>OZ005608.1:0-10000000 GCA_963930655.1 Myrica gale | reverse complement strand
TAACACACGAGCGAAGAATTTAGGATCAAAACACTCAACAAATGAATAATACCTCACTCTTATTACGAAGAACGTGGTCTTAGGATTATTAGTCCTTCGAACCACAAGAACACAAGAACAATCGTACAAGGGTTATTAGCCCAAGCACGCCCAACTTAAGAGGTTATTAGCCCCCAAGTCTACTGGCATAAACGTGCCTATGCCTGGCCACTCTCAGAAAGCTCTCTAGCTATCACTACTCAACTCTTCTCTGAATGAATTCTAATGCTCCTGAGGAGTGCTTATATAGGCCTTCTCAGGAGCTTACAAAACCCTAATCAAATCAAATCAAATCAATCTAAATCAAATCTTCAAGATTCTAAGGAAACAATTCCCAGAATCAAGGAGATTTGATGATACATTCCTAAAACATCAAAGCTCAGAAAGGAAAGACAATCTTTTAGAAACATCTAATTCTAGAAGATAACATTTATTCAATTAATACCATAATCAGAGGCAATCTCTGAAGACGCTGATTTTGCCGCCGTCCGCCGCCCTACACGGTGGCGCCGCCGCCATGCTCCTCCTTGCGTGGTGATGCTCCTCCGACTCCCAAGGTCATGCTCATCACTTCCCGTCCGGTCACCGCTAAGGGTGGTGGTGCTCCGCCGCCGGCGGTGGCTGCTGTGGTTAGCCACTCTTGGCCCTCTTCTGCTGCTTGGCTTGGCTGGGGGTCAGGGCCCTGCTGTGGTACTAAGTCATGGCAAGGTCATGTGGTGGCCATGAGCTTGCCATGGCATGTCTGCGGCTGGCTGACTTGCTTGCTGGGCGTGGGCATTGCTGGGCTGCCATGGCTTGTCAGTGGTGCCGGTGTGTCTTGCTCGCGCGCGCGCATGCTGATGCCATGGCTTGTCTGTGGTGCCTCGGCTGCGCGCGCTGTGGGTGTGTCATGTGCTCCTGCCGCGCGCGCTGTGGGGGTGTCAAAGGCGCCCATGGGTGTCATTGGCGCCGCATCTCCCGTGCTATCCTCCTCCTCGCAGCCGTCCAGTCCAAGGTCTTCCCTGGGGACCCTTTCAGATATCCCCACGCTGTTGTTGGCATCAGACCAGAGACCAAAGGTTAAATTTGAGAGGAGGCTTAAGAGGAGTGAGAGCTTGAACACGTTGAAAACAGCCATGGCGGAGTGGTGAGGAGTACAGAGTACTTGTGGGACGTGCGGTATATGGAAAGATAAGACGGCAATAGAGGTTGCTTTATAGATGGAGAGAGCGAATAATGTTTTAGGACCACTCGTTTATACGGGGACTCTCTATGATGACGTGCAAATTTTAAAAGCAACCTCGTTTACAAGAGAAACCACCAACCACGTATAGTCTCTAAATTCCTAAGGACCAAGTTTCCAAATGGGGAAAAGTATATGGAGTTTATGATATGAGTCTTGAATTTTGTACAATATTAATGCATGGCATATCCTATAGCAAAGAGATGATCTATGCCTCTAATCTTTCAGCTCATGAAGGATCCCATGCATATTTTATTTTATTTTAATTAAAATAAACTATTTTGATTTGGTATCCATATTGTATAAAAACAGGAAATTGAAATCAGACATGTTAATTATTGTGTTCTCCAGTTATTGGTATAGCCTATTTGGCCTACCGCCTTTGAGCCTTTAAAATAGTGGAGGTACTCTATTCCTTTATATATCCTCCAAACTATTCACAAACAAGCAATTAATCAGCACAAAAAGGGCAACACAATAACACACCAAATCAATCCACTATATTAATAGATAGAGATCACAATCTGAATTTATAAATATACTTTCCACCCCTCTAACTATAGATTTTGAGAATTACATCTCAAACTACGGAAAAATACTTGAGGATAAAATCTTCATTTTATGTATCAAAATAATCAATTTTTATCCAAATTGACGGAAACTCAGACAGAGTGTGCAAAGTTTCTAGAATCAATAGTGGATGGGTATAATATGACAAAAATAGTAATATGTGTATAAATTAGTATCAAGACCTTCCTAGTGAGAGGAAGCAATGTGTATTTATCTCTTAAAACTTTGATGCAATTTAGGACATCTCTAATATCCTCAGGCATAATTTAGAGGCACTACTTACCCTACTTTCTACATTAGTTTTTGAAAACAAGCCTTTAATATTGGTTTTGGAAACATAAGCTATAAGGTGTTAAAGAATAAAGGTCATGTCTGAAATATGCTTTATCTCTATGACTCCCTGAGATATTATACGTTGAAAGTTACACTATAATTCCCCCATCTTCTTCTTATTAGATTTAAAATTTGTCGCCAAAAATTCCATGTGTTTGGGTTTAATCTCAATTTATGTTGGAGAGTATAATTTAAATAATAAAATCTATCTCTTATTATGAGCTTAAGCTTTTTAGATAAGTAGTAGATTCACATGAGATCAAAGCTAAGGTCCTGAGCTGGAGACCTAACTTTATACGTAGCGGTCGACCGGTTCTTGTGTTGAGAAAATCTGTCAATTTAGACGGCCAAATCGGGTACGGGGTGTACATTGCAAAAATGTTGAAGATAAGGAGCTCAATGTCTCAAAATCAAAACATCGGGGTGCAAATTGTAAATGACCTCCAAAGATGAGGGGTGCAAAGTGTAATATCCCAAGTTAGGTATACCGAAAATCTTTGTGGTGTGCATATGAGAATTTATTTGTTGTGCTTGAATAATTAATATTTCTACCATTGGTACGGAGTCGTTTCGGTTCTCGTGCAGTTTTCTTTTCGAAAGAAAATTTATTTTTTGGTTGTGCAATTTTATTCGTTGGATTGTCTGCGAATTTATCTTTCAATGAAATCGGTTTGCTTGCAATGAACTCGCAATAAAATTAATTTTCGTGAAACACCGTGAATCACACCCGCTCGCTCTGCATAGGGAGCCATTAGACTCATGCCTGAGTCGAAATCAAAGTACCGTTTGGCCAGAGGACGTGTGGTTACTCTGACGCCATGTGTGGGGAGAGAGCTGGTGGTAGCACTGGTGAAAACGAAGCGGCAGAGACAGCAGTTCCAAAGGGACACTTCACCTGTATGCGCCTTCGGGTAGAGAAGTGTGGCCAGGGGCAGTGATATTCTCATGGGGCTCAACACGCCCATGAAATTGCCCAGAACAAACCCGAAGGAGTCACCATAGATGCATCATAATAAGCCAAAAACGAAAAGGATGAAGAATAATGAAGGGTGCTTAGCTCGAGATAAGCAATTAAAGGGAACCGTTGGATCTGTCGGGAGAAGATTCGAGAAGAAGCATATTTTTTTTTTATAAGCCAATCTTATTAAAGAGAAAAGAACAAGAGAACACACAACGACGAAGTCGACAGTACAAGGGACTATACTAAAAATCCCAAACATAAAAACAAAAAACAAAAGCACCCTTAACCTACTAGTCATAGGGCAAAGCAACAAAAAAACAAAAAATAAAAGCACCTTCACCTCTATAGCCACAAACCGCGGCTAACCGTGCCAACAAAGACGCCACAAACGATTCCCCTAGCAGTCCAACCCATAGCTCTTAGTCTTCCTAGTGATTGAAGAAGATACTTCATAGTTAACCAAAGACTTCAATCCCTGCAACTCCCTTAACATCTTCCCCCTGATTTTATAGACTTTTTCGAACTAAGTTGCACCCGATCGCGTTCTAACGCTGCAAAGAGATCTCTCAGCTTGTCCACTTGACCACCACACGACACCCCAACCATATGACCCACAGAGGAAACCATGTCCAAGACCCACGTCGAAGATTCCCCCTCCAAAGCGTTACTAGGGAAACTGACCGCCAAAGGTTCGGTGGTGGTATCGTGTCCATCCTCCTTCGCTAGAGAATGAGATTCGAGAACTGGTCCAAAAGAATACTCCCCCACCATCAAAACCTAAGAGGGACCTAAAAGAAAAAGCCAACACTGCCCGCTCCCTCGCGGCAGCACAACTCTCCTCGACGTTAGGAGAGACAACCCCATCGAGCACTACGTGGACCTCCTCCAACGGGATCCCCCTCTGAAGCTCCCCAACGGGACTTCCCGAGGTGAAGATCGGTATGTCAGTGGGGGTCGAGGCAACGCCAGGCGGAAAATTTGTAAGCCCGTCATGCCCTGTATGCCCGTCAACATCAATCTGGTCCCCCGAGAAAGATACGTCTAAACCAATGCTCGGGAATACCTGTAGGCCCGGGGTCAGTAATCCCTGCATACCCTGTAATCCCTGGAAAAACTGTAGGCCCGTGGTCAGTAAACCCTACATACCCTATAATCTCGGGAAAACCTGTAGGCCCGGGGTCAGTAATCCATGCATACCTTGTAATCCCAGGAAAACCTAGCCCGGGGTCTGTAATCCCTGCATACCCTGTAATCTAGGGAATACCTGTAGGCTCGGGGTCAGTAATTCCAATCAAGCCTGGGGTTCCCACCGAAGGATCGGGCCCTCTTGAAAATACCCAACGCCTTCACTGTGGGCCCCCGAATCAGAGCTAAGGGCCTGCTCTCTGCAGTCTAGGAAACCCTGAAGGCCAAAGGAGCACTGGAGGACCGGGATTAAGACCAGTTGTCCTGCAGGTCCGAGATTTCCACCGAAGGACCAAATCCCTCTACTACCGAATGTCTCCCGCCGCCGTCACTCTGGGCCTCCAACTCAGAGCTAAGGGCCTGTCCTCCGCAGTCTGGACAACTAAGGCCCAAAACAACTAAACCCGCCTCACCCATTAAACTCAAAGACTGGAAGAGCCGGTCCAACTCCTCCTTAAGACTCAAAAGTCTCGTGCGAAAATGATGAGAACAGAGATTTGCATCATGACTGACAACAACCGAATGCACATTAAAAGCGTCCTCCTGGAAACTGTTAGCCTCAAAAACATCAATCTGCACACGCTTTTCTCCATGCGTGAAAAGAGCTTCAGTAGCTTTGGCGGGGCCCCAGAATTTGAAAATGCCAAACCAGAGGGAAACAACAGAGGTTTCTGCTTGACGACGTCAGTGAAGGAGACTTCATTGCTCCCCGCCTCAACCTTGGAAAAACGACCCGGCCTAGAAGAGCTGAGGAAAGCATCCGGCCAGCAAATGCCAACCACACCCACCGACACCCTATGGGACCATTATCGCACCTCTGCGACGTCCCTCCCCATACACAATAATAGCGACATAGCGCCCTGCCTTATTCCCGCACCACTAAGCCAAAAATGCTCTGGAGGCTTCGTTGAACTTCAGAGCAAAAGGTCGAGTGGCGTTAGCCGCCAACAATTTGCCGACCAAGTTAACCTCCCAAACTGCACCAAACATCCATAAATCGTGTTGTATTTCTTTCGACTCCATTCAGACAACGTAATCACTCCCCCATCGCTAAGAGTAACTTGGAACTCTTTGGCTTCGACTTTAAAACACCGCGAGAACCCCATCGGAAAACAAAACCACAAATTGAGAGCTGGAGTCCCATCCTAGTCTACATTTTTAAGGTTGAGAAGGTAGACTTAGCGGGAGAGAAAAAAAAATTTTATCGTAGAGATTAAGGGAGAAGATACCATAAATAGAAGAAGAAGAAGAAGAAGCATATACCTAACAAGCATCAACGCCCATATTAATATGAGCAAGTACCCCACACAGCGTACCAAACTTTAGAACTTGAAAGCTTAAAATTTAGTCAGATGTAATTTCACAGTGACAACAAAAATCATAGAGATTGCATTAAGGTGTCCTTTTTGGAAAACGTAATAGGTGGATGGGATAATTATCATGCGGAAATATCTTGGAAACATAGGACAGCCACAGTTTGCAGCACTAGGAGATCATTTAAAGATTCAAACCATCAAAAGTACCAGCTTTCATCATCACCTTCCACTCTGCCCACATATAGCCAATTCTTATCCATTATTGCAAATAAGCCAATACTAAACAGTTCCAGAGTTACACGAAACTCGGTAACAAAGACTCTAGTACAAATGATAACACCAAATCTAATTCCAGAAAGCCTGCCTCTGTTTTCTGAATTTACTGACCTTATTGTCATATAAATCTTCACAATGTATCATTGTATAAGTACTCTTTAACGCGTTCTTAAGGTACACGGGAAATTTTTTTAACTAATTGCTCTGATTAGACATCAAATGACTCAAATGGATATAGAATGGGGCAAGGAAGACACTCAGATGATTAAGGCAAACATCACATTGTACAACAAATGACTCAAATTGATATGGAATGGCAAGGAAGACACTCAGATGAGTAAGGCAAACATCATATTCCGCCACATAACTGCCTGCAACAGAAAGCTGGGCAATCATGGTCTGCTATTCACACAATGATATATAAAAGCAACAGTAAGGCAGAATAGAACAGAAGCAGCCAAATATACCAGAAAACTTCTTACCTACAAACAAAGCAACAGAACGAAAGATTGCAGCATGAAAATGGATTTGTAGTGTATATTTGGTCGAATATAGGCCAGACCAAAGCTACGAATTGAACTTGGAGGGTGCCAAATTGCGCTAAAATAGTTTGTTGGGGGTAGGCCACAAGTGATAAAATGAAATAAAATAAAACAAAAAGAGGGAACTAGATCAAAGATGTTAGGAGCAAGTATCTTATACTATATACATAGGGAACTTGTCCTATAAGAATGTCACAGCAATCGGTAGAGAATGGGAATCTACTGGCAATTTAACTAGATTTTCCAATGTTCCAATATGGGGAATAGAGTCTAGCAGATACACTTAGGCATTCATATATCTCTTGACTCTCCATGCAATAGAGAACTTTGGTTAGTTCATGGAGCAATGTTTCCTAAACGAGAAGATATAGCAAGAGTCGCACAAAATTATCCAACAGCTTTAAAGGTACCAATTCAGTTATAAAAAAAAGTAGAAAAAAAGAAAGGTATGTTCCCTCTCTCTAAGCTTAATGTTAAAGCTAACGAAAGAAGAAGAGAGTTCCAGTGTGTACAAAGAAGATAGTCCCGGTGGTTTCTTACACAAAGCCGATTCTCCCCCCTCGTCGTGCGGGAATCATAGATCGATCCAAAGGGATGACCCCAGACCTTGACCTGTCTGATAATCCAGGATCAACTGGCAGGAGAAGGAATGAATTGTATTTGATCGCCACCCCACTCATTCCTTATCTTGAGGAGACATACTGCTGTTTGGACACCGATGATAAGCTGTTATTTTCTCCGCCTAATACAAGTGTCAAAGAGGTCTCATTGGCAACAGTTCTGTTCACTTCAATCCCATCAAGAGTAACCCAGTTGGGAAAATTATCTTTGAACCATTAATCTCGATTCTTAATACCCTGAAATGGTCACCTACTTTGCAAGATAACATTAAGAAAATTCAGGAAAAATTAAACCTATAGATTTTACACTTTTCCAAACTCTGGAGCCTGAGTTTTCCATGTTTAATAATTTGTTTGAGATTTATTGCCCTTTTCATCAAATAAATGAAATAAACATGCTCATGCAGAGAAACATGTCAATTCACAAAAGAGGAAAATTAAATAAAAATGTAAAAAATAAAACAAAGGTGGTGGGAGAAAGGGGAACCTCACATCATGCCTCCAGGGCACAAGGGTGGACGGCCTCATGTCATGAGAGGAATGAGAAGGCATATACCCTCTGTCTATGCACCGAGCATCTTCACCTCCACTCAGAGTGGAGATGCAGGGGTAGAAGGAGGTGGAGAGAAAAGGGATCCTCCATCCCTTCCTCCGCCGCACATTGTGTCGCATGAGGTAGTTCAAAGGAAAGGAATGCTAATCAGCAGGCACATGTTATAGCAAAGTGGGCAATAGAAACATGGGGCTAAAGGCTATTTATCTTCTGGTGTATTTCTTGATGTAATCTTAACTCGTGACAATCCTTATGTAACATATGTGTCATTTGAACAAAAGGAAAGCGGTGATTATCTATCGAACTCCAAATGTCTCATTTCCACTGATATTGTCCAAAGTGTAAGTTCAATCCTTTCTAAGTCCATGTGGCAGTGGTCTCCAGCACGAAACAAATGGACCTTGTCATTCACTATAATCCAACTGCATCCTGGATTCTTTTTAATCCCTTTTGATTTCTTGGCCATTCTGACTTCATCCCGATCGTTCCTTTTCCCTGCTACAGAATATAAGTTGGACAATATCACATAAGGGTCGCATTATCAGGCTCTAATTTGATAAGGTGCTCAGCTGCAAGCTTTGCAATATCTATACGTAAGTGAGTCCTGCTTGCACCAAGGAGAGCTCCCCAAACCCCAGAATGGGGCTCAAAAGGCATTGAGTGGATCAGATCAGTTGCTTTATCCAGCAATCCAGCTCGGCCAAATAGGTCAACCATGCATGCATAGTGGTCAGGCCATGGTTCTATATTATACAATGAGTTCATTGATTTGAAGTAGTTCCATCCTTCTTTTACAAGCCCCACATGGGTGCAAGCCGAAAGAACACCAAGGAAGGTTATATGATTTGGTTCCTGGCCTTCATTTAGCATTCTATGAAATAATATAAGTGCTTCGTCCCCGAGACCATTTCGGGCATATCCAGTAACCATCGAGTTAAAAGAGATGATATTCGGTGCACTTATATTTGAGAAGATTCGGTAGGCATCATCAAGATTTCCACATTTGGAATACATTGAGACCAAAGAGTTTTGGACAGACAAATCAACTTCCATGTCCGTTTTTACTATTTGAGCATGGATTTGCAACCCTTGATTATGTGTTGCCAAACTGGCTGAAGCACTAAGCACACTGCTGAAAGTAAGAGGGTTTGGTCTGACTGATTTGCGAAGCATCTCAACAAACCAGTGGATAGCCTCCTCATACTCCTCATTATTCACAAAACCTGAAATAACAGCAGTCCAAGCGATATCATCTTTCTCAGGCATCAATTTAAACAACTGGATGCATTTGTCAGTTAGTCCTTTGGTAGAGAAACCTGTAATGGTGGTCGTCCATGAAACTATATCTTTTATGGGCATCCACTCAAATAGCCTAAAGGCTTCTTCAATAGAACCATGTTGGACATAACCGGCAATCAAGGAATTCCAAGAAACTACATCTTTCCTACTCATATGATGAAATAACTTAGTAGCTAAGTCTATACAGCCAAATCTACAATACATGGTAATAATAGAGTTTCCCATGAAGACATCGAAGTCAAATCCCAGGCGTGAAACCAATCCTTGAATTTGAATCCCCTCTCCATGCCTACCAAAATTGCCACAAGCCTCAAACAGCATAGTCAAGGTAGTAGGATTGACTTGCACTTTTCCTTCTCTTCTCATACTCAAAAACAATTCAAACCCTTCGTTGAAATTGTCTATCTTCATATCACCATCAATCATTGTCGTCTAGATAACTACATTTCTCTCAGGGATAATATCAAATAGATTTCGAGCATCCACTATCCTTCCCTGTTTACAGAACCCATCAACCATAGAGCTCCAAGAAACCACGTCTTTTTCAATCATAGCCTCAAAAACCCGAACCGCCTCTTCCAACCTTCCCACCTTCAAAAACCCATTTATCAAAGCATTCGAACAAACAGGATCCCGCCACTTCACCGGCATCTCACAGTACAGCTTCTCAGCCTTGTCCAACATCCCTGCCTGTACAAAACATGTGATCATGGCAGAATAAGATATAGCATTACGATTGGGCGTCTGAGAAAAAAGCTCAAAAGCTTCATATGCCATACAACTGTTCCGCATATACGCCGTGATCATGGCATTGTACGAAGCGGTGCTTCTTTCGGGCATTTTGTCGAACAATTTCCGGGCTTTACCGATTTGGCCATTTTCTGAATATACCGTGAGCATGGCAGTCCAAGAGATAGTATTCTTGTGGGGCATGCGATTGAAGATGGACTCAGCTTCTTCGATGTCACGTTTATTCCCATATTGTGTGATCTGGTTGTTGCAGTAAAAAAGAAATTTGCTGGTTCTGCGGCTGGCAGAGGACCGGTGGTTTGGCTCTGATAGAATCAGGGTGGAGAAGCATGAGTAATGAAGCTTAAAACGTTGAAGAGTGTGAGCGAGAAAAGTGTTTACGCACAAAGGTGGTAAGTCGTTTTGATGGCATTGTTGACGATAGCGTGACAATTCCATACCCGGGAGGGTCAACTGTGAAGTTGCGAACATGGATTTGCGCAACTCGGTTTTGGGTCCATTGTTCCACCGAGATGCGCTCTGCGCGGGATGTATCAGCATGTGGATTGAGATAGAATTCTAAATAGTAAAATCCTAATACGGCATTCTACCATCGGGTATTAACGAGGTCCATCACTGTACAGACAGTTATCAAAATTTTGATCACGCACACAAACAAAGAGGGAGAAAGCTGAAGCCGCTGAAGCCGAAGAAGAAAGAATAGGAGGATGGATGACTCGTAAGGGCATTCACTCAAAAAGACGAATGTGAGAAGGATGAGTAGTATTTGAGGTATGTGCAACCACGAATGAAAATGTGTGGACCTCTAAGGGTAGTGTCTAGCCATCACGCTTGGGGCCACATCAAGAACTAGCTTGTGTTTCCAAGGGAAAGTAGAATAGTTCCGAAAGAAACTGCCCAATCCTGACTTCAGGGGTAAATAGAGGTGTTCATTTTCTAAAAAATTATAACATTTTGATAGAATTGTGAATATTTATGTAGATTAAAGTTTTATAGATTTTTGTGTAAATATTGGTAAAAAGTTTTAAAGATATTTAATTTTTGTTGGAGTTTGTAAAAATGTGTAGAAAGATGACTTGATACAATTGTTTAATAAAAATGTATTAAAGTTAGGTGAAAAATTATAGATAGAGAAGATTTATTATAATTTTTTTTAAAATGTATTGGAGTTTGTGTGAAAAGTTATTGGAGATTGTGTGATTACTTGTGCAAACGAACATGTCCTATTAAAATAACTGTAAAATAATATCTCTCGTTAAATTATTATTTTTATTATAATATTTATACAAATCTTCTCTTTCTTAACTTTTTCATCAACTCTTATCAATTATCTTAACTTTCTCATCAGCTCTCATATCCCAAAATTTTAATAATCAAACACCACCTAAATTAAGATATCCTTATTATTTTTTTATAATTTAATTTAACTTAAATATCAACTATTTATTAAAACCTCTTAAGAACCTAACCGAACCCGTATCTATATTAATATCATGAGCTTATGCCAAAGATAAATGAGCACAGGTTCATACATGGATTAAAGAGTTGAGATAACAAATTTGTCATTCGGATTCAACTTCTCATCTATGAGACTACAAATGCGTATTCTAAGTTCAACAAGATCTTGAAGCATGTCGGTTAAAATTTTAGTGCCCTCGATGTTTGGGTGTAGCCATCTAAAGTTTGATACAATACAAAAATGTTGTAATATGTACTTATGGTTGTTTAATATTTCACTACTATGATGTTACTAGAACGCGAATATTGATACATTTTAATAATTTTGAAGTAAAATTTGTCGATTTTCATATTTCATACATGTAGTTGATATTCGCTTAAAAGTTTAGGAAATATTTACTATATAAAAAAAGGTTAATTACAATTTCTCCTTTTAAACTATCACCCGATTCTCAAATACCCTACAAACTTTAACTCATTGTAACTCGGCCCCACAAACTATACTTTTCGTTGCGTTTTCATCCTCCAACCTACTAAAGTTGTTATATCAAACAATTTGTCTCACTTAAACGACACGTGACCTTCTCCTCACTTTAAAAGACAAATTTTTCCAGCTCGGTTCTAAAATTTTTAAAAAATCATCTCACTACATATTATTTTTTGACTCAACAAATTGCTAAAAGCATTGTAGAAGACTAGGGAAGACTCAAACGAGGGTAACAATATCTTTTCAAGTGAGGAAAATGTCACGTGTCATTTAAGTGGAACAAAAACTGTTCTATATAACAACTTCAGTAGGGTGAGGAATGAAATCACAATGAAAAGTATAATTTGTATGAACGAGTTGCAACGAGTTAAAGTTTATGGGGGTATTTAAAGAATCAGTTGATAGTTTGAGGGGGAGAAATTGTAATTAACCCAAAAAAAAAAGAGTTTGTTAAATTTTGATATGGAACTGTGATGTATGATCCAAATTATTGTCACCAAGTGAATGCACATTGGTATCTGCTTGTGAGTGGTCTAGGTGGAAGGGAAGAGTTCTTGCCCCTACTTCCCTTCTAGTTTCTTCTCCTCTTGTAAGGGTGGGTAAAATTTTTGGTAAAAATAGAAATTTCCAACTCTACTTTCGGTTCCAGAAATTCGGTTTCGATTCCAATATATGCCGGAATCGGAACCGAAATTCATTTTTGACAATTTTCAGGAACTGGCGAAAATATCATAATTTCTCAAAAATAAAATAAACATAGGACTCAAATTAAATTATAAGAAATGAAATTTGCTTGAATGTTTAATTTAGAATCTATATTTTAGATAAATGTTTTACATTTATTGTTAATTTATGATTAATAACTAAAAAATACCGAAATTTCCAGTTTTATTTTTTTTAAAGAAATATGGCTCAAAATAAAGTATAACATATGGAATTTGATTGAATATTTATTTTAGAATCTAGATTTTGGATGAATATTTACATCTATTGTTAATTTATGATGAATAACTGAAAATTTTTCCAAAAAATAAGCTCAAAAAACATTTTTGGTCATTAGGGCCCAAAAAAAATGCCTAAAAAAGTCCAAATGCCGAACTGGAATTTCCTGTAATTGAAATTAAAATTCCAGTTCCATTGTGCTTCCATTCCAATAAAAGATTCTAGTGAGTAGCGGAACGTAACCGAAAGTGACCCATCCGTTTTGGTACACACCCGTCCTTCTTTACTTTGTTTTTTTAATATTATTTATTTATTTCGAATTTTAAAGCTAGGTCTAACACCTTTCATCCCCGCATATGTCTCCTTTAGATTTTTATGTGTTCTGTTTTTTTAGTCAATATAGCACTTTTTTTCTTTTTTTAGGTATATAACACTTCTTCTTATTTTCTTTTTTTTTTCAATTGAGGAGACATAATTATTGGCTTTTGTTCGCAATCGATATTTTGATGATTTCAATAAATGAATTAAGTTTACAAAATGGACATCTTAAAAAACAAAGACATTTTTATCAAAGAGCCACAGACAAGAAGATTGAAGATCAAGAAGATGCAATGAGCTCAAAAGTGAAGACTCAAGACCATAGGGTATAACCTTGTAACTCTTAGTTTCACTTTTTACAAGGATTTGAACCACACACTTGCATATCTTTCAAAATGTGCATAAACTGTATTATCTCTTGTTTGAAAGATCAAAATGTTTTAATGATTTTAAAACACCCCAATTGAACTCTCAAACCTTTTATATAATTATGAAAAGTTAGTCTTTTAAAATTGGGTGTTTTAAAGTGTTCAAAATTACGGTTTAAATGAACCGGATCATGTGCTTAAGTTGAGGAGGTTGACCGGCTGGTGAAGCGGTCGATCAATTTTCAACTGCTTGGTATAGCGGTCGATCGGTCTATGTTTTGAAATAGATCCGTTGAGGTTCTGACATTATGACCATTGGGATAACGGTAACCTGCAACGGTCGAGCGGTTCATCTAGTGGTCGACTGACTCGCCTTGAATTTTGACAGATCGACCCTCAACGGCTAGAAACGGGTAGTTTTCTAATGTGACCTATATAAAGACCTTCCTAGTGTCTAAAAATGAGGGAGATCGACAACATATCATTTCTATAGCTTGAGTAATATCTTAAGGCTATGTTTGATACACAAAATTTTAGCCCCTCTAAAATTTTAACATAATAAAATAATTAGAAATATAATCTCTATCGTCCCATCAAAACATTACTTTTCACTATAATAAAATAAAAAATTCATTCAAATCATCTCTCTTCACTTTTTCATCAATTCTAATACCTTAAAATTTTAACACTCAAACACAACCTAAACCTTCATATTTCATATTTTCATATCATTCACACAAATTACACTTTTTTATTCTTGTCATTGTGTGAAGCAAATAGATAGAGCTTTCCATTTTTTAACAACTCTTTGAGAGAATTTTATTCTTGTATCTTCCTATTGAAAAGAAGCGATTCCTTTAGTGAGGTTGTTCACTAAAGAAGAATTTTAGAGATGGTATATCTCAAGCTTAGTTGGGTTGTGAGTGGTGAGCCCGAAAATAACTTGAGTTGTAAGTGTTAAGTCTGAGAAAGCACTTGTAAGGTTCTCTAGCACCCGGAAGCTAGAGTGTACACTATTTGGAAGATAGTGGGAAAATCTCAAGGCTAGGTAAAGGAGCTTGAGGGGAGAATGTAGGCGGGTTTACTGAACCACCTAAAAATCTCATGTTTGGTTCTTTAACCCTAGTCTTTACATTTAACACTTATTTACTTATCGCATCAATACTTGTTTAAATATTTGTGTTAAATTATCATTTTCTTTGCAAACACGATTTTGGGGGTTAGAAGTGAAAAAGTTTGGAATATCAATTCACCCCCTTCTTGGGTTGCTTTAATATTAGGATTTGCAATATTGACTTAAAGTAGATTATTCCTACGCATTTTATCATTTTCTATATAAATAATACAAGCGTGCTATATTGATTAGGAAAAAAAATACTACCTCTTAAATACTCACCCAGCAACTAGTTATGTTTAGTTTGGTTTTGGAAACTTTATTTTTACAATACTAAATCTTAAGTAAGAATTTTTTTAAATATATTATTTTAGATTTTTTTTTCTAGGCAATATATTATTTTAGATGTTTGTGAGAATGGTTGCACTACAAGAAAAAATACTTTAGGTGACAAAAAAATTTGTCACCCAAAGTACTAATTTCGTCAGCTAAGGTTTTGGGTGACAAAACTGAGTTGTCACCCGGTTTGCCACCTAAAGCCCGTCAGCCAATGCTTTAGGCAACGATTTTTGTGTTCTTTCACTTGAAACCATTGGGACGATTTATAAAACAGTCCGCACGGTTTGGTTCAATACTGACGAAATTAAAAATCTTCATGCCCAGTACAGTCCATCCATTCACATGAGCTGTGCGAATGTTCTATCTATACGTTCGCACAGCTCATGGGAACGGTTAGTCTAATGTGACGAAATATATTTTGTCACGAAATAAACATCTACCATTGTATAATAACGTCTGAACAATAATGTAAATATGTTCGAACACATGTGTGATGACGTTCACACCGTTGTTTCATTATGAAGAAATATTTTTTGTGAGCTTCAAAACCGTTCGAACTTTTACAAACGAAGTTCGGACGCAAATTCTGCAGAACATGTTGGAACACGTTTTTTTTACCGTGCAAACGGTTTCTTAATAAAAAACGTGTGCATGCTAGAAATATCGTTCGAACGGAGTAAGGGTTTGGACTTGTTTTGTAAGCGTGCGCACTATACAATGTTCGAATGACTTTTATTAGCGTTCAAACCGTTTTCCACATATTTGAATTAATTTAATTAAAATTTTAAAAATGGGTTAATTACAAATAATATAAATATAAATATATTCAATACTCGTAGTATAATAAAAATGGGTTAATTACAAAAAACCCCCTCAAACTTTTCCACTTATCCCAATATCCCTAAACTTCAACTCGTGTCAACCCACCCCCTCAAACATACGTAAACGTCTCAGTTTCGTTTCTTACTCATTTTAAACGATGACGTACAACCTTTTCCGTCACACGTGAAATTCACGTGAGCTCACTCATGTTAAAAGAAAAAACTGCCCCAACCTCTTCCTCTGTCTTATTTGGAGAACACTGTGAATAGATCGAGCTGCAAATTACCTGTGCAGGCAGAGAGTAAGTTGCAAGCATTATAGCTCGGTCTGTTGCGCCAATTAAGAAATCCTCTATTTGATCGTGATGTAGCGGTTTGTCCCATGCTTGGCCCAGTGGTCTTTCATATCAACGGGATTTGACAGATCGTGGCCTTCTGCAGCAAGGCGGTAGAGGATAAACCCACTTTCGCCCCCTACTCGGGCATGCCACTTGTTGGGCAAAGTTGGCAGAGGATACATCGACAAGGTGGTCGTGCAGCATTTTGATTGCCAACCTCCATTTCCCCATTTGTAACACTGCCGTCGAATTCTAGTGAAGGAGCATACTGGCGCAGGCATGGTTGACTCATCAAAAGCAACCTGATTCAACCCCATGTCCTGCCACTTCCAATCAGACTTTGAAACCCCAGATTGTTTGATCAGATAATCACCTCAACCCCAGGTCTCTTTCGTTCGTTTAGCCCGTCGTGACTTTGCAACCTCAGAAGCAACTTGTGATATTCCAAGGGCCTCATTTGTGTGCATTTCCCTTGCACTGTAAGAAGCCTCACCCATGTGGGGTAAATTATGCATGTGCTGCTGTGGGTGGTGCATGTGCTTCACCCCACGTGAGATTTGGCATCCCGGTGGGCATGAGGACATAGTACCACTTGTCAAGGAGTTTTCCTGGTATTGAAGAAAATATGCTGCCTATTTTCCCACAGACATATCATCTGTTTTGGCCACAGAAATCCCATAGGTTGTCTATTTTTCCTTCTTTTTGGAATTGAGGTTTCGTATCATCTATATGGGCTATGCTGCCATGCTAGGAGGTCGAATTGTTGCTCCTAGAAACTCCTTGTCGGGAGGCAGATTTTTCTTCCGGTCGCTTATGTATCTCTTGTGTGCTTGGGTTTAGATTGTCTATTGACTGGAAAAACCAAGCTTTAACTCTAAGCTGTTTTGTCTCTCTTTGCTGCTTGTGGAATATCTGGAAGGAACCATGGGAGCTGCTCTTTGTTTAACGAAGTCGTACGACGGATGCGGTCAAGTCAATAATTGGGCAGTTTTATCTTTTAACATGAGTGAGCTCACGTGAATTTCGCGTGGGACAAAAAAGGTTGTACGATATCGTTTAAAATGAGTCAAAAACGAAATTGAGACGTTGACGTAAGTTTGAGGGGGCGGGTTGACACGAGTTGAAGTTTAGGGGAATTCTGGGATAAGTGGTATAGTTCGAGGGAGTTTTTTTTGTAATTAACCCTATAATAAAATATCTACAAAATATGTAATCGTTGTTAAAAGTAAATAAAATGCATAATCAATACATACTGACAAAGTAGTGAAAATATATAGATTTGCCCAACTTTTTGTTTGGCTATCGTACGATATTGCAACTATCTGATCTGCTACGCCACATCCTCCGTTCTTGTTGTTCCATTAGGTTCCTTTGTTGTTCCTGCATCATCTTATGATGCTCTTAGTCTTTTTTTCCGTTGTTGCTCCGCCATCATCTGCATCAGCTATTCATGTTTCTTCCGTTGCTGCTCCTCTATCATCTGTAGTTGCTCTCGCATCATCTGCTTCATATCTGACCGCTTGACCAGAAACGCTTCATATTCCATCTGTCTAGCCCTCATCTCCTCAATCTCTAATCTGGCCTCCTCCAATTTCTGGATTAAATCAACTGATGCTGCTGATGAAGATGATCCAACAGACCATACTAAATGACCTAAACCTCGCACATAACCCGCTTTCGTCCCTAACACTTCAGCGAAAATCTCCATTTCGGTGTATGACTTTCCCTCTGACTTGTGCTGCAACTGTAACGCCTCCATTTTTTCCTACAAAATTAAAAAAGAAGATAAAAGTAGCATATATGAAACATAACGCATACGAATGCATCATTAAATCTAACATTACAACTTACAAAATTTTCACGTGCATTTTCTGATGTCCACATGACATCCGTATTTGTCTTTTTATACAGCGACGCAGGACTAATCTTATCAGATTCTAGACTTTTCTGCACATCAAAGGAAATATAGAACGTGCATATTAAAATACCTAAGTAATTTTTTTAAATAATAAATAATAAAAATGTAAATTTATTACTTACTAACAACGCTCTCACGCTTTGGAAAGACCTCGCTCCAGATGTGTATACAATCTTCAGCTTAACTCTATTCTCCTTGTTGATTGCACTCCTATGCATTGTACATTTACAGTTGTTACCCCAATTAATAATAAAATCAAATAAATGTTCAGGATGGAATAAAATTTTTTAACCTGAAATTCCTTGCTCGCGAATAAATAACAGATACGATTCCATTCTTCCTTGTTCATATTGGGATACATGTGTTCTAACGCCTCTTCTTAAGAATTGAGCACCGAGTAATGCTGGAACATTCTATTTTTGTGCGTCCTGTACGTTATGCTCATCATAGACGTCACAGTTATGCGATCTTCGGTTTGATCGTAATTTAGTTGGAAGTCATCCTTACATACGATTTAACCAAGTCGGGGACCTCCTTCCACTTACTCGTCTCAAATGAGACATGTTGTTGAACGAGCGCACCAATATGACTCAAGAGCATTTGAGGACGCCTTGTCATTGCCACCCGTACATCCATCAGGGATATGGACAGTCAGCTTTCCTCCGGTGCAAGCCTTAAGTAAGGCAATCCCATGCGTACCACCTCGAACGAGTTTAGTTTCGGATGTCATTACAAATGAAGAATAATAAATTTAAAATCTAGTTAAGCATAGAAATTTAAAAGTCATAATATTTAATCAACTACTTACATGCACAACTACTTTGGGTACCTACTGGACTGGCTGTGGTAGGGGACGGTAAATCATTTCTATCCCCAAGTTAAGCACCTGACACTGCTAGAGTGCGTTTGGAAAGCATTTCTGAAAACACTTTTTTGTTTCCCTACCAGTTGAGAAGTCAAAACTGCCCTCTTGTCAGCGCCTTTCTTCCAAAAGGCTGTGAGATCATGTTATTTTGCTAGAAACGGCGTTAAACGTTTATACATTGGAAACACATTTTTACATTTCTTACATGAATATCTTATCAGTCCTCGACTATCTGCATAACTACGGACGACACTTTTAAAATCTCGAACACCATCATTATACTTCGCACTTTTCAGTCTTTCAGCCTCATAAATCCAGTTCTTATCCATATTGTTCCTTCAAATACGAAAATAAAAACAATAATGCAAACAATGATGATGACATTTATAATCAACTCCAATTTCTTTAGGTGGTAGGTCCTATCACATTCAAGTTTACAATATCACGTATTGCTCGTACTTGACACGACCATTGTGACCGATGCTCTAGAAATTTCGATAGCATTTCTCCTCAGTCCCCAGATAGACGTCTACAATATTGAGCATAAACACCCACCAATTAAGGCAAATGTATAACCTCAGTGCTGAATATGTATCCAAAGGTCAAAATGAGATCTCCATTGAAATTTCTAAAAACAATAATCACAATAGTTGACACAATTACGCACATTACGCATATTGTAAACTCAAACTGTCCATACGTGGACAATTCAAGAATTAAACCGAGTTTGTTATCCGAATTTCGTATAATTCTTAAACGGGGGGCTAAGGCTACTATATGAATGCAAGAACATAACAACTAAAAACCGTTCGGACGTAATCTAAACCATCCGCACAATTCATAAGCGTTCGGACGCTTTTTACAAAAGTGTTCGAACCAAAAAAATGAGTCCAGACGGATTATTGCAATTGTCGAACAAGACAGTTTTTTGACGCACAAACTCCATTTTCACTACGAATTCTTCCCAAAATCACCCAAAATTACAAACACTTCAATATAAATACATCACAATCAAGCATAAACTCAATTGCTACCATTTTACACCCAATTTTTTTTGAAAAAAACACATGCTTTTATATCTTAAAAATCCATATTTTTCATCCTAAAACAATTCAATTTAGAACCCACTAAGCTCAAATGCAATCTAATATCAAATTCTGACTGAGTTGCTCTTCCACACCCGATTCAATGCGGTTGGACGTTCAAAATCAGCTCTCATCTTCTCCTCTTGCTCAAATCTCTCGTTTTCTAAGTGTTTCTCATTTTTCCTCCTCTATCTGCGATTCTACAACTTTGAAATGATTGAATATCGTTCAGACATGTAAATGAAGTTTGGACGCTTATGTATATTAATTTTCGAGGGAATTGTTGCCGCCTAAAATTTCCAAACAGTCCGAACCACTTCAAACAGTTAGAACGCTATCTCTGGTCTCCGTTTTAGTAATCCGCAAATGACAACATTTGGTCATAACATAGACTTTTGTACTCTAATAATAAGTCCGAACGGTATCTTACATTGCACGACGACATTTGTAAACCCCCAAACGAAAACGTCTAAATGAAAGGATCGTAAACGAAATCGTCCCGATCGTATAACAAACCGTTCAAACGATTTCTTACATATAAGTCGTTCGAACGGTTTTTGACGAACTTTTATTATTTTTCTAATAACAATTCATATTTTTTAAGTTCTAATAACAATTATAACATAACTGAGATAACATAAATATATCAAATATTGTCAAAACATAATATAAACAAAATAACATCAAATAAATACATATCGATGTCCACAAAACATAATAGAAAATTAAATGTCCTCAAAACATAATAAAAAATAAACATCATAGTAAAACTATTGGTCATCATCGTCATCCTCTGTGATTTTTAGAATGTGACGGATTTGACTAAGGTGCTCCTCTATATGCATGACCCGCTAAGTCAAAACACATAACACATCACCGGTTGCCGCTTTCCTCATGGCCTCCTGAACTGCTACGATCTTCTGAACCGATATCACTGACCATCTCATGGGTGGGCCAAAAGACCAGTTGCATCCACTCAGTCAGCTGCGTCATCATGTCATTCATCCAACCTGATCGTTGTGCCCCAAATCCCTAGGTCGAGCTCTGCCCAGGATCTTGCTGCTCCCTCACCTCCTCAGGCTTCTCCTGTCGTCTAACTCTAGTAGCCCAAGCAACATTCAGTGCTCAGAGTGTCTGGGTAATCGATTTGGAGAGCGTTGTCTTGTCGATAAACCCAACTGGAACGACCCTCAGGTACCAGCAGGGAGAGGAGGAACTGGTTCAGTAGAATCTAATGCAACAATAAAGTTAGAGCATCCGTCTTCAGGGCCTCAGTACGAATGGACAGATAGATGTAGGACACTATATGACCAGGTAGCCCCCGAACCACTACCAGGTACAAGAACTCGGCCCGGTTATAAGACAGCTCCGTAATGTGCTTCCTCAAGTCGATGACGGAGCATAGGATCAGGTGCATGATGCGCCAGAAAGGACACAACTGCCCGTGTACCATATAGGCTTCGTCCAAAATCGTGGTTTCATCGCCCAACATGGTCCGAAATACCTCAGCCTTAGTAGGCTGGCCCTCCTCGCTCATTGGCAGGTTTGGGAACGCTGCCAAATCTCGCTCGTACCCCAATAATTTTGCCAACTTTGGGAACGCTGCCAAATCTCGCTCGTACCCCAAGAATTTTGCCAACTCATCTGGCGAGAATGTGATCGGAACATTACGGACTATGAGCTCCATACCAGGCTTCTCAATGTCTGTCGCCAATAAAATGGCACAATAGAACTCCCGCACTAGTTTTCTCGATGCATCCCCGGTCCTATGACTCAACGGAAGCCAACCTATCTCCTCCACCACCTCCGGAAGTGTCCGACCCTCAAAATTCAGGTCGTAGAATTCCGTCAACTTTATGTCCCACTCGACAACAATCGAGCGGGACATAACAATTATTGTATGCTGCTCCAACGTCAAAGTAGAACCGGAAGGTTGCTCGATATCAGTCTGGCCACTCCTACGTGCATGCTTGCTCATTTTTATTCAATCTACATAAATAGCGTTCACACGATTAGACAATACGTTTGAACACGAAAATAACGTCCAAACGCTAAGTTGAAGACGCCCGGACCGCTTGTTAAAGCGTCCGGATGTCACATACGCATCCAGACCGATAAATAATATCCGTCCGAACGTTAACAAATAAAAAATATTTAATTTCAACATTAAAACGGGCGGAATGAATTAAAAAGCGTTAGGACAAAATCAAAACAACAACGTGTCCCCGTAGCGATGCTACTTACGTCCCGTAGCGATGCTACTTACGTCCAAACATGAATTAAAAGACGTCTGAACACACAAAAGACATGTCCTTGCTAACGTCCAGACGCCTATATTATTGTGTCCAGACCAATCCAAAATGACAATGTACGCCTTCGAACGACATTGACAAGTGTTCGAACACCAAAAAAAGCTTCCGGACGCTGAGGGGAGGACCACCGGGTTAACTAACCCATGGCAGCATCCCTCCACCTCCACACACACCCAAAAACACAACCAAAACAAAAACTAACATACTTGAAACAATGCTACACTTAACATAATCAATTTCAACATAAAAATCAATAAAAAACACAGTGTACTATGCAAAAAATGGAATTGAAATTCTATATGTAAAACTGTTAAAAAATTACATTTTTACTGTTAAAATCGCGTTAAAAGTAAGTAAAACATACCTAAACGTGATTAGATCCTCGAAAGAGTGATATTAAGCCAAGATTTTAGAAGAAAAGAATTGATATTTCAGGGGAGATTTTTTATGAGAAATGACGTGGTAGTTTTGAAATGTCGAACTTTTCGAGTTTTCAGAACTCGTCGATAGCATCCAGACTTTTCACAACTCGTCCGGACGGACATTTGTACATTTGGCCCAATCAATGCAGTTAGTATTAAATACCAAAAATTTAAACCGTTTAAAACGGTTCGGAACGATAAATCCGCCTAGACGTGTTTTTAGACGTGCGAAAGACTTGCCACCGATATCGTACGACGCGGCACACGATTGGCTGAAATAACTGTTTTCAACCGGCGGGTAACGTAAAAACGTGTAAACCATGCCACGGTTACAATAGCATCTGGAGTGTGTACTACGGTCCGGACGGGTACAACTGTTTTCGATATCGTATAACATGTGATTGTTACAATCATATATTACTCAAGCATTTCAACCGCATCATTCGAGTCCTGACTATACCCCTCTATGTTCGAACGCCTACCTCTGTAGTGGAGTCCAGACGTTATGTTTGTTGTCTGAACCCCTAGCAAATTAATTTAAAATTTATTTTGTTTTGTTGTTAAATTCACAAAATTTAATTTCCTTCACTGAAATTAATTTACTAATCACCAATTTAATTGTAATTACAAGTTAATTACACTAATCGTTCTATTAAGATATCACTCGTACTAATCACCCATTTGATCGTACTAATTATCCGTTTAAATTGTAAAAAAATTAGTCAAGTGAAAGAAATACACTAATATAAAATATAAAAAATAATCCAAATACAAAATGAAAAATACGATCATAATGTCTTGTACAACCCAAAGATGATCTTTCAAACAATAAATAAATAATAATGATAAAGCATATACAGGAAACTAGTCCAAATCACGAGCTGACTTGTCCAGATCTTGTCCGAGGGCGTCACGAACATGCACCAAATGCTCCTCCATATTATCCACCCATCTGACGAGTGTATGTAGCTGTATCGGAACAATATGGATAGACTGGGACAACTCAGACAATTGTTATTTCACAGAGAACAGTTCCATCTGCAAAAAATTCAACTCTTCCGTCATAGCCCTATCCGTTAGAGAAAGTTTGGTCTCTAGACCGGTCAAGCGGCATTGGAGCTCCATGCACAACGAATGTGTCGGCCTCACTATCACCCGAATACTCTATTTCAACTCCACTAAAAAGGCGTCTGCCCAAGCTGGTTGCTCTGTCTATCCTCCGATATTGGTGATACTTCTCCCCGAGTGTTTCATGGTCAACCTAGCAAAAACCGTGCGAACATTAACACAAACCGTTCGCACGACAATCATACTGCGTGACTGCGTCGTTTAAATCGTATTTCGTCTGCACGTCTAATAGCCATCCGGACGTTTTAAAATACCGTTCGAACGGTGGTTTGATAAACCAAACAAAAGCAGCATATTTTGATCAACCAAAACAACCAAACAAACTAAATAGCGGACGAAATTGAATTGAAATGCATGAAATTAAGAAGCAAGCTCATGAAAAAAGTTTTACCTGAAGTAATTTGAGAGATCTCGAACGGGGAGTGAAACCAAAGTCTTTAGCCTGATAATTATTTGAATTGTGTGAGATGGGTAAACTGCACAAATTCTAAATTTCCATTACAAGTCTTAAGTCCGACAATTATTCGATTTGTGTGAGACGGTACACTGCACAAATTTTGAAATTTGTGAAATGCACCTAAACTGGTTTGAATATTAAAAAAAAGAAGACAAAAAAATTACTATGATTTCTAGCCGGCCTGCCCTGTCTCTTATCAAATCGGTTGTTAAGAAGTCAGCTGCTCGACTGAAAGTATGAATGCCATTATTAGTACTTCCCTAGTGTAACTCATAAAATTGTCTATTTATTTTTTGATTTAATAGATAGCAAGTAAAATAAGCTTTTTTTCCTTTTATTTTGAATTGCCGATTTAACATAAAGACAAGTCAAAGAAATATATATTCTTGCACCTCTACAAATATATAAATTTGGATTTGTATATTTATAAATTCTATACTGTTAGGGGTGATTGCAAGGAACACCCTCCCTATGTTTGGGAGTATATATTTTGCCTCATTAATAATTAGCATTAAAATATCTATTGCCATTATTAGTACTTCCAAACGGATGCTATATTCTATTGCCAGGCACTATCCTTGCAAATTCTCACATTATATATATTAACGTCAGATTGGTTTGATGCCAAATCATGAGTAGAATTGGACTCCAAATTATTGGTTGGAGTTGGGCCATCCAAAGGTCGACACATCACATGGGCGCTGATACATTCACCCTCCATTTAAAGGGACAATCAGATCTAAATCTAAATCTAAATCCCACCAACCACCTAATGGTAGCACCATGTGCAGCAAAGCGTGCGTTGGGTGGTCGGAGAATTGGGCACCAAACCCAGCTCAATATTGAACTGGGAGGCAGCCACATGTGACAGATGTCTACTCACCTTTTCGGTAGAATATATGCAACTCCCACTCACCAGATTCTCAGTATCGTATCTTAATATCGTGATCAGAAGATTTTAAACGGCCATGAAATAATTCCACTTCAGAAACAGCTTTGACGAATCTGATGATCATGATGGATTACAAACAAGTGGTGCAGAATTATACCACATGCAGGTAAAAAAAAGACCCTCGACATATAACGAGACTACTGTAATGTGAATCTTAGAGCAAATTTTGGATCCTAAACACAGCCTACATAACACTATAAATTAGATCTTTTCTCATTGCTACTTTTCAGCCTAAAAGTAAGTTACACAGACAATACAAGCAACTTAGGATTACAAATTATCTTTTAAAGTTAATTACAAATTAATTATCTTGTGCAAGTGGTCAAATGCTGTGAAAGTGTTTAAACTTACATGTCTATATATAGACAGATATGATTACGATTATCGCTTTCCTCAAACATAGCCGTACCCACAACAACAACTCGCAAGGGACTCTCTCGATCTACTTGATGTTTCATTGGGTGGAGGACATTGTTTGCTTTCTTTATTTCTTCTGCCCCACCATCTTTGAGTCGTACGTATCCCGGCATTCCTTCCGGATTTTGCTTATCTGGGATGCCCGTTTATTGGTAGAGTGGACATCTCGAGATTTAGATTTAGATAGATAGATACAATATGTTCTACCTTTCCTTGATGATTTTTGGAATTCAAAACTTGATAGTGGACGCAAGGCTTTGATATGCACCAAGTGAATATATATGATCTTCTATACACCATCCACATATTTAAGTATTTGGCGCACATGTGCGCATAATTGGCTGAACCAATTCTCTCTTTGGTGGGTGGTGGTATGCCACTTGATTTGCCTATTTAAAGGGCCTTCTCTACTTCTCCTCATGCATCGATCCATTGTCAGGCTTGTATCTGTTCTAAGACCTTCTCATAATTGCCTATAGCTTCTTTCAGTTTCTTGGTTTCATTTCGGTTTGTCCACGACGAGAAATGGCTTCGCCAGTACCTGATCAAAACTGGGCTTGCAACGTTGAAGATGTTGAGTTCCAAGGGGTCGATAGTGCCATCCTGATGTCCTTCTTGGACGACTCGGAAGGCGAAGAGAACGACGAGGACGGATTGAACTGCTTGATCCGGTCTCTAGAAGCGGAGATCGTCAACTCGAATACTATGGACAGCCACAGTACTTCATCTGTGGAGCGGCCTGAATTAGTTGCAGATAGGGAAGATGGTCAACTGTGCCATATAGCAAACAAAGGCAGTCGTGACTGCTCGATGTCGCATGATCAACTCGGCTTCGGAGGGGTAGATATTCCTTTTCCACTCTCACCCAGAGATGATTTGAATCGGTACATAGACCCTTGCGAAGATGAGATGGATGGTATCATCGAATTTGGAGGACTTGGCGAGTTTTCTCACACCTATTGTGGTATTGCATTGGAGGAGCAAGGGTACAGATCATTATGGCAGGAAACGTACGACACAGTCATGTTCGATTAGGTGTTTGTGGCCCTGTAAAGTTCACCTTTTAAAGTTGTGGAAGGCACTTCCTTCTATTGCCTATGCTCTTCTTCTGGCAAACAAAGTTGTGGAAGGCACTGGAATTGTGCTAGTAAATACAAATTCCCGGGAAAAAAAATAATGCAAATGCCTTACCCTATCAGATTTACATCTTTACTCTTCAAAAGCCTTAGTAGCAATAACAATGAGCAAAAAGCAGAAACGATGAGTGTTCATCTAATCATCTCTATGCCTGTGATAAAGCATTTTCACTCAGCAATACACCATTTCATATTTGAGTTTCAAAACCATTTGCATCCCAAATTCAGAATTCAGACGACAAACTCCCCTGCTTCGTCTTCTAATGATCGTCAGGATTAGTCATGTTTAAGGGACTAGAAAAGGAAATGATTGTGTTTGCCTGATTGGAAAATTCACCATTTGGGTTTCACTTCATCCAACGATCCAAAAACCAGATTTTATGAACTTTTAGGTTCGGTAGACATGAATTCTTCTTTTGACATACAAATATTGAGGTTACTAATAACTAATTAACTGTTATTCCAATATGAATCGATTTGCATGCCTGTTTTGCTTCTTGTTATGAAGTGATTAGCAGGAGATGACCCTTTAATTAAGGTGGCATGCCATCTTATGGGAGTCCCCTGACAATCAGAAGTAAAAGTGAATGCTTGAGATCATTAAAAAACCAGAAGAAACCTGTAAGATATACAACAAAGTAAGAGTGCAATAAGGACAGACAAGAAAGAAGTCAAAGTAATGGAGGTAGGCCAGGCCTGCAAATTTTGGAATTGGAAACATACATAGGTTGTTCTCTTTCCACCAATGGAACTCAAACAAATGATGATTCATATCGTCCCATGAGAAAAGGACATCCTGTTATATGTAGTACATGCTTTTGTTTCGAACAGATAATTGGGACTGAAAAAGATAGCTAGGATAGGATGTTATAATCAATTAAATATTGTTTCCAGGTGTTTGCCTTATACATCTCAGTTTAAAAGACAAAAGGCATTAAAAGGGGAATGGCAAAACCTCAGGTTTTATCCCCTGAATGAAAATGCTTACAAGCTCATTCATTCATATTTGATACAGAGGCTTAAGCTATCTGTTTTCATTTTTCCAAAGCACAAGGAACATAAAAGGAGGATAGGGGAAGAGTTATAACTTTGAATCATTCTTTTGAAGCTCATCCTCTTCATCATAAATGATATGCTTACCCAAAAAATGACCTAGCCCAACAGGGAAATCCCAATTCATTGGGCCTTTCGATACAGTCAAATAGAAAGCCCCAAGGGCACCATATTCTAGGAGCCCAAACTATGTGATTGAATAAATCCTTCTCTATCTGTTGCGGGTCGAAGATTCCTTCTCATTCCCCTTCTTCAAACTGTGATTCGTATGGAGAAATCTCTTATCAACTATAGAACAAGGTCCATTTTGCATCATATCTAAGGGATTTCTTGGTTTGGGTTGAAGAAGCAATGTCACTCGATCATTATTTCTGCAGTAGTATATTATTCTACAAAGTTAAGATCCAAAATATGAAAGAAAGAGGTGTTTCCACGATTCTACCATATAGACAATTCTGTTTTGCTTAATCCCGCTACATATCTTTCTGGCTAAGGAGTGAGAAACCTTTTCTCTTATTACATGAATCCAATTTTTGTTTCATCCGAAAAGCCATCTTAGATGTGGAGGCCAGGAAACATCAGTATTTATCTATCATCTAAGCTATCTAGTTATGTAAATAGTTTTTCTACTTTGACAGTCAGTCACCCAATACATCACTTCTTCCACTGCAGCAACATAAGCAAGCATTATACAAAAGTTTTATTTTTAACCTCTTAATACCAGATATAAAGAATCATTCTACAAGCACCCTTGCTTCGAAAGACACTTCAATTAGAACTTGCTACCACTCAGCTTCCCTCTAAATTTTGTACCTTTGGACGATATTTTAGAGCTCAATTAGTAGCACCCAACAATCTTAATTAGATGTTCTTTGCAAAGAAGATCGCCACCAGATAGTTTTTTAAAAAATCCAAGAGTTGTTCATACGTAAGCTGTACCCATTCTTCCTAAGGGGCCCTTAGGTTGAATCCACATTTAAATTTCTGCCGCTATAAACACAGCTCTAAGCCCCACAAACAAACCATACCAAGCCTAAGCAATATGAGTTCCTCATTTATTTTTTAACAGTTCGAATGGGTTGGAGGATGGAATCACAACAAAAAGCATAGTTGAGAGGTAAGTTATAACAAGTTAAAGTTTGTGAGAGTATTTGAGAATTGAGTGTTAGTTTAAGGGAAATTAAAATTTGTAATTTGTCACCGTCCGAACCGCTTGAATTCCATCCGAACCATACGTGACGTTTATTCAGCCAAAAGTGTGCTTCCACGTCGCAAGATGTCAAAGGAAAACCTTCTGGACGTCTCTCCACAGTCCGGATGACTTTAATGTTTCGAACCATTTTAAACAGTTTAAATTTTGGCATTTAATGTGGAGGAATCTAATGGGGCCATGTGTGTTGAAAAGCATCCGGACGTGCCATAACCGTCCGGACGGAGTCCACGGATTGTGATAAACGCAAACAATTCGACATTTTCATTTAAACCGGAATATTTTATACTAAAAAATCTCTCAACCCTCACTCGTTTCCTTCCCAAATCTTGACGTAAACTTATTCCTTCGAGATTCTAATCACATCCTAGTATGTTTTGTTCATTTTTAACATGATTTTAGCGGTAAAAATTTTGTTTTTTAATAGTTTTACGTATAGAATTTCAATTTAATTTTTTGTATAGTACATTGTGTTTGTTGATTGATTTTTACGTAGAAATTTATTGTGTTAAGTGTTAAGATTGTTTAAAGCGTATTGGTTTGTGTTTTTGTGGTGTTTTGGAGAGTATGTGGGAGGTGGAGGGATGCCATTTAGTATTCCAAAAGGGATACGTTGTTGTTTAAATTGTGTCCGGACACTACAAGAAAGGGGTTTGGATAGGTTTTATATTAAATTAAAATATTTTATTATTTGTTTTTTGTTCGGACGTCTATCCAAAGATGTTAGGAGGCCTTGTAGTATCACAAAAGGGACACGATGTTGTTTTGAAGGTGTCCAGACACTATATCAATGCAGTACAGATGTTTGTATACTAAAAATTTCAATAGTTTTCTTATCTACTTTTAGTTTGGACGACTATTCAAAACTGTTCGGATGCCTTCTAGTATCCCAAATGGGAAACGTTGTCGTTTTAGGTTGTCCGGACGCTTTATCAGTGTAGTCTGGACGTTTGTATATTAAATTTATATGGTTTTATTATCTTTTTTTAGTTCGGACAACAATCCAAAACTGTTCGGACACATTCTAGTATCCCAAATGGGATACATTGTCACTTTGAAAGGGGTCCGGAGCTTTATCGATATGTCTGAGGCCTTTATAATTAAATTTGCATATTTCTTTTTTTTATCACATTGTTAGGATGGTGTCGGTCTTCTATCCGTGCAAACGCTTTTGTGCAGATTCCAAAAAAAATGAGCAAATTGGTGCGTATCAGCAGCCAGGCTGATGCCAGGAAATCTTCTGCTCTAGCTCCATCGTTGGAGTAGCATACGACATCATTATGTGCCGCTTGATTGGTTTCAAGCGGCACATCTAGTTGGCGGATTTCTACGATCTTCGATTTGAGGATCGGATGCTTCTAGAGGTGGTGAACACATGCAGGTTGGCTTCCGTTTCTCCTGAGGACCGGCTTTGGGTTGAAGAACATGGTGCGGAATTTTTTGCTGCTATACTTATGGCGACAAACCTCAAAGAGCCTAGTATGGAGGTCACTGTCTGGAATGTTCAGATCACATTCTGGCCAGACGAGCTAGCGAGATTCTTGGGGTACGAAAGGAATTGGACAACGTTCCCTAACCTCCCACTAAGCAACGAGGGCCGGCCTTCTAAGGCCAAGTTCTTCCGGAAGATGCTGGGCCAGGTACGACTATTCTAGAGGGAAGCAAAATGCAACACAGGCAGCTGCTTCCTTTTTGGCGGATTACGCACTTTATCCTATGCTCCGCCATCGACCTGAGGAAGCACATGACGAAGCTGTCTTATGGTCTGGTCGAGTTTTTGTACCTGATAGTTGTACGGGGGTTGCCTGTTGATATGTCATCATACACCTAACAGATAGTCCATGCAAAGGCCCTGAAGACCAATCTTCAGATTTCTTTGCCATATCGTGTGCTTCTGACCCAATTCCTGCATGTCATGCTAGTACCTGAGGGTACTGATGAGCTGAGGGTGCTTCCACTTGGGTCAGTCAACAAGGTGACGCTCTCAACATCCATGGCCTAGACACGCCGTGTTGAATACCACTCGGGAAGCTTGGGTTAGACGACAGAAGCAGCCTAAAGGGACGAAGGATCGAGATCTTGGATAGGGCTCAACCCAGGGACTTGAGGCACAACGACTAACTTGGGTGGCAGATATGATGACTGATCTTATGAAGAAATAGAATAAGGGTACCTTGAAATACGAGGCCCCTCTAAGAGTTTCACACAAAAAATTATCAGTGGGGTCTTACTTTAAGAAGAGCAAAATTTCCTGACTACTTTTGTGATCATGCTTTTTTGAATTGTGTGTAAATAGTGCCTGTATAGGATAAAAGCTCAGATATAGTCAAGAAGTGTCTAGTATTGGAAGTGGAACTTCAATACTTCCAATAACTGAAACCCAAGTCTTTCATTCTGATATTGTAATCCATTAATGGATCAAAGCAATTTGAAAGCTCACGAAGTTGTAATATCTCCTATCATTGAGTTTTCCCTTGTCATTGATGTGATTTTGATACAAATCTCCCTTACTTGTCACTGCTATTTGTCTATTTTGAATTCATTTGTAAGTTTTTTTTTATCTTTTCATCTACTCTACTGTTTTTTTTTTTAAAAATTTGTGAATTTGTAATTTTTTACAGTTGGACACTTCACCACAATCACACTCACCTGCAGCCACATGTGGTAGTGCTACTACTATGTCGCCCTCAATATTGGGAGAAGAGGAAGGTCAAGTTACGGAGATTGAGGAGTATGGATTTTGAAGGAGTTACTCATCTTTAAGATGTTCTTACTTCTCTAAGTTTATTATTTTAGATTGTATTGGTTGAGACATTAAATTCTTATCTTGTTGTGATGTTCTCTAAGCTTATTGACTTTGAATTTTATTAGTTTGTACTTTAGATTCTCATCTTATCTTTTAAGATGTTTTTTAATTTTATTGATTTTGAATTTCATTAGTTTAGATTTTATTCATATGTGATCAATGGACTATAAGAAAAAAGAAAAAAAAATTCATTGAGCCAAGTGTGTAAAATGCTAAAAAAATGCCCAATATGAATGTAGGTTAACTGAAAACCACCACCGCTAAAACAACTACCGCTAAGGGCCGGTTTTTGCTCTTAGCGGTGTAGGTGTAGGTGGCCAAAATTTTAAAACCGGCTTATCCAGTGCCAAAACCGGCACCAACACCGGGGTTGAACAACCCTAGATTCCAACTATGCACAATGAAAATTCGGGCTCGATGTCGGATGATTTGTATGCATTAGCATCCGGTCCGGATCAACAGACACTTAGTTATTCTGGGTGTGTAGTGAATGGAGTTAGGTTTCACACTGTCCTTCGTGAATAATTTCGTAACACTCAGAATAGTGGTGTGGTTGTTCCGGGGGACCATGTCGGGGAAGATGTCGATTTTTATGGCCAGGTCGTGGATATTTTACACGTTGCGTTATTTGGGGGTGAATTTAGTTTATTTACTCAAATGTGACTTATTTGAATTTAGTACTTAAAACTTAAGTCATAATAAAAATGGTCGGTTTGTTAGTATTAACACATCTCGAAAGTGGTACAAAAACGACCCGTTCGTGCTATCATCTCAGGGAAATCAAGTGTTTTATATAAATTATATGAAGTTGGGCGGTCACTGGAAGATTGTTCAAAAGAGTACCTCTAGAAACACGTATGATATTCCACCTATTGAGGAGGAAGCTAGTGAAAATGGAGAATGACCTTCGAACCGTGAAGTATACCAAGAGAATGAGTCCATAGAGCTTTTTGGAATTTAGCTCCTTTGGCGTGATCTCGTTGACTAGAAATGAGTGTTGTCTACAACAACGTAAAATAGAAGGAAATGATAATTCCTCAGAATCGATCAGTGAAGATTGTAGTGATTCTGAAGAATATGACTCCAATGACTAATCTAACTTTATCGTTTCAATTTACTTTGCGTTTTTATTTTATATTCAATTTGAGTAATATAATTCATTGTGTTTTTTTTTCTAATATTGATTTATTTGGTCATAGCATGACATTGTGCTAGTGGGAAAAAAAATCTTCAGCACGATTCATCGCTTCAAGCTGATAGTACTCCCGGTACACTAGCAGTGTCGGGTCCTTCACTTAGAGATAGACATGAATTATCATCACCTACCACAGCAAGTACAGTAGGTACCCAAAGTAGTTGTGTGTAAGTATCTTTCCCTGTCGATCTTGATTAAATATTATGACTTTTTAAATTTCTATGCTTAATTGAAATTTAAATTTATTTTTCTCCATTTGTAGCGACATCCGGAATCAAACATGTTAGAGGTAGTACGCGAGGGATTGCATTACTCAAGGCTCGTATCAGAGGAAAGTTGACTCTCTATATCCCTAATGGACGTACGAGCGGTGATGACATGACGTCCTCAACGCACTCAAGTCATATTGGTGCGCTCGTACTAATTGTTATGTATGTTAAGGATGACTTCCAACTAGATTATGACTGAGACGAGGATCGGATCACTGTGATGTCTACGATTAACACAACATACATGAGGCATAAAAATAAAATGTTTCAGCATTACATGGTGTCCAATTCCAAAGAAGAGGCGCTAGAGCACTCGTATCCCGAGATGAACAAGAAAGAATAGACTCGTGTTTGTGATTTATTCACGAGAGAAGAATTTCAGGTTAGAATTTTTTATTTCGTTCAAATTATAATTTTATTTTATTATTAATTATGGTAACAATTGTAAATGTACAATGCAAAGGAGGAGTGCAATCAACAAAGAGAATAGAGATAAGCTGAAGATTGTATACACATCGGGAGCGAGCTCCTTCAAACGCACAAGAGCATTGTTAGTAAGTAATAAATTTACATTTTTATTAGATATTATTTAAATAAATGACTTAGGTATTTTAATATGCACGTTTTATATTTCTTTTGGAATACAGAAAAATCCAGAATCTGATGAGATTAGTCATGTGTTGCTGTATAAAAAAACGCATACTAATCATGTGGACATCAGAAGATGCACAGGAAAATTTTGTAAGTTGTAACGTTAGATTTAATGATGCATTTGTTATCTCTTATGTTTCATATGTGCTAACTTTATCTTCTTTTTTAATTTTGTAAGAAAAAATGGAGGCGTTGTAGTTGCAACATGAGTCAGAGGGAAAATCATACACCGAAGTAGAGATTTTCACTGAGGTCTTGGGGACGAAAACGAGTTACGTGCAGGTTTGGGTCGTTCAGTACAGTTTATTGGATCATCTTCATCAGCATCGTATGTTGATTTGTCCCGGAGATTGGAGGATACCAGATTAAAGATTGAAGAGATGAGGGCTAGATAGATGGAATATGAAGCACTTCTGGTCAAAAGGTCTGATATAGAGCAGACGATGCAAGAGTATCAGCAGATGATAGAGGAGCAACAGTGGAAGAAAGACGAAGAGCTGATGCAGATGATGGCGGAGTAGGAACTGAAGAAAGATGAAGATCGTCAGAAGATGATGCTGGAGCAGCAAAGGAACCTAGTCGAACAACAAGAACGAAGAATGCAACTAATGGAACAACAAATATGTGAGCAGATGATAAAGCATATCAGATAGATGCAATCCCATATGACACCCAAACGAAAATTTGGGTAGATTTATATATTTTCACTACTTGATCAGTACTTATTTTCACTACTTGATCAGTACTTATCGATTATGTATTTTATTTAATTTTAATGACGATTGCATATTTGTAGACACTATATTATATTGTGAGTATTAAATATCTTTCTATTTATATTATTTTCAAATTATTTTTAAAAATATTGGTTAAATTAATTCAAATACGTAATAAAGGGTTCGAACAGTAAAAAGGTCGTCCGAACGGTTTTTATGAAATGATAATGTGCGCACGCTTAACTATCCGTCCGCACACTTCACATTAAATATGTCCTCCGAACGGTTATTCTTGCGTGCACACGACATTTTAATTAGAAACCGTTCGAACTATACGAAAAAATGTTCCAACGTGTTTAACATAATAAGTGTCTGCATTGTCGATTTAAGTGTTCAAACTGTTTTTGTTGGTGACAAAAAATATTTCATCATAAATCAAACAACGGTGCGAACATCTTCATAATAACTTTTGGACTGTTTTATATTACCGTGCGCACGTATGGTCCATGACAAGATGCATTTTCGTCACATTAAATAACCGTTCGCACACCCTATGCGAACGTATGGACTGTACAGGGCATGACGATTTTGAATTTCGTTAATATGACATAAAACCATTCGGACAGTATTGTTACCTGTTCGGACGGTTTTGAGTGACAAAATAAGACAATTGTCACCTAAAACCTTTGCTGACAGGCTTTAAGTGACAAACTGGGTGACAACTTAGTTTTGTCACCCAAAACCTTTGGTGACGAAAATGGCACTTTGGGTGACAAAAATTTTTGACCCCCAAGACCATTTTTCATATGTGTGCGATTTCTTGATCGTGGGATGCGATTAAATATTTGAAAATAGGTGCAATTCAATGGCTAAATTTATATTATGAACTGATTGTAGAATGATCGGTCAAGATCACGTGATCTTTGATCTAATGGACGAAATTCAATCCTATTTGTTTGAAATGGTATGTCCATTAATGAAATGACACCTCTTCCTTAAGAGGTATTCATTCATGGAAAAGGTTCTTTTCCACTTGAAGAGGTAGCGTTTGGTGACAAAGAGGTACCCGTTCGATGAAAAGGTACTTGTTCACGACGGAAAGCTATCTATTCACAAAGAGGCCACACTTGTTGACAAAGAGTCACCACACTTGGTGAAAAAGGCCGTGTCAATATCTATAAATAGGCATCCTCATTTGCATAATTTACAATGATGAAATTGCACTCAAACTCTCTCTCTTTCTCTAAGTATTCTACACTCCTACAAACATCTTTTCTTTCTTTCTTAAATTATCATATTTTAGTTAGTATAATTCTATTTCTTGGTTACAATAGTACAATCTTAGGGCATTCTAGTCTAACTTTGTAAGTGCAAAACGTTGTTAGACAACAAATAGGTAATATGGGCTTCATTATATCTTGGAGGCGAACTTGCTTTAACCCAATTGCATACCATTGTACATACTTGTTGTACAGGACTGGTGGGGCAAATATTGTCTTATCGTCTTAAGGAAAACGACTTTGTAATGCGCCTTGAAGCAATTTCTTTATTTAATTTGTTTGTCTACAACAAATCTGGTTGACCTCTCATCAAATCAACCATCAAAAAATCCAAGGCAGCAAAAGAGCCTTGAAGGAAGCGTGGATAAAAATAATAAAAAAAAACTTCTACAAATCAGGAAGTTAGCTGTAGCTTGTAAATGAGTTCATCAGATCTTCATATATCGGATGTAATAGTTTTGGAAATTAATGCAGACAGGTGAGATGTGTTTACACATAACATGCAGAGCGCTCAAACAGAGCAAGAGACCTTGAATTCCATGTAAGACGAATAACCAGAATCTTTTCTTTGTTTTCAAATGCAATTTGTAAGCAACAGCTAGATTAGATCACTCCCATACCATCGGAAGGAAATACGCTCGTGTCTTTTCTCTTGGAGTACTTACCTTTGGATTGATTTGATTTGGTGTACTTGTAAGGTGGCATTTTTGACAGCGTAGATTATTTTCTTCCCTATGGTATAGTCCCTAATGTGCAAAAAAGTACGCATACATATGGTTTTCTGCACCATATAAAATGTCACAGAGCATGTATATTGGGGTCTATTGTCTTCCATATGGCATCCTCCCATTAAAGCATTACATACTAATTTATCAAATCCTTACTATAAAGTTCTCAAAAAGCTATACGGAATGTAAACTAAACCCCAACATATACATGCTTTGCAACATACTATGGTGCAGAAACCAAAAAACCCACCAATGTCTCATATGGTAGTGGAGAAACTTACAAGCTAATGTAGAATATATCGATCCCATGGAAGACTACCAAAAAATATGTTATTTCAAGCAAATTGCTCTTATTGTAATTGTGGGTTTTCAGTTGATTGTGATCTTTCAACATGTTGATAAAGTAGGAAAAAATAATAATAATATTCATGGAAAGGAACTTATCATGATCAAAAAGTTGAGACATAAAAATATTTAATCTTCTTTTTGAGCACATGCACGCTTTGATCAAAGGAGCCAATGAAGGAGTTCTGGCAGGCATCATATGATTTCTGGTATAAACATGGTGCAGACCGCGTTTTCCGACTGAAATCCAGACCGCCTCGTGTTCATCGAAGCCTAGAAACATGTCACTGACATCAACACTACACAAATTCAATACAGAGAGAAATGGAGGATGGAGAGAGAGAGAGGAGAGGAAGGGGAGGGTGGGGTGTTACAATGCCCCCACTCCATGTAAGAATAAAGAGGTTATTTAACAATCTTAGCAAGGATGAAATTGTGTAAATAGAGAAGGTCACAGACAGACTCAGAGTAAAGGAAGGTCATAGACTCATAGCAGTCTTGCCTTTTCTTTCCTGTCAGTCGTCAGTGGCGTGCACTATTACAGAAAGTAACAATAAACGTGATGTTTCTGTCAATTATATGAGATGCTAAGCTTTAAAAGTTGCAGTAAAGCTGATGTACCAGATGCACTCAGGAGTGCGATACCCATAAACCGTGAACATGCCGATTGTTTACTAATTCTTTATATTCGATTGAAAAGCGAACCCAGAAGCTTTCTACTCCCAAGGGTCGTTGAGGTCTAATAATATCACGTCTTTTGCCTCAAGTTGCTTGCTGTCTGTGCTTTCCTTAGCGCTAAACATGCTTACTTTTTCTTTTCCTTTAAGCCAAAAAAGAAATGGCCCTCCATCCACCAAAGTAGTCTCATAGCTACCATTTTTATCACGTTAGACTCTATAACACATGTAGTGCAATTTTGACCGGTGAATCTTTTTTAACGATGCATGAAATTGATGAAATTTAATAATTTTAGGACTTAGCGCGTCAAAGATGATAGTTGACTTTTATTTGAGATTGTTTTGATAATACGGAGACTCAAGATGACAGACGAATTTGTGGTTTTGGTCTGTAAAAAAGGAAAGCATGTGGCAGCATGAACACATAAGCCAATTCAAGAGACCAACTCCTTACGAGAGTGAAATTGGTTAATTGAGGGCCTATGTTTTGTTTTTGCTTTTTCAATCACGATAGTCCTTCTGATTACTCAAGTAATTTCAGCCGCTTTGTTGTGAATTCCCTTTCCCCTTTCCCAAGTTTACTTAGGAAAAAAAAAAGTAATTTCAAATTGCTAAAAGTAGATGTTGCAAAGGGGGTGTAGAGGTGATGAGCCAACTAGGACGGTTGTACAAATCCCAAGGGGCATGGAACTGAAATGATTACAAACTCTAAGGGACAGAAAGTAATAGACATAAACCACCTAGGAGGCCACTAAATCGACACTCGGAAACACACAAAATGAGGGGCTACGTCAAAACTATTAAAAGAATCTGTCTAAAACCCAGCCCAACTCACTTTGTGCAATGCCTCCTCTACAACAGTCGCTGATCATGAAGGGCGGGGCATGCAGTGAGCTCTCTATTTGTCAACTTCTTCGATTGGGTCGTGGACAGCGTCAACCGAGCCTAACCAAAAGCATCACGTACAACGACATCCGCATCCTGACTTTTATTTATTTTATTTGTTCTACCTTTGAAAGTCATGAGTATTAAAATCTTCCATTTTTAACGACCATCTGATGGATATCCAAGAAGATTCTTTAATTATCTTCAATCCTTTTGTTCGATTCCAATTAATAATAATAATAATAATAATAAAAAAGGCGTAAGAAATTAGTCTTACAAAACAAGATATAACATTTATGGTTTAACGTACTTTTAAGTTCATATACATCATTCATGCCACAAAAGCATAGATTTAATTTAAATTTGATTAATGTTAATGTTAATGTTAATATTAAATTTGATATTTATTATTGTAGAGTGCCATTCGAAATTTTGATAGTCTAGATTCTTCTTAATTGAACTCTTTCTACTATGGTATCCATATACATGGTCAGTCATATATGTTTTCGGGATTTTTTTTTTTTGAAAAACTTCACTTTAAGCTCTCAAAGGTACACACGAATTAAAGCTTTATTTAGAAAATTCACGTTGTGCTGTCAAAATCATATCACATGATCTATTTATTAAATATATTACACGATTTTAATCATTCGAGAACGAGAGCGTACAATAAGAAGAATTTAAATAGTATTTGAATGTTACAATTTTAAGATATTAAAATTAGTGAAAAAATAAAAAATTTTGAAATACGAGAGCTAAAAAAAGATAAATAAATATTATAATAAAAAATAATAATTTGATAAGAAATAATTAATAACTAAAATTTTGAGCGCCAAACCCGCCCGGCGCAAAAGTGAATTTTCATTCTGTTCGTTTAGAAAAAAAGAAAAAGAATTTTCCTTATTCGCCCTGGATTCTAGACAGTTACACCTGAGAGTACGGATTTCTGGTTTTTTTTGTTGGGCCAAGAAGTTCGGAACCAGTTTTTCCCTATTTCGAACCGTGCGATGACAGCCAGTTCAACCTCACTCACTCTCACCCCCAGTCTCCGACGTCTACGCATGAGGCATTGCGCTTTCAAAAGCCTTCAATACTCACCGACCAAGCCCCTCGACTTCCCTCTTCCTTCCCTCCACTAAATAGCAAAAAGCCAAAACAACAACCCAGCTTGAAAAGCAAAAGCAAAAGATACACACACAATCGCACACCATAAAGCTAAGAAAAGCAGACCAAAGCAAACCTTACTAAGCAAACTCGCATTAACGAGGACATCCCACATATATACTCTGCATGTCTCATCGTCCTTACTTTTCCTCACGTTCAACGACCCTTTTGAGCTCAGGCCAATGGCAGAGATTGTGGTTGCAGAGCCTAGCTGTGAAGTTGACACAACGTACACGAGACCGGTTACAAGGCCACTCACTGCTGGTTACGGGTTCGAGAGTGAAAGGTTGCCGGCCTCTTTGGCGTCCGAAATCCAAAAGTTTCTTCGTGTTGCCAACTTGATTGAAGTCGAGGAGCCTCGTATTGCTTATCTTTGTAAGTTGTTTCTGCTCTGAGGCTGTTGGGTTTGTTTGATTTATCTTAGTATGTAATTTAAAGGGCTGCACTGCTAATTCCTAGTTCTTTGGATATTGGCTTTGTCCCAAAATCTGAATATAGAAGGTTTTTAGGCTAACGCAGATATGTTGGTTCACATCTAATTAAGATTTTCATTTTAATCTATCTCTCGGTTAAGTTTTAGTAGGATAACGGAGACTAATATTTTTGACTTTCTCTTGCGCGTATTTGACAATTGGAGATAAGTTTCCTGAATTATTTTTTCTCAAGACAGAGAACAAGGCCCGTGGCATTCTTCTACTAATTCAGATTGACTTCGAGGATTTTAGTCACTCTTTTGACAAACCATTCCCACAATAACTATTAACTGGACCACCTAATTGGGTTGGGAGCAGTTGAGTGGGAGTCTTGGTTTTCTTAGCTTTCAAAGCTTAATGATTTAAGCTTAATCACTTCTCTTTTTTCTTCCTTCTCTTCTTCTAACAAACAAAAGAGGAAAATAATGATAATGTGTGTCATTTTCACATTAATTCTCAGAGTACCAGAACTCTACTTTCTAGTAAGAAGTGATGAATCAAGAATTCCTCTGGGTATATTCGTTCTTCTCATTGGATGCAAAGTTAGAAAAATGGGTCAATGTCAGAGCTGGCGGAGAACCTTGTCCCATATGAGAAGTTCCAAAGTCTCAGTTAAAATGAAGGCATAATGTATTTTGATTGCTTGAATTCCTCCGCAGGCCGATTCCATGCCTTTGAAATAGCTCATAACTTGGACCGCAATTCCAGCGGGAGGGGTGTTCGGCAGTTCAAAACTTCGCTACTCCAACGACTTGAACAGGTAGTCACTCACCTTGAAGCTTGTCCAATAAACATGTGAAATTGCTTGTAGGCAAGTCACAGCTCTGCATTTATATGAATTGCTTGCATCAATATGCAGGACAACTAGCTTTAGATTTGTTTTCGTCTTCTCCTTTATTTACCAAATAGTGAATGCTGACGAGATTTTATGCTTAGCTTAAGCAAACAGCCAAGGTTTTCTGAAAAAGTTTTATACCTCCTATCATGAATCCTCACTCCATTAGCAAGAAAAAATGGAGAGCAAATATGACTGACATCGATAATATTTCTAACAATGTAGCATTTTGTGAACTTCATTTGGATACATAACTGTTAAGCCTCAAGAGTCGCAAACAAACTTAAGTCACTAAGTAATGTTTCTAGCTCCCTAATTTCCTGTTTTAATTCTTTCAAAAGCTTCCGAAAATCGGTTTCTTTAGGTAGGTAAGTACGATTCATTGACAAAGCTCGAAGCACAGCTCATGACTTACAATTTCTTAAAGCTTTAAGCGATGAATGTTGTTAGTGAGCAAGAAAAGGACAAATTTTGAGATCAATCGTTGCGATACTGATCCAATTCACTTTTTCACCAAAATGTAATGCCACCTGGTTACATGAGATCAATATATTAGTTTCTTTATCTCGGAACCAGTCCAAGTAGAACTTTCTTTGTTGGAAAGCTATGCAGTTTTCCTTCCGCGACCGATTGAAACAATAAGATATATAACCAAACATGATATTACCTGGCGTAGCATATTTTCCCCTCGTGTCTATTCCCTGGTGTTTCTTTGTTTCGGCAATACAATTTCTTCGTCCCTAAGTTTTTATTTCCTAGCTTACTGATGTTCTTTTTTCCCCTTTATTTTCTATATGCTTTTGATATTTTCATGTGTTTCTTGGCCTTCAATGAAATTATAGGATGAAGAAGTAACAATCAGGAGAAGAAAGGAAAAGAGTGATATGCGTGAACTCAGACGTGTTTATCGTGTGTACAAGGCGTATTTGATCAAACATAATGGAGACTCTCAGCTTGGAAATAGGTAATCGGGCCTTACATTTTAGGATATTTCATTGAGCTTCTTTTCCGGTAATTCTACCTGGTTGTGCCCACTAAGCTACTTAATCTAATTACTTTTATCTGTTGAATTGACAGAGAGAGGTTAATAGATGCATGCAATATTGCTGTTGTTTTGTTTGAAGTGTTGGAGACGGTTACAAATGCAGAGGGCCCGCAGGTGGTTTCCTTTTTTGTTTTCTTTTTCCTCTGTTGTTTTCAGTCATTTTAATTTGGACTTAACAAACCATTAGCGGGTGCCTAAAACACTGCAAGTCGTTTTCTCAGTTTTACTCTTTTACTCTCCCAAAATAGGCACTTGCTGATAGAGCTGGCATCCATGTAAAATTTGAGTTCAACATTCTCCCACTCGATCATGGTGGAGGTATTCAGCAGCCAATTATGCAGCTACCCGAGGTCTGATGCTGTATGGAAAATCTAAAAGATTTCTTTTAATTTTTCCAATTAAGTTAATCTGCTGAGTGATCATATTAGTTCATGGTGCTGCAACTTGCCTAAGTTGTGATGCAGTCTAACAAGTTTGCTAACCAGCTGATAATTGATACAGATCAGGGCTGCAATTGCTGCCATCCGCAACATTCATGGTTTACCTTCAGCCCAAGATTTTCAGGGACATGGGACAGTCAGAGATTTGTTTGACTGTCTTCAGTATTGGTTTGGATTTCAGGTAATTTATCCCTGGTTTTTCTTTTCACTTCCTTTTCTCATTCTTCTGCACATGGTATCATTTCCATGAAGGCTGCAAATTGGAAATTCATGACATTGTCTATTTCCTAAGCTGCCTACTTTCAGAGCATAAATATTACTCATATCATTGCTGTGTCTGGATCAGAAAGATAATGCTGCTAATCAGAAAGAGCATCTGATTCTCCTCCTTGCTAACATGCACATTCGGCACACTCATAACCAGGCATCTAATTCAAAGGTTTTTTTTCTTAGTGTTTAATTTTGGTTCTACTTTATCTTTCACTTCGTAATATTTGATATTCTTTCTGACGCAGTTAAGTGATGGAGCTGTGGATGCATTGATGAGCAAGTTTTTTGATAATTATACAAATTGGTGTAAATTTTTTGGGAGAACAAGCAACATTCGGTGAGAAAAGGGCTCTAATTTGTCCCTTGATTTGCATCAAAGCAATTTGAAATCATTGTCTTCTTCTCTTTTGTTAACACAATTATTTATATCCTATCTTCTCTTTCTGTAGTTACTCTTTTTGGCTAGAATTTGCAGTAATTTATTTATTTCTGCTTGTTATGTTCCTTTCATTTTTCCCGCTACTCTTTTCTCCAAATATGTTTGTCATACACTCGCTCTTTTCTCGCTAGTTTCCCTGCACCAGATATCTCTTTGCTTTCACATTCATGTGGTTTAGTTTATATTTGGTATACATTTTATTTTCTTAGTGTATGATACTCTAATTGTTCATGCAGGTTACCTGGTGTGAAACAAGAAGCTCAACAATACAAGATTTTATATATAGGACTTCACCTTCTTATATGGGGGGAGGCTGCAAACTTGCGGTTCATGCCAGAGTGCCTCTGTTATATTTTTCACCATGTGAGCTGAGCACATCTTTCTGCCTTCACTGATTCTACCTCCATTTTTTTCTATTTTATTTTTTTGTGAAATGAAGTATTCTGCTTTAGATATCAATATTATGATCTGGTTATTCTTGTGTTCGGTAAGCAAACCACGGTAACTCAAAATCCGAGAGGAGTGCGATCCTCAAAACTGATGGGGTAGAATTCTGAAAGATCCTTTCTGTTACTAAATCCCATACAAACGAACCCCATTCATATAAAGAATGCATGAGTACTGTTACATTGAATTTAAGCAAACTTTCTTGCAATAATTTGGAGGAACAAATGCGCTTAAAGCAGCTATCAGGTTCTTATTCTAGTCATGTTGCCCAGAAATAAAAAGGAAAAGGGAAAAAATTTTATTGCACCTCTTGTGAACAAGTTTTTTGTATGATACTATACTTGCAAATAATTTTCGTTAATATGTACATTATCCAGACTATATACAAATACACACACACGCACACATGTGTGTGTGTTTTTACCTGTGAATCGTGCTTTCCTAAAGCTTAGGACTCTTATGTGGTTATATAATCTGTTCCATAGGATAGTTACTTTGTAACTTCCTACATTATTAAAAAACTGAAGCAGTTACGAAACTGAAGCAGTGAAGGATGGAGAAGAATAGGATATTTAAAAAACGAGAAAAAAGGACAAGGAAATTAATATTGGATAATTATGATTTGCAGCAAGTATTTTTACAGGCCCATTCTAAGAAAATTTATTTATTGCCATCATTTTTCTTGATGATATCAGTATGAATTTGTGTTGAGGTTAAGTAAAGATAGGCAATATCTTATGAGGCAGAACAATATTTTGCCATCATTATCTTGTAAGCTGTTTTACCCGAGTGTATTTCAGCTCTGCATTTGCTGCCATGTGCTGTCCATGGTACTTCTAGGTCATGCGATCTTTCACCAACATAGATACAGATACCTTAGCACTCTCTTTACATTATGACCAACAAGTTGATTTTTTATCATATGAGAAAGAAGTTAATCAATATAAGGTTTGCTCCTCCTTAACTGAAGCTTATGCAACTGTATTTCCAAGATTGTGTCTTCTGTAGATTAAGCCAAAACAATTAGTGAGTTGACGATGATGGCTCATTGAAGAAGGCTCTACCCTCTTGCTTACTTTTATTAACACATTAAACTACCTGTCAGGCTCCCTTTTGTGGAGCTCTCCGCTGATGATGCTTTAACTTCTAAAAGGCAGAAGTTACTTTCAGCTGTTTGGTAATCCAAGGATGCTTCCACTTTTTTCCAATTTTATGAAGTGTCTTTTCAGAAGCAGCTTTTGGGTTGCTTCTCTAACAACTTGCAGCTTTTAAGAAATACTGGAATCATTTTGAAAGCTCTAGCCCTCCGAAAAGTACCTTTGCTCTTCTGCTGATTCTTATTGAGGAATGCTTTTCTATTTACTTACTGGTCAGGAAGCACTATCATCTTAAAAGATTAAAGTTCGTTCAGATGCCCTAGGGGCTTCCAAAGCCCAGGTTTGAGATCTGATATGATGAATAATCCCCTTTAAATGATAAGAACATAATTAAGTATTGATAAGTAGAAACTGCATATAAAGGACAAGTTTATTTATTAAGGTCATGTTTGCAACCCTAAAATTCTGAAAATTTTAGAGAATGTTGTGAAAATTGAGGAGACTAGAGTTTTATTAGGTTTTGTGAGAAAGTAGTGTAAAATATTGTGATAGATGGGTTGTAGACTTTTTAGACCAATGATTGGGGTGTTGAATAATGATTGGAGTTGGTGAAAAAGGCGTAAAGAGAAAATTGTGTTTTGGAAATAGTGGGGAGGAGAGGAGAGGGAAAAGAGGGGAGAGCTGGGTTGGTCGGGGACCGAATTTCCATCCCCACCCCAGACTGAAACCCAGCTCCCCTGTTAATTGATGAGCAGGAGGGTAATTTCCTCCCAACGTGTTCCTCCCGTTGAGGGCTGTTGGATGTCAGCCCTCGACTGCCATGCCGACAAATGGCAATGGTGTTGGGCTGTGATTTACCTTTTTATCCCTGCAACAATGAAGATGAAAAAGTCAGATTTGACCCCTTGTTGGTAAATTGGAAAAAGTGGCAGCCATACACATGAATACTGTGGGTCCCAGTGACTTTCAGTGACTATTATGTCCTTCTAAGTGTTTTAAAATGCAAAGGAGTTTGAGGGCAAAGCCATCATTGTCTGAGGTGAAAACAAGGACAGAAGCGCCACATAACTAAAAGTCTAGGGGAGAAAATGGAACCAAAATTTGAATAATTCATGTTTGCATCCCAGAAGAGCAAAATTTCAAAGAAATCTTGTTTGTAAACACGACCTAAGTTTCAAATTATGGAAGTGTGGTCTCTGTTATATTTTCTATCAGAAAAGCTATTGATACTATAGTGCATGACAATTCATGCATCGCTACATTCTACATTAACCTCTGAGTTTGTTTGAACGTTTGAAGGATTTGATTACTCTTCCATTAAACAGTGATTTTCCATTCTGCATATAATACATGGCAAGATACTCTGAATTCTTTGTTTTTTCTAATTTTTTGTGAGTTTCTTATCGCCTCCCATGACACTTGACTTTTGAGTTTGACTATAGTTGTGGTACATAGCTTTAATAATTAGTTTAAAGGTTACTTAAAGTGCATGACAATGGTATACCTCTTGAGCTATTTACTACTTGAGTAACAATTCTCGTGAATGAACTTGATTCTTTCCAATGCATTTTCCCAAATCTTCCATAAAGGCAATGCATGAGAAGATTATTGTTGATATCAATATGCTTCATCTCTTATTGTTAATATGTATTTGTTCTTGTGAAGATGGCATATGAGTTGCATGGTATGTTAACTGGTGCTGTTAGCTTGACAACTTGGGAGAAGGTTATGCCAGCATATGGAGGAGAGTCTGAATCCTTCCTCAACTTTGTAGTTTCCCCCATATACAGGGTTATAAGAGAGGTACTTCTTGATTTACTGTGTCATTGTAGATTCCAATATCAAATCTAATTTTGTTTTTGAATACTGAAGGAAGCTAAGAAAAGCAAAAGTGGGACAGCTGACCATTCTACATGGAGAAACTATGACGACTTGAACGAGTATTTCTGGTTAGTATGTTGTTACGAGTTCGTCAAGTTGAGGTATCAAAAAATTAGAACAAGGTATATATATCCGCTTTTTCTGCAGGTCTCCTGCTTGTTTTCATATAGGTTGGCCCATGTGTCTGGACAATGATTTCTTTTGTGTTCAGTCTTCAAACAATGCTCATGCTAAGAATGCTCCAGTATCACATTCTACTGCAGCAGAAAGGAGGAAGAAAGAAGGGAGAAAAAATGAAGAACTTGGGGTAGATATACGTCATTATTACACTACCATAGGAACTTCCTTTCAGGCTTGTTATGAATAAGGCTCTTCATTGTGTGTATATGAAAATGTAGCCTATTCATGTGAATATCACTCCATATCGCACTTCACCTGGTTTGTGTTCCTAGCTTGTTGAATAGATTATTACGCATGTTATTAATAGTATAGACGCACACATTTATTGATAGACATATACAACCAGTCATTCTATCTTGCATGCTGTAAATCTACTTGAGAGTCTTGCTTCGTACTTGAATATAATTTGACATGAGTGGATGTTTGCTTAATGAAACGAAAATATCGCAAAAGTCTACCAGAATCAGGTAAAGCACTTTGATGGAAGAATTGAAGATTTCTGGCCTGTTAACAGATCATTGAACCTGATAATCAAATAAGCTGGCCATTAGATATTAGGTTTGGATCCATCACTTTCAATATAGTTTATCCTATATGATCAGTATGGGTTGTAGGGTAGCTTTCATTGACTCTTTCACAGCTGAGCCTGTTCTGCTGAACGTTTCTTCCAATTGCTTAATCTGCCACTCCATTTGATATCCTATATCTAGACTCTCTTACTTGTCCTTTTTCCACAGCCTATCATGGAGGAAACTTCTGAACAAAAATGGCTAGGGAAGACAAATTTTGTTGAGATCCGTTCATTTTGGCAGATTTTTAGGAGCTTTGATAGAATGTGGAGTTTTTTCATCCTTTCACTTCAGGTATGCCTAGAGCCTAGTATGAATGCGTTTTGGATTGGTTCCTTTTTTGCGTAGATTTTGACATTATGTCTCGATGACTCCTGTTCTTCTTAGGCAATGATAATTATGGCATGCCATGATGTGGAATCTCCACTTCAATTGTTCGATACAGAAATATTCGAGGACATTATAAGCATCTTCATTACTTCGGCAATTCTTAAACTTGTACAAGGTATGGATCTAATTTTCCCATTATTGGATATTGAGGAAAATGGTGGCATTTTACTTTGAAATTTGGAAAAAAAAAATTGTGAAAAAAGTTTTACTAGATTCTACCTGTTTTTCCTTTTTTTTTCTACCACTTATCTCAAAACTTAAACTGTTAGGAAGAAATATTTTATTATTTTAATTATATTCTCTAGGGGAAACATCATAGTAGGCCTCATATCAAATTTCTCTCATCTCTCGTATGGTTTAACCTAAATCAAATAGAAAGCAAGGATTGAATTTTTTTTCTTTTTTTTAACTTATAGGGCGTAATTAGACAAATTAGAAGTCATGGGGTGCAATTTGATTTTTGTAAATAGGTGGTGTCCTATAATGTTTTCCTTATTCTCTAACATTCCCTTCCACGTGCGGGTCGGACTCTTTCTTATATGGAAGACCCAACACGTGTATTATTTAATTGAAATGGGGTGAAGTGCAGAGTCAGGTCTCGAGCTCAAGATCTTGACATTGATAGCATGTGAATCTGTCACTTATCTCAAAAGCTTAAGCTATTAGGAAAAGATTGATTTTATTATTTGAATTATATTCTCTAACGTTTTTAATTTCTTCTTACCATGTAATCTTTAGCGAAAGACTGTGAGGTGCCATATCTTGGTTTATATGCATAATCTGCTGTAAAAGTTATTTTTAATGGTGCTGCTCTGCTCTAGAAGTTTTTTGGTCAGATCCAGTTTTTATATCAATCACTTTTTTCTCAGGAAATAAATCCACCATATGATTTACAGACCACTTGTCAACTTTTTCAATTTCCCTAGAAGTCCTCGGCTCATTCTTCTTACACTGACTTACGGTACCAGAACACAACCTGCAGTTCCTAAAACCATGCGCAGATTTTCTGTGTTTTGGTGTGATAGTTGAGTAGCTTTAAAGGTCTCACTATCATACGTTTCTTCTTGGCTAATTTTTGTGTGTGATATTACTCAATCAGACTTGTATGGCTATTTGGTATGATAGATGTTTCGTATCTGATCATCAAGTGTACTTTTAGGTGAAGAGGGTTATAATGGAACAACCATTTTAGTGTGACCAAATCTGTGCTAAAAACAGTAGTACCATTGCGAAATCATATTTTCACCTAATTTCCTGTGACCCAGTCAGCTTTTTTTGTTTTTTGTTTTCTCTATGGTTCTTTTGAAAATTGTAAGTATAAATTTGTGCTACACATTACCCATAATAGAAGTTACTATTCACCAAGTACTTCTCCTTGTTATTTCCATTATATGTATACATATACTGCTTAAGCTTTTGAGGGGCATAACTTCATCTTAGTCTTTTCCTCTCCTTCCCTAATAAACCGGAACTGTAAAAATATTTGTAGGAGTTCTTTTATTAATCAGCAGATCATTAGAGTTTCGAGTCTTGTTACCTTTACCTTGTTCTTGATGTTTATAGTTGAGGGTTTGATAGATCAGTGTAGAATGCAGCACTAGAAAATTTACATATAGGTTATGCGTTAATTTGGTGGTTCTGTCCCTTCCAGTCAGCCTTACGAGGCTGGGGCCATGATACCTTCTCTCTCTCTTTCTCTCTCTCCCCCTCCCTCCCTCTCCCATTTCATTTGTATGCATGTAAATCAGAGGAATGTGAATGATACTTTGCACTTGCAGCAATACTTGACATTGCCTTTACATGGAAAGCTAGAGGCACAATGGAATCTTCACAAAAGAGGAAACAGTTGATGAAGGTGGCTGTTGCAGTGATTTGGACAATCGTTCTTCCTGTGTGCTATGCTAAATCTAGAAGAAAATATTCTTGTTATTCAACACAATATGGGAGCTGGCTTGGAGAATGGTGCTTTTCTTCCTATATGGTTGCGGCTGCAATTTACATGATAACAAATGCAGTTGATATGGTGTTGTTCTTTGTTCCCGTTGTTTGCAAGTATATTGAGATTTCAAATTGCCGGATATGGACTGTTTTGTCATGGTGGACACAAGTAAGTTCTAATAGAGCTTAATAGCTCTCTAAAATATTCGATGTTCTGATATAGTTACATGGGATTTATAAGGCATTCTGTTTTTATTTCTTCTAACAGTATCTGATGTGAGGCGGTATGTTTTCATGATAACTAAATATTTCTTGAATAGTTGTCAACTTTTGTTTTCATCATGCAGCCTAGAATATATGTCAGTCGTGGGATGCAGGAGAGCCAACTTTCAGTGTTGAAGTATATGCTATGTCACTATTCTGTATTTCAATTTTTTTTGGGTACGGTGCTCTGTTAATTCTTTGCTAATGCGTTCATTTATCTTAATGTATAGGTACACATTGTTTTGGATACTAGTGCTGTTAAGCAAATTTTTTTTCAGCTACTTTTTTGAGGTGAGTTGTAATGTAATTGTGTTTATATTACAAAAAGGAAGATATAACACCATGGTTTCCAATGGGTCTTATGATATCAGTTAAAAATGATCCATCTTCTACACTTTGCTCATATTAGTTTGTTACTACTAATCAATATAGTGATGATTTTTATATTTGTCTCTAAGTGGTTGCTTAGTTGGAAAAATGTTAATGACTAGGTTTAGCAGCGCCAATGAGAGAAGAAGATGATTCCTTCCTCTCATTGTCTGGTTAAATTTTTCAAGAGAATAATGCATTAGGCTAATATACGTTATAGGACTTGTCTGTTTGCGATAATGCACATATATGGTGTACTTTATTATGATACCAACACTCTCCCGTATTACAATTATGCCATCTCCCTCTTCCCATTATGCTGGAGCATGCATAGCATATGAATCTCTACTGTCATTTTTCAGCCTTTTCTGCTGGAAATCACCAAAACAGAAGTAAACTCTCCTGGGAGCTATTTGATCCAAATACTTTTGTGTTCTCAATCAACTTTATAGCTTCTGTAAATCTATTAGGGTTGTATTTGTGAATTTAGTTGAAAAATGTGAGTAATAACTTATTAAGTTAAGGTTGCAGTTGAATTTTGATGAGCTGGGGATGAATAGAAGCTTGGAGGACAGTTAAATTATTGCATAGGATTAATTTTGGCTTAGATAGTCCGCTACCATGATGCCATACTGTAGTTTATATACCTTCATCTATTCATCTCCTTCCTCTTTTGTTGTTATACCTGTCTAATTGTACATAGTATCAGTAATGATCCAATACTTGTAACCTTGCCAATACAAAAAATGAGTTTGTTCAAGGCTTCTGCCATTTCCTTGGGTGGGAAAATTTATTGTCGCTCATAGTAATATGTTGGACAAAAATATTGTTCAATCGAGCAGGTGACTGTGAATTAGAATTCTGCCTTGGAATTTTAAGAAATACGAAGACCGTGAAAAGGGGCTAAAATGGATCCAATAACATGCCATGAGAGGAGTTTCTTCCCTAGAATGTGTCACAAAGAGTATAGCTACCTTGACCTTGCATTAGATGTTCCATATAGAATGGACTTTGCTGATTCTGTACACTTCTAGTGATCCAGTGTCACACTACATCGTCCTTTGCTTTCCCCAGGATACACATATTGTTCTAATCACTCTAGCCCCGTGGAGACATCAGCAGTCAGGTGCACTCCAGTACATGATTTTAAGCCTAATGTCCCATTAACGAGTGATCATGGAAACAATCATTTGTGCAAAAGCACCATGCTCAACTAGGCCATGAAGAAAAAGGGGGGAAAAGGAAAGAATGAAAGAAGTCCTCTATTCTCACAGCACATTCTTTTACTGTTTCGTTTTTCCAAATGCCAGACCAAAACCAGATAATTACTTTGATTTAAGAGAGCATTGTCTTGTTTCAATATTACAGTCAAGTGCGTCACAGTGCCTCAAAATGGCCACTAGTATTGGGTCCAATATCAGATCATAAACATTCATAATTTGTCAGTATTCAACTGAATGTACCACCTAGCTTAGTTAGTAAAGTGATTATTCACTCTTTCCAATTGTTTACTATAGAATCAGAGCAGGTGAACATAAGTTCGAACCTTGGTTCTGTTCTACCTCATTTGAGATTAAAATTTCTTGTGTTGGGTCCAGTGTTTTATCTCCAAGAAAACATATTAAGATGTTTGATTAAGTGATTAGATCCACCGTTCCTTACAACTTAAACTTTTAGTAGTGGACCTTCAGTGCATCCAAAATGAAAAAACAGCGGATTCAACATAAGTAATAATCTTATATTCTCGACAGTAAGTTTTGTTTATACATAATTTACTTGTAATGTTGGCATAAGCTTTGAAAGTGCAATTTTACTGCTCATTTGGTGATATGCTATTCTATGATATTCTCTTCCACTTCAACCATGCTTGTATATTGCACATTCAACTAACTCGTAGTTATTACATGTGGGAAATGCAGATAAAACCACTCATGGCACCGACTAAACAAATCATGGCAATTGGTGTGAAAAATTATGAATGGCATGAGCTCTTCCCAAAAGGTAGTTGTCTTTCTCTACATTATGTGCTTAGTGAGGTGGATTTGGATATTATTTGCAAGACATGAATATGTCTGATAAATATTTTGTTCCCTCGTTGCAGTCAAAAGTAATGCTGGTGCAGTTGTTGCTGTATGGGCTCCTATAATAGTTGTAAGTTCGATTATGATATTTGTAGTAGTCATTATTGTTACGGAGATATTTTGAGATATTTTGAGATATTTTAGGAGATATTTTAAGAGATATTTTAGGAGATCTATTTTTAGAAATTATTTCCTTATCAAGCAATCTTTGTATACATGTATCTATAAATAGAGAAGCACCCTACGGGGAAGAGGTATTGAGACCAATTGACATGGTATCAAAGCCTCCATTCTGATTTCCGTCTCTTTGTGGTTTTAATCATTGTGGACGATTTTCATCGCAACTCTGGATGGGTGTGGGAAATTTCTGTTGGTTTCTATGGAGGTTTCAGACTTCCAAGTCTATGGGTGATTCTCAGTGACTCTCTGAGGTGGCTGTCGGCGCGTCTAAGTGGCTAGGTGGTGGTAACTAGTGGCTGTCGGCACTGACAATGGTGGTTAAGGCGATTGTCAGCACTTTCGGTGATCCTCGGTGACTGGGTGGTGGTCTTCTGTGGTAGTCGGCATCTTCTGTGGTGGCAGAAGAGATATGACACTTTTGTGCTTCCTTTTGGTGGCTGGTGTATCGGGTGATTCTTTCAGGCGTGTGGGTCTTTGTCTCGGTGTGGTTAGGGAAGTTTTTTGTGAGGTTTCGGTAGTTACTAGCTGACGTGTTCACTAAAGCTCTTTCTTGGCATCGACATCAGTTCTTGGTTGACAAATTGATGCTTCTTGATCCTCCAGCATCAATTTGAGGGGTATGTTACGGGGATATTTTGAGATATTTTAGGATATATTTTAGGAGATATTTTGAGATATTTTAGGAGATCTATTTTTAGAAATTATTCCTTACCAACCAATCCTTGTATACATGTATCTATAAATAGAGAAGCACCCTACGGGGAAGAGGTATTGAGCGTTCATTTCAATGATACCATGTCAATTGGTCTCAATACCTCTTCCCCGTAGGGTGCTTCTCTATTTATAGATATATGTATTCAAGGATTGCTTGGTAAGGAAATAATTTCTAAAAATAGATCTCTCAAAATATCTCAAAATATCTCGGTAACATCCCCCCTCAAATTGATGCTGGTGGATCAAGAAGTATCAAAACCAAGAACTAATGTCGATGCCGAAAAAGGCCTTTAGTGAACACGACAGCTACTAACTATCAAAACCTCACAAATCACTTCCCCAACAACACTAAGACAAAGACCCACACGCCAGAGAATCACCCAATACACCAGCCACCAAAAGGAAGCACAAAAGTGTCGATATCTCCTCTGCCACCACAGACATTACTGACAGCAACCATAGAAGTTGCCGACAGCAACCCCAGCCACCACAGAAGATGCTGACTACCACAGAGGACCACCACCGAGGATCACTGAAAGAGCCGACAGTCACCTCAACCACCACTTTCAGTGCTGACAGCCACTGGTTACCACCACCTAGCCACCTAGATGCGTCAATAACCATCTCAGAGAGTCACCGAGAATCACCGATAGAGTTGGAAACCTGAAACCTCTATAGAAACAAACAGAAATTTCCCACACCCATCTAGAGTTGGGATGAAAATCGCACACAATGATTAAAACTACAGAAATCAGAATGTTGGCTCCGATACCATGTCAATTGGTCTGAATACCTCTTCCCCGTAGGGTGATTCGAGATATTTTAGGATATCTATTTTTATAAATTATTTCCTTACCAAGCAATCCTTGTATACATGTATCTATAAATAGAGAAGCACCCTATAGGGAAGAGGTATTGAGACAATTGTCATGGTCAAGCTTTAGACTTGTGACTGAACGCAAGCTCAATGTCAATAATTTATGTAAAAAATCAACTAAGAAACTAAAGACTACTTGATATGATGTATAGAACATTCGAAAGGAAAGTAAATTTGGGCAACTTTTTTGATGCTTTACATTCATTTATTCTGAATTTTTATTATCTCAGGTGTACTTTATGGACACACAGATATGGTATTCTGTTTTCTGTACAATCTTTGGTGGAGTTTACGGCATTTTGCATCACATCGGTGAGGTAAGCAGTTTTTTTCTTATGGAAACAACGTGATAGTGTTCTCACTCTTCTTGTTTCTTACAGATTCGGACTTTGGGTATGCTCAGAAGTAGATTTCAGTCCTTGCCTCATGCATTTAATTCGTGCCTTATCCCACCCTCGTCAAGGAATGATCAGAAGAGAAGAAGTTTCTTTCAGAACAGGTTTCAGAAGGTTTGAGGTTTCCACAACACAATGTTGTCACAGAAGTTCTTTTAGCATCCCATTGTTCACTTGCTGTTGACCATCAAACTAATTTTCTCAGGTGTTGGAGAAAGACGAGTACATTGTTTCCAGGTTTGCTCTTGTATGGAATCAAATTATCAATAATTTTCGGCTAGAGGATTTGATAAGTAACAGGTGATTTTATTTTGTTCCAAAGTGCTTTTCATTGTTGCTTGACATCCAACAAAAGAACTGCAACATATAGATTTCTATGAGCAGGGAGTTGGATTTAATGATCATACCTTCAGCATCAGAAGCATTTTCTGGCATAGTTCGTTGGCCGATCTTCCTCCTAGCTTATAAGGTACATTGCTTCTATTTGAAATTCTGGGATTTGGGTCTTCTATTCTTCTTTGTCAGTTTTAAATGTGTCTACCTATTTGTACTAGATTTCAACAGCTGTAAGCATTGCAAAAGACTTTGAGGGGAAGGATGAGGTTCTTTTCAGAAAGGTTAAAAAAGATAGGTGCATGTACTATGCTATAAAGGAGTGCTATCAGTCATTGAAGTACATCCTTGACTTTCTTGTTGTGGGCAATCTGGAGAGAAGGTAGAGAAGCTCAAATTGTTCTGTTCTGTTAGGAAAGTATATTAGCATTCATGAGAATATTGCTAGTAATGGAATTACAGATCTGTTACAAGTATGGTCAATCTATGGTTCAATCTCTATAATGAAAAGTGTGGGAGGATGAAAAGTATTTTTCTCCTCTCTCATTATTCTTGAAAAAACCCTTATCTCAAAGACATGTGCAAACCCACTCGTAACCTTTTCCGTGTTGTGTTTATTCTATATTTTGCTTGTCTCTTCAGGATCATATCTGCCATACTAAATGAACTTGAAGAAAGCATCAGAAAATCATGTCTTCTTCACGACTTCCAGATGAATGACCTCCCAGCTCTACTAGAGAAATGTATCAATTTAGTTGAATTGCTGGTAATTATGGCATGCACTTGAAGCTATTGTATCCTGTTGAGAATGAAGTTTTTCAATCATGTAGTCAATACCTTAGTAACTTGCGGTATGCAATGTTTTAAGGTTGAGGGAAATGCAAGCCACCATGATAAAGTTGTGAAAGCTCTCCAAGATATATTTGAGCTTGTGACCAATGATATGATGATTGATGCTTCCAGGTTTGGTGTGCTTTGGACTGTAGACCCCTCTTTGGCCTCGTATTGTTGATATTAATTCAAATTCTTCACTTCACTCTTTCAAAATTTTCTATGGGGACAGGATATTGGATTTACTCCATTCATCCCAACAGATAGACACGGATTTTGCTGTTTTTTCTAGAAATATAGAATCGCAATTATTCGAGTCATCTGCTAAAAGGAGCTCTATCCACTTCCCTTTGCCAGATAGTGTTCCACTGAATGAACAGGTAGGTTCATTACTTGTTGCAATAATAGTTTGCTTTTTCTTTGGTTGTTGGGTTCTGTTCATCATCGTGGGCTTGAATGATTGGCTTGCAAAATAGGAAGTACAGATACCTCCATCATACCCACATGTGAGACATCTCTGGTATAACTATGAGGGGTACATCGGGATACATATTTATAACTTGTATGTATTAGAAATCCTTTGTTTTTTTTTTACCTTTTTCACAACTGCTGCTCAGAGATGGCCTGGTATAATGTGGATACTTTTGTGGGAAAGAAATTTAAACTTTTCTAAGGAAAACGAAAAAGAGGCTCAGACATACTATATATGTTCAACTGCAGTAGAAATTTAGAAACTTTCAAACATAGATCACTGATCATGTGTTCTTTTGTTATCTATGACTTCTAAATTAGGTTGGTCATTTGTACAAATATTACATCTTTTGATGTTCATTGTTTGTCCTTTAATCTAAAAACTAGCTTGCTTATTATATGTTTAATAAGGTTTCTTTATGGTATTTGATTAGCATATGTATCTCACATCAGGTTGTAGATTTGCAACAACTACACACTTTTGTCTTAAGTATCATGTTGGTTCTTTATAGGTTGCAACATTGTGTCCATTATTTTTAACAAGCATGTAGGTGCGTGCACACTCCCTCAATACATGGATTAGCTTATCTACACAAACATGCATGCATGTTCACGTTTATATGCATGTAACAATTACATGGATAATACCTGTAGTGTTTATTGCAGATCAAGCGTTTTCATTTGCTGCTTACTGTCAAAGATACAGCAATGGACATACCTGCAAACTTGGAGGCAAGGAGGCGTATATCATTCTTTGCTACTTCTCTGTTTATGGATATGCCCAATGCTCCTAAAGTACGAAATATGCTGTCATTCAGGTCAAATTTATTTCTTGGTGAAATTCTACATTTTGATTTCATTTGACTGTGTGATCAGTTCATGTATTTAATACCTTGTCATGGTATTTCTACAGACAACAAAATAGGTGTTTCTGGTCGCGAAATGAGTGAAATTCATGGTCAATAATCCTTGCAGTTGACTAAGCATTCATTACAACTTATTATTTTCTGTCTCATGACCTCCCTCTCAAGTTGGGACATTGAACCTAGCAAATTCTATCAGTTGCAAAGACATTCTCAATTTGATCCTCCAATTTAACAACTATAGGAATTATATCTTCTGTCAAAATCTTTTCTCGGACAAAGGGGCAGTTAAGTTCAATGTACTCAGTTTTTAAGGAAACGTGATTAGAGGTCATATGCTATGTGGATTGATTATCTTAACACAGTGGACTAGGAGTTGACAACTAATGTCCTGAAGAAAATGTGATAACTAAGTTAACACACTTGAAGAGCAAGTCCTGCTTTATACTTAGCTTATGCTTATGATCGAGCCACCATTGCCTGTTTTCTGTCCTTCCATAGTGGTATTAATAATACACTGAAAGAGTGGTCAAAGAGAAGAGCGGTGTAAAACAGGGCTGAAGTCTCTTTTAAGAACCTATTAGGGGTCTAGTACGTCAGAACACTACTCCTTTTATTTTCCTACTCTATCACTCCCCCACAAGTAGGAGCATCTACATCATACATAGATTTACTTTAACTGAGTACAACGCAAAACACTTGGTGAACATATTTCAAGTTGCTCTCCCTTCCTAACAATACTGAGTAGCTAGTTCTCCTTTCTATATCTTTCCCTGAATAAAATCAACCTCAGGTGCGTAGTTATTTTATAAAACCTAGGATTAGAGGTTGCAAGCTCACTAGAGCTGTAAGCCATCACTCTGTACTCAGCCTCTGCACTAGATCGAGCATCCATTGTTTGCTTCTTACTCCATGTTACTTATTTTAGTCCTAGAAATGTTCAATACGCGATAGTTGATCTTCTTTCAGAAGGAGATTCTACCCAATCTACATCATTAAACCCTTAACTCTTGAGGTGGGAATTTCTTCTATAATATACCCCAGACCAGGCACTCTCTTTGCGCATCAAATACTTCAAATAATAGTATGCTAGTGTAGAACTCTGAGTTCCATGAATTGATTTACTACACTAGCTACATGAGAGTATTTGGTCTAGTGAAAGTAAGATAGTTTAGTTTACCAACCAATCTTCTATATCTATGAAGATTATTGAACAGCTTTCTCATATCCTTCACAAATTCTGATTTAGGCCCATAGGCACATCAATTAGGGGTGAGAACCTGACAGACCAACTTCCTCTAATACGTCCAACACATACTTTCTATATCCTAAGTACAAAAATGAGACCAAGCCACATTGCAACCCAGTGAATATCGAAGTTCCCCAAGGTCTTAGTATAAAATGTCAGATGAAAGAATTGTTTTATTTTAGTGATCCCTCCTGAATCATCCTAGCATTTACAGCATCTACATAAACTATGAGTAGAATGCGTCCATCATTTATATGCAAAGGAAACTCCATCACCTCAAAAAACGTATCAAACAATGCTTGAGGGATAAATGGAGAAGTGCTTTATTTGATCTGTACATATTGCCTTGATACTCCCCCTAAGCAACAAACCCAGGTGGCTTCTTGGCTTATACTTCCTCATGCAAAATCACCATGTAGAATTTTCATATTTAATTGTTACAAGGGCTAATCCAGATTTGCAACAAGTGAAAATCAGGACTTTGACTGATGACATTTTGGCAATTGGGATTTTGTACCATCAACGATGCCATTATCATAGTATTTTACCCAGTACACCCCTTTGAAGCTAGCAGTTTGGTTACCAATAGATAAGAGAAAAATCTCCCATGTGCCATTCTGATGTAAGGCCTACATCTCCACTTCTATGGCTATCTTCCAACGGAGATTATTAGATAGTGTATTTTTAACTTCCCTAAGAATAAAAATACAAAACGTAGGAATTGGGGAGGAACTTGGGGTTATTACACATAAACCTTCAGTAAATGTGGCCAGGGAGGAACTGGTTCTGAAGTAAGAGGTAGGAGCTCCGAAGGACGAGAAGATAATGCACATGAGCTGGTGGAAACGAATATAAAGCAAAAGTATGATGGAGAGTCAGAATATAACATGAGTACTAATATAATAGTACAGAATAATGAGACTTTAAGCCACATAAACCTTCTTGTTTTATGTCCAAGAATACCCAAGGAAAATACGCTTATGGCTCATTGATCAAGCTTTGTGAAACCTGGTCCAAGGGTATAAACATACCAAATACTTCGAAAAACTTTAGAAGATTGAGGACAAGGTGGACAGTTTGGAAACAGAATGGAGGAAGGAGACGGTCAACCTAGGATGAAGGGGACATGCTGTTAATATGATGATGGCTAGTAAGAATGTCTCCCCAAATTACATTTTGGAATATTCTTTTGAATCAGAAGTGCCTAATAACATCTCACAAATAACAATTTTATTGTGCAGTATAAACATGAGAAGTCTGATGGATCATACTTTTTTGAGTAATATAGGTACTGAAGCTTGAGATTCCTACACTCATGGAATGATCACATAGTAAAATACTAATTTCATAGGACATCCTGGTTTTCATGTCTTGCCGAAAAGGTTGAAAATGGAGAACAGCTCATAGTAACTTTTTTTCCCTTTAACAAACACCAATGCGGAAGTAATCTTCCAGAAAAGTCACAAATTAGTGGAATAGAGTTGAGGGAATATAAGTTGGACCCCAACCATGCTTGCTAAACAGATATGAAAATGACTAGGTGAGAATTGGTGTGAAGTCCAAATAGTTGAGTCCAACAACTTCATGCCCCATATCATTCCTCTCTCGAGTCTTGAGATCCTAAAAAAAGAGACTTAAAAAACCAACACAAAACTGAAGTGCTTTAGTGATTTAAATAATGGAAAACAAATTAATATAAGACAAACACTAACTTTGTAATGCTATTCTTACTAGGAAAACATCAGTTTATCATACTCCTGATAAGTATCCATGCAACACATGAAACTCAACAGGTAACAGACACAATTGTGACCAAGCCTAATACCTGCTCATATACAGCTTTACTTGACTATATCGAAAAAGAAGGATTGTGACCAAGACTGGAACAATTTCTCACGTTTTCTCACCACCAATTGACTCAATACTCATACCTGATGTGCCTAGATAGCTAAAGGAGAAACGACTGCAATCCAACACAAAACTACCAAAAAACTGATGCCGACTTATAAAAGAATACCGACAGTAAAAAATTCAAATAAAAAAACTAAAACACTGGACTAGCACAAAGCCAGTCCGCTGGACATTCAAGCATGGAATCATGAAACCAGCCAACCAAGCTCCCTAAAATAGTATTTATTGTGCAAAACCAAACAACCCATGCGCAGGACTTACTCAAAGTCACAGAAAAGAGCCTTGCCTGCAGTCTCCTAGTGTTGTGCTAGTTTGAGAGCTTAATCTAACAGACAAACCTCCTGATTTTTACAGTAGTTTTTATTGTTGCAGTGTTATGACCCCACATTACAGGGAGGATATTAATTATTCAATGGAGGAGCTTCATTCTAGCCAGCAAGAGGTTTCCATCATCTTCTACATGCAAAAGATATTTCCAGGTTAATATAAGATAGGATTTTCTTCATTTTAGTCCTATACATTTTAGTTCAAATCTTAGCTCATGACCTTTCTTTTTTCTTCCAAGATGAATGGAAACACTTTTTGGAACGCATGGGTTGTGAAAACCTGGATGAACTTAATGAGAAGAAGGAGGAAGAGCTAAGAAATTGGGCTTCTTTCCGAGGTCAAACATTAAGCAGAACAGGTGAATAAAAAAGGTTTACTATATTCCTTAAGTTCGTGTTCATATAAAATACAGCACTTGATTTTTTTGATTATATTCTAAATTTTATCTCATGTTGTTATTGCAGTTAGAGGAATGATGTATTACAGAGAAGCCTTAAAACTACAAGCGTTTCTTGACATGGCTAAAGAAGAAGGTTTGTGATCTTAAAACTACAAGCGTTTCTTGACATGGCTAAAAGCTTGCGTAAGATTTTTTTTGAAGAAGGATATAACTAAATCTTTTGCCACGAGGTGATTCTTGTTATCCAGATATTCTTGAAGGCTATGAAACCGCTGTAAAAGAAAACCGCACATTATCAACCCAACTAGGTGCACTAGCAGACATGAAATTCACATACATTATTTCGTGTCAAACATTTGGATCACAAAAAGCTTCTGGAAACCCCCACGCTGATGACATAATTGACTTGCTGAAAAGGTAATCCCTTACTATGGAAAGGAAAAAAAAGAACAATGGAATTGTTGCAGAATTGCTCAATTTATAAGTCTAACATAAGTATTACAAGCCACAGGATTAAGAATATCCTTTTGTTGCTTGAAGGTACCCCACTCTCCGTGTTGCTTATGTTGAAGAGAAAGAAGAGATTGTTGCAGACAAGCCTCGAAAGGTTTATTCTTCTTTGTTGGTTAAAGGTGTCAATGGTCTCGAACAGGTAGTCCATGACTTGACTATCACTGCAGTTATAGGATTACTATTGAAATTTTTGGTTTTTGGAGATGGTTTTGATTATTTAACTTGGGCCCACTTTGCTATTTCACAGAGTTAGTCTATACAATGTTATAATGTAGCAATATTCTTGTTGCTGAAAATCTCCAGAATGCTAATGATTTCAATGTCAGTTTCTAAAGTTTCTATGCAGTTTGGCTTTAGCAGCAAAATATAGGGAGGTTAATATGAAAACATTGGTTTTCCTACTTTAGTAGCATTTAGTGATTTTATGTTCATAATGACGTTTCTTTATGACGATAAGTGATCATTGTAACTGCTTCAGTAAGGAAAAATATTCTTTAGTTGGAGTTCTTAAGTTGCATATCTTAAACTTAGGTAAGTTCAACAAATAGTCGGTCGGTGTATACATTCTCATTATGATGGATTAGTTATTGTTCCAATAACGTCGCCCTAGCTTTTCCTGTCTTTGTTGTACTTACCAATTAATTTATATGCATCTCCGATATTCTAGAAATTGTAGTAATGGAAATTTTCCCAAACTTCAATGGACCTCGGCAAAGACTTTGAATGAAAATTGGAACTAGTTAAGTGTAAGCATCATAAAATTCTACTTGTTTGTTTCTTTTCCTAAATTTCCATCATCTCTAAATTGTAAGTAAACTATAATAAACCAATAACTAAATATAACAATATGGACAAAGTAGGTCAGACACAATATTTGAGCCTCATCAAATAGTTACTTGAAAGTATTTTTGCAAGAGCAACCCATAAATAAAGAAACATTCCTAAGTAGAATTGTGCATTAAACTGGATCTTAGAGTTCAATGTGCTGAAAGTTTGAGATTTATGCATCTGCAAATGCTTCCTACACCTCAGGACATGATTTATTGTCAGACATTTCAGTTGTCCACAGACCAATTTTCTGCATCACCTATCCTTTTTACCTGCTCTGTCCCTGTTGTTATCTGTACCCAGTTTCTGATCTACTTATGGTCTGATCTAGCAAACATATGACAACCATCGTGAATATACAATGGTGAGCTTTCATCAAGTAGAGCCATGCAAAATTAAAAGTGATAAGCCAAAACTAATGGGGCAAGTATGGGAGTTTTGCCACCTGACAGAAACTGTAATTTGTATGCTCAATATTGATGTCCAGTGCTAGGTGTTTAGTTTTCTTTTTCGACCTTGTATGTCTGTTGAAATATTAAACATTTACTGATTAGCCCTGTAGTTGCCATATACATATGGAAAAATTACCCAAATAGTCTCTATGGTTTCACTTTGTTACAAATTGGTTCATATGGTTCAACTTCAACAATTCGGTCCTTGTGGTCACCAATATGATGCACGGGGGTCTCTCCTCAACATCTCCGTTAATCCCTTAACGGAATATGTTGACATGTCAGCATTGTCAAAGTGTTTAAAAAATGAATATGTCAGCATATTCTGTTATGGAATTAATGGAGGTGTGGACGGAGGAACCTTGTATATCATATTGGTGACCACATGGACCAAATTTTTGAAGTTGGAACCACTAGGACCAAATTTGTAACAAAATGAAACTACAGGGACTATTTGGGTAATTTTGCTTATACATACCATCCTTAGAGTTGAACAGCTATCTACTTAATGATAGAGAACATAATTTACATAAATCAAACTCTTCGTATCAATAGTGATAAATCATGGTATTAAAGCATTAGTCTGAAGTTTTTACCTTAGCTCTACCCTACCTCTCATTTCAAATTTCAAATAGCTTTTTTAATAGGTGGGTCTATTCGCACTCTTGTCTTGCATATGAGATAGAGTATTAGAGAATATGGTTGAACAAATAAAGTCTATCTCTTCCTATCAACTTAAATATTTTGAAAAATGGTGACTTAGCACTTAAATCCTTGGAGTCTTGCCATAAAAAATAGGGATAAATGTCAAATTGGTCCCTGTGGTATTCGAGAATATCGATTTCGTCCCTGTATTACGAAAATGATAAAATCAGTCCCCTTACTTACTAACTCGTTTGCCGATGGTCCTCCTTCCCTATTCCGTTCACCATATCACCGGAGCACACGCCACCTAAGCCCTAAATGTCATGTGTCTGCCACATAAGCATTGACCAGTCACGAAAAAAACAAAAAATCTCACCTCCCCAAATCTCCTGTAGCAGCCTGTGACCCACACTGACCCCAACGCCAGAAAAATCCCCAAATCCTCTGCTCCTTCATGTCTCCTTCTGCAACCCTCCATAACCCTTGAAACTGTTAGGATTTCTATACAGTAAGGAAAAACATTTCTATAAAGACAGTTCATGTTATACCATCCATGTATTGTTGAAGTGATGGTACTCTCTCCTCCTTATCATCTTGCAACTGCTTCAAAACAAGTTTTTGAGCATGCGATTACTAAGATGGTTTTATTTGCGCACAATGGTGCTAGAGTCCACGATCTGATCTCCTTCTACATGGGTGGCTTCCTTCGTAAGAGTAAATGGGAGGATTTCTCTCAGTTCTTCCAGCTTGCAAACCTTTGCCTTAATTGCTAAACTTGACTCCAAGAATTAGGTGTGTTTGAAGAATTGCGGGATCTTTCGCTGCCACTGACTCTTCGAGAGAATGACTTCTTGTAAAGCGACCAATGTCTCAATACGGCCAACATGAGTCTCCAGATGGTTTTATGTCCAAACCATTTTTGAGAAAGTTCCACGTAGGACACGAGCCATTGTTGATGTACCAGCTGTAAATATGAAAAGAACCCAGAAACTACTGGGGCTAAGACTAAAAATTAACCAATCCCCTCCTTTACACACTTCTCGGATGCAATCATGTTGCTCTCTAACTCTCGGAACTTACCACACTCAGAGACGTTCAGCAATGCTTTAGTTACATCGGGAAGCAGTGGAGAACCCCTGGGAATTACCTGAGGCACGATCAATGAAAATGATCTTAGTCGAAGCGACATGTTTTTGTCCATATATATATAGAAAGCTGCAACTTGATTTGAACTTGCTCAATGTTGGCCTTCAACGTTGGAAGCATATTTCGTCAAGGGTTGAGGGGTGTTGCAGAAGGAGACATGAAGGAGGAGAGGATTTGGGGATTTTTCTGGCGTTGGGGTCAGTGTGGGTCACGGGCTGCTACAGGAGATTTGGGGAGGAGATTTTTTGTTTTTTTTCTTGACTGGTCAATGCTTACGTGGTAGACACGTGGCATTAGGGCTTAGGTGGCGTGTGCTCCGGTGATATGGTGAACGGAATAAGGAGGGAGGACCATCGGCAAACGAGTTAGTAAGGGGACTGATTTTATCATTTTCGTAACACAAAGGACTAAATCGATATTCTCGTATACCACAGGGACCAATTTGGCATTTATCCCTAAAAAATAAAACGTAACGGGGGAATTATGATTAATAGAAAAGATATACAATTAGAATTGCTTTTAGTGACTAAAAGGGTTATTGTTAGAACCCTAGGATGCATTAGTCACATATGTGCCAAACCTCACAAGTACTAGTTGCAATTAGAGCTCCATAATTGCTTATATAGGCCAAATATCCTTGCTACATACATAACTCACATAATAGATAACGCCAAGGTGTGTTGGGCCGTGGGCCTGTTCTATCTGGGCGCGAGCATGGCCCTTCGGCACAGTCTCTATCGACTGGGCTGAGGCTCGTTGGGCAGACTCCAGTCGCAGGTGACCCGAGTCAGTGGACAGAGGGGAGCTCGCCGCCGGAGGAGGTGCTGGATGGCTCCGAGAAGGATGGTGGGGCTTCGGTGACAACGCTAAGTGATTCCGGGGCTCCGGCGACGTCTGTTCCGGCGTCGGGTGCTGCTGGGTCAGGAGCGAACTTGTTGCGGGGGGTCGCGCCGAGCTCGACTGCATCGATCTCAGCCATATCGCTTGTGGAACCTACTGGGGATGTCTCGGCGTGTTGCTCTGGGACGGCAGAGCTGGTTTCAGGGGATGGTGGATGGTCTCGATCTAGTTGGGGGGTGGAGCTGCTGTTCCTGGTTCGAGTGTGGGGAGTGTATCGGGGGAGGTGGGTGTGCCTTCTTCTTCGTGCCATCCGGCTTCTGATTCGAATTTATGTTTGTCTCCTGATAGCTTGGGTGTTGTGGAATTGGTGGGGAACTCAGCCTCTGTTCCGAAGGCAGGTGGAGACTTGGTTGTTTTCTCGGGTGAGCATAATGGGGAGACTACGGAGCCTTTGCGGGTGCTTCCTCCGGCAAGTGATAGGGTGGAGGGTGACTCTTCACCTTGGGTGCTGGAAATGGTATCGGAGTTTAGACATTTAGTGGGGGTCTCGTGCGTTGGTTTTGAATCTGATCTGTTGCGGTTGTTTACCGCCTTGGAGGCGGAGAGGGGTCTATGCAACGGATCTCCGGGCAGATCCGGGGGAAAGTTGTGTCGGGAATTAAAGTTGTTGGAATGCTCGGTCAACTATGACGGGAGTGCTTCTGGTACGCGGAGGAGTAGGAAGGGGGGAGGGCCTTTGTGCAGTCTTTATGAAACCCAAAATAATTAGTTGGAATGTGAGAGGTCTAAACGATAAGGGTAAATGTAAAAGTGTGGGCAATTTGTTAAGAGGGTGGAAAGCGGATTTGGTTTGTCTGCAAGAGACCAAAGTTGCGAAGGTTTCTCGTGCCTTAGTGAGGAGGTTGTGGGGCGGGCCTCATGTTCAGTGGAGTTGTTTGGCGGCTATGAGAGCGTCAGGAGGTATTTTGTGCTTATGGGATTCTCATAGTTTGGAGTTGGTTCAATCATGTTGTGGGGCTTTCTCTATCTCGCTGCTTCTCAAGAGTGTGGATGATGTGGAGAAGTGGATCTTTTCTGGAGTTTATGGTCCCAATGACGATAGTAGCCGGAGTCTTTTGTGGGATGAGCTGGCAGGGATTTATTGTTGGTGGAATCTCCCGTGGTGTATAGGGGGTGACTTTAATTTGACTCGTTTCCCTAGCGAGCAATCGGGGGATGGGGGTAATAGGAGCGCCATGGTGGAATTTTCGGATTTCATTTCTGAATTGGGGCTTATGGATCTTGTGTTGTCAGGTGGGAGGTTCACGTGGTCTAATGGTAGATTTTCTTAGACATGGTCTAGAATCGACAGATTTCTTGTCAGTCCATGTTGGGCGTCTTTATACCCAGAGCTCGCTCAGAGACGGCTGCCTCGTTTGTTTTCGGATCATTTTCCGATTTTGTTGGACAGTGGTCAATTTGGGGGTATTAAGAGGCCGTTTCGTTTTGAGAATATGTGGCTCAAAGTGGATGGTTTTGTTGATAAGGTTCAGGAATGGTGGCAGGGCTATGCTTTCAGGAGGTCTCCGAGTTTTGTGTTTTCCTCTAAGCTGAAGGCGTTGAAGGCGGATCTCAAAGTTTGGAATAGGGAGGTCTTTGGGGATGTTCGCATTCAGATGACGACTTTGTTTCATGAGCTGGATCCGCTGGATGGTTTGGATGAGGAGGGAGTCCTAGATGAGGGGGGGAAGGTTCGGAGGTGGGAAGTCTCTAGGGAGCTCAATAGTTTAATTGATTTGGAGGAGGTGAGCTGGAGGCAGAAGTCTAGGGCTCTTTGGTAAAAGAAGGAGATCGGTGTACTAAGTTCTTCCATAGTGTTGCTAACTCCAATAGGAGAGCAAATTCGATCTCTAGTTTGGTAGCGGATGAGGAAGTGGTGGAGGACCCCGCGGTGATTTCTGCGACGATTGTCGATTATTACTCCTCTCTATATCTTGAGCCTTTTGGGTGGCGGCCCTTGTTGGATGGGCTTGACTTTGATTGTATCTCTAGGGTGGAGGCAGAGTGGATCGAAAGACCCTTTGATGAGGAGGAGGTGACCGGGGTGGTGCATAGCCTTAATGGTGACAAGGCTTCTGGTCCTGACGGCGTTTCCCTTGCTTTTTTCCGAGCTTGTTGGGAGATTGTTAAGGGAGATGTGATGTTGATGTTTGATGAGTTTACTAGGGATGAGAGATTTGTTCGAAGCTTGAATTCCTCCTTTATTGTTCTCATCCCCAAGAAGCCTGGCACGGTTGACCTTACAGAATTTCGACCCATTAGTCTTGTGGGCGGTGTATACAAGATTCTGGCCAAGGTTTTGGCAAATCGGTTGAAGTCTACGTTGGGTAAGATTATATCACCTTCTCAGAATGCATTTGTTCGGGGTAGACAGATTCTTGATTCTTTGCTCATTGCTAATGAGTGTATCGACTCCAGGTTGAGGTCGGGAGTGTCTGGTATGCTTTGCAAATTGGATGTTCAGAAAGCTTACGATCATGTCAATTGGAAGTTCCTCCTGTACCTCCTTCGTAGATGTGGTTTTGGTGCCAAATGGTGCAATTGGATTTTCTTCTGCATATCGACGGTGAAGTTCTCGGTTCTTGTCAATGGGTGCCCTGAGGGATTCTTCAGTAGCTCTCGTGGCCTGCGGCATGGGGACCCTCTATCTCCCCTCCTGTTTGTGATTGTCATGGAAGCGTTTAGTCGCATGATGGGGAAGGTAGTGGCTGCTGGTGGTATAGAGGGGTTTAAGGTTGGTCGTGGTCCCGAAGGGGATGTGAGTATTTCCCATTTACTTTTTGCTGACGACACTCTGGTGTTGTGTGGGGCGGAGATGGGCCAGTTTTGGAGACTGAGATGTATTCTCTTGTGTTTTGAGGCAGTTTCTGGCCTCAGGATTAATTTTTCTAAGTCAGAGGTTATTCCCATTGGCAATGTTGATAATGTTCAGACGTTGGCTTCTATCTTGGGCTGTAGAGTGGCATCGTTGCCTATGAAATACCTTGGGCTTCCTTTGGGTGCGTGCTTTAAGAGTGTATCTCTCCAGGGGTGGGATTTTGGAGCGGATGGAGCGGCGGTTGGCGGGGTGGAAGCGGTTGTATCTCTCCAGGGGTGGTAGGCTTACTCTTATTAAGTCGAGTCTTTCTTGCCTTCCCACTTACTTTCTATCTTTGTTTCCCATTCCGGCTGCAGTGGCAACGAGGTTGGAAAAAATCCAGAAAGACTTTCTTTGGGGCAATGACGGAAATATGCACAAATTCCACCTTCTGAAGTGGGAGTTAGTTTGCTCTCCGTTTCAGAATGGGGGGTTGGGAATTTGAAACATTATTGTGTTCAACAAGGCTCTCTTAACCAAATGGCTTTGGCGCTTTGCGTTCGAGAGGGATAGACTTTGGAGGGTGGTTATTGCTGCGAAATATGGGTGCTCGCTGGGGAGGTGGAGAACTTCTTCGAGTCGGGGGCCTTATGGTGTTAGTCTATGGCGCTTCATTTCCAAAGGGTGGGATGACTTCAGTAAGCACATTAGATTTGTGGTGGGAAATGGAGGAGGAGTTAGTTTTTGGCATGATTGCTAGTGTGGTGATCGACCTTTGTCTCTTGCATTCCCGGTTGTTTATTCTTTGTCTCGGTGCAAAGAGGCTTCGGTGGCGGATTGTACGGTGTGGAATGGTGGCCATGCTGTTTGGGATGTTCCTTTTATTAGAATGGCGAATGATTGGGAGGTAGCGGATTTTTCAGCCTTTTTCACCCGTGTGTACGGGACGGAGATTCGAGGTGTAGATGATAAGTTGTCTTGGATGGGGTCTACAAATGGGGTTTTTTCGGTGAAGTCTATGTATTCTCTCCATGTGGGTGAGAATGGTTGCGCCTTACCGTGGAAAGGGGTGTGGAGGTCGAAGTGCCCCATAAGGGTCTCCTTTGTTTGGGAGGCTATGCATGAGAGAATTCTCACTACTGATAATCTGCATCGACGTGGAGTGTACATTGTTGACTGGTGTTATCTCTGTCGTAGTGACGGGGAATCAGTTAACCATTTGCTTCTTCACTGTCCGGTGGCGCGAGGGCTTTGGATGCATGTTCTATCTACTGTGAATTTCCCTTGGGTTATGCCGGAAAAAGTGGTGGACGTGCTTTGGAGTTGGGAGAGGAAGTTTTTCAACCCCTTTGCTAAGGTTATTTGGAGGATGATTCCGTCATGTGTTTGGTGGTGCCTATGGAGGGAGCGTAATTACCGCTGTCTTGAGGAGGGTTCTTTGCCTTTACCGATGCTTCATGGCTTTTTTATGTTCACTCTTTTTTGTTGGGCTGATGCGGTGTTAGGGTGCCCGTTTGTAGATTTTCAGGATTTCCTTAGATTCTTAGCTTGTTTGGATGCGTGATTTCGGTATAATCCCTTGTACTGTTTTCACATATCAATAAAATAATCTTGCTTATAAAAAAAAAAAAAAAAGTTCCTGCATACCCTGAACCCAATAAAAAATTTCAGAACACCATCCTTTACCACTGCCAAACATCCCCCTATCATATAATACAATAATTAACTCTCAAGGAATCATTAACTGGCAGTTATCAGTTCTGAACCAGGACGAAAAGGTGTCCCCATATATCAGCAATTATTCATTGACATGAATTAATTTAGGGGCCCCTTGCAAAATGTGCACTGGCATAACAGATGGCTAATGTATTCCTTTCAATGAGTAGCGTTAAAGCTGTTTATGCAAAATAAGTTGCATGATTACATCCTCAAACTTTATCTGTTCTAGGCGCACACTATTAACCTACTGAGGTTGTATATACTTCAGCATGTAGTTATTGAATGTATTTTAATCTGTAATAGGTAGTGTACCGGATAAAACTCCCTGGCCCACCAGATATTGGAGAAGGGAAACCTGAAAATCAGAATCATGCCATAATCTTCACTCGTGGTGAAGCTCTCCAAGCAATTGATATGAACCAAGTAGGTTATCTCTTATGTAACTCGCATATTAATCCTTTCCTTGTTTATTCTCACAATGTTAACTTTGTCAGGATAATTATTTGGAAGAAGCACTCAAAATTAGAAATCTTCTACAAGAATTTAATCAGCATCAGGGACAGAGACCTCCAACAATTCTCGGTTTAAGGGAACACATATTCACAGGAAGGTTAGATTTGACGGTCTATGCTTTTACTATATCACATGCCTTTATAATCAATAGTAGTGGAAATCTGAGTGGGGACCATTGAATCAGATAAGTTACTCCGAGAAGTGTTCAATCTTTAGGCAATGCTCTGATTTAGCTGTGTTTACCTATTTTAATGCCATCACAAGTTGACCAATGTGTTTCAAAATGAGAAGTAATGCTTGGATTTAGCTTCATGACCATTGGATTGAATCCATTGATGCTTAGATATATAAATTATTTAAATAAGTAAATAAAAATCTAAGTTTTTGACCAATATAATATCAGGAGAAGGATATCCCGTTCCACTTTATAGGGGAATTTCTACTTATTCTAATTATTACATCCTCCATACATATGAGTTACCTTGAGGATGGAAGTTCTACTCCTTTTCCTCTTCCACTTCTCATCTGCATCTTTTTTCTTTTTCCCTTTATTTATTTTTTTTTTCAAACATTCATACCTGAGCAACTGTTTCTGACAATCCAGGTTAGTTATAAGAATTAGAAACACCTTAACATATGATCAACTAGAATGCAGCATTTTAAAGATGGTGGCACTGGCATGTCTATGAACACCTAGGTGACCAGTTGGCTTCCAAATGAATTGATTTGTGATTTCTGAGACTGGAAACTTATGCCTAGATTGTTTACCAGCCAAACCTTTGACGAATCTGGTTTAGAGTGGGTTATCCAATGGGCCGGGAAGAAAAATATTTGTCTACTCAGAATTATTTATTCCAAATTGGCTCTTCACACAATACTATTAAAGAACTGTTTATGAATAGGCTTCTAGTGCTTAAGACGCAACTTTCTCTAGTAAGATTCACAGCATTTGTGCAAGAAGGAAAACCTACAGGAATCAGATAATAATAAATGTCTCCTACATGCATTCATTGCATTTCAAAGCATGTAGAGGAAAAATCTTTTTATCTCTCGGTATGTAGATCTGCTATTTCTTTTAACTTATTGGCTGTCTTAAATTTTCTCCTCCACTGCAGTGTTTCTTCTCTAGCATGGTTCATGTCATACCAAGAGACAAGCTTTGTCACCATTGGTCAACGGCTTCTTGCCAGTCCTCTCAGGTAAGGGATGCTTGTTTATTTGAGCTCACTCTTAAAAGATAAGGCAACTACTTAGTGTCTCTGCTTGTATGCCTATGCATGAATGGGTTCGTCTTATCCCTGTGTTGGGTGGAATATTGCCTGGTATGTCTACATAGTTTTCATGGTGATGCCACGTTGATGGCATAAATTTTAATGGTTAGGTATTTGCAATCCATCATTATCGTACAGTATTCTCGTTATCTCCAGCTCTTTGGTCATATTTTATAACTCTACTGATTTACTTATATCGTGCTTACTTCTACTTTCTCTTATTTTGGTCTAACATCAGGGTAAGATTCCACTATGGACATCCAGATGTATTCGACAGGGTGTTTCACATTACAAGAGGAGGCATAAGCAAAGCATCCAAAACAATTAACTTAAGTGAAGATGTATTTGCTGGTAAGCTTAACTTTATATTTTAATCTAGAAGTTTACTGTTCATCACCGACCGAGTACATCGTTCTGATTGTAGGATTTAATTCTACTTTACGACGGGGATGTATTACATACCATGAGTACATGCAAGTTGGCAAAGGTCGTGATGTAGGCCTAAATCAGATCTCAAAGTTTGAAGCCAAGATCGCAAATGGAAACAGTGAACAGACTCTTAGTCGTGATATATACCGCCTTGGACGTCAGTTTGATTTCTTCCGGATGCTATCTTGTTATTTCACAACCATTGGCTTTTACTTCAGTAGCTTGGTAAGTGCTTTCAGACCTGCAAAAATTAGTATTTTGTTTTTCCTTTCTTCTCACATAAGTGTGCTGATAGCCTATTGATTTTCTTAGAAGAAATTTGCCCTAAAAAATGCTTTATATACTGACACAATCTAGATTTTTCAATAAATTAAAGGGAAAATAGACCTCAGATGATGTCCTGGATGGAGAAAAAAAAAGTTGAAACTACTAAGTATTTAATTGGGCATCCCTTATATTATCAACTAATTGACAACGTCCTTGATGATCATTGGTTCTTCAGTTTTCTGCACATATGCAGAATGTGCTACATTATTTGGAAATGAGCCCGCTCAATATTCAAGTTGCTGATTTTCTTGAAGTAAACAATAAACACTTTTTCTTTTCAATGTTATTTGATAATGTGAACATGGCGTTTTAGGAGTCACTGCAATATTCTTATGTGCTTTTTTTCTGTTCACTGCTGGTATGTAATATCTTGTGATTAACTTCATATTTACTTTACAATCCAACAGATATCAGTACTTGGAATTTATGTGTTCCTCTATGGACAGCTATATCTTGTTCTTAGTGGGTTAGAGAAATCACTTATTCTTGAAGCAAAAGTGCGGAACATACAGTCCTTGGAAACAGCTCTTGCCTCCCAGTCATTCATTCAGCTCGGGCTCCTAACAGGCTTACCGATGGTGATGGAGATTGGGCTCGAGAAAGGGTTTCTTACTGCCCTTCAAGATTTTGTGCTCATGCAATTGCAACTGGCTGCTGTTTTCTTTACGTTCTCCCTTGGAACAAAAACTCATCATTATGGACGAACAATTCTCCATGGGGGTGCTAAGTACAGACCCACTGGGCGTAAGGTCGTAGTGTTTCATGCCAGCTTCACCGAAAACTACAGATTGTATTCCAGAAGCCACTTTGTGAAAGGATTTGAACTATTGCTTTTATTGATCGTCTATGATTTGTATAGGAGGTCTTACCAGAGCAGCATGGCCTATGTGTTAATCACTTATTCCATTTGGTTCATGTCAATCACTTGGTTGTTTGCACCATTTCTTTTTAATCCCTCTGGGTTCAGTTGGGACAAGATAGTAGATGACTGGAAAGATTGGAATAAGTGGATCAGGCAGCAGGGTGGCATAGGAGTTCAACAGGATAAAAGTTGGCAATCTTGGTGGGATGAAGAGCAAGCTCATCTTCGTCGGTCAGGGCTGAGATCTAGGTTGATGGAAATACTTCTTTCTCTTAGGTTTTTCATTTATCAGTATGGTCTGGTCTATCACCTTGACATCTCCCAGCAGAGCAAAAATTTCCTGGTCTATGTGCTTTCATGGGTTGTGATTCTTGCAGTTTTCCTATTAGTCAAGGTAAATTCTTATGATACCCTTCAACTGGAGATTTTGTATATATGTTTTTTTTTCCTGAGTAAAAGGGTTGAAGGGAGCGACCAACGTGACCAACTACCTTTGGGCATGACCATAGAAACTCTACCTGCTGCAAAATGTTCGGATTGAGCCATAGCTAGTAAACTAGGGGAGCTTGGATCATCACCATAGTCCTGCGAGAATGCAACGAACCTTGGGGGCTCCCTCAGGGGAAGGGGTGTTCGATACAAGGATTTCTTCCCCCTGGGACTTTCACCCTTTCCCCAAGGCCATTTACTTTAATCTACTTGCATGATATGCAACTAAATACCATTCATAGTCTCAGAAATTATGTTGATTGAAATGGCGCAGATTATTTGATTAGCAGCAATTAATTCAACAAGAAATTATGATTAGTGAATGAGGCCAAATCTATATTCAAATCATTAGTTGAAACAATTTTTAACCCAGGAGGTACTACTGACGTTCAGACACACAGTTAGTTGTCTTCTCATGCTTATTGTCATTTCAAGTTTTAGTCACGTCAGTATACCACATTTTATGTATGTCTTAATAGATATGAAAATGAAGTGTGATAATTCGAAACAAACACTCCTGAAGTTCATCTTTGGTATCAGAAGATGCCACACTGTTAGGGTGTGAAGGTAATAATGTCAACATGGTTCTGCAGACCTTGTTGGACTGCGTGCTTAGATAAATGAAATTAAAGCTGAAGTAGAATAGTTATACAAGGAAATAAATTCATGGATGTTGACCTAGGAAAATGATGCACTTCCTTTTATCATATATAGAACGAAGCCTTCCTTAAGAATGGCCTACTTTGCTTCTGAAATGGTTCTCTTTGGTAACATCTGGTTGACCAGAAAAATTTTGTATCACACGATTTTAAGTTTACATGTTTGCTTATAGTAGTTGCTACCAATGCATGATTTGCTGAGTCATTAACAGAATTGGAACAAATCATGCAGGCTGTTAACCTGGGAAGGCAAATGTTCAGTGCCAAGTTTCATCTGTGGTTTAGACTATTGAAAGCACTTCTCTTCCTGGGTGGTCTAGCAATCATCATTATTCTCTCGAAAGTTTGCGACCTATCTTTGATGGACTTAGTTGTGTGCTGTCTGGCATTTTTGCCAACCGGATGGGGTTTGATATTGGTAGGTTTGCTTCAAGAGAACTTTTGTTTAGGATATCCATTTCCTGTTTCCTTCTCAACTAATACACTTGTGCTTATTCAGATTTCACAAGCTGTGAGGCCCAAGATTGAGAATACTTCCGTGTGGTACTTCATCCGAGTACTTGCTAAAGCTTATGACTATGGAATGGGTGTTGTCCTTCTCGCACCCATAGCTGTTCTGGCGTGGCTCCCAATTATATCTGCTTTCCAAACTCGTTTCCTATTCAATGAGGCATTCAATAGGCACTTGCAAATCCAGCCTATTCTTGCAGGGAAAAAGAAGCACAAATAAAATTTTCCGAGCAATGATTGTAGAGGGTATATATGTGTAGTCAAGGCCAAATTTTTTTTTTTCTTTTGGGTAAGTTAGTCAAGTAGACATTCACAAGTCCTTATGGTAATACTTTCGGTATATATTACAGAATACTGCAATGATTCATACAAATTTACAGTGTAAGTGAAGAAGGAATGCAAGTTCAGATGGCGGAAAGCTTACTGTAATTCTTATGGATGACTCGCCTGAATTAGTTGCTGAATTTCTTTCCCTCAATAGCACACACTTGTCTTCCAATCTGGACCAATCAAAACCAAAGTTTGCATCGACAATTGCCTTATGAAGTGCACTTTGTAAATTATCGTCCAACTTGGGGTAAAATTGGAAAAGTCAGATGTAGTTTGTAGCACAGAGGATGTACGTGTCGAAACATGTTTTAAGTAAAGGAAAGGGTAATTGCGGCACGTGTTCAAACGGACAACTCATGCATGCAGCATCACTTTAGAGACAACCCAACTTTTCACCTTCCTTCGCATCTGCGTATTAGCGGAATAGGGAACCAAAACTAGCAGAACCGAAAACTGAGGCTATGTTTGATACAATGGCGGGGATAGGATATTTATAGGGGATAAATGTAAAATTGGTCCCTGTGTTATACGCAAAAATCGATTTAGTCCCTGTGATATGAAAAACATCGATTTAGTTTCTGTGATTTTAGAAAGTGATAAAATCAGTCCGTGATGGAGGACCAATAACAAACGAAAATAGAATCACAGGGACTAAATCGATGTGTCTCATATTATAGGGACTAAATCGATTTTTAAGTATAGCACGAGGACTGATTTTGCATTTATCCCTATTTATAGGCCGAATTAATTTAATATTATTATTTAAATAAAATAACAAATATATAATTTTATATAAAAAATTTAACTTATAACAAAAGAAAAATAAGTAAAATATTTTATAATAGTTTCAATTTGTATACATCAAAAAACCGCACGAAACTTATAAATCTCCTATCATAATTGAACTCAACAATATTTTAGAGAACAAAAGTCATCTATCAACATTTATGTGTTACAAGTTTCAGCAATTTCTTTCTCAATGTAAATAACTAAAGAATTTAGAAAGGAATTCATCTTCCATCTTGTTGCGAAGTCTTGTTTTGACAATATTCATAGTTGAAAAAATCCGCTTAGTAGTTGTTGTTGACACTAGAAGAGTCAGGATAAAACGAATCAATCTGTAAATTAAATAGTAGGTATTTGACTTTCATGTTTCAGCTAATTTTTGACATAACTCATAAATAGTGGACAAACATTTCAACTCAAAATGGTGAGGCACATCAAGCGCAAACTGGTGCAATTGGTATCTCAAATGAATATTTTCATGCTCCATAAAATCCTGATGATAAAAGTTATCAACAAGGCTACAAATATCATCAATGTTGAAGGATTTATATGCATTCTTGGGATCTAAGTTTGAGCTAAGAGTAAGACATTTTGTTGCTTTCTCATTAAACCTATTGTTTAGCTCTTGTAATTGAGAGTATATTGCAGCCATAAATATGTCAATTCCATAATGACGCTCTAGTGTGATTCAATCTCTTTTATTGGAAGATCTACCTCAACCCAATGTGTACGGAGTGTTAAATAGTGCACGTGTTGGGCCTTCCAATTAAAGGAGAGTATGACCCACACGTGAGGGGAGTGTTAGAAAATATAATTCAAATAATAAAATCTACATCTTCCTATCAGATTAAGCTTTTGGGATGGGTCATTTAATCTTGTGCTTCATATACCTGTTGGGTCACCTCTTCTAATTGCCAATTGGTTTTGGGATGAAACTTGACATGGTATCAGAGCCAACTATTTCTGGGTTTTGCCCACTTGTTTTGTTCTCCATTGTTGTCCACGTGCACGGACCATGTTCATTCGGTCTGCACGTGAGGGGGAGTGTTAGATTCTCACATTGATTAGGGACCATTTAATCTTGTGCTTCATATACCTGTTGGGCCACCTCTTTCCATTGTCAATTGGTTTTGGAATGAAACTTGACACGGAACAGTCATATCAGGAACTTCAATATCAAACCTTCCACAAAATGACTTCACATTCTCAAGAAAAGTTTCACAACCATCTTTTTCTCAATTTTTGAATATGTTATTTTGTAGTTTTGACCAAATTAATAGCATTCAAAAATGTATTGGGTTTGTTGTTCTAATGCTTGACATAGAGAATCTGTAACTCCCATGATTTTCTCTCATCAAATGCAAGATAAAAATAAACTCAAATGACATCATACTAGAGTATGATGCGGCATCAGCTTCGCCATGTTGAGAATAAGTAGAACCTTCAGTAATAATATTTTGGATTACTTTCAAAGTTGCCTGAAACATTCTTATCAAGCTCGTTTCAAACTCTACCTTGTATCTCTAGCTCGTTTCAAACAACCAATTTGTTTTGCCCCTCTTTCAGTTTCAAGTTCATCAATAGCAATCAAATGTGCAATTTCAGTTGCTTAGGCAGCATTCAATTCATCATCCCTTTACAAGAGGCGCTAACAATGTTGATAATAGAACATAACTTTGTAAAAACCGATGAATTGAAAGCACTTATCTTGATGTCGAAATTAATGCTATTGTAAGCGATGAGTCATACAATGTACATAATAAGCATAAGGACAATCACTAAGAAATAGAACTTGTAATTCATTCCACATACCACGCATATTGCTAGCACTATCATACCCTTGTCCTCGAATATCTTGTATGTTGAGCTTGTGGTAATTTTCAAGAAAAGTATCACGATTTTTGGAGTTAAGATCGACCTTCATCGTGGCCTCTAAGAGCACATGCATAAGATGTCAAAACCAACACAAGTCGTAAACACATCGGCAAACATAAAACACAGAATTAATACAAAACAAGCCTTAAACAATGAGGCAGGCCCAAACGGGCTTATTTCTAGGAAGTGTAACATAAGCCCCTGGGATGACCGGGAAGACTCAGGACAGATCTGCAGCGGCAGCGGTGCGTGTGGGTGGTCAGGGCAAATCCACAGCTGGAAAGGAGTTCAGAAGCCACACAATCCAGACCACGGAAGTGAAATGGGTGGCGAGGGGCGAGAGGGGCCGTACGCGCCCCTAAAGGGGACGGCACGTGAGATCCACGCGCGTCGCGTGACTCGCGTGAATGAACACGCGCTGTCGCTTGAGCAGCTGCGGGGCATGGAGGCGGAGATCACCGCATGCCGATTCCAGCCATATGGCGCGTGTGGGGGGTAACGTAGTGGAAGCCACTGAACGGCGACTGAACACCACCTGCAAAGAAAACCAACCCAGCCTAAACTACCAAACACCAGATCCATCGAGACTAACCAGAGAGGGGGAGACAGCAAACGGAAGAGGAAGAAGGGGGGAAATAAAGTGGAAAGGAGGAGGGGGACGAGGGAGCCATCCTCCGGACCAACAGCGAGAGTGAAGAAACATAGAGAGAGAGAAAAACGAGAGAGAAAGCCTTGGAGATATTATTTATTGCTTGTGTAAGAGTAAATTGCAGCAAAAGCGACAACTAATATCTTGATACGAGGGATAGATATAGCCAGGATTCTGGCATTCTGTCTTTGTTTGAAGATAATATCCAAAGGATTTTCCAAGTGTCAGGCATTACAGTGGTCGCCCTGTGACTAGAGTCAATTTTTATAGTTCCTGACAGGTAATCTACGGGACAGATATGGCCTAAATTTATTGGGATTATGCGGATTGACATAGCTTATACGATGGGGTCTCTAGTCTCTAAAAACTTGTGGAGAAATTGATGGACTGCATTAGGTCGCAGTTCTTGTCCACCATTCCATCAAAAAAGGGTCATACCTTGCTCCTAAACTAATTAGATATGGCAGCATACGGTTACTAGCCACCTGCTCATCACATTTTCGTGTCAAAATATCTCTGGACAATGCATCTAGATGCATGATACTTTTCAATTCAGTCATCACGATGATCCTAAATTGGAGTGCTAGGGTTTCACCATGTGCACCACCTTCTCACTTACTGTAGCAAAAGTGTTCACGGGAATCTAATGACTCAATCTACTTGTTCATGAGCAAGTCCCTTCTGTTCGCATAATTACTACCTATCAGTCTGATTCTTTGCCATTTTTTATATGTATATTCTCCCACATTATAGGAATGTGAGTGGGATTATGGCTTCATTTATTGTCCGTCGAGCGTTGACCATAAACTGAATGCACAAGGCAACAACTACCACCGAATAGCATTTATTCTTACATCTAATAAACACTCACAAATCTGGGTGATTACCTAGCTAGATACTCAAATGCACTATCATTTCAAACACAGTTGCAATTGAGACTTAATAAAAGGGTCGCATTTTAGTGATGGCAACTCAAGGGTACGTATTTGAATCCGCAAAGAAGCAACGTCACAAACAACACAAAGTTAGAAACAGAATTCGATCGGATCTCCAACCACATATCTACCTTGGTCCAGCGATCAATAGCGGTCGCAACGAGCCCAATTACTCGCTCTCACCGGGTGAGTGAGCTCTCTATCTGGTACTCTTCAATGATGCCTACCCTCAGTAGTAACGAATCTTTTTTTTTGGCAGCGATACTTGTTCAGTAGCGACCACCGTCCGAGCCCGTACCAACAATCTACACGTGCACTATCTCAGCACAAGGAAAAAATTCTTCATTCGCAATTGACTTGTTTTTGCCCGTGGTAAATAGTAATCTTTTTCTTGTCTGATCATTGCATGGAATTGTTCCTATTAGAGGAAAATAGATGATCAAGGAGAAGGGATCCTTTGGAACACCACAACCTCGACCATGTTCCTTCATCTCCAACTCAAGGGTCTCATGATTGGGATGATTGTATCTGGAAAATTCAATGTGCAAGCCCAACATTGTGTTGCCAAAGCTTTATCCCGTTGCTATACCCGAAAGCTTTACACGAAACAAGTTAAGGGGAAATCGGACCGCATGAAGCGTACGTATATCGATTTTAAGTTCATTCTTGACTAGATTGAATTCGGTCGGGATCCGGTTAGGAACAATGTTGACGCCACTGAGGAGTCCTGAAACAATATGCTGCAAGTTAAAGATTTTCAATCCTTGTATACTTCAGTTCATGTTTCTCTGTGGACTACTGCTCACTGCATGCATTCCTTTTACAGAGGTGAGAGGTACCCATAGCTCGCTAAGTACAAGCATGTTGGGTGCCCTTATTTCAATCTCATGGGGGATATTTTTGCCCCTTCCAATGTAATGGGATATGGACGGCACGTCTCATTACAGGCACCGACGATCAGTGAAGGTGAGCCTTGCTGGAGGAAGCCCCGAGTTTTGGTGTCGTCCATGTGGACCTCGAACAAGACCCTTATGTTGCTACCCATCTGCCTCACGGCGAAAGTTATTGTGTGAGTGGGGTTATTGTGTGAGTGAACGAGTGATATTAGAAGTTGAGAAATCTAATGGCTGAAAAAATGTCACGTCATTTAATGAACCAGACCCATGAACCCGATCCGCATAACCGATCCGGTTTCATTAAATGACGTGACATTTTTTCAGCCATTAAATTTCTCAACTTCTAATCTCACCCGTCTACTCACACACTCACACAATAACCGGACTCTCTGCCTCACAACCCGTCACCACATAGTGTCAACAGGAGTTTTGGAAAATGCCCAAGTGGAGGGGGGTCTGGCCCGAGTATGCATAGACGTAAACAGAAAATGATTGAGACAGAGATGTCGGACTACATTCGTGCAATGACTAATTTCTGTAATGGCACTCAAATTTGTTTATAGGCCTAAATGTGACGGGTGAAGAAGCGTAAAAAAAACGAGTTAGTCCTCGTCCATGTCCACTAGGCGCATGCATTTGCTAGTTAAGTGACTTAACCCCCTCTATTGCCAGAACCCTTGTACCATGCGGCAATATAGCGTCTCCAGAATTGAGATGCCGCCTAAGAGGAGGATGGAGTGGCTTCACCGACTGTGAAGGATTTTGTAGTGCACGACACTGTAGGCAGATGATATACATTGGTGGAATTGTTCTTGTTAATTTGTATTAATTCTGGGTAGTTCTATTAGCGCCTTTCTTGAGAACATACAGTCTGGTTGTTTGGACTGAGAGAGCGAGAATGTAAAAATAGGCGTCTTTGCTGTCTGCTGCCGGTGATAGCTGAGGCAGGTTGGGTACTTGGATCACATGCATCCCACTGCGGAATGCAGGCAGGGTCCAGCTTGCGAAATCGTTGTTGTTCACCATACAAGCATTCTGGGCTACATCAGTCATATTTTCAAAAAGTGTGGTGAAGCGACAGGAAAGCTTCATATGGAGAGGGAATATCTTTTCTAAAGGAAATGAAAGATGAGACCGCATGAAGTGTGCATATATCGATTTTAAGTTCAGTGTTGACTAGACTGGATTTATTGAGATCCAGTTACGAACAATGTTGACGCGACTGAGGAGTCTGGGAACAATCTTCTGCATGTATAAGCGAAACAAGTTAAGGGGAAATAAGACCGCATGAAGCGTGCATATATCGATTATAAATTCATTCTTGACTACTGTTAGTGCATTTTTGTGTTGGCATAATTCCGTGTCAAAATATGTTTTGATCGAGTTGTATATTTGGTCCCCACATTTGTTCAAGAGTTAGAGTTGATGGTATGTCCAAAGTCTTCATCACGTTCAACCAGCGCTCGAGCGCCCTTGGAAAAATTTCAGACAGAGTCATCACGTTTGACCAGCGTTTGACAAGCGCTCGAGCGTCCTTGAAAAAAACTCATACAGAGTCATCACGTTTGACTAGCGTTTGACAAGCGCTCAGTGCAAATTTCAGACAGAAACATAAGCGTTTGACCAGCGCTCGAGCGACTTCCGACGAATTTCAAAAATCCCTGAATTCTTGGAATTTCCTTTTAAAATGTTAGGAAACCCTACTAGGTTTCGTGGGAGGTTGTCCAAAAGATTATTGAGGCTTCCATTGAGCAGATTTGTGCCTCCTTTCTTAAGAGAAAAACCTAAGAAGATTTGTGCTTCAAGATTGACAAGTTTTTCTCTCTTCTTCAATCAAATATCTTTGTAACCTTCATGGTGTTGAAGGAGTGCTAAAGAACAAGAGTGTTCGGTGAAGAATCCATAAGAAGATTCTCAAAGGTTTGAGGGGAATGCCGCACAGAGCTGGTCTAAGCAGGGAGGCTTAAATTATTACATCAGGGTTGTCAGAGTCAAGCAATAGGGGTTGCCCGTGTCTGAATCACTCTTTGTAAGGTTTTTTTTAGTGGATTTTAGGTGGCTACTAGCCCGTGGTTTTTCCTTTGAATGGTGTTTCAAAGGTTTTCCACTTCGTCACCAAATTCTTGTCTCTTTGTGTGATTGAAGTTTATTTCATTTTTCGCTGCCTATATGTTACTGAGTTGATTAATATGCATATCTAGGCTGAAAAATTTTAGAACATATTTTAAAATTGTTATTGATTTGTTAATTAGAGGGAAAACACATATTCACCCCCTCTAAGTGTTGTTAGGGTCTAAACTAGATTTTTCAACTGCAATGGATTTGGTTGGAATCCGGTTAGGAACAATGTTGACACCACTGAGGAGTCCTGGAACAATCTACTGCAAGAATAAACTTTTCATTCCTTGTATATTTCAGTTCATGTGACTGTGTGGGTACTACTGCTCACTGCATGCATTCCTTTTACAGAGGTACCCAAAGCTCGCTAAGTACAAACATGCTGGGTGCCCTTATTTCGATCTCATGGAGGATATTTTTGCTCCTTCCACTGTAATGGGATCTGGACGGCACGCCTCATCACAGACACCGGTGATCAGTGAAGGTGAGCCTCTGCTAGAGGAAGCCTCAAGTTTTGGTGCCGTCCATGTGGACCTTGAACAAGATCCCATACAAGCAGCTTGTAAAATCTTTGTTGTTCAATCAGCTTGTAAAATCGTTGTTGTTCGTTATATAAGCATTCTGGGCTACATTGGTCATATTTCCGAAAAGTGTGGTGAAGCAACAAGAAAGTTTAATAAGGAGTTTCATACGGAAAGGTGATATCTCTCCTAGAGGAAGTGCCTTAGTAACATGGAAGGAGATGTGCTTACCTAAGGAGGAAGGGGGATTGAGTATTGCTAATATTGGGGAGTGGAATAAGGCTGCAATGACACGGCACATCTAGAATTTGTTTATGGATAGTAACCAATCTGTGTAGTCTTCGTGGATAAGAAGTAATCGTATAAAAAATAGAAGCTTTTGTAGTTTAAAGGCCCAAGTGATAGCACATGGAGTTGGAGAAAAATATTAGGGCTGGGGAACAACATAATCCACACCATTAAACATGGAGTTGGTGACATTTTCTGGTGGGACAATTGGCACCCATTAGAACCCTTGATTCTTGTGGTTGGGAGAGATGAGAAGAGTGGAAGTGAAATTTCATCCTCTGCAAAGGTTTCTAATTTTTTTGAAGGGAATAATTGGAGGTGGCCAAGTAGCCAAGGTCGTATTTGGGATGTGATTAGACAAGCTATTCCCCTGAATTTTAGACCCAATCCTAGTTGTATTGATACAGTGATGTGGAGCTAGTCCCCAAATAGAGCATTTTCGATAAGGAGTGTTATGGTGAATAGTAGGCTACCTAATCCAAGAGTGGAGTGGCACAAGTTGGTGTGGTTCAAGGGTGTGTGACTAGACATGCTTTCATGGTGTGGCTTGCTATTAAGAGAAGACTTATTATGCAGGAAAGACATAAGGAAATGTGAATCTCTTTGGCAGGAAGATGTTTGATGTGCAAAGCGAATTAGGAAAGCATGGACCATATGTTTTTTAATTGCCCATTTACTCAATAAATTTTGTTCACGTTGGGGGATAAATGCCTATTGTAGAGTGCAGAAATGAACTGGGATGAGTTTGTTGGTTGGGCAGCAAGAGAGTGCATGGTTAATTCATTAATAGCATTTTCGATTTCTTAAAGTAGAAAAAGGAAGAAAAACATTGTGATTGTCTCCACAAGCAATTCAGAGATACAACCCCAATTAACTTCTGGTTGATATCTATGCTTTATAAATGAACGGGTTTCACAAATGTCAACTAAAACATGAATGATTAGGAAGGCTATCTGAAAAGCAAACATCTGCAGGCCAAATATGAAGTTTCGTTTACACCTACCAAACATACTGTGTGTAACAATCAAACATGAAAGCTCATTCCACCAATTGTTTTCAGATTTTCAGCCCATTCAAACGAGTGGTCCTTATGTGATATTGTCTTTACAAGAAACCCAGAGTCCAAACAAAAGTTTATATGGCTACGAAAGAGATCATAGCTATAGAAGAGGTTGATTGATCCTTCTTGTATCTGCAAAACAAAAATACCCCTTGGTAAACTGGGAGTCGGTTACTATGCTGAGGAGTTAACCTGCTGAGCATGCTGGTGGACGGTGAGGATAAATTTTTCATGATCTAATGACTGTAATCGGGACATGTCACTTAATGAATTTGACCCGCCCGTCCGTATTTGACCCGACTTCTTCCGACCCGGGTTGAGGTGCTGACCCGCGAACTCACCCAGCAAAAAATTCACTTCTTCTTCTTCGCAATCTCAAACCTTCTTCGCACAAACCCACTGTAGTACTGTACCACAGCACAGCCGCCCAGCCTCCCGTCGCCTGAGTTTGAGCTACGATTGGCGGTTTACTTTTTGCTTTTCAGCTACAAACTCTCGATCTGAGTTTGACTGCGATTGCTTCGTATTTGATTGGGTTCAGTGTGAAAGTCTCGGTATTTGTTAGATTGTCCGAATATATCAGTTTTATTGCTGAAATTGAGTTAGAGTGTGGTGGATATTAGCTGATCTAGTGGTGTAGTGGCAGTTGTTGCATTTTTCCGTGGTCATGGAGATTAGATCTACAAGTAGTGAACGCATACCAGTCCATTTTTGCACTTCGGTGAAATATAGCCTCTCATTCGATCATCAATTTCCCACGATCGATGCGTTTCCTTTTGTTTGTGACAGTTTTAGTAGTACTGTAAACTTCTTGATCATCGTGATCGAATTTATTCTCAACTTATATCTTCTTTTGCTATCTGTTGAGTTTTTTATTTTTCACCTTGAATTTCGCATGGAAACGACCTTTCGATTCTTGTGTCCAATATGGAGTAACTAAGAGGATTAGATCAACCTTCTTATTAATTGTGTAGCTTTTGACTCGAAATCTAGGAGTTTCATGGAAAGGAGGGTGAGAAAAGTGTTTCTTAATAGTTTAAGTCCTTTGTTCGTGAACTGAAAGGAGGATTATTATTCTTATTTTCTCTTGTTTTTCTGTCTCTCTTGGAAACTAATAATTGCATCTTACAATGGTCGTTGGAATATTTCAAGCTTTGTGTTACTTTTTCTGTTTGCTGGCCAATCTGAAATGCCATTGGAAAGGTTGATTGGTCAAATGTGTTTTTGCACGAGATTGGAATAAGATGTTATGTATCACAATGGATCTGAATTTTTGGTTGCAGTGGCAGATTTTTAAGGACAGAAAAGTATAGTGCATTGGTAGTTATACTTGCCATAATTGTTCTGCTATGCATACCTTACCTTAATTTCGTTTGAATTCATGGTTGTTCTGAAAGAGGTAACTCTAGTAGAGAAATGTTAGTTGGTAGAAATGTTTTAGAGAGAGAGGCTCTGCCTTCTCTCTAGAACACCTCTAGGGTTTTCGCCTAACCCTCTTTCCCTTCATTTTTCTCCAGCGGCGGGGGGCTCCTCCCGCCCCCTCTCCTATCTCGGCACAGCTTCTGGAGCCGAGATCTGTTCTTTTTTCTTAGATTCATGGCGTTTTTCCGTAGTCTAGTTATTGAAGCTAAGATTTTTCAGTTCTCTGTGAGCTCGTTGGGGTGGTTACATTGACTGAGAAAAATAGGAATTTGCAGAGTTTCATTCGTTTTGGAAGGGATGTGGTGCTTTGGTTGTCGAATCTCTTTGGAAAACTGGATTCTAAGGATTTTCCCGAGAGATTCAACGAATCCTCGCGTGCATTCCTTGCTCAGAGGAGGTCAAACAAAAGTGGAAGGTACATGGCTCTGTTTGAGTTCGGGGAGCGACGACGTCGTGGGGTAGTGATGATACCGGAGGGGAAGTCAGGTGGTGGGTGGCAGTCCTTTGGTAACATTTGTGAGGAGCTTCTATCAGCCATCAACGTACTTCGAAGTAAGAGGGTCGTGCGTGCGGTTGCTTCGATCAAGGAAGGAATTTCTTTTGCAGATATGGCGAGGTCAAGTACACCGGAGAAGAGGATGGAAACGGTGGGGAGGAAGGAGTTTTGCGTTGAGTCTTCTGGTTCGGCGGCTGGGTTTGAGAATGTGGTGTGGCAGCAGTTACTGAAGCTAAAGGATGAGGTGGACGGCTTGATAGGATTGGTGAAGAAGAGGAAAGTGGCGTTAGGGTTTGACGATGGGCCTTGGAGGGGCTTAAGCTGCACAACGTGTGGTTTAAAAATGGGGAGCCAAAATAGTGAGGGCTTGGCCAATATATCGGGAGGGAAATCCGGATTGGGCTCGGGCCCATTTCATGGTCAGTTAGAAGAGATTTTGGGCTGCAAGGAGAACGGGAAGTCGAGTGGGCCTGAGGACTGGCCGGCCCACCCGATAAGATTCCAAAAAGAGGTAACTCGTTACACTAACCAGTTGGTTATTGATTTGATTCCAAATCAATCGCCTGGTTCTCTTTTTGGGGATTAGTCAGATAAGAACTAGTTTCATAGCAGTCAATAGCTATTGCTCTTTCCAAATCAATCGCCTGGTTCTCTTTTTAGGGATTAGTCAGAGGAGTATTTGCAGTGTAATAACTAAAGATGCTGCCAGGGGAGCTTTAAAATCACCGTGGTGGACTTTGGGGTGTAAATACCAGGTATGGAGCCTTTAATGACATTATTGGCAATAGCTTCGAAAGCAATCCCTTTTTGTTCTTCCTTCAATTTCCTTGTTCTATGGGTCTGACTATTGTATATCTAGGAAGTTGCTGAAATAGCACAATGGGAGGATGAGCAGATTGAGTACATTAAGGAGAAGGTGACAGAAGAGGGAAAGGAAGATCTTAAGAAGGGGAAGCCTCCTGCTCAGGTACTCTAGGCTGCATCTAATTCATTAGGAGTTTAATCTCAAATCAAAATCAAATGACAGTGTATGCTGTCTTCATCTTCTCCTCTAATTCTGTAATTCTAATGCGCAGGTTGCATTGGATGAAGTTGCGTTTTTGTTGGATTTATCCTCTGTTGAAGGGAATTGGGATGAGTATGTAGAGAGGATTTCTGAATGTTATTAAGAGGCTGGACTCCCTGAAGTTGCGAGATTTGTACTATACAGAGATGAACAAAGGGGGATTTTTCAGTTTTAGTTTCGTTTCTAGCTCTCTTGTTGTAAGCAATCTCTATGTATTTTGGAGCCTTGTAAATGTCTCTCAATTATAACTCTTCAATTTACCCTCTTCACGTTATTCTCTTATTTTCTTACAAAAAAAAAATCCAACCAAATTGGTATCTTTGACCAGATATACATTTTATTTTTAATCAAACATCTCATTTATTAAAAACCAAAGAGATTCAGAAACCTCAATTACAACTACAGCATTATTACATACACGATAATTTACTACCATCAGGAAAAAAATTCAACTACAACACAAAAGTTTATCTGATCTACTCTTCCACAACTAGCTATAAAACATGACAGCACTCTGATGCATATCTCGGATCATCAAACTCCAAGTGCTCTGAGTTTTCACCACTTTAGCTTCGCAGGGAAGTACCGTCTCTGTAACATAGCCTTCATTTATCTCCACAGACCCAAAGAGGAACATGTTTTTCTCAAGCATCAATCTGACCAAAGTAGGTACTACTTCTAGACCTTTTTCTTTTACATCAACAAGGCTTGCAAGTTTCTTCAGCTCCCCTGTCAAACGGAAATTGAGGTAAGTTATGTGCACATGAGAAAGAGAACAGAGAGAAACATGTAAGTTATCTAAAGAAAGGATATATATTCACTTCCATCACCACAGTAACTTATAGAATACTTTTAACTTCCACCAGAAACAATACAAGAATCAACAATATTGAAAGCAAGCCAGCTGCCTGAGTTCGATATGGTACAGAGGACTACTTTTATTTATTAAAATTCATTAAGAGGAAAAGATGCAATAAAGGAGCAAAACCTAGTACATAAGAAGTATACAAGATAAACACAGAAAAGGAAAATCTAATATCTAAAATTTGGAAGATTCAAAACATCCAGTCATACACACACATATAAATAGAAGAAACTTAAAGTTCAACAAAGTTTAAGCCTTCACATTTGCATCTCCCTCCCTCTCTCTCTAAATACACAACTTAGCATAAGGGAAGATCCTTCCAAATTTCACCAACATGCAGTCTCTTCAAAACTATCCTTCCAACATACCACTAAATGATCAATGGATGTCATAAACATAACCACAAACAGAATTCGCTAGCAATGTTACACTGGAGAAGTTCATACTGTCTCTGTGCAGGATTACACATGCAGTACCAATGCACTACCATTACTTGATGCTTCCAAACCTTTCCAATGGCATTTCAGATTGGCCAGCAAACAGAAAAAGTAACACAAAGCTTGAAATATTCCAACGACCATTGTAAGATGCAATTATTAGTTTCCAAGAGAGACAGAAAAACAAGAGAAAATAAGAATAATAATCCTCCTTTCAGTTCCGAACAAAGGACTTAAACTATTAAGAAACACTTTTCTTATCCTCCTTTCCATGGAACTCCCAGATTTCGAGTCAAAAGCTACACAATTAATAAGAAGGTTGATCTAATCCTCTTAGTTACTCCATATTGGACACAAGAATCGAAAGGTCGTTTCCATGCGAAATTCAAGTTGAAAAATAAAAAACTCAACAGATAGCAAAAGAAGATATAAGTTGAGAATAAATTCGATCACGATGATCAAGAAGTTTACAGTACTACTAAAACTGTCACATACAAAAGGAAACGCATCGATCGTGGGAAATTGATTATCGAATGAGAGGCTATATTTCACCGAAGTGCAAAAATGGACTGGTATGCGTTCACTACTTGTAGATCTAATCTCCATGACCACGGAAAAATGCAACAACTGCCACTACACCACTAGATCAGCTAATATCCACCACACTCTAACTCAATTTCAGCAATAAAACTGATATATTCGGACAATCTAACAAATACCGAGACTTTCACACTGAACCCAATCAAATACGAAGCAATCGCAGTCAAACTCAGATCGAGAGTTTGTAGCTGAAAAGCAAAAAGTAAACCGCCAATCGTAGCTCAAACTCAGGCGACGGGAGGCTGGGCGGCTGTGCTGTGGTACAGTACTACAGTGGGTTTGTGCGAAGAAGGTTTGAGATTGCGAAGAAGAAGAAGAAGTGAATTTTTTGCTGGGTGAGTTCGCGGGTCAGCACCTCAACCCGGGTCGGAATAAGTCGGGTCAAATGCGGACGGGCGGGTCAAATTCATTAAGTGACATGTCCCGATTACAGCCATTAGATCATGAAAAATTTATCCTCACCGTCCACCAGCATGCTCAGCAGGTTAACTCCTCAGCATAGTAACCGACTCCAACTAAACTGGTTCTCGGCAAGAGGGGTATATTACTTTCTTGTCTTCGCTAGCTATTTGTGGATGCCAGTCATTGAATCTTCAGCTCAGCAATTCAAGAGGCATAACAGGCAGTTTAACGGGTATGATATGGTTGAATCCTGACTATCCGTAATAGCTTCCTAATTTTCTTTTTCTGTTTTATTTATGGGGGTAAATACCTTTGTGGGTTTTTTTTTTTTTAACTAAGGAATATGGAATGTGACAGGCGGTCTAGTGAAAGGTTATGTATTGAAATCCAAAGGGCTATTTAAAGAAGTCTAGTTCCTTGAGATGGATCTGAGGTTAGAGATGTCACTTGACAGGGCGAGATATTTCTGTGGGGAAGTCTAGGTCTTTCATGGGGAGGGGAGAGAGGGTAAAGGCAATGGGAGAAGGCATGGAATAGGAGGTACGGAAGATAAATGAATCAAGGGTGGATTGATGAAGGATAAATGAGGGAAGCAAGGAGGAAAGTCCAAGAGAAGGATCAATTGAATCAGCCAAGATAGAGCTCATGGGGAGTGCTCTAGAGAGCACATGCCAAGAGCTTGATTCTTCCATAATGTATTTCGCCTTGGTCAATAAGATGTGCCCATTGCTTTTGTCGCATTTGCTTCTACTGGTACCCAAATCGGCCATAACAATTGCATAAAAAACATGTGCTTTTGGAAATTCACTTGTGGAAACTCGATGGCTTACCCTTCAAGCTCACTTGCTTTCTGACACATCGACTTTGAAGAATGAAGAGCAACAACAATCCGAATAGTATGTGAACTTGACTACAAGCCTAATCTTTCTGAGACATCAACTTTGGTTTGGCTTCTTTTTTATTTTAATTCTTCGGTGGTCTTTAATTTGGCTTTGGGTGTTTTACTATCAAGTTTGATTATTACTACGATATTCTTTCGTCGTCATGGGTGAGAGTGCTCTAATAGTGACGGGTATGTTTACTTGTATGGCTTTATCAAAGACCAGAATGAGGCTACGAGCCTTCTGGACAAGTTATGTAGGCTTATGCAGCAAGATAAGATCTCTTCCTGCTTCATATCTGACTGCACTGAATTTCGAGTAAAAAATTGCGCCTCCCATTCTTGCTATATTGTGGCATCCTGCCACTTCCCTGCACGAAATCTGTTTGGATACCGGTTTTTAAAACGTTTTTTATTTCAAAATTGTCTTCTCATCCAAACATGATTTGTCACATCAAAAACCTTTTCAATCTTCCATAAAATTTTCTTCCTATCTGATCATTGGTCTTAGTTCTGTGAAACAACAACACAAAAACCAAAACTCTTGAAGGAATCCATAACCAATCTCTCATACAAATTTTACTTCCAAACATATAAGTTTAGTAGAAAACTCTCATTCCAAACATCAATTTCTATAAGCCCCACCACTCACTATTACACAAAAAAACACCTAAAAAAATCAATCATTACAAAAAAAAGTATTTTTAAAACACAACCAAACATAGCCCTCAAAAGAAAAATCAACCGTAGCAAGTAGTTGCTAAGGAGAGCGATGAAGGGATAGACAGAGAGGTGAGATACGGGGGTAAGCTCATTTCACAACCGAAATTGACATAGTATCTACTCATCAAGCCGCTGAAACCCTATCTCTCTTAAACTCTCTGCTTCCTCAAACTCGGCGATGCTTAGGAGGAGGAGGGGGTGAGCTCCGGCTCCCTCATCCCCCCTCCTCCTTTTTCCTTTTCCCTTTCCCCTCCCTTTTCCCTCTTCCCTCTTCCCTCTTCTCTTCTCTTCTCTGGTTCAACTGGTCGAGGTTGTTGGTTGTGTTTTTGGTTTTCTTGTTGTTCTTTGCAGGTGTCTTTCAAGTGGCATACGGCAGCTTCCGCTCAGTTTCGTCGGGCACGTGCCTCACGGTTGGTCTCCGCAGGCCGAGATCTTCACAGCCCGTCCACTCCGGTGCTCTATCGCCGGCGTGTGTTGATTCCCTCGCCCCACGCGACATGCGTAGATCTCACGCGCAGCACACATTCGGGGCGCGTACCGCCTCCTCCGCCTGCTTCTCTTTCCAGGACTGACCTCTGTGACTTTTGTCTTCCCTCTTATGTCGTGGATCTGCTCTGATCACCACCACGTGCCGCCTCCGCAGACAACCATTCTCGTCCAGCTAGAGCCAGCATTTTCGCGATCCTTTCTGTGGTCTATGTTAAGCTTTTGCCCGTTTGGGCTTGCCTCTTTGTTTCTGGCATGCTTATTTTCCTGTTCTGTTTGGTCTGGGCCTGTATGCCTCTCAACGCCGAAAGGCTATGCTCGCAGGGACGCCGCCTCTCATGAGGGAGGGTCAGGTACGCCCACTAGAGCCTCTGCTGTATTCTAATCCCCCTTGATGAAATACAGATTTCCCGTATTTGCTTAAAAAAAGCTCATTTCACAACCGAGATTAGAAATAGACGATTCAGAAAATGATTGGAAACTGACTAGTCTTAAAACATATGTTTCCAACGCCTTGTGTCCTCACAGAAACCTGTTTAACATGGACATGCACCAAAGCAGAAAACGGATTTGAAAGGTGCAATCTCAGTACCAACATTTAAAAGGATATTTTTCTTTAGGAATTCACAGAATGAATGTCTATTTACAAGCTGCTTTGCTCAATTCTTGAACTGCATTTACAAAATAACTTGAAGAATTCTTCCTCAAGCTTCACTGGCAGCTACATATAAAACTCCTCTATACCTTTCCAATCCTATTTTCAATGTTTCTGCTTGTCTGAATGAAAATACAAGTGTACTGAAAACGAAAACAAAACCCTCATACAAACAAAAAAATGATAGGAAGGGTGTGACAGAGGTTCACCAAACCTGGAGAATCAACATGTTGAGTAGGGAGTAACCATGAATTTCAAAATTCATAACCTCCACAAATTCCACCATGGTAGGATCATCAGGAGCTACCTTTATAACCATCTACACACTAGCTTCTGTTTCCTTCCAAATCCACTCCAGCAAGCTTGGGTTTTGAGGGATCTTCCACTAGATCACCATGTCTATCAGAGCTGCTACCAGGTTTGATATCTTTCATTTCTAGCTCTTCAATGTCCATTGTGTCTTCATTTGAATCTGTCTGAACCTCATGTTCCTTGGAATCTGACCGATCATTACCACAGACAGGGGATATGGCCTCAGAAATAACTCGAAGACTCTCAACTCCTTGGTAACAACTGGATTCATCATCAGAAGAGTCGGAATCTGCTATAACTTCTCCTTCTGTCCCTACTGATGCATTACCTCGAGATGTTCTTGATCCTTTCCGAGAAAGGGCATGCGTTATGCCACGAGCAGATTTCTCAGCATGTTTTAAGAAACTCTTTGCCATGTGCTTCATATGTCCTTTGTTTGGGCTTTCTGGACCACTCCCTTTGGAACTTGCATTCTCTTCCTCAGGATTCTTACCAGAGGCAGGTTCACAATAGTTGTCTTCCACTACTAATTTTACACCAATCTCCTTCTCATTGACTGCCCTAAGATTAACATGTGGGCACTGAACGACCTCACCAGTGAAGCTGCTTGTGTGATCCTTGTTTTTGGGACTCCTGTTAAATACTGAACCTATCTTCCCTAAGCCTCTCCGAATAGATTTCATTGGATGCTTAACATCGGTATTTTCATCAGTGCTGCTGGTGCCATTGTTAGGGAACCCAGATGCCGCTGCGTTCCTGGAACCATTGGGCTCTCCTTGAATTTCTGTATCAACACGCCGACTCTTTCCTTTTCTAGGCTCCCACATTTGTAAAATTTCACTTCCAGGGTGATGAACCCATATCCCAGTATCTTTTTGTCCTTCAATATCAATGGGCTCAAAATTATCTGGCACTCTTGGAGACTTTTCTAATGATACTGATGAGAAAGAACCTTTAAAAGCAGTCTCATTTGCAAAGGAATCTCTTTTATCTTCCATGTTCAATGGTTCCTGTCACGTGGAAGATCATCCACCTGTAGAGATTATAATGAAGATATATAATAAACTAAAACAGCGTACTTTAGTGAGACAGGGAAGTAATTAACTTTGATTTGCAAAGTAATTTGAACTCCTGTTTACCAATTATTCTACTATAGAACAAAACAAAAAGCAAAGAAATAAAAAAAGGCACCTTTTGGTTGTCTTCAACAGAAATTGAGAGATGCAACCTCCCCATTTTAATATTCTGTAGGGGCAACCACATGTCGTGTCTCTGGCCATCTCTAAGATCATTGATGTTCACAGAACACTTTCTGCAAATGGTACAAGGGTCAGTCCGTACAATACAGAATACAGCTTTTAGAGAAGGAATTTAGAGGATAACTGGGGCGACAGGATTCACAGAGAAAATGGAACATGATAAATATAAGATACAGTTACTGATAAAAGAACGAAAAGAGCTGGTGCATATTTTCAAAGAAACTAAAACATACCCTCAAACATTCTACTCCTATATATATCAAAGCATACCCAAGCGTGTCATCAACAAAATGGTCCTTGTCACAAACTTCAATAGCCAGCATATTGGGTGAATCCCATGTAACAATGGGGATCTTAAACTCCTCATGCCACTTAGGCGCCAGAGTTTTCCTCTGTGTCTTAGTCCTGAATCTGTAAGGGCCCAATTGACCTTTGACATATGGATCAGCCAATCCTGCAAAATATTTTTTTTATTATCGAACCCAAACTACTGACACTAAGAAACGTACATAACCAACAATTAATCCTAGCAAAATGGAACTGACCATTTAGATCTGATGGTTTCATGTCGGATGCTTCAATAACTTCTACTTTAGCATAAGCAATGGGCACCTTCTCATTCACTGAGAACCAACTTTCTGACATTCAAAGCATGAACATTTAGCATATATACTCGAACAAACAGAGAAGGATGTCACACTAGATAACCAGGGTTATACTACGTAAATTTACGATCATTATAAAAGCAGGAAAGGAAATGCATCCACATAAAACATAGCAACTGGGCACTATTCAGTGAACACAACTGCTACAGATTCCACAGGAGCTTGTATCAAGAAGTGAACAAATGCATGAGAAACAGAAGCCAACAAAAATTTCATCCAAAACAGTGCCTTTTCAACAATGAGTTCTGGTCCCTAAAAGAGAAGAAGTTCTGGTCCCTAAAACAAAAGAAGATGCACATCAAGAAGTAAGCTTCCATAGTCAGGTGGTAAGGTAGGAAGCTATTCGATGAAGAAAAAAGACGAAAGTTTCCCTAAAATAAGGCAAACATCCTGCACTTGATACCAAGATGAAGACTTACTCCAGATCCTATTTGTAAGCAACTTGCTCAATTTCCCCAAGCAAGTTGGCATCCCTTAGTTGACACAAAGTTTTTGTCAAATCATAAAAGCACCAAGTGCTTGTACAAAGAGTGTATGCTTCATTAAAATACCAGCATCTTAAAACTTTCATCTATTGTAAGATAGAGAGTAGCAAATCAAGATACAATAACAAAAAGTGGACATTTTGAAATGTCCAACGTAGTACTCAATTTTCATCTAGTTGTTGGCTGAATTTTTTCACAAGTTATAGAATTCTGAAATTAATAACCAAAAGAAATAAGGGTAGCAAACAAGGGAATCAATGGTTATGATGTTCTCCAGATAATGGCATAGCTACAGTGACAATCATTCATGGAGACATATTAATTAGTGAAAATATCATATACTATTCACGAAATGATGAACCATGCTTCCAAAACTACATGCTAAGCCCAACTGAAATCTATTAGTGAGATAAACTACCTGGCTGTGGTGAGACAAATTTCTCCATGTCAACAACCAGCATATTAGGCTGCAAAAATTGCCAAGATTTAGATTAATAGTTAATTCCCATAAAATTGTCCTGACATAAGATGAAATATAACTGAATACTGAAAAAGTTACTGCTGTTCATCAGCAACATGTCTCACTTGGGTAAGCAAAAGTCGCAAAACACTTTGCACAGCAGGAAATAAATTAAGCATAACTGGTAAAATAGAAAAAAATAGAAAACCAACAAGGAAGACAAACAACTGGCATATTCAGAACAGCTGTTTTGTCGAGCCCTACATACATAAGGGAATCGAAGAAGATTGGCGCCTACTAAACTAAAAGAAGGGGGACACCGGAGGAAAAGCAAATCTTGCTATTGGAGGTTTTTATCCCATTAAGTTGAATTGAAGGCTATGCCGCCTGTCTCTGGTTGTCGAGTTTGGAATGGATCCGGGTTATCAATCCCAGTAAGAAATTGATTTGTTCGTGGCCTATGCGGGTCTTTTATTTTAAGGGAACATCAAAGCTGGAAATTTTACCTCAACAAGGGTCTGCTCAAAAGCAATCGACAGAAGCTTATCCTGACAAAGAATAAAAAATATATATGATATTAGATGCCGAAAGGGCAAACAAGCATATATGCAATGAAAAGGAGATAAAAAATGGTAGGTCAAGCAGTTATTTGAAGCATTTTGATATGATCTTACCAGCCACCCCGCAATGCCTGGAAATTCTGTAACATTGAAACCATGAGTGAAGATAGGCTTGACAGTCATCTGAAAATATGGTGGCTCAGCAAAGCAGACCCGCAAACAGCCGATGAAAGGCCAGTCGCGAAGGAATTTCACCCCAATCAAGACCTACAAAAGATACAAGCGCGTATCCAAGAACAATAAATAAGAATGGACGACCATTTTATCTGGTTTCCCACAAAGGGAATCGATGAACAATTCCAACTACCCATTAAGTTAAATACAAGATAAAAACAATAAAGAAATAGAAATGATGCCTTCCTCTAAATTCCAATGATAATACTAAACAGTTAACAATTTTCGCATGGCAATCACTATTGATGAAGGAACACCACCCTCAAAACACACTTGCACAAACACAAATGAATTGCTTTATACATTGGACAATGGGTACTCATGTTTGAACAAGAACAAATGTCCAGATGCTCCTGAGAACGAAGTGAAGGTAAAATAAAGTGAACAATGATGATGGAGTGCTTCAACTACGTTTTCAGTCAGCAGTCCACAATTAACGTGTCAAAGATTACTTACCAACACCCCTCCAACCCTTCCCCCCCCAAAAAAAACACAGAGAAATGATAGTAGTATAGCTGAAAATCTATTTACCATACTAAACTAGACATCATTGCAAAGGATACACAAATCCCAAGAATAGAAGACCCCAGATATAAAAACTACTTTCAGCTTAGCCAGGTATCATACGCGCACCAGACGTAACTGTATTTATCCATAAACTTGAACTAAGATGCTGCTTCCTACGAAAATTCATTCAAATCCCATTACTATATTCAAATATCAAGGTACACATAAATCTCAGTATTGTAGCGTTGAACTATTTTTCAATAACAAAAAGTTTTAAGTCCATACCTTTCCTTCCACATGCATGCCAGTTATATGTAACTTTGCCAACATACCAAATCCCAGTCTTTTCCTTAGCTTTACAGCTAGTATTGCACTCATATCTTCAGCAGTGAGAAAATTCATACCCAACTCCAGAACCTGCAATCAATGCACTGTAGAACCTCAGTTTGGCTGAAACCTTTAACTGCAGCTACAAAGATCACATAAGGAGACAAGGAGTCCAACATGATAGATTAGTACACACCAAGTGGTCGTCATCATTAGACTGATGAAGAACCCTCATTTCTGTGAACATGGGTGGGTTTCTTCCCATGTACAGGTGCTGAACCATTGCGTCCTTCTGCAAACATATAACATACAATCATCCCATCTATAACCAAGTGCATGAACATAAGCACCAGTGAAAGGTCACAAATGGTGTTCAACACATAAATGCACTACAAAGAACCATCTTTTTGAGAGATTGATTATCTCACACAAAAATGTATGGTTCTCCACATAATACTTTGTACTGAAAAAAGTCATGCTAGAAACAATAGATATGTCTCAAAACTCGAAGTTAGTTCACTGTCCCTTTTCAACCAGGAGTTCCTGCTACTTGAAGGAAATCTAAATCAAATTTTTCACCCAAAGAAATTACTACTTGACTAATGGTCACACCAAGCAACCACATCCCTAGATGGTCCCCATACTTTCTTACAGAAGTGCTATGGTCATCATACTATCTTCCAAAAGAAGCACTTCGAACCAACCCAAAAGCATAGTAGAAGGAAGACGATACATACAGCAGTCCACGGTTTGTACTTCTCCAAGAACCAAGGTATGATGGGTAGGAGAATCTTCTGTGAGGCAATCTGCTCCATACATATTGGCCACATCTTTTCAACTGCATGGTTCAACCACCGCACCGACTCGGAATCAGAAAGTGCCTGAAGTTAAGAGACGGAGAAAAAAAGGTAATAAAGCATCAGGAAGTTTGACTACTCAGCATCCTAAAAGTGACAAAGCATAAAGAATTATAGATTCAGGAACATATGCAGAAGACCCAAGCTTAACTCTCAATCAAACTTGCCCGAAGAAGAAAAGCCAGAGAAGAAATCCAAAGGACAAATTGTATATCCACATGCTGAGGATTCAATTTTGATATTTCCTTCGTAGAAATTTCATCAAGGTGGTTCTCATTCTTGCTTCAAGTTCAGGTGCATACTTTGAATTAATTTATTCTTTATATTAATTTCTGGAAACCAGAACAACAAAACAACTAAGGCTAAAAGGTTCGTTCCCTATCATCACATTCATCGTCAATCCAGTTTAACTTTAACTGAACCAGCACCACTAGATAGATGAAAAACCAAAAAAAGGGATCGAAATAGAATTACCCTTCTCTGATTAGCTTGTTTTCTTCCTTCAAATTGTAGTTTCCTCCTCAATCTTGTAACATACCGCTCATGAACCTTCAAAAAGACGAGCAGAAATGCATGTTTAGAAACAAGCGGCACACACATTCAAACAGTTAACAAATCGAAAGAAATATGCAAATCAAAAGCACAAAAGCCATTAAAGATAGGCAACTGTACAACTCCCTCTCGACGTCAAAAACACAAACGTTAGAGATACAATTTGTAATCAGGAATGCAAGATGTGATTCTACTTTTCCTTTCCGTAGAAGTTCCAACTTCCTTTCTTTACTTTGTCTTATTTTCTACAAATCCCTCAAAATAAATAGCATATAAAAACATGAAAAAAAGCTAGTGAATGATACACAACTGATAGACAACGCAATTACCAGATAGAGATATATTAGAGACACAAAATAGGCGACAGGGTGGCACCAATTGAACCAGGAAAGCAACCAAAGGGATAGCAGCACCATCCCCACGTGATGCATCATTGATATTTCGGTTATATTCGTCATCTCTGCTCTTCCTGCCGTTCCAACAACTAATATTTATTCTTCTTCTTTTCTGATATGTTCACAAATACCTTTGCTCTAGTTCAAATCTGGACACCTCCAACACACTCTCCACCACCAAAAGATCATAGGTACCCACATATCAAAGAGTCAGAAAAGTAAATACTAAGATGCTTGCAATTGTACAGTTTCCGAATTGTACAAGACAAGGTGTGTGTGGTATCTACAAGGCAATTAAAGCAGAGAAGAAGCGCTACGTTGATACTAATGAATGAAGTGGAGCCCAACTTCAAAGATCTGCAACAGGGAGTTAAAGGGTCGGCGAAAAACGGTGGCTTTAGAGGGAAGAAACCGATGAGGAGGAGCAGCACTGGGGGGAGAGAGAGAGATGTCGTCGAAGCGAGCAATTGCATCGTTTTTGAAGCTTAGCACGTTTGACTGTTGTGTGCCACGTGGCCAGGGTGTGTCAGAGACTTGTCGGCGTAATTGAGACGGCAAGAGGGGTGGGGTTGTATTTTTGTGGCCACGTCTACGCGGAGTAAGGACAGTGCGCCAGCATCTGAACTGACGGTTGGATTCCGTTCAGGTTCGATTGTGGGCCCAACCCAGGAAGAGTTCTATGTGGCCAGACTGGATAACGTAGGCGGCAGCGTCCAGTGGAAAATATGGAGACGATAAAAGCCTTACGTGAAAAGGCGGACCGGAATTTGTCCTTTCTAGTTTCTAGAATGTCGCCGTCGCATTCCCGTATGCTCTCACTTCTGCTTCCGTTACTAACGGCGCTGTATTTTTAATGGAAGAAAATGCATAATTGTGGCGGCGGGTAAACCTAAAATTTTTTTTTTTGTAAAACTAAAAAACAATACAAAAAGCGTAACAAAGAGAACAATAGTTCTTAGGGGTGTAAGTCCGGTTCGGCTTCTGGCGGATCTTCGGTTCGGCCTCTGGCGGATCTCCGGTTCCGGGAAGAGGAGGTCCGGCCCTTCCAGGAACCGGAACCGATAGTACATTTTGAGTTTTCCCGGAACCGGAAGTAGAATTTTTCGCCGGTTTAGCGAAAAAACCGGTTCCAGATTTTTTTATTTTTAATTAACTGAATACTAAAACGACGTCGTTCTATTTTAAATAGAACGACGTCGTTTGGTAGTTAAAAAAAGAAAAAAAAAATGCCGCAGATCAAAACGTTTTGATCCACGGTAAAAAACCCTATCCCTCTCCTCTCCTTCCTCCAATTCGCGAAACCCTCAGCTGTCTCCCTCTCTTTCTCTGATCGTCTGCCGAGTCCGCCGACTGCGATTGTTGTCTCCCTCTTCTCTTGCAGTCCCTCACTCTCTATTCGAGCAAAGGATAGGACTCGGCTGCTTCTCTCACCGTCTCACGTTGCTTCTCTCTCTCTGTAAGAGCTCTCTCTCTGTTAATGTTGATAGTGTACTGCCTGCCGCCTGGTTGGTTTGTCTTTGGATTGACTGGAGTTGTTCGATATTTTTTTGTGGATTCTTAGTTTGGGTGGTCAAATCTTTTAGTTTATCATGTGGATTCTTAGCCAGATGAGTTTGGTTCCTAGTAGTCTTGAAGAAGTATGTGTATGGTCCTGAATTTTTCTGAGGAGTTCTTTTAGAAATTTAAAGACTTTCCAATGATTTTCGTTTATAACATACTCTGTTACACTTGGAAATTTTTTTCCTCTAGTAAAATGAAAATATTCCTGCTAGAGTGGGCTCTTTGGGGGTGTGATTGAAAATTGTTAAGGGAGGATGACATTCTCTTCAAGTATAAAACAGAATTTGAGGTAAATAGATGAACCCTCTGCTGCTGATGAAATGGGAATGAATCTTTGGATATCAATGGGAGGAACTTAGTGTAAAGAATAGTTCTCCTATTTCAGGGTTTATATGCCATTGTAAAGAATCAGAGTAGGAACTTAGAATCCAACTGGGTATTTGAATAGAACATATTACCGCTATGTGTTGATCCTTGTAGTTATGGTAATAATTTCAGAGCTCGTAGAATGTTTAACATCTGCAAAATTAGTCCTTGATACTCTTGCTGTACACTTTGAATGTGTAAAGACAAAATGTTTCGAGTTATTACAGTTTTCCCGTTATACCTCTAGGACCGAGCCTATTCTTTCTGTTTTGTCAATTTTTTGCCCTTAGATAGAAAGTCTAATTTGATGAAAAAAAATATTTGACTGAGAATGCAAAGTGCATGCATATAAAATTGATATTTCGAGAGTGCATTATATTAAAGTGAGTACTTTTTGAGTGGAATGTATATCAAATTTCCTATAATTGATGAGTGAAACTGTATTTATCCATTTTTTATGTTTGTCTAAAAATATTATAAACAATTGACATTATGAGTAACCCAATTAGGCAGCAAAAACTCATGGGCAGCAGAGACTTGGGTAGGCTAGGTACTCAGACATGGGCGAAATGAAGATCAGAAAGTAGTACAAAAGAATTTCTCCTAACACATGGTATTCAAGTCCTCACTCCACTATTAATGTGTTAATGCGAATCTGTGCAGCTTTGTTGTTGAGAGTTTTTGTGCATTTGGGTGCTGCTGGATTGTATATGTTTGTTGGTCTCCAATGGATTGTAGAAACTGCAATATGGATTCTCTATGCTTGTAATCCTCCATTGAATTTTTGCTGCTGTGTTATTTAGAAACTGCAATGTGAATTTTTGCTGCTATAAAATAGTTGTTGGTCTCCAATGAATTTTTGCTGTGTTGTTGAGAGTTTTTGTGCATTTGGGTGCTGCTGTGCTGCTGCAAAAATATTGACTTAGTCCCTCAGTTCTGTGTTCTACTAATTTTGTTAAGTTTATTCATAGATAATTAGAAAATATTCTAGAGAACAGAGAATAGAGAAAGGTTGCATGATTGGTATATAAAATTAGTAAGATTTTCATTTATTGAAAAAAATGCTTAAATGGGCTAAAAAATATGGACAAGAAAGTTGTCGGGATTCCGCTATCCGCTTCCACTAAGAGACGGAAGCGGAAGCGGACTCTATTTTGGCCATCCGCTAGTTAGCGGACCGGATGTCGGAATGTCAAATTCCGCTTCCAACCAGTCCGCTATTCACCCCTAATAGTTCTTCCGAAACTATAATATATTTTAAATATTGTCCTATCTACAACTCATCTCAATACTTATTTATAATCATAGAGTAGATACATAGAATTAAAAAGAATTCAAATGAAATTAAAAAGTTACATAATAGTAAAAAAATTAACTATTAATAAAAGATGTAACGAATATAACGGTCATTCAAAATAATTCGTAATATTCCTAACACTTCTATAAATTATATAGATAGAGGTTGCCTTTGATTAATTTATTTTTTTCCCTTTTCCCTTTCACGGTCCGTTTGTGTTGACGGAGAATCGGTAGACGGTGGTGGGCGGATAATTCACTGCTAAAGGTGCCTTGAGATTTGTAATAATGAATATAATAAATCATAAATCATCTCACAAAATGACAAAAAGGTCTGGGTGGCCAGGGTGGGTGAGGCTAAAAATTATTAAGATTTGCAATTGGGGCGGTGGCTCCCGCCTGGCTCACCCACTACTTGCCATATATATATATATATATATTCATTCTGCTTCTTAACTTTATGAAGATGTTGAAAAGCCACGTTTACCTCACATACAATAAATTTGATATTTTATTTTATTTTTCTCTTGAAACAAATAGTTGGTCAAAATTTACTGTTTTTTTATTATTCTTAATTATATTCACATGATTCTAGTTGACTATTGTTTCAAATTTGATCACCAATCGTCTTAGTGAAGGTAAAAGTAGGTGTATTCGGAGGGGGCTTAAACTGGGGAAGAGAAGAAAAAGCCTTATATGGGGGACCTAAGCTTTGTGCCCCATCTGTAGAACATAGTACCCTAAACAATATATTTAAGATTATTTAATAATTAGCCCATATATATAAAATTCATGATCCATCACTATTATTTAGGTACGTCGCGCATCGTGCATCCCTAGATGACTAAACATATATATTGATAATATTCTTTTATTGTAGATTATATTATTTTATTATAATTATTATATTTTAATATAAAAACTTTTTATATATCTGACCCAGTTTTCATGAGCTCTTCCATTTTAAGCCAATTTCAACTATGACGTTTCCACTCCAATTTTTCCCATGTAAACTTCCAACTCCGGCTAACTAATTTTAGTAATTAGAACGAATAATTAATACGTGTCAAAAGAGGAATAGAAGCTGAAATTGACTTAAAATGGAAGAGCTCATGATAAGAAGCATGAAGACGCCCGCATTATAGAAAGCCTCAATTTTCTATTCCGGGAAAGTAGCAGGTGGGCTTTGTGGCGTTGTCGTTTAGCTGCAATTTGGCAGAGTAAAAAGAACCTTCGGAGTTCGGACTGCTTTTTTAGAACAAAAAAACAAAAAACAGAACCTTCGGGACTAGTCAATTGACCGACCGACAGAGAGTTAACGTTTCCTGCTCCCGCGCTTTTTACACGTGATGCTGCTTCTTTTTATGTCATTGGTAACGTACACGTTGCTGCGTGGTAGTTTATTCTTTATTTTTGGGTTAATGGCAAAAATAATTCAGGATTTTATACACTTTATTGGTTTAGTCTTTAAAATTTTTATTTTGGTCATATAATTACTTAGGTTATCATAATTTATTGATTTGATCCTTCCGTCTCCTCCGTGCACAGTCAGCTAACGGTGGGCCACGTCACCACCAATAAAATCGAGACACGTGTATTTTTTTAAAAAAAAAATCACTGTCCACCTAGAATTAAAAAAAAACAAACGGGGGAGCCCCCATTCGCGGGACAGAGCGATCCCAGATCTGGGCTCCCCATCGCCGCAAGCCACCCCCGCCCACTCCTCCCGAGCCCCACGGCCACTCGACGCGAGCCCTCCGGCGACGAGGAGCCCATATCTGGGCTCCCTCTCACCGGGGTCCCTACCGCGCGAGGGAGCCCAAATCTAGGCTCCCGGTAGCTGGGGTGGGTGGCTCCTGGCTACCCCTCGCGGTGGAGCCGCCCACGCCGGCGCTCCCTCTGGCGGTGGACAGTTTTTTTTTTTTTTAAAAAATACACGTGTCACAATTTTATTGGTGGTGACGTGGCCCACCGTTACCTGACTGTGCAGGGAGGAGACAAAATTGGACGGAAGGACTAAATCGATAAATTAGGATAACTTAAGGATTTATATAACCAAAATGAAAACACAGGTACCAAATCGATAAAGGGTAGAAAACCCAGAGACTAGTTTTGCCATTAACCCTTTATTTTTTTATAAATTGATTTGGTAGTTGGTGGATCCGAAAAATAGAAATTAGAAAAAAAAATTAGGAAATTGAAATACCAATTAGTTGGTGTTATAAGGCTTAAATATTATGTACATCCTTGGGGTATAACTTTTTCTTGGAAATGCCTCTAGGTTAAATTTTGTTGTCCCGCCGTTCCTCGGGTTTATTCACTTTCCCAGAGATGTCCCTCCGACTATCTGTCATCAAAAAATTGACGGAACTTGAGGACGTGTCAAACACGCCCACGTCATCCCCTCTAAAAACACGACATCTGTCCAGTGTCGCCTAATTTGCATGCCACATCAGTAAACAATAATATAATTACTAAAATACCTATGTCATGTCATTTACTTAAAAGTCTAGAACACCCTTGCCCGTTTTGAACTAAACTACGACATTCCTCTCCAATACGAGCAGCGTAGGTCAGTTCGTTCATCCCTAAATTTTACCTGAACATTTGCCTTCCCTTCTCGACCTATATTCTTCCCAAATCAATCAGTTCGTAGGTAGGATCCCCAAATCAGCCGAAGTAGAGCATCCATTTCTCAACAAGTTTGCACAGTTATGTCGCAGAGACGCTATTTCCGGGTCTTCTTACTCCAAGTTTGCAAAAAAATCAACCCAAATCCCACAGATCTTCCATTGTTCAGAAAGGAAAGTAACTTGGTGCTGCCAACATTGCAATTTCTTGCCAGATCTGCCATTGCCGCGGCAACACAGCTGAAGTTTTTGAAAGGTAAGTCCCTCCTTTCACGTAGACATGGTTTTTGGTTGGTTTATATAGATTGTTGTTAGCCATAAAGAATCTATATAATAATTTGTGGCCCACCTAAGTTATGTGTTGAATTTTGTTCGCAGAAAAATGTTCCTCCCTTTTGTTAAGTTTAATATTGTCCATTGAAATCTGTCCCTACTTTAGTTGAATTTGTTATTGTCGTTTGCCCATATTTTTATGTAGTGGTCCCTTATAAAATACGATGTTGACTCTGTATGAAGGTAAGTGGTCCCTCAAAAGCTATTTCTGTTTGTCCCTTTATGAAGCTAACGCGTTGCCTTTATGAAGCTAACATGTTGCCTTTTTATGTTGATAAAAAAAATGTTAAAGTATTATGTGTTGAGTTCATCATACCGAAGAAGCAAACACATGTTCATCTGGCAGTACATGTACATGTGATGCTGGACTTTTAATACGTTGCTTGTAATTGGAAACTTCAATCTTTTAATATTTATGTTAATTTGCAGATGGTAAAGATTACCATACATCATGGTGGGATGCTGGACTTTCAAAATGGGAAGTACATTGGAGGGGAGGTCAACGATGTAGGTGACCTTCATCCTGATTACATACCAGTGACCCATTTGTGGACTAGTAGCATGTACTAGCAGCAGTGTCCACAACAACAAACATAAAGACAACAACAAAAATAGCTCGAATACGTATCAAACTAAGTAACCTAATAGTCAATTACAATGAACTAGTTTCATAACCACAACAAAAATAAAGACAGCAACAAAAGAACAACCAAGACCCCAAAATTATTGACTTAAGCCGCCTCTCCATAGCCATATGTATTTGGAGTTGCTCCATCATAGCCTTCAGCTGCTCCTCCATAACTTTCAGCCGCTCCTCGAAATACTTCTGTCTTTGCAGCTGCTCCTCCGTTGTGTTTTGTCGCTCCTCCATGATTTTCAGCTTCTCCTCCATTAACTTCAGCATGCGTAGAGATGTGTTTGGAACATCTTCCTCATGTTGATTAGAGGGTGGATCAATCCATTCAAAGAAATCGCAGGCTGTGTGCCTCTGCAATTCAATTTTGATGTAATAAGATAATTTCACAATAAATTTTCTAGCATTTAAACAAAACCAAAAACGGGAAATAGCAAAAAAATAGAAGATTTTGTGTAGCTCTCAGGAAAAGGCTGCATTGTTGCTTCCCTAAATATTCCCTAAATGCTAATGCGTCAAACATCAGAAATCAGAACAAATATATTACTCCCGAGATGCTGAAATGATTATTGTCGCATAAATTACTCCCGAGATGCTGAATAATGTTGTAACCCCCGAGTCCATTACAACCTTAACAAATTTTTATGGTTCGGCTCTAAATTTGTAAAGGCACTTACAATACAGATCAATCAGGACAATGGTGTTTCCAAGTAAATTGGTTTCTTAACAGCTAATGTAATACAAAGTAAATGGTATCTAAGAAAACCAACACGCCCCCTATACTCACCGTAGCAGTAGAATAATGTGGGCAACTGAAGAATCTTCGTCAAGGATTCAGTTGCGTCTTACTGAAGCTTATCCGAGCACTACCTCCGCAGAAGCACAAAGGTCTCACGCCAGGCACCATTCCCTCAGTCCTTCCTTGAGAACCAGATCTGTCGTCGCTCATAGATGATGGAGATGAGCGTCTCTGCGACATGGGGGCCTAATTTGTTGAGAAATGGATGCTCTACTTTGGCTGATTTGGGGAGCCTACTTACGAGCTGATTGATTTGGGAAGAATATAGGTCGAGAAGGGAAGACAAATGTTCAGGTAAAATTTGGGGATGAACGAACTGACCTACGCTGCTCGTATTAAAGAGGAACGTCGTAGTTTAGTTCAAAAGGGGCAAGGGTGTTATAGACTTTTAAGTAAATGACATGGCAGGGGTATTTTAATAATTATATTATTATTTACTGACGTGGCATGCAAATTAGGCGACACTGGCCATGTGTCGTGTTTTTAGAGGGGATGACGTGGGCGTGTTTGACACGTCCTCAAGTTCCGTCAATTTTTTGACGGCAGATAGCCGGAGGGACATGTCTGGGAAAATGAATAAACTCCAGGGACGGCAGGACAACAAAGTTTACCCTAGGGGCATTTCCAAGAAAAAGTGATACCCCCGGGATATATGTAATATTTAAGCCGTGTTTTAACTTAGCAATATCTTGGGAGATAGAATAAAAGGTTCTTTGTTTGCAAGAAGAAGAACAATTGTTAGAATGATGTGTTCTCGATAATCAACTTAATTAATTTAGTTCTAATATTTCATATAGAATATAGTTTGGTGGAAAGAATTAATTGTATGTAAAGGGGCATATTTGCAATAATCTCAAATTCCTGAGGTCAATTACAATATGTTGATGGACTTGATTGTAATTAGTAAAACCCTAATTGTATTAGAAGAAGAGTTCTTCAGTGTTATCCTACGGCTGGAATTTGAGATCCATAAGGATCCTATGTCTCATGCTCTTTCTAGGGTTTTACCAAGACCTATAAATATAATTGTTATATTCAAGGGGTTGACCATCAAAACCTATTAGGGAAATCCTGTTAACGAGAGAGTGACATAAATCCCTTAGGAGACAACACATTTGAGTTGTTGTTTTGAATTGTCGGAGTTTTGGATTGGACCTTAAAGCGGCTTATGGTTTGTAGGTTCCTAAATTCTAGTGTCAGGTATGGAATCGAATCCGAAAATGTAATCATAATCCTGGTTGATGTTTTGTTGAAAACATGTTGTTTGTTTATAGTTTAATTATGCATAAACTATCAGTGGTATCGGAGCGTAGGTTCACATGATTACAATTGTTGGATTATATGAACCTTGTTAATTTTTATTGAAAAATTAAAAGCATTTCACGATTTTTGAAATCATAGGAAAGAGAAAAGATTTGTTTCTCTTAGTTTATACACGTATATGAGATATGATTAAATAGAATTTTATTTATTTGAATATGCGAGATGAAATAATTCTTCTCCCGATGATATTTGCCATGAACTGTTCATGTTATGTGTGAGAAAAAAAAATTTCTCTTCAAAAGTCTGGCCGACGGCAACGCCGCACCACTGGCTGGAGGGGCACCCGATGTGACTGGGGCAACCCTTTGACCGGAGTAGGTGAAGGTCCGAAGACCATAAGGTCATGGACCACCACCAGCACACCCGTGTAAGACAAGGGTGTGAGAGGCTTTTAAGCCCCAAACGGCGGCCAACCGTGCGGGCTAGGGCCACAGGTTGGACCCGGACCAACTATGCGGTCCGGGTTAGACCGGACCATCACCATGACCGTACCGGTGGGTCAACGGGTCAGACAGGTTTGACCGTTGACCATTGACCAACCCGGTTTGACCGGAATTTTTTTAAAAAAAAATTGGAAATTTGTCTTCCAATTTTTGGTGCTAAATAGGATTAATTATAGTAATTTTCCTATGATCTTTGTTATCAAAAAAAATTGGAAATTTGTCTTCCAATTTTTGGTGCTAAATAGGATTAATTATAGTAGTTTTCCTATGATCTCTGTTATCAATAAATAGGAGTTTTACTTGATTAAAATTAGTTGAAGCCAAAATGGATAAAACCGATTTTAATTTTGTAAAATTTTCTTGTTTATCTCTTGGGAAGATCAGTGTCTACATCTTAGTAGGAGTGTCTACTAAAATTGTGACATAAATCACAAGTATTTGGAACACACTTAGATAATGGAATGCACAAACCAAATAAACGCAAGTGCTAAAATAGTACAAGATGTGTTTATTTAGGTAGGCCAAAAGAAAATCGAGAATCACAATTATTTTAGAATATTTTGCATATGATGTAAATTTTAATGAATAATAGCTATTCGCCTTTACAAGATGTGTACAATGAGTACCAAAATGGATTTGTTGTTGCATGTAAGGTAGAGGTTCTCGATACCCATTTAGAATGTTATGAATATAAATGCTCACACTTGCAAATGCCTTGGCCGAATTTCTCATTTCACTTCACTTTCCAATTCTTCCTCACTTGGCCGAATATTGCATTTGCTCTCAACTCTCTCCCATTTTCTTCCCTTGGCCGAACCACCCATCTAAGATTCAAGGTTTGCTCTTTTCCTCTTGCACTCTAAACCACATTCCTCTTGCCTTCTAAATCACACTCTAAAAGCCCAAGTTTAGACCTCTTTTGTGGTGACCAAATCTCTCTTTGTGCAACCCCATCTCTTCCTTGAAAACCCTAATCATTAGCCTCATTTCTCTTGAAGAAGTTAGTCCATTTCCATTAGGACTAATCATTCAAGCTTACCACATTTTTCCCCACCATAGAACCCACATTAGCTCCTCAAATCAAGCTTGGATATATTCTAAGGAGGGTGAACCGAAACTTGGAAGAAGGAGGAGTTTGGGTAAAAGTTTGGTGAAGGTAGCGGTAGGCTTGATTCTCTTTAGTATTCTTGTCTAAAGTTTTTCATAAGTACTAACCTAGGGCATTTTATTTTTCTAGGTACTCAAGCTTGGGATAATCTACGTGGCATGCTTTAACCAAGAAAAGCTCAACGTGGAATATCCTGAATACAAAGTGGTTCTCACCGCCAGAGTAGTGAATTTGACAGACGGAAGGTTTTCATTCTCTTAGGGGAAAAACCCCTGAAAACCTTCAGAGAATTTATGGAGAAGGCACAAAAAAACGTGAGTGCGGAATACATAGTGACAGCTCGCCGGCAGCAAGTTGTCGATCAAGAAGGAGTCGCAGCCAAAAGGAGAAAAAAGTTGTTTTGTCGCCTGAGGTTGCAATTTACGCCCTTCATTATGCCTCTAGGAAAGAACCTCATGGAAATCTGGAATGAACTTGAGATACAATAACCCCTAAAAATGCGATCGGATCGAGACAAATAGGACAATCGAAAGTTCAATCATTTTCATCACGACCACGACACATATGCATGTGTGCACATGAAAAGACAAATCGAGGTCCTTATTCAACATAGACACCTCTGGCAATTCACCACGACTAGGGTGGGAGAGCCATTCAGAAGGGAAGCACGGGAAGCCGAGAACCAACGTTTCAGACCCTACCGATAATGAACGAGAACCCCGGGAAGATCGTATACGAAACGAAGCTCCAAGGGCAGTAGCTGAAATCAGGGTCATTTCTGGAGGCCTTGCCGCAAAGGGATCCTCTAAGTCTTCAAGGAAAGCTTACGTGAGACAACTACTCGTTGCAAAGATAAGCAAAGGACCACGACACTCGAAGTTCGGAAAGGAAAAACCCATCACATTCATAACAAAAGATACAGAAGGAATTAGATATCCACACGACGATGCCCTAGCCATCGAATCCATGATTGGAAACTACAATATTCGAAGGATACTCATCGATATCGGGAGTTCTGCCGATATCCTTTATGCTACTGTATATTATTAGATGAAGCTGGGAAGAGAAGCAATCGAAAATATAAGCACTCGATTAACTAGGTTTACGGGTCATCAAGTGCTTGCTCTAGGAATCAAGGAATTAATGTTTATAGTCGGAGAAAGCGCATGAGAGGTGACAATCTAGGTAAGGTTCCCGATCCTTGAAGGAGAATTCTCCTACAATGCTATCATTGGACAAGCGGTGCTAAATAGATTATAAGCCGTGGTATTTACCTACCATTTAAAGATGAAGTTTCCAACCAATGCAGGAATTAGATAAGTGAAAGGAGCTCAAAAACAGGCGAGGAAATGGCTATTTGTTAGATACCCGAACGACTGAAGAAACAATGGCCTCAGAACATCGGGAAGAACAACCAATGGAGCCATTGGATGAAATACCGCTTTGGGCGGATTCGAAAGAAAGAACAGTTAGAGTCGGAAATAACTTGCCCGAAGAGTCCAAAACAACTCTCATGGAATTCCTACGATCCAACAACAAAGTTTTTGCTTGGTCACACGAAGACATGCTAGGGATCGACCCAGGAGTTATCACCCATAAACTGAAGATACGCCTTGAAGTCAAACCGGTCATACAATGCAAAAGAAGTTTCTCCCCAAAATAAAGCCAAGCAATCAAAGAAGAAGTCGGGAAGCTAGTCAAATCAAAGTTCATCAGAGAAGTCAACTATCCCAACTGGCTAGCAAATGTGGTCATGGTGAAAAAGACAAATGAAAAATGGCTCATGCGTGTAGACTATACCAATCTAAACAAAGCTTGCCCAAAATATTATTATCTTCTCTCGAATCGACTCTCTAGTAGATTCGACGGTAGGACATGAACTCTTAAGCTTCATGGATGCCTTTTTCGGGGTACAACCAAATCAAGATGCATACACCAGACCAAGAATGCACTTCATTCATAACAGGTCGAGAGACTTACTATTATCAAGTAATGCCTTTCGGTCAGAAGAATGCGGCAGAACTTACCAAAGGTTGGTCAACCTAATGTTCCGGAAGTAAATAGGGTGCAACATGGAAGTCTATGTAGACGATATGTTAGTCAAAACACAAGAGTCGACAAACCATGTCATGGATCTTGCCGAAGCCTTCGACGTGCTTCGAGTATACAAAATGCACTTGAACCCCTAAAAATGCGCATTTGGCGTATCCTCGAAAAAATTTATTGGATTCCTTATATCCCAACGAGGAATTGAAGCCGACCCAAAGAAAATTAAGGCCATACTGGATATGCAACCACCATTGGACGAATTACCACACTCAACAGGTTCATTGCACGTGCCACGGAAAAATACTTACCATTCTTCAAAACCCTTCGAAAAGCTTTTGAGTGGATGAAAGAATTTCAAACAACCTTTGAAGAGTTGAAGAGCTACCTTACGAATCCCCCACTCCTGAGTTCCCCGGTGCCAGTGGAACCACTTTATCTCTACCTCGCCATCTTGGATGTAGCAGTGAGTACAATACTCATACGGGATGACACTAGTTATCATGATGAATCAACCGTTACAACAAACCTTGGGAAAGTCAGACACATCTGGAAGACTAGTCAAGTGGTCTGTAGAGCTCAGAGATTACGATATCGAATATCGACCACGAACGACAATTAAAGGACAAGCAGTGGCAGACTTCGTCACATAATTCATAACATTAGCATCCCAGGGAGAAGCTCCCAAACTGAAACCATGGAAAATCTACGTAGATTAGTCATCTAACAACGAAGTAGGGGGTGGGGGTAGTTATCGAGATACCCGAGGAAGAACGAATTGAATTCGGGATCAAGTTGGAATACTTTTCCACAAACAATGAAGCGGAATACAAAGTCATTATAGCAAGCCTCCTTAAAACAGAGCTCATAGGAGGAAAGCATCTTAGCGTACACTTGGATTCTCAATTGGTGGTAGGACAAGTTACAAGAAACTTTGAGGCCTGAGACAAAAAGAAGTGATAGTTTACCTATAGTGCACACTATAGATAAAGACACATTTTGAGGCTTTCGAGATCCAGCATATCCCCCGATTTCAAAATTCCCGAGCTAATGTCTTAGCAACCAAGGTGTCAGGGTCAACCGAGATGTTCAGGGGACAAGGAACCATACGTTCCATAGGAGTCGTATTTGAGATAGAACCTGGAGACTGGGGATTCCTAATTATGAAGATACTGAAAGAAGAGGATCCCAACATTAACAAGCAACAACTCCAAAAGTTTAAAAGAATAGCACTGCGGTATACTATCATGGATGGAAACCTATATCGCTGAAGTCTTTCCAAACTGCTGTTGTGTTGCCTTAGCACCTGGGATGCATACTACACACTTCGGGAAGTATATGAAGGGATTTGAGGAAACCATTTAGGATCGAGAACTCTATCTTAGAAGGTCATTAGAGCTAGATTCTTTTGGCCTACCATGTAGGACGATGTTGAAAAGATAGTACAAAAGTGCGAGAAGTGTTAGAAATTTGCCAACATCATAAATACCCCGGTAGAAAAGATGACGATTGTCAGTGCCCCATATCTATTTATGCAATAGGGAATCGATATCCTCAGTCTACTCCCGTTGGGACGAAGGTAGCTGAAGTTCTAAATAGTCGCCATCAACTATTTCACTAAATGGGTAGAAGTGGAACCGTTGGTGAAAATCACCGTACCAAATATCCAAAAGTTTTTCTGTAAGAACATTGTTTGTCTGTTTGGGTTACCCCGAGCAATAATCATCGATGACAGCAAACAATTCGAGAATAAAAGTTTCCGCGACTTCTATTCAGAACTCGACATCGAGAATCATTACTCATCTCCATTCTATTAGCAAGCCAATGGACAAGTAGAACTGGCAAACCGATCGTTACTAAAGATCATCAAAACAAAACTCGATGATTATAAATGTTCATGGGAAGAAGAATTACTCGGGGTACTTTGGGCTTACCGCACTACCGTCAGTACATCCACAAGGGAAACCCTGTTTGATCTCACCTATGGAACAAAGGCTGTGATACCGGTTGAAATAGAAGCCCTCTCACCTCGGGTGGTGAACTTCACCCATGAAAATAACAAAGAAGAAATGAAGCTAGACCTCGACCTACTAGAAGGAAGGAAAGAGAAAGCACGACTCAAGATGAAAGCCTACAAGTAGAAAATCGGCAACTACTATAATGCCAAGGTTAGACCACATCATTTTATTCCTGGAGATTTAGTGCTAAAAATGATATTACCCGGAATGAAAGATCCCCAGCAAGGCAAGTTGCATCCAAACTTGGAGGGCCCATACCGTGTCGTCGGCTCCAAACGGCCGGGAACATATAATCTAGAAGATCTTCGAGGGAAAGCACTACAACATCCATGGAACTCGATACACATTAGAAAGTATTAATCTTAGGCATTTTACTTTTACCTATAACCATGTGTTTACACTTACGTTATGATTTCATGTCTTGTTTATTACTATTTACTATAAATGAAAAATGCAAAGTTCTCTTCAAAAACCAATTGTTGAATGAAGACGATAACGATTTTGGGAAAACACACCTCTCAAAATGCAACAAAAGAACCCGGATCTGAAACCAACCTTAAAGATGACCTTTGAGAACCATGGTTCTCAGTCGCACCTAAGACGACCTCGGAGAACCACGGTTCCCAATTGCTCCTAAGACAATCTCGAAGAACTGTGGTTCCCAATCGCATCCAAGACAAATAACTAAAGATGACCTCAGAAAACCACGGTTCCAAGTCATATCGAAGTCGAAATACTAAGAGGACCTCGGAGAACCACGATTCCCAGTCCTATCCAAGAAGAAGTACTAAGACGACCTCGGAGAACCATGGTTCCCAATCCCATCCACGACGAAATCAAAAACGATCTCAGAGAACCACGATTCCCAGTCACGTCCAAAATGAAGTACTAAGATGACCTCGGAGAACAACGATTCCCGATTGTATCCAAGACGACCTCGCAGAACCACAGTTCTCGGTCTTACTAAAGACAGCCTCAAAGAACCACGGTCCTTGACCTCATCTGAGAAAATCCTAAAGACCAAAGATGACTATGGAGAGCAGTAGTTCCTAGTCATACCCAAATACAACCTCGAAGAATAACTGTTCTGAATTGAACCCATGAGTTTTGAAGGATCGCAACGAAACTCGAACAAATTGTACAGCCAACGACCACCACAAAAAACAAGTAAAGCTCAAGATAGATAACCAAGTATCATCACAAGCAGCGAAAGGAAGACAATCAAATATCAAATTCAACAAACTTAAAGTGTTGGAATCAAACTACGAGTATGAACAGATATGACAAGGATCAAAGAAAAAAACGAAGATTTTATTACAAAACTTAATCATTCGCATGAGGAGGATCAAGAGCACGAGGCCTCAACTCTTTCAGAAGGTGCTGATAAATGAGATCACAACGCTTATGCCTCCTATCTATTTGACGAGGATGCATGGTATTCGTTAAGGCGTTGAAGAACCTCCACCCTATTCTTGGAAAGGCGAGACTCAAAATCAAGGCGCCCTTGTTCAAGACTGCCACCCTAGCCTCAAAGACCCCAGCTTGGCGATGAGCACAATGAGCCGCAGTTCGCACCACAGATGTTGTCTTCTTTTAAGCCTACAACTTGTCTTCAAGTTTTTGCAACTTCAAATGAACGGACTCTAGCTCCTCGTCTTGCGATAACTCCACAATGTCAAAGGCAGCTACCAATGATACAAAGTGAGATATATTCCTCATGATCCTGTCGACCTTCATGTGTTGTGGAACAGACAGAGAATCGTTCATTAGTTCCTCATTCAAGAGAGGTTGAGCATAAGGCCTCGAATGCTAGGTGAAATCTATCAAAGGCGAAGAAGGGAGTAATGAGTCAGACTTCTCGCAAGACTCCAAGTTTGGCACATCAGTTGAAGGCATGACAATTTCTTTGCCTTTAACTGAGAGAACAAGGGATGTGTCGGACCCTCCATCAACAGTGGCCATTGGCACGCTAGGCTCACCAGTTAGTGCAGACCCAGATACGCCCGAACCACTAACAAATGGAAGCCCCGAGCACGCTAGGCAGCCACGAGGCAGAGATTTTGACTACCAAAGAAGTTACCGGTGGAACCTCTGGTGGCAGGGGCATTTCGGATTGAACCCCAGAATCAAACTTGGCCTCAAGAAAATCTGATTGACTTGAAGAGGCAGAGTCTGAAAAATCAACTGTATTTAGGGGACCCATGGCAGAGTTGGCTAAGTTCTCATCAAAAGCATCTGAATAATCCACTATGGGAGTTCTAGGATAGTCAGATGCCGGCACAACAAGTCGGCTGGAAGTCCCCACCAAATCCCTAAATGACAAGGATATCCCATCAAGAGTAGGAGAAGGATCTACCGGTAAAAGGCTAAAAGAGGGGACCCCTACCTCGGGAATATCCCCCCACTTTAAGATCTGCCACCTCTGTGTGAACCCCTGAGATGGGACTAAACATATGAGGCAGATCCTCGGAAGCTGAAATAACAACACAACATAAAGATCACAACATGCCCACAAACAAATGAAAGAAAATGGAAAAGTTACAACAAAAAGCATTCACCATTATTTGCCATATTCTTTGAAGATTTTCGGGCCAAAGGAACTCGCCCTCCTCCTCCTCCTCAGCATCAGAAGCAATATAAGGAGATATTTTTCTCTTCTTGGAAGAAGAACGGTGGGAAGAACGCTCAACCACTCGAGAATGATTCCTTTTAGAAAGGCCACCACCCAAAGAAAGACGAGAAGAACCTTTCTTGGAATCGTCACATGGAGTACGATCGCGAGAACCTTTCTTAACCGGGCAAAAGAACTCACCTTATTGGAAAGTTTAGGGTGATTATAGCCAAGATACTCCTCAACGTTCTCCTTACAAAGAAGGACGGTCCAATCTATAGAACCAACCTTAACAAAGGTATCCATCCGAACCCATTCCTCACGACTAAGGCTCGAGACCTCATGTATATGAGACTCTACACAGAGCTAAATGCCTAGCATAAGACAAACTCACTCTGCTAGGTCTCACCTGGAAAACGTTCATATCCAACATCGGACATAAAGAAAAAACGCTCATGTCACCCCTTATTATTGTCAAGATAATGAGCGACCAAAGATGCCCTTTGATTATGAGGGTGAAAATACCAAAAACTCCCTCAATGTCAGCTGAAACCTCGTCTGAGATACATGGGCCACAACACAACACAACATAGCCTAACAAAACCCTCCAACCATTGGGAACAATTTGGGTCGGAGAGAGACACATAGTCCTCAAGATTATGCGAACACTTAAGGGAAGAGGAAATATTACCCCACACTTTAAAGGAGCCTCAAAGAGGCACATTTCCCCTATGGCTCCCCTGGTGTAAGGCGTCTCCCAAAAATATGGAAGGCGGAAACGAGTTTCCGACAGAAAATAAAAATTGGTGTGAAAGGAATCGAGGTCCGTCTGCTTCATTTTTTCTAAGGCTCCAATGGCCTTCGCACCTCTCCGGAACCTTAGCAGCCTTAGCAGCACCACCCGAAGACGTTCCAATATCATCCATTGTATGAAGGCAAGAAAGCAAGCAGAAGACATTGTGACACCCCAAGTTGTTTGATTTATCTACATATTATTTCTTTATGATATTTGTTATTAACGAATTCCGCATTTGTATTATTTTTGCTTAACCTTCAATTATTTTTCAGCTTATTGCCGAATATAAAGTATGAGATTATACTTTTGAATATTTTTCCATCATCCTTATTTGTTTTCTCATATACATTTCTAATGAGAGTTTTCTTGTTTAATTCTTTTATTTAATATAGTTTTTATGTATAGGATATAAGTTATATTATATATTTTTTATATGAAATATTTTTCTTTGTGTTTTACATTTACGTTCATATGGCAATTCTGAGTCCCGAGCACTACTCGAGAATTTTGTGATGCAGTCCCCATTGGTGCTCAAGAATTTGAAAAAGGCCTGAGTACTGCTTAGGAGTTTTATGGCCCAGCCTTGGAATTCCCGGGGGTTTGAGAATCGGGTGTACTGGACCCCGGCTGATTTGGAGCCCTGGAGCTCGGGTAAGTTGGACTCCTGGATCTAGGGAGTGTTGAGCCCTGGACTTCGGATGCGATGTGCACTGTATGCTTGTGCATTCTACGGAGAATCACCAGATTTACTTTCCACGTGTTTTAACCATGTGAGGAGCATTTAATGCCTTATTATCCAAATTTAGCTGGACGTTTAGGTGGAGTCTTGTGATTGGCTCGTCCATTTAGCTTAATCTTTGTGAAAGATACGCGATATATGGGAGACTTGTTGGCTTTTTATGATTGGTTGCTAAGTGATTTGCACATAATTGCCTAGCTTATAGTAGGGAACGTACACTGGCCAGGGGAATTAACCGCTTAGTTTGTTATTCTATGCCTTGCATATGTTGTCTTAGACGATATAAGTGAACCTACCTAGTACGCGAGTCATAAAGAAACCAAATCCTTTCACCTACCTAACTGAAAGCGAAAGGAAAGGAGAACTCAGCTAATCGAAGCACGAAAGAAAGGAAAAGATCATAGGAAAAAGGAAGGGCCTGGGCTAATCTCGGTCTGCACTTTCTTCCTTTAGAAACTTTTGTCTTCTCCTGTCCTAACTAAGTATTCTGTTTGTTCAGGTGTTATTATCCATGAAACCAACAACTTCGACTAAGGTAAGGGTATAGCGAATCAACGAGGTATTCGGGATAGTCACATGTGTAAGGGTATAACGAATCAATAGGGTATTCAGGATAGTCACATGTGTAAGGGTACAGAGAATCAACCAGGGTATTCGGGATAGTCACATGAATGTAAGGGTCTAGAGACTAAACTGGGTCTTGGGTATTTTGGGACAGTCACATGCATGTAAGGGTGTAGAGAATTAACCAGGGTATTCTAGATAGTCAAATGCGTAAGAATGAACTAGCGTAAAGGCTCTTTATTTTCATGTTCATGTCCAAGGAAGATATTGTTGAAGGCTTTGTTTTTACATGGCGAAGTTTTAACAAGCATGCCCGGGAGATTTTTATAAAACATGCTCGGGAGAGTTTTAACAAGCGTGCCCGGGAGATTTTTATAAAACATTCTCGAGAGAGTTTTAACAAGCGTGTCTGAGAGATTTTTATAAAACATGCTTGTGAGAGTTTTAACAAGCATGCCCGGGAGAATTTTTATACAAAAAATGCTCGGAAAGTTTTAACATGTGTGCCCGGGAGATCTTTATAAAATATGCTCGGGAGAGTTTTAACAAGCGTGCCCGGGAGATTTTTATAAAACATGCTCATAGAGTTTTAACAAGCGTGCCCGGGAGATTTTTATAAAAAAAATGCTCGAGAAGTTTTAACAAGCATGCCCATGAGATCTTTATAAACATGCTCAGGAGAGTTTTAACAAGCGTGCCCTAGAGATTTTTATAAAACATGCTCGGTAGAGTTTTAATAAGCGTGTCCGAGAGAATTTTATAAAACATGCTCATAAAGTTTTTAATTGAAAATGCCCTGGAGGATTTTTTTTTTGAAACTAGTAAAGAGCTCTAACATCCTTTCTTTTACATATAGCCAGTCCTTATTGGGTTTAGCAATAAAATAAAAGAAAAAGTTGTATAAGTTGTTGGACTTGCCTATTTGAGGTTGTTGTGTTTAGATCATTATGAAGTATAGCATCTTTATGCTAAAATATCGCATGATATTGATGAATTGTTATAAATTGTACATATGTTGTATAACATGTCATGTTGCATCATATAACATGTTATATTGCATCAACATGTCATGGGTATGGGAAACCGTTGACCGAAATGAAACCTATACCTAGAGGTGGTCCTATGAACAGGTGACGGTACCAATCACAAGTGGGATAAGTGCAAGCCACCACAAAAAAATGGTTGGTATCCCTAGGCAATGGAACAATTATGCCTAACCGGGTCCTGGTGCTGGGGCACGGGATAGTCCTAGAGGAGATGAGGGATGCACAACCCTGCTCTGGAGGATAGAACAGAGTAACGAAAGGACACCTCTATTGAAAAAAAGAGAAAGAACAAGGAAACATATGCATCATCCCTGCATTGCATCGATCATGTTATTCTGTTTCTTATTATCCATGCTTATTTGGTTAAAATGACATGTCCATTTTTCCCCTTTTACTCAGTCAGTAGGACCCACCCCTTTATTTGTTTAATTTTCTTGTATGTACTACTATGGTTGCGGGCCCTGGACGTAACAGATGCTGACCTTTATGAGTAAGAAGATTTTGGATGTTGACCCGTACATACTAGTAATGACGATATGGACATTTGTCACGGATACGTTTCAGATATTCGTGGGGTACGAGCCCCAATGGTACCTCAACGATTCACCTCCGATCCATGTTTCCCTAGTAGAGGATTATGAGCTAGTTGATGTTGACCCAGCTCTTTTGTACGTTGTCTCTCTTTCACCGGCACCGCTGGTAGGAAACATCGGGGATAACGAGATTATTGACCTCACCTCCGACATTGAGTTGGAGATTATTTAGATGTCTGTAACAGCTACTTTTGTTGGTTTAGATCCAGTTTTAGTCAGGTGGTTTCATGGTTGTTGTAGGACGGGAAGCTGTAGACAGCTTCCACTTTTGTACTTATTTTCTTTTACTCTTATTTTCCTCATGAAGGATATTTGTAACAAAAGAAAACCCATAAAATTCCATTCCTTTAATTTTCTTAACCTTTACTTATGATAAGTACTAGTTATATTTCATTATTATCCAAATCAAAATTTCTAACGTCTTAAATAAATTGATATATCGTATATTTGTTTTTACAAATAAAATTTTTAAGTAATCGGTTTCCGTCAAGCTTTTCAAGGCCTAACGTTAGAACTTGATCGGATTTATTCGTGACGTAATCCCCGCTTGTTTGCATTCAATTACTATAGGAGAGCCTAGGGGGTAAGTACTGGCACGGGGCGCGACAGACATATAGCAAGAAAGCTTGGAAAACAAGAAAAAGCATAAGGGCTAAAAAGCCGAAGAAGCAGCCCTAAATAGGGTCAATCCAATAACCGAAATGCCCACAATAAAAACAAACAATTTCGAAAAATTCCTAGAGAAGCTCGAAACGACGTCAATTAAACCTACAACTAAATAGTCGCGAGGAATGACAACACAATAATCTAGTTGTTAGAAGGAAAAAAGATGAAATAATATGAAGATCAATATCATATATGACATATCAGAGATTCTCTGAAAATCCCAAAACGACGTTCACCAAACCACGATCGCATGAATCAGAAGAGTCGCAAAGTCTGCATAAAAGTAGGTAGCCGAACTAAATTACCAAAGTACCTATCATCATGGAGGATAAACTAAGTGTTTTCTTAAGGAAATTCGAGAACATGCCGAAATAAATTTAGAAATGAGGCCACATCGATGCCCAATACATGCCCATGAAGGCCACGATCTAACAGACACGTCGGTAGCAACATCTATAAAAGGACAGACATACGTCCATGGATCAAAGGCAAAAAAGCAACTCTAGCAAAATGGGTGAAGTTAACCAGCTCCCTTACCTTCCTCTTGATGTCCTCACCATCATTGCTAGCTACGCAACAAAGCAAGATGTTGATGAATGGAAACGGTTTAAGTTGGTGTATAAGGAATTCTATCATGCAGCTGTAAATGATTTATCCTATTAGAAGGACGAATCTTGAAAACTACTCAACCTCGTGGCTATCGACTGATACTTGGTATCTACTCAGAGGAAACTGCCGATAAGTGGGAAATCCTCACAAGGTTTTCGTCGAAGCAGCTCAACAACTATGCAAAGAAGGAGATACCCTCGAAGTCATCAACAAACTATGAAGATTAGCTTCAGAAGGGCATAAATCAGCCCACTACTTCCTGGCAATCCTCTAACATTCTGCAGAGGAAGAAATGTTTCGTCAGCGAGCTCGAGACATGATTTAGAGGTTAAGGATGCAACTCGAAAGGAAAGGGATTTCAGATGCTGATAGGATGATGGAAGGATGGCTGACACGCCACATCGGATATGAAGGAATGATTTTCCACGTGGAAAATTATGTCCCCTGTCCAGATGGCTACAATCCACCTTTCATGGCGAACCGCAGAAGAAAGAGTAAAAGAATCAACCTTTGTAAAACGTGTTATTTAAATAAAGTGTTCAAACACCTTCACGAATAAATGTTGAGGCAATGGCCCAGTTCAGATGCTTTATTTTATTTCCAATAATTAATGAAATTAAATTTTATTTCATAAAAGTTATTTTTATGGGTTGCATGGTTTGAAATAAAGTATCTCATTCAAAATCAAATTAGATGGCTACAATTTGATCAAAAGGGTATACTACCAAAAATAAACCAACAAGACAGATGATGCACACCCTGACGAAGGAAACAAAAACGATATTTTCTAACAACTATCCAATCGAGATAGATATGGCGTGTATAGCCTCAGATCGTCGGACGTCATAAAATTGCTGCATTAAATGCAACAGGTTGCGTGAGGCATAGCAAAATGATGCACGTCAGTTCCAACAGCCACTGGGATGCTGATATTGGCCATGTGTGATCCCCAAACGATAATAAGCCTAAGCATTAAAAGTCGAAGGCTACTGCATTAAATACGGCGGACTGCTCGAAGCACAACAAAATAATGCACGTCGGTTTTAACAGTCGCCGAAAGATTTCCATTGGCTACATGTCATTCACAGACGATAAACAGTTGAAGTGTCGAGAGTCATACACTGCCGCATTAAATGTTACGTGCTGCTCAAGACATGGAGAAATGATGCACGCTGGCTTCCAGGATCTTCGAAGAGATTTGTAGTGGCCATGTGTTACTCACAGACAATAAGTAGCCGAAGCACAAAACGTCGAAAAATACGGAATTAAAGGGCGTTCTGCTCAAGAAACGGAGGGACAACACACGATCAATCGATTGGTTTTTCAAATATATTTTTAAAAAATAACTATCAAAATATATAGATATAAAAAGGGTGACCATCTGGACAAAAAAGGGACGAACGAAAGAGTAAAAAATGCAGCCATCAAAGCGAAAACCAAGCCAGAACCTACCTAAAGAACTTTGGGCCGAGATAATAAGTTGGATCAATCGAAAGGTCAAAAAATACAGAATTAAAGGGCGTTTTGCTCAAGAAACGGAGGGACAAAACACGATCAATTGAAAGGTTTTTCAAATATATTTTAAAAAAATAACTATCAAAATATATAAATATAAAAAGGGTGACCATCTGGACAAAAGAAGGACGAACGAAAGAGTAAAAAATGCAGCCATCAAAGCGAAAACCAAGCCAGAACCTACCTAAAGAACTCTGGGCCGAGATAATAAGCTGGATGATCTGCGACAGTCCAAAGGAATGAAAAAGCCTTTGCACAGTATGAAAGAAGTTCTGCAAAGCAGACCATGAATTTTTTGTATAACAAAGACTAAAGCTCGAAGATATACAACCTTCATACCCTCCTATAGAGGCATGGCTAACTCTAAGCAACAAATGCTATGAGTGCCAAAATCCACATGAGTTCTTCGTCTGAGGTAGCACAAAGATATGCTGGAGTGCAACGGTGGAAGATGGACTAAAAGAAGACCACACCTCGGTAAAAGGAGGAAACACGAAGGCCGAATATCTCATTGCCTTGGCCTATCACCACCAGGGAGGAGATGCAAGACGAACTACCGTTAACATAATGACAAAACTAAGGGAACAACTGACGACATAGCAAATGGGAGTCATACGTGATGCTATTATAGACTGGGCGACAGCCAAATGGGGATGCCTTAAGTTACATCGATACATGCTGAAAGAAAAATTGAAGTGTCCCAAAGAAGATACCTGCTACATTCTGAAGAAATAGGTCAACCAACGTCATTCCTAGAATGGTGGACCACCTACAGACGCTATTTTATGCGACACTTGTTATGCGAACAAATAATTCTTTTATTGTGACATATGTTTAGGTTTTGATACAGAGATAATTGAATGGAAAATTCCTCCTTGGACTGATATGTGATCATTAATAAAAATTCGGTTCTTTAAACATTCGCTTCGAATTACATATACATGTGTATATAAAACATCAACAAACATTCTTAATCTGATTCATAAATGAATCCGCTAGAGAATATGGGGACTCTGATGATACCAAAACTGAATCAATTCAGCTCAAATAATTTGGGCTGGATGAACATGATCATAAGCACGAAAAGCCCAACAATAACACTAGGTCCATATTGCACCAATCAATAACACTAGCCCATATTGCGCCGAGCCTGAAAGAAGGAGAAACCACGATACGTGTCATGAACGGTTATAAGTCAACTTATAACGTATAACAGTCCCACGATCTCAACGTTCTCTCTATCAAAGCAACTGCCCATTATCGATCTGTGTGAAGAGTACACCCCAAGACATGATGCAACGAGGGATTAAAGTTCCTTGAAATGGGCAAACGTGAGGACGTGGAAAGAAGGCTATAAAAGTAAAGTACCATGAAGAAGCAAGGTACATGATATTTGAGAAATTTACTAGAGAAATTAATATACTAAAGTACTGACTTAAGCATTGGAGGTGTCTTATCCCGATGTCCGGGGTCATCTTTGTTATTTTGGAAAAAGAATTATGCGAAGATCGAAACACATTTACTCCGAAGTGTTCATCGTAAATCAACTGATTCATCAATCTCCAAATATTGAAATTAATCTCAAAAATAAAATTAAATCAAAATTTTACTTCCAGGTATTCAAATTGACGGTTGTTCGGTGCATACTTTTAACCATTGAAATATATAACTTTGGGATGGGATGTGGTGTGTATTTATGAAATTGATAACAAAAGGTGAAACATCCAAAATCCAAATGTATAAAGATTTGTTTTCAAGCTCTGACTAAGTAGAATATTTAAGGAATGTTAGTGAAAATTGAGAAAATAGGAGTATTATTGAGTTTTGTGAAAAGTAGTGAATAAAGTAAAATAAGAAAAAGCATAAGGGCGCGACAGACATATAGCAAGAAAGCTTGGAAAACAAGAAAAAGCATAAGGGCTAAAAAGCCGAAGAAGCAGCCCTAAATAGGGTCAATCCAATAACCGAAATGCCCACAATAAAAACAAACAATTTCGAAAAATTCCTAGAGAAGCTCGAAACGACGTCAATTAAACCTACAACTAAATAGTCGCGAGGAATGACAACACAATAATCTAGTTGTTAGAAGGAAAAAAGATGAAATAATATGAAGATCAATATCATATATGACATATCAGAGATTCTCTGAAAATCCCAAAACGACGTTCACCAAACCACGATCGCATGAATCAGAAGAGTCGCAAAGTCTGCATAAAAGTAGGTAGCCGAACTAAATTACCAAAGTACCTATCATCATGGAGGATAAACTAAGTGTTTTCTTAAGGAAATTCGAGAACATGCCGAAATAAATTTAGAAATGAGGCCACATCGATGCCCAATACATGCCCATGAAGGCCACGATCTAACAGACACGTCGGTAGCAACATCTATAAAAGGACAGACATACGTCCATGGATCAAAGGCAAAAAAGCAACTCTAGCAAAATGGGTGAAGTTAACCAGCTCCCTTACCTTCCTCTTGATGTCCTCACCATCATTGCTAGCTACGCAACAAAGCAAGATGTTGATGAATGGAAACGGTTTAAGTTGGTGTATAAGGAATTCTATCATGCAGCTGTAAATGATTTATCCTATTAGAAGGACGAATCTTGAAAACTACTCAACCTCGTGGCTATCGACTGATACTTGGTATCTACTCAGAGGAAACTGCCGATAAGTGGGAAATCCTCACAAGGTTTTCGTCGAAGCAGCTCAACAACTATGCAAAGAAGGAGATACCCTCGAAGTCATCAACAAACTATGAAGATTAGCTTCAGAAGGGCATAAATCAGCCCACTACTTCCTGGCAATCCTCTAACATTCTGCAGAGGAAGAAATGTTTCGTCAGCGAGCTCGAGACATGATTTAGAGGTTAAGGATGCAACTCGAAAGGAAAGGGATTTCAGATGCTGATAGGATGATGGAAGGATGGCTGACACGCCACATCGGATATGAAGGAATGATTTTCCACGTGGAAAATTATGTCCCCTGTCCAGATGGCTACAATCCACCTTTCATGGCGAACCGCAGAAGAAAGAGTAAAAGAATCAACCTTTGTAAAACGTGTTATTTAAATAAAGTGTTCAAACACCTTCACGAATAAATGTTGAGGCAATGGCCCAGTTCAGATGCTTTATTTTATTTCCAATAATTAATGAAATTAAATTTTATTTCATAAAAGTTATTTTTATGGGTTGCATGGTTTGAAATAAAGTATCTCATTCAAAATCAAATTAGATGGCTACAATTTGATCAAAAGGGTATACTACCAAAAATAAACCAACAAGACAGATGATGCACACCCTGACGAAGGAAACAAAAACGATATTTTCTAACAACTATCCAATCGAGATAGATATGGCGTGTATAGCCTCAGATCGTCGGACGTCATAAAATTGCTGCATTAAATGCAACAGGTTGCGTGAGGCATAGCAAAATGATGCACGTCAGTTCCAACAGCCACTGGGATGCTGATATTGGCCATGTGTGATCCCCAAACGATAATAAGCCTAAGCATTAAAAGTCGAAGGCTACTGCATTAAATACGGCGGACTGCTCGAAGCACAACAAAATAATGCACGTCGGTTTTAACAGTCGCCGAAAGATTTCCATTGGCTACATGTCATTCACAGACGATAAACAGTTGAAGTGTCGAGAGTCATACACTGCCGCATTAAATGTTACGTGCTGCTCAAGACATGGAGAAATGATGCACGCTGGCTTCCAGGATCTTCGAAGAGATTTGTAGTGGCCATGTGTTACTCACAGACAATAAGTAGCCGAAGCACAAAACGTCGAAAAATACGGAATTAAAGGGCGTTCTGCTCAAGAAACGGAGGGACAACACACGATCAATCGATTGGTTTTTCAAATATATTTTTAAAAAATAACTATCAAAATATATAGATATAAAAAGGGTGACCATCTGGACAAAAAAGGGACGAACGAAAGAGTAAAAAATGCAGCCATCAAAGCGAAAACCAAGCCAGAACCTACCTAAAGAACTTTGGGCCGAGATAATAAGTTGGATCAATCGAAAGGTCAAAAAATACAGAATTAAAGGGCGTTTTGCTCAAGAAACGGAGGGACAAAACACGATCAATTGAAAGGTTTTTCAAATATATTTTAAAAAAATAACTATCAAAATATATAAATATAAAAAGGGTGACCATCTGGACAAAAGAAGGACGAACGAAAGAGTAAAAAATGCAGCCATCAAAGCGAAAACCAAGCCAGAACCTACCTAAAGAACTCTGGGCCGAGATAATAAGCTGGATGATCTGCGACAGTCCAAAGGAATGAAAAAGCCTTTGCACAGTATGAAAGAAGTTCTGCAAAGCAGACCATGAATTTTTTGTATAACAAAGACTAAAGCTCGAAGATATACAACCTTCATACCCTCCTATAGAGGCATGGCTAACTCTAAGCAACAAATGCTATGAGTGCCAAAATCCACATGAGTTCTTCGTCTGAGGTAGCACAAAGATATGCTGGAGTGCAACGGTGGAAGATGGACTAAAAGAAGACCACACCTCGGTAAAAGGAGGAAACACGAAGGCCGAATATCTCATTGCCTTGGCCTATCACCACCAGGGAGGAGATGCAAGACGAACTACCGTTAACATAATGACAAAACTAAGGGAACAACTGACGACATAGCAAATGGGAGTCATACGTGATGCTATTATAGACTGGGCGACAGCCAAATGGGGATGCCTTAAGTTACATCGATACATGCTGAAAGAAAAATTGAAGTGTCCCAAAGAAGATACCTGCTACATTCTGAAGAAATAGGTCAACCAACGTCATTCCTAGAATGGTGGACCACCTACAGACGCTATTTTATGCGACACTTGTTATGCGAACAAATAATTCTTTTATTGTGACATATGTTTAGGTTTTGATACAGAGATAATTGAATGGAAAATTCCTCCTTGGACTGATATGTGATCATTAATAAAAATTCGGTTCTTTAAACATTCGCTTCGAATTACATATACATGTGTATATAAAACATCAACAAACATTCTTAATCTGATTCATAAATGAATCCGCTAGAGAATATGGGGACTCTGATGATACCAAAACTGAATCAATTCAGCTCAAATAATTTGGGCTGGATGAACATGATCATAAGCACGAAAAGCCCAACAATAACACTAGGTCCATATTGCACCAATCAATAACACTAGCCCATATTGCGCCGAGCCTGAAAGAAGGAGAAACCACGATACGTGTCATGAACGGTTATAAGTCAACTTATAACGTATAACAGTCCCACGATCTCAACGTTCTCTCTATCAAAGCAACTGCCCATTATCGATCTGTGTGAAGAGTACACCCCAAGACATGATGCAACGAGGGATTAAAGTTCCTTGAAATGGGCAAACGTGAGGACGTGGAAAGAAGGCTATAAAAGTAAAGTACCATGAAGAAGCAAGGTACATGATATTTGAGAAATTTACTAGAGAAATTAATATACTAAAGTACTGACTTAAGCATTGGAGGTGTCTTATCCCGATGTCCGGGGTCATCTTTGTTATTTTGGAAAAAGAATTATGCGAAGATCGAAACACATTTACTCCGAAGTGTTCATCGTAAATCAACTGATTCATCAATCTCCAAATATTGAAATTAATCTCAAAAATAAAATTAAATCAAAATTTTACTTCCAGGTATTCAAATTGACGGTTGTTCGGTGCATACTTTTAACCATTGAAATATATAACTTTGGGATGGGATGTGGTGTGTATTTATGAAATTGATAACAAAAGGTGAAACATCCAAAATCCAAATGTATAAAGATTTGTTTTCAAGCTCTGACTAAGTAGAATATTTAAGGAATGTTAGTGAAAATTGAGAAAATAGGAGTATTATTGAGTTTTGTGAAAAGTAGTGAATAAAGTAAAATTTTATAGGAGTTGGTGTAAAGTGAAGATAAAAAAAAAATTGATAAGAGTTTGTGAAAAAGTGAAGCGATGAGTAGAATTTTATGGGTTTAGATTAATTATATTTATAAGTTAAAATTTTGAAATAGTAATAAAATTTTACCGTAGTATGCATCTCCAAATGCGTCGTATAGTATTTGATGGAAAAAGGCATGGAGGGGTTATTATTAGCGTGGGGAGTGACAGAGACGTATATCCATTCTCAATAAAAGCCTGGGGTACCTACATGCGATGACTGCCCGCCACCGAGTGGGTCCTATGAAAATGAAATAGATATGTTACTACAAATTTCGGACGGGATTGTCACATCTTCGTCAATTTGCAGCTACCGACATGGGCAGCTGCCTATTACCATTTACGTGCCCAAAAAGCTCCTATTTCCGTGTAATTTACTAATGCTAAGGAGCTTTATGTACTCTAATTGATTTAACTTGAGGAAACAAACTTAGATGAGCGAAGAGCAATCTTTATGGATGGAAAAAAAAAATTAAGGAGAGCAAAATCGGTATATATTGAAGAGCTTTGTTTTCTCAGGTTTTATATGGATCAAACAATAATAATGACCATCATGGTGAGTTGTCTATATCTTGAAGAACAAAGCCAATCCGGCCCACTATTTCTGTGGCTCGAGTAAAGTCCAAGGGTAGTGCAGCTTTCTTGATCGATTTATTTTGGGTTAAATATATTTTGCTCCCTTTATCTTTAGGCTCATTTACACTTTGTATCTCGATATATTATTTTTAACACATTGGACTCTTTACTTACACATTTTTTAATTTGGGTCTCGTGTCCAAATTCTCCGTCAATTTAGACGGATTCCATCAAAACGTAGAGTGTAATGTGTAAAGATCTCCAAAGATAAAGAGACAATGTGTAAATACTCACAAAAATAAGGGGACAATGTTTAAAATTTTAACGATAGACAGAAGAACGTGCTTTTAACAAAAAATTTATTGAAAAATTTGTATTTTTTTTATCTCGTGGACTAATTTGTAACTTTCTTATATAGTATATGTAGGTGTATTATAATTAATATAAATAAAAAATAGTTTAACTTGATATTCGAAGAATTAATATGTATTTGTTTGTCCTACTTTTCTGTCTTTTTGGGTAATTCTTTCTTCCATTTTTCAAAGACACAACACCCAGAAAAAAGATTCCATAAATGCATAATAAAATGAAATAAAAATTACACAATACACAAAGGTTAAATTACTCCGTACGTCCCTTGAGTTTGACCTTTTCCTAATTTGGTCCTCAAGGTTCGATTTTCCCTAAATTTATCCCTAGGGTTTGGATTAATTCTCAAATAGATCATGCCGTCAACTTAGTTGACGAAAATGTACACGAGGCAAACGACTTATACGTGGAAATGGACAACTCGATTTTTTAAAAAATCAAGCCTAATCACAATATGACACGTGTCACTAAAATAAATAAAAAATATATAATTTTTTATTTTTTAAAAAAATGTCCGATCATTTCCCTGTGGAGGCCCCCTCCAACGGCTGTCAGGGGAGTCTAACCGCTGGGAGGAGGAATCCCTCCTCTACACCGGACAGTTTAGGAATGAGTCAAAACCTCATGAATAAATTTAGGAAAAATTAAACTCTGAGAACCAAACTCAAACCCAAACCCAAGGCAAAGTAGGAGTAATTTAGCCATACACAAAACAAATCATGGTGTCCACAACCGAATCCCCGCGACTCCACAGTGGTGTTTGTTTTTAGAAAAATTAGGCATCTAACATTTCGAACATCATTAAAAAATTAATTTATTAATTTTTTTTTCATTAAAAAATTATTTATCATTATAATATTCACTTAAATCTTTTCACTCTTCACTTTTTCATCTATCTCTCATAAAAATATCTTTATTTTTTTCACAAAACCCAATAGCTCGAAATTTCTTCCACCCAGACATTTCCAAAGACAAACACCACCCACGTGTAAGGCAGTGATTGCTATAAACTAGATGACGAAAGTTGTTTCGAGCTCCCATTGCCACCTTACACGTTAAGACACCCAGGATCTCTACCTCAACCAAAATCCCATCTACCCAAGTTCGATCTCCAAAGATCCAAGAATCTTCCGCACGGCACGGGTCTCTGGTAATCTGACAAAATGAGCGAGGAAGATAAAAACCGAGGAATCCCCGCCGTGCATCATCATGTTCAGCATCAGCAGTATGAGCCTCAGTACGGCACCTTCCAGGGCGTCCCCAGCTATTCTCCGCCGCCGCCTCCGCCCATCATCGGCTTGCCTCAGCCTGCCCCCCCTCCCGGCGCCACCCAGCCCTCCTTTCCCCCTGCGTATTATGCTCAAGGATATGAAACCGTTCCAGGTTCTCATTACTTTTTTTAATTTTGTTTGGGCTAATGAATTGTTGGGCTTTCAGCTTTGGTTGCGTTGAGTTGGATAATTGTTTTTGTGAAGTTGACCCATGTTTGGTCGTGAAAATGACGTGCTTATATTCAGGCAGTTGAAAGTGGAAGTAGAGAGTGGTATTTATCCAACGCACTTTCTTTGTGTGATTGGATTTTTGTTCATCTGGGTTTTTCTGATCATGGGTAATATGCTGAAAACCAGATGTTGCGGTATAACTTGATCCTGATCCCTGGCTGTCCAAAACACTTTCAGGATGGGTTCGTTTTGGTGGTTGAGTGTTCTTCTCCTGTGTGATAGCCGATAGGTCCAAGTGGAATACAGTGACTCAAATCCAACTGTTGGGTTTTGATGCTTCCAAGAGCTATTTTTGGGATTGTGTAGGTTTTCTAAGTTACGTATGCTGTTTTTAGTGTGATCTCCTGGTCAGGTTTTCGGCATGTAACTTGTTTGTTTAATTTTGAAAGTTCCTACCCCTTTTCACGACCCATGTTTGGTCGTGAAAATGACGTGCTTATATTCAGGCAGTTGAAAGTGGAAGTAGAGAGTGGTATTTATCCAACGCACTTTCTTTGTGTGATTGGATTTTTGTTCATCTGGGTTTTTCTGATCATGGGTAATATGCTGAAAACCAGATGTTGCGGTATAACTTGATCCTGATCCCTGGCTGTCCAAAACACTTTCAGGATGGGTTCGTTTTGGTGGTTGAGTGTTCTTCGCCTGTGTGATAGCCGATAGGTCCAAGTGGAATACAGTGACTCAAATCCAACTGTTGGGTTTTGATGCTTCCAAGAGCTATTTTTGGGATTGTGTAGGTTTTCTAAGTTACGTATGCTGTTTTTAGTGTGATCTCCTGGTCAGGTTTTCGGCATGTAACTTGTTTGTTTAATTTTGAAAGTTCCTACCCCTTTTCTAACTATCAGCGCGTCTAAAAGAAGTAAAATACAATTTCAAGTTGAAAAGTTAAAAGTTGGGGTTATTATGTTTTTTGGTCGAAAAGGTGGTGGTGCAGTTGTTTTTTAAATGGGAAAGGTAGCTTTAATTAGTAGCGTAATTGAGTGATAATTATTGCAGCCCCTTTATTTTTGTTCTAGTGTATTTGGCACAAGAGGAACCCACGGACGTTTGAAACTCTGTAATGGGGTGCTGTCACTTAGATTAACGAGACTTTTTAATTTCTTTATGTGACTATAGAAAAAGGTAGTCCCCAAGTGTTTGTTTTACTGTAGATCCAAGTCCTTCTGTTAAGGTGAGGGGAGATTTGGGGACTTGGGAGATCTCCTATGTCTATGAGTTTATGTTTTTACATAGCCTGTTGGTAATTTCGTTTACTTGTGTCTACCTTTACCCTTACAGTTCAAGGCAATATCATTTTTGATTCTCCACGTACAATGTGCCGAAAGACAATTGATTTGTATCATACCTTCAACCTGGGTTATTAGGGTTGGGCTCTTTATGTTTGAAAGCCACCCATTTCAAGACACCTAAACGGATTTGGGTTGTAAGTCGAAAGTGGTGCTAAAGTATTGCTATGAATTACTAATTTGTGGAGATTTTGTAGATTACACCAATATGTAGGGGATAAGTTTTTTGTGATTTTCAAGTGACATGTAGCAGTTGCAATTTCTTTCAGCAGAAAAATCAATAAGAAAATTTTATTCATATACAATGACGGGGAGTAAGAAATAGTTTTATGCTATTAGATACAGTGCATTAGCTACTGAAACCAGTAAAAGTCAGGGGAACTGTGGGCTGCTTCTCTGGACTCTCTAGGAATTCTGTTGAGATTCTTTGGACCAGAGAATTTGTGAGTTGGGTGAAATATCTGCGAGATTGCAAGGTGTCATCGTACTGTTGTATAATATCTTTTATAATAGCTGTTATGTTCACCTCTTATATTCCTTTTTTTGGGTAGTTTAACTGAACCTCCAGAGTCATACTTTGAAAATGAAGATTTAATGATAATATTTGAACTAATCTGTTTATATTTGTGAATGTCTTTAATCTTGTTCTAGGTTATGCAGTTGCCGAGGGAAGGCCAGTGAGAGAGCGTCGCCTTCCCTGCTGTGGTATTGGTGTTGGCTGGTTCCTGTAAGTTTTCATCACTCGTTCTTTATGCTTGAATTTTATTAAAATATTGCTTCACAGAAGTATCAAGTCCACATATAGATATCAATAAGAATTTATTGAGTGATTTTCGTATTTGTATGTGGCCATATGAAGTTTCCATTGCCAATTTGTGGGTTCAGGTTTCTCTTCATCACAGACAAATAATTTGTGCTCAGACGTTCATTAAGAGCCAGTAAAAGTTGATTAACAAAACCATTTAGAATATTGCTGTGTTGCTATGAATTAACGAAAGAAGGCATGAAATATGGGCAACCTAGATTAGTTCTCAATATTCATTCAGCAATCTGGTTTTTAATATGGAATTTGCGTAGATGTAACCTTATCTGGTCAACATTTTGAGGCTCTCAGTTGTGATCTGGAAGTTCTAGCTTCCTTGCATGCAGTGGAGAGTACGAGTTGATATGTGCAGAGATACAAGCAAGAACAAGGCATTAAAATGGGGCTCAAAACAGAATTAGAGTGTGTTGGTTGGATTTTCTATCCAGTGCCTTAGTTGAATTAATGTCAGATATGATTTAGGTTGGCTTGTAGGCCATAAATATCTATATGATATTTATATGCATGTCTTGCTTGGTGTTTTGCTCATTGTTTTTTTGATACTATAACTCGATTAACTGCTTTCAAGTTTGACTCCGCTTAGTTACATAGACAATGTCATGAAATTAGCCATAGCTTCCCTTGCTCTGGATCTGTAGTGACTTCTTTTCTTCAAGTCAAAACCCACAAAAGTTGTTAACACATAATCGTAGGCCTTGCAGAATTTTTGGGGAGTAGAAAAGAGGTCACTGAATAGGAATTTATTGAGCTAGCCATTGACCCATTTAGTGTGGCATGCCTTACTTGAGATAAAACCTTTGCCTTCCAACCTGTTAGCTTCAGATGAACGTTATCAGAAATATTAGCAGAAGTTATGTGTTAATTTTTTTTGATACACCTCTTCCTGGTACTTGGTTTTACCTCTATTGCTTGCAAAAGTGCCTTATAGATTTTCACATGATTTAGTAAATTGAGAAAGAAACAATTTGTGCAATGGGGCAGTAATTTAGACCATTAGCTCTAGCTTCCCAATGATTTATGTTATTGTTGAGGTTGCATTCTTCTGATCTAGAACTTGAGCATATCCTGTGTATTGTGACCAATGGTTTAAGTAATGTAATTCAGAAATAGTATTACAAATAATGCATTTGTGGAGATCTTTGAGTTTGATGACTTTCCTGATTGTGGAGTTGAAAGTCCTCTTTAATTTTTTGTAGTGTGTTTAAGATCGTGTAGCGTCTCTTTTTGAAAGTCTTCTTTAGCATCTCCCTTCCCACCTCTCAAAATCATTTGGATAGAAAAATATCGTCTCGTACTCTGTGTGGTCACCCTTACTTAATAAAAAATTTAAGATCCTCATTCTCGCTCTCTGAGAATCTCTTAGATTATATTATAATATTCACTGATCTAATCTAGTTGAAATAGATGGCTGTTCAGGTGCCTCACAATTTATGTCCAAACTTCCTGAATCGCTCACTCCAGGCAGCCTGCCAATGAGTTGAATAACCACTCTTACTTAAGTGGTTTGGGTTTTAGGGTTTGTTGGCTGGGATTATGTTTGTCCTTCTTGCTCTTTAAAGTTACTGATACAATGTATTTATTAATTCTCTCTAGCGAATTTTAATACAATTTTATGACTTGTTAGTACTGAGAACCGTCTGCTCCTTTGAAGGTTTATTATTGGTTTCTTCCTTGCTGCCATCCCCTGGTATGTTGGAGCACTTCTTCTAATTTGTTCCAGAATTGATTACCGAGAGAAACCAGGATATATGGCTTGCACAGTTGCTGTGAGTAGCACTTCTCTGTCTCTCACTCTTTTCAAGTCACTTGAAGATTGAAAATGCAGATTAAAAAAAAACACTTATTTGTGTTATTTATTTTTTATAGTTTTTATATTCTAATTATAAAGATATATATATATATATATGGATATGGGGTTAACTTGAATTTTTGCGGAGACTTCTTCAAAAACTACCCATTGAGAAAAATATAGATTACTATGTACCGACCGGACCAATAATTCTTCCTCTTTTTTTTTGAAATATGACTAGGCTTTAGTTGTTACTCTACTAATAATTTTTGACCTCCAAGTTTTGTCTATTTGCTGTCACAAGGACCCACTTTCTCTCCCCCTTCCGTATGCATATATGTTGATCATATCTGCAACAAAGATCAATGTTAGATATTTATCCTTCTCCACTTCTTTTGTAAAGCGATGATTGTTACTTGTAGTTAGGTCTGTGTATCTTGTAACTGCATGTGGATTTTATGTTGTGCATTGATAAGAGGTATCAAGATTAAAAACTGTCTAGAAGAACGTGACTTTTTCTGCAATATGCCACTCTTTTGTTGTTCAGTTAGATGTTAGATGGAAGAATGGAACGTATCGTTATATATTGGCTTGTCTAACACTCTCCATATGCAGGCCATTCTTGGTACTCTTGCTGTTATTGTTGGCATGACGAAGGGAGCTGATGACTGGTGATCTCCCAGTGAGGAGTTGTATAGGTCGCAAAATGGATGTATGCACTTGTGGCAATCCTGAAAATTTACTTTACTATTGATGATATGGGCGGTATATCTAATATGTGAAGAAAAAAAAAAAATATGGAGCCGTTGATGGTTTACATTGTGAGCCCAAGGAGTCTGAATTATGTTGCGAGCCATAGGGCACCATGAGGAAATGTGTGGATTCGTCTTATCGTTTGAAACAATGCAGGAAAATGATTATGCTATTTATTTTTGCGTTGACATGACCAACTGAACTTAAAATTTTTAGGATAAACTGATTCTGTTTATGGGGGGAAACTTGAGGACCGGATTTGGTGGACTACTGACATAAAACTCTGAAGACATACTGCATCTGCTTTATTGACATAAGGTATTTGGTTTGTTTTTCTGTATGTTCTTAATCATTATATGAGCATGAATGTTGAACATGATTATGGTTGCGGAAGTTGTTAAAACTCTAGTTATTAAGGCCTTGTGTGAAAATATGCGGTGGATTTGCATCATGGCTGCCATGTTTATGGCATGTTGAAGTCCATAAAGCTAAGTAGGTTGAGTTGGAATTGGAACCCGTTCCAACTCCCCTGAAAATGGTCTTTTAGGGTAAAATTTAAGTTCATAGGATGTGTCTGAGCAATAGAGAGAGACGTATTAGTGTTTGATAGGATTTGGTTGGTTTTCTAAATAAGCAAAAACGAATGCGATTGGTTGTCTAAAAAAGTCATGCAATGCTTTTGCTCAGCTACTTGGGTTTAGTTTCCCCAGATCTGATGTTCCACCACTTTGAAGTCCTGCTACTGCTGCATTTTCATGCATTTTTCCTTTTCTTTCGTCTGTTCTCAACTCGATGCAACTTTGTGTCTATCGATTTTGGAAGGAATTGAGAGTTTGGGTACTGCTGATTTACGTCACGCAAGAGGCTGATATCTTCAGTTCAATGACTCTGTTCCCCCGAAGGAAGAAACTCTCTGATCCCTCCTCTGCCTGAGCTTCTACACACCCTCACTTGAACTTCTAGGTACGACTTTCATGTCCGGTTCTCCAAAGCCAGCGCTTCTTGTAAATGGACGGTTGCTCGAGGTATTTTGATCAAATCAGAAAAAGTGTAAGAATCAGTGTTAGTAGATAAAATATCCTTCTCAATTTGCTAATCAGATTAGATAAATACTGTTTGTTTATCGGGTAATGTGGATCTTACATTGTTCATTGTATGGTGTGTTTTCTTAATTAATTGATCCATCCAATTAGATTAATTAATTAATTAATTGGACCATCCAATTTGATTAATTAATTAGAGGGGATCTTGATTCATTAGAAGCAAATTCAACTAATGCAAAATAAAAATACAACAATCAAGCTAAATGAATTTAAAAAAAAAAACTCGCCTTTTTTTGGGTAATTCAAAGGACTATAAGATTGCACATTGAGGTTTAGTTTAGTTTGGTTTTTATTTCCCTCTTCTAAAATGATTGGAGTCATCCTTATTTACATTTTTTTAAAAAAAAATTAATAATGTAATTAGAGCTTTTTGAAATGAATACGCTTTTGGCATTTTGTTAGGAGGAGACATCTTCTCGGTGGGACATTTTTTCGAGATTAGGATAAAATGGGCTCAACTTCTTCTCATAAGGGTTTGGTTGGGCTTTTGCCTACTTAACGCTTAAGTTGGGTTGGCCATTTTCTGTAGTCACGAATCCTGATTATCCCTATCCGAGTTGGTCTTACGAATATATATATATATATATATATATATATATAATTAGAGACATTTTATTTTAACATAAAGGTCAACTCGAATACTTGGGGTTATTGAATTGTTCCAAACTTTAAACATACCTTAATTTAAAGGTACATTTTTCGACCGACAAAGTGAGGAATAAGTAAACCTGTTAGTCTATAGAGAGGGGCCTCCCCTTGCCCTTCCATGGGTAGCCGGAGGAGCGTTGTCTCCCCCTATCCACCCAATGGCAGAACCAGAAATTCAATCGAAGGGGGTTGAACTTCTAAGGGAAAATGACAAAAAATATTTACTACGTAAATGTAAAAAAATATTTTAAGAGTTAAGATATCAAAAATTAAGGATTAAAAATATTAAAATACATGTAACGTACTATTTGTTGATATTAAGATGTGACAATTGGATTTTACGCGACTGCATCTTCTGAAAACTTATCCATTATCTAAACAAAACAAAACAAAATTCATCAATATAACACGAGAACTGGAATATTTACCACTTTGTGAAAAAGAAGAACATGATCTTGCAACAGATTTATTTTTTAAACAAGCAGAAACTGGAATTAAAACTAACAAAATTTCCATAAACTCCATATGCACTACATAGTAGAATAATGAATAAAAGCTAAGGAAAAATTACCAATTGAAAGGAAACTAAGCACGTAACATTTTTGAATTTAAGGCCTACATGACAATTCAAAGATACGAAGACCTAATAGCAAATTAAAAGGAACTAAGTACATTATAAGCTTATTAAGACAGTTCTACTAGGAAATAAAACATAGCTTAAATATTCAAAAGCGCACATCAAGTTCTTCTAGGAAATACTTTAGCATAAACAAGATATTCTATAGCCACAACCACCCTTACCTAATCCTAAACAAAAGAAAAATAATAAAGTTACAAATAACTGAAGAGAATTGCTACAAATAATCAGTTTAACTTTGATGTCAGGATCTGATGTCCTCAACAATATTGCTATCTCCTTTCTAATGAAAGCAAAGTTTCTTACAGACTCAGGGAGCCAGGGTTCCTGCGACATTTTCTCAAGATTGTCAAATGATAAAGTTGCCACGAAATAACTTGCAATAGACACGATACTACCTCAAGGGCATGAAGATTTGTGTTTTATGCATCAAACATTCAACTTTTGTTGTAATTAAACGAAGGGTGAAAATCAACCTTTTCAGCATGTATAGGAAGGGAGGGACAGGACACAGCCATAAGTTGATAAAGAGGAGAGTCACTTCCTGACTTCCTCAGACGAAAGAATGATATACCTTCATCTCTATTAGTATCACCAATAATTCGCCTAGTATGAAAATTTTGTTCTCCATTATTCCACTTTATCTCATACGGTCATACCCACCAATAAACAAGCCTATTACAGTCATTCAATTCAACATGCCCAATTAATCTAAACAAGGACTCCACCGGCATCATCCCAAGAAAAATTATGTATAATCAACAACAATTCGATCATCTCCAAAGAAAAAAATTTCAATTGCAGATTCTAGGCACTGTATCAACTTCCAGTTCACAATAAATTCAATAATCCTAATCAAATAATAATCACAAATTCACAATATCAAATTTCATAACATTATTCATAAAAAATTAATCTAAATTTCATCATCAATCGTCCAAAAAGAGAGAGAGTACCTGGACTCGTGGAGGCTGGAGAGTCGGAGACTGAGATAGAGAGAGTCAGAGAGAGAGAAATAGAGAGAGAGTTGTGGTTGTGGAGGAGGAGACCTGGAGAGGCAAAGTGACTCGTGAGAGAGAGAGGGCTAGAGGCTGCTCAGGCTGGGTGCTGGTGTTCTGCGGAGGCAAAATGAGGAGAGAGGGACGAACTCACGTAGGTAGTAGGCTTGCGAGTTGCGTCGGGAGGGGGGAGTAGCCAAGCAGGGGGGACGGATTATTGCACCAGGGTGGGGCGCCTGGGCCTGAGTCTGAGGGGGGAGCCTAAGCCGGCCTGGGTCGTTGGTGGCCCCATATCCAAAAAAAAAATAAAACAGATTTTCAGGCGATGGGGGTGGCTGACCTCACCGTCCCTTGCTGGTTCTGCCTGTGTCAGTCCACCCGCACCTCCGTGACTGGTTGCCAGCTGGTTAGGGGTGTAGCTATCAATTTATTTTGTGTTTAGCTTGTCTTTCTCTCTGATGTTTTGTGTTTCTCGTTTTAGGTGCCCTTGATGGCCACGACTAATTCCATTGGACTCCTCTCCCATTGATCTACCAAATGTTATTCTCCCTGTCGTTGGTACTCTCCAAAACGTTGCCGACATGTGCTCTCCCACGCGCTCGCGTGGGAGAGCGCTCGCGTGGGTTCGTGTGGATCTCACACATCGGTGTGTTCTCCAGTTCATTTTGCCTCTTGTTGTCGTTTTGTTGCCCTCTGGCCCTTGCTGTTGCCTGCTACTATCCTCCTACACCTGTTGCTGCCTCTTGCCAATTCTCCCCACCTATTGCCGCTGCACGCTACTATCCACCTGCTACGGTGTTGTTTTGCTCTATCCGCTTTCAACCCTTTAGGGTCTATGTTTTTCGCTTTTCGCCTATTATGGATATTGTTAGAATTTTCTGTAGTTACAATTTGATTTTGCATTCGACATTGTTCAAGGGAGTTGGATCAACGCTACGTTCATTCTTCCTCCAATGGGTGGTTGTTACTGCTCATGGACTTTCAAGCCCAATTTTTGCAGGCTTGCTTACTTTCTGTTGACCTTTGTGTTCACCCCTAAGGATCTTGTATCCTTTTTTATGGGCTACAACCTAAGTTTGTTGCTAGCCCTTAGAATAATTTATGCTCTTAAGTTCTTAACTATAACTTTTATTACTTGCAGTAAAATGTGTCTTGATTAAAAAACAAAAAGTGAGAAATAAGTCGTACATTGCTTAATTAATTGGTTCATTTGAATAGCGTTGAAGCCAAACAAACCTTTGGAGTACGCATTTTACGGGAGAATACAAAATATTCTTTTTTTCTCCGCTTTTCCTCGTGCTCAAATCTCTCTTTTGCTTTTTTCTCTGTTTTTCCTCCACTGTCTGCAAATCTGTAACTTTCATACATTTGAATATCGTTCGGACCGGTAAAATAATGTTCGGACGCATACGTGTATTAGTTTTCGAGGGAATACATGCCGTCAAAATTTTCATATACGTCCGAACTACTATTTACCCGTCCGAACTCCCTCTTACAGTTCAACACACCGTTTTAGTAATTCTCAAACGACAACGTATGATCAATAACATATACGTTCGGACAGTCACATACCTTCCGAACACTACCTTACATTACCCGAGACTGTTTAGGAAATATCAACACCATAACATCTGATAATAAACAATAACGTTTGAACGGTAGTAAAACGAGTCCGGACAATATTTTGAATTTCAGCAGTCCCGATCGTCTAAACATGTGTTCGGACGGTTTGGTTTATATAATACGACACCGTTCGATTTTACATTAAATAGTCCGGACGGATAAATTCAGGTCCGAACATTTTTGGACAATATGTATTTATTTTATTTATTTTTTTAATTAACTTTATTAGCAAATTTTAAATAACCAAAGTTAGTTAATAATATAAATAATAAATATTTTTTTGAATAAGTGTACCAAAATTATAAACGTATATTAATTAACATATTATATTAAGTTCTAATAAATACAAATAGGGGTAAACTCATAGTTAGCCCCTTATGTTTGGGCAAAAATCATAGTTAGCCCCATATTTTTGAATCCAACAATTTAATACCCATAACTTTCAAAACCTATCAATCTTCGTCCCCGTCTAAATTAGACGTTAAATCAGACGGAAAAGCATGAAAAATGACCAAAATGCCCCTCCAAAATAAAATTACTAAAAAAAATAAAAAAATGATATTTTTCAAAAATTAATATTTTTAAATAAAACTATATTGAAACTCTATTTCAATAATATATTTATTTTAATTTATTTCTTAAATTTATATTTTATTTTATTTTATTTTAAATTTTAGCTTTGGAGGGGCATTTCGGTCATTTTGCATGAATTTCCGTCGGACTTAACACCTGATTTAGACGGGGGACTAAGTTTGATAGGTTGTGAAAGTTATGGGTATCAAATTGTTGGATTCAAAAATATGGGGCTAACTATGACTTTACCCTATACAAATAATATGACTGAAATGACATAAAACATAATATGAACAAAAAATCAAATAAAATCTATACATGTCCACAAAACATAATATAAAATTAAATGTCCTCAAAACATAATAAAAAAAATAAACGTAATAATAAAAGTAAATAAGGAAGACTACGAATCATCCTCATCATCATCCGTGAGTTTTAGGATGTGACGAAGGTGCTGCTCTATCAGCACGACCCGCTCAGTCAGAGGAAGGAGCTCCGCACCGGTTGCCACGCCCCTCAAACTCTCCTTAAGCACAGCGACCTCCTTCTTCCACCCAGCGTCCATGTCGGCGACCTTCTGCTCCAAAGTCGTGAGACGACGACTGATATCACTGACCATGCAATGGGTGGGCTGCATCCGTTGAGACAGCTCCGTCATCATATTGTCCATCCAACTCGGTCGCTATGGCCCAAGTCCATGGGTCGAGCACTGCCCAGGATCCTCCATCTTCATTGCCTCTGCGGGCTGCTCCTGTCGTCTTCCTCTAGCAAACTGAGCGGCTTGCAGCGCTCGGCGTGTCTGGGCCATCACCCCTAGTGGAAGCGCCTTCGGATACCAGTATGGTGTGCAGGAACTGGGTCAGAAGAATCTCGTGAGACAATGAAGCCGTAACATCAATCTTCAAGGCCTCTGCACGAATGGACTGGTAGATGTATGATGCTATATAAACAGATAGCCCCCGAACAACTACCAGGTACAAGAACTCGGCCCGACTTTACGACAGCTCTGTGGTGTGCTTCTTCGGGTCGATGGAGGAGCATAGGATCAGATGCATGATTCGCCAAAAAGGAAGCAGCTGCCCGTGTTCCATATAGGCTCCGTCCAAGATCTCTGTATCATCCCCCAGCATGGTCCGGAATACCTCGACCTTAGTAGGTCGGCCCTCCTCACTCATTGGCAGGTTTGGGAACGCTTCCAAATCTCTCTCGTACCCTAAGAAATTCGCCAGCTCGTCTGGCGAGAATATGATAGGAACGTTATGGACAGTGACCTCCATACTAGGCTTCTCGAGGTCCCTCGCCCGTAATATAGAGCAATAAAACTTCTGCACCATATTTTTCGACGCATAGCCGGTCCTGTGAATCAATGGAAGCTAACCTAACCCCTCCACCACTTCCGGAAGTGTCCGACCCTCAAATGTGAGGTCATTAAAGTCAGCTAATTTGATGTCCCGCTCGACAACAATCGAGCAAGACATAATGATCGTTGTATGCTGCTCCACAGTCAAAGGTCGAATGGAAGATTACTCCTCATCAGCCTGGCCGCTGGTACGTGGACGCTTACTCATTTTTTAGTGAATCTGCACAAAATAACGTTCGCAGGGTTAACATAATGTCTGAACGAAAACTACAATGTCCGAATCGCAATATATACGTCCGGACGTGTAATATAAGCGTCCGGACATGAACAAAACGTCAACGTATCGGTTTTGGATACCCGTCCCAACCCTAAGAAGATAAAAAAAACTATTTAAATTTAACATTAAAGCGTCAGGACTGCGTTGAAAGACAGTACGGACATCCCAACCCTAAGATGATAGAAAAATATTTCAATTTAACATTAAAGCATCTGGACTTCCTTGAAAGAGAGTCTGAACATAATCAAAACGACAATGTATACCACTAAAACATTATGATAAGAGTCCGAACGCCCAAACACGTGTCTGGATGCCCACATAATGAGTCCGAACGCTGTATGAACGATGACCGAGTTGAATCAGCCATGGCAACGTCCCTCCACCTCCCCCACTCGCCCAAAAATTACACCAAAACACAAACTAATATACTTAAAACAAACCTAACACTTAACACTATCCATTTCTACGTAAAAATCAATAAAAAAACACAATATACTATACAAAACATAGAATTGAAATTCTTTACATAAAATTATATAAAAAAAGAAGTTTCCACGATTAAAATCTCGTTAAAAATAAGCAAAACATACCTGGATGTGATTAGATACACGAGAGAGTGATATTACGTCGAGATTTGTGAAGAAAAAACTTGAATTTTGAGAGTTTTTTTTAGGGAAAATGTTCGGAGTTCGTGAAAATGACGAACTGTTCGTCTTTTCAAAATATGTCGATCGCGTCCAGACCCAATTCTAACCGTCCGGACTGACTTTTGTACACGTGACCCAATCATCGTACTCCATATTAACGCCAAACTTTAAACCGTTTAAAATCGTTCGGCACAATTAAAATGTCCAGACGTTGTATTAATGCGTTCGCACGTCTATTTCGGACGTTGCAATGAATTGACGTGACGTGCAAGCGTACGTTTGGCTGAATAAATGGCGAATCCCTTCCGGACTTCTGATAAACGTGCGGACGGATGCAACCGTTTTCAACTTTCGCATAACGAAAACACGTGTACGCCATGCATCGGTTAAGTGAACGTCTGTACTGGCTCAAAAAAGTTCCAACGGGTACCTCATTTATTTTCAGATGTAATGCAGGAGTCCGGACGCGCATGTAGATATTGCTTATAAAAAAAGGCGAATCACGTCCGGACTTCTATTAAACGTTCAGACTTGTACAACCGTTTTTAACTTTCGTATAACGAAAACACGTGTACGCCATGCGACGGTTAAGTGAACGTCCGGACTGTCTCAAACCCTGTTCCAATGGGTGCCTCACTTACTTTCGATAGTGATGCAGGAGTCCGGACGCGCATGTAGAGAGTCCGAACGGATAGCAGATTTATTTCACAGATTAAATTAACACAATTTACTTTATTTTACAAAACTTAATTTATTTAAATGAGTTAATTTAAGTAAATAATTTAATTTATTTGATTCAACTCAATATAATTTGGCATAAATATTTAGCTTAATTTCTTTATTTTAAATACATAAAAAATATATATAATTAATCTTTTATATTAAATATCAATTATAACTAATCATCAATTGAATTATAACTACTTATTTAATTTTACTAATTATCCATTTAAATTTTAATAAATTTAATCTACTAAAAAAACATAATTAATATAAAATATAAAAAATAATCAAAATACTGAATAAAAAACCACAATCATAATGTCTATTACAAGCTACAAACGGTCCTTTAACATGATAAATAAATAACTAAGTTTAAAGCAGAAACAGAAAACTAGTTCAAATCACGAGCTGCGACTAGCTCATCCAAATCTTGTTCGAGGGCATCACGAACATGCACCAAATACTCCTCCATATTATCCACTCGTTTGACGAGTGTCTGCAGCTGTACCGGAACGGTACGGACAGATTGGGACAATTGAGACAATTGTTCTCTCATCCTTATTAGTTCCCTCCGCATAATATTAAACTCTCCCTTTATAGCCCTATCCGTCAGAGCAAGTTTCGTCTCCAGACCGGTCAAGCGGCATTGGAGATCCATGCACAATGAATGCGTCGGCTGCATAATCGCTCGAATACTCTCGTTTAACTTCGCTAAATACGCGTCTGCCCAGGCTGGTCGCTCTGTCTATCCCCCGACATTGATGATACTTCTTCCAGAGTGTTCCATGGTCAACCTAGCAAAACCACTGCGTCGTTTAAATTTTAGGACGTCTGGACATAATAAAAGGCGTCCGCATGTAAAATAACAGTCCTGACGGTTTATAACAAGTCCGGACATCTTGAAGTTCGACGAACACTAGCCAAACAACCTAATTTCATAAAATAAAACACCATAAAAACTAAACAATCGACGTTATTTAATCGAAATACATAAAATAAAACAACATAACAAACGTTTTACCTGAAGTTCTTTGAGAAATCTGGAATGGACAGTGAAAACGTCCGAGAGAAAAGTACGAGAGAACGAGTGAGTTTGAGATTTTGACAAAGTCTGTCGGTTTAATGTGACCAGTAATCGTCCGAACGTATTATATTAACGTTCGGACGGATTTCAACAATTATACTGACACGTGGCCCTATCAAATTTCACGTCATTAAATATGACCGATTCGAAATGGTTCTAGAACTTATACGGTCCGCACGCCATTTCTTTGTCCGGATTGTATCGATGTCACGTGTCTGAAGTTTTGCAACGTTGAAGCACACGATTCAGAGAAAGATGAATTTATAATTGTGCGGACCTTTTTTTGTACCGTCCGGACTTGGGTATTTTTTCCGTTGGAACGTGGTTTATAACGTCCGGACTGAATTGAGTATTCATGACGATTTTTAATTTGTCACTCTAGCCTGAAGATTACTATTCGTTAGGTAATGTCCGTTCGGACTGTGTATAAACGGAGTCTGGACGGGAATGTAAAATTGTGACGATTCTAAGGGGCGTTTGTTTGCTCGAAATTTCGGAGCCCGAAATTTCGAGCAAAACAAACGCGAAATGCATGTCTCAAATACGAATGCCTGACAGACTGCAAAATAGACGATCGGTACGAAGACAGAAGACACGAATTCAACTTTGCTGCAGGCTCCGTGACATGTTGTCGGCTAAAAAAGAAAAAAAAATCAGAAAAAGTAGGCACGAATACAATTGGCGCCTGAAGAAAGAAAAAAAAAGTAAGAAAAAGTTTCACAAAAAGACAAAACGTGGGGCGGTTAACAAAAAATAATAATAAACAAATAATTACAATTATTATCCTTTATAACTACCTTAAAATTTTCAAAAATTATTTAAAATATTTTAAAATTATAACAACTTTTCACAAACCCCAAAAAATTTCTAATTTCACAAGATTCCTAAAATTTTAGGAATATTCCCCGAACTTTTGACAAACAAACGCCCCCTAATTGTCACTCAGTTACGACGATGTGAAATTTGTCACCCTGCAGCTAGTCTGGACGGGTATCTTGAGAGTCCGGACGTTATTTTGTTTTGTGACGGTTTTTTTCTTCACTCATTCGCGACGCATGTACGTCGTCACACCAGCAATACGTCCGACTGGTGTTGTGACAGGTCCGGACGGTTTTGAAGTTTCTGAATGGTTTTGAGTGACGAAATTAATATTTTGTCATGGAAAATTCACTTTAGGTGACAAAATTTGGTTTGACACCCAAAATTTTGTCACCTAAACCATAATTTCTTGTAGTGAAAGATGCAGGGGAGGCGAGGGAGGAGCCTCCTTCGGCTGGCTGGGGGTACGGGTGGAGGTCAGAAGGAGGGGGAGGAAAAAGGACTAGAGAGAGGGAAGAGTCTCTCTCTGTAGAATCACATGTTTTTTTCTCGAAGTAGCTAGCTCTTGGTGCAATGCTCATGAGACGAAAATGCGCATGGGTAGTTTTGTTGATTTTTTTTTATTAATATGCGATATACAATGTTATTCCTTTCGTCCAAATTTATGTATATGTATTTATGTTCTTGTTCATGCGTTTGGTCTTGTTTTTTGATGAAGTCTCGTAGCGAGGTTTTCAACTGATGTGCGTTTGCTTGGTACAGTTTCATCAATACCAGGTGGTGGGGAGAGCGCTACCTTCAGAAACTGACGAGCATCCAAAGATTTATCGGATGAAACTTTGGGCGACTAATGAAGTTCGCTCAAAGTCTAAGTTCTGGTGAGTAATCTAATCTCTCTTTCTTGAACCCGGGATTGAATCTGATACGTTATACTTATCGTGTTCTGTTTATCTCTGACACATGGGGGGAAAATTATGTCTTATGTGTCTAGGACTTTCCTTGTTTTGATTTTTGGGATGTGAGCAATCTGGTTGGTATGCTCATCTGAAACAATAGGTGTTAAAACAAACTGAAATGTAGCATTTTTGAATTTGTTTTCTTTTTTTTTTTACGGAACTAGTTGGAAGGAGTTTATATTTCATAACGGGGAATCTAAAAGCAAAACCATCAATCGTTTGGAATAATAGGCCTTTTCTTAAGTACTTCTATTCCTTTCTCTTTCGTTGTGGTCCATAAGAAGTTGGTTAACAAAAATTTGATTCTTGTGGTGGTATTTTTTGCTCAACATTCTTGGATGTAAAAGGGAAGTCTATTTGGCGCTACTTATTTTATTTTACCGTGCATGTCACTTTGTTTTCTACACTTTTATGCACAATGAACTGTCACTAAGGGGTTTTTGTCTTTCTTTTTTGGTAGGTACTTTTTGAGGAAACTAAAGAAAGTTAAAAAGAGCAACGGACAGATATTAGCTATCAATGAGGTATGGACCATATCTATATATTCTATATGTTCTTTTTATTTTTCAATGGACCATGAAGCATATCAACAAGGTATAGACTATATCTATATTTAGATTTTTATCTAATGTTACCTATTTCCTATTTTCGGAGCTATTATTGTTTTCAAACATGATACATACATACAGGTATAGGGATCGGTTATTATTCTTAGCACTAAGATGCTGAGCATGCTGATTTATGGCCCAGATGAACTTGTGTAGATCTAAGGGCTAAGATTAAAACACGTCAATTAATGAAATAATCCACCGGGTCAACCCGTTTAGGTGTTCGACCGCTTCATATACCGGTCGACAGCTCTATATAGCGGTCGACCGCTTCATGTAGCGGTTGATCTGTTCATTTCAACATGTTTATGTAATGGTCGACCTGTTAATGAAGCGGTCGACCGCTATATGAAGCGGTCGAACACTTGAACGGGTCGACCCGGTGGGTTATTTCATTAATTGACGTGTTTTAATCTCAGCCCTTAGATCTTCACAAATCCATCCGGGCCATACATCAGCATGCTCAGCACCTAGACTGCTCAGCATAATAACCCGTTCCTACAGGTATATACTAAAGATACAAGGACTCCCTTATTACTTGAAAACTGCTAATTTTAGCATTTTTGGAGTATATTATGTTTCCTCTTTGTCCATCCGCCGGGGCATGAATGCATTTGAATTTTGATAGAATCCCCTACTTCTCTCCCTTTTTTTTTTAAATCCTAGGCTGTATTTGTTTTAATGATTTCCATGGGATTTTTCTCTATTGATACTGCAGATCTTTGAGAAGAATCCTACAAAGATTAAAAATTATGGTATCTGGCTGCGGTATCAGAGCCGAACTGGGTATCACAACATGTATAAGGAGTATCGAGACAACACACTAAATGGTGCCGTGGAACAGATGTACAATGAGATGGCTTCTCGTCACAGGGTGCGATGTCCTTGCATTCAGATCATCAAAACTGCCACCATACCAGCTAAGCTTTGCAAGAGGGAGAGCACTAAACAGTTTCATAACTCCAAAATCAAGTTCCCTCTGGTATTCAAGAAAGTTCGGCCACCCACAAGGAAGCTCAAGACCACTTACAAGGCATCAAGGCCAAACCTATTTATGTAACTCGTGTCTTGGTTACTTGTGCTGGTTTCTTGCTAGGATTCTTTTTTTGATGAGCTTTTATATGAGGCAGGGTTTAGTAGTTTGAACTTTATATCAATTCCGTTGTAGCAATCTGGTTTCTAGAGATAATTAAAGATCCTCTGATAACTTTCTTATCCATTGCTAGAGTGTTAGTTATTGGAAGGTTCTTAGCTCTAGATTTGCATCTGGTTACTACTGAGGGTTATGTTCAATGTCCCGAAAAAAGAGGGGATATTTTTCTGTGTAGAGTAAATGAGCATTGCCATAAAATCATGAAGACCTGATTCAGTCGGTTCTAGATGACCACGACAATGACTCCCTCTGCCGGCTGCCCGATGAACAAGAGTTATTGGAAAAGATTCGGAATGGGGCCTCCGTCACATGGAACCCAGAAGTAAATATCTGGGCTTTATCCTTGTTTATCGGCAAATCAAAAGAGCAGTATATTGATCGTGCAACCAGCGGTCAGATGGAAGGCTCGCGGCCTTTTCCAAGCGGGTCGCAAAAAACTGTTGCCAATGCTATCCCTAACCATACCATGTCTGCGTAATCTCATGCCTATGGATTGGTGCTCCAATTTTTTCCTGCGACGAAAATAGTATTTTTCAGTGCCAAAAAATTTTTGCTACTAATGAACGAAAATGTTTTAGCTTAACGCTCTCTATCACCTATACACGGAGTGAATTTGTTGCTAACCCAAGGGATTGGTCTGGTAGTAAAGACTTTAGACTTAAAAGTTTGCTTTCTTTAAAGTCAAGTTTGAAACATCTTAGGTACTACCAATCTTTTGTAGCCACCTCTCGAGCCATTGACCTGATAATTACTCGGTTTGTATGGGATTGAGGACAATATAAATCTTAATAAGATTATTTGAGATGCATGTAAGTTGACATATATACTCTATTATTTAAAATAAAATAAAAAAGGAAGCAGAAGACCTGAGTTGGTGCTTATCAGATATTTGATGGAATATGCTTCCTAGTTGAACCCACAACAAAATCTTGTAAAGTGTACCCCCAGGCCAGAGGACTCTCTTTTTTTTTTTGAAACACCCTCTCATTTATTTCCTTTTCCCATATAGGAGATTTCTTGAAGCGTTACCAATTGGGGGCATTCATGTGGACACCCCATGCATGTGTGACATGAGTTCTTGCATGACAATGAGTCATACAAGTGTTATGCTTGGTGACACTTGGTCTCATGCACGATATTCTAGCCACGCGTGGTGATACATGACGCCATGTGTCACAATTTTTCCAACAGAAAGAAACTCCCCAATTCTATATATCCTCTTTGCCTCTCTTAGGCAGAGAGATATACACACACTCTTGTCTAGACTGTCTTTAGTTTTCAACATGGAAGTGTCGTTGGCAACAATTGTACTCTCCGTTGTTTCCATTTTGATACTAACATCAGCATGGAGAACGCTGACGTGTGTGGCTGAAGCCAAAGAAGCCGGAGAGGTGTCAGAGAGAGCAAGGACTCGGCGGAAACTCCTACCAGCTTCTGTTCGGAGACTTGAAGGAGATCTCCAAGATGATAAAACAAGTCAACTCTGAACCCATGAACTTCACCCATGCATGCATGTTGCCTTCTAGTTTCTCATCATTCAAGTTGGTTGATTTCTCGCTCAAATCAAAGATATAGGCCGGCCGGGCCAAGTATATTCTACCATTTGTCTCTAACTAAATGACTTGTATGTGTGCCATTATTAGAGATCAGTTTTAGTGATAGCAGCTTCGATGATCTCCTTGATGATAAACTTCATAGAAAACTATTTTGGCTTCCTAATCTGCAATCCATCAGACTATGGCACGGTAATTAAATTAACCTCATGGAAGTGTAGATCCCACCATGGCTTTTGGACCAGGCGTTTCTTATCCCTGTTTCTAATCCTGTTCCATAATAACCATACCAACCCCACCTCCCACATAAACGTAAGGTTGGTCATGAATTAGGTATCCAAATAATTGACTACTAAAATTTATTTAATTGATCTTTTTTTTATGCTTTTCTTCAGTAAAAACAGTGTCCCTCTCGACATTCTTAAATGACTTATAATTTCTTTTGTCTACTACGCTCGTCATATATATTCTCGAGGTGCTATCAAGTGACAGAATCAATTATATATATGCAGGAAAGAATTCTTTTATTTCGATTGGCCCGACACCACGGTTAACATTATGGACCCCCAACAAGTAAAAGACGTATTCTCTAAGATCTACGGCTTTCGAAAGCTACGGGGAAATCCACTTACAAACTCGCTAGTAAGAGGAGTTGCAACTTATGAGGATGAGAAGTGGGCTAAACACAGAGATTATCAACCCAGCCTTCCATCTAGAGAAGCTGAAGGTTAGTGATGGTTTATCGGTTTAAAATTAATGATATACTAATTGTGTGTGTATATATATATGTGCTACATGATCCAGTGGCAGAACCAGGAGTAATATCTAAGGGTGTCGAATTTTAAAGGCGAAATGACTAAAAACATTTTTTCTTCATAATGCAAAAAGTGTCTTAGAATTATAATAATGAAAAAAACATGTAAAGGTCTGATACCTGTGTTTGGGGTAATCCTTGTGTTATTCTGTTCATATCTATGCTTGAAATCACTTGATTACCAAAATAAAAAAATAAAAAAGGGGAAAATACATTTTTCACCCACAAACTACCATAAGTTTTGCATTTTGCACCATAAACTACCAATTTTGATATATTGCACCCTCTAACTACCAATTTTTAACACTTTGCACCCTTTTGTCAAATTTTTAGATTAAATGACGATAATGTCACTGACCCATTTTGCATATACCGAAGGTATTGTTGTTAATTCATTAATTTTTCAAGGGTATTATTGTCAAATGGAGGGTGCAAAGTGTTTAATATTAGTAGTTGGAGGGTATCAAGTGTCAAAGTAAGTAGTTTAGGGTGCAAAGTGTCTAACATTGGTAGTTTGAGGATGCAATGTCTTAAAGACAGTAGTTTGGGGTGCAATGTGTCACTACTCCGGTGTTTGTGGGTGAAAATTATATTTATTTTCCCCAATAAAAAAAATTACATGTAAATTTTTTTTGGGGGAGCAATGGGTGTCGGCCGACACCCTTCCCACCCCTTGCTTCCGCCCCGGGCAACATCTAGTACTCTAAAGAGCCTATTTATGCATTTAATTCTCCACATAATGGCAGTTCTATAAGGCTCGATAAATTAGGATTTACTTGATTAATCTTTGTACAAGCTACGATCATTTAATATCCTTGGTATTTTTTGTTTGCTCTATGCCACAGAATATGGTACCGGAATTTCATCGGAGTTGCAACGACATGATTTGCAAATGGGAAAGTTTGGTCGCTGGAAAGGGATCAATTGAGTTAGATGTATGTCCTTATCTCCAAAATTTGTCGAACAGCCTTCGGAAGTAGCTATGAAGAAGCTGGAAAAATGATTTTCGATCTCCAAAGAGAGCAACCAAAGCTTGTCCTTAACAGTCCATTTACAAACTAGGGTGGAGGTAAACTTTGTTTTGTTTTGTTTTTTTCTTTTTAAAAAATGATGATACTTCTGAATTTTATTTAAAACCCTCATTTATAGTTGAAAAATACCTTAGTTATATCCAAAACTAAACACTCTTAAAAAAACAAAACAAAGGACTCGAAATAACAAAAACAATAGTACCTACAAACCAAAAACAAAACCACAACCTTAAAATATAATATTAGCACAGGCCAACTTATCAAGAAGCAGAATCTCTGATAATAGTGAATCAAGTATCTTTCGGAATTAGATTATCTTCTCCACTAAATGAAAGAAAGAAAAAAAAATCAGACAACAAATATTGATCATTTTGCAGAAGAATGACAGGGAGCGCCTGTGGCACTCAAAATTCAGAGAAAGATAGTTCAATGCTCCTTAATTATATGTTAAAGCCGGTTTTATGCCTTATGATTTTCTCAACATCCAGAGAATTAATAGATAGTTCAATGCACACACGTACACATGGGCGAATCTAAGGGGGTACGGGCGGCCGCCCCCACTCGCTCCAAAAAATCATTTGCAAATTTTTTTCTTTGGTTATTAAGAAGCAGGCCCGCCCACACTGGCCCAGACCTACTTCCAGAGTTAGTGGGGGCGAGACTAGGCCAGCGGGGGCGCACCCACTGGCACCAGTCCGTGTGACCTGCTTGCTTAATTTTTTTAAAAAAGTTAAAGGGTGAAAACGGCGCCGTTTCACCCTCTGATTTTTTTTAAAAAAAAATTACTCACGCCTCTCATTCTCACTCCGCGATCTCTCCGTGACTCCATTTGTGTGGTCCATTATCACTTTAACTGCACTAATACATAAATTATGTAGGTACTACTAATTTATTATGTAGGTCCTCACCAATTAGAAAGGAAAGCACAAAAATACTGTTTTTGATTGATTTAATTTATTACTGAGGTAATTTTTGAACAAGAAATAGTTGAGTGCACCAATACATTTTTACAAAAGAAGATTCCTTATCTTCATATAGGCATCAAACTCCATAATTATTGATGGGTGTTAAGAATTGTCTTCCTCATATGTTGATGGGCATTTTAAATTGTTTTGTTTTGTTTTGTTCTTTTTAGATAATGAATAGGTTTTTGATAATAAAAAAAAAACACGAAGCATGGAGTCGTCTAATACTCCTAATGTGGGTACTACTTCTAATGAGGATTCTAGTTCTAAAAGACCTCGTCCTTTGTTAAGTTTGGATGATATTATTTCTGACCTAGGGTTGCGTAAATCTATTGACTCGTATAATGCTAGGATTCAGGATCAAATCCGTAGGGAGTACTTGATTAAAGATTTTTTTTAACCTCATGGCTATGTTTTTCCCAAGAAGAAATGTGGGAAGGATTTGAGGGGTTTTAGGGAGGTGTGGTACAAAGATTATCCATAGTTAGAATATAGTGTATCAGAATATGCAACTTATTGTTTATGATGTTATCTATTTAGGCGACCTAAAGGAGCACAATCCAGAAGAGATGTGTTTATATCTAAGGGATTTGATAACTAAAAAAGGCGCTGGAGAGATTTAATGAACATGTTGGCAGATATGATAGTGCTCACAATGAAGTTAGACAAAAATGTGAAGCACTCATGAATCAGTGACAAAATGTGTCACACATATTATCCGCACAGTAAGTGTATTTCATTATTTTTTAAGACACTTTTTACATTATGTGAAATTTTTTTTGGTCATTCTCTCTTAAAAATTCAACCTCACTCATTTTATATTCTAGATACGCCACTGCACGTACACCCACACATGCATGTAAATTACTTAATTTATTCTTGTCCTTCGTATATACAGGTTTCTGCCAACCAATATCAATAGGAGGATGAAAGAAATTGACAAAGAAATACAAGCTTTTCTTAAATCCATTATCAACAAAAGAGAGAAGGCAATAAAGGCAGGTGAAGCCAAAAATGACGACTTATTAGGCATACTTCTCGAGTCCAACTTCAATGAAATTGAAGAACATGGGAACAACAAGAATGTCGGAATGGCGAGCCACCCCGCAACTCCTGTGAGCAGTGGCTTGCTGCAGGTGAAGCCAAAAATGACGACTTATTAGGCATACTTCTCGAGTCCAACTTCAATGAAATTGAAGAACATGGGAACAACAAGAATGTCGGAATGGCGAGCCACCCCGCAACTCCTGTGAGCAGTGGCTTGCTGCCACCCCTTTCTGGAGAAAGGGGTGGCAGCGGATATTAGATGTATGCCCTCAAAACCAAACATTTTGAATAATTACGAGATAATTATTGTTATTGATTGATTACTTGTATATTTTTTTGGGTACATGCAATGACATAAGATATCATATTGTTGAGCAACATTGTAGAAAAGTCAGGCCAATGATTAATGAATCGGAGATGGGGAGTATGATTTTTTGGATCCTTGTTGTCTCACTTTGTTCTAGACCAAGATACATAAAAATGTTACAAATAGGTGTACACTCATTGTGCCTCTATAAAATAAAATGATGGACTTCGTCATTGAGGTGATGATCTTAAGCAGACGAGTGAGTGCAATGTAAGAGTACATGTACTGAACTGGATCAAATATGAATACCTTATGGAAACAATCACTGATGTAGAGAATGATATTCAGCACAATTAGCTTATGTTGTCCTTATACCTGAGAGAGTTATGCAGGTTTTCTGGTTGTGTGCTTGTACATTGATTGAGTCGTTTGGTGATGGTCTTCGCAGATCAAATATTCCAGATTATGTTGAGCCGTGCACATAGTAAGTGAATTTGGATAGTTGCTAAATATAGAATCCATCAGTCTCTTTATGAGGCGATATATTCATTGTGTCTGTATATTGTTTGGATTCATTTAAAAAATGATGCGCAACCAGATTTTGTGAAAAAGTGTTTTCACAGTTTTTACTTATATAATATACTAATTAATTATTTTTGAAATATTTGGGAGACCAACTAAGTCCAAACTGAGAATTAAGAATTTAAGCAAGGAACTTTATCGGTGATATTATTCCGGTCATATTTGCTCATGTAGAATATAGTATGGTGGAATGATAAATAATCATATAATTGTTAGAAAAATGAATTTCACAAAAACAATCTTATTATCTCGGGGGTCAATTGTGATATGTTAATGAACATGATCAAAATTTGTAGAAGCTCATAAATTTGGATTACAGAATATAATGGGGTTTAATGAAATTTTTTTTTATGACGATTCTATGGCAAAGATTTGAGGTCCCTAAAGATCTCACGCATAAGCACAATTGAGTTTTGGGCAAGTCATTATAAATAGCTTAGAAGTTTATTTGAAGGAGAAGGATAAGTTTATTTGAAGGAGAAGGATAAGTTGAAGCATTTGATTCGAACGAATGTGTCTTTTACCACAGATACTTGGACATCGATTCAAAATTTTAATTATATGTGTGAGACTGGATACTTCATCGATGTTAATTGGACATTGCAAAAGAGAATTTTATCTTTTAGAAGGGTGCAAGATCATAAGGGGGCTAGTATTGCTAAAGAAAGAGAAGACTGTATGAATGATTGAGGGATACAAAAGATCCTTACAACAACAGTTGACAATGTCTCCTCTAATGACACTGTCATTGACCATTTAAAGAGGATGCAATTGCAAAAAGATACTCTAGATGTAGGGAGAATTGTTTGTGGCCATGAATTCCTACGCATGAGATGTTGTGCACTTATTTTGAATTTGATTGTGTCTGAGGGGTTGAAAGAGGTTGATAAGTCAATTGCTAAGGTTCAGAATATGATCAAGTATGTTAAGTCATCACCCCAAAGGTTAGACAAGTTTAAAGAATGTGTGCAGATTAAAGAGATTACATTTACTCAATTTTTGACTCTTGATGTTATCACTCGTTGGAACTAAACTTATTTGATGTTAGATGTGACTTTGAAGTATCGAGAGACATTTGAGTTGATGTTGGATGAGGATTGACACTTTATATTGTATTTGGGCGAAGAGGGGAATGGGAGGAGAGGATTAAGCCCCCCACACTAGAGGATTGAGAGCACATCTATCACTTTGTAAAGTTTTGAAGTTATTTTATTAAATAACAATGAGAATGTCGGGATCAAATGTGTCTAAAGCAAATGTTTACTTGTAGGAGTTGATTATGATACATAGTCATTTTGACAAGTATTCTTCTAGTAATGATACATTGCTTAAAGAGATGACATCCTGCATGAAAACAAAGTATGACAAGTATTGTGGTGATTTGATGATAGTGAATATACTTTTATTTGTTGCAGCATTGCTTGATCCAATAAACAAGATGATTGTACTGAATGTGAAGCTTACTTTAGAACGACTGTTTACTTAATATAACAATGACAACCATGGTAGTGTCGGGGAGGTGGGTGATAGTGATAGTGTGACTTTGGGGGATAACGAGGATTGAGATGAGTTTGATCTTGTAATGGCTGCTAGCCAAATTTCGGATTCCAAATCTGAGGTGAAGAGATATTTATCAGAGTCAGTTGAATCAAAGACTCCTTCATTTAAAATTTGCTTTGGTGGAACCTTAACTCTCATAAGTATCTTATCATTGCTCGCATAGCTCAGAACGTGTTGGCAATTTTCATTACCATTGTATCTTATGAGTCAGTATTTACCACTAAAAGTTGAGTATTTGATCCCTTTCGGAGTGCATTGGCCCCAAAAACTGCAGAATGTCTCATTTGTGCTCAAAATTGGATGAGATGCGACCCTATTGTGAAGGAGGATGACATGACTTCTGATATGACAGAATATCCACAAACTTATACGATTGACTCGAGTAATTTTATTTATGCTTTTGTTAGTTTATTAATATTAATAATATTTTTATTTTTATAAATTATAACTTGGTGTATTTAAATATATTGTGTAGAGTTACCCATCTTGACGACAGAGATCGAGGAGTAGGGATGTTAAAGGAGTTAATTCATCTTTAAGATGTTCTTTAAGTTACTTATCTAAGTTTATTATTTTGGATTTATTGGTTAAAACTTTAGATTCTCATCTTTGTGATATTCTCTAAGTTTATTGATTTTGGTTTTATTAGTTTTGACTTTTAAATTCTAATCTTATATTTTAAGATGATCTTAAATTTTATTAATATATAATTAATAAATCAAAAGAAAAAAAGTACATTAAATCAATGCATAAAATGTTGAAAAAATTAAAAGTCGATTTTTATATTTAACGGTACAAACGTAGATAACAATTATTTAAAAATCGAACCTGCCATATTGGCCACCGGAATTGAAGAGCCCGACATCTGGACAAGGATGACGGAGAGAACTCTCGTGGTTTGTGCACTCACAAGTCGCATCCTCTTTTTAACTCACGTGAATCTGTTTTAAATCGTACCCCTTTTTTCTTTGTTGTATATAAATCGTACCATTTCATGAGATGACGACTAGAGATCCCACTTAAGGTGGATCCCACAGCTGACGCTAGACCTCCTGTCGAGTCCCATGTGTCCATAAAATACAGAATTCGGCTCGAGCCGCGCTACATATCTTTTATTTATTTTATCATAGCAGGCAGACAGTGGTGCCATATACTACCTTATTGAAGTAATGGAACCATGAATCTATCACCTCCAGAGCTCTGATCACACGTGGTTAACCCGAGCTGCCCTCTAGAATATTTGAGAGTCAGTACCACCAACTCAACCTCCACAATATTTGCCATTTTTTTTTTCTTAGCTATTTGCCATGCTCGGCCTATTGCAAATTCGTAGGTTAAAAAGAGAAATGGGTGTCTTCCATAGGTTAAAAAACCCGGTTCCATAGGTAACAAAAAAAAACCTGGTTTAAACAATGACAACCTCAAAACTAATGTTGATTTCATGTCAGGTATCAAGTGTAACACAGAATGCACTCATGACTCGACCATAAGATTCATAATCAGTGATCAGCCACATCACAGGCGGAGGGAGGGGGGGCGAACCGGGGCCACTGCCCTGGTTGGCTCTCCCAAAATTTTTGTTTTTACATGTTATTTTTGTTTTTTTTAGGGCCCGCCCCCTTAAGCCCACTGAAATTCGGCCTGCCCCCCCTGCCTGCCCAAACACCTAAGCCCGCCCCCCTTAAGCCCAGCCCAGCCCAACCCCTTTGATCCTCTCACCCTCATCCCTCTCCTCTCTACTCTCACTGTCTCACACGCGACGTCTCAACATTTGAATCTCCCATTCTCCGTCCCTTTCTCCCAGACCCAGCGGCCAACGACTCCCTCTGGCCTCTCCTCTTAGCTCCTCCACGCCGGACTGCCCACTGGCCACCGCGGTCCGCAGAGCAGCACCTGACAGCCCTCTGTCGACTGCCGCATCCTCCAGACCTCCGGTGATCGGTGCTCTGTGCTACAGTGCTGGTCCAGCCTCTTTCTTAGTCAATCATTTTCTTCCGGTAATTTTTTTATCTCTATGAGATTTTTCATTTATTTCAAACACATTCTGCTGCTAGGATGTAGTTAGTTTTTTTTTTTATCTAATCTCGAATGGGAGTTGTGAAAAGAAGACAGGCCAGTGTAAGTCAACCATGATATCAAACGGAGAAAGCTCCAGCATCAAGAGAATTTTAAGTTCATTAACAACGAAACAAAACCAAATATTCTGCGCAAATGTTTTGTTTTTCAATGGCTTATTTGATCTCAGCACCCTTGTTCCTCAGTCGTGAAGTTAATACATATTTGTGATAAGCATATAATGCCATAAGCATGTAAGATGGACTCATTGGCCTCTAAATATTGAAAACTTAAGCAGCACGAGGAAAATCCAAGTTGGGAATTGTTTTTGAGAAGTGCCAAGTTGAGAGATCCGTTTTATGCAGATGCCAAGGTGATGGTTTTAGAAGCCATTCACGGTCAGCCCTCCATCACCACAGATAGTTTGTCCAGTTATGTAAGCAGATGCCGGAAGGCTGAGGAATGCCACTAACGATGAAACTTTCTTTGGCTCGCCGGCACGTCCGATAGGGGTTCGTGAAATTAAAGCTTTCAGAAGCTGTTCATTACTAAAAACCTGCAATGGCATAACAAGTTCCACAATTTCAGTACTTCATGGATTGGAAATTTTTTAATTAGGAATGTTATCTCGTTATGATTGTCAAACACTGATCAAGAACTATTGTTTCCTCAGTGAAATATCAAGAATATAGTTGGAAAATCCTTTCTTCTCGTAGGATTTTAAATATACATCTCCTGCATAACATCTCAGTACTTTATTTTCCCGGGAAAATAAAATCTCAGTTCCTTGCTCAATTTTTTTTTAAAACAAGAATTAACATCTTATTATGCTTGATATCATCTGACTGAACATGAGGACTACTGTGAGCAGAATTTTAAGATGTTCTGTACTGATCATGCCAACGAGTCAAATAATGCAGAAGTTTGGTGAAAGGAGTTACGAATTCAAGGAGAGGAGTTCTGATCCACCAAGGTGCAACGCAATTAGTCCTGATGTTGTCTTTTGCCCACTCACATGCCAAACTTTTGGTAAGTTGGTTTATTGCTCCTGCATAAAACGATACAATTCAGAACCTTTAGGTCACTACTCGTTTTTATGCTGATGATAGAATCTCACACAATTTGAATTTACAAGGAATAAGAATTTTACCTTTAGTGGCTTCATAAACTGAACCACTTTGCGCTGACACCACTCCAGCAGCAGAAGAAAGGAAAACGATGCTTCCTACCCCTGATGCTACCAGAAGAGGATGAGCAAGTTGACACATGTGGTAAGCAGACTCCAAGTTGGTATTCACGAGGGACGAGAACTCTTTAGCTGTGTATTCTATAGTTGGTTTGGGATTGTTGGTTCCCACGTTGTTTATCTGGAGCCAGACATGGAGCAGAACCGCCCCCACAAAAGATCAGTAGTTAGTAAACGCCTATGTGAAATTGAACAGAGCTAACAGTACTGAAAAGGAACAGGGGGTGATGTTTATGGGTTATTGCAGAAAACTGTCACTGGGAATCAATTCATTCTACAACGCCTCTCATACTTTCAAAATACAGCACATTTAAGGGTTAAACTAAGTGCAGGCTTGAACTTGAAGCAAATTGACATGTTTCATATTTTGATTCAGTTTTCCCTGTATCTCTTCCAGGAAGCAAATTATACTATAGAAGATGTGTATCATTCATTTTTCGTATCAGCAAATAGTACCGTACGCGTATTTCAATATTTTAGACATTTTTTTCCATTACAGAGTAATTTTTTTTAATTTTTCTTTAGAAGTGTGCCCCCATTGATTACTTTCCTGGCTCCGCCACTGAGACACATGGCTCCCATCCCATGACAATAACCACATTATACACACCTGAAAGCTTTCAGAGCTTTCGTAACAAATAAAAAAGGGCATAGAAGTCGTAGGAGTTACTATAGCACCAACTTCACCACCAAAGCAAATGAACATACACCGAGATGGAGGAAACAAATCAGACCCAAAAACCCACAAATAGATGGGTACGACGTAGAAAGTTAAAATTGCAGTAATTTCGGGCAGTTTTCCTGAATGTAAAGCATGACAGAGAACATGCAAAACCCTTAGAGGCTGCCCCATAAAAGCATTCAGATGTTGGCCGGGTGAAATTGAGCCCTCGCAATCATTTGTTCAATTTTTCGAAGCGAGAACCCATTTGGAACGGCCAATAACAAGAAAATTAAAATTAAAAACGAAATCATAAGATAGACATGTGCAAGACCTTTCTTAAGGGTTGCAAGAGATGTATCTACTTGCAGAGAAAGAGAGGTATTGGATTTTCTATATGCCGGCAACGGAACACGAGCGCCATTATACCGTTTAGGAGCCGCCCGGTTCTCTCAAAAGGCAGTTGACATGCTAGGGTTGGATTCCTTTCCTACTTATAGCGCTTTTGTGAACCGAATTGTCCATCTTGCCCTTACCTATTGCCACCGACTACCGAAACGATTGCTGGCCAGTGGCCAAGTCTGAAGGTGAGGGTTTACCCGTCCGGCCCACTCTTTTCAATTAAAACATCACCCGATTCCTTTTTGGAGATAAATATGTTTTAAACCTTCAAAGTTCAAACTGCTATAGGATTTAAATTAGGTGTGAATACTTCAACGGATGAAATTGAAATGGTCTATTCCATTTCATTATAACTAAGAATCCAGTTTTATTAGGCATTTTGGGGCGGAATTTCACACAAATTAGTTTGTTATACATCAAAAATTAACAATAAATAACCTGTAAAATAAATAAATAAATAAATATATATATATATATATATATATATATATATATAATCTAAAATAAACATTCATCTAAAAAAATTACAACATTATAAATTATGGACATCAAAAAAAGTTGTGAGCACTATTTTAAAATTATAATGTTTTAAACCCGATCTAAAATAAAATAAACTTTCAACTAAAATTTTGAAGTAGAATTCAAGGTTTTGAGTCATATTTTTAAAAAATAATTAAAAAACCGAAACTGAAAATTCCGTTAATTTCGCAGAAATTTCGATTCTGATTCCAATTTTGAAAAATGCAAAAAAATACATTCCAATTCCAGTTCTAGTATGTACCGAAATTGAAACTGAAATTTCGAAAGCCAAAATTCCGATTTTAGTCGGAATTTGTGTCCACCCTTAATTTAAAAATTTGAGAATAAAAGAATCTACACATCAATTAACTTATTGGACTAATATGCACACTCTCTCCAAAAGGCCTTTTTTTTAACTAATCAGCAGCCATGAGAAAAAAAACATTTGACAGAGATATAAGGTCACATGATGAAGGCATTCTATTTTAAACATGTGAATAAACAAGTTTCGACAATCTGTCTTTGGTCTTGACCTGAAGAGTTTGTAAATGTCTCACGGCCGAGCCACAGGAAGTAGTACAGTGTGGTCTACTTCGAATCCATTTCTTCCGCAAACAGAGTTGAGTTGTAACTTAAACCTTTTTTTATCTGTCTTCTTTCTAGAATTTTTCCCTCTTTGGCCGCCTTAATCTCCCTTCACCCCTCCTCCGGCGGCGGGAGGAGGTCCCGCCCCCCTCTCCTCCTCTGCTCTTGCCATCTATGACCGGATCCCTTAATAAACCCCCTTTTCGGCGGAGGGAGAGGCTTTTTCCCGACGGTTTTGGTGGCTAGATCAACGCTTTTCTGGAGGTTTTTGAAGACCACGACCGACGGGGACGACATCTACATCGACTGGAGAAGATTTATGCACCGGCTAGCCAGCGACGGGACGACGCGAGTGATCCCAAGCACTGCCACGCGCACACGTGGATCTCACGCGCCCATCCCTTTCTCTTCATTTTTAGCGGCAGGTGGTCTTCTCTGGTATGCATGCGCCAGGTGACTTGTATCTGGACGTTCCAGGCGCTCCTCGTGGTCATCTCCGATGACCGGCCAGGCGGCGCGTGTGGGCCCGCACGTGGATCTCACGCGCCTCACCATGTCCAAATCCCAGTTTGTCGCCTCCAGCTGTTGGTTCTGCCACCGTATTCCGCCATCGACTTTCCTTTTCATCTGGTCGTCTCAGCTTGCTGCCCTTCGTGGGCTTTCACCCTTTATGGGTTTCTACCCGCCCCTTTGGGCTTGGGTTTGTAAGGTCGTTCGGCCCCTTTGCTCGTTGGTCTGTCGCCTCTCCGGAGGGTCTGACACGCTCCTTAGAGCCTGTACTTGAGGTTTTCAAACCTCCTTGATCATTATAAAAGCTTGTTGTTTTGACTAAAAAAAAATCTGCCTCGAACAATTTACCCAAGCAAAAAAATATATATACAGAAAACTCATTTTCTTTTGAGGAACATCCAAGCATTGAAACAATACAATCATAAATACACTTAGCACTCTATTTATTATTCTTGTCACATTATACCCCAACTATTTATTTTAAACACTTTGTACTCAATGTTAAAAAGTTTCGTCAATTTTGACATAAATTGAATATTTTATGACTTCACCCTTCACTACTAAAAAAATTATATAAACAAAATTATCATTTCACACACCAAAAAATCATTTTCCGTCAAAATTTAACAGAAAATTTTAACGAAATGTGTTAATGAGATACAATGTGACAAAAAAATAATAAATTGAGATACAAAATATCAATACCCCTATAGTTGGGAGGTGTGAAATGAGTAATTTAGAGTGAAAAGTGTCTAACATTGGTAGTTAGAGAGTGCAATGTATCAAAACTGATAGTTTAGAGTGCAATGTGTCACAGACCAAGTAGTTTATGGGTGAAAAGTGTACTTCCTCCCGTAAATTATTATTTTGATTCCGTGGATAACAATTTTACCCTCATAATTTTATTTTATCATTATGTATTTTTATTCAAATATTAGCTAAATCTTAAAGCAGTTTGAAAGTGTATAATATAATTATTTGAATTATATTCTCTCACACTTTTTCTTGGGTAAGTCTTCTCCTTAAACTATATGTCTAATACACATTATTTTTAATTAAAATATGCATATTATTATTTATCATTAATTATGATATCTTGTGAAACTTTCACCTGAGCTTAACTTATTAAGAAGAATGTGATTTAATTATTTTAATTATATTTTCTTTATCGGCTGAATTACTGTTTCTCGAACATAGATAAGGGTGTTAGGTTTTCAGTTAACAATCTTAAGCTCATGGTTGTATGTATTTCGGTTGAGTAGTTTTCCTGTTGGAAAATTTGTGTGGGCCACAAAATGAACAAAATCCCAAATTATGATAAGACAGTTTTACATTTGATTGTTTTCATTTGTCTCCGAGGATATATGTATAAACACGGTGGATCAGAGCATCTAAAATCTACAAGTACTCAGCAAGCACTTTTGATACTGAGAAAGTGACAGTCAGCTCAAAGATACATGATGGGTAGTGAGACAGTTAGACCGAGCTTAACGACTCAATGAAGAAGGAGCGAGATACAACCATTCGTCTCTCTTCTAATAAATCAAAAAGAATTACTGAATACGAGCTGTGGCGAACAGTCGAGGCGACTCTAATTCATGTTCTTTTTCTTTTTCTTTTGTTAAGCAACTCTAATGCATGTTCAAGCTAACAGAAGTGCGGATCCAATACCATGACGACTTCATTCTCAGGAAGTGCAAAAATGAATTCCCAAAACAGCCAACAGGCAATTCCACTTTTTTATGAACTACACTGGCAAGTGTTTCCTTCATATGTCAAACAAGGTGAATTTAACGAAATCATGTCGGCTGTACCTTCATTTTAGGATCCTCGTCACGTCACTCTCATTCCAATGATCCAAAGCTATCGGGTGGCCATACCTGATGAATGGAAAAAAAAAACACAAAAAGATTTCCAAATCATCAACTATAATTAAAGAAACGCTAAATCAGTATAAACAAGAATATGACGAAAAAAAAAGTCAGTACAGATTGGTTGTTACTTACATGCAGCTCAACAATCATATAGACGAGGACAAATTCAGTCTAGCAGATATCTCACCATGACCTCAAAAACCACATTCCTTCAAGTTGTTTATATCTACAATACTTATACTATGATTTCTAGAACAAAAAGAAACCCATTTAAGCACAAATATAATAAAAATACTTCTGCTTTTAAGTATCACAACATGCTCTTTTCATGCTCTGATGTTTTTTAGGAGAAGTAATGGAGGACTAAATCACTAGAAGGGTCGCAACAATAGGAAAGTCCCAAAGATTCAATACATCTAATCATCTCAGACTTAAAACAGTTCCAGGTTGCCATATTGCCATTAATCCTAACAAGATATAACCATAACATTCAGCTATCTTTATCGCTATTAGGAAGTACTTTTGAAATTGAAATCACAATGGGAAACACTGCTTATCAAACACTAAAATATCATCAAATTCAAAAGTAAGCAAAGGTAAAAACACCTACCCTGAAAAACAGTTTTCCTTGAAGAAGACCATAAGGAACAGGCCCAAAATGGCGTGAATCGCTTGAGGCATACATGTTATCACCCTGAGTCCAAACATGGCCCTTTGGCACCTATTCATTCAAACACATAGAAAGAAAGCAGCAAAATTATCTGTTATAGAATCAGTGACAAACAACTTAAAACTTACAAAAAAAACATAATAACTCAAAAACAGTAAGAAAAAAGTTAAAGAAACGGATAGAATTATGCAGCCATGGTGGAAAGATAAGTTGCTCCCTTTCGAGAAATTCTCAGTTTTGGAGCTCAAAAGCTTTTCGTGGGCTGGCTCATCACACAATAGATTTGAGATGAGATCCATTCCCTTATGAAGCTTATGATTAAATCCATATGGTGGAAACAGTTTTTGATTTGATTCAATTAGACTTCGAGTTATAGGAACTTTCATGTATGGCAATAGATATGAGATTTTATACAATTTCTACGCATGATTATAGTTTTGTAATGAGTTTCTTAAATATGTTTAATCTAAACAATTCTAGAAGTTTTCTGCTGATATCAGAGTCTATTATTGGGGTCTACCAGGAATGTTTTAGTAGTTAAATTAAGAGTCCTACCTCTAGCAGGTTAAGTGAGAGTCAATTGTTCAGATAAGGTACTTTATGACGTGTTCAAGAAATTCAAGGTATGATTAATGAGATATGTAGCGTACCACGAAAGTGGTAGCCCAACTGACACCCACCCTGTCTTGAAGGTGAGGATGAAGATCCTTGGATCGAAACCCCCAGCTGCCTTTCGTAGTTGCACTTTCGTGGTACTGTAGTGATGTCTCCTCTTCTTGGGTGCGGTAGTTATAGCTCAATTTAATATTTGCAGCGGATAAGAGCCCCTATGGTCACGCCGAAAGGGAGTCAGCTATGCTAATCGCCCCCTACCACTCTTTTGCTTAAAAAAATGAGATACAGAGCGTTGAGTCCTGAGGCACAATAGCCCTAGTGTTTCCTTTCTCTCACTTACTTCTTTCTCTCACTGGTGCATTGTTACCGATCAGGTTAGACAGAAGAGATGCTTCCTATCATTCAAAATTCTCTCTCTACTTTCTTCTTTACAGCCCAAAACACACTTATACACAAGTCGTAAAACCACAAGCTTTTAGCCACCATATAGCCTATTAGATCTGCCGATAAATCCCAGACACAGCTTCCTACACTAATTCCTGTAGCCTAGATTATGCATTCACACCCCTTTTCACCAAGTAAAACCTCTCTTCCTGAACCTAATTTTTAATCCAACCCTAAAGCCTTTCTCTCACCATAACAAATTCTGAGAACTTCATCCTCTTTTCTCCATTTTAGAGCTCATCATAAGCATAACCAGACAGGTTGTCCATAATCTTTCCAACGTCATTATTTCTCTTTAATGGTGCATTGTTACCAATCAGGATAGATAGAAGAGATGGTTCCTATCATTCAAAATTATCTCTCTACTGCCTTCTTTACAACCCAAAACACACTTATACACATAAACACTAAAACCACAAGCTTTTAGCCACCATATAGCCCATTAGATCAGCCTATAAGTCCCAGACACAACTTCCTACAGTAAATTCATGTACCCTAGATTATGCATTTAGACTCTTCTTCACCTTGTAAACCCTCTATTCCTGAACCTAAGTTTTAAGCGAACCCTAAAGCATTCCTCTCACTATAAAAATCTCTGAGAACGTCACTTTTTTTCCATTTTAGAGCTCATCACAAGCATGACCAGACAGGTTTTCCATAATCTTTCCAACGTCCAAAAGATTAGTCCAAACATAACATTTAATATATAAGTTTTAAAAAAATGTAATATAAGGAAAGTGCACAAACAGGATTGGATTGGTTGTTTATTCACATTTGTAATAAACAGTACCAGTGGAATAGTTAAGGTACAACTGGAGGACTAAAACCTTGAGCCCCTCATTCAGATTGGATGATGGTTATGATCAATATCGCATGGACCCGTTATGTGTTGCAGGTGCAGGTAGTATACCTAGGCGTCAGATTCAACCAGTCACCATAGGAAACAAGGGAAACACTTCAAAATTTGAAGTTTCCAAGTTCTCTTTGACTTCTAACCAAAGGTACCATGAAGTATCCACATAATGTAACATGTTAAACATGGGCACACACCCTGTTTGTTCTATTCCCATGATAGATACATGGGTTAAGAACATACTTATGTGAGTATGTACCCTTTGTGAAGTCAGAGAAATAGCACAAATGGGTAGTCTCATCTTTACAATAATAATATCTTGCAAGTTCAATAACCTATTATTGCATAAAGTACTTTGCACTTTAGTTCTGCTATAAGTTTTCCTTCAGGTTACAACAATATGTCTTGCTATAGATCATTTAGTTAATGCGGAAGGCTGTAGGCTATTATTTTGGCAGTATAAAGCTGCCATGGAGAATTTAGACATATATATGATATTGAATAATTCCAAACATATGCTGCCAATAGACTTGCAAGTTGGGAGTTACTCACTTAATTCTAAATGTTGAACTATTTCTCTTCAGAAACCTGCAAAAAATGATTGTTGGCCAATCAGGATGGGAGAAGAAATATTCCCACTACTGATGCTACTATCTTCCTTAAGTTAGGTAAGGGACTAGAATGCTTCGATACCCAACAGAATCAAAATCTAAACGGTGGAAAAGCAGAGTAGAGAAAAGGAGGAACAACCATCTGCTCTCTGGTCTCTTTAAGAACAACAAAAACAACAACAAAAGATTTGCCTCTTCAGCTTAGTCAAAAAACTTGCTACGCTAATCTAAGTACACAAAACTGCTTTCATCAGAAACAACAAGAACACATTCCTGAAACCATACTCATAGGCGTGCAATTTCAGGGATAATGAACCTACGTCACAGGGAATTGCAAATACGGTCAACTTAATCAATTATCCCAACTAATTGCTGGGAGGAAGAATTTCAATTCGAACATATAGTCATACCATAAGAGACCCAACTCCCATTGAAAGCTGGTAATAGCTAGTTCTAGACCCAAAAAACAAAAAAGGGAAACTAACAATTGTTGGCAAATGATGGCAAGCTGCATTTGGATTTCTTACACTAGATGAAAACGTGAGCAAAACGTTTCGATTCCTAACCTCCTGATACACTGAGCGAGCGCTTTATGTTGAGGGTGCCTGGGGGGGCAAACTTGAGGGACATTTGGAAATGACAGCAAGATTTACTGGCTCTCCAACGTATTCGTAAATATGTTGGGGGATATAGTTTTGATCTTCACCCACTTTTTGGTCCAAGAGAGAGGTTTGTATTTAAGAATGATCAACTTGGATATAACAAACAATCACGTAGAATATCAAGCACAAAAAAACTTCTTTCTAAAGGGTCCACACCAAATTCAAGAACACACATCGTAGCATCTAAGACAAAGAAAAGTTTACTGTAGAAGAGTAACCACGATTGATAATTTGGTCCTTACCACAACAGTTTGACACCTGTCACTGTGAACGGGGTCCGCAAAGAAGGAGACTGTCGCCTTCCATGCCCACAATACGCTTAGCCAGAATCCTTCTGGGGTCCAAGGGAGAGCGAACCAGCACCAAGTCCTCGGCGACAACCTTCCCATGTCTGTGCGAAACGTGCTCGGTCAATAGCACATCGCCAGTAAGATTCAAGGTCGGGAGCATACTATGCCCGTACACCTGCAACCACACGATAACCGCGTTCTATAATAACATTAAAACAAAAATAATAATAGTAAAAAACAAAAAACTGACATAAATGGGAAAGGAAGACGAGAAAGATAGGAAAACAGACGAGGGTAGGGGAGCATAAGTAGGTGTTGGTGACATGGAGCAAGCAAAGGAACTTGGCTATGATGGATGTGCGTTCCAGTGCCTCCTTCGCTACGCTTCTCCATTGACCCATGTATCTGTGTTAAAAAAGGTAGGCTATGTTTGTTTTAGTTCTCAAAATCGTTTTTGTTTTTGTGTTTTTTGGAAGTAGTGTAGATTCTTTTGGGAATGGTGAAAAGTTAGTTAAAAGTTGTTGAAATTTTTAAAAATTTATTGAAATTGGTAAAAAGGTATTGAAATTGATGAAAAAATTATTGGGATTGGTGAAAATGTATTGGAATTGATGAAAAAGTGAGAGAAGTTTTTGAAAATTTTTTGAGACCCTATGTTTGGTTTAGGTCTTGAGATATGTTTTTGTGTTTTTATTTTTTTGAAAGTATTGTAAATTCTCTTTAGATTGGTGAAAAGTGTGTTAAAAATTGTTGGAGTTTGTAAAAAGTTATTGGGATGGGTAAAAAGGTATTGGAATTGATGAAAAAGTAAGTAAAAAATCGAAATGATTGATTACATATATTTCACTCAAGTTCTGCTGCTCGACATGATTGATGAGCTCAAAGTATTTGTTTTACAATTGTACAAGTATTATTAACTTCATTATTTGGATCAATTTTGCAATAGAGCTGTAATTTGAATAAACAATATAACGAGCTGCAATCAAAAGCTCGATCCCTATAAAGAATATACAACCAGTCACGAGCAGCTTGTTTATGGTAAAGCAGTGACAGATGGGGTAGAAAAATGCTTGTTGTAATGGCAGAGGGTCGGATTCAAAGCCTTTCTCCTTTATGCTCGAGGAACTGTGGTCGAGAGTAGCCTCTTCTCAAACATTTTTTTTTTGTATGTCTAATCAATCCGTTCAAGATTGAACCTCACCATATCCTCAAGAGCCAACCGGAAGGTGCTTTGAGGAAGACACTGGAGATTTTGGGTTGCAAGATCAGCCTTCTCCTCAGCTAATTCTTGTGCTCTCTCGATGCCCCCACAACTTTTAACTAATCCAATCGCCTCATCGAGGGAACCAGGCTCACTGAATTCGGATTCAATTATATCCCTCAGTTTTGGCTCTTTCTCCAGAGCAAAAATTACAGGGGCAGTGAGGTTCCCTTTCACAAGGTCACTGCCTGCTGGCTTCCCCAGCTGCTCTGCGGACTGCGTAAAATCCAGTATGTCGTCTATGACTTGGAAGGAAAGACCAAGATTCTTACCATATTCATACATTTTCGCAGAAACACTGCTGTCGACCCCGCTAAAAATAGCTGCTCCTTTGGTACTAGCAGCTATTAACGAAGCTGTTTTGTAGTAGCTCTTGAGCAAATACTCGTCGAGTTCAACATCACAATCAAACAAGCTGGATGCCTGCTTTATTTCACCACTAGCAAAATCTTTGATAACCTGCCATTTCAATAGTAAAGCCAACATATAAACTACAGGTCGCAAGTCTCTGATCTATGGACTCGTTATTATTTGGAATTCAACTAGTATTTAAAGAACACCAAAGGTTTTTATGCATTAAAGCTTATTTGTAAAGGTTTCTGATATATGAAAGTTGAGGGGCTTTACCTGGCTTATGAGTTTAATGACTTCAAGATTTTCAAGATTTGCAAGATACCACGATGACTGTGCAAACATGAAGTCCCCGGCCAGCACTGCGACTCTTGTACCATACAGTTGATGAACAGTTTCCTTCCCTGCGTATAAGCATCTTTCATATTGACAGGTACGAAAGAACAGGAAAGCAAAATTTGCCACAGATGGAAGTCTGCCAGCCCAGATGGGATGAAACATCTTGGCAGCTACCTGGTGATTTATGTTTCTTATTCTATATTATATGTATTGAAAGGCTGACTACTCTCCTCTTATTTGCCCCTGCAAACAAGCTGCCTGCTTATCCAGGGTACAACATAATGTCCCTAAGGCACGAAAACCTGGCATTTTGTGCTGTCGAATGCTTAATTTAGTGTGTAGCATACTGAAATCATCCTTTTTGTCAAGTGGAGTAGGATTGTCTAAAAATCTTATGATTTTGTCTCATTTAGATTTTTCATTTATCACTCCGATAATAGTCCCAGTACTCAGTTGCTACTCATCCCGAGGATTGAACATGTGCAACAACCACAAAGAATGCACGGAGACTTAAGGTGAAAGCATAACAAAAACATTACTCTTGGCATTTCTATAAAGAGAAAAGGTGTTAAGAGAGCAGCGAACTGCTAGGCTATATAGGAGTTAGACCTTTATCCAGTGGATTGCACGGAATATATTCAGCTGGAATATCATAATAGGAAAGATTTAAGTTGAATACCACCCTTCTACATGTCAAACATAAAGAAATGTTTCTATGTGATAGAAGCAATCAAACATCCAATGAAGGCTTTTAGTAAAGGATTTTGTTTCAGTTCATCATGTATATATCTCGTTTCCATCAACATCCATGATTCCAGCAGCCAAAACAGATGGACTTTCTATTCCATGTCTAGTTTAGTAGCTGAAGGGTCATCACCATATACTGAATTATACAGAAACAACAACTCATGAGGCACTTGATTACATGAATAGAGATTGTTTGCAGTGCTATTTCTACAAAATCCTGTTCACCTGTAAAACTCATCAATTTTTAAAACTTTTTTTTTCTAGGCATCAATTTGTATAACTGATTGCAAAGAGCAGATGGAAAATGTACTGCCTCCACAAATCCTAGTCAAAATCTTGCATTAACCATCTGCTCAAGTGACCAAGCCCCTCTCCATCTTACTTCTGGTCAGCTACATCTCCATTTTCACCTTTTCAGGATTCAAGTTCACAAGGTACAGCTATATGCTTTTGACACCAATACAACCTTCCTTCCTTTGGGACTGGGACCAGATAGCTCCAGCTACAACAAGAACTAACCTTATATGGATGTCACTCAGTTAGGTGGAGATGAGAACTTCGCATAATTATCAAACATTTGTTCTTCAGATATCTTAATCCATTCTCCCAGTTAGCCAAATTTGGAGCAATGCAGAACATAGCGTTAGTAACTAGTACTCTCTCAATGTTTTAATGCACTTTACTAGATTGAAACTTTTCATATCACATTTTTTATAATTATTTGTTTCAGTGTAAAACAGCCACAAATCTTTGTACATGTTTTGAAACAAAGCAGAGGAATGCAAACCTCAAAAATATGGGTGTCCTTGAAACAGCAAGCATTTCAAATATGTGTTTGAATTTCCAAACTTGCCAACTTCTTATTGCACAGGCCATAAAAATGCGAGAAAAAGGGGCATACTGCGATTTAAAAAGTGACTTTCAGGTAAAGATGCAATGGTCTACCTCTACGTATGTCACTGTCATCTAGCACATCATCATGTATTAAGCTTGCAGTATGGATCATCTCAATGATCTCTGCCAAGCGCCGATGCTCCATAGTAAGTTCCCTGGAGAAAAAGCAGTATCACATGAAGCCTGTGTTTGTTCGGGATAATAAAGCACAGAGTTGTTTGAGAAAAGGATATGGGCTTACTACGCACTTTAAACCAACTAGTTCTGTTGTTGCTCTTGACACTAGAAACACCAAAGCTGGTCTCATCCTCTTCCCACCAGCACCAAATATCTGCTCAGCTGCAGACATCAGAACTGGATTTTCTGCACCAACAATCTACCAGAGAAATTTGGTCAGATACAATCCTATGGATAGAAAATTAAATGATAGCAGATACTATATTCAGATTGTAACTGTGCATCCTAGATAAATCATGATCAGAAATTCAGAACATTTAAATACCCTGAATGTATCTGCATTAAGCAACACTTAGACCAGCATTCACATGAATATTCTCATATATGTACTACGGCATCCCGACAAAAGGAATATATTTCTTTTTCCTTGGGAGACAAAAGGAATATATGAGAGTGTAGTACAGTGCAGAGATGACAGTAGTCTACTAGTAGGACTACTACGATGCACTTGTCAACCAAAGTAATACTTAAAAGTTTCCTGCCAAATGGAAAGCTATAGACTGAACTACGACTAAATCCAAATAGAATCATGTCCACCAGAATAATCTAATGTCTGTATACAGACATCATATTCCAACTCCAATTGAAATGGACTATTAAGTCATCAAGTTTGTGTCACCAAACTTTAACTCTAGTGTTCATTTTCACAGAAATTCTACACAAACATCAACATAAAAAATGAACTAATATACAATATAGTATTCAAAGATGAAAAGGAAAGTTATACATTGAACCCCAAACTACCACATCACTTGCAATGTGCTCCTCAAACTACAAATTGCACCCATAAACGACAAATCGACTTTTAATTAGCACCCAATGTTCAAAGCTGGTCGTTACCATTGTGCCAAATTATCTTTTTTCTGTTGATTTTAACAGTCAAATGGGATGCAAAGTGAAAACCTACTAGCAGTTTAGCGGTGCAATTTGTCAAGGTTGGTAGTTCAAAGTACACATGACAAATGGTTTGTAAGTTTGTAATTTTTCTAAAATGAAAATATTATGGAACCTGCAATCTCCAATTATTCCTTTGAGCCTATTATTACCCTCCCCAACACTAGATCTCACACTTTAAAATTTAACATTTCTAGAAGCATTCAAATATTAGTTTTGTTTCTCAACAGAACACCTAAAACAATATAGAACGGAAAAATAAACAAATAGAGCACGGTGCCACAAACTGAGTGACGTGCATTTGAGCAGACAACAAAACTGTATAGGAACCTTTTTTTTATAAAAGTTAAACTTTATGAACCAAAAAGAGAGTTGACAGTACAAGAGAATATACTAAAAACACTAGAGAATTCAAGCTAATTAACTCAGAAAATCCGCAAAAGGAAAACCTAAGACCGAGTTAGCCCACATAAAAAGAGAATGCAACATAGAACCCCTCAAATGATCCAAAGACATGGCCTTGTCCTCAAAACATCTCTCATTCCTTTCCTCCACAAGCTCCACCATATGCAAGACGGGATCATCTTCCAAATGGCCGAGGCGATAGGATTCTCAAACTTCCTCCTCCAACAATACAAAACATCCACCACCTTCCTAGGCATAACTCAATCATAGTTGAGAATACTCAGCATATGCGCCCACAATCTTGTCGCCATCGTGCAATGAATAAGGATATGTTCAACCGTTTCTCCATCACTCTTACATAAATAGCACCACTCCGTCAAGCACACTCCCCTCCTCCTCAAGTTGTCAATGGTCAGAATTTTCCTGTGAGTGGCTTCCCCAAACAAATAAAGCAGCTCTAGGGGAACCAAATTCGTCCAACATTGACACCATGGAAAATCCTCTCTGGATTCCTCCAAAAGCAAAGAATACTTGAATCTAGGAAAACCTATGTTAGTTATTGTCAAAATATATATTGTCTTAATCCCACATTGATTAAGAATGCGGGTTCTTTGTGATTTGAGTCCTATAAATAGGCTCTTCTATGTACACGTTAAATAGACCATGAGAAGTAAAGATGTAGCTCATTGGGCTTTATGGTGGACGTAGGTCTCTCTAGACCAAACCACCTTTAAGTCTTTTCTCTCTCCCTTCCTCTCTATCTAGTTCAATAATTTATATTTTAATCTTTTCAACATGGTATCAAAGCCACTACGTTCCCATGGCCCTTAGTTTGAGAAGGTAAGCTTGAGAAATTTGCAGCAGGCAAAAAGGCAGAAAGGGCAATGGACTTAGGTTGGTTATTGTTTATTAATGATTAGGCTACTACGACAGCCTTGCGATCATTTCTTCTGTATTTGTTGACTGCTCTCATCACAAGTAGCACAGAGAGTATCAGAAAAAGTATGAACCTTTATGGATCAAAGAAGGAAACCAACTTGAGTTTAAAAGGAGATCAATATCAATTTAAACCTATCCAGAATGTATTGGGCATATAATACCCACAGATAAAAATCACCTTCATGGAGGAATGGCTCTAGGGACAGCAGACTGGATGGAACAGTAAACAAGAGGTACTAACTGCTTCAAGGCTCCTAGGGGGAGTACCAAAGGCAGATAATAAGAAAAGCACTGGTACCATGGTATGCCTAAAAACTCAAAATTCATCCACAAAAATTTAGTGAGATTGAAAGATAAACGACATAAAAATCTTATTTAGTAAAGCAGAGGTTACAGAGAAATGTGTAGTAACATGAGAAATATAGATTCATTCAGCAACAGGAACCTAGGAGTTCGTCGGAATGCAGGTGATCAAATTCATGGTTGAAAAGCGTCTAACAGTTCCTTTTGTCAGTAGCACAGCTATTAATTAATAAATGTTTTGAATGTGCTTACGAAAAAATCCTGAATGCAGAAATTACAGGATGCGGCTAACACAACCCTATTGCATGCAAGAGCAAGCTGCTAAAAAGCGCTTAAAGTTACACGGAGGAATAAATTCGCCGCAAGACCTAATAGGCTTAACAATCAGGATCAAACTAGCAAGTGCTGAGCGATGCTCTATTATAAAGTTGCAGTTTCCCGAACCTAATGAAACTAATGTAAAAACCTAAGATGCAACTACAGCAAGTTTAAACTTGACAAGTGATCATTTGGTTTTAAAGCAGTATGAAATTTGATAGCAAATTGACATAACTAGCCCCAACTGGAATCTTAATTGACTCTTTGGACCTAAATACATGAGGTATACCTTGCTCTCCGAAAAAGAAACAAAAAGTTTAATTTTTGAATCAAACAGAAGAGGGATTACCAAGGCCATCTTCTCCACATGTCTATAATGCAAAAGATGCCCAATGCCAGATAGTATACCTGACTATTGAGAACGACTCTAAAAGGGTATATACTTGCACACATAGTAACATGTATGAATTCTTACCTTCACAAAGCTATCCATAGCTTATTATAGCCAAATCCAGGTTTTGGCAAATCAATCTATCTACAGCAACATGTGCCTATGTTGACTATTGTGGACCTACTGAGCCTTTGAGAGAATACGCATTGACTTCTGACGGGTTGGAAATTTTTAGTGGGATCCAAAGTAGGAACAGTGAGGAACATAGAGGCATTTAAAAGTCACCGAACCACCAACACAGATACAAACATAGATAGGGTCTGGGAACAGAAACTAATTTCACAAAATCTAATCAATGGCATGGCTCCAATCAGATTGGACCATCAAAAGTCTCTTGAGATACATATTTCCACTTGGTGAAAGATGGCATCAGACATTGTTAAATCTGTTGGCTACAATAGCATCATAGGATCACCATATAAAGTGAATTGAATGACATGCTGCATTAAAGCATGAAGGCTGACTGCTTCAGTATATTTTGAGATTACAAGCTGTATGATGACAATCCTTCCATACCCTACCCTTGAGGACCTAGGAGTCGACGTTTTGAATTGAGGTATAGGGTATCTCCACCCAGATACTCTGAATTCTTGGGAGAATGAAACAATCCTTTAACAGGATTAAAATCCTTATCTCTCAAAAAGTTAAAAACCAAAGAATTATGAAGAAAGGTGCACATTTCCAGTGTAAAGAGGGGCAGCAACAAAGAGATAACTGCTGGGACTTTACAGCAATATGAGCTCCTTAAAGTCATCATGAAGGGCTCCATATGATTGAACTTTTCCTGTATGAAAATTTATTGTCTCACAAATGCTTTTCTTAGCTTGAGTTATCATCCCTTTCTACATCTTCTTGGAAGAGCACAAACAGCTGCTTGGCAGGGAAGAGAATTATCCATCCTGAATTAGTATGCTTTTATAGACAGATTCAATGTTTCCATAGCAAATAACTTCTACAATGCATAAACGACTATATACTCTACTGTGTCATAGGATAATGTTAGCTGTGCAACTTTAATTCAGAAAAAACAAATATTCTAATACAATAATCATATAGGAAACATCAGAACACCTTGTCTCCGCCAATGACAAACCAAAACCGTCAGTGCATCAAAAACGACATTCTCCACAGCCACATCAATGACACACTTACAATCTTATTAATACCTCTATCTTCTTGCCTCCACCATCTCCATACAACCACTTTAGCCCACCATGATTACCCTCTCAATGTTGACCTCTGCCTCCACTTTAGTCGCTGTTACTCTTTCTCCGTAGAGGAGTATTCTTTTCCAACAAAAGTATATTGGGTATAGCGTTCACACCAAACGGAACAACAAGAAAGGATAAAATTTCATGTTCCAACAAGAAAGGATGAGCACATATCACCCGATACATATTAATCTAAATACAATATAGCTAACGCAGCACGCACTGAGCAACAAACCACCAATTAAAATCAAACGTTCTTTGCAGGTGTGACAACATTTTAGGAAAAGCATTTTTTTTACGAGACTCTAAAACATAAAATATCTACAAATTTTGACACCATCCAACTCGAGGAATTTCACGAGAAGTACTCACTGACTGAAGATTTTGGTTCAGAGTCAGGAGGTCCTCAGCGACCACTTCAAACAAACTTGTCAGTGAAATTGAGCTTCTTGACTCTTTCTTCAAATCCAACCCCGACGGAGGACCTTGAGCTACCTCTGTATTGGTGGAAAAAGTAAACCAAAACTTATCATTCATACCACAAGCACATAGAAGATAATAACACAAGAAACCATATCGAATCACCAAATCCACACCACGCTTTGGTACCATTAAACAGTGTCTCGGAGGTCTTCGTCGAAGACACTCTACATCGAGGGATGCTCCGCCGTCTACGAACCAGCTTCCTAGCCCCATAGCCAATATTACTACTCTTGCAACAGGAGTTAGCATAATTCCTTACTGAAGACCGATTGAATGAAGCATTGGAAGAGCACTCACAAGCAACCAAATCAAGCACAGTCCTTGCAGAGTCAAGGTTGTGGCATGTCATTAACATCATTGAGTCGGACCCAGAAAAGAAAACACCTTGACCTCCGTCTCAAAATCCAAAAGCCCAGATGAAAAATATGCTCAAACTCCCATGCAACAAATGGCCAGCAGGAGGCTGGTCATTGGAGGCAAAACAATAGTAATAATATGAAAAAGACTTGCGAGATTTTCAAACGGGGTGTTCGGCTCACAAGAGAGGCGAAAAAAGTGGGATTTATATTGAGTGGATCCAAAAGGCCCACATGGCACTTCCACGGGGTTCTTAAGTTCTTATCAGTTGGAGAGAGTGAGGACCGAGGTCAGTGACACGCTTGGACTAACCGACGAGTGACGACCTTGTAGAGGAGGGAGTGAAAGGGCCTCATAGGTCGGTCAATTCTGTGTAGTAGGGGTAGCGATTGGTGGTTAAACGGGAGCCAAGCAATCATCTTAAAATGGCATTGGGGGAGGATATGGGTATAGGATCTTGCCACGTGTGATGGCTATGATCTCTATTATAAAATAGGAGTAATTTCATTGTTTACCTTTTAACTATAATTCAATTGTAATTTCGCTAAGAATTACGTAAATTAAGTTTCAGACAATTTTTAATGTTAGTTTTCAATTTAAATTAGCTGTTAAGTTTGACGGAAAATATGTAAATAATTGAAATGCCCTCAAAGATATTATCAAAAAATAAATAAATATTTGAGAAATAAATTAAAAAATATAAAAATTATTAAAATATAGTTTCAATAGTTTTATTTTAAACAATATATTACCTTTTTTAATGAATTTTTTAATATTTTTATTAATTTTTTCTTTGAGTATATTTCGATCATTTTACAGGTGTTTTCGTCAAACTTAACTGTTGAATTAAATGGAGGGTGAACATTTAGACTTTCTGAAACTTAGGCAACGTAAATCATAGTTCTGATAGTTAGAGAGCGCAATTGCTATTGACTCATAATTGAGGGACGAACAATGACATTATCCTATAAAATAATATATACATATGGAGCTATTTGAATATGACTGTAATAATTCCTCATTATTAAATACAATTACTATTAAACGTGCCCACGTGTTTGGTAGACTAGTCTCTCTAAGGACAAAAATACAAACAAATAAATAAGAAAGTAAACAAATTATAAATAAATAAATAAACATTATATTTTGTACCTTGCAAAATATAATTTTGTCCATTCAAAAATTACCCACGACAAAAATAACTAATTAAAAATTTTCAGTCAAAATTTTTTTACTTTTTTCGATTTTTACACCAAATCAAGACAGCAATTTTCTTCCCTTCTTTTATTAATTTCAAAATATATAAAAAAAAAACTTCAAAATTATCTCTCCCCCAATTAAATTTTACCATTTTTCCACAAAATTCAATAAAACTCTAATCTACCTTAATTTTCACAACATCACCAAATCTAAAAATTTCTAAATGTGAACATGGCCTAAGTTACTAATAACTTTACACTTAAGCGCCCTATGTGTAAAATCTCAATGTTAAAAGTAATAAAAACTAGGGGTTGTTCGGTTGTATAGTATTTTGAGGATTTTTTTATGTTTTGAAAATTTTTATGTGATGTTAATTTTATTGCTATGCGTGTTGTAGTTATTTTTATGTAGGGTTAAAAATGATATTTGGTTGTAAATATTTTGTATTCAAAAAAATCTTGAAGATTTTTTGTTACCGAAATGCTCTAGGTCACGTAGTACAATATTAATGGTCAAGTTGGATCGTAGTATGTAAAGCGTAAATTTATGATAGCTTAGAGTACAAATTAAAAAAAAATGCATTAATAGGATTTTTTGTAAAGTATAAGTTTTTTGATAAAAAAAATATAAATTAAAGAATGAAAATGCTTCTTTTGAGGGCTTCCGAACGCCGAAAGTTAACCAATAAAGTCACTTGTAACGCGCGCGTGATCGTCTTTTGGCCTCTACAAGTCTGGACCATACGGTCTGGTCTTGAATCCTTTCCCTCTACTGTTGTATTTCTTTTTTGAGACAAATGCGCTTCATCGTCTAAATTCTAAGACTGGGAGTGACAAGGGCCACGGGGCTTCCAATTCCCAGTCTTGGTTCATCGATCGTTCATACTTGGATGTGTTTACGCAGAATGCAAGGAACCATACATTATATATTTTTCTTCAGTTCAGTGGTTAAGCATTTTCTGTTTGGTGGCTAGGAATTACCAAGAAAGATAGGCGGCCTATCTTTCTTTTTTTCCTCTGTTTTTTTGGCGAAGGAACTAGTGGACTCAATACAAGGAATCTAAATTGAAATGTAAACACAGTTTTGCTGAACCTCTGCTGCAATATGTTGCATACCTATCTGGCTACTAGTCGAACATTACAAGCTAATTTCAGGACACAATCAGAATTCTCAAGTTTTGCTCCCTCAGGCATATAAACTTTCTTCTTCCGTCATTCATAGATGCAGTTACCATAACCTGCAATTCAGGTGTAAAAAAATAAAAGATGATCTTTCAGAAAATTTGCCTACTGTATATATTTCAAGATTAAAACCCAGAACCCTCCATTCATGACTTACTTGGATCAGTGATGACAACTAGAGCAGAGTTCCTGAAGTCACAATTCCAGTGGTTCCTTCCATGGGACTGGTAGTAGAGGTTCATGGCTACGGAGGCATGGTTTATGAGGTTATCAGGATTGAAGCAAGGGCAACCCCTTTGCAAAATCCGGCAATCCACCTGTGAGCATGCATAATTGATGTTCTGTAGAAGGGTTGCCTGGTCGGACGAAGGCTTGGCCACACAGTCACACACCAAGTTTTCTGCAAATTAATTATAACATTTCACATAAAATTTAAGATCAAAGCAATAAGTAAATCCTGTTATGTTGATCTTTCACTTGTGCCTTCTGTTTGCGAGGAGCTTGATGTTACCTGTCCGTTTGCCGTATTCGAACTCCACCCTGCAAATATTTGGCAGAAAATTGAAGTTTCCTCATGGATGAATCGGAGAAACCTAAATATAATGAGTGGTAGTGGGAGCCACCATTTATAACACGATAGTCTAAAGCCAGAAGCTTAAATTGCACATCCATTATTGCCTTCTGCAGATTTAAATTACAGCAAATCTCCGAACCCACTATTAATTTCAGACCAACGTTACTAAAAAGGTTCGATTCACTTGTTGAATAAAATAAAGTTAGAACAAATTGATGTTTGCAATGCAGAACAGTCTGAAGCAAATCACAGTCGTTTTGTAGCCGAAATATTGCAATTTATGAAATCCTAGTTCAGATCTGAGGAAAAAATGCTAACACCAGTCAAAGGCATGGTTAGAGAATGATGCAGGCAATCATGCAAAAAGACTAGATCGAAGCCAAAAGTGTTGAAAGTGAGCGTAGGTCAAGAAATCTTTGTAAGCGAAACCCGAGTAGTAATTTGCAGCGACCCAGTAGACCGAATTCTCAGAAACCCAGCTCAGATTAAGAGAATGCGATCGACTTATATAAGGAGCGAAAAGTCATGTGTACTTTCGAGGAACTGAAAGCTAGGAGAGGAGATATACCTGAAACGAAGGACAAGAGCAGAAGCAAAAGAGAGAGAACCGCTTTAGCCATCATAGGTGCCGTACAAGGATGACGCTGCTACTGCCGCAATTTACTGCTTGCTTTACTGGGCACTGCGAGGAAAGCAGAATAGTCACTGGGCACTGATGAGAGAGCAGCGACTGTATCCCTGATGTATCTCCTGTCTGAGGAGGAGGAAGCCACATGTTTTTGCTTTTGAAGGTGAATTAAACGACAAATTTAACGGCTGTATTCATGAATGAGCCGTTACGGGACGGGATCTCTTGGGGGGAGAAGCAGTGAATTAGGAAAGCGGCTGCTGGTAGCCTGGTTGTAGAACAGGCACGTGATGCGAATGCCTTTATTACGGCTTTTCGTCTTCCCATTCTACATCATATTCTTTTTTTCTTTTTCTTTTTTTTTTCTTTTTTTTTTCTCTAAGCAAAGTGAATTTCATTGCTGATGGAGAGAAAATACAAATACCGAATCCACGATCCAAAAACGATTATATGGGACACAAAGGCCCATTACATCAAGTTTAAAGGCCCAAAGGGCCATACACCAACAGGCCTTAAAGGCCAATAAATGACAGGTCAGAAGGGCCTCTACAAACCCGGTCAACAGACCCACAACACCAACCCGAGTCCACAGACCCGGGACACTACACCATCTCACCAAGAACGGTAGAAACCGCCGCCGGAGGAGGAAAGGAGCCAGCACTTGCAACAAAAACAACCACAAAGAAGACACTCGGCCAAAATAAGGCCAACCACCGCTAGGCGCGTCAGATCTACGCGCCTCTCTAAGAAGAGCCAGAGGTAGGCTGCCGGACAGGGACATCGTTGAAGCACCAAAGCTGCTGAAACTGACCATTAGCTGAGAGTTTGTTGAAACATGTTCTATGGGCGCCAAGAAATCTCCATCGGGGCAAGACCCATAACAAGAAACCCACAAAGATATTAAATGCAGAAAAAAAAACACCGAAAAAGGCACCTCCTGGTTGGCCTTCGCCAGGAGGGGGCAAACGGGAAGAGGAGGACCTCCTCTCGTCCCCCGCAAAATGAGAGAGGGTGTGAAGTGTTTCAGAAGAAAGGGGAGGGGGGAGTCTAGAGAAGGAGGACCCTCTCTCTCCATTATATTCATTGTCCTTTTTATCCGCGACACTTTCTGCTGTAATAGGACCAAATTATCTACCGCAACAAAAATTACATGTGTTTGTTAAATAAAATGCATTTTAAAATATAACAGATAAGGTCCATCTTACATATCTTAGTGAGGAGTATTTCTTGTCATTCGAACAATTCAGATAAAGATAAAAATATAACAGATAGACTCTACATTAAAGTTCATACTGTCCGAAAATTTATATGGATAATATCAAATGGTGTAAAGTCTACGTGATATATCTATCTCTCTTCAAACAGACAACAAATTGCACTGGATCTTGATCCATGCTTTACCTATGTAACTTTAACCAGCTATTTTAAGTAATTGAATTTTTTTATATTTATCTAGATTTGATGGCCCCTATTTACTGTGAAAATTGAGAAAATTAAAAAAAATAAATAGAAAATTTATGTTTACATCTAAAATCCCTTAAAATCTGACTTTGAAAACATTAATTTGGGAGTCGGAACCGACCCGTTGATTGAGTACAGTTCCAGACCTTTTCAATATTTTGAAGACGTGTTGCAGAAAGAAGATGGAACAAAAAGGTCCCGTGGTCTTTAGAATGAGGTGAGGTGCATTTAGGCCGTCCAAAGTGGGTGGCTCTGTTCGCAACAATTACTTCACTTTGACGCTTCGTCTGACTCTAGAAGAGGAGGAGGAACTGTAGTAACGGCTCTTCCCAGTATCTTGTCGTGGGAAACGTAGACCGACAAGCGTAGCCCATCCTTCTCGTAACGACAACAGCAGTGCTTTCCTTCGAAACATACCACATGTACACACTATTTCCCTCATTAAAAGCCACCGACACATGGAAATATATATATATATATATATTTAAACAACACTTTTCTTGAAAAGTAAAGAATTACAGTCGAGTAGTTACAAGAGTGGTAAGAAAAGAAAGAAAGAAGAAAGAAAGAAAGAAAGAGTAGTTATAAGAGGACAATTCAAAAGGCCAGCAACAAATTTAAAATATCAAAGTATTTGGCCTCGTGTGCTTTAGTTGATTCACGCCTCTGCCTCTATTTGGCCTTTTGTCAAACAGTGGTCTGCACCTTATTTTCTTTGTTATTTGCCTCTGTTCTACCAAACTTCTCCCACACAAACCTCTCACAACACACAGATTCGCCAACAGACTCCTCGATTCAACTCTTACTTCGTTGTCCAACTTCACAAATCCGGCAATATGTAGGAAGAGAGTTATTAAGCAAAATGGCAACAAACATGGCTAGCTGAAACTAATGCTGTGCGATTAAATGTCCACGGGCTACCTTCCAGAAGTTTGCCTGAAATTCATATTCGTTCTGCCCCGTATAATTCCCTCCTTTGGATATTTGCCGATTACAAATTGGTTCCAAGAACCTGCATTGCCCTACATAAGTCAGTTCCAGCTTCATCTAAGCTGACGGATTATTAGTATCCTCTACAATGGTCTGTTTGGATTATATGTACAAGCGGACGGATTATTAAGATCCTCTAAAATGTTCTGTTTGGATTATAAGTGCAATTTAAAGAAATATAAACACTTCATTTTAATATTATTTATATAAAATTTAAAATAGTATAAATCCTATAATAAAGTTTACATATTATATATATCTATCTCTTCTTTAATTATATGGATCAATTTAGACATAAATAAATTACAAGAAATCTCCAAAATAACATGCAAACAGTTTCATACCAATTACCAGGCTATATGCGCAGGGACTCGAGTGGATATTGTTGGAGGTGGAAGAGGCAGCAGCACCACGTGCAGTTTTATTGAAGCAGAAAGTAGTAAAGTCTTATCTAAACAGAAAAGAAAAATAATAATTTGGTGGATAAATGAGACTACGGACTTGTTTAAAAAATGATTCCTACTCTGTTAACAAAATTACTTTTAAATTAATTGTTTGGACCCTTTAGAAAACCAATTTCAAGAAACATATAAGCTGAACAAAAAGGAAAAAGATATTCGTGGCGCGAGTGGTTTGGTCGAAATTTGAAGGATTTTGTTGAAAGTGGTGTAGTCTCACATTGCTTAGCAAGGTGGGGTATGTGATTTTGTAGGCTTATAAATAGAAGCCTCTTTGTAATGTTTTAAAATATAAGTGAGTTAACATAACAAATCCAATTGAGTGTTCCCATAATTGGATGTCTCACTTATCAAATATAAAATTTTTTATTTCTAACATGGTATCAGAGGAAGGTATTCGGCTTTAGTCCGGTTACCTCCTGGCGACCATCCGGCTTAGTACCGGCTTTCTTCCGGCTTAGTACCGGCAATTTTCCAGCTTAGTACCGGTAACTTTTTCGGCTCAGTACCGGCTTTCTCCCGGCTTAATACCGGCGACCATCCGGCTTATTACCGGCAATTTTAGGCCTGAACATCGGTCGGTTGTCACTTATGGACAACCGACGCCAACCTTGCTATACAAACTGGCCGAACACACCGAATGAATTTTTCATTCGGTCGATTCGGCCGGTTCATTCGGTTGGGCCTCATGGGCCTTTTTAAGATAAGGCCCAATGTTTTGGGCTATTTTCTATTTTTTTTTTGATAAATAATTTTGGGCAATTTTCATTGTTCTAAAATTATCAAAAAGAACACCAATACCTTCAATTATCAACATAATACAGTCCAAAATAAAATAAGCTATACTAAGATAATTTAATACAGTCCAAATTAAAATAAACTAGACTAAGATAAATACATTCCAAAATAAAATAAATTCATCAAGTCTCCAAAAGCTCCTCAAGCTCCTCCACTTTCACCTTCTGAAAAACCAAAAATAACATATTGTGTAAATACTAAATAGTAAAGATTTTCAGTAAAGAGAAATCTAAAATAACTACTAAATTAGTAAATTACCTTCTTCAACCTCAAAGTTTTCAATGCTGTCCAATGATTGTTGAATGTCAAAACTGGGTTCTTCCCTTAACCAATTTTGCGTACAAATTAATGCCTCAACAGTTTTTGGACTCAAAGAACTCCGAAAGGGATCAAGCACACGTCCACCGGTGCTAAATGCAGATTCAGAAGAAACGGTAGAAATAGGCATAGCCATCACGTCACGTGCAATATGACCAAGGATAGGATATTTAGAGGCATTCATCTTCCACCAATTTAAAACATCAAAATCCACAGTCCGTGCCTCCCGACCATCTGATAAGTATTGTTCAATTTCAGATTTGTTACCCACATCTGTTTTTGATTCAAATTCATCCATAATGCCCCAAAAGGATTCAGGGTCGTCTACATCATTCTCATCACCCCCATGTGGAGTAAAAGAGTCCTTGCATGGTTGAACCTCGCTTGAAGACCCAAACCGAGCTGAATACTCCGTATACAATCGATGTAAGACACGTCTTACACTTTCTAACATCAATTCAGCCTCATGTTCATATATTTGATTGAACCACAATTCCAAAGCAAACATTTTGCACCGTGGATCAATCACAACAGCAATGAATAAAAATAAATTAAACTTCTCAGACCTTCCCCAATATTTTTCATACTTCCGTTTCATACCAATTGTCATGGCACTTAAAAGAACATCACCACTATCACACATCCTTGATAATTGTTTTTGAATCATACAAAGCTCTTGAAAATATGCATTAGAAGTTACATGCAAAGATCCAGAAAAATCTCAATGTAGCTTCATAAAAAATTTTCAAAAACTTTGTAATTACTCGAATTCTATCCCAATCACCACATCCAGAAGGCCCCAAAATCCTTCTCCCCTCACTAGCTTCATCAAAGTAACGAAGAAAGTGCTCATCATCATCCTCCAAGCGTTCAAATGCCTTTTGATATATTTGAGTTGAGTCCAACATAAGATAAGTTGAGTTCCATCTGGTAGAAACATCAAGACACAATCCCCTTTTACTCTCAATCTTTTCCTTTTGTGCACAAACATTGAATATTTTCAATCTAGAAGGAGATGACCTCACATATCTCACTGCATTGCGAACCTTGAGAATTGATTCATCACTTTCTTTTAACCCCTCAGTGACAATAAGGTTTAGGATGTGGGCACAACATCTCATATGAAGGTAATCACCATCCATGACATTGTCCTTCATATGCCTCTTTAGGTAATCAATAACAACATCATTTGAGGAGGCATTATCAATTGTGATGGTGAAAACTCTATCTATTCCCCAATCATGTAAACAAGTCTATATATGCTTCCCAATTGTATCCCCCCGATGATTAGGAATTAAACAAAAGTTTATGATTCTTTTGTGCAACCTCCATTCAGAATCAATGAAATGTGCTGTCAAACACATGTAATTTAAATTTTGCACTGAGCTCCAAGTGTCAGTTGTGAGACAAACTCTACTAGCAGTTGACTTAAAAAAAGATTTCAACTTTCCTTTTTCCATATCATAAAGCTTCATACAATCCCTAGCCACAGTAACACGAGAAGGCACATTAAACTTAGGTTCAATTTTTGAACAGACTTTTCTAAACTTAATCGACTCCACAAATCTAAAAGGCAATTCATCACAAATAACCATTTCAGCAATTGCCATCCGAATACCTTCAGGATCATACTTGTGAAACCCATTTTATTAATTGCACCACCATCAGACCCTTCCCCTTTCTTGTCAAAACACAAAGTAGTCTGATTCTTATCCACTGGTCTCCTATAGGGATACTTCTTGCAACTCTCTAAATGTTGTATCATTGATGATGTCCCATTTTTCTTAGAGTGACAAAAGTACTCCTTCGAACAATAGTTACATGTGGCTTTCGGGTCACTAGAATCACAAGCAGCCATTTTGGTAAAATGGTCTCACACTTGGGATGGGTCTCTACTAGCCTTCCTTTTAGAAAAAGGTCGAATAGTAGGCTGGGACTGGGTTTAAGTTGGAGTATTGTTAACACTTGTGACGGGTGCCTCGTCCCCTTTAGATGTAGGACCGTCCATCTAGAATTCAGTAAGTGAAATGTCACTATCACATTCTATGCAATATAATTAGAATTTAATCCAATATCCAATATGATATATATGAAAAAACATAATATAATCTAATACCAATATCCAATATGCAATATAATTAGAGGAACTGTGTATGGGTAAACATGGGCTGTGTTTGCAGCATGCAGTGGCTGGGAGGGATCCAGACAGTATGGACTATGAGTCACAGATAATGAGGGAATGGACTATCAATGTCTCACAGTCAGTCCAGTGTAAAAATGGTGTCTATTTATGAGTATTGCTAATAAGTCTGTGTTGCATTTTGACCTCAACTAGAACTCCTTTAATTCTCATAAGTGTTTTAAGGCAAGTCTGTCATCTAGGTCAGACATCCACTGGAACTAAAACTTGTCATCTTGTAGTGATGAACAGGACTTTTCCACTAGATCACATGTAGGAATCTCTGGAACCCAAAACATTACATGCATTTCCATTTATGTGTTCTATAAAAGACCCTAAATGAAAGAATACTTAAACCACATTACAATTTATCTGCATTGTTCCAAGGAGACAAGAACACCTAAACCAAAAACTTCGAATCATATGCACACAGCAAAGAAATTCAATCCACACACTTGAATAATAGAAATACCACAAATTGGATAGTCTCGGCATAAAACATCTGTCCACATTCAACAGGTCCATAACTCAAAATCAGCTAGTGGCAACACTCTGACAGACAATCCAACTTCAACTAGAAATATGAAAAAACTGATATATGACATTCCAAGCCATTTTAAAGAACTCTCAGGTTCACAAAGAGAAGGAAGAATCACAAACTCTTGCAAATTACAATGTGATTAATTCCATTTAAAAGCAATAATCCATGTATCTCGAGTCATTCTTTGTACAATAGCTGCACATTCTATATACCCTCACATAAAGAAGCCACAGTTAAGGCAATAGACATACACGAAACAAAGTTAGGGTTAGGGGTTACATACACGAAACAGAGTTAGGGTTAGGGTTGGGGTTATTTGAAAAAGGAGAACAAATAAAATCGACAATTAACAACGATAAATGAAGCCGAAAATCGAAATCCCAAAATAAGTGGAGGTTAATCAGGAAAGAAAATGTTAGTTGGGGAAGTTGAGAAGCTGACCTTGGATGCAAGATTCGTCTCTGTTTTCAGTAGGACTCGAAGCTGAGATGCAAGATTCGTCCCGCACAGAAAACAAAATCGCAGCTAGAAGATCCTAACTTAACAGAAAACAAAATCAAACAAAAAATATCAGTAAATCGAAACCTAATCGAGACAAGAGCAGCAAAGTGAGAAGAAATAGAGAGAGAGAGAGAGAGAAGCGGCGTGATTGAGAAGGGTGGATATAGCTGAAGATTGAAGCTTTGGAACTTACATGGGAACCCACAAGAGAAGAGCCTGACAAATCGGATGAGAGCTGGAGGGGGAAGGAGAAGCCTGGAGGGGTGGAGGCCGGAGGGGGAACGACGAACGGCGCTGCTTAGGGAGTTAGGGTTAGGGATCGAATGGCGAACTCGAAGGGGACACTGGACAAGGGTAAAAATAATTCGTATACAGATCTGATATATCGGTCGGTTCGGTTTTCGGTTAACCGACCCATATCACCGAAAACCGAACCGACTCAGTCGGTTTTTAAAAACAATGGGCCGAGGACCGACCTGGGCCATGGCCCAACCGCCCGCGCCGATGGGCTGCGGTCGGTTTGGGTCGGCCGGTTCGGCCCTCGGCCCAAACATATTCAGGCCTAGGCAATTTTCCGGCTCAGTACAAGCTTTCTCCCGGCTCAGTACCGGTAACCTCTCCGCTCAGTACCGGCATCCTTCCGGTGCAGTACCGGCGACTTCCCGGCTTAGTACCGACAATCTTTGTAATTATTTTTTTTCTGTAATTATTTTTGTAACTCCAAACTCAAGGTTTGTCGGTTTGTCCACCTTGAGTTTGCAGGGGAGTGTTGAAAGTGGTGTAGTCTCACATTGCTTAGCAATGTGGGGTATGTGAGTTTGTAAGCTTATAAATAGAAGCCCCTTATAATGTTTTAAAATATAAGTGAGTTAACATAACAAATCCAATTAAGTGTTCTCATAAGTGGATGTCTCACTTGTCAAGTATAAATTTTTTTATTTATAACCGATTTAACGGCAGACAACTTGAACCAGTACGAAGCGGAAGTGTCCTTGCTCTTTTTTTTTTGTTTTTTTGTTTTTGGTGTGGGGGTGGGGGGTTAGTTATCCATACTCCATTTTACTCAAGTGCTATCCCACAAAATAATTGAAAATCGTTTTCCAGAAACTGCATTCAGAATGCTTGGAGCAATATCGATTTCCACTCCAGTATGGCATTCGGCACCCGTTCCCTTCAGAAATTGCGGTTCCATTCACACAAGTTCCTTTCTGAGAAATCCAACAGTATTACTGAGCCAAAAGCAACATTTGCCTCTCTTTACCGCATGCCCTCTCCATTTTTCTCCTCACAAAGATAGTGTAACCCCGACCCAGTTTTCCCTGAGTGCCTCTTCTTCATCTGCAGGCAAATTCAATTTCCTTCTCTATTTGCATGAGTACTATCATTATATACATTTGTTCCGTTTATATGGAATTAGTGATCCTCAAAATTTAGTAGCCATGTGGAAGAAATAACTTGATGATGGATTATGTTGTCTTTCCCATATCAACATGGAACTGGTTTTGCGTTGTTTTTTATATGAATTGTGGAAATGCAGTCATATAAGCAGACTATAGTTCCTGCAGGGAAAATTCTAACTGATACCGAGAGCTTCGTCTTACGGGTAGGTGATCTTAAATAGAGCTTAGATGGAAGTATAGAATTGTGGGGCCAAAACGGTTCGGGGAAAAAAATTAGGTAGATGTTAGTTCAATGTAGCGCCCAATTTAGTTGACGATGTGGGCAATGAATTGAGGGTTATTCTCGTTGAAGCTCTGTTGAGAGGAAATACAGTACCAAGGCTTTCAGTTAGTCTGACTGCTGTAACGGATCAACGAAGTTTAGTTGATCTGATCATGGGATTTAGGCCTAGGTTATAACTCTTGGATCTGATAAAGTTAGGAATACTTGTGTACCCTCACCTATTATTAGTTTATAACCTAGGAAAAAATGAGGTTGTTAATTTACTAGGTTATTGTCTGCGTACCCAAATGGGTTCTCAGTGGTCTAATTGGTAGATGGAGTTAAGTAAGCATCCGTTTTATTTAGAAAAAAAAGGGTAAGCATCCGTTTATTTCTAATTCTTGTAGGTGGTCAGGAAGTGATCCTCTATCTCACCCCATATAGGACACAAAACTGTTTTTCTATCTTTCAAAAGACATATTTGATGCAATTTTAATATGTTAGAAACCCAAAATTTCTCCATGGTTTCTCAGGATTTAAAGGGGAAAAAGTGTCTCAGGATACTTAGGAGTGGTTTCTCTTTTTTAATTCTGGTAGATAATGATATTATTTGGTTCATTGGGAAGAGGTTTGATAACTAGTGTGATGTTATATTGGAGGTAGAGAATGGTGATTGCTGGGGTTGATGGGGAGAAACGTGATGCACAATCGATTTTAAGTGGTAGAACAGAAGTGATGAAAATTGAACTTCTTAACATGACAAATGCAGGGGTTGAGAAGTAAGTGAACAGTCATCGTGGAGATGCAAGAACAAAGATCGGTAGATATATAATTCTCTAGGCCCTTCAAACTATGGCCTTATGGCCTAGTTAGTTCAGTGTCGAACAACTTTACTATTGAACTTAATGGTATGTATCTGGCATGAAAAAATTATGATGGTGTCTCTATAGTGGAAATCTGAGAGATGCATGTCGCGTTTTTTGAATGGAGAACCATGAATTTTGTTAAAAATAGCACTAAAGTAATTGTGTTTGTAGGCATGTATGACAAGGAAATATCTGCTATTACTTGAATTGTTGTCATGAAAGTCCTTTTAATTGACCGGTTTTAGATTCCATAATTATTGAGGGGTGGAAATACCAGGAATAACTGTCATGAGGAGCAATAGTTCGCTACGTTTGGATTGGAGTTCTGTTTTGCTGTGGTTTCCAAAGCTGTATAGTTTTTACTGTATCTTCTCATTTTGTTGTATCTTCCAAGCCTTTTCTTGTTTTCTTCATTCTTCTTGTTTTTAAAAAATTAAGACAGATATGCATTTGTTGATGGCACTAACTCTAGGTACCTGCATAATTGCCTTGAAGTTGTGGTTCTTGATATGTAAGTTTATGCAGTTGCAAGGATTAACCATTTCTTTCTTCGAAATATTAAAAACATACATTCCATGAGTGTTCTTGTTAGACCAGTTTGATTAAGGAAAATTGAACACACGTTTCCTCTAAAAGTAAAAAATAGTCTGTATTTGGCATCAAAACTGGGGTCAATTTGGGCACATTCTTTATCCAAGAAAAATTAAATTAAGCTCTCCAGCCAGTAGGAAAAAGTCCTCGATTGCCAAGAAAGTTCAGGTTTGATTGGTTTCTGATGGCATATTTTTTGAAGTTGCTATTTAGAAGAATATTGCATATTTTGGGTGGTTAATTTGTTTTTAATCTTATAGACTCTGATAAATTAGAATGCTAAGAATCTGGTTGCAAGAGAATTTGATTAATTTCTGCTTTCTTTTCCTTTCTGCTGTGAAGAAAAATGGTGATCCAGTTGAATAACATTATCAGGGAAGGACAAAAAAGCTGAGAGAATAACGCATTAGATTCAATTTTTTACACTTTCCATATAAGTGAAGTAGAGGTAGATGTAATTGGAACCAAAAATTGGAACTCTGTGGGAGGAAAAGAGTGTATGCTATCTCTTTTTCTCCCGCTCTCTTCTTGTTTTTTTTTCATCAATTCTGATATGTTCAGGTAACAAAAAATATGGCATCTTTTACCCCTTTAAAATCCTCCTGCAGTTGGAAATGCGGAATACATGGAGGAACCAACAACCAATGTGAAATTTCAAATGTCTCTCAGTTTGCCTGGCTGCTTGGGTTCATTGTCTTTGCTTGGAGCTGGTTAGTTATTTTATCTTTCAGCTTTCTTTTCAAGAAAAATGATACCTGATTAGGATACTTGCTATATTTTCACTGTTCATATACCTGCAACGAGAATTATGAGGAAAAATATTGAAAAAGTCGGTGTTATTGTACTGCTCACGTATATGGTGCAGGATTGTAGATCTTTTATTTGAGAGAATTTTTTGTTGGCTGTCTAAAGCGCAGGATACAACTGAGTTAAACTTTTGTCAGAACCTGTCTTGGGAGCTAGATCTCATGTATCATATATATCTCGTATAAGGCATCTTTTTATACTTGCCATTGTGATTTATTCCACTTCTTATTTTTTTCCCCCAAGCGAAGAGATGAATTATATCTCTTCTAAGGGATAACTATTTTGGAAAATGCCCTTTTCCAGAGAACTTATGATGGTCCCTCCATGGGCTGTTGTGTTGGTGCCTTCTATAATACAAGAATGATGGCTATGAGGGTTCTATGAAACCCTTTCAGTCCTATCATTCACACCTTGGTTAATGTAAAGTTTTTGTGAAGTTTGGCACTGTTAACTTCAAGAGCACGACTTCTGGGGGCCATATCTCATGAGTGGAGGTCACTAGTTTGAAGTTTACTCTCCCCGACTCTCTTCCAGAGGTTCAAACTCACTCTTCAGCAAAAAGGGGCCAAGTCACTGCCATTCTTAGCGTGTCACATTTTAGTTCATCAATAGCTCTGAGCAAACAGAAAGACTAGTAAATAAGGAATACGCTCTTTTTGTAGCCGTGCAAGTGTTTTATTCTACCTCCAAATATGTATGGTGCAGGTTTAAAAAATCTTTAGATTACGGTGGCCTTTTTACCAGCGCTTATTTTACCTTGATTCCAAAATAGTCTTTTGTCTGAATTAGCCTTAATCTGAAATCTGGCTCTGGAATAATTTCAGGATACAGGGAGAAAGTTTTCGCTATCATTGGTGTTAAGGTCTATGCTGTTGGCTTCTATGTAAATCCGTCTGTTTTGAGTACATTGAACTCTTGGAAAGGGAAATCGGTAGCTGAAATTCAAGTGGGTCTCTCCTTATTCAACTCAATTTTTCAATGTAAGGACAAAAATAAAGTTGTTCGTACTTTCGTGCTTTTGAGGGAAAGGGAGAGTTAGAAAGAGAGAGAGAGTTTGCTAGAGTACCTTTGGGAAGTTGTTAACATAACTTTTGTTAGTCACAGCTCCTTTGGAGAAATCATTACAGATTGTACTGGTCAGAGATGTCGACGGCAAAACTTTCTGGGATGCGTTAGATGATGCCATCTCCCCAAGAATCAAAGCACCTACTTCCATTGATGAATCTGCTTTATCCACATTTCGTACCGTCTTTCAAGGGCGACCCCTTAACAAAGGAACCTTTATATTTTTGACTTGGGCGGACCCGTCCAAAATGCTTGTAAGTTTGAATAATACACCATTCTTCCAACAAGCATGCACTGTAGATACATGTTTTCCCTTTTTTTTTTGGTAAGTAAATTGTTTTTGCTCTTGAACAAAATTTTCTCCTCCCGAGTCCCCACCCGCCAAAGATAAACGTAAAAAATGTTCTACACATCATTCCATTGGTTTCATTGTGATTCTGAAGCCATAGTATTTAATGATTTTCATAATGAGCTTTCTCTTTTCTTGGATGCTATTTCTCTTATATAGACTGACCCATCTGGATTGACTCTGATTTTCAGGTTTGTGTCTCATCAGATGGGATTCCATCTGGTGTGGATGCTGAAATTGTGTCAGAGAATGTGAATCTTGCCCTTTTCGATGTATTTTTTGGGAATGCACCTGTTTCTCCCTCCTTGAAAGATTCAGTTGCCAAGGGGTTGGCAACAATCCTCAAGTAGATGACGAGTTAGTTTCTTGCAATATACTTTTTCCACTTATTTTTCAGTGATAATGCATCTATTTGCTTGATTACTTGGAACATTGTTAATCTTATCAGCATATATGTAACATGGCAGGGGAATTGTTTTAAAATTATTGGCAGAGCTATATTTCTCAACCTTCAGAATAATGTTCACTAGAGCTGGGGTAGGGTATCCTAAGGAAGTTTGTTCTCTTGACTCATTGCACATACCTCGTACATTTTCCGGAAGAATTTTTTTGTTGCATTTGAGCAGGAATTGTTTCCCAGTTGACAAAGCTGCTAGTTTTTCAAATTCAACCTTTTTTTTCCTGTTAGCATACCAAGTACTCACAGATTGCCCATAAGAAATACAAATTGGCTGACCTTTTAATTCAATCTCTGAAACGCAGTTAACACCACCTACTCTCAATGTATGGTTGTTCTGTTGAAGCCACTAAGACCTGGTTTAGAGGTCAAGATACCTGAAGGCCTATTCGCCATTGTTGGGGCTGTACCAGGTAGGCCCATTAGTTGGGGTTTGGAGATAGATGGAGGAGCCTCCTCTCTGGGCAGAAGCAGGAAGAAGCCCTTAAAGTTGATATAGTGCATACTATGACCTTAGCTCTATATGGAAAGTTATGGTACGGATCATAATCGCCAGCCATTTTGCTCTGTGGTAGGCAGAATATTCAGCTCGTAGTACAAAAAAATGTTATTGTTCACTACCTTAAGCTACATCCTCTTTGTCCTTGTGGCACACGGAACTTCAAATGTGAAGTAATAATAGCAAAATGGTGTCCTCCAACATGTATGATAATGGGTTAGAATTCAACAGCTGGATTATGTCCGTAAGGCCATTAACCAGGTCATAGAACACTAACAGCTTTATTTGTAGAAATCTTCATCAAGAAAAATTTAGGAATCTGTACCAACTTTGTCTGATTTGATTTTCTCAAGCATCTTGACAACCTCGGCCATGGTAGGTCTCCTGGAGGGTTCTGATTCGAGACACATTAAAGCAATACTGAATACCTTGCCAATCTCATCCTCGGGACAACAAACTAGGCCACGGTCCAGTACATGCTCTTCCTTCTTCTCCTGTACAACTGCCTTCACCTGCTCCAACAATCACAGAACACTTTTGGTGACAGTGAATCAGGCATCAATCCCGGGAGAGGTGCCACATTGAGCACTTCGACAAAGAACACTAAACAACTTTGGCAAATGCCAAATAACCTGAATCATTCTCATGGTTAGACGCCAGAGACTGTTTAAGGCTTGCAACATCAGAGGTCCTATCTCTAGTTCTAGTTTAAAATGTAAAATCTTTCCTGCTAATTCTAGTCTGTGGTGATCGCTGTTTTGGTTTGCATATGATCTTCTCCTTGATGATTTAATGGATCCTCGGGAGCAACACAGTACCAATTGCCATTCCAAATTCAGCTACTAGATTGATGAGTTTAATAGTTACTGAATTCCCTCTCCCCCTCTTTTCTCTCACCAGATCAAACAAATGACGAAGAAGGACCTCGCCCAAAACAATATTAATTTACCACTTCCATGTATCGTCGGAAAATGCCCGAGCTAATGAAGCAGATATTCTACATTACGAAGAAAATCTTAAAGTAATCAGAAGTGGAGGTTTGAGATCAATATGAGACTGCTCAGAGCTAATGACTGTTAGCATTTAGGAAAAATAAAAATGGATTCAGTGCGATTTTAATAGATGTTCATATCATACCCATGAGACAAGCTGGGTTCCCTCTTCTATGAATGCTACATCATTTGGCTTTTTCCCTGTTAAAAGCTCCAGTAAGACGACCCCAAAGCTGTAAACGTCCCCTTTAGACGTGGCTCTTCCTGTATCAAAATATTCTGCAGAACACAACTGGTACTCAGTATACATAACTGTCATCAAGAACCAAGCTCAGGAGAGGCTTTAGCTGTTAAAGTTCATACCAGGAGCTAAATATCCAAAAGTTCCAGCAACAAATGTTGAAACATGAGTCTTATCTGGTTCCATCAGTGTTGCCAGTCCAAAATCAGACTCGAGCCTCCATGTTGTGATCCAACAATATATTGCTCGACTTTATATCTCTGTGTATAATGTGAGGGATGCAATCATGATGGAGGTATGACAATCCTCTTGCTGCACCTACTGCTATTTTGTATCTCGATGGCCAATCCAATTGCTTCTTCTTCGCAGCTCCTCCTGCACCATACATATCTTATATGAGGCCTACAGAAGACGAAAAATCAAATTCAATCTACGAGATAATTTTATAACCTCCAAGAGATTTCTGACACTTGTGGATATCAAAATTTGAACAGCGGAGAGAAAAAAACATCTTTTTTTTTTTTATAAGTAAGCCAGTCTTATTAAAAAGCGAGAATAGTACAAGGAGTTATACCGAAAACGCTTAGTCCAAACAAGCAACAAAGCTAAGGAAATCTTGGAAATCCAAAAAAGGGCACCCTAACATCGCATTAGCCCAAGAAAACAGAGTAAGTAACAAAAAACTCTGTAACTTATCCAAAGACAAAGAAACAGCATCAAAACATCTAGAATTCCTCTCCCTCCAAAGACACCACCAAATGCATAAAGGAATCATTCTCCAAATAGTCTTGGCGAACGGGTTATGAAGCCTCCGATGCCAACACCACAACACATCCACCACCTTCTCTAGCATTACCCAATGAAAATTCGCAATGCTAAAAATGTGATTCCAAAGACCACGTGCCAAAGAACAATGGAGGAGCACATGGTCAACCGACTCCCCATCCCCACAACAAAGGTAACACCAATCAACGATGCAAATTCCTCTTCTCCTGAGATTATCGGTAGTAAGAATTTTTCCATGCATAGCCTCCCACACAAAAAAAGAGACTCTCATAGGGCATTTCGATCTCCATACGATCTTCCAAGGAAAAAATAATCTGTTCCCACCCGCAAGAAGAGAGTACATAGAATTAACCGAATAGGCACCCTTCTTAGTACCCGTCCAAGCTCGACGTGTCTAGGCCATAGAATGCGAGAGGACAGTCTTGTTGATAGGCCTAAGTGGATACCCCTTCGGCTCGTCAAGGCCTTCAGGTACTAGCATGACGTGGAGGAACTGCGTCAGTAGAACTCTGTACGAGAGCTAATCTGTATCGCATGACAGGGCCTCCGCAGGGACGATCATGAATATGTATGTAGCTAGATCAATTAGTCTCCCCCGTCCAACTAGCAACATAAACGATGTCCAGTGAAACGAAACATCTATTGTGTGCTTCTTCGGAACGATGTAGTAGCTCAAAATCAGGTGCATGATCCGTGAAAGGGAAGCAGCTGCCCATATACCACGTTGCTTCCCTCCAAAACAACTGTATCTGGACCAAGCATCGTCCGGAATACCTTAGCTTTATAAGGTCGGTTCTCCTCGAGAAGAGGTATCGAAGGGAATGCGTCAACAAGCCTCTCATAGTCCATGAACCTCACTAGCTCGTCGGGTGAGAACAAGACCCGTATGTTGCAGACTGTGACCTCCCAACCAAGATCTGAGACGTTGGGTACCAGAAGAATAGCGACGTAGAAATCTCGCACTGAATCCATGGATATAACCATGAAGCTCTACCAGCTCCAGAAGCGTCATATCCTCAAATCTCAAGTGGTTGGAATTTGACAAGGTAATCTGCCGCTGGAAGAATCTTAGGATTTTCCTGGCTGCTAGAAGGCTCAGCCTCTAATCGTGGACGCTTGCTCATTTTTTAAAACCTGCAAAAAAATGAGATCGCAAGGTTAAACAAGGAGTTTGCACGGTTGAAAAACCATTCGCACATGGGAACAAGTTGTTCGCATGGGTGAACAGACGTCTGCACAGTTAAACATATGTTCGAACTGATGGCATATATACAAAACACTTTGGCGAAACGTCACCATTTGAAATCAAGACACGTCCCAACACCCTATCCTGGGCATCTAGACATAATTCTAAAGGAAAACTTAAAATTCTACCATGGTGAAAACGATAACATTTCCACCAAACACAACAGCTAAAGAAAGTCGTCCAAATGGAATCCAAAGCAAATAAATAATCAAAATAAATATAAATACACTTTCGGATAGTGTGGATAACGCATTCGGACACATTCAAAACGACAAAGTATCCATTTAAGGATACAATTTGGCATCTGAACATCTGCAAACAGCGTTCCGACGCATCGGGGAAGATGACTGAGTTAACTCAGCCATGACAGCTTCCCTCCACCTCCCACACACACAAATATACAACCAAATCTCTAAAAAAAACACACTAAAAATAATCCTAACACTTAGCACAATCAATTTCTACAAAAAAAAAATCAATCAAAAAACACAATGTAGTATACAAAAATTGGGATTGAAATTTTCTACGTAAAACTCCAAAAAACAAGATTTTATCACTAAAATCATGCTAAAATTGGATACATCTTACCTGAATGTGATTAAGCCCTCGAATGAATTAGATTACGTAAAAATTTGGGAAGAAAATACGTAAGAGAGGAGAGATTTGAGAGAAAATGGGCCACAATATAATGAAATTTTGAACCTGTTCGTATTTGACAATCTGTGGACGTCTTCCGTCCGGACGCATTTTAGGACACGTGGGGCCAATGAAATTCCACCGTATTAAATGCCAAAAGTGGAACCGTTTAAAATAGTTCGAAATATTAAACATGTCCAGATGGGGATGCCCAATCCAAACCATATTCTCTTGACATTGTGGAATATGGAAGCACACGTTTGGTTAAATAAAAGTTAGATCACGTCCGGATGATCTGATATACGTTCGGACGGTTACAACTGTTTTCAACAGTCATCCTTATTAAACATGTGTAAGCCATGCGACTGTTATAGGGACGTTTGGATGGTATTGTCGTGCGTTCCAACGTTGTCGTTTCATCTTACGTCCGAACGTATTGTTACACCGTGTGGATGCCTAACAAATTAATTCAACATTAATTAATTACTTCATTCAGTAATTGATTATGGATCCCAATTTAATTGATTTAATTCACTCAATTTAATTTATTTAAATAATTTAACTAACCAAATGTAATTCATCACAAAATTTAATTTAATTTATTTATTTTGTACTGCTTTTTTGCTACGTAAATCATACATATAGTTAAGCATACTTTTGTACTAAACATCTGTTATAACTAATTATAATAACCGTTAATTGTACAAATTGTTCATTTAAATCATAATAAATTTAAACTAATGAAAAAGAATAATTAATATAAAATATCAAAGATAGAAATACCAAACGAAAAGCATTATCATAAAGTCTAGTACAATTTGGAGACTAACAAAGCATAAGTAAATAATTACGAAAAAAATAAGCGGGAGACTAGTCTGAATCACAAGTCGGAGACTAACAAAGCATAAGTCAGAGACTAGTCTGAATCACGACGACAAGCTAAGCTATTCGAGATCTGTCCGAGGGCGTCACGAACATGCTCCAACCTCTCCTCCAATTATCCATCCATTTGATGAGTGTCTAGAGCTATATCGGAATGGTACTGAGAAACTGATACAACTAGGACATATGTGTTGTCATGGAACTCAATTCGTTTCGCATAGCAATCACCTCCTCCCTCAGACCCCTCTCCGTCAGAGTAAAAATATTCGCCAGAGTGGTCAAGCGGGTATGAAGATCCATGCAAAACATATGCATTGGCTCCACTATCGTCTGGATACTCTCCCTTAGCTCCACTACTATAGCGTCTGCCCAAGCTAGTCGTTCTGTTTGTGGCCCAGCATTGGTGATACTTTTCCTGGAAATTAACTATTTGTGACGATATTAATCGTCACTCGTTTGCAACGAGTTGGATTTCCTCACACCACAAATCCGAATGAACGGTCTCTGGACCTGTCCGAACGGAAATGACGTTCCTGTACGACTTTGGGTGAGAAAATTAATGTTTTGTCAGTGAAATGTTATTTTGGGTGACAAAATTTGGTTTGACACCCAATAATTTGTCACCTGTAATACTATTTCTTGTAGTGACCATTACACACTTGTGTAATGTCATCATGATCCATTAAACTATTGGTGTCTCAATTGATGAAATTGGTTCCATTGGTCTTCACGCAAGGATGAGGAAAAAAGTTAGTGTATGTTAAAACAGTTATACTATTAGGTATGCTACTTGCTAAATGACGTAACCGTTGTGACATTTGCATCGCATTTGGCTTATTTAATTTGTAAGACGTATTTGGCTTGTTTTTTAATTTATAAGAAGATTGTCTATGTGAACAATGTTGGTTGTATTTACTTCTAAGCCCTAAGAGCAAACATTGATATTGCTATGCCTTTATTTATTCGGGGTTCATGGTAACTGAAGTCGGTGCACATCATTTGTGGATGCCTATACGTGGTTGGCCCAAACACAGGAAAAACTAACATGCCAACACGGCAGGGTGATGTTGGAAAAAACACAACCAAGGTTGGGACCAGACACATAGTGAATGAAAAAATAATACTTCCCGATCGTTGAGCGTTGGATAGTGTGTAACGAAAGTTAGTAAATTGCAAAAAGTGTTTTTTCTAAGCAAACGTGAAAATTCATTTCACTGGAAAGAGTACATAAATGTTGCATACATACAAGCCTCCACGACCGTTTACAATAAACAGGGGCTGAAAACCCATAACAGCAATGTCAAGTGCCCGAATGACAATACAACTAACGGCCTCAAAGTCCTGGATCCAGAGGGTCATAAAGACCTCATACAGATGGGCCAAAAGACCCATAGATTTGAAAACGGGTCCAAAGACCCAAAGCAAACGCTGTCACTAGCGGCCTCATACGTCCTCGAAAGCTTGTCCAAAATAGCACCACCAAAATAGAGGAAAACGCGAAAAGACAAATATTGCCAACCAGCTACTGTACAAGACAACCAGCAAGATCAAACCGATACATGGCTGCAGGGAATCACCTCAACCATGACGAATCTGCGAGATTCTTCTTCCCACAAAAAACCAGAGAAATGAAGTTATTAAAAACAACAAGAAAAAGACACAGCACATAACAAAGAACCCCGTGACTTAGCGTCTGCCGACGAGAACCCATAGCCGACGAAAACAACCACAAACAACCCATACACAACACAAAAAGGGTGTCACGTGCGTGGCTCTACACGCCCCGTCGCACTAGCTCTGTAAGGGTAAGGAGAGGATCGCCGGGACCTGAGGAGCGCTGTCGTGCCGAACATGGCTACCAAAAAACCTCCAAACCGCCTAGATCTAGCCATGAGACAAAACCACAAGAGAAAGCAAACAGAGACGGAAAGAGAGAGGAGGAGAAGACGACTTGCCATGGGGGAAACAAAAAGAGAAGGGAGGGAGGGAGGGAGAAGGGGGAGATGGGAGGGAGAGAGAGGGCAGACACTTTCTCTCAAGAAAGACTATTTTTGTCATAAATTGCAAAAAGTGTTAAATGGACGTTAGCTTCTTTTCAAGTCAAGCTCAATATTCTGGGGGTTGCCAAACGGGAGCCAAGGATTCAAATTTATATAAAAAAAAATGAATCCCAAACCGAAACTAAAACCAAGACTTAGACCGCATTCCAAACATGCTTTGAGAGTCTCAAATTTTAAGGAGAGAGAGAGAGAAAGAGGGAGAGTTGTGTTACAATTATATTTTGCTGATAGAGAATGCATTTGTTTTGGCATAAAATGAAGAAATGGAGAAAACATTTGTAGGAAAAAACTAAACAAGTTTCGATGTTTGGTTAACTCCTTAAAAATGAGCACACAGTGTTTAGTTGTTACTTGAAAATTCAAAGAATATTTTGTAATAGTTTCAATTTGTCCTTGTCAACAGAGATATTAAAAGCAAAGGAAAAATGTATATCACATAATTATGTTTTATGCCATTTTGAAATTAAGATTCGTGTTTTAATTTTTTTGATTTTGAGACCTGTAGTTTCTCCGTTTATAATTATAAGGCTCCACTTGTTCTGCTGTTATATATGGATAGAAAATGCATATGTGGCACATTTTCAGACACATCAACTGCATATGTGGCTTTTCTTTAGAAAATAATAATTTAGGCCATTTACGCATAGATAAATACAATTAAAAATAATATCAGATAAAATTAAAAAATAAATAAAAATATAATTTTTATTTAAAAAAAAATCCAAGGGGGCAGATCATTAATCTAACGTTTCTTCCTCTTTGTTAGAATTGAAACCTAGCAATTCATACTAGTATTCACCTACGTCACCCTTATAATTAATTAGTCGTAAACAAATAATAAGATAACTAGTCTTGTAAACCTTAATGGATGTGCTTGATCACTTTTTATCCAAAGCCCGTACAGTCTATTAAAGGTGATCCTTATTTTCACACGTCTCTTTCTCGTTAGTTTTTAGGAAAATAGTTATTATTAGAAAATTAATTTGTTAAACACTTTGGTATGATCATGGGGGTTTAGATCTTATAAATAGCGATACATACTTAGCATTTAAATTACGGCTTCTCTCTCGTTCTTAGATATACATATATCATACACTTAGAAGAATTATTGCTTCACTTTTTTACATGCACGTACATTTAATTAAGAAAAGCACTTATATTTTCATAAAATAAAATATCCTTATTTGACTGTTAAATATAAATATACTACCAACCCATGTTTCATAAGAACGAACACCATATATGTATAAAATCATTAAAAAAAATTAAAAATTGATTTTGTATGTATTTGGTTGATTCCGATTGTTAAAGTGTGAATTCGATCGGTATTTATAATATTAGTACAAACACGTGCGCATTAATCATACGTACTTGTATTTAAGATATAATGAAAATAAGGTGATGGAGAACGTACGCATGTATTCCGTCCAATGAACCACTTGATCATGGTTTTATTCTTCAACTCCAAAGATCATATCTAAATTGTTTGAATTAGATATTCCAAAGAATATATTAAATTCTTTTGCGTCTTAAAGAGCATTTTAAAGATATCTATGATTTTGAACATAGTATATATACATCTTTTCTTTTGGGTTATTTACCCTGCATGATACGGGTATCTTTCTAGAATTAAGTAGTAAAAAGTTTTCTTGATCAAATAGCTTACAATTAAGACGGTCAATTTAAAATGGTCTGTTGCTGTAAACCGAAATGAGTAGGATAGTCGTCAATAAGATTTCCTTGAATTTCTCCGCAAGCACCTTTGGAGTCATGATGATAACATGAACGACAACAGTGTTCAATTACATCCATTAATCTATTAACTTTTGAACTTTTGAGGGTTTGAAGGGTTGCATTTGTGAGAACAAGATCTTACCCCTCACGCCATCCATTCTATTCCATCTTCGTTTATTGTCATCCTCTTAGAAGAGTTGTGCTCTCTTCTTGAAAAGATCTTCTTCATCAAAAATGTCAAGAAAAAAGCAAAGGATGAAATACTGTCAAAGTGCCAGAAATTTCAGGTCTTGGTTTAGCAGCTATATCTAAATGGATGACGAACATGTAAATTGTCCAAATGTTGTTTACACTGTAGCCATTTCGGCTGTGAATGTATTGATTTACACATGTACATGATGACGCCAAAGAATCAGACAAAATCCAAAAGAAATAAAAACACAAGAATGGTAATGAAGGCAGAAGAATGCTCACTCTAAATTGGACGTAGGAGGCAACTATGCTACACAAGCAAACTTATTGACTCCTTGTTATCCTGTAAAGTTTCGAACAACAGATAGGATTAGGATGTCGTCCACATTCGCGAACGCAACGTCTAGCATTCTATCCCGAGAGAGAAGAACAATAAATGTAGGGCTAAGAAATATCTTGCCTTCCCAGTCGAGTGAGCTCGGGCTCTGCCAGTAGCATATCTTGCAGCGGTTTCACATTCGTTTCACTTTCACTGCAACTACAACAAGAAAGAGGAACTTGAATTCTGGTATTGTAAACTTGCAGCACGTATTGAAACACTTTAATAGATTATTCTGAAAAAGATGAGGGAGATAACTGAGGTGCTCCAGTTGGCGATGCAGAGAAAAATAGTCAGATTCTATAAGTCCATTGGTTTATTTGTGCTGCAAATTTGCATAACTGAATTCCCAACTCTGTTTTCCTCTTTAAGAGCAACAAAATTTGCCACTGACTCAAGCAGTAAGTTCACAGATAAATACCACTTTGAAAAATAAAAAATAAAAGCTCACAGATATATACTTGACAATGCACCTGAGATTCCACCATCAGATGGACGATATCTGTTTAAAGGTAGAGAACTTGCAATAACTGAGGATGGTATGGCCTTTCTCTCCTTATCTTTGCTATTTAGGGAAAATCCACCATAAGGGTTACAGATTATCCTAAGTACTCAGTTCGTTGTTCCCTGCTTTTTCCTTTTCCTTTTTTGGTCCTTGTCCTTTTGTTGAACTAAAAATACTTGTACAGTCTTTGTACCATTCAGTTTATGGCTGTCTTCAGCAATAATACGCTGTGGTGCTATGGTTTTAGAGAAAAACTGAAGGTTCAATATTTCCTGGCAACAACAATTAGGTCATTTCAAGGACGCCTCAGAAGGAATAGTTGCTCTCAAAAGGTTCGGAAAAATCTAGAGTTCAGGGGTTCCTGAAAGGGTGATAATTGGATATGCTTTGGGGTTGAAAAGGAAGAAAACAGGGAAACAGAGAAGAAACTGCTGGCTGTTCTAAGCGAGTGAATAGTTAAGTGAACAATGGGGGCTGGGTAGGCGTTGGAGAAAGGTGCAAGAAATCAAAAGGAAAGAAGGGACGAAATAAAAAGAAAAGAAGCACTCGGACATCTAAGCTGTATATCACTACTCAACCACCAAATTCATCCAAGAAAGTTATGACCTGCTTAGAATAACGAAAACTTGGCATGTTCTTTTTGCAAAAGTATTCTAGTCTACAACGAATGCAACAAATTCACAAAAAGAACATCCAAAACATTAAACAAATCTTACACAAACAATAATACCTTTAATACAAACTCCAACAACTTTTCACACAGGCTCTAATACCTTTTAAAAAAAATCTAACAAATATTCTTTCTTCATACTTTTTCACCAAATTCCAATACTTGTTTATTAAAAAATTACATCAAATCATCTCTCTCTATATTTTTTTACAAACTTTAATAAAAATTAAATATCTTTAAAACTTTTCACCAATTTTTACACAAAAACCTATAAAACTTCAATCTACATAAATATTCACAATTCTATCAAAAATCCTAAAAATTTTACATTTTTTATAAAACGAACATCCCCTTAAGATATTCACAGGTCAAATGAATCGTAACCACACATATAACACATCCTGACTACCATCATAAGACAAATTGACAACTACTAAGGCCCATGTAACTTCTAGAGACAGTTAACCCCAGACCATGAGAAGTTATTTTGATGAGCCCTGACGTCTTAATTGACCTCAGGCCCCAAACCTACAGGGGTTTCTAATGGGGCAGTTCTTTTCTAACCATTTTAGGGTTATTGCATCACAATTTTTTCCTCCCAATAATCAGTTGCAGAAGCCAGCAACTCCTGCTTTGATTCCTGATTTCATGCCTCGAACTTGATCGAGTTTCGTTCATGTGAGAATATGTTCAACATAATTCTCACAAATACAGGTATCTAATGTGAAGTACAGAAGGAAAAGAACTGGATACCCGTAAAATCGTTCAAGTGAAAGCAGCCTGTGGTGAAGCATGCAATCATTGCCAACATATGTCACAATTAAGCTGCCAGCATCAGGGTGAGGCCAGCTCCTTGAAGTAGGAAACCGGAGTATAAATGTACCAGGCTCTTGGAGACCCCTCGGACCTTGAAGTGAAGATTCTGCCTCTTCTTTTGTAATGAATCCCTCTATCCATTTAGGTGAGATAGAACTCCAGATTGGATTAATCCAGTCTCTTGATAATGTGAAAGCTACAGGGTATAACCAAGACCACATCTTCTCAAAGTTCTCTTGGACGAGATACTCTTGACATCCAGCAATTCTCCTCAGAAGCTCAAAATCCTACAGTAAAAATTTAATTAGGAACTCTGAGAAGGCTATCATATTCATCTTATGATTCATCCTTTCGAGCAAACAAGGTCTGGGCTACATTTATCAAGACAAAGCTATTTGAAGTATATCAGTTGAAATTCAAGTCTATGCTTCAGTGGAGTTAACGTCAATAAAAAATGTTCTGATGCCTCTTTGAGTTCTCATGGAGAGGGCTGTTTCAAGCCAGGTGTCCAGACCTACTACCCCGCATAGTCTTAATTCAGAATCTGAGGGTAAACTATCAAAGTAGGACACTGCAAGTGCAGGTAGAGACTGCAACGATATAATCACTTTCTCTTTCTTTTAATGATTGGAACTTTCTCTCAAGTCCAATCTGAAAGTGGTCTCATAGGAACTTCCACTGACCATGATATATAGGACCTGTTTGTGTTCTTATTCTTTTAACTCAATCTAAACATGAAAGTGACACACATATCTAATTGTAAATTTTTACATTCTATTGACCTAACAAAAGTATGAGAATCAAACATAATACGAAACAGAGTACCAACAATGACACCCACAAGGATATGCATGACAACAGATTGGTGCCTCCTCATTCATGCTGACACTTCCTTACCCTCAGAAAATGGTAACTGAAGGCTACTTGGAACAATTTTGCACCCAGGTTGGTTAAAGATCACAGAACAGTTTAGATGAGGTTGAGAACTGTAATAATAACAAAAAAATTTCAGGAATCAACCAATCCATTGTAGGATTAGCATGTGAACTAGATCAGAGGCTGCTCATCCTCACTCAAAGCAGAACACTATAGATACAGGCAGAAGGGTTTCTCATTCCTTTTTTAGGGAGAAACTGCCTTAGACATGGCAACTTTGTCCATGAAGTTTAACGTAGCATCATTTGGATTAAAATGCACGTACAACACCTAATCCATGCTCTAAAGCAAAAAGCCTTTTTATAAAATGATGATTAGCATAAAATTGATTGGCAGAGAATTTGCAAGCCTTTCCAAAGCAATGTCCATTGGTAATCAATTACATAAGATAATAGGGAACTAAAATTTGATTTACCTCAACCAGGATGGTTGTGGGAAGATGCAAAAAGAATTAAAAATGAAGACCACAGATAAATCAGCAAATAAGATTCTCCCAAGCAATAAAATAGAATAAAACAAACTCATAACATTGTCCTACTAACTCCAACCTGAATCTGGCATACAAAGCAAATATAGGAACATATCCTTATGGTTTAACATACATAATATATATTCACAAACAAAAGGGACTTTAGTTGGCCCAATGATCAGAAGGGGAAGAAAAGTCCAAGCAAAAAAAAAAAAATAGTTGGCCCAATGATAGAGCTTCTGAGCCCATAAATCCCAACTAAGCCTGGGTCAAATTTGGTTATGAATTAACCAGATTGAAAACATTTACTTTACACACATACACCCACAAACACACACACAGATATATATATAATTGGAGGCATTCCCTAGTCCCACATCACCCAGACACAAGTGTCACAGTAGGTTTAGGAGCTTTTGGGCGCACCCTCACTGCAAGCTTAAGCTTTTGGTGAGTTCTATGCAAAGTGGTATTAGAGCCATGGTTGGCCGTGAGCTAGAACTGTGCACACACCTGCGATGGTGCAGGTCCTCTCCTGAGGGGTATGGGACCCCTTTGAAGGGGCGGTAGGAAGGCATGCCCCAGTCCCACATTGCCCAGACACGAATGTCACCATAGGTTTATGAGCTCTTGGACACACCCTCATTGCAATCTTATAACCTTTTGGTGAGTTCTACACTGCTAAGTTACACATACACACACCCACACACAGATATGTGTGTGTGTGTGTGTCAAGCCCTCTTCTTTGAGGAAGACCATCATCAACCCAGGAGCTTGCTTTTATTTCCTACAAATTGCACCATCTGTCTGGTTATCAATACCGGGTCACCCCAGAGTTAACTCCGAATTATCCATGTAAAAAATCAAATTCAGAAGGAAATGACCAAGGCCTGTGTATTCCTACAAATTGCGCCATCTGTCTGGTTATCAATACCGGGTCACCCCAGAGTTAACTCTGAATGATCCATGCAAAAAATCAGATTCAGAAGGAAATCACCAAAGCCTGTGTAGTACGTATGTATGTCCGTAAGTGTGTGTGCTGGCGTGTGTGTATGTGTATAAAATCTACACTTGGTTTATCTGATAAAATTCCTAACACCTTTAAAATTGAAGACTGTTGATTTTTTCAAAAAGAAAATATCTATCTCATCAATATCACCATAATGTTTCTAACCATCATATGGTCCGACAAGAAATTAACTACATTGTGAGAGAGAGGGGTGGGTGAAGGAGTGTAAAGAAGAAGAAGAAGAAGAAACCTGTTGTGTAAGCGATCTAGAACTGCAACCAACAATCTTCGTAAAGTACTCTTCAATCTCAAAAACCACATTCTCCCAACGAATGTGATGGTTGTTCTGTGAAATCAAATTCCAAGCTTTTGATCCTTCCTCTATCAATCTCTTTGCAATACTTATTTGGTGCCTGGGAAAGAATGTTCGGAAAGAACATGCAAAGGGATTGTAGTTACCATTTGGACGATTCAGTAATAAGCCCTTCATAGGGACGAAGTAGTTTTCCCTATTATATCGTAAAAGTTAGAAACTGAAAGAATAGGAAAGCGTCAAAGAGCAACAAAAAAATACATATGTATCCCAGGGCCAGAGGAAGCATGACTGGATCATTGTGATTTGAAAATTGTAAAGAAAGACCTCGTGGCAAAACCAATGAGGTATTTGTAAACTAAAGAGTGCGCCTTTACGAAGTTTCCAGCATGATGTTTTCGTCACTACAAACATCTATGGTGGATCATCATGCCAAATGGGATGCGCCTATTCAAACTCCAGATTTCAGTGACTATTATAAGCAAAGCTTTTGTAGATTACCTACCGGTGGTGTGTACATCCTGAATAGAGAGACACCTGATGTGCGAGCTCCGAAAGTTCATTGTCAGAAGCAGACAAACCAATCTCCTTGAGCATAAAAGACCTCTCAGTTAAGCCCGAGAGGGAGTATTTGAAAATGGTCATGTCTGATGTTGGACTTATTCTACTTGACATGCTCTTCAAAGGTGAATTTCGTTCTCCAGTACTCTCTGAATCAGATGGTGAATCATCTACTTCTTCCAGGTTTTTATGTCTTCCCTCCCAACTTCTTCCAAGCTCATTCTCAGCCTACATTTAGAGTAGCATTCAAATCAAATGAGGCTCGCTTTCAAGTTAGATATATGACTGCTAAAGCAAAGTCACTCTGGCTAAGCGAGAACTCGAAGGCCACCATCTCAAAAAATGTTTGCAATGGCATGCATAGCCTTTATTGATGGGAAAGGCCATGGGATCTATCTCTTGCTGAAAAAGGAAAATAATTGACCCAAAAGAAATTAAAAAGGAATCTTAGCATACTTAGAATAAAGAAAGAGTATTAATCAGGAAGATCCACAGTTCCAAAAAATGCAACCTTTATTCCTGAAAAGTACGGTACTCTCATATGTGTTAAAATTGGTCTAAGCTAGGCCTGATTTCACTGGTTCATGGTACAGTCATGCATTTGTAGATGGGGGGAAAAGGTCAAGAGTCCCTGAAAATTAATTGCTCTACCTAGTTCTTACATAGCCCTGATAATGAAAAATGACTATAAATATTTATCTAAGGGCAGGTTAATTAAATCTGAAAAATCATGCGATACCTACACAACATGTAATTCAGAATTGTACACTGAGATAGATTATCTATATATTATGGCAAGCAGAACAGGTACTTCGCTCGCACTGGAATACACATCTCTTCCCCTCTTTTGCGGAGAGTCAGCTTGGTAATTGCCTTTGTTTTAGCCCTCTTCTTTTTTGGGCGTCTAAATATTGAATCTCCAACGGTGTTGGATAAATATCTTATAACCGAAACCTTGTCGAGTTCTGCATAGAATATGTTGCACACTATAGGTGTCCACACATGATAGTAGTACCATAATTTGCGTGATAAACATCCGAGATGAGATTTATTAAGAGAAAAAAACAAGCAACACAAAACAAAACAAAACAAAACAAAACAAAACAAAACAAAAAAGAACAGAACAAAAGAAAAGGAGGGGCATCCCTTTTAATGCCACATAACATTTCCAGTACAATCGGTGCTTGATGCGCTATCAGCAGAAGTGTATGGATAAGATAAAAAGAACCAAGGTAAAAGAAAAAGAGAAGAGAAAAAAGGAATAAGAAAAAAAAAAGTAGGACCTTGTCGGCTGTCCAGGCAGGAGAGTTGCATTTCTCATCACACTGCTCCAAGTTAGGATCCATCATAGAGGCTTCAGATACTTTATCCTGTCCGGATCTTACACGCTTTGATGGTGGACAAGGTCTCACTTCATGTGCAGAGTTGTACTGAAGTTCTAAGGACCTCTCATTCATTCGAGATGATTGAGATAATATATTAAGAGGATGCGTGACAGAAGTTGATCTTTTCCATGTCAGAGAGGATGCTCTAATATTTCGGCCCCGAGATATACAACGAATTTGATTGGAGAGTGCCTCAAAAAATGGATAACTTTCACTTTTTTTGATGTGAAATCTGATACGGAAAAGCCTACTATCACACTTTGATGAAAGCTGAAATTTAAAAAGAAAGAGAAGTCATTGATAAATTCTAGCACTGCACAGAACCAACTGGCATGCAATAAACCAAAATTAGGGGAGCAAGATCACCAAACGCGTAGGATCAAGTGAAAGATTCCTCCATTTCTCAGCAAAATGGAAATAGATATTTAGGGTACAACCACACAGAGTCTCTTGCATGGGCACCACATGCAAGTGTGTGACTTCATCTCTTTGTATTTAGGGACATACTATTTACACAAGTCACATTTGGCTCATGCAACAGCAGAGCGCGATCACTAAAAGTAAGGTTTTTCAGTAAAACCGAACAAACACAGTGGATATGCAATGAACATGAGGAACACCAACGTTCAAAGATTTGAAACAATGCAGATGACAAAACACTAAGGTAGTCCTACCACAGAAAATGCCTCCGCAAGAACTGTCTTCCAAAGAAAAGAAACAAGTTACAAGAACAAGAATAAAGGGACAAAGGTAGGATTTGAACCTGGGCCCCACCAACTACAATAAAACATTGTTGGAGAACCGCAATTGATAAAGTATGGAAAACACCATGGGAAACGATAGACATTTTTTGAGGCGTGATGGCCCCTCTGCTCCTCTCCATTCCGCAAGAATCACGGTAAAGAAAGGAGACTGAGCCATATACGTGTGAGGAAAAGATTCTGCATAAATAGGTCTATTGCAATGGTCTTAAGGAACACTAGCAACCTCATCACATGACAAGTTGCACCATAAGAGGGGCCCATAACAAAGGTGACCTACCTTGAAGATCTTTTCTACAATTGATCTTCTCCAACAGGTATAAACTTATTATGCTTTATGTTGCTTGTGGCCCATCGCAAAATGTAATAGCTTGAATATGAAAATGGGATTCAATGTTTGAGTTTTCCAGTGCTACTAGATCAGAAGAAGAAAGAGAGATTGAGTGGAGTCTTTGTGTTTTGAAACTTAACAAAGCATTTAGAGGGTTAATGCAGAAGGTGGTAAAATGGTACTCCATTTCTATGTTGCAAATTCTGATTGAAGAACCAGCTGGAAACAAAAAACCGTAAGCCTAAGCTTTTCTTTTCCCACTTTTGTGAGATAACGAGTCTTGGCTTAAAGTTGAACCTACTTGAGTGTTTATTGGTTTCTCATTTCCCTCTATAATCTTTCATGTTATAAAAGTTGAAATGGCACACCTAAATGATGCTTGACTGCTACATTCATTCACCCAATTATAAAAGATAATTCACCATGTGGTAACAAAAAGGGAGCCAAAAGCAACGTTTTATATTAAAAAAAAATTAGCACCTGAGATATCTTGAGCTTAAAGGATGCACGCCCCTGCAACAATTTACATGGTCTTTCGCAAGAAGCATATTCAATTCCATCATAGCTAGCCAAAAGAGGTGCTTCTCCATCAGTTGTGTTCTCCACAAGTGTGCCATTGTCAGCGTACAAAAGTGAAGCAGCAACCTGTTAACACAAACAATGCCTAAATTGAAAAATTATCATTATGATGAATTGTATTCTACGGAAAAGCTAAAGTATAAACCTCAATATCCTTGGTAACAGACTGGCCCAAGGCATCTAGTAAAACAACATCCAAAGAAAAGTTCCTGCGACAAGATGCCTGTAACATAAGGCAATAATTAATAATACATACATTAGAAGATATGTGAGAGCACTAAAAGTAGATCATGAGATTGAGAATAGGCTAACTTTAACAACATTATGCTAGTAAGGATTTTTTTTCCTCTAAGCTGCTAAATAGTCATAATATGAAAAAGAATGTCAGTAAAGTGAATGACACAAAGCCATATCCCCAGCCACCTGGGGTCTTAATACCATATATTTCAGAAGTACCAACAAAAGAAAGAGAGATCAATTCCCAATTTCCCTGTTTCAATATGCATGAGAATCACTCCAGTACATCACAATCTTAGAACAGAGATTAGCTGGCGGTTTCCAATATACGACTCTCTTCTCTTTCATCATGCTTAGAAAGAAAAATTAAGGTTGACAAGGACAGACTCGGAGAAATTACTGTTCATTTTAAGCATGTTCTAAACACATATATGAGTGATTGAGGCCAAGGAACATGATCTAACATCAATCAACATATGCAAAAGCGTTTTACTTTCACATTCTCCAAGCCAATAAATTTCACACACTTTCTCTTTCCAAACATCTTTTCTATGTACCCCACCACTCTCACAAATACCCAAAAGAACACATCTCAAAACTTTTTCTTAACAATTACAAGATATATTTTCAAAACACAGCCAAACATCGCCGACATTTTCTTGCTCCATGTTTCCTTTCTATTATTATTTCATATGTAACCTCAGGTTTCTTTTTGTTATATTTTCCCATCATTCTGTCCAGCTGCTATGTTTTCCTGCTCTAAATCTCCAACCACGATTCAAATATCAAGCTATGTTCCCTCCAATGAGATTTCTCTTCCGGTGCAAGGTTCTGCTGAGAAATGTGCTTTCAACTCACCCAAGTAAATCCAAAAAAAACTTCCAAGCGTAAGAAAAAAAATTTATACCATGAATTGCTTGATAGAAACGTGCTAATCTTTCAACTCCCTCTTTCAGGAGGTTCTCTTGACATTTTTGTTTAGCCCCATGAATAGTTGCCGGCGTTACCAAACATACAATGCGTTTTATTTATTTTAATAACAAGAATTTAATATTGATCCAGTAAATGACACAATTACTGAAAGTATAGAAAATTCTCTTCTTCTTTTTTTGATAAGTTAAATTTTATTAATAAAAAAGATGTGTTAACAGTATAAGGGACTATACTGAAAACAACTAACCATACAAGCTAGGAAAATTTGGACAACCAGAAAAAGAATAACCCAATACCGCATTAGCTCATTAAAAAAGAAACTGCATCAACTTGCCCCTCAAGCAATCCAATGACAAGGCCAAATCTTCAATACATCTACTATTTCTCTCACTACATAAACACCACCAAATGCAAGAAGGAATCATCTTCCAAACTGCCAATGCCAGAGGGTTATCAAACTACCTCTTCTAACATATCAACCACCCTCTTACGCATAACCCAAGAGATGTTCAAAATACAAAACACAAAAAACCACAACCCTCTAGCAACTAAACAATGAAGTAGCACACGATCCACCGATTTCCCATCACACCTACAAAGATAACACTAGTTGATCAAACATAAACCCCTCCTCCTCAAATTGTTGATAGTTAAAAATTTCCCATGAGCAGCTTCCCACACAAAGAAAGAAACTCCCGAGAGAACAAAGGTCCTCCAGATCTAATGCCAAGGAAAAGACTCAGCAGAATCACATGTAAGAAGACCACACATCGACTTAACCGATAAAGCACCACTCTTGAAACCCAACAAAAGCATCTTATCGTCATCCCCTCTCCTTAACACCTTCGAATAAAGTAAAGAGAAGAAGTTCGAAATTCGTCCATCTCCCAATCATTAACAGTTCTAGCAAACTGAACATTCCAAACACCAAATCCAAAACCTCCCTCCAAACAATCCGCCACTAAAGCTTCTTTACACCAAGATAAAGAAAATAGTAAAGGAAATTCAAACCTCAAGGGTCTCTCACCACACCAATGGTCGTGCAAAAAACGAACTCTGAGACCACAACCCACCACAAATTGAATGGAGGAAATCAATGCATTACAAGCTACAGGTACTGAGGAAATAAAGATGAACAAATCGAGAAACAACTACTTCGACATGCTTTAAAGCAACAATCTAACAAAATTCATTGAGCCCAAGCACACTTCAAGTCTATCACTGGTGCAATCAGCCGCCTTCCTTTTAGATTCACAACAACGCAACCTGAAAAGACTAGGTTTATTCTTTCCAATAAATGTAAGTGATGCACCTACATAATGACTGTCGGTTTATTCTTTCCAATAAATGTTAAGTGATGCACCTACATAATGATTGTCTTACAATTAACAGGAAAGGCATGTTAAAGCTACAACACTATGGAACACAGCAGAAGCATCTGATGTCGCAAGAGGCAAATCTGACTCATCAATTTCAAAATCTCATAGAAATTGATGTAAGCACGATACTAGAGGCATTTCCAACAGATACACAAAGAGTGCACGGCAAAAGAGAATGAAAAGACTCGTGCATATATAATTATATTCAAAACAAAAAAGTTTTTGAATACAACAGGACAACCAGGAATCACGCCATGTAAAAGATTTCTCTAACCTTGCCACCAATGATACTCCAAACGCCATCACTGCCAACTTCAATTTCAGAGGCAGATGAATAATCAATAGATAATCCTAGAGGTGCATCCTGCCACTAGAAGCATTTGTCAAGTAAAATGGAACATAAATAACTATGGCAAACTCAAAACCCAAAACTGCACACCTTTCCATGGTGATCCTTAACAGATAAATTGGGAGGCAAAACTTCCACATCGTGGACATAACCCTGCAGATTGAAATCATCTCCACCAATACTAGCCAAAGTTATATTCCTTAAACTCCTTAGAGTCCAATCCTCATGTAATAAGGAAGACAGAGGCTTCTGTCCCACTATCTCTCCATCAATATGAAGCCTAACAAAATCTGTAGAGACCTGAAATGAACACATTAAAAATAGGAATCTCAAAACTCCAGGCAGAATAATGAATATCACCTTCACAAGTACTACTAGCAAGTACTCCGCAACTCTTTAAGTGTACGTGAAGGGCATTCACTCAATAACTAGCTTTGGCCACATATCGAATCTTGTGAGTCGCCGATAGACCTACTCTTTCAATAGTTTGATCCTGACACAGTATATGGTCTGTCTCTCTTTTTTGAACATTGAGAGGCGTGTTCCTAGTTTCTCTTTCCCTTTTGTATTCCCACTTCACCATTTATTTGTTCTCCATTTCAGGATAAATTTCCTTTTTTCTTTTCCATTTTTCCTCTCTTTGGAGGTTGAGGAAGGGCATTCCTTATTCCTATTATCAGTTAATCTATGCAGCATCATCCATTCATCTTACTTGCCAAAACTTTCAAACCAGGCAATACATAATTATATGCTTTTTCAATGAATTTTCAGGTCCATAGCATCTCTTTCTAAAAATGATCACTTGCGATACATAATTGGGTCAGGATTTCATCCTAAGGATTCTATACAAAAATGTTACAAGGAGAGGTCAGGGGCTGAGTTAAGTCAAATTAAGCTCTCTTTTTTTTTATAAGTAAGGAAAGCTTTATTGAAAGAAAAAGGAAAACGGAGCAGTACAAAGGCTGTACTAAACCAACTACAACAAGCAAGCTAGGAAACTAATAAAATCACTGAAATCTACAAAAGGGGAACCCATCACCCCATTAACCCACAGAAACAAGGTTTGCAACATTTTTCCCTTCAAACATTCTAAGGACAGCTCCAAATCTTCAAAGCATCGATCATTCCTTTCCCTCCATTTTTTTTTTGATAAGTAAGCCAATCTTATTCAAAGGTAAAACAAAGATACAAAACAACAGAGTCAACAGTACAAAAGACTATACTGAAAACCCCTAACATAAGCAAGCAAGAAAGCTAAGAAAATCTGAATAACCCGAAAAAGGAGAACCCAACATCACATTAGCCCAAAGAAAAAGCGACTGCAAAACAAGACCCCTTAAACTATCCAGAAGGTTTACGACCATGTGAATTGGGATTTCTTGTTGTATTTGTTGAAGAAGTGTGGGTTTGGTGAGAAGTGGTGTAGTTGGATTGCTTTTTTTATTTCGACGGTTAAGTTCTCAGTTATGGTGAACGGTTCTCCTCAGGGTTTTTTTGGCAATTCTCGCGGGCTGCGTCAAGGTGATCCTCTTTCCCCTCTTCTATTCGTTATTGTTATGGAGGCTTTTAGCAAGATGCTTAATCAGTTGGTGGTGAGAGGTGTCTTGGTGGGTGTTGATATGGGTGGTAATGGGGTGTGTATTTCTCACTTATTATTTGCTGACGATACACTCATCATGTGTGGGGCTGAGGAGAGCCAAGTTCGTCACCTTAGGTGTTTGTGGCTTTGCTTTGCTTTGAGGCAATGTCGGGCTTGAAGATCAACCTTTCCAAATCTGTTGTTATTCCTATTGGTATAGTGGATAATGCTCAGCGGTTGGCTGATATAATGGAATGTGAAGTTTCTGCTCTTCTGATGACTTATCTTGGGCTCCCTTTTGGGGCGAGATATAAGAGTCCACGCATTTGGGATGGCATTATTGAGCGGGTTGAAAGGACATTGGCTAGTTGGAAGCGCATTTACCTTTCGAAGGGGGAAAGAATCACTCTTATCAAGTCCACACTTTCATGCCTTCCTACTTATTTCATGTCTCTTTTTCCTATACCCATGTTGGTGGCTAACAGATTGGAAAAGCTCCAAAGAGATTTTTTGTAGGATATTGGGGGGGAGGGACATGAGTTTCATCTTGTCAGGTGGGATAAGGTGTGCTCTTCTCTTCGAACTGGTGGGTTGGGTCCAAGGCGTTTGTCTTTGTTCAATAAGGCCTTGCTTGGGAAGTGGTTGTGGCGGTTTGCTACGGATACCGATAGTTTATGGAGGTATGACATTTTGGAGAAGTATGGTTGCGAGGTGGGGGGATGGAGAACTCTGGTGGTTAATGGTTCTTATGGGGTGAGCTTGTGGAAGCATATTAGTAGAGAGTGGGCATGCTTCTATGAGAGAAATTCTTTTGTGGTTGGGTGCGGGCTTAGAGTTCGTTTTTGGCATGACCTCTGGTGTGGAGTCAGAATTTTAAGGTTTGCTTTCCCTCTTCTATTCTCCTTGGCTTAGAATCAGGATGCTTTGGTGGCAGATTATTTGGAGGATAGTTCGGGAACTACGGTTTGGAATGTTCAGTTTTCTCGAACCGCCAATGATTGGGAGTTGGATGAATTTGCGGCCTTTTATTCTTTGTTGTATGGGTAGGTTGTTAAGAGATAGGAGGTTGATAAGATGTGGTGGCGGGATTCCAAAATCGGTGCCTTTTCGGTCAAGTCTTTGTATAGATCTCTTTCACGGGGTATTGATTTGGATTTCCCTTGGCGTCAGTGCTGGAAGACTTTGGTTCCCTCTAGAGTTTCGTTTTTGGCTTGGGAGGCTGCTCGTGGGAGAGTGTTGACTCCATAAGCTCCACCAAATGCACAATGGGATCATATTCCACACAGCCAACGCCAAAGGATTGTCGAACTTCCTCTTCCAACACTTCAGCACCTCTCCCACCCTCATAGGCATCACCCAAGGGTAGTTGACAATTCTAAGAACATGCACCCACAACTCCCTCGCAACCACACAATAGATAAGTACATGATCTACAGACTTTCCATCATTCTAGCAAAGAAAGCACCAATTAATCAAGCATAACCCCCTCTTTCTTAAATTGTCAAAGGTTAAGACCTGCCCGTGAGCCGCTTCCCACACAAAGAATGAAACTCGAGGCGGGACAACGGTCTTCCAAATCTGTCTCCACGGGAATACCTCGCTAAAACCTTCAACAATGATCCCATACAGCGACTTAACCGAAAAGACCCCATTCTTAGCACCCTGCCATAACATTTTATCGTCATCCCGTCTCTTAAGGACCATAGAGTACAACAGAGAATAGAAAGCTGAAAAGGCATCAATTTCCCAATCATTAGAGGTTCTAGTAAACTGAATGGGCCTGAATCCCTTCGGGTGGGAAGGCTGGAAGGGATTCAGGACCATCTCTTGGCCCGAGTACTGCGACCCAGTCCTCTGCGGATAAGGTTGGGCCATTAGATGGGTTGTTTATAGGAAGCGGTGTTGGGCTGGTTGAAGGGTCGGGCAAGGAGATTTCGGGCGGTTCTGGGGAACCGATTGTCTTTGAGGCATCTCAGGTCCTCGATTCGACGGCGGTCCTTGTCCCTCAGCTCCGGGAGGCGGGATCATCGTCGTCTGGGGTGGCAAGGGGTCTGGTCGGTGTTTTGCCGGTGTCGGATGCCCCTATCGCTTTTGGGCGAGCTTTGCCTAGCTCCCAGATCTCCGATCCGGCAACAGATCTTGTTATTCCGTCTCTGGAAGCGGGATCAACTCCTTCTGGGGAGGTTGTTGGCCCGATCGGAGCTTTGCCGGCGTTAGATGCTCCTGTCGATTTGTGTTGTGTTTCGCCAGAGTCAATTTTTCTAGCACCGGAGCAGACCGTGTTTCCTTTCAGGGTTGACATGGGCTTGGGTTCTCCCGGTCCACACTCTGGGATGAAGTCTAATAGGTTTGGGGCACCTGAGGTGGGGAGTGAGGTCCCGGTCAGTGACTATGCTTTAGAGGATTCGAAGGAGGCTACCCTGAATGGCTTTGTGCCGTTGGTCTCCTTAGGGAGTCCTGACTTGGCTGTAAAGGAGGGAGAAGGTGGAAGTACAGGCGCTCTAATCTGCGTCAATAGTGGTGTCGATGGGCTTGGGGCTGAACCTTTGGCAGTAAGTTTTCCTTTGAGGGGAAAGGATAATTGCCACCCGCATGTTTCTCCTTCGGACTGGGTGTTGGAGATGGTTTATTCCTTTAAAGATATGGTTGGACTCTCTTGTGATGGTTTCGAGGGTGAGTTGATGGCGCTCTTTGCCGCTCTGGAGAAGGAAAGGGGGGACCATGGGCTTGTTGCTCCTAGCAAATCAGGAGGCCAGTTGTCGAGAGAGCTGAAAAGGTTGAAGTCCTCAGTTAACTATGATGAGAAGACGTATGTGTCTAGGAAGAGTCGTAAGGGAGGGAGGGTTTCGATTAAATCTTTATGAAGCCCAGAATCTTAAGTTGGAATGTTAGGGGTTGAATGATAGTCAGAAGCGTAGAGGGGTGAGAAATTTGTTGCGGGGATGGAAGCCTGATTTAGTTTGTTTACAAGAAACTAAGATGAGGATAGTCACTAGAGCAGTAGTCAGAAGTTTGTGGGGGGGGCATCATGTGGGTTGGTGTAGTCTTGCGGCAGAAGGAGCTTTGGGCGGGATTTTGATTTTGTGGGATTCGAGGACTTTAGAGCTGGTGGAATTTTGTGAGGGCTGTTTTTCTATTTCGATGATTTTTCAGAATGTTGATGATGGGGTCCAATGGGCGTTTTCTGGGGTGTATGTTCCCATTGATGATAGTCGAAAAAGGATACTTTGGGAGGAGTTATCGGGTGTTCGTGCATGGTGGAACCTTCCATGGTGCATTGGGGGAGACTTCAATGTCACGCGCTTTCCTAGTGAGAGATTGGGCATTGGTGGTTACAGGCGTGCTATGTTGGATTTTTCTGATTTTATTTCAGAAAATGGTTTGATGGACTTGTTGTTGTTGGGAGGGTCCTTTACTTGGTCGAATAATAGAGCTTCCCAGTCATGGTTTGTATCATCTCATTAATGAGGTGGTCAAATTCAAGCCCTTGGATTTATTTTTTAAAATCTTGACCCCTCCTAATAACATCTTTATATAGAATCCTTATGATGGAATCCTTGCCATACATAATTATATCATGGTTATTGAATTTCATTGTTTCACTTTTAATTTAATTTTATGTTGCATTTTTTAACAGAATGCTAAACTAAGATGCCAAAATATTAAAAATAATTAGGTTACATTTTTTCAATATTTTGACCTCTTGACATTTAGAACTTGGTCATGACTTTCATTGCAAATATGTGTAGTACCCATATTCCTGAAACAGGCAGCTTACTGCATTAAGGGTTCAGTTTGTCTTGGATATGGCATGTTAACAACAGGTATTTCTCTTTGTTTCAACCACTTGTTAGGAAAGATCCTAGTGTGAAGAACCCTGTTGAAGGGAAACATAGTGTTGACATTCGGATGTGTGAGTGATATATAAGGGTAGTAGGGCTCAACTTCCAGTAGATTTTGGTTTTCTGTTGTTGTAATGTTTCTCACTCGTATTTTAATGTTATTCGCTTAGTCGTCCTTCCACAGCCTATAATTAAAAATTATTGACCTTTTCAGGAAACATCAGAATAAAAAAACTGGAAAAAAAAACCAAACTATTTGAACCTCTAATCATAATCATAAAAAACTGTACTCATGCAGCTTATCCACATAAAATCAATTCCAGTCTCTAAATCAAATTTTCTTCTGCCAATTCATTCATTGCCTAAATAGTGACTCATGAAAAGTGCTATGCATCAAAAATGGAATTCATAAACTCCAAAATGAAAAAATTCTTGAGATCTAACTACAAGAGCAACTCTTTTTTAAAATTTGACAGATGATCCCTTTAATTGGTGCTTCCTTTGCAGAAATTGTGGGGAATCAATGGATCATATCCTCCTTCATTGTTCAGTGGCTAGGGAGCTTTGGTATCATGTGTTGAGCATCACGAACTATTGCTGGGTTATGCCATCTAGGGTGATTAAAGTGTTGTATGGTTGGAGGAGGAAGTTTATTGACCCCTTTGCTTCGGTCGTGTGGAAGATGATCCATTCGTGCATTTGGTGGGTTATTTGGCGGGAAGCGGAATGATAGATGCTTCAATGACACTTTTTCGTCTCTTGAAGGGTTGAAGGGCAAGCTGATGATTTCTTTGTTTTTGTGGGCTAATATTGTTCTAGGTTATCCTTTCTCGGATTTTTCAGATTTCATTAGCTTTATAGTTTGTATGGCATAGGAGTTTTAGTATAGCACTTGTGTACTGTAACCTTTCTTGGTTTCTAATATTGTTTCCCTTATCAAAAAAAAAAATTGACAGAGCAGGTAAAATTAAGAGCACAGACAAAAGTAACATAAATACCCTTCTGCTTCCAATTATTCCTAACAGTAGGTAACAGTTTATAGAAACTATAAGAGATAACATCCCACAACGTTATATCAACCAGCACAAAATCCGAATAATAAGACCAATAATAAGTAGACAAAGGGGAAGAGTCTGACTATCCAAAATCCAATACCTCACATCCAACATGAATCCATTTTCCCAAAGGAAACTCACTCTCCATCGATGCATGTGGAACTTCTTTCCAGGAAGTAGAATTCGAAGGTTTAGGAGCTTCTTTGTGTAAGAGAAACAAGGGCAGAAGCATGATTCTCTTCTTTTCATTTAGAACAAGAAAAGGAGTGCTGCCAGCACCGTCTGAGTGAACCTGCACATAAATGAAAAAAAAAATCCACCAACTTATTGTGAGAGTTTAGGGGAAAATGAATCGAAAAAGTAAACATCAACACTACACAAGTATCGTGAAATAGGGCATTGGAATCATTGTCCTAGGTGAATGATGGCTGGCCCTTAGAGACAAAAATCTTCTCACAAAATTGCAAATACGAACCAACAGAGCAAAGAACAAGGCTAATGCGATGGGTGTCAATTACCAAAAATGACTAGAAATGGAAGGAAATATATTAGAGCTCATATGTGCATTTAAAAAACGTGATCCACTCAACTGTTCCATTGTGATTCATTAATGGGACCCATACAGCATAGAGAGTCGAGGAAAGAGGCAAAGGCACATAAGATGGAGCAATGAGTCAGAGCTGTTCTAACCCTAAAAATATACATGCACTCGCAATTAATTGCCATGTCTTCCACCGAAAGAACTACTAATGGAAAAGTGTAAATGAATTTTGCAAACCAAAATATATTCAACAAATAGGAAGCCATCCAATAAGCAAAGGCTGTTGCTTCCTAAATAATTTCTCTTTGGGGTATAGAAAAATAATTGATAGATAAGATACGATACTAGTAGAAAGTGGGAGAGGGTAACCGCACTAACCATGTGTGGGATTGAAATTGAGAAGGAAAAGGGAAAAGGAAAGGCATTTCCCTACTTTGTTTTCGGGTAAATGGAAAGAGAGGAGCAGCCCTCCTTCGTACACCAAACCAGTTTCAACACAAAGTTGGTGAAAGTTTATGTGAAGAAAGGGTTGCGAAAGAGAATATAACAAACAAGGTTATTCTACGCCTGAACAGACCATCCAATTTATCTTCTTTCCTTCCTTCCAGGGTCAACCATAGAAAGTAAATTTCCAATCCATCCCTCCTCTCTCCTTTCCCTTCCTTCTCACTTATCTCCTTTTCACTCTTAACTTCCTTCCTCCAATCAAATATATTGTAACTTAGATAAACCAAAATTTGGCTCTTCTCACTTGGTTGCAAATGGATGATGTATATGAGGCATAGAGGATTGATTGTATATCACAATATATGTCATAGTGCAATAAGCCTATCACACACAAGATGAAGTAACACAAAAGATTGTGAATGACACGACGGTGAGAAAGAAATAATGATGATGAGAAAGAAATATGCCACCTTTTGTAATGATAAGAAGATGGAGAATTAGCTTCATTATGTCCCTTGAGTGGAGTCAAACCCACGGAAGTAAAGAATTTTGCAAATTGACATATTTCAAAAACTGAAGATTTTAACAAGGAAATGTGAACAAAGACATAAGGCTGTTTGGAACCTAATGTTCAGGATCTTTCAGAGTGGTGGGAAATATGTGAACAAATTACATTTATCACAACATAAGATTATGCAATAAAAAGCTAGTACTTTAATTGACAAGTAAACTTATATATTAATCAGCAAGTGAACTTATAGATATTCATCATAAATACAACAATCGAAAGTGATCCTTAAGAAATAGAAAGCGAAGTGAACTTGTGGTGAACAGAACAAACACAAGTGCCTATTTGAGCACCATTTGCACTTTAGTAACCAGAAAGGTCCAAGTTTGTGACATTCCTATGACTGATCCACAAAAGGTGCAAAAAAGGACACATAAGCAAAAAGGGCAAGAGGATTATAAGATAGGAGACCCATAGAAAACACAAACTATGAATATTAACTTTTATTCCGGTAACATAGAAGTAGATGCTAAAATTGAATTCAAATGGATAGATACCTGAAAAAAGGCTACATCTCCCTAATTCAACAAAATATGACTGCACTATACAGAATAGGGAATGGGTATTTCCCAAGGAAGAACAAGTAGGATTAAATGCCGCAAAGGCTTTCAAAGTGCAGTTGAATACCCAAGGAGAAATGAGAATTGACCACTTTCCTACATTAGGAAGAACACACCACAATGGAATTCAAATGCAATTGAGTACCAAAGGAGAGACGAAACTTTGCTGTTTACTTACCACTTCTCCGTACAAAACGAAAGCATCGAACAAGCTTGTATCACAGCTGAACACTATTCCATAAAAAAGATATGAACACAAAGACAAAATATCACACACATTCACACCCCATACACGCACGCAGAAAAGATTTTGATAATGTTCCACTCTAGCAACTGATAAGACAGGTCGCACACTGTCACGAAGTTCAAGATCCAGTTGGGTATCTTTAAAGAGGGTACTAGTTGCCATAAACATGTAGCAAAATCAAGAGAACCCGAAACGAGAAGTGATCATCAGAAAGAACCCACAGATTAACACCAAACTACACAGAAGTAAGAAGCGGGAATTCTTCCAAACAATAAATTGGAACACGGAACACCAGACTAATAGTCAAAGGAGCAAAGCAAGAAGATGGGCAGTTCAAGTGAAGACCTGCTGAATGATTGTGCCGGGAAATGTACTGGAACTGATGATGTAAACCCAAAAGCAAAGACAGAAAGTCCCTTCTCCACCTTTAATTTCGACTCTAAAATCCTTCAAAAGTGAGTACTCTCCACACTCTAAAACTTCATTACCCATGATTCTCCGCCCTCTGACCAAACAGGCTCAAGGGGGGCTTCTTCACTCTTTGAAAGCCTGTTCAAGAACCTTTTTAAATCCCCCACCCCACCAAGTCTCGTCGCTCTGCAGAGCAAAAACACCTGTTTCGCGACGGCTGTTAAGTAACGGTTGATACAGTGTTCCAGTTCTTCTTTGAAAAAGGCGGTAGAGATCTCCTGCTTTGTAAATTGTGAGAGAAGGCCAACACATCCAATCACTTGTAACCACGTCACCACTCCAAGTCGGAAAAATAAATTAGTGTTGACGTGGAGGAAGCTAATTGGACATCTGTTAAGTGCAAGTTTGAGGGAAATAGTGCTACTTGTATCTTGTTAGGGTGTTTGCTTCTTGTAGAGGGCATGGAAATTGGATTGAAATTTTAGCGAAGGCCAACAAGGCGGGTAATGGTAATAAAGGACCAACCCAATTCAAGCCCGGGAAGAAGAAAAAAAAAAAACCAAATTCACTCCCAATTAAAGATTGCATCTAGACTTATAAAAAAAAAAGATTGTATCTAGCGGATCTGAGTAATGTTCTAGGTTCATTTTTAGACAAATGGTATCCAACAGGTTTGAATTCTACCGCTCCTAATCAAGTTTTTGACTTACATGTTTGTTTGTCTAAATTTTTGGGGTCCAAAATTTCCAACAAAACAAATATATTTTAAAATTTCAAATTTTTCACAAATTCCAATAAACTTCAATATTTAAAATATTCCTAAAATTTTGAGAATATTCCCCAAAATTTCGGTAAACAAACAACCACTTAAAACGATAATTTTTTATATCTCGTTTAAAGTGTTTGGAGTTTAACAATGCACTCTCGGCCAAGTCAGTGTATTTCTCCAGGTCAGATTCGTTTGAGTTCAATGCTCAAAGACTGTGTACAACAAATTTCTCTCATTATCTTTAAAAAAACATGTTCTTAATTTTTTTTTAAAAAGGTCATTAATTAAAAATTAAAAAAAGTGCTCAGACGCCTCAAAGTTATCTTTGAATTATGTAAAGCAAATTAACAATAACATCAATATAATAATACCCAAAGATTATAATAAGGATAAATTCGTTTTTTTATAAGTGATTATAATAAAGAAAAATTACACTTTATAACCTTCAATTACCTTTTATTTTGCAATTTGCACCCCAAACTACCTAACTCAATACTTTGCATCCAAAACTATTAATAGGGTTAAACTTTTCACTCAATATTACAATTTGACACGCTGTTGAAATTGTGTTACGTGTCCTTTTTTTCTTATTAATTTTAACCGTGAAAGATTAACTTAGATGCAAAGTGTAAACATATTGATAATTGATATTTGGAGAGTGCAAAAAAATAATTTCTCCCTATAATAATATAAATAGGAGATCGTTCAAAAATTGAGGTAACCTTATATGATAGTTGAGATTGAATGAAATAGCATTGTATTTATTTAATCAGTCTATTTTTAGTATCTATGTATAAAATATAAATATTTTTATTTTGGATGGTGGAAACTTTGATTTTGCAATGATAATATATATTATTTTTCCTCGTGCTAATATCACATTCCGTCTAGGCTGTTTTATACCGTTGATGTTCTGCACTTTTACCAAAAAAAATGAACCAAGAAAGATTGTACGGAATTTGGAGGGGTCCCTACAACTTCTCAAGACACAAATGCAGATACAGTCGTATTTGAGGAATACGCTGATTTGATTAGTCCAAAATAATTCCAATATATTTTTCTTCAATCAATTCCGCTTGTTAATTTTCTCGCCAGAGATTTGAACGACCAGTTCTTCACAAATCTTCATGTGTACCATTATCTGCCCGGGTGTTCAGGATCCAGACGAATATATACTTTACACAGTTTACGGGAAAAGAAAAAGAAAGGGGCATAGGATGTGCAAATACAACGTACACGAGTGTCACGACCAACTTCAGCAATCATATCTTCTAGAGTGCTGCCTTGTGTCCCTGACTACTGCTTTGATTTCAGTTTCAAGGAGGCACTGCAGGAATAGTCAATATTCAGTAACAGGTCCATTATAACGGCGAGAGATGACAAGGGAAAATGGGGAAGGAAGTGGTATACCTATTGATACAATATCGCTTTCCTGTGGGAGGGGGGCCATCATCAAAGACATGGCCAAGGTGAGCATCACAAACAGCACAAACAACTTCTTGGCGAGGCATGAAAATGATCGACATGTCTAACTTCGACTTGACGTTGTTTCCGACCGGCTGGTAATAAGAAGGCCAACCAGTCCCACTATCAAATTTAGTGGATGACCTGGAGGAGAAAATAAATATCAATCAGTTCTAGAGGAAGAATGCGCGAGCAAACTTAAATAGTTCCCATGAGAAGTCTCTTCGAGAGTGGATACTCACTCAAATAGAGGTGTGTCACAACAAATGCAATTGTAAGCTCCAGGGGTTTTGGTATTCCAATATTCCCTGAACATGGGAAGGAAAAATAGAAGAGAAATTAAAACAATGGTGAGTCAAAGAATCGGTTATACTGGCAGCATCAGCTCCAGCTTATCTTATGCATGAAGCATAAGTGGAATCCACATTCCACAACCATCTAGCATGCAAGTCTCCCTCTGGAATTGATTAAATTACCATGCAAGGATCTCCTGGTTTATGCAGATACATTGCAGGTTTAAAAGCATGATTGCTACGAGCTGGGTGGAAAAAGGAGAGTGGTGAAGACTGAAGAGCAGGAAATGCACTACATATATGAACATCATCCTGACACAGATGTAGGCTCATATACAGAGTAGGACAATTGAAGCCCGTAACCTCACCCCTATCCAACGCTACATCACCTCCAAAATGTGCATCCAGCCCCTTTTCTAGCTCTTGTCTCTCCAACATATAATGAATATTGAAGAATAGAATAATTGAATAGGTTAGTTTCTATGGCGTTGATGCATTTTTATGCGACTTTACCAAGCAGCCAGGAAGCAGCTTACTCCATGTGTTGTCAACAGGTAGTTTTTATTATCTTAACTGTCTATTTGACTTGAAAGATGAATCTTCTAATTAATACCATTTATTTAATCAGAGCTCACAAAAGTTACATTCCTCATAACAAGTTTCACGTCTTCACAGTATCATACTTGGCCTTTGAAACTTCTATAGGAAAAAATTTTTGTCACACATCATGAATAACAAATACTTTATGAAAACATATATAACAGGACAAAAAAGAAGTAAAAGAGTTGACAGGTAGTATGTCCTAGTTATCATACCCTGTGAAAGCCCTCTCAGTTCCCTTTTGACGTGTAACATAAAATTGCTCCCCTGTGAGTCGCTTCTTCCATTCTTCATCACTTAAGGATTTGTAGTCGATACTTCCTGCTTCTGCATCATCAGAGATAAAAGAACTCATCATTAGCCTTATAACACTCAGAGATTGAAGCTTGTCATTAAAATATGAAAAATTCCAATTTTTACAGTACTTGTCACTCAATGACCCATTATACAGAGAAGTTGTTTTTGGATTCTTCCCTTTACCTTTTCCCTTTTGAGGTGAGGCTTGACGAGGTGGTTTTTGTGTGTTTGGAGAAGGGAGGGGAGAGAGAGAGAGAGAGGGAAAGGGGGGACGCTGTGTGGTCTACCAGAGAGACCATTTATGCTAGTGTTGAGTTAACCACTTATTAAAAATGGCTGTTTCTGTTGAAAACTACAGCCAATGGTGGAACATAGAGTCAAGAAATTCTTCGTTTCAGAAATATGTCATCTAGTCTTAAGTTAGCAAGATACAATTATGAAAGAAATGGAAGGCGCTTTGACTTTTCAGTTGAAAAAGTTGGAGTAGATTATTGATGCCCTATTATTGCTTGTAGTACACTCTTCCTTTTGACTGAAATAGGGATGAATTAACAGGAAAATTCTACTCCTGTTCGTTATGCCTTCAAACAGCAAGGAGAATTCCAATACAGTGATCCAGCATCGTTTATAGATATATGCCCTTTCATGTCCCAAAGCCAAGATATGTAAGCTTTTGTAGCTAAAAGACTTTGACTACTACATATTGATTGAGTGATATAAGCACAAGCTGCATTGGTCATTGTTTAACTTTTGAACATAAATTTCCATTGAGAATGGAAAGGAGTTGGACCATGAAAAGCAGCTATGTTATACCCTGTAAACTTATGCTACCACCCTAGTGAATATTTAATTACTTTAGGGTTCATACATAATTATGTAGAACAAAACTATAAAAGCCAGCAAGACCAGAGCAATGAAATAAGCATAAGGAATGTCAACACCAAATTAACCATTAGTATTGACTCTCTGATCTAGATCCATACATATGGCCCAAAATTAAGATCATTTTTCATCGACTTCAAAATGAGCGTAACACCAGCTACTTTTTTTTTTGTAGGTGTAGGCTTGTAGCCTATAAATAATAAGAAGGCTAATTAGATCAGATTTTAAGCATTCGACTTAGACCACTCAAAAAACCTCTACCTTACATATTTGGGAAATAAAGGAAGCTATGCCTAAATCTGTTGCAACAAGTTCTTTTATAAAAGCTAATATTCACTGAAGAAATTTCTGGCTCTCCATTAAGTGGCATTCGTTAGATCAGCTCCAACAAAATTTTCTTTGGGTCTAATTGTTTTCTTTTTGGTCAAGTCCACTAAGTCAATTTTCATCAACTAAAGAGTCAGTGGAGGGTACATATCCAAACACCAATCCTCTTCCGTTCGGCCACAACCAAGGCTTTGTAGAGACCTAGAACTGGACATTCAGATTTGGAATTGAAAATTACGAAACAATTATCTTGAAGTACACACACCAGTGCCTTGAGATTCATAATTCTTTTTTACACGACAATGTTAGATAGGTTTAAAACAAGATATCCTGCTAGAGGTAATACAAACACTCACTCATTCTATATAATGCAAAATAATTGGTGTAAATAAACTGAGCATTGATAAACAAGTCTATATATATAACAACCCTTTTCCCCCCTCCCCAATTATGAGATCCCCCCAATTCCCCAACATTCAGAGACTGAGTAGGCACTTACTTTTACTCTGTAAAACTGGTCCCAGAAGAAGATGAAAAATTCACTCAATCCAGCTTCTCTCTTTATACAAACCTTAGGGTACATTGAACCTACTATGAGACATATCCAGTCCAACTGGCGACCTTTTATGTCAAACAGGATCCTCATAGAAGGGTAATTAATTTTCAGAAACATCCCAAATAAATTTGAAATGTGTTTCCCTCTTCCTCTTCAGGAAATAATTGTTGAGTACACGCATACTATAGCCATGTCAAAAAAGAATCCTACACATTGGAGTTGCTTCCAGCATAGATATCTTGAAAGTCATATTTTCTAAGGACCGCTCACTTAGAAATGGCTGTGGCAGTCTTAAATTTGAGATTCAGGGCAGGATCCTCTGACTTCTATCATACCTCATACATATGGACTTAAGAAGGCAACCAACACAACCTAGGCCAAAACAAAAACGATCACAGTACATATCCAGATTAGATTATATAAACTGAAGTCAAGCCATAAGGAACCAAATTTCCTGTGATGCAACAGAAGATGTAACATCTAAGTATCTTTGAGAACTTTGCATCTAAAAACAAAGTGAGCCTAGAGCTGATCACTATTTCTGAAACAACTAGATTTTTGAAACAATACAAAGCCCAAACCTTTGTCATCTTTGCATATGTTCCAAGTTTCCAATGGCTTTGATGAGATAACTAGATTTACAAAGCTCAAATATATGTCAAATCTATCTATTTTCCAAGTTTCTGTCTCGAAGTAATCAAATTACTATTTGTGGAGTTACACTTTCAACACCCGAACCATCATCTTTGGGTGATGTGGTACCCATACTATAAATTAGACCCTCAAACAACCACAAAGCTGCAATATGCAGCATCGAGTAATTTCTAACTAGAAGATTGTGCCATTGGCTATTTTTCATTCATATTAACAAGCTAGGTCCTACTCAAAAGTCTATATTACAACTTCTTGATAGTTTGAGGGTGCTACTAAAAATAGTATCCCACAAACGGTTAGCCATTAAGCAGGCGAAACATTATTTTAAATTAGGGATAAATGCCAAATTGGTCCCTGTAATATATGAGAAAATCGTTTTGGTCCCTGTGATAATAAAACCATAAATTTAGTCCCTATAATACTCTCTTTGTTTCGCCGTTTGTCCCTTTTCCTGAATCCGTTAATTCACTCGACGGAATGCACTCCACATCAGCATCTTCTTCCTCCACCTTTCTCGCTAATGGCGTCTTGGACCATCACTGCATCAGAATCCAACCCATCAGCGAACCTGAAGAGCTTCCTTCCTTCCTTTTCTCTTTTTTTTTTCCATTTTTTTATTATTTTGTCTTCTGCTATTCTGAATCTCATTTTATTGTTCTTTTCGTGGTCTTGGTGTGATTTCACCGATTCTTGAATATTATCTGCAAGAGAAGAAAAACAACTAAAATAACAAAAGATAATGAGATACAGTTGTCTTACACGTAGGTTAAGATATTTCCTATCTGCATCTTTCTTTTATCTCTCTCATTGTTTTCTAACTAGCTTCTCGTCTCATGCGACTTTTAGCAGAGCGATTTGCATTCTATGGTGTGGCTGACAACCTCATCTCGTATCTCATAAAAGAGCTCCATCAGCCCACCTCCACAGCAGTAGTTGCTGCTGCCACTGCTGCCACACTGTCGGTAATCTATCGGCAGGTAACTTGCTTTTTAGTTTTGTTTTTGTTCTTATTCTTTCTCGTTTTCTGCTCAAACGAAACTCCAGAGAAGTTCCAGGTTGATGAGCTACTGTGGTTTGGTGAGGCAATACTTCTTAACGTGGCCATGGCTCCTTCTTCACGCCCACGCACAAGTAGCCATCTTGGAGACTCACGAACAAAGAACCGAACCAAAATGGAATAGAACATCTACTATGTCTTGTCTTTTTCCTAATTTTACATCCATTTTATTAACTATGTTTAGCATGTCAAGGGCATACTGTTACATTGGTTAATGAAGTTATTTATAAGGCCAAAGAGTTGCTTATAAAGATACATAGACCTATGATATTACGATTTGGCAGTAGAATTAACTACAAATCAGTAGTCCTCCACCCGAAGATTCCATAAAACAGCATTTTGACAAAGAGACGTGCAAAAAATTATGTCCCACCATTTACTGATTGTAGTTCATTTAGCATTGGAGTACTTCGTTGAGTATCATGATTTCAGTAAAGGATCCATTTAACATCAAGTATTGTCCAATGATAGGCTTAATGGAGTTCAGAACACAACACGTTCTGATGAATTTTGTATCTAATAGTTTAAGAGCTCGATGGCAAAGTTCTGTCTCACTTGATCTACGGCACGCACAGTGTTAGGACGAGTCCACATGTCCCTATTGTTGAACGGGAAAACCCAAAAACGAATCTTAAAGCCGAGTAAATCCATATATTTGTGCAGAAGACGGTCAGCAATGAAGACAGAGGAAGATACGGGCAAGCCAGTTGCAAAGGAAGCGGCACACTCCAACTCCCAGGCGGAATACGATTGAAGTGTCGACAGGCCAGTCCCAGGCCCAAGAATTCTTGGGAAGATGGCAGACTCTGACGTGGATTGTATTCCGTCTGTTGAACTAACGAATTCAAGAATAGGGACGAACGACGAAACAAAAAGGGTATTATAGGAATTAAATTTATGGTTTTCTTATCACAGGGACCAAAATGATTTTCTCGTATATTATAAGGACCAATTTGACATTTATCCCTTTAAATTAAAACCAAAAGGCAGAAAGATTATACTCTTACTCAAACAACCCCGTGACACCTGCAACAATGGACTGACCGGGTCAGCTACACATCTAATCCTCATAATTAAATACCATTACTGTATATGTAGATCTTATTGTGGAAGACTGATTACTGCATAATTCATGGGTAGAGCTAGGGCTGTTCAACCCCACCGGTAACATCCGGTGGCACCGGCACCGGGTTGCCGGTACCCGGCCTCACCGGTGCCGGTGCCGGTGGCTTGTTTTTAGGAAAACCCGGTGGTTTTCCCGGTTTCCGGTTTATCCGGCACCGGGTTCCCGGGTACCGGAAACCGGATTTTATTTATTTTATTTTAATTTTTTTACATTTAAACGACGTCGTCTAGAAAATAACCCTAAAACCCCTCCCCCCTACTGCACACACTCGAACGGCGAACCGGTCAGCGAAGGGAGACAGTGGGAACTGAGGGTGATGGCGAAGGAGGGTGAGGTGGTGTGCGTAACCGGTGGCAGCGGCTGCATTGGCTCTTGGCTTGTCCGTCTCCTTCTCGACCGTGGCTACACTGTCCACGCGACTGCTCAAGATCTCAGTTAACTGTCTCTCTATCATTTCTATTTGTGCTTTCGAAAATGCATGTACTCTTTGGTTCATCCATCTGCAGAATGCTTGCTATATGCGGCTTAATCCGTGTCCCTGTTTGCAGAGGATGAGAACGAAACGAAGCATCTACAGGCCATGGAAGGAGCAGAGGCCCGTCTCCGTCTTTTCCAGATCGATCTCCTTGATTATGGCTCCATTGTCCCCGCCGTCCATGGCTGTGCTGGTGTCTTCCACCTGGCCTCTCCCTGCATAGTCGATGAAGTCCAAGATCCCGAGGTGTTATTTCTTGTTTCACATACCACAATTTCTGTCCGAAAGATTAAAAGCCTGAGCTTGATATGGCACCTGAAATTCAGACAAATTCTAATTTCCGTTTTCTACGTTATTGTTTCTGTTAGTTATATTTACCTTGATTCGGTGCATTTTCCAGAAGCAAACAGATGGGATCAGACCATTCATGATGCCTCTAATGAGACTTGCTTGTACTGCATTCGAAAGAGTTCCACTCACACGCATATTTGAATTGTTTTGATACTTCTTCAATGCAGATTTTTTGACAAAAGAAGTGCAATTCGAAGATAGGCTTTTCACCTTACAGGTTAAATATGCACTGATTATTTCCTTAATTTCGATCTAAGAGGAAGTTTATGTTTCCTATGTACGAATTGTGTTTGTATGTGCCCATGCTATTCAAGATTGAGTGTTCTTGAGCTGTGTTCTTTTGTTAGGATACCTTAGGTTTTGGTAATTCCCATTTATATCTGACGATTATTTCTACATTGTCTTTCTTTATCATTTGTTCAGTATTTTGGTTACCAAATGGGTGATTATGCACTCAAAGTCCAGATGATTTTGGACCATTTCAATGCACCATTTTTAATTGGAAGTCTCTCTGGGAATAACCCTTCATTATTTTTTAGGTTGCCTTGTTCAGTCTCCAGGGTCTTTTTCTTAAGCTTACCTGATTTTGGCTTTGACAATTTGCAAGTTTAGGGGTATCCGTTTGTGGGTCCTGCATCACTGGAAATTTCACATGTTTAAAGTCCAGGTCCTTTAGTGCCATTTTGAGGACTGTAATAATTTAACATGTGAAATTACATGTTTGTGGACTTGTATGCCTATATTGCTTTTGAGCTATACTCTTCTATAATGCTATTGTGGACTGCAGTTTGTGGATTGCCCTTTCCCAAGGATTAGAAAGCACCAACTGCAATGAAACTGTGTTTTAATTGTATCCTTGCTTGTTTAAAGTCCAGGTCTTTTAGTGCCATTTTGAGGACTTTAATAATGTAACATGTGAAATTACATGTTTGTGGACTTGTATGCCTATATTGCTTTTGAGCTATACTCTTCTATAATGGTCAAGTCTTGTTAGGATGTTTGTGCAAATCTTAGGGAAGGAAATGTAGGATAACCGGAAACCGCCATCGCTAAACCGCCACCGCTAAGGGCCGATTTTTGCCCTTAACGGTGTAGGTGTAGGTGGCAATTTTTTGAAAACCGGCCTACCCGGTGTAGGTGCCGGTTTTGGCCAAAACCGGCACCTACACCGGGGTTGAACAGCCCTAGGTAGAGCCAAATAGTGTGACCCAATTCTCAGGAACTTTTATTAGCATATTCATCATGTTAATTACCTCCTTAGGAGACCAAATCTCTCTTAGTCTAAGTAGATCACTTGTGTCAATTCACATTGTTCTGTATTGCACCTTCAAGAATCGGCTACCACATTATTCTCTTGCCGGGGCGACTCCCGCCGCGAGGGGTGGCCGCATGCCACCCCTGAGGCTCCCCTGCTTGCGGGGTGGCTTGCGGGGTGGCTTCCCTGAGCGGGGGAGAAACACGTGTTGCTCTCAAAAAATTCGGAAATTTTTATTGAAGATTTAGATAGAAAGTTTTATTGAAGATTTAAATGATTTTTTTTTAAAAAAAATCATATTTGGATTGAAAAACATTAATAAAAAAACCTTTTCAAGAAACACGTGTTGCTCTCGAAAAATTCGGAAATTCCCCTCGGTTCTCCGGCTCCATGGAGCGTGTGTAAAATGGGCTTAGCTTGCAAGGCTCCACCTCAACATTGTGCCACTTTTCCAGTAAAGGCCTTTTTCTTGGAGCAGAGTTGAGCGCTACTCAGACAGAGAGATGAGAGGGATAGCAATTTCACCGTCAAAACATTGGCATCTCCAAACCCAAAACACCCCCTTGAAACAAACGAACAGAACAATCCTCCTAAATCCAATTGTTCAATTCGACAAGAAGCAAAACCCATCTAATGGAAGATATCCCGTTCTTTCTTCTGCTATAGATCCTTCTAAGACGCAAGCACCAGTAACTCCCATTCCCAGCACAAGCCAACCACTTTTAGTTGTTGGATCAGCCAATGCAGACATCTATGTGGAGATTGACAGACTGCCCAAGGAGGGTGAGACCATTTCAGCCAAGACTGGCCAGACACTTGCTGGCGGCAAGGGTGCCAATCAGGCTGCCTGTGGTGGCAAGCTCTCTTACCCTACCTACTTTTTGGGACAGGTGGGTGAGGATGCCCATGGCAAGTTGATCACTGAGGCTCTCGAAAATGGTGGTGTACGGCTGAATTATCTTAGTACTGTGGCCGCGGCACCCACTGGGCATGCTGTGGTGATGCTCCAGTCTGACGGGCAGAACTCAATCATCATTGTTGGTGGTGCGAACATGAACTGTTGGCCTGAGATCCTTTCTGAGGAGGATTTGGAGGTGGTGAAAAATGCTGGGATTGTTTTGTTGCAGAGAGAGATTCCGGATTCGGTCAACATTCAGGTTGCGAAGGTCAGGCTTTTGCGGCTCTTAGGTTCTTATTTTTATTAAGTTTATATTCAGAAGCAGACCTTTTAACTTCTGGATGGGATTTTTATGTGTCATACTCTACATTTGCTTCTGTCTTGCAATAAGGATCTTTCATTCTCTTGACACGCCTGATTTGGAGTTGTGTTCTTCCTGGATTTTCTTTCAACATAGATGATCATTTCAGTTAAGTGGTAATCAATGAAAAAATTCCGCAAATTCAGATTTAGATATGAATTTCGTTCTTGTTTCGGTTTCTCTTTAGAATGACTGATCTAACAAAGTGGAAGCATTGAACTTATGTGCTTCTAAGCTAAAGTGGTTGTTACTTGTTGACCCGGTGAACTGGTGAGGCTCTGTTGTTCCTATCAGTGTGTTAACAGAATTGAAGATGTTGAAGAGATCAGGGGCAGAGGAAATATGAATTTAGCTAAAACATGGATTGATAATAGAAGAAATTTGAAGTGTTCCATGACTTCAACTGGGCATAGCTTATACATCTTACAAACAATATGCTGATGTAATAAATTTTAGCGGAATAGATTTGAAGCACATATCCCCATTTTGCAATGGCTAGAGAGGGAAATGAGCTGCCTTGAGTTTACCTGTAGAATGGAACACATAGGTTGATTTATCTTGCTTGATACAGAAACTACAAAAAAATAAAAATAAAAAATCTATAAGAGAACGTTGTCATTTTTGAGGTGTCAATACATTTCTGTTTCTCACATATTAGAGGGGAGAAGATGAACTGCTTCAAGTATAGCGATGAATAGACTGGATGGAGTACTGAACACGCAAGGATTGCTTGTCCTTCTTCAAGAGGAAAATATTTTGTTTTGTCTGATTATAAGAGGAGAAGGTTGGCATGTAGGAGGATGTTAGGTAGTAAATTGAGTGCATGTACATCAATGTAGATGACTCATATGGTAAAGGTGGTTAATTGTAGTGTTTATCAATCTGAGCAGACTGTGGGTGAGATAAATTTATCGTACTGTCTCCTGCTTTTTTGCATATCCTTTTTACCATAGTGTTTGACCATATGTTGTTGGGGTGCAAGCATGGATTTCAGTAATGAGTAGGAAAGGTGGAAGTTAGTTGAATGTTCAGTGATGTAGTGGATTCAGCCAATGAGCTCAAGTTCAGTGGCACCGACTCTCCTCTAAGATCAAGGTGGGGATGAAGTTGTGGGTCGAAGTGAACTGGGTGCATGTGCAACTTAACAGCAAAAAGAAAATGAAAGGATGAAGTAGGGTACATTTGGGAAACATATTTGAAGAAGACTAGTGTGATAACCTTGATCATAAACATGTAAACAATATGTTTTCGTTATTTTTTGGGCTTTTTTTTTTATAGGAAAATACTTACATGCACCCATATGGGCATAGCATAGCTATCGCTTTGCTGTTCGTTTAGGGAGGTCCCTCCAGAAACTACTCCCGGCTGCCCATGAGATAATTTTTAAAACATAAAAAATACCTCTTCCTTTCTTAAAACACCTTGATGGAATTATAAATCAGTCTCTCAATTGTGAATTTTTCTTAGGTGATGTTTGGCAAACAAAAATTTTAAGAATTTTGAGTTTGTTGGAAAATTTTGAGAGTTTTGACTTTTTATGGGGGTTTGAAAAAGTTGGTGAAAAAATTTAAGAATGTTTGATTGTAGAATGATTTTTGTTGAAGTTTGTTAAAAAGTAAGGAGAGAGAAGATTTGATGTAGTTTTTTTATATATGAAAAAGTATTGAAGTTAGTGTGAAAAGGTGTTGGAATTTGTGTGAAATTTTGAGAATTTCATAAAAAAGTTGAATTTTTTTATAACCAAACATCACCTAAATGGGAATTTAGATTCCCAGCTTTTGGAAATACGAAGGTGAGAACATTTCGTTTGAACTTTTGTCTTACCAGGTCAGTTTTGAAGACCCTAGTTGTCTAGCAGTTTAAACTTTTGTCTTACCAGGTCAGTTTTGATAACTTTAGAGAGATTTGGAGAAAAACTATGTGTTGTCTTCGTTGAGACCTTCTATTATATAGGAAGATTACACCGCTATAATTACATAGATTCTAGATAAGGAAATAAAAGCTGTACAATCAAAGGAAAATAACCGATCAAGCTGTACAAGGAAATAATCGGAGAGGAAAATAATAATGTTCGATTGTAAGTTTGAATTTGAATTGACCATAAATTGGCCAGCTATGCTGTTCGTTGACAAGTTTCCTTTGCCTTTTTATATCTTCTTTGTCAATTTTATTTTTAGGTCCTTTGCACCATCTGATATTACATTGTGTACTCAGACTGCAAGGAATGCTGGTGTTCCAGTCATCTTGGATGCTGGGGGAATGGATGCGCCCCTCCCACAAGAATTAATAAATTGTGTTGATATTTTGAGCCCAAATGAAAGTGAACTTAGTCGTTTGACAGTCATGCCAACTGAAAGTTTTGAACAGATTACTGAAGCTGTTGTATTGTGCCATAAAATGGTGAGTTTTGGCACACTTATAATGATCGTCATCACTAAAAGCATTGTGTGTTCTTGTCATTTCCGTAACTTGAAAATTTATGTTAAGGGAAAAGAAAAATGAATAGAAAAATATTGCAGCATACTTGTTATATGTTTTGGAAATCCGATTGATCCTTTGTGTTTTTTGCATTTGTTTTTGCACTTGCCTTTACACTTGCTTGGACACACGTGGAGAGCACACATCTATCTTATCAGTGAAGCCAAGGGAGAATGAACTGCCATATTAGCTCGGATACATTTCGAATATTGGCATCAGGTCAATTCATATAATGCCAATACCTTATTGCAACAGTCAGTTCTAGGAGTCTCCATTTGTCTGATGCCTTATTTTGGACACAACACACATGGCTGATCTCTGAAGTATATCTGTGCCGTTCAATGTTCAAGACTTGTGCAGAAGTGCCCTAGGAGGTGTTCTTGCCATCCAAGGAATTGGCTTAAAAAACTACATGTATTACGTGAGACATGTTCTGTGTTTTTGTTGCATGTGTATATTGCCTTCTTCGTTGATTATGTGCACTATCTATACTTAATTATGTACCAATTGTACCGAATCTTTCTTTTTTTCAGCTTTCCTTCTGTCTTCGTTACTGGAACATGCAACATGATTCAACTCTGCTTAAATCTTGGGAATGGATTACTAGTAGAACGACTTTGGTTGGCAACCAAGTGTTAGGCTAAATGCTTGCTGGATGCAAATCCCATCTTGTGTTGGTGCAGTGTTGATAGTAGTTCTGTTGAATATATCTTCTTGCAGGGCATTAAGCAAGTTCTTGTGAAACTTGGGGCCAAAGGGTCTGCCCTATTCATAGAAGGTGAAGAACCAATTAAACAACCTGCCATATCAGCGGCAAGGGTCATTGACACAACTGGAGCTGGAGATACTTTTACTGCTGCTTTCGCTGTTGCTCTTGTTGAGGGCAAGCCCAGAAAGGAATGCTTGAAATTTGCAGGTATGCCCGGCCACTTGTTTCCATATTATTCCTGGGAGTTGTCACTTATGCTTATGCTTGTCATAATTCTCTGCCATATTTTATACAGCTGCAGCTGCTTCTCTTTGTGTTCAAGTGAAGGGGGCCATTCCTAGCATGCCTGACAGGAAATCCGTGTTAGATCTTCTTCAATCTATTTGAGGTTACTATTGTATTGTTATATTCCGCACATTCCATAAATTTTCATTGAGCACATAAATAAAAATCATAGGTCAACTTTTTTCTTTGTTACTCCTGGGTCTCAATTTTTTCTCCCAAAGTTCTCATTGACTTCAATAAATGATTTTATAAACTGTCTTTTTGGACCTGTCTATGTGATATGTTCTTGGTACTATACGCAATTTTGCTTATTGCTAAAATTGGCTTTGAATTTCTAGACCTTTCAAGTTATGGAAAGAAGATATATAAGGGAAGAGTATAATCAATGCAGATTCATTCCCCCACTCCCCTGTTGGGGTCCACACCCATATAAGATAGACTTTGAATTGAAGTAGACTTCTAGAGGAAGTTTACTTCCTTCCCATTCCAAGTTTATGGTTTTCTCTTTGGGTTTTTCTTTGTACTTTTCCCTATAAATAGGGGCTTATGTTATAGGAGAAAAGTGGGATGTGAGACGTGAGCATTGAGCAGAGAGAAAAAAAGAGAGAGCATGGACTGACTATTGTATTGGGCGGGTAGAGTGATTTTCTTAAGCGTTCTTAATAAAATTGCTCTGGGGTGGACATAGGCCGGATTGGGGCCGCACCAAGTAAATTCTTGGTGTTCCTTTTCTTTAATTTTCGTGTCGTTTTTCTAAACAAGTGGTATCGGAGCCTGGTTCGAGGAGCCGGAGTGGTTTTTCGGGGGGAAGCAGAGAAGGTCCGAAAATTAAAAGTGGTATGATCAAAGATTGGAGGGCACCAGCCTGTAGAGGAGATCGAGACGAAGCCGAAAATTGAAACCGCGTCGCTGCAGGGGGAGATATTGTTCTACATGGGTCCGACGGTACAAGCAGGGATGCGGGCACCTTAGGCGGGGGTGCAAGACACTCGGATGAGAGTGTGGTTGGTCGTCTGGTGACAAGGACGAGGTTGGAGTACTAGTAAAAGAAGGATGCAATGGGTGGTGAGCAAGGGGGAGCAACAGACACCAAAGTTGCAAGAATGTTCTACTGATGGGAGCTCGGGATGCTCTCAACCGAAAGATGTCAGGAACAGAATGGGAATGGAGGGGGAGAATTGTTGGGGTTCACACCCATATAAGATAGATTTTGAATAGAAGTAGACTTCTAGAGGAAGTTTATTTCCTTCCCATTCCAAGTTTATGGTTTTCTCTTAAAAGTTTCTCTCCCTATAAATAGAGACTTATGTTATAGGAGAAAAGTGGAAAGTGAGACGTGAGCATTGGGCAGAGAAAAGAGAGAGAGAGAGAGAGAGAGAGAGAGAGAGAGAGAGAGAGAGAGCGTGGTGTGGCTATTGTATTGGGCGGGTATAGTGATTTTCTTAAGCGTTCTTATTAAAATTGCTCTGGGGTAGACGTAGGCCAGATTGAGGCCGAACCGCGTAAATTCTTGGTGTTCATTTTCTTTAATTTTCGTGTCGCTTTTCTCAACATCCCCCCACTCCTTTTCTTTTCCTTTGTTAGTTTTGCCTGTTGGATGTTGATATGCTGTTGAAGAGCAAACCCTAAGGTAGAGTGGTAATTTAGTTAGTTTGAGAGTTTGAAAATATGGGCACCCAAGAGCGGATGTAGGAGTATTAGTAAGAGGTATGTGGATTGAAATTAGGCCTTCAAAATCAATTGCACTATTGTAGGTAGGGTTGTGGTGATAATCTTTCCTTTTTTTAGGTGAGGAGTTATAACTCAATCAAGATATTTTGTAACTGGTAGAGGTTCATATGGTTATACCAAGGAAAGTAGGTTTAAAATTCATATGGTTACACCTAGGAAAGTAGGCTACTTCGCTCACGTTCTTCCACCATTTTACATAAGAGGGAAACAAAAAAGAATATTATAATTTAAACTAGTCGTAATAAGTAAACCCAAAACAAGCAGAATCGAATTTGTATTCTATCCACGAGCCGAAACCAAGTTGGGAGGAGTTTATGGGAAGTTAGACTCGAATTTAATATTGTGGATTGGCATAGGAGATGGAGTTCGCCTTTGCCTCTTTGCTTATCTTCGTTGAAGTGGTCCAGGTACGTTGCCTGGTTGTAACGATACAGAGAAATCTACCCGCCCCACCCATTCACAAAATTATGGCCGGCGGCCGACTTGACTGATCAAAGGCCTGAGGCGGCGGGCGAGACACACCAGTAAATAGGCATTTGCAAGACGGCGTGCGGGACATAATAAAGCTTATCCGAGTATCCAAGTTCGTTGGACCTCGTGTGTGCGCGTCTACTGCTACTTCACCTACCAACCAAACCATGAATGACTGCATGTCGGCTTGATAGAGGACCTTCCAACTAACCCAACAAACAAACAAACAAAACAAACCAAAATGTTTAAAAATTATGCTATATCTCCTCCCTCTTACGATTTGCAGGTTTTGGGGGTCGACGGCCACATCACTTATAGCTTCGGGGTATATACTTTACTAAAACAGACATAAATAAGATATATTTAATCTCCATAAATTTGTTTTCTATTTTTCATTAATTTATGTGTTAAGTCTCTTGATAACGTGGATTTCGCCTTCACCTTCTTGTCTAGTAATCTATTGGCCGGGGTCTATAATATTTTTAAAGATTGATATATTTATTTATGTCCCCATTAAAAAATTTAATTTGATTGAACAGTACATGATCGTGTGTGACATGTACGTGTTTGGCCCGCATGCATCTTTCAGTTATATTTATAAAATGCCTTCAATGAATAAGCTTTCACGCACGGTCGGAAAATTGTTGAGAAACTTTTATACATATATAATATCAATAATCTAAAAACCTACATGGGCTTCCAGGTAATTTCATGCACCTGAATATTGGAAGAGATCAATCGTAGCAGTTATATATATATATATATATTAATATATATGAATACAATTCTTTTGCCGCATCTACACAGTTCTACTCAGTGTGAGACTTCTACTACTTAATTATTCAAAGCAATTTTCACGCACACATTCATTCTGGTATCCAAATGTATCTTTTGTAGGGTTGTGCACTTATTGTTTATTGAGAAAAATACAATTTTCCCCTCCATAAGTTATTTGCACTTGAACTATCGATTTCGTTGCATTTCGTCAATCAACTATCAAATCATATACACTTTGTACCCTACCTTGTTAATTTGGAAAAAAAAATTGATATTTTTTGTCAATGAAATTAATGATGTCTTTGTCTGCACATAAATATAATAGTCGAAAAATTTAAGGATAAAACTGTCATGTAACTATTCGAAAATATCAATTTATGTCCAAATTAATAATAAAGAGTGCAAAATGTACATAATTAGTAGTTAAGGGACGAAATATAATAAAATCAATTGTTCGAGGTGTAAATTGTCGAAAATTCAATAATTGATAGGCGAAAAGTATATTTAACTTTTATTTGTTTATATATTAGAGATCCAAGCTCGAATCGTTGAAATATTTAAGAACAAGATATCCTATTAAATAATTTTTTTCCCTTTTGTTAGTAGAGCCCTAGAAGTTTATTATATCCTATTAAATTAATGGATCATGTGATGAAGTACTACATCAACTATTTGCACGTGACCAGCCTCCTCCGTCGTCAGTATTATTGCATGCTGTTCTTTCCTATTATAATACCACTCTTTCTGAAAGCATATTCGAATATGATATTCCAAACTTATAGATTTTTTTTTTTGTAAAATCTGTTTGTGGTGCTTTGAGAGTCTGGAAGTGCACTTTCCATGCTAATGACCTTCATCGTTACCATATAAAAGTTTATTTTATTTTATTTTAAATAAATACTCAATTTCCATCTCATTTTTAAATATGATTGTGCAACGTGGGCCAACTACCAAGGAAATATTATTACTCTTCCTAAAATTAAGCACAAATTATAATAACTCTCCACGAACTATCACTATTTTCTCAATTACTCTTCTGAACTATCACTTGTTGCAACTTATCTCATTAAACTATATTCTTCTTGCAGTTACATCTCTCAATCGATTTAGGGCGTCAATATGAAAAGAATCAGTCTCACGTGTGTTACACGTGACTCTCAGCCCATGTTAAGAGACCCATTTTGCCTCTATAAAATGTGAAGAAAAGAAAATGTAAGTTACCTGCAGACCCTCAACGTACATTTTAATGTCTTTGTCATTTTTGTTAAGATCCAATTCACATACGAGAACTCTAGAGAGTGAATGAAACCCGCAACTCATATTGCATTTGAGACTACTATTTTTATCTATTTGAGCAAGAGGAGTAAAAAGAAGGAGGTTGAAGAAACAAAAAGTTGCGTACCTTGTGAATCAAGTTTCTCGTGTGTGCCCTCAACTTCTCCTACGCAGACCAGAGTTCTTGCGTGCAAATTAGATCTGAATGAAAATGACGAGGGCTTCAAAGCGTGCATTAAGGGCCTTAAGGTGCCTTGTGTTTTCTTTTATTCGCATTTTACGAGAGTAAACGTCTTTTAACATGGGTTTATAGTCATGTGTAACGAACGTGAGACATATTTCATTCAAATTGACGCTCCAAATTGGTTGAGGAATGAAATTGTAAAAAGGACATAATTTAAGGAGTGAGTTACAACTAGTGATAATTTAAAGAATAATTAAGAAAATAATGATAGTCAGTAGAGATTTTTATAATTTGCTTTATTCATGTGTGACGCATGGAGACGAATTCGGTTCAAAATTGACTTTCCAAATTAATCGAGAGATTAAACTGCGACACGAATATAATTTAGAAAGTTAAGAGTTAGAACGCGTGAAAGTTTAGAAAATAATTGTGAAAATAGCGATGGTTGATGTACAATTAAAGCTGGAAAGTGACTTTTGACTTAAAGTCAACTCGGTGCATATGAGTACATTTTTGATTGTCCTTCCTGCAGGAAGGTAAAGGCGACAATGATACCAGAAAAGGTTGATGGTACGAATGTGGACAAAGCAAGTGGCCGTTGTTGTTTATTGCAGAGAAGCAAAAACACAATATTGCTGCAAGTTGTTTATTTATTTATTTATTTTTAGGTAAAAAGTACTTATAATAATAATAAAGATGAAAATAGCTTTTTCTATTGTCACGAAATTTAGATATATCTCCGTTTGGACTGGTAGACAATACTACCTCGGGTAGATGGCCTACATATGTCTAACATACATTATATGTCGAGAGGACGAAGATCATGCATGCGTAAGACATAAAGGATAAGTGTCGTGCCGAGAGCAATTTGAGCATTTGCATTACTCGTGCGCAGAAGCTGGTCGACAAACTTGTAGACGTTCCAGAACATGGCCTTAATTCGAGCATGAAAAATGCTGTTCTACCTGCATATAAGAAATATGATCTAAAAATTATTATTTTAGATAATTGTTATTTAGATAGCACGTATTTATATTTATTATTAGGTAATATATTATGATATAAGATGTTACATGGTTATTATTAAGTAATATTGTAGGAAAGTCATATAAATGGTTAATGAATCAAAGACGGAGAGTATGACTTTTCTATTCCTTTTACACTTAATATTTTGTTATAGACCAAGGTACATATTTATGTACAATAGGTTTATGTTCGTTGTGTCTCTATTATATAGGATAATGTACTTAGTCATCGAAGTGGTGAATTTAAGTAAACGAGTGGGTGTACTGCAGTAAGAGTACATGCATTGAACGAGATCAAACATAGATGCCTTCTAGAAGAGATTATTGATGTTCAGAAGGTATTCAGTATAATTTGTTTATGTTATTCTTAGACCAGAGATATTTGTGCAGATTTTTTTATTGTGTACTTGTACTCTTACCGAGTCATTTGGTGATGATTTTTTTATGTCAAATATTCCAGATAACGTCGGGTCTTGTGCATGATGAATGAGTTTGCATAAATGATCAATAAGGAATCTATCAGCCTCTTCGCGAGATAGTATATTCAAGTATATCAGTAAAAGATTAACTCGAGAAAAGAAATCTATGGCTAGAGGAATTTTGTGAAAATGTTTTTTGAAATTAATATATTATATATATTTATTTGTGAAATTATTTTAGAAACAATTTAAAACGAGTTAACGATTATAAATGACGAATTATATGAGCTAGAGATTTTATCAATGATAATATTCCGGTCTTATTAGCTCATATGAAATATAGTATAGTAGAAGAATAAATAAACGATTATAATTGTTAGCAAAAGGGATTTCAGAAATCATTCTCAAATTCTCGGGAGTGAATTGTAATATATTGATGGATATGATTACAATTAGTAGAAGCCTAAAATTTGGAATTAAAGAATATAAGAGAATTAATGGAAAAATAGTTTTTTCATGTGATCCTACGGCCGAGATCTGAGATTCCTTACTATCTCACACACTATCACAACTAGGGTTTCATATATAAAGATAGTTATGAGATAGTCTGAACAAACTGATTTTAGACCCAAGTATGCGGAAAATACCTAGAGGGGGATGAATAGGTATTCAAAAAAAATATCAAATAATTCCTTTTAAAAATCTTAACACCTATTCTCAATAATATGAACTCAAACACAATGTTACAATATTCAAAGACCTAATTAACAATCAGATATGAATATATGAACATAACAACACTAAAACCCGAATCTGTAAAAACAGGGGAATCCGAAGAAACTACAACTAACTCTGAACTGACTGCACGTGTGAGACCCCGTATTTCATTTTTGCTATTTGCTTTATGTATTTGTTTTGGATTTAAATTCAAGGGGCCGTTGTTTGGCCAATGTAAGATGTTAAGTTGATTATGATATTTTTGAACTATAAGTTTTCCTTAAGTATTTTCATTATGATGTGAAATTATGTTAGTATAATTTGTCATGGCCGAATTTCTCAAGGTAGATTTTCTTTATGAATACATTTTTTCATTGGCCTATTATTATGCTACCATGATTATGAAATTAAATGCCAAGAATATTTGGGAGTGTATTTTATTTCTTATTGTTGCTGAAATTCTTAAAGTAAAATTCATTACATATTAATTTATAGTTGTGAAATTCTATGTTTGTGCATGTAAATTATTTCATGTCTTTGTTATGTAACCTTAATCTCCATTAGGTAGTGTTAAGCCTCATTAGGAGAATTAAGTGATAAGTTAGTGTGCTTATAGAAAAGTTTAATGAAGAACTAAGTAATAAGTTAGTGTGCTTATAGAGTAGTTTAATAGAGATAAGTTAGTGTGCTTATTAGTTTAATAGAGATAATTTAGTGTGCTTATAAGTAGTACATGTGAAAAGAGAAAGCAAAATGAAATAATGGAAAGTGAAAGTCAAGAGAGGAGATTCACGTGAAAGGCAAGAGAGGGCTGAAGTGGCTTTTTGGGTGATTCACATGAAGGACTTGAGTTAAGGAGACAAAGAAATAAATGGAAGTAAAGGAGAAAAGACAAAAGTCATAGCTAACCGCCCATGTCACCCAATAGTGTTGGGCGATACAAACCAAGTCTTGTTCCCATCCTTTGTCGTGAATGAGTCTAGGTTCAAGTTGCCTTGTATTTCATCTTTTTCACCTCACTTTTTTCCATGCGTATCACCTCACTTCACTAGCTTCCATTTTGGTTCTTTCACCCCATTTTATTTCAGCACCCAGCACCTTCACTTGGCCAAACTATTCTACATCTCTCCATAATATTTTCTCACCTTTCACGCCACTTCCAGCAGCTGCTCTCATCTCATCTCATCTCACCTCACCTTCAGCCTTAGCACAGCACCTTCTTGCTCTCATCTCAGCCCTTTTTAGCCACACAAGAGAGAAACCGAGAGTTGGAGTAGAAGGAGAAGCTTGAAGCGTTTAGTAAGGAGCTGAAATCCTAGGAGGAGAAGAGGTAATAGGATTTGGTTTCCTTGCATGTTCATCTCCTTGTTTCTTTCTTTCCTAGATTCTGACCTTGGGTATTCTTATGCTAGGTATTTCCCTAATCAACACTTGTGTCCAGCTTTAGAAAGGTAAGTTAGGGTTTGATTTTCTCAAAGGAATAGACTTGCTGTTTTGGCAGAATATGCTTGTGTTTCTTGTGTTCTTTTTCCTTTGTAAATGTATGAATATTGGATCTGATTAGGTTGTGATTGTTGGAGTTATGGTTGTGATGTTGTTATTGATGGAGGAAGGGTTAAAGCCATGGTTTTGGGCTAAGAAGTGGTGTCTTGGTTCAAATATTGGAGATGATGTTATGCATGTGTATAGGTTGCTGTTATGCCGAATTTTGTGACCTCATTAGATGAAATAGTGTTTCTGATTTGAGGTAGATAAATGATATTTAATGTAATGGTTAGTTAAAATCATGGAGAAATAATGTTGCATGTAGGATTAGTGACATTTGATGTTGGCCGAGTAGACTAAGCATGAAACCAAGTTAGTAGTGTTAAGGTATGGACCGGTTAGTGGTGGTAAAGTGATAAAATGAGTACATTGCTATCCATGCATGTGATTAAAGATAGATAAGGGTCATTGATAGCCACAGTTTTGTTTAAGCTAGGACTGAAAATAGACTAGCTTGTTTAAATAGAAATGAATTAGGTGCATATGGAGATTAAAGTTAAGATCCTTGATATGATGTGTTGTGATGTTGCTAATGTAAACCTAGGTCTTGAATATGAAAAACATGAAGGTTTAAGGTGTATATAGGGTTCAGGCAATGTCATTAACCTAGGGGCAAGTGGGATTAGACTATGATAATTTAATGTAAATGGTAGATAGGGTTCTTTAGAGCCGAATAGGCTGCTGCCATTGGTCATTGGTTATACTTTTTGTTAAGCTTTCTATAGGGTTATTTGCTGTTAAAAAGTATATTGATGAAGTGGATTAGAACAACAAGTCTATAAGAGGAAAATGTGGTTAAGTTGGTGGAGTTTGATGGACATTAGGTTTGGTCAGGTTTAGAACAAAGAAATTGAGTTAGGCACATTATAAGTTGCTATTTTGGGCTTAGAATTCTTAGAATGAAATGTCGTTGCTGAATATCACAATAGGTTTTGGAATCAATGATGTTGATGGGAAGAATCATTATACCTAAGCGATTATAAGTGGGATATATATAGTGGTTCAATCAGCAACCTTATTGGAGATGTTTGATGCATGTGTTTAATTGCTTTTCTTCAATTGTTTTATGAAAGCTAGTTAAAGTATTCTTTTGTAAAGGAAATCGTATTTTCAAAGATAGGTACTTTTGGAAAACTAAAATATTTATAAGTATTTCTTTGAATGTCTATGTGATTAATTTCCTAAGCGTCTAAGTGAGGTATTTGAATCGCTTGTAGGCGAACTTCATACCGAAACTCAAAGAAGACCAAGGTAAGTGGAAGTAAGTAGAAACTTACACTTTTACGAAAACTGGAATGGTACACAACATGGTTTATCATGAACAAGCATAGCATCATAAGCAACATGACATGACACGAGCATTTGCATGATTTCTAGAAGAGGTTTTTATGCAAATGAAGTATGAAAGTTTTATTTTAAGTCAAGTTAAGGGGCTCTGGTCGGTACCGTACCATTAAGAAGGACACCTATACTTAAGGACGAATGCGAGAATGATGAGTGATCCTAGAGGTAAATGCAACCACACTGAAGGACGAATGCGAGAAGGTGTGGACCTCCAAGGGTCGAGTCTAACCACTGAAGGACGAATGCGAGAAGGTGGGCTAGCTCGACCAGATGTAATGTCCCAAGGGAAACAGGGGACAGTTCCAACAGAAACGCACAACCCTGACTTCAGGGGTAAATGGAGCGTATGTAGCCCACAAGTCAAGAAGAGAATACTTTTCAAGGACCATGTGTCATTTTTAAGTACAAGCACATGCTTTCAAGTTCAAAAGCATGTGCATACCCATTAAGCATGTCTGCACATCAAGATTTACGTTTACTCATGATTTTTCATGTTCATGTTTATAAGTTTACGTTTTCCCTTACTGAGTCTTTTGACTCACAGTTTTTAAAAATGTATCATTCCAGATGTTTCAGGTGAAGGAAATCAGGAAGACTACCTGTCTTAAGTGAGAAGGACTTTTATGTATTTTGTTGTTGGTGACTGTTGACCGATGTGGTCTGTCACTTAGGTTATGTAAAGCTATGTGTTATGTAATTAAGTTACTATCCTTCTTTTGAGATCTATTAAGTAAGTTAAATTGATGAGTTTTTGGCCCGTCTCTCTCTCGATTCTATTCCGCTGTGTGTATGTTTAAGTTCGCTGTAGCTTTCTCTCGGGATTGCTCGCGACTGTTATTGGCCCTACGGGATAGCGTTTGGGGCGTGACAGCACGTATCACAGATTACAGTTTCAACACCTAAATTGATTTGCAATCAATATAACAACAATGATACTATTAAAAATATCAGATCCACACGAATACCTTCCTTACTCTATAGAAATGATTTTGTTACCTTTCGTCCTCTGATTCTTCAAGGATTAGATTTCTATCACACAAATACAACACGTATCACAGATTACAGATCCACATGAATACCTTCCTTACTCCACATAAATGATTTCGTTACCTTTCGTCCTCTGATTCTTCAAGGATTAGATTTCTATCACATAAATACAAGGACGTTAGTAAAAAACAAGCAATCTATAAACAAAGATAACACGAAATCATTCACCACAATTGACACACGATATTGGTGACGAAGAGAAAAACTCCTTAAAGAAACTTCTTTAAGGATAAACAACTCTCCGGGCCCTAGACCGGTAATCTTGAGTCTTCACTATGTTCAAACTCCGGTTACAAGGTGATCTTCAACGATTAGACTCTCCTAGACTAATCATATCCCCTTCGAAACTAATCTAAGCACTCCACTTAGATCTACAACCTCCAGCACATTCAGAACCTTTGAGAAAGCTTGAACACCGAATCAAATATCAAACCGTTGCCTTGTCGATCTTCACACGCGAACCTCACGTAATCAACAACTCATGATGCTGAACTCCAGCAGCTCTCCACGTTTTCAGCAACCTCTGAAAACTGATAACACGCTCAATCGGTGTATGGTGGAACGATGATCAACTTTGACGATCTTGAGATACACTCTGTCGTCAACAATGGGGGAAACTTTCTAATCGCAGAACATACAACAAGAGAGTCTTCATAATCATCTTTAATGTTCAAGGGACTTAATCTTGGAGCGAAAACATCTTGGAGCAAGGAAATCTTGGAGCGAAAACTTTTCTGCACTCTCTGGTGTCGTCCCCTCTGCAACCCCCTTTCCGTTTCCCTTTATCTTTCACGCAAGAACCTCCCAACAACTTTTTCTCTTCCAATATCTTCTAGAATGAAGGAGATAGACCATAATACCCTTCATAAAGACTCATGTAAATCCTTCGTATAACTTCATGACCAGATTTAACTTTTTGCTTTATTGAAACTACAAAGAGGACAAAAATGCCCTTATGACCCCTTTCACAAAAAATGCCAATTGGACTTCACATAGTCTACCTGAATGAACTAATAGTTAGTTTGAGAGTTGGATATCAGGGCTCAGAAAACCATACGACAATTGTAAACGTGGAGAGGAAGGAGACAATATTTGAGCTACTATTATGAAATTCTCAAGATTGTGAGATCGATAAAAACCTGAAAATTATTGAAGAATTTTCAAAAAAATAAAAATAATTAATAAATTAATTTTCTGTAGTTACAAATTTCGCTGCAGGCATCCGACCAAATGTGAAGGATAGAGCTATATATGCACTCCGGTTGGAATTAGCTTCATCTTCTCCAACAGTTAAGTGTGTTCAACGTCGCGGTGCATATATCACTAGTATAAATATCTCAAATTTTTGATAATATATAACTAAAGGCTAAAACATATATATATCCAACCTCTCAGGTGGTGCATTATATATATATTTCATTCCATCCAGACCAATTATTACGTGATCAGGATTGATGCACATAAAATTTTAATGTACAAAAGAACTCTAAAAAGTTTTTTTTTTTAATAGTTGATTCTCGCTAAAGCCATCGGACGAGTGGCAAGCCAGCGATTCCAATCTGTAAGTTGGCCATAGCCTTTGCTGGAGCCAGGAATCGAGCCTCAGACGAGTAAGACCAATATGCGACTTGTCCACAGACGTCGCTTGAGCCAGAAGGTCGCGAGCGAGACCAATTTATGATTAAACTCCTGAGAGATTTTTTATTCTCTGGATCATTTTTACAAAATTTATTGATAAAGAATTATAGCTCAATTTTTGTCAGATCTGGCCAAAGCTTCGTAAGAGGCTACACCATGTGGTGTCGCTGCTTGAGTTGTAAAGCATCGTCTCCTGTCTCCCATAAGATAGTGGTCTTTTTTTTTTCTCGAAAACAACCAATGCATTAAAAACTTGTAAACAGAACGAAAATAAAGACAACATGACAAACACAACATAACGAACACAACCAGCAAGATCTCCAAACGGATCAGAGGAACCACTATAAACTCCATGCAGGGCAGATGAAGTGGTGACCGGATACAGTAGGTAGAGCTACTAGGACCTGAACATGTCGGGAAAGCGCCACAATCAGATAAGCCCACTGAAGGGGCGGACACACAACCACAGAACACAACAAACAACAAGCCCTAAACAGAGGGGCTGGCCCAAACGGGCGAAAGTACAACACATAACAAGCCCTAAACAAAGGGGCAGACCCAAACGGGTTTATTGCTGGTCGGCGGTGAAAGCGGTGGCGGCGCGTGTAGCGGTGGTGGTGGAGCGTGTGTGAGACCCCGAATTTAAGTCTATCAATTTATTGCTTATGAGCTTTTAAGTATGTATTACTTTAATTAAGAGTGTATTTTGGAGAAATGTATGTATGATTTTATTTATCTAAAGTTATGTTTAGATGAAATTTCTTCCTAGCATTTTATGAGTTTTAAACTAGAAGTTTAAATGTTTTATTGATTGTCCTTGTTGAATTGAGCAGTTGAGATTTATTAGCTTGAAATGTTTTATTAATTGAATATGTCCTTGAGTTACAATAATTGGAGGAATTTAAATAGGCTTTGATTTTGAATTATGTGTGACAATATGTGGACCCTTGGGACAAGAAATGAGGAGATATATTAAGGTTAGAATTGTGGAGTGGCAGGAAAAGTAAAATAGATGTTCTTTAGGGGCAGGAAAGGAAGTAGGGGGAAAGTTGAGGGTTAAAAAGGGAAGTAAGGGGGGAAAGGGCACTTTTGCCTTTTCCCCCAACCCCTTCTCGTATAAGCTACTCCTCCCTCCCCCAAAATCAAAACATGCCCTAGCCCCCACCGAAGAAGAAGAAAGAAGAAGAAGAAGGAGAAAGAAAGAAGAAGAAGAAGAAGAAAGAAAGAAGAAGAAAGAAGGAGAAGAGAGAAAAGGTGAGTAGTTGGCCGGCCAAGCCATCTCTCTCTCACCCTCTTCTTGTTTTCATTTTTGATGGTTGGTTGTTGTTGTGATGGTAGTTTGTCTAGGTTGTTTCTCCTTGTGTCCATGAGAGTATAATGTAGATCTATACATGCTTTCTTAAAGATAGTGTAGATCTAGCAAGCTTTAAAGAGTAGTATGAGTTGTATAGGAAACTATGGAAATGTGGCCAGATCTGAAGATTTATGTATAAGAGAAAAACCAACTTGCATACTAGGTGTTTGATAATAGGATCAAAAGAAGTGGAATAGATGCAATGGCTTTTGGTTGTAGGATGAGATCATGGTTTTGGTTGGAAGTTTTGAGTTGTATGTGTAAAATAGAAGTCTGGAAATGAGGTTATATGAGAAGAGCATTTGGGGCAAAATTTCGTGTGTGTTGGATGTATTATGTGTGTTTGGTGTCTGAAATATGGACTGGTGCTCGACAGGCACTCGACAGGCGCTCGAGCCCCTTCAAGAATTATTCGTGCAGTAAGTTCACGCTCGACAGGCGCTCGACAGGCGCTCGAGCCCCTTCAAGAATTATTCGTGCAGTAAGTTCACGCTCGACAGGCGCTCGACAGGCGCTCGAGCACACTTCAAGAATTATTCGTGCACTAAGTTCACGCTCGACCAGCGCTCGAGCATCCCTTAACATTTTTTTTACAGAGGCTTAGCGCTCGACGAGCGCTCGAGCGGCGCTCGAGCGGCTTCTTTGAATTTCACGAATTTTTTCCCTAAGTTTCTAAGTTTCCTATTGATCTATTAGGAGACCCTACTAGGTTTTTCACTTAAGAAAATGCCTTGTGGTGTAAGATGACCAACTAGAGGTCAAGAATATTGATGTTTTTGTATGACGAAGTATGAGTTATTGAATGACTACTTTATACGCCTAGTGAACCTTTGAATAACACTAGTGTGACCCAATTTTAGGCAAGTACAATTCAAGTGCTCAAGGGAACGAAGGTAAGGGGAACTTGTAAGAGGAGCTTACGTTTGTAAGTAGCAATCGTAAGTAGAAACTTACGCTTTTCAAAAACTGGAATGATACACAGCATGAAAATTGTTTATGAATAAGCATACCAAGCATGATATATCAAGCATGATATTATCAAGCACGACATGAATACATCATGATCATTTGCATTCATTTTTCTCGTGAGAAAGAAAGGGAAATTTTATGCAAATGAAAGTATCATTTTTATGCTCTTTTATGACAAGTTTTATGACAAGTTAGTTAATAAAACCAAGTCGGTCGGTACCGTACCAAGTCAAGAAGGTGCATCCAACCGAAGGACGTTTACGTGAAGGATGTATGTCACCTAGGGCACCCATACCGAAGGATGCTTGCAAGAAGGATGGGTAGTCCATGAGGTATGTGCAATCACACTGAAGGATGCTTGGAAGAAGGTGTGAACCTCAAAGGGTCGTGTCTAGCCACTGAAGGACGAATGCGAGAAGGTGTGTTAGCTCGACCATATGTAAGGTTCCTAAGGGAAATAGGGGACAGTTCCAACGGGAACGCACAACCCTGATGTCAGGGGTAAATAGAGGGCAAGTAGTCCATCAGATAAGATGTGAAATGATTTTTCCAAAAGCAAGAATTTTACAAGTATAAGTATTGTTTTCAAGAGCAGTGCATGTGCATATGCAAACATGAGGCATACACGTGCATCACGATTCATGATCATGCATGAATCGCATTATGTTTACACGATTATGATTTCAAGTTCAAGTGCATGCTTACGATTTCAAATCCATGTTTTAGCTATAATTCCTTACTGAGTCTTTCGACTCACAGTTTTAAATTGTATCATTCCAGATAATGTTTCAGGGGAGGAATCTTAAGAAGAGGACCTTGAACCCTAGGAGAAGGGTTGACGAAAATGTCTCTTCCTTTTTGCTTATTTTAGTAAAGGTTTAGATAATTTTTGTAAGAGCCGGCATGAGCCTCCGTGATGTGGTGGTCATGGGTTTTTCGGCTTAGTAAGTTAAGGTTTTTAACTGGTTGATGTTTTGAGACCTTATTATAACTACTTTAAGTTATCGATGGGAAACATGTTCTTATGTGTGTTAAACGCTAGCGATATAAGGCTTCTTTTAAATATTGAGGCATTATGATATTTCCGCTGCAAGAATCCTCTGAATGAGATATATTTTCCGCTGCAAGAATTTTAGTAAGTACGCTTGAGCGTTCCTTGTCGGGAATGCTCGCGGCTGTCATTAGCCTTGTTTAGCTAGCGTTCGGGGCGTGACAGTTAAGTGGTATCAGAGGAAAATTAGGAGAGTTTAGTGAACTTAGGATTTGCTACTCGTCTTTTGGATTTCGAGTATGCTAGAAATCTCATGCACCTCAACTAGTTGTTAGGATACTTATGTAGTGATGGCGTTATAGTGCAGGATGCCACTTAGGAAACAACCCAGGAATAGAAACACGGAAGAGGAGCCCGAAGAACCAGGTGTCACTACCAATGATGTTTTAAGGCACATGGCTCAGCTTATCGCTGAACAGGTGCAGCAAGGAGCAAATGTGCAAGGGGCTCGAGATCGCTCTGAAGGATGCACTTTTGACCAATTCAACCGCCAACACCCGCCGGTGTACAATGGCAAAGGATATGCCGTTTTAGCAGAGAACTGGCTCCTAGAGATTAAAGAATTGTTAGAAGTCATGGGGTGTACAAACGCCCAGAGCTTGAGCTTCGCAACCTTTAAGCTACCGGGGGATGCCAAGAGGTGGTGGCTATCCAAGAAGCTCTTACTAAGTCAAGAGTTAGGGCAACAGCCCATAACCTGGGAGAGGTTTCAACAAGAGTTTCTGGATCGTTACTTTCCTAGAACAACTTGAGAGGCAAAAGCAAGAGAGTTTGCCAATTTGACTCAGGGAGTGATGACAGTAGATCAATATTCTAGTCGATACATGGAGTTGGTAAGGTTTGCTCCATATTTAGTACCAGATGAGGAGAGGAAAGCCAGGAAGTTTGAAGAGGAACTCCATCCCCGAATCTATGATAGGGTCATGGCCCATAACTTGAAGACTTTGGCAGAAGTCATAGAACGGGCAGTGATAGTGGAAAGAGGGCTGCAGAGGACGGCAGCCTATTACGACCAGCAAAAGAGGAAGGTTCCTCCTAAGCTGGAAACATCGCAAGCACCTTGGAAAAGGAACAAGCAGGGTCCATCCCAGGCCCAGAATCAGAGACCTGGTGGAGACCAGAATCAGAGACCTGGTGGAGCCCAGAACCAGAGGCCTGGCGGAATCCAGATTTCAGGAGGGAATCAATTCCCAATATGCAACAAGTGTGGCAAGAAGCACCCCGGAGAGTGTAGGCAGGGAGTATGCTTCCAGTGCGGGAAGCCAGGTCACATTGCCCGAGATTGTAGGGCAAAAGGTAATCCAAGCCAAGCACCCCGACCCGCACCGCAAGATAATACGAGGAGGCAAGGCGGTCCAACTCAAACAAGACCATATGCTCTAACCCCGAGGGATGCGGAAGACCAAACCAGAGTAGTAACAGGTAAGTTGCCCTTGCCTCAGGGAGAAGCCCTTGTATTATTTGATTCAGGGGCCACACATTCATTCATTGCATCGACATACTGTAAGGCAAGAGATATAAAGCATGAACCATTAGAATGTCATGTAGTAGTATCGACACCTACTGGTGGGAGGATCAATTGCGATCGAATAGTGAAGACTTGCCCAATAGAAGTTGAGGGGCAAATAATGCCGGCTAATCTGATAGTGATGGAGATGGGAGGATTCGACCTCATTTTAGGTATGGATTGGTTGGCAACACACGGTGCTAGCATAAAGTGTTACGAGAAGAAGGTCGTGTTCCAAAAGGAGAGGAGACCAGATTGTTGTTTTGTAGGCATGAGAAAGGTGGAGCGAAGACCGGCGATTATTTCGGCCATGCAAGCCAAGAAATTATTGAAAGGAGGACATGAGGGGTTCTTAGTTTGGGCAAATGAAATACAGAGGGAGACTGCTACGGTAGAGCAAACCCCTATAGTAAATGAATTTCCTGATGTGTTTCCGGAAGAATTGCCCGGTTTACCTCCAGATAGAGAAGTGGAGTTTGACATCGATTTAGAATCAGGGACGACTCCAATTTCTAAAGCACCGTATAGGATGGCACCAGCAGAGTTGAAGGAATTGAAGATTCAACTGGAGGATCTATTGGATAAAGGGTTCATTCGGCTGAGTGTGTCACCTTGGGAGCACCGATTTTGTTCGTAAAGAAGAAAGATGGAAGCCTCAGGATGTGCATTGATTACAGGGAGTTGAATAAGGTGACTATCAAGAATAGATACCCGTTGCCTCGCATTGATGATCTATTTGATCAATTGCAAGGGGCACAGGCATTCTCGAAGATCGACTTGAGATCGGGATATCACCAGTTGAAGGTGAAGGGGGAAGATATACCGAAAACGGCATTTCGAACGCGATATGGCCATTATGAATTCATGGTGATGCCTTTTGGGCTAACCAATGCTCCAGCCGCATTTATGGATTTGATGAATAGGGTGTTTCGGGAGTTCTTAGACAAGTTTATGGTTGTCTTTATTGATGACATACTGATTTACTCTCGAAATAAGGAGGAACATGAGAAGCATCTAAGGACTGTTTTACAGATTCTTAGGGAGAAGAGGTTGTTTGCCAAGTTTTCCAAATGTGAGTTTTGGTTGGAACAAGTTTGCTTTTTGGGGCATGTAGTATCCGGTGAAGGGACTGTCGTGGATCCCGGAAAGGTAGCTGCTATATTCAAGTGGCCAAGGCCTACGAATGTGAAGGAAGTAAGAAGTTTTCTGGGATTAGCAGTGTACTATCGGAGATTTATCAAGGGATTCTCAAAGATGGCTAAGCCTTTGACTTCTCTAACAAAGAAGAATGTCAAATTTGAATGGACACATGAGTGTGAGTGAAGCTTCCAAGAGTTAAAGGCCAATTTAGTTACTGCTCCAGTGTTAGCACTACCCTCGGAATATGGAGAGTATGAAATCTACAGCGACGCATCGAAGCAAGGTTTAGGTTGTGTTTTGATGCAAGACAAAAGGGTAATAGCTTATGCATCTAGGCAGTTGAGGCCTCACGAGATGAATTACCCCACGCATGACTTGGAGTTAGCTGCGGTAGTCTATGCGTTGAAAATATGGAGACATTATTTGTATGGGGTTAAATGTGAGATATTCACCGACCATAAGAGCCTCAAGTATTTTAACACCCAGAAAGAGCTGAACATGAGGCAGCGACGATGGTTAGAGTTGATTAAAGATTATGATTGCACAATAAGCTATCACCCCGGAAAAGCCAATGTGGTGGCCGACGCATTAAGTAGGAAGTCAGCAGAGACAAGTTCAGCAGAGGCAAGTTCAATGGAGGTGGTGCCCGAGGAAATCAGGAGAGATTTAAAAAGGGCAGAGATCGTGCTTATCATTGCCGATCAGTTTGTCTCAATTGCGGGGCTCTCATTGCAACCTACCCTGGAGGAGCAGATTTGGGAGGCCCAGAAGAATGATAAGGTGATTGAAGGGATTAGAGAGCGAATTGGGAAAAAGGAAGACCCTAATTTTGGAGATAAGGATGGGTTATTACGATATCGAGGCAGAGTTTGTGTGCCAAGTACAAGGGAGATTAAAGACTTGATTCTAGTAGAGGCTCATTCTACGCCTTATACCATCCATCCAGGAGGCACGAAGATGTATCGAGATATTAAGAAGGTCTTTTGGTGGTCTAATATGAAGCGGGAGATAGCCGAATATGTGGCTCGATGTTTGACTTGCCAGAAGGTGAAAACAGAGCACCAGAGGCCAGCAGGAACCTTAAAGCCTCTAGAGATCCCTGAATGGAAGTGGGAAGGGATAGCCATGGATTTTGTAGTAGGGTTGCCTCGAACTACTTCGGGTTACAATGCTATATGGGTGATCGTGGACCGACTAACCAAGTCGGCACACTTCTTACCCATTAAGGTGAAGTATGCCCCGGAGAAGTTAGCGGAGATTTATCTTTAAGAGATTGTCAGATTACATGGAGTGCCCAAGAGCATAGTGTCGGATAGAGATCCGAGATTTACTTCAAGATTCTGGAAACGATTGCAGGAGTCGTTGGGAACTCGATTGAATTTTAGTACCGCTTTCCACCCACAGATGGATGGGCAGTCGGAAAGGACTATACAAATTCTGGAGGATATGCTCAGGGCTTGCGTCGTGGATTTCAAAGGAGGATGGGCTCAATACTTGCCTTTAGCAGAATTCGCGTACAATAACAGTTTTCAAGCAAGTATTGGTATAGCACCTTATGAAGCCTTGTATGAGAGGAGGTGTAGATCACCTTTGTATTGGGATGAGGTAGGCGAAAGAAGGATGTTAGGGCCAGAAATAGTTTCAGAAACACGGGAAAAGATCCAAGTAATCAAGGATAGGCTTGTGACAGCCCAAAGCCGGCAGAAGAGCTATGCTGATAACCGAAGAAGAGAACTTGAATTTGAGGCTGGGAGCAAAGTATTTTTGAAGATTTCTCCGAAGAAGGGGATAGCGAGATTTGGGAAGAAATGAAAGCTCCAACCCAAATTCATAGGACCCTTTGAGATCTTAGATAGAATTGGGCCCGTGGCGTACAGGTTGGCCCTAACCCCTTGTTTAGAGGGAGTCCACAACGTGTTTCATGTATCGCTCCTAAGGAAGTATGTAATTGACCCTACCCATGTATTAGATTATGAGCCCTTGCAGGTTAGAGAAAACCTTACATATGTGGAAGAACCTATAAGGGTTTTGGATAGGAAGGAACAACAACTAAGGACCAAAATCATACCGCTTGTTAAGATTTTGTGGAAAAACCACGGGGTAGAAGAGGCCTCATGGGAGTTAGAAAGTGAAATGTACTCGAAATACCCACACTTGCGGGAAGAACAAAGTTGAGAAGGATAATGTTCTATCGATTCTTGTTTTGTGATAGAATTTTGATATGGCTTGTCTGATCTTTTGTTTTTCTTCATGGAATTGTACCTTTATGATTGTCTAACTACACGTATTAACTTTATTGTTATGTTGTAGTATAGATATACACATATGTGTTCATGATTTAATGTGGGAATTGAGACTAATTGTTTCACTATGTATCAGATGTCATCGAGTCGCCGACCCCCGCGCTCTCAGTCAGTCTCTTCCCCACACTCTCCCCCGCGTAGAAGAATGACCGCACGAGAATACCGCAGTCTGTTCAGTGTGAACCCTAGACCTCTTAGCGTAATACCGCCTCAGCAACCGCAGTTGCCAGAGGTTAGAGAGGGGACTCAGGAGCCCCCGCCCTCTCAAAGGAATATTCGACCCATTCCTGTTAGGCGGAGTTATCCCACTTTTCCTGGACACAGAATGTGGTGGACTGACTCTTCAAATCCGGAAGAAGATCCGAAAGAGGATCCGGAGGAAGATCCGGAAGAAGATCCGGAAGAGGATCCGGAGGAGGATCCGGAAGAAGATCCGGAGGAGGATCCGGAAGAGGACCCAAGAGAGAATCCAATGGAGGAGGACCCTTCACCTAGAACGATAGGAAATGAGTGCAAAGAAAAAGATTCGACATGGGAAAAAGATTCCTGAGAATACATTGAAAGAGAGTTGGGTAGAGGAAGAAGTATTCTAGATGATTCTTCTGAGGACCCATCTCAGGAAGTGAACTTTGTTCCTAGACACCATGAACCTTCGGGTAATGTAGTCCAAGACTCCAGTAATGGAAGTCAGAGTTACGGAACCATGTCCCACTCTTGGGCGGGTAGTAACTCCCCTGACCATGTTAATTATGATGATGTTAGTAGTGGGGCTAGTTCGAGTGTTCGCCACACCCGTATGGTCCTAGACCTCCACCACCAGGACAAAATTTCTGGTAAGGGGGATCGAATTCTGAGGACGGAATTTCTGTAAGGAGGGAAGGATGTGAGACCCCGAATTTAAGTCTATCAATTTATTGCTTATGAGCTTTTAAGTATGTATTACTTTAATTAAGAGTGTATTTTGGAGAAATGTATGTATGATTTTATTTATCTAAAGTTATGTCTAGATGAAATTTCTTCCTAGCATTTTATGAGTTTTAAGCTAGAAGTTTAAATGTTTTATTGATTGTCCTTGTTGAATTGAGCAGTTGAGATTTATTAGCTTGAAATGTTTTATTAATTGAATATGTCCTTGAGTTACAATAATTTGAGGAATTTAAATAGGCTTTGATTTTGAATTATGTGTGACAATATGTGGACCATTGGAACAAGAAATTAGGAGATATATTAAGGTTAGAATTGTGGAGTGGCAGGAAAAGTAAAATAGATGTTCTTTAGGGGCAGGAAAGGAAGTAGGGGGAAAGTTGAGGGTTAAAAAGGGAAGTAAGGGGGGAAAGGGCTTTTTTGCCTTTCCCCTTTTCCCCCAACCCCTTCCCGTATAAGCTACTCCCCCCTCCCCCAAAATCAAAACATGCCCTAGCCCCCACCGAAGAAGAAGGAGAAAAAAGAAGAAAGAAGAAGGAGAAAGAAGAAGAAGGAGAAAGAAGAAGAAGAAGAAGAAGAAGAAGAAGAAGAAGAAAGAAAGAAGAAGAAGAAGAAAGAAAGAAGAAGAAAGAAGGAGAAGAGAGAAAAGGTGAGTAGTTGGCCGGCCAAGCCATCTCTCTCTCACCCTCTTCTTGTTTTCATTTTTGATGGTTGGTTGTTGTTGTGATGGTAGTTTGTCTAGGTTGTTTCTCATTGTGTCCATGAGAGTATAATGTAGATCTATACATGCTTTCTTAAAAATAGTGTAGATCTAGCAAGATTTAAAGAGTAGTATGGGTTGTATAGGAAACCATGGAAATGTGGTCAGATCTGGAGATTTATGTACAAGAGAAAAACCAACTTGCATACTAGGTGTTTGATAATAGGATCAAAAGAAGTGGAATAGATGCAATGGTTTTTGGTTGTAGGATGAGATCATGGTTTTGGTTGGAAGTTTTGAGTTGTATGTGTAAAATAGAAGTCTGGAAATGAGGTTATATGAGGAGAATGTAGGGCAAAATTTTGTGTGTGTTGGATGTATTATGTGTGTTTGGTGTCTGAAATATGGACTGGTGCTCGACAGGCGCTCGAGCACCCTTCAAGAATTATTCGTGCAGTAAGTTCACGCTCGACAGGCGCTCGAGCACCCTTCAAGAATTATTCGTGCACTAAGTTCAACGCTCGACAGGCGCTCGACCAGCGCTCGAGCATCCCTTAACATTTTTTTATAGAGGCTTAGCGCTCGAGCGGCGCTCGAGCGGCTTCTTTGAATTTCACGAATTTTTTCCCTAAGTTTCTAAGTTTCCTATTGATCTATTAGGAGACCCTACTAGGTTTTTCACTTAAGAAAATGCCTTGTGGTGTAAGATGACCAACTAGAGGTCAAGAATATTGATGTTTTTGTATGACGAAGTATGAGTTATTGAATGACTACTTTATACGCCTAGTGAACCTTTGAATAACACTAGTGTGACCCAATTGTAGGCAAGTACAATTCAGGTGCTCAAGGGAACGAAGGTAAGGGGAACTTGTAAGAGGAGCTTACGTTTGTAAGTAGCAATCGTAAGTAGAAACTTACGCTTTTCAAAAACTGGAATGATACACAGCATGAAAATTGTTTATGAATAAGCATACCAAGCATGATATATCAAGCATGACATTATCAAGCACGACATGAATACATCATGATCATTTGCATTCATTTTTCTCGTGAGAAAGAAAGGGAAATTTTATGCAAATGAAAGTATCATTTTTATGCTCTTTTATGACAAGTTTTATGACAAGTTAGTTAATGAAACCAAGTCGGTCGGTACCGTACCAAGTCAAGAAGGTGCATCCAACCGAAGGACGTTTACGTGAAGGATGTATGTCACCTAGGGCACCCATACCGAAGGATGCTTGCAAGAAGGATGGGTAGTCCATGAGGTATGTGCAATCACACTGAAGGATGCCTGGAAGAAGGTGTGAACCTCAAAGGGTAGTGTCTAGCCATTGAAGGACGAATGCGAGAAGGTGTGTTAGCTCGACCATATGTAAGGTCCCTAAGGGAAATAGGGGACAGTTCCAACGGGAACGCACAACCCTGATGTCAGGGGTAAATAGAGGGCAAGTAGTCCATCAGATAAGATGTGAAATGATTTTTCCAAAAGCAAGAATTTTACAAGTATAAGTATTGTTTTCAAGAGCAAGTGCATGTGCATATGCAAACATGAGGCATACACGTGCATCACGATTCATGATCATGCATGAATCGCATTATGTTTACACGATTATGATTTCAAGTTCAAGTGCATGCTTACGATTTCAAATCCATGTTTTAGCTATAATTCCTTACTGAGTCTTTCGACTCACAGTTTTAAATTGTATCATTCCAGATAATGTTTCAGGGGAGGAATCTTAAGAAGAGGACCTTGAACCCTAGGACAGGGTTGACGAAAATGTCTCTTCCTTTTTGCTTATTTTAGTAAAGGTTTAGATAATTTTTGTAAGAGCCGTCATGAGCCTCCGTGATGTGGTGGTCATGGGTTTTTCGGCTTAGTAAGTTAAGGTTTTTAATTGGTTGATGTTTTGAGACCTTGTTATAACTACTTTAAGTTATCGATGGGAAACATGTTCTTATGTGCGTTAAACGCTAGCGATATAAGACTTCTTTTAAATATTGAGGCATCATGATATTTCCGCTGCAAGAATCCTCTGAATGAGATATATTTTCCGCTGCAAGAATTTTAGTAAGTACGCTTGAGCGTTCCTTGTCGGGAATGCTCGCGGCTGTCATTAGCCTCGTTTAGCTAGCGTTCGGGGCGTGACAGTGTGAGGGCAGGCGGGGCAGATCCACGACAGGAAGTGAGGCCGGAAGCCACGCAAGACAAACCGAAGAATCAAAACGGGAGGCGATGGACCGGACGCGCCCCTAAAGGGACCAGCGCGTGATGGAACACGCGCCGTCTCTGGAACACCGGCGATGGATGGAGGCGTAGATCCTGGCAGGCCGAGTCCAACCAGGAGGCTCGTGTGGGGCGAAATGGAGCGGAAGCCCATGAGTGGCGGGAGAACACCAACTGCAAAGAAAAGTAAAAAAGCCAAAAAAAACCAACCAGCAGAACCTCCGAGGGAAACTAGAGGGAAGGGAAGGGGAGAGAGAAGAGGGAGGAGAGAAAAAGGAAAAAGGAGGAGGGGGGATGAGGGAGCCGGAGCTCCCCTCTTCCGTAGGGGGATCGGGTGTGGGGGAAAACAGGGAGGGTCTAGCAACTATCCACCCCTCTTTGAGAGAGATAGCATAAGATAGTGGTCGAGTCAAAAGGTAATGACTGGACCCCATAAGACTAACAATTTAAACTTTGACATGAAATTATGTCAATACTCTTTTCTTTTTTCTTAGTACGCCAATACTCAAATACACACCAACACATCCTAATACATTATAGTGAAAAACAAAGGTGTTTCCGTCGTTTAGAGGTGGTGTCTGTCAGGGTAAGAGAAAACATATGCAGCAAGCGACGAAGCTAGGGGGCTAGTAGGGGCCATGGCCCCCCTCCAATTTTTTTTTAATTTTTTACTAATATATAGGTTAATTTCAAAAAAAAAAATTCTTTATAATGGCCCCCACAACATTTATGAAAAAAAAGGTAAGAGGAAGTTAAAAACATGCGTGGGAAAGAATAGAGCAGTGGACCCAATTTTTTTTTTTTGGAATAACACATCTTGCTAAATCCAAGAGTTGAAATTAAGCAAAAAATGAATGCAAGAAACGTAACCAGACATTGTGGCAGCCTTTACTATTTTTATGAAACAACGCATCTTGCTAAACCAAAAAGCGTTGAAATTCAGTATTTAGCATTCAGTTCCTCTTTTTCAATTTTTTTCTCTTCCCTACTTTTCAATTGTCTTAACTCCTCCGTTTTTCTGTTTCTCTCTCTTGCTATTTTGCCAATATACAAAAAAAATCACAAAATCGCAGATTCCTCATTAACGTTAGAATTCTCAACGTTATTATATTTTAATTCTTTGTCATTCTTTGTCTATTTCTGAATTGTTGATGATATATACTACTTAGCATTCTGTCGAGCATTTTCCAAAATAACTTTACTAACATCTTCATTATACGAGACCAAAAGTTGTTATTGTTTTAAGATTTATTGACAAAGAATGATTTGTAGGGAGCGCTTTATTGACATCGTGTATGTAAAGGACACTACTGTCTCAACTCTCAAGAAGGAGATATCTAGTTTTCTATCTTATCACAACCTCAACATTCAAAATATTCGAGGCCAAGGATATGATGACGCGAGTAATATGCGTGGTAAGTGGAATGATTTACAAGCTTTATTTCTTCAAGATTGTCCATACACATATTATGTACACTGCTTGGCTCATAGGCTCCAACTAGCTTTGATTGCACCATTAAGAGAAATTATTGTTGTTCATCAATTTTTCTCGAAGTTAAGCTTCATTGTTAAAAGTATTGGGGCTTCTTGCAAACATAATGATGAGATCGTTTTGGGCCGGATGAAAAACTTTTTCTTGATAATCTCAAGCAAGCATATTATCAATGGGTCATAAACCCACATGATACCCTTTCTCTTGAAAAATACCCATCAATGAAAAACCCTCCATATAAGAATATATTCAATCTCCTTCGCCTTTTCATTCAGTTTAACCTTGTACCTTGAATATTTTGTTGGAAGTTTGTGTTCACCCAAGGTAACAATGCTAAAGTCCTTTCCCAGAAATTTTTTGTTAAATGGTGGTCCGTTTTTATCACAGACAATATCGTTAATGCCATATCTCAAGCAAAACATCCCCCAATTCCTTTCTCAAAAAAGCCAAATTCAAGAAAAACTTGCTGCTACAAAAAATAAAGATGATTACAAAAACGAATTGCTTGAAGTCCTTTCACAATTGTCTCAAGAAGATGATCAAGAAGATACTGCTGCAAATACCTGTTCAGAGCTTAGTCCACTTAATCCACAATATCAAGATGCTCAAAACCCTTATGATGGATATGAAATTGAATTATTGTCTGAAGAAATAGAAGTCATCAGCCGACAGTTCATTTGAAGGATAATTTTGTCATTTTTAAAGATATCAAGGATAATTTCGTCAATTCAAGATGTGATCACTGTGTTGCTGCTGACAGTCGCCGACAAACTACTGTTCATTCCGACATATCACTGTTGCTTTTACTGTTCCCGACAAGAATATTGTTCATGTCTTTCCAAAATACCCCTAATACTGTGTCATTACTGTTCATTTCTTCCAAAATTGCCCTTTACTGTTCAACATATAGAAGGATATCTTCTGTCTTTTCTCATCTCTCTTTTTCGATATAAACCGTTCTTATTTCTCATTCTCGCTAGAGTGCAATAACCCACCTTCAACTCTCTTTCGAAATCTCTCTCTCAACTCTCTCAAATTCTCTCAAACCCTTTCACTCAAATACTCTCGCCTTTTCTCCTAAACCTCTTTCTTCGTTCAATCAAACACATATCCTACACTATCTTCCTCTCATATCAATCAAGCCATATCTCCTTTCCATATCAATTAAGTCTTCAAGTTTCAGCTTTAAGTTTTCAAGTCTTGGAATTTGTAAGTTCATTTCAAGTTTGTAAATCTATTTCAAGTCTTGTATTGTACTTTGAACTTTGAATATCAATATGAGTCAAGCTTTTAAGGTCTTAATTGACATTACTTTATTGCTTAATCGTACATGGAATACCTTACTTGCATTTTTATTCTTGAATATCATTTATGGTGCATATTTAGTTCATCAATACACTATCGATAGCTCATATTTAATTTAGTAATATACCATTGACAATATCAATCATATTATTGATGAAGAATTATTTGAAGAATACGATTTTGATATTTCATACCCGATAATATATATATATATATATATATATATATATGTGGAATGCGCGTTCTGATTAAGAACGTGTCGGGAGGCATATGCTGTTCTCTTTTGTAATTCGGCGTTTCGTTGACACGGGTGGAAAGGTGCCAAACGCATGCATGAGAAGACAAACTATTTAAATTTCTCATACTAATTCAATAATATATATTATATAATTTCTTAATGCATGTATAAAGTTGGATTAATTAGAGAACCTATTCGAAGTTTAATAATTAGTAGATGAGGTTTTGAATATATAATTATTAAGTCTACTACCAATTGCATCATGGATCATATATTATATAATCATAAAGAATATTGATTCCAGAAATTTTATAGTCTTAAAAACCTAATAAGATTCACATTATATATAGATCTTATATATATATTATATGTTCGAAAGTTATAATAAAATTTTCTGACGATTATATATAAAATATAATATTATAAATTATACTTTTCTCTCTAACACCTATCACATTTTGATCCCGTATATATTCATATATAAAAGCAAAGTAACGCAGATCAAATGGGACCTTCTTTTGAAGAGTTGATTTCAATTAAAAATTTGGTTATAATGTGCAACATTTTTTAATCTTATATAAGAGCTATGCCAACTGAGTTTGATTTATTAATTAAATTGCAAAAATATTAATATGATGCTATATATATTTTGAACATGAGTAATGGTCGTCTTTCGTTTGAGTTGGCTGTTAAGTCATATGTAAAAGAATAAGCAAAATGACCGAAATATCCTTTCAAGATAAAATTTAAAAATTTAAAATATAAAAAATAATTTACGAAATAATTTAAAAATAAATAGATTTTTATTAAAAAAACCAATGAATTTTTTGAGTTACTTTAATTTATTAATTAAATAACAAAAATATTAATATGATGCTATACATATTTCGAGTGACTAAGAGCTCATAACTTTTATATCTCTACTAAATATTAGATAATACATTAATGTACCCGATTTCTAGAATTACTAAAGGGTGAATTCTCCGTTTGAAATACCTTTAAATTCATCCAAGGGTTGCCTTATAGATTTTTTTTTCGTCTTGAGGGGACAGTGAGACATTTTAATAGACTGCTGAAATAACCAATGACGTTATTTTCAAAACTCATTGGCTATGTTTGGTTTGGTTTTGAAAATATTTTCTGTGTTTATTTTTTAGATAGTTTAGATTCTTTTGAGATTGGTGAAAATTTTGTTAAAAGTTGTTGGAGTTAGTAAAAAGTTTGTTAAAAATTGTTGGAAAGTGTAAAAAATTATTGAAGTTTGTAAAAAGGGTGATGTTCGTTTTGAGAAAAAATGTAGGATTTTAGAGAAGTTGTGAATTTTTATGTTGAATAGTGTTTTATTGGTGTTTGTGTAAAGTGGAGAGATAAATGATTTGATGTAATTGTTTAATAAAAAAATATTGGAGTTATGTGAAAAAGTATAGAGAGAAAATTTATGTTGAATAAAAAATTAAAAAATTGTTGGAGATTGTGTAAAATGTATTGGTTTTTGTGTTTGAATTATGAATATGTTCGGTGGTAGAATTGTGAAAATATTTAGAATCCTGAAAAAATGATGAAAACGAACATAATATCTTTTTCAAACAATCTAATATTTTTTTTTTTTTCAAAAAAAGTCAAAATAATGAAGTGATCTTGGAATCTTTGGAAATTACACTAATGTGACCAATTGAAAGTGTTTACATTGCTAATCACGAGACAATTGGTAGTGAAAATTTTATCACAATCTAATTTTTATAAATTTTTTAAAATTGCAAATCCATTGGCGTCCATTGGAAACTCCTAATTTTGTCAACAGCACTCTGATCAATGAATCTGATATATTTTTTTATATATCTTTTTGGATGATTGTTTTTTCTTATCCAACGAATGTGAAATTATTACTAATTAAGCTACAATTTTTTTTTTTTTTTAAATGTTTTAAACGGTCCAGATATATCATGAATTACAATACGGCCACGACCTACGCGGTACAGAGAGAAAAAAAAATACAAATACAGACCATTGTATGGAGTAGTTATTATAAGATAAAGTGGATAAAGAAGAACGTTACGATTCTTTATACTCCTACCATCTATAAGAGCCACGCCTTCCTAACCATTTCTCTCTCTTTTAGACTTTTTAGTTTTTGATTTATGTTTCTCGGTTTCTCTAACTTAACCTTTCTGCGGCTCTCAATTACTCCCAGAGGCATTTGCTTCCGGATTCCAGGATTGTAATTTGTATTTCGAATTCGATATCATAGATTGGTGATCGACGGGGGCTCGTTGTTACGTGAATTTGCGAGGATACGGTGTTGGATCTGGGATCTGAGTTTCCAGGGATTTTGCAATTTGGCTGAGAGTTTGTTGTTGTATGCGTGTAAGCCAGGGTTTGGAGCGAAAACTGAGAAGGGACTGCCGGCTTTTGAATAGGTCTTGCTGGGGCAAATGCGGTTAGATTTTCTCTGAGTTCTTGTACTTTCAGTTTCATCTGGATCAAAAGACAAGAACAAGAAGAAGAAGAAAGAAGGAAAAAAAGGAATAAGAATATGCAACAAAATCAGCCAAAGAAGGTTCCCTCTCTCTCTCTTTCTATCTCTGACTCTCGTTCTTGATTTATTTAGGGGTATAATCTGTTTGGTTGCTGAATAAGTGTGTTATAAGGGAAAACAATACGAGGATTTAGGGAGTTCTTTCTTTTATCTCTTAGGATCTTTGGACGACGAAAGAAACTGGTCGTCGGAACTTGTAATGGCCGCAGAGGAATAAAGGTTGCCAACTGAGACATATTTACAAGAAAGATAAATAATAAATGGAAGATTAAATTGGTTAATATTGTGAAAGAGGTGAACTGCGCCAAACTTGGTTATTCTTGGGTGATGGATCCATGTGGCAACCAAAAATTACAAGCGTATGTAGATTCCGTCATATGTGGATCTCTTTACGAATTACGGGCCTTCTCTCTGTCTCTCTCTCTGGCTCTCTCTTTCTATAAACATGTGAGCACGCCTTTATTCAATTCCCAGAGAAAAAGAATTCTGGTCTCTTGCATTGCTGTTTGATACTTCATTACTGCACTGCTTGCTTTAATTTTCTCTGATGCCAGTTTCTGTTCCCCACTTATCAAAAAAACTAATGTAACTGTCTTTTCTCTTTTATTGTAGCTCACTTAGTTTGTTAATCTTGGAGTTTTGTTTTAATGCTTCATGTTAATTAATTGAGTATGTTGCTTGTCTGGAGAGTCCACTTTGCAGTTGTTTAGAACACTGTTGGATGTCTTGTTGAAATTTCGGGTATGGTTTGTTTATGAATGTGTGGACTGTGTATGGATGCTGGGTACTGCTAGCTTTATACTCTTGGTTTCTGGTATGGTTAGCTGAACAAGTTACTTCCGTACTTACAATTTTTGTACGGTTGATTCTTGGTTTTGTTATCTGGCTTGTTTATTAATCACTGGATTTAAGATCCAAATGCAAACAAATTTGACTCTGTCTTTCCATTTTTCAGGACCTGAAAGACATAGACTTTTTCACCGATTATGGTGATGCCAATCGATATAGAATTCTGGAAGTCATTGGGAAGGGGAGCTATGGAGTCGTTTGTGCAGCAATTGACACACATACTGGTGAAAAAGTAGCAATAAAAAAGATACATGATGTTTTCGAACATCTCTCTGATTCTGTACGGATCCTGCGTGAAATCAAATTGCTTAGGCTTCTACGACATCCTGATATTGTTGAAATTAAGCGCATCATGTTGCCGCCATCGAAGAGAGAGTTTAGAGACATCTATGTTGTTTTTGAGCTAATGGAATCTGATCTTCACCAAGTTATCAAAGCTAATGATGACTTGACGCATGAACACCATCAGTTTTTTCTTTATCAGATGCTGCGTGCATTGAAATTCATGCATACTGGTAATTTTCTTTTGTGTTTTCATGTTCACATTTGACCTGATATGTACAATTTGCTTCGTTTTTTGGATGTGGCTTCTGTCATTAGATTTATTCATAATACTTGTGGCAATAAGTTCATTCTCTTCATCTATCATGGATGTTCCTTTTTTTTGTTTTATAAGTTGAGGGCTAGGGGGAGTCTTGGATTTCTTGTGGACATTGAGATGATTTAATTTGATCTGCTGCAGCAAATGTGTATCACCGAGATCTTAAGCCGAAGAACATATTGGCCAATGCAAATTGCAAACTTAAAGTTTGTGACTTTGGACTAGCTAGAGTTGCATTTAGTGATATGCCGACTGCAATATTTTGGACGGTATGATTTGTTGTTACCCTCATCTCAATGGGCTTTACAGTGTTGACTCAATTTCCCAGTAGTGAGTGAATTATCATCTGTTATTGTGTTTCGTTTTATATACCCTGCAGGACTATGTTGCTACAAGATGGTATAGGGCTCCTGAATTGTGTGGATCATTCTTTGCCAAGGTATATGGATTATGTTCAGTTCAAAGCTATTTGTTATTCTGCTCGAATAACAGCATTAGAGGAGCATTAGCTTTGATCACTTGGTGAAGATCAGACTCCATAAGCTTTGTGTTTCCCTCATTTTGTTTCCTGTTTCTGTTTCCAGACTTCATCATTTTTTGTTATGATTGTTTATGGCAAATACATTTTGCAGACTTGTGTCTTTACTGCTTTTCATTCTTTGGTATAGTACTTTATGGGGGCACTTTAGAGTTCCATAAATTGAGGGGTATGTATCCAGGAGCACTTTTTTCACGTCAATTCATTTTGCAGAGGTTTTATTGCAAACTAGACATATGACTTCCTAAATGTTTAGTTTCAATGACAACAGAAGAAAACAGGAGCCTAATTTTGTCTTGTGGTGCATAATTGTGCTAAATACTCATTTTTGCATGTTATATTGTGAGGGAATCATTCACATCCAATAGATTGCTCTGCTTGAATTGCAACTTGATCAGATCTTGGGTTTGGAAGTTCTTTACAATATTATGCATACTTTTCAAGCTTTGCTTTGTCTTTGAGCACAACAGCTTAGAAAATGGTATGAATGGGGATGCTGTAATTAGCATAGCATATTGGTTTTTTCTCTCTCCCCTCCCTTTAACATCTCTGCTTAATATATCCTCTACCCGGCACAAACTGGGTACAGAATATTGAAAATTTTACTTTGTTCTGGAATATCTCCTGAGTGCTTATAGTAAGCAGTAATTCCTAGATTATAATAATTCTTGTTCAGGGAGGACTATTGAACTGTCCTGGAAGTTGAAATATCTGTCATTGAGTTAATTATGTCAGGTTACGTCTGTTTCTCCAAAGCAGTTGAATTGCGCTGTCAGCTTCTTATGTCATTGAAAATAAGAGTTGTCTGACTTGTTTTAATACCTTTTTGCAGTATACACCTGCAATCGATATATGGAGTATTGGCTGCATCTTTGCCGAGGTACTGACAGGGAAGCCACTATTTCCTGGTAAAAGTATTATTCATCAATTAGATTTGATCACTGATCTTCTTGGGACACCTCCACTGGAAACCATTTCAGCAGTAAGATATCTCTCTCTCCTTTTGTGCACATGATAGTAGTTTTTTGAACTCGTAATAGTAATGTATATTCATCATATTCAGGTTCGAAATGACAGAGCCCGGAAATATTTGACAGAAATGAGGAAGAAACCTCCAGTGCCCTTTCAACAGAAATTTCCAAATGCAGATCCTCTCGCACTTCGCCTATTGCAGAGGCTATTAGCATTTGATCCAAAGGATCGGCCAACCGCTGAAGAGGTCTGGTTCTCTGTATATTTTCTTGTTGTTTGAATACCATTCTGGGATTCGCCTATCAATGGAGCCGCCTAATGGTGTATTTATTTTTCTTTGGACTTTTTTCTACAAATATAATGTCTGAAACCTCTTTCCATTTTATTTTTCCTTGCCCTTAGGCTCTAGCTGATCCTTATTTTAAGGGACTTGCCAAAGTTGAGAGAGAACCTTCTGCTCAGCCAATCTCGAAATTGGAGTTTGAATTTGAGAGGCGAAGGATGATGAAGGAGGACATCAGAGAGCTAATATACAGAGAGATACTGGAATACCATCCTCAGTTGCTTAAAGACTATGTGAATGGAATTGAAGGCACAAATTTCCTATATCCTAGGTTTTAATGATGCTTCTTATGAAGTGCAGTTGCATTCCCTTTTTCTTTCCATATAAATGTTTTGTATTTTATACTCTTTGACGACTTATTGTGTCTCACTTAAATGCAGCGGTATAGGCCAGTTCAAAAAGCAGTTTGCATATCTTGAGGAAAATGGTGGTAAAAGTTCACCAGTTACGCCATTGGAGAGGAAGCATGTCTCTCTCCCACGGTAAAGACTATTTGCTACTCCAAATCACTTCCTGTTTGTGGGTGTTTCCTAACTCCACAAATCATGAGAAAGTATGCATGCTCTGCACATGCGCAAAGCCGTTTCAGTCTTGCACCCTTCATGGTGAAGTATCCTATCGGGAGATTCGCTGAGAGCAAGTGCAATTATTAAGTTAATGAAGGAAGGGATTAAATATTGAATGAATGTATTACTACATAGCATAATGTGATTCTGGAAGCTTCATTTTGTCTATAATAAAGCTTGATAAATGTACTTTAGCATCTTTTTTTTTTTTTCGGAATTGCAGGTCCTCCATCCACTCAAGCACAGTTCGCACAGTTCCTCCTAGTACACGACAAAATTTGACGTCATATGAGAACCGGCAAATGGCAGAGCAGGCGTACACATCTTTTAGGACCATGGATGCGAGTTCTGGTAATCCATCTAAGGTTTCACGGCCTCCACCAAGAGTTCCAACAGGTATGACTTTCTCTACTTTTGGCTGTCTCTGCTTGCTTCCTTTGTTGAGCGAAACCTTCCTTTGGATTGATACAATTGGACATTTTGGGTTCTCTGTAATATGGTGAGGAATGGTTTAGATTTTCAGTTCCATGAGTTTTGTTTTGTTGGATTTGGAGTGTCAGATGAGAGTGAATGTTACCAATATTTATTGCTAATAATCATCATAATAGAATAAACTATGTTTGCAGAAGTTTCACAAGATTACTATATTCTCAGATTCTGTAGTTATTTTGATGTTTTAAATCTATGTACAGCAAGACCAGGGAGAGTAGTGGGACCAGTTCTACCTCTTGAGGATTGCAGAAACATCAAAGATGAATATGGTTCGAGGATGTCTGATAGAAGCGCAGTTCTTACTCCACAGGCAATCAGTCCACAATGTTTCTACAAGACTCGTTCAGTAAACCAAAAGAAATCTGGATTAGATGAAGAGATGGATATGTCACAGGCCAAACCACAAACCCAATCTCAACAACGCAATGCAACCGGAAACCCAGTGTTGGGCATGGCCGATGTAAAGAGTAATCCATATCGCCCACCACATGCCAAGACAGATCAGTTAAATGATCGCATGACCATCGATGCAAAACTGCTGCAGGCACAGTCACAGTTCGGTGCTGCTGGTGCTGCTGCCGTAGCTGTAGCTGCTCACAGGAATGCAGGAGCTGTTCAGTATGGATGATGTTAAATGGGGTTATGTGAATCCTGAGAATTGGGGATAGTTAAGGGTCTCTTCCCTGAAATGGGTTTCTCTAGGTTTTCCTACTTTTTTTCCAGTTTCTAATCATGTACATGCTAATGTCGTATATCGCATCATTTGAATTAGCATAACAATAAGAAGTAATTTGTTTCTTAGCTCGCTTCCATCTTGCAAATAACTCGCAGCCAATCTGAGCAGGTCATTAATTTTTCTTTCATGCATTTTGTCAGAGATGTTTTCTTTCTGTGCTGTTAAGCTTTGGGTGGGGGATTGCTGCCATAGCTGTGGATCCGACATTCTGTCGCTTGGCTTAACACAACTGTGAATCTTATGGTTCCATAGAATCAGGTGGGAGTTAAAAATAGTTCTATGCAGTTGTAAGAGGCTCACCTTGAAGCTTATGGTTCCATACTCTTCCAAAATTTCATCTCATATAGTACCCAAGATGTGTATAAACTTTGGCTTTAATACTATATGAATCTACTTATTTCTATTCCTTACAGCTGCACCAAATATTGTGCAGAAAATGATGGACAACCATGAGCCTAATTTTGTTTTTTTGCTCCATATCTTTTGCATATCCTTTATTCTCTTTCTTTGCTCTCTCTTTAAAACATTTTATTTTATTTTACATAAAAACGACATATCCATTATGATAGCACCACATTTGATAAAAATCATCTGTACTCTCTTGGATTTGGACTTAAATGTTATAGATTTGAGACTCTTTCTGACTGCTGTTTCTTCACGTCGCCAAGAAAAATACTCGGAGATATTGCTGGAAGGTTCATTAGTAGAGGTGAAGGTAGGAACTGCAAGACCCAATTTATGGCAGTAGGATTACTGACTTTGATGCCATGAAAGATTAGACAAATACAGTATTGAATGGAAACATAATATGGAGAAAATAAGTTCATAAATAGTATAGTATCAAAGTCTATATGTATTGAGAAAATAGAAAGCACAAGAAGAAGTATATTTCTATATTTAAATTTAAAATAATATCCATTAAAACCTTAAAGATTGATTATAATATCATTTGTAACATCTCGAGCATCTGAAAATTGCTTTGTAAGAGAAGAAATATATTGGCAGCAAATATCATAGGTAGCCTAGCTTAATTACCTCTACCGAACAGTACGAACAGCCCCGTCCCCTCATTCCCTGGATCGCGGAAGAAAAGGACCGGGTTAAGTTTATGTTGTTTTGACTCTTAACTCCTTTGCAATGTTACATTTGGTGGTAATCATTGTTTTCAATGAAATGAAGTACTAATTACTTGCTTAGGGAAAAAAAAAGGGTCTCGACCGCCTGTCGTATGAGCCGGCCCTGCATTGTCAGGAATGTGGACCGCAGAAAAAGGTCGGCAGGTCAAGACTTTGCACGTTGGCCACTTCTGGTCTTTTGACTGGTCCAAGCTATATTATATAAATCTTCAGCCAAGATTAAAAAAACTGCCGAAAGAGTACATATCCCATATTGAAAGAGAGCATCAATGTCACTCATGATTCAAATGCAGAAGAACAACCATCTGTTTCTTTATTTGACTATGAAACATTAACTCCCTCAATATAGAAATTGGTTTAACGTTTTACGGGGGAACAGACAAGTTTGAGGAAGAGAAAGATACCCCTACATCTAATGTTTAAATTCCAACGTCGACAATTGATCTTTTTTCTTCACTAGTTCTTGATCTAGTCTTGTCCCCCTACTCGAGGAAGCCCTTTGGAGCTGGTGGCTGGAAGTTTGGCATCAGCAAGATATAAATTGAAATATCAGGAGAAAACTCCACGCGGTTGTTCTCCTTAACCTGTCCGCACTCTCTATTTCTCTCCACCTTCCAAAACCTTGGTGGCCAGCACTTTCTAGGACAAAAACCATGTTACCTCTTTGCTTCTTGTTCCTGTTTCTTCCCACTGCTTTTTCAGTCTATTTCCAAAAAGCTAGCTTTGACCCCAATGCCACTGATATTGTATGTATGGGCGATGCAGTTCCTTCATACGGAGCCATCGAAATGAACATGCCTAAGAATCGAAACCGAGTTGGTTGGGCCATCTATGCTGAGAAAGTGCCGCTTTGGAAAAAGGATGCGGGAGAGTTCACTGATTTCAGTACATATTTCTCTTTCAGCATCGACACCCAAGGCAGTAGCCATTATGGCGACGGCCTAGTTTTCTTCATCGCTCCAGCCGGGTTTGAAAATATCCCACCAAATTCAGCTGGTGGAAATCTAGGCCTATTCATGACCACAACAGTTGATTCACATGGCGACCAAATTGTTCTAGTCGAGTTCGACTCATTCGTGAACCCTGAGTGGGATCCTTCGGTTGAGCATGTGGGGATTAACAGCAACTCACTTGCTTCTGCCACCTTCACTCCTTGGAATGCTAGCTTACACAGTGGAGATATTGCTGATGTATGGATCACCTACAATGCTTCTACTAAGAACTTGAGTGTCTCTTGGCAGTACCAAAAAACCTCCAACACTCACGAGAATACCAGTCTTTTCTACGAAGTTGATCTCCGTAAGGTCCTTCCTCAATGGGCTACAGTTGGGTTTTCAGCTGCTACAGGTGGGCGTGCAGAGCGACATTCCCTTAGATCGTGGGAGTTCAATTCGAGTTTCGAAATGAAGGACCCATACGGAAAGAATGCAGAAAAGAAGGTATTTCCAGTTGGTGTTACAGTTCCTGGAGGTGTTCTGATAGCCGGAGCAGTTGTCTTCCTAATAATGGCTGGGACAGTTATAACATTTATAATATCGTGGACATGGAGGAGAAAGAAAACTATAACGACAGCAGAGACTGTAAACACAACATCAACAAATGATGACCTTATAAGAGGAGCAGGTCCGAGAAGGTTTTCTTATGAAGATCTTGCCACAGCCACCAACAATTTTTCAAATGACAGGAAATTGGGTCAGGGAGGCTTTGGTACTGTCTACAGAGGGTACCTAAGTGATTTAGATATTGTAGTTGCTGTAAAGAAAATTTCAAAAGGTTCTAGACAGGGAAGAAAAGAGTACATAACGGAGGTGAAGATCTTTAGCCGGCTGAGGCACAGGAATCTGGTTAAACTCATAGGATGGTGCCACGACAGAAGTGAGTTCTTAATTGTCTATGAGTTTATGCCAAATAGTAGCCTTGACTTCCACCTCTTTGGCAAGAGGAGTCCTCTTCCTTGGGCAGTGAGATACAAGGTAGCTACTGGGTTAGCCTCTGCATTGCTTTATCTCCACGACGAATGGGATCAGTGTGTTGTGCATCGGGATATTAAAGCGAGCAATATTATGCTTGATTCTAGTTTCAATGTGAAGCTTGGAGACTTTGGATTAGCTCGGCTCGTTGACCATGAGCTAGGTCCCCAGACAACAGGGGTGGCTGGAACATTCGGTTATATGGCCCCAGAATATGTAGCCACAGGTAGGGCTAGCAAAGAGTCAGACGTATATAGCTATGGGGTGGTTGCCTTAGAAATTGCTACAGGAAGAAAGGCCACCGATCCTCCGGAGAATACTTCTGAGATGGGGTTGGTAGAGAGGATATGGGAACTCTATGACAGCGGAATGCTTCGTTGTGCCATTGATGAGAAATTGCATCCGGATTTCGATGAGAAGCAGGCAGAGTGCCTGATGATTGTTGGATTGTGGTGTGCGCACCCTGATCGAAGTCTTAGACCATCAATAAGACGAGCAATGCACATTCTTGATCATTTTGAGGGTCCAATGCCGAATCTGTTGAATAATAAACTTTAATTCAATGAAGTGTTGTGTCTTTTGGGAGATTCATGAACTAGTGTAGGTTCATCTTGAAAGTAGTAATACATGTATTTGGGTATTCATGTACTTGGGGTATTCATGTATTTAGAGTTAGTGCTAGGTGTAATCATAAGCCTATAAATACCCATGTATGCATTGACACAAAGAAAGCCATTGAGAAGCAATACATTGAAAGAAAATTTCAGAAATAATATCTCTTCACTCTTCCCTCTAGAATAGAATTTCTTCTCTTTTCTCCAACAAAGTGGTATCAAAGCAAGGTTTCTTGATCTGGAAGATGGCCAACTCAACGTTTCCATTTCAATTTCCACATTTGACGAAGGAGAACTATGAAAATTGGTGCATTCGTATGAAGGCTTTGCTTGGATCCCAAGATGCATGGGAAATTGTAAAGAAAGGCTATGACGAGCCGAGAGATGAAGCTTCGTTGAGTCCCAATCAAAGGGATAATCTGCAGAAGACGCGGAAGAAGGACCAGCAAGCTCTCACACTCATCCATCAATGTTTGGATGAAGCCATGTTCGAGAAAGTGGCTAATGCCACTACTTCCAAGCAAGCCTGGGAGATCCTTCAGAACTCCTATCAAGGAGTTGATAAAGTGAAGAAGGTGCGCCTTCAGACCCTACGAGGAGAGTTCGAGGTCCTGCGTATGCAAGAATCTGAGGCGATTGCAGATTATTTTTCGAGGGTGTTGGCCATTGTGAATCAAATGAGGAGGTATGGAGAAAATATGGAGGACGTCCGGGTGATTGAGAAGATTCTTCGCTCGTTGCATTTGAAGTTCGATTATATTGTGGTGGCTATTGAAGAATCGAAAGATTTGGAGACGATGGCGGTTGATCAACTCATGGGTTCTCTCCAAGCCCATGAAGAAAGACTTAAGAAGAAGGAAGAACCTGTTGAGCAGGTTCTAGCCACAAAGCTCTCTGTGAAAGACGAAGAGCGTGATAAAAGTCAACGGGGAAGAGGACGCGGACGTGGCCAAGGTAGAGGAAGAAGAGGAAGAGGAAGAGGCCAAGGTGGACAAAATAATCAAAATGCCAACTATGAAGAAAGAGGTCAATCCTCAAAAGGCCGTGGAAGAGGAAATTACTCAAGGCAGAATGGAAGGCAATATGACAAGTCCAAAATTCGATGTTTCAATTGTCAAAAGTATAGTCATTATTCTTCGGAGTGTTGGAATTCTCCTAGCAATGTTGAAGAGAAGGCTAATCAAGTTGAGAACGAGGAAGCGGAGCCTACGTTGTTGCTAGCCTACAAAGGAGAAGATACTGGCAAGAAAAATTGGTGGTATCTGGATAATGCAGCAAGCAATCATATATGCGGAGATAAAAGCAAGTTCGTGGAACTTGATGAATCAATAAGCGGGAATGTCACTTTCGGAGATTTGTCGAAAATTCCCATCAAAGGGAAAGGTACGATTCTAATCCGTTTGAAAAATGGGAGCCATCAATTTATGTCTAATGTTTATTATGTTCCAAGTATGAAAAGCAACATTTTGAGTTTGGGGCAACTCTTGGAAAAAGACTATGAGATTGAAATGAAAAATCGTAGTCTTTTTCTAAGAGATGGGAAGAAGAATTTGATTGCGAAAGTGCCCATGACAAGAAATAGGATGTTTTTGCTTGATATTCAAACTGATGTAGCCAAGTGTCTGAAAGCTTGTGTGAAAGATCCTTCTTGGCTTTGGCATTTGAGGCTTGGACATGTAAATTTTGGAGGATTGAAGTTGTTGGCTCAAAATGAGATGGTGAAAGGCTTGCCACCTATTGATCAATCAGATCAACTTTGTGAAGGGTGTCTTGTTGGCAAACAATTTCGAAATAGCTTTCCAAAAGAAACAACTACAAGAGCAAGTTCGCCGCTTCAACTTGTTCATGCCGATGTTTGTGGACCGATCAAGCCTTCTTCGTTTGGTAAAAATCGGTACTTTCTTCTCTTTATTGATGATTTTAGTAGAAAAACTTGGGTATATTTTCTAAAAGAAAAATCTGAAGTGTTTGGTGCTTTTAAAAGATTTAAAGCACTTGTTGAAAAACAAAGCGGTTATGAAATAAAGGCTTTGAGATCGGATAGAGGGGGTGAGTTTACATCTAATGAATTTAATGAGTTTTGTGAAGCACATGGGATTCGTTTATTTTTAACGGTTCCTAGATCACCTCAACAAAACGGGGTGGTTGAAAGGAAGAACAGAACAATTCTCAATATGGCGCGAAGCATGTTGAAGACAAAGATGATGCCTAAAGAGTTTTGGGCAGAAGCAGTTGATTGTGCTGTTTATCTATCAAACCGGTGTCCTACAAGAAGCTTGTTGAACTCAACTCCTCAAGAAGCATGGAGCGAAAGAAAGCCAAGCATTTCCCATTTGAGAGTTTTTGGGAGCATTGGCTATGTTCATGTGCCTGATCAAGAGAGATTCAAGCTTGATGATAAAAGTAAGAAGCACATCTTCATCGGCTATGATCAAAGATCCAAAGGCTACAAGCTTTATAATCCGAGTGCCGGGAAAACGATCATTAGTAGAGATGTGGAATTCGATGAAGAATGTTCGTGGGATTGGAGTGATCAAGAAAAGGAAAAATATGATTTCTTTCCAATCCTTGAAGATGAAGATCTAGGAAATGATGAACAAGAGCTCACAACACCTCGATCACCAACAATTCCTAGTACTCCTTCATCATCTTCTCATGAAGGAAGTTCAAGTGAAAGGCCATCCCGAATGAGAAGTCTTCAAGACCTTTATGAGGTAACGAAAAATTTAAGTGATGATCTAACTCTTTTTTGTCACTTTGCCGATTGTGAACCAATAGGTTTTGAAGAAGCGGTGCAAGACAAAAGATGGAAAATTGCCATGGACGAGGAGATCAAATCCATAAAGAAGAATGATACTTGGGAGTTGGCAACTTTACCGGAGGGACAAAAGCCCATTGGTGTAAAGTGGGTTTTCAAAGTGAAGAAGAATGCCAAGGGAGAAGTAGAAAGGTTCAAGGCAAGATTGGTGGCAAAGAGTTATAGCCAACGTCCTGGGATTGATTATGGAGAAGTGTTTGCTCCTGTTGCTCGATTGGAGACAATTCGAATGATTGTTTCCCTTGCCGCACAAAACAAATGGAAAATTTATCAAATGGACGTCAAATCAGCTTTTTTGAATGGAATTCTCGAGGAAGAGGTCTATGTTGAGCAACCTATGGGTTATGTGATCAAAGGGCATGAAGATAAAGTGTTGAAGTTAAAGAAAGCCTTATATGGCTTGAAACAAGCGCCGAGGGCATGGAATAGTTGGATTGACAAATATTTTCAGGAGCATGGATTCGCCAAGTGCCCACATGCATATGCTCTCTATGCTAAGGTGTGTGAAAATGGAGATATTTTGCTTGTATGCATATATGTTGATGATTTAATTTTCACTGGTAATAATTCAAGCATGTTTGAAGAATTTAAGAAGGCCATGACTAGAGAGTTTGAAATGACCGATATCGGTCTCATGTCTTATTATCTTGGCATTGAGATCAAGCAAATGGAGGATGAAATTTTTATCTCTCAAGAAGGTTTTGCAAGAGAAGTTCTCAAGAAGTTCAAGATGGAAGATTGTCAATCCGTGAGTACTCCGGTTGAATGTGGAGTAAAATTGTCCAAGTATGAAGAAGGAGAGAAGGTAGACCCCACAATGTTCAAGAGTCTTGTTGGAAGTTTAAGATACTTGACTTGTACAAGACCGGACATACTTTTTGGAGTTGGGCTTGTTAGCCGATATATGGAGTCACCAAGCACAATGCATTTCAAAGCTGCTAAGAGGATTCTTCGTTATGTCAAAGGTACAATTGATTTCGGCCTTCTTTATTCATTTTCTCATGAATTTAAGCTTGTGGGGTATAGTGATAGTGATTGGGCCGGAGACTTGGATGATCGAAAGAGCACTACCGGGTTTGTATTTTATTTGGGAGGTACGGCATTTACTTGGAGTTCCAAGAAGCAACCAATTGTGACACTCTCCACATGTGAAGCTGAATATGTTGCCGCGACATCTTGTGTTTGTCATGCAATTTGGTTGAGAAGGTTATTAAAGGAACTACACATGGCAGAAAAGGAAGCAACGGAGATTTTTGTCGACAACAAGTCGGCAATTGCATTGGCGAAAAACCCGGTCTTTCATGATAGAAGCAAGCATATAGATACAAGATTTCATTTTCTTCGAGAATGCATTGTCAAGAATGAAGTGGAAGTCAAATTTGTGAAGACCCATGATCAAGTTGCGGATATTTTTACGAAGCCTCTCAAATATGATACTTTTAGCAAGTTGCGGATGTTGCTTGGAGTTACCAAGAATAAAGTTTAAAGGGGAGTGTTGAATAATAAACTTTAATTCAATGAAGTGTTGTGTCTTTTGGGAGATTCATGAACTAGTGTAGGTTCATCTTGAAAGTAGTAATACATGTATTTGGGTATTCATGTACTTGGGGTATTCATGTATTTGGGTAGTTCATGTATTTAGAGTTAATGCTAGGTGTAATCATAAGCCTATAAATACTCATGTATGCATTGACACAAAGAAAGTCATTGAGAAGCAATACATTGAAAGAAAATTTCAGAAATAGTATCTCTTCACTCTTCCCTCTAGAATAGAATTTCTTCTCTTTTCTCCAACAGAATCTTCCTACAAAGATGACTTTTCCTTTATATCAAGTAGTGCCTACGCCATTAGAGATCAACTCAGGGCCTTCGATAACAACAAGCCTAGAAGAGGGTCGTTGAACCCGTGAACTTTCTTGGCGTACGTTAAAACTATATGTATTGATAGTCCTTGTGGCTTTTAGTAACCAGAAGTTGGATGTATATATATATATCTTGATCTGGATATTAAGCCAGGGGCGGCACAATATAATTTGGGGCGTTAGGCAAAAAATTGAACTTCGGCTTTTTAATTTTTTTTAATGTGATAATATAGTAATATAATATCCAATTAAATGTTAATCTTAAACATAGGAGTATCAGTAATTTTAATTAAGATTAGTTACCAAATTAGTATATGATTGAAGTAATTATACTGTATATTTTATTCAATTGTGAATATATTCGCTATATATAGTACTTAGAATAAGACTATCGAAATCTAACTAGTTCCCATTCCAACTCGAAAAATGTTGATCTAAAAATCATATGCTTAATTAGGAGAAAAATATATATTAAGTGTACTTATCATATATGAATATTGCCTTATAATTAAATTGTGGCTTCCCCAAAATGATGAGAAATTACTCTTTTTTTCTCTAATAAGAAGTTATTTAATCAATTGATGTTTTAATTTTTTATTGAATTAAAGCCCACGGTAATGCTTTGGTTAGTCATTGGTCTTATTTTCATCATTTTCTTTTCCGCAAAATAGAAGACACAATTTTCAAGACCTTAGTCACCTTACTTCAGAAGTGGATTGAGATTTAGGTTGAATTTGAGACTTAAGATTGAGATTGAACGTAAGTAACTTGGGCTTTGCTACAGGTTGTGATTCCTGGAGATTGGGTTTTAAAAGCCCAATCATTGCTTTCTTGTCTATCTAGGCTTCCGCCCGATTGTTGTTTCCCAAATCAATCTGACAGATCTAACGTTCCAAGCCAAACCGTGGTTCCCCTTGTCTATAACCGTGGCAGTGTAATCGGATGGGGATATGTACTTGGCCCATTGGGTTTCAAATAAGAAAGATTTCTTAAATATTGTCCCCCCTTTTTCAACTTTGCAAAATGAAACGTCCACGTGCAATAAAGGCTAAATTACTCCGTACGTTATTAGGGTTTGATCTTTTTTTTTCAGTTTGGTTCTCAAAGTTCAATTTTTTCTAAACTTATCCCTGAGGTTTGGACCCATTCCTAAATAGACCCTTGCTTTGGGGCGGTTGGGCACCTCCCGGGGTGGAGGAGAGATTCCTCCTCCCTCTGTTGGCATCTCAGATCTGGGTGGCCAGACTCCCCCGGTAGCCGGTAGAGGGGGCCTCCACCATGAAAAGATAGATTTATGTTTTTATTTATTTACTGACACGTGTGACATTGTGATTATCCCAAGAACGTACGAAATAATTTAGCCTACAACAAATTCAATTTTCCGTCCGCTTTCTGTTTGGGCTTGGCATATCTATCTATATCGGGTTATTTACAAAATGTTGACACAATTTTGTAACAATAACAAATTGATAATACTGGAATATAACCAATGCGCTCAATAGAAGGACAAAAATAAAACAGGCAAAACGAACTGCCTCATTTTATGCTGTATTTTCGAAAAACAAACAAAACACTCTAGGACCCTTAGAGTGACCGGACCAAACCATTGGACTAATTATAATCAAATGACACAAAGTAAATTAATCTGATCTCAAGAACAACAATGTCGTCAAATCCATACTTCTCACAAAAAAATGCAATACATACATACTTAGGGTATTACCCTATACAAACATCCATGTAATCCTAACTCAGCAATCACCTGCAATCAATAACATGATTTACATACATTACAAAAAACACTGCTTGCTTGATTATGGTCCGTCATCTGTTGGCCCACATTTGGTCGGCCATAGTATCTCAAAGTGCCAACACCTCTCTAGCTGCACTAGGAGCGATGTCCAACACATTTAGGTTATGCTTAAGGCGTTGTGTATCATTGATGACTAAGGTTGTGTTTGTGTTGTAATATTTTTGGTATGAGAATATGTGTTGGTATTGGGTTTAGTGAAAAGGTGAAGAGAGAGGTAATTTTTTATATTTTTTGTAATTTTTTATATTTTTTGATAGGAGAGAAAGAGATTATATTTGATTATTTTATTAGGAGTGAGATAATATTTTGGAGGAAATTATGTTGGCAAACGGAGCCTTAGTCCTCAACTTCACATGCTCGAAAAATGTTGTCAGTGCGCTAATGTGTGCGGCAAAAGTTTTGAAGTGCGCAGCATGCCAAAATGACCATACATACTAAGACCGTATTCATACAACGAATAAAGGCCGAGTGGAAAAGAGCAGTCAACTGCCTGTTTCTTGGCCACGTGTAGTGACCACACATGGCTGCTTTGTGGGAGGATACCACAACATTTTTTCAGTATGGGGAACCGGGCATTCAGAACCCCAAACGACTTCTCAATTACGTTCCTAAGAGAGGAGTAGTTGTAGTTGAACAACTCTTTCTTCCCTTTTGGTCTGCCAGACCTACCCTTAAATCTCTCAAGATGATATCTTTGTTCCCGGTAGGAGGCAGAAAGTCCTTCATAAGCAAGAGACCGGAATCCACCAAATAATAATGTCCTACATTTTGAGTGATCTCGGACTTTCGATTTCAATGTGCATTTAATGCCCCAGCGCCTATGCACTCACATGAGTGCCATCAATCGCACTAACACATTTATACAAAATAGCTTTTTGTTATCAAGTTATTTGAGCATACCAGTTTACAATAACCAATTTGAATCCATAAGACATTGCAAATATATACCTCAAATCATGGATAGTATTTTGGATTGTTCTCCATATACGGATGAAATATGACTGGTTAATTCCTGAGGGACCAGCAGAGTCTTCCCCAATCTGCACAATGCTCTCATTGCACGTTTAAAGTGTCAGGATATCGTCTCTCGTGAGTGCTGAAATCAATCCGCGGTGCGTTGCATCTAGCATGACCCAACAATGTATAAAAATATCTTCAATGTCTCGTGCATCCTCACACCCTTTGAATTCTCCATCAACCCAAGCATTACAAGGTATCCAAAAGTAATATGAAAGTATGTTTGTTCAAATGAAACACCTCGTAACATGTTTTTTCATTAGGACTTATGAGAAGCTCATCGATATACATGTGACCTCGTAGAATTGAGGTTCATTGGGGTATCTTACTAATTTGGACCTTCGCATTGGCAATATATAACAACCAAAAACAGTCATCGGTCCATGCATCCTTCTCCAAGGATCCAAGGACATTGGGTACTGCAATGGGCTGTCAAATAAGACAGACATTATTATGTTATTCATTGCCGTCATTATTTTACCCCCCTTTTTTCCCCAACAGAACACGCTATAATATAACAAACTTGGCCTACAAATGAATAAAGATAAACTTGTCAGTTACTTACCAGAATTCTTCATATGCACAATCAAAAATGTGTGTCGCCTTATATTGTTTATATTCTTTTTTTTATAAGTTATATTGTTTATATTCAGAACTTGTATTCCCCTCTTATTTTGGGACTTATTCCAACGTACGCATGAACAACGATTTGACCTGCCATTATATTTATCATTTCGTTGTAAATTGTTGGGCAAAACCCATTGATTTTAGCTATTTAACTATGTAATGTGCATCTACCTTGTATGTCGCATGTAATGAATTTCCCATTTCTTTGAACTTTTCTATTGAAAATTAGATTAACCGCTACTGGTACTGTTATGCCATCCCTAAACAAAGAAGGTTACGATTCAATTAAATCCAATCCCAGCTAAAATGAATAACAGAAGTGCGGCTGCTTCGAGTTGATCGTGATCTGATGTTCTCCAGGTGTATACAATCCATGGAACAAACAACGTTCCTCTTATGGTCCTAGTGGCCACGACGAATTAAAATTAATAAGAAATTTGCATGCAAATTACTCTGGACAGTTCATAAACTTTACACTTTTGACGTCATCCAACTCTAATATCTCTTACATGTATGAAAATCTAAACGCTGAGCACTGAAAAACATAAGACACGTCATCTACTGTACTGGAAGATGCCATTTCAGGGTCAAACTATTCTTAATGGTACCTAAGTCACTTTCTTAGCATCTTTCACTTAAAGGAACGAAATCATCCATAGGGACGATTACACTCATATTGTTATGATAAAGTTTTCATCTTTGTTTACCTCACTTCTTGTTTTTAACGTTTTGGTTCTGTAAATGAGCAAAATGAAGAAAGAAGGGAGGGTTAAAATTTTCATACGTACGTGTTTTATGTTTAAATTTCGGACTTATTTTCATACACTGATGTTAGATAAGCCCAATCGTGCCCACAAATTTTCTTCCAAATTCTAAATTTTCTTTAACAGGCTCTATTAAAACAATGTTTGAATGTACCTAAAAATAATAATTTCATGTAAAATTCATATTAATTAATTATTTCTACAGAGTTATACTAAATTTATTATTCAAAACAAGGCCTAATATTAAATCGTCATGTTTGAAGGAAACATGGACTTCAAGCCTTTTTTGTTATATATGTTAGTTTCCTTAATTAAATGAGTCGATTCAATATAATTAAAAGTTATATAAAGTCGATTATTAATATGTTAAAACCCACCACCTAATCTGTTTAATATGTACCCTGCATACACGTAATAAACTAAAATATTTGTAAGCCATTTAAATAGGCCACATAATATGAAATTTAAAAGGAGTTAACTGATAATGTACTTGCCAAATGATTATAGAAAATATGCATCTTGATATAAAAATTTGATAAAATTTACTACAAATTGAAGAATGAATTCAATCGAAACACGGGGTACTGCTTGATAGGTATGATAAAATGTTGATATATTAACAACTCTTGGATATTGTAATTTTGATAGGTAATCATCATTCATCAATACAGTTTACAATCCATTATCGGTTGATTACATACCCATGACCCAAACTATTTTACTACCACAGTACACAGAGAAACAATCCTATCTAAAACCATATCGATGTCATGTCATTTCACATCCACATCCACATGCCACATGCCACTACAACTATTCGATGCTTCAATCCCTCACTGACAGCAACTTTGGGTTCTCTTCTCCTTCTCCTGTGAATATTCTATCAAAATCTTATCCCCTTCAACTTCACCCTTTACTGAGAGCAACTTCTGATCGTTTTCTAGTCGAGATTAAGAAGAGTGAAACGCACTCCAGAGTTGATGAGCGAATTGATGCCCATTTCACAACGAATACACCCTACCATCATACATATTTTATAATCTATCTCATATAATATTTATTGAATAAAAAATATGCTATTTGTGAATCAGATTGTAAGAACATAAACCTACCTCACCGTTTACAGGACTAATATAATTAAAATGAATGCTAACAAAATAGAAATCATTTTATGCAGACATGGATAAAATATGATAAATATATAAAAAAAAATCATATGCATAACCCTGCAAACCTATATAAACAAACTTACTTATCTAGATGAAGGCATTATCAAATGAGTTTGGATTCAGTTCAGATCGTACAGGTCCAGACGCATCCAAACCCATGGTCTGGATTGCATCCCATGAAATGGAGGACAGTGAGGCCGCCACGTCATTTAATGAGGTCTCTCTGTCGTTGGCTTGGCTCGGCTCTAATCAGGTGCATGTTTTTTCTCCTCACATCTGTACCGATCAGACCACTATAATTTAAGTACGACCACACCTGCGATCGGTATAACTGTTGCTTCAAAATCTCCTTCACAATTCAAAACCCATTTCAAAATCTTTCTACGTTTCAAAAAGTTTTTCGCCCACCTTGTTCCCTAATCCCTACATTTTTCCCAAATCCCTGAAATCCCTCAACTTCTTCACCCACGATTTGGAAATCCCTCCCATTTCGAAATTCCTCTCCCTTGAAATCTCTCGGTCACTCTCCACTCTCCAGGTTGGTTCTCTCCCTCAACTCACCACTACATCACTCACCTCGCTTGTTCTGTTCTCTGTATCTTTTGCCACTTAGGTTGGCAACTCATACACTTGCTATTGTTACAGATAAGTTTATTTCTTTTTTGTCTCTCCGTGTCTGTCTCTCTCTCTTATGAAATTGTATTAGGTGCTTTAGGCTGAACTGCTAAAAAGTCTTTGTTTTTTTATCTCTTCCTTTTCATTCTTCACTCTGCTTTCAACATTTTTAATTTATTTGCCATCATCTGGACTTTTGACGGACACCTAGTCGATTTTTGAAGCCTTCCTTATCTCTCTGTCTATGTCTCTCTTTCTATGGCCTCTCACTTGATTTACTAACATTTTTTGTATGATTTATTTTCCTGTTGGGTTCCGATCTTTTAGTCAAGAAAATGGAGTTTTTGAGTTGCTATAGTGGCCACATTAACGGTAAGCCCTATCCTTAATCCTAGGAAGATCCTTGTCTCATAGGATTAGGGAGATCTGTACAATGTATTTTTGGCAGTATTGTCATTTCTTAAGGTGTGGTTCGTAATTGACCACATTATTTAGGTCACATTGATTACTTAGAAATCATAATAAAATAAAAAGTGAACTGCCTTTGGGATTAATAATTTTATTTACACATGTGAATATGTGATGTGTACTCAATTATGTTGTGACATATTGTTTATGCGGGTTGAAAGCTAATTGATCATGCGTGAGTCAGTGTATCAATAGGGGATGGCCAATTAAGTAGTGTATTTCCCATGTTAAAGAAAGACAATTATCTGCTTGTTTGGATTTTGAGTTTGGTAGATCTCAACTATTTTAAAAGGAAAAAGAATACTAGACACCCACTTTTGCCTTTTCCCGGTTTCTGAAGTGGTTAGATGGATTAGTGTAGATGCATATGGATTAATCTTGTGCAATTTCTCTGCGCACTTAAGAGGTTAAGTAGATTTTGAAAAATATTTCTTCTAGGCTAAAAAGATTTTGGATTTTACTTGTTAATTATGGTGTAAAAAAATATTTATTTGCACTGTTGAACTATGAAGTTAATGTTATTTTAAGAGTTCAAACTACCAAATTTGTCACACTAATCATTTAAATTATCAACATTCAATAGTGTTCCTCTCAAATAAGCCCAGATCTTCATAATCCCACCAAAATTGTGTGAAGGGGAGGAAATACAATTTTCACACTTTCCTTTTCATCCATGCTATTCCATCTTGTCTTACTACAAAATCCAAATAAGCTCTGTCATTTATGTCATTCCAGCTCAACCTATCTTTGTGGCACGAGATTATACCTTTTTTGTTCAATTGTATGCTATTTGTACAACAAATGATTGAATACTTAATTGTCGATTTCCAAGGATCCATCCAAGTTAGTGTTATATTAAGTGTTGGTATCTTGTATCGAGTTGAAGGGGTTTTGCGAATAATGCTATGGACCCTTAAGGATAAATTCATCATGTCGAGTTGCATCGCTTCTAGGATTCTCTTTTCTTCTACCAAAACTAACGTATTGTGAGACCATTGTCTGACTGATTTTCATTGCTAGCTTTTATGCTCTCTTCATTTCCATAGCATGTGCTAAGGAAATGAAGTAGATATGACCCACACAGAGATACACAGATTCATAGAGTTCTTTTCTAATAGTTATGAAAATTGATAGTTGTTACATCCTTGTAGCTCGGCTCAAGCAAATAGCTTGAACCCACAAACTTAGAAGTGTGATCTGAAATATTTGGATTTTCTTTAACCTGTCAGATTGTGTGAGGGCGGAGAACTCTTGGACAGAATTCTGTCAAGGTAAAAATGGACTACATTTTTTTGTACAAAAAAGGTTTCTTTTAACGTGGTCAATAAGTCCTCTTTTGTTTCCTATGAGTTCAGTTTGATGATTGCCCTTGTTAAGCTTTGTTACACTACTCTTGCATTTGGAATGAATGTGCTTGTGCATATGCATGTCCTTTGTTTGTTTCCTAAGCATATGCATGTCCTTTATTCGTGTTTTCAGTTTTCATTCCAAATTCCAATGATGATTTGTATATGTTTTCAGTTTGGTGATTTGTATATGATTTATTTGTCTTTTTGCCTACTTGTAGAACATCTAAAAATTGATAAATCTGCAAAAATTTCTTATGAACATAGAAAAAATTGGAGACCATGCCTAGGATCAAGCGCTGTGCCAAGAAGGGTAAGAATACAACATCATCTTCGAGGCCGAAAAGAGAGGTGCCGAAAAGTGCAAACCTCGCTGATTTTTGAAATGATGATTGTGCTACATCACTTGATACATTTTGCCAAAATGATGGTGATTCTAGGAAAGAACATAGAACTCGATCTGTTAGGTGAGTTAGATCTCTATGGTCATTTCCAATTTCAAGGGTGGAAGAATTTGTGTGAAATTGGTAGATATGTGTACCCAAAGTATGTTAAGCAGTTTTTTGCCAACATGACATGGACTAGGGAAGTAGATGGTCTTACCATTAGGAGCTTAGTGGGTAGGAAGCTCATTGAGCTTACTATTGATAAGTTAAGTGAGATTATAGGGATCCCTTGTTGTGGGGAGCATGTATATGAGTAAAAAGTTAGGCATCAGGAAAATAATTCGGACTATTGGATTTGGATGATGAAGAAGATATCTCTACAGATTTTGAGGCCAAAGACCTTAAGTTGTCTCATAGGTTTCTCCATCTCATTTCAACCTATAACTTTCTACCTAGAGGTGGTTATAGGGGAGTGGTTACCTTTATGGACTTTTATATTCTTAAGCATCTCGTGAACCATAGGCTCATAAATCTACCTTTTATCATGTTAGAGTGTATGGTGTTTGCTCGTGATCATAAAAAGGTCCTCTCCTATGGATTGATTTGTACCAAAATTTTTAAGCACCATGAAATTTGCATGGATACGAGGGAGGTTGATGCACCACCTCAATCCGATGCCTTTAACTTTCAAACATTGAAGAATATTGGTTATAGGAAGAACTCGTGGGCATATTCCTTAGTATCAAATGAAACGAAGTCCCTAAAGAAGGCATAGTCATTTCGCATGTCGTGGTCAGACTAGAAGACGTTGGTCATGAGATCATCATCGTCCAACATAACCCTGAATAAAAAATGTAAATTTTTTTCGTACTGATCGTGAAACCAATTTAAAAGAACACCACAAACCCCAACCTCCGTGGTTTTACTTCTTCTACAGCTCAAATAGTTTTTCAAGTTCGTTAGAGCGAATACCAACTTTTCTTTACCCCCTGCCTGAGCCGCCATCAAATCATGTGTTAGCTTCGACTGAATCCCAGCTCTCTTTGCATCATCTACCTCGAGGCGTTGCACTTCATTGATACTTCTTTGTGAGTGGAACAGGTGGGCTTTCGATGGTGTAGCTAGTTCATGGTTATGTGTGCACACCAATCAAACTTGTGATACTTCTCACTCGACTGTCTTTGGACAGTGAAACAAGCAAGACACCCAGTCCATGTATTTTGTTGTCCTTTCTGTACTGGTACATGAACATCTTTTGTTCTTCTAAATCCTTGTTTGCTGCAGAGAAACATTCTACTTGTAACATATCCTATTTCTTTTTTCTTGCATGAGTCATTCTTGCCGATGCTAAACCCGACACTAATTGCATAACCATTGTACCAGTCGTATGCATGTTCGTCATCTTTAAACCCTAAGTCTAAACATTTACCACGCTCCCGTTGTTTGCTCGAACAATATCAGCAGTTCAATAAAACCATACAAACCATGCAAATGAGAAAAATAAAAAATTATAAAAAAAAATTTGAACGAGAGACCAAAGAAAAAACATGACTCACCATCTAGGTTGGCTGTGTTACTAGAACCTCGCCTATTAATAATTGGGAGAATATCGTAATGTATTTCCGCTATCTATAAAGCTGTTTAATTTTTTAGCTATGTATCAGTAAAAGTTATACACTATTTCCTACAAATAATTGATTCCACCTGTAAATTTGAACCTACACGCCAAAATTTTTAGAAGCAATTCGTGTTTGTTTAATTCTACTGATTTCGACATCAACCCCTTGATAAAGCTGAAGTACAAAATGAAAACTATTCCCACAGACACACACACACACACACACATATATATATATATATATATATATATATATATATATACACTTAGAAATAGTCTCTTTGAAGGTATATGCGCACAAGTCCTTATACAGTCTGTATATAATTAGCTAGATGAAGCTTTCATTGTCAGATGAACAATGCCACAGAGAATTATCAAGATCATTAATCTATTGCAAATCCAAAGATCACACTCTAAAAGTTTACACATACAACACCCTTAGCTACTTAAAAAACAACATTGTGTACTTAATTAGATAATGAAGCTAGATCTAAATTTGTGCAATTTCGTGTCACTTTCCTTCAGATATATATGGCAATCAGTTAACATACCATATAGGAATAAAAATAATGATCATTAAACGTGTTACTGATCATCCTTATACGACAAATTAACCTAATGGAAATTAAATACAACCAGTGAAACGAGCTTTTAAAATGTGGCTGACAACAATAAAAATTGCAGACGAAAGGTTATCTTGAAGAGGCTGATCAGCTACTTAATATAAACTAAGAGTAACTCCACTATCATGACTTAAATTGGTTTGTTGATAAGGCTATAAGGTCTGCTGTCACCTAAATTTAAAACTAATTAAGGGTTTACAAATTAATAATTATTAATTAAAGGAAGGCAACAAGCTTTTCGTACTGCTTGTATATGTATTGAAAGACAAAGTAGGAATCATTAGCAAATCGATAAAAAAGATTCTGATCTATAGGTCTATTTAGCATGCATATTTATTTATTTATTTGTTCGTTGTCAAACGCATAAAGTTAGTTAATTGATAAGTCTTTTACTGGTGTATATTCATGGCCGTATGTTACATACTGGCCTCGAAGATTTGCAAATATCACTTTCAATTGGCAGTTTAGACCACTAGCGTCGGACCACAAATTTATTCACAATTAACCATTTTAAAGTTATACCACTAGCGTTAGACCACATATCTTTAAACAATCACACTTTCAAGAGTCATATCATACAAACAAAAAGCATCAAAATGTCTCTCTCTATCTTTTCTCACTGTCGCAGCATATATATGAATACAAACAACAAGCTATAGACAAGAAACATTAATGTTTACTTGGATTCTCTCTCTTTTTTTAGTGAATACATACAAACCCACTGATTTTCTCTCTTTAAGTGAATATACACAAACTAAACAACTCATATAGAGACACTGTTTAAAATCAAACTAAACATATACTTTTGAAACTCACCAAAGGAAAAGGAGAGAATAACTTTGAAGTAGACACAATGGAGCCTTCTAACCCTTTTTGGTTTCGTCTAAGTCTATGGATTCGAAGGTTGGGGATTTCGAAATGAGATTTGAAATTGGGGATTTGAGAATAAAATGGCTGAAAACACGTGTTCGCGTCGTAGTGGCTGCAAGTGTGGTCATACTTAAATTATTGTGGTTGGATCGGTACAGATGTGGGGACAAAAAGGAGAACCTAATTGGAGTAGGGTCTAGCTGACGACAGAGATACCTCATTAAATGATGTGGCGGCCTCTCTATTGTCTATTTCATGGAATTCAATCCAGACCGTGGGTCTGGATACGTCTATAAACATACATTGAAAATTTGTAATGGCCCAACAAAAATCATAACCAACACAAAAGACCCAGCCTAGCGCGTCACCTATATACACACACATTTCCATAAACTAAACACGTTAGACGTATAACCCATAAACTTATCAGCTGTCGCCAGGGTCACTCGAGGAGCCGTGTCCCACCTCCAGTAAGTTGTCAGAGTCAGAGTAGGATTACCTCATTCAGCACCCAATTTCATCACATCCTCCATTGGTGGAAGTGTCATTGTCCACAACTTAAGAAAACATGAAAATAAACTAGTCAAATATATTATATTCCATTTCTCCCCAAACATAAGAAGGTAAAAACGCAATCTTTATGCCACACACTATACCTGCAACGTGTCCGCGCACATTTGCAAGTCAAGTGTATATGGCCCTACATCATTTGAATCTCTCGAATCTGATGACCAACGCGGTAGAGACTGGGTCGAATCATAACACCGGAGTCGGGTGCAATGCAACGTCTGATAAGGCCATTCGAGTTCGTGTTTCAATCCCATTGTTATTTGATACCTTACATTCTTTTAAGTGTTCCTTCCCATAGGTAGACAAATTATTGGTCTCTCTCTTCTCGTCATCACTTCCTCGAGTGTGGGAGATGTGACTAAGTGCAGGCTGTAAACATCACGGGTTGTAGAGGCCAGTGTGCGGCTAGACAGAGGGAAAGACATGGAACCATTTGCAGCTAGTGTGGGGTCGCTAGAGATTTATATTATGAATACTGGAGAATCGAAGTTAGCAGCCCTGATGAGGAAACACTGTCTCTGCCTAGGTTTAGGCAGTCTTTCTAAACGAAAAAGTTATGCGAACAGAAGTTGGAGTGAGTCTTTGAAGCATTTTTTGTGAATTTAAAGGGCATGATTCCTATTATGTCATTTATGAGGCCGTTCATCCATAATCATGTGGGGATCAGGAGGAATAATTGTTTATATTGACAAAGTCAAGTGTGATTGACATTTCTGGTGGATTTCGATAACAGTAGTAATATAGCTTACTAGGTGTACATCTGAAGAGCCATGTACAATGAAAGGAAGGTTCTTATCATCGTAGCCGCAAGGAACAAGGTGTTGGATTTTAGCCACAATCGATGTTTTGATTATAACAATATAAGTAATTGAGATGATGAACAAAGAAGATCCAATACGAGCACGTAACGAATAAACAACGATCAATTCAATGGAAGTGACTCAAAAAGTGAAGACTTGAGTTATATAATTTTTGTAACACTAAGCTTCATCTTTAATAAGAATTTGGACTACACACTTTATTTTTCAAACCATGCATAAAATATTTTATCACATGTTTGAAAATCAAAATATGTTTTTAGTAGCTTCAAATTATTCCCATTCAAACTCCAACACTTTATTTATATTTTTGGAAAGTTGGATTTCAAAATGGATTTTTAAGATGGTCAAGAATGATTTTTTTAATTGAATCGGTTGACACTTTAAATAATGAGGTCGACCAGTTGGTGAAGCGGTTAATCGGTGGATCTCCGCATGGTGAAATGTTCGAAGGACTGTTCCTTTTTTTTTCTTTTAAAATCAATGTATCCTTTTGAAGAGGTCGACCATGACTTATGAACCGGCTGACCAACGGGTCGATCGCCTCGTGAAGTGGTTGATTGGGTATTATTTTCAAAATGTCAGTCGTTTTGATTTTTTAACCGTTGGGTAATAGTAACCTGCAGCGGTTGACCAATTTAACGCCATTTTTGACAGATCGACCCCAAACAGCTAAAAACGGTTAATTTTCTTTTGAGACCTATTTAAGACCATTTCCATGCTTCATAAATGTTGCTGAACGACCATTTATCATTTACTAAGGCTAAGAGTAATAAAAAAACCCTTTGAATACTACTTCTCACATCATTCACACATAATCAACATTTTTACACCCTTTCCCTTGCTTGTGTGAAGCCTAAGAAAGAAATTTTGATTGTAATATCCACTCCATCAAGCATCTTATTAAGAAATTTCGTTCATTTATCTACACCTTCAAGAGAGTTATTCTCTTGTTTCCTTTCGGTGAGGATTGTTCATACAAATAAGAAGTTTGGAGAGGGTTGTTCTCAAACTCATTCTTGAAGTTTGAAGAGGTGATTCTTAAGTTTGAGTGTAAGAAAATATTTCCCTTGGTTGAAGGGATTTTAGTGGAGAAACCTCAAGGCTTGGTAAAGGAGTTTGTGGGGTGGATGTAGACGGGTTTGCCGAACCATCTAAAAATCTTGTGTTTGCTTCTCTTCACTTATCTCTTTACTTTGTGCTATTAGTTTCTCTATTAAATATAACTTGTATCTTTGGGATTGCATTATCCATTAATCACTATTAATATTTTATTGCAATCAATACTTTTTGTAGAACTTATAGTTAGCAAACACATTTTTGAGGTTTAGTTTCAAAAAAATTTTGAAACTCAATTCACCCCTTCTTGGGTTGCCTTAATCCTAGGGATTACACGAGAAGGATAATTAATTGTTCTTTTATGAATGCATTGGATAAGAAAGATTCATGTATCTGTCTGTTGGCCTTATTTTGGTTACAGAAAAAAATTACAGGAGATTTATTTATCAATACAAATCCTCACATTTATTAACAACGTCCAATCAATTAGAACAAAAGGCTATGGTTGCTTGCATATTTTCAAATGGGATAGCATTCCCTATTCATGTGTTAGGATACACTTTGGATTAATATAATTATAATCTTGCACAAAGAATTAAGTGCAAAGATATAAAGATATAAATCCAACTTTCCAAAGCCAACTTGGTTTAAAGATATAAATCCAACTTTCCAAAGCTGGCCACATCACACAATATATTGATAAGTCTACATCATGTGGCCTGGCCATAGCTTGGCTCATTAACAGATGTGGCCTACTTTGATGCATTGGATTTGTATCTTTAAATTACGATCGTCGTTTGGGTAGGCTCTTGATAGACCACGATCCCAACTTCTTTCTTTACTTGGAGTAAATGGAAATATCTGATGGGCTGTTAAAGACTTGGTCAGAGTGGGTTGTTGACTGTTTAACATTTGTTAGCTAATATTTTGAAGTCAATTATTTTGTCTTTATTTTAGGAAGTTGTGGTCCTATGTTTAGGAAAAGTTGTTAGTAGTTGTTTATTTAAATTTTGCTTGAAACCTTAATAAAATTAAGATCCAAACAATTTGAGGTTTGTTCTCACCCGAAGAGAATTCTATCGACTTTGCTATAGCTCTGACTGAGACCTATTAGCTCTTCACAGATTTTTTTTTGCACATTAGAAGAGACCCCTCCCTTAATCAAGCACCTTTATTGAATAGTATAGCAACAACTCGAAATTCAGTTCTATGACAAATTCCGGATGAAGGTTATAAAAAAAACATACAAAAGATACACCAACATACAATTTCTTTAAACATCCTAAAAAGTCGAAACACATTCCATATTATTTGTTTAAGTAAGATGATTTCCACCTAAATTTAAGATTGTCATTCACACAATAAACAAACGTAATAGGTTGTGTGGTGATATATAAATATCACGTGTTGGGAAGTCGCATTTGAGGCCATGTTCAAAGAATTGGGTGCGTATACCCACCGATTGGTCTCTAGTAACGACCATATATTTTATTTTGTTAAAATCAGACATCTTATTTATTTAGGAGAACACACGAAGAACAAACTACAAACCAGCAGAAACAAAAAAAAAAGGAGTCTAAGGTGGCTTATCACCATTGAACTTTCAAAGGCAGCGAGAAAAAAAGAAAGGAATCAGGGACATCTTTAGAAAAGTAGTGGGCAGCCGCCCAGACTGCTACATAATGAGCTTCAAAAATATCAGCTCTAGGAATCTTGGATTGAGTGAAGAAGGTAAACGAGCTAAAAATCTAATGGAGGTTGAGAACAATTGACGCAATCTTCCAAAGTAGTAAAGAGGCACAAGTGTAACCAGTAAACTGAGCTAGTAAAATATTTTCCATGACAGCTGCGCGATCCCCTGGAAAAGTAAATTGACCATATATCTTACTTTGCGAGTGACAATGTGCATGATATATACAATTTATGATCTATTTTCCCTTACCTCAACATCAATAAATGAATGAATTCTAAAATTCTAAAAATCAACAGTGGACACACAAAACAATCACAAATTTTACGTATCGTACAAGTAAGGAATGATATTCTGACCAAATTAGTCAAACTATTGAACAGAGGGTGCAGATACGTACAAAATTTAACAATAAAAATTGCCCCCAAAACAGTCAATGATCATTTCCTCGCTAACTGTGGTGATGCACAACCAAACCAAGTTGATTTGGGACTTACATGAAAGTGGAAGTACCATTATATTCATATAACTGTGGCACACATTACTGATCGACTTAACGTATGAATAATTGACTGAATTAAATTTATGTATGAATAGGTCAACAATGAGAGAGTCTGGATGTGCCTCACAATAATTAGCATGGCATCGAGGGCCACCTACAAAATATATATTGCCACGTCACAAAAAAATAGGCAAAAATGGTCGAGGCCACGCTGGAGGCATTTGAAATTAGCAATTTGACGACGAAATGCTCAACCTGGTGCCATATGTAGAGCTAAAAAAAATTCTCAATTCTCCTATGGCAAAAAACCTAGCAAAAAAAAAAACATAGCACACCCTCCACTACAAGAAATATGACTTCTGGCTACCATTGTTTTTAGCCGTGACATTGCAATTCTTTAGCAACGACTATGCTAAGTTGGGACCCACACGGTTGCTAATGCCTGCAATTGTTTTTAGCAACGCAGGACACATTAATACAATTGTATAACAAACTCATTTTGATTTTAAATATTCGTTTATTTAATTTTATTTATTATTTCTTTCTCGCGAATCGGTGTGATGGAGATCAGACGTCAAACTACAGTGTGCTAACTGTAGTCCGCTATTCTAACCATGGTTGGTTAAAGACGGATCGAAAAGCTGGATGCCACTGAATTTTTAACGGGCGAAAAATAACCGGGCAATCGGGGGCAATTCCTGCTATTTTCCTCTGTTTGTTTCCCTAACTTCTCTCATTTCTCTTCATCTTTCACACCCGGTTGCTCAACTCTCTTAGTTTGATAAAAATGTCATTCCAGAAGATCAAGGTGGAAAACCTCATCGTTAAGATGGACGGTGGTTGCCACTTCTCTCATTTCTCTTCAATTTTTAGGCCCAAAAGGACGCTCGTGATGGTGATGATGGTGAACAAGAAAAGTAGGAGTGGCCAAAGTGAAAGAGAAGCGGATATGAAAGCCGAAGAGAAGAAGAATATTATGCCCACTTTCCTTTAGGAGTTCCCTTGCGATTTTTTGCAGATTTTTGTTGAAGATTTTTTGTAGATCTTCTGTTGCATTTTTTCTGAGTTTGTTGCAGTTTTATGTTTGGCAAGTTTGATGTAGATCTGGCCACATTTTGTGAAGTCCTCCGTTTTGTAGAGTACTTTATTCATTGTAGATCTTTTATTTACATGGTTTGTTGTAGATCTGTATTTTCTGGATTTATTTGCTTGTGTTCTGTTTCGTGAAATCTGTTATATGATATGAAAATTCAAATTTTATATGGCGAAGATGGTTCTTGACAAACTGAGTTTTCGGTTTTCTCCATGGCAACGACTCTTTATTCGCTAACCCTCTTTTGCAACGATTCTCTGTCATTGGTAGAACGGCTAATCTTTCCCAACGAAAATGTGGCGCCGAATTTTTTCATCTTTTCTCAGCGGGTGTTAGTCGTAGTGTAAGCACTTTGGTGAAGAACCTCAAATGTTGTTGTTGAAAGTCATTCTTCACGAGACAATTGCAACGAGCTTGTTGACGACTTATTTCGTTCGAACAGAGCTTTACCAACAAATTTTCACACTTTTGCCAACGAGAGATGGCGCTGTTAGGACGTGAAATTCGAAGTTGAGTAAGATGTCTTCTGTCTCGTATTAGTCTCACACCATCATTGAGGAGGGAGTCAAAGTCAGGGTGCTTTAAAATGGAATGATTTTTCAGAGGCTCCAGTTTGCAGATGTAATTTACGGGCACATGTGAGAACACTCAATCTTCGACACCGATTCTTTGGTTGTCCAATGTACACATCTGAAATGGTAATACCTGACACAAATATATTTTTCGAAAATGTGATTATGGGAGTTTGGTTAGTCGAGGAGGTTGGTGGGATTTTAACATTCCATGTGTACCACATAACATGCGCTTCAAAATGACTTATGACGACAATGTTCAAATTGGATTTAAATGGACGACGTGTACAATGATAAGCAAGTAGGTGGGAAATATAAAATAACCAAAATTTGTATATACGTTTAGCTAAGTGTAGTTTTTGGCCCATCATGTGGGTACTTCTAGTGGGTTGATCCCAACATGGGCTCGCGGTCAAGACCTGTTGCTTCTCCTGATCAAGCAGGCGATGAGAATGGAAGAATAAGCTTGATTTCAATGTAGGAAGGAAAAATGCTTAATTCATAGATTGATTGGCTCGTGGATGTTGTTTGTTATAATTGTTATGTGCAATTACATTGGATGAGTTTAGATGGAGGGACGTGACCCATCAAAATTTCTATCTATTAGCTAGAATATATTCTAGTTGGAGTTTATAATGATTGCAAGGGCCTTCTGCTTGACACCAAACACGACCAAGTCAGTTGACTGTCTCTAATAGAGGTGTTCATCGGTACCGGCGGGGAGCCGGTTAACCAACACCGCTACCGGTACCGCCATCGACTACCGCTCCCCGCTTAGTGGTGGGGGCGGTTGATATTTTCACCAAGTTGCGGTGAAAATAGCGGTGGCGATGACTGCCTGAGCCATTTTTTTAATATACTGTTATACGACATCGTTTTTCTAAAGCCTTAGGGTTTTTTTTGGCTTCCCCCTAGTCTCGACCCTCGGCCCCGATTTCTCTTGGCTCTTGCTAGTTCCTACTCTCCCTTATCCCTTGCCCTCCTCGCCATCCGCCGTCTACCACCGTCAATCTCAGCCTCGGTGTCTATAGGTAAGTCTCTTTCTTGACCCCCCGACCCCGATTTCTCTTGATAGAATGCTAGTTGCTAATCTCCACTCTCTCTCTCGCGTTTCCTGCCAGCCTGCCTCCTCGAGACTTCAGCCCTCACGAGTCCAGTCCACTCCCGAAGACCTTCTGACCCAATGCACCTCGCCGTCAGCCGTCTACCACCGTTGATCTCAGCCTCGGTGTCTCACGGTAAATCTCTTTCCCTCTCTTTCCTTTTCTCAATTTCTCTCTCTCGCCTTCATATCTTTTTCTTCGGCCAACAGCCATTGTAAATATCTCTTTCCCTCTCAGGCTATCTATCTCAGGCTCACTCACATTTATCTCAATCGGTTTAGGATCACTTGGTAAGTCCACAAATTCTCTCTCTCTCTCTGTACCTAAAATTCTGTTACTTAAATTGCTTTAGGATTTGTGAAACTGTTGTCCGCTGGAGGATGAGCTTGGATACTTGTGGTTTGTGAATCTGTTGGAGATAGGATTTAAATTGGTTTGGATGCTTGTGGTTTGTGAATTTATTGGAGGATGAGATAGAATTGGTTTGGATATTTGGATATATTTGATTGGTTATTTGGTTTGAAAAATTGTTTACTTTGAATTGAATTTGATGTTATGTTTTGTTTTTAAAAACCAAATTTTTTCTTTTGCATTACAAGCTATTCGATCGAATATATTGAGCAAGCTAGTTATGTTATGTTATTTGATTTTTTCTATCAAGTAATTACAAGCTAGTTTTTTCTTTTATATGGAGCATTCCTTTCCCAATCGAATATCAAAATACTCAGTGGTAATAATATGGTACATAAATTACAAGTAGCAAAAACTTGGAGCATTCATTGTTTGCATTACTGATTAGTCCATACTTTGCAGCATAAGCATCCAATAGGCCCTGTGTTGTGTATCCAAAATGTCCTCTTGTTGATATATGTGCTGAGATAAGTCAATTACAATAACTTGTTATTGAAAACATGTTCAACTCGGATTTGTTCTTTTTTGAGTAATCCTATTAAATGTTGTTGTTTACTTGGATTTGTTATCTGTCCAGTACCTTGTTAGAGATGGGAAGAGATTGAATTTTTAATCCCTTTAATTGTTTTTTGAAAATCAAAATTTCTTCAATGCAGCTTCTCAAATTATTTTACACTTGAATTGTTTTTTGTTTTCTTTATTTTCAGATGGATTTGACACAATCACGTACTCCTAATAGTGAGACTCAATTGGGAAGTGAAACTAGTCACACTTCTAACGTCATAGGTAGTAGTGTGACTACTACACCTTCTCAATCTTGTCCGGCCACTCCTACAGAGAGTATGGAAACAACTAAATCTGATCCACGTGGGTTACCACCACTTCCTCCATTTAAAAAGAGGAAGAACTCACGTGAGTCTCTGGTTTGGCAACACTACAATAAGGTTGTTGATGAAAATGATGCTATGAATGTTAGAGCCACTTGTCAACACTACAATAAGGTTGTTGATGAAAATGATGCTATGAATGTTAGAGCCACTTGTCACTATTATATGAAAGATTTTCTTACCCATCATAAAAGAATGAGACATCGGGGTTGAAGCAACATTTAGAGTCTTGTATGAAAGATTTTCTTGCCCATCATAAAAGAATGAGACATCGGGGTTGAAGCAACATTTAAAGTCTTGTATTTATTACAAGAGGACTTTATCGGGTCATATGGATGTTGGTCAGATGTTGTTGAAACATGATGCAACGAGGGCGAGTAGTGGTGATGTTGGGGTGATGAGTGTCACTCGTAAGTTTAGTTGATAGCAAGAATTGTAATTATAGATGAATTGTCATTTCTCACGGTTCATAAGGTTGGGTTTAGGGCATTGATGCATTACTTAGAACCTAGGTTTAAGATGCCTTTGAGGTATACGTTGATGAGAGATTGCATGTCATTGTATTGAAGGGAGAAGATCAAGTTGTAAGAGGGGTTTCGGGTGAATAAGTATAAAGTGTGCCTTACCACAGATACTTGGACATCAATCCAAAATTATACCTATATGTGTGTGACTGTACACTTTATTAATTGTAATTGGACATTGCATAAGATGATCTTGTCATTTAAAAGAACCCAAGACCATAAAGCATCAAGTATTTTAAAGGAATTAGAAGACTGTCTGCTTGATTGACATATTGATAGGGTGCTAACGATTATGGTTGATAATGCATCTTCTAACGATGCGGCAATTGACCAATTCAAAAGAAGACAATTGTTTGAAAGTATTGGTGATTCAACTTTGAAGGTTGTGTGTGGACATGAGTATTTACATTGTAGGTGTTGTGCACATGTTCTTAATTTGATTGTATTTGACGGGTTGAAAGATGTGCATAATTCAATAGCTAAAGTCCTCAATATGATCAAGTATGTAAAGTCTTCACCTCAAAGGTTAGAAACTTTCAAGAAAGTTGTTGCAGAAAAAAACATTGCATTTGACCAATTCTTGAGTCTTAATGTTGCAACCCGTTGGAACTCCACGTATTTATGTTGAATGTGGCTGAGAAATACTGGAAAACATTTGATCAAATGAGGATTTTGGATGGGCATTTTGTTCTTTATTTGTAAGAGGATGGCATGGGAGGCAAGGTTTGGGTCCACCTACATTTGAGGATTGGGAGGCCATTCGTAGTGTCATAAAATTTTTGAAGTTATTCTATGAAGTCACTTTGTGGGTATCGGGATCGAACTTAGCCACATCTAATGCATTCTTTGAAGAATTGACTAAGATTACTAGACATATCACATGGTATAGATCCAGTGGGCAAAGGGATCTTGTGGATATGACATTGAAAATGCAATCGAAATATGATAAGTATTGGAGTGATTTAGAGAAGGTAATGGATTTTTATTTATTGCAGCATTGATTGATCCTGGATACAAATTGGGGGCATTGGAGTATTGGTTCAAGAACCAATTAGGGGAGGGAGATGACAAACAAAATAAAATGTGTATTTGAGTGAATGTTTTCCGAGTATAGTAGTGCCTCATCTACTAGTAGTGGTAGTGGTACTAGTACTACCACACCTCCTCCTTATGTTGTTGTCGATAGCAATGTCTCTATGGTTGATGTTGACGTTGATGATGACGATGATTACTTTACTGAATGAAGAATTTCACAGTGAGCGTTGGAGTCCAAATCTGAGATTGAAAGATATTTATCCGAAGGAGTTATCGAGAAGATTCCAGACTTTGATATTTTGAATTGGTGGAAGGTGAATTGTACGAAGTTTTCAGTTCTTTCTCAGATAGCCCGTGATGTATTGACAATCCCCATCACCACTGTGCCCTCTGAGTCGGTTTTTAGTACTGAAGGACGGATCTTGGATCCTTCCAGGAGTTCGTTGGCTCCAAGGACTAAAATGTGTTCAGAATTGGTTGAGAGGTAACCTTATTGTGGGAGTGGTTGAGGCTGAATGTGATGTATATGATAACATAACTAAAGATGAAGAGACTTACAGGCTCGAGGTAAAATTAATCTTTGGTTAAATTTTGAAATTTGATACACAATATAATGTAATCATTATAATTCGATGCTTTTATTTCTTAATATAATGTAATCATTATAATTTGAGATGGAGTAGGACGCATGTTGCACTTGCCCCACCTTTTAGTCCTTTTAATGTTATTTTATTTGAACAATGTTTATTTGATGTATCATATATGTATAGTCTTGTATTTTAGTTATTTTATAGTGTTGTCTTGTATTATGTATTGTTACAGTTTGGTTAACTTGTACTTGGAGTAGGATGCAGTACGACGCATGTTGCACTTGTCTTGTATTTTTGTTAATTTTGTTGTAATTTTGTAACTTGTAAGTGAAATTTCGTGGCCCAAATGGTCATGAGCCCAAAAAGGGGGCCCAAATGGCAATGAAGGCCAATGCCAAGCTCTATGCCAATGAAGGAAAAGACTTGACAGATACTGCTATGTATCGTCAAGTGATTTTAAATCTACTCTATCTAACTTTGACAAGGCTTGACATCTCGTTCACAATTGGAGTGGCAAGTCAAGTTATGTAGAATGCAAAGAAGCCACACTTGGAATCAGTCAGACGTATATTGAGATACATAAAAAGAATGATTGATCTCGGTCTATTATACAAGAAAGGGGGAGCAATTACAATGATCGGATATTGTGATGCCGATTATGTTGAAGACTATGATACTCGAAGATCAACTAGAGGATATCTCTTCATGGTGTAGTAAAAGGCAACCAACAGTAAGGGTGGGCAAAAATTCAGGTAAGAATCGTAATTTTCGATTCCGATTTTGACATATACCGGGATTGGAAGTTATTTTTGGCAATTTTCGGAACTGGAATCGAAACCAGAAATTCCGACGGAATTACGAGAATTCCTCGTTATGATTTTTTTAAAAAAAATAAAAATAAAATGGTGCTCAAAATAACGTATAACATATGAAATTTGATTGAATATTTATTTTAGAATCTAGATCTTGGATGAATATTTTACATTTAATGTTAATTTATGATGAATAACTAAAAAAATTACCGAAATTTCCAGTTTCGATTTTTTTAAATAGGGCTCAAAATAAGTATAATATATGGAATTTGCTTGAGTGTTTATTTTAGAATCTAAATTTTAGATAAATGTTTAAATTTATTGTCAATTTATGATAAAGAGCAGAAAAATCTTCCAAAACTTTGGTCCAAAAAATATTTTGGGCTTATTAGGGCCCAAAAAAATGTGTCGAAGAAAATCCACATGCCAAACTGGAATTTCCAGTTTTGTTTCGGTTCGATTTCAATATTTTACCAGAACAAAAGAATTGCATTCTGATAAGTATCGGAACGCAACATTTTGGGTTTAGGGCTTATTAGGGCCCAAAAAAATGTGTCAAAGAAAGTACGCATGCCGAATTGAAATTTCCAATTTTGTTTCGGTTCGATTTCAATATTTTACGAGAACAAAAGAATTGCATTTTGATAAGTATCGGAACGCAACTAGAATTGAGCAGTCCGATACCCACCCCAAGCCAACAGTATCACTTTCAAACACTGAAGAAAAATATAGGACATCGGCGATGGCAGCCCAAGAAAGTACATGGTTAATGCAGTTAAGGAAGGACCTGAATCAACAAATAGACTACCCAGTGACGCTTTATTGTGTTAATCTGTCAGCCATACAATTAGCAAGGACGAAGCACGTAGAAGTCCACCATCACTTTATTAGAGAAAAGATACTACATGGAGTGATAATAATAAAGCCAATCAAGACAAGATCAAGTCGTGTACATTTTCACCAAAAGTTTTAATACTTCAAAATTTACAGAATTTCACGAGAAATTAACTGTCATCATAAGACAAAGAAACGAATGCTGAGGAGGAGTGTTAAATTAGCACCTATTTCTCTCTAGATAATTCTGGGACAGCCAAGAGAATTCGGAAAAGTATGGAAAATTCTTGACATGACGGAAAAATATGGATATGTTGGCAAAGAAAGAACTCTCTACATGAAGCTATACCGACTTAAACGAAAGGAAGAAAATTTATTTTGCCATTGACCTATCCTGCTTATAAATAGGAGTCCGACACTTGAATGTGTGTAAAAAGTGAAGAAGAGAAATAGCTTTGGAGAATGAAAAGGTGTAAGTGTGTTGTTGAAGATGATACATATTTTGGAATGTTCAGCATTTAATAAGTTTATTCTATCAAAAAGTCAAAGATAAGGTGAGTGAATTTCTATAGTACATTGAACAAGAAATATAGCCGAAACAACTGTAAATGTATGATGTACTGTCATCGTTAGAGACAACATATCATTTTACCTTATCTTTCATACGCATAATCCCATCGTTAGAGCCAACATTTCTTGTAGTGCATGCGCTATAATAGTTACATGTGTTTGTAATTATGTACACAACATTAAGTACTACTAGAATTTTCATACTCTCATACATATACTGTCATACTTACATAGATAATAACATTGTGTTTATGATACTTACACATCATTAAGTACTAATACGATTCTCATACTCATGTACTTGTGCTATGATAGATCTATAGTTAAAAAAAAGGGTTAATAATTTAATTACATATCATATTATTTTTATGTTTTGGAGAAAATCGTTCCAACGAGACAGGTAATACTAGAATTTTCATACTCATACATATACTATCATACTTATATAGATAATAACATTGTGTTTATGATACTTACACATCATTAAGTACTAATAAGATTTTCATACTCGTATACATGTGCTATGATACATCTATAATTAATAAAATTGTGCTTATAATTTACATACATATCATATTGTTTTTATGTTTTGGAGAAAACTGTTCAAACAAGACATGTAAGTTCGAACATTAAAACATAATAAACGACGATGTTTCGATATAAATAACCGTTCGAACGTTGTACAAATGAACGTTAGAATGTGTGTTTAGCAATTAATGATGTCGTTCATCTAAAAAATATAGGTTCAAATATATGAAAATTCCGTTTGAACGGTGCTTTCATGCATGAAATATTTTCCTTCCTTTTTTTTTTTTTGCTCTTACTGTTCTAACTTAAATCAAGAATGTTCGAACAGGCGCGCGAAACAAAAATATCGCACATAAGGCCGTGAGCCCCAATTTTCCCCCAAACCTCTCAAAACACCAAAAAAATCACCCAATTTTATTTTTATACCGTTTCTTACATTATTTAACTTGTTGTGGGAAAATACTCAAGGATGGAGCTTACTAGTGCTTGGAGGTGAGTTTTATGAATTTAATAAATGGAATTGTTAGTTTTTTGGGTATAGATTTCTTATTGTTATGGGTTAAATTTGTAGACGAAATTGATGTTTAAATGCTCATAAGTAGTTTTCTACGTGTTTAGGGGTTTTGAATGCATGCTTTAAGAATAAAAAACATGTTTTTGGGGTTGATTTGGTATTTTTGGATCATTGTTCTTCGTGTTTTTTTTTTGCAATGTTCGAAAGTTGTAAAAGTTAGGTTTGAACGATATTGCTATTTTTTTTTTGCAAAGACATTTACATTTGAAGGAAGAATTTTGCATCGTTCAAATGTATTGTTTTCGTTCAGTAGGGCCCGACTTCTAAACATGTCTAAGTCACACATCAAACCTACAATTTAAACAGTTCTATGCAAAATACTTGTGGCATCAAATTTGCCTTCTTCCAAACTTTGACTTCATATAATGGATTCTCATTCGTAAATTAACCAATTGGCTTAATTTTTTACTCCATATTTTGACTTCCTATGGATACATACGAGCAATTGACTTCATTTACTTTCTAAATGAAATAAGCATGTATATACTTGTCATAGAAAATAGGCACTCTGATTGATAAGATTAGGAAGGATTTCGTATTGGAGAACAAATGAAAAAAGAAGCAGAAACAGGTGAAATACCAAAAACGGCCTGTTCGATTAAACACCTGAAAATTGTGAGTAAATCGTATTTTGCCTACGAAAGCTTTCAGGTGTCCGTGGTTTGGACGATGCAGTCCGCATCTAATTGTTACATTAGTATGGGCCGGCCTTGACTTTTTGGAAGCCTTAGTCTCGCCAAATTTGTGGCGGATATATATATTGGATTCAATCGGATCAATGTACCAAATTTCCCATCCCCCACATTCACTGGACGCGCAAGAAAATTAAGGACCCCCACTAGTGCTTCTTGAGTTGTTTATGTTGTTTTGACTGTAACTCCACATTTGGTCGTAATCTTTGTTTTCAATGAAATGAAGTACTTGCTTAGAAAACAAAAAATATGCCTCGGCCGGTTGTTGTATGAGCCGGCCCTGAATAAAATACTCCTGATTAAATGCAGAACGACCATCTGTCCCTTTATTTGACTAGGAATTAAACATGAACTCCCTCAATATATATATAAATTGTTTAAAATTTGTTTAACGTTTTACGGGAACAGACAAGTTTGAGGAAGAGAAAGAAACCCCCTACTTCTAATGTTTAAATTCCAACGTCCACAATTGATCTTTTAGTACGTCCGCGCAAGCACCGTGAATAACCCTAATCTGTCCCCCCATGGCATCAAAAAATGCGTTTCAATTAACGTACTAATCTCCCGAACTCAAACATAATGTATATATAAATATATAACAGAAAAAGTACATGCATATAAGTCCCTAATAGGAAATGATCTCCTATAGGGATTCAATCATTTAAAGGGAAACTTTCTTAAGCTCCATAAAAGAAAGGCCTCTGTTTGAAAGATTTTCCAGTGTATACGTACATTTTGTTGAGTCACCAAAAACAACACACGAAAATCTGAGATGCCTTTTTTAATTGAAATCCTAGGATGTTGGTACGAATTAGCCAGGAGAATAATTCCTAGGGGCAGTATCTTCCTAAAACCGTCCATCTTCATAATTTGGGAAGGCAGAACGAGGATCATGTCAAAAGCTAGCTCTATACTAAGCGAGACAAGAAGACTGACATGAATTAAGAAGGGAACAATTTTTTTATTCTGGGTAAGATGTCAGCTTAAATGAAACATTTTCTGGCCGGCTGCTAGATCATTTTCTTGTCTTTGACCTGATCAAATTATCAGACTTTAATTTGCAGACCATTAATTCTACTTAAACTAGCTGGGGGAGACGTTCTATCTTCCATATATATAGCCATGAAAGTTGTGCAAAGACAAATAAATTAAAGGAAAAAATCAGACGGATGACAATTGGTGTACTCAAGGTAATGTAAGCGTAGGTGTCATATGAAAGAATGTTGAACTTTCGCTAAGATTCATTTGAGGTTGTTTGCTTATTAAGTCATAACCTTGGTGTCTAATTGTCCACCTACCTAGTTAAGCTTAATTGGATACAACTCGTAATTATGGTTATCACTTAATAGTACCCTTTTGTTTTATACTTTATTTTCAATGAAGCTCCTACACATATAATACCTTTGGAGCCGGTGGCTGGAACTTAATTTGGCTTCAGCAAGATATAATTAACTGAAAATTCAGGAGCAAACTCCACTCGGAAGTTCTCCTTAACCTGTCCGCACTCTCTATTTATCATCTGAGATCTCCACCTTCCAAAACCGTGGCAGCCAGCACTTTCTAGAACAAAACCATGTTACCTATTTGCTTCTTGTTCCTGTTTTTAATATTTCCCAGTACTGCTTTTTCAGTTTATTTCAAAAAAACTAGCTTTTACACCAGTGACACTGATATTGTATGTATGGGCGACGCAGTTCCTTTATACGGAGCCATCGAAATGATCAGCGGCTCGCCTACTAATGGTTTCCGAGTTGGTTGGGCCATCTATGCTGAGAAAGTGCTGCTTTGGGAAAATGATGCGGGAAAGTTCACTGACTTCAGTACACATTTCTCTTTCAGCATCGATACCCAAGGCAGTACCCATTATGCCGATGGCCTAGTTTTCTTCATCGCTCCAGCTGGGTTTGAAAATATTCCACCAAATTCAGCAGGTAAATATCTAGGCCTATTCAACACCACAACAGTACCTTCACATGGCGACCAAATTGTTCTAGTTGAGTTCGACTCATTCGTGAACCTTGAGTGGGATCCTGGGTTTGAGCATGTGGGGATTAACAGCAACTCACTTGCTTCTGCCACCTCCACCCCTTGGAATGCTAGCTTACACAGTGGAGATATTGCTGATGTATGGATCACCTACAATGCTTCTACTAAGAACTTGAGTGTCTCTTGGAAGTACCAAAAAACCTCCGACACTCGCGAGAAGACTAGTCTTTCCTATGAAATTGATCTCATTAAGTTACTGCCTCAATGGGCTACAGTTGGGTTTTCAGCTGCTACTGGTCTTTTTGGAGAGCGAAATTCCCTTAGATCGTGGGAGTTCAATTCAAGTTTGGAAACGAAGGACCCGTACGGAAATAATGCGGAAAATAAGGTATTTGCTGTTGGTGTTACAGTTCCTGGCGGTGTTCTGATAGCTGGAGCAGTTTTCTTCCTAATAACTGGGGCAGTAATAACATTTATAATATCGTGGACATGGAAGAGAAAGAAAAGTACTATAACGACAGCAGAGACTGTGAACATAACATCAACAAATCATGATGACCTTATAAGAGGAGCAGGTCCAAGAAGGTTTTCTTATGAAGATCTTGCCACAGCCACCAACAATTTTTCAAATGACAGGAAATTGGGTCAGGGAGGCTTTGGGGCTGTCTACAGAGGGTACCTAAGTGATTTAGATATTGTAGTTGCTGTAAAGAAAATTGCAAAAGGTTCTAGACAGGGAAGAAAAGAGTACATAACGGAGGTGAAGATCTTTAGTCGGCTGAGGCACAGGAATCTGGTTAAACTCATAGGATGGTGCCACGACAGAAGTGAGTTCTTAATTGTCTATGAGTTCATGCCAAATAGTAGCCTTGATTTTCACCTCTTTGGAAAGAGGAGACCTCTTCCTTGGGCAGTGAGATACAAGGTAGCTACTGGGTTAGCCTCTGCATTGCTTTATCTCCACGACGAATGGGAGCAGTGTGTTGTGCATCGGGATATTAAAGCGAGCAATATTATGCTTGATTCTAGTTTCAATGTGAAGCTTGGAGACTTTGGATTAGCTCGGCTCGTTGACCATGAGCTAGGTCCCCAGACAACAGGGGTGGCTGGAACATTTGGTTATATGGCCCCAGAATATGTAGTCACAGGTAGAGCTAGCAAAGAGTCAGACGTATATAGCTATGGGGTGGTTGCCTTAGAAATTGCTACAGGAAGAAAGGCCACTGATCCTCCGGATAATACTTCTGAGATGGGGTTGGTAGAGTGGATATGGAAACTCTATGATAGCGGAAGCCTTAGTAGAGCCATTGATGAGAAATTGCATCCGGATTTCGATGAGAAGCAGGCAGAGTGTCTGATGATTGTTGGATTGTGGTGTGCGCACCCAGATCGAAGTCTCAGACCATCAATAAGACAAGCAATGCACCTTCTTGATCATTTTGAGGGTCCAATGCCGAATATTCCTACAAAGATGCCTGTTCCCTTATATCAAGTAGTGCCTACGCCATTACAGATCAACTCCGGGCCTTCGATAACTACAAGCTGCCTAGAAGAGGGTCGTTGAACCCGTGAACTTTCTTGGCGTACGTTAAAACTGTATTTATGGTAGTGCTTGTGGCTTTTAGGAACCAGAAGTTGCATTTGCATGTATATCTTCATCTCGATCTTAAGCCAGGGGCGGCACAATATAATTTGAGGCGTACGTGTGGCAAAAAAATTGAACTTCGGCGTTTTACTTTTTTTAATGTGATAATATAGTAATATAATATGCAAAATCTTAAACATAAGAGTATCAATAAAGTTATTTAAAAATTATTCATCTAATTTTTAACAAATATAAGATTAGTTACCAAATTAGTATATGATTAGAGTAGTGATTCTGTATATTTTATTAATTGTGAATACGCTATAGTTAGAATAAGACTATGATCGAAATCTAACTCGTTCCCATTCCGATTCGAAATATGTTGATTTAAGAAATAGATGCCAGCTTAATTAGGAGAAAAATACATATTAATTTTTTTTTCTAAGCAAAGATTCATTCAAACAACAACAAAGGGAACAAGCTCAGGGAGGGAGAGGAGGATTGTCAGCGTTAAGTACATCAAGGGGAATACAGTGAACATGAATGTTTCCTACTACATTCTCCCTAGCCGCTCACTCAGACAAATTTTGGGCCACACGATTAGCATCCTGACCAACATGATGCACCTTCCAGCTAGACTGATTACACAATAGAGCTTTAGCATCCAAAATATAAGAAGAGAGACCAGTCCGGTTGAAAATCATCCAAACTGAGAGCATTACACACTTGCAGATTATCTCTTTCAAACTCAATGAGTGGATAGTAAAAAAAACTACCCTCCTGAACAGCAAATAAAGCTGTTTTGGCCTCTCCCACTAAAAAAGTACCAAGAGAGGCTCTCTTTGACCAAGCAAAGAGTATTTCATTGGCATTGTTTCTGCAAACCGCTGCAAGAACAGAAAACTCATTCCGGATGACAACATCAAAATTAATTTTCTAAATGTTTTCTCTTGGCGGAACCCATTGGGTAGGCTTGGGTGGCCTAGTAGTGATCCACGCCTTTGAATGCTCTGCATAAATTCTTTGAATTCTACTAATAGTAGTTCAAATCTCTTCCCTCTTGCCAATGTGCACCAACTGGTTTCTAGAAAACCAGATAACATCCCACAAAATAGCAGCAAACCTGATGAAATTGAGAGATTGATCTTCTGGTATAGCAAGAGTAATATGAGGCTCTATAATAACAGAGACTCATTCATGAATATTTAAATGCCTTATGTTAGCCGACTGAAAGCCCCATGGGGATTCACGCCAAGCTATTTGAGTTAATGGGTAATAGAAAATTACATCTTGCAAAGATTCCTCGTCCGCACCACATAGAGGACATAACGTATCAGAATACCCAAGATTAAGAGATATTTGCAAATTGAGTTTACAAGGAAAAATATTCCACGCAACTTTCCAGATCAACAATTTCAGCCTATCTTGAAGTCTAAGAGACCAGATCCTGTGCTGCTAGTGGGGAGCAACAGGGGACGGATGGACATGCAAATTATGTGAGAGAATGGAATAGGCAGCTTTGAAAGAGAATTTACCTTTTGCAGCGGGAAACCATAGGAGAGAATCTCTTCTTGGTTCAGCAGGAAGGTGAATGTTTAGAATATAGGCCTCATCCTCTTCTCGAAATAAATATCAAAGTCTTTTTTCATCCCAACATCTAGACAATGGATCAATTAGCTCCACCACATGGAAATCAGCCTCTAGTAATACATGGGGGTTTCTTGGACGGGGAAGAAAATTTAGCGCTGAAGGAACTCAAGGATCAAGCCAAATTTGAACCTCCAATCCACCAGAAATTTGATAACAACAACACATTTAAGAAACTCAACCACTTTCGAGAGTCCTTTCCAAAACCAGGAAGCAGTATCACTGTTTTGGTGATTCCAATCGAAATTTGGAGCCAAATATTTGGCTCTAAGTTTATAACTTGTGTTTGTATTTGGTGTTTCCTCTATGGCCCTGGAGTGGAATTTATAGTTATGGTACCGTGGGTATAATGCAGGTCATTGAGAAAAAAACGTGGAACAGTAGTCTTGAGTGAAACTCCATGACACTTGTCCGGTTAAGAATTTACGTGCAGCGTATGGGTGTAATTAATTCCAAAAACACAGTAGTAGCCAAGACTTCTGCTGCAACCTGCATGTGTGAGGTGGTAGTTTTTATGCAACAAAGTCCTAGGTAGCAAATTTGTCTTTACTGTTTGAAGAATAAGCACAGAAGAAGATAAATAGTAGAACCTTTCTTTTAGGGTGGGGCCTGCTTCAATGGCGGAACCAGGAATTCTATCTAAGGAGGTCAAACTCCTAAAGAAAAATGACAGAAAAATACTATGTAATGCAACAAAATATCTTAGAGTTAAAATATCAAAAATTAAGGACCAAAAATATTAAAATACACTTAACATATTATTTGCTGATATTGAGAGATGACAATTGAATCCTACGGGACTATATAAATTCATCAATAATTATTCATCACAATATCATCCATAATTCATCAATAATTCATCAATAATTCATTAATAAACTCATCAATCTAATATCATCAATAATTCATCACATTATTAATCAATAATTAAAATAAATTCATTACAAATTTACAAACAATTAATAATCCTAATCAAACCCTAATCAAAGATTCTCAAATTCATCAATAATTCATAATCTGTTTAATAGAAAAATAATCAAATTCACAAATTCATAATCAAATTCCTAATCTATTTAATATAAACATAGTCAAATTCATAATCTCTTTAATAGAAAAAAATCAAATTAACATTAACCTAATCAAATTGATAATCTGTTTAATATAAACATAACCAAAATCACAAATTCATAAATTACTAATCAAATTGATAATCTCTTTAATAGAAAAATAATCAAATTCACAATAACCCAATTTGTTTTATGGTCATCGGCGTACCTGGAGGTTGGAGAGAGAGGAGAGCCGGAGAGAGAGAAAGAGACAAAGAGACAAAGTTGGAACTTGGAGGAGGAGAGGTAGAGAGAGAGAGAGAGAGAGGGAAGTTTAAGCCGCGTTGGAGGGGGAGAGGCAAGCCAGCGCTGGAGGCGAAGGCTACAGGCTGGCCGCTGGCGTCGGGAGGTGGGGAGCAGTCGAGTAGAGTGAGAGAGGGTGGGCGTCAAGGAGAAGGGAGAAATTGAGGGGGGTGGGGGCAAATTAAACAAGGGTGAAACCATCTCACCCTTGTTTGTTTCTTTCACTAAAGGGTGAGATGGTTTCACCCTCTGAGAATTTTTTTAAAAAAATAACGGGCCGGGGCTGTTGGAGGCGGGCCTCCACAGTTGGGGCTTGGGGAAGCGGGCTAGGCTGTTGGGGGCGAGTTAGGCTTAACACTTGAAAATAAAATTCAAAGAATTTTCAGGCAATGGGGTGCGGCTGTCCCCCGTTGTCCATGTGTAGTTCCGTCCCTGCCCCCTTCCTCCTGCTAATCCGGCCATTTCCAAACCCGTCTACTACAAAAAAAATCGTCTTTTAACAGCGGTCCTTTTGACGGCGGTCGTGAAAAACGCCGTCAAAAGGAACCTATAGCGGCGCTTTTTTAAAACGCCGTTAAAAAACCGCTGCTAAAACTCTTTTGACTTTTTTAAAGCGTCGTTATAGGTGCCTTTTAGCGGCGTTTTCTCGACCGCCGTTAAAAGACAACGCAGTTTTTAACAACGATCTTTTTAACGGCGGTCGCGAAAACCCCGCTAAAGGGCACCTATAGCGGCGCTTTTGATGACCGCCGTTAAAAAGACCGTTGTTAAAAGTCAAAAGAATTTTAGCAGCGATTTTTTTGCGGCGTTTTTTTAAAAACGCTAAAAATTTCTCTGCTTATAGCAACGATTTTTTAAAAAACGCTGCTAAAAAACCGTTGTTGGAAAATCAGGAGAAACGACAGCGTTTTAAAAACGCTGCTAAAAGCAGGGAAACGCCAGCGTTTTTAAAAAAGTTGCTAAAAAACCGCTACTAAAATAGAGGAAATGCCAGCGTTTTTAAAAATGCCGCTAAAAAACCGCTGCTGAAATCGGGGAAACGCTAGCGTTTTTAAAAACGTCGCTAAAAACTGCTGCTAAAAGCAGGAAATGCTAGCGTTTTTAAAAATGCCGCTAAAAAACCGCTGCTAAAAGCGGGAAACGCCAGCGTTTTTAAAATCGCTGCTAAAAGCAGGGAGACGCCAGCGTTTTTAAAACCGCTGCTAAAAGCGAGAAACACCAACATTTTTAAAAACGTTGCTAAAAAACCGCTGCTAAAAGTGGGGAAACACCAATGTTTTTTAAAAATGCTGCTAAAAGTGGGGAAATGCCAGCATTTGTAAAACCGCTGCTATAAGCTGGGGAATTAACAGCGTTTTTTTAAAACTTCGATGCTTTTTATTATACTTATAATGAGCATATATATTTTTAATAACTAGTACTTATAAAAAAATAATTAGTAATATAATACTATTTAACTACGAAATATTATTTACTTTCAAACAAAAATATATTGTGAGATTAATTTATGCAATTAGAGTACATAACTTAAAACTTATAAAGTTTGTCAATCGAATTGAATAATATCTAAGTGTGGAGGTTTTGAATTCTATCATATATATACCAATTAAGATATTATAAAACAAAAGTATATATATACACATCAGTTTACTAGGAATATATTACTTAGGACAAAGATATATTCATTAGCACAATAAGAAGGATTGGTTTTTTTAGTTTTCATACATGTTTTATATGTACGCTCGTGGTTTATAGAATAAGATAACATCTTTAGAAAAGTTTGCAAATAATTTGTTATAACTATCTTATTGTGCTATAACCATCAAATTATGGTAAAGATCATATAGTAACATGACATATAATTACTACCAAGTAATGAGATTTTCTAAATACTAAGTATAAAAGTACATGTAATGTATTATAATAAAATATAAAAATCATACAAAATATAATTTATTAAAAATATATAAATACAAAATACAAAATTATTATTAAAAAAATACTACAATAAAAAAAAAACTTTGAAGTGAAACGTTGCCATTTCCGTAAACAAATGTTTGTTGGTCAATATCTTCTTCTGTTTGTTAAAGATTACTGCACAGGGAGGTTCAACTGCCCTTTCCTCATCTGTTTGTATTGGATAATATCAGTTTTGGCTCTTATGTGATGCTTTACATGTTTAAGCGTAGCACGAGGCATATGAGTCCTACAATTTGTTGGATAACCAATAGTGTAAAGCGTAGCATGAGGCATATGACTCATTATCATATGCTTATAATGAGCATATATATTTGTAATAATTAGTAATATAATAATATTTAATTATGACATATTATTTAATTTCAAACAAAAAGATATTGTGAGATTAATTAGTTTATACAATTAAAGTACATAACTTAATATCTGGTCATAGTTGATATGATAGTTGATATTTTTAAATTATAAATATTATATATTATTACTATCAACTTGTTTTAATTAAAATTATTACATTAGTTATAAAAAGAATGTACAAATAATATGCTATGTATTTTCTAAATATAAAATTATTACTAAATATAAAGATTTTCAAATATTATTATAATTTTAAGGGAAATTTACTTTTTGGTCCTTAGGTTTTAATCCCTTTTCATTTTTAGTCATGAATTTTAGAGGGTCAAAATTTTAGTCCTTGAATTTTCATTTTTGTAAAATTTAATCCTTCCGTCAGTCTGCCGTCAGTTTGCCGTCAAATTTGTACCGGTCGACCGGTATATGAAGCGGTCGACCGCTACATGTACCGGTCGACCGGTACAAAAATTGACGGCAGACTGACGGAATGACTAAATTTTACAAAGATGAAAGTTCAAGGACTAAAATTTTGAAGGTTGAAAGTTAAGGACTAAAATTAAAAAGGGCCCAAAACCTAAGGACTAAAAAGCAAATTTCCCAAATTTTAAACTGCTTTTAATTTATTAAATACACATAATTAGAAAATATAAACTATTTTACTCAAAATTTGGAAAAACTACAAATTAAGAAAAAAAAACTTTTAATTAAAACGGTATCGTTTCTTCAACCTGCCCCTCATCCTCCCCCTCCTTGTAAAGAATGTACAACTGATTTTAAATACTATTATAATTTACAAATGATTTGAATTTATTAAAAACACAAATTAGAAAATATAATTTGAAAAAGTACAAATTAGAAAAAAAATAAATAAATAAATTGTTTATAAATTTGTTCTTTCACGAACAGGCGCCAAATTACACCTCTCCCGCCTATCCCCAAATCCCCCCTCCCAAATGCTTTTAAAAGCTTTGAAATTCCTTTTTTCCCATTTCGCGTCGAGGCCTTGGTGCTCAGCCCCAATGACAGGTTGCTCTTCTCCGCGGGTCACAGTCGTCAGATTAGGGTTTGGGATTTGTCCACCCTCAAGTGTGTGCATTCTTGGAAGGTAATGCCTTTGATTGGGCTCTTTATGGTTGCTGAAAAACAAAATAATGGGAAAATATACATCTTTTAGCGAGTTTTTGTCTCTATTTGATGGAGTGAGAGACAAAATGATTTTTCTTCTAAGCTAAGTAGTGTTTAATTTTGGTTAATTGATCTTGGTTTTGTCTGAAAACATCGGTGAAGTTAGGGTTGTTCTGCCTTTGGAGAACTGAAGGGCGCAATATTAGCTTTTTGCAGCTATTTCCTAGAATCCTGTGAAATCCTGTAAGTATCGAAATTTGGAGAATATTGAGGTTGTTTAAGCATTTGTGTGTTTCGATTGGGACCTGGAGTGCGTGATTTAGGCTTAATGTCGTTTGTTCCTGTGGGATTTGAAGTTCTCCCTCTGCACTTCTCATGGTTGTTCGGGTTTTTGGGGTCTGCGATTTGCGGTTGTGTTCTTTTTGTTGTCTGCATTTGTGAAGTGCTGAGGCTGTGTGCTTTTTGTTTATAGACTTTATGGCTGTAAGTTGTCAATGCAAAGGAAATGGTGCTGCTGGCCTTGCAATTTCACTCCTTGGTGCTATGGTTATGCCGTAGGTTTCTCATGTCTTTTTCAAAATTATATTCCTCCCGTTACGTATTGCTCTCATCTTCCGTGACTTTGTATACTTGTTGTAGGCACAATCTCTTCCTTCATTCAGCATTGGTGCTCTCTAGGAAGATACCGTGATCTGTTCGAGGCATCAAAGTAAACATTTTTCATTTAGCTGACAAGTTTTGAACTTTCTTCTTTCTCTTTCTCTGTTTTTATTTTTTATTATAATGCTACAGTCAAAATGTCTCCATACTGTTAATTAATTTTCAGAATTTGATAAGAGAATTCCGTATGGTGGTATTACTTTTCAAAATGTCTTCATTTTCCATTAGTTTGATTCCTTAGAATTTCCCTGTGCAAGCACCTTGTGATGAACCTGATTTTTTTCTTCGGGAATATGATCTTGTAACAACAATTGCAACCTATCATAGTAGAATTGTGTGGGCTCAGAGAGAATCCTGGTTTTGGTTAGTATTTTCACCAACTTGTCGATGTGTTTTGGTGTGGGGAACTTTACTTACTGTTTCGGTTGAAATGGTGGTATAAATAACATGGGATGGAGTTCTGGAATGCAAGTTTTCTTACATTGATCATTAGTATCGAGTTATTCTTTCTTTTCCTGAATTTTGGTTAGTTGTTGAGAAGTTTGGCTCTTACTTCTCATCTCGATGATGTTTGGAGATTTAGATTATGGAGCTCCAATATTTTGACATTTAGATTATGGAACATATAAGAGTGTCACCATGGGCTCCAATATTTTGACATTTAGATTATGGAGCTCGATAAGTCAAAGAAGAAAGCTGATATGCAAGGTCATACTACCAGAGCCGATGGTGTGAGGTTACATCTCTTATATGTTGACATTCATTGTGTGTGTGTGTGCCTCTTGTTTGATGAAAGTAACTACAGCAGCGGAATTCGATGCAGAACCCCAATGGTAGAGGTAATTCTGGATGAACTAACTTACAATAAAGAGATTTTTTGCCCTTATCTCCAGGTATTCATCCAAAGTGTTCTTGTTCTAGATGGTTTAGGAACAGTTCGGCTGAATATTTAAATCCAAAGTTGGCATAATTTTTCTATAGCATGAGATGACTTTTATTTATTGCATCATTAGTGTTTCTTTTGAAATTGTAAAGGTACATGTTTCCTTCCTTTCTAGCGACTAAGGAGATGAGCATCCTTTTGATTGTTTGTTTTTCGTGCCAATAACGAGCTTTGCAGGTCTTCAATGATCCAAAATGGAAGCTAGAAATAATTTTGCAGTATTTCTGGAAATACACAGCCAAAGTAAGTTGTCATATTGTTTATGCCTCCATTTAAGTTATCTGAAAATATTTTTCTTTGGTGTTTGCTGGCTTTGATTGTCTTGAAGTCATGTAGTTTTGGCTTTAATAATATCATCTTCAGGAGGTTAATTATATCCATTTTCCCTAGCCTTCTGTTCGCACTCGGAGATCAAATGATTCTACAGAGGATGCAACACTAAATGGAGCCGTGAAGTGCTTTACAAATAGTACTAACACAAAAGGCATCATAAAAAAGATTGGTATAGAAGTTATTCAGGTGCTTTTGGCACACGCTTTTAAGGTGAGTTTTTTGTATTTCGAAAATACATGTACTATTCAGAAAATAATTAACCTATGTTGCTGCCATTAGATTTTTCCCCCTTGGCAGAGTGATGCTAATTGTTGTCTTTGTTCTTTTAGCATTCCTCTGTGCGAGGCTGGTTATTGGATGTGATGTGCATGGTTTGGTACACAAGTCATTCTTTGTTGTATAATCAACAGGGTTTATATCATATGTTCAAAACCTAGCCTCACCTATTTTATAGTGAATTGCCTTGCCTTATGCTTACAGAAAAAAAAAAAAGAAAAAAAATGACCTGCCTTACTATTGGTCTATTCTTTGTTCACTCCGCAGCCCTCTACCATTTTTGTCTACCAAGTTTGATTTGCTTAGATTTCACCCTCTTTCAGGCTCACTTGTTGCTATCGTCCAAACAATGTCATGCTCTATGCGTCTAATCTCTTCCTCATTTTGGTACATTTATGGTTAAGCATTTCCTATTGTCATATTCTTTATTGTTTCCCAGTGAGGTTAACTAATCTTTTCCTCATTTGGTACATTTAGGGCTGATTGGGAATTCAAGAGGACGTCGATGTGTCAAAGGAGTAAGATTTTAATTGATCATTGCTTATTGTGTTGTATTTGAATATTATAGTTAGTTCTTGCTTATTGTTATTTTAGATTAGAAATTTGTTACTTTTTAGATCACTTGTAGAGATTCTTGTCTTTGTTGTAAAATATTATTAATAAATGATGAAATATATTTTGTTTTATTATTCTTGTTCTTTAATTTTTTACATTTAATTAATTATAATTATTAAAATAAATTTGAATTACCGATTAAAAAAGCATGTACAAGAAAATGTATGAAAAAATTACTTATAACAGCGGTTTTGGCCTATAGCAGGCAGGGAAAATGCCAGCGTTTTTAAAAACGCCGCTAAAAATGCTATTATAAATCAGGAGAAACGCCAGCGTTTTTAAAAACGCTGCTAAACAACCGTTGCTAAAAGCGGGGAAACGCCAGCGCTTTTTTAAAACGCCGCTAAAAAACCGATGTTAAAAGGTAGGGAATCACCAGCGTTTTTGAAAAACATTTTTGAAGGCATTCCCGACGGAGAAAAGGCAGCGGTCGGAAAACGCTGGTAAAAAACAGCTGATAAAAGTCTAGCGGCGTTTTTTAGGCTTTTGCCAGCGGTTTTCCGACCGCTGTTGTAGCCTTTTTTTTTTGTAGAATTTCCCACCCCATTCAATTCCATTGAGGACTTCTCAATTCTTGCGATGTTCAGCCCCCTTAGCTTAAATAGTTGCGAAGATGTCAAACCTCCCACCCATCCACCAATAGTTTAATTTTCGACTTTGGATAAATACAGCTGGGCCACTTATTTTGAAGCTTGGAATGGTCTCCGAGGTTACCCATTCACACCTATGTATAAGGAACTCTGAATTGGAACCTCTTCGTTAGCCTAAACGATGTGTGGTGACGTGGTCTGAAAAGAGCACCGGCAAACTCGTAGGGATTTGATAAATCTGAAGGCAAGAAAGAAAAAAAAAATTACGTCCTTGTTTCCGTACAAGCTGATTTCAAACTTGGCGACTAGCACCTATGGGATTGACTTGAATTTCAGAACCATCCTCTGTCGGCCACAAATCACAATATAGTAGGTATGCCGTGGTGTTGTTAACCGCAAGGAGTTCCTTGCAGCTTGTAATTTTGTAATTGGTTGCACTCCAATCGCAGAAATGATACTTGGAGCGATGTTTTGATTGGCATTTTCTGTTCTCAAACTCCAAATGAGAAAGACCAGAAATTGAACTCCAACTTAATGCCACTTGACATGCATCCTGCTTAAAGCCATCTCATGAACCGCATGTCAGTGGAGGTGCTTCCATCCTAAGGATTCTATTCTAAGATGTTATAAGGAGGGGTCAGGATTTAAAATAACAAACTAATGGCTGAGTTAAGTTCTCTTTATCTCATTTCATTAATAAGGTGTCATTAAATCATGTCCCTCCTTATAACATCTTAGGATGGAATCCTTAATTAGGATGAAATCCCTACCCGTCAGTGGATCCTTATGCAAGAAATGATCATGGTCATGACCCTAACGCGTGTTAAAGATAGTAACGAATTAAAAGAAAAGTCCTAAGAATAGCAAAAGAAGAAACCCATATCATATATGGTTAACCATTCATAGAGACATTTAATAATTCGCTTTCCAAATGTTGACGAGTCAGCTATGACAGAGGTGAGTTCCTAATTGTCTATAAGTTCATGCCAAATGGTAGCTAGCCTTGATAATTTTCACCTCTTTGACAGGAAGAGGATTCTCTTATGTACTGGGCAGTGAGATAAGTTCATGCCTTGGATTATGACCATAACCAAATGGGGATTATGTTTAATCGGAGCCAAAACCGGTTCCCAAATATAGCCGCCTAATGTACGTGTTGACAAGGACAATAGGAGGGACATATATATTCTTATCCAATGAGAACATTTCATTTTCTTTTCCACAAAATAAAAGCACAATTTTCAAAGAACTTACAAAAGTCATGATGATATGCCTGATCAGCTGTTATTTATTATTGGGAGGAGCTAACTCGATCCAATTATTTACTATTAGCTACTGGATCGCAGCTTACAGAAACGATACTCCATTTTTTAATAAGAAGTGCTAATTACAAATTCAAGCTTTCCTTTCAAAGGTAACGGGAAGCACACTTCCATCCAAGGCCAACAATCTCTTCCCATTCTCCACCAAACCACCAGCGGTTCCGCATCTAAACTTGCAAGTGGGACAGACATCAGTAGGACACCATTGAATCTCATAGATACCATCTCCGGCTGCAGATGCAGCGATCCGGAAGTAATTACCAGTGCTTAGCCGGCTTTGGTCTTCTCCAGTGACGATGAGTCTCCTGTTTGTCTCCGGGTCAGTCTCGCCCACCTTCCATGCAGTCGACTGCACACAAATTGTGGATGCTGAGAATACGACCCTGAAGTCGTTGTTCTCCCTTATCACTGTCTCGTTCTCGTCGAAAGGCGTGAAGATGACCGGGAAGCCGTCCAACCCCGAGACGTTCTCCTGCCCAACGTAGAATGGGCACGAGCCGTTTCGATCAATCAAGGTGAAACGACCGCCGTTGTCAGTAATGGCAGGATTGATGTAGTATTCTACACCACGTTGAAGAGGACGTCCCGCACTGTCGAGCACAGGAGCGGGGGAGGAGGATGGCTGGGCTACTGCTGAAATGGCCATGACTAACCATATGCAGCTAAAATATCCAATCAATCCCATCAACTTCATCTTTAGTATTATCGCACAACAAATGAACTTGTTAAGGAAACAAATATTTCTGAGCTAGCTTCTAAAGTTTATAACTTGTGTTTGTATTTGTTGTTTGCTCTATGGCCATGGAGTGGTATTTATAGATATGGTACCGTGGGTACGTTGCAGATCATTGAGAAGAAACGTGCATGGAAAAGTCGTCCTGCATAAAAGTCCATGGGACTTATCCCATTAAGACTTATGTTGCAACCTGCATGTGTAAGGCGGTGGTTCAACAAAATTCTGGGTAGCAAATTTGTCCTTTTCAGTTTGAAGATATCAAGAGTTTTTCTATACTTTGGATAAATACAGCATGGGCTAGTTCATGTGTTGAAGCTTGGAATGGTTCCCACTCCCCAGGTTACCCATTCACACCTATATTATATGACTTGAAGCTGCCGCGCGGAAGGTATCTCTTCGTAAGCCTCGAATTAACATGGGCGATGACGTACGCAGTTTGAAAATAGCACCGGCAATCTCTTAGGGATTTGATAAATATGAGAAGAAGAAGAAAAAAATTACATCTTTTTTCCTGTAATCTGTCATGTAGTATCATGTGACTATTCGCACGAAGGATCTCCGAGAAATCAGAGGCGGATCCAGGGGTGGCGGCCCTGGGCGGCCGCCACCCATTGAATCGCCTGAAAAAAAAAAACTACATGTATTTTTGCTTCTAACTCCAAGTTGCCAGGGCCGCGTGACCGCGTCGCCACCTGTTGCATCGCCTGGGGAAAAAAACTACGTGTATTTTTTCTTCTAACTACAGCGTTGGTTGTGAGGCGCAATCATGTCAGTTTAATATATAGAAAGCCTAACGCTGAGCAGCATCAAAAAATTGTCCTGCAGAAGCTGAAACATAACTACGTGACGTGACGTGATTTGCCAACTAAGACTTGCCCCTTCGATAAAGTCATTTGGCAGTAGCGGACTGCGTTCAATGTGTAGTACTCTAATTTTCAATTTATTTTTATTGCTACATAAAAAACAATTTCTTTTAAACGGCATTTACGTTTTGGTTTGTTTGGTCTTTTCCTAACTCTTGCAAATGCGCTGGTAGCGACTAGTGAGACAATGTCAACGAATATATAAGCATGTGCAATCACAATTTTCTTCTTACTCTTCCATGTCACTAGATTACTTCTGTGCAATATCCGGTTGTAGATGTCTTACTTAAGGGTGAACCAGCCCCATTTGTGTTGTGTAACCTTGAATGTGCAAGTGGCCATTTTGTCAGGAAACGTACTGCAAATGAGATATTAGGCTTAGCTCTTGTTTAGCAACACTAAAAGTTCTCTCTTTTTAGTGAATGTTTTGAATTTCCAAAACTTTCTCAACTAAATAAAAAATCTTAAAATTTTGGTCAACAAAATTTTTAGTTTTTCGGTTCTGAAAATCTTCATCAACTCTTCCCATCTACATTTTTTCACAAACCCCATAAAACTTGATATAAAAACTCTATTAACTAATCTTATATACACTTTTTCACAAACTCCAATAAAACTCAATATCCTACCAAACAACCTTCAAATTTTCCACCAACTATTCACAAACCCCATAAAAGTCCTAAAAATTTGAAATATGAAATTTTTTGACATGCTAAACAAGACCTATAAGGTATGATAATTTGAATTGGTTTGTGAAATTGTTTTCATATTTTGAATTGGTTTGTGAAATTGTTGATTGATTGTGTTCATTTTGTTTTATTTTGTTTAGATAATAGATAAGTATGTGGTAAACCTATTGAAGAATATGATGTTAGAATTAGAGATTAAGTTCGTAGGGAGTACTTGATCAGAGGTCTTTTTCAACCCGTGGCCATAATTCTATTATTTTTAATGTTTTTAGTATTTAATTTTCGATATTGTAATTTTAAGAAAATTGTTTGCATTACGAAGAAAAAAAAATTCTTGTTATTTTGCATGTAAAGTTCGACCCCGTAAAAATCGATCCTGGATCCGCCACTGCGAGAAATATTGAAGACTCCCTTTTAGTCCAATGAGAATTTAACTACATTTGAATGCTTTCAGTAATTTCTATGTTATACATACAATTCCTTCTCTACTCTTGACTTTGCATTCTAAATTCTGTGTTATGAATTTTCTGTATTCTTATTTTCAATAAGCTTAACAAGAAAAATTGGACTATAGCGAGGCAACAATTGAACGTCGCTGTAAGTTGAAAAATCGTAGCTACAATAAATAGGCGACAATTTATGTTCAAAATAGGAAGGCCCCAATATTTTATGTTCAACATTTTAACTTAACAAAAAAGAAGTCTCAAAATTAACTCCTTTAAACTTTTTGAAATTCTCATTGGATGCAATGAATGCATAATTCTCTTCACCGACTTTTCCTTATTTTCTATCCTGAAAGTAGTATTCTTTAGCTAACTTCTCAATTGTTGATTTAAAATATTATATTTAGAGCTATTATTCTAACCTTTCAACTTTTAAACTTTACACTTCAGTTTTATACTTTTTATTTTATATTTATTATAGTTATCATTAGTTTATTGGAGAAAATTGAGAATTTGAGATTAAATTGAATATTGTATTGTTTTATTTTAAATTTGTGTTCATTGTAGTTATTATTTTCTTGTTTAGTATAATTTTCAGATATCTAATATGTCTAATAGAAAATACGAATTGGATATGAAAACTTAAAAAAAAAACTAAAAACTTAATTCAATCTAAAAAAGAGCTATTTAATACAAAACTTTGATAAGTAATTATGCATCTCAAAAGACAAGAAGAAGAATTTTTAACGAACTGTTTCTGACGGTTTTTTTAACGATCGTTCGAACGCGTTCGAACATTCATTGGATTATTACACCCTTCCAACCCTCATTTTCTCACATTTTTACAAACTCACAAAATCTCTTCACGTTTTCTCTAATCTCGCATCTCCTCATTTCCTCTGTGCACCTCATATTTTCTAGCCTATACATACTACAAGTATGTTTCTTATTGCATTTTAACCCATGAAACTTTGTTTTTGTATTTTTTATGCTTTGATTTTGATTTCATGTATTTTGATTTGAATATGCTATGAATCTTGAAAAATAAGTTCATGTTGTTAAATGTGTACGTTTCTAGTTAATTTTGAATGGTTTGGGAATGATTTTTACATGTTTAATGAGGACGACATTTGAAAACAGTTGTACTGTCCGGACAGGTGGACTAAGTGTCTGGAAGGATCATGATATTTATTCAGCCAAATGTGTGCTTCCACATTGCACAATATCAGGACAAGACTGTCCGAACGTGGTCTGTTTGTCCGGATACATTTAATGTTTTGAACTATTTTAAATGATTTGACGTTTGTCATTTAATACGGTCAAATTTAATTGGGCCACATGTCTTAAAATTCGTCCGGACGGGAAAACCCCAACTGCAACGGATTGTTGATATACGAACAACTTCATATGTTTCATTTCCACTCCACATTTCCTATCAAATTTCTCCTCTCTCACACGTATTTTCTTCTCAATTTTTTACGTAAACTCCTTCATTCAAGGACTTAATCACGTTCAGGTAAGATTTATTCAATTTTAGCATGATTTAAACGTAAAAAAAAATTTTTTTTAGAGTTTTATGTAGAAAATTTCAATCTCATTTTTTTTAACTACATTCTGTTTTTGATTGATTAATTTGTAGTTACTGATTGTCCTAAGTGTTAGGATTAGTTTCAATGCATTTTTGCAACATTTGGTTGTGTATTTGGGATTGTGTGGGAAGTGGAGGTTGGCTGTCAAGGCTGAGTTAACTTGATCATCTTCCCCGATGCATCCGAACAGTGTTTGATAACGTGTGGACGATTAATCATATGGTTTAGTAAAAACATTGTCGTTTTATATCTGTTTGGACGCTTTTTCCATCCTGTCCGGACGCATATTTATATTTTTTTCACATGTAATTCGTCCGGACAGCTTTCGTAAGTTGTTCGGACATGTATGATGAAAACATCATTGCTTTCACCAATGTTAGAATTTAAACATATCCTTTAGAATTCTGTCTGGATGTTGAAACTAAGGCGTTGGGACGCTTTTGTAAAAACGTCATCGTTTCAAGCCGTCCGGATGGTTGTTTCCATCCGTCGAGATGTTTCTTGATGTCAAATGGTGACGTTTGTCCAAAGTGGTTGATATATGTGCTATTTGTGCTAACGGCTTCTTAATTGTGCGAACACTTATTATTCATGCGAACGGCTTTTCATATGTCTGAACACTGTTCCTAGTCGTGCGAACTCTTTATCTAACCTTTCGAATGTTTTTTGCAGGTTACGAAAACATGAACAAGCATCCACGCACCATGGGTGAGGATTTCAGCAGCCAGGAAAAACCTGACTCGCCTTTTATCTCTGAAGCAACATCAAGCATTGATCGTTATCGAGCGACAAGTCATCGTGGCAATTTTCAACGACCTGAGATTCGCGAATCGATCTCTTCTGGAGGTGATAGCAAGTCAGGGTTGGGTACCTTGCTTGTAGAGGATGGGTGTGCCATCCATGGATATGGTGCGAGACTTTTACGCCGCGATTCTTTTGGTTCTCAACATCTCGGATGCTGGTTGGGAGTTCACTATCTGCAACACCCGTGTCTTATTCTCACCAATTGAGCTTGCGAAGTTCATGGGCTATGAAAGACTTGTGGATGCTTTCCCGGTGATGGCGCCTTCCAAGAAGGATCGACATCATGCATCTGAGGTATTTCAGATGATGATGGGTCTAGATACAATGGTCCTAGAGGGAAGCAACATGAGTGTGAGTTTAAATAACAACCCAAGAGGGGGGTGAATTGGGTTTTACAAAACTTACCCATTTTTTATTAAAACACAGATCTGGAAAATGTTATTTCTATAAGGATATAAATGCAAATCTGAATATATTAAATGATAAGCTAAATATAAGCAATGAACCATGAATCATAAAGCATCACAAATATGGATATGAAACGAATAATAAGCGAGATAGAGTTAGAGAGATAACACCGTATTTTTAGGTGGTTCGGCCAAACACGTGCCTACGTCCACTCCTAAGGCTATTGACTTTCTTGGGCTTCCTCCACTATTCTTCAAATAGCGAATACACCTTAGCTTCCTGGGTGCTAAGGAACCTTTACAAAGCGTTTTGCGAGCTCACGCTTCAACTCTCTCACAAACCCCAAAACCTAAGGGATTTCTTCTACTCTCACAAGTATGCCAATGAAAAACTCAAATATGTGGAATGGCTCTCTAAGCCAAATCAGCAAGTATAAAGCTCAATAAAGTGTAAGAAGATAAGATTCTTGAAGGAAGTCTAACGTTTGGCAGGTGTGAGCACAAGCTTCCTTGCTAGGTGAGGTTTTCCTCTTCTTCAAATGACTTTCTCTCTTTAGAAGTTAGGGAAAATAGAACTTACAAGTGTGTTGTCCCTTCTTCAAGAAATATTTCTCTCTTTGAAGGCGAGGTCGTCAATGATGAACAATAGAGGAAGATTGAACAATGAGAGCTTTGATCTTGGAAGAATCAGTAAGTGATTTCTTTGGATCTAGCTTTCTCTCTCTTTGGAAGGATGGATGTTGAATGATGATGTAACTCTCTATTCTTCAAGAAATTTCTCTTCCTTTGAAGGCTGGGTTGTCAATGATGAGTAAGAGGAGAAGATTTGACAATGAAAGCTCCGGACTTGAAGAAATCAGCAAATGGACTTTCTTTGGATCTTGGCTTTTTCTCTCTCTAGATGTTGCGTTGATGATTGAGCTTCTTGTTTCTCTCTCCATCTTGTTCTTCTTATAGCCCTAAGGTCTTCAACGGTCATTAAGAGTCTTCTTGTAAAGTTAGAGAGCCGTTGGAGGGGTTTAGAAGACATTTGAACCATTTTAAAAAGAGCTGACGTCGTTTCCAGATTATCTGCAAAATAGCACAATGTGTCGACACATTGATTGTATGTGCTGACACATTGAACTTGTTCCTGAAATGAAAACTCTCGGGTGTTAATTCAATGTGTCGACACTATGGTCCAATGTGTCGACACTTCCAACACAGTAAAAAAAATCATTTTGAATGGCCTGAAATGTATACTCTCGGGTGTTAGTTCAATGTGTCGACACTATGGTCCAATGTGTCGACACTTCTAACACAGTCAAAAAAATCATTTTGAGTTGCCTGAAATGTAAACTCTCGGGTGTTAGTTCAATGTGTCGACACATAGATTTAATGTGTCGACAATTATAAGTGTTGGAGAGAAAAACATTAGCTTCAAAGTGTCCAATCCATTCCAAACTTCTTTAAACACCTACAATATGAAAAATTGATTTTATCAACTTGTATAATGGTGTTCAAGTGCACTTATAAATATTTTAGATAGATAAACCTCAATCCTTTCGAAATACAACTTGAAAATTGTGGATTGACAATGTAAAATCTAAAGTCTTCAAAGCACTTAGAATTTTTGTTATCATCAAAATCAATTATGGATTGTTTGCAAAACAACATTGGGCTAATAATGAGTCATCATACTTCATCGACTTGAATAAGCACACTACAGAGTGTTCGATTCACCGGGCCAAGCTGATGTTGTTGGTGGCACACAGGACACTAGTAGATCTGGATGCGTAATATTCATGACAGTCCAACCAAAATGCCTTTCACATGAGTTAGATTCGTTGTCGTACGGAATTCTATTGACACAGTTCCTCCATGCGATGTTAGTACCTGAGGGCGCAAACATGTGAAAAAGACATCAACTTTTGGCCATCAATAAGACTATACTGTCGCGGTCTATAGCTCAGACACGTCGACAGCAGGTGCGACAGCTGCTTTGAGACATCACGAGCAGCATCCACAGTCTAAAGAGGGGGATCCCGGTCAGAGCTTGACCCAGGGACATCAGATAGAGCAAACAACATGGGTAGATCACTTGGTGGAGGATTTGAAGACGGAGTTGAGTGCTACAGTTTGAGCGGTGATGTAGCCCATTCAGCAGGTGCTCAGTGATATCAGTGCTCGACTCACGACTCTGGATACTAAGGTTGGCCAGCCGGGCTCTCAGTTAAGGAAGAAAGTGGAATCAGTTCGGTCTAATCTATAGGTCAAGGTATCTTCGATACAGTTGCAAGCCCTCATGAGGGAGATCGGAGATATGGAGGAGCACATGAAGAAAGTATGTGGTGTTCTACGGCTCGCCGATAAGTAGCTCCCATGATCATTATGTTATGTTATTTTATTTTAGTTATGTTATTTATATTTTGGACATTTCATATAGTTGTATATTTGGTTTATATTTTGGACATGGATATTTATGGTTAGTTTATGGGTATTTCTATTTATTCATCCATACTTAAACATGTTAATTTATGTTGTGTTTCTCTTTTCGTGACACTTTTTCAAACCTCAAAACTATTTAACACACTTAGGTTATTTATGTTAATATATGGATCTTCAAAACACTTGTAATTATATCTATGACTGTATACTTTTCATCAACTCACTTAAGTTTATATTTATTATCAACATACTTGGGTTATTTAAAAATTGGTAAGAAATTGAATGATATGAGTTATAGATAAAATTAGTTTGTCAAAAAATGTTCAAACGCATGGTTACGCGTCCGAACAGTTACTGTGACCTCAAACAGTGTCGTATAGTTTTAAAAAAAATGTGTGGACGCTTTAAGTGCCGTCCGGATGTGATTGTTAAATATCATTTGCTTGCAAGTAAACGACGATACGATGTCGTGTTGGGTTGCAAAACTATGTCGTCCAGAATTTTAACACATGCAGACGTTTATCCTGACCGTTCCAAATGTTTTCGTTTATAATCATTTGTTTGCAAGTATATGAAGAAAGTTGTCGTGTTGGGATGCAAAATGATGTCATTTAGGGTGTGAATCTGTGCGGACGCTTTTAAACATGTGGGGACGGATGTGGAATTTTAAGTGGCAATGATTTCCCTAAAAAAATTAGAGACAAATGCGTTTGCACGCACTTAAATTCGTCTGGACGGTCTTTTCAAGGAATGAAAGGGGGAAATCGCAGACAATGGCAACAAACAGGTGAAAAACCGGGTTACAACTCGGTTTTGCCACCCAAAACCTTTGGTGACAAAATATGCACTTTGGGTGACAAAATTTTTTGAGACCCAAAGTGCATTTTCTTGTAGTGAATTATCTTAGAGACCGCTCTGTCGACCACAAAACATCGTCGGACGCCCATAGCTTCAACGCCTCTTCTCTACCAACGGCCATTCGTGTCACCCTCCCATGCCCTCCAAAGCCGCCAAACTCGTTTTTCACTCTAAAGCCATGGCTTTCAATCCATGAAAAAAGTTTGGGATTCATTTTCAGTTTACTCGCACAAGCAAAAAAAAAATGAGTGAGAAAGTTATCAAAGCGAGTAGATAGGGAGGGTAAGGGAGATGGTGCTAGGAGAAAAGAGTAGAGGCGAGTGCCTAGGAGATAGGTTTGTTTTACAACTATTGATGGAAGCGTGCATTAGGGCAAACAATTCTTGAAAGATCATCATGCCCTCGTTTCTTGAATTTACACTTAGACATTATTAATTAAAGGTGACAATGTAGTTAGAGTGGCTTTTTGATATTATAAACCTTGTAACCAATAAGTCAAGCTGATGTGTATAAGTTAATATGTTTCTCAAAGCAAACTTGGCTAATACATACAACTTTATGACGTTTTGTACCGCTCTCTCTTAATTAATTTCATGAAAGAAATTAATCACATTAATGTCAAAGCCTTTGCTTCAATTAATAAAGCTAGAGTAATGTACTTGGGACGCTTAAAATTTGTTTACAAAAAAATAGGCTTTTACAATACTTCCAATTATCATCAGGATACCCATATATTATTTGCTTTAAGACATTGTACTATCAAAACTTATAATATGCACTTTCAATAAATTTTCTATTAAAATACGAAAAATACAAATAAAAAAATGTGTACTTTAAAGTCTTGCAACGAAACAATATTTTTGTCGCATAAAAAGTATTTTTAGCGGCGCAATTAGGTTTGCTGCGATAATACTTTTTGTGATAAATGTAGAATTTCTTCGCTAAAAATATTTGTTTAAAATCTTTAGTAGTTGTTTATAAAGTTTTCCCTAATAAAATAGAATTTCTTATACGACCTTCATGGCTGATTCTTTTTAGTATTGCTCCTGTAGTATTAATTTTTTCTAGTATTCCGTTCGGTAGTATTTCTAATATTTTGGTAATATTTTGTTCTAAATTAACTAACAACAAAATTCATGTTTTAAATCCTTTAAATCCTTCAATAAACCAAATAAAAAACCATTTTTAAAAAAATAAAGCTGTTTGTTGGAAATGTGACAAACCACTACATTTTGCTTCAAAATGTTTAAAAACAAGAATGAAAAGAACTTGATATATCTCGAGATATCAAAGAACAAAGCGGTAATGTCATAGTCGCCTCATAAGTATGACGGAAAATCAATCTCACCCCCTAACTATGAAAACGATGATTTACGTCCTCTAACTTTCAAAAATCACCAATGTATGCCCGCCTATCCAAATTAGCAATTGAGTTAGACGAAAGGCATGCAAAATGACCGAAATGCCCCTCTAAGATAAAACTACTATAAATATTAAAAAAGTAAAAAAATTGGGGTAAACTCATAGTTAGCCCCCTATGTTTGGGCAAAAATCAAGTTAGCTCCCTATTTTTCAATCCAACAATTTGAGACTCATAACTTTCACAACCTATCAAACTTAGCCCTCCGTCTAAATCAGGTGTTAAGTCTGACGGAAATTCATGCAAAATGACCGAAATGCCCCTCCAAAGCTAAAAACTTAAAATAAAATAAAATATAAATATAAATTTAAGAAATAAATTAAAATAAATATATTATTGAAATATTTCAATATAGTTTTATTTAAAAATATTAATTTTTGAAAAAATATCATTTTTGAAAAAATATCATTTTTTATTTTTAATGAATTTTTTTATTTTTTTTTAGTAATTTTATTTTGGAGGGGTATTTTGGTCATTTTTCATGCTTTTCCGTTTGATTTAACGTCTAATTTAGATGGGGGCGAAGATTGATAGGTTTTGAAAGTTATGGGTATCAAATTGTTGGATTCAAAAATATGGGGCTAACTATGATTTTTGCCCAAACATAGGGGGCTAACTATGAGTTTACCCCAAAAAAATTAAAAATGATATTTAAAAAATATATATTTTTTAAACAAAACTATTGAAACTCTATTTCAATAACCTATTTATTTCTCAAATTTTTAATTATTTTTAAAATTTTGTCTTGGTGATTTGGACGGGAGGTGTAAATTGATATTTTTAAAAATTAGAGGACGTAAATCTTTGTTTTCATACTTAGGGGGTGAGATTGATTTTGCACCATACTTAGGAGGCAAACTATAAAATTACAGAAAGAAAAAACTATATTCTATCTTCTTGAAAGCTTAACAAATTTCAGAATGGATACAATCGCTCATGGTAAAACTTCATATGGGTCTAAATAGAGACTATGTTTACATATGGATACGTGACGAACCTTTTATCCAACATAGGGATGGTGATGACTCTTCATCCAATTCACCTTCCTTAAATATAAATAAAAGTATAATATATTTTTATTTTTAAATTTATTTTTATTAAATTTAATTTTTTTTATTAATTGTATGTATTATAATTGTAAATTTATTAAGATATAAGACACGCAACATGCCACATGACCACATATTGACACGTGATATGTCACATCATCATTTTAGTTAAAAAATTTGGACCCAAAATATCAATGAGGGAATGAGATTGGAAACTATCTAAACAAAAATATTATTAGACTAAATTACTCCAACAATCCTTATGGTTTGAGCTATTTCTAGATTGGTCCTTAGGGTAAACTTTTTCCTACAAGTATCCTTGTTGTTTGGACTGAATCTCATTATCATCTTAACGTTAACTTGTTTAAGGAATTGCACACGTAGATAACGTCTAATACGTCGTACCCATCCATAATCAATCATACCCAAATGAAAAATGGAATTATAATCTGATTAACAAAAAAGAAAATTGATGATCATTTATCTTGATGCAAATAACATTGACAGAGTCGAGAAATGGAGAAACATAGGAGGCGTGCTTAGCTTCGGAACGACGAGAGAATGGAGGAGAAAATGGGTCGGCTAATCTACTCAAAAGAAAACCAGAAAGTATCCTCTATGAAAGATAATTGGTGATTCATTCTAAAGTCTACTGGACTACTGGTTAGGTCGTCCCTTCCGTATATCCTGTGTAAATTATCGACACAGGATCTCACTCTCCAATGCGCAGATGTCGCTAGTGGTACCTAACCTCCAAGTCTGGCAAACCTCAATTGGGCTAATTTCCCACTAAATCCAACCTTTAATCCGCTACCCATGTCAAATCTCCAAACGTTATCCTCACCAACCTACCCCTACAAACCTTAATCCATCCCACATGCCAATCCGCCTCTGCCTCAAACAACCACTAAAAACAGCCAAATCCCAGCATACCCATCACTCTTCCTCGTCCATAACTAATACCCAAGACGACGACATTCCCATCGAGGACGTCAAGATCCTCGTCAAGTTCAAGTCTAGGTACAATTCCATTCGTGTCCTCGAAGTTTCCAGGAAAGCCGATCACCCTTTTGCCTGTTCTAGGCTCCTCCTCTTCGATGGCCTTGGAAACATCCACGACATCTCTTTCCTGTTGAAACTCTTCCGCGATAACCCTGAATCCCGAAATACCTAATGGCGTGGCTGATTATAGACTAGCCTAGTCAACAACTATGACTCATGTCTAATTATAGATGAATATGACGTGTTAGAAGTTATCCACGTTTGTAATTTTGTTAAACAAGTTAACTTTGGGATGTGAATGAGATTCGGTCCAAACCGCAGGAATATCTGTAGGGAAAAGTTTACCCTAAGAAATAATCTAGGAATAACTCAAATACCAAGAACTGCTGGAGTAATTTAACTATATTATTAATATACTTGTTTTCATATACTCAAGGACCGTGAGTACAATTACTTCATAAAATTTTAGTCAATAAGTTTTTTAATTTCCCAACTTTCTTTGAGGCTATTGTCATTGTTATTACAACACTTTTATTTACTGATAGCTGAAATTAAGGTTAATATTTTGAAACGGTGGGTAGAAATATTTACTGATGACATTAATTCTTTTTATTATTACTTATTTACCCCTGAATCAATAGTTATAACATATGTTTTAAACAATGGGTAATGGGACTTGGAAAAAAAAAAACAATGGGTAATGGGTATATGATGGTCTTTCACTCATTTTTGCCCTAATTCATGCTTCAACTCTTAACGCCACCCTCTCCTTTCGTTCATCTCGGCCGCCTCAGCTCCTGTCTTTCTTCTCTGACGGAAGAGCCTCGCTCTCTCAGTGAATATGCAATTTTGACTTGAAAAACTGCGGAAGCAGCGTTGTAGGTGGAGACTCGAGCATCACCGCGGTCGAAGGTGGCGCAGATTTCTCGTTATCTTTGATCCTATTTGTATTCGTGCAGGAGTGTTTGATCGCTTAGGAAGTTGGCGAAAGGTGCTGATTTCTTGATTTTTAAGAAAAGGTAATTATGGATTCTTCCCCAAATCGTTTTCTGGTTTTTTTTTAAGCCGATTTGAAGTCAAGCTCGAGCCGAGTTAGATCTTGGTAGATTTTAGTCGAGCCGAGCTCGAGCAAGTGTAGTCTATAGGTATCCCTACATGTTGTATGAAGGTCTTACATCGTGAATCCCCCAAGTGTTTATCTACCTAGTTGTTCAGAATGATTTACCCAGAACGCCTTAGGTTCAAGAAATGTTCTGGGGAATAGTGTAGGCGAGTCGTATTTTGAAACAAATGCTGATTTTTTTGTCTAAGCTAATTTTTGTAGCAAAATGCTGTCTCAATATATCATATTTCATCAAATTCGGGATGTGATATGGTTCACAAGGAAGAAGTGGATGCTTGTAAGATTTATGTGACAGTTTCCTCTATACATCACGTTCAAATATTAAATGGTATCATGAAATTACTAGAAAGAAGGTCTGTCAATTTATATCAATTTAGGTAATGGTCGTATTTTGCTATGTTAACAGGTAAAAGAATGCCAAAGGTGAAAACAAATCGTGTTAGATACCCAGAGGGCTGGGAATTAATTGAGCCGACTCTTCGTGAACTGCAAGCGAAGATGAGAGAAGGTGAGTGCATAACTTGGTGACTTTTTTCTGTTCTTTAAACTCCCATATGGTTCACCGAGCTTTGTGAAACTTACTGTTGTATATTCTTTATTATTTGTGCAGCTGAGAATGATCCGCATGATGGTAAGAGAAAATGTGAGGGATTATGGCCTATTTTCAAATTGGCACATCAGAAGAGTCGCTACATCTTTGACCTTTACCACCGGAGGAAGGAAATATCCAAGGAACTGTATGAGTTCTGTTTGGACCAAGGCTATGCTGACCGCAATCTAATTGCAAAATGGAAAAAGGTTCGAAGTTCTCTTTTACCTAGATGTTTTTAGCGGCAAGTATCTCTTGATTGGACATACATGCTGACACATTCCAAAACTTTTGACCTATTCATATGTGCTCAGCTGAAGTAAAGTGAGCAGGGGAAAAAAGGATACTCACTCAAGATGGTTAACCCATATCTTTATTATGATCTTGCTAGGGTATTTTGTTTTGGGCAAACACTAGTGGCCTATTCATATTAATGCTATGACTGAGGAAATAGTTGACAGAAGGTTTTAGAGGGTAGGACTACCTTGGAAGATCAAGTAAACATCGCCCTTTGTTTGTTGAATATTCATTCCTCAGAAGTTTTACATTCCTGAGCTCTTTTTTAACCTCATGGTTGCCGGTTATATTGCAGCCGGGTTATGAACGTCTCTGCTGCTTACGCTGCATACAACCACGGGATCACAATTTTGCTACCACATGCGTGTGCCGAGTGCCAAAGCACCTGAGAGAGGAAAAAGTTATCGAGTGTGTCCATTGTGGCTGCAAGGGATGTGCCAGTGGGGATTAATTCTTCTCATCTTAGAATGACAAATCCTGGGTATTTTGTATTTTCATCAATCTGTATAAAGTTTCTTGGTTTCAACCATTCTGCCGGGCCTTTGCAACTGAAATTTGCACGTCTTTCAGTGAGGCCACTGCGACAGATTGTTTGATGATTAACCAAATTTATCGTAGCAGCGTACTTCAAAATTCTAACTCAATACTCTGAAGTTTGACATCATGTAGTTTATCTACGAAGTTTTCCACCATTTAGAGTTGGCCACTGCAATAGCTTATTTGTCGCTAATTGTCAATGGATACGAGACTAAAGGTTCCTAATTATTTAGCGTGAGTCAGCTGAGGTTTACAATTTCTTCAATATCTCCTTAGTTCTCATCGACTGTTAACGACTGCTATTACAGTAACTGAAGATTAGTTATAGAAGTTGGTTGAGTCTGTTAATTAGCTGAATACGTTATAGCTGATTCCTCTGTATATAAGTCACTGTTACATTAAATAAAATCACTTGCGCATTTATAGAGACCATAGTGTGAAATGGTATCAGAGCAAAATTGAAAACTTACGCAATCCTCTTCTTCACTTCATTCTGTTTTCTTTGCTCCATGTTACGGAAAAAAAAACTATCAGCTTTCCCAAAATTCACAACCTCACTCTCCTACAAATTAACCTCTGAATCCAGTCTCACACCCTCACGTCAATCCAATTTTTTCTTCAGTTCCTCACATCTCTGTTCTTATGGATGAAAATCTCTCTAATTTGCTATTTCTACATCATTCGAGAATCCATGTGTTGTTCTGGTTTCTCAGCCTCTTCTTGGGGCACACAACTACTATACATGGAGTCGATCCATGATCAAGTCTCTCACCATCAAGAACAAGCTTGGCTTCATCGATGGGAGTCTCCCCAAACCCAGGCAAGACAGTTCTTCTCATTTTGCATGAGTTAGATGCAATCTGATGGTCACATCCTGGTTGATGAATTCCATATCCAAGGATATTACTAGTTCTGTTCTCTATACTGACTCAGCCCATCACGTTTGGAATGACCTTCAAGAACGATTTACTCAATCTAATAGTCCAAGAATCTTTCACACCAAAAAGAATTTTGCTGCTCTCTATCAGGATGTTACCTCTGTCAGCAACTACTTTACGAAGTTGGAAATGCATTAGGAAGAGTTGCAGACTTTTTCCCCTATTGAGGCGTGTGTTTGTGGTTTAGAGTGCAAGGCTACCAAATCATTATCTCTGGCCAAGAACGTGAGTTTGTGCTTCAATCCCTCATGGGCCTTGATGATTAGTTTTCGCATATCAGAGGTCAAATGTTATTATCCGATCCCCTACCACCAATCAATAAGGTTTTTTTTCTCTTGTTGTTCAAGAGGAAGTCAACTAGGGGTTAATACCATTTCTTTGTCTGATTTTGCTGCTATGATCATTAAGTCAGCATCTCCACGATCTTATGGTAGAAAATCCTCTTCTAAGCCATTGTGTACATACTATGGGAAGATTGGTCATACCCTGGACAAGTGTCATTGGCTCCACAGGTTTCCACTAGGATTTAAGTTCACCAAAGAAAGTAATGCACATGACAGCACCTTTGCTCACAATGTTGCTCTTGATCAGGATCTCAGTTCAACTCCCGGTTTATCACTCATCCAAGAGCAGTGTCAGAACTTCATATCTTCTCATCAACAACAGAATATGTTGTTCTCAAATTTTAATTCACCTTCGATTAACCATGTCTCAATTCCTTCATCGTCTTATTCACTTGTTCCTAATTTCTCAGGTACTTTTTCTTCTGACAGTCCCTCTTTTTCAAATCAGTGTCAATCCAATTTTCACTCTTAGATTCTTGATACTGGGGCTACCGACCATATGGTCAGTTCTCTAACCACCATTGATTCCACCATACACCTGAAAATCAAGCTACCAAACAACCAATTTGTCATTGCTACTCACATTGGCACAATTAAATTCAGTTCTAGTTTTGTTCTTAAAATTGTTCTGTTTGTTCCCAATTTTAATGTCAATCTCATTTCAGCAAGCAAGTTAATTCCGGAGTTATCTTCTTGTCTAATATTCTTTCATGATTTTTGCTATATTCAGGCCCTTGCTCATTGAAAGACGATTGGAGTTGCTAAAAATTTTCAAGGTCTTTATCACCTTGTGCAACCTACCACAACTCCTCTTGATTCTCGAAAATCTGCTTCCTGGAACTTTAGTCTTCAACAATATGATGTTCTATAGCACTATCGCCTAGGACATCTCTCTCCTTCACATTTGCAGCAAATAAAGTCTGTTCTTCCAATTTCAGATTTTTCCTCTTCAATAATCATGTACACTATGATACTTGTCATCTTAGCAAACAAAAGAGACTTCATTTTCCTTCTAGTACTTCTCAAACTCAACATGCATTTCAGCTTTTACACTGATATATGAGGATCATTTCATGCTTCTTCATATGATGGTTTTAGATATTTTTTTTATCTCTTGTTGATGACTACTTATGGTCCACATGGATTTATCTCTTAAAAGCCAAATCTGAAAATCAAAATTATCTGCAATCCTTTTGTCTTATAGTTAAAAACCAATTTAACATCACTGTTAAATCAATTCAGTCAGATAATGGTTTAGAATTCAGCATGCCAACATTTTATAATCAACATGGTATTTTGCATCAAAGGAGTTGTGCATACACTCCTCAACAAAATTTCATTGTTGAAAGAAAACATCAACATCTTTTAAATGTAGCTAGATATCTACGTTTTCAAGCTCATTTGCCTATCCCTTTTTGGAGTGATTGTCTTCTCACTGTCGTGTACCTCATAAATAGAATGCCCACCTCATTACTCCAAAACAGATCCCCTTTTGAAGTTTTATATGATAAGCTTCTAGTTTATAATCATATTTTAACTTTTGGATGCATAGCTTATATTTCTACTCATAATCACACAAGACATAAGTTCTCTTCTCGAGCCCTTGCATTTTTCTTGGATACCCCACTAGTATCAAATATTACAAATTATTTGATCCTTACAATTCAAATGTCATCATCTCCAGACATGTTATTTTTCATGAACATGTGTTTCCTTTTCACATCACGTCATTTAGTTCATCATTTATGATAATTCTTCACCTGATGCTTATGAGTCTTCGGTTTCTCCCAACATAAATTTACATATTTCATCTGTCACTACCACTTCCACATATCAATTCGAATATACCTAGAGATATTCCTCATTCTACCACTTCAGATACTCCTCATTTTGCCACTTCAAACATATTATCAATTCCATATTTGAATCCTATATCAGCACCTTCCTCTACTGATCTTTGTCGCAGGTCCTCAAGAATCAAGAAGCAGTCTGTGTACCTGCAAGACTATCACTGTCATTTGGCCAAAAATATTACATGCAACTATGTTCCTAATTTGAGTATAGGTGTTGTTCCACCTCTTTATTCTATTTCTTATGTCATTTCATATTCTCATTTGTCTCCTTCTCACAAAGCATACACTTTAGCCTTATCAAATCACGTTGAATCAAAATTTTATCATGAGACTGTCAAAAATTCTTTGTGGAGAGAAGCTATGAAAGCAGAAATCATTGCTCTTGAAACTAATCAAATATGGGTGTTGACTGATTTACCTCCTAACAAGTCAGCTATTGGGTGTAAATGGGTCTAGAAGTGTAAGTTTCGAGCATATGGTAGTTTACAAAGATACAAGGCTCGGCTTGATGCTAAAGGATACACACAACAAGAAGGCGTGGACTATTTTGATACTTTCTCTCCAGTTGCAAAATTGACTATCGTTAGATGTTGCTCATAGTTGAGATTATATCATTTCAAAATTGACTACCGTTAGATGATGTTCATAGATGTTGTCATTTTGCTGTCATTGGATGTTGTTCATAGCTGAGATTTACGTCAAATGGATGTTAATAATGTGTTTTTGCATGGTGAATTAGATGAGGAAGTGTATATCAACTTCCACTTGGTTTTTCTTTTCCTAGTGACACACGGGTGTGTAAGATGCAAAAATCATTATATGGTCTCAAACAAGTAAGTTGACAACGGTATCAAAAGTTCTCCAATACATTGTTGCAGTATGGTTTTCAGCAGTCTCAATCTGACCATTCCTTGTTCATCAAGTTCACTGGATCAGATTTTATTGCTATTCTAGTATAAGTAGATGATATTATTATTGTTAGCAATTCTAATACTTCTATTACTGCTCTTAAAACTTGGTTGGATTCTTGTTTTAAGCTAAAGGATCTCGGGTCTTTGAAGTTTTTTCTTGGCCTCGAGGTGGCTTGATCTTCTTCTAGTATTTCTATTTGTCAAAGGAAGTACACATTGGAGGTTCTTGCTAATGTTGGTTTGCTAGCAGCCAAGCCAACCAAAGTTCCTATGGATTGTAATCAAAGGTTGAATAATTCAGATGGTGATCTCCTTACTCATCCGAGTGCATATCGAAGATTAGTAGGCGGACTTTTGTATTTGACAATAACATGATCTGCCATATGTTTTGATGTTAATACACTCAGCCAATTATTGTCTAAACCTCAGCAGTCCTATCATGAAGCTGCTCTTAAAGTACTTCGTTATGTCAAAGGCAGTCCTGGCAAAGGCATATTTCTTTCTAGCAAATCATCTGTTCAGCTTATGGGACTTAGATTGGGCAGCTTGCCCTGACACTAGACGATCTATAACTTGTTTTGCTGTGTTTTTTGGTGACTCTTTGATTTCTTAGAAATCAAAGAAACAAGTTACAATAAGTAGATCATCCGCTGAAGCAGTATGTTGTGAGCTCAAGTGGCTTACCAATTTGTTTGCTGATTTTCATATTCACTTCTCTCAACCGACATTATTGTTCTGTGAAAGTAAGACAGCTATACATATTGCTGCAAACCCCGTGTTTCATGAGAGAACCAAGCACATTGGCATTGATTGTTATGTGGTTCGTGATATGGTGCAGCAGAAGATAGTGAGAACTCTTGGAATTTCAACTAATCACCAGCTAGCAGATTTACTTACCAAGCCTTTATCATTTGATAAATTTTCAGTTTTAGTTACCAAGTTTGGATTGATTGAAATACATCATCAAGCTTGAGGGGCCTATTACAGTAACTGAAGATTAGTTATAGAAGTTAGTTATGAGTCTGTTAATTAGCTGAATAGTATATAGCTGATTCCTCTGTATATAAGTCACTATTACATTGAATAAAACCACGTACGCATTTATACATACCAAAGTGTGAAAACTACTACCATCTTTTGTTCGACTCTTTCGATATAAAATCGTCAAGAATTAGTCTATTTTCGCATATAAACCAAAATTATTATTCCTTTTCGTTTTGTGTTTTGAATTTCCGGAATGATACCTGAAATCCACTCAAATAATCGGTATTTCTTGGTGAAATTTCATTAACGGCTATTTGATTAGCTTTTTGCTCTAGTTCCCCCGTGAGAATTAAGAATGGACTATATATGATCAGCTACAAAAAGTCAAAAGCATGAAATATCATATCAAATCCTCAACCAAGAGAATTAACTTAAAATTACAGGAATCTGTCAGTGCCACCAAATACAAAAAACCTATTTCTAAATACCAACCAGCAGATCTCACTGGACGTTTCCGCAAAAACTGGGAAGCACCACAGTCAATCTACCACTTGGGCTCCTCCTCTCTAATCTTAAACTTCCCACTTCGTTGTTTCTGCATCAGAGCGAAACCAAATCAAACACCATTGTTTAATCACACCAACACCACCTTAAACTCGTAAGCTAAAATAAGAACAACAAAGTTTACCTTGTTCCATAATTCAGTGTGGTTTTTGCAGAATCCCGCAACAATTGCACCTTTATTCTTCCCTTCTCTGCACTCGATACAAATATCCTCCTTCAATCCGCAAGTCACGTGAAAGGCTAAAGGGCAGTTGGGTTCAGAGCACTGAATGGCACATCCATTTGTACCCTTACAAACATAACACTTGGATTCCCACCTCTTCTTGGGAACCTTCGAGCAATCAATCCCCTCCCGGCCTTCTGCATCAGCGAAGAACACCTCCGGAACCAGCAGTGCACACACGATATGGGCCCAGCTGCCAGCTACTGTGGGCTTCAGGGCGCCTCCCTCTGTCGGACACAGGCAACAAGAAAAGGGCTTTTCATAATTCTCGGTTTGGGAAGAAACTAGGCATTGGGTACAGAACCAGTCATCATCAGGAATGCCCTTTACAAGGGGATTGCCGTAGCAGGTGGCGTGCACCATTAGATCACAGCCATCACAGAACACAATTGGGTCAGAGGGGTCCCCATCTGTGCTCTGACAAATAGCACATACAATCCCATCATCATCGACATCACCACCACCATCATTATTAGCAACACCACCACCATTATTAGCAACACCACCACCACCATCAGCATCATCCTTCTTTCCTTCTTGACTAATATTTGGAAGAGATTGATTGGTACTGTTTGAAATTGGGACTTCCTCTTTCTTTTCTGCTTCTGTCTCTTCCTCGAAACCCGGACCTTGCTTGAATTCGACATTGAGATCGAAAAGCGGCAAGAGAGCGTTGTCGGGAAGGAAATCCGGTTGAAGTGCCCAAACCCTTTTCTTTGCAGGCAAGCAATAGGTGGTCACAACGCCAGTGGAAGCAACGGGCGCATGGAAAAAAGGAGGTGGATCCCGTGACTCCTTTCGTTTCTTGGCAGGAAGGCGTGAGGGGGGACACAGTACTGTCTATGTGGTGTTGCTGCTCTTCTTGTTGCATGAGTATGAACCTTTTGAGAGGAGTTAGGCCGTGAAATTTGGAATCCATGCGGGCTTCTGGATTCTGAGAATTGGTAGGTGGGAAGAGAAGATGCGAGATTGGAAAGGTTGAGCCTGAGGTGGAGTTTTTTGGTTCCAGGGCTTTTGAGAGAGAGGATTTGGCGACTTAAGATTTGAAATGGAAATGAAAAATCGAAATTAGCTGAGGAATTGAGCGGTATGGACTAAGTGGTGGGAAGAGAACCCGGGAACTGGAAAGAGACGCCAAAAAAACGCATCAGATTGAATTGGGTTTTGATGTTTCAAATTTTAGGAAACTTTGGCGGGAAGCTGGAAAAAGAAGGCTCAGGATCACCCCCATCCTTTCTCACAAACCCTATTTGGACCAATATGATTATGTGAGAAATGGGTTCCTGTCCAGTATTTTGGCCACGTCTGTTTGGCTCGACATCCCTCACCAACTTCTATTCAAGAATAAAAATAATTTACCCGATCAGCCCTTATCACATGTATCTGGTAAAAAAAATCAGGTGAAACGCGAAAATTGATAGATTATAATACTAAATATTAAAATCTTATAATTAAAGAGTAAAATGTATATTTATTGCCACCAAATATATTAGACTCCATTTGTAGAGCGATCTTATAAACATATTCTTGAAATTCATATATATGACCAAGCTCCTAATGCCTTCCTGCGGTATTATGGAATCGATAGTTTGTATAAGCACCCTTTTTAGACAAGATTTGGACGAAAGAACTGACTCGCTTTCCCATTGACCATTATATCTTGGGAGGACTAGATTGATCCCAAAAGAGATGTCCTCCTTTTGCCTTTATAAGTTCACTTACTAGTACTCGAATTATCATCCAAATGTTATTTATCGGTATAGAATTATGAATTTCATCATACGTCAATGTTTGGCAAATAAAAATTTTGGATGTGGCGTGAAAGTTTAGGGAGTTTGTGAAAAAATAGTAAAAATTTTGAAATTTTATATGAGTACAAAAGGATGAAGAAAGAGATCATTTAATTGATTTTTTTATATTTATTTTGATGGAGATAAAATGTGAATATAGATGATTTATATTTTAAAAAAATAAAAAAAATGAGGATAGCATTGTCAAAATATAAATAAAAAGTTATGGAGGAAAAATGTTAACTTCAAAATGTTTGTGCCGCAAATTTTTTTTCTCGTGTTATGTTTGAGTGAAATTTTTATAAATGAGTGTATCTTTGGTCACCTTAGCATAGTTGACCCTGGCCAGATATCATTTCTTTATTTGTCGACTAGCTACTAGTTCCCATTGTGGTCTTTGTATCTGGATTTCTAGTGTTTATTTTCTTTTCAATCTACTTACTAACTTATCCATAGCATTGTGTTTCGAATCCTGTGATGATTTGTGTATTACCCTCTACCTACTTTGTACCAGTTTGATTTGAATGAAATTCTACCCCTTGCCTAGGAACAAAAAACAGGGAAAGAAAATAATAATAATAAAAAATAGTGAAGATCCAGTGACGATGGCTGCACGAGTTAGCTCGGAATGATGGAAAACAATAGAACGCAAAACAAAGCCCGCTTCTTTTCAGGTCTGAGAAGAGCAAATTTTCACTGGTAAGAATTTTCTGTTAAAATGACCTGAAATACAAAATGAGCTCAGTCCTGATTTGTCCCTTCGTGGTTTCAGGACATATCCACATGGTTAAAAAATGCAGATCATCAGTAAATACTTGCAATCTGCATTTGAATAAAAGAAGAATTCCAAATTTCAGCCAAAGCTTATATGACGATTCACTCCTGTGTCTGGGTTGGCATGCGTCTCCAAACTCCAGCCAAGATACTACCAAATATTGAGTGACACACACTGGAGACTGCACATGGTACTGCCGTCAATGGATTTCCGAAATGCTGACTAGCAAGAACTACTCCAAGCACCGAGTTCTGAAACACAAAGGCAGAGTAGAAACACTACTATTATAATACCTGATTATGTCCTTTTCCCTTTAGAGAAAATGAATAAACGACTGAATAGTTGTTTGTTGCTATTTTGTCAACAGTCAATGGATGAACATAGGAGCTTCTTTTTCTTAGTATAAAAACTGCTTACCTGCATGCCAACCTCGATGGAGATCGTCCTTGATGATGAAATATCAAGGCCAAGCATTCTGGAAAGGATGAAACCAAAGAAAAATCCAGATGCGTGAAGGAGAGATGCAGCTAGCACCACTTGTCGACCAGATGTAAGAATTGCAGAAGCACTCTGTGCAATTGCATTTCCGCATAAAATAGCTACGGTTGCCACAGCAATTGGTGGCATCAAGGGTGACACAAATTTAACCAGGCCTTGGAAATACTGGTTTAAGAATGCACCACCTAGGACGGGAAGAAGCACAACCTGTATTCAAGGCAGCTAAAATAATACCCTTGATAACAAGAGACAACTCAGGAGAGCACTCGCAGCGAGGCTCACCTGAAGTGTTGAGACCAGTAGTCCAGCAGCGTCTACTGCAACATATTGCCCAGCGAGTTTGGCAGTGAGAAATGGGGTCATGACCTGCAACACGGAACAAAAAAAAGATGTGATACTATGCATCACAAAGGGGAAATGGTGCTTTTTTTTTTTTAAGATAGGTAATAAAATTTTATTAAAAAAAAGCGTGAAGACAGTACAAGGGACTATACTGAAATCACTTAAATCATACAAGTGAAAATGGGAAATGGTATTTTCGATAAGCAAGATAATTTTATTGATAGGTGAAAGCAATACAAGGGACTATACCGAAATCACTATTCGAAATAAGCTATAAAACTAAGGAAATCCTGAAAATCAACAAACGGGCAACCTAACCCCGCATCAGCCCAACCAAAAAGAGTAAACAGAAGAAAGCCCTGCAACATAGGTAAAGGCAGAGAACCATCCGCAAAACAACGATTATTACGCGCCCTCCAAAGGCACCACCAAATACATGATGGAATCATCCTCCAAATAGCCTTAGCAAAGGGGTTGGAAAACTTCCTCTCCCAACTCCAGAGCACATCCACCACTTTTTCCGGCATAACCCAAGGAAAATTCACAATAGAAAGAACATGAGACCAAAGGCCCCGTGCCACCGGACAATGAAGAAGCAAATGTACAACTGATTCCTCATCACTGTGACAAAGAGAGCACCAATCAGCAATATATACTCCTCGTCTACGAAGGTTATTAGTAGTGAGGATTCTCTCATGCATAGCTTCACAAACAAAGAAAGAAACCCTCATAAGGCACTTCGACCTCCACACCCCTTTCCACGGAAAATTCAAGCCATTGCCACCCACAAGGAGAGAATACATAGACTTCACTGAAAAGACCCCATCTTTAGACCCCTTCCAAAACAACTTATCTTCCCCACCTCTTCTAACCTCCGTTCCATACACAGGAGAAAAAAGTTGAAAAATCCGCTAACTCCCAATCATTAGCCAAGCGAAGAAAAGGAACATCTCAAACGGCATAGCCATGATTCCCCACCAAACAATCCGCTACCGAAGCATCTTTGCAACGAGACAAAAAATGGACAACCGGGAATGCAAGAAACAAAGGTCTATCGCCGCACCAGCAATCATGCCAAAAACTAACCCCTCAAACGCAAAGCGCCAAAGACTAACTCCATAAGGCCCCCTACTCAAAGAAGATCTCCACCCCCCCAACAAGCACCCATATTTTGAAACAATAACCACCCTCCAAAGTCTATCCCTCTCAAACGCAAAGCGCCAAAGCCATTTGGATAAGAGAGCCTTGTTAAACACAATAACATTTCTAAGCCCCAACCCCCCCAATCTAAAAAGGAGAGCAAACTAAGTCCCACTTCACAAGGTGAAATTTATGCATATTCCCATCACTGCCCCAAAGAAAGTCCCTCTGGAGCTTTTCCACCCTCTTCGCCACTGCAGCTGGAATGAGAAACAGAGAAAAAAAGTAAGTAGGAAGGCAAGAAAGAGTCGACTTAATAAGAGTAAGCCTACCGCCCTTGGAAAGATACATCCGCTTCCACCCCGCCAACCGCCTTTCCATCCGTTCAAAAATCTCATCCCAAATGCGGACGCTCTTAAAGCATGCACCTTTAGGAAGCCCAAGGTAAGTCATAGGCAAAGAGGCCACTCTGCAGCCCAAGATAGAAGCCAACGCCGGAACATTATCAACGATACCAATGGGAATAACCTCAGACTTAGTCAAATTGATTCTAAGGCCAGAAACTGCTTCGAAGCACAATAGAAGGCATCTCAGACTCCGAAACTGGCAGACCTCCGCCCCACACAACACCAAGGTGTCGTCAGCAAAAAGTAAATGTGAGATACTCACATCCCCATCGGGACCACCACCAACCTTAAACCCCTTCATACCACCAACAGCCACCACCCTGCCTATCATGAGACTAGACGCTTCCATGACTATCACAAACAAGAGGGGAGATAGGGGGTCCCCTTGCCGCAAGCCACGAGAGCTACTGAATTAGCCTTCAGGGCACCCATTGACAATAACCGAGAACTTCACCGTTGATATGCAGAAGAAAATCCAGTTGCACCATTTGTCTCCAAAACCACATCTATGAAGGAGCAGAAGGAACTTCCAATTCACATGATCGTATGCTTTCTGAACATCCAATTTGTAAAGCATGCCAGGCACTCCCGACCTCAACCTGGAATCGATACACTCATTGGCAATGAGCACAGAATCAAGAATTTGTCTACCCCTAACAAATGCATTCTGAGAAGGTGTTATAATCTTGCCCAGCATAGACTTCAACCGATTTGCCAACACCTTGGATAAAATCTTGTACACACCACCCACAAGACTAATGGGGTGAAAGTCCTTAAGATCAACCGCTCCTGGCTTCTTGGGGATGAGAACAATAAATGAAGAGTTCAAGCTTCGAACAAATCTCCCCTCCCTAGCAAACCATCAAACATCATCAATACATCTCTCTTAACAATCTCCCAACAAGCTTGGAAGAAAGCAAGGAAAAGCCATCTGGTCCAGAAGCCTTGTCACCATTGAGGCTATGCACCACCCCAGTCACCTCCTCCTCCTCAAAGGGCCTTTCGAGCTGCTCTGCCTCAACCCCCGAGATACTATCAAACTCAAGACCGTCCACCAAGGGACGCCACTCAAAAGGCACCCGATATAATGAGTAATAATCGACAATCGTCTCAGAAATCACCGCGGGGTCCTCCACCACGTCCCCTTCCACCACCAAACTAGAGATTGAATTCGCTCTCCTATTTGAATTAGCAACACTATGGAAGAACTTAGTACATCGATCTCCTTCTTTTAGCCAAAGAGCCCTAGACTTCTGCCTCCAGCTCACCTCCTCCAAAGCACTCCTCCAAAGCAATTAAATTATTGAGCTCCCTATCACCCGATCGCTCGCTAGGGAAACGTGTCACATTAAAGTCACCCCCTATGCACCACGGGAGATTCCACGAATCATAAATCCATGTCAGCTCATCCCACAAAAGACGCCTACTACTATCACTATTGGGACCATAAACTCCTGAAAAGATCCACTTCGCCCCATCATCAACATTCTTGAGTAACAGCGAGAGAGAATTCCCCACAACACGACTTAACCAACTCCAAACTTCAAGAATCCCACAAACACAAAATACCACCCGACGCTCCCACAGCCTCCAAACAACACCACTGAACGTGAGACCCTCCCCACAATCTTCTCACTAAGGCACGAGAAACCGTCGCAACTTTCGTCTCTTGGAGACATACCAAATCCGCTTTCCACCCTTGTAACAAATTGCCCACACTTTTACATTTACCATTATTATTCAGACCCCTCACATTCCAGCTAATTATTATGGGCTTCATAAAGACTGCACAATGACCCTCCCCCCCTTCCTGCTCCTCCTAACGCCAGAAGCACTCCCCTCATAATTGACTGAGCATTCCAGCAATTTTAATTCCCGACAAAGCTTTCCCCCAGATCTGCCCGGAAACCTACTACATAGACCCCTCTCCTCCTCCAGTGCAGTAAACAGCCGCAACAGATCAGCTTCAAACCCAACGCACGAGACCCCCATTAAATGTCTGAACTCGGAGACCATTTCCAGCACCCAAGGAGATGGAACACCCTCCACTCTAGCTGCTGCCGGAGGAAGCACTGTCAACGGCTCCGTGTTCACCCCAGTAGCCTCACCCTCAAAAATAACCAACTCCCCACTAACCTTCGAATAAGAGGCCGAATTCCCCACCAATTCCAAATCACCCAACTTATCGGGAGACAAGCATAAGTTCGAAGGCTGAACCTCACCCTCCAACGAAACATCCCCCATTGCCGAACCAGGGACAATATCACCATCCCCCATTTGGATCGGGAGAGCCAAAGGCGAGGCAAGGGAGACCTGCACTACACCCCCAGCAGGTTCGCAGTTGACCCAGAGCATTCGGAAGCAATCAACACTGTCGCCGGAGCCACACCAGCTTTCTCGGAGCCATCCAGCACTTCCTCCGGCGCCGAAACTGCCAGAACCGCATCAGCCAAGGCATTCTCGGGGACCACCACGTCGCCCAAATCATTCACGGAGAGAAACCCAAACTCCCGATCCACTGAAGGAGCACAGAACACACTCTCGGTGGACCCCTGGTTGCCTGTGGCAACCCACAATCTCCACAGTCCATATCGGCAGCTACAAGAAGCATCAACGCCACACTCCTCTTCGACAATGCCCAGCGCAGGCTGTCCAAGCCCTTGGTCCAACCCAAGTTCACCCGGCCCATCAAAAACCTTCGAACCATGATGGTTTAGATGCACGACTAAAGCAGGCCTTCGGGCCTCCAATTTAAAACCACACACGGAGCAAGTAAAAACGCTAGGCTCGGGTCGAAGAGCCTCACCCGCATCCTCTTTACGAAACAGCTCTATAACACCATCCAGCTCAGATTTGAGCTTCATTAAATGCATCCACAGTGCCCCTTTTGACCTAGCCGCTGAAGCAGAATTCCCAGGAGAATAATTGACCTGGGAAATCACATACTTTTATACGTTATGTGCATGCATCGCCAAAGAAAATCCAGGCTTTACATTATTTCCGTTTTTGCCCTCGTCGTTTTGAGCATGGAGGCTCATGCTTTTCCCAACCTCCTTCGTCTCCGACGACCCGGACCTCACCATCTCGACAAAAGAGACCTCTTTTTTTACGATAGAAGGGACATTCGCCACTCTTCTACGACCAAGCACACCGATAGCATGAATCAGTTCTTCGCAGATCCCAACGACGGACCTCCATCCTTCACTCAACTTCCCCTCCAGGATCATCACAAACCCTCGCCTACGTCTCTCACCAAACTCAGCAAGGGCCACATATCTGCCACTCTGGTTCGGACATTTCTGAGCTAAAAACGCCCTCGTCACTTCATTGAACTTCTCCGAGAAATCATGAGGCTCCTTCCCCTCCACAAGCTTACCAAACAAGTTAGCCAGCCAGACCACCCCATATCTGCCAAAGCAGATTGAGCTTGGTGATTTCCTATTCCATTTCGTTAACGTCACCAAACCGAATGAACTCAAGGAGAAATGGAAAGTCTTCGCCTCAATCACTAAACTACGGAAAAACGCCATTGGATTTACGCTTGAAATCAAATCTTACCAGGTCTTGGCCTTCTTGAGCTCATAGACCTGCCCCAGAGTCTATTTTTAAAAAAAAAAAAGTTGTTGCAGCATAGCTCAGCAGGATGTGGTCACCATCTATCGATATGTTTTCATGGCATCCCCTAAAAGCTAAACTATACAGTTAGGTATAACAGCAATCGCCAAATATTTTCAAAACAGTTCACGTCCTCTTGGGTTGTGGCCTAATGCCAATGACCAAGTGAGGATTACAAGTTAGCACTTACTAGGTAACTCGTGGAATAGATTGGGAAATGGTATTAGAGGAGGTGTTCAGTATGAATTCATTTGACCCATTACTAAAAGCTATATTACTCTGCTTCAAATGTTCGAACACAACATTTGACGTGGTTCGCACAACATGTGTTAAACAAGAATGAAATGTCAAAAACTCCATTTACACCCAACATTCATTTGTATAACGAGGAATTTAAACTGTACCATCCATATATTAGCTTAAATAAAAGAACACAGGTTAAGACAGAGATCTTAATTGACTTACAACAGCTGATAATGTGCTAGCTGCGGTCATCAACACTGAGAGAGCCACGTTTCCACTGGTACAACAAGAAAGGTCGTGAGATCTTCTGGCACAAAAGAAAAGCAAAAACTTGATTTTACAATCCTTGGAGAATTCACAAACCGTGCAATATAGGTGACAATGTTACTTGCTGTCCCTGCAACCAAAAATCAATATAAATACCTAGGCAAGGGGAATGTGGATGAAATCTAAAACTAAAGACCAATTGATATACATACATACCACCTGGGCAGCAACCAACCAAAATTAAACCAGCTGCATAATAGGATGGCAAATTTAACAGCTTGCTCAAAAGGAACCCAGACAATGGCATCACCTGCAACAATTCGACCATCATGGTTCCCCTTACAATCAATCAGCTGCACCTCAGATTTATCATACCACTACTCTTGATGGTTCTGCAGATTACCACTTTCCCAATGCTGACACATGTTTAGATTGCCTAACATATTTCCAGAATAGTTCCCAATTTTATTAGATGTTCCCTTTTGTTTGTGGAACCCCCTTGTTTGTTTTGTATATTCATAGCATCAATACAAGTTACCATTCACCCCAAAACAACCAAAAAACTTCTGCATCACTTACCAGCTTATATCAACTCAATCATGACTATGCAATTAACCCAACTAATGGTAATTTTCACAAAGATTTTAAGTTCATTTCCTTCACTTCATCATACATTAATTTCTAATCATGAATTTCGGTTACATTTACTCTACTATATTATCTATTAACCATACTGGTTAATTGTGTACTGAATTCACATAAAAACCGCAAAAAAGACCTTTAAAAATATGAAAGATAAACCTTAAATAGTATTTTATCCACGAGAGATGCTCTAATGGACTCGGGTGCAAGCAAATTTATGGGAAATGTGCCAAACTTAGTAAAAGACCATGAATACATCTGACATGTCAGTTAAAAGCCAGGAATAGGTGAAAAAGGGAATTAAACAAGCCTAGGGAAGAGGAGAAAATTGATTACACTAACAATGCCAGCCACGGAGTCAGACGCCGTCACTGTAGATATTATTAGAAGCAGCAACTGCCCAATTTTGAAGAGCAAAATCTTAGAATCCCCCCAGGCAAATGCAAGATTGTCAAGAAACCTTTTAGAACACAAACAGAAGATGTCACTCATCTACGATGAATTGTCTCTTATATCAGTTCTACATATTTTTAGTAGATATTCGCCATCTCCTTGGACAGCCTCAACTCCAACTCCAACTCCAAAACGTGATGAAAGACTAGCCTCCATGCCCAGCTAGAGAACACTCGAGTGCAACTGTAAGTTCAACTCTACTTCAGGTTTTAATGCTGATGATAGATTGATATTTGAGAGCTCAAATGGTTACATGCCAAATTAAGAATTTATGACTAAGATTTAGAGGTCGATGAAATGCCCAGCTAGAGAACACTCGAGTGCAACTGTACGTTCAACTCTACTTCAGGTTTTAATGCTGATGATAGATTGATATTTGAGAGCTCAAATGGTTACATGCCAAATTAAGAATTTATCACTAAGATTTAGAGGTCGATGAAATGAGAATCATTTTAGAACATAGGATAAAGCAGGGTACAAGGGTCAGAGACTCATACAATACGACACTTTAAAAGTGGGGGTTAGCGACAGCTTGCTGAATAACAACCCTTACATTCTCATTGTCTGATTTACACATGGTCTGATTTGTAGACTGCAACGCAATATCGAGAATTAACATAGTCAAGCATTTTGATATTCTTCTTATATCTATGTAATTACAGAATCTTTATAGATTTTATCTTCCTCTAATCACGTTTCAACTTAGTGCTCTCTCGCTCGTACAGTTTAAGACCTAAACCCAGCTCATTTTCGGTGACATTGGAGACGGAATAAACTCATGCAATAGCATTCGGGAAGGGAAAAAAAAACAATGAGATCAGAAAACTGACCGAATACTGTAGCACAAAGCCGCATAGTAATTCCTTGGGCATAGCCAGAGCGCTGCGAAGATCGTCAAGAGTAAGCGTCATACCCATACCAAGCATGGTCAAGGTTAAGCCAAGAACGGTCCACTTGGGTTTGACCCAACTGTAGGAGCTCGGCTTGATGAGCCCCAATAGGCACCCCAGTGCTACCCATACGGGAAATGCAGTGGATACAGCTTCCGCGATGAACTGAACCCAATCGCGGAAACTCCAGGCGCGATCGGTGCTACAGTTGTTCGATGAAATTCCGCAACAAAGTCGAGGCAGATGTGCGTTTGGCACATCGATGATTACTGTATGTGGTATTAGAGAGGTGGATGTGGTCCAAGTGGGTTTGTTTGTTAGAGGTAATGGTACTGATTGAAAATGATGTCTAAGTGCAAGTCGAACGGAAGAAGAAGAAGAACAAGAAGCAGTCGAAGTGTAAGATTTTGTGGAACAGGGGACTGGTAAGCGTCGTGATTCAGCTCTTCTCTGTGGAAAGGTCGAAGTGGGGAATGCGTTTTCTTGAAATTTGAAGCTTCTTCCTCCATGATGAGAGCATGAAAGTGAAGAAGACTGCATTCTCCCTCTCCCTCTATCACTGAGTAGTTTCCACCGAGTATAGTGAGTCGTGACTGACTACTCCATTCGAAGCATGTGCTATGAACTAAGAAGCGCGGTATGAAAAATAAGAGGCACGTTACAAACTAACCTTAAAATGGTGTGAGGAAAAAAATACATTTCTACATCTTCAACTATTAATTTTATCAACGATTATAGATCTGACATTTTATACTTTAAATTATCAATTTCGTTATATTTCGCTCTTCAACTACCATCCCATCCGTTTACCCTTTGTACCTTTTTACCGTTGATTTAGATGAAAATTACTATTTTTATTAAATGAAATAACAAATTTATACATATACAAAATATAATTATAAAAAATTATGAAAGTAAAATCATCACTTCACTCAACCAAGTATAATCATTTCCGTCTAAATTAATAATAAAAATGTAAAGTGTAAACAATTGATAGATGAATGATAAAATATAACGAAATTTGATAATTTAGAATGCAAATGACAAATAATAAGAATCCTAATAATCGGAGGGCAAAAATGTATTTAACCCACGATATTTTTAACCATTATTTTTGAAGTTGACAGCTTTACCACCTGTCTGAAGTGGTTAATCTCATGACACGCCAACTACATTAAATAATCTTATATATTTTGCATCTATTTAATTCGGCATCAGACTTTCTCTTTTTTTCTTTTTTTTTTTTTAAATTTTTATAGACGAAGGTTAGATGTATGCGAGATAATTTTGAAAAAAATTTAAGGAAAAAAATATAAAGCCGTCTATTGGCTTCACCCACAAGGCAATAAAAATTGTGCCACATGAAACTCACTGATTTTATCTACAGGGTGTAAAGTGTAAATTATTTATAATTTGAGGTACAATTTCCAAAAAATGTAATATTTAGAGAACGCAAAGTGTATTTTCTCCTATCTTATATATATGAAGAAGGCAAGAGACCTGTCGTACAAGTAGGGGTCTCACTGGGTCGGGAGAGAGTTGGAATTCAATCCAAAATTTGAAGCAATTACATATCCAATGCTTATTTTATGTATAGAGTTGAGATATTATGTATATTTACGTAACACATAATAACTTAATATATTGAACATTACGTTTACAGCATAATCAATCGTCAATTTTCATCAGTAAACTCCGGATATACTTAATTATTAATTATATATTTGTGCTTTAATCATCGTGTTTACAGAAAATAATAACTATTTTTTGATATGCCAATTTGTTTATGGCAAAATATCAAGTACAGAAATTAAAATTATTAAAAGTTCGCTGTAGAATTCTGGGAACTCTAGGAAATCAGGATATTTCCGTAAATTCTTACATTTGTGAATTTATACTGCCTTTCCAATCTCTCCCATAATTCAAACTGCTGAGTCGCAACTCCAAGTACATCTGTCTATGCCTACTTGTCTGCTGTCCCCTCTGCTTCCAATCGCATGGGAACCAAACCTCCAGTTAGTTCAGATTCAGTTCATCGTCTACTTCATCTCCATTGCAGCTACATCAGCAGTTGTCTCCGTGCCTCTTCCAAAGCTTGATGGTGCATTTATCACAACCGAAGACCATAGGCATGTGTTCAATTTTCATGATCACTGCAGCAAACCCTCAGTCATCTTATCTCACGATTAATTGACAAGAGTCTTCATGCCTGTATTTTGCAGGGGTTCTCTGCTATTGTCATGGAACCCCAGACAAATTGTTGTGGATACCTCCATGACAGACTATTGCATGTTCACATTTCTCCTCCAAAACACTTGGTGTGAAACCAACCATTGACAGAAGCCTCAAGGAGACAAGGACTCGCGGGAGTTCTTTTATAATGGACGAAAGCATGTCACACCTAAGTTGAGTCGATTTGTCTTCCCAAAGAAATGGTTCGGTTGGGGATTCGTACAACTTGTGGCACCAATAATCCTTTTGACTGCTAAATTGAACTGGTTAGTACATAAGCTGCCCGACGGTATCTGGGTTCGAGATTTGAAAGGAAAATACTGGCAATAAACCCCTGCTACAAGCTCCTACAGTGCAGTCATGTTCATGTGTGGACGGTGATTGAAGATAAACAAATATGTACTACCATGTGTTTTGCGCTCCAGGAGGGCAGAAACATTATATCTGGGATCAGCCATAGGTGCCTCAAGCACAGCAATTGAAACCCAGCCGCAGAATGGAATGCAGTACGCCACAATTTAGTAGCTGGTACGGATGTAATAAACGAAGAGAGTATACACGGCAATGCAGAATTGATTAGAGAAGTAATTAAACACCTTTTCTGGTAGTGCTCCTCAACTGTGGATAGACTTTTTGGTGTGAATCATGATAGATGATGGCATTAAGCTTCAAATCACCGGAAGAAACAACAACAGCTGGGTCTCCGAGACATATTCACCGAATTTGAAAGGGCATTGTTTTGGGTTCAATTTGGACACAGTTGACTCCTGGAAGGAGGTTTGAAGTGTAATGTCGGTGTTACAATTCAGTCGCAATATTCTGTTATTTCCGTTTCTTGCAAAGATTACAGTGCAGCTCCCCCTGCCAGATAAGCACGGAGTAAATGAACTCCACTGATCCCCACTTTGGAGAGGAAAGTGCAACAACTTTAGTGGTGTAGCAAGCCAGTCAGATGAGCCACAAAATTGTGCAACGAAGTGCAGCATCTCAATGCGGAAACAAGTTGGGCAATTCAGGACTTCGTACTACCGAGGTGAAACTATCACCAAAAGAGAGTCGCATCAAAAGGGTGAATCATGAAGCACCGATCAAAACGTATTATATTATACATATCAAAATGCTGAATTGCATCTCAGGAAACTAAGTTATATACACCTGGTAGTCTTTTGTCTGGGTGAGCCATTGACTTGGTTAAGCAGCTGGTATAAGTTCCAGGGGAGCGCTGGCAGGGGAGAGAACAGTCCAGGTTTATTGCTTGTGCCACGGTACAGGACAACCTGAAAATAGAACTCACTTGTTTGTAGGATGATCAACAGGTATACAAGTAGTATCATGCATCAGAGAGTGAACAAACCAAACATTCAGTAATAATTTCAGGTTTGTCAAGCCAAAAAAACAGAAAACAAGAGAAACAGAAGTTATATTTCCTGTCAAAATGCTATTTGTAAGCAATGCAAGATTCCCTACCCAAGTGAATTTGAACGTCTAACAGCTACAAAAGCATTTCCACAGGCAGAATCTGAGATAATGCCTAGTTGAAACACCACTCACCACAACTCTTCATCACAGATTGCATAAATTCATAATAATCCATATGGTACAACTTGGAACGACCATTATTAATATATCAATATGGCAGTGGATTTTAAATGGTCCAGTAATGACATTCTTCTATTGCCATGTTGATTGGTAAACATCAAAATCGACTGCAACAGTGCATTCAGCTTTCTCGTATAAACCTATAATGAGGAAAACAATCCCAAATATTATTTTGCAGGGCGAGACTCAATAGGGTAAGGTCCAGGCTTTGTAGAATTTGGACTTTCTGTATTATTGACAGACATTTTCATATGAATTTAGGAGAGAATGTAATACACAACACATACATCCTTAGTTGTCTCTTTTTCTTTGTTCTTTTAATGACTTGTTTACTTATAAAAAAGAATTTATCATCTTTCAGAAATTCAAACCAAGGGCGTCAGACCAATCATTTTTTGTCAGATCTAATTTTTAACTCTTATCAGTTTTCATAGTGTGCAAGAAAAGTTGGATTACTGGACGAGAATTTATCAGCTAAACTCAGCCTAAACGTACCACCTGCAGATCTGCCAAACAAGCAGCAAAAAGTTCTTTCCATAAAAAACTAAAACAGAAAAAAGGTAACTTTAACCAAATATAGCATAACAAAAAGATAGGATAAAATAACCTAGTACATATGCATTCCTCATAAATGGATAGATTGCAGAAGGAGAATCTTGTAGAGACAGTGGGATGTAAACCTGGAAAAATAACAAGTACGAATGTCAAACACATATGACAGTTCAGACTAGGCAAGACAGATCATCCTATAAACATGAGGAAAATGAAAAAAGGAGTACATTTCTCATTAAGATCACAGCTCAAATGAGAATAGGATATTGAAAAGCACAAACTTATTATAGCCAATCAATTGAAAGGGGCAATTATGCACTATGATATCCAGGTAAACTTTTTTTTTTCTAATTAATAGCAGGTAAACTTACAACTAAATAATGCTTACTAAATATTATTTAATATGTCATCCAAGTTCACAAAGACAACAAAATGTACTCAAACGACTGCAGAACAAATGACGACCTCTACATGAAACCAGTAGGCTGATAACGAGAAGCACACAGCAATGGATTTAACAAGTTCTAGTCTTCACATAAGGAAAAGTTAAATAGACAAGTCTGCATCACCATAGCTGCTTCATTGCTTCTTCACAAGGGGACAGATACTGAATATCAATTAATTAGCATACTTGTCAAAATATTCCCTACAAGAGTCATATACACTCTTGGAACTATCAAGAAGGTTTTTTAAAACATCCTGCAATATTTCATGAATCAAAACATTCAAGCTCACAACTCCACAATTAGAATTACTATTTTCAGCAAGCAGACAACAAAAATGCTTATCTATATTCTTGTCTCAACAAATTGCTAACTCAGTCGAAGTCAATGTCAATTGTGACTATTTAGATAAATATCATCACAAAAGACTCAGATTCAACAGCAATCAAATATCTTTTTTTGATAAGTAAGAAAAGGAGGTAACAGTACAAGGAGCTATACTGAATTCCTAATCCAGACAAGCTACAAAGCTAATAAAATCAGATACATCAGAGAAAGGACTACCCAACACCAATCAAATATCTTATCCTTGAAACTACTCTTTTGTACGAAATGCCCCCAGAAGATCATTTCTTGCAGTTTAGGAGATTCGATTGCTTTAGAGGCAATATCCATTCTTTACCATTCACTTCATTTTCAACCTAGCTGGTATTGGAATTATGTCTCCATATTCCTTGCTCCTAATGTTGGTTAAAAATGAACGCCAGAGAAACTTGCTGGCAAGAAGAGACAACCACAGTAAAAGCTGTGGTGTGGGAGGAAAAAACAGTACTGCAAGTAGGACACTGTCGGTAAAAATCTACCCATCAAAACAGCAACCAAACAACAAAGCACTCGGAATATTACACGAGGTGGAACCGTACAGACACCTAGGCCAAGGACTTTTTTTTTATATCATCAAAATAGCTTCCATGGCATAACAATCAATGAAATGGCACAAAACACCTCCTTAATCATGATTGCAAGTAGTTCTTTACCAATGCTAGTAACAAGAGGAATTAGCATCAACCTACAATTCTGATTGTACACAAAGAGAGAGAGAGAGGGGCAGGGAGAGAGAGTGGTATTTTCTGCTCTCACAACCAACAACAGGGCCAAATGTGAGGGAAAATAGAAAATTCTGAATAGTAAAGACCTACTTGACCAAGAAATCTGCACCTTTCTGCTGAACATGTCTTGTCAATGTAAGGATAACTCACGCAATGAATAAGCTTCACTTCTTCATTGGTTGCCATTCTTCAAGCAGGTATCACATATTGACCAAAATCTATTTATCAAAAGTACACCTCCCCAACCCAAGCCCCACACACAACCTATAGAGCGGGGAAAAAAATTTCCAGAACAGAAGTGAAAGCTTGTATCATTTTGTCCCTGCCCCCGAAGTAAACGCCAGCATCTCTCTCACTTTAGTGCTGTTGCTTTTCAGATTTAAACTTGCCTCCTAATCAAATGTATACTTCTCCCCAACCCAAGCCCCACACACAACCTACAGAGCAGAAAACAAATTTCCAGAGCAGAAGTGAAAGCTTGTATCATTTTGACCCTGCCCCTGAAGTAATATTGATCAAAAGTATCCTTCTCCCCAACCCAAACCCCACACACAACCCAAGAGCAGAAAACAAATTTCCAGCGCAGAAGTGAAAGCTTGTATCATTTTTGTCCCTGCCCTGAAGTAAATGTCAGCATCTCTCGCACTTTAGTGCTGTTGCTTTTCAGATTTAAACTTGCCACCTAATACAAGTACCAGATATGGCGGCATATCATTCCTACTCATGGTGAGCCAAAAACTGGAGTCTCCCACCTCAAATGAAGAAGAGGAGGAAGAAAACAAGGGGGGGGGGGGGGGGCTTGTTGACTCACAAGAGGAAGAGCACAACCAAAATAACATTCATAAAGAAAACGGGGCTTTTCAGAACAAGAAATCCCTTAATTGACCAAGAAACTCATCCTGCATCTCCGCTTTCAAACACGTCTAGACAACGAAAGGAACACAATTGATAAAAAGCTCCATTTGATTCTTGGCTGCCAATCTCCCAAACAATAACAGACGTTGACAGTAAATATACACTTCAGCCTACCCCAATGATATCCCCTCGCTCAAAACCTCAGGTAAAAAGAAATTTTCCATTGCATAAGTAAAAGCCAATATCATTTTATCCCCCGTCCCCTAAGAGGTAAAAGCCTGTATCTCTTTGACTTCACATGTGTTGGGTTAGAGATCCATCCTTGCAAGTGCTTGCAGTTCTACAACAATAACCAAATATGGCTGCACAGCATTTCTTGCTAGGGATGTGCCATAAGCTGTAATATCAGTCCAAAGAAAAAGAAAAGAGAGGGAGGGAAGGAAGGAAGAAGAAACCAAGGGAGTTAGGGCAAGAACGGGTCTAGATCCGATTAAAAGAAGCCTCGTAGTCATGAGTTCGGTTATTGTGCTAGCACTATTGTGTTGAGCATGCTGAACAACAGCTAGGATTAAAAGCTGGAGATCCGGCGGCTGTGGTTAAACACATCATTTAAAATATTCAAAACATTTTCATTGATGTGGCGCGATCTGGGGCCTTGGATTTTGAAGAAGGGATCCTAGTCGTCGCTTAGCATGCTCAACACATTAGTGCTTAGCACAACAACCGAACCCCGTAGCCACACCAATAAACTAACCAACTTTCTACAAACTTGAGCCAAGTACTTGACATATCTTATCAGTTTTGACAACATACTCCTTGAAATGAAAAGGCATTTCCTACACACAAATGTTGGCGCATCAAAACCAAGATTTTTATAACAGCTACTTCGGAATATAGACACAGCCGAAAAAAGAAACTCCATTAAAGGACATGTTTCGAGGAAGAAATCACCGATCTTTTTCACAAACAAGCAACAGTTATTTTGAGGAAGTGAGTTTTCGGGTCTAACTTGGGTAACCAAAGAATAGAACTCAGAAACCCCAATTAGAAGGTTTTAATCTTATGACTATTGGCTATCTCTTTTGATTGCCTCCATTACTTTTAGTGAGTCGACAAATACCATTCTGGAGTTTGATGTCAATTACTAAACTAACAAAGCGGAACAGGATCTTGTACAGCATAGCTATGTGAAAATGGTATATGCAAAAGCAGCACAGACAATGAGAATTACTTAACAATGTAGAGCACTGGCGAGTGTTAAACAAGTTTCTGATGGAATATGTATTTGTTTTGAAATGTGACAATATATCCATAACCTCCTTTTAGCCATATCATGATGACCACAAGGATTGATACAAGTTCCTAATCCCAACTCCTAGAGACTTTAGAAGACCTTTGCTACAATATGGAATACCAAAACAAGACTACTGGCTTCAGCATATCTAAAGTAGTTCTAAAGTAGTATACCGCAGAGCAAGTTTCCGAAAGTCAAGGGCTTTCTCTGCCACAAACGACCTTAGTTTTTTTCCCTGTTCAAAGAAATATTCAAAAGAAGGAAGAATACAAGACATACTACTACCACAGACATGTCACTCTTGTAAGGGCAGCACTTTGCATTGTAAGGATTTACTGCAAAACTTGGACACGTCCTCAAGGCAGATAACTGTCAACTACCTTAAATCACCTGTGGTACATTGAATTCTACCCATCCGAAATATAAGAAAAATCACATTGACTGCATTAGATACAAAGTAAGGAGATGGAAATATTTGCATTGAGTCACCGGAATAAACACAACATACTGCATCATCATGCTAATATTAATTGTCAACTTTTGGTACAACGCCAACAAAAAAGAAAACCAAATATAAGGGCAACTATCCCAAATTTTTCTCATGACAAAACACTTCCATTCCAGACCCAAGTATCTAATAAGTAGCAGGCCACGGTACCAGTTAGAACACTAGCAGGTCACGGTACCAGTTAGAACGCAGCTAGGTGTAGTAATGAAAAAAGTCTATCGGTGCCCTTGAGTTCGTTGCATTTCATAGGCATTCCAGGAACCAGGACCAGGTCCATAATGGTGGTAATTTTCTGTAGCAGCCTGAACCTTCAAGTTACAAGGAAAGAACGACATATCTAATCATTAGTCTGTAGACATACAAACAAAAGAGGCAGCTTATTCATAGTCGTCTAATGATGATACCGAACCACACACACAAACACTTAAACATTGTATAAAATAGGAAAAACTTACTGGATTTATGCCATAGCTAGCAGGATAAACATTTCCTGCATAACCTGCGTCCGGATTGCCATATTTCACATTGTAGCCTGTCCCTGCATAGGGTAGAATCGTACAGTGAAAAAGAGAACAAGATACAATACATGAAATTGCAATTACTGGGTTAAATCAAGCTCTAAGGATAATATTAGCATCAAGTGATTATTGAAGCAATTCAACTGTGGACATAAAGTGAGAGGAAGAACTTCACAATTAAACACCATGGGTGAAGCCACCGGAAAACCAATTGAACTCAAACTAGAATAAGTTGACCTGTTAATTCCTTACCAACTCGAGTAACTCATAAATCAATTAGTTGTAAAAATGAGTCATTTTATTTTTTATTTCAACATCCTCCGTCATATGCTGATTCTTTCTTGACCAGATAAACCTAAACACAGAACAGTTACATACCTGGATTCCCAACAGTAGCAGCAGCACGAGCTCTCTTCTCTGCATTAGCAATCTCTGCACGAAGCTTCTCCAACTCTCGAGCCATTGAGAGCAGTTTCTTCTCCATCACTTGACCATGCTCATAATTCTCAGAATATCCTTTCTTCTCATACTCAATGGCAGCTCTATATTCCAAAAAAAGAACACAGATCTTCAGAAATGAACAAAACCTTAATTGGAACATCGACTCAAAATCATACAAAAAAGAATAGTGTAATATAGGTACTACTTTGCACGTTGCAACTCTTGCTTCATAGTCTCAACTTCCGCCCTTATAGCTGGAGCCTGCTGCAAATCTGCTGTAAGTCTAGCCAAATCTTGAGTCATCACTTGTACCTGACCTGTGAGCTCCTGCCTTGCATCACTAAGCTCTTTAATATCAGCACGAACTTGAATAAGCTCAGCACGCATAGCATCAACCCCCCGAAGGTCAACCTCCAAATGAACAGACTTCTCATACAACTCTCTCATCTGACCATCCTTCTCTGCCCGCAAGGAATCTGCAAAATGACCCGTTCTTTGCAACTCATACTGTGTAGCTTCCAGTTCCTGCTTAAGCGCGACATGGGTCGCAGCTAACCTCTGGTTATCAACTAAGAGTCCCTGAATTTCTTGGTACTGAGCATCAAGACCCTCCTGAATTATTGCAGGATGAGGAGGGAGCGGTCTGTGACCCATTCCAAACTGGGACTCTCTCATCTCTTCAAGTAGACCTGGGTGGGGTATTGGCCCAAGGCTTCTGCCAAATGGAACTTCACGGACTGCAGAGGGTAGTCCAGCATGAGGAGCTCCTTTCATTGGAAGAGGCGGTCCACGATTTCTTCCAGACATTATTCTTTCTTAAGGTCTGGTAAGTAATAAAATGTTCCTGTCAACAACTAATGGATAAACTTTTCAGTTGATAGCCCTAAAAATTAAACAGAAAAAAACAATCAACTTGGAAATCTCTTACTCAAAACTAAACTGAGAAGAAGTCAGAAAGATATAAATGAGCAGAGTGAAATTAAAACTTGCTATGACTTTTGAAGACAAGGGAAAGGCCATTGCAATCAAGATGTGCGAAATTTCAATCAACCTAAATACGAATTTAGCTGAACAATTAAGCCCTAAAAGACCTGTTTGGCTAGCGATACAATCCTGTGGAAAACAAAACAAGACGTGAAGATTAGGGGAGGATGTCAGATCAAAAAATGAACCTCCACAAACGAAAAAGCAAAGCAAAATCTCTTATGGACTTTCTTCCAACGGAGAGGGCAAAAAATAAAAGGACCCAGCGAAATCTTATTCCTAAAAATGACATTTTCAGGATTAGTCACAATTACTCGACCCCAACAGCGTCGAAAAATCAACAAATAAGTATGCTTTCGTAAACCCAAAGCCCTGACCGTCCATTTGGTTGCCAAAGAATATTGTGGAAACGAAACGACTATCGAGATTTCATTTCCAAATTCAGATGTTGTTTCACTTGGCCACAGCCGGAAAAGAAAAGAGAACCAGCCCAAACGAGCAGGCAACATGACCCACAAGAGTCAGAATTCCATTATCCCTTTCTGATTCCTCCCTTTCTTCAGCAGCGAAACGAAAGAATTTCCAACCCATGAATGACAATTACACGGCAGAAAATGGACGACAAGAAAAAAAAAATTAAAACAGATAAGGTGTGACATTATAGAACCTTGACGAGTGAAGGTTTTGAAGCAGCTGATGATTGAGGCAGAAAGAATTTCTCCTGCTGTAGTACGTTCGAAAACCCTGAGACCCAGATACCCTTGCCTGAGTCGAGAAGAAAAGAAAAAAAAAACAGTATTATAGGCAGTTTTGCAAACTATTTTGATAAATTCGCGGGTTATAGGGTGAGTTTGCGCGAAAAAAAAAATCGCAATATTTTTCATCAATTTATAATAAAATATTATAATATAATTTCTCTTTTTCTATAAAAAAATATAAAAATTTACAAAAAAATATAAAAAATTACCTCTCTTCACCTTTTTACTAAACTCAATACCAACACAAAACCCAATACCAAAAATTTTTCAACACAAACACAACCATAGTATGTGTTGATATAGTTTTTAGACGTTTTCAAAAACTTTTGCACTTAATTTTTTATCAATTTCAATATATTTTTATCAATTTTAATAATATTTTTATAAAATTTAACAACTTTTAACATATTTTTTATCAATTCTAAAAAAATTTACACTATTTTTAAAAAAATACAAACACACAAAATTGTTTGGAGATCTAAACCAAACATAATCATAGCTATTTGTTCTTTGTGTTTTAACTTATTTTAATTAATAGTTATTAAGTTTTTTATATTAGTAAAAGATTTTTGAATTTATAACTTTTATTTATAATTTTATGATTTATCAACTCAGTATAGGTGTTAACCAAAACTAAAACTATTTATAATTTTTTTAACTTTTTTATAATTTTTTGTTGTTTTTTAAATAAAAATTAAGAAAAATTATAAATCAGATTATTTTAGTTTTTGGGTAACACATGTGAACTAATGATTGGTGTTGACATGTGACCCATTAATTTTAAGGATAAAAATTTAAGAGAACGACTTATTTAACAAAAATTATAAACTTAGGAACTTTTACGACCATGTTGAAAAACTAATGACGATTTTGTTAAAAAGGGTCAATGGAAGAAATGGGTACTTAACCCTAAATTTATTATCAATCCAAACATTTTCGAATGGAAATTTTTTTTAAAAAAAAAATTGATAAGAAAATAATAATAATTTTAAGGGATAAATGTCAAATTGGTCCATGTAATATACGCGAAAATCGTTTTGGTCCCTGTGATAAGAAAATTAGAAATTTAATCTCCATAATGTCAAAAAATCCCTCAGCCGCAATTCGAGTTTCTTTCGGCTACCCCCAAAGCTGAACCCTAACCCTAATTTGCACACACCATAACCCATCTATTATTCCTAAATCGGCTTCCCATTCGAAATCTGAGACCATTTTCGTTGGGCTCGTTGACCAGTTTTGTTGCAGGCTTTTTGTCGTAGACTGTTTCTTTTTTCGTGAAGGTACGTTAGTTAGAAATGTCACACAAAAAATCAGCTTGGAAGTTTATTTGTTAATTTCTCTGTTTTATGTTAAAGTTTCAATGCGTGCACGTTGGTCTTGTGGCTTGGTAGTTTATTTGTTAATTTGTCTGCTTTTTGTTAAAGTTTCGGTGTGTGTACGTTGGTCTTGTGGACTTGAACTAGGCTGTCTGATTTGGTTGGAAATTTTCAGTGCGTGTACGTATGTCAGCATGTGGGGTTGTCTCTTGTGTTTTGTTTGACTTATGTGGCTTGTATGTTGTGTTTGTTGTATACAACGTTAGAAGTTTTGATAGGAATTTAAATCACATGGCAGTATGATTAAAGTGGTCCAAGAATTCTTGATTGTTGGGATGTATGCTTTATTAATCGAATCCGTTGTGCCTATTGGGTTAGTGGTCCCAGATCCATATAGAATTCCAACTAACTGAATTTAAAATGAAGGATTTTTCCACAGTTTGAATAGTGCAATTTAATATGGTCCTTTTACTTTATTTTTGTTCCTGTACTATGATATAAAATGGTTTCTGGTGTTTTTTTCCTCTGTTTGAGATGTAGTCCCTATACTTTCATAAAATAGTCTGTTAGATGTGTGTTTTAGTCCCTGTGTTTGATATAGTCACACGAGTATAAATATTGTGTTTGGCATGAAACACGTACTCCTTTTTCTTATCATTTGCCCTGCATGCATGTATGAAACTCAAGGTCAGCATCCACTACGGTGGAAAATTTGGGGGCGAACCCCTAGAATATCTTGGTGGTGAGAAAGTGGACATTTGAAGCATGGACCCTGACTACCTCACTATTGTTGACTTCAACTCATGCTTGAAGGATATTGGGTATATGGGAGCTGCTGTACTTTGGTATAGATTGTGTGTTGAGAGTTGTGGGCAGTTGTTTTGGCCTATGAAGTATGACAACGATATCATTTATCTGCTATGTAGGATTGGAAGCGAGGGTGCTGGTGTAATCGATGTTTATGTTGAGCATACAGTTGATGTGACAACGTTTGTAGATGACCCAGATTTGATTGATTATGTTCCAAGTCAATATACTTTTACTGAGGCTGAATTGGAAGATGAAGATACTGAAGAAGAAAGGGTTGAGCATGCCTCTGATCATGGCATGACTCCAAGTATTGACCCTTCGGGTGGAGAAGTTAGTGGAAGGGCTCAGCCTTCCATTATGGATGTGTCTGGTGGGACAAGAGTTAATGGTGAGGATTCAAACAATTCAAATAGTACAAGGGAGATGAGAACACAGAAATTGAGGGGTGGAAGTAGCAATGGAGGGAATCAGTTTGAGGAAGAGGTGGTTTTGACTGATTTTGAAATGAATGATGAAGATGATGATGTATTGCGTTCTGAAGGTACTGACAGCAAAGCAAGGGAGTCAATTGGTTTGGATCATGGGCTGGTGATGACTAGGTAGAGGTTGGAAGCGACACTGGGTCGATGGAAGTAAAAAATGACACCTTCATTAGAGTTTCTGGAACGACAAAGGTGGTTTAGAGAAGAGGAGGTATTTTGAGTTTGCCGCAGTGTCGACATGAAGCGCAAGATTCAGTTGAAGATTGTCCTTTTGTTCTGAAATATTGGGGAGTTCAAATCTCCACTGAAGTTGTATGCTTTACAAAGAAAATTCGATTACCATTTTAAGAAGAACAATAAGGTAAGGGTACGGGCTGAGTGTAAGGGGGCTCCATGTACCTGGAAAATTCATGCGTCCTAGACCAATGATAGACAGACCAATTAGATAAAAATAATGTCTACGAGGCATAGTTGCGGAAAACACTACATCAATAAGAAAGTAGATGTTGATTGGATTGCCCGATACTATCTACCTATTATAAGGGACACCCTGACGCTCTCACTTACTGCAATGGAGCTCGAAAAAGTAAATCTTTGTGGGGGCAAATTTTTGTTTTAAACCGACGTGGCAAAATTTTGTTGATAGGGCAGGTGAGTTGGCAGTTTTTTTTGACGTGGCAGAGAATGACACCTGACAGCAGATGATTGGTGCAGGTGGTAAAATGCCACGTAGGCTCAATTCCGTCGTGTGCCCATTGGAACTTGGGTCGGAAGGACTGTTTTGCGTAAAAAACATACCACAAGGATGATCCAATTGAAATCAGTACCCCGAGGAAGAATTTGCAAAAGACGCATAACACAAGGATTTGTACGGTATTTAAGCCTATAAACTTTAACCATGAAGCATCGTACAAGTTTCCCTGATTTATTTTTCAAACCTAATATTTCGGATGCAAAAACAAAGACAACCCATTTCCTTCATGTGATTTAAAAAAAACAAGGCAACCCCGCTTGCCATTTTGGTCTTCTGATCTGCCTTTTTGTCATAAACGTTCAACTTCCAGCCTAACTTAAGATGTAAATTGACTCCGGCTCATCATAGAAAATGTTGTGCTTCTTAATTTTTGTGCCACTTCATGTATTATAGTGTTCAATTTTAAGAATGATGTGCTTAGAACATAATTTTATATTGGACAAGAAAAAATACATGCTCATCACCCACCACTTGCTGAAATTGAAGGAGATAATAGAAAAAAATAACTTCCATCCAAATAAAGAAATATGCAAAGAATTTCCATCCAAAACTGAAAGAAATCCACCATTGTGCTTTTTGTCTCTACATCAGACATCACTACTGTCAAGAAAAACCGAAAAGACTCAATTAACAGAACTATGATCACCAAATCAAAATTTTTAATGAAATACCCAAATATAATATTCTACCTCAAAGAAGTATTCTAGGAGTTGTCGAGGCTCCTAAATCATCCACATTGTGATTGTTTCTTTGTTCTTGCGTGAGTCATTCTTGAGGATACTAAACCTTGCACTAATTGCATAATTATTGTACCAGTTGTAAGCATGCTAAACATCTCTAAACTCTAAGGTCCAAACATTTACGACATGCTCATTGTTTGCTCGATCCAACCATCCAAACCATACAAATGAGAAAAATAAAAATTTATACAAAATTGTTGAACGAGAGACCAAAGGAAAAACATGACTCACCGTTTTGGTTGGCTGTGTTACTAGACCCTCGCCTATTAATATTTGGGAGAATCAAGCAATACATCTCAGTCATCTATCAACCTGATTAATTAAATAACTACAGATCAGTAAAAATCATACACTCTATTTCCTATAAAAATCATGACACAAGTGCAAGGTATCATCATCATCTAATAATGATGATCATGTTTAGAAATATAAACAGAAATAACCATTATATATTTGCATTGATAAGTTTAAAGGAAAAAAATTATTACTTTCTATAGATTGGTACTTATAATAGTTTTCAGACAATGATCATGTTTGGAAATATAAACTAAAATAATCATTATATATTTGTGTCTACCAATAAAAGGTGAAATTATAGGTTTTCTTTTTTTTTCCTTCCCTTTGCTGATCATAAAAGCACAGTCTTCATTTCTCAACGAACTTCCAAAAATGTAAACAAATAACACTTACATACAGATAACTGATAAGCAATTTAATCCATGAGTATGTATGAGTTTACGAAATAAATATTGGTCTAGTGGTCAGCAAGCAAAGTCAAAGAGTAAAGATCATTCGGTGGCTTTTCTTGCCTATGAGTGTTTTCTAAATTCCTTGTAACCATTATTTTAGAGTCAAACCACTAGGGTCAAATAGATAGAGGGATTTTTCATAAAGGAATGAGAAGGACGAAGACTAATAGGCAGTTTGCAGATAGATGCACCTTTCATACCACATCTTTGCCATTTAATTTTTTTGTAATTTGTTTTGTTGTGATTATTCACTGAGTATGGTAGATACAAACTGGCCACAAACTCACTCACACATTAAACCATTTTAGAGTTAGACCAATAACGTCGGACCACAAACTCATTCACGATAAACCATTTTAGAGTCATACCACTACCGCCAGACCACATATTCTTTAAACAATCTCACTTTCGGAGTGACACAACATAGAATATAAGAATACAAACAAAAAGCATCAAACTTTCTCTCTCTCTCTCTCTCTTTATTCTCACTGTTGCAGAAAATATCTAATACAAACAAGAAACATCAAATGCTCTCTCTCTATTTACTCAAATACATACAAACTGAGCAATTAGTAATCAGAATAAAACAAAAAAAATAGATTCTCTCTCTCTCTCTCTCCCTCTTTTGGACAAAGGCTCAAACCTTTTCTGAGCACATTCTCACCTTAAGATAGTAGCATCATTTTACTAGACCCCATCTATCCTCATGTCACGTAGTTGTCATTTTCCTGCTTGTTAATTTGCCTTGTTGTTTATCTTTTTATTTACTCTATTTTTGTTTATTCTGTTTTTACTTTCCACGAAGTCGTCTTCACCAGTTCCGCCATCTGAGGTACTTTTTTTTTCCTTTGGCCATACCTTCACTATTTAGTTATCTTTTGATTTTTTTTCTTCTCATCTGTCATCTTTTAATCATTGCGGACAATGCTCACTTTAAGTTGGGGATGAATTGGCTTTCTAAAACTTTTCGATATTAACCCCCAAAGTTGTGTTTGCAAGTAAAGCCTATTTTAGCACAAGTATATAATATGCAATAACTGTAGGCGGGTTTGCCGAACCACCTAGCTTACACACTAGCTTCCGGGTGCTAGGGAACCGTACAAGTGTTTTCCCGGGATCAACACTCAAACTCACCCAAGTGGTTTTTCTGGCTCACCACTCATAACCTCACCAAGCTTGAGATATACACTTACAAAGTTTCTTCTTTAATGAACAACCTCACTAAAGGAAACACTTCTTTTGGATATGAAGATAGATAAACAAAACTCTCTCAAAGAGTGGATAAGAAGATTGAAAGCTCTATCTCTTTTTATTCACACAATGACAAGGATGTGAAAGTGTAATTTGTGTGAATGATATGAGAAATATGAAATAGGAAGGTTTAGAATATTTCTTAAGCTATACAAATGATATGAAAGTGTATTTATAGGCCACATATGAAAACTAGTCGTTTATAGTCGTTAGGGGTCGATTTGACAATTTTACCGTTGTACTGGTCGACCGCTTCATGTACCGGTCGACCAGTTCAAGTAGTCATTGCCCAACTCATAAATTTGAACACTGTCAAGATCATCCGCTTCATATAGAGGTCGACCGCTACAAAAATTTCATCGACTGGTTCATTTAAAATCATGTTTTACCAATTTTAAAGACTTACTTCCCATAAGTATATGAAAGGTTTGAGAATATATTTGGGGTGTTTTGAAACCTTTAAAAATATTTTAATCTTTCAAACAAAAGGTTAAACGGTTTATGCACGTTTTGAAAGATATGCAAGTGTGATTCATAATCCTTGTCAAAAGTGAAACAAAGAGTTACAAGAATTATACCCTAAGTTCTTGAATCTTCACTTTGAGCTCCTTGCATCTTCTTGTTCTTCTTTCTTCAAGACTTTGGCTCTTTCCTCAAATCGTCTTTGTCTTTGAAGATGTCCACTTTATAAACTTGATCCATTTATTGAAATCATCAAAATCTCGATTGTGCCCAAAAGCCAACAAAACCCTGTATGGTCGGGTAGACCTAAAATCCCGAATGCAATACCTATTAGACCGGGAGTGAAGTTTGTCTGCCGGGAAGACCTAAAAACTCGAGTCCAGCCCTGTAAGCCCCGGAAAACCTACAATCCCGAGAGCAAAAATTGTAACCTCGGGATGCCCTAAAAGCCCTGATACAAACTAACTTCCCTGCAAGCTCGGGAGTGAAGCCCTGCATCTCAGTAACTTTGGATGGGGGTTAAGATTCATTCTTGTTTCATCGCTCTATTTTTTAGAGACTGGCAAAAAGCTAGCTGGGGAGTTTGATAAAGTGTTTAATATGCATAATTAAGTGGCTTGAGTGAATTAATTGTTTAACTGAAAATAAATTAAGCACCAGATTTTAGTATTTGAGCTAAATTTATAACAGATGATATTTTACACTTAAGTTGCAGCTGTTGTAACAAGAGCAACGTGACACTCACATGTTTCATTTTTTTACCTTAAAAATGATATACGCTGGTGTTAATCTACTGTAGGGCATTTCTAGAAGTCAAAAAGACAACTACCGACTTTGGGTATTGCTTAGCTAAGCTAGAGGATAATATTTGCGCAGTGCAAACTTGAACAGAAAAAAGTTACGAAAGGAGCTACGCGAGGGACCAAGCGCGGCAGTAAAAAATGAGAGATTGGGAATTCTGGAAGGAAGGGAATCTCGGGTAAAAACTGGGCAGATCTGGAATTTTGAAAAAGCAAGCAAATCTTCTTCTCTTGCTTAAAAGCATGCTGGAAGGAGGGCTGGGGGGGGACATTCAATTCATTTTTATTTTTCTTCTCGTTTTTTTCAGCTTTGTTTTCGTTTTCACTTTTGGAAATTGCTTTTGGCTTATTAAGCTAGAACCTGTGGGAGACTTTAGGGAAACTCTTTCCCCGTTGCCCAAGCTAAAGGCCAAAAGATTTTTAGCTTTCCAATTGCATCTTATTTTCTTTAATGCAACTCTTTAATTCTGAGATGTTTTTAGCAACGTTTGATCTACATATGTTGGGCTAGGCTTTAAGCTTGAGATTCAAGGAGTAACCCGTGACTGTTTTGGGTTGGATTTCTTCTTTTCCATAGAGCTTTAATGATTAACTTGTTGGATTGTATTTTATTTTAATTTTAGAAAGGATTGGAGTTCTTCGTTCTTGTTTTTTATCAGTTGTAGACGTAAAGGCACAATTGATACTTGAACTAGTAACAAGACTATGATGGTTTTCTTTCATTGCTTACATTTGTTATACAATCTATTGAGTATCGTATATTATATTGAAAATTGTAGGTTGATTGTTGTATTATCTGATCATAATCTCTTGGAATGAGAAAATGATTGAGAGAAGAGAAAATTAGAGGAAAAATCATTATCAAATTAGTTATTGCAAAAACTTGCATCTCAAGTGCTTGCATTTCAAGTGCTTGATTCATTATCAAATTAGAATATTTTGCATCTGCTTTGCTTTTAAATGCATTGTTATTTGCTTCTCTTAATTTCTCTTTCAATTACGAACAATAAACCTCAAAAACCAACATTGATTTTTTCTCTTTATTTGTAAATAACTTACATATAATATCTAATGCTTGCATTAATTCCATTGTCCCTGGGAATTCGATCTTGCGATTTACCCTTGTATTACTTTGACAGCTTCTACACTTGGAAGTACCACCAGAAGTGATCACTCTTTGTATGATCTTTGGAACTAAACGGTAAGCCCAAACGACTCTGAAGGCAAGATCAAAACCATTTGCAAGGCAAAATCCCAAACAAATCTGAAGGAGAAGAAGACTCAAGGTAAGCCCATATAACTTTCGACCCACCAACTTTGTGAAGTTTCATTTAGTAGGCATTTAAGATGTTTGATGTTGTGGAATGTGATGTTAGATTGGTATTTATAGGCGTTTTAGGTAGTTCAAAAGTGAATTGGACAATTCTGTATAGTATATTGCAACATGTAGTATTATGGCCAACAACATGTTGTCCCATGTTCATTGTCTGAAATTTTATCGTTTTGTTAGCACGTGTAACTTACAAGTCTTGTTCTGTAAAGCACGAGAATCGGTCCAAAGCTGATGGGTCTTCTCTAAAGCACGAGAATTTGTTACTCACACAGTCTGCACTTTCTCAAAAATTGTTGCATGTATGGCTCACTAAAACCATCCTCTTGAGACTCACTAAAATAATTCATGTTAAAGCTTTGTGGGGACAAGCTTCATTTTGTACACTTCTCAGGTTTTTATTAATCTGATCTCACGAGTTACGTGTTGAAGTTGCTTTCAGACCTAAAAACTGAAAACCTTTTGCTTTGATCAGGAAACTCAGCCTCTTGTTTTTATTTATGATAGAGAGAGAACAAAGGAAATAAAAGAATTGGAAAGAAACAATAGAACAGAGGAAGTCTGTAGGGGAGGAGGCAAGGGAAGTAAAAGAGAATTGGTTAATTTATTATCGTGGTGACCAGACACAAGGTGAGAACCCTGAACAGTGATGCTAAAAGTTTTACAATCTATTCCATGCAGTAGTTCCCTTGGCTAGAAAGCCAAGAGAAACGTGTGTAGGTGGGCCAAATTCTTCAAAGACGGAGGCATTTGATTAAAGGTCAGAAGAAATAGGCCATTGGAAAAGGAGAACTGGGAAAAGTTGGGGGCCAGGATATAATTATGTAACCCTACTTAGGAAAGAACAATTGAAGAAGGAAAAGAAAAGACAGTAGGAAAAACGTAGGATATATATTGCTCCCATAGCTCTTATTTTTAGAGTGTACCTATTCTCTGACATGCTCGTCTTCCAACCCATCTGACCAAGTAGCCATTATTTCCTCCATCATTTTCCCTAGGATAACTAAGTCAATCGTTCATTAGCAGAATAGGAACAAAGTTTAGAGAAGAAGAAGAAGAAGAAGAAGAAGAAGAAGAAGAAGAATGACAAGATGTGAGGAGGCAAGTCATGTTGACTGGTTTTATACCACTGAGGCCTATCGGAAGGCATATGCCCTTTATCATATGAGGACCAATGGCTTTGTACTGCGTATGAGACGATGGAACCCCCTCTATCAAGGGCTCAACATGGTAGACCTAAAAACTTTGAAAATGGGGATCGGATGAGCGTACACCCACTGGTAGGATTCCGAGACGACAAAGTGGGATCTTATGCTCTGAGTGTAAAGAGATGGGTCATAACAAAAGGACCTATCCACGCCTAAATAGAAGGAAAGCATCAAGAAGGGTTCCAAGTTTCACGGCTGCACTGGATGCACCATTTACTAGTAAACCTCCACCTTCACATTCTAGCCCAAGTACTCGCAGCAATTGACAGGTTAGTGTGATTTGATTTTCAGATTATATATGTTGAAATTGTATCTGATTTTTTTTTGTAATTTGTTTATACAAACTATTCGGGTACCACATTTACGTGATGAAACTCCCTCCCAATCTATCCCACGTACATAGACAACGCGGAAGGTAACCGTTGGTACAGATTTTCATTTGAGGTTATCTAACAGTTAGCTATTTTTCTGACTTTTACACCTCTAGTCTTACTTATTATTTTAGACCCAAGGGGGGACCACAAATACGTGATGAAACTCCCTCCCAATCTACCCCAAGTACATGGAGAACACGGAAGGTAACCTGTGGTACATATTTTCATATGATTTGTCAAACAGTTTGCTAATTTACTTAGTTTTACACCTCTGGTTTTACTGATTGTTTTAGACCAAGAGGGACCAACAATATGTGATGAAACTCCATCGCAATCTATCCTAAGTACCCATAGCACTAGACACGTGAGTATTATAGTTTGATGCATTTTTAGAAACATAAGCCACTTACTAACTGTTACTTATAGACTTTTGGTGGTTACCTTAGGCCTGCAGATTCCACAATTGCGTGATAAAGAAATTTCATCGCAATCTAGCGACCAACCACATATGGGTATGTTTGTTTACCGAAATTTTGGAGAATATTCCCAAAATTTTGGGAACCTTTTGAACGTTAAAGTTTATTGGGGTTTGTGAAAAGTTTGAAGTGTATGTGTAAAAGTTAGAAATTTTGAAGTATGTTTGTTTTGTTGGAAATTTTGGGCCCCAAAATTTTAGGCAAACAAACATGTCTATAGTGTACCTATATGATAGCTAACATATTTCATATATTTTTAGTACATTTAAATTAACATCATGGATACATCTATCTGTTTTAATAATCATATTGCTAACAATGTTTGCGTAGCTTACAAGATGCCAACGACTATCACAGCTACTGTCTGGGATTGTCGAAGTTAGTGATAACGCAGCAGCAGCAATCACGGTAAGTTAGATACACACACGTTGTATAACCAATAGTGTTGTTTCAGTTTCATAGAGGGACTATTAACTAAGTTGGTATTTCCAAGCATCAAGAAAGAAAAACGTCTCAAGCTCAAACTCCATACAAGGAGGCCCCAGCTACAGAGTCAATGGAGACGCATCCCGCTAAGAAGAATACAAAAGGACCATCTACCAGAAGCACTCTAGCTGCAACAGGGATTGCTTCTCACATATAGATGTGGAGCTCAAGTAGAATGCAAAGATTCGGGTCTCAAGGCGCCTCTACAAGCACTAAAGTGATAATCGACCCAACAACTCCAAAAACAGGGGAAGGTGTAAGGTGCTCTTGGGGCCCCCTGGTCAAGGAGGTGTTCAGTTTTGAGTTTCACAGCCTCCTCCTAGCATTGGACCATCAAACAAGGCTAAAGCTCCAGTTATTGAGCGCAAGGGAGCAAAAGACAAAGTGAAAAAAGCTCGTTGGCAGATATAGGACCTTATTGAGTACATGATAGATTATTGGATGTTATGTTTATTTTGTTCGAAATGTAATAGCCGAATTTAGATCTAAATGACATTTATTTTGGATGTTGGTTGGTTGAATTTGTACTGGATTTTCTTATGTTGCATGTACAGGGCAGCTATGTGTGGCATTTTTGGATAGAAGTATGTTTGCGTCAAGATTTTGTTCTGTTGAATGTATATGGCAGCTATGTGTGCCATTTTGTAAATAGATGTAATAGATGTATGTTGGCACTTGCTTATTTATTACTTGCTTAAAATACCAAGCAAATAATAAATAGGGCCCCAAACTATCAATCTTGACACATTGAGCCCACTAACTACCCAATTTTATCAAATCTCGCCCTGGACTAAAATCTGACGGTCAAAATTGTGCCACGTGGCTAAAATCTGACGATTTTGACTGTCAGATTTTAGTTCATGGCGCAAGTCGATAAATTTTGGTAGTTCGTGGGCTCAAATGTCAAGATTGGTAGTTTGGGGCCATATTTGTAATTTGCTTGATAGTTTAAAGGCTTAAAGTGACTTTTCCCCTAAAATGATCATGATACTTTCAATGTGTGAAACTTATTGTGAATATCATATCAAACTCTCAAAAGTTATTTCGCAATCAATTATCGGATTGTTAATCAGGTACCTATTATTGTATATAGTTAAGAGATTTGTAGATAGTTAATTAGGTACCCATTACAAAAACTGATGGCGCATTTACAATAAGAGCTATACATGACCTGACAATCGTTCACTAGCAGGACTACAAATTCAGGTAGCTACTAACCAACAAAATCAACAAAGAAGACCTGTTGTAGCATCGATTTTGTTACCAATTTGGACATTCAAATATGTGCCCTCATGCGACTAACATGATTTTCGAAGGAGTACACAACCCGGTACTAAATATATGAGAGCCAAATTCTCAATTCCTATGCGATGCTGCTCCGACATATTTTTTTATCTCTGCTCGATGTTGCTCAGTCAGGGTAACAATGACTTCAGTTTGATGTCATAGCTCTCTCTCATTTGATTCCCAAGCAGACTGCATTGCTCGAAGTTGCCGAATAACCCTTCATCCAAACGAACACATCTTAGGATCTCTCCACGCAAAATAAATGCAATGACCTCCATCCTGTTATTAAAATAAATTTCACCTAACTAAAAAACACTACCACAGAACATACCAAATTTAATTAACATTCACAACCAATTAGTTAATGCAATAAATAAAACACTTTCCATAATTAATAAACATACAAAACCAATTAATATACATTACCAGAACATACCAAATTTAATAAACATTACCAACCAATTGAAAAAGAAAACACTAACCTTGAATTTCACACAACCCCGAAACTGTCTACCAAAGTTTTCATCTGTAAAGGCAATAGTAGATTTTGCTCTTAGATCACAATAACATTTTGCGCCCTCTGTAGAAGCTTCACTCTCACCACTTCTCAAGCTACCAGTTATGTGTGATTCAGACATTTCAATAGCTGAAAAAACCATGCAGTACCTTACTTAATTCAGTGTAATAAAAGAATTATTTGCATTATATAAAGGCACAACATAATCAATAGCTTGGGAAACAATATAGTAGTTATTTCCCAAAAAAAAAGTAGTTGCTACCCTTCCTCGTTAAAACATGCAGAACTGCTTATTCTGAATGTCAATTTCTTGGATGGGTTGGTTGTGGGTATGAACTATGAGGTTCGAACCCTATTGTTTGATTAATAAGGGAATGGTTTATTTCTCTTTAGGACAAAGCAAGTTACTCTAGTGCCAAGATTATGGAAAAGTGGAAATTTATATATATAATATAAATAAAGATGTTGTATGTTGATTGAAAATAGTAATTTCGTCAATGAAATATGGATGGTGGCTGTGATTTGTTGCTAGAAAATATAGATTTCTTGGTACTACTAAAGCAGGTTGCAAGTAGTTTTGGATTGCACTAGAAAAATCATTGGTACGATGTTGTGTGGAAAAAATACCTGCTTTTGGATTGCACAATTTTCAGTTTAATCGAGTTTGAATATGACACGGTCGAAGACTCATATAGCACGTGTTTTTTGAATAGCACAAGGTCAACTCGAAGATGACCGTTGACCTCACGATTTCCATTCAAATCCTACCTAATCAAAACCCAAACTTGAAATGGAATCAGCGTAAAGGTCTCTAAAGGAGGAACGAACAGACAGAGGGCCAAATTCGAGCGAGAGAGGAGGAGAGACTTGGAAGATTTACCTAATCAAAACCCAAACTTGAAATGTAGTCATCTTGAAGGTCTCTAAAGGAGGAACGAACAGATCAAAACCCCATCTAACCCAATATCAACACCCCTACAACCCAAGAGAAACGAGAAAGACCAAAACCAAGAGAAAAGAAAAACAAGAAAACAGATGAGAAGAGAAGTCGAGTGCTACGTTGATCTCCGACGAAAATAGGTGGCAGGAGACTATCGGCAGCAGCTGATTTCGAAGGAGAGAGAGTCGAAGGTTGAGTGGAGAGAGAGAGGGCCGAATTCGAGCGAGAGAGGAGGAGAGACTTGGAAGATTTATCTCACACTCACTGAGGGCATTCTGGTCATTTCAAGTGGAATAAAGTCATGTGTGACACACATGAACGAAAAATCATCTCATTTGATAGAGAATTTAGACGGGGGCGAAAATTGTCAGATTTTGAAATATATGAGTCTCAAATTGTTGGATTGAAAAATAAGGGTAGCAACTTGATTTTTGCCCAAAAATATGGGGCTAACTATGATTTTACCCCATATTTATATATAACAGTCAAATAAGGATCGATATTTTAATTGATGAAAATATAAGTGCTTTTATGAATTAAATGTATATGTGTAAAAAAGTGAAGCAATAATTCTTCTCACTGTATCATGTATATCTAAGAACGAGAGAGAAGCCCAAGATGTTATATCAAGAAGAAAAGTTGAAGCTCTGATTTCATTACCTCCTTAAACTAGAGGAACCTCCGAATTGTTTAGCACAATTCTCCTTATATTTTTCCAATCAAGCATTCTTTTCTTCAAAACTCTCTTTCTTCAGGCATTCTTGTTCTCTAACACAATTATTATAACATTCAATGAAGGAAGTTGGTGGAATGGGCGGACGACGACTCTTACTCGGTGGAGGACTTGGCTTGTGGGGGGAACATCACGGTTACGGCCACCACCACGACGATGACGAGCATCATCAATGTCATTAGCTTTCATTGTAGCTGCAACTAGTAGAATAAGTACAATCATCATCCCTGCAAGTCTTCTCATACTATTTTCATCCTGCATAGCTCTCCTCTCCGCCTATGCGTGGTGTGTGTATCATGTATTAATTCTTTTATTTTTCCTTTTGTTTGTAGTTTAAATGTTAATAACTATGATACCCGTTATTTATATATAAGATCTAATAAGAAATATTTTCCTCAAAACTAAATTACGTAACCGAGAAAGAGCCATATGGATCACCTTTCATACGTCGACTAGAAAGGGTTAAAGATGCGTTAGATTGGTTACAATGCATGACAACTGGAGATCTCATTGGTATAGGTGATTTGGAAGACAAATTTAATTAGTGTGGAAAGGATCATAAAAAAATTGTTATTTTGTTAAGAATTAGTAGAGGCCGGCCGGCTTGCATCTCTTCCTCTCGCCCGGCTCTTTCCCAAATTAATTACTAGAGTCGCCTCTCAAAGGGCTGCCTCGGACTCCATTAGAAATAATTGGTTTGAGTTAATAGGTAAAAATTGAAAAATCAGGCAGAAACCATCCCTGTCTATTGGTTAATTAATTTGGTGAAGAAACCCTCTAATATATATAATATACCTAATGTTGAAGATGGGTCGAAGACTTAATTTGAATTTAATGGAAATTAAGTACAAATTTAGTTGAGTTATCTGATGATCTTAGGATATATACTTGAGTTTACCCTCAATTAATGATTAAAGTTCAAATTGGAGTTCAAGTTACATGAACACTTCTTATGAAAGCAAAATTGGGAATGTAGCAAATCTTAGGACTCAAGACCAGCCAGAAATCTCTGTAGTTATAATACTTCAAAACGAGGAGTCAAAAACAGGATTGGGAATACTCAAAATTACTTATAGAACCCAATAGTATAATTCTTTAACCTATTGCAAAAATCTCTATCTATCAATCTATTTTAGGTAACGAGCTAGGGGAGAGAAATCCGTTACACCCAACTTCTGTATATTGGGCTCGAACAGACCTAACCCAATTGAAAAAGTACATTGATTGGACTTGTAATGTCAACATAATCCAATAAACATCAAACTCTATTTATCTCCTAATGATTAGGGTTTTACATACGTTTTTAGAGAGAAAGCATATGCCCTTTCTCTAGACTTTCCCTTTCTGCGCCTGACCCCTCCGCCCTCTTGCACTCTCTGGCGACGGGAGGAGCACTTGCTCCTCCCATCTTTCCCTTCTCTCTCCCTCTCTCCCCTCTCTGTTTACCCCTTGGCCTTTTGTTCTCCTCCCTCCTCCATTACCGCAACTAGCACCTTCATTTTGGCTTTCTCATGGTTAGATATAGGCGGTTTGGAGGCTTTTTGGTGGCCACACTCAACTTGGCAAAGCTCCTCCGCTCTAGGCACTCCTCTGTCTTTGTTTGGGTTTTTGTGGTGGCTTGTCTTCAAACATGTGTTTTAGATGGCAGTTGCTCGGTCAACGAGCTCTTTGTTGTGTGTTTATTTATTGTCTTGTTGTGTCTAATAATTTAATTTCTCTAGTTTCTTTGTTTGGAAGGATCTCGTGGCAGCTTTGTCGATGAGGCGTGTTCCTACAGCAATGAACTAGCTAGCCATCTTCAGTAGTGCTAGATCTATTTTGCAGTGGCTGGTCGACAGCTTATGGCTCTTCGCGTTGTCCTCCCTTTTGGTTGTGCTGGTATGGACAGGTTTTTGGGGAAGTGAGAGTGCGGTGCTTGCTCACCCTTTCCTCCAGTGTTCGACTCCTTTGCTTGTGGCAGAGTTTGCTTTGGGTTCTTGGACCCGTTTCAAACCTATGGGCCTTTTGGCCCACTTGTATGAAGCTTTTATGGCTATTTGGATTCAGGTCTTTGAGGCCAGTAGATGTATGGCCCTTCGGGACCTTCAAATTGCTGTTATGGGCTATATGCTCATGTTCATTGTAACCGGCCTTGAAGGCTTATTTTTATTCAACACTGATGTAATTTCTCTAGTGTCACGTTTACTTAGAAAAAAAAAATTAGAATTTTACACGACAAGTACAAAATCAAAGATTGACAAAAACTAGGTACTACTGTACATATATTAAGCTCGACTATGACGTAACACCGAGGTGATATTCTGAAGTTTTCAGCTTTTGAAAGTAAAAATTTTCACAACCAAACCTACAAAATCTCAAAAAATTCAACACAAACTCCAACATTTAAAAAAAAAACTCGGATCAGATCATATCTATATATTTTTTCAAAAAAATTCAATACTTTTTTGTAAAAGAATTATATCAAATCATCTATTTACACTTTTTTACAGACTACAATACAAATCAATCTATAATCAAATATTTTTTAAAAAATTCAACAACTTTTTACAAACTCTGATATAACTTTACAAGTTTTAAGAAAAAAAACCTTAAAAATTAGCTAGAACATGCCTCGATGCTCATCAATATAAATGAATTAGTTTTACAAGTCCTCCACTCAAAATAGTTTGAGCCGAGAGGAGAAAAGAACAATTAAGCTAATAGAAGTGGACATCATGAAGACAACCTGAAATAGAAAGAAAAAGGGACACCTTTGACAGTTATCGATTATGTATCTTCCTTTCATTTATAACAAACTTGAATAAGAGAAGAAAAAAAAAAAGAGAAAAAAAAAACAAACTTGAATAACCCCGTGAGGAGAATTTATTGGTCTCAAACGTCGGTGAGATGTGTCAACGGCTATAAAACATGAGGCCCACAAATCTGTAGCCCAGAGTGGAGGCCCAACTAGTGGTGGACCTCACGTGAAACTCACTAACCCAACAATGTCATGCTGATACCGACACGTCTCAATCTTTCCAGATATATGGAAACACTCGACTTCTTCCTCACGAAGCGTCGCTCTCATATTGCTAGAAAAAGAAAGAATCCATGGAAGCTCTATGGAATTTAGAGGACAGACTGAAGCTTTCAACCCAAGAAGCACTTATCGAATTTGTATGTGCTGCTTTTGCGGTCGTCGCCATTTGCATGGCAACAGTACTGAAAAAAGAGGCAAAAGATGACTAAAAGACCAAAGCAACTCCTGAACCATGACAAGGACATTAGCGACGACTCCATGAGACCAAACTGGTCTGAGCCAAGTTGCGGTTGGTTTTCCATTAAGAAGGTGTTGATGGGGTCCGTGCGGTGGAGTGGAGCAAACAAATGGGAAGAAAAGAAGATTGGAGGTTTGACAGAGAGGCCAACACCACTGCTTGGCTTGGAAGGATGCGAAGTAATTGAGGTGGGTTGGCAGAGTCATAACTCAGTGCCACCAGTGTGGCAAAGGCCAACACATATGGGGGAGAAGTGTGAGCTTCCGAGGTTCAGTGGGCGTATTCTGTATGATGAACGGGGCCAGCTGCTTGGTGAGTCCCATACCGAGATACCTTGCAAGGAAAACACTCATCGACAGGTAAGAAACCATCGAAATGTTGATTAATTATTGATAAAGTGGTTAAGTCCCTACATAATCTAGAATTTTATATATCAAATAAGTTGTTTTTCCAGATGAAAATTATGGTTATGTTGAAGAAATGAACTCCAAATGCTGCTTGGTTGCCAAAAGACGAAAAGAAAAGGACCACCCTTTGGTTTCACATCCACTGGAATATTAACATTTTCTTCCTCCTAAACTGGTCTTGGGTGACTTTGGAAATTAAAGCTTTCTGTGCTTTTAATGCGTAGAATCCAAAATAGATCAGGTCTGAATTTGGGAGGGGTTTCGTTGCTAACTCTTAACCCAGCTTCTGCTTTTGTGCAGGTAAAAACAGCACGTGTTTTGAGAACTACTCTGAGGGATTTGCTGTGATCTTCTCTATAGGAATTTTATTGTTCTAATTAAGTAGGTGTAACAAAAGAAGAATGGAAATAACTTGCAGTCTGTGTGGTCCGGTTTTTATCTGCAGCAAGAACTATGCAGTGCTCTGCGCACATTTCTGGCGAACCATTTCTTCCAATTTCATTTGGTAATAAATAACAATTAGAATCATGAGCAGTAAAACTATGCCGTTTTAAGTAGATGCAGATGTCTAAGAAAGACCATGTTTTGGTCTTACGAATGAATATCACATTGTCATGTAAGAGATTTTTTGTGGGGTAGTAATGTGTTAGAGCATAAGTTTCACTTGCTTAAATGGGATAAAGTGTGATGCCCCATAAGACAAGGAGGGTTGGGTATTAGACGCTTAATCACTTTCAATAAGGCTTTGCTTGGAAAATGGTTGTGGCGCTTTGCTTTCGAAAGTAACAGCTTGTGGTGGCATGTTATAGTGGAGAAGTTCGGGAGTGCGTTGGGTGGGTGGAGAACCCTTCCGAGGAGAGAAATTTATGGAGTTGGTCTTTAGAGATTTATTAGCAAAGGGTGATATCCTTTTAGCCACTTTATCAGGTTTAAGGTGGGTCGTGGTAATAGAGTTCACTTTTGGAGTAACCTTTGGTGTGGGTGGGGAGAGACCCTTATGGCATGCCTTCCCGTCCCTATTTTCTATTGCTAGTAAGAAGAATGCTTGGGTGGTGGATAGTTAAGAGGGGAATTCTGGTTTGGGAGCTTAGAATGTTCAGTTTTTTAGGGCTGCTAATGATTGGGAAGTTGAGCTTTTTTCAGCTTTCCACTCTCTTCTTTATTCCAAGCCCCTGAGGAGAGAGGATGACGATAAGTTGCGTTGGATGGGCACCAAGAATAACATATTCTCGGTGAAATCGATGTATGAGCTTCTTTCTTGTAACCCCATTATGTCTTTTCCGTGGAGGCAGATTTGGAGTTCCCTTGTTCCTATGAAAGTCTCATTCTTTGTGTGGGAAGCGGCGCATGAGAGACTTTTGACTATAGATAATTTGAGGAGGAGGGGTCTTTGCTTACTTGATTGGTGCTACCTTTGTCGATGCAATGGAGAATCGGTGGATCATATTCTCCTTCATTGTGATGTCGCTAGGGATTTATGGTCTCATGTGCTTAGCATAACGAATTATTGTTGGGTTATGCCTTATAGAGTGATTGAGGTGTTATTTTGTTGGAGGGGGAAGTTCATCAACCTTCTTGCTTCCAGGGTGTGGAAGATGATTCCTTTGGTGTATCTGGTGGGTTATTTGGAGGGAGAATAATGAGAGGTGTTTTGAGAACTATTTCTTGTCTTTAGTCGGGTTTAGGGGTTTGTTGTTAAGTTTCCTTTTTCTTTGGGCCAATGCTGTTTTGGGCTCTCCTTTTTCTGATTTTGTTGATTTTCTTAGCTTTGTAGCTTGCTTGGAGTAGGTTCTCAGTATAGTTCTTTGTACTGTTACATCTTTTTTTTTCAATAAAGTTCTTATCAAATAAAAAGATAAACAAGCCCAGCTATGAATTATAATTGGAAGATCATCCCTAAATGTTCACCCTTTGTTAAATTGGCTATTTTGTTAGACTTCTGTCGACTTTAATTAACGAAGTGACTCATTAACTGCTAAGCCAGCTCCTAGAGGTTTTAAAAGTAACCTATCTAAATATTGAATTTTACTGCCTAAGCTTTTGATAACTCTACGCTTTGCTTTCAGAGTTTTGCTGGCACAACAATATTACACAACTTTTATATCAGCGGAGACAATTGGTGGTGTTTGTTTGTGGAAATATTGGGGTTTTGAAAATTTTGGATATTGGAGTTTGTGAAAAAGTATAGTATTTTATGGAAAAGTGAGGAGAGAAGATTTAATTAAATAGTATAATATTATTTTATAATTTAATGAGGAGAGAGATATTATTTTATGATTGTTTGGAAATGTTGAGGATTGGAAAAATCGGGAAACAAACGCCCCGAATATCTAAGAACCTGCATATTCATATTCTGAAGTCGTTTCACAAGGAAACCCAAAAAAAAAATACAGGGGAAAGCAATTAATTTCTCACAGCCATTCCAAGCGCAAAACCAAACGCGCATCCATTCTCAGGAAGGAAGTATGCTCAGTGTGATTATGAGATTTGGACTTCCTCTTTAATGTTGATAAGCATGATCATTGACCAGAGTGGTGAAGACATCTAATGGAAGATATCAAGGCATGGACCCAAAAAAATGCTTGTTCTATCTGAGCACTGGGTGCTTCTGGTCCATTTTGGTATAGTCCCTCAAAAATTAATCAACTTCCTTACTGAGGCATGAAGGCAACCTACTGAGCACCAACTTCTCATGTAAAACATCTCACTGAACTTTGCAGCCGTGTGTCATTAGATCTACTCAAAGATAGCTACTTCTAGTATAAATTTCAGTACACTTCCACATCCAACTTCTGCACATTATAGGAAAAAGGAAAGGTACAATACCCATTATTTCCTTGTTTGGGCTCATTTACTGATATTCAACTCTGTCAGGTAATCTCCCCTGCTGCTCCATTACTTAAACAAATATAACTTTTACCAATAAGATCTTAACCTAAAAACACCAGGGTTGCTAATCTTTTCATTTCAATTCTACAAAAATCATCATTAAGTACCCAAATGCATAACAAACAAGAAGCTAAGCAAACCAGAGTTCAAATATGAAAAAGGGGCTGAAGGTTTTATGAAGATCTGATTTCTTCTTCTTCTTTACAAATTACAGTTACTTTAAGCTCAGGGAAAGTCAAAGCAGAAACAGTAGTTATTAACGGTGAAGCCAATGAACAGTTCAACATGTTAGTCACATTATTCAGGATTGTGCAACTCATACGAAGAACAAAAGGCCAAAACCAGAGCAGAAAGGCAATCAAGACATTTTATGGGCCTAACATAAATTGTCACCAATTATGCCTACATAAATAATTGGGAAGCAGGTATCTACAATGCAAAATTACGGACAGCAGTGACTTGAGAAAGGAAAATTGAAAATAACATAATATATATAGATTATAACAGACTAGAGAAATTTCATAGTTTTAACATGTGAGACTTGACATTGTACAGGTAACAGAAACGCAAATAAAAATTTCCTCTATGAAGGCAACCAAGACATTCAACATATTTAGCATACATGAACAAATTGAAAGAAGTTATATGATGTTACAAATAAAAGTACGAGTAACTTGAGAAAGCTAATGTATTTAATTGATTGTGCTACTGATTGGCAGGCAGGCGGTGCGTTTATTTTGGTGCCGCAACCGAATATCATTAACAAACAAACAAACAAATTACATATGAGGATCTCAGATTGTGTAGTATTTATTCCACATATCAATGTGCCAGATGATAAAGCCATTCGAAAAAAAGGCTTTAAAGGTTTTGACATTGCTGGGGAGAATACAAGCAGTGGAATCCAAAACACTTATGATTTAACGATCCCTTAACAATTACATCTAGAGACCACACTTCTACTCTGCAACACATTTTCCCACAAGACTAAAAAACAGATCCCAGGAAGAAATTATGGCCAATCACCTCACAAAGTTGACTGAACGGTCAAGGCATGGTTTGAGGTAAGAAGTTGGAACTTCTTACCATTCATTACTTCAAGCAGTTTGCCTTCTTCTTTTCTGCAAAGAAAACAGCATTGACTCTCACCTAATACCACAAAGCAAAAAACAGATCCCACAATGAAATTCTCATCAATCAAGCACACATTTGAGCAACTACCACTGCTTTCTCTGCATTGAACAAGCGGAGCAAAGCACCCACTTATTTACATAGTAAATTTAACCACTCTGAAAGATCAGACTAGTCCACACGATGACTGAGTAGAGAAGGCTTCCCACCACAAGGTAGCCCAGAAAAGACAATTACCCTACTAAATAAAAATAGAAAGCAAATCACTCAACGAAAAATGATGCATTTGTGTCTTTACCTAACTTGTCAGCATCATTATTCATCGCTATGCCTCTATCAAAGGTTCTCCAGAATCTTGTCTCAGTCTATTGTCATAGTATAAGTACAAAGCCAATTGCACAATCCCCAAAACAGTTCCAATCCCATTTGGGACCTGAAGTTCAAAAGAAAGAGAATATTTACATGGGAATCACACACCCACACCTAAGAGACTGAACCACAAGTTTAATGGCAACAACAATATTGGACCAGAGGAGGAAGGACAGAGAGAGAGAGAGAGATACAAACAGTGTTCTGAGGGAAGCTTACATAAATGAAGACATCATCGTTAAATAGTCCATACATGAAGAAACATGTGCTCATTAGGAAGGTGGAAAGAGAGAGATAAAATGGCATAAATTCAACACTCTTTGTCTGAATCACCAGATTCTGAAAGTTTAGTGCAAGGTATAAGTCATAAAAACTCAAGCAATTCAAGAGAACATCCAGTGATGACAAAAGGTAGCAAATGAATGACATAAACTTACAATAATAAACAATGGAGAGGCAGACATTGATATGAGCGAAGTGGCACTCAGTAATCCAACAAAAATCCGCCGCATATCAGTGTCACTTATTTGCAAGCTTCCAGCCACTATAATTGCAATTAGCCCAAACACTGCCACCAACAATCCGAGCATTCTCATCTACCAGCAACATTTAAGGCAAAGGGAATGACAGCTTAGAATTAGAATAAAAAGCCTTACAGAAATTCGTTAAAGTGAAAGTCCACACATATGTTTGAACAGATGGACAACCTTTTTTTCTTTCTCAGCATGTACTAGGAAGATTGTTATGTATATCAACTGAAAAATTGCACCGACTGAATTGACAGTCATCACCAATATGTTGTTGGAAGATATGAGGGGCGTGCCATACCACGTACAGAGCAAGCAATTCAAAAGAGCATATATATATGGCAACCCTGAGAATTGTTCTGTTGATTTGTTTCTGATAATTCTCCTAAAAGTCGGCCTGAAAATTTGGAAGAAAAAACCACAGAAACTAATAAGGGGATGAAACAGTGTGTTATTTCTCCCTCACAAGTCTTCTAAAACAGGCGGGTATTCAGGAGAGAAGCTTACATAGGGGATACAAAAAGCCCAAAAGCAAAGAGGTTCCCTGCAATAAGAAAGTATGCATATTAAAACAACAAGAAAAAGACGGATATTTTTTTTTTGATAAGTAAGAAGAATTTTATTAAAGAGACAAGAGGCGAAATCAGTACAAAGGTTGTACTGAAGTCACTCAAAGCATACAAATAAAGAAACTAAGGAAATCAGCATAGTCCTCAAAACAACCACCCAACAAAGCATTAGCCTAAAGAGAAAGAAACACATCGCCCTGCAAGCTCCTTAGGGATCTGTCCGAATCTTTGAAGCACCTCCTATTCCGCTCCCTCCAAAGGCACCAACAAACACACGCTGGAATCATCCCCCAAATAGCCTTGGCTGAAGGATCCTTAAAATTCCTACCCCAACAAGAGAAGACATTCTCAACCTTTTCAGGCATAACCCAATGAACATTGAAGATACCAAGGACCGACATCCAAAGGCCTCGAGCAACCGTGCAATGCAAGAACAGATGATGGACAGATTCGCCATCTCCCTTGCACATATAACACCACTCTGTGACATAAACACCCCGTCTTCTGAGATTATCAATAGTCAAAATGTGCCCATGGGTAGCCTCCCAGACAAAGAAAGACAAGCGCATAGGGACCTTCGTCCTCCAAACCCCCTTCCAAGGAAAGAGACAGAACTCACAGAACCAGTAAGATAATCATAGAAGGATTTAACAGAAAAAGCTCCACTCTTCGAACCCACCCACCTCATCACATCCACACTACCACTACGCACCCTCTACTCATAGAGGAGAGAATAGAAGGCATCAACCTCCTCCAATTCCCAATCATTCACATATCTAGAGAACTGCAAATTCCACACCAGGGAAGAAGAATCAAACTCCATACACTCCGCCACCATAGCTTCCTTACAAGAGGACAAAGTGAAGACTAAAGGGAAGGAACGGCTTAGAACTCGCCCATCACACCACTTGTCATGCCAAAACCTGAGGCGTTGACCATCTCCCAAAACAAACCGAGTATGCTCAGAAAACGAGTCCCAACCATTACTGATATGTTTCCAAAGGCTCACCCCATATGAATCGCTGGAAGACAAAGAGAACCACCCACCACCCGTAGTACCATATTTTGCAACAATAACACATTTCCACAATTTATCCCTCTCAATACCAAACCGCCACAATCACTTGCCCAACAACGCTTTATTGAACACAGTGGTCCTCCTAAGCCCCAGCCCACCACAACGAATTGGAGAACACACCTTCGCCCAACTAAGGAGATGAAACTTATGAACACCATCTTCACTACCCCACAAGAAATCCCTTTGTACTTTTCAATTCTCATTGCCACAGATTTCGGAATAGGGAAAAGAGATAAGAAGTAAGTCGGAAGACTAGATAAGGTAGACTTAATCAAAGTGAGCCTACCTCCCTTCGACAAATACATACGCTTTCATCCCTCCAACCTCTTTTTCATCCTCTCCATAATGTCATCCCAAATCCGCACACTTTTGTATCGGGCACCCAAAGGAAGCCCCAGATAAGTCATTGGCATAGATGAAACCCTACAACCCAACAAAGAAGCCAACCTCTGCACATTACCAACAGTATCAATAGGAATAACCTCTGACTTGGACAGATTCACCTTCAAACCCGAAACCGCTTCAAAACATAACAACAAACAACGAATGCTACAAATCTGAGCCTCCTCAGCCCGACATAGAATTAAAGTATCATCCACAAAAAGCAAGTGGGAAACACTAGTAGCCACCCCACTCACACCACCAACCTTAAAACCATCAATAACACCATGTGAAACACATTGCGCCATCATACGAGAAAGAGCATCCATAACAATAACAAACAAAAAGGGAGAGAGAGGGTCTCCTTGCCTCAAGCCCCGTGAACTACCAAAAAAACCTTCCAGGGATCCATTCACCAGGACAGAAAATCTGACCGGAGAAATGCAAAAAGTTATTCAGCTGCACCACCTGTCACCAAAGCCACATCTGCGCAATAAATACAAAAGAAAATTCCAATTGACATGGTCATAGGCTTTGTGAATATCCAACTTACACAACAAACCCGGTTCTCCCATTTTCAGCCTAGAGTCAATGCACTCGTTGGCAATCAAGACAGAATCCAGAATCTGCCGTCCCTCCACAAAAGCACTCTGAGTAGGCGAAATAATCTTATTCAGCGTACACTTCAGTCTATTTGTCAAAACCTTAGCTAGAATCTTATAGATTCCTCCCACAAGGCGGATGGGACGAAAATCTTTCAACTCAACTGCTCCCGGTTTTTTCGGGATAAGAACAAGAAAAGTAGAATTCATACTTCGGACAAATCTACCATCCCGAAAAAATTCATTGAAAACGGAAAGAACATCCTCCTTTATAACCTCCCAACAAGTATGATAGAACGCTAACGAGAAACCATCCGGCCCAGGAGCTTTATCTCCATTAAAACCTCTTACCACCCCAGACACCTCATCCTCCTCAAAGGGTCTTTCTAACCACACTGCCTCCTCCCCCAAAATCATATCAAAATCCAACCCATCCAAAGAAGGTCTCCACTGATAAGGCTCTGCATACAAAGAAGAATAAAAACTAACAATCCTCGATGAAATATCCACAGGGTCTTCCACCAACTCCCCATCCACCTCAAGAATAGAGATAGCATTAGTTTGCTATGAGAATTTGCAACACGATAGAAGAATTTCTTACACCTATCCCCCTCCTTAAGCCACAAAGCCCGTGATTTCTGCCTCCAACTCACTTCCTCCAAATCAAGCAACTGGTCCAACTCCCTCATAATATCCAACTTCCGATCGACACCCTCATTATCCAGAAGACCATCCTCATCCAGCTCATCCAGCAAATATATTTCACTCAACAAAGACGACTTCCGAGAAAAGAGATCACCAAAAACGTTATTATTCCAATCTTTTGAATCTTGTTTCAGAGCCTTCAATTTCAAACTGAGCACAAAACTAGGAGACCCCGCGAAATCATAACTACTCCACCATTCCCGAATACAATCCACAAACCCCTCCACCTTCAACCATATATTTTCAAACTTGAAAGGTTTTTTACCACCCCCAGATGAAGCATCATCCAACAATATTGGAAAGTAATCAGAATACAGACGAGGCAAACGTCGCTGGATAATCCTCGGGAACAAGCTCTCCCACTCTGGGCTAAAGAGGAATCGATCAATCCTGGACCAAGAACGGTTATTAGACCACGTGAATAAACCACCCACCAGCGGAGCACCAACCAACCCAATCTCAGAGATAAAATCTGAAAATTCAATCATCGATCTCCCAAAGCCACCCAAGCCGGACCTCTCACCCGAAAAACGAGTGACATTAAAATCTCCCCCAATACACCACGGTGCATTCCACCAAGAGAAAACACCAGCCAACTCATCCCATAATAATCTTCGAAAGGAGTCACCATTAGGACCATACACCCCAGAGAAAGCCCAAGCATAACCATCCTCCACATTCTTAAAGAGCACAGAAAGAGAATAATCCCCATACAAACTTCGACCATCTCCAAGACACGAGAATCCCATAATATTAAGATCCCACCTGAAGCACCCTCCGCTGGCAAACTACTCCACCTCACATGAGGACCTCCCCCACAAACGTCTCACTAGAGCCCTCGAAACATCCTCAATTTTAGTCTCCTGAAAACACAAAAGAACCGGCTTCCAACTGCGAACTAAATTTCCAATCCTAGAGCACTTAATAGAGTCATTAAGGCCCCAGACATTCCAACTCAGGATTCTAAGCTGCATTAACACCCGGAATAGCCCTCCCACCTGACCTGCTCCTCCTAGAACCCGACACTTTACCCTCGTAATTAATAGAGGACACCAAAGCTTTCATTTCCCTTACTAACTTCCCCCCCGATCGACAATGAGATGCCCTACCCCTAAGATTAGCCCTATCTTGTTCCAACTCTTCAAACAACTCCATCAATTTGTCTTCATACCCCTTACAAGACACCCCACCATTTTTCTAAAAGAGGACACCATATTCAACACCCACTTAGACTTAGGATAGTGTACCCGCAAAGGTGCCCAAAGAAGCTCAGAAGACCCCTCACCCCCTCCCTCTTCGAGACCCGAAACAACCACCCCATCACCCACTGATTGAGTTGAAGGAACCACAGCACCACCCTCGACAGCTACCAACTGCAGGTCCTCTATACCACCCGAATTGGCACTCACACCCCCTCCCTCTTCGAGACCCGAGACAACCACCCCAGCACCCCCCTCGAAAGCTCCCAACTGCAGGTCCTCTATACCATCTGAAGCATCACAAGAAATTATCAAGCTCTTCCCCCATCTTTCAACAAAACCCAGGAACGAACCAATGAGCCTCATACCAACAAGTAATCCTGAATCCCCTTTCTTTTTACCAATGTAATTTTCTTCGATTTAAGCTATGAATGCAAGGAAAGACAGAACCGAAGCAATAAAAAGAAGGACCAATATGTTTCTTACAACGATGGTTTCCGGGAGTTCCCAAGATGATGACATGCTATTTCTGGGTATTATCAACGAACTTAAAAAAAAAACTGAAGCAGGTAGAACAAGAATATCTGAGTTTCTTTCCTCACAACAATGATCTAAAGGGGAAACCAGCTTCCAATAATAATGTCACGCGTTTTCCGTCTTAAGCTCAGAGGTTGATGACGAAACCAAGAAATCAGCTTAGTTGTCACAATAGAAAGCCGAAATTTCATGACAGAGAGGGCGAGCGAAGAACATACCGGCGATTCCAGCTGCATCCTTGCAGATTACGAGAACAGAGGTTGCAACGGAAAGAATCATGAAAACTCCCTTTTAAGCACCAACACAGGACCCAACCAACAAAACCAAAAGTACCATATCCAACTTATATTGTAATCACAGAGCCAGAATCATACTCCATCTCTCTCTCTCAGACTCTCTCCCTCTCCCTCTCCCAGAAAACAGTGCTTCTGTCTTCACAACTTGTATATACTTGAGGATTCTTTCTCCACGTTTAAAAAATGAAATGTCAACACATTACGAAAGCCATGTCATAATAAATAATATGGCCCAAAAATATTGGCACTCACTGAGTGATTGAGGATATCTGCTCTGCTTTTTCAAGCTTCATGGGTTTTTCTATGTAAATGTCCAGGGTGGGGGGGTGTTTCCCATGTCTGAAATTCATTCGTGGACGGTCTTTCTTCGCCGAGAGGTGATTAGCTGGCATTACACGGATTTGTGATGCATGAGAAAACAGAAGGAATGGTGGACCTAAAATGTCTTCCCAGCACTTGTCGTTCTCAACGCCTGAATGGATTCATTCAACCAAAGGTCTTCGCCTGTTTCCCAAGCACTTATCCCGGGTTTCATATGTACCAATTAAAAATCTCCAAGACAAAAAGTAATCATGATGAATATACCCATTTGCCAATTTCATTTTTTATTCAAATAAATATTTTTATGACAACCAAAACCAATGTTTTATCTTATCTTGTGTTTAGTTACCAAACCGTACAATTCTATCTGTTTATTGAATCTTATTTTTATCCAATTCAAGAAAAACTTCATTTTGTGACTCAAACAACAAATCAATATCACCGTCCGAAATTACAAAGTTCTTCATATTGATCCTAGAGTTGTGTAGCTGTGCTAACGAGGGCGGTAACGGTTGGGAGCATAACTGCCCCCATTAGGGACGATATGCCATTTTTGGCTACAGCCCTCGCAACCGCTAGAAGCGGTAACCGCTCTTAGTGGTTGTGGCTACCGTATGGGAGGTTCCGGTTGAACTGCTCATGTTTGGGCCTGCATTTTAATGGGCTTTTGAGCACAAATCATTTTTTTTCGTAACCATATACCCCCAACACAGCAACACTACAAATATACTATAAACAATTAAACATCCCAAAATGAATCAAGAATCAAAACAAATGACACACGACAATGGATAGAGAGCAATGGCACACGACAAGGGAGATGAGAGAGAGAGATCAAACGAGGTTACCTAAGATGAGAGAGAGATGGAGACACATGGCAAAGGAGAGAGAGACTGAGATTTGGGCTGCATTGCAATGGAAAGGAACGTCGAGTATGCGGCTGATTTAAGGGCTCAAATGCAAGATTGTGAGGCACTAAGGTGCGGCTAGGAGGTCAAATGTGGCGGCAGCTTCAAGTCAGACGTCGTCTACTGCTTCAAGCGAGATGGTGGCGCAACTGGGGTTGGGGCGAACTGCGAAAGAGAGGGAGAAGAGAACTGAGGAGGGTTCAGGAGCTATTGTCATCAAATAGAAAAGAGAAGGAGAGGGTGATCGAATGTTTTTAGGGAATTTTGAAGCTGCAATTTTATTTTGAAAATTATAAAAAAAATAAAAAAAAACTCAATGGAGGCAGTGTCCTCACACTTGAGAGTGGGCCATCGCCACCGTCGAGATCCCTAATTTTTCCCAGGGGATGGTACCACTACCAGTACCGCTGGGAAGCAGTGCCGGTAGCAGTTAAACCGCATACAGTTGGTGGTTTGCCCATCCCTAATTGATCCTTTAAACTATCAAAATTTATCAATATGCGCCCTTAAATAAGATACGACCTTTAAAATCGTACCACATAACTCATTTATAATACATGTGAATCGATTTTGATCATCGGATCTTTTGTTTACACAATAATCATTTAAATAATTCGAGGGGTCAATATGAGTAATTTAGACCTCTAAAGTAACATATACCAAATAGTTTGGGGGGGCACAAATGACTTTTTCCCTTCATTTTAAGAGTTGTAGTATTTGTTTTGGAGTGCAACAAATTTGTTCTAACAATATGTAAACTCTTTTTTTTACTAAAAGACCGAATTTGAGTTTCATTTAGCTTACTTTGTAGGTGTGGCTCTTATCTTTTGGTGAGATTCAATTATATTATAGGTAAATATATGTTTTATTTTCATTATCATACACTTCCATAAGTCAAGTCAAAGGGTGATTGCTAGTCTCCATAAAGCCAATGATCCTCCCAGAATCCTCCTAGCAACTACGTACCCTAGACTCGAACCTATGACCTCGCTCTGATACTACTTGTTAGGATCAAGCGCTACCATTGAGCCAAAAGCTTAACCTGTTAGTTAAGGCGCAACATTATTTCCTTATAGTAGTGCATAACCTGTACTGGGACAAAAGGGCATGAAAGGCTGCACCACGTGGGTGTCGTAGGTGGGACAATCAAGACAACTAGTCTTACTTGAGTCAAAAGATTATTGTTGGCCCTATACAACATAAAATACCTTTTATGACCTCAAAACTCAAAAGAAAAATCAATTTGTTATACCAAGCCAACCTATTAAAAACTTTTTTTAGAAAACCTAACCCTAGCATGTCTTTGAGCCCTTATTTGCTACCCCTAATGAATTCAAAAAATTGTAGCTTATAGTACTTTTTTCTTTTGAGTTTGAAGAAAAGAAGTCAAGCCCACCACTAGTCTTTCAAGAATAAAAAATCAGATTCTTCCTCGACCAAAATCGGTTTCTCATTCCATCACGAAGATTATATCAAGTTTTTCAGTTTTGGCTTTCTATAAGAAATTGGATCAAGAGAGATTTGTTTTTTGCGCAATAGCTATTATTTTCATCCCATAAAGCTTTTCTTGTTTTCCTCCTCAGATTACATTAAAAATCCAATCCGGTAAAGACTTCTCCTTTCTTGAATTGATTTTTTGTATAGAATTGTTAAGTCAATTTTGCAAAGAATTGGAGCTATTATTTTAAATGATTTCAAGTTATATGGTATATAACGAGGTTTAAAACATTTTAATGTGTGTACTTAAATGTACTTATTATGAACGATTTCTATTATGATGGAAGGAATGAAAGCAAAGGAAAAAGAAATGTAAGATAATGAATGAAATGTCATGCAAAGAAAGAATGAAAATAATGAATGATTGCATATAAATGTTTTTAGATGTTTTGGCCTAATGATTGAATCTATAATGACACCATTACTAAAGTGCAGAGACAACCATCTAGTATGGTCCATGAAGATTAGCTCACTCGAGTGCACCACTATTTATTGAGTGAGATTCATATCTTAGACGCGACTTCACTCGTATGTCCATAGAATAGAGTCGGGATCACAAGAATCGCAAACCCTCACACACAGGACGTAATTGTGTGATGGCCACTAAAGTATAAAGATAATGATTTTCAAGGTTTGTTTAGAATTTGCATAAGAATGTAAGTTAGGTTTTGAAGATCAAGATACATGTGATTTTTATTAAAAATGTTTTTAAGAGAAGATTATTGTAATTATATTGTTAATGCTTGGTATAGTGTTTACTGAGTATTCGACTCATTTCTGTTTTTGTTTTTATTTTTTTTATGTTTTAAATGTCCAGATTTGGAGGAAGATCAGTCGATTGATTCTTCTTATAATTTTTCTATGATTATGTATATAATATCATGAATTTTCTAACCCTACTCGGGAATGTGGTGTTACACATATGGTTTTGTTCGACATCTAAAACGTTCCATTCCCTTATCAGTGTTACGGTACATGCAAATAATTAATAGACTTTGCAAATAATGGGTTCTCTTTAGTAAAGACTAAAAAGGAAATCTCATTCTCTACTCTATTTAATATAGGAAAAAAAATATTTTTTACTCTTTAACTACACTACGTAAATTGATGAATTTTGATAATTTAATTGTTTAATATGACGAACTTATAATATGTGCCGCAAAGAGAAGTTTCACTTAATATATTTTTGGAGGTGGTGGTCGTAAATTAGCCACAAAAGGAATATAAGGAAATCATGACCTAATATGTCTTGGAACAGAATGTGTATATATTATAGGGTCGACTATGAAAATTCCACGGTTTTGGTATGGGTATAATTTGGCATATTCCATAACCAAGCCAGCAAATAGAGTTGGGTTTCCATATATACACATAACTTGTCGAAGAGAAGTCCAAGATAATAACTAATCGGGATAAACTCATAGTTAGCCCCATATCTTTTGGGCAAAATCAAGTTACGACCCTTATTTTCCAAACCAACTATTTGATACCCTACGTTTTAAAATCACTCAATCATCGCCTCCCGTTTAAATTCACCGTCAAATGAAACGGTTTTTCATGCATGTGCGTCTACTCCACCCAAATTGACAAATCTGCCCTTAGTTCTGTGTCACGAAAGACTACTGCAAAAGCCTCCTATCTGCACCTGACAACCATTCCGGCCACTTGGTTTAATCAACGTCTAGTAAAGCCTCCCGCACACGTTTATCGGCATCGTCGTGCGAAAACTCATCGATTGAAACCAAACTCATCAACCTCCATTTCCCGGCCACTAACCCACTCCAACCCTCTAAACCGCATCACTCATCCCTGAGGCGTCACGTGTCATCTGCAGCGAAGGTCGTGATGAGAGAGACGACGAAGAGACCGAGACCTTAGTTTTTTTTTCCAGAAGCTTCTCCACCGATTTCTCGTTCGAGTTCAACCCTCACTTGGAGACCATACGCGAGATACCACTGAGCTCCACTAGGCGAAAGAAGAAGGCGCATGTTTGAAAGCACGGAAAGACAAGACGTTTTTGGAGTAGGAACGAAAAGGAATGTGTACTTTCGAAGGAAATTAGTGTCGCATTATGCTCAGTTGTTGAGACCTGGCCATCGGCAACGGTGGGTGGGCTATATGTTTTGTATATTGTGGAGTGAACTCGGAAAAAATCTTCTTCCAAGATAGAGAAACTAAGAAAGTACTGTGTGTGTTTTAGATAAAGTCCTTTCCCTCTCCCTTAATGCATGTAGGACTGGAAAACACTTAATGCATGTAGACATAAGTCCTGTTAGTTTTCATGTTCTGTTCCGATTTCTGCAGGTGTGTATATGACCAAAAACAAGCAGGGCCACATTCTCCACCACCCACAACAGGAGTCTTGGGCCTCAGTAATGGAAAAACAAGCATATTATCGCAGTTGCATTCAATGGGATTGACACGGAATTGCATAGACAGCAATGTCACGCAGTTCCTTGGAGTAAGCACCTGCAACTTCCGCAGTTGCATTCAATGGGATTGACACGGAATTGCATAGACAGCAATGTCACGCAGTTCCTTGGGTTGCTTTTATTCGTTGTTTATTGGATGCATGTCGAGTTTGAGATATCGATGATGCTGGTGATGATGGTTAAGTAGCTCTCAGTGACGGTAAGTTAGGTTTTAATTGTCAGATGATTTTTTTAATGGATTATTCATCAAGGGCATCCAAGAAGAAAAGCAACAGTCAGTCGGAAGAAAAACTTTGGTCTTCGTCTGCCACAAAGAGGGCAAGGGTAGTCTGGTCATCCACCGATCACTTATCAAGGACATTTTAGTCATTTTATAAAAAAACCGTCTAATTTGACGGTGAATTTAAACGGGGGGCGAGGATTGAGTGATTTTGAAACATAAGGGTATCAAATTGTTAATTTAAAAAATAAGAGTCGTAACTTAATTTTATCCCAAAGATATAAAGCTAATTATGAGTTTACCCCTAACTAATCAGATTCAAGAAAATACGAGGAAAGGAAGCAATCTATGCAAACCAGAACAAGTAGAAAGACGCAAGAAGCGTTGACTTGTAACCAGCGGAACTTGGATGTGGCTTATCAACGTGTGCTTTGGATCTAGACAAAGGATCCGAGTTCTCCGCTCCCATCCTGCTTTTTTGAAATAAACTTGTTAATTTGAGCCTTTAAATGTGGATAAAAGAAATAAAAATAACAAACATCACGTGTACGCTAAGCCTATAATTGCTTTTCTTTTTTAGGGTAAACTCATAATTAGTCTTATAAGTTTGGCCAAAGATTAAATAGGCCCATAGAATTTCAATTCGGCCATTTAAGTCCCATAACTTTTGAAAATCATCAATTCTAGCCCTTCGTCTATATTAGGCGTTAAATCGGACGGAAAATCATGCAAAATGACCGAAATGTCCCTCCAAGACTAAATTTTAAAAAATAAATAAAAATAATAAAAATTTAAGAAATAAATTTAAAATAAATATATTATTGAAAAAAGTTTCAATAGTTTTATTTATTTTTTAAAAAATATATATTTTTGTATTATTTTCATGAATTTTTTTGTAATTTTCTCTTGGAGGGGCATTTTGGTCATTTTACATGATTTTCTGTCGGATGTAACTCCTAATTGACGAATGGCTAGAATTGATAATGTTCAAAAGTTATGGGGCTTAAAGCGCCGAATTGAAACTTAACAGACTATTTGTTTTTTGGCCAAACTTATGGTGCTAACTATGAATATTCCCCTTTTTTAATCACTCTATTTGCTTGCTTTCTTTCTTTTTTCACTGTAACACATTTGACTTTTTCAAACAGATTTTTCTGGGACGCCAAAATATTCGTCTTAAAAGTACTCTTTTGTTTTGCGACGATTTTCTTTTCGGTTCCAAGGAAAAAAAAACTAATTATTTGAGAAGGAATTGTGTGTCGTCCCAAAAAAGAGGTTATTTAGGGTCAAATTTTTCAGTTCCTAAAACTCCGTTCGAACACACACATGACCGTAAGAACAATTGGGAATGTTTTGGGACGAAATCCAGTTGCGTCGCAAGAACAAACGTTCGAACGCTTATCACTTTCCGTTCTTTTTTCCGTTCTAAGTTATCACTTACTGTTCGAATGTGTATCACTCTACGTTCGAACACTTTTAAACACCGTTCGAACGGTGTTTGAATGAAAATAAAAAAAATTAAGCGGCAAAATTACCCTTTTTTTTGTTCGGACACTTTTAAATACAATTTGAAGGAGGTTTGAATGAAAATAAAAAATTAAGCGTCAAAATTATCCTCCTTTTTTTCTACTAGAAAGCTTTTAAACACTATTTGAATGCCTCACAGGAAATCAAAATAAAAAGACTGAAATCTTGAGAGTGAAAAAGAAGAAGAAGAAGAAGAAGAAGGAGACGAAGAAAGAGGAGAAGGAGGAGAAGAAGAAGGAGACGAAGAAAGAGGAGGAGAAGAAGAAGAAGAAGTAGAAGAAAGAGGAGGAGAGATGAAAGAGGAGGCGGATGAGAAGGAGAAGGAGAAGACGAAGACGGTTTCTCGTTTTTCAATGTTCGAACAGTTCATCCACCGTTAGAACATAACAACGTTTTATAATTTGATGAAAATTTGAACGGTCCACCTTTAGAACATTTGATGCAGCGTTCAAACGATTGTTGTTGGATGTAGCGTTCAAATGATTGAAATATATCCGTACTTTTTGAGACAGAATAAATTTTCCGTTTCCGTTCCAAAAAAACTTTTGTAACGGATTTATTGAGACACTTGGCGCGGCTTTTTTGGGACGGAATTTTAGGTCCCAAAAAACCAAAATTTGTTGTCCTGTTTTCTTAAAAACAAAAGGCCAATTAATTCCGAGCAACTCTCACAAAACTCTTAAAAAATCAATTCCAAGTAACGTTTTTCTTAGTGATATTAATTCTTAAATAATGGCTACCCCTAAGACATGCTGTCCAATAATTAAATTACTCGATTTATATAGAACGGTGGGAGTATATAAATTTCAGCTGGGAGAAACTCCGGATTGGATACCTTCTGTCATCCAAAAACAATTGTTTGGTAAGATAAGAGGAAAAGCAATGCCGCAGCCCTCACGGTCTAAATCTATTTTTATATCCTTATAATATATCATATTATATAGTAGCAGCCTACAGCGTCTAAGTTGTTGCCGTTGCCTTACTCTCAAGCCAAAAATAAAAATAAAAAAAGGCCCTGCATGTGCACCACGTGATGATAGAAAAAGAAGGTCTATGATAGTCCCCAGATTTCCTTGAACTTCACTTTTACATTGTAGCTAATCGCTATTATTTAGAAACCAACTCAATTAATAGTAGACTTGATTACGCAAGAAGCTAGCTATACTCTCAAGCCTCAAAAAGAAATGGGGCCCTGCATGTGCACCACGTGATGATAGAAAAACAAAGCGTATGGTAGTCCCCTGGTAGCCTGTCTTTTCTGCAACCATTTGTATGTGCAGAACGTGAATTGTGCTCAATTATTATATATTTTTTTTTCAAAAATAAATAATGTGTTGTGTTTTCTAAGCACTTAATGTGTTCTGGTGAAATATCTGAGCTTCATCCGAGACTTCCAATGCATGTGCACCACGTGATGATAGAAAAACAAAGCGTATGGTAGTCCCCTTCTAGCCTGTCTTTTCTGCAACCATTTGTATGTGCAGAACGTGAATTGTGCTCAATTATTATATTTTTTTTTCAAAAATAAATGATGTGTTGTGTTTTCTAAGCACTTAATATGTTCTGGTGAAATATCTGAACTTCATCCGAGACTTCCAATGCGGGTGAACCAGCCAAATTGGAATAAAGAATATGAATAAGAATAGAAAGGTGTACTATCGATCAATGCCCGATCCCAGCTCCTTGGCAAAGGAAGCTTTTAGGCATCTTTCTCGCAGTCAGTGTCGGTACACTGTGGGTGGTAATAGGGCGTGGCAGGAAGGGTGCTCGCCTATGCGTCCTTGTGCGCTGTGAGGGCTCTGCTCCAAAGAGAGACGCAGGGCATGGGAACCGGTTGAACTTTATAGAGGCAATTAATGCTGTTTTTTTTTGCACAAAGAAATATTAAATTAAGATGTTTGCTGGTAGTTCAGTACTAGCTTTCATTTGCTATTGCAAGTGGCTCAATTCCGTGATCCATTCCTGTTCACAGGGTACTTGTCGTGTGCTACTCTTCATTTTTTTTATATATTTAGGTGATGATGGCAGAATATTTCAAAATTTTAGTCAATAAAATAATTATATATCAATTTCTATCTTTCAATCAATAATATTTTTTCATTATAATAAAAATTAAAAAATTCACTCCAATAATATCTCTCTTCATTTTTTTTCCTAAACTCTTATAAATCAAAATTTTTATATCTAATGGAAGAGCATGAGTTCAAATTCTATTGATTACGGGCCGATTCAAGTGTTCGGAATTTGTTGTTATCTTCATCGTTTAGACGATACATTTTTTTAATTAGGTCATGTTTGTTCGAGTTCGATGCGTAAAGTCCAATATAACATATTTCCTTTGTTGCTAAAAGAAACTAGTTAAAACATATGTAAGAAATCTTTCTTTACATAATTATTAATGTTTAAATGTAGCATAATTCCTTAACAACTATGATTTTATTTCCTCTTGTTTTTTTAACAGTCTGGGCAAGCCCAAATGTTCAAGTAACAAACAACTACAACGAACCCATGCAGAAATTGGAAAAAAAAAAGAACAAAAAAAAAAGAATTTAACGATGTCAAAAACGCAAAAGAGGAATAAAATGATCATAATTGGCTCTCCTTAGACTAAAACGAACCCCAAGTGCTGCTTGTGCTCACTAAAAATGCACCCTGAATTGGAAAGTTTATGATTAATAGCCTCCTCAGATGCTGTTGAAGCTTTAGGGAGAAAATATATGTTTTTCATTCCCAAACTACAACTTACCAAATTTAAGACATTGCACTCATAAACTATTTATCCCTATATTACACCTACCGTATAATTTTTATTTTTTTGGATAAATTGAACACTAATTGACTTTTTTAAAAGTGAAATGATGATTATATCCTTAAATCTGACAATTCACACAGACTTTTTTAAAGGCATAATCGACATTTTGTATTAATGTCATCTTGAGAATCTAAATTATCAAGTTCTTTATATTGAGTCATTGAACTATTAAAATTTATGAATATCTACCATCAAATAAGATGTGACCGTTAAAATTTTACCACATGGTCCATTTATCAGATGTAACACAATTTTGACCTTCAAATTTTTTTAAAGTGCATATTAATAAATTTTGAAAGTTCAATGTGACGAAATTGATAGTTTATACTCTTAAAATAACATTCAATCCATTCTTTTTTTAGGGCAAAATGATTTTTTTTTCCTTCTTATTTTATTGGGGAGGGAAATTTAGAGACCGACAATAACTGATGCACTAACATAGGATAAACCGAAATCAGGAGGAAGATTCGTCTTGTCTTTGACTAACATTTAGGGTTTATATTAAAAAATAATATTTTTTTCTCCATCAACTAATTATTTTTCACTATAATATTCATTCAAATCTTATCTCTCTTCACTTTTTCACCAAAATTTCTACCACCCCAAAATTCCCACATATTGAAAATGTCTTGTCGCCACAACTAACCAATCAGCATAAATAGGTTACAAAACAAACAAACAGATCAATGGAACTAATGTCTGCAGATAAGTTTATTTGTGGAAGCAATTGAAACCAAGTGGATGTTTGCTGCTCCACCACCACGCACACATATGTACGCTAATAATTCATGTTTTGAATTTATTTTGCTTTTCAAGAATAAATTTTTATATAAAAGATAAAATTTAAATTTATACCCTCTACAGTCTATTTTGTATTTTATACCTTAAAATACTGAATGTAATCTTCAATATCACGAAAAAAAAATAGAATGTAAAGTGTAAATACCCCTTACTATTCGGAAGTACAAATTATATTCTCGCTTGAAGAGAAAAGTGTGACTTCTAGACATGGATGTCCCGTGAGGATCTCAGATTAGTATTACACATCAAGCCAGTTACTTCGTGTCTGACATGATTGCTTGTAGATGGTGGCCCACCCGACCCCTAGCTTTGCTACAAAATTTTGTTGTCCCGAAGTGAAGTTTTGGATCAAAAGGACTTAGTAGTACCTTAACAAATGATCGTGCCGACACACACAAGTACGGGCGGTGGCTTTGTGGTTGATCCACAGGATGAGCGGTGACCAGTTCCAACAGAAACCCATGAATGGACTTTGTTGTCTCATCAACCAAGTGTAAATCTCCCAGATCCTGCTTTTTGCAACAGTAAAGCAAAAAGGTTGACTGGCTGATAAGGGTGGTTAACGGTAGTGTAGGTGACGTCACTGCAATTGACGGAATCACATAATTGACACCGTCACCGCACCGCTAAGGCACAATAACCGCCATTGCCGGTGATGGTATTAACGGTAATAACCACTTAAACCGTATAACCATTATGCAAAAAAAAAAAAAAACTTTTTCTTTGAATTTTTTCAATTTTTTTCACTGTTTTAGGCATTTTAAATTTTCAACATAATATCATAATCAATAATCATAACGAATATAAAGTTGTCCAAAAGTATAACATAATATCATATTCAAACATAAAGACTAAAGTCTAATAAAAGTGTCCAACAATGTGACATAAACCAACTAACATATTCTAACAAAAGCCCAACAAAAGTATGTTACATAATCAATAAGCATCTCAAGTCTTAACTAGAGGTGGTTAACGGTAGTGTAGGTGACAATTTGGCGAAAACCGTCACCGTCACCACAATTGACGGAATCACATATTTGACATCGTCACCGCACCGCTAAAGCACAATAACCGCCCTTACCGGTAACGATAGCGGTTAAAACGGTAACCGCCGATGAAAATGAACACCCCTACTGGCTGACTAGGCGAACGACATTTCTTATACTTTTGCGCAACGACTTCAACGTGGTGCAGAAATTCAGACATTGAGATGGAAAACGAGAAATCCTACAAGAATGGTCTCGCCGGCTATACATTTTATGGCCAGACTACATTTGGGTTTTGTCTAACGCCGATGCACTTCAACAGCAAATGCAAGCAGACCTTAAGGATTAAAAGGTATTTGGTGAAAATCAAAGACACAATTGCTCCAGCCAATCAGTTCAGGTGAGGCCTCGTACATATAAAGCAAATGAAATTTACAGAATAATCTTCCTTTTCGTTTTTCCAGGTTAGATTACAACAACTTACCTAGGAAGAAGGATCGAAATCAAACAGGTCCAGGAACAAGAACTTCTACATGGGAGCTGATGCAAAAGCAACAGAAAATTATAAAAATAAAAATGGAAAGCCATGTTAACCGCAAAAGATCGAGGGATAGCTTGGCGTATCTCGCGCTAAAAAACGAATGTGGTTCTATGATCTATCTTTCTAACTGAATCCTTTTGTCTCTAATGGGCAGGTCAATGGGCTTCTGGGCCTCATGTGGATGATCTGGACCCTTGTAAACCTTTAGGTGGTTGAACAGTGCTCTGCCAAGCTGCACAAAAAGAACCCACATTTGAAGCAACTCGACACTATTAAACTGTTGATGCAACCAAAAATAGTAATTTTCAATGGATAAACTTCAATCCCAGAAAAAAATGGAAAATTTTAATCAATCTTTAGGTTGTTGAGCAGTTCTCTGCCAAAGGTCTGTGTGTGGGAACGTAGCTACAGACAATTACAGTTTCACAAGCACGAAGATCACAGTTCACAGAGATTGCTGCTGAAGAAGTCTATAGCCCAACCTTATCTTTCCTTATCAGTAATTGCACTCAATTAATTGTGTTCTTTGTACCCATCGTCTGGCACCATCAAAGGGATTTCTGTCTTTCTTATGTTCTCTTTGCAGATTACTTAATAGCTGATTGTACATGTATTTCTTTAGTACTTGACCTTTTTTTTGTTCTAAGCACCTTGCACATGACTTTATGAAAGTTAGGAGACTAGTTAACCAACTTCAGCAAGGTTAACCAACATTTTAAATGATAAAATATACGGGTCTTCATAAACTTAGACATATATGGACAATCACAGTTGTGCATGCAGTACAAGTATGAAAAGCAAGGAAACTAGAGCATATAAAATGGACTCTCCAGCTATGCGTAATGAGTAGAGAACCTAAAGCAAGAGCGGTTCACACGAATTGCTTTTATTCAATAGCCAATATGAAGGAATCCAATAGATTGGTAGTTAAGACTTAGCTTTGGTATCCCCTTGATAGGTATACTAAGAACAAAAACAAATTTTACAAAGATGGATATAATTAGCATAAACTCACCCTTCCTTTGGGAAGCATACCACGAACAGCATGTTCAATAATCCTTTCTGGAATTCTCTGCTGTAGCTGGTCAAACGTTTCCACTTTCATACCACCTGGTCGTCCTGAATGCCTCCTGTAGAGCTTTTGGTTTCTTTTCTTACCAGATACAGCGACTTTCTCTGCATTTACCTTTCAAGTTCAAGTGTAATTAGGACTCCGTAAAGAAACCATATTACTGAAAATATGTAAGAAAGCAAACAAGGACTATACACATGAGACATTGGTAAGCCAGACAATCCGTGCAAAAGTGGTCAAAGCTGACTCCAGAAACTTAAGAAGCGACGTCTAACACCATAAAGAAGGGGAAAAAAGGTCCATTGAAAAATGACCTTTTAAACATCCACACCATAACCAGAGATATCCTCAGGCCTGATTGACCTGACCACTTTTGTAAACGGGCGAGTATTGAGAAGTAAACTATCCACTAAAAAATTGTTTGAGAGAGGTTCTAAGTATGATAATAAGCGATGCCTGGATTATGCACCTCAACAAATCTAACTAATCAGGTGCAATAAAGCTACTTGTCTAGAGAATTAGGAGATGTTCGTTTGCAAAAGTAGTTACAATGAATAGAACAAAATTCACAAAAAGAACATCCAAAATCTCAAAAAATTCTACACAAACACCAATACCTTTAAAAAATTATAACAAATCTTCTCTTTTTATACTTTTTCACCAAACTCCAATATTTTTTTATTAAAAAATTACATCAAATCATCTCTCTCAACACCTTTTTACAAACTTTAATAAAAATTAAATATCTTCAAAATTTTACACCAACTTTTACATAAAAATCTATAAAACTCCGATCTACATAAATATTCACAATACTATCAAAAACCCTAAAAATCATACAATTTTTTTATAAAAGGAACATCCCCTTAGATTTTACTTGGCTGAACGTTTCAACACATCAAAAGTTAGTTGATATCCTTTTCTTGGCTATGTGTCTGGACAAAAAAACACAATTATTTAAAAGCCAACCACTTGATGATATTTTATGATTGGTCAAGATAAAATGAATTTACATAACATATCAGAAGGCAGTCTGCCTACTTACAAGAGTCAAATCCCACTCCACTGAACCTCCACCCAGCCCAAGCTTGGATCATTGGCCAGCTTAACAGTTGCAGATCATGTGTAGTTTCTCACAGAAGATAATCATGTACCTAAAGTTCTTCTGAGTTTTTATTATCCCTTAGTACAAGTCAAAGTTTAGCCCACAAAGACAATGGTCTAGACAACCCTACTAGCGGTTATGCATGAAAACTTTATGACTACAACAAATATAGCACTTCATACTTTGCTTCAATAAAAGTACCACGTAACCATAAGATGTCATCGCCTTTGCTTAACCAAATAAGTATAAATCAGCCCTTCCAGATTAATTTAACTTCCTCAAAAGAAAAAAGAATACAGAATAGTCATATTATGGCCGCTAGTTGCTAACATGAGCATCAAACTCTGATACTCAAAATTGGCAATAGAACCTGGTAGTCCAGATTCAAATATTAAGGAAAAAAAATCTATGCTATATAACACAATTACCTCAAACTTTATTTTAGCAACAAAACCAACACCAAAGATTTGAATGTATGCTCACAGAAGGCCTCACTCAGCCTCTATCAGCAGCATAGAATGTATTACAAGAAATGCATCCCTTTAACAACAAGAATCTCCTAGTCTCTTACACTTCAGAACACATTCGCCAGCAAAATTCTATACTAAAGATGGTGGAACCATACAACTACAGAAATAACCTTCTAGATTACACTTCACCAAAGAGCAATGCTAAAGTTCATACTGAGCAATACAACACGTAGTGACATGGGTATAAACACATACACTTTCACATTTCACATGGCATCTGCAGTCGGAAATTTTGAAATATACGACAAATGTAGGAGACAACATGATCATCACACCTAATATAGTGAAATTCATGAACATACTATGAAAAGCCATTCATAAACAAGAAATGCATTAGATATGTGCAACATTGAATGCACATGTATGTGCATTGTCAAAGAGGCCAATAGATAAAAATCAATTGCAAGCCATTAAAGGAAACATCACAAATTTCAAACCCATGATACATCTCAATGATAAGCTCAGACTAATAAATAGAAAAAGACAAAGTTGAGGACAAAAAAACCAAGAAATGTGAGAGTCAAATCCTTGTCAATCGTAAGAGTCTATTATGTAGTCTATATTCCTCACAATCATCATGAAGAAAAAAATATGGACAAGCATGCAAAGTACATACCACAATCACAAATGCCCCCATGTCCACACTGGGAGTATAGGTAGCCAGATTTTTCCCACGGATGTGGATGGCAATAGTTGATGCTAGTCTTCCAAGAATTTTGTCCGTAGCATCAACAATGTACCATGGTTTCTCTGTATTAACATGATCAGCAGCTTTGGGATACCAAGTATTGTTCCAAATGTCCTTTAAAAAGGAAAAGACAAAAACAAAAATGGTCATTAATGGATGTCCAAACCAAGCAAGTAAACAGGAATGTGCAGCACTACAACAAATTTACATAAAATGTGGGTAGAAAATTTATAGGCATTCCCAACCTTGACAGGACATGTAGAGGAAAACATTTTGAGTCTTTAGATTGTAAAATAAGTTGGTGATCTAAAACAGAGTGGCGATACTTTTTAATATGCAGTTTAAAGAATTAAATATACATCACTAAAATGAGCAACTAGAATATTGATAAAAGATAATTACTTGATGCAATCTCTCATTGCAACAAAATGAAATCTGAGAACAGAAAACTAGGCTAAATAACATACAAGTTGTGGATGAATGGCTTACTAAAAGCAAAAATCACATGAACTAGGAATAGGTCATCAGGGTCAGGCATGTCCCCAATGGTTGATTCCTTTAGATGCTATTTCAATGGAAATTTGGTTTTTTAAGCTGCCCAAGGGCATTAATTTCACTAAAAATGTTACATTGTATTCTCTAGAAGCAGCTAGCCGTGAGGGGGCAAAAAATTATATTTAAGTTAGCAGAAATGAACATAAGCGCCAGATGGAATGTACAGCACAATACCATTGCACAACACAGAATAAATAGATACACCAATAATGCTGATTGAGCATCTAGCAGACGAAGGTAAGAGCCTTATTAAACAAACATAAATGCTGGAAAATAATTAAAAGGATTGACCACGTTTTTCCAACAGGAGTTTAGTTAGATTCCCGCATTTTGTTAAAAAAACAAGATACAATGTGTTTTAATAAAGGGGAAAAGTCTATGATCTTTCCATTTTCACATATTTACAGCAAACAAAATGAGCTAATTACAAGACATACATAGTTACTTGGGTGCCAAATGCTGAAACACAAAATCAAATGACCCACATCACCATTCTTCCTATTTTCTGAGCTCGGAAAACAAATAGACCCACAGGAAGACATATAGAAACAGCACACAAATGACTACAACGAGAAAAAATAACCCACATTAGATACGGCAACTTCTTTAATTTTACATAAATTTTCTTTGGCAAACATACAAGATACTCTATACACACACGACGGACAGATATACTAGTGAGAGATTAGGGAAGAGCCTTACAGGGCCACTGACTTCGGACTCCTCAAACATCCATCGTTGATCTCTGGGTACGAGAGAGAGGTCCTGGCAACGAACCTGGAAGCTTCGCTTGGTATTATTACTAGCCAGAAGCGAGGTCCCAATCGAGGGATTTGATAATGCAAAGGAGAACCCAAGGAATGGGTTTTTGATAATGTCACCCCTGAAATTCTGGTACTTTTGAGAAGAAGAAGCACATAAGGAGGAGAACGTGGCGGCCGACGAAACGCACAGTATCTGCATCTCTCTCTCGCTCACTCTCGGCTACACTCCCTCTCGCGCTCTTGCTCTCTCGGTTCTCCCTGTTTTGATGATGTTACGGATAAGATTGGCAGTGGAAGCTGCTGGATCAGCGAGGACAGAAACGGAGTAGTTTTGATTTTTTTTTTTTTTTGGCTTAAATGCAATGTAAGTCCATGTGGTATCACCTTTTTTACAAATTGGTCCATGTGGTATGAGTTTGTACTGACTAGTCCCTGAGGTAATCATCTTGTAACAAATTGGTCCTCCCGTTAGATTTCCTTCAACCCACTTAACGGCCGAAGCTGACGTGGATTATTTTCCGCGTATGCACCAATGAAAGAGCACCAACAAAGGACAGATCGAGCATCCCGAGCACAGATCGAGCCAGGGCATCCCGAGCAGTTTGAGCAGTACCAGCTCGAGCATACCGAGCACAAGCAGCCCGGCTTGCTCGGGATACGGGTACATGCGACATCATATGCACCAATGAGAGCACCAACAGAGGACAGAACGAGCATCCCGAGCACAGACTGAGCCCTGGCATCCTGAGCACAAGCAACTCGGCCTGCTCGCGCCTCTCGACATGCGGCATCACCCCATTCGCTGATGACGTCAGATTTTTTGACATGTCAGCTTCGGCCGTTAAGTGGGTCGACGGAAATCTAACAGGAGGACTAATTTGTTACAAAATGCTTACCCCAGGGACTGGCTAGTACAAACTCATACCACATGGACCAATTTGTAAAAAGGTGATACCACAGGGACCTACAATACATTTAAGCCTTTTTTTTCAATTCATCTTTTATTTTTTTGGCAAAATGTTTTTTTTAGCCTTTTAATTCATATTCCAATACCATTTTCATATTTATGGATTGATTTTTTTTTAATTCCAATAACATATTCAATTAATCTAATTCCAACTAATTGGTTGATTGTCTAGATTTCTTTTTTGGCATTTTAGTGTTTTTATTATATTAAAAAATCTCTTATTTCATGTAGGGCTGGGCAAATCGGGCTCGGGATCGGGTTTGCCTAGCCCTATATCGGATCCGACCCGAAAAGGAGTGGAACCCCGAGCCGGACCCACAGACCAGGTTCGGCTTAGTGGGCCTTACAAGAAGTGGCCCATAACATTTTGGGCTTTTAGGCCCAAAAACGTTATGGGCTGTATTGTTTGGGCCCAAGACGTCCTGGCTCATTTTTTAAGGCCAAGATGCCCTAGGCTATGTTTTAAGCCCAAGATGCCCTAAGCTATTTGATTTTTAGCCCAAGACACCCTGTGCATGCTATTTTTAGCCTAGGACGTCTTGGGTTATTTTTTACATGCCCAAGACGTCCTGGGCAGTGGGCATGTGAAATCCTTGGTTATTTTTACATGCATGTATCAATGATTTTTACATGCCTAGGATGCAGTGGCCCCTGGGCATGTTATTTTACCTTCCAATTTGAAAATTTTCATGCCAATTAGTCCATATCAATATATAATTTATAATAAAAACACAAATTATAACTACTAAGCAATATAATTCCTTTAGCTATAACTACTAAGCTAATATAATTCAAACAGATCTAACCACTAAGCTATAGATTTTATTAAAAAAAACAACTAAGCAATAAGCATAATTTCTTTAGCTATTAGTCTATTACAATGAAAGTACAATAATTCCAACTATGACAATAATTTGTTGAGATCAAATTACAATGGAAGTACATAACATATTCTTGAACGGTTGGAGCAAATCAGTCATCTTCTACCCTGCACAACAATTTACAAATCACAACACAATTCAATATAAATTAAAACCCGCATAACAAATCCTGATAACAACACAAAAATAAATAATCAAAGCTAAACAAGTTACTTTGTTCTTTCACTTCTTTGTTGCAATCATGCTCCACATTCATAATCGTCTTCAATAAGAATCACCAATGGATCATCCTCTAATTCTAAAACAATAACAACCAAAATAATTGATTTCATTAATTTAATTATTGAAACAAAAACAATTGTATTTAACAATAACATTGAATCAGAAAGTTTCCTGCATCAAGCTTGTAACTCTCAATATCATCTAACTCTTCCACTTGATGAAAGATAGGTTCAGACTTCAACCAATTTTGGGCACATATAAAAGCATTCACCGTTGATGGAGCTAATGAAATTCGATAAGAATTCAGCACCCGACCACCAGTACTAAATGCAGACTCAGAAGCGATTGTAATTGTGGGGATGGCCAATACGTCTCGTGGAATTCGGGTCAAAATAGGATATTTGCTAGAATTGACCTTCCACCAAGTCAAGAGATCAAACTCAACACTTGGAGTCTCCACATCCTCCAAATAGTACGTTCTAATTTGCTTTTAATTTCAGTTAGATTTTGAGAACCTCATAATCGACGATACTTATTCAATGCAAATTTGTTTTAACTCAGCCTCAATGAGGTAGTACATGATTTGCTCTCGACTTCACTCCCACTTGAGTAATCCGTACATGAGCTAGAATAAGCACCATCAATATGAGTATTCTTAGCATATTGCCTAAACAAGTCTTCAATGTCTGTCTTCAGGGTTTCAACAAACGCTTCTCCTTTCTCATTCCTCATTTCGTCCTTGAACCAAAAGTCTAGGGTATCCAATTTGTAGTCTAGGTCAAGGACTGCAGCTATAAACAACAATATATTGATCTTTTTAATGTCCCCCCAATATTTCTCATTCTTAATCATCATTCTTCTAGCCATAGCACTTAACAAAAATCATCACTATTATCATATCCTGTCAAATGACCAAGAATGGTAGATAGCTCCTAAAAACACAAACTTGATGTGGCATACTTGGTACAAGACATCCTCACAATCATTTCATAAAACAGCTTTCAAAACTTAATGAAAGCTCGAATTGTGTCCCAATCATCATCAGTGGGAGGTCTCAAACCCTTCTTACCCAACCCATCCTCCATTACTAAACGATACATAGGCCCATCATCTTCTAGCAGAAGCTTAAAAGATCGTTGAAATTTCCCTGCAGTTTCAAACATGAGGTATGTAGAGTTCCATCTAGTTGCAACATCAAGTTTCAATACACCTTCTTTTGCATGGAACTTTTTTCTTCTCTGCACAAAGCCTAAATCTCTGAAACCTTGTGGGAGAGGACTTGTCATACCTTATAATATTGTGAACCCTAACAATTGAATCATCTACATCCTGAAAATCCCTCATTCACAATAAGATTGAAAAATATGGGCACAAGACCTTACGTGAATGTATACATGTCCACTAATTGTTCCCTCACTAGACAATGTTCTTTTCTTCAACCAAGCAATAGTAATATCATTAGATGTGACATTGTCAACTGTGATGGTAAGATACCTATCGATTCCACACTCTAACATACATTCTTCTAATTCCTTCACAATTGTCTCTCCTTAATGATTTTGAACTTTATAAAAAAAGAGAATTCTTTTATGTAATGTCCAACCACTATTAATAAAATGTATAGTCACACACATATAATTCAAATTTTGAATAGAAGTTCATGTGTCGATGGTGAAACAAACTTTAATATCCTCTCGGACAAACAAATCCCTAAACTTGTTGCTCTTCTCATGATACATTCTTATACAATCCCTCATCATAGTATAGTGAGAAGGCATGTCACGCCCCGAACGCTAGCTAAACGAGGCTAATGACAGCCGCGAGCGTTCCCGACAAGGAACGCTCAAGCGTACTTACTAAAGTTCTTGCAGCGGAAAATATATCTCATTCAGAGTATTCTTGCAGCGGAAACATCATGATGCCTCAATATTTAAAAGAAGCCTTATAACACTAGCGTTTAACGCACATAGGAACATACTTCCCATCGATAACTTAAAGTAGTTATAACATGGTCTTAAAATATCAACCAGTTAAAATCCTTAGCTTACTAAGCCGAATAACCCATGACCACCACATCACGGAGGCTAATGCCGGCTCTTACAAAAATTATCTAAACCTTTACTAAAATTAAGCAACAAGGAAGAGACATTTTCGTCAACCCTTCTCCTAGGGTTCAAGGTCCTCTTCTTATGATTCCTCCCCTGAAACATTATCTGGAATGATACAATTTAAAACTGTGAGTCGAAAGACTCAGTAAGGAATTATAGCTAAAACATAGATTTGAAATTGTAAGCATGCACTTGAACTTAAAATCATGATCGTGTAAACATAATGCGATTCATGCATGATCATGAATCGTGATGCACGTGTATGCCTCATGTTTGCATATGCACATGCACTTGCTCTTGAAAACAATACTTATACTTGTAAAATTCTTGCTTTTGGAAAAATCATTTCACATCTTATCTGAAGGGGCTACTTGCCCTCTATTTTCCCCTGACATCAGGGTTGTGCGTTCCCGTTGGAACTGTCCCCTATTTCCCTTAGGGACCTTACATATGGTCGAGCTAGCACACCTTCTCACATTCGTCCTTCAGTGGCTAGACACGACTCCTCGAGGTTCACACCTTCTTGCAAGCATCCTTCAGTGTGATTGCACCTACCTCGTGGACTACCCATCCTTCTTGCAAGCATCCTTCGGTATGGGTGTCCTAGGTGACATCCATCCTTCACGTAAACGTCCTTCGGTATGGATGCACCTTCTTGACTTGGTACGGTACCGACCGACTTGGGTTCATTAACTAACTTGTCATCAAACTTGTCATAAAGTAGCATAAAAATGGTACTTTCATTTGCATAAAATTTCTCCTTTCTCATGAGGAAAATGAATGCAAATGATCATGATGTATTCATGTCGTGCTTGATAATGTCATGCTTGATGTGCTCATTCATAAATACTTTCATGCTGTGTATCATTCCAGTTTTGAAAGGCGTAAGCTTCTACTTACAATTTTCACTTACCTTCGCTTGCTCAAGTATCGAACGTCTCGTTACCTACAATGAATCGTACTATTGTTATTCATAGGTTTACTAAACGTATAGAGTAATCAATAAATTACTCACACGAATCTATTCCAATAGACCCTCACACTAATTTTTCATATCATATCAAAATTCTAAGTAATTTGAAGCTCGCTAGCCACCCAAAACCTTACTCGACAATACATGTCGCTGAAAATTTCTAAGCGGGCAGCCCTAGCGTCTCCAACTTAAAAAATCCATAACTTCCAGACCATGGCTCCAAATTACACAAAATTTACCTTGAAATATTCAGCTTTCATAGGTCAATATAGGGAGTAAATTTCACAACAGCAGATTTTGTTATACACTTTCAAAAACATTTCATATTAAGCAAAAAATCCTACAACCACACTATTGTTGTTTCCAGCTCGACCCTCCATTTTCAAAATATCACAACTTATTCGTCTTACCTCTAAATCACCTGCAATTTACCTTAAAACGTTCCTCTTTCTTAAACTTAAAATTCAAGACCAACCCCGTAAAATTTAGACTTAAAATGATTCCTCAAAAGGGTGCTCGAAATGAGCTGACATTCCGGACGTGCAAGACTGCTGGCAGCTTGACGTCCGGGCCTCGAACAACGCATATCTCATTCGATAGTTATCAGAATCGTCCAAGGTATGACTTAAAATCTTCTCATTTCTTAAGCCTCCAATCTAGGATCCACTCAATATCAAGAGATAACTACAAATGCATCAAAACACACTCTCTATTCCAGTCTTAAAATCTGCATATGTAAATTCCAGCAATCACAATAATCTTTCTAGCCCTCCAAATTTCCAACAACCAAGAATCTGAATCTCTCCATGTCACAACCAACATCCAAGGCTAGCAACCATCCTCTCACCTTTCTCCCACTTATACAACTTCAACTGGAAGTTTATAACCAAACCATGGTTCCATATTCATCAAGTTAACACCATTGCATTTACCCATTTTCTTGGGCCTTTTTACCAAACACCTAGTGTGCATTATTGGCCCTCTTGCCTATTTTTCCAGATCTGAACCTATCTCTAACAATTAGGGCTTAGTGGTTCTCAATATGACTAGCATACATACAACCTAATGCACCAACCCCTGAGTTCGGCCATACTTGCTAAATTTAGGTTTCAATCCTCTCTTAGGCCTTTTATCAAACACCTAGAGCACCAAACCAATTCTCAAGAACCCTAATTTCGGATTCAACCATTTTTCCCATGTTCTCATGTAAAAATCTATGCTACACTTAAGCACTTGCAAGATCTACCCTAAACATGCATAGATCCACACTTAGCATGCATAGATTTACACTAAACATGTATAGATCTAAACTAAACATCCATGAACACAAGGAGAAAAACTACTTAGACAACCCACCATCAAACCACAACCACCCAACAAGAGAAAACAAGAAGATTCTTAGAGAGAGAGAGGGTAGCATGATTTTCGGCCAGCAAGGTTTCCTAAGAGGGTTGGATTTTTACCTTGCTTCACCTCTTCCTCCTTCTTTTCTTCTTCTTCTTTCTCCTTCTCCTTTCTTCTTCTTCTTCTTCTTCTTCTTCTTCTTCTTCCTTCTTCTTCTTCGGTCAGGTGACTTAGGGCAAGGGAGATATGGTTTGGGTAAAGGAAAATGTGAAAATGTGTGAAAGAGAGGAGGGGGTGTGGTGTTTAACGTGAAAATGGTTTGGGGGAAAAGACAGGGCTGCCCTCCCTTATTTTCCCCCTTTTCATGAATTCCACTTCACGTGTTTTTTAATCCGACAAAATTTCGGAAATGTAGTTAGATGTGTCGACACCATCACTCAAGGTGTCGACACTTTCAACGCAGCCAAAATCACGAAAAATGTAAACTTTCGGGTTTTAGTTAGATGTGTCGACACCATCACTCAAGGTGTCGACACTTCCAACACTTAGCCAAAATCACTTGAGTTCCTGAAAAATGTAAACTTTCGGGTATTAGTTAGATGTGTCGACACCATCACTCAAGGTGTCGACACTTCCAACACTTAGTCAAAAATCACTTGAGCTTCGGAAAAATGTAAACTTTCGGGTATTAGTTTAATGTGTCGACACTATGCTCCAATTTGTCGACACTTACATCAAAAATCACTAATTTAATCATACGTACATATTGAGGGAATCATAAGCAAAAATTTCTCTCTTATAAAACGACATAAATAAGGTCAGGATCTCACAAGGCATAGGAAACCTAGGCTCAATAACTCTCATAGAGTCTTTAAACCTTTGACACTCCACTATAAGAAAAGGTAATTCATCAATAACAATCATCCTAGCAAGGGCTTGCCAGATATTATTCACATTGTACTTGGATAATCTCATATTCTTTTCAGTGTCATCAACTGACTTCGATGCCTAAAAACTCAGGAAAGATTGACCCTTATCGACCTTAATTTTCAACCGGTTATATTTTCCACATCTCTTTAAGTGGTTCAACAAGAACGACGTGCCTTGGGTTTTCGAGTGACACTTAAGAGACGCACCACAATAATTACACAAGTACAAAGGTTCATTAGAACATGAAGTGAAATCCTTTGTGAAGTGATTCCACGCTTTAGATCTATTACTTTGGGACCTATGTAGTGGTGGTCGTCCACCAATACGCTTGACCTCGGTAGATTGACCTCCAAAACCTTCTGCATTAGTAGGGTCTACATTTGCCTCTAGGCCATCAATCTGAATGTGAGGGCTAGGAGGGCAATATCAAGGGAGAACTTGGATTAGATCAGGTGCCCGATATAGGCGTACCAGTGATGATATCATCAATATCCAAGTCAATGTCATTCATCTGATATTGAGTGAATAAAACTCATTTAAGATATAACAACTAACAAGTAACAAACAACTGGAAATCAACAAATTTCAAAATGGAAAAGAATTGAATATCAAATGTTGTTCTCCAAATGCACCTATGTAATGCACTAGTTGCACGATATTCATTGATTGAAGAACGTTGCTTTGGCTTCACTTAGACTAAATATTAAATATCATAGAAATAAAGTATTAACTATTCTATAATAAAGTAAAGTAATAATATCATAGAGATTAGAGAGATCCCTCATTGAAGAGGACTGACTTCGTTACACCTTAGGTTAGACATGAACGCCAGCGTAGTGGTCTCAACCAGGAAGTGATCTAAATAGTGAACCATATGAACAACCAATCAAATAAGAAAATAAAGTATATAATATATTATTTCAAATTTAAAGAATGCAGAATCTGAGACGTAATTTAAAAGATATCAACAAAGTTTAGGAAAATAGAAACTAATTTATAGCCCAACAATCCACAGAACCAACATCAAACCACAAACACAACACTCCACAGAACCAACAATATAAACCATTCGAGAGCCCTTACCTTCAATCTCCAATAGAAACACAATGAAAGCAAGAAAATATTTCATAAATTTAGAATCTCATACCCGATCATATTTAATGGGAGCAATCAAGCAACTTAGCAACAGTTAGAGCTAACTGAATTTTCCTAAAAAAGTGCAAACAATGTAAAAATTAAACAATTAAAAAAATATATACTGCAAACATAAATGAAATTGACAATAGGCAGCATAGAAAATCAAAAAGTTTGGCTTGGATGGATTTAACCTCTACTCTGTCAAGATGATTTCACAAGCTTCTGAATCAAACTTTAAAAATTTAAGGTACTTTAGCAAAAAAATTATAACTCATTAAGAAACATAACTCAATTTAGACGTTTAGAAACATAACCCAAATAGTGCACAGTGAGAATACTAATTAAGAAACCCAACAAATTATAACTCATAACCCAAATATAACCCAGAAAATTATAACTCATTTAAAACATAACCCAAACAGTGCATATAAGAATACTAAAACTCGTGCATAAAAGAATACTAACAAGTGGAAATTAGAATACTACTTTAGACCGAGAACAATGCATAGAACAAGCAATTAGCAATTTTATAATTTTTGAGATATATAAAATTAGGGTTAATCTATTGAGTCGACAAAGAACAATGCATAGTGATAAGAATAATACGCTCAGCCACCATACCTGAAGGAAGTTTCTTTCTAGTCTCCCATTCGATTCTGCTCTTCAGTTCTCTGGGTATTCAAATTTATCCCAGTAAATTCTTGCAGTCGAGGGAAGTGTGAAATCAAATCTAATCTGATTAATCTAATCTTGTGAAATGAATGACAGACTATCACCAACCTTATGAAATGAAATGAAGTTGTGAGCCGTGAGGTGAGCCTATGAGCTAGGGCAGAGCAGAGAGCCAGAGAGAGCGCGAGAGAAACGAAGAAAGGCTGAGATACGACGACTAGAGGAGTGGGGCGTGAAGCCGTGAAGTGAGAAGCCAGAGAGGAAGACTCGATGTGGGTTGGGGAAATCACAAGGGTTAGGTTAACCCTTCGCTAAGGGTAGAAATGGAATTTGATTTTTTTAAAAGTTAATTCGGGTTAGTTTATATTCCAAATTTTATATCATAACTAAACCCGAACCCAAAAACTGGTTTTTCTTATTTATAAAACCTGAACCCGACCTCGAACCAGTATAAACCCACCCCGACTGGGTTAGAAACAGGTTGGGATGTCAGGTCATGGGTTTTATGCCCAGCTCTAATTTCATGCAAGGAGAATTAAAGACATTTGTCTTAATTAATATGCGTCCTTGTGGTGTAATGTTTTCTAAAAAATGTCACAGGGTAACTTTTGTTGTCCCGCCATCCTTATGGTATACCTTTTTCCCCTGTTATACCCCTCCAGTAACCTTTCGTCCATTACATGACGAAATTTGATAAGGTGGACCAAGCTGACCACGTTACAACCAATTAAATGGAGACATGTGTTTCGTGTGCTAATTGGACTTAGCCATTTGTCCACCTCTCTCACCACATCACTCACAACTGATTTAATTTACTAAAAAGCCCATTTACATAAATGAAAACAGAGAAATAGTATCAACAGACCCACAATTGCGACTCGAGAGACCTTCTCCCCCAATTTTTTCCCCAAATCCATCAAGAACCATAGTTCTCAAAGGTATGATGTCCTAGAGACAGTCATCTCGTCATTTGTGAACGACGATAGATGTGGGCGGCAAGAAAGGAGGGACTCCAAGGTTTCGGAAGTCAGGCCATTGTGCTTTTACAGAAGTAGAGCTCGAGTAAGGTTTAGTACGACAAAGCTAAATCCAGGACGACGATTCTTTGATTGCCCACTATACTCTGCCACTACTGTAAGAAGCTCTTAGCAATTATTTTGAATTTCCTCGTCTTCAATTTCTTTCTACCAAAATTGTTGTCTTCCACCCGATACTCCATTAGATGCAGTCTGATAGTAATGATTAATAAGGAAACAATAAACAAGTTCAAAGATTGGGAGTGAGCGGTGGCATATCATGCGAGGTGGTTGTGAAGAGTGGCCAAGACTGAGTCAAATCCTACCAAGTCAAAGGGAGAGATTTGTGGGCGGTTGGGGCGTGTGGCAAGCCATGTGCACGCACGGTCAAAGCCAAATCTCGGGTTCCTTGATCTTAGGCATCGGTTGTGGGTTGGACCAAGTCATGTGTACCACCTAGGCGCATTGACCTATTCAAGTGCAAGATTGTTGTGCTAAGCAAGCACATGTGCACTTGAGACCTAGTCACAAGGCTTGAGACTAGGCACAAGAAATAGTCAAGGCGGAAGACTAGGCATGAGAAATGGTCTTCACGGTGAGGTATCCCGAGTAGCACACATCACGGTGCTAGATCGACTCGAGTGATGACAAGTGGTCGAATGAGAGTCTGACAAGTGTCACTCTATGAGAGACTCACTAGATGCCTAGACTGCTATATAAAGAGGGCTTGACTCTTCTGATAATCAGTCAAGGAGAAACACTGAGTTTCAGAGACGCCAAGAAACAAGAGAAGAGATTTGAGTGAGCAAGTGTTCAGGGAAAACTAAAGGGTTAGTTTCATACTTGCACTCGAGTGATAGTGAGCCGAAATTTATTTCGACCATAGACTAAGGTGTGTTTAGTCGTGGTCATCCTTTGTATACTTCTTACATTATGAATATAAAAGGTTGTTCCCGTACTTGTGAGTGTTTGAGTGAGAAAGTGGGTTGGCTGATTAGGTGTTGGACACTTGGTGTCGCACAAGGTTGTTAAAAATTAAGCACAACCCCGTAACAATAAGGATGGTGGGAGAACAAAAGTTATTCTAGAGACATTTATGAGAAACACATTAAACCACATGGGCATTGGAAATGATATTTTTATGTTAAAACAATAAATTATTTAACCAAAAAAGAAAAGGATAAATTACCTATAGGATATTGATGTTTTTAAAAAGTATTTTTTTTTTCTTTAAATTATATCAAACCCGTAAAATAAGTACAACCTCTAATTTGTTGTACGAAAAAAAACCCTTTAATTTAAGAAATGAACTGAAAGCCTCACGGGAGATTTTCAACTCCGCCTTCTTAAGACATGGGAACAATGGCTTTGTCAGCTTGTCTTCACCTGAGACCCATTTCAATACCTGCACTCCAATACCACCACCGCGCCCCTCTCTCTTCTACGCTCCCAAAGAGGAACCTTCTTCTCTACCAAAATCTCAAGTCTAACCCTGGTAGACCTCCCAAGATGGTGGTCCAGGCAGGAAGCGTGCAGAGCGCAGTCTCAGAGGCGATGAAGTTGATCCAATCGTCCCCTCCCACGTGGCCGTCCGCCCTCCTGAGCAACATCCTCATCTTTCTTCTGGGTACACCGATTCTGGTCTCTGGGCTCTCTCCCTCGGGCATTGGAGCTGCTTTCCTTTTGGGCACTCTCACTTGGCGCGCCTTTGGTTTCCCTGGGTTCCTTCTCGTTGCCACGTACTTCATCATCGTAAGTCAGAAACAAAACCGAACAAACTAACTCTTCTTACTCACTATCTGTGTTCCTATGGGCTATGGGTGGTGTGTGTTTTTTTGGACATTTCTCTTGAGAGTTAGATGGTATTTGGGTTAATTTTTTTGATGGGTTTTGGATTCTAATTGTAAAGTAAATGTAATTTTCTAATATGTATTTTGTTTTATTTGGTAATATTTTCTTCGTTTCGAATTCTATTACAGTCTCCACCAATGTGCTCTAATCTTCAGAGTGAAAGCATGGACAGGGGTACATAGTGCAAAAAACTCCATATAGCCTGCACTATGTCATCCTAGAAATCGCTTGTAGGATAGGTACAAGGCTTCAATTTGAGAGTGTAGCAATGTAGTGTTGGACTCACACGAGATGAGGGTAATCATTGAATATGCATGTAGAAGCGTACAAAAGATTAAGCTGCACATTGAAATGATTTCAGCAAATGTGAGTATTAGGATACTGTAGTTCGGCCTAAACCTAGAGATCTAAATTTTTGGTTTAAGTGTTAGTCCAATTTATTATGGAGATCATGAGGGTTAGTAGTTCATTTCATATAGTAGGGCCAAATTTGCAGTTAAAGTTTCTGAGTTGAAGAGTGCCTCATATGTCTTACTAATCAAATTAGTAGACTCCCTAAGGTGTGGACTCTCCAAGATGTCGATCCCCCCAGTGGTCATCTATTTGTGTTTTGTTATCATAGATAAATCTCTTGTCTCCTGTCATTCTAAGTTCATATATCGTCCTTATGGTATGGAATGTTCTTAGTGATTTCTGAGGTTTGCTTCCCAAGTGAAGAACTAATTGATAACTAATTTCCTTTTATAGTGACTATTTCTAGGAGAGATTATCCATTGGGGTTAAATATTCTTTCCACCGCTGAAGTGTGTAGTCATTCACACTTTGCACCCTAAAATATGAACTTTGAGACATTATATCTCAAACTATCAATGGCTGATACTCTCTCTGCACACACTTATTGCATGAAAATTTGAAGAGTGCCTCATATGTATTACTAATCAAATTAGAAGACTCCCCAAGGTGTAGACTCTCCAAGATGTCGATCCCCCTAGTGTTCATCTATTTATGTGTTTTGTTATCATAGATAAATCTCTTGTCTCATTCATTCTAATTTCATATATCGTCCTTATGGTATGGAATGTTCTTAGTGATTTCTGAGGTTGCTTCCCAAGTGAAGAACTAATTGATAACTAATTTCCTTTTATAGTGACTATTTCTAGGAGAGATTATCCATTGGGGTTAAATATTCTTTCCACCGCCGAAGTGTGTAGTAATTTGCACCCTAAAATATGAACTATGTTCATTTCTATATTTTAAGTAAGAAGGTTCAATCATTTCTTTTTAATCTTGTAGGGAACAGCAGTAACAAAAGTAAAAATGGCACAAAAGGAGGCTCAGGGCGTTGCTGAGAAGAGAAAGGGAAGAAGAGGACCAGGCAGTGTTATTGGTTCCAGTGCTGCCGGTTGCGTCTGTGCTTTTCTTTCAATTTTTGGAGTGTGGGGTGAGTTATTTTCTAGGGTTTGGAGACTTGGATTTGTTGCCAGTTTTTGTACAAAGTTGAGCGACACTGTATCAAGTGAGATAGGCAAGGCATATGGCAAAACAACGTAAGCGATGGATGTCTTGGTGTTGTTTGGGCACTTTAGTTTAATGTTCCTGTTACATTTCTTGGTTCACTTATAAATGAAAGAGACTTAGATACTTTATCCGGCTATGAAATGGTGTAACTATGAACTCATCCATAAGGAAGTTTGAATCTTAAGATGAACATTGTGTCATTCCCAAAGAAGGAAACATGCCTATGGAAAAGGAATTGTAAATAGTGTGTTTTTAAGCTGTGAAAGCTTAGTGATTACTACCCCATGCTCTAAAGCGCAACTACATGCAAGCAGGTAGGTGATTTCTATTTTAGTTGGGTAATTTCAACTGTTTACGTTCACATGCATGCTTCTGGCTTTGTTATTTTTTATAGTACCCGACCAAGCATTCACCCAATTCATTTGCTTAAAATAGGAAGTACATTAATGTTCCGTAGTCACAACTACTTGGTATTGATCAAGGATAAGTAGATATATACTGTTGGGATTAGTTATTATTACAGCCATAGAAATACACTAGCATGCTGATATTACATACAATAGCATTTTGGGTTCATTAAGACATTAATTACTTGCATGCTGATATCACATGAAGTGTGTACTTCTTGCGGTGTATCTAGTTAGTGAATGTGTAACTTGAATGTTTAACCTGAAGTTGATGCTAATTGAATTTGTTGCTAGTAATTTGGTGTTCAGTACATGAGGACCTTGTTTACAGCAGCACATGCTTCCCCTAAATCAAGATGTTGTTTGTGTACTTTTCCCCTTAATGTCTTTTGATCTCTGCTTCTACGATGAGCTCACTATTTATTTCTAATCATTCAAATTGTTGCTCTGACCAGGTACTTAGTCACCACCCTTAAGGTAGTCCCTAGGGGAACAGAAGGGGCCATCAGTGTCGAGGGAACCATTGCTGGACTTTTAGCATCGTGCCTCCTTGCCTTTGTTGGTTGTGTCATGGGTGAGGTACTCTTCTCTTCCCTCTCTATCCATTTTTCAAACGTGCGTATGTTCAAGAAGAAACTCAAATATATTTGTTTAAAGAAAGTAATATTTTATGTCTTGTCCTTATTCTAGTCAAGTGCATGTTAGTCATTGCCCAGAACATAAATGATGTATAGCAATTTCGAGAATGAAGTTTCTCAAACCATAATCTATATGACATATTTTGGGCAAACAACTATACTTGCTTCAAAATGCCAAAAACTTGGGCTTCCTTCACTTTTGTGATTCGCATAGTACTTTCCATACTTTCGATTGTTTGGAGAGCCTTTTAAAATACAGTCAACTGAAACTTAATTTTGGTCAATCGTAAAAGACAACTCCACTTTGTGGTCGAGTTTTGAACCTGAGAAAAATCAGGTTCGTATTCAAGTCTCTAATCCGGAACCAAAAAATTCAAAAGAACCGACCTCAACGGTTTAGCTTTTTTCGGGGTCAGGTTTTGAAACATGAATATGAGAAAATCAGGTTTTGTGTTCAAGTCTCTAACCTGAAACCAAAGCATTCAAAGGAATCCGACCTCGACGACTTTAGTTTTTTTTGGGTTTGGGGTCGGGTTTTGAAACATGAATCCAAGGAAAAGCAGGTTCGTGTTCGGGTCTCTAACCTGAAAGCAAAGCATTCAAATGAATCCAACCCCGATGGTTTTATATTTTTTCGGGGTTAGGGTCGGATTTTGAAATATGAATCTGAGAAAAATCAGGCTCGTGTTCGGGTCTCTAACCCGAAACCAGAGAATTCAAAGGAACCTAGCCCCAACGGTTTTAGCTTTTTTCTGGACCGGGTTGCAAACTTCTCGTCCTGATTGCCTCGGGTTCAGGGTCGGGTGGTGGAAACTAAACCCCAACCCGATTTGGACAGCCTTCCCTAGTCTCTCACTCGACACTCAACAGTCCCTCTCTCATCCAACTCCACTCGGCAGTCCCCTCTCTCCCTCTTATGAAAGGTCTCAGTTGTCGCATCTCTGTCATGGCCGGTCCCCAGTCCGAGTTGTTTGGACAGACAAGGAATTGCCGAGTTCTTTCTTCTTGGGTTAATGGTTGAGTGTAAAGTTGATGTTTTCTACCTGGTTAGAATATGTTGGTTACTTTGATGAGATAGGAGTCTGTTGTGTTTGGGAGACGGGGGCGATGTCGCTTTTTATTCATAATTTTTGCGTTGAATCCAAGGAGTTTCAAGTGAAGATTGGTGGGAAGGGTGATGTTCAGTTTTCGGAGTGGAGTAAAACATTTACGAACTCGATTCGTATGGGGAAGTTCGGTGCTGTATGGATGGTGAACATGTCTGATAAGTTGATAGAAGCTTTTCCTGCTATTGACTGTGCATTCAAGTTTAATGAGTCCAGGCGCATTTTTTTGGCTCAACGCTGTTCTAATAAGGGAGGCTGTTATGTTGAAGTAATAGAGTATAGAGGGCGCCGAAAGGTGGGGGTGGTGATGGTGCCGGAGGGTAGGAATGGCTATGGGTGGCAGATATTGAATCGTATCTTTAGTGATGTTGTTTTGTTTCTGCGTTCTGAGAGTCAGGTGGTGAAACCGCTGGGATCCTCTGTTGTTCGTTCGCATTTTTCCTTTGCTCAGGCGGTGCACTCTCTTGTGTTGGTGAATGGCGGTAGTGGGAGGGCTGCCGTTTCGTCTGGTAATGACAAGGAAGTTGGATTTCTGGGGGAATTCGAAACGCCTAGAATGCAACATGCAGGTGAAGCGGCGCACACTATGTCTCCCTGCTTTAAGTCCATCACTGCCTCAAAGAAGTGCGTATCAGAAGGAAAAAAGGCGGCTGGTTTGTCGGGTTGAGAGCTGGCGTCATTTAATGCAGCTGACCTTTGGCTTCATGTTGTGGGTCTTAGGAAAGAGGTGGATTGGCTTGCAGATTTTTTTTAAAAATTTAACCCATGTGACCATGCAGTGCCGAAGATGAGTTGTTTGGTTTGTGGGTTTCAATTAAGAGCCCAAAAAGGTGCGGCCCATTCTACGATTGAGGGAGGAGGCTTTTCTGTTGAACTGGAGCGGGATAATGGTGGGCTGAGTTATGTCGAAGGGGGTGAGGGGCTGATTCGTGGTGAGGTGGGCTCTGTGGAGGGTACCGATCACATTTTTCATCAGCCTGGGTCTCAACTGCGGAAGTCGACTAGTGCAGCTTTGTCGGTACGCGCTGATCGTTCGCCGGAGTTTTCTTTGCCGGCGAAGGTGTCGACGCATGTTTTTCCGGCGTTCATTGAAATGCCTTCGTTGGAGTCAACCTTGAACGTGTCGACGCCTGTCCCACTTGTCATCGAGTCTATGACGGAGTCCTTGCCGGTGATGTCTGTGCTTCCTTCTCCTCGTATGACCCTTTTTCACCAGATCGAGAGCTGTTGGCTATTTAGCATGGGTCGTCTTCCATCGTCGACCAGGTTCCAGAGGTTGGTTGCGCAGAAAAGGAGTCGGACCTGGGTGGGTCGGCAGGAGATATGCCGATTTCTCATTTGTTGGCAGTTGACGTGAGGAAGCCTCTAGTGTCGGAAGGAGCTCCAGAGCTGCTGCCTTCTGGGGTCCACTTCATCTCTCCTGTCTTGTGGATAGACAGAACAACTCTTGTTGAGAAAGTATCGGGCAGGGAGATTCAGGGGCGAATCAATGACAATTTTTCTAATAGGGAGGTTGATCTTCCTGTTCTTCTTGAGGTTGTGCGTGTTGGCGATGTTGTGGGTGTTGAGGACCGGTTGGAGATTGTTGGGAGAGATGGGTTGTTGGTAGGAGAGTCTTCTTCGGTGCATGGTTTGCAATTGGGAACTTGTGAGGATATGTGGAGGTTGGGGGGGAGGGTGGTGTTGCTGTTATTTCAAAAGTTCCAGAGGCGGGTGGCGTGTTAATATTGGGCCTAGAGGAGGGAGAGGTTGTGATTGGTGATGGTAATGGGTTTTTTGAGCTATGTTGGGCTCCTTTGTACTGAATTCACCTCTTTCTCTTTTTCTTTTTAATAAAACTGTGCTTACTTATCCAAAAAAAAAAGTCATGGCCGGTCCCCTTATTCTCTCAAAATTTTTTTTTTTCAAATTGATGTTAAGAATTAAGTTTATTGATCATATAAAATTACGAAAAATAGAGCATTTGTCAAAACATTGAAAAATACTTTCAGAAAATATATTTGATGTAACAACCAAAATTAGAATATTTTACTAAAACATAATGCATTTGAAACTACTTTACAAAAAAGTACTTTACGTTAAAACAAATGGAGCCTATATTTAGTTGGTAATCAATCATCAGTATTTTGTTTCCAAAACTATCCATTTTAATCAGTTTTGTAAGTAATCCGTAGTGAACTTTCACAAGGTGAAATTGTCAGTGTTCTGAATTATATGACCTCGATCATCTCTTCCTCTTACTGTCTGCTTTGCAGGCTAAGAAAAATATTTAGTTATGATGAAGTTCTGATCACATAATGGTATTGACGAACGGATTTAAATGAAACTTGTCAGCTTCCAAATTTCAATCAGCACTCCATATAGGCTTTGAGAGCTTCCTACCTTTTTACCATGACCATTTGTCCCTTACATCCATAACCTTTTACTCAATGGAATGGACCATTTGGAAATTTTAGTGTCAGTTTACCCCTTTCGTAAAAACAACCTTTTGACGCTACTCAAATCCTTTTCTGAAGTTTCGTTTCAGTCTGCCCCATTCGTGAAACAAACAGCTGTTAAATTGAATAGCAGTATGGGTGAGTCAACAAAATAATATGGAAAAGCTTCGTTTTAATATCGAGATGTTTTTATCTTTGCACACTGACACTGTTTTTGAACGGAGAGAGCAATTTGACATCAAAACTCCATTCTAGAGAATGTCAACTTGCTCTCTCCGTCGAGAATGGAGTTTGAGTTGTATTGAGTTAAAGCATATAAAGCATATGAGTGTTGTTGAAGAAGAAGTGGTAAATCATAGTGAAAGTGTCATTTACCCATTAGTCAATTTCAATATATTTCTGATCTTTCATTTATGTGTATGGTACAAAACCTCTCATTTCATGCAAAATTGGTCTGGGTTGGCACATCAAAGATAAGTAACAACAACAGTAGGGCAGAGTTAGACACCATCCTGCTCAAGGCAGGTTCAAGTTTGGCTCCTTAATAGCCTATTCAAGTTTGTTTGTCACCATGATCAAGTCGGATTCAAACATATGCTTGAAGCTCCCCATAGCAGAGCTTGTTTTAGAGGCCTATAAGTTCATTCTAATACAATCATTGACGTCAGTATCTTTCATATTTCTTATGGGCCTTTAATGCAGGCTAATGTAAATGTTGTGTATATCAATCATATATCTTAAATGTGTCCATATTAGTTTTTTTTTTGTAAGTGTCCATACTAGCTTAAAATTACTTTGAAAGCCTATGTTATAGCTTTAGATTTAACGACCCAATGATAGTGCTAGCTACATCTGCGCTTTAACTTCAAAAGGACTAGTCAAGGTTGCTCTTGAAACTCTTTAGATTATTATAAAGTTCACTTCAATCTAGTAAGGTTCCTAAGACAACAGCTTGGGTTCTCACATGTCCCAAGTTCGAGCCCCAACACCGCCATTATCGCCCCTGACTTATCTGAGGTGTGTTGGGTGGGGTCCTGACACATGCCCTCAGGTTGGCTTGTAGGGCCGGGTACACGAAGTGGCCCGACCTTGGGAGCTTCTGGGTTATCAAAAAAAAAAGGTTCCAATGTGAGAACGTCTGCGCTTTGACTTCAAAAGGACTAGTCAAGGTTACTCTTGGAAGCTCTTTTGATCATTATAAAGCTCAGTTCAATATAGTAAAGTCTTAATGTGGGACTTGGCTTTATAGAACTTATCTCTCATAACTTCTTTTCTCCCACCTCATGTGAGATTCAAAGTATCACAATGTCCCCCTTTAAATCCTTGGTGTCCTCGTCAAGGCCCACCAAGCCCACATTGGTGGTCGAAGGACAACATTAGCCACATATGCGCTTTAACTTCAAAAGAACTAGTCAAGGTTGCTTTTGAACTCCTTAAATCATTATAAGCCCAATTCAATATAGTAAAGTCTCAAAGTCAGACTTTCACAACTTTAAATTAGTAATTGAAATAACAATTAGTTAAGAATTTAAGATAAAGATGATAATATTTGGGATAATTCAAATTTTGAAATTCACATTGCATGATTTGCTCAAAGCTTTGAAACGAATCAAATAGGTGAATTCCAAAGAAGAAATATGGCATATCAACAGAGCCGAAAGAGGAGAGATTGGACAGGGAAAAAGAGATAACAATGAGGGAGAGAGAGAGCTCAAAAGTGGGAGAGAAGCCAATTGTAGAGGTGTGATCAACCTTTGATTGAGATGCCCCTTTTGTAGGTAAGGGAAACTTAGGGCATGTTCGGTTGAGTGTTTTTTTTTAGGATTTGCATCATACTTATATATTTATATGCCAAACATCACAAAACACACGTATTCCAATACAACATTTTATTATCTTTTTTACAAATATCAATCCCTTTTAATAATTTCTGCACGCATGCCAATATAACTTTAACATCACCTAAATATTCACAATTTTATCAGAATCCTACAAATTTCTTCTAAACGAACATCACCTTAAATTCTCAGCGGAAATCAAGGTAGAAAGACTGGAATTGGTAGATATTCCAACGTCGCTCCATTGATTTTCAGTTATACACTTTAATGGCATTAAATTGCAAGACTATTTGAGAAATTCATTAGCGAGATGAAAGGCCTTAAGAAAACGCATCAAAGAAGGCTTAAGTAATGAGAGAATGAAGAGAGAGGGAAAGCCATTTTGCCAAAAACGGCTGCAGGCATTGAGAAATCAAGTTTCTAAGGTTTTGTGAAGAAGAGTGAAGCACACCGTTTCACTTAGAATTCTAAATCGTTCAAGAAAGGTTTAAGTAGAGAATAATGTTAACAGCGGTAACCAAAAGAGCAAAGCGCTCCAGTGGTTATGTTGTGCTAATCTCCACTCAGCGCAAAGGTTTCCTTGAACGCGTATACATAAAATAAGGTCACTTTATAGGTATTACAACGATTGTTGGATTAATGGTTATTTCTTTGTTGGTTGCCAGGTTTGGGGTTCAATCTTCAGTCCTTGCAGTTCTCTATGTTTTTTAGAACCCGGTTATCACATCCTCGCCCCTTAAAAAAAAATTTCGTTCTCGGAATTTGCTAAACTTTATAAAAATGTCAGGGGAATCCTCCTCGTCGCTCTCAACTTCCTCTATAGGTCCTTCGTCATCGATCACATTTGGTACTCCAGAGTATACCTCCTCATGATCGTTAATTGAAATAGATTCTACTAACGCCACAAATCTAACAATGTCACCCTCATCATCTGAGTCATCTTTCCATAAATAACGTGCAATATTAGTTTTCACAGCTGGCACATATCTATGACGCGGATCCAACCGAGAAAGTAAAGCTTCCCAACTTAACTTGAACATCCTGAAATAACAAGTTTGTCAGCAAACAAATACATATACAAACATTCACATCAATATCAATCATACATATTCAATTAGAAGTTATCTAAAAACATGAACCCTTAATACTATGAATCTCAATTCTCAAACAAATTTGGGTATTTAACTTGCATATCTTCTTCAAGCTCCTAGGTAGCCTCTCCTTGAGTATGATTATTCCAAAGTAGTGGTTAGGTTGCGTGCTAATGCAACACGAGAAGGTTATAGCTTACGCCTCTTGATAGCTTAATGGGATACGAGCAAAACTACCTCACGAATGACTTGGAATTAGTGGTGGTGGTTTTCGCACTAAAAATTTGGAGTCATCACTTGTATGGAGAAAAATGCGAAATTTTCACTTATCACAAGAATCAAGTATTTCTTCACTCAGAAGGAATTTTACATGAGGCAAAGGAGGTGGTTGAAGTTAATCAAAGACTACGATTGTACACTTAGTGAGGCAAAGGCTAATGTGGTAGTTGATGCATTAAGTCGGAAGCTGTAGTGGCAGTCTTAAATCCTCCACATGAGATTTTGATGGATTTGTAAAGAAAAAGGATTGCATTGTTAGAAGAAGATCAACGAGCTTTGATGGCAGTGTTGTGATTCAATCACACTTGGTAGAGAGGATTAAGGTCGCTCAGAAGGAAGATGCAAGACTGATGAAGTTGGAAGCATATGTGCGTAACGGAAACAAAGTTGAGTTCAACATCTCGGATGACAGAGTGGTCAGGTTTAAGAACAAGTTGTGTGCCTAATGATAAGGAGATAAAGAGAGACTAATTTTGACGAAGCCTATCAATCTCTCTACACAGTACACTCAGGGAGCTCTAAAATGTATCGAGACTTAAAGGAGTCTCTTTGGTGGAGTGGGATGAAAAGGGGGATAGAGAAGGTTCGTGGAGTAGTGTCTCACATGTCAGCAAGTTAAAGCTAAGCATCAAAGACCAGCTGGATCATTGCAACCATTTGAAATTTCAAAATTGGAGTGGGAAAATATTTTCCATGTATTTAGTAATAGGTTTGTTAGGCTGCGGAGTACTAATATCAATAATGTCATATCAAGATTCATGCTTTACCTCGAAATTTTGGAAAAAGCTTGCATAAGGCTCTAAATATTAAGTTAAACTTCAGTATTGCCTTCCATCCTCAAAGTGACGGTTAGATAGAAAGACCTATTCAGACTTTGGAAGATATGTTGAGGGCTTCTGCACTCGATTTTAAGTGAAGTTGGGCACAAGAATGTCGGAGAAAGTTAGATGAAAGGTTGAAAGTTGCTTAGAGTCGACAAAAGAGTTATGTTGATAGCCATTGAAGAAAGTTAGATTTTTAGATTAGGAGATAAGGTTTCCTCTAGGGTTTCCCCGATGAAAGGAGTAATGAGGTTTGGAAAGAAAGGCAAGCTGAGTCCTAGATATATCGGACCATTTGAGATCCTTAGTAGAGTGGGCCCAGAGGTGTATCAAGTTGCCCTATCACCGAGTCTCTCGGGAGTTAACAATGTCTTCCATATATTAATGTTGAATCGATCTGTTCATGACCCCACTCATATCTTTGATTATGAGCCGTTGCGAATCCAAGAGAATCTATTTTAACCTAAAGAACTTTTGTGAATTGTGGAGCGAAAGGAACAAGTATTGCATGCTAAAACAATTCCATTAGTCAAAGTACTTTGAAATAATCATACTCAAGGAGCTTGAAGAAAAACTGCAAGTTAAATACCCAAATTTGTTTGAGATTTATGGTATTAAGGTTTCATGTTTTTGGATAACTTTTGAATATATATGATTGGTACTGATATGAGTGTTTATATATATAACCATTTGTTGACAACTTTTTATTTCAGGATGTCCAAGTCAAGTTGGGTAGATTTGTTTTCTCAGTTGAATTGCGTCATAGATATGTGCCTGTAATGAGAATCAATACTCACATTACTTATAGAGAGATGAGTCAGACGATAAGGGTGACATTGTTAGGTTTGTGACGTTAGCAGAGTATATTTTTATTAACGATCCTAAGGAAGTACCCTCTGGAGTACCGAATGTGATCAATGATGAAAGACCTATAGAGGAAGTTGAGAGCGACGAGAAGGATTCCCTAGGTATTTTTATTAGGTTTAGCAAATTTCGAGGACATAATTTTTTTAAGGGTGGGAGGATGTAATGACAAGGTTTCTTAAAAAAGATAGAAAACTTATTCATAAAAAAAAAGATAGAAAACTACAAGGGCTGGAAATTGAACTCCAGATTTGGCAACTAACAAAGGAGCAACCACTAAGCCAATGCGCCTTTTAATACCTGTAAAGCGACCTTATTTTACGTGCACATGTTTAAGGAAACCCTTGCATGGAGTGGAGATTTCCACAACTTAACCACTAGAGCGTTTCACTCTTTTGGTTACCGCAGTTAATGTTATTCTTTACTTAAACATTTCTTGAACAATTTTGAATTTTAAATGAAATGGTACGTTTCACTCTTCTTTACCAAACCCTAGAATCTCGATTTCTCAATGCTTGCAACTGTTTTCGGTGATTTGGCTTTCTCTCTCTCATTATCTAAGCCTATTTTGATTCGTTTTCTTTATGCCTTTCATCTCCCTAACGAACTTCTCAAATAGTCTTGTGTTCTAGTGCCGTTATAGTGTATAACCGAAGATCAATGGAGAGACACCGGAATATCGACTGATTTTAGCCGTTCTACCTTGATTTCCGCTAAGGATTTAAGTTCTCCTTGCCTATAAAAGGGGCATCTCGATTAGAGGTCGATCACACCTCTCAACATTGTTTCTCTCCCACTTTTGAGCTCTCTTTCCCTAACTGTTATCTCTTTCTTTGTTCCCATTCTTTACTCTATTTTCCCTATTTGGAGTTCATCCATTTGAACAATAAATGATAGCAGTAAAGTAGGAGAGTAAAGAAGATAGATAACACAACGATTTTGAGATGGTTCGGCCAAGACTTGCCTACGTCCACCCCCAAGGCTATTTCCTTCATTGGGCTTCTCCACTATAATCCAATAGTGTCTACATCTTAGTTTTCTGGTGCTAAGTGACAGTTACAAGAGTTTTCCCGAACTAATCCTTCAACTCGAACCACGAATCTCAAAGCCTGTGAGATTTTTTCTATCCTCGTGGGTAGGCTCAAGTGTATCCCACACTTAAAGGTTTTTCAAGGTTTAAAGACAGGAATGATAAACAGTAGCTCAAAAAACTAGATCAACAAATACAATGCTCAATAAGTGGCTACAAGACAAGATCCGATAGTGACGGCAGCAAGAAAATAGCAGATATCTTAGAAAATGTGTAGTATTGAAGTTAGTTGTTTTACAGCTGTTAGTTTTATTTTACAGCTGTTAGTTTCTGTTTAGTTGTCCTAACAGAGTTAGTTATTTGATTCAACGCATTCTTGCTTTATAGCTGTAATATAAATACAGCTTTCTCATTCTAATGTAAAGTACGAAATTCTATTCTCTCAATACAAAAACAGAAAGTGTTTCACAAAGTCTTCTCGTGTTCATCTTCTTACTCAAACCTGTGTTCATCACTGAGCACTGGTTTCTACATGGTATCAGAGCATACTCTGAATTCCGCATACTCTGTTTCTTGGATTTTTTTGAAGAAATCATCATTGTGATCAGTCTGATGTCTTCCGAAGAACCACCTTCTGCCAGTCACGTTCTTCAACCTAATTCTGTTGTTATCAATAGTGCATATACGATCCATCCAGGTGATATTTCTAACACTCCATTGGTATGTCCACCTCTTAATGGAAAGAATTACTACTCCTGGAATCGTGCAATTTTGATGGCGATTGGGGCTAGGAACAAGTTTGGATTTTTTGACGGTAGTATTGCTCGGCCAGATCCTAGTGATCCAAACTTTGGCGCCTGGTACCGCTGTAATCTGATGGTATCTTCATGGATCTGTGCATCTGTCTCACCTGAAATTGCTCAAGTAATTCTGTACATTGATACTGCTGCTAAAATGTGGAAATTACTTCAAGAACAATACGAGCAAAGCAACGAACCTCGGATTTTTGAGTTGCAGCAAGCTCTCAACAACATTACTCAAGCTCAATCTTCGGTTAGTGAATATTGCTGGAATCCCTATGGAATGAACTGCATTAGTTTTCCCCTCTGCCCGTGTGTACTTACGGTGTTTGCGGAGGATGTACGTGCAATGTTCTCAAGTTGATCATTGATCGAGAAGAGAAAACCTTAACCGTGATTTTTCTCATGGGATTAAATGAGGCATATCTTGCTGTTCGTGGCAACATTTTACTCATGAAGCCTTTTCCATCCTTGAATGAAATTTACTCCCTGATTATTCAGGAAGAATGTCAGCGAGCATTTACTCGCAACATTGGTTTTAATTCTGAAAATGTTGCAATGGTAGCAACTAAATCATCTACTTCAGATATTATGGCAGCTAATGTGTCACAGAAGAATCCTAATTTTGGCTCAATTCAACGAGATCGTCTAGTTTGTACCTATTGTCATAGAAAGGGGCATACACGTGAGAAGTGTTTTGAACTACACGGGTATCCACCTGGCTGGGTGCATAAGAAACGATCTTCACATGATTCACGGAATAATTTTCGTTCTTCTGCACATCAAGCAATTGCTACTGTGGAGCAATCAAGAGCTGATTCTAGTCCTATTGGTTCTCAAGATCAAATTCAACAGTTGCTGAACCTGTTGCAATCTCAACTCAAGACTACTTCTCCACTGACCATTCCATCCCCCTTTGATATTCCCCAACCATCTGGTTCAGTCAATATTGCAGGTAATTTTCATTGCCTTTCTTCTACCACCCATACACCTTCCCATAATCTTTGGATTATTGATAGTGGTGCCACAGACCACATGGCTTGTTCTTTATCCATTTTTTCTCACATCAGCCACTCTGTCAACGCCACAGTAAGTCTTCCTAATGGTCAAGTAGCACCAGTTACTCACATTGGTACTGTCACTATATCTGCAGATTTGATATTGCACAATGTTCTTTATGTGCCTTCTTTCACATTCAATCTCATTTCTACTAGCAAGCTCACTTCTTCTTCTAACATTGGTTTGATTTTTCTGTCAAATAAATGTATCTTACAGGACCTGCATGCATTGAAAACGATTGGAGTGGCTGACCAAAAGGGTGGTCTTTACTTCCTTGATTCAAATTCTGTTTCTAGTTCTATGTCCTTTAATTCTACAACACCTAGTTGTTCTTCTATTAATGCCAATAATACTACAGTTGTATGGCATAATAGACTCGGTCACATTCCATTTTCCAAACTGCATATTCTTAAAGATGCTTTACCCAATGTTCATATTTCTTCCAATAATATTCCTTGTGAAATCTGTCCATTAGCAAGGCAACATCGACTGTCTTTTCCTAATAGTTCCATTCGAACTTCTTCTCCTTTTGAAATGGTGCATTGTGATATTTGGGGCCCATTTGCAATAGCAACCTCCAATGGTCATCACTATTTTCTAACAATTGTTGATGATTACACCCGTTGCACTTGGCTTTTTCTTATGAAGTTTAAGTCTGAAACTCGTTTCTTTTTGGAGTCATTTTTCAGCTTAGTTGAAGCACAATTTACTTCTCGCATTAAGGTCCTTAGATCTGATAATGGTCCCGAGTTCAATATGGTTTCTTTCTATTCTACTAAAGGTGTTATTCATCAAACTAGTTGCCCTAACACCCCCCAACAAAATGGGGTGGTTGAAAGGAAGCATAGACATCTTCTAGAGGTAGCAAGAGCCCTTCGGTTTCACTCTCACATTCCTTTAAAATTCTGGGGTGATTGTGTAATGACAGCTACATATCTTATCAATAGATTGCCTTCAGTTTTACTCCACAACAAATCTCCCTATGAGCTGCTGTTTCAAACTAAACCTTCCTATCTTCAAGTATTCGGTTGCCTCTGTTTTGCAACTAATACAGCACATTACAAGTCTAAATTTGAGGCTCGGGCTCGTAAATGTGTGTTTCTAGGCTATCCTTTCAATACTAAAGGATATAAGTTGTTTGACATTGAGTCCAATTCTATTTTTGTTTCTCGGGATGTCATCTTTCATGAACATTCCTTTCCATTTAAACCAGTTTTGTCTTCTTCCATACCTCTTCCTTCAGACTTTGTAATTCCTCATTCAGCTCCTAATAATTTTCATTTTGATGAGTCTGTCCCTTTGCCCTCATCTGACAACATTACTCCTGAACATCATGACCTGTTTGATGTTCCTCCTCGTCGATCCACACGAACCCGTAGACCTCCTTCCTATCTGCAGAATTTTCATTGCAGGATGGCCCATTCTTTTGGCAGTTCACTACCTTCTTCTTCTTTGCATCAGCCTCCTGATTCCATCTGTGATCTCTCAAGGTATCTTTCTTATCATCATCTTTCTTCTACTCATAAAGCTTTTACATTAGCTCTTTCTACACATACCGAACCAAAGACCTATAAACAAGCTGTTCAGCACCCTCATTGGCAAGAGGCTATGGAGGCTGAAATGTCAGCTCTTGAAACAAATAGGACTTGGGTTGTCACAGATTTACCTCCGGGTCATAAGGCTATTGGCTGCAAGTGGGTTTATCGGGTTAAGCTCAAGGCTGATGGTTCTATTGAAAGATTTAAGGCCCGCCTTGTTGCAAAGGGTTTTAATCAAGTTGAAGGGGTCGACTATGATGAGACTCTCTCCCCGGTTGCCAAAATGTCCACAGTACGTTGTTTTTTAGCCTTGGCTGCAAGTCAGCAATGGTTTTTGGAGCAACTTGATGTCAACAATGCATTTTTGCATGGTGACTTGACTGAAGAGGTATACATGGTACTACCACCGGAGTTTGCTAAGGAGGGTGAGACCAAAGTTTGTAAACTACTCAAATCCTTGTATGGATTGAAGCAAGCAAGTCGCCAATGGTTCCACAAACTTTCAGAGGTTTTATTTTCCCTTGGTTATGAGCAATCTAAGGCTGATTACAGTCTTTTTACGAAGGTTCAAGGCTCTTCCTTTACTGCTTTACTAGTATATGTTGATGACATCCTCATTGCATCTAATGACATGTCCTACATTACTCAAGTTAAAGCTTATCTAGATGCTCGGTTCAAGATTAAAGATTTGGGAAAATTGAAGTATTTTTTGGGTCTTGAAGTGGCTCGTACTACTGCTGGAATTTCTATAAATCAGCGTAAATATGCTTTAGAAATTCTGGCCGACAGTGGTTATTTGGGTTGTAAGCCAGCCTCTTTTCCTATGGACTCCAAGTTGAAGCTTTCTAAAACTGATTCTGAGTTGTTAGTTGATGCTTCTTCTTACCGCCGCCTCATAGGTCGACTGTTATATCTGACTATAACACGTCCAGACCTCTCTTATTCTGTTACTACTTTTGCACAGTTCATGGATAAACCAGGACAAAGTCATCTCCATGCTGCTCATCATGTTCTTCGATATTTGAAGTCTACTCCTGCTCATGGTCTTTTCTTTCCCACAGCAACTTCTTCTCAGTTAAAGGGGTTTTGTGACTCAGATTGGGCAGCTTGTGTAGACAGCAGACGTTCCATTACAAGTTTTTGCCTTTTTCTAGGCGATTCTCTGGTTTCTTGGGGGTCTAAGAAGCAAAGTACTGTCTCTAGAAGTTCAGCTGAAGCAGAGTATCGTGCTCTTGCTTCTACTAGTTGTGAGATTGTTTGGTTCTTGCAACTTTTATCTGATTTTCGGATTCCTCACTCTACACCTGCTTCTGTGTACTGTGATAGCCAATCTGCCCTTTCTCTTGCTGCTAATCCTGTTAACCATGCTCGTACTAAGCATGTTGAAATAGACTGCCACTTTATACGTGAGCAGATTGCCAAAGGGGTTATTCGTACGTTTTACATTGCTTCAGCACACCAGCTTGTTGATATCTTTACAAAGGCCCTTGGTAAATCTCAATTTCAGTATCTGTTATCCAAGCTTGGCACTCATAGTATCCATGAGCCAGCTTGAGGGGGCGTATTGAAGTTAGTTGTTTTACAGCTGTTAGTTTTATTTTACAGCTGTTAGTTTCTGTTTAGTTGTCCTAACAGAGTTAGTTATTTGATTCAACGCATTCTTGCTTTATAGCTGTAATATAAATACAGCTTTCTCATTCTAATGTAAAGTACGAAATTCTATTCTCTCAATACAAAAACAGAAAGTGTTTCACAAAGTCTTCTCGTGTTCATCTTCTTACTCAAACCTGTGTTCATCACTGAGCAGGTTTCTACATGTAGCTTTGTTCTTTTGCGCTTTTCTCTCTATTGGAGGCTAGGTCAAGATTGATGATGTAGGAGATGCAAAAGATGTCTTTTCTCTCTCCATAATGTTGTCTTTATAGGTCTTCAGTATTGAAGGGTCTCAAGGGCCTTTTTGAAATGTTGGAGAGGTGCTCTAAGGGCCACAACGTCTTGATTCACGTGTTGAGTCATCGTTTAAAAACAGAGTTCCCACAACGTGTCAACACATATATGCCTATATGTCGACACCATTTTCAAGTCTGGAACTTACTCGCTGGTGCCTGTGACATGTGTCGACACTTACTTTACCATGTGTCGACATCATCTTCTCATGTGTCGATACTGTACTTCCCATCTGTCAACATCATCAAAATGACAATCTGACTGTTGTGCTATGTGTCGACACCATCTTGGCAGATAGAGTTTTTCAGTGCTTTTTGATATGCAATCCTTTCCATTTCAACACAACAACTTCTTTAATGAAATACAATAGTTTAGCTGCATGTCGTGGTGTTTAAATCGAATATAGGGCATAATCAATTAGAGAGAGATTTAAAAATAATTGAGTACTCTCGATTGAATAGTGGATTAACAACCATGTATTCTAAAAATACTTCAAAGCTATTTTGTCATTTGTTATCATCAAAATCGAGTTAGATAGTTCAAGGAGCAACCTTGGGCTAACACAAATGTTTTCATATTTATGTTAAATTCTTAGCTAATTGTTATTTCAATTATTGTTTTAAAAATTAGGTTGTTAAAGAAGTGGGGAAATTCAATTTCAAAGTGAGACAAGTGAGCGCAAATGTGACTAGCGCTGTCCTTGAGTCGTTACAAATAAGGGTGCGATATTAGAACGGATGGAACTGAAATTGCCCATTCTGATTTCGGTACCAACCGTAATCACATTTTTTGGTCCCTGTTTTATTCCGATAAATACCGGATGGAACCAAAATTTCCGAAACCAGAAATTCCAGTTTCAATATTTGGGCTTTTTTGGCCATAGTTTTTTTGGGTCCTAATGGGCCAAAAATGTTTTTTAGGTATTTTGAGCTGGAACTTTGGCCACTTTCTATTATGCTTATCATAAATTAACATCTAAAATGTAAAATAAACATTCATCCAAAATGCATGTAATTGTGTCACTGGATAATTGATATGACCAATAAATAAAATGTTGGCCATATTAAATATTCCTATACAACAGTATTAAAGTTGGTCATATGGGTTCTATGGCTATTTTACTTTTTACTCATGTGTTTGACCAATATACCATATTAAACGACATCTTTTTTAGCCTAAGAAAAAAAGGGGAACCGGAATTGGGCAGCAATTCATTGGAGTGTCATTTCTCGTTTCTTTCTCTTCTCTCACACCCCCGTGTGGAATTTGGAGTATCACATTATAAATGTTGGGAAGCAGTGGGACGATGTTGGAAAACGATGATGGGACCTTAACGTAATTTATGGTGAAATATGATACGTAACTGATCCTTTTACTGGGAGAACATCATTCTATAAGGGACAATATGTATTTGATTTTATACAGATTGTAGTACATTGCCATTTTTTTTTAGGGAGGTTTGCCTAATTCAGCTTTACTAGACATCAAGTTTCTCTGAATGAAGCTCAAGGATGCACTTGATTCACATTCTGCTTCAGTCATAATTAGTACTGCGTAGATGGAAAAACACTAGTATGTAGTTTCTTCAGTATAATGGCTCTCCTGTGTTTATGCTTCATGTACAAGCTTCTTTGTTCAGTGGATCTTGGATTACAGCTGTACATTTTGGCATAATAATGGAATTACTATATCTGTAGTCCACCCACTAATTTATTCATAAAAAGTGAAAAAGGAAAGGAATGAAAGTCTTGGTTCAGCCAAAACTATCTTCTAGAAAATGTGAGTGCTAAAACATACGAGCGAGCAGAAGCTATTAAGCTTTTGGACATCAATTTGAGGTATTACTTTTAAGTTATTGAATATGAACGAGTACGGTTAGTAATTAATTCTTAGTGTTTCTTGGACATGGGTGATATACCCAATTTATCTTTGGCACCTTCTTCATTGCTATTTTCAGATCTTTATGCATGTCTCAACGAGATTGTCTCAACTTTGACAACTAAGCATTTAAATGTTGCAAGAGAGATTAATTTTTTTTCTTCTTATTTTTTGGGGGGTGGCGGTGGATTTTCTGATGAAACAGATAGATGCAGCTGAAGCCATTATATGCATAATAGCTTCCCAGGTGGCTAATGTTGGAGAAAGCATAATAGGTGCTGCACTTCAAGAGAAGGAAGGATTTCGATGGGTAGGCTTCCAATGATTACTTGGATTCTTTTTATACCAATTGTTCTGCACCTTTTACAATCCTTTTATTTATGTACTGTGATTAGTGTGTAGTGAAGGTGTTTTGTTTGATTGGATATGAGATTCTGGGTTTTTTATGGCATAGTATTTAGATTATGGTTCAGTGTTAACTTTGAATTAATTGAACATGTAGGCAAGTTCATGTAGAATTTTATGGATTTTGCTGGGTTCTGTTGGGGGCAATGTTACGTATATCTCACGCAATGAGATGTTCCAGCCTGCATACTATAAACTTAGGCGGGGGCCGATGGAATTATTGCTCAAGTTGAATTATATGCAATAAGTTCACTCCGGCCAGTACTCTTTGAATTACAAATTTGGAAAGAGGAGAGTTGGGAGGGGGTGCATAATGTGGGTACATGTTTGCACGCAATGGATAAATTTTCAAACAGAATGTGGGTTAATATTCAACTTTGTGGCACTCTCGTAGATTTAGAACGGAATTTTCAAGAGGATCAGTGTTCCTTGTCTTATTGCAATTGGTGGTGAGATTATGCTTTTATATTTAACTCTACAGTACAGCCTCTCTGTCTATTTCTCTGGTATGACCTGATTTGCTTTACTCTGGATGTGATCTGTCTGACATGCTGGACTGGCGCTGTCTTTCAATCTCATGAGCTCTGGGTCTTACATTGTCTTTTTGCTTTGTTTTGCAGCTCAACAACGATGTTGTCAATGTTATCAATATATCCATGGGCGCCATTATAGCCGTCCTGATGCAGCAAGTTGCATTTCGAAACTGATTGATGTATATTCACGTTACCTTCCCTATAGCATCTCACCCCCTTATAGGTCCATCTATATTGCCTTTTTCTCCTTGCTCGGATGTCATCTAATTGGTAAAGCTCGAAGAATTGATGAGCTCCACAAATGTAGCTACAGGATGCCATCAAGTGTTGTCACTTATAGTTTCCTTTTGCTTTTGGAAAAGAAAAGAAAGGTATTTTCACCATTGCAACGCTAACATGATCTTTATGATACTTTCAGAGGGTGTTCTTGAATTACCCATTCTTTTTGCGGCCCCATAAGGAAAAAGTTGTAGCATTAGATATGAAATTAGAGGTGCGCCTTTTTGGTTTGTTGTGGATTTTTTCCAGCCTCCCGGTGGACTTTACTATACCTAGGTTGTCGATGCTTTTATTACTATCTCATACAGGTTTCGGTAGTTACAGCTACCGTAATAGTCCACCACTCTCTTCGGGTTAGCATGGAGTATTTAGTGGTTCTTCCAATTTCTTTATGGGATCTAACTAATTTTCTTTTACATTCTGATTAAAGTTAAGTCATATGCAGTTTTTCTTTGTATGGTTCTAAGAGAGAGAGAGAGAGGTTGTTGTGCTCCCTTTGAGAGGACAATAAGGTACTAAATCAAGGGAAGGAAAAGTTGAAGCTTCGTGGAGAAGGAAGAAAAGTTAAGAATCCCTTTCGATTTAGGATTGATGGAAGACAGAGATGCGATAAATTCACGTTCTTCTTGCGTGGTGGGAGAAAGGTAATAAAACGTGGGAACATGGTTAGACCTCTTCATATATACTGTCAACATGCAAAAGATGACTTTGCTTTGTCGATTTCTTCTGTAACTTTAACGTTTAGATTGAGAATGATCATCCAAGTAAAAGAAACGTCACTCTTTGAAAGGATCTTCCTAACTCATTCAATGGGTTCATGAAAATAGAAAATTAACTTTTTATTTTTTATTTTTTTTCGAAGCAAACGTAAAATTCATTTAACAGGAGAGTTACAGTAGTGCTGGATATAGATGGACCTATGAGGCCGGTTACAAATTTCAGGAGCATAAAGCACATTATAGCAACATCCAAGGCCTTAAGGGTCATACACTAATGGGCCAGAAAGACCTGCTTCCCAATGGTCATAAAGGCTTCATACAGATGGGTCAAAAGACCTGTAACTTTTAAACGGGTCCAAAGACCCAGGTATAAGTTCAAACTCGCCACACATGGCGGTTTCAATCGCCGGAGAATGAAGTGGGCAAACACCTCCCTTTCACTTCTACATAGGTACGTCCACAAGCAAAAGATGACCATAGCGAGGGCCAAAACAAAACGTGGCAGATCACAAAGTGGTGGGACCCCATCTGAGTTGCATATCTGCTGAGAACGAACATATAGAGCCAGGGCTGGGAAAATCGGGTTCGGGTTTGGATTTTTTGAGCCGAACCCGACACGGAAATGGATGAAACCCCAAGCCGAACCTGCAGAACGGGTTAGGGGCGGTTCGGCTCAATGGGGCCTTAAAAGAATTGGCCCAGAACGTTTTGGGTTTTGAGGCCCAAAAACGTTCTAGGTTGCACTATTCGACCCAGCACGTCCTGGGTCATTATTTTTCAAGGCCAGGATGCCCTGGGCTCTTTATTTAAGCCCAGGACGCCCTAGGATATTTAATTTCAAAGCCCAAGACGCACTAGGCATGCTATTTTTAGCCCAGGACGTCCTGGGTTATATAATTTCTAATAAAATAAATAAAATCTAATTACTAACTACTATTCTACTATAATTTTTACCAATTGTCAAATACAAGTCAAACAGATCTAACTAGTAACTACAAAGCAGTAAGCAATAGATTAAAAAAAACAACTAAGCAATAAGCATAATACCTATTACCTGATGCTATTAGCCTATTACAATGAAAGTACAAAAAGTCTAACTATTACAATAATTTGTTGAGATCAAATTACAAGGAAAGTAAATAACATAACCTTGAATGGTTGGAGCAAATCAATCATCTTCTACTTTGCAGTCTGCACAATAGTTTACAAATCACAACACAATTCCAAAGAAAATAAAAACCATATAACAATAACAACATAAAAATAATAAAAGCTAAATAAGTTACATTGTTCTTTCACTTCTTTGTTGCAGCCATGCTCCAGCTCCACATTCATAATCATTCTTCAAGAAGAATCCCCAATGGATCATCCTCTAATTCTAAAAAAAATTGAATTTAATTATTGAAACAAAAACAATTGAATTTAACAATTACAATGAATGAGAAAGTTACATGCATCAAGCTTGTAACTCTCAATATCATCTAACTCTTCCACTTGATGAAAGATAGGTTTGGACTTCAACCAATTTTGGGCACATATAAGAGCATTCACCGTTGATGAATCTAATGAACTTCGATAAGAATCCAACATCCTACCACCAGTACTAAATGCAAACTAAGAAGCGATTGTAATGATGGGGATGACCAATACGTCCTGTGCTACTCGGGCCAAAATAAGATATTTGCTAGAATTAACCTTTCACCAAGTTATGAGATCAAAATCAGCACCCGGAGTCTCCACATCCTCCAAATAGTACCGCTCTAATTCGCTTTTTATTTTTCGTTAGATTTTGAGAACCTCGGAATCGATGGTACTTATTCAATGCAAAATTATTTTGACTCAGCCCCATTGAGGTAGTTTGTGATTGGTTCTCAGCTTCACTCCCACTTGAGTAATCCGTGCATGAGCTAGAAGAGCCACCACCAATATGGGTCTTCTTGGCATATTGCCTAAACAAGTGTTCAATGTCTTTTTCAGGGTTTCAACAAATGATTCTCCTTTCTCATCCCCCATTTCATCCTTGAACCAAAAGTCTAGGGTATCCAATTTGTAGCGTGGGTCAAGGACTGTAGCTATAAACAACAATCTATTGATCTTTTTTATGTCTCCCCAGTATTTTTCATACTTAATCATCATCCTTCTAGCCATAGTACGCAACACAAGATCATTAGTAAGCATATTCTATCAAATGACCAAGAATGTTAGATAACTCCTCAAAATACAAACTTGATGTGGAATACTTGGTACCAGACATCCTCAAAGTCACTTCATAAAATAGTTTTAAAAAACTTGGTGAATTGTGTCCTAATCATCATCAGTGGGAGGTCCCAAACCCTTCTTACCCAACCCATCCTCCATTATTGAGCGATACAGAGGCCCATCATCGTCTTGTAGAAGCTTAAAAGCTCGCTGAAATTTCTCTGCATTTTCAAGCATGAGGTATGTCGAGTTCCATCTAGTTGCAACATCAAGTTTCAATAAACCTTTGCATGGAACTTTTTTCTTTTATGCGAATCCTAACAATTGAATCATCAACATCCTTCAATCCCTCATTCACAATAAGATTCAAGATATGAGCACAACACCTCACGTGAATGTATGCGTGTCCCTTAATGGTTCCCTTACTAGACATTGTTCTTTTCTTCAACCAAGCAATAACAATATCATTAGATGTGGCATTGTCAACTGTGATGGTAAGATACCTATCGATTCCCCACTCCAACATACATTCTTCTAATTCCCTCCTAATTGTCTCTCCCTGATGATTTTGAACTTTACGGAAAGAAAATTATTTTATGCAAGGTCCAGCCACTATCAATAAAATGAGCAGTAACACACATATAGTTAAAATTTTGAATAGAAGTCCATGTGTCTGTGGTGAAACAAACCCTAATATCCTCTCTGACAAACAAATCTCTCAACTTGTCCCTCTCCTCATTAAACACCCTTATACAATCTCTCATCAAGGTATAGCGAGAGGGCATAGGAAACCTAGGCTCAATAACCTTCACAAAGTCTTTAAACCCTTGACCCTCCACTAAAAGAAATGGTTATTCATCAATAACAAGCATCCTAGCAAGGGCTTGCCAGATCTTCTTTTCATTATACTTGGCTAAACCCATAGTCTTTTCAGTGCCATCAACTGACTTCGATGTCTCAAAACTCAGGAAAGATTGACCCTTCTCGAACTTAGTTTTCAACTGGTTGTATTTCCCACATCTCTTTAAGTGGTTCAACAAGGATGACGAATTCACCAACATAACATAACCATTCACTAAATAAAAACGAATTCACCAACAACAACCACACTCCAATCCCTCCAACTTCTAATCTCCAACAATAACCATACTCCAAAGATTCAAAAAACCAACAATATAAACCATTCAATAGCCCTGACCTCCAATCTCCAACAGAAACGCAAATATTTCACAAATATAATCTCATACCTTCAATCAGAGAAATCAAGCAACTTAGCAATAATGGGGCAAACTGAATTTCCTAAAAAAATGCAACCATTGTTAGTGAATCCAAAATATAAATTATAAACATATTTATGATATTAATTAATAAATTATAAACATACATATGAGATTAAAATTTAAAACTTAAAAACCATTCCTAGTTAGGGCAGAGCCGTGAGCTAGGGCAAACTGAATTTCCTAAAAAATGCAACCAATGTTAGTGAATCCAAAATATAAATTATAAACATACTTATGAGATTAATTAACCAATTATAAACACACATATGAGTCATGAGACTAAAAATTTAAAACTTAAAAACCATACCTAAGCCATGAGATTTAGGGCAGAGCCGTGAGCTAGGCAAAACCGTGAGGTGAGGTTGTGAGCTATGATGGAGAGTGGGCTAGGGCAGAGAGAGGGACTGACAGAGAGAGAGCTGGGGCCTAGGGGCAAGGCAGTGAGAAAGACGGGGAGACAATGAAAGAGACAGAGAGATAGTGAGAGAGACGAAGATATAGTGAGAAATACGGTTGGGGTGAGGGTCTGGACTCTAGGATGTCGAGGAGGGCTCAGGGGGGAAAATGGGTCAAGGGATTTTGGGGGGAGAGGAATTAAACCCTTAGCGAAACACACTGTTTCCCTAAGGGTATAAAGGAAATGTATACTGCGCATTTTTTTAAAATACTGGGTCGGGTTCGGGTTTCACACGGGTTTAAACATTATACTCGAACTCGGACCCGAAAACAAATTTTTTTTATATAAACCTGAACCCTGTCAAACCCACCCTGAATGGGTCGAATCCGTGTCGAGTCGTCAAAAATCAGGTAAAATACCCAACCCTAGATAAAGCATGTCCACCGAAGGTTAATGAGGAGAACTAGTCGCACTAGATCTGTCGCATAACAAATCTCCTAAAATGAAAATTTCACAAAAAAAGAAAAAACAGAAAAAGAAGCCGAGAAGAAGCCTAAAGGGAGGGGAAAATAGGTTGGCGCGTGGTAGCCACCCTCCAGTATTGAGCATAAAAGGGTGCCTGGGGAGGGGGAGGCCAGCCAAACTGTGCATGGCGAAAGATGACCACCAAACCAACCTAGACCTAGCATGAACCCGAACTCTAAAAGGTGACACAAACCAAGTGGGGAGAGAGGAGAAAAGGCAAGGCCAACCAAGAGAGGGAGAAATGGGAGGAAGAGAGCACTCCTCCCCTGCCCTGCAAAGGGGGGTGGGCTTTGTTCAAAAGGAGGGGAAGGGGCACTAGAGCAGGTGATAGGGCTGTTCAAACTCGATTTAGGTGGCGGTTATGGCCAAAACCGACATCTACACCGGATTGTCCAGTTTTCAAATATTGGCCACTGCCACCACCACCGCTAAGGGCAACAACCGACCCTTAGTGGTGGTGGTTTTAGCTGCGAAGGTTTCCGGTTAACCTGCTTTTATATTAGACTATTTTTTAGCATTTTACGCACTTGACCCAATGTAATTTTTTTCTTTTTTCTTTCGATTCATTGATCACATATCAAAAAAATCTAAACTAATGAAATCCAAAATTAATAAAATTAGAGAACATCTTAAAAGATAAGATGATAATCTAAAGTCCAAACTAATAAAATCCAAAATCAATAAACTTAGGGAACAAGATGAGAATCTAAAGTCTAATGCAATCTAGCATTGGTGTTTTTGACACGTGACACAAATCTTGTCAAAAACAATTAACCGTAAATTGATAAAAAGAATCTTTAACCAAAATAGGAAAAAAAATCCAAAACCAATGATGTTAAAAATTGGAAAACCTAAAGAACTTTTTGTCACAAGAACAAAATATATAAATAAGAGATCTAAAGTGGTTGGCTTTTTCCTCCTTTGATGAGGAGTCGAATTTGAAGAAAGCGGGAATGAAGGATTAAGAAACAATATTAGTATTGAATGGTGTTAACCCGAATTATTCCTTCTTATATTAACTTTCGTTAATTAAGCTGGGAATAAAATCAGAAGTGGAGGGCAGTGGTTGTTAGCAGGTCCAGGATAAACATATGATGACCTATCATAAACGTTACTATTTTTTTTTTAAAAAATCCAGTTTTATCGGTACCCAGGAACCCAGTGCCTGGTAATTCGGGAACCGGTAAAACTACCGGGTTTCTGCAAATAGGGGCCACCGAGACCGGAACCGCTAAGGCCAGATATCGGGAACCCGGTGCCGATACTGGTGGAACCAGAATTTTCCTGTGTTGTTGAACATTTCTAGCCAGTACGAGAGTCAAAAATTGAAACTAACTATTCGATCAAAGCCTTAGACACTTCGAAGGGATTTTCACAACAATGTTTACGCTTCCCTCGAGTTACACGTTTGCCTTTTCTTTTTGAACAGGTTGTTTTTTCCAGCCTAACTAGCCATTGTTTCTTTGTTTCTGTTTCCATTTTTGAGCTTCTTTTGTTTCTCTTTTGCACCCTTGCAAACGACTATTTACGTCCTCTAACTTTAAAAAATGATCAATGTACGTCTCCTGTCCAAATCGGCACAGAAATACATGTAAAATGACTGAAATGCCCATCCATGACAAAATTACTAAAAATATTAAAAATTTCATTAAAAATAAAATAAAAATAATATTTCAAAAATGTCATATTTTTAAATAACACTATTAAACTCCATTTCAGTGATCTATATATTTTAATTTATTTCTCTAATATTTATTTATTTTTTAAAAATTTCTTGGAGGGGCAATTTAGTCTTTTTACATGTGTTTCAGTCTGACTTAACAAGTGATTTGGACGAGGGCATACATTGATGATTTTCGAAAGTCAAAAGACATAAATCGTCATTTTAATAGTTAGGGGATGAGTTTGAAATTGACCCATAGCTAGGGGCAAACAATGACATTACCCTAATTAAAAATAAAAGAGAAAATAATTTTCGAAAGTTAGAGGACGTAAGTGGTTCGGTCTATAGACCTACATCCACTGTGGGAAGTGTCTAAGTGGGTAGATTTGTGTAATTATTGATGTAAGAATGAGATTACAATGAGACTTTATTTAAAGTCTTTGATTACAATATAATACACATTGATGAATTTTTATAGTTTGAAACTCGATGTATTGGATTTGGTAGTTCGAACACTCAAAGTGATATTGACTTCATAGTTTATGGGTGCAAAAGGAAGTTGCCCTTTTCCTATGACAATAGACTGTACTTCCGAAGGACAATGACATTTGATATTAGCATGGGTCCAACTCTCTCCAAACTTTCGTCTTAGACTAGTCTCCAACGCAGGAAAACAATGAAAGAAGGAATAATGTCCTTTCCTATGCCAAATGCTAAGGCCCATAACTAGTTCCACCAATAGAAGCACCTAGCAAAGAGTATGACATTAGTTAAACCAGTGTTTAAAGTTTTCCTTTTGTTTTTTTACACTCACAAGCTCTATAATTAAACATGAATGTATTGTTCTTAAGAGCTTGTGAAAGCCTTTTTTTTATTTGGAAGTGATGTTTTTTTTCGGAGGACGGTACCTCCAATTTTTATTAGATACACTCACTTATGAAGGAGGAATATCGTGGTTATATCGAAGACTAGACAGGACACACAAACAAAATAGAAGAACTCAAATTATAAAAACTAACTTGCAAACCAAAAACAAATAGCAACAGGACTAAATCTAATATTATTAAAGCCTAGCCTGTAGAGCAATTTTCGTTAGATTTGGTTATTTTGCATGGGTAGCAATTTTAAAGTGAGTTTCATGCATCAACTCCATCAAATCGTCGAATTTGTCTTCTCTGTGTGGAATTTGTCTTTGTTGAAGTGGTCCTGGGGTCTTGTGGTCCCCTCGTGTCCCCCATTTTTGAATCTGTTTGGTTTATCACTTAACTTTTCACTCATAAGAAAACTATATAGTCTTATAACCTATAATTAACTTGTATCTATGCTTTGTTTACTTTTTCGAAAGCACACGGGTCTCTTTTGTTCACGTTCTACACATAAAAACTACACAAGGTTGTTTTCCCACCACAAGTGCACTTATTCTAATGTTTATGCTCGACTCACTCAAGTTCTAGCGTATATGTTGAAGCTTTTTACATAATACATCTATTTATTTACCTAATTTCGTATTCTGAGCTAAATTTTATATTACTTGGCAAGTGTGGTATTTTATAAATCCTAAACATGTCGTCGAGTTCCTTGTATTCAAGGTGCACTATGGCGATAGATTCAGTAGGCAGTTCGGGTGTTCTTAAGTCGATGGAGATGTCGCTGTGTAAGAAGACCATACGATTCAGACTGTTTGTCATTTTTTGAACTAGATGACCTTTTTGAACTACAAGTAGCCAAAGAAAAATCTTGATGATGGTGCGATCCTTGTGTCCTCTGACCATGATGTTTTTGCAATGATGAATTTCCACGAGGCAGAATCTGTTGTAGTGTTGTACTTGGTTTCATTCAGTGAAAGTGGAGAGGGTGACAACATTGTTCAGGATGTTGCAAAAGCCGACTAAGAACGTGAGACGTAGACTGTGATTGAATGATCCTTTGTGGGATCAAGTCCTTAGCTCCGATGAAGAGCTCTTTGACATTAACGTGGACAATGTGCGTAGAAGATGGTACATGACCATCTTCTACTGGAGGTCATACCTCTTCTAAAGCTAAGACACCAATAGATGATCATGGAATTGATTCTGGTGATCATGAAATCGATTCTGGTGATAGCTTTCATCTAAAGGAAAGAAGCCAATGACTGAAGAAGCGCAACAACTTTCAGATATCAACGATGACACTTATTCTTTATATGCCTTTTATTTTTGAAATTTTTTGTGTGTTGTTTAATATAATATACCTGTCCATTTTGTGCTATAGATAATGACTCAGATATTGTAAGAAGTGATATATTGGAGTCTCCTAAAGTCAATGGGGGCAGAGGAGGATGCGATCAGTAGACTTGAAGTGTACCCTAGCCCTGAGTTCCACGTTTCAGACTTAGCTGCCCTTGTCCTAAAGCTTGGGATGAAGTTCTCATCATCTCAAATGTTTAGAGATGTCGTGCGAGAGAAAAATGTATTGAAGGGGAAGGACATAAGGTTCAAGAATAATTGCTCTGATAAGTTGAGCATGGTTTGCAGAGATGCACCCAAGTGTGAGTATAGAGTATATGAAAGGTGGATGAACGGCGAGATGACCTTCAAGATCAGTAGTTTCAGCTCTACCCATCGGTACACTAAGAAGTGTAGGAGCTTAATTGTGGGATCAAGATTTATCACTGATAAGTATATTGAGCAATTCAAGACGCAACCTAACATCTTAGTGACCCCTATAACAAAAGAGGTGAGAGGCAATGAGAGGTCGATGTCAATGACAATCAAGTATATAGGGCTAGGAGAAAAGAACGGGCCAAGATTTTTGGCAAACATTCAAACTAGTATGATTGTTTGTGTGATTACGCAACGACGTTGAGGGAGACTAATAGAGGGAGTTGTCTTCTGTTGAAGCTGGAGAGGATACGTCCCGAGTTGGCACCTACATTCCAGTGAATGTATGTTTCGCTGGCAGCAATGAAAGATGGTTTTACAGTGGGTTGCAAGCCGCTGATTATTCTTGATGGATGCTTCTTGAAGGGCCCGTTCAAAGGGCAACTACTTACTCCAATCTATAGAGATGCCAATGATAATATTTACCTGATTGCCATGCCTGCATTTATCGAAACCAATAATATTTGGACTTGGTTCAACCGCCATTTTGTGGTTGGGCATTTATCTCAGACCGCTAGAAAGTGATTATATGCGTCCTTTTTCTTATTTTCTTCTACATTTATATGCGTCTATATGTAATTTTTCATGTATATGTTGTTTTGTAAGGCCTGGTACCAATTTTTGAGGCAGTGATGCCTAACGCTAACCATCAAATATGCATCAGACACCTTTCTGCCAATTTTCAAGATGTTGGACATCAGGGCGTCACCTTAAAATATAGGTCTTGATCTGCTGCTTCTACATATACTGAGTACAAGTTTCTCACAGTGATGGATGAGCTGAAGAAGCTGTCACCAGATGCATGGAAGTACCTCAATGACATTGACCCAAGACAATGGTCAAGAGCGTTCTTCAATTCGGATGTGAAGTCGGACCTTCTAGTCAACAACCTGATGGAATGTTTCAATTCATATATACTCAAAGCCCATGATAAGCCAATCATCACAATGTTTGAGACTATTCAAAGAAAGTTGATGCGGCGATACTAATTGAAAAAGTATGACAAGCCCATCTACCCCACGGTATTGGAGAAGCTAGAGGCAGCAGGCAAGCAGTCTTGCAACTGCCTTCTAATGTATGCTGGTCAAGGATTGTTCAAAGTTGAGCACAGACACCAACAGTTTGTGGTTAACCTACAACTCAGAAGATATGGCTGTCGTAAGTGGGACTTGATGAGGATTTCGTGTCCTCATGCATTCTTCGCCATATTGTATGATTCGGGAAAGCAAGAGAACATCCACCCCTCGTTCAGCAAAGACATATAGATGCTGAGTTGCAATCATCTGATCTACCCAATGCCTAGCAAGGATCATTGGATTAAGACCAGCTACGATCCCGTTAATTCTCCTACTGTTCGGGTACAACCTGAAAGGCCTAAGAAGGTCCAAAGGAGAGGTCAAGACGAGCCTCGAAACAACGGTCTGTGTATGAAAAAGGGTGGAGTTACAATGAAATGTACAGAAGGCAAGCAATCTGGCTATAATAAGAGGACCTGCCCTAGAATGAAGGTAGCAACGTTAAGGAGCCAAGGTATCAGTGCAGCAGCCCCATATGTAAACGATGAGTTCATTTCCTAGCCTCAGAGTTCGGCATGGACAATGTACGTCTTCACATTTATTTCCAAAGAAAATTTTTTCATTTATGTTAATTTTCTGACAATGTTGGCTTGACATTCTGTCCTTGATGTAGCTTTTTTAACCTGTTGATGAATCAATGCCAACTTCAAACTCCGTGAAGCAAGATCTCCCCACCACTCATCCCGATCAAGGAAGTAAGAATAAACATAAAAAGTTGAGGACATCTTCCTCACAAGCTTCTGGGTCCCCAATGGTTGAAACGAGATAGTTCCAGTTAAAATTTTACTCACAGTAAGCCCACATATAGTAAAATTTTGTATTCTGTTGTTAGTAATAATATTATTATAATGACAACTTGTAGTCAATGTTTGTAGAACAAAGTAAATACGCAAATTCAAACTTCTAGAGCAAGAAGAAGAAGTGGTAAGGCACCAGCTACATCTACTATACCACCACCTACAACACCTAAAACTCTAGCCACTGAGGTTGTATCTCAGCTTACACTTGTTGTCACAAAGAAAATGAATAGCAAACCAACGAGTGCATCATAGTCGATGTCTTCGATTGCATCTAGGGTGCATCGAAGGTCTAGAAGATTAGCAGAGCAACTAGGTAGTGCATCATGTCGAGGAAATCAGCAGGAGGATCCAATTGATTTGGACATTCCTGGCGAGGTTGAAGAACCAACTCAGATACCAGAGGGAAGTGATGGGTGTGTTCGGGGCACCCTGCAAGCATTATGGGCTAAATTTGGATCTGGTAACATTGTTGCTCAGTTAGACACCTGCAAACCCCTTGAGGGTGGTGGTCTCTACTATTGAGCAGGCCACTAAGAGAATTGAAGATAAGATGAAGAGAAAGAATATTGATAAGCAGTCTTTGGAACAATTTGTTGTGTTTTTTGTGACTCTATTGTTCAGGGGTTGGTAGTAACACTGTGTTTTTTGTGACAATTTTGTCTATAGGTTTGTTGTAACACCGTATTTTTTTGTAACAATGTTGTTTAGGGGTAACATTGTGTCTTTGAACAGCTAGTCATTGTAATCTTTTGGAGCAACTTGATGTTGCTGATATTTAAGCTTATTGTGTATTTGATACATTTGGATATTTAAGCTCGTGAAGAACTCTTATATTTAAGCTCATTGTGATCTTTTGGAGTAGTTTAATGTGGCTGATTGAAGCTTTGTAAGCTCACTGTTAAATAGAAGATCATTTTGGTGCTTGCATTTTTTCACTCAGGCATTGTTAATGTTTATACAGAATCATTGTTTTAGCTGCAATTGTGACCATACGTGCTTGAAGAATTTAGAAGATATTTACAGGTGATAGTCAGTTTACAAAAAATGCCTTGAAGGCAACAAACATATTACAAGTTATATTTTAGTTTACAACAAATATCTTGAAGGCAATAAACTTATTACACATTACATTTCAGTTTTCAACAAATGCCTTGAAGGTACTTATAGGTTCATCAACTGACATCTATAACAAAAAAATACAATGTTCATTACTGACATGAACAAAAATTGCTTACATAATCCATTACAACAAATGTCAAAAATAAAGCAATTACAGAAAATTCCTTGAAGGCAATGACATGACCAAATTCCAACTAGGGTGGGTACCGATACTGCCGAAGCCGGAATTTCAAAATTTCGGCTCCGGTACCGGTAATAACCGGATGCCTATTTTGGCATCTGGTTCCGGTCCGACAGCTGTCAAAATTCTGGTAATCCCGGTACTGGATGCCGGAATTCCGGCAATGATTTTGGGCTGATTTTGAGCCCGTGTTGGGCCAAAAATTTTAATTTTTGGGGATTAATTTTTTGGACTTGTTAAGGCTTCCACGATCAGGTTTTTAAAGATGGACGTTGGATTCAAAATGACAAAACTAGGTGGATGTTGGATCCAATACTTTTTTATTCATTTACATATTACAATTCTATAATTGAAGATTGCATTAAATTAATAAATCACATACATACATGAATGAAAGAAAATGATACAAAATTACAAATTACAAATAAAGATATAAATAAAATCTACAAATAATACAAATTTACATTCTGAAAAAAAAAATCTACAAATATTACGAATTGGATAGTTGAATTGAATGGAATAAAATGTTGGTCATTTAATCAAAATATCACTATCATATAATTATGGTAGTGTTAGTTTTGTATGACCTTTCTATTTATGCCCATAATATTTGATGACCATCTACAAAAGATAGGTCACTAATGACTAAACTAATTAAATTTTAACTAATGCATAACATAACACCTATTGATTATTTTTCATTTTCTAAAACAATTATACATCACCATATCAAAAAGATCAACTTTATAAAATAATGAAAATTATGAAATATGTGCACAACACTATGTCCATCATAAAAAAAAAAGCTAAATCCAAAAAATACTTGTTTATGTTTATTGCATACTCATAATAAATAAAGAACAAAAATAAAATACAACACACCCCGAAAATCCAAATTACTAATTACCAATCAACCACATTATCTAGGATTTTTAGTCTAACAATTGTTAATCTAATATTATAGAGCATTTTCCTTAAAAGAAAAAAAAATACTAACACCTAAAGTCTAAACTATAGAATAATAGAACTTATACTCTAATACTCATATTGTAACAATTACAATGAAAAACAATACCTCTCTCTAATCGTCCACGTCAAAATTCAAGCTATCCATGTTGGAGACCGAGATTATAGACATCAGTTGTGTAGGGTTATTAGTCATGTTTGGAAACAAATAGTGTTTAGAAAAAAATAACATTTTTAAAAAACATGTAACATTTAAAATAAACTAAACAAAGAAAGCTTTACCTTTTCCACATTATAACTTTCCAAATATTTTGTTTAATCACCAATCTCAGGTTCACGTTCAGCATCTTCACGAATGCCAACAGATTGCAACCAATTCTGAGCACATATAAGACCCTCCAGTGTTTTTGAAGACCGACTTAGATGGCACGATTGTAATGGGGATGACAAGTACATCTCACTCAATTCGAGAAAGTATAGGGAACTTAAACTGATTCACTTTCCACCAAGCCAGAATATCAAAATCATCGGTCTTAGGTTGAGGAGGCTCCATCAGATATCTATCCACCTCATATGTGGTTTCTAGGGCATTCTCCTCCTCCATGAAAGACATTCATTCCATATGCGTTCTTCTGTACCACTTTTACCAAAACTAGAACCACCAGCTTCATTTGTTGTCCCTTGACGCCTTGAAGTATTATCACAACCAAAAACAACATTATACTCCATAAACAATCGATCCAATATACTTCTAACCAAATCAATCATCGCTCGACCCTCCTCCTTGTCCAATGTCTTAGAGAACCAGAAACGCAACCACTTGAACTTCAATTAGGAATCAAGTGTTGCTGCCACAAACAATAGCCTATTCACATCCTTCAGATTACCCAACTATTTCACATACTTTACTTGCATTCTCTTCGCCATATCCGCCAACGATGCATCCTCACTTTGAGCAAATTCATTCAACTGGTTGTGAATCAAAGCTAATTGCGTATAAAATATGTTTGCAGTAACAATCTTCGAAACAGATATCTTCAGTGTGACATCATAAAACAACTTCAAAAAATTTATAAAATGCCTCACATGCTCCCAATGTTTTCTACTTGGAGGCCTTAACCCCTTCTTCCCATTCTCGTCATCATTTAAGAAAATCCAAAAACCACAGCCTAGCATCGAACGCCAACACATCACTAAAAAAATCTTCATACTTCAATGCAAACTCCAACATAATATCATCGACGATTATAAATCTAGCGATGACCCTCCTAACTTTCTTCTAATCATACGTATCTATCTTCATCTACTCCACCACATCCCCCTTCACCAATTTTGAAGAAGCATCGTGAGTGAACTTCCATTGAGAGAAGTCCAACTTACTTCGCTTCCATTGATAGGCTAGACAACCCTTCAAGTGAGACCTCATATCGGAGGTGCCTTGACGGTTGTGGTGAACCCCAACCTTGTGATTACAATAGTTACATTTTGCCATTGACTTCTCTAGATCAGTCATTTTTTCATCCCTTGTGAAATGATCCCACATGGGAGACAATTAAGAAACTTTCTTCCTCTTTGGGAGAGGTGGTGCTGACACATCAACACCACCCCCAACTTGAGGAGCCGACTCCTCACCAATAATAAGGGAGAAAGCATCGGCTCATACTTGGGGGAGTGGTGTCGATGAGTCAACCGAAGGAGTAGAAGAAGTAAACGAATCTGTTTGAGAAAACAAAAAGTTTTGAAAAAAAAAATTATAATATTTTTATCCCCTAAAATACTCATATTCTAATAGTCATTTTTAAATTGCATAATAGTCATTTAAAAAAATAAAATAGAAACCAAACATACTCTAATAGTAATTTTAAAAACGCATAATAGTCATTTAAAAAATAAAACAGAAACCAAACATTAAATTAAACATACTCATACTCTAATTACTAATAATCATTTTAAAACTAAATATTTCATTTCTAAACAATTTCAAATAGATTCACAACATTTCTAAACAATTTCAAACATATTCAAATTAAATATATTCACAATTTCAAACATATGTGAATAATTTCAAATTAAACAGATTCAATTCTAACAGATTAAAACAATCAAACAGATTCGTTTCTAAACAATTTCAAATTAAACATAGTCACAATACAAGTCATTTTAAAATTAAACATGCTCATTCTCTAATTGCTAAACAATTTCACAATCAATCAAGAAAATTTCAAATAGATTCACAACTTTTTGAATAATTTCAAACAATTTCAAGAAAATTCAAATTGCATTAAAATACATACTCTAAAATATATACTCATACATAATCAAATAATCAATCAAGATTCAAGCCCACTGCCCATCCTCCAATTGCAAACAGTTTCAGAACCTAATTTAATCTATACTCTACAATAAATTATTAACTAATGAACTATAATAAATAATTAACTAAATAAGTGAACAAAAATGTTACCTCAATGCAGTGCACTGATCACACACAGCAGTCGGCACAACACAAATTCAAAAATTACAATCTGTCAATCTTGTAATCTGCACTAAAAAAATTAATTAGTTAACAAATAATGAAATGAAGAACAACTGATTATAATGAAAATGAAATTGAAAAATAAAGAGAGGGAGAGAGAGATCGAGAGAGATCGAGAGAGAGGTAGAGTTGAGAGATAAGTAGAGAGGCTGTCAATGGCACAGGGAAAGCAGCCTTGGCCTTGGCTTTCGAAGGCGTCACGACATAGGGAGAGCTGCATGAGGTGTGAGAGAGAGAGAGAGAGTTGCGTGAGGTCAGAGAGAGAGAGAGTTGCGGCGGACTGAGGTGAGAGTGAAAGAGACGTCGAAATCGAATGAGAATAGGAGAGTTCGAGGGAGGCCGAGAGGGTTTTAAAAAAAACCATGACCAAAACTGATACCAATACCGTTAATTTTATAAAACATATACCGGTTCCGGATATGGTTCCGGGCGGTATACGGTAGGCGAAACCGGTACCGGTGGAAGTTTTACCCACCCTTAATTCCAACCTAAGTTATGGTGCCAAGGCTAGGGAAAGACTCGCTTCCTTTCCTCTAACATAAACGGAAGGCATTAACAACAAAACAATCATCACTCACGAAAAACTAAACATCCTAATGTAGAATTTATTGTCTTCATGGTGACTATATTTTTTGGAAATCAACTCTAAGCAGAGCCATGTCAAATTGTGTTCCATCGTCGCATTGCGCCTTGCTTGCTCCTCATCCATCGTCGCAATGCGCCTTGCATACTCCTCTCCATTGTTTTGAGACGACTTTTTATTTCAAAGTCTATGTGTCCTTTTGTGCCTCTCTCAAAAACGGCTTAAAACCCCTTCTATGGACACACGTAGGAGGATCAAACCACCTGAAAAACCCACATGATCTCCCAATCTACATTCATATAATAAATGTATATGTATAAACATTTCAGGGAAAGAATAAACATGTATACTAAAACTACAACTACGAGGTATTACGTTGTTGTTCACAAAGCTAAAAAACCTTCTGCCAAAATTTTCATCTGTGAAGGCAACCTTCAAGCAAGAATAAACAAGAATTTTAGTTAAATCTCCACATATGCTTATTTCCAAACTTGTAGTACTTGGCAATGGAGGTGAATTGCTTAAAAAACATGTGATAAGTCCATTAGAAACATGAGTGGTAGTTATTGTGCACTACTTACACATGATTCTCAAGAAGTGTAATTTCACACTTATTTGTTTATTGAGTAACCCAATTAATACAACACATATTCATAGAGTAAAAGAGTCATAAGAGAGTAAGATACTAATGGACAACTTAGCAAACATAAGATACTCGTAAAGGGGTTATAATAGAGCAAGTAATTACAATTTTTCTAACTTAGACAAATTAGCAGTCCCAATACTCTCATAAAGGGGTTATAAGAGAGCAAGATACTATAGCAGGTAATTATAACTCTTCTAACTTAGATAAATTTGTTGTCCTAATATACTCAAATTTTTACTTAGTTGTCATACCAAAATAAAACAAATACAGCGCCTAAATTTTTTTTTTTTTGAATCCATAGATAATAGAGGAAGAGGAAAAATAACAGAAAAGAATGAAGAATACAAAACCATGGAGGTATATGGGGTAATGCAAAAGAAGAGCAGATTCAAAACATACAGAGCTACAGCGAGAGGGAAAATTGTTTCCGTGTTACCAGTGTGTAGCCATTTTCGCACGGTTTCTTCAGTGAATCTGGATTTCAAGCTCAGCGATGTTAGAGCGAATGAATGTCAATTCTTCAAGTTGGGGAAAAACATGAATTTGAACTTCTAAAGAGCCATGAGGAGGGTAAAACAGGGATAACAATCGCAAATGAGGTACGTGGGATAATTATCATCAAGATTAACAGCTAAATCACCTTTGGGGTGCCAATCGACGAATTTTAGAAGATTGTGGGCTTTGTTGGCTTTTGTGGACAATCGAGATTTTGATGATTTTAATAAATGGATCAAGTATATAGAATGGACATCTTCAAAGATAAAGACGACTTGATGAAAGAGCCAAGGACTTGAAGAAAGATGAACAAAGAGATGCAAGGAGCTCAAAGTGAAGATTCAAAACATTAGGGTATCATTCTTGTAAATCTTTGTTTCAATTTTGACAAGGATTTGAATCACGCACTTTTATATCTTTTAAAACGTGCATAAACCGTTTTAAGTTTTGTTTAAAAGATAAAAATGTTTTTAAAGGTTTCAAAACACCACAAACAAACCCTCAAACCTTTCATATACTTATGGGAAGTAAATTTTTAAAATTTGTTGTTTAAAAGTGGTCAAAAACATGATTTTAAAATAACCGGACTATGTGTTTAAGTTGAAGAGGTCGATCGGCTGCTAAAGCGGTCGACCGGTCATCGACCGCTTGGTGTAGCGGTCGACTGGTTGGTTTTTAGAATATAGCATTTAAGTTTCTGACAATATGACCGTTGGGTAACGGTAACTTGAAGCGGTCGACCAGCTCGTTTTAACAGATGACTCCCGACGGCTATAAACGGCTAGTTTTCACATGTGGCCTATAAATACACCTTCATAAGGTCCAAAATGGATATAGAACGACCTCATATCATTTATACTACTTGAGAATTATTCTAAACCTTCATATTCCATATTTATCATATTATTCACACAAAACATACTTTCATATCTTTATCTTTGTGTGAATAAAGAGATAGTGCTTTCCACTTTCATATCGACTCCTCAAGAGAGTTTTTGTTCTTCAATTTTCCTCTCCAGAGAGTTGTTTTCTTTATTGAGGTTGTTCGCTAAAGAAGAAGCTTAGAGAGGGTATATCTCAAGCTTGGTAAGGTTGTGAGGTCACCAAGCTTGACTCCCGACGGCTATATCTCAAGCTTGGTGAGGTTGTGAGTGGTGAGCCAAAAAGACCACTTTGGTGGGTTTGAGTGTTGAGTTTGGAAAAACACTTGTACGGTTTTCTAGAACCCTGAAGCTAGAGTGTAAGCTATTTGTTGAAGAATAGTGTAAAAACCTCAAGGCTCGGTGAAGGAGCTTGAGGGGTGGATGTAGGCGGATTTGCCGAACCACCTAAAAATCGAGTGTGCTTCTCTTACCTTTCTCCTTACTTTTAGCACTTATTTATATTTTTTGCATATTTACACTTGTGCTAAAGTAGACTTTACTTGCAAACACGTCTTTGGAGGTTTTAAGCGAAAAGTTTAGAAAACCAATTCACCCCCCTCTTGAGTTGCCTTAATCCTGAAAACTAAGACTCATAATTGATATCAGAGCTTGGTGCTCTCTTTAGCAAGATTTAACAATCTTGAGTTAGAATGACAACTTCAAGCTTCAACACTCATGTCGAATGGATTTCCACACTTAGATCTTCATTTTTTGATAGAAGTGATTATGCATATTTGAAAGCCAGGATGAAAATTTATCTCCAATCTATTTATATTAATTTATGGATTTTTATTTTGAATGGTCCTCATATGCCTACAAAAAGGATTGGAGAAGTAAAGTCTCCCAAGAACAAAAACGAATATGATGCAAATAACAAAATGAAAATCTATCTAGATGCAAGAGCCAGGAACATATAATATTTTGCATTAGATAGAGGAGAGTTTAATAGAATTGCATCTTGCTCAAATGCTAGAGATATATGTCATACCTTAGAAATTATTCATGAAGGAACAAGTCAAGTCAAAGAGTCAAAAATCAACATGTTTGTTCATAACTATGAGTTATTTAAAATGACACCCGAGGAATCCATTTCTAACATGTATTCTAGATTTACCACTATTATAAATGCTTTAAATGCACTTGGTAAATCTTATACTAACTCCGATTTGGTGAGAAAAATCCTTAGGTCACTACCAAAGTCATGGGAGACCAAAGTGACTGTCATACAAGAAGCCAAAGACCTCACAAGCTTCCTCTAGATGAGCTCATTGGATCCTTTATGACCCATGAGATCCAAATGCTCGAGAATGAAGATGAGAGCAAGAAAAATATGAGGATCGCTCTCAAATCCTCCATAATTGAAGATGGAGATGAAGATGATGAAGATATAGTCTTAATGACTAGAAAGTTCAAGAACTTCCTCAAAAGAAAGAAACAGAAGAGAAGCCTCAAATACAAGAAGACATCTTGGAAGGCTAACGATGAATGCTCATCCTCCTTCGAAGAAGATGGAGAAAACGCTAACATGTGCCTCATGGCATTTGAGGATGATGATGAGGATGACAATGAGGTATATTCTTCCAATGATGAGCCTCAACCTTCATATATTGAGCCTCGAAATGTATATGATGAACTTCTTTCTGAATTTGAAAAACTAGGCTCTAAATATACATTATTGAAAAAGAAAATCATTTTGATTTCAAAAGAAATTGATTTATTGAAAAATGAGAGAGATACTCTAAAGCTAGAAAACAATTTGTTCCAACAAAAAGCTTTAGAATTTGAAAATGAAAAGGTTGTTTTGAACAACAAAATTATTTCTCAAAACAAAATCATTGAGAAGTTTACTAAAGGAAGCAAAACTTTGGAAAATATGCTTAGTATTCAAAGATGTGTCTTTGACAAAAGTGGCTTAGGCTATAAGCCTTCGATTCACCAAAACTATTAGAAGAATTATTTTGTGAAGGCTGAGTCTTTTAATGCACCTACTCAAACATTGAAGGACACAAGAAGGCTTGGGTACCAAAAATGGTTTCTTGATTCTCATGTAGAATGGAGCAACAAATGGTGCTCGGATGAAACCTGCCTATCAAGAAGGCTTGTGACATTTGAGGACAAATGCTAAGGGGAAACCTTTGGTAACTTCTAAATCCTTGATTGAGAATAAGTTCAATTGTTGGTTGATGATTTCCTATGTGTTTATGTTATAAATGCAAATACATTCATCTTTGACATATTTTTTGCATTTATCAAAATGGAACATTTATAAGCTAATTCTTTTATAAAAAATCATGAAATTTGATAAATTTTTGTGTGCTTAAACTTTCTTTAGTTGAGATTGACCTTTAAATTGTCGTTGGTAGCTAAGAGGTTGGTACAAACCCACTCAGTGGGCTACTATCGTAATAGCGATGGACTCTTGAGTTCCCGTTAGACATCCTCTATACCATTTCAATGAGATTGTCATTTAAAACCCAAAATTGTTCTTTTGGATGAAATATAACTATTTGAGTTCTATTCATGCATTCTCTTTTTATTTGACAAAGGGAGAGAATTATTAAATGTCTACATGCTTGTATTCTCTTTGCTCATATGATGTTTTTTGTTAGAATGCATATTTGGGGAGATATGTGTCCTTTGTCTTTTTGATGTGACAAAGGGGGAGAAATGTGCTAAAAGTTTTGATGACTATATATTCTCCTTTGAATTGGATCATGTTTTAATTGTATTACTCTTTATGAATCCAAATGACTACAACTAATACTTTGTCTCAATTTTCAAATGTTTGTCCAAATGCAACAGAAAAGGGGAGTCATCTCAAAACTATCAATTTATTTTCATCATCAAAAAGGGGGAGATTGTTGGCTTTTGTACACAATCGAGATTTTGATGATTTCAATAAATGGATCAAGGTTATAGAATGGACATCTTCAAAGACAAAGACGACTTGATGAAAGAGCCAAAGACTTGAAGAAAGAAGAACAAAAAGATGCAAGGAGCTCAAAGTGAAGATTCAAGACCTTAGGGTATCATCCTTGTAACTCTGTGTTTCACTTTTGACAAGGATTGGAATCACGCACTCGCATATCTTTCAGAACGTGCATAAACCGTTTTAAGTTTTGTTTGAAAGATAAAAATGTTTTTAAATGTTTCAAAATACCTCAAACAAACTCTCAAAACTTTCATATACTTATGGGAAGTAAGCCTTTAAAATTGGATGTTTAAAAATGATAAAAAAAACATGATTTTAAAACAACCGAACTATGTGTTTAAGTTGAAGAGGTCGACCAGCTGATGAAGCGATCGACCGCTTGGTGTAGCGGTCGACAGGTTGGTTTTTAAAATATAGTCGTTAAGGTTCTGACAATATACCGTTGGGTAACGGTAATTTGAAGCGGTCGATCGGTTCATGTAGCGGTCGACCGGCTCGTTTTAACAGAAGACTCCCAACAGCTATAAACGGTTAGTTTTCACATTGGCCTATAAATACACCTTCATAACGTCCAAAATGCATATATAGAACGACCTCATATCATTTCTACCACTTGAGAAATATTTTAAACCTTCATATTCCATATTTCTCATATCATTCACACAAAACACACTTGCATATCCTTGTCTTTGTGTGAATAAAGAGACAGTACTTTCCACTTTCATATCCACTCTTCAAGAGAGTTTTTGTTCTTCAATCTTCCTCTTTAGAGAGTTTTTTCCTGTAGTGAGGTTGTTCGCTAAAGAAGAAGCTTAAAGAGGGTATATCTCAATCTTGTTGAGGTTGTGAGTGGTGAGCCAGAAAAACCACTTGGGTGGGTTTGAGTGTTGAGCCCGGGAAAATACTTGTACGGTTCTCTAGAACCCGGAAGCTAGAGTTTAAGCTATTTGTTAAAGAATAGTGGAAAAACCTCAAGGCTCGGTGAAGGAGCTTGAGGGGTGGATGTAGGCGAATTTGTCGAACCACCTAAAAATCGAGTGTTTGTTTCTCTTACCTTTCTCCTTAATTTTAGCACTTATTTATATTTGTTGCATATTTACACTTGTGCTAAAGTAGGTTTTACTTGCAAACACGTCTTTGGGGGTTTTAAGCGAAAAGTTTAGAAAACCAATTCACCCCCCTCTTGGGTTGCCTTAATCTTGAAAATTAGGACTCACATCCTCAATGTCACAAAATTGAAATAAGTGGTGCATAATGTTAGACTCCAATGGTTTAGGGTGCAAAGTGTATATTTCTCATAGAATAATTATGAGGTAATTATTATTTTAGATTATTCACTTGTATATATTATTTATAAAACACTGGTTACTTTTAATGACATATATATCTATATATAATATTGTTGAGTAACATTGTAGAAAAGTCAAGTCGATGATTAACGAATCAGAGGCGAATCTGATTTTTTGGATCCTTGTTGACTCATTGTGTTCTTTACAGAGATACATAATATATATATATATATATATATATAGGTCTACACTCGTTGTGCCTCTATAAGATATAATGATGGACTCTGTCATTGAGGTGATGACATTAAGCAGACGAATGAGTGCACTGTAAGAGTACATGCACTTAACTGGATCAAACATAAATACATTCTGAAAATGATCACTGATGTAGAGAATTGTATTTAGCACAATTAGCTTATGTTATCTTAAACCTAACAGAGTTATGTAGATTTGCTTGTTGTGTGCTTGTGCTTTAACTGAGTCTTTTAGTGATGATCTTCATAGATCAAATATTTTAGATAATGTTGGGCTTTGTGCATAGTAAGTGGATTTGTGTAATTGTTCAATAGGAAATCCATCAGTCTCTTGTTGAGGCAGTATATTCATTATATCTGTATAATGTTGGACTCAAATAAAAAAACGTTGCGAAGCAAGATTTGGTGAAAAAGCTCTTCATTGTTATTTACTAATATATATTAAGTAAAATATATTTATTTGAGAAAATCATTTTTGAAACCTTTTATGAGTCCAACTTGGTAGAAATTGAGAATTAAGAATTATATGACTAGAAATTTAATCAGTGATATTATTCCGGTCCTATTAGATTATGTGGAATATAGTATGGTAGAATGATAAATAAGCATATAATTGTTAGCAAAAGAGATTTTACAAAAACAATCTCATTATCTTGGGGGTCAATTGTGATATGTTAATGGACATTATCACAATTTGTAGAAACTCATAAATTCAAAATATAGAATATAAGAGAGTTAATGAAAAAAAGTTTTTCATGATGATCCTACGTCCGAGATTTGAGGTCTTCAAGCTCTAATTTCAAAGATCCACATTCCGCTGCATTCAAATCGTCGAATCTTTCAAATACCTCTCATATCATAAGGCAATTAATCTAAACCCACACAATGAATCTAATGATCATCAACTGACTGCATAACATGATATCTCTCACCGCCACTATAGTTCACATTCCTTTTCAAAACCCCTTATGTAGCTAATAAATATGTCATCATATTACCCTTTCTCAATGTATGAGATATCTGAACATTAAACGAAGGTAGAAACTCTAGAATTTCGTCCTAATAATCCCACAAATGTACCACACCTTACAAGAGCCATTTTTTAGTCAAGAAACAATCAAACTAAAATCAAATTCCACTACTAATTTACAAAAAATTTAATCCATCAAGCAAGCACGGAGTTTGAACAATTATTAGTACCCATGACATAATACCAAGCATACCTAAAAATAATATCACTTTATGATTATGAACTACACTACCACCGCCACTTTATTAGTATCCAAAAATTATTAGAAGTAAGTTATGTGAAAGCTCATTGTAACTGTCTTTTTTCTTAATATATGTCATTGAACGTGATTTACTTGATTTATTGTGGGGCTAAGATCTCTTGCTATTCTGGACTTAAATTGTATAGTGCAAATCTCGAGAGACATAGACCTTGCAAATATTAAATGCACATTAAATATTGTGCGGTTTACACCTCTAGAAGTTTTAATTAGATTCTCTATGGTCCACATGACCTAGCAAGCATTAATTGCATGTTAGATGCTAGAAGGTCCACATTGCCCGATCAGAGATCCGGACAACCCATATGATGTATCTCTCTGTCTCTCTGAGTTGTACTGCATAATAGGCAAGAATTACAGACAGTCTTGATCACTGTGGGATTAGATTGAGTTGCTTCTTTGTCCAATTTTTATTTTTTTCTAGGCAATGGATAGATATTTCATTGAATGACAAAAGACCTAAGGGAGGTTCGTACAACATGTGTTGATACACAATATCAGAGGGAAACCATGGTGTTTCCTAATTGATGCCCACTTTGCAAGCTTCTTTGTCCAGTTGTATCAGGTAAAAAGAGAGAAAAAAAATTAACGTGAATTTAATAGGGTGGAAGCCATTCAAAACCTAATTAATTCATGACAATTGAAGGATATAATTACGAATTAATTACTCTTGGAATACTCAAAAAATAATTTATTAAGGCTAATTACATAGAGCTTAATTCATATATCAATAAGTTCTACCAATGTACCATTACTTTTTTAGCAAACTTGATGATATATAAGTACCTTGTTTACAACGCCCGAAGCCACCAGATATCCCTCCTACAGCATGCCCTCCTCATTTCCCCACCCCAACTAGCCTATTATAGCTCTCATCTCCTTTATCACACCAAAAATGTCTTCTTCTCATGAAATTTTCCTTACTAGCTCTATTGATGACCCCATTATCACCTACGATGCCTCTTCTAGCGCCATTCTAGCCCGCTTCACAGGCAGCCGATCACCTCCTCAAGGCGTCGCCCTAGCCGGGAACACTTTTCTTGCCGCCTCTCATATCTCTTCGGCCACAACTTCTGGTTCCATCCACCTCTACCATTGGTGGTCTTCAACTGTCTTCTACCACCTTCCTCTCCCTGAACCCATTGCTCCCCTCGTTGCCAGTCGTGATGGCTTGTATCTCTTTGTTGGTGGCCTTTCAGGGAATATCCACACTCTGTCACTCCCCTCAGGGAACCTACTCAAATCAATTCCTGCTCATGACAAACCTGTCTTGCCTCAAGATCACTGATGATGGTTCACTCCTGATTTCGGGCAGTGATGACGGAACAATCATTGTTGTCCCAATCTTCAGCCTTGTACAGGCTTCAGCTAGTGAGGATGAAGGAAATTTCATAATGCGTCGGTTTGAAGCACATGCTGATTCGGTTACCGACATTGCTTCTGGAATGGGGCCTGCTATAATCTCTTGCTCGTTGGATTGTACATGTAAGCTTTGGGATCTTTTACGCGAGGTGCATCTAAGGACAGTGGCATTCCCATGCACAATCTTTGGGGTTGCACTTGACCCAACGGATTCAGTGTTTTATGCTGCTGGATCGGATGGTTTTGTTTACAAGGGAATACTAAAGGTTGGAAGCAAACAACTTGTTAAACAAGGTCATGACCTGGTGAAATGGTCTTCAAAGCACGACGGGGCAATAGTGTCTGTGGAGATGACGAATGAGGGGCATAATTTGGTATCTGCTGCAGACGACGGAAGTGTATGGATTTGGGAAGTCGCAACAGGACAGGTCGTCAAGGCTCTTAGAAATGATGATATGGGGAGCATTAGTGATATGGTGGTGGCCAAAGGGATTAGCCACGGTCGATGTCACGCCCCGAACGGCATCCCGCAGGGACCGTGACAGCCGCGAGCTATCCCCTAGATGGCTCCAGCGTTCTTACTTACTAACTTACGTGCTTACGGCGGAAACATATAGGATTGCGAGGGATTCGAGCTAAAACATACATAATCAGGGTTCTCATTAAGTTTTTATACAAAACATATATAACATATAAAAAGCCAACTAGTGACGATCAAGCCACTATCATCAAAATTTTGAACAAAATTTCTTGTGCTTCTAGGTCAGGTAGTCCTCCTGACTCTCTTCACCTGAGGCATCTGGAATGACACAATTTTAAAAACGTGAGTCAAAAGACTCAGTAAGGGAAAGACATAAATTTGAAACATGTTCTTGACTTATGCTTGCTTAATCATGAAAGAGAAACTTGATAAGAGATGCACATGCATGACATGGATATGCATATGCTCCTGCTTAAATTCGGCCCCAGGCCCTTGAAAATCTTTCTTATTCATACTTGTGCCACTCTTGGCCTTTTCATAACCAATTCATATCTTTTACTTGTGGGCTCGCTCCATTTAACCCCTGAAGTCAGGGTTGTGCGTTCCCTTTGGAACCGTCCCCGAATTCCCTTGGGGACCTTACATATGGTCAGCTTCTCGCATTCGTCCTTCAGTGGCTAGACTTGACCCTTGGAGGCCCACACCTTCTCAATGTCCTTCAGTGTGGTTGCACAGCCTCGTGGATTCACCCATCCTTCTCGCATTCATCCTTCGGTATGGGAGTTCATCTTGATGGTACGGTACCGACCAGTGCCCCTTAACTTAACTTATCGTTTCATAAAACTTTTCATAGTCTTTCCATAAAATCATTGCATAAACATTCTTCTTGAAAAATTCATGCAATGCACATGTCGTGTCATGCTCGATTAAACTCTCATGCTTGTTCATGAAACGATGCAGTGTGTCATTCCAGTTTTGAAAAAGGAACACTTACTGTCCACTTACAGTATCCACTTACACTTGGTCTTCCTTGGTAGTGTGTAAAGACACGTAGATCGCCTACAAGCGATTCAAATATTTCTTAGACTTTAAGAAATAGTACGTAGTCATTAAACATTTGTATATTGAAATCGGTTCTCAACCAAAGATATATATATCACTGTAATTAAAATATTTTATTTACTCTTTCTTTAACTAATAATATTTAAACTTAGGTTATTTAATTATTAAACTCTATTACAATATATTATATATCTATTCTCGATTAGGGTTTTAAACAACAATTAATAGATTTAGGATTAAACCCAAGTCTCTCATTATTTAATGTACTTAATAAAATCTTTACAATTGTACTTCACTTGTATTTAATAAATTTCGGCCAAGACTTATTTATTCTAATTAAATCTTTAATACATACTTACAACACAAGGCTTTGCTAATTCCTTATAACCCTAACTTCTAAGCCTTAATATCTTTTAATCCGATTGGCCAACGCTAATCTCATTTATCCATCATGATCAATTATAATTCCATTTGTCACAAACTTGCAATTAGGATTTCTTCACATTAGGCATTCGGCCAACACCAAGTTTTATGTGTTCTTTAATCACAATTTATCTCCAATGGTGATCTCATCCTCCATTCAACAGATTCACAACTTAGGATCTAAAAATCAAAACACAAACACAAGTTATCACACATAGCATTATTCGGCCAACCCCAAAATATCACAACACATCTAGGTTTTCTTTGGTTCTTTTGCTTTGCATGCATTCTTCACATTTCATTATTGATTTTCATGCAATAGATTACTAAACGTACACATAATATGGCCAACCAACAGATCCAAGCATATATAAAATCATTTTCAAAGATTTAGGGTACACATGGTTCGGCCATACACCAAAACATCACATTTTTCATACCAAAATCACAACATGCATATCCTTTTGCATTTTATAACCTATCTTGCATGCATCAACTTCATATCTTCATCATTCATAACCAACATGACCAGATCTACACTTTAGACACATCAACAACCCTAGATCTAAGGAAATATCCAACTTACATCCAACAAAACATAACATAGGTTTAGATCTAACTTCATCTAACATACATTGTTCATTTCTTACATTTTTCCAACATTCAACCTTAGATCTAAAGCATGCATGGCCAGATCTAACACTTACACATAACCATGATCAAAATCCAACCAAAATATAACATAAAAACCCAAGATCCAACTACATAAATGGTTCGGCCAGCAAGGAAAAAGTGAGATCCATATATTACCTTGTTGTATACTTGTTTTCCCCCTTCTTTTTCCTTGCACCACTCCTCTTTTTTCTTCACCTCCTTCCTCTCCTTCTTCTTCTTCCTTCTCTTTCTTCCTCTTACCCGAGCTTCCCCTTGATTCAAGCTTAAAACTTCACTCTTTGGCTCAAGATCTTCGGTTTCCCCTCTTGGTTCTCACTTTCTCTCTTTCGGTTTGCCTTCTCTCTTTTTGGTTCGGTTCTCTCCTTTCTTGGCTTGGTTTGCACGACCAAAATGAAAAATGAAAGTGTAAAGGAGTGTGTGATAGGCGTGTAAGGCATAAGTCAAGACAAAATGACATGCACTTGGCCATAATATTCGGCCAAGGGGTGCTTTTTCTACTTTCTTTCTCTTTTCAGCTTTGTCATTCTTTGTCCCCCTCTTGTCTCTCTTTGTCTTTCACATGCACCTCCCCCCACCACACAATTTCAAGTCTCTCTTTGTCTTTCACGTGCACCTCCCCCCACCACACAATTCAAAGTCTCTCTTTAAATGCTTGTTCCACCAATTAGTTCCTTTGGTTGAAATTCAACTAACTTGGTTCATGCATCATCACTTAGTTACTTAACATGCTTAATAAGGATTAGCACCACTAATCTAATATCATGGACTTTAAGACTCATTGGGGCAGCCCAACAACATTAATCCAAGGCCCAACAACACCATCTTAAATCCAATTCATAAGCCCAAAGGCTAAGGCCCAATAACCTAATTCCTCAAGCCCAACAACATAGTTCTAAAGGTCCATTATCATGGACTTCATGGCAGCCCAATACCATGACTTTAAAGCCCATTTTCATGATCATTTTTGGCAGCCCATTAGCATACATTTAAAGGCCCAATAATCACCTAATATTCCAAGCCTTATAGCAGCCCAATATCACAACTTCAAGGGCCCATCATCATATGTAATTGGGCAGCCCACTTGATTAAATTTTAAGGCCCATCATGCCTAATTTTCGGCCAAGCATGGGTTGTCCCTTATCAGCCCATTTTTTTAGGTTTTAAGTCCAACCATTTAAACCTTGATAGCCCAATATTATAATCCATAAGAAAATCCTTCAAAATAAAATCAAGAATATTGAGGAAAAATATACAATAGCAACATAAAATTGGTTACTATAAAATTTAAATTTCATCCATGGCATTTGAATCATAACATCACATATTGGAAATTCAAAATAACTACATATACATTTTCTTAACATTAAATCATGCCTTGGCCAAGCAAGGTCTCTTTTAATACAAAATAGGTCATGGAATCCTTCATCTAGTAATGAAGTAGACACGGGTTTCTTTGGGGTCTTACAGTCGAAGGCTCAGAGCCGGTACTCGAACTACGAAATCAGGGGGTTCGAGTCTTGGTATATCTACTAGGGAGTTGAGTTTGCCCATTAAGCAGACACTAGAGATGAAAGACATGTTGAGTATGATGGGAAAGGATATGAGTAGAGCCATTGACATGCTTGAATCTGTGATCAATAATTACGAGAGGCTCTTGGAACTCATTCTCAAATAAGCCAACGGAAGCTCTACCAACAGTAGTGAGTAAGAGAAAGATGTAAACTGAAGTAGCCAGGTTGACTCACTAGACAATGAAAGTATCTAAATCTAAGCTTGTTATCCAAAGAAATACATATATAATAAAAATTTGAAGTTGTCTGAGTTGGATTTCCTAAAAATACAAACAAACAAATGGAGTGCACATAAGTTTCAACTGATTATTTTAGTTAATATATAATTAAAATTTGAAGTCGTCTTACACATCTGATTTGGATTTTCTAAAAGCACAAACAAACAAATAAAGTGAACATGAGTTTCGATTGACAATTTTAACAAATATATAATGAAAATTTGAAGCAGTATAACACATTTTATTTGGATTTCCTAAAAGCACAAACAAATGCAGTGAACGTGAATTTCGCCTGACAATTTTAGCTAAAATAACACTGAATACCTAAGCCAAATTTCTTCACTATCATTTCCAACTTTAGGGCTCAAAAAATGTTTGCTCTCATATCATAAAAAAATTGATATATTGGTCCTCAATGAAGAAGATTGATGGTCGTCAAGGAGCCTTGAATGAATCCTTTAATTAAACCGCATATTAAAAACCATAATTTGTAAAGATTTCTCCTCTATTCTTGTATAAATACACCCTCCCTAACCTATTGTAAACACGCTCATAATTGTATTTTTTTTTTATAAATAAGTCAATCTCATTAGAAAACACGAAAACAGTACAAGGATCTATACCGAATCCGCCTAGTCTAAACAAGCAACAAAACTTAGGAAATCCTGAAAATCAACAAAAGGGCATCCTAACATCGTATTAGCCCAATAATAAAGAGTAAGTAACAAAAAACCCTCCAACTTATCCAAAGACAAAGAAACATCGTCAAAACATCTAGAATTCCGCTCCCTCCAAAGACACCACCAAATACACAAAGGAATCATTTTCCAAAGAGCCTTCGCAAACGAATTAGAAAGCTTCCTATGCACGGGTTTAGGTGCGGGGTCTGGTGGGGAAATGGTGGAGTTTGAAGGAGGGCTTACTGAGGTGAATGTCGAGCTTCTGAGGATTCTGTATTCTGAGTCAGACACCGTTAAACCTTCAAGGTGGGTGTTAGAGATGGTGTCGTCCTTTCGGCACTTGGTGGGGGTGTCCTGCGATGGTTTCGAAGCAATTTGTTGAAGCTCTTTGCTGCTTTGGAATTGGAGAGGGGAACTGGCAGTAAGGCCCAGAGCAGGTCGGGCAGTAAGTTGAGTAAGGAGTTGAAATCTTTAGAGTGTTCAGTGAACTATGATTGTATTGCTTCTACTTCATGGAGGTGCAAGAATGGGGGAGGGCTTTAATTGTTTATCCATGAAGCCGATGATTATTTGTTGGAATGTGAGGGGGTTGAATGATGGAGTTAAATGCAAGAATGTGGGAAATTTGTTAAGAGGGTGGAAGGGGGATTTAGTGTCTTCATGAGACCAAGGTTGCTGGGGTGTCTCGTGCCTTGGTGCGGAGATTATGGGGTGGGTCTCACGTGGATTGGAGATGTTTGGAGGTGGATGGGGCTTCGGGAGGCATATTGTGTCTTTGGGATCCTCGTGTATTGGAGGTGGTTGAGTCATGTGTTGGGTTATTTTCCCTCTCACTGATCTTTCGGAGTGTTGAGGATGGTGTTCAGTGGATCTTTTCGGGAGTTTATGGTCCCAATGATGATTGTAGTAGGAATATCTTGCGGGATGAGTTGGTGGGGATTCATAGTTGGTGGCGTTTACCGTGGTGTATAGGGGGAGACTTTAATGTGACTCGTTTTCCTAGCGAAAGGTCGGGAGGTGGGTTGTGATGAGTGCCATGACTGAATTTTCGCAGTCTGTGTTTGATCTTGGCTTGATGGATCTAGAGATGGCTGGTGGATTGTACATTTGGTCTAATGGCAGATTTCCTCAGTCATGGTCTAGGATTGACAGGTTTCTTGTTAGTGAATCAGAGAAATCATGTATCCCTCCTGAGCTTTCCGATGGTAGATTAAGTCGCACAACCGAACCACCTTAAAACATTGTCCTCGCTTCTCTCTCTCTCTCTCTTGCACAATCTTGTTTCTATTTATTTCAACATCACATGGATAAATGACACAACAAACATGTATGAGAACAATAAAAAGAACCAACGGAAAAAGACGAGGAAAAATTGAGGAAATACAGGAAAAATATGTATAATCTTATTGTTTTGAGGCCCAAATCATCCCAATGCAAGTTGGTTCCATCCTCGTACGCCCGTGCTCAGCTAAGATCCAAAGGTCATATTGTAACAACATAAAAGGCAGAGTAATTTTCATGCCAATGGTTGCTCACAATGCCTGAGATATCAGGCAATTCCCACAATCGCACTGCTTTAGTAAACGGAAGAAAGAGAAGCAGCAGACAAACTCCTATCTTTATGCAAATGCGCAAGCAAACATGATCACAGACTAATCAAGGGGGTGAACCACTCATTGGGCAACATAATTTGCCCAACCGTGTAATTACTTCTATCCATACTCTTACGCCAGAAACACATAATGGCGTTTGACTTATATCCTCCTCCAAAATAAGAAAAACACCTCAGATTATTTCCAGTATGACATCACAAACACCTAAAAACGTGGAAAATCAGCGATCTACATACAGAGGAAAGTGACCGTACCAATAACATGCGTAGAGTTCTAATTACACAGTTTAAACTTTAAACAACTTATTAGACTATAGGGGGAAGAATACCAAATGATGATATCAGCGCCACTCTGCCCAAATCGGGTGCATTCAAATCCCTCAGCCATCCAAATTCTGAAACTTCGACGAGGGATCAGAGTTGCCTCTGCCGTTTTGAGATACTACGACCATGCCGACTATACAGGTTACTTTGCACGTGTGAGTGGCATATATCAGGAACAAAAACTGTACCTTTCATTGCATTCTGATAGCTTTTGGGCCAGTATAGACCTGAGGCCGTAGGTGGAGAAGGGACCTGTGGCACTGCCCATGACGCCTCAGGCACCTGACCCAAACGCTCATAATCATCCAGTTCTTCTCCAGCAGCTCTTAAAATTGGGGAATCAGAGTCCCCAAGCTTGCCACTATCAGCCTGGTGCAATCCGTCATCGATTAAAAAGGGAAGACATGCAAATCATCATTAATTTGCGCTTAGGTGCAACAACTAGCATAGATACTTTTAAGAGGAGTGAGGCAGATGGATGACATTCCTCCAAGACGCTTTGGCATATTCAACACATGATTGCTTATGCTAATGTAATACATGACTAACACATAGCTATTCCCCCTTAAACATGCCATTTACATTAGAAGCTGCGCTCTTTTATACGAAGGACTAAGGAAGAAAAATTGTTACAGGTAATGACATGTGAGAAGAAGGAAAATATACTTGCCCCGAAATGGGGCATTTTCCAACAGAATATATCTATTCAAATGTAACTACTCTCATTCGACAACAAAATGGTATCTTCTTTCCTAGTCATAAGCAATAATCTGCATTGTCATTCCCATAGGCAACTTATGCCTCTCCCTCTGAACAGCCAATGTGAAGTGCAACATCAGAAACTTGACTATGGATTACACTACAATAAGCAATAATCTGCATTGTCGTTCCATAGGCAACTTATGCCTCTCCCTCTGAACAGCCAATGTGAAGTGCAACACCAGAAACTTGACTATGGATTACACTACAATAAGCAATAATATGCATTGACATTCCCATAGGCAACTTATGCCTCTCCCTCTGAACAGCCAATGTGAAGTGCAACACCAGAAACTTGACTATGGATTACACTACAATAAGCAATAATCTGCATTGTCATTCCCATTAGGCAACTTATGCCTCTCCCTCTGAACAGCGAATGTGAAGTAAAACACCAGAAACTTAACTATGAATTACACTACAACATATACGTTTGAGCTGATCCATAATCAGTTTTACGGCCAGCGAAATTGGTTGCATCAATGCCAATTCCAACCATGGACACCTTGGATTATGATCCGAAGTTCTATGTATTACGAGCAAGACCAACTTGCCTGTCAACCAGTCTGATTAGAAATATTTGATGGCCATTCTGGCAGAAAGAAAATGACCCTTCCAGGGCAATGGAGATTATCAAAAGAAACACTCTACAATGCCAAATATGGCCACCAATCTAATGTACATGGGACAACTATAAGCGTACCTTTGATGATCCATTTTCCATGTAGCTGTAACTATGACCGAATTCAGCAAGTTCAAGATATTCTTCTAGAGGCCATTGAGGAAGGATTCCAGCCTCAGAGCCCCCCACATATGGGACCTTGGGTGCTGCAAAGTCCCCAGTTCCACCAACATAGGACGGTAATACTTCGTTATAATGCCCAGCCAATGGGAACGATGAGTCTCTTCTAGAAACAGAGTGAGCTTTAGTTTCCAGGACTTTTTCCCCGGAATTTGACTTCACTGAGGAAGAGGATGCAACAGGTCCAGTAGGTTCAAGACCAACTTTTACACCAGTTAGCAAAAATCTTTGATGAGAAGACACATAAGCATTCGCTGAATGTATGGCAACATCACATTTTCTGCAGAGTAAAGCTCGATCCTCCAGACAAAAGAAGTAGCCGACTGTGTCCTGTAATGGGTTTCAAACATCAGCAAAACTCGATCAAAATTAATAGATCTATATTCACAAAGAACAGAAAACACAAAAATATAGAAGCGGCAGGTTTTGATTTCTTTGAAAAAGATAAGAGCATATTAATTGAGGAAACGAAAAAGGATAAGAGCATATTAATTGAGGAAACCCACACATTAGAAGGATATTGTCAAGGGCGTAAGATCAACACCATCTTTTCCTTCAAATAGAGTTCATATCATAGTTACCAGAAAGCTGCAGGAAATAAGACCTTAAAAATTAAATAGGGTAGATGCTCATGTTACAAATCTGTGGTCTGAAAAAGTCTTCTGGGACTTGAGGTGTTTACAGCAGCAGCTTCAAACAAGAGCAACAACAGTACAATGGGTATTCCTGCTCCACACGGACATCTTTTTTTTTTTGATAAAGCCAACCTCATTAGAAAAAGTGAAAACAGTACAAAGACTATACCAAGATCATTAGTCCAAACAAGCAAGAAAACTAAGCAAATCAGCAAAATCTACAAAAGGGAGAAAATGGAAGACAACAAAACATCCTGCAACCTATCTAAAGACAATGAACAATCTTCAAAACATCTACTATTACACTCTCTCCAAAGACACCACGAAATACAAGATGGTATCAATCTCCAAATAGCCTTCGCGATTGGATTGAACCTCCTCTTCCAACACCACAACACATAAAATTCACAATACAAAGCACATGAGACCACAACCAACGCGGACATCTTTTTGAAAGGTGAATTATGTTAAAAACTGCCTTGGCCAATTCTAACAAAACTTTATGTGAAACAACAACAAAATATCAAAAATCAGAATAGCATCCATGTTATTATTTCTACTTTTATTTAAAAAAATAATTAAGGACAAATTAAAAGTTAGGGAAGCATACACTTTTCGCCGGCGAACTACCACCTGTTTTGTACTTTGCACCTTAAACTACCACTTTTGAGACATTGCATCCACAAACTACTCATCCCTAACACATTGCACCCTACGTCTATTTTAATACAAAATGTCAATTATGCCCTTAAAAAAGGTCAATTCACTGGTTACATTTAAAAGCATAATCATCATTTCGTTTATAAAAAATAAAATAAAAAAATTCACCTAATTTGATGGAAAAAATAGACACGGAGGATGCAATGGGTTAGGAATGGGTAGTTTATAGATGCAATATCTCAAACATGGTAGTTTAGGGTGCAAAGTGTAAAACCTATAGTAGTTCGTAGGAAAAAAGTGTATTTTTCTCTAAAATTTACCTCCCCATGATTAGGGTTGACTTCCTTGCAGTTTGGATTAAACAGAAAATTCTAGCTGACAATTCAAATGACCAAATAATCATCCGCTGTGCAACTTAGTTGGACCCAATCCTTCTCCTTTTTTCTTCCTCAATCACAACGACACCCTTGTGTAGTTCACATATCAAGAAAACCTCACTCTTCCATTTTCAAATCTCCCCAATCTCTTATTAGGGTTGCAAATAGATCATATGCTTTTGCTTGATAGGCTCATCTAGATGAATTAATCTACTCCTAAAGGTGCCGTGAGAATTTCTGAGTCAAGCAACTCAAAGACAAACAGGTTTAGCCTCATCTATACCACCCACAATAAAAGATTCCACACGAGCTCCCATTCAGCTTTGTGGTGGTAGACTGCAATAATCTTGCAATAAGTTGGCTCCTTCCAATACAAAATAGAATGTAAAATAATTTTCCCTTGAATATCTGGCTTTTCGCAAGCTACCAATTCTGTTGGATTTTAACTTCTTCCCCATACAGACTTGCCTGATGGTTAATCTATCTAACCAACAAAACGTGCAATTTTTAATCTATCTTTTTACATCTACGTGCAATGGCATGAAATGAAACTAATGATCCACAAAAGTACAGAGTAGCAATTTCTGATGGAAGAACGGCATCAATCTTTTACCCTTTCCTACTTTACCTCTCGGGGGAAAAATGGGTTTAAAGAACTCTATCATCCTTGATCCCAGGACTATCAGGAGTTTGACTCTTTCAAAATTGCCAAATCCCAAAAGGAACCTTTTTCAACTGACCTCGTCTTCTATACCCAGAGTCATCCACAATCTTCGCTAATGAGACCTTGCAATCTAAGCATTCGGCCTCTCTTTCCCCAACCCCAATAATTCCAACCCCCTAGTATCTATGCCAGCCCTACCCAGCTCTCCCCCATGTCCCCCCCCCCCCAAAAAAAACACACAAAACACCCCAAGCGCACATAAGCACAAGCTAAAATAAAACAAGACATGGTTGTACTTTCCTCACGAGAATTTTCTTTCTAGACTTTTATTTTCCTATCTCGTACCTTCCACCCTACCTCAAATTTTATACAGAACCAAAAATTTCTCTAGCACCGATAATTCATCACCTGCCACCACTGCGTCCTCAATAATCCACCATGGGTTACACAGGTGCTTCGCATAACATAGGAGAGCTGCTTAAGAGAGAACCACCATATAATCTCTAATCCTAACTCCACTTTTCTTGAATACTGCTACTGCCAATTGCATGCCTGACGTGCACAGGCAGGTCCAAACCCCCATATGCCACAAAGCCAATAGCATTAAAAAAAAAATCTTTTCCTATTGGTTTAAAGCGTAACAACCTCCTTCAACATGACATGAGGTGAACTTAATCACCGAGAAATATTTCCTTTTTTCAAACCTAATTATCCTGAAGCACCTTAAATTCAGAAATTAACTTCCATATCTGAGCAAGCAACAAATACCCAATACATAGCTTAAGAAACAGAGCAAATCAGTCTTTTCTAGGCAACCAAACACGGTGTAAAAATATCAAAATCCAAAAATACGTGCGTAGAGGTTCAGAATTCATCACAAACTAGGGCTCAGAGATTTCACCAATGTATCATACAGATAACAGATACATACCTGGCAGATATCGCACTTGGGCATCTGAGACGAGGAGCTAGAAAGAGGGACCCTCTGATGCATGCTGGCAAGCTTGTTGGCGGCGTGAATCTTCTCGTCGCAGGCCCAGCACAGCGCCGCCTCGTCCGCACAGCACAGCACCATCGCCTCCGCCGCCTCGCACACGTTGCACTGTATCTTCATCACTCGACCTTCCACCTCTCTGTCACTTTCTCTCCCTAAACTCCTCTCTATGCGGGATAGAAATTCTAGGGAAGTGAGAGCGATGGAAGATTAGAGAATCCCAGAAACCGGAAACGTTTATTTTCAGTGAGAGCAAGTGGAGCCACCGGGAGATCGAGGTGGGTGGGGTTTAAGAAGGGGACCGTCGGACTGATTCTTTAATGAGAAAATGAGTGATATTTTTTGAGGCTGCGTAGGGGCTCTATACACGTGGCTGCCTCTGGATCGTATCGTGGCGCAGGAGACCGAATTTACTGGCTGTGGCTGTTAGAATTACTGTTACTCACAAAAATGTAGGCCATTCTGCATTCACGCTCACAGTAGATGCGTCACGGCACGCGCCTGCTAGCATTTGCTTTCGAACAGAAATATCGGGATGGAAAAGAAAAAGGACGCGAATTAATTATAGCATTAAATAACATAAAAACTTATTTTTCCTAAAACATATTACTCTGTTTTTTTTAAGTCCTAAAAGATATTACTCACTTCAGAAGCTTTGCCTACATGAAATTAGGGAGTAAGTCGGACAAGTAGAAAGAAAAATCTAACAATCCGTCTTCTAGTCTGTCCAAAATGGAATCCGATTTTGCTTAGGGTTATTGTAGAATTTGTCGAAATCGAAACCGAAATTAGCGATCGGAATTCTAATAATATTTTAGGCCATATTTTTTAGTCATTTAAACCTTATTTATCTAAAGTAAGGATTTTATTTGACCCATTACTTAAGTTTTTATTATGTCGTCATTGTCCACTGTATATATTTGACCCATTTCATGATATTTGCTCATTATTCACATAAGTTTCAGATTGTTCATGGTTCACAATTATAAATATCACTGCTACATTGATCATTATAATGTACATAATATATTGATGTATGAAAATTAAAGAGATATATTATAAAATTCAAAGGAACATTTCTCAATTATATTACAATTATCTCAATTATAGAAATGAACACTACAAATGAAAATTTGCAATTTACAACCGACCACATCAACTCACCAAGTGATTAGAGTTTGATTTTAAAGTGAAATGTTGGTCATCCTTTAAACCAATACAATCATATCATATTATGGTCATATTAATTTTGATGGGCTATTTTTATTTAGTCCATAATATTTAAGAACCCACATGTTGATCCTATGAAAAATTACTAACCATTTAAGAAATACACACACAATAATAAGGGAGGGTAAAATTTTCGGTAAGCATCAAAATTTTCGGTTCTACTTCCAATTATGGAAATTCGGTTCCGATTCCTTCATATACCGGAACCGAAAGTTATTTTTGCGGAACCGGAAATTCCAGCGGAATTACCGAAAATTTCGGTTCTGATTTTTTAAAATAAAAAATAAAAATAATGCTCAAAATAAATTATAACATATGGAATTTGATTAAATGTTTATTTTAAAAACTAGATTTTGGATGAATATTTTACATTTATTGTCAATTTATAATGAATAACTAAAAAATACATAAATTTCCTGTAATATTTTTAAAAAAAAGAAATAGGGCTCAAAATAAAATATAACATATGCAATTTTCTTAAATGTTTATTTTACAATATATATTTTGAATGAATGTTTACATTTTATTGTTAATTTATGATAAGTATCAGATAAATCTTCCAAAAATTTGGTCCAAAAAAATATTTTTGACTCATTAGGGCTCCAAAAAAGTATGTCTAAAAAAGCTCACATGCTCAATCATAATTTCCACTTCTGATTCTAGAAATTCAGGTTCCGATAAAAATATCAGAATGGAATCAAAACAAAAAATTACATTCCAGTAAGTACCCGAAGAATATTAGAAGAAGAAGAAGTATCAAGCAAGAACATCACCAAAGTTCGTTATGTCTACAAAAAGCAAATTTATTAACAATGAACTCTTGAAAAAATTGTAATTAAATGAAAGCGGAAACGCAAGAATAGTAAGTTCAAAAAAAAATTTATACACATATTTCCATGTTATAGCTCTCGAGATCCTCCATCCCATCAATAACCTCATGTTCGTCATCATCCTCACCCGCAAAAGCTATAGCCTTGGATCTCAACCAATTTTGGGCACAAATGAGTCACTTCGCCCTTTTTTGTGCCAATGAACTCTGGAAAGCATTTAATACCCGACCCCTATGCATCCAACATAATGTATGTTGAATTCCAATTAGTAGGAACATAAAGCTGCCAAAATCCCTCAATAGGAAGCTTCCTCTTCGCTACACATTTCTTAAACCCGTCCCCATTCAGAGGAAAGAAAACTTAACATACTTGACCAACTTCCTTACTTTGGTCACAAAATCATCCAGCTCCATCAACCCCTCTTGCACAATTAACTTCAAGATATGTGTGTAACATCTCATATGCACAAAACTCATGAATACAAACTATTTGTCCATGCTAAAGCCCCAAATCTAACTGTCTAGTCTTCACTTGTTCAATGGTTGTGCCATTAAAGGATATATTATCAATGGTGATTGTAAGGATCTTATTAATCCCCCATTCGGATATGCAATCTCCCAACTTCTTCTCAATTGTCAAACCCTTATGATTTAACACCCTACAGAAGACATGTGATCTTATGACCGAGATTTGAGATCCTTAACGATCTCACGCACTATCACAGCTAGAGTTTTATTTAAAAGGATAGCTATGAAGATTATCGAACATTGAAGAATCAAACACAAAAAACGATCAAGATAGTTTGTCAAGATCAAGTACGTTAATTTCCACAGGCGAACTTTCAGTGGTATCAGAGCCAAGATTAATTGAACCTTACTCGCTTGAATTTTTTGTACCACGATATCTTGAAATTCTTCAACTCGAATTAGATCCAATTGTGAGAAATTCTTTTGTAAAGATGGAATCGTTTTGGTTAAATGAAGAAAAACATGTTTTCCTTGTATTATTTGGAATCAATTTCTCATTGTTGGTTTGGAATCCGATTGGTATTAAGGTTTTTTTTAGTTCCTCTTCCATTTATTTGTGGTTGGTGACATAAGGTGTTGCCGCCACACCACTAGCCTGAGCCGAAAGTTGGAGCGCAGCAGGTGTGACCCACGCAGCTCCTGGCCGCAGTTGGTGGTTGGCATCCAAGCCACACCTATGTGTTGGTGCTGCCAACCAACCTGGGTCTGGCTAGACGTGGCCTACTAGGCTGGCTGTCGTCAATCCTTTCCCCTTGGGAACCAAATGACGCTCATACATGTCACACCTCGTGCTGGTACAAAGTTCGGGGATTACCGCACGATAAAAAAATCATAAGATTGCCCAATGCTCTCGACATTAGTTAGCAGAAGTCTTGATTTAAAAGGTTGCTGGTTAAAAAGGTTGTAAGTCGGTTTAGAAATTGCACAAAATATTAAAAATCGGTATATTTACACTTTGCTAATGAAAACTTTAGTCGGTTAACGATTAAAATAAAAAATAGCAAAAATCGTAAAAAATATCGTATCGTAATAATATGCTCTTATTTAGGAAAATATCATTAGTGAATTAGGTTAAAAACATATTGGTATTGTAGAAGATTAAAGCGTAATTAAAGGAAATAAATAGACCTTGTAGCAAGGAATCAACATAGAGAAATACACACTTTCCTTTAAACAAACACGGTTTGGTACAAAAAAATCCTCCAGGAGGATTACAAAAGAATAGGCATGGGTTATACAAAAATGTGAGCTCCCTATAGTCCACCTAGCCTATACAATCACGTTTCAAATGATCAAAAATAGTTTTGAAACACTACCATCGAAAGAAAATAAAATACACAACGAAAGAGGATACAAAATAGACCATGTATCTAGAATCTCTTCGGCCTTGAAATAATCCAACATCCTGTTTAACAATAAAAAAGGTAAGCACAAACAAACATAAAAGGGGTGAGTCCTACTGACTCAATAAGGTCAGGGAAGGGGGCATGCTCATACAAATATAACTCATGCTTTGAAATAAATAGCATAATGACAATTATCCAAGTCATAAATAGCATAGCAACAGTACAGAGAATGCATGCAATGCATTCGCTCATCATATGGTTCCCTGGGGCATTCTCGGTGTCTGCTTCACCCCTAGAGTCGTGTTGTGCGTCCCTCCTCTCCTCGTGGGACTGTCTCGTGCCACCCACATTAGGATCTTTAAAACCTTTCAAAACGACGTCATAGATTCCAAAAGGAGTCCACCCACTCCCTATAGTGGGGGGTTGCACTCTCTTAACATGTGCCCTGTACCGTCACTCTTTCTTCAAGAATCACCTCGCAGGCTTGGGGGTTCCCCTCACATTTGTTTTTCTTCTTATGAAGTGAATGCAATTTAATGCACGAATATCATTCATATGCAATGTATACATCTCAAACATCTCATGACATGAATTGAAAACATAAAACAATAAATTACTTGTAATTTCAATGCTTGAATAATCAAAATTCAAATTCCAGAAATTAGATCCACAAACTAAATTTAAAATACTTAATCAGTTTCTATGTCATATGGTTTCAAATTATTAAACATTTTTCCTTAAATAAAGAATTAAATAAAAACACATCTATTAATCATTTAATTCATCAAATGCCTCAAGAAAACATAAGATCATCATCAAGAATCAGACAACAATCATCAAACATATTTAAAAGTCCTTCCTTTCTATTTCTTTCCATGGTCTTAGAACACATCTCATGCACGTGTTCCCTTTTCGTTTTCTTGTCAATCCATGGTCTTTCTACTTATTTTAAGCATTTTTAAGGCACTGTCATAACCCCTTTCACCATTGCGCATCATTTACATGCTCTTATCATCATCAAATCCACATACAAAATGCAAGCATTAAGTATGAAAGATCAAGGTTTCGTGTTTAGGCAGTGACGTTTTAGGTCATCTTTTATAATATTAATTAAAGAATTAAACATGAAATTAATGCTTATCCAAATGAAGGCTTCTTGGGCCTCCTTAGACCCTACTGGGTCTATCCCTAAAGTTTCAAATTGTTATGGGCTTGTTTAGGGTTAACGGGCCTAAAGTCCATTTAGGCCGTTAAACAGGCTTTGTGATTTGAGCCGATAATTCTACTCGGTTTGGACTCAAATTTGGGTTTCCCCATCTATTTTTTATGATCTACACAGCCACATAATTATTTTCCCATTTTGGACCTTTTTACCCCAACATTTTATGTGAAATTATGAATCTACCCTTAGAGACCTCTAGGGGCATTTTTGACCTTTACTTACATAATTTTTTGCTGAAATTTTTACAGTGACGTCCGATTACTTATACATATTATCTGGAAAGTTTCCAAAAGAATTTCAAAGGACAGCTTGGGGTCATTTTGGGCAGTGGCCTTTATTGGATATAAACCTAATTAAATATTCATACACTTAACAAATCTTGCATTTAGACACATTAAATCAATGATCTATCTAACACATTCTGTAAATGAGTTCACAGTGCACATAATGTGAGAGATTCTCAAAGAAAATGAATTCAAACAATAATCATTTTCACAATTTCATCATGAACATGCATTTCATATCATTTACAAGCTTTCAAATACCACTATTCATCTTTGAGCTCTCAAGCTCCTTTCCATGGCTTTACTTGACCTTCTTTTCATCAAATACTTGTACTTTTCATTCGGCCATCATCAAGATCTCCATTGATCAACATATTACATCAAGTGAATGAAACATGCTTCTTCAAGCTAGGGATTTCATATGCAATGCACCCATCAACTTCAATGGCCAACCCATGGCCTATATGTCCCCAAAAACCAAGTTTTAGCCACTGATATGGCTTATAATACAACTCAAAATCTCTTTGAATAAACAAAGTTTACACAACAACCTTTACTTCCAAATACTTCAAGGAAAACTCAAGGTTTCTCTACATGCAAATGTTTCTAGTGCAATATCTCATATTGGCACATAGGTTTTTCTTTTGCAATAGTATCGGCAATGAACCTAACATGATTCTCACCCAAACATCAATCAAAGTACAAGAAAATTACATTTGGCTCCTTTCGTAAGATGCATGAAAACTACCCTTACCAAAGCACCAAGACTGACCCTTACCTGGTGATTTTCGGGTGGCCCTAAGTGGACTTAAAACTCTCCTTCTCTTTCTCTCTTCTTATTCTCTTTGGCCGACTGCTCCCTCCTGTCTCTCAACTCACTTGGTCAACACACACTAGAGCTCTAGTACTACACGGCTTGGTCGGTTTTTCTTTAAACCAACCAAGTCATGATTTAGTCCGAGGGAGCTGCAAGAAGCAAGCCCCTTGGCTGGCCTAATGGGCGGCAAGAGTTGGTCCAAAGGAGCTGCAAGAAGCAAGTTTTGGATGGAAAACTAGGGCAGCAAGGGGTAGGAAAATCCAAATGGCACACTCCCCCCCCTTTTCCGGGTAATCATTAGCTGCAAAAATAGGCATACACAATCTCACTCAATGCATGTCGATTGACCTTGAATTTCATTGCACTGTGCATGCTAAATGGACAAGAAAATGAGACAAGAGAATATGACAAGGAAATGAGACAAAACTCAAGGGTTTAGGAGAGCTTGCCGTGTGACCAGGCTTGTCCCCGGTCATCCTGGGCATACAGACATGCGCCTGGAGATTAGCCGGGTATACCGAGGTTACCAGGCTTGTCCCCGGCCATCCCGAGAATGCAGGTCTCGGTCATCCCGGGAGTCTAGTTCTCGGTCCTCACGGGAGTCTAGTCAGCCCAGTCCTCCGAGTCTCCCCTATCTTAAACTGTGCTCTGGTTGGGTACTGCTCGGGTCAGTATAAAACTAGGCTCCACATACTTCAATAAACTTACAAATTCAACTACTAAATTTTCAAACTTACAAGACATAACAAGGTGCAAAGAGAAATAAGAATGTAAGCGCAAGGAAGAAAATTCACATGAGCACTATATATTGTAGCTCTGTATATACATAAAATCTGTATCAAACAAGTGGACCAAACAAGGAAGGGGAGTTACAGCAAGCCCCAGAGTTATAGGTCCAACTCCACCTTTAATAACCCTAGGCTCAATTGAAATTTAAATGCAATTAAATAAACATTATCCAAATTAATCTAAAAAATTAATGGGACAAAACTCAAGACAAATAAGAAATTGAAGCACATGAAATTAATTGACATAATGCAAAGATTTAAGAATTAAAGAAAGAAAGGACATACGCAACTTAAATTAAAAAGGTAAATCAAAATACTAAAGTCACGAATTTAGAAACCAAAGCAATTAAATAAATATCAAAGAGCATAATTACTTAAAATATTAGAGGAAATAAAATCGAGTCGATTAAGCAATTTAAACACATGCATTTGCATTTAAAATAGTGATCTCTATTCAAAGATTAAAAATTGAAAGAAAGAAATCCTATAAGCAATTAATCAAATGATAAATACTAAACATGGCACAAATTAAGCAAATACTAAGGAAAAGAATAGAATTACTAAACATATGAAAATGAAAAGCCTTAACACAAGAGTCTAAAAAGTAGCTCAAAAGGATATGGGTATTACAATACATGTGATGTCTAGGTCACCATTTTGGCCAAGCGGGTAGGGCACTACCCAGGCCGTTTTTATGTTTTTATTTTAATAAAAGGTCTTGGGCTTTTTTAAATTTGTTGGGCCGAGAAGAAAAATATTTTTAAAAATTAGGCCCAGTTTTATTTTAGGAGCCTGAATTGGACCGGCCACTTTGAGAGGTTTGGGCCGGCCCAAGATCAAACCCAATTCGTTTTAAAAAAAAGTGAGGGAATGCCACATAAGCTGGGCTCATTTGGGCCAGCCCATGGATGGATTTGATACAATCCATGGGGCAGCCCAAGTGGCACCCCGTGAGGCTCATGGACTAGGTTAGACCCGGATTCATAAACCAAGGCGAAGCTTCAGGTTCGACTCAAACCACATGATTTGGTTCGAGTTGGACCCAAACCATGACCCACTATCGATCGGGTTGGACTCGGACTGGTCGGTCAACAGGTGAACCCGATTTGACTAGGGTTGACCAAGAAAATAGAATAAGATAGAATTTTCAATGCAAGTATTACATGAGATTGCTTAAAAAAAAAGTATTACATGAGATTGTTTAGAGGAAACTAATCTCATAGTCCCCATTGTTGGTAGATGAAAATATATTTTACTGAAGGTTAGATTAAGCTAAAATATGGGACTCCAATTTCTTAATTTTATAGTTTGTCATATTTATATGTAGAACAGGGGTGTTGACTAAAATAGCAATGTCGACCCATTACAGAATTACATGTCTTTTAAACAATGGTTGCACATAACTAAATAAACACGTACACTATTGTTAGGTTCCAATATCAAACCCTATTCTATAGAGAGAGGCTCTGTCTTCTCTCTAGAATTTTCCCCTCCTTAGCCGACTGAACCTTCCCTCCCACCTCCTTCTCCAGCGTGCTCATTTGCTCTTGTCTTCTGTGATCGGATCCCTCAATAAACCCCCCCTTTCAGCCACTTTTAGGGGCTTTTTTCCCAGCATCTTGGGTGGCTAGATCTACGTTTTTCTGAAGGCTTTTGAAGACCACGACCAATGGGGACAACATCTACTTCGACTGGAGAAGGTTTTTACATCGGCCCACTAAAGACGAGACAGCGTGTGTGACCTCTCGCGCTACCACTCATGTGCGTGGATCTCATGCGCCAGTCCCTTTATCTTCATTTGTCAGTGGCAGGTGGTCCTCTCCAGTATGCACACGCCAGGTGGCTGGCATCGTGGTCATCTCTAAAGGCCCACGTGCCTCCCCATTTTCAGAACTATCCAGTTTATCGCCTCCAGCTGTTGATGCTGCCCTTCGTGTGCTTTCTACCCTTTATGGGTCTCTACTAGCCTTTTTGGGCTTGGATTTGTAAGGCCGTTTGACCCCTTTGCTCATTGGTCTGTCACCTCTCCGAATGGTCTGACACACCCCTTAGAACATGTACTTGAGATTTTCAAACCTCCTTAATCTTAATGAAAGCTTGCTATTTTGACTAAAAAAATAAAAATATACACTAAAATAGTGAATATTGTTTTTATTTGGTAGTAAAAAAATCAAGAGTCACGAATATTTACACTCATATAGTATGAGACATGAGATGGATTCGTGAAAGATAGTTTCTAATAGCTTTTACATGTCGTTGATTGATGTGTCATAGTGGGAGGTACCATTAGTTTTTTGAAAACCTGAAATTAGTGGATTTCTAATATATATATATATACATGTGAATTGATTTCTATGTTTTTGTAGATTTATTATGCCACAACTATACCCTGTGATGATTATGGATTGAACCAATTTTTATCTTGAAAAATGAATTCTACTGAAGGTATGTTTATCATTAAAATCAATTTAATATATTGTCCATTACATTGTTGATATGTCTATTTAGGCGTTATATCTCACTTTTGCAATAAGTTGCATGTGTTTAAAAAAACTCGGATATTAAGTGAAAAATGAAAATTGTGCAGAAGATGGGGATAACTACAAGTATTGCTACGAATGTCATATGAAGTTATTTATTTGAGTTTACAAAAAGAAAACCTTTGTTTTTTATGACTATCTTTATATGTGCTTGAAATTTTTCTAGAACTGTGATTTTTTTTAAATTCAAAGGGTTTATTATTTCTAGTACTATTATTGATGGCGAAATTACAGGAATTTCCTTTTCTAATTTTTCTAAAAAAATAATACTCAAAATAAAGTATAACATATGGAATTTGATTGAATGTTTATTTTAGCATTTTGGATTAATACTTTATATTTATTGTTAATTTATGATGAATCGCTAAAAAATACCGAAATTTTCAGTTTCCTTTTTTTTTTAGAAAAAATAGGGCCCACATAAAGTACAACATATAGAATTTACTTTAATGTTTATTTTAGAATCTATATTTTGGATGAATGTTTACATTTATTGTTAATTTATGACTAACAAAAAAAATCATCTAAAAATTCGGTCCAAAAAATATTTTGGCTCATTAGGGCCCAAAAAAATATGTTCAAAAAACCCACATGACGAACTGAAATTTTTGGTTTTGATTTTGAAAATTTCGGTTCGGTTCCGGTTCTAAAATATCAGAATAGGACCGGAAAAAAAACTACATTTCGATGAGTATCGGAATGGAACTGAAATTGATCATTCTGGTTCTATCCATTCTGGTACCCACCCTTAAACACAACAGAAAATGATTAGTAAGAAATTTCGCACAAATAATATGAAAAATTACAAAGAACGATGAAAATGAGAAATCAAAGTGAATGACAGCAATTGATCGGCAAGCTAACGTCAAAAAGACTCCAAGCTCCAGAGGCTGCGAAATGCCCAAGCTGTCATTGAGAGAGATTCAAGAGTCAAAAGGGAGAGAGACAGTTGAGAACTTGAGAGAGGGAGAAACAGCGCAGTTGAGAGAGCCACAGAGAGAGAGAACGATGGATGAGCTTCAGAGAGATGAGAGTCGAGAGAAAAACTTTGGATCATGAAAATGACATTTTTATAATAAAATATTATGAAGATCGTCGTTCTATTTTAAATGGAACAACATCATTTTGATAATTACGAAAAAATTTTAAAAAAATAGTCAGAACCTATTTTCTTGATGAACCAACAAAAGTTTTTCGTTTATGGGAAATGTCCAAAATGGGTTCTGGTTTCGATTCCTAGTAGCCATAGACCTTGCCGAACCCAAACCGGAGCTGGATCGCAAAGGTCCGCAGTAGTCGGATCGGATGAACAGGCATACAAGAAATGTTTAAACTCTAAAAAAAATAAAATTCTTTTATTTTATTTTATTACTTCTCATAATTTCATTTTTTGGTCTCTTGAAACGCTCATAAAAAATAAAAGAGACTATTTTTTATTCGACAAATAAAGGTAAGAAAAAAAAACCTTCACTACTATTGATATTGATGGATAAAGTTGAGGGCAAGAAAGGGAGACTCACCCTGTCGTTGGATGGTCCTTTACGTGTGGATAAGGATTTTCTACAATTTTTTATCTGCATTGCATAACATAATTTGAAGAAAGATAGATACAACAAGTAGACTATACACTATTTAATATTGCTCGTGTAAAGTTTTGAGTAGCATGAGCCCTATAATAGGGTCTATCTATTGTGTTTATCTCTCTCTAAATTGTGTTATGTAATTCAAGTAAAAAAATTATAGAGAATAATCATCCATTACCCTATCGTGTCTATTTCTCTCATAATTATACTACGTAATTCAGGTAAAAAATTACAAAAGATCCTTATCTATTAGTTATTACCAAACCTTGAAACTGATCTTCCCTAAGTGGGTCTATTTGACATGTTGCTTTCAAGATCTTAAAGGCAATCAACCAAGAGTGGTTATGACAAGGGCCATATGTTCTACTTAAGCAAGGTTTCCCGTGTCTCTGCAGAAGAAGGGATGTGTGGCTTTTTAAACCTCCACGACATCCCCCGGATCATATCCCCACTTCCTATTTTTCCATTCTCTCATCTGTACTTAAGTTGAAACACTCATCTTTTGTTGTTGTAAATATTGAAAAAAATGCACTTATAAAAAAATATTGAAAAAATGCTAATCTCTAATTTTTCTTAGCCTAGTTAGGGTTATCATTGATATTTTTTTTAGTATTTTTTCCATAATTAAAAATTTTATAAGAAAAAAAGATTGTTAAGCATGCGCATTGATTCTCTTCAATCAATGAGGCACATGAGTGTTCAACATTAACTCACCGTCCCTATATGTCTTTGCCAGTATTGAATATTATTATAATCAACTTGACCTTTAAATTGTCAGATAGTACAGTACTTTTCACGTGTAAGGCTTAATTTGAAGGAAATGCTTGGGCTCCCGCCCAGCACCGATGCCATCCCGACAAGCATGGAAATGATATTTTCACCCTTTGAAAATCAAAGAGAAATGCTTGGACTGGAGAAGGGTGAAAATGTCATCTCTTTTTGCTGTCGGGTGCTGGGCCAAGCATTTCCCTAATTTGAATATGTTATTTTCTTTCTACAAAATCGAAAAGTCAATCATCTCTTTATCTAGGAGACCACGTAATCGAACTCAGATCGGATCGGAATTTATGGTTCAAGTCTGGACTGCATTCGAAAAACTGTATTTATTCGGTCCGATCCAATTCAGGTTATTCGGGATCCGATCTGAACCGAATTGGTCCGTATTTATTAATTTTAATAATAAATATATTTATTAATTTTTTTAATATAAACTTTAAACTTAAAAAATAAAAATCATAAGTCAAAATTATGCATTTTGATGCCTTCACTAGTCCCTTGAGTCAATTCTGGTTTTCCCCCTCCGAAATTAAGTCCTTCCTTTCTCCTGATTTACAAAAAAAACTTAAGAAAAAATTAAAAAAAATTAAGAAAAAAAATAAATCGGTCCGGACCGCTTTAGTCCAGTGCTTCATTTTAGGTACAATCAAAAATTAAAAAATGGGACCAAATTTTTTATTGTGCATCCCTAATCTAAATCATGCTCCATTTCACCTCTAGGTACGGATTTAATCTTTTTTTTCTCGTGGAGCAAGCTCGCCTCGCCTCGCCTCTGTTAAATTTGAAAGGCAAAATATCATAGGCTGCGTTTGCAAAGTCAATATTCCCCAAAATTTTATCTCTCTCCTAATAAAATACTCCAATATAATCTTTCTCCCATAAAAAATATAAAAAATTACAAAAACTATAAAAAATTACCTCTCTCTTCACCTTTTCACTAAACCCAATACCAACACATATTCTCATACCAAAAATATTACAACACAAACACAACCATAGTAAGTCTATGAGTAAAAATTAAATTAGATTACATAATTTCTAATTTATCTATATATACCTTCATAAGTTTTAAAAGACATCCCCTTTATTCGATTTGACAGTTACACTATACTAAAAAAGACAAAGGCAATGTCATTATAAAATAAAAGTGCTAAAAATATTTAAAAAACAAAAAGTATTATTTTTTTACATAAAATATATATATTTTATTTTATTTTTAACTTTATTCAAATTTTTTTCTGGGGAGGTATTTTTTCGATTGGAGGACAAGCAGTGATTCTTTTTAAAATTTATGTAGTGAAATAAATTAAATTAAAATTTATGGTATATAATTTATTTTTTTATCTATAAATACGTTGTTTTCCAATTCTTAACTTTTAGCGAAAGATGAGGTTTCGAAAAACCAACGTACCATTTGAAGTTATGTTTGACTGAAAGTTGCTTTCAATGCATTTTATAATAAAGATGACCTAAATCCACCTAAGTCATTCAGGTGGCATTTGTTTCCAAAATTTTGAAATAACTGTAAAATAATTTCTCTCTCTATTAAACCATGACTTTCTATTATAATAAATATAAAAAATTCATTTAAATTATTTTTTCAACAATTCTTATACCTCAAAATTTTAACATAAAAACACACCGAGAATTAGCATTAGATTTTCAAGATAACCACTTAATTTCTTTTCTTCTCTCTCCAATTTTTGTTAGAGAGAAGTGGTAGATGATAGATAACCACTTAATTTTGGTTACAATTTTGAAAGTAACAAAAAAAGTTAGTGACCTTTTGAAGATAAAACAAATTAATATATATTCGTTTATAGGAAAATATCAGTTTTCACCCTTGAATATTAGTGTCAACGTCATTTTAGAGTGCAAACTATCAATTTTCTCACACTGAGCCCTTAAACTATCCAAATTTATTATTTTCGAATTTCATCACATTGAGTTCTCAAATATTTAATAGTTTAAGGATACCATATAACAAAATTCGTAGTTTTGGAACCCTATAGCTTAAGAGTCAAAAGTAATATTTTTCCTTGTTTATGTACATGTTGAGCTCCTTTTCCCTTATTTATACCATACAAACTTTTAATATGTTTCAATCTTTATATGTCGACATTATATAGGACAACAATGACCTCTTCTATAAGTTGTTGCGGATTTAGACGTTTCTCCGTGAGCAAATCAGAAATCATAACTTGACAAATTCCCCCACCCAAACAAATAATTAAGGTTACTTTGCTTGCGCCTCCATGAAAGGAGACATTTTACACAACGGTAGATATTCAGATTGCAAAAACTCCATAGCTCCTCAAAATTATTAGGTTTAATTACCGTATAGGTCCCTGCGGTATCCAACTTTTATAAAATAGTCTTTGTGGTTGACTTTCAACAAAACAGTCCTTGTGGTATCCAACTATTACAAAATAGTCCCTGTGGTATAATTTTGAGACAAATTAGTCCCTTCGTCCAACTGTCGTTACCCAATTAACGGGAGAGTGTTGTACATGTCACGTCAACATCATTCACATGTTGACAGGTGTTTTTTGAAGAAAGAAAATTAAAAAATCATCTCAGATTATACTTCTATCCCACATCATTTACTCTTGTTAAAACAATTAAACTTATCACTTTTGCAAAATATAACTGAATAGAGAACCTACATATAACATGCCTCTGGGCATTCTCAAGGATGTCGACAGTGGTAAGTTTAATTTTTTTTAACAAGAGTAAATGGCGTGGAAAAGAAATATAATCTGAGATGGATTTTTTATTTTTTTATTTAAAAAAACATGTGTCAACGCGTGAATGGTGCTGACGTGGCATGTATAACACTCTCCCGTTAATTGGTTAACGACAGTTGCACGGAGGGACTAATTTGTCTCAAAACTATACCACATGGACTGTTTTGTTAAAAGTCATACCACAGAGACTATTTTGTAAAAATTGGATACCACATGGACTATTTTGTTGAAAGTCATACCACATGGACTATTTTGTAAAAGTTGGATACCACAGGGACCTATACGGTAATTAAGCCAAATTATTATTATTAGGTACGTTTGGGCTTATTCTTCCAACTCCTGTCTATTACAAATGCATCAAAATGCATTAATGGTCCAACCTCGTTGTGTATTTTAAAAAGATATACAAAGGGTTAATTTTTATTAGGGATAAAAATATTTTTCACCCGTTAGGTGGTTTGACACACTGCACCTTGTACTACTAATTTTGACACATTGTATCATCAAACTTCCAATTATAGTCAATTTGCATCGTAAACTACTGCTTTGATACATTGACCCCTTCAACTACTAATGTTAGACATTTTGTACCCTCCGTCTGACAATAGTACTCTCAATAACTTAATAAATTGACAATAATATTCTCAACATATGTAAAGTGGGTCAAGAGTATTATGATCATTATGGCCTAAAAATTTGACTTAAAGTATAAAGTGTCTAAGATTTGTAGTTGGAGGGTGCAATGTATGTCAAAGTGGGTAGTTTATGGTGCAATATCTCAAGCCCCTTATAGTTTATTGGTTAAAAAGTGTATTTATCCCTATTTGTTATTATTAGGATTTAGTTGGTAAACCGATTCTAATTTTCTACAACCAACATTGTAGTGGTCTTAGTGGGTTCTATTCTTATCCTTTCTTTGCATTTATCCTATATTGGTAAACCGCTTTAATTGTAATTTTTCCTATGATTCAAGAATGTAAAAGAAAGAACTCCTTTTTCTTCTTAAACTATAACATACTAAGAGTAATCCCTTTAGAGTATTAGGAGAGCAAAATAGAATATAATGGGATTATATAAGTAGATTGCACAATCACACGCTGTAACAAATCATGTTGAGAGCATATATAGTTACAAGATTTGCTTTATTAATTTCAGCTATCATAATGTTCTTGGTATTCGTGCAAAATATAGTGAAAAAAATTTCAGTTTTTATAAATTTTTCTTAAAAAGTGAAATTTTTTCTTAACAAAACCTCGTCTAAGGTTGAGGAACAGATCTAATAAATCTGATATGGTGCCAAATGTGATTTGGTGTTTGATTTTTAAAATTTTGGGGTATGAGAGTTAATGAAAAGGTGAAAATAATTTATAGGAGTTGGTAAAAAAGTGAAGAGAGAAGATTTGAATGAATATTATAATGAGAAAGAAAAATTTGATAGGGAGAAAATTATTTTATAATTGTTTTAATCAGACCCAAAATTTTGAGTACCAATCACTACAATGCGGATGGGGCTATAAGACTTGAGAGCACGGGGTGAGTGAGGAGAATAATTTAGCTTAAGAAATACTCTGAAAGCCGGACTATGATTCTCTCCAATTTGTTGCTCGATCGATTTGGAGAGATAGATACAAACATGTGGATCTTATAATATTTAATAGTGCATATATTAATTGTTGGGCAGGTAGGCCCTACAAAAATTAGGTCCTTCACAACCAAGCATAATCTAGAAAAATGTCTCCTTGATTCTATTGACATTTGATAGTGATGAAAAAAAACAAAAGAGATGGATTAATTCATATCAATTTGGGTTTTCAAGGGGAATGAACTGAAATCTATAATTGGGCCGGGACTCGAAGCAGCTGAAACAGGCGTAAATCGCCCTGTTCGACCTCAGACGATCCGAGTCCTTTTCTCCTACCCTTCAGCACCGGCCTTTTTTTTTGGTGGGGCGGGGGAGGGGGGGACGGTAAGGACACCGGCCCATTTCGTTCTAAAACACTGGGCACGTTTTTACAAAAAGTTCAAATTTCTAACGGAGCACGCACAAAGTGGAAGTGCATTTGCCTCCATTTCCTCCTCGAATCCACGACCGTTCGCCAAGAGTATCTGAGCAAGAACTTTTCGCGCCATAGCTTCAACCCTAGGTTTCTCATCTCAGTGATCTCACGCACTCATACACTGACATTTCTGTCTGCCTTCTCTTCGATTCCAAAGAAGCAAAAGAGGAATTCCTTGCAACAAATCTCAGCGACAGTTTCAAGCTGAACGGCTCGAGAAATTTCTTTCTGACCTCTCGGATTCTTTCTCCGTTGCATTCTCTTGCTCTTTTTCGATCGCACAGTCAGTCGCTGGAGCGTATATTTCAAGACGCACGCCCAGACTTTCAAAGCTTCCTCAAGCTTCTCCGCCCCTTTTTCCCCCAACAATTCAGGGGAATAATTACAGCTTGAAGTTCGAGCTTCGTTGATAATAACAATCCCTTTACTTGTGGTTTGATCAGTTTGATTTTGTTTTTCTACGAGTTCTTCTGTTGTTTTCCTGTGACTCGATAAATCCGATGTTTTCAATTTTTATTTGAATTTTCAGAAAGTTTTGTTAGCGCTTAATCAAGAACGAAGGGCATTGAAATTTCGTCGAAGAAGAATCGTTCTGTTCAACTCTTAGGTAAGGCTTTAATTCAAGCATACGAATCCTAGTTCTTTAGTTTCGTTCCTGCAAAGATGTTGCAAAAAAAAAAAAATACTCCTGAAAATGATTTACCGTTTGTGACCTGAGAAAGCAATTCGGTTCCTGAGGCTTAGTTTATTGGAATACTCACTTCTCTTCCGGTTAAAATTTTTTTAGGAATCTCAAATTGGAAAAAAAAATTTCCGTTATGATTTTGTATGTTCTCTAACAAATTGCGGCACCACACAGTGGTTAAGTTTCAAATTTTAAATGGGGAAGAAATTTTATGTGTGGGAGCAGGTAGTACTACGTTTCATGTGAAGTTAAGTGGGGCTTAATGGAGAGGGAGAAGAGTTATACATTTAAAATAATGTACCACGTTTCGTATGGTTCTTCAAATTCTTTGCAATCAGTATTCATCTTCATTGAAGTTCTTTCCCAGCACACTTCAGTAGATCCTGTAACCTACATGCGAGCATGATCCACAATCTCCAAATTACTGGTGAATTTGTCTGTTTGTTCCCAAATTCATTTTTATCCTGATCGCTCCAGTTATTGCTGCCTTTGATAGGCGTATGTCTCAATCTTGTAATCCAGGCACCTTTAGTAAAAATTTCGTGACCTATTTTTGACAGAAAAAAGATCCTTTTTCAATCTGATTTACAGTGGTTATAGCTGAATCTTTCACACCCAATGCTTTGCATCAATTTGAAAAATACTCTATCTCCTTATCAATACAAGTCTCCATCTGTTTAGCAGCAACGACTAGGAATTTGAAAAGTGATAATCTGGATTGCTTCTATCGGGAACCCTTAAGTAGATGAAATCCTTTTCTTAGTTGCCGCGGTCACAATTTTATGCTGTTTCCTAGATTGTAATCAAAGTCACGCATGACATAAGTTCACCGGTAGTGGGACATAGCTTTTGCTTTTCTTTGCTTATTTTTTTACTCAGCTTGCTGTTCTCTTGTGAAAGTTAGAATAGGCGGTTCCGATTTTATTAGGACTCTGCCAAGATGTGTTTTGATTAACAGGTCCTATGAGCTCCATATGTGCCATGAAGTTAAAGATTATATCTGACGGCTGAAATGAGATGCAATGCGTGCTGGAGGGAACTCGAAGGGCGAGCCATTTCCACCACATGTGGTCACCTTTTGTGTATCCAACTGCATAAAGAAGTCTTTCCTTTCTCTCTTATTATCTTCTGTTTTGTTTAATAAACCATGTTTGTTGGTGCTTTTGCATAAAGTTTCCTTTAACAGTGTAAAAAGGCACAGATGATGCCAGCAAGATCCTTTCTAATGATGGAGCATGTCCCATTTGTGACCAAGTGCTCTCTAAGAGGTAATAGGTTTTATATGTGGTGTTTCTATTTTGTATTATTCAAACAGCCAATTGCTTACATGTGTTGGAGTGAGCATGGAGAATGGGATATAAAGAATGTGAGGTAATCTCGTCCTTATATGCTGACTCTAATGGAAGCTTCAATCCAACGGATCAACTGTACTATGAAGGCAAAGCGAGGCCTCTACGCTGATGATGAATGGGAACTCCCAGAGCATTGTGGAAATCCATTGCTGGATGGTGTTCTGTCATTGCTGACCCAATTTAGATTTATTTTTCCTTAGTTACCTCTTTGGGGAATTATTTAGAAACCGAGAAGACATTCTACGATATCATTAGTTGTTATGATATTGAGTACTAGATAATCATTTGTAGTGTCTTGCACAAGTTATTGTTCTTGCTAACCTTTATACAGCAATTGCATAATATCATTCCTCTTACCTATTCTGGTTTTGCACTTGTCAGCCTCATGAGACCTGTGGATATAACTCCAAACGATGAATGGATAAATGTAAGCAATCATATTTCTCAAAATACTGTCTGTGAAAATCTAGTACATTTTTCGGTTTCTTTATTCAATAAACTACACCCCTGGTCCCCACTCTTGCTTTTCCTTTTTAACCACTTGCTTGTTGCTAATGTTCACAACATCTTCTGTTGCAGATGGCCATGGCAGGAGTATCTCCACAGATATGTATCCTTTGCTCAAACTACCGAGGAGGGATAGAATTGACAGCTAAGAGTCAAAACATCTTGTGTCTCAGTTTATTCTCTAAATTATATTAAACTAAATGAGTTGTGCACTTGGATTAATTTTGTAAGAGGATATGTTGGCTATGCAATCTTTCCTTGAACAAATTCAGTGATGAAGAGCGCATACAGAAGCGTGATGTTCTACATCGGACAAAAGGAGTTGGAAATGCAGTTCAAGATGAACAAAATAGTTGCTCAATGCCGGCAGAAATGTGAAGCAATGCAAGAAAAGTTCACAGAAAAACTGGAGCAGGTTCATACGGCATATCAGAAAATGGGAAAGAGATGCCAAATGATGGAGCAAGAGATGGAGAGTTTGTCCAAGGATAAGCAGGAACTCCAAGAAAAATTCACAGAGAAATCTAGGTCAAACTTTAGTATTGTCAAATCTTTGCAGATTGCTACCAATTATTGACACTATATTTTGGTAATTTTGGTTATTGGGGCCCTTGATACGACATATTCTTCTAATGCCAGGCAGAAGAGAAAACTAGATGAAATGTATGACCAATTGAGAAGTGAGTACGAGTCAATGAAACGATCAGCCATCCAACCTGCGGGCACCTTTTATACAAGAAATGAGCCCGATTTGTTTGCTAACGATGCTAACATGATGGATAACAGAGACACCACCAGAAAAGGTAATCAGTCTTTTGTTCTTTTTAGTTGCAGAAGACAGCGCAAGTGTTTTCAATTGTCACCAGAAACAAGTTTCTTATATTGCCATGTTTTCATATTATGGCTGGAATATATGGTTTCTCAAGGCCATCATGAGACTGGACTTAGTTTGATAACGCTTTTTTGTTAAATCTCTCCAAAGCTAGGTGACCAATTTCTTGCAGATTGGCCGATTTCCACTCCTGACACTCCAGGGCCTAGAGAGGATGTATGGCCAGCGAAACAGAATTGCTCAAACTCCGGTCCCTTTGACATCTCTGTTGGGTCACCAGCGAAACAACCGACCATGCCAGTGGATACCGGTAAAAGAAGGCCTGGTGCTCACCCTACTTTTGGAGCTGGAGCCAGTAATCCCTCAATGACTTTAAGGAACTTGATACTCTCCCCAATTAAGAGGCGTCAGCTTTCTCGTAACCGCACTCAGATGTTCACGTAAGTGACAAACTCAAAAGTCTGCTGAAGTTTTGCTCTGCTACCTAGTCTCTGAAATCTCATGAAAGTTCTTTGTTTAGCAGGTTTTAGGCTTGAAAGTGGAGAGCTTGCGGTTGGCCTTCTCTGCATCACTTTCTTACACTGGTTGTTAATGTTTTTCCCTTGCATCCTCGCGTTTCACCATGATTTGAACCAATGGCCCTGATAATGTTCCGACGTCGTTTTTTTGTTTCCTTTGCTGATTTGCCCAGTTCACTTTCTTTGGGTGAAGCAGCTGCCAACTTGTAATTGCAAAGAGGAGAGAAATAGATGAAGATATTATTGATGAAGGCGATCAACGTTATGTAATTACTGGCTGTGGTGTGGTATGGTAGCAGTCCACTGTACTGAAAACTTAAAAAAAAAAAAAAAAAAAAAAAAGGCATATTCTTATTGATTCCCGTGAAAGCGATAATATCAGATCATGTGGTCCAAAATTGACCACTACTCAATTGCTTGATCTACAAATAGGTGGAGAGTTTTCGCCCACAAGCAACGATTTTAATCCTAATAAGATTTCTATTTCGGTCAACAAAGTTTAACAGCAACTATAGGAGTTTGTTTCTTTTTCTCTTGAATACTTCAACTACCTTGATATTAATGAAAATCCGTTAGTCTATGACTTCGGATGTATACAAGCCCTACAAACATTGATCCAGTTTTTTAAAAAAAGGAAAAATATACTTTTTGCACAAATTATTACTTGTTTTGCACTTTATACCATAAACTATATATCATGGCTGAGAGATTGTACTCACAAATTACTCATTTCTAACATATTGCATTTTCTGTTTATTTTTTCCTTCAAACTGAAGGGAAATTGAGTTTTTTTTAATACAAATGTCGATTGTGCTCATAATTTTTTTTTAAAAAAAGACAAATAACAAGTTACTTTTAAGCATATAATCATCAATTCTTTAAAAAAAAAAGCCATTTTTGTCCAATTCAATGAAAAAAATAACATTATTTTTAAGCGTATAATCATAGAAGAAGATGAAGAAATAAGTCAATTTTCATTCAATTTAACTGTAAAATATAGACAATGCGTACAATATGTTAGAGATTGATAGTTTATGTGTATAATCTCTCAAACATAGTAGTTTATTGTGTAAAGTGCAAAACTTATAATAATTCGTGGGAGAAAAAAAAAATTTCTCTTTCAAAAATCTTTAGGATTTTCAGCATTAAAAGGTAAAAGTTTATTTTTTGGGTGAGTGAGAAGTTTCTACACATGCACTGAGTACTTGTTTGCAAACTAAATTTTTGTTTAAAATATTGTGAAAATTGAGGTAGATTATAGTTTCATTGAATTTTCAGAAGAAAAAAAAAGTAATAAAAAATAATATTTTATGAGTGAGTGAAAAAGTGAAAGAGAAAAATTATCAGTGAATTTTTTTTATTGTAATAGAAAGATGATTTGATAGAGAAATAGAAAAATAATTTTGATGTCTTATTATTATTATTATAACCAAAAATTTGAGTTTATGTTTGCATTCAAAAATTTTGGATGTCTAAAATTGAATATTTTGAGTTTGCAAACACAGAGATTCTATGTTTGGAGATTTTTTTGTTAGTTATTCCTTCAAATCAGCACAACGCAATTCCGAAGAAAAGTACCATCTGTTACACAGTGCAAAAAATAAAATAAGCTCAAACTTTTCTGTTGGACATGATAGATGACATGAAGAGGCTCCAAAACGATCAGCCCCACTTTCACAGAAATAGTTAAACGAAGTCTGTAGCTCAGTATTCCAAAATGTAAACGCCTCAAGTTTAAGGGGCATCAACCATTGCCAGCTTTCAACCTCGAGAGACGACTAATGCCTGCCTGACATTGTAACACCTGAAGAAACTAACAAAGTGTGTGGACTATATACAGTGGAATGGGCCTCAATCGGCGTGGAGAAATGTCAAACCTATGAGCTACAACCGGATCCTCATAGCAATCCAGGATTCAAGTGGAGCTCATTTACTTGTAGCTCAATTATCTACAAGGTAAACTCAACTTAAGCCTAAACACCGGGCTTTCCCTCAAGAGAGAACCAATAGTTTCCTTGAATCAGAGCTATCACCAACTCGTCTCTTACACAATTCCAGTATTTTATATGCATGTCATCTCTAGAAATTTCTACATCTTTCTTGTAAAGACATGCAGACTCAACTCGCACTTCTTATGTTCTGTGATAACAAACGGCGAGGCAAAAATACTTTCAAATTTGGAGCCTTGGAAGATATTTCAATTGTATCCCCATTTTTGACAGGATAGCAAACATGACAACCATCAATGTATATCATACCCTCTTTACAAAACCATGTGGTCTCCATGTACTGATCAGATTTGATTAATCCGTGCATCAAGCTAGAAGTTGGACCAGGAGAATTGGGTTCTCTTACCATGTACTGGAGATCCTGAGATAAAATGGGCATTGGAAATCCACCTGCTGATAGCATTGCAGCTGTAGAACCAGCTACTGCTGAAACTCTCAGACCACTTGATCGACAGTTCACTAACGGCGAAAATGACTGGTCATCCTTTCTAATTCTGCATATATACTTTTTTCATTATCTTGGAACATGCCGAGAGAGAGAAAAGAGAGGGGGGGGGGGGTTTAAAGATCTCACATATAGGTGAAGATCCATATATTTATACACATGTGAATGGAACCCCTTACCTGAATGAGAACCGAGAAAGTGCTGCTGGACATGGATGTGCAATTAAGAGATCATTAAGAGCAAATGTTGACAGCAGTTGTGAGTTTACACGTGTTACTATCCTTGACAATTTGGAAGGAGCCTCATGACCCTCGAGGATACTGTCTAGTACCTGAAAGAACGTACTCATTTCTATATCACAAAACCAGCAATTTGGCAGTTAAATGGAATTTGTGCTGAAAAACACCAGATAGTGGCAAAACTCGTTTCACTCAAAGGTTGTACAAGAAGTCCAAAACATATAACAATGAGTCTAATGGTGACCCAAATAATTCTCAGCAACATACATATGAAGCTTTTCAAAGGAAAAAGGTGGAAAGACTGATTCTAACTAGTGGAGTATACCATGCAAATCATTGAAGGGTCATCTTTGTTCAGCAATCTGACTTCTAGACTAGATAAAACCTATTTCTGCTGATACACTTTTAATGCCATACAAAACAAGCGAATGGAAAGATATTTAATTTCAGTTGAATGCTAACCTCCATTGCAGCAAGCAAAAAGTACTGAACATTTATTTAATTAATACATCTACATTGATTCCTGTTTTATGTTCGAAAGTTGAACATGACATAAATGCAAAAAATAACACTTGTCCACAAAGCTGCTTCCATGAAAATCCCAAAATGGAGTTCAAATGGTAATTATTTTTGGTCAAAATAGTAGTCTTACCTGTTCGAAGTTGTTGACAGTTGCTGCACAAAGATGGCCTGTGCTTCTATTCGCATCAAAATCATTGCTGAACTGTTCCACCTTCACCAAAGAAAATGCAGTAAATAAATTTCCAGGATGGGGATGCGTCTTTGCCCCCAAAAAGAAAAAAACCTGCATCTGATCAGGAATGACAACAACAGGCTCAAATGAAGGCCAAAGTCTCCGGGTTAGCCACAAATAAACTAACCTCTTCAATCTGTGTGGGGTCAGAATTCACTCCAAGAATGGGAACTGAATCATCCATGAAATGGGTGGCCTGCAAAAGAGTGCCATCACCACCAACAGTAATAACGAGATCAACATTACGGATAGGCTGTGATAGATTGCTACGAAATATGGGTTCCCAATCAACTGATTTCTGATGCAGAATATCCTGACAGAATTTTATGGCATCCATGTGCACCTTAAGCCTGTTCTCCAAGAAATTGAACATCTGCAATCTCTTCAAAAGAAACTACATTACTACATGTAACAAATTGATAAAAGAACACTGGTGAGAAAAAAGAGAGCCTATTGTACAGATAAATAGAGAAGTTCACAAAAATTGGGTGTAAAATAGTTCCTAACCACAAGCTTCCTCAAGAAAGAAAATAGATATCAAATAGGTTTTGAAACTTGAACATTCAAAGTACCTCCTTGCAGCAAAATAAATTAACCCACCAGAAAAAGAAAAAGACAATATTTTGTATAACGGAAATTTAAAATGTAGAGGAGATGGATCTGGCATCTTTATTTCAAAATTTGAAGTATATACATAAAAGAACCATTGTTCTGGGGGCTGATTAGCATTGAAATCATGTAGTTCTAATGCTAGGACACAGCTGCTTTTGCTAGAGTCAGTTTCGTGGGGGATAAAGTGTTCCTATAATCTTTCTTTGAAAAATAGAAAAATGAAAAAGAAAAACCTTGAAACTGGTAACAAGCAATCAAAAAATAACATAGTTTACTTATGGTTCTCAATCAAGCAACAAAAGGAATATCATTTTCCTCGAAAATATTTTCTGTTAAACATTCTCGTCAAGAAAAATGTTTTTGCATTAACACAAAAAGGTCCTAAATTTCACTCCACTATTAGCACGTGTAGTTACCCTTTGTACACTTGATTTAGATAGGGAGGGACAAAAGAAGGAAGAGTCTCAGAGAGAAGAGAGCAATTCAAATCCTGTTCAGACTTTTTAACTTAGTACAGCCATTTGAGTAATAGTAATTTGCTAAAATCCAGGGCACATAACGTAAAATGGTCACGAAAATAACAATACAACGAATTTGCATTCAAATTCTATACTTTCAGTCTCTAAGCTAATTCATAAAATGGAAAGCACTGGTTGTCCTTATAATCGACATACGCCATTCATCCACATACCCGTTCATAGAATGACGATAGTGAAAGAACAAAAATAAGAAGAAGCCCTATTGTACTATCCCATGCGTGGGACTCGACGCACGATTCAGGCTCTTACTCCTAATTTTCATTCACATCCTTAACATTTTACAATGAATTCTCCTCAGAAAACAAGCATAGACATGTAGCACTGAACTAAGATACCAACTTTGAAAATTCATCAAACAACATGAATGCTTGCAAATACCCGAAACACTACCTACGAAAAATAACAGAGCATAATAGAGAGTAAAGAAGCAACATGAAGGTGATCAAAACACAAAGAACGGAGAGAGCTCAATAGAGAAATGGTTCATATATGACGATCCGTGAAAAGGTTCATGCTCTAGCGAGCACTGATCGAAATGAAGCAGAGAAATTCAAAAGGAATTACCTGAGGGTTGGTGATCCGAGAATGACCGTTAGAGTGGCGCCTTGGGTGCTCGAACGGTTTCAACAGCAAAAGCAATCTCCTCCTCGCCATCTCTCTCTCTCTCTCTCACCCTCTCGCTCCTTCTCGGAAGGAACAAGGCAGGGCCGTGGATTCCGTTGAAGAGCGCAAGATACAGAAAACTAATTCGAGATCAGCAGCTAAATAGCCCTTTTTTCCTCTCTCAAAGAAATAGCCCTTTTTCGTTCTGCCGATGTTTGTTTCTATTTTGTATCGTGAGGGAAGAAATAAGGATGGTATGTTTGGTTTCGTCCTAAAAAATTTCGACGATCATTTTTTTTCATCGGCTCTAATATATTTTTATCAATCTCAATAATTTTTAACAAATTTCAATAATTTTTAATAAATTTTTTATAAACTCCAACAACTTTTAACAAATTTTTCACTGATCCCAAAAGAATCTACATTACTTCTAAAAAAACGAACACAAAAAATATTTTTAAAACTAAACCAAACATAGCTTCTCACCTTTTTGTTAAACAGAAATTTTAATAAAAATTTATTAAAATTTTACTTTTATCAAATACATTTCAAAATTTTATTTTTACTTTTATTACTCATTCACTAATCCTAATACCACATCTTTTTTAACACCAACACAATTTTAATAAAATTTTAAAAACAAACTCACTGTAAATTATTTACACTTTACACCTCATGTCATAATTCAACTACTAAGATTGTGTCGTGTCCTATTTTTCATCAATTTAAAATATGAGAAATTCACATTGGTGAAAAGTGTAAACATATTGATACTTTGGTATGCAATGTACCGACTTTAGTAATTTAGAATGTAAATTATAAATTGTGCTAAGTAGAAGGTAGAAAGTGTAATTTCTCAATTGTTTTGTTTTTGGGCAAATATAATGGTTTCATTATTTTTTATGATTTATGATTTCATTCTTTCAATTTTTACGTTTGATTCTGACATTTTAATATTATTATTATTGCTACTTACTATTTTTTTTTCTTCTAAGTAATGCTAGGGTTGTTCCAAGTTGGTCCGAGACCGACCTAACTGACCTAAATTGACCAAGGCTAATTGGCTCGGGCGATTGGTTCGAGCCTCGACCTATAACATTTGGAAGGGAAAATGTCATTGTTTACCCCTTAAGTATGCATCAATTGAATTTGCACCTCTCTAACTATTAGAACTGCAATTTATGTCCTCTAAGTATGAAACATTTGCAATGTTCGCCCCCAATCAAATTTCCAGTTAAACATGATGGAATTCGTCATCACGTGTGTCACACATGCTGGAAGTCCACCTATCTTTTTCGAAATACCCTTCGTAAGTGAGAGCTAAATAACTACTCGTCTGCCCTTGAGAACCCCGACTACCCTACCCTATTTTTCTACAGTGATTTTACCTCACTCACCCGAAAGCCTTGTGTGTGAACCTAACCCCAAATCTCCGATCAGTTACCATTCTTTGTTGACCCAATCGCAGTTGAACCCAATCGTTGTTGAACAACGAAAGACCCCCCAATTGCCCTGATTTGGAGTGCATTTTCAATGAAGCTTTAAAGGAGGACGACGCTGGAGATCTCGAACCGTATACAGTATACCTTGATCCCCGTTGAATCCATTGTTTATTTTCTATAGTTGAGCTTGCATTGATTATTTTGATTGGGTTAATTAGGCTAAATGAGGATGTTCACCAAGTTTGGGTTTTTCTGAGTGCTTGCCGACTGTGTTTATATGGGTTTGGTTTTGCTCGTATGACATTGTCACCCTTGTGTATTTATATGGGTTTATCTATACTTGATTGTGATGTAGTATTAAAAAATCCACTATTTTATTCTGCATTACAATGGTGGCCGACAAGTAAGTTGAGGTCCCTTGCCGTTGTCATTATATATTATTGCCGACAAGTTGTGGTCCCAAATGTTGTCATTATATGTGTTAGCAGTTGTCTTTTTATTTCAACTATATTCACGTGCATTAAGACCAATTCACCTTTTTGTCATTGTCCATGTAATCAACCAGATCAGACTTTGTGCCACTAAATGCTGTGTTTCTAGGTTAGTAGAATGAAAAACATAACTTATGAGAGAATAAATATGTAAAATCAGTACTTTGGAGATTGTCACTGCCAGCATGAGTACTAAAAATAGTACTCACGCAATTGTCACTTGGGGTTAGTATTGCTGGTCACACTTTCAAAAACTCAATCAATGTGAAGTACATCTCTTCTTCATTTGGTATGCTACATGTGGATATGAATGGTCTCTTTTCTTCTTTTCCACTGTTTTATGACATTTCCCTGTTTGGTTCTCTTCTATCAAGTCAAAGCCATTTGCAAAAAATGTTGACGAAGCAGTAGAGAACTTCCTGATGCCAACTTGGTAATGTACTCTTTTTGTTTTATGTTTGGACAGAGAATCAATGATGCATCTGTTGTTGTTTTAAAGATTGTGGCATGCTTTACTATCATAAGTATACATTAATATAGTTGCATGGTCATCGATCCTTACAACTTGATTCCTCTTAAGTTCAAAAAGGAATTTTGTGAGTCATCTGAATTTATAAATATTGTCAGAATAGGGCTATTAAATGTTCTAACTAAATATAACAAATGATCTTGATTTAGAAACCAATAAAGCAGTAGATAAAGCAGTGACTGATTTAGAAACTTCGGAACATCTTATGCCATGAAGATTTGTTTAACACAAATTCTTGAATAAAATAAAGTAGTTTAGGATTTGCACACCTATTTGTAAGTATATATGGGGAGTGCATGTTATTGTATTATATCAATCCCTAATTTTACTTTTTAGGTGTTGCTACAGGTTATTTGGTTATTGATGATATGACCCGGTTCTCTTTCAGCAATTATTTTGGTTCATAGCTGATACAACTTTTATATGCTACAACTTTTCAGAAACCAGAAGATCTATGGGCAATTCATTCTCAGCCTGTCTTTCCAAGGCCTCATAAAAGGTAGTCCTTCTTGGCTGGCAATACAAAAGTACCAATCTGTAAAGTCAAAATTGCAGTGTATCTTATTCTAATACGATTCAAGTGTGTTTCTGTATCCGACTTCTGTTTTTTAACTTTGACATTGATATATATGGTTACTTACTTTTCTGTTTTTGAAATTTGTCATCACACGCTCAATTACTTTTCTATTCTTGAACTTATTAGGAAGTGATTTGCTTATTATTTGGACATAATAAGTCAATCTATGCTTATTAATTTTTTGTTTGGTTTGCTCACATATTGCAGGTTTGCTGTCAATAATGTCGTCTGATTCATTAGTGTTTAAGGTGCACTATGGGGGGGAAGTTCGATAGAACCGATATGTGTGCATACATTGGGGGAATGTAATTGTGCACAACGAGCCATATGACCGCAATTGTCTATCTTTTATAGAAATCGGGGTGTTGTAAAGGAATACGGATACAAGTCCGGTGACATAATATTCTACCAAGAGCCAGAGAAGAATTTGTCTGAGGGGTTGAAAATAATATCAGGGGATCCTTATGTACTTGACATGGTGGCGGCCCATGTGGGGAAGGAATTGGTTATCATATGCATAGTTGGGTTCGAGTGACTGTCACGTCTCATGCCAGTACGTACCCCCTAGGCTCACTTATAGTGATGATATGCACACAAGCAGGAAATACGACACGAATTGATCCTATAAAGTCCTTATGTTTGGCTTTGAAAAAGCTTAGTGGAAGCGTTTCAATTGAAAAATCAATATTGTAATTAGAAATATATTAAGGAAGGATAAGTAATATTTTTAGGAATTTTACGAACATACGACATTTCAGATAATTCTAGAAGTTAGGAAATTTCACTTGAATAACAAAAATAAAATAAAATAATTAAGGAAATGGAATTAGAAAATAACTTAGAAGTTAAAGAAATGAAATGGAAGCTAAGAAAATAAAATCAAATATTGTATAAGGAAAGAAATGAAATAAGAGAATTTTTTTAAAGTGTAAATACATTGTTCCATTAGATCACGGAGTTTTCTCTTTTACAAAAATCAAATCCTTACCAGGAATACAAAAGTAAAGAGAAAATAGTTACAAGAGCGGAAGCTGACTACAACTTTCCGTACTACAATGTCCGTGAAACAGCTAACCGAACCCAAACTAAAATAAAAGAGTGACAACTGCTAAAGTCAACTAATCCTCCGGCTCAATGTCGAAGGTTAGGTCAATAATCTTCATCTCTTCAGTACCCTTCGTCGGCCCCGAGGAGGGATTATGTGGAGGAGGGACGGATCTACATCAACTAGTCCAAAATCTTCCACATGGGGAAGTGGGGACATAGGTGGACCTTTGAGGTAACATTGAGACTCGTACCCCACGTAGACCTCTAGAGTATTCGTCACGTAGGTCCGGATCTTAACAACTAAAATATATAGGCCAATTCCAAAATTTGCTCACTCAGAAACGTCTTCATCTAACAGGTCTGATGTCCACAGCAGTACATACAAAATAATAAACAAATAAAATGCGTGAGTCCTACTGACATAGTAAGGGGAAAAGGGGAACATGATACATAAGAATATAAAGCATAAGTAACAGTAGCAGTGAATAATCAAACATGAAGCATAATTCATAATAAACGATTTAATGCGGTATAAGCAATGCAATGCAGAATTATGCATCCGTTTCCCGATCATTTCACTTTTTCCTTTCTTTTTCGGTCCAGTAAAGGTGTCCTTCTGCACTTTGTTTAACCCTCAGAGACAAGGTTATGCGTCCCTCCTCTCCTCTGGGACCGTCCCGTGCCCCGACACCAAGAAATGGTAAGCATGCATTGTTCCATCGCCAAGGGATACCAATCATTATCATCTTAGTGGTGGCTTGCACTATCTCACTATGCACAGTACCATCATCCGATCTCAGGACCAACTCTGGGTATGAGTTTTATTTCGGTCATAATCTCTATACCCATGATATGTTGATGTGTCATGTATCTTATGTATCATCGATCATCAATTTACTAAAAACGATCAATGGAATGCACATAGCAAAATAAAAATCGTAAATGACATTTGAACAATTAAAATAGAAACATTAGCAATTCTATAATTTAGGTTCTAAACTTATTAATCTAAACACTTGAACTTGCATGTCTTAAATTCAATACCTTAAAAATTAATCTATTTTCAGTCACTTGATACTAAGTATGCATTTAAATGACATTGTACATATTTCAATATTACTAAAAGATTTTTATTTAATTACCCTTTTTGATTAATTGATTAAAATCATATTAAACCTAATAGGCCGGTTTTATTTTCACATTCAGGCTTGTGTTTTGGGCCTCATGTGACTTAGTTTGGGGTTCTAATTTCTACCTTAAGTTCCTTAATTTAGGTACACAATAATCACTAGTGTAAATTCTGTTCTTGGACGTGTTTACCCCTATCTTTTCCAAAATGCCGAAACTACCCCCAAGTGCTCCCAAGGGCATTTCGGTCATTTCCACATATCCAAATTAGCTTAAAGTTTTGTTGTAAAACCTATAATTATTAAAATTAATATCTGGACAGTTTGGTGTCAAAATAAAACATGTACTTACTTGAAACAGTCTTTAAGCAATTGGATACCCTATTTTTGCATGCATCTTTTTCTTTTGACTTACAATATTAATGTATGTGTACTTATGAGCTTGGATTATTTCTATTTAATCAAATCATATTCAAAAATAGTTGAAAATAACAAATCATCTCACAAACATCACCATTCATATTATATTATATCATATCTTGGTCTAATTAATTTTTTTGCACTTTCTCTAACTTGTATTATTTCTTATGCACAATCCATGACTTGGTCGAATGAGACTTGTGCACGAGGCTGGGTGATAAATTTTTCTCTCTTTTTCCTTCCCCCTATATTCGACCACCTCATGTCCTCCTATTGACCTTTGTTTTGTCTTTTGTATATGCATTTTACATTAGAATTTCTATTGGTCTTTGTTTTGTCTTTTGTATGTGCATTTTACATTAGAATTTGGAGACCAATTGGCAAGGGCAAGTTTGGAAAAAGTTGAGAGATTTTGTGTGATTTCTTTTTTCCCTCGTGATTGCCTAGGATAGAGAAATGGAGACAAATGGCAAATGCTGCCTCTTTGCCACCCATATTGGTCATTAAAAGGAGTTTGCGTGTTGTAGTTAAGATTAAATTCAATGATTACCTAAAAGCTAGATTAGGTTCTAGGTTAGATGTTACCCTAGTGGCTAACTAGAGTTATGAAAATCGTATGAACCCTTGGTTTCCTTGTTATTGTCGACAAAATGAAATAAGAGAGAGAGATAGTGAAATAGAGGAAAGTGAGAGAAAAAAAAATCAAAGCAAAAGCAGGTGGAAAAAAATTTGGTGGAGCTTTTAGATCACATTTCCTTGGTTTTCAAGCTTGCTCAACCTCACTTCAACTCAACGATTTGGGGCCTATGAGGACTACATTTGTATGAGAGTGGGGATCAGGTTCTCGTGATTGTTGATTCTAGTCTTCCTACAAGGGAAAAATTACCAGGGAAGTGGATCAAAATCGTACTATTTGGGAAGAAGTCTTCCAAATCTAGTATTTCAAAAGGAAGAGAGAAAATTACCAAATACAAAGAGGTCTTGGTTTCTACAAAAACAACAAAAGGCATTTTGGCTTTGGAACCTCCAGTGAATTCACTTTCGACTGCCAGTTTAGTTGGTCGAAATGAAGGAAAAAGAAGAGAAGAATAGAGGGAAGAAAGAAAGAAGAAAAGGAAAAACAAAAGGGGGAGAGGTAGGTGACTTTCGGGTGCACCTTTCCCCTTCTGTTTTACCTTTGTTTATCCTAAATTGGTGACCTATTTTTAGGTGCCTTTTCCAAAAGAGATCAAGCACTCATCGTCACTTAAAGGTAAGGGGAATAGATTATGTGAACTTGAGGTTTTGTGTGCCTCGTTTGGTGATAGAGAGAAAGGAGGGTCTGGTGGATATGCTTTTGCTATTTTTATTTTAGTTGTATGTTGAGATATTATGACATGAATGTAGTTGGTTATGTATAATGGTGAGAAAGAAAGATTTTTGGTGCTAATGGACCCAAGGTACCTCAATAGAGATAGATGACATTTTTATTAGAAAACAAGCTTGCTTTGAATATTTCTATGTTATGAAATAGGTTGCATGTAGGAGATGTGAACACAAAAGGGGGGTTAGAGGCTTAGGAGGGCCACAGGTTGCACTTGAGAATGCATGTAACCTTGATTTGGTTAATTTCCTTCATTGTTTTGTATGGTTTGCTTAAAAGTTGTAAACTTGAGCATTGTTTTTTGTATAACATCTTACCTTATATTCAGCTATAAGCTGAAAAATAATCGAAGGTTCGGCAAAGATAATTAAATATGCCAAATAATAAGAGCATCATGGCAAGAAAATAAAATTAAAGGAAGATGACATTGGAAAGACTTTTAATAGAATTAAATCCTCTAATGCAAGTAGAAATGAATGAATAGCAAATATGAAGCTCATAATGAAATAATCAGAAAACAAATGCAAACGCTTAGTTGAATAATAAGAGAATAAATATTCGAGCAAGTATGTTAAAAACTATGTAAGTTTAATAAAGAAATAATTTAGACTAGAAAACTCCAAATAGCATATTATACTAGTTTTAAATATGTCAAACAATTGAAAACAAAAATAAGTGTCACAGTGACCCTGCAGAGGATATGGTTGTCGATGTTGATGAAGATATGGAGAGGCGTCGTATTGACATTGGTAAAAAGTGGTGGAGTGATGCTCTAAGTAGTGATGACGACTTGTATGACATCAATGTTAATGAAGATGACGAAGTCGTTTAGACTCTGATACAAGAGAGTGAGCCATCTTACATCTTCAGAGGGGTGTGAGTGGGTCGTCATTTGATGAAAGTGGGCCATCGGTTGTGGGTGGGTAGTCATTTGAAGAAGGTGACCCATCGAGTGTGGGTGAGACTTCATTTGAAGAAAGGTCTCATGATGACATTGATGCTGCACACGTGGGTGTGCCCCATGATGACATTGATCCTGAATTAGATGAAAGGGATGACACTGCGAACGGTAAGCTATTTATTTTTTCCTCGTTATAAACTTTTTACATTATAATTACTGATTAGGAAGTTACTAATTGTGTTGTTTTGACTAACTTCGTTGTTGTAGGTTATTTCTATGACATTACGGGGTCTGATATCCTCATATTTCCACCAGTTAATGAAGATGACGTGGATCACACCCCCCGCAATGCCCAAAAATTTCAAGAGCGTGACTTAGGATCAGTATCCCTTCAAAAAGGGATGAAGTTTGCCTCAATTGCACTGTTCAGGTCAGCTGTGAAGGAGGCAAACATCACGTTGGGAAAGGATGTGGGTTTTAAGAAAAAACAGTGGCGATAAGGTTGTGATGATCTTTAAGACTGATAAGTGTCTATACAAAATGTATGACATGATGATACCTGGTGAACGGAGTTTCAAGATAAGGGTCATTCAACTAAAGCACAAGTGTCCAAGACGATATAAGCTCTCTCAAATGAGCTTCAAATGGATTACAGAGAATATGCTTGACCAGATAAAGAGTTAGACAAACATGATTGTATCTACGATATACGACGGGGTCAAGAGGAAGTGACAGTGTGAGGCGATGAGGACAAAATGTTATAGAGCAAAGAAGAAAGCCCTTGAAGTGATACTTGGGTCTTATAAGGAGCAGTATACCAGCTGAAAACCAATGCACCCTTATAACCCATAATCTGGACCCCGACCTTCTTTCTCTCCAATTGAATCTCACACCGACGTTGTGTAATCATGGCCTCAATTTTGGCTCGTTGTTCATTAATCATTGTCTCAATGGCTAATCGGTGTTGTGAAGCCATGACATCGATCACATCTCAATGTTGCGCACTTATGGCTTTCATGTTCTTATTTTGCCATCGGAGCTGTCTCTAAATTGAATCCCAAAGAGTTTCTTCACCACTCTTTTGCTCGTACAATTCATAGAGTTTCCGAATCACCTTTCGTCTGTATGGATACATCTTTGGATCTCTCCATGAAAAAGAATTTCAGTGAATGACATCCTGCAATTAATTTACTATGTTAATCACCTAATAAACACATACTTAAAGTATAGTCAACCTTATTTAACTCTATAAATGTGAGGACCAAAACTAACCTTGTAATTTACACAACCCCAGAATCTTGTGCCAAAATTTTCATCCGTGAAAGTAATGGTTGAAATTGCTATCAAGTCGCAAAAACATCTAGGGCCCTCTATCGAAGATGCACTTTATACATTTCCAGAGCTACCACTGGTATATGATTCAGACATTTCAAAAGTTGAGGCCAAGCCAAAACAAACTGACTCATTTTTCCCTCGTGAAAATTTACTCAACAATTGAACAACGAAACTAACTACAACAGTAAACCCAACCAACAGAGCTTCACCTATAAATAATCTCCAGCTAAGAAATCGGTAAGCTTGAGAAGTAGGCATAAAATAAAAAATGCCTTCAACTCTGAGAATGAGCTCGATGAGAGAACAAAATGAGCTTAATGGGAAAGGTTATAGAGAATGAGGAAGACAGAGAAGTACACATACCTTCAACTTTGAGAATGAGCTCGATGGGAGAGGTCGGCTAGTTCCCAACAGGCTGTGGAGGACAACTTCGGAGAATGGAGAGGATGGGGAGGACAACTTCGACAAATAAAAATGTTGGATCTGAAATATCAAACACACAGGGGTATTTAGGGAAAGACAGGTGGGCTTTCAGCATGTGCGACACACGTGATGGCGAATTCCGTCATGTTTAACAAGAAAGTTGACTGAGGACTAACATTGCAACCGTTTCATACTTAGAGGACGTAAATCGCAGTTCTGATAGTTAGGGGGCACAAATGAAATTGATGCATACTTAAGGAACAAACAATGACATTTCCCCAATTTATAAATCAAATAGGTCGGTTTAGCCTTTGGTTCTAGAGGTTAGGCTCATCGAAGTTGTACTGATCAACCCCTCACATTTGAGCCACCCAATTCTGTTTAGGGATTTTTTCCCTCCCTTTCCCCTAGTCGCCACCTCCTCCTTTCTCACCTCTCTTGGCCGCCACCATCGCTCTCCCCACACTCTCTCTCGGTCATGGACTTAAAGCTTCCCCTCTATCTTACTTTGGCTCTTTCTCTTGATTGGAGGACACTCACACCTCTATCTTTTTCTATCTGTTGAGTTCCTTCAATAGAGGTTTGTTGGTTGTTGGAATTTTGGTTTTTGTTTGTTGTAGTAGTTCACCATGGGAAATTTTTTTGTTAGTGGTTTATTGAAAAATTCATGGGTATGCAAATTTTTTGTCCTGCAATTGTTCATGATTGTTGCATTTCGAGTTGTGTAATAGATCCACATAGGCTTGGAGATTCACACTTTGGAAAATTGGCTTGCCAAATGGAGGTGCCTCCAAGCTTATATAAAGTTATTTCATATGTTTCATAACCAATGTGGGACTGTTAGATACCACCAACCTTTTAAGACCAACGCCTACATTGGTCGAGCACCATGGGGCTTCTATTCATCGAATTGGGGTCTTGCCTGTTCCATTGGATCAATGGTCGTGACTTCTATTCCTCGGATAGGGTCCTGCCTATACCACTATATCCATGGTTGACCACTCTGTAGGCGAGACAACAAGATAGCAGAGGAGCCGATAACCGGCTCTGATACCATTTGTAATGGACCCGCATATGCTTTTAGATTCACACGTTAGAAAACTGGCTTGCCAAGTGAAAGTGCTTCCAAGCTTATATAAAGCTATTCCAGATGTTTCCTAACTAATGTGAGATTGTTACAGGTTGTATTAATAGATTCTTGAGTATGCAAATTTTTTGTTTTTCTACTGTTCATGATTGTTGAGATTGTTCATAATACTGATCGGCTGGGTTAAGGGTTGATGGGCTTCAAAGTCAAAGACACTTCTAATTGTTCCAAGAATAACTCGAAACACAAACCACAAATAAGAGCATATTTTGTAAACAAAAAATCATGTTACTATCAAGCTCTATAAAGGTCGGCATAAATTTAGGTAAATATCGGAATTTCCGGTTCTACTTTCGATTCCGGAAATCCAGTTCCGATTTCGGCGTATATCGGAACCTGAAACGAAAGTCATTTTTGGCAATTTCTGGAACCTGAATTAGAAATTCCGGCAGAATTATCAGAATTTTTTGTTCCGATTTTTCTAAAAGAATAAATTAAAAATAGTGCTTAAAATAAAGTATAACATATGAAATTTGATTGAATGTTTATTTTAGAATCTAGATTTTGAATGAATATTTTATATTAATTGTTAATTTATGATGAATAACTAAAAAACCAAAATTTCCTGTTCTTATTTTTTTATAAAAAAAAATAGGGCTCAAAATAAAGTATAACATATGAAATTTTATTGAATGTTTATTTTAGAATCTAGATTTTGAATGAAATGTTTCCATTTATTGTTAAATTATTATGAATACATAAAAAATATTCCAAAAATTTATCAAAAAAATATTTTCCCCTCATCATGGCCCAAAAAAATATGTCCAAAAAAACTCACATGTTACACCGGAATTTCACTTTCCGATTCTACAAATTCTAGTTTCGTTCCATACCAGAATAGAACCAGAACAAAAAAAATAGATTCCGGTGAGTACCGGAACAGAACTGGAATTGATCATTTCGATTCTATCCATTTTGGTACCCACCCATAACACTCTAACCTGAGTAAATTTTAATGTTGACTGATCATTGGTAGTTGCGCAATTTCCAATTTTCCAATAGCCTTATAGGCACAATTCTTTCGTTTGCAGCAATGCTGAAATTGAATGGAAAGATTTTTTTGAGACAAGTAATTAAAATTAGGAATTATAGGGAAAGAATTAAAAATTGAAGGATCTAATTAAGAAAAAAAAAGGAAGTTAAATCACGGGACGGATGAATTAATTAAACCTTTTTTTAAAAAATATTTATAGAGCATTTACAGTGATATCTGAATAAGCCAAACCTTTCCGAGCTAAATCGGACGCAGGTTTTGGTAAGTTCAAAAGGGTCCAATCCTATCCAAATTAGGTACTTACCCAAACAAACAAAATCCGAATTAGGCGTTGACCCACCCAATGCCCCAGATCAAGCCCAAGTCCCACGCAGCAAACCGAACCAAAAGACCTGACCAAACCAATACGGGTATAGCTCTATCGGACCTAATCCATTTTCTCTCGAAGCGACAACGGGTTCAGTCTCTTTTAACGGTTCCCTCACAATCCAACCCTAAACCTGCCGGATCCTCCGATCGGATTGTCCCTGAAGCTCCACTGACCGAGTTTCTGCGGAACCTCTGTAAGACCCAAATTTCGATTTTCCGCCCACTTTTTCTTACTCAGCCTCTACTCTTCATCGGCTCTCGTATCCATTGAGACTTGTTCATCTAGTTGGATGTTAGTTGGGTAGATTTTGGCATGAACGACTTGTTTGATTTTAATTTACGCGTCGAATTTATGTTTGTGGAGAAATTCGGGGCTGAAATCATAGTGTTTTGTGACTGAAGTTTGTGATTTTCTTGTAATTTGTGAATATTTTTATCTGGGTTTTGGTTATTGTCCTGCTCAGGCGGATTCCTCCTTTTGCTCCGCAGCCTCCGGGTTTGTCAGTTTTTCTCTCTTTTTCTAGTTTTCCTTTTTTTTCGACCTTTTGTTGACAATCTGAATTGATGGTGTTTTACGAGTCTGGAGTAATTTTGTTCAATTTTTGATCCATATCATAGAGAGAGAGAGAGACTCGGGAGAATTCTGTACAACAGCTGTGAAATGAAGCATTTGATGTGTTTACCTCTTGGGTTTCCATAACTTTCATATGGCTTGGTTGCGTTTTCAATTTTCAAGTTTCACATGATTGTGTGTTAAGCTTTGCTTATTTGTATCCACAGTTCATCATTGTGCAGGACTTTGTAAATTTCAATCCTATGAGATGGAAATATCAAATGACTCGGCTGCTAAGAAACCAAAGAGGTTGACGTCTGTGGTCTGGAATCACTTTGAGAGGGTCAGAAAGGCTGACATCTGTTATGCTGTTTGTATACATTGTAACAAGAAACTCAGTGGATCAAGTAATAGTGGAACAACACATCTGAGAAACCACTTGATGAGATGCTTGAAAAGATCCTCCACTATTGATGTTTCTCAACTACTTGCAGCAAAGAGGAGGAAAAAAGATACTACTGTTAGCCTTGCAAATATAAGCTTTGATGAAGCACAGAGAAAAGATGACTATATTAAGCCAACAATTTTGAAGTTTGATCAGGATCAGAAAAAGGAAGAGATCATAAACCTTGGAAGTAGTAAGTTTGATCAGGAGAGGAGTCGGTTTGATCTTGCTCGCATGATTATATTACATGGTTACCCATTGGCCATTGTTGACCATGTTGGATTCAAAGTATTTGTCAAGAATCTTCAGCCGTTGTTTGAAGTTGTGCCAAATAATGCTGTTGAGGAAGCTTGTACGGAAATTTATGAGAAAGAGAAGCTGAAAGTGTATGAGACAATAAGTAAATTGCATGGCAGAATTAACCTTTGTGTTGAAATGTGGTGTTCGCCGGAAAACATCGAATATTTGTGTTTGACAGCTCATTATATTGATGAGGACTGGAAGTTGCAGAAGAAGATTCTGAATTTTGTCACACTTGAGTCTTCTCATACTGAAGACATGCTTTCTGAAGTGATTAACAAGTGTCTAATGGACTGGAATGTGGACTGTAAGTTGTTTGCCTTGACATTTGATGATTGTTCCACAGATGATGACATTGTCCTAAGAATTAAAGAACAGATCTCTCATAAAAGGCCTATTCTGAGTAATGGTCAGTTGTTTGATGTGCGATCTGCTGCACATGTTTTAAACTTGATTGTTGAAGATGCTATGGAAGCATTGCGAGAGGTGACCCAGAAGATTCGAGGAAGTGTCAAATATGTTAAGAGCTCACAAGTAACACAAGGCAAGTTTAATGAGGTTGCGGAACAAGTTGGAATCAGCAGCAAGAAGAATTTGCTTCTTGATTGTCCATTTCGATATAACTCAACGTATATCATGGTTGAAACAGCCTTAGAATACAGGGGTGCGTTTTCTCTCTTGCCAGAGCATGATCCTGCCTATGCATCAGCTCTGACTGATACAGAGTGGGAATGGGCCAGTTCTGTTACTAGTTACTTAAAACTTTTTGTTGAAATCATAAATGTCTTTTCTAGCAACAAATGTCCTACTGCTAATATGTACTTTCCTGAGATATGTGATGTTCACATCCAACTAATAGAATGGTGCAAGAGCCCAGATAACTTTCTTAGTTCCTTGGCGTTTAAGATGAAAGCCAAGTTTGATAAATATTGGAGCAAATGCAGTTTGGCTTTGGCAGTAGCAGCCATCTTAGATCCTCGATTCAAAATGAAATTAGTGGAGTATTACTATTCTCAGATTTATGGTAGTACTTTTTTGGATCGTATCAAGGAAGTTTCTGATGGTATAAAAGAGCTTTTCAATGCATATTCTATCTGCTCAACAATGGTAGATCAAGGTTCAGCTTTGCCTGGTAGTAGCTTACCTAATACTAGTAATGACACCAGGGATAGACTAAGGGGCTTTGATAAATTTCTGCACGAGACTTCTCAGAGTCAGAACGCAAACTCAGACTTGGATAAATATTTGGAGGAACCAGTCTTTCCTCGTAATTGTGATTTCAACATCTTAAATTGGTGGAAAGTTCATACACCAAGGTACCCTATCTTGTCAATGATGGCCCGTGATGTCCTTGGGACTCCTATGTCGACTGTTGGACCTGAGTTAGCATTTAGCACTGGAGGTAGAATGCTTGATTCCCGTAGAAGTACACTGAATGCGGATACACTACAGGCTTTGATATGCACTCAAGATTGGCTACGGATGGAATCGAGTGGTATATGCACCAAATTTGTACCATGTATATTGGATGTTTTACTTTACATCAATCAGCTGGTAGTGTATGTTTCTAATTATTTACTACTCTTCTGTGTCAGATTTCAATCCATCCTCGAGCCTTTCTGTCATACCCCTTGCCATTGAACCGAGCTAATCGGTCTAGGTATGCCTTTATTGGCTTTATCATCATGCATCTCAAGATATCCAACTTTTTGCCATGTCCATTATAGATATGTGCCAATCAACTTAATTTTGGTTTTGATGGCGTTTTTCATGCAAGGTTGATGGATCCAGCGGTTGGCGTATAATTGTTTTCTACGCTTGGACCTTATTCTAGAAGCTGCTGCAGTGCTGTTTAAATAAACCCCTTTTTTCTGGATGTTTATATGTCGCAGTTAGAAAAGTCGCCCATTCCTCGAGAAGCATTGTAAATTTTAGGAGAGTAATAGATCCAGACAATTATGCTTATATCAGAAGTACCATTATTCCCTCTTTCCTCTCCCTCTCTCCATCCGTGGAGAAGCTGCTCCATCATTGATAATGCTCTAGACAATAATGGCATGATTAGTATCCCTTCTTCCATACGGCCTCAGGTATGAGTTCTTCTGTTCTTCCCTTTCGAACGTTTATTACCATGGCTTTTTTTCTTTTAGGAGTTCACGGAGTTTTTAAAATGAGATTTATTGGATTTTTTTTTAAAAAAAAGGAATATACGTTTCTTTTGTCCTATTCAAAAGTGACTTTTAAAGGATGGCAAGAAACTGACCAAGAACCAAATGTTACAGGCCCACGAATTAGTCTTTGACGGTTTATGTGGTTCATTTTTCAAACCTATAGGTCCTCCCGTCCACTAATGGGGATGAGGTCCAGTATAGGCTATCTGTCTCGTCAATGAACTTCTCAACCTTTACTTTCTATTGGTATTTGGTAGGGGTGAAAAATCGGAAATACGGTCCGGTTTTCGGACCGCAATGCGGTCCGGACTGCATTTCCGGTCCTCTTATATTAAGGGACCGGACCGGTTCTATAAAATGCGGTTCAGTCTGGACCACTTAAGCGGTCCAGACCGGATTTAATTTTTTTAAAAAATATATATATTTTTTAAAATTTTTCGCAGACTGCGAGTGCGCTCTAGTGCAGAGCTCTCTGCACAAGGCTCTGCGCGTAGAGTTTTTTTTTTAATAATAAAAAAATAAAAGTTTTATTAAATGCCTGCGCATTGCGCAGAGTTTTTTTAAAATAATAAATAAATAAATTTTATTAAATGCGGTCCGGTCCGGACCGCATGTCAAAAGTTTATAGACCGGACCGGACCGCAAATCCGGTCCGGTCCGATTTTGTTCAGCCCTAATATTTGATTAGTCGGTTAACTTTTAGCAGACAATGGACTTATATGTTTGAAAAATAAACTACAGGGATCGGCATGCTCAAAGTTGTATTAATGACTGATTTGTTAAAAGTCAATATCACTAACAATAAATAAGGCTAAATATTAGATTGTCAACAAAGTCTTGTACCTCTCTCCGTAAGATATAGTGAAAGCAAAGATTTTTTTGAAGCTTATAAATAATAAATTGCAATATGAATGTGGTAAAAGATTCACCCTCCCACTTCTTGGCAGATTGATTCTTATGGACGCTAGGTAGGTGCCTGAGCTGCAATGATTAGCAAGGGCAGGGTAATGAAGTTGGATTTTCTCTCTACACTGGAGAGATCTCAATTACTTGGAGAACATCTTTTTCGAGGCTTCATTAGCTTTAAACCTATCCATATATATATATATAGAGAGAGAGAGAGAGATTGAGAGGGAAAAGGAGATGATGCTTAATAGTTCATACCCAGTACATCTTGGTTGAACTACTATTTTAAGTCCTCCAACATTCGTCTGTGTCAATTTTGCAGAACTTTTATTAGTAATGTAATGAGGAAAGGCAAATAATTCATTAGATGTTGCTCCCCAGTCACCTGACTTGCATGCCCAATGGGACGGAGACATGGCACCACCGATCCCCCATGTGTGCCTCTCCAGCCCCTAAGGCCGGGCAGTGACATACCGTGGTTGGACCCAAACATTGGCTCATACAACCTCATTATTTGTACAGCGAAATATGCAATTTTATAAACAGCTTGAATTTGATTCCTATAAATTCAGATTCAAAGTTTGATTTGATCATTAAGTAAATCAATGTTCAACAGAAACTTGTAAAGCTCATTTACTAATTAACAAGCCTCACTCTTGTATAAAATTTGCTCGAACATGCATAAACTCATATAATTTCATTTTTTATTTTGTAGGATTATTTTATAATTGCTTGATTGAAACTTTTTTTTTATCTATACAATGTGATCAATGTCAATAGGGTTGTTCAAAGTCACCGGTAAAATCCGGTGGCACCAACACCGGATTTCCGGGCCTAACCGGTGCCGGTGGCCTATTTTTGAGAAAACCCGGGGGTTTTCCCGGTTACCGGATACCGGGAAACCGAGTTGTAATTTTTTTATTATTATTTTACATTAAACGATGTCTTCTTCGCAGTCACCCTCTTCTCTCAATTTCTTCTTCGCCGTTTGCCTCTCTCCCTCCCCAGTCCCCTCCCTCTCCAAACTCCTTGAGCACAGGCGGCACAACCACCATTCGCCGACCATCACAGGTACTCTCATCTTCTCCCCTCCTTCACCCTTCGCCGACTATGTTCAACCTCCTCCTCGCGAAACGTTGCGTCTCCCTGGGGACCCAAAGCCCGCGTCTTACCCGCCACAAGTATTGTGGTGGGGTTTGCAATTGGCAACATATTCCTAAAGGCTCAAGATATTTTCAAGGCTTATAGGTTGTCACGCATTAGCTGTATGAGAAAATTAGGTATTGTGTATGTACTTTGCAATAGTTTTCTAGGAAAAAATTGTAATAAAGTAGAAATTGAGATTGGAATGCAAACTGTGATGATATTTGATTGAATGTATTAGAACAGATATGACCTTTTTCGAGGATTGGCAATCTTCCACAGACAATGGGGATGAGAAAGCAACACTGCTTGGTTCGTCGATGATTCCCTTTCACTGCACTCCACACGCTATATTCTAACAGCTTCGTAACAACCTCCTAACAGCATCACACAGGACGCATAACAAAGCAATGGGTCGGTCCAACCCAAGCCCACACAAATAGCTAAAAGCTGATAATGTGTATCTGTGTGACCTATTTACATGCTCCTATTTGTTAAACTCGATGTACATTATCTTTTGATTGCTATTGGTTTGGAATCTTGTTATATGTTTATGTAGTTACTCGAATTGAAGCACAAAGTGAGAAGTGTGGCATGTTCGTGCAACTAGATGTGAATACTGAGATATATCCTATTGATAAAGACGAGAGATTCTTGATGGCATTATCTACCACTCTAAGTTTGGAGGTAATCTTATTCTATTTGTCTCTAAATTCCTTTTCTTTGGCTGCCGTTGATGACCATAATAGGAACCAGAAATCAGAAAATGATACATATATATGCTGTAATTTTCTCAAAAATTATTTGTGCTGTTTATGTAAGCCTTACTTGGTTGGAGTTATCTAGTCAACCATGAATAAATGTACGCTATTGAAGTTTGCATCTCCTCTGTCTAGTGATAAGTGATGCTTTACAATTAATGCTTTAAGAAACACTAAAGCCCTTGCTGATTATTGGCTTTTGTTTGCCTTGAGTTGATTGATGCTTAAAGAGGGGCAAATGCCTGTGTTGCATATTCTTCTCACATAGACAGTAAATGTGGCCAAGCTGTTCAAAGAAACATAGTGAGTTGAGAAGGTAGGATTGATAATAAATGGAGGTTGCTGTGCCAAACCTCTCTTACAGCAGATGAGCCTAGCTTAGCATCTGTCTAAATCATTATAATGTTGTACCTTTGAGATGGTCCAGTAATCTCTGTAAAAGTGATGCATCTAGCTGTAAGTTTTTTATCATGACCAAGAGCTATTGATCTGGGGAAAATTCTTGCCCTGAGTGATTGAATGGCATAATGTAGTGGATGAATTGATTTCAATCTACATTTTGTTTATTGTCTTTGTAACTATCTGCCACCTGAACCCAAGATTTAAAGACTTTCTTCCATCTGCCAGCTGAAACGAACCTTAAGAAGGCCATTTGCTGATATAAACACACTATGAGGAAGTAAATTCACTCTGAACTATTCACTGTATAGGCATGACTCTCTGACATTTTGTTTCGAATAAGTTTCAGATCCTAATCATTAAACAAAACTTTAGTGGGATGAGTTCTTAGGTTAACCCACCACTGAAGCTGCCTTGTCAAGCAAATTGGTCACAGCAGCCCTATATTGGATTGGGTAATGCTTGTAATGACCTGAAAAAGTATGAAACTCATGTAAGATATGTAACACACAACAGACAATTTGAAATGATTAATTCTACATTTTTTCATTTATGGAATCCTGTAACTCGAGCATGTAGCACGCATATAACTATTGACAATGATATTTGCTCTGGATTCTCCTTTAATTGTTGAGTCCAGACCATCCGTACTGCAGGCTAAGGAGCATTCTCTCCAGCAACATGGGCTCCATGTAAAAGATGGTAAATGCTACTCCTTCCATCACATCAGCAAGGAGGCAGAGAGGAAAACCAGTGTGATTGGAGATAATGTGGATGGACGGGTATGACTTCTGGATGGTAATCCAAAATTTCACTATGAGGAGATAATTACAAACAATGTGTTGAGACAAACCTATGTGGGAGGAGCCATTCAGACTTTAATCCACATATTATTATTTTTTTATGTTTTCTGCTTTTTATAGTCCTGCTCTACTTGAAGTTCTTCTCTAAACTGTTCTAATGTATGTGAATGTTTGCAGGGTGCTGAAGATGAGCTAAAGCATGCAGTTGCCATTGTTAGGCCAGTGAGTGTTGCATTTCAGGTGGTGACTGACTTCCGATTTTACAAGGAAGGAGTTTACACCAGTGAGACGTGTGGCACCACTCCCATGGTGAGTTTTTGTTAACAAGATACACAACACTTGGATGGAATTTAGTTTAAATGTCGATAAATTATGGTTATTGGATGGTATATATTGTTCTATTTCAAACTTTTAGTTTTTATTGTTTTTCTTGTTCCACCATTACAAAGCTATAGAGAAGTGTCAAGTGCGTAATATGCTAAAAAATAGTTCAATATGAATGTAGGTTAACCGGAAACGGCCACAGCTAAGGGCCGATTTTTGCCCTTAACGGTGTAGGTGTAGGTGACAATTATTTAAAAATCGGTCTATCCGGTGTAGGTGCTGGTTTTGGCCAAAATTGGCACCTACACCAAGGTTGAACAGCCCTACTCGTGAATATATTCAAACTAATATATACTTTGCACCGTCTAATATTATTGCAGTAGCAACAAAGTTGAAATTATACAATTTTTGTATCCTATAATTGCAGCGTAATATCTCCTAAAATTTGTCCTTTTTTATAAATTTACCTCGTGGAAGAACCGGTGTTTTTTGATGCATAAGATTATTTTTCTTAAAACATTGATATATAATTAATAGAATGCCTAAAATATTTATATCTCTTGCCCAATAAATGTTTCCCCGTCAGGATTGGTGTATTCAGCTATAAATAATGGTATTTTTCTTGGCAAGGGGTTAATGGTGCAGCATCAACTTTCTTCGGTGCATGCATCTCCGACCCGCATGCCACATCGTTTTTTATGTACGTTGAAGAAAACAGTGCTTAGTCCTTTGGCATTAAACATAATCACCTGCACAGTTTGTTGTTAGTTAATTTCTCCTACTTTATGACTTTTATTTTTTTAATAGATATGAAGAAAAATCTTGTACGCACGACCAATCTTGTACGTTTACTTGCGGTGAGTATATGATAAAACAGTTGATTTATAGATAATATTTAGAATAAATGTAATTCGATCTTTGCGTAATTTTTCTTGCAAAGATATATAAACGAACCTTCGACACTAGAGTGTGAACCCTCTGACGATTAAGACAGTCTCTTATCTCTCTTTTTTCAATGTCTCATCTGTTGAATTTTGAATATTGTCTTACCTTTCTTATTTTTGTCTTTTGCTTTTATAGCCTATTTTTCACTTTCCCGCATTCCTCTTTTATGGGAGTTGATCCCTCGTTATTTCGTGTTGTGTGTGATTTACCTCCATCACGCCTTCTTGTTCGTGGGATGTATGCGTTCGTTAGATACTTTATGACCAACGTGCTTCAGGGGCTAGAGATCCACGTTTTCTAGGCTTGGGCCAACTTGGGCCTTTTGCTGTTGGATTGCACATGATTAACTCATCCGGCCAACTTGTTGAGTCGGTTAATTCAGTTTTAGTATCATCAGTATAGAAAAGTCACTTTGAGCTCTCTAATTATCAATGCATGCAATTTCAAATAGAGATCTAAACTACTAATTTTGACACATTTAGCCCTTCAACTTCAGCAATTGATCAAACTGCGCCCTGAAATAAAATCTGACGGTCAAAATCGTGCCACAAGACTTATTTATAACACAAGTGACATGAGTTTGATGGTTTGATCTTTTTTAGATGCGTAAATTGATAAAATTTAATAGTTCTTGAGCTTAATGTATCAAAGTTGGAACTTAATACCTCTCTTTGAGATTGCTTTAGTAGTTTGAAGATTCAAAATAACTTTTTCCCTTTAATTTAATTGTCCAACCCACCTAAAAGTTATGATAACAAAAACTAATTGGTGCTTTTAAAAAATTTCAAAAGTAAGTAATATAATATCTAATATTTTAGAATTGGACATTTATGAAAAATGTCCCACATGAGAACTCTCACAATGTGACAATGCATTTATTAATAGATAACTCACATGTATATGTTAAAGTGTAATACATAGAGACTATGGTGTATCACATGCGCGTGAGCGCTTAATTTTTCTAATTATGGGTAATTAAACGTGTTTATGTGAACATCGTTTTGAATTACAAATAACTCCTTTTTTTAAATGTAAGGAGGGCAAATATTGTTTTAAGGGAAAGCAAAACCGTCGTCTAATGGGAGCAATTTTTTTTTCCCCTTCTTCGATCTCTTTTTATTTTACAATTTTTTTCTCTCCCCCTGCCAGACATACGCCTTCTCTCAAATTTACATCATGTCTTAGAGGTTGTTCGGTTAATAAGTGTTTTGAGAATTTTTAGGTGATGTTAATTTTATTGGTATGCGTGTTTTAGTTATTTTTATGTAATGCTAAAAATGATATTTGCTTGTAGAATTTTTTATATTCTGAGAATTCAAAAAAATCCTGAAGATTTTGTTTAAACGAACATGCGTTTATATTTTTCCTCATACTCCTTAGTCCGAGAAAAATAACATGGCAAAAGCAATATATGAAACAGAAAATACAAATGGATAGCTAGGTAGAAAAGCTCAGTGCTATGAGAATGTGACTGCATTCACGATAAGAGATTCCGAGTACGAAAAAATAGGTTTTCATAGGGGATGTTCGGTTAAGATGTTTTGTGAGGATTTTTTGTGTTTTGAGAATTTTTATGTGATGTTAACTTTATTGGTATGCGTGTTGTAGTTATATTTATGTGGTGTGAAAAATGATGTTTGGTTGTAGAATTCTGAGGATTCAAAAAATCCTGAGAATTCTTTGTAAACAAACAGGCTCATAATATCAACGCTACACCATCAGTCGTATTTGGCAACCTCATTGGGTTTCTTTTATTGGGAATTCTTATCAAAACATGTATGACTAACGGCTATCTCTGTTAGACTCTAGTACTGTCGAATCTGCATTAGATGCGATACCGAAGAAACAAAGAAATCATGATGATGATCTCCACGTCCCCCACATGTTTAGAAGATTCTGGACCAGAGAATCATCATATATTTTGATCCCAAACCTATCAAAACTAGATGACCCCTACTCCACGCCCCCCACCCACCCTGTATGCCTTTCAAATTTCTTTTGCTCTAGCTTTAGCTGGCTATGCCGCTTAGTTTTAAAAAATAGAATAAATCTTGGAACTTGAGATGTCAAGAGTAGGTTTGTTTACCGAAATAAAATTGTAGAGAATATTTATTAAATTTTAGAAATTTTTTAAATGTTAAAGTTTATTAAAATTTGTTAAAAATTTAAAGTGTACGTGTAAAAATTAAAATTTTTAAAATATATTTATTTTGTTAAAAATTTTAAACTTCTAAAATTTTTGGCAAACAAATGTCTTTGTACTGCGCCTAACAACCTTACACCAACTCCCAATCACTTATTTACATTCTATTGATGGGCTTATCTGGTGGCTGGACGTCGGTAAAGGAATCCGATTTCATCGCGACAGTTAATTTTTAGGTATGTGTAGATAGAAAGTTGAGATGAGTTGCAACAAATTTAATATTTTTTAAAATATTAAGTCAATTAATGAAGATATAAAAATTTGAGGAGAGAGATTAGTAAGATTTGAGAGGTATACCTTCGTTAATTAACATGACACTTTGAAGAATATTGGATTTGTTGCAACTCAACTAGACTTTTTATCTATACATATCTAAAAACTAGCTGTTTAGATGAAATCCAAATTCTGTCGACAAATCCTCTACAACATATGACAGATGGGGTGTTAATGGACATGTTTTTTTATACCAATTTCTTTATGTTTGGATTTTAAAAAAGTAAAATAGTTTTTTGTGCCAAAGTAGTTTTTTTGCTGGCTCTGCCACAACGGGGGCGAAATAAGGGGGTGCGAAGAGTGTCGGCCGACACCCATTGCACCCCTAAAAAAAATTTATATATGTATTTTTTTTAAATAGAAGATGGCCTAGGCGATACCCATAGGCTCAGGCTCAGGCCAACTTCATATGACCCCATTAAGACTCTTAAGCTTCAGTATCAGAAAATCTTTCCCTTTGCCTCTTGGCATCCATAAACAAATATCTGCAATTTCATTATGCAGTTCTGTCAATTGGTGCTATGTAGTTACTTTCTGGAACTGTTTAGGCAGAATGAATGTTGGTTTTTTTTTATTGTTTTCTCTAGTCATATTTTGGGATAATGTCATAGTGAACCTCCTAATTATAAGTTAAAATCAATTTTGCGACATATATCTGCCCTCAAAAGAGGTAAATTTGCAACATTTAGATGATCTTACACGCTTCCTTAAGATAATCAGAGTAATGTGATGAATTTATGAATTCATCACAGATTAAATCAACATGAATTTAAATTGTTAAATGTTTGTGAGTCTATGATGAATTTATTTTAATTTTTGATGAAGAATGTGATGAATTTTATATTGTGATTATGAATTCGATTGAGATTGTTGTGAATCTTTGATTAGGATTTGATTGTGCATTATATTGAAATTGTGATTAGGTTATGAAATTATATTAATTAATTTTGTTTTGTTTAGATAATAGATAAATTTTTTATAAAGAGGCCCGCCAGTGTAGGTTCATCTAGTACTCGTAACTTGACTGCTACTTCTATAAAGAATATTATTGAGAACGAAGTTATTTTACAACGTTTTTCAGAATATGTAGTCTCATAGGATCTAATTGATACCTCTCAGTATCAGCAAATAGTATTGTACATGTATTTTAATATTTTTAGTATTTTTAATCTTTAATTTTTGATATTTTAATTTTAAGATATTTTTTTGCATTATGTAATAAAAAAAAATTTGTTGTTATTTTTTCTTAAGAGTTTAGAACCCGTTCAGTTGAATTCCTGATTCCTGTCGCTTCGCCACGACATGGAAAACAAAAGGCGTGTATATATATAAATATATATATAGAAGGTTTCTTGCCCTAACAAGTTTTCATCTCAACCATTCTCAAGTTTTTTACTCTTTTGGGTTTCCCTTGTGTGCATGAATGCACGCGTGCGGGGAAGAACGCGTGGAAACTTGGAACCTAAAGGTAAACTACATCGTACGCCAGTCACTGTTTTTCATGTAGGATAAGGAGGCAGCCGCCTGGTCCGTAGCTTTAGGAAAAGGCACTTTTTTTTTTGTTTAATCTAGGGAAAGGCACTTTGAATTTATGAATGAATGCATGTTGACGATGCGCGACTAATGTCTGCATCAATTATACGCCATCTCTGTTCTCAGATATCGAATCCAAAAAGCCGATTCAATCGCTACGTGCATGAAAAATTATCGAATATTGCACTCCCTCATTTCCTCCTGTCATTTCAACGTATCAATTGGTTCCAAATTGCTTCTTTCTTTTACTTTTTTTTTTTATTGACGCAGCAGTTGCTTTCCAGATTTCTCTCGATCTCTGATGTGAAACTAGATTTTGATTCCAACGCAGAAAAGCATAACAGAGATGTTAAATAGTTCCGTAGCCTAGTTTTTCTTCTCTTTTGTTTTTTTTGATAAGAACGATAAACTCTGGACACCGCCCCGACACAATTTGAACAGAGGATCAAGTACTCTGGAGAACTTTGGAGAGCTACCTGTTGAAGACCAGACAGCTGCCAAGTCATCTGCTACGTCTACTGCCACTTCAGCAGCACACACCTCGTCTCCAGCTCAGCGCATATCCTCAACGACAGAGCCCTCTGCACAGCCTCAGCGCATACCCTCTGCACAGCCTCATGATTCAGCTGTTATGTGAGAACATAGCCGCATGCTACTGTAGTCGGTTACGGGAGAGAATACTTTTGTCAGAGGTTGTTAGGATTTGTTCTTCACCTCTCTATATATATCGTCCCTGTATACTGTATTATTGGTGTGTAAAAATATATACAACCTTTCGAACTTTATCATGGTATCGGAGCTTTAAAAGGACTCACGTCCATGGCTGAAACTCCCTCTTCTACACCTCCTGTGACCGGTTCTATCTCCACCACCACCTCTCCTGTCCTCTCTTCTCTTCCCAACCTCGTCACAGTCAAGCTCACCAATGATAACTATCTCTTATGGCGCACTCAGCTGCTGCCATATTTTCATGGTCAGAGACTCTTTGGTTATATTGATGGTTCTATTCCCTGTCCGACTCAATACCAGTCTGATGGCACCACCCCTAACCCCTCCTTTCTCTCCTGGTACCAACAAGACCAGCTCATCCTCAGTGTTATCATCTCTTCTCTCTCCGAGCCCCTTATTGCTCAAGTCATTGGCCACACCTCTTCCCGCTCCGCCTGGCTCGCTCTAGAAACTCTCTTCACCTCCAAATCCCAAGCTCGTCTGGTTCAACTTCACTACCAGCTTGCCACACTCCGCAAGAACACTGACTCTATACCTGTGTACTACAACAAAGTTAAACTCTTGGCTGATACCCTTGCTGCCGCCGGAAAATCCCTCTCTGACACTGAATTTACTACCTATCTTTTGGCTGGTTTAGGATCAGATTTTGACTCTTTGGTTACCTCCCTTACCACTCGAGTTGATCCCGTTTCTCCAGATGCTCTCTTCAGTCATCTCCTCATACATGAAGCGCGTCTGTCTCACCATTCTACACCTGATATCTCTGCCCATATGACTACAAAATAGCCCTCTCCTCCGTTGCTTCCTCACCCTCCCCCTGGTCGAGGGTTTCCAGGCTATCGTGGACGAGGTCGTGCCCGTGGCCGCGGTGGACGTCCACCTTCCATATTTCCTGATAACAGACCGGTATGTCAAGTCTGTTCCAAGCCTGGTCACACAGCTCTTGTGTGTTATAACCGGTTTAACCAGTCGTTCCAAGCTCCCCCTCCACCCTCTGTCTCCGCCAACTATACCGCTCTTCCCTCTGGTTCTTCACCGCCTCCCTCTGGCTCCTTGGATCCTGGTTGGTACCCCGACACTGCTGCCACCAACCACATGACCTCTGACTTTCAGAACCTTTCCCTCTCCTCTCAACCCTACTTTGGTGATTCTCAGGTTCGCATTGGTGATGGTTCATCGCTGCCTATTCAGCATACGGGTAGTTCCTCTTTTCCTTCTTCCTCTCGGTCTCTGTCTTTATCCCATCTGCTTCATGTCCCTTCTCTCACTAAGAACCTTATCTCCGTTCGACAATTCTGTGCTGATAACCATGTGTTTTTTGAATTTTACCCTGATTTCTTTTATGTTTAAATCTCACCCTGACTACCTTTTTCTGCGCACTTTTGGCTGCTCCTGTTGGCCTCACCTACGCCCCTACACTCACAACAAATTTCAGTCTCGTTCTTTACTCTGTGCTTTCCTTGGATATAGCTCCTTACACAAAGGCTACCTCTGTCATCATATCCCTACTGGCCGCACTTATATTTCCCCCACGTCATTTTTGATGAAGATTCTTTCCCTTTTCAATCTACCCCTCCCACCTTACCCTCATCTTCCTCTCTCCCCGCCTTTTTGCCCCTGCCGCTTATAACACAAATTGCCCCATGTTCCCCATCTGTTCCCCGCGTGGTCCCCTCCCACGTCACCTCTTCCCACGCGTCGCCCCCTGCTTCTGACCCTCCCACTCGCGGCTCGTCTTTCTCCTCCCCCTCTCTCTCTCCCATTCCCCAGCCTCCTCCTCCACCCCCGAAAATGTCCACCCGTGCCTCTCATAATCTCCACTGTCCCAAAATTCGCACGGATGGCACCATTCCGTGGCCTCCCCACGCTCATCTCTCCTCTGTCTCTTCTACCCCTGAGGAACCCTCCTCCCTTACCGAGGCTTCCAAGTACCCTGAGTGGCGTCATGCGATGCAGCTTGAATTTCAAGCTCTCCTTGACAACCACACCTGGGACTTGGTTCCCTCTTCCACTTCTTACAATCTTGTTGGTTGCAGGTGGATATTCAAGACCAAGCGTCGTGCTGATGGGTTTTGGAACGTCGCAAAGCCCGCCTTGTGGCGAAGGGCTATCATCAGCTGCCGGGTGTGGATTACACTGAAACGTTCAGTCCGGTGGTTAAACCCACGACTGTTCGTCTGGTTCTTTCCCTTGCTGTCATGGCTCAGTGGTCTGTCCGCCAGTTGGACATCCAGAATGCCTTCCTTCACGGCGAGCTACAAGAGACTGTTTTTATGTGTCAACCTCCTGGTTTTCAGCACCCTAAGTTTCCAAATCACATTTGTCATCTCCGCAAGGCGCTCTATGGACTCAAACAGTCACCCCGTGCCTGGTTTCATCGCCTCAGTCGTCGCCTCCTCGAAGTTGGGTTCTCTGCCTCTCAATCCGACTCTTCTCTGTTTGTCCATTTTCGGCCAACTCTCACCCTTTATGTTCTTATCTACGTGGATGATATTGTGATAACTGGTTCTAGCTCCTCCGCTGTGCAGCTGCTCATCACAACTCTTGCCTCTGATTTTCCAGTGACTGACCTTGGGGATCTATCCTACTTTCTGGGCGTTGAAGTGCACCGGTTCTCTACTGGTCTTATTCTTTCTCAAAAGAAATACGTTCATGATTTGTTGGCTCGGGCTGGCATGTTGTCTGCTAAGCCGATCTCCTCTCCTATGGCTTCTCATGTTCAGCTCTCTGCCCACACTGGTGAACTTTACTCCGACCCCACTGGTTATCGCAGTATCGTTGACGGTCTTCAATACCTCTCCTTCACCAGGCCCGACCTTGCGTTTTCTGTTAGCAAGGTCTGCCAGTTTATGCACACTCCCCGGCTTCCACACTGGCAGGCTGTTAAACGCATTCTGCGTTACCTCCGCCACACCTCCCATTATGGCCTTTATCTTCGCAACTCTGGCTCATCCTCCCTCACTGCCTTCTCCGACTCCGATTGGGCTGGGTCCCCTGACGATCGCCGTTCCACTGGAGGCCACTGTATTTTCTTTGGCAGCAGCTTGGTCTCCTGGAGCTCCCGCAAGCAGCCTACGGTTGCTCGCTCTAGCACCGAGTCGGAGTACAAATGTGTTGCCAATACCACTGCCGAGCTCATCTGGGTCCAGTCTCTTCTCAAAGAACTTGGCGTGTTCCTCCCGAAGCCCCTTGTTTTGTGGTGTGATAATCTTGGCGCCACGTATCTCTCCGTCAATCCGGTGCTACACTCCCGCACTAAACATGTCGACATCGATGTTCATTTTGTTCGTGACAGAGTTGCCAATCGGTCCCTTGTGGTTTCGTTTCTCTCCAGCAACGACCAACTTGCAGATATCTTCACTAAGCCACTGTCCATCTCTCGGTTTCAAACTCTACGTACAAATCTTACTGTTGTTCCACTTCCGTTCGATTTGCGGGGGGATGTTGAAGACCAGACAGCTGCCAAGTCATCTGCTACGTCTACTGCCACTTCAGCAGCACACACCTCGTCTCCAGCTCAGCGCATATCCTCAACGACAGAGCCCTCTGCACAGCCTCAGCGCATACCCTCTGCACAGCCTCATGATTCAGCTGTTACGTGAGAACATAGCCGCATGCTACTGTAGTCGGTTACGGGAGAGAATACTTTTGTCAGAGGTTGTTAGGATTTGTTCTTCACCTCTCTATATATATCGTCCCTGTATACTGTATTATTGGTGTGTAAAAATATATACAACCTTTCGAACTTTATCACTACCTAGCACAATAATATCCATGGCCCCACGACTTCAGTTGGTTTCGATATATCGTAAAAAATTGAATATAAGACCGCACAATACCAAGTTCATCCTAGAGGCAACCCGGCCGATGATGAGTAATTCTGTAATTTCCCCCAGATAAAAGATCTGACAATAGAATGCATTTGGATCCAAATATAAGGTGATTGGAGGAGGAGGAGGAGGAGTAGGAGCAAAAAAAAACAAAAGAAGAAGAAGTCATTTGTCCTTCATCATCCGTTGTCTTTATTGGCTATATTTGATTGTTTGCCTATTGTTGTTAAAGACACGACTTGATCCGTTGGCTATTGTTGTTTTGCCCGGTCCACTTCTCAATTATCATATGCTTATGTGAATACGGATTTCGGGACATAAGTACACACCCCTATCATCGTTCAAGAACAAATCATTCACAGTTTCGTTTTTCAAACACAAGATTTTAAAACTTCTCCATCTTGTGTTTGAGAGGGTCGTTAGAGATAATACCATATCAAGATTTGATATGATATTATCTTTATCACGATATCAAATATTTGAGTTTAAATGTGATATCTTTAGTTTAAATGCAGATATTCAAAATTAAATGTAGCAATATTTTTCTATCATGTTTTGTATTGTCTCTATAAATAGAGACCTTCAACTTTGTAATCTACATGAATTTATAATACAAACACAGTCATATAGGACTTTTACAATGGTTGTAGATCTTTTAAATTAAACCACTTAAATCTCTGTTTCTCCTTACTCTTACTCCTCTCTTCATTATGCACTATTTATCTTTTCTTTCAAGTTTAACGGTGGAATCTTAAAATGCTAAATTGAAAACCTATTTATTTAGGAAATACTACGATAGTTTAAGATTGTATATCGTATATTTTCCCATTTAAAAGAAATTATATCAAAATTTAGGGAAAATTGAAAAAAATATTTTGTTCTAATTTTAAATCCCAAGCCCCTATAGCCATTTCTCCTTAAATATAAATGATTTGAACTATAATTTGCAACACACAACCAATTAAGTTAAGACCCTGAGGAAACTTTGAAAAAAAATATTATAATTATAATTGGTACGAGTAGTAATTGACACATTGTCCCTTTCCTGAAAACAAACCGCTTTCCAAGAAGGGGGCCGGGGAAAAGGCCTATCCTCCCTAAAAACAACCTGCATGCTTTACCAAAAAAGAAAAAAACAAAACAAAAACTTTCTTACGGTACAACTATTGGTCTCTCATCTCTTTTTCGGTTTGTTGTTTTTCACTTGGCTCTCAATTGATATGAGAGGACTCAGAGGAGGTTTGCATTTCTTGGGTTCTTAGTTGCATGTTTGCCAAGCAACAAGCAATCTCCCTAAGAGGAAAATATCTTGGTTCTGCCACTGATTCAAAGTTTAAACCTTTAGTCTGTACAGCTACAACTTTCCTGTGGGGGAGGAAAATATCTTGGTCCTGCCACTGATTCAAAGTTTAAACCTCTAGTCCTCTACTTTCCTGGGGGGGGGGGGACTATATCGTCTGCATGTACACTTTCCTGGGGGGGGGGGGGACTATATCGACTGCATGTACATCAACATGGAATCTCAGTTTGCGAGTGTGACCAAAGTGAACTGACTTGCTTTTTGTAAAGGCAGCAATATAAATCTTATTATATACGTGTAACAAATAGAAAATATAGAAAAAGTAGGTACAACATTGTGAACTCACGTGAGAGCCAAGAAAAAAGCAGGAGATAAAAGGCATAAAGGTGCAGTTGTGTTGGGCTGGTCACCACCCACGTACATTGGTCAAGAACCAAACAGCATGACCCTCCTCGACCCTTCCAATATAATTAAATTATGACTTACCTAATTTGTGAACCTCTAATTAACTCATCAACATTTCGTAGTTTTTTTTAAGTAAACGAGGAAAAATTTAGGTGATGTTCCTTTATCATTTTTTTTATTTACATCCTACTTTTTTTTTATATAATTCAAATATAACAAAATATACGTATTTTAATACAACATTTTATTACTTTAAAAAAAACAATTCTTTTTAACAACTTCTACACGCATGTTAATACAACTTTAACCTCACTTAAATATTCACAATTTCAACTTCTGCGCGCATGTCAATACAACTTTAACATCACTTAAATATTCATAATTTTAATTTTGCACGCATGCCAAAACAACTTTAACATCACTTGAATATTCACAATTTCAACTTCAATTTTGACACGCATGCCAATACAACTTTAACATCACTTAAATATTCACAATTTTATCAAAATTCTACGAATTTCTTTCAAACAAATATCCTCTTAACGTAATATAGCTACTCTGGAGTAGTACTCACATATATACGTGCAAGATAAACTCCAAACATGTACAGTGACCTCTCACCACAAGCGTTAAGTAAGTCCCGAGATTTTATTACAATAGAGAGTAAATCAGGGTCGTCAGCCGACAGAGGTCATCTTTGACCAACCCAATATTTTCTTAGTTTATAAAGTAGCGATTTCGGGACAAAAAAAAAAGATTTTGTAAAAAAAAGGATAAAAAAATAAAATACTGAATGTGATTAGATTGCTACTTTTAATTAAAAATAAAATGCTGGTGTAATAATAGTGATTCTTAAATTTAGGGTGCGTTTGTGTACCAAAATTTTACTCCCTCTAAAATTTTAACACAATTAAATATTACAATATAATCTCTCTCACTCCATCAAATCATTACTATTTACTACAAAAAATATAAAAAATTACCTCTCTCTTCACTTTTTCACTAAAGCTAATACCTAAAATTTTAACAACACTAAAATTTTACAACACAAACACAACCTTAAAGTGAGAAGTAAAGTTTTATAAATCAAAATTAAAAAAGTTTAAAAGATGTCGAATAATTACTTTGTCAACTCACCTAGTGAACTCAAATATTTGTTTTTTCCCCCTTTCTAAAAAAGGTGTTAATAATTAATATAATGCAAATTTTTAATCGAGAAAATTGAGGCCTAGGCTTCCATAGGCCTTGGGGGATGTGACCAAGCCTTCTTTTATATTTTTCATGCAAAGGCATGTTAAAAAAGAGGGAATATTCCTCATGCACATCAACTTATTAGGTATAATATTATAGACAAAGCCAACTTTGTGGAAATGCAAAGAGTGAAGCTAAGAATCAAGTTAGTGGGAGCATGCTTTTTAAAGCCACAACGGACTGTTTGTCTAGTTGCACAATTGAGTCTTCAGGGGAAAAAAAAAAAGTGAGAGGAGGATCAAATTCCCTCCAAGCCATTCGATGCACCCGAAGGCCCCAAAGGCAAAGCAAACAAAGCGAGTTCACAAAGCTATCTCTCCCCTCCCCATTCACCCGCCAATTCCCGAAAAAGCTAAGCGAGCCCTGACAAAACCTCTTTGTGTCTGCCAATAGCTCCCTCCCTCTTCCTCTTGCTCTTCTTTTCTTCTTCCTCTCTATCTCTCACTCTCTCTATATATATACATATACGTGTGTATGGTACCTCTCCTTCGTCTTATTTCTCCACAACGCATTCTCTATCTGTCTCTCTCTTGATTAACATTGCTTACTCTCTGTCGGCAATTTCCTTCTCTACTGTCGGACAAAGAGAAGGCAGTTGGGTTTTATAGAGGATTCAGATCGTTCTGCTGCCAAAAGGTTCTCTTTCTTTCTCTCTGTATCTGTCTGTTTCTCTCTTCTCTCTTTCTCGACACACACACACACATATAGTTTGTATCCTGCATAGTTGAAGTGTTAGCAGCTTATTTGATCAAAGAAATCGTATTGAGTTGAGCTGTAGCGAATCGGTTTTTTACTTTCCTTATTCGAACTGAATCCGTTTTGAATGGACTAATGTCATGTGAATCATAAACCTGGGAATTCTGCAATTTATATATGTGTGTGTATCTAGTCGATATCTGGCTTTGTCGGAGATTTTGTGTCGTTGTCTTTTTTGTTCTGGTTAAAGTGGAAGAAGCTGAATTTCAATCTATATTAGAAGAAGTTGAGAGAGAGATCGTTGTCATTTATACTTCAATGTAACAGAAACGAACTTGAGATATTTTAAGACCGGTTAGGTGTATTTGTTTCACCGTTTTCAACTTGAATCTCTGTTTTCAATGATGCTCTGTATGGTACATACGAGAAGAGAAAAAAACAAAACAGATGAATGAAAAGGTTCCAAAAAATGTGTTGGAATCTTTAGTTTTTTTGTATCCAAAGGTTGGTTATTGTTTCATGCGGTCGTCAAAGAGAAATCAAGTACCATAGATTTTGGTCTCTTTTCTTGCATTTCCCACGTTCCCTAACCATCCAAATGGTGCAACGGTATCATAATTAGTATTAATTTCATAAGGTGGTTGAGGCTTGTCATTGAAGTATGTTTGCTTGTATAAGCTGAGATTTCCTTAGTTCTGCTTGGTGTTGATTATTGAAAATTAGTATTAATTTCATAAGGTGGTTGAGGCTTGTCATTGAAGTATGTTTGCTTGTATAAGCTGAGATTTCCTTAGTTCTGCTTGGTGTTGATTATTGAGGGTTGCCTATATGGCATTTTCATATTCTGGTGTAGCTTGGTTAGAGGTCACATATTTTATGTTTTTTCTCTTCACACCGTGTTCTTCTGGCAAATTTTAGAGCGCTATTGGCTTCAGCAATCACATGTAACTTGTCAACGCATTACCACTGCCTCTCAAAATCATATGGTCATAGCCATGGTAAAAATATGCATTATCTTTAGGTTTGACCCTTCTAAGGGTTAAGATTGTAAAGGGGGAACACAGTATATAAATCTTAAAATGGTGAAAAACATGAACACCTTGTACTACGGACTGTTCAAAAATTTGTGTTCTTATTCACTATGATTGCTCGTTTTTGGTTAGTATAAGTGTTCTTAATTCATGCACGGATCCATGTTTATCCTTTTTAATTGTCGGGCTATAGCCTTTTGTACTGCTAAGTTGTTTTGCCTTTGCTTGTTAAGCATTCTTATGAATGCAGCTTTTGGTCAGAGTATCAAGTCTAATTTCCCCCAGACACGACACCTCTGTTTCCTACAATTTTTGGCTTTTCCTTTGATTGCCAGATTTAGAAACTGAAGGTGTTGCCATAGTATCAGATGCATTCGACTTAGTTCATGCACAGTCCACCATGAAATGGTCACCGCCTCCTGCTTAGGCAACTGTCTCTAGGCATCTTAGATAAAAGCATTGTGGATGGTTAAGCAGCTGCCTTGCATCATAAAAGATCACTTGTTTGCACAGCATCTCTCTTGAGATGTTGATCCCAGTTCTAACGTCTACTTCAGACATATGGATTGCCAATAAGGGCTGTTATCATCTCTCTTTTGTTGAAAGTTGTCCGATGTCATAGCCACACTAAGGCCTTACAAGGCAGTCACCATTGGTTGAGACAATTTCAGGGGTATGCATTGCAGCTAAAGTAGAAGCTTGTCAAGGTCTCTGCAACCTCAGTCTCGATTTGATAGATCAATACCTATCCCACCCCATCAATCCCTTTACCTCAACCTTAAGAGAAAATAATTACCATCAAACTGTAATGCTTTGAGATACTCTTATATATCTGAAATAGAAATCAATACAAGAAGGGACCATGCTAAATCTTGGAAGCCCTTCTTTTATAACAACTGTGAAGAGAACCCAATGTCAATTAGTTTCTTTTCCTTGTCTCTCACACTTGCGAAGATATATATGAGATTTTCCGCCGTAATCCTGCTCTTAAGCATATAGATTATAGCGGAACCCTTCCAAAAGAACGAAAAAGAGAAAAGAGAGCCCCCTCGCCCATCACCCCTTAAAAAACAGAGCCTCAGGCCCTAGCATTTAGTAAGAAAATCCTGCTCACTAGGCGCTTTTGAGAGAGAGAGAACAAAAACAAAACAAAGGCTTACTAGGCATGTGATGTAAAATTCCATAGTTTTTACAGACTGGTTGGTCCAGAGATTCCACCTGCAAGTCACGATGAGTCCAATTTTTCTGACTCCCATGCCAGTGTGGATGGTTATAACCATCTCATCAGGTGATTGGCCCAAGAGTGGGAAGGGGGGGGGGGGTAATATCTCATGTAACGGGAGGACCCCACACCATCTTGCTACTGATCCTTCCTGCATGAGTGACAAATCGATGGTTTACTGTAAATTCCCTGAATACTGTGTAACCTTCACGCGCTCTCTCTCTGGAAAATAGAATCTGATAGCTCTGGAGTCTGGACACAGCAATAATATTAGTTCCACTTGCCTTCATTTTTCAGAGAAAGCAACAAGGCCGCATGCGAGTCTTGTCTGTCAACTTGTGGTTTGTTTGGCCTATTCGTTCATTCATGTGTTGGGAATCTTTGTCATCTCCTTCCTCCTTGCTTTTACTGAAGGCCAGACACTCTCTAGTAGAGAGGGCAATATCTCCTCGTAACATCTAAAAAAGACATTTCTAGAGTTCACTCACCATTGGCACTGTGAAGACCGAAAGGCTCTCCCCCGCTCGTTCGAAAACTCATCCAAGGTTAGATTCTATTCTTTTCTCATAAACAGCTCTAGAATTAGATCAATCGCTTTATCTAGTTATTTTTCCTTCCTCTCCCTTCGCCCGTCCATTATCTGTTTGTTGGGTCTTTTGGGCATTTGCTTCGAGCGTACTGTGAATGTGGTCACTCTTCCGGAGAAAAAAGGAATGCACGTAGAACCTAAATCACCTTACGGTCTTAAGAGGAACTAATACATCGACTAGATTATGCCCCTGCATGAAAAATTGCCTAACCCCACTTAAATGACTCTGGGAGCTGGGAAAAGTTTAAGTTCTAACAAGTCCTGACAAGCTTTGTGACGTTACCAACACATTAATAAATTTTATCAATAGGCATTAATGAGATTATTTAATGTAATTTAGGCCATTGATGAAATTCATTAATACCTTGACAACATCACAATAACCTTTGTTATGACCTGTTAAACTGTAGTTTTAGGACTTTACCCTCCTTATTTCTCCTATGCACATCTCTCTTTGGGCGGAGGATTTTAATTTTGCCGTGTAATTTAGGGGTTAGACTATTTTTATCTCTTCAAGGCTTCAAGCAAATCTTTTAATTTTATTAATGCGGTGGCATAATCTGGTCCACACTTTACGACCTCATAGTTTTCAACCTCGAAGAAAATAAGAATTCCTTAACCCGGAAACGGAAAAAAGAGAGAGGAAGAAAGTGGGGGTATATTAGAGGTTGTCGGTGGGTAGCCTCATTTTCCAGTTTATCGTGAAAAGTTGGAAAAAAAAAACCTGCAGTGAGTCATTTTCCATTCGAAGAGGTACCGAGGGGTGATAAAAAAAGGTATGCAAGGGATGCTAAAAACTTTAGGATATGATAAGTATATTATCTGTATTCTTTCGACAGGATTATAATCGACTAGATTGGAAATACATGCTGTCCAAGCTTTTTTGTCTGCCTTTCTCGGAGCTTTACTAGAACATGCTCATTTCCTGTGTGTGAAGGTCTGACAACGATGGCTTGGGTCTCAAAATTTTGAGATATTTTTGCCAGTGCCAGTTCTAGCCCCATGTGGGTCTTGTCCAATAGGCTAATCTTTTTGGTACAGCCACTTGTGTATGCCTTTAGTCCCAGAAGGGTACGCCTTTCTTCACGTGGATAAGAGAGAGCAAAGGAGAACCATGACGCTGGACCGGATATTTCTCAATGCCAAATTGCCAAATTTCTAAATCGACCTTGTTCCGGTCTTCCACTTGATTGCATTTTGTTCTAAAAAAAATTGTCAAGCTTCTTTATGAGTCTCGCAGTTTGTATCCTGATTACTCGGCCCTAAAACGTCTGCACGTAAAAAAACAAAAACAAAAACAAAAACACGCAGTATTGATTGCCTGCCTCGGCTAAAAAGTGCTTTCTTGTGGAAGGCATATATTCCGTGACCTTTCAAACTTTTAGGCTCGACGGAGTCTGTTAATAGCCACAATCCACATGCAGCAGCAGAGAAGGGTTTCTTTAATGCGCTTTTGTTGTGGGCCATGGGAAGCTAATGGCCTGTAGCGACAATTTAATTGGCCGGGTCAAGCCTGTTAGCGTCTTTACGCGACAATTGGGACAGTACTTTTCGGCGATGGAAATTTGCCATGCATTTTCATGTGCACTCACTCATAAGTTAACATTTGTCAGATACACAGAGTTTCCTTGTGGAATCAGGTCTCTAGCCGTTGTTTGTTTGTGGTGGAAAAGATTTAACCGGTGTTTACGTACTTCAGTTAACCAGAAACACTTGTTTAGTACTTTTTCTAAATGCAAGTGAACAACAGTACTATCCGACATCCGAGGATCACTGTTTATTCTTTCTAAGAGGGGGAACAGATATCAAAATGAGTTAAGATGTAATTAAGTTGATCCGAATACCTAATTTTTTTAAAAAAAACATCTGTGCGAATGCAATGTGCCGAGATGTACCTTGGTCAAAGTCAAACCTGGTTGTGCTACCATCACATGTATACCAATTAAAATAGGGATCACAATAACCTCCGAATGAATTATAAGTGACATCGGTGTTGCTTTTGTTCTCTGCATGTTTTTGTCGTCTACGTTTTTTTTCTTTCTTGTTGTCTACTTTTGTTCCCTACATCGGTGCTAATGCAATGTTTTTGTTTTGTCTACTTTTGACTTCAAGTAATATAAGTGGAAGAAGGTTATTTTATTTTTAAAACCCCGGCCCACTAGCATTGAATCTGCCCTGTCGTTGACCGGATGCCTTCATTTTCCAATAGCATTTTCCATGTCTCGTAGTTATCTTTGCAGGTGCACTCCATGATAATTTTCTTTTTCTTTTTTAACTTAAACGATATTGTTTGTAAAATTTTAATAAAATTTTGTATTGGTGTTAAAAAATATATAGTATTGAAATTGGTGAATGAGAAAAAAAAAATAAAAGTAAAATTTTAAAATGTGTTTAGGAAACTACTAACTTTCTTGTCAAAAAAACAATTTGTCTTTAATTGCTACAGAACTTGTCCCCCGTAGGTTGCATTCTTTGTTGTTGCAATCTGGATTCCTTAACAAGTGAACATGTTTCTAAACACATGCAATTGGATATTGGGCTCCTACCTACTAGCTTTTTAGTTTAGTCAGAGTACATGTCGCATTAGCATCGCCTGGATCCGTATTTTAGGCTTGTCTTGTCTTTCCATTTCACGCGCTGGTTTTAGTGCTGGTGTTAAAACCACAGATTTCCTCTCCGTTCTCAACATAATCTTTTGTATTACTAACTGCATGGCTGGAAGGCTTTATGAACTGTATAACCTCTGCGGCACGAGGATTCCGTTGTTCCCTCTCTTTTTCTCTCACTACGTTAATGCTATACCGTTTAGATTCTGGAGATTTCCCCCTCTCTCACCCAGTGGGTGGTCTGGCTGATAAGATATCGTCCTGGACTCCTGGTTGAAACTCATCTGCAAAGATTGGAACAGTGGACTTTAAATAGGTGAGGCCCTTCTCCTCTTTTTGCTTTCCCCTTCTTAGATATAGCATATTGCTTGTTTCATGGATTCGGTGTGTTTTTGGTTTGTGCGCTTTCTTGTATAATAAACAGGTGTTTTTTAATCTTTTTGTATGTGTTTCTTGTTCTAGTAATCTGTTCACTTGCTCCAGTGTTTGCAGATGACAGATCATCCTGGTATTACGGGGTGATGGTTCCTCACTAAAGCTTACTCAGTTTCCATATTTTCTCCGTCCTATATCAGTATTTTCTTCGTGCGATATATTTTTTGTTTGAGCTGAGTGATCTGCGCTTTAGAATCTCGGACAGAGGGAACAAGAAACCTATGTTTTTCCTTCCAGCCATTGCCGTGGCTGCTGTTGTTTTTCTCGTTTTTTATACCGTTGGAAATTGGTCTTCAAATTTCTAAGCTTTATAGGGAGCAGACAGTGTAGACCCCATTTGCTTACCTCGTGCAATTCAGTGGATCCCATTGATTGAGCTGTCGTTTTCCTCTTTTCCCTACTGTCATATGGTTTGTTTTATTCATTGTGCCTTCTTGCTTGTTCTTTTTATATCCTGTCATTAGAGAATTTTATGCTGCAGTTGAAATATTTTCACTTAATTTAGAACAATGATGTTCTTGTTACCTAACTTAGGGAATAGTCAGAGCTTTGTGTGGCTTATGTTGCTTACTGAAGACTTAATCGACTTTAAACAAAATGTAGGGGATAACCTTTCTGAGGAAAGCCTCTGTACTTGTTGATTTTGTACTGAAGGTTCGTTTCTAGAGGGATCGTATGCCTGAGAACAAGTGCAACGGTAGTGCAAACCATATTCCAGGTCGTGTAGAGCGGCTCTTGAGAGTAAGAGAGCAGAGGAAAAACAACCGGGCTTCTCATTCAAATGAGGCAACTGATAGTTCTAGGGGGAGTGAATTATTTGAGCCTGATCTACGCTTAAGAGAAGATGAGAACGGTGGAGTATCCCATGAGAATGGGGGTGTTTCACATGTAGAAAAACACTCGGATGGGTCTGGAGCTGCAAGGTTGCTTTCTGAGGGATGTGAAAGGGAAGACGGGAGGCCTTCCAGACAACGACTGTTGGTGGTGGCTAACAGGCTGCCAGTCTCTGCGGTTAGGAGAGGTGAAGACTCATGGTCTTTGGAGATAAGTGCTGGGGGTCTGGTCAGTGCTCTTCTAGGTAAGTGTTGGCTGGACTCTCTTGTATTGATGTTTGGTTCAACTTAATGTCACCCATAGTTTGAAGAAATATCTGTTTCTCTAATGTTATCCTTCTTATGATGGAAGAAGGTTGGTTTCCCAACTGTTGATTTGGCGTTTTCATCCGCAAAGAGGAACCTAACCCATACTCTATCATGATTTTTTCAAAGGTGTGAAAGAATTTGAAGCACGATGGATTGGTTGGGCCGGTGTAAATGTACCAGACGAGGTTGGACAGATGGCGCTGACCAGAGCGTTGGCTGAAAAGGTACAAATTTCTGTACGCGGATTTTTTTAGATGACTTTTCTTTGTCATGCATTACTTCCTGTTGCACTGCCTTAACGATGGTTTATAATTAATATTATAGTAGCTTTGAATTCTGCCAATGATGTGTACCGTGTGTTGCAGAAGTGTATTCCTGTATTCCTTGATGAAGAGATTGTCCACCAATATTATAATGGCTATTGCAATAACATTTTGTGGCCCCTTTTTCATTACCTTGGCCTTCCACAAGAAGATCGCCTTGCCACCACCCGAAGCTTCCAGTCTCAATTTGCGGCATATAAGAAAGCAAACCAAATGTTCGCGGATGTGGTAAACAAGCACTATGAAGAGGGTGATGTTGTTTGGTGCCATGATTACCATCTTATGTTTCTCCCGAAATGCTTAAAGGAATATAACAGTGAAATGAAAGTTGGTTGGTTTCTCCACACGCCATTTCCCTCTTCAGAGATTCATAGGACACTGCCATCTCGATCAGAGCTCCTGCGTTCGGTTCTAGCTGCTGATTTAGTCGGGTAAGCCTTTGCCTCATTGGGCGATATTCAGCATTGTTGAATTTTCTTAACTTCCTGTATGAGGCAAGGTGGTCCCACTGGACATCTGGCGCATATTTTGCCTTGGTCAAACTTAATATGCTTATATCTAATTGGCCTCGAGAAAGAATATCCTGTTTCCTCTGAGAAAGATTTTGCACTTGCTATTAGTTCAGCTACCAGTGTATTCTTTTTTCTTGTGTGGCTGCTTGCACCTGCTTTTTTGCCTCTTTATTCCAAAGAGTATAATTAAAAAGCTTGATCAATGTCCAATGATCTATGGGTAAAAATGAATTTCAAATATCCGATGTGGGGGGAAGGAGAGAATCTGGTCATGATTCTCATAAGGAATGGCTACGTCCACAAGGTGTTGATTTGTAGCCGCTCAAAGTTTAAGCCATGGATTTCTTTAGTTTATATATGTAACATGGACGTTTATGTCGACATGTGCACAAGTTTCTATCTGGTTGATCTGTTCATCAAGTTAATCTTGTGGTGAATGATGGGTGAATTTCAGTAGGAGTGCACTAGTTTGGGCCCCAACTTTTGCTGCATCCACCTGATCCATTGCGGGTTCAGTTGCAGTGCATTATGGAGATGATGCAGCAAAAACTAGACTAGAATTGCTATTACCTTATGTGATTTTCGAGATTGACTGCTTCATCTTCCCTATCCATCTGACTACACATTAAGTGAGATTACTCATCTTGCTTTGTTGAACAAATGTTGACTGTTTTTAGATGAGATTCTTAAAGTTCTTTGATGGAAGTCTGCTTCTTAAATCGTTTTCAAAGCTATGTATGTTGTAATTTCTTTTGTTCTGCCAGATCATTTCTCAGGTTAGATGAATGTCATCTGAAAGGTGGGGGATAAAACCTTTCAGCCACAATAAAAACAAGAAATAGATAGAATTGGATTTTGGAGTAGCTTCTCTTTAACATAATCCAGAAGTATGAAACTCTGTTCATTTCTCATTTCAAGATACATGCAATGGAATATTTTCTTTTTCTGTTATCTGATTTTTATAATCAATATGCCACATGTTCCAGAATCTCATCTGTGCATAAAATTTTTAGCAGGTTCTCTATCATATTTCTTTAGTATCACAAACTTTTTCTCTACTTGCATCTTGATAGCTGAAGATTTATTTTTTCAGTTTTCACACCTATGATTATGCGCGGCATTTTGTTAGTGCTTGTACTCGTATTCTCGGGCTTGAGGGTACACGTGAAGGAGTTGAGGATCAAGGGAGGCTAACTCGAGTGGCTGCTGTATGTGTCTGTTATATCTTCCCCCTGATCCTTTTTGCCTTGATGTCTGTATTTGATTAAATTATCAATTTTTATCTCTTCATTTTATTTTCTCAATATGCAGTGCATTCAGTGGTAAAAATGTTCTAGATTTTTTTTTTACTTATTGAGTCTTTGTTTGTTTCTTCAGTTTCCAATTGGGATAGATTCACATAGGTTCATAAGTGCACTTGAGGCCCATCCAGTTCAGGCGTACATCAGAGAACTAAGAGAGAGATTTAAGGGCCGGAAGGTACATTTCGTTTGTACTTTACATTGATGCGAAACTTAAGTGTAGTCAACCATAGTTTTAAGTTATTTTGACTTTTTGGCATTTGAAATGCTCCTATTGTGACTACGTTTGTATTGAATTGAAGAACTTTTGTCCAAGTTTTGGTCAATGGCCATGCATTGGATCAACTCAACATTCTTATGGAGTGATAATGGTTCCACTATGTTTCTCATTGTGAAAAACAGATAGTATATGAAGTTTTCATTTCTGGAGTTAGTCTTTGGGATCACTTTCATGTTCGGTATAGTTTTGAGTTACGGTATTTTTTTCTGAACTGTCGTACTTGGTGGACCGCTCACTCTGTGGTGTTTTCATTCTTTTGTAATGTGTATAGTGTATGATCAGTCCTTATTGTTATGACGAAAGGCGATTTTAATCATTTGAGTATATGATCGATTATTAAAGTTTCAGTTTGCAGTTCCTCATTTTTATCAGTGCAACGTCATAGATTCACCAAAGTGCGCTTTCTGAGTTATAAGCCTTATCTACAATCTCATTGTAGAGAACAGGAAGGTTCAACTTTGTATAATGTTGGTTATCCGAAGTTCAACTGAAAGAGGGTGACTGGCAAAAGAAGGTTTCATATTATATGAATGCATCATGCGGAAATATTCCTTCCAGAGCCTTTTCCCTATACCACTTTTCTTGGAAACTTTTATTTTAGCCATTGGGAGCAGTTCCTGGATTCTGTTTGAGAATATCTTTTAAAGTCAAACCCTTCCTGTATCCTCTGATATAAAAAAGTAGGTGTCTCTTTCTCCTACAAGAGGGTATTGTTATAGAAACATTCTTAGAGCAGCCTTTGAGTGTATGACAAAGGCCATGTTGACTATCGTGTTGGACATGAATCACTTGGCTATCAGGTGACTTGTTTGGGGCTGGTCTTCCTAGAGACTCATAAATATCAGTCTCAAACATTATTCAAGCCTTGTCCAGTTATCTTCATGTCTTTATTGTCTGTGTTAGCTTGTAGTTTCTTGGCCATCTATCCCTGTTTTGGAAAGGTTCTATTATGTGTTTGCATACTAGATCCTATGACCCTGAGAGTTTAAAAAAATATATTTTTATATGTTCTCTGGAAGTTTTCAAGAGAAATAAAATATTGTGATAGTTGAAGGCAGGGATTAGGATTTAATTTACCTTATTATTATTTTTTTGATAAGTAATTTACCTTATTGATTGTTATGAGATATACTGTATCTTGTTCTAATTTTGTCCCAAGTATTGAAAAGTTCTTGTCTTTGGAGTTGTGGAATTACTAAGGTGCTCTTTTTAATATAATTTTGTTTCACGCTTCATCTTTACTTATGATTATTTTTTGTGGTGGGGATGATTTTGCTCCAGTCCATCAGTCCATATTTGATATATCAAACTAAATAGCCTGAAACATGATTTTTAGACTACCAGTGGTTCTCTACTCCATACCTTCATTAGAGCCATCTATCCGTTTCTTTGTCTGACCTCTTGCTCACCATGAAGGAAATTCACTTTGGTACTTCCATGATCCTACATTTTGGAAGGATTTGCATCAAATGCTTAGTGCTGTTATTATATATATATAAATAAAGAGGAAAATAACAGAGAATAATGGTCAGGGAGGAACTACCAAGCCAAGAACGCAGATATCAACTTTCTTAACTAAATATGTTTAAGTAAATGCTATCCTTCAAAACCAGTTTGTTGGACAAACATTCTCTAAGTACAGTTTGTCTTCACAGTTAAAAGCACTACCATGTACTCCTTGGAATTTAGGTCTGGCAAAAGCTGATTTGCACAATGAAGTGACTTAAAAATTACAGACATAATAACAAGATGAACATGGTTTCATAAACTCCATGATCAAACTCTCCATCTTCACTTGCATACTTCACAGCTCCACAATCCCAAGACTAAAAGGCATATATTATGCTTTTGCTGAAATGATAAACAAACTCTTGATTCTCATTCAAGCCACGCACGTCGATATCTTTCAGTCTCCTAGTTATTAGAAGAAACCCACTGCATATTCTTCTAAGAGCCTTTTCTAACCACGTAAATCCATATGGGAAGACCATTTTGGCCAAAAGCCACCAAACTCTTAAGAGCAGTGCCTATTTGTGAGAGGGTTACCAACTTTAAGATAGAAGTATTATGTCTCCTTATTTCTCTACTTTTCACATGAGGTTCCTTAAGTTGTTAACACAAGTAATAACAGAAATACTGGGTTGTTTCTTAGAGGCTTCTTATGAAGTTCTCTTTTAAAAAATGTGGGACATCTATGTGAGTAAGGGAATGAGTAATCCTAAGAGAAAAGCAAAAAGAACAATCACTCTTAAGTGTTTTCTGTTCTGTTTTGTTGTTTTCTACTCATTGCATGAGCGACATGTGGTCGTTTGAATAGGTGGAGTACTATGCCTATGGCGGTGCATTCCGCATGATATCATCTAATATAATTTTTTTTTCAAAAGAAGAGGTTCTTCCATGTGTAATTAATGTTGCTTTTATCTTAGCTCCGGTTATCTGACTAGCATAATTTATATTCTATGTCATAACAGGTAATGTTAGGCGTGGATCGTCTTGATATGATCAAAGGGATTCCTCAAAAGATATTAGCGTTCGAAAAATTTCTTGAGGAAAACCCAAACTGGCGTGATAAAGTAGTCTTGCTGCAAATTGCTGTGCCAACGAGAACAGATGTTCCAGAATGTATGTTTCTTCCTCAACATGCATCTGTGATGTTCGTACTGCCTCTTATTAATATTTGTTGTTTATGATCTATGCTACAGTAGAGTTTATTCCAAAGGTGAATGAGTCGAATTTGCTTAAGCAGCTATTTCATTTAATGGTAAAAGTTTAATCATGAACAAGGAGAGTGGTATGGAAGTCAGAGTTTGAGCATTGCAGCCATGCCATAGAAGCAAGAAAGATTGAAGGCCATTTGCTGCATGTCAAGGGATGTGATAGTAAAATTGAGTTCTGCTTTGTCATTGTTCACAATAGAAATCTGTTCCATTATTTTTCTAAGATGGGAACCTGGTTGCAATAGGGATCTGTAAGAGTTTTAAATTAAGAAGGGATTTTGTGGTGTTTGCTACGTGGCCTAAGTTTTTTGTTTGTCACGAGTAAAATACACTTGTCTCTGCTCTTAAGAATTGCTGGCGATCCTATGTTTCCTATTTGGTTATGAAAATCTGTAGTTGCTGAGGATTAAGGGTCTATATTTTTCAAACTTCCACAGAAGGCCTCTGTATCAATTAGACACATGCAATCTATGTGAGGGCCGCACTGTTTCTGCAATAGTGCCAACTTTTCTAAGCTCGTTTCTATGCATTTTGAGAAGTTCAAAGTTCCGTAGGTGACTTGAAAATTAGTTGTAGCTGTCAATTCTGGTTTCTTTCTTCCAATTTTGTTCTGTCACTGTGATCTTCGTTTTAGATTCATTTAAATAATGTAGGGTACCTTCAGCAGGGTAGTTAAAGATGAAAGGCATCCTCAAGGTACCAGGTCCCAAATAACTTGAGGTTCTGTGCACAACAAAAGTAACCAGGTCCCAAATAACTTGAGGTTCTGTGCACAACAAAAGTAACATCTGAATGTTTTAGAGTTATTTCTTTCATTTGCATCTTATTGATTTGAGCAGTCTATTCAGAATGCTTCGTAAAATTTTAACTTAATATTCAAAAAATGAAAGAAGGTGACAGTCACATGGGTGTCTTGATTCATCAATTTCTAAAATAATCAACAAAGATATTAGAGCTCAGAAAGTGCAACATTAGATATGTACCTATTTGCCATCATTTCTAGTCTCCAGTTTAACTTTTATAATAAAGGTAGGTATATCTTCCTTTGAAACTTACCGAACAGAATTGTGTACCCTCCAATATCATACTCGTGCATTTCCAACATGTCTAATTGCTTTTACCCAGACACATTTGCTTCTCTGTTTTCTTATTTTCTTAAAGCATGTTTTACTTTTGAAAATTTGCTTGAGTCGGTGCTTGAATTTTCTGCATTTCTATGCTAGTACATCTCCTTAGTTTTTGCCTCTTTATTAAATTACAAGTCCCTAATTTTCGTTCTAATATAATGAATCGACTGAGTCTGTTTTGCATGGTCGCAGATCAGAAACTTACAAGCCAAGTTCATGAAATAGTTGGACGCATCAATGGACGATTTGGGTCGTTGTCAGCAGTTCCTATACATCACCTGGTCTGTCCTCACTGAAGAAAGAATCCATGATGTTCCATATGCATGCATGTACCCATTAAGTTCATTGGCTTAGAAAAAAAAACTAGGGAAATTACACTTTTCACCATTAAGTACCATTCATTTTGCAATTTATGCCCCAAACTACCGAACTCGAGACATTGGACACCGAACTACCAATAGATGTACACTTTGTACCTCATGTCAAGATCTCACCATTAAAATCAATAAAAGAGTGGGACACATGACACAATGTTAACGGTTAACTCCGGGGTGCAATGTGTCAAATTTAGTAGTTTAGAGTGAAAATTGCAAAAATGAGTCGTAGTTAGAGGGTGCAAAGTATGATTTCCCCAAAAAACTATTAATTTCAGTGGTGATAATTTTTAAGGGCATTGCTAAACTATAATATAATCAACTTTAGCATGCACACACACACAATCTCTCTTTCAAATCAAGGATGTCAATGAACATATTGCGTCAAATAACTAAATCAAACAAATTGTGCCTAGGGATTTTTAGATCTCTAGCTGACATCTGCTAGTTATATCTTTGAGACACATATTAGTTTCATCCGAATCGTAACAATTTCAATGTATTTTCGATTTTCTGAATCAAGCGCAATATCTTTACTCCATTCCAACTAACTTATTTACTGACTTTGTATCTGTATGGAAATGAACCTTTCATGTCCCCTATCACAACATAGTTGGAATACCTGAAATGATTTGTGCCTTCATGATCCATAACAATAAGAGCTCTGTCATGTACTTCCTGCATATTATGACTCAAGGGTGCATACAATTTGAATATCTCTTAGTTGTTATCACATAAAGACAATGTAATATGTTGTAATACAATACATGCTTTGTTGACAGGATCGATCTCTTGACTTTCATGCATTATGTGCTCTGTACGCTATTACTGGTACGCTTTGACATGGTTTGACTTCTGAATATTTTAATTCGTTTCTTGACCTCTTAACTTTCTTGGCGTTGGACTTTTTAAGAGGTGGGTTATTTTTTTTTTGATAAGTAAGTTAAACTTTATTAAGGAAAAAGAGAGTTGACAGTACAAAGATCGAATTAGCCCACAAAAAAGAGAATGTGACATAGAACCCCCCAAACGATGACTGTCTGATGGCTCACAAATATAAATTCTGAGTCTTATTGCCTTCAAGTATCTCAGGACAAGTTATATAAAGGACAAAAACTTAGTGAGTTTTTTGTTTGGTCTAAAAGGTCCACCAATGTAAAGTTGTTGATCGGAAAATCAACAATCGTACTTGGTGGTTGTACCAGGACGTATACATGTAGCTATTAAGTATTGGTGCATAATATGAGTTCTGGATCTAGCTATTAAGTATTGGTGCATAACATGAGTTCTGGATCATAGTTGAGAACCTTCGAAAACTTGTTCATTGCAGAGCCCATTTGACCAGGCCAAAAGTTAGTTTCAAACAACTGGGAAGGATGACTGGAGTTTTGTTGCATCATTTTGATTTTTTGAGGTTGAGGAATTTTAGATATAAATATGATCAACATGTCTACAGTACTGGATGGTCTTCAGTTCATGTTGAAAGCTTGGTGCCCACGCTAGGCAGACTTCTAGACTACAAAGGTGGGCTTAAAGGATTCACTGTTTTACTTTCTCTTGTTGGGCAAAGTCTCTGGTAACAGTGAACTCTAAAAGCTTCTGGACTTTTGGTTCTGGAAAAACCTAGTTATGTGGGTTGACTATCATCACAAAAATCCTGAATTGTTATGGGCTACATTAAAGCTTAGGGCCGATTATATCCATTGTGTTCATGTTGATATTAGATTAATTACATATCTTTCGCACCTTTTTTTCCTTATCCAGATGTAGCACTTGTCACATCTTTGAGGGATGGAATGAATCTTGTCAGTTATGAGTTTGTGGCATGCCAAGATGCAAAGAAAGGGGTTCTCATTCTTAGTGAAGTAAGTATAAAATACTTACTGGGTATGCTTGATAATTAGTTCGTTCAGATTATGCATTCATTTTTCAAATTGTAGTTGCAAATATGAAACTTGAAAAAGGTAGTCCATTGAGAGATCTTTTAGCTCAAAGTACCTGGATGATGAAAATTTGGTTATTGGTTACTTTGTGTATGCAAATTTTGGGTATCAAATCATCATAATCTAATGAGAGTGTCCACTCTTCACCCCCACCGCAAGAATGATTTTGATCGATGTAACCCCTGTCTGTTTATGGCCTTTGTGTCTGCTTTGATCAATTTATCTTTAACATGGCTGGGATCTTATACCTTGCATATGATGGCTTACACAGAATGACTTTCAGATATGTAATCAACCACAAGTTGGTCAGAAATTAATCAATATATGAGGGGAAAAAAGAGCTCTATCTTTCTTTCTTTTCTTTTTTTCCCCTCATATTGGGTTTCTTAACGTTAAATATTAGCTAGGAAGTTCCAGTTATGCAATTTTCGGGGCAAGCAATTTGTTGGAATTTTTGAAGACCACTCCTTAGTATTTCCTTGATTATTTTGTGAAACATTAAGGACATGAGTAGCAGTAGAAACAAAAATGTGAATCAAGTGTAAGAAGTTTTTAGTAGCCCATTTTGATTCCTTCTATTGATGGCCCATAACTCACTGTAAAAGTTTTGAACCCGTTTATTTGAATCCCCAGTGGAGAAGCACAAGATATTTAATCGATCATAGATTTTGAATCTAAATCCTCTTTGTTCAAGATGGCAGTAGTTTTGTATTGGTGCCAGAAAACAAAAACAAGATCACCAGTCTTGCAGACATTTATTCTATTTTGTTGAAGTAGCAGTGGTTGTACCATCTGGCTCATTCTTTTAGGGAGAATTTCAGTAACTCTACCATAAGGTTAGAGTTATTCAGTGAAAAATATTCCTTCTTAAGAATTCGTTATTGAATGTTTGGACAGGTTTCCGTTATATTTTAAGGCATTCTAATAATGTACAAGATCTTGGAACATTGCTGTTTTGGGTTTCCTTATTCTTTTCTTGTTATTTAATAGGGAAAATTTGGTAGCACCTACTTGTGTTTTTTCGCAATGTAATTTTAAGACCTGAGTTTTTAATTTTATAAATTTAAGACCCGAATTTTAATACTTTTAAAATTTGAGACCACCATCTATTTTCTCAACTAGTTTCTGTCAAAAAATTTAACTTGACCCTTTAATAACATGTGGAGGGTCACATGGAAGGCCACGTGTAATTAAAAAAAATGTTATAGAAGCAAAATTAGATTTTTTTTGGTTCTTTGTCTGTCTTTTTTTAAGATTGTTTTTATTATTATTATTATACATGGAAGATACATAGCCCTTCATGTGCCCCTCTGATATTAGAGGGCCACGCCACATTTTTTTTTTACCAAAAATTAGTTGAGAAAATAGACAGGGATCTTAGATTTTTGTAGTAAAACGTGGATCTTAGATTTACAAAATTAAAAACTCGTCTTAAAATCAAATAGCTAAAAAGCACAGGTGGTTGTTACTATCAATTTAATAATTGATGGCTTGTTACGGACTCTTCAGACAGCATATTTTATATTTGGGGCTCAGAGGGTATAATTTGTTGTGCTTATTTCCTTTTTAAGGCAATATGGTACTATATGTAGGTTATAGTCCTTATTAAATTATCGCTCTATTTCACCATATGATTTGGTTGAACTAAATTTAAACAATTATTACACTTACTGATTTTGCAGGTCTAGTTTTTTTTTTCCTTTAGTAACACTGTCCTTTTCCAGGCTTATCGATTTGTACTGTCCTTTTGATTCAATTTGTAGTTTGCTGGTGCTGCACAGTCTCTGGGTGCTGGGGCAATACTAGTGAACCCCTGGAACATTACTGAAGTCGCAGCTTCTATTGCCCAAGCATTGAATATGCCAGCTGATGAAAGGGAGAAGCGACATAAACATAACTTTAAACACGTTACAAGCCACACTGCTCAAGAATGGGCTGAAACTTTTGTGAGGTATATGTGTTGTAGTCTGTAGAGTTGTAACATTACAGTAGGTCATGCAGGCAGTGATAATTTCCACCAAAAAAAATCATTCCTTTTTACTTCCCGATTTCCTTGTACTAACTAGAGCATGTGGATTTTAGGTGGAGCAGAGAGAAATACTTGTTTTGACTGAACTCCAGCATGGTGGTTCTATTTCATATAGATTCTACTGACTAAGATGCATCATCAAAATATGCTAATGTCTAATTTAGTATACAATTCAAACCAGAATATTTGTGATTCTGTTAAACATGGCGGGACTGGCTGCTTGCAGCTTGCCTTAATTTACGTACTATAGAGTTGTGCATATTTAACGATAGATTCATCCTAGGTAGCAATTAAAGATGCCAAAAACAAATAAAATCTGTATGTATTTGATACGTATATAATGTGTAAGTTTTTATCATGTCTCCTTTAATAGTTGTGTTTTATTAGAAGTTGCTGAAACCTTATTTGGATGTGGAGTTAATGCTAGGAAACAAAACATGAGAATAGAAAGAATATGACTTGGCTTTTGTTTGTAGAATGAAGTTTGAGCTTGGTTTCATCCCTTTTCAGTGAATTGAATGATACAGTTGTTGAGGCACAACTAAGAACAAGACAAGTTCCACCGTTGCTTCCAGTCAACAAGGCAATCAATCGTTATCTGCAATCAAATAATCGGTTGCTTATATTGGTATGCAGTTATCTGATTTTGAGCTTTCTGGGATTTTGAAATCCCATAGTTGAGAGATAAATCAGAACAAATATCATGGCATCTGTTATCAATTACTCAATATCTGCGGATGAACTTCAATCATTAGTGTGACTATTTCTTTCTATGAGGATTGAACCTAAATAGACTGTAATGGTTACATTTTTTTCTGTTCTTCGATGGAGCCCCAATTAGAATAAGACCATCTCAGAGTCTCTTAGCATTGAAGTCAAGTGAACCCTGGTTGACCTCTTTGTGATTGATTCATGTTGAATTTCCCTGAAGTTCTTGATGTCTTTAGTCATGGTTTTTATGTCAGTTCAGCTATCATCGAACAATTTAGAGAGAAGTAAATATGAATAAGAGTTAGAAGACTGCAACAAACACAAACTTATCATATTTTGTGAACCAAACATCTCTGTCCATTTTCCTAAATACTTCTGAATGTGCTATTCAAATTTTCATTTCAATATGCAGAAACTAAAATGTTACTGTAGGACATTGAGACCGGGAGCTGATTACGGTGCTATGAGATAGGAAGTATGTAAAATGTACTGTGAGATAGGAAGTATGTAGGAAGACTAGACAGAGTAGACTTAATCAAAGTAATCCTACCTCCCTTGGATAAGTACATACGCTTCCATCCCGCCAACCTCCTTCCCATCCTTTCCAAAATACCATCCCAAATCTGCACACTTTTGTATCGGGCACCCAAAGGAAGCCCCAAATATGTCATGGGAAGTGTAGCCACCCTACAACCCAAAAAAGAAGCCAAACCCTGCACATTGCCAACATTACTAATAGGAATAACCTCAGATTTTGAAAGATTTACCTTCAACCCCGAAACCGCTTCAAAGCATAATAACAAACACCGAATGCTACGAATTTGTGCCTCCTCCGCCCCACACATAATTAGAGTATCATCTGCAAAAAGCAGATGAGAAACACTAGTAGCCACTCCACCCACACCACCAACCTTGAATCCAGCAATAAGACCAAGCGAAACCAACTTTGTCATCATTCTAGAAAAAGCCTCCATGATAATAACAAACAAAAGGGGAGAAAGAGGATCTCCTTGCCTCAAGCCCCGAGAAGTACCAAAAAAGCCCTCCGGAGACCCATTCACAAGCACGAAAAGATTGATCGTAGAAATGCAAAATTCTATCCAACGACACCATTTATCCCCAAACCCACATCTTCGCAATAAGTACAACAAGAAATTCCAATTAACGTGATCATAGGCTTTGTGAATGTCCAACTTACACAACAATCTCGGCTCACCCAATCTCATCCTAGAATCAAGACATTCATTGGCAATCAAGACTGAATCCAGAATCTGACTTCCCCCCACAAAAGCATTATGAGAAGGCGAAATAATCTTATCAAGCATAAGATTATTGAGACTTGAAAAGCTACAAAGGGATTTTTTGTGGGGTGCTGATGACGGTGCTCACAAATTTCATCTTCTCAGTTGGGAGAAGGTGTGTTATCCTATTTAGTCAGGAGGGCTGGGGCTTAGGAGGATATCTTTGTTCAACAGAGCCTTGTTGGGTAAGTGGTTGTGGAGATTTGGCATTGAGAGGGATAGATTGTGGAGATGTGTGATTGCAGAGAAATATGGTACCACGCGTGGTGGGTGGCTCTCCTTGTCCTCAAGAGGTTCCTTTTGGGTAAGCCTTTGGAAACACATTAATAAAGGCTGGAATACTTTTTCTGAGCACATTAGGTTTGTGGTGGGAAATGGTCAACGCCTTAGTTTTTGGCATGACAAGTGGTGCGGTGGGAGAGTTCTGAGCCGCTCCTTCCCCTTAGTCTTCTCTTTATCCTGTTGTAAGGATGCTATGATGGTGGATTGTAGGGAACTCGGTCCTAGTTCTTTAGTGTGGAATATTCAGTTCTCTAGAGCTGCTAATGATTGGGATATGGAGGAGTTTGCTGCCTTTTACTCTATTCTTTAAGAGCAAAGGGTGCATAGAAGTAGAGCTGATGCAATGTTTTGGCTGGGTTCTAAGGGTGGTGTTTTTTCCGTTAAGTCCTTTTATGATTACCTTACCAGTGGTGATACTCCTGCATCTTTCCCTTGGCGTGAGGTGTGGAAGGTCAAAGTCCCTTTGCGTGTGTCTTTCTTTGTTTGGGAGGCTTCACATGGTAGAATTTTGACTATTGATAATCTCAGAAGAAGGGAGTTTATGTCACAGAGTGGTGTTATATGTGTAAGGGGGATGGAGAATATGTTAATCATTTTCTTTTGCATTGTCCGGTTGCAAGAGGTCTCTGGATGCATATCCTTGGTTTGTTGAATGTTCATTGGATAATGCCTGAAAGAGTGGTGGATGTCCTATCTTGTTGGGGACGGAAGTTTGTGGATCCTTCAGCAACAACAATTTGGAGGATGATACCTGCGTGTATTTAGTGGTGCCTTTGGAGGGAGCGGAATAGACGGTGTTTTGAGGATTCGGCTAGATCTTTAGGGAGTTTGCAGGGCGATGTGTTCCTTTCTCTTTTCTGCTGGGCTAATGCTTTGTTGGGGGGTCGTTTTCTGGATTTTTTTGATTTTCTTAGTTTTTTCATTTGTATGCTTTGAGTGATTTCGGTATAGTCTGTACTGAATTCACCTTTTCCTCTTTCTCTCTTTAATAAAACGGTGCTTACTTATCAAAAAAAAATGTTACTGTAGGACAGTGTGGCAGCATTTTAAATATCTGCTTTGGATTGTATTTGAAAATCACATTTGACGAATTGGGCCCATAGTCTACTATTCCTGTATTTGTGGTGTTCAATCTCAAGTTTCTTCTTCTCGTTCTTCGTTTTTCTGTATCTTGGAACAATGAGCGGAAGTATAGCAGCTAAATTGGTAAAGGGAAAGAATGTTCTATTAGTTTTGGTCACATTAGTTTCATTAGACTTTTGCTTCTGTCTGTTTCGTTTTTAATTAATTATCTTGTCCTTATCATGCTAATGGTTCAAACTTAGGGATTCAATGCCACATTAACTGAACCAGTGGACACTTCTGGGAGTAGAGGCGATCAGATTAAAGAAATGGAACTTAAAGTGCACCCAGGGCTGAAAGAACCTTTGAAAGAACTTTGCAGTGATCCAAAGACAACAGTTGTTGTACTCAGTGGGAGTGACAGAAGGGTCTTAGATGATGTACTCCATATGGCTTAATTTTTCATCTTCTGTTCCTGCCTTACCCTGTCCCCTTCTTAACATAGTGCCTTTACAGAACTTTGGGGAGTATGACATGTGGTTGGCAGCAGAGAATGGGATGTTTTTACGCCGTACAAAGGCGAAATGGATGACAACCATGCCTGAGCATTTGAATATGGATTGGGCTGATAGTTTGAAGGTACATACTGAGAGTGTAGTTACGTTTTTTTTTCCTTTTGCATTGAACTGTAGTTCTGTTTAGCTGTTCCTCTTCAAACTCTAAACCTATGTTACTGACGTCATGTTTCCAGCATGTTTTCGAATACTTCACAGAAAGAACACCCCGTTCACATTTTGAACAACGTGAAACTTCACTTGTATGGAATTATAAATACGCAGGTACTTGTCTTGTTGAAACTAGTCTTGTGAACATATTTTTTTTCTCTCATCTTTTAATGTTTGTAGATGTGGAGTTTGGAAGACTTCAAGCAAGGGATATGTTACAACATCTCTGGACGGGCCCAATTTCCAATGCATCTGTCGATGTTGTTCAGGGTGGCCGATCTGTTGAGGTGCGAGCAGTTGGTGTGACAAAGGTGATTGCTTGTTTCTCAGAGTTAGAGTTCCTAATATGACCTGAGTAGTTTTCGTGCTGGAGTATTGTCATGTCTATTATATCTTATTGAATCAGGGTGCAGCTATTGACCGCATACTCGCAGAGATAGTGCACAGTAAATCAATGACAACACCAATAGATTATGTCCTATGCATTGGACATTTTCTGGCAAAGGTATCATTCTCCTCTCTCTATTATTCTTCGGTAATTGATTTAATATTTTTTTTGTTATGACGGCCCTTAGTTTATATTGTTGTCCTGGAAATATTTTATCTTTAACATGAGGAGTAGTATTATGACCTGTTAAAACTTTCTTTTCTAGGAAATATGATGAGATATTGGCATTAGTCGTCAATAAGTCTCTGATTTTATAGCATTAATCCTCATTTTAAAAACTCAATTATTGACAGCATTGCCTACACAGTTTTAAGAATTTCAGCTTGTAGTCGTGGAGAAGAATCGTGAAACAGGACAGTTAGTACTCAACTTTCAGCATGCATGAGATGTCTTGATTTTGGCATGTAAAGTTTCAATTTTGACAAACTTGTTTTTGCTTGAGATTTGAATTTTATGGAGATGATTGAAGTGGAAAACTGGAGTGATAAAAGATTTAAATCCATATGAGTGAACGGGTTGTAGGATTATTCACCATGTTTATTAAGACTTGGGAGTGCTTGGAAGCTGCCTTTGCTATTATAGGACTTTACTTGTCCTGAAGGTCTTTTCCACTGTCTCTGGATGTTTTCTTTGCCTCATTCTTATTTAATCATTTAGCATAAGAAGGAAGAACAAGCGAAGTTCGATGTTGTTTTCTTGCGCTTCTTTATTTTTTTTTGGGATAAGTATGCTCCCTCCTTCGTGGAAAATGGAGAACATAAATTTACTTGTTACATCCATAAAGAAACCTGATTGCACATCTTTCACTGCGTCAGGATGAAGATGTGTACACCTTTTTTGAGCCAGAGCTGCCTTCTGATCCAATCGGCATTGCAAGGACCAAGGCAACTGATGGACTCAAGCTTCCCGGTGATAGAAGATCACCTCTGAAGCTTGCAGGTAGCAGAAGCATGCCAAAATCATATCAGATTAGGACACCGCGGCCTTTGCCAAATCCTGAAGTGAGAGATCTCATAGGTGGGTCAAAATCATCTCAGACCGGACGGAGGCAATCATCATCACCAGAAAAGATTTCATGGAACGTGCTTGATCTTAAGGGAGAGAACTATTTTTCTTGTGCCGTTGGACGAACTCGTACAACTGCTCGGTATGTACTTGGATCATCAGACGATGTCGTCTCCTTTTTGAAAGAACTGGCCGATGTGTCTTTGTCCAGTTCGCCGTGAAGTTGAGAGAATCTCATGCTTTCGCATCTCTGGTTCATCCGGTTGAAAAGTTCAATACCCAAGCTTTAGATGTTAAATAGCTCAGTGAGGAGATGACAATAGTCCCTACATCCTTGTGATATTCTTTCCTCTATACATCTCACCCATCTTGCCAAAAGCAAACTGCTAATATCTAGAATCCATATTGTCACTGCCTTCATGGAACTGGTATATTCATTATACTGACTGAAAGGATCTAAACCACAGGAGTTCCTGACCCCAAACAGAATTTTAGCTGAAAGGAAACAGTTGCTGGCACCACTTGTTTCATTTCTTCTTCGCTCAACTGTCCCAACATTGCGGACACTGTTAGTCGCAAGATTCCTCCAAAACCCCCAGTTTTTTTTTTCTTAGCAAACAAAAAAAAGACCATTTTTAATTTGATAAGGTACTCTTTCGGGGGGCCCTCGAACCATTTCCAGTTAGGAAGTACCACTAAATCTTCCTAGCCCCTGAAAGTTGCTGAGGGATTGTCGTCAATTACCTTAATTTTTTTTTCACCGATGCAGTTAAAAAGTGCCAGCGCAAAACGTGGGACTGTATTGGTTGGTTCAACGGGTTGAACTGGGACTAGAAGGTTTGATTTCTTTAATTGAACTAGTAATCACCCAGTAAGCTGTCCTGTTTTAGTAGAATATACTTTGTCAGTAATCGACCGAAAAAATCAAGAATAAAGTGAACTCCTGGATATTAATATATATAGTCGTGGAATGACGTGAACTGATGAACTGAATTCATATCTAGGACTTAGGTTGGTTTTCCCGTCGGCGTGTACATTCTTTTTGAGAACGAATATGGAAGACGTGGGCTATGTTTGTTTATTAAAATTTTAATATTAAAAAAATTATAATATAATCTCTCCTTATCACATATTATTTTTTATTATAATAAATATTAAAAATTATTACTCTTTCACTTTTTCACCTAATTCAATTGCCTAATATTTTAACCTTTAACACGGACACAACCGATGGCCATTCCCATTACATGACATATTGGCATGCACAGTTAGTTTAGAAACGGAAGTGTCGAGAAAAAACCCATTAGAAAACGTGCATGAATTTGATAGGCTAAGAGCCGACGACTTATGGGTTTGGCATGTGGTAATTTGGGTCCTTACTTCAAGATGGACCACAAAGTGCTCTCTCACTTCCCCGACAAAGAAATTGTTTTTTTTTTTTTTAAGATTTTCATGTCCTGGTGAATGGGAGCTTTACTTGGGAAAGTTCTAGGGAAAAGTCCGTTCACCCAGCCATCACTTAGTCGTGTGGGGATCAGTTAAGCTGTGTGCCCTTCCATCAACTACTACTTCAAGGTTCTAAAATAGTCTCCAATGTCTGCGAGAAGAGTATTATATTTTAAGGGAACTTTAGGACCACCGTCATTACGTTTGGAGTCCATAACACATAAATTACTTTGGGCACGCAAAATTGCTTTGTTTACCCAAGTGTTTGGTATTTGTTCCGAGTCTTTTGAATGATGTGAACGTTGCACAAATAGACTGCTTTTATTGTAGATAAGAATGAGAGAGCGCACAGAACTTTCGACTAGAGGGAAAAGGACAAAAAGATATAGGGGACAGAACGCCTCGTGCCCACCCACTTTCTTCAGGATATTCAGTGCCCGGTGTAATTATTTGGAAGGATAATAGAAGTGCTGTAATTGAAGAATTAAATGCCAGTCATACTGAGTTATGTAGAGGACGAAATAAATACACCTCCGGGCTTCCAGATGACATAAATCATGAAGTACCTATTCAAAGTTTCTTGCTGAAAGTAACTAAGCAACACTATAACAGTAGAAATCAAAGAAGCATTACTAATAGAATCACCCTCGTGATCTTCTAGGACAGTGGAGACAACAATATGAAGCTAACAACGAATGATTGTTGGAACTGATGAAAAGTATCGGCGAGGCTGGCTGCAACATATTATCTAGTACAAAATGGAGAGGTCAATCCTCCGGTCAATAACAGGAAACTCTTTATGCTGCAATGTTTTTCTTGTTCAGTTCGAAGACATACTTAACCAATGACTCCTTGATAGAGAGCAACTCGGGGAACTCGTTCTTCAGCTTCGACGCATCCATCTCATTGTTGCTTCGAGGGGCCACTATGACCTTGGCTTGCTCTTCAAGTGTGAAGTTAACCCACTTGAAGCCAGGATCAATGTATTGCTTGTACATCTCAAGAATCTCATTATGGCTCACAACCCCTGGGTTTGTGAAGTTCCATATACCCCTCAAGTTCCGCTTTGCCATCTCAATTGAAATTGGTAGAAGCTCATCTAAGACAGTCATGCTATTCGGGATGTTAACCACTTTGCTGTAACGAGAAATCTTCGTTATGAAATTGCGTGGGTTGTTTAGGTCGGACGATATTGGCATCCGAACTCTTAGAGTGCAGACATTATCATATTCTTTCAATAGCTCCTCAACCTGGTTGAAAAATCAAAGAGAATGGATGAGAACAAATTTCATAATCTCTGTATGCATGTAAGAATAAAGACAAGGATGCTTTGTAAATACCATAGCCTTGGTTTTGGAATAGAAAGAACCAGTGAAATTTGGTTTGTCTTCCTCTTTATATCCAATTCCAGAACCCTCAGGATGTGCAGCATCATACTCAAATATGCACCCTGTGGCGAAGTTCATCATCAAGAGCCCATGCTCTCTGCATACGTCTGCTAAGGTTAAGGTTCCAGCAACATTTGTGCGAATTGTTTCTGCTTTGTGTGACTCGCACCAATCTACATTGGGCCTACCAGTCACACCAGCAGCATTGAACACATGAGTTGGCTTAACATTCTGCATATCTGCCACTAGTGATGATCGATCCTCTAGACGCCCTCTTCCATATTCAAATGCAATCCCTTCCTTCTCGCATATCTTCCCAAGCAAACCCCCAATCCAACCGGTCCTACCATAGATCAAGAACTTCAAGGATGGTTTTCGAGGAGAGCCAATGCTCTTGGAAGGGGGAACCAGCATCCGAGTATTACTTGAGACATAAGATGCAGAATTGTCTTCTTCAGACCCATCAAAGTGTCGCTCCATTCCACCAGGCATCATCAGCATTCTTGGATGAGGAAGCAGTGCCCCAGTGACATCACCCCACCAATCAGGGTTGTTAATGTACCATTCCATCGTCTTCTTAAGGCCCTCTTCCCATGTAGTCCTTTCTGACCATCCCAAGTTCTTCAGCTTCTGATCATCTAGAAAGTACCTTTGGTCATTAAAGGGTCTGTTCTCAACAAACTTGATGCTTTTCTCTGCGTCCATTGAGAAAAGTCTACATATATCTTTGGCCACATCAATTACTCTCCTTTCCTTCTTTGTCCCGATATTGTAAACATGACCTACCTCTCCCTTGTGAAGAACAACTTCAAAAGCCTCAGCAACATCCTCACAATACAAATAACTCCTCACATTAGAACCATCACCATGAATTGGAAGAGGCTTCCCTTGCATCGCCAAGAGGATGAACTTTGGAATTAATTTCTCAGGAAACTGATTGGGCCCATAAACATTGTTTCCACGTGTTGTTATCACAGGTAAACCATAAGATCTACCATATGCCATAACAAGCATTTCTGCTCCTGCTTTTGTTGCAGAGTATGGGTTTGTTGGCAGGAGTTGAGAAGCCTCATGGTTTCCCACAACAGCGTCCTCATCTGTTTCCCCATAGACCTCATCCGTGCTCACATGGATGAACCTCCTGATTTGGCCAGTGACCTTGCAAGCTTCTAAAAGGACATGTGTACCATAAATATTGTTCTTGGTAAACTCAAAGCTGTTACCAAATGAGTTGTCGACATGGGTCTGGGCTGCAAAGTGCATTATAGTGTCAATAGACTCAGTAATTAGGAGGAAGTTCACTAGGTCAGCACTCCCAATATCCCCCTTGACAAACTTGAAATTGGGAGATGACTTAGAGGGAAGGAGGTTTTTCAGATTCGAGCAGTAATCAAGCTTGTCTAGTACAACGATCTTGTAGTCAGGGTAGTTGCGGATAAGCCGGTTGGCAACATGGGATGCGATGAACCCAGCAGCACCAGTAATGAGAATGTTCTTTGGGGTATAACTAGCCATCTCAAAGCAGCGTCTACACAATACGCATTACAAATATGTAAGATCTCACCATGAGTTAAGCAAATTTAAGATAATATTGATAGAAATAGTAACCAAAATAAATAGTAAATCCACATTAAAGCGAGAGGGGGGAAAAGAGAAAAAAGAAAAAAAGGAAAAACAAGGAGATCTCTTGGGCATTGTACGTAGAATTTGGTTGCTTCCAGACTAAGGGAAGGATATATAATTGCGTACGCCCCGAGAAGACAGGCTTACCGAAAAGAAAACACAAGGATCAAAACAGCATACTCCATATACCTTGTATAGTGCTGGAAAATCGCTTCTAGCTAGCTTCTTAGAAGCTAAACAACAGATCATATAACCTTATATCTTCATTTTATTTCCTCAATTTCCAAGCAACTAAATAGACCCAAATCAACATCAGATAGCAGAGAAAAAAGCAAGCTACAATACCGATCAGCATATCATTCATGAAACCAACCACAATTTCCCAGATTCAACACATCCTACAGAACCAAAAACAATTACGAGATCCACGCATATCCATGGACCCATAATTAAACTAATAATCCCATTTCCTGAAACGCATATAGATCTGATTACTACCACCGGATGCCAACTCTATTCCCTTAGGAGACACAGACACAAACACCCAGATTATATCAGCCAAATGTCCAGAGGTAAATGAAGACAAAAGTGCATAAACTACCCGAAAACGCTTCGCATTGATCACAGATCTAACGAAATTGAGAAAGACCCAGATCGCACACAGCTACAAACAAAGATGAAAAACCAGCACTTAAACCATTATATACACAAGCAATTCCACAGAAACAGGACGACATATAAACTTACCAATCAGATAAACCAGAAAGAGAGACACCAGAGTTTCCGACAAAGAAAAGTGAAGACAAGAAGAGGCACGGAGAATTGGGAGCTTGAGTGCGAGAGAGGGAACTGGGAGGGAGGCCTATTTATACACGCTTTCTGTAAGCAGAGAGACAGTTAAGGGGAGCCATGAAAGGAGCCAAAGTGACGAAAATGCCGCCGAGTGGCTCGTATTATTACGGGTTCACACGGTTAGTGGGGTCCTTACGTCCCGGGAGCGTATTCGGGTTTAGGCGGTGTTTAAGCGTGAGGGCTGCGTCTGACGAGCTTTCCTTGAAATCTCTCTCGCCTCGCGGTCGACTGTCTAGAGATCAATAGTCCCCATGATACGTTGGATGACCCATCTAATCTTTTAAATCTTTATGAAACAAATATCTATTTGGTTCTCTCACCTTACTGGAAACCGACAGCTTTCCCGCACATCAATGATTAAACCTTTTCTTTTGGTTTACACAATCATATCATCAAATTTTATCCTTTGGGTCTTTCTTAATCACCAACTAATTACTCTAATAGAATAGAGATGCTAGAATGCACTACGATACTTTGTAATTTACTGTCTCAATTGCACCGTATAATTTGGAGAAAGATAGACATAACAGGTATATCTTATACTATCTAATACTGCGCAGGTGGACCATATATCATTTAATGTTGCACATGTAAAGTGTCAGACAACATGTGCAACATTAAATAGTATACGGTTTACTTGTTGTGTCTATCTCTCTTCAAATTATAGGAAATTATCATCCAACTAAGATAACATTTTTTTATGATACAAAACTCAAGGATTAATTTTTATAATTTTTTTTAAAATAACTAAGTATCAATTTTGTTAATTTCCAATGAAAATCCACTAACATATAATTAAAACAAAATTTCCATCTATAATCAAGAATAATTAATCATAAGAGTGCATGTGGGAATTAATGCAAAATAAAGAGACAACGACATATTTGAGCAAAATGGGTACTAATAAAGGGATCACGATGCTCCATTGTGAGATAATACTGAACCCATAAATTGTCCAAATTATCCAAATAATTAACATATACTTTTTTGGATGGACCGCTAATATTATTTTCATTATTATGTAGCTAATTAATAATTATGTAATTTGCCATTAGCCAATGCTGTAGGGTATCATATATATATACCCATCAACATCAAATGATAATAATATGTGTTGCATGAATTGTCTATATTTGTTTATATCAAACAATTAATATCCTATGTGTAATATTGTCACCTTCAGAGTACCAATTAGTCAATTACATCATTTAACCCTCCAATTAATTACTTACCCACCTCATTTGCGATCTACTGCCTTTAGGACTAAATTGGTAAAATTAATCGATGTTTTCATATATATAGTACTATCTTAATGAGTACCTTTACGGCCTGAGTTATTTCCTAATTTTTATTTAGATCATATATAAGTTAAATTAGACATATATTTTTTTTAAGTCCTAAAAGGACACATTGTAATAATCCCGAGATGATAGTTCAGACGCTACTGCGTGATTAAAATATTATTATTATGAGAATTAGCTTGTAATATAAAAAGGTAATTATTCAATGGGAAAAATATAGTTTTGACTTATTTCTTTCTTTCTTTCAATATTCGGCAGTTTATCTATCAATTGTCAGCCTCAAGGAACGTTTAATTAATTAATTAATTATTAGGTACATTAAATTATTAATTATTAGGTACAATAATTTACTCTCTTTCTTTCTAGGAAAAAAATAGTTTCCTTTTTTCTTAACATTGGAATATAAAAATATTTCGAATATAAGGAAGGCTGAAAATATTTCATTTCTGCACACGTTCAAAAATTAGAAGTCTAGATTTGAACAACTGAAAACAGACCTTTAAGTACTTGACCCGATTTGGCGCCGCAAATGTGTCATGTTGGCTTGTCATGATGATCTTGAAGAGATAATAAATAACTGGATATCGATCATCTATATATAGAAAGCATGTAAGGTCAAGGACTAGTGTTTTTGTTTATATATGAAAGGAAAATTAAGGAGAATGATTTCCTTGTAATATTTGTAGTGTTTCGGCGGAAGATTGCTGAATGAATATACAAACATATATATATATAGTTGGGGTACGGCAGAGAATGATCTGTTAGACTTGCAGACAGATTATTAATTAACTTGCGACGACAATAGATTGATTTAGCTCAACTCTCAGAATACATGTTTGAGGGTCTGAATTATGTGATGGTTAGAATCATATTTGCCCCGCCCTGGTGCTGCATGCAACCAATCACGACTGAAAGATCTCTAACCGATACAAGTTGTGTTGTGTAGATAGTGTTGAGCATGCTGAGCGAGGGTTGAGATTAAAAGCTTCAAAATTCAAGGGTCCAGATCGTACCACATCAATTAAAATGTTTTGAATGTTTTAAATGATGTGTTTAACTATAGCCGCCGGATCTGAAGCTTTTAATCTCAGCCCTCGTTCAGCATGCTCAGCACAATAGTGCTTAGCACAGTAACCAAACTCGTGTAGATAATGTGATCCACACATGCATAAGAATTAGGTCGATATGGGGTGGCTTATATTTTGGGGTTCATGTTTTGTGGGGGTACTAGACCAGCGCATGGTAGGAACTTCATAGCAAATGCGACTGAAGGAATATTCTTAAGATTTCAGGTGGATGGAAGAGAATGAGTCATTCCCTTGAACACATGATTCCCTTTGTTTAGAAATTCCCAAACAGGTTTGGATGATGCCGATCGAGTTTGCTCTCAGTTCCTCGTATTGGCGGTCAAGGGTTGACCACGTAATCAAAGCTTAATCAACAGTCTCCAATAAGCCACGTCAATGACTCGCGTATTCTGCACTGCCACCCACTGATCTATGCCCAACTCTCCAACCACCATAAATAGCATCCCTGTCATTGCGCCTGCTAAAACCACTCTCTCTGTCGATCTCTTTGCCTACAAAACACAACATGCACCACAAGATATAAGCCAGAAGCTGGAGAATATAAGCAGGCCACTCCTAGACCTTTAATGCAATTGGGGACGTACGCATAGGCTTTATGAGACAGGCCCCCCCGTATTAAATATATACCTTCTAGCTTCCAACATGCAGAGTCGGACAGCTAATTGAGGAAACTAGTCACTAAAATATGAAGAACATCCGAAGTTATCATTAGAGATCTATATGCCGAAATTTTCCCGAGCTACGAATTAAGTGGGTTGCACATGGAGAGCAAAAGTTTGCTACTGATTTGAATTACGTAAAATGAGGGTAATTAATTTAAGTCTGATCTGAAGCAAAGCCGCGTTGATCAGGACTTCGTCCCAATTGCATCAGGCCGAAGACACAGGAACACCGGCCGGCAAGACATAACCAGTGGCTACAGTCCAAAATAGGCAGTGCCTCTGCCTGCATAGGCGCTGGAAGGATGGCCGTCTTCTATGACTTGTTCAGTAACCTCTGATATTGCAGCAGCATGTACATATTCTTGTGTACTTGTACTGTTAGCGTACTAGAGGATGAAATGACGGGGCGGATCGATTCGATGATCTTTTATGCAACTTTTTCCTTAGTTAAGAAGTTGACTTTTTGATAGATTAAAATAAAAGGTTAAGAAACAAAATCTCAAGGATGTCATCTTAAATAGGTGTTAATGTTGTATGAAGGTGATAATTCAAATGGATTATAAAATGGCAAGAATAGTAGATTGATCAAATTGCATGCAAAAGTGAGGGATATTTGAATGTAATGTAATTTCTTTTAAAATCGAACCCTCTACTACTACTAGACCTTATATATATACACTTCATAGTATGTGGGGAGCTAACCAATTTCTTAAGAAACAAGAATGCCAATTCCATTTTCAATCGAGTGCCGAGGATGAAAGAAGCAAACTAACATATATGTTTAATTTGTCAGGTCTAAAAGTGCAGGAGAATATCAAGAAATGAGGTCTTAAGGCCAATATTCCTATTCCAATTTCATGAGACGATTTAATAAACTCTTCGCTACTACCTATGTGAAGCCTAATATGATTTAGGATACCTTTGTCTTTTTTTGTAACAAGAAAAATCATCTGCACCTGCTCGAACAGACCTAACACAATTAAAGCCTGATATGATTTAAGATAACTTTGTCCCTTTTTTTTCTTTTTTTTAGGATACCTTTTGATGGGAACATTTCAACAATTTGTTTTACTTTATTTGGATGTAATTTATATTTTGGGAGATTATATATGAATTATTCTGTTTTATTAGGCTTTAACTCATGGACTTTTAAAGTTTGCTTACATTTTATCCTCTATTTAAGGTTTGTGAGAAACTTGAAATATGGAGACAGAGGTTATATAGTTTATTGGCTATGGCTGCCTTTGCACTCTTTTTTTTTCCCTAGTTACAGTAGCCAACATTAAAAACACCACTACGAGTCACAATTCAAAACATGCTCAAGAATAACTGAGTGAGATAAGAAACCAAAACGACTAGCCGAAGCTGCCAACTTTGCCAACCGATGGGCAAATTTGTTCTTCTTCATGGGAATCCAGCATACAACATGCTGCGAATGAGAAGAGAAAAACCGTCGAATATCCGTAAGCCAACTCTCAACCTGCCATCCCACCACCGGATTAGAGCATAGCACATCAGAAATCAAATCCAAACAGCACCCGAGGCCAAGGCTCACGATACACCAAATGAATTGCCGCCAACAGAGTGGCAATCTCGCCAACCAAAGGTACTTGTGAAGGGATATGCTCCGTGTACATAGTACAGACGGAGCCTTCAAAGTCAAGAATGACGACTGTCAAGACCGAGTGAGAAGATCTCACGGCAACATCTACGTTGCATTTCCATGAACCCACAGGAGGGGTTTGCCAAATTACACCACTAGCCTCATCAACCTCACTCCAAGCCAAGGAGTGATCCAAAAACCGACGCTGAACAGTATGTATAACCGCCACAGCATCAACAACCACCTGATTGTGTACCACATCATTCCTGAGATACCATAAAGAATCCAACACAATGGTAGCACCAAGAGTAAAGTCATGACAATCTGATTTTGGAATACCAAAAAACCTACGGGCATGCACCACATGAAGAATGAACTCTGCAAGTGATAAATCCAGCAACCTATCCACAGAAATAAGCCATGCCAACCCACGCCAAACCACCTTAGCAACCTGACAGCGAATGAATAAATGTTCACCTATTTCCACCTCCAAACCACATAAAGGGCAAACACTTAGTGCAGGTGCCGCGACTGCATAAATTGGGCCACAGCTCCACGAAAAGGAAAAGCATTTTGCACACACTTCCACAACAACATCTTAAGCCGATCCTAGATAGACAACTTCCATAGACGATCCCAATCTATGTTCTTAAAAGGGTGTCTAGAATTGATTGGCCAGTTACGTACATGAGCATAAGCACTAGCCACAGAGAAAACCCCTTTAGAATCAAAGGTCCAAATCCACTGGTCATCACGGAGAGGATTCAATTTTGGTAATGAACAAATGGATGCCGCTGACCTCAAAGTTGCTTCAATGAGCTGTTGAACCCAATCATTGGAAGTTAATTCAAACAAGTCCGACACAAACTCCACCGAAGATGAATCTAAGAAGGGGTCGAAAACCATCAATACTAGGCAACCAAGGATCGACCCATATTCGCAACCTCTCTCCATGACGAGGCAAACAGCAAACTGCCTTCACAATCAAATCCTTAACCACCCAAATACCCTGCCAAATCCAGGACACATTAGCCTTATAGCCGACCGTGTGCAACTGTCGGCCATCCAAGTATTTACAATGCATTGCTCGCACCCAACGCTTCTCTGGCTGACCATATAAACTCCAACCTAGTTTAGATATTAAAGCACGATTCATATCTTGCATCAGCTGCAAACCCAATCCACCAAGTTCTTTAGGTTGACAAATAGATGAGGACTTAGGCGTGAAATGGCGCTGAGACGCATCCTTAACCCCCCGCCAAAAATCTTTAAACAACCGATCCAGCTCAGCACACCACCCTTTGGGAAGTAGAAATGTGGACATATGGTATAGTGGCATTGCATAAGCCATTGTTCTAATTAGTACAGTTAGGGCTGCACAGAACCGGACCGGACTGAATTTATGGTCTTAGTGGTACAAATCTAGTGCGGTCGAGATCGGATTTGGAAAACCAGTTATATTCGGTCCAGACTTTTTGGTATATGGTCTGGATCGGATTTATTAATATAAATAATAAATATTTTTTAGGTCAATTACAATTTCTCCCCTAAAATTATCACTCGATTCTCAACTACCTCTACAAATTTTAACTCGTTGCAACTCGCCCCCACAAACTATACTTCTCATTGCGATTTCATCCCTCAACCTACTGAAGTTGTTATATCGAATGATTATTGTCCCACATAAACGACACATGATCTTCTCCTTACTTGAAAAGACAAATTTGACCAGCTCGATTCTAAGTGAGCTAGTCATCCTTTTTGTTTTTTAATATATAAAAAAATCATCTAACTACATATTATTTTTTGGCTCTATAATTTTCTAGAAGCATTGTAGAAGACTAGGGAGGACTCAAATGAGCATAAAATTGTCATTTCAAGTAAGGAGAATGCTACGTGTCGTTTAAGTTGGACAAAAATCGTTTGATATAACAACTTCAGTAGGTTGGGGATGAAATCGGAACGAGAAGTATAGTTTGGTGGGGCGAGTTACAACGAGTTAAAGTTTGTGGGGTATTTGAAAAATCGGGTGATAGTTTGAAAGGAGAAATTGTAATTAACCCATATATTTTTTTTTTAATACAAACTTAAAACTTTTACTCTAAAACTATGTGTTTTGAGTTCTTTGATCATGCCCTTCCCCCTTCAACTAATTTTTTTATATTAAGATGTGAGCTGAAAATGAAAAAAAAAACTTAGGAAAAAACGGTATGGACCACTTATAAGTCGTCCAACTGGACCGTTTTAGATAGGTCCAGTCCTTTAATTTAGGCACGGACCGGATTTTCGGTTGTGCAGCCCTAAGTACAGTATGCCCAACCTGGGACAAAAACTTCACCTTCCAGCCAGCTAGTCTGCCCATCACCTTCTCTCGAATACGTGCAAAAGCCAACTTCTTAGACCGAGGCAAATACAGGGGAAGACCCAAGTACTTATGCCCCTGCCGCACTTCCTGAAGTTGCAGAATCCGCATAACACAAGATTTTATCTCAACATGTGTATTCTTACTGAAAAATACTGAAGATTTCTGTCTATTGATGCTCTGCCCAAACCATGCCCAAACCATTCAAAAGCAACGAATATGACACTGTGGTCACACATTGCTCAATCCACTTGATCCAGAGCTCCGGAAACCCATAACACCGAAGTACCTGTAGAAGAAACCTCCACTAACCGATTGTATGCCTTCTGCATATCTAATTTAACCGCCAATGACCCTTTACGACCAACTGCTTCATGGGATGAAAAAGCTCATGGGCGAGGATAGAGTTATCATGGATAGATCTGCCCGTAGTAAAAGCAGCTTCAGGAAAGGACACAAGCTCAGCCATTAAAGGACGCAATCGGGTTACCCAAATCTTCGCAATAATCTTGTAGGCAACATTATTGTCCGCTTTACTTTTTTGTTTTTTTTCTTTTTTGGTAACAAAAAAAATCATTTGCATTTGCTCGAACAGACCTAACACAACATACTGATCGGACTAGAGATACAACAACAAATTCCAGACACTCGAACAACCCCACAGACAACTTGAGGGTGGCCGTTAGAGCTATTGTTATTATGTTGTTGTGAACTTCTAATTAAGTTTGTTTATATCTATCTTGATAAGATTATCTCTAACCCTGTTGTTTTACTTCGAGCCCTCGATGAGAAGCACAAGCGCGTATTAGACGGGAAAAATAAACCCGGCCCACAGTAATTCATTTTCAGACTTCTACAAAACTTATGGGAAACAAACACGTGACAAGGACTTCAACACAAGAGAGCAGTTCCAATAAACATCCATGTTCTTCCACCGTGGAAAATACAACTCAGTTCAGACCACTGAACGAGCTAATCGAGGAGAATCATTCTTCAGTACATTGAGAAGATGATGACCAATTACATCTCCAACCAAATAGTTTTGCATCTTAAAGAGTCCCGACGAATTACCATAAACACTGCATATCAAAAGACCTACAGCATTTTCTCTGCATGTTATGTGAAGATGTATACTTCATCGTATCCCTTCCTACAGTCGGACAGCAAAATAAAATTCTGTCAGTAAATTTGGATGCAAGCAAAGCAATATAGAAGTGGAGTCTCTCTGGCAATTTGGGCTTACCCAGCCTTCCCACAGTAGGTGGGGCTATAATTGTAAATGAGATTGTCGAGCACTAGTCGAGCAGGCGGCCTGTTCAATGACTTCCTAGCCTCACTGCACCAAAATACACGGTACAACTCAGTTTAAGAGCAAAATGATGTTAGCAGAGTAGAGAAGTTTTCATCTTATCTTTTTTTGATAAGTAACCAATCTCATTAGAAGAAACGAAAACAGTACATAGGGCTATACCGATATCACTTAGTCTAAACAAGCCAAAAAACTAAGAAAATCAACAAAATCAACAAAAGGGCAGCCAAGCACAACATTAGCCCAACTAAAAAGGGAAAGTAACAAATTTCCTTTCAACTTCGCCAAAGACAAGGAACAATGCTCAAACCATCTACTATTACATTTGTGTTTGAGGTTGTTTCAGACCTTCGAATTAATTTGTCGAAGTCCACAACACTCCCAACGCCTTCTCCGACATAACCCAATGAAAATTCGTAATGTCAAGCACATGGTTCCATAGCCCCCGCGAGAACGGGCAATGGAGGAGCACATGATCAACCAACTCCCCATCCGCACAACAAAGACAGCACCAATCAGCAATATAGATACCTTTCCTTCGAAGATTATCCAAATTAAGAATTTTCTCATGCATAACCTCCCACACAAAGAACAAAACCTTCAAAGGGCACTTTGACCTCCACACTCCTTTCCAGGGAACAGGAAAACGACACCTACTAGCAAGGGAAGAGTACATAGACTTAACCGAAAATACACCATTTTTGGAACAAGTCCATGACATCATATCGTCCTCCCCCCTCCTAATCACCGATCCATACAACAAGGAGAAAAATGCAGAGAATTCCGCCAACTCCCAATCATTAGCAGCCCGAACAAAGGAAACATTCCAAACAACAAGACCATCATTCACCATCATACAATCCGCCACTGTAGCCTCCTGATTCCGAGCCAAAGAATAAACCACAGGGAAAGCCAGAGACAAAGGAAGATCACCACATCAAACATCACGCCAAAAAGTAACCCTAACACCACTCCCCACCACAAACCTAAGATGATTGCTGAAGACTTCCCACCCTTTGCAAATATATCTCCAAAGGCTAACTCCATAGGTTCCCCGGACAGAACGAGATCTTCAATCACTCATACAACTCTCATACTTTGCAGCAATGACAAGCCTCCAAAACCTATCCCTCATGAGCAAAACGTCACAACCACTTACTCAATAGAGCCCTATTGAACATGGAAAAAATGCGGATCCCCAAACCCCCATCATGAATGGGAGAAAATACCCGTTCCCACTTCACAAGGTGGAACTTATGCACATTCTCATCACTCCCCCAAAGGAAATTTCTCTAAATCTTTCCAACCTATTAGCCACTGCAACCGGGATAGGGAATAAGGAAAGGAAATAAGTCGGAAGGCATGAAAGAGTAGATTTTATTAGAGTAAGCCTACCACCCTTAGAGAGATACATCATCTTCCAACCCGCTAGCCTTCTCTCCATTATTTCGATTATCTCATCCCAAATGTGAACACATTTAAAGCTCGCTCCCAGCGGGAGGCCTAAATAACTCAAAGGAAGCGAAGACACTCCACACTCCAAAAGACCCGCCAATTCCTGAACATGATCAACCCTACCAATGGGAGACACTCCACACTTATCATCCTGCTTTCTTCAATTTTCCGCACAATAAACGACTCTTAGGTTTAGTAGGAACCAAAATGAGGTATTGCAGTACTTTAACTGAATGTTCAGAGATTTCAGATTAGTACAATATGTGATATCTTGCTGGGCTGAAGTACATATGGTAGAGCATACTCACCCAAAATGAAACTCTACAAGCTTAATTTTGTTAAGAGCAAAGTAAAGACAATTTTGACACCCGTAACAACAAAGATTATTACAGAAAATAAATAAAAAAGTTGAAAAAAAGACTGTAACCAATATATAGATCGTGCATACATAATTGTGCATGTCAATATGAGTATAAGTCTTTTTTTTTTGGAGGGGGGGGGGGACAGAGAAAGAGAATATTATTGGAGTAGCTGCACCCTGCTATATACTAAACTACCAAAAAATGCTTGCAAGTGAATTCAATTAACATTTCTACCGAACTCTTTAGGAAAGAAAATATGTAACACTATAGAGGGAAAATTTTTAAGAAAGGTCATTGGAAAATCTTTCCTCCCAATCTGATAGTAAACTCGTTGTTATGGGAACATAGTTTATCAACCAATATATTTTGCTAGCAACTAAGAGCGGAGTTGACTGGGGATGAGACGCAAAAAGTATTTGATCAAGTTTTGGCAAATTTAGCTCGCACAGCACCGCCAGTTCCAGGATTTCGTAGGCAAAAAGGAGGGAAAACATCACAGACTGGGAACTCTCACGGGTAGCATTGGGTTGTTGTCGGAGGTCCAGAGAAGTTTTCCGTGTTATTTTTGTTTTGGTCGATGGCTTATTATCGCACTCTGGTTATTGAGGCCAAGTCCTTCCAGTTTTCCATTAGCTCGTCTGGTTTAGTGACGTTAACAGAGCAGAATCGGCGATCTCAGGCGTCGATACGTTTTGGCAGGTTTGGTGTGGTGTGGTTGACGAATTTGTTTGGGAAGCTGGTGCAGTCTAAGGTTCCTAATGAGTTCTCGGAGCGTTTTAACGAGCTCCCGCGTGCATTCCTAGCCCAACAGTGCTCGAATCATAATGGTCGTTACGTGGTTCTCGCTGAGTTCGGGGAGCGTCGCCGGCGTGGGGCGGTGATGATTCCGGAAGGGAGGTCTAGTGATGGGTGGAAATCTTTCGCTTTGATGTGTGAAGAGCTACTGTTCGCTATCAGTGAACTCCGTCGTAAAAAATGGGGGACATTGGTGTCCTCGACTAGACCCGACGCTTCCTATGCAGATATGGTGAAGGCTGGTGTGCCGGAGAAGACAGTGGTGGGGCGGAGAGACAATCCCTGCGGTCAGGCTGACGTGGGCCGCATGTACCTGCAGAAGTCGGTTGGTGTCTTCCGTGCGCCGCATGGGAGGCTAGTGGGGTCCGCAAATCTTCGTGGCGCAGCTATGTCGGCGCAGGTGTCTGGGCTTGCAGCCTCTTCTCGTGCGGATTTGTCTGCGCAGGAGACTGGGCCCGCAGACATGTGTCGTGCAGCATCGCATGCGCAGGAGCCTGGGTCTGTCAGACTGCTGTGGGAGCAGTTATTGCATTTGCGGGAGGAGCTGGACAACATCCTACGGTCGGTTCAACACTTTTCGGTGGATATGGGTCCTTCGTTTGGGCCTTCGTTGGAATTGGGTTCTTTGTCTGGGCCTTCGGTTCTTACGTCTTCGGTGGATTCGGGACATTTGCGTGGGCCTTCCGATTCTCATTTGGTGGCCCCCCAACAACCGCCTCTGTCCATTTTGACTCCGGGTCGGCTGGGCCAGAACTTGTCCTCTGGCCATAGTTCTCTGGGCCAGCTGGAGGCAGATTTGGGGCTGGTGTTACCACAGTCAGCGCCCAAATGTTCCCCTTTTCCTTCGGGTGGGTTGGATTCCGGTGTGAGCTCCTCTTCTGGCCCACGCGAGAAGGGTTCAGAGTTGCTGGGAGCGTCCAGCGATTCCCGTTTAGCTCTTGAAGAACCACTTGTTCCTGTCGTTATTGATGCGGGTGACTTTTCTCCACCTGTGCTGGGGGATGATGGGTTGGCGACGTCAGGGGAGGTACGTCTGGATTTTCATGACTGTGGAACCAGCGCGCGGGATGACCCAGGGATGGCTCATGCCTTGGCTGCTTGTGAATCGGCTGTGGATGTTGGTGCAGTGCCGACGCCGGCGTCATCTGATTTGGTGGATGGGTATAATTCGGGTAAGCTGATTAAGGTTTTTGATTCTACTTCTGTGGGTGTTGATGGGAGCTCGGGTTCAGAGGTGGGGCGTGATGGGATTTTGGTGCCGTTCGAGGGTGGGGTTAACGAGATGATTGTTGAGCCATTGAGGACTTTGTATCCTGAGAATATTCATGTTGAACCTTCGCAGTGGGTGTTAGAGATGGTTTCCTCCTTTAGACATTTGGTGGGGGTGTCTTGTGTTGGGTATGAAGCTGATTTGGTGAAGCTTTTTGAGGCTTTGGAAATGGAAAGGGGGAAGGGCAGCAAGGTTTCGGGCAGGCATGGCAGTAAGTTGTTTCGGGAATTGAAAGCTTTGCAGTCTTCTGTGAATTATGAGGGTTCTGCCTCTACTTCGAGAAGAGGTAGGAAGGGGGGGAGGGCTATAGTTATTTCTCCATGAAGCCTAAGATTATTTGTTGGAATGTGAGGGGGTTGAATGATAGCTTTAAATGTGAGAATGTGGGTAACTTGTTACGGGAGTGGAAGGGGGATTTAGTGTGCCTTCAAGAGACGAAGGTTGCTGAGGTTACTCGAGCCATGGTGAGACGTTTATGGGGTGGTCCTCATGTGGATTGGAGGTGTTTGGCGGCTAATGGGGCTTCGGGAGGCATTTTGTGTCTTTGGGATTCGCGGCTCCTGGAGGTGGTTGAGTCTTGTGTTGGTTTGTTCTCTATATCGCTGCTCTTCAGGAATATTGAGGATGACGTTCGGTGGATCTTCTCGGGCGTCTATGGCCCTAATGCTGATCGTCATAGGCATCTTTTGTGGGATGAGTTGGTGGGGGTCTATAGTTGGTGGCATCTTCCGTGGTGCATTGGAGGTGACTTTAATGTGATTCGCTTTCCTAGCGAAAGGTCGGGTGCCGGGGGCGTGCGGAGTGCTATGGCTGAGTTCTCAGCGTTTGTGAATGACCTTGGTTTGATGGATCTTGAGTTGGCAGGGGGAATGTACACTTGGTCTAATGGGAGAACTTGGTCTAGGCTTGATCGGTTTCTTGTTAGTCCGGAGTGGGAGGCTTTGTGTCCGGATCTCATTCAAAAGCGGCTTCCACGTTTATATTCAGATCACTTCCCAGTTATTTTGGAAGGCGGTAGTTTTGGGGGCCCTAATAAGCCTTTCCGCTTTGAAAATATGTGGCTTAAAGTCGATGGGTTCGTGGATTTGGTTAAGGAGTGGTGGCAAGGTTTCGACTTCACGGGGTTCCCGAGCTACGTCCTTAATGCGAAGTTGTTGGCATTGAAACAAAAGCTTAGGGTGTGGAATCGTGAGGTCTTTGGGGAGATTCGTGTCAGGAAGGCGGCCCTTATGCATGAATTGACGTCCCTTGATGCTTTGGATGAGGGGGGCAACCTTGATGAGGTTAGTGGAGCTCGGAGATCGGAGGTCTCTAGCGAACTTAATGATTTGATCACTTTGGAGGAGGTTAGCTGGAGACAAAAGTCTAGGGCTCTTTGGTTGAAGGAGGGTGACCGTTGTACCAAGTTTTTCCACCGTGTTGCCAATTCTCATAGGCGGGCGAATTTGATTGCGCGGTTGGAGGTGGAGGGGGAGGAGTTGGAGGATCCTGATAGGATTGCTGGGGAGATTGTCGATTACTACACTTCATTATATGCGGAGCCGTTTGAATGGCGTCCCGCGCTTGATGGGTTGGGGTTCGATGGTATTTCGAGGGTCGACGCTGATTGGGTTGAGAGACCTTTTGATGTCGAGGAGGTTACTGGGGTGGTGCGATCGCTGAATGGGGATAAGGCTCCCGGTCCGGACGGTTTCTCTTTAGCATTCTTTCAAGCTTGTTGGGACTTCCTCAAGGATGATGTGATGCTGATGTTTAATGAGTTTGCGAGGGTGGGGAAGTTTGTTCGTAGTTTGAATTCTTCCTTTATTGTCCTTATCCCAAAGAAACAGGGGGCAGTGGATCTTAAGGACTTTCGTCCTATCAGTCTTGTGGGGGGGGGGGTGTATAAGATTCTAGCTAAGGTGTTAGCTAACAGATTGACGGTTGTGCTGGACAAGATTATTTCTCCGTCCCAGAACGCCTTTGTTAGGGGGCGACAGATTCTTGATTCAGTGCTCGTTGCGAATGAATGCGTTGACTCCAGGTTGAGGTCGGGGGTCCCAGGGGTGCTTTGTAAGCTAGATGTTCAGAAGGCTTATGATCACGTGAATTGGAAGTTCCTCATTTATCTTCTTCGTCGATGTGGCTTTGGTGAAAAATGGTGTAGTTGGATTCTGTTTTGTATTTCGACGGTGAAGTTCTCCGTTCTTGTTAACGGATGCCCGCATGGTTTTTTTGGTAGCTCGCGGGGTTTGCGGCAAGGGGATCCCCTGTCTCCTCTCCTTTTCGTGATTGTTATGGAGGCACTTAGCCGCATGCTGGGGAGGGCGGTTGAGCATGGCAGTTTGGAGGGTTTCTCGGTGGGTGGTGGTCCCGGGGAGAGTGTGATTATCTCTCACTTGTTATTTGCGGACGACACTTTGGTTTTGTGCGGGGCGGTGGAAAGCCAACTTCGGAGTCTTAGATGCCTCCTTCTGTGCTTTGAGGCGGTCTCGGGTCTTAGAATCAACTTGTCTAAGTCTGAGGTAATCCCCATAGGTACTGTTGAGAATGTTCATGCTTTGGCAGGTATTTTGGAGTGCGGGGTGTCTTCCTTACCTATGAAATACTTGGGGCTTCCTTTGGGGGCTAGCTTTAAGAGCGTGCAGATTTGGGATGGTATTCTCGAGAGGATGGGGAGAATGCTCGCTGGTTGGAAGCGCATGTATCTTTCCAAAGGGGGTAGGCTCACTCTCATCAAGTCTACTCTGTCTAGTCTCCCGACTTATTTCCTTTCCTTGTTTCCTATTCCGGTGGCGGTGGCGAATAGGTTGGAAAAGCTCCAGAGAGACTTCCTTTGGGGTAGTGATGATAATGTGCGCAAGTTTCATCTCCTGAATTGGGAGGCGGTGTGCTCCCCTCTCGAGTTTGGGGGGTTGGGGCTTCGTCGGATTTTGCATCTGAATAGAGCTTTATTGAGCAAATGGTTGTGGCGCTTTGTGCAGGAGCGAGGCAGCCTTTGGCGCGGGGTCATTGCTGCTAAGTATGGGTGTGATGCCGGTGGATGGAGAACTACCCCTTGCAGGGGACCTTATGGTGTTAGCCTATGGAGATTCATTAGTAGGTGTTGGCCCGCCTTTAGCCAACACTCAAGATTCTTGGTCGGCAGTGGCTCGAGGGTGAGTTTTTGGCATGATTGGTGGTGCGGGGATAAACCGTTATCTGTGGCTTTCCCAGGTGTTTATTCATTGTCTCGGTGCAAGGTGGCAATGGTGGCGGACTGTTTGGCGGGGCAGGCTGGTAATGTTGTTTGGAATGTCCCCTTCCTTAGATCTGCTAATGATTGGGAGGTGGATGATTTCTCCGCCTTCTTTTCCTTATTGTATGGCACTTCGATTCATTGGGGGGCGGATGATAAGTTGTCTTGGGCGGGTACTAAGAAGGGCGTCTATTCGGTTTGTTCTATGTATTCTCTTCTTGCGGGGGGGAACAGATTGTCCTTTCCTTGGAAAATCGTATGGAGGTCGAAATGCCCTATGAGAGTCTCCTTTTTTGTTTGGGAGGCTATGCATGGCAAAATTCTCACTACTGATAATCTCAGGAGAAGAGGAATTTGCATCGTTGACTGGTGTTACCTTTGCTGTGGGGATGGAGAGTCGGTTGATCATGTTCTCCTTCATTGTCCTTTGGCACGTGGTCTTTGGAATCACATCTTTAACATTGCGAATTTTCATTGGGTGATGCCGGAGAAGGTGGTGGATGTGTTGTGGTGTTGGCATCGGAGGCTTCATAACCCGTTCGCCAAGGCTATTTGGAGAATGATTCCTTTATGCATCTGGTGGTGCCTTTGGAGGGAAAGAAACTCTAGATGTTTTGAGGCTGTTTCGTTGACTTTGGATAAGCTTCAGAGTTTGTTGTTATTTACCCTGTTTTCTTGGGCTAATGTAATGTTAGGATGCCCTTTTTTGGATTTCCCAGATTTCCTTAGCTTTGTTGCTTGTTTGGACTAAGCGTTTTCGGTATAGCTCCTTGTACGGTTCTCGCTTTTGAATAAGATTGGCTTATTTATCAAAAAATATTTTGCTAGCTAATCTTTTGCTCTCCCACTTCCGCTTTGCTCAACTGTAAAAGGCTTTTACACCTTCAGAGTAATTTTTTCCGCTAGGGGAGGAGGGCGAAGGGGGAAGGGGAGAGGAGGTTAGACATAGATCTTTCATGCTTAACAAGAGGTGTGTTTCTCCATTTTGTTTCACATATGCGTTAAGATCTCTTACAAACAATATTCTACATAGAAGATAACTTCTCGAAAATAACATCTCTCAAGCAACCAACAACCAACATTCTTAAGGACTTACCTAACCCAACAGTTTTGAGGGCCTATTGCTTGTAAAACATCTTCCTACCCTGAGACTGTTTTTGTAGGGCTATTGTTTTAAAAACTTGACCTACCATTTTTATTGCCATATTTCCACGCATATTGTGATGGTGATGGTATGGCGATGGAGACTTGTCAAATGTGTGAACTCCAATATACTGTGGCTTCGATATAGAAAATTTCAACCAGCTTTTCTAGGAATAAAATCTAGGGCTTGAAGTACAAGATAACCTTTATATTATTGAGTCCCGAAGCCTAACCTGACCAAAAAGTTTGCAACATGTTGCGTCACCTGAATTGCATCCTCTGAGTGTGGAATCATTGATAAGCCCCATTCAAATGCATTTTTCTGCACAGTGTATATAATCAGTCATCTCATAGATGAAACAGAGACTGGGGCTGGTGCCACAATAAAATAAAGGGATATATTATCATTTAATCCATATGGTTTACGGGATTATCAAATCACTCCCCGAACTTCAATTTTCATCAATTTACTCCCCTGGATACCCGTTGATACAAATTAGGTCATCTTCTTTATTTTGTTCATGTGATGCTCAAACTTGATTCTATTTGATGCCATTACCGCATACCATAGCTCATCCTTTAACTCCTCGCCTTTGAAACCCTTGGATTTGAAATTTGTGGAGATATTGGACACAAAAATGGTACTTGAATCCCCACATTATCTCATCAAAGGAATATTGGAGGCCATGAATATTTATAAAACGCATATTAGCATATCAGTTATAAAAACACTCGTTAAGTTTTTTGACGGGTGGGGGATGGAAGGACCTGATTTGTATCCAGGGGTAACCACAAGAAGTAAATTGATGAAAGTTGAAGTTCGGGGAGTGATTTGACAATTGCGTAAACCACAGGGGCCAAATGATGATTTATCCCTAAAATAAAAAAGCAAACACTAGGGATTCAGAGAGGGAGGGAGGGAGATGACACCCATGCTTCTAAGGCTAATTTTGCACCTGTTTTGCCTTCGAGTAAAGATGTGAAACGGCACAAAGTAATCAGCTAACACATTAATGAACCCATTGGAAAACTCATCACCATACTTTGGGATTCTGCAGCTCTCACAAAATGGCCATTGTAATGGATCTCTCTTTCGCAGTATAGCATCTAACTAAGAAGAAAGTATATTATTCTGAAAAATTATCACTTGCAGGGTCGCACTTGTTCCCATTCCCTTATAATTTATGACAACAAGTTATGGCCCAATACAATCATCTCTATTCAGATGATGCAATAGAAAAGCTTGTGGATGACTAAACATTAGCGTAGCACTCAATGTTTTTTGTATTAAACCTTTAAAAGATGGCCACTACTTGAATAAAAAAGGGCCTGATTGGTTGCATTGTCATTTCTTTTACTTCCGACTGAAGAAGAAAGAAAAAAGGAAAATCGAAGAAACACACAATATTGTAATTACTAGTGTATTTTGTATCAAGAAACAATTCGAAAAGAAAAAACCGGGTTCCATTCAGAAACTGAAATCACCTATGCCTTCAGGCTTTACATATATGCTTACATCTACAAGCATTTTATACTTCCCCTCCTTTGACTATAAAGCGAGAGCGAAAAGCAGAACGTTCTTTAGCCTTTTACTCAAGATGGTTATACTCCTAATTATTGACTCCAGATGGAAGAGGTGTTGGCTTCAAAGTTTGAGGTAGTTGAGTGGTAACGAAATTTCTCATCAAGCATTTGTGCCATATCAATTTATATCGCACCCACCCTCCTCATTCATGTAATAGGCATATGACATTAGATGTTATGTGCTCACCATTCCATGCCATTGTTTTGTGTATTCTTTACCTTCAGACTATTTGCACATCAATCATTTAATCCTTCAAACACTGAGTGGCACAATTCTTTGGTGCAACAAGATGAGAGGGGGGGGCTTTGAGAGGTATAATATGCAGGAATTAACGCTATTGCGAGTAGAAAAAAATACATAGCCTATAAGTTGGATCACATTATGGAACACTTGACAGAAATAGTCTAGGGATATGCTCAGCAAAGGGATTCATCATAGTAGACAGATCTGAAATGTTTGCTCAAATATCCCAGAAGAAATTTCACGGATTGTCATCAATATGTCAAACGGGACATCTATGACTAAATATATGATGAATAAAATTGAGAGTAGTTTGGTAGCTAACTCCAACATGAGAGAAAATTTGAAAGATTACCAGGGGAAAGTCCCTGGGAGCGGATTAGCTGGCCAGGGGGAACAATTCCGAGCTACAGATCCCTTGTTCAAGCCTTTACACAACCTCTCAGAACTAAAATTGATTTCTAAGTCGGGTAAACGTAGGGTATCCACAGTTTACTCAAAGACCTAGTTTGTCATAAGAGGTTGGGTCCTGGGGTTCTTCATCAGCCAAAAAAAAAACAAAGCGGGGAGCATGCAAATGGTGAACTTCGTTGGTGTAATTGAAGTTTTAGAAGAACATTATAAGAATACCTCTGGATGCCATTGGAAGGCAGTCACTGGATAGCTGTGAGCATGTACTGTGGAGACATAGACCTGATACCAAGACCACTAAATTCAGAATGCTTTAAAGGGATAGAATGCTATTATGAGCCGAATCCATTCAACCATGTGCTGTGACTTCAAGAATCAATATGGGTTGAAACAGCACATTTGCATTCAGTACCTTATCATCTTCATCTGTGCTGGTGGTCAAGATCTTAAAAAAGCTGGATAGATTCTGGTTCTCTTGAAACCTTTCAGGTGAAATTCCATACTGTCCAACCAAGAAAACATTTACATTTAGGGTTCTTTTTCACTTTGGAAACACAGCTAGGACTAGATACAACAAAAATGGATTGAAAAAAAAAAGTAGAACTGTCAAAATAGATACAAAGAAAACAAATGCAAAAGAAGAAACAAACTTCTGCTCTTTTTAGCTCTAGGTAAGCACAACTCATTCACACATATGGGTTCTGTGACCTTGCCCACCGCACCTTGTTTTACAGATGAGGATATGCCATTTGATCAAAATGGACTAGGAAACTCTGGGTTAGATTCAAATTTGGAGTCTGGGACTTAAATGGTTTTAGGTTACCAATAGATTGCTTAAATAAAGCTTTAACAACAGAGAAACTCTCACTGTTAAAAGCAGAGAAGCAGGCAACGTCTCTAACACGAGGAAAGTTGTACTCCAACTAAATCAACTGGGGAATGAATTCAAAAGAACACCTCCCACCTTATATATGTGGATTCTCATCCATGCCAAAGGATTTCATATGCTGTGCCTCAGTTTGGACTTAAACATCAAAACGTAAATTTATTTCATAAATTCTTTAGCACAAAATGCAACTTCTAAGACTGGGTCAAAAAAATCCCCCATTGTATCTTACAAAATCCTACTAGACTTCATCAAGGTTATGCATAAGTATAATCTCCCAATGTGTCACATACATGGAGCAGGAAAAAATATGCCATACATAGGTGTTAAAAAGCAAAAATGATAACTTTTTGGTCTCTACTCTCATTTCTATTTTAAACTGAGCCACCAATGTTTTAGAACTTACACGATGGTTTTGCATGACAAGACAATCTGTACTCAATTTTTTAAGCAACTGTGGAGGAAATCTGCAAAAGAGAATAATGTGTAAAGTTGCAACGATATCACCAGTGCAATTCAAAGAGCCCAATTAGGGCTCATGCAGCTGATAGACTGTTAAAATAAACTTCATTACCAACACCAAAATTTGTTGAAGTTCACATGCACCATACTATTATTCTTGGGTCCTCTTCCTTGTTTTACCTATTGCAACTCTATAACCCTTCTTCCTACCAATCCAGACATTTCCCGACCTAATAGCCATTAAGCCACCACTTTAACAAGCGCTAAATTACCAAAAACCGCCTGTCTGGAATTTCCAATTGCTTGTTTGCTCTAAGAACCTTGCTCTTGCCCTCATCCCAGTGTTTCCAAACTCTAGTCATATCCTAGATCCACAACCTCACATAGACAGAGTCCTTAAATCTATCCACTGTCTATTAAGATGCTTCTTGACATAATACTTAAGAAAAGAACTAGACTCCCAATCAAGGACATCAATGGCAGTTGTATAATCAAAAGTCATATACCTCTGAAACACTGTTCCTTCAATATGCAAGTTTTCCGAAAATTGGAGAGTTGATGCCTGATCTGTTGCATTAAATCCTTCAAGAATATTATGGTCCTATTATTGAGACAAAGAATGTCAATTTTGTAACATTAAAACCAATCAATTGAAAATAAATAATAACACCTTCAAACATATACACATATTAAATCAGCAAAAGAAAGGGAAGTCAAACAATTGTATATCTTCATCATGAATGCAAACCAGACATCATCTTCTCATTCGACATCTGATATTTAATAGTCTTGAATTTCAGCCAAGATGATAATTGCACCAGTTTTTGAAAACTAACATAGGCCATAAAGTAAGAAATAACATAAAATTAGTAGTTGTCTAGTCATGTGAGGCTAACCATTTTGATAACACACTCAGGAATCCCATAAGAAGACATCATATGATTCTCCTGTCAAAATTTAAACTGAAGTGCCTACAGCAAGAACAAAATTAACTATTCTAACATGAAAGTCACTTTCGGGTATATCAAAGGAGGTAAAAATGAAAACTGAAACATATGTTACTCTAATGAGTAAAGAACCAAAACTCATTTTTCAAAACAACTCATGAAAATGAGAGGCTACCTTGCTGATAATCATTGTTACTAGCTCAAAACCTAAGCATATGGCATATAAAGGAAAATGGTCACCAGCGTCGTTCTTCTCCAAAATTTTCTGCATCAACAGATAGCATAAAGGTAAGCATCAGTTAGAATCACCACAGACTTTATTTTGTGGATATATATTTCATGGATAAGCTCAAACATAAAAGGGACACCTCAGCTTGCCCCAGTATCATATTCATGAATAATTCTTCAAGTGAAGCAAATGTAAGTCTGTGCATAGAAATTAGATCCTTAATGAACCAACCGTAGTAACATGTTCCGAAGTGGTAAAAGGAGAAGGAATGAGATGAAATTACAAAACACAACACATCACTTAGCTGGTGATATCCCTTATTGTTCAAGAAGTTTTAACCAGGTCCTGCTTACACCAAGGGAGAAGGCCTTCGCAGATAGTAGACAGCCCTTCTAATTTCAGGGCCAGGTCTGATGGAACTCAAATGGAATAGGTAAAAAAGGAAAAAGAAAAGGTTGCTCTGTTGTGTTTCATTGCTGATTACGTGGAGGAATTGAGACAACTTTTCAATATTTTCTTCAAAACCGTATTAGTAGAGACAATACCTTGAGGACAATGCATCTAGTTCAAAATCATTACTGTTGACATTGATTGTTAATTTCCTTTGTTTTCACTTCTAGTTGTAACATGATACAATTCTTAGATTCGAAAAACCACATTTTAATTTCCCAAATTTAGAAGGCCAAAGTTCGTCTTTCAAGTGTAGTCTTTGGTGGCATCGGCAAATAACAGTTCTCTTCATATCCTCCTTCCCACATGGTGTTTTCTGGCAATTATGAAAAAAAATTATAATACAGCATTGATACCCACTTTGGGAGGTAGTCTTTTCCATTATATAAAGGTAAATGGTGAGGAGCAAGTGGTACGAGACCCTTTTCATAAGAATCTGATCCGAATAATCCTATGTCAAGTTGCTATATTAGTTCTAGGATGAGTGTCCTTTCCATTTGATTCAGTATCCCTTTCTGCTCTTCCTACCTGTCTATTAAGCACTCGGGATACTGAATCAAATGGAAAGGAATTGCTAATGTTTAGTGGGAGGTTCTAACTTACACATGAACCAGAACTAACCTTACCCACCAAAATGTCATCTGGCCTATCTCATTCTTTAACTTTTAAGAATCCTCCAGTCCCATTGTCTGCTCCACGGCTACATTGCCCCCACACCCTCCCCATATAGGTTAGTCAAAACCTATCCAAGTCAACTTACTCAACCGATCACTCTGCTCAGGGGGAAATTTTGAATAATAAAATTCTTCAATTATGTGACTTAAAGAGCAGGAAGCAAATTGCTTACTTATGAAGCAAGGACTAGAAGGGAAGCTAAAACAATATCACATGAAACGGCGCAGACAATAGCGAATGCACTCAACCAAATGTGCAGGGAAAATACAGGATTCGGTTGACAGGCACCGCTCAAGTAACACAGTAATTAAAACACAACAAATTTCAGGCTGCCAAAGGCTTGTATATTGTTCGGCGGAAAATGGCACAGAATTAAAGTACCTTAAAGATTCTCTCAACAACTTTGTAGTACAAACCAGTTTTAGCCCACCCTCCAGTGAAGAGCACTCCATTGACCAGATTGAGCTTCTGCAATGCAGATGTATGCATTTAGCATCAAATAAAATAATTTGAGAGGACAGATTATTGAAGTGCTAAAATAATTAATTACAGCCTTGTATCATGTTTCTAAAAAGCAGGCCATAGCAAAACAGTAGGATTGAGTTATGAAACATAATTCAAAAGAATCCAGCCTAACTTCGCACAGAACATTATGCACACAAAGACCTTGGCCTGTAGACGTATTGGACTCTTCGGTGTATATACTTGAAAAAAAAAAACAAGAATCTTCGTCATATGCATCTCATATTTACTGAAATAATATAGTACGTGTCAAAACCCAACGGCCAGATACGTTCAAAGGCAGGAAATTGCATTACAACCATTGAGGAGCATTGTGCAAAGAATGTTTCGCTCTTGAATTCCGATTTGATTTTCCAATCATAAAATTTTAGAGAATATATCTTTCTATGCTTGCCCTGCCTCTCCTCCTGAATTGACCGTCAAGTTCTACTAAAATTATAGAACAAAGAACAAAATTTCAAAAACAGGTCGTCTATCTTCATCCCGCTATACCAGCCTAAGAACTTAATGTTCTTTTTTCTCCTCATTTTTTTTATGTTTTGCTGCATGCCAATTTAATCACGCTCGTCCTGAATGGTAAGAAGCAAGTTCTACCGAAGCTACAGAAAAGGAAAACAAAAGAAATCACCAATTTTGACCACTATATTTATGTATATATATATATTATATCAGACTGCACTTGGGTCGCAAGGTTTACAATTTGTAAGAAGTAAACTCCAGCCACAATCTTGCTAGTTGCTTCAACTTTCTCAGAATCAACACATCCCAAATTCCGCGAGAGCAAACCAACAAAGATTTCGGCCGGAAAATTTTGGCTACCTTGAAAAGAATCTCGGGCGGCTCATTGTAGATAAGAGGAATGACACGAGCACCGGCCGATTCAACGAACTTAACATACGAAGCCGCGATGTAGGAAGCGTTCGTTGCATTGCTTAGTCGTCCCGAGGCGCCGTCGCCGGGGTGGCTGAGGATACCGATCACCGGCCTGTAGTTGAGCTTGGGGTTCGGCGCAACGCACTTGGGCGAGTCAGGGTCGAGTTGACTAGGGAGAAGAATTGTGGGCTCGGCCTTGGCGAGACTGAGCTCCTTGGAGTAGGAAATGAGCAGAGGGATCCAAAGATAGTTCCAGACATCGGAGTAGCGCGAGGAGGAGGCGGAGGAGGTGGAGGCGTGGGTGGAAACGGCGTCTTTGGGCATGTCGGAGGTGGAGGAGGAGGACGGAGAGGAGCGGGAAACTGCGTCGTTTGGCATGGTCTGGAAATCGCAGTGCGAGATGATGGGGTAGGAGTAAAGGACAAAGGAGGAGAGAGCGACGGGTGACGTGGAGTGGGACTATAAGACATGGAGGGAGAGGGAGAGGGACAGGTGGACCGTGGACACGGCATCAGGGCAAGGAGAGGTAGGCCCCCCGGCGGTGGCCACGGGGGGTATCTCCTTTGGTTTTTTTTTTTTTAACCATGTGGAAATTATTTTTTTTTAAAAAAAAAATTAGTACATGTGGCAATATTCTATTGGGTGTGACGTGTCCCGCCGTTAGCTGAATGGGCTCGAGAGTGACGGAATTGAACGGAAGGACTAAAAAGACAAACGTAAATAACCTAGGGAGTGTTTTGAACAAAAATAAAATCTAGGGATTAAAACGAACACCGCCCCAAAACCTAGGGACTAAAAAGGGTATTAACCCTAAAGTATTTCTAAAGTTACCGTCAGGTATCTAAGATAATAAATTAAATATTAAATTTCTTGAAATAATGATTTTGGAAAAGATAGGCTTCCGGTTTTTTTTCTTTAAAATTTTAACACAATAAAAAATTATAATATAATTTTTTTCATCATCACATTATTACTTTTCACTATAATAAATATTAAAAATCATCTCTCTCCTCACTTTTTCACCAAATCTATACCCTAAAATTTTAACACTCAAACACAATTTTTGTCTATTTCTATCTTTTTTTATTAGCAGTAAATAATGACGTGTGAATTCTTACTTAGGTTGTGTTTAAGTGCTAAAATTTTAGGGTATTGGATTCGGTGAAAAAGTGAAGAGAGATGTGATTTTTAATATTTATTATAGTGAAAAGTAATGATGTGATGGAGAGAGAGAAATTATATTGTAATTTTTTATTATGTTAACCACAAACGGACCCTAGGAAGAAAAATGTGGTTTACAGGGATAGATAAGAAGACAAATTTAAGTGTTTTTTTATATATTTGTAAGCTTGGCTGATGTGGTAATCATATGGCATAAGTGGTTGACTAGGAGGCTGTTCGGTGATGGAGTATTTTGAGAATTTTTTGTATTTTAAGAATTTGTAGGTGATGTTAACTTTATTGGCATGCGTGCAGTAGTTATTTTTAAGTGAGGTTAAAAAATATGTTCGGTTTGTGTATTCTCAGGATTCAAAAAATTATGAGAATTTAAAGGAACGGAACAAGCCCTAGATAAATATTGATGTGGCATTTGTGGAGTGATAGTTTAGATTAGACATGTAGAACATTTTGATTGGATTGGTATGTCATTAATTTAACATGTCAGCTTTTATTGTTAACAGATAGAGTTAGAGATGGATGGACGAAGGAGTTTCTTTTTCTTAAAATTATTATTTAATAAAGTTAGACGAATTTATTATCTCAGGAAATCAATTATAAATTTCGAATATGTGGAAGGTTATGCCTGTAATTTTGATGTTTTTTTGGTAGTCGGTAGGGTCTCGGTGACTGGGACTTCGAACTTTTAGTGGACGGTGCGTTACAGTGTCCGACATTTGGCATAAGGAATGAACCATGTGACCCTCTTGTTTATTCCTTGATTATTAGACCCACAATATTCAACGAATCTATACCCTTTTTATTTCAGAATATTATTATGAGATCTTCTATAATTTTATATCGAAATTGTATTGTTTATTTTGCAAAAATATATAAATAAAATATGAATATCAGTCTATTCTGAAGCTTTATATCATCAGTATTAAATAATATAAAATTTACATATTATATCAGTCTATCTTCAAATTACAAGAAGAAAAGAAAATTACGAAAAATGTTATATTAATTCACACCTATCTTTCCTTTCTGGTAATAGTTCAGCGGATGTAGATTGATTAGTTGACAAATGGTTCATTGTATCAGGAGCACTTGTTGGTCTCAAATCAGGAAGAAAAAAAAAAAGTGAATCGCTTTCACGAAATTATTATAAAATTATAACATATTTTTTATAAAATTTTAATATTTTTTTCACAAATTTCAAAAAAATCTAAGCTACTTTTCATTAAAAATAAAATAATTTAACCACCCAAATAAGAGCAGTAGCTTTTTCTAATAACTAACCCTGATCTAGGACAGGGTCGGCTCAAGCCTAAGGCCCCACTTTGAGCTAGGCCTCATATGGTAAGAGAAAAATAAAAATAAAAGGCCTAAAAATACACTGTTAACAAGGGAGAAGGGTCTGTAAAAGATAATTGAATAAAAACAAAATAAAAGTGACACACTGACGTGAAATAAAACTGACAACAGGTCGCAGGCGTGAAAAGAAAGTACATAAGGCCTAAGTCTTGAAGTGATAAAAAAATGGAGGCTAAGTGATGTAAAGGCAGAGTAACCTACTAATGTAGGCGTTATAAACAAAGCCTAACTAAGGTAGAGCCGCGCAGACTTAGAAGAAAGCCTAACTCAAAATTAAATAAAATAGGAAAAGAATACACAAATCGAATTTGTTTAGAACATTACTGACTTCGCAGACAACGTTTTACACGCCAACGGTTATGAAAAGTTCTGGTGTGACATTGAGTGATTTTAGAAGTTTTGCACCAATATGAATAATTGGATTAACTTAGAAATGAGATTGGTTAAAAATAAAACAATTGATAAAAATATTCAATAACATATTAATAAAGAGAGAGATCATTGGAAAAAAGTATTATTAAGAATTATTGCAGTCGTAAAAACTCTTGCTAAAAACAACCTAGCATTTCACAGAAAAAATGAAAAGATCTACCAAGATAATAATGGGTGTTTTTTAAGCCTAATTGAAAAATTATCGGGAAACTGGATTTTCATATGCATTAATTTCGTCTAAAGAGATTGCTATTGAAATGAAAATTGAGCCTATATTTCGTGAAAAACGAATAATACATAGAAAAAAACAATTCGAAGAAAATGTGAATGATGAAACAATAAAATCAGTTGAAGAAAATTTTAGAATTGATTATTTCATATACATAGTCGTTCAAGATATTTCTTCAATTCAAAATAGATTTGAACAATTCACCGTATATGAAAATATCTTTGGTTTCATATTTAATATTGACAAATTCAAATATTTAGATAGTGATGATTTAAAAAATTATTGTCTTAATCTTGAAAGTTTTTTAAAAGATGGTGAATATTCTGACATAGATGGTTTGAAATTATTTTCATAATTAAAAGTATTAAAAGAAGTTTTGCAACCTCAAATTAATACTCTAATTGAAATATTAATTTATATAAAAAAAATTAGATTGTTTTTCAAATGCATGCATTGCCTATAAAATACTCTTAACAATACCAGTGACAGTTGCTTCTGGAGAAAGAAGTTTTTCAAAACTTAAACTAATAAAATCCTATTTAAGATCGACAATGTCACAAGAAAGACTAAATGGATTAGTCATTCTATCAACTGAAAGTGACATATTAACAAATATTGAATATAAAAATTTGATTAGTAATTTTGCATCTCAAAAAGCTAGAAAAAATATTTTTAAATAAAATTTAAAATATTTTTTTATTATTAATATATATTTTTTAATTTATTTAAAAGGCCTAATTTTTAATATGGCCTTAGGCCTCATTGTTTATTGAGCCGGCCTGATATAGGAGTTATGGATTTCTCTGATAAGACCGTGGCAATATTGTTTGAGTTTTCTGTTTTATAGTTCACGACTATAGGCTCAAAAAAATATTTTAATGGAACTAGCCCTTCAAGCTTATGTCTTAACTGCATCTCCACACTTAACACGCGCGATGTATTTACCTGTTCTGCTTAAATTCTAACTATGCTCATGTCTATATATATTCAAATAATTATTGATGTTGTTCGTCCTGCCCTAGATAGAGACAAAATAGAGATATACATATAAATGTCTAACATGCTCTTGATGTGAACCCCGTCAAGACTAACGAGACCCAATAACGAAAGAGAACTCAAGATCGTTTTGTGGACAGATTCGAATGGAGACATCGACCCGTTGTTTATGAAAAACAAGAACATCGATATAAGGAAGATGTCACAAACAGTGGTGGAAATTTCGTTTGATAAGTCGTGATGAACGCCACGGAAAATCCCGATAAGTTTGAACAGTTCTTCAAAGAACCGAATCGAATAAACCTCACAAGTTTTTTTTTTGAATAATCAATGTATGCATTTTTTATTGCTTATGCACGTATTTAAAGGGCTGAACATTACAAGGAAAAAACCTAACATAATAATCCTAATTAAAGCCGAAATTTGGTAAGGAAAACAATTCTTACTCGCCTAAAACAAAACAAGACAATAAGGAAATAAATCCCCACTTGCCTAAACAAAAGCTAGACGCCTAAAGACAACATAAAAGGAAACAAAATGGCGCCTAAATTAGCCATACACGCCCATAAAAAGAAATGCAATAAAAAGGAATCAAAGTGGAGTGAAAACCTAAAATCAGATCATTCTAGAATTTGTTTAATGCCAAAATTACTTTTTGTCAATCTACGCTTGACCTTGACCGGATTCTTCTAGAAATTGAATCAAGGTGATGCTTCTTGGTTGCTCACGTAGATTATGCTCAATGGACCTCCACGAATTTGATTGATCCCATGTCTTGAATTAGAGCGTTGAGTACATCTTTAAATTTCTTGGCTCGTGCTCTCGTAACCGGCTCAATTGGGACTTGGACTAGTTCCCTTGGAGCTGTACTATGATGTGCATCATCTCTTTCAAATTTCAATTACTGAAAGTTGAAAAGTTTTTATTGTTTGTTTATAATATTTTTGCAGTCTTATTTTCCGTGCATTTTCAATGAAATAAAATCCATGTCCATGTCAAGATTGCAATGATACCACCAGGAAATTGTATATTTTAGCCACTAGCTATTTAAAAAAAATACGAAACTGACTGTGGTCCATTTCGACATTTGGAGGTCATTTTCCTACTTATGTCAACTTATGTATTGATTCACTTGAGTTAAAAAAAAATTATTTATTCACTTAAGGGTGGGTATTTATTCCCCTTTCCGCTGGAATTTCCGATTCCGATGTTCCGGTACCGACACCTGAACCAGATCCCATTTTAGGAAATTTCGAGAACTGGAATCGGAATAGGAAATTCTGGTTCCAGTAAAATTTTGAAAATTTCAAAAAATATTAAAATTTTAATTTAGAGTTTGTCTCTTTCAATTTGGATTTTTGATGAATATTTAGGTTGTGTTTGTGTTGTAAAATTTTAGTGTTGTTAAAATTTTAGGTATTGGGTTTAGTGAAAAGTGAAGAGAGAGGTAATTTTTTATATTTTTGTAGTGAATAGTAGTGATTTGATGGGGGAGAGAGAGATTATATTGTAATATTTAATTGTGTTAAAATTTTAGAGGGGGTAAAATTTTGTTACACAAACGCACCCTTAGTTGTTTACTTATTTGTTTGGTTAATTGTTTGTTTAGTAATTTTTTTGTAAATTTAATTTAGAATTTATTTTGACAATGTTTATTTTGTTTTGGAATTTAATTGTTTAGTTGTAATTTTAATTTATAGTTTATTTTGGCATCCTGAAATAGTGAAATATTATTTTGGAATTTAGTTGTTTAATTGTAATTTTAATTTAGAGTTATGTGGCCCATAAAACACAAATTAAAAAATTTATTTTTGGGTCAATGGGCCCAAACTAAATTTTTTTTAGGCCCAAATAAGGAACTAGAATTTTCGGTTCTTGTTCCAATTCTGGTGAACCTGAATAAATTTTTTTGATTCCGGTGAGTACCGGAGTCAGAACCCGTCCGGTGCCCACCTTTAGATTCACTTGAGAGATGTCTTTCCTTATGTGGTGTTGCACGCACATGAAAACGATAACTCAAAAATTTTCTCGCCGCAATGAAATTCGAGCCTTCACATACGGTTCGTCTAGTCTAGGGCTGCACAACCTCGGTGTAGGTGCCAGTTTAGCCAAAACTGGCACCTACACCGGGTAGGCCGGTTTTAAAATAATTGTCACCTACACCTACACCGTTAAGGACAAAAATGGCCCTTAGCGGTGGCGGTTTCCGGTTATTCTACATTCATATTGAGCCATTTTTTTAGCATTTTACACACTTGGCCCAATGCATTTTTTTTCCTTTTTATTTTGGTCCATCAATCACATATCAATAAAATCTAAACTAATGAAATCCAAATTCCAAAATCAATAAAATTAAAGATCATCTTAAAATATAAGATGAGAATTTAAAATTCAAAGTAATAGAGACGTCACTGTAAATAGAAACTATTACCTTTTGAAAAATTCAGTTTAGACCCTAGCAACACTTAAAGGGGAGAATATGTGTTTTCTCTCTAATTAACAAATCAATAACAATTTTAAAACATGTTCAAAACCTAGTAAGGTTTCCCTTGGTTTCACAAGGAAAATCCAAAAATTCAGCAATTTTTGAAATTCGTCGGAAGGCGCTCGAGCTCTCGTCAAACGTGATGACTCTGTCTGAATTATTGAACTAAAATGTAATTGAGTGAGTGATTTTGGAAGCATGGTATAAATTTAATAGTGATTTGTCAATTTTAGAAATTTAGACAATTTATTAAATGTAATTGAGTGACTGATTTTGCAAGCATGGTATAATCTCGATTTCCCAGTATCCGAGAACTCGGTGCCGGTGACACCAGAATTTTCCGGTGCATTGTGCAGCCCTAGTCCAGTCAAGTCCGTTCACCCAACTATTGAGTCACCGCCTCCAACGGGGGCATGTAACTGTCGCATTAGCGACAATCATACTGCTCGTCTTATAGATTTAGACGTGAGTATTTGATAAAAGTTGCAAGAATAAAGTGGCTAATTGCATATAGTGAACCCACAACCGGCCCAAAAAGACTTGAGAGGCTAGGGATTGGGCTAGAATGGAACCTAGACCGACCCAGAAGGCCTCAGACAGCTGCACAAAACCCAGGAGGCCCACAACCGCAATCCTTTCCCGTCTATAACCCCGTAGCAAAACCCCCAAAACCTCTCAGCAGTCAGCTCCTCCAATGGCTTCCTCTTTAACCACTCAAATGCTCTAACTCCAAAAACCCGTCAATTTTCAGACGCACGCACATGCCCTTGACCATGTCACTCTTGAAAATCTTCCTTCATAATCACTTCCACACCATCCTCAAACCCCAAAAACCTCTGTATGGTGCTCAGATTATCGAATCTTACTTTTCACACAAGTGTCGCGCACTTTCCTCACTCTTCTACAGCACCACAACATCTTCACCACAAATCGAGGACCGAATCGAACCCGAAGAAGATAATGAGAAGCAAGAAAAGAAGAAGCCATTGGATGTCATGTTCACAGAAGCTGTGGGATTGAGGTTATGCGAAAATGATGAAACCAGCGAGGGTGCGACTGATGGAGAAAACAATGAGTTGAAGAGCAGCCTGAGGGAATTGGAGACAGAGGTGAGAAGGTTGAAAGCAACTTCGAGTGCGAAGGAGAGCGTGAAAAGAACGAAATCGAAAAAAAGTACGGAGAAGAGTTTACATGCGACGTTTACGAATCAGACGGGTCACAACAAAGGGAGTGTGGAGAGGACGTGGGAAGAGCCGCAGGTTTATAAGGAGCTTTCGCCGGATATGGAAATCTTTGTGAGTCATTTGTACAAAGAAGGGTACTTTAACAATGCGAATTTCTTGCTAGGGAGTAAGTTGGAATTTGGTTGTTTCGAGAATCACTATGGCCGGAATTTTATAAAGTTTGCAGCCGAGAAGTTTGGCAAGGACAATCAAGAAATTGCAAAGTAAGATTTTTTTTTCCTTTGTTTACTTTAGCGTAATAGGTCTGTGGTGTGTGCTTTTGTGGTACGACGCTGATGGTTTAATGTTAGTTCCAAAATGTTATTACAAAAGCTGTGTGCCGGCTTCTTTCTGGGAAAAGTTTGTGGGCTGAAGAGGTGATTATGAGTGTTTTTTTTGTAAAATAAATATTCTTAGTTCTTCAAATAGCTTTTTAGAACCTGGCATGTGCAAATTAAAGAACCAAAAGGTAATGGAAAATAGTTTAGATATGAACAGTTGTGTAACAGCCTATTTGAATTTCCTCTTCCTTCCCACCGTCTTGGAATATCTCTGCATTAAGCAATATTGAAATTTCTTCTCAACAAAAGGTGCTAATTTTGTTTTTCCAGCATGACGTTTTACTTTTCTATGCTTGGTTTTGTTAATTCAGCTTGCTAGTTAGGCTCTCTGTTCATTACTCTTCTTGCTGTTTGGGCTTCCCTTCATGCTGTTCTTGCTGATTATCGTGCCGATCTGGCAAGTCCGCTATCAATTTAAGTGTTTCCTCATGCTCTTCATGCAGCTTTTGTTTTACAGCAACTCCCTTTGACGTCTTCAGTTGTTCCGCATTTATAGGCTTCAATAAAATTCTCTCTTTATTGAACATGAACTTAGTTCTGTTACTCTTTCTCCTATGGGTACACATTTCAGAAACGGAACCAAAATTTTCCCAATAAGATATCTGTCATGTCATAGGAGTAGGAGCGGACCACAGAGAACCATCATACTGCCTATAAGAAATAGAAACCATGTGTCGTTTTCTTAGTGGGATAGAATAAGGATGTGGATTTGTTGACAGCTTCAATCTCTTAATAGTAGCTTCAGAAGCAAAAATTGTTCTTCTGCTTTATCAAGAATAAGCATGGAAGCTTCAGTTCCACTGTGGATCATGGTCTGAATTATTGACGTCCACTTCCAGTCCTCATCCTGTTGCTTTGGTGCAGCACATATACGCCTGGGAGATAGGAAGTATTGTTCTCCTTTATTTGGAGATCATTCAACATTCAAGGGTTCAATCTTTCCGCTTAATCATTACCCTCATCCTTTTGTCCTGGCCAGCGTCTCCTCAGCATCAATAGGGGCATATTTAAGTTCCTCTTTGGACATCGCTCTGCAATAATTGCACAGTGATCCTTGCTATCTTTTACACAACATCCAAAGTGGCCTCGTAACTGGCTGCTTAATAGGTATTCTACACGAACTTTCTTAGAGGTGTCTCCGCAGTTGGGAAGAAAACCGTATAGTCAGTAGCTGATCAAATGCTTGTCAATGTTTAAATCCATTGTAATGTCTCATCAATTGCGAAGCTTTGATGGTAACCACTGTGGGTCTCCAGTTCCTCTGCTTTGAACTGTCATCTCCTTAAATTTTTTCATGTGTACAAGTATGTAAATTTTCTTGCCTGCGATTGGCCAGTTGATCAAAGAGCTCATCTTCATTGTCACTGGGCAGGTATTTTCATTTTAGCTTTTGCTTCATATCATGGCACAACAATTGGAGGTCATTCGGCAAGTGAATAATCTTTCTATACTCCTGCCACCAAATCGGATCCTGTCCAAAATGTTTCACGACAGGTAGTTTGACCCTTGTCTTTCTTATGGATATGTCATATACCTCCGTAGTACCTTTGCAAAGAAGCAAGCCAATCTTAAAGTGCTAGGGAATAAACTTTTGCACCAAAATCTGGTACCTACATGAACTGTCTTCATCATATCTCTAGCTAGGCCATAATAATCATGCTTCTTAGTGATTACCCCCCAGCAGCTCATGCACCATGTCCGAAAGAGTAGCTTGTGGTCTTTCAAAAGTTCATTCTTGTCAAAAGTACCAGCTTGTTGTTCTACAAGTTTAGGTTCCAAAGAATTAAATCCTTGCGTAGTTTGTCACACAACTAGAGTAGAGAAGGAGATTAGGGTTAGTAGTGGCATGAAGAAGAGAAGACAGAAGACAAAAGTTGCGTGGAGATGATCGGTGGTGTTTGTGTGCCAAAATTTTGGGGTATGGAAATTGGTGAAAAAGTGAAGAGGGAGATGATTTAAATGAATTGTTTGTATTTATTATAGTGAAAATGAATGATTTGATGAGGAGAGAGATTATTTTGTAATTATTTTATTAGGCCAAAATTTTGGCACACAAACGCCAAAGCCTCATTTGACAGCTGTAGGACACTTGGAGGTATATGGGATTATAGGTGTGGGCTTGCAGACAGCTGGAGGACACTTGAAGGTATAGGGGCTTAGGTGTGGGCTTGCAGAAGTGAAGGAAGAGTTTGGGCTGATGACAGATGGGTTCAATAGTAAGGCTGGTAGTGGACCGCAATTGCAGGACCTGGACCCAATTATTTTGTCTTAGCTGGAGTATGTTTGCTAGAATTCTTTACTCCGCTGAATGCTTTTCTCTTGTTCTCTTTTGCTTTCTATGGAGGTTAGCCAAACTTGTCATTTGGCTTTATCATTTCTTTGAAAGCAGTTGAATTCCAGTACATTTCCATCCATAATATTTTCCTCATTTAGGAGTATCATAATTGTTAACCTGAGTTTATCATTTAGGAGTATCATAATTGTTAAATGAAGTTCCAGGGAACCTTTCAATCCTCTTGGGTGTCAGTTTCTTGAACTAAACACGTATAGTTGTGTTTCTCGCCCAAACGATGTCTTTTGTTCGTAATTTCCGTGTTGAATCGAAGGAGTTTAAGGTGTCCATTAGTGCTAAAGGTGTGGTTAAGTTTACGGAATGGAGTGTCCAGACCACCACCTCGATTCAGATGGAGAAGTTTGGGGTATTGTGGATGGTGAATATGACGGATAAGCTATTGACAGCCGGGGACGTCGCTGAGTTTTCGTCCAAGTTTAACGTTGTTGGTCGTGGTTTTTTGGCACAGAGGTGTCGGAATAAAGGCGGGCGCTACGTAGCCATAGTCGAGTATAGCAGAGGCCGGAAGGTGGGGGTGGTGATGATACCAGAAGGTCGTTCTGCCATCGGGTGGCAGATTCTGAATCGAGTCTTCCAAGAGGCGGTGATATATTTCCGTTCGCAACAGCAACGGTCTGTCTCAATCCTCCGTGCTACTCTACGGTCTGAGCTTTCCTACCGTGATGTAGTGAAGGGAGGTCAGGGATTGACCGGCGCAAACAGCCAGACCGAAGCTCCACAGGACGAGAGTCTGGGTGCCGGTGGAGGAGTTGTCTCGCCTAGGGGGAAGCAGCTATCGGACGGTGACAGTAGAGCAGTAGGGGAAGACATGGGGCAGGGTGCGTTTCACGTAAATGGCAACGCAGCCGAAATGCTTTTTGGAGGGCAGGGATCGCATGCAATATTTGACGAAGTCAGTGGCTCAGATGCTGGGGTTGACAGACGTTGGGCAGGGCAGGCCGAAATGATGCCTGGCAGTGTCACGTGTCTTACTTTGAAGGAAATTTGGGCCCAATTGGCGGGCCTACGGAGACAAGTGAGTCGACTTGAGGCTGTGATAGAGAATTTGGGCGTCGGAGGCCCAGTAACACAGGAGTTTAAATGTCAAGTTTGTGGGTTCCTCTTGAAAGCCCAACAAACTTTGCCGGCCCAGACGATCGGGCATGTTCATCAGCAGTACGTAAAAGGTGGCCCTTTATTTTTATCGGATGCGGCCCAACAAACTTTGCCGGCCCAGCAGCTTGGGCTTGGTCATCAGCAGGTCGATGTAGAGGGGGCGGTCGCGCAGGTTGGGGCCCCGACAGAGGCCGACGCTCTTGCCCACGCCGGACCGGTGAGGACGTCCTTGACGGAGGCCGTAACAGCCTGCCGGAAACCTCCCTCTCTGTCTGAATCGGGTACCGCTTCTTCACACGACCTCATCCTTGATGTCGTTCCGGCAGTAAACTTGGAAACAGACAAAGTTCCGGCAGTAGACACAGTTCCGGCAGTACACACAGTCCCGATCATGCTTGATGTCGATCCAGGTGAGACTCATGCTCTGTTTCTCGAATCAGCTAGTAGCAAAGCCATGGGTGGGGTTCAGTTGTGTGATGCTTCGGGTGGTACAGAGGCCATGCACTTGGTAAGGTTTGAGGGGGGTGTTGTGGCTCCTTTGAAACACACTGATGCAGAAGGGTTATGTGCTTTCAAGATTGACTCGGGTGGTCCAGAGGCCGGGCAGTTAGTAGCCTACGAGGGTGGTCCAGTGGGTGATGGGGTGGTTAGTTCGGGTCTCGAAGAGGGAGGGGGTGAAGGGTCTTCTGAGCTTCTTTGGGCACCCCTGCAGGTTCATTATCCGAAGTCTAAGTGGGTATTGAAGATGGTGTCATCTTTTCGGAAAATGGTGGGAGTGTCTTGTGAGGGGTATGACGACAAATTGATGGAGTTGTTTGAAGAGTTGGAGCAAAATAGGGTTGACATCAAGGGTAGGGTATCTCCTTGTCGATCGGGGGGAAAGTTAGTAAGGGAAATGAAAGCTTTGGTGTCATCCATTAATTACGGAGGAAATCTGGCGGATTCTAGGAGGAGCAGGTCAGGAGGGAGGGCTAATCCGGTTGTCAATGCAGCCTAGAATTCTGAGTTGGAACGTTCGGGGCCTTAATGAATCGGTTAAGTGCTCTAGGATTGGAAATTTAGTTCGTAGTTGGAAGCCGGTTCTTGTGTGCTTACAGGAGACCAAAGTTGAGAATGTTTCGAGGGCTCTGGTGAGGCGTTTGTGGGGGGGACCTCATGTGAGGTGGAGTAGTTTGCCAGCGGAGGGTGCCTCAGGTGGGATTTTAATCCTATGGGATTCTCGTGTTTTGGAGATGGTAAATGCTTGTATGGGGACTTACTCTTTGTCTGTTCTTTTTAAGAATGTGGAGGATGGGTATGCTTGGGCATTCTCTGGGGTGTATGGTCCTAATGGTGATTCCCTTCGTAGATTATTATGGGATGAGTTGGCTGGTGTTTTCTATTGGTGGAACGCACCGTGGTGTATTGGTGGGGATTTTAATGTCACACGTTTCCCGGGTGAGAGGTCCGGCCTGGGTGGTTTTGGGAGACCGATGACTGAATTTTCAGATTTTATCTCTGAGATTGGGCTGGTGGACGCGCCGTTGGTAGGAGGTGCCTTCACTTGGTCGAATTATCGTTGTTGGTCCAGGATTGATCGATTCATTTTTAGTCCAGAGTGGGAGAGTTTGTTCCCGAGGATTATACAGCGACGGTTGCCTCGTCTGTATTCTGATCACTTTCCAATTATGTTGGAGGGTGCGTCAGTTGGGGGTGGTAAAAAACCGTTCAGATTTGAAAATATGTGGTTAAAGGTGGATGGGTTTGTAGATCGCATTCGGGATTGGTGGAGTAGTTACGATTTCACGGGGTCTCCTAGTTTTGTACTCAGTTCGAAGTTGAAGGCTCTGAAACAAGATTTAAAAGATTGGAATACCAATGTCTTTGGTGATATCTCTTCTCGGAAGACATCTTTACTGAGGGAGTTATCTTCGCTGGATGAGCTGGATGAGGAGGGTTCTCTGGATTTTGGGGGTGTTGCTAGGAAGTTGGATATCAGGAGGGAGATGGATCAGCTGCTTGATTTGGAGGAAGTGAGTTGGAGACAGAAATCTCGGGCTTTGTGGCTCAAGGAGGGGGATAGGTGTACGAAGTTTTTCCATCGAGTTGCCAATTCTCATAGAAAGACTAATACTATCTCTAGCCTTGAGGTGGATGGGGAGTTGGTGGAAGACCCTGTGGATATTTCTATGAGGATTGTTAGCTTCTATTCTTCTTTGTATACGGAGCCTTATCAGTGGAGGCCTTCGTTGGATGGGTTGGCTTTCGATATGATTTCGGGGGAGGAGGCGGAGTGGTTAGAAAGACCCTTCGAGGAGGAGGAGGTGTCTGGGGTGGTTAGAGGTTTCAATGGAGATAAAGCTCCTGGGCCGGATGGTTTTTCGCTTGCGTTCTATCAGACTTGTTGGGAGGTGATAAAGGAGGATGTTATTTCTGTTTTCAATGAATTTTACCGGGAAGGTAGGTTTGTCCGAAGTCTGAATTCTACTTTTCTTGTTCTCATCCCGAAAAAACCAGGAGCTGTTGAATTGAAAGATTTTCGTCCCATAAGCCTCGTGGGAGGAATCTATAAGATTCTAGCTAAGGTCTTGGCAAACAGAATGAAGTGTATGCTGAACAAGATTATTTCACCTACTCAGAGTGCTTTCGTGGAGGGCCGACAGATTCTGGATTCCGTCTTGATAGCCAACGAGTGTATTGATTCTCGGTTGAAAATGGGAGCCCCGGGCTTATTGTGTAAGTTGGATATTCACAAAGCCTATGACCATGTCAATTGGAGTTTTCTTCTGTATTTATTGCGCAGATGTGGTTTCGGTGATAGGTGGTGCAGCTGGGTTGGTTTTTGCATGTCTTCCGTCCGTTTTTCTGTTCTAGTGAATGGATCCCCGGAAGGTTTTTTTGGTAGTTCTCGGGGCTTGAGGCAAGGAGACCCCCTCTCACCTTTTTTGTTCGTCATTGTTATGGAGGCTCTTTCTCGTATGTTGACGCAGTGTGTATCGCATGGTGCTATTGATGGTTTTCAGGTTGGTGGGGCGAGTGGGGGGACTCTTAGCGTTTCCCATTTGCTTTTTGCGGATGATACATTGATTCTGTGTGGGGCTGAGGAGGCTCAGATTCGTAGCGTTCGTTGTTTGCTGTTATGTTATGAAGCGGTTTCGGGATTGAAGGTGAATCTATCCAAATCGGAGGTTATTCCGATTGGTACTGTTGATAATATGCAGCGGTTGGCTTCTTTATTGGGTTGTAGAGTTTCTGCTCTGCCTATGTCTTATTTAGGGCTTCCTTTGGGTGCTAGTTACAAAAGTGTAAGGATTTGGGATGACATTTTGGAACGGATGGAAAGGAGATTGGCGGGTTGGAAGCGTATGTATTTGTCGAAAGGAGGCAGGATCACTTTGATTAAGTCCACTTTATCTAGTCTCCCGACTTACTTTTTATCTCTTTTTCCCATTCCGAGATCTGTGGCGATGAGAATTGAAAAGTTACAAAGTGACTTTTTGTGGGGTAGTGAAGCTGGGGCTCATAAGTTTCATCTCCTTAGTTGGGAGAAGGTGTGTTCTCCCATTCAGTGGGGTGGTTTGGGGCTAAGAAGGATCATTGTGTTCAATAAAGCTTTGTTGGGCAAGTGGTTGTCGAGGTTTGGTACTGAGAGGGATAAATTGTGGAGAAGTGTTATTGCTGCAAAATATGGAATTTCGAGAGGGGGGTGGTTCTCTTTGTCTCCTAGCGCTTCTTATGGGGTGAGCCTTTGGAAACATATCAGTAATGGTTGGGAGGCCTTTTCTGAGCATACGCGGTTTATTTTGGGAGATGGTCAGCGCCTTCGGTTTTGGCATGACAAGTGGTGTGATGGGCAAGTTCTAAGCCGGACATTCCCTTTAGTCTTCTCTTTATCTTCTTGTAAGGAAGCTATGGTGGCGGACTGTATGGAGTTTAATTCTTCGTCCCTAGTGTGGAATTTGCAGTTATCTAGACATGTGAATGATTGGGAGCTGGAGGAGGTTGATGCTTTCTTTTCTCTTCTCTATAAGCAGAGGGGGCGTCAGGATAATGTGGATGTGATGTGGTGGATGGGTTCGAAGAGTGGAGTTTTCTCCGTTAAATCCTTCTATGAGTATCTTATTGGTTATGCGAGTTCTGCCTCTTTCCCTTGGAAGGGGGTTTGGAAGGCGAAGGTCCCTATGCGAGTGTCCTTTTTTGTCTGGGAGGCTACCCATGGGCGCATTATGACTATAGATAACCTCAGGCGAAGGGGTGGTTATGTCACAGAGTGGTGTTATATGTGTAAGGGCGATGGAGAATCAGTTAATCACTTATTATTGCATTGTAAGGTTGCTTGCGATCTTTGGACGTCGATCCTTGGCATCGTCAATGTTCATTGGGTCATGCCTGAAAAGGTCAAGGATGTCTTCTCGTGTTGGGGTAGGAAGTTTAAGGATCCTATTGCCAAGGCCATTTGGGGGATGATACCAGCGTGTGTGTGGTGGTGCCTTTGGAGGGAGAGGAATAGGAGATGCTTCGAAGATTCTGCCCGTTCCGTTAGGAGCCTGCAGGGGGATGTTTTTCTTTCTCTTTTTTTGTGGGCTAATGCTCTTTTGGGGGGATGTTTTGAGGACTATGTTGATTTCCTTAGTTTCTTTATCTGTATGTTTTGAGTGACTTTAGTACAATCTTTGTACTAATTTCGTCTCAGGTCTTTTCCCTTCAATAAAATTTCTTCTTACTTATCAAAAAAAAAAAAATTACTGATCCATCATTCTTCCTGCTGCTATTTTTTCATAGTGCTGATTAGGCTCTGATACCAATTTAGTGAACTATGTTTTCAAATCAATTCTTTTCACATGTGCTTTTTATCTTTATTTTTTTGTTCTGTTATTACGCATGGAAGACACGTGTCTTTACAAGTAGCATTAGAGAGCCGCATCGCATTATCTAATAAAAGAATAGTTGAAAAAATATGTTGGGGTCTCGAATTTCAAAAATGGTGGAACTCGGCTCTTAAATTTACAAAATTAGAAGCTCAGGTTTAAAATCAAATTGTGAAAAAGCTCAGATAAGTTCAACCACATTTTCTCAAATATAAATCAAGCTGCTGTATGTGTTCTGAAGATTGACCTGAACCCATAGTAGGAATCTACATTGAGTTGATGAAGTATGATATTAGTATGACACATGCAGGCTGTCGAATTTGACTAATACTGAAAGTTAGCATTTTCAAACGGGGTTATGTTTTCATGGTAGAAACAATGCAGAATCACAAATTGTATATGGCGCATTTGGATGTAATTATGCATTTGTTGGAAGTAACTATATTTTGAGAACATCACGTTGACACAAGCATTATTTGCTTGTCTAGGCATACATGCATTACTTTTGCCAATAGTTCAGGATCTGTATTTGCCGTATGAAGTGATGTTGAAATATCAAAATTGGTTTTACAACTATATGGACAATTCTAGTGCAGTGAAGAATTTGGCGCTTCCGGCTTCACCTCTTTGGTATTGACCATGCATCAGAGACTGCCCATATATATGCATATTCACAAAAACTGAAGTGATGTGAAAACTTGGGTTTGATAGAAGTGATTACCATTTTGAATAGACTTGAATTTTTGAATTGCAGATGGTTGTCAGGCAGTGATTTGAAAAAGGTTGCCCTCTTTGGTTGCCCTTCCCTTGCAAGAAAGAATGTTTTTGCTGCGAAAAAACTCCGAAAGTTCTTTGAAATTCCAGAAAACACTGTAAACAAATTTCCTCCCTTTTTTTGGTCCTCTCCCGTTAATGTAATTGTTCATGAACAGTTCTAATAACCCTTTGATCTTAAAATTGTCTGCTCATCCTCAGGTTTGTAGTATATGTGTCCTCAAACAATCATGCAACTTTGCGAATCAAAGTGTGTGGAAAGGTGACGTCAAGAATTTAAATTTGGCTGTGGTTATGAGGGTTATCACGTTGTACGCTTTGGAATCTGTGCCTCCAGAGCTGGCAGTGCCCTCTGAAATAAAGGCTTCCGTGAGTAGACTGCTGAAGGAGGTTTTGAAGCTAAGTCAAAAGCAGTCATGAGAGCACACTGGCATCTTTCTGTGATCTGCGTCATTCCAGGTAACTGAATCTTAATTCACATTGCAATTTCCTTGCTCCCATTAGTTGGACAATTATCTGATGAGTTCTTTGCACCTCCTCACTGAGTGGATTTACAGGACTGCAATGACAAAAGCATAATCAACATCATGGGTAGACATCCTCCGAGTCTGGGGTTTAAAGGATTTCCTATGCCAAACATACACTAGTCAAAAATTCATTTTTGAGGATTCCTCGTTCAAGTTTGGTGCCAGAGAATTCGAAGTTTCCTCGTTCTATCACATTCTAATTGCTTTGATAAGCATAATGTTCGAGGCTATTTAATGGTTTCTTGTGTTATCTTTCTAAGTCCAAATGCTGGGTTAATTCTTGTCCAATTGAGAGTTGGTATGTGGGCAGTGTAATAGTGGTCTAACCTACATCTTTCCACCTTTTGTACTGAATGCAAAATGTCATTCCACTTGGGTTCTCAAAATCCGAGGCTCCCGAGTCTTGGAGGACTTGGTCCTCCTGCAAACGTGCTTGTAGTTGGAGGAAAAATGCCAGTCCTGCCAACCATGTGGCTGCTCTGACGACTTTTGGTATGTAGTGCAAACTTGCTTTATATAGTTGAAAAAACAGATCATGTGGTCTTGTTGAAGTCCTCCGACGATTCTTAGCCTAGGCCTTCCCCGATACAAGACAGAAAAATATTTTTCATTTTTATGGTAAGAATTATTGTGGGACATGAAAACTTCTGCAGCAGAAGATTCAAAAAGTCGTGCACTCCAACAGGAAGATTGTTATGAGATTCATCAAAAACGAGATGACCAATATTTTATAAATTCACTTTATCTTATTCTTCCTTGCTCTATTTTTTATATTTGACATTCTTTATTGCCATTCTCCCTCATTCTCATGTAAGGAGTTGACTGGAAATCACAGTAATTGATAATTTTACGTGTAAAAATGCACTGGACCACCACATAAGTTTAATTCCTAACTATTGCTAATAATGGGATCAAGAAAATCAAAATAGTTGCATGTACATTTTCTTGGAGCAACCCAATTAGGCAACATTTCACCTTAGCTTGATTGGCTACTTGAAATTCCATTTCAAACCTCTATATACTTTTTTTTTTATCATTTTTGAAATGTCAGGAGAACATAGCTAGAATATTAGGGTTAAAGACCTTTCTCGTCCTTGAATTTTATCATTTAAAAAAAAAATAGTCATGTTTTCACTTTAATCACTAGTAGTCCCTAGGTTTTTTAATTTTTTCAGGGTTAATACCCTTTTTAGTCCCTAGGTTTTGGGGCGGTGTTCGTTTTAATCCCTAGGTTTTATTTTTGTTCAAAACCGTCCCTAGGTTATTTACGTTTGTCTTTTTAGTCCTTCCGTCCAATTCCGTCACTCCCGAGCCCAGTCAGCTAACGGCGGGACACGTCACACCCAATAGAATATTGCCACGTGTACTAATTTTTTTTTTAAAAAAAAAAATTTCCACATGGTTTAAAAAAAAAAAAAAAAAACCAAAGGATGTTCCCGTGGCCACCTCCCCGTCGCTCGGTGGTGGCCAGGGAGGCCACCCTTCGCGCGAGGGAGCCCAGATCTGGGCTCCCGCTCGTCGGTGGCCAGACGGGGAGCCCAGATCTGGGCTCCCCGTTCGGTGGTGGCCACGGGGGTATCTCCCTTGTTTTTTTTTAAAAAAAACCATGTGGAAATTGTTTTTTTTTTTAAAAAAAAATTAGTACACGTGGCAATATTCTATTGGGTGTGACGTGTCCCGCCGTTAGCTGACTGGGCTCGGGAGTGACGGAATTGGACGGAAGGACTAAAAAGACAAACGTAAATAACCTAGGGACTGTTTTGAACAAAAATAAAACCTAGGGATTAAAACGAACACCGCCCCAAAACCTAGGGACTAAAAAGGGTATTAACCCATTTTTTCAATAGGATCCTTCCGTCTCCTTTCATTAGTCTCAATGATTAGTTGTGTATACCTATCAAAATCTTATTGAAAAAGTATACACGTGTCAGAATTTAATTGATCGCAACGTATATCACCGTTAGGTGTTTGGATTTAAATTAATGGAACTACTTTTTTGACAATGAAAAGACAATAATTTTTAGTGGTCATATTGAAAACTCGAGAATCATTTTTTAAAAGCGGGTAAAATTAAAAGGATGGAAAAGGTCTTCGACGCATAATAGTATGATTGTGATTAACTGAAGATATATGTATCAAATTTTAGACAGAAAAATGAGGTCATGGAAGAACACGAGGAGAATTTAAAAGTGAACATTGTTGTTTGTTTCCTTTTAGAACCGGATTAGAATTCCAAGCTCCTATTGTGATTCTAGAAACATTGTCTTAATCCATTTGGACTTTTAGTCTTCTTGCCAAACTACAGATCAGAAGCCCCCAAATTTCTACCTTATGAACAACAACTTTTACCAGATTACGTATCAGCAATGACCTTTTTTTTTCTAGATCATGGTCCAAAAACAGGACCCGAATACAAACTGACCAGGTCGAATACAACCAGCGGGATCCTAAAAGGATCAGATAAAGCCACTATATGCTCCATGCAATGCAGTGGGAGCGGTGACCGGACATAGTAGACAAATCTACCAGACCTAGATACAAAAGCCCAAACAAGGGCGGACAAGATCCATAACGAATCGGAAAATCCCCCAAGGAGCCGGATACAACCAACAGCAAAACAAGCACCAGTCAAGAACACACACCGGCCAAGAACACGACCCAAAACAAAACAATAGAATCAACAGCAAAACAACAGAACCAACAGCAAAACAAAAAAAAAACAACAATCGGAATCTGCAAAAGCACTAGGCGATCGGAATAACCATACGTTGACGTCCCACACACTGCCGGAAAGCCGCCGATACCAAGCCGGAGCTGAAACCGCCGGGCGCGTGGACTCACGTGCAACGCGTGGGGCGCGTGAGGCGCCACGCGCCACCCAATGGAAGCCGGACCGGAGCAGCAGAGGTCGCCTGGAGGAGCAGAAGACATATAGCAAGGGGGTGGCCACCGGTGAGACACAGGAGCACCGGGATCTAGCCTTCAAGATTCTAAGCTAAAAAAGACAGAGAGAAGGAGGGAAGAAGAAGAAGAAGATCGGAGGAGAGAGAAGAGAGTAGAGGGAGAGAGGGGAGGAGGACAGCAAGAAGAGTAGCTCCTCCCGCCGCCGGAAAATAAGGAGAAAAAAGAGCGGTTAGTACTAAGAGATGAAAGATCTAGAGAGAGGGGCCTCTCTCTAGAACGGGTCTTTTTTCTGTATCAGCAATGACCTTGAAGTCGATTTTTTCTGAGATTCGGCGTTAGTCAAACAACTGATTTTGGTAGACCGTTTTTGGCTCTTTTTGACCCTATGCCGACAGTGACCACGTTGAAAAGTACTTAGTGGGGTGGCAAGCATGTCGGACTCCACGTGACTCAACTGCATGCCACCTCCGACGAGGTTGGGCAACGCGGTCCCCACCATCCACCGTATCATCGTCACCGTAGGAGTCCCAGACCCAGAGGACCCACCCAAACTCAACATTGTCGAATCAGAGAGTATGATCCATGTTTGGCAGGCACCGCTGTCTCGTTAATGGACACCATTTTGTTTTTATAATAAAAATTTACTGTATAGTATTTAAAGATACCGTCCATGACTCCATCATATGTACGATCTACCATCAAATAATAATTCGTACGTTTGGGAAAGTAATGATGGGGAAAAGATTGGAATACAAACTACATCCGTTGAAAGATAACCAAAGGCACAGTTTAAATTTAAGGGACAAGATTCGGACATTTATGTTTGTTTATCGAAAATTTTGAGAAATATTTTTAAAATTTTGAAAATATTTTAAATATTAAATTTTGTTGAGATTTGTGAAAAATTTAAAAAATATATTTATTTGGTTGAAATTTTTGGACAGACAAACATACCCTTCTTTAACGTGGAGAGTTGGTTTCTGATCTGTTTTGTTCAATTTGGCTCATCAAGCGCTTGAGCTTTTATTTTTTTTCCTTCGATCTTCTTTTTGGGAACGCTTCAGTCCCGTTTCTTCAATACAAGAATACATGAGATTAGTGCTAACACTTCCCTCTGTAATTCACCAATTTTGTACTTCTCAACTCCTGGAGTCAGAATACAGAAATGCCCACCAACATCAAAGTCAAGAGAATTGTGAGGTTGTCTTCAAGCTTAGTAATTAAGAGGAGCGATTCCACCAGCGTCAAGGCAAAGGAGTCGCAACCAAAAAAACCCATAACCATTTCCACCAGACTTGTTTCTGTTATAAATAGTTTAAGATTAACGAATTGCCTCCAATGAGATCTGCTAAATCTGAAAGGGCGAAAAGGAAGACCTTTGGGGAGAAAAAAGAAAAAGCATGTTGGGGAAGACAAGAGAAAGACGTATGAAAAAAAAATGGAAAAAAAATGGTGGGGGAAGAGCTTGGTCCATCATTGCATATATGTAACTGAAAGTAATAAATATTTAAGTTTAAGAGAAAATATCATTTTTTTTATCTTTTAAATTATGAGTTAAATGTAAGTTTGAGCTTTCAAATTATCAATTTAGTCATATAAAACTTTTAAATTATTAAAATTTATCAATATTACTAATGTTATAAGATTCAACGTTCAATATTGCGTCACATATTCCATTTTCTAAGCATTTAAACAGTGGGATATTCCTAAAAAGCGAATATTAATATATTTTTAATAATTTCAAAGTTAAATATGATGAAATTGATAATTTATATTGCTAAATAACATTTAGGTAATTGTTGGAGGGTTATAAGTAAAGATTATTCAAAATTTAAAATAGCATACATCTCATTTTCTCTTTTATTCACGGGATAATCTACTTTAAATAAAATTATTAAAGAACAAGATAAACTCCAAAATAAACATTACCAAATGGGACCAAATACAAAAGAACAAAAAAAAACAATTAAAATTTTTTAAAACTCGTCAAATTAATTTCTAATTTTATGTATTTTAAAATTTAAGAATTTATTTAATTTTGCGCAAATTAGAAGAAGCAAGATTATATTTATCCCATATTTTGTTTTCTAAAATATTTAAGGCTAAAATCTTCTTTTATATATTTATTTATTTTATTTGATGTAGAAACAAAACAAACCGGCCTAGTGAGGGCGCGTCTGTGCTGCAGCACACCTGCCCGAAAGAACTGCAGCAGACCCGTCCCGCCTAGTGATTGCTACATATGACATTAATTTTGTGATGTGGAGGCCCTGACACATTAGCCTTTTCAAAAATATCTCTCCTGCGTCTCCTCCACCTATGGCCACCTACGAACACCATCTCCCTATTAACCTCGGTCCCATAGCCTCCAAGCACCTTTTTTTTCCCATTAATCCAGCCCATTGACTTTTTTCAGGGCCAGATTGTCGTAGGCATGTGCTTATACTGCACAGTGGGTAGGTAGACAGGGATCGACGCAACGCTATTTCTCTGTGTAATATTTGCTTGCATGTAGTCACTCCTGCATCTAATTAGGATGCATTTGAGAATTAAAATTTTAGCTAAAATTTTATATATTGGGATGGATGAAAAGCGATGAAAGAAAGTGAAAAAGTTGGTGAAAAAATATATGCAAATTGATAAATAAGTGAGGGGAAAGAATGTTTTGTAATGATGTTTGTTACGTAAACAGAGGCCTTAGAGAATAATAAAAACAGAGACCGGATAAATTTTTCAACTTTTTTACAATGGCAAGGGCCATATTAGTTTTCTTTAAAAAAATTCGAAATTAAACATAGTAAAAGATAATAACTTTAAAATCATCACTCCATTTCTATCAAATCAGATCTTTTTACCTAAATGGGTATATAAAAAAAATCAAATAATCTTTCTTAACTTGTAATCATTTCTATTCTAACTTTTTAACTTGACACTCAAGAATTACAAAATTTTCCAAAATGGCTTTCACAAACTCTAATCTACTTTAATTTTCACAATAACATTATATTTTTTTTTAAAAAAAGAATAAATACGGTTCGCATCCTACCCTCTAATGATTTTAAATTATCCATAAAGATAAATAGCACAAATCAACTAAGTGAATGACCAAATAAAAAACCATAAGTTTGATATTATTCTAATGGTTGAATAATGATTTGATATTTCTATTTGCTTCATATTCTGTTCGTGAAATAAATGGTGAACGATATTCAATGTTGCAATCGATTCTTCTTGACTCGATTAGCAACTTTAGTTTACACTAATTTGGTGTAACATAATGTAGTTTTTACTTATCTAATATCATCTCTCTTTTTATTACTGTCGGGACAAAGCTAATATTGGGGATGTTTGTTTGTCAAAATATTGGGGAATATTCCCAAAATTTTGGGAATCTTTACTTTATTGAGATTTATTGGGGTTTGTGAAAAGTGAAGTGTGTAGGTGTAAAAATTAAAAATTTTGAAGTTTGTATGGTTTGTCCGATTTGTTGAGACCCCAAATATTTGGGGTCTCAAACATGCCCATATGTCACTTTTGAGGAGTCAAAACGATAATATGATATCTTTTGGGGAACCAATGTAAAGAAAAATACAAAATATCAAATTTCGAACCCGACTCCAGCACACTATACTGCTACAAAATAAAACTATATGCAGTACAAACTATCGTGTTGATGTATGAGTTTTTTCTTTTTTGGGATAAGTAGTACACAATTTTTATAATATAAGAAAATTACACATTAATCTCTTAATTAAAAAATGTTATAAATTAATTTTTACTATAAAATTTTCAATAAAAATACGTCTCTCCGTCAATTTGCATATGTTTCACTAATGATAGGTTTTAGTAGATCATATAATCTATTTGAATACGTGATATGTTATGGTTAGTGTTAATTATTAGATATTTTTAGTGAAAAAATAAAAATAAATTAATAGACTTAAGTTTTTAAATTTCTAATGACTAATTTAATTTTACGTGTTTTATTGTTATTTATATAAGTTAGGTCTAATAAACTATTATATTAAATATTTAAAGATCGGAATGGAATCCCGCGAGTGTCACTTGCGGGCACCTTGCGAGTGGAACCCTAATAATCAACATCATGGGACCCGCTAGGTCATGCCTGAAAGGTAACGGTCACGTGAAAGGGCCAGTAGCGCTCGCCCAAAAGCTGACTACGCACACAATTGCCACAGTCGTGCCGGTCCTCGCCTTACACGTGCGCCGAACTCTGACGCGTTCAATGTCACCTCCCTCTACTTCTACAGGGGCCAGACACAGACGGTTACGGAACGAGGCGCGGAGATTTCTGACGCGTGGCATACAGACGTCCTGATTGGTCGGAAATAGACAGTGAACGAGGCACAGCCTCTGACTTCGGCGACGCTTTTACATGTGGGGGTTTGTTTTTGAGGACTTCCATGTAATGTCAAATCTGCCCCTGCAGGTGACCGCGGCTGTGCGCTGTAGTAGGTCAAACACGGCTTTGACTGTCACACACTATGGATTTTCATGTCTGCTGTGATTGGGTAAATCAAAAGGTTGCACAGACTTTCGTGCACCTAGTAAAATTCCTTCCGGGGATTTGATTGGCTGCTGGCTGCTGCAGCTTCTTCCGTGCGATTGTCCTATACTTTGCGGGTCTCGTGTGTTTGAACGGTTCCTCTTCCAAATTTAAGAACGCGTTTTCATTATTATAATGACCTGATTTGCGCTAATTCAGATATTGATTGATAATTAATGGTAATCAATTTTTGGATTAGCTACCTAGACATATTCTATCACTGGACAAAATGACTTTTTAGAATAAATAAATAAACTCTGGTCTCTTAATATGAGAATTAAAACTAATAAATTATAGTGATGCATGTGAATAAATGTATGGATTTACTTCGTTATTTAAAAAATTAAATTAAAAAAAGTTAAATCCGGCTAATTAATTAAGCTTACAAAAATACAAACGAAACTCGTAAAAATAATCTAGAAAAAAAACTCGTAAAAATAATTATAATTTATGATTTTATGAAAAAGTTTAGGAAGGAGAAGATTCCTAGAATTCCGCTCCCGTGTCGCCAAAAAGTCTTTAAACAGTGGCATAATAGTAAAATGAGTGGAGATTATGGTTATTTGATAGCACTCAAATGTATTTAGCCCACCATCTCCCCAAAACCCCACCATCATTTTCACACCAAATCACATGCTTCTTTTCTTTTTCCCGGGTTCCATCAAAACCACTTTCGATTCGGCGAAGCCGTTTCCTGGCTAACTCCCCCCTCCTTCCCGTGCTGGTTTCCGACCTGAACCCCGGCAGCTCCAACGCTTTCTCACGTAGATCCGACTGGATCATTGGAAGCAAAGCCGAAGAAAAATAAAAAGTGAAGCAGCCACAGCCAGTGTAGATTCGGTCTCTGATTTTTGCTCTCGTAGCTAGCTATTAGCTGAAATTCGTCCCTAAACGCTGTCGTTTCCTCAGATTCCTCGTTTCTTTGCCTGTTTCACTCCGATTCACCAGCTTGGAGCTCAAAAGCTGTTTTCGTCGATCATTTCTTTCGTCAGATTCATACTCATTCCATCTCAAACGGTGTCATCTTGAACAGGATTCTGAGCTGAGAGGTGAAGAGGAAAAGTCTGTTCTGCTTGGTAAAGCCAGAAGTGGGAAGCTTTTTGGTGTTGATCTTTTCGAAAATTAGTGGAGTGATAATCGCTTCGGGATACAAGAAGTCTCCTGATACTCACATCCATTGTTGAATCAGAGAGAGGGTGGAGATGACGTCAGGGAGTCGGCTGCCTACGTGGAAGGAAAGGGAGAACAACAAGAGGAGGGAGAGGAGGCGGAGGGCTATAGCGGCCAAGATCTTTTCCGGCCTGAGAATGTACGGAAACTACAAGCTCCCCAAGCACTGCGACAACAACGAGGTCCTCAAGGCCCTCTGCAACGAGGCTGGTTGGATCGTCGAACCTGACGGTACCACCTACCGTAAGGTAATACAGCTGTTTTCTTTTCTTCCAATTTAAATATTGTTTTCCGATGCAAAAACGAAATGGGTTTTGGAGTTTTAGAGCAAATGAAGTGCCTCGTATAGTTGTTAAGGATTTTGCTTTTGGATTTTCCTCATCTGTATTTTCGTATCACAATTCACAAGATACCGCGGATCGTCTAAACTTGAACTGGTCCTTTCTCCGTTTTCTTCTCGTGATTGGTGCTAACGTAATCTCTCGGTGGTGGCTCGCCTTAGCCCTAGTAGTCGGGATCGAGAGAGGTGGAAATCAGACTATATTCCAATTAGCGGAAATTAGTTAGTTTCCTGCTGGTCTGCTACTATGCGCTGTGTCTGTGGCATAGCAATCATAGCATGCATGTTGCCTCGCCTGTTGGTTTCAACAAACACGAACCACCGGTCGAACCAGAGGTCCAGAACTCGTGCTTCGTGCTGTTTGCTAATAAGCGCTGGATCCCTCCAGCTTACGCTAGCAAGTATAACGAGCTTTACTAAACTTCGTTTTGTGTCAGGGCTCATGTAACCAGTGGGACTGATGGTCAGTGGCGCACGTTAGCAGTGAGCGGGTCAAAATTTTCTCTATCTATTTGTTTGTAAGCACTTTTACGCGTGAAGCGCGATAGATTCCCTCTGCTTCTTTAGGCTTTTGACGAGTAATAATAATCTCAGGCCCTGGAACTGCATAGATCTCGAGGAGACGAATATGCCTGGTTGGTTTTCAAAGCACCTCTTTTTTTTTTTTTTTCTCGAGCGGTTTTCTTAGAAATCGAGTTCCTTAAATGCTTCTACTTGGGTCTGGAAATTTGAGAGCGTAGAGAGGGACAGGAGGGTAATTTTTCATTTCGGTGTATGTTTGTGAGAGTGGCCAGAGAGAGAGAGGGGGGAAGAGTTGGCCTCTGCTTTTTGTATTGGAAGAGTGACCTTTTGCAGTATGTGCTCAGTCTTCTACTTTAGACACGACTTTCCCAAGACTTCCAGTGATGGTTTCTGCTTTATTGGAGTTTTTGCAGTTTCATTATTTGAGGTCATTTCTGATTGCCACTCTTAACTAGTGAATCCTCCTTTATTGAAGTCTACCATTAATTTCGATTTGCTGCGGGAAGCTCTTAAATAATCAATGTGTATCTTTTTCCTTTCTTTCCCCTTTTCTTTCTTGTTTTTTGGTCTTTCCATTGTGGGGCTTTTGATTTGTTTTTTTTTTTGGGGGGCGGGGAACTCGGTTCGTTGTTTAGGTCATGAATGACTTCTTGCTTGTTGGTAGGATGGATTTGGCTAACCGTTTAATGGGTACTAGTCCCATGATAAGTTGTCGCTTGGTTTCATTTTGTTGATTTCTATTTCTTTCATAAGCACAATGTTTTCCATACTCTCCTATCTGAGATCATATTTGTGAAGAGTACTGGGATATGAGAATCCACGAGTTAATTAGCTTGTATAAGCACAATGTCGTCCTTACTCTCCTATCTGCGATTATATTTGTGAAGAGTAACTGGGATGTGAGAAACCACGAGTTAATTAGCTTGTAAATCTTCTTTTTCCATAGTAAATCTCGGGAAGGAATGAAAGTGATACTTATATAGGGGCTTAAGGGAGTATTTATATCTCACGCAATAAATTGTTTCATTGCTGACCACCACCACTTTGGAACTACGACAGTAGCTTGCATATGCTTTATTAATTCTTATTTTTTCCCCTGGGATAACGATTTCCATCTGAGAATGTAGCTCTCCCTGCAAATGAGATGGTAACTCAGATCAGACATACTATATGGATCTGTTTTGGTAGCCCTTAACTACTGAGCAAATGGCGCTAATAATTATCTATTTCCTTTTTGTCGTTGCTAGTAGTTATTTTGAATATAATATGTGTAATCGTTTTGATAATATTGAATCACTCATAGATAAATAAGAAAGTAAAGAGTTTTTAGTTGGCATTAAGATGATTATCCAGTTGCAATTCTTAGATCACACTCAAATGCTTGTTTGAATTGCAAATATGAAAATCACTGACACTTTGTGTATGACATCTTTTGTCTTAATCTTTTCGAAGTTTGGGATTTGAACAATCCCATGACTGATTTTGGTTCTGCTATTTACCAATAACCCTTTTACTGATCAAGACTTAATGTGAGTAACGAGTAATGGTGGTACCATATGGATGAGAATGACCCATTTTGCAGACATAAAATGATACTTTTAAGTAGTTGGACTTTTGTGACGCCCTCCAAATACTATAGAGTAGATCTTTCAGAATACACTATTAAATAGGCATCAACAGTGAAGAGTAATGACCTGGTAATAGACACATGCTAGGTTTACTCTAATAGATTAGATGAATAGCTCAAAAGGGGAAATTTTGACACTTTGTAATAGGAAGGCATGTAAATTGGCATATAAATAGGATGAGTTGGTTAACAGAAGCTGAGAAAACTTTCATAAATTGTGAATTGGAGATGCAAAAGAGTACAAGGTCAAAAGCTCTATCAAGTCCTAGACAGGATCATTGCGAAGGGTCCTCAACATGATTTACGAGTACATCCGAATTCGACATTAAAGATGTTGTTGGACTTTTTAATTAATCCTAAGACTTAGGACCTGCAACCTGCAACACAAGTCCTAACACTCAAGATGGCATCTTGGTGTGGTGACGAGCAAGTTTTGCAATAGAACTATTCCTCTATCCAGTGTGTGAATCATATCAGTATAACATGTCAAGCTTGTGACACAATTTTCATGGTTCTTTTGCCCTTGTGTATAATTAACCTGATTGCTTGGACTCTTATTTTTCGTCATGACTTCATGTAAAATGTGTATCAAATTGTGGGTTTATTCGTCAACTATTTGTGATGCTTAATGAATGTCAAATAACCAATTCAAACACATGCAGGGATGCAAGCCTGTTGACCGCATGGAAGTGGTTGGTGGATCTACAGCAGCAAGCCCATGCTCATCTTACCAACCAAGTCCCTGTGCGTCATACAACCCAAGCCCAGGCTCCTCTTCTTTTCCCAGCCCAACTTCATCCTCCTATGTTGCTAATCCGAATGCTGATGGCAGTTCCCTTATCCCATGGCTCAAAAATCTCTCATCTGCATCATCTTCAACCTCCTCTTCCAAATTCCCTCATCTCTACATCCGTGGCGGTTCAATTAGTGCCCCTGTCACCCCTCCACTGAGCTCCCCAACTGCTCGCACACCCCGATTCAAAACGGATTGGGATGACCAGTCGGCCCGTCCAGGCTGGGTTGGGCAGCACTACTCATTCCTTCCATCTTCCACTCCACCAAGCCCTGGACGCCAAATTGTTACTGATCCAGAATGGTTTGCTGGAATTCGACTTCCTCAGGGTGGGTCGACTTCTCCAACATTCAGCCTTGTCTCATCTAACCCATTTGGCTTCAAGGAAGAGGCTTTAGCTGGTGGTGGATCTCGCATGTGGACTCCTGGACAAAGTGGGACATGCTCTCCTGCAATTGCAGCAGGCTGTGATCACACTGCCGACATTCCTATGTCTGAAGCAGTTTCAGACGAGTTTGCATTTGGAAGCAACACAACAGGCCTAGTGAAGCCGTGGGAGGGAGAGAGGATTCATGAAGAGTGTGGATCAGATGAACTAGAGCTCACTCTGGGGAGCTCTAGGACCAGGTGCGTTGGTCTGAACATCTGATGAGGTATAGATTAATTGGGTTGTTTCTTTACTTACTCGAACCATCTTATGTACTGCAGGTGAATGATTGCTCAAGTGAAAGAATCAGTGGTTCCTTTGTATAAACTCTGAGCTGTTTGAGAAAGTGTAACCAAAAAGCAAAAAAAAAAAAAAGAGACTGAACAGAAGCAGTAGGTGTTTTTTGTTTTATCTTTTCTTACTTTTCAGATTTTATTTGTTTCCAAGACTTATATAGGTAGTTCTTTCAAAGTGTGGGGTGCTTTCATTCGGTGGTTCACTATTTAAACCAATTGTATCGGGTGAACTGATATACATATATGGGTGAGCTGCCATTCATTTGGTTTGTCTCTGTACTTGTGTACATTCTTTGACATTATGATTTGTTCTGCATGTAATGGCCAGATCTTTTTTTGTGAAAATCCTGATAGATTTATCCTCTATATTGTTTGACATTATAATGTGCTCTACATGTTATCCAGTCCACTATTCTTTTGAGGCTATTATTTCAACCCGATCTTTAGCCCTTACTTTCATGAGTGGGAGATACATTGGGCTCTGCTGTTGTCAAAGGAATTTTTTTTTTCTTGGCAGTTGTCAAAGGAAATTTGTTACCAGAGAAAGGAAACACTTTTCAGACGCTGCAAATGCATGTGGGCCAAACTTTTTATTGGAACTGCCACGGGGTTTGTCTCTTTCGGTGCTGTTTCACCTTCTTTTGACCAAAGCCTCGGGAGTGGCTAAATATGAAGTTTGCTTTTTTAGGGCCCACGATGTGAATCATATAATATGTGTGCAAGTCACCAAGAAGATGAGGGAGGGGCCTACATTACCTTCCCTCTTGTGGTTTCTACCTCTTAATTTCTAAAATTGGGCCGGTCAATCCAACTGGGTTTAGACCTTTTTTTGAAGTTTGTTCAATAACAATCCTTTTCTACGGTTTGTAGCAATTATAACGAACCCTAATTTTGGCTTCGCCAATTTGTCGTTATAAAGCCGAAAAGTGCAAGAAAAAACCGACTTGATAAGTCCCTCCCTCTTTCTTGTGTCTGACCCACCTCTGTGCTTTTGTCGGTGGGGATTGGATTCATCCCAACGACACCCTCGTAAATGCCATGTGTGCCGTTCCTCTGCAAAATTTGGCCATGCTTTTAGCTCAGTACGTTTCCTGGATTCACGGTGTCGGCTTATGAGTTGAGGGAACCAGTCTAAATAAATACCCTTACGTTCCTTCATGTCATACGCATAAGGCAGTGAGCTGATCTAGCAGGTACCAGTGTTGCGCTTGCACATGCTATAATTGTTAGCTACTTAAACAGTTAAGCCTGTGTATATTTTATTGAGATTTGTAAAAAAGAGTACAGATAATTTTTTAATATAAAAGATGGAGTTTATGAAAAGAGTGTATAAACTCGTGAAAAAGGCTTCCAAAAAAAATTTGTGCTTGCCAAACAAAGACTGGTGCTTGAGTGTCAAAATTTTGGATATGAGTAAAAAGGCTACAAAATAATCCTCTCCTCTCGTTAAATTACTCTTTTTTATTATAATATTCATTCAAAATAATTTATCTCTTTTCACTTTGTCACCGATTTTCATGAAATATCTTTATTTTTTCACAAACTCCTATACCCAAAATTGTAACACTCAAAACACCGAGATTCAATCATTGTGTTATTTTTATTTCTTACTATGTTGTCAAATAAAAAAACTCCTTATGCTTCAAGTTTACAACCCATTTTTAAAATAAATCAGTCTTATATTCTCTATTCTTTATATCTCTGAGAGCTAAATTGAGTACGTAACATAAAAGATACAAGCTCAATACAAATATGATATGCTCAAAAGAAAGTGTATAATTCACATTCACAACAAAGTTCCTTTCTCATACATTGATCCCTTTTAATTTTTTTTAGTTTTTTTGCTGTTGTTAACAAAACAGTTAACCAGAATAGTTCATAGATAGCTTATGTATATCAAGAGAGATTAGATCAAAATTTGGTTCTTTTGGAATTAATACTTCTACTAGCGAAATGCAAAAACTTTCAACAGGACATACATTGTAGACATGTACCTTGACAAATGGCACAAGCCCTTTGTTGAGAAATCTGAAAATTTAAGTTGAAAAATGCACAAGCCCTTTCAAGGTCCAAAGAATTTGTCCTACTCCAACAATAAAGCATGGATTTTTTCTTCCTAGGCTGGTTTCTGTGTTACCATCGGAAATTATTTTCTTTGTCCTCTATGGAAATCTTGTTCATTCTTTTCTATAATTCTTCTACCTGTCATGACTATAATTTTCTTAGTTGATTGTTATTTTTTTTAGTTTAAAAGAAAATTTAATTACAAATCCAGATTGAAGTACCTCTAACTTGATCATAGTTTAAACAAGAAGCCCATTGATTTGTTTGAGGAACATAGATTAAAGGTTTATACAACAAAGCATGTAACAATATCATCTACAAGCTCATCAATGATGGTATACACTCAATTTTCATAGTCTCATAATCCAGTGGATCAAGTTAATGAATCTTGCGGCTGCCACCATAAATTATTTTCGCTTAATAGACTCATAAGACACTAGTTGTTTCCATAATTTTGTGTTATAATAACATTCTTATTCCATTATAATCTCACTAATGTTTAATAGACTCCTGTTTCAGTGTAACAATTTTATAAATACGTTCCGATTCGATTGTGAGAGACAGGAGAGCAAGAACAAATAGATGTACAAACAATGATATCTGGTTTAACAATAAGCTTTAAGTTGCTTGACCATCCCATTACATGCACAAGCAGTGTTTTCAAGTGTTCAGCCTATTGTTTCCTAGTTTTGTAATTCAATTGGACTATGTACATTTCTTTTCACTGTACACACCCAACTGGGACCAATAGCTTCACGTATGTCAAATAATGAAGTAAATTCTAAAGAAGGAGAAGGCAGACAACAAGCTATACATGGATTCAGCTTCCTATTCTGCGAATACTTATCTCGGGCAGAAACATCGAACTTGGACTAGATGGTTTACCTCTCGAGCTTCTGAAATAGATTGGAAAGAGCGTGATCAAGAATAGTCGCAGCAGGCGGTGTGGGCAATGACCCAAGAAGAATATCTTCTGCACTGATAGATGGGTTTCCATAAAATCTGGAGTTTTCTCTTGATCGGGTTGCGACTATACTACCTTCGAGCGAGCACCCAATAAATGCCCCTGTAAAGCCAATCTCGATATCATCAGTCCATTGCATGAATGAATCGAGAAGCTGCAGCTTCTAGACTATACAGGTGGTCATGGTTCATAGGATTCAGCAGGGACAATAATAAGTTATATTAAAAGAACATAATATTATCATGCACATCTCTCCACAAAGTCAATACGAGGACCTGAGGTTTCTCAACACTACCCAACAACATCGTGATATTATGGTTCTTTTTCTCAACTCTTTTTCCCACTCTTTTGGTTTATGCGTGCTATTAATCAAGATACTGCAACGTAATAATCAGCTTAGTCAAATGGTACCATACAAAACTTAAACTAAATGCTACATAACAAATGATATGGTACATCTATTGGTTGGGAATTTCTGTGTGCATGCATAATGGACATATCAAACTCTTTCTACCAAGCTGACGTCTAAGAAGTATACTGACATCCACAAGAACTACTCCGCTACCCGAAGGAATCATTAAATGACAAAGGGACAAACAACTGGGCAAACAATATTGCGCCAATTCTTTTATCACGTCTCAGATGTGAATGGCACTTCCAATAAAAAAAAATATTAAAGCAGCTCAAATCAACCTCACCTCAATTTCTTTCCAAAAAGAATTTAACGAGGCATCAGCAAGACTTTCTCTGCATCTATGATGACTGGAAGCTACGAATAATTGAGGCTTTATCTAAAAAACAAGAGAAATGGTAAAAGCTCTCCCTGATGAAAAGTTACCTTTACTGCAGCTGTATGTATAGCAAGCAGCATAACCACCGTCACCAGCACGTAATCCAACTTCAGCAGCACGTCCAACGGTGCCAGCAGCTGCACTCAGACCTGCTCCAACTGAGAAATGCACATTTCCGCTGAATGTTTGGATAGCACTTTTAGTTCTCAATATAATTATGAAATCTGTCACTTCTCCTCCAGCCTGTTTGTCGTTGAAACAGAGACTATACTTCATCAACTGGAATGAAATAAAGGCAAAGGAATGTCCAAGAATTGTGTGTGCATGCATGCGAGAGACTAATCTCCAGTGCCAACTACTCTACCTCCATTTTCGTCATAGTCAAATCAATTAGTAATAATGGCTATGTAAAAATAATCCTCAAATTATGTTACGCAAATATTTACCTCAGTACCTCCCTAGCTTCGTTTTCATCCAATTTATATCAGGTAGAAAAAATGGTTTGTGGAAAATGAAACCATTTAAACTTCTAAAATTAAATAAAAAAAGCACGGATGGAAACCTAAGGCTCTAACATGCCCATCCTGAGACAGAGACCAAAGCTCAACAAATTTATGATATATGAACTCCAAAGAAGTCAGCTGACATCAATCAGGAAAAGAAGCCTGCGCACAGTACTCTACCACATTAAAGGTTCCATCACTTAACAATAATGAACTTGATGACAAACTAATACTCCCAAGAGGTTGATCCTAATATTTACATGCTCAAACATAACTAGCCAGAGATTTGTTTTCCAAAAACAAAGAGAAGGAAAAAGGATAGAAAGAATCGCCCCTTACCAATTTGCAAAATCCTTCACAATTATCTTACAAACTGAACGATAAAAGGATCGGGAATGTTCCGTTTATAAAAACTTGTAAGATTTTTAGGATTTTGATAGAATTATGAATATTTATGTAGATTGGAGTTTTATAGGTTTTTGTATAAAAGTTGGTAAATTTTTTTAAAGATATTTAATTTTTATTGGAGTTAGTAAAAAGGTGTAGAGAGATGATTTGATGTAATTTTTTAATAAAAAAGTATTGGAGGTTGGTGAAAATGTATGGAGAGAAAATTTATTATAATTTTTTTTTGAAAAGATATCGGAGTTTGTGTGAAAAGTTAGTAGAGTTTGTGTAAAAGTTATTGGTATTGGTATTTGTGTAGGATCTTTTGAGATTTTGGATGTTCGTTTTATAAATTTTGTTACATTCATTGTATCCTAAAATATTTTTGTAAACGAACATGCCCTAAAACCAAGGGGCAGGAAGTGTGTGATAGGTGCAGACCCCCGTTCTATAGCACCAATTCAGTACATTTCAAATTAACCATCTTATCCAACACATGTCACATAATAGGCCTCCCCACACCAGGATTTTGGATAGTTTCCTTCCACTTCTATCATTGCTATTCTCAACCAGTCCTTGAGGGCCTGAGGCTTCTCCTATGAATAATTGTGGGCACCAACCCTCTCAGGGTGGTTGCATGACATTATAGGTGGCCAAAGTAGTGCATATTGGACGTTCATTGACTCCTTGAAACAACCAGTGTCTTCAGGCTTCCCAAACCAAGCTGACACTGGTGGCTGTCGGTCAGCCATCAAACAGTTTTTTTGTGCAGATGCGACGTGGTTTTGGACCATGAAAGGCTGTTCTATAATGTGAGAGTTCATTATAAGCCGTTAGAGGCAGTGAGTAAAGAAAAGGGCAGACTGATGAATGAGAATCTGGAAAACGGCATGAACAAGTGGCAGGAAAGAGAGTGAGCGACTCCGCGAACTGAAGGAAAGGCATGGCTCACAAATGTATTAAGTTCAAGAAAAAGGATATCAAAACCCAACATCTTGGTCTGACAGCCTCTTAACATCCTAGGCAAGAGGCATGCGATGTTGAGTAGGGGGAAGGAAAATCCATAGAACATTTGCAGATCAGACTTCCACCTTCTAAGAGCTAGAAGAAAAGATCAAACAAAAGAGGTATATATGATGCCAGATCCAGGCATTCCAGTTCGATTCTATAAACACAGTGTCTTAAGTTTATAGAAATTCTCAGTAAATAATTCAAGCATTATTTCAACAAAATTGATATCACTATATCGTAATTCTCTTAATAAAGATATAATTTTTTGTAGGTAAGTATAAAGATATAAATTTTGTTATAAAAGAACACATGTAATCCAAGAATGACCAGTTAACTTCAATATCCACATGTCATGGAAAGTAGGTTCAGTAGATCCTAAACATTATAGGAGTGACACTGTCAAACTAGACAGGAAAAGTAAGGATAGCTAGGCCTATGACCTGTTCCTATGTTGTAGGTAGACATTACACCAACCTTTGCAATAGTAAGGATAGCTAGGCCTCTTGCTTGCTTTAAAATAGCATCTGGTATGGACTTTTCAGGCGTCAGAGTGCCAACCTGAGCAATGATATTCCGGAAGGTTATGAGCTGCACAAGAACTAAGAGCAGAACTAGTATCCTACAACAAAATGTTAGAGAACTTAACGAGTGGGCTGTAATTTATTAAAAAGGAGACAGTATATATAGTGGTAGTGATCTGCATAAACAGCGAAGGTCCCTAAACAAAAACCTATTCAGAGGTCTGAAGGCCGTAGGCAAAATAGCTCTAACAAACATAGATATGGATAGAGCTGCAGAACCTCTCCAAAACAAACACTCAACTGAAATAGTAAATATTTGAACTCAAAATGTAGGGAGCTCCCTAAAAATCAAAGTTATTTTCTTTTACTTTTATGTTCTTGTTTGTGAGGTGCAGAACCGGAGGAGCGACGCAGCGTAGATCGCAGCGTGCCGAGTTCAACCAGCTGGCGCGTGTACGTTGAAAACGGGTGAAAACTACCGAGCACCCGGCGGAAGCTACCTGCAAAGAAAAAGAAAAAGAAACCAAAAAACCAACCACTAGAAACGGCCGACCAAACCAGAGAAGGGGAGAGGGAAGAGAGAGGAGATGAAAAAAGAAAAAGGGGGAGGGGGAGGAGGAAGCCGAAGCTCCCCCCCTCCGCCGTAAGGGTTCTTCGGTTTCGGGGAAAACAGAGAGAGGTTTCGTCAAGCGCTGCAATTTGCTGGCGTCTCAACGAAGTATTACTTTCGTTAATGTTGTTTACTCCATCAGATTGATGTTTGACCCCACTGAACTCAATGAAATCATTCAACAGCTCACAAACAAGAACATAAAAGTAAAAGAAAATAACTTTGATTTTTAGGGAGCTCCCTACATTTTGAGTTCAAATATTTACTATTTCAGTTGAGTGTTTGTTTTGGAGAGGTTCTGCAGCTCTATCCATATCTATGTTTGTAGAGAGCTATTTTGCATCTCGCACGCCGACGCCGGTTGCCGCGCGTAGAGCCCCTTCCGCCGCCCGGCACGTGCTCCTTTTCCCGGATCTGGCCTCAGCAGCTCTTTCCCTCTCATCCAGGTCGTGGATCTCGCCTTCTCTCCGCCACCCGCCGCCGCATCTCCGCCTTGCGCCGCCGCCGTCTCCGGCCAGATTTCACTATGTTATGCTTTTGTCTTGCCTCTATGTATAAGGTTACTTCTTGTTTTTCTGTTGGCTGTTTTCCGGTTTTAGCCACTGTGTTTTCGGCTTGGGTTGGTTTTTATGTTGTTTCTTTTATCTGTTTAGGCATATTAGCTTGTGTTTGCTGGCCTCTGTGGCTTGTCTGGCCTCTGTGGCTTTTCCGTCCCTTCGGGGAATTTGTAGGACCTTCGGGTCCGTTTACTCGTTGGTACGCCGGCTCTTCAGAGTGTCTGGTACGCCGTTTAGAGCCTCCTGAGGTGTTAAAACCTCCTTGATCTTATCTCAATAAATATGCTATTTATGCCAAAAAAAAAACAACATTAACGAAAGAACTGAAGTCCTACCTTGTCATAACCATAAATGGTGTTTGTGGCCATATATAAATCTCATGCTCCATAGACTGGCCCCATGGAAAATTAAGCCATGATCTCAAAGTACTAAGGTCTGTAAGATCATGGGTTTGGCAACTGAGCAGCACGACTTATTTGATTAATCAAGTATGGTTGGACAGACTCAAGCCGCACAAAGCATATACATCGCAGACTCGTTCGGGATTCCCAGTATGGAACTTTGTGGGAAACAAACATCTTCCTTTAGAGCACGCGTTACAGAATATCCCTCCACAAAAACGTAAGTGGTGCCTGGAGCAGATGATAGGATGAAACTGTTGGGGTCCACACCCATAAGAGATAGACTTAGAATAGAAGTAGACTTATAGTGGAAGTCTACTTGCTCCATACTTCTAGTTTATCTAGGATTCTCTTAGGGTTTTCTCTTTGTATTTTTCCCTATAAATAAGAGGCTTATGTTATAGGAGAAGAGGCACGTGAGCAAGTGAGATCGTGTGCATTGGGCAGAGAGAGAGGAAGAGAAAGAGGGTGGTGTGACTATTGTATTGGGGCGGGCAGAGTAATTTTCTTAGGCTTTCTTAATAAAATTGCTCTGGGGTTGACGTAGGCCGGATTGGGGCCGAACCACGTAAATCTGGTGTTCCTTTCTTTGAATTTTCGTGACGCTTTTCCCAACAAGTGGTATCGGAGCCTGGTTCGAGGAGCCGGAGTAGTTTTTCGGGAGAAGCGGAGAAGGTCCGAAACTTTCAAAGTGGTCCGATCTGAGATTGGAGAGCACCAGCCTGCAGAGGAGATCGAGATGAAGCCGTTGGTCGAAACTGCGTCGTCAGAATCGCCGGGACGCGCCTCCACGCGCCGCAGGAAGAAGAAAAAGCGCCGCCACGCGTCACACGCGCCGAGCAGAGCCAGGGCGAGTGGGCTTCACTCTCTCCACGCGCCAGCGACAAGAGGCTGCCACGTGTCCTGTGACGTCAGCATCCACGTCATCGCCACGTCAGCAGTGGGTCCCAGGAGTTCTGCGTAGCAGTGTCACGTCATCCGCCACGTCAGCATTGCCACGTCAGCAGAGGATCGGGGTCGGCGTGCCACGTCATCAGGGAATATTCCGGTTTTTTGTTTGTTCAGTGTGGTTTTTTGGCCGGTTCAGGGGCTTTTAGGCCGGTTTTCGAGCAGGTCAGCCCGGTCCCCAAGGTTTGAGGCCATCCCGGATCCATTGGTGTAGTCAGAATTGTGAAATTCGGCCTCGATCAGTGTGAATTAAGATGACGGAGAATATGATTACCGGTATTATGATGTTGACTGCTGCAAACTACATGAGCTGGAAGCCACGGATGGAGGATATCCTTTATGCAAAGGATATGTATGATCCATTGGAGAACGAGGGAAAGAAACCGGAGGGGATTGACGAGGCAAAGTGGAATAAGATCAACCGGAAGACTATAGGATTGATTCGACAGTGGATTGGGCCAGAGGTATTCCATCACGTAGCCAAAGTAACGAGCGCTTTTGAATTATGGGAGAAGTTGGAGACAATGTACCAGTCAAAGGCTTCGCGGAATAAAGCGCTGCTAATGAGGAGGCTAGTGAATATGAAGCTGCGAGACGAGAAGTCGGTGGCGGAACATACAAGTGAGTTCCAAAACTTGATAAATCAATTGAACAGTGTCGAAATGACTTTCGAAAATGAGGTTCAAGCTTTACTGCTTCTGAGTTCCTTGCCGGATAGTTGAGAGACTCTTGTTGTTTCTCTTGGAAATTCAGCACCGAATGGGAAATTGACCATGGAGTTGGTCAAAGACGCTCTATTCAGTGAAGAGGCACGAAGGAAGGAGATGGGGACTTATGACTACAGTGGATCACAAGCTCTCATCACAGAAAGAGGCAGAAGAAGCAGCAGCTGGAATACAGGAGGCCAGGATAAATCCAGAGGAAGAGGTCGCAAGATTATCTGCTTCTATTGTGACCAAGAGGGACATATCAAGCGGAACTGTCTAAAGTACAAAGCAGAGAAAGAGAATTCATCAGAAGCCTCGGTGGTGACTGATGATTCCGGCTTCGTGTAGCACGCGAAGGTGCTTGGTACCAGCCGGAGGAGATGCAAGAGCAGGGGGAGATACTGTTCTACATGGGTCCGGCTGTACAAGCAGGGGATGCGGGCACGCTATGCGGGGGTGCAGGACACTCGGATGAGAGTGTGGTCGTCTGGTGACAAGGACGAGGTTGGAGTGCCAGTAGAATAAGGTTGCAAGGGGTGGTGAGCAAGGGGAGCAACAGACACCAAGTTGCAGGAAGTTTCTACTGTTGAAAACCCGGGAAGCACTCAACCGAAAGATGTCAGGAACAAATTCTTCTCTTATGGTTATGGAGGGGGAGATTTGTTGGGGTCCACACCCATAAGAGATAGACTTAGAATAGAAGTAGACTTATAGTGGAAGTCTACTTGCTCCCTACTTCTAGTTTATCTAGGATTCTCTTAGGGTTTTCTCTTTGTATTTTTCCCTATAAATAAGAGGCTTATGTTATAGGAAAAGAGGCACGTGAGCACGTGAGATCGTGTGCATTGGGCAGAGAGAAAGGAAGAGAAAGAGGGTGATGTGACTATTGTATTGGGGCGGACAGAGTAATTTTCTTAGGCTTTCTTAATAAGATTGCTCTGGGGTGGACGTAGGCCGGATTGGGGCCGAACCACGTAAATCTGGTGCTCCTTTCTTTGAATTTTCGTGACGCTTTTCCCAACAGAAACCACATATTACAGAGCATGCAAGCAGAGGCAGCACTGTCAGGCAACCACTTTGAAGGCTTTGCTTCAAGAATTTCCCTCATGTTACCAAAATTAGCCTCTGCAAGAGTTTGAGCCATCTCTTTCCAAGCTTGCTCGAGAATATGCGCTGATGACCAAGAAATCGTACTTCCACGGACACCTGGAACAATGGTAAACAATTTCCCTTGAGCTGCAGCTAACATCTCAGTAACCACATCCCACGTGGTTAGGTCCTTATCTTTGCCAAAAAACTGATTCCATCCCAAGTCGTCATCAGGGATATATCCCCCATTCACACAGAAACCTCTATTCAATTCTTGATGCTCACTCTCAGACATAGGTGGAACGGAGACAGGTATCCAAATCCCAGTTTCTTCAGAAAGTGGTGTCTCATAGTAAAAAAATTTACCCTGTTTCTTATGTGCAGCACCTGAGATATTTTGAACATCATCCTGTCCCCCAGTCCCCTGAGGCACTTCATTTCCAAAATCTCTCAGCGGCGTACTTTCTTCTCGTTCAAAATCTCCCGTTCCTGTCAAATTGCTCTTTTTTGTGCATTCCTCCACTTCCTTAGAAACCTAATTGTCAGCATAAGGAAACTCCCATCAATCCATTAATAGATCTATCATAAAATAATTTTGATAAGGAAAAAGACAGTTTTAACTTCTGCACTATTTTCCACTCTCACTCATTGGATACATTACAAAATCAGGCACAATTTAACCATGCGGACTAACAGTTCCCCCCCACTCTAAGAGAACAAACTGTTAGCAAATCACAATCCTTCTGAAATGTGAAAATTAATCACAATCCTCACGAGGCAGCTTTTTTCCCCCCAATACTAATGATTCCTTTTAAAATGAGAAGACTTCTCCATTATATCAATTCCTCCGTTGTTATGGATGCTGTGAACCGTGATTCTGCTGATTGTCCATGGCAAATTGAACCTTTAGTTTTGTTGATCAAGGATCGCTTAGCTCAGCTCCCTTCTTTCTCTTGTTCTTTCTCCCCTAGGTGTGTTAATGTAGCTGCTCACACCCTTGCCCAATGGGCTGCTTCCTCTCACATAGAGGGATGCTTTCCCAATTTCTGCGGGCATCATAATCGGCTTCCTTGGCTTATGAGGGTTGTGACCCTCCTTAATTGTATTGACTTTGTTTTATAGTTTTAATGTTATTCGCTTTGTTGATTAAAAAAAAAAACTAACGACATTCTTCCCAAAGCTTTCAAGAAAAATACTCATGCGGACAGGTTTGGATCAGACAATAGTAACTATGTTGCGTTGATCAGAGATTGATACATTCAATACCATTAAAGTTGCTGCAAGATCCTAAAACGACTTCAAATTGCTTTAAAGCATGACGCGTCAATCATTTGGGAACTCCTAAAATTGGGACACTGTTTTTCAAGACCACTAATTCATACCCCCTAGTCGGCATGATACAAGTTTCTCTGAACTACTAAAAAACCAACATAAGTTTCTTATTACTCTTTCCTAGCGTTCTCAAGTACATGTGGAATTGTCTTATTAATATAATGGATCTTGTCTGCTCACAGTGTGCTTCTTGAGCACTGCTATTTTCCAGGGATGAGCTTCTCACTTCTCAACCTGATAATACTCGTACCATATTACTCCCCCCATATTATCAAAACATATCCACCATGCTACTTATTCGAATGAAGCTCACCCATTACGAGATAGTTAATATGCTACACAACAATCGAATTGAAAAGGAAAAATGAAAAATGAAAGTCAACTAATCCAAACAAATGAGTCGTTTAACATAATTCAACTAATAATAAAGCGAAAAAACCATATTTTTGGTTGCAAAGAATACTGCAACGGAATCCGTAATTTAGAATTTCACTATTTGGGAAACAAGAAAACGAGGAACTAACACGATACTTGGCTCTCTTGCAATTTCAGGTATCCCGAAACGAACTTGTTTCGGCAAGACAGGTTAGAGAAAATTAATATAGACATATGGCAATAGCGATGGAAAAAGAGATTGCGTCACCTGCTGCGAAAGGAAATTGGGTCTGTAATCTTCGAGTTCAATTTTAGGGTATCGTACGGAACCATCCATTGACGACCACTGCTTCCAATACTGGTAAACGAGGGAAAAAGAGATTCTTCTTGGAATCAACTAATTCTGTCCTTCTACACGTTCAAAAGAGTAAGATGAACTGGCTACACGTTATCTTCGCCAACAGTCCAAGAAAGGTTTAAAGATGAACTGGCTAGCCAATTCTTAGGTTCGACACTCGTTGAAAGCCAACAAGAATTTCAATCAAACAAGGGAAGCAACGCAATTGTAATTTGAAAAAAAATAAAATATTAACTTGTAAAGTGGTAAGACTGCAAAATATATTTATCTAATAACTATTTTTAAATTAAAACTAAAAAAATTGCCCAAAATAGCTAGTCAACTTGAGGATAGAATTATATAAAAAAGAAAACAGAGTACAAAATTTGAAAAAATTTGAAAAAATTTGTTATCGTAAAAGGGACTCCAGGGCATTTCATTTTTTTTTAATAAAAAATTTAGTAAGTCTGTCTGTCTCCATATTACGAGATAATTTATGAGAATGTCATCTCTATCTTCTTGAAAAATACTCATCTCAAAATTATATATTAAGAATGTTTCAGAGATTTCAGGAGCTCAAGTTTAATTGGCCTTGGCCATAAAGAAACAGTTCAAACGAGTCCCCAAAATTAAGATGCAAGCTTTTGCCCAGTTGGGTGAAGCTCATGGCAGCAATAATTGCCTTAACTTGTACGCCTTAAGCTGAATATGGCATCAATATGACTCGGCAGCAGCAACGTGTGTGCATTTCCGGGTGTTCTGCACTCATAGGTTACAACCAATATCGTGCCTGTATCATCCATTCTTTGTCCCATCAGGTCTAGCTCAAAAAAAATTGAAACACAAAGTCCAAAAAACAAATATACAAATTTTTAACAATAAATTGGGAAAGATAATAATCCTTCCACACTACACTTTTAAAGCCCATTACTAATCATCATCACTTTCATAGTTTTGGCATAGTGATTGTAGTCCAATGCCAGTGTCAATGGTTTTATGCTCTTGAGTATCATCATTTGGCTTTGCCGGATTTCTACCATTAGAGGCCACACCTTGCAGTGCACTTGTAACAGAGGTTCCAGCCCCTTGTTTGTTCACTCCCAGTCTCGCTGAATTGCTGTCAACAGAAGCTGGCTTCTTAACCAAAACTCTAAAGGTTGAAGACTTGATTACAAACTTGGCATCACCAGGAGCTTCGGAAGCACTGGGATTTTCTGTCAACAATCAAACATAAAACATGTAGTACTGGAAAATATTCTAATGGAAAAATACTACAATTTGATCCCAAGCAGCGGCGTTGTTGTTTCTTTTTTCCCTTCTCAAGCCAATAGGCAATAGCATTCTTTTCAAGCGGAAATAAATTATATGGTTTAGTATAAAATCACTACTTCAGCAAATAATAATTTACTTTTTAGCAATACCAAAATGCTTAAAGCAAAGTGAATGCAACTCTCTCACTCACATAAAAGCAAGATTATTTTTATAAGAAACAATGGTTGACATTTGACAAGGCATTATGTTACTAGTGCAATGCACAACCAAGCTACTCCAATTCTGTTTCCCTCACCACCCTCTTTTCTTCCGATTCCCCTTTTACCCACTCTTTCCAATAGATTTTTGTAATGATATAATCAACTCCCGCTAATTTTATTCTTCCTCGTAATTAGAGTTTACCTTCTGCTTGCTTTCTCAGACACAGACGTGCGCATGCACACAAGAAGGTATTGACACATCTCACAAGAATCAGCTAATTTTTTTATATAAGTCCCGATGGAGGAGGTCCACAATGGGGCAGTTTCTCCTCGCGTAAAGGAGCATAGCGCTGCCGAGAGGGAACAAGCAGTTCTGGATCTTTCTGGGGGCCCTCTTAGGTGGTCTGGAAGTGGGGGAGTGTTCATTTGGAATGGATGAGACTGGCAAGTTTCTACGCGATACCACGAGGAAATCTTCGGAGTGGGTCTTAGACATGGTTTCCTTTGTTGGACATTTGGTTGGGGTGTCGTTGACGGTCACGAGGAAGAGCTGAGGAATCTCTTTGCTAAGTTGGAACGAGATAGGGTGCAACTCAGTTCTACAAAGTCTAGAAAATCAGGGGGAAGATGCTAAAGGAGTTGCAGGGATTATACTCTTCGGTTAACTATGAAGGGTCTTCTTCGATCGCTGGGAAGGCTAAGAACAAAGGTCGGGCATTGTCTTTGGTTCCATGATGCCTTGAACACTGAGCTGAACTGTTGGGGAATCTTCTAGGGCTTTGGGCGTACATTGGTGGAGGTTTTGTAATTGTCATCTTTTGGAGGAGGGGTTTTTTCTTGCGCTTTGCCCAGTGGCTAGAGGGCTGAGGGCATTTTTGTTTGCTGTCACTTTTTCTTTGGGCCTCTGTGCTTTGCCCAGTGTCTTGAGGGTTGAGGGCTTTTCTTTGGGTTCTCTTCTATGGTTCTTTTTTTTTTGGGTTTGCAGTATAATCTCTTGTACTGTTGACTCCGTTGTTGTGTGTTCTTTGTTTTTCTTCTCTTTAATAAGATTGACTTACTTATCAAAAAATAAGAATCAGCTAAAATTAATGCCACAGTGAAAAAATATACCCATTGAAAGCAATAAAGACCTTGCTTCTTATTGCCTTGTTAGGACAGCAAGATGAAAGAAAATTCAGCTTAAATCATCTAGCAAGAAATTCCGAAATCACTGTCCTAGATGGAGAAACCCATGTCATCAAAACAATGCTATTCCGATACTTACCCATGATAGAACAAGATGTTATGACATTCATTGGTTTCTGCTCAGAGACTTCTTGACAAGAAATTCCATTCTTCCAACATAATCATCACTGTTCGATCTTACTGATGCCAGCAAATACATCATTTGTCAACTACATTCAACATAAAAATTCTTCTTTTATGAAGATTCACTCCTTTGTTGTCACTTGAAATACCAAGGTCTATCCCTCCAGGTTAATTACAATAGGTGGAATAAGCCGTTCCTATCTTATGATCTTCTTTACCACCTGATAGGCGTTGTAGCGAAGGGATTGAGGTAAATTCAGGTAGAATTTGTTACCTATCCTTGATTAGATTCCTCCAACTAGATGTTTGGTTACTGATTCCTAATTATATCCCCATACAATGTTTGGAAATCTCTGGCATTCATTTTCAAACACCTAACTAGAATGGCCCTAGGAAAGGCAAACGAGTTATAAGCCTTAAAAGTGTGCTAAATCATCAGAGAATCTGAGACTTAAAGAAGATAGTGATGCAAACTGCATTGAAACGGGGAGTTTCTTCCAGCAGCACGCCCTTGCAATGCATGTGTCAAGGCAGTGGTGATCAGAGTGGAGGTGGAGAGGGTAATGGTAATTAGATGGCAAAAGTGGAAGTGGAAGGTAGTGATGAGTACGTAAAAGGCTACCAGCAGGAATAAAGAAAAATAAAGAGAATAGTGGGAAAAATAGTCTAGATGGAGAAAGGATATTAATAACATACATTAAGCCCCCTGCGCCAAAAAGGGGGGGGGGCGCAAGTAGAAAAACTCCTTGCTTTATGCAACAGAGCTGATATAACACAAGACCCATAGATGCTTAACCAATCCAGAGAAGAAATTAGTCAACTATATTCTTGCCCTAAGTGGATATACATAATGCTTCAAGTAATACGGCTTTTTTCTTATGTTCATTTAGGTTGAACACTGGGTTACCATCTGATATTCTTTATCAACATTAATGTGTCTACTTCTTTTGATTGGAGTAGAGTACAAGTCATTACTACTGATTTCATCACATGCCTTCAATGTAATCCATACTCTTTCTATTTTGCTTCTGTAATTCCTAGAAAGGAGAAGAGAGAAACAATTCGCTAATTCTATGATGGGTTGCACATAATCAGGTTAGAAAGACTTTTTTTTTTCTTTTATAAGCCAATCTTATTAAAGAATAAGAGAGTTGACAGTACAAGAACCCCCAAGGGCGATAGCTCAGTGATTAGGAAGGACATCCTCTTTGAGGCTCGACGTACCAAGTTTGAGTCTCAAGGGTGTGGGATGAATTTTTCTGCTGCTGGGCGAGTTCTTGAGTTATCTGCTCCCTGGGTTGTGGGGTTGGTCCAATGAGACGTGGTTTGTACTTAAGGGTTGGACCAAACGGGTCCGATTTTGGGGTATTTCCACGTTATATAAAAAAAGACAGTATAAGAGACTATACTGACAACCTTAAAGCATAAAAGCTAAAAAACTAAGAAAATCCGGTAAACCCACAAAAGGTTAACCCAAAACCGCATTAGCCCACATAAAAAGAGAATGTAACATAGATCCCCTCAAACTAGACAAAGACGCAGCCCTGTAATCAAAACATCTCTCATTCCCTTCCCTCCAAAAACTCCACCAAATGCAATCAGGGATCATCTTCCAAATGGCCAATGCAACTGGATCCTCAAACTTTCTCCTCCAACAAAGTATAACATCCACTACCTTTCTAGGCATAACCCAATCATAGTTAAGAATGCTCAGCACATGCCCCCACAATCCTCTAGCCATCGAGCAATGGATGAGAAGATGATCAACATTTTCTCCATCACACTTACACAAATAGCACCACTTAGTCACGCAAATTCCTCTCCTCCTTAAGTTGTCAATGGTCAAAATCTTCCCAGCCTCCCAAACAAAGAAAGCAACTCTAGGGGGAACCAAGCTCTTCCAACATTGATGCCAAGGAAAATCATCATTAGAGCCCTCCATCAGCAAAGCATACATCGTTTTCACAGAAAAAACACCATTTTTAGAACCCATCCAAAGCATTTTATCCTCCTCTCCTCTCCTTCTACTCCACGAATAGAATAAAGAATAAAACTCAGAAAACACCTCCATCTCCCAATCATTAAACAATCTTTCAAAGGGAACATCCCACACTACCTCTCCAAATCCCATCACCATGCAATCAGCCACCCACACGTCCTTATGCTTAGCAATAGAAAATAAATGAGGAAACTCCACACTTACGGTCTTTCACCACACCACTTGTCATGCTAGAACCAAATTCTGGAACCACTCTCTACTGCGAACCTAATGTGTTCTCTAAAAAAGTTCCACCCTTCGTTAATAAATTTCTACAAACTCACCCCATAAGAACCCTGAGCCGCCAAAGTGCTCCACCCGCCCTCCTCACACCCATACTTCTCTGTAATAACAATCTTCCACAAGCTGTCTCTTTCATAACTGAATCGCCAAAGCCATTTGCCAAGGAGAGCTCTATTGAACAAGGGACACCTTCTTAGCCCCAATCCTCCAGCACTAATAGGGGAGCAAACTCTAGCCCATCTAACAAGGTATCTGTGCTTGTCACCACCATCTCCTCACAAAAAATCCATTTGAAGCTTCTCCAACCTTTTAGCCACCGATAATGGAATAGGAAAAAGCAACAAAATAAGTAGGAAGGCTAGCAAGAGTGAATCTAATCAGCGTTAATCTTCTCCCTTTTGAAAGATAAATGCGCTTTCAACCCGCCAACGTTCTTTCAAATCTTTCAACAATGCCATCCCAAATGCTCACACACTTAAACTTAGCCCCAAGAGGAAGACCAAGATAGGTCATCGGAATGGACGACACCCTACAACCCAAAATATCTGCCATCCCCTGAACATCATCCACTTTGCTAATAGGAATAACCTCGGACTTGCCAAGGTTAATCCTAAGACCAGACACCGCCTCAAAACACAAAAGCAAGCATCTTAGGTGCCGCATTTGCATTTCCTCCTCCCCACAAAATACCAGCGTATCATCAGCAAAAAACAAATGTGAAATACTTACCTCATTGCTACCACCGCTCCCAACCTCAAACCCCTTAATAGCACCCCTCCCAACCACCTCATTCATCATCCTACTGAAAGCTTCCGTGAAAATAACGAATAAAAGGGGTGAAAGAGGATCCCCCTTATGCAAGCCACGAGAGCTCCCAAAGAAGCCAAGAGGAGAGCCATTAACCATCACGGAGAACTTAACTGTGGAAATACAAAATACAATCCAACGACACCACTTCTCCCGAAACCACATCTTCTCAATAGATACAACAAGAAATTCCAATTCACATGGTCGTAAGCCTTGTGAATATAAAGCTTGCACATTAATCCCAGAACATTCGACCTTAATCTCGAATCAATGCACTCATTAGTGATCAAAACAGAGTCCAAAATTTGTCTCCCCCTCACGAAAGCATTCTGAGAAGACGAAATGATTTTCTCGAGAACCAGTTTCAACCTATTTGCCAACACCTTGGCAAGAATCTTGTAAACCCCTCTAACCAAATTGATAGGGCGAAAGTCTTTCAAGTCCACGACACCAACTTTTATAGGAATGAGAACAATGAAGGTTGCATTCAAGCATTTAACAAATTTACCCCTTTGGGCAAATTCATTAAACATAGCCATAACGTCCCTCTTAACCACCTCCCATCAAAACTGGAAAAATGCTAAAGAGAACCCATTTGGGCCCTAAGCCTTATCACCGTTAAGGCTACGGACTACCCCTGTGACCTCATCCTCCTCAAAGGACCTCTCAAGCCCACTCGCCTCCTCCTCAGAAATGGAGTAAAAAACCAAACCATCCAGAGCCGACCTCCAAGAACATGGCTCCTCATACAAAGAGCTACAAAAATCCACAATACTATCTGAAATCATCGAAGGGTCCTCCACAATTTCCCCCTCCACTACCAAACTAGAAATCGAATTAACCCTCCTATTCGAATTGGCCATACGGTGGAAAGAATTAGTGCATCTATTCCCATCTTTTAGCCACAAGGACCTCGATTTCTGTCTCCAACTAATCTCCTCTAACTCAATCAGATGATCCAATTCACCTAACACCTCCAACTTTCTAGCTTTCCCCCTCTCATCAAGGAGTTCCCCCTCATCCAAAGAATCAAGAGAAGCCAATTCGCTTAACAAGGAAGCTTTTCGGATACTTAGATCCCTAAAACTTTCTTCGTTCCATACCTTCAATTTATTCTTTAAAGCCTTCAGTTTAGAGTCTAGCAAAAAGCTAGGAGAACCCAAGAACTCAAAAGACTCCCACCACCCCTTAATCCTATCTAAAAAACCATCCTCATTAAACCACATGTTTTCAAAACGAAAGGGCCTCTTCCCACCTCTTACCCTGCCATCCACCAGAAGAATGTAAAAATGGTTCGAATACAAACGAGACAACCTTTTCTGTGAGGCCTTAGGAAACAAAGACTCCCAACTAGAATTAAACAGAAAACAATCAATCCTCGACCAAGACTTAATGGCTCTATTATTGGACCACGAAAAGACGCTCCCCAATAATGGGATATCCAATAATCCCAACTCCGATATAAAATCTGAGAACTTGTCCATAGCTAAAACCACCCCTCCTCCCCCTAACCTTTCACTAGGGAAACGAGTGACATTGAAGTCTCCCCCAATGCACCAAGGAAGATCCCAAAGAGCTCGAACCCCCGCAAACTCATCCCATAACAAACTCCTACTACTATCAGCGTTAGGCCCATAAACACCTGAAAACATCCCTCTACCCCATCCACTAGGTTCTTAAAGATCACAGTAACAGACAAAGATCCAACACAAGAATCCATCAACTCCATCACCTTCATGTCCCACAATAACATAATACTCCCCGAGGTACCATCCGCCTCAAAATTACACCACTTCACATGAGGACCCCCCCATAACCGCCTAATCACATCCCTAGACATGACAGCCACCTTGGTTTCTTGAAGACAGACCAAGTCCGGTTTCCAACCCAATAAGTTCCCCACACCTCTAAACTTTGCTCTGTCATTGAGCCCCTTCACGTTTCAAGAAATAATTTTAGGCATCATCTAATCACCAGCAGTGCCCTCCCCTCACTTTTACCCCTCTTAGAGGTCACGGTTTTCCCATCATAATTGATGGATGACTGTAAACCCTTAAGCTCTCTCATTAACTTTCCTCCCTTTCTTACATGACATTTTAAAGCTACTTCGCTCCCTATCTCTCTCCAAAGCAGCAAATAGACTCATCAAATCTTCCTCAACATTCACAGGACAAACCCACCATATGCCTAAAAGAAGACACCATCTCTAACACTCACCCTGATGCCCCTCCACTCCTTTTGCACTCATGCCTCTCACCAACTGGGCTACACACTGCCAACCTTAGACACCCCCCCACCACACCAGCTGACTCGGCCCTTTCAAAAATCACCATAGCAGAGTCGTCGACCATCTCTGTGCCCTTTACAGTAGCTTCTGGCACCCCAGAAGAAGAAATCTCCCTTTTGGCAAGCAAGGTTGGAATTTTCGGTGTCAACTCTAGTGTCGGTAAGGCCTCCTGGCAATCGCCGACCACCACAGAAGGCGCTGGCAAGTGGGCTACCGTCGACGAAAAGTGGGTAGCACCACCTGCCGAGTCTCCAAGCTCCCTGACTCCAAATACATGCGAGAGAGCTGGGTCACCACCAAGACCCGACCCTGACCCGTGAAGATCCCCACCTTCCTTCACAACCAGGGCCCCCGAATAGCCAGCTAAAGCCTCTTGGCCAACAAATTTCAGCCCAGACGAGGAGGCCTAGCCAGGCAAGCCCACCTTTGGCAGAGGCAATACTGCATCATTTGGTTTCCCTGTCCCTTTCCTCTTCCAGCCTCTTAACAACATTGTTGTCAGCAAATGCAAAAAGCCCGACCCAGTCTCACATCCCATCAACTCAAGTAAATCGTCTAACTCTTTTCTTATTCCCAACAATTTGTTTCTCCAAAAAGACACGTAAAATGCCTCACCGTCAGCTGCCTCTGCATTAAATGCTTGACTCTTGGAAAATGTAATGATAGCTTCCAAATTAGCATTTGGAGTGAGCCGACCACCTTTAGAAAGATACATATGCTGCCACCCCGCCAACCTGCGCTCCATCCGCTCAAGGATCCCATCCCAAATATGAACACTTTTAAAACGAGCACCCAGCGGAAGCCCAAGGTATGTCATCGGCAAGGAAGACACTCTACAGCCCAAAATACATGCTAACTCCTGGACAGAAGCAACACCGCCAATAGGAATAACCTCGGACTTCGACAAATTTATACTAAGGCCCGAGACCGCCTCAAAACACAAAAGGAGACATCTGAGGCGGCTGACGGTGAGGCACTTTACGTGGTGGAGGATACTAGCTTCCACATATTTGCAAGGGTTTTTGTTGTTTTCCTTGTTTTGTTGGGCTAATGCAGTTTTAGGGGGCTTCTTTGTCGACTTTGATGATTTCCTTAGTTTTCTCGCTTGTTTGTCTTAAGCGCTTTCGGTATAGTCCCTTGTACTGTTCTCGCTTATATTAATAAAATTTCCTTACTTATAAAAAAAAAGCTTCCAAATTAGCATGCGAAGCAGCATGCGTTTCCTTCATCTTCCCCGCTCCACCCCTATTCACTCTGGTCCCCTCCACAACCAGAGACTGACCCTCTGAACTCTCCCCTGACTGGCTCTTCTTGACAACTTCAACGAAGGAAACCTCTTTCCCACGTTTAAGCTGACTAAGGTGAGAAACTATCTCCTAAAACACATCGGCTAACTCCTTCCAACTAGCTCACTTCTTACCTTCCGGTATCATAACCACCCATTTCCTATGCCCCCCTCCAAACTCTGCTATAGCTACATATCTACTAGATTTGTTACTGCACCTTTGCGCCAAGAAGCCCCTAGAAGCTTCGTTAAATTTGACAACAACCTCCTTCTAATTGTGAACCATCTGCAACCTATTAGCCAAGTTCACTATCCAAACAGCTCCATACCTCCCAAGGGGAAGATCGAGCTCATAGCTTTCCGACTCCACTCCGACATTTTGACAACTTTATTAGCTAAAACTGAAACTTGAAACTCCTTAGCTTCAACACTGAATCTACGGGAAAACGACATTTGGACTACCTAACTGAACACATGACAACAATCTATCGTAGAAAACTAACTAGAGGATCATCCTACCAACCCCAGTACCCAACAAGGAATAGAGTTCATTGACCAATAAAAGAAGCATAGATTAGAAAGACATGAGATCCAAACATAGGTTTTCCCGTCATAGTTAACCGCAGATTTCAACCCCTTCAATTCTTTTGTAAGTGTACTCCCCGTCTTACAAGGTGTCTTAAGACACCAGTTTCCCCTCTCCTCCTCCAAAGTTGCAAATAGGGCCTCCAAATCCGCCTCATGACCATCACAAGACAAGCCAACTAAATGCCTAAAAGAGGTCACCATACCCAACACCCAGTCTGAAGAATCAAGACTGGCAGAAAAGTCCTCCCTACCACTCTGGACTTGATTGCTTTCTTTTTAGCGCTGATTGAGAGTCCTTATTTCCTGATTTCCATCAACGGAGACTTCCGCGATTGTTCTCGGATCATTTTCCCATTCTATGTGAGATCGGTAAGCGTGGTGGGGGTAAGAAACCGTTCCGATTTGAGAACATGTGGCTTAAGACGGAAGGATTTTAGGATCTGGTGGGGGGGTGGTGGAGGTCTTATGATTTTGCTGGTTCCCCGAGTTTCAAGCTTAATACTAAGATGAAGGCGTTGAAGCATGATCTTATTAAGTGGAACCAGGAGGTATTTGGCGATCTGAATTATAGGAAGTCTTTGTTGTTGGGCGAGTTATCGTTGTTGGATGGGAGGGATGAGAGTGGGGATCTTGATGAGGAAGGCAAAAGACGCAAATTGGAGGTGTCTTCTGAGCTGAATATTTTGATTGACATGGAGGAAACTAGCTGGAGGCAGAAGTCTCGTGCTTTGTGGCTTAAGGAAGGAGATAGGTGTACCCAGTTTTTTCATCGTATGACCAACTCTAATCGTAGAATTAACTTGATTGACAGCTTGGAGGTGGATGGAGAGTTATTGGAGGATCAGGAGAGCATTTCTGAGGAGATTATCAGCTATTAATGTTCCTTGTTTAAGGAGCCTTTCTCTTGGAGACCTTATCTAGACGATTTGGCTTTCGATTCCATCTCCGGGGTTGAGGCAGATTGGCTCGAAAGGCCCTTTGACGAGGAGGAGGTGGGTGGGGTAGTGTTGAGTCTTAATGGGGACAAGGCACCGGGCCCGGATGGCTTTACCCTTGCTTTCGTCCAATCTTGTTGGGAGGTGCTCAAGGGTGATGTCCTCGCTATGTTTAATGAGTTTGCACAACATGAGAAGTTTGTTAGAAGTCTCAAGGCAACCTTCATTGTGTCGATTCCAAAGAAAGTGAGTGCGGTTGAATTGAAGGATTTTCGCCCTATTAGCCTTGTGGGTGGGTATACAAAATTCTGGCCAAGGTGTTGGCGAACAGGCTGAAGGTGGTCTTGGGTGGTATCATCTCGCCCTCTCAGAACGCGTTTGTGAAAGGTAGACAAATTTTGGATTTTGTACTCATTACTAATGAGTGCATTGACTCTAGGATGCGCTCCAACATCCCGGGCATGATCTGTAAATTGAATGTTCACAAGGCATATGACCACGTGAATTGGAGATTCCTTTTATACCTCTTAAGGAGGTGTGGCTTTGGGGCTAGGTGGTACAGCTGGATCGAGTTTTGTATCTCCACAGTAAGATATTCGGTGGTTGTGAATGGTTCTCCTGAAGGTTTTTTTGGTGGGTCTCGTGGGTTGCGACAAGGTGATGCTCTTTCACCTTTGTTGTTTATTATTGTCATGGAAGCCTTCAGTCGGATGATGAAGATGTTGATTGGCAATGGCCTTTGCTAATGTTCTTCTAGAGACCAACACCATAAGAGCCATTGCAAACAAGAGTGGTCCACTCGCCCAAAGCACAACCATATTTTTCCATGATAACAATTCTCCACAAGCTATCTCGCTCAACACCGAACAGCCAAAGCCATTTCCCAAGAAAGGCCCTATTAAACAAAGCAAGTCTTCTCAATCCCAACCCACTGCAGCTAATAGGAGAACACACTTTCTCCCACTTCACAAGATGAAATTTCTGCACGTTATCATCACAACCCCATAAAAAATCTCTTTGAATCTTTTCCAACCTATTAGCCACCGCAACCAGAATGGGAAAGAGCGACAAAAAATAAGTGGGGAGAGAAGAGAGAGTGGACTTGATCAACGTGATTCTACCACCCTTAGAGAGAGAACACCGTTTCCACCTCGCCAACCTCCTTTCCGTCCTTTCGATAATATCACTCCAAATGCGAGAACATTTGAAAGTCGCCCCCAAGGGAAGGCCTAGAAAAGTGATAGGCATAAGCAACCCGACAACCCAAAATAGAAGCCAAAGCATGCACATTGACTACGTTACCAATAGGGATGGCTTCGGACTTGGAGAGATTAATCTTCAAACCCGACACTGCCTCAAAACAAAGGAGAAGGCATCGAAGATTACGAAAGTGGCCCTCATCAGCCCCACATAGAATGAGAGTGTCATCAGCAAATAATAAATGAGATATGTTCACCCCACCTCGACCACCAACTCCAACATCGAATGCCATGTTGGGTTCTCCCTTTTCGGAGTTTTTAGATTTCATTAGTTTTCTAGCTTGTTTAGTCTAGAGGTCTCAGTATAGTCTTTTGTACTGTTCCTCCTATTCCTTTTTCTTTCAATAAAATTGCCTTGCTTATAAAAAAAAAAACAAATAAGATTTCACTTGTGCATTGAACTTTTCAGGCCTCAAAGTCGAGATTACTTTAGCCCTTTACGCTTAAGATGTAATTGCTAAGAGTAAAAAGTAAGTGATGTTACACACCTTTGTTGGTGGAACTGTCGACTTTTGTCAAAGAATTTGTTGGGTTCTCAGGAACCCCTTCTGAAACCTTTCTACGCTGCATTGAAATAATGTGCAAACATAAGTTCATGAGCTTATAGTTCTGCATTAAGAAAACCATGATATTACCATCCTCACTTCATCTAATAAACCTTTTTTTTATAAGTATCCTCACTTCATCTAATAAACATACAAAAGACCCCCTCCCTCCTTCAATCATACTCTATTCCTTTCTTAAATGCCCAACAAGTAGATATCCCTTTCCAGCATTAGGTAATCCATAGAATAAAGCACCGAAAAGACAGTGGTCTTAATATTCTTGTCATGTAAAGGAAGAATAGGATAGCAAGAGGCGAGAATCTACTATAAAACATGATGAAAGATTAGATTTCAAGACATGACATCCTTTTCACTTAGCTTTCATGCATATCAACACAATTATGATCCAAGTCGGGGAACAAAGTAGGGCGGGGAAGGAGGAAAAACACTAACCAACTTTGTAATCAACTCCTAAGAATGGCAGAGATGAATCTTAAAAAAAACATGTAAAAAGCTTATGGATAGTCCCCAAATATCCAAGGGCGAAAAAAACAACATGACCTTTTCTCTTCACCTGGAAAACGAAGCATAGCTTGATCTACTTCCTAGAAGTTTGTTATACTAATCTTAGCATCTTACTTTTCTTCCTTTCATTGTGTGATTGCAAGAGCAAGATGGCAGTATCAATGCTAAATGGTATTATCTTATCAAGGTTCATGAATGATAACTCAAAGATAAAACATCCGAATAGGAAAACTTGGGTACTATGATATAGATTATTATCAGCTAAGTTCACAAGTGGGAGATAAGCGGACTCATCTGCTGCATCTGCCACAGTGTAAACAGATAAGAGCTGTTATTGTTGGATCCAAGTGTATTGTGTCAAGTCCAAAATAAACTAACTGTAGCTGGAACTCGATCAACTAATCAAAAGTAAACTAGCTACATTGTTGAGCCACACTTATTTAACTGTTAGTCCCAAAAGTATTCTTGTGAGACCACTATTCTAATCCATCCCTTTACAATCTCTCCATTTCATAATTCTGAGTTACGCCATGAATCAAAATTCACCTAATGACCACGAGTTCCCTTGCTTTCTTGCTAAATTGTGCCTTCGATTTAGGGATTAGCTAGAGCAACAGATTCCTAATTCCTATAACTATGGTAAAGGAGCTGAACATATTGACAGATCACCATTACAACCAAAAGCAAATATTATCAAATGGCTTCAGGGGAAAATCACTTTTTTCTAGACAAGGAAATGTTTTCTCCTTATTTTTCCCAAGATATGCAATGATTTTGTTTTCTTTAAACTTTCCAACATGTGTCAACGATCTAGGTGCAGTTATGCTAAGACAATTAACTGAGCCCATGAGCACAACTTCTACTGCTTATTTCCGACGGGAACAACCCCTGGAGCCGTGGCTATCGACTCACTTCCTTTGGGGTGCAAAGCTATCGTCGCATCCTCAGACCAAGATGGACCTAACCCAACCCGACCCGACCAATCCTATCCTTTAAATTCATGCCCAGCCCAGCCCATCATTCCACAAAGAGAGAGAGGGGAAAAATCACCGAAACCAAATGTTGTTATTCACCATCATAGAACCCAAAACTGAAGTTATCCCTCAACTTAGATAAGCAATTTAGGGTCCGTTTGCCATGTAACATTTCACAAAATTTTACACCCTCATACAATAAAATATTACAATATAATCTCTCTCTCTCCCATCAAATCATAACTTTTCACTATAAAAAATATAAAAAATTACCTCTCTTCACTTTTTCACTAAACCCAATACCTAAAATTTTAACAACACAAACCCACCCTTAGACAGTTTCCAAATCTGTCCAGAGCAAATTACTCCTATGTCGAAAACTGTACAAAACTTAGAGAATTCTGTTCAAAAATGTAGCACGTAAAGTTACACTTGAGAAGACTTATTTTGGACCAAAAAAAAAAAGATTCAATGAGTTCTCAAGAGTCCATATCTTCATAAATACCTTAGAAGATACAAATATAAGGGCAAAAAAACCTTAGAAATCAAGCTCTAGTGTTACAGCACACCATACCTTCAAATTATCACCTGATGTCTCTCCATCACTACTTGAAAACTGAATCATATCTCCATCATCGTCAAAATCTTCATCATGAATTCTGCGGACATAATCTTTAGGCTTCTGCAAAGATATTTAATATCGTTGAGAGAGAAATATCTCGCAAACAAAAGAAAATAGGGGGAGGAAGGGAAACTACTGCAAGTAGAACGGTTGTACTGACATGAAATATCGATTTTATAAGTGCTTCATCCTCTTCTTCCAACCTTTTCTCCTGACAGTATTAATATGAATTACTAGTCAAAACCAAATAATAATAGCATGCAAGAGAGAGAGAGAACCGACAAATATTTTCAACTACCAAATGACGGAGGATTTATGCAAAGACGCCAACAGTTCTACTGTTGCAAAAGGTCCAACTGTAATATTCAATAATTACGTATTTAAATAATTTTCAATGCCTTAGTGAAGGACTTTGAAATTGAGCAAACAGAAAAATACCCTTAAATACTGTTTCAAAAGGTGATTTGTTGAATTTCCATATGTGTGCATGTAACAAAAAAACCCCAAAAAGTAGCAAGTTAGGGACCAGTTACCCACACTTGAAGCAGCATAGTGTAAATTAGATCTCATGGCCAGTAGAAGAAAGGATATCTACCAGCCAGAAGTAAATCAATTCATCTGTTAGTTATGCTTGATTGTATACACGTAATCACCCACAATACTCATGACAAAAGTGCTGGACATACAAGTGTTCACAACAGAAAAAGAGTTCAACCAACCAAATGGAGCTGCAACTGCAAAGCCCGGTAATGTAATGGCTGCAATCCTGTATATAAATAGAGCGGATCAACCATACCTTTTCCCCAGCTGTGTGCTGCAAGGCCTCAAGCATGGCATCTACACTCACAGTTGCATGTCTGGACTGCAAAGTAGAGGGAAGATGTACATTAGTATCAAAATTATATACAGTTCAACAAAGGGCAGTATTATCAGAATCACATTGAATTCAGGTTCACATCAAAGTATTACTTCATCGACAGAAGCAACAATGTCATACAATATGATAATGATATGGGAAAACATGTGCTAAGACTATTTCAGCCCTTAAATATTAATATTTTTGCCATTGTTAAACAGACACCGTAAAACTGAATAAATTCAACAAGCAAGTACCTTCATAGACTTCATCTCATCCAGTGCAGCAAGAATATCCATCTCTCTTTTTGAATCCAAAGTTCTGTTCTCTAAAGATTTCATTGCATCTCCCATCTCTTCAGAATCCCTTTTCCGTTTCTCCGTATCTGCCACCTGATGAAATGAAATTCATTGATCTAGACCTAACATATGACGATAAAAGGATACAAATAATAATGGAAAAGGACATCAGATCACATGTTACGCTTTTTGTATACAGAAATAAGAAATTTTACCTCATCCTCTTCACGCCAAGGTTCAAAATTTCGTGTTGCACCAGACTCAACAACATAGTCTGAATTTTGTGGGTCTGTCTTCATGGCAAGCTCTGCAGAGCACCTTGTACATTTGAAGTAAAATCGGAATATTTGAATCCCCAAGTATGTCTGCAACAGATAAAACATCACAAACCCCGACACATACAAAACTCACAAGAAAAAACCAAGAGAAAAAAAGGAGTACAGCACCACTACAGAAAAGGAAGAAGCAATATTAACCACGAAGATAGTTCTAAAGCGGACACTCATATATTCAAGTTACCTTCCACGCCTTAAACAAACAATATCACCATTTCAAACAATGTATAAGTAGAGATAATATATCAACAGTTAACATCCCGTAGCTCAAAAAAGCAAGAAACATTAGCACCTTTAAAGCCAGACCGAGTTTACATTTAACTTTTCACAGGGTTTCAAGTCCTAGAAATCTTTTACCAACTTCAGCATGTTCCTTCGGACTGAATTATATTACCACCAATACAAAAAGCAGACAGAGGAGGCGGGGTGTAGTACAATACATAGAATCAAGACTAAACAAAGAGAATAGTGACGGCTTGAAATGAACATCAAGTGGAATAAACTATTTCAGCAATAGGACAGTAGCTGACACCAAAATTACGGGTGCTAATGTTTCAATGTTGAATTCCTATCTAATCGAAACGGTAAGAGTACCCCAAAACTTTCAATTTGATTCGGAAGCCAAAAAATGAATAATAGAGATATATACCTCGCCAATGACGTCCTCTTTGCGGGAATTGAATTTGGTGCCCTTGTATATATAATTCCCGCAGGTGTTGCAGCGGATGCTCATGGGGAGCATCATGCGCACCTTTATCTGCTGGTTCTTGGGCCTTCGAGCCCTCGGTAACTTCGATGGGTCGAAGTCCGGCGGGTAGTACTTGTTCAGCACCTTCCGCTCTCCCATCCTTCAAACAAGCCCCAAGCAGCACTTTTCAGAATGTGAAAAAACGACGACCGCCCAGTCAATGCTTTCAGAGGTGAACACTGGATTGATTTCGTTTGGTTCTTTATTTATGCTGTGGAGTTGGGGGTGTGGTAGCTCGTCGGGAAGAGCGAGAAGAGAGAGTGCGTCACCGTGTTTGTCTGTGAGAATCGGGCGAGAAGGGGAGGGATGGGGGGAGGGTCTAAAACCTCCTAACAAGGGTTGCGATGTTGGTTTTTAGACCGAAACATTTTTCTTCTGCGTGAAAATTGAATGAGTTATCGTGATAACAAAAGGATCAGATTAGTCTTTATGATTTCACTTTCATTTACGATTGGTCCTCTATCATGAATTGATTTTTTGCTTTTATGAAATCACGTGGACTGATTTTATGATTTTATTATCACGAGAATTAATTCGATTTTCGCGTATATCACACAGATTGATTTTGTATTTATCCTAAAATAAAAAGCATAATTATACTTACACCCCTCTTGAGGTAATGAAGGTCATATTTGGGGGTTCGAGCTCGGTTTTTGGGTTATGACTAGAAACAAAATTAATGTCGCATGTCAATTCCACTAACGTCCATTAGCGAGGTGCACTTGTCTCGCTGGCGTGGCTTCTGTTGTGCGCTCGCACGAGATTGTAATTATTTTTTCGTTAGCCTTCGCTTCCCTTGCGCACTCCAACTTGTGCGAGCCAAAGGTTTATTTTTTTGTTAATGTTTCGCTGCTCGCATGCTCTCCAAGTCGCGAGTGTGATTTTTTTTTTTATAACCTTCGCTTCCCTTATGCTTTCTAAATTGTTACCTTCGCCCTCGAGAATGCATTCCATCTTGAAGACTAATTAAAACACAGGTGCAGAACCAAAGCCTCAACCTTTAAAATTCATTTAACAGAAAGGATCCATCGCCAATAATCTAGTATCTACATGAAACCATTACGCACCTGAACCAGATGCACTAAATGTATTTTTTTTCTCCACAATGATATGAATCAATGAACGCTCATGCAGTACTTCACTATAGAAGGGAAGCCTGGTTCCAATTACACTTCACATATTTTGTTAGGGGTTTAAAAACTTCCAAAAAATCAATAAGGGTTATGGTATATTTTAGCACATTGTAAGTTAGTTGATATAAAATTGGACCATAAAAAAGTGACTGCAACTACAGTATTAACAAACTCTAAAAAACATCAAAGAAAAAATTAGCAACAACTGAAGTTAGAGCTTTAAAAATAATGGTTTAGGATGCTATCTAATAACTAACTCTTTGAATTGAAGCTTCAAACAGATTTAATAGTAATGGACCTGTATGTTTTATCTATAAGTTCACAGACGAACTTGAAGATTTAATGGGTAAAAATAAGAGATTACATATACAAATTGAGTCCAGAAGATACCTATATTACCTTAACAATGCACCAAGGATCAGGGGTATTGTGTCAATTTGAAAAGTGCGCCGACGTCCAAGTTTATCCACCAACGAACCACAACTTATGATTCCAACAAATGCACCAGTGATAAATATGCCACAAGCCCCTCGACAATTGAGTTTCCCTCAAAACCAAGTTCTTGTGCTATAGAAACAATAGGACCAGTCATTACTATGCAAATCACACGTTACCTATGCATATCCATTCTAAAAGCAACAAACCAAGTAATCAAGATTATGATTCACCAATCAATTTTTGAATCAGTATACCACTCAAATGGGGCGAAACATTCGGTCTAAGTTCAGCAGTTAGCTAAAAACAAATAAGAGAAAAACAAAGCAGAGAGAAAGGAAGACAAACCCTAAAATAGTCGGTGTACCCTGGAATCAACAGAGAACAAGTAGCAATCACACTACGAAGAAAATGCACTGTATAGAAGGAGGAATTTGGGTGGAAACGCGAGATGATTCGGAGAAGGGCCCTTAAGCTCTGGGTCGCGTTTAGGTCGTAGTCGCACAGGAGAGAGAGATTAGAGAATGGGAGAAAGAGACAGGGAAGAGGGGAAAAACAACCTTTAGTGTTCTATTGGGTTTAAAGACTAAAAATGAGACTTGGCCCTTCTAAACATGGATTAAGGATTTTTTTTACCCAAAACTAGTATTTGAGACTTGAAACCAGGACTCGACCCATTACCCAACATAGCTGAAATGTTGCAAGTAGGCCCTCAGGTAACATTTACCTACTTGAGGAGTGCTTTCGTACAAGTATTTTCCCGGGATCAACACTCAAACTCACCCAAGTGGTTTTTCTGGCTCATCACTCACAACCTCACCAAGCTTGAGATATACACTCACAAAGGTTCTTCTTTAGTGAACAACCTCACTAAAGGAAACACCTCTTTTGGATATGAAGATAGATGAACAAAACTCTCTCAAAGAGTGGATTAGAAGATTGAAAGCTCTATCTCTTTTGATTCACACAATGACAAGGATGTGAAAGTGTAATTTGTGTGAATGATATGAGAAATATGAAATAGGAAGGTTTAGAATATTTCTCAATCTATACAAATGATATGTGGTCGTTGGTTTTTCATTTTAGATGAAATGAAGGTGTATTTATAGGCCACATATGAAAACTAGCCGTTTATAGCCGTTAGGGGTCGATTTGACAATTTTACCGTTGAAGGTGTAATATAATTAAAACATGATCCAATCCAAAGGAGAATATAGTCATCAAAACTATTAGCACATTTCTCCTCCTTTGTCACATAAAAAAGACAAAGGTTACCTTTCTCCCCAAATATGCATTCTAGAAGCAAAGAGAATACAAACATGTAGATGTGAGTCCTAGTTTCAGGATTAAGGCAACCCAAGAGGGGGGTGAATTGGTTTTCTAAAACTTTTCGGTAATGACCCCCAAAGATGTGTTTGCAAGTAAAGTCTATTTTAGCACAAGTATATAATATGCAATAAGAGTAAATATGTGCTAAAAGTAGAGATAAGGGTAAGAGAAGCAAACACAGTATTTTTATGTGATTCGGCAAACCCGCCTACATCCACCCTTCAAGCTCCTTCACCAAGCCTTGAATTTTCCACTATTCTCCAATAACTTTACACATTAGCTTCCGGGTGCTAGTGAACCGTACAAGTGTTTTCCCGGGATCAACACTCAAACCCTCCCAAGTGGTTTGTCTGGCTCACCACTCACAACCTCACCAAGCTTGAGATATACACTCTCAAAGCTTCTTCTTTAGTGAACAACCTCACTAAAGGAAACACCTCTATTGGATAGGTAGATGGAAGAACAAAAACTCTCTTGAAAGAGTAGATGAAAATGAAGGTTCTATCTCTTTATTCACACAAAGACAAGGATATGAAAGTGTTTTGTGTGAATGCTATGAGAAATATAGAATATGAAGGTTTAGAATATTTCTCAAGTAGTAGAAATGATATGTGGTCGTTTTGTTATCATTTAGACGAAATAAATGTGTATTTATAGGCCACATATGAAAACTAGCCGTTTATAGCCGTTGGAAGTTTTTGCTAAAACGAGCCGGTCGACCGCTACATGAACCGGTCGACCGCTACATGAGGCGATCGAAGTACCGGTCGACCGCTTGAACAGTTGGTCGACCTCCTCAACTTAAGCATGATCCGATTCTTTTAAAAACAAGGTTTTTGACCACTTTTAAACACCCAATTTTGAAGACATACTTCCCATAAGTATATGAAGGATTGAAGGTTTGATTGAGATGTTTTGAAACCTATAAAAACATTTTAATATTTCAGACAAAACTTAAAACGGTTTATGCATGTTTTGAAAGATATGCAAGTGCGTAATTCAAATCCTTGTCAAATGTGAAATAAAGAGTTACAAAGATTATACCCTAAGGTCTTGAATCTTCACTTTAAACTCCTTGCATCTTCTTGTTCTTCTTTCTTCAAGGTTTGACTCTTTTCGTCAAGTTGTCTTTGTCTTTGAAGATGTCCATTTTGTAAACTTCATCCATTTATTGAAATCATCAAAATCTCGATTGTGCACAAAAGCCAACAGTAGACATTTAAGAATTCTCCCCCTTTTTTCAGTCAAAAAGAGAATGTATGGATAGAATTTAAAAGTTAATTTTTCATCCAAAAGAACAAGTTTGGGTTTTAAATGACAATCTCTTTGAAATGGTATATAGGATGTCTAACTTGGACTCAAGAGTCCATTGCTATTACGATAGTAACCCACCGAGTAGGTTTGTACCAACCTCTTAGCTACCAATGTCAATTTAAAAGTAATTCTCAACCAAAGAAAGTTTAAGCACATAAAAACTCATCAAAGATCAGGATTTTTGTAAAAGAGATAGCATATAGATGTTCCATTTTGCAAGAAAATATGTGAAAGATAAATACATTTGCAACCAAGGTTCCATTCTCAAATAAGGATTTAGATGTTACCAAAGGTTTCCCTTTAATATTTGTCCTCAAATGTCACAAGTCATCTTGATAGGCAAGTTTCATCCAAGCACCGTGTGTTGCTCCATCCTACAAGAGAATCAAGAAACCATTTTTGGTACCCAAGCCTTCTTGAGTCCTTCAATGTTAGTTTTGGAACCCACGTTTTCTTGAGAGTCTTGCTCCCAAGTTTCTTTAATGCACAATAAAAAATTAGATGCTCATCTTTGTTGCAAAAATGACTTGTTTGAGTAGGTGCATTAAATGATTTAGCCTTCACAAAATAATTCTTAAAATATTTTTGGTGAATTGAAGGCTTGTAGCCTAAGCCACTTTTGTCAAAGATACATCTTTGACTTCTAAGCATGTTTTGCAAATTTTTGCTTCCAGGAGAAATTTTTTGAATAATTTTGCTTTGAGAGATTATTTTCTTGTTCAAAGCAACTTTCTCATTTTCAAAATCTAAAGCTTTTTGTTGGAACAAATCGTTTTCTAGCTTTAGAGTATCTCTCTCATTTTTTAGTAAATCAAATTCTTTTGAAATCAAAGAGAGTTTCTTTTTCAAGGATGTATATTTTGAACCAAGTTTTTCAAATTGACATAAAAGTTCATTAAATGCATTTTGTAGTTCAATGTATGAAAGATTAGGTTCATCATCCGAAGAGTATACCTCATCATCATCCTCATCCTCAAATGTCATGAGGCACATGTTAGCCTTCCAAGATGTCTTCTTGTATTTGAGGTTTATCTTGCCTTTCTTTTTCTTGAGGAAGTTCTTGAACTTTCTAGTCATTAAAACTATATTTTCCTCATCTTCATTTCCATCTTCACTTGTGGAGGATTTTAGTGCGATCCTCATCTTTTTCTTGCTCTCATCTTCATTCTCGAGCATTTGAATTTCATGGGTCATTAAAGATCCAATAAGCTCATCGAGAGGAAGCTTGGTGAGATCCTTGGCTTCTTGTATGACGGTCAATTTGGCCTCCCATGTCTTTGGTAATTACCTAAGGATTTTTCTCACCAAATCGGAGTTAGTATAAGATTTACCAAGTGCATTCAAAGCATTTATAATTGTGGTAAATCTAGTATACATGATAGTAATGGATTTCTCTGGTGTCATTTTAAACAATTCATAATTATGAACAAGAATATGTGATTTTTGATTCACATGGTTAATGATTTACGTATTTGCATAAAAATTTTAATTCTTTCTATAGATTAAATAATTAGGCTCCACAAAAAATAAAATCTCCAACCAAAGATTCATATAGAATCTATAGTCGACATTTTCTTCGTTCTTTGACTATCTGCGTCTCTGAAGTTTGATTTTGTCCGAAATACCCTTCCAAGACAAAATTAAAAAAGTAAAAATAAATACATTAATGAAATAAAGTTTCAATATTTTTATTTAAAAAATATTACTTTTTATTTAGATATCATATATATTTTTTAATATTTCTAGTAATTTTGTCATGGAGGGACATTTTGATAATTTTATGTATGGTTTATCAACCAAATCAAAGCCCTCAACTACCAATTGCTTTCACTTTGTACACCTCTGTTAATTTGGACATAAAGTGCTATTTTAATTATGTGAAATGATGATTTTAGTTCAATGTATGGGGGCAAAGTAGTCATTTCACTGAATCAAAATAATAATGTTCGTCTAAATTAGTGGGTACAAAGGAAAGACGAATTGGTAGTTGAGGAGCTAATTGTAACAAAACTGGTAGTTTATGGTGCAAAGTGTGAAAACCTCAATAGTCTTTTTTTTAGCTAATGAAAACCTCAATAGTCGAATAGTATATTTTTTGAAACTTTTAGATCGTACTATAAACATGTGAAATTCTATAATAGAAAAACTTAATTACCGATATAGTCTCTTTAGTGTTCACTTTTAACAAAACCAGTTCTTTTGGTACAATTTTAAATAGTCCAGTCTTTGTGGTCTATTTTTCAGACATATAGGTCCTCTTGTCCACCAAAAGTTAGCAAACTAAAAGGGACGAGATCTGTGATAAACTATTCGAACCTAAAAATGGACATCTTAATCCCAATCCCATGTCGATCTTCTGTTAGTTTCACTCCCCGTGCCGATACTTACCCTTTTGGCTCGAGTATAGTAATCGCATGCATAAAATTTGGGGATTACCGCACGATAAAAACTCTTAGGATCACTTAAATGCACTCGAATTTACTTAGCAAAATATTTTTTTAAAAAAATCAATATTGGTTAAAAGGAAGATCGTAAATCAGTTTAGAAACTTGAACGAAAGAAGTGAAATCTCACAAAGTAATAAATTGGTAAATTTGCACTTTATTTGGGAAAACCTTAGTCGGTTAACGACTAAAACGAAAATGAAAAAAACATATAAAGTATCGTATCATAATACTATGCACTTATGTAGGAAAATATCAGTAACAAATTAGGTTGAAAACTAATTGATATCGTAAAAAGATTAAGTCGAGATTAAAAGAAATTGATAAACCTTATAGAAAGAAATCAACAAAGAGAAATACACACTTATCCTTTAACTAAACAAAGTTTGGTACAAAAGGGTCCTTCGCGAAGACTACAAAAGAATAAGCCTAAGATATGCAAAAATGTGAGCTTCTTATAGCCCACCTAGACTATACAACCGTGTTTCAAGGATCAAAAATAGTTTTGAAACACTGTCGTTGAAAGAAAATAAAGGAAACAACGAAAAGTTTACAAAACAGACCTTGCGTCTAGAATCTCTTTGGCCTCGAAATATCCAACATCCTGCTTAACAATAAACAGGCAAACACAAACAAACATAAAAAGGGTGAGTCCTATTGACTCATTAAGGCTGGGGAGGGGGCATGCTCATACAAGTATAATTCATGTTTTGGAATAAATAGTACCAATGCAATGATTTCAAGTCATACAAGCCATAAAAACTGTATATAGGATGCATGCAATGCAATTGAAATGCATCCGCTCATCATATGGTTCCCTAAGGTATTCTCGGTGTCTGCTCTGCTCCCCCAAAGTCGGGTTCTGCGTCCCTCCTCTCCTCGCAACGTCTAGAAAGAGCCCACCCACTCCCTGTAGTGGGGGGTTGCACTCTCCTAACATGTACCCGGTATCGTCACGCTTTCTTCGAGAATCACCTCGCAGGCTTGAGGGTTCCTGACATTTGTTTTCCCTTTCATGATGTTAATGCAATTAATGAAGGAATATCATTTATGTGCAATGTACTCATTCAAACATCCCATGATATGACTTGTAAACCAATAAAGTACATGTAATTTCAATGAATAAATAATCAAAATGTAAATTCCAGAAATTAGATCCACAAACTAAATTTAAAATACTTAATCAGTTTTTGTGTCATATGGTTTCAAATTATTAGACCTTTTTCCTTAAATAAATTAATCAGATCATCATCAAACAACAATCATCAAACATCTTTGGAAGTCATTCATTTCCATTTCCTTAGAACACATCTCATGCATGTGTTCCATTTTCATTTCTTTGCCAATCTATGACTTTTCTACTCACTTTGAGCATTCTCAGGGCAATATTATAACATTTTTCACCATTGAGCATCACTTACAATATCTTATCATCATCAAATCCACATTCAACTTGCATTTTCATCAACCAATATGTCACCAACATGCAAGCATTAAATATGAAAGATCAAGGCTCCATGTTTAGGCAGTGGCGTTTTAGGTCATCCCTTTATAATACTAATCAAAGAATTAAACATGAAATTTATAATTAAATGTAAAATATGTCCTAAATTTTCAAATGAAGGCTTTTGGGGCCTCTTTAGACTCTATTGGGCCTATTCTTAAAGTTTCAAAGTGTTCTGGACTTATTTAGGGTTAACGGACCTAAAGTCCATTTAGGCAACTAAATGAGCTTTGTGTTTTGTGTTTTGAGCCCTTACTTTTTCTCGGTTTGGAGTCAAATTTAGGTTTTCCCATCTATTTTCATGCTCTACACAACCATAAAGTTATTTTTCCGTATGAACCTTTTTACCTTAACGTTTTGTATAAAATGCTGAAACTGCCCTTAGTGACCTGGGGCATTTTTTACCTTTCTTGATCTCCGATTGAGCTAACTTTTTTTTGGGACCTACTGTGACCATAAACTATAGGTCTACCAATTTTTATGCAAAAAATCTAAGGATTTCATGGGGATGTATTGGACAGTGCACTATTTTCACTAAAAAATCCTAATTTTCCATTTCGTGTGATGTTCATGTGCTACAATCTTTAGATCTAATGATTTACGTCATTATAACTGAAATAATATAATCACAACACACATTAAACTATATAGCAGTAACAAAAATCACATGTAACCTTATAACTTCCTTCAAAATCAACAAAGCGACACATGCATGAACATCTTGCTTCAAAATTTCATCTCCAGCCCCCTTCGCTTCATTTCCATGGCCTTGATCTACCATAGCAACCATAAAAATCCATCCCTTGCCATCACATCAGAACCCTTTCATCACAAAGTTTCGCAACAAATGCATATAAACATCATCATAAACATAAGTATTCACATGCAATCATCATGTACACTTTGTATCATGATAAAAATTGAGTCGAACATATATTTCATTGAAACTAACATGTATAACAAAGATTTCACATTGACAGTAACCAAAAAAAGCTCAAACCACATTTTCTTTACCAAATATGCATAAAACTAGCCCTTGTCTTGTTTTCAAGCTCTTTTTCTCCTCTCATTTTTCTTTTCCCTTTTTTCCTCTCTTGGAAAGTTCTCCTTTTCTCTCTTCTCTTTCTTTTCTCCCTCTTGTCTTACCGCAAAATGCTTGCTGTGAGTCTCTTGTTCCCTTTCACTACATCTCATTTTTTTGTCTTTATTCTAGCTGATTAATTAGGAGCATGCTATCATTTTTGAGACTTAATGATTATGGAGACAAGACATTAATTACATTAATTGAATATTAACTCATAGGGACAAAAGTTTTCGACACATGGCCAACAAGATAAAATTTGCAAGAGTCTACACTAAGTTAGCCGACCATGAGATAAATAAGCCTTTTTTTCTTCTTTTTTTCAAATAATAATTAGGTGCCATAAAATGAATTGCATGAAAGAATAAATTTAAATAGAATAATCAACATTTGAATTAATGTAAGTAAGGAATAATGATTAAAACAAGAACTTAAAATAAAATATGAATCAAGAAAGATGAATTTTGGCCCTAGTAAAAATTTATCCAATTAAATCAAAAAAATTAAGAGAAAAAAACTCATATCAATAAAATAATTTAAGCTCATGAAATTAATTGAAATAATGCAAGAATATAAAAATTAAGGGGAGAAATCCTGTAAGGAATTTAATGAAGCAAACGTATAAATCTAAGTGCTAGATAATTTAGAAATTGAAGAAATCTAGGCTATAGTGCATATTTTCTGAAAATATTTATAGCAAACATCATACATATACCTCAAAAGGTGAGGGGCATTACAGTTAGTCGAGTAACTTTTGGTGGATAGGACTCACATGTCCAAAAAATAAACCACAGGAATCATCCTGTCCAAAGTTGTATCCCGGATACTAATTTGTTAAAAATCAATACAACATGGATTGTAATAGCAACTAAGCCTAAAAGAAATCATATACGTATAAAATTACTATAATTTAAACATGAGTCAATCATCAAGTAATAGCACTCATCTATCTATAAAGTTAACGATTCACGCGTCAATTTCAATCGTAAGTTAACACATGTCACTTAAAATTAAAATTATGTGACTTATAATTTTTAAAAGCTTTATTCTTTGTTTTTCTTTGTTTTTTAAATAAAACAAACTAACTTATATAAAATTATTTAAAAAAAATTAGCATACGAAAAATTAAAAAACCTATAATTCACATGATTTTATAACACACATGGACCTTTATGATCAATTTGAAAACCGAGAGATGATTTGTTAAAAGAAGTCAAAACACAAGGGACAAAATGAATAGTTAACCCTTAATTTTAACCTTGCTGATTTTAAGCAATTTAGACTCATAAATTTTTTAAAAGAAAGAGATGGATTTGAGATTGTTTTGTCATTCCCTAATAAATGAGACTAATAAATATTTGTAAAATATTGAAAAGCTCAATTAAAACATAGTTCAAAAAGAGTTTTTAACATTTACAAAAGATTGGGCTGCTCTGGGTTAAAATTTAAATATATTCCGTAATTTTTGAAATTTAAAACTGTTCAGATTATCAAAATTTCAAAGAGAAAAAAAATTTTGTTCTTTAAAATTTAAATACTTTTAAACGGATAGTACTTTTTGTAAGTCCAAGAATTAAGACAACCCAAGATGAGGGAGGAGTGAATTGATTTTCTAAACTTTTTATTTTTTACCCCCAAAATCGTGTTTGCAAGCAAATACTACCTTAGCACAAGTATAAATACGTGCTAAAAGTAAAGAGAAGGGTAAGATAAACAAACACTTGATTTTTAGGTGGTTTGACAAACCCGCCTACATCCACCCCTCAAACTCCTTCACCGAGACTTGAGGTTTTTCCACTATTCTTTAAATAGCTTACACTATAGTTTCCGGGTGCTAGAGAACCGTACAAGTGTTTTCTCAGGCTCAACACTCAAACCCACCCAAGTGGTTTTTCGGGCTCACCACTCACAACCTAACCAACCTTTGACATATACCCTCTCTAAGCTTCTTCTTTAGTAAACAACCTCACTAAAGGAAACATCTCTCTTGATATGAAGATTGAAGAACAAGACTCTTAAAGAGTAGATATAAAAATGGAAGACTCTATCTCTTTATTCACACAAAGACAAGGATATGAAAGTGTGTTTTGTGTGAATGATATGAGAAATATAGAATATGAAGGTTTGAAATATTTCTCAAGTAGTAGAAATGATATGTGGTCGTTGTGCATAGATTTCAGACGTTATGAATGTGTATTTATAGGCCACATATGAAAACTATCCGTTGGGAGTCGTCTGTTAAAACGAGTCGGTTGACCGCTATATGAACCGGTTGATCGCTTCAAGTTACCGTTACCCCAATGGTCATATTGTCAGAAGCTCAATGACTCTATTTTAAAATCAACTGGTCGACCGCTATACCAAGCGGTCTAAGACCAGTCGACCGCTTTACCAGCTGATCGACCTCTTCAACTTAAGCACATAGTCCGATTATTTTAAAACCATGTTTTTTACCACTTTTAAACACCCAATTTTAAAGCCTTATTTCCCATAAGTTTATGAAAGGTTTGAGAGTTTGATTGGAGTGTTTTGAAACCTTTAAAAATATTTTAATATTTCAAATAAAATGTAAAACGGTTTATGCACGTTTTGAAAGATATGCATGTGTGATTCATAATCCTTGTCAAATGTGAATAAATAGTTACAAGGTTTTATACCCTAAGGTATTGAATCTTCACTTCTGAGCTCGTTGCATTTTCTTGATCTTTTTTCTTCAAGTCTTTGGCTCTTTCATCAAAACGTCTTTGTCTTTGAAAATGTCTATTTTATAAACTTGATCCATTTATTGAAATAATCAAAATATCGATTGTACACAAAAGTCAAAAGTCTCCCCCTTTTTGATGATGACAATAAATTGATAGTTTTGGGATGAATCCCCCTATCTTTTGTATTTGGACAAACATTTGAAACTTGGGACAAAATATTAGTATCCAAGGGATTCATATAAGAATAATACAATCATTGTTCATAATCCAATTCAAAAGAAGAATATATAGTCATCAAAATTAGTAAGCACATTTTTCCCCCTTTGTCACATCAAAAAAACAAATGACACATTTTTCCTCAAATATGCATTCTAAAAACCATCATATGATCAAAGGGAATACAAGCATGTAGACATTTACGAATTCTCTCCTCTTGTCAATTAAAAAGAGAATGCATGTATAGAATTCAAAAATCAGTTAAAAGAGATCATCCAAAAAAATAACTTGTAGTTTTAAATAACAATCTCATTGAAATAGTATAGAGGATGTCGCTATTAAGATAGTAGCCGACCTAGTGGATTTGTACCAACCTCTTAGCTACCAATGACAATTTAAAGTTCATTCTCAACCATCATGATTTTTGTAAAAGTATTAGCTCATAGATGTTCCATTTTGATAAATGTAAGAAATATGTTAAAGATGAATACATTTGCATTTATAACACTAAGACATAAGAAATCATCAACCAACAATTGAACTTATTCTCAATTAAGGATTTAGAAGTTACCAAAGGTCTTCCCCTTAGCATTTGTTCTCAAATGTCACAAGCCTTCTTGATAGGCAAGTTTCATCCAAGTATCATTTGTTGCTCTATCTTACAAGAGAATCAAGAAACTATTTTTGGTACCCAAGCTTTCTTGGGTCCTTCGGTGTTAGCTTTGGTTCCTTTTGGAACCCATGTCTTCTTGAGAGTCTTGCAAAAATGATAAAGTTTCTTTATTGCACAATCAAAAATTTAATGCACATTTTTATTGCAAAAATGACATGTTTTAGTGGGTACACAAAAAGACTTAGCCTTAACAAAATAATTTTTAAAATATTTCTGGTGAATAGAAGGCTTGTAGTCTAAGCCACTTTTGTCAAAGACACATATTTGATTACTAAGCATGTTTTTTCAAAGTTTTGCTTCCTTAAGTAAACTTCTAAATGATTTTGCTTCGAGAAACTATTTTGTTGTTAAAAACAACTTTTTCATTTTCAAATTATAAAGCTTTTTATTGGAACAAATCATTTTCTAGCTTTAGAATATCTCGCTTATTTTTCAATAAATCAATTTCTTTTGAGATCAAAATGAGTTTCTTTTTCAAAAATGTATATTTTGAACCTAGTTTTTCAAATTGACCAAGAAGTTCATTAAAAGCATTTTGAAGCTCACTATAAGAAATTACAGGCTCATCATTTAAAGAATATACCTCATCATCATCATCAAATGCCATGAGACACATGTTGACTATTTCTTCATCTTCTTCTTCTTCGGAGGAGGAGCTTTCATCGTTAACATTCCAATATGTCTTTTTGTATTTGAGGCTTCTCTTCTCTTTCTTTCTTTTGAGGAAGTTCTTGAACTTTCTAGTAATCAAGACAATGTCTTCCTCATCATCATCATCTCCATCTTCAATTATGGAGGATTTGAGAGCGATCATCATCTTCTTTTTGCTCTCATCTTTATTTTCGAGCATTTGGATCTCATGGGTCATTAAGGATCCAATGAGCTCATCAAGAGGAAGCTTGGTGAGATCTTGGCTTCTTATATGACGATCACTTTGGCCTCCTATGACTTTGGTAGTGTCCAAATGATTTTTCTCACCAAATCGGAGTTGGTATAAGATTTATCAAGTGCATTCAAGACATTTATAATTGTGGTAAATCTAGTATACATGACAGTAATGGACTCATTTGGTGTCATTTTAAACAACTCATAACTATGAACAAACATATTGATTTTTGACTCTTTAACTTGGCTTGTTCCTTCATGAGTAATTTCTAAAGTATGTCATATATCTCTAGCATTTGAGCATGATGAAATTCTATTAAATTCTACTTCATCCAATGCATAATATAATATGTTCATGACTCTTGAATCTAGAGAGATTTTTATTTTATCATATGCATTATATTCTATAGATTCCAGACGTTATGAATGTGTATTTATAGGCCACATATGAAAACTAGCCGTTGGGAGTCGTCTATTAAAACGAGTCGGTAGACCGCTTCAAGTTACCTTTACCACAACGGTCATATTGTCAGAAGCTTAATGACTCTATTTTAAAATCAACCGGTCGACCGCTATACCAAGTGGTCTAAGACCGGTCGACCGCTTCACCAGCCGGTCGACCTCTTCAATTTAAGCACATAGTCCGGTTATTTTAAAACAATATTATTGACCACTTTTAAACATCCAATTTTAAAGCCTTACTTCCCATAAGTTTATGAAAAGTTTGAGAGTTTGATTGGGGTGTTTTGAAAACTTTAAAAATATTTTAATATTTCAAACAAAAGGTAAAATTGTTTATGCACATTTTGAAATCCGTGTCAAATGTGAATAAAGAGTTACAAGGTTTATACCCTAAGGTCTTGAATCTTCACTTTTGATCTCCTTGCATCTTCTTGATCTTCTTTCTTCAAGTCTTTGACTCTTTCATCAAAACGTCTTTGTTTTTGAAGATGTCTGTTTTATAAACTTGATCAATTTATTGAAATCATCAAAATATCGATTGTGCACAAAAACCAACACTTTTCAATAAAATCAAAATTTGAAATTAAAATATCATGCTAACTTCACGTCTGCTTTAGCAACAAATCAAAAATAAATCAAATAAAATTAATTACAAAACTAAAATTATTAAAATATTTTTAGAAAATTAATTAATATAATAATAAAAAATAACAAAATAAATGAATTTTTACTAAAAAAATAAATGAAAAATACTTGCAAAGTGGCTTCGAGCCACCTCATGTTTTGGTGGTGGCCTTCGTACTTTTGCCTCTAGGGGTGGGTAACGGTAAAACTGAAGGCGGAATTTGAAATTCCACTTCTGATTGCCGAAATTCTAGTAAGGAGATATCAGTTTGGAAGTTGAAATTAAAATAGATCCAATCATCCAATCTCCAGTACACAACCAAAACAAATCTTGATGAAGTCATCTTTAACCGATATATCACAAAGATTCACTAGGTCAAAAGCCCGAGAGAGCTAGACTCAAAATCCAATACCTGGATGAGTTGAAAGGTCCAAGTTCTCATTCCTCCCTCATGCAGGCAAAATAACACACTTGAACTTAGATGTGAGTCATATGATTAAAGCAACCCAAGAGGGGGTGAATTGGGTTTCCAAACTTTTTCACTTTTAACCCCCAATATCGTGTTTACAAAGTAAACCCTAATTTAACACAAGTATATTGATGCAATAAGTATATAAATGCTAAATGCTAAATGTGAAGATTGACGCTGTCAAAGTTGGTCTCAGTAAGATGATCCGGACCGACTGTCTGTTACCTTTCTTTTCTACCCTCAATTTATGTGTCAGCAAACAGAGAAGAATTATGATTTCCTACGCCACTTTCTTTACCCAATAAAGCATGGATGTCAGTTTCCTTTATGGACTTCCAATGACCGGGATGCACCTATCATATCGAATGGGTTAACCTTTGCTCCACTAGTTTTGGGCCTTAAATCATGGGCTTTTGTTATAGGGGAAATTTCTCCTCCATCAGTAGCCCCCTATTATGTTGGACATCTTCAGCTAGGCCAGGAGAATATCATGATGTTGGCTATAATCCTAGTTATATCTTTTATCCCCATTAATCGTCATTTCAACATCCGTTCCTTCATGAATTATTACTCGACTTCTTCATCTATTCCTTGTTTATAAACCTTAGGCCCTTTTGAATCACATAGCTTCCATTTTCTGACGGTCCTCGTCTCATCATGTCTTGCTCAAGAACTAGACAGAAAAGAAAGAGGAATCCTCTGATACCTCTGTCTCTTTCAGACCTCCCGTCTGAAATATTAACAGGCATCTTCTCCCGAGTGGTTCAAGATGACGGTGTGGAAGAGTATTTTAATCTAGCGAGAGTGAGCTCAAAGGTTAGGGAGATAGTAAAGTCACCTCCAGTTCTTCAATATATAAAATTCGAAGAACTTCCTCTTAGTGAAGATCGTAGCCCCCCAGTACGTGACTTCATCTCAACCTTACAATGGTATGAAAACTCGGATGTTCTCTATCTTGAAGGGGTAGAGCTAGCATTTGGACTCGAAACTAATTATCCAGCAGGGGAAAAGATGATCATGCGAGCTAGTAAACTCCAATGCCTTCATGCTATTTATACTGAATGCAGGCTGAACATGCTTAAAGATGAAGTAGATAGTGAGGTATGAGAGAAACTTGATTCAACAAAGGCTGAGTCCTCAGGACATGTATTGGGAGAGGATGAGAGCCATTAGAACTTTTCATGAAGCTTGGGGTGATTCTTCCCCTATTGAGAGAGGCAAGCCCCCAGTCTGTGTAAAGGGCTACATGTTTCCTCCCCCATCTTACATACCCGGTTGTGTGGTCCTTATTCCAAGATCCAGACCTGACATCTTTGATTCCACCCTCTGTCTGCCTTGTCGTGCCAACCGGGAACTTCTATTTTTCCTGGCTCGTGTAAATATTGGATTCTAAATGTTCAGGAAGATTTGAAGTCTTTGTTTTCATTCTCATTTTTCTTCTTTTCCTTCCTTTTCTGTCACCCACAAACAAATTTTTTTTTGTAAAGAAAGCATGGGTTGGGGTGTATTGTATAGGTTAACCCTCGACTTTCCCATCTTGTGTAATCTTTCTTAGGATTGTTTTTGTGAGCCCTTTTGGATATGGTATGTAAAAAGGACTTTTTATGTACACATCTTTGTACTTACATTATAGGGTGTGGCTACTGTTTCTCTCTTATTTTTCCTTCTCAGTGTCTTCACACATGTTATTCTTTAACGTCGGAAGCACATGTAACGTTTGGCATTTTTTGCATTGATATGACACTTAACTTTTGGCTCATAATGAGCTCTCTTAAAAGCTTGAAGCTATGCGACATTATCAATGACCCTATTGGGTAGACCTAGTTCTCATAAATCACTTATCTTTGGATTCTTTTGGTTTCCCAAACATCATAGACAATTTTACCTCAGTCCATTTTCATTTTACCGCAATCCTTATTTTCTCCTTCTTCTCCACCCTCAAGCCTCATCCCACCACCAGCCTCCTTCGATATTCCTCCTTCTGTTCTCATGGAGAATGTTGATCTTCCATGCTTATTACTCACTTTTCCTTTTGAGTTGATCTCTATGATCCTTTCCCTTTTGCTAGTATCCCACCTTGCTACTTTATTAGCATTGGCCTAAGCTTACAGCCAATGTAGGGATTCGGTTTAAAATCCCTCGTTACTATGAAGGGCCCCTGTTAGGATGTTGCCTCATCATTATCAAAGGGGTGAAATCTTCATAAGAGGCCTCTGACGCTTCCTTAGAAGTGGGAACCCTGAAATCATGTTCTTGAGAGGTTTTGCGGGTTTGTTGATTCACCCTTCAGAAAATCGTCGATGGATGGCTTTCAGCCGGGAGGTTATTATAGCAAGGGACAGAGCCAGTTTTAAGGGGATTATGCTGCTTGTATTGTTTGAGTTCCGTGAGGGAGGCGACATTTGTCTCATCCTTCATACCCTTTATAGTTATAAGGTTGTTCTTTCCATTCCTGACTTCCAAAGGATGAGATTAGAAGTTCTGGAGATTTTTTAAATGAATTGTAACAAGTGGGCCCTTTACTTTTCTTGAATATGCTCACATCCTAAAGGAATCCCGCGCGAGGCTGGGGGAGTGATATAATCCCGACCCTATGGGGAATTAAAATGATACTTGAAATGATCCCTAGGTTGTTCCTCAGCCGCACATTAGGATTGAAGGGTGTTGCGCTGACGATAGCTTGGGATTCTTCACTGATGAAGAAGATGATTTCAATGATTTTGATGAAGCAGATCAAGATAACCTTCCTCAGGCCTGGGAACAATTTTGTTCCACTTGTTGGGGGGGTTTTATGAATTATATCATTTTTTCATTTTCATAACCAGCACTTGATGTGATGTTATCGTTTCTTATGTAAACTGTTTATGTTAATGTAACTTTCAATTTTAGTTTGAGTTTCTTGTTCTTTTCTCTCTTTTTTTTATCCATGATAACCTGATATTCTTTGTTTTTATTTTTTCATATTAGGACTTTTTAATGGGCTTTTATAAGGTCCCAACCCATGTTTTAAAGGGGTACCTGTTGGATATCAACGAATCGACCTGTAGGCCTTTATTACTCTCATTCCATAGAATAATTTAACTTTCCCATTTTGCACGTATTTTCTTTAATTGAAACGATATCGTTATGGTCAATTTGTACTAACCGATGTGCTCTTATTAGTTTTTAGTTTGACTGACGTGTCAGTTATCCATAACCTTTCGCCTCCCGACCTTTTAAATTTCAGCAAATCATCTGATCCTGATCCTACCAATGCTACTGTTCAAAACGAAGTGGGGGTCTTCTCGAGACTCATCATATCCTGCCGATGTTTCAGAGCATTTAATGCTTATTTTTCATTCTTATCACGCAAGCTTTGCTTTTGACTTTCATACTTCTTAAGGTTTCATACATAAAGCCCGGGGTCTTCCTTTATTTATTTATAACTTTATCATTCTCATCCCCTAGCCTCATCCTTCACTTTATCATGAATTCTCTAGGAAATAACCATCTGGTTCCCAACCAGGCCAATGTTTCTTTTTCTATAAAGGATCTTCATGACTCTTTTCTGCTAGGATTTTCTGTCATGCAGTTTGTGAAAGCGGGATGGAGGCCTTCTTCACTCTTCTGAGTACAAACCATCATTAAAGGGAAGTGGCTTACAATCCCTTAGTTCTAAGGGAAATTTCGATAATAGAGAGCCTCATTATTCCTTATCATCTTCTGTACTGGTTCATTTCCCTTTGTAGGTTCAAAAATTTTCCTCTTCCTCATCTGGTAGACAGTGGAAATCCCAGTGATGCATACAAACTGGGAATGGACCTCTTCTTTTGGTGGGGTCCAGAGCCTGAGGTTGGTAGAGGATTGATTCACTAGTCAGCCCTGATGGGGTTTCCACAGGGAATTTATATGGACTTAATGTTACGGGTAGCCGAGAGGGTTTGCCCTTAGGAAATACCTGAGGCTCTTGAGTTTGTAGGGCCAGACTAAGACTTGCCTCCGCTCAACTTATATGGTCCAGCGTGATCACCAATGTTCATTGGCACGGGGGTTTTAGGGAGTTTTAAGACTTTTCATTCTATCTCGCGGTCTTTCCTTCTTGTGGTGGTAGTTCTAAAGGCTTGCCTTGTAGAGGTCTTCCAGACTGGTTGAGGTTGGGGGAATGACCAGCTAACGAGGCCTGGGAAGGCTTTTCTAACATTTTCTATGATGATCATTTGTGCCTTCCATTCCTTACTAGGGCATAAGTTGGTTATTTCTGGAAAAAGTCGGAACGTCGAGCTTAAAAGAAGAGATCATGCCTGCGCTTTTTTGTTTTTTATTTTAATTTTGTAAGTTTTGTACGTCTGTGACCCTATGATCTTTTTGTATAAATCGGTCTGATTAGTACTAAAGTTTTTTAATAATCATAAAAACTGTTGTTGGTTGTGTGTATTTTTTCTGTTTTTTCTTTGCTTGATCTATTTCCTGTATTATTTATTTTGTCTATCTTTGTTTCCTTCATCTGTTGATTTCTTACATCTATTTATTGCTCTCCATAAAGAGGTTGCATCGGTAAAAATTTTGTAATTAATTATGACAAAAAATGCAATACAGCGGTAATTTAAGTCCAAATGTTCTTTTGGGCCTTTTGAGAATTCATGGCTAAGTTTGTCAACCAGAGATTATATTTGCATTATTATTTTTTCGAGGTTCCTCGCTTCTGATGTAGCACCAGGGTTCATGGTTCTTAAGCATATTCCTTTTTTGGGGGGCATAAATGCCTTTTCAATTTCTTTACCAAAGGCTTCTGGCTTCTTGTAAATTAAGAGTCTGAAGGCTCCTATTTTTTCTAATAACGTCAGGACACTCTTGATCGTTTTATAAATTCAGGGCCTGAGAGTCCTAAATTTCCTTGCCCTAAGGAGAAAAGTCATAGTTCGCCCCATAGGTTTGCGTCAATTGTATTTAAGTCTCTCTAAGTTTAAAAACTGCGATTTACGTCCTATAAGTATGAAATATTTGCAATTATCGCCTCTGTCAAATTTCCCATTATAATCGACGGAACTCGGCCTCACGTGCGTCGCACACGCTGGAAGCTCACCTGCCCTTCCCGAATTGCCCCCGTAAGTGAGAGCCTAATGACTCCCGTATGCCCTTGAGATCCCCGACTCCTTTGCCCCAAATTTTATTTGCTGCCATTTTACCTTTGTCACCCAAAAGCCACTCGAAAGCCTTATGTGTGAACCCTAACACCCAATCTCCGATCAGTTGACCCAATCACCGTTGACCCCAGTCGTTGTTGAACCTAGTGGTCGTTGAACATCCAAAGACCATTGACTGTGCTGAGTCGGAGTGCGTTTCGAACGAAGCCCTAGAAGAGGACGACAGTTGAGATTTCAACTCGTATACAGTATACCCTCGATCCCCGTTGAATCCATTGCTTATTTTCTGTAGGTTGAGCTTGCAGATTATTCTGATTGGGTTGATTAGGCTGAATGGAGATGTATAACGAGAAGTTGGTTTTTCTGAGTGCTTGCCGAGTGTGCTTTGTTTGAACATTTGATATGCAAAGGTATGACATTGTGTATTTATATGGGTTTGTTTCGGAATCTTGATTGTGATGTAATATTACAAAATGAACTATTTTATACTATTTTTCAATGCTAGCCGACAAGTTTGGTTGTTGTGGTCTCTTTGTTATCATTATCTACGGTCTCATACTGTTGTCTGTTGTCTGAAGTACTAAATGTGGAACTTCGTGGACCAGTTTCAAATAAAGTGGTGGAACTTTGTGGACATGTTGAACCAGAATGTTTTGGGGAAAAAAACTCCAAACTAAAATTAGATATGGTATATATACGAGTGTTTTTCAACTATACAATGCATGACTGTTAAAACTAACTAATAATGTACACACTATTAAGAGCTAGAACTAGTGCACCAAGTGGAAGTCGCACCAACTATCTGTTATTCAACTATACAATGCATGACTGTTAAAACTAACAAATAATGTATACACTATTATGAGCTAGAACTGGTGCTTATATATACACTTTTACACTCACTTTTTCTGCTTTGCTTATGACTGCTGCAGATTTGGGTTCCATCAAACCCTAGAGGTGCATAAATACTATCTCCAGGAATTGTTGAGGCTGAGTCAGAATTCAACCGGCGAAGATTGTGCGGTAATCCCAGTGAGGTGTGTATTCTTGTGCCACTTAAATGTGGTATGTAGTTACCACGTTTTTATAGATCCTGTATTTACTTTGAACTTGTCCCAGTGAGAAATTGCTTTGCATGCCAGGGATTGATATTCTGAAGAGCGGCGATTTGGACATAATAAGCATTATTATAGGTACATACATATATAGGTGTATATTTCTATGTGTTTGTAGAAGTTTGTTTCTTGTGGAAAGTGTTTCTTAAGAATGTTGTAGTCTATTTTATTTTTCTGAACATTGGTTATATTGTTGTTATGATTCTGAAGTTTGGGTCTTGCTTTGCTTTGCATGCCAGAGAATGATTTTCTGAAGTAGTGATGATTTATTTTTTGAGCATTATTATAGGTCTGTATATTGTTAGGTGTTTACTGAAGTTTGTTTATGTTTATGAACATTGTAAAACCCAAACCCTAAAACACAAAAACCTAAACCCTAAACCCTAAAACTGAAAATCCTAATGTGTAGGCTTAATTACTTTTCTGCTTTTGAAATTTGTCATCAAATGCTTAATTAATTTTCTGTTGTTGAACGTATTAGGAAGTGGTTTGCTTATTATTTGGACATAATAAGTCAATCTATGCTTATTACTTTTATGTTTGGGTTGCTCACATATTGCAGGTTTGTTGTCAGGAATGTCGTCTGATTCATTAGTGTTTAAGGTGCATTATGAGGGGAAGTTTGACGGATCCAATGGGTGTGCATACGTTGGGGGAACGTAATTGTGCACAACGAGCCATATGAACGTGATTGTCTATCTTTTATAGAAATCGGGTGTGTTTTAAAGGAATATGGATACAATTCTGGTGGCATAGCATTTTACCAAGAGCCAGAGACGAATTTGTTTAAGGGGTTGAAATTAATATCAGGGGATCCTGATGTTTTTGAAATGGTGGCTTCCCATGTGGGGAAGGACATTGTTGTCATATATGTAGTTGGGTTCGAGAGTGGCTCTGCAGAGGATTTGGCTGTTGATAGTGATGAAGATACGGAGAGGCGCCATATTGGCATTGGTACAAAGTGGTGGAGTGATGCCATAAGTAGTGATGACGACTTATTTGATATCAATGTAGATGAAGATGATGACAATGGGTCATATGTACCTTTTGAGAGGGGTGTTGGTGGACTGTCATTTGAAGGAAGTGGGCCATCGGGTGTGGGTGGGCATTCATTTGAAAAAGGTGGCCCATCGGGTGTGGGTGAGACTTCATTTGAAGAAGCTGGCCCATCAGGTGTGAGTGGGACTTCATTAAAAGAAGGTGGCCCATCGGGTGTGCCGCGAGATAAGGAGAAGGGGAAGGGGAAGGGAAGGCCTCCAACTGAAGATAGATTGGGGGCAAAGGATTAAGGGAAGAAACTCTGATGGCAGCTTTAGTGTTGGGGACTTTTGATACGTTTTTAGATGCTTTTGATTGTTGTAATGGACATGGGCACCATTTTGTATATACTTTTGGTTGTTGTAATGGACATGAGCACCATTTTATTGTCCATCTTCTGCCCATGTATTATATATTTTCTGATATGTGCTCAGATTTAGCTATTCTAGAGTTGGACAACCCCTGTTTTGTAGAAAATTGGCATATGCTTTTCATTTAGGACAGTCACTACTTAAATGACTTGTACTAGAATATAAGCAGGTGATTTGGAATGTATTGTCCATTTTCTGGTTGAAATATAATATCTATATAGGTTTGCATTTTGTGGTTCAAATATAATGTCCATATAACATATAAGCAGGTGATGGGAAATAAGCACAACCAGCAATTCATTGAACAAGAATAAAGTACACAACCTTACAATAATACACATCCTTGTCATAATACAATACAACTACAAAGAGACTACACAATCACGACCTAAATAACCAATGAGCCAACAAAAAAACACTGGGTTGGTACCAACAGAGACATCTCATGCCGGTAACATGTGCTTGAAATGACTACACAGTCCAATATTATATAGTTGAACAACCAAAACTCCACAAAAATACATCAGCTGAAAACCAATGCACCCTCATAACCCATAATGTGGACCTCGACCTTCTTTCTCTCCAGTTGAATCTCACACCGATGTTGCACAGTAATGGCCTCAATTTTGGCTCGTTGTTCATTAGTCATTACCTCGATGGCTAATCGGTGTTGTGAAGCCTTGACATCGATCTCCTCTCGATGTTGCGCACTTATGGCTTCCATGTTCTTAGTTTGCTGTCGAAGTTGTCCCTGAATTGATTCCTAAAGAGTTTCTTCACCAATCTTATGCTTCTGCATTGGCGAATGGAGATGACGGAAATAGCTTCTTCGACGAAATAAAAGTGCTAGATCTGAAACCCTAAAATGCACAGGGGCAATTCGGGAAAGGTAGGTGAGATTCTAGCGTGTGCGATGCAAGTGAGGCCGAGTTCTGTCGATTATAACGGGAAATTTGATAGAGGACGATAATTGCAAATGTTTCATACTTGTAGGACATAAATCGTAGATTTTAAACTTAGGGGGACTGAAATACAATTGACGCAAACCTATGGGGTGAACTATGAATTTTTCCCAAATAATAATGTTCTTAATACTAGTTATGATTATCCCTGACATTTCACAAATTTTGACCACTAGGGACCCTGGGTTTATTGGGCGCAAGGGCCCAATGGTAATTCTCGTATTATTTAGCTCGCGAGGGCTCCTATCTTTCCGTGAATCCAGGGCACGAAAGCTCCTGAATTTCATACATCCAGGGCTCGAGGACTCCTAAATTTCTAAGGCACGGGGACCAAATAGTACTCATTTTGAATCTAGGAAGTGAGGGCTCTGGCCATTCCATAAATCCAGGGCACGAGGGCTCCTGCCATTTTCCTGAGTCTAGGGCACAAGGGCTCCTGCCATTTTCAGAAGTCTAGGACACCAGGTCTCCTTCCAATGTCATAAGTTTAGGGCACTAGGGCTTCTGCCATTTTCCTAAGTCCATAACACGAGGGCTCCTACCATTTTCATAAGTCCAGGAAGCGAGGGCTTTGGCCATTCCATAAATCCAAGGCACCAGGGCTCCTGCCATTTTCTTGAGTCCAGGGCACAAGGACTCCTGAATTTCCTAGGCGCAAAGGCCGAATAATAAAGGCTATATATTAAAATCAAACACAACATTTTTTATTGATAATACCTATTGAGATGTTGTACATTCCAAGGACGTGGGAGTGCATCGCCATCCAGGTCCTCCAAATGATAGGTACCCCTATTTCTTTCCCTGGTAACCCTGTATGGTCCTTCCCACTTTGCATGAAGCTTTCCTTCCTAATCGTCTACAATAGGAGGGTGAGCTTTCCGTAGGATGAGGTCCCCTCGCTCAAATCGTCGTGGTTGTACTTTTGCATTATAATTTTGCATAACTTGACTCTGGTAGGTGATATTCCGAGTTTTGCCAGCATCCCGAAGCTCTTCTACCAAATCCAACTCCATTCTTGTCAGTTCGCCATTGTCAGATGGGTTGAAATGGTCGACTCGATAACTCGATATTCCCACTTTTACAGGTATGACAGCTTCAACCCCATATGCCAAAACAAAAGGGGTTTCTCCTGTTGGAGTTATTGCGGTTGTTCGGTAAGCCCATAACACCCTCGAGGACTCATCAACCCATGACCCTTTCTTTTCGTCTGGACATTTCTTTAGGTTTCTCACCAACGTGCGGTTAGTCACCTCCACTTGCCCATTCGCCTGAGGATGGGCGGGGAAGAAAAATGGTCCGATATGATCACACTGGGTAGGCCGAATATACAAATAATAGTCTTCCGTATAAATCACCAAATGCGTTCTTCCTTGATTTTAGCCAAAGGCTCGGCTTCTACCCACTTGGTGAAATAATCGATAGCCATAACCAGGAACTTAACTTTGCCCAAATATCATCATACCTCTGACAATCTTCACACGTCTGCACTACCTTTTTGGCGTCACGGAGCATGGTTGGCCAAAAATATCCAGCTCTCAAGGATTTAAGGGCTTTATGGGACAAAACTTGATATCTTGAGTGATTACTAGACATTCCTTCATGTATCTCTTGTAGCACATAAGTTGCCTCTCCATCCTAAAGACATCTCAAGAGAGAAAGTGTAAAGCTTTTCTTGTATAATATCCTCTGCCTTAATACATATCGGGAGGATTGCATGCGAACTCGTCGGGCTTCCTCCCGATCTTGTGGAAGGGTACCATCGATAAGAAATGTCAAGATAGGCGTTCCCCACTACTCTATGGTTTCAATAGGGCAGACCGAATATTTCTCTTCTAGTTGTAAAGATGATGGGCACACTATCACCCCTTCTAGTATACCATTTTCCCCATCCAACTCGGGATTTGATGCTAATTGAGCCAAACGGTCAGCCTTACCGTTTTGCTCTCGAGGTATTAATGTAAGCTTGAACGTTTCAAAACCTTTCTTTAGAACATTTACCTGGACTACATATGTCTGCATTCACTCTTCCTTTGCAATATAATCTCCTTGGACTTGTTTGAGAACTTGTTGAGAATCACTTTGTGCATGTACTTCATCCACCCCCATCATTTGTGTTATGGCCAAACCGGCCAATAGAGCTTCGTACTCAACTTCTTTGTTTGTAGCAAGGAAATCAAAACACAAGGCATACTCGATTTCTGTTCCTTCTGGGGAAGTGAGGACTACCCTGGCTCCACTAGCTATCCTATTCGAAGAGCCATCCACATGTATAGCCCATGCATTTTCGCAGCCACGAGGGTCCTCGGGAATAGAATCCTTAGCAAAATCTAGCAAGAAATCCGCCATTGCATGCCCTTTTATGGTTATGTGAGAAAATAGGATATATCGAATTCACTGAGTTCCAGGGACGATTGAATTAGACGCCTGAACGCATGGTGTGGGTTTGGAAATAAGGGCGTAGTTTTCGTGCAATGACCATTAAACTTAATGCAATTCTTTCCATAAACGGATATCTCATCTTTGCTTCTCTTAAGGCCCGACTAACGTAATATACTGGCTTTTGAACCTTATGTTCTTCCTAGACAAAGACTGAACTTACAGAATACTCACTAGCAGCTAAATATAAATATAACAATTCGCCAGGCACAGGTCGACTGAGAATTGGAGGTTGAGGCAAATATGTCTTGAGTTATTCTAAAGCCTGAGTACACTCCTCATCCCAAGCAAAGGTTTTCCACAAGACCCGAAATAAAGGTAGGCACCAATCAGTGGATTGTGAGATAAATCGATTCAGGGCTGCAACTTGCCCTATTATTTTTTGCAGTTCCTTTCGATTGATAGGTGGCCTAAGCCGTAGGACTGCTTCAATCTTCTCAGGGTTAGCTTCGATTCCTCTCTCTGAAACCATGAATTTCAGGAATTTCCCCGAAGATACACTGAAAGTACATTTAGCAGGGTTTATCTTTTCATATCATAACGATATAGAGTGTCAAAGGTTTCAACCAGATCTTAAAGATGCCCCATCATTCGTTTGTTTTTTATAAGCGTGTCATCTACATAAACCTCCATATTTCTATCTATTTGCTTTTTGAACATTGCATTCACCAATGTTTGATAGGTAGCCCCATCATTTTTTAGTCCAAAGGGCATGATTAGATAACAATAAAGTCCCCAATCAATTACAAAAGATGCATTTTCTTGGTCTGCAGGGTGCATCTTTAAGTAGACTAACAAATCAATCCTAGGTAATGGATAACTATCTTTCGAACAGGCCTTATTAAGATTAGTAAAATCTACACACATTCGACATTGTTCATTAGACTTAGGAACTAGTACTACATTAGCTAATCAGTTAGGATATGCTACTTCTCTTATAAATCCTACCTCCTTCAATAACTTGTCAACTTCGGCAGCTATCACTTTACTTTTTTCAAGTTCACAAGCCTTCCGTCTTTGTCGGACTGGTTTCTTAGCTGGATCAATGCTAAGTCGATGAATCATGACTGAAGGATCCACCCCTTTCATATCTTTGTGGGTCCATGCAAAAGATTTCATCCGAAGTCACAAGAATTGGAGCAGGGATTGCTTAGACTCCTCATCCCAACGATATGCCCACCTTCACCATTCTATCGGCTTCCAATTACAGGCTCTCCAAGGGCTTGGTCGTCTGGACACATGGTATAAGCCTTTTATCTACTATTAGAGCTTCTAAAGATGTCATTTGCGAAACCCAGCAAGTCAAACAAAAATATTAGTTTGAAGGAGTAGTTTCCCACAGACGGCGTCAACTGATAAAGTCATATTTAACCGGTCTATCACAAAGATCCATTGGGCCAAAAGCTCAATGGAGCTAGACTCAATGGGTTGAAAGGTCCAAACTCTACTTCCTTCCTCCTGCAGGCAAAATAACACACATGAACTTAGAGTCCTCCCCGTAAGGGGATTTATCTAATGCCATTGTCAGTCCTCATCCTCTAATCTCTTTAAAATCTTAGAGAGAGAGTGGCATACCTTTTTTTCTCTCATCTTCATCTTCTTATACTTCTTTTTCCTTGTCTGGGCCCAAGGTTCCACTTGGGCTTCGGCCTTAGGTCTTAGGTCTTCCTGGGCCGTGTCATCTCCTCGACACTCTCTATCTCATCCACCATTTTATGAAGGTCGGCGCTGTCAGAGTTTGTCTCCCCGAGATGATCCGAACAAACTATCTGTTACCTTTCTTTTTTACCATCAATTCGTCAGTCAGCAAACATAGAATAATCATGATTTTCTATGTCAATTTCTTTACCAAATAAAGCATGGATGTCAGTTTCCTTTATGGACTTTCAATGATCGGGATGCATCTATCATGTTGAATGTGCTAACTTTTGCTTCACTATTTTTGGGCCTTAAATCATGGGCTTTTGTTATCGGGGAAATTTCTCCTCCATCAGATCCAATCATGCAAATTCAAGCCAACAACAGATCCACTTATCCAAATTTGAAATTCCAAATATTATTCCAAAACAAATCATAAGTTTTAATGATAATCACATAATAAACACTACTTTCAAGTCTTTAACACAATTCATAGATTCAAAAATAAAGAAAAACAAAATAAACAATAGCACAAATATGAAACTAGAGAGAGATCGACTGAGAGAAGTACGGTTGCGGGTGAGATCTCAAATTTAAGACTGGGACCAGTGTGAGTGGTGGTGCGCAGAGAGATAAAATACCAAATCAGAGACTAAGAGCACTTAGAGCGGCAATGTAGAGAGATGAAATAACACAATAGCATAGATGAGACTTTCAGAGAGAGAGAGACAAACAGACGAGAGAAAGCTCATAGCACAAAGATGAGAGAATAGAGATGATTGAGAATTTGAGAGAGCAGAGAGACTGAGAAGGGGGTGAGACTTTACAATGATAAGTTTATAACCTAGGTTTTTTTTAAACACTAGGTATCAAAACTACAACCCAGATTTAAAAAAAAAATTGTTGGCTCCAATTCCCGACGAGATACAGTGGTCGGATACGGATACCGGTACTGGACCCGAAATTTCGGTACCAACGATACTTTTGCCGAACCCTAGGTTGCTTGACCACCATGGCACCATGCACCCTTATTTACTTTCTCAGCTTTTGTGTTTAATTTTTGGGAAATTGACATTTTAATCCTTGGATTTTGGTCACTTTTTCATTTCAGTCCCTCACTTTTAAACTTCAAAAAATTTGTCCTTCAGTATTCTCACTTTTACAAAAACACTCTTTCGTCCATCTTTTTAACGGGAAACTCTGTCACCTCAGCAGCCATTACACATGCCATTCTCGTCCTTAGGTTGATGTCAAGCTCAAAAATACCCGAGTGAGCCCTAGTGTTCCCTAAGTTGGTCTCAGGCTCAAAAATTCCCCATTGAACACTGAAGAATCATTTCCCATCCGGTGTTGAGTCAACAAAATTAGAAAAATTTACACTTTGGCCTTTCGTCGGTGATCTGAGTCGTTTGGAAGTTGACGGACAACGACGTTTTTCTTACTCTCTATGAAGTGGGTCACTGGATAATGATTACGTTTCAAGTTAATTTGTCGTTTATGTATAAGCCATTTATCGAGCTCTCCACGAAAGTTAAAACTGCGTTTATATGATCTATGTTTCTCTAATGCAAAAGACACTCGCTTTTTAGGAAGAAACATACAATCAAGACCGAAGAATAGAACCAGGGAAGCAAGAGGAAAAAAAAAAGAAAAAAAAGATGGCATTTTGCCAACATTAAATCTCATTCCCTATTTTATAGAACCAGAGAATTAAAGATGGTGGGGTTTTCAGGTGCGGTCAGATAACCAAGTGATCGAACTGCCCTACTCTATATAAATCTCATTCCTACCATTTGAGACGAGGCTCCTCTTTCATCAGAGAATGCTTTTGTTCTCGTTTATGTTTTTCCTTCTTTATTAATCTTGTACGCAAGGTACAATAATGGAGCCTCCCCTAGATTTTGGAGGTACAAAAGAACATGACAACAGTAGTGAGTCTGGGTGGACGATGTAAATCAGCCTCACCACACAGAACGAAAATGTCAACAGCGAGAAAGGCATTCATGCTGATGATGGTGATGAGAGTGAGGACTCTATGGCTTCAGATGCCTCTTCCAGTCTAAGCTGTCACCACGACCTTCCATGTGGACAGGGAGAGGGAAGTCCTTGCATTCATCATAGAAGGTATTCCAAAGATAGCCAATAGCAAGATTTCCTCAGCGAAGAAACCATGCAAACAGTTCAAGGAAAAAGTTGAAAGAAGAATAGAAGAACAAAGCGAATATCCTGTATACAAGGCAGAAAGCGCTGCCAGTCAAGTTTCCACTAATGCCAAGGTAAGAAAAACTAAGATGATGACCAAAGAAGAATAGTATGTTCACTTTTATTAGGTCTCTTCCAACAATGATTGCTTCATTTTGTACCTGTTAAATGGATCACTATATCAGGCCGGTACCTGAAGGCATGCAGAAAGAGTTCCATTGCGAATCAACACAACTGGTAGTTTAGCTCGCAAATTCACATATTCTTGACTGACGCACATGTACGATTGAGTTTTGTTATTCTTTGGACTAGAGGAACGAGATTGCCTCCAAAGGCCGAATGGACGGCTGAAACGTAAAGTTTCAGCCGTCCAACGGTCGGGATTGGCCGACCAGGGGAGGGGTGTGGGTCTCGGGCGGGACCCACACCTGCCCGAGCAGTGCTTGTCAGCCGTCCATTCGGCCTTTGGAGGGAAGCGGCCTTCGGAGGCAATCCGTCCTCTTGGACTAGATGGTGTTGCATTTTGATTTTGAAGGACGAAGCAGGGACGACGATGATGTTTTAAGTATTGTGTTTCAAGTCATAAAAGGAACGACGACTTTTTTGTTCTTGAGTGGTCCTTGTGACCTGGCTGGTTAATGATGTCACGTGTAATGGCCGCTGAAGTGGCAAAGTAGGTCGTTAATAAGATGGACGTAAGAATTACGAAAGGGTGTTTTTTATAAAAATGAAAATACTAAAGGCTAAAATTTTAGAGTTTACTGCCTTCTCCTGTAGTGGGCTTGGGCCAGAGAAGCTAAGACAACTAAGATCTAAAGCACAACCGAAATAAACCATAAGATAACTTACTGGACTGTTATCCTACTAATAGCCCACTAACATAACAAGGTCCACACCCAATCTTGTAAGATTAAACCCACCCCAAATGGCAAGTTACCAGCATGGGCGAAACCAAGCCATGGCGAAACATGGCGGTCGCCATGGTTGGCTCCGCCCAAAATATTTTTTACATGTAAATTATTTTATTATTATTATTATTTTAAATAGGTTGGCCTGGGCCCGCCATGGTTGAGCCCAGAGCCCAACCCAAAATATATTTTTACATCTGTTTGATGTTTTTTCATGGCCTGCACGCACCTTTTTTTTCTCTCAGTCCTCTCTATCAGATTTCCTCTCACACCGCTGAAGACTGAAAGACACAGTTTCAAATTTTTTTTAACCTTTTAAAATTCTATTTGTGCCTCTCTCTCAAGTCTCAGCGCCTCTCTCTCACAAACACACGACAACGACGTTAACGTACTAGTATCAGTGCAGCAGTGCCTCTCTCGCTCTCTCTCAAGTCTCAACACCACTAGCTACATCCTACCGCCTAGGTATGGCTTTCAATCTTTCCTTCCTTTCTTCTCACTTCTCTAAATATGATTCTCTCTATTCCTCAGGCCTCACTTCTGAGATTTTCTCTGCCCCACCGTGCAGCCATCGCTGTCTGCCGCGCCACAAACCTCTTGGCTCTTGTCCACTCCTAAGAGGTAATAAAATTATAAATTATGTTGGATTTGATAATTTTGATTTTGAAGGGCTGATCAATGTCCAATTCCCGAATAATTTTTTGGGTGAAATTGTGAATTTAAGTGCATTTTTGTGAATTAATTTATCCTTATATTTTGAAATTGTTCAGTTTATGATTATCTTGTCTTGTGAAATTAATTTGTATGAATGTAAGATTTAGATTTTAGAATTTGTAATTATCTTGAATATGTTTTGATTCCAAATTAGGGCACGTTAGGCAGAATTAATTATATATAAAATAGAATTATTACATTTTAATTTTTCACCAGCATCTTACTTTTTGTCAATGTCTAGGAATAGTTGCAGGTTCTCTCTTTAATTTTAGATGGTTCGGTATACTTGATTGATTTAACTATATATCTTAGACAACTAATAATTTGGGAGAAATTATTTGATTATTTGATTGATTTAGCTATATATCTTACAAATGCATTGTCACAAGCTTTACAGCAAAAGGATGAAGACATTGTTAATGCTATGATTTTGGTTAGTGTTGTGAGGGAACGATTGCAGGAGTTGAGGGAGAAAGGATGCGATGAATTTTTAGAACAAGTCAAAACATTTTGTCTGAATAATTCTATCAATGTGCCCAATATGGAAGATATTATACCAACTCGCGGTCGTTCGAGGCGTGGAGGGTAAACAATTACTTATTTGCATTACTTTCGTGTGGAAGTGTTTTGCCACATTATTGATTTAATTTTTCAAGAGATGAATGATCGTTTCACTGTAGCAAGTACGAAGTTACTTCTTTGCATAGCATGTCTTGATCCAAGGGACTCATTGGTGTGAACCTCGCCAAGAATAACGAGACCCAACAACAATAGGGAACCAAAGATCGTTCTAGGACAGATCCTTTGATTTCCATCACTCATTTTCAACATTTGCCCTTGATAAGTTATGTCATCTTGCTGAGTTTTGTCCAAAATATTTCTCAACAATTGAGAAGTTATTTCTTAGAGATCAGCTTGACACTTACATTAGAGATGTTAGATTGCATGATGTTTTTTTCTGGGTTTCAAGATATTGGAGGTCTTGTTGTGAAGATGGTTGAGACCAAAAAGAATATTTTGTATGCACTAGTTTATCAGCTTATTGAATTGGCATTGATCTTACCAGTTGCAACTGCAACTGTTGAGAGAGTGTCCTCTGCGATGAAGATTATCAATATTGATTTGCGTAATAGGATAAGAGATGACTGGATGAATGATTGCATGATAGTGTACATCGAGTGTGAAATTTTTGAAACTATAGAGAACGAAGGCTGCGTTTGTCACTAAAATTTTATCCAAAATTTTATCTCTCTCCTAATAAAATATTTCAATATAATCTCTCTCTCTTCCATAAAAAAAATATAAAAAATTACAAAACTATAAAATATTACCTCTCTCTTCACTTTTTCACTAAACCCAATACCAACACTAAACCCAATACTAAAAATTTTACCACACAAACCCACCCTAAGTCGTTTTGCAACATTTTCAGAAGATGCAGAAACGCAGGATCCAATTGCCCCCTCTTAGTCGTAGTACATAGTACGATATGCATATTTCAATATTTTTAGTCTTTAATTTTTGATATTGTAATTCTAAGACAATTTTTAGCATTACGTATGAAAAAAAATAGTCATTTTGCTTTAAAAATTCGTCATAGTTGACTTCTAATTCTGGTTTAGCCACTAATTACCAGGATGTCCTTCTAGCCAACGTGAGCTTCAAACCTCAAAGACAACTCCCAAACTCTCTAGAACCTCTCCCAACATGTCTCTTCCTTATTAAAGGCTCCATCTTTATGTCACATACCTTCCCCTGTCACAACATTAACTCAAAGACCAGTAGACTAATTAAACTTAATTTTTTAAAAAAATTCTTTAATTTTTATTTTTGTTTGTTTGGTTTCTTTTATTTTTTATTTCTTTTCTTAGCAAGTTTCTTTTTTAAATTTGTTTGCCTAATTTAAAAATTGATTCTATTTCATTTATTATTTTATAGAATAATTAACTACGACGTGACACAATCCGGTGGCGTGATGCGTCATGCCGTTAAGGAACATGATTAAGGACATATTTTTGAAACAGTATAAATTCCAAGTATTAAAAATATATTTTTTTATAAAGAAAGTGCGGTCAAAGGGTTATTTGTAATAATTTCTGACTTCTAGCATTTTTCGTATGTATAGCGTGTGACTTATCTTTTATGTTCATTATTTTAATATAGGGAGGGAATAAGTGGTTGTGGTGTCAAAATTAAAAACATTTTTCTATAAGAAAACAGAAAGTACCGACGGTAGGCCTTAAATAGCTCTTTTTGTTTTTTTGCGGCGAACCTCAATGAACCTCAATCTAATTGGCAGTGACTCAATGGACGTTCACCGGCAGTGACGCCTGCATTCCCTGCAACAATATCTCAATCCTCGGACTTGGGAGTGCACAGAACGGGATGGCATACCGAGCCAAATCACAAAATCGATCGGATCGGACTGAATTTATTTTCTAGCGGTACAAATTCAATTTGGTTTGTTCCAAATCTGAATTAGACTGAATTTATTAATATAAATAATAATTTTTTTTAAAAAAAATTAATATAAATTTAAAATTTTTTACCCAAAATTATGTATTTTGAATTATTTCCCCATATTCTTCCCCTTCAATTAATTTTTTATCTTAAGATACGAGTTAAAAATGAAAAAAATAAATAAAAGCTTATATCCAACCTGACCGTTTTGAATCGGATCGGGCCACTCATACGAGTGGTACGATCCGATCATTCAATTTAGGCACAACCAAAAATTCGGTCTAAGACCAAATTTCAGTTATGCAACCTTACTAGGAGCCATAGCTCTTACAGTGTGGGCCACGTGGCGTCGACTAAAACAGTATGCACGCTGCGCACCTGGCGTATTGTCTCTAATGAGCCTATCCCCTATCTCACCAAGAATCTGTAGTTAATCATTGCTAATTTTTTCAGAATATCCTATCGTAACTCCATTTTTTCGTGCTTGAAAAACCCGAGCTTTCCTTTCGTATCTCTTCTTAGGATTCACAAAATCACACTCTTAAATCTAACATTTTTCTAATTTAGGGGGAAAGCAATCTGAATATTAGGGATATATTAGTTTTGAGATAATTTTAAGAATTTTAAGAATAGTATGAATATTTAGATAATGTTTGAATTTTATTTATATATATAAAAGTTATAGAGTTTTATTAATATAAGTAAAAAAGAAATATTAAATTATATTAATATGCGTGTAAAAATAATAACATTAAAAAGTTAGATTCGGTGGTTGCTTCTGATACTCTGAAATCAAAACTCTACAAATTCACGGTCGTCCAGGCTTGAAGTCCTAAACTCGCAGCTCCTCTGAGCTTTTTCACTGAACAAACAATTTTTAGCTCAGGTGAGGAGGCGGTGAACGACGGAAGAAAGGTGTAAGGTTGAACTTCTTCCACGAATGTCGGTGGAGAGGTCATTTGAGGCATGGGAGGAGGTGCAGCGGCAAAGTCAGGACTTGGCGGACCGGCTTGCTCAGGGCTTCACTGGGTTGATTCAGTCCCACATGAGTCCTCCCTCATTTCCATGGCCTAATCCTCAGAATTCGAAGCTCTTCGACCTTGAATTCCCGAGTCAGAGTTTTAGGAGCAGAGATTTTGGATTGGCCACGGATAATACCGGGAGTAATGGGGTGTTGGCGATTTTCGATATAGGAAATAGGATTGGACAGGCTGGGGCGGACTTTGGGGCGTGCTTGAATGGGTTGGTCCATCAGTTTTTCCGGAGACTGCCGGTGCCGTTTTGGCAGGAGGAGAACGTGGTAGCGGCGATGCGGGTGGATCTGGAAGGGACTAGACGGAGGAGAGATGTGGGTGTATCTACGCAAAGGGATTTGGGGTTGCTGACGGAGGGGTTGCCGGAATTTGGGTTTGCGGAGAATGGTAGTGGTGCTGACGGTTTGGCGGATGATGAAGTTGCTGGGTTTAATTTAAGGACAGCAGGACTTCTGGGTAGACCGCAGGTTAGAATTTTGAAGCTAATTTGATGACTGTATTCTTTGACGTATGCGAATTTTTCTGCTTGACATTTTTCAGGGGCTAATGGTAGCCAATAAATAGTAACTGTAGGTTTATAAACTGCTACCGAAGGGATTGAATATGATGTAAATTATTAAGTTAGGTGGATTAAGCAGTTCTTATGAGAATTTGGCGTGGAAGAAAGTAGCTGATGATGTGCTATTAATGGTGTATCCCACAATTTGTATCTTTCGGTTGGAGTGTATGTCACAATTAAGCCTACTCTTTTTATTTGACCTCTCATTTATGGGAATTAGGGCTGTGCATTCAAGGCCTGAAACCGACCGGCTGCCTGAGCGAGCTGATTAGTTTTGGCTGGGCATATGCGGAGCAGGCTCAGGGTTCAAGCCCAGATTTCACAAACCTGACATTTTTAGTTGAGGTTCAGGGAGATGGGCGCACTGCACAGTCTCGACTTGATCCAATATGTTAATTAACATATACTAATTTTAAGTTATATTATAATTTATATGAAATACAATAATGAGTTGAAAAAAAATAGTCATCTGGAGAAGCCCTAAGAATTGCAAGTAGATTTTTGTATTATATAAAAAGCCAATCCAATGAGCTACCTGAGCCTAGCCCACCTATCAAACCGATTGCGGGCCGACCAAATTGGTCAGGGTCAGTCGGGCCACTTAAGGTATCTCAGTTGGATTGCTCGATCAGGCTGCCCCAAGTCCTAACTGTCAGGTTCTCGAGGCTCGATCTGATTTGTAACGACTCAAGAGAAGCACTAGTCACATTTGCGCTTTGACTTCAAAAGAACTAGTCGAGGTTGCTCTTGAAGTTTCTTTGGAATTATTATAAGGGTCTAGTTCAACCTTCTAGTAAGGTTCCAGTGTGGGACTTGGCTCTTATAGAATTCATCTTTCATTCCTTCTCGTCTCTCATTTCGTGTGAGGTTTGGGGTATCACACGATACTTTAGTGCTCTCCCCTAATGGGAAATGGAATCAAATTTGCCATATAGAATCACTATCTGTGGTAACTAACAGAAATGCTGCTTTAAGATGGGACAGTATCATGGAGTTAAGAGCATCATCTCGAAGACTGACCTAAACCACTTCCAAACTTCTTTATTTTAGATGCTATACATAAAATTTGAGTCCTGACTGCATGCAATTTAGAGACAAACCTGTGATTTCTCCTTAATTAACAACATACCTTGTTGTCAAATGCTTATTGGGCTAAAACCCAATAATTGGTGACATTGCTTATTTATACACAAATATGCATTGTATTGGACTTTATTTGATGCGGTTCACATTATATTTTGTCAGTAGTAACAACTGTATAATATATAAGGGAAACAAAATATACCATTGTGTGGTGAAACATACGTACAACTGAAATTTTGGGTGGGTGATATAATTTAAGCATGGATTTATCATGTTTACAAGTGGTGACAGGGGTTTGTATGTGCTTAAGTTTTCATTCAAAGGATAGAATGCCAAAGAGGCACTGCTCCTTTTTATTATAGCTGTGGTGGAGGCTCAGTTGTTATAATTTTTCTTACATATTGCTCTCATTATGATTACTGTGCATACCGTCACTTATAGCTTAAGCCTTATATTTTGTGTCCATTTCCTTACTTTTGAATCTCAGATTTTTGTTTGTTCCTTGCTTTAAGATTCAAGCATCTTTTTCCATTCTATTGTTGATATTTTGCAGTAATTTATTTGCTGTGGGGGATTTTTCTCGAGTGCTAAAGGGATAGTTTTAACTTAGTAACTACTGCCAATTTTTGACAACTGTGTATCTATCCTCAGAATCCTAGAACTTAGAAAGGATGGTACGCTTCAGAGCAATGGTGTTCTAGATTAATAGATAATCTCATCTATTGACATCTAGCGTGCCAAAATATGTAAATAGTTTAATGCGCAATCAAACCTTTAGGGCTAGCAATATGCATCAATTTAAAGTTCTTTTGAAGAGATGGAATTTTTGATCTTGTGGGGATGGGTATTGGACTTGCAGGTGACAAATTAAAGAAAGCACTACCACTAAGTTCCAACAATGGCTCTAGCATCTCACATCTCTGGTTGGCACAATCAAGATCACCATTAGCATCATAATCTCCATGTTCATCCTCATGAGGCCGATTCTTAAACTTGACCCCCTTCATTCCTTCCATGAGGCCATCTGATATAGCTAGATCAGGTAGTTCTTGTTGGTGTTCTTCAACTGCTTCAACTGTTTTACTCAGTTTAACTCTCGGCTGTGGATTAATCTTGTTACGAGTTCTTCGTGTGTGCGAGCTACGTGGGTGTTTGCGCAAGCACGAATTCGTATTGGTTTGTGGGATTCATGGCGTTTTTCCGTAGCGTGGGTATTGAGGCAAAGACATTTACTTTCTCCGTGAGTTCGTATGGTATCGTCACTTTGTCTGAATACAGTCGTCACTCTCAGAGCGCTATACGTCTGGGGAGATTCGGGATGGTCTGGCTGGCGAATGTGTGTGGTAAGTTGGCGACGGTCGATGTCCCTTGCGCATTCTCGAAAAAGTTTAATGAGTCACCGAGAGCTTTCCTAGCTCAGCTGTGTGCGAATCGGGGTGGGCGATATATTGCTATTGCGGAGTTTGGGGAGAGGCGTCGGAGAGGAGCTGTGATGGTGCCGGAGGGAAAGGCGAGCGGTGGTTGGCTGGCTTTTGCTACCACCTGCGAGGAGGTTATCCTGGCTATCGGTGAACTGCGGCGTAAGCGTAGACCTGTGGCTGCTCCGATAAGAGTGGGCTGTTCCTTTGCCGATACGGTGAAGGGGGGAGTGCCGGAGAAGATAGGGGTGCAGGAGGAGGCGCGTGATGGGCCTCTGGGCGATGAAGGTCGCCAGCTGAGGAATCTGTCGCTCGGCTTTCCTCTGGTGCAGAACGCAGGCCTTCATAGGGAAATTGGTTTTCCCCACGTCCCTGCAAAGGCTGCGGAGGTGGCTTCGTCAGTCAGTGACATGCGGATGCATTTACTACGTATCAGAGATGAGGTGGCGTGGGTGCTCGAAAAGCTTTCTTGTGATGGGGCGCTACAGTTGTCGACGACCCAGCCCACGCCTATCACTGAATTCCTCTGCACGGGCTGCGGCCTTAAATTGACGGCCCAACAGATGGCTATGAAGGCCCGTAATGGTGTGGAGGGCGGCAGTGTAGTGGGTGAAGCCCAGTGCGTTGGGTTGGAGTCGCCGGGTGTGCAGGCCCATGTGGATGGTTCGGGTAATGGCTTGGAGCCGAGTGGGTTGGGCTTGTCGGGTGTACCGGCCCTTAGCTCGGCCCTTAGCCGCGGAGATGGGTTGGATGTGGCTGTGGAGGCCCATTATGTTGGTTCGGGTGTAGGCTCGGAGCCATGTGCGTTGGGCTGGTCGGGTGTAAAGGCCCATCACGGTGTGGCTGGTTCGGGCCGTCGTTGGGAGCATCGTGGGGTGGGCTTGGGCGAGGTGGGCTGCGGGTCGGGTCTCTCCCATGACCTGGATCGCCCGATAGCTGAGAATGTCGCAGCCCCCGCCGAGCAGTCCTTGCCTGAATCGGGCTTTGTCGGTAGGATCTCCTCCGACGACGACGTTGGAGGCTCGACGGCAGTGGGTCCGGCGGCGACTGCCCCGATTCCGACGTCCGAGTTGGTCTTGGCCGACGATCTTGCAAACAGCCACATCGCAGAGCCTTTTTCCAGTGAAGGATTTTCCAAAGGAATCTGCTCTTTCGGAGGGGATCCTGTTGCCGTTCCTTCCAGGTTATCTGAGTTGGGGGATGAGGATGCCTCTTTGACTGCGCTGGTGGCTATCGATGGTGAGGGAGATGGGGTCTGCACAGTGCCCCTTCGGGCAGTCCACCCGGGGGATGTGAGGGTTCAGGGGGGGAGCACTATTCCATCTACGTGGGTTCTGGAGATGGTAACATCTTTCAGGCATCTGGTGGGGGTATCCTGTGATGGTTACGAAGATGATCTCATGCATCTATTTGCTGCCTTGGAGGTGGAGCGGGGGAAGGGCAAATCAGGTGGTAAGTTACTTCGGGAATTAAAATCTTTGGAGAGTTCTGTGAATTACGATGGGAGTTCGTCTGGTTCTCGTCGGGGTCGGAAGGTGGGGAGGGCTCTAGTCACTTCTTTATGAAGCCTCGTATTGTATGTTGGAATGTGCGGGGGTTGAACGATCGGGAAAAGTGCAAAAGTGTAGGGAATTTGCTCCGAGGGTGGAAGGGTGATTTAGTGTGTCTTCAAGAAACTAAGGTTGCCAAGATGACTCGAGCACTGGTGCGGCGGTTGTGGGGTGGGCCTCATGTACAATGGTGTTGTCTGGACGCGGTTGGTGCTTCGGGAGGCATTCTGTGTATTTGGGATACTCGTTCGTTGGAGTTGATTGAGTCTTGTGTGGGTTCTTTTTCTGTGTCGTTGAGCTTTCGTAATGTGGATGACGGCATCCGGTGGAGCTTTTCAGGTGTATATGGCCCTAATGATGATTGTCGTAGGAAGATTTTATGGGATGAGTTAGTGGGGGTGCATTCTTGGTGGAGTTTGCCTTGGTGTATTGGGGGAGACTTTAATGTGACTCGCTTTCCTAGTGAGCGCTCGGGTGGCGGGGGTTCCAGGAGTGCCATGTTAGATTTTTCGGAGTTTCTGTCTGATCTTGGGTTGGTGGACCTCGAGTTGGTTGGTGGGGTGTACACTTGGTCCAGTGGTCGTTCTGCTTCGTCTTGGTCGAGGATTGACCGTTTCCTTGTTTGTCCAGCGTGGGAGTCTTTGTTCCCGGATCTTATTCAGAGAAGGTTGTCGCGGTTGTTCTCTGATCATTTCCCTATTTTGTTGGAGAGTGGTATGTTTGGGGGTAGTAAGAAGCCGTTCCGCTTTGAAAATATGTGGCTGAGGGTGGATGAATTTTTGGATTTGGTAAAGGAGTGGTGGCTTGGTTTTGACTTTCGGGGCTCACCAAGCTTTGTGCTGCAATCTAAATTAAAGGCGCTGAAATACAAGCTTCTGGAGTGGAATCGGGATGTCTTTGGCCACTTGAGTGTTCGGAAAATGACCTTATTGAGTGAGCTTGAGACTTTGGATGCCCTGGATGAGGGGGGTCAGCTTCTCGAGGAGGGGCAGGCAAGGAAGGCGGAGGTCGCCCAGGAAGTGGAAAAATTGATTCTATTGGAGGAGGTTAGTTGGAGGCAGAAGTCTAAGGCGCTATGGCTGAAGGAGGGTGACCGATGTACTAAGTTCTTCCACCGTATTGCCAATTCCCACAGGAGAGCGAATTGTATATCGAGTTTGGAGGTGGAGGGAGAGGTGGTGGAGGATCCTGGCCGGATTACTGCAGAGATTGTGGATTATTACTCCTCTCTATACGAGGAGCCTTTCCAGTGGCGTCCGTTGGTGGATGGTCTTGTGTTTGATTCTATTCCCGGAGAGGATGCTGAATGGATCGAAAGACCCTTTGATCTGGAGGAGGTGTCTGAGGTGGTGCGTAGTTTTAATGGGGACAAGGCACCGGGCCCCGACGGCTTCTCCCTTGCCTTCTTTCAAGCCTGTTGGGACGTCGTTAAAGAGGATGTGATGCTGATGTTTAATGAGTTCGCGAGAGATGGGAAGTTTGTTAGGAGCTTCAACTCCTCCTTCATTGTGCTTATTCCTAAGAGACCGGGTGTGGTGGAGCTCAAAGATTTCCGCCCCATTAGTCTTGTGGGGAGTGTTTATAAGATTCTAGCCAAGGTTTTGGCTAATAGATTGAAGCTTGTAGTCGATAAAATTATTTCACCCTCTCAGAATGCCTTTATTCGTGGGAGGCAGATTTTGGACTCGGTGCTCATTGCCAATGAGTGTATCGATTCTAGGATGAGGACGGGGGTGCCGGGGATGCTTTGTAAGTTGGATGTTCAGAAGGCCTATGATCATGTGAATTGGAAGTTTCTACTATACCTTCTTCGACGTTGCGGCTTCGGGGACAAATGGTGTAGCTGGATCTCTTTTTGTATCTCGACGGTGAAGTTCTCCGTTATGGTTAATGGCTGTCCCCATGGTTTTTTCAGTAGCTCACGCGGGTTAAGACAAGGGGACCCTCTTTCTCCTCTGTTGTTTGTGATAGTTATGGAAGCTTTCAGCCGCATGATGGCGAATGCAGTGGAGCACGGTCGTTTAGAGGGTTTTGTGGTCGGCGATGGTAGTGTGAGCATTTCTCACTTGCTTTTTGCTGATGACACATTGGTGATGTGTGGGGCAGAGGTGAGTCATTTTAGGAGTCTCCGCTGTCTCCTTTTGTGTTTTGAGGCGGTGTCGGGATTGAGCATCAATTTGTCAAAGTCCGAGGTTATTCCTATAGGTGATGTTGCTTCTGTGCAAGTGCTGGCGAGGATTTTGGAGTGTCGGGTGTCTTCTTTGCCGTTGACTTATCTTGGGCTGCCGTTGGGTGCCCGTTTTAAGAGTGTTCAGATCTGGGATGGGATCCTCGAGCGGATGGAGCGCCGGTTGGCGGGTTGGCAGCGCATGTACCTTTCTAAGGGTGGTAGGCTTACCCTCATTAAGTCTACCCTCTCTTGTCTACCCACCTATTTCCTCTCCTTGTTTCCTATCCCGGTTGCGGTAGCTAACCGGTTGGAGAAGCTTCAGAGGGACTTCCTTTGGGGTACTTGTGGGGGTGTGACGAAATATCATCTTGTGAAGTGGGACTTGGTATGCTCTCCATTGTCCTATGGGGGCTTGGGACTTCGTAGTCTCAAGTTGTTCAATAGGGCTCTTTTGTGCAAATGGTTGTGGCGTTTTGCTAACGAGCAAGATAGACTTTGGCGGGTAGTCATCGCTGCCAAATATGGATGCTCTGTGGGCCAATGGAGTACCTGCCCCACCCGGGGGTCGTATGGAGTGAGTTTGTGGCGTTTCATTTCCAAGGGATGGGCTGATTTTCATCCGCTTCTCAGGTACTCTGTGGGCAGTGGCTTGAGGATAAGTTTTTGGCATGAGTGGTGGTGTGGTGACCGCCCATTGTCAATGGCATTCCCGGTTGTGTTTTCGTTAGCCCGGTACAAGGAGGCTATGGTGGCGGATTGTATGGCAGAAAGGGAGGGCATTGTGGCATGGAATGTTCCCTTTGTGAGATATGCGAATGATTGGGAGGTCCATGAATTTTCTGCCTTTTATTCTCTGTTGTACCGCGTGAAGTTACGGCAAGGGGAGGAGGATCAGCTGTCTTGGCCTGCCTCAGCGAATGGTGTATTCTCGGTCAAATCCATGTATCAGTTCTTGGCTAAGAAGACTAACGTGTCTCTTCCTTGGAAAGGGGTGTGGAGGGCGCAATGCCCTATGAGGGTTTCCTTCTTCGTGTGGGAGGCGATGCATGAGCGAATTCTTACCATTGACAACCTTCGGAGAAAAGGGGTCTACATGGCGGAGTGGTGTTTTCTGTGTCGTGGCGACGGAGAGTCGGTTAACCATGTGCTTCTTCATTGTCCATTGGCGCGCGGGCTTTGGAGCCATGTTCTTAGCATCACGAACTTTCATTGGGTTATGCCGGCGACGGTGGTGCATGTGATTTGGAGTTGGCGTAGAAGGCTCTCTAATCCCGTTGCCAAGGCCATTTGGAGAATGATTCCCTCGTGTGTTTGGTGGAGTCTTTGGCGGGAGCGGAACAATAGATGCTTTGAGGATGTTGCTTTGTCTATTGTGAAGTTGCAAGGGTTTATGTTATTTTCCTTGTTTTGTTGGGTCAATGCGGTTTTAGGGGGCATTTTTGTCGACTTTGATGATTTCCTTAGCTTTTTGGCGTGTATGTATTAAGCGCTTTCGGTATAGACCCTTGTACTGTTACCGCTTATTCTAATAAAATTGTCTTACTTATCAAAAAGTTCTTTTGAAGATATGGATGGATTACACCACACTGCATTTTTGCGAGATTTTGAAACTTATTGTTTCAAAGTGGCGAAAACTCTTCTGTAAATTTCCACGGTGAAACCTCGAGGTACTTTTCACTTGTCTTCTGCGAGTCTGAGACCTTACTTCTGCGACTACTCCACTTTTGCAAGCCCTTATCTTGACAAAATCTTCACAGGTTTGGGAGGAAAAAGTTCTGGAGCATGTTATGGAACACATATACTAGGAGATAGGTGAGGGAAGAAAAGAAAAGAAAAAGATAGTGGTATCTCATTAATAACTGGATGTTGCATGGCATTTGAGATTGAAAATCAAATACAAGAAGAGCTGAAATTTTTTTAAAAAAATTTAAAGTTTGCAAATGGCTGGAAGGATTTTAGTTATCGAAGGTTATAGTTTGTTTTCGCTGCATAGGCAAGAGCCGGAAGGATTTTAGTTATCCAAGCTTATATTTTGTTTGCGCTGCATAGGCTCGTGCTGTGCTGGGTATTATTGTGAAAAGAAAGGAGAGAAAGATGATGGAAAGTGGTCCTCCAAGGATTATGAGGTCGACACAAATGTGGAAAATCAGTTGCCATCGTGAGATCGATGAAAAACGAAATAATATAATAGAGTTTTTTTAATATTTGAAAGTTGCAGTGACATTGGTCATGGGGAGTCCAACAGGGTATGCTGTTATCTAGAGAAAATTGATGGTTGAATTGGAATAAATAAATAAAGAACTGGGGGATTTAAGTTGTAAATAGGTCAAAAAGAAGCTGCTAAAGAAGTTGAAAAATTAAATTTCCCTTGCATTGCATGTTCATAAGATAGTGATATTGAGTTTTTGCTGCGATTACTGTGGCCCATCTCTTCAACAATTTTTTAAATCTCAACATTATTGGTTTATTAGACTGATAATTACTTGTTAGTGATGAGAACATCTTTATCAATTAAAATAGTAGAGCACTTATGTGCTTATAGACTATTGAGGAGAGGTTCATTTAGTTTAACCACACCAAACATTGGTGTGTCTCCTTTCTTTCTCTGATTGAATTTATTTAAGCTAAATTTGCAAAATTAGGAGGTGATACGTTGGTCTATATTGTTGGATTAGGATATAGGCTTAGTTGATAAAACCAGTGAATGGACAGTGGAAAATGCCAATCATGATTTACCAAGAAGCTTCTACTTAATTTAGGAGGGGGAGATTGAAGCATTTGCTACTCTGAGTTGGTGAGCCAGTGGCTGGCTTCTGTTTTAGTTAAGTGACACCCATGTCATGTGATGAAGTAAAAAAGGTTTGACTATCAAGACAGTGGTTCACAATATTAGCTCGGTAGAAAGAATGGGTGAAAGGAAGATCAGGTTTGAAGGATGAAGAATGGTTGATTTTCAGAAAGGTAGAGCACTCTGGGGCCAGGATAGAGAAAGTTCATTGTTTTTATAACCTGGGATACCTACTTTTAGAAAGGTAGAGAAAGTTCATTATATAACCTGGGATACCTAATTTTATGAGGTTTATCCTGTTGCCGTCTCTGGGTTTGGTTCTAGGTGTTTCTAGCTAGTTTGTTAGGGTTTACTCGATGGTTTCTATTTTATTAAAGTGGACCCTGGTATGGCTTTGATTTTGGCGAGTCGCCGACCTGCCAGAAGGTATTCTTTCGTACTGGTGAGTCAGAGTTTGGTTTATGGTACTTCGGAATTTTGGTTATCGCTTCATGGTTCCCTAGAGTGTCACCTTCTTCTTGTGCTTCTTAGACTTTTTGTTTTCATAATTACTTTTTGATTATAAATTGATATTTGGAGATTTCCTTGTAGGTCTCGTGTTTTCTTGAGAATCATATTCTGACCATCCTAGCTTGATTATCATTTCTGTAGCTGACTGTAGTTCCCTCTTAGAGCTGTGCTTAAATAAAGTAGGTAGCTTAAATGCCACTTTAGGAGTTGTAGACCACACATTAATTGGATTGGACAAACTTTAGTTAAATGCTGTTTCATTTTTTTTAGTAAGTCTTTTGTCATTTGGGAAATAGTCATATAGATGAGCAGGAAACCTTCTAATCACAAGTTTTTTTGGGGTGCTTTTTAGTGCGCTTGTATGAATGCCAGGTCGATTTTTGGTCCATTGTAGTGATGTTTGCTTAAAACTTGGTTTCATGTGCAGTTGTTTTGGAGACTACCACCCAAAGATTTAGTTAAGGGATGTGTTCTACATAATGGAACTGAAGTTTTAAACAATCGACATTTTTCAATTCCCTGAGAGATGGGCATTAGAATTATATTGATACCTGAAACTTGTAACATTTGTTAGTACCGACCATTGAGCATGGCTATAGTTCTGTGTTGTCTATGAGAACCTCTTTCATTTCTGAAAATATGTTAGTTGCTATAGCTTTCTCGTTTATGAGCTAGATGTAACTGGCAGGAGGAATACTTGCCAGTTTTTTTATGACAGTCATGGTTTTTTAAAATTAATAAGTGAATGTTGGAATTTTATTTGATGCAGGGCATCATAAATATTACATCAACTTATGATAGCAGAACACAAGATGTTGAGAGTTCTGTGGTTGCAAGGGGAGATTTATGGAGAGTAGAGGCATCACGTGGCAGCTCTACATCCGGAAATGATAATTCCTCTCTCTTCCTTGTCCAGCTTGGGCCTGTGCTCTTTGTTCGTGATTCAACGCTTCTTCTGCCAGTCCATTTGTCCAAGCAGCATTTGCTTTGGTATGGCTATGACAGGAAGGTATGTACAACTTTAGTTGTCCTACATTATGTTTTTTGTACAACTTAGTTCCTTGAAGCATGCTTCACCAATTTGGCACGGCTATGACAGGAAGCTATGTTGAACTTTAGTTATCCTACATTTTGATTTGTGTGCAACTTAGTTCCTTGAAGCCTAATTAAACAAGATCATGCATGCTTCACACCCTGAGATGATAGTACCACTGTCTAGAAGCCTTTTAGGGGATCATTTGAGTCTCTGGTGCAATTAAAGATCTCTTCCATGATTGATTCACTTCATTGCTACCGAATCACATTGTGTCATTTTTTATTTGGTGACGCAAAATTGGTCTGTGCCTACTTTGTAATTGAGAATCTTCACACAGCAAATGCTTCCAGCTCTGCTGGTAAGTCTTCCACGGAATACCTTGCATGTTAATGAACTTGAGGGCTTGGAAGTGGGTTTTCTTGGTTTGGTTGAAGCTGTGTTATCTGCAAGAATATGTATTAATGCATGTTATGGTTTATGATAATCATTGATTTGTTGTATGATAGAATTACATCTTAGATGCTTCTCCAGATTTGCCCTACCTTGGTTTGTCCTTATTTGGTCATTTATTTGAATTTCAGAATGGGATGCACTCACTTTGTCCAGCTGTGTGGTCGAAGCATAGAAGGTGGCTTTTAATGCCAATGCTCTGCCTCAATCCTTTGGCTTGTGTAAGTTAATAACTTCTATGAGAACATTGCACTCAATAAGTAAGTTATTTTGTCTTTGGTGGCTCCTTAACAGCGAAAGGTTTTGAACAGTCTTACTGATGTTAGTTTAATTCAGATAGAGGTGTATGTTTGAGTTCTTTTTCATTGATGCTTCCTTTGTATTCGTAGGACTTGGATGGTCCTGCTTTCTGCCTTGCTTGCATAATTGAACTTGAGAGTTCCGGTGAAGGAAATTTAGTCTTTTGCTTGGCACGATTGAACTCAAGACCTAACCCAACCGTACCCTCCTATTTACCATCTGAACCAACCCAGAGTGAGAGGCATGACTGCTGAAAACATTTTTTTCAAGATTCCAGAACTATTTAATAAGCGGTGTGATAAAAAGAAAGTAGTATGAACATTTATTCCCTGGTGACTGTTATCAACTGAAGTCCTGTAGTTATTAAAAGTAGTCCAAGAATATAAACTAGAAAATGCGCAGAGGAACTCTTTATATGATAGTAAAGTGCGCAACAATCATTCAAGTAGGTGTTCACAGGGAACGCAAAAATAGTAAGTAATTTCATTGGCCGTCTGATATTTTGAAACTGTCCATAGTGAACGTGAACCTTGAAAGCAGTCTAGGAGCGAATTCGGTAGGAGTTGCTTGCCCAGTCAGAAAGCTAGGCTCCGTCGAAGGAGAAAGATCGAATCTCTGGCCAATAAGCTATAAAACGAATTAGACAATTGTGAAATCCCTCAACTCTATTTTTTGAGAATTAATATTCACCAAAAGTGCTTTAGTGAACGCTAAATTTCTTGGAGATCCACTAAAATTTTACGTCCTGAGTTCTGATTGACTTCTAGATTTCATGGGAATCCGTTAGAATTATATGTATTGAGTACTGATTGACTGACTGAAGCCATGAATGAAGGTCCCTCATTCTGTTTGGAAGTCAGTTTTTGTTATCATTTTCTTCTGAAGTTGAAGGGTCTGGAGTCATGTAGCCAAAATAAGTTTTGAAGATAAAATACACGAAGAGTTGAAGCAGCATTTGTTATTGCCAGCTTCTTGGGGTGAAGTTACTGATGCATTTCTTCCTCGTCTTCTTCTCCTCCCCTCTCTCTACACAGTCATTTGTAGATTTACAGTTTCCAAACGGGCAGTTGACTTATGTCTCTGGTGAGGGGCTTACTACAAGTGCTTTCCTTCCTATCTGTGGAGGCCTTCTACAAGCTCAGGGTCAATATCCAGGTGAAATGAGATTCAGCTTTTCTTGCAAGGTGAGATTGCAAGTGTGTAATGAACTATGGAAAATTAATCACAGTAAATTTGTGTTCTTGGGATCTAGATAGGAGCCTTGTACAATTTGCTTTTTCTTTATTTGGTATCTAACTGATTCTATAATTTATTGATAAGTTTAAGTTGGTGCGTGTGGGAACGGGACCTAAGAACAACTTTATTTTTCAGAATAAATGGGGAACACGAATCACACCTATGGTGCAATGGCCTGACAAGTCATTTACGTTCAGTCTTGCACAAGCCTTGGCTTGGAAGAGATCTGGTCTCATGGTGAGGCCGACTATCCAATTCAGGTTAGGTTATCTACCTTGCCTCTTTTTAGTCAACTATTGCATATGAGACTAAATGCATTAGCTCCAGCTGAACTTCCATCGAGTTGCACTAAAACTGCTTAAATTGAAATTTGAGTCAATTTACCTTGGAACTCTGAAGAAAGTGCAAATGGACCTGTATCTTAGGTTTGCATCTTAATTGATATTTGTTCATCTGAGAATCACATGAACTTGGATTACATTAGGGGAAAAATGTAGGGAAAAAATTAAGGGACCAATGGTCCCTTTTTTTGGTTGCTAGGGAGTCGTGGTCCTTAGTGCTCTCTATTATGGACTATGATTGGGTGATGCCTAGGAGGGTAGCTGATGTTTTGTTGTGCTGGAAAAGGGATTTTAAAGACCCTCAGGCCTTAGATATTTGGAGATTGATCCCTACTTGTATTTGGTGGAATTTATAGAGAGAGAGAAATCGGAGATGTTTTGAGGGTGTGGCTGTGTCCATGGAGGGTATGCGGGGCAATTTTTTGCAGTCTTTGTTCTTGTGGGTGAATGCTATGTTGGGTTCTCCCTTTTCGGAGTTTTTAGATTTTATTAGTTTTCTAGCTTGTTTGGCCTAGAGGTCTCAATATAGTCTTTTGTACTGTTCCTTCTATTCCTTTTTCTTTCAATAAAATTGTCTTACTTATAAAAAAAATATAACGCTATGAACAAAGTCGGACATTGTTGGTCTGGAAAAGAAGTGAAACTGGGACTACATTTGTCATCTTTGATGTTGTGGCATTGGAAGTGGATGTGGTTGGATCAGCGGAGCAAATTAGTGAGATTGATGAGGTTCTTGATCTCATTAGTATTGGCATCAAGGTTCTTGATCTTCTCAGCTTTATTGGCTGGCTTTCACATCAAAGCTCACCACCTTATCTCTCTCTCTCTCAATTTTTTTGAGGGTTCTGGTAGTGTGACGGCACTGAGATTATATCCCTTTATTTTGTTTTTTAGGGGAGCGGAGAGAGGGGGAGAAGAGGAGATAGAAAGGGGGGGGGGGGGTTGTGTTCCATGATGGTATGTGAGTGAGGTGGTGACAAAAGCCTAACGTTTCCCATCACCTATGAGATTAAATTACACCTATCTACTTCGAGGTTTGGCGAGATGTTGGAGGATTGCATCTTATGTTCAGAAAAGAAACTTGGGGGAAAGTCTGTTCTCTGTGGTTTTCGATCTATATACAATAGCCTCACATTCATTTGCGATTAAGAATTATGATGGAAGGTTATTCAAATGAAAATGGTGTTTAGATATTTATTGAAATGTTCTTTTGGGAAAAGACTTGTTACGTTAATCATGTGAGCTTTTACTAGTCTCAGGGTACAATCTGTTTTTCTGTGAAAGTAGTAGTAGTGCGTGCTATTTTCTTAAACCCGGTGGGAAGGTTGGTTTAATTTGCCCATCTACCCTTTTGGGTGACCCAATCACGAGTACTGATATCCAGATAATCTTTATATCAAAATGAAAGACATTTATCTCTGTTTTTTCAAAAAGAGAGGGAAACTTCCAGTTGCATTCAATTCAGTGGAAAAAAGTTACCATTTTGGTTCCAATATATATGATGACCTTAAAATCAGATGTGTTATTCTTTCCCGTCTTACATTGCTATTATACTTAAAATTTCAGATTACATTGTCTTTTTTTTTTTTTTAATAAGTGAGATTACATTGTATTCAGCATTTAGGTTTGTTCACTGCAGACATGATTGTTTATGCAGTTAGTTGGAGCAGTAGTATGATTTTCTTCTATTTCGTACGTCACTTGTTCACATATTCCTTGTTAAATTTTTACAATGGTCAGTTTATGCCCCACTTTTGGTGGAAGCAATCCGGGGTTACGAGCAGAGCTTATTCATTCGTTGAAGGAGCAACTGAGTTTGATATACGGATGTGCGTTCATGACACATCCTTCTGCATTTGCGTCTATTTCTGTAAGTCATTGCCTTTGCAGTAGTTTCCTATCCATGTCAGTCTAGGGATAAGCTTTCACCTGCCACTGCGAAAACTAAAACATGTACCACCTTTGATTTTCTGAGGTTTTATGTAGTAAATTTCATTTTTAGTAGTTGAGGAGTTTCACAAAACGAGTTTTTACTTGATGAAAAGTATTATGGTCAAGGGGTTGGATTTAAAATGTTTCACTTGCCAAAAAGAAAGTTGTGTTGTGATATTGAAGTTTGTGTTGTAAGATCTTATGTGATGGGTGATAGTTACCGACAAGATATTAGCATCTTAGGTACAATATATGTCGTGCTATAAGCTTTTCTTTATCCTGCTTTATACTGATCTTGAACTTGCTTCGGTCATGAACCTTGATTCCAATCCTTCTTCATCTTTGCTGTAATTACAGATGTTCCTATCTGGTGATTTTGCTGCATCTATGATAACTGACTTTGTTACTTGATGAAGATTAAGATTGCTTTGATTCTTGTGTACATGCAAATCCATTTTGGCGTGTCATAATTACTTCTCTGCGAACCTTGTGAATCTTTTGCCTTTATCGAGCTATGTTCTTTGATCGATGGATTTGGTGTATTTGACATTTACTTTCCGCCTTGGTTTGGCGTATGTTCTATGCAGCTTGGCAGGTCAAAGTGGAATGGAAATGTTGGGAATTCTGGCATAGTTGTAAGAATGGATACTCCTATTTCCAGTGTGGGTCGACCTTCCTTGTCTGTTCAGATAAATTGTGGTATTGAATTTTAATTGTTAACCCACATAACTTGGAACCGAAGTGTATATAGTCTCAAGCTCGAAAAACATAATATACATGTGAATATTTGAATGTTAGTTAATGGGATTTACGCTGATATCCTCATCTTTGTAGGACTGTGGAGCATATTTTTCTTGTCTTTTTCTACTTTATTGGCTCTGTCATTGAAGCTTTTTGAAGTATATCTATGCTGCGTCATAGAAAGGACGGTTCCTTGTTCTTGTCATCTTTGGAGGTCCCAAAAATAACCTTAATAATAACCTTAAAAGCCCCAAAGACAGGATTAATTTTTTGTAGAATTTATGGCTGCCTGTGGAGTGTTGCTACTCATTCATGGCTGATATCAAACACATCCTTTGCTAGTAGGTGCCAATAAAAATTGCACCTTCACAACAGGACTTCTTCTGTATTAGATAGTTGTTGGTACTTATTAGTCTAGCCAAGGTATATTGTTTCATTTCATTGTTATTTAGGTCTTGGGGCGAATAAAATGCATTTTTATTAATTCATAGATATTGAATATCTATCATATGTTTAACGTCGAACATTATCTTGAATCTGTTCGCGTTTCTATGGCACAAGTTGGAACCCACTTGTGGGGTTATATTCATTTACATAAAAGGGACACGGTCTCTAGTTCTTAAATCCAGTCCTAGAAATTAAACAAAACAGAGAAAAAATAATTTTAATATATCGATGCATAATGTTACGATCTCTCCTCCTAATGATTTAATTATAATAAATTAATACTACTCTCCTCCATTAATGATTTAATTATGATAAATATGTAATTTTAATATCTATGCATAATGTCATCATGCAAGAAAACTAGTATTTTGCACCAATGTTTCATGAAACTAATAAATGCTAGTATAAGAGAAAGCGTCAAACAACTCGGACACAATTGAAGGTGGTAGCTTACTCGTATGTCTTGGATGATCATAAATGCTCGTGCTTTTTATTTTATGTAATAGTTTGAAGTTAAAATTAGATTGAAGAAAACTCAATAGTTGGACTCGTAATTATAGGGTAAAAATTAATCTCGATCCCTTAATTATCAAAACGACAATTCTAAGTTTTTTATATCTTGAGTCTTTAATGTACGCTTCCGTCCAAATCGGGCGTAAAGTCATACGGATAAAATATAAAATGACCCTCATTCATGACAAAATTACTACAAACAATAAAAAATTATTAAAAATAAGAAATAATATCCTAAAAGGTCAGATGAATTGAAGTAGGTCACAAAGATTTAACCCATTAAAAGTCAAATAATAAAAGTTTGTTCGTATAGAGCAACATAGGGAGTTCAGTTATTTAAGAGAGGGATAGGTATTCAGTAGATATGCAGCCGTGAGGATGCAATCACCCCAAAAGGAAAGGGGAATGTTGGACTGAAAACATAGAGCTCTAACAATGTTGAGAAGGTGTTTTTGTTTCCTTTCAACCCTTCCATTTTGCTGAAGCCTATACGCAACTAGTTTGGAGAAGGGTTCCCATGGTGTTGTAAAAATCAGTCATAAGAAATTCAAGTTCTATTATCGGTTCTAAGGCATTTAATGGTGGTTTGAAACTGTGTTGACTAAGGTGAAAAAATTATGCAAGAATTGGGGAGTTCCAAATTTTAATTTCATAAGAAACACTCAAGTACATCGAGTGCAATCATCTACTATAGTGAGGAAATATCTATGGACAAGAGAGGTAGGAACCGAGAAGGGACCATATGTCAACATGTCTTAAATCGAAAGGTTTGGCAGCCAAAGAAGGATTGTCATTAAAACATAAACGTCATTGTTTGGCCAAAGGACAAGTTGTACAACGGAAATTTGATGAAACAGTAATAGTAGGATCTTAGTGATGTAAAAAACAAAGTCTATACTCAGAAATGTGGCCTAGGTGATAATGTCAAAGATCAAATAAACATCGAGAGGCTGAAGTGGCAGCAATAGTAGGAGTTCTAGACATATCAACGGCATTTGCATCGAGTTGCAAAACATAGAGGTCATTTTTCTCTCTACCCAATCCAATCCTCTTCCTAGGGCTATTCAACTCCGGTGTAGGTGCCAGATAAACATCGAGAGGCTGAAGTGGTAGCAGTCGTAAGAGTTCTAGACGTATCAGCGGCATTTGCATTGAGTTGCAGAACATAGAGGTCATCTTTCTCTCTACCTAACCCAATCCTCTTCCTAGGGTTGTTCAACCCCGGTGTAGGTGCCAGTTTTGGCCAAAACCGGCACCTACACTAGATAGATCAGTTTTTAAATAATTAACACCTACACCATTAAGGGCAAAAATCGACCCTTAGTGGTGGTGGTTTTCTATAAACCTACATTCATATTGGGCCATTTTTTTAGCATATTACGCACTTGGCCCAATGTATTTTTTTTCTTTTTCTTTTGGTCCATTGATCACACATCAATAAAATCTAAAATAATGAAATTCAAAATCAATAAAATTAAAGATCATCTTAAAAGATAAGATGTGAATCTAAAATCCAAACTAATAAATCCAAAATCAATAAACTTAGAGAACATTGCAACAAGATGAGAATCTAAAGTCTCAACCAATAAAATTCAAAATAATAAACTTAGAGAAGTAAGAACATCTTAAAGAGAAGTAATTCTTTTCTTAAACATGTATATTTAAATCTTCTCTTTCAATTCCTGAATATATTCTCAACTGATTTAGATTAGCATCAATCCTTTATCTATGCACGATCATGGAAGGATCCAACAACTGATTTCATAAAGCATATACCTTCATATTTATCCTAGAAGATTGCATCAAAAGCTTACTTAAGCTTGTATAGTGGTCATGAGAAGGAACCAGCAATATGAAAAAAGCTTATGCAGCAAAAAGAGCAATAACAAAGGGATTTTCTACCGGGGGTCTTCTACAGCATTTTGCACAAAAGTCAACAAAATCTGGAGTTGCATTACATCCTTCCTCTTTCTATTTCTTAGTTCACATGCTAGTTTATTTTTATATTGTACTATTTTACATGTTCACAAATGTACAAATGCATTAAAAAATTCTAGTAGTCCACAAAATTGAATTTCAAACCCTAAAAATCGCAAACAAAGGGGGAAAAGTTAAACAATAATATGTCTCACTACTTTCAATAGAACAAATTAAAATCAACAAACCCATTGATTTTTAATATCATACAGAAATGAATCTCAAGCCTTGAGAGGGAGGGGAGAGAGAGAGAGAGAGAGAGAGAGGCACGAGGTGGGTGTGGTCGTGTGGGTTTGACGAAGGGAAGGGGAAATTGGCGGGGAAGGGGAGTGGGAGTGAATCTATCAAAGGGGAAATGGCAAATAGGGGAGGGTGGGGTGTTACAAACGACGTAGTTCCTTATTAAGAGAAACTATGTCGTTTTGTTTAAAACATACAAAAAATAAATAAAAAAATTAGAAACCCGGTTTCTCGGTACCCGAGAACCCGGTGCCGGGTAATCGGGAATACCCCCGAATCTTCCAAGAAATACCCGACCGGCACCAGCACCAGGTTACCGATACCTGGAATAATTGGTGTCGGTGCTAGTGCCACCAGAATTTTTTTTGTGGCACTAACAACCCTTCCTCTTCCAATCGGTATAGCCCTGGATCAAACAGTGATCATCAAAGAATGACAAACATGAGGGGAGGTCAAAAGATAATTTACTAGCTAAAATCAAGTTGAAGTGAAAACTTGGTACACATAGAACTTTCTCAAGGACTAAAGAAGAGGATAAATGAATGGTATCAATGTGAGAACACAGATGATGATTTACCATTTGGTAGACTAACATGATATTGACATGTCCGAATATTGGAGGCAAAGAGACTAACAGAATTAGTCATGTGATTAGACGCACCAGTATCAATAATCCAAATGGGAGATGAAAGAGAAGAAGTCAGAGGACAATTACCACCTCATACATTGTGTGAGTGAACAAGAGTTGTAGCTGAAGCAGTTGCCGAATTATGCAGATCCTTCATTGTGTGCAGATTGATTATTTAGGAGAAAGATGCGCTGTTGACATTGCTCAGTAGTAAAGACAGCGAAGAAGGTGGTGTTTTCATGATAGGAGGAGCAGCAGGTTCAAAGATTCCATCAACATTGCGTGAATCGGTTGAACCGGATCCAACAACATTAGCAGTAAAGGTAGAGAATTTGTTCTTATTGCGATAACCAGGAGGGTACCCAATGAGTTTGTAACATTTATCCACCGTATGCCCAAGATTACCACAATGGCTGCATTATGGTCATTCTTTGCCACGAGGAGGACCATAAATTTTTTGCTCAACAGAGCAATGAAATCAGCAGGTGAGATGATATTAATCATTCTCTGACATTCTTCTTGAAGAACTAAGGAGAAAACTTTGTTGATGGGGGGCAAAGGAATAGAAAGCAAGATCTGAGCACGCACTTGAGTGAAGGTTTCATTCAAACCCATAAGAAAGTGCATAACGTAGTCAGATTGTTGAGCTTCAACAACCAATCGCAAGGCACCACATCGGCAACCACAAGAACAATTGGGGAGGGTCTGATAATTATGCAATTCATCCCACAATCCCTTAAGGATTGTAAAATAGGCACTAACCAAATCAGAGCCTTGAGTGAGAGATGCAATCTATTTTGTAGCTGAAAAATTCGAGGGCCATTTGCTTGGTAGAAACGGCCACAAATATCGCTCCAAACATCTTTGGCATCACTAATGTAAATGACCATGGCTGCTATTTTTTTAAAAAATAGCATTAATAATCCAGGAGAATACCATGTTGTTGGAGCGGCACTAAGCACCATACAAAGCTTCAATAGGAAGTGGACGGGGAAGAGACCCATCAAGAAAACCAAGCTTGTTTTTAGCCTCTAAAGCAATCAACATCAATCGACTCCAGGTGTGATAATTCTTACGAGAAACAAGGAGGAGTTGAGATACAAGAACCGAAAAAGACTTTCTCCATAATGAAAATAGTAAGGATTTGAAGTATGATCATCCTTAGAAGAGTTATTGGTGGGAGTGACAACTAGAGTATCAGAAACATCAGACATTTTGAAGAAAATGAAACAGTGAAGAAAACTCTATCCATATCAAATTGAGAGCTATTTGTGAAAGTCTATATATTACGTTAATAAGAAAACAAAGGCAACAACACCATATATACACTAAGCTCATCGATCATTGAGCACGGGAATACCAACCTTCACAGGTGGTTATAATAGAAAACAAAAGGAATATTCTACCTTACTATTACAACTAATTACACATCACATATCATCCTTTCTCACTCTGCTTCATTCTCAAATCTTCTAGCATTGGAGTCTGCGTGTATTTTGTTACTTTATGAATGACAATTGTATTTTCTTCACAAACATAAAAGGGAAAATGAAGCATGAGGCTCATATTAGAATTATAGCGGACGACTTTTCGTGGATGATCTTCTCTTATTTGAAAAAGCAACAACTCAGGAAGTGGAAGTTATTATTAACTGTCTGGAGAATAATTGAGAGGGGTGTTACATCCTCTCCACCTTATGATTAATTCGGTCCTCGAAATTTGGTAAGGTTTGAAACAATAAAATATTCAAAAAAATTTGACAAATAAATACAAGGGCAAGTTCTTACCATCAAAGAACTCCTTGATACTAATCTCTAAAGGTTTATATCCTTAATCATTTGCAATGACTTTATCTCCCATCAGTACTCATAGCTCTTCAACACATATTGTGCTAAACCCAAAATGTTCTGCAATATTCTACTACAATTTACCAACTAAAAGAGCTATAGTACACATTAATTACAACACTTTAGTCCACGGATTTAACCATCAAATGAATTAACTAACCTGAAAATTCCAAAATCATGTACAGACCCATCAATGGTTCACAATCAACATAAGGCTGATCACTCGATGGGCCGTGCCAAAGAAGGAAATACAATTTTTCTCTTCCAATCAAATATGCTCCTCTCCATTCTCCTCTGTTCCTTCCACGAACGATTCAGGACATGTTTGTTTGCCCAAAATTTTGGGTCCCAAAAATTCCAACCAAACAAACATACTTCAAAATTTTCAACTTTTACACATACATTTCAAACTTTTCACAAACCCAAAATAAACTTCAACATTAAAAAGATTCTCAAAAATTTGGGAATATGGTAAACAAACAACCCCTCAATCGAAAAATAGTGAAACCATATTTCTTGACATTCATCACCAGTTAACCAAAATGATTAATATTGTTTTATTATCCTCTCCATACCTCTTAGATTTTGGTACAGAAATAAGGCCATGATAGACCGGATTCGGTTTGTGAGTTGGATGTACTCGTTAATGCATGCGAATAAAGAGAAGTTAATTAGATATATTGTTAAAATTATTTTGAGAACATTTTCGTAATCACTTTTTTTTACAAATTTCAACAAATTTTCACAAACTCCTACACTTATTTTCACAAACTTGAACAATTTTTTACAAACTCCAATAGAATGTACACTACCTCTCATGAAAAGATTTTCAACAAAAAAAAAATTTTTGTTCATTCACACAAGGCCAAGAGAAAAATAATTTAGACTAAACAAAGTGAAAAGAGATGAGAGACACAAAGTTTAAGTTGTTTTGTTACCATGTTAAAATTAAATATAAGAAAAAATAATTTAGAATAGAAAGTGAGAAAAGAGACGAGAGATAAAAGGTCTAAATAGTTCGGTCCATATACCTACCTCTACTGTGAGAAATCTCAGTTTATATGACATTTTTATACTCACTAGTGTAAGGATAAAATTATAAGGAGATTTTATTTATAAATCCCCGATCATGGAACAATGATTTACATGCTTTGATATATATGCAAAAATTGTGACTTAATAATCCGATGAAGTCATGCCCATTATTAAAGAATAACCATTAATAAACTTCATCTTTCTTTCCTCTCCTTTCTTTAGATAGCCGTATATAGGAGGAACACTCAGTTAGTAAGCAGACAAATCTCATAAGTAATAATGCTCACTTTTTTATATTGGATTTACATTTATATCTTTATGAGTTATATAACCTAATAACAAAAAAAAGGGGAGAAAATCACTTTGAAACCCCGAATCTGGCAAACAATCTAAAAGCATCTATCTTCAACTGTTGTCCTGACAGTGTAACTATTTGTGACAGCTCCTTTACAAAGAATGTAAAGAAACAACAAAGAAATCTCATAATATTTGTTTTCTTCCCAAATACCTATAGGTCATTCTAAATTTACATCATACAGATCCTGAAGAAGCTTGCTCGACGAAGAATGGTCACGTGTCTCATCCTTACTTTGCATAGAAATAGAGGAATCGATCCATGGCCCATCCATTGACGTGCCCCTCTGCATTTGGCTGTCATGTGAAAATGGAGAGCTATGTGTTTGGCTGTCTTGGGATTGTATCTCAAAGGCTTTAAACCTTGCATCGGGTTTTGTTTCACTGCGCTTGATTATTGGTGCTTGAACTGGAATTTTTCCTTCAAGAATACTTACTACAGAAGACATTGCTGGTCTGAGTGTGGGAGAGGGGTTGGTGCACAAGAGAGCCAAGTTGAGCATTCTCATCGCCTCTTCAGAGGAGTAGCTTGACCCAAGACTTGGATCAACAAGTTCTAAAAGGTTTCCTTGCTCTTGTAAGACATAGGCCTTCAGAGACATGTAATAGAAAACAAAGCAGAACATTCATGATCTGATGCATACTTGCAAACAGAAAGAAGACCAAGACTGGAGAAGCATTGTGGACACAAATTAAAAAAAAAAAAAAAAAACTAATCTGTAAAGAGCGAAGGTTTGATGTATTCACCTGTTAGACCTACTTTGAATCAATAATGTGTATACTTTTTAGTTAATTGTTTTCATCCCAATAAAATAAGTTCCAAAGAATCTGGAGGATCTCTTTAGCACCTTAAAAAACTATAGATTAAATCTCGTTTCACAACTGTCTGAAGTTTAGCGGAAAAAGAAAAGAATCATTTTCTCTGTCATGAAGGTAGAGATGTGACATAACACTAGAAATCTTCAGTGTGGGAGAATATAACAGTAATTTTCCTAAAACTACATATACCAGTAACAAGTGTGGACAAAAAGATCATCTAGAAAAAACAGAATGCATTACCCAGTCCAGAAGATAAACAAACTCCTCTTTTGGCCTATAATTTGTGTTGCTTTTCCCACTGACAATCTCCAAAGCAACTACTCCGAAGCTGTAAACATCTGCTTTGTCTGTCAAGTAACCCCTCATTGCGTATTCAGGAGCCATATAACCTCTGAAGAAAATCAGACAGTGGTGGAACAGTGGGTAAATGTGCCCTTAGGTGAAATGAAATGCCAGCTTAAAGAGCCTTCTACTATCTATATGATGTGCAAGATCTTTTTTCTACAGATTGATCAAGGCAAATATGACCAGGCAACCAACTACATGATATTCAATGCCAAGAAGAAAATATCAGGGTTTGTTTTTTTTCTGTTTCTTCTCCTAGGAAAGTAGGTTGCAATTATAAACCTCACATGAACACCAAAACAAATTATATACCTGTCTCTATTATCAAATACATAGACCATTCAAAAGAAGTCATTACGCATATTGTTTTCGGTACCCAAGCTGAAATTCGATGTAAAAGAAACAGGTTATATTTAAAGAAGCTAACTAAAGGAAAAGTATAGAGAGAGACAGAGCCTCACATTGTTCCAGCAATTCGAGTGCTGATATGAGTGTTCTCTTCTTCATCAAGCTTAGCTAAACCAAAGTCAGATATCTTGGCATTTAGATCCTTATCAAGTAGAACATTTGTTGCCTTTATGTCTCTGTGGACGATTTTCAACCTGGATTCCTCATGAAGATAAGTTAATCCCTTCGCTATTCCCAAGCATATCTTCTTCCTGGTAGCCCAATCCAAGTGTAGCTTGTGCTCCTCTGATCCTAAATTGGAAGCCGAGAGATAAGAGTGTTTTCAGTAATAAGTCTTTCTTTTTAAATATAGAAAAAGATGGATGATAGTAAAAAAATTACCAAAAAGTGCACGGGCAAGACTATTGTTTTCCATGTATTCATATATCAGTAACAACTGATTTCCTTCAATGCAGCATCCAAAAAGCCTCACAAGATTTGGGTGTTGTAATGCAGAAATCATTCCTATCTCAGTGACAAATTCACGGTTCCCTTGCTTCGATTTGGAGGATAGCTGCTTAACAGCAATCACAGCACCATCTGATAGTATCCCCTAAGACCAAGCAAAGCAATTTCAATATCATACCAGTGACATGGCTAATGTGTTGCAAGTGGTCAGAGGTACCAAGACTAAAACCAATAATCCAGGATTACCTTGTAAACTGGCCCAAAGCCTCCTTCACCTATCTTATTTGCAGGCTCAAAGTTGTTTGTGGCAGCTTTAATTTGTCTCAAAGTAAAATAACCTGTTTGTAGATCTAGTCCACGTAGTTCTGCAAGAAGAGAAAAGGAACTCGAAAACTTCCACAAACAAAAGAGAGGAAAGGAAAAAAATAAAAAAATAACCAATGGAGGAATTTGGGTCTTCAGGATACACACAATGAGGAATAGACACAAACATGCATCTTAAAAAAGGATGAATACTTTGTACTTCAATCAGGATGTTAAAGGCTGATTACACCAAAGTACCTTTTATTCTGCAGTTTTGTCTTACATTACTTTTTCCTCAGCATGTTCTCTATGAACTATATTAACAAACACTTAATGTAATTGTACATACAATATATAAGTTAAAATAAGAATTAGGATCCCAGTATAACTTTGATCTGTCCCCAGTTCAATGCTTAACCCTTCTGAACTGCTGAAAGATCTGGACCTTTTATAAGCCAATAATACCGTGAGAAGGAGATCATTGCAAATTTTCTTTATAAAAACTGAGGCAATCAAAATCGTTTTGAGAATAGATGTAGAATAATCGTCCTCCGGGTAAGGGGTTTGGGGGATTATTTTGTCCATCGGCATCAATGCTGAAGCTGCACAAAGATAGAACCACCATTTTTTTCTCGTAATGTTTATGCGTGTTTATGCATCTGCATGTGTGAGAAAGAAGGAAGTGTGGGAGAGAGGGCACATGCTTCAGCTCCTTAGCTATCATGCCCATGAATTCATAATGACCAAAGGAAACACAACAGCATCTTATTCTACCACTCATCATCAAGGATTACCAAGGTATTGCTACACAGTAGTTTCGATACTTACATATTCTTTTATGGGAATAGTATTACCTTTGTCTTCAAGGTCTTTCCCACCCAGAAAACCTTTGACTCGAAGAACAACCAAAATCAGTACAAGAAGCACGCATGATGCAAGTACAATGCCAGCAATAGCCCCAGCAGATAGGCCCCTTGTAACTTTAAAGTCTACAAGAAGAGAGGAATCCTTACATGCTAAGTCCATTAGAAAAATGACACATTCCAAATCACGAGAAAAACTTACTTGGTGTCACTGAAATAGCAGAAATAAGAGGTCCATAGACACCTCTGTCAGGAATGGCAGTAGTTCCTTTCCCTGCCCAGTATAAGTGAATCTCCAGAGTGCTACCATTAACAGGAACATCAAACTCCCTGTAGATGCCTTTACCAACACCTCCAGCTTCCTCCGCTATGTTAAAATCCTCCAAAACTAAATTCCCCTGGGAAGGAAAAAAAAAAGTTGAACTTCATAGGTTTCACAATTGAATATCCTTTCTCGTTTGAAGCCAAGCAAAAACGTTGATCAGAGTCATGGTAACTTAATCATAAAAAACCCCTGGCAACTCACTTGAATGGAAACATTAAATATGCGCTTCCCCAGGCTGCTAAATGTCAGATCATCAGAGAACATTATTTCTGCAAAGTAGAGCTTTACTTTGTAGCTTCCCTTTCGCAAGCAAAGACCATAGTACTTCAGTGATAGAGGGGCAAGTCGGGCAGTTGTATATAGGCCGTCCACATTCAAAGAAGATGTATTTGTTGTGATGTAGAGAGCGTTTGCTTCACCCATGTAGACCCCTGTACTACTATAAGCCCATTTTTCAGAAACAGAACTAAAGTGTGATGCGCCGTCTTTACTCAAGTCCTCTTCATAGTCATCACCCTCATGGTTCATCTCACTCCCTCCACAATTTATAAACAATGAATAATCTGCAAATATAACAGTAATCATTTCATAGAGTACTTCCGTTAGGGTCTAAAGTAGCTCACCTCATATGCTACTGGCGTTGCTAAAATCAACATCTGATTTGTATCTGTACTTACATTGTGCTTCTTTGGAACAGGGGAGGCCCTTCTTCAAACACCACGGACTTCGAGAAGTTAAAAAGTTTAGGTTCAGTCAAATAGCTGTGTTTTAATGCAATTTGAGTGAGCAAAACAAATGTGACTTAATAAGGAAAGAACTTACGAGTTGCCCTCCAAATCCGAATAACTGGCAACCAAATTCCTGCATGATAATAGATCTTGGTCAGGAGAATGCAAGAGGAATGAATATGTCACTGATGTGGAACACAAAGTTGGAATTGATGTAAGAGAAGTTGATATTGAATTTTTTTTCTTCCCTCTTTGACAGGACAAGCTCTGAATACAGAAGTGATTAGTGCTGAAGGCACTTACACTAATGACTGTGCGTCACAACTAACATCAGGTGACCCTGAAAAATTGTTGTAAGATATATCCCTGCAATATCATGGTGGCATTGTCATACTTCTAAACTTGGAAAGCACGACAAATGAGTAAAAGCTCACATTCAACTGCATGTCTCACACGATTGCAATTAAGAAGAAGAGGAAGTAAGAAATCACTTTAGAGCTTAGACGAATTTACAGCCAAACGAAACAAAGATTCTCAGCTTCAAAGAGGCTTACAAATTATTTTTGCTGTTCAATGCCCAACTAGGTACTTCCTCGCTCAACGAGTTGTTGGTTAAAAACCTACATCCATTGAATACATGTCATCTTCTTTCAGGTCAAGTGAACAGCCACAATGAAGGATACAAGAAAAATAAAGAAATTAAATAGGAAATATGTGTTGTTGATGTAATTTTTACTTTCCGCGCTTTTCAGCTTACATGAAGTCTAGATCCATTTCTTGCTCTGGAATTGGACCACTTAAACGATTGAAGCTCAGATCTCTGCAACATAGAAACGGAAAAACTTATTTTATATGAATGAAATGGCAATATAATAGAATCAATTTGTTTAACATCATCTAGTTTATATCAAGTACCATTCTACACTCCAAGTACAGTTTCAGCATAAATAAAGACATCAGCACTGTTTGTAATTAATATAAATTCTTCTCCCTAAATCTTGAGAAAAGAATTTTGCCACACATATGTGACTTACAAGTTTACAACTGCCACGGGATGTCTAGTATCTCAAATTTTTCTACACAGTGTCTAACAATGAACAACAGAATAAGAAACAAGTACTGAAAAGAAAATTCAAGAGAGAGAGAGAGAGAGAGAGAGAGGATGGCAAAATTTTTCTCCTAATTTCAGAAGAGCTACGGACAAAGTGTTTCTTTTCGTCTGCATAATTAATTTTCTCAGTGAATACAGAACCGTAAATCCAAAATGCTCAGCAGGTCAAATCCCAGGCCTCCATTTCGGACGGGAGAATTACCACTGAGCCATAGGCTTAAGTATTTAAGCTCAAGTTTTTTTTTTCCTGTTTAGTCCACAATTTAGTCAATCAGCTGGTACGCTGCTATTTGGATTAATAAGCTTTTTGTGTTTGGTTTCCCTATAATTGGCAGAAAGAAAGAGGTTAGTTTACCTATTTGCTACAGTTGTAGTCCTATTTAAGCTATCTAGATACCAAATGGCCTATACTCAAAGTAGAATCTTTAAGTTTGTTGATGGAATTTACTCCTCTTAGCAATCAATCTGTTTCTTTGCAATATTTAGTAACACATCTGATTAATAACAAAGATTCAACTGAAAAATTAGATGAAAATAATTCAAACTTGAATAATTCTATAGTTTCTCCAAGTATGGTTCATTTCACTTGGTAGAATAAGCCTTATAAGACATCTTCTTATCAACAAAGTCTGGATATTCGGACAGGACAGAGAAAATGAAATTCAAAAGTAAAAAAATCCCTGAAAATATACCCATTTCAAGCAACTTACAGTCGTTTCAAATCTTTCAGCCCTGTTATATACTCTGGGATTTTACCAGTGATTAAGCAATTTCTAAGCGCCCTGAGAGCACAGGAACAAGAGCAACAGCTGATCATTAAGTTCAAAATAATACGTAAAATTAATGACGATAAGTTTGTTGTTGAAGCATAAGCGAATACAGAACTTACAAATCTTTCAAAAGTGTCAAATTCTGCAAATTCGGAAATCCAAAACTTGATCCTTTCAAATCAGATATCCTCCTGACAGACATGACAGATAAGCAAAACTTAATTGTACTGTCGCTTAGAAAAAAAAAAACAAGATAAAGGAAGATGTACTCACAGTTCAGTTAAGTTTGTTAACAAGGATATGGTAGAAGGAATTGGGCCCTCCATTGACGTCCCTTGCATGTCGCTTCAAAAAAAAAACAGAGAGAGATATTTACAGGTGGAATTAGGGAAAAGATGGTACATAAAAGGATTAGTGTACAACACTTACAGTCTTCCAAGTTTTGTCCAATTCCCAATAAAATCAGGTATTTTCCCGGTTATTATGCTTCCATCGATCCTACTGCAGGCAGTAATTTAAGTTTTAAGAATCTCTCAAGTCTAAAAGATATACATCCAAATAAAGATCTCAAAATTTCATTACTTACAAATCTTCTAAGTTCTTCAAATTTCCAAATGTTTCTGGTATTGTGCCTGTAAAATTATTTGCGGAAAGAAGGCTGCAAGGAGATGAAATATTCAGTCTAGTATTCACTTAAAACAATACGGCAAAAGATAGTGGTGCCATGCCGATTGCAGTGTTGAAGTTTAATATTGAAATGAGTACTAGTCACCAAGGCCGTTAGAACCCTAGTTGTGCTGGAATGTCCCACCACAAGTGAAGCTTATCTAATAAATTTCGGAGGTACTCTTTTCTTGAAAATAAAATGTACCACCAAACTAAAAATGACTTTAATATGATTTATGAGGGACTAGAGAAGCACGGACCACTTTTGCTGAGACTCAAAGTATTAACCTACAACACAGTTCCACTTAGAAGACAATGAATATGAAATTTCACATCAATTCAAGGTCTTTATAATAACTCACTTGCCTTATAACACTTAGTACTTTCAAAATCTGGATTATCATACAGGCACCATTGTAACAGATGTAAAAAGTAAAATGACCGTGTATGTAGAAATAGATTCAAGGTCGATATGTGAAGCATAGAAAATAGGAGCTTCTGTTTTGTTCGGGCCAGAGAAGACAGCATGGATTAGCTCACCATGTTTTGCACTTATCTCTCGCAGATAAATCACCGGAAAGCATTTTAGGTGAAATATGGTTTCCCAAAGAAAGAAAAGGAACAGAAAACAAAGGAAAAAAATGCAGTAAATGACTAGAATTACTGCAACAGTGATCAGATGGTCCCTAGAATAAAGTAGGAGGTAAAATGAAGACAGCTTCTTACAGTCTCGTCAAGTTTTTCAAATTTCCCAAGTTGTCAGGAAGAGGTCCATCAAACTGATTATCTTCCAAGACCCTGTAAAATGCAAACTTAAAAAATGTAGTCCAGGTTGTACATCTTTTGTGTTCCAATTAGTTATCGAACCCCGATTCATGACTTACAGTTGCTGTAGTGAATCAATGTCACCAATTTCCTTTGGAATCGGACCACTTAAGCGGTTTCCCAAAAGTGAACTGCAGAAGGCCAACCGTCACAAATTAGCAAACCTGTTGAACCCTGAGCGAATCTTCATGGCAAATAGTAAAGGCCATCATAAATAACTTACAGTATCACGAGGGGGAGCTGAGAAAAACTAGGAGGAATTGATCCATTGATATAGTTGCGAGTGAGATCACTGTTAAATGAAAGAAATTAACGTCACTGAAATATATTCTCTGAACTTTTTTTTTTTATAAGTAAGTGAAGTTTTATTAAAAGAAATGGGAAATGGAACAGTACAAAGGCTGTACCGAACCAGCTACAACAATCAAGCTAGGAAACTAATAAAATCACTGAAGTTTGTGCTTCCCACAAAAGGTTGTGTTTCCCAGAATGTCCATCCGTTGCTTATGTGCTTCCCAAAAATGTCTTCGATATTCCCTGAACTTTGTCAAAACTTACTGAAATAATATAAGGACTTTATCTAGTTGAGAAGAGATTGAGAGACACGAATCACTTAATGATTGTACTTACCCAAGAAACATAAAAGTATTCTGCATTGTTATGGTCTGGTTCACTTGTACATGCTAGGCAACTAAACTCTAGGAAAACCTTTATGGAACTGTCTAATTAGTTGGTAGTATCCCGTGGAAATGCAATCCATTGTTTCATTGGTAGCTTGCCCGGCATATCGAATCAACAACAAATAATGCTATGGGTTTTGACTAGCTCTAAGAAAACAAATTCAAATCCTACGTAAAATATCAGTCCCCAAAACACAAGGATTAACGAAGGAACGCAGGGCGCTCATTGTTAATCTTCGTAACCATGAATCTGGATGGAAAATTTCAGCAAAGTGACGATGCAAGAAGGTTTAATTGACTTGTTTAATGGAGAAAAGCATGTCTCTTACAGTTCTTGGAGATTAGTAAGATTTCCGAATTCAGCAGGTAGAGTTCCGGTTAGATTTAGACCCTTCAGCTGGCTGTTATATGAAAACGAAAAAAATAAAACATTCCACATTAGAGCATAGTTTTCAATATCCTCTAAAAGGTTAAGAAAAAACAGAAGAAGCAGAGAACCGATTGCCGCAAAATCAGTTGGTACTTTCAGGGCATGACAAATGACGTACGGCAACGTCGTTCGAAAAAAGTTTCATTTACAAACTCCAAAAACGATACTGGCCCAAGCTAGATGCATAAAGATCATAAGGCTGCCCCAGCATGCAGTTGAAACACGAAATATATGTATAGTTGCATTTTTGTTAAGAAAAATGTGGAGAATTTTGATGGAAAATAACAGAAGGAAAGGAGGGCCATACATGGTTGTGATACTGCAAACAGTGCCATTTTGCAGAGAACAGTCGCATGTGACATTGCTCAGAAATTCTCCGACAGTCCTGTTGACACCTCCAGCCCCACTGCAAAAGCTTTCGTCGATCTTCCAGTCTAAGTTCTTCAATTTTGTGGATATTGCTTCAAGAGCTTTCACTGTACGTCACATTAAACCAATTGGTAATCAGCCGCTATATGTACATCAACATAGAAAATCATCCAAGTAAAGAGGAAATCTAAAGCAAAACTAAAAGCCAAGTAAAGAATTGGAATTCTCTCATGAGGCTTGTGATGACACGAAATATTTTTTTAAAATTTTCACATTCACTCCTTTATCATCCTCAAATATTTTTTTACAAATTTCAATAATTCTTTAAAATACTTCACAACTTTTTATAGACAAATAATTTTATACAAACTTGGACAATTTTTTTTAAGAATAGCAAAAGAATTTATACTACCTCTAGCCAAAAAAACAGAAATAACTGAAACATGAACCACGTGGATAACTACATCACCTTATAAGCCAAGGCTTGGCTCGGCTCGGCTCCGCATAAGGTATAAGCAATAATCATACTATCTTTCCTATGAAATCCGTACCACATTGGCTTTATTATTTGGATCTAGAATTCCAAATTTTCTTATTTTTATGAAGCTGGCAAAAAGTGCCGTCTCATATTTGGACCTGCACACACTCGAACAATCTTCTTTTGTTGGCAGATTGACGGAGGACAAGATAGTCAAAACAGCGGTTCAACCTTTGATACTACAAAGTCAACCCTTCCCACCCAGCTCTGACGAAATTAATACCAGTTCGGGTGGATTAATATCCAGTAAAACAAAACCTTTAGTCGACCCAACTAAGTTCAGATTTACTTGGAATTTGAGAAGTTCAGAACCCCCAAGCTCAACTCTTTGTAAAGTGAGGTCTGAGCGTGGCATGTCCTCTCCCTAACTGGTCTTAGGGAATGTCTTAATTGACACGTATGGGTATGCCCATCACTTGTTGATGGTTTCCAGAATTTCTGTGAAGGGCTGACAAAAGTAGAAGCTACCAATTTCCTTAGACGATCTTCTCAATAGACCCCCAGAAGAAAAAAAGTTGCAAGTATGGACGGACCACCGGCCGCAAGAGAAAGTTCCTAAAATATCTCTTGTTTTTTTTTCTTTTGCTAGCAGATTTTGATCTTCCCAGTCTCCCAAATATTTTTTATAAATAGAAAAATTCTGGCATTCATTCACATACATCGAGCTCGGACAAACATGACTCAGTATACGCATGAACTTAGTTAACGTCACGACAAATTATGAGTCGTATAACCCTCCCAAGTCACATGCCAGATAGATCCAATTTTGTTGTGAAAGTAGCTCAAGGAACTTGTTGCACTTAAGGAAATTCGAACCCGAGACTTTAAAGGAAGCACACACCTAAACCTAAGTCTTGACCACCCAAGTCAACTCACTGTTTACAACTCAGGAAACATCGATTGAACCACCACCGAACCCAAATGTCTAGACTGACTTGAAACTTGTTTCCGGCCCCAAAAAAAATAAGTTATGACAAAAATTATAAAATAATCTTTCCTTTTTTAATAAAATCTTATTTCTCATTAAAATATATGAAAAAATCATTTATTTTTTTATATTTTACAAAGTCTGATCATCCCAAAATTTTGATATATATATATATATATATATATATATTAAAGTTTACATATTTCTAAATAGGGAAAATTTATCCATTAAAGCTCCACATATGAAAGGGCCAGGACAAAATGGTAAAATTGTGTCTGACCCCACATAATGAATCACCATCAGTTCCCAGAAGGAGGAAATGGTTAATGGATTCCCATTTAACTGCGAAAATTCATGCACGTATTAAATTAGATATCAGATAACTACACCGTTAAGTGGGCCCTCACCCACAGTTCCTCACGTGCATTATTATCACAATACGCAGACAATATCCACTGGGTCAAACTTTTCTTTTCTTGATTTTACTTCAAATTAAATGCGTTTTTAGTGTTTTGTCTGCCTCTCTTCTCTCTCTGTCTTCTCTCTGTTTTTTGACCACTTGGGACTGGGGAGAACAATGAAAAACTAAAACACGACAAGAGAATAACAATTTTCCACTGATTGATTGATGGCACAATCATAGCAAAAGAACACGAAATACTTGAAAACAGAAATTTAGGACTAGAATTTCGAATCAGTTTCCTTTCAATCAAAGCCCAAGAAGAATCTCGGACGCGAACATTGAACAAAACATGTTTTCACAGACTCACAATCCATTCAAAGTTGCCTTCAGAGGGAGAAATGGAGCAAAAAAATCTTATCAAATTGTTCATAGCACAGAAACAGGGCACATTTGAAACAAAACAGTGAAGCAAAAACGGCGAATAAACTGCTTGTAACAACAAAAGATCTCATAGTTGGATTGGAAAACGAAAAAACAAAAAAGATCTCACGGAAACAGATACCGAACACTCTATAGTGTCGAAGAAGTACCTTCGTTTTGCGCCAAAGGTTGAGCATTCGTTCCAAAGCCAGTGGAGCAATTCAACACCAAAATCCCAAGAAGAAGGACAAAGACAATCTTGGTTGAAATGAAGAAACCCATTTCCCTCTCCAAGAAACTCAAACTACCAAGTCCTGCAAAAGCCAAAACGAGAAGGAGAAACAGAGCGCTCAGGGAGACAGAGACGGAAAGAGAGAAACAGAGAGCGGTTGGAGGGAAAGAATTCAGACGAGGAGTTTAAAGATATCTAGAACACGTACGGGTTCAAGAAGAAAAGTTCAAAAGGAAAAAGATAGATGAAAGCTATAAGTCCTTTTTTTCCTCTAAACTCTAAAGCTATAAGTCAGAATACAAAAAATGTTATCAATTCAACCTGCATCGGGCTACAAAATCTATGTAAGCACGTCACAAAATTTAATCTGCTGTTGATCCCCCTACCAGAATTTTAATTAATTTCTGAATCTGATGTTGATCAAGTTGTGACGGACCTATCGGGCAACCAGAATCGTGTCGGCCGGTAAAAGGCATATACGTTTGTAAAGGCGTATACGTGCTTTCTTGTCATATGCATACATATTGTTAGTCCATAATATATATATATATATATATATATATATATATTTTTTATTAGTCCTAATGCACTGCTTTCTCGCAGCGTGCTCCTTAAAATTAACGACTGCTGTATGAGTAAGAAAATAGTTAAAAAAATGAGCAGTACCAATATTCTCATGTAGAAAAAAAAAGCAGTACCAATATTCTCAGCCGAAAAAAATGTTGTACGAGTACGGCCGTAAAGATTGAATGGACTAATACGGGTTGCCGATAAGGAATTTTCTTTCCTTTTTCTTTACTTTATCCTGCATCAAGGGTTTTAATTTAGTGGGAGGAAGTCATAATTTGTGTTTAGTAAAATATGCAGTTTTCGTTTGAAATAAAAAAAAATCTTAAAAGTTAGTAAATAAATAAAATATTCAAATTTTTATTATAATTAAAATGCGCAACAAAAAAATAAGTAAAAGTCAAAATTTCATCAACTATGTTTATGGATCGTCTTCCTTCAACGAGTAAAAGTCTTCAATTAACACATCAGTACTAAAATTTTCTACAATTTCTTTTTCAATATAAACAACAAGATAATCACAACATACAATTTTTTTCTTTATTTATCACATATAAACACAGTACTAATATTTTAATTAGACATCAATAATTAAATATAATAACGTTGAGAATTCTAATCTTGAAGAGGAATTTACGATTTTTTGTATATGGGCAAAATAGTGAAGAGAGAGAGAGAAATAATGAGATGCAGTGAAAATATGAGGAGATAAGAAGAGAAAATCTGTAAAGGTAAGAGTGTAAATTGTGAGAGACAAAAAGAAAAGGAAATTAGAGAAAATCTGGAGGCAGTCGTAGAAACAGAGAAAATGACAGCAGTAGAAAGAGAGAAAACCTAGAAGAGGAACTCAGCCGTATAAAGAGAAAAAAACTTAGAAGAGGAAGAAGAAATCGTGAGAGAGAAAAAAAAAAAAGAGTTGAAAGTATAGTAAATAGGGAGAAAAAAATTCAAAAAAAAAAACACTATCGCTCGATGATGCTTATTTCCACTATGTAAAGTTATTAACCCGAAGAAGCGTGTCTGGCAACTACAGCCTACAGAGAATAAACACAGGATACAAAGAATTGTCTTACGAACTGTTCCTTAAGTTGTCCAATAAGATAAGACCACGTGCTTAGTAAAAACCAAGAAGAGGAGTACAAGAAATTAGGGAATGTTTATTTGTCAATATTTCGGAAAATATTTTTAAAATGTTAAGAATTTTTAAATATTGAGATTTAATTGAAGTTTGTAAAAATTTGGAGTGTGTGTAAATATTAAAAATTTTGAAATGTGTTTGATTTGTTGTAAATTTTGATACCCACAATATTGAGTATCAAACATCACCCTATGGATCGAGGGGGCTTAACAGAAGTTGTGGAGTAAACGGCGACCTCTATTAGTTCCTATTTTGGATACAAAGTTAATTACAACTATATCGTAGGTACAATGTGGAAGTACTTATCGCCAACGATGTACATACATTCAATCAACTAATATATATGAGAAAGAATGCATGAATTTCAGAATATTTAAAAAAATATTTTAAGTAACACAGAGTACATAGAATTCTTTAATTTCTGAAAATCATTCTAAATTAGGGACGTTTTTACTTAAACAAAATTTTTATTGAAACGTTTTCAAGAAATTTTGTTCCTTTTCAATATTTGGTTATTTTGTAAAAATATTTTTGATGTCTAACACCTTTAATGATTTTACTTATTTACATAAAAAGACTTAATTTCCGTAAGGTAGCTCTGGTTTACACTTTAACATTTTAGTACCTGATGTATCGATTTCAACCATCGGGTCTTGAGATAAGTTTTTGAAACAAATGAATCTTCTATCCAATTATGATTAGCTAATAGGCAGAATGATGCTCAAGTAAATTTTAAATATCATCTCAGCACCAATCGTAGGTTGCTATGTGGTATGAAAATATTTTAGTCTCTAAGGTACTAATTTCAACATGAAGGTCCTTGAAGTACACTTATGCGATAAAATTGATCCCACAGTTCTTTTTAGCCTACTAACTTAGAAGTTTCCAGGTGACCTAGAAAGAGAAGAATATAAAACTATCATATGCAACTTTCGAAATCAATTTTTATTTAAAAAATATTACTTTTTGGTTATATATCATTTTTAATTTTTTAATAATTTTTAAAAATAATTTTAATAATTTTGTCTTGGAGAGAAGGCCATTTTACATGTGTTTTAACAGCCAATCAAACGAAGACAATAATTGATTATATTTTAAAATCCATGGAGCATAATAAAAAAAAATTGGAACTTGAGGGAGGCATACTGAATTTTGCCAATAGATATGGAGCTTATTATAATGTTCACCCAAAATAAAATTTGAGCTTAGTTTGTTTTCGAGAAAATAATAAAAATTTTACTTTGACCTTTATTTTCAGATGCTTGGCAAATATATGAAAACAAGTAAAATAATTGCAATCAGACGAATAGACCCTAAATAGTTACATTTTTTATCTTGTGATTTTTTGTATTTTTAACTAAATTTAGCAACACCAAAACGGATAGGTTATATTGGTAGTACATACCGACAAATGTTGACGCACTATACTTGACATTATAAGAAAATTACACATTTCACCTACGAAATATCACTTTGCACTTTACAACTGAAATTGTTACGTTTGAGATATTACATCCATAAACTATCTATCTCTAACATATTGCACACTCCGTCTATTTTTTACGTCAAATTGGACAAAAATTAACTTTTCTTTAATATGAAAGGTCGATTATGTAATTAAAAAAGTCAAATAGAAAGTTACACTTCAAGGCAATAATCATCATTTCGTTTGTTTTAAATTTTAAAAAAAGTCAATTTCCAGTTAATTTGAAAAAAAAATTGTAACGTGTTAAATATTAATACTTTGTGGGTGATATGTCTCAAACGAGGGAAAGTGTATTTTTTTTTTCTTTTATTAATAATTTTACGTGTTGCCGAAGTATTAAGAAATTTCAGTGGTTGGTTCAAAGTGAGATGGCGACTAAAATCTAACCTTTTTCTAATATATATTATATATAAAAAAAGACAATAATTGACAAAGATGGAGAGAAAAGTAGAGTAAAACTACTGCATTTTGACCCGGAATTAAAGGCGTAGGAAACTCTGTTGGCCTTTCTGTTCTTTCCTTGGGTACATGTCTCAATCCGTGGTCTATAACACAGCTCGCAGCAGCCCATACATCAGAACCATACAGCTCACCTTGAAAAGAAAAGGCAAAGAAAAGAGAAGAAGTAACGCTCAGAGTCAAATATGTCCACCTTGATTGTTTGACTGGTCGATCGAAAGTAATTAGATTGGCAGGAAACTGCACGTGCATGTAGGCTGTAGATTGCCTTATCCGATTAGTCTAGCAAGCTGGCCGGCCAACCTTTTTCTATACTGCTTTAATATATTCCTTTACGTAAATGCATATTTTACTCAGCCCATAGAGAAAGTAATTGATGGCTCAAAATTTTCGTTGAGCCTTCTTTTCCTTTGACGTGATCAGGTATTTTTATGGGTTAATTATAATTTATCCACACTTAATTTGAAGATTTTGACACTTTAGACTACATTCTTTTAATTTTAATGCATTTCGTCTAAGTAGTTTTAGAGTTTTTGACACCTTATACTCCGCCGTCTATTATCCATTAAGCAGTCACGTGTTGTGCACGTAACTAATTTGTCTATTTTATCTCTAATATTAAAAAAACTTAATTACACTTTATACTCATGTAGTTTGGGGGGTCTTACACTTTGCACCATGTTCTTTTATTTTTGACATTTTGCACCTGTTCTTGTATTTTTGATACTTTGCACTCATAAAATTAGTCACGTAGTTGACTTTTTATTATAAATAAGGGATAAATTGACGAAGGTGCAAAGTGTCAAGATTTCTCTACCGCAAGGGTGAAATGTCTCAAAATTAAAAGAACAGGATATAAAATATTAAGACCTCCAAATTACGCGTGTAAAGTGTAATTTATTATATTTATATATATATATATTAAGGTTTTCACAAACAAAAACAAACGTACCTCCATATAAGTGCGGAAAGGTAAACCCCAAGCCAATTTCAAACAACTTCCGTAGAGAACTGCAGGCATCGAGCAACACTACGGAGGCAAATGGCCTCTAAGAATTGGAAAAAATATATATATATATATATATATAAGAAAAAATAATTTAGACTAGAAAGAGACAAAAAAGATGAGAGAGATATAAGGTCTAAGTCAGTGGCGGAACCAGGATTTTAGTTAAGGGGGGAGTAAATTCCTAAGGCGAAATCACATCTCAAAAACTTTTCCTACGCAATGCAAAGTGTCTTAAAGTTATATCGAAAATTAAGGACTAAAAATATTTAAAAATATTAAAATACACTTACCGTATTATTTGCTGAGACTGAGATGTGATAATTGAATCTTATGAGACTGCATATTCTGAAAATGTTGCAAAATTGCTTCGTTTTCTATAGTTTCAAGAATTTTCTCTTTCGATGTATACGACCATGTTGTCATTCATCCAGTCTCTCTCATCTTATTACGCAAGTCAGTCTTGATAATCTTCATCGTAGAGAACATTCTCTCAACAGTTGCAGTCGCAACTGGTAAAACCAATGTTAACTCAATAAGGAGATAAACAAATGGATATCTCCTTATTGAGTTGACATCTGACTTTTTTTTATTAAAATCTTATACATTATCTAAACAAAAAAAACGAAACAAAAATGAACTTTAGACACCAACGCTATAATCTCTTCAACTACACAACATTTATATGTCTACTATATTACCATCATGTTCAGCATATCAAGTAATCAAAATATAAATGAACAATTCACAAATTCAATTTCAATTTCAATTTTAATAACTTTTAAACAACTAACAAAACCAACATAAGCTCTAATCTCCAATATCTAACAATTCACAAAAACCAATAGAACCAACATAAGCTCTGACCTCCAATCTCCAACAATTCACAAAAACCATCTTTCAATAATCCACTGAATCATTTTCTAAATTTCTAATAGGGGTTTAGGATACAAATTACCTGAATAAGCTATCATCAAGCAAAATTTAAGCTCCAAATTTAACCTGAAAAAACAATATAACAACGACACTTACGCCTCCAGGCCATTGATAAACATTATTTCATATAAGGACCTTAAAAAATTGAAAACAGATCCACAATCATGCTCTAAGAGAACATCCCCTAAATTAATTTCTTGATTTGCAAATTTTCAAAAATTGAAAACAATCCCTTGTGAATTCAATTCATCCGAGAGAATATCCCCTAAATTTCTGGTTTCTCCTCGGTTTGTTACCATTACAAGGGAATAGTTAAAGAAAAAGAAAAATTTTAAAAAATTGAAAACAGATCCACAACCGTGCTATAGATTCATAGAATAATAGAAAACATAGAAGAAGTGCTAATTAATCACATATAAAACCATATTGAAAATACGAATAGGCACATTAGTGAAATTTCAATACGCAATAGAGGAGAAGCTTTGCAGAGTAGCAATAGAAAACATAGAAGAAGTGCTAATTAATCACATATAAAACCATATTGAAAGTACGAATAGGCACATTAGTGAAATTTCAATACGCAATAGAGGAGAAGCTTTGCAGAGGGGCTGGGCGCTTAACTACAAGGGGGCTGGGCGCTTACTTGGTCTTTTGGCCCATGTCCATTAATAAGCCGCATTTCTCATGCAAAGGATAATATCTTCACTTTGTCATCGGCAGATATTCTCTGGCTTCCACACTATTGCAAGTGGAAGTTAAGCTTAATTAGAGAAAGGCAAAAAGAACATGAACTAGAACTACCACTGTCCGCATTGCTTGAATAAAATTCCTACAGTCAGCCTAGAAGGGAGGGCTGGGCTTAACTAGAAGGGGGGCTGTGGGCTTAAGGGGGGCGGGCTTGGCCCACCTGGGAGTCAATGCATTACAAAAAAAAACTTTAATTTTTTCAAAACTAAGGGGGGCAGCCTGAAAGGATCCCTAGTGATGACGTGGGCGGCAAAAGCCATGCGTGGAAGGATAGGTGCCGAGATGAGGCGCCAAGGACCCACATGGGCACTCATGACATGCCCACAGCGCGCGCAGTGACAACACCGCACTCATGCCATGGCACCAGCGCGTGCGCGCGCAAGCTAGGCGCCCCAGCGCCCCTGACAAGGCATGGCGCCTCACCAACGCCCATGTCTGGCATGTCAACCAGCCGGCCACGGACATGCCATGACAGCACATGGCCTCACGCATGGCCTTGCCATGACACAGGATGGCCACCACCACCAGCCACCACCAGTGGCGGAGCACCACCACCCCTACCGGTACTTGGTGGGGAAGGGAAGAGGAAGGTCTCAGGGCCTGGAGGAGCATCACCACCCATGGTGGTGCAAGCGGCGGCGGCGCCACCGTGGACGGCGGCGGACGACGGCGAGATCCCAACAATCAGGGAGGTATCTTAGAGATTAGTTTCCTTTTGTGTTATGATTGAATAAATCATATCTTCTAGATTTAGGGATCCTTTCCTAAACTCTAGAAGATTCCTTTCCTTTATGTTATTGTTATATTAGGCATGTAATATCAAATCTGCTTGATTCAAGGGATTTGATTTAGAGTTGATTGCGATTTGATTTGATTTGATTGAGTCCATTAGGGTTTGTAAGCTCCTAAGGATGTCTATATAAACATCCTTAGGAGCATTAGAGTCAGTCATTCAGAAGAGTAGAGTCTTGGAGAGCCAGAGAGCTTTTGGGGTGGGATTTGGCCAAGCATAGGCACGTATATGCTAAGTCGGTTTCAAGGCTAATAACCTTGTAACTTGGGATTCATTCTAGGCTAATAACCTAGTTTGGGTACCCGTTCTTGGGCTAATTAACCCTTGATCGGGATTGTTCTTGTGTTCTTGTGGTTATTGGGCTAATTAACCCTTTAACCACGTTCTTCGTTCTTCATAATAAAATCTTGAGTGTTCTCCATTTGTGTTGTTAGATCCTATATTTCAGCTCATGAGTTGCCAAGAACGGTTTAGGAGGATCGATTGGGGTGATCGTGTTTGAATCACGTGGAGGAGTTGGCGTTGTTATGGCGGCCTAGACCGGGGTCCCTAACACAGCCGCCCAGGGCACCCCATGTGGTTCCGCCCCTAGTCTAAGTGGTTCGGTCTATAGAACTACCTCTGCTGTGAGAAATCTCAGCCCATATAACACATTTTTATACTTACTAGTGTAAAGATGAGATTATAAAGAGATTTTATTTATAAATCCCTGATTACATGTGGAACAATGATATACTGCATTAATATATATGCGAAAATTGTTCCTTAATAATCCGATGAAGTCAAGTCCATTATTAAAGAATAACCATTAACAACTTGATCTTTCTTTCCTCTCCTTTCTTTAGATAGCAATATATAGGAGGAACACTCAATTATTCTCTCAATTATATAAGAATAAGTTTTTTTGTGGAGAGAGAGAGAGAAAGAACAGGAGTATCTACAATTTCAATTGCAAACGAACATGCCAATACTACAAGATCAGGGAGACGAAATCAGTAGAGAAGTCTATCACAGCTCAAAGAGGAATTAGAATTCTATGCAGTGAATTAGTAAGCAGACAAATCTCATAAGTAATAATGCTCACTTTTTTATATTGGATTTACATTTATATCTTTATGAGTTATATAACCTAATAAAAAAAGGGGGGGAGAAAATCACTTTGAGCCCCCGAATCTGGCAAACAATTTTAAAGCATCTATCTTCAACTGTTGTCCTGACAGTGTAACAATTTGTGACAGCTCCTTTACAAAAGAATGTAAAGAAACAAAAAAGAAATCTCATAATATTTGTTTTCTTCCCAAAAACCTATAGGTCATTCTAAATTTACATCATACAGATCCTAAAGAAGCTTGCTCGATGAAGAATGGTCACGTGTCTCATCCTTACTTTGCATAGAAATAGAGGAATCGATCCATGGCCCATCCATTGACGAGCCCCTCTGCATTTGGCTGTCTTGTGAAAATGGAGAGCTATGTGTTTGGCTGTCTTGGGATAGTATCTCAAAGGCTTTAAACCTTGCATCGGGTTTTGTTTCACTGCGCTTGATTATTGGTGCTTGAACTGGAATTCTTCCTTCAAGCATACTTACTACAGAAGACATTGCTGGTCTGAGAGTGGGAGAGGGGTTGGTGCACAAGAGAGCCAAGTTGAGCATTCTCATCGCCTCTTCAGAGGAGTAGCTTGACCCAAGACTTGGATCAACAAGTTCTAAAAGGTTTCCTTGCTCTTGTAGGACATATGCCTTCAGAGACATGTAAAAGAAAACAAAGCAGAACATTCATGATCTGATGCATACTTGCAAACAGAAAGAAGACCAAGACTGGACAAGCATTGTGGACACAAAGTAAAAAAAAAACAAATCTGTAAAGAGCGAAGGTTTGATGTATTCACCTGTTAGACCTACAATGAATCAATAATGTGTAAACTTTTTGGTTAAATTGTTTTCATCCCAATAAAATAAGTTCCAAAGAATCTGGAGGATCTCTTTAGCACCTTAAAAAACTATAGATTAAATCTCGTTTCACAATTGTCTGAAGTTTAGCGGAAAAGGAAAAGAATCCTTTTCTCTGTCATGAAGGTAGAGATGTGACATAACACTTGAAATCTTCATTGTGGTAGAATATAACAGTAATTTTCCTAAAACTACATATACCAGTAACAAGTGTGGACAAAAGATCATCTAGAAATGACAGAATGCATTACCCAGTCCAGAAGATAAACAAACTCCTCTTTTGGCCTATAATTTGTGTTGCTTTTCCCACTGACAAGCTCCAAAGCAACTACTCCAAAGCTGTATACATCTGCTTTGTCTGTCAAGTAACCCCTCATTGCGTATTCAGGAGCCATATAACCTCTGAAGAAAATCAGACAGCGGTGGAACAGTGGGTAAATGTGCCCTTAGGTGAAATGAAATGCCAGCTTAGAGAGCCTTCTACTATCTAAATGATGTGCAGGGTCTTTTTTCTACAGATTGATCAAGGCATATATGACCAGGCAACCAACTACATGATATTCAATGCCAAGAAGAAACTATCAGTGTTTTTTTTCTGTTTCTTCTCCTAGGAAAGTAGGTTGCAATTATAAACCTCACACGAACACCAAACAAATTATATACCTGTCTCTATTATCAAATACATAGACCATTCAAAAAAAGTCATTATGCATATTGTTATCGGTACCCAAGCTGAAATTTGATGTAAAAGAAACAGGTCATATATAAAGAAGCTAACTAAAGGAAAATTTATAGAGAGAGAGACAGAGCCTCACATTGTTCCAGCAATTCGAGTGCTGATATGAGTGTTCTCTTCTTCATCAAGCTTAGCTAAACCAAAGTCGGATATCTTGGCATTTAGATCCTTATCAAGTAGAACATTTGTTGCCTTTATGTCTCTGTGGATGATTTTCAACCTGGATTCCTCATGAAGATAAGTTAATCCCTTCGCTATTCCCAAGCATATCTTCTTCCTGGTAGCCCAATCCAAGTGTAGCTTGTGCTCCTCTGATCCTAAATTGGAAGCCCAGAGATAAGAGTGTTTTCAGTAATAATTCTTACTTTTTAAATATAGAAAAAGATGGATGATAGTAAAAAATTACCAAAAAGTGCGCGGGCAAGACTATTGTTTTCCATGTATTCATATATAAGTAACAACTGATTTCCTTCAATACAGCATCCAAAAAGCCTCACAAGATTTGGGTGTTGTAATGCAGAAATCATTCCTATCTCAGTGACAAATTCACGGTTCCCTTGCTTCGATTTGGAGGATAGCTGCTTAACAGCAATCACAGCACCATCTGATAGTATCCCCTAAGACCAAGCAAAGCAATTTCAATATCATATAGTCAGATTGTAATTTATTTTCTATTACTTTTTACAACTAAGCTTGCATTGAGGTCACACCAGTGACATGGCTAATGTGCCAATAATCCAGGATTACCTTGTAAACTGGCCCAAAGCCTCCTTCACCTATCTTATTTGCAGGCTCAAAGTTGTTTGTGGCAGCTTTAATTTGTCTCAAAGTAAAATAACCTGTTTGTAGATCTAGTCCACGTAGTTCTGCAAGAAGAGAAAAGGAACTCGAAAACTTCCATAAACAAAAGAGAGGGAAGGAAAAAAAACCAATGGAGGAATTTGGGTCTGCAGGATACACACAATGAGGAATAGACACAAACATGCATCTTAAAAAAGGACGAATACTTTGTATTTCAATCAGGATGTTAAAGGCTGATTACACCAAAGTACCTTTTATTCTGCAGTTTTGTCTTACATTACTTTTTCCTCAGCATCTTCTCTATGAACTATATTAACAAACACTTAATATAACTGTACATACAATATATAAGTTAAAAAAAGAATTAGGATCCCAGCATAACTTTGATCTGTCCCCAGTTCAATGCTTAACCCTTCTGAACTGCTGAAAGATCTGGACCTTTTATAAGCAAATAATACCGTGAGAAGGAGGAGAGCATTGCAACTTTTCTTTATAAAATCTGAGGCAATCAAAATCGTTTTGGGAATATATGTAGAATAATCATCCTCCGGGTAGGGGGTTGGGGGATTATTATGTCGACCGGCATCACTGCTGAAGCTACACAAAGATAGAACCTCCATTTTTTTCTCTTAATGTTTGTGTGTTTATGCATCTGCATGTGTGAGAAATAAGGAAGTGTGGGAGAGAGGACTCATGCTTCAGCTCCTTAGCTATCATGCCCATGAATTCATAATGACCAAAGGAAACACAACAGCATCTTATTCTACCACTCATCATCAAGGATTACCAAGGTATTGCTACACAGTAGTTTCGATACTTACATATTCTTTTATGGGAATAGTATTACCTTTGTCTTCAAGGTCTTTCCCACCCAGAAAACCTTTGACTCGAAGAACAACCAAAATCAGTAAAAGAAGCACGCATGATGCAAGTACAATGCCAGCAATAGCCCCAGCAGATAGGCCCCTTGTAACTTTAAAGTCTACAAGAAGAGAGGAATCCTTACATGCTAAGTCCATTAGAAAAATGCCACATTCCAAATCACGAGAAAAACTTACTTGGTGTCACTGAAATAGCAGAAATAAGAGGTCCATAGACACCTCTGTCAGGAATGGCAGTAGTTCCTTTCCCTGCCCAGTATAAGTGAATCTCCAGAGTGCTACCATTAACAGGAACATCAAACTCCCTGTAGATGCCTTTACCAACACCTCCAGCTTCCTCCGCAATGTTAAAATCCTCCAAAACTATATTCCCCTGGGAAGGAAAAAAAATCAAATTTGAACTTCATAGGTTTCACAATTGGATATCCTTTCTCGTTTGAAGCCAAGCAAAAACGTTGATCAGAGTCATGGTAACTTAAATCTTAAAAAACCCCTGGCAACTCACTTGAATGGAAACATTAAATATGCGCTTCCCCAGGCTGCTAAATGTCTGATCATCAGAGAACATTATTTCAGCAAAGTAGAGCGTTACTTTGTAGCTTCCCTCTCGCAAGCAAAGACCATAGTACTTCAGTGATAGAGGGGCAAGTCGGGCAGTTTTATATAGACCGTCCACATTCAAAGAAGATGTATTTGTTGTGATGTAGAGAGCGTGTGCTTCACCCATGTAGACCCCTGTACTACTATAAGCCCATTTTTCAGAAACAGAACTAAAGTGTGATGCGCCGTCTTTACTCAAGTCCTCTTCATAGTCATCACCCTCATGGTTCATCTCACTCCCTCCGCAATTTATAAACAATGAATAATCTGCAAATATAACAGTAATCATTTCATAGAGTACATCCGTTAGGGTCTAAAGTAGCTCACCTCATAAGCTACAGGCGTTGATAAAATGAACATCTGATTTGTATCTGTACTTACATTGTGCTTTTTTGGAACAAGGGAGGCCCTTCTTCAAACACCACCGACTTCGAGAAGTTAAAAAGTTTAGGTTCAGTCAAATAGCTGTGTTTTAATGCAATTTGAGTGAGCAAAACAAATGTGACTTAATAAGGAAAGAACTTACGAGTTGCCCTCCAAATCCGAATAACTGGAAACCAAATTCCTGCATGATAATAGATCTTGGTCAGGAGAATGCAAGAGGAATGAATATGTCACTGATGTGGAACACAGAGTTGGCATTGATGTAAGAGAAGTTGATATTGAATTTTTTCTTCCCTCTTTGACAGGGCAAGCTCTGAATACAGAAGTGATTAGTGCTGAAGACACTTACACTGATGACTGTGCGTCACAACTAACATCAGGTGACCCTGAAAAATTGTTGTAAGATATATCCCTGCAATATCATGGTGGCATTGTTATACTTCTAAACTTGGAAAGCACAACAAATGAGTAAAAGCTCACATTCAACTGCATGTCTCAAAGGATTGCAATTAAGAATAAGAAGAAGAAGAAGAAGAAGAAGAGGAGGAGAAAGTAAGAAATCACTCTAGAGCTTAGATGAATTTACAGCCAAATGAAACAAAGATTCTCAGCTTCAAAGAGACTTACAAATTATTTTTGCTGTTCAATACCCAAGTAGGTACTTCCCCGCTCAACGAGTTGTTGGTTAAAAACCTACATCCATTGAATGCATGTCATCTCCTTTCAGGTCAAGTGAACAGCCACAATGAAGGATACGAGAAAAAGAAAGAAATTAAACAGGAAATATGTGTTGTTGATGTAATTTTTACTTTCCGCGCTTTTCAGCTTACATGAAGTCTAGATCCATTTCTTGCTCTGGAATTGGACCACTTAAACGATTGAAGCTCAGATCTCTGCAACATAGAAACGGAAAAACTTATTTTATATGAATGAAATGGTAATATAATAGAATCAATTTGTTTAACATCGTCTAGTTTATATCAAGTACCATTCTCCACTCCAAATGCAGTTTCAGCATAAATAAAGACATCAGCACTCGTTTGTAATTAATATAAATTCTTCTCCACAAATCTTGACAAAAGAATATTGCCACACATATGTGACTTACAACTGCCACGGGATGTCTAGTATCTCAAATTTTTCTACAGTGTCTAACAATTAACAACAGAATAAGGAACAAGTACTGAAAAGAAAATTCAAGAACGAGAGAGAGAGAGAGAGAGAGAGAGAGGATGGCAAAATTTTTCTCCTAATTTCAGAAGAGCTAAGGACAAAGGGTTTCTTTTCATCTGCAGAATTAATTTTCTCAGTGAATACAAAACCGTAAATCCAACATGCTCAGCAGGTCAAATCCCAGGCCTGCATTTCGGAAAAGGGAGAATTACCACTGAGCCATAGGCATAAGTATCTGCGCACAATTTTTTTTTTTCTGTTTAGTCTACAATTTTGTCAATCAGCTGGTATGCTGCTATTTGGAGTAATAAGCTTTGTGTGTTCGGTTTCCCTATAATTGGCAGAAAGAAAGAGGTTAGTTTACCTATTTGCTACAGTTGTAGTCCTATATAAGCTATCTAGATACCAAATGGCCTATACTCAAAGTAGAATCTTTAAGTCTGTTGATGGAATGTACTCCTCTTAGCAATCAATATGTTTCTTTGCAATATTTAGCAACACATCTGATTAATAACAAAGAGTCAACTGAAAAATTAGATGAAAATAATTGAAACTTTAATAATTCTATAGTTTCTTCAAGTATGGTTCATTTCACTTGGTAGAATAAGCCTTATAAGAAACATCTTCTTATCAACAAAGTCTAGATATTCGGACAGGGCAGAGAAAATGAAATTCGAACGTAAAAAAATCTCTGAAAATATACCCATTTCAAGCAACTTACAGTCGTTTCAAATCTTCCAGCCCTGTTATATACTCTGGGATTTTACCAGTGATTAAGCAATTTCTAAGCGCCCTGAGAACACAGGAACAAGAGCAACATCTGATCAGTAAGTTCAAAATAATACGTAAAATTAATGACGGTAAGTTTGTTGTTGCAGCATGAGTGAATACAGAACTTACAAATCTTTCAAAAGTGTCAAATTCTGCAAATTCGGAAATTCAAAACTTGATCCTTTCAAATCAGATATCCTCCTGACAGACATAACAGATAAGCAAAACTTAATTGTATTGTTGCTTAGAAAAAAAAAACAAGATAAAGGAAGATGTACTCACAGTTCAGTTAAGTTTGTTAACAAGGATATGGTAGAAGGAATTGGGCCCTCCATTGACGTCCCTTGCATGTCGCTTCAAAAAAAAAACAGAGAGATATTTACAGGTGGAATTAGGGAAAAGATGGTACATAAAAGGATAGAGTACAACACTTACAGTCTTCCAAGTTTTGTCCAATTCCCAATAAAATCAGGTATTTTCCCGGTTATTCTGCTTCCATCGATCCTACTGCAGGCAGTCATTTAAGTTTTAAGAATCTCAAGTCTAAAAGATATACATCCAAATAAAGATCTCAAAATTTCATTACTTACAAATCTTCTAAGTTCTTCAAATTTCCAAATGTTTCTGGTATTGTGCCTGTAAAATTATTTGCAGAAAGAAGGCTGCAAGGAGATGAAATATTCAGTCTAGTATTCACTTAAGACAGTACGGCAAAAGATAGTGGTGCCATGCCGATTGCAGTGTTGAAGTTTAATATTGAAATGAGTATTAGTCACCAAGGCCGTTAGAACCCAGAGTTGTGCTGGAATGTCCCACCACAAGTGAAGCTTATCTAATAAATTTCGGAGGTACCGTCCTCTTTTCTTAAAAAAAAATGTCCCACCAAACTAAAAATGACTTTAATATGATTTATGAGGGACTAGAGAAGCACGGACCACATCTGCTGAGACTCTCAAAGTATTAACCTACAACACAGTTCCACTTAGAAGACAATGAATATGGAATTTTGCATCAATTCAAGGCCTTTATAATAACTCACTTGCCTTAAGTAACACTTAGTACTTTCAAAATGTGGATTATCATACAGGCACCATTGTTACAGATGTAAAAAGTAAAATGACCGTGTATGTAGAAATAGATTCAAGCTCGATATGTGAGCATAGAAAATAGGAGCTTCTGTTTTGTTCGGGCCAGAGAAGACAGCATGGATTAGCTCACCATGTTTTGCACTTATCTCCCGCAGATAAATCACCGGAAAGCATTATAGGTGAAAGATGGTTTCCCAAAGAAAGAAAAGGAACAGAAAACAAAGGGAAAAAAAAAACGCAGTAAATGACTAGAATTACTGCAACAGTGATCAGATGGTCCCTAGAATAAAGTAGGAGGTAAAATGAAGACAGCTGCTTACAGTCTCGTCAAGTTTTTCAAATTTCCCAAGTTGTCAGGAAGAGGTCCATCAAACTGATTATCTTCCAAGACCCTGTAAAATGCAACCTTAAAAAATGTAGTCCAGGTTGTACATATTTTGTGTTCCAATTAGTTATCGAACCCCGATTCATGACTTACAGTTGCTGTAGTGAATCAATGTCACCAATTTCCTTTGGAATCGGACCACTTAAGCGGTTTCCCAAAAGTGAACTGCAGAAGGCCAACCGTCACAAATTAGCAAACCTGTTGAACCCTGAGCGAATCTTCATAGCAAATAGTAAAGGCCATCATAAATAACTTACATTATCACGAGGGGGAGCTGAGAAAAACTAGGAGGAATTGATCCATTGATATAGTTGCGAGTAAGATCACTGTTAAATGAAAGAAATTAACGTCACTGAAATATATTCGCTGAACTTTGTCAAAACTTACTGAAATAATGTAAGTGACTTTATCTAGTTGAGAAGAGATCAAGAGACACAAGTCGCTTGATGATTGTACCCCCAGAAACATAAAAGTATTCTGCATTGTTATGGTCTGGTTCACTTGTACATGCTAGGCAACTAAACCCTAGGAAAACCTTTATGGAACCGTCTAATTAGTTGGTAATATCCCGTGGAAATGCAATCCATTGTTTCATTGGTAGCTTTCCCGGCATATCGAATCACCATTTGCCATATTGATTATCTATTTACAACAAATAATGCTATGGGTTTTGACTAGCTCTAAGAAAACAAATTCAAATCCCATGTAAAATATTAGTCCCCAAAACACAAGGATTAACCAAGGAACGCAGGGCGCTCATTGTTAATCGTCGTAACCATGAATCTGGATGGAAAATTTCAGCAAAGTGACGTTGCAAGAAGGTTTAATTGACTTGTTTAATGGAGAAAAGCAAGTATGTGTCTCTTACAGCTCTCGGAGATTAGAAAGATTTCCGAATTCAGCAGGTAGAGTTCCGGTTAGATTTAGACCCTTCAGCTGGCTGTCATATGAAAACGAAAAATAAAAATAAAACATTCCACATTAGAGCATAGTTTTCAATATCCTCTAAAAGGTTAAGAAAAAACAGAAGAAGCAGAGAGCCCATTGCCGCAAAATCAGTTGGCCCTTTCAGGGCAGGACAAATGACGTACGGCAACGTCGTTCGAAAAAAGTTTCATTTAGAAACTCCAAAAGCGATACTGGCCAAAGCTAGATGCATAAAGATCATAAGGCTGCCCCAGCATGCAGTTGAAACACGACATATATGTATAGTTGCATTTTTGTTAAGAAAAATGTGGATAATTTTGATGGAAAATAATAGAAGGAAAGAAGGAGGGGCCATACATGGTTGTGATACTGCAAACAGTGCCATTTTGCAAAGAACAGTCGCATGTGACATTGCTCAGGAATTCTCCGACAGTCCTGTTGACACCTCCAGCCCCACTGCAAAAGCTTTCGTCGATCTTCCAGTCTAAGTTCTTCAATTTTGTGGATATTGCTTCGAGAGCTTTCACTGTACGTCACATAAAACCAATTGGTAACCCGCCGCTACATGTACATCAACATAATAACTAGAAAACATCCAAGTAAATAGAAAATCAAAAGCAAACTTCAACAACTTTTTTACAAATTTTAATTATGTTTTACAAAATTCAACCATTTTTTTACTAATCTCATAAAAATTTATAGGAACTCCGATAAAAAAAAAACGAAATAACTGAAACCTGAACCATGTGCATAACCACGTCACCTTATAAGCGGCTCGGCTCGGCATTCCATATATACGCAATAATCATTCGTATCTTTCCTATGAAATCCATACCACATTGGCTTTGTCATTTGGCTCTAGAATTCCAAATTTTTTTACTTTTATGAAGCAGTGAGAAATGTACAACATATAGCACAACGAGTTTCCCTAAAGGTTAAAAGTGCCGTCTCAGATTTGGACCTGCACATACTCGAACAATCTTCCTATTTGTTGGGAGATTGATGGAGGACAAGATAGTCAAAACAGCGGTTCAACCTTTGATACTACAATGTCAACCCCATCCCACCCGGATCCGGCTCCTCTGACCCACACTGCCCGAAAAAACTATTCAGGCTTTCGGGCAATGTGGGTCCCATCGTGGGACCCACACCCTTGTGTCTCTCTCTTATTGGACTCCTGCAATACCTTAGGCTAGGGTATTGCAGAAGATCCTGATCCTGATCCATCCCACCCAGACAAAATTAATATTTAAAGTGAGGTATGATGGTGGCATGTCCCCTCCCCAACAAATCTTAAACTCTATTTCTATTTGCATAATAAAATTTTATCATCATTACAGAACAGTCTCTCTTTTCTCACTTTTTCATCCAATTTTTATATATTTTTTCATCCGCTTTATTTTACATCAACTTCGATAACTCAAATTTTTAATTACCTCTCAAATACATATTGACGCGTATGGGTATGCCCGTCACTTTTTGATGGTTTCTAGAACTTCTGTCATAAGGATGACAAAAGTAGAAGCTACCAATTTCCTACACGATCTCCTCGATATCTCTTGCTTTTTTCCTTCTGCTCGTAGATTTATCTTCTCTGTCTACCACTTAGGAAACATCTGATTGAACCACCACCAAACCAATGTCTAGACCGGCTAATATATATATAATTATAATTATAAAATAATTTATCTTTTTTATCTAATCTTATTTTTTTATAATAAATATAAAAATTTATTTAAATTTTCTCTTTTTTCAAATTTTTACTGATATCTCAATTTTTTTTATATGTATATGTATTTTTTAAAGTTTACAGATTTCTAAACGGGAAAGGTTATCCATTATGTACCCTAACTATTGGGGAGAAATGATAAATAGGATGAAAATAACATTATTTTTATTCATGAGATAATAGGTATATTTGTTTCTTCAATATTTTAGGACATGAAAATTTCTAACAAAATAAATATATTCAAATATTTTTAACTTTTACACATACACATTTTAATTTTCACAAATCTTAATAAATCTCAATAAAGTAAAAATTCTCAAAATTTCGAGAATATTCTCTAAATTTTTGACAAACCAAAATACCCAATAAATTGGTAAAATTTTATTTTATTTTTAAAAAAAGCTCCATATATGTAAGGGCCAGGACAAAATGGTAAAATTGTGTCTGACCCCACATAATGAATCACCATCAGTTAACCAGAAGAAGAAATGGTTAATGGATTCCCATTCCTAACTGCGAAATTCATGGCGTAGACAAAAAAATCATGCATGTATTAAATTAGATATCAGAAAACTAAGTGGGCCCTCATCCACAGGTCCTCACGTGGATTATTATCACAATGCGCAGACAAGATCTACTTGGTCAAACTTTTTTTTTCTTGATTACTTCAAATTAAATGCGTGTTTAGTTTTTGTCTGCCTCTCTCTCTGTTGACCTTTTGGGACTGGGGAGAAAAATGACAAACTGAGAACATATTATTGACAAATATTTTAAGATATTTTAAAATTTATAAAACGAATATATTCAAATATTAATAAAATTTAACCATTTCTACATGTATGAACGTTAACATATCTAAAAATTCTCGTAACCTTCAGATTTTAAAAATCTCACCAAAACCAGAATCCCTGCAACACGAAAGAGAGAATAACAATTTTCCACTGATTGATGGCACAATCATAGCAAAAGAACACGAAATACTTGAAAACAGAAATCTAGAAATTCTTCAAGTGTCGAAGAATCTCGAAATGGAGAAAAAAAAAAATCTTATCAAATCGTTCATAGCACAGAAACAGGGCAAAGTTGAAACAAAGCAGTGAAGCAAAAACGGCGAAGAAACTGCTTGTAACAACAAAAGATCTCATAGTTGGCTTGGAAAAAGAAAAAACAAAAAAGATCTCACGGAAACAGATACTGAAAACTCTTCAAGTGTCGAAGAAGTACCTTCGTTTTGCGCCAAAGGTTGAGCATTCGTTCCAAAGTCAGTGGAGCAATTAAACACCAAAATCCCAAGAAGAAGGACAGAGACAATCTTGGTTGAAATGAAGAAACCCATTTCCCTCTCCAAGAAACTCAAACTACTAAGTCCTGCAAAAGCCAAAACGAGAAGGAGAAACAGAGCGCTCAGGGAGACAGAGACGGAAAGAGAGAAACAGAGAGTGGTTGGAGGGAAAGAATTCAGACGACGAGTTTAAAGATATCTAGAACACGTACGGGTTCAGAAGAAAAGATACGTCGAAAGCTACAAGTCAGAATACAAAAAGAGAGTTGTACGAGGACGGCCGTAAAGATTGAATGGACTAATACAAGAAGAGGGTTGTCGTCTTGCCGATAAGAAACTTTCTTCTTTTTATCCTGCATCAAGGGTTTTAATTTTACAACGCAGAATGTCAGTTGCAGAGGGGGCCAATATTTATGACGCCGACAAACGATCAACCGGTTTTCCTCTACTTAAGTTTCCAGGATGTTGACCCGAAGATGCGCGTCTGGCAACTACAGCCTACAGAGGGATACAAGAATTGTCTTAGGAACTGTTCCTTAAGTTATCCATTATGATAAGGCCACGTGCTTAGTTAAAAACCAAGAAGATGAGCACAATAAGTTAAGGTGTTGTTTGAGCCTAACAATTTCGGTCTAAAAATTTAGATTTAATAATAAAAAATTTATAACATAAATTTTTATTATTATAATATTTATTAAAAATCTTCTCTCTCTTCACTTTTTTACCAACTCTCATAACATATCTTTACTTTATAATATTTCTCAAACCTCAATACCCAAAATTTCCACCCTCAAACATATGGATCGAGGGAGGCTTAACCAAAGTTGCGGAGTAAACGCCGACCTCTATTAGTTCCTATTTTGGATATGAAGTTAATTACTATGGGTGATCAGAACCGGACCACAAAATCGGACCGGATTTAATTTTTGAAGACCACAAAATCGATCTGGTCAGGTTCGGTTCTGATCGAATTTTATAAACTGGAAAATATGGTCTGGTCCAGTTCGGAATTTTTAAGCATGCAGTTCAAATTTTTAAAAAAACATAAAAATATACTACTGTGCATAAAAGTAAGTCTGCGGCTGCGCAGTAGCAGAGGCTACCTGTGCAGTGCGCTCATTAATTTTTTTTAAAAAAAACAATAAATTCAGTCTGGGTCCGCATTTCAGCAGACCGGACCGGATCACTTATAAGTAGTCCGGTCCGATCCTTAAATATAAGAGAACTGAAAATGCGGTCCGGACCGTATTTCCAATTTTTAACCCTATTAATTACAACTATATCGTAGGTACAATGTGGAAGTAATTATCGCTAGAGATATACATTCAACAAACTAATAGAAAGAAATCGACATGAATTTAAGAATATTTAAAAAAATTATTTTAAGTACATAAAATTAAGGGATGTTTGTTTAATTTTAAAAATATTATTTTAAGTAAAATAAAAAAAATTGATAGTTTAGTTATTAAATTTTAATACTTTTGATATAATAATTATTAAATTTTTTATTATTATTTTCTAGACATTGAATCAATATACTTGTGATTTTTTACTCATTTTATCACTCCCGTTTGCTGTCCAACTAAACGCACCAACTCGTCAACACCCTCTCAACTCTTTTTTTTTCTCGAAAACACCCTCTCAACTCAATTTCATTAAACTGTCAACAACCCCAGTCAAACTTCTCTCCTCTCTCTCTCTCACACACACGTGGCAATCACCATCACAACTTCTCTTTCCCTTCATCAATCCAAAGTATTGCGTATTTTGGAGTTCTCCATGCAGTGGGGACAAGAACAACGAAGCTCGCATTATCGGTTTCTCCGACTCAAATATATACACGCATCAATTAAAATATATATATATATATAAACAAAAAGGGAAAACTTCCATCCAAAAGCTCAAACGGGTCGGCAAAAATTGCATCAGATTGTGCAACAGTAAAAACAATCAAAATTCTAGGATGCTAACCAAACTCGCAGCCCAACCATTCACGATTTCAAGAAGTACTCAAATCATCTTCCCAGACACTCACAACCAAGTCCCTCTAGAACACACACTAGGCGAACCATTTCTCAAAAAAGACTCCAAATCAAACAAGAACAAGGTAACATTCTCTAACAAAACCACACTCTCCTCAGGCAAATGCGGATTCCAAAGCAACTCTTAAACACTTTACCACCTAAGCAAACCAAATTCGGCCTCTCAGACTTCAAACCACCTCCTTTAATCTTCATAGCAAACCAATTCAGAGAGTACAATTTAGAAGCAATCAAATACCTCACAGTAATAGAGGAATTTGAATTACCTGCCAGATATGCAGACCCTAAACCCGAATCGACCACTGGGTTCACCAAAATCCTCAGAATCTGATTTTCCCGTGGAAACATTTCCGTTATTCTCTACTCCAACATCAAAAGTCGAGCCGAAATCCTTTACGGATAAAACCAAGAACCCGACTTGCTCGGAGTTGGCACCGGTTGGAAAAAATAAACAATAACGGAGTTAGAATCAGGGAGTTGAAGGAAGGAGAGGCGGTTGTGGGAGAGGTGGGAAGCCACGTCGTCTTGGTGAGAATGGGGCCCAAGGAGAGACGCGATTGTTGTACGATCTGATGCATTTTTTCCTCTTGACCGTTTTAATGGGGCTGAAAGATGAACAAAGACAACTTTTGATGTGATCGTCCGAAGAAGAATATGACATGTTGGAAGAGGTACACAAAAGCTTGACTAGGCTTGCTGACATGGATTAATGAGGCTGAGCCGGCGAAAGTGATGACGTGGTTGTGCATTTTGTTAGAAAAATCAAATAGAATTATGACGGAAGTTAGTAAAAAGTTACAAGTATATGGACTCAATGACTAAAATATAATAATAAAAAAGTAAACTTAATGACTATTTTATCAAAGGTACTAAAGCTAGTGATCAAATTGTCAATTTTCCAAAAAACTTTTATTAAAACGTTTTCAAGAAATTTTGTTCCTTTTCAATGTTTGGTTATTTTGTAAGAAAATATTTTTTTTATGTCTGACACCTTTAATGATTTTACTTATCTACATACAAATATTAAATTACAGTACAGGTACATATGGTTTACACTTAACATTTTAGTATTGATGTATCGATTTCAACAGTTGGGTCCTGAGATAAATTTTTGAGACAAATCGATCTTCGTCCAATTATGATTATCAAACAGACGGAATGATGTTCACGTAATCTCAGCGCCAATCGTAGGTTGTTGTGTGGCATTAAAAAAATTTCTCCAAATTTTAATATTTTAGTTCCCTAAACTGATTTCAACGTGAATGTTATTGAAGTACATTTTTGCAATAAATTGATCTTCAACTAAGGTAGAAGTAAAAAGAAAATATACAACTATCATATGCAACTTTTAAAATTAATTTTTATTTAAAAAACATTACTTTTTAGTTATATATCATTTTTATTTTTTATAATTTTAATAATTTTCTCTTAGATGAGTATTTTAGTCATTTTACATGTAGTTTAACGGCCAATTAAAATTTTGATTTACAAAAAATTTGAACTTAGTTTATTTTCAAAAAAATAAAAAAAATTTACGGTTGATTTGAAATCAGGTGATTTGCTTGTAAAACAAATAATGTCAATTATGCAATTTAAAAATGAAATAGAAAATTACATTTAAGAGAATAATCATCATTTCGTATTTTTTTAAAGTCATTTTCATTCAATTTAACGAAAAAAGTAAAAATATATTACATATTCGTATTTTATAGGTTTTATATCTTAAAGAACAAAATTTATAATAATTTGTGAGTGAAAAGTGAATTTTTTTAATAATTCTACATGTTTCGAAGTATTAAGAAATTTCAGTGATTGGTACGAGCTGAGATGTCGACTAAAATCTAAGATATGTATAACCTTTTTCTAATATATATTAAAAAAAACCAATAATTGATAAAGATGGAGAGAAATGTAGAGTAAAACAACTTCATTTTGACCCGGAATCGAAGGCGTAGGAAACTCTGTTGGCCTTTCTGCAAAGAAAAGTTTGCGTTCAGAGTCAAATATGTCCACCTTGATTGCATGACTGGTTGATCGAAAGTAATTAGATTGGCAGGCGCAGGAAACTGCATGTGCATGTAGGCTGTAGATTGCCTTATCCGATTAGTCTAGCAAGCTAGCCGGTCTTATTGGGTAAATCGGCCAACCTTTTTCTATACTGCTTTAATATATTCCTTTACGTAAATGCATATTTTACTGCTCGGCGAATAGAGAAAGTAAGCGATGTCTCAAAATTTTCCTTCAGCCTTCTTTTATTTGACACGATCAAACTTGCGTTAATTTTTTTTTTTTTTAAATTTTAAGACATTTTTACTCAAGTGATTTGAGTGTCTTGATACCTTCCACCCTATCGTCTATTATTCGTTATTTCGAACAGAAAATTCAGTCACGTGTTCTACAAGTAGGTCACTTGCCTATTTTACCCCAAATATTCAAAAAAAGTTAATTACATTTTGCACCCATGTAATTTGAGGGTCTAATACTTTGCACCATGTTATTTTATTTTTAAGACATTTTACACCGAAAAATTAGTCACGTGTTTTACACGTGGTTATCTTTTTTGTTAGAAATAATGGATAAATTGACGAGTGTAAAGTGTCAAGACTCTCAAACCATAAGAGTAAAATGTCTAAAAATTTAAATAACGGATTGAAAAGTATTAAGAATTCCAAACAATCGTGTGCAAAATGTAATTAATCATATTTTTATGTATATTAAACTTGTCACAAACAGAAACAAACGTACCTCCATATATGTGCGGAAAGGTAAACTCGAAGCAAATTTCAAACAACTTCCGTGGAGTACTGCAGGCAATGAGCAACACTACGGAGGCAAATGGCCTATAAGAATTGGAAAACAATATAGATATATATAAACAAGGGTTTTTATATAATTTGATCATGAAGGCCAGTGCTAATATATATATAGCAGTCATTCGGCGTCATTCAAGAACAAATATTTAACCCACATGGATTTTTTTAGGGATAAACTCATAGTTAGCCCTTTATGTTTGGGCAAAAATCATAGTTAGTCCTATATTTTTGAATCCAACAATTTGATACCCATAACTTTCAAAACTTATCAATCTTCGCCCCCGTCTAAATTAGACGGAAAAGCATGAAAAATGACCAAAATGCCCATCCAAAATAAAAATAGTAAAAAAATAAAAAATGATATTTTTTCAAAAATTAATATTTTTTAAATAAAACTATATTGAAACTCTATTTCAATAATATATTTATTTTAATTTAATTCTTAAATTTAAATTTAAATTTAAATTTTATTTTATTTTAAATTTTAGCTTTGAAGGGGCATTTCGGTCATTTTGCATGAATTTCCGTCGGACTTAACACCTGATTTAGACGGGGGGCTAAGTTTGATAGGTTGTGAAAGTTATGAGTTTCAAATTGTTGGATTGAAAAATAGGGAACTAACTTGATTTTTGCCCAAATATAAGGGACTAACTATGAGTTTACCCCAATTTTTATAATTTCCTGGGGCAAATATCGGTGCTGCTTATGACACAAACTGGCCGGTTATACATCTAGAAGAAAAAAAAGTTGAAAACATTTGTTTTTCTTCCGTCCCCCGCGTAATTAGGTAGCATTAATATATATATTTATGTAGCTTTAAAATAAAAAAATAAAAATTCAAACCGAGAGGTGGCCCCCCTAATTAATCAAGTTCGATTTCGGATTGAGCGCATACGAGGACGGAGATATTAGCGCGCAAGTCTTAACAAACAAATCACATTTAGTCATGTCATTAATAAATTACATCGACAGCCAAGATCTTATTAATTAACGTATTAAAAGTTCAACTGCATGTTCTATTTTTTCTATTAATTTTTTTGAATAACTCAATAGAACTCTTTTTTTTATTAAGCAGATAACTCATTATGTGATCAGTTTATTAGGACGTGTTAGAATCATAGGCGGAGGGAGGGGGGGGGGCGAACCGGGGCCATTGCCCCGGTTGGCTCCCCCCAATTTTTTTTTTACATGCATTTTTTTATTTTTTATTAGGTTTGCCCCCCTTGGCCAAATAAAAATTATGTTTGCCCCCCTTGCCTGCCTAGATTAATCAGTTCGCCCCCCTTAAAACCCAAGCAGTCCAATACCTCAAAATCAAATTAAAAGAATAAGCAGAGAGATATTTATTTATGTCAAAACTTGAAATCCTACATTAACTTGTCGACGTTGTCGTGAATTTTTCGACGAATATTTCATATACTTCTCCTGAGTCCTGATAATCGTTGTGTGTTGTAATCATTGAAATAAATGTTTTCACTATTCTAGTACTGTTTTTTTTTTATTCTTTTGTCTTTTATGTTGGACTTGGTTGAGAATTTGGATATCGCAAATACTGAGAAAGGGGGTGGTGTGCTCTTGTTGGATAAGTGATAATTCAATTATTCAAGTGTGTTGCGTGTCCATCTTTACTTACTAGAGAATCATTGGTTATATCATTTTATTGTCACTATCATCATCTAATTTTACATGTCTGACTTCTCCACAATTTATGAAAATCCAAAGTTGAAGTAAGACTCATTTTCATCTATCTTTTGTTTGTTTAGGTCTGATTTTTCATAGCCCATGAGATTAACTTGTTTTTAATTGTCTTTCTCTAAAGGTGGAACTTCTTTTCCATTGTAATTTGTGACGTTTGGATCAAGTTATAAATCTATTTCTTCAAAATTTTAGCCATTAATTTAGCCAGGTAATGGGCACTTTGAACTACGATTTTTCTGTTTTCTCATTTTGTAAGGGGAGTAGAATAGTTATTTGGATGTTAAAATTGAACTTTTTGTCCAATTTTTTTTTTCTATTATCATTTACCAAGTATGTATTTCCTCCTTGCAATTTCGGGTTATTTTATTGTTGATAGAGATTTCGCTCTTGAGAAGCCCGTGTTCAATAGTACTGTCACACTAAAAAAACTATAGCAAGGGTGAGAAGTATTTTTATGCCATTGGAACCTGGATTCTTTTTGAACTTTGGATAATTTGGCTACTTTTTTCAATATGCTTCGTTTTGCTATTGTTTCTTTCAAGAATAATAGAAATACAGTAATTGTTTATTTTTCTCATTTATGTGTTATGTTTTCTTTTTACATATCCCAACAAATTCAGCAGGACTTATTGAGCATAGGACACATCCTTTCAGGCAACAAAAATAAGTACTTCATTTATGGAAGTAAAAAGTTATATTGCTGAAAATATTTTATTTCATTTATGTGTTTTGTTTTACAAAGAATATATATATATATATAAATACTTTTGTTTGTGTGATTAGTTGGTGCTCTATTGGTGTCTTGAACAACAAGAATTTAATTTTTAATGTCACCTCTCAGTATCAGCAAATAGTACGGTACGTGTATTTCAGTATTTTAGTGTTCTTAGTCCTTAATTTTTTTTTATTTATACTCTTAAGACTTTTTTTGCATTAAGTAGTAAAAATTATTTTTTTGTCATTTTTCCTTAAAAAGTTTGCCCCCAATTAATTGGGTTTCTGGCTCCGCCACTGGTTAGAATCTTAATCTTAGGATTGAATCCACCTCTAACCTTCTAAGGTTTAAACTAGAATACAAAATCAAGAGCTGCATCTAAAAAGAGTTCGAAAAAAAAGACCAAAAATTTGATCCAATCAATTACCTTTAAGTTCATATTTAGGCTAGACTACCCAAAAAGAGGATATTTTTGAAGCATTACCAGAGATGTGCTGATTTGAGGAATAAGCTAGACTCGACGGCTGTGTTGAGGAGGGAGCATTGCTGTGCCAAAAGGTTGGCGAGACGATCGATAAGAGGTACTTAATATATTGAAGATTCTTGAGTTTTCCATGTATAGGCAAAAGAGGTGGCATGTTCTGGCAACTGAGAATATGAGAAGCTAAGCCTCCGTTTGTTTCACCCTAAACAGGAATTCTAAATATATTTTCCTTACTTTCCGGTGTTTAGAGTACTGCATGGTCAGCCTAAAATAAATTGGTCAACTGGAAAATAAAGCATCAATTGAAGTAAAAAGTATTTTTTTAAAAGGAGGTAATCTAGTACTTTACTTAACAAATGGTTCAAATTAAGAAAAACATATAAATTAGCTTATAAAAGGGTAATTAAATTGCATGCTTTTTCGATTACGTACGTACATAGCTAGGATAGTAAACAAGACAGTTTTTCTCTTCAAAAGTTTTTGCTTATCTTTAATTTGCATGACTAAAATATTGTTTGCGAATTGATTATATATAACAGGAATATTCTATCCATTTTGGTGAATTGAACTAATATTGGGGGCGTTTGTTTGTTGAAATTTCGGGGATTATTCCTAAAATTTTGAGAATCTTTTAGATATTGAGATTTATTTGAGTTTGTGAAAATTTTGAAGTGTGTATAAATGTTGAAAATTTTAGAATGTGTTTAGCTTGCTCGAAATTTTGATACCCAAAATATTAGGCAAACAAACGCCCTCTTAAAAGAGAACGAGCATAACATGTATTCGTATTCGACAGAAAATTAGATATGAAAAGGAAATTAACAACAGTAATATAGCTCTATAGATAGAGTATACAAGAAATTTGGTCACTAGAGCAACTATATATATGTTAGCTAGGCTATTAATTTCTTTCCCTATATCATGTTTACTTTGTGGAGTTTTATGTTAATATATAAGGAAATTAACAATATTGTCATTAGGTTTATACAACGCTGACATTTAGTCACTAAGTTTCATTTTTTTACTATATGGTCACTCAGTCCATACCTTTGTGACAATCTGGTCCTGTCATCCATGTTTCTTCTAATTTCTATTGGAATAAAATGTCACATCAACAATTTAACACGTCAGCGCCACACATCTACAAAATAACATAGATAATTAATAACAAGTCGATCTGCAACTATTAACAAGTTTTGGTAATTTTCCCTGGGGAGACGATATGGTCTTATGAGCTAATTATTACACAACAAAACTCCTATATATACTTGGGTTAGCCTTTGTGTTGCTCATTTTAGAGTGTGTCAAAACTGTAATGTCATTTTGGCATTTACACGTGAGTAACCTATAGGGGCATTTTTTTTTCCCTTCTCTTGGTTTCTAGAATAAATTAGAAATAAGCTGAATTATGTTTGCTCTATACACGTGAAAGGATTTATATCAGATTAGGATTTTCGACGAGGGCTAGACACAGTATTCCGATGTGAAAGATTAGTGTATTTTCAAGTAAGAGATTCTCCAAGGACCCATTTGGTTTCTACATCTCCTTGTTGTTTGCTTGTTGATTTTCGTGAAGGCCTCCATTGTTGAAGTTGAGGAACTTTACGAAATCGTTGATTTGATGACCGTTTCCCAAAAATCTACTAAGAGATTGAAGATTACTATTACACTTTCAGTTTTATAGAGTTTATAGCTCTTGGAAGACTTGGGCTAGCTTAGTGCAATTCATTGAATAGAGTTTGATCTAATCTATCATTTTTATATTTCTTTGTATTTTCAAATTCTACTCTTGCAATTAATTAAATAGTTAATTCAACCATCTTTTCTTTCTCTTGATATTTGATTATCATTCTATTTCTATTTCTATTTTCAAACCTCAATCTAGGCAAATCTAATTGAACCAAATTTGGGATTACTATTACACGGATTGGCGTTGTTGGATCTAGAGAAGGGTCCTCAACATCTATTTAATGTTTTTATCGTTGCATACACTTAATTAACAACTAAACATTCATCTTTAAAAGGACAACCATTTGACAAATTACGTTAGACAATACTTGTTTTTTTCTGTCAAGTATAAAAAAGATTGAAAAATCTTTTTTTTTCACCATTATATTTTTTTGTCTACCTTTATAATTTCTTGGTGCTTCTAAACTCTTATATTTGACTATTTTTGATCAAGATCGCATAGGAGCTATTATTCTATACTTTTACTTTAATTTTATATTATATTTTATTTGTTGTAGTTGTCGTTATTTGTGTTGTAGTCTTATTCTAAGTTTCTGTTTGTGTTTATTTTAGGTTTCATTATTCTGTTTTAAAATGAAAAGCTAAAAATAAACTAATATTCATTAAAAAAATTAATTAAATCTCAGAGGAGCACTTGATAAGTTTGTTATTAATTAAACAAAATAATACTCCGAGTTCCAATGAAAGATTAATAACTGAAAATTCCTCCCTTTTATTGTATTGGAAGACAAAGTTAAAATAGAAAAATCAAATTACACTATTTACAGTTAGAAAAATAAAGAATTAGAAAAAGATGAGATTGAATGGATTAATCATATTATTAATTGAAAATGATATGCTAATAAATTTATAATATAAAAATTTAATAAATAATTTTACATCTCAAAAAATAGAAAAATAAGTTTAATTTAATTTATTTTGTTAAAATATATTGTTTTTTAAATTATTATAAAATGCTTGACTTTAAACTTTTATCTAATGCCCCCAATTACCTTAAACCGGCTGCTCGTATAATTTGGGGCTCCAACCTGCTTATCAAACTACATCCTGTTAGCTTATAAAAAAAAGGGTTAAATGCATGTCATGTCCCTGTGGTATGCGGTAATAGCAAATATGCCCTTGAGATAAATAAAGTCATTTTCATACCCCTGAGGTAAACATTCAGGAGCGAATATGTCCTTCCGTTATGTTTACCTCAGGGGTATGAAAGAGCATATTTGCTCCTGAATGTTTACCTCAGGGGTATGAAAAGGACTTTGTTTACCTCAGGGGTATATTTGCTATTACCGCATACCACAGGGGCATGATATGCATTTAACCCAAAAAAAAACTACATCCTGTCAGACAAAAGTTAAAAGTAAATAAGAGTGTGTTCGGTTAGGTGTGTTGTGAGGGTTTTTTGTATTTTGAGAATTTTTAAGTGATGTTAACTTTATTGGTATGCGTGTTATAGTTATTTTTATGTAAGGTTAGAAATAATATTTGGTTGTAGGATTTTTGTGGTCTGAGAATACAAAAAAATCTTGAGAATACTACATAAACAAACAACCCCTAAACATTAAAAATATTATAAAGTATTTGCCTCGAATGGTTTAGTTGTGAATAATGCTACGCATTCGTCATTCGCATGATATATATATATATATATATATATATATATATATATATATACATGCGAATGACGAATGCGTAGCATTATTCACTATATATAATAATAAAAAGCATCCGTGGCCATAGATGGTCCACACTGCTTAATAAGACTCGGTTTGTTTTATAAAATTTTATTCATTTTAAAATTTTAACACAATAAAAAATTATAATATAATCTTTTTTCCTTATCAAATCATTATTTTTTACTATAAAAAATATAAAAAATTATATCTCTTTATTTTTTTACTAAAATTAATACTTAAAATTTTAATCACACTAAAATTTTAGTTCTCAGACACAATCTAAATAGGATTGGAGATCCTAAACACGGACAAAGTACAATCCGATTAAAATCAATCTCTCGTCTGTCTTTGGCAGGCCCACAGGTCCCGTACAACCTACACCTCACAAATGTAAGTCAAAGACATCTTGCCTGTACGACTGCTAAAGAAACGACGCAAGTGTAGGGACGATATAGGGTGTGAGCATCGATCCGTAATTTACTTATTTTTTTATAATATTAAGAAAATTTTCCACTTTTAATCCTTTAAGTATCAACTAAATATCAATTGCAAGTAGGGCTGCACAATTTCGGTAAAAGTGCCGGTTTTGATCAAAATTGGCACCTACACCGAATAGGCCGATTTTCAAATATGGACCACCTGCACCTCCATCGTTAAGGGCAAAAATCGGCCATTAACGGTGACGGTTTTAGCGGTGGTGGTTTCGGTTACCCTACATTCATATTATAACATTTTTTTAGCATTTTATGCAATTCGCCTAATGTATTTTTTTTTTTCTTTGGTCTATTGATCACATATTAATAAAATCTTATCCCATAAGTGGCCGGTACCAACTATGCCACAACACAAATGCCATAAAAATATTACAAGCAATGTTGAACTAGTCATGGAGATTAAAACCTTGTTGTAAAGCCACTCGGTCCATGATGGTGCTCTGCAAATAGAGGACACAAGAATCAATCCAAGCACACCCTCCGTGTATTTCATATGCCACATGAAATCAAACAAAATAAAAACACACATGACATACAAAATAAGGATATTGTGACAAATATGACAAATAAAGGGCAGCTGAATTTGGCTAACAAATAAAGTGATGCCCTTGCTAGTTTTGGGGTATGATTAACCAAAAAGACAAGGATTTAACCTCGCAGGGACAACATGTAGACACCTAGTCCCTTGCAGCCAAATAACTTCCACTATTCTGGAGAATATTGAGTTGGAGTACAGACATGCACCAATGAAGGGATTCAGCAGGACCAAGACTATGCTAAAAAGGCCAGTCCAATATTTCAGGGCCAAGGTACCACTTAGTGCTTTGGAGATTCTCTCTTTACCAAGCATCCCATGATACAAACTGAAACTAGTTTCTCTCCTTTTCTGTTTTACTTTTTCACTTATTTTTTCGTTCTTTTTGCAAGGAAGACAAAGGATATGGAAAAGTCCATACAATTCTATGTGCAACAATATACCAAGTAATCAACTGGGATAAAATGAAAAATCCTATAACAAAAATTTCAAAAAAAATGACAACAATAAAGTATGAAAATGCAGAATGCAGTTGGCCTCTAAAATATCTAATAGTTTAACAAGATTCCCTATAAACCTTAATCTGCAAAAGTGTCCTAATTTGTGCAGCTCATCAAGTTCATTACAAGGCTGTCACGTACACTGCATAAATTACAAGGGATGCCCAAATTCAATCCGACAAATATCCACATCGACCCAACTTGTATCATGATATGCAATTAAATTTTCCCAATGACAACCAATAAACTACTTCTCCAGCCAAAAAGGACAATCAAATCAACTAAAACTCTGTGATTTTTCCAATTCTTTGGACTCCGTTAATATATAGCGTCCTTACTTGAAGAAATGGTTTTCAGGTCTCGGCTAGACTTCAATAACATTATGGTAAACCGTATATCTCCCTTCCCCCTTCTTTGTTTTCTTTCAAAGGTAATTCTAAGAACTTTCTGTCCTCCGTTAAAACATTACATTGAGTTCATTGCATCTGTTTTACTAGGGCATCTTTGATTCTAAGGTATCACATAATCAAATGATTTTTTAAAGGAAGTCCCCGAAACGAAACCCATTATATTTTTCTCGGTCCATGAACTGAATATAAAATAATTGAAAACTAAAAGAAAGCAGCGCTTTTTACTTACTTTCCAGAATGAAGAATCATCCGAACAAAGCCAACCAGAGGAACTGTGTCCTCCAAAATTCGGTCCTCCCAGTCGACCCATTTCTCCTCGTCCCCGTCCTCGTAATCCCTCTTCTCTTCGCTCTCCTCTTCTTCCTCCGACATCCCGCCCAAATCCTTGTCCTGCGAGACAATCGGCTTCCTTAGCAAGTCCGACCCATAACCGTCCACCTCGGTTTTTAGGGCACGGAGACCACAGGGAAGCGACACCGTCGGGGGAGGAGAGAGAGAGGCTGTCGACAGGGGGTGAACTGAAGCTCGACGATGAGGGGAAGGGGTTTTAGGGTTATATTTGAAACGACGAAACGACGTCGTTTTAATATAGTTTTTTTTATAAAAAAATTCGGTTTTCGGTACTAGGGAACCCGGTGCCAGGTAAACCGAAAATCCGGAAAACCACCGAATTTTTCTAAAAACAAGCCATATTTTACCGGTGGGGTTGAGCATCTGTGGACCATTTGTCTTCTATTAAAATCATGTACAGTTAAAATATATAAAAATAAACTACAAGAACATAATATTGATAAATTTTAATATTTTATAGACAAAATTTGACGATTTTCATAATTTATACCTGAACATTTGGTTGAAAGTTTTTTTTCTAAGTTTGGTCGAAAATTGAAAGACTAAAAGTAAAGCCATAATATATATACAGTGACGGAGCCAAGGCACCCCTTAGTTCTGTAATTTTTTTTAAAAAAAAATATATGTATTTGTCAATAGGCGATAAGGCTTACCCTTTGACCCAACTCAGCCCGCCCCCTTTTCACCCTTTGTTTAGAAAAAAATACAAACAAACAAACAGAATAAAAGGCGTCACGTACCAGGCACCAACAGTCCATCACGTCTAAGTTCTAAAATCTTGTCTCCTTCCTAGCGAACCTAGCCAGACTGCCAGTAGCCTCTCTCCGGTCTCCTCCACCTCCAGCCACTGCCTCTTAGCCTCCCTCTCTCCTCCACGGCTCCACCTACGGCGGAGACCTCTCACTCTCAGGCGGCAAACCTCAGCTCCTCCACCGGAGTCCTCCACTCAGCCTCTCTTAGTCTCTTTCTCTCTCTTGGGATCTCTCTCTCAGACTCTATTAGGATCTCTCTCTCGGAATCTCTGTCTCGGGCGACACGAACAACAGTCAACGCTCAACAAAGGTAATAACATTTGGAGTTTGAAACTTTGACTGAGTTTGTGTAATGTGTTTATGTAATGTGTTCCACTTTTCCTAGTTTATATATAAGATGTTCGTTTCATCAAAAAATAAAGGAAAAGAATATATAGTGGCCTGGTGGGGTTAAATGTGTCTTGTTGATATGTTGCCAAATGAATATTTGTTGATTTGTTGCCGAATGAAAGTCTACGTTGATTTGTTGATTTTTTTGTTTGGCATGAAAATTTGACTTATCTTTCTCAATTGAAGTTAGGACCACGCTAACGCTGAAGGTATACTATATATCCATTGATTTATCTCATTATTGAGTTGACATTAGTCTTACCAGTTGCGACTGCAACCTTTGAGAGAGTGTTCTTTGCGATGAAAATTATCAAGACTGAGTTGCGTAATAAGATGGACGATGAATGAATGAATAATAGCATGATAATATACATCGAGAGAGAAATTTTTGAAACTGTTGAGAATGAAGCTCTTTTGCAACGTTTTCAAAATATGCAGAACCATAGGATCCAATTGCCACCTTTCAAATTTAGTCCTTAACTTTTGATATTTTAACTCTGAGACATTATTTGCATTACGTAGGAAAAAATTTTGAGATGTCAATTCGTCTTAGGAGTTTGCCCCCTCCACTTAAGTCCTGGTTCCGCCACTGTGTATATATATAACTTTATATGTTGAGGAGTATAACTATACAATGACATGGAATCATATTATAAATACTTATATAATTGCTCTCCGTGCAAAAGAAATTTCTTTATTGTATGTTTATATAAATAAATCGATAGCAAACTTATGTCTACGGAATTAAATATTTTTATTGTGCAGATATTACAAATGTTTGAGAGTATTAGAGTCTCACATTGTTAAAATAGGCTACAACAATGCGACTATTATAATTGGAGGCTTATAAATAAAGTCTCTAATATTATAATCTCATCATCACATTAGTAAGTACATAAGTTTTTACTTAAAATTTTTATGAATAATTAGTCTACGAAACTTTATCTCATAATTAATATACTTTTCTTTCCGTCATATAGTTGAAATTAGTTGGATAAAGCATGGTGTTCTTATTTAATATTATAAGCTACAATTGATCGGATTATTAGAGAGTGCAATATTGGGTACATTCGATCGATACGGTTATTAGCAACAGATACATTAATGTAATGTATTATATTTTATAGTTTAATCACTTTAATGATGCCTCTAATTCATCAGATTCTCAAAAATTTAAAATTCAGGTCAACTATACCTTAAATATTTCCCATTAGAGAGATGTCTATTTTGAACCCTTAATTATTATTATTTTTGCTCTAATTGTAAGCATTAGATCAAGTTTAATTCTTATGTCCTTATCTGATATATATTGGACAAAACTTCCGTGCCAGTTGGCTACCCAATAAAAGAAAAGAAAAACCTCCACTAGTTGTTTCTGAGAGAGAGAGAGAGAGAGAAGCAGACGTCGGAGCAAACGCACGGTGAAAGCAATAGAGAGAAATGAGTTAGAGTTCCATCATCCATTGTTTTTAAAAGAGGTCTATGGTTGGTTGTCACGAATTGAATTATTGTTTTTACACAAGGATCTTCACCCTGCGTTTGCTTCGAGGTCTACTTCTCTCTTACTCTATCGCTCTCTCTCAGCAAAGCCAACAATTCCTCATTAATTCCTTTGTTTCTCGTTCCCTGCTTCCTCCCGCGTTCAAGGCTTCAAGCTCTTATCATCTCTCTCTCTCTCTCTGATCTCGCTTTCCTCAGACTCCTCTATGCTGCATATTACGTAATTCACCGTTTGTAGTGCTCCAATTCCGCCACCGTTTCGCCTTCGGATGTGAAAGTGTTTTTTCCTCGAAAAATGAAGAGGTTTCTCCTTCGACTTCTTGCTTCGACTATCATCTCTGGGTTCGATTATGGTGCAAAGGGTTATTGTGTGAAGCTGTGTGCGTTAGGGTTCGTTTATTGTGCAAAGGGTTATTATATGAGTTTGAGTGAGTTAATGACTGAGATTAAAAGATGGACATCAAATGGCTGTAGAAGGGCAAATCATTTAATGAATACCCAAGTTGGATCCGACTCATTTTACCCATTAGCGACCCGTTTTTACATCTTCAACCTGTTTTCAAAGGGGACGTCACCGAACTGAGGGCCCGGGACCCACGCCCCTCCCTCACACAATGCAGCAAATCTGAGCCCGTTTTCAAATACTCTCTCTCTCCTTCGTTCGAGCCTCTCTCTCTCTTTGTAGTTCGTTCAACTCTTTCTGTACATAATAGCAAGTTCCTCCGTGGATGATGGTTGACCTGTTGACCTGTTGGATCTTTGTTCAAGCAACTATCAATCAGTCTAACCAGCAAAACAGCAAGTTCCAAGGGATAATCTTTCCCCTAAAATCACCGGACTGAAGTTCGACTCTCACTCTAGCCAAACCGAAGTTTTCAATCTTTCCCCTAAAATCACTGTTTAGAAGAATGTTACTGCTCTTTATATCCTTGTGGACATGGGAGGAGCAGTGAAGCCATGAAGATAGTTACGCCCAGTGGCCAAATCCAATACGATCTACATTCTCTGCTTCCAGGTCAAAAATTTTCCATCATTGCAGCTGTTATAGATCCAATTGTTCAAGGATCCATTGACAGCATATTAAGAGACAAGATACTAATGACCGCCATTAAAACAGATGCCAGAGAAGCATATAATATTAAAATGGTTGATCTTGTTCAACAGATTTATCTCTTTTGACACATCTCCATCGATTTTCTTTATTGCAGCCAAATCTCCATTAATGCTACCTCAATAAACAAATCCTTTAATCCAGAGCGTAGGACTGAAATTATATGTTGCTTGTTGGAGTTTCCCAAACTTGTACATTTTGAGGGATTGAGCTACACCGGATATGCTTTCTAAGAAATCCTGAGATTCTTCATCAACATTTTTCTTTACTGGCTTCTCAGCTGCCTCGAAGAAATCTGTGCCAGAGAGAGAATCGAAATAGAGAGAATGGAGAGACTGAAATGGGTGGGTCTTCGAAAACGGGTCGATAAGAGTAAAACGGGCCGGATAAAATTTGGGTCTTCATTAAATGACGAGACCTTTTTCAAACCGTCAAATATCTATCTTTTAATCTCAGTCATTAACTCATACAGCTCCGGTTATTATGTGAGTGTGTGATTGCACGGTGAGGATCGCGTGGGAGAGTTTGGATGACTCAGATCGTGCCAACGAATTAATGAGTTATAACCGGCAACATGACTCTACAATCCGAACTCGCACCCACCCCTTCACGCGATCCTCTCCCAAATTTCAGCCTTCGACTCCCCTTCGCCGGAACCCATTCCTCTTCAGCCTTCGACGAAGATTGACGCTAAACTCCTCTTCCCGTGTTGCCAACATTGACGAACCCGCCGCAAATTGACGCTAAACTCCTCTTCATGGGTGTCTCTGGTTGTCAAACCACCAGCTGCTACATGCTCTGCCACTTGTCCCACCACATCGGCACAACCACCTCAGCTGCACCTGGACGAATAGTTTTTCTCCTTAAGGACGTTCTTATAGTGTTTTCTCTTCGTAAACATTCTCAGTGTTACGATTTTATTATTGTTCTTAATCAATTTTTATTATTTTCTTACTAACCAAGATTGTTCTTTATGTTGTGAGTTTGAATTCTTGAGATTTGACGACCTCTATACAAAGAACGTTCAAGGATATGTGGTTAGTAAGTTGCTGGTTAGATTTGGATATTTTGTGATTTGTTAAATTGATTGCGTATTAATTGGTTTTGTGAATCTGTAAAATTCTATTTTTGCAAGATTAAGTTTCTTTTGAGTTACTTGTAGTGAGTTTGAAATTGTTATGTTTTACAAATTGCTTTTACTGTTCTGTACTAATTTGTATTTATATATTTTTCTGGTCTTTATTGAATCTTTGCATATTGAAAAGTAGTGTAGTTAATTTGATTTTTCAAAGGATAGGTTTTTTAAAATGATATTTGATAATTTTTAAATATACCTATTCACTCACCTCTACGTATTTTGTACACAAGTTGGGTATAGATTAGGTTGTTAAAAAATATAATAGTAGGCCGCATATATATAGACAAAAATCAATTGGTCTCCTCAAGTTTTAATTTTTTTTTACTACGCTTGTGTTTAAAAAATAATCAATCCCCACCCTCCATTTGATTTAACTCTAAATCAGATGGAAAGTGATGTGATAGTCGGTTGAAACAACCAATGAATAAATAATTTAACAACCGTCAATTGATTGAAATATTGATGAAATATTAGTGATCAAGTGCAAGAGAAATGTCACTGGTAGACTGTAGCCCTTAACACCCTAGAGAAATATGGAAATCTACACTTGTAGAACATCATTTTTAACTTTGGAAGCCAAGGAGGAAATCCAAAAACTACGAGAGAGTTATAGAATGTTCTTGGCTTAATTCTTAAGCTCGAGGTGTCAAAGGAAAGCTAGAGGTGGCAAGGAAACAAGCTTGAGGTGTCAACGATAGAGCTTGAGGTGTTAAGGCAAGTTGGAGGTGGAAGAGCATCAAAAATTTGAAGATTTTGCCAAGAAGGAAGTGACTTAGGCAGGTAGTGACAAGCACCTCTAAGCAGCTGCTGCAAGCAGTAAATAAGAACTTAATGGTCAATTAAGCATTATGATTGCTCTAGGTTAATTTTTATTAGTAGTAGGCCTAGGAAATTTTTCATTCATGTGGAAACTTATTGTTGATTACTTGTTTTGGCTTGGAAACTCATATACTTTCAGTTTTCTAGAGTTTATAGCTCTTGGAAGACTTGGGTTAGCTTAGTGCAATTCATTAAATCCATATTAGAAGATCTAATCCTTGCAATTCATTGAATAGAGTTTGATCTAATCTATCATTTTATATTTCTTTGTATATTCAAATTCTACTCTTGCAATTCATTAAATAGTTAATTCAACCATCTTTTCTTTTTCTTGATATTTAATTATCATTCTATTTTCAAACCTCAATCTAGGTAAATCTCATTGATTTGTCTAGAGTAAATATCTAATTGAACCAAATCCTAAAATCTCATAAACCATGGTGACCGTTTTATGAAAAAAGTTAGGATTCGAATCTTCAATTCGGTTATGTTCGGCAAACATAGTATTCAACCTAAAAAATTTTCCATGCAGCCCGTCGGTCCTCCTTCCCCATGTGTTTTCCTCTTTCGTTTCGTTTCCTCTTTTGTCACTCCCCCTTCCCCATGTGTTGTCAGTACACTTCCGTCTTTCGTTTTCTTCCTTTGTTTGTTAGTTTTTTTACAGCATTAATTTTGTCTTCTTCTTCTTCTTTTGTAATTTTTGTTTTAACCGCATTTGTGGTCTTCTTCTTCTCTTTTTTTTTAATAAGTTTCAAATATTTATATTATAAAAAAATCATCAATTTAAATATTTTACATTTGTATCAAAATTAAAAAATATCAAAATTATAATAAATATTATAAATAAACATAAATTTAAATATTATTTTATATTTTATCTTTTTCACTCATTCCAGTAAAAATAATCTACAAACAATAACTTTAAACATAATCATCGTTTTTTTACACATCATCAATTTCTACACAAACATCAATACAACTCCAACATTATCTAAAAATTCTCAAAACACTTAAAATCCTAAAAATTGCTTCAACACGAACGTCACCCATATATTCTCAAATTTGGGATTACTATTACATGAATTGACGTTGTTGGATCTAGAGCAGACAACATCTATTTAATGTTTTTATCGTTGCATACACTTAATTAACAACTGAACATTCATATTTAAGAGGACAACCATTTGACAAATTACGCGAGACAATACTTGTTTTTTTGTTAAGTACAAAAAATGCCGAAAAAATCTTTTTTTCCACCACTGTTTTTTTGTTATCCTTATAATTTCTTATCTTTGACTACTTTTGATCAAGATCGCCTAAGTGCTATTATTCTAAACTTTTACTTTAATTTATATTATATTTTATTTGTTGTGGTTGTCATTATTTGTGTTGTAGTCTTATTCTAAGTTTATGTTTGTGTTTATTTTAGGTTTCATTATTCTGTTTTAAAAAAGGAAAATACAAATCTAAAAATAAACAAAATTTTTTTAAAAAAATAATTAAATATCAAAAAGAGCACTTGATAATTTTGTTATTAATTAAACAAAATAATACTCCGAGTTCCAATGAAAGATTAATAACTGAAAATTCCTCCCTTTTTATAGTATTGGAAGTCAAAGTTAAAATAGAAAAATCAAATTACACTATTTACAGTTAGAAAACTAAAGAATTAGAAAAAGATGAGATTGAATGGATTAATCATATTATTAATTGAAAATGATATGTTAATAAATTTAGAATATAAAAATTTAATAAATAATTTTACATCTCATAAAATAGAAAAATAAGTTTTAATTAAATTAATTTTTTTAAAATATATTTTTTTATAAATTATTATAAAATGCTTGACTTTAAAATTTTATCTAATGCCCCTAATTACCTTAGATCGGCTGCTCGTATAATTTGGGGCTCCAACCTGTGTATCAAACTACATCCTGTCGCCTAGCAGGTCAGAAACGCTCTCTACTCCAAACGCTCTCAACAGAAACCACCGACCCTTACGGAGGAGGGGGTGCTCTGGCTCCTTCCTTCCCCTCCTCCTTTTCCCTTTCTCTTTTCCCCTCTCCCTCTCCCTCTCCACTCTCCCCTCTTCGGCTCTCTGGACCAGGCGGCTGACAGTTCTTTGGGTTGGTTTTTGGTTTTTGTATGCAGGTGGCTCGCCCAAGGTTTTCGGTGGTTTCCATCGCCGTTGGGCATACACGCGCGCGGATGGATGAGTTCCGCACGAAGAGAGCTTCGTGGGCAATGTTCTCCGGTCGTCAACCGACGGCGCGTCTTGCTCCACACGCTTCACGCGCGGCGCGTGGATCTGACGCTCTGTTTCCCTCAGCCGTGCGTGGATGCCCCTCCACCCCCCGAATCGCGTCCTCCTCCTCCGGCCTGGACTGTGCGGCCCATGAGCTTCATTTTCCCGTCCGGCTCCCAACCTCCGTCCACCACGCGCTGCCACCGCTGCCACCGCCGCCGCCGCCGCCGGTCCGAACCATAATAATCTCATTTGGGCCTGCCCAATTGTTTAGGGCTTGTTGTGTTCTAATTATGTGTTTTCTGTTTGCCGATGTGTTTCCGGCTTGTGGTGCTTTTAGTGTTGTATATTTTATGTTTTTAGGCATATTAGTTTGTATTTGCTGCCTTCTGAGGCCTTTCTGCCATTCGTGGCGAATCCGTCCCTTCGGGGACTTTGTAGGACCTTACGGTCCGTTTGCTCGTTGGCCCGCCGGCTCTTCAGAGTGTCTGGTTCGCCTTTTAGAGCCTACAGAGGTGTTAAAACCTCCTTGATCTTATTATCAATATATCTGCTACTTATGCCAAAAAAAAAACTACAACCTGTCAGACAAAAGTTAAAAGTAAATAAACATTAAAAATATATAAAAGAGTGACATGTATATAACATGACTTGGATAATTCTGTCAGCAGCTTGTTTGGTTTACAACCACCACAATTCATGTGATTGTCTTTTTTTTTTTTTCTAGGCATGTGACTGTCCATGGGCAAATCTATTTATATTTTCTTCTTTCTTCTTCTGCGAAAGCATGTTACCTTTTAATATCACTATACAGGATAAGGACAAAGCTTTTATCCCAATAGAAGCATCCGTGGTCACAGATAGTCCACGTTGCTTAGGTTGTGTTTGTGTTGAAATATTTTTAGTGTTGTGTTTTGTATTGGTATTGGATTTAGTGAAAAAATGATGAAAGAGATAATTTTTTATATTTTTTTATGAAAAAAAATATTATATTATAATATTTTATTAAGAGAGAGTATTTTGAAAAAATTATATTAACAAACGCAGCCTTAATATATCTGAGAGATCCTAAACGCGGACAAAGTCCAATCTCTCGTCTGTCTTTGGCAGGCCCACAGGTCCTGTACAACCTACACCTTTGCACGACTGCTAAAGAAACGACGCAAGTGTAGGGACGATATAGGGTGTGAGCATCGATCGGTAATTTACTTATTTTTTTATAATATTAAGAAAAATTTCCACCTTTAATCCTTTAAGTATCAACTAAATATCAATTACAAGCGTCAACTAAACAAATCGTGGCCTTTAGTCCTTAAATTATTAAAATCCATTAATAATTAATATACTTTTCTTTCCGTCATATAGTTGAAATTAGTTGGATAAAGCATGGGGTTCTGATGTAATATTATAATCTACAATTGATCAGATTATTAGAGAGTACAATATTAGGTACATTCGATCGATACGGTTATTAGCAACAGATACATTATATTTTATAGTTTAATTACTTTAATGATGCCTCTAATTCATCAGATTCTCAAAAATTTAAAATTCAGGTCAACTATACCTTAAATATTTCCCATTAGAGAGCTGTCAATTTTGAACCCTTAATTATTATTATTTTTGCTCTAATTGTAAGCATTCGATCAAGTTTAATTCTTATGTCCTATCTGATATATATTGGACAAAACTTCCGTGCCAGTTGGCTACCCAATAAAAAGAAAAGAAAAACCTCCGCTAGTTGTTTCCGAGAGAGAGAGAAGCAGACATCGAAGCAGACGCACGGTGAAAGTAATAGAGAGAAGTGAGTTATTTATTAGTTCCATCATCCATTGTTTTTAAAAGCGGTCTATGGTTATTTGTCAATTGTCACATATTAAACGATCGTTGACCTTTACCCTGCGTTTGCTTCGAGGTCTACTTCTCTCTCAGCAAAGCCAACAGTTCCTCATTAATTCCTTTGTTCCTCGCTACCTGCTTCCTCCCGCGTTCAAGGCCTCAAGCTCTTATCTTCTCTCTCTCTCTCTCTCTCTCATCTCGCTCTCCTCAGACTCCCCTATGCTGCATATTACGTAATTCACCGTTTGTAGTACTCCAATTCCTCCACCGTTTTGCCTTCGGATGTGCAAGTGTTTTTTCCTCGAAAAAATGAAGAGGTTTCTCCTACGACTTCTTCTTGCTTCGACTATCATCTCCTGCTCTGCAATATTTGGTTTCGGATTGCCTCCATTGCCGCAGTATGAAGGTATGCTCTCGCGCACACACAAGCTCGCAGATGTATGATGTTCAAGCTTTTTTGCCTTCTCTCTCTATTTTTGTTTTTTTTTTTAAATAGGCTCAATATTCTGTTTTTCACTCTGTTGTCGACGACAAAACTCTTTGTAGGCGTACTGGGATCTAACTGGATGTGTTGATTTTGTTGCGTTTTGTAGTCCAAGCTTTACGGGACATAGCTAAGACGTTAGGGAAGAAGACCTGGGATTTCAGCGTAAATCCATGCAGCGGAGAACTGGGATGGGCTACAGCCCACCCAGCAAAAGGACTAGAGAATGCTGTCACCTGCAACTGCTCCTTCAACAATAGCACTGTGTGCCACGTTGTCAGCATGTACGTTACCTCTTCCTTTATCTCCACCGATCGTTTAGATCCGATGCACACACTTCTCTCCTTCTCTATACTCTGTTATATCCAGTTGCTTTGTTGAGAACTTTACAGGAATTAGACGTACAGAAGTCGCAAAAATAGCATTCTTTTCAATCTTCTTTTGGTTCAATGGCTGCGTTTGACAACATAATTTTTTTTTAAATATTATCTCACTTTTAATAAAATAATTCAATATAATCTCTCTCCCATAAAAAAATATATAAAATATAAAAAATTACTTCTATTCACCTTTTCACTAAACCCAATACTAATACATATTTTCATACCAAAAATATTACAACACAAACACAACCTAAGAAAGAAAGAAGAATCTGATATTAGCCATTTTGAGTGTTAAAATTTTAAGAAGCTTTAAAATTTTAAAATATATATTAGAATTAATCAAAAAGTGAAAACAAAAAGATTATTTGAATAATTTTTTTTATATTTTTAGAATAAAAAAAAATAATTTAAAAAAATAAAAAATTATTTTATAATTATTTTGTAATATTAAAATTTTAATAAACAAATACAGTCTACATATTTAACTTATTTTAACTCAGTAGTACTACTATCATTCAAAATTTTGCTTAATTAGAGTACTCCTTTTGTTTTAAAGAGAGAAAATAACTATATGTATTTTTAAATCCCTTTTATTTTTAACTAACTACTTTGAGTTGCTTATTGCCTTGGAGTTTGGTCGCCATTTTATATTTAATAGGCCGGTAGGCTCACACTAACTAATTTGATATTAATTAATTAATGCACGCTGAGACTCCACTTAAATAATTTGGCAAGCTGGTATTATTTAATTAGTCCCAAATGAAACAAATCGAAAGCTTGTGAAGTTCATAAATATGGTGAAAAGAATATTCATTTTCTTTATCTTGTTTGCCTTTTTCTTTTTCTTTTTCTTTTTTTGGTTTCCTTTCTTTGTTTACATGGTTGCTTGTCTTCAACGTCTTTGAATATCTGGAGCTATCCAATTATCTTATAGCAGTTATTAAATATTGAGGACGATAAGCTCGCCAGCTGTTCTAGAACAGCTACATCAAGCGTTACTTGGGTCCCGTACAAGTTGGCACGGCCTGCAACTTGCATTGAATAGTCGGATATACAGATGTCTCTTGATTCTGACCTGCATAAAATACACTAAATGCGTACGCGTTGAGGCCCACACTTTTATAGCCCGCGTTCCAACTTTCCACACCGATCCTGCTTCCTGCCAAATTTCAGGATGGGTGTCTGGCCAATGTCGAATCACGTCTTGCTGGTCTTGCTCACAAAGGTTTTTGTTTTATCGAAGCTGAGACTGCAGACTGTCTTCCGGGACAATCTCCACCGACAATCTCCTAATCTCCTTGGCATGGGTGGTTAGGGCTGAAAAATCGGAACTTAAAATAGAGGACCGGACCGGATCACTTATAAGTGGTTCGGTCCGGTCATGTTTCACTAAATGCGGTCCGGTCCGTACCACTTAAGTGGTCCGGACCGGTTTTAATTTTTTTAATTTTTTAATTTTTTAAAATTTTTTTCAAAATTTTTTTTAGGTTAATTTCAAATGGGAAGTGTATATAAAAATGTTAAGTTTTAGTTTAGATAAAAATTAAACGTTTTATGTTTATAATTTGTATTAAAAATATAAAAAAATATATATTTTTTTATTTTTTTAATAAATGTGATCCGGTCCGGTCCGGACCGCATTTATTAAAAAGGAGGACTGGACCAGACCGGATAACCGGATTTATCCGGTCCGGTCCGGACTGGACCGCATTTTAAGAAAAATGACCGGACCGGAAATCCGGTCCGGTCCGGTCTGCGGTCCGGTTCTGTTCACCTCTATATCCAGAAAATGACAAGTATAATTTTTTTTCAAAATGAGAAAATGACACGTATAACAATTTTTTTTTTCAAAATATCACTTCATTTTATTGTGTCATCTCAGTAAAATAAATAAAATAATAATTAATATTTTTAATTTAAGAAAAAAAATAAAAACTAACCAGGGGTGGCTCGCGGCCATCCATTGTCCTGGAGAAAGGGGTGGCTCTCGGCCACCCCTTCTCCAGGGAAGTCTAGGGGTGGCTCGACCCCTTTGTGGCAGCAAGCCACCCTTCACAAGGATTTGGGCTCCCCCTTTATGGGGTGGCAGCCACCCCAAAACTCGGGAGGCCGAGCCACCCCTTTCTCCAGGAGGGGTAACTTCGGCGACCCTTGGGTCAAGGCCTGCCTAACCCCATTTTGAGCAAGAGACCCCATAATTTAAAATAAAAATAAAAAGGTCCTTAAATGCATGATGAACAAATAAATTAAAAAAAATGAGATTTGGGCCCACTTTGTTAGTAATTTTATATCTAAAAAATTTAGAAAAATTAGTTTTAAATATATTTTAAATAAAATTTATATAAAAAGACTTAATTTTTAGTATGACCTTAGGTCTCATTTTTTTATTGAGGTGACCCTGCCTTGGGCTTCCCTGAAGAAGGGGTGGCCTGGAGCCATCCCTTGCTTTTTTTTTTCTTTTAATTTTAATTATAACGAAAAATTCTTAATTTAATTTTTATTTTGTAATTCTTTTTATTTTAATGATGTAGCTCAATAAAATGATCTCGTATTTTTAAATAATATTTTTAGACGTGTCATTTACGAGTTGGTCATGACGCGTAGGACCATTAGTTGACTGATCAATTCGCTAACGGAAATGAATGGAATGACTATTTTGACAACTTCATAAAAATTAAGGACTATAATAAACGCGAAAACTAGAGATTAATTTTCAAAAGTGATCAAAATTTGAGGATGAAAATAGTCATTAACCTTTATTATAATAATATATCCCAAATGATTGGTTATGTATATAATGGAGCAATTATTAACCGACCTGCTCAAATTTCAAATCTTACTATTAATTATTTCTTTAAATGCCACATGCTAGCTTGATCGTGCCCTCCAAACTTCCACCAAAGGCATGTGGAGTTATTTATGGACATTAATGGTTGAAATGTTCTGTGTAAGATGTAGTGTCTGCGGCATGTTTTTTTTTGGTTAATTACAAATTTTTTTTTTCAAAATTTATCTTGTTGCAATTTTTAATATAAACTTTATCTCGTTGCAACTCACTCCAACAAAATATATTTCTCGTTTCGATTTCATCTTCAACCTATTGAATGGTTTTTCGTTTCACATAAACAACACATGACAGTCTCTTTACTTGAAAATATTAATTTATCATCGTTTGAATCTTCTCTAACCTTATATAGTGTTTATAGCAATTCGTAGAGTAAAAGAAAATAATATGTGATTAGGTGATTTCATCTAATTTAAAAAAAATGATTTCCTTAGAATTGAGCTGGTCAAATTTGTCTTTTCAAGTTATAAAAAAATTACGTGTTATTCACGTGGGACGGAAATTGTTCGATATAACAACTTTAGCAGTTTGAGGGATGAAATCGGAATGAAAGTGTGGTATGTGGGGGTGAGTTACAACGAGTTAAAGTTTGTAAGAGTATTTGAGAATCAGACGATAGTTTAAGGAAAAAAAGCTGTATTTTTTTTGCCGTACGTTCTTTTGTCATTGTAGAAGTATGTCAAGTTTGAAGTTTTGAACTTATAGCTAGAGAAGGGGGCGAGGGGGCCTCCTCTCAAAAATCAGCCTATAAAAAAAAAAAAAGGCAAGACTTGGAAAGGACTGTTTTGACCCTTTTATTGCACTTTTTATATTTCGGTTCCCCGAAATGCATTTTTGAGAATTTTTCCCTTCCAACCCTCTAATTCTAGCTTCGTCCCTTCTTCGAGCCATCCATTTAATTAATTAGGAATGCAAGGGTTGAAGGCCTTATCAAGCTTGAGGGAAAATGTCCAAATCAATGTCTCTCTGCTAGTTGAGTTGATATAAAACACTAAGAAACAATTAAATTCTACAATCTAAATTACCACTTCATTTTGTATTTTCCCAAACAGTCATATTTGGTAATTGAACCCTTCAAGCAATCAATTTTTGTCTTAATCTATGTTAATAGTTAGATATTATCTTAAGGATAACTTGTTGGAAGGTAACTAGCTAAGTAGGAAAGTAGTTTAAGGGGCAAATGAGGTGATTATTAAAAGGATAGTAAAACGTACGTAATTGTCACGAACACAAAAAAAATGTATAAAAATCTTTTGTGTGTTTAAGGGTTCGATGGATTACCCAGTCAAAAGTTTTTGACTCTTGTCCTTCGAATTTGTCTTTTCAAGGATACTCCGAATGGTTATAGATCACCATGGTGTGAAAATATAGGGAGATTAGAGTTTCAACTCTCACAGCTCTTTCTACTATTTTTTGTCGTCATAAGTTCCTTGGACTTGGAGGTTGGTTAGACCAGCAGGGAAATGATACAAAGGATTTTCATTCAGATTGCTGCGGCTTTAAAGTCATCAGATTTTTGTTATCTATACAATATATATGTATATATACATACCTCGGAAGAAATGTACGCCAAGGGATTAACATACGCGCATTTTCTACTGGAAGTACAGAGTTCTCAAAGCACAGAATCTGCCGGGCTCTCTTCCTCTGGATTTGGTCAGGTTTCCATACCTCGAAGAAATGTAAGTACTTCACTTCTTGTTCTAATTGACACAGATGGATATATGTATAAGCAATTATTAGCAGCTAACCAACCTATGCTGCTCATTTCTCTATTTCCCTCTCATATTAGTGATTTCTCCCGCAACTACCTCAACGGTACAATCCCTCCGCAATGGGGCTCCATGAAGCTGGTCAACATGTACTACTCTCTCTCTCTCTATGTCACTATGTGTGTGTGATATTGATATGCGTCTGTTTATGTTATTCATACGCGGGCGTGCCTGCGATTTTAATTGGTCGTTCATGGCCTTTTAAAGTGGCCTCAAACCTATTCTTTCATGATTTTAACACGAGGGTTCTTACCGCAGTTCCCTTCTTGGAAACCGGTTAACGGGCTCTATCCCCAAAGAGCTAGCAAACATTACAACTCTCAAAAGCATGTGAGTTCCGATAGTCACCCATTTGTTTCTGTGTGTGACGAGTTTTCAGAGTATCTCTAACAAGGAATTCGGTTTTGTTAATCCTAGTGTGGTCGAGTACAATCAGCTTTCGGGAAATCTTCCTCCAGAGCTTGGGAATTTGTCCTCCCTGGAAAGAATGTAAGACCATTTTAAGTTTTCTCTCTCACAAGTCTATGTGAAAACTTTTTGGATCAGGTTTTCTGGAGAAAGATGTTGAATTACAATGATCATGGCTTAATTGGTTTAGTTCTTGGTTGTACATTTATATATCTATGTTGTTCATGTTGTATAGTCTCCTTGGCTCGAATTATTTCACTGGAGAGCTGCCAACTTCATTTGCAAAGCTGACCACATTGACAGACTTGTAAGCATCTACTTATCTCTTTCCCTATCAAGTTTTTCGTAGGCTGAAAGTGTTAATAATCTTTGCCTTCTGGGATCACATATATATTTTTCACCGGTCCTTAAACGTAATGCAGTCGGATCAGCGACAATCAATTTTCTGGAAAGATACCAGATTATATTCAGAACTGGAAAAAACTTGGAAAACTGTGAGACTTTTGTTCCTTTTTGTTTTAATTTGTTCTTTTTAAGGATTGATTATTATTTTATTGGAGACATTATGTCTTATCACTTCGTAAATCAAAATTTGGCAACCACAGAGTGATTCAGGCAAGTGGTCTGAACGGGCCAATTCCTCCCAGCATTGCACTTTTGGAGAACTTATCTGACTTGTCAGTATGGATCTTTTACTTCGTAGCTATGGATCATTTGTAGACAGAGTTGCATTTGAATTACTTTGATCTTTCTTCAATTTTGATATGCAGGAGAATCAGCGACTTGAATGGATCAGCAGCAGCTTTTCCACATCTTAATAACATCACAGGGTTGAAAACACTGTGAGTTGAATGTTTCATTGACAATGATTTCCAAAACTACTTATCCTTAGGCTACTCAAGTACATATAATATTTAATTTTTCAGGATATTGAGGAGTTGCAATATTATTGGACAGCTACCTGAATATCTCTCTGTTATGACAACTTTGAAAACCTTGTTAGTATACCTGGGCTTCTTTTTTGCCCCTCTTTGCTGCTATATCATGCTTACTTCAAAGTTCATTGGTTCTAATTTATGATATTCAGCATTCTTGCATGGCTCAGAATTAGTTTTCTTTTCCGTGTGTTGGTCCTGTAACCCATTATTTAGGGCAATATTCCCTTCAAATATAGGCTGTCAAAAGTTCTCCTTTCTTTTTTTTTTTTCTTGTTTGTTAGCCTATTGCCAGTCCCTTAAGCTTTCTGGTCATTTAATGTGATAGTCTCAACGATGCCGTCTGTGGTTTTTCTGTGAATTTGAGAAGATTATTTGAGTCACATCTTTCTCATATTATTTCTAGATGGATTCTTTCCCATTTTGCTTTCCTTTAATGTATCTCACATCCTCATTAGTTGTTCCCATTATTAGGCTTCATGTTTAAACTACGCCTGCTTATTGTGCATAGAGCCTAGTTCGCTTTTTGGGAAACCTTCATAATCAGTAGACATTTGACATGTGAGCAAATTGTGCTGGTCATTTATGCACAGGCACGTGCTCCCTTCTATGTTTTTATCTGAGCAAATGATAAGATTAACAAGAAGTATTCTGGCGAACCTCATTCTTTCTATTTATTGTGTCTGCTTTGGTAGCATACAGATCAAAACGGTAAACTAGTATGTGTGTATACTAGTTGCATATTGGTGTTTATAGATTACATCGTAAATAAAAGCAGAAGGATTATAAACTCAAGTAGTAACTGTCGATAGTTGTACCTCTTGGACTTAGTTTACATCTTTAGGTAAGTGACAAGAAAAGAGGTAGGAACTTAATAATCTGCCACCATCAACCATGAATGATATACCAGAAAATGACTTATAAAAAAAAATGATATACCAGAAAATGCTCTAGAAACTTCTCTTTCACGAGTTCTCTGACAAAAACCACAACCAAAACCTCCCTTTCCTCCCACTTGCACCCTGATCCAAGGACCAAATTTTGAAATGGGTTTTAAAAGTTTGAACAAGTCCCTCTAGATTTTCATGTTTCAACTTATGTCCATGACAATCTTTTATTGAAGAGACTGTCTTCTTTCGTGTTTCCAAATTGAACATGCTATTTGTGTCTGGATTTCATAGGAGAGGAATTGCTTTTAAATTCAGGTAAGGTTTAATTTGTTCTCTAATTCATTTTTTAAAACTTTCCTGCAGAGATCTCAGCTTTAATAAATTAAGCGGAGAAATTCCAAGCAGCTATGCGAGTCTTCAAAAAGCAGATTACATGTGAGCATCCTAAATTATATGTACATTTTCATCTACCACATTGCAGACAACCATTTTTGTACAGCTGAGAGATGCTGTTTGATTCTATGCAATAGCAGATATCACCAAATTAATGGCTATGGAAAAGGGTCAATTTAATGGCCTGATCAATTTGGCAATCTTCCAAGCCAATTTTGTAATTTGATAAACTGGATAAATCCTAGATTGTGTCTTTAAAAGGCCTCAAGTAAAAATATCTGGCAAGAAAATATCATTCTGGCATTAAGGCTATGTTTGGTTGTGTATTCTGAAAATACCATAGAAAGATATCTAAAAAAAAGTCTTTGAAATTTATTCTCCAGGTGTATGTGAAAGTAAAATGTATGTTTGGAAATTGGAAGGAAAATTTTTGCGAGAGGAGTTTTTATTGGTTTTTATAAAAGTTGTTTTAGTTTTTGTGTTGTTTTTCACAGAAAGTGAGGCCAATAGTTACATTAATTGAAGATGGAAAATGATTTTAGTGTGAAAAATCATATTTTGAAGAAAAAAACTGTTTTGAAATCTGAAGGTTTTCAAAATAGTTAATCAAACATCACTATATTTAAACTCAAGATGATCTTGGGCCTGAAGCAGGATTACCTGTAACCAGTCTTACGAGATGTTCGAAGGATGAAGTTACTGGATGGCATATATAGGGGAATGTCACACTAATCTGGCTTGAATGGGCCAAGTCAAGATTTTTGTTACATGGGTTCTTTAACAGAGGTTCAAATTGTCTGCGTTTACATGAGCTATCATTGATGGCATGTCTCCTCTCAAATAGATATCCAGTACTGTGTCTAGTAAAGGAAAAATAAGTCCTTTCATGACAGACCTGTATAGGTTTTCTCCACTTATCATTAAGGATTCCCTATTGGAATATGGACCTCTTTTTCTTAATCGTATTAATTCAACTTTCTCTTCTGTCAAAGCATCAATGTAACTAATACTACCTCTACTTTCTGGAGGTAGGGATCCCATTTTATGTTCTTTGGCATTAGTATTATGGAACAATCTAGAAATGGTGTTGCAGGAGCTATTTTTGATGAAACATGATCTGCATCATGAGGGACAAAACTGGCAAAACTGCATACTGATACTGAATGGTCGTATTGATTCTGTTTTAGATTCTTAACTGGCAACATGCTAACGGGACGAGTACCTCCTTGGATACTGAGTCGAGGGGACCACATGTAAGCTTCTCTGCCAGAGCTAATATATATAGACTGTTAACCATATAGTTCAATGATTTTTTATCATTGCCATTTGATTTACTCCATTAACTGGAATAAATATGGGCTCTGACCTTGTTAACTCCATTTTGGAGCTTTATTTGCCTTTATCACATAGTCAATATCACTTTAACTTTTGATGGTATCTGCGTAAAATCTCTTGAATTAGTTAATTTACTTTCTTTGTTACAACTTCTCTAACCGATTTGGTTTTAAATAGCATGGAGAAACTGTGATAGAATGGATGTTAATCTTAACAATAAGAAAGGTGAAATGGAAAAAAAACAATATGCATTCTGAGGGACTGAAACCATATCAAAGTAGGCGCATTGAAGGAAATGCATTCCTCATTTCATTGCATTTCCAATGATTTTTTCTCCCTGGAGTTCACTAGATGTTTCCCAGTCTTGTTTTTACTTCTGGAGGCTTTTCCTAAGATGTGTTAAGATCGAATACAAAGAATGGCATCAATGAAAATAGCTTCTCCTTGGAACTAATTTGAGTGGGGTTATAGCCATTCTAATATCTCCTTTCAAGTTCACGTTCAAACATAGGTGTAGCGATCTTTCATAATCCAAGTTGGAGGGGAAAGAGCCTAATTATTCTGTTTTGACATTCACTCTTCCGAATTTGCGTTTGGGACCTTTAGCTACACAATTATTAATACAAGAAGGATGATCCTTTTAGGCAGTAGGTGTTTAGCTTATGAGAATTGATGAGCTACTTATCCCCTTATGAATAGTGGAAAGAGCTTGTGATTTTTCTGCATAATTTGAGGAGTACACTTTATCTTTGGTTAAGCAGATTGAGTATGAGAAGAACATTTTTTCCCCTACTAAAGATTTAAGTTTATGAGAAAAACTGAATCCTAATGTTGTCATCCCTTCCAAGTATAGCATGGCTGTCTTGTGTGTCATGCTACATTATGGAAGATGATGAAATTCATTGCTTCTTTTGTGTGCAGTGATCTTTCATACAATAGCTTCACCTCTGGGTCACTAGGTTGCCAACAACGGAGTGTGTAAGACTTCCATCTAAGAACCTCTTGTGCATGCGCACATGGGCATACTCTCTAAACTTTTGTCTTTGTGTCATGTCTCACAGGAACTTGTTTGCAAGCTCTTTGATAGGCAATAACTCGTAAGAATCACTTACTTTGCCTATCGAAAAATGCATCATAACTGTTTCTGATACTACCTTTCTTGTGATATGTGAACAAAACTCGATTTTAATGTTATGATGCTAACTTCTTCTTGACCTTTATTGTTCTATCAGTGGCATTGTTTCATGTTTGAGAAGCTGTCAAAAAAGTAAGTTTTAATGTCATTTGTTTCCTGAAGATTTCTTTGGGTCAGTAGTGTACAACCCTAACATGAGTTTCCTTGGATGAATGAATTGGCACTCTTCTAGCCAACACTGTAAAGAAGTATGGCGATTCAAAACATTGTTCTCAATAGACCTTTACACCCTAACATGAGTTTCCTTGGATGAATGAATTGGCACTCTTCTAGCCAACACTGTAAAGAAGTATGGCGATTCAAAACATTGTTCTCAATAGACCTTTCTTACAGTGAATAAGCAAATAAATCCGGTAACATTCAAGGGGGAAGAGGAAAAATGAAAGATGACATATTGAAATTTCGTCCAAATTTGTGGTCCAGTGAACAAGACATAAAAACCAATGCTACAATAGCTGATGGTGCTCCTCTCTAGGTTTTATTTTCTTCTATTCTTTTCTATACTTTCTTTCTGCTACAAGGGTGACTCTATCGTTACATATTGTGTTATATCACCTAGAAAGGAGACCTATACGAATTATTTATGGTTTCCTGTCCTGCTTGTTTCTTATTAAACAAGGAACTTCTAGGATCACCTGTTTAAATGGATCCTACTTTCATACTGAAGTTTTAGAATTCTTGTGTTGTACATAATTCTGCAGTTTGGAGATGTTGGGGAAGTCATGACACTATAATACAGAAATTTTTGCTATGTCTAGGCACAATCTTGTTTGGGTGAAAAAGCAGGTCTCCAAAAAGAAAAAAATTCAGTGCTACTACTTTTACATGGGGGGTAAATGAGGGTCATAATTCTGTCTAATTTGTCACAACTTCTTTATTACACCACTTAGTTTTTCAACTTAACCTTAACTAGTGGTAGTTGGCATCCACCTCTGGCCGCCTTCTTCTCAGCTTTCTGGCTAGCTCTAACAATGAGATGAATGTACTTGTGTAAGAGGCATCTTTTTTTTTGGGTAAGTAAGAGGGAAATTTCACAAATAAGCTAATCACATATCCATGATAGTCTTAGTCAAATGTAAAAAATTTACTCTGTGAAGAAGCAGTAACAACAAATGCCATTTCATTTAACTGTATTTTGTACTAAATCATCATTCTCTCCTCGTGCCTTCTTAATGTAAAGAACTGAACACATTTTCTCCGGTTTGTTCGGTTTCTTTTTCTGGATATTAAATTCTAATATGTCTACCTAACCAATTGTTACTAATCTATTGTTGTTTTCTTGTCAGAGTGGTACAATCTTTATATAAATTGCGGAGGAAAAGAAGTAATTGTTAATGGTAGTACCACATATGCTGCTGACACAGATGCAGCAGGACCTTCAAATTTCCTCCTGAGTACAAGGAACTGGGCATTTAGCAGCACTGGTAATTTCATGGATGATGATCGCCCCACAGACACTTATATTTGGACAAATTCATCCAGACTATCTATTTCCAATCCCGAACTGTACATGAATGCACGAATTTCTCCTCTCTCTCTTACTTACTATGCCTTCTGTTTGGGAAATGGAAATTACACGGTAAACCTCCATTTTGCGGAGATAATGTTCACTGATGATAAAACTTTTAGCAGCTTGGGAAGACGCATCTTTGATGTCTACATTCAGGTAATGATTGCAATATACTCTCATCTTACTTGACCAATTTTCTTTGACTAATGATGTTGTTGCTGGTATAAGATGGTGGTTGAACTCATAAATGGATTGGAGTACTGTAGGGAGAGCTGGTGATGAAGGATTTTGATGTTGTAAAAAGGGCAGGTGGTGTTGCCAAGGCTGTTATAGAAAGATTTACTGTTGTTGTGACTGACAACACCATGGAGATCCGTTTCTACTGGGCAGGGAAGGGGACAACCGGTATCCCATTCAGAGGAGTGTATGGTCCTCTTATTTCTGCCATATCTGTGGATCCTGGTAGGTTTCACATTCTATGAGACCTTATATATTTACTCCTACTTGCTCCTATCCACACATTTAGCATTATTTATCACTCTATGGATACTATAAGGCTGCATTATGCTAATTTATAATTTTTCATGTCTAAATGCATTTTGTTTCAGCCCTTTAATTTCTCTATGGCAAAATAGATGGATGTATTTGCCTCCTTGTCCAATTTGTTTTTATATTTTTTTTGCATTTCAATATGCTGCACTTAATCCATGGAATTCAAAATGAAGTCGATTGCAGTTTTATATTTAGTCTTTCGCGTGTTTTGAAGAAATCAGATAAGAAAATCCTTCTGTTTAATGTATTTCAAACCATCAGTTTAGAACTCTCGATTTCATGCATTTCTTAGTCGGATGAAGATTTCTCCTCTCAATCACCTTGACAGTGATATAATTCTATAATTCTTCACATTTTCATCTTCACAGACTTTACACCTCCATCAGAAAATGGGAACAGTATATCTGTAGGAGCAGTGGTCGGGATTGTTGCTGGTGGCGCTTTTGTTATATTTTTGGTTCTGGGTATCCTCTGGTGGAAAGGCTGTCTAGGACGGAAAAGTGCTATGGAACAAGGTATTTGCAGGGAAATTCCTATTGTTATCACAGATTTCTTTTTTTTTCCCCTTGATAAAGCTATTTGTTTTTTGGATTTTTATTTCACTATTTTTTGCATGTGTATATATGCTTGAACGCACAAGCTGGTTTTGAACAGCTGAAGGATGATACTAATTCTCTTAATACTGCATATACGTCGGGGTATACATACATACACCAAATCATTTCCCTTTGACGTGATGAGTACGCAAACAATTTTTTCAATCAATATATTTTTTTTCCAAGTGGAAACATGCAACTCACTTATCATCTGCTTGCTATGAGTTATGCGAGTGGAGCATGCAGCAGATGAGCCAATGAGCTTGCATGTAAGAAGCTGTTCCTTCTAAGAAGCATGGCACGGTGAACCAGTGTGCATTCTTAGAATTATAGCCATCGTAGCATAGTCCTTGATCCTCATGCTGCTCTGTTGAGATAGCTGTTGCAGAGAGTGATGCATATGGGACCTCTAGAAACTTGTCAACATACTAGGTTGGTAGGGAAAGGTTCATATAGCTTGCATTAAAGTATCTCTCAAACTACGAGTAATGTCAAGAATTGTCCATTTTCTTAGACATGCTTGCATATCTGACTTTGCATCCTCCTCAGATTTAAAGGGTTTGGAAAAGCACACTGGAACATTTACTTTAAGGCAAATCAAAGCTGCCACAAACAACTTTGATGCTGCAAATAAGATTGGGGAAGGTGGTTTTGGTCCTGTTTATAAGGTATTTGCAGAATTAATGTACTCTTCTATTAGTTGGAATGGAATTACTTCTCATTATATAGCTCTTTCTTTCTGAACTGTTTGGTTCCTATGTAAGAGCAAGAGAATATTTGTGTTTTTCAAAATGCAGGGCCTTTTGTCAGATGGCACTGTCATTGCAGTCAAACAGCTTTCTTCCAAATCAAAACAAGGAAATCGTGAGTTCGTGAATGAGATAGGCATGATTTCTGCTTTGCAGCATCCTCATCTTGTTAAGCTCTATGGATGCTGTATTGAAGGAAATCAGTTGTTGCTCGTATATGAATACATGGAAAATAATAGCCTCGCTCGTGCTTTGTTTGGTAAAAAATCTTATTTCTTTATTGACTTAATTGCTTTCTTTATATGTATGTTTACATATGCATAATCATTGACTGTATTCAATTGGTTTATTGAAGGGCCAGAAGAATATCAGTTGAAATTAGATTGGCTAACAAGACAGAAGATTTGTGTTGGGATAGCAAGGGGTTTGGCCTATCTCCATGAAGAATCGAGATTGAAGATTGTTCATAGGGACATCAAGGCCACTAATGTCTTGCTTGATAGAAATCTCAACTCCAAGATATCTGACTTTGGTTTGGCCAAGCTTGATGAAGAGGACAATACCCACATAAGCACCCGTGTTGCGGGGACTTAGTGAGTTTCTGTTTATTAATTCCTTGTTAACATGTTCCTATTATCTGGTGTCTTATTTTCATGTGATACTAAATATGCTTAAAAGAAATAGAGGAGAAAAAAAGAAAGACAATTGGGTGTGGATGGCATTTGTAAATAGAGTCCGACTTCATCAAATTGTCAGTTTAGAGATTCCAATGTCTTGATTGTCTTACATTTCTGGTTGGTTACAAGATTATATTGATTCTTTTACCAATGCACTTCAGATTTAAGATAATAATAAAAAAACGAAACTAGACATAATATCCCTTGCTTCAAGCATTTCTTAAAATTCCAGATGCTGTAAATCTTACACATCACATTGTTTCCTGATTTTGCAGTGGGTATATGGCCCCTGAGTATGCAATGCGGGGCTACTTAACTGACAAAGCAGATGTTTATAGTTTTGGAATTGTTGCCTTGGAAATTGTCAGTGGGAAGAGTAACACAAGTTATCGACCAAAGGAGGAATGTTTATATGTTCTTGATTGGGTAATTCGATTCTCTTTCTTTCTTGCATTTACAGCTTTTATGCTCTTATTGGTTTTTGCTTGTGCTTGTTAATCTTGAAATGTAGATCAGGGATATGTTTTCCACTTGCCACATTTGCAGAGCTACAATGTTGTGGCTTTGTAGAGGGAAAACCTTCCTAGTCTCTCAAATGAAGAATCAACACTGACTTTATTAATTTATTTAGTTGTTTCTTGAACCTTTAAAGTTCCTGAGAAGTACCTAATTAGACTTGTCTCAGAAACTTAAATACCCCATCTTAATATGCAAGTTAACTACTAAGTTAAAGGTCAAAAGTTTGATATCTTGGTCCATATCTTCCTATCTGCAGGCCCTTTTCTTAAAAGAAAAAGGGAGTTTATTGGATTTGGTTGATCCAAGGTTAGGCTCCAATTACAAGCAGGATGAGGCTATGGTAATGATCAAGGTGGCTCTCCTATGCGCTAATGTTTCTCCAGCAGTTAGGCCTACCATGTCTTTAGTGGTGAGCATGCTTGAGGGAAGCACTACAGTTCCGGAGCTGATTCCTGATTCTCGTGTCTCAACTGATGAGATGACAGCGAAGGCAATGAGGGAGCATTTTCAACAAAACAAAGAACAGGATATGGGTGATAGGCAGACACAAAGTACGTCAACAGACTGCCATTGGACCGCTTCCACTACCTCTACTTCGGATCTGTATCCTATCAATCTAGATTCTGACTACTTTGAGCAAAGAGCTTAGAGACAATGGAGGAGCTCTCACTTTGGCTGTCAATGTCTTAAATTGCAATTGTAGATTTTCATCTTTTTTAGTAGATTTTCTTGGCTTATAGAGTTGTCAAAGATAAGAAAATTATTTATGGGATAATAAAGGTAAATAGTAAACATAGGCCCTTGGACTGCTTCTTCTACCTCTGCCCCCGAAGATCTGATCACTCGGAGAAAAGAGCTTAACTTGTCTGGAGATCTTTGATCTGATCATCTGGTTGTCAAACTCTCTTAAGTTGTAGCGGAGTTCGTTCTTGTTTGAGTTATATTTAATAGATTTTCTTGGATGGCTGTTGCGAAAAAATGTAAGTTGCCAAAATATGGTAATTTCTGTACATGTGATCTATTTATCGTCCTATATTGTTGTGCTTCCCCTGTTCAATGCAATATGATTTTAGCTGCTATTAATCCTTGCCCTTCTACCGATGCAAAAAAATAAAGAACAGTTTTGGGTTTCTCGACGGGCATCGTAGAAGAACCATCTCCATCATCAACTCGAGATGCCAGGAGGTTGCAAAAAAAGTCATGATGTGGTGAATGCTAGCAGTTCCACATTTTTGGCTGGCTGAAATATGTCATGAGAACACTTTGAGCATATTTTAATTCCTTATAACACACACACACACATATATATAATATGTGTGTGTGTGTGTGATGTATATGAATTTATAACAAAGGAATAGTAAGTTTTAGCTAAGATTAAATATACTTTTCTTTTAAATGAAACTGAGGCTTGAACAAAAAAGAACAATATGTACAGTTACTTTTTGAAGTTGTTTATTTTTTTGGTATTCTTGTGCAGGTTTTGGCTTCTTTTTATAATCTATTAGTTTAATTTCATCATTCACTAGTCTAAAAAAAGTAAATACATCGCGTATAATTCAATTTTTTTTCCAATTCTCGATTCAATTTAATAAAAATCACACATATATATATATATATATATATATATATATATGCAGATGTAAGCTGGACAAGAAATAACTGTAAAATTGTATATAAAAAAACAAAAATCAGTTAGAACCGACCATGTAGGCAGTAATCGTAATATAATAGTAATTAAAACAAATACGGTTTGAATCATGATTGTATCAAACAAAATTTTATTTGAATAGAGTAAAACAAAGGCAGGGATTACAACAAATGAAAAATACAAAGACTGGAAGACAGAAATCAGAAAATGATGGTTTAATAAAATGTCTTGCCATCGGGCAGAAAAGATGTTTAGAAGCAAGGTTTTTCACATTTTTTAATAAAATTTCTTTAGTATACTTATATTTAGCACGTATAAGAAAATGTTGGTTTAATAAATCATCTTGAAATTTAGATATACAAAGTACAATGGCTAAGACTTCTTGTTTTAATGTACTGTATTTTTGTTGTGTAATATTCCATGCACCAGAATGATATCGTACAATGTATTCTTTATCATGCAAATGCATGCATTGTTTTAATATGTCATCATATCTAAAACTAGATGTGTCAGTTTCAACTATTTTAAATGCAGAGGGTGATTCAATGCCAAGACATGGGAGATGATTAACATGAACCTTTATTTGTTTGGCAATATATGCATGGGTAGAAGTCCAAAGAGGTGGTTTCTTTCGTAAATGAGCAAAGATGGGTTTACATAATATTCATAGATCTTTATAAAAATGTCTTGGCACATGATATTACTTGGATTACACATGATCATAAACAAATATTTGAATATTATCCTCCTATGGATACTATCAGTTTTAGTATTCTCGTAATTATTTAGCCACTCCTTTTAAAACTAATAGTCTTTCTAATATTGATAAAAATCTTGATAATATTATTCAACAGAATAATTATATTAATACCTTTTTTTATCTACAATAGGAACGTATCTTACGAAAATAGAACATTTAATCAAACCTTCTTCATTACCCAGTTCTTCTAAATAGACTCCTCTTTTTACGAACTTCCTAAAATGACTCCTTTTTCTAAATCAAATGAAGATACATACAACATCTTAATAAAAATATATTATATGTTTTCCAAACTTAATTTTAAAAAATGCCTCTAGTTCTAAAAATATTTAGGTATTAAACAATTCTGATTCATCTTCTGCTTCTGATTCTGATACATTTAGTATTACTATTTTAGAAAAGTCTGAATCATCGAATATACATTACAATTATAAAGATATTCTAGCTCGCTTTTCTTCTCAGGATACAAGACCAATTACAATACAAGATCTTCAAAAAGAAATCCATATTTTAAAACAAGAAATTAAATCTTTGCAACATACTCAACAAAAGTATATGAACATAACCGATCAACTACTTAAAATTTGCCTTACAAAAGCCTCAACTCCTCGTTCAAATTCAAATGATTTATCAATGACAGATCTTCCTTCAACGTCTGTTGTTACTATTGAAAATAATACCCTACCCTTTAGATGAATCTTTACAATATGACAGTAATCAATAGTTTAACGCTATTAACTAATATGGTTATATAACGTGTGATGCCTCCCAATAACACATAATTCCTTGCACCGAAGTACATGGAATAGGTCTCCGCATTAGCTATATAAACTTTTTCCTTTGTTTTATACCCAATACATTATAACTTTGGAAATCATGCTATATCAATTTTCTCATTAAATGACTCATGCCAATGTGATCTCTTAATATAGCTAAGTGTATTATCTAATTATGGAGTTCTTATTTTACACTTTAATCTATTATTTTTGTTATATTGCAACCATCAATTATTGATTTCAGATTACATCCCTCCGTTAAAATGTTCCGTTAATTTTGACTGAAATTGATTTTTGACCTCAAAATTACGATTTTACTCTCATAAAATGATCACTGGATAAATTTTTCATTTCATCCACCAAAATATCATTGACCTTTCAAATGGACTGGAAATTTTAAAGAAGGGTGTAAAGTATCTAAAATCAATAATTGGTGGGTGCAATGTAATAAAAATAATAGATTAGAGTGCAAAGTTTCAAGAACCCAATAATTAGATAGTGCAAAATATATTTATCTATAAAAAAAAACTATGACGCCTAATAGACAAGGGTTATTGATTATTGTGAATAAAGACCTATTTCTTAATAATTACTGATTATTGTTTGATGAAAGAAATTAACATATAATATGCATGTTGATAAAAAAAAATTATTTGAAAAATTATCAAAGAATTGTGTGCAGAATCAATAGGTACTACTAATATATATTATTAATTTCTTACAAATCGACCAAACACCATAGTAGTACTGTTGTTATTCGCTATATTTCATGAATTGAATTAGTCACTATAAAAAACTACTAACATATCATTGCCTAAAGTCGTGTGAAGGTTAATTAAAAACTAAGCTAAGATTTCATATTATATGAAAATACTAAACGTCCATTCAGATGTTGACAAGTTTTCTTTAGTAGTTAGGATGCTTTCATAATTGCTTTATTTTATGTCCTACAATTTTCCAAAAAACATATGCATTATTCTTTTGATTATCCATGATTTCGTCATTGTATTAACTAATTGGGCTCTATGCCACCTGATTGTGATTCATTGAATTTGGTACCATTTTTTTTTGTCCTTCCAAGGCATTAAAGGCAAGTAGTTGAAAATTTAAGACTGAGATTTTTTTCCTTTCTACGAGTCAGAGTCACTGTTTGGATAATAAAGGAGGAGGATCCACCTTTAACGAATGATGGGACAAGTTTTCGTCTTGTCACGCGTGAATGCATCAACTCTCATTTTTGTTTTTATTTTTGTTTTTGGTACGTAGAAAGGCTACTCTTCATTCATTTTAAAGGTAAATTCAGATTTCATTTTCTACTATTCACACTATCCACCAAATCTATTAATTTTTTATTATATTCACAAATTATTAATTTTAAATATTTAATCGTTAAAAATTTTCTTCAATTTTAATAGAAATTAGGTTATCTTACGTGTACCTCGAATAATCTTAGAGCCTTCAAATTTTCATTATAAACAAAATAAGCATAGTCAAAATGTAACAACATATTCTTAAACTTAAAAGAAAATTATAAACTTTTTTTTTGTATTGAAACGATCATGACGATATACTGAAAAAAATACAAACAAAAATTACAAACTAGAAAAATAAGGAAAAAAATTCAAAAGGGGCGTTACAAGCGACAACGGAGGGGCCAACATTAAAGTGGCTTTAAAAATTATAATCTTTTACTCAAGTGAAAAGCTAAATCTTCATCAATTATGCTAATTGTATCGGACGTTCCTTCAACGAATAAAAACCATCAATTACTATATCAGTGCTAAAACCTTGTGTGGTCAAATGCAATCAAAAGTTTAAAAACTTTTGAATAAATTACTCATAAATTATTGAAAATGCACAAAATAATGTTAAAATCTAGCCAAAGTAACATAGACATACACAAATAATAGAGCAATAATATTTTAATTAGACAATAATAATGAAATGAGTATATTTTAAGAAAAAAGACTAATAATTAAATACAACAACATTTATAATTCTAACTTCGAAGATTTTTTTAAAATTTGGGGGGTCGTAGCTTCTTCCTTGCCTAGAGTTATATATATAACATATAATATTTGTACATATAAATAGTACACTTGTATATATTATATATCTTTATTATTATTATTATGTATATGTTTAGGTATACATAATACACTATTACTTTATATTTAGTAATTAGTAACATTTATATATATAAAGAGCCTATTTACTTCTGTTACGTATCTTATGTATATGAATGCTTTATGTTTTATATTAAAATTTTATGATATTATCATGTTAAGTTACGTTATAAAATGTATATATGTATGTGCTATTTTTATATATATAAGTTATGTTATGTATCCTATGCATATGAATGTGTTATGGTTAATATTAAATTTTTATGATATCATTATTTTAAGTTACGCTATAAAATGTTTATATTTAGGTGTCATTTTTGTATATATAAACATACAAATTTACTTATGTTACAAAGTTATTATTTGCTTGACGTATGCTTATGATTTGGTAGAAAATTACTGGCTTTTAGTATTTTTTGAATGCCCGATTAGTGGTAAGGGTGTTCTCATTATCATGTAAATATGATATTGATGTTTTGTAGGGTTTATTTTTTTTGTGAAAGCATTAGTGTATAGAATGAAAAACACCATATTATTTCCTAGTACACTTCTATTAGTTAGTACATATTATTTTTTATTTTACTATGAAATAAATTATATCATTTGGTAAGTTGTGATGATCACAAATCAAAATTATGTATTATAATTTTAAATATTGAAAAAGGTTCTCCCTAACTTAAAAATACAAAACGAGCTCAAGCTTGAGCTAGTTAAAATTTAGAGAGTCGAGTTCGAACAAGGGTTTTCGAATTTTATTCGAGCACGGGCTCTTAGCTCGTTTATCGCCCTACTCTTATGCATAAATTTACGGGCAAAACTTCTGTTCAACAAGATGAGAATACAAAAAAAAAAATAGATGTATGTAGGCTCGAAATGTCCACACCACTTATTAAAGTAAAGGGGACAAGTCCAATTGAGTTAAAATTTTGGGGTAAATGCACTTTTGACTTTTAAACTATCATGTCTTTTGTACTTTGCATCATAAACTATCACTTTTGTTACATTTCATCCTTTAACTAGTAATCTTAGACACTTTGTACTCTCTAATTATAAATATTAGATAATTTACACCATTTGTTTGATAATAATATTCTTAAAAATTTAATAAATTGATAATAATATTTTTAATATATGAAAATGCGTTAAGAACATTACCATTATTTTAATTTAAATATTTGATAATAAAATATAAATAGTTAAATAATAAAATATTATAAAATTTTGATCTTTCCGTGAGTGTATTTATGATAGTTCGTGGGCCTGACTGCTTTCTTGGGCAGGCCCACAGCTTTGAAGAAGCTGACTGTTCGCCGACTCCAAATTCAAGTCAAAAACATCCGCCGCCTACATTATTGCTCGACTGCTTATTAAAAAGGAGGCAAAAAGACTCCAAGTCAATGCTGATATAAACGGCCTAAATTTACATTAAAAAAAAAAAACATCAAAAGTTAATTAATCTCTTCTTTATTTGTTGGTTGGCCAACAGCTACTGCTACTGAACCACCTGACTGTCAACCAGCTCCCCATCTGCCTAAATTATTTGCTCGACTGCTTATTAAAAAGACTTGAAAGACTACCCCGCTGTTATGGCTTAAATTTATTATTCTTTTTAATTATTTTAGGATTAAGTATCTTTTTATCCCTAAATTTTATAAATGATGGTAGAGATCATGGTTTCTCAAATTCTTCCTTCCATTAAATTTCAGTTCAATAAACTAACGAGTGTCACATTAGTACTAGTTAAAAAACCCAATAAAATAAGCTAAGGTGTAATTTAAATTAATTACAAAATTCAGATAAGATTTTATCGATAAAATCAGCTAAATAATTGTTAAAAGACCCTAATAATCTATTTTTAAAAAATTTAAAATCAGAAAAATAGAAAACAAGCCACCCATTGCAAGGTGGCTGGAGTAATGGGCAGCCTAGATTTGGGCTCCCCCGGCTAAGGGATGGCTTGCGGCCATCCTTCGGGGTGGCGCCACCCTCATTCCCTCTCCACCGTCGGTGGGGTTTTTTTTTTTGCAGCGTAGCCATCCCTTCGCGCTTGCAACAGGGAGCTCAAATCAGGGACCGGGTTCCCCATTCGCGGTTGACTACCAGCCACCCCTGCTCGCATGGAAGGGTGGCCCAGTATCTCTCCTGGCGAGGGGATGGCTCGCGGCCACCCGACCATCCCTTCTCCAAGGATTGTGGGATTTTTTTTTAAAAAAAGTTGTTATTTATCAAATTGGCAATTTTTTTTTCTAAGCTATCAAATTGGCAATTGCTGTAAATTAAATTGGCACATAGATGTGCCATTTCGATTAGCTTTTGTGTGTCACATGGCCATGGCACTGACCTCAACCCCAAACAGTCTAGCTTGAGGTCAGTGCCATGTGCCAATTTGATTTGTTCAATTTGTTATTTTTCAAAAGCTACTCTGTAGTATTTTAATTAATTTAGCTACAGGCTTTATATTTTTTATTGATCCTGACAGGGCTTTATGTTAATTAAGTGGACGAAAGTAGTATCGATTTGACTAACTGTAAAAATTTAAGGACTGCATGTGCCAAGATGGCTTGTTGATAAACTCCTCGGTAATTAAGGCTTATACACTTCTATCTTCCTCCTTGTTCAAGCTCGTATCATCTCTCTCTCTCTCTCCTCGCACTCCTATGTAGACTGCAGATTATGTAATTTACCGTTTATGGTACTCCAATTCAGCTACTGTTCAGACTTCGTAGGTGAAAGTATTTTCCGCGGAAAATGAAGAAGTTTCTCCTTCGACTTCTTCTTGCTTCGAGTATCGTCTCTTGCTTTGCAATATTTGCTTTCGGAGCCCCTCTATTGCCGCAGTATGAAGGTATGCTCGCGCGCACATACAGACTGTTCGCAGGTGTATGTTATTCAAGCTTTTTTGCCTTCTTTTTCTTTTTAGTAGGCTCGATCAATATTCTGTATTTTACTCTGTTATCCACGACAAAGCTCTTTGTAGGAGCCGCACTGGGATCTTACTGATTGTTTTACTTTTGTTACATTTGTAGTCCAAGCTTTACGTGATATAGCTAAGACGTTAGGGAAGACGAACTGGGATTTCAGCGTAGATCCATGCAGTGGAGAAAGGGGATGGACTACGGCCAACTCAACAAACGGACTAGAGAATGCTGTCACCTGCAACTGCTCCTTCATCAATGGCACTGTGTGCCACGTTGTCAGCATGTACGTTACCCCTCTCTCTCTCTCTCTCTCTCTCTCTCATTCTCTATCTTAGAGATCCGATGCGCACACACCTCTCCTTCTCACTGGAACCCCTTTCCTCAATTCGGTACCGTTCTGGAAATTACCGAAATTCCGGTTATGCGGAACAGGAATTTCCCGGATTCGGAACTGAAAATTCCGGTTTTGATAGATGCAAAACTGTTACCTGGTATGTTTACAGGACGCACCATATGTTAATCCTTTGTCTTTTTTTCTTGGAAAAGACGTTAGGGGAAGACTCTACTTTTGGAGTCCTCTTCTGTCTTTACACGGCCATTATTGAAAATGACAGAAAAGGGTACAATAGGAAAAATGAAAAAATATTGGATTAAGTATGCAGCCGCAACACTACTTGTAATTATAATTATTATATTAAGTAATATTTTTTTTTGAATTAGACAGTATAATTTAAAAAGATAGATATAACAGTACACTGTATTATAGAATTTTTACTGTTTGAAACTTCAACCATCCTGAACAGTGCTTTCGTCGGATTCAATTACAATGAGCTTGTGGGATCTCTTTCGCTTGCTCCCTCATCAAAAACGTTTAGCCGAGGAATTTGGCCATGTGATCAGATTTGGGCCTACGCCTACCTTTGTGTACTCTTAAGTCAAACTAACAAATATTCATCGACTTGGGTTCTATAATGCCTAACAAACTCCTCCTTCGTCTCCACCAAAGCCCTCAAAACCTAACACCAACCACCCGTATCACCCAAGCCCAAGCAGTGCCTGAATTTGATTCCTGAAGCAGCTTCAGAGTTAATACAGATTTTCAACCAATCACGAAGCCTTCTTTTCTTTTTCTTATAGTGATTCCACCTCTTGATGCAATTGTCATCCAACTGTTACTCTCTTTCACATTGGTAGCATCATAAAAGCATGCTGTATCTCTACTGTCAACAAATAAAGCAAAAGAACCCCTATCACCGCTACTAGATTCTTCCGGAGTAGTAACTGCTTGTACTCTACCTGTGACTGTGCTCCCAATCAGCTCATATAGATTGTCAATTTTCTCTCCCTTCATTATTACCATCGCGCTACTGGATATTTTCATAATCCCATCTTTGATCGTGTAGCTATAACCCAAAGAATCAAATGCCCCAAAAGACACCAAACTTTTCCTAAGGTCCAGAACATGCCTCGCATTTGTCAGTGTCTACAAAGCTACATCAAAAATTTTGATTTTAATTGTACCAATCTCATAATCCAGAAATACTAATGCAGAGAAAAAAGAAAAGAAAAGAGAAATTTTTTTTGTAATGATAAAAATCCATTGCACTCGATTGATGTTTAAACAGATCTAATAGAGTTGAGTCACATTGATCATGTTTTAAACTCGATGGCAAACCCCGTAGACCCATTGTGCCCACGACTCCCACTTAAATAGTCTCTTGTATGATTCCTGTGAAGAATCGAATATGGTAGCATACTTCTTATTCACACAATTTCAAATGGGAGCGTACACCTTATCCACAAAGTTCCCAATGAGAGCTTATGCCTTATCTATATACAATTCCAAATTCACCCACTTGTGTAAAGAGAAAAGCTTTTCAAGAGAAGCAGTCGCAAGCTTTCTTGCCCGTAGGTTGGAATTGAAAACTGGGTCGACAGCGAGTGCTAACGAACTCAAGCTGATATGGTCAAACTCGAGCTACCTTTAGGATGCCTCGGAGGTTATGGATCACAACTCCAAGGGGTATGGATGGGCCGAAAAAACTAACCCAGACGTTTTGCGTTTTTTCTTGGTAACATAGGGAATGCTCATTATAAATTAAAAGGAACAGTATACATAATATTTCCGGATATCAAAGAAGAGTCAATGAATCCATCTGATAGAGCTATAAGATATTAAAGATGCGCTAACCTATTCTGTATTCTGGGGATCCATCTGATAGAGCACCCCGGAGGTCCTGCAAACACTCCGATTAACTGCGGGATGCGGATTAAAAAAAACTGGGGGATGCTTTCTGCCACTACCCAATCCACCTCGAGGCTGCAATCTAGGATGTTGCAGAGTCTGACAGTCACTTTCAAAGATTTCATTCTTCATTCGACCATTCTATTTGTTTAGCAATGTTGATTTTTTACAGTCACTTTCAAAGATTACATTGGACCACTCCATTTGTTTAGCAACGTTGATATATAGCCGTGGGCGCTGCTATAAGTTCACCGACGGACGGGTTACTGACATCAATCCGCTCCCTGAACACAAGATCGAGGCAGCTTTGATGGTCTCTAAGAGAGACTGCAATGGTTGTGTGGAAAAAGATTCAGACCAAAGTGTCCAGACTCCAGTCCAAAGTTGCATTAAGAGTGAAGCTCCGCTAGACTCTCTCCTCAATTCCGAGATACTTTCGGGGATCAATGATCATCAATATGAACTCTTCCATGTTATTCCAGGGAATCCAGCCCATGTTAATTGCTACGGAAAAGATACAATTTGTTTACAATGGATTTATTTCAGATAGCTATCGCTTTAACTATATATATATATATATATATATATATATATATATATATCTATATATACATATTCCTCTTGCGAAAGGTACGCCCAGGGATTAAAATACCCGCATTTCTATTGGAAGTACAGAGTTCTCAAAGCACAGAATCTGACGGGCACTCTTCCACCGGATTTGGTCAGGTTTCCTAAACTCGCAGAATTGTAAGTACTCCACTTCTTGTTCTTGACACAGAGATGTATAAATGTATAAGCTTTATTCAGTAGCTAACTAACCTATGCTGCTCGTTTCTCTATTTCCTCTCATATTAGTGACCTCTCCCGCAACTACGTCAACGGTACAATCCCTCCGGAATGGGGCTCGATGAAGCTGGTCAACATGTATTCTTTTCACTTTCTCTATGTCCCTCTCTATGTCTCTGTGTGTAGGGCTGCACAATGCCACCGGGAAATTCCGGTGGCACGGGCACCGGCACCGGGTTTTCGGTTTTTGGTCTAACCGGTGCCGGTGTAGGTTTGGTTTTTTGAAAAAACCGGCGGTTTCCGGTTTAACCGTTAAACCGAGATTTTTTTTAGTTTAGTTTCTACTCAATAGTTCAAATTTTAGTTTCACCTCAAGACGTAGTATTCTAGAAGCATACAATGTTTGCTCAATAATTTAGTTTCACCTGAATATTTGAGATTTGTTGTTGGTTTTGTCTAATCAAATGCTTACATTCAAGTTACCAAGAAACTTGTTAGGTGAATGAACTAGTTATTTAGAATTTTGGTAGAAAAAATTACAAATTTATTGTATTTAGAAGGGTATATATGAAGGCATTGAAATCATAATTAAAGAGTTTAATGTCAAACTTTGGTAAGTGCATTGTATAATATAAGTTAAGAGGTTGAGATTCTACCACAAAAATTTTTAAATCAATGTATTAGTTTAAGAGTTTTTATGAAATGTTAACAAATTGTCTAAATTTCTAAAATTGACAAATCACTATTAAATTTATATCATGCTTGCAAAATCAGTCACTCAATTACATTTTAGTTCAAAATTCTAATACATTTTAGTTCAAAAATTCAAATAGAGTCATCACGTTTGAGCGTTAGACAAGTGCTCGAGTGCTCAGTGCAAATTTCAGACAGAAACATAAGCGCTCGACGAGCGTTTGACCTGCGCTCGAGCGCCTTAAAAAGTTGCTGAATTTTTGAATTTTCCTTGTGAAACCAAGGGAAACCCTACTAGGTTTTTAACATGTTTTAAAATTGTTATTGTTTTGTTAATTAGAGGGAAAACACATATTCTCCCCTCTTAAGTGTTGTCAGGGTCTAAACGGATTTTTCAAAAGATAATAGTTTCTACTTACAGTGACGTCTCTATTACTTTGGACTTTAAATTCTCATATTATCTTTTAAGATGATCTTTAATTTTATTGATTTTGGAATTTGGATTTCATTATTTTAGATTTTATTGATATGTAATTAATGGACCAAAAGAAAAAAGAAAAAATACATTGGGCCAAGTGAGTAAAATGCTAAAAAAATGGCTCAATATTAATGTAGGATAACCGGAAACCGCTAACGTTAAGGGCCGATTTTTTCCCTTAACGGTATAGGTGTCAATTTTTTTAAAACCGGCCTACCCGGTGTAGGTGCTGGTTTTGGCCAAAACCGGCACTTACACGGGGTTGTGCAGCCCTATCTGTGTGTGTGATATTCATCTGCGTCTGTTTTTGATATTAATACGTGGGCGTGTCTGTGATTTTAATTTGTCATTCATGGCCTTTTAAAGTGGGCTCGAACCAATTCTTTCATGAACGATGATTTAACACAAGGGGTCTTAACGCAGTTCCCTTCTTGGAAACCGGTTAACGGGTTCTATCCCCAAAGAGCTAGCAAACATTACAACTCTCAAAAGTTTGTGAGTTCCGACAACCACCCATTTGTTTGTGTGTGTGACGAGTTTTTAGAGTATCTCTAACAAGGAATTCGGTTTTGTTAATTCTAGTGTGCTCGAGTACAATCAGCTTTCGGGAAATCTTACTCCAGAGCTTGGGAATTTGTCCTCCCTAGAAAGATTGTAAGACGAAGTTCTCTCTCACAAGTCTCTATGTGAAAACTTTTGGGATCGGATTTTCTAGAGAAAGATGCTAAATTGTAATGCTCATTGTTTAATTAGTTTAGTTCTTGGTTGTATATTTATATCTCTATGTTGTTCTTGTCGTGCAGTTTCCTTAGCTCAAATTATTTCACTGGGGAGCTGCCAGCTTCATTTGCAAACCTGATCAATTTGAAAGACTTGTAAGCATCTAATTATATCTTTCCCTATCCAGTTTTTCATATGCTGAAGTTGTTAATAATTGTTGCCTTCTGGAATCACATATGTATTTTTCAACGTGATGCAGTCGGATCAGAGACAATCAATTTTCTGGAAAGATACCAAATTATATTCAAAACTGGAAAAATCTTGGAGCACTGTGAGATTGTTGTTCCTTTTTGTTTTAATTTGTTCTTTTAAGGATTTGGTTATTATTTTGTTAGGAAAATTCTGTCTTATCCCTTTGTAAATCAAACTTTTTGCAACAACAGAGTGATTCAAGCAAGTGGGCTGACTGGGCCAATTCCTCCCGGCATTGCTCTTTTGGAGAACTTATCTGACTTGTCAGTATGGATCTTTTACTGTGTAGTTATGATCCTTTATAGATGGAATATCATTTGAATTGCTTTTGTCTTTGTTTAATTTCGATATGCAGGAGAATCAGTGACTTGAATGGATCAGCAGCAGCTTTTCCACCGCTTAACAACGTCAAAGGGTTGAAAACGCTGTGGGTTGAATGTTTCATTGACGATGATTTTCGAAAGTACTTATCCTCATGGCTACTCAAGTACATATAATATTTAATTTTGTTGCAGGATATTGAGGAGTTGCAATATTATTGGACAGCTCCCTGAATATCTCAAGAATATGACAGCTTTGAACACCTTGTTAGTATGCCTGGGGCTTCTTTTTCATACATTCATCTTTGCTGCTATTTCATTCTTCTTCAAATTTCATTGGTTCTAATCTATGAAATTCACCAATCTTGGATGGCTCAGAATTAGTTTTCTTTTCCTTGTGTTGATGTTTTCTGTAAACCCGTTATAGAGGATATTATTCACTTCAAATATAGGCTGTCAAAAGTTCTGCTTTCTTTTTTTCTTGTTTGCCTCTTGCCAGTCCCTGAAGCTTTCTGGTATTTAATGTGAAACTCTCAACGATGCCATCTGTGGTTTTGGATGAATTTGAGAAATTTATTTGAGTCACTTCTTTCTCATATTATTTTCTAGGTGGATTCTTTCCCTTTTTGCTTTCCTTTCATCTATCTCAACATCCTTGTTGTAGTTGTACCATTAATAGGCTTCATGTTTAAACCACCCTGCTTATTGTGCATGGAGCCTTGTTGGCTTTTTAGGAGATCTTCACAATTACTAGACAGATGACTTGTGAGCAAATTTTACTGCTGATTTGTGCACACAAGTACATTCTCCCTTGTATTTTTTGTCTGAGATTAACAACACTTATTGTGGCGAACCTCATTATTTCTATTTATTGTGTCTGCTTTTATAGCAAACAAATCAAACCATAAACTAGTGTGTATGTATACTAATTACATATAGGTGCATATAGATTGTTTCATAAATAGAAGGAGAAAGATTATAAACTCGTGTGGTAACCTTCAACAGTTGTACCCCTTGGAATTAGTTTACATTTTTAGGCAACTGACAAGAAAAGAGGTGGGAACATAATGATCTGCCACTGTCAACTGTGAAGGATATACCAGAAAATGCTCTAGAAACTTCTCTTTCAGAAGTTATTTTACAAAAACCACAACCAAGATCTCCATTTCCTCCCACTTGCACCCTGATCTATGGACCAGCCTTTGGAATGGGTTTTAGAAGCTTGAACAATTCCCTCTAAATTTTCATGTTTCAAACTATGTTCATAACAATCCTTTATTGAAGAGACTGTCTTCTTTTGTGTTAGCACATTGAACGTGCTATCTGTGTGATGTGTCCAGATTTCTTAGGAGAGGAGTTACTTTTAAATTCAGGTAAGGTTTAATTTGTTCTCTAATTTATTTAATTTAAAACTTCCCTGCAGGGATCTCAGCTTTAATAAGTTAAGCGGAGAAATTCCAAGCAGCTTTTCCAGTCTACGAACAGCAAATTACATGTAAGCATTCTAAATTATATGTAGGGTTTCATCTACCAAATTGTAGACAACCATTTTTGTACAGCTGAGAGATGCTGTTTGATTCTATGCAGTGGCTAAAATCACCAAATTAATGGGGATGAAAAGGGACCACTTTAATGGCCTTTTGGCAGTCCAAACCAATTTTGTAATTTGATAAACTGGATAAATCCTAGATTGCGTCTTTAGAAGGTCTCAAGTAAAAATATCAGGCAAGAAAATATCCTTGTGGCATTAAATTTCTACTCAAGACGTTCATAAAAAAAAAAATTCTACTATAGATGAAGCTTGGGCCTGAAGCAGGAGTGCCTGTGACAAGTCTGGCAAGACGTTTAAAAGGTGTAACTGGATGCCATGTATAGGAGAATGCTACACTAATCTGGCTAGAATGGACGAAGTCAAGCTTTTTGTTATATGGTTCTTTAACGTCTTGAATCTTCTGCATTGGACATTACCTATCATTGATGACATGTCTTCTCTCAAATAATCCAGTACTCTGTCTAGTCAAGGAAAAATAAACCCTTTCATGACATAACTTGTATAGGTTGGCTCCACTTCCTGTCTAAGGATTCCCTACTGGAATATAGACCTTTCTTTTCTTAATCGTCTTAATTCCATGTTTCTCTTCTGTCAAAGCATTAATTTAACTAACTACCTTTACTTGCTGGAGGTAGGGATGTCATTTTACATTCTTTGGCATTGGTATTATGTAAGAATGTAGAACTCGTGTTGCAGTGTCTTTGGGTTAAAACATTATCTGCATCATGAGGGACAAGTTTACATGATCACCTCTCTAATGCACAAAACTTCATATTGATACTGAATGATTAATATTGATTCTGTTTTAGAGTCTTAACTGGCAACATCCTAACTGGACCTGTACCTCCTTGGATACAAAATCAGTCAGTACACAACATGTAAGCTTCTCTGCCAGTACCTCCTTATGATAGGCATTACATGTAACTCCATTAATAGCAATAAATATGCCCTTTTACCTTGTTAAGTCTCTTCTGGAGCTTTATTTGCCTTTTTCACTCATTCATGACTTCAACTTTATAGACCGTATCCTTGTGAAATCTGTCAAAGTAGTTAATTACTTCCTTTCATAATTTCTCTAAATGATTGGGTCTAAATAGCATGGAGAAACTTGATGTTATGAATGTTAATCTTAAGAATAAGAAAGGTGAAATGGGAAAAAATAATATGCATCTTGAGGGACTGAAAGCATATAAAAATAGGAGGATTAAAGGAAATGCATCTCCTATTTCATTGCATTTCCCATGATTTTTACTCCCCAGAGCTCCACAGATGTTTCCCAATCCTCTTGTTTTTACTTCTAGAGGCTTTTCCTAAGATGTGTTAAAAACGTATATAAAGATTGGAATCAATGAAAATAGACAGTTTGAGTGGTGTTATAGCCATTCTAATATCTCCATTCGAGTTCAAGATTCAAACATAGGTGCAGCTATCTTTCATAAACCAAGTTGGATGGGAAAGAGCCTCATATTCTGTTTTCGCATTCACTCTTCCAAGTTTTCTTATGGGATCTTTAGCTACACAATTATGAATACAAGGAGGATAATCCTTTCAGGCAGTAGTGTTTAGCGTATGACAATTGATGAGCTGCCTATCCCCTTATGAATATGGAAAGAGCTTGTGATTTTTGTGCATAATTTGAGGAGTACGCTTTATCTTTGGTTATGCAGAATGCGTATGAGAACATTTTTTTCCTAAAGTGAGAATAGGAGAAGAACTAAGTCCCAATATTGTCATCCCTTCCAAGTATAGTATGACTTGTCTTGTGTGCCTTGCTACATCATGGAAGATGATGAAATTCATTGCTTTTTTCGCGTGCAGTGATCTTTCATACAATAACTTTACCTCTGGAGGATCAGGGTCATCAGTTTGCCAAAAAAAGAGAGTGTAAGACTTCATCTAAGAACATCTTGTGCATGCGCACCTCAGCATACTAGCTAAACTTTTGTCTTGTTGTCATTTTCCACAGAAACTTATTTGCACAATCTTTGAGGGGCAATAACGTGTAAGTATCAACTTCACATATAAAAGAATCCATCATAACTGTTTCTGATACTAACTTTTTTGTGATATGTCAACACAAATCGTTTTTAACGTTCTTTTGCTAACTTCTTCTCGACCTCTATTGTTCTATCAGTGGCACTTACTTATGTTTCGGAAGCTATAGTTGTCCAACAAGTAAGTTGAAATGCCATTTATTTCCTCATGTTTTCTTTGGGTTAATAGTGCACAACCCTAATTTCCCTTGTATTGGTGGATGGATGAATTGGCACGAGTATAGCCAACACTACTAAGAAGTACGAAAATTTAAAAAAATGGGATAAACACACTACACCTTCCAACTATGAGCATCCGGACACTTTGCACCTACCAATTATTGATTTCAAACACTTTGTATCCTATATTAAAATTTTCTGTTAACATAGATTGTTTGGCATGCAGAATTACAATTTTGCCCTTCTAATTTTTTTTTGAAATGATATTATGTGGGGGTAAAATCTTCATTTCATTAAACATAATTTTCCGTCTAAGATAACAGAAAAAATAACGGCGGGTGCAACATTTCTAGAATTTGGAGTGAAAATTGTATTTTCCCCTTAAAATTGTTCTCAATAGACCTTTCTTACGGTGAATAAGCGTACAAAACTGGTAACATTCAGGGGAGAAGCGGAAAAATGAAAGATCAGATATTGAAATTTCATCCAAAATTCTAGTCCAGTGAACAAGATATATAAACCAAAGCCAACTCCCTAGGTTTCCTTTTCTTCTATTCTTTGTTTTTGCTACAAGGGGGACTCTGTTGTCGCAGATTGTGTTATATCACCTAGAAATGAGACCTAATTCAGAATAAGTTTTCTCAGATTGTGTTATATCACCTAGAAATGAGACCTAATTCAGTACAAGTTTTCTCAACCATTTTATTTCACCAATCTCTACTTAGTTTCTCAACTTAACCAGAACTAATGGTAGTTGGCATCAACCCGTGGCCTCCTTCACAAATAAGCTAATCACATATCCATAATAGCGTTAGTCAAATGTAAAAATTTTACTTTGTGAAGACAGTAAAAAAAAGTGCCCTTTAATTTACTATCATTCTCTATACCCACTCCCAAATAATTTTTTGAGGTGCAAAATGAAAATTATGTCCCTATAATTGTTTTTTGTGGTGACGATTTTATGAGGTAAAATCTTATTTTTAGTGAATGGAAAATAAATTTCCGTCCAAACTGACAGAAACTTTTTACTGAGTGCGAAGTGTTTGAAATCAATAGTTGGTGGGTGCAATAAATTTTACTCTGTGAAGACAATAACAAAAAATGCCCCATCATTGACCATCATTCTCTACAGCCACTCCCAAATGATTTTTTGACGTGCGAAACAACAATTTTTTCCCCATATTTTTTTTGGTAGTGACCATTTTATGAGGTAAAATCTTATTTTTAGAGAATAGAAAATAAATTTCCATCCAAACTGATGGAAACTTTTTATTGAGAGTGCAAAATGTCTGAAATAAATAGTCAGTGGGTGCAATATGAAAAAAATAATAGATAAGGGCTAAAGCATATTTATTCCTCAATTCTAATATGTTTTCCTAAGCAATTGTTGTTTTCTTGTCAGCTTGGTACAATCTTTCTATAAATTGCGGAGGAGAAGAAGTAACTGTTAACCGAAGTACTGCATATGCTGCTGACACAGAGATAGGAGGACCTTCAAGTTTCTTCCAGAGTACAAGCAACTGGGCATTTAGCAGCTCTGGTAACTTCATGGACGGTCGCCCCACAGACACTTATATTGTGAAAAATTCATCCGTACTCTCTATGCCCAATCCCGAACTGTACATGAATGCGCGCCTTTCTCCTCTCTCTCTTACTTATTATGCATTCTGTTTGGGAAATGGAAATTACACGGTAAACCTTCATTTTGCGGAGATAATGTTCACTGATGATAAAACTTTTAGCAGCTTGGGAAGACGCATCTTTGACGTCTACATTCAGGTAATGATTGCAATATACTCTCATAGTACTTGACCAATTTTCTTTTATTAATGTTGTTGCCGGTATAAGATGGTGGTTGAACTCATAAATGGATTGGAATACTGTAGGGAGAGCTGGTGATGAAGGATTTTGATATTGTAAAAAGGGCAGGTGGTGTTGCCAAGGCTGTTATAGAAAGATTTACTGTTGTTGTGACTGACAAAACCATGGAGATCCGTTTCTACTGGGCAGGGAAGGGGACAACTGGTATCCCAGTCCAAGGAGTTTATGGTCCTCTTATTTCTGCCATATCTGTGGATCATGGTAGGTTCTACATTCTATGAGCTCTTATATTTACATACTCGTACTTGCTCCTATCCACACATTTAGCAGCACTTATCACTCTATGGATAAAATAAGGCTGCATTATGCTAATTTATATTTGTTCATATATAAATGCATGTTGTTTTAGCCATGTAGTTTCTCTCTGGCAAAATATATGATGTATTTGGCACCTTGTTCAATTTTTTTGCAGTTCGATATGCTGCTCTTAATCCTTGTAATTCAAAATAAAATTGATTGCAGTTTTATATTTCATCTTTTGTGTGTTTGGAAGAGATCAGATGAGGAAATCCTTCTGTTTTATTACATGACTGCATTTCTAACCATCAGTTTGGAACTCTTGATTTCAGGCATTAATTATTATGATGATGATTTCTCCTCTTACCTTGACAGCGATATAGTACAGTAATGCATTGCCTTAACTCACTCCTAACTTCCCTAGCTCATTACATTTTCATCTTCACAGTGTCTATACCTCCTTCAGAAATTGGGAATAGTACAGAAAATGGGAGTAGTATATCCGTAGGAGCAGTGGTCGGGATTTTTGCTGCTGGAGCATTTGTAATATGTTTGGCTCTGGGTATCATCTGGTGGAAAGGTTGTCTAGGACGGAAAAGTTCTATGGAACGAGGTATTTGCAGGGCAATTACTATTGTTATTACAGATTTCTTTTCTTTTTTCTCGCAAACAAGTTATTTGTCCTTTGGATTTTTGTTTGGTTATATTTCACCCATTTTTAGCACTTTGCATGTGTATATATGTTTTAACACACTGTAATTGCTGTTTTATTTTCTTAAAATTTTAAAATACTGCATATACTTGGGGGTGTACACATACACCAAACCATTTACCTTTTAGAATGATATGGTGATGGGAATGCAAACACTTTGCAATCACTATTTTTTTTCTTAGGAAACTTCATTGTACTTCGTATATCTATGGGCAAAAATTAAATAACTCCATCAATTTCAGTTCATTGAATTGAGCTCCATATCTTTTCAGTTTAATCAATCCATGCCTTCCGTCAGATACATCTATTAACACAGACGGCAAATGAATAAAAAATTAAACAAACAAAAATTTACAAATAAATAAATAACAGAAAACATCTAGAAACTGCTCATACTGCCCTGGCATCTATCATAGTCATTTATCCTCATACTGCTCTCTGTTGAGATAGCAGTTGCAGATAGTTAGTGATTGCGTATGGGATCTCTAGAAACTTGTCAACATATTTGGTTGGTGGGTAGTGGAAGGATCATAAAGCTTGCTTTAAAGTATCTCTCAAATTACAAGTAATGTCGAGAGTTCCATTTTCTTATACATGCTTGCTTATTTGATCTGGCATCTACCTCAGATTTAAAGGGTTTGGAATTGCACACTGGAAAATTTACCTTGAGGCAAATCAGAGCTGCGACGAACGACTTTGATGCTGCAAATAAAATTGGGGAAGGTGGCTTCGGTCCTGTTTATAAGGTATTCGCGGAATAAAATGTTTTCTTTGATCAGTTGAAATTTGAATTACTCACTTGGCTCTTTCTTTCTGAACTGTTCTGGTTCCTATGTAAGAGCGAGAGATACTGTTTACGTATTGCAAATGCAGGGCTTTTTGTCAGATGGCACTGTCATTGCAGTCAAACAGCTTTCTTCCGATTCAAGACAAGGAAATCGGGAGTTTTTGAATGAGATAGGCGTAATTTCTGCTTTGCAACATCCTCATCTTGTTAAGCTCTATGGATGCTGTATTGAAGGAAATCAGTTGTTGCTTGTATATGAGCACATGGAAAATAATAGCCTCGCTCGTGCTTTATTTGGTAAAATTTTATTTCTTCGTGCACTTAATTTTATTTCTTTATGTATATGTTCACATATGCATAATCATTAACTGTATTCACCTTGCTTATTGTAGGGCCAGAAGAACATCAGTTGAAATTAGATTGGCCAACAAGACAGCAGATTTGTGTTGGGATAGCAAGAGGTTTGGCCTATCTCCATGAAGAATCGAGATTGAAGATTGTCCATAGGGACATCAAGGCTACTAATGTCTTGCTTGATAGAAATCTCAACCCCAAGATATCTGACTTTGGTTTGGCCAAGCTTGATGAAGAGGACAATACCCACATAAGCACCCGAGTTGCGGGGACTTAGTGAGTTTCTCTTTATCAATTCCTTGTTACCATCTTCCTATTACCTGGTTTCTTATTTTCATGTGATACCGAATATGTTTCAAAGAAATAGAGGAGAAAAAAGACAGAAAATTTGAAGTATGGCATTGTAAATAGAGTCTGGCTTCATCAAAATTGTCAGTTCAGATATTCCAGTGTTTTGATTGTCTTACATTTTTGGTTGGTTACACAATTATATTGATTCATTTATAATACACTTCAGATTTAAGATAATAATAAGAAAAGGAGACTATAAATAATTGCCTTAACTATTAGCAATTCTAAAACTGGCGGGAAAATACACTTTTCACCCACGAAGTATAAGGAGTTTAACACTTTACACAATAAACTACCTATTTTGACACATTGTTGCCTTTAACTATCAATTTTATACACTTCGCACCCTTGGTCAAATTTTTCAGTCGAATTAGATCGATATGATAATAATGCCCCCCCGATCTACTCTGCATATGTGCATATCTGATCAGGGGCATCATCGTCATTTTAGGTGTAAAAAACTTAATTTCTGTCTAATGGAATGAAAAAAATAGATGAAGGTTGCAACATGTTAAGAATGAGTAGTTGGAGGTTACATTGTCTCAAACGCAAAGGTTTATTCTGCAAATTGTAAGACTCCCTATTCTCCGCAGGTGAAAAGTGTATTTTCCCCAAAAATTCTGGATGCTTAAAATCTTACACCTCATTGTTTCGTGATTTTGCAGTGGGTATATGGCCCCTGAGTATGCAATGTGGGGGTACTTGACTGACAAAGCAGATGTTTACAGTTTTGGAGTTGTTGCCTTGGAAATTCTTAGTGGGAAGAGTAACATAAGTCATAGACCAAGGGAGGACCGTTTACACCTTCTTGATTGGGTACTTTGGATCGCTCACTTTCTTGCATTTACGGGTTTTATGCCTTATTAGTTTTTGCTTCTGTTTGTTAATTTTGAAAGGTTGATCAGGGATATGTTTTCCACTTGCCACATTTGCAGAGCATGTTGACGCTTTGTTGATGGAAAATCTTCGTAGTCTCTAAAATGAAGAACCAACCGACTTTATTCATTCATTTAGTTGTTTCTTGAAGCTTTAAAATTCCTGACAAGTACCTAATTAGACCTGTCTCAGAAACTTAAAACCATGTCTTAGTATGTAAGCTAACCTTGTGGTATGCAGCTCATTCTTGAACAAGATGCTCTTATATTTCTACAAAGTTAAAGGTCAAAAGTTTGATATCTTGGTCCTATTTCCTATTTGCAGGCCCTTTTTTTAAAAGAAAAAGGGAGTTTATTGGATTTGGTTGATCCAAGGTTAGGCTCCAATTACAAGAAGGATGAGGCTATGGTCATGATCAAGGTGGCTCTCCTATGCACTAATGTTTCTCCAGCAGCTAGGCCCACCATGTCTTTAGCGGTGAGCATGCTTGAGGGAAGCACTATAGTTCCGGAGCTGGTTCCTGGTTCAAGTGTCTCAACTGATGAGATGACAGTGAAGGCAATGAGGGAGCATTTTCAATACAACATCGAATAGGGTATGAGTGATAGGCTGACACAGAGTATGTTAACAGATCGCCCTTAGAGTCCCAGGGGCGCCTCTTCTATGTTAACTGGGCTTTAGGCAAAACCTCATGATGAAACTTTTTGTAATAAAATATTAAATACTATATTGTAGTTAAAAATCATTCTTAGTTTTTGCAGATGTAACATTACTTATGATAGGTTTGTATTGATATTTGTTAATATTTTGCTTTCAATTCATAATATTGATTTTATTAATTTTTATTTTGCAAAACTTATGTTCATAGAAGCAACAATTATGAACGTTGTCAATAATATTTTATATTAAAATAAAATAGAAAGAATGATATAAATATTAGGGGAAACATCCTATATTTATGTAAAAAAATCAAATTGGACATCATAACTTTTAATTTATTGTTTAACCCCCCATAAGTTTTAAAACACGCCAACAGTCTCCCTTTATTTTATTTGGCCGTTAAACTATACAAAAAATAACTAAAATGTTCTTCTATGACAAAATTACTAAAAGTATTGATTTTTTTAAAAAATGAATATAAATAAATCATATATAAATAAAAAGTAATATTTAAACAAAATTACTAAAAGTATTTCATATTTTATATTTAATTTATATTCATTTTTTCTAATTTTTTATAGGGGTATTTTGATCAATCCACACCACTTTTGGTCTGATGTAACGGCCAGATTGAATGAAAGGTTATGATTGATGTCTTTTAAAACTTATGGGACGTAAATAATAAATTAAAAGTTATGGGGTCTAATTTGATTTTTGCTCATAGATATGAGGCTTAGTAAGATGTTTACCCTAAATATTAGTTTTCATACTTTTTGGAGAGAAGTTTTTCTATATTGTTTTATTGGGTAAAGTACTCATTTTCTCCTTAGGCTTTGAAAATTTTAAAAACTCATCCTCGGGGTTTCCAACTTATTAGAAAGGGTTTTCAGATTTGCATATTTATCAAACAAGTCTGATAAATTTTAGTTCACAAAGTTAACAGGTGACACTTCAGTTACAATAATAAGTGTCACATGTTGACTCAGGACCAAGTCACACAAAAATATGCCACACCAACCAAATAAAAAATTGCAATAAACAAAATCTTTTTAAGTTTATTTTAAAAACCTATTTAAGTTATTTTAAACATATTAATAAAATATAAAAATTAGAAACAAAAGCTAAAACAAAGGGGTGCAACCACGCCCAAAGGGGCATAGCGCAGATATAGGCTCCCCTTCGTCGGGGCTCACACAAGCCACCCATACCCTACTTTGGAGGAGCCTTAATTTGGGCTCCCTTGGCACACACCCACACAAGCAGGTTGTCTCGTGCAAGGGTGACCATAGCAGTCCCAGCGGAGGGAACCCCATATTAGGCTCTCCCTGCGAAGGAGGTGGATCAACCTTGGGGGTGGCTCGCACGACACCATGCTCAAGTCCTGGCGAAGGGGAGCCTAGATCTGTATTTCCCTATCAAAGGCGATCAGACACCTTACAGGGTAAGCCGCCCCTCCACCCTTGGTTTAGGTTTTTTTTTTCAAATTAAATGGTTTTTCAAAATAAACTTGAAATATTTTATTTGTTATAATTTTTTTATTTGACTAATGTGATCATTTTTATGTGACTTGGATCTGAGTGAACAAGTGACAGCTTATGATTGAAGCTAATTTATTACCTGTTAACTTTGTAGACAAAAATAAGAACTTGTTTGATAAATAATACAAACTCAAAGACTCTATAATCAATTAGAAAACCCAAGGATGAAGTTTTAAAAAGGGTCAGAACTCAGAGATAATAAACAAACCTAGGGACCAAACAAATACTTAACCTTTTTTTTGGGGAAAAATTAGCCCCGTATCTATAGGCTAAAATCAATTTTGTACCCACAACTATCAAAAAGGTGTTTTGAGTCCTTTAACTTTCAAAACTCTTCAATCTACGCCTCCCATCCAAATCGATCGTTAAATCATACAGAATTTCAACCATGTGTGTCCCACGTGCTTCTCTTCATCTTAAATGACCAAACTGCCCTTGATTAGTGAGTGTTCAATGATCTCGACTGCCTTTGTATTGTTTGAACAATTTGAAGCCGTTTGAGTTTGAAATTTTTTCTCTTTCACCAAACCAGACAAAGGAGGAAGATGATCTCATTTCCCCCATTCCTTGTCCAGATGCAAGCAAGCTTTAGTTTCCCTCATTCCCTTGGCCAAGATCAATTTCAACTGATATTTTCTGGAAGACTCAATCCATTTGAAGATTTTCAGTGAAATTTTGCTCATACCCTAGACGAACACCAAATGCAAATTTGAATGCCAACACCGTACACGATAAGACATATAGTTTTCGACCCTCATTTCTTCTGGCCGAATGACATTCATATGCATGTGAAATGTTTGCCTATGTATTGTGATTTTGTGGGTTGGCGTTGCAGTTTTGCAGCAGGGGTTTCAACTTTGCTTTCGTCCAAAACCTTCGACCTGAATAGTGTATTTGGCTCAGATGTTGGATTGATATTTATGTGTTTAAGCTGGTCCAAAACCTTCAATTATGTATATAATATTACAATTTGATAATGGTAGTCGACAACATGTGGTCCTTGGTAGGGCTGTTCAGTGCCACCGGAAAATTCCGGTGGCACCGGCCCCGGCACCGGCACCTGCACCGGGTTGCCGGTGCTCCGGCACCCCGGTGTAGGTGCCGGTGCAGAAATTTGGGGGAAACCCGGCGGGACCGGGAACCGGGTTTCCCACCCTTTTTTTTTTAATAAAACCATCTTCCAGCGGCAGCAAATCCCCCCCGCCCGCGTCACCCCCTCCCCATTTTCCTTTCCCCATTCATACCCTAAAATCTAAATTTGCTCTGCGTCACCCCCTCCCCCCGGCGAGCATCTCTCTCCCCCTCCCCTCCCTCTCCATGTTTGGAATCTTCCTAGCCAAGAGCAAGTTTGTATTTGCGCCCATCGAAGTCTGCTGAAAACCTCTTCAAGTAAGTGGGATTCACTCTTTTCTTTTTCTGTTTTTGTTTCGTGATCAATCGAGGGAATGATTCTGTTCAATCGCCGTCGTAATCGCAGTCTGATGAAGGTGGGTCGGATAGAGCCCGTGATGGTGCTCCGCCGCCTCCGTGTCGTTAAGGAGAAGGGCTACATCGTCCTCAGCAAACGGAGGTTTTCCGAGGAGGACATAGAGGCCTGCAAGGAAAGGTACAACAAGTGCATGCTCGTCCACTCGATTATGCGCCACGTCGCCAAGACTATGGGTGTCGATTTAGAGGTGTGCGATAGTTGTTTGTCTGGACTTCTATTCCGAGATTTACAAGCACTTTCCTTTTTTTCCCAATTTTTTTATGGATGTCATTGTTAGGAATATGGAGGTCCGAGTTCTGTATTAGGCGTGTATGTGTAGTAGTAACCATTACTGGCGAAGGGGTGCTATTGGCTTAAGGAAGATATTTTCGGGGACTGCAGGACTCGGAGGGATGTTCAATTATGAGCAAGGCAGCAAAATTGTGGATTGTAATTGGACATGTTGCTCAATTGTGCCACTAGATTTAATGTCCAGATGAGGTGCAACCTCTTCTTGCAAGCATTCTGGTTAAATTAGCCTTTTTACTCCGGTGGATCGGGCTGTTTCATGTTGCGTCCTTACCTAATTGGTAAATTTTAAACTTTAATAAAAGAGGGTATCAATAGTTCATGGAGGTTGACACTTGGTAGGAGGGAGGATCATTCCAGTAGGCAAATAATTCTAATGCCTATTTTGGGCAATTCTCTGTTGTCAGCTTGCAAGTGCTTATGTGTTTGCATTGCCACATAGCAATGAATATGCTCTTTTGTACGAGAATTAACTACTGGTTGAACCATTAGAGTCAACCTGCATGTAGGTTCTGCAGGTTTGGTTTAAGTTTTAAATTGGATTAAAGAGGTGCGGGCATATAAAACTGGGCTTGTTTGGGATATGGAAAAAAAATAAGCATTTTCAGAGACAAGCATTAGAGCCAACCGGTCATTATGTGCTTCCCTATTGTTCTCATTCTTTCGCTGGTCATTACTAAATGCAAGTTGCTTGTTTCAGGATCTTTATATCCATATTGGCTGGCCTTTGTACAGGAAATATGGTCATGCTTTTGAGGTGAGAATGTTACCTACTTTTTGGAGGTAATATTTTATCTCCTGAATCTGCAGTTGGGGATCTAAACTGTCTCATGTGCAGGCATTCAAAATAATTGTTACCGATCCTGATTCGGTTCTGAATGCTCTCACCCGTGAAGTTAAAGAAATTGGCCCAGATGGACAGGAGGGGGTTGGGGGATTTATTTATATATTGTTTCTATGAAGTTTTGTTGGGGGTGGAGACGTCTGTAATGCAACAAGTTTTATTATGTTTTAGAGAAGTTGATGATTGTGAGGGAACATCCGGCTGCCACTCTTGGGGTGGCTGGAACCGCTACTTTCCTTCTTTTGCCAGGTATCACTTTCATTAACTTTTGGGCCTCCTCGTAAATCCGTTAGTGTCACTATGGAAAAGATTTTAGATGCCCGTATGCAAGTTGCAGAAGAATTAGGATAGTGCCTGGTTCCCTGCATCTCCAACTCATTAACCAATCTTTTTATTGCTTTAGACATACCTTTCATACTTCAAATTAGTAACATTCACTATTGTTGTCTCCAAAGTTTCACTTGAACTGATCCTTTTGAGACTCCTCTCCTTTGCAGGCCCAAGAAGATTTTTGTTTCGCCAGGTATCAATTGTAACTTGTAAAATGAGACTCCTCTCCTTTTCTGGCTTAAAGCTACAATTGTAACTTGTTTTAAAACTGAATATCAATAATCCCAGGTCCTAGGTTTCATGTATTTTGATTCTCCGGATTATACTCTTCCATGCTTTTGATATATTTTCCTTTATTTTGCTCCATTTTCTACACTGTATGTATGCAGTGACAGGTTGTTAGAGCTGAGAAGAATATAAAGGAGTTTGACCTTTCTGTCGATCTTATGATGAAGGAGAGCAAAAAATTGCTTGAAAGGACAGGAGACAGAGTCTTAGACATATGTGTTTTATTACATTCTCTCATAGTAGATTTAGGAAGGTTTGGTAATTATTTGTCATCTCTTCTACTGAGAAGCAGTATTTTGTCATCTAACTGCATTTTTGTAGGAATTAACTGCATCTTCAAAGTGGGAGGACTGCAAAAAATTGTTTGAAGATAGTAGAGAGTTCAGGTATTGTTTATTAGATATTGTAACAAAGATACTTTCTCTTTGTAGAGTTTATATTTTTTATGTACCTAATATGTTAAAAAAATGATTCAATATGGATGTAGGATTACCGGAAACCGCCACCGCTACGGGCCGGTTTTTGCCCTTAACGGTGTAGGTGTAGGTGACATTTTTTAAAAAACCGGCATATCCGGTGTAGGTGCCGGTTTTGGTCAAAATCGGCACCTACACCGGGGTTGAACAGCCCTAGTCTCTGGGTTCAAAATTATCATTTTGACAGCACGCACCTATCTCTTTCTTCACCTGCTCGACACTTTAAAAACAGACATGTAGATATTTCTTTATCTTGTTTTTTTGACCAACTATGCACACATGATGAAGACTGTTATCAAGAAGAATAGGAGAGACAAAAACTTGAAGATTTATATGGATAGAATAATCATGGACAAAGGAAAAAACTTTGCCAAGAACTAAGAACTATATTATAATCAAGGATATTAGGGAAATACACTATATCTTATGTCAGAATGTTAAAACTAAAAGTATCATTTGGAGGCACAATAAGTAGGCCTCAGTAGTCATTGGCATATGCACATTTTTTACCTTGTTATGTTGGTCCACACTTTTCCTCTAACAGAAAAGTTGCATAAATAATTGATGGTTAACCATGCAAATGTCACTTACAACAGTTGACAAACATGTCTTTTACACCAATGCACTAAGATGGTTTTAACATTGGATTCTGCCATAACATGTAGATATAGAAAACATAACTACTATTAGTCACACTTCACACTAAATTATCATAGCTAGCTTCTCATTAGAGTGAGATCCACTGAGGTATCCTGACAAAATCCACACAGAAAAAATGCCCATGACAACACCAACTCTCTCCTATACGTATGTCTCTTGCTTCTGTTTACACTTTACGGCGAAGTTGTGTAACTTCAACCATCAACGATGCATGCTATCTCACAAAGCATGCTTTTTCAGCTATGAAGATTGTCAAAACAAATCTTCGCAACAAGGTGGAAGATGAATTCATTGCAAATTCTTTAGTTATTTACATTGAGAATAAAATTGCTGCAACTTTTAGCACAGAACTGTTGATAGTGTTGATTTTTGTTAACAATTGATATCTTGATGATTTCAATAAATGAATTAAATTTACACAATAGACATTTTCAAAGACAAATATATTTTTATCAAAGAGCTAAATACAAGAAGATGTAAGTAGCTCAAAATTGAAGATTCAAGACCATATGAAATAACCTTGTAACTCTCAGTTTCACTATTGACAATGATTTGAATTATACACTTGCATATCTATAAAAAAAAGCGTACATAATCTACTTATCACAAGTTTGACAACCAAAATACACTTTAAGTATTTTCAGATCATCCCTACATAAACTTCTAAGCCTTGGTTATACTTTTGGGAAATTGGTTTTTGAAATTTAGATTTCAAAAGTGTCAAAAATAGCGGATGATGAACAGTGTTATAGCTGTCTATGAGCGGTCGATCTCTACATGAAGCGGTCGACCAGAAGATTAGGACAAAAATTTGACAGAATTCAAATTTTATGACAGTTGGGCAACGACTAGTTGAAGCGGTCGACGGTACAATAGTAAAATAGTTAGATCGATTTCCAACGGCTAAAACCAGCTGGTTTTGATATTTGACCTATATAAGGACCGTCCTAAGGTCTCAAAAAAATAGAGAACGATCACATATCATATCTATAGCTTGAGAAATATTTTAAACTTTCTTATTCATGTTTCTCATTATTTGAATGAGTCATTTGATGATGATCTTCGCAGATCATAATATATATATAAATATAGGAATATTCAAATATTCTAGATAATGTTGGGCATTGTGCATAGTAAGTGAATTTGTATAATTGCTAAATATAGAATCCACCAGTCTCTTGATGAGGCAATATATTCATTATGTCTGCATATTGTTGGACTCAAATGAAAACGTTGCGCAACGAGATTTTGTGAAAAATGTTTTCACAGTTTTACTAATATATATATATATATATAAAGTATTTATTTGAGAAAATTAGTTTTGGAAACTTTTGAGAGTCCAACTAGGTACAAACTGAGAATTAAGAATTATATGAGCTAGAGATTTTATCGGTGATATTATTCCGGTCCTATTATCTTATGTGGAATATAGTATTATCTCGGACGTCAATTGTAATATGTTAATATACATGATCACAATTTATAGAAGCTCAGAAATTCAAATTGCAGAATATAAGGGGCTTTAATAAGAAAGATCTCATGCATAAACACAGTCGAGTTTTGAGCTAACCACTATAAATAGCTCATAATCTCATTTGAGAAATGACGAGAATTTCTCTCTCTAGAAAATATTTCTCTCCCTAAAATTTTTCAAAACTGTGTGCGTGGATCTGAAGAAGGCAGAACGCTTGGGTTGCTTTGATTCAACGATATTTTCCGTTGCGATCTTGCGCTCTAACACTCATATTATTCACACAAATTACATCTTCACATTCTTGTCTTTGTGTGAATCAAAAGAGATAAGTTTCCAATTTTCTTATCCACTCTTTGAGAGAGTTAAATACTTGTATCTTCTTATTCAAAAGAGGTAATTCCTTTAGTGAGGTTGTTCACTAAAGAAGAAGCTTAGAGAACGTATATCTCAAGCTTGGTTGAGTTGTGAGTGGTGAGTCTGAAAAATCACTTAGGTTGTGAGTGTCAAACCTAAAAAAGTACTTGTAAGGTTCTCTAGCACCCGGAAGCTAGAGTGTACGCTATTTGGAAGATAGTGAGAAAACCTTAAGACTTAGAAAGAAGCTTGAGGGATGGATGTAGGCGGGTTTGCCGAACCACCTAAAAATCTCGTGTTTGCTTCTCTAACCATACTCTTTACATGTAACACTTATCTACTTGTTGCATCAATATTGTCTTAATACTTGTCCTAAATTATCGTTTATTTTGAAAACACAATTTTGGGAGTTAAAACCGAAAAACACGATTTTGGGAGTTAAAACCGAAAAAGTTTGGAAACCCAATTCACTCCCTCTTGAGTTGCCTTAATCCTAGAAATTACAAAAAGATGACGTTTATTCTCTAAAACATCGTCGAGCTCAGTGATGATAGGAGATTTATAGAATCATAGGTTTCGTGTGTTTGGTTTTTTGATGTATCCAAATTGAAGTTGCTATAAAATATTTTGCGTACTTTCCGTTTGTTATAAGTTACAATTTATATATGAAATTATATATATTTTATTTTATTTTATTTAAATGATAATATTAAATTACTTCGCCCCCAAAGGAAATTTTCTGGATACGCCACAACTTGGACCAGTGCACTCGCACCACATTCAGAACCTCTGAACTTCTTCATAGTATATTCTCTTGCGAAATTGCATAAGCCAGCTTTCACTAGAACTCCAATTACACCCCCCTTAAAAACTCTCAAGGTATCGTCTCAAGAAAATAATGATCACGGTGATTTATTCTCCAAGAAAAATGAGAGAGAATTTAGAAATTTCAGGAGCACTCATTTTATCTTCTGCTTCAACTTCTTCCAAAGATTTATGATATCATCTAATCGGGAAGGCAAATTCTCTCTATATGTGTATTATTTAAAAAAAAAGATAATGAGAATGATCTAATAGGTCGTTTTAAATAGGTGTTAAGATGGTTGTAACAAAATTTGCTTTTATAAGTAACAGACTTGACAGTTATTTTCATTTATGTCAACTCCTTCGGGCTTACTCCCAGCTAACTTGAAGTCCCCTGTCAGATTCTTCATTTTTTAAACTCTGGGCTAGCCCCCAACTAGCTAGCAACTATCCTTAGAATACTTGAAAGCCTTCGGTTATTTTTGGTTTAGTTTTCAAAACAGTTTTTATTTTTGTGTTTTTTTGGAAGTAGTGTAGATTTTTTTGAGATTAGTGAAAAGTTAGTTAAAAGTTGTTGAAATTTGTAAAAAGTTATTGAGATTGGTGAAAAGGTATTGAAATTGATGAAAAAATTATTGGAATTGATGAAAATATATTAGAATTGATGAAAAAGTGAGTGAGAAGTTTTTGAAAACCTTTTGAGAACTTTCTGAGAACTTAAACAAACATAACCGAATTCATTTCTTCACACGACCTTCGTAGTAAACTTTCTACGTGAGCCAAGACAAGTTGTTTACAATTCTCAACAGTATTACAATTAATAGAAATATATTGATACAAAATGTGTTTGCCAACATAATCAATTATTACATTTACATATAATAACTATACATGTATGTCTAATCGTAATCCACAATAATTTTAGAACTACTATATTGTTTAGGACACACAATTAATTCCATGGTTGCTGCTTTTTTTCACTAGGAAAATTGATTCTTCGATCAGCCCACTAAACCTTCTTTTTGGTGTTCCTGGGCAACCCATTCAGTCCTTAAATAGGAGTATGCGTGTGAAAGAATAATGCCCTAAAAATCATTTATCTGAATAATATTTATTTAGATGCCACATGTTGCATATATTATTGCGTAATATGATGTGACATTAGATGTTGCACATATATTATTGAGTGACATTATAGAAAGTTCATGCCAATGATTAATGAATCAAAGACGAGAATTACGACTTTTCGGTTCCTTATTCACTTGATATTTTATTCTAGACCAAGATACATATTTATGTATAATAGGTCTACACTGATTGTGCCTCTATTAAATAGTATGATGAACTTTGTCAGTGAGGTAGAGACCTTAAGCAAATAAATGAGTACAATGTAAGAGTGCATACATGGAACGAGATCAAATATGAATACCTTTTTAAAATGATCAAGATGTTGAGAATATATTAATTACAATTAATTTATTGTATCCTTAGACATGAGAGGTTTATGCAAATCTATTTGTTGTGTAGTTGTGCTTTGACCGAGTCAATGGTGATGATCTTTCTAGGTCAAATATTCTAGATAACGTTGGGTCTTGTACATGATAAATAGATTTATATAAATGTTTAATAAGGAATCCACTAGTCTCTTGATGAGACAATATATTCAATATATCTGTATATGGTTGAATTAGAAAAAAAAATTATTGACAAATAAAATTTTGTGAAAATATTTTTCAAAATTAATATATATATATATATATATATATATATATATATATATATATATATAATATTGAAGAATCAATCACAACAATATGTATTAAGTAAGTCATTTCTGCAAGCAAACTTTCAGCATGTCCATCTTTGAGTTGAAGCGAGACAATTGTTATACCAAGCAATTTGATAGGTTTTGTGGAGCCAAGCAAAGGTTGCTTCTGCCCCCACGCAGCTCTTTGCCTCGGTTGGTGGCACAGGCTGTCACTGTAGTAGAAGTATTAATTGAGAAAGAAAATCTTCGTTCAAGTTTGAATTCATCTTAAAATATAAGGATAAATGCAAAATCAGTCCCTGTGTAATACGTAAAAATCGTTTTAGTCTCTGTGATATGAAAATTATCGATTTAGTCCCTATGATTCTATTTTCGTTTGTTATTGGTCATCCATTAGGGACTGATTTTATCATTTTCTAAAATCACGGGGACTAAATTGATGTTTTTCATATCATAGAGACTGAATCAATTTTTAGGTATAGCACATAGACCAATTTGCATTTATCCCTAAAAAATATGATCACAGTACGTCTCATATTTATGATAAAATTAAAATCTCTTTTTAACTGTCAAATCCAACGGAAGAAGGTAATTGATTGATTGATTGTTTTTTTTCAACTCGAGGATATAATAAAAAAAATTGAAACTCGAGGGACGCTGTAGTTTTGTTTCAGAGACTTATGAGACGTACTGTGAAAAGATCATAGTTTTATATGATGTTTCTCTATTATTAGTGAAAAGATTAGATCTTTCCCACTATACAATGAAATGTAAAGGATCTTTCCCACCGTGTAAAGGAATAGAAAAACCATTCATGGAGGTCTGGTATGCTTCCCGTGCGCTGTGTATTTGCTGTCTATTTTGTTTTTTGGAAATGCTGGGCGTCCCGCTGGGTGTCCCGCCAGCGTCCCGCTGGGGGACGTGGCAGTGGGGCCCAGCGTGGGGCCCAACATTTTTCTTTGAGGAAAAATGCTGGGCCCCACTGCCACGTCCTCCAGCTGGACGCCCAACACGTCCCTTTGTTTTTATGTTGTGGGCCCTTATATTTGCCTTACAAGATATACGTTATTCAACGACCAATGGGGTGATTCCTTAGGAGATAATATGTTAGGGCTCGGATTGGGACGAAGTCAGGATTTGACCTTAGGGGTCAAATATAATTTTTATTTAATTTTGTTTTAACTATGTGTTGAGGTCATTTTAGGTGTACTTCGACTAATTTTAGGGTCGTTAAATTTTTATTATAATGAAAATAAGCATAATCAAAATTTTCAACATATTTTAAAACTTCAAAAAATTATAAACTTTAACTCATATGTAAAAGGTAAATTTTCATAAATTATGCTAATTGAACCAAACATTTCTTCAACGAGTAAAATCATCAATTATTATATCAATACTAAAACTTTGTGCGGCCAAATAAATGACTCATAAGTTATTGATAAAGGCATGAAGCAATGTTAAAATCTAGCCAAAATAACATAGGTACACACAATTAATAGAGCACTAATAATATTTTGTTTAGAAAAAATAGAGCAATAATATTTTAATTAGACAATAATTATGAAATGAGTTTGTTATTAGAAAAAAAGAAAATAATTATTAAATGTAATAACATTTAGAATTCTAACTTTGAAGATGGATTTTTTTTGTGCAAAACAAAAATTTTGTTTTATTCCGAGAGTTGAATATAAATTTTTGCTATTTTCTGCATATGAGGTAAAATAATGAGAGAAAAAAGGTCATTGAGAGAAAATATGAATAATGAAAGTGTAAATAGTGAGAGACAAAAGTGAGAAAGAAGGAAGAGATGGATTTTAGAAAAGAGGTAGAGTGAGAACAGTAGAAAATACAAAATCTAGAAGAGAGGAAGAAATTCTAGAAAGGAGGGTGGGAGGGAGGGATTTTAGAAAAAATGGAGGTAGAGAGAAAAGTAAAAAAGATACACTTAATATTTTTTTTTAAAAATGGTAGGGCTCACTTATAAAGTAGTTATTTCTCCTCACGTTTTTTCTTTCTCTCATGTTTATTTTTCCAAAAACTTTGGAGGGGTCATTTCAAAGATTACTATCAATTTTGCCCTTATATTTTTTTTTTTTTTGCAAAAATTTGAAATTTTACACGTATATAAATTTGTTTTTTTGAAAAACTTTGTGGGGGCATGGCCCCACTAGCCCCCCTTAGGAACTGTTCGTTTAATAAAGAATTTTCAGGATTTTTTTGTATTCTCACAACACAAAAATCCTACAACCAAACATCATTTCTAACCTCACATAAAAATAACTACAACACGCATACCAATAAAGTTAATACCACCTAAAAATTCTCAAAAAATAAAAAATCCTCACAACACACCTAACCGAACACACTCTTAGCTTCGTCCTGCTCGGAGAAAGTGCTATAGGAGCCACGAAGGTAGTGAAGAGGATAGAAGGGCCAAAAGTTATAGAACTGGGGTTCCCCTCGAAGATAATGGAGTGGTGATTGAGAGATGTTTCGATTGGGTGACTGCAAGTAGGGCAGCGAGTGATTCTCTTGTAGGAGGATCTGGTTTATTGCGACGGGAAGTTCACAACACAGCTGGTTTCTGCCCCCACCATACACTGTAGGCGGGCCTGCATGCCCGGCCATTAATTCCACACAGCTGGCACAGACAGGGGCAGTTGATTTGGGAATATTTTTCAATATTTGATAACTTTTAAATTCCATTCACAAAAAAATTAAGAAATAAATTCCAATCCATTCAGAATCTGCATTGAGAATATAGAGATTCTAATCCATTCGATTGGAAGTGTCTAATAATTGATGAACCTGAAATTATAAGGAATATTGTTGCATTGAAAATCTTATTATTGCGTATACTAACAATTAGCTTCAATAAATTTTCATGCTCAAAGAATAAGATTGTAAAGGATCTCGTTCCAGGTGTCTGGAACACCCGCTAGACACCAGTGGCTGCAGTCCATCGATGTCGGCCCGCCCAGCCCATAAGTAGAAGGATGCCCGTCTTTGCGCAGGAGCGAGAGGGTCGTTATATCGAGCAATTTGACGGGGTTCGAAATCTTTCCCAATGCACTCTTGAGCACGGCAACAGCTGGTGGCAGACCTCCAGGATAGGTGGAGCCCGGCAAAGGTTGCTTCTGCCCCACGCAGCTCTTTGCTCTTGGTTCGTTCCACAGGCTGCCACTATAGTTTAAATAATTCACTACCGACGAAATTAAAGCGTCCTGAATAATGCTTGATTTTTTTTGGCATTATTTGTCCGCATTAATTTGTACATTGTTAAGAAAGCTGCATTATTATAAGTAGGTGGTTGGGTGTACAGCATAATATTATTTCATTGGTCATTGTCTGTGAATTATAGAGAGGCTTTTGACCTGGGCCACTCTTTTGTGTGAGTGAAGTTACTGTGTGAGTGTGTGAGTAGACGGATGAGATTAGAAGTTGAGAAATCTAACGGCTGACAAAATGTCACGTCAATTAATGAAAACCGGGTCGGTTGTGCGGGTCAGGTTCGTGGGTCGGATTCATTAATTGACGTGACATTTTGTCAGCCATTAGATTTCTCAACTTCTAATCTCATCCGTCCACTCACACACTCACACAATAGCTTTACTCACACAATAACTTTTGCCCTCTTTAATGTGATTGTGTCCCATTTCAGACTAAGGGGGTGTTCGGTTAGGAGTGTTGTGAGGATTTTTTGTATTTTGAGAATTTTTAGGTGATGTTAACTTTATTGGTATGCGTGTTGTAGTTATTTTTATGTGAGGTTAAAAATAATGTTTAGTTGTAGGATTTTTGTATTGTGAGAATACAAAAAATTATGAGAATTCTTTATTAAACGAACAGCCCCTACGATGATGTTTGACAAATATAAATTTAAGAATTTTAAATTTATAGGAAAATGTTTTTAAGTTTAACTTTTTATTAAAGTTTGTGAAATAGTTGGTGAAAAAAATGAAGAGTGTTTGATTGCAAAATGATTTTAATTGAAGTTTGTTAAAAAATTAGAAGAGAAAATATTTGATATAATTTTTTAATAAAAAACTTATTGAAATTTGTGTGAAAATGTATTAAAATTTGTATAAAAAATTTGAGATTTTGATGTTTGGACGTAGCCAAGTAGAGTTTGGCGACAATATATATATATATATATTTTTCTGAATTAAACTATCTAATTTGTCATAGCAGATCTAAGACGATGAATCTATTTGACATATCTTAAAATTGACCAAAACTGTAGATAGTATATAGAGAACTTACTTGTAATGAGATGGGGATATTCCTTGAAAGAAAACGGAAGTCTCGGTAGGATAAATGTGTGTATCCACCCATCCTCCCCATGTTGTGAGTGCCCTCTCGAATGCAAGCATGCGATCCATATCCTTGCTAATCTTTGGTCCGACTTGGACGTAATCCCATCTGACAATTCACAACGAATATTCCGTAATTATATATTTTTCACCAACAATTATTACAATTGAAACAGTCAAAAGTTATCAATTTTTTTTTTTCATTTTAAAAAAATACATGTTCAAATATATAGTAGCATAGGAAAATACGGTTGAGAAGGTCCCCTCCGGTTCCACCAATGCCATGTGTTGAAGATGAGCATGTCTATTCCCTTCCATAGGTTGCCTCCCTCGATTGAATCAAGTTTCAAGACCCTGCCAATTTTTTCTCGGACGATGTCTACTAAATACAAATTCCGATTAACCATCACTTTCACTTCGTAATCCTGTAACATATTCGTATTGATCTTTTATGAGTGTTAAAGGAGAAAATTAATTAACCCTTTACATGTTCCAATAATTAAAAACATAGTAGTATCAATTATAAATCAGCACCTCTCATATGTTGGGCGAGTATTCTTAAGAGCAGTAGAAAAAATCAGCCGACCCGACCTCTCAACCCCAAACCGACCTCTTAGACATATACTATTAAAGACAAATTAGTCAAAGGCTATAGTCACAGACAAGTACTCATTTGTTCAGTTCACATAAGGACGCGCATATGGGTTAAGCGCACACTTAGGGATTTAAACTATTATTTAGGCAAAAAAATTCACAATTTAAATAGAGAATTGGTCAGTAGGCTACTTAGCATCTTTAGAGTTTACCGTGATGTTGAACTCAATTCGTGTGAATATTAGGTCATTAGGTCAGGTCAGCCAAGTCCGGTCTAATCTAGTGTACTTGATGGGTGTCCGAATTTTTCTTATTATTCTAAAAAAAATTAAAAATAATAATTAGTAGGAAAAAAAGTGGTGAGAATGGCATACCGTAAATGCGAATATGGAAAGATCTTCTTCTCTGGTTAAATTGTATTTAGCATCGGGCACGGCAGAATGAAGCATGCACGTCAATGACTGCCACTGATTTTTGCTCAAGGAATCTCCCACAAACATGATGCTCTTCCCCCGATTTCTCTCCAGAAAGTCTTGACCATTAAATCTACGTACAGAACAAAAGTTTTCAGTTTATTTATTTATTTATCATATTTCATTGCTATTGTTATTGTTTTTGTTTTTGGTATAAAAATTAAAGCTACATAGGTGGTGTTTGTTTGTAGAAATATTGGAGTTTTGGAAATTTTGGGTATTGGAGTTTGTGAAAAAAGTATAGTATTTTATGGAAAAGTGAGGAGAGAGAAGATTTAATTGAATAGTATAATATTATTTTATAATTTAATGAGGAAAGAGATATTATTTTATGATTGTTTGGAAATTTTGAGAGGTAAAAATATTGGGAAACAAACGCCCCCTTAGTTTCATACAAGGAGACATGAAATATATTACATTCTAAAAGACATAATGGTAAATTGTAGAGGACAATAGGGTTGTGCATAATCGGTGGCGGTTATGGCCTCCACCGGCACCGCACCGCTATGGGCGGTTCTCCAAAAACGGGAACCGTCCCCGCCACCGTAAGGGGAACAACCATCACCTAACGGTGGCGGTTTTGACGGTGGTCGTGGGCGGTACCGCCACAATCACCGGAAATTCAAAAAAATTCAAGGAAAAAAATTACAAACAGCACAAATCGAAACAAAATCTCACAAAAATCTAAACAAACCGCACAAATCGCAAGATTTCAACCCAAATCACAGATTCAAAACCAAACCAAACCAAACCAAACCAAATCAAGACAAATCAAACCAAACCAAATAGCAGATTCCAAGCCAAATCAAACCAAACCAAATCGCAAGAAACTAGAAATTTGTTCCAAAAATACAACAAAATAATCAAATCGCAATGAACGGGGGAGAGAGAGAGCGAGAAAGTTGCAGAGGAGAGACAGAGAGAAGAAACGGGCGAAGCGGTGACTGAGAGCAGAAGAAACGGGCGAAGAGGGAGAGGGGGGGGAGAGAGGAGAAGAAGAAATGACGAAGAGGGAGGAGAAGTAGGGTTAAGAAGACTGAAAAGAAATTAAAACACGTCGTTTCATATATGTTAAACAAAAAAAAAGGAAAGGGGTGAAACCGCCCATTCCGTCAAATTTCCCGTTATTTGGGGATTTTGACTCACGGCACCGGTGACGCTTGGCGCCGGTGCACGGTACACGGTGTCGGTACCGACGACTGTGCAGATATTTCCGACCCACCACCGATACCCGTGCACAGTCCTAGAGGACAAAAAGATAATACATATAAACCAATAACTATAAGAGCTTCTTATACCTAGAAACGTTTTGAGTTTTTCTTTCTAGTGCTTTAACAACAATTACGACGGAAAGTATCATAGCCCTGCTACTTTCACGCCGTACGGGCTAGGCATCGCAATTACACATGCGCAGCAGAGGTTGGGGGACCTAACGGACGAAAATGGTAAAGACTAAAGAATAAGGGCTGAAATAGTAAATACAGGATGCTAATTGCTAAGACATTCCCAACCATTGAGTCCGTGAGCTCGCTGACAAGTGACACGGAAGAACAGCTTCCTTGCCAGACGCTAAAAGAGAATCTATATATGTCCTGATTACGTCTAACTTTAATCGATGCAGTGCAAGAAAAATAGAAAAAACTATGACAGCTATATGGTAAAGATGCTTTAAAAGGTGAGCCAACTGGAGTCCGACAAAGCTCACATGAGCAGTCACATGATGAGGTTAATAGATTCGGTGAGAGGGAAACAAAAGTTGGTCCCTGGAGAGATCAGGTGATGGATCTTAATCTACATTTTGAGTAGTATAATAACGTCACACAAGAGAACAAAATCCCAAACACTGATTATCTTATTTTTCTATTTCTGTAAATGCTAAAAGATATTTTTTTAATCAATCTCGAAAGTGTCAACATAATCTACTTCAATTAATTCGGTTAAAATTTGGAAATAATTTATTTTAGGAGCCATGGCTCTTGCACTGAAACATGAGAGGTAATTCTAAAAATGGAGGGGCTTCATCGGGAAGGCGAAACAGGTGGGGCACTTTCAGATTTCTTTGGGTTCTACAAGCTATTAGCAGGAGTAGAAAGCGCCACGGAAAGACATGGGATCTTGTTCATGAGTGCCCAAGTAGAATCATCAAACTATGCTGAAAATTTTGCTGTCTTTTCACTAGAAAAGAGGAGACCTTAAACCGAAGAAACAGAGTCGGAAAATGGCGTCGAAGTCGGCACTAGGAACCATTGAAAGAAAGAGCAGAAAATGCGCACTGAGCAAGAAATGGGTAAATATATAATAATGTCTTTCGGAGAAGTATAACTTTGTTTTGTCTGATGACATGTTGGGAACATGGATCCTCAAAGCATCAGCAAGAAAAAGGATGCAGTTCAGCACCAGCAATCGCGAACATCGAAAAACAAAAAACAAAAAAACAAAAACTTCACCAGAATAGGACGGTACCTAACAAGGTTGCAGCCGAGGGGCTGCCATCTGTACATGGTGTAATCCAGATCCGGGCGGCCATTCTTCTGGCAGCTGAACTCCCTCTCAATGAAGGGACACGCAATAGGATTATAAAGCGGGTATGTTTTGTCCAGCACCCATCTTCCCTCGAACAAATCACAATCAATTGCAGCATTGGCTTTGTGATGAATGGGAAGAACAAGAAGAAAGACCAATGTATGCAGTAGAGCAACAGAAGCAACGGAGAAACCAATATAAAGCCAGGAACTCATTTCTATAAATCTTATCAAGTCCAAGGAGAAAAAATATAGTAAAGTAACAGAGGTGCTTCAGAGGGAAATGACAATACGGGGCTAGAAGGTCAGAAATTTCCCTTTAAAGTGTGGTACAAGTGACACATGCAATAATAATAAAAAAGTTTAAATTATTTAATTATGATATTGGATAATTATTCCAATTAGGATATTATTCCTTGTATTAAATATAATTATTCATTGATGATAGAAATAAATAAAGAATTCATAATGACATGAGGGTCTCTGGCCTAACCTATAAATAACGCCGGCGTATCTCATCTATCATATGATAAAAGTTAGAAACTCTAAAGTATAGGTGATAGGTTCAGAATACTCTTTATTTTGTATTTGTCTATTGTGTGTTTTGTTTTTTTAGGCTTTCTACATGTTCTCCATAAAGAACGATTGATTATAATGGCTAGAGGTCAGATCCTAATCATTTGGTTTTTTTGCTTTGCAAATCCTGTATGTAAATCTTTCATGTGGTATCGGAGTCATTCCTCTAGATTGTTATGTTTAGCATAAAGTAATTGGCTGATCTGTTTATATATGTTTATAAGGATTCACAGATTCATATATCTTTTGGGAGACATCGTTGTTTATTTTTAAAAACATAGTTTGGATTTCTTTTGCCCTATGGACTCGTTTTGCCTTTGTGTTATTCACTGTTCAGTCTTGTGGTTCTCTCTATGCCATTAATTTCAGTGAAATATTGCTTTTCACTTCGGATGAAAATTTTGTTCCATGAGGCTTATTGTTGGATCCAGTTTTAATTGATTTTCTCTTCATGCCTAACTGTTATGTTTGTTCAGAGATTCACTCCCCCATATGCAAATTCTCCGCCGTCTAAATAGTTTTCCTATTCACCTTTATGTTTTGCAAATCAGAACTGTTACAAGGTTTTATTGCCTTTATTCGATGGGTTCTCTCTAACCTATGTTATTAATCCGTGATTTTGATTTGTTTACATTTTGTTGTGAGAGAGCAAATCTGAGAAGGAAAGAAAAGAATAGTGGCAACGCACAGTCAGGGTTTTTGCACTAAGGCCTACATTCAAAATATCATTGAGGTTCTGCCATTGAGAGGCAAAACGAGAAAGAGAATTGAGAGGAGGCCGAACGGACGCTCCAGTCACTGCCAGCAGGCCACAAGCCACTCCACCAGGCGGTGTCCCTCCTCGGAACACCCTAACAGAGGTCGTAGGGAGAGGTACAACTCCTATAAAGTTGCCACATTACAGGGTGAGGGTCACTATCGGCGGCATGCCGACGAGGTCTTCTCTCCGTCGGAGACGGCGCCCCTCGTAGGTTGATCAGGGTGGTAGTCGTCGCCGCCACACGAGGCATAAAGTGGAAGCAAGAGGATGGGGCGATGGCGAAAGGGAAAGAGACCTTCGGGTCTGTATGAAATTTCGGTCGGGTAGGGTTACCTACCCATTTGGGTTGCCCATAAAATGTTTTTAAAGTTTGGGCTATATAGGCTCATTGAAATTTTGGCCCATAAGGTTTATATATATTAAAAAAAAAGTGGACCACGCCCATTTAGTTATGGGCTGGTCTGGGCCAAAGTGGGCCAGTAAGGCTAACCTACCAGGTGCAGGTCGCATAGCGAGTTGCCCGACCCGTTGGACCATTTGTTGAATGCTGAAGGAAAATAAGAAGCTCAAGGCAGTGAATGAGCTTCGCACAACAGTCAATGTTGCGGATAAGCATGATTCCACCACTAAGCCATGTCATTGCTTCTGTAAGTGTTTCTCAGACTTTATTATATTTATTCATTTCGGATAAGATTTTGGCAGAAATGAATTTTATTTTTTAAATTTTGGCTCGTCAATGAATATAAAATCTTAAAGTGCATATTTATGCTACAATATTATTTTATTATCCATTTTATTGTTATAATTTTACAGTGTTATATTTAGCATATGTTTTGTTAATTGTGCATAAAGATTGATGTAACATTTTGTTAATTTAGCATAAAGATTATCAATGCCATTGAAGTTTTGATTATCAAAATTTATTAGGAGTAGCCACAACATCCTAATTTATGATGATAATCACATCTGGACTTTTAAATAAAACTTCATCAGGATATTGGCATATATTTTGTAATTAAATCATGAAGCTAATGACCTAGCCCCACAGGGAGGTTATTAATTTTATGGTTTAGTTAGAATAAGATAGTAAACTAGGTTATGAGATATATTTTCCTATGCCCACAGGTATGAAAAATTTTATTTCCTGGAACTAAAATTTGCTAGTCTTATTGATAAAGTTCTTCAGTAAATTCATGCGTGATGCAACCTCTGCCCACAGGAAGGCTAGAGTTTACTGTTTTATGAGGCGTTACTAGATAGATTTTCCTATGCCCACAGGTATGGAGAATTTTATTTCTTAGCGCATAAGTTTATTAATTCTCCAGTAAAATTCGTGCGTGATGCAACCTCTACCCACAAAAAGGTTTGAATTTACTGTCTACATTTACATTGGCTAATTTAGAATAAAGTTTATTTTCCTTGGCAATTGCGGTTATTTCTATTTTATATTTGATATTATAATTTATGTTCCAATGCTTATTTATTTCTGACTGGAAAGAAAGTTTGAGGTGTATAAATGTTAATCTGGCGTTCCGTATGGATGAACCACCTATCTAATGGAATCAAGTATGTCATAGGAGATTAAAAGGCATGAGTGGTGGAAGTAATGAAATTACTTAGGTTGAATACTCATGAAATCTCAAATAAACACCTCCATATTAGTTTTCAAGCTAAAATTTTGGTGATTCCAAAGGAGTGCGCAAGCACGTTATGGAATTGAAGGATATTATAATTAAAGTTTTAGTCCTTAAAAGGTGAGACTATTGAGTCAATCTTGGTTTATTTCACAAATAATCTCTCACTTTAGATTATGATTCTTTTTCTAAAGTGTGCACACATAAAATCAAATGGTCAATATAAATTTATTTTGACCACGTGTGCTTAATGTTAGAGAGATTAAAATAGAGAAACCATGACGTGTTAAATGATTCGCTCATGATAAAGAAATGACCAATAAATGCGAGAATGCCCAATTGTCAAAGAATAAACATAAAGTGCCAATAAAGTAATATGACAATAGGAAAATATGTATCTCTTTGCAATAAAGTGGCATATACAGGAAATGACTCGAAAGTGGAAACAATCTCATATTTGATGTGTGATTTTTGTTAAAGCTCTAATGAATTGATTTCGGTTTTGCAATCCACATTGTTAATATCATGCAGAAATTTTTTTAGTATATAGTGGCCAACAAAACAAAGCATTTATTTTAAAAGAATATGATTTTGAAGATAAAGACTGTTGGGACTTTGATTGATTTTATAAAACAGCTGCATTAAAAGTTTTATATACTATCAAGATTTATTTTTCAAGTTTTTGTAGTTGATTATTGTTTTCAATTGGAAAACTCCAATTTCAGTATTATGGAAAATGAAACATTTGTCAATAATGAGTCACTGAAAGGAGTTTTATTTGAATCTCAACCTTAACCGTTTTATTTATTCCTGCATATTAAAGTTGGCATAAAGTGGAGCTTTCTAAATTGAACTTTTGGCATGAGAGATTAATATGTCTCCATAAAGAAGTTAGTAAAGTTTTGAGTCATAAAAAAAACTCCTGATTTTACTAACATTGACACATGAGTGGACTACATTAAGGAAAAACAGACCAACAAGACCATTAAAGGTGCCAAAAGGGTTCAGTGATCCTAAAGATCATACACATTGTTATAAATGTACCTTATCTCATTATTTACCGAAATGGTCAGAGAGATTTTATTACATTCGTTGATGACCATGAAAAATCAATGTATCTCTATATATTCTAATTAATGAGGTTAAAGCATTAAATGTTTTTATGTCCTGTAAAGTGGAAATAGAGAAACATGAAGTAAACACAGATCGTAAGATCTGATGGAGGTAAGGAATACTACGGTAGGTACAATAAAAGCGAAAATATGATGGATCAATTAAGTTTATGGAGTAAAGCCTGAAACATCGTTGTGTATTTATTTACACATTTGGGATTGTCCTAATAAAGAGAGGATTTTTAATTCTCGCCCAGGGAAATTATATTCAAGGACAATCAACGATATTTTCCTTGGCTATACAGTACACTCCAAGATATTTGAATTTTCATTATCCTTCATATAGTCGTAAAATTGTTAAGTCTCATAAAGTAAATTTCCTTGAGGAAGTTGAACCTAGTGGGAGTGCTTATCCTCGAAGGATGAAAGTTGAGGAAACATAATAGTTGACTAAATTACCTTTAATAGAAAGATGTTTGATTGTGTTTGAGGAAAACCAGTTTGATTACCTTGAATTGCAATCATTCTTAGTAAAATGATTAGAGTTTGCTTTCACAAACCATTGTGTAGATAACTCTACATTTTAGTAAAATGTCATAAAGGGTCATTTATGATAAACATGACATTTAGTAACTCATTTGGTTTAGAGTTACATAAAGTAGATGTAGAAGTGAAATTTCTAAATATAAGATCTTAAAGGAGGTATAAAGGTTAAAACTTGAATTAAGAATAACAGTCAGTCATTTTGGACTAGTATAGATATCTCACCATTGGTATGTGAAATTTCACAAGATTGTTATCTCATAAGGATTTAAGGAGAATTGTGTTGATATTTGTACATACTCTAGGGTCAGTGAGAGTAAATTCTTTTCTAGTCCTATACGTAAATTCATTGTGTTGAAAATGACAATTCAAGTTTGCTACATAAAGTAAATAGTAGCATTTATTGTCAAAGGGGATAAATTTAATGAAGTCCCTTAAGATGCATTGGATTAGGTTTGACATTGGTCAGACAACATGATTACTGAGGAAACTTCAGATTTGAAAGCAGCAAAATAAAGTACTGTAATAAATGTGAGAAGTCGAGGACTAAAGATTAACCTAAAGTAACTTCAACCATTTGGAGTTGATTGGTTATTCAGATTTGAATTTTGCAATATGGTAGACATTGTGAAGTTTACTTCAGGATATATATTTTCTTATTAAATTGATATATATATCCTATAAAGGTGGTAAACAAATTGCTGCCATAGAAGCAAAACTCATTACGTGCTATGAATATTTTTACACATGCATTACAGTTGTGAAACTACATTAAAAGTCTCAAAATTGTCGATATTATAGTGAGACCTTTTAAGATTTTCTGCAATAAGTGTAATACAGTTATCTTCTCCAAGAACTGTAAAGTTGAAGCAAAAATTATATATCGACATTCAGTATAAGAGAGAATTTTAAGAGACATGAAGTTCTCATTGAACTTATAAGTACTGAAGTAATGATTACGAATCTCATGACTAAAGTTTACCGGTAATACAGTTTAAAGTCATGAGAAGCATATGAGACTTATTAATTCAATTTTTGTCTTATTTCTGTCTATTTGGTCTATAGACATAAAGTCACTATTTTGGAGAATAAAGCTTTAGTTGTGCACATAAAGTTTAGTATCCATTGGGATATATAAAGTTGGACTTGAATGGCTTATGAGAAGACTATTCATAAAGTTTGATAGCCCATAAAGTGCTTGCTTTGGGGATATGGTTCATTGTAATACATGGAAGGGATGACTTGATATATAAAAGTTTTACCGCCATGATTCGTGCATAGTATTCCTCGAGTGAGTGGGAGCGATTCACGAATAATTGGAATAAGTAAAGTTACAACCATACGCGGGTGTACCTTATACCTAAAAGATATTCGTGTGTCACGTGGCCCAAGTGGAAGAATGTTAGAAATTTCCCTTTAAAGTGTGGTCCAAGTGCCACATGCAATAATAAAGTTTAAATTATTTAATTATGGTATTGGGTAATTATTCCAGTTAGAATATTATTCGTGGCATTAAATATAATTATTCCTTGATGGTAGGAATAAATAAAGAATTCATAATTACATTAGGGTCCCTAGCGTAGCCTATAAATAAAGCTCGTGTATCACATCTTTCATATGACATAAGTTAGAAACCCTAAAGTATAGGTTATATGCTCAGAAGACTCTATGTATTGTATTTGCCTATTGTGTGTTTTGTTTTGTAGGTTTTCTACATGTTGTTCTCCCATTAAGAACGCTTGATCATAACAGCTAGAGATCAGATCCTAATCATTTGGTTTTTCCGCTGTGTAAATCTTGTACGTAAATCTTACATAGAACGCTCCCTTGTGTGGTGAGTTTGCAAGAGTGTTTACAGAGGAGGGTGACACATAAGGTGGTCCAAATGGATATGGTGCCTTATATTACATGGGTTGAGAGAAAGAAGGTTTCTTTTATATAATCTGAAATCTGACGAGAGAGAGAGACATGTAGTGACATATCAAATGGTCCAATAGGAGGTGATCTTCTTACTCTCTCTGGGTGGTGGAGTTTTAAATGCAGGGATTTTCTTCCCATTTTGGGAAGAGGAAAGACTGTACAAGATGGCGCATGTAGACAATGTTGACAATCCAAGTAGTGGAAGACAATGTGCAATTTTATTAGGAAGTGAATATGTTGTGTTCTATAGCTTTTCTGATGATTCAAAGTCTTTAGCTTCTAATCTTTATTTTTGCCTCTTTCTCCACATCTAGAAATGACTTGAGCTGTCTGGGATGCACACCATTAATAGAAACTCTAATAAAAAGAGTGTTATGTATGCATGGGACATAAATTAGAAAATTTGTTCAGCCAATCTGGTAAAATCCAGAGGGACCAAACCAATGAATCTAGGCCATTTAAGGCATTGAAACAACTTCATTGGACGAGCATTGTCATGACTTCTCTGTATAAACAGAGCAAAGACGTACAGGAACCAATAATCTCCCATTCAGTTTGCCATTCATTGTGTTGTATGGCTTTCTTGCATTTAGGGTGTTAATTAGTTGGCATTGTTTCGTGGTACAAAATAAATTACGAAGCATGCCCCTAACAAATTACGAAAGAGTTGATTTAGTCAATCGGATGAAATGATAACGCTGACGTCCATGTTGGCTTTTGTGCACAATCGAGATTTTGATGATTCCAATAAATGGATAAGTTTACAAAATTGACATCTTCAAAGACAAAGACAACTTGACGACAAGAGCCAAACCTTGAAGAAAGAAGAACAAGAAAATGCAAGGAGCTTAAAGTGAAGATTCAAGACCTTAGGGTATAATAATCCTTGTAACTCTTAATTTCACATTTGACAAGGATTTGAATCACGCACTTGCATATCTTTCAAAACATGCATAAACCGTTTTAAGTTTTGTTTGAAAGATTAAAATGTTTTTATAGGTTTCAAAACATCTCAATCAAACCTTTAAACCTTCATATACTTATGGAAAGTATGTCTTCCAAATTGAGTATTTAAAAGTGGTCAAAAACCTTGTTTTTAAAAGAACCGGATCTTGCTTAAGTTGAGGAACGGTCGACCGGTACTTTGACCAGCTGTTCAAGCGGTCGACCGGTACTTCGACTGCCTCATGTAGCGGTCGACCGGTTGGTTTTGACAAAAGAGTCATTGAGCTTCTGACAATATGACCGTTGGAGTAACGGTAACTTGAAGCGGTCGACCGACTCGTTTTAGCAAAAACTCCCAACGGCTATATACGGCTTGTGAGACCCCGATTTTAAGTCTGTCAATTTATTGCTTATGAGCTCTTAAGTGTGTATTACGTTAATTAAGAATGTATTATGGAGAAATGTACGTATGGTTTTATTTATCTAAAGTTATGTCTAGATGGAATTTCTCCCTAGCGTTTTATGAGTTTTAAGCTAGAAGTTTAAATGTTATATTAATTGTCTTTGTTAAATTGAGCAGTTGAGATTTATTAGCTTGAAGTGTATTATTAATTGAATATTTCCTTAAGTTACAATAATTTGAGGAATTTAAATAGGGCTTTAATTTTGAAATATATGTGATAATATGTGGATCCTTGGAACAAGAAATGAGGAGACATATTAAGGTTAGATTTGTGGAGTGGCAGGAAAAGAAAATAAATTTTCTTTAGGGGCAGAAAAGGAAAGAAGATGGAAAATTGAGGGATAAGAAGGGAAAGTAGGGGGAAGGGCAGTTTTGCCTTTTCCCTTCCCCCCAATCCCTTCCCGTATAAGCCAGCCCCCTCCCCAAAATCGCATAAACCTTGCCCTATCTCCCACCCGCACGAAAGAAGAAGGAGAGGAAGAAGAAGAAGAAGGAGAAAGAAGAAGAAAGAAGAAGAAGAAGGAGAAGAAGGGAAGGAGAAGGAGAAAATAAGAAGGAGAAAGAAAGAGAGAGAAAAGTGGTGAGTAGTTGGCCGGCCAAGCCATCTCTCCCACTCTCTTCTTGCTTTCTTTTTGCTGGTTGGTTGTTGTGAAGGTTGTTTGTCTAGATTGATTTCTCCTTGTGAATCATGTGTATTTCTTTGAAGAAGTGTAGAACTATTAGATTTTAAAGAGAACATGAGTTGTACATGAAACCTAGGGAAAAATGGTCAGATCTGGAGATTTATATACAAGAGAAACCAACTTGCATGCTAAGTGTTTGATAATAGGACCAAAAGAAGTGAAATAGATGCAATAACATTTGTTTGAGGGATGAAATCATGGTTTTGGTTGGAAGTTTTGATTTGTAGGTGTAAAATAGAAGTATGGAATATGAGGTTATAAGAGGAGAGCATGTTAAGACAAATTTAGTGTGTGTTGGTTGTATAATGTGTGTTTTGTGTCTGAAATATGGACTGACGTTCGACATGCGCTTGAGCGTCCTGACGTTCGACATGCGCTCGAGCGTCCTTCAGGAATTTTTGTACAGGATGTGCACGTTCGACCGACGCTCGACCTGCGCTCGAGCGTCACTCAATAGTTTCGCAGAGAGTTACGCCCGACTAACGCTCGACAGGGCGCTCGAGCGTCCCTTAACATTTTATACAGAGGCATAACGCTCGACGAGCGCTCGACCGACTCTCGAGCGGCTTCCTTTGAATTTCACGAAATTTTCCTGAAAATTGTAGTTCCTTTTTAACTATTAGGAAACCTTATTAGGTTTTACTTAAGGAGATATCTTGTGTCATAAGATGACCAACTAGAGGTCAAGAAAATGGATGTTTTTGTATGACGAAGTATGAGTTATTGAATAAACTACTCTATACGTCTAGTGAACTTTTGAATAAAACTAGTATAACCCAATTGTAGGCAAGTGCAGTTCAAGCGCTTAAGGGAACAAAGGTAAGTGAAAATAGTAAGTAGAAACTTACGCTTTTCAAAAACTGGAATGATACACTGCATGAAAAGTGTTTATGAATAAGCATATCAAGCATGACATTATCAAGCACGACATGAATACATCATGATCATTTGCATTCATTTTTCTCATGAGAAAGAAGGAGAAATTTTATGCAAATGAAAGTACCATGTTTATGCTACTTTATGACAAGTTAGTTAATGAACCCAAGTCGGTCGGTACCGTACCAAGTCAAGAAGGTGCATCTATACCGAAGGACGTTTACGTGAATGATGGATGTCACCTAGGACACCCATACCGAAGGATGCTCGCAAGAATGATGGGTAGTCCATGAGGTATGTGCAATCACACTGAAGGATGCTTGCAAGAAGGTGTGAACCTCCAAGGGTCGCGTCTAGCCACTGAAGGACGAATGCGAGAAGGTGTGCTAGCTCGACCATATGTAAGGTCCCCAAGGGAAATAGGGGACAGTTCCAACGGGAACGCACAACCCTAATGTCAGGGGTAAATAGAGGGCAAGTAGCCCATCAGATAAGAATGAGAATGATTTTCCAAAAGCAAGAGTTTTCACAAGTATAAGTGTTGTTTTCAAGAGCAAGTGCATGTGCATATGCAAACATGGGGCATATACGTGCATCAAAATTCATGATCATGCATGAATTACATTATGTTTACATGAAGTACATGCTTATGATTTCAAGTTCAAATGCAAGCTTACGATTACAAGTTCATGATTATGAGTTCAAGTACAATTTCATGTTTCCCAACCAGGATTTCAAATTCATGGTTTTAACTATAACTCCTTACTGAGTCTTTCGACTCACAGTTTTAAATTGTATCATTCCAGATAATATTTCAGGGGAGGAAACTTAAGAGGAGGACCTTGAACCCTAGGAGAAGGGTTGGCGAAAATGTCTTTTCCTTTTTGCTTATATTAGTAAATGTTTAGATAATTTTTGTAAGAGCCGGCATGAGCCTCCGTGGTGTGGTGGTCATGGGTTATTCGGCTTAGTAAGTTAAGGTTTTTAAATGGTTGATATTTTGAGACCATGTTATAAATACTTTAAGTTATCGATGGGAAGCATGTTCTAATGTTCGTATGTGCATTAAACGCTAGCGATATAAGGCTTCTTTTAAATATTGAGGCATCATGATATTTCCGCTGCAAGCATTTTAGTAAGTACGCTTGAGCGTTCCTTGTCGGGAATGCTCGCGGCTGTCATTAGCCTCGTTTAGCTAGCGTTCGGGCGTGACACGACTAGTTTTCATATGTGGCCTATAAATACACTTTCATTTCGTCTAAAATCATAACCCAACGACCACATATCATTTCTACTACTTGAGAAATATTTTAAACCTTCCTATTCTATATTTCTCATAGCATTCACACAAATTACACTTTCACATCCTTGTCTTTGTGTGAATCAAGAGATAGAGTTTTCCACTTTTATATCTACTCTTTGAGAGAGTCTTGTTCCTCAATCTACCTATCAAAAGAGGTGTTTCCTTTAGTGAGGTTGTTCACTAAAGAAGAAGCTTTGAGAGTATATATCTCAAGCTTGGTGAGGTTGTGAGTGGTGAGCTAAACTCCAACCCCAAGTCACAAATCACAAACATTTCAATATAAACACATCACAACCAACCCCAAACTCCATTGCTATCATTTTAGTCACTAAAACTTATAAAAACACATAATTTGATATCCTAAAATCCATATTTTTCATCCTAAAACAAAAGACATTTTAAAACTCACTAACCTCAAATGCAATCCAACGCGAAATTCCAAATGAATTGCTCCTTGCACACCCTTTACCACGAGATTGACGTCCAAAATCAGCTCCATTTTTCTACTCTCACTCAAATCTCTCAAAATTTCGAAGTATTTTACGTTTTTGCTATACTGTCTGCGATTTCGCGTCTTTCAAACAAATACAGGACGTTCGGATGCATTTAATGTAGTTCGGACACCTACATGTATAATATTCGGCCGCATAAAATTTCATACAGGTTTAACGCTATATTGGACTTCCGAACGCAAACTTATTTTTCACGACATCGTTTTAGAAATCCCCAAACGACACCATCTGATCTTATTCAAATGCATCCGGACATAACATAAACGTCCGAACACTAGCTTAAATTACACGACATTGTTTTAGACATACCAAGACGATAATATCTAATCATAAACAACTAAGTCCGGACGATATCAAATATACCGTCTAAACTGAATCTTAAACGAAAAAGCGTCCCAACAGTATAAACAAGTGTTCGGACGGTGAACAACCGTTTTCAACTTTCTTATAACGTAAACACGTGTCCTCCATGCGACAGTTATAGTATAGTCCGGACGGTGTCTAATCTGTTCCAACGCCTACCTCATTTACCTTCATTGCGATATGGGAGTCCGGACCCATATAATGGAGTCCGGACGCGTTTCTGCATATGTTTGGCCGAATAACTGGGAATATCGTCCGGACTGTTTACATAGGTTCGGACGATGACAACCGTTCTCAACTTTTGTATAACGTAAACACGTGTCGGCCATGCGACAATTACAGTATAGTTCGGACGCGTTTCTGCATATGTTTAGCCGAATAACTGGGGATAACGTCCGGACTGTTAACATAGGTTCGGACGGTGACAGTCGTCTTCAACTTTCATATAACGTAAATACTTGTCCGCCATGCGACGGTTACAGTATAGTCCAGATGGTGTACTAATCCGTTCCAACGCCTACCTCAATTACTCAATTGCGATATTCGGGTCAGGATGGGATTGAACACCATCCGAAGTTTAACAGTTTTATTTCGATGCTTAAGTTTACTAAATTCACTTTACTTCACAAAATAAATTTTATTTAAATAATTTAATTTACTTAATAAATTTATTTCACTTAATTTAATTTAATAAATTAATTTATTTCATTCAATTTAACACTGTATAATTTCGCTCAAATTTTTAATTTTATTTATTTATTTTAAATACATAATATATATATATATATATATAGTTAGAAACCCTTTTATATTAAATATTCGTTATAACTAATCACCAATTTAATTATAATTGCAAGCGAATTACACTAACCGTTATCATCTAATTACACTAACCGTTCCGCTAACATATCAAACGTACTAATCATCTTTTTAATTTTACTAATTTTTTGTTTAAATTTTAATAAATTTAATTTAATGAAAAATATAATTAATATAAAAAATAAAAAATAATCCAAATACCGAACGAAAAACACAATCATAATGATAAATAAATGATAGTGATAAAACATAGACAGGAGACGACTCCAAATCACGGCTGCCTTTGGCTAGTCCATATCTTGTCCCAGGGCATCACGAACATGCGCCAAATGCTCCTCCATATTATTCATCTGTCTGACGAGTGTCCGCAGCTGTATCGGCACAGTATGGATAGACTGAGACAACTGAGACAATTGTTCTCTCATCCTTATTAGTTCCATCTGCATAATATTCAGCCCTTCCGTTATAGCCCTATCAGTTAGAGCAAGTTTGGTCTCCAGACCGGTCAAGCAGCATTGCCGCTCCACGCACAATGAATGCATCGGCTGCACGATCGCCTGAATACTCTCGCTTAACTCCACTAAATAGGCGGTTGTGCAAGCTGGTCGCTCTGTTTTTCCCCCAACATTGGTGATACTTCTCCCAGAGCGTTCCATGGTCAACCTAGCAAAAACCGTTCGCACGAACTTCAAAATGCATGGTTTAAATTTTAGGCAGTCCGAACGTTAAAGAAAACGTCTGAATGTAAAATTACTATCCGGACGTTTAATAAACCGTCTGGACAGTGAGAAACGTTGTCCGAACGTGCTTCGATGAACACATCAAAACAGAGTGATTTGATAGACACAAACTAAACAACAGATGGTATTGAATTGAAATGCAAGAAATTGAAAAGCAAATTCATGAAGTAAGTTTTACCTGAAGTTCCTTAAGAGGTCTAAAACGTATAGTCAAAACGTTTGGGAGAAAAGTTTGAGAGAAGTGAGTGAGTTTGTGATTTTGACAAAGTCTGGCGAGTTTAATGTTTCCAGTAACCGTCCGAAGGCGTTATATAACCATTCGGACTCTTCTCCGCGGTTATATTCGCACGTGACCTTATCAAATTTCACCTTATTAAATATACCTGTTTCGAAAGGTTCCAGAACTTATATGGTCCGGACTCTAAATATGGGTCCGGACGGTATCGATGTCACGTGTCTGAAGTTTTGCAACGTGGAACCACACGATTCACGGAAGAAGAATTGATAATTGTGCGGACATTTTTTCTTACCATCCGGACTCCGTAATATTGTTCGTTTGAACTCTGTTGATAACGTCCGGACGTACTAGACTGTTCATGACGATTTTTAATTTCTCACTATATCCTAACGATTATTATTGGTCAGGCAATGGCCGTTCGGACATGTTACAAAACGCGTCCGGACGGTATTGTGAAAATTGTGACGATTTTAACTTTCACTCAATTACGACGATTTGGAATTTGTCACTCTTCATAGAGTCCGAACGAGTTATTGTTCGTCCGGACTGAAGTTTTTTTGTTGTGACGAGGTTTATCGTCACTCATTCGCGACGCGTGTATGTCGTCACACCATAAATATGTCGTCACTCATTCGCGACGCGTGAGGTGCGGACGGTTTTGGCATTTCTAGATGGTTTTCAGTGACGAAATTAATATTTTGACAAGAAAAGTTAACTTTAGGTGACAAAATTTGGTTTGACACCCAAAATTTTGTCACCTAAACCTATATTTCTTGTAGTGACTATTTGGTAACAATAGTAGATATTTGGCTTCTTTTCGCTATGAAAATTGGGTTTGGTCACTACAAGTCTACTTTTGTGACAAAACTCAATTTTCGTCACTAAAGACTCACTTTTCGCGGCGTCAAAACAACTAAATTTTTTGGGGTAAACTCATAGTTAGCCTCGAATCTTTGGGGCGAAATCAAGTTACTACCCTTATTTTCCAAACCAACAATTTAAGACTCATATGTTTCAAAATCACTCAATCCTCGACCCCCATTAAAATTCACTGTCAAATGATACGATTTTTTGTGAAATGACCATAACGCCCTTGATAAGTGATTGGTGAATGACCAGACTGCCATTGCTCTCTTTGTGCCCAGACGAAGACCAAAGTTTTTCTTCCATGGGAACCACCCTCCCCCTCACCTGCAACCACTTGTTCATCTACATCAACAAAATCACCAAATAGCTCTGGTTCTTCGCCGTCCGTCTCGGAGAAGTTAACCAAACACTCATCCTTGCTACCGTTGTTATCCTCATCCTCCATTTCTTTGTCACCCTCGACCTCACCTTCCCTCCCCTGACAATTACCATCACCCTCACGTCTTCTCTTCTGTTCCCGTCTTCCCTGCAGCTGACAACCATTCCAACCACTTGGTTTCATCAACGTCCTCCATGAGCTTCCAATTGACCATCTTATCTTCATTCGCAATGTTCGTATCCGTCATGTTCTTGATCATGGCCAATGCATTGCTGCACATCCTTTCCACATGCACCTGACCGTCTAGCAAAGCCTCCCGCACGCGTTTATTGGCGTCGTCGTGCGAAAACCCGTCGGTGGAAACCAAACTCATCAACCTCCATTTCCCGGCCACTAACCCACTCCAACCCTCCAAACCGAATCACTCTTCCCTGAGGCATCACGTGTCATCTGCGGGTTCAGATCAAGACGCACTCTCTCTGACGATGACCGAACCGAACCACCCGAGTGATGCCCTCCTCTCCATCTTCTGGCTCCGCAAGCTCGTCGACGTGTTCCTTTGCTGCGAAGCCGAGTTCAAGGCCATTCTGGTAATGGGTCTTGACCCTTCACAGATTTCCAAGCCTCCAGTTTATCGTCTCATACTCTCATCCCGGAGTACTTCGATCGCATTGTGAAGGCGCTTGACGTTTGCAATGTGGTCTCACACGGGCTCGAATCGGTCAAGCACTACCAGACCGAGATCGCTATCACGGGGTTGGAACAGAGACCGATAGGCGATGGACAGGTCCGCCGCGCCAATAAGTCCTTGACTTCTCAAGGAAAATGAGGGTAGCAACCACAAGTCCGCTGAGCGAACCTGGTCTTTCGGGCACAGAAGTTCCGTGAAAGGACCGAGCAAATCCAGGCCATGTTGGCCAACCTGGTGGCGCTGTGTGGCGGGGAATTAGAGTCGTACGTCAACAACTAAAGTAAGGGCAGTCTGGTCATCCACCAATCACTTATCAAGGGCATTCTGGTAATTTCACGAAAAACCTTCTCATTTGACGGTGAATTTAAACGGGGGGCGAGGATTGAGTGATTTTGAAACATAGGGGTATCAAATTATTGGTTTGGAAAATAAAGGTAGTAACTTGATTTTGTCCCAAAGTTATGGAGCTAACTATGAGTTTACCCCAAAATTTTTTGTAGTGACATGAATCTTCATTCCATTTTACCATCATGCACGTTTGGCAACTTATGACAACAAAACAATGGGGATCCTGTCAACAAATTTTACGGTTGTGACGTCCTTTGTCCTCAACTGACCGATCGACCACAAGAACTTGGAATTGTTCTTGTGAACTCTCTCCGTTTCTATCTCCCCTTTTTGGTTCTGCAAATGTGTTTTCGTGTGTAGGCTTGCACCGGCAGGTACTTGGAGAACACTAATCAAGTATATAGGAATCAATCGGGTGTACGTTGCAGGACTATGGCATTTCTGTGTCGTTGTCGCGTAATGCATTTCTGGTTTATGTAGTGCAAGAAAAGATTGGCATCGTTCTAAAGCTAGACTCCATTGAGAAGGTTTGGTAAATCATCACACCTTGAACGTGGGTGAGTATTCTATATTTATAAAATGTAAAACATAATTACAAAATCAATTATACAATAGAAACGAACAAAAACATTTACACAATAGAAACCGACAAAATCAATTACACAATAAAAACGGTTCTCCTGGAATCAAGGTAAAGAGCTAGAATCGAGGTTCAATAAGTCTATGTATGAGAAGCTTTAGATATAGGCGTATGATCCTCAACACCCCCCCCCCCCGCAAGCTGAGCGTCGCATTGGAATGGACGTAAAGCTTGGAGCAGAAAAATTCAAAGAGAGGCCGATGAACACTTTTGGTGAAAATATCGGCAATCTGAAGATGAGAAGGCACATATTGAGTGTGAATTTTGCCGCCAAGAACAAGTTCTCGAATAAAATGGTAGTCTAGTTCAACATGCTTGGCGCGGTTGTGGGAGACTGGGTTGGAACTCAGAAAGAGTGCACTCTTATTGTCGTATAAAAGGAGAGGCGGGGTTGGAATGGAAACCCGAAGATCACTGAGGAGATGTGTGAGCCAAAGGAGTTCAACAACGGTGTGGGCCAAAGCACGATACTCAGATTCACAACTTGAACGGGAGACAGTAGACTGCTTTTTAGCATTCCAAGAGACTACATTGTTCCCAAGAAAAATAGAGTAGCCCGAAGTAGAGTGACGAGTGTCGGGACAACCAGCCCAATTAGCATCAGAATAGGCAGTAAGAGCAACAGGAGTGGTGGAATGACGAAATTGAAGGCCAAAATGGAGAGTGCCTTTGACATAGCGAAGAATGCGCTTAACCGCTAGAAAGTGGTCCTCAGTGGGCGAATGAAGATATTGGCTAACAGAGTTGACAGCATGAGAAATGTCGGGGTGCGTGATGGTCAGATATTGAAGTGCTCCAACAAGAGATCAGTAAAGTGTTGGATCGGAGAACGGAGGACCATCAACAGATAAATTCTGAGAAACAACCATGGGAGTTGGAACCGGTTTGCTATCAAGTAGCTGGGCGCGAGTAAGAATATCGCGAGCATATTTCAGTTTACTAAGAAAGAGACCATCAGCAACAGGGGAGGCTTCAAGACCAAGAAAGTAGCTGAGAGAACCTAAGTCTTTGGTGGCAAACTCAGAATTGAGTTTACAAGTGAAGTTGTCAAGAAGAGATAAGTTGTTGCCAGTAATAATGATGTCATCAACATAAAGAAACAAATAGATAATTGCATAATGCTTTTGATAGACAAATAGAGATGTGTCAGCACGACTGCAAGTAAATCCAAGTTGAAGAAGGAAAGAGCTAAAATGCTGAAACCAGGAACGAAGAGCTTGCTTGAGACCATAGAGAGCTTTCTGCAACTGACAGACATGATTAGGGAAACGATGATCAATGTAGCCAGGAGGTTGTTCCATATAGACAGTTTCAGTGAGATAGTCATTGAGGAAGGCATTCTTGACGTCAAGTTGGCGAAGGGGCCATTGATTTGCCACAACAAGAGAAAGTACAACACGTACGGTAGTAGCCTTGATGACAGGGCTAAAAGTATCTGTGTAGTCAAGACTAGGGACCTGAGTATAACCTTTGGCGACAAGGCGAGCTTTGAGCCTTTCAATAGAGCCGTCAGGAAGATATTTGGTTCGGAATACCCATTTGGAGCCCACAATATTGGTGTTAGTAGGGCGAAGGACCAAAATCCAAGTGCGATTATTTTGAAGAGCTCAAACTTATTCATCCATGGCGTCAAGCCATGCAGGATTCTTAGCGGCATATTTGAAGCCTTTAGGCTCAGTGGAGGCAAGAAGGGCTGAAAGAAGGCCAGAGGAGCCCAAAACAGCAAAATCCGCAGGATGACAAGTCTTAGAAACACCAGACCTTGGCAAGGGTGAGCATGGGATGTGAGCCAATAACAGGAGGAGCTGTCTGGGTCTCAGTAGGTGGAGCCATCTGGGTCTCAGGAGTGCTACAGGGAGCGACCGAGAGGAACCTGCAAAAGTATCAGTATCTTGCAAAGGCTCATGGATAGGATCAGTACAAATAGCACACGGGGTGGATTCGGACTGAGTAATAGAGGAAGAATGAGGTGCAGGAGAGAACAAAGGGGTTTCAATGCGGAGAAGACTGGGTTCCAAAAAATTGGAATAGTGGAGGGAAGTAAGGGATTGAGCCGGGGAAGTGGCGAGGGAGGGGTAATGGTGTTCATCAAATTGAGCATGGCGGGTGATATAGAGCCTAGAGGTAAGGGGATCAAAACATCGAAAGCCTTTATAAGATGGACTATAACCTAAAAAAATGCAAGGAATACTGCGAGGAGAAAATTTATTAGGCATATAATCACGCAAACAAGGATAAACATGACAACCAAATGGGTGAAAATTAGCATAATTAGGAGAGGAACCGTACAAAAGCTCAAAAGGAGACATACCACCAAGAAGGGGAGTAGGCAAACGGTTGATGATGTAAGCTGCAGTGCTAAAGGCGTCAACCCAAAAGCGAGGGGAGAGATGAGAGTGAAAGAGGAGGGCCAGACCAGTTTCAGTCACATGGCGGTGTTTGCGTTCAGCTTGACCATTTTAAGCAGAGGTATAGGGACAGGAAAACTGATGATGAATGCTGGAGGTACAAAGATGAGCAGTGAAGCAAAAGCTTGTGAATTCACCCCCACCATCACTCTGGAAAATTTTAATACGTGTAGAATGTTGAGTCTCCACAAATTTTTGGAATTGGATGAAAACATTGAAAAAATCAGATTTAAATTTTAGAGGATAAAGCCAAGTAAAGTGAGAGTAATCATCAATAAAAATGACATAATATTGAAAATCCGAATTTGATTTGACAGGAGACGGGCCCCAAATATCGCAATGAATTAGGTCTAAAACAGAGGAGGACCTACGATCGTTACGTGGATATGGCAAGCGATGATTTTTTGCAAGTTGACATGTATTACATAATTGAGGAGATGGCAACAAAGAGGTGAGATAGAGATGGCCGTTTTTATTTAGAGAGGAAATAACAGAATGATTTACATGTCCAAGGTGAGCATGCCATAAATCATAGGAAGCATGTAATGTTTTATTGTTGAGAGTAGAAATAAAGGCCGAGTTGCCGCGCTCTAGCACATATAAGCCGCCAACCTTCTTACCGGTTGCTACCACCCGTCTTGTGTGACGATTCTGAATAGAAAAAAGATTGACAGTAAAGGTAACCGCCAAAGGAAAATCAGATGTTAATTTACTGATGGAAAGTAAATTTTTGGTGAGGTGTGGAACAACTAATACATCTAATAGATTAACATCAGGAGCAGGGGAGAGACTACCAGTATGCGTGATACGTAAGGAGGCACCATTTCCCACTATTACAGAGTCCTTACCAGCATAGGGTGTTGGCTGATCCAAGACAGAGGGGTCATTAGACATGTGGGCCGAAGCTCCAGTATCTAAAAACCACTCAGAGCGTGCAGGATCATTGAGGGAACAAGATCCAGTGAATGCTTGGCAAGATGGGCAGCGGAGTCACTGCGGGTGTAGCGCTGGTTGCACCGATCAGCTTAGTGGCCTTCAATGTGACAGATCTGACAACGGGGAGGACGACGCCCATGACTGGAAGAGGTGGTGCGACCACGAGAGGAGTTGTGGCGGCCGTGACTGTTGGTGCGGGAAGGAGGGCGCTAGTTTGAACCATTGGAAGAGGCAAGGAATGCGGCAGCAGCTGGTGCGGTGGGCTCGAGTGACCTCTGAAATATTTCAAAACTCTCAGCTTTGGAGACGAGATCAGCAAAGGTCGGCAGAGGGGTGAGAGCCATCTGGGCAGAGGAAAAACTCGAGAAATCGGTACCGAGGCCACGGAGGAACCAGTGGACCTTGTCGGTGTCATCAACGGGACGACCGATGGCATGAAGCTGATCACAAAGGGTTTTGAAGGTGCGGGCAAAGGAAGCCATAGATCTGGTTCCTCGTTTGATTAACTGCAATTCATCTTTAAGATGAATTTCTCTAGCTTTGGAACGATGGTTGAAAGTTGTCTCCAAGGTAAGCCATACATCGCGGGCAGTCGAGAGACCAACTATTTTAGCCAGGGCCTTTTCGGTGAGAAAGGATCGAAGGAGACAAAGGAGGCGTTGGTCAGCAGCCCTCCACACCAGGTATTCCTTGGTAGGTGTTTGAGAGGTGGCAGCTGCAAATTGCGGAGGTGGGACGATGGAACCGTCAATATGACCAAGTAATTCTTGGTTTTCAATGAGCGGAAGAATGAGACTATGCCAGAGAAGATAGTTGGTGGAAGAAAGCTTGATTGTGATCATATGAATGGGAGTATTGAAGGGGAGAACAGAGGAGGAAGCTTCGGTGGCCATGGAAAAAAAACAGGATCTGGAGGTTAATCCGATTGTTCCTCTGATACCATGAGAAGGTTTGGTAAATCACCACACCTTGAACGTGGGTGAGTATTCTATATTTATAAAATGTAAAACATAATTACAAAATCAATTATACAATAGAAACAGACAAAAGCATTTACACAATAGAAACTGACAAAATCAATTACACAATAGAAACGGTTCTCCTGGAATCATGGTAAAGAGCTAGAATCGAGGTTGAATAAGTCTATGTATGGGAAGCTTTAGATATAGGCGTATGATCTCAACATCCATTACCAATGAAGATGCATGGAAAGGATATGAAATGCTTATCTTCAACACCTGGCAATGGTGGCTCCATAATGGAAGCAAACAACCGTAAGGTGCTTCACGAGTTAATAGAGGCCTTTTGGTGCTTTATAACAGGTACTAATTAACAGGCCATGTGCTTTTTCTAAGTTGTAGATGAGATTATATTCAAGAAGGAGATCAAATATCGAAAGACATGGATCGTTTGGTTGCATTTGAGAAGGGGCTAACCACTTGGTTCAAAGTGGGTGGACTCTAATGTTGATCCTAAAATCACGCAAGTCTTCTTTCAAGGCATTTCTCCAACGCATTTCAAGTAAGCAAATTACTAGGATATATGTTATAAGTTTTCTAATCCCTTTTCTGCAAGATCTTGCGTCTAATGTTATCCGTACACAAGTAAGTTTTTAGTCGATCCGGACTTCTAAAGAAGAAAGAAGAACTGATCTCCAAGCTTAATTCTGATTATTGTTGAAAGTAGGAGTGATGCTTCTATTTATAAGCCTACAAACTCACACACCCCACATTGCTAAGCAATGTGGGACTCATACTTTCAATACTCCCCCGCAAACTCAAGGTGGACAAACCGACAAATCTTGAGTTTGAAGTTACAAAAAAAAATTACAGGAAAAAAAATTACAAAGATTGCCGGTACTAAGCCGGGAAGTCGCCGGTATTGCGTTGGGAGGATGCCGATACTGAACCGGGAGGTTGCCGGTACTGAGCCAGAGAAAGCCGGTACTGAGCCGGATGGTCGCCGGTACTGAGCCGGGAGAAAGCTGGTACGGAGCCGGAAAAGTTGTCGGTACTAAGCCGGATGGTCGCAAGGAAGTAACCGGACTAAGCCGAAAACCTTGCTCTGATACCATGTTAGAAATAAAAATTTTATACTTGATAAGTGAGACATTTATTAAGGGAAGACTCAATTGGATTAATTGTGTTAACTCACTTATATTTTAAAACATTACAAATGAGCTTTTATTTATAAGCCTACAAACTCACACACCCCACATTGCTAAGCAATGTGGGACTCCTACTTTCAACAGTTATGGGTGGTGGAGCCGTAGTGAAGAGTGGAATTCGACAAAGTCTACAACCTGCAGTGGACAAACGCAGCGCCGGTGAGTGGTTCAACGTATCCAGGTGGCTTGCCGCCGGCCACGACTGTGGTTAAAGATGTGTTGAGTAAAACGTTAACGCCTGTCACGTTGCTCGACGTGACTACATTATCACAGCTGAGGAAAGATGGACACCATCTATTTATGGTTCCGATGGGAAAGAAGGAGACGATCGTAGTCATTGGTGTCTAGCTGGTGTCCCCGACACCTGGATCGAACTTTTATACGCAATTATTTATCGTCACAGAAGGAGGTTCGAGAAAATAATCATGATGATCTTCTCCATCCATATTATTTCATGCCAAGCGAAGATTGTAAACTTCAGTGATCTAAAATGGGAATATTAATTATTTTCGGATAAGTATTAATAAAAGAGGGGAACTTCAAAAAAGCTATCAAGTTCCAAAGGCTATGATCGGTTCAGATAATTATTCTGCCCCTGATCGGTTCAGAATAATTCGATTCTCTCCTTTCGCATGATGTGGATCCCATGAGGCTAATGGTGGCCTTCCCATTGATGCATGTCGTATAAATTAACCAACAGACCGCAATCAAAGACTCAAATCAATCGATACTTACAGGAAGCCTGCATGACGATTAATTTCGAAGGAATGGAATTCGCAGAGTGAAGCATTAATGAAGGGATATAAAAATAAATAAATAGGAAAAATAATATCGAAACTATTGGTAAAAGGAATTACACGTACGGTGGGTGTAAGAAATTGTAACGTATTTTTTACTGGAAAAGTAATTTTATCTCCTTAAATTACGACTCAACGTTACTTCAAGTCATGTTTGATAACTGAAAATTATATTAAAAAAATTTAATATTTTCAAATTAAAAAATGAGGGCAATAGTATCAAAATACAAACAAAAGTCAGGGATAAAATTGTCAACCTAAAAATAGTTGTGAAAATCTTGTGCCCAAAATTTTGTCACGTTTGGTTAATCAAAATTTTGGAATATAGAAAATTTTGAAAATATTTCAATTGGCACGGAGACACGTGCGGAGCCACCGTTCGTGAGGAGGCCCCACGAAAGACGCAGAGAATGGCGGGAAAAGGAGTGTCCTGTCGGAGGGAAACTCATTAGTTATCATCTTTAGTATTCGCGTTTTTTTTAATTTCGAGGAGAAGATTCGTCGTATCAAAATCCCATACCTTAATACTCTCTGTCTTCTTCAATTTTCGGAGAAGAGAAAGAAGTATGGCAGGAATCGAAACCCTAGGCATACTGGAAGAGATTCAATCCCTTGTCTCCGACAAACTTCAAGTGGTAACTACCTCTCTCTCTCTCTCTCTCGGTCTAGATTCGTAATACTCTTTGCCGAAGCCACTACGAATTTCTGTAATCTTTCCTCAATTTTGTACAACAGATCAATTCTTGTTGGCTATAGTGCTAATTTCCCGAGGATGGTTAAACTCTCTCTCTTTTGGCCCCTGCCTAATTTTTTGAGTGTTGAATTCGCCTCTTCTGGTGCAAAACGGCTGTTTTTCGTGTTTGCAGTCTTCTAGGCATTTGCTTTAATACATATCCGCGTCCACCCACACCCCCTTTCTTATACGTCAAACAAGTTATAGAAAGACGGCCGAGGTGAAGAGATTAGACAAATTAGTGTCAGCAACGTGGATTTAAAGCTCCATGGGAACCCCCAATTTGGTTGTCTTGTCAAATAGACATTTGGAAAATTGCGAATGATAAATAAATATGGATGAGGAACTCAATTTTATGGCATCTCTTTTTGGTAGAGTAGGTGCGTAGATTGAGTTAACATCAACAGTACAAATGACAATTGATTCCTGCGATATAAGCAATCCCGTGTAGTAAGAAAGTGTGAAGCATTGACTGCGATCGTACCTATATCAGGTGAGACTTGCAAGAGTGTTTAATCAGAAATGATCAAGCATGTTTGATGATCTACCTTGAGCTTGTTCTTAATCTTGATCAGTGGTGTTTGCATGCCAAATATTTGGCATCTCAAAATTTTGGCCAAATAAAATAATTGTAAAATAATCTATCTTTCACTCAAAGCATCTTTCTATTACAATAAATATAAAAAATTCACTCAAATCATCTCCCTCCTCACTTTTTTACCAACTCTCATAAACTAAATCCATTTTTTCACCAACCCCCCGCAGACCCAAATGGTCAAAATTTTGGCATGCAAAAACCATCCTCAGGCTTTACTATTGGCTCTAAGTTCAGCCTAATGGGACTTATAAGCTTAGGTGACGTGGTCTTCAGAAAACCAGATGCTTGTATTAGTGTATATCTCTCTAAACCTTATGTACTTCTAGAGTCCATGTAAAAGACCCCTGGTTTCTGAGTCCTGATCCTTGTTCCACTGCTCTTATATAGATGTTGTGGACATACCATACTTAAAATGCATGATCGTATTCCTTGCATAGCCTACCTTATCAGTTGCTACTCTGCATGGAGAGCTTGTAAGCTCAATACGCTGTCTGAGTTCGGCATGGGATATGCTATTGTCGATTTTTCACTAAGCAGCATTTTCTTCCAGGTTTCCTACAAGTGGCTGAGTCGCAATTATTTAGTGTCATCAAATGCTGCGAAGAGGTAGGAATCTTCCTCATTACGTACGTGTTTGTGCACTTGCAGTTTGCATAATTTTTCATTTTACAAGTAGTTGACTGTATTTATGACAGGTTGCTTCAGGAGTTTGTTGAAAAACATGGAAGTGGATTGGAAGTTGTATATACTTTGTCTGGCTGGTTGAAAGGTGGTCCTCCAAATTACCATATAAGGCTTGTTTCCGGCCCCAAACTTGCAGGTAAGATTTCATGCCATGGTTGTGCTTCTAACGACATATTGCAATCAATTCAATAAGAGAGAGGATGAAGGGGGCAAGGAATCTATAGAAAGAAGAAGACTATGTTCGTGACTCAGAAAAGTCTTTCATACTATTTATATAAGCGGATGAATTAATCATTTTCTTCTCAGTCATGCTTTATTTTTATCGTTTGGTTTCTTAATCCGGGGCCCTGTTGTTGCTCTAACTATTCCCATCCCGTTGAGGGGGGGGGGACTTTTGAGAAACATTTGGAGTGTGCATGCCTACATGATGCATACCATTGTGTTTGAGAGAGAGAGAGAGATACTTGGCCGTAGTGAGTGACTCTTGCTTAGATTCTGGTTTTACATTTTGATCTCGTGGAAAATGGAATAAGTAAAATCCAAACTATTACGTTGTTGTCATTCAATAATTAATAGTAAGCACACCCTTGCAGTTGCAAGTGCTGCATAAAAGAAAAGCGTATGTTCTATTAAGAACACCGTTTTGGTAAATCTACAGAAACTCTGTTCTGCTTCATGGTAAAATAAAAGTGATTTGCCAACATAAGAAAATAGAAACTAGTGTTGGACTCATTTTTCATAAATTCATGCAGAAGCTGAACAAGAGTTTGACGGCAGTTGCTCAGTTCAGGTTTATAGTGTACAAACATCCATTCCAAAGGATCCAGCTGCACTTTGGAATGCTGAATTTGTACAAGCTGAAGAGCTCTTTAAGCAGCACATTACAGTGGACAATTGCTTGAGAGATAACAGGTTAGAGCGGATTTGTGATTTGAGCTTGTGTCCATGTGTTAATCTTCACTGTAATTTAAGGTGCCAATGGCCTTTCTAGTTCAGCCACAACTTGGTAGTCTTGGCTCCTATTTCAAACTAGGTGGTTACTGTAGCTATGAGCCTCTAGGCAGCCAGGTGACAAATTCCATTCCTTTTCAAGACTAAGAGAAACAGTTGAAAAGCATACTTTTGCACTGTGCACTTTGTTGTAATTTTGTGTAAATATGCAGTGAAGACCAACCCAAAAATCATCTGCAACAAAGAAAAGTCCATAAGAGTCAAAATCAGGATGCGAACTGTATACATCTAGAAGTTCTTTTTATACTTTGATCAATAGAACATTCATGTTTGAATAAATTAAGAGAAAAAGTTCATAAAGAATATTGGTCATTTTCTTTTTTTGGAGTAGCAATTTCAATCTTTACGTATTGGTGGACACATGCTTGAATTTTATCTCTTGAAGTTCTTCCTTGATGCTTACTGCAATCCTTCTTCAGGTTCTGCGGGATTTCAAACTCATTTGTCAAGCGGAATGTGGACGGAACACCTGTTAGCATTTCAAATCAACTGCCCAAAACTGCTGGAAGCCCAGGGCACTTGAAAAGTAGTTGTGTGTATGAAAATACCAAGGTTCCACAATCTCAGCATAAAGTACAGCAACCTAGCCAAAAAGATGTCAAAAGTGAACACAATGGCACAGGAATTCATGGTCACAATGCCAAACCTCCTGCTGGTAAAGAAAAACTCCTACCTGTCCCCCTTGGAAAAAAGAGTGTCCAGAATGCTAAAAACCCTTCAGGTCCCGGAGGTTCGTTGGCAAATTTTTGGGGTCATGCATCTGCAAAGTCGAAGGACTGTGTCCCTGCGGAAAATAATAATATCGTTCCAAATGCCACTGGTTGGTATCCATTCAGGTTTATTGCATGCTGTAAGATTTAAAGTAATCTATCTGACTATATAAGAAAAATTAGTACTGAAAAATCTTTTCTGAGACGAAACTTATAATGCAATTCAACCTGCAATTTACGATTTTTGTTAGCCCACCTTTCTCTTTTATCCATTAATAATTAATTGTGTTTTCCTTTTCTACTACAACAGTTAGTGCAGAGGCTGATATATGTGCTCGTGAAGCTGTAGAGGTTGGCAGCAGTGATGATGATGGTCGAGACGTCAACTTTAAGAGAGCCTCCAATGGTGAAGGTGGTAGAAAAAGGAGGGTTGTTCTTGATTTCTCAGATGAAGATGAAGAAGAAAATGAAGATGCGGTCAATTTAGCATCTCCGAAGAGTAAATCATCTCTAGATCAGAAACAAAGTACCAAAATTTTGGCTTTACAGAAATCCAATATGAGTTTTGACGAAGAGATAGAAGATAAGCCCAATGTCAAGGAAGGGATAGCTAATAGCAAAGAATCGAACCAACCATTGAGAGAGGAGTCTTCAGTTACCAGCAAGAGCACAAAAGCTGTGTCTTCCTCTGATGAGAAAGTACAAAGCTGTATTCCAGAAATTGATGTGAATAAGAAGGATACACCAACAGTTGCTGCTCCAAGCTCCCCTAAAAGGAGAAAAGTGTTGAAGACCCGGATTGATGAGCGCGGAAGAGAAGGTACATATGTTAAGGCCCATAGTTTTCAAGGAGACCTGTTTACACCACATGATCTGGTGCTTCTCCTTTGGAAATTCTCTAGCTAAACCCAACCCTAATCAAACTGATAAAGTCAAGATACCTTTTATACTTTAACTGATATGTAAATTAAATTCATTCTTATCCATATTCTTCCTAGGTAATAGACTAGTACTAAATTCAGTTAGCACTAGGGAGCTGTTATTTTGGTGACTGTTTAATGTTGGAGATTATTCTTGCACATATTACTGGCACATTTTCAAACCGTATTATAATTTACTAGAAGCTTATTCTACTACTCTCATTAAAATAAAAGTCTAAACCTTCATTCTGAAAAACTGGAATTAAAAAATAAAAATGGCCTTCTGCATACACTTCCCTGAATGCTCTGTTGAACCAAACTGTATTTATACAGAATTTCTGTTAGTATTACTTCCTCTTTACAATTTTGTCTTGCTTATTAATAATTGGAAGTTCGTTCTTGATCCAGTCACTGAGGTAATCTGGGAGGGGAAAGAGACAGAAGTGAAGAAAGCTGACAGCAGTACTACAACAAAATCTGAAAACTCTGCATTGTCCAATACCGTTAACAGGTTAAATATATTCTTCATCTTTAACGTTTATGTTTTGCTAGATCTTTTCTGTCACAAATTGCAAGTTGTTTGTACAGGTTTCTAGTGATAAACGCCTTCTTTGGTTTGATGGTTAACATGATCTCCGATGGTCGTAGCAAAAGACAGTCTTCCTTCTCTTGTCCTTTGTTTTTCAATGGTCCATGTATCATTCATTTCATTTCGTCGATGCAATTGGATTATGGGGATAACAAATAACACACGTAAAGATCCATACCAGATCCTACTGGGCCGAAGCCCACTTCTTCCAAGGTTTTTTGTGGAATTGAAACAATTGGAACCAAGATGTTGGTCAATATTTAATTGATTTTGACTTGGTCAATATATTGTGATTTACTCCGTATGTTCATCAACAAATAATGTAGGAAAATCGAACTTGGAGCTATTGCCTAAATGGTGCTGGAGAGGTCCAAGGAGGAGTTCAGATGCTTTAGTAGATTTAGTTCTTTCTTTCGTGCTCTCCAGGAAATTGTGTTGTTAATTTGTGGGCACAAGTAATTGAGTCATTAGTGTTGTATTAAGTTGATTTTCTACAGCAGAGGACTTATTATGCTTGTTAGTGCTAGATTCTTCATGTTATACTGTTCTATATAATAGCACTCTTGATGTCAATGACTACGCTCTAAATATGGGGTTTATAAATCCAGGCCTCCTGCAGCTAAGAAATCACCAGCAACGGGAAACATTGCCCCATCCAATCCTACAGGCAAAGCAGGAAGCAAGAAGGCAGGGAACTTGAAAGATCCCAAGCAAGGCAACATTCTATCATTCTTCAAAAGGGTTTGAGGAGATATTTGATGGTTCGTCAAATGCCAGTCGTCATGTATTTTTAGGTCCTCGAGTGATTTTCCATCTGGGTGGTTTCTCTGGGTTGGAAGGTTAAGGAGGGTTGGGCCGGGAGGTTGCTGCTACGGCACCCTAATCTTTGCCTTGAGTGGAAAAGAGTTAGAGAGAATGTTTTCAGTTGGACACGTGGAGGTTGTGTATGCAACATTTGTCATTGTGGTAAATTTGGAAGCCAGACCTTTGAGAGGATGAATGTTGTTTATAACGGATGAAATTTGGCTGCTGCCTGTCATTGATGTAATTACTCCATTTTGAATGGCAAGAGAGAGAATTAACGTTTTTCCATCGAAGTCAGAATTAGTCCTGGATCCTGCTTTCCACATTGATTATATATTCTTTTTTCTTCATTATAGTTTGACTCAACGCTAACTGCATTGCAGGCTTCAAATTCAATCTTACCATGTATTTTCAAAATGGGATAAATACAAAATAGGTGCATGTGATTTACGTCAAAATCAAATGTCCCTAAAAAATTTCGAGCATAAGTTCCTTAAGTTGGTCTGTTTTTATTTTTATTCCTTCCATCCATCTCTGTTAACAAAACTAATGGTCCAACAAGACAAGTCAGTCATTTTTCCTCATCAGCCCACCACGTCAAAAACACACCATTTGACACCTTAAACAAAACTTGACCCTCCAATCTCCATCACTAACGAATAACTTACCCTCGTTAGGTGACCACCCTCGCTGCAGAGGTCACCCAAACTCCAGCATCTTGTCGTTTTCCATTGCCAACTTTGCAATGGGTCATGGTTGTAGCTATAGCCTATGCTGCTTCCCGCTGCCACCACATCTTCTCCATTAGACCCTTGAGGAGCTGCTTGAATGAGTCTACATCGGATGTGTTAAGTAGTTTATTGCTCTGCATTTCATGCAAGTTGTTATGTGGTTCAGAAGACATGCGGCCCAAGAAGTCTTTCATTTGCCCTTTATTATGGCTTTGATCTGGGCTGGGTTCAGTGACCTGTGTTTGCCCCAGAGCCAGGTCTGTCCTTACAGGGCATGCTGGCTTGGAAACTGCCTTCTCGGAGGGTTGAGTGGACACTTGATCAGTGTTCAACAGCAGAGTTCCTCCTAGATGCTTGTTTAACTGCAACTTGGGGTGGAAAGATTGGTGCCCAATCAGATTTGGATTGTACAAAGCTTGTCATTGAAAGAGGTATGGAATAAATTCTCTCAGAGAAGACATTGGGCTAATGAAAATTTTGATGAATATGCGAGCATGTATCTTTCCATTTCTTCAGTAACTCATACTCTGTTTCACAAACAGTTCTTGATCCTCAGTCTGCAAAGGGCACAGATGACAAGATGAGTTAGCCAAATTGAAAAGATCTTTTATCAACCAAAGACAAAAACTAGAGAAGGGAAACAAGAGACGAGATGGATCAGGCTTTATTTTGATTATGTGAATCAATCTGAGCTGTTAAATTTGCCCGTGTCTGATCCACTATTTTGGCATCATCTTCTAGAGATTTGGCAATTGTGGCAGTTGTTGTCGAGATGCTTTTGATTTAACTTCAGAAGATTTCTCCAATTCCTTCGGTAGTTTTGCTAGCTCTTGTTCATAACTCTACAAGCACTGAGCACAACTTGTTCGTCAAGAAAGCTCTAAATTTTCAGAGAGTCGTCTTGGTGGGCATAGTTGTTGCAGTGGGAAACACCTTCGACGGGGACAATATGCGATATTGGGTAAGAGTTTGGGTGACCTCTACAGCGAGGATCAAGTATTGTTTTTACGTCTTAGAATAAGTTAAGGTGTCAAACAGTGTGTTGCTGACGTTGTGCACTGATGTGAACAAATGACTGACGTGTTTTGCAGGACGTTAATTTTGTTATAAGAGATAGATGAAAAGACTCAAAATCAAAACAGACCAACTTAAACGACTTATGTTATACTCGAAACTTTTTAGAGACCTATTTGATTTTGATGTAAATCACATGGACCTATTTTGTATTTTCCCTTTCAAAATACCCAAAACGTTAGTTAGAATTACGTGTAAAAATAAAGGTAGCCTTTCTGTAACGCATGAATTCTCATGGCACTAGCGGCATCATTTAGTATGACCAATATGCCGATGACACCTTGATGGGCAAACCTGACCCACTTCTCGAGGAAGATTAGGATATTTCCTGTATGATTTTTTGATTGGGTAAGACTCCTAATTTATAACGTCAAATATAGACTACATCTATTCATCATTGAGATAAAAGAAAAAAAAGGAGTAAACTCATAGTTAGCATCATATTTTTGAGGTAAAATTAAGTTATTATCCTTATTTTTTAAACCAACAATTTGAGACCCTTATGTTTCAAAATCACTCAATCATCGCCCCCGGTTTAAATTCACTATCAAATGAGACAGATTTTCATGAAATGACCAGAATACCCTTGATAAGTGATTGGTGGATAACCAGACTGCCCTTACTCTCTTTGTGCCCAGACGAAGACCAAAGTTTTTCTTCTCCATTTCCTGCCTCGACAAAAGCTCGTGGCTACCTCTCTGGACGAGGAGGTGATTTCGCAAAAGGCGTTTATCAGGGCTTCGTTGTTGTCGTCGTTGTTTCTTGGGTATCGCTTTCCATTGCCGAAGAGAGCCCCCGTTGTCAAAAGCTTTGAGCTTTGATCGGATTGCTCGGAGTTTCCTGGGTATCTTTCTTTCTCTCCCTCTGCACATGTCAGTATATGGGGCTCGCCCAGAAGAGAAGCCTAGAGAATAGATAGCAAGATGAAAAGTGCCCAGCAGACCGCACTTTGTCTTTACAGATAGAACTTTGAGTTCCACAGCAGTGGGTCAACAAGCTCATTATAATGTGTTTTTCTTTTCTGTTTATATCCGTTTATGATGGATTGGCTTTTTTCGGTCCCTTTTTTATTTTTAATTTTTTTTTAACATTTAATACAGACCATTAGATGAATTTATTAATGTGTTGTCATTCGTCCAATGGTCTGTTACGACTCATTAGGTAATTCCCTCTTAGGAGGGAATCCTTGTCCATTAAGTATCTTTTCTTTGCCCAGCGTGCGATGCATCTCGGTGCACTTGCTCTTGCTCTCTTTGTCCCAGCATAAAATTCATTCGTCATTATTTACTTTAATTACTCCCACAAGACAGTTTCCGTTTCTTTTCATTCCCGGCAAAAATAACTGACCGGATTGGGGTCTGCAGCCATATTTATGGTGCGTTGAGCTCAAGGTATTTTATGTTGACAATTGATGGCTTTAAGCTAATCACATAGTTGGTAAAGCAGAGCATAGTCTTTAGTTTTGTCATCTATACTTCCAATATTATCAATGATTGGGTCAGGCTCACGCAAAATTCACAGAATTTCCGAGATTTTTAGTCCCAAGCTTTGGCATATCAACGTATGGCGACACCCCTCTATTTCATGCTTTTGCAGTACCCTGTAGCCAGAAATTTGGCTGTTTGAAAGAGACGCAATCTTATTTCAAGTTATTTTTTGAGCAAATTTAGAAGACAATGTACATTTAGCATAACAAATACAATGACCTTCCTTGATACTTGATAGCGTGTTAGTGACAGTTCATCATCAATTCAAACTCACCGAAATCAACCTTCCCGTCCAAGTTCAGATCCGCAACCCTCACCATCTTCTCAATCTCACCCATATCCCACCCTTTGTCCAATCCCAGGCAGTCCAACACCCTCTTCAACTCCACCGCCTCTATATATCCATTACCATCCTCGTCGAAAATCTTTAAGGCTTCATGGCATGCAGAAGCTCATTGCGTTTTGATACATCCTCCAAACCGCCAAGCACTCCCTCCACAGGGACTTCGTCGTCGTCCAGGCCACCTTCACCTCGCCTTCCTCAGAAGGAGTACTATATATCAAACCAAGCTTCTCCACAACTCGCCTTGCATTCTCCTTCTTCATTCTTCAATTGTTTTGCATGCCAAGAACAACGACATCTGCATGAGCCCTGACTCCCCTGCGCCGGCCAGGCCCCTGGACATCAAGAGCTGCTGCTAGAGAATCATGGCAGCTACCGCAGCCGCCAACTTTTCCGAGCCGCTAATCTGGTGGTTGCGGAGCTTGGAGGCGAGGTTGGCGGAGTCGTCGAACTGGAAACCAACATTGTTGTTGTCGGGATTGGACGACGCCGTTTCGTCGGAGAGGTCTTTGGGCTTGAGGTCCGATGTTGGAAAACATTTGCTCCAAGAAGTCGTCATGGGAAGAGGGGTCGAAGTGAGAGTTCTGGACGTAAGGGTGCTGGTGGTGGTGCATCTAAGAGTTCTGGACCCCACACAACATATGTTTCGTCTGGACTTAAAATGTGGGAGGCACATGTGACTTGGGGACCACATCTCTGGAGGGTGGGGGGTCCAGCGATGTGGCTTTTGAGTACGTTGGCGAGATAGACTGTGAAACAACAAAAGGGGCGCGAACAAGAGAAGAGCAACGACTGCGGGTAGATTCGTCAATTTAGGTGGAGTAGAAGCACGTAAGACGCACGTGCACGAAAAACTGTCTCATTTGACGTTTAATTTAAACGGGGGCGAAGATTGAGTGATTTTGAAACATAGTGGTCTCAAATTGTTGGTTTGAAAAATAAGGGTAGTAACTTGATTTTGCCCCAAAGATATGGGGCTAACTATGAGTTTACCCCAAGAAACAAATACAACAATTACCAACTGGGAAGCCTTACGAGCCGCCTGAGTTTGTGGTTGGACCTTTGGTGACTGTCTATCTGTGACGTTTGGGTCATCGTATGAGCCATCTGCCTTGTATACTCGCAGAATTATTATTTTGGCCTCAAGTGGCGGATATGGTAGCGATCAATAACTACGACCCATTGAACCCAAGAATTTCAGGAATAAGAAGAAAATCCAAATAGATGTGGCATTCTCATTCAATTACCCGAAGAAGCTTACCGCAAGCAGGGTCGTCCAAAGTGAATGGCAAATGGAAAGGCATCAACATCTACTTTGTGAAAAGATGTGGAAGAGCATCACAGAAAAATATACATGATTTACATTCAGTCTCTGCACAAATGGTGCTATATATCCTCACCAGTATTCACTGTTTTGCATCAAGTTGGTGGGCTCACTCAACACGTATTTGGGTAGTTCATATTTTGCACCTGCAATAAATTTTGTAAGGCAAGGATGAAAAACTTCCTAAAGAGAGAAAAATCAGTATAAAAGAAAATTACCATGAAGAATCACAGAAAATTAGCTTTCAACATGAGAAGCCAGGACACACTGTATCACCATGCATAAGAAAACGGTACTGATCCTCCTGCCCAAACTTACTATTTGGTTCAAGGTACATATATATGTTTTCTATAACAAGTTTGTTCCCCAAATGGCCAAAAGGGAATCTTGTCGGGAAGAAGTTATTATCAGAAAGAGAAGCAACGTAGATTAAGTACCTCTTTCATCGTAGCAAATTGTCAAATCAGCACTCTGAACTATGACCCCCGCACTGTCCACAATGGCTTGCGCAAGCGTTAGATCAGCTTCAGCAGCGGCTCGAAGTGCATCCCAGATCTCTAAAACCCAGTCAACTCGATAATTCAGTTTCAATTGCACGTGAATAATTAGAAGCATGCATAAAAAGGTATCTATGGTACCAATAAAAAGTCAACACAAAATGAAAGGAACTTGACAACGAAGTAGACTATTCTCTTTCACTTCAAGGGTTATAAACTCAAAATATAATAGCCATTAATGTGGAGAATCCGAAAGCTCATAATCTTCTTCAAAAGACAAGAAGACTTTTGACTATCAACTAAAAGATATTTGCTTAACTATGTCACATTGTAGTCGATAATTGACTGTTGTTGATGTGAAGAGCTATTTTTTAGTACATGAATATTGGCGATATGTCCTATAAGTTCTCCACACGAGGATTACCTCGAGTTCTGCACTTCTTGACAATATCTTCTTGTTCCCTTGTGAAGTGGAGATTGAGGTAACCACTGAATTGAGAAAAGTACATAACTATCACAACAAAGACTACTATTGAGTGAGTGTTCGGAGTGGGCTATAAAAGTATCTGACACCATTCTACTCCATCCAAGGTTTTACTTCTATCAGATCACAAGTCATCGTGCCCTTTAGCCCACAGTCAATTTGACCTTCTCCATATCCTCGTACGGGCTTCTCATATATTTTCATAGCAAAGGCCAGGAGATAATACATCCAAAGCCTGATTATGGAATTTCAAGCCCTTCAACCTTGAAACAATAATATATGCTAAATGTAAGCTCCTATATTTGAAAGCGTTGCTAGAACGTGAAGATAACAGTCTCAACTATGCAGGTGAAGATACCAGGTTTGTTTTTCCAAATCAAAATAGCCAATTCAGTGGCCATCAAGTGAAATCCTCCACACAGAACTGACAAATCGTATCACACTATTGATATTCATTGGTCTACACTAACATGAGCAAACCATCTCCGCAGTCTTCTCTAAAACGAAGGTAAACAATATGGTAGTCAGTGGGCATTTTTGCCTATTTTTTTCTTTTTCTCATCCTCCACAAATAACTAAAAGGACTCCCTCATTGACTAAAACAGACGACTAGTCCTATAAAAAGTTGAATCCATGCTTGAAGTCAATAAGTACCTCTGAACTATTCTCACAGCAAGTTACATTCGACTTTGACACCTTATGAAGTGCTAATTCCAACACTGAAACGATCATCTTTAAGCTTTGCTGGCCAAAAACTTTCAGGACAGCCCAATAAAACTATCCTTCACAAACTTACCTCTACTCAAAATATATAGGAATGAAAGCTTACTGAAGTAATGCAAAGTAGCCTACAGACAGTTCTAAGGCCCACAATGAATTTCTTACACAAAAATTGGTACATAGCTTGGAAGTGTTCAATGCTATAATGGGATCCACAAATAATTCCTAGGCTACACTTTTCTTCTTGAGTGATTTAATTTTACAAGCATTTCGAGGATACCTTTGATCACTTAAGACCATTGCAAGACAGATTATTTCCAGACCATGGAGGCACGGTTCGATAAGGTATAAAGCACACAACACAACGCCATTCTAGTTGAGTTTTCATCAATAATTACCCTTTTATAAGCTATGCCAGTCAACACAGCTAATTAACTAGATTATAAGAAAGGATGCTGTAAAAGAACTGGGGAAAAAGAAAGAAGGTGGGGGGGGGAGCAGGAGTAGAGAGTAAAGGACAGAGACCATAAAAACAAAAGCAATCCAACAATCACGTGCACTCCAACAGTTCAGAGGAGGCTTCACACAGACACAGGAAACGCTCCAGCATAGGCTTCAACACAAGTTTGCCCACCATAGCATGGTAGGATAGACATGGAGGAAAAAATTTCCACTTCCAAGTATCACGCTTAAACTTGGATGCTTCCAATGCAGAATAAGAAAAGGGACTTTGGAGTTCCGTGACTGATTCTGAGGACTAACCCACAGACCAATAAGAAGTCCTCTGATCAACTCTAGATTCGACTTTTTAATATGTTTAGAGAGCAATAGAGAATGGTTTTTCCAATAGTTTTTCAAGCAAGAGGGTTCAGTTACTTCTTTGTTTTGCAATCAACCCTCATGCTTTTCAATAGATTATCTAGACATAAGATTCATTGTAAATCAAACAAGAGGTTACCAAACTTCTTCTTCTATATTTTCTTTTCTCACCTTTATATTATACTAGGCAAGGTAGACTCCAACAATTGGAAAAGCTTTCCCCAGAAAGAATAAAAAATCACACATCCTAAAGCAACACTACCTTTCCTGCCACCATAGTGAGGAGCAGTGTCCCAAAACTCATCTCGCATCTGCATGAGCTGAGTCTTTGTTATTGGTTGAGGATGCTTCCAAGGTTTTGGCTTCCTGATCTTTTTCCCAGTCCCTGTTTACATTAGAATATCAGCATTACAATTTATATGGAATAAATCAACATGCAAGTTAAGATTCAAGCAGTCCATTATTCACAAGAGTTATATTATAGCACACATCTAAATAGTTATTACAGCTATTGATTCTCATCACATAATAAACTTGGGGCACTTCAATCAACTAGGGATTTCTTACATGCGTGATAGTTACCAGACCAACTGGAAATTATGTTGCATGTGTGTAGATGGTGAATGGAGGAAAAAGATACCATGTTCATCAGCTCCTTTCTAAAAGAAGGGACAAATCCAAAATCCGTCCCTGTGGTTTACCATTTTATCTAATTAATCTATGGGCTTCAAAATCCATCAAATTATTGCCTGGGGTTAAAAATCCATCAAAGACTAATTTGATGAATTCTAAAGTCCCAGGACTGATCAGATAAAATGGTAAGCCACAGGGACAAAATTGATATTTACCCCCTAAAAGAAAGTGTTGTTTGTATCTAAGGCAAGATCTATCGATAAGCTAAGGCTACGACATGAAGGAAGGCCAGAAAAACTACAGCACCATGCCTACCAAAGTGAACGCAGACCCAAGGGACTTGTGGGAGAATCGGCGTTAGTTTATGCCAATTTCAATAAACTAAAAAACGAGGGTTTGAATTAGGGCTGTTCAGTCCACCTGAATTTTGGCCTGTTACTTGATTTCCCCAACTCTCCGAATCTGACACATTTTATCTCAGGTGACAGGAGAATTTGTCTCCTTCCAATGAGTGCCAGGTCGGAAGGTGGGATAGGGTTGGCAGTATTCCAATTCTGATCTGACCCGCCTATAAAACACTCATCTATGCAAGATAAAAGAAAAGATGAAAAGTTCGCATACTCAAAATAAAAAGTTTCTCCTCTTTCTTGCACTGGAAGCTTTATATGGCCTCCCAATGAAAATTCAAAGACTCTCTCATCTTTAACTTTCTGTTGGCTGCCACGTGTAGTCCATACAACTAAAAGTGCTACACCTCCCACAAATGTCGTTCTTGCATGTCCAGTGACAGGCTTCTTAACTTCTGTGCTAATGTCATAGGCTGTCAAACGTCTAGGCCATGTCTTCGGCAGATATGGTTACAGTTCGCTAGCAACCAAATTAGGATCAAGGAGAAAATTCTGATAATCCCTTCACCTTACAATACATGAAAATTTAAACGGAAGGGATAAAATATTCTTAGGAAATCTTCACTTTTAGCCCCCCAACTTCCAACCAAATGTCAATTACAAATCTGAACTATAAAAAAAAAAATCACATTTAACCCCCAAAATATCAAAATGCATCAATGTTTGCCACCTATTTGCTGCATATTTCAACCATAGGATCTTACTAGAAGGCAAACATTGATGCATTTTGATAGTTTTGGGGCTAAATGCGACGATTTTAGTAGTTCAGACCATTAATTGACATTTGGTTGAAAATTGAGGGGCTAAAAGTGAACATTCCTCTATATTCTTCTTGAAACACCCATTGACAAACCAAGAAATATGGGCTTAAATTTCATCGAAGATGAATTCAAAAGTGCAAAAAAAGAACATTTCAAATTCATTTATAAGAGAGTAGAATGGATAAAATCCACTTAGAAACTTTGTCGTCTATCATGGGACAGCACAAAATGGTGCAATTGAGGGATATTTTCTACTGAAACTGAAGTACCTGGCTAGTTAATAAGTGACCTTTTGGCACTGCGAGTTAAAAACAAGCAAAGAAAAGAAAAGGAGAAGGAAGTAACAGAAGGAATGAAGATGAGAGAAAAAACTAGTAGGGTTTGAAAGCGCATGTATCCTCTGCTCTTGAGGGATTTTCCTGCAGATCAAGCAAAAAGCAACGTGATTTAAGTGTGTTGAGACCTGGAAAAGAATCTTGGCAGCTTTTCTCACGGTTGATTAAGGATGTAGGAAAAGGGGGAAAAAGAAGAAAAATAAAAAAGACAGCCCAAAGATTTGTATGACCTGGTTTATGATGAGATTGATTTAAGGCCTTAACGTACTAGTGATAACCAGTCATAAAGGAGGCTAACTACTTCTGAATGTTATTTGAATTGTTCTAAAAAAAGCCAAAAGAACATCTCCTAAGAGGAATTCAAATAAGCATTTTGCCACCAGAAAGTACATTAAACTTCCCCCTTGGTGATGCTGCTTCCTGAGGATTGCTGAAACCTGTTGAGTAAATTTTAGATTCCTAACTGAACTATATGTAGTTGGAACAGTAAGTACCTGGAAGAAGAGTTTGAGAGGAACTATTAAGGTCTTGTAAGTTCCCTAAGAGGTAAGTGAACCTCCACCTCCCCACTGATCTTCTCAGTAAAACATATATCGCTCTGCTCAATATGTAAACATATTCCACAGGGAGGATAGCTCGTTGAGTCGGTTTGCGTTAGAACTAGGAGTTTCAAAATACTGTTACAAAATTAGAACTGTTAGTTGCTTTTAGCTCTTTGGAAAATTTTTAAGGTTCTGATATATTGTGGCTATTAAAGTTTATACAGAATGTTTATAATCGTCCATTTTCAAGTGAGGCGTTGCAAGCTTGCGGGGCAAAGCTCTATGTGTGTGCAGATTTTGTCACCTGCCAGTACTATACACTTCGGTTCGGAGACTGACACATGCAAAGACAGTAAAATCACGATTTTGCAATAATTGCAAATAATCAATGTGCGCATTTCAGTACAATATCCGATAGTAGTATAGCAGAAAGAGGAAACCACAAGAAAATTCCAGCCCCAGACATTAAGTTCTCAAGCAACATTTCGGAGTCGTAAATCAGCCGCTGGATTCGTAAACCAAGCAGAGGCTGAAAACGCAGTTACGAATAGAATGTACAGAAGCAAACAATTCGCAGGCTAAAAAATAAAAGATAGAAATGAGGATCGTGAAATTAACTCAATCGGAAGAACAAGAAGGACGCAAAAGAATTAATGCACATATTGTTCGCTAAGAAACCAAAAACAGCTTTTAGAACAACAATTCTATAAATCACACATTTACGAGACTAAGTATACCTATGTGGCTCAGTTTTCGGCTAATTACAGGAGTCTATTTCATTTTTCCTTTTCCTGTGTGTTTTCTTGGCAACCGAACAGAATGTCTAGTCTTCGTTTTTTTCAAACAAATCAGAGAGATAGAGATGATTACAGTGACCTTACCGTCGCTTTTGGCCTCTGACGATCCAGCACAGCCCATTCCGCTTATGTGCGCACACGAAATAACAGTGTCAAGAACAGAGAGCTCAGAGAAGCAGAAGCTTCATGGAGACGCCAAGTCAAAGGTGCGGGGAAAGCTTGTGCTGTTGCACTGTTTACAGTGTTCAAATATAAAAGGGAAAGAAAGCTTCCCAGAAGAGAGAGAGGTTTAGGGTGAGTTTTAAGTATATATTGGGAAAATAAAGATTGGAGAGAAATGTATTATCAGATAATGATTTATTCAATAATGAAGTTGGCGGTTCGCTGTCTCCGTTGGGGATTGCTTTATTTGTTCCTGCGGATTAATGGTATGTTTGGTGACTAAATATTTGGGCTCAAATATCTGGGTTTAATCATAAAAAATTCACTACATAATTTTTTATTATTATAATACTTATTAAAAATCTTTTCTCTTTACTTTTTCACCAACTCTCATAACATATCTTTACTTTATAATATTTCTCAAACTCCAATACTCAAAATTTTCACCCTCAAACATCGCCTAAGAGGAGGCATTTATTTTATTTCGAGGGGTAAATTTAGGAAATTATGATGTAACCAATTAGATCTGAAAAAAATCAATATATAATAAGGGTAACTGCGAAATGTCGGGGTCTGTTTACAAAATCAATAAGGCTGTGTTTGCATTGTAAAATTTTACCCTTCCTAAAATTTTAACACAATAAAATATAACAATATAATCTCTCTCACTCCCATCAAATCATTACTTTTCACTACAAAATATAAAAAATTACCTCTCTCTTCACTTTTTCACTAAACTCAATACCTAAAATTTTAACAACACTAAAATTTTACAAAACAAACCCACCCAAAATAAATAAGGGTGCGTTGTTCTAACGGCTGTTCGGATTAATTTAAGCGCACTTTAATTAATTTCAAAATCTATAGTCTTCTGTCATACACAATCTTAGGGTATGTTTGGTGCCCAAATATTTGGGTTTAATCATAAAAAATTCACCACATAATTTTTTATTATTATAATACTTATTAAAATCTTCTCTCTTTACTTTTTCACCAACTCTCATACCATATCTTTACTTTATAATATTTCTCAAACCCCAATACTCAAAATTTTCACCCTCAAACATCCCCTTAATAATTACTAAGTTAAAGATTCGACTACCTATTTAACTCTCAGACAGACAACCGCCCATATAACTACGGTTCTGGCAGAGGCGCACCAACGCGAAGATTTTCTCCAAAACTCAGCCAGGAATGCATTGTCCACCAAAAACACAGGCTTTTGTAACACTGTCAATTCACGTACAGACTAGCTCAAAAAATAAATTTCCAATTACAGACTAGATCAGAAGGAAGCGTATTGGTACATCTAGGTGGAGCAAAAAAAAGCTGACTTTTCTGAAAGAAGGAAAATCCGGTTTGGTCAAAATCGGTAGGAATCATCTGACCCATACTTACTGCCGATATTATACTGCTCATACTTCGGCTTGCCATAGTGCGCTGTTTTCAACTCAACAGGCTTTGGCTCTGTCCCTACAGATTCAAAAACCACTTCTCCACTTTTATCTCGCTGTCGATGCCTTGTTCTTTCTTTCTGGCTCTTTGACTTGCTATACGGAGGCACCTCGCCCGATCCATAGAATTCTGCATAATCTTCTCGTTTTGAGGACCGGTGCTTGCTTGAAAATGAGGGATCCTTAAAACTGCTTGATTTGTTCTTCAGGGGCTTTTCCAAGTATTTATCACTTCGATTAGGAGTATGGGCCTGCCGATTTTCAGAGAGAGCAGCAGGACTACTCTGCCTCTGAATTAATGTGGGCTCAACTTCATCTTCAGGCATCCGGAGAGTGTCTTTTAGCGGAGTTAGGCTATTCCTGGGGCTATCAGGTCTGAAACGAGAGGGTGTAAAGGAAAGGAATATGCTAGTCAATGCTTCAACTGCAAGCTTGGACAGATCAATGATGAGCTGCCCGAAAGATGGCCATCCTGGTTCCTCTTTTGTGCTCTCCGCAATGGGAGTGGACTTTATCTTGCTTGAATGATCCATAAATTCACTGTCTGAAATATAACGCTGCATAATGAATGCATTTCGTTAAGCCAACAAGCAATTACCCGGAAATGGGCATCTATTTCTCACAGAAAAAACACATGTTTCAAACTTCCAAGATAAATGCAAAAGAATTTTGAAGAGAGTTAAGACAACAGAAATAGCAGCGAAGACCATGTGAGCTCCATTAATCTACTTACAACCAAAAGAGTTTTGACTATGCCAAAATTCTTTTAACATTGTTAAGGAACTTGGTGATAGACCAACATGCTTTGATTAGTAAGAGAGCATTTGGATGGCGACAAGCAGAAATGTTTGAAATTTAAGTAAAAAACTTTATTTGATAAGCAGTGAGCATCTAAATTTTCTAATTTCTCCTCCTAATTGGTTGAAAGAGATATACCGCCTTTGGACGAAAAGCAGGTCCAAATCCCTGCTGAAGCATACATGTAGCATAACCAACCAAGACCGCACCGACAACCATAAGCACATCTGTCAAATGATCCGAAGTCAGTCAGTCACTTTTGTGGCAATGCAACCAAACACTGACAATGAGAGAAGTTAATTACCATATTTCTATGGAAGATGGATATATAAATGAAAATGCAAAGATTGTAGCATATACAGGGAATCGAGGAATAAGGATCTAAAACAAAACAACTATCATCAACAACCTGAGCACATATCTCATGCACCCTCACTGTTTGTCTTCCTAGAATCCTACATGCGAGGTATCCAACCAATTGAGATTGATCAGAAAGGCACCATATATAAAACAAGTTTCTGAATTTAACGGCAGAACCATGGCATTTCTGATTTTATGCCTGAAGCGAGGAAGTAGTTACAACCATCATGGAACAATGGGCTTCCTATCTGATTGGGCACACCAATTGCAAGATGTGCCCCAAAAAGTTCAGTTACATAACTTGGTTTCCGCATGTTGCTACTCAAATGTTTCCATTGAAACAAAACATAGCATTCTGGATTCGCCAGTGGGAACTGAAAACTATGGTCAGCAAGAACACTTGGATCATGGTTTAAGCCAAAGGTATATGATAATGAGTAGAGGACCAGACAGTATCCAAACGATCAGCAACCAAAAACAACTGGCCTGACACTCTGGTTCAGCTAGCTAAGGATTGTTTTTATTCCCGTCTTCCTAGATGCTCTCTCAGTTGAATGAAGAACACATGCTGTGCCTAACATTCTTTAAAAACACCTATTAGTGTTCAAACCCTCACTCAAAATGAGCTAAACAATTATTAATGTAGAATCCAAGACTTGCATTTCTGCACAGCTCTAGCTTAAAAACGAGCAGAAGGACGCACATATTCTTTTCTTCTTATCTGGTGATGGAATCGATTTCAATAACATATTACTATTTGCTTATGATCGAAATGATCCATGGGAAGACATTGTTCATATCATTGTCACTCAGTATCCAGCGCAAGTCTTACAGTCCTACAGTCTTGACACAAATATCCGTGAATGTGTCTTTTAAGGAAATGCAATGACTACAGCACAAGCTTAAGTCACAATCATAAATTTCCATGAGTCTCTACATGAATCTTTTCTAATTAAAATGAAACTTTAGTTTTCCCACTTTCAGTTTTCATAATAAAGTCCAGTCTCAAAAAGAGAGAGGACATATTCTCAAAAAATTTCAGAAATATGAGTGTCTCCCTGATTTCTACATAACAAATTCTTCATTTGGAAGGTCATTACGACAACTTAGGTCAGGTCAGGGTGTACACGTCATCTGAAAAGGTGATTTATGAGATTACAATGTTCTAGACAAGTCAAGGGTGCACCACCACACAGGAAGGCCGAGCCATGATGTCAGTGAGCATGGACGTTGAATAGTTACCATTAGGACAGAGCTTTCAGTACTATATGCGCATACGTCATGTCCAGTGGAATCTGAAACTGCAGTTTGGAATGACAGGACTGGTAGGATGATTTCTACTGTTCCAAACTTGAAGGAGTTCAGAAACAGATGAAGATGATGACAAAAATAACATGTGAAGAAAGGAATAACCCCTGGTTTGCAACCAGTTTAAAGGGGCGTTTGTTTCCCAAAATTTCCACCCCTCAATATTTCCAAACAATCATAAAATAATTTCTCTCTCCTCATTAAATTATAAAATAATATTATACTATTCAATTAAATCTTCTCTCTCCTCACTTTTCCATAAAATACTATACTTTTTCACAAACCCCAATACCCAAAATTTCCAAAACCTCAATACTTCCACAAACAAACACCACCTTAAGGCTATTTATTGCTTTGTTTGGTCCAATGACCAGAGATCTTTATTCTATAGCTAAATTTGCACTTTTTCCTTAAATCTGTTGACCATAGAAGGACAAACAAAGAGAAATCTGCAGTGTGTGAGAAAGACAGAAGGACTATGAAGCTGTAAAACCCCAAAAGTGGTCCTCCTAAATTCAGCAGTTAACCTGAATGTACAAACAAAAATTAATACTACTAAATGGAAACCCTAAAAATGAAGCCATCCATACAAAAATCTCAACAGTGATTCTCAAAAAGCATACCCAACACTGTAGAATCAGTAGTCTGCACAGGAGAACTATCCATTCTCATTCCCATTAACTTCATACTCTAATACAATTATAGTCACCTTTGGAATTCAGAGCTGAAACCTTGTAAATCAAAACTTTTCAGGATTGCATAACCTCTCTATATAACACCAGTAACCTAAAAAGACCATCGTGTTCTAAGATGAAAAAACAAAACCTGTCATTTTTTCAGGACAACTTCCTACATTCGCCCCTTTTTGTATTCTACATTCACCTCCAAGCAGTACTGGATACACATTAGTGGTAGGCTGTACCCACCTACTACTGCTGGGACTGGCCAACATTGGAGAAAGAGAAAATCACGGCAGGCAGAGAGAGAGAAGAGCAGCAACCATCACAGAACAGCAAGAGAGGATGAAAGTAGATAGCAAAGAGAAAGGGAAAGAGAAAGGGAGAGAGAACGAATGAGGGAGACTGAAAGAGGAAGGGAGTGATGAATATAACGTGCCCGTAGCAAAGATGCTATGGTGGCGAATTGTTTGGAGGGAGATTATGGTTTGGTGTTTGAAATGTTCAGTTCGCCAGAACTGCTAATGATTAGGAGATGGACGAATTTTTGGCCTTCTTCTCTTACTTTACTCTTAAGGTTTTAAGGAGAGGGATGACGAAAAGATGCATTGGTCGAGTTCCAAGAATGGTGTTTTCTCGGTTAAGTCGATGTATGGGCTCCTTGCGTGTGGTTCTACAGAGTCTTTTCCTTGGCGTCAAATTTGGAGAACTTCTATTCCCTCGAGAGTCTCTTTCTTTGTGTGGGAGGTTGCACATGGGAAAGTTTTGACAATCAACAATTTAAGGAGGAGGGGGTTTATGCTTGGTCCATTGGTGTTATCTTTGCAGATGAGATGGGGAGTCTGGGAATCATGTTCTACTTCATTGTTCGGTTGCTAGAGGATAATGGTCGTATGTGTTTTGTATTCTGAATTATTCGTGAGTTATGCTAAGAGAGTGGTTGATATGTTGTGTTGGAAGAGGAAGTTTGATGATGACCCACTGGCATTGGCAATTTGGAAGATGATCCCTTCTTGCATTTGGTGGTGTTTATGTGAGAGAAAGAAATGGTAGATGCTTTGAAGATGTGGCTTTGTTGTTGGAGTGTCTGAGAGGCAAGCTGCTGCAATCTCTTTTATTATGAGCAAATGCGGTGTTGGGATTTCCCTTTTCGAATAATTCGGATTTTCTTAGCTTCTTAGCTTGTATGGTTTAGGTGTCTCAGTATAGTCCTTTGTACTGTTGCATATTGTTTTTATTAATAAAGTTTATCTTATAAAAAAATTATTTACCGTGGTTCCTAGTGATTTAAGATGCTTCATTGTTAATTATCATGGTAAAACTATGTTATAACAAAAGTGTCGCGGGGGGAATCAACAAGATGAGTGACAGTTTTCTTCTCTAGTACCCTCATTCAACATGCAACCACCTTAAGCACAGACAAAACTAGATCACCTAGAGATGGGTCAACTTCCTTGCACCATATCAGTGCAGACACAAGGGGTATCGAACCTGTGCGTCTGCTACCCATGGCTTGCCCAAAAAAAAATTTTTACACGTGTTTTTTTTTCTTCATAAGTTGGCTAGGTCCGATACCCATGAAGTCCAGACCAACTAGACTTAATGGGTATCGGACCTAAAACAAATTTTTTTTTCTACACATTGATTTTGCTCCTAGTGCTACATAATAACTGAGGCAAATATACAGTTATTATGATTTTTTGTTTTGCATCGATTACAAGTTCTTCAACTGAGGGGTAACTTCCTGCCATCTTGCTACATTTCTGTTAGTAAAAAATTATTTACTCTTTGCTCCTAATTTTTCACATTCAAGACCACTTCATTTCTTTCTCCCTATGTTGATTCGTTTCTTCATTTTTATTAGAGACCTCGAAAAATGTTGTGTTTGTTTAAGATCCTTGTATAGGTCAAACCAAAGTTCTGACCACTTTTGAAATATATTTATCTAAGGAACTCTTTTACTAAATCTTGCTTATCTTGGAAATTTTGTTTATATTATTCAGAACATGATTTGCCATCAATTGTTGCTTTGTGTGTGGAAGTTGCTTTGGAGAATGTGAATATCTTTCAATTCCAAATCCATAGAATCTAGAGAAAGTAAATTGCAAATGCATCCCCAGTAATTTTTTGTCAAAAGAAAAAGGGGAAAAAAAAAGACAGGCCCTAGTTGTGGTAGTAACCAAAAAATGTAAGAAGACAACCATCAGAATCATCTATAATTTGTTCTAAAGTTTTAGAATTAAGTAGGGAATTAACTTGAATTGGATCATCAAGAGTGATTTGCGTAATAGGATAGGAGATGACTGGATGAATGATTGGATGTTAGTGTACATCGAGCAAGAAGTTTTTAAAACTATTGAGAACAGAGTCATTTTACAATATTTTCAGAAGATGCAAACTCGAATGATCCAATTGTCACCTCTCAGTCGCAGTACATAATACGGTATATATATTCCAATATTTTTAATGCTTTTAATCCTTAATTTTCGACATTCTAACTCTAAGACAATGTTTTGCATTACGAAGGAAAACAAAATTGTCATTTCGCCTTTAAAGTTCGACACCCATGGATTTTAATCCTAGTTCCGCCACTACACCATGTCCCACATTTATGCCTGATTTAACTTCAGACAATACCCAAACCTTATTATAACAATCCTATTTATTCAACTAAATTGGTGTATTCATTCACAGAACAATAAATGGATATTTCTAGAATAAGGTAATTGTTGGAAAATTATGGGTTCTGATTTGTTAATTCTTCAAATAATCTTAAACTAAACACCCTCCCACACCATAAAGGACTCAGGTAGGGTACAAGGGTGTGACATAGTTCTTGGATCCTCTATGCAGATTTTTCCATTTGGTCCTCTTGGTCAATAACATAATGTTTAATCCTTTGTCACAATAAGTAAAAGGAAATACTGATAACTCTCACTGCAAAAGATAACTAAAATTTCATTTGGACGTAGATCTATCATTAAGTATATAGACAAAATTATACCCACCTGACATAAAGGAGAATCATCTAGACATTAGAATGTGCGAATATAAGGTATAAAACATGTTTTCATTCATTGAAGACCTGTCATCTGTGGTAGACACAAAGCAGCCCTGCCAATTCCATAGCCGTGATTATCCCAAATACAGTAACATCTTTTTCGGAACTATTTTTAATCATGCTTAAGTTAAGGAACAGAAGCATGACATACAGACAATAAGATATCCAAACCTGTAGTAGAAACTGAACTGGACTGATAGTCACAGTCCTCCTGGTTAAGAGAGATCTGACGAAGAGCAGCATTTCCTCTATCAACAACTAACAAGGAACAGGTAGGCCTAACATATACAACATCAAAATCATTAGAGAACTCTGCATCATCACTTGGGCCATCCCTGTACCCTGCAACATTTGACTTCCCTCCAGCAATGGTTGTCACACCTACAAATAATTTCCAAACTCAGCAAAAATTTAGCAACATGATGCCCGCTGTTGTCCTATTCAAAGAATAATGCGCATAACACTTTCAAAAATCCAATTTATAAAAAATATTTTCATCTTCAGCTTTAGAAAAGCTTCAAAAATCTTAATTCAATCAACAATCCAATATTCTTTACAGTAATGCATAGATGTATCACTTTCCTCACATACCAACATGCATATTTGCACATCTAGTTTACAATTATCAGAGTACTATCAATTGCATTACCAGCATCCCCAATCTTCCTGATGGCCAGGTTCAAGGTATCAGCAACATACACATTCCCTTTATCATCCATGGTTATGCCTTTGGGATGATTAAAGCGAGCATCACTAGGTTTTCCATCCACATGCCCTGTGTAACCCTGAAAAGACCCAGCAACCAATCTTCCCCTACTATCTGCAACAACAGGTTCAAAGAAAAATCAAACACTAAGAATGACAAAATCAAAGAATGGTAATTAGACCATGATATCAGCCTGTAACAATCAAGATTCCCACCTCATCACTTGAATACCAGGAAAACATGCAAAAGTAAGAGAAGAAAGTTTTTCATGTTTTTATGACCAATTTACTAAACAGGTTTAGCTTTCACAATATTTGTTTTGAGTGCGGGTGGGTATTTAGTGCTAGTTTCATTAGTATCACCATTTCCTGGATCCTAAATCCTCATAAATGTAGGTTTCGAGATTCAGCATTATGCCTTTCCCAACAGCAAGTTCAGAATTTCCTTCTACTGTACAAAGATGTTTATGCCTTCTTTCCAGCAGCAAGCAAGGCTTAAATCTCAAAAAACCAAAATCCAAACAGGTCAAATATGAAAATTCTACCAAGCAAGAGGACGGCAATAATCATACATTGTGACAATGGTGGAGTAATCCTAACAATGTTGCTATTTTCTGCATCAACTGCAAAGAGCTCGCCATCCTCAGAGACGCGGATTCTGTAAGGAACTGCTCCAATCCCATTTCCTTCCACAACAGTCTCAACCAAGTACCCGTTCTCAAATTGAAGCACATTCCCATCTGCAAACCAACATATGATAATGACGTACGGGATAATGGGAGTCTGAGGAATGATATATACATTTATTTTTTTATAAGTAATGATATATACATTTATGCGACAAGAAACACTAACAAGCCATGAAGAATAAATATATTTCCACTTAAATCATCTCAAAAAGATATTCCAAGCAACCTGATTGAGGTATTTTGGAGGATGAGCCCGTCCATTTGATAATAGATGTCAAGTGTTTGATCAATGGCCCTGAGTAATCAGATAGTATTCAAAATAAGAGACAAATACAGCGTCAGTGAGGAAATTCATTTAATGAACAGTCAAGAAACAAGTATACCCATTACGTAAATCACAAATTTTAAAAACTAGTGATTTCGTAAAACCAAAAAAAAAGAGAGTCAGAGAGGGTTAAACTTGAGTTATAGAAACATCATCACAGGAAACTAAATAGAATATGCCAAAATAAACATAAAAGAGACCGAAGAAACAAAATTAAGTAAACAAGCATACCAACGAAGCAAATAGTCAGTATAACACAACTTGATATAGGGAGAGACGAGGCCATGGCTACCTGCAGGAGCAGCGTGAGCTTGAAATCGGAGTTTATAAGCAACAAGTGCTACCAAAATGAGGAAGAGAAGCGAATTTCTCATGGGTCCCTGGGAAATGCAAGACTCCAGAGGCAGGAGAGAGATCAGCAAGTTTTGGGCTTCGATATTTGCTTTGACATCTCTGCTTAGCTTGAAAGTTGCAAGTTCTAGCAACTGGGCTCTTCTCGTGGTTTTAGCATTTGGTAGATTTTTCTCCACCTTATTAAAATAAAAACTGCTTTTTTACTTTATCCCCGTAGTTTTTCCAACGCCTCCTTCTCCCTTTTTTTTCTTTTTTTTTTTACTTTTCGATCTACCAAAAAGTTCGTTTTTCTAGGAGGGCAAGACGGAACAAAATGATCAGAGGCGGATGGGATCCAATTCCGCGAGTGTCAACCATCTTTGTTTCCGGATAGGTCTTTCTTAGGCGGATTTCTGGTGAATGAGCCGGGTGATTCCCTTGCCCTTGACAAAAGCACAAGTTGTGAATTGCATAAGTCATTGTGTTTTGGCGGTGGAGAAGTACAGAAGTGAAGTCCCGTATGCAAATATATCAATAGATATTTCATGAGAGCATGTAGCTTCTCTATTCTAGCTAAATAGAGAATTAAAATATTCAAATGATTAAAAATATGTATTTTGCAGCTTCTTTATTTTAAAAAAAGTTAATTAAAAAATTTAACAAATAAACAGTAGTTATCTATTTTTAGATAATCATTGTTCACTTTTTCATATTAAAATACTAATATAATTTCTCTTTCATTTCTCTCTCTCACTCTCTCTCTCATAAATTTATATTTTGCCCCCATTTCTTTTTGCATGTCACAAACCGTTTCAAAGTTTTAGTCTAATAAATAATTATAAAATAAGTTTTCATTTCTTAATAAATAATTTTTTTATCATAATAAATATAAAAAAAATTCATTCTTCACAAATTTTAAAAATACGACAGTTGGAATAAAACAAAATTTTAAAAATATGACCGTTAGAAAGATAATTTAAAAAATTCAAATTATTAAGATAAGACAAATATTCAAAAATATGATCGTTACGAATATTCAAAAATATAAAATGTTAACGAAAGAATAGAGAAATCTTTGAAAATAATATTTTAATAGAATAGTAAAAGTAGACGGTTAAAATAAAGAAGCTACTGGGGATGTTTTTAAAAAGTTAGTAGTTAAAATAGAGAAGTGTACTTTTTTGTTAAAGTATAGATCCAAATATAAATAAGCTGCTAATAATGCTCTGAAACCAGGGTTATCTTCGTTTTCTAATTTTTTTTCAGAATTCAAATATATTCACAAAACTATTACCGAACATATTCAGAATTTAAACACAAACACCAATACATTTTACATCATCTCTAACAACTTTTTACTTTTTTATTCAGCATAAATTTTCTCTCTCTATATTTTTTCATATAACTCCAATATTTTTTTATTAAACAATTACATCAAATCATTTCTCTCTCCACTCTACACAAACACCAATAAAATATTATTCAACATAAATATTCACAACTTCTCTAAAATCCTAAATTTTTTCTCAAACCGAGATTTTAGAATATATATCAAACTAATCATACTTGCCTAATTTTTTTGACACCCGAGCTTTTGTTCAGCATGACATACACTTTATGTGAAATTAAGTTTAGGTTAGTAGTGCATTAGAGAATAATTAGTGAATAAGTATATTAATTTAGTGTTGATTTGAAGATTATTAATACTTGATGTATTAGTGTTAAAACCTTAATTAGGACCTGATTAAGTGAGATTTGAAATTCGCAAGTAACTAAGTTTTTATTTAGGATGTTGAGGAGCACGTTTTGAGTCAATTTAATTTTTTAAGCTAATAGGACGGATTTTCTTCAAAACCCGAACTACATTATTTTTATTCTACTAACATGTCATGATTTCATCCACGAGTTTATAGTTCAATTAGGAAGCACGAGAAATCAAGGCTAGAAACACGACGAATTAAGACTAGAAAGCACGACGAAAAAAGCTAAAACCTAGAGAGCACGAAGTGTCGAATTGCAGGAGTTTCAGTAGTGACTCGCCATAGCTACCTTGCCTTGCAGCTGTTGTAGGTTGCTAGGTGTCGACGTGAGGTAAATGCAGCCTGTTGACTCCCCAAAGCTAGCCGGACACGTGTTGGAATACAACCGGTCGTGTTTTTCTATAAATAAGGGGTTTGGCCATTAGAAAAACTAACCTTTTGAGTGAAATCATAGAGCTTTCACATAGAAGAGAAAAGTCAGATAGTGAAGAAGAAGAAAAACTAAGAGAAGCAAGAGTGAATTCGAGCATAGAAGGAAGAATCAAAGCTTAAAAGATCATAGGAAGAGTTTAGCTAAGCTAGAGGTAAACTTTATGTTAGCCCAAGGTTGTTTTGCAAACAATCCATAATTGATTTTGATGATAACAAAAATTCTAAGTGCTTTGAAGACTTTTAGATTTTACATTGTCAATCCACAATTTCCAAGTTATATTTCAAAATGATTGAGGTTATCTCTCTAAAATATTTCTAAGTGCACTTGAACACCATTACACAAGTTGATAAGATCAATTTTTCATATTGTAGGTGTTTAAAGAAGTGTTGGAATGGTTTGGATGCTTTGAAGTTGAAATTGGAGTAGTTGCTGACAAAGAACAAATTTTTCAGGCTAAGTGTTGGAAGTATCGACACATTGGACCAAAATGTCGACACATTGAACTAACACCCGAGAGTTTGCTTTTCAGGCCATTTGAAGTGATTTTTTGGCTAAGTGTTGGAAGTGTCGACACATTGGACCATAGTGTCGACACATTGAACTAACACCCGAGAGTTCAACTCCAAAATGCAAAAATTCACTCTTGACAGCATTTTCAGACTGTGTTCAATGTGTCGACACATGCACTGTCTCCCGAGTAATGAAAACATGGTGTCGACACATTGAAGACCATGTGTCAACACATAGTGTGAATTTGCAGAAATTTCGGAATGACGCCAAATCACTCAAAATGGGTCAAAGTTGTCTCAAATGACCTTCAACTGCTCTCTAACTTTACAAGAAGACCTTTAATGACCGTTGAAGACCTAGCCTTCAAAGAAAAATTTCTTGAAGAACAAGGAGTTGCATCATCATTCAACATTTATCCTTCCAAAGAGAGAGAAAGCTAAATCCAAAGAAATTACTTGCTGATTCTTCCAAGATCAAAGCTCCCATTGTTCAATCTTCCTCTATTACTTATCATTGACGACCTAGCCTCCAAAGAGAGAGAGATTTATTGAAGAATGGACAACGTACTTGCAATCACTCCTTGCCCTAGCTTCTATAGAGAGAAAACGCTTTGAAGAAGAGGGAAAATCACATCTACCAAAAAGGCTTGTGCTCATATCTTCCAAACTCTAGATTTCTTTTTAGAATATTATCTTATTGCACTTTATTGAGCTTTACAATTGCTAATTTGGCTTAGAGAGTCATTCCACATGTTGTGAGATTTGCAATTGCTTATTTGTCTTAGAGAGCCATTCATTGTAATTTCTTTGTATCCATCTTGTGGAAAATACTTGAGTGTTATATGAACACTTGTTGAGTATTGGGAAAACACTTGGTCCTACTTGTGAGAGTAGAACAAATCCTCTAGGTTGTGAGGATTTGTGAGAGTTGAAGTGTAAGCTCGAAAAACACTTTGTAAAGGTTCCTTAGCACCCGGGAAGCTAAGGTGTATTCGCTATTTGGATAATAGTGGAGGAAGCCCAAGGAAGTCAATAGCCTTGGGGGTGGACGTAGGCAAGTGTTGGCCGAACCACCTAAAAATACGGTGTTATCTCTCTAACTCTGTCTTACTTATCATTCGTTTCATATCCATATTTGTGATGTTTTATGACTCATGATTCATTGCTTATAATTAGCTCATCATTTAGTATATTAAGATCTGGTTTTTTATTCTTAGAGAAATAGTATTTTTCAGGTCTGTGTTTTAATTGAAAATGTGCTAATTTTTTGTTAAACCCAATTCACCCCCTCTTGGGTTGTTATTTAGACTCACACTTTAGTTGATTATCTTTGATTTCGATTCAAAAAATTTTAAGATGCTTTTGTGAACCTCTTGTGTTTTTTAAAACTATTCTAGTATCTATTGATGTTCTTAGCGTTCTTCATATTCCTATTGTTCTTCGTGTTCTCGACAAAGAACAAGCTCGTATTTCCAAAATAGTCTCATTTTTAAACTTCGATTCGTTTTCAAGGTATTTTTCATACTTTGATCCATTTCTTTTCAAAAAAAAAATCTCAAATTCTATTTTCAAAGCTTGAACATATTCTTTTTCAAAACTCCTTGTCTTTGATTATGTCAAAATTTGTTTTTTCTACGTGGTGGTTAAACCGATTTTTAACCGAGAAATCAAAGTGCTATTTTTTCCTTCACAACACTTTCTTTTGAATAATGTTTGATAATGTTTCTATGTTTTCCAAGAGAAAAAGTTAAGGTGATGCATATTGTTAGCCCAATGTTGTTTTTGTAAAACAATCCATAATTAATTTTGATGATAACAAAAGTTTCTAAGTTTTGAAGACTTTAGATTTTACATTTTCAATCCACAATTTCCAATTTGTATTTCAAAAGGATTGAGGTTTCACTCACTAAAATATTTCTAAGTGCACTTAAACACCATTACACAAGTTGATAAGATCAATTTTTCATATTGTAGGTGTTTAAAGAAGTTTTGAAATGGATTGGACACTTTCAAGTTGCTGAAAAACTCTCCAGCACTTATAAGTGTCGACACATTGCACTTACTCAAGAATTCTGAATTCATGGTGTCGACACATTGAAGACTAAGTGTCGACACATTGCACCTACACCCGAAAGACCAACTCCAGAATGCAAAATTTCACTGTTGACAGCATTTTCAGACTAAGTGTTCAATGTGTCGACACATTGGACCATAGTGTCGACACATTGCACTGTTTCCCAAGAGCAAAATTTCAGACCAAGTTATAATGTGTCAGCACATACCACCCATGTGTCGACACACACCACGAATTTTCAGAAATTCTGAAACGACGCCAGATCGTTCAAAGTGGTTCAAAAAATCATTTAAACTCCTCCAACGGCACTCAAACTTTACAAGAAGACCCTTGATGACGTTGAAGACCTAGGCGCTATAAGAAGAACGAGATGGAGAGAGAAGGAGCAGCTCGATCATCATCGCAACATCTAGATAGAGAAAAGCCAAGATTCAAAGAAATACATTTTGCTGATTCCTTCAAGACCAGAGCTCTCATTGTCAAATCTTTTCTTCTTACTCATCATTGACGACTTTTCCTTTAAAGGGAGAGAAATTTCTTAAAGAAAAAGGATTTGCATCATCATTCAAAATCTATCCTTCCAAAGAGAGAGAAAGCTAGATCCAAAGATTTCATTTGCTGACTCCTCCAAGATCAAAGCTCTCATTGTTAAATTTTCTTCTCCTGCTCATCATTGAAGACCTATCCTCCAAAGAGAGAGAGATTTTTTGAAGAAGAGACAACTCACTTGCAAGTTATCTTTGCCCTAACTTCTGGAGAGAGAAAGTGCTTTGAAGAAGAGGCAAAACCGCATCTACCAAAAATGATTGTGCTCACATCTTCCAAACTCTATATTTTCTTTGGTAATCTTGTCTTCTTGCACTTTATTGAGCTTTCCACTTGCTTATTTGGCTTAGAAAACCATTCCACACTTTTGTGCTTCATTTGCTCATTCGGCTTAGAGTGCCTTCATTGTATCCGTCCTTTGTAAAACATTTGAGTGTTGGGAAAATACTTGGTCCTAGTTGTGAGAGTAGAAGAAATCCCTTGGTTTTTGGGATTTGTGAAGAGAGTTGAAGCGTGAGCTCGAAAAACGTTTTGTAAAGGTTCCTTAGCACCCCGGAAGCTACGGTGTATTTGCTATTGGAGAATAGTGAATGAAGCCTAAGAAAGTCAATGGCCTTGGGGTTGGACGTAGGCAAGTGTTAGCCGAACCACCTAAAATTGCGGTGTCATCTCTCTACCTCTATCTCTCTCATTAATCGTTCCATTTCATACTTGTGGAGATTTATGTTTTATCATTTATTCCTTATATTTGACATAGCATTAGACTCATTTAGATCAACATTCTTATTTGTTAAAGAGGGGTAGTTTTCAGATCTGCATGTTTATCAAATAAGTGATAAGTTTTTGAAAAACTCAATTCACCACCCTCTTGGGTTGTTAATTAGACTCACACATATCATGTATGATATGTATGGGCGTTGACGTGAGACGTGCATATTTAACTTGTTCTTTGGAAATGGATGTTTGAGGTTGTGTTGCATATCATGAATGATATGTATGAGCGTTGACATGAGACATACATACTTAACGTATACTGTGAAGACGTGACAGTACTATGCACAATAGGATGTGTACCACTTGTTGTGGCATTCTGGCCGCTCCATCATACGCGGAAAAATCCTTTATAAGTATATCGTATTCTACTATGGGAGTAATTCCGTAAAGATACGGAGATTACATATATCACTTTAGCCTAGTAATTCATTATGTGAGTGAAAATAGTGATGGTTGAAAATTGAAAAGATAATTATTAAATAATTGAGTCTTTTCCTTTATTTTCACCTTTTGTTATTACATTGATGAACGAGTTTCTTCGATATCTTTCTTTTCATGTTATCTGTTATCTGTTTTACTAACCACTAGTTTTACTGAGTCATTTGGACTCACTTTCATGGGTGGAACCAAGCCATGGCGGCCGGCATGGTTGGCTCCACCCAAAATAATATTTTTACATGTGTTATTTTTTTTTATAAATAAGTTTGCTTGGGCCCGCCATGTTTTGAGTTTTTGTTTCCATGTTAAGGTAGTCTTTCCATGTACAAATAGTGGCTTCTTATATTAGTCATTAATTGCATCACAAAATTTATTTTGGTCAACATCTAAGAATAAGTCATACTTTTAATTTTTTTAGGGATAAATGCAAATTTGGTCCTTGTGTTTTGACCGAAAATCAAATAAGTCATCACACTTTAAAACTCATCAAATTGGTCCTTAAAGTTTAAAATCTATTAACAATTTAGTCATTTTGGGACCATTCAAATGTGAATGATTTTAAACTAAAGGGACTAATTTTATGTGTTTTAAAGTTTACGAACTTATTTGATTTTTGCGTAAATTACATGGACCAAAATTGTATTTAGCCCTTTTTTTAATGCCAATTTTATAATATCATTGATAGAAAGGTTAATTACAAAAGATTTCATCACAAACAACCTAACATATGCCACAAATCTATAAATTTGTTTAATTTGTATGAATTTTATTTTGTTTTGTTTAGATAATGAAAAGGTTTTTTCACAAAAAAACCACGAAGCGTGGAGTCGTCTAATACTCCTAATGTGACTACTAGTTCTGAAATTGATACTAGTTTGGAAAGATCTCGTATTGAGTTTAGTCCATATGATATTGTTGTTGACCTAGAGATACGTAAATCCATTGAATATGATGCTAGGATTATTGATAAAGTTCGTATGGAGTACTTGATCAAAGGTCCTTGTCAACCGCGTAGCCATAATTTTTCCAAGAAGAAATATGTGAGTGATATAAGGGGTTTTAGGGCAGCATGGTTCAAATATTATTCGTGGTTGGAATATAGTCTATCAAAGGATGTCTTTATTGCTTGTGGTGTTATTTGTTTAGGCGATCTAGAGGGGCAAGGTCCGGGAGAGATGTGTTTACTTCTGTGGGATTTAACAATTCTATCGTTCGAGGCGTGGAGAACAAACAATTACTTATTTAAATTATTTTTGTGTGAAAGTGTTTTGCCAGATTATTGATTTAATTGCTCAAGAGATGAATGATTGTTTTACAGAAGCAAGTACATAGTTACTTCTTTGCATAACATGTCTTGATCCAAGGGACTCATTCTCAACATTTGATCATGATAGATTATGTCTTCTTGCTGAGTTTTATCTAGAAGATTTATCAACAACTGAAAATTTGTTTCTTAGATATCAATTTGACACCTACATTAGAGATTTTAGATTGCATGATGTTTTTTTATGGGATTCAAGATATTGGAGGTCTTGCTGTGAAGATGATTGAGACAAAAAAGAATATTTTGTACCCACTAGTTAATCAGCTTATTGAGTTGACATTGATCTTACCAGTTGCGACTGCAAACCGTTGAGGGAGTGTTCTCTGCGATGAAGATTATCAAGACTGATTTGCGTAATGAGATGAGAGATAACTGGATGAATGATTGCATAATAGTGTACATTGAGCGGGAAATTTTTGAAACTATAGAGAATGAAGTCGTTTTGCAACATTTTCAAAAGATACACAAACGCAGGATCCAATTGTCGCCTCTCAGTCGTAGTACATAGTACGATATGTGTATTTCAATATTTTTATTATTTTTAGTCTTTAATTTTTGATATTGTAATTCTAAGACAATTTTTAGTATTACGTATGAAAAAAAATTTCAATCATTTCGCTTTAAAAATTCGTCATGGTTGACTTATAATCCTGATTCCGCCACTGCTCACTTTGTTTGTTAAATTATTTTAGCAGATGTCTGAATTGTTCTTAGAAGAGTTCACGAGGTTATAAGCCATGGTTAGATTATCCTGGAGTTGAAATTCTGTGTTTGGGTCACTAGGGACTTAGCGAAAATTTATTAAGAGTTTGACTAATAAAGTCTTGATACTAAGCTGGTAGTTTGGTTTGGGACACTGAGAACCTAGACATCATTGTTGAGAGCGTCCATAGATGGATTGGTTCAGGATCTCCTGATTATATAAAGAGGGAGAGTAGAGGAGAATAAGATTAGGATCTTTGTGGATTGTACTTATGTAGTAGTTATTCTGCCATGTTTTGTAGACAAACATAAAAGGCAAAATTGGTACTATTTTCTAATACAAAGGTTGGAATAAAGGGTCTTAATGATGTTTAGTTCTTATAATCATGTTGCTTTTACGATCCTCCAATTGGTCGTAACCTCAGTTTAATAGCGGCAATCATTACTATAAGACAACACTATATGTCTTCATGGTTCGGGCTATTACAATTTTACATGTATGATTCAAATATCTTCATTATTGCATTATTTTAATTTTAAAATTTATTATTTTTTCTAAATTTAATTCATATTTGCATAAAAAAAGGGTAAACATATTTTTGTAGCTTTGTATATGGCTGCATGCATAATTACAAAATTATCAATTATCTAAATACAATTTTTCATAATTATTATATTTTTGAATGATTACACTGGCAGCACCTCTCTTGAAAAAATACACATGGGTCATTGTTGTCACGCCTCGTGTCAGTACTTATCCCCTAGGCTCACCTATAGTAAAGGTATGCACACAAGCAGAGATTACGACACGAATTGATCCTATATAGTCTTGATAATTGACTTTGAAAAAAGCCTAGCGGAAACGTTAATTACAATTTATTTTGAAAGTAAAAAAATTATTTTGAAGCGACATTTCAAATCATTCTAGACGTTAGAAATTTTGATTTGAAGAACAAGATGAGATATTTTAATATGAAAAAAAAAATCGAAAGAAGAGATAAGAGTAAAGAAAATCAAATGAAATATGGCAAAAGAAAAGAAATGGAATAAGAGAAATTTTTGAAAATATAAATAATTCCAGTATGACACAGAGTTTCTCTTATACAAAAGATGAGGAATATAAAAGTAAGAGAAGAGAAGTACAAAAACGGAAGTTGTCTAAAGCCTTCCATATTAGAACGTCGTGATCTACACTGCCAAAAGATCACGCAATTATCTACACTAACATAAGACTATGCCATCCTAAGGGACTACTCGTCCCCCGAATCGGTATCGGAGGTCAAGTCTATAAACTCTGACTCCCCAGTACCCTCTGCTGGTGGGGCCGATGGAGGAGGGACAATATGCAGGAGGAATCGATCTACGTCAACCAGTCCAAAATCTTCGACACGTGGAAGTGGGGGTAGGGGTGGATCATTTAGGTACCACTGGGGCTTGTACCACACATATACCTCAAGAGTATCGATCACGTAGGTCCAAATCTTCACGACTAAGATATAAGGATCTATCTCCAGAACTTGCTCACTCAAAAATGTCATCATCTGACAGGTCCAACGTCCACAGCGGTACATACAAAATAAGTAACAAATAAAAGGGGTGAGTTCTACTGACTTAATAAGGGGGAATAGAGGAACCTGACATGCAATGATATAAAATCGAAATAACAAAAATAGTGAATAATTAATCATAAAGCAATATTTGTAACAAGACAAATAATGCGATATGAGCAATGCAATGCATCTGTTTCCCTAGTCATTTCACTTTATTTCTTTTTTCGGTCCAATAGAGGTGTCCCTACTGCGCTCTATTTAACCCTCAGAGTCTAGGATGTGCTTCCCTCCTCTCATCTGGAACTGTCTTGTGCCCCGGCACTAAGACCTGTTTAGGCATGCATTGTTCCATCGCCTAGGGATACCAACCACTATCCTCTCAATGATGGCTTGCACTATGCCAATGTGAACGGTACCGTCACCCGATCTCAGGACCACCTCTCAGTATGACTTCCTATTCAGTCATTTCGGTCAATAAAATCCCAATACCTATGTTATGTTGATGCAGTATGACTTTTTATATGCATCATCAATAATCAAATCATTAAAAAAGGATGAAGGAAATGCACAAGAATAAATTAATATCGTAAATGACGTTTAAACTCTTAGAAAGAGAAATATTAGACTTTCTATACTCTAAGTTTTCAACTTTTGAACATCTTAATTTAATCCAATTTTAGTCACTTATCACTACGTATACATGTATGTAATTGGCTTTCCACAACTTTCCAGAATACTAAACTAATTGTGTAAGCCAAATATATTAATACGTACTAGCCACTTAGTCAATTTGAAATTGAAATTGATTAACTACTTAGGATCAAGTAGTATTATTGAATAATTAACCATTAATTATTTTTTTCAAGTTTTATTTCAATTATCACCAATAAGAGGTCGGGCCTAGTGAGCCTCATTTATTAAATCCCAATTTTTATTTCATTTTATCTAATTATTACTTAATGGGCCAATTATTACCCTTAATGAGGTCTTGTGATTTGGGCCTCAAATTTCAATAGTTTTGGGCCCAAATTTTTACCCTAGGACCTCTAAACAATGTTTAACATTGTCATGGGCCCAAATTTTTCGTTTGGACGTTTTTACCCATGATTTTCAACAAATCTCGAAACTGTCCCTGATGCCCTTTTTGGTCATTTGCACTTTTCTTCTCATCATTTCTTCTTCAAATTTTTAGGGCTTCGTCCGGTACACTACATCAACCTATCTGAATTTTCTCAGGGTCTAAATCTATAGCTTCTTTAAGTCCAATATGGACTACTACTTGGGCCTACAATGCAAGGCTATCCTAGAATAAGATTCAGGAATCCTAGGGCCCAACTAGGTCAGCCTAAAAAGTAAAATTCAAAGCCCAATTTGAATATACCTAAAGTGACCCATTTTAAAAACCTTTTCAATTTTACCCATAACTTTGAAAGCTAATAACTTCCTAACCATAACTCCAAATGAGCTGAAAATTTAACCAGAGATTCCTTAACCTGTTCTGAGCTAACCCTCCAAATTTGGGGTCCAGAAAATCCCATTTGACCCCATGCGAACATGGCCTAATCGTACTGACCTCAAACTTAACACAAAAGAGCCCTATTTGACCTATTTCATGAATTCCTCCGTTTTCTCATGTAAACCTCTACAATTTCCTTATTTCAGCAACTAATATCCCTTCTAACTTGATAATGGACATGTTATATGACCAAAATCGTAACCTACATGCATGATGACATTTTACTGATCCTAACATGAAGTCATGCCTAATAAATTAGATTTTGGTTTAGCTAATGGATAAACTTAACCCTAAAGTCTATAACTATGTAATCATTAGCTAGAACTCAACACAAAAAGGAAACTTTAGGTTTATGACAAGTGGTCTCCCAACATTAATTACAATGCACGAGAAGACAAAAAGAAGCGCGCCAAGCATTCATGCACCATTCGGCTAGAGGGGAGAGAGAGAAAGGCACATATTTCAGCTAAACATGGTCTCTTCAAACAAATTAATGCAAACATGAAGAACATTATATACTAGGGTATAAACTAAGGGCACAATAATAGGCTATAGGCTTACGAAAATTAATAAAATGCTAGTTAAGGTCCATGAAACATGCTAAGCACTATTACTATAAACAAAAGATAAAATAAAAAAGAAACAACATTATGAAAGACTTTAATAAAATTAGATCCCTAATGGAAATAGAAATTAAATAATAATTTATAGCAAACTCAATGAGAAATAATGTAAAAAATGAATGCAATTACATATTTTTTTTTTAAAAAAATAAGAGCCAAAGATATTAAGTAAGCTTAGGGAAGAGATAATTAAACATATCATATAATATATATAATATCACATGTCAAACAGGGGAATAAAAAAAAAAAAAGAAGAGATGGGTGTTACAATTGTGATCACGTTGCTTTAAAATTTTGTCAGTCAGTTCTTTTTCAGTCACTTTCGATAAAAGTAAATATAGATACTATGTCAATATACCACTTATTCAAGTTTAAGCTAATAAGAAAATGGTGATTTTATTATTTAAATTATATTTTCTAACAAATAAAAAAAACAAATTTCTGTCTAAATCCAAAAAAATTTCAAAACTTATTGAAAATATCAAAATTCTCAATGAAATAGTCTTGTCCTTAGGTTAGGTTTAAACGGGGTTAAAGTTGTCTAAATATTTTTAGCAAACTCTTTCTTAATTCTTAAAGTCGTAACTTCATTTGTCATTCATGCTAAAGTCCAGTTACTCGTTCTCTAAAACAGCTATAACCTTCCAAAATACAAGTTTGGTACCTAATTTTTATTTCTACTGTGAAATTGCTTTTCTTGGATATATATATATATATAATCCTTAAGATTTTTTTTCGAGTTTACGAATTAAAATCCATTGTACCTTTATTTGTATCAATTGAAAGATGAACTCATCCAGGTAAGAGTACAAGGATAAATTTAGACACTTTCTCCGTGACAAAAATTGAGAAATATCAAGATTTAGATTTACATGCATATGGTATAATTCAAAAAGAGATAGGCGTGAACCTCATTGTAGGATTTATGATGTTATGAACTTTACATGATCAACATTAAATATTATAAGGTCTACCAATTGTGTATATATCTTTCCAAATTCTCTCTCCAAATTGCACCATGCAGCTTTAGTAGGAAATTGCAAACAATCCTAATTTGTGTTTGCAAACTAAAATTTTGGTTTATGATAGTTGGTAAAAAAATAAAGAAAGAGATAATTTGAATGAATGTTGTATATTTTATTGTAATGGAAATAAATAATTTGGTTGGAAAAAAAGTATTTTATAATTATTTTATTAGACCATCACTAAAAGTTTAAGAATAAATGTTATGAATTTAGCTTGTTTGGAAACAGATTTAGGCTTTAGGTTTTGAATTTCAAATTTTTGAATTTCAAAATGTTAAGATTAAAATAAATTTTAGAACAAGGGCATGTTTGGTTATTTAAGTTTGGACTCCTTTATTTAATTTTTTTATTTAACAAATATTTTCTATTATTTGTCATTATATTTAAAAATGATAACAAATAAAATTAATTTTAATTTTAAAAAATTACCTACAAAATATAAAATTCCAAAATAATCAAAATAATTACACAAATATCAACTTTTTTTTTGGAAAATATCAAAATAACTAACAAGTGAATATTCGTAACATAAAAAAATTCTAATGATAATAATATGTTTGCAGAATAATTTAGTAAAAAGAATATGAGATAAGTCATATTTAGCCCATATTTATGGGCAAAAATCATTATGTACCCTTGCCTTTGAGGCAAAACTTCAAAATAACTCATGTGATTTTGTTACCCAGTGAACCCTCTTAGGCTGCATTTGCATTCATAATATTCTCCAAAATTTTATCTCTCTCCTAATAAAATACTTCAATATAATCTCTCTCTCTACCATAAAAAATATAAAAAATTACAAAAAATATAAAAAATTACCTCTCTCTTCACCTTTTCACTAAACCCAATACCAACACATATTCCCATACCAAAAATATTACAACACAAACACAACCTTAGTTGTTGCAACTTGTACCAACGCTCTTACGTCGCCTGCTGGCTGCGTGCACTCACTTCGTTCCCCAACTTGCACCAACGCTCTGCCTCCGCAAGTTTGATGGACCTATAATTTACCGCCTGATAAAAGAACACGGTGTCACTCACATGTGCAATGCGCCTGTGGTGCTTAGCATGCTAACCAATTCTCCAACAACGAACCACTCCAAAACCCAGTTCAGATCCTCACAACTGGGGCCCCACCTCCGGTCAATAAAAGCATAGCATGGCGTTTAATGATACACCAACGCTTTTACGTTGCCTGTGGAGGAAGGGTTTGATGATACAAAATGTTTTTCAATCAGATGCTATTATTTGGATTCCGGTGGGCTGTTCAGTCTACTTTGCAAAATATCCCCTTATTTTATTGGAATATGGATATGGTTCTTGGCATTCAACTTTCTGCCATGCATCCGACGTGTTTTTGTGAAGGCTCTTTATTCTTCTCGTCCTCAGTGCTATTATTAGTTTGACATGTGTGGTTGAGACATAGCTATTAATATCGTCCTGATTCTCTACTGATGCAAAAATGTTGCATAGTTAGTTCTGTAATCAACTTCTTTTGTTTTTGTTTCCTTTTCGCAAGCAGAGCTTCTTTTAGAGCTACCAAGGGAACAACTCCTGAATTGGATCTTCCAATGCTTAGCTGAACTTCATGCTTCTCTACCAGCCCTAACAAAATACTAATTAGTTCATCGGACGACAACAAAACCTCGAATACTGATATGCTCTATTCTTTGACCCTTTTACTTACTCAGTGTATCTAGATTAGATATGGGAAATGCTGGGCATCCCGCTTCACGTCCGGCTGGCTGACGTGGAGTTGGGGCCCAGCATTTCTCACATGGAGAAATTGTTGTGCCCCCGCTCCACGTTAGCCAGCGAGATGCTGGCGGGAGGTGAAGTGGGATGCCCAGCATTCCCCGATATATATGCATTGGGTGGGATCTCCCATCCATGATAACCAAGTGGAGAATCTGTCCGCCTCTGACGTTCTTGGATCATGACCTGGTGTTGCTAGATTGTGATGCTCTCGTATAAAAATCACATGACTAATGGAACAGGTATACTAACATGTTCATTTGGTGGTGGCCAGATCAAAATTAAGCGAGTGTTTTACGTCAAAGGTGATTTGCTCTGCCTTAAATATTGGAGGTAAGTTAATTAGTTGACAAATTGGTTTCTCCTGATAATGAGTGCTTGTGACTGGCTTACAATCCATTTTCTATAAGTCTGAAGATGTGAGGATGCAACCCGGTTCAAATTTTACGTCGAGAGTAACAGCTTCTCTTGTGAAGCGAACGAACAGCGGCTGGGAAAAGTTCCAACGCTCCTGGACCCCGTAGGTCGTAAAACAGGGTACGTCCTCCCGAGCCTCTTTCATATCCATTCTTCATCTCTTTACTCACAGCTTCAACACACAGCCCACAAATGATCTTCTTTGAAAACTTTGTTAGAATATATGGTCCTAATGACACATAAGATATATAAGGGTTTTAATTTAGGTGCTGGGTCAAATTATAAATAAAAAATTATTTGTATACCTATTTGTAATTAATCCTTGATGTAAGGATTAAAATAGGATTTCTATTACCTATCAAGGGGTCCCTATCCTAGCCTATATATTTGGTATGTTCACTCCGTCTAAAGTACGGTAAACCCTAGGTTAGGCGATAGGCTAGAAGATTCTCTTGCTATTACTCTGACAGTTTTTCTCTATGAGTTACAGGGAAAATTGAGATTCAATTTCAGATCTACATCAACACTTGAGCATCAATGGCAGGAGGTTGATCCATAAAGTTTTCCGCTGTGCAATTTCTTTATATTCACATGTTTGTGATTATGTACGAATTCAAGCAAAAAGGATTAGAATAATATTTCATTATTACATGTGGTATCAGAGGCACCTTTTTGCTGTTATGCTCAGTGTACAATCCATTCCGGTTCTTTATGGCCTTTTACAATCTGTCACTTTGCTCTAGCCTTTTGTCTGCATCTATATATTAGAGATTTGCATGTTATCCTTAAGTGCAAAGCAGCGTGATGTCCTTTTATGCAAAGTAGATATTCGGTCATTTGTTTTGTCCTTTTGTGCCATGAACAGATACGGTTTTCATCTGTTTTTTGAATCAATGTTGATTTCTTAGATTGTTTGACTCTATGGTTTTCGTGTCTTTGAAACAAAACCAGAGAAAGAGAGAAATCTCTCTCACGGTGGGAGATCTTTCATATGGCACAGGGCGTGCTACCAAATGAAAGCGACGAGAAAACCCTCGTCAATGGCCAGGCCCCTTTTAGGTCGTACGGTAATGGGCCAAGTGCCCTAATAGTGACCCGCTGGAAGGGTTAGGGCTGGGCTGACATTTGGGTCAGCCTAGAGGGCTTGGAGCCCATTCCAGGGGCCGGATTATAATCCGGCCATAGAGGACCGACCCGTATTGGGTCCTACGACCCGCGTGGGTGGGTCACCGGCGATCCAACAGGTCCGTCCAAACTCAGTAATTATTTTTAAAAAATCCGGAACAATAGAAATCAAATTTTTTTCTGCTTATATGTTTTATTTGGACCAATATAAAGTTCTAAATTGATTTTTTATGCTTGAAGTTATGATTTTTAAAATTTTGGGAGTAGCCACAGCATCCCAATTATAATAATTATCATATAAAGTAAACTTCCTAAAGAATTAAGCATCTATGTTGTAATTAACTCATGAGGTTGATGACTCGGCCCCACAGGAAGTTATTAATTTTTGTGAGTTGATTAGGATAAGGTAGTAAATTAGCATTAAGAAATAGATTTTCCTATGCCCACAGGTACGGAAAGTTTTATTGATTAATGTTTATATTTACTAGTCTTATCATTTAAGTTTAGTAAATTCATGTGTTATACGATCTCTACCCACAAGAAGGTTGAATTTACTATTTAAATTAACATTGGTTAGTTTATAATAAAGTCTTTAAATTCATAACATTGAAGTAATAATTTCTTTGGTTGTTGCAGCTATTCCTACTGCACTTATGGATGGAACATTCCATGTTCCAATGCTGAATGGTGAAAATTTCTCTGACTGTAAAGAAACTATTGAGTTTGCTTTGGGGTGTATGGAACTTGACCTTGCACTCCGTTAAGATGCACCACCCTCCGGCCTCCATAACGGACTCAAGTACGCAAGATGAGATTGTTAAACATGAACGGTGGGAGCGATCTAATCGCTTGAGTATGATGTTCATGAAATCTCGAGTCAACATGAGCATCAGGGGTTCCATCCCTGCTTGCAATAAGGCAAAAGACTTTCTAAAGTCCATTGAGGAACAATTTGTTACCTCTGATAAGGCATTGACCAGCACCCTGATGAAGAAACTTTCAAGTAAAGTTTTTGATATTTCTAAAAGAGTGCGTGAGTACATCATGGAAATGAGAGACATGACAGCAAATTACAGGCAATATAGGTTGAGATTTCATATTCCTTCTTAATGCATTTCATCCTGAATTCCCTTTCATCTGAGTACAGTTCCTTCAAAATCTCTTACAACACACAAAAGGAAAAGTGGTCAGCTAATGAACTTCTGACCATGTGTTTTTAATAGGAGGAGAGATTGAAGAATGAGAAGCCAGAAAGTGTTCATATGGTTACTCATGTTAAAGGGAATGAGAATGAAAATGAGAATGACAAGAAAGGAAAATTTATCCATCAAGTGAGGAAGCAAAGCAAGGTGTCAATGAAGCGTGATGGCAACAAAATGAATTGCTTCTTCTGCAAGAAACCAGGACACATGAAGAAAGATTGTCTCAAGTATAAGGCTTGGCTTGAGAAGAAAGGTATTATCATCTCTCTAGTGAGTCATGAATTTTTTTTAATTGAGGCTCCTCATAATTCTTTTTGGATTGATTCTGTTTCAACAATCCATATTGTCAATACAATGCAGGGTTTTCTAAAAATCAGGAAACCGAAAGGAAGTGAACTATACGTTTATTCAGGAAACAAGATGAGGTCACATGTGGAGGCTATTGGGAGTTTTAAATTAGTTTTAAAAACTGGTTTTGTTTTGGAACTAGAAGATGTTTTTTACATTCCTTAGTTTTCTAGAAACTTGATTTCTGTTTCCAAGTTATCTTTATCTGGTTTTGGATTTAAGTTTGTGAACTTAGTTTTTGATATTTATTATAAAGATATTTCTGTTGGTGGTGGATATTTAATTGATGGTTTATTTAAAGTTGACTTAAATCCAGATTTTGAAAATAACTGTTTATCCCTGCATACTGATGTTGGCATAAAGCGGAGCCAAATTAATGAGAACTCCTCTATGTTGTGGCACAGGAGATTAAGAAATATCTCCATAGAAAGAGTTAAACGGTTGGTAAATGCTGGGATCTTAAAAGACCTAGACTTTGCTGACTTTGGTACTTGTGTGGAGTGCATAAAGGGAAAGCAGACCAACAAGACCACTAAAGGAGCAAAAATGAGTTCTAAGATTCTAGAGATCATACACATAAATATCTGTGAACCATTTCCTACCCCTTGCCTACATGGTCAGAGACACTTTATCTCATTCATTGATGACCATACTAGATTCATGTATCTCTATCTTCTAAATGATAAGGCTGAGACATTAACTGCTTTTAAAACCTATAAGGCAGAAGTAGAGAAACAAAAGGAAAAGAAAGTCAAGATCGTAAGATTTGATAGAGGTGGGGAATACTATGAAAGGTACACAGAACAGGGTCATACGATGGGTCCTTTTGCAAAATTCCTTCAAGAGGAAGACATTATTGCACAATACACAATCTCTGGCACACCATAACAAAATGGTGTGGCTGAAAGAACAAATATGACTCTCATGGACATGGTAAGAAGTATGATTAGTAATTCAAGTTTGTCATTATCCTTATGGAGTGAAGCCTTAAAAACCGCAGTGTATTTGCTGAAAAGAGTTCCATCTGAGGCAGCCTCTAAGACACCTTTTGAACTGTGGAATGGGTGGAAACCTAGTATGACACATTTACATGTATGGGGTTGTCCTGTTGAGGTGAGGGTCTACAATCCAAGCCTAAAGAAATTAGACCCAAGGACAATCAGTGGTTTTTTCATTGGCTATGCAATACACTCTAAAGGATTCAGGTTTTATTGTCCTTCTCATAACACTAGAGTTGTTGAGTCTCGCAAAGCTAAGTTTCTTGAGGATATTGAACCTAATGGGAGTATTCACCCACGAATGATTGAGTTTGGTGAAACAGAAGAGCAGTCTACATTACCCTCAAATGAAGGACGTTTGATCATGTTTAGGGCTAATCAATTTGATAACCCTGAGCAGCAATCATTCCCAGAACAGACAGCTCATGAGGATGAGGTTCAAATTGAATCTACTGAAAATCCACTTGATACAGAACAAGTGGAATTAAGAAGCTCCTCAAGAGTAAGGAGACCTGCAATTTCTAGTAATTATGTTGTATACCTCCAGGAGTCTGACTTTGATGTTGGACCTAAGGATGATCCAAGTTCGTTTTCACAAGCTATGACTGGAGACAAATCCACTTTGTGGCATGATGTCATGAAGGATGAGATAGAATCCATGGCTAAGAACCAAGTTTGGAATCTCGTTGAATTACCAAAGGGAGTTGTAGCTATTGGCTGCAAATGGGTCTATAAGACCAAAAAGGATGCTTCCGGTAATATAGAACGACATAAGGTCAGACTTGTAGCCAAGGGTTTTACCCAAAAAGAAGGAGTTGATTTCCACGAAACCTTCTCTCCAGTTTCAAGGAAGGATTCATTAAGAACAATCATGGCTCTAGTAGGTCATTTTGATTTAGAGTTACACCAGATGGATGTGGAAACGGCATTCCTGAATGAATATCTTGAAGAGGAGGTGTACATGTTACAGCCTAAAGGTTTCAGTGAGCACAATCATTTGGTTTGCAAATTAAGGAAATTCATATATGGGCTAAAACAGGCATCCCGCCAATGGTATATGAAATTTAACAAGGTGATTACCTCATTTGGTTTCATAGAGAACATTGTTGATCAGTGCATATACCTTAAGGTCAGTGAGAGCAAATTTAATTTTTTAGTCCTGTATGTGGATGACATTTTACTTGCAAGCAGTGATTTGGGGATGTTGCATGAGACCAAATAGTTCCTCTCTGAAAACTTTGAAATGAAGGATTTGGGTGAAGCCTCATATGTCATTGACATAGAGATTCACAGAGACAGGACACAAAGAACTTTAGGATTGTCTCAGAATGCCTACATTGAAAAGGTTTTAGAAAGATTCGGGATGAAGAACTGTTCACCCTCTGTAGCACCCGTTGTTAAAGGAGACAAATTCAATAAAAATCAAAGTCCTCAAAATGTATTGGAGCAGGAGCAGATGAAAAATATACCTTATGCATCTGCAGTAGGGAGCCTTATGTATGCTCAGGTTTGCACCAGACCTGACCTTGCTACTGCAATAGGTTTATTGGGTCGTTGCCAAAGCAACCCAGGTTTAGAAAATTGGAAGGCTGCAAAGAAAGTCATGCGATATTTGCAAGGCACCAAAGATTTCAGATTGACCTACATGGCTACTGACCAGTTGCAGGTGGTTGGTTATTCAGATTCGGATTTTACCGGATGTGTAGACACCAGAAAATCTACTTCATGGTATATCTTTCTACTTGCTGAAGGGCTATATCTTGGAAAAGTTGTAAGCAAACTATTGTTGCTACGTCTACCATGGAGGCAGAATTCATTGCATGCTATGAAACAACAACACAGGCCTTATGATTGCGGAATTTCATCACGGGTCTCAAGATTTTCGATTCTATAGCAAGTCCTATCAGGATTTTCTGTGACAATAGAGCTACAGTTTTCTTCTCCAAGATTAATAAAAGCAGCACCAAAAGCAAACATATCGACATCAAGTATCTCAGAGTGAGAGAGTACATTGAGAAACAAGAGGTACTCATTGAGCATATAAGCACTGATTGATGACTGCAGATCCCATGACCAAAGGATTACCGGTAAAGCAATTTAAGAGTCATGTGGAACATATGAGACTCATTAATTCGATGTAAGTTTTGTTTCTCTATATTTGTTCTATATATAGACATAAAGTTTAATTTTGGAGAATAAAGTTATTTTGAGCGCATATGACAAATAAATTGGACCTGAATGGCTTATAGGAAGTCCATTCATGAAGTTATATAACTCATACAGTACTTAATTAGGATATATATTTGCATAGTAATACATGGAAGAGAAGACTGATACATAGAGTCTTATCGCTATGATTAATGCAGATTATTTTCCTGGATGAGTGGGAGAAGTTCACGAATAATTCATGGATAAAATTTTTGGCCATATTAAGGAGTCTGACACCTCTAAGGATGTTCTTGTGTCGTGTGGCCCAAGTGAGAGAATGTTAGAATATATCATGACACATAGGATATATAAGGGTTTTAATTTAGGTGATGGGTCAAATTATAAATAAATAATTGTTTGTGGTACATTTGTAATTAATCCTTGATGTAAGGATTAAACTAGGGTTTCTATTACTTATCAATGGGTCCCTAGCCTAGCCTATGGGGATGTTTGTTTGCCAAAATATTGGAGAATATTCTCAAAATTTTGGGAATCTTTACTTTATTGAGATTTATTGGGGTTTGTGAAAAGTGAAGTGTGTAGGTGTAAAAGTTAAAAATTTTGAAATTTGTTTGGTTTGTCCGATTTGTTGAGACCCCAAATATTTGGGGTCTCAAACATGCCCTATATATTTGGCCTGTTCACTCCATCTAAAGTACGACAAACCCTAAGATTAGGCTATAGGCTAGAAGATTCTCTTGCTATTACTCTGACAGTTTTTCTCTCTGAGTTACAGGGAAAATTGAGATTCAATTTCAGATCTACATCAACACTTGAGCATCAATGGCAAGAGGTTAGATCCATAAAGTTTTCCGCTGTACAATTTCTTTATATTCACATGTTTGTGATTATGTACGGATTCAAGCATAAATGATTAGAATAATATTTCATGATTACAAACTTGTCACGAACGTAGCTGATGTACTCAGGCGTGCACTCCTCGAACATGGCACAACACTCGCACTCTGCGACCTCAACCTCGGATATGGGTGGGAGATGATGTAGACCAATTTCTTCTTTACTTAGCTCAAACGAGATGTCTGATACTGTTTTTTGGAGGTTTTCCATTGAAAGTTTCGGCGGCTTGATGACCTTTTCACTCTTACAATAACGACCTACGAGATTTTCGCTGTTTGCAGAATGCAAAACTTAATGTTGTAGCTAACTTTTACAAGTTCCGAAACGGATAAAGAAACAGAAAAATGGCATGGGTATTCACAAGAAGCTCTCGTGTGGAAGTAGAATCGACGTGGATTGAAATATCAGTTGACAATATGAAATAAAGAATAACGGGTATTTAGGTCATTTGCTATTGACGATTGGCACTTGGGGCCGAATTACACGGTAAATTGAACTGGGTCGTGGATTGAATATATTTGAAACTTAAGTAAATCTCCGTTTTTAAAATAGAGGTTATTAAATTGATTTTTATCATAAATATGAGGTTAATTATGATTTTTTTAAAAAATAAAAAAGTATAGTTTAGGAAATTCAATAAGTAAAAAAGAGAAAATTAATTTGCGAAAATCAGATAGAAAAATTATTAAGAAAAATTATCTACATGGGTGGTGTGCTGTCACTGCGCGAGTTATCCATCAACGCAGCGGGGGCGTCGACCTTGAGACATGGGGCACCGTTTGGCTAAATTGCCTGGCCCCACTTTTTAAAAAATTTTGCAAATTAATTTTCTATTTTCTATTTTATAGAATCTCCAAAATATACTTTTTTATTTTTTCCAGTTTCTTTTCATATTTTTATAAATATTTTTGAAGCTTTTTTATATTAATTGTCTATAGTTTAAAGTTATTTTTGTGTCATTATTATTTTTAATGATTTTTGTTAACATTTTTTACTTTTTGATTTTAATATATGTCACTAGATTTTTATCTATTTAGAATATTTCGCAATATTTTTATAATTATTATATTTTCTGAATATTTTTAGATTTTGGCTTTGATAATTTATAATTTAAATTGTAATTTATAGCAATTAATTCCTTTTGTGAATTTATTTTATATTTTTTATACAAATTCCAGATTTTTAATTTTGGTTTTAATTTATATTTTACTAATATTTATTTGTTATTTTGATATTTTCTAATTATTTTGATATTTTTAAATATTTCTATGTTTTTTTTAAATTTGATATATTTTCTATTTGTTATTATTTTTAAAACATAATGATAATTAAATAAAGGAATTCAAACTTAACTAACCAAACATTATCCAAACCCTTATTCTAAAACTTATTTTAATCTTTAAAAATTTAAAATTTAAATCAAAATCAAAATCTAAACCTAATCCGTTTCCAATTGGGCGAGTAATTTTATAACCGGAGACTATTTCTACCGCCGGCGAAAGACGATTTCAAATTTTGTAGTCGGTCAAACATGGCCTCCTCCTATCCACGTGACTTTCAGTTCACACGTGTCTAGTCATAATTCGATCGGCTACCGTGGCCTCTGAGCCACGTGTATCCTCTTACATCTCTTAAGCCCGCCCAGCACCAAAACCCTCGTCTTCCCCTTATACTCTTTCAGATCCTGTCGCTCTCGGGGCAAATTCTCAGAGATACATAGAGGGAACCACCGTACTTTGTTCTCTTGAAGTTGATTTCAATCTGCCAGATCTTTGGTTGGTTTCTCAACCTGAAACTCTCCCCAACACTCTCTAATTTCATCCAAGACTTCAGATCTGTTAGATTTTATGTTCATGTATGCATGAATGTATATTGGTGTTCGGTGTGTGCGTATGTCTATAGGTATATGCGAACACGCATACATATGAGTGACAGATCGAAATTTCATGCATTAGTTTGTCTCACAGTCTGACAGTATGAGTTATATTCTGTGAATTTAGTATCTCGTATCTTTCGATGGTAATCTGTTGACATGCACGCGTTGGTGTTCTTTCTGTGTCGCTATATCTACAGTAAATTGCTCCTTTATTTTTCTTGCGGATTTTTACTTGTAAATTCTGTTAGGTTCTTTCGGTTGTCTGTGACGCGATTCCTGTGTTATGCAATCAGTTTTATCCTGGAGAATTGGATGATTGGTTTAAGGTGTTTTTGCCCTCGTATAATATTTTTAGACACGTTGTAGGTCCGTAGATTTTGGTTTTCTTTTATCTCCTATTTTGTAAATTGTTTGAAATAAGATATGAAGGAGCATACTTCTGGTTATTTGATAAATTGACACTTTTGTAGGGTCTTGTTTAGCTAGCATTTTCTGAAAGCCTGTATCATATTCAGGAAAGTCTTTGGATACTTGTTATCCTCTTTTCTGAATTCAATTATGCGTCTAAAATTTGTTTCGGTGTGCACGGATATGTGTTTTACTTCCTTTTCTTTCGTTTATTATTTTGTTCTCCCTAGGCACCTGAGGCCATTTCAGCGACGGTGTGGTTTTTGCTAACAACGACAACTATTTGGTTTTATTTTTTAGTCTATTTCTCAACAAAGTAATTGCTTGGAATGCAGTTGTCATTGGAATCAAGAAGTTTAGTCTTAATATTGATGTCATTCCTTGAATCAGCTGTTTTCATTTGAATCAGAAACATTGGTGTTAATATAGATTACATGAAGACTGCAGTAATTGTTTTGTCTTCTACGTTGAAATTGGCTTATTCAATGAGTGGCTGTGCAGGTTGGATTGACCTAGTTTGGACAAAATAAGATGGGGGGAGGATTTAGAGTGCTTCATTTGGTCACAGACCATTTCTACCATTTCTGCCTGAAGTTCAGAATGCTGATAGGAAAATTCCATTCAGAGAGAAGGTCATCTATACGGTGATCTCTCTTTTCATTTTCTTGGTATGCAGTCAGCTCCCTCTGTATGGCATACACTCTACAACTGGGGCAGATCCATTCTACTGGATGCGTGTTATTCTTGCCTCGAACCGTGGGACTGTCATGGAACTTGGAATTACCCCAATTGTGACTTCTGGGCTGGTGATGCAACTTCTTGCTGGGTCAAAAATCATTGAAGTGGACAACAATGTACGCGAGGATCGTGCCCTCTTGTAAGTATCTTTTGAGACTAAGTTGTGTGTGAAGGCTTTATAGTTATTTCCTTATTATCCCTATATTCGGGTACTAGTTCTGTTGGCAGACATTCAAATTATTGTAATTAGATGTGGGTTCTGTTTTGATTAGTCAGTTTTATATGTGTTTTCTGATGTGAACCTCGTCAAGAATAACGAGACCCAACAACGAATAGGGAACCTAATATCGTTCTAGGACAGATTCGAATGGAAACCAACGGTGGTGGAAACTCCATTTGATAAGTCGAGATGAACGCTACGAGAAATCCCGATAAGTTCGAATAGTTCTTCAAAGAACCAAAGAGAAATACTCTCACAAGTTTTGCCAAAATCTGAATATCCTTCTCATATATGTTTAATTGATCTGGTCTCTTGAGCATGGTGTTTTTTTTATTATGAAAGCTTTTGCCTTTACCATATTGTTCCCTCCAAAGCATTAAGCTGTTTCTTTTTTCTTACTGCAACTGGATTGTGCAGCTTGTGCTTTATGTTTGACATGATAATTTTGTCCTTCTCCTTTCCAGAAATGGTGCTCAGAAGTTACTTGGCATCCTGATAGCTGTGGGTGAGGCTGTTGCATATGTTCTCTCGGGGATGTATGGTAGTGTTGGCCAACTGGGAGTGGGAAATGCCATTCTTATTATCATTCAGCTCTGCTTTGCCGGTATCATTGTGATATGTTTAGATGAACTTCTTCAGAAAGGATATGGTCTAGGATCTGGAATTTCACTTTTCATAGCAACCAATATCTGGTGAGTGTTTCAATATCCTTTTGAGGGTACAGTCAATAGTAGCTTTCAATACTAGGCACTAAGGGTTCATTGCCTGATGGTTATGGGTAACTTGGCAGTTGATTTGATCTCTGGAGATATTAGTTACTTTTTCGTCAATGTGAATTTCATGTTTTTTAACGTTGGAAAGCTCTGTTATTCTTTTGCAGTGAAACAATTATCTGGAAAGCATTTAGTCCCACTACTATCAACAGTGGACGGGGAGCTGAATTTGAGGGGGCAGTTATTGCGTTATTCCATCTGCTGATAACTCGAGCGGACAAAGTTCGCGCTCTTCGTGAGGCATTTTATCGGCAGAATCTTCCAAATGTGACAAACCTGCTTGCCACAGTCTTGGTCTTCCTCATTGTGATCTACTTTCAAGGTTTCCGTGTTGTTTTGCCCGTCAGGTCAAAGAATGCAAGGGGGCAACAGGGTTCATATCCAATCAAGCTGTTTTATACCTCCAACATGCCCATCATTCTGCATTCTGCACTTGTGTCTAATCTTTACTTCATCTCCCAGGTACTGTTGTTTTGTTGTTTATAACCACAAGTTGTTCTTCATTTCTATTTGAGCACTTTATATATATTTTTCATGTGTTTGTACAGTTGCTATACAGGAAGTACAGTGGAAATTTTCTGGTGAATCTTTTGGGTAAATGGAAGGAATCGGAATATTCAAGCGGCCAATCTATACCTGTTGGTGGGCTTGCATATTATATCACGGCACCATCGAGGTAATAAAGAAATTTTATATTATCGAGATTGCTTTGTGTTATATGCAGTACCTTTCATACATACTTGAAACATGGTAATGTTGATTTTTTTCATTTTTTCCTTCAAGACTCCTAGTTCCTTACTCTATAAATCTCTCAGCTGATTCACTGCCCTTCTTCCATGTTATGAATATGCAAGAAAGCTACTTTCTCTTGGCATACCTATTATTGTTATACTTTCTCCTCTCTCACATTTTTTCATAGTACTCTAAATATTGTTTATATCATTGTAAATAACCTCTCCTAGAGTTGTTGGCTTAGTTCAAAATTTGAATTTAGCTGTCCTTGTAACCAGTGGGTTTGGGATGTACATCCTTATCATTCATGTATTTGTCAGTGGAAGGAAGGTCTCATATGAGCTAGAATTCGTTGGCTAATATCGATATATACTTAATGTCCAGCACTAAGTTTCAATTCAGAAGATACATAATATGGTCAAAATGAACAAACAAAGGGATAATTTAAACGCAGTAAAAAACAAAGGATTCGCCAGGAACTTATTACGTGTTTGACACTTGTAGAACCCGGAATTCTGAAAGTTTTTAAATTTCTATATCTCTCGAACACAAAGTTGTTGTAGCTGACCCATATTTTGCAGTAACTAAATCATGTTCCTAAAATGATTAAATTGCTTCTTTATGGTAACAGAGTCCAAATGAGGAATCTACTTTCCTTACAAGTGATGTTTGCTAGTGCTTCTTGCCTTGTTGATATTGACATATGTTTATTGATATGATCCTACTTTACTCTGCAGCCTAGCTGATATGGCAGCCAATCCTTTTCATGCGCTATTCTATCTAGTCTTTATGTTGGGTGCTTGTGCGTTATTCTCAAAAACTTGGATTGAAGTTTCTGGATCATCTGCTAGAGATGTTGCCAAGCAGCTCAAGGTAAGAATTTGTTTTCGGTATAAGTTTTTCATCTTCTGCAACGATAGAGCTAGATGAAGATGGAACTCTAGGCATTCTGAAATTGAAAGTGGTTGTAGGTTATGAGATATAAACTGCTATCTTGCTGAATTGGTCCTGTAATGCCGTTGAAATGGTTGTGTTTATACTGCATGCATTGAATGAATATTTGGCTTCAGGAGAAAATTTAGCTTCCTACTTGGATACATCTCTTCTATAAATATATAAGTGAGAGCTTCTCCAAAAAAACAGCTGTACGGACAGTTTGAAAACAAATTATAGGTTTGCAACTCTTTGAGCAATCTAAGAAAAATAAAATAAAATTTTGCGACCACTTTCACTTTAGAGAATCTAATCCTATGTTTTTAGAATATGTAAAGTTTGCAAAGCATCTAATTTGTGGCACACTGGTCCCCATATGGTGTCTCAGTTTTTCTAACATTTCAAGGCTTGCTAGATCCCTGTTTTTATCTTTCGACCCAAGAAGCTTGAAATTTGAATCCCAAATTGAGGTCGTCTTTTGCGTTACCAAGTGTATTTTAAGTACTTTTCTTTCTGTTCATGGTTGATTAGATTGCTCTCTTGAACCCCCTCCACTTTTCCCCACTCCTACCCATGCTACTGCCTCTCTGCAGGTGAGTCTTGGGTAATTTTGGCACTCCAAAATTTTGGGCCTAATTAAAAAAACTACAAACACTCAAAATTTTAACACTCAAACACCGCCTTAGTTGGGAGCTGGAATTCTCAAGTCCTCCTCGAGTGTCTTAGAAAGAACAGCGCTGAATATAAGAAAAATGAAAGTTGAATAACTACAGTATTTTTTGGCCTCGTGTTCCAAGCCATGTGGGTGTAGTCAGAGACATTTTGATCATTGAAATGCTGATTTGATGCATGAACTTGCAATTATAAAATCATAGTTGCTGTTTTATACGTCATGAACGCCTCAATTAGGATCTGAACGTGAGCAGTGTGTATGACATGATGGACTTGCTTTGTTGTCTCCAGCATGCATCCGGCCTGACTTTTGAAATGGATGCCTTTTAGCTTTAATTATCATATGATAAAATCCTTATCATTGTAGCACCACTTTCAGTCCTATGAATCTGATTCATGAATGAGCTGCAAAGTCTATTTATCAGCTGTAAAATCTGGCAACGCGTCATTTTAGATGCTTTCTGCTGAGTTTGCAGGAACAACAAATGGTGATGCCTGGGCATCGTGAGTCAAACTTACAGAAGGAGCTGAACCGCTACATACCCACTGCTGCTGCATTTGGAGGCATGTGCATTGGGGCATTGACAGTGTTGGCAGATTTTATGGGGGCGATTGGTTCAGGGACTGGGATTCTACTTGCTGTAACAATCATTTACCAGTACTTTGAAACATTCGAGAAGGAAAGAGCCAGTGAACTTGGCTTCTTTGGTTTCTAAGCTCATATCTTCTAACTGGTTATGGTTGGTGACTTGTTCGTGCTAATGAGCTCCCCCCTGACTGGCAGTTTTGGTGCTCCGAGAGATGTAAGTAGGTCGCTTAACACCAAATAATTGAGTTCAAGATGTTGGGGTTGGTTTGTTGGTACAGAGATATGCATCACGTTAAACATTTTAGATGTTTTTTTTTATTGTTTATTTAAGACTCCCTATTAAGTTGTCAATGTATTATTGGATCTATACGAGTGCCATTGAATCTTTTTAAGATTAGGGTTTAAGGCTTCTTGGAGAGGAAAAATGGAAATTCACAAGTACTTCACATTGTTATTACTTGATCGAAATTGCCTGATCTATATTTCTATGTTAAAGTTTGCGTTTTCACTTCCTTTTATGTTTGGGTATAAATCCTGGATATCGTTGCATTCCGACGTACGTCCAAAGGCGCCTTACTCCGGCACAGATGAAAAACACAATTTGGTGAGAGCTTCTCTTTTAGCTCGGCCATGTCTTTTTTCTTTGGACAATATTTTGAACCGAAGATCAACGCATTAGCGAAACAAAAACAGCAGTAACGCCTGAATGTTTGCAATCATGCAATCTTTTGCAGTAAAAAATGTTCAATTAGTTTAACTACGTTTGCTTTGGTTGAAAATAATTAAGGGTTAAATGTTGCAGTTTTTCGTGTATTTAGAGACAGAAAAAGGGGGAAATTTTTAGTGAGTCTACGGATAATTTATCCTCGGGGAAAATCTCGTTGGTCGGCTTTCGCAGCTCTAGCGCTTCGACGTCGTCCTGCTCCAGTCCTCCCCCTCCGATTGCTGGCTCTCCACGCTCCCCCCCTGCGGCGTGTGGATCTGACGCGTCTGATGGGTTGGTCTTCTCTTTTGGCTGAGTCTTTCCTCTGTGGAAGCATTTGTTGGAGGTGTTAGTCTGGTTCCTCCTCCGGCGACGATTTTCGCCGTTTTCGGCTGGGTGGAATTGTGTCCCAGGTCTGTGGCCCCAAGTTTGGTTTGTGGGTTTGTTGAACCGGTTGTGTTTGGCCTTTCCAACCTTCTGGTTGTTGGCCCTTCGGCCTTTGAAATTGACAACTTTTATGTAATGGGCGTTTGTACCTCCAATGATCATCTCCAGTCTTGGATGACTATGGATTCGGTGTTTATATTCTTCCTTTAATGAAATCCACCTTTGGTGAGAAATAAAAAATAATGCAGTACTACTCTTATTTCAGCACCTCGAATAATTGAAAAAAAAATTCACGAAACTCAGTCTAGAATGGTGGTTGGTGCGAGCTCGAACAAATTCTCCAATGGCTGCCAAAGAGGGCTAGTTTGATGTCCCTGTCTTTCATGAAGATCCTGTCCGTATTCGATGTGATTAGAGAGTATATTTGTGAAGGAATCTGAGACATGTGGACAAACACAACACCATAAAAAAAACAGCTAATAAACAAGTATTGGTGTTTACACAACGTGTATAACTAGAGGATAGGCTAGATTTTTTTTCCTTTTTCTATTTTTAAAGAATAAAGATTCTTGTGTAAAGTATATTATATTGCTGGTCTATAAATAAGTCAAGAGATTCGAATTATATAAGATTAATAAAGTCCTCGTAAAATAGCCTTTGGAGGCCTTAAAAGATCTCTAAGCAAATTGCAATGACGGCCCTTGTACTCTTTTTTTTTTTTTTCTGGAAATACCTCCTCATTAAAATATTATAATTTTTAAGCAAACTTAATAGAAACATATAATAATTTTTAATTTCTATCTGAGAAGCCCGATACCTTAGATATGTTATTTATAGGAAAAACATTTTAATTGGCTTCATATTTATAGGCAAAAATTAATTAGTCAAATAATGTAAATTGACCAAAATACTCTTCCAAGATACAATTAATAAAAAATAGAAACACTAAATAAAGTTTATATATTTTTGAATAGATATTACTGTTCATTTTTATACATTTGTTGTTATTTTTATTATTGTATTATTTTTAATAGATATTACTTTGATTTAAAGGTTGGATCAAACCAAAAAATCCTTTTTTTTCATCGAGCCATCTCGCATCCATAACTTGACTCTTATTACTTATCTTCTTTTGTAGAGATTAATAAAGGATGATGTCAAAAATGACAACAATGCTCGAAAGCCAAGTGATCCTACAAGAATTACCGAGGGGGTGACCTTGAGTTTGGAGACTCTAACGGCCAAGTTAGATCTTAAAAAGATGTTGAGTATTATGATAATAGAATTGAGCGTGTCATTATTGAGGAGAATATATGGGTTTTTATACCTGTACCGGCGTCGTAGTCCTGTTAGGAGACTACCTCTTAAGGTAGTAGAGTTTCATTAGGAGAGTTCCGCCGACCATTCGAGTTGCCATGAACAGTCCTCGGGTGGCTAAACTTCTATGTAAGATCGGATGTCACTCCTATGTGAGGTCGGATAGTCATGATTGACCAACAAATTAATGGACTCGTGCCTAAGTGGTTTGGTCGGGCCGAGTATTTCATGGCCCATCAGTAGTCTCTCCCTTCTCAACCTAAAAAATGATGCAGGTCGGACCGAAGATTGAGCCCCCGATCGGGTTAGTTGTCTTACTGCCCTGTCTTGGCTCTCTCAGTGGCTAAGTTAGCCCTCCGGAAAGTGTTGTCGAAGAGGGCGAAGGCTCGACAGCCTCTGATGGTGAGGAAAACCCGTGAAGAATTGCTTTCTTTTTGCCTTTTCATAGGGGTGAGCAATACCTCAACCGCTGTTGAGATCTAGTTCTGAGCAGGGTACTCTGGATAAGTTCGACCGCTGCTGAGATTTAGTCCCGAGTAGGGTACTCTGGTGAAGTTCGACCACTGCAGAGATCTCGCCCTGAGCAGAGTTTTTAGTGAAGTTCCACCAGACTTGAAAGGAAGAAGAAGAGAGTGCGGCCTTTAATCCGGAGACTCTGATGCCTCAGTTAGATCTCAATAAGATTTTAGTATCAGAAGAACAATCCAGCCTAAGAAAATATAAAGGGGGACTTGCGATCGAGCTGACCACCGTTCGGGTACGAGCTGGGGCAGGGTATACGGGAGATTTGCGATCGAGTTCACTCTGCCCGAGTACAAGCCGGTGCAGGGTACTCGGGAGACTTGCGATCTAGTTGACCACTGTCAGGGTACTCAAGAGTGGACACTTACACACTTGAACCGACTAGGAGCAAAATTATTTATGTATTCACCAAAACTGGAAAACAAGAGAATCAAAATGTCTCAAATAATAAAACAAGTAGAAATCATCAAACAAACTACTGAAAATATTTCCGCAAGTGAGCGACGTTCCATGGATGGGGGAGGCGCTTCCCGTGCAAGTCCTCGAGGTGGTATGTCCCTGATCGGGTGGTCTCCACCACTCTGTAAGGGTCTTCCCAATTGATATGCAGTTTTCCTTCATCTATAAACTTTCAGAGAAAGAAACTTCTTAACATAGGATGGAGTTACAAAACTTCAATTAAACATTTAAATTCAAAAGAATTCAAGAGACAGAGGCAGCTCTTCAATTAATTCGGAGGAAAATAAATCAAAACCTAAAGAGAATTGCAAGAAGTTCAAAACCAATAAAAAGGCACAATCTGATGGTGGACAATAGATCATTGGTCCTATTCTTTAACGAAGAAATCTCCCCTATGAAAGATTAAGAACGTATTTAAGAAACGCTAATTTGTAGTGTATAAAATCTTCCCTACAAGCGATCTACGATATATTAGAAGAAAATTCACATTAGTCATAAAAGGTGATAGAAATTCTCTACTAAATTATGTATCGAAACCAAAAATAAAAAAAAACATCTTCCCTGAGAAGATCGTCAAAAGGATGATCTGAATTTTCTACCCATATGTTCCAAGATAACAATAGTAACAAGGGATACAAGGAGATGGTTAAAAATCGTTTGGTGAATGAAAAAGTGTTCGAAGGTGGTTTTTTTCGAGAATTCCCACAGACGGCGCCAACTGATGATGTCAAGAATCACTACAACGCTCGGAAGCCAAGTGATCCAGCAAGAATCACCGATGGGGGTGACCTCGGGTCCGGAGACTCCGACGGCTAAGTTAGATCTCAAGAGGATATTGAATATTATGAAAATAGAATTGAACGTGCCATTATTGAGGAGAATACCAGGGTTTTTATACCTATACCAGCGTCATAGTCCTATTAGGAGGCTACCTCTTAAGGTATTAGAGTTTCACGAGGAGTCCTCGGGTGGCTAAACTCCTATATGAGATCGGATGTCAGACTCCTATGCGAGGTCGGATAGTCGGGACTGGCTAACAGACTAATGAACTCGAGCCTAAGTGGTTTGGTCGGACCGAGTATTTCATGGCCCATCAAGGGAATATAGCGAACTTAATTTAAATATGTGACTTAATGAAACACTTCAAAGAAAAACAGAGTTAGGGGAACACAACAAAAATTATCTATGTTTGGTTGTGGTTTTAACGGTATTTTGTTTTAATAAAGATTAAGAAATTTTTTTAGATGTGTTTTTTTTTAATAATTTTAGGAACCACTGGGGCTCGTAGAAAAATAGTTAAATGCATGATATGCCACCCAATCAAGATAGGTATGTTTGAGGGTGAAAATTTTGGGTATTGAGGTTTGAGAAATATTATAAGTAAAGATATGTTATGAGAATTGGTGAAAAAGTGAAGAGAGAAGATTTTTAATAAGTAATATAATAATAAAAAATTATGTGATGAATTTTTTATTATTAAACCTAAATTTTTGGGCCCAAATTTTTGGGTCACGGCCTGAGTCTTTATAAACTGATTTCAAGTTCTGAAATAACAATAAGAGATAAATCTACTTTGTACCATTCAATTTCTTCACATTTTACATCTTAATTATTATTTTTATTACAATATACTTCCTAACTATTATTTTTAGACACTTTGTATCTTCTGTTACAAATTTCCGTCAATTTGAATGAAAAAATAATTTTTTAGAGCTTAAATAACAATTTTATCCCATAATTTTTTTATAGTAATCAATTTATAAGGGTAAAAATCATAATTTGAGACTGACAAATAAATATCAAGGCCTCTATAATTAGTGGAGAGTGCAAAATATATTTATACGTGTCCCTATATAACTTATATAACATTAATGTAAAACCTTAATATATTATTTCCACATAGAATCCCAATTATTTTAATGTATATATAAAGTAAACACTCGTGTTGACAACCTTCTCTAGAAACCTCTATTGTTGTGAAAATGACTCTTATTAGTCTATAAGAGGACAAGCCGGCAAGGAATTTGCAGCACAACGTACTTAACAGACAACCCAACTGGCCACGCAAACACCCATTTTCTAAGCCATGACAAATTTCAGATCCTTCTGTCACTTTCACCAATTAAACTGCCTTCTGTGTTTAACGGGGAAAGGAATGGAGATTGAACGACTATGCCATTGCTGAGTTTGCATAGAATACTCGAGAAGCCTCTTTATGAATCTCTTGGGCCCCTTGTGGACGCCAACGACCGCTACTTGCTTCGGTTTAAAGGACCAAATGGGATTAAACATTGAGGAGCCAGTTACATAAAAGTAATTTTTTGGAAGAACAAAATGCAAAAAACAGTACAAATATTCACTGATTTAGGTGACTTTTGTTTACCGAAATTTTGGAGAATATTTCTAAAATTTTGAGAATCTTTTGAATGTTGAAGTTTATTGGTATTTGTGAAAAGTTTGAAGCGAATGTGTAAAAGTTGAAAATTTTGAAGTGTGTTTGTTTTGTTGGAAATTTTGGACCCCCAAAATTTTAGACAAACAAACGCAACCTTAATTTTCTTTGATTGACCCTTTCAATTAGAAAAACCCATGTGAAGGCCGCCATTTTTCTTTTGTATTATTTATTCTATTTTCTCTTTGGCTAAGTGGATTATATTATTTCACTCCTAAGTAGCGTGGTGGTAAGGGCGACATTTGAGACTGTATGGTTTGAATGCACGATCCTGGATTTGATTCCGTCCAAAATTAACTCAATAACTTCAAAGTGGGAGACCGTGGTTAATAGACTCGTGCGCTAGCCGCTACCGAATATATATATATATATATTAGGTCGATCCTATCAGGGCAAGTTCGTTTTTAATATTTTTTTTTAAATTTGCATTCCACTTTTTAAACTTATAACTTCGGTTGTGTTTGTGTTGTAAAATTTTAGTGTTGTTAAAATTTTAGGTATTGGGTTTAGTGAAAAAGTGAAGAGAGAGATAATTTTTTTATATTTTTTTGTAGTAAATAGTAATGATTTGATGGAGAGAGAGAGATTATATTGTAATATTTAATTGTGTTAAAATTTTAGAGGGGGTAAAATTTTGGTACACAAACGCACCCCAACATCACAACATATTTTAATATAATTTATTATTATCTTTTTATACACAGGAATAAAAATCAACATTTTTTATACGTATTTCAATAAAGTTCAAATATCATTTATAAATTATCAAAACACTTATAATTCTAAAAATTTCACTAAAACGATTTACATCCTTATTGAAAAAGTAAATTATATTTATTACAAAATACATAATGATTCCCGTTTTAAAGCATACAGATGTACTCTTATTTTCTTCGCTCGAATATTTCACTTTGACAAAAATAATGTGAAGAAGGACAATTTTTTCTTCTATATTATTTACTCAAATTTTGGTTTGGGCCAAGTGGATCATATTTCTTAATCATTCACGTTTTAAAGCATGCTCTCACCGATCATTACTGTGACTGTGAATAAGACTTGGCACCAAATACCTTAAATAATCAACGAATTTTGGTTATACAAAGTTTATCTTCTACGGATCCTTTTGTCTTTTTTGGTAACAGATTAAAGTCAGCCCTAATTTTCTCTCGAATTATTATTTTTTTCATTTTTCTCTGAGATTACCCAAGATTGGGGCCAAAATTTAGGTAGAAATGATTAAAAGGTTGATTAATTTTACTTTTTCTTTTACTCAATATAGTTAGCCGGCCCTTATTTTTACTAGTTTATCAAATAGGGCATTTACTGAGTAGTAAAAATATGCAATTAGGTCACATTTTTATTTTCACCTTGTTTCATTTATTTATTCCAATTCTCTATTTAATGTATGGATATACAATTCCTCTAGTACCATATTAACTTAAGCTTAGGATAAAAGCACTATCAATTTCTAATTAATTATTTGAAGAGAGATAACAGAATAAAACTCCAAATTTAGAAGATAAAAAAGAATGCAAATTTCCCGACGTGGTCAGTGGCTTTCAGTGGTCTCAGGTCTGGCTGTGTACCCTTCACTCTTCAGTAGCCAAAAAGACCCGCAAGCGAACAGCTGACCACGTTTCTAACGGGGGAATCACTTGTACGCCTTTCAAGGTCTCAGTATTCACACTGAAGACACACTTTCTAATTGAAAAATGCAGACCGTCCGTTTCCCGATGGCCGCCTGCGATCGACGCAAAATCTGCAAATATGCATCGTAGATTTCCCACGCGAATCACCCAAAATACCCTTCCCGACCTTCTCTATCCCCAGCCGCCCTTCACATTCAACGGATACGTAATAATGACCGAAACCAATGGCAATACGCTAACAACGAAAGATCGCTGAAAGCGACCCAACCCTGGGCCCTTTTTAAATTTCCCCAGCACTCCTCATGTCTGAGACCTTGTCCTTTTTCGTATTTTCGTGATACTTTTTCTCTCATCCTCCAGCTCTGTTTTTCTGTACCGCTCGAGCAGTGATTTTTCTTTCTCCATCTCTTTCTGAGAGTTCGTCTTCCTCGGTTTTTTTTCCTCTATCTGAAAGGCCAACACAGAACCTATCAAATCTCTGCTCCAAAAGGCAACTCCCCAATTTGGGAAACGGAGAAATATTGAAGGCTGAAGGTGTTGAAGAAACGTGAAGAGAATTTTTTTTTCCCAATCCCTATTCCACACGGCTTCCTTCATGAGACAACGTAAGGTTTAGTTGGAAAGCTTTGTAACAAACTATTTTTTATTGGAGTACTTGTATATGATTAATCACTATGTTCTTTCCATGGCTGGATGATTTCCAATATTTACTGTCCATTTCAGATGGGGAAGGTTCGCAGTCGTTTAAAGCAATATTATTAATTTTCTTTTGGTTGGCAACCCGAGTATATATAAGGGTTTTCCAGGGGTTTTAGGGTTGATTTTCTTCCGAGGCAAACGTTAACGCTTTCGACGTTATCCGTATATGTTTCTTCGGCATTTTGGTGAGGAAAAAAAGTAAAATGGTTTTCCTTCGGCCTTTTCACTCCATCATGGGTTTTGGTGATTGAAGTATATTTCTTTCTCTTTTTCAACTTCGACCCATGGCAAGAATTTTGTTTTTGTTGTGGTCTCTGTTCGTTTGCTGGTGGAGTTTTTGCGGTTTTGCGATTAGACCGATCATTCCTTGAGTTGGTTTTGTGTGGTTGGTAGTTTATTTTTGTTTCTGTTCTTGATATTTTCTTGGTTTTTGGGTTTGCTTGCAGCCTGCAGATGCTTAGAGCTCGCCGTTCGAGGATCGTTGTGGAGGTGTTGTCGCTCTGTTTCCTTGAGATTTACGTTGCTATGAAGGGAAGTTGATCTCTTCTTTGTTCTCCCCGTAATTTCTCCTGTAATTTTAAGGTGCGTTGAATTCTCGTATTATCAATTGTTTATTGGTCAGTCAATATATGCTTTACGATATGATCGCTACTCTCTCTCCCCCCCCCCCTTCCTTCATCCGGTGAGTTTCATGCCATATTGTTTAGTGGGTACCTGCCCCGTTGGCTGCTTGTCAGCATGAAAGGGACTGTCCATTTCTGCACGAAGGAGCTATTCTTTTCAGTTGGCTCTATGTGAAATTAGGTTTAATCTATCTTTATTTGCAAATTAGGGTAATTATTCTAGTACCAGTAAAAAACCCAGGAAAAGACGATGATGAATGATTCTATAATCATCATTGCAAGCATGGAGTTTAAACGATTAGGCATTGGCTGCTCTCTTTTAGCGTGTTGGATTTTTTTTCTTCTTTGATCAAGTACTACCCGAATCCATTGCAAATATTCATAGTTTTTCTTCTATTGTATTAAAGATTTAAATTTTAGAAAAAAAAGTATTGAAGATTTAAATATTTATTACCATATTTTGAAAATCGATAGTGGGTCTCATACTTTTGGGTTTTACTGTTTGGTCAAGTAGTCTACAACTCGAAATTTGCTTTAAAAAATGACTACACATTTCTGCCACTCTGCTTTCGAGAAATTGTCTTGTGTTCCAGGCACACCGTACTTCTGCTACATGCATAGAAGGGTGATAATCGGCATTTATGTGAGTTGGGTACGGTGCTGTCCAAGCATAAGATAGTACTATAACTATTGGTGTAAAAGGCGGGGAGCGGGGCCTATGATGAACACACTATGGGGATACTAGGGCCTATGATGAACACACTATGGGTTATTATTATTATTATTTGGTTAGAAAACTCTGCGGGCTCTTAAAATGCACCTGTCAAGGAAAGGCCCTTAATTATGTTCAAAATTGTGTCCAAAACGAATAGGCTTGTCAATTTTAGTTTCATAGGCTCCACGTGCAATGGGTCCAAGTTCAATTATTGTCCAAATGGAAGGAACGAAAATAGTGAGGAACACGAAATGCTGCTTAATGTGCTGCCCTGAAAGGTAAATGTGTAACATCGTCTATGCTCCCAAAAGAAAAGAATATATGTATTAGGTCTTTTTTTGAAGTAGCTTGGTCTTAGTTAGAAAATAAACTTGTCAGTCCTATTTTACGCATGATTTTCTGGTCCAAAATAGGAAGAAAAATTATCCTTGGTATCTAGTTTTGCAAAGTTAGAAGTAGTATCCCTTGGAATTGAGCCATTAAAATAGATAATTACTCATGGGATTGTGCATTGTGATGATCCTGTATGGTAATGGCTCGGGAATATGTAGATTGTAAAGAAGGGAGAGCATTTGGTCGTTGTTCTGAATGTGTTTATCCTCCTATAAGACTAAGGTGAAGATGAAGTTTTTCTGGTTTAAGATCCATTAAGTGCATATAAAATCTTCTGGAATTACAATGTTTCTGGGAGGTGAAATATAGGTTGTGGGATGGGAAATGACATTCAACCTTTTTTTTTTTCATTTCTGTTTGTTCAACGCACTTTTTATTTTTTTTAAAAATGTTGGAACTCACTTGGGACCCACCATGTGAGAGGTGGGTGTGAGAATGTGAAACGTTTAGTGCTGAAATAGTCCATTGTAGGATCATCAGGCCTGGACGTGGGCAAATCTTTCTGTACTAGTTCTCGGAACAATTTCGTGATTGTGGAGTAAATGTTCCAAATCATTTGTGCAGTTTAATGTGGCCCTTGTCAATGATCCAAATGATCCATCTAGGATGAATGGACGAGTTACTCGTGTTAAAGGGATTTACGAATCAAGTTGGTCAACCAAAGATGATGTACTAAACATTCATTGGAGAATATATCATATAATATCTACTGTGCAAACTCTAGTTTGATTCTAATTTGAAGTCTGATTGATATCATGACATGTTTGTTTGGTCTAAAATTTTCAACAAAATAAATATATTTTAAAATTTTTAACTTTTATAAATACACCTTAAATTTTTTACAAACTTCAATAAACTTCTACATTTAATTTTTATTAAAATTTAAAAAATATTCTTCAAAATTTCAATAAAAAAAAAATAGTTTATCACCTTCCTGCCGAAGGTGTCTAGGAATAAAGTATTCCATGTCCCTTCACAGTTGGAATAGTTTTTTTTCTGCTGAGTAGGTAGCCGGGCAGAGTTGAATTAAATATCAGGCATGTTTGACCAAGGCAGGCGATAAATAAGGGGAAAAGAAAAAAAAAGACAGTAATTGAACTTTTAATTCTTACAGATGCTTTTCCTTTTTTTCTTCTTCCTGTATTTATGTTCCTAGTGTTTATTATATTTTCTAGCCATGTCTCCCATAACGAAGATGCCTTGTGTTCCTTGCGTCATAATCGGTTCTTTAAACGTTAAAAGTGTCTTTTGAGATTTTTTCTCCGCATCTTCTTCCTGTACTTCTCTCTGTTCATCTTTTCCTTTTGAGCGTGTCTTAAATCTTTCCTCCCTCATCTTCTTCCTGTTCGTATCTCGTTTATTTTCTTTCCCGATTTAAAATCCACTTTTCTCTCTTTGGAAAGCAAATTGGAAACTCTTTAAAGTTGATAGAAAAAAAGAATTTCTGTCCTTGATCTAAGTGCTAAAGCATATTGCTTTTTCTCTTTTGTTCAACACGGTCATCATTTCTTCGTTTTAACTTTTTTGGCAGTGTGATTTTCTTTCTCTATTTGATATTTGGAGTTCCCATTTCCTCTTGATAATTGTGGAGTCCCCATTTCCTTTTGCTCGAGCCCTCTCATCATCATTTCCGACGTTCTGCAGATGGATTCTGTTAAACCATCAGCTGTGACTCCTTCTATGGGTAAATTGGCGCGCACGTTTGCCAAAGTTCTTCACCTTAAGGGGGCGACTGGAATTTCTCCAGTTGATGGAAATCAGAAGGTTACCCAAGTGAAGGTCAGGAAGGATGGTAATGTTGGCAAGAGTGGAGGCCGGACGGCTAGTCTTTCCGAGTCTTTTGACAGCGAAGAAGAGCGTGAAAATAAGATGGCCTTGGAAGCTCTTCTTGCCAAACTGTTTGCTAGCATTTCATCTGTTAAAGCCGCTTATGCACAGTTGCAGCATTCTCAGTCTCCTTATGATGCCGATGGTATACAAGCTGCTGATCAAACGGTAGTATCGGAGTTGAAGAATTTGTCCGAAATGAAGCAGAGTTATTTGAAGAAACAGTTCGATCCTTCACCAGAGACCTCGATACTTTTGGCTGAAATTCTGGAGCAAAAGAGTGTGTTGAAAACTTATGAAATAATGGGAAAGAAGTTGCAATCTCAGATGAGGCTCAAGGATTCTGAAATTATTTTTTTTAGAGAGAAATTGGAGGAAGCCACTAAACAGAACAGGTTACTGGAGAAGAGGTTGAACCAAAGTGGACAGTTACACGTTCTAGACAATCTCTATCAGTCAGGCTTGACTCCTAGCCATTTTGTCACAGTTCTCCGGCACACCGTGAAGTCCATTCGAAGCTTTGTCCGGTTGATGGTGGAGGAGATGAAATCCGCTAGTTGGGATATTGATGCAGCAGTAAATGCAATTGAACCGGGTGTAGTTTATTGGAAAGATGATCACAAATGTTTCGCGATTGAGTCCTTCGTTTGCCGGCAAATGTTTGACGCTTTCAATTATCCCAACTTCTCTCTCCCGGACGTGTCTTTGCCAGATAGGAAGCAGGAGCACCAACAGTTTTTTAGGCGATTCATGGAATTGAAATCTACCAAAGCAAAGGAGTATCTTGGCCAGAAGCCCAAGTCAACATTTGCGAAATTCTGCCTGGTCAAGTACTTGCGACTTGTCAATCCCAAGTTGGAATCTGAGTTGTTTGGTAATCTGAGTCAAAGAAACCTCGTGAACGCCGGTGAATTTCCAAACACTACATTCTTTGCTTCATTCGCTGAAATGGCGAAGCGGGTTTGGCTCGTGCACTGCCTGGCCTTTGCTTTCGAGCCTGAGGCGGCAATCTTTCAAGTCAGCAAGGGATGCAGGTTCTCAGATGTGTTCATGGAAAGTGTAGCCGATGAAGTGTTTATATCATCGGACGAGACTCCTGAATGCGACCCACATGTGGGCTTCACAGTTGTTCCGGGGTTCAGGATCCACAAAACTATTATCCAGTGCCAGGTCTATCTCTCTCGATATCAAGCCGAGGAATCCAAAAAACAAACGTAGTTGTTACTGGTCCCACCACGACATGTTGAACTGGATGCCACTCCTGAGATAAAGTCAAGGAAATGCCTTTGCCTGGTTGCACTTGCTGTTTGCAACTTTGCATCGATGTTGTGGGTGCATTTTGTCGGTTTCTTTTTGGGGGCCATTTCGAGACGGAAACCGCGTGGACCGTTGAGATGGGGAACTGTCCTTTCGGCCCTCAAAAATTTTGTTAAAATCAGGCGAGTGACAGGGATTGTCTAGCTGTTCTGCATCATTTACCAGACATTGCAAGGATGTAATATGTACATAATAATATATATATATATATAGGTGGAAGGCTTTATATATTCCCTATTTTCCAAGGTTTTGGAAACTCTATTGGTATTTTCCAGAGAGCTTCGTATTTAGTTTGTGTATTGTGTCGGACATGAACCCAAAATTACGAAGCAAAATAATTTCCTTGCTTCTTTTTTTTTTAGAGAAAAATATAAATATATACCTGTATTTTTTAAAAGTGCTTTTTAGTAGAATAGAGTCATTTAAGTGAGGAAAATATCCCTCGTGACATCTTGGGTTACTTGTGTGGAAACTAACCAAGATGTCGAGTAATTTATTTCAGTCACTTAATTGATGGAAATGGAGTCCTAGCGGAGCCATACAGGCATTACACTGAGATTCATAGAGACCGTTATACGTATTGGCATATACGCGTGCCTGATATTCTTTAGTGTTGCATCTATCGAGTCATTGTATTTGCATTGCGACCTACATTTGGAACCTTCTACCAATGTCAATGCCAAAAGTTACTAAAAAGTTATCCGTCATAGTAGAGCACTGATAGTCCACTTAAACTTAAGAATCAAAGCCCAGTGGAGAATCAATAAATGATTCAAAAAACCACCTTACGAAATAGAAGCAAAACAGAACAAAAAGGCATTTTTATTCAAAAAAACAAAAAAAAAACGCTTCCCTTCACGGCAAACCCAATTATCAAAAAATGTTATATAGGGGTGTAAAAAATTGTTTTGTCGCCTTTCCCCTGATGAAAGACATCCTTTTACTTTAAAAAAACCAAACAAAACAGTTTGGTCTGAAAATTTAGGGCCTGTTCATTTTTAGAATATTTGTAGGATATTGAGTGTTTTGTAACATGCCCTTAAAGCATGCATTATATACGTATGGAGCATTTATGAGGCTGCAGAAATTTCTGCCCGTTGACACGTCGAACGTTTGAATTTTGAAACTTGCCCAAAAAGAGAAGAGATATGAGAAGCTTGCAGAAACTGTTTCGGGCCCCAATCTGGTCCTTAGCTTAATGAATAGGGTCGCTGAAGGAGGGGCACGTAATGACAAAGTTTCACACGGCACACAACCCATTCGTAATTCGTATGGCAGAAAGGGATGGCCATTGAAGGGCTATCTTCGAGACATATACATGATTCCCTCTTATGGGGAAAATTTATTGTGGTCCACTCCTCTCTCAGACGCGTCTTTGGTCCAATTTATTGTGGTCCAGTTCCTTTTGTATGTGGGCCGTGTGGCAGGGCGTAGATTCTACACGTTCTCCTGTGAATACCGGATAAGAGACCTGGAGTGGCTCGAGCTTGGGGAGCGCCAGATCTAGATGGTTTTATCTCCCCCAAGACGTGGGATTATTTGGATTTTAGCAAAGCATGAGCCGGAATGGTAGATGTCTTAGACACCATTACAAGAGCAGTAAAGGTCTTGAGTTATTTTTACTCTATTAACTATGTTAACTAATCTGTAATCTGAGCTGGCAGTATTGTTAGAGTGGTTATAGCAGTTTGAGTTATTCTGTTACGAAGAGAATGGTCTTTTGGCTATATATAGCTTGTACTCTGTACAGAATTAAAAGTACTTCCAATATACACGAATTTAATAAATTCTCTTTCTCTCAATCTCTCTCTGTTTAATATCCTCTGTTTTTATCATTTGCAAAGTTTACATGGTATCAGAGGCTCTCTAATGGCCGACGAAATACCTTCTTCTCCAAACAAGTCTGATATATTGTCTAGTCCTTTTTCTCTTAACAGTGGTGATAATCCAAATGCTGTTCTCGTCTCTCATCCTCTCAATGGAGATAATTTCTCCAGTTGGCATAGATCCATGCAGATGGCTCTAAGCGCAAAGAACAAATTGGCTTTTGTTGACGGATCACTTCCACAACCAGATTCTTCAACTGCTACATTTGCAACATGGATTCGTTGCAACGATATGGTGTCGTCCTGGTTGTTAAACTCGATCAGCAAAGAGTTGGCCGATAGTGTTCTGTATATAGAGACAGCTGCTGGAATTTGGAAGGACCTTAAAGATCGATTTTCTCAAGGAAATGGACCTAGAATCTTTCAGATTCAGAAGTCAATTTCGTCACTATCTCAAGGTCAGACTTCTGTCACTGCCTATTTCACCAAGTTGAAGTCATTATGGGAGGAACTGTCAAATTACAAGCACCGATCAGTTTGCAAGTGTGGAGCAATCAAACACTTAACTGATGAACATAATCAGGAGAGTATTATGCAGTTTCTTATGGGTTTAAATGACTCTTATTCACATGTGCGTGGTCAAATATTATTGATAGAACCTCTTCCATCTATCAATAAGGTTTTCTCTCTAATTGTGCAAGAAGAGAGACAGCGGGACATTGCTTCTTTTCCTTTGCAATCAACTGAGACACGTGTTTTCTTTACTAGAACTCAAGGCTCTCAAAATTATGCCAATCGAGTTCCTGGAAAACAGTTTGTTCAGAGGAAGGATCGCCCGGTTTGTAGCCACTGTGGTTTTTCAGGACATACAGTCGAGAAGTGTTACAAGTTGCATGGGTATCCCCCAGGTTATAAGTCTCGAATTAAATCTCCTATTTCCACAGCACATCAAGTTTCATCTGACATATTACCTCCTGTTTCAAATCTGCCCCTACCGATCACATTTGACCAATGCCAGCAACTGCTTGCTCTTCTTCCTCCATCCACAACTGCTGCTGCTCTTACTCCTTCGAGCAATTTTGTTGCTGATGAGCCTTCCAATTCTATGGTAAACATGGCAGGTATACAAGCTGAATCTATTTCCTCTCATAATATCAATTCCCCTAACATCAGATGGATAGTTGACACTGGGGCTACTGACCACATGGTCAATTCAGTTTCTATGTTAACTTCCGTTATATCTGCTGTGCACTCTTTTGTTCGCATGCCAAATAATCAAGTTGCACTTGTTACTCATATAGGAACAGTGCGTCTTTCTTCACATATTCTGTTGTCCAATGTTTTGGTTGTGCCTTCGTTTTCTTTTAATCTCATATCTGTTAGTGCATTACTTAAACAGATTTCTTGTTGCATTCTTCTCCTTAATGACCATTTGTTTATTCAGGACCCATACACCTGGACAACGATTGGTTTGGCTAAGGAGTCCAGAGGTTTATACTTTCTTAGTTCTGATTTTTCTGCCATTTCTTCAAAATCTTGTAATGTTGCCTCTGTTACAAGTATGAACTCAGCTGCCTTGTGGCATTGTAGGTTAGACCATCCTTCATTGTCTGGAATGACTTTACTTCATGATTGTATTGCTGATGTAAACACTTCTACGTTTCATCACTGCACAATTTGTCCTATGGCTAAGCTACGTAAGCTGCCATGTCCTGTTTTTGCAAATAAGTCACTATGTGCTTTTGATTTGATTCATTGTGACTTGTGGGGACCTTTTTCAGTCCCTGATCATAATGGAATTCGCTTCTTTCTCACCATTGTGGATGACTTTACTAGATGTACATGGGTTTACTTATTGCAAACTAAAAGTCAAACTCAAAGCTACATAAAGTCATTTTTTACTCTAGTGGAAACTCAATTTAATCTCAAAGTCAAGGTTATTCGAACTGACTTTGGAACTGAGTTCCATTTACCTGAATTTTTCACTTCTAAGGGTGTTGTTCATCAACATTCGTGTGTTGCAACTCCGCAACAAAATGGTAGAGTTGAAAGAAAGCATCAACATCTTCTTAATGTTGCTCGTTCTTTAAGATTTCAGTCCAACCTACCTCTTTCTTTTTGGTCTCATTGTATTCTTTCAGCAGCTTATCTTATTAATCGCTTACCATCTCCATTGCTTGGTAATAAGTCACCTTTTGAGTTGTTGTTTTCTACTAAGCCTGATTATCAACACCTTAGAAATTTTGGGTGTTTATGCTATGTTTCTACTCTAGCTCGACATCGTCATAAGTTTGATGCTCGTGCAACTCCTTGTGTCTTTGTTGGATATCCATATGAGATTAAAGGCTACAAAGTCTATAATCTTCATACTAGAAAATTTTCTGTATCTAGAGGTGTTCTTTTCTATGAAGATTATTTTCCATTCAAAGAACTTTCAATCACTTCCGATCGTGTTGTCATTCCCAATGTCATCACAAATTGCAATCTTGAATCATCACATTTTTTTTCTTCTAATCCCACTCAAACAGTAGCACAACCATCTTCTCAGCCTCTTACATCTCCTCTTATATCAGTACCATTTACTGATATCAGTTCTCCTTCACATATGTCACCTGCATCTCATATTTCCTCTACACCAGAATAATCATCTGCACCTCATCCTTCTTCTGCACCCGATTTTTCTGTTTCAGACATCTCATATGCACCACCTATTTCTACTGCACTAGTTCCATCTAATTGTGATTCTGATGTACCTGTTGCCATAGTTCCTTTATCATCTAGAAAGTCTTCTATAGTTCATAAACCTCCACGGTATTTGGATGATTTTCATTGTCAACTTGCCATGGCTTCTACTACAAAACCAGATCTGCCTAGTTCTTCTAGAGTTCAACTTGCTGGCAGTGCTTACCCGATTGGTTTTTCACTAGACTATGACAAGCTATCTCCTGCACATCGAGCTTTTGTCATTTCTGTAAGTACACAGCATGAGCCATCTACCTTTAAGGCTGCTGTTCCTTCCCCAAAATGGAGGGCTGCTATGGCAAAGGAGATTGAGGCACTCAAATTGAACAATACCTGGACAGTTTGTTCTTTGCCTCCTGGTCACACTCCCATTGATTGCAAATGAGTATATAAACTGAAGTTCAAGGCTGATGGTACTATTGAGCGACACAAAGCTCGTTTGGTTGCTAAGGGGTTTACTCAAAAAGAGGGATTTGACTATTTTGAGACTTTTTCCCCTGTAGCGAAGCTGACCTCAGTTCGTCTTTTGCTTGCTATTGCAGCATCTCGACATTGGCATCTTCAACAATTGGATGTCAACAATGCATTCCTTCATGGGGACTTGCATGAAGACATCTATATGAAGTTGCCTCCCGGATTTGATAAAGAGGGGGAGTTTCGGGTTTGCAAATTGAATAAATCTCTTTATGGTTTGAAGCAGGCCTCTAGGCAATGGTTTATGAAATTTTCAGAATTTCTTCTTGCCAATGGATTTGCACAATCCAAGGCTGATTACACACTGTTCACCAAGCAAGTAAATGGTTCGTTTATTGCTCTACTAGTTTATGTAGACGACATCATACTTACTGGTGACAATTTGGCTGTTATCAATTATTTCAAATCTGTCATTGATCAGAAGTTTAAAATTAAAGACCTCGGTCAGCTGAAGTACTTCCTCGGTTTGGAAGTAGCTCGATCAGATGCTGGTCTTTCCATCTGTTAGCGCAAGGTCACACTTGATATATTGATAGATTCGGGTTTTCTTGGAGCTAAGCCAGTTCGTACTCCAATTGAGCAGAATTTGAAGCTTAGTAAGAATAGTGGTTCACTTTTATCTGATCATACTGTGTACCGCAGGCTCATTGGACGACTTCTCTATCTTACTATTACTAGGCCTGACATTTCCTATACTTTACAACTGTTGAGTCAGTATATGGACAAACCACATCAAAGTCATCTTGATGTTGCGTATAGGGTGCTTCGGTATCTCAAAGGCTCACCTAGACAGGGATTGTTCTACTCGGCTGCTAGTTCCTTGCATTTAAAGGCCTTCACCGATTCTGACTGGGCAGGCTGTGTCGACACAAGACGTTCTATTACTGGATTTTGTGTTTTTCTAGGGGACTCATTGGTTTCATGGAAGTCTAAGAAACAAACTATTGTCTCTAGATCATCAGCTGAGGCTGAATATAGGGCTATGGCCTCCACGAGTTGTGAGTTAACGTGGCTTAAGTTTCTTCTTGCTGATTTTCAGATTCCTCATCCACAGCCGGCTCTCCTTTTCTGTGATAATCAAGCTGCTATGCACATTGCCGCTAACCCCGTGTTTCATGAACGCACCAAGCACATAGAATTAGATTGTCATCTTATTAGAGACAAAATTCTTGCTGGTTTAATTCGAACTCTTCATGTGCGTTCTAAACATCAGTTGGCTGATATGTTCACCAAGTCTTTAGGCTCAGATCAGTTTAGTTTTCTTATGTCCAAGATGAATTTACACAATATTTTTTGTTCATCTTGAGGGGGAGTCTTGAGTTATTTTTACTCTATTAACTATGTTAACTAATTTGTAATCAGAGCTGACAGTATTGTTAGAGTGGTTTACATAATTTGTAATCATCTTATTAGAGACAAAATTCTTGCTGGTTTAATTCGAACTCTTCATGTGCGTTCTAAACATCAGTTGGCTGATATGTTCACCAAGTCTTTAGGCTCGGATCAGTTTAGTTTTCTTATGTCCAAGATGAATTTACACAATATTTTTTGTTCATCTTGAGGGGGAGTCTTGAGTTATTTTTACTCTATTAACTATGTTAACTAATTTGTAATCAGAGCTGGCAGTATTGTTAGAGTGGTTATAGCAGTTTGAGTTATTCTGTTACGAAGAGAATGGTCTTTTGGCTATATATAGCTTGTACTTTGTACAGAATTAAAAGTACTTCCAATATACACGAATTTAATCAATTCTCTTTCTCTCAATCTCTCTCTGGTTGATATCCTCTGTTTCTATCATTTGCAAAGTTTACAAAAGGTTCCAAAAAACATAAGGAAAAATAAATTTACCCTCTTAAATTATGTAATCAACTTCAGGGTTCAAATTATTAAGTCTGTATACTCTATCAAGTTTACCAATATGCGCCCTATAAAATCTGACTTTAATGTGTTACATATTTTTCTTATTTTTACAATAGGAACTGATTAGAGGTCATATACTGATGAAATTTGTTTATATCAATAGCTCAAGGCATAGATCCAAAATGACTTTAGCTCCATAATTTTAGAGAAAAAATAAAATAAAATTTCTCCTATGAAATTAATGTGACTTCATTTAAGGAGTGAGGTGGGTCATTCCGGTACCCACCCTTACTTAATACCAAATAATAAAAATATGGGTCATGTTATGTGACATTAGTATACTTACTAAAATGAAAATATGACTAGTTAAGGTCTGAATTATCATCTCCTACATGTGATTATATGAATCTTTGTATCCTACAAAGTACCTCATAACTTTCTTCGCACTTTATGAATGATCAGGAAGTAGAGCAACAGTAGCTGAACAGCTCTACATAAGTAGTAATATATGTTTTTTCCCATCTTGATGTATGTTATCTTTAGTGGCCTGAAAAAATTGCGCACTTAACAACATGGACTGAACTTCCTCTATTTTAGTACCAAGTGACTAGTGGTAAAACGTTTTTTCTGATTTTCCTTCCAACAATTTGCTTTGGGTGATATATGCGTTTCTTTCTTGAGTTAGCGTTTATTTGTATTCGTTTATTTGGTGCAAAATAAAGTCTAAATTGAATTGTATTGTGTCTCACTGCGTCTTACGTCTAACTGTTCAAGAAGACAGAGTTGATCTATAAAGGCATAACTGTTCAAGAAGACAGAGTTGATCTATAAAGGCATTACAGAGAGCACTTTTTTTTTTCCTAAGCAATGGTGGATTTCATTGCTAATGGAGAGAAAATACAAGTACCGAATCCACAACCCGGAGACGATCATATGGGGCACAAAGACCATTAAATCAAGTTTAAAAGGCCCAAAGGACCATACACCAACAGGCCTTAAAGACCAATAAACTACAGGCCAGAAGGGCCTCTACAAACTGGGTCAACAAACCCACAACACCAACCCGAGTCCACATACCCGGGACACAACACCATCTCACCAAAAACGGCAGAAACCGCCGTCGGAGGAGGAACAGAGCAAGCACCTGCAACAAAAATACCCACAAAGGAGACACTCGGCCAAAAGGAAGGCAACCACTACTGGGCGTGTCAGATCCACGTGCATCAAGAGTGGCGCGTGGGAGAAGAAGAGCCATAGGCACAGGCGGATCTAGCCCGGGGCAATGGGGGGCAGCAGCCCCCCATCACCTGAAAAATCTCCCAAAAAATTATATTTTTTATTTTTTTAATAAAGGCCGCCCCCTTAGGAATTTGATCCATCCTCAAACACTGCTTGACTTAAGAAAATAGCAGTTGAGTCCAATAATATACTGCTGACCCACTACCTATCAACCGATACTCTAAAATTTTAGTTAATGATTTGAAGGAGTAGATCTAACTGCTTTTCTGCTGTTACCTTAAAGTGCGTACTGACCAACACTATTTTGATGGTCCCAAATTAAAATTTTTTGGTGAACAAAATAAAATTCAGATTTTAGGTAAGGGGGAAAGAAAATAAAAAACAGTACATGAGGAAAACACATGTGCACTTGTAAATTGTAATTTATCATGTTTATTTTTTCTTAAATTTAGGGAAACTCGACTCATCACCATTTCATCTACCTCTCGAGGTCTGGTTAAAAATAACGAGAGGAGTAGCCCGAGAACTAGCCTACATCCACGAGAAGAAACACATTTATGGCTCCATTAAACCCAACAATGTCCTCGTAAACACTGGCGCACAGCCCATAATCACCGACTTTGGGCTCGAGCTCCTCTTCTTAGGCAACACCAGCCACAAAACAAGCAGCTCAACCCGATTTTTGGCAGGTCAAAGATCAGTGATAGCAAGTAATACCGAGCTTTATCCAGGAGATGTCTTGGCAATTGATCGTGTTGTGCTTACAGATCAACTTCGAAACTACATTTATGATGTAAGAAGTCATGATATTTTTTCTGGGCTTCAAGATGTTAGAGGTCTTGCTGTGAAGATTGTTGAGACAATAAAACATACTCTATATCCATTGGTTTATCAGCTTATTGAGTTAGCATTGGTCATACCAGTAGCGACTGCAACCGTTGAGAAAGTGTTCTCTGCAATGAAGTTTATCAAAACTGACTTGCGTAATAAGATGAAAGATGAATGGATAAATGATTTTATGGTGGTATATATCGAGAGGAAATTTTTTGAAACTATTGAGAACGAATTTATTTTACAATGTTTTCAGAAGATCTCACCTCTCAATATCAGCAAATAGTACGGTACGTGTATTTCAATATTTTTAGTGTTTTTAGTTTTTGATTTTTTATATTTTAACTCTTAAGACATTTTTTGTATTACGTAGTAATTTTTTTTTGTCATTTTTCCTTAGGAGTTTGCCCCCCTTCGATTGCATTCTTGGTTCCGCCACTGACAATAGGTAGGCTGCTGGACAGGGACATCGTTGAAGCACTGAAGCTGCTAAAATCGACCATGGGCTGAGAGCATGCCGGAGCCTGTCCTATGGGCGCCAAGAAACCTCCATCGGGGCAAGACCCATAACAAGAAACCCACGTGTTATTAAGCGCAGAAAAAACACAAAAAGGCACCTCCTGTTTGACCGAAGGCCAACCAGGAAGGGGGTAGACGAAAAGAGGAGCACCTCCTCCCGTCGCCCGCAAAAGGAGAGAGTGCATGAAATGATGTTTCAGAAGAAAGGGGAGAGAGAGAGTCTAGAGAGAAGGAGGACCCTGGTAGATTTTTCGAAAAACGTTTCTCTCATGGCGCTTGCATTACAGAGAGCACTTGCTCGCCAGACGCGCGCTATCTGGCCTCGAACGAAGGATTTGAAATTTTACATAGAATTTTTCACTCGCCAAACATGAGTTAAAGTTGGCTCAAGCGAAGAAAGTCACTTTTCACAGACAAAGTTCGCATGCCTTACATCTACTGTAGCAAGAATCGGCGATTTTTAAAATAAAACTAATCTTTACAAAGTAGCACTATTTAGATTATTACATCTGAGTAATTAAAGTCAACAAATAAGTTTGAAGCATCTGAATCACTATTGGTAAGCTTTCTCTTTGCCGTGAATCTTATGTGACACTAGTAGTTCGGAGTAGTTTTTCTTTTTAAAGGTGTTTTAAAAGTTTTTATTTCATTAATAAAATCTCGTCTTTTTGTGTGATTAGAGTTTGAGTTAATTTTTTATATTTATTTTGTTGATTTAATTTATTTTTATTTAGAAAGATTTAGAACGTGTTCTAAATTATCTCAGTATTTTTAATTAGATGAAAAAAATACTTGTTGACCCTCTCCAGGTTTTGATCGGGTCAAACCTGAGTTTTTTTTTTTTAAATCTTGCTTAGGATCTTTAGCACTGTATGCAACCACCCAAGGAACAAATGAGCTTATCCTTTCGTTATCCTAAAAGAGGAATATTCTTCTAATTATCTGATCCTTATCCACCACCCTCTCCACCATGGCCTGCACCTCTTGGACCTCCACCCGAATTCCAAATTCGATGACTGTTTTGGGAATAGTGGCCAGAGAGAGTTTTGTTTGTCGGTGTTTTGAGCGCATTATTAGCATGTGCAAGAGGAGCTTGCTGTAATGGCCTTTTTTAGCAAAAAGTTTTTGATCCTTGGGATATCTGAAAAGAAAGATCTAAAAGAACTGTAGAGCTAAAAAGTTTGGTCGAATTGTTTAAGGCTTAAATGCCAATCATGCCCGCGGTTAAACGTTTTTTTTTTAAAAAAAATTCCCTGAAATTCAACTTAGATAAATTTGATCTATGCACTTATACGTCTTTCTAAAAAAGTCACTCCGTCAGTGTAGCCACACTACTTTAACAGATTTTTTTAACCTGACAAAGAGAGGTCATATCATAGTCAATGACATGCCGCCACATGAAATGTCTCTATCCTCTCTCCTGGTCATGCCAAATTAACCACCTATATCTTCTTCCACCTTCACCCATCTCCCATGCCAATCATTACGGTTCCTCCAAATCGTTTACTTCCTCATTTTTTAATAATAAGCATATATGACTCTTGTGATAAGCATCAAATTTATGTGTTATTCTCTAGTATGTGTTTGTGATGATGAAGCTTTATGAAAAGGGGTTCGAATTCAGTCCAGACCGTACGGGTCCAGACACATCCAGACCCGCGGTCTGGATTGAATCTCCTGAAATAGACGACGGGGAGGCCTCCACATCATTTAATGAGGCCTCCCCGTCATCGGCTCGGCTCGGCTCTTTGTTGAGCGAGCCAGGGTGCGTCTAGGCTCTCGTTTTTGTCTCCGCATCTGTACCGGTCGAACCACTATAATTTAAGTGCGACCAAACCTCCGACCGATACAGATGCTGTTTCAAAATCCCTTTCACAATTCAAAACTCATTTCAAAATCCTTCGACGTTTTAAAACTCATTTCACCCACATTCTTCCCAAATTTCTCAAATCCTTCCTATTTCGAAATCCTCTCCCTCAAAATCTCTCGATCACTCTCCGCGCTGGCTCTCTCCCTCAACTCTTCCACTACATCACTCACCTCGCTGGTTCTGTCTCTCTGTCTTTGTCTCTCTCTCTCTATGGCTTCTCATCACTCGATATTTTTGCAATAAATCGTGTAGAGTTATTGAGCTTGTATCTTAAAGAATCGAAAGGCAAGCTCGCATAATAAATCTGTGATCCTTGTGTTACTTCCTCTCCCTTTATCTTCTCTGTCTCTCTCTTCTTCTCCCTCCTTTACACTTGTTTTTCAGTTTTGTTTGACCGATTGCTTGGACAAAAAATATAATATTTGAAGATTGTATGAAGACTGTTGCAGTCTTCTTATTTGTAAGCTTTACCCCACTTGCGAATGTGAAGAGGGAGACAACGTGCTCACAGTATTTATTGGAAAATGCATGAAGTGCAGACAATGTAAATCTGGCAAAAGTAACATCTGCGAAGTACTTGGATTGGAAAGAAGAGGTGTAATGCATAGCGATCAGAGTACACGATTTTCGATAAATGGCAAGTCCCTTTTTCACTATTGTGCAGTCTCAAGTTTCAGTGAATATACAGTTGTGCACTCTGGATGCGCTGTTAAAGTGATTCCATTTGCACCTCTGGAGAAGATTTGCCTTCTAAGTTGTGGAGTAGCTGCAGGTGAAAATCTCAAATCATGTTAATGTCTTCTATTCTGATACCTATGTGCCTAATGTTTCTTCTGTTGTAATTTTTATTTTTTATGTTTATGTCATATGACAGATGCACTCATGCGCAAGAGTTGGGAATTTTCCAAAGATTTTATGTTTCTGTCATATGACAGATACACTCCTTTGTAAGGTTTGTATGGTTGGATTGAACAGCTGATATGGTTCGAGCATAACCGTTAACTGAGCCTTTTTCTATTTTTCTTAACATTAGTGATGTTTGGTGTGGAGACATAAAGCATGTTGGCGGATTTCCTATTTTGAAAAGAAGTTATATTTTTTGGATATAAGTTCTTTGGTGACTTTGACATTGTTTTATGTAAGTTTGGAGGATTTCTTTTTTCTTGGATGAATGTTCTTTTTTTAGATGAAACTCTTATAAGTGGATAGAGATCTATGTAAACCTCCAATCAGATGATAAATTGGGATTCGCCCGATTGACTTAAGCTTGGAAAACAATGTCATATGGATTTCCAGCAATCCAATATTATACAATATTTCCGCAGCTAGTAAACCTAGTAGAATATGCTAATTGGATGCAATAAGATTGTTTTAAAGCACTAATTATACAATATTTCAAATGATGCGTTAACCATTTTTGCTACCCAAAGGACTTTTATATATGCCAATAATTCAATCCACTTCAAATTGAAAATAATATAACTTTCCACTTACATATATATACTTATACATAAACAACAAATTTGCTCTAACAAATCTACTACTGACATATACATATTCAGGTTCTGCAACCACATCTTTATGTTGAGCTGCGTTCCCGACATATACATATTCAATACAAAAATTGTTCTACAAGTTGCTACAAGGTAAATATTTAATACAACACAATTATAAAATACTTCAGTAAAATCCCCTTCATTTGCAACCTCGTCTTCGTTGCCTGCAATTTCAAGGAAAAATAGTACATCAGAAATAGTAATAAAAAAGCGTGCAAACTTAATGGAGATGTCCATTATTTTGCATAACAAAATGTACAAAAATTGGCGTTCCAATTAGCACTGCTTGGAGTGAAAGAATCAAGCTATCAGGATATTCAAGTTGAAGTCACATTCTTCTTATGTGAACTTATGTATGTAATGCTTCTAAAATAGACTTAACAGTAATTGCAAATTAAATTTTGATATATACTTGTTTAGTACTGATACCCATATGGTGTTTCTACAAGTACTCATAAAATATGCAACTCGAAATGAGAGGGAATGACACTAACTTGGATGGATCCTTGGAAATCGACAATTAAGTAATCACTCATTTATTATACAAACAGCATGCAGTGAACAAAAAAGGTATCATTTCGTGCCACAAAGATAGACTGAGTAGGAATGACATGAATGGCAGAGCTTATTTTGATTCTAGAGTAAGACAAGATGGAAAAACATGGATGAAAAGGAAACTCTGCCCCATGCCATTTAGAAGAGCAACAAAAAATAATACTTATCAAAACTAAAAGTTAAACAATATGTACAAGTTTTCACCGGAAACAATGAACATTACAGCCCCAACCATGTATGCAGCTACAACAATGTCCATAGGAATAGATAAATGAGATAAAAACAACATCAAAATGTGACCCCAACAATCAGCAATTTATAGAGCAAAGAAAACAAAAATTATATAGAGCTTCTGAATTATAAAAACTGGTGACCAAAATCAAAGCTTTTAATGTAAGTTAAATGGTTTGTCTGTTTAAGATTCTTTCCACAAACTCAGAGAAATCCAACTCTGGCCAAACAATTAAATGGTTTGCCTGTTTGTTCTCTTTCTAAACATTTTTTTTGTATATGCCCACTATTCTTACAAACACAAAAGGGAAAAAATAATCCAAAAAATACAAAGAAACACAGTTTAAGTTAAGTGGCCTAGCATACCTAGATATTGCTAGGGGTTCAATCCAACATGACTTATTTTTCATGTTTTCTTTGTCTAAGCAGACAAAAAAGGCTTTTCCTGCTTTGAAGGGGCAATGAAAAATGGTCCTCAATAGCTGGTACGTATGAACATTACAGCCCCATGGGCCGGGGGAAATAGCTACAACAATGTTCATATATAGAAATAAAAGCAGAAGCAGCAACCACACCTTCACCCCAACAATCAAAAATTTCTAGAGCAAAGAAAAAAATTACATAGAGCTTACCGTTAATGTGGCCACTACACTACAGCAACTCAAAATCTCCACTTTCTTCACAAGAAGATTGGAACCTAACAGAAAAAAAAATTTGTTAGTAAATCGAGTGAGAGGCCATAGAGAGAGAGGCAGAGATAGAACCAACGACCACACTTTCACCCACAATGTGTTGTTTCTTCCGTTCTTCAAACAAAAACTAAAAAAAGGGTGAGATTTGAGGGATTTTTTCCCTTTCGAAATGAAAGGGATTTGAGGGATTTCCAAATAGGTGATAAACTAAAATGTAGGGATTTGGGAAGAAATGTATGCGTATGGACCCGGAGGTGGGTGAAATGGGTTTTGAAACGAGAAGGATTTTGAAATGAATTTTGAACTGGGTTTTAAAACATCACGGGATTTTGAAGAAGCAGCGCAGTGGTCAGAGGTGTGGTCTGACTTAAAATGTAGTGGTCCGACCGGTACAGATGTGGGGGACAAAATGACATGCAAGAGGACAAAAAGCGAGCGCTGACTAGAGCCAAGCCAAGCCAACGGTGATGAGGTCTCATTAAATGATGTGGACGCCTTCCCGTCGTCTATTTCAGGAGAATCAATCCAGACCGCGGGTCTGGACCCGTACGGTCTGGACTGAATCCAGACCCAGATACACACATGGAGGGAGGGAGGGAGGGAGAGAGAGAGAGAGAGAGAGGAACCTGCAGCTGCAGTTACAGCTCCAATGACTTCGCTTTTAGAGTCCCTTACGGGGAGAACCAGCCTGGTTTTGTAATGGCCACGAGAGGTATAAAACGACGTCAAGAATGAAGTCGACGTTGACTAGGATGTTCATGTTTTGTGCCTCTGATAAGCATATGATCCTTTGAGAAAGGAGAATGAAGAAGATGATAGAGAAAGCAAGTGTGGCGGGGATCTTCATGGTTAGACTCGAATATGTTGTAAAGCTTTAAGAAACAAATTAATTCATTTGTATAAAAGCAAAAGAATTCCTTCGTGAACTCTTTTGTGCTTTAGACCAGAGACGTCGTGGTGGGGATGTTGGCGATAAATATGTAAAAGAAGAAACAAAGGAAAGGAGCGAGTAATTTGTGGTGTTGCAATTTGTTTGAGATTTGGGCAAAGCAGGTGAAGAATAAGAAGTGGAGGAAAAATGGCATGTGAGTCAGGGGTGACGTGGCATGATTGAGAGAGAAAAAAATGACAAGTGATGTGGCATTGTGCTATTGGTGATTATGTAGCCTTCATTTGTCACATCAAAAAAATCCGTTAAGTGGTGGAGCCATACTAACGGAGGGACTTGTTTAGAAAGACGTATAAAGCGCAGGGACCAAATTCATCCAAGTTAAAGTATATAGACTTTTTTAGAAAAAATGTTAAACCACAAGTACCTGATTAGTATTTAAACAAGTCAACCCCATGCACCCCTTTGGCCAATTTACCTCGTAATACAATGAATGTACACTGACAAAATCATATGTGGTAGGCTATTGAAGTGAGTCCACTTAATACACAAGTAAACTCCGGAGAGTTACTGTAGACTTATCTACACTACTGCGACTCCCACTTAAACTGGTTAAGATATTGACTCAATGAGAAATTGAACATGTGCCACATAGGCACAAATTCGGTCTTACCACTGGCATAGACCCCATGATGGACCTATTGCGTTTATGTGCCAAGTCAACCCCATGCACCCCTTTATTTTGACTTAATAAAATAACTGTAAAATAAGTTCTCTCTCCCTAACAAATTATCAATTTATACTACAATAGATATAAAAAATTTATTTAAATAATAACTCTTCACTTTTTCATCAACTCTCATGTCTCAAAATTTTGACCACCCAAAATTAAGTGCACAAACACTTATATCGATTCATAGTTAAATGAATGTTATTTTCTTAATAAGGTATATATCAGGATACATTACATATTATGTACTACTATGAAATACCGACACGAGGTAATTAAAACCTCCATTTCAAGATGTATTACAGATTCCATTTTGCTTCAGTAAGTAAAATATAAAGGATTAATTTATTTTTCAGTAGAAGATTGAATATTGTTTACCCCTTCATTTACAATCAAATTTTAGCATACTTACACATGGAGAAAAAAAATCTCTATTGAACCATTTCGTTTATTTTGTCTTTAATTTGAAATAAAAGAGAAATGAAAAGCAACTAGGCAAAATTACCGCCAGTACTGAAATTTTGATTTCGGTATTGGTTTTAGCATCCGGGCACTGCCTGTCGTTGGGAACCAGAGCCGGAGGTGGTAGGCGATATCGCCTATATGGCGGAACCGGTAATTCAGCTGAAACCTCCTGAAATTCCGGAACTAGTTGTTTTTTTTTTCTAAAACTAAAATGCACAGTTTTGGTCCCTCCCCATCCCCCTCTCGACTCTCATTCTTTCTTCTATCTTCTCTCACTCTCAGCTCTATCTTCTCTATGTCTCTCAGCTCTTGCCTATTTCTGTCTCTCTTCTCTCACGCACTATCTCTTAGCTCTCCGTCTTCCCGGAATTTTCTTCCTGAAATTTCGGCATCCGTTATTGGAATTCTGATACCGAAATTTCCCAAACTTTGACATCTGGTTCTTCTCGGTACCAGAGCCGGAATTTGACTGGTAGTAACGTTACCCAACCCCAGCGACAATTCCTCCTAGAGAGAAACTTGAGATGGTATCTAGATAAAAAAAAAAAAGTGCAAAATATAAACATATTAGTAATTAAGAATGCAATGTATCAAGTTTGATTCACGGTATAAATTATAAAAGTCATAGAGTTAAAGAAAGAGAAATGTAACTTTTTTCTTAATATGTCAATGTGGATCTTATATGTATAGAAATTTAGTAATGCTACATAATTTAATTGGTTGAAATAGTATAATCAAGGAAAATATATAGTCAATTTCTAATTTAAAAACATAACTTTATAAAAAGAAGTTTTTAAAATTTTTGGAGAAACTTCACTTTGCGCTTTCAAATTAAGAGATCAATTTCACTTTCGGAGTCCAAACTACTAAGTTATTCATATTGTGCCATGGAACTACTAAATTTCATCAATATGTGACAAGTAAGATCCGACCATCAAAACTGTATCACATGGTCATTTTTTTATAACACATGTGACATGAATTTAGTTGTTGGATATTTTTTAAGGCGCACGGTGATGAGTTTTGATAGTTCGAGAGCTTAATATGACGAACTTGATAGTTTAAACCTATAATGTGACATTGATCCAGTAAATTAAGAGCGAAAAGTGACTTTTTTCCTAATTTTTTTCCGCCAAAGCCACCTCAACAGCCAAGCAACAATGAGATTTTTCTCAATTTTGTAGAAGATACTAAAAGGAATTGTTAGTAACTGAAGATATTATAGCTCGAGATCAAATTAGCAAAACTTTGTGTTTGTATAAAAAAATTCACAAAATTTTTCACCCTCTCACAATAAAATATTACAATATAATCTCTCTCTCTCCCACCAAATCATAATTTTTCACTACAAAAAATATAAAAAATTATAAAAAATTACCTTTCTCTTCACTTTTTCACTAAACTCAATACCAAAAATTTTAACAACCCAAAAATTTTCCAACACAGACCCACCATATTAATAGTAAAATAAAAAAGCTGCACCATGTGTTTGTGAAATAGTTTCAAAATTTCCCTTCCAAATTATGTGCACAGTACCGCTATACATTTATTGTGGCCGGCATTGATAGCATTTCAATGTATTTAATGTTATAACTCTCTTTATTTTTTTTTATAAAAATAAAATAAAATTAAAATAGTATACATGGCCTAACGCACGTTTAGATTAACCATTTACTTAACATTATTTGAAATTTGCCTAGAATTCCTTGAGAAATAAAGGCGGACTTAAATGGAAAGTTGGTCCGACAAATCTTTAGTAAAAGCTGTTCTCTAGGGTGTTGACTGAAGTTCAAAATGTCAAATAAGAAGTGTTGACTTAGAAAAAAAAAATTGTTGCCTCGCTCGATGGGCCGAAAAGGTTGATCACGACAAAAGTTTGACTGGCTCAACTTTACATTTAAGAAGGGCCCAACAAGCTTTTTTTAGAAATGACAGGCACGAGACAGTTGGTAGTTTTTTTTTATATAACTATTAAAAATTTAGGTGTTGTTTGTTTGTCAAAATTTTAAAGAATACTTTCGAAATTTTGAAAATCTTTACTTTATTGAGATTTTATTAAAGTTTGTGAAAAGTAAAGTGTGTAAGTGTAAAAGTTTAAAATTTTGGTGTGTTTGACTTGTCCGAATTGTTGACTAAACAAACATGTCCTTAATCTGGCAAGCTCACTGAAATGACTGTGGACTCACTTAACGGGTCAATAAATTTCATATGGATGCAGCCTTTTAAGTTACATGTTTTATTAAAGATGTGATTTTAAGAAATTATTTGTACTTAAAGAATTCGAACTTGAGAATTTAGGAAGGCAAACTCTTGAATCTCATGTCATGATCACTGAGGCAAACCATTTGGGGTCAAAACAGTTGAGTTGACTCGTAAAGTTGAGAGTACTTATTCTAGTCTCTAGATCCCTATGCCAAATCTGTCAAAGAGATTCAAATATTGGTCAATAACTTGTGAAAGTAACAGATTCAATTATCGGTCGACGCATCACTTGGAGACACGTACGGGCCAAAATACAGCAACAAACGATAAAAGGTTAACATTGGTATATAGTTGCATTTTTCTACTCTTAGATGAAAAAAATCTTATTTTACTTATATAATCATATATCTTTGTGAATTTCTCGATCGGTCGGAGGCTTGAGGATTGGTAGAAGAAGGGATGGGATGGATCTATTTAATTAGTTCATTTTAGTGAAAGGATTTTTACTTTTGTGGAAGTTTACACATACAATTAGAGTGAACAGAGAGTCCCATTGCAAGTAACAAGCATTATTTGTAAGAGCAAACCATTATACATATAATAATAGAAATCACAAAGATATAAAGCGCGGGGGAAGAAACGCAGATTAAAAAAAAAAGTGATCTCTAGCGATGTCCCATTCCAGGACTAGGAATTGCAGTTTGCAAGATGCGATCCTTCTTGTCAACACGACCAAAGAGCCTTCCGTTGATAGCTATTGCATGACAGTTTTCACCTGTTGAATAAGGTGGGCAAGGGCCCTTGGGATCAGCTGCTGAAACGACACCATTATTCTCCCAATTAGGCACCTCTCGGGACGTTGGTGCATGTAAAATTTTCCTAGCATCCAGCGATGGCGAGTACTGGAAAACAGTAGCAAATAGGATGATGAACACAACAGACCTGGTTAAGCGAGCCATATAGAGTGTTCAGAGCTGCAGGCAAAGAAGTTGATGAAATTAATGCATGTAGGGGAAGGAGGTGCGGCATTTATAGGAAATTGGTGGGATGTATCTAATTTATAAACAGCTTAATGTCAGAGAGAGAGAGAGAGAAGCGTGAGGGTAAAGTTGGTCTTGGTCGGCCAATTAAAACATGTTTGAAACTGATATAAAGGAATATCGTGGTAGAATTTTGCAGGAAGAGTATCTTCCAAATGACTTGTGGAGGTTGCGTTAGGTACGTCTGAACTAAGCCGCCAGGCTTCTGTTCTTGGGAGATATTTGGTCCATTGTTATGGCCCCATAACTCGAACAACATGGCAGAAAGTTTATTCAACAAGTAGTTTCTTGTTCAATTTATAGGGATGGCCGTCTCGTAGTGGTGGCGCTCTCACTCATATGAAGTTTCGTAGACAATAGGCCTAGGGTTCCAACCTCCACAGATATGTAACTTTACTCATTAATTAAGCCTCACATTATGCAGATAAATTATAATTAATAGACTTATATAAGTGCTTAGCGAAAATGTTATTTCAAACATTTTGGAGTAAAGCGCATAATATTGCTATGAAGACAAGATTCTCCCACTGTTAATTCCAAATACTCCACTTCAAGGGATAACTGTTAATGCCAAATACTCCACTTCAAGGGATAAGAATGCTACTGTGCTGGTTGACAAAAACGAGCATTCTTAGTGCATTCCAGCAGGTTTAATTCCCTTTCTGTATCCATTAATTTGTTGTTAGCAATAAATTTCTTGTTTGCTAAAAAAAAAGAAAGAAAAAAAAGAAACAAAGAATTCAATTTAGGTAGAAGACCATGATTTTAACTTTCATGCATGCCGCCAACACTCAAGTTGTTTTCGCTTGCTGGAGGAAGCTGCCATTGGCCGATTCAGTGGTTAACGTCAATGGAAATGGCAGCCCTTGATTATGACTGAAAGGTGCGTGCCATTTTGTTGGTTGCGTCTGAGCCTTGATCAACAATTCGAGAACCCAACTATTCTTCTGGGACCAGCTGCCATGGTCTTTGATGTGACATCGAGCATCTTAGTGCCCTGAAAAATTGCTCCAGAGCTTAGATGCACGAGTGCAATTAAACCTTCCGCACCCCAACAAAGATGGAGAGAACTGCCCCTTCGGACACTACGCTCAATGATTCGAGGGCAGAACTTTTAAGTACTCGATCTACTGTATCGAGTGTGTGTTTGAGTGTATATTCAAGTCACTATTATTGGACGAGCCCTAGATTTAAAGCCCACGAGTCTGTGGGGTGGGGTTCTATACACCACCCCAAGGGAAAGTTACCCAGTTGGACTTTATAAAGAGCATAGCTAGCAGAGTAGCTCCCCCGATGATTATGCATTTTTTTCAAGTTGGAGAGAACTTCATCGGACCTTCCTCTAGTTTAGTACCGATCGAGGTGTGATTAAAAAATAAATAAATTGGAGAAAAGGGACAGGCGATAGTCAAACAATACTAAAGAGTTGATGTCGTAGTAGGTCCGTGTTATTTAAGATTCATAACCCCCAGAGAGAGGGGCGCCTTTAGAGTGGGACACTGTTAACGCTGCTGTTCCAACAGGAAAGACCCCACGAGAAGGAGAGCCGCCGGGACATTACTGGCCCTTTCCGTTTTGGCTGTACGTTGAGAGGTTTCCTTGTGATTCAACCAAGCTTTTACTCTATGCAGTCTTGGGGCTTCTAAGACACTTTAATTTGTATCTGTTCTTCCCATATGCCTAGTGCTAGGTAGGGCTGCACAACCTCGATGTAGGTGCCGATTTTGGCCTGAAGCCCCAAGACTGCATAGAGTAAAAGCTTGGTTGAATCCCAAGGAAACCTCTCAACGTACGACCAAAACGGAAAGGGCCAGTAATGTCCCGGCGGCTCTCTTTCTCTTGGGGTCTTTCCTGTTGGAACAACAACGTTAACTAGGACTGTCAAAATACCGGTCGGACCGGACCGGACCGGTTTTGGATGAAACCGGTGGAATTTTTTGCAATCGGGTGGACTGGACCGGGAAACCGGTGTATTCCGGTCCGGTTCTGAGTTACCCTCATGAAAACCCAGGACCGGACCGGAGTATACCTCTTCAAACCGGCCCAGACCGAACCGGAGAAATCGGTGACCGGATCGGACCGTACCGGTCATATGACCGGTCCGGTCTATATACTCTACAAAATGGCCAGTTTGGCCGGCCAAACCGGACCGAACAGGCCCGGACCGGAACTTGGATAGCCCTAGCGTTAACAGTGTCCCACTCTAAAGGCGCCCCTCTCTATGGCACCTACACTGGGTAGGCCGGTTTTGAAAAAATTGCCCTTACACCTACACCGTTAAGGGCAAAAATCTGCCTTTAGCGATGGCGGTTTAGCGGTGGCGGTTTCCGGTTATCCTACATTCATATTGAGTCATTTTTTTAGCATTTTACGCACTTGGCTCAATGTATTTTTTCTTTTGGTCCATTAATCACATATCAATAAAATCTTAACTAATTAAATCCAAATTTCAAAATCAATAAAATTAAAGATCATCTTAAAAGATAAGATGAGAATTTAAAGTCCAAAGTAATAGAGACATCACTGTAAGTAGAAACTATTATCTTTTGAAAAATCCAATTTAGACCCTAACAACACTTAGAGGGGAGAATATGTGTTTTTCCTCTAATTAACAAATTAATAACAATTTTAAAACATGTTCAAAACTTAGTAGGGTTTCCCTTGGTTTCACAAGGAAAATCCAAAAATTTAGCAATTTTTGAAGGCGCTCGAGCGTGGGTCGAGCGCGGGTCTAACGCTTATGTTTCTATCTGAAATTTGCACTGAGCGCTTGTCAAACGCTATTCAAACGTGAAGACTCTGTCTGATTTTTTTCAAAGGGCGCTCGAGCGCTTGTCAAACGCTGGTCAAACGTGATGACTCTATCTGAATTTTTGAACTAAAATGTATTAGAAATTTGAACTAAAATGTAAGCATGGAATAAATTTAATAGTGATTTGTCAATTTTAGAAATTTAGACAATTTGTTAAAATTTCATAAAAACTCTTAAACTCATACATTGATTTAAAATTTTTCGTGGTAGAATCTCGACCTCTTGACTTATATTATGCGATGTACTTATCAAAGTTTGACATTAAACTCTTTAATTATGATTCAAATGCCTTCATATGTACCCTTCTAAATATAATAAATTTGTAATTTTTTTCTACCAAAATTCTAAATAACTATTTCATTCACCTAGCAAGTTTCTTAGTAATTTGAATGTAAGTATTTAATTAGACAAAATCAACAACAAATCTCAAATATTCAGGTGAAACGAAACTATTGAGTAGACTTTGTTATGCTTCTAGAATACTACGTCTTGAGGTGAAACTAAAGTTTAAACTATTGAGTAGAAACTAAACTAAAAAAAACTTACAAACTTAAAAAAAATCCCGGTTTTTTCAAAAAGCTAAACCTACATCGGCACCGGTTAGGCCGGGTACCGGGAACCCGGTGCCACCGGAATTTCCCGGTGGCATGTGCAGCCCTAGTGCTAGGGCTCTTCAACTCCGGTGTAGGTGCCGGTTTTGTGCCGATTTTGGCCAAAACCGGCACCTACACCGGATATGCCGGTTTTTAAAAAATTGTCACCTACAACGTTAAGGGAAAAAATCGGCCCTTAGCGGTGGCGGTTTCCGGTTAACCTACATTCATATTGAGGAATGTGTACAAATGAAAGATTCGAAAAAACAGTTCTATGTTCCTTCTTCTTTATTTGTATTGAGGCACTTGGCAAACAAAGAGATGAATAAAATATGGGGATGATTAGTTAGGAGTGTGATAAATTCTTGTTTTACACACGCACTATCACACATTCGCACTTTGCTACTTGATATTGTATTTTCTCACTGATTTGCAAAGAACAAGATTGGATCACATATAAGCTCCTCTACTGTGAGCTATTTCAAAAACAAAGGCAGCTTTGTCACCACTGTTGTGACTTCGCTCAATGGTGACCTATTCATAACCTAAGAATACATCATTGCTTTTAATTCTTTTTTAAGTACAAATGAAACTCAAGCAGCAGTCCTGAGAAGAAAAAATTCTTTTCTTTTATGTTTGGTTTCTATAATGCAGTGTGTAGAAGTAGGAGGGTGCTTGTTATACATCGACCAAAATCAAATTTTCCACAGATAGCTACAAGATTCCTTGCGAATCTAACCAGCCTAAAACTTCAAAAAGAAAAGAAAGACTCGGGCTACTCCTATGACAAAGACGTCACACTCGTATCAATTCACATCAATAAATACGTGATGATACTACAAAATAGACAAAACCCAATTGAATAAACAAAACCAAACCAATCCATAATCTAAACACTTTGCAATATCCAATCCAATTATAATCCATGCCCAATCCAAATCAACAAGCTAATACCCAATTTGAATCACCAACAAACAAGCTCGGGACTCACCATCGTGGCTGAGGCTGGATCATTTTTTGGGGTCGTTGAGGATTGATAACCCATGCTTCAAAACCTTCTCGGAACGTCGGACCTTGAGCTTCCTGACTAAGGAACTGACTTCCCAAATTTTATTAAATTACAAACCCTAAAAACAACAAACAATGGGGAAAACATTCAACAAATGCATTGATTTTCAATAGAAAAAATTAAAATTAACAAATGTATTGATTTTTAACAACATACCTAGCAGGCGTGGTGGTCGGCAGGAGAGGGAGGGGAGGGAGGGAGAGAGAGAGGCACGAGGTGGGATGGGAAAAAAGCTTTCGGGAGGGCCGGAGGAGACTAGGGAATAGAGGGTGTGTGAAACACGAAGGCCGTCAGGCGTGGTGGTCGGCAGAAGAGGGAGGGGAGGGAGAGAGAGAGAGGCACGGGGTGGGGGGATTCGGGAGGGCCGGAGCAGATTTAGCCGTTTAGGGATTTGAATGGGGAAAGGAAACTGGTGGGGGAACGCTCAGGGGGGATTTGCTGGAAGAAAACGACGTAGTTTCTCTTAATGAGAAACTACGTCGTTTTGATTTTATTAATTAAAAAAAGTGGGAAACTCGGTTTCCCGATCCCCTGGGTTCCCGGTGCCGGAGAACTCGAGAACCGGGAATACCCCCGAATTTCCCCCAAACTGCTAAATTGACACTTACACTGGGGTGCCGGTGCCATCAGAATTTTCCGGTAGCACTGAACAGCCTTACCTAGTGCTAAGACAAAAGTACATAAATTTTGTAGACATCTTTGACTTTGTAAAATGCAGTACTCATACCAAACTATTAGGAGACACAGCAAACTGTGTGCTAGCTGGTACAACTTGCTATATCTTCAACTGAATAAAGTTTAGTCTGCATCCTTCCTCTCGTATAGCCGCCTCTCTCATACCCAGATCTAACCGGCTCCCGATCCTCTCTCCTCTTCAGGCCATTTCTTTAGTTGTCGGGTTTAGTACATCTCTCCTCCTTTCTACCTTTTTTGTGCTTTTTTTCCGGCGGGTAAAGCGTCCGAATCCGGAGCTTTTGGTGGTCGATGGACGACATGAATAGCAATGCAGGACGCAACAGTCTCCTAGCGTCATTTTCTCAATCGTCCAATGTCAGTCGGACGACGAGTCAGAATTCACGCACGCTAGAGCGATCGTGTGTATCTCATGCGACATGTTCCCTCGTCTCAGGCGCTACTATCGTCTAGCTCCTAGGGGCCTTTAGACCCAGTTGGGTTATAAGGGTGAGGCCCATTTTCAGGTTGTATGGGTCTTGTGCCTTTGTTGGATTGTAGGGCCTTGAGCCCATGTTGGTTCGTCTTTGTAAGGGTCGTGGGCCCAGTAGTCGGGTAGTCTGCCCTTCTGGCCTTGTCATAGTGGACAGATTTTTTTTTTTATATATTTTCGCTTCTGCTTTAATGTATATATTTTTCAGGTGTTTCCCTAGTCTAAAAAAAGAATAAGTTTAGTCGGCTGGGGTAGATTGCCCTCCTGTTAGATTTAAGGTCATATAACAAATTTCATCTGCTTCAAAACTAAAAATGGAAATTTCTAGAAATTGGTAGTTTATTATTACTAATCAAGAAGGGCATTATTAATTACTTTCTGAAGAAAAAAGTATGGTTAAAACTATGACTCAAGTGATTTAGGTCATATGTGGACTAAACATATACAGTGTTGCTCCATGAGTACTCGTATATACTAGGGGGATTAAAAAAAATCCATCGTAATTGAGAGACTCTTTAAAGACCTTGATTCCATTTGTTTTTGTGTCTAGGGCTCTATAAGGGAACCAAAATTTTATGGTTTCCTTGCTATCGGTATCGATTTTGTAGTACCCATCCCATGTGGTAGCGGGGCTGGTGTCCCAAATTTTGTCATGAGGCGGGGATTTCTCCGGTTAGTGGGAATCGGGAAAGCGGTTCCTGCCAATTGGTTGTTTTTTTGAAAAAAAAAAAAGACCCTGGCCGGAGTTGCCCACCTCACTGAGGGTGCGTTTGTGTACCAAAATTTTACCCTCTATAAAATTTTAACACACTTAAATATTACAATATAATCTCTCTCTCCCCATCAAATCATTACTATTTACTACAAAAAATATAAAAAAATTACATCTCTCTTCACTTTTTCACTAAACACATAACCTAAAATTTTAACACCACTAAAATTTTACAACACAAACATAAGAGTCATTTCTAATTTTCCTCTTTACTGCCAACAAAAATGGAGCTTATTCTCCTCCAACACGTAGAAGCTTGTTATCTAGCCTTCTCACTTCCTTAATTAAACGCGAAAAGAGATTTAAAGCTTATGGGTATTCTCTCTTCTTTTTTGTTCCATCAAAAGAGCTGCAAGCTTCCCTTCCACTCTTTGCTGTGAGCAATGGCGGAGGGATGGGGGAAGCCGAGGTGGCCGCCCCCTACGATTCCGTCTTTTTTTTTTGTCCTTATTTTGAATGAAATTATTTTGTCCTATTTGAATGCTTTTGTTTGATGTATGTGTTTCCTTTGTGAGTTAGAATAAGTTAGTGATTGTGTTCTTTCAAAAAAATTTAATGCAGATTTTGTGCAATCTTTGCGTTTTTAATCGAGTAAATGAGAGGGAAGAAATGTATTGAGATGTTTTGGATTTCTCATGTTTCTAATTCTAAAAGATAGAAATTTCTAGACAAAAAATAATTGTACTCGAACTAAGGTGTTAAGTGGATTTCTTTTTCGGCAAAAAAGAATATTTTTTTACAAACGCAATTCTCACGTCCTTAGCAAAGAAATGTGTTATGACTTATGAGGAAGTTTAGTCTCTGACTTTTAAAATTTCCTGAAAATTAAGGGTAAGAAAAAAATTCTGTTCCGGTTCCCGCATATACCGGAACCGGAAGTCATTTTCGACAAAATTATGGAATTGAAACCAGAACCGAAAATTTCGGCAGAATTATCGGAATTTCCAGTTCCTGTTTTTCTAAAAAAATTAAATAAAAATAGTGTTCAAAATAAAGTATAACATATGTAATTTGATCGAATGTTTATTTTAGAATCAATATTTTGGATGAAAATTTTATATTTATTGTTAATTTATGATCAATAACTAAAAAATACTGAAATTATGAATTCCATTTTTTTGTCAAAAAAATGGCTCAGAATAAAGTATAACATATGATGAATACTGGATTTGTTTGAATGTTTATTTTAAAATCTAGATTTTGATTAAATGTTTACATTTATTGTTAATTTGTGATGAATAATATAAAAATCTTTCAAATTATGTCTAAAAAATATTTTTAGTTTGCTAGGGCCCCAAAAAAATATGTCAAAAAATTTTCATATGCCGAACCAAAATTTTCGGTTCCGATTTCATTTCTAATCCATTCCGATAAAATATTAGAATGGAACTAGAACAAAAAAATTGCATTCCGGTAAATATCGGAACGGAACCTGAATTGGTCATTTCGATTTCATTCGTTCTGGTACTTACCTTTACTAAAAATTGAGTCGTTTCTTTATTTATAAACATATTTACTTATAGGTGCTGATATTGTGTATATTAATAGTATGTTTGTTTGTCAAAATTTTGGAGAATATTCTCGAAATTTTGAGAATCTTTACTTTATTGAGATTTATTGGGGTTTGTGAAAAGTAAAGTGTGTATGTGTAAAAGTTAAAAATGTTGGAGTGTGTTTGTTTTGGTAGAAATTTTCATGCCCCGAATTATTGGGGAAACAAACATAAGTATCTTTCATCCTAAATGCTATATGTTCATCAAAAATACTGTCCATGTCAAAGCGATAAAGATACTCTGTGAACTTACACTACAAATTCTACTTAATCAAGTATTCAAGTCTATGCTAAATTAGATTTTGGGATTGTTTATTCACACATAGTCAATTGTGATTTGTTAAAGGTTATTGTTCTCAATTTTGATTAGTGAATTGATTGATGAATTTTTATTTTGTTTAGATAATAGATAAGTTTTTTATAAAAAAAAAACTCAGCTATACTTGTAACCTAGGAAAAAATTTTAACTCTAAAATATTTTTTTGCATTACATATGATTTTTTTTTTGTCATTTCGTTTTAAGAGTTTGCCCCTCAAATTAAGTCCGGGTTCCACCACTTGCCGTGAGAAAGTTCGCTTTTCAGCAAGGATTCACTGCACCATTTATTTGCAGAGGAGATCTGAAGATCAGATGTGCCTGAAACTCGTTGAACCTTCACCATTTGGGCTGCCATCAGAAAATGCCTTACAAGAACCAAAAAAACGTGTGCAGTGGCTTTCACGAAGAAGAGGAAGCAGGGGATATTTGTTGTGGCTATCAATGGAAATAGAACAAACTAGAGAGATGGAAATTGAAAATGGCGGCCTTGGCGGAGAAGCAAAAATATTTAATGTTAGTCACGATTTGTTATCTCCAAAACATTAACAAGCGTTAAACTAAGTTCCAACGAAAAAAAAAATTAGGCATAAAAAGTGTTAAAAAACTGGGCTTAAGGCTTTAAAAAGGATTAAAAAAATTGTACAAATTGCAAAAAAAAGGTGTTAAAAAAGGGTCCATGACATGGGACTCGGATTCCCTCCTAAGAGGGAATTTGCTAGTCGGTCATAACAGCCCGTTGGATGGGTGACAGCGCATTAATGAACCCATCCAACGACCTGTATTAAAATACCTTAAAAAAATTCAAAATGAAAGAAAAAAAAAAGTTGGATGGAGGCATTAACTAGAAACGGGAGCAAAACTCACTGTTTCACTAAAACATAACGGCCCCCCCTCTCCCCTTTGTTCGAAACCCCAAGAGTGACGCGCACGAGAGCTTGCGCGCAGGCCGCGCGTGACAGGGCGCTGAAATCCTATAGCCTTTGGGCGCGCGGCCTTGCGGGCGAACCGTGCGTGATAGGGCTCTAGAAATTCCAGAGGGCCGCCCGCAGAGCCTCCCGCGCGGGCCTACCCAGTAGTTTTGGTGTTTTGCTTTAGATCAGTACCATTGTCAAAGTTGATGCGTCCATTAAACCTACAGGGTGGCAATCACTTTTCTTCTCCCACAAGTTCCTTTTGTCTACATTTTGCGTCTTTATTTCTCGGTACATTAAAGGCAAACATATCATTGGATGATATGTATTGGTTTTCAAAGTACCACCAAATTTTCTTGTCAAAGATTTAAAGTTTCAACCGGAAAGCTTTAAGACGTATCCTAATGAGTCACGAAATATCCATTTTTTTCTTTTACTTTTTGTTCTTATGTTTTGTCAAGCGTGATGGATGGCATAAGCTCAGTACGTACGTACGAAAGTTAGCCTTTATGGAAGGAAGTTGGAGGGATGCAGTTAAATTCAAAATGTGCAAACCTCAAACAGTTATTTGTTATTTTTAGAAACCTAGGCAGTTTTCCACACAATGATTTTTAGTTTTTTCTTTAAAATAAATAAAATATTTAATTTTATCACTGTCCTTAAGAACCGTATTTGTACTCCTACATCTATTGAAGTCATACGCAAGAACTTGAAAAGATAGGTCAAGGAACGACCTTTGATTTATAAATTATAAAACAGTAAAAGGATACACAACCCATATGGATAATTGTACTTTACGCAATAAAATTCATATTCCACGTACCACCGGAGACAAAATCTAGTCATATCGTCGTTCATATGCATTCTTTTACAAAATCATAGCTTAATCACCATTAGGCATTCAATTAATTAGTTGGCTTGTAGGCATCGTTTGCTACCATTCAACCTTTTAATGAATTGTTTCCCTGTCCCCATTGTACTGTTGATTTATTTAATTACTTCTCTCGTGAACTGCATATAAATAACGTAATAGGCGAATAGTGCATGAACAGAGCTAACTTCACCTTCTTCCGCACGGTCAGCGCGCAAGGCTGTGAGTGGGTCGCTCTGGAATTTCCAGAGTCCTATTGCGCGCGGCTCGCGCGCAAGGCCGCGCCCAAAGGCTATGAGATTTTAGTGCCCTGTTGCGCGCGAGGCTGCGCGTGCGTCGCTTTGGGGGTTTCGAGCAAATGGGAGACGCGCGCAAGGCCGCGCCCAAAGGCAATGGGATTTCAGCGCCCTGTTGCGCGCGACCTGGCGCGCAAGGTTGCGCGTGCGTCGCTCTGGTGGTTTCGAGCAAATGGGAGAGGGGGACCGTTATGTTTTAGTGAAACAGTGAGTTTTGCTCCCGTTACTAGTTAACGCCCCATCCAACTTTTGTTTCTTTCATTTTGAATTTTTTTAAGGCATTTTAATTCAGGTCGTCGGATAAGTTCATTAATGCGATGTCACCCATTCAACGGTCTGTTAGGACCGACTAGCATATTCCCTCTTAGGAGGGAATCCGAATCCCATGATAGGCTTAGCGGGCTCCGACTACAGGTACAACTACCACTGACAAAGACCGATTACCACACCTCGTAGTGACAATAGTAAAAATCTAAAAATCGATCCACTCGTAACGGTTATTGCCACAACCGCCACCATCTTGAATTACCCTATTTGAGCCAGAAGAACAACGCTGAGTTCAAATCCATGCACGTGACACAAATCATACTAGATAGAAATGCAGGTCTTCCAATTCACTATTTTATGTGTATTGAGAAGACTAGCGATTGTGCTAGAAATTAATCTTTGAGGCAGGGGCTGAATATTATAATTTTATAATTGCTTTTAAATTATATATACGCATACATAGCCAACATAGTCACGTTTATTGCATGCATTAAATTAAAGATTTTTTTATTTTTAATTAAAAAATTAGAATTAGTGACACTTTGCACTCACGTAGTTTGAAGGTCATGACACTTCGCAATTGTTCTTTTAATTTTGAGATTTTCACTCGTGTGTTTTGGACTTCTTTTGATTGCACCCCGCCATCTATTATTCGTTATTTCGTAAAAGTTAGTCGTGTTCTACACGTGATCCACTTGAACATTTTACCCTCGATATTCAAAAAGGGTTAATTACATTTTACACCCACTTGGTTTGGGGTATGACACTTTGCACCCTTGTTCTTTTATTTTTGAGACGGTTTACACTCAAAAAGTCAGTCACGTGTTCTAAATGTGATTGACTTTTCAAAATAACAGATAAATTTATAGAAGTACAAAATATCAAGATCTCTAAATCTAGCAGGTGAAATGTCCCAAAATTTAAAAAATGAGCTATAAGTGTCAACAACCCAAATTATACGTGTGCAAAATATAATTAACTCATAAAGTTATTATAAATAATATGTTTCCATTTAAATTTGTGGAAGAAAATAGAAAGTAGGGAAGTGAAAATAAGAGAAAGATTAAAGGGATTCAAAAGGACAATAGGAACAAATATATCCTTAGGCACTTTTCAGATTTAAACTAAATATATAGATTTAGTAATTTATCGAAACTATTTATGGATTGGAATAATAATTTCATATTTTTGTGGACCAAATATCATTATTTGAGCAGAAGTTCGAATAGGACCCAAGGACGAAGGGACACGTGTGTAGGGTGCCGTGGCTCCTAAATGGAGGTCTAGGAGGAGCTATAGTAGGGGGGGTCCAAATGAAATTAGAAAACATTATTATTATTATTTTGTATAATTTTTTTTCTAATTATTATTTTGTATAATTTTTTTTCTAATTATTATTTTGTATAATCTCTTGTACAGATTTCGGTAGAACCTATAAATAAAATAAGCAATTATAGCTGCTCTCACTCTTTAACAAAATGATATTTAATAAAAGGGAAATTGACATTTTAGTCCTTAGATTTTACACCATTTTACGTTTTAGTCCTTGAGTTTCAAATTTCAAATCTAAAGCCCTTAGGTTTACATTTTTTTACAAAATGGTCCTTCCGTCAGAGATCCATTTGTTTCCTTAACGGAAGAGCCACATCAGCGGACAACTCAGCGGCTGATGTGGTAATAAAAATTGACAGTTTAGTTATTAAGTTTTACGTCGTTTTATTTTTTAGTCCTTAGGTTTAATTTTTTTAAATCTTAGTACTTCATTTTACATTTTTTGACTAAATGGTCATTCTATCGAGAATTACTGTTCAAATTTTGAAATACAAAGAGGAGAATAATACAAAGTATATATAGACAATAAAAAATTTGAAAATACTAAAAGAGGAGAAAACACTCATATTCTCTTTCTTTTTTTAAAAAAAAAAATATTTTTTTAACTTTTAGAACTTTTTACTATTCAGAGATAGAGTTTTAATGAAAATTGTAGATTTTAAGGATTTAAATTGAATTTTGAATTTTTTTAGTCCTATTAAATGTGTTATTAAAATTGTTAAAACTAAAAATAACATGTTATTATTCAATATTCAAGGCCAAAATTTGTATTTCAAAATTTGAACAGCAATTCTTGATGGAATGACCATTTAGTCAAAAAATGTAAATTGAATGACTAAAATTTTAAAAAATTAAACCTAATGACTAAAAAATAAAACGACGTAAAACTCAAAGACTAAACTGTCAATTTCTATTACCACATCAGCTGCTGAGTTGTCAGCTGATGTGGCCATTTCGTTAGGGAAACATCCCTGATGGAAGGACCATTTTGTAAAAAAATGTAAACTCAAAGACTTTAAATTTAAAATTTGAAACCCAAAAGCAAAAACGTAAAAAGGTATAAATCTAAGGACTAAAATATCAATTTCCCATTATATAAAAATAGTAAGGTTGTGGCGCGCTTTTTCTAAATAGTAAAATATATAAGCCGGTCAAATTGGCTGGATGTTAGTATGTTACATTATTACCCTCGATATTTACTTACTCGACGTCCCCCTCCCCACCCTTCTCCTTTCTTTCTCCCTCCTCCCTACCCGCGACCTTGCCTCCCTCGATCTCTCTCTCCGTCTAGCCGCCATTGCCGACCGTGAGTGGTCCTCTCAACTCTCTCTCTCTCTGTCTCTTGGCCGGAATCTATCTTTGGGCGCCGAATTTCTCTCACCAAGGTATGGTTATTTTTGTCTAACCTAAGCATGATGGCTTATCTCTCTTTGAAATATATGGTTTAGGGTTTGAAACATTGGGGATTTGATAGGCAGATTCGGGATTTAGGGCTTTGATTGGAATTTTGTCTATTTTGACTCTCAACTCTCAAACTTTTGAAATCAATAGACCTGTGTTTTCATCTACTGGTGAATATATTTTGTTCTTGATTAGAGGGTCCAGATCTTTCAGCAAATTGTTTTTGCATATACACAGTACTGTAAAATGGTTTACTATTTGAATATACAAATTTGGTGATTGGTGGGCCGTTTCTGTTGAAGCTGGAGTATGATTATGCTCCAAAGGGGAGATAATTTACCGAGGGTTTCCTATGATGGAAGAGCATTATTGTGTTCAATACTTCAATAGTCAGATAAATCAGCTTTTATCTTTTTTTCTTCTGTTGCATTTTTAAAAACGGAACTTCTTTTTCATATTACCATTACTGTTATTGTTATTAAAAGAATCTGGGCAAAAAGGTCCATTTATTGAACCGGAATTTCCGGATTCCAATTCCATCGGCGAGAGCAAGAGAGAAGGGGTTGAAGTTTGGATTATCTGTTTCGGGTATCTCTGTCTCTGGATTTGGTTGTGTGCGTGGATAGTCAGTAAAACTTCACCATACACCAATTTGATTTCAGCTTTTATTAAATTTCATTTTTCTGCGCAGAAAACATAATTCCTGAAATTGTTTTTTGAAAAGTTTAGATTGATCATTGCGTGCCTGTGCACTCATGCAGACATGTGGTGGCTGATGAGGAAACACTGCACCGTTGAAGTTGCTTGAAGTTGATGTTTCTATTTATTATTTTGATAATTGCAACATGCCTGAGTTCATCTGCTTGCATGTGTAGTTGAGTGATTTACAAATTCGTTTTTACAGATTTTAGCTTGAAATTCCTCTAACTATATCATTGCTTCAGAAGACCTTCTCCAATGGCAAATGATCGATCTGTCTCTGTGAAAGATGTTGTTTACAAACTGCAACTTTCCCTCCTTGAAGGCATCCGTGATGAAAACCAGCTCTTTGCTGCTGGATCTTTGATGTCACAGAGCGACTACGGAGATGTGGTGACTGAGCGTGCAATTGCTAATCTCTGTGGTTACCCTCTTTGCCAGAATAGTCTGCTGGCTGATCGCACACGGAAGGGCCGCTATCGCATCTCCTTGAAGGAACACAAGGTTTATGATCTACAGGAGACATACATGTATTGCTCTTCGAGCTGTGTTGTTAACAGCCAAGCTTTTGCTAAGAGCTTGCAAGATGAGAGATGCTCAATTTTGGATTTAGATAGACTTAATGAGGTTCATAGGTTGTTTGGGAAGTTGAGTTTGGATTCTGAGGATGGTTTGGGGAAGAATGGGGATTTAGGATTATCCGGCTTGAAGATTCAGGAGAAACCGGAAACCAAGGTTGGAGAAGTGTCTTTGGAGGAGTGGATTGGTCCATCAAATGCTATTGAAGGCTATGTTCCACGGGGGGATTGTAGTTCAAAGCCTTCATCTTCAAAAAACCTCAAAGAAGGTATGAACTTTAAATTTTCATCTCGGAGTGTGCATCTCTGTTTAAATCTCTTTCATTTTTTGTATCAGATCCATCACGATTACGCGACTGTTAAGTTGTATCTTAGGGAATCTAACTCTCATCTTAGGTTTCTGAGAAAGTGGGAAAGAATTTTTAGCATCAAAATGAGGTTGGATTGTATGTTGCAGGATCCAAAGTTAGACATACCAAACGGGATAGTGAGAAAGACTTCCTTATTAATGAGATGGACTTCATGAGTACTATAATCACTGAAGATGAATATAGTGTCTCGAAAATGCCATCAGGTTCAACAAAGACTCTCTCTGATGCTAAATTAAAGAAAAAACAAGGAAAAGGGAATTTTAAGGAGTCAGGGAATCAAGTCGTCATATTTGAAAATGGTTCTGAAAGGAAGTCAAAAGGATCAAAAAGGGAAAAGGGTGAAGTTGGAACCAAAGATGATCATTGCATCCTGGATGTGACTTCATCTTTAAACCTCTGCCCAACTGCTTCCAATGTAAATGATGCAGAAGCGGAAGATGAAGTTCATGTTGAGAAAGAAGATAAGTCAAATGAAACTGTCAGCAAGTCCTCTCTAAAACCTTCGGGTACAAAGAAGCTTGGTCGGTCTGTTACCTGGGCTGATAAGAAAAATGATGGCACAGGGTGTGGAAATCTTTGCGAGATTAGAAACTTGGAAAATAGAAAACTTGTTCCTGAAGGATTAGCAGGTACCGATGTTGGAGATAATGGTGAAATGTTACGTTTTAAATCAGCGGAAGCTTGTGCAGTATCATTGAGCCAGGCGGCAGAAGCTGTTGCTTCTGGGGAGTCCGATGCCGTGGATGCCGGTATATCACTTTATCTTTGAAGTTTGGCTTGTTGAACTAATTTATGTTTTATATAGTGTCATTAACTTACTGATTTTGTCTTTTCTGTTGTTCTGTCACATTCAATATCCAGTGTCTGAAGCTGGAATTATTATAGTGCCACATCTAGGTGATGTGGATGAAAGGGAATCGATGGAGGACGTTGATATGTTTGAACAAGAAGTGGTTCCTTTAAAGTGGCCAAGAAAGCCTGGGATGCCACATTCTGATTTATTTGATCCTGAAGATTCGTGGTATGATGCTCCACCAGAGGGTTTCAGTCTTTCTGTAAGTTATTTCTGTTCTAGCTGATGTATGACTATGCTTTTATTGCTATTTTTAATTTAAGGTTGAATAAATACTACTGAACTAACTGTCATTCAGTTATCACCTTTTTCTACAATGTGGATGGCTCTCTTTGCATGGGTAACCTCATCTTCCTTGGCTTATATATACGGGAGGGATGACAATTATTATGAGGAATATCTCTCAGTTAATGGGAGGGAGTACCCCCGTAAGATTGCATTGGCAGATGGTCGTTCTGGTGAAATCAAGCAAACTTTTGCTAGTTGTCTTGCTCGGGCTTTGCCTGATGTAGTTGCCGATCTAAGACTGCCAACACCAATATCTACTTTGGAGCAAGGAATGGTATTGATTTTTGAATCTACTTGTCTTCTTTCAGCAATGATGTGTAATGAACATCAATTAGAGTTGAAAGAGTTTTTTTTTTTTTTTTTATTTCTTCCATTCTGAATTACCACATTCCATGAGTTACTGTTCCTGAAATTTTCTGCTAGATTCTTCATATCACAAAAGTTAGTAATTCATAGACTATTAATTTGTATATTGAAGCTGCTGTATGTTTCTTGTCATTGCCTGATCTTCTTAGTCAAACTTGTGTATCTCTTTTTGCGATTGGTAAGCAGTGTCGATACTTGTTTTATAATCTCAGCAACCCTATACAGTGGTCTAACATATCACTAGATTCAAGGTTGATGACTTTTACACCATTAGACGAGGGGTATTGGAGGAACAATGAAGATATATCTTTTACCTATAATTTTCAGTTTCTCTTCCTTGCAAAATATCCTCAAAAGTCGTTGTGTCCAAATATTAGATGAATGATTTATGTTTGGTGTACCATCCCTGAAGAGTTTTCTATACAGGGGCGCTTGTTGGATACAATGACTTTCATGGATGCGCTTCCAGCTTTCAGATTGAAACAGTGGCGAGTTATTGTTCTTCTGTTCATTGAAGCTCTCTCTGTTTGTCGGATCCTTGCACTTACCCCACACCTGACTAATCGAAGGATGTTGTTGACAAAGGTGAGACCCTAGGTTATTGTGTCTAGGATCTTGTAGGATTTCTGGCCATCTAATAGGTCAAGATCCCTTTGATTTTGTTGATGGGGAGAATGTGATTTTTACAACTACGGATATTCACTGTGTTTCAAGTAGGGAGGTTTTTAACCAGAATTCTGGTTTTATTATTGGCTAAATAGGTGTTGGATGGGGCCCAAATAAGTGTCGAAGAATATGAGATTATGAAGGATCTTATGATTCCACTTGGCAGAGCACCTCATTTATCATCTCAGAGTGGAGCTTGATGGAGAAAAATGGCTACTACACTGTATTTGTCTCCCCAGCCTCTTGATTGTTGGCCATGAATCCTACTAACAAATTTGACACCCTGGTCCCGAGAATGAGAAATCAAAAAGCATTGCCACCGTATGGAATGTGCAGGATAAGAGTTCGAACTTCTGTAACTTTGCTGGCAATCCCAAATGCAGAGGAGATGCTTCCTTGTTTTGGAGCGCATAGAAGGAGATGCTACATTGACTACACTAGTCTTTACTACGGACAGTCTGATGGTTTATTTGGATAAGATCTAATTTAGCTGAAACCATTTTTTTTTTCAATTAATACATGGATTCTCGCATTGTGTTGGTACTTGTATAAAAACAGTGCATTCTGAAAGACGCATGGACTGGTTCTTGTTCTTGACGTCATTTTCTACTCTGCATGCTTTCTGGTTTTGGCTCTGTTCTCCGTTGGCCTCTGGTTTAGACTTGGCAGACTTTCAGTTTTTGTAACAGCAATTTCCTGAGACCGAAGCCTGGATTGGGACTTTTCGATCGGCTTCTTTGAAGCAACGATATATATGTTTATCAGATTCTGCGCGTAACCCTTTGGTTGAGTTCTGTTCTCGGTGAAGACGTGGGCTACGGCCAGAGACCCGCAGCCTTCTGAGGAGTTGTTCGCAGTAACTGAACTCTTGCTCTTCCTGAGCTTTGGAGAATTGTTTAGACGTGGGCAAAGACAAGGCCCGTCGCCTTCTGAAAAGTTGTTTTTTTACAGTCACGGACCTCTTATGTCTTCCAAGCTTCGGAGATATTGCGCGTGGTTGGTATCTAAATAAATGAGTGGACCCGATGTCAATGCACAAAATATAAGATGCATGAACCAGAGGGGAAAAAAGGGGAACTTTGGGATTCTTTAGCTCATGTCGAACATCAAAGTCCCTTAAACGATTAGTGTTCACTACAACAACAAAGCACACCTGGTTCATGACCAAATAAGGCAAGAGGACGACCAAAGACGCCCTAAACATAAGTGTATGACAAGGCCTACGCCCGAGCAGCAAGAGGACAGAGAGCTAAGGTAAAGCGCCACCTAGCACCTTGCACATGCACCCACATGATTTGCATGCATGGCACCCATGGCTTGCCCTACGCGCATCTTCCCTTGCCCACAAATGGCACAAATATGTGTGGGACTGGCATTTTCCCCGACATAGAGCGCAAGCCTAGTCTGCATGGCGCACAATGTGGCAAGCCACCAGCACACAACGGCATGGCACCCTTGCAGAACATTATCGCCACTTGATCAGATTAGAGGAGACATGTTCCCTTATTTGAGGAGATTGCAAGAGGAGACATGGCCCTTGATTTTGAGGATTATTATTCCTCGTAATAAAAGACGTAAGATTGTAGCCATGAAGAATCATTCCATGCAGGGTTTTCTTTCTTGTTTTCTCTAGCTATGGCTAAACTCTATATAAAGCTTTAGGGGTTCATTTTTTGAGATCATATCATATCATTTATCAACTCTTTTTAGTATAGAAACTTTGCTTCAACTTATCATCTTTTTAGTATATAAATTTTGCTTCAACGTATGATTGATTTTGAGTGGTAGCCTGAGTAACTCTCTAATCGGCAATTGCAATATTTATCTCGTGTTTTATTGTTATTTTTTTTCTCAGCCGTGTTTTATTGTGATAACATAAACTATATCCCAAAGCACAGCTCAGACACATTTGCAAATTTCAGAATTTGAGGATATTAGAGTTTTATTGGTGTTTTTGAGAAAGTAATGAAAAAGGTAAAAAAAAATAGAGTTAGTGAAATAATATTGTTGTGGACCCCTTAATTGGTATGAAAAAAGTTAAAAAAATTGTGACAATTCATGTTTGTTTACATCTAAAAATTCTAAAAAATTTAAAAAATTGACATAATTATCATAAAGACTTTAGAGGCTTCCATCAACCCCCCCCCCCCCCCCCCCATCTTCTCCAACTGAACACCGTACAAGGCAAAAGCATGTCAGAACGCAGAAGTTGGAAACAGCCTAAGAGGTTCAATCGCACTTCTGCGGAAACCTATGTTTTGGTTTTGTGATGGTAAAGCAGTTTTAGAATGGCATGTTCAATTGCACTAACCTAAAGATTGAGGGACCGTTGTTCCTTAAGTAAAATAAACTAAACACGACTTCAAGACATAGAAAACATAAATATGAACCTTTTTATATAATGTCACAATCGCTCTGAGAAAAAAAAAAAAAAGAATAATAATACTGCCGTTTTACACTGCTATATTTGCCACTGCAAGTCGTTCAACCACGAGTCTCTTAGTAAAACTGCAAACAACAGAAGGCAGATTCTCCATTCAGTTCCGCGTCTTTTCTCTGATTGAGTAGCAATCCTTATATTCTTAACCCCACCCACCCCCTTCCTTTTTCCTCCCTCCTCTTCTCTGTACGAGATTCCCATGGCTCTTCTGATGTTGCCACATAAACATTGCAGACATGTTTCCTTCTAGCCTAATTGAAGAAGACAAGAAAAAATAAAATGATAAACAAAGCCACCAAAAACAAGATCAGCATAATCTGGCCCTTGGTACCAGCCTTTTTCATCACCATAGCCACCTTTTTCTGCAAGGACAAATTAGACATTTTTTCCCCATATTAATACAGGTATACTAAACAACCAGAAATTAGGATACTTTTCAATTAAACTTGTTTTCACTGGAAATTGAGTAGCTTAAGGCATGAACACCCTATTTTGCGGAGATTGTAGGAAAAAGAAAACTATAGTGCAGATTCGTTATAGAGGCTCACCTGAACAAAATCAAGACGATTTGATGTACTGTCCATTTCCATACCCAATTCTCCTATAATTTTATCCTGAGGCAACAGAGATACATGCCCGTCTAACATATCAGCAAAATTGACCCCACAATAAGTTCGGCAAGAACAGTTAATTGTTAAAGGAAGAACCGCTACTGTTATCTTCTATGTCATGTTCTAACGGTAGAAGTCGGTTTTGCGATTTCAGAGTACTGTAGACAACCCCTACCTGAGCAAGGAGCTCTTCGTGTATAGTGAGCCCAACACCTCCGATTCTCTCCACACTTGCACTAAGTTCATCTAATTCCTCATCCTGCTGCCTACAAGTTACAAATGCATAAGCATACAAAATGAAGGGATAAACTGCAAAGTAGATAGCATGTTTCTCACAATGGCAAAGATCCCTTAAAAGGTTCCTGATTAGCATGGAGCATCTCTCATCTAATAGTCATCACAACTGCATTCACATATGCAGATTCTACCACAAGACTATATGCTAGACTTTTTCTTTTATTGGTAATTTACAAGTGCACCCAGCAAGTGGCTTTTCATTTGAATTGGTGAGGATTATGGTAGTCATCACATCAAAATGTTAGTGTGCCTATTCTTTCTATTAAAATTAGAGTTCAACTACAAAACTTGAACCTACTCCAATATACATTTAAGGTTACTTTCCGACACAGCCAATGGCTCTTCCAACAGAGAGGTTACCATTCACCCAATTTTTATTTGGGTTAGAGTTGCAATTTGCTTATTTTTATTCCGAAGGTGAGGACATGATGGTCAAAAAATACAAGGCAAAAAGTCATGTGAAGGATGTCAGGGTTAGCAATAAGCTTCAAAATATCTCAAAAACTGAAGGGAAGTTGGACATTTATTTATCAACAATATTAAATTATAATACTAGAGACCCAAAACAATTATGGAATATTGAATTCAATAGATCACTTTTTTCAGTGCGAATGACAGTGCATATTGAAAAAAATGGCAATGCTTACTTTATCAGGAGCAGCTGTCTATCTGATTCCGATGCTATTAAGTCATCATTATCATGGGCTGCGTAGTGGTTAGATCTATCCGTCTGGTGTGAATCTGGCATCCTCATTAATTCTCGGCGCATTCCACTCACACTAGTGGCACCAGTTCCATTAGGATCCTTTCCAGCATCTACTACTCTCTTCACGGCACCCACCTATAAAGTAGTACAATCATTCAGCCACACACACACAAAAGCCAAAAGCTTGTAACACGATAGAATGTGTTAATGAAACAATCCTTCACATTAGGAAAAGGGGAAAAAAATACAACACAAAACCAAACAAAACAAGAGGTCATAATAAATCAACCTCACAATGGCTCGCAATATTAAAACTTTATATAATGTCAAACGGATAATTGAGTCAATAACCCAGATACATTCCAAAGGCTTACCTTGTAGAATATGCCAAAACACTTATACGACATGAAAGGACAGCTTGGTATAAAACAAAGTTTGTACGGAAAAACTGAATAGAGAATAGTACTCAATCTATCTTTGCAGTAATAGGAATTGGTGGACATTGCATCCCCACTCTCCAAAGAGAATTGGTTATATCGATTAAACCTGAGTACGAGCAGTGCTGGTCCATCTTCTTCGCTTTTCAAGTTCAACTTCATCAATGCTATACCAAGCTGGATCCCTAGCTGCTACAGCAATTGCTTTGTCCAACTCATCCACCTTCCTATCAAGAAAGCAGGCTCAGTAGTTGCATAGTGACTTTAATTTCCCAAAACAAATGGCAACATCATCTATAAACGCTTCAATTGTAGTGGACTCAGTAAATGGTCTTTGACCTCTATTAAAATAGCAACGGTTCAACGCAGAATGAGATCACAACAGAAGAACAACAACGTTTTTTCTAGTTTATATGTCATGTAAACTTTTCAATAATACTCTCAGATCAAATCGCACACTGGGAACATATGGTTGATTGTTCCCCGAATATTAGAAGAGGTAAAAATCACTGTTAAGTTTAACATGGTAATTCTGAAAGTACCTGCCACTCAATGCTCTCACAATTAGAAAGCAGTTCCTTTGTGAGACGCACTTGCTCTCCAGAACCAGAAGGAATACGCTCCCATTGGTGAAAGGTAGACTGCAACTTATCAATCTAACCAGGAAGGTCATCAAATGTCAGACAATTAACATATCTCATGCAGAATCCATAAAGTCCAAGACAAGAATCTTTTACAAAACCTTGTGGTCTTCCATGTATAATATTACAACCTATGGAACGACTGCAACAACCCAAAAGCTTGGGCTTGAAGACCATGCATAGAATGTTATCACTAACCCAGATTCCCAATGATTTCAATTTATTAGAACAAATATAGTACAAACAAATCAACCCAGAAAAGACCTAACCAGTATTTAAAATAGCAAAGACCAAAAGTTTATTGCTAAATTACATCATGTTACAAGGGAATAGATAATATACTCTCTCTTTCAATTAACAAGACATCATTCCCCATAACACAATGGAAGCATCCTAAACATTATTATATACACCAGTACCCTTTTATGCATAACCGCCAGAATCTTCTGATGCAGACGCAGCCACAGAATTCAACGACCTTGTTAGGAAGCCCACCCAACTATGGTCTCTTCATAGAATCCTGAATATAATTCTACCAATAAATGTACTAAACTACATGTCTTTCTCCTATCAATCTGTACTAGTGCCAGTAAAAAGGCCCATCTTAACAAGGAGCTAACTTGGTCTGGGGTTGAGTCCTTGATACCTTTTCATGCCTCAGCAGTACATTCTTACTTATTTAGAGGGGCTCTCTAATTTGTAAACAGATTAGTGTTTTTCTGTTTACAGTGCTCAGTGAACTGATATTTGCAGGTTTAAGCATTCTTATCTTGTGCTGATTGTGCTTGATGTTCTCTTTCCCTTCTTTTCTTTCTCTTGTTTTCAATGCTATATTCTTTCTTTACTCTCTCTTGTTCTCAATTTATTGCACTGCTGTCTCCTCCACATCTATGAGAAGAATACCTGGGTATGTTCGTTTTCACAATTTTTTCAGGATTTTAAGTATATTCACAATTCTACCACCGAACATATTCAGAATTCAAACACAAAATCCAATACATTTTACACAATCTCCAACAACTTTTTAATTTTTTATTCAACATAAATTTTCTCTCTCTATACTTTTTCACATAACTCCAATACTTTTTTATTAAACAATTACATCAAATCATTTCTCTCTCCACTTTACACAAACACCAATAAAACACTATTCAACATAAAAATTCACAACTTCTTTAAAATCCTACATTTTTTCTCAAAACGAACATCACCCTGGTTGCTTCATTTTTTCTGCATCTAAAGCAATGTCCAATATCTTAGTTCTATAGTAAAGTGACTCAGCCATGGAAGTTTGATTTTATACAGGCTACTTTGGAAGTTATTCAAATTCAAGATTGATTTTGTGGGGTTCCATATTCAATTGAAGCAATATTCTAAAAGTTGTAAACGTGAAGACAGTTTTTACTATGGATTTTTATTTCAAGAGTTATTGTTAGTTTTGTAATCAGGACAGGTCTAACTTTCTGCAACTACTTTGAATTAAGGGTGCTCTGGTGATTGAGTTGAGTCCACAGTTTCTAAGTTTCTTAGTTCATTTTGACCAAGTCCAAGTAATTTTGTATTTGGATTTTTTACGTTTTAACTGTACTAATCCAGTAAGAGTCATACTGCTAGTAGTACAAGAAAGAGACTCCATAAACACGTGTTCATAGTACTAAAAGAAGACAATTTGCCTAATAGAATTATGCTTGATTTGTGTTGTTGAAGACATGCGCTGAGGTACACTTCACTGGCTAAAGAATCCAACCTTTGCAATCTCAAAATCATCCACTGTAACATCCTTAAAAGCATAACCGCTTACTGCTATCAGAAACTTCTCGTATGCTTTTTCACTAGCTTCCAACATCTTTTCTCAAGCACAATGCAATAAAAAAATTTAATCCCTTTCTTCACTGAGAAACAATAACCTTATCCTCCTCATACAGCCCAGCACGAGCACACTTACAACATATCCTCCTAAACTTCTTCAACGTTAAATCCTAAAAGCCTAATTAAAGCCGCTGCCCCTTACACTCGAGTATAGGATTCCTACAACTTTCACTTCATGACTCTTGCAAACTAACAAATACATTACTCTTCCATAAGGACTTCCTAGTCTAAAGTTACCACCTTTTGTCAGTAAGACAGCCCCTAAGCTCAACTGACACAGGCTCTACCATGCCATCTACTGGTTGATGCCTCACTCAACCGTATCGCAGTTTAAGACTCCAGCTTCATCGGAGACAGAGTAGCAAGAAAGAAGACTATATCCTTCAGACTTCCTTATTATCTTTATATTTTTTATGACGGCAGCTAAAACGTAAACCATAGCAGTACCAATATAGACTGAACACCCTATTTCAACTTCAATCTTTGCTACACCCTGCCATTGCATATGAGCGTCTCCAGTAAAACACAATAGACAGTGGATGCATCAAAAGTGGAGTGGAGTTGGGCCTACATTGGAACCACCATCATCGAAACATTCAAACATTATAGCAGAAACACTAAAATCACCTAGACCACATTGATAAGATCATATGTGCCAACTAAAATATTAATTGGCTGCAAACAGAAATTTCTTTATCAGAAGCAGTTACAAACCATGGAATCAACAAAAAACTTACAGATTCTTGAATCTCCTCTTTCACTACATAAAATGGATCCTGAGCAGAAGGCATCTTGTAACGAATAACTCTAGTTTAACCTACGCACATCCAGAAACAACATCCATTAAAACACATCTGAAAAAGACAGAATAAACATGTACTTATCAATTCATTTGCATTCACCACAATCAAAAAGTTTACACCATTAGATAACAAATAACTAAATTTAGAACAAGGCAACACTTCATAGAAGGAAGAGTAAGGAAGGACCTCTAAGAACTAAACAAAAAAGGAAAGAATAATCGAGGTTCTAGGAGAATTGCATTAATAACTGAAGCTTGTCAGTGAAATAAACACAGAGACCTGTGCCAGTCAAGGCTAGGGGCTTTTCATGGTTCTTAAAAGCTCAATGATATCTGAGCGTGCAAAAACCTCATGGATCATAGGGAAGCACGCAATCAAACAAAGAGAACATTTTTTGTAAAGAAATTCAAAAATTGGTTCTAAGAGGGAGAATAATAATAGACACAAAATAAAGAGAACTAAAACTGCAAGCCTCTTAGCTTCAATGGTATGATTCTGCAATTAGACATAAAGCTGTAGTCCAAAATACCGAATCTTAAGCAGGTCATTCAATTCCTTAAATCTATATAGGATAACAAGAATTGATTACGAGAAAAGCATTAGCAACCATCAAAAGCATAAGGAGCACACCGACCTATTATTGTCTCAATGATTTGGAAATTTAATATTATTGTGTTCATCACAAAGTTATACCCAGCATATAGTTCCAATGATCAACTTGAAGCTGGTGATCTTACAAGATGTACGACAAATGTATATAACAATGAAGTGAGTATCACGATCTACAAACATATTAACTGGCTTTTGATTAATGGTTATGTTCAACTACATCTTACTTATTTTAATCACTTTATCAAGAAATCGACAAAGCCGTACAAGGCTTTTGTTGGACCTGCTCATATGGTATCTTCTTTTGCGGCATTTTAAGCTACGTAATCCTATGATACTGATGTGAATTAAATGAAAAAGCCTATGCATTTTGTGTGCTTCATGAGTTATACCTCGCATTAGGATTTAAAAGCTGTTTTCCCTTGGCACTTCAACCTAGTGTGCGCCTTTCAACACTCTTGTTTTCAAAAATTATGTTCTAAGTAACTTATAAGGTCTAGCAGCCTACTTCGGGCAGAAGTTCATGAGTGCCATGTGGACCGTATTCATGCCTGTGGAGACATCATTGCTTCGATCTAGGAGAGCCAACTAGAAAAGCTTATCTTCCTGAATCTGGTAACCATACCAGATATTGAGGTCGACTGCACTACCAGAAGCAGCAGATCCCCTTTTCAGCTATGGATTCTAGGACAAGTTTCTTCAGTAATTCTCTGGAGGTGGACATGTAATTTAACAAATCAGGCTACCACAAGATTTTTCAGGCGCACTAAGAAAACAAATTCAAAATGCATACACCTGAATGCAAAACATCAAGATTGCATTTCTCAAGATCGATTTTCCTAATCGTACTTAAATGCATAAAGGAAAAGGATGTGCGAGACAAATGACTTCGAAAACTACTGACACCTGTGAATTTAAGCAAAGATCAAGAAAACATCAAAAAACACAATTCGCAGAAAATCTTAAAAAGAGTTTTTAAGGGGGAAAAAAAAAGATCTGAGAGAAAACGAGGGACAGGGCTTGTAGACTGACCTGGAAGGAAGAGAAGGAAACGTCGACTCTCTTTTTTTCTTCTTTCTGCGTTTGTCCTTTTTTCTGAAGCAATGAGAGCTGTGAGAAAAGGGATACGCCGGAGAGAGAGTTGGGCTGCTGCTTTGATATTTGACGGATTTTGGTAGTAGGCCTAATAAGTCTTCAGCCGGCCTAATTAGTTTTTCTGGCCCTTTGCCATTTGCCCTTTTTGAATGAAGTCGTCCTGATCTTTGCATTTTGCCTTCATTTACATAAGACGCTTCAGAAAGTCTGGAACTTGATTTAATTGGAAACGCGTCATACATACATGTTAAAAATTTGACAACAAACTATTCTAGTCAAACTAATTACGACATTTGTTTTACTTATTTTTAATAGGATAGTTTTGTATTCTTCTCTTTCAAACACATGTAAAATATTAAAATTTATAGAAAAAAATTTCATGTCATAAGACAGCCTACAATTTATATCAAGATAGACATTTAAAATCCACGTGGACACCATTTAAAAGTTTTAAACCAAAAGAACCTCGAATAATTAAATATTTTTATGTAAATAAATAAGAAACTTAAAATCATGCCTTAGATTTTAGATCAGAATTTTCCTAGTCTTTTTCTATATTTTTTAAAACTTTATTTTAGAGATCCATGATGTGGCATCATCCTGGCTGTCCATTAAAAAAGAAACCGGAGGTACTAAAGGAATTGGAGCCCCTCCAATGAGAGGATCCCGACTGAAACCCCCATCTCCCCCTCCTGGCCTCCTTTTTCTTTCCCGTTATTTTTCGTGGCTCTTTGTTCTCCTTTTGTTCCAGAATAAAAAAGTAGCAGGTCGAGTAGGATGTCTAATCCCACTGATCCCTTCGCATTTGCTCTCTTGCACTTAACTTCACTTGAAAGGAAAAAAAGAAAGAAAGAATCTATTTAACATATATTGCTTACATATACCCTAAAATAGTCGCAAAAAAGAGTTTGAACAAAGCAACAAAGCTTTCGGCTAATTTTCGGCGTTAACCCTCTTAAGAAAGGAAAAACAACAAAGGAAGAATTCTAACATATCTAAAGAAAAGATGGAACAGGCACTTCCAGCCCCTATTCTCTTCCTATAACTCATTCATCGTGGTTTTAACAAAACCAAGTTCAATATCCCGAGAGAATTTCCTTTTTCTTCTTACTAAGTTTGTATCCCTCTGATTTCTGAAAATAATACACTACAAGAAACCCAATTCCAGCCGTTACAATCATTTCTAACTTGAGCAGCAACCAAGTTTTTTCAAGCCATACTTGTCATCTGTGATACTTATTTGCTCTCCTTTGCCAGGAATAGTTGAAGCATCTCCATTTTCTCCTCCTTCCATTTGCTTCTTGCTTACAGTGTGGTAGATTTGAGTCAGTACTTCAGCGAAGGCATTTTCCACATTTGTTGCCTCCAGTGCTGAAGTTTCCATGAAATAAAGCGACTCCTTTTCAGCATAGGATTTCCCTTCCTCCGTCGAAACAGCTACAAGGTGGCGAAGATCAGATTTGTTCCCAACAAGCATCACGACAATGTTTGAATCTGTGTGGCCTCTCAATTCTTTCAGCCATCTGTCAGCATTCTCAAATGTTGCATGACGGGTGATGTCATAAACAAGGAGCGCACCTACTGCTCCACGATAGTATGCACTAGTGATGGCACGGTACCTGTAATATCCAGAAGGCAAGCAGTGATATAACATGGGGCCCATAAGGGTAAAAGTATGAAGAGTACAATTAAGTTGGTATCAACAACAATCAGAGTTTTGCAGGCTCAATATAATAGTTTTTTTATAACCTTAACTAGTTCTAGGTAAATCTGATACAGAGATCTGTGCTTCAGCAAAAAGCAAAAAAAGTATGTGTTTGTGCTCCCTCTTCCATCCCACTGTCCCCCTTAGCTGTCATACAGTATTGGAAAGGCATATGATTGTTCAATAAATGGTTACATAGAGCACATTTTTTTTTTTGATAAGTAAGCCAATCTTATTAAAAAATAAAAACACAAATACAAAGCCCCAGATTCAACAGTACAAAAGACTATACTGAAGACACCTAAACACAAACAAAAGAAAAAAAAAAGCCCTTCCACCTCCAGCCAAACCCTCAACTCATTTTTTTTGTTATTGATTAATCATTTAATCAATAACAATGCCCGCCCTTCGTTCTTATTTTTCCTAGCAATCGAAGAACCTTCATAGTTGACCGAAGAGTTCAAACCCTTCAATTCCCGAACCAACTTTTTCCCTGCTTTTGCAGGCTTTTTTGAACTACTCTGCACCCTATCTTTTTCCAACGCAACAAAGAGCTCCCTCAGCTCCTTCTCATGACCCTCACACGACACCCCAACCAAATGCCTAAAGGAAGGGACCATGTCTAAGACCCAATCCGAACCACCTAATTCCTTAGATCCCTCCATTTTGTCACTAGGGAAACAAACTGCCAAGGGGTCCACATTCACCACTTCCTTCTCGGAATCTCCCAAAAACTCTCCAACTTCCAACTCTGCATTTGAGCTCTCAACACTAACCAAACCTCTTTGGGACATCCCAACAGCTAGATCGGCCTCTTCTGTCGTCGAAAAACCTATACTCGGGGTCTCCAACAGTCCAGAAGCATTTCGGGTCATCTCCGGCGCCGGCAAGTCGCCGGAAATCATCTCTGACACCTCCCCCATCGGCAGACCTCTCTGGGACATCCCATCAGCTAGATCGGCCTCTTCTATACTCGGCGTCTCCAACAGTCCAGAAGCATTTCGGGTCATCACCGACGCTGGCAAGTCGCCGGAAGTCATCTCTGACACCACAGATAGGATCGCCGGAGGCACTCCTATCGCCGGCGTGGCGCTTTGGCCAACCTCCGAGCTCCGATGATGGAGATCTGAGCTTGGAGGTTGGCGTCGGATGGGTCCATGCGTCGGATGAGTCGGGTGGGTTGGGTGAGTCGAGTGGGTCTCAAAACCAACCAAGCTTTCGGGTCCATGTGTCGGATGGGTCGGGTGGGCCGGCCAGTCCTCAGGCCCACTCGACTCCCCCTTCTCCTTGCAGCCCAAATTCTCTTCTAACTGACCAAGAAATGGGCCCGAGCCCAATCCGGATTTCCCTCCCGAAATATTGGCCAAGCCCTCACTATTTTGGCTCCCCATTTTTACACCACACGTTGTGCAGCTTAAGCCCCTCCAAGGCCCATCCTCAAACCCTAACGCCACTTTCCTCTTCTTCACCAATCCTATCAAGCCGTCCACCTCATCCTTTAGCTTCAATAACTGCTTCCACACCACATTCTCAAACCCAGCCGCCGAACCAAACGACTCAACGCAAAACTCCTTCCTCCCCACCGTTTCCATCCTCTTCTCCGGTGTACTTGACCTCGCCATATCTGCAAAAGAAATTCCTTCCTTGATCGAAGCAACCGCACGCACGACCCTCTTACTTCGAAGTACGTTGATGGCTGATAGAAGCTCCTCACAAATTTTACCAAAGGACTGCCACCCACCACCTGACTTCCCCTCCGGTATCATCACTACCCCACGACGTCGTCGCTCCCCGAACTCAAACAGAGCCATGTACCTTCCACTTTTGTTTGACCTCCTCTGAGCAAGGAATGCACGCGAGGATTCGTTGAATCTCTCGGGAAAATCCTTAGAATCCAGTTTTCCAAAGAGATTCGACAACCAAAGCACCACATCCCTTCCAAAGCGAATGAAACTCTGCAAATTCCTATTTTTCTCAGTCAATGTAACCACCCCAAACGAGCTCACAGAGAACTGAAAAGTCTTAGCCTCAATAACTAGACTACGGAAAAATGCCATGAATCTAAGAAAAATGAACAGATCTCGGCTACAGAAGCTGTGCCGAGATAGGAGAGGGGGCGGGAGGAGCCCCCTGCCGCCGGAGAAAAATGAAGGGAAAGAGGGTTAGGCGAAAACCCTAAAGGTGTTCTAGAGAGAAGGCAGAGCCTCTCTCTCTAAAACATTTTAAAAACGCCATTGAATACAAAAACTCCTACATAGAGCACATTGAAATGAAATCACTTTTGAGAAAGTTAAAAACACGTCAAAATAAGATGCAAAGTTCACTTAGTAAACATATTACAGGAAAGAGGTGTGCATGTCTAAGGATTAGATTAAATTAAGTATGGTTGGCATCATCTTCTACAGCTTCAGTTTGTTGTGTTAAAACAGCCAACTCAGACGTAGCAGTTAATGCTTACAGATGATAGGGATAGGTTTGTATGAGCTTTCTATGAATGGGCGTTGGTAGGGTTTGCCTGCAACAGCTCTAAGGGAGCTCAAACCGAGAGATAATGCTATTGAATAAATACAAGTCTAATTCCTTGGTGTTGCCCGATTGTAGTGGGGACCACTTCACCAGAAATGAATCAGTCTTCTCTAATCAGCAACTACACAGCCCCTACCTGTCTTATCACTTATAGGGGCTACTCTGAAGTTTCTATTTTCCATTACGAGCTAATCCTATAATTTTGCAGATGTTCTCACTCCTATCTTTGCCATCTCCAAGCCTTCCAACATAAAGAAAGTAATATCATATTTCAATTATCCAAACCAGAAAACAATGAAAAATGAAATAATTTTCTTATCCTATGTGGGCATAGCGTAACCTTCCACAGGCATATCCCTCATTCACCCAGCGTTTCATTCTGTTGGAGCCAGTCCAATTAACTTGCACTTCAAAGCAATCTGAATCAGGGTACTTCAAAAGGTGGTTCTGCAATTACCAGAAGACTCCTAACCACACTATATACAGACCATATGGACGTGTATCCACTAATACACAGGATATACAAATGTTGTAAATGATTTATTTAGAGACTCAAGCATCTGAAATTGTATCTTAGCTTGCATTCTATTTGCCGGCACGTCTCATTAATTAGCTTGTATCCACTAATCCACAGAATATAGAAATGTTGTAAATGAGTGACTAAGCTCAGTATTCCCACCCAAAAAGGGACAAACACAAAAAAAAAAAACTCAGCTGATTTATTGTAATGCAGAACACTGCTCTCATGTGTGATGTTGTAATACTGATTACAGATGAGTTATACATGATGTTGTAACACTAAATACAGGCCCTATAGAGATTTTCTATCAAATGCCAAAGTCAAACATAAACCCTGGGCACTTTTAAACATTGCAAAAAACACAGAAGCATCACTAAGGTGTGCATAGGAATTTATGATATCAACCCCTCATCAAAACTGGGGATGGCAACATTAGAGAAAAACTAAAGTCCGCATTGACAGTGATGTTCTAAGTTAAGTTTCCTCGATGTCAATGAGATATTTCATCGTAATTGTTATACTTCCATGCCGCGCATGATGGGGCAGATTAAATTCAAAGGTACCTTACAAATGCTCTCAGTAGCTAACCTTCAATACAACTCAAGTGTTTCTCAGGACTTCAACTAGTTTTGCATAAGTATCCCCCAGGATCAGAAATAGCTTTTAGTTTAGGTTCACAATGACTACAAGCTTAAGCTTATTCTAACTTCTACGAACTTCATGCATTACCTTCTCTCCAGACTTTAATTGGACAAAAGTGTGAACAAGATCCAGGAGGGAACCAGTATGGACCCTTGCCAATCTTCACCTTGCAGTAACAATTCAACTTAAACCAATTTTGCCAAAATGATAGCACCTTTTACTAAAGGTTTTAAGTAAAAGTGCCAAATTCGCAGCAGATTTCCATTCAAACATTCTCAAATAACTACGCTGCTAGCTCTCGATGCATCCTCGTAAAGCCTATTTCAAAAACCTCTGCCTTCATGCACTTAAGACAACACATTCAGCCTCTACTGCCCCTCCACCACATTCCCTGTTAGTCCTTTGCCCTCCTTAAAGTGGTGCATAGGTACTTTCAACACTTAATCACTATGCAGCAAACGTCTTAGACTCATAATTGGCTTCATTAGAAGGAAGTGTGTGGTCCAATGGTATTCTATAACTCCGCATCTCGCCGAGCTTCTCAGTTAAATAAATTTGAAGTTTGTTTTGCCAAAAGTCATAGGTTGCATCTAAGTCTGCTCTGAATTTTTCTCCAGCGCCAATGGGCTCAAACAGAAGAAATGGTTTCTCTCTAATAATCTTATGATCATTACTCTATACTTGATACTTAGTGAACTCTACCAACCCTTATCAGTATCCCAGACAAGTTCGCAAAATTCTGAACAGACTCCCATTCCTCAAGTTAATAAAAAGGGAAAGTTATCACTTTAGCTCAGAGAAAGAAAGGAGAAAAAGAAACAAATAATTGAAAGACGTGAAATCAACAGCACAAGGGTGCCATTGGGGGCAATTGATGTATCTTACATTTCAAAGGATCCTAACATGACCCAAGTTCATCGCCAAGGTTATGTTGAACCACCCCTTATATTGCCTCTCCACCCCCCAACCCCCCCCCCCCCAAAAAAAAAAAAATTTAACCACCCCTTATATTGCCTAAAACATACTTGTGGACCTCCTGATCAGTTTAATAAGTCCACTGCTCCTTTCTTCCAGTTTCCCTCTCAGGTTGCTCTACTTGTGAACTTTCAAACTCATGAGTGTCTTCAAGGATTTGGTAGAAACCAGGTTTCAAGTGGCATATAAGGCAAAATAGAAGGAAATTTCATGGGCCCACTGTATCAATGTCAAACAAAACGGAGATATTCTAGCTTCAATATCTCCCCAACGTTCTCAGAAAATCCATGATGTGGTCTTTTCGAATGAATAATTTGCATATAAATTTGTAAAAGAAAACAATTTGTGAGATTGTATGAAAGTTCAATATTATAATAACGAAGTACACAACTCTTATGAGGGCCTAATAAAATTTTATGACCACAAATCAAAACAATTGATGACAGCTGTTGTAACACACTGAAGTATTGGGGCATGATAAGCAGTGTTAATAAGGGAGAACCATTTTTGTTCATATATGTAGCGAGCATGAACACACGGGAAAAAAACACTTCCAAGAAAATATCTATGCGGTCATCCTTGGAAATCTTATATATACCAACCTAATATCCCAAACCTATACCAACCTAATAGAAAGTTTTCCTTTTTGCTTATAATACTATTCCTTATTTCCAAAGAATGTTTATGCCTTCTCAACCATAACTCTCATTTCACTTAAAACTTGTGGATGTAGCGAAGAGCTCCAATGCTTGTGTTCATGCTTTGAAACTTTCTAACTGCATATAGAATTTCAGTTTCTACTCAAACTAGATTCTAAATAGATTCTCATTAATAGTATAACCTCAACTAGCGTTCAATAGTGATACTCTTTCAAGGTTAACTCCTGCTAGTTTGCTTCCCTTTGGGAACTACGAAATTTACGGACAACCAACACAATAATTGTCCCTTAAATCAATCCGTCACCATCTTCCAAACAAATATCAATTCAATGGCCTTGAACCAACAAGGAAAATGGAAAAGCTTATGAAAATTTTCACAGTAAAAGCCTCAAGCTCCAGCAGGTGACTTTCACCCATTAGCTTAACATTGGGTATCGGGGCATATAGTTTTGGCAGATGCTGACCTCATTAGAATATCAACCAAACACAACCACAGATATAAACATTATGAGTATAAGAAATCGAACTAAATATTTCAAACAACAGATCTTAGTTCAATTCACCTGAAGAGGAGATAATGTGAATACAAAACAAGTGCCCAATAATATAACTGGACAATGTTAGCAACAGCATCTATTTACAGATCTAAACAAGGAAAAGGGAGATCCCCTCAAGACAAACGAAATCAATGTTTTACCCGTCCCCAGATTACCAACACGCCTAAAACTAAAAATCCGGGAGCTACCACATATCTACAGTGATTACAATGGCATCTTCTGAGATCAGAGAACATCGATTTCCAAGATATGCAAAACTCAGAGTAAGCTTAAGCTCACAAAATTATACTTACGTCAAATACATCTCACTTTGAGACGCATACATTATCCTTGTCCAACGAATTGAAAAGATAAGAAGAAGAAAAAAATACACATTCCGAAGAGAACACCACAAGCACACAAATTAGTAAGGATTTAAAAATTCAAACAGAAGATAATTAGTTATCCAAAAGCAAACGGCACTCACTGGACAAAACCCATGACAGAGACTAAATCTACATATGGAATTTGGTAAAAACCACAAATCATTTCCATCCCAACCAGCTAAGCAGATAACGAGCAAATGCACCAATTCCCACCAGAGCAACCAATCAAGATGGCACCCAAAGCTTAACCAATCTGAAATACCTAACACTCAAGAAGCGAAAAGACGAGGAACCCTGATTAGAAAAGACAGAGTTGCGGGGGAAACAAGAACCTTTCTTGGCCAGCAGTGTCCCAAATCTGGGCCTTGATGACCTTTTCATCGACGTTCAAGGTCCGAGTCGCGAACTCGACGCCAATGGTGGACTTGGACTCGAGGTTGAATTCGTTCTTGGTGAATCTAGAGAGCAGATTCGACTTGCCAACACCAGAGTCCCCAATCAAGACCACCTTAAAGAGGTAATCGTAGTCGTCGTCAGCTCTGTATCCCGCCATTGTTGGCTAGCTTAACGGCTTTATTGCTCAAGAAAATACGAGAGAGAGAGAGAGAGGGAGAGAGGGAGATTTGCAGGCAGAATGGGAAGCTTTCGATGGGATGGTGTAGTGGGAAGCGTGTAAGTGTTTTTAAAAAAAAAAAAGGCGTAATTGCACCGACAGCTCCTCTGGTATCACAAAGTTGCATTTAAGCCCCTGAGGTAACAATTGATACATTTGACTCCCTGAGGTAATGGTTTTTTAAAAAACAAGCCCATCTGTCTATCTCCGTCCTAATACTTTAACGGCAACTCCACGTCGAACCTATCATGTTGCGCCACATCAGCGTATAATCAGCGACGACGTCTAGCTCTCAGTGAGCCTTCGTTTTTTCTCCCCTGTTTCTTCCTTCACCCGTTTAACAAAATCCTCTGTCATGTAATTGATGCACACATCAGCTCCAAGATTCTTGCAACAAGCTAATTTTTCCTCAGAGCCTGGCAATCACGATCTCAAAAATATTAGTTCATGGAAACTAAAGTTTATGCACAAGGAGAAAACTGGCACTGGACCTGCTGTGACAAAAACTCTTGCTCCCTGGTATTTGGCTATCTGAATAGCAAATGTACCTATACCGCTGGAGCCCCCGTGAATCTGAAAGTTTAGTATTTGTCAATTAAGCAGACACTATGTCATACACCCAGAAAGAGATATTTATCATTTTGGTATCATAGTGGCTCATTGTATCAATTAAAAAAGGTGTCTAATTTCTGTTTCTATGGAGATTTCTGATTCTTTGTGGACAACAATAAACAAATAGAAAAGTAGCTGATATAGAGAAAAAAAAAAAAGAAAATAAAGGAAAGGAAGAGCTACGTCAGGTACTCCTGGTGATTAAAATCGCTAAGCTCGATGCATTAAAACCTGAGTTACACTGGACAATATAAACAGGGAAAGTGAAAGAGGGAGAAAAAACGAAGGCTCAGGAGTTGCCGTTAAAGTGTTTGGACGGAGATAGACAGATGAGCTTGTTTTTTAAAAAACCATTATCTCAGGGAGTCAAATGTATCAATTGTTACCTCAGGGGCTTAAATGCAACTTTGTGATACCACAGGGACTCTCGGTGCAATTTCACCAAAAAAAAACCAGAAATGATGGGAGGGCAAGGGGAAAGGGTAGACAGTGGAAACTTCCATATGCTTCCTATGGTCTTTCACTTGTAGCTAGCTCAAGGGGGCTCCTCGTGGACTTTTCCTTTCTCGTGGGGAAACATTCGGTTCCAGCACCGAGCAAAGGTGGCTTGTGCAACTTAGGGGAAGGGAGAGTCACACTAAATTGCTTACAAAAAAGGAAAAGTTTGAGTCCTACATTGGCAAGGTGCGGCTGGGTTGGTGGTCTTATAAGTTGACACTCCTCCTTCAAAGAATAGGCCCTTTTGAAGGATGTGTGGGTCGACCGCTGTAAGGTTTGCTCGTCCTTGCCTATGCCCTTGCCGTGGTGACTCTCCCTTCCCCTTTCCCCTAAGTTGCTTAGAAAAAAAAGGTGGCTTGTGCGTTTTTCAAATTTTAACGCAATAAAAAAATTATAATATAATATTTCTTTTTTTTATGGTATCATTATTTTTTATTATAATAAATATTAAAAATAATTTATCTCTTCAATTTTTCATCAAATCCAATATCCTTAAAATTTTAGACACTCAAACACAAATCTTGAAAAGCATCAACATTTTGTTTAGGGATCTTTGTTTGATTAAAAATGTCAGAATTTAAATTTAATTTTTTTAATTTATATTATTAATACTATTTTTACAGGTATATCAATACAACTTAATATTTTATTTTTTTATTCATTTCAATACAATTTAATAACTTTTACACACGTGTCAATAAAACTTAAAAATCTTCTAAATATTCATATTATTCTTAAAATTCAACAAAACTTAAACATCTTCTAAATATTTACCCTCTTTTTGAAATTTAACAAATATTTTCAAAATCAAACTTGCCTAATTAAGCATCCCATCTATTCATTTTTTCACATTTGGGTTGAATACCAACCAATTTGTCAATAGGACTAACAACCTGTCTCTCGATAACTGCATGTGCTTCCATTCGACTAACATATACACTTTTAAGAATTTAATTTCCTAGGCATTGAAAAATGTGCAGTTTGGTCACCTGCTGGCCACTGGGCAGATGGGCTTCTTCTCAATTTTTTTTTTCTGATTTCTTATCTTTAATTTACCTCCGATACTGGCGGTCTTTGCATCGTGATAAGTGATTCATTTGTGTAGCAGAGTGATCTATACGTTAGAAGTTGTCCGGTTAGGAGTTTTGTGTGAATCTTTTATATTTTAAGTGATATTAATTTTATTGGTATACGTGTTATAATTATTTTTATATGAGGTTAAAAATAATGTTTGGTTATAGAATTTTCGTATTGTTAGAATTCAAAAAATTCTCACAATTTTTTTATTAAACAAACGGCTCTTAGTAAAATATAAAAAGAAAAACTAAGAAATTCTTCTCCTCGTCAGAACATAATTAAAGAAAAAAATGCACTGGAATTACATTGTATTATATAATTATTTCCAATTAGATATTAGCCACCTTTAAATTGAAAAAATTGTACTGGCTTTGCATTGATTTTTTTTTTTTGCAAAATTACAATATTCAGAATTTTTCATAGACTAGTTTGTTGGCTTTATGGGAGCTAATAATCAACTGGAGAAAGACCGATTGATTTGACAGCCCCATCTGCAGGCACCCACGTAGTGCAGTCCTTCATGTCTATCTGTCACTTTATTATGGGATTATGCACTATTATAAATAAGTAAAAATAAGATTACACCTTAACTAACATCTTAACCTTTTGACTTGTAATCTCTTGGATTGTACATCATAAATTGAATAATTACTAGGCCGCAGAGAATGATCAAAAAAAATTAATAGCACCTGAAAATTTCGATCTCGAGCGCGCGGCCCTCAAATTTCAGGCCTAGACCACAAAGCCATCGGATTTTGTGTTGCATGTATCATTCAGATACACTTTTATAGCACACTTTCTAGATATACCATAAGCTTCGTTTTTTCATACTACTATAATCTATAGTAGTTTAAATTTTATTTTTGAAAATGTATAAGTCACGTTTTTAACTGGACTATACGGAATCATCTGAATTATATATATGAAAAAATTGTTTGGTAGAGAATAAGCCCAAGAATGCAGATGATATATAAAAAAACAACTATTGTATTTGATATAAGTAATAAAACATATTAGAGTTTTTTAATATTATAAATTTGATCAAATTTATTCTTTTTTGTTTCGACAGTAAGTATCTAACATAGAAATGTTAAATGTACAAAAACACATACAGTTTAAAATATACAGATTTGTATGGTAAGTAAACAATAATGGTGGGCACAGGATGGAACGGAACTGGAATGACCCATTCCGGTACCCATCGGAATTGGGACTGGAATTTCCGAAACGGAACAGGAAATTTTTGTTCCTTATTTGGGCCTAAAAGGGCTAAATTTTGTATGGGCTCATAACTAATTATGCAAAAAACTTGTATCTTTTACCTGCTGTCCAAGACCAAAATAAAAACCCAACTACCATATAAAATACTATCATCCAATATAAATGGCCAAAATCCAATTGCCAAATAATTATCAAACAATTAACCATAAACAAATAAACAATACAAATAAGTAAATAAATAAGACATTCTTCAAACTACAAAAGAAAAACTAAACAAACAATTAATAATACAAATAAGTAAACAAGCAAAAGATGAACTCTAAACAGGTAAACAAATAATCTAAACTCAAAAAGATGAACTATAAATTAAAATTACAATGTTCTTTGAAATTTAAAAAAAAATAAGTAAAAGTTAAAGATTAAAGGACATCTAAAATTCCAAATTCAAGAATTAAAATTATAAGCTTCCTAGTTCATCAAACATTCCATGGCACAAGCTTCTCCAATGCTCCATCTCTAAAAAAGACAAAAACAAAACAAAATAAGACATTTATAAGAGAATATTAAGACAATTAAGTAATCAATTAACAAAACAAAATTTTATGAGAGAAATACAACGACAACCAACCAAATAAACAGTCCAACTATCCAAAGATCCAAGATTCCTCATGTTTAGCATATCCTCAAGTTCTCCATCTCTACAAAAAACAAACAAAACAAAATATTTATAAGAGAATTATTATGACAACCAAATAATTAATTAATAGTTAACAAAATAAAACATATATCTAGTGTAACTCTATCTAGTTTGTAATTTAAAGGATCATCTTCACCATCCACCTCGACGTCATCTTCGTAAAGTATATGTGGAACATGCAACCAATTCTGTGCACATATGAGGCCCTCCACGGTACAAAGACACTATAGAAGAGCGAAAACAATCCAACACTCGACCAGAAGTGCTAAAAGCGGACTCAGATGACACGGTAGTGATTGAGATAGCCAACACATCCTTCGCAATACGAGAAATAATTGGAAACTTCGGAGAATTCAACTTCCACCACAATAAAAATATCAAAACTCGACAGCATGGGTTCCACATCTTCAATCAGGCATCTATCCACCTCAGACTTACTGTCTAAAAAGTTTTGAGACTAATGATAATTACTAAGTCCTCCCTATAATCTTTGCACAATGTTCATCTCATCCACATTTAGCAAACTTTGACTTCCACCACTATTTACTGCTTGGCCTTGACTTATGCTACCTCCACTAGGACCACCATTATACTACTCAAATAATGTTTATAGAGTTTCTTGCACCATAGCAGTGAAATCCACGCCCTTGTCTCTCTCAAAGTTATTGATAGCCTAATACTCCAAAGTGATCAGTTTAAGCGAGGATACAATACTGAAGCTATAAATAAAAGTATATTCACCTTCCTTAGATCGCTTCAATACTTATCATACTTGTCTTGCATCAGTTTAACCATGTCACGAAGAAAAACATCAGAACATGTAGTAAACTCCTCCAAATGCAATTTAATTTTTGCTAACTCCTCAAAAAATGCATTTGAAGTTACATATTCTGATCCCGATATGCGTAGGGTGACCTCATAAAACACTTTCAAAATCCGTACAAATCGGTGAATGTGCTCCCAATCCTCAAATGTAGGTTTCCCCAATCCCTTCCTCCTATAACAATCCCTTCCTCCTATAACCATCCTCATTAAAAAACATTACCAAGTTCCAATCTCCCTCCAACATATCCTCAAAAACACCTCGAAAATTTTCAGCTCTTTCTAACATAATATATGTTGAGTTCCTACGAGTGGGAACATCCATTTGCAAGAAATTATTTTCAGACAACAATCTCTCAGCCGCAGCTTTCTTGAACCCAGCAAGCCTTTGAGGTAGGGCTGAAAACCGGAAATGCGGTCCGGACCGCATTTCCGGTTTCTTCATATTAAAGGACCGGACCGGACCACTTATAAGTGGTCCGGTCCGGTTTTATGAAATGCGGTCCGGTCTGGACCACTTTTTTAAGTGGTCCAGACCAGATTAATTTTTTTTAAAAAAAAAATAAAAATCTCGAAATCTGGTGACTGCCGTATTTAATTTTTTTTTAAAAAAAAAAATTTAAAAATATTGATTTGACTGCGCAGAGTGCACTGCGCAGTGCACTCTGCGCAATGCAGAGATAAAAATTAAAAAAATTAAAAAAAATTATGAAATGCGGTCCGGTTTTCCGGTCCGGTCCGGTCTGCGGTCCGGTTTTGTTCAGCCCTACTTTGAGGACTAGATTTGACATACTTGATAATATTTCGTATCTTTGTAACGGAATCATCCATCTCATTTAATCCCTCCTGAACAGTAAGGTTCAAAATGTGTGTAGAACACCGCATATGAATAAAATCATGATTGCAAACAATTTGTGCCCCTAGTCTTATTTGCCTTCTCTTCAGTTGTTCGATTGCAATGTCGTTAAAGGTTGCATTATCAACTGTGATTGTGAGGATTTTCTCAATCTTCCAACCACTCATACATTCCTCTATCTCTTTCTAAATAGTTACCCCTTTATGATCAGTTACACGATGAAAGTAAAGAATTCTCTTCTGTAAACATCAGCTTCTATCAATAAAATGGGTCGTCACGCACATGTAATTCACATTTTGAACTAATGTCCACGTATCAGTTGTAATACACACTCTAGGGCTTTCCCTCATAAATGCATCTTTCAATTTATCCCGCTCCTCTATATACAACTTCATACAATCCTTCATCATCGTATATCTAGAGGGCATCTTAAAGCGAGGCTCAAGTCTAGCAATCATTCTCCTAAATCTCATCCTCTGAACAGTTCTAAAAGACATCTCATCCATGACTAAAAATTCAGCAATTCACCTCCTAACCTCCTTCTCACTATAAATATCCAATTTCAAAACCCCCGACTCATTCCCTTTTGCTTTCTAAACATCCATTGTCAACCTATATTGAGACTTGTCTAATAAGTTTTGTTGCTTCAAATATGGCAAGCAACGTTTGAAATGACTTCTCATACACAAAATGCCGTGGTGATCAGGATGACACCCAACCTTGGCCTTACAATGATGACACTTGGCCTCAGGATGTTCAGGTCTAATAACGGGTAGAATTTTGGTAAAATGATCACACACAAAACTCTTGCAAGTATTTCTTTTCTTTTTACTAGATTGATCTTCATCTAGCTAATATGTAATACCCTCATCTCTAGGAGAATTAACACACTCATCAATTGGGTCAGATGAACCACCAGTATTGGGACAAGACCCTATGTTTGCAGTAGGTGTAGAACTAAAAGAATCCATCTGATACAAAACAAATTTTATTTTCAGTTCATTAACTTCATTTCAGTAACTGAGTGAAAAAAATTAATAGCAAAATGACTCGATCTATCTAACTCTAACAGTTATGTTCACAACCTAAATTATCTAAGCATACACATTACACAATGAAATAAAATAAAATCTAAATACACAACAAGCTGCATTGCAAAATAAATTGATCTATCTAACTCTAACAGCTTTGTTCACAATCTAAATCATCTAAGCATACACATTCCACAATAAACATTAACCATCAAAAATCAATTGACCATCAATATCAACATTAACCATCAATCATCTAAGCATACTAATATGAAAATATGCAATAAGACTACATTAACCATCAGTATCAACATATACACATGCAACAAGACTTAGGTTAACAAAAAATAATTACCTTGGTGTCCAATTTTTTTGCAAATCTGTCAATACAACAATTAAATAAAAGTTAGGTTAACAATAGTGACAATACAACAAATTAAATTAAATAATAAATGGATTATAGTTTGCTGCTTGCAATCTTGAGACTGTGAGATCAGAGATTGATGGAGAGAGGGAATCGGGTTAAGCAGACACGACGAAAGAGAGAGAGAGGGAATCGACCTGTTGCCTGAGAGAAGGAATCGGTGACGGCGGCCGGTGGCTGGGACCTTGAGGGTGATGGCAGGGAGAGGAGAAAGGGGCTGAGGGTGACGGCAGGTTGGAGAGGGGTAAGGGGTTGGGGTTGAACGAAATGACATAATTTCATTCGAATCCCCTGAACCTTGACCCCTTACACATGCATTTTTTTTAACAAGTCTCAAAACGTGGCGTTTTGAGCACTAGTTTTTTTAAAAGCCACCGAAACCGGAAATTCTGGCTGGATCCGCCTGAATTTTACATATTTTGAATCCGGTTCCGATTCTGGAAGTGGCCGGAACCGCTACCAAAACCGGCACCGAAAATTCCGCTGGAAACCAGATTATTTGCCAACCCTTAGTAAACAAGTTTTGTTTTTTTTTTAAAAAAATATGTATGTATACATGTTACGAGTGGTACGTGCCTTTGGTTAGTTATGGGTTGTCTTGCTCAACAAAAGGGGAATATGGTGTGCTTTCTGAATTAGTCATTAGGGGTTTGGTATTTTTTTAAAAACTATGAAGAAAAAATCACTTTAGTTCTTCAAATGATGAGACTAATGCTAATATCAAGTTTCTAATATTAAATCCTTGAACTACTAAATTTAGAAGGTCAATGTTTTTATCTTTGAGAAAGTAAAAGGAAGTTAATCAGCGTGGAGGATACACACCCTCTAATAGAATCTAACCATCAAGATTATGTCACGGTTTTTTTACCATTTTAGTCTTGTAAGAATCTTACCAAATGATACACATGATAAAATTTTAATAGTTTTAGTGGTTCTTTTTTTTTCCCTACGCAAAGAACTTTCATTCAATAATAAAGAGCCAAATAACCACTTCAAGGAGGTTCAAAGTACAAGTTCTGCTCCAGCAAAAAACTGGGTAAACTAGAAAAAGGAATAAAACCAAAGAACATTCTATCTGCAGCCCACTTGGCCAAGTAATCTGCATTGGAGTTAGATTGACATGAAAATTTGGAAAAACTCCACGATGGTCTACACAACGTCATTTCACGAATGACTTCAATAATGGATCTCGTATCCCCTATTAATGAAAGATAGTCCGAGATACCCCCAAGATAGAGAGGAGCGAATCACTTTCAAACGCCACGAACTCTAGCTTCCGAGTTTCGGCCTCTCCCATCGCGATACAAATTGTTGTAAGTTCTGCTGAAAGGGATGACATACTGGGTATGATTTTAGAGCGAGCCCACAAGGCCTCACCCTGATGATTATAGCATATAGAAGCTACTACCACAAATGAACTTCGAACTGCTGCATCGGTGTTGATTTTAACCCACCCAGTACTCAGTGTAGTCCATAGTTTAAGCTCCTTTTTTGCCTTTCTGTCCATGCTATCAGATGCTCAAGGTGAGTCTTCCGAATCTGGGTGAGAAGCTTATTTGGATCCGGTGGAACCAAACTATGAACCTTAGCATCTTGAAACTTAAAGTGACATTAACCTCCTAATTTAATTTAAGGGTGTAAAATTGTGTTTCCTAAAATATTATCCTAACCTTGAAAGGAGAAGAGAAAAATTGATCAAGATCATATGCAATTCCTTACTCCTGAATGCATTATAGAATTTAAAGAGAGATAGACATAACATGTAGATTATATTGTAGGAACCATGTAATTCAGAAAGGAAATTCCAGAGAAGATAACAGGAAAATAAGGAAGAGATTTAGACAATTCAAGGGCATTAGCTAACTTATCGGAGGTATTACTTATGGGACAACCACAAACTTTTCAAGAAAGTGATTACCAGGCCAGAAGGCAGTTGATGGAGGGAGGAGTATTTTTGTGATGATAGTCCAACAAACAGATGAGTATGACTCTTCCCAAGTAGACGTCCTTTGATGGAGGACCAAAAGCGCAAATTAAGGCCCCAGGCAAAAGAAAGGAAGTCTGGAAATATTTATTATGTGATATGCACATGGACTCAAGGTGGTGCACGTGACTCGTGCATCAGGGGCTGCCTGATGGAACAGAGCATATGGAAGCTGCCCTGAGAAGCTTCGCTGCCATAACATGTACAATGTGGTACAACCGTACAAGCCTTTATTTTTATGCACCATTGTGATTGCAACATGGGATAGGAAGTAGGGCAGCACACAACTAGACCGCATACCGGACCGGACTGGAAAATCGTACCGGATTTGCGGTCCGGTCCGGTTCCTAAATGTTAAAATGCGGTCCGATCTGGACCGGACCGATTTTCTTTTTTAATACAAATTATACACTTAAAACGTTTAATTTTAATCTAAACTAAAACTCAACATTTTTATATGCACTTTCCTCTTTGAAATTAACCTAAAAATGTTTTAATTTAAAAAAAATAAAAAATTGAAAAAAATTAAAACCGGTCCGGTCCTTTAATATACTAGGGCCGGAATGCGGTCTGAAAAACCGGACCGCATTCCGGTTTTTCAGCCCTAATAGGAAGGCATTGACATAATTACTTTTGTTTGGAAAAATTCACTTGCCAACTGGGTCCATGAGGTAAGCACAACACCTTCGATTTTCATTTAAGATTTGAGTTTTTTTTTTTGAATGCTTGAGTTGATGAGTTGAACCCAACAATCTCTGACCCATAATTTAAAATTAATAATAACGTTGCATAAAGTCCTAATAATAATGTTTTTTTGATAAGAAATAGGTTGATTCTCTGTTATACGTGTGATTTCCGAAAAATGAATCACGTCCTTTTTGGGAGGCTGAGATGTAGGGTTCAACGGAAACGGTCCAATATATGGACTTCATGTCCACCAAACGACACTTTAGTCGATTCAAAATTCAAATGGATTTGTTCTGCAAACCGCAGAAAAAGGTTCTTTTATTCCGTCCGTTCAGTTCAGTGAAAGGTTCTTCAAGCCAAAGATATAAGAAAGGTTTTTCAAGCCAAAGATATAAGACGCCAACGTTATTTTGTCACTCCTCGTTCGGAAGAAAAGAAAAAGAGCAGAAAAATACAGGATGAACGGCACGTCGGCACCCCCATGTTATAACAACAATGCCGGCCCCCGAAATCCATCTATTGATCTGATTGACCAACCCTTTACTCCTTTTACTGCTACAAACTACAAAGCTTATTTTCAAGAGATTATGAATGGCTCCAACTCCAAACAAGAAACTCTAATCATGATACCCACGTCCCCACCATAATCGGGGTCTCCTCATCCTATATCTCTCTCTCTGAAACTTCTGACTTCAGTGCCCTCTTTCTTTCTCTCCCTCCCTCTCTCTTTCTCTCTCTGTGAATTGTGTTTCTGGGGCCTATATATCAATGTCCACTTCTGAAGGCTTTTCTCCAGCTTCATCCATGGAAACTTCCTCCACAATCACCCGTCCGAGTATTCATTGAAATGGTTTCGAAATCCGTTTCCGAAAGGCTGCTGGGGAAGTTCTTTGATGCATCACAATACGACTTCGACTATGAGCAGAGTGGTTTGTGGTCTCCTCCACTACAGCGTAGGGCGTATTTGGACGCACCAGGTAAAATATGCTCCGAAGATGCGATACTGTCAAAGCTTAGGAATGCAAAGAAGGCATGGAGCAGACGCATATTTTGTTTCAATTTTGTAAGTTCCTGCATCTCATCTTTCAAAGTATTGCTAATTTTCACCTGTCTATGCTTTGCTTATTGTCCTTTATTTTCTCTTTTATCTAGTAAATATGGTTTATTTTGTTAATCAATCGTATTTATATTCTCCCCTTCTCCTCCGGCCCCCTCCCTCGCCCAATTTTTTTTCATTCTTCTTTAATCTCCTTTTTTGTCACTTATGTTTTGCATGTCTTGAATAACTTCAAAACAATTTGGTTGGAGATAATGTTTTGGATACTTCTTATGCTTTTCTCTTTTTTTCAGGCCTTTTGGTGCTCTTGAAGACAATGTTCTTGGTGCCAGCCCCCACAACGATTATATATACAAAGCCATGTTTTGTATTTACATGTAATCCTCTCATTTGCATAAAGAGTTAAAGAGTACATACATCGATCTCATCAATGTTACAAGTTTATCTTCTTCCAGAAAAAAAAAGAGAAGCAAAATAAATAACAAAACAAGAAAAATCATGAAAATTAGCGAGTTGAAATGCTAAAAGGTTGAAGTCAAAATAGAAACATCGATCTCAGTGTTTGTGAAAGGATCCCCAGTGATAACATGGGTGGAGACAGTCATGCATGGGAGGATAGGTGCCGAGATCTAGCCACTTAATAAGGTATCTTAGGAGATTGAGTAAATCTTATCTTCTAGAATTAGATTATTCTCGAAGATTATCTTTCCTGTATGTTTGAATTTGAATTAGGCATGTAATTCAAATCTCCTTGATTAAAGAGATTTAATTTAGATTTGATGTGGTTTGAATTTGAATTAGGTATGTAATTCAAATCTCCTTGATTAAAGAGATTTGATTTAGAATTTGAATAATTTGTTATTGAGTAAGTTAGGGTTGTTAGCTCCTAAGGATGTCTATATAAACACCTTTAGGAGCATTAGAGTGATTCATTCAGATAATAGAGAATAGTAGAGTCTTGGAGAGCCTGAGTGCTTCTGGGGTGAGATTTGGCCAAGCATAGGCAAGTATATGCTAAGTCGGTTTCAAGGCTAATAACCTTGTTACTTGGGATTCATTCTAGGCTAATAACCTAGATTGGGGTACCCGTTCTTGGGCTAATTAACCCTTGATCGGGATTGTTCTTATGTCTTGTGGTCTTTGGGCTAATTAACCCTTGACCACGTTCTTCATGTTCTTCAATAAAGATCTCGAGTGTTCTCCATATTGAGTGTTAGATCCTATATAAACGCTCGTGTGTTATCGATAACGGTTAAGGAGGATCGATTGGGGTGATCGTGTTCGAATCACGTGGAGGAGTTGGCGGATGTTATGGTGGCCTAGACCGGGGTCCCTAACAGTTTGTCCGCTTCTTTTCAGCCAATATTAAGAAATAACATTATTATTTCCAATTTAACAAAGTAGCATAATTTTCTAACCTCGTTTCCGCTGACCATTGAATAATCCAACCTTTATTTTGTATGCAATAGAACGTAAAACCACAAAGTTATGATTTTCAAGTTTTTCAGATTTTGCAGAAGTGGAACTAAAGAAGGACGAAAAAGTAAAAAAATAATTTGCAAAATCCATTCCCAAAAGGCGAAATGAATATTGATAAAGAAACATATATTTTCATATAACTTTTTTTTTACTTTAAATCTCTTAAAATGTATTATTTTTTAAAAAATTATCATTAGATTTCAAAGTCATCCTCCTAATTTTAACAACTCTGTTGCAATTTAGAATTATCGATATGAGAAATTGCAGCCGACCCCATCCGACCCCATTCACAGAATAGAATGCGCGGTCCCTTCTTCAACAAATTTATGAGTACCACTAGCTCACATTTAAGCAGTATTTACAAATTTTAAATAAGAGAAATAAAAGACAATAATGACCCTAAATAAGAACCAACACGAAAATAAAAACAACATAGTCATACATGTACAAAAAAATAAGACGACAGCCACAACAAATTAAACACCAACAAAATCATACATGTATATTGCCATGCTCATACATCCGCATCGTGCCGACGATTTCATCCCTTCTTGCACGCATGACTACTGCACTCTCATTTCCAAACTCTGGACCCGGGCCAGACAATGGGTGCCCTCGGGCATCGGTTTCGTTCGTCTCACCCACAATATCTGGGTTACCCCATCGTTGGAAGATGTCATCATCCTCGACTCCATCTAATTTTATGAAGTTGTGTATAACACAACACCGTCCCACCATCTTCGCTTGGGCGTGCAATTCAAATTTCGTCATCTTTGTCAGCATTGCGAACCGTGATTTAAGCGCCGAAAACGATCTTTCAATGAAATTCCTCAACGAGCTATGCTTATGATTAAATAATTCTCGCGGTCCCCTTGCGCCGCTACCTATGTTGTAGTTTTGTAAATGATACCTCTCCCTTGTATGGTGAGAGATACCCTTCCATACACGGGTATCCTGAGTCCACGACGTAACATTTCCCTGCAAATACATTTTTGCAGATACTTACTGATATGCAATGATAAATATAATATAAAAAACAACTCGTGAAACATTTCTACATCATTACCTGGTGGTGGGTGAGGAAATCCGGGTGCGCGCATGGCATCAAATAGGATATGTGTATCATGAGCGGACCCTTCCCAGCCACTGTATACAAAAGTGTACAGCTTGTCGAAGTCGCACATACACAATACATTTTGTGTGACTTGTTTGTGTCGATCGTAATACGCCGCCTTGATTTTCTTGTACACCCCAGTGGAAACGATGTGTGTCCCGTCCATCGCACCGATACAGTCCTGTCCAAAAAATTAGACGACGAAATCAAATATTAGTAGTCAGATTAATGTATTTACCCCAATCGAGTGATATATGATTAAAGGGAGCTAACAACACACATACCCTAAACCACGGGTCGTACTTTGGATTTCCTTCAATGCGTGGATGGACGCATTTGGTATGTCGCGGGCGTATAATTGCTGGGGTCATTCTGCATAAAGCGTCCAGGATCTTATTGAAGCAAGAGTTCATCGTCTTCGAGGAATGCTGAAATCGATTGCAAACGTCCCTGTGAACGTTCCCATGCCCCGTGATCTTCATAAACATAGCTAATGCCTCTTCCACCGTCGTTCGTTCCGTGGGTACGTATTCGCCCTCTGCTACTATTCTTTGGACTAGCAATCGAAATACCCTTTGCACCATCCTATAATTGTTCTCAAAATTTGTTGTACTGGGATGATTAAGAAGCCCCTCAATATAATCCGCCCCCGAGAGTCCGATTGGGAACATGGGCAAGCGCTCATTATGTCTTCTCTGTCTGCGAGATGCAATGCATATGGCACATGCGACCATGATAACTTCTCATATTTCCTCGTCCAAGTCAGGTTTGTGGCCACACCAACGACATCGACCACATTGTTGCGTGCCACTGGGGGCAAGTCCAGTTGAGTTAACACCCACCCCGAAGCCCCACCACTCCTCTGGCCCTCAAACTCCCCTCAAATAAGGCTACAAATAGCCAACAAATTCACACACAAAACAGAATCTTCAACCTTCACAAAAGACATCTCCCCTCCTGCATCACCCGCACCATATTGCACTCCCCTTACACCCCCATCATTAACACACTCAATCTGATCCACCCATAAAATCGCACCCCTCTCCTCTAGGCCAACCCGATCCACCCCATCCCCATCCCGACTTCCCCTATCTTGCTCCACTACCGGAGCCTCGAACACCCTCCTATCCAAACCCACCCACTTATACTCTTCAGAAAGCACTAAGGGCAGGCTGACGACCACATATGAGCCCACAACATTAAATTTCAGCGAAAAAGACACACCCGAAGAAGAAACAAGTCTCCAACCTAGTCGAAGAGTTCAGGTTTGAGACTTCCAACTGGTTCAAAACCAAGTCCATTGATTCTGTAACAACTGGGCCCAACCCAACTTCTTTCACCAGATCCTGCGTGGGGGGTTCCTCCTTCCATTCCCAAGTAGACTTAACTATAGGGCCTGAAGATACAATACCTGACCCATCATTCAACCCCAAAAGCTCTAATAAAGCGTCAATTTCTTCTCTTATCCCCAACAACTTGTTTCTCCTAAAAGTCGCGTCAACCACTTTTCCTCTAGCCGACTTTGCAATAAAAGCCAGCTTTTTGAAAAAAGAAGCATCGCCCACCAAAATCGCATGCGAAGAAGCATGCATCATTGCCTTCTTCTCCACGCCACCTTCAGCCTCCTCAGCTCCCTTCACGGCCAAGCCCCTACCTCCAGAGCTCTCCCCCGTCGACCCTTTCTTTGCAACCTCAACGAAGGAGACCTTCTTTCGGACCCTAGAGTCAAATGAGCCTCCTTTTCCACTTTTACGCTGACCAAAGTGAGACACCACCTCTTGAAACACAACGACCAGATCCTTCCAGCCAGACCCCCCTTTTCCTTCTGGAATCATCACCACCCCTTTTCTGCGTCCCCTTCCAAACGCTGCTATGGTAACATATCTCCCAGCCTTGTTGCTACATCTCTCCGGCAAAAAAGCCCGAGAAGCTTCGTTATATTTTACTACAAACTCCTTATTGACATCCACTTGCAATCTACTGGCCATGTTTACCATCCAAATAGGTCCAAACCTCCCAAGGAAGATAGAACTCAAAGCCTTCCGACAGTTTCACAACACCATTGCCTAAAATTGTAACTTGAAACTCCTTTGATTCAACATAGAATCTACGAGAGAAAGACATCGGACCACCAGACTAAGCTAATGGCAACATTATGCCGGAAAAAAACTAGACTAATGATTAGTTACACAGCCCAGACATCCCATAGGGAGAGAGGGGAGAGAAAAAAAAACCTTCAGAGTAAAATGGACTAATATTATTAAATTTAATGTGATTAGAAAGGATAAAAATTGGAGAACAAACAACCAAAAATTCCTGAAAAAAATGACATACAACACCAATGTCCCATGAGTCTATCGAATACAAAAGTAACAATCTAATTGAACATAATTGGTTGTTAGAATTAACTATTGCAAGGAGGCTTGCACAACTTTCTATTATACAGTTGCTGAATTAGTCAAAGCAGTAAAGGAGGGTCATTGGAAGCCCTTTTAATCAAGCACAATGCCTTTGCAGCAACGAGGATAAAAGAGCCACAACAAGCCCAATAATTGGCACCAATACATAAGTGCATTATATATTCATTATAAGAATTAGTGCAACACTTGTGAAAGAGTTGCCATCAACTGAAGAAGTAGAAAACAAAAGAACTCGACAACATCAAGTTCCCATACATTGCCATAAACAAACAAACTTCTAGTAAAATCATGCTCTCAGGCCCCAAAGCCACCTGATCCACCCAAGGCGAAAAATAATCAAACAGTGTTTACTACATTTCGACAGACAACCTGTTGGGGAACTTAATGCCAAATCAAGCACCACTCCTAGTTCGATCAATCGACCCAAAGCCAAGAATTTCTTAATTCATCCTGCATACTATTGGCTAGAAGGTTCTACACTATTACCTGGCTACCTATGTTACATACAGTAACAATCTGTTGACTCACAATCTCAATGTCAACATAGGACAAAGGCCACCGTTAATATCATGCGTTTCGAAGTACCAAATTAATTAAAATAGGAAACACACGCCAATTCAGGCATTACTCATGGCTCAGAACCGCCAGACCCAGCTTTTCAAAATTACACCTGCATGTTATTGGCTTAAAGATTTAGATAGTAACATTCACCTAGCTAACCATTCAGATGTGCAACATTTGCAGTAGTTGTGTGCCGTTTCACAATGACAATAACTTGAAATAATTGCTAATTTGCTATTATCAGTATACTGTGCGCCAAATTAGACTTATTGATTCTACCACATAATCCTAAAAACAATAGTATAACCGCAATGAAATTGCATGTCTGAGGAAACCACCACAACCAAGCTATCAAAAACTGTATTAAATTACCCTTAAACCTCGCAAAGCAAAACTTAAAATGCATAAAAAAGCCTAAATTTCCACCTCAAAACCTCCATATACACGTCTTGTACCAATAATTTATCACATGAATGAAAGAAATTACTAAAAAAAAGTTTACGCTTACAGGGTAATACCTATACCTATTTGCTGAATGGTTAAAAATCAGACCTACATAAAATGGAAATACCAAAAGCTGCCTTCCGACCTCGGCAACCAAAACAGACCCAACTACAATGCAGACCACTTCGCAACCATTACCACGCAAAAATAAAGACATCGCAGAAAGATAACGGAAACTCTTACTAGTCTCTATCTTAAACTCTTCCCTCTGTCTCTTCCTCTTGCGGGCCCAATCACCGACGCTGGTGCAAACCTCGCCGTCCAATTAGGGAAAATTGGAAATTATCTCAATCTTCAGGACCCTATGTGACGAAGAGAAGGGGCTGGAGCTCGACGAAGAGGGGAGGGGCTGGAGCTTCGACGAAGCAGAGGAGCTGGAGATTTCGACGAAGAGGGGAGGGACTGTCAACGGAGAGGGGATGATCGGAGGGGCCGTTTAGATAGTTTTTTTTTAATCTGTAGTTTTTCAGTTTTTGTTAATAATAAGCTATAAAAATGTTATGAGTTTATAGTAAACACATAAATAGGTGTAAATAATAATATATAATACTTATAATTTTAAATTATAATATCTTCTATAAAGTCTAATACTTAGTGTATAAAATAATTTAGTACTAATAGTACTTTGAACTTTATAATTAGTATTCAAAAATCTTAGTATTAACGGTAAGTAATATATTTTTATTATATACATATGCTAATTTAAATATTTAGGTTTAATATGCTATTTGTTATATGTGTTTATCATATACATGATATGTGCTAATTAACATAAATACTTTATATGTATTTACATATCTAATGACTAAATCATAGCCTCTAAGACCATATATTAAGGTGGTGTTTGTGATGTTAAAATTTTAGTAAAATTGTAGGAGTTGGTAAAAAGGTTGAAGAGAGAGAATGAAAAAGTGAAAAAGTTAGAGAAAAAGTAAGGAAAGAGAATGAAAAAGTAAGTAAAAAAGTGAAAAAGTAAGAGAAAAAGTAAGGAGAGAGAATGAAAAAGTAAAGATGTTAAAATTTTGGTAAAATTTTATTAAAAATGTAGGGTAGACAAACACTATGTAAGTTATGTACTTTAATTGCATAAGTTAATCTTACGATATCTTTTTGTTTGAAATTAAATAATATGTTATAGTTAAATAATATTATATTACTAATTATTCAAAATATATATGCTCATTATAAGTATGATAATAGATGTTTTCTAAATTACTTAGATTTAGTCAATAAATATGCAATTACCATAACAATCATAGATTATAATTTAAAATATATCATATAACAACTTCAATTTTTCTTAACACTCCCTCTAATTTCATATTTTATTAAGTATGTCCTTTAAAATAAAAAATTTCAAATACATGACAAAATAAAATTATATATTAAACGAAATATAATAATATATAAAATAATTATTAACATTAAATAACTTAGAAATTAATAAATAAATTATTATTATTACTTACACCTTTAGCAGCGTTTATGTAAACGCAGCAATAAATTCACATTTATCGCCATTTTTTACAATAAACACGACTAAAGGTGAATGTTTTAGCGGTGGTAAATCGCCGCTGAAAATACGTTAATTTTAGCTGCCTTTGTGCAGCTTAAAAATAATCTATAGTAGTATTTTTGTACAAACACTGCTAAATCTCACCATTTGTAGTGACATTTTCTATTAAAACACGGTAAGAGGGCATTGGCTTTAGCGGCGTTTTAGGTTGTAAGCTTTAACAACATTTTTTCGCCAAAACGCCACTAGAAGTCACGTATTTTTAACGGCGTTTTGTAAAACGCTGCTAAAACTCATAAACTTGGCATCGTTTTGTGCAAAATGATGCTAAATTCGGACTTTTAGCGGCGGTCTTGAACAAATGCCGCTGAACGCAAAACTTAAGGCAACGTTTGTTAGAAAATGTCGTTACAATTATATTTTTTGCCAGCATTTGTGTAAAAACGCTGGTATAGAGTGATTTATAGCAACATTTGTCCACAAACCCTGTTGTATATGCTTTTTAGCAGCGGTTTTGCGACTGCTGCTAAAAGTCGGGTTTTTTGTAGCGCAGCTGTTAACTCGAATGATTTTTATCCCACATGCCCGCACATCTCAAATCTGTTAAAAATATGATTATGCACGCACACACCTGTACTGAAACATTGCATTTTTGCCTAGATACCGAGCTTTGTTGAGGTTAAACGTTTCATGATTTTATGTCTTTTCCCGGTAGTGTCAAATAAATTTTAGAGTTATGACTCTCAAGAATGGGGGCATAATCGTATTTTTACGGAGGGGAAGGCCACCTGAGTGATTAGCAATTAGGAGTTACAAGTTACAATGTCCTTCATCTACAGAGTAACATGCATATGGTTTCTAATGGGAACATAAGAGGATTTTCCATCCATTTTATTTGTGATGGTTACAAGGACCGATGTTCATGGTTCTCTACCTTAAAATGCTCGGTACAAAACACCTTAGAAGCCATTATTGTATGAAAGTGCTGTAGGAAATATTCACAAAAACTGAGTATTTGTCATCTTTGCATGAAATAAAAGATTTGAATCAAGAAGTCTGCATCTCGTAAACAGTTTGTTCTGTTTTGATTCACTGGCTCTAATTTGTCTCCATTGCTCTAGTAACCAAATGATCAGGCTCTAGTAACACTGAGATAGAAAAACATTGGCCACCTGTTCTTCTATTGCTCAAAAAGTCTGGTTTTCCTCTATGGCAGAAGCAAAGCAATCTCCCGAGGTAGAAATCTCTCGTGAGGAAAAGATTAATTTTAAAAGGGATTATTCTAAGTTTTTACAAGTACTCATCAAAAGTTATTAAAACAATTCCAACTACAAAATGTGGACATGCCTCATTTAATAAGGTGAGATAAAGCTGGCTTAACTTAGTGATTACTCATTCTCGTTAAATGGCATGACCAACTTTAAATCGTTAGATTTGTTTTTTTTAAATCATAACCGATACTTATAATAACTTACCTTCTTATAACCGAATTTTTTTCCATCTCCCAAGGACCCATTAATGCTCTTGGTCTCGGCTATTGGTTTGGGCTGTCATATGTTCAAGGGGAACCTGGTGAGAAAAGTGGTACTGGGAGCTGCTGTGTACTATATGTATTTCTGTTCTGCTCTTGGTTTTGTGAATTTGGGCTGTAAAATGGTATTATTTTTCCAACCTTGTTTGCGTGACTAGGGATGATTTTTTGACCAATGGACTACTTATTTTCCTTCGATCAATCCGGCTGTAACTCTGGCTCGTTCCTACTTTTGGATCGTGGCAGAATGGAAGCAAGGCCGACTCAATGTTAAAGGCAACTTAAGCTGTTGTCTAATGCCCACCGGCCACCCCGATCGTAAGGCCCGTAAAGATTGAAAAAGAGTTGCGAAAAAGCCTTTCATTACTCAATGTCAAAAAAGTAACTCAAATATCCAAAAGCATCACTAATCTATTTGTGGGAAAAAGGCATGCACCATTAATCTACCAAAAGTTTTGCTTAGTGATTTTGTTTAGAGAATCTCCCTCAAAAGACCAAACTCGTTTGCTTGCTGTAGGGATGGAGCCATATAACAAGCAACAAATGATTACTTATTTAAGTTTATATTTAAATCTGCAAAACTCACATATAATGGTAAGTTATTATAGAATGGAGGAGTCTTCAAATCATTATTAAAACATGTTGTAGTTAACATGATGAGTGAGGATGAAATGACGACGTTCAACATTATACATAAACATATATAGACCCTTGCATATATAGCAGACTACACAAAAGATAAGGTTGCTGAGTACAAAACCCAGAAAATGAAACAAGAGGGCGACAAGAGTACGATGGTTTAAGGTAAAACGTGGATATCATAGTTTTTATATGGTCTATTTTGAAAGTGGGCATGAGCCACGTTTAGCGGAGGAACACTTATCAATGTCGTCCCCGTCGTGGGACTCTGACATGGGCGGACCCTTTAGCAGACCTCCAAATAGCTCAGCTGGATCGTAGTAGACTTCCACCTCTTCTGCCCTCAGAGATTCATCAACCTATACATGAAGGAATACATAGTCATGACCTATTTCATTTTTTTTTACTTGAGGATCTAATATCAAATTATCAATACTTTGTTCCATTTCATTTTATTAGAGTCCCACATTAAAAATTTACACTTTAGATAAGTGAGACATCCAATTATGTAAATACCCAATTGAATTTATTATTTCTCACTTATGTTTAAAATGTTAACATGGGGGCTTATTTATAAGCCACTAATCTCACTTGTATATTTTCAAGTATATGAAGTACAAGATTAAATTGTCTCTAATCAATGTGGGACTTCAACATTTCTCCTCACGTGCAGGCCGAATGAACATAGTCCATGCACGTGAACAACAATAAGGAACACAAACAAGTGTATGAAACATAAGATTAAATTGTTAGCTTTGATACCATGTCAAGTTTCATCCCAATTTTAATTGACAATGGGAAGAGGTGACCCAACAAGTATATGAAACATAAGATTAAATTGTCCCTAATCAATATGGGACTCTTGACACATTTTCTGTTTGTTTGTTTTTTTTTCCCACTTTTTCCCGATCGGCGAGTATGACAAGAATACCTTGAGGGTAGCCAATCCAATAAACTGAACCATCTCTCCAGTGGGAGCATGCCCTTTGTAGGATCCCTCGAAGAAGCCCCAGTGCCTGAACTTGAAGGCAATTTCAGGTGGTCCAGAATAAACACTAAGCACTTCCCATGCAAATCCACGAGGAAAGGCAGATCGAAAAACATCATGAGACGATTCAAAGGTCTCTTCGTCTGCTTTGTAGTACTGGAATTCCTTTGGCAGAGAATTCTTCAATAAGGCGTTGTAGCTCCCGAGCCTAAGTGTTTCTTCCCCGGATAACCCATCTCTCCCTGGAACAAAATTCATGTACCGGTTTATGAGTATAGACAGACCTTCACAAAGTATATTTCTATGAAAATCAAGAAGCAGTAGCCATGATTACAAATGATATTATTGTTTACCATTAGCGAAGAGCTTGAATTTCTCTGGGTTTATGGTCTTGAAGTCCTTCAAGCGAGTTTTGTGTGAGAGCTCCATCTCCCATGTCTTTATAGCATTCTGTACAATCTCTTCCAGGGACCCTTTGGGCCACTCCTGCAAAACAAGTTGAGTTTATTAATTGCTAGAGGGAGAGAAATGTTAGAAATTAAAAATCTCCAATCTAGGTGATCGTCCATCTTCACCTTAGTCCTGCCTTCTTCGAAGAGCTTGTTCACATCGTCATATGTAGGCGGGCCACCATGCCTCCACTCGGTTTTGTCTGCTTCATCGTGTAAGAAAGACCTGTACCTATCTCCCACAACTTTTGGTACTGCATCTTCTTCGGTAGCCATGTTAGATTCCTCTTTCCTCCGAGAAGGGAGGTTGAGGGGAATCCTATATATAGGAGGAGGACGTGGTTCCTTGAAAAAGGGAGGTCGAGGGGATCCTAAAACAGAAGTTTTTAAAAATGAAAATCAACAACTAATATAATTTATCAAAATAAAAATTAATAAAATCAACATTGTCAACTGACAGTAAAATACAAAAAAAAAAGTTTTTTCTTAAAAAATGATACCTTATTATAAAATGCTTCCTTTACGGTCTAGCCTAACGCCCCCAACTAATATATATATATATATATCCACTCCAGATGGGGACATTACAATTTACATATATAAGAAAATAATAATACCACATATTGACTGACTCACCGGTCAGCTCAGGCTGCCACGAAGAAGAAGCCGTTAGGATGTTTGATGGTTAAAATTTTGAAGTGGCAAAGCGAAATTGTTGCTCTCAAAGACACTCCAGTGATCTTTCTGCCTGACCGACCAAAGAGATTACGAGAGAGCAGATATATACTCCTGTATATATCCTAAGGTACAATTCCAAGAGGAAGGTCAAACGAGACGAAGATAGAGACGCCTCCGGGCAGAGAAGCGGTGATGATTGGTTTAACAGATTATTTTAATATATCTGTATTACATGGGTTACCGGTTACCTATATATATAGGTGCCTTCAATAATTGCTCATAAATTGTGGTGATCAGGTATAGCAGCTGGGTATGCGTCAGAGATAACGTCCGAAAATTAACATATACAACTAATACAAGTGATCATCTACCTACTCAATTGATATATAGGTAGCATTTATAGCACGGAACACGCGCAGACATCATGGATGTATATATATTATATGCGGGAATATCTCGAATATACAGGAGGATGAATATCCAAGATTGATACGTACTGCCGTGCGAAGAGCCAAACCAAACGGCCTTACCATAAGCGTGGTTATCTCACTACAAGAAAAAATATTTTGGGTGACAAAAAAAAATTGTCACCCAAAATACAAATTTCGTCACCTAAGATTTTAGGTGACAAAACCGGGTTGTCACCTAAAGCCCGTCAGCGAATATTTTAGATGACGATTTTCGTGTTATATCACTCAAAACCGTTCGGACGGTTTATAAACCTGTCCGAACGTTTTGGTGTATATTGACGAAATTCAAAATCGTCATGCCCAGTACAATCCATCCCTTCACATGAGCTATGCGAACGTTCTCTCTGAACGTTCGCACAGCTCATGTGAACGATTAATCCAATGCGACGAAAATATATTTTCTCACGCAATAAACGTCCACACCGTTGTATATTAACGTCCGAACTCTTATGTGAATATGTCCGGACGTATTCATAAGGACGTCCGCACCGTAGTTTCATTATGACGAAAATTATTTTGTCATCTGAAAACGCGGTTCGAATCTTTACGTATACAGTTCAGACTCGTTGTACGTTGCACACGTTCGAACGTTTTGGTGTATCGTGTGCACGGTTTCTTATTTTAAGAACGTTCGGACGTATAGTTAAGCGTGCGCACGCTAGCAAAGAAAAATATTTGTGCGAACGACATGTAACATCCGTGCGAACGGTTTTCTATATATTTGAATTAATTTAATTAAAATTTATGAAATAATATAAATATGAAGATATTTACTGCTCATAATATAATCACGAGATAAGTTAGTTTGATGGTATACACGGAAAGGGATATAATGAAAAATAAAAATAAATTGACTGATACTCTCTCCGGTCGCTTCTTTGAATTTAGTAAGAGACATAACATGGGCGAGCATCAAATTGAGAAGAATTATGATTCAAAATAAGTTGAAAATAAGTTGGATTAATAGCCTAAAGTGAGGATTAATTAGAACATAAGTGAATTTCTTAGCAATGTAACAATGTAAAAGTTGTAAGTATAGCTTGACTCATAATTAGCTACAAATAATTTATTTTTATTAAAATAAATATAAAAAAATTCATTCAAATCATCTCTTTCTGTTTCATATTTCTATAAATCAAAATTTTGACATCCAAATCGGGAATAGGTTTTGGGGAGGCATGACCCTTTGTACTTATCAGTTGGCCTCATGAGAGCATAATCGATGTATGTGATCCACTCCGTCTAGGATTTGACATTTTCTAATTATGGCACAAATTGGGTGCACCAATCTGTATGCTCGAGAAATCCTGATACGGCGTACCATGGTAAAGTGAGTTGTCCCCCACCCAAATTTAATTGAATAATGCAGAGATAAGCAAGAATAAGTATGACATCAAATAAAATAGCTAAATTGTACACCAATTAGAACATGATGGTCCTCTAGGCACAATTAGAGATGAAACATTGGAATCACTCGGCTAGTTTGATGGGAATTAAATAAATATATAGCAAAAACTGAAATCAACAAATGTTAGGGTAATGGCCTGTATCTTTATGGATCCGTCTAGATCCTCTAGATCTCCAATGGGTCGGGGGGTCATCATGGTTGCACCCTGATAAAAAAAACTCTCACGGTTGTTCTCCCCCTATCTATCTGTTTCTGGTCTGGAAAACAGAAAAGAAAAGAAAAAGGACAGGCCGCGGGCATCAAGGTTTAGGAATTAAGGCAGTTTGATCAGGAGAGTACAGAGAGTTAAACAGGCTAGGGTACGGGCCCTTGGCAATGGCTGAAAATAGAAGTTGAAAAGGGCATAATCGGTATGTGAAATCCAGACGGCCTGGGCCAAAAAAGTCATCGTGGTGTTTAGCATGCAAATTCACATGGTCAGTTCCCCGTCATGATAGCTAGTAATTGGTCTCAATATTAATAACAGTGGCCCAGATATTAATCAGAAGCCATGCACGAATTGATTGACGCTTTGACCTCAGAAGAGGCTGATCTAGATTCCCTCGAGCAGATCTAGAGGCATGATATATGATCCCCTCATTCAAAATCGTCTGTTTTTTCTCTCTCTTAATTATGTTTAGTATGCTTTGCATGGCTCCAACAGTCAAAGTTCAAAACAATCACGGGACATCTATCTAGTATCTATTATTAATTTTATACACTATGTACCAGTGGCGGAAGTATCTCATTTGAAAGGTCGAACTCTTAAGGTTAAATGAAAAAAAAAATTATACATAATGTAAAAAGTCTTAATTAAAATATCGAAAATTAAGGACTAAAGATATTAAAAATATTAAAATACACGTATCATAATATTTGTTGAGACTGATAGGTGACAATTAGATTCGAAATTGATATTGAAATAAATTAACATAAATGCAACAAAATAGTCTGGAATTTATAAACAAGAATTTGCCTCGCTAGAACATTCAATGGTCATTTATGTTATTTTCATAAATTGGGTAAAAACATAGAATAAATTGAAGAAAACCAGCAACACAGTCCTCTAACTGTTATAGTGCATCGGAATATGAAGTCTTAAAGTTTGAAATTAAAACCGTCACGGCTGAATTCAAGACTATCTAGATTACATATTAAAAAGGTACCTCTAGTTGTCACTCCCATCGTAAATGTTAATTTTAATGTCGTTTATATTAAAAAGGCATCTTTGTTCTAGAGAGAGGAGACAGAATGGCTAAGAGCATGCTTTAATTATTCCAATTCCATAAAACTCTGACAATTTCTCCCGTAGAAGCATGCCGTTTAAAAGGTCCCTCAAAATAACCCCCCGTGCCTAAACTTGTAAGCCACACAGGGGGACCAGGATAGACACTGATCACTTCCCATGCAAATCCAGGGGGAAAAGCCGATCGGAAAGCATCATGGGATGATCCGAATGTCTCTGCAAGACTGCATGTGCTTTGTAATACTGAAAGTCCTCTGGCAGAGAGCTCTTCAAGTTCGCATTGTAGCTCCCAAGTCTAAACATTTTCTTCTCCTGACAATCCCTCTCTTCCTTTTCGCCACAGTAACATAATTTGACAAAGCAAAACAAGCTATATATCAAAGAAGTACTTCATAGTTGGACTTAAAATAAATTCAAAATAAGCATGAAAGAGGTAATGGGGTTTGGTATTTCATTGTCTGACCATTGATAATAAGCTTGAATTTTTCTGGGTTTATGGTCTTGAAATCTTGGAAGCGGCTCTTGTGTGAGTTCCAGTTCCCAGGAATTCACAACGTTTTGAACTGCTTCTAGTGACCCTTTAGGCCATTCCTGCAAACAAAAACAACAAAATAAGATACAGAGAGACAACATTGAGAGAAATGAAGCTCAATGGGGTTCCCTCCCCAGTCCACCTCTCCACAGTGGCGAAGAGTTTGTTCACGACCTCAAAATTGGGAGGCCCACCATGCCTCCACTGGGTGTCCTCTGATTCTTTCTTCCTGCAAGATTGAGTTGAGCGGTATTAATCTCCTGCAACTTCGACGTTACAAAAAGTTGAAACTTCAGCTTCCTCCGCCTTAATACTTTCAATCACTTGGAAGTTTTGATCAAGTCTGAGAAAGATTTATAGGGAAGATGACATCGCCAAGTTTACTAAAGATAGGAGACCAGCAAAATTTCAGGCTTTCTATCACTCGTCCTTATTCTGTCAGTAAATATGCAGCGCCAGAAATTCACCGTAAATGGACAGAATAGTGCACTATGGAGTGACCAATCCATCCCTGGCGCTTCGCGTGGAACCTGCCAAATATAAAAGTTTTCCATGCCAAAGGCAGATTATGAATTTCAGGTAGGGCATTTCATTTGCTTTCTTTTAACTTTTTATAGACCAATGTTCTCTTCTTGCGTTCAACCACAGACCCTCCCACCAGTTAAGCCAGCTCTGGGCATTCAACACATAAAACATAGACCAAATCAAATGTGGCCAAAGGGAGCCAAAGTTTTAGCATAGACGATATATGAATATTTCTGTCTCAAGTGGCATTATATAGTATGACAAAACATTAAAGTTCTCTCAATTCAATAACCATAAATACCAATAGCTGTTGGCTCACATCTGACTCACCGAGCAACTCATGTTACATTTATGGACCCCAGTTAATTGGTTCCATCGAAACTAAACAGGTAAGTATTCACGAGTTAATCACTGGATAACATCGTTCTGTGTGACCAAAAATATATTGTACAACAGCTACGGCCAAAGACAGCTTCATCTCTGTCGTCCTCTTCTTAACGCAGGTTCACCATTCTAGTCTCTCTTAGGCCTAGCAACATAAAAAAGATATTGATCCAGACGCTGACCGAACATCTGTGTGGAGAATGACTGAATAACATGCCGGCGGGCCTCTTTGCCCATTCTCTCTGCCATCTGGGGGTCCTGAACAAGTTTAGCCATAGCCAAAGAGAATTGCCTTGGAGTAGGATCACAAAGAAATCCCGTCTCACCATCCTTAATTGTCTCTACAGGGCCCCCACTGTTGCATGCAATAACAGGTTTATGAGCTGCCATTGCCTCCAGAGGAACAATTCCGAAGTGTTCATCCTACAATATTGAACATAAGATATTAACCTCCCTTTCCTTCCCAAAAAAAATCCATTTGGCATACAAAGGCCAACAATCTGACATAAATCTTACAATTCTAAATGCCATCACACCTTTGGTGTATAAATCACGCACAAGCATTGAGAGAGAAGTGCATTTCTTTCGGCTGTTGAGCACGATGTGATGAAGTTAACCCGATGAGATATTCCTTCCCTATCTGCCAAGCTTTTAAGCTCCTCCAAGTACTCAACATTCTCTTTCAGGCGTTTATCATACCCACCTGCAACAACAGATGAATGATTTATAAACCCAGTTCCACAGAAAATTCCACATAAGATTCTGTAATGATTATTTCATGGGACCGATTATGCCTTTTGCTGCCATGTAATTGGAAAAATGATCTTATTACATACCAAAATGCCTTACATAAAAGTATATAAAAACCCATCCCCATATCACGTGACACGTAGGCTAAACAGGAGGATCCACAAACATGCAGAGCAACTTCCCTGGATGTGAGTATTGTAGCACGAGAGTTGTCATACCTTCTTTAGTTTCTCCTTCCTGCTTTTCCAACTCGTTGATTAATTTGTATGAACATCAAGGAACTTTTTTTTATTGATTCTTTTATTTCAATATACTTTTTTCGAATTGTTTTATCCCTAGGATCGGTTAAATCTGCATTGAATAGAAATTTTTTTCGATATACTTTTTTTTTTATTGATTCTTTTATTTCAATATACTTTTTTCGAATTGTTTTATCCCTAGGATCGGTTAAATCTGCATTGAGTAGAAATTTTTATTTGATCTTATGAATCAATTCTTACTTCATTTTCAGTATTAAAAAAACTCCTTAAAGATTGAAATTGGAATTTGATTTTCCTGCAAACTTATCATTTATGTTTACAAGTAATTTCTGTTAATAGTGATTTAAATTAAACAGATTTATTTGATGACCAAAATTCTGCATAATTTGTATTAAGAAAGATGCCCATGAATCTTATTTATCCTGATTGTGTCCATGTAATGTACTATAGATGAATATGGATTTCATAATCTCGCCCATCCTAGCCAATATGTACTCAGGTTAGATGCCAAGGCTATCTATGGCCAGAAACCTTTTGCACCTCCGATTCAACTTTCCTCACATTGTCGACTACAACTTGGATTTTTGAGGATAATTTTTCTGTTTGCTCTTCAATGTTTCCTTGCCAATTGGAGATGGTTTCATCAGAAATAGGTAAAACAGCTCCTCCCCCCCCCCCCCCCCCCCTCCCTGTAGGATGGTTGTGCTGTTTGGCCGATCATTCTATTAGTTTTTTCTGGCTGTGTGTAGTCCTTAGTTCCCGTTTAGGTGTTCCCCATGTCGTTCTCTCGGAGATTCAGTGTTGAAGCAAAGGAGTTTCAGATTTCAGTGTTAGGCAATGGTGTTGTGAAGCTTTCGGAGTGGAGTAGAAAATCGTTTAGTTCTATATTTCTGGGTAGATATGGAGCTGTTTGGATGGTAAACCTGGTGAGTAGTAGGCTGCAGGAGGATGTCAATAAGGAGTTTGTTGCCAAATTCAATGAAGCTTCTCGGGCTTTCTTGGCGCAAAGATGTAGCAACAAAGCTGGGCGCTATGTGGCCATTGCAGAATTTGGAGGTGGGCGCAGAAAAGAGGTGGTGATGATTCCGGAAGGTAAAAAGGGTTCAGGCTGGAAGGAGTTGGCTGCTTCGTTTCAGGAGGTGGTCTCTCACCTGAGTCAAGTTAAGCGTGGAAGAGGCAATTCTTATGCCTCTGGAGTTCGAAAGGACGAGTCTTTCGCCGAAGTGGTTAAGAAAGGCAAGATGGGGATCAGTCCCGGAGGCAGAGCTCTGGCTGAGGGAGACATTGGAGTGGCTGGAGGCGGCGTGGCGAAGACGTTTGAGCTACTTTCTTCTACGCATGCCAAAAAGGAGGGTGCTGACTCTTCTTCCCAAGGTCTGGCATTTAATGCAGCGACGGCTGGCTGTGAGATGTCTCACGTCTCTTTTTGGAGGAAAAAGCTGTTGGGTATTAGAGAGGAGGTCGACTCTTTAATCCATCTGCTGGGGCTGGAGTTTGGGCCGGGTCACGAAAAAGAGAGGGAAGCCTTGCCTTCCACGCTGGGCTCCTTTCGGGTGGATGGGCTGGGCCATCTCCCTGTGGGATGCACAGGCTTGCAGGTTTTTGGACCGGGTCACGAAAATGAGAGGGAAGCCTTGCCTTCCACGCAGGGCTCTTTTCGGGTGGATGGGCTGGGCCATCTCCCTGTGGGATGCACAGGCTTGCCTCCTGCTAATGGGCTCAGCTCTGTGGGGGCCCGTCTCGAACTGGGTGGGTCGGGTTCGCGTGGGTCAGCTTCGGCTACCCTTCGCGACCCTGTCTCGTTGCGCGCAAGAGAGCCCGAGCCGTCTGGAGGTGCAGCCCGTGGTTTCGCCCAGCTCTCGTCGGTGGGTGGCCCTTCGCCGGTGTCTTCTGGCTCGCATGGTGTTCGCCCGGTGGCCTCTCCGGCGCCGGTGCTCTTGCCGAGCCAGTCGTTGCTTCCAGACATAGTGTCGCCGACTGATTCTCTCTCGACGGCGCCTTCTGGGGCTAGGGGTGACTGCCCGGTGGCCTCGCCGGCGCCGGAAATCTCGTCTAGCTCCCCTCTGTCGCCTTTTGGAGAGACTGCCTCTTCCTCAGTGATGCTGTCGACACCTAACCCTAGTGGTGTAGGTTCTGTCTTGGTCGATAAAAATACAGTGATGCTTTCAGGTGAGATGGAGCTGATGGGTTTGGTTGGGAGAGTGTCTGGTGGGTCTGGGGCGGTTGGAGTGCCTCGGGGTGGTCAGGATGAGCTGGGAGGCTTACCCAGCAGTCTTGTTGAAGGGCTTAGGCTACCTGATGCTGAGGAGTGCAACCTTTTGGCTCTCGGCAACTTTGTTCAGCTGGGAGGAGATGAAGGGGAGGTTTCAATTGAGCTTGTTGAGGCTGACAATGCGGTGGGAAGGGCTGTCTCTGAGGGAGAAGAGGGTAGGCAGTTGACTTTGGGGGCTGTTGAGGAACCAGAGATGTTATTTGTGGAGCCTTTGGCTGTTTGTTGCCCTGCTGCGAGCAGGACTGAGTGTAAGAGGGGTAGTGCGACTTCAGGGTGGGTGTTAGATATGGTGTCTTCTTTCAGAAATATGATGGGGGTGTCTTGTGAAGGTTATGAGGACGATTTGTTGAGCCTTTTTGCTACTTTGGAAAGAGATAGGGAGCAGAGTAGCTTTAAGACCCCATGCAAGAAGGGTGGAAAATTAGGACGAGAGTTGAAGGGGCTAGCGTCTTCTATTAATTATGATGGGAATATCGCTCCCTCCAGGAAGGGAAGAAGCGAGGGGCGGGCTTTGATGGTGATTTGATGATGCCAAAAATTATTAGTTGGAATGTTCGGGGGTTGAATGTCAGGGCAAAGTGTAGAGGAGTGGGAAATTTGTTACGGGGATGGAAACCAGACTTGGTTTGTCTTCAAGAGACCAAGATGGCTGTTATGTCTGGTGACGTCATTAGAAGTTTGTGGGGTGGTCCTCATGTTCGGTGGTGCAGTTTGGAGGCGGATGGTGCATCGGGGGGTATCTTGCTTCTATGGGATACGAGGGTGATTGAGTTGTTGGATTCTTGCATCGGTTCTTTCTCGGTTTCGGCGGTTTTCAAGAACCTTGATGACGGGCTTGTATGGATGTTCTCTGGTGTGTACGGTCCTAACACTGATAATAGCCGAAGTTTCTTGTGGGACGAATTGGCAGGGATTCGGGCTTTGTGGGATCTTCCTTGGTGCATTGGAGGAGATTTCAATGTCACTCGATTTCCTAGCGAACGTTTGGGTGGTGGAGGGGTGAGATCTGCAATGGAGGAGTTCTCGGATTTTATTTCTGAGATGCAGTTACTGGATATCCCTCTGTTGGGGGGTGCCTTTACTTGGTCTAACAATCGGGAATCACAGTCTTGGTCCAGGATTGACCGCTTTTTGTTCTGCACTGGCTGGGAGTCTATTCCCGGAGGTCTCTCAGAAAAGATTGTCTCGTCTATATTCAGACCATTTTCCCATTCTGCTTGTGAATGATAGGGTTCGCAGTGGGATGAAACCCTTTCGTTTTGAGAACATGTGGCTAAAGGAGAGCGGATTTGTGGATAGCATTAAGGAGTGGTGGGAGTCTTTTGAGTTCTCGGGTTCCCCCAGCTTTGTGCTAGACTCTAAGCTGAAAGCTCTGAAGAATAAGCTGAAATTATGGAACCAAGAGGTTTTCGGGGATCTCAGTTTCCGTAAGTCTTCCTTGTTAAGTGAATTGGCGTCTTTAGACTCTCTTGATGAGGAGGCGCTTCTCGATGAGCGGGGGAAAGCGAGGAAATTGGAGGTTTCGGGAGCTTTAGATCATTTGATTGAGCTAGACGAGATTAGTTGGAGACAGAAGTCGAGGACCTTGTGGCTTAAGAACGGAGATCGTTGCACTAACTTTTTCCATCGCATGGCCAATTCGAATAGGCGGTCTAATTTGATAGCTAGTTTGGATGTGGAGGGGGAAATTGTGGAGGACCCATCGCTTATTTCAGATAACATTGTTGAATTCTATAGCTCCTTGTATAAGGAGCCCTTTTCTTGGAGGCCGGCGTTGGATGGCTTGGATTTTGATTCCATTTCTGAGGAGGAAGCGTGTTGGCTTGAGAGACCCTTCGCGGAGGACGAGGTCACAGGGGTGGTCCGTAACCTCAATGGTGACAAGGCTCCGGGCCCGGATGGGTTCACTTTAGCCTTTTTTCAGTCTTGCTGGGATGTGGTTAAGTGGGATGTTTTGGCTATGTTTAATGAATTTGCCCAGCGTGGTAAATTTGTTAAATGCATGAACGCCACTTTCATTGTTCTCATTCCAAAGAAAGTTGGTGCTGTGGATTTGAGAGACTTTCGTCCCATCAGTTTGGTAGGAGGGGTTTACAAGATTCTTGCAAAGGTGTTAGCAAATAGGTTGAAGATGGTTCTTGAGATGATCATATTGCCTTCCCAGAATGCTTTTGTGAGGAGTAGACAGATCCTGGATTCAGTTTTGATTGCTAATGAGTGCATTGATTCGAGAATGCGTTCGAATGAGCCGGGCTTGCTATTCAAACTTGATCTTCACAAGGCCTTTGATCATGTGAACTGGGATTTTTTGTTGTATGTGCTGAGGAGATGTGGGTTTCGTGAGCAGTGGTGTAGGTGGATTGCGTTTTGTATCTCTACCGTCAAATTCTCTGTTATGGTCAATGGCTCTCCTCATGGCTTTTTTGGGAGTTTTAGAGGTTTGCGTCAGGGTGACCCGCTTTCACCTCTATTGTTCTTGATTGTCATGGAAGCATTCAGCAGGATGATGAAAGAGGTGGTTGCGTGTGATGCTATTAAGGGGTTTGTGGTGGGGCGCGGTGGCAGTAATGGGGTGTGCATTTCCCACTTGCTCTTTGCCGATGATACTTTAATTTTTTGTGGGGACGAGGAGAGTCAAGTCCGAAATCTAAGATGCTTACTTCTGTGCTTTGAGGCGGTGTCTGGTCTTAGGATTAACCTTGGCAAATCGGAGGTTATTCCTATTGGGAGAGTTAATGATGTTCAGACGATGGCGGATATTTTGGGTTGTAGGGTCTCCTCGCTCCCGATGACATACTTAGGCCTTCCTCTTGGTGCTAAGTTTAAATGTGTTCATATATGGGACGGTATCATTGAGCGATTTGAAAAAAGACTGGCGGGGTGGAAGCGCATTTATCTCTCAAAGGGGGGAAGGTTAACACTGATTAGATCTACTCTTTCTAGCCTTCCTACATACTTTTTGTCTTTTTTTCCTCTCCCGTTGTCTGTGGCTAATAGGTTGGAGAAGCTGCAAAGGGATTTCTTGTGGGGCAGTGGTGGTGATGAGCACAGGTTTCACCTTGTTCGATGGGCTAGAGTTTGTTCCCCTATCAGAGTCGGAGGGCTGGGTCTCAGACGTCTTCCTTTATTCAATCGTGCTCTTCTTGGAAAATGGCTTTGGAGATTCTCCTCTGAACGAGATAGTTTATGGAAGACAGTTATTACGGAGAAGTATGGTTGTGAGGAGAGTGGTTGGTGCACTATGGACTCACTTGGCTCTTATGGGGTTAGCCTTTGGAGGCACATTAGGAAAGGGTGGTCCTTTTTTCGAGAAAATATTAAGTTTGTGATTGGTAATGGCTCAAGAATCCGGTTTTGGCACGACAAATGGTGTGGGGAAAGACCTCTGCAATTGGAGTTTCCTCAGTTATTCTCTCTAGCTCGATGCAAGGATGCTTGGGTGGCTGATTGTCTGGAGCTAGGTTCCGGATTTGTTGTGTGGGATGTTCCTTTCGTGAGGCCGATCAATGATTGGGAGGCGGATGCTTGTTCTTCTTTTTATTCCTTACTCTACTCGATGAGATGGAGAAGAGGGGGTGAGGATAAACTGCTTTGGACGGGTTCCAAGGGTGGAGCCTTCTCTTTTAAGTCGTGGTATTTGTTGCTTATTGAGGACTCCAGTGCAGTTTTTCCATGGCGTCAATGTTGGAGGAATTTGGTTCCCCCTAGAGTGGCTTTCTTTGTTTGAGAAGCCACTCATGGGAAAATTCTGACCATTGACAACTTAAGGAGGAGGTGAGTGTGCTTGACGGAGTGGTGCTATTTGTGTAACTCTTTCTAGCCTTCCTACATACTTTTTGTCTTTTTTTCCTCTCTCGTTGTCTGTGGCTAATAGGTTGGAGAAGCTGCAAAGGGATTTCTTGTGGGGCAGTGGTGGTGATGAGCACAGGTTTCACCTTGTTCGATGGGCTAGAGTTTGTTCCCCTATCAGAGTCGGAGGGCTGGGTCTCAGACGTCTTCCTTTATTCAATCGTGCTCTTCTTGGAAAATGGCTTTGGAGATTCTCCTCTGAACGAGATAGTTTATGGAAGACAGTTATTACGGAGAAGTATGGTTGTGAGGAGAGTGGTTGGTGTACTATGGACTCACTTGGCTCTTATGGGGTTAGCCTTTGGAGGCACATTAGGAAAGGGTGGTCCTTTTTTCGAGAAAATATTAAGTTTGTGATTGGTAATGGCTCAAGAATCCGGTTTTGGCACGACAAATGGTGTGGGGAAAGACCTCTGCAATTGGAGTTTCCTCAGTTATTCTCTCTAGCTCGATGCAAGGATGCTTGGGTGGCTGATTGTCTGGAGCTAGGTTCCGGATTTGTTGTGTGGGATGTTCCTTTCGTGAGGCCGATCAATGATTGGGAGGCGGATGCTTGTTCTTCTTTTTATTCCTTACTCTACTCGATGAGATGGAGAAGAGGGGGTGAGGATAAACTGCTTTGGACGGGTTCCAAGGGTGGAGCCTTCTCTTTTAAGTCGTGGTATTTGTTGCTTATTGAGGACTCCAGTGCAGTTTTTCCATGGCGTCAATGTTGGAGGAATTTGGTTCCCCCTAGAGTGGCTTTCTTTGTTTGAGAAGCCACTCATGGGAAAATTCTGACCATTGACAACTTAAGGAGGAGGGGAGTGTGCTTGACGGAGTGGTGCTATTTGTGTAAGGGGGACGGAGAAACGGTTGATCACATCCTTCTTCATTGCACGGTGGCGAGTTGCTTATGGACGCATGTGCTGAGTATCCTCAACTATGACTGGGTTATGCCTCGGAAGGTGGTGGATGTTTTGTATTGTTGGAGGAGGAGGAAGTTTCAGAATCCTATAGCCTCGGCTATTTGGAAAATGATCCCGGCTTGCATTTGGTGGTGTTTGTGGAGGGAAAGGAACGAGAGATGTTTCGCGACCAAGGCCTTGTCTTTGGATTGTTTGGGGGGTTCTATGTTGTACACTCTTTTTCTGTGGGCGAATTCGGTCTTAGGTTTTCCTTTTGAGGGTTTTCCGGACTTCCTGAGCTTTTTAGCTTGTATGCTCTAGTGTTTTCAGTATTTTCTCTTGTACTGTTAACTTTCTTTTTCTTAATAAAGTCTAACTTACGTATCAAAAAAGTAATGTACTATAGAAGTTTCTAGGATTGAGAATACAGACATTTTTTTCTCTTCTTTATCATGTGAACAATGTCCATCATCCTTTTCTTACAGTGTAGATCTCGTATTACAGCCAACCATGCCTCAATTTTGAAACCTAGTGCATGAACTTATTTTGGTAAGGAAATTAGTGCATCAATTACCAACCCAGTTACAATACGAAAAATGCCGCTCCATTCACCTTATTCAGACATTCAAAAGAAATTGTAACAAAATTACAAGAAGACAAGGAAAAATCTTCCATGTTAAGTTACAGAAGGAGACCGACTGCAAAACTGACTTCAGCAGCTAATCATATGAAGAAACCTAGTTTGGAGAACTTCATTGCAAGACAAGGTATTGCTTCTAGTTCGTTACCACACACAGTTAGTCCTAGTTGCACCCAATGCATCGTTCGGATACATGAGGTGGCGATTACAAAACATACCAACAAAGAGCCATGTTTTTACAATCACTTACCCTGAAAAGTAAATACAAGATATCTCATATCTATCTGTCAAGGACAGAGAGAAATGAAAAAATAGTTTGACACTTACCTGCAATGGTCAAGAAAGCATCATCGAGGTTATGATTTTGGAAGACAACTCCTTCAAGGGTGTGAAGCATAGCAAAAGCTGAAATTTCTAAATCTATGTTCTTTTTTCTTTCAAAGCGGTTGATGGAGAGAAAATTCAACCTAGACAAAAACAAATATATACAAGAATCAGACCCTACGGTTATGCTGAAGAAAGAAAACATAGTAAAAGATACATCTACACAGCATTTTATGCCTGAGACTAGAAGATACAAGAGAGAAGCAAACATGTAGTTACTTATTTGAATGAGGTTCATCAAACTGATCAACATTAACTGCAGGATAAAGAACAGCCGGTCGAATCCCACGAGAATGAAGATGCTTGAATGTATTCGCAAAGGTAGATGCAGTAAATCTGCTGTTAACAAGTATCATATCTGCCATTCCTGGACTCCCCAAAAGCAGATGAATAAGAAATAGGAGGTTTACATGGCCTAAATTGAGTTCCAATGATATTTACTAGAGTACCAAAAGTCAAGATATAGAATCAAACCAGTAGTCATTTCTTCTATAAAGTCAATTGGTTTTCTATATATCCTCCTGAGAAAAGTAGTGTGTTGAGCAAGCAGCAGATCTGGAAAATGACAATAGAATACCACCTGGGAAAATGAGTGTAGTGCATGTAACAGCTGCAATGCCAGGAGATCAAGGTAACTGTTTACATGAAAGAAGTACAAGTACCTTTGTTGACCTTTTAAGTTTCAGTATTGGAATGACAACAGAGACCTGATCTGCCAGTACAACATCAAAGGATGGCCACATGAACAGCACACAAAGAGCGACAAAAATGCACCGTAGATATGCACATAGGGCATGAAAACGGTAGAAAATATGTCGGGGCAGGAAGGCGCCATATACAGTAACTAGAAAGGCACCTGGAAAACCAGTGAACATTTAATAGGGCATATCAGAACACAAGATGCAGATTACCATCTGACAATGCAGAGCACCATTTGCCATTTTTCGGCTTTGAAACTACAACCAGTGTTGTCATCTAATACCTTTTTTCTGTTACCTCTTTACAGAGAGGTGCTTCCAAACATATACATGTAAATAAACGCATGCACACCTGTATACCTACGTGTCATATATATGCTTTGTTTGGAATGCCACACATAGAGGGCTGTATAAATAGACTTACCAACATCCAATACTTGGAATCAATGATAGATATTAATTCGTTTGGCTCTTTTTATCCTCTGCATGTCATATATGGCTATGCAATGGATGGAGGTAGTATTGTTATATATGGATAGTAGAGATGACATGGATTTCCCCTCAGGGCCATAAAGTCGTTACCAATCATCTTGATTTCACCATCACCACCAACTATGTCGCGATTGCTATTGACTGCTCAAGGTTGTCACCGTTGACGATGCGCAGCTGCTCAGCTTACCACCAACTGCCAACTACTGCCCGCTCAAGCTTGCAGGTCAGATACAACTTCCAGTAATGTCTTTGTTAAAATACTGTTTCCAAGGCTGATAACTCTAGTTTTATGGGTGGCGGACAACTGACAACCTGCGCCAACAGAATATGCCAATTTTTTTCTTTTCTATGACTTCAATCAAATCCTAAGTGCACCACATGACATTGACAATGGGCAGCTGCTCAGCTTACCACTAACTGCCAACTACTGCCCACTCAAACTTGCAGGTCAAATCCAATTTCCAGTAATGTTTTTCTTAAAATACTGTTTCCATGGCTGATAACTCAAGTTCATGAGTGGTGGCCAACCTCCGAGAAGAAAATATGCCAACTGTTTCTTTTCTGTGAATTCAATCAAATCCTAGGTGTGTTCCTAGCATACAATGAGATATATCCAATTCCATTCAGCAGTTTATATGCGACGTAAATGCAGCCGTACATACATACAGACAATTGTAGATACATCCTTCCCCTTAGCATAGAATTTCTCATTCAAAATAAATGCCATCTAAATTTCTTTTTCGCACGTAGTACCATCTCATATATGCCTGAATTCACTTCAAAATACATCCTCTTCAACCTAGCTCACAGCAACTTGTATGCATATATTCAGTTGTTGCATATAATCATAGACTAAAACAGAATAACAAACATACCTCTGTCAGACAACCTATTAATGGGTGGAAAACATTCTTGTTGCTATTCTAATTACTGTTAATTGAAAACTCGTTGGTTTGTATGAATCCTCTGACTAGCATCTAACAGTAAAGAAAGGACCATAAATTTATCTAATGATTTACAATAAAATACATGCCTATCCTCTTTTTGTATTGCCATAGGTATAGAAAATCAAATTTCTTCCTAGACTGTTGCTTAGAGTATGTACATCCATCTAAATCATACCCATGGAAATCTTATCTAAGTGCACCACATGAACATATTTCAAACCAATAAAGAGTCAAAAACTGAGAAAAAATAACCTACTCAAAAAGGAGGAAAAAAAAGGTCTAGTAACTCAGCCAGGTTTATCTTCACTGAGTAGCCCTAGAAAGGCAAAAGTAATATAAAGAACTAAAGAAAAGATCACTCACCAGCAAGAGTTTCCTCAAAACATCGAGTCTTATCATGGTGTGCTGTGAAAATATGAACATTGTGCCCATGGGATGCAAGTTCTACGGCAGCATCAACAATTAATCTTTCAGCTCCACCTATTGATAATGCATTGGAACCCCATGACAAGATAGATATCAAAAAGTAGTTGCAACCAAAACTGAAACAGGCTAGAATCAAGCATGCATAGAGTACGATTGCAACAAATTGGCAAATGATGAAGTCCAAAAAAACTAAACCCTGTTTTTAACAAACTAAAAAAACACCGTGAAAAACAATTATGGTATCACGTAGGAAGGAAAGTCCACTGACACATAATCGATTTCATCATTGCACAATGGAAAAGTTGCCTTTTTCAAATTTGAGAAGATCAAAGTTTCTGGGGTCGATGTCGTTTCAATATCATCGATTCATCAGAAACACAAAACACTGATTTAATTTCACCACAAAAACATTGACCCAATGATTTATTGATTATTGCCTTGATCTTATATTTGACTTACACTCTATTATCCAAAAGATTTATGCAAGAAATTTACCCCCGTTTGACAGACTAAAACGGTAGTACTTGTCTAGCCCCACTATAAAGCTTGTTCCTAATCAAAATTCGCATAATGCTTCTTTGGCTCAGAACACTATCCTCATCTAAAATTGCTTTAACTGAAAAATCTACTCACCAATGTCGCGATATTTCTCTTCAAAATAATTTTGAATCACTTAGGAAAAATCAGAATTATTGACCTGAATTTGGCTGTTGATAAATAACACAGTTCCGAAACCATTACAGCTAAACAAAAAACACATTCCCACTGGATAAACAGTAACACTCTGGTAATACTACCGTTGCTTTAAGGATTTTGAAGCAAATAGGAAAAATCTTTCAAACTGAAATAAAATATAACTAGGATGATCCGTTTGGTTGCTGAGAAATTGTAGCAAACCAAAGTCAATTTTTTTAGCAGCCAACCAGAGCCAAATCCAAAGCACCTACAGTGCTAAGTGATGTTTTCACGAATTCAGATTGTTGGAAACGAGAACATTAAGTTGCTCTATCAACATATCCATCACTCAGATCTTCTCAAGAGATAGACGAAGAGAGTCAATCACAAAATTACCTATGCCAAGATCGGGATGGATGATGGCAATGTTACGTTTGGAGCTCCCTGCCTCCTTCTCCATACTGCTTGCAAATTGAGACCCCGCTTCCAAAGTGAGGTTCACTTATGGGCTATGGCAGCCGTTTAAGCCTTAATTAACAAATAAAAATCTATCTTTAAAATGCCTTAACCTGATAAAGATAGATTTAGCAGCCGTACCCATTTCCAGAGGAAGAAAAGGAGAGGAATCGGTAGCAGCGGTAGCGAAATCAATTGATTCTCATCCTGGCCATCTTCCTTTCGCAGAGTCTGAAGAACGTCCTGTGAATGATGCTGGGAGTGTTGCCACTGAGAATCTGAGATAGAGAGACATACCAACAGCCCCAAATCGATCACAGATCCAAAATCCAGCAACCAAAACGGAAATTTCTAAATGAGATAGAGAGAGAGAGAGGTTACTTGCCTCTGCCACCGCGAGAAGTGGAGGAGTCTGGAGACACGGAGACAGAGAGAGAGGACTGACGGCCAGCGGAACCAAAATCCAGTTTGAAGGGGAACTGTAGAGGCGAAACGACAATTTTTTTTCTACTTGCGAAAACGTGTTTCGAAATTAAAATATTAAAAATTAAGGATTAAAAATATTAAAAATATTAAAATACACGTATTATATCAAATAAAATTTATCAATAAAAAAATTATATATGTCAATGATGCAGTTGATAAAATATGTCAAGTAACAACAACAATGTGTCAATCTGTGATTTAAATTGATGCGAAATAATTTGATAAATAAAAAATAGTTAATTAGCATATATAATTCATTTTTCCTGTTATATAAATAAACGATTATTCTTAAATAGGATAGATATTTATTTTCTTCATGCATATAACACGTAAGAGAGAAGTACAGTTTTAACAAAAATTAAGGTACAACTCAGTCTAATTTTAAAAAAATAATGAAAAATTTAAAACAAGAAAAAACATATCAGGTAATTAATTACTGTTGTACGTGGCAGCTAAAGAAATTTGTGTACTTGTATAAAACACACGGATTTATTTCTCTTATTCTTTTGGTTGTACATGATACAAAGACTTTATTCCTTCTATAATATATATATATATAACAAGGCACTTTTTTTCTCACTCAAACATTAAAGTAGACAAACAAAAATAAAGTAGCATTTCTTCTTACAGAAGTCGCAGCACATGTCTGGCAAAGGCGCTGACAGCTTATGTTTGTTTGGGAAAATAGGCGCTGATAGCTTTTACAAGTTGACGTAACAGCTCTGAGAAACAAAAAAACTGTTTGATGCAAACGCACTCCATTTTTCTTTAGATTTCACGAGTTTCTCCACGTTTGGTCCGAGACTTCGCTCTTTCCCCTCGGTCAGATCGGTCTCTTGCTCTGCACCCGAGTAAAGATATCCATAGATCTCTGTACCGTTCCGTTATTTAGAGAGCTGCAACATGGCTTGATTCCGGTCGGCCATGGCTCCTCCCGCGCAGTCTCAGCGGTCCGCCTCACCGTCTCAACCTTCCGGGTAACTGAAACTCCCCCTCTCTCTCTCTGAAAACCGATATTTGACCGGAGTTTGGTTGCAGAATGCTTGTAGAAAAGCAAAGTTAGGTTTCGAAGCTCATCCAAAATGAGTGAAATGAGCTTTATTGGGATCAGTTTGGTGGTTGTTCTCGATTTTGCCTCAGCATTTAAAGTATGACAATCAAAGTAGCATTTATTGGGATCGGCCATAGGAACAATGACAGCCGCGAGAAATCCCTATAGAAAGCTCGAGCAGACTTGATCATACATAATAGTAGAATAAAGATCGAGAGAGAGACGGGCCAGCGAACTCTTAAAAACTTAATAGACTTCAAAAATAGGAGTAACATTGTATTTACATATCACATAACTGCCCATTATCTTAAATGACTGATCACATCGATCAAAGTCATAACATCAAAAATACATAGAGTTCATTTCCTTCAAGACAGGTAATCTTCCTGACTCCCTTCACCTGAAATATCTGGAATGATACATTTTGAAAAACTGTGAGTCAAAAGACTCAATAAGGGAAAACTTAAACTTGTAAACATGAGTAAACGTAAATATTGATGCACATGCATGTTTCATGGTTGCATATGCACATGTACTTGTAACATTCATGATCTTGAAAAACATGCTCTTGAACTTAAAATGACATGTGGTCCTTGGAAAGTATTTTCTTCTTGACTTGTGGGATACATACGCTCCATTTACCCCTGAAATCAGGGTTGTGCGTTCTCATTGGAATTGTCCCCTATTACCCTTGGATACCTTACATTTGGTCGAGCTGGCACACCTTCTCGCATTCGTCCTTCAGTGACTAGACACGACCCTTGGAGGTCCACACCTTCTTGCAAGCATCCTTCAGTGTGGTTGCACATACCTCAATAGCTACCCATCCTTCTTGCAAGCATCCTTCGGTATGGGTGCCTTAGGTGACATCTTAAAAGGATCCCCAGTGACGACATGGGGGTGATAGCCATGCGTGGGAGGATAGGTGTCGAGATGAGGCACTAGTGGCACCAATGGGCATCCATGACATACCCACAGCACGCGCGATGACAACACCACAGCCAAGCCATGGCACCCACGCGCGCGCGCGCGCAAGCTCAGCGCCCCAACGCCCCTGACAAGGCATGGCGCCCCAGCAACAGCCATGTTTGGCATGTCAGCCAACCGGCCACAGATATGCCATGACAAGCTCATGGCCTCGCCATGTAATTTCAAATCTCCTTTATTAAAGGGATTTGATTTAGATTTGATTTGATTGTAATTTGAATTTATTGTGATTGAGTCAATTAGGGTTTGTAAGCTCCTAAGGATGTCTATATAAACACCCTTAGGAGCATTAGAGATATTCATTGAGAAGAGTAGAGTCTTGGAGAGCCAGAGAGCTTTTGGGTTGGGATTTGGCCAAGCATAGGCACGTATATGCTAAGTCGGTTTCAAGGCTAATAACCTTGTCACTTGGGATTCACTCTAGGCTAATAACCTAGTTTGGGTACCCGTTCTTGGGTTAATTAACCCTTGATCGGGATTGTTCTTTGTTCTTGTGGTCTTTGGGCTAATTAACCCTTGACCACGTTCTTCGTTCTTCAATAATATCAATTGAGTGTTCTCCATTTGTTTGTGTTAAATTATATTTGCAACGCTCGTGTGTTAATTGAAACGGTTCGGGAGGATCGATTGTGGTGTTGGAGCGGATCGCTTGGCGGGAGTTGGAGTTGTTATAGCGGCCTAGATCGAGTCTCTAACACATCCACCCTTCACGTAAATGTCCTTCAGTATGAATGCACCTTCTTAACTGGTACGGTACCGACCAACTTCAGCCCCTTAACTTAACTTGTCATAAAACTTTCTTGCTTTCATTTGCACAAATCTTTCTTTTCCTTTCAAGAAAATCATGCAAATGCTTATGACGTGTCATGCTTGATAATGGATATCCCATAAAACTTTCATGCTTTCATTTGCACAAAAACTACTTTCATGCTTTCATCCAAATGCGTATGTTATACCATGCTTGATGAGAATATCTTATCATACTTGGTTATAAACATGTTATGCTTGATAAAATAACATGTTATGCTTCTTCATAAAAGCGTGTTGCGTATCATTCTAGTTTTCATAAAAAGTAAGTTTTCACTTACCTCGATCCTCTCGAGCTTAGAATGGGTCTTCCCCTACAAGTGAGTTACGTACGTTACATAATGTTTAGAGAATTAATCAAATGAACATACAAATACTTCCAAGTGTTCTCGGTTTTTCAAAAGTACATAACTTTGAAATATGATTTCATTTATAAAATATTACTCTAACTAGTTTTTGTAAACAATTGAAGAAGAGAATTAACCATAAGCATCAAACATCTCCAATACGGTTGTTAAAGGGACCACTATGTAATCCACTCAATCAACTAGGTGCACTGATTCTTCCCATTGACATCATTGATTTCAAGCCTATTCATGAAATTCAGCAATAACAACTCATGCTAAGAATTTCAAGCCAAATCAGCAACCTATATAAGTTGTCTAGCTTAATACTTTACATTATACCATGTCTGGGTCTTACCTCAATAAACTTCATGCTAAGAATTTCCACCATCTTATCCTCAATAAACTTCTTAACTAGGCTTGGTCAACTAACCTCAATGATAGGGTCTTACACACCTTCAATAGAAATTCAAAAACTCAATATATATTTGAAATTTAACAGGTCCCGCTCGAGCGCCTGTCGAGCGCAAAGTCTCTGTCCAATTTTCCTCTATCCTCGCTCAAGCGGTGGTCGAGCGCCAACTCACTCAATGAAATTCCCCAAGGCCGCTCGAGCACTTGTCGAGCGTTGGTCAAACGACAAGACACTGTCCATCATATTTCCTTAAGGCCGCTCGAGCGCCTGACGCACGCTGGTCGAGCGTGAAGTTTCTAACAACTCCAACATGATTTCTAACTTGATTCTTACACTAATTTTCATAACGTATCAAAATTCTAAGCAATTTGGAGCTAATTTGTCAATCAAAACATTTACCCGAAAATACAAGCTACTGAGGACGTCCAAGCGGGTAGCCCTAACGTCTCCAACTTAAAAATTCATAACTTTAAAGACATGGCTCCAAATAGCATGAAATTTCTTGTAAACTAGTCTCCTTTCATAGTTCAAGATTGAAGATAAAAATTACATGCATCGGAATTACCATGCATTTTCAACGACACTTCATATTGGGTGAAAAATCATAGGGCAACACTGCTGCTGCCTCCAGCTCGGCCTCCTATTTTCAAAATACCATAACTTATGCATTACACCTCTGAATCACACGAAATTCACCTTAAAATGTTATTATTTCATAAAATTAAAATTCAAGACCAGACTCGTAAAATTTGGACTTAAACTGATCACCCAAAAGGTATCCGAAATAAGCAACATTCTGGACGTGCAAGGCTGGTGGCAGTTTGACGTTTGGACCTTGAACAGCGCATAACTCCCCCAATACTTATAGGAATCACCCAAGGTATGGCTTAAAATCTTCATAGTTCCTAGGCCTACAATCTAGGATCCTCTTAAGATCAAGGGATAAGCTAAATTGCATCAGAATACACTCCTAATTCGAGCCTTGAAATCTGCAAAGGTTAATTTCAACAACAACAATGATCTTCTCAACCTTCCAAACCTCCAACAACCAAAACCCCAACTCTTCATGTCACAACCAACATCAAAGGCTAATTTAACAACTTATAACAGCAACCATTCTCTCACATTCTTCCTACTTTTACAACTCCAATTCAAAGTTTACAACAAAACCATGATTTCATTCTCAAACTAAAGCTATTGCATTTATCTCTCTTCTCTAGGTCTTTTTGTCAAACACCTAGGGTGCATAAATGGTTTCTCTTGAGCCCTTTTCCAGATCTAGCCATGTTTCCCCATAGTTTCATGTACAATCTATACTACCCTTTAAGACTTGCAAGATCTACACTATCTTCAAACAAACACACATGAACACAAGGAGAAAACATCAAAGAAACAAGAGAAAATGGGAGAAATGGGTAGTGGGTAATCCGGCCAACCCAGATTTTTCACATCCCACACTACCTTTCTTTTCTTCTTCTCCTTCTTCTTCTCTTCTTTCTTCTTCTTTCTTCTTCTTCTTCTTTCTTCTTTCTGCGGGTGGGCTAGGGAAAATGGTGTTTTGAAAAATGCGGTAGAGGGGGGGTCTTGTGCGTGAGACTTGGGGGAAGGAAAAGGCAAAACTGGCCTTCCCCCTTCTTTCCTTCCTTCTCCTTCACTTTTCTTTTATTTCCTTTTTTTGCCACTCCACAAAACTAACTCTAACATGCCTCCTCATTTTTATTCCAAGAACTCACATATTTTCCAAGGTTAAAGCCCCTAATTAAATTCTTCCAAATATTGCAAACTTAGGGATATGTTCCAACAATTAAAATAATTGGCCTAATTAATCTCAATTACTCAAATTTAACAATTGCAAACAATATAACATTTAAATCATAGCTTAGCTTAAGACGCATAAAAATGCTAGGGGAAAATTCCACCTAGACATGATTTTAGATTAATCTCCCTATACATGTCTTTCTCAATAATTAGAGAAATAATAATAATTAGAGTAATACACACTTAAGGAGTCATAATTCTTTTACAATGATAGAAATAAGGTCGGGGTCTCACATCTTCAGCCAGTTAACCCAAGTGGTGGAGAACCAATATGTCCATCTGATAACTCGGGGACGAAGATTTCGATCTTCATCCAAATGGATCTCAGTAGCCTTGATCACATCTTCAGCAGTAGATTGCACATTATGCTTGAGAATTTTTTGAGGTAGAGGCAAACTCATCTACTGAACGTTGAATCGCATTGCTGGCCACTTTGATGTTGTTGTTAACATGATGCTTGAGATTTCTCATATCCTTAGAGAGAATCCCAAGATGTTCAGTGCGGGCAACAAGCATCTTCTTGATGTCTTCAAATTCTATCTTCATAAAACTCGCCAAGTCTTCCATATTCTTTCCCAATTTCTTTTGTTCTTTCTTTATCTCATCCATGGAGGCCTCAATGGAGTTTAGTCGAGGCTGATGAGAGCTACCAGCAGCAGCCTTCTGGGAGGTATATCCAAAAGGTGGAGGAGAGATAGAAACAAGGGTATGCTCCTCTATAGGAGTCCTAGCAGTGGTTTCAGCTTCTTCCTCATCATCACTATCTTCCTCAGACCCGGAACCCTTATCACCAATCTTTTGAGGTGTCACCACAGTTTTCTTCACCCATTCATCATCCTCATTTTGCATAAAACCCATCAATTTGAGAGTTTTCTAGTTATACTCTTGAGAATTCTTGAGTTTTTCTCTAACCTCCATTGATACTTCAATATCAAGGACATGAAATAGGTGAGTGAAAAACATCTCACAAGGTAGTCCTTGCCTTTTCTTTTCAAAGGCGACTTTTATGTGATTAATCATCAAATGGCAAAGATTCATTGAGGTACGGGTGATTAAACAGTACATGATAAATAATTCCAAGAAGGTAATGAACTCAAATTTACCAGTTCTTGGTAAAATAACATGGCATACCATGTGATGTAAAATTCTTCTATGGACTGTCAATTCACAGGCAGTGGGTTTAAACACTTTGTTTAGGGTTGGATTATCTAACACAACCCTAAGTATATTTAGAGGTTCTACCTCTGCCATTCTCATCCAAGTATAAGCATCATAAAACTACTTTCCCCTATTGGGAGCACCAATCAAAGAATTTAGGGAAGTTGCAGACAAATCCAAAATTTTCTCATTCACATAACTAGTGACAGATTCGGATGTTGTGTGCTGAAAATTAGCATATACCAATTTCACAAGATATACATAGCAATCTACCTTCAAGTTAACAAAAACTCTTCATCCTTGATACTCAAACATATCCTTAAAAACGAACTCATTCTCATTAAACCACTTGAAATCTGTCCATCTACCAACAATAACTTTCCTACCCCTAAAATCTTGTAGAAACTTATTTTTACAAAGACCTGACCTGTAGATATAGGCTTCGGTAGAGGGCATGGCTTAATTTTCTATCCCTTTTCGTTGTTTCCTTTATTTTCTTTGGATGACAATATTGTAAAACTATTTTTGGACCTTTGAAATGCGATTGTATAGGCTAGGTGAACTATAAGAGGCTTGCATTTTTGTAAAATCTATCTAGGCCTATTCTTTTGTAATCCTCCCAAAAGTCCCTTTTTATACCAGATCGTGTTCGTTTAAAGGAAAATATGTATTTCTCTATATTGATTTTCTTTCTACAAGGTTTATGAATTTAATTTAATCTCGCCTTAATCTTTTTACGATACCAATAAGTTTTCAACCTAATTCGTAAATGAGATTTTCCTAAACAAGTGCATATTATTACGATACGATACTTTATAAAATTTTACAATCTTTGTTTTAGTCGTTAATCGACTAAGGTTTTCTTAAGTAAAATGCAAATATACCGATTTATTATTTTGTGAGATTTTACTTCTTTTGTTCAAGTTTCTAAATTGATTTACGACCTTCCTTTTAACCAATAATCGTTTTAAAAAGGGTTAATTATATAAAAGGCCTCTGTGGTATTACAATTTTACAAATGGGTTCCTGAGGTATGACTTTGTACACAATAGTCCTTGTGGTTAATGCCTTGCGACAAACAGGTCCCTCCTTCTTAAGTCTGTCACCCCACTTAACGTCAGTAGCTGAGCTGGATCATGTAGTCCACGTGTGCACCAATCAACAAATGCCAATTGTCCTATTCGTCCACCCTATTAGCCATGTCATCAGGTCTCTTTTTAATGACACCAGGTCAGCGTGGGTGGGTAGAAAAATCCAAACTAAAATTGCCGAGTCAACCATCTGGGACCAAAACGCTCGTAAGATACCCCATACCATTGTCTCTTTCCCCGATACCCCACCTCACTCTATCATTCACTGTGGAGAGAAAACTCTAACCTCATACTATTGAATCTGATCCGAAGGAACTAAATCCATCAAAATCTTGGTGTTGAATCAAGTTTCCAGAGGAGAACTATTGACGAAGGGCTCGAATTTTTTACTAGAATAAAAGCTTCGAAGCCCCCTTCTTGCTGTCGGTCGCACGTAGTGGATACTGCCCCTTCGGTAATTTATGTGCATATTGCCTTGTGATTTGTTGTGTGGTTTATTCCCTTTAATTGCATTGTTTATTTGCTCTTAGTGCTCCCATTTTCACTACCTCGAAGTCGGCCCCAACTCTCATTTTTACATCTTTCGGTACCTATATGTAGTTTGTCTTGTGCTTGTTGTGTTCTTTAATATTGATTAAATGTGTAGTTTGTACTCTATTTGGGTCCCATTTTTCAGAACCTTGAAGTGGACCCAACATCCTTTTTTCTTTATTCCCACCAACGAATATCATACCGTGTTTTTGTCAAGTGGTTCCATCGTGGTTGTTGTCCTCTTCGGTTGTGTAGTAAAGTTTGATAAAGCTAGACAAAAAAAAAGTTTCAGCACATGTTTGTGACAAATAGATGCAGTATTTTCTAGAGAAATCCTCCCATTTTTTCATACGAGACAAGCAGATAGTAGATCTGCCAAATCAACACAGGATACTCATATTTTAAAGTACATTTTGAATTGGATTGACATGAACCTTGTGAAATGCATTTTGAAATTCTACCCATATCTAAACTCTTTAACTTGTACATCGCTTGTTTAGCTTCTTTTAAAATATGAAATTTCAGCTATATCTGAAATGGAGAATAAGTAGATCACTTTTTAAAATCATACACACAGTAAAGGTTAACCTTAGAAGGTAAGTAATTGATGGTTTAGGTTTTGGCCTTGATGACTAAGGCGTTGTTCAATTTTTCTCAACCTGACATCAGATATTAGTTGCATGGAGTATATTGCTATAGTTTGATATCTAAATTTAAGAATATTCTATCAATGCATATTGCCTATATATCTCACAGGTAACTAATGCTTAAATTATTATTTTTGTTTTTCCCAGGTATGGTGCACATATACATACATCATAACGGATCACTAAACTTGGAGAATGAGGAGTACATTGGAGGCAATGTCAGATACCTTGGAGGCAACATTGATCCTAATTACTTTTCAGCTTTAGTGATTAAGAACTTTGTGACAAAGCATTTGGGATTACTGAACGTGAAGAGCATTTCTTGCAAGTTTAAAGAAGAGCCATGGCGGAATGGGCTCATTGTGCTTCGGGATGACGCTTACTTTGTCAACTTAATATCCCGGATTCGGTCAGAAAATCGTAAGACATTGCATGTCTACGTGGAGCACTACGACCATGTTGGGATTGAGGATGTTGGGCATATGGGGCTTACTGAGGGAGATGTGGCTGCTGAGGGAGAATTAGGTGCTACTGTAGATTTAGGTGCTGATGGAGAAGTGGGTGATGTGGGAGATTTGGGTGCTGAGGGAGAATTAGGTGCTGATGGAGAAGTGGGTGATGTGGGAGCTTTGGGTGCTGAGGGAGAATTTGGTGATATGGGGGATTTGGGTATTGGTGGTGAGTTTGATGGTGAGCCTGGGTCTTCTACAGATGAAAGAGAGATTGAGGAAGAGAACCTAAGTGAGGTTGAGCTTACAGATGGGGATGAGCCAGAATTATGGCCAACCGAAGTGCAAGAGAATATTCAAGAGCTAACTAGGGGTAACGCATTGGATTGGTTCGGTGTAGGTCCTTGCATCAGTAGGGAGGTAGAGGATGAACCCGAAAACGCAGGGTCAAGTGATGATCTCCAATCTATGGATGAGCCAATTGAGTCAGAAGTGGAGGAGGATGTAGGGTATAGGCGTAATTATAAGGAGTTTCAGGATAAAGACATCTAAATGAAGAGAAAGATAAGATTTCAGAAGTTGCTGAGATTTAGGGACTTGGCACAATTTAAAAGGGCTCTAAAGCAATTCTCCATCCAGAATGGGTTTGAGTATAGTTATGAAGAGAATGACAAGAAGCGTGTGACTGCAAAGTGCAAGGCTTCACAATGTGAGTGAAGGATCCACGTGTCGGAGACTAATGAGAAAGGGTCTATAGCAATAAAGACTTACCGGTCAGTACATAATTGTGGTACACACTACAAAATAGAAGTGTGAATCCTAAATGGATTGCAAGTCAGTACATGGAGTTGGTGAGGGATACTCCCACACTTTCCCCATCGACCCTCATAGAGCAAATTAGGCGTGACTGGATGGTCGGAATCTCCAAACATATAGCTTATCGAGCATTGCGAGTTGCTTTGGAGATGATTAATGGGAAGCATGCCGATCAATACAAGTAGTGTCAGGATTACACTACAGCCCTCATGAGGTGGAATCCCAGGAGTTGGGCTAAGATTGCAAAGGATGGAGACTTCTTCCAACGCATGTATGTGCGCCTCGAATCATGCAAGGTTGGGTTCCTAGCCGGTTGCAGGCCTGTTATCTCAGTGGATGCTTGGCCACTTGAAAGGCCCATTTGGAGGCCAACTATTCTGTGCAGTTGCAAAAGATGCAAACGATGGTATGTTTATCATCGCTTATGCTGTTTGCGAGAACGAATGCAAAGCATCTTGGACGTGGTTTTTAGAAGTGCTACTCGATGACATTGGTGATGATGATCGTCGTCGATGGGAACTTATTTCAGACCGCCAGAAGGTATGTAACTTTAAATGTACTTATGAATCTGCACCATTTGCATAATCTGCATTTATTTATGTCACAAATTGAATACTAACTTTTGTTCCATTTTGCAGGGGTTTCTTGATGTGGTAGACCAACTATTGCCTCATAATGAGCATAGATATTGCTTGAAGCACCTGCACGCGAACGTCAAAAGCAATGGGTGGAAGGGACAAGCGATCGAGGATTTTTTATTCGCTTGTGCAAAGTCAACTACCGAAGAAGGTTTCAAACGACATGTGGAGGAGATGCAGGGGTTGAATGTTGCTTGCCATAAGTATCTTGAGAAGATCCACCCGGGGTCGTGGTCAAGGCATGCATTCACAACTCATGCCAAGAGTGATGTCATTGTCAATAACATTGTTGAGACCTTCAACTTCTGGGTCTTAGAGTCAAGGGACAAGCCTATACTGACAATGCTCGAGATCATACGAAGAATGTTGACGAACCGGTTTGTCGCCAAGCGGGAAGGACTAAAAGCTGCAAAGTTTGATATATGTCCAAGGATTCAAACTAAGCTCTTAAGGCCTGGACCCAGTAGAATCCATGGTGGTAAATGAAAATGTAGAAAGCCAAAAGAAAACAAGTGTGTCTAACAAATCTGGAAGTAAATGAAGTGGGTCTAAGCAAGTTCAACACCTATCTTGGAAACGTGCAGAGGCATTCAATCAAAAGAGGAAATGAAATGTGAGAAGTTATGATGAGCACAAGTTCTCACCGATCCAGGCCTGTACTTTGAACAACCGAAAAATCATTGTCTTGGATTTGCATCGGTTATGGACGTTTTCAAACAAGCCTGAAGATGGCATCTACAAACTGGAAAGTCCGAAAGCTCATTCCATTTTGAAGAATGCGACCGAAATGCTCCTCCTCGTTTGTGCTGGTGAGACGACGAGTTCGATATAGAAGACATATCTTCTCCACGATTTAGGGATGGGTGGGGTTGAATAGTGAATGGGTTTTGTTTATGCTTTTTCACGATATAAGGATTTGGGATTTTGGAGCTATTTGTCGAGGATGGGGATGGGGTGGGAGAGGGGATTTTGAGAGGAGAAAGAAGTGATGAGTGGATGACAAATGGTGATTGGGTTTCCGACATGGCGTATTGCTAGACGAGAAGGACATGTGGCGATCTCTGATTGGTGCACGCGATCCAGCTCAGCTACTGACGTTAAGTAGGGTAACGGACTTCAGACGGAAGGACCTGTTTGTCGCAAGGCACTAACCACAAGGACTACTGTGTACAAAGTCATACCTCAGGGACCCATTTGTAAAACTGTAATACTACATGGACCTTTTATATAATTAACCCTTTTAAAAACAACTCTTCCGCTAAGTAAATTTAAGGGTATTTAAGCGATCCTAAGAGTTTTTATCGTGCGGTAATCCCTGAATTTTATGCATGGGATTACTATGCGCGAGCCGAGGGAGTAAGTACCAGCATGAGATATGGCATAAGGTTTCCAGTCTACTCAAGAGTAACACGACCTCGGAGAACCCCGGTTCCCAGTCGCATCCAAAATAAAAAACGTAGGAAAACTAAGGTTATCAGTCTACTTAAGAGTAAGAGGACCTCGGAGAACCTCAGTTCTCTGTCGCATCCAAAATAAAAAAACTTAAGAAAACTAAGGTTCTCAGTCTACTCAAGAGTATGACGACCTCGGAGAACCCCAGTTCCCAGTCACATCTAAAACGAAGTCCAAAGACTACCTCGGAGAACCACGGTTTCTAGTCGCATGCAAAACAAAGTCCCGAGTAAAGCCTCAAAGAACACTGGATTCCAATTAATCCCAGGTTTCTCAGAGGTTCACAACAAAAAGCACAAGCAATAAATAGAAGACAATCAAATCTAAGGGATCCAAATGATGAAAGCAGACCACAAAGAACACAGCCAATGGCCACAACAAGAAGTGAATGAAGCTCAAGACAGATAACAAAAAATGCAACAAATAGCAGGATAGAAGTGATCAAAATACAAGATCCAGCATAGTTCAAAGCATAGAAAGCAAACCGCAAATGTTAAATGGTACAACTAAATTCGAAGAAAGCATCAAAAGATTATTACAAAATCTCATCTTTAGCAGGAGGAAGATGGATACCACGGGTTCCTAAACTCTCAACGAGGTGCTAGTAAACTTCCTTAAAACGGCTTAAAACGAGTTGCGGACCTTAAAACGGCTCCTCTCATCCATGTAAGCCACCTCAAGAACTACAATAGCCGCATCAATGCACCTACATGCTAAAACCGCAGGGTCGCTAGGAAAAGCAGGCATCATTGATAACTCGGCAATGCGATGGCTAAGACCAATGCGACTCTCCTCCAGGCTTTTCTCCTCAGCTGTGAAAGAATGAGTAGCTTCACACATAGCCGACGAACCTCCACCACTTCAGCCCACAACGCATCTTCCCTCTTCCACAAAGATGTGCGAAACTCACTTAAACGCTGCCTAACTTCCACTTTATCCCGAGACAAGTCAAGCCGAAAGTTCACACGTCCCTGCTCGAGTTCATCAATAGCCCGCCTCAGTTCAGTGATGGTGACTTCCCGAGAAGCGATGTCATTCTCCAAATCGACCACCCTAGTCTTGTATGTCTCATCTTGGGAAATGGTACTCGGTGTAGAAATCGACCTCCGCCATTTGTCTGGGCCTTGATGGCCTTTGCACCTCTCAGGCACCTTGGGAGTTCTAACTATACCACTCGAAAAACCTCCGACGTTGGTCATTACATAGAAGCAAGAAGGCAAGTAAGAGACAGAGGGCGAAGAATGGAGAAGAACCAAGGAGAAAGAAGAATGCTTGGAAAACAAGAAATGGCGTAATGGTTGATAAGCCGAGAAAAAAACCCTAAATAGGAAGGGAACAATGAATGAAATGCTCTCAAAAAACATGCACCGTTTCGAAAGATTCTTCGAGAAGTTTTGAAACGACACCAATTAAACCTGTAGCAGAACAATCGCAAGGAATGGCAACATCAACAGCACAGTTAATTGAAGAATGATATGATATCCAGATACGGAAGGCGACACGTCAGAGATTTTCTGAAAATCCTGAAGCGACCACCGTCAAACCACGATTGCATGAATCAAAGGCATTTATGCAAAAAAGTATGTGAACATACCAGATTACCAAAATAGCCATCATCATAAGAGGTAAGCGAGGCGTTTCTAAGGGAGAATTCAAGAACATGTCGAAATAAATTCGAAAATGAAGCTACATCGATGCCTAGGCACCCATTAAGGCCACGATCAGATGAACACGTCGGCAATATTGCCTACAAGAGAACAAACATGCGTCCAAGGATGGTAGAAAAGAACAGAAAACAACTCCAGCAAAAATGGGTGAAACCAATCAACTCTCATACCTTCCTCTTGACTTCCTCACCATTATTGCTAGCTACACAACAAAGCAAGAATTTGAGGACTGGAAAAGGTTTAAACTGGTATCCAAAGAATTCTACCATGTAGCTTCGAACGATTTATCCTACAAAAGGATGAATCTCGAAGATTATTCAACCTCTTGGCAGCCAACCGACATCTGGTGCTTGACCAAAAGACGCTGCCAAGAAATGGAAAACCCTCATGAGGTTTTCATGGAAACAGCTCGGCAACTCTGTGAAGGAATAGCTACTCCCAAGGTTATCAACAAACTAAGGAGAGCTGCTTTAGAAGGGCATAAGTTAGCTTGATACTTCGTAGCAATCCTCTACCATGCAGCAATATAGGAAATGATCTGGAGCTTGAGAATGCAGCTTGAAAGAAAATGAATACGAATGCTGATGAGGAAAGTAGAAGGCCGATTAACAGGCCACGTCGGATACGGAGGAATGATTTTCCACATGGACGATTACATTACCTATCCAGGTGGCTACAACCCACCCTTCATGGCGGATTGAGGGAGGAAAAGCCAAAAAATAAGTCTTTGTAAAACGTGCTATGTAAATAGGGTGTTCAAACACCTTTACGAGTACATGTTGAGGGAATGACTCGGTCCGGATGCCTTACTTCATTTTCAGTAATTAATGAAATTAACATGTATTCCATAAAATTTCTTTTTATGGGTTACCTGGCATGAAACAAAGTATTTCGTTCAAAATTAAATCATACAGCTGTAACTCAATCAAAAGGGCACGTTGCCAAAAATAAACCAACAGAACATAAGTTACAGATCACTGATGAAGGAAACAAAAACCATATTTTTTTAAATGCAACAAACTGCTCGAACGTCACAAAGCATGGCAAAATGATGCACATCACCTCAAACAAATTGCCGGATAATCAACCGAAGCGTCAAAGGTCGAAGGCTGCTACATTAAATGCAACAGACTGCTCGAAGCATGGCAAAACGATTCACGTCAATTCCTACGGTCACAGGGAAGCTGGCACAGACCACGTGTCATTCCAGACGACAATCAGCCGGAACAATGATGACAAAAATTGTTCTTAACTTTCCTCTCATGTGAGCAGAACAATACATGTAAACTTTAGCAAACCGTCGAAATCCTCTGACCAACTACGTGTCACCTACAAACAATAATCATCCGGAGCGTCAAGCGTCAGAAAAAGCTGCATTAAATGCTCTATGCTGCTCAATACATGCAAAGGGAGAGAACATTGGTCCCCACGATTGTCAAAGAGATTTAAAGTGGTCACGTGTCATCCACAGACAAGAAGCAATCGAAACACTGAACACCAAAAATATGGAATTGAGGGAAACATGCAACTCAAAAGACAAAGAGACGACGCACGATCAATCAAATAGTTTTCCTTGAGTAATTTCTTGTAGAAGGTAACTGCCAAAATGTACAGGCATAAAGAGAGAGACCATCTCAATAGAGGCAATAAAAAAGGAGGAAAAATAAAGAATAGCCAAAAGACTAAGGATGCAACCATCGAAACACAATTCTACTTATCGAAGCAATTTTGCCAAGCAGCTCACGAATCCGCAGTGTATCAAAGATTGAAGATCGAAGATATACCACCTCCATATCCCCCGAATGAGGCATGAAAGATTCTCGGAAACAAATGTTATACAAGCCAAAACCCGCACGATTTTTTCATCCGAGGTAGTGAGAAGATGTTCTGAACCACGATGGTTGAAATAGGTCTAAGGGATGTTCAAGCCTCAGTAAAAAGAAGGAACCCAAAGGCCAAATATGTAACGCCCTCCCTTATTTGTTTCACCTGTTTGATACAGATTTTCTGTAAAATATATAGAGCTATAATATATAGTGCTCGTGCGAGTTTTCTTGTTTAAATTATTTCTTCCTTACGTTTACATTATTATTTCTCTTTGCACCATGTTACGTCTTTTAGGTTTGAAAGTTGCATTTGTAATTTTATTGAACTTATTGAGCTAGATACTTATGCTTATTATTTCACTACGTACATGAGTTTTTCACAATGATATATCTCCTTCAAGTTATCACTTGCTTTGTTTATGCTTTTTGAGTTCCATTGTCATCAAAGAAAGGTATAACTCTTACGTAAATTGTTTTCCACATGTCTTTTAACTTTTGTTACTTTTACACCTTTCTATCTCTCTTTAAGCCGACTTAGTCACCTGCTTTTCATCTTCCCTTTATTTCTTTTATTATTTTTCCTAAGGTTCTCAACTCACGTTTATTTTTAAGTGCACGTGACGTTATTTATGTGCAAAGGAAGATGGTATAACCGGATTGCCATATTCTCCAAAAACCTTGCTTTTCATTTTACCTTTTCCACATGTCTTAGCCGTATGATGTGCATTCAATGACCTCTTATCATGTTTTGTTTTTTCACCTCTCTCCCTCTTATCTAGCCGACTCTATGAAGCTTGCTATTGGCTTATGTTTTGACTTCTTCACATGCATGAACACGGTGGCTGCATATGGATGGGAACAACATGATTTGCAAAATCTCTCATGATTGTCTACACCTAGCTATGGGTGGGTAGAAGAGGAAAGGGGGAGCTTGCTTTCCTTCTTGTGCTGTCGACTAAAAGAAAAGGATAAAACTTGAATGGACCTAGCACTCGACTGAAAGTGATAGAGAAAGAGACATAAGGAGAGAACCTTCACCTGACTGAAAGAGAAAGGAAGGGAGAGACCAAGAAGAGAAGAGAAGAAACCAGGAGATAAAGAAAAAGACCAAAAGAGAGGAAGAGAAGAAATAGCCGAAGGAAAGACGAGGTGAAAAAGAAGAAGAAAAAAGGGAAAGGGAGGGAGGGAGGTAGTCGGCCTGCACCCTTCTTTTTGTCCCCTTCAGCTTTTTGTCTTCCTTTTTCTAACCTTGTGTTATAATTTTAGGTGCTTTTGCTTTTGCTTTTGCTCTTGCTCAAGGCATATCATCGAACAAGCAAGGTTAGGGGATTAGATGATGGAAAATGTGAGATATTGGTGCAAATGAAAGTGTTCATTGCATATTGTGGTTTCTGGGTGATTAAAAGGGAATTAAGAGACCTAAGGATAGTTTTCATGTAAGAGCTTACGATTAAAAATAGAGAACATATAAGCTAGTTTAGCTATTCTGTGAGGACAGCACAATTAGGTGATCATCGCATGGGTTAAACGACCTCTTTGTGACACCAAATTTAGTACAGGACATAGTGAAGAACCTAAGGTCAAAATTGCAGATCAATAAAAATTAAGGTGAGAAAGTTATTAGTATTTGAAAATTAGAGTAATAATGGGGTTTTTTTAGTAAAGCGGGTCATTTTAGGTGAAAATGAGTTGGGCTTTATTTCTAATGTTTGGCCTGATTCAAATGGGCCTTGAAACTCATAAAACTTGATAATATGTGAGCTTACAAGTGAAGCCCAAGTTTATGTTCTTATTGGACTTGAAACCTAAATAAGATAACATATTTGAAACCTAAATAAGATAACATATTTAAAAGCATATAAGTGGTTGGACTTGCCTAGTAAAGTTTTTTTTTTTAAAAAAAACACGTTGTATCTCATTAGCTTGCTGATATTTATATCTCAATATCTAATGCATGTTCTAATTATTGCTAGTTTATTGACTTGTTCATATCCCTTAGCATGTAGCAAAAGTACAAAAGTATGTAGATTTTTTCTCTAATGTACAAAATACCCGATTGCTTTGCACTATTTTTGTGAAAAAAATAAGTGGATTTACCCTGAGAAAATTTAGATAGGTTGTTGTAGTGTGCTGGACGAAGCCCTAAACATTTGAAGAAGAAATGATAAAAAAATGTGCAAATGACCAAAAAAAATAGGGCATCAGGGACAGTTTTGGAATGTATATATTTGGCTTACGCAATTAGTTTAGTATTCTTGGAAGTTGTAGAAAGCCACTTACATGTATACTTCGTGATAAATGACTAACATTGGAGTAAAAATAGAAAGATTGTAAACGTAGAACTTAGAGTATATAAATTTGAATATTTCATTTGTACTTGTTTAATCGTCATTGACAATGTTTTTATTATTATTATTGTGCATATCCTTGATCTCTTATAAGATGATGCATATAAAAAGTCATATTACATCAACATAGGACAGTGCAAGCCACCACTGAACTCATACCCAGAGGTAGTCCTCAGATCGGGTGACAGTACCACTCACAGTAGGACAGTGCAAGCCACCACTAAGGGGATAATGGTCGGTATCCCTTGGCGATGGAACAATGTACGCCTGACCGGGTCCTGGTGCCGGGGCACGGGACAGTCCCAGAGGGGAGGAGGACGCACAACCCGGACTCTGGGGGTTAAATAGAGCAAAGAAATGACACTTCTACCGACTGAAAAAAGATAGAAAGAAAGTGAAATAAACGAGAAACGGATGCATTCATTCTGCATTGCATCGTTCATAGTGCACTTATTGGTTTATTATGAACTTTGCTCTGTGATTGATTTTTCTATAGTTCTGTTACTTCTGTACTAGATCGCTGCATGTTTTGTCCCCCCTTACTGAGTCAGCAGGACTCACCTCTTTTATTTGTTAAATCTTTTATATGTACTGTTGTGGATATTGAACCTGTCAGATGCTAACGTTTATGAGCGAGCAGATTTTGAATATTGATCCATACATCGTAGTTGTTAAAATATGGATTTACGTCACGAAGACATTCGAGGTATTTGTGGGGTACAAGCCCCAATAGTACTTCAAAGATCCACCTATATTTTCACTTCCTCGCGTAGAGGACTTTGGGCTGGTCGATGTCGACCCAGCCCTCCTGCCCGTAGTCCCTCCTCCATCGGCTCCACCGACAGAGAGCGGAAAGTTGTAGATAGCTTCTGTTTTTGTACTTCTTTTCTCTTACTTTTGTATTCCTCATGAAGGATATTTTGTACAAGAGAAAAATTCGTGATCATAGTAGAACTGTTTATATTTTCAAAAAAAAAAGTATCTTATTTCATTTCTCGTCCTATGCCATATTTGATTTTACTTTCTTAAATTTTAATTTATTCTCTTAATTTTTCCCAGTTAATTTCTAATGTTAATTCCTTAAATATCTCATTTTTTATCGTTATTTTTTAGATAGAATTTCTAGAATTATTTAAAATGTTATATTTCTAATTTCAAAATAAATTTTCAAGTAAACGTTTTCCGCTAAGCCTTTTTAAAGCCAATTATCAGGAATTTATAGGATTAATTTGTGTCATAATCTCCGCTTGTGTACATACCATTGCTATAGGTGAACTTATGGGTAAGTACTAGCACGAGGCGTAACAAAATATCTCCTCGCTCTGGCCTACCACCATCAAGGAAGAGATACAAGGCAAACTGCCATCGACATAATGGCCGAGTTGAGAGAACAACTACTAGCATAACAAATGAGGGTCGTACACGACGTCATTCTAGACTGGGCAATAGCCAGATGAGACGTACTGATGAACATCGATACAGACTGAAGGACAGATTGGAATGTCCCGAAGAATCCTGCCACATTCCAGAAGAAGTCGGGATACCAGCGACGTTCCCAGAATGGTGGATCAATTACAGACTCTACTTTTGTGACACTTGCTAAGCGAAAAAAAAAAATCGATGTTGTGGCATATGTTTAGGTTCCACTAGAGACGTAATCGAATGGAAGATTCCTTCTCGGACCGATATGTGATCATTAATAAAAATTTAGTTTGTTATGCGTTAACTTCACTTTCATATACCTCAGCATACGAAAGCATCAGCAAACATTCTCAACCTAATTCATAAATGAATCTCCTCAAGAATTGAGGGACTCTTATGATACCAATACTGAATCAAATCTAGCCCAAATCAATTTGGGTTGGATAGACATGATCACACTTACGTCAAATCCTAATAACAACAATTAGGCTCATGTCGCATTAAGCCCAGAAGAAGAAGGAACCATGACACGGGTCATGAACGGTTATAAAACAACTTATAACATGTAGCTACTCCACGATCTCGAGGTTCCCGCAATCAAAGCAAGTGCCAGTTAATGAGACATGTGAGGAGAACATTCCAGGACACAACGCTACAAGGATTAAATTCCCGCCAAAGAGAAAATATGAGAACGTGTACAAACACTATAAAAGGCGAAGATCACAGAAGACAAAGGTAAGTGATTCTAGAGCAATTACGGACAGAAATTCACAAAAGACAAAAACATTGACTTAGGCATCGGAGGTGCCTTATCCCGATGTTCGAGGTCAGCTTTATTGTTTTGCAGAAGGAGTTATGTGAAGATCGAGAAGCATTTACTCCGATGTGTTGACCATAAATCAATTGATTTATCAAATAATCAAATTGAAAAAAAAAAGCTACTTTGAGCCTTCTAATTACCAATGGAATTTTAAATAGAAGTTTAAACTATCAATCTTGACACATTGAACCATAAAACTTTCATAATTAATTAAATTGTGTCCTAAAGTAAAATCTGAGGGTCAAAATCGTGTCATGTGGCTCATTCACAACACACGTGGCACAAGTTTGTTCATTGAATTTTTTTTAGAGGCACAAAATGATGAAATTTGGTAGTTCGTGGGCTCAATATGTTAAAGATGGTAGTTTAAATCCTTATTTAAAATTGTATTGATAGTTAGATGGGTCGTGATGTTTCCCCAATATTGATGCTCGATATTGGCTTTTCGGTCTTCTTTGATGAGTGAGTCCCATAAAGACCTAGGGGATGTTCGGTTTGTAAAAAATTGTTAGATTTTTAAAATTTTGATAGAATCGTAAATATTTATGTAGATTTGAGTTTTATAGATTTTTGTATAAAAGTTGGTGAAATTTTTTAAAGATATTTAATTTTTGTTTGAGTTTGTAAAAAAGTGTATAGAGAGATTATTTGATGTAATTGTTTAATAAAAAATATTAAAGTTAAGTGAAAAAATATAAAGAGAGAATTTTAATTATAATTTTTTAAAAAAATGTATTGAAATTTGTATGAAAAGTTATTAAAGATTGTGTAAAATATATTAATATTTATGAAGGAATTTTTCAAATTTTAAATGTTAGTTTTGTAAATTTTATTAAATGCGATTGTATATCCTACAATAACAAACAAAACATTACCCTAGCTAGCTGGACCCGGGTGTGATCCAAATCAGGGGGCGTTTGTTTGCTCGAAATTTCGGGCCTCGAAATTTCGAGCAAAACAAACGCTATTAGTTGCCCCCAACGGATTGAACCGTATAGATTTTAGGACGTTTTTGTCCTTGAAACAACCTCTCAAATTACCAAATATACCCCATGAACAAAGGGTCTCTTAAAGCATTCGGAGGGCAAATTTGGAATTATGAAATTAGATGTCCCCACCGTGCCAGAAAAACAGAACCGTGTGTCAGATGTCCGACCAGCACCTGACAGCTGCAGAAGAAAAATCAGCCTGAGAGGGGATGTTACTGGAGCGAAAAAGTGGAGAAGTAAACAAAAAAAAATAACGTAAACATAAGCGGTCAACAAATTGCCGCGTAATGAAGAAAGCAAAAAAAGGCCAACTTCACAAGCCAAAACGCACGTGGTAGTGGAAAAAAAACAATAAAAAATAATAAAACAAACAAATAAAGATTTCAATCATTACTTTTTAAAATTACCTTAAAATTTTTAACAAATATTTTAAAATTATAATAACTTTTTACAAACCCCAAAAAATTTCTAACTTCACATGATTCTAACATTTTAGGAATATTCCCCGAAATTTCGGCCAACAAACGCCCCTCAATCCCGATCGGACCTGCCCTCGCACGTGTTCAATTCACTCAATTGCGTGCCCTGCCTTCAAGCTGATCGGAAGTTCTATCAGTGTTTCTGACACACGGAGTCTTGAGGAAGAGAGTTGACGGAAGAAACCATGACAGGAGAAGAAAAATCGGGCCCCGCAGGCCCGAAGGTCCTTCGAATGCTCTATTTCGTTGGCGCTGGCTGTAATTTCTCGTGTCCTTACAATTTCCTATTTACTTGAATTTCATATAGAATCTGCTTTTGATTGCATGTGTGATTCAGTCCTTTCCGTGGCTGCGATTAACAAGTGGCGGGAGCTGGAGCGGAAGGCATTGCTACAGAAGCCGGAGGAAAACCAGTTGCCTGACAATTCGGCGAAAGCGGTGCAAAAGGCCATCGATTGAGCGTATGTTTCTTTTTCCTTTTGGGTGAGAACCTATTTGCTAATCGCAATTTCGGAATACAATGACCACCAACATTTTGTGTAGATCATCTTTTATTTTATGTAGATCATCTTTTATTTTATGTTTCACTGAACTATGGAGTTGTATATTAGCAAACAATGACCACCAACATGAATCCCTCGACAAAGATTGATATTTTATTCTATAGAAAAAATAAAGTATGTCACAAGGAAGGATGATGCCTGGATTTATGAAGAGGAGCAAAATGTAAGTTAGGGTTTTCAAACCAGGAGTACAAGTTCAGTCAAGATAAAACCAATGGAAAAATGACTGAAATTGTCTACGTGTGTTGATTTCAATCCAGAAGTTGCAAAACAGAACTTGGTTATGCTTGTTCAATCAAAAGAACTGACCTTAGAGAACATTTTTTTGAAAAGCTTCAGAACGGCAAAAGTATAATTTTGAAGTTGTGACGACTGTCGGGTCGACAGGGGTGACCTAAAAACATTGATGCCACAGAAAGGTTGCTGGCATTAAGGATGCATGACAAAGTTATGTAGTTTAGCAAAAAACAAGCAAAGGACGACTTTAGATAAAGTCTAGAGCAGGAATAACAATAAGATTTTACAACCGTGGATAAATTCAAGAAGAATTTGAGTTGAAAACTATTTGGGCCATTATTTTTCTGCTTCCACATAGAATTTAGTGATGTGGTGGAAAATGGAGTGTTCCATGGTATCAACCTTGTTTCTTTCCTATAGGTATAAGTTTCAAGCTTAAGAAGTCTCATAACTTGATACTTCAACTCAGTCTGTTTTCTCAGACTTGTGTGGAGCTTGACCATCTTTGAGTAGATTTTCATATGTCCAAGGTAGTCTTCTATTTGGGCACGCTATGTTCTTCTTTATCAGTCAAATGAGATGACTTGGTCCCTAAGAGGTTGAGAGTCCATGGATTAGTATTAATAGGATTCAGTGTGCTCAGAGTTCAGACTTGAGTAAATAGATTATTCATTGATTTGAGTTGGCAGGAAGAGTGATTGAGTTTTCTTCTCTTTCTGTAGCTTCTTCGTAGCCTTTGCCTTGTACACTTGAAGCCCTGGAACAGCAAGACTTCATATGCTGAGGAAAAAAAAAGTATCATGTAGTTGACCACCCTAATGAATAATGAAAAAAAAAAGTGGCTGTGAAATTTTTTTCAAAAACTCTTTTTTTTTGTACTGTTTAAATCCTTTCTTCCCAAGTCCAACCATCTTGGCGTGGCCGAACCTCTTGTGTTCGCCGTTAATGCTTTCTGTGCTTTGGGGCCTCACCACGCTATGTACACGGGATCCGGATTTTAGCAGCCGGACTTTGACACAACAGTAAGCCTGTTTTTACTCAAAAAAAATAAAAATAAAAAATCCTTTCTCCCTCTCCCATTCAGTTGGGTCGGGCCACATGCTACTACACGAGAAACGTATATACATAGATCTGCGAGGTATTTATTTCTAGAAATCCAATCCGCTGTAGGACTGGTCTGTTTCTCCATTAAAATTACTCACGATCACTCCAACGAGAGAGCTCATAAAACCTCTAATCGTGCTTGTCATCGATCCATCTACCTTCTCTTCCTTTATCCTTTTTTTTTTTATGGGAGGGAGTTTAAGAATGCCCCACGAACAGTGCGCAATTTTTGTTTTCAATTTCTCCCGTTATACAGTTGCAGACTTGTGCTAAAAAAATCCAATTCGTTTTTCACGGATTCAAAATAGGAAAAGTTTAACTTTTGAAGATTCACAAAACCTATAAAAACACACCTTTATTTTCACTTCAAGCTGTATGAGATTTTCATCAGAGGTACCCTAAACTTGTTGGAGCATGGGACATGGTATGTTTTTTAGGGATAAATACAATATTGGTCCCTGTGGTTTACTCCAAAATCAAATAAGTCCTTAAACTTTAAAATACATAAAATTAGTCTCTAAAGTTTAAAATCATTCACATTTGAAAAGTCCCGGAAGGACTAAAGCCATGATGAATATTAAACTTTAGGGACTAATTTTATGTGTTTTAAAGTTTAAGGAATTATGGAGTAAACCATAGGGACCAATGTTGTATTTATCCTTTTTTTAAGGAGATAGAAGATTTTTAAACTATGTGTATGTGTATCTAAATTTATTCAATTAGTATATGCTATTTTGTTGGAGGTAGGAGATTTTCAAAACACGTGTATTCTAAACCTATTTGGTTGGAGGTAGGAGATCTTTAAAACACATGTATCCCAAACCATTTAGTGACGGTCATGTCCTGGGTTATGTTCGTTTTGAAGATTTTTGTAGGATTTGGGAGTGTTTTGATAATTTTTAGGTGATATTAGAGTTGTATTGGTGTTTGTGATGAAGTTGTTGAAGTGTAAAAAAAGTAATGATGATGTTTAAAGTTGTTTGTTTTATATTTTGAATTTATTTATTTTTTATTAAAAATAGAATTTTTAAAAGATATTTTAAAAAAATAAAATAAAAAAATCACTAAAGGACAAAATATAAGTGAGAGGCGCAAGGGACAGCTTTCGGCAGGGGCTGCAGGCGTTGGGTCATTGAAATTCTCATTTTCCTTCGGTTTTTGCCGAACAAGAATGCTTTGAGATTCAAATCCTGACTTTTTTGAGAAACCGAACATCTCCTTGGTTTAGGGAAGAGAACCGGATAGTATTTAGGAGAGAGAATTTATTGGTGACTGTGACTTGCTGACCTATTGTTTTATGAGAGATAATTATTTTTCAAAATATGTTTATTCAAGAATTCTCTGATGATTATTGCATGGAGATTAGATATTTTTCACGTTAAGTGTATCTCAAACTTTCCGACTGTTGCATAGAAACATTAGATTTTCACAAACAGTGTATCTCAGACTTCCATAGTTCTAGTGATTATAGCATACTAGTTTTTTTTATGGGAGATGAGAATTAGAGGGTTTATTGATATATTAACTGAAATTAAATATTAAAAAAGTGTTAAATCATTTTAAATCAAAAGTATATTAACTGACTCATGGGCGGATCCAAGGGGGTGCGGGCGGGGGCGGCCGCCCCCACTGGCTCCAAAAATCCTTTGCGAAATTTTTTTTTAGTTATTAAGAAGCAGGCCCGCCCCCACTGGCCCAGCCGCCCCAGCCTGCTTCCAAGGTCAGTGGGGGCGGAACTGGGCCAGCGGGGGCACACCCACTGGCCCAGTCTGTGTAGCCTAATTGCTTAATTTTTTAAAAAAAAATCAGAGGGTGAAATTACGCCGTTTCACCCTCTAATTTTTTTTTAAAAAAAATTACTCACGCCTCTCTCTCTCACTCTGCGATCTCTCCGTGTCTCCCTCAACCCTCACGCCTCAGCAGTCCCTCTCACTGGTCCATTATCACTTTAACTGCACTAATACATAAATTATGTAGGTCCTCATTAATTTATCATTTGTCAATTAGAAAGGAAAGCACATAAATACTATTTTTTATTAATCTAATTTTATTACTGAGGTTATTTTTTAACGAGAAATAGCTGAGTGCACCAATACTTTTTTACAGAAGAAAATTCATTATCTTCATATAGGCATCAAACTCCATAATTATTGATGGGTGTTAAGAATTGTTTTCCTCATATGCTGATGGCCATTTTGTTTTGTTTTGTTTTGTTCTTTTTAGATAATGGATAGATTTTTTATAAAAAAAATCCACGAAGCATGGAGCCGTCTAATACTTCTAATGTGGCTACTACTTCTAATGGGGATTCTTGTTCAAAAAGATCTCGCCCTTTGTTGAGTTCGGATGATATTATTTCTGACCTAGGGTTGCGTAAATCTATTGACTTGTGCAGCACAGATCACACTTGCTATCATTAAAGACATTATGGATGAATTTTTTTGTCTTATGGTTGATGAATCTCGAGATAGTTCAGTGAAGGAGCAAATAACAGTGGTTTTGAGATATGTGAACAAAAGTGGATAGGTGATTGAACGATTTCTTGGTGTGGAACATGTTACTGACAAATGCTACCAATTTTTAAAAAATTCTATAGATAAATTGTTTGTAAGACACAGGTTATAAATTGTTTCTTGGTATGGATAAGTGTATTTCATTATTTTTAATATTTTAGTTCTTAATTTGCGATATTATAATTTTAAGATACTTTTTACATTATGTGGAAAAAAAATTTCTGGTCATTTTTTCTTAGAAATTCGACCCCACTCATTTTATATCCTAGATACGCCACTGAACTGACTCAATGCATTAATTTTATTGATGTTGGCTGGGAAGAACACGTGTATAGCTTAATATTATGACTAAATCCAACGATCAGGATCCTCTGCAATATTTAGGGTATTGCATAGGGTCCAATTCGGTGAGAAGCAGAGACAAAAGTGTGGGTCCCGGACCGAACGGGACTCCCCTGCTCGGGCGGGACCCACACACTCTCTCTGTCTCGGGAGCAATTCGGTCAACGATAGGTCAACGAATTGCAGGAGAGTCGGATCCTAAATCCAAACCCACCAAAACCCGCACATAAAATCAACTCCGCTCCGCCTCCACAAGTACTCTCTCTCTCTGGGAACTCGAACACGAAAACTAGCACAATGAGCTGCTTCAATCACTTCCACGAGACATGGTTCGACAAGCTGCACCTCCTTTTGAACCAGCTCTCATCAGCTCCAAGACCTCCCTCCTCCCCTGAACAGAGGGTGGTGGACTTGCTGACCGCACAGCAGGCAGTGGAGTTCTTGATCGCAATGGCCGAGTTAGAGTTTGGTATCCGCGCGTAGGGGCAAAATCAGGAACGCGCGCCAGCGTAGTGCTTGAAGAATCAAGAATTTACTGTTTCTCTCCTATTTCAGATCGGACGGTCTTTAGGGTACTAAGGTATCTTGTTACGCTTGGTTTGCACTGCAGTAGCAAAAAGAAGCGTGAAGCTTGGAATTCTTCCATTTAATCTTGTATATGTGATTTTCTTGTCTCCCTAATTTTGATTGGAAAACATTAAGTTTAAGAAAATATTAACATGTCAAACGTTAGAGAACTTTGGTGTGGGCAAGTGACGAGGGTTTCCTTGTTTTTATCCTCGTTGGTGGAAAACATGTCAGACCTTTGCTTTTACGTGTCTGCCTAAATTCAAAGGGGAAGTATCGAAATGGATGGACGGTGTTGATGGGAATGAAAATTTTCATTCCAATTTCATTTCGAAACGTACGAATCAAAATTTACGAAATTTAGAAATTCTGATTCCGTATACGTGAGATCTCAGAGATTTCAAGAACTGAGAGGGACTTTTGACATTTTACTTATTAGTGGTGGTAGTGTTAGAGGTAGCAGTAGAATAATGACAACAATTTTGAACACGGATTAAAATCCTTAGACGACAACAATGATATGCAGAAAGTAAACGATTCGAGAAGAGTAGAAGATGATTGACAGATTTAGCAGTCGTATCTATTTCCAGAGGTAGAAAACAGAGGAATCGACAGTAGCAGCAGCAAAAACAATTGATTCTTTAGCAGAGTTTGTGAAGAACGTCCTGTGAATGAAGTTGGGAGTGTTGGTACTGAGAATCTGAGATAGAGAGACATACCAACAGCCCCAAAATTGATAACCAATCCAAAATCCAGCAACCAAAACGGAAATTTCAAAATGAGTTAGAAAGAGAGGTTACCTACCTCTGCAGCCGCGAGAAGAGCTAACATTTGGGTTGGGTATTATGTGGATCTTGTAGGTCCACTCGTAGCTTGATATGAGAATTTGCTCCGTTACCCAGCAAGCACAATTAACGTCATACTCCGAATCTACTACCATCTTCATCATCATCTTCGAAAGTCAAGCCCTAGACAGCGAAAAACCCTAGATGAATCTTTTGAAGCAAGAGGTGTCTGGAAACACGGAGAGAGAGGGAGAAAGGACTGAGGGCGATGGTGAGTGTGAGAGAGAGAGAGAGAGAAAGAGAAAGCTGTGAGAGTGCTGAGAGAGATGCAAGAGTGTGACAGTGTGCGCGCGAGTGAGAGGGATTGGAAGGAAAAGGAGAAAAAAAAGTAAGTACTCCGTTAGTTAAAAAAGAAAAGAAAAAACAAAGCAGTGTGGTGTAATTTCTTTCATATTCCGGAACCGTTCTGTTGAAATTTTCGATTCTGATTCTAATTCTGAAATTTTTTAAAATGAGTTCTGTTCCAGTGTCGGAATTAGCCGAATTCGATACCGAAATGCCAGTACTTAAATCGGAACTAGAATTTTCGATTTTTATTGGACAAAATTATCACCCTTACTAAGTTCTCATCAGGGTCGGCTCAATAAAAAATGAGGTTTAAGGTCATGTTAAAAATTATGCCTTTTATATAAATTTTAAAAAAATATTTAAAATTTTATTTACAAATATTTTTTCTAGCTTTTTGAGATGCAAAATTACTAATCAAACTTTTACATTCAAGATTTGTTAATATGTTACTTTCAATTGATAGAATGACTAATTCATTTAGTCTTTCTTGTGACATTATCAACCATAAATAAGATTTTATTAGTTTAAGTTTTGAAAAACTTCTTCTGTGCACTGGTATTGTTGATAATTTATGCAGAAACTTTCATTTTATTTACAGATACTCATTCCCGTGAAACTGAGATAACAAAAGTTCTCTGCAAATAGACCATTCTAATGTCATACGACTAACTTTTCGCAAAACAAGACATCATTCTAAAACAAAAGTTCTCTGGACGTAAAGTGCTTTTGCCTTCAAGACATTACTTCATGTTCAGAGAGTCACACTCGATGTTCACAGCTTAAGAGGGCCACACTTAGCCTTCAAGACGTCACTGCACTTCAGCCTTCAAGACGCCACATTCAATACTTTACTTTAATTTCTGAACACACTCTTTCACGTTTTTTTATAGTGGCGTCTGACACTTTGTTCCTAGCGTTGAAGGCTTTTTCTTTTCTTCTTTTACTATGTTTACGACCTTTTTATTTTATTATTTTTCTTTTCTCTCGAACTTACTGGGCTATGTTCAAAGTGAAGCCTTAGTTTAATACTGACACCTGAGAATTTGGGATTAAATCCTACGATCGAGCGTGTCTCGCGTCCGCTGTGAATGAAAAAGAAGCCGAGCAAGATGAAAAGACATAGGGATTAAGTTGACCAATAGGTTTTGTTGGGATCAAGCTCCTCTACAATATCTAGAGTATTGCACGAGTAGCAATTAGGACCGTTGATGCACTGCAATTGGTGATCCCCATCCGTTTTAGTTGAGTATTGTACGTGTTCCGGATCTAAGGAAGCAAACAGACTGCTAAGGGCTTAGAAAAAAAAAACACAGACTGCTAAGGATCAAAACGGAACTTAAATGCCAAAGTGGAGTCGAATCAAATATGCATGTGATGTCACTGATGTGGGGTTTGCTCAGCAATAAGCATGGGTTTTAAGTGGCAAGTTTTTCTTTTGAGTAATGATATACCCTCGACTTCTATCCGACTTCTATCCGACGTGGCAGCCATTAAAAGTTTTTAAAAACAGAAACTTTCAATACACGCAAACGTCACACGCAAAAGCCCCGTTCCCCCAGAATCCTTTCCCGTAAAAATCATTCCCCCCAAAAAATCTGCTGCGCCTTCTTCTTACCCTCTCCACCACAGCATTTGAAATCTGAGCAGGCTGCTCTTCGGATTATCTTGGAGGAGAAAGACTTGGAACTCTTAAATGCGAGGAAGAAGTTGGAGGAACTAAACCAGGAAATCGGGGAGCTAAGGAAGCTTATGAACAATAGAGAGGACCAGCTTATCCAGGCCACGGCTATGCTAAAGGAGAAAGACGAACATGTTCAGATGATACAAGATGAGTTAAATGATACAAGGCTGAAATTCTCTGAAGCTGAAACTGTGGTTGAGCGAATTGCAGAGCTAACAAATAAATTGGTCATCTCCATTAAGGATGAAAACTCTACTGCAGTGAGAGCATTTGATGACATGAGCCATGAGTCACCCAAGCTACTAGTGGAGAAACCTCAGGTTGATTTTAGCATGCGGAAAAGACAACTTGAAACTGAGCTCAAGTTGACTAGAGAGAGCCTGAAAATGAAAGAAATGGAAGTACTAGCTGTTCAGAGAGCTCTAACACTCAAAGACGAGGAGCTCAAAACTGTTATTCAGAGATTAGATGCAAGGGAGAGAGAACTAAAAGGGTTAAAAAAGGAAATGAAAGAAGATGCTAATGATATGAAGAAGCTTTACATATTGGCACAAGAGAGAATTGGTGATCGGAGTATCGGGGACTTGGCAATTGAGAAGCTTCAACTTGAGGCGGCTCAACTGGAAGTTGAGGCTGCAACTTGTGCTCTCAGCAAGCTTGCAGATATGAGTCGAGAGCTTTTAAATAAAGCTAGCCTAAGCCTTGAGAGTGATAGTGATGTAAGTGTCTTCCCGCAAAATGGTACTAATACTGGGATAGGCGTGGTTGAGCACAACGAATGTTTCCCTGAGGTTAAATGTGGAGTTGCAAGGCTCTCAGCTTTGACCGAGCAGCTTGTGCATGAGGCTGGAATCACCACTGGTGCAGAATAGTAACTTTAAGTTAGTGACCAGATTTTGTATGTGCATATCTAACAGATTTGTATTCTATGTCAGCAAAGTCATGTGGATCTTCTCCTTAATTGTAACCTTGCTGACAGCCGATGTCCACATGCGAAATATTGCCTTGTGAGGATATAGGTTAAGTTCGTATCTGTTGGTGATGAATCTGGAGTTAAAAGCTATTATCGTGATTCGTGTGCATTGGTCTCTTTTCAGCTCCCCCTGCAGCTCTTGAACAAACCCCCATCACAAGAAGCTAAATAAAAAAGTTCCTGCAGTATGAACAAACCCCCATCACAAGTGCTTGAGAAAACAGGTAGCTCAAAGTGGTTCTTGAGGCATTTTTTCCTGCATTGCTTGGTCAATAACACGACCAAGTTCCACAAGTACATCAAAGTGGTTCTTGAGGGACTGTGTTGGCTTTCCTGTGGTGGAGAGGGTAAGAAGAAGGCGCAGCAGATTTTTTGGGGGGAATGATTTTTACGGGGAAGGATTTTGGGGGAACGGGGCTTTTGCGTGTGACGTTTGCGTGTATTAAAGTTTCTGTTTTTAAAAACTTTTGATGGCTGCCACGTAGGATAGAAGTCGGAGGGTATATCATTACTCTTTTCTTTTTATCTTTCCTTTCCAGAGGGGATCTGGTCCCACCTCCGACTTTGTTGACTGCCGTAGCTTTCTCTCCCCTCCGTTGACCACGTACGTCGTATCTTGCTATTTGCCTCGCTTTCCGGTTGCTGACAGAGAAGCCGGAGGCGAAGGAGATCGAGAAGGTTAATTGTGACTTTTCATGAATCCCAATTTTTTTATTTTCTTTGTCAGTAATGAATCCCAATTTTCTCAGCCAGAATTCTAAATTCTGCTTTCCCATGATTTGATGGTTCTACTAACGCGTTTTGAGAATTTATGGCAGCTGGTGGGGGCTATATTCAATCCAACGTTGTCGCGTTGGGCTCCGTTCTTCTTTTTCTGTTTTTGTAGTCAAAGCAGTAGTTGCCATTCAAGACAACGAGAGTGCTGCTATTATACCCAATAGTCAAAAGTGTGAAATGAAACTCCTGCTTCCAATTAATATGTTTTTATTTCGAAAAAAATATAATTTTTCGTCCACTAATTATTATAAATTTTATATTTAACATTTTAAACTATTAGTTTTGACACATTACACTTTTTAACTATCAATTTTAGACACATGATGCTATTTATCAAATTTTTACAACTTGATAATTTATGGTGCAATATATCAAAACTGGTAGTTTATGGTGCAATGTATTATAAACTTAATAATTGATGGGTGAAAAATTTATTTATTCTTTTTATTTTTATTTATTTGAGAAAATTTAGATACAAATCCTCTAGGCGTGTCTTAATTTCTCTCTACATATCATGATAATATAATAAATTATAAATTATAGTCCATGGAATTAATAGAGAAAATAAACTAGTCATCTCTTATTTTAGGCTTTAATTTTTTTCCAATTTACTACCCCTTCAAGTATTGTACATATTTCTATCCTGACCCTTTCTAAAACTAACGGCGGATTTGTTTTTAAAATTTTGTTAAAATTTTAATTTACCAAACGCCATATAAATTCTGATATCGCTCCTGCTTCTAATTAGATATACAATGGGGATGTTTGGAGCCCAAATATTTGGGCTCAAATATAAAAAATTCACCACATAATTTTTTATTATTATAATACTTATTAAAAATCTTCTCTCTCTTCACTTTTTCACCAACTCTCATAACATTTCTTTACTTTATAACATTTTCCAAACCCCAATACCCAAAATTTTTACCCTCAAACATAACCAATTATGAAAGGCAAAATACTAGACAATTGATAGTATTAGAGTTACTAGCCAACCACTTTTTCTTGATTTGGTATCTTGCCTTGCCAACCATCAACGGTCCTTAATAATTATTGATATATACGAATATGTATATAATGATTAAATAGTGTGCGCGCTTTTACTACGGCTGCGTTTGCAAAGCTAATCTTCTCCAAAATTTTATCTCTCTCTTAATAAAATACTCCAATATAATCTCTCTCTCCCATAAATTTTTTCACCAACTCTCATAACATTTCTTTACTTTATAACATTTTCCAAACCCCAATACCCAAAATTTTTACCCTCAAACATAACCAATTATGAAAGGCAAAATACTAGACAATTGATAGTATTAGAGTTACTAGCCAACCACTTTTTCTTGATTTGGTATCTTGCCTTGCCAACCATCAACGGTCCTTAATAATTATTGATATATACGAATATGTATATAATGATTAAATAGTGTGCGCGCTTTTACTACGGCTGCGTTTGCAAAGCTAATCTTCTCCAAAATTTTATCTCTCTCTTAATAAAATACTCCAATATAATCTCTCTCTCCCATAAAAAATATATAAAAAATTACAAAAACTATAAAAAATTACCTCTCTCTTCACCTTTTCACTAAACCCAATACCAACACATATTCTCATACCAAAAATATTACAACACAAACACAACCTACTTCTTTTTTTTCCATCCATGGCTGGTAGTATTTATTTATTAATTTTTATTAGAGACTTGATTTACTCCGTACTTCATCCTAATTTTAATTAATATTATACGTATTGGACCTACCAATTAAGGAAGAATTTAATCCACTATGTTAAAGAATATAATTCAAATAATACAATCTATTTCTTCCTAAGCATCATGCATATGCCAAAAAAATTATTTATTTATGGCATGGTTATGTTTGACCTAAGATAGAATCAAGCAAGAAGATCCTAAACTACTAAACAATATATATTTGCAATCATAAAGGTACTAATAAGTTTCAATAAGATTACCGTAATATAATTTTTTTTTTGTCAATCATGCTAACCATCAAAACTCAATAAAAGGTGCGCATTGAAACCTATTATAAAGACAATGAGAAAATACACTTTTCATCTAGGAAGTGGCATAGGTTTCACAAAGTACCATAAAATTTAGACTTTACACCCTAATCTATCATGTTTAAGACATTACACTTGGTCTATTTTTTTCGTCAAATTAGATAAAAATAGACATTTTAAAAGTGAAATGACAATTATGTCTCTAAATGTAACTTGTTATTTTACTTTTCAAAGGGTATAATCAACATTTTGTATTAAAGATCGACTAAGGGTGCAATGGGTTAATTAGAGATAGGTAGTTTATAGATGCATTATCTCAAACGTAATAGTTTATGGTGTAAAGTGCAAAATATATGGTAGTTCATGGGTGAAACCTTGTTACTAAGCTTTCAAGGCTAACTATTTTTTCAAAGGTTTAAAGTAACTTTGTTGAGATTTCATGTAAAATACACTAATCTCATATATTTTAAAAAGTTATTGATAGCTTTTGTACAATAATCACTCCAAGTTATCACTAATAAACCAGCAAAATCATTTTTGTAAGTTGTTGAGATAGTTTGAGAAGATTGATCAATACCGATGCTTTATTCTTATAAACTTCAAGTTAATTAATATACTTGCTTTCCTCCAAAACTTCAAACTTAATTACACCCTTCTTTCTCGTGTAGAAGTCAGTGTAAGGCTACCAAAAAGAAAAAAAAAAAAAAAAAAGAGGAGTTACGGAGTTTGGCATTCAAATAGGAGTTTGGCATTCAAATAAAGACTTCTTTCTCTATTCTGCTATATATTATGTCAATAAAATACTTAATTAGGTAAAAATGAAAAAAAAAGATCTAATAAGCTTAAATATTTGTGTTCTCTAACATGCCCCAAAAAAATATTGAAATAATTTGCGTAAAATATATATTAAAAACCTTATGTCAAATTACACGCAGAGATATGACTGACTAACTAACTAATATTATATGTACACACATATATACGTACATATACTTATGTCAATTTCGTGTGAGTGCTTTTGATCACTAATTAGGTCCATTTAAACAGCGCGCTACTATCAATTCAGTGTCCTTGCTTATAGTTTCTTGATTTAGTTGTTTTAATAGACCTGTGACCATTAATATTAATTATTAGCCATTAGGAACCTTTGCACCAAAGGCTTCATCACTATTTTTTCGTGCAGGGTGTACCTTGCCTTTTGATAACTCATCTTAGCTCTCTGATTCACACACCAGTGATAGGGACAAATTAAACAGTAGGGTAAACTATCAAAGGAGCCGGACTAAGAGCTTTCGCTCCTCAAAAACCCAAAAGACAAAATAGATTTCTCAACTCATGATTAATGGCAAATCACCCTATGCATGATTGGATTTCAGAAAAATATGTCATTTTTTTTGTTAATCTATTCTTATGGTATATATAACATACTTCTAAACAAAATAAAGACAAGTAATCACAATACTGGTAGCTAGATTTAACGCTACGACAAATTCTAGACATATGCCATAGTTGCTCACCACATGCATCCATTAAGTCGTAAGTTTTGTTACTGTGTGGAGTTGAATTACAGGATAACAACCCATCCAGTCCTCATGGACAAATTTTTTTATTTTTTATGAGCTAATTAAAAGGGTAATGGGGAGATATCAAAGATTGGGTCAATCTTCTTAAGCACAATTATAATAACATCTTACCTGTTGAGAAACCCGTGCAATGTGTGCGTTTTTTCACAATATTTCTTGTCGATTTACACATTTCTTCAACCCGTGCAATGTGTGCGTTTTTTCATGCAGGTGGTTAAAGATTAAATTATATCCTCAACCCTTGAAATAAATACTTCTAACCCCAAATTCATTGGATATAACTAATAAGCTTGGTATATCTTCAACCCATCATTGGAAAACAAATCCGTTTTTTGGATCAATTCAAAACGTTGTAAATCCTAAAAATAGGATTCAAACGCTGTCAATTAAAGATGTAAGCTTATTATATTTTTTTGTATGTTACACATACTTTAGTCATATATTATGCCTAACAAAAATAGCAAAGCAATCTTCTTCTTTTTTTAACAACGAGAAATTAAATCTGTGACCACCTTTGTAGGTTAGATTTGGATGGACCTGATCCAACTTGGTCGTACTTGGTGAGTTTAACACTACCACAAATCCCGTAAAGACTAGACAAAACCAGTACAAATATTAAATTCCACCTATTTTAGATCATAAGAATTATTGCAATATTGAAAATCAAGGATGAATAAAAGAGAATCAGTAATCCTATCCATTAAAAGTATCTAATATTTAGTTAATTTTGATCCAGTATAAGTAACTTATAAACTATAAACATTAAAGCCAAATCTATCTTAAACTCTATCCATATTAAATACGCTGTAAATACGTTTCAGACCTTCTTGAAGGATTAATTTTACCAGCGATCTGCGGGAGTGAAAATTGCTCTCTATCGAATGAGAACTAGTCAATAATCTCAATGTTGAGTTATTGAAAAAGGGGTTTCAAACCTTTCAAAAGAAACTACTTTAAGAATTTAAGGTGAAATCATAGCTGATAGCTTTGCACAGATTTTTTTTTTTCTTAATAAAAGAGATTACTTACACATCGAAAGTACTTTATTTATTTATTAAATTTTGTAAAGGCTGAATTTAACGTACGTTATGTTTATTTCTTCGATAATTAGGGTTATGAAATTTTTTATTTTTTAAAATATTTTAATAAATTAAAAATTTTAAAATTTTTGACAATATTCTCTAAAATTTTGTAATTATACAGAGGAGAAGCACCCAATAAGGTGTAAGGTTAGATGCGTAATTTTACTTCAACCCGCAGTAGATTTTTATATATTTTAATGTTGCTCTTTCCTAATTTTAGTTTTTTGTCGGGGGAGAAAAGAATCCCTGCCCCGTACCGGTACGAACTCTAACGTGCCCTGACACACGGTCTCCGTTGCACGAAACCTGTCTTACTGCCATTCTGCATTGGCCCGTCAACTTCCGTCTCTCACAGACGCGTAATCTTTATTTTCTTGTGCCCCCATTTTTGCCATTGACAATAAGGTCCAATCTCAACATTTCTCGGAAAATTCTCTCACTCTCTCTCTCTTTCTCTGCCTTCGCGTGAGGCCGCCCCAAAGCGATGTCTCTGAGGAAGGCCTTCTTCTCTCGTAAGTTCTCCAAGTCGTTCAAGGAACTCCACGAGAGGAGCGGACGTGTTCGCGATTCCGAGGAGGATGGCGACGCTGGGTCTGTGTCGGGCCGGGGCGAGGGTGCGGCCCAGCACGACGGCTCCTGGGCCGGCATGCTCCCGGAGATCCTGGCGGAGATCATACAGCGCTTGGAGAGGAGCGAGGGAAACTGGCCCCTCCGCCAAAACGTCGTCTCTTGCGCCTGCGTCTGTAAACGTTGGAGAGAGATCACCAAAGAAATTGTTCGGTCGACTTCCCTTACTGGCGTAATCACTTTTCCTTCTTGCCTCAACCAGGTTCTCCTCGGAACTATCTATATTTTCCTTTTTGTTTTTGTTCCTGCTGTGTAATTATATGACAAATTAGTCATTAGAATTTTTCGAAAAGGGGCATCCTGATTATTATATATCTTGAAGATCGAAACTTTTTGGTGATATATATTTGTTCTGATATTGTCAGGGTGTTGATTGAAAAATGTAATTTTGTAGTGCCTTTTTTCATGTTTTTGTTTTTTTGGATCTTAGAGTTGAATGTTGTTTTGTCTTTTTTTCCCCTAAGTAAATGTTGTTTTGTCTAATTGTTTGTCAAGATTGTAAAATTTCCTGTGTTTGGAATTTGATTTTTTGAAGACGTGTAAATTTGAATATGGGAAATTTATATATATCGTCTGTCCTAATTCCGTCAACACTATTTGGAAACAAAATCTCGAATAATTTCGTCCTGAAAGTTTATGTTACTCACCCAAAGAAAAGAAAAGATTATGAATTAAATAACTGATTCATATTTGATTGAGCTTTTTCATGTAGTATTACGAAAGACTGTTTTAAAGAATAAACTGAGAGACTATATTTGGAAAAAGACTATCTCGCAGGATGATTTTTCATTTAATGTGATATTGGAAAGTATAAGTGAAAACTTTTGTTCTTTCCACGTTATATCTTATGTTTGTTTTGGTGAGTGGCAGAGATAATTTCGTTGTGGATGTAGGAATTGGAGTCTGTGGTTAGGGGACAGATCTTCACACCCGGGGGGGGATGGAATATGTAGAACTCCATTTCTTTGGGGATTAGGATTTGTTTTTTCCCTGCGGGGGGAGGGTGCCAGTTTTGGTCATCATTTTGATGGTAGAACGTTCTGTTGATGAATTTGCTCTCGGTTTGTTTATTCAGAGTGCTGGTTTACATTTCGGTTTCATGACATTTGGTCAATTCAATTGTTAGTTTATTGGCATTGGTGGTCATATGATTTCCCTCTCTTATGCAGCCAGGACCACGGGACTTCCCACATCAGTGTCTTATTAAACGGAACAAGAAGACTTCAACGTTTTACCTTTATCTCGCCCTTACTCCATGTAAGTATATGTCTGCGGTGTGACTTTTTGTGAGATATATAGGCATATGAACTTAATTTTTTCTATTGTAGCAGCCTTCTATGCTTCCTCTGGAGCTATATTATTATTTTGAAATGTATGTCATGGAAATCTAAAATCAAAGTCTATTTCACAATTTGTCAAAGAATTAATATTCTTTTGTTGGATGTCAAATCTATAATTGACTTTCAGCTTAGCAGGGAAAAATGTGGGCACATTTGCATTATGACATAATTCCTCCCTGGATTTGATTTGACTCCAGAGTCTGACTAATTCTGGATTAGTCATAAAGTTTCTTTCTTTCACTTTTTAGTCTTACATAGACTGGCTTCTTTTTATTTCCAGTTTGGTTGTCAGGATACGGCATGTGAAAAACTGTAGCTGCTTCTGTCTTCCCCCCCCCCCCCATCTCTCAAGTAAGGTCCATTTGTAAAGCTTAAGGGAATATTGGCATGTCAAAATTATAAATGGTCACAACCTTCTTTGGTCTATTTTTGAACTAAATTAGATGGTTAAGATAGGAAATTTGACATGACAAGGAAACAAGGCTTTCTGGTGTAGATTTGGAGGTCATCTCATTTAAATTTTCTTGCTGGCAAGCAAATGGGTTAAGATTCATGCTTATGGACTAGTAGCTATGAATCATTATCACTTATTCATCACAGATGCTATAAAGGGATGTGGTACTCGTAAAGAATACATGTTGACAGTGGCGTAGCCAGAAATTGATAATGGGAGGCCGATTTCGTATAATAATAATATATTTTTAATTTTTGTATATTTAATTTAATAGAAAGATATGGTATAAAAACATTTATCATTAGGTTATATTTTTAATTTAAGACAATAAGTTACTGATTTAGATATATACTTTCATGGCAGTTATTAACAAAGATCATGAATTATAAATAATAGTTTTCTCCGTAAAACCCAAAATTTATAACATTCAATGTTTTCTTCAAGTTACATTTGTAGACAAAATAGAAAGAGCATGGATGAAAATAAGTGAGTGTTTGAAGAGCTCAAGAAAAATAAAAGCAAACAACACATTATGAGTTGTATTGTTAAATATATTGTCACAAGAAAAAAAATTGTCTGAAACCTTTGAATTAAAAAAAATACAAATTTTCAAGATTCAAACTAAATCTTGAAATTTAATAAGCATGTAATTTCAAATATTTAAGGGACTTAATATTGATTTTTGCAAAAAATATATAAATAGGGACCAAAGAGGGGTTTTAAAATTTTTTGGGGGGGCCAAATCATAATTTTGTCAAAACCGTGTAAAAAACACTTAACGGAGGGGGTTTTCAATTTTTTTTAAGGGGGGGGGGATTGTGCAGCTCCGCCACTGCATGTCGATGCCACTTGGGCATCATCAGGTTATAATGTTCTGGAGGATCAAACTCTTCCCTGAATCCGCATCTTTGAGGGCTATTATTAAGAGAAGCATTATTTCCCATTTCTATGCAAGGAGATCTGATGTTATTGCAAAATATCAGATATTTTCATATGCATATCTCCTCAGTCTGTAATTCCTGTCAGAGATCCAAACTAGGTTTTTTAGATCATTTCATCAGTTACGTCCACGGTCCACCCCCTCTGGTCTGCGTCATCCTTTTTGTCTGCTTTGCTCGTAGAAGTACTCAACTTTCATTGTTTGGGTACTGACGAAAGAACAAGCAGTTAATTTCTTTCCCACTTCAAGATTTCATTCATCTTACTTCATATATATGAAGGGAATTGTATTCATCAAATATATATATATATATATATATGAAGGGATTGTGCCAGTTAGTTTTTGTAATAGGTTGAATTATGCATGCTTTTGTGAGGGCTTCTCAATATTGAATATAATATTTAATGGGATTACAAAATCATCTTCTATTATGTGGATGGTATACCTTTACGTGAAAAAGCGATTGTATACAACATTTTGTTTGAAGGAGTTTTCCTCTGTCTTTTTGTTACAGTTTGCATGTTTTCTTGGAGTCTGTTTGAATGATAAGAAAGTGAAAATATAGAACATGTTTATAAAGTTTAGACAAGGCTTAAGAGTTTCCTGTAAAAGAAATATATGATGATGCAGTGATCAGATTGTTAGTTTTACTGTAGCAGACAAGTGTCCTGTGCCCCTAAATTCTGTTGAATGACAAGGGCAAGTTTGCATAAAGTAGCACTAATTTGGATGGAGTTTATCTTCCAGTCAAAAACTTTGCTATGATCGTTTTTGTGTAGGCTAACTCCAAACTTATTGGTGTAAGCATCAACGTTGCAAATTGGGCGTTGGAGCCTTCTGCTCCCATTTTGTGGTTCTACTACATGCAGCCAAACATAAGTTGTAGAAGGACTATTACCTCCTTTTATTGGTTCTAAGTGAATGCTATAAAAAAGAATTATTTTTTGGCATTGATTGGAGTATTTTAGTCCACAGGTAGATGATATTGTTGAAGTTTTATCAGTTCAAGCTTGAAGGTTAATTTTTTTAACCAAATCATGAGATAGTAAATTAATGAAGATACTACAAACAAAATTAATGATTTTTTTTACTTTGAAAAAAAAGAAGAACTTTTCTACAAAGTTAGAGCTTGGATGTAACCTATTGTTGGCAGCCTCAATTATTTTACTTTATGTTGCTTCTTTTATTATCACTCTCGTGATTGCACACTGCTGATAGTCCAAGTTAAGGCTAAATTGAGTTTTTTTTTTGTTCCCACCAGCATTTACAGATCAGGGGAAATTTCTGTTGGCAGCACGGAGGTATAGGAATGGTGCTCACACTGAGTATGTTATATCTCTTGATGCCGATGACCTCTCTCAAGGAAGTAATGCTTATGTTGGAAAGTTAAGGTGAGATATTCTTATTTAAAGAAGTTAATCTGAAGCGTTTTCTGGTTTGGTGTGTGTGTGTATGTGGGTGCAAGTGTTTGTCTCTCAGTGTTTATATCTTGGTATTCTATAGTACTTGATACAAGTATGCATCTTTGAGATGAACTTGCTCTGGAACTAGGGGGCATCTGGGGATTTTTGTTGTAATTTAAAGCAAATCAAGCTAGGTTGTCTGGTGCAATATAGATCCAACTTACAAGTTGGTTCTGTGATGTCTACTTTGCTTCTGAATTTTTTAGAGATGAGCTACAGCTAATTTTAGTTTAGGAAACAACCGTTGAGCTCAGATTAGTCCCTCTTTTATTCATTTAAATTGTCTGATTTGCAAAACAGTCGCTTACATGTTTCTAATAGATGTGGGTGAATTTCTGAAAGTTGTATTGTAATATTTAATTTATATAGTTCAATGGTGCAGCATGGTGGTATATTTCCTTCCTTTATGAAGCTTGTGTTTATAAATCCACCTTCCTCTCTCCTCTCCCTCCATCTCTGAGAGAAATAGAGTGGGACATGGTGGACATAATTTTCTGTAGGCAGGAGGTTGCTGGTCTCATTGAATTTGTGGTGTGATAGAAGGCAGGTTTATTTGGATTTAAGATGTTGGAGGTCCATTTACTATGGCCATAAGAGTGAGAGGAAGCTCAGTAGGATGACATTGTGTTTATATGTGACAGCGTCTGACTACTGTACTTAGGTTCTACATTTGTCAATGGTACTTGTTAACAATTAAAATCAGCCCTTCTTTAAGGACTGCTTCATTGGATGTTATTTGCACAAGCTATTTTCACGATTTCTGAAAAGCAGAGCTTATGCTAACTAATTTAATTTTGGAATGGGTAATATAGTAGGCTTTTTTTTTTTGATGACGAGGAAATTCCCCAAAGCCGGACCCTTTTGGCCCAACCCTGAAGTACAAACCCCGGCCTACTGGACCGACCCCACAACACAGGGAGCAGATAAGTCAAGGGCGATAATGGGGATGTTGGGGCTCGAACTTGGGACATGTTAGAACCCAAGCCGAAGCCTTACCACCACACCAAACCCTTGGGGGTAATATAGTAGGCTTATTTAGCACAAGCAAAAACAGGTTTTGTAAGTAATAGGAAGCATCCTCCTTTTTTATAATGACACCAAAACGATGTTGAATATATCAATTTTTGATATTTTCTTTTGGTAGGTACAGCCAGAGTATGCTTGACGAGGTCTCGTCAACGTGCATTTGTACAGTTATTTGTCGTCTATCCTATTCTTTTCTGTCGTTTTATTCCAGCAGAATACAGTTTGCATTCTGTTTTTGAGGAATCTGTTGAGTGAAATGAAAACAATATTTCCTCTACCCTCATGATTTGTCTGCATTCTCATCTAAGTTGAATTTGTGTGGCAGCTCGGACTTCCTTGGCACAAATTTTGTAATCTACGACAGCCAGCCACCATACATTGGTGCAAAACCCTTGAGTAGCAGAGGCAGCCGGCGTTTTGCAAGCAAGCAAATCAGCCCCCAAGTTCCGGCAGCTAACTTTGAGGTTGGGCAGGTCTCTTACAAGTTCAACCTTTTGAAACCTAGAGGGCCGAGGAGAATGGTGTGTTCAATGAAGTGCCCATCCCAAGGGGAACCTGCAAAGGAGTGGTCTATGGAAAACTCCAAGACGAAGAAACCTGAATCTGCTGCTTCAGGATATACAATTTTGAGGAACAAAGCACCTAGATGGCATGAGCATTTGCAGTGCTGGTGTTTGAATTTCCATGGTCGGGTGACGGTAGCATCAGTGAAGAATTTTCAACTGGTTGCAATAGCAGATCAAAGTCAGCCTGGAGGAAAAGGAGATGAGGAAACAGTTCTCCTCCAGTTTGGGAAGGTCGACAATGATACCTTCACCATGGATTATAGGCAGCCCTTGTCAGCTTTCCAGGCATTTGCAATATGCCTTACTAGCTTTGGTACGAAACTGGCGTGTGAATAATGTAATCTACGGCTATTTCAGACGTCTGGTGCCCGTGAATTTAAAATCCCATCGCGATATCTAATGTTGTGAATGTTTGGGGAAGGTTCTGATGTAAATGTTCTTGTGATTATGACATGGCTCCCTGAAAGCAGAGTGCTGGCAACCATGTCAGTTTTTTTTGTCTAATATACGATAAATTTGCATATCCGCAAGCAATTGTATTGTTGTTGTATATTGTAACGCAGTTATATTATAATGTGGATTTAAAGAGATTGATAGACATTATGTATATCAGCTTTAAAATGTGACTGCTCCCTCTCTTCCCTTTTGCGAGTGGTATAAAAAGGCCAAAAAATTGTAATTATAAATGATAATTTTATTCCCTATTTTTTTTCTACATTTTTATGAGGGTAGAATTATAATTTTAAAAGTTATAATTTTGGGGAGAAAAATGCCCACCTATCTGATAACAAATGGGAAACTTAAGGACATATTTTTAGCCAAGCTGTGGATCATTGATATTACTTCATTAACAAGAAAGAAATAAATATTCCTTACAACAAAGAATCTTATTAGGTCATTTTGCGTTTTCTTGAGTTTTATTTTTCATTATATTGTTTATTTTTTTGACTTAATTCTACAAGCAATTTCACTTTCGACAAAATAAGTCCCTAAAATAACATGTTTCGACAAATCTGGACTCTTTCGTTCTTATGGAGTCAATCTACTAAGGAGGCAATAAACGACTGACGCATGTCTCCGTTAAACATACGAGAAAAACTTCACTTTTCACTCTTAAAACTAGGGTGCCTTTGTCATTTACCAATTTAAATTATAAATTTATCTACATTTTATTAAAATTCAAGAATATGCATTCTTTTATAGGATTCTACAGTTTTATACTAATGGAAAAGGACTGCGTGTAGGTTTTATCAGATTTTCTTTTTTCTAAGCAAGTTTTATCAGGTGTTTGGTTTTCTAATAGATTGATATATTGTGATAGTGTGACTAAAGCTTCTTGCTCCATGTTTTATCTCCTAAGTTAAAAGTTTCAATGATTATATCATTTTCGGAGTTGAGGAAGCAAAAATAGATATATATATACACAATCTATTGGACCTCAGCCAGATTTTGTTTTTGTTTTTGAATAAATTTCAAATCTTCATATTTATGTCATAAAAAGAAACATTTAAAATTTGGAAATTTGATGTTTATGATTGATTAAATTGAATCTGAAAAAATAAAACATTGAATTTCGAGAACCCGTATTGGTCATCCAACGTGATACGTTCATGTATGTGACTAAAAAAGAAATCTTTCGTTTTTTTTATATTTAAATTATAATGCATTGCACACTGTCATTCTTAGACTATGAATTGCACACAGGATCCGCCCCTGCAACGTTCCTTCGCAACAGCATTTTCATTCACCACGGCGGCAAAGAACCGCGCCTCTTTCCCTGGAGAATGGGAGATACCAATGTTTCAAAAACATATATATATATATATGGTCAAACATGAAACACCCATGGTGTTCGTTCTACGAGTTCCCCAAATCCGTTCAGGAGATTCTCGAGAGTTTCAGTCTTTTCCAGTGTCTGAGAACCAGGCGATCGGGGTCGCTGATGGGGTCGCTGGTTGGGCTGCGAAGGGTGTGGACGCAGGAGAATATGCGCGAGAAGTCATGAATAATGCTGAGATTTCGATTCATCAATCATCAAGAACCCAATGGCCATATGGATCTCAAAGGAGTTCTAGAGAAAGCTTTCTTGAATACCGAGGCGGAAGGTTCATCCACGGCTTGCCTAGCGGTGCTCGAGGACCGTCACTTAAAGGCAATCAACGTGGGTGACAGTGGGTGTCTGGTATTCAGGAACAAAGCGCTCATGTATCGATCGCCCATACAACAACATGACTTTAATATGCCGTACCAGTTGGGAACCAGCAAGACATGTAATCTGCCATGTTCCGCTATGAGGATAGCAGTCGCGGTTCTTCCAGAAGACATCATAATTTTCGGCACCGACGGGCTGTTGGACAACATGTACCCAAGAGAAATCGAGGCCATTCTAAAGCGTGGGACTTCAGAAGGGGTCAACCCCGAGGAGTTGGCTTCAGCCATTGCAGAATTTGCATTGTATAACTCGCTGGACAAATACAGAAGCAGCCCATTCGACAGAGCGGAACATTTGGAACGGAAGCAGCACATAGGGGCCAAGATCGATGATATCACCGTAATAGTTGGGCACATTGTAACTGATAATTGTAGATGATATTACCGAACCTTTTAGTACAATTTTGTAGACATTTTCATGGAACATCTTAGGCAGTATTGTTGGGACATGCACGGAGCTAAGAAACTGGTTGGAATTTGATGTGTTTCGCTATGATTAATGAATGATTAGTTTATTTTAGATAGATACGAAGTGCTTTCACATGTTGTATTTTAACATTATATGTATATTTTTTTTTTAGTCAGTAGTTTTTAAAATTATATGAGTTGTCGTTAACATCGGCAGCATTTCCCTTCGTCCCAACATATTCAATCAGGCCAGTTGAAAGATTATTGGAAAGTCGACTGTGGACACTATGTAGGTCTCACACAAATGAATAATTACCATCAATTCGCCTGTCTTTAACAAAGAAACACCAAGATATTCTCTAACGAACAGATCCCTGAAAGCCGATCAATTACAACCAAAGAACATTACTGATAGAACCAACCCATAAGACCCATTACAAAAGCTGTCTGTATTCAAGTTCCACGCAAACCAAACATCAAAACTTCCCGCTTTCATAACTGTTCTACAAAACGACGCCTCAAGGCCCTCAACTGACTTTTGTTTGGATCAACTTCCTCTACAAAGAGATTGAATTCCTGTACATCAAATCATCTTCATTGGTAACTGTCTGACACAGCATTGCCGCAGAGATCAATGTGTTTCTCTGTTTAAGAGGAACTAGCTATGATCCAATCCTAACCTTGGAAATGTCATACCTTACAAAACCCAAGAAAGTAATTTACCGTGGATGCATAATTGTTTGCAAAACTTGTATTTTAAGCGACAAATTTCTCACAGGAAGAAAAATACAAGTGATTAAAACTTATAGCTTCTACTGTGTGTGTATGCAGATTTCTCAATATGTTCACTGGTACCATCTTCTTTCAGAGAAGAAAGCGAAAAGAGTGCCCCGTGAAAGAACCCAACCATAATAAAGTACTCCTGAGTACGATGACAACAGCCGAATTTCGATTATCTTCATGCCTAAGGATACAAGATTACCTTCTGTAGAACATCTTAAAATCATCATAAAGAATTCTGCAATCCAAAACAATTAAAGATAGTTGAATGCATGTCATGTATCATGTACGCTGTATCTGGACGTCCAGCAAATTCCCTCAAAAAAAAAATGAACAGAATTGATATAAGAAACCAACTTTGACATTTAAATGGTCAACAACTACTAGACTGAACATCACATGTCTCTTTATCAATTACATCTCTGTTATCACCACTGACAGAGACCAATTTTTCGCCATTACTCTCATCGACAGGAACTGCATTCTCACCACTCTTATCACTTGCGAAAACAGTATTCTCACCCCCATTTTCTTCAACAACAGCTGCATTTTCACCACTACCACCACTAGCATTGACAGAAACTGCATTTTCACCACTACCACCACTAGCATTGACAGAAACTGCATTTTCACCACTATTACCATCCACAGAGGCTGCATCACCCCTAATAACATCATGGTCCTCCTTATTATCATCAGATTTTCCCTCAGGCTCACCCTGCAATACTCACAGCCCAATCCAGGATCATAAAAACTCAGAAAATTACTACGCCTCACAACAAAAACCAAAGCTCATGTACATGAATATTTTCTCTCCTTTCAAAATAACATATGCAAACAAAAAGAAAATGTAGATAAAATCACCTGTGGCTCGCTAGGTTTTGCCAAAGAGCGACCAAGTGGCTCATCTTTCAACACAATTGTGGGAAAGCGATCAATATCCCAACCTAGTACCTTACAAACAACCTGCCCAAAAACCCTATGTGCCCGCTTCCTCTTCGTTTTAGATATCGCCGCTGAATGCTGAACTAGTCCAACACAACCCTTAAACCTCTTCCACACCTTTTTCCCTATCCCGCCACAAACCAAACAACAAAAATCCCCAGTTTCATGGTTCTTCTGATAGTAAGTCCTCAACTCACAGTTCTCCACAAACATCTTGAAAAAGAAGCCGAATTCTTCATTTTCCTCGGACTCCTCTTCGCTTGTTTCTTCATCGTCATCGTCATCACTGGCGGAACATACCCTTTTGTTCAAAAAATCGCAGCAAGCGTCGAATGCCCTGTGTTGCATCTGAATCGAAGCAAAACGATCACGGTCTTCGGTTGATAACGGTTGAGTTGTCGGAGCCAAAGCGGGCTTCGGGGAAGCCCAACCAGATATCTCCAAACCCGGCTCTTGGGGTTTAGGACACGACCATTTGAGACCCGAATCCGGTTGCGGGTCAGACCGTGGCATCTTCTTGTTCTTGTTCCTTCTGCGCCTAGACTTATTTAGGACGGTGGTGGAGATGGTGGTGCTTTCTTTCTTGAAAGACGTGGGATTGGTGGGTTGGAGAGAGTGATTGGTGAAGGGTTTTGGTCTGGTTGCTTCTTGGGAATAGAGGGGATGATTGGAGAGGAGGTCAAGGTGAAGGGTTTGCTGATAACGGAGGGGATAATTGGAAACGGGGTTCAGGTTAGGGGTCTGGACAGGATGGAGAGGATAATGTGGGTTGTAAGAAAGGTTGGGGACATGGGGAACAAGGGAATAGCTGGGTCTAGGATTAGGGATGGTGAGTTCGGGGTCGGGTGGGGGGCCTTAATGCCAGAGAGAGTGGAGGTAGATGACTTCCTCTCTCAGCCTCTGTTCATCATGGTGATCATCACTATTAGGATAATGGGAAGATCTCATGTTATTGGAATGGGGGCTTAAGAACCGGTTACCTCTTCCGAAGTTTTGATGACGATGATGAGCACCGCCTCTCTCAGGTTACAGATTGTTCGAGAAGAGAAGTGGGGGATATTGCCGTATTGAACTTTGTCGCTCTGTAGCCGGATCTCATTTGTAGATGGGAAGTGTAACGTCGATTATAAATCGAAGGTAATAAATTACTCCGTTACTTATGGTGGTTTAAGGAAAGACTGGAAAGTGTTGACGTGATCAAGGGTAACAATTTTTTTTATTAAAATATAAATTTATTAATAAAATGAAAATTGTAATCCATTAATCATTATAGAAATTCAAATCAAATAATAAAAATACAGAAAGATGAAAAAAAAACCCCTCAAATTCTTGAAACAAAAAAAAGAAGAAAATTTGACTTTTTAATCACTAGTTTGCACCCTTTTGCACCTTTTTTTTTTTTTAAACCTACACTTTAATAGTTTAAAATTTTAATCCATGATATTTTCACCCTTAAAAAATTTGGTCTTTTTGATACCTTCTAGCACTCTAACTTGCAGAATCTTCTTACAAATGAGCAACTCTCCCATGTCAGCATCCACTTTCCACGTCCGGAGGGGCCATTTTATTTCATGCCCTAAATGACACACAGCTTAACTACCCACTAAATATAACGCTGCGTCTTGCACCCAGTGACCCAACGAAAGTTTCCTCCGCAGCAGCGTAAGTCTCTGCATTGGATCTCTGAGGCACACCGGAACTCATGGCATGTTCTCCTTGATTTTGGCGAGAACAGACTGCCTCTTGCGCCTCACCGACCCGAATTTGTGTTGTGTTCACTTGACAACACACGTGGTCAGCCATCAAAGATAACTAGCCTCCTGATAATTAGGAGAAAGTCAATTGATACTCCGGCACCCTTTGCCTAGTTTAGAAACTAATTAGTGGGGTTTGTAATAAGAGTATTGAGTTTGAGCGTCTATCTCCTTCACAGCCTGTTCTTTTTTGCAGAATATTTAGTCTTTGCTTTGTTCCTAACAGAACAAGAGAGCGTAATGGTCCTTCAGTTTCCTCTGTTTCTTTGGAACCCCGGCGGTCTAAGTCGATGATATGCCTTTGTAAAGTTGATAACAGATCAAATTTTCTGAACCCTTTCAGCAAAATATCATTGATAACACCTTAGAGGCTTAGAAGACTAATTCTAACTATTCAATTTAAAGGGACCCAGCTCCTCAAGTGAAGCTTTTAGTCTCCGACTTCACCCAAGCTTTTAGTCTCCAGCTCCTCTAGGCATTTTGTCTCAAATGAGTTTCTAAATATGAGTGGTTTTCCATTTTATTGTAGAAGGGTAGAATTGTCGACACGCTCTGTTTTGGTTCGCTCTTGGAGTTTTGATATGTCTGAACGAAATCGCAGCATTTCAAGTAGAGAGAGTTACATTTGAGATTGTCTGGGACATGACCATGCTTAGTAAAGTTCTAACCATCAGATGTTATATAGTCTGCGGGGTTACCACTAGTAATGGATCAAGATTCATGGGCTCTGCTTCACGCTAACAGATTGTAGTTAGATTTGTTAGCGTCAGATGTACAGATTGTTATGTAACTCGTCTCTATGTATACTTAGCTTTGGATTGTAAATTGAAAACTTGAATATATAGTCTATAGACATAATTTTCCACACAATTCTCCTCTTTTTCCGCCAGCTCTCTTTTTCCTCTGTTCTTGTTATCAAAGTTTACATTGTGAGAGAAGCAAAAGCTGCTCTAGAGAAAGCAGTAGTTGTAGAAGAACTCCTACGTACGTTTAGTGGAAATGCCCCTCCCCAGAAAGAGAGTCATTACAGCGTGTGCTGAGTGGGAACACTGTGAGTTAGAACTTGGGAGCTCTAGACTGGTTGCTGACGATGCCCAAGGTGAAAATAAGTACAGTCTAACGCATGCCATAATATGTGTACAGGTGGCACTTGAAAGATCAAACTTCTCTTGTTGTGGCGTAGAGGTGCTGTTGGTGTAGTCTGTGGCTGTTCCTCCAAGGACGTTCAGCAATGGAGGCGGTGGAGAAGAAAATGCAGAGGAAAAAAAGACGACGTAGAGAAGATTTGAAGAGAAAACAGTTCCATTTAGGGAAATAAAATAGACTAAAATTATAAACTTTAAAATTGCAGGATTAAAATTGAAATGGGTGTAAAATTCAGTGACTAAAAAATGTAAATTTTCTAAAAAAAATGAAAACACAGAATTAATTTTTTGAGGGTCGTACCTTTTTACCACTAGCATTTCTTTTTCTCTGTATTTTTCTCATTTGATTTTTATTTTTACAATTTATTTCAGATTCATTACAATTTTTTCTATCTTTCTCTCCTATTTTTGAGGTATTTTTAATTACTATATATTTTGTAAGGATTGGGGTCAACTTCTTGCTGTATTTTTTTTGCATATTTTTCTCATTTAATTAATTTTAACTTAAATAATTTATGTTAATTTCTTATTTCCATGTCAACAATTCTATTAATAAAATGGATTGAAGGATTAATTTGGAAAAGAGTCCTACTTCAGTAATTTCGATATGCCAAATCTTATTCTATGAAGGCAAGTGGAAAACCAAAAGACGTAACAAAATAATTTAGCTTAAAACAAAAGTATTACACCTTCTAAAAAAATATTTTCAAATATTTACATTGATAAGTGAGATAACCAATTATGGGAATACCCATTTGAGTTTATTATTTTTTGGCTTAAATGCATCTCATGCCCATGTAGTATGGTCTAGTTGCAAATATACCCCTGAGGTAAACAAAGTCATTTTTATACCCCTGAGGTATACTTAAAGGTCACAATATGCCCCTCCGTCGATGTGCCGTTTGAAACCCTAACGGCGGGTGCTAACGTGGCCAAAATGGACACGTCAGCACCATTCAAATGATGACACGTGTTTCGTATACCCACAATTGTCACGTCACAAGCTCGGTCACATGCCACATCATGCATCCTTGACACGTCAGCGACACGTCATTTTTAATTTTTTTTTAAAAAAACTGGGGCTAAGCTGGAACGACACCGTTCAGCTTAGCCCCATTTTTCTTTAAAATATTATAAAATAAAAAATATATATTAAAAAAATTAAGGAATAAAAAGTATTATATATTAAAAAAAACAAAGTAATAACACGTTACTTTGCATAAACGTGAAATGGGGTTGGCTGGACGACGTCGTCCAGCTTAGCCCCATTGCCTCTTTCCCCTCGCACGAAACCTTTCTCCCCCTTCCCCAACGTCAAACCAAATCGTGTTGTCTCCCCCTCTCTGCCCTAAAGGATTTGTCCCGAATCAAAATTGCAACTCCAAGGATTTGAAGCTCCTTAGCTTTCCCTGAGAAATGTCATCTGTTTCATGGTCTTCCTCAAAAAAATCTGGAGGTTTCCGAGATGTCGATGCCGTTAGCTGCCGCTGCAATATTCGGGCAACCGTGAGGACTTCAATGACTGACGGCAACCCAGGAAGACTATTCCACGACTGTCCCATGTACAGTAGCAACTCTGTAAGTGAATGGAACTTCACCATATCTTGATTTTACCAGTTCGATCTTTTAATGTAGAAGCTTTATGTTTTTTTATTTTCTCGTATCTTGAAGAAGTGAGTTTGATTTTTCTGTATCAAAGAAGCTTAATCTTTTAAGTGGGTGAGTTTGAATATCTATGCCTAAAAGTGGCATTTAGTTCAAAATCTTTTAAGCTTTATCCCGTATCCTGTAGTTTGTGACTTCTTTTAAAATTCAGCAATCAACTCACATGTTTTTGTGACCTCCATGATACTTCCTTTGCTTTTATTGATTTACACGGTACATAGCCCGTTTGGTCCTGTAGGTTTGATGTTTTTGGGAAATCGACCCCAAAGTTGTGATATATTGCTCAGTTAATGTTATACAATCTGTCATACCTTCAAAGGAATGCTTTCTTTGGCTGAATTCATGTAAATAGTGGTGATATATGGTTCTTTCTTTTACTTTTGATAACTAATATATTTACTTGAATTTTTCTAGGGAGCAAGTAAACTAGAAGGCCTATTGGAAGTTCGTCTAAATGCGACGCTGAAATGGTGATTGTGATATTTTCTCAAGCATAAGTCATCATAATGATTAGTATTTTATGTATAGTGAAGTTCACCCGTGTAACATATCTATGGCTAAAATGAAGTAAGAAAATCTAAGAGAAACTAACTTGGCCCAGCGCATATGAATCTTGGAACTAGGAGAAATGGAAGTGTGCTTACTCTACTTTCGGGTCTACTTTCTGTACTTGACTTTTCTTTACAGTTTGGTATTTAACGGATATGTAACGCTCTGTGTTCACTTCTGATATGTAACAGACTGGTTGTAACTTCTTTCGGTGGATTGACCCGCCAACTTGTCCAGTTTAGCCTCATTTTAAAAGCTTACGTCTTTTTTTTAACATATAAATTTGTATATAAAAATATTTTAAACGTGAAATGTGACTAAGATGGACGACGTCGTCCAGCTTAATCCATTTCACGTTCTCCTATATATAAAATTAAACTTTTTATTCCTTTATTTTTTTAATATATATTTTTATTTTATAATATTTTAAAGAAGAAATTGGGCTAAGCTGAACAGTGTCGTCCAGCTTAGCCTCATTTCACAGTGCTTTTAATGTTTTTGCCTTTAATTTATTTTTTAAAATAATATATATTTTAAAAGAAAAATGGGGTAAGCTGAACGATGTCGTTCCAACTTAGCCCCATTTTAAAAAAAAATTAAAAAAATTAAAAAATTAAAAAATTTTAAATTTTTTAAAAATGACGTGTCGCTGACATGTCAAGAATGCATGACGTGGCATGTGACCGAGCTTGTGACATGACAATTGTGGGTATACGAAACACGTGTCATCATTTGAATGATGCTGACGTGTCTATTTTGGCCACGTCAGCACTCGCCGTTAGAGTTTCAAACGGCATATCGACAGAGGGGCATATTGTGACCTTTAAGTATACCTCAAGGGTATAAAAATGACTTTGTTTACCTCAAAGGTATATTTGCAACTAGACCATACCACAGGGGTATGAGATGCATTTAAACCTTATTTTTTTCATTTATATTTCAAAATGTTTACATGGAGGCTAATTTATAAGCCACTAATTGCAAATGCCCTTATTGTCTTAGCAATGTGGGACTACACATTTCAACACTCCCCCGCAAACTCAAGGTGGACAAACCTTGAGTTTGAAGTTACAAAAATAAGAAAAAATAAAATTGCCGGACTAAAGCCAGATGATTGCCGGTATTGATGCCAGATGGTCGCCGGTACTCATGTCGGATGGTCGCCAGAAGGTAACCGGACTAAAGTCGAAAACCTTGCTTCGATACCATGTTAGAAATAAAAATTTTGAACTGAAGAAAAGAAAAAAAAATTTACACGGATAAGTGAGATATTCAATTATGGGAATACCCATTTGAATTTATTATTTTTCTCACTTATATTTCAAAATGTTTACATGAGGGGCTTATTTATAAGTCACTAATTGCAAATGCCCACATTTTCTTAGCAATGCGAGACTACACATTTCAACAAACACCATAAAATTCTAAAGCTTAAAAATCAAAGAAAATGATGATGATTTCTATTAAAAAAAGGGAAATATGATATTTGGTCACTGAGTTTGCAACATTTTTACGATTTAGTCACTAAGTTTCATTTTATTACTAAATTGTCACTGAGAATATATAGTTGTGACGATTTAGAATTTTCGTCGAATATCCGTTATTTTTTAAAGGAATATAATGCGGTCGATCGCAACAATTTACCGTTGCCGCAACAGTAGAAAAACCGGTCGACCGCTATTCCGGGTAAAAATTTAATGGAGTTTTGACGGAAAGATAGATCGTCACAATTATATATTCTCAGTGACCATTTAGTAAAAAAAAGGAAATTTAACGACTAAATCGTAAAATTGCTGTAAATGTGACCAAATATAATATTTTCCATAAAAAAAAAAGTAAAAAGGAAACGAAAAAAAGTCCCAGAATTAACAACTAAAAACCAACTAGCAAACATCCCTATTCCCTAGTATAAAATACAATGGCGGGAAATTAGGCCCTGTAACCCGTCTCTAACTGAAAGATCTCCTCTCTTTATGCTAGTACTATCTAATCTCCGCTTCACAGTCCCTAACCCCGTCCTACTCCACCTAATTACTCTCTGCCGAAACCCCGATTCCCCACTGCCCTGTCGGAAACGTTTCTCTCGCATCTCATTTCAAGGCCCGAAACGTTTTTCTGTTTACTGCTTCACAAAATCGCCAATGCCGCCTCGTCCTCCTCCTCCACCCCATGTCGCCGCGGAGTACGCGAAGTCGGCCAGGTCTACGTGCAAGATGTGCGACAAAGCCATCCTCAAGGAGGCTCTGAGGGTGGGGATCGTGAACCGAGATGGGAGAGGGTTCGACATGACCAAATGGCACCACTTGGATTGCTTTCCGGTGGGTACTGTCACGGTTGCCTTGGCCGAGGAGATTAAGGGTTTCGAGGCTCTGCAGGTTGGTTTGGATTGGATTTTGGAAGTTAGGGTTTTCAGTTTGCCATGTTCGGTGCTTGGTTTATCCGAGTTCTCTTCAATTAAATGCTTGCTTCTACGTTCGTGTTCGCAGAGTGGTGATCAGGAAGCGCTGAAGAAATTGTTGGATGGAGGTGATAAGTCTGTAGGAGATGCAGAGGTATGAATTGAGCTTATAGTTTGTACAATATGGAAGGGAAACACATCATATAGAAGACGTAAAAACATGGGCTTGTTAGTAGGGAAAGTGCTCGTAGATATTGCAGATTTTGGTTCATACTGTCGGTGCATGTGATATTTGCAGTGGATCTGATTGCATGTGTTCTCAAAAACACTTTCTGGTTTTGAAAATGGAAAAAACAACTGAGATACGGCCCAAACATTTGTTTGGGTTGGTGTATTTCGTTTTCAGTTTTTTGAAACTACTTTTTGTTAAAGAACATAATTTGGGTGTTTTTGATGTTTTCAGCTGGTGTTCTCATAGCACTTTAAAAACTTGGGGTAGAATCCGGCTCCCTAATGGCAGCTTGTAAATATGAGCATTTATTAATATAACCTTCGAGGTCTCTCTCTTTGTCTTGGGAACCCCAGATCCCTCAGAATTTTCTTCCTCTTTTCTGATGTTCGTCACAACTCTCCCTTCGGAGCTGATTGCCCTTGCCTGTGACTGGGCTTGATCTTTGGTTGCTTTTGCACTGTTTTGAGGCTACTTGAGCACGATCAATGGTGTGTTCATTACAGGCACAGGAACCATTTCTTGGCATCATCCGTAGTTGTAGGATCCTTTTCCATGCAAAGTGGTTGACATCAGTGATGGGTTGGTGTGTGGTGGTTGCTATGTTTTGAAGGCATGATGTTCTGATGGTTTTTTGTCTCACTTTTTCTTGTTTCCCACACCCATGGTACCATATCCACCTGCTACTTTGCTACATTGTCCACTTACTTCAAGCTCTTCATCCCCATCTTCCCCAAGTCTGCAGTAGATAGGGGAAATTAAACTGAAGCGTGGTGATCAATCTCTCCGAATGATACTTAAGGTGTCCATCATACCACACGGGGGTAAGCCTGTGTATTCTTGGTGCAAAAAGAGAGACACTTCGTCACAAAACTTGTATGCTGTAGCATTCGTGCAACCAACAAGACAATTTTGGGACATTCCATTTCGGGGATTTCATCACTGTGGGGACAGACAGAAGGTGAGGAGGGTTTTGATGTTTATCGTGGAAGAGACTCCTATGGGACATTCCATTTTGGGGATCTCATCAATGTGGGGACAGAGAGAAGGCCAGGAGGGTTTGGTGTTGGCCGGGAAAGTGACTCCTAAAAACAATGTCTGGGGAAGAGGGAGAGGGGATGGTATTGTGGTGATCATGCAAGTTTCTGCTTTTCTGTTTTTAAATGTAAAGAATTTCTGAGGTAGTTTTTTACCCAATGAATATTTGTCCTGGAAATGAGCGACTGTAGTTTTGTTCTCATTCTTGAAAGCATGTCATGAGCAAAACCCAGAAATTAAAAAATAGATCCAATGAATCCCTTAGCCTCTTTTGCTTTCTCTTTCTTTTAGGTATTATTAAGCTGAATGGGTTACACTAGCAATAATGGGATATAAAAGAATTTCATCTGTTTTTTATTTAAAATCCTTGGGGTCATATCCTTTGTATTTTTTTTTTATTTGGAGTTACAGCGATATATTCACATCCATGCCACAATGTGTAATAAAAAAGTATGAAATCTAGGTTTCAAGGGTAGAAAAAAAAAGATTTTTTTTCCTATCGGCTCTCTATTTATGTTAGAATTATGTGCCTTTGGTTTTATTTGTTATTTTGAATTATGTACCTTAGGTTTTAGTTGGTTTTTCATCAACAGGTCCATAAAAGGGACAATGATGAAGAAAATGAACCAGAGGAAAGGGATGTAAAGAAAGCCAAGGTAACTGAACACTCTTTTTAAGCAGTTTTATAATTATTGAGTAGTTTCATGGATCTGTTGATTGGTATGTTTTTCTTGTTATCGATAGAACTATAAGTATCTGATATTTGCTGTTAAAGAGAAAATAAGAATGTTTTTAATGAACTGTAGCGTCTGACAGTTGCAAGGTGCAGTTACTTATTTCCAAGCTGAAAAGTGTGCTTCCAAGGAAGTTATTTTTCGAAATTAGAATGTTTGTTAGAGGGAGAATCATGCTTGTAATTGACTGTCATAAACTTCTCCATCCAGCTGCTACAACACAACCTATAGCTCCCTGTTTACCAACCCACATACATCGCTTGAGCAAGGGCTCGTTATCAGCTTTGGTTCACCATGGTTACTCCTGTTTTTTGTTTTTTCTAACAAACATAAAAGAGGAGCTCTTCAATTCAAGTAGTTTTCTTGAAGTCAGCATTCTCTCCTCAGCAAAAAGTGGGGCACAGGGGTAAACACCTTACAGAACTTAAGTGAACGAACTGCGGAGTGTGGAGCTTCTGCTTGAGAGAGATTGTACTCACCCTTGGAATAAGTCTAGTACACCATTTATAATTCCAGAACCACTCCAGTTTTCCTTTTGGTGGGTGTGCATCAGTGAGAAGATTCTACACATGAAGCCTGTTCTTAAATGGTCATACGAATATCCCTGAATTGATGAGAGTTGTGTGTTCCACTCACCAACTCACATAAAAAGCAATTGAGCACATTGCATGGTGCTGTAGTTTTCTGTGTTCTATGTCTAGTTTACAGAAGATTAATTTAGTTCATCTTGTACTTCAGTCTTCTAATTATAAAGTTGATCTTGTAGTTTGTTTCTGAATGTTCCTGACTTACGTGTTCGTTATCAAGTTAATTTTTTTTCATTTTGATGTTTTCCCACAATTGCTTGCAGTTATCTCCATCTTACAGGGAATCCAGTTTAGATATAGCCTTCTCAGTTTCCAGTGTCAAGAACATGTACAAGGTATGATCTCTTCCCGTAGATGCTTTTCTCTGTTTAACAATCCAATGAGTTTGGCACATCTTTGGTGACCACAGTTGGTAATTGTTGTAGTGCCAATATATATATTTGTAAACTTTGTAGTGTCGTAGCAACCTTCTTTCTTTTGTGTACTTCTATCACCCACTACTAAGTTTTCTCATGTTCATTTATTTATCAATTAATTCTGATATAGGATGCTACACTGCAACCAAAATGGAAGGCATTCAAGGCAATCATATTTCTTGAACGGGTAAGATTATGGTTTTATTTATATTTGTCTCTGTAGATAGCTTGTTTGGTCCTGGAAAAATGGGATAGAACTCTATAATTGTCATTCAATGTATTAATAGCCAAGAATCTTATGAAATTACTGCAAGGTCCTGCTACTCAAAAGAACAAATGGGAATTGGATTATGGATTATGTTTTATGTTTCAAGTCCTATTTTGCATAGTTCAGCTTAGATATGTTGAAATGAGAGAAAAGAGGAAGAGAGAGAAAAAAGACTTACGGTTGTTCGGTCTAGAGAGACCTACATCCACCGTAGAAAGCCTAATGGGCTATATCTTTATTTCTCAAGGTGTATTTAACTTGTACATAAAAGGGTCTTTTTATAGGACCCAATTCACAAAGAGCTCATATTCTTAACCAATGTGGGACTTAGACAATTTCTAACAAGATATTGGCCAAACCATGCAAATTTTTTTCCATTTTTATTGTCATACATTTCTTATACTGATGTTATTTCCAGTTTGAATGCTTATCATAAAGAAAAAGACTTGATGTGTTTCTCCTCTCTAGCTGATCAGATATTAATTCTCAGCAGAAAAGGAGGATTTTAATTTCTCTGCTCATTTTCTGCAGGATGATGGTCTTCATGATTCACACAAAATTGCCGCATTTGATTTTGATGGAACTCTTGCGAAAACATATGTGAATAGGTATGGCTGTCTCCAATGTATGATGCTTTATATTGAATAACATATAGGCAGCTTTCCTCAGTATAGTCTTCGTACATATATGAGCATCTTGATTCCAATTAGTACTGGCCAATAAAAGCGGTGTAAAAGACATTTTGCCAACAACTGACCTCAAGTTTTGGATGATGATCTAACACATGATGTTGAGATGTATCTCTTGTCACAAGAACATATTGTCCGCATAATGCTCATAGGGTAATTCTTGAAACGAAAGTGGCTGATATTTTACCTACATTCTGTTCAGGCCAGAACCGAATGTGTTGGTTTGTTTGATCTCGTTGCAGTATTATCCTTTCGAGAAGCAACACAATTTGCTTGGTTCTCTATTAGGTGTTTGGTTAAACAGAACCACTCTGAACCAACTTGTAAGAATCATTTTTCTTTCCTCTCAAGTGTGCAATGCTGGGTCTGATACCTATGTGCCCTTAAGTCAAAGCTAGCTTTTTAGTTTAGCTTGGCAATTAGAAAGGACTATCTAGCAATAGGCTTCACCCACTGTCCTCAATGTATGGTGCCGGGAGTAGCATATCTGTACAAACAGATCTCTACATCCTTGATAATGTGGAACCAAAGGTACTGTGTGTGAAAGTACAGCACGGGAGAACCATAGAGACATGCGGGAACAATATTCATTGCTTGTGATGAATGATGATGCAAATGTTACTGGTTCTCCGCAGGAATGATCCTCAATGTGCTTCATGCAACATCATGAAGTGGAGCTTGGATATGTATAACTGTCTGATTTCTAGGGCTCAAAGCTTGATTAGTTTACTAAACTGGCTAGGTTGACAGGCACAGTTAGTTCATTGAGATATAGCAAGACCAAGTCCGTAGAAGAAGATATATTTTTTCCGCTGTGTATCATTTGTCGGTAGTCTGCTCTTTTCATTTTGGTTTTATTTTGCAAAGTGGAAGAGAGGTGTCCAACCTCCTCTCTCTAGAGGGGCTTTCATGGCCTTTAGTGGATTGACCCCGTTTGTAATAACAACTCTTAAGTTGTGCAGACCAAGTGGGATGCTTTCCTGTGTATCTCTTTAGGTGGGGCGATTCCTTATTTGTTTTTGTTGCTGGTTCTGACTCCAAACCCTAAATCCGTCCCCAAATAAATCCCCAAGCTATTTTCAAATTTGAGGCTGCTGCTCTTGGTCATTAATGTCATAAAAAATTGGTTAATCATAGAACCTTATGTCATTATAGATGGTATGCTTTTCCAAAACCCTTTACTTTTTCCAGGACTTTTTACATTGTACCCCTTCTCGCTATGCAAGCAGGAATTATTTAGGATGCTGCTCATAGAATTGGATCAAGGTGATAAATGACGTGGCCCACATGTTCAGATTTACAGTTTGGTTGAATGGATGTCGCTAAGTATTGCAGTTGAAATCAATTGAGTTTTCAGCTTCCAAGAGTAGACAGTTGGCAGAAGTAGTATAGATAAAACTTGCATAATTTTACTGCTCGAGCAAGAAAAAAATCAGCATTAGGGTGGGAGAGTTTTCGATGGTTGACTTGGTTTTAAAATCCAATATCCCTGCTTAACATTCTCTGCGGGCAGGACTTAAAGCTCTAAAAGGAGCCAATAAAACACATTTTAACATTGATTGAGGCAGAAAATGATCCAATAACTTTACTCTTCAATTGACGACATATACACAGAGAAGTGGTGTGGCTGACTATTGTTTACAATTGTCAGGTTGGAGAAGAGTGAATGATGTGGCACTTTTTTTTTTTTGCGTCTTTTGCATTTTTTCTAATGGTAACTATGCATCTGACAGAACCTTTAGTAGATTGCTACTAATGCATGTGTTTGTGACAATTATGGATTAATGGATTATCATGTGGTTTAATATATCGACCTGCTAGAGAAGAAGTGAAAAGGATATCTGACAGTATTTTTAATGGGTTCTGAGTGAGTGATTCCCACCCGCAAAGATAGTATGCTACAGAACAGCCTAACTGTCATCTTGTTCACATTTTGTAGTTGTTCAAGTTCACTGGGAGGTTTTTTTTTTGGGTGTGGGGTTGGGTCCTTAAAATCATCCATCTATGATGAATCTATAGTTCTTTTCCTAGGGTGTCAATAAACCTGTAGTGCTCATTTTACAACTACTATTCAGACAACTTTGCATATGCTTCATCCTAACTTATTGGGATTAATATCATAATTACTTTTTATGTATGCATTTGTAACAATGATTTCATTACTTGGTCAAGTGTTGAGGTATTTGGCTGTTGTATCTACAGACACATAGCTTTTTCATGCTTTGGTGATTCTGTAAAATGTGAAACCTATCTTCAGGTTCAGGGCATTTCCCCAAGGAAAAAGGAGAAAAATGGATTCATTCTGTCTTTCTCATTGTTGTGCGTATCTTTGGATTGGGGGCTGGAGTGGGAGGAGGTCCTTACAATTCTTTTTCAGTACTCAATAGTTATCCCCATTGCAATAAATGTTTTTGTTGACATTGCCGTCGATGGTAGTCCTAGCTTCAGAGCACTACGTTCTGGAAAAACTGTTTCAATTACTAAGCTTCTTCTGCCTATTTGGTGGGTCTTTTCTTGTTGGGGGCTGGGGGAGGGACCTAACAATATCATTTGTTTGTGAGGAGTTTAATTTCATTTATTTGTTGAAAGTGCGAGTTTTGCTTAGGGACCTATTTCGTGACAGAGTGATCTGCTTTTCTTTACCTGTTGTGTTTGGAACTTCATTCTGCGACGGCCGGTAACCAATCTTATTTTCCCTGGTGCTCATTCTTCTGCACGCTCTCCATTGCAGAATAGCCAGCCAACTAGTTGATCAAGCAATTTGGAGTATCGCTGGAAAGAGATTCCAAGAACCAAATATGGCAGCTTACTTTCAAAATTGTTGAATCTGTCTATATATATGCATATGGAATGTGTTTATTTTTGTGATCCGTGTCATGATCTTACTCTCTTGTGGTTATCAACATTATATCTTATATAATTGAGTAGGGTTGTCCTGTAATCTGAGTGAAATTTTTGTCAATCAACCTATTCATATAGCCAAGAGTCAACTGTTGTCTCAATTTATATGGCAAACTAATTATGCTGTTCTACTTTCAGAGTAGGTGCGGATGCTTGGTCCCTTATGTATCCTTCAGTTCCTGATAAGCTACAGAGCTTGTACAATGATGGCTACAAACTGGTTTCTTTCCTCTCTTCATTCAGGCGAGCTGAAATTTTAATTGAGGACAAATTAGATTGACTTCCCTTGGGATTTGGGGAAATGTAAGGGACTTGTCTCCAATTTTAAATCCCAAACTGTGACCAGTAATTTTTCTTCAATTGAATTGCCATCCAAAGTAACCTTAAGTGATGGTCACTAATCATATTGATTTTATGACAAGGAAAATGAGGAATATAAAAATAGCCACAGCAGCCTTAGGTGGCAAGAGTGTGATTTCTCAAAATAGGCAAGTCTCTGATATTTCTTCAAACCATGGGGGAGGTTGGTATAATTTTCTGTTTTTTTGAGTGTGGTACGATACTTGCAATTTGTTGCGTACTCTTTACTTTTGTTCACAGTAAGGTTTTCAATTCTCTTTTGTGTTCATCCTGAATATTGTTAGGTGATCTTCACCAATGAATCAAATATAGAGCGATGGAAGAAAAAGAGACAGGTAGCCGTGGACTCAAAAATTGGACGCCTCAACAATTTTATTAAGCAAGTGAAGGTCCCAATTCAGGTAGTTATGATGACAGTTTTGTGTTTCCCTTTGTGACTTTATAAATCATCCAAGCCCATCTGGCTAACATCCGTGATATTATTTTTCATGTGTTGTCATTCTTGGAGTTGTTTGGTTAATAGGAAATATTAAGTCTTATAACAATGTTTTAATAGTCAGGAAACTTTAAATTCAAGAAGAGTAAAGGCTTTGGTTGCCACTCTAGGATGCATATAGTTTTATGTTGATCTTCATCCAAAGGGATTGAGTTTCTGAAACATCTTGTTAATGGGCATATCGATTAAATTCAATGTGTAACAAACCTCTTTTTGTGTATTGTTTGTTTCTTGAGAAAATGGTAAAAAAGTACAAAAATAGCTTGTTCGAGTAAGCCAAACTCCAAAATACTAAAACTAACCTTCTACTAGACTTTTCTTCTCCAATGATTTAGAATCCTTAGCACCACCCCTTTTTATTACACGGAATTAACAACTAACTTCTTAATTACTTGGGCTTCTCTAACTAACCAGGTAGAGCCCACACATTACAGCCCATTCGTTACACAATGATTCTGGGAGCAGGTTCTCTGTCGATGTTGGCCTTTCTTTCATGCCGTCTTATCCTCTATGCCGACATTTAAAACAGAAAGGGCACTTCATCAATAGAGCTCTATCCTATCGCTTGTCTTGTCAAAGTTCAATGAAAGAATGGTGGCTTATAGTGATGTGCAAAATATCTAGTAAAATATGCAGGTTGACTTGCAGTTACCTTTTTCTGCAGGTATTTATAGCATGTGGGTTAGGTGGATCATCAGGTCAAGCAGCCGATGCATTTCGCAAACCCAACCTGGGAATGTGGCATATAATGGAGAGGCACTTCAACTCTGGCATTTCCATTGATATGGATCAGTTATTATTTCATAGCCTCTATCTATTGGTTTGGTTTCCGTCACCAGTAATCACAAAATTAAACAAATTTAGCTGTTCTATCTAGTTCAAGTTTCTGTTGAAATTAAATTGGATATTTATTAGTTTTCATAGCATTTAAAAAGCACTTCTGCATTGTAGATCCTTCTACGTTGGTGATGCAGCTGGGAGACTCAATGATCACAGTGATGCTGATGTTAAATTTGCGCAGGTAAAATTATAGATTTTTTTTTGTTTACATATAATCTTATCCTGCTTTACCTTGATCTATATTCTGTGAACCATTTTTTTATTTTTTGCCTGATTAGCATACTGTTATCTTCCCGTTCTGCTCATGCTCTCCTACAATTTCGCTTGCTGCCGACAAATGAAATGTAGACTGCCATTCTCGACCATATTACTTCTATATGGTTCCTTTGAAAGCACGTTTGCATAGAGTTTCAGAATGGCAATTTACTATGGTTCAATAATAGCATCCATGATTCAGAGCAGAAAACTTCTCTTTTTTCTCTGTAACGACTAAGTTAGGGGAACCATCTGACAATATTGTTTAGGAAAGTTGCGTCATGAAACTGTAAATTAACACTTCTATGATGCAACTTTCATGGGGTTAGTTTGGTATAGTAGGAGCATCTTACAGCCTGAGGCTTTTTACCTCTCTCTCTCTCTCTCTCGAAATTTCGTATTTTTATTATTGAAGTTCTATCATAGGGTTGCAACTATAATATCCTTTCCGTAAGTCTTTTTATTTTCTTCCTCGAAACTAATGGACAAAAATGCTTTATGAGTGGTTGTACATCGGCAAGGTCAATAAGCAATCACTTTGCAGGTATGCCAGCTCCCTGGATCTTCAGTTAGCATTAGATACGAGTTTCTCTGATGTACACAAGTATCCTTGGTTTACTTAATGGGAAAACAAACAATAGTTATGTAAAAATCCCATGTTCAAGAAGGTTTATTGTCCTCTGTGGTTTGCAGGCGATTGGTTTGAAGTTTTATGCCCCTGAGGAGTATTTTGTTTCCGGAGGAAGTCAGGGTTAATTGGTTTCTGAAGGCTTACTCTCAGCGTAAAATTGGCAGACAATAATGCACTGACTAGCTAAGATCTTGAGTTTTATTCATCCTGTATTATCCTGTTGTATTGGTTTTGTCCATATAAGATTTATTGCAATTTTAAGTAGATTAGCATCTACCCTTGATTGAGTTCTCTCTCTCTCTCTCTCTCTCTCTCTCTCTCTCTCTATTTGGAAATTAGATCTGATCTACCGCTAGGTAGAAGTAGATGGTCAGACTCTGGAAAAAGACTAGGGAATTCGTTTTCAGTCATCCATTATGACTAAGCACATGCTTCATTTTCGGAACTGTTAGCAGCACTGTCAAATGGTTTAAATTTTGCATTAGAATCTGCGGAAGATAAAAAATAAAAATGAAAAAGAAGGGTTATTCGTGATATAGAGTTTATTCCCCCCATCATCCATGATTTTGGAATTGCAGTAGCTTGCTCAGCCTTGTGACTGTCAGTTTGGATGCAGTATTTCATACAGACGACCCACCCGTTTTGTCCCAAAAGAAAATAGCAGGATTCTTAAAATAAGATTCAAAGGTGAAGCTTACGTTTCCTTCTGGCAAAGTCTCAAAATCGTACAAAATCCTTTAGCGGGCATGAACTCAACATGTCTTTACAGTCGGCATCAATACTACAATCTCCCTTAAGAACTCTTATTTGGTGCTACTTTGGGTTGCTAATGAGGTCAAATCCTTTCTAGCTAACCCAATCGAATGTCGAAGCTCGTGGTATTACGCCCAATTCTTCAAGCCACCCCACCAAAATCGCCATCCACTATACCATGCCTCACCAAAACAATCTCCTTCACCAGGTTCCTATAAGAGAACGGTCTCACTGCTGCTCGCAAAAACAGCTCAGGAGGAATTTTACTCCTCTTAACCTTTCTCCTCCACGGACTATACCCGGCGTACTTCCACTCCTCTGGACTCACTTTTGGCCATTTGCCCCTCAGAGCCGTTTCGTCTCCATCTTCTGCAGTATCTTCTTTTCCCTTCCCCCCCATATTTGCTTTTTCTTTCTGCTCCGCTTCTTCCACTGTTCTCAACTGCTGCTCATAGAACTTAGTAGACGCTTCCACACTCCGTTTTGCCAACTTCTCTATCGCATCGGCGCTGCTTACTGCCTTTTTGAACTCATCATCCCAAAACTTCTGATCCTCATCTACATTCGAATCAACTTCTTCAATTTCCATTTCATCATCTCCAACTTCTTCGTCCGTGTCCGTGTCCATGTCCATGACTACATCATCTTGCTCATCGTCGTCAGCCTCCAGCTCCTGCTCCTCAGCATCATCATCATCCTCAATCCAATCTACAATCTCAGTCTCACCCGCATTACCACCACGGTCCTCATCATCATCCGGGGCATCACATCCCAACTCTACCTCCTCCAATCTTGCCTTCCACTCCTTAGTATACGGATGCAACAATCGAACAGGATGATTATTCAATAAGAACTCCAAACACTCCGACTTCCTCTCGTCGCTCAACCTTTCATACGCCTTCACCACATCATCCACAAATGCCTTTGGGCTCGCCCTCACTATCTTACACAACCCACTGAAATAAGTGCACATCTCCACACTCCCATCCTCGTTCCTCACCTCGAACAAGAATTCCCTCTCCGTGCTCGGATCCAACAGTGGCATCAACCCCTTGAGAAACTCCTCCTGAGGCTCGAACCTACACTGATATACCGGCCTCTTCACGTATATGATATCTGGCCTCATCCACGCCGCGCATTGGGTTATCGATGACCTTGTCTTATTTCCAAGCCTACCCATCAAACTCCACTTATCCAATCTCCCCTTCCCACCTTCCACTACCACCTCACACACCAAAGTCCATTGCTGCCAAGGCAGTTCGCTGAGCCTCCACCTGGGATGCCGCACAAAGACCCAGAAATGCTTGAACCCTTCACCCTTATCCACTTCGCTCCATCTTTTCCCGTAATCCGAAGCCATCTCGAATTGCTCAATCTTCTCCCACTCTTCCTGGTCCCTCACCTCGCTAATTAAGGTAACGCGTTCGTCCGAGAAACGACCACGAATGGGGTCTCCCACGACAACGCCGCGCCACGAGTAGGGACCGAACTCCCCGTACTTGTACCAGTCGTAAGGGTGGCGCAGTCTGGGGTCGTCTTTTTCCATGAAGCGGACCATCCTGTCGTACCCGAGGCCAATCTCCTGAAGCTCGTCCTCGGTGAAGTTGTCGGCGTGGTTGCTGTTCTTGGGGTTCTTGTGGAGGCGGTAGAAGAGCGACTCGGCGAGCTTCTTGCTCTTCCGGCGCGCGCCTTCCTTTACGGACCGCCGGAACTCAGCGTTGCCCTCAATGCGGCCCGGAGGTTGTCCACCGGTATTTTTCTTCTTGCTCCCGCCAGCCAAGCACCGGATATCACCTCGACGGGACAATTTTAGGAGGGGTTTGGGAGTAACTCGGGGATTTCTGGGCGTTTTGAGGTAGAGAGGGTTTGGGAACGTGGGTCTGAGAGACGGTAATCGGAGGAGGAAAAGAGGAAAAGATGAGTTTAGGGTTTTAGAGAGTGAGAGGTTTTGAGGAGTCTGCATTTTTCTCTCGTTTGTTCTCCTTCGCAAGAGGGAGAGATGGAGGGAGGGACTCGGATGATTTTACAAAGATGGGTAATAGAACCAGACTCCAGAGGAAGGCCTTGGATGAAAACGGTATGTCGTCTCGGATGTCTAGACGGCTGCGCCTTTAGTAGATATCGCACAAAGCGGTGCGTTTCAGCGGAAAGAGATGGTACTTCTTGTCCCTTCCTTGTGGGGAGTAGTTTCTTCTTCTACCTCTGCAAACACGCCAATAAATCAATGTCTAGTATTTAGCAGGTTCGCTGTCGTTGTAGGCAGAAATTGCAAGCAGGATAAAGCAATAAAAAGAATGTCAAAGCGGATCCAAATGACGGAGCTGGGATGTATCGCGTGCGAGGAGCTGAGTGAGGTCGGGGCGGGAAAGGAGGGGTGGCTCGTGGACGACCCGAACCTTCTCTGCGCGCTCGACACTCATGCCCTCGCTCTCGCCAGCAGGTCCGTCATCCTCGTTCTTGGATGGTCCGATTCCGACGGAAATCGGGTCAAGATCCGACCCGATCTCTCCCCGATCGAGGCGGAGCAAATAACTGCGGTTGAGTGGTTGGTGTTCGACGAAATTAGAGTGGTTATAGCCGGTACCTCTTCCGGCCATTTGCTGATTTACTCTCTGGGTGGTGCTTTGATTCAGAAACAGGTAAACGTATTAGCTAATCTTTGTTCCCGGGGTCTCCTTTCTTCATATCCTTTCAGAGTAAAGTTGTTTGGTTATTTGAGAAACGGGAAAATGAATTGAATTTTTAGTTAACTTGTATTTGTGCAAATGAGCTCCTCCTTCTCTTCCCTGTAAAAAGGGGGGCACTTGATTGTTGATAGATTGTGGGGAGGTGTTGAATTTTGTGAGAATATGCCGGTCGATGTTTTGACTGCTTGCTTAATACGAGGATTTTACGTTTTGGTTGTCTTTTATTATTATTATTATTCTTTTTGTTTTTTTGCTTCTAACATTTTCCCACTAATCTAAAGGAACCTCTCTATATCTCCGACATTCTATTTGCCTGCCAAGGAAATGGGGGTAAAACAGTGCATTAAAATGGAAACCTTGACTCAACTGAGCTGTATTACGAAATTTTACCTTTTGATGTGATTGTTTGGCGTATACTCCATGCTTGATTCTTGTTTGCAGTATTTAAAATAAAAAGTGCAGAATGTAGCATACTTCAATTCCTGGTCGTGTGTGATCTATAAGGCTGCATTATGGAACAAATTTCCTGAACAACCCCCCCCCCCCCCTGCCCCCGGTAAGGAATAAGGAAGGAGAGAGAAGGAGAAAAAAGTGAGCAAAATTTGTCACGTTTCTTAAGTAGATTTTATTTTTCTATGTCATTCGATCATCAGTGGTATATAGATTGGCGAAGTTGGCATAGGTGAGCTTCAATCGTGAAACTGATAATTAATTTTTCTACTTGCAGATGATATATCCTGGACGAATTCTGAAGTTAAGAGTTCGTGGAACAAAGAGAGATTTGACCCAAGAAACGTCCTCTGAGGAGGTTTGTGTTGTTATGCCTGGCGTAGTTGCTCGTTGCGATGGTTCGGATATTCAGGTAGATGATTCTATTTTTTGCCAATCTATAGGGATTTTGATGTAGTTTCATATTGAATATAAACTTCTGATATGCTTTAGCAGTTCTCAGTTGTCCCCCCATATGTTCTTTTCTACTTCCAGAGTATTGGCTTCTGGCCTTTAGGGATCTTCAGTAATTGTGACTCTGAAAACATGCTTGTGTGCTTTACATTTAGAGTATGCTGCTCCGATGGTTTCAAGAAACGCATGCTCAGTTTTGGGATCAAAAACCCAAAAAACGAGATTCGGAGGCCCCTGGAACCCCTTATGGAAGATTACCTTTTCAGTTGTGGAATGTTAGCAAGTATGGTACTTGTACTGATGCTGCAATCACTGGCACAATGCCTCCACCACTGATGGAACTCCAGGTACATACTATGCTGTTGATTTTATTGATTCACATTCAGTTCCTTTTGAAGCTGTGTTGATGAGTTAAGGTTCTGTTAGTTAACCAATTCAGCTGCTTTTATTGTTGGACAGTCAAGTCAACGTTATTATTGATGCACATTTGGTTCCTTTTGAAGCTGTGTTAATGGGTTAAGGTTCTGTTTAGTTAACCAATTATACCATCCTTATGTATGTTGGATTTTAAAGATATTACAATACTATCATGTTGGTGTTGTCTTGCTACCTTTCTGGGTTTCTTCACGGTAATACTTCTAGTCGCTTATTTCATAAAATGATAGATACTTTCTGAAGTTATTCTGATATTTGAATTCAGCTGCTTTTATTGTTGGGCAGTCAAGTCGACGTTATTACTGTGCAGTCGCTCTTGGAGAGGATGCTGTGATTTCAGCTTTCAGGTTGTGATGAGATTTCTTTAATGAGCTGATTTAGTTTCAAGAGGAAATAGATTCTTCTCTCAGTGCAGCAAGAGTGCTGTCTTAGTTATATGACATTTCTATTGGTATTGGGTTGATTGACTTGTTTTCCAATATTTAAAGGCTCTCGGAAGACAAAAGCAGGTCTTTAGTTGGAGCTATTTTATCAAAAGTCGTGCCTGCAACATTTTCAACCATTGCATCTTTTTCTAAATTGATTTGGCGGAGTGAACCAACTTCACCAAGAAAATCAGACGTGAAGCCTCAACCATTTGCACGAGGTAGAGTGACTGATTTTGTTTCTGTACACGTTCTTGTGATGAAAAGTTGCTTTCTGCTAAACTGGGGAAGAAGGGCAAAATGAAGTACAACAAGGTTCATAAAGAAAGGCACTGGTAAATAGGAGGAGAGAGAGAGAGAGAGAGAGAGAGAGAGAGAGAGCTTCAAAGCAGAGACATAGGGAAAAATGTATATGGTTGAGTTGTAGTTGAAGTATGTAAAATTTCCGCTTATGGTAAATAGAGCATTGGACTAAATACGTTCTTTTGATAAGTTTCTCTAAATGTTCTGGCTTGTGGATTTTCCACTTACCAAAAAGGCTTTGGCTTTACTTTGGTTTTCTAGTCTTTAGAGTCACCACCTCCTGCTTTCACTTCCATTTTCACTTCCCACTCTGTATTTGTGCTGCAACCTTATAAAACTTCCTTAAAATAATAAGATATCTTCTCCAGTAAAAATTCCTTTGGTGCTAAATGGACATCCTGCAATGGATCTGTTCATGTATCATTGAATCAAGTTTTAGGTGAAAATGGGATAATATCATCTATTTCCAGTTCATTGTGAATTTGATCATCGCTTAATTGTGTTAGTATGTCTTTTCTTCAAAGTTCCATGTAAAGTACTGCATGTTTTGCATTGTCTACAAATTCCTCTGGACTCACTGACTAGCAATGTGGTTGGTGGCAGCCTCTCCTTTGACATGTTTGAAGGATCACCCAAGGAAGGGTGAGAAGCTGACCCTATCACCTAGTGGTACATTGGCTGCAATTACAGATTCACTTGGTCGTATATTGCTCTTAGACACTCAAGCCCTTGTGGTGGTGCGGTTATGGAAGGTTTTCCTTTGGCATCCATAAATTGTTCTTTTCTTTCTGGTGTAAAACTTTGCTTCCTAATGGTTGGTCTCAATGAATTTGCAGGGATATCGTGATGCTAGGTGTCTATTCATGGAGATGTTAGTCAATAAAGATACTGCAGCATCAAGTTCCCTTTTTTATGAACCTGTGAAGAGCGATTACTGTCTGTGTTTGGCTATTCATGCACCTCGAAAAGGAATTATTGAGGTATATTTTTTTTCCTCATTCCTTTTCTTTTACAGCACATGCAAATACACACATCCATTTCTATATTGAGAATTATATTCACAAGTAATTAATAAACTATACGGAACACGGTATAAAGAAGATTTTGTTTCATCTTCTTTAAATACTTTATCTAGAGATAAAACTACATGTAACACTATAAAAATGACGTGTACGAGCTTAGACGACTTTGTAGAGTCAACCCGATTATTTTTTATGAGATAGACTTGTTTATTAAACAAGTTCAAATTGGTGTTCAGGCTTAGTTCGTTTAATAAACAAACTGCACTCGAGTTGAGTTTATGTGAGTCGAGCTCGAGTTGTTCATAAACTAGTCGGTTCATTTGCAGTCCTCGTTCTTGCACTATCAGAGTATATGGTAAGTTTGGAAAATGTTGGCTTGGGCGTTACAATTCAATGATGGTTGGAAAATTTATGAGGTTAAATCTGATGACTGGTATCATTAATTTTTTGCGCCTTGAGGGTATATTGGTTGTAGTTGAGCCTTGTGTAGAATTCCTAAAATAAGGTTCCCTCTTTCTTGATTTTTTGTACTACATTAAAAACCTAGCATTTATTCAACTTCCTAGGGTTTCTGACACTTTATTTTTTTCTGCATTCATTCTCTATCTATCTAGAATCTATTTTTCAGAACCTACCATGTTGCCAGTGATAAATTATCAAGTTCCTGAACATACTTGGTCAATGCCTTGAATATTGGGTATCTTGTCCAGATACTGCTTTTTGGATCACGCAATTACTTACAGCTTTCGCAAAGTTAGCAATCTGATCATATATTTTGGTAACTTTAATCCGGTGGCAACTTTTTTTTTTTTCCTAAGCAAACTTCATTGATTTCAAAAACTCCAGGATAGCTCAAGGTGGGAACCAAGGGTTATCACTGGAGAGGATAGTTACAGGAATACAGGAAGTGAGAATATTTCCCTCAATCATGTCTAATGCCGCCCAGGCAGCCCAATTGTGAGCTAATACATTTACTCCTCTTTTAACATGCCTAAACTGCTACTTTAAAAAAAAAAACCGCCTAAACTGCCAAGAGCTATGTCCAATCTCAGGTTGTAAAATCTCGAGTATTTAAATCTTTGGTTCCATGACTCGTTTCTTGTCCTTTATATGATCCTTGGATGTTGATGATCTACAATAAATTGTTTCAGGCAGAACAAAGAGATCGTCTTAATTTAAATGTTCTCTGTTGTCAAATTTCTGCAGATATGGCAGATGAGAACTGGGCCGCGGCTTCGAATAATTCAATGCGTCAAAGGTGCTAAAATATTGCAACCCACCTACAGATTTGGATCTTCTATGACGTCTCCTTATGTCCCTCTGGAGGTTTTCTTGTTAAATGGAGATTCTGGTCAAATATCAGTGCTGAATCGAACCCTTAATTGAGTTGTAAAGAGCATAAGCGTTTCATTCCTGATAATTTACTGTAGAGAATTGATAGTTCCTTTCTCCGTGATATTGCATTCTGTTAATGCCTCCCCTTAATTGGATTGTAAACAGTAAAATAATTATTAATAGAAAATTTCTGATTCCTAATTCCCCCGAATAAATATCTTAGGTTGTGATATACGGAGACGGGTCGACCTGGTTCTTTTTTTTTTTCTTATGGGAGGATTTCTGAGTTTTTATATATATTAGTTCAAAAATAGTAATGTTATGTTATGGGATTCGGTGTTTTGTCACTAATCTTTTCTACTATTCACGACGAAAGCGTCGAATGTACATATGGAGTATAGAGCTGTGAGTTTACTGTGGCGGTTTCCACCTCTAATGCCACCGACACCACTATGGGCGGCTCTCCAAAAACGGACACCATCACAGAATCAGAATCAGCACTTCGTGGTGACAAAATTAAAAGAAAATTTTGATAAATTAAGAGCACAAAATTGGTAGTTTGATTCTAATTATAATTTGAAGGCATAAGTGAAATTTTTCATATTCTAAGAAGTTTTTACTGATTTGACTAATACATTTTACCTTTACATGCAACAGCACAAGTTATTTTCAACTCCTACCCGAGTTTATTGCTCCATTTTAGGGGGATTTCTGATCCTTTAAAAGCTTTTCATACAAAACAACATCCAGTGGTTTCGAATTTTATTATCTCTTATAATAGAAGAATGTTTGAGCAGGACATAGATGAGTCATTTTGTATTGATTCCTTCTGGAATATCTGATAAAATTCCTCCCTTTAGATCTTTGTCGGCAGCTTGTGTATCAAACAGGGTGTGGAAAATAACATAAAGGAAGGCTCAGAAGCGCGCACTCGTGGAAAAAGTAAAACAAATAATCTCTCTCTTAATGGGAATTTCCATTGAGAAAGCGAATTAGACGACCCCCTTGCCAACTTCTATAGAACCAGCAGCCTACTCAGGCCACAGGCTGTCTCGCAGGACGCTGCCCTCAATGACTCCCCACCAACTCGCTTCTTTGAAGTGACCAAGCCCATCAAACTTCCTAACACCAAGCCTTGCTCTTATCACATCCCCCAACAACACGACTTTGGCTTCACTTACGGCAAACCTCCATTACTTGTAGTTGTGGACTACACTCCTCCCTCCAACTGCCCATCCAAAAAATTCTCCAATATTGTCCCTGAATTCAGCGCAACCAGTAAAGGCCGGCAATTCGATCGCATCTTCGGCGTTTGGCTCGGTGGGGTTAAGCTTCTTCGTAGCTGCACAGCAGAGCCGTCGGCTGCTGGGATCGTTTGGAGCGTGGAGAAGGACATTACGAGGTATTATTCATTGCTCAGGAAGAATCAAACTCTTGCTGTTTTTCTCGGTAATCTGGTTGATAATACTTATACCGGGGTGTACCACGTGAATATATCTATCCATTTTTATCCTGCGGAAGAAAATCTCAATTCTGAATCAGGATCGAGTTGGGAGAATTCAGCGTCCAGCTATCATTCTCCGGCTGATTTGATCTTACCCTTTTCGCGAAACCATTGAACGATGGACTGTGGTTTGAAATTGATAGTTCCTCCAAGATTGCGTCGAAGGAATTCAACGTTCCTCAAAATGCTTATAGGGCTCTGTTGGAGGTCTATGTCTCGTTCCATGAGAATGACGAATTTTGGTATTTGAATTTTCCAAACGAGTACAATGAGGCAAATAATCTAACTAATACGCCAGGAAATGGACCTTTTAGGGAGGTTGTGGTCACTCGATGGTGAGGTTGTTGGAGCAATTTGGCCTTTTACTGTGGTTTATACTGGAGGGATCAATCCTCTCTTTTCGATCTCCCTTCTTATAACATTGAAATCACAGTTTTTAGGGAGGATATTAGACGGAAAGGATCATGTGCTCGGATTTACGGTGACAAATGCGTTGAGCGTTTGGTACGTGGATGCAAATTTGCATCTTTGGCTGGACAACAAGAGCACAAAAGTTGAAGGTGAGCTTTTGAAGCATATTAGCTTGCCTTTTGCTCTTTCCGTTTTACCCAAAATGAAGGGTCTAAATGGAACCTTTTTTACTAATGCAAGAAGGTCCACTTCTTCATCTGGGTGGTTGAAGTCGTCCCTTGTTAATATCACCACAAACTGGACTCAAAGCTTTGACTACAGTAATTCAATGGTGTTGGAAAGCAACGGGAATTCGCACTGTGAATATATCAAATCATCCATTTCAATGACATCGTTCTGGCAAAGCTGCCATCCTCTCCTATTTACTCGACGAAACCACACAAAGAATTCACCTCCTATTTTTATTCCAACTCCTTCGATGATCGAGGAAAAGGAACCTCTGTCTATCAAGAAAAGGTGACGCTGGGATTTAACGAGAAAGAAGTCAGAAGCTGTTGGTTTGGAATTGTCAAAGAGCTCTCTTCAGAATGTGCAGAAGGCGAAGGGCTATATGTCTGTAAAGAAGAAATTGGTAGTCAGGGCGTTTGCCGAGACACAACAGGCGTACAAATATGATGACAGCGATTTCTGTTACTTGAGAAATGTAAGCAGCTCTAACACTGCCATTTCTTCATGATGAAGTGGGAGACACGTGACTCATACTAATTCTCAGGCACAACATATGGAATATCTGCCTACACGCTCTATTATTTTTTTGACTGAATTACGTGATATAATTGACAAAGAGACCGAGATAATATGTGGGTCATATTCTTTAATTTCTAGTACTATTGACTGTAAACTTTAGATTATGTGAGTCTTATGATATTTAATATTTATCGTGTTAATCTTTTTCTAAATAGTAAAAATGTTAATTTTAGTCCAAACTTTTACCAGAAAAAAGAATAACCATTAATACCATATGCCACGTCAAAGTCAATGAGCTAAAAAATTAAGGTGAAGTCCACCTAAGATTCATGAATCGAGTTGCCACAATACAGGCAGAGAAGAGGAAACGTAAAAAAAAAAAAAAAAAGTGCCGCTGTGAAAAGAGTTTTGGAGAACAGTTTTTGTTTGAGAAACGATTGGTATACTTTTTTGTTCTTCTCAGATTTTTTTTAGAAAGAATCTGACGGTTTAGGGTCTCTGAGTGTGTAGGGTCAACTTCTAAAATGAATCATGAGTCGTCATATTCTTTCCAAAAGAACTTGGGAAGAATTCAGGAAGAGCACCAAATATTTCCTTTTTTTTGTTTTTTTGTGGTCGCAGTCAAGAGTCAATTTTCAACCCATTTATTAATTTCTAGTAGCTGTCAGGCCACCCGTGCTTGATTCGTCCTCCACCACTGCGTCATTCGCGCGTAAGCTACACTTGCATTCTTCACAGCGTGGAGAGTAAACCTGAAGTCCTGCAATGTCGGGTGGGGGTGACACACAAAAAGTCCTTGATTTTTTCTGATTGCTCTAGTTTCCAAATGAAAGGGGCTACGTAACGATGGAGATTGAGACACGTGTGGGACCACATGTCAAAGTCATTTGACGCTTGCGGAATATATGAGGTTCGGTTTCTGTTTACCCGACGCGTGGCCGTTACTAACGTATTGCTGAAGGTGCACCCCTCGTTCCTCGCTCGGAAACACATCATCCAATACGTATATATATTGCGCAGTTTATAAACAAAAAATACCTATATATATATATATATATTGTTTTCTTTTGATGCGGTGGTAGGCTGGCAGCTAGGGCTGAAAAATCGGAATGCGGTCCGGATTTCGGACCGCATTCCGGTCCTCTTAAAATAGAGGACCGGACCGGTTTCACCAAATGCAGTCCGGTCCGGACCACTTAAGTGGTCCGGACCGGTTTTAATTTTTTTAAATTTTTTTTTTAAAATTTTATTTTAAAATTTTGTCAAAATTTTTTTAGGTTAATTTCAAAAGGGAAGTGTATATAAAAATGTTAAGTTTTAGTTTAGATTAAAATTAAACGTTTTATGTTTATAATTTGTAATAAAAATAATAAAAAACAATATTTTTTTATTTTTTTAATAAATGCGGTCCGGTCCGGACCGCATTTATTAAAAAGGAGGACCAGACCGGACCGGACCGCATTTTAAGAAAAAGGACCGGATCGAAAATCCGGTCCGATTTTCCGGTCCGGTCTGCTTCACCCCTACTGGCAGCGGTGCGACGCAAGTAATTGAACTGACTCTGTTGGGCTGGAAATTGAAAGTTATTGCAAATTAATAAATGGGCTGAAAACTTACTCCTTGACTGCGACTACAAAAAACAGAAAACTATTTCTAAAACTCTTTCCAAACGCAATAGCTTTTTTTAAAAAATTGGGTTGAATACGTTTTCTACTTTTTATATTTGAGAGTGTTGATACATTATCTTTAATATTTTATTTTTGAGATATTAACTCTATTATATTATCTTCTCTAACGATTTGCATCCTGAAGTGAAATTTGACGTCAATCGTGTCAAATTACCGTATTGCCCTTAAATCTCAAACAAATCATAATTAAATGAGCTTCAAAACCCAGTAAGTTTGTTTTTTTTCTAAGCTTTTATTTATTTTTTCATTTTTAGCTCACATCTTAAGATAAAAAATTATTTGAAGGGGGAACGACATGGTTAAATAACTCAAAACACATAGTTTTAGAGTAAAAATTTTAATTTGTATTAAAAAAATAAAAAATTATTATTTATATTAATAAATCTGGTCCTCTCCAGTCCATACTAGATCCCAAAAGGCATGGACCGGACCATATTTGTACCACTAAGACCACAAATCCAGTCCGATTTTATACAGCCCTAAAAAATACCATCTCTTCTTTACCCATTTAAATATCATTTATCCTTCAAAATGAATAAGAAAATTTTAATGCTTTAAAAATCATACCCTTTAAAATGACAATAAATAATAAATGAATTAAAGTATCTTTTAAAATAACAACAAATACTAATGAAATTAAAATTTCACCAGGAGATACAATTTATTTTATGACCTATATAGTATATAGTGGTTTTTGTTTTTATTTTGTTATTTATTTCTATCAATTTCATTTTTTTTAAAAAAAATAACCTATCGATTTTGTCTCACTTTTGAAAAAATTAACATAAAGAAATCACTTAATCCACCAAATTTCTTTTGCGGCTTTATATATGACAACTTTAACTTAGTGTTTTTTTATCTCTTATATTTTGACTTTGTTTCGGTTTATATAAATTCATTCTTTCTTTTTAACTTCAAATCGCTTTCGATCTCAATTTTTTTTCCTCCTTTAGTTGCTAATTTCAATCCAAAGTAAACATTTATATTATTTTATGTATAATTGTTGGGTGATGAACTTGCAGAATTATTTGATGGTATATTTTTTTAAAAGTATTGGAGTTTGTGTGAAAATATATTGGATGTAGTATTGAATTTTTTTTTTTAAATTTTGGGTGTTTAGTTATAATTTTTTTTTCATTAACAATATTTATAACAAAAATGAATATATTCCCTCTATTACTCCGCCCCTAACACTTCAATCCTGGATCCGCCATTGACCACTATCACTATGAAAGTGTGGTGGCGGTTTTAGCGGTAGCGGTTCCCGATTACGAATATTTATATTAGGTCATTTTTTAGCCTTTTATACATTTAGCCTAATTATTATTTTTTTAATCCATCAAACTCATATCAATAAAATCTAAATTTATGGTTAATCAAAAAAATAAGTATCTTGTCAATTATGGCTCTTAACAGAGACAAAAAAATAAAATAATAATAATAATTATTTCCGATCATTTTCTTCTTCTGTCATCTTTGTTTAGCTGTCAATAATTGTTCCATTCATATTATTTTTTTCTTTTTAAATACCTCAGCCACCCATATTTCTCTCTCTCCCACGCGCACACTGAAAATATCACTGACACAAAGACACCCCTGATTCCCCTCCCAACATACACACTCACACGAGTCACACGGTCACACACAATGGCAGAGCCAGGGCCATGGCCCCCAAAATTTTGAAAAGGGAAAGGAAGATAAAAATACAACCGAAGAACCCTAACCCCCAAAACGAAAATTGAGCAAAATAAAAAACTGTGACTTGAGCATAGGAGAACTAGTACCTTATGAGTTGTGACTTGAGCACGGGAGAACTGGATCTAGAGAGTAAAGATAGAGAGGGAGAATGTAATGGGTCTGAACTGGGTCGAGGGAAAAGAAAGAAAATTTGGCTTTTTTTTAAAAAAAAATTTAAAGAAAGCGCTCGAGCGAGAAGGCTCTGTAAGAAAATGGTGTGAAACGCTTGAGCGCTTGTCGAGCGGCACTCGAGCGAGAACTCTCTGTATGCTAGGGGAGAAAACGGGTTGTTTTGTATTAAAAAAAAATCTCGGTTCCCCGGTGCCGGGTAAACCGGGAACCGGGAAAACCACCGGGTTTTGTAAAAAACCCCAAACCGGCACCGATGAAGCCGGGTACCGGGAACCCGGTGCCACCGGAAAATTCCGGCGTGCTTGTGCAGCCCTAGACACACGTGGACGCACACTAACTCATATACACACAGAGAGAAACGCAACGGCCAAGCCTTCAGCGACGTAAGATCTCTAGACTATCTCAACCTCCTCATCAATGGCCAAGCCTTCAACGACGTAACCTTCAGTGTAGAGGGCTGTTTAGTCCACGGCCACCGATGCATCTTCACCACGCTGAGTCTCGTTTTTAGGAAATTCTAGGAGAGGAATCGGGAAACTAGGAGAGGGTTGTTGTATTGAAATATACGTGCTTTGTAATGTTTTCGGAAAAAAAATAGAATACAAATACTAACAAAAAGTGCTAAACGAACATCAAGTTACATAGCTGGATAGTGGTTAACATTGTGTTTTGCGCTGAATAGTGGTGAACATTGTGTTTTGCGCTGCATCAAAATTGATTTTCGTGGAATCGATCTCCTTTCGGTGGTTTCCTTCCCATCTTGTTCTACAATCATGAACCCTCTCCCAAGCATTTTTGTGCTCTCCAAATCTTCTATATGTGTCCCTTGCTAAGTCCTCTGCGTTCGGTATCTCTCCTCAGTGAATAACTTTATTTCTTGAAAACCAAACAGAGTCCATAACTATCACTGCAAACAAAGTGAAATGCCCCCCCTGTTTCCTTATTTCCATGGGCAGCTTGTTTATGTCCACTACAAAAGAGTATGAGATATACGACCAGGGGTTTTGGCTCAGGGACCATGGATATGAGTGCGAGGAGAAAATAAGGCCCAAGAGATCTCTATTTAAAGAAATGGGAAGGGAAGGAGGGTCCGAGGTTGAACACGACTGTTAGATGCTTCAGAAGACAGGATGACATTCAAATGGTGATGGGATTGGGAGGGGGTTGGGGAGGATAGGGAAAGAAGCAAATGGGTTAACCATGGGATAAAGGAGAGAGCAAGACAGGCTATGAGTATACTGCAGAGTTCAGCGGGAGGCAAGCAGAGGTGGGGAGGTGGGGGCGGGAGTCACGGGAAAGCGGAAATCCAGTGGTCCTGAAAAATTATTGCTGCCGTATAAAAATTGATGAAATATTTTAAAGATAGTTAATTATAAATTAATTTATAAAAAGTATAGAAATATGATTTGATGAATTTTTTTAATAAAAATTTATTTGAATTTAGCGAAAAAATATATAAAGAATGTTTACTCCCTCGCTACTCTATTTAGCCACTAAATCAGACGAAAAGTTACAAATTTGTGTATACATTTGTTTCTCTATTTTTCCTCCATTTCTGATATTTTTTATAAGCTTTTTTACATTTTAGGTATATAAATCCATCATATATTCGTTTTGGAGAACATCTTTTGACATCATATAAATAATATTTCCATTTTTGTTAATTTCATATTCTTGAATATATGGTTCGCTATAAGCCGTTGGATTGATTTCAGCCGAGCTGGCACGCAATACAAGCTGGTCGCCTCCATCTCAATCAGCGTGGTTTTTTAGTCCTTTTAACATTCACTGGACGATATTTAGAAAAAAAAAAACACTAGACGATAAGAAGGAAAGAGATCTAACAGTCTAATGCTAACTACCAGAGATGGGTTCCCCTGTCTTCGTTGTGCTTTTGTCTGTCTTTCTCCTCCTCCTCCTCCACCAGCCTCTCTTCTCCACAGCTAATTTCCTCCAAACCAGCCTCCGCAGACCGGAGGCTGCCTCGAAGGACGCGCCCCTCAAGGACATCCCACCAACCCTCTACTTTGAAGTAACAAAGCCCATCAAACTCCCCAACACCAAGCCTTGCTCTTACAACATCCTCCAACATGACTTTGGGTACACTTACAGCACGCCGCCTGTTCTTGCAAACTATACCCCTCCCTCGCACTGCGCATTTAAGAAATTCTCCAAGATTGTCTTGTAATGGAATGCATCCTGTAAAGGAAGGCAATACGACCGCATATTTGGCATTTGACTCGGTGGGGTTGAGCTTTTACGTAGCTGCACAGCGGAGCCGAGGGCTAATGAGATTGTTTGGAGCTTGGAGAAGGACATTACGAGGTATTATTCATTGCTTATGAAGAATCAAACGCTTGTTGTTTATCTTGGTAAATTGGTTGATAGTACTTATACTGGGGTGTACCATGTGAGAATAACCATTCATTTTTATCCTTCGGAAGATAATTTAAAATTTTTTGGATTGAATTCGGATAATTCAGCGTCCAAGTATCATTCCCCGACTGATTTGATCTTACCCTTCTAGCGAAACTTGCCATTGATCTTCCCCGGCTGATTTGAAATTGAGAATTTCACGGATGTTGCATCGAAAGAATTCAACGTTCCTCAAAATGCTTATAGGGCTCTGTTGGAGGTTTATGTCTCTTTTCATGAGAATGACGAATTTTGGTATGGTAATCTTCCCAACGATTACATTGAGGCAAATAATCTTACTGATACGCCCGGAAATGGACCTTTTAGGGAGGTTGTGGTTACTCTTGATGGTGAGGTTGTTGGTGCAATTTCGCCTTTCACTGTGGTTTTTACTGGAGGGATCAATCCTCTCTTATGGAGACCCATTACTGGCATTGGTTCATTCAATCTTCCTTCTTACAATATTGAAATCACACCATTTTTGGGGATGCTATTAGATGGAAATGATCATGTGTTCAGATTTAGTGTGACAAATGCGTTAAATGTTTGGTACGTGGATGCAAATTTGCATCTTTGGTTGGACAAGAAAAGCACAAAATAGAAGGGGAGCTTTTAAAGCACGTTAGCTTGCCTCTTGCTCTTTCCGAGGTATCCAATTTTAAGGGTTTAAATGGAAGTTTTTTCACGGATGCAAGAAGGTCCATTTCATCATCTGGATGGGTGAAGTCTTCCCTCTGTAATATCACCACCAATTGGATTCAAAACTTCCATTACAGTAATTCAATTCAGATGGAGAGCAATGGGAATTTGCAGATTGTGAATCAAGTCATCCATTTCAATGACATTGTTAAGGCAAAGATGCCATCCTCTTCTGTATACTCGACGAAATCACACAAAAAATTCACCTTTTATTTCTCTTACGAGGAGTTGGATCAAGGAAATGGAACTTCTATCTCTCAAGAAAAGGTCACGTTGGGATTTAATGAGAAGGACTCTACAGCTATTGGTTTGGAATTGTCAAAGAGCTCTCTAAAAAATGTGCAGAATGCCCAGGGCCATATGGCTGTGAAGAACAACTTGGTAGTCAGTGGGCTGGGCAGTACACAACAAGTTTACAAATATGATGACAGCCATTTCTGTTACGTTAGAAATGTAAGCAGCTCAAACTATACCATGCTTTACGATGAAGTGGGAAACACATGCTATAGACAAAAACAGTCTTATATTGATCTTGGATTAAGCACCCAATTGGCTTGGCAACGGTAAAGGAGTTGAGATTGTTCATCTTGGTTGATTCTTCAACTTGCTTTGTAAAAAAACCCTCTCGATTGATATTAAAAAAGGTGAGTGTATTGTAGCCCATGATAATTATGAAGACAGATTTCTTTTGTGGAGACTTGTAAAATTATTATTAAGCCATTTGCTTTGAAATTGATTCTGGTTTTGTTTTTCAAGAGACGTCAACAACATTTTCCATGGGAAACCGGGGAACAATTGAATTAGTAGAGATGAGTTTAGCAAAGCCTTCTATCTTAAGGAACCATAGAGTAACGTTTGTGTTCTAAACCAGCATTCTATCTACCTAAAAACATGAGAATGGGAGACTTGAATCTCGATTATGTGCTACTCCTGGGTGTTTAATAGCAAGTCCAAGCAATAACGTGTTTTTGTCTTGAAGGTTTCCTTCAATTTCAATCATGATATATATTATTGTCTAAGATGTTTGCTTCTCCAACGCGTGTCATGCCTGTGAAATACAATGGAGAACCCTTGACAAGCATAAGGGTTAGTAGGCATTTCCGGTGATGTGCTTGTGTATTGTTAGGGTAGACAGGTTTGATCCTTTTTTACCATATTTCTTAAGGCTGATTTTCAACTATCCTAGTCTTATCAGAGCTCAACCCTCATAAATTTCTTTTTCCTTTTTTCTTGATTGACTTGAAGTGTGTCATTTCTTTTCATTTTTTATGACGTTTTATATAGATGTGATTGTTCTTGCAACATAATTTTAGGTACTAATTAATGAATTGAGTACCTACTTTGACAGCTTTAAGTTGGCAACCATGCCCTATGCGTACTTGTTTAGATATGCTCAGTTCCATGTACTTTGTGATTCCAGTTGAGTTGTTCAGGTAACAAAATGGTCTTGCTTTGTTGTGTGTGTGATTCCTGTCCGACATCTTAATCTCTCATGGATTGACAGTAACTTGTGTCTTACATTTGACTGAAAGGTGCAGAAATTGGTCTTGGGGGAGGTTATTAGGATGAGACCAAGCTAATCTTGTTAGAAGTTCACGTGTGTGCCATTTAAATGAGTTTGCTGAATGAATTGATTTTAGCCCCAACACGGGTAAAAAACAAACATTAGAATATGTTCTCTGCCTTCTAGTAGAACACCTTTAGGGTTTCTGCCCAACCCTCTCTCCCTCAAGTTTCTCCGGCGGTGGGTGGAGCTCTAACTCCTCCCGTCCCCTCTCCTCTCCCGGCACAGCTTCTGTGCCAGGGATCTGTCCCCTTTCCCCTCCGATTGTGTTAGTTTTTGCTTGAAGAAGTGGAAGCTAGATTTCGGGGTTTTTGTTGACTCTTGGGGGTCATGCCCTAACTCATCAGACTCAGTTCCTCCGGCTAGTCCTTTCTGCACCAGTCTGTCGCCGATATGCTTCTACACGTGCCCCCGCACTCCCCCACACGCCAATCAATTTTTATGCTTGCAGAGCTGTTTTCGACAGCCTTCAACGACAGCGCTTCCCTGGATAGTGTCAGAAGCTCCGACCGCCCAGATCTGGCCTAGTCTAGCGTCCCTTCGGCCGTGCGTGGCCTTCACGCGCCTTCCTGTGCTGTGCGTGAATCCCACGAGCCGCCATGTCTATGTCGTGGTTTTCCGGCCACCCTATTGCGATTCGCTATTTTTTTTCCTATTGTGGTTGTTTGGTTTGTTACTGCCCCGAGAGGGCTTTCCTGGCCATTTAGTGGCCTTGCCACCCTTTTAATTGGACTTTGTTGTGTTTCTCTAAGTTGTCTTTGTTCTTAGTTCTAGTGCTAGCTCCTATTTGATTCCGATAGTACTGTTTATCGTTTTGTCACCCGCTCACTCTGCCCAGCATGGAGCATTTGTGGTTTATCGATCTTTTTGGATCATGCTAGTCCTTTTTGCAACCTAGTCGTGCTTGAATCTTTTGTTCTTGATCTTTATTGTATCTTGTACTCTGGATTCAATGCAATGATAGTCTCACGGTATTATTCAGCAAAAAAAAAGTTTACTAAATGGATTTTGAGCGGATTAAATTGTACCTTTTAGAGCGCAACACGCAGGCAAACGAGAAGTTTGCTTTACATTTTTTGATGTACCCGCCCGCTTGAGGAAACTGGAGTGACAAGAATTGTCCTTCACTAAAAGGATTTGCTTAATTTTAATACTTTGAACCAGGGATGTATAGTTTGGATCCTTCATCCTGCCACGTCAAGACTGAAGACACCCTACAGTCACAAAAGCGTTTAATGAGTTGGTGGTAAAAGGAGTAGGATTCAAGGAAGGTTTGTCAAGTATGGAAGAAATGGTAGTGTATAACAATATAGTATTTGTAACCCATGGACAATGATCACGACTTGCCAATTTTACGTGGTGTTTGGAGTGGAAATTTCCACCCCTCAGAATTTCCGAACAAACATAAAATGATTTATCTCTCCTCATTAAATTATAAAATAATATTATAATATTCAATTAAATCTTCTCTCTTTTCACTTTTCCATAAAATATCTATATTTTTTCATAAATCTTAATACCCAACATTTCCACAACCCCAAAATTTCCTAAAACAAACACCACGCTTAACTTGCTGCCAATTTTTCGCCATAGAGAAAGTTATATAAAGAAGGGTGGCAAAGACAACATTTTCTAGTATAAGTTAAAATAGGAATAAATATGAAATAGGCAGAGATTATCAGGGATAATGTATGATAGGCTGTACTTAGGACTCAAGGCTTGCTCTCCAATGAATGTTTGAATCACAATAATCCTATTATACTCTGACGGTCTTCGTGAAATTCTCGAGTTTAAGTGATGTTGGATTTTGAACTGGTTTCGTGACGGTCCATCCATCCCCTGAGGGCCATTTGCTCTCTAGGTAATTGGTACGAATCTGCTCAACATTAATGGAAGCTTATTTAGTAGTTAATTTAGAAGCCTCCAAAATTGGGTGTTGTTTACATAAAAATTGGTAAAAAAGTGAAGATATATTATTTAAATGTATTTTATTAATATTTATTATAATGAAAATAGATAATTTGATAGAAATAAAGATTATTTTATAATTATTTTAAGTCAAAATTTTAGTACACTAAGACCTTGTTTTTTCGTAAAAGTATTATATGATATAATAAATGCAACAAAATTCAAAGATAAATATCTAAAATCTCAAAAAATTCTACACAAATACCAATACTTTTTACACAAACTCTAACAACTTTCTACATAAACTCTAATATGTTTTTATTAAAAAATTATATCAAATTATATCTACACATTTTATTAATTCTAATAAAAATCAAATATTTTTAAAATTTCCCCCAACTCTTAGGCAAAAATTTATAAAACTCCATCTTCTATATAAAAAAAACTTAAAAATCCTAAATTTTTGTATAAAACGAACATAGCAAGTCAAGTGGGCCATGATATTCAAGGGCATGTTCGTTTTGAAGTTTTTTCTAGGATTCAAATTCATTCACAAAACTATCACCGAACATCTTAAGAATTTAAACACAAACACCAATACATTTAACACAATCTCCAATAATTTTTTACTTTTTATTTTGACACAAATTTACTCTTTATACTTTTTCACATAACTCTGATACTGTTTTATTAAATAATTACATCAAATCATTTTTCTCTCCACTTTACACAAACACCTATAAAATATTATTTAACATAAAATATTCACAACTTTTCTAAAATCATACATTTTTTCACAACACCACCCAAGTTATCCAATAAAAAGAAAAAGAGTCTCAAGACAAAAGTACTACTACCAACCTAATTAGAAGACTTAATAAAAAAGTTTGTATAACTCCAAATGTAAGACTAAAATCTTTTAGTGTAGACCCACCACATGACCTATGACGAGATCTCATCTCGACACAATCTTCCTTGCGTTGTGTATTATTCGCCATTTTCTGATCACTATAGAACAACCGGAGCTGACACCGTAGACAGAGATAAGAGAAAATCTCTATCGCTCTCTTTCTCTAAAGGTTTCTTAGAAATGGGCTTCTGTTCCCCAACCAGGTAACCCCCCTCCTCTCTCTGTCTCTCTCTCTCTCTCCCTTCTTGCCTTCTTTTCTCTCAATTGCAATGCTGACTTCCCAAATTTGGGGCACATGCAGTACGGCCTGCTGTTCTCTGGGATGGAAGTCGTCAAGCGTTTTCGTTCACTTGGGTTTAAACGCTACCTGTCACAGCAGAGCTCTGTTTCATAACAAAAGAAAATGTCCTCGAAAGTTACATGTAGCATGCTCTTCTTCTGATGGTTCGCCTTCTTTCTCTAAGATTCTGCATTTTTTCCGCTTGAACTCACAGACTATGCAATTCCAATTTATGATCGTTATTATTTATTAGGAAGTTCGCGTTGTTGTATTTTTTGTTCTTTTTCCTTTTTTCTTGTTCGTAAACTGAAATATCTCCGGATATTGTGCCTTCACATTCAAAAATCTGCCAAACACACACACACACACACACACACACACACATATATATATATATATATATATATATATATATATAGAGAGAGAGAGAGAGAGAGAGAAGCCAAAGGCAAACGTATGATTGGATTCTGAAATGATTTCGAGCATTGGAACTAACCTAAATCACATAAATAGTGTTGAATGCAGCCAAGAGTTGTCAATTTCCTCACTAATGACCTGGATTTGAAGAAACTCCAGAAAGCAAAACAATCTGATGTCTAAAAATTTAATCAAAAAGGAAAATAGGGGATACGAGAGGGCATTTGAAAAAGGGCTTCTTTACTCCTAAGATGCTATGTTATAGTGTCACCCAGTGACTGGTATGTATCTGAAGTTAATCAGGGGTTCTACTCATTTAATTGTGGATAACAATGAGACCAACTGTTTTAGTGGTTCTTTCCTGAAGCTTGTAAACTTAGAAAGTACTTGATACATATTGGTTGGGTCAATTTGGATTTCCTCATTTCTGTTGCCATGACTGAATGGTACTCGAGAATTACTTCATACCTAGAACCTTAGCTTCTCTTCATGTCCAAGCCCCATTATTTATCATTCTATGTAGAGTCCCGTGATGGATGAATATTATTATTGTCCATGATTCAGCTTGCCCCTTCGATTGAACACCTCTTAAGGATTCAGTTGTTATAATGTATGACAGGGGATTAATGATCGCAATCATGCTTGGCCCAACTAAACAACACAACACACTGTATGCTACTTAAAGTGTAATTAGATTTACCAAATCCATGCTCTTAAATTTCCATTGACGTCTATGAGTTTGCATAAGTTTTCATGAAGTTCCTTCTGTTTGACAATGGTAGCTGTTACACAACGTTGTCTTGAACTGTCTTCTTCTTTTTAGTGAACTTTTTTCCTTTTCAATCTACAATATGTATTCTTTGAATTTATTGGGCTTCCCGAAGTAAAGGAATGCTTGTATTGCATAACACGAAGGTTATTACAACATATTCTCTTGGTTCCTATTTCAAAATGACCATTGTGGGTTTTACTCTTACAAATGTTTCCAACTCTGTTTAGTAGTCCGATGGAAGTCTTGGTTTATCTGCTTGCTATGGAGCCCATGATAGATAGTCCTTCATTATTAGATTTTGTCTTTTTCTTTGTTTTTTTTGTTCATCTGTGTTTGTTAATTTATTGCGTCAGTGCTATTTTCTCCCTAATTTTGGACTGCATATTTGTATACTTTTCCATCTGTCTCTTAAACCTTGTTATTTCTGGGACCAGTAAATCATTTATCTTTAGGAAATCAAGTGGCTCTTGAAAAACTGGGTTACTTTCTTGATTTCTGCAATCCTTCCGACCACGTGCGACAACTATCTCATATTATTTTTATTTCCAGATCCGCTCTTAGTTAAGGCTGCGAGAGGAGATCCTGTGAATCGACCTCCAGCATGGATGATGCGCCAGGCAGGAAGGTATATGGCTGTTTATAGAAAGCTTGCAGAGCGATATCCATCCTTCAGAGAGAGGTCAGAGACAACTGATCTCATTGTTGAAATCTCTTTGCAGCCGTGGGAAGCTTTCCGTCCCGATGGAGTTATTATGTTCTCAGACATACTGACTCCTCTTCCTTCATTTGGGGTCCCATTTGACATAGAGGAAGTAAGGGGTCCTGTTATCTACTCACCAATACAGTCAGAAGAGGGACTGAAGGCTCTGCATCCCATTAACTTAGAGAAACTTAATTTTGTTGGGGAATCCCTACGGATATTGCGCCAAGAGGTAACTTCTAGATTCATAACATACCCCTAAAGAATTCTAACTTTACTCTTTAGTGGCGTTTTGTATGTGGTGATAAAATTTCGTACTCTTTATTCAATTATTTGTTTATTCTATGTAGGTTGGTGGACATGCTGCTGTTTTAGGTTTTGTTGGAGCACCTTGGACGATAGCTACATACATAGTGGAAGGGGGTACAACACGTACATATACGACCATAAAGAGCATGTGCCATACTGCTCCACATGTATTGAGGGCTCTTCTTTCCCATTTGACGCGTGCAATAGCAGACTACATTATATTCCAAGTGGACTCAGGAGCTCATTGCATACAAATTTTTGACTCATGGGGTGGACAACTGCCACCTGATATGTGGGAACGCTGGTCAAGGCCATATATAGAAGAGGTCAGGGAAATGGCTGTTGTTTAAATCTGTGTGGATGAAATTTATAGTGTTTGCTTTGTTGAGAGAGCAATAAATTCAGTGCACAAATTAACTAGAGCAAAGCTTTATCCTCCATCCTTCTCTTGTTATACTTTTTTTTTTCTTCCTATAAGGTGTTACTTAGTTTGCTCTATTAGTTTTTAGCATTAGTTTGCTCTATTAGTTTTTAGCATTTATGGTGGGTCATATCATGAATGTTCGTTGTGCGTTTTAGTTTATGAATTCTAATGTGAGAAATGATTCATAGAACAAGAAAACCATTTTACCTATCTGTTGCTTTACATTTGGATCAAACAGTGCTGTACATCTGATATTACATGCTTTATACATATTTATACTTGTTGCAGGATGCCTGTTGGAAAATTTTGGTTACCGAAGTATGATTTCCGATGTTTTCACATTTTCTTCTTTTCCCTTATCATTCATTGGTTTTCTGCAATTGTAGATTGTACGTGTTGTAAAGGAAAAATGTCCACAAACGCCACTAGTGCTGTACATTAACGGAAACGGTGGCGTTCTAGAACGTATGAAAGGTACTGGCGTTGATGTGATTGGGCTTGACTGGACAGTGGACATGGAAGATGGAAGGAGACGATTGGGTAGGGAGATCAGCATACAAGGAAATGTTGACCCTGCTTACTTATTTTCTCCTCTTCCTGCTCTGACAGAAGAAATTCAAAGGTTAGTGATAAGTTTCTGATTAAATTTCTTTCAACCGGAACTTAGCCGTGGACCAGTTTTCAAATTTGACCCATCTTTGATCTTTTGCATTTGCTCACCACATGCTTTCTTATTTTCCTTTAGTGCCTAAGATTATATAGATTGGACCTCTCTACTCATTGTTAGGAACTGTTAGGTTTCTACAGTGATGGGGATTGGTAAGCAAGGGAGTTGTTATTCTCTAGGGCAGATAAGGACTAATACTTGTTTGAAAAAATTCTTAGCAGAGGGCTTCTAAAATGACACCTGACTCTGCGAGTATGAATTGCTTGAGTCTCTTGTTTTTGTAGTTATCATGAGTACAGTAAAGGAACAACATGGTTGTCATTCCTGAATATAATTCTGAGGTCTTTGAGTTTGCAACTTCTCAAGAAATGAATTCCACTGTATTCAGTTCGATTTATACAGCATGCTTCAGTGGTATAATGACATTTTCAAGGTATCTGGCTCGACATAACTTGATGACCAAAAGGGAGTATTAATTCGTGTAGAGAACTAAGGATTGGCTCATTAGTCTTATACTTTTGGTTGTTGGAATTAAGCTCACATTCTAATTTATTGTTAGAATTTTGTCTCCCAGGGTTGTGAGGTGTGCAGGTCCAAGGGGGCACATTCTTAATCTGGGACATGGTGTTCTTGTTGGGACACCTGAAGAAGCTGTTGCACATTTTTTTGACGTTGCAAGAAGCTTGAACTTTGATACACTTTCACCAGAAAAACAAGTGGACTCAAAATTTGCAGTTTGAGTATGATATTCATTATGCGCAATCCAGATATTTTGTTTTGTTAATTTAATTTGTTGTTGATTCACACCTAATTCCTGCGGTATGCGTACTTAATCTTGCTTTAGCTCCGTAGTTGAGTGCTTTATTAATCTTACTTAAAGCGGAGGTTCTGTACATTCTTGTGGGGTAAGCTAACTAGATATGGTTTGTTCCACCTGTGATGTATGATTCTTTGAGATGGATGGATTAATAAACTTCTTTATTTTTTCTTTTTCCATACGTGTACATTTGCAGTTACCTTTGATTTGTTGGTTTCCTTTTTGTTCTCAAGCTCCATCAAACAAGATTCATCTAAGCAAACTGCCATCCAAGCATTAGGTTGAAACTTTATGGTCCAACATCCTTCTGTCTCTGGTCTAAATATTACAAGCAATTATTCAAAATTGCTGCACTCGAAATTCAACTACTTCATTCAGAAGATTCTCAATGCTGCTGTAAAGCCTCAGTTAGATTCTTGAGTGCCTTGTCATATGATAAAAACCCCATGAACCAGAATTCATGACCCTCCCTTGCGACAATCTGGATGTACTTCTCCGAAGGGTTCAATCTGTTGGCTGAAGGATGGACTGCTCTCAATTGATCAATCTGCACAGCGATCTAGAAATCCACCCAGAACATCAAAGTCCCAAGTTAACACGTATCAAAAGTAAGCATTTAAGATGCAATTTCCTAGGCAATGAAAAGGTATGAATCACTCATCGGCTTAAAATAGCTACGCCATCATCCTGGTTATTTGCGGAAGTGTGAAAATGACAATTAACTTAACGGTAATGCACCAAAGGAGTCACTGCTAGAGCACAACAATTCATGAGTGGGCTCGTGGCTGAAGCCTGTGAAGAGCTTGTAGTCGGCCTTGGGCTTCAACTCAGCCTTGGGTGGGGCCAGAGTTGACGGAACTGGGAAAGGAAAAGCTTAGCTGAGTATTTTGTCTTTTTTTTTTTTCTTGGCGCTTAGCTGAGTATTTTGGAACGAAGGAAACTTCGGTAACTTTCAAGTTCCTCGCAGTCAAGATTCTCTCTCTCTCTCTACTATGGCTGGCGATTCTCTACAAGTTGGACAGAAAACTGGGGAATCGATCTCTCTGCTACTTGAAGAGGTATTATTCCCACTGAAACAACTAAAAGCAAGAAACCAGGTGAAGGATCATCGGCAGCAGTATAGATCCAAACCACTCTACTAACTGAGTGAGTTAAGTCCTACATTAAATTAACTCACTGAGTTAGGACACTGACTAATGACTATAATTCATGTTTGAGCATCCTTTAGATCCCAATTATATGACAACTGACATTCTAGTACAATGAAGCTTCCTACAATTAAGAACAAACATCTTTTAGCACTTTTTTACGTCTTTCGACTATTGCAAAACGAGACAGAAGAACTCGACTAATTCTCTGATAGTAGTCGTTACTCTATCACAGCAGATTCTTATCTATACAAAGACTATATCCTTTACTTAACAAACAACCCAGAAGCTGTCGATTCCATTATAATTGTCCACTCAGATATGGGGAACCAGTAGTCTTGTAGTTGGAATTGGGAGTACAAGATTTAAGCTAAGCATCTGCATTTAGGACTGCAGTAGAAATGAGAAAGAAATGAGAATACCTTGTAGTGGATCCATTCCGGGTGCCCGGGGTATGGATAGTAACAGAGGGCTGGTAGATCACTGCAAAAGGCTACTCTTTTGTTGGATAAGTAAAGTGTTCCGATCACAGGTCCGGTGGAAGTTGATAAATAGCAGGCATATGACTTTAGGAGCTTTTCTCCCGGCAAGATATCAAATGTTTGCTGGAATACATGATCGTGCCCTCCTTCCGTAATTACTTTTGTGCCTTGAGCAAGCCTTGCCATTGCTGCATCCGTGAGCTTAGGACTAGTTCTGACTGTTGGGAAAAAAAATAAAAAGGCAGATTACATTTCTAACTTAAGTCCTTAATCGACACAATGAGAATTGGAGTTATTTGAATCGAGTGAGAAAAGTGAATCCTTCAGTGGTGGTAATCCTACGAACCGATCTAAGAAATGGAAAATTGAAACCTTAATTAATGTCAAATCTTGCGGTACTGCTTCTGATAATTAAACTGAAAACTATAAGTTCAGTTTCTCTTCAATGTCAGTTCAACAAAACCACTTTTCCTTCTCTGTGAAATTTTTTGATAGGCCAAAAACGCGACAACATGCAGCGGTTCATGCCGAGACTAGCTTGAAACAGAGTAAAAGAGTCACGAAAGGGTTTCCAAACAGTTCGTCAATCCCAGAAAAGAAATTTTTGAGAGAATACTCACGATGATGCCACATATTGTCTGCCATGGCCTCTGCCTTTCTTGTGACAGTTTCGACCTTCTTCCCGCACCGACTCAACGAGTCAAGCATCTTCTCCATCGGACCTGCAGCACGAAGGACCACATGAGCTTATTCTTTAGAAGTAAAAAAAACCATTAGAAATAGAACAAACCAAGCAAGCAAGTCGAATCATGAATGCAAAAGCGTCCGTATATCTTTACATGGACAAAACTAAAGTACTCAGTACTTACGCCTGCCAGATGAAGACGACGTTGACACGGGGATGATGCTGATGTAAGGGTTAGGGTCATGGTTATAGTGGTTGTTAGCGGTGGAGCCTGTGCTTCTAATAGGTACCTCTGAGTGGTCATTCATTTTGTTGTTGTCGTCGCTGCTGCTGCAAGTCTTCTTCTTCTTCTTCTGATCTTCTGGGTTGATATGGTGTTGGTGGTCCAGTGAGTTAATGCGAAACTGGCTGAGAATCCAAATAAAGGAATTGGTTGCTCAGGGAAAAAACAAAAGTGAAAGTGACAGTCTCAGTGAGACAGGAACAACGACGATGATGGGGCTGACCGAAAGACCAGAACCTCAAATGCAACCGCTCTTTTTGCAAAAGCTAGCCAAAAAGTAAACTCGTTAATGGAAGATATCGATTCTAGAAAACCGAATATGTTCCCCCAGCACCTTTTACTAAGAATGTTGTTGATGGAAGATATCATCGATCAATTCCAGACAACAGAATATGTTCCTCAAGGACCGGGGACCTTTCAAGAATAATGTTTCTCCAGAGCGAAGTACAAAAGTGTTTCCACACATTACTTCAACATTCCCATTAACAGCTGGCGTAAGATCGAGATCACTTGATGCGGGAGATTAAAGGGATAATTGATTTTTGCTTTTGTTTTGTTCAAGTCAGAGTTAATAAATCTGAGCTAATCACGGCCTGTCTTGGCTCGGGAGCAGGTCAATTGATGAGATGCGAGTCAGGTGCGGTACGGGAGTTGAAGACTTGAAGTGGATCAGGCTGAGGCTCAGAACAAAGACCATGGTGGTGGTAATTGAAGACTTGGAGATCGAGAGATTGAATCGGTTTAATTAGGTTTTTTTGAGACGCTTTTTTTTTTTCTTGGTTTCTATGCAGGCGAATGGCCTAATTTATGTATTCACAATAGGGCCACTTTTGGAGTGTAGAAAAAAATACAGGAAGAAATTATATTTGTCACCTTTTAATTATGGTAATTTTTGTAATTTACTCTCTAAATCATCAAACTTGACATATTAGACCTCATTATTTTTGAATATACCCTTTTGTTTATCCGTATATATGATTGAGGATATTGTTGTCAATTCATCGATATATGGGAGTCATTGTCTTCATTTAGGTGTAAAAAAAATTTAATTGCCGACTAATTTGATTGAAAAATTTGACAGAAGGTACAAATATCTGATATTGATAGTTGAAGAGTACAATGTATAAAATGCCTAAAGTTAATAAGTGAAAAATATACTCATCCCATAATTATATATACAATATATTATTTTTGTGAATGAGAGATTGCCTATCGATTACCATTCTCCTTATCTATCTCTATTTGCCTCTCGAGTTTCTTGTTGTAGAAAACTTTCAACATGCACTACAAAAAAAGGCTTTTTGTGACGCAATTTTTCGTCACTAAAAGTCTAAATTTCATCACTAAAAGATTTAGTGACGAAAAGTTTCCGTCATGAGATCCGTCAGTATAAGAGCGTCACAAAATGTATTTCGTGACGAAACTCGAATTTCGTCAAGAAAAGTTTTTAGCGACGAACACTAAATACCATGATTGATCGGTATATTCATCGATCGATCGTTGAAATCGAAGTGGTCGATCGGTGAAATCATCGATTGGTTGGTCTTTGTTTGGAAATGATCGGTTGGAAAATGCTACCGATCAATCGCGGAGTTTATGACGATCAATCAAGAACATAATGGTGATCGATTGATAAATATTGATGATCGTTAGTCTCAAGACTACCGATCCGTTGTGTTTGTCTAATCGATCAATCGTTTTAATTGGACCATGGGTCGCTTATTTAAGCGATGGAACAATGATTTCCTGCGTGATCGATCGGTGTCATGTAACGATCGATCGTTTTAATTGGATGATCGATCGTCTATTTCTCAACCGATCCATCGTTATAACATCGATGGATCACTTGCACGGACCCGATCGGTTGGTTGTTTGACTGATCGATCATTATTTTAGTCGTTTTAATATTGACAATCGATCGGTGTTATTCACGATCTATCGTTATCGAAAGAAGTGATCGATCGTTGTAATTGACGATCGAACGGTAATAACAGAATCACTTTTTTTTTTCAAAACAATAATAATATAAAATATTATACAACACATAATGATGTTCAATAATAATATATAATGATCTGTAATTAATCCGAAAATAACATCGTAATAATACATAGACACAAAGCTATTACAATATACTTGTATCTACCTTTTTGAGCCCCCAAACTTGGCTGAATAGTCACTTTGATACGTCGCTAATTTCTTATCCATTACTGAGGACATTTTATTCTCCAGCTCTTTTGATATTTTTGTCCATAAGCGCTCTTGCTCCTTTCACATGCGCTCCTACTCCCTTTTCATGCACTCCTCATGCTCCAACTGGATGCGCTCCTGATCCAACCACTACTCATCACGGTGGTCCCGCAGCGAGGCCTCCATCTCAGCAAGTAGCCATACCGACAAACCCACGGACCCCCTTTGCATACTTTTTACCAAACTGATTTTTCTCATACACTCAACTCTTATCCATCGCCACCAAACTGATCAATTTTTGTAAACCAAAACGACGACATATTTGAGGATCGATCATTTTGTTTATACACGATCGGTCGTCTTGACATATCTAAACGACACCAACCTTCATCGATCGATCGGTGATCCTAAATATCAACGATACGCTTTTTAACCACACAAATTACTTAATTATTAAAATTATTTTACTTATAATGTCATCTTAATACACACCTCACACTAATATCTTATAATCATGTGCTAAATAAGCGTTATATCACTAATTTATGACATATTAATAGATTCTTTATACTAACTCTTACAAAATATTTATATAATGCAACATGTACAATTTATACATGCTTTCCTAAATTTATCTACCCATTTTTACTTAAATTCTTATATTACTTGTTTATACGATCGCTATAAATTACAACTTAAATTATATTTAGATACGTATTTTAATTTTGCCAAACAAAGGGTATTTTTGTCAATTTATGTATCTAAGTGACGGGAAAAAAATACAAATAAAAAATACATAAAACTGTAATCAAAGTCACTACATATCACAAATAAACAGATATGTCCCAAATACATAAATAAAAACCCAAATCCAAATAAAAAATAGTCTCAAACAGAGAAATAAAAACAAAAATCCAAATGTATGTCCAAAATAGATAGTGAAAACATAATAAAAAATCAAGGTTGGAGAGCATCATGGAAAGTCGCCACGTCATCAGGAATATCTTCGGGAATCTTCTGTGGATCCGCCTCTGTCTTGAACTCGTCCAGGGTCTTCTTGATTTCTTCCAACACGTCGTCGACGTGTGTCATATGAGCCACGAACGTCTTATTGCGCAGCCTCACTACAATGGACTATCTTTTAAATGCGGCCCGAAGCTTCTCTTGGTCTTTCCGGAGCCACTCTATCTCCTTCTCCAATTTCTTGACATGACACTCAAGAGGCTGTAGAGCAGACCTCACAGTCGCGCTGACACGGCTGTCGAGGTCCGCAAATAGCTGGGCCACCCAGAGAGGAGGCACTAGAGGCGCTCCCGTCTCGAGAGGTGTCTCTGATCTGCTCGATTTGGTACCGGTCAATGGTCGTGCTGCCCCCTCTGCGGTCGCTGCTGCTCTACAAGTGAACCGACGTATCAATGCCCCCTCCTGCCCTTTGCTCTTGGACAAGGTGAACTTGTTCAATGCGTTCATAACCACCTTCCGATTCTCCTCTTTAGCGATCACGACACCCCGGGAAATGAAGAACTGAGTCAGGAACACGCCGTATGGGAGACTATAATCCTTAATTCCCCAAGCCTCATCCATTATCAACTGAAACATGCATAGAAGGAAATCTATCCGCGTCTGCTGGCCCAACAAGAGTATGCACTGAGCTCTAGCAAACAGGCACTATGTACCATGAGTTCTGCCATCCACATTCGGCGTCCAAATGAGGTGCAAAATCAGCCAAAACGCAGTGAATTTACTCTGCTTGATTATGCTGCCAACAATGTAGAGGTCTCCCCTGTCATCAGAGTCCACAGATCTTGCTCTGATGTCCTCTGCTCATCCTTCAGTGGTACCGCCGGGAAGGAGGGAGTCTCGTGCCGAGGGCAGTGTATGAAATCGACCATGACGTTTGTCGAGAATATGAACTTCACCCCTTGCACTTCCAGCTGTAACTCAGGTGCTCTATCAACCGAGACAGGTGCACAGAAGAAATCGTGCACCAGGGTGTCCACACAAAAACACTCTAACTAGGAAAGTTGATGCAGGAATCTCTGATACTCGAAGAGTTGGTAGAGGGAATGCTCTTCATACAACAACTCATAAAAATCTGAGAGCGTCACTGGACACTCTTTGGCCACCGGCAACCTCTTCAAGTACTCATACCGCCTTTCCAGGGTCATCTCCAGATGAGTGGCCTCCTGCTCTTGGGACGACGATCCCACCTCGGTCCTCGAAGTGCGCGAACACTTGGCTCCTGACATTTTAGGTATGCTGCAATAATTATATGTGTGTGTGTGTTAATAAATAATCACAATAATATAATTAAAATTTAAAATAATTAAGTTGTAACAGAATGACGACCTATCTCCAATTACCGTGATCGATCGCTAAATGTAACGATCAATTAAATATTTAAGCGATCGATCGCATATACAAAAACTGTGTGTTTTAAACCTACCGATCCATCGCTTAACTTGGTGATTGATTAGTACATGCACCAAAACACACCGTATTACACAAGAGATCGATTGCCACTAGGACGATCGATCCCCACATAGTAAAATGAATCGTTTCTAATTAAATTTATTGATCGATTGGTAAGTGAACAGACGATCAATCGTCTTCAAATAAAACGCATAGTTTTAAATTTACAGATTGATCGTTGAACTCAGATGTTGGATAATTATTTCTCACCAACTACATAACGATGGATCACCTTGAACACACGATCGATCATCGCGGGGACGACTTGAAAAAAATTACAGTTCTTACAATAACCCCAAACATGCCCAAAATCACCCAAAATTGATCTCTAAACATTCATAAACTCCTAAAACATACATTAACACTAAAAAAAACTACATTTTTACGAACCTAAATGGATCATATGACATATTTAAAAAAATGAACTAAAAACGAATATAAAACCGCTTAAAAGACAACATAAGTACGTACCTTTGATGTAGATGACAACGGGAGAAGATTCCACACACTTTGGAAGACAATGCAGCACGAACTTGATCGTAGAAAGTTAAGAGGATTTGGTGAGAATTTGTGGAGATAACCGGTAAAAATGAGTTCGCTTTATTCATATAATCGTTTGCAACAATCGATCGGTAAATGTACCGATCACTCGTGTTCAGTTCCAACACGTGACACTTTATCGTTCGTTGGAGCAACGATCGAACGACGATTCGAAAAAGTGACGGTTACGTAACACGTGGCAACAATTGAATTTTCCTTTCGTTGCATCATTGATCGATCAGTATAATAGCACGATCGATCGACGTCCCGCATTTCATTACTGTTAGGCGCGATGATCGATCCGTATTTGTACCGATCGATCACTATACATTACAACGTGTTAATTGTTCAACGATTGATCGTTTATGTACTACGGATCGATCGGTAGTGGTGACGACGTAATTTTGTCGCCAAACAATTTGTATTTTGTGACGGAGCGTTTTGTCATAAACGTAACGATCGATCACTGTGTGACAAAAATTTTCGTCACAAAAAATTAATTTTAAGTGACGCAAATTTTATTTCGTCACGTATCAAACCTTTAGTGATGAAAAAAAGTTTCATCACCAAATACCTATTTTTAGTGACGAAAATAAAATTTCGTCATTAAGAATGGACTTTTAGTGACGAAATGAATTTCTTCACCGAGAATTTCATCACTAAATGTCAAATTTCTAATAATGATGGCCTACGCAGACCTCTTTGGCCTCATCTTCTCTTCCGTCGGATTGACTCTTGTCTAGACGTAATTGCCCATAACCCTGAGTCCTAAGCACCAGATTGATACCCGTCCATAACTTCAGTTACTATTAGATTAAGAGTCTTCAATAGGCCCATAACCTCACCTACTAAGTTCGTAACACTTTGAATTTCTAGTGGGTTAAGAACCCCTATTTTTGTTTTATTCCCTATTCTACTCATTATTTGCTCTTGTAGTACTGCACACAGATCAATGATTAAACCACTTACCCCCGGATGTCGTGGAACCAGTCAAAAATTCGGGTTTAGAACTTAATTATGGTTGGCATTTTAAGACGATGGAGATCGGTTTAAAGATGAAGAGGTTGCTGGAATTGCTATTGTGGTGGATAATATTGTTCACAAAGATTGGATTTTGTGGTAAATATATATATGATTTTGGGTTTGGGGGCCCAAATGACCGAGCCAAAACCTATAAATAGCGTTAATATATATTGATCCTGTTAGGTTACTATAACAGGGACAAAGCTAGTGCCGGATTGACATTTGGGAGGTTAATTTCAGTTAATTAAATCTAATTTAAGAGGCTAAAATGCGAAAAATATATATATAAAAAATTCTGGCCAGTTTTTTAGCCCAAGGAAAAAAAGAATTGATCTTATGAATTTAGGTTCCCCTAGCTCCTTCCCTAGTTAGTATATATTAACCAATTTAGTTAGGAATTAAGGGAGAGCCGGCAGTGGTGATCAAGTACAGCTATAGCTGATCACAATATTCAAGGGGATCGATCGACACCCAACTCTACTACCTAGCAAGTGGTAGTAGATTTGGGAGGATATCTAGATCAGTGGGATATGATTTGACCTAACTAGGATCATTCGATTAGTTAATTAATTTGTTACTGATTTTATGTGGTTTCCATGATCTTAATGAACTTTATTGAGTAATTCCCGGAAGGTGTAGCTAGCTAGGCCTTTTTCTTTCTCCCTTCACGTGGGGATTGGTGTACTATATAGATTCAAATCTTACGTAATTTCTTATTCGATTTGTAGGGTAAAATTTAGAGAAATATAAACACAATAGATAAATCTTATTATAGGACTCATATTGTCTGAAACTTTATATATATGAGTAGATATGTGCAATATTAAATGATATATGGTCTACTTGTTGTGTCTATCTCTTTCTGAATTTTACTATACCATTTAAGCAAAAAATTAACGAGAATCTTGATCCTGATATATATACACTGTTTAAATTGGTTTCTTAATATAAACAGTACTCAAGTAACGTTTGAATTTAAGTGGATTGAGATAATGATTCGTACAACCAAAAAAAACTTGTTTTCCTCTGTAAACGGGGGAGGCTTGCATTTCGCAGGGGGCCCAAACATCAACCTCCTTGGTTGGCACTTGGCAGTGGGTAGATGCCATTCACAAGATTTCCTTGTACTTCCTTTTTTCTTTTTTTGTTTGACCTCTGGCCGCGTGATTGAAGCTGGCATATTAATTAAACAAAACCGCGGATGCAATTAGAATGGAAGTTGGGTTTTTAAGCTCTCGATTGGACATATGACACCCCTCCCAAAAGAATCATAAATAGTAAGAGACGTGGCCAGATGAATTTGTACATCTATAGATTAGGATGGATAATTATTTGCCTGAATTCAAAGAGAGATAACACAATAGTACTGGACCTTACAATGCACGTTGCCCATATACAGGTTCGGACCATGTGAACTCGATCCACAACATTTAATATTATTATATCGATCTCTCTTTGTTCTAGGATAGCGGATCGATGCAATTGTCCGTAGTACGTATAAGCTTCAGGAATCCTACTGCATATACAAAAGCATTAGAAGCTGATGCATAATGCAACTAACTTACTCCCCGAAAAGGAAAGCCGTTGGTCTATCTGCAGATACGTACATTTCCCTAACTACCTATTTAAGGAGACCAAATATACCACTCACTTCAAAGAGGATACAGTACTTATACCTGGCTCTAAATACACAGCTAATTAATTAGAGCACCTTCTTCACATCCCAAGGGATACTACAGAAATAATAGGAAAATAAATTAATTAACCGATCAATTACATATAAATTAGGATAGTCATCATCAATATGATCTTTATAAACATCCGACTTTCAACGCATACGAATCAAAACTACATTTTGCTTCAGCCGTACGTGGTAGAACTCTCTATGAGTTTCTATATAAGATCCTAGCTAGCTAGCTAGCTCGCTCTAGTACTTTAATCCCCAGCATGTATATGTTCTCGATCGGTCTTTAATTTGCATCATGACAGCCTTGATCTAGTTTTATACCCTATATATAATTGGATGTCACAGCTAGCTAAGTATTAAACTATTTCCTCGTTGTACACAAGATCTATATATTATATCTATTGGCTTTAATAACTTGAATGTAGGACGGGCCAGATATATATGTTGACACTTGTGTAGCCTAAAAGCTATAGATTGACATGGAATTATCCTAAAATATTAGGAGATTTAAGCAATACATTAGCAGCTTTAACCAGACAGATGCCACTACAATGATCATCGAATGACTGATCACTAGTGGAAAATGCTATATCTATATATACTCGAAATATTATTAATTTTGCTCCATGTGGATATAATACCATGGCCCTCATGAAAAGATAGATTAACATATTGAGGAAAATCTCTAATTGGGTCATTAATGATATTAAATATATGTAATTATTCGAAAGATCAATTGGAGAATCCAATGATATATATTAAGGTAAACTCAATAACACTATGAAGATGTGGGACACCTCATTATATTAGTGGGCAATTCCATGCCAGCTGGAATTAGGAGGGAGAAATAAAAATGTTTCAAACGCTTTTTCTTTACCATTATAATCAATACTTGATGGCCATATATTCTTTTATGCATGTGACATGTCTCCTTACACATGAGATCCACATACGTACCTAGCTAGAATGGTTTGCAAAAAGAACAAACAGCCCAACGTCCTTCTAAGTGTGTATAGAGCATAGCTTATTCGTGTGTGTGTATATATATATATATATATATATATATATACATACACACACCAACAATGATATTGTATAATAGACCAAGATCCGATAGATTTCTTAGGGTATTCTAGTATCAGGCGGATTTTTTTAAATCTTAACCTAATTTATTTTTCAATTGGCCATATAAGTACTAATTATCACTTCCCAATTTAGATTTTAATAGGCCAAAGAAGGAAATTTTTAACATATATTTCAAAGATAAAAAGTCTTTTATTTTTATTTTTTTGGTAATGATCAGAGAAATCTTGTGTGGAAGACTAACTAGAATAAGACCAAGCTAACAGGCAAACCTCGGCACTTGGAATTGTACGTCCACCACCCCAAGCACTAGGTATGATCTCATGAGAGATTTTTTAGATCCCAGCCATTGTTTGTAAATTCAAGAGTTGGAGTTTTGATGAATCAAGTTCAGGAGATCATCATAATTGGGCTATATATACCTGTCTAACAAGTTTTCATACTGCTTAATTTATACCAGCCATCATTTAAAACTACAAATGATATTTTTGCATCAAAAGATATTAACATAGGAGGCAGCTTATAATCGTATCAACTTCCATGATCTGTATGTAACCTACCCAAAAAAACGCAGTCAAAGTGAGAGGGATTACTTACCAGATCGTTAGGTTTTCCTCCATCAACTTCAAGCTAGCTATAATTCTCATTCAAACAATAAATACACTTCTTCAGCTATAGGAAACATCAAATGACTTGATCCAAGAGCATCAGTTGAATATTTCAAGCCAGTACAATAAGTCTTCAACACATGGTGGCACTTCAGGAACTGGAGTTTTATTGTTCTAGGAACCTGAAATGCGTCAGAATCTGGTAATTATATAAGTGACTAACTATATACAGTACAATCTTGTTATTCAGTGTCAAAAATATTTAACAATGAAGCTTCAAATCATGGCGGTGCTTCAAGAATTGGAAATTCACTGTTTAAGAACTTGAAATGAATCAGAATTTGGAAATCAGTGTATTAAGATCAAATTGAGCGATTTATGTTTCTATCTAGGAGATGCATGATTTTGTCAACATTTTACTTGTCAAACTTGATGTACGCATGGTGCATATTCATAAAAAAAATCATTTTTGTCACACATGATCTCCAGGTCACATCTGTCAGATGACTGATCAGAGGATCTCTGATACTGCTACTGTAACCAACCAATATGGGGTAATTTATATAAAATAGGACTAATATATAGCTCTATCAAATGCAGGCAATTAGGTACGTATTCTGATTTATGTTGGAAGGTTAATTGCATAGTACAGCATATACCAAGAAAAGGACAGCCATATCTGAGGCTGATCAGTTAGAAAAAACAATTAATAGAAAAAAGAAGGAAAATGCTCAAAGATCGAAAATAAGAAATAAGAGCCCAGACAACAATGTGAACAGGCATTTGGCTAATCCTAGCGGCCTGATTTCTTCAACTACAAAGTTTCTTGATATCATGCAGAGGAAAAATATACAAGTACCTTAAATAAATGTGGGTGTGTGTTTGTTCGTTTTCTTCTTCAACAGACAGATATTTTACAATCTGATGCTGTATCCATTCATGGCGGGCATAAAATCGAGCAGAACTCTAAAGGAGCTTGGACACTAGGAAAAGCAAACGTGTAAACGAGAATTATTAAATCCGGGATTGCATAGGTGAGAGAGAGAGGGAGTACAGAGCGAGAGAAAGAGAGAGCTTCCCCCTATCATTATTGCATCTACTATTGTCTCCTATCGATGTTAAGGTAAAGTTAGAAATTACAATTATAATGTCAATTAATAAAGTAAGAACTATACAGATTAGGGTTTAAATCCCTTGGCCTAGGGTTTATAATGACGGGAATGAGATTCCTTAAATCTGATGATGAATACACTGTAGATAATAAGTTATCTCATTGATCTTCTATGTTACGAATTTTCCTTCGTCAACGACTCTTGAACTGAAAAATTCAATGAATTAAACTTATTAAGGTTCAAGACCTGCAGGCTATTAACTCCTCAAGTGTTTAATTATATCGCATGTCGCTATGCCATGAAGTCAGAAGTTGTGCAGGGGTTTCTTTCTATTTTTCGCCTTGTTTATTTTATCAAATCCATTTTGCAAACATAAAACTTACATTTCCTAAAAGATCAGGGAAAATTACCATCTGCTGTGACAGGCAAGGGAACGCAGATTACTGCATAGGAAAGTTGGAGTTATCACTGATGGCCTTGATTGGATTTCTCTTCTTCTTTTTCTTCTTGTAAGGAATTCCCCGAGCCTTGGCTTGGGAATCCCTCACCTCGCGCAAGTAAACTCGGATAGCACCACTTGCGAATGGGTTTGTCTCAGGCAAGCCACCATTCTCTTCATAAGCAGCTCTAAGCCGGCCGATGAGGGCGTCTAGGCTGCCCCATGCTTGTCTCAGTGGACAAATACAAGGGCCTGGAGGTTCAGGCTGCCCAAAAAAGACACAACCTTGCAAGTGCACCTTGGTTTTTCCAAACTGATCCAGGTACCGCAGGAAATTGAGCACATGATTGGAGTTGCACTGTGAAAGTGCCACCGGTGGCCTTTGGTTCCTCAAGTACTGACCAAAAGTGTTCCAGTCCCGCCTCTTCTGCGATTCGTAGCGGCTTAGTGGAGGTGGCTGCTGCTTCTGATCGCCGCCACCACTACCACCAGCAGAAGCAGAAGACGATCTCGATGATCCTTCTGCTACATCCTTCCCTTTGTTGCTTGACATCAGGGCTGCAGAATAGTTAATTTCTAACAGTCTTTTTCCAGCAGGAAAGGGAAGAAATACATGGAAGAAGAGAACAAAATTCCAGTGGGTGAAAAATTTGGAAATCACATCATGGGGCTACCGAGGAGACATGGTATGGGTCCGATTAAAGTGCTTTAGCTCCTCTTTTTCTTCCTTGTTACATTATTTTCTTGCTTTAGCGATACTATATTATAGGCTTAAGGACTAATGTCCATATTTACTGCGTTAATATATTTATTATTATATGCCTCCATCACCCAAGCAATTATAATCGATTACGATAGCGTAGTTATACTTGCTCTAAAACATATCGTGGGTAGTGACTGGTAACCAGCGTTAGATAACCCGAGTTAAGGTGGGGTAGGGGGCGCCAAGGAGTTACCAGTTTGGGAAGCAAAAACGGACGGTATAGATTCCTTTCTTATTCAATCTCTACAGTAATGATATGTAGGGGTTTCTTTTTACTTTATGTTCTTTAATTAAGCAATGTTTTAGGGATTAGAAAAATAAGCAGTCATTTTACCTACACGAGAAAGGGGTTTAAGGAATGGTAAATGACCATGATGTCCTCCATTAATTACAAAAGAGTTGAGCTCACTTATCACATTAGGAAGAGATAAGGAGGGGGGAAGGTTCTGATATTTCTTATATCTGGATTAAGAAAAAATGAAGAAGAAGAATTGGACAAGGAATGCCTTCAAACAGTGGAAATAGTGATCGTAGTGAACTATAATTAAGGAGTCTGCTAGCTTACTGTATAAATTTTATTTCTGACTAATAATTATATTGTAAACTTATGTGTTTGAAGCTTTACTTTAGGTGACATCTTGCAGATGTCGGCGCTTTCCACCAGATATACATGCGGATGTGTAAGGCCCTGACCAAATTAATTAATTTTTCACTTTTCTATTATCTTATAATATTGCGTTGTAAAATAGGATCATCCATATATATATAGCTTTTCTAATTGTTAATTACATGCACCGAAGCCATATGAAAAAGATCAGCGCAGCATAGACGTTGGAGATCAAACAATGAGCAATTTCTTCTACTCATTTCCTACAGCATTCTACTAGTTTTAACGAAAAAAAAGGAACAAATTAATCAATAGTATACTGCTGATGAGAGAAGGTCATTAAACTCAATAAATTATGGCGAAGACCCTTTATACTGCAGCTAGCCGTTACCTCGTGAGTAGCGAGCGATCCCTCAAAGCTTTGGATTTGATTTTTTCTGAAACAAAAACAACTTCTCTAGGTGCGTCTACCTCTCAGTCTTTAATTAGGACAGCCTCTAGACTTGAGCAACGCCTCAACATATATGGAGGTCTTGGATACATTCAACTAGATCGAACCAGTTTCATTTCTAAGATCAAAACTATGATGTTCGTCAGATTGAGTCTATGAATATATGCTTTAATTCAAATGAGATCTAATTGTCCAGATCGTGTTATGTTATCCATTATTCTTCCGCTTCAACCTTACAATCTTACTTACATCCACACATCTAACTAGCTAAGTTTGGTAATTTGAAGGCTAAATCTAACAAACGGAGAAATTTATGCCTCAAAGTAACATTAGTGTCATAATTTCAGGAGGGAAGTTAATTGTTCCCCTCCTCTGTTGCTTCAAAGACTCAATCCCAACTCCTTATAGGTGAGCAATATGATTTTGACTCATACATAGGTGGAAAGTTAGGCTCATAGATGATTCCAGATGAGTAGGTTGACACTCGAAGATTTTCCCAATATATATTGAAGAACAATAACGTTACAGCTTCAAAAAAAATTAACCCTTCGGATGTCCTAATATACCATTAATTCACACGAGCAGCGCCAAGAAGATCTCCGACAAGTGCAATGCTATTAGCAGGAGGTGACAATTTGTTGGTGACCGACCCCTGTCGTTAGTATTATCTCAGTCTGAAAGCCACTGCCACCACTGGCACCATCTCATCCACTGCTAATAATGCTTAGTGATACTAAATATTCCCTATAAAGGTATTGATGCTAGCTAGTGACGTTTTTGTTGTTGCCCTTCTGGTTTCCTTTTTCCTTCCTGGCTTTTGGACTTTTTGCCAAAACCTGCACAATGCCATGGGATCTCGGATACATGCTCTTGCACTCTGTTTCCTAAAATTACAGAAATATACCAATTCCCTTTCGGTTGCATGCATGCAGTTTTGGGCTTCCGTATTCTCCAAAATTATGCTATTTACCAGACTGACAATGGCCCAACAGATCAAACTTCTTGCTGGGACCTGAGGTACGTAGGAAGTAACTTTCAAATATTAGGAAGACTCTGATCAGGAGCAACGAAGACGTGCAATTTGTCGTTTTTCTATATAGAGAAGAAAACAACGATCGATATGATGATATACCCAGTATAACGTGTCTCAAACGACAGATAATTATCAGAATTAGGTTAAGAGCTTGAGTAGAGTAGTAACTAGTCAGGGATGATTTACCTATTGATCTATCACTGTCCTGTAGCGTTGTCAATTTCAGTACCCGATATGGTGAAGTACCGAAAATGGTGAGAGATCAGTGATATATATATTAGATATATAATACTAGTTCTGATTTGTTTTTAGAAGTAACATTAAGTGTATAATATATATAGTGTCACTATGACGATGTTGATTTTGGCAAGAAAAAAAAATTGAGATTGACGTAAATAAATACATGGAAGGCCAGATAACCCATCAATTACCCCAGTATATATAGTCATCAAATAGACTACCAATAAAATGTTAAGAACCTAAAAAACCTGGTAACGCCATGTTTGGGAACCGGTTTCGGTTTCTGGGTTTGAAACCGGTTTACGACCCATGTTTGGTTACTGGTAGAAACATAGACCAGTTTTAAAATCAGGTTTCTAACACATTAATTTTTAAGATTATTAAATATAACAAATAGATCTAAAATGAAAAAAAAATAGTGAAAAACTTAGCGCCAACCTATGCCAAGGTTGGTGCGGCAGACCCACCACTGTGTGGTTGTGGAGAGGTGGATCCACTTGCGCATGCGTCACTACAGCATAGTGGGATCATAGATCCACTGCGGATCGATGTTGTGTTAGGGTTAATCCATGGTGTATCCAACCCACGCATTCATAGATTTTTTACATCCCAACACAATGCAACACCGCAAAAATCATAGATGCATATCTTAATGTTCTCCGTTTTCAACGTGAATACAACAGTAATATGATTGTTGGCACCGAAATATTTAGACATTAATTACAATGTAAAACAAAACTCGGGAGACTGGATCAGTGAGAGTGGGAGAGGTTAGTTCAAGTACAAGAACTCTTGAAATGTTCTTAGTTTGAGAAGACAAGAGACATCAATTACATGATCATGATTTTATTAGGGGTTATATCGTCATACCAGTTTTAGTATTGGGGGCAAAATGGGTCAGTGAGCAACATATTCTACACGTGCTAGACATTTTCGTTCACTTTGACAGCGTGTGAATCGACGAGACTTAGAAGTTGATGAGTGCAATGTCTCAAAAATAAAAGAAGGGGCTGCAAAGTGTCAGACCTCTCAAACCTAGTGGGTGCAAAGAGTAATTGACTGTTTTTAATATCAGGGGCAAAATGGACAAGTCAGCCACGTGTTCTGTATGTGCTGGACATTTCCGTTCATTTTGACGGCAAAATTAATTACCAGAAATGCAAATCGACGAGATTTAGAAGTTGAGAGGTGCAAAATGTCAGACCCTCCCAAACTTAATGGGAAGTGTAATTAACCCTTTAAGTTTAGCGTACCAACATCGGTTTCCAACACAATATCACCTGAGGATAAAAAGTGATGTCAGAACTCTAGAAAAGTATGGGTTGTGTCAAATTTTTTTGGTCTAATCGGTTTCCTCCTGGAAGATAAGAGAGAGAGAGGAGTTTTCCTATGGGTCAGAGTCTCCGATGCCCAAGTCAGTCTCCCGTGCCCAAGTAAGTGGTAGAGAGGACGGATATTTAACATATCGAGATAAATTTCAAGAAATATTATGAGCCCCCGTCTTTTGCGTACCTGGGGTGTTTATATGGGTGGATGGAGCAAATGTTGCGTCTTTCTCACTATCTTCCTAACTTTTGAACCTTATTTGAGTGTATTGGGCGGAGTCTGTTAGGTGGACTGAAAATTTCATACCCCTCAAATGATTTATTTGAATATGCAGGTGTTCCGGCTTGAGAATGCCATTTCCTTCCCATAATCAACAGGTGCCTCAAAATAAAGAAAAAATCCATCAAAATCCCCTTGGATTGATGGAAGTTCTACCATGAAGCCCTTGTGAAGTATGTTGCTATATATGCTGAAGAATGTAATTTCAGTTCCATATTATTTCGTTATCATAGAGAAAAGTTGGGAAATCAGAATTAAATTTTGAAACAAGAAGGTGCCTAATATTTGAAATGGCAGCAGATAAAAAGGATATTTCAAAACTCGAAAGGCGCGTCAAATCAGGAGCAGGTAAGCTCAATAGACTCCTATAAATGGCTATAATAGAAAGAGTTCTAATTGAAAATAGTAGGGCTGCTAGAGTACTCAAAGTGCAGTATAAGAGGTCAAACAGAAAACCATGCCAATTACTTTCCATTTTCCAATATATATGTTACTGAAAAAAAGATCACCAAGCATTTTCCTCTTACCAGTGTCATGATCATCAGGTTGTCTATGCACCAAATTAAGCGTACTGGATGATTCACGACCTGGCTGGTGACCGGGCTTCTTTTAGCCATACATATGCTCCAAAACCTAAAGGACTGAATACGATGCAGATTTATATGTGTTAATTAGCTTCCCACTTCAGAGACAGGAAAAGTAAGCTTGAATAGTAATACATAATGCTAAGGTGATTTTTACACTTTAATCGTGATGCAAACTCTTCTTTTGAGAACTCCACGAGATTAGTCTTGGTAGTCAAGATGTAGTACTTTGAAGTGGGCTTATTGAGGTTTAAGGGTTCGATAATTTTTTGGGAGGATGTATACGTAAAAGTCAGACTTACCTGATTTGTGCAGTTTGAGAGGCTGTCATAATCTAAATTTTATCGACCTATTAAATGGATTCCACTTGACGGACCTACCAAATTAAATTTCTCCTCGTTAATTAAAAAAACTTTTTGTTGTGAGAAAAGGATAGTCTTCTTCTCGGTCACCCAATGAGCCACCCCAAAAATCTTCAAGAGGACGATGTTAAGAATACGCTCGCCAATCACCATGTTTGGCAGCAGGTGTGGAGCAGGATTACCGTGACTAATCCGTTTTGTCTGTATGTGTGGACTTCAGAGGAAACTACCTTACATTCAATAATTGAGAGGAAATCATGAAACCTAACGAGGTACATGGTCTGTGCCCCAGTTTTGTATTTGATAAAAATTGATGTCAACATCGTGGTCCAATAGAGATATGATCTAAAATGTTAATTTATTGAGTAGACCAAGGTGGAAAAAGGTGGTCCAACTTTATCATCCATCCATATCCGCGGAGAGATTTGAGATCTGGGCACAAATTTATATATTATGTTCAAAAAGTGTTACGGAACAAATTATTGGGATTTGCATGTTGGGACAATTCCCCATTGTTAATGAGGAACACTACCATGGTTTCCAACGATCCTAATTAAACATTTTCTAAAATGCATGTTCTTTATTTGTCATGTTTTCCTACTCTCTAATATTACTCTGGTCTTCTTTCCTTTTTTTTTGTTTTTTTTTAATCAAGACAAACGACCTTTTATTCAAACGGCAGAAATTACATCACCAGGAGCAGGCAAAATAAATTATTAGGCTTTTTTTTTATTTATAAAATTTAATATAAAATATTTAAAATTATCTGAAAATTATTAAATTTAATATAAAATATTAAAGGCTCTATTAATTATTTTTTATGAGACCCTCATACATGACATCAAGGTCTCATGACTAGAACAATTAATAAATTAATAAGGCATTTTTTCTCTTTGAGCAAAGTTTAGAAATATCTAAAAAAGAATTAGGAGGTCTAGAAGAAATATATATGTCCACTCATGATAAAAAAATATATGAAAAGATTGCATCTTGTCATTTTTTTTTTTAACTCAGTTGTCTTTTTATTTTTGGGTCATCTACAACACAAAAAAATAAAAATAAAATATTTTTAGTCTTTACTGGGCCTTGCTCAGGGTGAGGCCTTAGGCCACCGCCTAACTTGCCTTACCCTTCAGCCGGCCCTGACAAGGAGTTTAATCCCTGCAAGCAACTAGTTCAAATCATTAGTATGCTCTATTACACAATACTCTATTACATATAGCGACGGTCATATTAGGTCTGTAGCGGTGGTGAGTGACCGCCGTTATAGACCTTTAGTGTCAAAACAGCGCAATTGCGCCACCGCCGCTAAGTGATCGTCACTATAGACCCGAGGTCTTCACCAGCGGTCACCTGAACCGCTGCAATAGGTTATAGCAGCAGTTTTGTGACATACAACAGCGGTTTTCGACTGATGCTATAGGTCGGTTTTTTTGTACTGACCCCTTTATCTAACAAAAAAAAAATCTCCAAATGTTCTCTACAAAAACATGGACCTTTTTCTGTGTTTTTAATTAATCAACACGTGCACGACAGTCTTTTTTTTTTTTAAGTTCAGCATCTAATATCGTTTTCAAAGCGTTAGGTAGAATTGTTTGTCAAGTGAAAGTGAAATGTTCATAAATATCATTTTCTTGAATGATTCTTTGTCCTATTTTAGGATAAAGATCTTTTTTTTTTATTTGCGATATACTAATCATATATAATCTAAAATATTCAATATTATTTATATTAATTTCTGACAATATAAGTCTTACAATATTCCTTTTCAAATTAAATAGTCCAATTTAAACAACAAATTAAATAAAATCTCTATTCCTAAATAGAAAGCTACACATGCATACACGGAAACTTGAACTAGGACCTTCTGATTGGAACTTGATACTCCTAGTCAGTTCAACCAAATCTCTGATGCGATTCTTTAATTTTTCCCTCAGTTGAAAAGCGGAATTAATTGGAATTACAGTCATGGGTCATAATTTTTTTTTTCTGTTCATTTTATGGGGTCATAATCACTTTCTTTTGCCTTAAAATTTTCCCTTTTGACTCAGCATAATCATCAAATATAATATGTTTGATATTGGGGCACTGAGCACCAAGCTTACTAATCTTCGATTGTTTTATTGAAAGAACATTTGTAATCCACAAACCCATATTCATTATTGTAATCTCCTACGACTATTATATTATTATCACGGTAAAATCACTGTTCCCAAAATAAAAGTTCCTTCTTGAAAAAATTACACTTCACCCCCTCTAATTATCGCACAATTTTATAATTTACATTATAAATTACCAAACTTGAAATATTGCAGTTTATACCCATGTGTTTAAATTTTGCCCTCTATACCAAGATCTCACTTTTTTCTTTAAAAAAAAATTAAGACACGTATTGTAATCTTAAGAGTTAAATTGTGAGAAGAGATATAAAGTATATACCAATTGATAATTTGGGATGCATCAAGTTTGATTATCTTGTACGGACAACTTCTTATAAAAGAGTTAGAGGCAGCATTTTGGGAGTTGGGTTCGGCCTTTTGCCATATGCGCTATACTTCAACCTTTTTTCCTGCCGAGTAGAAGAGAGCCCAACAAATGGGATCGGAACCAGCCCAAGTTTATGAAAAGAAATAACGGTTTCAAGCCTGAGCCTTGACAGATCCAATGCCCGAGCTTAATCTCATAACCGAAGATTAAAACTTTACTGGATGGGCTCAATTCAAGTTTCTCCCCCTACTCTTTCAAACTTCGACAAACTGGGTATCAGCCTGGGTCGAACGTCGGTACCCTTCGGCTTTTTTTTTTTTCTCAATAAACCAACATTCCCATTAAAAACTAAACCAAACCACAATCAGAGTCGCAATACAAAATCTAAGACCAGTTATGCTGCAGCGCAATCTCCGCTGCACGAACATCTGTCATAGCTTCACTCACCAAAGGGTTCGTAGCCTGTATACGTTCCATGTACACTGTACAGAGAGAACTAGAGGAGTCTCAACAAGAGACAACTACATACGATCCATTATGACGTATAGCAACGTCAGAGTTGATCTTAATCTATCCCGTATCCCGGGGCGACCATGAATGAGATAGAGAGGGAGAACAAACCAACCAAGCCGACTGATGATCTTAGAACTAGATACACCACCACCTTATCTTCATGAAAGGCTTGATTGCGAGAAAACCACAAAACATCAAAAAGCAAAGCTGCATGGAGAATGAAATTGTTGATACAGGACTGAGGTATCCCCTGTTGGCTGTTGTGCACAATCGAGATTTTAATGATTTTAATAAATGAATAAGTTTACAAAATGGACATCTTCAAAGACAAAGACAACTTGACGAAAAGAGCCAAACCTTGAAGAAAGAAGAACGAGAAGATGCAAGGAGCTTAAAGTGAAGATTCAAGACCTTAGGGTATAATCATTGTAACTCTTTATTTCACATTTAACAAGGATTTGAATCGCACTTGCATATCTTTCAAAACGTGCATAAACCGTTTTACCTTTTGTTTGAAAGATTAAAATGTTTTTAAAGGTTTCAAAACACCTCAAATATATTCTCAAACCTTTCATATACTTATGGGAAGTAAGCCTTTAAAATTGAGTATTTAAAAGTGGTCAAAAACATGGTTTTAAATGAACCGGTCTATGAAAATGAATTGTAGCGGTCGACCGTCTGTAGTGGATGATGAAAATGATTTATAGCGGTCGACCGGGCGCGTAGGACAAAAATTTGACAGCATTCAAATTTTATGACCGTTGGGCAACGCCTATTTGAACCGGTCGACCGGTATATGAAGCGGTTGACCGATTCAACAGTAAAATTGTCAAATCGACCCCTAACGGCTATAAACGGCTAGTTTTCATATGTGGCCTATAAATACACCTTCTTTTCGTCTAAAATGAACATCCAACGACCACATAATTTTTACTACTTGAGAAATATTCTAAACCTTTCTATTCTATATTTCTCATAGCATTCACACAAAACACACTTTCATATCCTTGTCTTTGTGTGAATAAAGAGATAGAGCTTCCATTTTCATATCTACTCTATCAAGAGAGTTTTCGCTCTTCCATCTACCTATCCAATAGAGATGTTTCCTTTAGTGAGGTTGTTCAGTAAAGAAGAAGCTTTGAGAGTGTATATCTCAAGCTTGGTGAGGTTGTGAGTGTTGAGCCCGGGAGAAAACACTTGTACGGTTCACTAGCACCCGGAAGCTAGTGTGTAAAGCTATTGGAGAATAGTGAAAAACCTCAAGGCTCGGTGAAGGAGCTTGAGGGGTGGATGTAGGCGGGTTTGCCGAACCACCTAAAAATACTATGTTTGCTTCTCTTACATTTCTCCTTACTTCAGCATTTATTTACAGTTCCACATATTATATACTTGTGCAAAAGTAGTATTTACTTGCAAACACAACTTTGGGTTGCCTTAATCCTAAAATCTAGGACTCACATCCCCAAGGTGGAGTCATCATTGAGTAAAAGTCCAACCCATGCTGCAAGAGAAGAAACTGGTATACAATAAATATCCAAAGGCCAAACAGAAGAGTTCTAGAGATACTGGGCTGCCAAACAGTCATGAAAAACATCCAGGATAGAATCATGATGAGCTCCACAATTAGCACAAGCATGAAACGACAAACTACCTCCAACAGCAAGAAGATAAGAGGGAGCTCGAACTGAAAGAGCTTCAGATGCCACTATCCACAGCAAAAACTTAAGCCAGTCCTAGAGAAGAAGTTTCTATAGCAGAGTCCAGTCATGTTCAGATAAAAAAACATTGTTGGGCTCGACAAGACCATTGAGCATGAAGAAAAGTTTCTTTCACAGAGAAAGAGCCTCGAGGGTTGGGGTTCCAAATAAAAGAATCTTTGTGACGCGGGTCAGGTGGAGACATAGATAAGATGTAAGAAACATTATCCGCAGTGAACAAAGAATGTAACGTTGATAAATTCCATTCACCCGAATCCCGATCAACAAGCTCTGCCACCCAACGAAAAGAAGAGGAACTCACCAAGCTAGCAGGTTTGAAACCAGGTAAAGAGGGGATCCAAGGATCTTCAAAACGCTCATAGAGGAGCCATTACGAGCTAAAATACAAGCACTCCCCTTTAGAGAACCAAGAACTCGGCTGATGCCTTGCCAAATAAGTGAAGCCCCAACTTTAGCTCTTGCTTCCACAATTGAGAGTGATGGAAAATATTTGGTATTCATCATCTGAGCACACACTGAGTGTGGTTGCTTAAATAAACCCCACCATAACTTGAGAGTGAAAGCTCTATTTATTTCCTCCAATCTGCGAATACCAAGCCTCCCAAACTGCTTTGGCTGACAGATGCAACTCCAAGCCTTGGGATTATAATTACGAGTTTTCCTCGTAGGAAAGCGCCCACCAAAAATCCTTGAGGCTTCTATCCATTTTTCGACACCAACCTAGAGGAAGCAACACTGATTGCATATAATACTGAGGCAGAGACGTAGCAACAGATTTAATCAGTGTTCTCCTCCTTGATTGGGATAGAGTTTTGACTTCCAGCCAACCAACTTTGAAGTAACATGCTCCTGCAAAGCCTCAAAATGCTTCTCTTTTTTTTTTTGCCTACCCCAAAAGATCGGTAGACCAAGATATTTACAGTCCTTTGGCATGACTAGCAACCGGAGCTCAATACATAAAGTTGTCATGACTTCCGGGTGAGAATTGGGACTGAACAAAATAGAGGATTTACGACGAGTAATGAGTAGGCCAGACCACCGACAATAGGAAGATAGAATCTCGTCAACAGTTCGGGCTTCTCTAAGATTAGCACGAAAAAAAATATTCAAGTCATCGGCAAATAAATTAGATACCAGAGGAGCATTCCGAGCTGCTGATATCCCATGCAGAGTACCATACCCCCATCTCTCTTTGAAACTGTTTAGTCATAACTTCAGAAGAAAGAATAAATAGAAAATGGGACAATGGATCACCCTGCCGCAATCCTTTACCAGGACAGATCAAACCCTGAGGACTACCATAAAGAACTGCTTATTTTGTAAATTTTCCTTTTGTTCTACTTTTGCAAATTCTAATTTTTATAAAGCAATGGTTGCGCTATTTTCTGGAATTTTCCATTGCCTTCTAAACCCGAGCAATACAAAAAAAAAAGCTTAATATACCTGCCAGTCCCAGAGACTTGAGCTTTTCCAGAAATGATTCTTGAGGCTTCATTCATTCCACACACATCCCTTCGTCCGTCAACTAAAGCCCAGAGCCATTATGGAAAATTACTACGTGACCATTTAATTTGTGATGTCTAAAAAAACCCACATCAGCATGCCATGTCCGCGACATCTCATTCCCCCCGGTGTAGTTGGGTATTGCACGACTAACATTCCCAAATTGAAACCCGCGCAACCCATGAATCCTAACTTCCAGTGATAGACGGACACTATGTTCTAGCGACCCACGAACCATAACTATGCTAATTTTCGCTGCTCCACTGAATTGCACAAGTCCGTTATCAGCATCGTCGCCATCAGCATCGTCAACATTTCTCCACCGAAGGTATTGTGGTAATTGTGGCTGTGTATTTTGTTTCCAACGTCTTAGCCCCAAATTTCCATATTCTTCACGGTTTGAAAATTTTGCATTGTTGAGAATGGAGTTGCTCTTTGTCAATTGTGCTCTTCTTTTATTATGTGTATGGAGGTGCTTGCGTGATAGTTATAAGATCTTGGGTATTACGTGATAACGACTGCTCCTCCTTCCCATGTATTCTTTTCTGTTCACTGGGGTGTTGTGGGATCTGCAACTCGGGGAAAGGAAACCCATATGAAGTTAAATAATATTGTTATATAGTTGTATAGTCAGTGATTTAGTTGGGTATATTAAAGTCTATGTAGTTGGGGTATTGTGTCAGTGATTTGGCTATTTGTTGTTGAAGTCTTTCAGTAAAGTGGATACTTTGTTAGATAATATGTTTGAAATGCACCGCTGTTTGTCTCTCTGCTTGGGTTCATGTGGGACCCTTCGTTTGGGGGAAAGGAAACTTGTATGTTGGGGACCATGATTTATTGTCTGTTGTCATTTAAGTTTACAATCGAAAGTGAATAATTCATGTGGGACCCGTCCTCTTTATGTGTTTTAAGCGTTTATTTTTTGTCTGATTCTTGGGGAAGGTGCTTTATGTTTTTTAAGTGTATTCTTCCTTCATTCCCTTTCTTGGCCTCAATTGCATTTACTAATAGGATAAGAACATATGGAAATTAGTTCTACTTCTCTCTCAACATATGAGAATTAGTTCTACTACTTTCTTCATTCCCTTTGACAGGCTGCATGCTCTTTTTTATGCTGATTTCCACCACCAGGTTTAAGCATGCCCACAAACTGTCCGCATCATCATTTTTTATTTTTTTTGCCTCTTGTTGGGTGAAGGTGAATTGGGGTAGGTGATTTATCTGTTGTCCGTATTAGCCCTAGTGGTCCTCTTTTTGCACTGACTTGTTTGTAAAATTCTCACTTGCTGGCGTTTGCATGGCTTGTTTGCATATTCCTCAAATTGCATGGCTTCTTTTAATTTATTTTTACATGGCTTGATATGGCTAGGTTTCTTGTGTAATATGATTTGAACAGAACTAATAAATTATTTATTTATTTCAGATGGTGAGATTTTTACTTCATCATGGTGGGACGATGAACTTTGTACGAGGAGATTTTGTAGGTGGTCAGGTCTCCTTCCTTGGTGATCTGGACCCATACTACATAAGCGTGACGCATATATTAAAGCACGTAAAGGTGGAACTGAAATACAATAATGTGAAGAAAATGTGGTGCAAGCTTGGTCGGAATTCATTTGTGGATTCAATGGTTGTTCTTGAATCTGATGTTGACATGTTGAGGGTTATCGACCGAATTAGTAACAGTAATTTGCAGGATGACCTCTATATATACTTGGAGCATAGCGTAGACGTACCAGATTTATTGGATGCTGAGGGATTGGGAGAGGGAATGAGTGTTGTTATATTGGGAGAGGGAATTGGAGATGAATTGGGTGCTGAGGACTTGGGAGGGAATGATGAGTCTGAAGTTCGGTCTGAAAATAGTGGAATAGACTCTATGACTCAACGTGCTAGATTGAGTGACATATACGACACTGATGAAGGGGAAGAAGGGCTGCCCGAGCTCTATTCCTTACCAATTGATGTAGACTATGAGTTGGAGGAGGAAGATTTAGAGGATTCTGATAATGGGGAGGGAAAAAAGGCGAAAAGTAGTGGGGGAGCTGCAAGTAAAGAGAGGAGACCCCATCTCAACCCGGGGCATCTACATCTCATCACAAGGATGTTGTTGAATGGTTTGGTCACGGTGTTGGAGTGGATAACACAACAGAGGATGATATTGATGCTGGAGCCATATCAGAAGAGGTTGGCAGCATAAGTGAAGATGGAGGCTCCGATAGTGACCGTCCTTGCAGGATACGGTATGCTGACTTTCATAAGGATGACCTGACGAGACCCATTCATATGGTAACTGGGTTGAAGTTCAGAGATGTTGCACTTCCACCATTTACTAATTTATTCATTTATCCAGGGGAGTTCACAACTACCTATATTACTGCAAAGGTCACCTCGCAAGAAATCAAGTGCAAGCTCCAACAGAGAAGTTGACCAACCCAATTCTGAAACTGTGGTAAGACCTATATATGAAAGCACTCAATGGAATAAATCTGTACATTTAACACGAAAAGTAATATTTCTTTATTTTATGCATTCGAGGATGTTCACAATCACCTATATTATCGTGTAGAACACCACGTAAGAAATCAAGCGCCAACCCCCATCACAAAGCCACTCAATGATCCAGACTGCATGTGGAAGACTCATTCTGGTGATGTTTTGTGAAATTGTATTAGATAAGTGTTTTGCGAAACTGGATTTAAATTGGAGAAATGATCATATTTTGAAACTTGGATATGTATTTTGATGTATGATACGCATTTTGAGGGTTGAATATGTATTTTGAGGTTGGATGATATGTTCGGTTATAGAAAATATCATGGACAAATATTGTTGTATTGGATTCAGGTTATAGCACAATGACATTATATTGGAGGAGTTATTAGGTTATAGCACAATGACATTATATTGGAGGAGTTATTGTGCCATTATAGACAGATTGTTCCACTCAATTCATGTGTTGAATAATTTGCGAGTTAGACATTTTTATTTTTAAAATTATTCAAGTTAATCTTTGCACTGTATTTTTGAAATGAGTTCAAGTGTTGGATGTTTAGTTTATAGGCCCAGGTGGCATTATATTTCGTTCTATCAGTGCACACTAGAAGTACCAATGCTTCCATTAGGTGAATCAATCTGCAATATCTAAAAGGCAGCTTCTAGCATTATATTTTGTTTTGTCTTTTGTTTTTTTATTGTTTGTTTGTTTTTATTAGTCATCTGCCATCAACAAATATCAGAGATTATAAGATAAAAAGGTAGCTTGAAATCTTTATTCGAGAGATTAAAATGAAATCAATATTGAAGCAATAATGAGATAACCTTAAAACGTACAAGAGTATAACTAAGAACATAACTTCACATTCACATATAGGGTCCCTACCCACCAATGCTTCCATTAGGTGAATCAATGTCCAATATCTAAAAGGCAGCTTCTAGCATTATATTTTGTTTTGTCTTTTGTTTTTTATTGTTTGTTAGTTTTTATTAGTCATTTGCCATCAACAAATATCAGAGATTATAAGATAAAAAGGCAGCTTGGAATCTTTATTCGAGATATTAAAATGAAATCAATATTGAAGCAATAATGAGATAACCTTAAAATGTACAAGAGTATAACTGAGAACATAACTTCACATTCACATATAGGGTCCCTACCCATTACAACAACAATGATAACATAAACATAAAACACATTACAACGACAAAGACTACAACTCAAACAATGATAACTTAAACCTTAATAGTTCAACACATTACCACAAGGACTCTAAGTGGACTTTCAAAACACAAAAACCCAAATACCACCATCGATCTACTACAATCAGCACTTAAAAATCTAATTAAGATAACCAACACGCCAATTATAATGGTCTTCATTCGGTTTTTCTTCGCAATGTGAGATCGCAATTGTGCATAAACCAGTTTAATATCTTCAAATACTCGATGAAGTTGATCATCCATCTTTATTTGATGTTCACAGACCATTCCAATATGCTAATGCATTCTTTGGAGCATTCGAATGACTTCAGCCATATCTTCGGAGTCTTTTGAAGAAACAATTTCTTCCTTCACCGTTTTCTCTGTAAAAATTGGGGGGTCTAACCATTGAAAAAATCACATCCAACTGACTCTACATATCACAACTATGATATTTAGTTGAAAATAATACACAATAGATTGAAAAATCAACATAACTCAAACTTAGCAAAAGATAATAATGTAAACCGTTTTTCCAAATCGTTCACATCCATTGAAGTGTCGGCCTGGATTTTCACGGGTCATGCTAGTCCGTAGCTTCGTTCGAATCCCACACTTACATAGAGGCTGAGGCAGCACCTCAGCAGAAACACCATCGTCGCACCCACCCGATGAACTCGTTGAAATAGTGGACATCATTCTAGAGATTAAGAAAAAGTTACACGTGGATGAAAGGTACCCAATTGAACATTTATTCAGGGATTGTGGCAGAGACATTTGGCAAAAAAACAAACTACAAGAAAATGTTTACAAACCATCGAGGGTGAGGGGTTGACGATGCCTTTAATGGAGAAAGGTTGCAGACGGTGCTAGCGACGAAGCAATCAAATCAGTGGAGAAAGCGAGAACTAGGGGTTAGGGTTCATGCGTAGGCAAATGATTCTGTTGAAGCATATAGGATGAATCAGTTAATTTGGGGAACAAAAATAAAGAGCTCGAGTCTGTTGCGGACGTGCCCTTAAATAGTTGTCTTGTGGCGTGCTGATGTGGGTTTTTTGACACGTATTATGAATTAAATGGCCATGTTGTAATTTTTCGTAATGGCACTGGGCTTCAATTGATGCACGAACAAAAAAAAGGAGAAAGCCAAGAGACTTATGTGGAAAGAATGAAACCCCTGAGACCATTTCGGGAAAGGTCAAACGACAGGGACTGACAGGTATATTTAGTAAAAAAAATAGAGAATTGTAAATAACAAGGATTACTTTCCTCAACAATTTCTATAGCATAAAATTCCTAACACATCAAGCAGCTAAAAATTATCAATGTAAATGTTAAGTTGGCATGTTATGCAAAACGTTTGCGTTTGGATTGGTTTTCCTGACTTCTTCTAGAAAAGACATTTGAATGAGTCAAAGTTTCTAGAAGAGAAAGTTAGAAGCTAGAATATAGTTGAAGTCTAAGGCATTTCACTATGCGCAAGAAATAACATAAAGTTGTTTGACTATTGGCAAATAGCCACTTCTTAACCTTTTATCCATATACATATAAAAGGCTTCCAGAACAAAGGATGACTACCTATTCATTGAGAAAACACATTTTTATAAAGAATTACAGATTACCTAGCTTTTGTGAATCAAGAATCTTTTTGAAATGTTTATATCTTTTCTTTGAGAGATCTTAGGGGATTGTGCTTCAGAGATTTTACAATCTTAGAATCCTCGGTTTGGAGATCACTACACTAAACTTTTGATAAAAAGTTGACGTCCAGAGGTTGCTGGAGGTTTGACAAAGGTTGTTGGAGGTTTGACAGAGGTTTGAAAGTAGTGAAGATTCGAAATTGCTGGCCTAAGGCGGCCCATAGAGTTGTTTCTCCTTAAATAAATTCTTTAAGGAGTTTTTCTCTTTGTCGCCAAACTCGTATGTCAAAATGGTGAATGCTCTATTTTTACTTTTATTTTATAGATTTCTTGTTATTTGCTAACTTCTCTTATCTTGTGAATTTGTAACATAATCTTTGAAGGATCAAAGGAAGAGAGATACCAAGAAAGTATCTGTGAGGTAAAACTGGTAAAATATTAGATTTGATATATCTAATCTTTCTTGAGTATATAAATTGATCTTTGATAAATTCCGTTCTTGAATCTGTGATTACCGTCTTCCGTAGTTTGTTTAGATTCAGTTGTAGTTTGAATAGAAACTTACTATGTTCTTGAGAGATTTTACAGAGCATATTAACAGTACGTGAGTTCTTATTTTTCTATTTAAATAGACCTATCTGAGCATTATTAGGTTCATTTGGAATTAAAAGTATTTGATTTTGATTGATAATATCTAGATCAGATTACATTGGAGTGAATATTATTGTGCGCATCACATTGTCTTTAAAAAGGGTGCTGTAAATTTTTAAAGATACATATTCACCCCCTCTAGGTATTATGTACATTCTTTTGGGTCTAAATTAGGTTGTTCAATTGGTATCAGAGCTTGAATTTGTTCCTTGACCCAATTTTGTTCCAAATGGATAGAAGCAAGTCTCTTTTATGTACCCTCGTTCTTTGATTGTTTGAATTATACTTATTGGAAAGTTCAAATGCATGATTTCTTAAAATCTATTGATGAACGAGTGCGGGCAGCGGTTGATAAATGTTGGTCTATGCCGGAAGGTGCGGTTGACGGTGTTGTTGTTAAAGAGAATCCTCAAGTTGAAATAACGAAGGTATAAACACAATATTCATGAGCCTGTCACCAGAAGAATTTATGAGGATTTTGAATTGTGTGACTGGGATGGATGCTTGAGATGTCCTAGCCCTTACTCATGAAGGAGCTAATGTTGTAAAAGATTCAGAACTTCATCTGAATATTTCTAAATTCGAAGATATTCGAATGAGAGACGACAAGAGTTTTGATGAGTTCTATGGAAAACTTACAGCCATAGTTAATGGTAGTTTAGCCTGGGTGAGAAAATTCCAGAATCAAAGGTGGTTCGTAAAGTCTTGAGATCCCCACCCCAAAAATTTGGATCTAAAATTACTGCTATAGAAGAGAATAAGGTGTTAGATGAGATCAAAATTGATGAATTGGTTGGATCCTTACAAACATATGAGCTGACATTTCCTTCCTTTAGAAATGGTAAGTCCAGTACTTTTAAAACCGTCAAAGAGGAAGGTGATTCTACATTGATGATGATTCCTTGGGAGATGATGATATGGTCATTTTAATTAAGAAGTTTAAGAAGACATTCACTTTTAAAAAGGGTAGAAGTTGGAAGGATAAAAAAGGGAGTTCGAAATCCTTCAACAAACCTAGTTGGAAATCTTTTGTTAAAAAGCATATAGGATATCAAAAGAATAATGTAGAGAGTTGCATACAGTGTCATGGTTGTAAAAGGTATGGTCACATGAAATTTTAAGTGTCAAACCCATTTAAAGACACAAAGAAAACTAGCCATGAATGCATCACTCACGGATTCATACTCGAACACTTTTTCTTCCAGCAAAAAAACGTCTATTCAAAATTGATGACGGTGCTAGTTGCTTGAGCTCATGCGCAAAGTCAGTGTCGCTGCTTGGTTCAGTGTTCAATCGTCTTTCAAAAAAGCCCAGAGGTTTTGTAGTTGTTGCATGGTGCAAATCTTGGCAAGTTTGCTTAGGAAAGGTTCAAAGAGGGATAGGATTAGCTTAAGATAGTTGAATCGGTTTAGATCACATTGTAATCGGTTTTTGAAAATAGTGAAGATTCAAAGTTGCCGGCCTAGGGCCCGGAGAATTGTTTCTCCTTAAAGAAGTTCTTTAAGGAGTTTTTCTCTTCGTTGCCAAAATCTCGTTTGTCAAAATGCGTGACAATTATTATCATTCTATAATGAAGATTTTCAATTCAACTACGTTTTCTCTAGCCAAGTCCTAGTTAGACTAGTCACCCCAGTAACCTTAGTGACTAAGCGGAGGGAAAATTTAATGATTAACGTCATAGTTTCCCATAGACGTGATGTAGTCAAATTTTTAAGACATCTACGCATATCTAGCATTGTCCCTACTTCTTTCATGCATACTGCTCCGGCAATTTCCTCTAAAAAACAACCAGCATTAATTCTTAGATGCATAACTGCGACAAATTGTGAAATTATTATTGATGGGGTAGGATTTTTTGCCCACTTGGCTGACCCAGCCCAGGTGAGGCCCTACACACTTAAATGAGGCTCATCGGTAAAAAGCCCAAAAGTGGGTCCATGGGCAGATTTCCAAGGATCTCCTCATCTGCAGGGCCATGTTTCATTGGCCAAATAGCGGATCAATCTGCAGAGAGACTTGCTCCCACTAACACCCCATCCGAACATTCTATGTGCAAGGAAGAAAGAGCCATTTTCTGTCAAAGAAAAGGGTTCCTTAGCTTACAAAGGGGGATGAATGGTAATTTACAAAAACAGATTTTTCTCTTCTTGCTCATGATTTTCTTACATAGACTAATTTGAGCTTCGGAGGCTGACCCACAAGGCAACCTAGCTCACCATTTTCTCAGTTTTATAGGTTCTCCACCGTTCTTCATGCTAGGTTTCTGGCCAAGCTCCCTCGGACACTCCCTGTCCAGTGGATTTTTGCGATAATCGATCAAAAATGGCTTCATTAATTATAACTTGTTTTAAATGGCTAAGCCGATTGGACTAGGTGAATTTAATAAAGTAATTTACATTTGGCCTCCCAAAATAACATCGTGACTTTGCCCAAAATACATGGATTAATATTTGATCTTTTTAACGAGGGTTCCAATTGAGGAATTATTGAATAATGTCATAAGGCTTGCATTTCAAAATTTAGAACCATATAAGGACAAACTTACATATGATTTAGCTTTAACCAGGCTGAAAAAGAAGATAGTAGGATCCTAAAAAGGGATTGAAAAAATCACTAAATGCTACGACAGCGTGTGAGTCCACGGGAGGTGGTCACCAACATGTGTGATTCATGCGCCACTTAAAGGCCCCGGCTTGCAGCTAATCAGCTCACCTAATATTGCTAGACCGACCCTCAGTGTGCGTGAGCTCCTTAACTGTCAGTAGCATCCGGAAAATAAAAAAAATGGGTCGGGCACTAAAAGCCCAGGCACGGAGCTTGGAGCGTGTGAGACGTCACACTGTGGCCGACAGGCAGCAGGAAGGATGCTCTTAGATCGCCAAGCGGAGGAAAGCCCACTTAGCTATCGAAGATCTTAAGAAACACCATTATGTAGGTAATGTTTGATTGAACAAATATTGGGGTGTTAAAAATGTTGGGGTGTTAGAGTTGGTGAAAAAGTGAAGAGATAGATGATTTAAATGAATTTTTATATTTATTTAACGTGAAAAGTGATGATTTGATGGGGATAGAGAATTTTAGATAGTTATTTTATTGAGGTGTAAATTTTGGAGAGTGGAATTTTTGTGTGTCAAACATCCCCTAGTCACCAAGATTCCGACCAAAAACCAAAGAGAGCAAGCACAAGAAGAAGAGAGAGAAACAACAACTGGTCACAAGGGAAGGGGCCAGAGGTAGGGAGAGACACGGGAGGAGCGCCAGAGGAGAAGAGGACGACTAGAGCGCTATGTTTTTAATAATTCCGGAGAAAAAAACAGAGTCTCTCTCTAGAACACTAAAGAAGAAAGGATTAATTACGTTAAGTTAGAACACCTACTCTAATAGTCTAATACCATATTGAAACATCAATTGTTTCAAAAGTTGAAGTTAATTAATATGCATGAATTTAATCAAAATTCATTTAATTTTTATTTATTACGCAAATTTATCTTCATTGTTTTCTTATCAGTGGAAGTGAGGTTTTACTTCGAGTATTTATGCACAAATAAGATGATTTTTTTGGTAATGAGGGAAATATTTCGTATTCAGCTTGTGTACCGGGTTCGAACTCTCTTTGCCCAATTATGAGACATATTGATTGGATTGGATTGGGAGTGCAATAATAAAACCCGAACACTCGGACGGGCTCTACAATCTAAAGATCAATTATGTAAAGAACTTGGACGCAAGCGTTAAGATTCAAATTTACTTCTACCCACTAAATACAGTTCGTCTATAAGTGAAAATTCATCGTTTCAACTATTGAGCTATTGCCTTTAAAGATAAAGAAGAAGATTTTTGTTGGATAATGGGAGAAATCTTGCACAGGATCACGCTAAGTAAACTATTCTAACATACAAGCAAACTCCCAAGAGGCTAGCGCAATACCATGACCTCCAAGACCCTTCATTTAAGTTGGCTCTGATTGATCTCTATAGGGTGATGCTTAGTCGCGGGACCGTAAATGGCTGGGGACAAAACCGGCACGTACAGCCATGGAAAAAATCTTGATATCCTTTTGTCTTGGTATTCAAAAGTTGCCAAAATAGATATAATAGATCAGCGAGACATGATTGTCACGACAAGAAAAACTTTGGCTTGAACAATCGTTCCAATTTCGTTGGGAACAGCTGGTCGGTAAAAACCAACAATAGCCATGCATGACAAAAATTTCATTCTCAGCTATATAAAAATCATCTGCGCACTTCTTGCCATTGCCCAAAAGCGTCGCTAATAAGCTTTTATCGACATATATGTTCCTCAATTTCCTACGGTATACTGGTCGATAAAGGCGTTAGAGGCTATCGTTGGAAGTGGATAATCCATTCTCAATCCCAATTTCAGTCATCCATTTTTGTCCTTGTCGTTTTTGCTATTCTCTCTTCGAGATTTTACTGTTACGTACGTACTCGATTGCAAGAGAGCTTATATAATTTAAATCTTCCTGATAGTTTAAGATTTTAAGATAAAAATACACGTAGTATTTGAGGGGGTCAACCTCTTGTCTCTTTGTGAATGTCACTAGTTAAAGTTTTATGATATCCTTCTCTATCTTTGTCTATTTCTTTGAAGATGATGTTTCTTCTTCTTCTTTGTAATTCACTTTGTTAATGTTCTTGGAGATAAAATACAGAGATGAGTGATCTGCAGTTTCGAATGCTATCGAAATAGAAATAGTTCATAGTTCTTAGAATACATATATTGTGACTAATTAGGAATAAAGCATTAAGCATGCGGGAAAAAGGGATGCTTTTGGGCTCTTGACTTGTCCACTGTAAAGGGGTTCGTCGGCGATATTTGGTAACATGAGAACTGTGTAGGCTGTCGATTAATTTTGTTCTTATGCGAACATGGCCTCGCTCGACAAGCAATTAATCTCCCCTTGACAGTATAATGTGATAATATCATTAACCGTGTCGGCGGCCAAAAGTTGTGGGAATTGACCGAATATTTATATAGAAAATTAAATCTCTTAGGCTCTGTTTGCGTAACAAAATTTTAGCCACCTAAAATTATATCGTCATTGCAAAACATTATTTCTCCTCACTTTTTCACAAATTTTTTCACTCTCTCCTCACTTTTTCATCAACCCTAATACCTAAAGTTTTAACAACCCTAAAATTTTACTTTTCAAACACAGAAATAATGCATAAAAGTTGAATGTTGATTTGTAAATTTGGATATGGTTGAAACTATTATGTAACTCCTTAGATTAGATCCAACACGGGGAGAAGAATTAACATAGTTTGGGATAATTGAATATTTGGAGAAATACATAGACTTTTTTTTTTTTATGTTTGCTCATATACCTGCCCAGCTACGTCAGAAGCTTGTTTCAACTATACAAGGGGTCTTGAAACTTTGTGATCGCTTCATTTCGCTTCATATTTTGGCCGCTAATTGTTCTATTAATCAATTGGCTTCACTTAACTCCATATTTTGATCTCGAATTGCTTCATAAATCTATTGACTTCATTTTGCTCCATATGATGGTGTCCAATTGTTTTATTGATCAATTCACTTTATTTTATTTTCATATTTTGGTCTCTAATAATTGTTCTATTGGATTCATTATGCTATATATGTCAGACAATTTGCACCTAAAATTATTATTTTTCTCACATTTCACCCATCAATTACTGATTTCAAATACTTTGCAGCCTGCTAAAATTTTCCGTCAATTTGAATAGAAATTAATTTTTTTTCTTTAAAATTACGATTTTAACCTCACAAAAAGTCAATGAAAAAAAATTTATGTTACTAAAATTATCATTTGCAAGCCAAAAAATACTTTCCTTTCAAGTTTGTTAATTTTTTTTTAGAAAAGGGTGCAAACTATATGAAATTAACAATTGGAGGGTACAAATATGACAAAATAATAGTTTATTGTAAAAAGTGTCACAACCCTCATAACTTGAGAGTGCAAAGTTTATTTCTCCCTTGAATATCTAAACTCTATTAGTCCTTTACTAGATGGAACCAACTGATTTTCAAGCGGCTCTGTGAAGCTCTATTTTGTGACATCGATTCACCGAAAATTTCAAAGTAGATGGTAAATGTATTAAACAATCTACTAAAAACTACATTATTGTTTTAGGGACCATCATAGTACGCCTCATATTTATGGACAAAAATCAATAATCCCGCTCAATTTCAATTGTTTTTATTAGCCCTCATGTTCCAAAAGCAATAGATCCTTGTCTTTCGTTAGATTTTGCTCTTAAAGCATTGAAAATGACTCTCTATGACAAAATTACTTTAAAAATGATACATAAATAAAAAGTAATAATTTCTAAATCAAAATATTGAAATTATATTTATTATTATTATTTCAAATTTTTTGAGGTATTTCAATCAATTAACATGATTTAGCCATCAATCAAACAAGGGCAAAGATTGACTATTTTTGAAACATGTGGAGTATAATAAAATAGATTAAAATTTGAGAGGAACTAAGTAATTTGTGCCCTTAAATATAAATCGGAGGATGTTTCCACTTATAAACCTTCACCAAGTAAATAAGAATATATCTCTATAGAACAATCGATCTATGAGAACAAGCAAAAAAAAAAAAGAATCAAATTCGCACTTCTTGGTGGCTACAATTTAGGCGAAGCTAAAGTCATGACCATTTAGCCTTGTTTGGTGAACTAATGCAATTTCTCTCTGAATTCATTCGTGGGTCAACTGTGCCATAATTGTTTTTTCAAGAATTCATATCCTAATCTCTTCTAATGTTACCCAGAATATCTGAATATAACATGCATGCATTGCATGATTTGTGACTAAGTTAACCCAAATATTTACATACATAAAATATGCTTAATTCCTAATCCCTTGGATTTTCAGTAAATAATTTATTCGCCTCCACTAGTGTCACAAAGTACGGAAGTCAACATTCCGAATTATAAAGATCATTTTTAATTTTTAATTTGTTGACTGAAATATTAGATCATTACAAGATAAATAAATATTATAAATTTATTAATAATTAATACGAATAATATTAAATACCAAAGAAAATTAGTTCTTAATCATCCAACTCTCAATTTAAGGCCAACCCACGTGCGGCAAGAGAAGACATCTTAGAAGGCCAGATTTTTTTTATTTTTTTTCTAGAAGGCTAGATTTTCAAATAAGACATGCGAGGACCTCATTGGGTAATCTGACAAACTGGCGTAATGGTACACAGCAAAGGACCAGTCCGTATATGTTGACCCACTCGGCCTGTTTGCACAGAACTATTATATGAAACTCATCGGAATATTGACCCAAAAAAGATTTAAGGCTCGTTGCTTACTTGAGACCCCAAATCTTCATGATCTCGGACTCGAATGGGATCATCAATAATCCAGAGCAATTTGACTGCTTTATATTAGTCCTGGGAGACTTGTTTCAGAAGCAGCACATCGGAGACGTGATTTTTTTTTTCTTGGCCCCACCGTCACGTAGTGTTAGCTTGAAAAGAATCATAATTGAGTTTGTGTTATTTGACCAAAATACGAATGTGATGGAAGGGTGTGTTTGTTTTGTAAAATTTTAGTGCGGTTAAAATTTTAGGTATTGGATTTAGTGAAAAAGTGAAGAGAGATAATTTTTTATATTTTTTATAGTGAAAAGTAATGATTTGATGGGAGAGAAAGATTATATTTTTAATTTTTTATTGTGTTAAAATTTTAAAGGGTGTAAAATTTTATAACACAAACACACCCTAAGAAAAAGAAAAGGAGATCGCATCAACTCTTTTATAGAGAATGATCACGATCCATAATTGTTTGCTATCCTCTCAAATGTTTTATATTTGAATTAACGATCCAATCAAATGCTAAAATATAAAATAACAAATAAAATATTTTAAAATTTAAGAGCACATGATTATTTTTTGGAGAGCCTACTATAATATTATCCCTATAAATTAAATTCATTGAAATAATTTATCGGATATTATTACAGATTGAGAGAACCCAAAGTCATCCTCATCTGGATTGGGTCAACATCCAGACAATTTTGACGGCTTATTTTACTATGGGAAGCTATAATTATTTAGAGAAAAAGCGCGCCCACAACATTAACATAAGAAAACTGTACAAGAGATTATACAAATAATAAAATAATGTTTTCTAATTCCATTTGGAGTAATTATATAACATATTTACACGCAGTCCCCCAGTTATAAATAGGGCACTGCTTTGCTTAAGCTCTACAACCCACATCAGAATTCAGGCCCCCTTATTAAAACTAGCCATGACCAGAATGCCTTCTACTCCTTCAGAAAGTACAATGCCCTTGCTTTCCCTCTTCCTTTTCTCGCTGTTTACCTTCATTGCCCAAGCTGCTGTTCCTCCCAACGCCACATTCAAGTATGTTAATCAAGGAGAATTTGGGCCATACATTGTTGAGTATGACGGAAACTATCGTGCTCTACCCGTCTATGCTTCCCCTTTCCAACTTGCCTTCTATAATACCACCCCTAATGCCTTCACACTCGCTTTGCGGATGGCCACTTCACGTTCAGAGTCGCTCCGTCGTTGGGTTTGGGAAGCCAATAGAGGCAATCCTGTTCGGGAAAACGCTACCCTAACTTTTGGCAGGGACGGGAACCTGGTCTTGGCCGATGCCGATGGCCGAGTTGCTTGGCAAACCAACACGGCCAGCAAAAGTGTTGTAGGCCTCGAGCTTCTGCCAAATGGTAACTTGGTGCTTTATGACTCCAAACATAAATTTGTTTGGCAGAGTTTTGACCATCCAACCGACACACTCCTGGTGGGTCAATCTCTAACGGCTGGGGGTGTAACCAAGCTTGTGAGCCGGGATTCGGAAAGGGACAACAAAGACGGGCGTTACAGCTTGGTGATGGAGACTAAAGGATTGACTTTATACTACAAGAGCAAGATCTCTCCAAGGCCGGTTCTCTACTTCTCATCTTCCGACTGGTTTTCTGTTGAGCAGGGTTTCTTGCAATATGTCACCATATATTCCTCCCCAGAAACAGATGAGGGCTACGCTTATGAGCTAGGCTTAGACTACGAGGTTGCCAACTCCTCAACTTCGGGTACCAGGATTTTGGCAAGGCCCAAATACAATAGCGCCCTGTCTTTTCTTCGTCTAGGCATTGATGGCAATCTTAGGTTTTATACATACGATGACAACGTAGATTACCGTGCCTGGGAAGTGACATATACTCTCTTCGATAGAGATTCGGATGACGAAAATGAGTGCCAATTGCCAGAGCGTTGTGGCGAATTGGGGCTCTGCGAGAACAACCAATGTGTTGCCTGTCCATTGTCAAATGGATTAATGGGTTGGAGCAAGGATTGCAAGGCAAAGAAACTAACTTCTTGTCGGCCGAATGATTTTCACTACTACAAGGTGGAGGGTGTTGATCATTTCATGAGCAAATACACCACTGGAGATAGCACGACTGAGAATGATTGTGGAAAGAAATGTTCAGCTGACTGCAAGTGCTTGGGCTACTTTTACCGCAAGGAGACCTCCAAATGTTGGATTGCTTATGATCTGAACACTCAAACAAAGTTCGCGAATGCTACGCATGTGGGTTATATCAAGGTACCAAATCACTGAGAAGCGCCTGCTGCTGGCTGTTATAATTTGTTCAGGAGCACCTCATACATAGTGGTTCTTTCAAGTTTGAAGCTCTTCATTCCCTTTCAGAAAACATACTCAAGTTTGCCAATAAGGATATTGTACAATGTTTCAATTTTCTGATTGAAGCTCAATATGAAAAAGATCTTCTTCGTCTTTATATATAAGGTCTTTTTTCAGATTATTTTCGTATTTTGCTATAAGAGAGTTCAAATTACGACTCTTTCTCACCTTCAAGCTGCCAGTGGTGTCTCAGTCATATTAAGTAATCAAGTCAGACTTTAATCATACAAAGGGTGTAACGCACATGTTGTGTGTCATCAATGAATTTTTTTTTCTAGGTCAAGTTCCAAATTGGAACCGAAATACACTCACCAGGCGAAAAACGCCGGCAGGATCCTAAAAAGGATCGGATGAAGCCACTATATGCTCCATGATAAGCAGTGGGAGCGGTGGCCGGACATAGTAGACGACGCTACTAGGTCCTAAGCTTGCCAGCAGATAATGCACCACAACCTGGTACAGAAAACCCAAACAAGGGGGGACAAAAGATCCACAAAGGATCGAAAAAGCTCACGCAGGGGCCGGACCAAAACACACCAACACAAAATACAAACAAACACAACAACCAACAACAACAAAAACCAAACAATCACAAAAACAAAGACGGAACCAGCACCACCGCCAGATTGCCTCAGTTCGGATTGTTCTCTAAAGAAAAAAAGAAACTGTGTCGAGGATATGTTTGGCCAAGTTGCATTAAAGCTTCTTCAGTATCATTCTATAATAAGAATATTTGGAACGTCTATTTCCACTGCTAGGAGTAGCACCCCACACAACTCCTCCTTGAGACCCTTCTACTTCTCCCCACGGATAAATTTTTTGTCCTTCTGTGGTTTTTTTTTTACACACGTGAGGCTGCCCACATATTTAACTCCCTCCTGGTACTTTTCCTGATAGTATTACGTGTGCTATAGACAAAATATCTAGTTCTTTACCACCCAGCCTGTGTCTAGAGAGAGAGCCTCTGCCCTAACTAGACTTTCTCCACACCTCTTTCGCCTGAACCCCCTCTCCATTCACTGTTCATGGCGGCGGGAGGAGTCTCTACTCCTCCCGCCGTCCCCTTCCTCCCTCTCCCTCCTTCTCTTTTGGCCGGTTCTTGCCAACATCTCATTTTCTCTCCCTTTTTTTGGTCTCCCTCCATGGCTGTTTTCGTTTGCAGATCCCGGCGTTTCAGCAGCTCACGACGTCCGACTCGGGTCCAGTCCTATCGCTCTCGGCCAGCACGTGTCACCCCACTCGCCGCCCGTTTTATGGATCTTCTTGAGTGGTTCGGCTTGTCTTCTTAGGGACCTATTTCTTCTCTGCTTTATGGCTGAATGTTGTTGTTTTCTTTGGGTTTTTGGTTGTGTACTTATGGCATTCGCGAATTTTCTTTATGCTCGTTTTTGTCATGGATCTTGGTGTCCATTAGTGTTGTTATAGAAGCTCTTTCGAGAAAGTGAGAGTGAGGTGCATGACAATCTCCTCTTCCGGACTCTGTTTGTCATGGGTCTGTGGATCTATTTAGAATTTACAGATCTTTTTGTCTATCTTGTTGAGGTCATTATGACCATTTGGAATCTGGTCTTTACGACTATGAATTGTATAGCCCTTAGGGCTTTTCATGATGCTGTTATGGAGGCTTTTCATGTTGTTTCTGGGTGTTTCTTTGTACTCTGGTTGTTCTTTATATCCGATCTTGGAGGACTTTCTGTACTCAGCATCCTTGTACTGTTTTGAATGAAATTCACATTTGCTTAGAAAAAAAAAACTATAGACAGACCAAGGGGCGTACTTGGGGTGACAGAATATCATTCTTGATTTTCTAATAAACTATAAAAAAAATATAGGTTAAATTAAATTAATCTAACAGTTTCTAGAGTTTCACCTTTTCTCAAGTTAGTCCTTATGAAATCTTTAGTCCCTCCAGATGTCCTAAAGGTATGATCCATTTCTTCAATTGGTCCCTATGTTCAATTGTCATCCAAGTTGCTGACCTGACAAAAGCATTTCTGGAGCTGACTGGACATCACACTCAACTTAAGGAGCGGACCCACTCGCCAACTAGCATGCCACGTCTATTTAAATGCCACCTCACCCGATTTTAAATATAAAAAAACACGCAAATGTGGACCAATCCCACCTTTCCTTCTCGAAATTGAGAATCCAAAATATGCAGAGAGCAGCAAGAACTCTAGCCCCCAAATAGTCTTCACATTGGCTTGTGCCCAAATCTCAGCGAATGTCTGCGAAACGCTCAGTATTACAGATCACTACAGATTATTTCCTTTTATTAGTCTCCAACGGCTACTACCTTTACATTTACAGTTTTCATTGTATAGCATTAATCTTTTCTTCCTTAATTTATGTCTTTGATTTTATTTCCTATATGCATAGATTCAATGTAATATAAATACCAGTAAACCGACATCAATCGATACATAGCAATTTTCACAAATCTCAACACTCAGCTGCTTTATATGTGAGTGACAGTGGACGTGAACGACGGGAATAGAACGAGTCTAATATGAATGGGGATAGGGCTCTGTGCTTCTGCGTGCGGGCGTAGAGCTCGGGTAAGGACAAGTATGAATGTAGCAAATCTAGGACATAGATTCTCGGGGGGCATAGGATTTTCTAGCACAACAGGGAGTACTTCCTGCCAGTTACTTCAGTTTTTTTATTCAAATTTGTTGAGACGATTAATGTTATTGCAGAGTAACAGGAACTGCGAGTATTTTGAACGGATTGATCCCCTTACCTACGCGGATAAGAGGTTCTAGTTGGTCTAGTGTGGAAAATGAAGATTACGAATCCGCAAACATAAGTTGAACGATGTCATGTGCGTTGCAATTATAATAAGAGGGATATGCAGTTAATTATTTTTTTTGTTTTTATGAGAAATTGGATAGATTGAAGCTTTAGACTAAATTTCAAAGTCAAATTATTTAAATTTTGATATTTTATGTGATTATTGATTTTATTCTCATTTTTCTACTCGGATCTTAAATATTTATTTGTGAGCTGTGTGCAGTCGGTTTATATATGCTACCTGATCTGTGTCTAGTTCATCAATTTATACGCTTGTTTCTTGTTCAGTATATATGTGTTACCCAACGGTAAAATTATCCAATGGCCCAGTACGTAGTTCGCCAGCTTCCTTTGTATTCGAATGGAACCCAGGGCATAAATGCATGGACGGTCAACTTTAATACTGTGGCCCACTTTTCCCACATTGCCAGTCTTTCAAATAAATTGTACTTGGTGTGATTAACAATATAAAAAAAAAAATTTTGGTGACTTCGAAAAATAAAAATAAATAAATTGTAAGTGCTTAGAAAAAAATAAAATGTAATTGGTGTGATTAACAATATAAAAATAAATTGTTGGTTACTTCGAAAAATAAAAATAAATAAATTGTTGGTGGCATCTTTCAGAGGTATACGGAATATTCAGCAATATCCCACTAATGTGAAATATTTGCTTCTAGTTTTTTATTTTTGTAATCAATGAACAAACTACAAGCTCCATTTAGTATTGAGTAGACCTCATACAATAATTGTCATAATTCTACCATATCATGTATATGTAGGGTTCCCAAATAAATTCCATTCAACTTCAGCGCTAAAAAGAAAACGAACAAGAAAAAACTTGGGTTAATTACATTTTATGACTACGTAGTTTTGGATTTTTTTGATTTGTATCATGTTGTTTATTTATCCGTTAAAATAAACTAAATCTCAATCACGAGTTCTGCATGTAGCTCACTTATCTATTTTGCTTATTATATTTAAAAATGATTAATTACATTTTACACCCATGTGGTTTGAATGATCTGACACTTTGCACCATTTTTTATTATTTTTGAGATATTGATTTTTCCGTTCGATAGGTGATTGATTTTTCCGTTCAAAATAACAAAAAAATTGACGGTATGTGCAAATCCAAGTAAGCTAAAATTATGTAAATGAAATGTGTCAAAATTAAAAGAACTAAATATAAAATATCAAGACTCTCAAATCACGAAAGTATAAAATATAATTAACTCAAAAAAATTTTGCCCTCCTGGTCAATAATCGACTGTGCCAGTGAGGAGCCACACAAGGGAATGCAACCATAAACCTGACACAGAAACACATTAAAGAAGAAGGAAAGCCACTTGGCGTTTCTTTTGGAGATGGCCAGACGTCGCCCAACCATAAGTTATTGCCTGGGGACAAAGGCCGGTACATATATGAGGAATAATCCTATCCTATCTTATTCTTGCTTTTCTTAATGTCAACTTTGAAGGCGATATCTCACGGCTGTTAACACTATTAACAGTATTGATACTGTAGAGTGTCAACTTGTTGAGCCCTATATTACCGACATTGTTGTTTTGTTGCGGGATTGGCCCAGGTGGTGTGTGGGTGGGTCATGTGAAACGTTCGGCTAATGCAAGGAGTCGCTTGCTGGGCAGCTCAACATGGATTTCTTGAAAATATTAGGACTACGAGCATTCCTGTAGAGTTGCTCTATTGTGACAATTCCCCGAGTTAAATTTTTTTTTGTCTGTTGTACGGAATCCCCCACTTACTTTTAACGTGAAAAAAAAAATCCTATCCTATCCGTTTGCCATTACTTTTCAAAGACGCCAAAATAGACTGAGGTCAGAGATATGACTCTTGATTCGGACTTCCTTCGAACCCTCTTCCTCCGTGGCGTCCCAATCCAACTGTGGAACTCTACCAGAGAATATTTATTATTTGCCCGTTAATAATGATTGTACAAGTTAATGTTTTATCTAATTCCAAATTGAACCCATATAAGCTATTTAGCCGAAGTCCCTTGTTATAAATAGGGCACTGCTAAAGCTCTGCAACCCACAAGGCGCAGTACTAGAAGTGACAATCACCAAAAATGTCTTCTACTCAATCTGTGACGATGCCCTTGCTTTCCCTCTTCATTTTCTCGCTCATGAACTTCGTTGCCCAAGCTTCTGTTCCTCCCAACGCCACATTCAAGTATGTTAACGAAGGAGAATTTGGGCCATACATTATTGAGTACGACGGAAACTATCGTCCTCTACCCGTCTCTAAAAGCCCTTTCCAACTTTTCTTCTACAACACCACCCCTAATGCCTTCACACTTGCAATGCGAATGACCACTAGACGTTCAGAGTCGCTCCGTCGTTTTGTGTGGGAAGCCAACAGAGGAAACCCCGTTCGGGAAAACGCCACCCTTGCATTTAGCACCGACGGGAACCTGGTCTTGGCGGATGCCGATGGCCGAGTTGCTTGGCAAACGAACACGGCCAACAAAGGTGTTGTAGGCCTCGAGCTTTTACCAAATGGTAACTTGGTGCTTTATGACTCCAAACGTAAATTTCTTTGGCAGAGTTTCGACTATCCCACCGACACACTCCTGGTGGGTCAATCTCTAAGGGTTGGGGGTGTAACCAAGCTTGTGAGCCGGGCTTCTGAAAGGGACAACAAAGACGGGCCTTACAGCTTAGTGATGGAGCCTAAACGGTTGGCTTTGTACTACAAGAGCAAGAACTCTCCTATGCCGGTTCCCTACTTCTTATATCCTCAGTCTCACTGGGCTTATACTGATGTGGGTAACTTAGAATATGTGACGGTATTTTCTTCCCCAGAATATGAGGAGGTCTATGCTTATGAGCTAGGCTTTGACTACAAGGTTTCCAACGCCCCACCTAATTCGGTTGGCAGGAATATGTTGGCTAGGCCCAAATACAATAGCACCCTGTCTTTTCTTCGTCTCGGCATTGATGGCAATCTTAGGTTCTATACATTCTATGCCGCGTTGGATTACCGCGCTTGGGAAGTGACATACACTCTCTTCGATAGAGAATCGGATGATGAGAGCGAGTGCCAATTGCCAGAGCGTTGTGGGGAATTGGGGCTCTGCGAGGACAACCAATGTGTTGCCTGCCCATTGTCGAAGGGGTTGGTGGGTTGGAGCAAGGATTGCAAGCCTGAGAAGCTAACTTCTTGTCGGGCGACTGATTTTCACTACTACAAGGTGGATGGTGTTGATCACTTCATGAGCAAATACACCACTGGAGAGAGCACGACTCAGAATGATTGTGGCAAGAAGTGTTCGGCGAACTGCAAGTGCTTGGGCTACTTCTACCATAAGGAGACGTCCAAATGCTGGATCGCCTATGATCTGAAGACCTTAACGAAGTTCCCCAATGCTACGCATGTGGGTTATATCAAGGCACCGAATCACTAAATAACACAAGCGGCATGCAGATGTAATTTGTTAAAAAGTTTATATGTTTTCTTGTGTGCAATAAGGTGAAGGCCCGGGAAAGTTCGATCTTCGTTGAGCCGCACCTCGTATTATTTCAGTAGTAGTTTGAAGCTTTTCTTCCCTTTTTTAAGAATAAGTACTCGAGCTTGCCGATAAGGAAATTGTATACTCCGATCCGATGCTCCGACTGAAGCAGAGATTATCAATGGACACCTCGTATTATATATCATAGTTTTTTTCAAATTATTTCCAGTTTTAATTCTAAGTGGAGCTCATTATTACTCTTTAGTAATACTATTGGTCATGTTTGGCAACACAAAAAATTTCTACTTTTGGCCATGAGAATTTAAAACAATCCTGTTTGTTTGCTTTTTAAAATTTGAGTAAGCTGCTTCCTTTAAAAAAAAAAATTAGGTATAAAATTTTTATGTGAAAGTACAGTGTGGGAGATGGGCCCTATGTAACGGCCTCACTGGGCTTCTATAGAGGGTAGTGATTGTTTGGGGCTTTTCTTGGATTTAATATTTTAATCTGCAATATTTGTTTTTAAGGGAATAGTACTGGAAGACAAGTCTGTGTGTCTGTCTTTTTCCCTGCTTTCCCCCCTTCATTATGTATTGAAGCTTATTTTCGAGTTTTGAATTAAAACTTCAAATTTGCTTCTCCAAGTCTCTCTTTAGACTTCTCTATTCACAAAGGGCGTTCCACCGTTCCAAAAAGTTAGCAATTTCCTCGTCATAAATGGCTTTTAGACCCCCTCCCAAAAGAGTATCTGTGCCAATTATGCAATTTCAGTTCAAAGATAAATTTTCTCTGGTGTGAAGGAAGAGTTATAGGGTTTATTTAACCTATCCCTAATAACTCTAAAGAATAGATTATCAGAAAATAAAGGAACTAGGATTTTGCTATTATTTGTCTCCAAAGGATCAAAAGAAACTAAAGAGAATAATACGAATTAAATTCTTATCTTTAGCCCGGATAGCTAAAGCTTGGCTGAGTTTGAGATTCCTATCTTATGACTTAGTGGTGTTTGAAGTATGAAATAGGCCGGCCATGTTTGCAAATCAAATTTTTTTGAAATTTCCGGATTGTTGTGAAAATTGAGATAGATTAGAGTTTTATTGAATTTTGAGAGAAAGTAGTGAAAAGTAGAATTTAATTGGAAGTTGGTGAACAAGTGAACAGAGATGATTTGAGTAAATTTTTTATATTTATTTAAATGAAAATAGATTATTTGATAGGGAGAAAAAATATATTTTTTATTTTTTACTAAAATTTTGAGTTAATTATGTTTGAAAATGATAATATTGGAATTCAAAAAATTTTAGCAAAAAATTGTAGATTTGCAAACATGTGCACTTATCGTTAGTTTGGTACCACTCTAATAGATCTTGTACAGACGATTAATTTCCCTTTTTATCAATTAATATATTAACAAGTATTTATATACTTTCTCCATCCCCGTCAAAAAAGTGTCATTAGAATCAATTTAAATCTTAATCACCATCTTAGACAATCATGTATGTCTCTCAAGCCTCAACTCCGACCCTACCAGTCTCTCAAGTTCAAACCAACCCGATTTCTCCTCTTGTAGGCTCGATGGTAGAGGAATTTGAGCCCTGCCCACCACGACTAAACCGGAATAAGCTAAATAAGCTGAACTAAACTAAACTTAAAATCTGGATTTCTCGAAGAGTCCTTACATCCACTTTGACACTTTGCCTTCCCAATCAGGCACCCGAATTTCCCCTTTCTTCACTCTTCTATGCAACCCTAGCCTCCTTCTCCACAACATGTGAAATGACTCCAATATTCTCAGTTTTGTTGCCGATTATTCTAGCACGTGCACATTCTCCTCTTACTCTTTCTTTCTTCTCCAGGTTAAAGTTTTTTCCTTATTTGAGGGTTGCATAAATAAACAAAATGAAAAAAAAAGGCAATTACATGGTGCAGAGTCACAGTTCTTATAAAATTAGTAGTCAAGAAGAGGATGGGAATCACCGAAATTATCTGCTTGTGATAAAATTTTAACCATTTTCTTTTGCCCTATTTATAGTGAGAACCGACGATTCCGCTCCGATACTCACCGGAATACAATTTTTTGTAATCCGGTTCCATTCCCGTAAAATACAGGAATGCAACTGGAACAAAATTAGAATTGGAAATTCCCGTTCAACATGTGGGCTTTTTTGGACATATTATTTTAGGGTCCTAATTGGGCAAAAATATTTTTTTCACCGAATTTTTGGAAAAAAATTTCAGCTATTCGTCATAAATTAATAATAGATGTAAACATTCATCCAAAAGCTAGATTCTAAAATAAATATTCAATCAAATTACATATGTTATACTTTATTTTGATCCCGATTTTTTTAAAAAAAATCAGAATAAATGTTTTTGATATTTTTTGGTTATTCATCATAAATTAACAATAAATGTAAAACATTCATCCAAAATATAGATTCTAAAATAAAAATTCAAGTAAATTTTCTATGTTATACTTTATTTTGACGCCCATTTTTAATTTTTTTAAAAAAATCAGAAATTACTTCCTATTCCAAGTTCAGTATATGCCGGAATCGGAATTGAAAGTGGAACAAAAAATTTTGATTCTTGGCGAAATTTTTTCCAACCTTAGTCCTGCTGATTTAGGGCCTATTTAAAATTCTGGTTTGATTTTTATATTCATCAAGATTGAACGAGATAGATACAATATTGTTTTACTATTAATAAAACTAGTATGAAAGGCACTTATCCAAGATCCTGTATTTGTACGAGTTATACATCTAAGTCAATGAAATTTAGGAGTAATGCAATAGTAATTTTAATGGAAGGAGGAGACTATAAATTTATAATTCGGAAGATATGTACCATATATATATCCTAGTGAACTTTTAATCCATCATATTTACGTTTGTCTAACACATGAGCGCGCTGTATACACTCTCATTTGATCACAATCAAGAGAAAAATGGGTGATTCATATCAGCATAGTTCTTCATCCTATTCTATGCTTTTTGGAGGTTTTCTCAGAGCAGATCCCACAACTGGTCCCAAATTGGGCAGCTCTTCATCAACTGTTGTCATAGTGTTGGTTCCGGTTTATAGCTAGGTAACTGGGGAGGTAAATACCCATAAATAGCCTCGAAAGATGACATCTTTGTGGACATTGTGATGATTTGTCCTGTCTAACTTTATTCTGCCAATAGTAGTCATTGCACCCACCCCTTGGGACTATCCCCAATTACACATCATAAATAATAGTCTATGCACTTGTTAACAGCCTCAGTCTGAGGGTGCTAGGTTGTATTGTAGTTGAGCTTGGTCCCTTTCAGAATTCGAAATAACTCCTTCCAAAACTTTCTAGTGAATATTGGGTCCCGATCTAAGATTATGATGCTAGGCTGTCCATATAGGTTAAAGAAATGATGAATGAATGCCTGAGCTACTGACTTAGCCGTGTAAGGATGTGAGAGGGCCATGAAGTGACTGTATTTGGTGAGTCGGTCCACCACAAAAAAATAATCACATTGTGTTCCTTGGAAAGGGGCATCAGTAAAATCTATGAAAATGTAATTCCATGGTTTGTTTGGAATGGGAAACGGTTGTAGTAACTCTATTGCTAGAACTTTCTCATGCTTATTTTGTTGACACACTCGACGGTGTTTAATGTGTTGCCTAACCTCCCTTTTCAACCCCTTTGCAATAAAAGTCTCGCTTGATTCTTTGGTTGGTCTTCTCATACCATGCATGGCCCCTAATAAGGTTATCATGTGCCATCAGCAAAACCTTATCCTTGAGGGGTGGACTATCTCCTATGTAAATCCTCCATTATATAAGAGAACTCCATTGATCAAGGTATATTTTATATGATCTAATTTTTACTCCTGTAGCTGGTTAAATAGATTGTGAATATGAGTATTAAGTGAGTGAATCAATTTAAGATCATCAATTGAGCTCCCCGTGCTCCTTCCCTTTATACTGCCCGGGATAGGCATCAACAACCTCGTTCTCCCTGCCCTATTTGTACTCGAGCATAAAGCCATACCCCAAAAGCTTAGAGATGCACTTTTGTTGAAGTCGAGTGCCTACCTTTTGTTCTACCAGATGTTTGAGAATCTTCTTATCAGTGTTCGTCTTAAAAGTCTGACCTAGCAAGTAGGACGTCACTTCTTGATAGTCTCGATCCTTATCTTCATAATTCAAACACTCTTCAACATTTATCTTCTTCGGGAGACATCTTGAACACTTAACAAAACTTATCTAAATAATTCAAATTACAAATCAAATTTGACACAAAATTTTGCCAACAAACACTAACAAACTCCCCAATTAGAAATTTTGTGCCAAAGCCTACACATTAGAGTAAGTAAAAGAAAAAAAATGATAAATGTCCTTGCCAATCACCAAAGCAAGAGTTTGTTTACAATTTTTTACTCAACCTGAAAACCAAAACACAAGTGCTCAATAGTCTTTGAAAATAATTATATTTCCTGAAACATTAAATATCAACAACCAAGTGAAAAATACGATAAACAAATAGAATACTGAAGGATCAAAATTAGTCTGAAAATATCAAGTGATTGCATATAATAAAGTATCAAACTAACTACATCAAAATGTTTAAAAAATAATGTCATAAGCAAAATAAGCAATATATCAACAAAGTATAATATCATTATCATCAACTATTAAATAATCCCATAAATGAGCAGTAGTACCCACTACTCCCCCTTAAAATTATCTCTCCCTTTTTGTCGTGAATTGACAAAGCATCAACTAGCAGCAGTAAAGGGCCCATCATCATTTGGTTGTGGACCATCATCATTAGTATCATCTGCGGAAGAAGATTCGGAAGCAACATTAGAGGTTTCTGACTGCTCAAATCCAGAAGGCGATCTCTCCCTGACTAATGATAGACAAAGAGTGACACACTCCCTGTGCAAACACCTAATGTTTGCACGAGTCTCGTCATAATCACGTTGAAGCTGCACAATATGCTCTGACATAAAATTATTGTGCTTCAGAAGAGTATCCAATCAATCCAAAATCACTGAAAGGACACAAGTGATATGTGTGTCCAACGTGGGTGGAGTGGAAGAAGAAGACGTAATATTGATAGATGGAGGAATATGAGGATCGAAAGAAGGTGAAGGAGCTGCTGGATTAGGGTTAGTTTTTAGAGGAGCTGAAGACATTCTATAAGAACGTCAAACAAGGTGAAATCAACTCTGAGTAAGAGTCACAACATTAATGGGATTCATGATGGGGATGCGAATTTCAGAAGAAAGAAAAGACACAGAAATAGTGTCAATCAAATTCTGAATCAAGCATGCATAAGGAAGACCTAATTTAGTTGAGGTCGACTGATATGTGGAGGTAAATAGGAGAAATGAGAAAGAACTAGCGAATTAGTAAAGACAATCCAACTAATCAAGTGATTCTCAATAGAAAAATCTGAAGTAAGAGGAGTGCTACCTTAATAAGGGCAAGGACACCCAAACAACAATAATGAAATGGAGTCTGGAGTTGGGGAACAACTTCTCCTATCAGGATAAGTCGGTCGATTCACTTTAGGGAGATTAAAAGTACGGGCAATAAGTTCAGGAGTCACCTAAAAGTATTGATCACATAGATAGGAAGAGAAGCTAAAAGTAACATCATCAAAGTCATGAATATTCTCGAAGAATTCATTCGCCATTCGCTCAAATGGTGAGACAAGATCAGATAAGACATTGAGCCAACCTCTACTCTCAAAACAAGTCGGGATTGGAGTCTCTCGAAACTCAGAAATAATTAACTCACTCAAAGAGAGATTTTTGCTTGGCAAAGGTGCCAAGGAGCAATTCAAGGGCTTGATCATCCACGAATCGTTCAAGATCATGATTCATAGGTTTCTTCTTATAAGATTTGGATTTCTTGGAAGCATGACACTTAGGATTTTCCATCTGGGCAAAAGAAAAAATCAAGTTAGATAATCTTAAGAGATTCTCAAATACATAGTGTAAGTAGTGCTCCCATGTAATAATGAAGGAAATGATGCGTGCAAGTTTAGTCAAAGGCCATCCAATGGTTGGATGAAGATGTCTGCCAATTGGTTTTTAGTAAAATTCTACTACAAAGAGATTGTATGAGATTCCACAAGGTCACAAATGAAGTAATGGCAAATATTAATGTGTTTGTTACGAGAATGTCGAACTGGATTCTTCAAAATATTAATCGTACTAGTGTTACCACAAAATAATGTCTCACAATCCTGATTGAGATCATAATCTTTAAGTAGTTTTTTATCTATAACAATTGAGTGCAACAACTCTTAGCTGCAATATATTCAGCTTTAGTAGTGGATAAAGAAATAGAATTCTATTTTTTAATCATTCATGCTACCAAATTTGTGCCAATATAAAAACACCCACTAGAGGTACTTTTTGATCATCAGGATTACCTGCTCAGTCTGCAATTGAATATCTAGCTAGCTCAATTTTCGTACCTCTTGAATACCAAAGACCATAATTAACTATACCATTAACATATCTAATTATTCGTTTCACAACGCTCAAATGTCATTCTTTAGGATCGACTTGAAATCTAGCACATATACCAACACTAAAAGCAATATCAGGATGACTAGCAGTTAAGTAACGAAGGCTACCTATCATGCTCCTATAAAATTTGATCAACACTTTTATCGGTTGAATATGTGGAGATCTTGATGTTAAAGCTCATTGTTGTCCTTTTATGTTTCTTGCTATCTAAACCAAACCTCTTGACCAAAATTTTGGCATACTTTAACTGTGATATGAATATTCCAGCTTCAAATTATTTCACCTGCAAACCAAGAAAATAATTAAGTTCACAGATCATGCCTATATCAATTTCTAGTTGTGTAGCTTCTACAAATTGTTGAGCAAGTTTATGAACAGGATATCCAAACACTATGGTTATGTTCGTTTTCAGAATATTTGTAAAATATTGAGTGTTTTGAGAATTTTTAGGTGAGGTTGGAGGTGTATTGGTGTTTGTGTAATAGTTGGTGAGATGTAAAAAAAGTAATGATGTTTTTTTAAGGTTTTTTATAGATTATTTTCATTGGGATGAGCGAAGAAGATATAATGTAAAATAATATTATTTATAATATTTATTATAAATTTGTATTTATATTTTATTTATTATTATAATATAAATATTTGATAGTATACAAAAAATGACTAATACGGTTAAAAAACTAAAATAACAAATGAAAAGTAAAAAATAAAAAATAAAAAGAAGAAGAAGAGAACAAGGCAACAAGCTTATTCACGCTATGACGAGCAACAAAAGAAAAAAAAAAAAGAAGAGGAGAGGAAGCGTGATTCACACTGCTGACAAGCTGTAGGTACGGCAGGGGGAAAAAAGTGCGGCAGTAGTTAACCCCATTTTACCCTTTGATTTTTCTGCTCTTTACGTTTTGCTGGAGGATCTCGTAGCCATTTAACATCAATTTCTGCAGGGCATAATTGAAAAATTTTATGCCGAATCCTTAACTACAGCTACTACTTGCCGATTATGAGCAAATTAGAATTCAAATCCTACATTTTTTCACAAAACGAACATCACAACTTTCGATTTGATCCGCCTCTTGTGAATCCATGTTTGAGAAGATAAATTGTCAAAAGTTCATACGAAGCTCTAGGAGTTTGTTTTAAGCCATACAAAACTTTCTTCAACCTGTAAACATGATCAAGATATTTTGGATCAACAAATTCTTTCAGTTTGTTTAACATATATTTCTTCTTGAAGAACTCAATTTAGGAAGGCGCTTTTGACATTCATTTGATATAACTTGAAATTTATATAACAAGATATGACAAATAAAATAGGAATAGATTCAAGTCCACCAGCAGAAACAAAAGTTTTATCGAAATCAATACCTTCCACTTGAGTATATCCCTGGTGGTTGTACCATTTTCATCAGTTTTATTTTTGAACATCCATTTGATTATATTCATATTACAATCTACAGGTCTAGAACTAAGTAGCATCCATCATTTCGAGGAATTTTATTCAATTCATCATACATGGCATTAATCCAACAATCATCCGTAAGAGCTTCTTCTTGTTTCTTTGGTTCTATCAAAGAAACATAGTTAGTAAAAGTTAATTTATTCAAAACTATTTTGGTTCTATCAAAGCATTTTAGGAGTGGGTTCTTGATGTGAATTCGGAAGTGCTTCCAAGTGCAGAAGTGTCAAGTTGTAACAAGGATAAATCCAAGATCGTATTCCATAGGGACAAATGAGTATCAAAGTATTTGTAAAAGATTATTGCAAAAGTAAAATGTTATTGCAAAAGTAATTCGTATTTTGTGATTTCACCTACTCACCCCCCTCTAGGTGAAGTTAGGGTCTAAAATAGGTTTTTCATTACCTTCATAATTTAAACACTCTTCAACCTTTATATTCTTCAAAAGATATCTTGAACACTTAAGGAAAACTTATCTAAACAATTCAAATTACAAATCAAATTTAACGCAGAATTTTACCAACAAACACTAATATTAAGAATTTAATATTCTTTGGTTGTGACCAGCTAACCATGGATTGTAGCTTCATAGGATGAGCCATACCTCCTTGATCCGAAATAATTTTCCCCAAATACTCAATTTTTTACAAACAAAATGACATTTGGACTTCTTAGCAATTAAATTGTACTGTTGCAGTAAGGTCAAAGTAACTTCCAGGTGCTGCAAATGCTCATTTTCACCCATGTCATACAAATCGTAAATCCAGTTTAGAAAACACCCTAACTCTATTCAATTCATCAATCTTGGGGATGGAAAACTTTTATGTAACTGTCACACTGTTTAGGGCACAATAGTCAACGCACATCTTCCAACTCCCATCAACCTTGTGCACTAATAATACAGGAAATGAAAAGAGACTATGTGAGGGTCTCACCACCCTTGGGTGAAAAGGTACTTCCCTCTGGATTTAATCCGTCTGGTTTAAATCATTTTCCAAGAAACCCACCAACACTGGTTCTTCTCGGTGCTACCTTAATGTGAATCTTTCACCCAGAGAATAACCGCATTATACAAAAAATAATAAACATGATTATTTGTTGAAATATTGATCCTCTGAAATTTTCTTGTATTGAAAGAACACTTAGCTAGTTCTAAGGGTGAGTATTGGAACGGATGGAACCAGAATGGATTGGTTGCGATTCTGGTACACACCAGAATGGAAAATTCTGGTTCCATATCAGGGCCTAAGGCCTAGTTTTTTTGTTTTTTTCCCTATTATGCTGTTTTATAATACTATTTTTAAGGATATCAATATATCATTCCATCAACAAACAAACAAAATTGCAAATTGTATCCAATCATTCCATACATCATGACTTCTATACATTGACAAGGAATCGCAATATTAGCAAGAACTAAAAGAATATCCATTGTATTCAGCAATTCAAAATCGTAACCAAAAGCTCCTTTAATTAACACAACTAGATCTTCAATTCTGATTACATATTACTAATGTAGCTCCAATCCAATTGAGTCCTAGATCACCAAACTGTGAATCAACAAAACATCCAACACTCAAATCAGTTACTAAAACTCAAACAGAAGGTAAGAATAAAAAATTATAACACGATCATTTCATTATCTCTACATGGAAAGAAAAAAAATCTATTAAAGAAGAATCGAAACAGAGAAACCTATTAGCAACTTTGTTTTCCTTTTCCAGAAGCAAAAGTGAAAGGTGGATGAGTCCAACTTCCACAAAATTTAACAAATTCCATTAGCAATAATACACTTACAATGCTTTTAAAAATCTCACTACTCGGTTTTGTTTAAGTCCAACCTCCACAAAATATAAAATATATATAATATCAAAAATACACAGCTCTACAAAGGCCTTAAATAATCAATAAAACACTTCCAGAGAATAATCTCACTACTCGGTGCTGTCAATATCAATAATATATATGAGTTATCTGATCAAAGTTATATTATATATCATCTCTATTTTCTTGAATACTTCTCATATCTGGAACACATTCAAGTGAAAAAAAAGCTAGGTACGAAGTGTTGGCTTTTGTGCACAATCGAGATTTTGATGATTTCAATAAATGGATGAGTTTACAAAATGGACATCTTCAAAGAAAAAGACAACTTGACGAAAAGAGATAAACCTTGAAGAAAGAAGAATAAAAAGATGCAAGGAGCTTAAAGTGAAGATTCAAGACCTTAGGGTATAATCCTTGTAACTCTTTATTTCACATTTGACAAGGATTCGAATCACGCACTTGCATATCTTTCAAAATGTGCATAAATCGTTTTAAGTTTTGTTTGAAAGATTAAAATGTTTTATAGGTTTCAAAACATCCTAATCAAACCTCCAAACCTTCATATACTTATGAGAAGTATGTCTTCAAAATTGGGTGTTTAAAAGTGATCAAAAACCTTATTTTTAAATGAACCGGATCATGCTTAAGTTGAGGAGGTCGACCGTCTGTTCAAGCGGTCGACCGGTACTTCGACAGCCTCATGTAGCGGTCTACCTGTTGGTTTTGACAAAGAGTCGTTGAGCTTCTGACAATATGACCGTTGGAATAACGGTAACTTGAAGCGTCGACCGGTTCATGTAGCGGTCGACCGGCTCGTTTTAGCAAAAATTTCCAACGGCTATAAACGGCTAATTTTCATATGTGGCCTATAAATACACCTTCATTTCGTCTAAAATAATAACCCAATGACCACATATCATTTCTACTACTTGAGAAATATTTTAAGCCTTCTTATTCTATATTTCTTTTATCCCTACTCCTTACTTTAACACTTATTTACAGTTCCGCATATTATATACTTGTGTTAAAGTAGTATTTACTTGCAAACACAACTTTGGGGGTTTCGACCGAAAAGTTTAGAAAACCAATTCACCCCCCTCTTGGGTTGCCTTAATCCTGAAACTAGGACTCACAATTGGTATCAGAACTTGGTGCTCATTATACAAGATATAAACATCTTGAGTTAGAATGACAACTTCAAGCTTCAACAATCAAGTTGAAGGGCTTTCCACACTAAGACCACCTCTTTTTGACGAAAATGATTATACATATTGGAAAGCTAGGATGAAAATTTTTATTCATCCATTGATTTTGATCTATGGTTATGCATATTAAATGGTCCACATATTCCTACTAATAAAGTTGGAGAATTTGAAAATAAATATGAATATAGTGACCTAGATAAAAAGAAAATTTCTTTGGATGCTGGAGCAATGAACATTCTTTATTGTGCCTTAGATAAATGTGATTTTAATAGAATATCTTCTTGCACAAATGCTAAGAAAATTTGGCATGCTCTAGAGACCACTCACGAAGGGAACAATGCCAACGATGAAAGATCATCTTCCTCCGAAGAAGAAGAAAATGGAGAAATAGCCAACAAGTGCTACATGTCATTTGAGGATACCGATGAAGATGAGGTACACTCTTCCGATGATGAGCCTGAAATTTCATATATTGAGCTTCAAAATGTATTTGATGATCTTTTATGTCAATTTGAACTACTAGGTTCAAAATATTCATCTTTGAGAAAGAAACTCATTTTGATCTCAAATGAAATTGATTCTTTGAAACATGAGAGAGATACTCTAAAGCTAGAAAATGATTTATCACAACAAAAGCTTTAGAATTTGAAAATGAAAAGGTTGCTTGGAACAACAAGATTATTTCTCAAAGCAAAATTATTGAGAAGTTTACTAAAGGAAGCAAAATCTTGGAAAACATGCTTAGTAGTCAAAGATGTTTCCTTGACAAAAGTGACTTAGGCTACAAGCCTTCAATTCAACAAAAATATTTTAAGAATTATTTTGTGAAGGCCAAGTCTTTTAATGCACCTACTCAAACATGTCACTTTTGCAACAAAGATGGACATCTTATTTTTGATTGTGCATTGAAGAAACTTGGGAGCCAGACTCTCAAGAAAGCATAGGTTCCAAAAGGAACCAAAACTAACATTGAAGGACCCAAGAAGGCTTGTGTACCAAAAATAATTTCTTGATTCTCTTTTAGGATGGAGCAACAAACGGTGCTTGGATGAAACTTGCCTATCAAGAAGACTTATGACATTTGAGGACAAATGCTAAGGGGAAACCTTTGGTAACTTCTAAATCCTTGATTGAGAACATGCTTTAAATTGTTGGCTAATTATATTTTCTTGGTTGTTAAATGTTATAAATGCAAATGTACTTATCTTTCACATATTTTCTTGCTTTTATCAAAGTGGAAAATCTGTAAGCTAACTCTTTTACAAAAATCCTGATCTTTAATAAGTTTTTTGTTTGCTTAAACTTTCTTTGGTTGAGAATGACTTTTAAATTGTCATTGGTAGCTAAGAGGTTGGTACAAACCCACTCGGTGGGCTACTATCGTAATAGCAATGGACTCTTGAGTCCCCGTTAGACATCCTCTATACCATGACAAAGAGATCGTCACTTAAAACTCAAACTTGATTTTTTGGATGAAAAATGACCATTTGAATTAGATCCATGCATTCACTTTTTGATTGACAAAGGGGGAGAGTTCTTAAATGTTTACGTGCTTGGATTCCCTTTGTTTTTAGAATGCATATTTAGGGAGAAATGTGTCCTTTGTCTTTTTGATGTGACAAAGGGGGAGAAATGTGCTAATAGTTTTGATGACTATAAATTCTCCTTTTAATTGGATTATGTTCTAATTGTATTACTCTTTATGAATCCAATGGCTACTAATGTTTTGTCTTCAAGTTTTAAATGTTTGTTCAATTGCAAAAGATAGGGGGAGTCATCCCAAAACTATCACTTTATTGTCATCACAAAAAAAGTGAGAGATTGTTGGCTTTTGTGCACAATCGAGATTTTGATGATTTCAATAAATGGATGAGTTTACAAAATGGATATCTTCAAAGACAAATACAACTTGACGAAAAGAGTCAAACCTTGAAGAAAAAAGAACAAAAAGATGCAAGGAGCTTAAAGCGAATATTCAAGACCTTAGGGTATAATTCTTGTAACTCTTTATTCACATTTGACATGGATTTGAATCACGCACTTGCATATCTTTCAAAATGTGCATAAACTGTTTTAAGTTTTGTTTGAAAGATTAAAATATTTTTATAGGTTTCAAAACATGTCAATCAAACCTCCAAACCTTCATATACTTATGGGAAGTATGTCTTCAAAATTTGGTTTCTTAAAAGTGTTCAAAAACCTTGGTTTTAAAAGAACCGGATCATGCTTAAGTTGAGGAGGTCGACCGGCTGTTCAAGCGGTCAACCGGTCTTCAACCGCCTCATGTAGCGGTCGACCGGTTGGTTTTGACAAAAGAGTCGTTGAGCTTATGACAATATGACCGTTGGAATAACAGTAACTTGAAGCGGTCGACTGGCTCATGTAGCGGTCGACCGACTCGTTTTAGCAAAAACTCCCAATGACTATAAACGGCTAGTTTTCATATGTGGCCTATAAATACACCATCATTTCATCTAAAATGATAACCCAACGACCACATATCATTTCTACTACTTTGAGAAATATTCTAAACTTTCTTATTCTATATTTCTCATAGCATTCACACAAAACACACTTTTATATCCTTGTCTTTGTGTGAATAAAGATATAGAGCTTCCATTTTCATATCTACTCTATCAAGAGAGTTCTTGTTCCTAAATCTACCTATCCAATAGAGGTGTTTCCTTTAGTGAGGTTGTTCACTAAAGAAGAAGCTTTGAGAGTGTATATCTCAAGCTTGGTGAGGTTGTGAGTGGTGAGCCAGAAAAACCACTTGGGTGGGTTTGAGTGTTGAGCCCGGGAGAAAACATTTGTACGGTTCACTAGCACCCGGAAGCTAGTGTGTAAAGCTATTGGAGAATAGTGGAAAACTTCAAGGCTCGGTGAAGGAGCTTGAGGGGTGGATGTAGGCGGGTTTGCCGAACCACCTAAAAATACTGTGTTTGCTTCTCTTATCCCTACTCCTTACTTTAACACTTATTTACAGTTCCGCATATTATATACTTGTGCTAAAGTAGTATTTACTTGCAAACACAACTTTGGGGGTTTTAACCGAAAAGTTTAGAAAATCAATTCACCCCCCCTATTGGGTTGCCTTAATCCTGAAACTAGGACCCACACAAAGTAAAAAAATCAAGGCAGTAGAGAGAAAACAAATATAGAGTGTCATCATAAAGATAAACAGAACACATTCTAGTTTTAGGTGCTGGTGATCAGTTAGGATAAACATAACACACTATCATAACAAATTATTAGATGTATGCACAAATATAGAGTGTCAACATAAAGATAAACAAAACACATTATCAGATGTATGATCAAGTTATCTTGTTCAACATTGAATAATAATATACCCAAAAATTCTAACACTTGGCCTTACAATGTAGTCAACTTAAAGGATCAAAACACCAAAGAGAGAAAAAAAAAATCAAGAACAAGTTCTCAAATGAAATGTGCTAGTACCCTTTTAAAAATTCACAAATTTAAAATTAACAAAGTCCACCTCAACAGAGAGCTGGTGAGACGTTCGGTCACCAAAACACAACTGAAATCAGCAACCCGTAAGAGAGTGAGAGAGAGATTTCGAGGGATGCTGGGAGGGACGGAGGTCGGACTTAGTTGGGGGGCTGTCACTCGCGGCTGGGAGGTGAAGGGTGAGAAGTGAGAATTTCAACTTTTCAACGAAGAAGGAAGTCTTACTTCATCTTCGTGTGACCTGGGTCATTTTGATCCAGGTCACATTAAAAAAAAAATAGGGCTCAAACGGTGACATTTTAGCCTTGAATAATTCTTTTTTAAAAAAACAAAAATTGCAGCATTTCCGCTTAAATATCCGGTTTCAATTCTAATTCCGGAATTTCCCTAAAATGAGTTTCGGTTTCAGTACCGGAATTTTCAGTCTCCACCGGATAAAATTCTCACCCTTAGCTAGCTAGGCTTATATTTATAGGCTAGGCCGAGAACTCTCAATTAGAATTTAAGTCTAATTATTTTTCTTGTTATAGAATAATAAATTTGTGTCTAATTAAACCTATATTAGTATTTTTTTTTTCTTGGAATCAATTTTTAATCATCCAAACTAGTTGATTAAATTTTATTTTATATAGTGTACAACAAATTTGTTCTTTAGCGACCAACTTATCAGTAGCAAAATCAATTTTATCGCTAGAGATACCTTTTTAGCAACGAAATTATTTGGTTTGTTGCTAAAGAGTTAAAAAACATATTTTTTGCGATGAATATCAACTTCGTCGCGAAACCAATTTGTTGCTAAAAGTACCACATCTTTTTAGCCACAAATGTTATGTTCGTTACTAAAAATATCTCTTTAGCAACGAAAATACTTGTTCGTCCCTAAAGAGTTAAAATACATGTGTAGTGCAATATGAGAAATAATACTTGTAAATTATGTCTCGAATTGAATAATATCTGAGCATGGAGGTTTTGAATTCTATCATATATATATATATACCAATTAAGGTATTATAAAACACAAGTATATATATACACATTAGTTTATTATGAATATATTACTTAGGACAAAGACATGTTCATTAGCACACTAAGAAGAATTGGTCTTTTTAGTTGTCATGCATGTTTTATATGTACGCTTTTGATTCATGGAATAACATAATCTCTTTAGAAAGGTTTGCAAATGATTTGTTATTATCAAAATTAAATGACCAAAGTTATCATGTAACCTTAGGACTAACACTAAGTGCTATGTATTATTGTCAAGTTATGTTAAAGAGCATATAGACACATGTCATATTGTTACTGCCAAGTACTGATAAGATTTTCTAAATACGAAGTATAAAATTCAAAGTACTGTAAGTTCTAAGTCATTTTACGTACTAAGTATTAGGCTATATACAAGACATTGTCCTTTTAAATTATATATAATATATACTATTACTAGCAACCTATTTTAATTAAGATTATTATACTAGTTGTGAAAAAGAGTCTAAAAAAATATGTGATGCACGTAATAATATGTACTAAGATTTTTAATACATTTGCTTATTACTAAGTATTCTTATTATACAGTTACCTTTGACTATGTACTAAGTAATATACCGTGTATTATATGGTCTAAGTACTTAAGTATTATAAGTACTAATGCATGCTACAATATATGACTCAGTTTATGTAGTATAACTTTAATTAGAGTGTAAAACAAAATGAATTTTATATTGTCAGAACTATCAGAAGAAGAAAAAATAAAAGATAATTATTTTTATATCGATTATTGAAGTATAAAAAATATTAAAGAAGTGGGAAAATTTTATTTCGTGCCAAAGTCGCATTATCACTCCCTGCTACCTTTTCTTTTTATCAAAACTCCCCCTTCTTTATGCCCAGTGATGGCGTATGTGCTACTAAGAGAACGAAATCACGGATCTTCTTTTTCTTTGTTTCTAGCCGGAGGAAAAACAGAGGAGATGATGAAGACCCTTAATGCTGATTACTCTTTGCTGAAATCGGAGGTCAGGCCGTTGGATGAGATCGCCTCGGACTTCATCTCTACTTTTTTGCCTGCTCCTCCCTCGTCCTCCTTCTGCAAGCAATGTCCACCAATCTCTCTCACTCCCCCCGTTTTGTCTTTGATGTTTTTTGAGGTATTTATGCATACGGTTTCTATGATTTCTCAAGCTATGTGCGCACTCAAACATGCACTTTCTTGCGTATGAAAAAGATTTACTAAATGCTAGTGATGATATTTAATGTTAAAAATATTATTTTTGCACTTGCAATGCAAATTACTAGTGCTGGATATATATTGAGTGTTTTGGGTCTGTTATTATTGGTCGCTAAACTGAACTTTAGCGACATACTCTATTTGTTGCTAGTATTAGTTTGGTTGACCAAGTTATATGTTGCTATATAGTCATGTCTAGCGAACACTACGGATGAATTGGTAGACCCACTATTGACGAAGTTAGTTGAACTTTAGTAACGATATACTTTGTCGCTATATGTATTAATGACAACATATTCTTTCCATCGCTGAAAGCCTTTATCGACGATTTAGTTGTGACCACTCAACAACGGTCTTATATGGTTGCTATAGCGTTTTGACAACTCAATTTTGTCTCTTTACCAACGAAATGATTGGTCACTAAAACTCATATTTGTTGTAGTCATGTGTTGATCACGCTTTAGAGATATCCAAAAAAAAAATTCTTAACAGCCTAACCATTGCTACGTGTTGTGGTGTAAACAATTTAAGGTACTACTAAAAATTTAGTTCATGCATCATTTATTAATATAAATTTGCTTCCTCTCAAATTTGTATTCGAGAGAGCAAGTGCAATAATAAGTGAGGGGTTGAAAGGATATTTAAAGGGTAGAGATGTCGTAAAAAGGAAAAGAGAAGATCAAATGAGTTACTTTTAAGTAGGGGTGTACATTTTTGGGCTAGAACCGATCGAGCCAACCCAAACCAGCCCGCAACCGACTAGACCGACCGGTTTTGAGCTAGCCCGATTGAATTAAAATATTATAATCCTAAAGAGACAACATCGTCTCCCTACCCCCCGTTCTTCCTCAAGCCTCAGTCGAATCCCCCCTTTTGTCTCAGATTGCCAACCCTCCACCCCACCTTCCTCCACCGCTGATACCACCTCCCCTCTGTGAGACCCCGAATTTCATTATGCTGAATTATGTTATGTATCTATTTTGGGTTTAAATTTGGGGGCTATTATTCGGCCTAATGTAAGAGGTTTTTTTATATTACAAAGACTTATTAAATTTAATGTCAAGGAGTGCATTTTATTATCTTATAGATGCTGAATTCACCTAAGCAAATTCATTATATTAAAGTATGGATTATGATTATGAAAGTCAGTGTATAATTACCTTATACCGTCATTAGATAGTCTAAAGCTTCATTAGGAGAACTAAGTGATAAGTTAGTGTGCTTATAAAGTAGTCCATGTGAAAGAGAGAAAAACAAAATAAAATAAATAAATGAATGAAAGTCTAGTGAAGTGGGTGTTTCACGTGAATCGCAAGGAAGTGAGAAAGAGAAGACCAAAGTAAAGCCAAAGAAGATAAAGAGAAGGAGACAAAGCATTAATTAGATGACATAACTTGTAGAGCAAAGAAAGTCAAGAGAAGTGGGATGGAATAGTTCACGTGAAAGGCTAGTGAGGCAAGAAATGAGAAAACAAAAAGAGAGGGGACAAGGCATTAAATGAACTGACCATGTCACATGGGCAAAAAGCAATACACTAATTTCACTCTTGCACTCACTTCACTCTCGGTTCTCCCCCACAACATCCATTTAGTCACACACAAGAGAGGACCCGAGAAATAGGGGAGAAGGTGAAGTTTGAACCAAAGAAGAAGAAGAAGAAGGAAGGAATCCGAGAAGGAGAAGAGGGAAGGAAAGAACAGAAGAAGAAAAAGGGAAGATGGACTGCTGAGTGGCTAAGGAGACCTCAACAGCTATAGAAGATAACCAAGGTAAGGGAGATCTATCACTTTGATCAAAGAAAACCATGGAAAACCGTGAGTTTGATGTGGGTAAAATGCTAGACTAGGTTCGGTTGCCATGCTTTGTTTTTCCTTACTGCATGTTGGATTTGGTTGTTGATGATTTGAGAATGGTAGGTAGACATGCAAAGTGTCCTAGAGATGTGGATGAAGGAGGAGAATTTCGGTGCTAGGTTTAATGGTTGTTGATAGGAGCTTAGGGCAGAAGGTAAACATAGAAAAGATTATATCTTTGGTGCATGTGATAGTCAGCCATGGCAGGGAGTGATCATGCCCTGCGTATAAGACCCCCTTTAAGTTTTCTTTGTCAGCTAGATTCACCTCTAGGCTGAGATGCATGTGGGTTTTGTTGAGAGACAAATTGTAGGTGAGGAACTTTCAAGAGATGGTAGGCATGCACGGTCAGATTGAGCTAAGGCTTCAAAGGAAACTAGTTGTGCCATAGGTGTTTGTTGGAAGGCCCAAAAGAAAAGGGTAAATGCAATAGCTTTAGCTTGATGAAGATGAAATCATGGTTTTCCTGTAAATTTTGAATTGGAGTTGTAAAAGTAGGAAGAATGTGAAAGAATGGCTGTTGTTATGAGATGTTAGCAAGAGCTGGACACATTTGTGTAAGCATGGCCGGATAGGTGATGATGGTGGCATAGGTTGCTGTCATTTAATCTTCAAGCAGGTGGTAGTGCCATGAGCTGGAGGGTGGAGGGCAGATCTGCTCCTCTGCCTTCATGGTGGTCTCTGATTTTGTAGCACCTCCTTAGGAGTATAAATTGGTCCTTGAATGTTGGTTATGACATGGGGAGATTGGAGTTTTGGTTGCTGGAAATTTGGAAGCTTGAAGAGGACATAGTTGCTGTTGGCCGGACTTTGTTGTGTATTATGCCTTTGAGGACTTCTTGTAAAAAATGTTTTGGTTGCTGGGGGATTGGATTATAAGTCTTGGATTAAGCAAGAATTAGCAATATGATGCATGCATGAGATGCTAGTTGTGGCCAAATGGAGTGTTGGTGGTAATCATGATTTTGCTATGTTATGGCCATGTGTTAGAGTAGATAGAAATTTGAACAATGTTGCTTGGAGATTGATCAGGCATGTAATGAATTGTGTGGGTTTGATGTTGGTCTAAAGAATCAAGTTAGAAACCATGTTTAAGATTGTTGGAATAGGGAGTTGTTAGTGACCTATTTTTAGGTATCATCACGCTCGAACGCCCTTAGGAAAAATGTTAGACAGAGTCGTGTCGCTTGACCGGCGCTCGACAGGTGCTCGAGCTGGCTTGGAGGATTTCATACAGATTCATAGCACTTAACAGCCGCTCGAGCGAGGCTAGATGAAATTTGGACAGAGACTTGGCGTTCGACCGGTGCTCGACTGGCGCTCGACCGGTGTCTGTGAAATTTCAGGAAAATGTGGAATCTTTGGAGATTTCTATTGAAGACTTGTGAAACCCCTAATATCAAGGCTAGCCGACCAAAACCAAGTTAAGGAGTTTATTGAGGGTTTTGGGTGCCTCCTTCCTTTGGAAAAAGTGTTGAAAGAATTTGTGCTTCAAATTGGTTGATTCTTCCTCATCCTTCAAGTATAATGGTTCCTTCATGGTGGTGAAGGTATGTTGATGACATTGAATTAAATAGCAAGCCTAAGAGTGAAAAGGAGGCCAAGATGGTCACGGGTTGATCACGTAAATAAGGATTTATGTCTATCGGTTATGTTTGGAAGGATTGTGGGCATTGATGTTTATGTGAACTTGAAAACTTGGAGATAAGACCAATGTAACTTAGGTTAAATCCTATAGGTCTCAGCAGCAACTATATAACATATCATTTGAGGTTTAAGTGATGGAATTGGTAGACATTAGTCCAGGCATGGTATGATGAAATATATCAAATAAGGGATATTAAGTTAGACATATTGTAGGCTGCTGATTTTGTATGGAATTGTTGATAAGGTTGAATCATTATGGATCCGATCTTGGATATTGAGGTTATGAAAGATGATGTTGTAAGATCAAGTTGGAATACCCTAGGAGTTCACTTAATTTAGAGTTGTTTGATGTGTATGATTGTTGTTTTCAAATTTGCTCTTATGAAAGCTAAAAATGTTTAAAAGAAATTTTAAGTACGAATTCATGTATGATTTCACGTAAAGGAAATCTCATGTTTAAAGATACGGATTTTGAAACCGAGTACGTATATGAATACTTTTCTTTGAATGTTTATTTTTAAGCGTTAAGTAACGAAAGTAACTCGCTTGTAGGGGAAGACCCATTCTAAGCTCGAGAGGATCGAGGTAAGTGAAAACCTACTTTTTATGAAAACTGGAATGATACACAACATGTTTTTATGATCAAGCATAACATGTTATTTTTATCAAGCATAACATGTTTATAACCAAGCATGACAAGATATTTCTCATCAAGCATGGCATAACATACGCATTTGCATGAAAGCATGGAAGAAGTTTTTGTGCAAAGGTAAGCATGAAAGTTTTACGAGATATTTGTTATCAAGCATGACACGTCATAAGCATTTGCATGATTTTCTTGAAAGAAAGAAAAGAAGTTTTCATGCAAATGAAAGTATGAAAGTTTTATGACAAGTTAAGTTTAGGGGCATTGGTCAGTACCGTACCATCAAGAAGAACACTCATACTGAAGGACGAATGCGAGAAGGATGGGTGATCCTAGAGGTAGGTGCAACCACACTGAAGGACGAATGCGAGAAGGTGGGCTAGTTTGACCAGATGTAATGTCTCCAAGGGAAATAGGGGACAGTTCCGATGGGAACGCACAACCCTGACTTCAAGGGTTAAATGGAGCGCAAGTAGCCCACGTGATAAGAATTTGATGTTTTCCAAGATCAAGATCTTTACAAGTGCAAGTATACATTTTCAAGAGCAAGTGCATCTGCATATACACACAAGAAGCATACATGCACATCAAGAAGTCATGATCATGCATGAAGCACATTATGTTTACAAGTGCATGATTTCAAGTTATATTCCCAGTGCATGATTACAAGTTCATGTTTACAAGTTTCAAGTTTACAAGTACAAGCTCAAGTTCATGTTTACAAGTTTCAAGTTTACAAGTACAAGTTTATGTTTACGAGTTTCAAGTTTACAAGTTCAAGTTCATGTTCATGTTTACAAGTTCTTTTCCTTACTGAGTCGTTTGACTTACAGTTTTTTTAAAATGTATCATTCCAGATTTGTCAGGTGTCAGGAGCTCTGAGGATTACCTAACTTAGTAAATATTAGATTGTAATGTTGTTGGTCATAGGCCATTGGGAATACACTACGGGTCAGGAGTTGGAGAATGCACAAGAAGCCCTAAGAGTGCTTGATATCATACTGAGGCAGCAGGTTGCTAAACAATAATGTAAGGTATATAAGGATTCATGATGTGATGTAAAGATGTTATGAGTAGGTCAATATAAAGAGGTTTTGATGGAATCTCTTAGGTCATGTACCTCAGTTATGCAGTCATGCTATGTAATTAAGATGTTTACTCTCTTACGAGGAATTCGTTTCGTGTAAGTTGAATTTTATGTAAATCTCCTTGGCTCGTCTCTCTCTCAGTTGTATGTATATATGTATATAATTATATATAATTCCGCTGCAAGATTTAGAGAAAACGCTGGAACATTCATTGAGTGGATGTTCGCGGCTGTCATTAACCCCTTCGAGCTAGCGTTCGGAGCGTGACACCCTCTCATCGCCATCATCGTCGACTCTCCCTCTCTCTCTTGGGCCGACCAAACATCGACTAGTACCTTTCTCCCTCGGCGCAGTTGTCGGCCAATATTTTTCAGCAACTGAATAGGGGCTGGAAATAGCGCCGAGGAGTCGGTTTTCAGCCCTACTTTTATGAACCAAATGAGGAAAAAATATTGCGAACTTTTTGCATTATGGGTTGTTTATTTGAAATTTTAAACATTGAGACACAATTGCAAATATTTTTGGGGGACCGAGGTTATATAACCGTTGAGAGAACAAGACAAGAATTTTACTTGTTGAGGTACTTAACATGGGTGCACTTTAGTATTTTTGGGGATGAAGATGGATTTTGGGGTGGTGAAAATTTTGAGATATTGGGGTTGATGAAAAAGTAAAGATAATTTATGAGAGTTGGAAAAAGTGAAAAAAGAGAAAAATTGAATGAATATTATAATGAAAAAATATTTGATAGTAAGAGAGGTTATTTTGTAATTTTTTTAATCAGGCCCGAAATTTTAGAATGCCAATATTTTGACAAACAAACACCAAGTTTCTCATAGCCCATTAAAAAAAAATCCCCGCTTTAGGCCTTATCTTTGGCAATATGGAAGTACTTATATATTTTACAAAAGCAAGTAACCAACTTTTTTGTCCCTCAAAAAAGAATCATAATCGATCATCCATTGAGGCAACAAATTAACATTGGGTTCTTCCAAAGTGTCACATGTGGAGGTCGTACGTCTCTAGCTAATATATATTTAAGAGAAATGCTATTAATTCTTTCTGGGTTATGTTCAGTTTTTTTGGGGGAAAATCTGACGGCTCAGAATCTCTGGGTGTATTGAGCTCACTTCTAAAATGAATCTTGAGCCATCAGATTCTTCCTAGAAGAACCTGGAAAGAACACAGGAAGAACATCAAATATTTCTCTATATTTAATCATTTTCTTTTGACAACAAAACCCTATGCAAAGGGCAAGCTCAGCTCATTAGGCTTTAGTGATTGTTTGGGCCTCCTTGCTTGAATTTTATCTGCAATATTTGTTTTAGGGGAATAGTGTTGGAAGACGAAGTCCGTTTCCCTGATTTCCCCACTTTATACGTATATATAAAAGCTTGTTTTCGAGTCAGAATTAAAACTTCATTTTCGCTTCTCCAAGTCTTCCTTTAGACTTCTCTATTCACAAAGGGCTTTCCACCGTTCCAAAAAGTTAGCATATTTCCTCATCACAAAAAAATAAAGAACTAGGATTTTGCTACTGGTTGCCTCTAAATGACCAAAAGAAACTGAGAGTAATACCAATTAATTTATTTTTTTTAGCCCGCATAGCTAAGCTTGCCTCTTAGGCCATGTTTGCAAACTAATTTTTTTTTAAAAAAAAATTGAATGTTGTAAAAATTGAGGTAGATTATAGTTTTATTAAATTTTGAAATAAAATAATGAAAAGTAAAATTTTATTGGAGTTAGTGAAAAAATGAATAGAGATTATTTGAGTAAATTTTTTTTATATTTTTTGAAATGAAAATAGATCATTTGATAGAAAGAGAGATGATTTTAAGTTATTGTTTTTTATTTTTTTGACCAAAATTTTGAGTTAGTTATTTTTGAATATGATAATTTTATAATTGTAAAAATTTTAGTCAAAATTTTGATTTACAAACATGGTCATATTTTTTTCTAAGCAATATGGTACAAACATGCCCTAAATTAAAATTGACTATATGCCAGTTTGATTCCACTAGTGGATCTTTGTACAAAGATTAATTTCTTTTATATCAATTAATATATCGATAAAATCTCCGGCATTGATTGAGAAACTATTCATACTATTCTCAACAATTTGTATGGCCTTTATCCATCTCCATCAAAAGAAGTGTAAGTAGAATCACTTTAGCATATGCTAGGGATCAATGTCTCTGATATTTTCTCCCGTGAATTTTCCCCAGCCCTCTCATTTTGCCCAAAGTACCCCGCACCCCCGCATCTTTCCGAGACAAGTGAATCTGCAATTAATTCATTCCAGTCAAACACGCCGTCCATGACGAAGTCCAAAGAAAATACAGTCAATAATATTAGTTTTGTCAAAGAATCAACAAATATAATATATACGGGGTCCATTAACTTTTTTAGTTCTTATAACCACACTACCGTCCCAATAATTCATCCCACTTGTAATTTTCACTCTCAAGTCAAAAGACAATAATACTAGATTAAGAAATTAGGATCGGATACTCTTCAATATCCTAAGGATTGTAGAGGGAGCAATTAGGAGAGAGGGGGAGAGAGGGGTGTGGGTCCTAGTCGGGACTCACACTGCCCTAACAGCACCCACACTGTTCGGCAGGGTGAGTCTCAACCAAAACCTACTCTCTTCTATCCCTCTTTCTCCTATTGCACCTGCAATTCGATCATCCGAATTGTAAGAAATTTTTGTCCAAAAAATTAACTAGCTAGTGATAGTGATAGAAATTAGGATTCTCTAACAATAGGGAATATGCTCGTTATCATTAGAAAATGTGGTCAGTTGGGATGTGTCATGGAGCGTGACTTTTTCTTTCTTTCTTTCTTTTTTACCTTTTTTGCTTTGTTAAGAGGATTTGTAGACTTGGAAGTATTGCTTTGTATAAGAATAATTGAGGATGCATGCTCTCTCAAGAAGAGAGCGACTCTCTGAGTTAGGGCTTTGCCTAGCGCGCGCGGCATGACGCTTGTATGTACAGTCATGTGAAAAATGATGAGTGGGGCTCAGCCTAAAGATATGACTTTTGTAGGCTCTCTTACAAGGTTACAACTTCGTTTTCTTGGGGTAGGCTGCTAGGGATGGTCCATCCTTGGGCTGCTCCACTTGGTCCACCCTCATTAGGTCACAATCTTAGACCTACTTAGATACGGCCGTTATATTGTCCACAAGAAAGAGTGAAACTGCGGACGTACGTTGTATCACGCAGCGCCAGCGGTGGACAGATTTGGAACTTTTAGGTTGAATCGCAGGCAGGCAGGGAGAAAAACAAAAAATTGTAGGTACATCTAACAGCATTTTTCACTATACTTTTCAATATTGTCGGTGTTTGAAGTCCGATATGACGTCTGTCTCTGTCCCGAAGCATATGGCTTTCTTTGCGAGTCGATTACTCCAATATCAAATGGGATGAACCTTTCTACCGTGTTGCATGGGGCATTGGTTTTTCCACCATGGAGCCCTGCAAGATTCGTGGCGTTTGGATCCCGACAAGGGGCATGAGTCTTTGCACCGTGCTGAACTTTCTTCCGTACGCCTTTGCTTGAAATGATTAGCCTCCATCCTTTAATTGCCCACTTTAACAATAAAAAAATGTTTAAATATATTTTGCACTCATATGTTTTGTATGTTAGACACATTCCATCATAATATTTTATTTTTGAAATACTCAACAAATTATATTATCTCTCTCAATGATACACGTAGCTCTTACATAACTTCAGTCCCTGTTAAATTATCATATCACCCATGAATCTTAAATAATATTTGCCTACAGATCACTTGAATATGTATACTATCAGCATATTCATCCTAAGGCAAACGTTTATTGCCTTGGAATCATTATTCTTGAAGTTTTTACTGACATATTTCTCTCTCAATATCTTACCAATGACAAGGGTGGTACGATTACCGTCTAAATTGACGCTTAATTTCATTTCGGAGTGTAAATTATCGGAAGAAATAACATATACGATGTCTAAAAAATAAAACATTAGAATGTAATGTGTTAACACCTCAAATATAGAGGTACAAGTGTATTTAACACAAAAAGAAAGAAAGAAAAAAAGGTGAAATCTTGCATTCAAATCCTCTTATAGCTCAAGGCCACAAATAATAATAATAATAAATAAATAATAATTATAAATATAATTATAATAATAATAATAATAATAATAATAAACATAAAATTATTAACAAAAATTTTGATGCTACCTTCTAGCTACTCTTTCAATTAGGAGAATTGAACACATACCCCAAAGGGGATAGTCAATGGTGGTGCCAGAATTTTTTTTTGGAGTAATAAAAATATATTGTTAAAAATAAAGTTTAAGCATCCCAAAAAGATAGGTCTTATTAGTAATAAAAGTATTCCACGTAAAATTATATATTGCATTCCCATCAGTTTATCTAGCAGAATATAGAAAAAGCTTAATCACTAAGTATTAGACAAATTTTTAGCAATCAATGAAATATAATGCAAGCATAAGATTAAAATAATTTATTTGAAGAAATTACACTCGGAAAAAAATAATTGGATAACTACAAGCATAACATAGGACAAAAATCTAAATATTTACATGCATAAGTGAGAAGCTGGTCAAAAAATAGGAAGGATAAAAATTAAAAAAAAAGAGCTGAAGGTACATAATACATATCACGTGGTGAGAGGATTTTATTTAATATAAAAATTTATAGTTGATTTTCCTTAAATAAAAATGAGAAAAAAAAATGAATGAAACATTTTCAATTTTTTTCTGTGGGCAAGTAAATGCCCTCCCGATCGAGATCGTTATATTATGGGACATAACAATGCCATAAATAATTTTTAATTGGGGGAGCAATTTGTTTGTCTTTTCCTTTTTTTTTGGGGGGGGTCTTTCAAAAAACTTAGATTTGGGAGGGTGGGGAGACAAAATTCATAAAAAGTTTGGATTGTTTTCTTAGAGTGGTGGTCTCTAGCTTCGTTACCGTAAAATAGTTTCATACTTAGAAAGATTTTGTCATTAAAAATAGTTCAATATTTGGCATGTTTGAGCCCCAATTAATTGGGCTCAAAATTTTAGGTTTACTACTAAAACATTCACCACATCATTTTTTATTATTATAATATTTATTAAAAATCTTCTCTTTCTTTACTTTTTCACCAACTCCCATAATATTTATTTACTTTATAATATTTCTCAAACTCCAATACCCAAAATTTTCACTCTTAAACATATAATATTAAAAAGAGATATTACGATTTCCTGCAAAAAAATAGTTTAATATTCAAAAAGAGATATGAGTATTTTTTATAATTTTTTATTTAAATTGTATAATATAATTAAAAAATTACATAATAAATAGATTCTACATTATTTAATAATATTTTTCTCTAAATTATACGAAAAAATTACAGAAAATTTAAATCCCAACAAGAATATTTTTACAGATTCATCAAAGTATATCAAAAAATGTATGTAGTAAATTCAAACCGCCACCATTAATGAGCAAGTCCTACATACACTTAACTGTTACATTTTATACGATAGAAGACTTAAATCTTTCTATGATGTCATCTTGAGAGAGCAAGTGCGCCAAGCGAGATACCAATTACTACAATATACAGATAGGGGAATAGGACATCCCGTGATTTCCTTCGACCCCTAGCCCGGCTCCAGGCCATGAAGCTTCTCCACGGGTTACTTCGCCTCTTCTTCTTTTTGTGCCACATTAAAGCAAGAAAAAAGTGCTTATTCTTGTGTGATGAGAGAGAGAGAGAGAAAAAAAAAAAAAAAAGGAAAGACCTCCATTATGGGTTGTGCTTGCGTGTGGATCGACATTTTTTTAACGTAAGACCTCAGGTTCATTTTGCGTCATCGTGGGTGTCAGCAGCTTTGGTGCAATAATATATAAAATTGGAGATAAGGGAAATGTCAGCTCGAAGATAAACGTATCAGATAAGTTATTTTTTTTCTCAATTATCAGATAAGTTATTCATGATAATTCAAAACATATAACACATCCAAATAGCGTCTCAGTTTCTTTATGGAATGACTTTTTTTAAGAGAGAGATGCAAGAACCTGCAAGTCACCGAAGGCTGCTTATTGAATACGTTTTTTTTCCTCTTTTCTTCTTTTCTTTCTAAAGAAGGATGCTTATTATGCTTTTAGAATTTAGCCCCTTAAAATTTTGAAAAACCCTCCTATCCGCTCTTGGCTAGTTGGCTTGTTTTGGAAATTCTAAAACATTGGTTAAAATTGAAAATAATTGTTGCAGCAAAATTGGCATCACGTGACATTTGCATTAAGGGGCTTATTTGACATTTGTGTTGCTTCTAGAAGAGTATTATAAAGAGTCTGCTGACTTGATCTCTTAAGATTGACGTGGGGTTGCCTTAAGGGCATTTGTGACTTTTCCTTTTTCAATCTAGAAGCTTGAGAAGGTGCTGGAAGTATGCAGAAGTATTATACGCGTGAAAGAACTCAACTGAAAAACAGAATGGGTATTTTGGAATAAATGCGCAGATCTGAGTTTTCACGGGGTGTGTGTTGTCTTTCTCCTTAAAAAGAAATAGATTGCTCCAAGATTGACTAGCGTTAAGATTGAGTTGCTCCAAGATTTCATTTTATTGTTTGATCTACGTCTTGATGCCTAGTTGTTGTTTTTGTCAAAGGGGGATAAGAAAACCAGATCTGTAAAATTGGAAAAGTGGACTTTTACGCAAGATTCAGAGATTTGGCTTTCAAGATTTGGTGAACTCCAAGATTGAGAGAGCTCGTGTGTAGTGATCTGATTGGCCTCCTTTTTTATGATGGAGTGTTGATTTCGTGAAGAGCTTTCTGTGTTGATTGAGTTGAAGATAAAGATTTAGACGATCACCGGAGTTCCCCCAATTCGATTTCCTGAAGATTGGAGATTTAGAGGTTCTGAATCAGTGAGGCTGAAGGTTTCAGCCTTGGCCCTAGATTGCACAAGGTTTGTATGGTGAGATCTATTGTCGTTCATTGATCGTGGCTTCCGTGTTGAACATAGAGGTTCTATGTTCAAGTGGTGATTCGGTTTGGTAAACCGAGTTTGATTCAAGGGTTGTGGTTAGGCAAGGTTAGTCTTCAATAGATCACCTTGTAATCTTTGGAAGCTAGTGGATTCGAACGGCCTACGGGCCCGGAGAGTTTTTCTCTTTAAGGACGTTCCTTAGGGAGTTTCTCTTCGTCACCATTTTTCGGTGTCACATCTCTTTCATAGTTCTTGCTTTGATTTGATTACTAACCAAGTTTGTTCTTTGTGTTGTGAGTTTATATTCTTGAGAATTGACAACCTCTGTTCACTGATCTGTGGTTGGTAAGTGATTGATTAATATCTTGGTTATTGGTAAGTTGTTCAATTGATTGGGTTTCAATTGATATTGTGAATCTGGAAATTTCTGGTTCTGCAAGTCTCTTCAGAGTTTCTTTCAGTCAGTTCAATATACTTTGTTTTTCCAGATTGTATGTTCTGTGTTGTGTTGATTTACATCTTAGTGTTTTGCCGGTTATTGTAGTATCTTGTCATATTATAAATCAGTGCTTTTGTTTGTGCCTTAGTGATTTTCTGATTTAAGGTTTAAATAATCAATTGATTGTGCTTCGGTTGTATGAAGTTAATCTGAAAAATCTTATTTCTGTCAAGTGCAGTTTCTTCAGAGTCACTTGAAGTTTCTTCAGTTTTCCCTGTTTTTCATATTTGTGTTTTTACTGTGTATTTGTACTATGTTCATATCTGATTGGTAATTAGATATTTGAATATTGTTAACAGTGTGTTTGTGTTTAAATTTCTGAGATAGGTTGTGTTTCAAAAAGGAAATTGTTATTGGATAATTTTTTTTTAATATACCTATTCACCCCCCTCTAGGTATTTTCCGCACATTTGGGTCTAAATCGGTTTGTTCAATTGGTATCAGAGCCTAAATTCGTTCCTTGACCCAACCTAGTTCAAAATAGAAAGAGAAATGTCTCTTTATGTACCCCCATTTTTCGATGGTTTGAATTATGCATGTAGGAAGGATCACAGAAGGAGTTCTAAATCTTTTAACAAATCTAGCTGGAAATCCTTTGTTAAAAAGGATAAAAGAGATCAAACGAAAAATGTAGAGGGTAGTATACAATGTCATGGTTGTAAAGGCTTCGGACATATGAAGTTTGAATGTCCTACATATTTAAAGGCACAAAGAAAACCGACTATGAATGTATCTCTTTCTGATTCAGATTCAGATATTTCTTATTCTTGTAAAGGAACTTCTTCATATGAAAAAACTCATTATCTTGCTTTTTCTTCTTCTGTTGTTAGTACTAATGAATTTGATCTTGAAGGTGACGATCTCCTGGATTCAGATTCAGACGATATAGATTCACTTCGTATGGCTTATGATGAGTTGTATGAAGAAAGCTTGAAGTTGAAGAAAAATTATATTTTAATTTCTAAAGAGCTTAGTGTTGTTAAATTAGATAAAGATCAACTAACATATGAACTTGCTTTGTTAAGTGTGAAAATGCAGATCTGGAAGTTAAGGTTAAAGAGCTGAAACATGAGCTGGAGCAAGCTAATCTAAAGCTGAACAAGTTCACAAGCGGAACCAAGAAGCTTGACAAAATGTTGAATATCGGACATCAGCTGGAGACAAGAGAGGCTTGGGTTTTTCGGCTGCAAATGACTCTAAGAATGTCAACAAAACAATGTTTGTTCCTGCTGTGATTAAGGAAAAACCACCTCAAGCTTCAGTACTTCAAAAGAAATCTTATTCGGTAGTAACCTCTAATCATATGAAGTCTTTTAATACTAATAGATCTAAGTTCATTCCAACATGTCACCATTGTGGTAAAATTGGACATATTAAGCCCAGGTGCTATAATTTGTCAAATGAGAATTTTAGGAATGTTAGATCTACTTCAAGTAGTATATCTAGATCTGACTTTAACATATTAACTTCTCAAGTAAGTAAACTTGCTAAACAGGTTGATACTATGTCTAAAAGTTTGCTTTCATCTTCTAAAACAAAACAAGTTTGGGTAAGAAAAAATGCATCTACTTGTAATGCATCTCAAATTGCTTTTTAGACAATATACATTTTGTTTTAAATTCAAATGTTTTTAATCATGATTAAATATGTGTTGGACATGGCATAAGTGATGGCTAATGAACAATATGCATTTCGGCTAAATGAATATAACATGGTGGTTTTTTTTTGTCTTTCATCTTGACAAATGTCATATTAAAATTCTTTGTTGATGTTGGCCGAATGTGTTAATGATGATTTTGAATTTTTAAAATTCTTACATGCTTGAATTTTGTTCTCTTGTGATTATGTGTAGCTGCATATAATGGATATTTTATTTCCCTAATCGATGTCTATCATATGATATTGGTCCACACATTTTTTTATCGCTCATACTATAGTGTAAGTGCTATATTCATACTATGTGTTGTTGCGATGAAACATTTTCATATGTTTTCAGTTTTGACATCCTCCTTGACAAAAAGGGGGAGAAAGAGTATGATAAATTATTTTTATGAATAGATTTTGTGGAGCCGTTGAAAGGGGGAGTAATGTTTGAGATATTTGAGTTGTTTGACTTTGTTTTATGTTCTGGTTATACTATGGTTATACTATCTGGTTTTATTTGAGATATTTTGCTTAAATTGGCAAAATGTCAGGGGGAGTTTCCTCCTATTGTAAGTTGCTTATTGTTATGTGTCTCAAAGGGAGACATAACTCATCATATGTGAGATAATACTTGTTGTTGTTAAAATGTATATCTTTAACTAACATTATTTCTAATGTTGTTTAGATTGGTGTTTGTGTTAAGTTTTTGTTGCAGGTACATTTATCTCAAGTTATAGATCTATAAGCTTTAGAGTTTGTATATGGTTTGTGTCCCATTGTAAAATGTTTCTTGTGGTGGTGATCAACAAGATTCATTGTCTTTTTGCTTATAGACTAGAGTTGTTTTGTCACGTAGGATGCCAAAGGGGGAGATTGTTGCAGCAAAATTGGCATCACGTGACATTTGCATTAAGGAGCTTATTTGACATTTGTGTTACTTCTTGAAGAGTATTATAAAGAGTCTGCTGACTTGATCTCTTAAGATTGACGTGGGGTTGCCTTAAGGGCATTTATGACTTTTCCTTTTTCAATCTAGAAGCTTGAGAAGGTGCTGGAAGTATGCAGAAGCATTGTACGCGTGAAAGAACTCAACTGAAATACAGAATGGGTATTTTGGAATAAATACGCAGATCTGAGTTTTTACGGGGTGTGTGTTGTCTTTCTCCTTAAAAAGAAATAGATTGCTCCAAGATTGAATAGCGTTAAGATTGAGTTGCTCCAAGATTTCATTTTATTGTTTGATCTACGTCTTGATGCCTAGTTGTTGTTTTTGTCAAAGGGGGATAAGAAAACCAGATCTGTAAAATTGGAAAAGTGGACTTTTACGCAAGATTCAGAGATTTGGCTTTCAAGATTTGGTGAACTCCAAGATTGAGAGAGCTCGTGTGTAGTGATCTGATTCGCCTCCTTTTTTATGATGGAGTGTTGATTTCGTGAAGAGCTTTCTGTGTTGATTGAGTTGAAGATAAAGATTTAGACGATCACCGGAGTTCCCCCAATTCGATTTCCTGAAGATTGGAGATTTAGAGGTTCTGAATCAGTGAGGCTGAAGGTTTCAGCCTTGGCCCTAGATTGCACAAGGTTTGTATGGTGAGATCTATTGTCGTTCATTGATCGTGACTTCCGTGTTGAACATAGAGGTTCTATGTTCAAGTGGTGATTCGGTTTGGTAAACCGAGTTTGATTCAAGGGTTGTTGTTAGGCTAGGTTATTCTTCAATAGATCACCTTGTAATCTTTGGAAGCTAGTGGATTCGAACGGCCTACGGACCCGGAGAGTTTTTCTCCTTAAGGACGTTCCTTAGGGAGTTTCTCTTCGTCACCATTTTCGGTGTCACATCTCTTTCATAGTTCTTGCTTTGATTTGATTACTAACCAAGTTTGTTCTTTGTGTTGTGAGTTTATATTCTTGAGAATTGACAACCTCTGTTCACTGATCTGTGGTTGGTAAGTGATTGATTAATATCTTGGTTATTGGTAAGTTGTTCAATTGATTGGGTTTCAATTGATGTTGTGAATCTGGAAATTTCTGGTTCTGCAAGTCTCTTCAGAGTTTCTTTCAGTCATTTCAATATACTTTGTTTTTCCAGATTGTATGTTCTGTGTTGTGTTGATTTACATCTTAGTGTTTTTCCGGTTATAGTAGTATCTTGTCATATTGTAAATCAGTGCTTTTGTTTGTGCCTTAGTGATTTTCTGATTTATGGTTTAAATAATCAATTGATTGTGGTTCGTTGTATGAAGTTAATCTGAAAAATCTTGTTTCTGTTAAGTGCAGTTTTTTCGGAGTCACTTGAAGTTTCTTCAGTTTTCCCTGTTTTTCATATTTGTGTTTTTACTGTGTATTTGTACTATGTTCATATCTGATTGGTAATTAGATATTTGAATATTGTTAACAATGTGTTTGTGTTTAAATTTCTGAGATAGGTTGTGTTTTAAAAAGGAAATTGTTATTGGATATTTTTTTTTAATATACCTATTCACCCCCCCTCTAGGTATTTTCCGCACATTTGGGTCTAAATCGGTTTGTTCAATAATAATATTTTCCCTCCATTTTTCTCCAATGCCTTATAAACCCCCAAATTTTTAATATCTTTCTTCAAAGTTTCAGATACTTTTCACAAACTTTCATGAAAATTAAATTTGAACATGTTTGGAAATTTAAAATTTGATTTTGGGTTCAAATCTGGTTCACAGAATACATCAAATGAAAACAACTTATCGTTCATAACTCGCCTTGCTAACCATGGCCAAAACAACTCAATTCTCTATTCTTTATTTATTTTTTAAATTTTTATTAGTATAGCATTCAAGCATGCCAGAAATATGGGCAGCTAAAACATTTAGGCCGTCTATGTTTTATAAGAGATGTCGTTGCGTAGAATCTAATTATACATCAAAGTCAGTTGTTGGCTAGCATCTACCAGGGGGCGGGGAGGGGAGGGGCTGAAAGTCAGTGTGCGCAAGTCACACAGAATGAAAAAGCAATAAAGGACGAACAAAAAAAAACAAAAGTAAACGAAACGTCGACTTTCTCCGATTGTTTTGACAAACAAGGCGTTTGTTCCTCCATTTTTTCACTCCCTAATTTTTCTAAACAATTATAAAATAATCTCTCTCTTCTCATTAAATTATAAAATAATATTATACTATTTAATTAAATCTTCTCTCTCCTTACTTTTCCATAAAATACTATACTTTTTCACAAACCCCAATACCCAAAATTTCTAAAACCCCAATATTTCCACAAACAAACACCCCCGATTATTTGCGAAGGAAAAGTGGGTATGCTTTGGAGGAGTGGACAATTTGTAAAGCAAAAGTGACTAAAAAACTCCAAACCTCTTCAACGGTTTACAGACTTTCACTCTTGATGAATAATAGAACTTGTAGTTTCTAGCCAAAACTTGTGAATAATAACACATCAGGTGAATCTCATTTTAGGATTCTGTTGAGTGGTCTCGGACATTCTCAATTCAAAAACTAGTTAAAGAGCAGAATGTGTTTGGATTACATTTTTGAAAACTGATGATAACAATACTGAATCACGTTCGGCTCAAACCAGTTTTGGCCAAGAAACATGATTACAACTCTGTGAGGCCCAACGGTTACGACCAAGCCCACATCGCATTCAATCCAGACGGAGAAACCGTTATACGTGTCATGAGCGGTTATCTAACAGTCTGCGATAATCCATAACTCCACGATCTCTCTATTCCCAAAGCGGAGGCGAACGTCCGTTTCGAAGATGTGAGAAAACCTTCATCGAGCACGATCTTACGGGGCAAAATTCTCTTAAGAATTCTCGCCATAAGAAAATAGAGGAACGTGAAAGGATACTATAAAAGGAGAAGCTAATGATGGAAAAAGGAGGTGATTTCTAAGTAACAAAATTGTGAAATACATATAAGAGAAAAGCTGATTTAAGCATCGGAGCTTCTTGACCCCGGTGTCCGGGGTTATTTTTGTAGTTTGCATGGGGAAGATATGTGAAGATCGAGACGCATTTACTCGGACGTGTTGACCGTAAACCAACTGATTCAGCAGTTGGCACCGTTTGTGGGAACGTTTGAAGTTCTTATGATAAAAGGTTTATGGTGACCACTAAGAGTAAAGGCAAGGGGAAGGTCGGAGGCAATCCAAAACCACTTCTGGAACCTCCTCCGCAGGTGATTGAAGGGTTAGTGGAAACCGTCCACGAATCTCATACTAACACTAGAAGAGAGCCGAGCCAGAACCACGAACAACCAGGAGAAATATTTATCCAAGGAAGGCGTGCCAGGGAGCCTCGCATACCGCAAATATCAATGTCGGAAAGGCATAATGAAGAGGATCACATCCCGTCGTACAATAGAGATTCACACTCTCCACCCGGAAAGGCGGAGTTAACGCAAGATTAGAAAAAGTTTTGTCCGAATAGGGGAGGATGAGACAAAAAGTGGATAAGCTGCCACCATCCTTCTTAGAAAATATGATGCACCAGGTAGAATCTTCGTTCACCTCAAATATTGTAGCAGTCCGACTACAATCCAAATTCCGCATGCCAATAATTGACAAATACACGGGGGCAACTGATCCACTTGATCACCTATAAGGTTACCGATCGCAGTTGGACTTACTGAACACCCAAGACGCCATCAAATGTAAGGTGTTCCTTACATTGCAAGTTTCAAAGAGGTCAGCAGGGCCTTCATCGACCACTTCATTGCAAGTAAAAAACAGAAGAAACCGGTCATTCACCGTAGAGCTTTTAGGAGGAAGGTATCTCACCATACATACAGGTTCTCAGTTAAAGGTGGGATAAATCACCGAAAGCTTTGAAGCCTGAGATTAAAGAATGTCGGCTTATCTGAAACGTCCCTTAGAAGTGAAGGGACGCTTTGAAGCCTTTGAAATCCAACACATTTCTCTCAATCAAAATGCTCGGGCTAACGCATTGGTTATCGAAGTTTCAAGAGCGGCGGAGACATCCAGAGGGCGAGGTGTCATGCAATGTACCTGAGTCGTGTCCGATATTCGAACGACTGATAAAATAGAGCCTAGTGACTTGTGATTATCAATCTTGAAGACACTGCAAGAAGAAGGCCTCAGGATGGATAAACAACAAAAATAGAAATTCAAGAGGATAACACTGTGGCACACCATCATAGATGAGAACTTATATCACCGAAGCCTCTCCAAACCATTGTTACATTGCCTCAACACCCGAGATGCAAACTACGCACTTCGGGAAGTGCATGAAGGAATCTGTGGGAACTATTCAGGAGCGCACACTTTGGCTCAAAAGATAATCCGAGATGGATTCTTTTGGCCCACCATATATGCTGATGCAGAAAATGTAGTACGGAAATGCGAAAAATGCCAAAGGTTCACCAATCTCATAAATATCTCGGCGGAAAAGATGAATATTGTGAGTGCTCCATACCCGCTTATGCAGTGGGGGATTGATATCCTCGAGCCTTTCCCAATAAGGCGGAGACAGCTGAAGTTCTAAATTGTCGCTATCGATTATTTCACCAAGTGGGTAGAAGCTGAGCCATTGGCAAAAATCACTGAGCAAAATATTCAGAAGTTTGTTTGGAAAAATATTATTTGTCGCTTCGTACTTCCTCGGGCCATAATCACTGTAAATGCCAAACGGTTCGACAATAGCAACTTCCGAGAATTTTGCAAGGAACTCAACATTAAGAACCACTACTCGTCTCCATATTACCCACAATCCAACGGACAAGTGGAACTAGCAAACCGATCGTTGCTAAAGATTATCAAAACAAAGATTGAAGATCACAATGATTCTTGGGAAGAAGTACTATCCAGAGTTCTATGGGCATATCGCAACACCGCCCGGACAGTTACTAGAGAAACATTGTTCGCCCTCACTTATGGAACCGAAGTTGTGATCCCGGTGGAAATCATAGCTCTCTCACCACGAGTAATGATGTTCACCCATGAAAGTAATGAGGAAGAGAATAAGATGGATCTCGACTTACTGGAGGGAAAAAAGGAAGAAGCACATCTCAAGATGGAGGCATACAAGCAGAAAATCGCAAATTACTACAATGTCATGGTCAGAACTTGCCATTTTCTCCCCAGGGATTTAGCCCTCAAGAAGATGTTACCGGGAACCAAAGACCCACAACAAGGCAAAGTCCATCCAAACTGGGAAGGCCCATATCGCATCGTCAGATCCAAACGATCAGGGACGTACTACTTAGAAGATCTCCAAGGAAAGACGCTCCAACATCCTTGGAATTCAATGTATCTCAGAAAGTACTACGCCTAAATATCTGAAGATTTCTCTTCAAGAGTCAATCGCCAAATAAACGAAGAAAAATTATGATAACCTCGGAGAACCTCGGTTCCCAGTCGCATCCATGGACTTAAGAGAACTAAGGTTCACAGTCATTCCAAGAGTAAGACGTCCTTGGAGAATCTTGGTTCCCAATCGCATCCACGGACATAGGAGAACAAAGGTTCCCAGTCCCTCCAATAGTAAGACGACCTCGGAGAACCCCTTTGTTCCCTGTCGCATCCACGAACTTAGGAGAACCAAGGTTCCCAATTCCTCCGAGAGTAAGACGACCTCGGAGAACCCCGGTTCCCAATCACATCCACAGACTTAGGAGAACCAAGGTTCACAATCCCTCCGAGAGTAAGACGACCTAGGAAAACCTCGGTTCCCAATCGCATCCACGGGCTCAAAGAACCAATATTCCCAGTCCCTCGAAGAATAAGATGACCTTGGAGAACTCCAAGTTCCCAGTCGCATCCCTGGACTTGGAGAACCAAGGTTTCTATTCTCTCCGAGAGAAAGACGACCTCGGAGAACCCTGATTCTCATTCGCATCCCCAGACTTGGAACTAAAGTTCCCAGTCCCTCTAATAGTAAGAAGACCTCGTAGAACCCTGGGTCCTAGTCGCATCCAGAGACTAGAGAACTAAGGCTCCTAGTCCTTCCAAAAGTAAAAACTAAACGTGTCCCGAGTTCAACCAGAAAGAAAGAATAGAAGCGAGTTGCCAAATGACCAATAAAGGCAGCAAGAAAGTAAACAAAGCTTATGACAAGTATATAACAAACAACGAAGTCCAAACATGAGCTGCAAATCATGTCCAAAGATAAAACCAAAATCGAAGAAAAGCTAAAGAAAACACTATTACAAAGTTTCGTCTTCCATGGGGGGAGATGGATGCCTCGGGTCCTGAAATTGAGTGACGGTACCGTTCACAGTGGGATGGTGCAAGCCACCACTGAGAGGAGTGGTTGGTATCCCTAGGCGATGAAACAATTATGCCTAATCGGGTCCTGGTGTCGGAGCACGAGACAGTCTCAAAAGAGAGGAGGGACGCACAACCCGGACACTAGGGGTTAAACAGAGCGCGGTAAGGACATCTCTACCGAATTGAAAAAAGAAATAAAGAAAGAAAAATGAAATGATCGGGAAACGAATGCATTCATTTTTCATTGCATGACTCATATCACATGACTTGGTTTGTTGTGAATATTGTTCTTGTTTAGTCTCTAATTCTGTTTTGTTCCCTTATCCCCCCTTACTGGGTCAGTAGGACTCACCCCTTTATTTGTTTATCTATTGTATGTGCTGTTGTGGACATTGTACCTGTTAAATGATGACTTTTTTTAGCGAACAAGTTCTAGAGATTGACCCATATATCTTAGTCATGAAGATCTGGACGTACGTGACCGATACCCTTGAGGTGTATGTGGGGTACGAGCCCCAGTGGCACCTCAAGGCTCTTCCCCTGCCCCCACTTCCACTTGTGGAAGATTTTGGACTGGTTGATGTAGATCCAACCCTCCTGCATGTTTTCCCTCCTCCACTGTTACTACCGGCGGAGGGTACTGGGGAGTCGGAGTTTATAGACTTGACCTCCGATAGCCGGAGGACTTGTAGCCCCTTGGGATGACTTAGTTTTATGTTGATGTAGATACTTGGGAAATCTTATGGTAGTGTATATCACGGCTTTGTAGTACGGAAGCTTTCAACAGCTTCCATTTTTGTACTTACTTTTTCTTACTTTTGTTTTTTTATTAAAGATATTTTGTAAAATAGAAAATCTGTGATCCTAGTGGAACTGTTTATATATATATATATATATTCCAACTTTTTCGCCGAATAAGTAACTTTGATCGGAAGGAAATGAGCCGACTTTGTTAATCGATCTACAATTACCCAAACAACATCTTGTCTCGTTGGTGCTTTTGGTAATCTCGTCACCAAATCCATCGTTATTTCGTCCCACTTCCAAATGGGTATCTCCAAAGGCTGCAATAATCCGACGGGTCTATGATGTTTTGCTTTATCATGCAGGGAAGGTTAATGTTGATACTGATGCTTCGAGCCGGAAGGTAGTGAAGAAAGAACTAAAGGACGATATGGAGAGAAATGATATTGAAATTTTCTTGCAAGGAGAGACGGCAAGGTTGGCCGCCCTATTGATTCAACCTACTCTCATTGATTTTAGCGACAAGACCCATTTGTAAAGAAAATAGTTGCAGAGCTGGAATTAGGTACAAAGGACAATTTTGGATTTTCTGGACATGGAACCCTGTATTTCCAAAAGCGTTTGGTAGTGCCTGAGGATAAGGAGATTTGGGGAAATATTTTGGGATAAGCTCACAAGTCAATGTTTGTTATCCAATCGGGTAGTATGAAAATGTATCGGGATCTTAAGGAGAAATTCTGGTGGAACAAAATGAAGAAGGATGTTGTTGAATATGTAAGTCGTTGTTTGACATGTCAACAAGTTAAAACAGAACATCAGAGACCTGTCGGATTATTGTAGCTTTTGGAGGTACCCGTTTCGAAGTAGGACGAAATAACGATGTATTTGGTGAAGGGATTACCAAAAGCACCAACGGGACAAGATGTTGTTTAGGTAATTGTAGATCGATTAACAAAGTTGGCTTATTTCCTTCCGATCAAAGTTACTGATTCAGCGGGAAAAGTTGGAATATATATATATATAGATATAAACAGTTCCACTAGGATCACAGATTTTCTATTTTACAAAATATATTTAATGAGAAAACAAAAGTAAGAGAAAGTAAGTACAAAAGTGGAAGCTGTCTAGAGCTTCCGTACTACAACGCCATGATCTACACTACCATAAGATTACCCAAGTATCTACATCAACATAAAACTAAGCCATCCCAAGGGGCTACTAGTCCTCCGGCTCGGTATCGGAGGTCAAGTCTATAAACTCCGACTCCCCAGTACCCTCCGCAGGTAGTAACGGTGGAGGAGGGACAACATGCAGGAGGGTTGGATCTACATCAACTAGTCCAAAATCTTCCACGAGTGGAAGTTGGGCCAGGGGAAGAGCCTTGAGGTGCCACTGGGGCTCGTACCCCACATACACCTCAAGGGTATCAGTCACGTAGGTCCAGATCTTCATGACTAAGATATATGGGTTTATCTCCAGAATTTGTTCGCTAAAAAATGTCCTCATCTGACAGGTCCACAGCAGTACATACAAAAGATTAAACAAATAAAGGGATGAGTCCTACTGATTCAGTAAGGGGGGATAAGGGAACAAAAAATAATTAGAGAATAAACAAGAACAAGATTCATAATAACACAAGTCATGCGATATGAGTCATGCAATGCAAAATGAATGCATATGTTTTCCGATCATTTCATTTTTTTCTTTCTTTCTTTTTTCGGTCCGATAGAAGTGTCCTTACAACGCTCTATTTAACCCCCTAGAGTCCGGGTTGTGCATCTCTCCTCTCCTCTGAGACTGTCCCGTGCCCCGGCACCAGGATCCGGTTAGGCATAATTGTTTCATCGCCTAGGGATACCAACCACTCCTCTTAGTGGTGGCTTGCACTATCCCACTGTGAACGATATCGTCGCCCGATCTCAAGACCACCTCTAGGTATGAGTTTCGTTTCGATCAACAGATTCCCCATACCCATAATATGATTATGTGTTATGACACATCATAAGCATCTGAGATTCACAAATTTAGATATGTTGAATATACATATATGGTTCAACATCAATTCGTGTCGTAATCCCCGCTTATGTACATATCATCACTATAGGTGAGCCTAGGGGGTAAGTATTGGCACGTGGCGTGACATTCTACAACAGAGCTTTTGGGATGGAAAAGGTTCAAGATCACCCAACAGATCCATGCTACCTGAAATTTTATATAAGCAGCATTAAATAATGTATGGTCCACCTATCGTGTCTAACTATCTCTCTCTGAATTATACTGTGTAATTCGAACACGAAATTGTAAGGGGTCTTAATATTTAGTTATGGGACCTATTTGAATATTTGATCAGATTTAATGTTAGGCTTTCAACTTAATTTGTGCATTTTTCTTGAACTTGTTCACGTCGAATCGAATACATAAAATTTGAGTGCAAGGGATTTCCTTCATCGCTCAAAACAAAAGTGATTACAAATTATTCGCAAAGAAAAACGTGGCTATGCTTGGGCGTAGGGGAGAAGTGGGTGAGAAGTTAAAGCAAAAGTGATTTAAGTTTTTGACTAAACTTACACTGTTAGTTATGGGACCGGTTTGAATATTTGAAATTTACTGTTGCACTTCCAGCTTAGCAAACAACTTTTATTAGTGCATTTCTCTTGCACTGATTGAGCTCCGTTCAAATTTAAGAGACAAAATTTCCCATCACTCGAAAAAAAAAAAGTGATTACAAGGAAAGGACGAAAATGTCTATTTCAATGAGATTTTTGCTCAGTGCTCTCTTTAGTTTGGGGATAAAAAGAGGCTGATTGGACTCTCCTCCAATGTGTATCTTGACGTATGCATCTAAAAATTATTCCAAAAAAAAGAGGTATCATATTTGTATATGCTTAGCAAGATGAGATTAATCTGGAAGGATATATATGATGTAGAAATCACCTTGGAAAAAGAAACATATAGGTAGGTGACATACTGAAGGTACCAACTCTAATGGAGCATGGTATGGATCGTGGGGAAACCAGTAGGACGGCATGCATTAATTAAGACATTATTGTAGCAAAACCACATGACATCTATATTAGGCACGTCAAAATGGAACCCCTCGACAAGATGCAATAAGCATGGGTGGGTCATGTTCATGGAATCTTCTTTGGGGCATAAATGATATGCTATACCATGATGTTGACTTTTTCTCAATTATTGTAGGTTTCCCTCGACAATTTATATAAACAAATCCAGTCATTCACTCCATTTGTATAAATGATCAATCACGGAACTTCATTATATATAATATGACTCTGATCAGCTCTGATATAATATTCTTAATGAGGGATTTATGAGTCATCAGATTTTGACTCTATCAAGTGTATTGGTTACTAGACATAAGGGGGGAAAATAAAAATAAAAAAGCAGTGTTGGTTACTTCAGTTGATTAAGACGTCCAGGAAGGGTACGTAGGTCATTTTAAGAAACTTTTTCACTGCATATTAGTGTGTTTGTTTCCCACGTAAAATAAGAAAAAAAAAATCAGTTGTAAATATGATTGATCTTTAATCATTGAGTTGATCGTACCCAAAAAGTTGTCTGAAATAAAATTTTAGTGTTTGATTAAGAGTATGTGATCTTTTTCTTTTAGAATTTTACTGTGTAGCAAGACTGGTTAAAAAATACTTACATGTGTTTGGATGCCTACACTTTGCGTCTCTTGACTATTAGGATTTTGACACTTTGTACTCCATATTATCAATTTCGTTTTATTTCTCTTCTATTATGGGGGTAAAATCGTCATTTCACTGAACCGAAATAACAATTTTCGTCCAAATTAACACTTGAGGGTGTAAAGTGTAAACATTTGTTAGTTGAAGGGTGAAATGTATCAAAATTGATAGATTTAGGTGCAAAGAGTCAGAAGCTTAATTATAAGTGGCAGAAAAATATATTTTTCTCTAAATTTTTTTGTATTGGAGTTAGTGTAAATTTTAATAGGGTTTATAAAAATATGTAGAAGTTTATAAAGAAAAACGTGTTGAAATATGTGAAAAACCATTAATAAAATATTTTTAAATATACTTTTAAATTTTTATTATTCAGAATAGACTATTGTGTAAAGTAGATAGATTGAAAATAACGTTCTCTTCTTGAAAAAAGGTTCATTCAAAGTAGACAAATGTCTAAAGCAGAGGAATTATAAAAAATGACTTTCTCCTCTAATAAAAAAACATTTTGGCGCTTGAGATGAGATTTTTCATTGACCTACATTTCCTTACCCTCCCAAACATACAAAGTTATGAGAATTTTTTGCTCAAAAATAATTTTCATGCAAAATAAACACAAATATATTAATTCTTTGGATGAAGGCAATATATGGGTTGCAAGGTGTCACGTTTTGTTCTCTTTGTTATCATTTAATGACACGTGTTTGCCTTGATACGGAGTATTGCATAGATAATTACTTACTTTTTTTGTTAGGTAATAGGATGGGGGAAAGCAGTCAAGCTGCTTACACCGAGATTCAAATTCGACATCATCTCCTCCCTGAAGCTATAAGCAATGAAAAATGAATTTTTGTACTTATCTAAAAAATGAATTTTTGTACCATTTTTAAGTTGAAGGAAATAATGAAAAATAACAGTACTGATCGATCCCGGGTAGAGCTAGCTAGGTAGCTAGCTTGGAATAGCAATGAAAAGGAAAGAGATAGGTTTACAGTCACTCCGAAGGTAAGAGGACAAAAAAACTCCCCCAGTTTCCTTTCGTTACCAAATTAGAATCTTAGCTTTTAATTTTGTTAATTAGTTTCAGAACATCAAACCAATTATTTATCTCCTCTGGAAAGTATAGCTTGTGTCGTATTGACAACCCCGACAGCAACTTTTTATTATGTACACCATGTAAAGCCCTAAGAGTTACAATTTTTGCTATTCAAAATTGGTATTTTACACCTTATTCAAATAATAATCAATAATCAATCTAAAAGATTGGTTAGGATTTTATCACAATATTAGCTATTCATGTTTTAATGTGCAATATTGTCAAGATCATGTATTAATGTTATGAGAACCCAGACTTGGAGTTTTAACAGGAGAAGACCACTAGGCTAGACACGCACTTGTTAATTTATACGCAGTTGAATTATTTAAAGGTTTAGCAGCTTTACTTCAAACAATATATCACACGGGGATTCGAACCTACGCGCTAAAAGGAAGGAGAAGTGTAGCTTAATTATTGAGGCAATTCATGCGTTTTGTTGGTAATGCTTATGTCTTATTTTATTTAACCTTCTTTTCACCAGATTTAATTTTTAATGAAACGGTGCATTTAGATCGTCTTCTTCCCCAAACTTTAGAATATGCATTTTCATGCCCTAGCTTCCGTTTTGACGTTGCAGATTCTCTCTCATCAATTCTCTCTCTCTCATCGATTTCTCATCCGTTTTGATACTTTTTCATCTGATTTTCGAGGCATTTAATTCCTAACACTCATTTCTCGAAGTTTTCATGAGTTTTGGCGACTAATAGCAGCAATGGACGGTTTTGAAGAGACGCCTAATGGCCTTCCATTGTGGACGGTTTGCACTAAGAATTCAAGTCTCTCTCGCCTATAAAAGGGACCTCTTACTCAGAAATTATTCACACATCTCAAACGTGATTTTTCATCAATTTTGAGATCTCTCTCTCTCTCTATTCGGCCATTGTTGGTATTTACATTTTTCTTCGGTTCTTGAGGATCGTTGCAGTACGTGTTTTCTAGGGCGATTCGATTATCGAAGCAAATTGGGTAAGCGGAGCTACTAAGTTATTTTCGGTGAAAATTGATGAATGATGCAAAATGGGATTTTTCTCCGATGTTGTCAAAAACTGCTTTGTGGAAATTAGTCTTATTGCAAAGTTATATTATTTGCAAACAAATATGGAATTTTAAAAGCATACTGAAATATGTTCATCTTTACTGTTCTGAATTCTTTCTGCTAAATATAATTTCTGATTCTGATTATGAAATTTTGTTATTATAAATTATACTGTTTTCAAACTCCGAGGCAATGTTTTGTTACTGATTACTGATTATTGCTGCAGTTGGTACCAACATACTGATTACTGATTACTGAGTGCATCCATTCTTCGGAGTGGTTTATGTGTGGGTTTCTCCCTAGTGCACACTTAGTGTACGTGTCTAAGTCTTAGTAGGGCAAACTCCATTTACTGTTGGCTTAATTCGGTTTGGCCGCCGGTTAAGTCGTTGCACAACCCTGCCATAGGGGTCAATGTGGTTTACTGTTGATGCCAAAGGGGATTTTCTGATAAAGCTATTCTATTTTCTTTATTTCGGCTCAAAGAAAAGAATATATATTTTTATTCTCTGCATACTAAGTTGTCGAACTCTTTCCGTTTTATTTTCCTATTTTCAGATATTGCTCAGGGATTGAACCTAGAGAGCATGTGGGCGGGATATATGAGAGCATCATTATGAATTTTAATTTGTTCAAGTTTATGTTTTGAAACAGTATCGTTATGTTATGTTTTTTTTCGAATAAATGCGATAAATTTATTTTTTTATTTATGCTGATTTTAAGGGCGTGACAAATGTGAAATACTGTCAAGATCTCAAAAATTCAAATTTAAATATAGTAGTATCTTACTTATCATGTTTTGTATTTTCTCCATAAATATAAGTCTTTCACTTGTAACCTACTTATAATACAAAAGGGGAAAGTCACTTCAAACCCTCTAACTACCAATAAAATTTTAAATATGGGTCTAAACTATCAACTTGACATATTGTGCTCTTCAATTTCATAAATAATTAAGGGTGGACAAAAATTCTGGCAAGAACTTAAATTTTTGGAACTTGAACCTCATTTTGGGCAATTTTTGGAACTGAAAATTATGGTGGAATTGCCAGAAATTTCGATTCTGTTTTTTTTTTAAAAAAAAATTAGGACTCAAAATAAAGTGTAATATATTAAATTTGATTGAATGTTTACTTTAGAATCGAATTAATTTATGATGAATAAAAAAATCTTCCAAAATTTTGGGCTCATAAAGGCTAAAACAATGTCTAAAAAAATTCGGAACCAGAATTTTCTGTTCTGATTACGAAAAATTTTGGTTGGGTTTCGATTCCATTCCAATAAATGCAGGAATGGAACCGGAATCAAAAAAAAAATTGTGAACGCAAATCTCTCAACTCTAACCACATATATATTTATTTTTCCATATTATCCTCCACTTATATCGATGTATTTCGTCCTTCATAATTTGAAGTGTACCATCTTTTCTTTCAGTTTCACTGTTCAACGCCCCGCCCTTGCCCCAGTTGTAGCTTGTTACCGTCCCGGTGACGCATGTTATAGAGGCATCCCTCTCAACTAAAGCTACTGTTTCTAGATTAGAAAAAAAGGAAACCAGAAAACAGAGAGCTCTACACTATCCTAGTTTAACATTACTTTGGGAACATGCTCCTCGGTGACCAATGAAGATAATTAATTCCCAACAACTTGGTTAAACAATTTCATTGGTTGTCTTCTCCTTTTGCCTTTCTATCTTCTTTTGCAATTTATAATCAGCTTATACATTACAACGATTCCTGTTTCCTCTCCTCCGATATGCCCACACCTGGCTAGTTCTTTGGAAAGAAGAAGGTCAAATCCATACTTCCCTACTAATACCTAACAACTGGCAGTTTTTATAAAGAAAAATAATCAATTAAATTATAGGGGCTCATGATCCTTGAGGAATCATGCGCATCAGTTGTTGCCTCCAGCACCAACGTCTTTGTTTTTTATGTTGTGTTTGCTCTAGTCCTGTGTGGCTTTGATGGGTACTGACTCGTATTTTGCAGTGTCTATCACTCAGTTTGAAACACTCGTCTTTGCTCTGCAAAATAATCAATTATCACTAGAACAAATTCATGCAATTGCTATAAATGTAACAGGTATTTGGTGGCCTACTTATGGCTCCAACAAAACCCTAATTAATTGAAGTCACTCCTGAAATTATTTAAAATAGTTACTTGAGAAGTTCACTTGGGAAGTGATGTTTATAATCTAAATAGGTAAATGGATCAAAATTATTTATAATTTTCTGTACAAATTATATAATCCAATTTAAAGAGAGAGATAAATAAAATAAATAATTAATGTTGTAGAGTCTATATTGTCTCAAACTTTACGTGGACAATATTAAATACCATATAACCCACATGTTGCGTGTATCTCTTTCCGAATCACACCACTCAATTTGGTAGGATATTGCAAGGATCTGATTCTTGATACACAATGAAATCTGATTATAATAATGTTTTTGTTAATGACATAAAATAATAATAGTAATATTAATTAATGAGAGTGATGGTAATGATAGCACTCTAAGAAGAAGAAAAAAATATATATGGCAATAATAGCACCAATAATAATAACCTTAACATCGACCCCTAAACTCTTGTTCATAAGCATTTTATATTTACGACTAGTAATATATGTGATAGAATCGTGTATATATGATTTGGTTTAATGGTTCCCATCAATTGTCAAAAACTTGATCATATTAAATTCAGATGAAATATAAAATGAAAATACGTGTCAACATATTATGGAGTTGAATGAAAATTTTCGAAACTGAAAGAATTGTTATACATATTAGACTCTATGTTCTACTATATTTAAACTTAGATCTTCATATCCAACTTGTTAGATATTGTAAAAGATCATCTAAGCAAACTACATACTGTCTATATTCTCGTATCCGTACAATTTGATATGGCTGAAGTTTTATCTGATTTGTAAAGTATATCATGCATGCATAAGATGTTTGTTTACGGGAGAAATTCACTTTCTACGTCTAAACGACAGGTACAATGTCATTTCGGGAGTTCAAAGTACTGAATTTTTTACTTTAAGCTCTCAAACTATTAAAATTTAACAATGTACGTCTTAAAATAAAATTTAACCGACAAAATCATGCCATATAATCTATTTATAACACATGTAGCACGATTTTGATAGTTTTTTTTCGGAGCACACAATGATGAATTTCTATGGTTTTAGGCTTTAATGTGACAAACTTAGTATTGATCTCATAGTTTAAGGTAAAGTAATTTGTTTTCCTTACTTAAATTATCACATGGGTAACAGATGAGCCACAAATTCAAACATTTTTTTAATCAAAACGATTATTTATTCCAAAAACAAAACATCAAACACCAGCACCCTAAGGAGGGTCAGTCCCAGCATACAACCAAGATAAATCTAAAGAAAACTCAGAGTTACGGAGAGTGCCAACTAAACCAAACTTAGCGGCGGCCCAACGAGTAAGGTGATACACCAAGACATTTGCATCTCTATAAATATGACCAGAACGCCAACTCAGGAACCGTTCACCAACGTCATGAATCTCCTTCACAGTAGAAATAATACGTCACTCAGTAGAACGTGGCCAAGGCTGAATTTCATTAATAACCAGCTCAAAGGCACCTTCTAAAAAAATATCACGAAAACCCAAATCTGCAGCTAGCTCTATTCTCATTTTGGCGGCATGTGCTTCGCCAATCATAGGTTCCACAATAACGATTTTTTTAACCAAGGACAGCACCCTGAAAATCACAAGCAATAGTAACAAGGACAGCAAAGCTATCACAGATGGCAACGTCCACGTTAATCTTGAGGGTGGGTTGGGAAGGGGGTTGCCACACATGTAACCGCGACGGTTGAAGAGCCTTGCACTAGGCAGCTCGGTGTTCCCAGCTCAGAAGCCGGACTAGATAGGAAAGCTTTGCCATATCACTCCGCTTACCACCATGTGCCACAGAATTCCTATCAGCCCACATCATATCTATGGTATTTGCTGCAAAAATTTGGAACAGATGTTGATCTTCCAATGGTATACCGAGTGATTGATGAGGGTGTAAAAGGTGCTCAATCCAATCCTCCACTGATCCATCCCCGAAAGCCACAATATTCAGTTGTCAGGGAGACTTGCTCCACACAACTCTGCTATAAGAACATACAAATAACAAATGATGCAAAGACTTAGTTGGTTCTCCACACAGCTCACAACATGTCCTCAGTCAGCTGAGTCAGACCACCAATGCAAAGAACCACCTTCTGTTTTGTCAGCAATATGTCCTAAACCACCTTCCACGAGAGCAACTTCAACCGGTCATGTAACTTAAGTTTCCACGTATCACACAAATTCAAACATTTAAATAAAAGTAAAAATTATGTTTGATATTATAATAAATTTGTTACAAAATCATAAACAACACTGATTAGGCAGATAATGACAATTTATGGCGTCATCTGCTGAATTAGCCCAAAATCTTTTATTTTTCCGTTTCTGAACCTAGATAATAAATATTCGTTGAGAAAAAGAACCTAGATAATAAATAGGATTTCATTTTGTTTTCTATTTTTTTAGCTGAGAAAATTCCATTTACTTTCACTTCTACTCTCGGGAGGAGAAAACGTTTGAAAAACTTCGAAATGGAAAGTCCAATTAGGGAGTACAACCAAGCATCTTTAGTAGGCATATTCTATTCTTTTTTTTTTTTCTAAATAGGCATATTCTATTCTATTTGCATCAGAGGAAGAGAGAGAAACAGAGCCAGCTCACAGCTGAGGGAGTGAGGGAGTCTGATTTTTTCGCCTCTAGAGCGAGCGAGAGGCCCAAAAAGAAAGCACTGACGTCGACAACGACAGGCTTACAGTTTCTCTATAAAGTCAGATCCTTTGCACTCCTTTGGATCTCAGAACCATCTCTTTTTTCACTTTGATCTAACTTGTCGTCTTTTTTCTCCTGAGTCTAATCTCACTTGCCCGGATTCAGGTACTCAATTATCCATAACTCTGCTCGATAATTTACATCTGGGTCTTACGCAATTCTACATGTTCTGTTTTATCATGGGAAAAGGTCATACTCATTTTTACTGCAATGACTCTCTTCACGTGGCATTTAGCCATCAAATCACGGATCCCATAGTGTCTGTTTTCCGGGTTCATGATCAGGAGTTGTGGCTCTGGCGCTTGATTGAGTCCGATATTTCAGACTCACCTTTTGGGGTGTTTGGTTTCTGATTTTCTTCGTAAAATGCTTTGTTTGCTTTTGTGATCACAGAGGGAGACTGAAAACAAGCTATGTCGACTCGTAATATTGAGAAGTTGGCGTCAATCGACGCCCAGCTTCGGCTTTTGGTTCCGGCGAAAGTGAGTGAGGATGACAAGCTGGTTGAGTATGATGCTCTGCTATTGGATCGTTTTTTGGATATTCTCAACGATTTGCATGGGGAGGATCTGAAGGAAACTGTAAGTGGTTGGGTTTGACCATTTTCGAATTTTAGTTTGATCACTTTCACTTGTTCGTAATTGATTTTGGTTAACGACTATGGACCCCAAGTCTCAAATGTTTGCATTCAGAAGTGGTTGGGATTTGAGTTTTCTGTGAATATGGGGAGCTCTGTGTTGGAGTGGAAAACGCTTTCCAATATGTATGACTCCTTATCAAATTGACAGTTATGGGGATTCAGATTGGTGCTTTAGGTGGTTTAAATGGGTAGCCAAATAACATCTGTAGCAGCATCCTGTGTCTAATGTATGTTTGGGCCATGGATCTTAGCAAGCAAGTGGGTAGTTCTAATATACAGTTCGGTGATATTATGTATGATTTATCCATACGTGGTAGATCAAGGGCCGGTTAACATATGTTGACATTGGTTGTTGCATTTTTTTCTTTTATATGGAAGTATAGGTACACGAGATTCTCTCTCTTTTCTTTCTAAACGTTAATCGAGAAGGCTTGTTTTGGATTTGCAGTTTGTTTATTGAATTACAGCGATTAACCAATAGCCTTATGGTATTCGTTTTTTCCCTCCATTTTCAACTGATTTCTGAAAAGGTCCAAGAGTGTTATGAACTATCTGCTGAGTATGAAGGCAAGCATGATCCTAAGAAGCTAGAAGAGCTTGGAAATGTATTGACAAGCTTGGATCCAGGAGACTCTATTGTTGTTGCGAAGTCTTTTTCCCACATGCTTAACTTGGCCAATTTGGCTGAGGAGGTCCAGATTGCTCACCGCAGACGGAACAAGCTGAAAAAGGGTGATTTTGTTGACGAGAATTCTGCAACCACTGAATCAGACTTAGAAGAGACTCTCAAGAGACTGGTAGGGCAGCTGAACAAGTCCCCACAAGAAGTTTTTGATGCTCTCAAGAACCAGACTGTGGATCTGGTTTTCACTGCCCATCCTACTCAATCTGTTCGTAGATCATTGCTTCAAAAGCATGGAAGGTTTGTTCTCCAGTAACTGTAGTTTTGTGTCCTTGGGTGATTTGGTAACACCCCCCCCCCAAAAAAAAACACTCCCCAACAGAAAAAAAATGACGTTTTTGTTTTTCCTTAACCTTTTCTATATATCTCTTCTGCTCAGGATAAGGAATTGTTTAGCCCAGTTGTATGCCAAAGACATTACTCCCGATGATAAGCAAGAGCTTGATGAGGCACTTCAGAGGGAGGTAAAACATGTGTTTCTAACATTCCATACAAACAGTTTGGTTTAAAGATGGATATTCAAGTTGAACGCTACAAATTGATAGCATGCAAACAAATTCAAAGCATGCTTGAAGAGAAAGGATTGTCCACAGTACTAAAGCAGCTTTTGACCTAATACACTCTTCCTTCCCTTTGGAGCACCTCAAATTCAAGAAGTATACAGTAAAATATAATGCACATGCCACTCCGAATTCGGTAGTTATTCATCCATGCATGATATGCATAGCCATGATCATTTCTGCTTTGCAATCTTTTTGAGTAATAGGTTTTCTGCAGAATTCTGTAAAAAGCCAACCTTTCTCTATACTTCATCATGTAATTTTTCACCAGCCTTTAGTACTTGATATCTTCTTGTTGATACAATTTTTCGAAATTAGATTTTGTAATTTCAAGTGCGACATCATGTTACCGTTTTCGGTTTTGCTACCTTGTATACCTCTTTTAAGTGCTTAATAAAATGAGGCATTCTTTAGACTTTCAGAAAATATTCCAGCGTGGAATTTAGTGATGACTAGGCTCTTCTGTGAAGGTAATGTGATTGGCTTACAATATATATCATTTGACATTTTGGTTATCATCATTTTCACCTTTAAGTCATGGTGAGCTCTATAAATAGTAAATGATGTAAAATTAGCAGCCTGTGCTGTACCTCGAACTTCATATGTGATTGAATCGCATCTTTGGTCCATGAAAGACTTTTATGTATAGTCCAATAATCTCACATATTGAAGAAACAGAGCAGCAGTTGACCTGGGGATCTGCAGAATATAATAAATGCTTAAATACTATCAGTCGTTAATTGAGTGCTACTTTAATAATCCATCATATAAGACAGGCTGCTCTATTTCCATGCACTATATGTTTAAACTTTGTTGCTCACATGAGTTTGGGAAGATGGTTTTAGTAATTTAGAGGAAACAAGGAGCATGCATCATATCCTATTGTTGACAATATGTGAAGTCCAATAAATTGGAACTTTGGTATGCTCTTAAGATGGATTCATATTGAGTTTTTCCACTGAAAAAAGGGTAATATGGCCTTAGTCCTTAATATTGTTAATAGTTATTTTTCTCTGACATTTCATTTCGTGTAGATTCAAGCCGCATTTCGCACAGATGAGATCAGGAGGACCCCTCCAACTCCGCAAGATGAGATGCGGGCAGGAATGAGCTACTTCCATGAAACAATATGGAAGGGTGTTCCAAAGTTTCTACGCCGTGTTGACACAGCATTGAAGAACCTAGGGATTAATGAACGTGTTCCCTACAATGCCCCACTTATCCAATTTTCTTCTTGGATGGGTGGTGATCGTGATGGTAAGATCCTTCTTCATGGCCAAACTTGTCCTGAAAACAGTTTGCTAGTACAAAGGAATGAGATAAGAAAAATCATCAGGGTATCTTCCTTGTAGTGAGCTTTGTTGAATGTGATTTCCAATGGGAAATGCTTTATCTTTGCTGAAGGAGAGATATGATTGATAGAACTCCTTTCAAGTACTGAAATTGGATTCGGATTTCAAATTAGAAATGCCTGTATTGTTTTTTTTTCTTCTTCTTATGAATAAGTTTGAAGCAGTTTTCTTTTCTCTCTCTTGTTGTAATTAGTTTATTTCAGTTATAGAAGTGGAGGGTCCCTCTCTCTCTCTCTCTCTCTCAGTTCTTATTATCTATTTCACGTTGGTTGCAGGTAATCCTAGAGTTACTCCTGAGGTCACAAGAGATGTTTGCTTATTGGCTAGAATGATGGCTGCTAACTTGTACTATTCTCAAATAGAGGATCTTATGTTTGAGGTACTTCATAGCGTTTACATTTTGCAGTGTTCTCTAGGGAAATTCATTCCTTCGTTTGGGGCAGTTGCTTGTTTACTGTTTATGTGCCTTATCAGCTAATTCATGTTCATTTCTTGGCAGCTGTCCATGTGGCGCTGCAATGGTGAGCTTCAAGATCGTGCAGACGAACTCCATAAGTCCTCCAAGAAAGATGCAAAGCACTATATAGGTAATTATTCAATGGTTAATCTACGGGTAGGGTGTGCTTCTACAGGCATGTTTTTTTAAATATATAATTTCGGGAAATATAAGGTACTTCAATGTATTTTCCTTATCATATGGTATCATATGTTATGCTAGACATCATAAACATATTCATCGTTCAATCTCTGTCCAAAGAAATGGCAATCCAACGCATGTAATGTTTTTCTTCTTGGCCTCCCCTACAGACTGTTTAATGCACGAAACCCTTTTATTTTGCTTCTACAATGGGTCATTTGGATTTGTGGAAGGATTTTTGCTTTACCTATGTCAATGTTTATTGATAATCTGAGATCTCCGTAGCCAATCACTTCAACTTAAGCCCACAATGTTTTGCCTTTCGAAAAGAGAAAAGAACAAAAGTAAATATTATTTTCCACAATTTGTTTTTGAAATGCCCCCTTGATTGAATAGATTCCTGCATGTTTCTAGTTTTCATCTAGCCCTTTGAGATGCCCTCTGTGAAGTGTATGTTCAACAGCCTTATTGTTAGCAATTTAATGAATTTTCAATTAGCTCAATTTACAGTAGGCAAACAAACCCCTTTTTATTCACCTTCATCTCTATTGGACGAATAATGAAATGGCAAAATGAACAAAGGGAATAAAAAATGACATATTATTCTTCACAATGTTAGCTGAATGCATGTAGCTATGTCAGCTATGGCAGATGAGACATTGACTTCACTGCAATTTCTTAAATCACAACCATCACTTGAAGTAGCTACAAAAGTACCAGGTGTAAGTGTAGCCTGGGAGCATTTTTTGAGTACTACCAAGACCTTGTTCTATAGAAATTGCCAAAATATATGGTGACAATTTGAGTGCTACCAAGACCTTGTTCTTAGCTTTCTTGTTTGCTTGTGTTAGGGGTTTTCAGCATAGTCTTTTGTACTGTTGACTCTGTTTCTTTGTAATCTCTGTTTTTCCTTTTAAATAAGATTTTTGGCTTAATTATCAAAACAATTTTGGATCGGTAGCCTTTATGCTATGAGACTGATTTCTGTGTGGCACAGAGTTTTGGAAACAAAATCCTCCCAGTGAACCCTATCGTGTCATACTTGGTGAAGTAAGGGATAGGCTTTATCAGACACGTGAACGCTCTCGTCATCTGTTGGCCAATGGGTATTCTGATATCCCGGATGATGCAACTTTCACCAATGTTGAGCAGGTATTTTCCAATCCCTTGTCCCCAGCAACGCCTATATTTCAGTGTTGATGTTCATGTTAATTAGTCAGTCTTTCCTCTCAACATAACAAAGCCATTTCCAGTTATGTATGCTTGGGTACTTGGATCTTTATTCAATACTATGCTCTATCCGATGATCAATAAGGAACAGCACAGGATCCTCTTCAAAAGCCAGTGCTGTCTCTTTATGCTATAACCGAATTCAACTTCTCCCACGAAGAGATGTACTAGTTGGATCTGGTTCTGAACTTCTTTTTCAATAAAATAGTACTCCTTATGGCTTGAAACTCTGAATTTCCTTTTCTTTTCTCAAGTTTTGCTTAATTGGTTTACATCCTGACCAAATTTTAAATTATTTGCAGTTCTTGGAACCTCTTGAACTATGTTACAGATCACTCTGTGCATGCGGTGACCGGGCAATTGCTGACGGAAGCCTTCTTGATTTCTTGAGGCAAGTCTCAACTTTTGGACTGTCACTTGTGAGACTTGATATTCGGCAAGAGTCAGACCGTCATACTGATGTCATGGATGCCATTACCAAGCACCTGGAAATTGGGTCCTACCGAGAGTGGTCTGAAGAACGCCGACAGGAATGGCTTTTATCTGAACTCAGCGGCAAGCGCCCGCTGTTTGGACCCGATCTTCCTACAACCGAAGAAATTCGTGATGTTCTGGACACATTTCATGTCATAGCCGAACTTCCTTCAGACAACTTCGGAGCATATATAATTTCAATGGCAACTGCTCCATCTGATGTGCTTGCAGTTGAGCTTCTGCAACGTGAATGTCATGTGAAGCAACCATTAAGAGTTGTTCCACTGTTTGAGAAGCTTGCAGATTTGGAGGCAGCCCCTGCTGCTTTATCTCGGCTATTCTCGATAGATTGGTATAAAAATCATATTAATGGGAAACAAGAGGTTATGATTGGCTATTCAGATTCAGGTAAAGATGCAGGGCGACTGTCTGCAGCCTGGCAGTTATATAAGGCTCAAGAGGAGCTTGTAAAGGTTGCGAAGGAATATGGTGTGAAGCTGACAATGTTCCACGGTCGTGGTGGGACTGTTGGAAGAGGAGGTGGCCCCACCCATCTCGCTATATTGTCTCAACCTCCAGATACCATTAATGGGTCACTCCGTGTCACTGTTCAAGGAGAAGTTATTGAGCAATCATTTGGAGAGGAGCACTTGTGCTTTAGAACGCTCCAGCGTTTCACAGCTGCTACTTTAGAACATGGTATGCACCCGCCCATTTCTCCAAAACCGGAGTGGCGTGCATTGCTGGATGGGATGGCTGTTGTTGCTACCAAAGAATATCGTTCTATTGTTTTCCAAGAGCCCAGATTTGTAGAATACTTCCGCCTTGTAAGAAACCTGCATATAGCATCGATCGCATCTTCCTTTTAAGTTGTGAGTGATTAAAGATCCTCTTTGATTTAACAACCATTGTCTATTTATTATTGTAGGCTACACCAGAAACAGAATATGGTCGGATGAACATTGGCAGCCGTCCAGCAAAGCGTAAGCCAAGTGGGGGTATTGAATCACTCCGTGCAATCCCATGGATCTTTGCCTGGACACAGACAAGGTTTCATCTTCCAGTTTGGCTCGGCTTTGGAGCGGCATTCAAACATGTCATTCAGAAGGACGTTAGGAATCTACATATGATGCAGGAAATGTACAACAATTGGCCTTTCTTTAGGGTCAGCATTGATTTGGTGGAGATGGTGTTCGCCAAGGGAGACCCTGGCATTGCTGCTTTGTATGACAGGCTCCTCGTTTCAGAAGACCTGTTGCAATTTGGAGAGCGATTGAGGTCTAATTATGAAGAAACTAAGGGTCTTCTCCTGCAGGTAAGAACTAGGGACGAAATACATTCACATTTTGGGTTTGTCTAAGCATAGAGTAGCTTGTCTTACATCGTCTCTGCCAGACTAGTGTATCACATTCTGTCAAAGTTTTGAACGATTTCCGTATCTCATACTGCTATTTGCATAAATTAATTATTCGACCATAACATTTCTGCCTATGGGGCTTTTCCAACAAACCGGTTATAGCAAAAGCTGACTTTGTTATTTCCTGTGCTTGTAGATCGCAGGACACAAGGATCTTCTTGAAGGGGACCCCTACTTGAAGCAAAGACTCCGTCTGCGTGATTCCTATATTACTACCCTGAATGTTTGCCAAGCCTACACGTTGAAGAGAATCCGGGATACGAACTACCAAGTGAAGGTGAGGCCACACATCTCCAAGGAGTTTATGGAAGTAAGCAAAGCAGCAGACGAACTTGTGAAGCTGAACCCCACAAGCGAGTATGCCCCTGGTTTGGAGGATACCCTCATCTTGACCATGAAGGGTATTGCTGCAGGCTTGCAGAACACTGGTTAGACTTTTCTGCAATCCCATGTTTTCCTTCTGCTGTTTTTCTGCAGAAAGCTTGCCTCAAGAGCCATAAAATATATGCACCAGAGGTGGATTCTCTTTTCTTATCCACGTCGGGGTCGGGTGACCCTATTCGGCTGTAATATTATATTGCTGTGCTTCACTACTACTAGAGCCAGCAGTTTTATTGTCGCCTTACAAGAGTTGAACTTGTTGGAACCTTATATATATATCCAGCAGTTTTATTGTCGCCTTACAAGAGTTGAACTTGTTGGAACCTTATATATATATTATGCTTTTCTACAAAAAGTTCTATAAGCATTGTGTTTTTACTGCCTAGTTGTGTTGTTGTCGGGCCAATCCCACGGTTACTGTGCCACTCTTATTGCAATTGAAGCGGAATTTGACGTTTCGACATCCGGTCCGCTAACTAGCGGATGGTCAAAATCAACTCCGCTTTCGCTTCCGACTCTTAGCGGACTTAGCGGATAGCAGAATTCCGACAACTTTTTGGGCCATATTTTTCGGTACATTTAAGCTTTTTTTCAATAAATGAAAATCTTACTCATTCATCACAATTCACAAATAAAATCCTAAAACATGTAATTGACAAACAAATGTAAAAATAAATATATAAATATGCAATTCACAGAATCTCATATTAAATAAATCCCAAATCAAACTTGAAAAAACAAAATATTACAATACAAACTTAGAAGTATCAACTCAAGTAAGAAATTAATTCAGCTAGTGGACTAAGAATGGTATATATGTATCTAACAAATTCACAAATCAATCTAACACAATTTAATCTAACACAATCAATATAGCAGATTCACAACCAATATCCCCTTGATTCGCAACCAATCTAACACAATTTAATCTAACACTGAGAAACAATGTTAACCATTATATTAACATCAATAAATGTCATAATTGGAACATAAAAAACGCGAGGATATTATAATCTACTTTCAACTTGATATAAAACTGAAATCAAGAGACTACATAAACTCAACATTGATTTGCCCCTCGAGACACGCAATCACATAGAGTCATTAAACTGAAGCATGCTTGGAATCAAATGCAGCTCAAAATTGAAAAAATCAACAAAGTAATAAAAAGAAATATAGCTCACAAACTATTAACTATCAAAAGCAAATATACTGTCTTAAAAGCTTTCCTCAACATTAATAATTTTCGAGATAATTCCAATCAAGAATACTGAAAGTCCCCACCGCCCAAAAATACGAACTCCATGTTCAAGACTAGAGAACTTAAGCCAAAATTTCAGTACTAAGACGACAACAAAATGCATCATCAAAGTTACAGGGATTTCAGTCCCACTCCCTCAACGATTAGCCTTAGCAACTCTCTCAATCTCATCCTTTTTCTTTATTGCGTAGCTGGACAAGCAAGAGAAAATTTCAGTAAGTTATCAACACAAAATTAGGAAAACGAAATACCAGGTAGAGCTAAGAAAACCCACGTAGGCAAAAACGAGAGAGGAATAAATAGGTCCTTGTTTACCTGTTGGATGAACCCTTTGCAGCATTGATTAGTTCATCAGCCAAGCATTCAGCTATTGTCTTAATATTTCTAAATGCAGATTCACGCGCACCGGTGGTTAGGAGATAAATGGCCTGGTTTACTCGACGGAGTGGAGAAATATCGACTGCCTGACGCCTAACAACTCCAGCAGAGCCAATTCGGGTAGCATCTTCAATTCAAGCAGCCACGATTAGACTTCAATTCCCACTCACATTTTCCAAATTTCCTTCTAGCAAGTATTAATATATTCCACAAGTAAAGACAAATACAGGGACGAAATGTTATCAAATTTAACACTACATACTTCAAACTCCCTACTTTCACTTCTACAGGAAAATGGAATTTTACACTTCCAACTTACCTGTTGACCATGGCGTCAGGCGGTCGATATTTTAGGGCAGGGGAAAGGGAAAATTTTAGGGCTGCGGCTGGGGGACTCGGGGGAGGGGGAAAGGGAAATTAGGGTTGCGGGCTACGGCTGGTGGGGACTCGAGGGAGGGGAGGGGAAGGGGATCATTAGGTAGAGGGCTGAGCAATTTTGTCGTGGATCAAAACGGCGAGAGGGTGGGAGCTCGGGGCCACTGCTGGGGGCGGCTGAGACAGGGCTCGGGGTCGGGGGGAGAGGATTGGAGAAGATTGAAGAATTAGGATTTAGGGCCAGGGGCTGCCATAGGGCAGTTTTGCGTGGATTACGCATACGTTTTCTTTAAAAAAAACACACGTAAAACGACGTTGTTTTACATTGAGGAAAAAAATGCCTGGAACCGGATTTCCGCCTGGACCGGCGGAAACGTCCGCTTTCGGTTCAGGTTCCGAGAATGGCCTAAAATCACCTCCGGCTCCGGTTCCTGAAAGATACGGAGCTTCTCTTTCCGGAACTGGAGCCGGAGCTTCACCGGAAGCCGGACCGAAATTACAAGCCTAATTGCAATCTGAGATATTGACCACTGTGGATCTATCAAGTTCCCAGATATGGACACAAAATCCCTTAGCAAGATGATGCGAAAATGTGTCTCAAATATCTGGGGCCAACACTTTTTCTAGCTGAAGTAGGTGGGAGGTAGATTGAAGACGGAAAGAGATTCAGAGTATAACATAGCAAAGAGTGGACTGGGTAGCTTGTATATTCCTACACATCCAAAAACCCTGGATCTCATCTCCCATCTGGGCAGCTGATTAGCACGACCTTTTTGTTGTCAGGCGGGTCAAGTATTCATGGCGCAGCGGGTTTGTTTAATGGTCTTGAAATTTTTTGAACTTAATAAATATTTTTCTAATTAAAATATAATATTTTTATCAGAAAATAATTCAATCTTTAATTAAATTTTCTACATAGTTATTGGTCTCAATTTCAGGGTGGTATCTGGCTTCCAAAATTGCTAGAATCCCAAATAGTGCTTAATAAAATTACTCTATAATAATCTATCTTCATTAAATTATCTATTTTATAAAAATAAAATAAAAAATTCATTTAAATTATTTTTCTTTAATTTTCATCAATTTTTATAAATTAAAATTTTTAAACCTTTAAATTCTTGAGAGACAAATATCACCTTAACTCGCAGCGAAAACAATTGGGTGACATGGGAACCCAATAAGGTAACTAGTTTTGTGAGACAGATTATCATCTCCAGGGAAGTTGTCGGAGACTTTGTCGAGGAAAATAGTAACATGGGTTTGTGACAGTTCCTAGGTACGCTCATTTACCACTTTTTTTTTTTTAGGATTTTCATTGTACTTTTTTACGATCAAAACATCATAAAATACACTTATTCTAATACAACATTTTATTACTTTTTTTACAAACATCAATCATTTTTAATAACTTTTGTACGCATGCCAATACAACTTTAATATCACCTAAATATTTAAAATTTTATCAAAATCCTATAAATTTTTTCCAAACTAACATCCCCTAGTGAAGTGTGTGAAAACCACGAAGAGTATGACTAAAAACCTGCCATAAGTGTCAAAGACTCAACAGTATCAAACAACCAGACCTTTGATTTTTAAATTTTGGACCCACTGAAAATGAATTTTAGTATCTTAAAACTAATTCAAGGTTGAGTTAGATACATATTTTTATGAAAAAAATTAATAATAATTGCTTTAAAATGTGTATTGCTCAATAAAACCATCTTACAAATGACTTCTGACATTTTAGCTAAAATATAAAATTCCATAAAATAAACAAATTACTGCATATAAAATATGATATAAGTTACTATTGACACATAATTTTTTGTGATTTAATTAAAACCTTGGTCTAAAATTGGACTAATATGTATTTTATTATTAGTGAAGAAATAGATTGGCATAAAAATGCTTTAGGTCATGTACAAAAGGTCTGGGTTTGCGCCGCGTTTGTTTCCCCATTTTTCCAATCCTCAACATTTCCAAACAATCATAAAATAATATCTCTCTCCTCATTAAATTATAAAAAAATATTATACTATTCAATTAAATATTTTCTCTCCTCACTTTTTCATAAAATACTATATTTTTCACAAACCCCAATATTTCCACAAACAAACACCACCACGAAGTCCTAGACAAAAACCGAGTGGAACAGCACTTCCAACATAACCAATTAAAAGAGGCCAACACTTTTAAAAAATTGAGACAAAAGTGCTTTCCATTTTACTTCCAGCAGAAGGAAGCATCGCTTCCCCACTCTTACCGGCGTCCCAAAGGCTCAGAGACCGAGCTGATTCAGAGAGAGATAAAGGGATGGAGCTATCGACGAGGCAGAGACGTCCGCTCGCGTCCGATGATTTATCGTCGTCGTCATCACCGTCTCAATCAGGGTCGTATGGGAAGCACGATAAGCCCGGGAGATCGGGCGGTAGAAAAGGGAAGGAGGGAGACGAGGGATTGGGGTGGTTGTTGCCGTTGTTCGTCCTAGGAGCGCTACGGTACATGAGCGCCACATCGAACATAATACACGACTGCGACGAAGTCTTCAATTACTGGGAGCCTCTCCATTTCCTTCTATACAAATCTGGCTTCCAGACTTGGGAGTACAGGTGAAAGTTCAAACAGTTTACCTGCATGAGATTGACTCCTTTAATGTCTGCTATAATCTACTCTTGGAACTTGCATGTCTAGATCATAGGCTTCTGGAAGAATGGTAGCATTTTTTCTACTTGTGATCTTAAGACAGTGAGAGTGACCCAGCTATGTTTGGATGAGTGACACTTCACTCGCCTGTGTTCTTTTTTTATTTCACCTTTATGCTTAAAGTGAGGGTTACTACATCTTTGAGCAATTGAGCTTCGATATGCCAAGTGATCATGCCTGATGATTGTGCTATATGTATATGTAACTAATGGGGGCTCTCATATCCTCACTCAATATGATAAAGATAGCTGTGATGCAACGTTCTCAAATAGTGAAAGGCCCTACGGTAACGTGAAATGCTGCCTATCGTCGCTTTCTTATTGGAGTCTTACAGTGATCGGAAATATTGTCTTTACAAACCTATTGCAGCATCCTTACGGTGCCCTTAAAAGTCATGCACCCGTTTTGATAAAATTTTCCTCTTATGGGTCCATTGTCAGATTTCTGTATCCTCTCCTTCACTGCCCGGCATTACTTTGAAATCTCAAATAACAGTGGTAAACTAGGCAAACGGGAACTGAATTTAGCAAAGGGCAGTGGTAGAAAAAATTAGCTAGTATCTAATGTCGTAGTGTTGTAGTTCAATCAACCATCATTGCTTCAGATAAGATGTTTGCCTCTGGGAATAATGTATTTTTTTCCCGCAGAGCAAATTCATGTCAAAATTGTCGCATCTGGTTGCTATAAGTTGCAATCTGAGTCATTTTGAGCTTAGTTGAGCTGTCATGAATCTTCCCCGTGCATACACTAGTCGAAAGTGAAACAAACCCTGCCAGAAATCCAACTCGCCGGCTATCCTGTACCCTTTGTAGTCTTTCACTCTGTCAATCACTTTAGAACATTAGGTTTGTAAAGTGATGGATGGCCCTGGAGCAGAGTCCTGCTTCAAGAGGGGTGAACATGGCAGTTTTGCAGTGGGGAGGAGCTCTATCTGGCTGAAGAGTTACAGTTTAGACTCAGCTGAGTTACACGGATTGTGATGGGAGGTTGGTGGTGGGGAAGTGGAGGAATATGAAGACATTGGAGAGGCAGAAGTTGTCATTGGACCAGCTTGTGCCTTCTCAGTGGAATGCCACGATGATGAGTTGCTTGCTGGTCTGGATGGCAGTGAGCTTGGCCAAAAGCGAAGTATTTGAAAGCTCTGGGTGGGAAGACCGAGTTAACAAAAATGAGTTGAACTTTAAATGTAAACTTGGGTTTCTCTTCCGATAGCACAACCAAGGAGATAAGGATGAATAATTATTCGACTAGACAAGTTTCTATCCGTGGTGCTATTTACTCGTATTTCCTGCACAAACTTGAGATGGTGGACCGAACTTGTACTACGTTTTATTTATCGTACTTTCTGCCTTTTGGTTTGCCTTTTTCCTGCTGAAACCAAATAGATCCTGCATAATGTGTTGTCATGGTGGTTCGGTAGTTGCGAAGGTGGAATGGGGTTGGCATTGATCGTAGATTTTTATCGAATTATTTTGAAAGATTTTTTGCTTTAATATGGTTTTTTACTGAGACATTGATTCTTCTTATAACTTCGCCTCTTGCAGTTCCCAGTTTGCACTTCGGTCTTACTTATACATCCTTTTCCATGAATTAGTGGGTCGACCAGCATCCTGGTTGTTTGGTGAGGAAAAAGTAAGATGATTTCTCTGTACTTCGTTGTTGTTAACCCCCCCCCCCTCCCAAGCCCCCCAAAAAAAACCCCACGTATGCTTAAACCAACTTCATTCTGATTGCAGGTGAGAGTATTCTATGCTGTTAGGCTGTTCCTGGGTCTTCTCTCTGTTGTCACTGAAACTGTTCTGGTAGTAGCCCTTTCCAGGAAGTATGGAAAACGTCTCGCATGTTACACACTGGCAATGCTATGCTTAACCAGTGGTTGTTTCTTCGCTAGCACAAGTGGGTGGGCCTTTTCTATTTCTCTCTTTTGTTTCTTGTAGTACTGTTGGGTTTCTTTTGTTGTGATTCAGTATCATGCCTATAGTAATGCATTTCAATTTTCCTCTTAGTCAAGTATTATAATCTGGAGTTTCTGTTTTTCCCTTTTCTTAGATTTGTGTAATGTCCTTTGACTTTATATTGTTTGCTAGGTTTCTTGCCAAGTTCGTTCTCTATGTATGCCATATCTCTTTCGTCAGGGTTATTCCTTCTTGAGAAACCTGCAATGGCAGTCGCAGTTTCAGCTATTGGCGTAATCCTTGGCTGGCCATTCTCAATCTTGGCTTTTCTGCCAGTTACATTCTACTCTTTAGCTAGAAGATTTAAGCAAGCATTTTTAGCTGGGGCTGTCACCACTCTTTCTCTTCTCGTAAGTTAATCTTCAAGTTTGACCTTGACATATTACTTTGCTGGATCTTTATTTCTATCCCTGTGCCTAATCAGCACTAGGTAGAGTTATAATAGGGTTTAGTTAGGTAATTTTGTTCATGACCCTAAGGATGTTAACTGTTTGTCATTCTCCAGGCAGCCTCACTTCTTGTTGACTACTACTACTACAGAAGATGGACTTCGTCTGTTCTAAATCTGTTGCTCTATAACGTTGTAGGAGGTGGTGAAAGCCACTTGTATGGTACTGAAGGACCATTTTATTATCTGAGGAATGGATTTAACAATTTCAACTTTTGTTTTGTACTTGCTTTGCTGTTCCTTGGACTTATGCCAATGGCAAGGAAAAAGTTTGCCCCAGACCTGCTGGTTGTGGTCTCACCTGTATATTTTTGGCTGGTATTTATGTCTTTGCAGCCACACAAAGAAGAAAGGTTTGACTAATTTTCTGTTCTCTTATACATGTGCCATGTTTTTTTCATAAGGAGAATCCCTAAATTGTCTCTATGAAAGAACCGATGTGGATTTGGGTGCATCCTGCAACCCCCCCCTCCCCGCTTCTCTCTCTTCTTTCCCAGCTGATTCATAATCATAGGTCATGTTTGCATTTAGAAAATTTTGGTGTTGTTAAAATTGACGTAGATTGGAATTTTATTGGATTTTGTGAGAACGTAGTTAAATTTTGGAGTTCTATGTGAATCGGTAAAAAAATGAAGAGAGAGATGAGTTGATTGAATTTTTTATGTTTATTTTGATGGTGAGAGATGATTTGATGGGGAAGATGGATTTGAAGTTTTTTTATTATTTTTTTTACATTTTGGAATTTTTTTTTAAAAAGGAAAATTTTATGGGCCCTTGATTTCGTGTGAAAATCGAAAAAGTTGAAAATTTCCTAACAGAAAATTTTCAATAGGTTATGTTTGGCATGTAGAATTTTTTAATAGAGACGCTCATGTTTGGATGGAGACAAAAAAAATTTGAAAAATTTTCCATAACAACTTTTCACAAAGTCCAACACCTTTTTGCAAAATCCAACAACTTTTTCCTAAATCCCAATAGAATCTGCACTACCTCCCATAAAAAAAATATCTTGTCCATCCAAACAAGGTTATTTGGAAAATTTTCTGTTTCGCAAACATTAAGTCGCCAGCATGGACAAGAAGTTGCTATTCCTGGGAATTTTCCCTCTATGGTTGTTAATTAGGAATGCTTGACTGTGGTTGAACAATTCCTCTATTGGAAGAACATTGGCAGATTAAACTGTTCATGCATACCAGTTAGTGATCTCTAGCCTTCTTGAGGCTAACACTACGTAATTTGTTTTTTTTTTGTGTTGCTAATCTAGAGGTTTCATGTGAATCTATTTCTGGTGGTTTTGTCATTCATGCTATTAGGAGTTGATTTATACTGCGATGTATTGTCTTCATTACCATCATAAAAGATTTGATATCAAAGCAGATGCACCGATTATTTGCAATTATCACACGGTAAATTGTTTTAGCCTGTATGTAGTACATTCTGATACCATTTTTGCCTCAGCTGATGATCAGTTTCCAACTATATTTGCAGGTTTCTTTATCCAATATATCCACTTATTTGTGTTGCTGCTTCAGCTGTAATTGACAGCTTTCCTGATCTTTTCCAAGATAAATATAACTCTAACGACAAATCTCTGATGGTTATAGTAAGTGTGTCTGTCTTCCTATGCAATCGTTGTCTATCTCTGAGATCTCACTCATGTCAACTTCTTGTTTTGTCCCTGTGCAGATTGCCAAATTACTCAGACCTGTGGTTCTTAGCCTCATATTGTGTACCTCCCATGCTAGAACTTTTTCGTTGATTAATGGTTATTCTGCCCCTCTGGAGATTTACAAGCTTCTGGAGCACCATGATGATATAGGAACCGGTGAGAGCCAGTATTGCCTTCAGCTGTATATAACACCATTTGATGTTGGTGATGGAATGAAGATAGAAATTTCTTTCTTAATCTCTTTAAGTGATCGAATTTTCCCTTGGATTCTGTTAACATTTCGTAAAAACACTATTTCTTCCCTGAATTATTTGCTAGCTTTTGGCACTTTACACCAAAGCCCCTAAGAATTCTGGGGTTGTTTTCTTGGGCAACTATTATCTGAAACATGAATTTTCGTTGGCAGCCCAAGTTTTGATACTATGCCATGAAAATAGGGAACAAGAAAAATAATTTTTTTTTGGAGCAGTTACAATTCGGATGGTGTTCTTATATAGTCATAGGAAGGAGGGACATCCATGTCAGCTTTTTAACTTCTGGGTCCTGTAAATTGTAGGTTCGGTTTTATGTGTTGGAAGTGAATGGCACCGTTTTCCGTCGTCATTTTTTGTTCCTGATTTTGTTGGGGAAGTCCGGTGGATTGATGATGGATTCCGAGGTCTTCTGCCATTGCCATTCAATTCTACTCTTGGAGGGACTGCAGCTGCACCACCATATTTTAACAATAAGAACAAGGCATCAGATGAGCAATATGTAATAACCCTGTCCTGGAGATTGGTTGATATGCCTGAATTTGTTCTGTTTCCCCTTTCCCTTATGAAACCGATATCATTGACATTGCAGCTCCGGGATGTTGACGCTTGTACTTTCCTTGTTGAGCTGCAGCTCAATCGACCTTATCCTACACGTGGAAGTGACTTGTCAAAGTGGGAGGTAAAAATCAGTTTCTCTTTTTCTTTTCTCCTTTCTTCATGTGATTGGGCTAAAATGATTTGTATGGTCCGCAGGCCGTTTCAGTATTGCCTTACCTGGACAGAGAACTCTCACCTCCCAAGTATCGATCATTTTTCATCCCTCACCTGTGGCAGGAGAAGAATGTATTTGGTATGTACAAGCTTCTTAGAAGAATACCAAAATGATTTGGGAGCTCTAGTCTGGAAACTGTGGACGGCCATAACTTTTAACCATTTTGTTCTAACATGGACCGATTCAGACAGAAGAAAAGAAACCTGAAAGCATCGACCTGATTTGTGAGTTAGATTGTATCTGCCTTCAGAAGTAAGGTTGAATATGCTATTGATCTATCCATTTATATTCCACATAATTTCATGCCGAAAAGATATATTTCCTTTCATTTTTCTTTCTAATTGTGTGTCTTACGGATGGAGGAACGGGGGAGGTGGGATTGCCGGAATGCTTAGTCTAAAATGAAGCAGGATTGTAATTCTCCAACTCCTTTCTACCCCCATCCTTGAAAACAAGTGCACCTCTAAAACCCCGTCATACTGTCAGGCTTGCGATATACTAATTGTCATAGGATGATGAGTAACGTGGAGCATTATGGGTGTAACTTAGAGCTACTAATTGGCTTAGGAAAAGAATAACTTTGTTAATTATGAGTTATGTTCTGTAATTCTTAATTAAGTCCTTTTAAATCTCTCTTTTTAAGCGTTTTGGTTTCTAGCAGTATAACTTATTGACGCAGCCATAAATAATTAATTTGTGCTCCTTGAAAATAATATATTTAGCCTAACACAGCTTCGTTAAAGTGACATTTAAATAGTATGGGATTCCATACAAGACTGATGAAGTTAGATACATATTAGTGTACACAACTTCTGTAACTTTTCCTGCGCTTCTCTTTTTGAAGAGATCTTGGGGTATGTTTGGTGCCCAAATATTTGGGCACCAAATATTTTGGTTTAATCATAAAAAATTCACCACATAATTTTTTATTATTATAATATTTATTAAAAATCTTCTCTCTTTACTTTTTCACCAACTCTCATAACATATCTTTACTTTATAATATTTTTCAAACCCTAATACTCAAAATTTTCACCCTCAAACATCCCCTTACGTCTCCAATTGGAGTATTCTCTCTCCTCTGGCATACGATACCGCCGGTTGTTTGGGACTGAGCTCAGTTGTCTTTCTTCGGAGCTGAGTTGGGTTCCTATATCTTTCTTTGTGTAACGGGCTTCAAGCCCAATGGTCATAGAGTCAGTCCAATGGACCCTTAAATGTGTTGAGCCTATTTTGTATCTTCAAAGTTCTTTATTGCCTAGAAAAAAGAATTACTTAGACTAATCTGTTAATGTAGCCCAAAGTTCATCGCCTTTGGCGTTTTAGACTTTTAGGATAGGTTAAATTCGTAGTCGAAGCCTGTTATATTTAAAAGAATTTATAATATGTTATTTTGCTTATGGACAAAAGAAAATTGATTCTGTATTTGATAATTTAGTCATTGGGTTTATAACCTTTTACAAATTGGTCCTTTATATTCAAACTTTAAAATAGAAGCCCTTAAACTTTCTACTTTTGGCACAGAGTTCCGACCATCAACCTTACAGAACCGTCATGTCATCGTCCAACTCAGCAGGGCATAAACACACCGATTTTGTGTAAGAAATAAAACACACCGTTTTGGCCATGAGTTTGAAACACACGGTCTAAGAAAACTTATGAAACTCACCGTTTTAACTCTCTGACTGAAGTACCTGCAAACTGGAGAAGACGAATAGAGATCCCAATTTCCATTTCGTATGTCCCTGAACACTAGAGCGAGCCAAAAAGGTCACGATTTTCAAACGGTTCGCTGTGATCACCGACGAGTTTCGTTGCCGCAGATTTGGAGCACTAGAATGGGTTGAAGAGTCGAAGGTCTGAGAAGCTGGGACAGAGAAGGGAACCACATGAGTCAGTAGCGCTACCAATATACATCTGCCATGACCGACAATCTTTCGACATCTCCATAAGAGCTGCGATCTCTGTCCTTACCGGCTACGTTGGCCGGTATGTAATTAAAAGACGTGAATTTCCGTGAAGCACTTCGAGAGAGGTGCAAGTATTGCTTGGAGAGGGAAAAAAAAGAACCCAATAATGAGATTTTCTTGAACGTGGAACTGGGAATTGAGAGCATAGAAAAGCTGGCAGAATATCAAGGGACAACTAACGAACTACGAATGAAGACACTAAAGTGTTCCATTCGGCTTCTAAGCATTGTTGATTCCTTAAATTCTGAAAAGTTAAAGAATGGTTCAACACGTAGAACTCCAAATTCTCATCTCTTTGCTTGTGCACCGCTTTATTTAGCTATCGCCCACAAGCTTGAGAAAAATGAAAGAATATCTGCTAGGCACCTACTTCGGGTTTTCTGCCATTCCCCATTTTTAGCTCGAACCTACTTGCTTCCTGATCTCTGGGAGCATTTCTTTCTTCCCCACCTTCTCCATCTTAAGATATGGTATACTAAGGAACTTGAATCTCTCTCGAACTCAGACTACGGGAACAAGGAGAAGCACGTGAAGGCCATGAGCAAGGTATACATTGACCAAATGGATAAGGGAACTACTGACTTTGCTCTGTACTATGAAGGCTGGCTCAAAGTTGGGGTTGAGACCCCTCCACTTCCTACTGTACCTTTGCCGTCAAAACCTAGTTATGGATCATCAAAAAGAACTACTGAGTTTGCTCTGTACTACGTTGCAAATGCTCATATTTTCCCGGATTATACAACAAATAGATGGGACGGGACTGTCATCAAGCCAAAACGAGAGAGGTTCGAGTGCTGATCAATTATGGTCTAAGACATAAAAATCAGACTATTTGGGGTTCTTTGAGCACCAAAGTCTACCAACCGTTGGTGACCATAGGACCAAGAATGGTTCAGTCAGAAAGGAAGAAATAATCCATTCCAGTGAGGTAACGAAACTCGTTCAGGGTTCATACGAAATGGAAATGGGGGATCTCTATTCGTCTTCTCCAGTACGAAAGTGCTTCAGTTATAGAGTTTTCAAAAATATGAACCAAAACGTTGTGTTTCTATTTTGGATGATGACGGTGTGCTTAAGCCCTGCTGAGTTGGATGATGACATGGCAATTCCGTTAGGTTGATGGACGGAAGCATGACAGAAGGGGCTCTGTGCCAAAAGTAGAAAGTTTAAGGGTTTCTATTTTGAAGTTTGAATGTGAATGACCTATTTGTAAAAGAGGTATAAACCTAAGGACTAAATTGTTAATCTTAGCAAAGATATTAGTTATGTTCGATTTGTTCTCCTTTTTTTTGTCCTTTTTTTGGGTAGAACAATGGGCGCTGAATCTGATCCATAAAAGTACTTTTTTCTTTGAACGTGTTCCCCAAGTTTTCATGGACCTTAAACTCTCTTTCTTCGAAACTTCTTTGTTTACTCTTCCCTATTGACTTGTTCAAGGAAAGACATCGTGGAACCATCCATTTGTGTTGGCATGCTAAAAGTCCGTGCTTCCTTGAAGGGCAAGCTTTCAAGGAAGCACGGACTTTATAGTATGGTTTCTGTTTTGGTCTTGCAAGACAATTCATCTTCACATCTGGGAGTTAAAAATGTATTACGGAAGTGGAAAAAATCTGGACCATTTGTCTAAAATGTCATTTTTTAAAGAAAAACAAAGAAAGTACGGCATGAAGCTTTGTTAGGCTTTGTGCTATAAAGAGTCATTGGAGGAACTGAGAGAAGCATAAGAGGTTAGCACTACCTTTCATTCTCTCTCTTAATCATACCAATACACTTCCACCAAACCCAAGCAATAGCCAATTGCATCAACTCCACCACCATTGCTAGTTGATACCCAAACCTCTTTCAAGATGTTGTCACGCAAAAGACTGTCCGATCCAAAATCTCTTTTGACTGCAGCAGCTTCGTTCGCCGCAATGGCAATGCTTTTTCGAAGCGTTGCCAATGACTTTATTCCCCATGAAGTCCGAACCTACTTCTCCTCCAGCTTCCTTAAATTCTCCAGAAAATTTTCTTCAAAAATGACCATCGTCATTGATGAATCTCAAGGGCATTCGACAAATGAGGTGTTTGTGGCTGTTGATGCCTATTTGGGCACTAAGGTGACCCCAGATGTCAAAAGAATTAAAGTTAGCAAATGCGAGGAAGACAAGAGACTAGCAGTCACCGTTGATAGGGATGAAGAGATAGTTGATGTTTACGAAGATGTGCAAGTAAGCTGGATATTGGTTTGTACAGAGGCTGAGTCATCTGGTAGTAGAAGTCGTGTTGATCCAAATGAATATCTTCGTTCCAAAACAAGATTCTACGAGCTAACCTTTTACCAGAAACATAGAGAAAAGGTGTTGAATTCATACTTGCCATACATTTTGGAGAGAGCAAAGGCCATTAAAAAAGAAAGCAGGGGTATAAAGCTTCACACAGTTGATTATAGCTGCTGGGACTCAAACGCGATTAATCTTGATCACCCGATGAACTTCACGACCCTTGCCATGGATTCGGAGCTCAAGGTGGAATTGATTAATGACATGAACAGATTTGTGAACGGGAAGGAACTCTATAGAAGAACTGGGAAAGCTTGGAAACGTGGGTACTTGTTATATGGCCCTCCTGGCACTGGCAAGTCGAGCTTGATAGCAGCCATGGCTAATCACCTGAACTATGACATCTACGACTTGGATCTAACAGCTGTCCAGTCTAATTCCGACTTAAGGTCATTGTTGCTTGGCATATCGAGTCGATCTATTCTGGTGGTCGAGGATATTGATTGCTCTCTCAATCTGCCGAACAGAGAATCTGAGAACGAATCAGTACATAATCATAGAAATCAGGTCAGTGTGGTTTTATGCTATTACATAATAAGCATATTTCATCCAAAGTTTCCTGTTCAAATTTTCTTGACAATAAAATAGAACAGGGACCTTCATTTTACTTCTAATTGATACATTGTCATGAAAAATAGAAGTGTTGAAAATGCTTGTTTTATCATTTCATAGTCCCTGTTTATCCTCTTGGCTCTTGTCATTCTTTCCGGACCAAATAACTCTAGAGCCCTTTGCTCTACTATCTGCTTGTCATCCTCCGGTCATTTCTTCTTGTCTTTACACCTTGTCCAGCTCATCAATGGGTTTGCTGTTTCGTCGTGTCTATCGACTTCAAAGCTAACGCGTTTCTTCTTTGTCTTCTCCTTGACTTCCATGCGCACCTTACATTTCTCATGCCCATTAGTTGCTAGAGGAAAGACTTACATAAAGCAATGCAACGTGGAGCTAAATGTTTGAAGAAAATATATATTTGACATCGTTTGTTTAATTTCATTTTTTCCAATTTTAATATGGAAAAGCAAGAAACATTAGAAGCAACAAGTTTCAAATTGCTCTAATCGCTTAGAACTTTTCCTAAGGATGTTTGGTCTGGGTCATCAGGCTCCAAAAAACGTGACTTTTCCTCTGGAACTAATTTGATTAATCAGAGTTGTGTGTAATGATCATTATTTTAGTGCATCAACCCAAAATAGGTAGCGTTAGCTAATATATTTTGCTATTATTTCATGTAGGTGACACTTTCAGGACTCCTCAACTTTGTAGATGGTCTTTGGTCATGCTGTGGCCAGGAACGAATCGTTGTTTTCACAACCAACCACAAAGATAGGCTAGACCCTGCTTTGTTGAGGCCAGGTCGTATGGACATGCACATTCTCATGTCATATTGCACCGTTTCTGCATTTAAGCAGTTAGCCATCAACTATCATAGAATTTCCCACCATCAACTCTTTGGAGAAATTGAAGGGCTAATATCGGAGGTTAAAGTGACCCCTGCAGAAGTTGCAGGAGAGCTAATGAGGAGCAAAGATGCTGATATTTCCTTTCAAGGCCTCATTAAGTTTCTTCAGGACAAGAAAATTCAACATCAAAAGGCTGGAACTGACGAGGAAGACTAAGGAGAACAAGAAAAAGGAAAGTTTTAGGAAGACTTAAAACGGCTTCTGAAAGGCAAACTGTCTTTTGCTATCTCATCCCTACTTCTTTTTCTCTCACATGTATTATAAAAACAGATGATAGACAAGAGGGAGAGGAAATCTTATGTAGCGGTTGGGTGGGAGAGTTAGGAACATCAAAAATTTGATGTTCGTTACCTTCATTTACAAACTGCACTTACACTATGTTTCCTTTCACCTATGTTTGGTGAATATTGTTGAGAAGCAGCTAAGATTTAAAAAATGTACGATACAACCTCAATCAACATCATGAGCATTTACTTGATGTACGAGATAAATGCATATCTATCTCCTTTTTGGTTCATAACAGATCAGCTTCACCATCAGAAGAAAATGACAATTTTCAGTTCCTTAGACTAAAAACTCAACTTCACAACATCTTTTTCGAGACGTTCATCACCTAGGCAATCTATCTGACACTTCGCACCTTCCTGTTCAAAACAAGTGAGGTTAGATACAGGATTCATGTTTTATTTTAGCTAGCTATTAGATCCTTCTCACCACCATTGCACGAAGCCCTTGGACTAATGTTGTTAATGTAAGAGGCCCTGTTTCCCCAGCACCCAAAGTTCATTGTCTTTGGTGTTTTTGTGATGGGTTAACTTCGTACTGGTAGTTTGTTCTATTTAAAAGAATTTCTAATATGTTATCTTGCTTATGGACAAAAGAAAAAAAACTCAATCTTTGCAAAGATATATGTTGTATTTCTTCTCTTTATTTTGTTTTTTCTTTGCTTTTTTGTCCTGTTTGGGTAGAACAGTGTAATTTAAATCTCTTCCATAAAAGTTGCTCTTACAAACCTTTCTCTGAACGTGTTCCCAAAGTTTCCGTGGACCTCACTTCTTTCTTTCTATGGAACTTCTTTGCTTATTTTTCCCTAATGACTTGGTCAGGAAAGACATTGTGGAAATCATCCATTTGTGTTGGCAGGCTTATCCATGCTTCCTTACGGATAAGCCTCCATTGAAATTTTCTAGTAACCTTTTCTGTTTTTGCGTTATAAGACAATTTCAAATATCACCTTCCCATTTGGGAGTTGAAATGTCATACGGAAATGGAAAATTGCAGGACTAGTTGTCTAACTTCTCATTTTCTAATTTCTACAGTCAAGCAAAGAAAAAGAGGGGGGGTTCTTTTGTCAGGGTTTGTGCTATAAAGAGTCATTGAAGGAACTGAGAGAAGCATCAGGGGTTAGCACTTAGCACTACCTCAAGCTCTCTTTCCGACTCCTACCAATGACACTCCCAGCTACCGCCAAACCAAAGTAATTGCCAATTCCATCGACTCCACCAGCTCTGAAATTTGATAAGCCAAACCTCCTGCATTGAGTCTTAGTCAATGTTGTCACGCAAAAAACTGTCCAATGCAAACTCTCTTCTGACTGCAGCAGCTTCTGTCGCCGCCACGGCAATGCTTTTTTGAAGCATTGCCAATGATTTCATCCCCCATGAAGTCCGAAACTATTTCTCTGACGACTGAGTACATAAATTCTCTAAAAAAATCTCTCTCAAGGAAGGCTTGAATAAACTGTAAAATAACCTCTTTAATTTTCTTGGTCGACCTCTCCATGTATTTATAGAGTTAGTTAAGTTTCAAATTAATTGGATTCCGAATGAAAGGAAATTTTTGAAAAATTTAAATTATGAAAGGAGAGAAATGTTTCAAAATGAAAATTTTGAAATAGTTTTGAAATTTTATCGGTCTTTGCCTGCGTGGGGCCAACTCTTTGTTTTAACAAATGTCCTTATTCTTTCAAGCTTTGAAAGACTCCTTAATCACACTTGGACCAAACCTATCAAAATACAAGTGAGCGTGGACCTCGCTAGCACTCGTTCTATATACTTCTCATGTAATAGCCATAACTTTTTAGCCTTCCTATCACAACAAATATGCATCCCCAAAATCTGTCGTGCTGAACAAAGATCCTTCATGTCAAAGGACTTGAATAGATATGTCTTCAAACTGCAAACCAATTGAATCTTTTGCCCCACTATCAACATATCATCTACATATAGCAAAAGAATAATGAAGTTTCCGCCATGGAATTCACATACACACAATGATCTGCCTCTGTTTGTGTATAATCGTGACCTACCATAAAGGAGTCGAACTTTTTATAACACTGTCTTGGAGACTGCTTCAATCCATACGGACTCTTTTTCAACTTGCAAACCATATGCTTCTTTCCTTTCACTTCAAATCATTTTTGTTGTTCCATTTAGATTTCTTCCTCCAAATAACCATGGAGAGAAAGCAGTTGTCACATCTAACTGCTCAAGCTCGAGATTCAAATTAGCTACTAATCCCAAAACCACTCAAATGGAAGTCATATTGACAACAGGAGAGAATATCACATATAAGTCAATCTCTTTCTTCTGACCGAAGCCTTTCGCCATCAATCGAGCTCTATACTTCATTAGTTTCTCACCATCTTTCTTCAACTTGAACACTCATTTATTCTTCAATGCCTTCTTGCCTTTAGGAACCTCCACCAACTCATAAGTTTCATTCTTCTGCAAAGAATTCATCTCGTCCTGCATAACATTCACCCAACTCTGCTTGTCCTTATGAGACTGCACTTCCTGAAAGTTTTCTGGCTCTCTCTCATAAGTTAACAAAATATAGTCTGAATAAGGATACCTGACTAATGGACGATGCTCTCTGGCAGACCTTCTAGACTGAGGTATTGATGGAATAGGTTGCTCTCTCTGCTCAACATCTTTTAGATCATCCTCATCAACCACTGTTGGCTCATTTGCATGTCTATCAACGTGCATCTCTCCTCCTTGAGTGGCATTATCTTGAGACAAAGAGATAGGTGTAAGGTCAGTAACACCTTCAATGGCACGTCTTGGAATTCTCAGATTTCTCAAAATCTGTCAAACTTCGATTTTCATGGAAAATCACATCACTGCTTTTGATAATCTTCTTCTTTTATGAATCTCATAACATGTAGCCAAATTCTACATCTCTGTAGCCAACAAAAATGAAAGGAGTGACTTTTTCATCAAGCTTCAAACATTATTCCTTAGGCACATGATCAAAATACCTTGCACCTAAAAACCTTCAAGTGAGAATAGGAAACATCCTTTCATGTCCACACTTTCTCTAGAATCTCAAAACCCAAAGGAACTTATGGAGGCAATCCAACCATCCTTAACATACTTCTGACCTTTTCGACAATGGTGCAGTTCATTCTCTTTGCCACACCATTATAGTGTGGGGTACCAGGAATTTTCTTCTCATGTCTAATGTCATGCTCTGAACATTAATCTTCAAATGCTTTAGACATATATTCCCTCTGTTGTCAGTCCGGAGACACTTCAAAACCTTGTCAGTTTCTCGTTCCACCATGACATGAAACTTCTTAAAGTACTGAAAAATCTGATCTTTTGATCTCTAACAAAACACTCACACCTTTAGTAAGCATCATCAATAAAAGTAAGAAAATACTTATTGTCATTTAAGGACTCCACCTCAATGAGACCACATACATCAAAATAAATCAAATCTAATACATTGGGCTTTCTACTAGAGGATTTCTAAAAAGAAACTCTATGTTGTTCCTTTGGCGAAAGGAATGAGGGATTTCCTTGTCAAAATCTGCAATCCTTTCTCACCTTATGTGAGCCAGCCGCTTGTGCCACAAATCCAATAAAGAATCACCTTCCGCTGCATTTACCATTTCATTACACACCTTTTCTTGCGTCTTGTAAAGTGTGCAACAAATATTTCCTCTAGCAAATACCATTGACCCCTTCGTAAGTTTCCATCTTTTGTTGCCAAAATAACTTTCATATCCCGCGTCATCGAATGCATATGTTGATAGTAAATTCAGGCGCATGTCTGGTACACGTCGCACATTCTTCAATGTCAAGGTGCATCCAACATCTGGTTGCAAACAAATATCAGAATTCTCATTATGTCAGCATGACTCTCATTGCTCATCCTCACTCTGCCAAAGTTACCCACTTTGTACGAAGTAAAAAGCTTCTTCTTTGGAGTGACATAATAGGAAGTCGCTGAGTCGATCACCTGCTCAAAAAACAGATCTATAACATGACAACACTACTCTTCTTCAGCAAAAAGAATTGCCACTACCACATCCTCATCTAAAACATTAGTCGTGGTATTCTGATTCGTATCCTCTTTCTATTTATTTTTTTTCAAGTCTTACAATGCTTCTTTATATGAGCTTTCTTATCACAAAAGAAAAATTTTATCTGATCTTTCCCTTTCGACTGACTTTTGGATTTTTCGTCTCCTTTAGAATCTCTACCCTTACTTTGCCTCATGTTCTCTGTAACAAGAGCATATGTGTTTTCTTTGCATGTATCTCTTCTTCTCGTCTCTTCATTGAACAAGCAATTTTTTACCATATTGAGTGCTAAAACACCATTAGAAGAATAATTACTAAATGACATTACCAAAGTCTCTCAACTGTTTGGCAAAACACTAAGAATTAATAGCGTTTGTAACCCATCGTCCAGCACTATTTTCATTGTAATCAACTAATTCACTAAGTCTTGGAAATCACTCAAATGCTCGGCAACAGACTTTCTCTCTTTCAGCTTCAAATTCACAAGCTTTCTGATAGCAAAAGCTTTATTCTGAGCTATCTTCCTCTCATAGAGATTTTTCAATTTCTTCCATAAATTTTTGGCATTTGTCTCTTGAGACACATGATATAACACACTAAGATCAATCCACTGTCTAATATACTCAATAGTCTTTCGATCTTTCTTCTCTCAATCCTTGGCATTTTCATTGTTTGGCTCGACCCTATCACCCTCAATAGGTCATGCAAATTCTTATAGTAAATGATGTCCTCCATCATCGGCTTACAAATTGAATAATTTGATGCCGTGAGTTTAATCATAGTGCATGAATCACTCTTAATTTAATCAACACAAGACAATTAACCCCACATAACCTTAGCTCTGATACCACTTTGTTGGGCCAAATTACATCCTTGTACAAAGTAAATAATAACCACAAGCAAACCAACAACTAAACAAAAAAGAAATAAAGCAAATACCAAGAGAACACATAAGATTTATGTGGAAAACAATTTAGTGTCAAGGGAAAAACTACGGGGCAACTCCGAGATAAATCCACTATAATAAAATAGAGATTACAACACTCAAGTTTATGCTCAAAACTTAAGTTCTAGCAAATTGGAATTCAACAAGATCAACTCTCTGAGAAAAAATACAATCTCACAACAAATCCTGGAATCTGACGAAACCACCCTGCAACGACGTCCCCAATATGAATATCACAACTAACTCAATTTGCTTCTGTATAAAAACCATACCTTAAGATAGAAAAAAAAAACTATAGAAAAAGTCTCATCTTTTTCTTTTTCTTTTTCTGTTTCTTTCTCTTTCTTATCTCTCTTTTTTTTCTCCTCTTCTGCGCTGCAGCCCCTCTATTTCTTCTCTATGTTGATTTATTCTGCGAAAACTTCTAATTGCCCTACTTCAAAGACTTAGGCACGCCTACAAATGGGCTTTGGTAAAACACACGTGGGTTGGACCCACATCACAGATTGACCTAACTTTACTAGTGTCTCCAACCGTTCAAAATTGATTTTCCAAAAAATATATATATAGCGAGTAAACTAATTACTATAACACAAATAGACTGGAATCAAATTTCAAAATTCACAAATTGTGATGGAAAGACAAAAATGTTGCATGTGCCTAGTACTCTTAATTGGTTTGGAAAGAAATGCTTGAGGTAGAAACTTATTCCTGCAGGAATGGGTGGTAATAGTTAATAGCATATTGCCCAATTACCAGCAACTTTGAATATCTTAAGGGAAAAAGACCTCTACGAATGGGTTGAAGCTTGCTAGCTACAAAGCCTGGTTAGAAGGGACAACCTACGAAGTATGAAAAGGCATGTTGTGTGTTACAGTAGGCATATGTGACTTTGTACTTTTGTGAGAGGAAAAAAATGGAATTTACCTCTGCCCATGATCTATCGACTATGATATCCCAACAGGGAAACATATGACCCTAAAAAGGCACTCCAAAGAGGTAGTGCTGAATTATGCATGTCACCTATATGCATCAAACATATACCTCATGGAAACATATATGTTCCATTTCTAGAAGAATATTGACTTGTATGAGAATATATCTTTTTATTGGAATCCATAATTGATGGGACAACATGGACTTGCAAAGGAGAATTTTATTTATATATATGGACTTATATATATATAAAGGTAGCACTTAGAACCATTGACTTGATAGTAACTCAAACCACTATGATAATAGATACATTTTATTCTCTAATTATCAAAGTGGTATACACTTTATACTTTAAACTATTATTTTTCTTTCTATTTTTATTCATTAATTATTAATTTCATACACTTTACACTCATTAATTATAAAAATAAATATATTTTCTACTTCTATTATAAGAGTCATCTAGTTTGTAACTTCAAATCAAAAATTGTAAACAAATCAACGTCTTGTGGGTGTACAGGTGTGTTTGCGCCTTTTGACATACATGAACATCATGATAATAACATATCAAAATGTTACACAATGTAAAAAAAAAGATCAAAAAAGGTAATATGAATGTTTCCTAAATATATTTGTTAATATAGAATTATCACCTAACCATGTTTCATTAGCAATTAAACGAGGGCAGACTCTAGGAGAAAGTTGTACAATAACCTAGCCAGCAAAATATGTAATTTTAATTTCTTGAATATTATTTTGCGAGAGTTTTTGTTTAACATAGATAAAAAAAAGGCAAGGTTGAGGCATAACCCAACCCCAACCGACCAGGTGGTAATTAATTACTCTAATCCCATTAGAGACATAATCATGAGTTCTGTCCATTAGAGGATAGCAAACTCGAACCCATAACCTCTCATTAATTAATCCCCTTCAGAGTAAACTTCATACCATAAAGCCAACCTCGAGTAATTTTTTATTTTGTTAAACTTTTATTAGAGAGTTACTTAATTACCAAAATGAAAAATTGATAGTTAAGGATTAGGCCTTGTTCGGTTACAGTGTTTTTTTGAGATTTTTTTGTGTTTTGAGAATTTTTAGATAAAGTTAACTTTATTGGTATGCGTGCTGCAGTTATTTTCAGATGATATTAAAAAAACATATTCGTTTTGTGTATTCTCAGAATTCAAAAAATTGTTATAATGCAGAAAAATGAACCAGGCATAATAAGTGTTACCATAATGTTTGGGCATTTCATTGTTTTGGTGTTTGAGATTTTTTTTATTTACAATTTATCACCATATATTTCCAACTATCGGTGTCTGCAGCAACAAAAAGAAATTTAAAAAGACAAAAGACAAATAAATGGCCTTATCACTACTTCACGAACTAATAGATCAGACCAAAAAATAGGAAGAGAGAAGAAAACAAGGAAATTCCATCTAATCATGCAAGAAAACAAAGGACTAAGGAGTTGTGTGAAAGAAATGGAAAGAGAAGTAAATAGGAAGAAAAAATTAATAGTATGTTTGGTTTCAAAATTTTACGAAGGGATGATAAAAGTAAAAATAAGAGGAAAATTCACTTTGCACCCCCAAAGCTTGGGGTCATTTCTAAGTCGCACCCACTTTTATTGATTTCGTTAAATTTGTACCTCAAACTACCACTTCCAGTTAATTTACACCTTCCAACGCAAATTGCCGTTAATTCGAACGGAAAATAAATTTTGTGTCGTCCACGTGACCCATAATCTCCTGATTTCCCGTTTTGCCCTCCGTTTACTGAATATAGACGTTGAATCTATTATATCGGGGGAATATTTCTAAGTGTTCGACGATACAAGTGAGCTATGTTGTCTTCAGCGGTTACCATTTGGTGATTACAGTTGCAAGATTTCACGAGATCTCGATCTGGTACAGGTATGGCCTTTGGAGCTTGAGTAATGGGTGTTCTTCGCTGCTATTTTAGGGTTTGGGCGCTTGAATGATAGTTTGTAGTGAAGTTTAGGGCTTTCAGCGAAATTGATGAATCTTTGTTGCTCATTGATTTTCTACGTACTCTTAAGTCGATTTCATGCATAAAGTGAAAGTGGTGAAGTTTTGTTTGTTGTCTATTTCAAATTTGAAAACCCACTGGGTACCATGGTCCCCCTTTTGTCCCCCACGATGAATCTATTGGCTGGCACTACTTTTCTTCGAGTCAGAGCAAGTGGTCCCATAAAGTAGTTGTTTTGTTGTTTGTAGGCCTTAAAGTACATTATTTTGATGGCTAGGGTTATGGGTTCGTTTGTGCATGTTGTTGGCTGAATAAATTAGACCAAATATGTTCTGTGGGTCACTTTGTTTAGTGTTTAGGATCGACCTTTTTTAATTAAGCTTGTTGATTGGTGTTCCACTCCTATTTGTATCTTTTACCTTTGTTCAGTGTATGGCAAAAATACCATTGTTGACATCACACAGTTAATCAATAATGCCAAGTTAATACTGACATCACACATTACTAGTTTAATTGTTGATGGTTGTCTTTATCTTATTTTGATATCATTATTGTGAAGTTTCATAGATCTGCAAGTTGCATTTAGAGCAGTGTTACGGGTACCAATTCCTTTACATGAACATTGGCCTACATTTGGTGTTTATTATTGTCCTGTATATATATTGGATTATGTTATTTATTTATTCCACTGGTATGCATGGATCATATTCTATGCATGTTCAATCAATGTGTTATAAGTGCATATTTACCAGTCCACTATTTATTTATAAGTGGTGTATTCCAAATCAGACATGGCTCATGATTTCTTTCTATTCGAAGTGCATTACGGTGGACGGTTTAGTAGGCAGTTTGGGTGCACTTATATCGAGGGAGATGTAGGCATGTATGATGAACCGTTCGATCCAGATTGTCTATCATTCTTCGAGCTGGAGACCATTGTTAAGTCATTTCATTATAAGGCGGGTGATCTTCTTTACTACAAGCAGCCAACAAAAAGTCTTGATGAAGGGCTGCAGCTTGTGTCCTCAGACCATGATGTTTTGGAGATGGTGAAGTGTCATGAGGGTGAGTTGGTCATAGTATTGTACGCGGTTTCATTTGATGATAGTGGAGTGGGCACAAATATTGGTGAGGAGGTTGTACAACCTATGTCGGAGGAAAGAGAGAGACGTCGTTTGGGGTTGAATGATCCATTCTGGGATCAAGTCCTTAGCTCTGATGAAGAGCTTTTTGACGTTGTTGTAGACCACGTTGACAGGGATGGTGCTGGACCATCTTCAGTTGGAGGTCAGTCCTCAACTGGTGGAGATGTTGGATATACGACAGGGAGTGAGGGGGATGCGGGGGTGGTGCAAACATAGATGATGATGAGGGGGGTGGTGCAGACATAGATTGAGTTATGGTGCCAAGGCTGGGCAAAGACCCACTACCTTTCCTCTCACATAGATTGAGGGCAACAACAACAAGCACAACACACTAATTACCACCAACAAAATCAACAACAGTCTTTTGTAGCATTTCAAGTCTTCCTTGTGACTGAATTTTACGGAAGCCAACTCTAAGCTAAGGCAGTTTGTCAACTTGCGTTCCTTCGTGAAATTGCTTTTGAAGGAGTCCCCTTCCACATGTGTCTTCTCCTGCCTCTCTCGAAGACGTCTTAAAACCCTCCTTCCATGAACACATAGGAGGATCAAACCAACTAAAAAATTGGCATGATCTTCCAATCTAACAATTTATGAAGAAACTTTAAAAACCACCATTAAACAAAAGAGTGAAAACTATGCAACAAAACTGGAAAACAATGGATTACATTGTGGTTAACACATGTCAAAAACCTTATACCAAAATTCTCATTTGTGTAGGCAGTCTTCAAGCATGAACGAACACCACACCAACAAAGAGGGTTGTTCTTCGAATCTCCAACCCAATTGGTTACTGAACCTCCAGTAGTTGCTGATGATTGTGCATCACTGAGTAAAGAGTATAATTAATTTCATGTATTACAAGTAGAAATTTAAGCATTCGGGGAAAATGGAAATGAGGCAGTAGCTTCAAAATTGATAAGTTGGCAATATATGAAAAACGGAAACACTAACATGATTATTGTTTTCAATCCATTAAAAACCATATGAACTCTTAGGGGAACTCTACAGAAGCCTAAAATTCAGCAAAACCACAAAAACATAATAATATGACGCACTACACATGCAGATCCTAAAAACCCACTACATATAGCATATGAAAAATATGCACGAAGGAGCATAAGAAAATATGCAAGCAGATGCAAAATAAGCCAGCAAAGCTTCGACATTTACCAGTGTGACGCCATCCTGAAAGCTCTCGCCGAAGAAGAAATGGGTTCGCACAGTCGGAGAGAAGCTACCTTGTCGTCGACGAGAAGCTAAGGCTCGAAATCAAAAGCCGAAACACGGGAAAACGGTGGGGGGAAATGTTTAACGTCTATATTCATTAAACGGAGGGCAAAACGGGAAATCAGGAGATTATAGGTCACGTGGACGGCACAAAATTCATTTTCCGTTCGAATTAACAGTAATTTGCGTTGGAGGGTGTAAATTAACTGGAAGTGGTAGTTTGAGGTACAAATTTAACGAAATCAATAAAAATGGGTGTAACTTAGAAATGACCCATAACTTTATGGGTGCAAAGTGAATTTTTCCAAAAAAATAAAATTTGGAATTGTGTTTAATTAAAGTAAAATTTTAATAAATTTTTATTGATATTTTAAAATACAGAACGCAGTGTTACAAAGAGGGGTCAAAAGTCAAAACCACTGTAGTGTCTCTACTGCATTATAAAGCCCCCAGAAATTCGGCAGTTGGAGCTTTTTTTCGTCTTTCTTTTATTAAGCTTCTCTCTCGAAACCCTTTTTCGTCTGCGTGCTCTGTAATCGACCTCGAAATGGCCAACAGTAATCTACCCAGAAGAATCATCAAGGTTTCTCGATCTCCTCCTCGATCCCTCTCTCAATTTACCTGATCCCTCCCCATGTTTGGTTCCCCAGAGACCACCGAAAGATTTTGTCTTTCTGTTCTTCTTCTTCTTCCTTTTCTTTTTGGGTTAATTAAGAAGCTCAGACCGAGTCGTAATCTATGATTTTAAGACGGGTTTTTGTTTTTGTTTCCGATCTTCTTCAGAAACCAGCCAAGCTCCATTTTTTTTGTAACCTTATTCCGGATTGTTTGTAATCATGTTCTTTTCTTGATCCAACAGGAAACGCAGCGTCTTCTAAGTGAACCAGGTAAGTATCTTGTATCTGACTCTTAGTAATTATTTGATTTTTGTCTCGTGTATTATACCTATTGAATCTTCAGTTAACCTTCATTTGCTTTTGTTTATCTTTCCATCATTTTTTTTGCTTATCTATTTCACTTTTCCGTATGAAATAGGTGAAAATTGTACAAACTATATTGGGATGTTGTCATTCTTTGCCCTGTACATGAGCATTATCATTCCATATTCCACACCCACAAGCTGATTTTTTTTTTGTTTTGCTCTCTTTGATTGTGACCAGAGGGTGAGAGGGTGTATTTGCCATCTAATTTCTAATCTATGGTTTCAGCGCCGGGAATTAGTGCTTCGCCATCGGAGGACAATATGCGATATTTTAATGTAATGATACTTGGCCCAACACAGTCTCCATATGAAGGTAATTGGCTGGATTGCGTGCAATTTCCACCTCGTATTTACCTTATGTTATTTCTTAGTTGGCTATGCATTCTTGGAAATTTTTAATTTTTTTAGATTGAATACTGCAACTATTTTAAAGACTTCATTATTTTCAGGTTGGTTTGAGGTGTCAAATCTGTGCTCTTACAATGAAAATGTTAGCGGACAGTTGTAGGAAACAACCACCAGAATATTTTCTTGTTGAGTGATATTTCCGCTTTTTGGCATGAGAAAATGGCTTCCAATAACAATAATGTGGGCCTTTTGAATGCAAGCATTATGTGTATGCGTAGATATTTTTGTATTTTGGAAAATGGCATGGTCCCTTCTTAATGATCATTAAGTTTAAATTGTCTAGCAGGAAAATCTAGTTCATTAACTAAATTTTCCATCCGATACACAGGCATCCTTATGTTATGCAAGAATAAACTTATGCTCCAATCATCATCCTAAATTGTCCATCCAATACACAGGCATCTTTCTGTTATGCAAGGATAAACTTACGTTCCAATTTGGGGTCGAGCTTCACGCATCTATAAAGAAAAACTCTCTCTATGTCGCTCTTTCTCCCTCCCTCCCTTCTCCCCCTCGCTTCTTTGTGTGCACGTAAATGCTTTTCCAGGTTGTTTAAAGGGGTGGTGGTTGCATTAGAATTGTACTTGTGTGAGCATCAGCCTGCTACTTGAGGTAGCCTCTTTGAGGATCAATGTTGAGACAGTTATTGAAGCAACCGATAACATCTCTCTATGCTCTCAGTGCAATGCTAAGCATAAACTGGTTCCTAGACCAATGAACCCAATACTGCTAGTTATTGACTTTTTATGTTTCCCATCATCGACTATGTTATATTTTCAGTCGTAGTAAATGTTTAGCATTTGAGAAAGTTGCCTTGTAGTTCGATGAGTAATGATTTATACTGTGTTTGAACTTGAAATGAATAGAACTAATAGCAGTTTGGAACTTGTTTAACTTCATATTTGATAGGGCAAGAAAATTCAAGTTTTATATTTCTCATTCAACTCAAAATGTTGTTAGTGATGATCTGTCTGAGAAATTTACTTCCGGTGAAATAATTTCCTTCTATCTCTCTCTCTCTCTCTCCCACAAACAAACAAAAAAAAAACCTTGTGTAATTTTAAGTTCGAGACTGCATGATGTGTTCTTACTTTTCAAATATTTGTATAGGTGGGGTTTTCAAGTTGGAATTATTTTTACCTGAAGAATATCCAATGGCTGCTCCCAAGGTACTTTGATATGCTCCATGGCTTCCTACATTTATGAGATGTTGCTTTTGTCATTGTGCATTTGTCTTTTCCTTTGATTAAAATATAAAACACGTTTTCTTCAGTGGTTACTATCACAAAAAGCTAGAACCTTCTACAGGGTGTAAGGAACTAAGATGAGTAGGATATCAGCACTATCTAGGATGTATTGAAATGTGCTATAAAATGCTGTTATCTTTTACATCTGTGTGCATTTGAGAGAAGTTCTCTTTCAGGACCTTTACTTCATCAATATTCGAGCTTTTTTTTAATGTCATTTTCTAATCCATTACAAGGTCCAGGTATTAATTATAAAAATATTGGGATATTGATTGCTCTGGAGATTGAATTTATCTTATATGCTGGAACATATGCTCAGTATTTGGTGATATGCCATGTCATCTTAGTTGTTGCAGCTTAAAAAATAGAGTTTATGCCAGAGTATTGAGTTTGCCTCAACCAACAGATTGAAGCATAGGATCATAAATTTACCAAGAAAGAATGTTTTATGTAGGACACTTGAGGGTGTATGTTGATTGAAATAGAGACTTTAGAATTTTTTACTTTCACTTTGGGTTTATTTAAACGTGAAGAGGACTATGTATTACAGGTTCTAGGTATTAAGGAAGCTATCACCCTGTACAAATTATTTGTTCCCTCTCCCTTCTCTCTCTCTCAGAGAGAAATTGAAGGTGATCAAAAGTCTGTCTTGTGTTGTAGAATTTCTTTGGAAGAAATGTACCTTTCAGTGCTATCAAAAGTGTAGTTAGGCACACTTAGAAGTGCTAAATGAGAGGAAAAATAGTTCTGACCCTAAAGTAAAGAACATGTAATTAAAACTTGCAAAAATCATATCTATGCTCTTGCAAGTTATGCATGCTTTCTAATTTTTAACAAAAAAAAAATGCAATTCCATTAAAATAGTTGTTATATCTGTAATCAAATTAAAATTCACTGTTCATTAGAAGAAAACACCTGAAGTTCAAGAATGCTATTTAAAAGAGTGGATTGATTATTTCTGCTCTTTGTCTAACCTAAAACTGAGGGCTGATTTATTTACCTTTGAACTAGAATACTATATCAACAGATTGGTTATATTAAGGATTCATATTGGAAATGTTTATCATTATTTGATCCTAGGATTCAACTAAAGATCCTGCATGGTAGCATGATTCCAAAAAGATATTTAAAGATTACCAGTGGATTTTGCATAAATGTGAGAAATCTGAAAGCAAAGAAGTTATTGAGGGTCAGAGTTTTGACATTCTGTGGGGGCTTTCTAGATGGTTTTGTTTATACTCGTTAATAAGTGATAGCTGGATAGTTTTAAAGAAGAGTGTGACTCGAAGGCTTCCCAGAAGAAACATGTTAACCTGCTGCTGTCATTGTGGTCTGTGATAGCTTTCTAGTCTCTGCCCTCTAAACCCTGCTTAAAAAGAGGCAGAAAGAAAAGGGGGTTGAGGGAGAGATTTATTCTGTCAATATTCTTAAACAAATTTGATTTGAGCTGAAAAAGGGCTGGTTTGGTATATCTTTCCGAGCCAAATTGTTTTATGGAGAACCCTATTATCTTCAAGTATATTATGTGTTACCTAATATTTGTTGTCTAAATAAATACTTTTAGGTACTTATCAAAAATAAATAAAAAAATACTTATAGGTATCAATGTGATTAACTTGCTGTTTTGTTTAGTTTAGATCCTAACCCTAATCCAATCAAATCAAGCACATGCCCAAATTTTGATATGCTGCCAGCTTTGTCCTAGGCTTTGAACTCAGCCAGGTTTTATCTGATTCAATGTTGCATAAGATTAAATTGTTCTCTATTCCATGTTGAGGCTTCTCATGAAAATGACTTTATGAAATGTGCTTTGTTACTGACATGTGTTTCTTATGTTGGTTTCTTATTTTGTCATCATACCATAACAAGCGTATCTTAAAATGTTGAGTACCATAAAGGAAGAATCTACTGTTGGATTGTTAGTGCTTATGCATTAGAACATCCTTTAAAGCTGGACTGCCCAGGTTCTTGGGGGCCGAATTAGATGGAATACTTTCTGTTGATAGGCTCACTTGTGGCTTTTAGGTGCAAAATCACCTAGGCAGTGTTTGCAAGCCAAGATTTTTTTGGAAATGTTGTGAAAATTGAGGTAGATTAGAGTTTTATTGGAATTTGAGAAAAAGTAGTGAAAAGTAGAATTTTATAGGAGTAGGTGAAAAAGTGAAGAGATGATTTGATGGGAAGAGAGAAATGATTTTGAAGTTTTTTATTATTATTTTTTAACCAAAATTTTGAGTTAATTATGTTTGCATTCAAAGATTTTGGATGGGTCAAAAATTTCCCAATATTTTGGGTTTCCAAGCACTGCCTAAGAGACTGGACTTCTAATAATTTAAACCTGCTATTGTCTTTCCGTTTCCCTGTCAATATCCCTTCCTAAATGTTGTTGCTGTAACTGTACTAGTGATCTGCGATTGCATCATGGGTTACCCGCTTTGCTAGGTGACATGAACATTGTAACCAAAGCTATCGGAATTTTTTGATGTGACCCATGGCTTGGATTGGACTCTATGTTCATGATAGAGACTCTTGCATTTTTTGTGGTTGAATGATGTTCTTTACGATTCCTTTTGTGCAAAAAAAACAAAAACTCTACAGAACTACACCCAAACAGATAGGGTTGGCAGATCAAGTTAAGATTGGCACCCTTGAAGCGGCCCCTCTGATACTCATTACTCGTTAGCTGGGCAATGTTGAGTTTGTTTTCACTGCAGTATATGTTATTGGTCTTTACCTTGTCATACTTTATTGTCATTCTCTTTTGTGCAGTCCGTCTGAAGCCCACATAAAATAGGTTTGCAGGAGTTCGACAGTTTTTAGAACATGCATCAGTATCTAGCTCTGATTTGCAACTGTTGTGCTCCGGTGTTTGTTTGCATCACATGGTCACCATATTTCTCCTTATTGCCCATTCTCATTTGTGGTTATGCTTACTTGTGAACATTAATTTCTGTGGTGTTCTCAAGCTCCTTTGTTTTCCACTCATTTGTTTTTGCGTACTTTGGTGCTTAACCATATTTGTTGTAACAGGTCCGGTTTCTCACTAAAATATACCATCCTAACATTGACAAGGTAGGCTATCCTTTTGTACTAGTTTTAGGTGAGAGGTTATTTTTATTTCTCGTGCCTCTTAACAGAAGCAGTTTTGTTTTTGGGTCCTCAATGCAGCTTGGAAGGATATGCCTTGATATTCTGAAAGACAAATGGAGTCCTGCTCTTCAAATACGAACAGTACTTTTGAGGTATAATTGGCTATGATAGTATTCTATGGACATATTGAAGAATCCATTTTCTTCTGAACAAGTTGCTTGTGGGGAATATTATTTGGCACGCCTAATTGTTTGTTATTATATCTGAATAATTTTTTTATCTATATCCATTGGACGTGAAGAAAAGAAAGAAGTTGAAGCCTCTTTTGCTGCACAGTTTAGTTTTTTTTCTTTGCAATCTCATTTTGAACTGACAATTAAAAGATGACACTTGGAAGTACCTTTGTTGAAAGGTCTGGCAATTTCTTTTTCTTCTAGTGGGCAATAGAGTTTGGATTATTTAGCAGCGACCTTTATTGTATGTTTTGATGGAGAAAAAACGCGAACAGATACTATTAAGTTGTTGTCGTTCTTTCTCACTAGCATTCAAGCACTTCTGAGTGCTCCAAACCCAGATGATCCACTCTCTGAGAACATCGCAAAGCATTGGAAAACAAATGAGGCTGAAGCAGTTGAAACAGGTATTGCTGTTAGTCTCCACTTATTATTTTTTTTCTTTTTTTTCAGTGTTTTTATCTAGGAGCATCAATTGAGGGACTGAAATTGATATCCGCTTTTTACCACGTTCTGTTGCCATTGGTCCGGGCAGCGAAGGAATGGACACGTTTGTATGCAAGTGGAGCCTGATGACATGGTGGAAAGCTTTGCTTCTCCCAAATAACATTAATGAAATGTATGCTATCGACTGTCAATTTTAAATGGAAATTTGGGACAATTGATCTTTGAACATTTGGAGTTTGATATTCTCAAAGCTTCCAGTTACCGGTTAATTGTTTTTCTCACATGGAAGCCTTGTGGAGCTTGTATGATATATTCTGCCATTAATTTGGCAAAAAATATTAGATATAATTTTCCCTAGAAAGTTGCTTTGACCAAAAATATTTTGCCATTTTAAAATATTATATATTCATCAAGCTACAAGCCTATGGATGTTGATACTATCCTTGTACTTCAAAAGTTTTAAGGGTTGTAGCATGTTCTTAAGAAGGTCAAGGATTTCTCACTTATAGTGGAGAGGATGTGAGTTTGTAAGTGTTCATTCCAACTGCCATTTGATTTTTTGGTAGGAATCTTATCCAACAACGCTCTGGGAAAGGAATCTGAATGTGACTTGTAGTGCTCTGCCATGCCATTTTGCTGCTCCATTATTAGATAGACAACAAATTTTGCAGAAACAAGAAAGTTTGGGATATAGACCCAATCTTATTATAGTCTACAAAGCAGCCGAACCAATCCGTGGGGAAAGGCTCTTGGTGACCTCGGGGTGCATGGACAAATGGAGTAATAGTGACCCTAAAAGCTAAACTCCAAAGGGCTCCTTGTATTGTAGCAATCATATTCACTCCCCCAACTTGTCAAGAGCTTTTCCTACATAGAAAAACGTTCTATAAAAATGTCATAAATCATAACTCCGCTCGCGAATATCTTCGGTCTTAACCTTTTCCGAGTCATTTTCCTTCAACCCTTACCCCACCATATCAATATCGAGCAGAGAAGTCGTTGATCATTGGCTCACCAAACTTCACCTTCATCTTCAGAGTTGAGAGAATAACACCACCAACAGCTGAAAATCAAATGCAAATATATATAACCCAAAAGAAACCCCCAGTAACCCGAAGGAAATAACTCGATATAACCAGGTCCAACCAAATGGGAAAGGGCCCCAAGAATGGTAAGCAAAACGTCAAGGCTTTGCCTCTTTTCCTCTTGTCATATACAATCTGAATCCTGATTCTGATCCAAAACGGCTATATATTCTGTTCTTGACTTGTTTCGGTTCCCAGACCCAGAGGCAATCAAACGGAAACCTACCCACCGTTTTTTTCACTTTGTATTCTCTCTTGACCTGCATCGTACGAACTGTAGCGACCCCCACCATCATCATTGCTCTTTGCTTCTGCCTCTTATCTTTCTGTTCCTTTCTCCTCCGCGCCACCTCTCACCCCGCTCAAGTCAAGGCCTTTTGGTTTTTCATTTTTCTAATGTTTTAAACACGCGTGGCCCACGTGAACAGAGCTTGCCCGTTTGTTTTGACTGTTGTTGGACACGCGCTTTCAGACGTGGGACGCAGCAGAAAACATTGGCCACTCATCAGAATCTCACTACCGTCCACTACAATAGGGCTCCCCCGAGCCGAAGGGGCAGGGCAAGCATTTGTGAAAGCTACATCTGATACAAATTAAGGAGTTTTTTTTTCAAACGTCAAAATTTAAATATTAACATCATCTTCTCTTCCAATCCAATTTATCTCTTTCTATTATAAAAAAATAAATATGTATTATAATCAATCATTGATTTCCTTAAAATTCTAATTTTCAATATTTTCTCTCGAAATTCAACAAAACTCTAATCTAACTCAATTTTAAAAATATTTTCAGAAAATTTTGATTTGTTGAGAGATTGACTCTATATATATGTCTCCATTTGTAAGAGATTTGTTATTTGTGTTACTAATAACAATATATTTGATTTGCAAACATGAGGACTATATTTCCACTGCCGTCTCCCTTGGTAAGAGATTTATTTATTGTTTGTATTTGGATGACGTTACACGTACAATAGTTGACATACCTCTACAGTTGTAGGTTGGTATTTACCAGTGTAGCTCCTTCACAAATTCTCAAGGCAAAAGCCAATTTATCCCTAAAGCATTTGCTCCGTAGCCAATCAAAGGACAGTCTGGTCCCTCAATCTTCAGTGTGAAACAAGGGGAAAGGACAAAACCCCACAACTACGTCGTACCCATCAGCCTCTCCTTAAGGTCCACCAAAATGGGAACAGTTTTAGTTTTAGCACCGACCAATTGCACTTTCTCGACTTCTTACTCTGCTTCGTAAATGCCCGCATGTGAACGTCATCTCTCTCTCTCTCCGCCCCCACATTACTCATCAGATCTTCTAATCCCCTATTAGGCATATATAATGATGCTAAGTAAAGCTATTACTTATAATATTTTTAGATTATTAAATAAATAATTAGCGTTTGACAACGGGGGCATACAAATTACAAGCCAAGACAAATAGTCGACAGCGCAGAGATTGAAATCAAACAATGGCTTGAAAGCTCTCTCTCTCCTCTCTCTCTCAACCAAAAAGAGCAATGAATTGTGTCAGTTAGCTACTCGGTCCGCCCTTTATATGAAAAATCCCACATTCAGCTTGTGAACGATCGTTCCACTCCATGACCGAAATGCCCCACCTTTTGAGAGCTAAACAGGTTGTGGCACTGATTGATGGGAATGCAGCGAACTGGACATGCAGAGATATGGAACAAAAAATGGAAATTTTTTTATTTATTGTCGAAATGACTTGAGATGAGAAAGAACAATTACAATCACATCATATTCATCCTTCTCTCACTAACCCATTTTAGTACCCACCACACATCCATACTCCCTCTTGGCTTCCTTTTTTTTCAGTTTTCGTATATCTCGTCACGTATATACATGTACATGGATCCTCTTCTACCAGCCAACCACCTCTCTCTATCTCTTTAGGGGCAGTGGGGATACAAGAACGGGGGGGCTGGCCTACATGAAAAATGAAAAAGAAAAGAAGCTCCAAAATGGGAAAGAACGTGGAACCAGAGAGCAATGAGGAATGAATGAATGAATGAAAACTGCAAAGGGAACTAATCTATCGCTCTGGGTTCCACTGGCACTGGCTGCTACTGATATTATTTTGTGGTTCTGACTATGTCACAGGTATCTTGTAAAACCTTATAGGGTAGGAGAACAGATGGGAAGAGCTGTGGAAGAATTCCCAGGAAACTGGGGGGTTTGGTTTTGGCAGAAAGAAGAAAATGCAAAATGTGCAAAGAAGCATTACAGTTCAGAAATTTGAATTCTAAAAGCTGTAGTGCCTAACCGAATGTTCCAGCACATCACGAGTTGGGCATACAATCTCCTTCACTCGGCTACCGTTTTTGTAAATTTTGAATGTTGGTACGAGTCTCACATTCTCAGCATTGGCAACTGTCGGGCTCCGTTCAATATCCACCTATGATCAAACACCATAGAAAGATAAACAAGAACGTCAAAGTTTCCTCATTTTTATTTCAGTTGTCTCTCCAAGCAGAAATTATGTGGAAAATAAAGCTCCTTGACATGGTATGACAAGTACTTGTTAGGTCATTTACCTTCAGGAAATTAATTGAAGGGTAGCGGCTGCACAGAGTGTCCACGAATGGAGATATGTCCATGCTTTCAAAACTAAAGGCAGATTTGAAGTGGACAACAGACACACCTTCAAATATAAAATTTTATTAAACAAACATTACATCGCATGCCAGACATAAATGAGGAGAAGATTATTGTGTTCTTTATACTGTACATTGATAAGGATTACCTGGTAAAGATATTGCAGCTCTGAACTGCTCTAGACAAGATACCTCTTCCACTTCCCCACCGAACTTCATATTATGAACTTCTTCCCCACGGGATTTCTTCAATGCAAGTCGAGCATGGAATAGTGATTCTGCAACTTCCTTGTCATCCGGAAGTTCCCTTTGCAAGGCCTCATAGTCTTTCACAGCATCCACCCATATTTCCAACTGTAATCCAGAATAAGTAATGACATAAAGAACACAAATTTCATAACTACTAGTGGAAGTAGATAGAATATCTCAGGTGAGCATATTACCTTGCTGTTCGATGCAGCCCTCCGAAGAAGGGCTTTCATGTAATTGGGTTGGATGTGTAAGGCTTGGTTGCAGTCTTCGATTGAATTCCCCCACTGCCCAAGCTTAAACCAACAAGCTGCTCTATTGCAGTAAAGAACAGAGTTGAAAGGGTCAAGCTTGAGGCCTTCAGCATATGCTGAGCAAGCTTCAGTGAACCTCTCAGATTTGAAGAGATCATTACCACGTGCACGGGCTCTTGCCACAAACTTAACATTTTTAAGCAGCAAGGCAACTTCAACATTACGGGGATCAAGCTGTGCAGCTCTTTCGGCAGCTGTAACTGCATTCTCAAACCTGCAATACATCCATCATCCATTCTCACTATCTCACAAAACTTTTTCCCTCTTGTATCTGATGAAGCTTAGATTTCGGAACTCACCTTCCCAAGGCCATCTCTGTCTGAGCTTGAACAAAGTGCAGATAAGCTTCAGAAAGCATCCCAAAGAATCTACACTGAGAGCAAGAGGCGGTAGATGGCTCTAGTTTGGGAATGTTTAATATGCTTGATTCTGCATCCTTAATTTGAAGGAGCTTCAAAAAGGCTTCCACTCTACACATAAAGAGCTGTAAATTCCATTTGAACCAATTCAGCCATTTATCAATCTGGGCTGCACCAATAGCTTGATCTAAGGTGAAAAAAAAATGTTAGAAATGGGTATCTACCTGAGGAGAAGAGTCAGCTCCGGCAGCTATGGCAGCATCACATTCCCTCAGAGCACTTTTCCAATCATTAACCCTACGCGCATCAGTGCATTGTCTTAAATGCTTCTCTACAGGCTGCAATTTTTGCAGCCCAACTAGATCTGGGTACACTTCTGAAATAGTGAAGTACCTCTTCGCATTCTCAACCTGCCCTAACCTGCGATGAACTTCAGTTAAAGTGTATGCCCAAAACCTAGTATGAACAGAAAATTGTCTGGAGAATCACAAAAGAACAAATAGGGGGCCCTATGTATGGCAAATCAACTCACTTATTATCGAGTAACCACCTAAAGACTGGAATCATTCAGTCATAATTCAATAGATCGGCAAAACTCTGTAACAAATGGCATTGTATTTTCCTAAAGCACAAATACATTGAGGTAGTTCACATTGCTTTCTAGAGTACATTCTCAGCACATATACAGAAATATCCCATCCAAAGACGTTGAAGTGATATTTCGAGACATTACACAGCAATCAAAGTCATGCAACGACAACAGAGGACACTTATGATCGAAATCCCACATAGAGAAAAATCAATTTTAGGATAAACATTCTTTTAACCATATTCAAAAATAGTAACTCCAAGCAACTTGGCTCCTAAATAAATCAGAATCAACACACTAAACCAAAAGGATCGGAAACAGAAGCAATAACCAATCCAAATCACAAGGGCATTAGGAAAGAACCTAGATCTAACCACCTAAGAGCAAGACTCATTCCCACCAATGCAAATCAAAACAATCAATCAAAGATACGAAAGAACTAAACTTGACCCATCACCCACCTAAGAAAAAGATAAGCCATCCGCTGGTGAGCCCTCTTATAATTGGGATCCAACCTCACCGCCTCCTCGCACTCCCTCAGTGCCTCCCCAAGCCTCCCTAAACGCGTCAATGCCGCCGCCCGGTTGTTCCGATATACCGCATTGTCCGGTGAAAGCACAATAGCACGATCATACAAGCTCAATGCCTCCGCCAAATGGCCCGTACTGTACAGATCATTCCCTGCCCTTTTCACCTCCTCCGGATCCACACTACCCATTGCTTTCCTCACGTACTCTACACCACCGCTTGACAGCGAATTAGTGGAGTTTGCATTTTTGGGTGCCAAAAAGCCCCGCATTACGCTTCCGTGGCCGTAATTGCCCGACCCGGTACCTAACACGTCGCTTCTGGGGCCCCGGTTCGGATTCATGCCCGTCGTGACGATTTTCCCAGACGGACAGATGTTGCCAGCGGGAAGCACATTCAATGCCGGTGAATTCGCGGAGCTTTGCATTTGTGTATGGCTCTGACCCGAATATATTAACGGGTGGGTCGCTCCAGAGTTGGATCTAGTGTGGCCAGGTTTTTTAATTCGATCGGTTGCGCTGGATCGAAGGCTGTCGCCAGCCGTGGGACTGTTCCCGCTAGAGCCGGATAGCTCACCGGAGTGGCTACTAGGGCCGAAATCGGATCTTTTCCCAACCGGGTTCTGCCCGGTTCGCCCAGACACCGATCCGGATGAGCTAGAGCTACTGCTTGTGGTTGTGGTAGTGGTGGTGGCAGTGAGGCCACTGCTCGTGGGTCCAGAGTGTCGGCTCCGGAGCGGCGAAACAGGGGAACCCAGATCGAGCTCTCGGAAATCGGGCTTGTTGGCTTCGCAACTCAGTGAGTCTCGGAACCGATCGCTGAGCGCGTCGAGCCTCTGCTCCGAAGTGGGCTTCCCGGAATGCGACATTTTCCCACTCCCGGAACAAAATGCAATTCTTTAATTCTCTCTCTTGCCCTATAAATTCCTGGTTTTCTTGAGTTTGTTGCACTATTTCTCAGCAATGTGTGAGAATGGAAATTCAACACGGAGAGAAAGATTGTGTTCGAAGAAGCTTTGAAGAAGACATGAAAGAAGAGAGAAAGAGAGAAAGAGATGGGGATCTCGTGATATAAAAGGAGGAAGCAAAGAATTAATGTGAGTGTTAGAAATCTTTAGAGAGAGAGAGCGCGAGGGGTTTACAGTGGGAGAGAGAGGAGAAGAAAGAAAAGTGAGAGCTTCTTCTTTATATTTCTTATTTATATATATTTTCTTTTCTTCACCTGAGTCTTCACGAGACGGTTTTCACTCTCACTCCTTCTTTCTCTCTCTTCCCTTCTTTTATATTTCCTTCCCATCTCTTCTATGGCTACTCTACTCTCGAAGAAAAAAGAAAATTCCGTTTCTTGTTTTCTGTTTTTTTATTGCTTCTCTAAGCTTACTCTCGTCCGTGCAGCGTGAGTCTCACTCTCTGCATACCCTTATAGGCTTATACCAACAAATTAATTAACTCGAAAATAATAACTGAAATGTAAAAGCAAAATCTTGAAAATCATCATCTCTAAGAATGGGCATTAAACACATTTAATTATACCAATAATTTCATTTACTTCCTCATCCAAAATAAGTAAATATCTGCAAATATACTTGAATTTATTTTTAAAAAAAATCGGATTAAATTCTTGTCACGCTCAATGACTGACCATAATTGACCCATAAATTCACCTAATTACTAAAAATTATAATTATCAGTGAATAAAAACGCAATCTTCATACTTCCCCCTTTTTATTTACCTACCTCGTGTTCTTACTAATTATGGCAACAAAGAATTTACCGCTCCATTAAACTTAAAGAATTTAGCAGTTTAGTCTTTAGATTTTATAAGCTTTTACGTTTTAGTCTTTAGGTTTCATTTTTTCAAATATTAGTCATTGGGTTTACATTTTTTTACAAAACGGTTCTTCTATTAGTCTGTCGTCCATACGCGAAGCTCTCTGACACGTCAGCAATTTGAAGCGGTCGACCGCTCATGTTTTACACATATACTCAGTCGACCGCTACATGATCCGTTAGACATATGGATGAGAGACTAACTGACGGAATGACTATTTTATAAAAAAATATAAACTCAAAAACTAAAACGTTAAAGTATGTAAAACTTAAGAACTAAATTGACAAAGCCACATATTTCACGAACCCAATCTCATGCAGACGCGCGAAACACCGCTTGGGAATTATTTTAAAAAAAATTGCTTCAATTTATTATTTACGCCGTTCTGTTCACTCCCCCCTGCAAATATTTACTCCTCCTCCTCTTCTTTACAAGCGAGCGCCCATCCCCAAACAAACGATCCTCCGCACCACGTGGCAGTCATGTGAGATCGAAATCAAGTAAAGAGCTTCAATTACTCCCCGAGATTCTGAGAGCGTCAGATAGTGCTGCGGTTCTTTAGTAACAGCATTACTGCCATTGTATCAGAACCTTCCATTTACAATCTTTAGAGGTGGGACCTACACGTAGACCGGATCGGTGTGAGCGCATTACACCTCGGTGTTTTCGCGGATTTATTAGGAGCTAACAAACTGTATATATTTTCGTCGCTGCTATTCATCCCTTAGATTCCCGCACTCTTTTCAGAATTTTTTTACTTTCTTATGCAAGCCAGATTCCAGAAGCGAACACAAGATTTAAGGGCCCTCCCCTTGACCGGACCTTTTGTACGGCACTACCCCTGCGATGTCGCCTTGGGTGCGTTTGTGCACCAAAATTTTACCCCCTCTAAAATTTTAACACAATTAAATATTACAATATAATCTCTCTCTCCCCATCAAATCATTACTATTTACTACAAAAAAATATAAAAAATTACCTCTCTCTTCACTTTTTCACTAAACTCAATACCTAAAATTTTAACAACACTAAAATTTTACAACACAAACACAACCTTAATTTCGTAAATGCTTGGCATTGCTACTTTGATAATCTCGAGAAGGCCAGATGGAAGATGTCAACAGCAGCTATAAAAGAGGAAAGGAACGGACAAATGTACTTGCTCGAAACGCTGGCGCGTGGCATTGCCGTGGATAGAGTGGCCTATAGGGGGTACTTCTGGGAATTCGTAGGTTGTCTCGACAGAAGTAGCTGGCCATGTGCAGGATGGAATGGTGTGCCACCTGGCCCATTCAGCAAAAACCTCAAGCCAAACAGTGGCGTCCAGCTAAGCAGATAACAGCGCGACTGACGGCGTGGGTATGATCCCCTGGATATTCGTAGGGTCTTCACGCGACGGTGGTGTAACGGGCGTTAATGGGATGGTGACAGCAGAGGAGGAGACCATCCCAGTGGTGGCAGAGAAGGGGAATGATGACCAGGCGATCCAAATCATGCCAGGTAGCAAACCCATAGACGGCCTTTGGGCACCTGTTAAGTGCTGTGAGGTGCACCGTAGGCCAGAGGACCATCGAGCTCTTGTGAGTAGGGATGTTCATTTGCACGGGTGGTGGCCGTTTTAACCGCTAAAACCGTCATCGCTACCGGTACCGTAACCGGTAAGGGCGGTTATTGTGTCTTAGCAGTGTTGTGACGGTATCAAATATGTGATTCTGTCAATTTGCGGTGACGGTTTTCGTCAAACCGTCACCTACACTACCGTTAACCACCCTTAGTTGAGATTTGAGATGATTATTGATTATGTGACATAATTTTGTTGTACTTTTGTTGGAATATGTTAGTTGGTTTATGTCACATTGTTGCACATTTTTATTAGACTTTAGTATTTATGTTTGAATATGATATTATGTTAGACTTTTTGGACAACTTATTATATTTGTTATGATTATTAATGATTATGATATTATGTTGGAAATTTAAACATTGAAAAAAATGAAAAATTCCAAGGAGAAAGCCTATTTTTTTGGCACAACGGTTATATGATTTAAGCGGTTACTGTATAACCGTTACCGTTAATACCGTCACCGGTAAGGGCGGTTATTGTGCTTTAGCGGTGCAGTGACGGTGTCAATTATTTGATTCCGTCAATTGCGGTGACGGTGACGGTTTTCACCAAACCGTCACCTACACTACCGTTAATCACCCCTACTTATGAGCGTTAGAGAATGGGATAAATTTAGGACTATAGAGCCACGTGTAATTCACTTGGCAGTGCGCTATAGTACAGAAAATGTGCATGTGGCAACAGTAGCATACAGGGTTGCCTAAAGGAAATAGAAAAGGAAAGAAAGAGGGAGGAGGAAATGAACTTACAAAAATGGCCAAGAAAGTCCAAGTCAAAGATATAAGCCACCAATCCCCTAGGTATCTAATTGTTAAAATAATATCTATTTTTCTGCATCAAGTGTTTTTTTATTATTATTTTTATTTCAAACAGACTGCATTATCCAATTCAAAATAAAAGCTCTTTGCTAAGTGATGTTTGATCATTTGATGCGTGGAATAAGGGAAGTTGATTGCGAAGGTCTTTGGATACTATTGCATTTTTTTAGGAATTAAAATAATCTAAAGCTGCTATTTTTGAGTCATTAAATTTTTTTATAAATTTCAGGATATATTTTATTTGAGTAATATTAATTATTAACTATTGCATCTGAGTTGATAATCAATATCTTGTAGCTTCTCCTAGGGGTGTATAACCTAATCCCAAAACCGACCTATACAGGGTTCAACCAAGACCGATCGAGATTGGATGACCCAAGACAAGGCAAGCTCGAGATCGAGCCCCAAGGGCATGTTCGTTTGATTGAAAATTTTAGAATTTGAATTCAACTTTCTAAATGTGTATTTCTAACATTACTCCTACACGCATGCCAATATAACTCAATATTACATTTTTTACACACATCAATACAACTCAACAACTTTTACACGCATGTCAATAAAAGCTCAAACATTACCTAAACATTCACATTATTTTTAGAATTCTTAAGATTTTCTCAAAAAAAACATGCCACAAGTTTTTAAAAACTAACCAAAGTTGGTCGAATTTCGAGATTATGAATTTAACGTTCGATTTCAACCGGACCAACCTCAGTTTATTAAAAGTTACAAATATAAATTAGAACTTAATAAACATAAGGGGACTACACAATTTTGAGAGGGGAATTAGTTGCCCTTCTCGTCTTCTCCTCTCATCTCCTTAATCTCTACCTCCCCATTGATTGAGTCTCTCAGGGCTCATATATCGCTGGCCTCTACGCAACCATCCTCAACTCCATTAGTCTGTCACCCACTAGGCTTATCCTCTCATCAATTGTTTTTGGGAGTTCTGTAGGTTCGCTTTTGTCTAATGGGGTTGAATTTTGTGGAACTTCTTTATTGCAATAAAATTGCTCCATTTACCTACGTGAAAAAGAGGCGACATAAGTAACAATTTGGATCGTAGGTTGTCCAGCTTCTGTGGAGTTTCCTGTTGTGTCGTGCCTTTTATTGCATTCAAGCTGGTTAGGTCTGTCAGAACACAGAATACATTTGGTGTAACTGATTTCTTTCATTACAAAAAAAATAATAAATAAAAAAATCGAGTGTTTGTACGATACAATGCGGGATAATTATGAACAAAGCAAATGAATTTTTTTAATAATAAATTGGTCTTTATAAATAAAATATTATCTCTAATTTGCTGAATAAATTGAATGATAATTCCAATAAAGAAAGATAAATAGTTAAGTAGAAATCTCAATAATTTACGCACATATTTTATTGATGATTCACGAGATAATTAACAATAATGACAGCAGCGGCCCATATTTAGAAACTGGCTCATCCATTAGTGGTGGCAGTTATTGCCATAACCGATACCGCTACGGGGTTTGAACAGCCCTAACATAAATAATAGCCATGAGTTTTATTTCTTTAGTACGTAAGCTAAGTAAATATAAATCCCTAGCCATTCATTTTATGAAATCTTATTGAAAAAAGTTTTAATGTTTAAAGAACACTCTCCAACTACTTACTTGGAAGGATAATAAACTACTTTGATGAGTCTTTGAATTAATTAAATCTTAACCCAGTTTGTGCTTTTCAATGACTAGAGATTTGACAATTGGATAGTTTCATACAATATTTGACGCTATTAATATTTAAATGCTGATAGTAAATAAATGTTGATCTTTTAATATATTATCTAATTGTATTGATTATGAATTTTATTGCTTTAGATTTTTCATGCTATTTTTAATATGTATATGGGCTCAATAGACAAAAAAAAATGAAAAATAGACCAAATGCGTAAAAGGCTAAAAAAATAGCTCAATATAATGCCGATAACCGAAAACTATTGCCTCTAAAACAACCATCGCCAAAAGCCAGTTACCGCACTTAATTAACGGTATTGAGATCGAATAAATTTAGTCCAGTTGAAAAATATACTGATCGGACTAAGAGTATAATTATAAACTCCAAATATTTGTATTAGTTTATGTCGATCCTAATTATATTGTTTACACACCACAAGATAATTAAAAAAATTGCTAGAAATTGGTTGGTTTCTCCTCGTATATTCTTACTCCACCCGTCCCTAAATCTTTGTTTTTTTTTTCTAGCATCCTCATCGATGCAATTGCAAAAAATTTCCAAAAAAAATACAGTGGATTATCTATAGAAATCTATCGTGTTTACCTAATTCATTTTCCTAATTCAAGCTTAGGGAAAAAAAGTTAAGTTTTTTTTAATTAAAAGTTAAAACTATAGAGTACCTAGGGTAAGAATTATATATTATTAAAATATAATTGATCGCCGTAGTGGTGCTGTGAACTGTGAAGAAGGATATCAACAACTTAGAAGCTGTTCGGTTAACAAGTATTCTCAGGATTTTTTTGAATCTTCACAATACAAAAAATTCTACAACCAAACATCATTTTTAACACTACATAAAAATAACTACAACACGCATACCAATAAAATTAACATCAACTAAAAATTTTCAAAACACAAAAAATTCTCAAAAAAACACAACAACCAACTCCTTAAGTTGTTTTTCTTTATTGCTTGTTTCTGTAGCGTACGTTTTAGGATCATCGGATTCTAGCATGGGAAGTACAAGAGCTTAATTTTAAAATAAGAAGAGCAACGTCATGATGACCTGAGCCTGCTCACTATTCTTACAACCCAAATTTTGGTCTTCCCTAGAAGAAACATATCGAAATGCCATCCAACGTTACCACCAGGTACAGAGCCTGCCGGCTTCTAAAAGGTGTGTTTGTGTTGTAAAATTTTAGTGTTGTTAAAATTTTAGGTATTGGGTTTAGTGAAAAAGTGAAGAGAGAGGTAATTTTTTATATTTTTTGTAATGAATAGTAGTGATTTGATGGGGGAGAGAGAGATTATATTGTAATTTTTTATTGTGTTAAAATTTTAGAGTGTGTAAAATTTTAGGACGCAAACGCAGCCTTTGTCCAACTCAATCCAACCGAACCGACTATGATTTCCTACTGTTTGTTTTCATATAGTTATTTTATATTAGTTTCATGTTATTTAAAAATTTATACAAAATTTATTTATTATATTTGTCTCTTTTTAAATTATATTATATAATTCTTACTATCCAATTTCACCAAATGTTTTTATTTAATTGCATTTAGCCACCTAACTTATTAATTTAATTTACTTTTTTTTTTGAAAAATTCCATAAGAGTGACAGAGATTGAGATATGTATAGAACTTCCTTCAAATCATATTAAGCCCTTTAAAGTAAAATTAGCCAACCTTAGAAAATAGAATGTATTGGAAGGGCTAGTTGGACATTTCCTTTTATTAGATCATATATATATATGCTGTATCCAATCACGTCGACAAAGGTACACCCATCAAAGCACATTGTAATCATCAATGAAATAAAGAGTAATAAATTAGTTGGAGAAAATGGGGTTTCCCAGCAATGTACGGATGTATTTGTTTTCTCTCGACCATTATTACATCTTCTAGGGAAGGTTCACTCTACGAATATCCATCCTCCTACAACATTGCCTTATTTTTTATTCTTAGGAGAAATATCAACCCCTTGTTTTTTAATCTTTATTAAACTTATTATTAAAGCTCGGAGCCTGGCAGCAGGAATGGAAATCTTCTATTTATGGTACCCCTTGGATAAACAAACAACGGGTTTGCACCAAACCTCAACTTTAGTGCGGTTTTGGCTCATTAATTATGGCCCTAATTTTACTTTGATTTGGTCAGATGCTTTGGCAAAATACGGGAGTGTATGGAAGAGACGTGGGGTATATATTACATAGACGGCCACCCACACTTGCACTATTGGGTTGACCTACCCCAACTATTACTACAACTACAATGTCTTTTGGGCGGGTCTTTATGATTCGACATATGCTGCTGCTGCAATTAGGTGGTCTTGCTACATCTTTTTTGACGCATGGCACTTGGCCAAACCTCAAGAAATTAGCAAGTGGCTACATCTTGTGACGGTACTTTTTTAAAATTTTATTTTAATATTGTTTATTATACTTCCAATCGGCCAGAGGAGTTGGGTGGAGTACTTTCTCTCGTGAAATTGTAAGCGCGTGGAAAGGGTCATTACACAATGAAGTTTGACTTGGAAGGACTTGAACTTTAGTTGCTGTTTGTGATTAGTGTAAATCTCGTATCCAACTGCTCTTTGAAGGATGGGAAAAGAAGAGTAATTAATGATAGTTTTGAACAAATCAACATTGTATGCGAGCGAAAAGGCATGGAGTTCATCATTTTAGTTTGGCCTAATTGGCTTCAAAGTCAAAGTACTATGCATGTTTCTTAGTCATAAATTATTAATCCGAGCCTTAATTGTTGGGTAATCTGTTGCCCTTTCTAATGACCAAGTCATTCTATACATCAACCGCCGCTATTTTGTGAAAAAGTTAACCCTATAGACCTAGTTCATTGAGCTAACCCTATGAAGCATTTGAACCAATAGTTAAAACCTTAACTTTTTTAATTGGTAGTTTTTTTTATAGTGCGAGGAAAATCTTGTATAATGGGCCCACAAAGAATGATACCTACATAAGTACAAGCAAATATTGAAGAGGCTAACACAGGAACCTACCACCCACGACCTTCAATTTATGTCACGGATTTGATCCCAAAGTAAATCGAAGTCATCACCGTGCGTCTAATCACATAGTCCCAAGTGTGGCTCTTATTACATGAGAGATGGGTCTCGGATGGGAATCCTATGTAATATGGTGCTTATGTTGTAATTTGGAGATATATAACACAACAGTTAAATTTTATATCATTTAATACTGTTCATATAAGATTTCGAGTTACATGGAGAGAGAAGATTTGTTATAATTTTGAAAATGTATTGAAATTTGTATAAAAAATTGTGGGAAATTGTATAAAATGTATTGATGTTTGTATATAAAAAAATGTAACAGTCTCACATTGGTTAAGAAACATATGTAATAACTTTTATATAAGCTTGAAAGAACCTCCACTTGGCAAACAGATTTTCTAAGGTGTGAATCTCCAAACTTATGTGGGTCCATTACAAATGGTATCAGAGTCAGTCGTGTGCTCCTGTACTACCCCGCCGTCGCCACTATGGAGTGGCCGATCATTGATCCAGTGGTATGGGCACGACCTTAGTCCGAGGAATAGAAGGCATGACCATGAATCCATGAAACAGTCAGGACCTCAACCCGGTGAATAGAAGCCTCATGATGCTTGACCAAGTGGACGTTGATCTTAAAAGGGTGGTGGTTTGTAATAGTCTCACATTAGTTAGGAAACATATGTAATAGCTTTATATAAACTTGGATGCTTTTGAGACTCCTCTATTTGGCAAGTCGGTTTTCCAAGGTGAACTTATGTGGGTCCATTAGATGAAATCCAAACCCTTTGTAGACATCCATTCCTTGCAATTTCACCAAAACTCAATCCTAATATACCAAAACAAATACCAAACAGCGTGAGAAAGAAATCACTACAAACTACAAAGAAACAAACGGGGCCTAAGACTCATTTAGTACTTCCCTAAGACGAAGAAATAACAAGTACAGAGAAAATCCGCCGTGGACAGTGGTAACGGTATTATTCTGTTAAGATGATGCCAGGCAAAGCCGTAATCTCTCCAAACTCGCCGATGGGACATCCGATCAGGGGGAAGATGAAGCCTCCTCTCGCAAGTCTCAAAGTACGAAGATCTAGAATACTTGAAAGGGAGACATAGAACCTTTGCTCTTGGGAATAGAAACCAAGCAAGCAACCGCTACGCCATGTAACCTATTCTTGCAAATGCATACCATTTGCAGCCTATCTACGCCATAATTCCAAACCCTAGAATATATAGTACTATAATTATAATTTCCTTCTCTAGGTATGATGTACTTCTATTCTTCGAGTCCATGATGTCTTGTACGTCTCCTCTCAAAAGCGTATACGTGTATTTTACCTTTCCAAGTGACATCTTTTTGCCAAAAGAAGCAAGCAATAAAGCTATTACTGCCGATGGTGCGTGGGTTGAATTGACTTCTTTTCTAATCTTCTTTCTATTCGAATCCAATGGTTTAACTGGAGAGAGACAAACAAACCAATAATTAAATATTAAAAAATTATATTAACCCAAACTTCATAAGAATATATATCATTACATATTGATCATTTAATTTAGGGTAAAAATTTAGAGACGATTCCAATTTTGTAGACTAATCCAATTATCAAACACAATTTAAACCTGTTTATATGATATATATGTATTCGCTTCTCCTCTCCTGGTCTGCAGTGGTATCATGAAATCGCTTTCACCTTTTCAAAATTGAAACCAATTAACCTTAGAATACGAGGCAAAATGAAGGCCATTTTTATCTATTTTCTTTTCTGAGCAAGTATTAATTTATTCCTTGATGCCCGCCTTCCACGTCGATATGCCCCTTATAAAATGGCTGTTAATCTTACCCGCAGATTAAATGCAACCAAATGACTCACAAGTGAAATATTACAAATTAGAGTTCACAGAAGGTATTTCGCAATTTCCAAGGGGCTGACCTGCCATGTGATAGCAATGAGGAAGAGGGCTACGACTTCAGAATGTCTCGGACTTTAATTTGGAACCTCCAGAGTATATGAACACGGTTACATATATGTATATATACAAATCTTGAGGAGTGTTATTGCAGACCCTATAATCATGGGGTGATCAGAACCTGCATGTTCATCGCATGAAAGAGAGAGACAGGGAAATCTTGTGGTCATGACTGGCTATTAAATTTGTCCTAGTCACTGCATGGTCAGTCAAAAGCCTGCTTATCCATATTTTGTGTGCTACTTTTTGTTGATGCTCTATTGATTTCTTTGTTCAACCTTAATTGTCGTATGCAGATTCAACCCCAGAAAGTTTTAACTTTGTTTTACAAGACTTTTTGGGTCAATCTGAAAGTGAAAGAAAGCAGTGCCAAAAAATGGCAATGCAGTGCCGAAAAGGACGTCATTGTGCCTCTTCTCTTTCTCCCCAAAATGTTTTGTGGGGAAAGGGACTTGGTCCTAGAGCTGCAAGGGCACGTGATAGTCCTATGGCAATGGAAGAGAAACCATGACTTTTTCGGGAGAGGGACTTTGGCAGTGTGGAATCATTTTCTGCAGCTTCGTATAATTGGCGTTTCCTTTTCTTTCATCTCCTATCCTTATCTCTTAGGATCTGCTTCTCTTATCTGCCTTTCATTGAGATTAGGCCTATCCTTTAAGCTGTTCTCGAAGTTCTACTGTAGTTACCTCTCTGATCTAGTTACTAGGAAACTTAAAAAAGGAGAAACATCTACCCTACTGATAAACCTCCCTAAATGTTGCACTTTGTGCTACCATTTGCAATGTTTTCACTTTACCCTCTTCACTCCATTTGATATATTGACCATCAATTAAGGAGATTGATAGTCCTCAATCAAGGAGCTTTGATTGAATCCTTTGATTAAACCACAAATTAGGAGTTTTAATTTGTAGAGATTTGTTTCCTCCATTCCTGTATAAATACACAGTCCATAACCTCCTGTAAACACACACTCATAATCATAATGAATATGAAAAATCATATAACTCCCCCGACGGACTTTCCCGATCGTGGATGTAGGTCACAAGTCGGAACCACTTTAAATCGTTTTGTCCTCCCTTCTCTCTCTTTTGTGCAATCCCGTTCCCGCTTATTTCAATAAGGAGATATGAATCTAATATAATCTGATTACATCAACTCCCACTATATTGCATTCCATCCCTGAGTACTGCATCTGCATTCTTACTTCTGTGATGGCAATCCAATATTTCCATTAGGAATTGCTTTCGTTGCCTGATATCTGCTGCAGAAAACTTTGGGTGTCCCAATGTTAGTGGAGTGTCATTGGCAGAGCTGCTTTGCTGTTTTCACAGTAATGGGGCTCTCTCCACTGCTATTCACTGGGAGCACCCAAATAACGGAGGCAAGAATATTTGGGACTTCTAAAAGCGCAGCAAAGGCAGAACAGAAAAGAAGGCACGGAGATTATATGACCAATTTTACTGTTGCACGGACACTAGTTAATAACATTGCAGTTCTATATACTGGAAAATGCTTTCCATGAAAGCTAAAATGCTATGTAAGATATCCAAGGCAAGAAGAGTACTGGAAACCAGAGAATGTCTCTCCATGTGAGGATTCCCCAATCATAAGAGTACGGATAACATGACTGAAGGAAATTCCGGACACAATCATGGCGAGTGTCAGTCAGCATGCTCATTTCAAGGGTCAGTTGATAGATTGCCGAGTTTCACAAAGAAAGCAAGACACCTCATATTTCGGCTTTAATGTCTCGCCGCACAAGCAAAAGACAGCATTTGGACCCACAATTTGTTTGTGTCACACCCCAGACCCAGCAGGGTCCAACAGTGGACTTTTTCGTTAAACAAAACTTCAAGTAACTCAAAATATATAATTCATTTATTCCAAATAAACTTAAATATATAGTCCTCACTTTCAAAATCATAAACTTAAATAAAAGTCTCAATAAAACAAAATGCAATGTAAAATAAAATAAAACTTCATTCTCATCTATCCCAGCCCGCATGCCATCTAAGCTCGATCCTCAGCATGCTCCTCTAAATTATCTGAAAATAGGAATATATTAACGGAGTGAGTTCGACAACTCAGTAAGCGGAGAATAAAAATATTAATAATAATCTTTTAAAATAAATCTCCAATTTATTTTTCAGTAGTTCAGAAATTTCCCTTAGGCAATATCAGTAAGCCATATTTACCCTATGGCAGGGTTGTGTCATCACTCCGAAGAATAGATGCACCAGTAATCAGTAATCAGTAATCAATGAGTTGGTACCAACAGAGACAGTAATAACAGTAATCAGTAATACATATTGCCACCGGGATTTCAAACATAAAACAATAATTAACAACATAAAATCATATTTCAGTATAAACCAGTAATTGAATAACAGTGAATCCAAAAAATTCAAAATAGACTTCAGTATAATTTTCAAACCCGTCATTTCATATAATCGAGGAAAAAATCTATCGTTACCCCGCTTACCTGACTCGCTTGAAAATTAGATATTCCCGCTATTAGCACAACCTAACAGTAATCCGGAAAAATAATTAGGGATCAAAATGATGTTTGAAACCTGAATTTCACAATGTATAATTCGTTCAACTATTTGAAACGAATTACACACGTGATCGAAGTAGAAAAAGAACAGAGCATACCGTCGCCGAAAAACTTCAAAAATTCGCAGCAAAGAGGGAGAGAGAGACAGAGAAAAATTTCTCAAAAATGATGTATGAGGTCAGATTTGAGAGGTGTGCTCAACCTCTGAACGAGCTCCCCCTTTTATAGGTGAGGAGAACCAAGATTTGGCCGAAAATTGCATTGAATCTCGGTTGAAACTTATGGCTTTTCGAAATCCATCATTAAACACAATAAATCATTTTATTTATGAAGAATCTTCGAGATATTGTCAAAGGAGTTGAATAGGCTTCGAAATCTAGACAAAAAGAGGTGTAACGGGTGAGAAAATGAAGAGAGAGAGAGAGTGATTTATGAGAGAGAAACAACTGGTCGGCGAAAAGCCATGTAACAGCTGTGGAATTTGAAAAATTAGGGTTGAGGAAGAAGATGAATCAAAACGCAACGTTTTACTAAAAAAATCAAACCGGGCGAAAAGAAGTTTAAGTAGTTTAAAAGTTCATTAAAACTTAACAACACAGCAGGCGCCTCAGTGGTCCGCGCGCCTCTCTCCTCTCCCAAGCGCCCCAGTTCGAATCCTCGCGCTGTCTCTTTTCTCATTTAAACGTCTAAACATAATAAATATAATGCGCGTCCTATTAAAACATGAGAACGTTTGCAGCTCAGTGGTTTCCCTTTGTTTACCACGAGCCCAGGAGTTCGAATCCTGCCATGCCCCTTTTTATTTAAAACGGGTTTTCACAGTTTGAGCAAAATTTATCTTAGATTCTTATTAAGCCATCGATCCATCGGTTGTTTGTTTGATGTATGAAGGTGGTAGCTCTACCGCTGGTCCCGAGAGGTTAGCACAAGTGGCAAGTCAAGTCTTGACAAGCACCTATCATAGCGTAGGTTATCACAACTGATTCGGTCTAAGGAAATAGAAGACAGGACAGAGTAAAAAAAAAGGCAGATCAGAATGATTGTAGCAAAGAATTGGCAGAGCTTACATCTCTTTCTCAGACAACGAGAGATAACATCAGAGGTTCAGAGAGAAGAGGAGCTGGAGCTCCAAGCGCATGTGATGCCCATGTAGCAGCAAGGAAGTGAAACAATCATTCTGGAGACTTTTGGTAGCATAAAGTGTGAACAGAAAGCCCTTTCCTTGTCACTGCCATTTGGTAGATGAAGACCACTGAGATCAATGATTTCACATGTATTTAAGGAGGCTAGAAGATTATTCACCTAAGAAATGTATGGCCAAGAGTTCCAATAATTGCTTCTGCATAATAAAGAAGCAAAAAGGCTGAAATTTGACAAAGCAAACTACTTGGATTGTGAAACTACACTGCTAAAGAGACTCGAGTAGTTCCCACTTAAAGAGAGTTTGCAAATGACATTGTGTTGGTCTCCCATGATGCCAGCCAAATCACACTGCATAATTTGAAGATCGCAAGTTTTGGAAATTAAAATTCTAAACTTTGAATCTGGACGCCACATGGTATGTCAAGCAGACGCAAGAATCTCTCCAAAAGTAAAAGTCAGTGGTTTCAAGTTCCTAAACAAATTTGCTGAGGTATGTGCCAAAAGTAGTTTATGAGCAGAGGACACCAATAACCCTGATACTTCTTTTTTCAGTACTAAAACTGTTGTGCAATTGATCACACGATTACGGTAAATCATAAAAAAGCAAACAAACACGTAGAAAATACCAAAATTTAACATGGTTCTCTTGAGGTACATCCACAGGCATAGAGGAAAAATTCACTGATCCAAAATCAAGAATACAAACAACGAAGAAACTCCTCCAAATTTGCTTAGGAAAAAAAATTCACTCCAAATAACACAAACTCAAATACACCCAAATCTCACTCTTTCACACGAGAATCTGTTACCCTATAAGTCTCTTGTTGAGCCACATATAAAGATTAGAGATTCGTGCAACGTTGCTACTCTCCAATATTCGTGAGACACACCAACTTGCCCTCCCAAATTCTTTGAGATTCGTGCAATGTTGGTGTAGTGTTCTATAATAACCGCCAGACACAAACGTGCCCTACTCAATTATCTTCTCTCTAGACTACAATCTATATAACCCTATTTCTCTTTTATTCTTGACAACTCAATCTTAATTTGAAAATAACTCCTAATCACAACGCCTTAAGGGTTGTATCTACATTAAAAAATATCAATTAGTGAATTTGGATAAAAGTTAAAACAATAACACTTCAGTTTATTACTCTCTTGCAACATTGTAGGACTCACATAGTAAAATCCAAGATGAACTCAACATAAACAAACAAAAAACTGACACAATCAGAAGAGCGTTCATCAACTTTGTTGTTTTTTTTTTAAAAAAGTGAGCAACTTTTTGTCTGGGTTGTGTGACTACATATTTCAACACTCCCCGCAAACTCAAGGTGGACAAACCTTGAGTTTGGAGTTACAAAAATAAGAAAAAAATAAAATTGTCGGACTAAAGCCGGATGGTCGCCGGTACTGATGCTGGATGGTCGCCGGTACTGAAGCCGGATGATTGTCGGTACTAAGCCGGATGGTCACCAGAAAGTAACCGGACTAAAGCCGAAAACTTTGCTCCGATACCATATTAGAAATAAAAATTTAACTTTAATAAGTGAGACATAAATGAATTTATTAATTTTCTCACTTATATTTAATAAGGTTACAAGGAAAGCTTATTTATAAGCCTATAATCTCACTTGACCACGTTGCCTTAACATTGGGACTACGGAGTTTCAACAAACTCAACATAAACAAACAAAAAACTGACACAATCAGAAGAGCGTTCGTCAACTTTGTTTTTGTTTTTTTTAAAGTGAGCAACTTTTTGTCTGGGTTGTGTTCTTTCTGGCCTAAGCCCCACATTTTCTTTGTCCCTCTGGAATGCTTTCCTTTGGGAACTCGGTGCCTGAAGGCAGCTACATCAAAACTTTAGGAGGACACTTGGTTGCCCCGAAAGCAATCTAGACATAACAGCGCATCCTACGGCTTCGGAATGGGGTTTTTTCTCGTCCTCCTAATCTCGGGTCGTTTTCTCCGTATCACTAATCACTACTCAAGGCCTTTTACCCTCTCAAGCTAGACTGCTTTAGGGATTGGATTCTCTTTGATTTCCGGGTTTGAAAGTTCGGGACAAAGCTATTTTGTATCATTAAAATCAATAAAAAAGAAAAAAAAAACTCACATAATTTCAGGGGTCAAATTGTAATATAGAATGATTTAGAGAAGCAAATTAGAGATTTATTTTTATTTTTTTGGGGTACAATAATGTCATTGTATCAATGGTAGAATTAGATAATTATCTGATTGGAATCTTCGAGAATCGCCACCAGAGACTTTGAAAAACCAGGTCAATGTGTTCTAAATGGGTTCTAATCCTCCAGTGAAAAGCCACTTTGACCCACCGTTGAAAAGTCAAAAACTTTCCCCACGGTGCTTGAGCAAACATTTTCCCACCACCAAAAGAATTATACATATATATTTTTCTCCCAAATGATTGGGCTAGAAAATTTTGTGGATGGGAGGGACCCTTCATGATTGCTTTTTGATTGGGCAAAATCAAAGGGCCTTATGATCAAAAGAGGCCCATATTGTGCTCACTTCCTTCCCTTGAACAGCACTCCACTGGCTCCATGAATGATTTGATCATCATCGACCTTGTTTGGTGTTTAAAAACTTCACTTCCACTACACTCTTCTCATCTCAGACATGCACCTATTTAATATGAAGAGATGATTAGGTTTGGGTCCAGTTAATGTAGGCGAGGCCCAATCCTTTCCCAAATAGTAATCAGTCTTTCTAGAAGCTTTTCATCATCAAGTTTAAATTTGTTTAGCAGATTTTAATCCTAACTTTCAACATTAACATATGCTAATCAAAGTGCTAACAATCCTAAGCTTTTAGTTCCTTGTTATCTCCGTTTACAGTCTGTGTCCTCTTCCGATTGGCTTGTGGAAGCATCGAATGATGATCTTCCTTGTATAATAGAAGCAAGAAACAGCAAAAAGCATGAAAGATATAACCGGGGAGTCTCTCCTAGTCCTTGTAAGTTGTTTTAAATACAAGCATGGTGCCCATTGGAGAAGGTTGAAATGACAGTTGGGATCACAGCACAGTAGATATCTACTAATCATGAGACACGTCGACCACACGCATTTTAACATATTTAGGTACCGCGTAGTGAGGATTTTACTCGCAAGCATGTCAAATCACATGCATTTAGCATATCCGGATATGATGCGTAAGTCAAAGGGAAGCACTCATGGATTGTCGGAAGATGGGCGGGCATCCATAACATGGAGAATGAGATCGTAATGGTTGAGACAGCTGCTGCTGATCACGTTCACATGGGGCTCTCTATGATGGCAAAAGAAGACCAAAATTCCACCTCGGGGTTGGCTGCTGTAATGCTCCGACTGTTCAGAGGTCAGACAGCCCCCTTCTTCCTCTAAATTTCGATTCCCAAATATGAGTTCATAGAAGTCTATTTTTTTTTCTTTTCTATATGGAAGTCATTTTCTAATGATACCAAATCTAGGTTAGTTAACCCGTCAAGGAAAAAAAAGCTCATAATGGCCCAATCTAAAAGAACTAATTCCGAAACCTCAATACTTTAGGCCAATATTCAATGGGAAGAACCCTTCAAACTCAATATTTTGAAGAAACCACCTAACGATCGTCTTAAGCACGACACTAAGAAGCTACCCACAATATCCACGATATGAGCTGTTAAGGACAATATCTACCACATAAGAGGCAAGTGAAAAAACAAGTATAAAAGAGGATGTAGCAATGAAAGAAGGGTATGCAATTTGGAGCTACGAAAATTAGAGATATTGAGATAAAACAAAGACTCACTTAACCATCGGAGGACTAATTCCTGCAAGTAGGGAAAATCTAGTTTGTGGTGTGTAGGTTGATCTTCGAGGAATAAGAAGTTCAGAGAGTGAAGTTGTTCAAGGTGATCATCAAATACCAACTGGTTCGTCATTTTCAGAGAACAATAGCAACCACTCTTAATTATTAGGTGCTCGTGAAGAAATTGACTACTCTTTAGACTAACAAACCAAGTAGTAACCTGCAGTATTGTGCTTGAAAATTTGAAATCATTTTCCGGTGATGTGAAGCCACAACCCTTTTTTTCCAACTTTTCGGGTTCACTTTGAGATAGAAGTTGATTGAAAAGGTTAGAATCGCCTAATTCAAGCTTTAGCCCAGAACCAGCGAGGCCCACGAGTTAAAAGGACTTGTTGGAACTGCGCGACCACAGACAAGCACACGCACAACTATAGAACCAAACTGCTAATTCACTGTAAACTCCTTGAACTCTGCAAGGAAAACGAGGTTGAGGAAACTGGCGAGCAAGAGAAATTTTGAAGGAGTGGCTGATTAAAGAAAGGAAAGTTTTACATGGGCAATCACATCACTAATTGTTCTCCTACGTTCTAACCTTCGGAAGAGTAAGTTAAAGCTGCATAATACAAAATTCTGTTTTCTTTTACCAGCTTACAACATAAGAAATAATGGGTTACAAAGACAAAATAAGGGCGAAAAAATTGCAAAAACAGATATCTAGAAAGAATAACATCTGGTGGCAGGAGGACCTTAAAGTACCTTCTCAGTTTAGTGGCTATGGAAGAAAGAAGGAAAAAGATGCATGTATGAATGCTAGTCATCGGATGCCATAGTTGGGCTCTTGGAGCAGCTCTCCATTTGATGAAGCTCTAGTAGTCTCTTCTCGGGTTCACAGAGCCCTGCATGAAGAGCAATTTTATGCACTAAATATTCCTCTGCTCGAGTACATATAACGTCATTGAAGAATAACCAAACATAATAGAAGGATGTTATCCTCCTCACTATCCTGAATTTCGTCATGTTTTATGCAGCGTGTGACCATATGAAAAAAAAAAAAAAGATCTTATATCATAGACTCATGCCTTTATCATAGGCAGATTGTATGTTTTATATCAAGCAAGAGGTCGCTCAAACTTTCCCTTATCATTCTTTGCAATGATGACTCTAGCCTTCTGTGACTGGTTACCTTATTTCTTTTTAAATTATCATCATCACTACTACAAACTAAATGCCAAAGGATAATCATGTGCTTAAAAAGGTAGACAACTTTATCTCCATCAGAAACCCAAATCCTCTGTATGGTGGTATCTACTACAGCCACCCATGCATCAGGTGGACTTTTTTGAGGTTCCCATAACCCCTAGTATCTGCACTTAAGTTTATAAAGGAAGTGGAAAATTGAATAGACTGAAAGAACAAACTCTTGACCTTGGATTAATCTTCATTAGCTACTTCAATTGTTTTTTGGGCAAGAAACACCAACCTGAACACTTCGGAATATCCCAGACAGCAATAGATGTCTGTGTACACTGTGGCTCGCACAGTGCTTGATCATTCTCATGATTGACATTCATTGCAAGCATCCATGCTCCAATTGTTACATCTTCATTGCTGAACATCCTAAAACTGAAATATTGAACAAGATGGAACACATTATAGGGGTATGATTGTACTATCTCCCTGGGTTTCAGCTCAGAGCACCACAGGCAAAGGGCCAGATTATTAAAGTATAGACAAATAACAATGAAGGCCAGCTATTAGTACCTAGCAAGAGATTTATTCAACAAAACATTATGCTTCAGAAGGCATCTGATTTGACCGTCTTTTGAAAGACAATGTTTATCTTTAAACTTAAACATGGGGGTACTAAGTCAAGGGTCTTAATACGACATCAACTTAAATAAATGAAAATATCTTCGGCCTGGGGCATATTCTATATCTAATAAGAGCTGATCCAGTTGAGAGGCCAACAAAACATCCGCTCATTTGGACAACTAAAATAGCAGGTGATGCCATGAACACATAAGTTCCTGTGATTTGGGCTTTCTCTCATCTGGAGAGGAGAAGAGGAAAGCTTGCACAGACTGACAGATTATTTTTTTAGGAAAGAAGGGGGAAGAAGGCTTCAGTAAACAGGCTTTCACAAGCACATGAAGCTAGGCATTTACTAAAACCTACTGTCTTGATTTTAAACTTTTGTCAAGAAAGCAAAAGGCAAGATAAGCAAACACTCAGCTGTCCATCATAGACACATTTAAACTGAAATACTTAGCCAAATTAAGTCATAGATGCCGCCAACAGGTAGTAGTACTTTTTACCAATTGAACAACTCATTGGAGAAAAAAAATGGTAGACACATCCATCCCCCTTGGCTCAGGTGGGCTGGAGTATATCTGCTGTTCAAACCATGCATTAACAACAAAAAAGTCGCAAATAGAGAATGTGAAATGAAGATCGAGGATGTATATAGGAGTGCAGAATATGCATGTTCTTCTAATGAACATCAAATGCATAAGTAAATATTGGTAGGTGACTGAAACAAAGAAGTGTTTGAATGTATTGACTCTAAGCAGGAGGGTACCAGCAAAGGAAAAACTTGCCTATTGTTTCTAAGAGCAACCAAGCTTGCAACAACATCGGCAGAAAGAGCATATATCGGGCCATAAGCATGAAGAAAGTACTCCTTTCCAAGCAAAAAGGATAGAGGCTCGTACCTGCATTAATTTAGCTGATCTGATCAGGTCCTTAAGGCACTAATAAATGCAACATGTCTAATATAGGCCCACAAATAGCAGTAAGATATGCATCATTGACCATTTAGCATCTTCAATTTAGGTAATCTCCCTTCGGCTAAACATGTTTGAACCTAATGCAGGAAGCTGATAGATTAACATCATTCAATATCACATTATGGTTCTTCTTTTTTTCAATTATTTGGTTAGAGATGGAGCAGCATCAAGTAGTTGTTATTGCAAATAATGATCTCTCTCTCTATCTGTGGTTTTTTCACAATGGACCACCAAGACATTAGCACCGGGTTGTGGGTGCACGGGGGGGGGGGAGATCAGCAACCATTCAGACATGAACGTCGTCAAATGCAGACAAATGAAAACCAAAGAAATTGTGGACCTCAAATGAAGAAAACAGGACTAACCATTTGAGTTTAGGATCAGTGAAAACAGGGCCCTTTTTCATGCATCCAAGATAAGTCTGAGAATGGGAGCGCTCTTTTGCCAAGAGCAGTGAGAGGCGATCTGAAATTAAGGGAAAGTACTTAAACGAATAAAAGCACAGAAAATCTAGCAAAGAAAATAAGTAAAATGAATATTAGCCCTGTCAATCTAGTCACCTGGCCTTAGATAAATGTCATCATCTGCCTTAACATAAAACTCAGAGTCAAAACGTGCATATGCAGCTTTAAAGAAAGCTAACCTGCAATTCGAACAGAGAAGAGTTTGATTTTACACTAAAATCTAAAAACCATGGAAGATGTCAATTATCTTATCATTTGAACTAACGTTTTGTATGGGAGCTTACTATACTCCTCTTCAATATCCAGTAGCAAGAAATCATCATATTTTGCTACCTCCTTCTTGAGTTCTGACATCTTTGATTTATCTTTGGTTCTACCTATGACAAACCTGAAAGCCAAACCAGTTGCTTCTTCCAACCTGCAGCCACAAGCCAATCCATAAGGTGATTAACATCAAATGACAGATGTTATTAACATCTGAAACACATGACACATATTAGCTAACTGGAATTTGCAAGCCCATTAACATTCACAGCTACGCAATAACAAAAGCAACGTGTTTAAAAAAAAACAAAAAGAAGTTGCGTGTACAGGCTCTGGAATTTTCAAACACCAAAATACTTTAGAAATCAACCACTGCATCACTTTTTGTGAAGATCCTGACCTGCCTGACAGCCTTAAGGCCCAAATTTTTTGTGTCTTGCCTCGAGAAATGCTTCTCATTCTTGACTTCCGAGCATCACTGCCATAACATCATCCCTGTCCTAAGACCTACAATGCTGACTAGATTCTAAAGTGTCTAGTTTCAGCCACACCTACTTCAATCTGATGTGAGCATTGAGAATCAAATTAGACAAGTGGCAACTCCGAGTCTCCTATATTGCCCACTGAAAGTTCCTAGTGAAGCAAAAAAAAAAAAGGCTCACTTTGAACATCAAAAGTATGCTACATGGGATTGGGGTCTTACTCCAAAATGCTGCTTCTGGGAAGTTGATCTAGATTGGAGACGAAAGAATGGTTTCTAACTCACCAAAAGATAAAACCCAACCAAAAATTAAATAACTTTCTTCTTATGGACCTTTAAAATTATAACACACGTACTAAATTGACCTCACAAGACCACAAAACATATTCATTCATTCCATCGTTGCTTGTGGCCCGAGCTCCATCCACACCTGTGCCATAATTAAATACCAACAAGACTACATCCATTATTTCTTGAGCTGCTTTATCACTAGGATCAGTGAGGAAAGAAAGCTCAACATATTTCCTGTATTCACAAACCCAGAGAATTGATGGAGAGAGATTTAATGCTAGTAATATCTTGAAATTGTACTATAAATAAGAGGTGAACAATAGCATTTTTGTGGTAACAATGAGTCGGAGCTTCCTCACATAACGTAGCAGATGCAGGCACAGATATATACATATTTGTACAACTAAGATTGATGTCAAGGAATATAGAGGAAAAGGAAATCCACACCTTTCAAGGCCTTGGCGATCGGAGGGCATCCAAGTCTGGCGCAAGGATTGCCTGCGGCCCACGGATCCAAACCCGGTCTGAATGCCCACAAACCCCATCACCTTGTGCCTCTTCTGATCTCCACCACTCGAGTACCCACTAACACCATTCCCGCTCCCATCCCCACTGCCCCGCTCCCAGACCACTCTGACCGATCTCGGCTCGGCGTTAGAGCAATGCCTCGGCCCGAGGATCTTGGAGATTACGAAAAAGAACGCGGGGATTCCGATTAAGAGGCAGGAGGCGAGGATCAGGACCGTCGATCTGCGCGAGGACGCCGACGACCGATGCTGAGCGTGGGAGAATTTGGGCAGGGAACGCATGCTGATAAGAAAGAGAAGGGAAAAAAAAACCTATTAGAGGTCTCCTGTTCGTGTGGTTGTAGGAAGGCGCCGGTGTGAACTTCTTGGTTTCATGGCGCCTCCAATGGACGCGGTGGCTCACAAACAAGAAAAATGAGACTCGGTGAGTCACAATCTCAGTGGCACCGGAGACGCTTCAAATTGTAGTTGGGTTTCGGCAGTTAGCAATATAGAGGTTTGGATCCGGACCTTCAGCCCGAATAAAAGATTGCTGTTGTCGTAAATTTTAGGCGTGGTGGATCCCAAATCGGTCACAGAGGTATTTTCTGTCCTAAACTAGTCATTAGGAATTATTTAAAGCTTATGTTGGTCTTTACGTCAATTTGACAGAAAAAGTTGCTACGTAATTAATTGAGATATACTGAGGAAATCTTCGGTTTGAGTAAAAATCTTGGATTTTAGAGAAGTTATGAATATTTATGTTGAATAGTATTTTATTGGTGTTTATGTAAAGTGAAGAGAGAAATGATTTGATGTAATTGTTTAATAAAAAAGTATTAGAGTTATGTGAAAAATTTATGTTGAATAAAAAAGTAAAAAATTGTTGGAGATTGTGTAAAATGTATTGGTGTTTGTGTTTGAATTCTGAATATGTTCGGTGGTAGTTTTGTAAATGTATTTAAATCCTCAAAAAATTTAGGAAATGAACATAACCCAAGATTAATTGTTGACTCTCCACTTGGCTCCTCCCAGCAGCCAAATCAGCTAAATTGCCATACGGGACGAGTCTTCCCCAAAACTCCAGCATATGGTTTGCCACGTGAGATAGAAGGTCTCAGCTGCTGATAATTTATCTAATTTAGGTTGTGTTTGAATGTTAAAATTTTAGAGAGGTTAAAATTTTAGGGTATTGAAATTGGTGAAAAAATGAAGATAGAGATGATTTGAATAAATTTTCTATATTTATTATTGTGAAAAATAATGATTTGATGGAGAAATATATTATATTATAATTATTTGATTAAGTTAAAATTTTAGTAAACAAACGCAGTCTTAGTTGCTGAGAGATGATGTGTACAAGTCTGCAATTGGTCCTGACATGTCCCACTCAACTCCCTGAGATGTTTTTCCGGCCAGTAGCACACTTGAGAAAACAAAAGGAGACTCAAAATAATTTCACAAGCACTAATTTAGCACGGAAAATATCCTATAAACTAATTTGAGATTCGACAGTAACAAAAGCATCCCTGAGTAATTAAGCCTAAAATTTAGTCTTGAGGTGACCCAAGTGGCAGTTTGCTTGAAGATTTGCTTTTCAAGTCCACAAATGTTGAGACACGGCAAGATTGGATGAAGAAGAGAGCTAAAAAAAAAAAAAAAAAAATCTTAAGTGTTGTACTTCCATGAACTTGCTGGTTATTACTAACTCAAAAAACTAAAAACATGCTTGTTATTGATATTATGTTTGAGGGGAAACTATACTTTTCACCCCTGGACTATCACGTATTTTGCACTTTATACCTTAAAGGCTTAAACTACTGCATTTGAAATATTATATTTATAAACTACACATCTTTATCATATATATTTTTCTATTAAATTGGACATAAAATTGACTTTTTAATACGAAAAAATAACGATTATACCCTTAAAAGGTTAATGTCTCAAACATGGTAATTTAAAGTGCAAAATGTAAAACCTATAATAGCTCGCTCGGGAGATGTAAAAAGTATATTTTCCACGGTTATAAATCGTATTTGTTAAATATTGTTTCATCTCACTATTATCACATCACTTTTATCTATTTCACATACATTGGACTGATTTAATTGATTGCGGAACAAAACTTCTGAATCAATAGAAACTTGGATAGAGCTAAGCTATGAGTTGAAAACCTCAGGGTGATGTTCGTTTTGAAGGTTTTTGTAGGATTTGGAGAATTTTGTGAATTTTTAGGTGATATTAAAGTTGTGTTGGTGTTTGTGTAGAAGTTGGTGAGGTGTAAAAAAATGAATGATGATGTTTATAGTTTTTTTTTATTTTTTTTCGAATTTATTATTATTTGTATTAAAATAATAATATTTTTAATTAAAAAAATCAAAAAAGCAAAATAAAGGGCAAACGTCGGCTGCAGACCCCTAAAACACGTCAGCTGCAGGCAAAAAGTGAGGGGGACATGTCAGGCGACATGTCAGGCGGCAGGCAGAAATTTTACAAATTCCAAGTTTGCCCTTTATTGTTTTTAGTTGTTAGGTTGTGGTGGAGGTGCTTTAGTCATTCAATATCAACTTTTTAAGGGCAAAAAAGGAAAACAAAATGTCGAATCCTTGATTTTTTCTCAACTCTGCCGAAGATAATTTCTTTAGGATTCGATTCCTGATTTTTTTAACAAAACTAACATCACCCTGGATGTACCTGGCTAAGACCTATTGACCTCCACTACGTCGAGTAAATCTGGTCGAGATTTCGGCCAAGTTACCAACAAACAAATAGTCCAATTTATAGCAGCTCTTTCCAAGGCCATTTCATCCAGCTAAACCTTTTGTTTTCTGACCACCAGAGGATCTTTCTATATACACGAGTTACACTTTTTATTTATTCTTCAAGTCATGCTCGGTGCCTGAACGTCCAAAGAGAGCTGTGTTTTATCACGTACATATACATGAGCATTCAATGCCAGAAACTATTTTACGTTGGCTATTCCCTAATGTTGGAACCGACTCTTCACAGGGCAGCTTTGAAAATTAGTCCTGCAAAGTACTTGCTCTGGTTTTCACCTACTTCCATTTTCTTGCCTTCCGTATCCCTTTATATCCCATTCAGCACCATCTTCACTGGTGCAACAGTTTCCACTAGATTGCTTCACAGGCTGAACGATTTCCATTTTGACATCATCTTCAGGTTCCCGCAAACTTGCAGCTAGGGAGTCCGGTTTTCATTTTTACACCAACTTCGACGGTTTTGTAGTAACTCAATGAATTGCTATTTACTGTCAGTCTGTCAGCTTTAAATTCTTTCGTATTCTACCCTTTGACAAATTCGATTTTCGTTTTAGAACTACACCTGCTTGGTTACTTAAGGAGTTTCCCTCGGATTTCTGTACCGACTCTTCTCTGGAACAACAAGTATCTATTTCTGTTGATTCATCTGCTCTCAAAGGAGATTTATCACCTCGTCCTGCTTCATCCAAGAATTCAATTAAGTTCTCAGAGAGTTCAAAACCCAACATGAACGTGGAGTCATATATAGAGAAGAGAAAACACACACCAAAATGTCTATCTGCCTTTTGATTTTTGTACAATGGTTTTTTGAGCAGAACTGTTCCAGGAAACACCATCAAGGTGAAGTTATCCAGCTTTCTCCTTTCATTTTCTTCCAAAGGTTGAAAGCCAAACCCCTCAGTCCATGTCTCCACTAACTTTGGAATGGCAGCTATCACTAGCTCTTCCACCTTGAAAGATATTAGCATCTAGAGCCACCATGGTGTAGGAGACCGAATATCATGAACAGGGAAGCAATTAGAGAAACTCGAAATAAAGAAATTTGGGGGAATATATAATCTTCTGGTGCTCTGTTCTACGTGCTACACATTCACTTCGGGGTTTTAGGGCCAAAAATTTATAACCTACAAAGAAAACTAAAGATGGTATATTCCACTCGTACAGAGTAGCAGAGAGAAGAAAGGTCTGGGCAGTCATAGGAGCCAATTCAACAAAAAGTGACCACCTTTTTACCTTTAAACTACCAACCTTTTTTACCTGTTCAATAGCGTTCAAAAGATTTCGGCACATTCCCTGGCGACGATATTGACTGCAAGTTGCAATAAGAGGCATCTCTGCAACTGCAGTTCCATGAACCCTGTAAACAGATAACGTTCCAGAAACATGTGATTACATGGGGAACACTAACTTTCTGTCAACAGGAAGCAAACAAGGAGCTCTAGAAAAAGGAAGCTCTCAAAAAGCTGTGGCTACATAACAATAGCCAATTTACCAAAACCGAGAAAAAAAGGCGGGAAGAATTCAAGCATTTCATCTATGTATTCAACTGCCTTGACTGAGACAGCAAATCCTCAAGTATTATTTCATCAGGAAAACATTCTTTCAGGAGATCTTGAGTAGTCAATAACATATTTTTACAAAAAGAGAGCAAACAAAATATGTCAGCTGCACCAAAACATTAATAACCAAACATTTGACAGGTAAGTATTCGATGTACTAAAATAAAATAGTAGCTACAACAAATTATCCAAATGTTAAGGGTGTGATTGAATTATATGAAAAGATTCAAATCTAGCAGAGTTAGCCCCTTTTCCAAACATGTGTCCCAGAATCAGCTAATTAAAAGAATGTTAATAGCACCCCATCTCTGTAAATGGTTATTGTCCTTGTATCCTAAATCAAATATAATACTGTTATATTTTCTATGTTCCAAAATTTTCATTAAGCAAGTATAAAAGTAGGAAAAAAATCTGGGCACAAAATTTTCACTAACATTTTTAAGTTGACGTTTTTTCCCTGACTTTTGCTTGTATTTTGACAATGTTGCCCTCATTTTTAATGGGATAAATACATTTTTCACCCCTGAACTTTGGGAGATTTGGCACATTGCACCTCAAACTTGAATTTTGAAACATTTCATCCCTGTACTTTGGGATGTCTGGCACATTGCACCCCAAACTTTGACATTTCACCCTTGAACTTTGGAAGTTCTCGCACATTGCACCATACACGTGATTTTTTAGCTTGTAATTTTACATTTATACCCCTAACTCGTTCTTTTTAAGTTGACTCCCTGTTGAGGGAGGGTATACATGTAAAATCACAGGCCAAAAACTTGAGTTGACAGAAAAGTTGACGGCATGGGTACAATGTGCCAAACCTCCCAAAGTTTAGGGGTAAAATATCTCAAAATTCAAAATTTAGAATGCAATGTGCCAAACCCCACAAAGTTCAAGGGTGAAAAATGTATTTTACCCTTTTTGAATTTCAAAATATTAGAAAAATAATAAATAAAAAAACTTCACAGTATCTCTCTCCATCAAATCATCTCTATCCATCAAAATAAACATAAAAAATTAAATTACGTAATCTCTCATGGATTTTTCACCAACTCCCATAAAATTCCAAAAAAATTCAACATTCACCCAAACACATTACAAAATTTTCACTACTTTTTCACAACTCCCATAAAACTCCAATCACTCTAAATTTTCATACATTCAAATTTTTCTGAAGTTTTCAGTTGGCAAGCATGACCTTTAATCTTACCAGTGGTGTTGGAGAATATTATAAGATACTGCCATATGATGAATTTTTTAGCCAACATCACACAAGACAAGGCATCTATAACTACAATAAGAAGTGATGCAACCTGCAGATAGAAATTCTGGAAGCATCTTTAGTACTAACACGTGATATCAGATGAATATGAAAAGGGACAACTAATACTGACAAAGTTCTATCATATATGACGAAGAAAATATAATTAAAAGTTGATAAATACTCGTACTACCTGATGGATGCTGCAGAAATAAGCATATCGTGTTTCTCCAAGACCACCGAGTAAAACCCATGAAAATTTAGACGTGCAAAATCTGACCTGAAGATCACCAACAATAAAACTTAGGAATATTGGTACAAGATGAGAACCCTCTGTAAGAAACAAACTAGAGCGTCACTAACTACGGTCAGCATTCCAGATGCTAACCAGTTGGCATGCTAGCATGCCAGAGAGAGAAAACCAAGCTTGTCTAGAGAGAGAGAGAGAGAGGGAGAAGAACAATTTTAGAACTCTCTTCCAATGTGAATTTATTGTGGTTGTGAAACCAACCTATACCTGATATCAAGGACGTCTATCTCCCTCTATCTTTATCAAGTTTCTTCGATACGTTGATAAACATTGGCACTTATCTATTAGGAAGTTGCTCTCTTCGTAATAAGTGCACATTTGTATTGGAATGCGTCCTTTTCTCTTTGCCTTTCATTTATTGAAGCTTCTAAGGAACTTACATCAATAGGGCCATGTCAATCGGAGCCAATTGCAAATATTTAATTATAGGGGCAATTTTTTAAACCAACCAGAATTAAGAATAGAATAATCAACACAAAGAGCTTGAATTAACAAACTATATAAACACAATACCATTGAATGGAACATTATATTGATAGTGATTCATAGAAAATATAATGTAATTAACGTGTTACTATGCAGAGTCCATAATTCTGCAGCACAAAGAAGAGGGGAAGGGGAAGCAAGCAAAAGAAGATTTATATGAAGAGTCAAAAAACTGAAAATGGGGAGAATTGAAAAGTGACTCACCTCCAATTGTACAGAACATGGGGTATCATGTCTATGCCAGATCTTGGATCCACTATGGGCAGAAAGCATTCCTCCATGATCTTAAGAGCAAGAGCTAATCTTGAATTGCATTCTCCCTTCAGTGCAAAACGTTGGGCAGAATGAACCTTTTGGTCATCAGGAATACATGAAAAACCATCGCCAATTTGATTGATAAGCCCAATACGAGTCTGAAGACCTGAGTAAACCTGCATGAACCGGCGAAGCAAGTTCTTAGAAGAGTTAATCAAGAAGACACATAATATAGGCTGAAGTAGGTTGGGTTACTGACTCCATCCTGTCCAGGGCGCACTGACACTGATGCTGTTGGCCAGTTTTTTTGTTTGAGCTGGAAATTATTTTTAGGAGGTTCGGGCAGTGCCATTTCTTCAAGATCCAGACCTTTGGGGATTTAGCGGCAGAAACCTGATGTTTGGGACATGAATGGTATTGCTTAAACCACCATGAGAGTTAGTGTTAGTGGTGTTTAGGGGAAAACGCCAATGTTGAGAGAGGGACGTCAGGATAGACAGGCAAGAGAGGGTGTCACGGGACCGTGAAGAAGGAGAGAAAAGGGAAAGTTGAAGAAGGCGGCTGTTGGGAAAGATGGAGAGTTCGTGAGTTAGAGAAGGGTTGAGTTGTCTTGGTCGGATACGTGGTCGGATACGTTTGGGCCTGGGCCAGGATCAATGGGTTGTTTCAGTGTTACCCAATGGGCTGAATAAGCCCTTATGTTACCTTTGTTGCATTGTTAGGTCGTTATTGTGTAAGTGCCCAGTGGGCTAGTTTTAGTTATAAGCTAGGGTCCATTCGGGGTCCATCTGTGGGGTTTTATATTCTCCTGTGTTACGTTGGAAGTATTATGAAAAAAGTGGTGTTAAACCAAAAGGGAGGCCGACTACCTCGAATCAGTCACTGCGTTTACATTTTCTTTCCTGCCAAACAAACACTATTACATCTCTACTTATCCAATTAAAACCATATTATTCACGCCCACTACATTTGGTATCAGAGGCATCCTCATGACGCAAGATGCTAGAGTAACTCAGCTGGAAGAAACAGTTATGACGATGAAAACACAGCAAGAGAGTCATCAGAACTTGCTGGAGGCCATGTCACAACAGTTGCAACAGATTGGAGATAGCATGAAGTCATTGTCCATCTCACACGGCAAGCAACGTGTAGACCCTGGTGGATCTGGAGTTCCAGGGAGCTTGGGAGGAAATTCGGGAGATCCTGGAGGAGGTCGGGCCAGTGGAGAGGGAGATCCACCTCTGGTACACCTGGAAGAAGAAAAAGCTGATAGTTCTGGATTTCCACAGTGTAAGCCTCTTAAATTGGAATTTCCAAGATTTAATGGTTATAATTACTATCAAACACCTGTTGGGCAAAAGATTATGTTGGCTTCCTTTCATATGGAAGATGATGCATTGATATGGTTTCAAGATGCTGAAGAATCTGGGGTTTTTACCAGTTGAGAAGCTTTTACTAAAGCTTTGTACACCCGGTTTGGGTCTATGGTCTATGATGATCCGATGGAAGCTTTACATAGGTTGAGACAAACAGCCACTGTCATTGAGTACAAGACTCAGTTTGAGGTGCTATATAATAGAATAAGAGGGTTATCTGAACGTAATAAGTTGAGTTGTTTTATTAGTGGGTTGAGGGATGAGGTTCGGTATCAAGTGAAGCTATTGAATCCTTCTACCCTTAATTCAGCTTTTGGGTTGGCTAAGATTCAGGAGGAGAGTATTGCTACACTCAAGCGAAGTCTCAGATCTGGCCATATAGATGCAGGGAGGAACCAGAACCCGATTGCCAACAGAAACTATAATCCAAGAGGGGGTGATGTCTTAAGGGGTTCTACTGATTCAAAACCTAGATTTCTCATTCACAAACTTTCACCTGCACAAATGAAAGAGAGGAGAGACAAGGGTCTTTGCTACAATTGTGATGAGAAATGAAATCTACAACATCACTGTAAGGGGAGGAGAATTTATATGATGGAGGAGGTGGAATGGGTATCTGACAATGAGGAGGAAAAGGAAGAAGAAGTTGATGACCACTGTCAGACTGAAGTTTTGGAACCTAATATACCAGAAATCTCCTTACATGCTATTTCAGGCATCCCAAAACCGAGCACCATGAGACTAATGGGAAAGATTGGAATGAGTAAAGTGGTCATTTTGGTGGACACGGGAAGTATTCATAACTTTCTCGATCCCTCAATAGTTAAGAAGAACAACCTGTCAGTGACACCCTATAACCGATTGAGGGTAAGGGTAGCTAATGGCGACACTATGTTAGCTGATGGAGGCTGTGAGAAAGTTACTGTTAAAATGCAAGGTCATAGTTATGAGACTGATTTTTACTTGTTGCCACTAGGAGGATGTGATGTGGTGTTAGGGTGAGTTGGCTAAGCACCCTAGGACCTATTTTGTGGGACCTCCTTAAGCTAACCATGACCTTTGACTACAAGGGCAGATCGGTGTTGTTGCATGGATTACAACCGATGGAATGGTCAATGATGGAGGGACAGAATTTTCACGTTCATGCTGAAGTGGAACGACAAGGCGTGGTGATACATGCTGTCCAGTCCGTGGCTGTACAAACTGAGGAAGAATTAGAGCCTTCCGTGAAGATGTTGCTACAACAGTTCGAAGAGGTGTTTGCTGAACCATGTGGGTTGCCTCCAGTGATAAGCCATGATCACCAAATCATCCTTAAGGAAGGAACTCTACCGGTGTGTGTACGACCCTATAGGTATCCCTTCTATCAAAAGGGGAGATTGAAAAAATTGTCCGGGAGTTGTTGGAATTGGGAGCGATCAGACCAAGCCAATCTCCATTTTCCTCTCCCGTGTTGTTGGTTAGGAAGGCGGATGGAAGTTGGAGAATGTGTGTGGACTACCGGGCTCTCAACCAAGCCACGGTTAAAGACAAATACCCTATTCCGGTTGTAGATGAACTCATGGATGAGTTGCATGGTGCTGCCATTTTTTCTAAATTGGATCTTAGGTCGGGTTATCATCAAATACGTGTGAAGGCTGAGGATATACCTAAGACTGCATTCCGGACCCATGAGGGCCACTATGAATTTTTGGTAATGCCATTTGGACTTACCAATGCCCCTTCTACATTTCAAGGCCTTATGAATGACATATTTAGGTCATATTTACGCAAGTTTGTCCTTGTTTTCTTTGATGATATACTAGTGTACAACAGAGATTTGGAGGACCATCTGTTACACCTCAAGAAGGTTTTGCAGACGTTGAGGCACCATCAACTCTATGCTAAGAGGACTGAATGCAGATTTGCATACACTGAGATAGACTACTTGGGGCACTTAATTTCTGCAAATGGAGTCCGGGCTGACCCGGGGAAAATTGCTGCAATGCTGGACTGGCCTATTCCTAAAAATTTAAAGGCCTTACGTGGTTTCTTAGGACTCACCGGGTACTACAGGAAGTTTATTCAGGGGTATGGCCAGATTGCAGCTCCCTTAACTCAACTACTGAAGAAGAATTCCTTTAATTGGAATACGGAAACTACCCAAGCGTTTGTAAAGCTGAAAGAGGCTGTCACTAATCCCCCTGTGCTTGCATTACCGGATTTTACTAAGACTTTTCTGATTGAATGTGATGCGTGTGGTGTTGGGGTTGGAGCCGTGCTTATGCAACAGGGCAGACCTTTGGCTTACTTCAGCCAAGCTCTAAAAGGAAGGCTGTTACATCTATCGACATATGAGAAGGAGTTATATGCCCTAGTATGTGCTGTACAGAAATTGAGGCCCTACTTAGTGGGACAGACGTTTAAAATCAAGACTGACCAACAAAGTTTGAAGTTTTTGCTAGAACAAAAAGTGGGCACACCTGCCCAACAAAAATGGTTGTCCAAACTATTGGGATATGACTTCTCAATTGAATATAAACAGGGCAAGGAGAACCGAGTGGCAGATGCTCTTTCAAGGCGTGATGAAGTTGTGGGTGAGGCCACCATAAGGGGAGTCTTAGCTGCTGTAACTTTTCCCCAACCCGTGTGGATTGAGGAGTTAAAAAAGAGCTATGTGGGAGACCCTATTGCCCATGTGCTTATGTCTAAGGTTCAGCAGGACAAGCATATAGACCTAAGAAATGGATTTTTGCTGAAGAAGGGTCGAATCTATGTTGGAGATTCTAGGGACTTGAAGCTGCAAATATTAGCTCATGTGCATTCTAGTCCTACAGCTGGACATTCGGGTTATCACAAAACCCTTCATCGTGAATTTTATTGGCCAGGAATGAAATCAGATATCAAGACCTTTGTACGGGAGTGTGACACATGTCAAAGAAATAAGGTGGAGAACCTCAAACCGGCTGGACTTCTTCAACTATTGCCTATACCTAAGAGAGCTTGGGCTGACATCTCTATGGACTTCATAGAAGGTCTTCCTACTTCTCATGGTTACACTGTGGTGCTGGTTGTGGTGGACAGACTAACCAAATATGCCCACTTTATTGCCATCTCTCACCCATATACAGCCCTTACCATTGCTCAGCATTTCACAGACCACATCCTGAAACTACATGGACTGCCAACAACCATCGTCTCAGATCGAGACCCTATTTTTCTCAGTAATTTCTGGTCTGAGCTGTTCAAACTACAAGGAACTACATTAGCTCACTCATCAGCCTACCATCCTCAAAGTGAAGGGCAAACGGAAGTGGTCAATAAGTGTCTTGGCCAGTACCTAAGATGTTATTGTGGTGAAAAACCTAGGTCATGGTCTACCTGGTTATCTATGGCCGAATGGTGGTACAATACTTGTCACCACTCATCTACCCAAATTACACCCTTCGAAGCACTCTATGGTTACCCTCCTCCTAAGCTAATCCACTACATTTCAAACACTACTCAAAATGCAGCAGTTGCAACTCAACTCAGATCCAGAGATCAAATTATAGAGACACTCAAACACAACTTACATGCAGCTCAAGAAAGGTACACAATTCAGTACAACAAACATCATATCGAGAGGGTATTTGAGATCGGGGATTGGGTATACCTGAGGCTTCAGCCTTATCGTCAGAAGACCTTGGCTGTGAGGAAAAGCTTGAAGCTTTCACCTCGGTTTTACGGTCCCTTTCAGGTAGCTCAGAAAATTGGCTCGGTCGCTTACAAACTCCATCTTCCCGCCGAGGCCCGCATACATCCGGTCTTTCATGTTTCTTGTCTCAAAAGGAAATTGGGTTCCCACACCGTGCCGTTACCCACGTTGCCTCCAGTTGATGCCGATGGAGCTGTTCAAGCTGAACCGGAACGCATCATAGATCGGCGCTTCCGTCGCTTGGGGGACCGAGTGCTCACAGAATTCTTGGTTAAATGGAGAGGTGCAGGGGAGGAAGATTCCACTTAGGTTGCGTATTGGCGTTTGTGGGAGGAATATCCCCACCTTGTGGGCAAGGTTCTTTAATGGGGGAAGGAATGTCATGGGACCGTGAAGAAGGAGAGAAAAGGGAAAGTTGAAGAAGGCGGCTGTTGGGAAAGATGGAGAGTTCGTGAGTTAGAGAAGGGTTGAGTTGTCTTGGTCGGATACGTGGTCGGATACGTTTGGGCCTGGGCCAGGATCAATGGGTTGTTTCAGTGTTACCCAATGGGCTGAATAAGCCCTTATGTTACCTTTGTTGCATTGTTAGGTCGTTATTGTGTAAGTGCCCAGTGGGCTAGTTTTAGTTATAAGCTAGGGTCCATTCGGGGTCCATCTGTGGGGTTTTATATTCTCATGTGTTACGTTGGAAGTATTATGAAAAAAGTGGTGTTAAACCAAAAGGGAGGCCGACTACCTCGAATCAGTCACTGCGTTTACATTTTCTTTCCTGCCAAACAAACACTATTACATCTCTACTTATCCAATTAAAACCATATTATTCACGCCCACTATAGAGGGAGATAGAGACCGTCTGATTAGAAGTGGTAGGGTTTGAACAGCTCAACACGAATCCCTTACCCAACCAAATCAGGTTTTTAATTTTTCAACCTCGTAGCAACCTAAACAACTGTGGAACCAAATGATTTCAGTTCATGTTTTGGCTGAGCAGGTTGGCCAAGTCTTTTTCGGATTTTCTCCCAGCTGGAGAGCTAGAAGAGGCTACATCCAATGGCACAAAATGACCTCCTAAGTCAGAAGTGTTGGCTTTCGTCCATAATTGATGTTTTGATCATAACAATAAAGTTGATTGGAGCGGATTCAAGATGAAAGCCACATGAGCACAAGATGAAGAACCAAACTCTCAAGGATCAACAAGACGGAAGGAGCTCCACAGTAAAGATTCAAGACCACAGAATATAACCTTGTAACTCTTTGCTTCACTTTTGACAAAATATACATCACCCACTTGCATAATTTTCAAATCTTGCATCGACATTTCTATGACAAGCCTTCATTATATTCTTGGAGAGTTAGTTTTTTAAATTGGAATTTCAAAACTGTCAAAAATGGGTTTATGGTTTATAGCAGCTGCAAAAATTTCATATAGCGGTCGACCAAAGACAAAATAGCAGATGAGTAATGGTCATCTGTAGCGGCTGCACATTATATTCTTGGAGAGTTAGTTTTTTAAATTGGAATTTCAAAACTGTCAAAAATGGGATTATGGTTTATAACAGCTGCAAAAATTTCATATAGTGGTCGACCAAAGAAAAATAGCAGATGAGTAATGGTCATCTGTAGCGGCTGCACAATTTTGTGTAGCGGTCGATCAAGCGTGTTGCCCCAAATGACAGTGTATGGTAGATTTTCTAAGTTTATGACTATTGCTTACAACGGGTAGCTGTAGCAGTCGACAGATAAGAGAAGAATTAAAATTCTACACGTTTAAGCATCTAGAAGCGGCTATTTTTCTTTTGTCTACTATATAAGGGATCTCTTAAGGTTTAAAAAGTCTCTTGAACATTTTATACATTTCATAGAACCTTGAGAGAGATCAAAGAGCCTTAATTCTTAAATTTCTCAAAACATTCACACAAAATTCATTTTCATATTCTTGTCATTGTGTGAATCAAAGAGATAGTGTCTTCCACTGTATTATCTACTCCATTGAGGGAGATTTGTTGTTGCAAAACCATTCAAAACGTTGTAATTGAGAGAGAGTGATTCTCTTGTGTCCTTTCGGTGAGGGTTATTCATCGAAAGGGGTTTGGAGAAGATTGTTCTTCAAATTCGGTTTGAAGCTTAAAGAGGGATTATCTGAATCTCGATTGTGTTAAGTGTTGAGCATGGCAAAAACACTTGTAAGGTTATCTAGCACATGGAAGCTAAAGTGTACACTAGTTGGAAGATAATGGAGAAAACCTCAAGGCTTGAAAATAAGCTTGGGGGGTGGACGTAGATAGAGTTGCCGAACCACCTAAAAATCTTGTGTTTGCTTTTCTCCCTTCTCTTTACATCTAGCATTAATAATTATATTATGATATTATTGCATACTCTGTGTTTAAACTATTGTATTGATTTCTAACCAAACACGAATTCGAGGAATTTTTTTCTAAAAAGTTCTAAAATCCTATTCATCCTATTCATCCCCCCTCTTGGGTTGCCTTAATCCTAGAACTTACAAAAGAGGGGGTTGTTTTGCCTTGGGGAAAATTTTCAAAAAATAGTGGATAACTAGATTAACAGTAATCTAATCCTGGTGGACAAGTGATACAGACGTACATATGGTGGTAAGGTAATCGATCAATGGATGATTCGATGCTTAAGGAATAGAATTTATGGTCCTTATTTACTTATAAAAAAAAAAAGAATTTATGGTCCTTATGTTCGTGATTTTTGGGTTCCATTGTGATGCCTTAGAAAGTGGTTTGAGGTGTGCTTTAGTTGGAAAGGTCTCCTTAATGGTCATCAAAGCAATTTCTACATGGAAATTGTCCCCCTTTGCTTTATGTGGAATATGGAGTGACAACAATAACCCCACGTTTTTGGGGGTTGAGATCATGCTTCTGTATATTATCAAATAGATGAGGTTCAACTAAACAAGATAGGAGGATTGCACATGAAAATATACGTGGTCATGCTTTTTATGAGTGAAGAAATTTACCACTCATAGCTTACCCTTACTTCACCAACATGATTAATGTACCAGAGAACACTGACAATTCCCTCATGTGCTAAACTCAAAAGATCCTTTAAAAAGCAACATTTAGAAAGTCTGCAGAGCAAGCTAAAGTACCTCTTGACAACTTCTACCACAAAACCAGGTGCCCGATGCTGCTCCTTCGTTCACAATTTTTTCTTTCATGCATGCCTCATGATCTGTTCAAAGGAATTATCATCAGTACATTTGACATCAAACTTGCCAAGAGCAGTAAATGGACCATTGTCAGAGTAAAAGAGTCAAAACTATCCAAAGAGACTATGGTTATCGGGTATATCAGGCAACTATATTTCCAGCAAAAGTATCATCAATAAACATTGTCTGAAGGCAAACAAACTCAGCATCTGTCTTTAAGAACTGTGATTATCAGGTATATGGCAGATTGCCAGGAAAAGCAACGAGGATAGCATGAATAAAAGGGTCAAAAACTGGAACTATAATACAGGCTCCTCAATAACTCTCGATTGAGGTAAGCTGAGATTAAAAGATGCAGGTTCCAAATGGTTTTAGTAAGAGACATGGAGGAGTGATCACAGACAAGGTAAAGTAGATATTTGCCATTAACCAGTTTTCTCCCACAACTACTACTTAAAGGAACTGACTATTATGCCAAACCAGATGTTAAATACAAAAACCCAATACAATCATACTTTTGAGTTATTTATCCCAAATCAAAAACTCAAACCATCCATCTTCATTAAAGCAGTTTTTCTCTGCAAAATTAGCCCAAGATTTAAGCTATTAAAATTTGTTTCAACTACAACAAACCAATATGCTAAACATTCTCAAGCCATCCGCCAGACTTTGGAACAGCTTTAGCTACAAGAATAACGGATCTAAAGCTGAGTGGAAAGGATTACATTTATGCTCGCACAGTGAACATTTTAATGCATCAGAAGAACTTGAAGCCTCTTTGTCATCAACCAACTCCCCACACAGTTGACAGGTGCAATTTGGGCAGTACCAGCTGCCTTCAGGAAGCTCCTGAGAAGTACAAAGGCAAAATTACATCATTCATTTACAGAGAAAACAGGAAAATTGTTACAACCCCAAATGAATCACATTCAACACATCTGTATAAAAAGCCAGACTAAAAGACAAATAGATTAAGTTTTTCACTTTATGGAAACTAACAATTAGGACCCTATTTAAGAGTAAACAATATCAGTTTTCACCGAATGCAAAAGAACAATCACGTAGCAGTAAAGCCAGAAAGAAAAAACATCAGGCTTTCCTGGAGCAACTATAATGGAACCGTAACGGCATGCAAGTTGATGAAAAAGTTCTTTACTAAGATAATGTACATGAATTCAAGATTATACGCTGTGCACACACACACAGTGAGAGAGCGTTTGCACACTGGAGAAGAAAAAAAAATTATATTCATATAGGCAGCAGGCTGAATTATTAAAATAAGCAACGCCGTTGACTTCAAAGGACTACATAATGTGCAAAAGGAGATCAATGCGAAGTTACTAACCAAAATATGGGAAACAGGTCGATGGTCAATGACCGATTACTCTTAGACAGATATCGATACCGTGAAGAGCAACAATGTTTACTAAGAATGACTAGGCCAAGCCAAAATGTAGTACTGACAAATGATTAGGTCATTCCAAAATGCAGAATCATTGTAAAAACAGCATACGTTGACAAGACACAAAGGAGCATTTTGATCAAGTGATGTGATGGATAACAAGAAAAACCTAAACAGATCTGATCAGGTATTTGAATGGGTTTGCTTTAGATTTTAATTATGTGACAATGTATTTCCGCATGTCTGCTTGTGAATTAATGCGATTGTCCACCACCTTCACACTACTTTTCACAGGGCCCGCTTTACATATCAATTTTCCTTTTCTTTTTTCTTTCCTGTTTGGTTATTTCATTTCTCTGATCTAGAGGGGGTACAGAATCTGCACTAACAGCGTCTTACTTTGTTAGCTAACTCAGAATTATAACACTCTCACGAAATGTAATCATTTGCATTGTATACAATCTTTTGGTGTTCTTCACTCCTCTTTTCTTAACTAGGCAAGCAATGCAGATTAATCACAGAACATTGAAGCCCATCCAATCAAGACCTACTCAATAAACACTGTAATAGGAGTACAAGGTGATCAATAAATGGACGAAGCCAGGCCCCCACCCCCATCACCCAAAAAAAAAAAGGATTGACACCCAAACAAATCTGCCCGGCTTCTTCTCTGGTAATCATATCAACTTGCACGTGTTAGCCAGATTTTCCTGAGGTTATCAATGTTTTCCAGGTAAATAAAACAATAACATAGTTATAAATTCATGATTACATTGATAGTTTAAATTAAGCCACTATTTCTGCAAATGTAAGTGTTGTCAAGGAAATCTATGTCTCCACAAGCTCTGGAGCCTAGGCTATTTTCAGTTACAGATACTAGTGTCCAAATTTGTAAAAGCCTTGTCAAGGAAATCTACATCATAAGAAGCTTTGAATCCTTGACCATTATCAAAATACAGATATTTGTCTCCAGAAATGTACCTTAACAACTTAAGGGCATCTAACATAGACCATGTTTATTTGCAGAAAACAAACCAAACAAAACTTGAACACATATATCCAACAACAACAGAAGCATATCCATTTGCCCACAGTATATGACAGGCATATGGAGGCACAACATATCAAGCAAGGTTTGCAAACATTACGTAAAAAAGGAGAGACCAAATAGCAAGCAGATGAAAATGGAAAAAAAGCATAAAACATTTAACATTAGCATATGAGAAACCTGTGTAAACAAACAATCCTGATGAAAAGTAGAGGGGAAGTTGTCACAGCATATCAGCTTGCCTCCATCACCACATAGCCCACATAAATCATCATTTTGATCATCCTCATCTCTTTGCATCACCTGGGTCCCACTTTTCCTGATCTTGTATTCAGCAGACCAGGCTTGAAGCTGGCATAATGTGAAAGGTTTACCAGATCCCATGAAAAGATTCAAGCAGGGACGGTTCAGTTTGAAGCCTGCATGGATCTTGAACTCAGAGATTGTAAGCAACTTACAGCAACATCTACAAATGATGCCATCCCTAGTAACCGAACCATCTTTAATGACAGAATCATTCTTTGGGTTCCGATATTGGATCACATCATTGACAGATATGATTCCAGCATCGATCAACCATGATAATACTGTTCTTGCTCTGGCAAAAAACCACGTTCCATCCTTAAAGTGCTCCAATCCATGACCCAGGCTTCTTGGGAGCAATCTGCAACCACCCTTTTTGCTTTTAAGCTTTCCCAGAGCTGTTGATTTGCAGGCTTTCACTTTAGAATAGCATAGAGCAGTACTAGGGTTGAAATCTTTGTGTTTTATAATGGCTGAAACCAAGAGGTCATCGTCTTCAATTTGACATGGTTTCTTATTTCCAGCTCTAGAACCATTATGATCATGACAATTTTTCTTCCACCTCGAGTGCCGCTTTTCTTAAGTTGATGAGGGAAAGAGCTTAGAGATGAGGAGTCCTGGAGCCTTTCTCTATTTCTTGAATTCACAGCAGTATCAGCAATGAGGTTCTCCTGGACCTCTTTCAACTCTGGCTGCATGCCATGTGCTTCAATATAGAGCATGTCAGCCTTGTCAGTTATTGGGCCTGAAATGTCACTTTGATACAATGTGCTCAATTTGATTTTGGATACCTTTCTGGATTTCCTGCGTATCTTTCTTTTCAGAATAAAACCTACTGCAGAAATTGCATCCACCATTTTGAACTTTGAATCTTCAGAACACGGCCTGCCCTCTTGTTCATAGTGTTCAGATTGGCAAACAGTGTTCGATTCCTGTGAATGACGCAGACCATCAGTTATGCACATTGGAAGGTCACCTAATGATTCCTGCAGAATGCTTTCCACCTCATCAGTAACTTGGCCTTCCAGCAATTTATTTTTCTCCAAAGAGTTCATTGGTCCATATTCTGCAGCTTCCTTAGGTGTTTCCATGTTACATTCAGAAATCTGTTTATCCGAACTTGAAGAATTTGTATTACTATCCGGATGAGGCGAAACAGATCCAGACCCTCCAAGCACATTGTTACTCTTTCTGGAAATAACAAGAGCATCACAGAGACAACTTCCCGGCTGCAAAAATGTGCTACTGGACCAACAAGTTGTCAAGGAAGTCAAATCCAGATTACTTATTTCATTCCCAGAGATTCCACTATAATCATTTCCCATTAAAGTGACGTTATCCAGCAAACACATACCGTCTGCCTTATAGATAGATGCGCCTGTCAGAAACTCCACTGCCACCTTATTTGTCTGACCGGGAACTTGGTGACAGCAGGCATGATAGTCCCCTCCAAACTCCACCAACCGAAAATTAACATATTTACTATCTCTGCTAGATGTTGCTCAATCCTAGAAACAATGAATTCAGTTTGATGTTGAAGCTCTCTCTCATTTGATTCCCAAGCAGACTGTTCGCCAAGCGACTGCGGATGCATTGCTTGAAGTTGCCAAATAATTGCAGTGACCTCCATCCTGTCATTAAAATAAATTTTACCTAATTAATAAACACTACCACAGAACATACCAAATTTAATAAACATTTACAACTAATTAGTTAATGCATTCCATAATTAATAAACATGCAAAACCAATTAATGTACATTACCAGAACATTAATAAACATTACCTGAACATACCAAATTTAATAAACACTAGCAACCAATTAAAAAACAAAATACTAACCTTGAATTTCACACAACCCGAAAACCGTCTCTCAAAGTTCTCATCCGTGAAGGCAATAGTCGATTTTGCTCTCATATCGCAATAACATTTTGGGTCTTCTGTAGAAGCTTCTCGTTGACCATTTCCCGAGTAACCAGTCACGTGTGATTCAGACATTTCAATAGCTGAAAAAAAACCAATGCAGTGCCTTACTTAATTCACGAAAATTACTTTCATTTTTTTTCTAAATCGAAAATTACTTTCACTACTTCTTAAAATATTAGTATATTGAAAAGCTTGCAAACGCATACATACGGATAGCTGTACAAAACGGCCTATAGTGATATAAATGCCATTTAAAGCTTTTTTACCTCTTTTCCGATACGCAGTCGCACTAGATTTAAAAAGGTCTATTAAGTTTTCTAAAAATGATTAGGCTCGGTTCGAAATGGAGTGTAATTATAAGTCAAGTTCTGTAGGCTGGCCAACTGGTTGCTCACCAACGACCCAGCCTTTCATTCTTTCTCTTTGAGCTCACCAACATTGAACCACCATCTTTGGACCACTCGAAGCTTAATACTAAACATGTTCCACTCTTTTTTATGAAACTCGAATGGCAGGGTCAGCCTAAAGGTCTGTTACTGCTAACCCAATATCAACACCCCTAAAAATCCAAGAGAAAAGTGAAAAACCAAAACCAAGAGAAAAGGGGAATAATAAAACAAACGAGAAGAGGAGTCGAGAGCAGCTAATTCCGACGAAAATGGGTGGCATGAGGCTATCGACAAGAGCTGATTTTGAAGGAGAGAGAGTTGGAGGTTGAGTGGAGAGAGAGCCCAATTTGTGTGAGAGAGGAGGAGAGGTTGGGAAGATTTATCTCACACTCACTAAGGGCATCCTGGTCATTTCAAGTGAAATAGAGGCACGTGTAACGCACGTGGACGTAAAACCATCTCATTTGACGGGGGGCGAAGATTGATAGGTTTTGTAACATATGGGTCTCAAATTGTTAGATTGAAAAATAAGTTGATTTTTGCCCAAAGATATGAGGTTAACTATGATTTTACCCCATAAATTTATTTTTCACTCTTAAATGCTTCAGTTTTGCTCCTCGTTGGATGAAAATTGTGGAACAATGCATTACCACTGTGACTTTTTTTATACTGCTCAATGGCTGCCCATATGGGTTGTTTTCCCCCCCAACGAGGCTTGAGACAAGGAGATCTCATATCTCCTTTCTTTTTATTATTGCAACAAAGGTTCTAACAAGACTCCTTAACCAAGCTGAATCTCAAAGGCTGATTAAGGAGTCCAACAAGCTGAATCTCTGTAAAAGACCAACAAGATATGCCCCACCGGTCTCTCACCTTTTGTTTGCGGATGACTTGTTGGTCTTTTACAGAGAAAATGGTAGGGAGACTATGGAAATATGATATTTTTGCGCCGATATGAAAACTGGTCTGGTTAGCTTGTAAATCACTCTAAATCAGCCATTTTTTGCAGCCCAAATACACATCCAGAAGTTGTTGAATTTATGCGCAATATTCTTAAGCTCAAAACTATGTCGAGCTCTAGCAAATATTTGAGATTTTCCTTATTCCTTAGTAAGTCAAAGAAGATGACGTTTGCTGAAGTAAAGGATAAAGTGATGATGAAAGTTGCTAGTTGGAAGGCAAAAACACTTTCGCATGTGGGTCGAACCACACTAATTAAAGTTGTTGCTTCTGCCCTTCATCAATATTGTATGACCACTTTTTTGATGCTTAAGAGTTGGTGTCTTTCTATTGAGCAAATTTTGAAGGATTTCTGGTGGGGTTTTCCACAAAATAAATCAAGAAATGTTACTCCTCGGGCTAAGGATCTCATTTTCTTACGCAAAGATAAAAGGGGGCTAGGCGTTCAAAGAACCTTTGAGGTTAATCAAGCTCTTATAGCTAAGCTTGGGTGGATGATTCTGACTAAACCTGGTTGTCTTTGGGTCCAATTACTAAAGGCCAAATATTTCCCAAGTACTAGTTTGTTGACAGCAAACTTTATCCTTATTTCTTCTTGGATGTGGAAGGGAATTTTACGGACTAGACATTTTATTTTGGAAGGAATATGCATTCTCCCAAGATGTGGTGTTAATATTGATATTCGCCGAAATCCATGGCTTCCTTTCCATCCAAATAAACTTCCTTCATGGAGGATTGATGACCAGAATATCCAAGTAGTGACTGATTTGATAGAACCAAATAGTGGGCTGTGGGATCAAGCCCTCATTCGAACTCTTTTTGAGGAAGAATATGCTACTATGATATTAAAACTCCCAGCTTCTAAACCAAATTGCAGTGATAAAATCATCTGGTTAGATGATCCTAATGAGTGTTTTATGGCCAGATCTATCATTGGGAAGGAACAACAAAATCGTTGCCCTCAACAGTTGAATCAACATGAACACTTTTGGTAAAAAAATTGGAAGATGAATATGCAGGATAGACTCAAGTTAATGATGTGGAATGTGGCCACAAATGCACTTCCTATGAAAGGATTTTTTGCAGCACCTGACTCCTAAAAAAAGTGGAGAGTCGGGCACCTTGCACTCTTTGCCCTTATGGTACAAATACGCCCAAACACTTATTCACTCAGTGCTTGATGGCTAGTGTTTTGTGGCGTCAATCAGGGTGGCCTCTGGACATCACTCTAGTCCCTCATAATTCACTGCTGGATCTTATTCAATTTATGGTTGTGGAACATGGTAAAGCCTTCCACAGTAAACAAGCCATAGAAACTTTCTCATTAATGTTGCTGTTATTTTTTATTCTTTATGGCAAGCTAGAAATGGGGTGATTCATCGAAATGAGGTTGTTGATCTTGACAAGCTGTCCATTAATGTCAAGGGCATAGTTGCTGATCATCTCTTGGCTTGGTCTTCTTTGGAAGATCACAGTCCAAAAATTTGGAAACCACCTGACCAAGGGTGGTTAAAAATCAACACGGATGTAGCGGTGCGGGATATTGGGTCATACACGACAATGTCTTGTAGAGACAGCTCTAACTCCTTCTGTTGGATTTACACAGAACACCTTAATGTTGCGGACCCTTTGTTTAGTGAAGCAATAACAGTCTTGACTGCCATGCCGTTAAGATTATTTTTTAATGCGACTCACTTTTGCTTTGCAATGCCGTTAATGCAACCAACTCCTCGTCGTTGTGGATGATTGAGGATGTAGTACTCAACATTCAAGACTTCTTGAGTTGCTTTCCTTTTTGGCAGCGAAATTGGATTCCAAGATAGGCTAATAGGATGACACATTAGATTGCAAAATGGGCGACTTCTTCCCCCATTTTAGGTTCCATCCCTCTAGAACGTATTCCAGCTTTTAACGTTAAACGTTATGGCCTGATCCCTTGCGATTCCTTGAATGGAATGTGACTTATATATAAAGGTCAACTGCATTGAACGCAAAAAATGGTGAACTCTTTCCCACTTTGAATATCATAGTCCCAACGTGGAGCAAGGATTTATGAGTATATAACCCATTCAGCCATGGAGAGATGAGCAAATTGTTCAATACTGAGGGGTCATCGTCCCTCCATCCAGATGAAACGTGAGAAAAGGCACTGAAGGAACAGATGCTCATGGGATATTTGGCACAGGGGACAAGAGGTTTCTCGGAAGTCGGAAGGGTGGGCCGAGAACCTACTAAGAAATCTCCGGCAACACTTTCCTCGTCAAAAATTTTAGACGCTCGTGTACCTGGATTTTCCTCTTTAACTTCTTCCAATATTGCAGCTGTAATGGTTCCGTACGCGTTGAATAAATTTACTGCGAATTTGAACGTCTCTCTTTGCACTATTTTTTTTGTATTAACGAAGGAAGATACCATTCATTTCATGATATCAGAAAGCCCATTACCAAATTCTTACACGAGTTCCAAGACCTCGGCACCCGACCCGATCCAACATTCTGTTTCATCACCCATGGATGACGCGGCAAAATCATAATGCAAAACGGTCTTAGACGACAAACATCCGCTGTATAAATTAGGACTGAACAACCAACCAGTCGGTTTGATTTTGAGCCCAAACCGTGGGCCTAACCGACTGGTTCAATTCTAAGAAAATCTCAACTGATGGCCGAACCGTCGATTGGGACAACCGGCTGGGCCGACTAGGTTCAGGGTCGGCCCGGTTCGGTCGGTTTGTGGGCACAAATTTTGGCTTTTCCCCGCACAAGTGAGATTCCTCAAAAAAACTTGCCTTTTCTCCTTCTCTATTTGGATCCAGAAGAGGCTTCTGCTCCGAAGCAGGCAAAGCAGGGGCATCATTCCAAATATTTCGCCATATATTTCCATGCTCAAACATTCTTTGTGAAAACTGTCCTTGAGGAGGCCAACCATGATCTGAATCAACAGTTGGAAGTTTCTCACTTGATCTATTTTCTTGAGCATCATCATCCTCCCAATCTTTAGGTGAATGCCACTGAATGAAATCTTCAAAAACGACATCTGGATTTGCTGCTTTAAATGCTGACATAGCTAATAACAAATTTAAAGCTTGTCAATGAGGAAGTAGATTGTGGCATTAGAAAAAGAATCTCAACATCTTTTTGAAAAGTAGACTCATAAAGAAGAAACTTAAAAATCTATACTCATAACTTGTGGACAGAAATGGGATAAGATGCACAGATCCTTCCATCGGTGGAGGAGGGCCTAGGGCTGTGAGTAAACTCTCATTCGGCTCCAAAACTTTGGCGACAGCTAAAGGATGGTGGAGCTGGCAATTGACAAGGCCTGAAATGGAAAGATTATTCTTCTCGAAAGAGAAAGAGAGACGCCGGTGGGGTGTGGGGGGCAGGGGCAGCTAGGGTTCTGCAACCAGAGAAAGTGAGAAGAGAGAGAAAGGGGAAAGAGAAATGTAAAAGGGGGTGGGGGAGACAACGTCGTCTCACCCACCTTAATATTTTTTTAAAACTAAATAATATGAGAAATTCCAAAAATACCCCTCGATTCTGTTTGATCTACGGTTTTGGGTACCCAGAACCGTGGGCCGAACTGACCCAGTCGATTTTTGATATTTTTGGACAGACAGTCGAACCAGACTTGCCTAAAACTGGCCGCCCCAGTCGATTCCGAGCCGGTTTGGGTCAGTCCAGTCGGTTTCGTCCCGAAAACGTTCAGCCCTGGTAGAAATAACTCTAGGCCCATTTTCGCTATATCCGCACGCTACACTGGCTCCCAACCTTCCCCACCTCCGAAGCCTTTAGGGAATTATTTATATATATAAGCTCTGTCCGCCGAGGAAATGGCATTGCGTCTCGTAGTCCCTCATTCAGCACTCCTACGCCTCTCTCAGTTCAACAGAGTCACCTCTCTCAAGAAGCGTTGCTTCTCCGTCTCAGCAACTATGGCTTCATCTGCTCGAAAGGTTGATAATGACACTACCAGAGAATTAAAAACAGTAAATCCTCACTACCTTCTGTTTCGTTGTCGAGGATAATTTAGATTTAAATTTCTTTTGTAGGTTTTGGTTCCGATTGCCAATGGCACTGAGCCGATGGAGGCCGTGATTACAATAGATGTTCTGCGAAGAGCCGGGGCTGATGTTACAGTCGCTTCTGTTGAGAAGCAGCTTAGCGTTGATGCTGGCCATGGCGTCAAGATTGTCGCCGATGCTTTGATTTCTGATTGCGGTGATGGCGTCTTTGATCTCGTCACTCTACCCGTAAGATTCTCTCTCTCTCTCTCTCTCTCTCTCTCTCTCTCTCTCTCTCCTCAAGTGTGTGTAGGCGCGCGGTGTTTGTGGTGCTTATCGATTCAGCTCGCTACTATGCTTAGTTGTTACTGATGGTTTTTTTCTCATTCTTGTGAGCACTGGTGGTTGTTTTGACAAGTAGATTAGTCTTTACTATCTCGGAAGCGAAATATAGATTTCTTGATTAATTTCCCCTGGTAAGTATCCCCATTTTGTGTATATGTTTGCCACGTTGAATTGAATAAATGCAGCAGTTGTTTTCATTGTAAGCTTTGTGCCTTTGTTATCCGGTTTGCTAGTGGAAAAAACCTAACGAAAGGAAACAAAATGAAAATGTTTGAACGTGATGAACTACGTTATTGTTTCCGTGGGAGAAATTAATAAGTCAAAAAATCTTAGCTAATGGTGTCAATTTTTTGAGTATGGGTTGCTCATTCAGGAAGTGATTAAATGCACTTTTGGCTATTTCATACAGAGAATGCTATGTTCTATTATTCGACTTCCAAAGCTGCCTGCTCAACTTGGTTAATTTTTTCTGTTGGTGATACAGAAACCTAATATATAGATGCCTTTCTCTATATCTTTCATTCACTCACTACAAGGTCCTTCTGATACAATTAATTGATCATTCAAATAGTTGATTTAGAGCTTCCTATATTTTTTCATTATTATCTTTATTATGCTATAGGGAGGCATGCCAGGTGCTACCAATCTTAGAGATTGTGCTGCTCTGGAGAGCTTGGTGAAGAAGCAGGCAGCAGATGAACGGCTTTATGCTGCAGTGTGTTCTTCCCCTGCTGTGGCACTAGGTCCTTGGGGCGTGCTGAAGGGCTTGAAAGTAAGATAGCTAATCGTTTATTTTTCAGCAGTTGCATTATTTCTTAAATGGTTATTGGTGTTGCTTGAGTTGAAAGGTTTATGCATATTGGCTTTGATAGGCAACCTGTTATCCATCATTTATGGAGCAATTAACCCCTTGTGCAACTGCTGTTGAATCAAGAGTGCAAGTGGATGGGAGAGTTGTGACAAGTCGTGGACCTGGAACTACCATGGAGTTTGCTGTTGCACTGGTTGAGCAATTGTATGGAAAAGAGAAAGCGAATGAAGTTTCTGGGCCACTGGTATTTCCATTTTCTCTAGTGCAATAGTTTTTCTTAGTAAATTTTCCTTCCTGTCTTCTTCTATTGCAATGGTAATGCAAGTGGTCAAAACAGTAGCTAACTGAAGTTTGATATGCTCCTCATACAAGTGAGGGCGGCACACAACCGGACCGCGGAGCGGACCGGATTTGCGGTCCGGTCCGGTCGGACCGCATTTATTAATATAAATAAAAAAATATTTTTTTAATATTTTTTAATACAAATTACAAACTTAAAACGTTTAATTTTAATCTAAACTAAAACTCTATATTTTTATATGTCCTTCTCCCTTTGAAATTAACCTAAAAAAATTTTAATTTTTTTTAAAAAAAAATTGAAACCGGTCCGGACCACTTAAGTGGTCGGGACCGGACCGCATTTAGTAGGACCAGAAATTCGGTCCTGTCCGGTCCAAAAAACAGGACCGAAAATCCGGTTGTTCAGCCCTAATACAAGTAATCATGACAGGACTTAATGGATTGTCATAAATATATGTCTAGATAGTTGCTGCAATGGTAATGCAAGTGGTCAAAACAGTAGCTAACTGAAGTTTGATATGCTCCTCATACAAGTAATCATGACAGGACTTAATGGATTGTCATAAATATATGTCTAGATAGTTGCATTAGCTGCTTTTCTTCTTTCTTCTAGGTTTGAACATTAGGGGGATTGATAGGTGTTGCTGGAATATCTGCATGTCCTCTTGTTGTGTTGGAATTCAGAGGTTGGACAAGTAATACCCTTCTGAGTTTAAAGGGAAAAGATGTTGAAGAGTCTGCAGGCAATATCATCTCGAGGAAATAGAAATGACTATTAAAAAGCTTCTTAAGTAGGGCTGAACAAAACCGGACCGAACCAGACCGGATTTGGAAAACCGGTTATATCCGGTCCGGTCCACACCATTTGGGAACCGGTCCGGGGACCGGATTTCTTAATATGATTAATAAATATTTTTATTTTATTTTTTAATACAAACATAGCAATTTTTTACACTTTTATAATTTTTTTATTTTGACTTATGGTACGTAAGTTTTTTTAAGACATTTGCAACTATTTTTTTTTATCTTAAAATGTGAACTAAAAATGAAAAAAAAAGCTTAAGAAAAAAGAAAGAAAGAGAAATCGGTCCGGAACACTTAAGTGGTCCAACCGGACCGGACCGGACCGCTTTAAGTGGTTCGGTCTTTAATTTTAAGTACAACCGGAAATCTTATTCGACTGGATTCCGGTCCAAAACCGGACCGGATTTCAGGTTGTTCACCCCTATTCGTAAGGAAGCTGATTGAAAGGGTTTCTTCAGACAAGTAACTTAGTGGAGGATGTTGAGACTTCGAATGCCATTAGCACCTAGTGGTCTACAATGGTTGACTCTATGCTGAAGGGAAAAATATCCTTGTCCGAATTGTGTAAAAAATATGCTTGAAAGAAAAATGCCAATGATTAGCACGTACACGTCATGATTATGATATATATCAACTTTTGAAACCAGACACAGGAATGGAGAACACAATCTATTAAAGGTTGAGAGGAAAGACCATGTTAGATTGTAGTGGATGAAATCCTCTCCAATGATGTTTTCTGGATAAGTAGATTATTGAAGGACTAGAAGATTGAAGACTGGAGACTAGTGGAATGAAGTCTAGAATATTATTGGTGTTTCTGTAACATTTCGCTATGGACGAGGGTTCCCTTTTGCTTTGTGCTTATTCTAACGATTTCTTTACTTATCATAAAAGAAACTACAATTTTTTGGAGTAAAAGGAAGCCTGGAACATTAAAGTTGCACAATTGAAAACTATCTTTGAGTTAACTAAATGCCAGGCTAGATTGTAGTGGATGAAATCCTCTCCAATGATGTTTTCTGGAGAAGTAGATTATTGAAGGACTAGAAGATTGAAGACTGGAGACTAGTGGAATGAAGTCTAGAATATTATTGGTGTTTCTGTAACATTTCGCTATGGACGAGGGTTCCCTTTTGCTTTGTGCTTATTCTAACGATTTCTTTACTTATCATAAAAGAAACTACAATTTTTTGGAGTAAAAGGAAGCCTGGAACATTAAAGTTGCACAATTGAAAACTATCTTTGAGTTAACTAAATGCCAGGCTAGGTTTTAAGCATTGCCAATGCTCAATCCTATTGTTTCCGTTGCTAGATTATCGGTCCAAATAATTTGTGTTTTCAAGCTCCATGAGTAGTTGGATTTATGTGTTCCAGTCTGTTATCCATGGAAGATCCTATATATAGCTGTATTTTGATGGTGCTAGAAAGTTTGAATTTGTGATCTAGTAAAACACATCAAGGAAGCTACTTATATTGACATCGCTGAGTCCTTTTGGACCACTTGCCATGTAAGCTCCAATAAGCCAGTCTGTCATCCTTGAAGTAAGTCGGTTCACTTAAGTATGACTTGTAGTCTGTAATTCAATCATCAATCTTATATTGCTCCTGTGGGATTGAAATTGCTTCCTATGTTTCCACCCTTTTCTTTTGGCCGCAAATTGCTTGTTTGGTAAAACAATAGCCATCTGGAAAATATGAAGGTGCTTCTACGTGTGCAGTTGTTTTATCTTCATTCTTCGGGGGTTTTATGTACTCATAAATTTGGTTCTTTTTGACACTATGATTGTCGGGACCCCTTCCTTGATTGGTATCATCATTGTCTCGGACTCAGGTTATACGTTCCAACCATGGGGAGGAATATACAATAAGAGAGCTAAATCCAGTGGAGTGGACATTTAACAATTGCCCCAAGGTAAGGGTTTTGCCCTGATTTATTTCTTTCTCGGTTGTTGTTTGGCTAGTCTCAAAATTCTTTGTTTTGATCTCTTGAGAGTATATTAAGCCATATTCGTTAAAAATCTCAGAACCAAGCATGAAGGGAATTACATTAAATATGAACTGCTTGTCTCCAGTAACTTCTTTTTTGGTACTTGGCTCCAGTAACTGTGATCTATGAATTTCTTGGCTCCAGTTTGATAATAGTGTTTTTCAGGAGGCAGTATCGTATTTTTGTACTTTGTAGAATAAGGTGGTTCCGCCGTGTAGTACAAGTGTTCGTCCTCACGTTTCCTTTGTTCAGGCTGTTACGAGAGTCCAGAAGCAGGTCGGGGGCGGCGGGATTAGTTCAGGCTCTGAACTTGGTAATGGAGTTAATCGCGCTGTATTGAAGGAAAACGTAACGTCCTCAGATTCGCATGCAAAAAAGACGGCTCCTGTTTCGGCTCCCAATACTGACACTTTTAATAAGTCGGTGGATTTATCTCGAAGGGGTGATTTGGCGGTTCATTTCTCGAGTGGCAAATTGGTCAGTTACAAGGAGATTTGGAGTCATGTAGTGGGCTTGAAAAGGCAAGTGGAGGGTCTTGAGCAACTTGTAGCTCATTTGGGTTCGGCGAGGCCTATAGCCCCGATTCTCACTTGCCAAGTCTGTGGGTTTCAACTAAAGGCCCATCAGTCGTCGAGTGATCAAAAGCCCTCTAAGATGTTTGGGCCCCCGTTTGTTAGTCCTGGAGCGGGCAATGGGCTATTGCCTTTGGTTTACGCGAATGGCGTTACGGTTGTTTCGTCGAGTGTGGAGGAGCTTGTAGGGGGGACCAATTCTTGGTCAGTAAGGGACCGTCGGTGGATGGGGTGGCTATCGATGATGCTCCGATGTCGGCGAGGATGCTGGAGTGGTCGCCTGTGGTGGACAAACTTGTTGTTCCTCGCGGGTGTGATCTGTCGGGAGAGGAGGTTGTAGGTGGGGACCATTTTTTGGTCGGTGAGGCACCGTCGGTGGGTGGGGTGGTTGTCGATGCTGCTCCAGTGTCGGCGATGGTGCCGGAGAGGTCGCCGGAGGTGAATCAACTTGTTGTTCCTTGCGGGTTGTTGATGCTGCTCCAGTCGTGTTGCATCAGATGAAGCCGAATGAGGCTATGGGTGCTTTAGATGTGTCGTGGGTGTCGGAAGGAGCACCGGAGATGCCTCCTTCAGTTATCGAAGTGTTCTGTCCAACTTTGGGGGGTCCAGCTTCTGCGCATGTGCCTTCGCCGGTTGCAGTTGCCTCTGGTGTCGGAAGGAGCACAGGACTTGCCTTCTGCTGTCGAAGTGATCTGTTTTGAGTTGGGTGTAAATGAGTTGATTTCATGTGACTACATCTCGGGTGGGGAGGTTCCAGTGAGTTTCGGTGATTCTTTCTCTAAGGGTTCTTCAGCTATTTCTGGGGGTGTGGGTGCTGTTGAGAAAGGGGGAGTTCAGGATAGTTTGATGGAGTCTGGTGGGAGGGATGGGTTGGTGATGGGAGAGTCTCCGTTGATCCACAATAGACAGTTGGTTGCTTGTGAGGGTGGTGGTGTCTTTCCTTCAGTACTGCCAGTGGAGGATGGGGTGTTAGTCTTGGGTACGGAGGAGGCTGGGGTTGTGCTTGGTGACTCTAATAGGTCTTCTGAGCAGTGTTGGGAACCTTTGCAGGTATGTTATCCTAAGTCTAAATGGGTGTTGAATATGGTATCCTCTTTTCAGAAAATGGTGGGGGTGTCATGTGAGGGATATGAAAATAAATTGATGGATTTATTTGAAGAGTTGGAAAGAGATCGGGAGCATATGTGTCGGAAGTCTCATTGTCGAGCGGGGGGGGGAAGTTAGTAAGGGAAATGAAGGGCTTGTTGACTTCCATTAATTATGAGGGTCACTCATCTGGTTCTAGGAAATGTAGGAGTGGAGGGAGGGCTTTATCTGGTTGTTAATGAAGCCTAGAATCTACAGTTGGAATGTCAGGGGCCTTAACGACAATGTTAAGTGCACTAGGATTGGTACTTTAGTCCGTAATTGGAAGCCGGATCTTTTGTGTTTTCAGGAGACTAAAATTGGTGATGTTTCGAGGTCTTTAGTGAGACGTTTATGGGGTGGTCCTCATGTGAGGTGGAGTAGTTTGCCCGCGGATGGTGCTTCAGGAGGTATTTTGCTTTTTATGGGATTCTCGTGTGTTGGAGATGGCTGATTTATGTGTAGGGATGTATTCCCTTTCTGTGCTTTTTAAAAATGTGGAGGATGGTTATACTTGGGCTTTCTCTGGGGTTTATGGTCCTAACGTTGACTCCTTTAGGAGGATGTTATGGGATGAGTCGGCCGGTGTTTTCTCTTGGTGGAATGCTTCGTGGTGTATTGGTGGTGACTTTAATGTCACTCGTTTTCCTGGTGAAAGGTCCGGTTTGGGAGGCTTTGGGAGATCTATGATTGAATTTTCTGATTTTATCTCTGAGATTGGGTTGGTGGATGCTCCGTTGGTTGGTGGTTTATTCACGTGGTCTAATACTCGTTCTTGGTCCAGGATTGATAGATTTCTTTTTAGCCCAGAGTGAGAGTTGTTGTTCCCGGACATTATTCAGCGTCGTTTGCCTCGCCTGTATTCTTATTACTTTCCAATTCTGTTGGAGAGTGGTTCATCTGGGGGTGGTAAAAAACCTTTCAGATTTGAAAATATGTGGTTAAAGGTGGAGGGGTTTGTGGATCGTTTTAGGGATTGGTGGAGTCGTTATGATTTCGCTGGGTCTCCCAGTTTTGTGCTCAATTTGAAATTGAAGGCTCTCAAACAAGATTTAAAAGTTTGGAATAAAGACGTTTTTGGTGATCTCTTTTCTCGTAAATCGACGTTGTTGAGGGAGATGTCTTTGCTGGATGGGTTGGATGAGGAGGGTCTTCTTGATACTGCGGGTGTCGATAGGAAGTTGGATATTATGAGGGAGTTGGATCAGCTGCTTGATTTGGAGGAAGTGAGTTGGAGGCAGAAATCACGTGCTTTGTGGCTTAAGGAGGGGGATAGGTGTACGAAATTCTTCCATCGCGTTGCAAATTCTAATAGAAAATCTAACTCAATCTCTCTTTTTGAGGTGGATGGGGAGGTGGTGGAAGACCCTGCGGATATTTCATCGCGGATTGTTAGTTTTTATTCTTCTTTGTATGCAGAGCCTTATCATTAGAGGCCTTCTTTGGATGGGTTGGATTTTGATATGATATCGGGGGAGGAGGCTGTGTGGCTAGAAAGACCCTTTGAGGAGGACGAGGTGTCTGGGGAGGTAAGAAGTTTTAATGGAGATAAAGCTTCGGGGCCAGATGGTTTCTCTTTAGCGTTCTATCAGACTTGTTGGGAGGTTATCAAGGGGGTGTTATTTCCGTTTTCAATGAATTTTCTTGGATTGGTAGATTTGTCCGTAGTTTGAATTTTACTTTTGTTGTTCTTATCCCGAAAAAACCGGGTGCTGTTGAGTTGAAAGATTTTCGTCCCATCAGTCTTGTGAGAGGAATCTATAAGATTCTTGCTAAGGTTTTGGCAAATCGAATGAAGTGTATGCTGAATAAAATTATTTCGCCTACTCATAATGCTTTTGTGGAGGGACGACAAATTCTGGATTCAGTCTTAATTGCCAACGAGTGTATTGACTCTAGGTTGAAAATGGGTGAGCCGGGATTGTTGTGTAAGTTGGATATTCATAAAGCCTATGACCACGTCAATTGGAATTTCTTATTGTATTTATTACGCAGATGTGGCTTTGGTGACAGATGGTGTAGCTAGATAGCTTTTTGTATTTCTTCGGTCAAATTTTCTGTCTTTGTGAATGGATCCCCGGAGGGTTTTTTTGGTAGTTCTCGGGGTTTGAGGCAAGGCGATCCTCTCTCTCCTCTATTGTTTGTTATTGTTATGGAGACTCTTTCTAGAATGATGGCGAAATGTGTTTCGCATGGTGTTATTGATGGTTTTCATTTACTTAGTTGGGCGAAGGTGTATTCTCCTATTCGTTCTGGTGGGCTGGGGCTTAGGAGGATCTCTGTGTTCAATAAAGCTTTGTTGGGCAAGTGGTTGTGGCGGTTTGGCATTGAGCGGGATAAATTGTGGAGATGTGTTATTGCTGCAAAATATGGTACTTCGGGTGGTGGGTGGTTCTCCTTGTCTTCAAGTGGTTCCTATGGGGTCAGCCTTTGGAAACATATTAGTAATGGTTGGGATTCTTTTTCTGAGCATACTCGGTTTGTTTTGGGAGATGGTCAGCGTCTCAGTTTTTGGCATGACAGGTGGTGTGGTGGGCGAGTTCTGAGCCGTTCCTTCCCTTTAGTCTTCTCTTTGTCCTCCTGTAAGGAAGCTATGGTGGTGGAGTGTATGGAGTTTGGTTCTGCTTCCTTAGTTTGGAATTTGCAGTTCTCTAGATTTGTAAATGATTGGGAATTGGAGGAGTTTACTGCCTTTTATTCTCTCCTCTATGAGCAGAGGGTGTGTAGAGATAGTGTTGATGCGATGTTGTGGTTGGGTTCGAAGCGTGATGTTTTTTTCTGTTAAATCATTCTACGATCATCTTTCTGGTTATGATAGTTCTATTTCTTTCCCTTGGCGTGGAGTTTGGAAGGCCAAGGTCCCTCTGCGTGTGTATTTCTTTGTTTGGGAGGCTACCTATGAGCGAATTTTGACTATTGATAATCTTAGAAGAATGGGTGTTTATGTCACAGAGTGGTGTTATATGTGTAAGGGAGATGGAGAATCAGTGAATCATCTGTTATTGCATTGCACTGTTGCTAGAGATCTTTGGATGTCGGTCCTTGGTATTTATAATGTTCATTGGATTATGCCTAAAAAGGTGGAGGATGTCCTATCTTCTTGGGGTAGGAATTTCAATGATCTTTCAGCCAAGGTTATTTGGGGGATGATTCCAGCGTGTGTTTGGTGGTGCCTTTGGAGGGAGCGAAATAGAAGGTGTTTCGAAGATTTGGATAGATCGCTAAGAAGATTGCAGGGCGATGTGCTTCTTTCTCTTTTCCTTTGGGCTAATGCTTTGTTGGGGGGTTGTTTTTTGGACTATTTTGATTTTCTTAGTTTCTTTATTTGTATGTTTTGAGTGACTTCAGTACAATCTTTGTACTGATTTCGCCTCTTTTCTTTTTCTCTTTAATAATATTTATCTTACTTATCAAAAAAAAAGTTTGATAATATATGGGGCCAGTTATGTGTTGAAAATAATTCTAGGTATTACCCCCTTCGGCTCAGGATGCCCAGATATTTAACTTAGCAGTAACACTCTGCATCACAATAGAAGCTGAGTTATGTTCTTTGACATCTTATTAATTTAAGTCTTTTTTCTGTGGTATTTACATTGTCCTTTGAATATCAATTTGATTGTATTACCCTTCGAATAATCTAAGAGATCAATTTTGTTCCTCTGGACATAATATATAGGGTTGTCATCCTCCCATACACTTCCAACTTAGCAGTTAACTATGAGTGAGTGGTACGTTCCCTGTTGTGGTTGTTTGATGTTTTCATATTGTTAAAGAGAGACTTCTGAAAGCATTTCTTGTGGTGATTTGTGATTTCCCATATGCTTTCTTCCTAAAAAGTTATGATGTGTCTTATTACTTGCACTTTCTCTTCTTTTTCCTTTTCCTTTTAATGATATTGTTGGTAAGAATATATTTCGGAGAGTTATTGCTGTTTGCATTTCCTTTCCTTTGTAGATTCTTGTACCTATTGCTAATGGCACTGAGGAAATGGAAGCTGTGATGATCATTGATATTCTTCGGCGAGCAAAAGCCAATGTTGTAGTAGCCTCTGTTGAGGGTGAACTAGAAATTCTGGCCTCTCGCAAAGTTAAACTGGTGGCAGATGTGCTCCTTGATGATGCTGCTAATCTTTCGTTTGACCTAATAGTATTGCCAGTAAGTTGGGGGATTTTTAGCTTGCTACTTAGCCATTAAAAATTAGATGGCATGACTGCATTTGCTTTTAATATGCAGGGTGGACTTGGTGGTGCTCAAGCATTTGCAAACTCAGTAAAGCTAGTGGACCTTCTAAAGAAGCAGAGGGAAACAAATAAACCTTATGGAGCAATATGCGCATCCCCAGCTTTGGTCTTGGAGCCCCATGGTTTACTCAAGGTATTGCCTTTAACAACCTGATATTATCTCATGCAATTCAGTTTGGAGTAACATTTAATCCATTACAATGCTTAGAAGCAAATTGCTTACTTGAATTGGTGCTGCTTTGGGGACTGCAAAACCCAAATTTATGCGAGACTTTATTTCTGTATGTTGTCAATGGATTTCTTCTGATCTATACTCTGATTACTGTATGCTTTTAATTAATACTCCCCAATTCTATAGCATATGATATCAAAAAGTTCTTGAATTTTGTGACAAATTTTTCCCTTTAATATTGTCTCCTTTTTGGTGGCTCCGGTTGACTTGTATTCATTTGAACCAGGGGAAAATGGCTACAGCTTTTCCTGCAATGTGCAACAAGCTCTCAGATCAGAGTGAAGTTGAAAACAGGGTTGTGGTTGATGGCACTCTCATTACTAGCAGAGGTCCAGGAACTTCCATGGAGTTTGCACTTGCAATTGTGGAGAAGCTGTTCGGGCGCGTGAAAGCACTAGAGCTTGCAAAGGCGATGCTTTTCGTTTACCCGTAGACAGAAAAATGGTGAGTTGAATTCATGTGTACGTGAGTTCATTTTGATATACGATGTTATTGTGAATAAATAAATGAGTTCTAGATTGAAAGAACTAGCCAGGATGAGCCCCGTTGTTAATTTCTATCATGTTGTTCTCCTAAAGAAGTTTATGAATAGAAAAATGTTATCATCCCGATCCTGTTCTTTGCAATCCATTCACAACGGAATCTTCGCTCTTTGTCTGACTTTACAACTAGTAAATCTGTAGGTGATGTCCAGAATTAACGGCACAGATTGTGGACTCTTTTAGATGGGTTTTTCTTCATGGATTGTACATTTTCCTCATCGATGGAAAGACCCTTGCCTCGTCATTATGTTGAACAGTCATAAATGCTCTTCTGAGTTTCTAGATTTGAGAAATTTCTAGACAGTAGTCTGATCTCTTTTGCTCATCCTTTAATTTATAAAGTCGACTTTGACTTTTTTGCAAATTTTTAACGACCAAGAGAAAATTAGTTCCAATACCGTGTTCAACTTGTTCCAATACCGTGTTCAATGGACCTGATAGTCACTTGTCTATGTTTCGTTCTATTCGATATTTTAGGTCCCTATTTTGTCTCGACGGTTATGCCACGATGTCCTTAAAGCCTTTATGTGCCACATTAAAATTACCTTTTGGGAAGGTTTGTTTGATATTCAAAAATTGCTCAGCAATAGTCGGACAAGTGGGGAATGTTGGGGTGAACTAGAAAAGTTTGGGTAGAGCCAGATCTAAATGTTGACTAGGTAAGCGTCATGTAATAAGAGTAGTAGTTATGAACCCTGTAGACCATCCCATGAGGGTGGTGAAGGGAGGACCCCAATTGGTAGAAAAAAATCCCTCAACCCCTTGGGGTTATTATGCACTTGGAAGAAGAAGTAGAAAAAGGAATAAATTTAGTGACAATTTGATTATTCGTAGCGGTAGTAAATAGGAATGGATACTCTAATATGGCACGAGAATTATTTTTTATTTTTGGAAAAAACAAAGGGTTTTAATATCATAAAAATTAACTGCTTTCTATATTAGTTCATCTTAGCTTTAAGTTTGGCTCTAGGGTTTCAGATGAAGGTTAAATTCCAATCAAGATGACCAATGAAAGTATAATGACAGAACTTTCCTCAAATATCAGTAGTAGTAATAGCCTAATTTTGAAATGACCTCTATGGCAACTGACCATAACATAATCCAGGCAAACTCCTAAAGATCTTGTCAATTGGAGGGTATTCAAATTTAAGATAAAGTGAAGAGAGGCCTATATTCACCATTTAAAGTATTAGAGGGTATTCAAATTTAATATATCTTTACTTTCAATTTAACATTAATTTGTACATATGAGGGTCTATTTTGTAAGACTAAAAAATATAAGCATCTTACTTCACAATTAGTCTATGAGACAAATATAATATATACGAGAGCAAGCATCACAATAGAACTCGTATTTATGGGATAAAATTAAAGTAACTCTAGTCAAGTTTCAATTTATTTGAGTACACCTTCAAATTACTATAAGAATCAATTGTCGTCTTCCGTTCAATTTGGGTTGTTAATATAAAATTAGAAATGAATAGAAAAATTAAATTCTACACTATTTTTATTTTTATTTTTTAAATTACTTTTTTCTCAATATTGTTTTGAAAATATATTTTGAGTACTTTTTTTCTAGTTTAACAGCCAAATCAGATAGGGTAGCTCTTTAACCGACATATATTCTAAGTTAGAGAATTGAATTTTAAAAAATTAGAAGGTCACTGTTTGGCCAGCCTGGCGTGTGTGAACACCGCCCCCACAACTAGGGGTGGGCTTTTCGGCTTCGGGGTCGGGTCATATTTTCGGGTTTATATCTATACCCGAACCCGATTTTCCGGGTTTAGACATTTTAAAACCCGAACCCGAGAAAACCCGACCCGATCGGGTCGGAAACGGGTCGGGGCGGGTCGGTATTTCGGGTCTCGGGTTTTTTGCCCAGCCCTACCCACAACTATCCCAAGGTTTTTTTTTCTTCTTTTAGTTGTAGGAGAAAAAAATGATTTTACTCTTTCAAAAATAATTTAATTACCACCTATCAGATAAAGCTGACTTCTTTTATTTAACTAGTGGCATCACATTAATTGCCCACTTGGTCTTTTTTTTATAATAAAGCTGTTGGGCATTATATATTATTGGCGTGTACGATAATTAATAAAGTATGGTGCCCGGATGAGTATCGATGGAAGAGGGAATGGGGCAAGAAGACTAGAGTCAAGGTGATAGCTACCTCGATTAAGGTAGTGTTTGTTGGTGGAAATATTAGGGAGGTGAAAATTTTAGAATATTGAATTTAGTAAAAAAGTAAAGATATTTTATGAGAGTTTGTGAAAAAATGAAGAGAAAAAAGATTTGAGTGAATATTATAATGATACAGAATTGTTTGATGGAAAAAATTATTAATTTATAATTTTTTAACATATGCCCTAACATCTCGGGAAACAAATACCTCATAAAACTTATAATTTTGCTCCAACATTTTGAGAGAATGTCACGCCCCGAAAATCAACAATGGAATTTTCAATAAAACAACTTCGGAAAAAATTATCTTCTTTATTCAAAACAAAACATCATCAAAATGTTAATGTTTTTGAAACATAAACTTGTACAATTTTCAAAACAATACTACTCCCGCCCGCATGTCATTTAAGTATCATCCTTATCACGTTCTTTAAAAACTCTAAAAGTGGGGAAAATAATAACGGAGTGAGTTCGACAACTCAGTAAGCAGAGAATAAAAATATATATTCTTTTCTTTGAAAATAATACTCAATTCAGTGACCAGAAATATAGAAAAATAAAATAATTTTACCAGAAAATCCCCTTTGGCATTAACAGTAAGCCACATTGACCCCTGTGGCAGGGCTGTGCAACGACTTAACCGACGGCCAAACCGAATTAAGCCAACAGTAAGTGGAGTTTGCCCTATTAAGACTTAGCCACGTAGGCTAAGTGTGCACTAGGGAGAAACCCACACAGAAACCAATCCGAAGAATGGGTGCACTCAGTAATCAGTAAGTTGGTACCAACAGCAGCAGTAATCAGTAATCAGTAACAGAACATCGACTCAGGGTTTGAAAACATTATAATATATAATATCAGAACTCAGATTCAAAATCAGAAATGATGTTCAGCAGAATATATAATCTTTGAGAAATAATTCAGAATAGTTATATAAACAATCTCAATAGGTCTTTTAAAATTTCACATTTGTTTTCAGAATAACATAAACTTGCAATAAAATATTTTCCACAAAATTGTTTATGAAAACGTGTTCATAATTTTTGAAGAACACAATATAGTAGCTCCGCTTACCCGATTTACTTCAAAAATCGAACCACCCTAGAATCCACGTATTGCAGCGACCCAAAAGATCCGAAGAAAATCGAGAAACTCATCAATGACCGAAATTGACTTAGGGAGAGAAAACTCAAAATGGAGAATAACCCGAAATTGAGTGGTGTGAATAATCTCTGAGCAGAAGGTCCCTTTTTATAGGCGAGTTTTGGCCGAAAATAAATGAATAACATCCCAAAACCAATGCTCTTTCGAAATCCTCCATTAACCACCATAACTCGCATGATTTACTGAGAAGTTTTGAGATTTACACAATAGAGTTGAAAAACCACAAAAATCAGTCGAAAAGGTGCTAAAACGGATGAGAAATCGAAAATAGAAAGGAAATTGATGAGATAGAAACTGAAGGGTTGAAAATGGAGGCTAGGGCAGAAGAATCGAGATTCTAAAGTTTGGGGAAGAAGAAGATCAAAATATACCGTTTTACTTAAAAATTCAATTCGAGCAAAAACGTGTTTAAGTAAAATAAAACTTCACCGTGTTAATAAAAAAACATAGGTGCCTCAGTGTCCAGCTTTACCTATTTTCTTTTTTAAAAGACCGGGTCCTCACAGAGAATCTCATTTCATTGCAATTTTGGAACTCAAATCGGCAGAAACCAGTCACGTGCCTCAAATATGAATGTTCTTCCATTTAAAATTGACATATTGATCCATCCTATGTAAAATGGGACATTTGTGGTCAATTTCATCCTTAAAAAAAGGGAAATTGGATTAGTTTTCATCCAACTTAGCCCTTATAAAATCTCTTTGAAATAATTTTCAACGAAATTTACGCGTTCCTTTATCAATACGTGCGCTACCATGTATTTTTAAAAGCATTTTTTTTTTATTTTCTATGCAAAGAAATGTCATTAAACAACACAGAGCCAAACAACCATGAGGTTTAAAGTACAAGTTCTGCTTCAACAAAAAACTGGGTAAACTAGAAAAAGGAATAGAACTAAAGAACATTTTATCCGTAGCCCACTTGGCCAAGTAATCCGTATTGAAATTAGTTTGGCGTGAAATTTTAGCAAAATTTCACGATGGTCTACCCAACGTCATTTTATGAATGACTTCAATAATGGATCTCTCATCCCCTATTAATGAAAGGGAGCTACTCGAGATACCCGAGATAGGGAGGGAGTGAGTCACTTTCAAACGTCACGACCTCCAAATTACAATTTAAATAAGATTGGGCCATTTAATTAAGGGTAAATTACGTTTTACATCCTCTAATTGTCATTTATTTCGTAATTTGCATCCGAAACTATTTATAATTTATACATATTACATTTTAATCAATAAGATTGAGCCATATGTTTTATTGTTTTATGAAAAAAACTTTTTGTTTTTGCACTCTTGAACTATGCGGCCAATGTCACTTTCTTATCGAACTCTCGAATTATCAATATTCATCAGTACGCGCCCTCAAATAAGTTCTTATCTTTAAAATTGTGGCACATGATCTATTTATAACATATTTGACACGAGTTTGACCGTGACATATTGTTTGAAGATGCTTATTTTAAGTACTTCGAAAGATCAATGTGACAATTTTAATAATTCAAAAGGCTCAAAAATTGAATTATAATTTATCTCAAGAGCTTCTTATAAAATAGATTTTCAGTACAGAGCTTTTGTAATTAATTCAGGTCCGTATATAATCCCCAATAATACATCCCACATTAATCTAATCATGCAAGCTTAAATATAATTATGAAGTCAATGATAGGCTTCTTAAGCCTTTGACTTTCATAAGTGAACAATAAATTCCAGTACGAAAACAGAATTCCAATCCTCTGTTGGATTCGGAGGCTGCTCTGTATTAGCCCCGAGTCCCAAAAGTAGGATAAAGGTTTTCATGTAAAGTCAAGTGGTCATGTTTGCCAACCGAAGATTTTTCAAACTATTTTGTAAGAGCAGGTTATTTATTCTAGCTTTTTGGCTAGAATAGAGAACTAATATAACCAAATAGTTTAAAATGAAATTTTTGCAGCTTATCTAACTTAATAAAAGTTAACAAAAAATTTTAACAAATGAACAGTAGTTCTCTATTTTTAGAGAATCACTATTCACTTCTCTATATTAAAATAACAATATATTTTCTCTTTTATCTTTCTCTCTTCTTTTTATCCCTCTCTTCTTTTTTATATTATATATATATATATATTTTAATAAAATAGTAAAAGTAAATAGTTAAAATAGAAAAGTTGTCGAAGATGTTTTTAAAAAATTAATAGTTAAAATGAAAAAATATACTTTTTTTTTAATTAAAATAGAGATCAAAATATGAAGAATCGGCTTTTTAAAGGGATGACTTTAAAAAGCCAAACAACCTACAAATTCCACGCGGATATTTCGGATTGCCCCGAGATTTTACTGTCTAATCTCGACCAAAACATTAAAGAAATGTCTGAATAACATTGATTACGCAAACCTCTGTCATTGTTGCTCTGCCACGCTTGCATTTTAGGACGTTGTATTTCGTTGTCCACCATTCTACGTGCTATACCGGTAACCGTGCAGGTCTCCAGATTAGACCGATCTCTCTTCTCTCTCTTCGTTGATTATGCAAACCTCAATCATAGTTGATTTCCCACGCTTGGATTTTAGGACGTTGTATTTCGTTGTCCACCATTCTACGTGCTATACCGATAGGCGATAACCGTGCAAGTCTCCAGATTAGACCAATCTCTCTTCTCTCTCTTCCTATCATTGCCAGCCGTACGGTTCCCCAAGGTCAGCTTCTTCAATCTCTTCCCATGTGGATTTCCTAAGAACTCCCACTGAGTTAGCAGCTCCATCCTGCCATTCGTTCAGTGAAAGAATGCCTTTTATCAGTTTGTTTTCTGAGAAAAGGCATAAAGCTATTCAATAATCCAAGATGAACTCCCTGGTCTTCCTTTATTGTTGTTGTTTTCTTTCTAAAATACGATAAGCACAAGCCCAAGATTTTAAATTTTGAATTTCTTTCATTTTCCCGGCGACCAAACAAGTGACTATCAGGTTCATCCTTATGTTGCTCTGTTCTTGGTGTTCATTGTCACATCTAAATTCTAATATGCGTATCTAATTAATGGTAGACTTTAGAAGTTCCTCATGATCCATAAGCTTTTGTGGGTTTTCATCGATTAGACCGTATATAGTTTGCTGGTTTTAGTCGCTAACTGTGAGTAAAGGGGCAATCCAGGGTTTGCAAGTTCAGTTGCTGAGTTATTATCAAAATGAATCATCTCTCTCTGTACATGAAGTAAAAACTGAAAGGCTATTTTTTGAAAATTTTCTATGGGGATCAACTGTAGTAAATCCATCATCATCGTTTTAGTTGTGCTCTGTACTATTGTTATTGTTTTTGTTATTATGTTGAGTAATAGATTAAGTAGTGCTTGAATGGAATGAATGTAACCACACCCTCCACCATTTTTTAGGAATATTTGAGGCCTATAAAATGATCAATTCAATCAAAAAAATACACCATGGGTTTGGCTGTCAATTTCTAATTTTAAGTTTTCATGGACCTTTTACAATTTGCTGGAAGTTTTTCGTGGACTTTGGTGCCTTTACAATATGTGGAAGGATGGTACTTTTAAACTTGTTCAGTTTCTCATACCCGGTCTTCTAGTATGAACTTTAATTAATTTTGTCTCATGCCTCTGTGCATAACTGACGTATTGTGAAAGGAGGTTCAGTTTACTGAGATCTTCATGAGGGGTTCCCCCCCTCCACCCACCTAGCAAAAGGAAAAAAGGGAAATCACTCCCAGAACCTAATGTCAAAACAGTTCCCAAAATCCTGTGAAAGGTGTTCTCAGAGTTTGGAATATAGCTTTCTTGTGCTCTGGCTACGTTCAGTATAGTCCTTACCCGGGCTCTTCTTCATGTGGCAAATGGCTATTTTAATTCCTATCTGCCCTCCTTGTAGCAGAAATGCGAACTAAAATTCATGACTACGACTCTGGGCCCCCAGCAGTTACATGATGGCAGGTTAATGTTTTATGGTTTACTTAGACAGGGAAGTCCTTTGATTGATTGCAGGTACTGATAAACGTTGCCAGGTGATGACTTGTTTCTCTTGTTTTTCTACAAAAAATGGAGCTTCCTCAGATAACAGGACAATTGAAGGCGATGAAGGTACACATTTTGTGAACTTTACATATAGAATTTTTTTTTTCTTCTGGTTAAGGTAACTTGATTAGTTTGTTCCTTCATATTCTCAATTTATCAGCTGATAAAGCTTGATGCTCATATATTCAATTCCAATGTCAGTTAAATGGCCAAAAGATTCCAGCTGTTAGATATGTTGCTCTCTTTCATGATATAGTGAAAGAGTTACTAAATTTGTTGGGCTTAAATTGATCTTCTCATTCATTACTTACCCTGGAATGATTAGTGTTTTCTGCTCTAGTAGATGCTATCTTCTTTAAAGTATGGCTTTGATTTCTAAACCAGTGTAGATTCTAAAACAATTCAAAGGCCACTACAACACTTACCTTCCAGATACTCTATTCTCTATTCTTCCTCTCTTTACGTGTTACTAGGCTACTCTTTTCAAAGTTTTGACAACCACTGACCTCTCAACAAGATCATATAACCAGCTCTCTAGTATGGTGTGGAATAGCAGTTGTGACTTTAGATTTAAATTTTTTTGGCAGGGAAACTATTCCAGAAGGGTTATATTTGTTGTTTGTCATTCAGGTTTTATGCTTTGATAGACATTGCCAAATTTCAATGTTTTTCCTGGCATAATTTGGTCAAACACACCTGTCGCTATTGGTAGTTGGTCTTTGGATAACTTCAGATTTGACTATCTTTTGCATTCTCTGCAGCATGAGAATAGGTTTAATTAAAACAGACAAGCGTTTGAAAGTCCTTCCCATTCTTCATATGTATGTTTGATATATATATATTTAATGTTAAGGCTTCTAATTGCTTCGACGTCTACAGAACTTTCAGGCGTTAAGAATATTATTCAGTACTCTTACAAGGAATTGCAGATTGCCACGAACAATTTCAGTCGAGCAAATAAAATTGGGGAGGGAGGCTTTGGTTCTGTCTATAAGGTGATCGCACACTGTATATGATTTTATCCGCATTGTTTGAGGCATACGCGGGTATCAACACTTTAGTGTGGTGAAAACTATTTAACTTTGGCAGCTAATGATGTTGGAAATCTTGTCATGAACAGGGGACGCTAAAAAATGGTAGTGTGGCTGCTATAAAGGTATTGTCAGCACACTCGAGCCAAGGGGTGCGGGAGTTTTTGACAGAAATAAAGGTGATCTCAGAAGTAGAGCACGATAACCTGGTTAAGTTGTATGGTTGCTGTGCTGAAGGAAGCCACAGGATTTTGGTATATGGCTATCTCGAGAATAATAGCCTTGCGCAAACACTACTGGGTATTTCTGAAAGGAGGAGGCCTCTTCTTATGCTTGTCCAATTGTTTTTTCTTCGTGTGAATCATTAATTGGCTAGGCAATGACTTAGTGTCCATCTCTACGTTTAGGTGGATGCCACAGCAGCATCCAATTCAGTTGGCAAACACGGCGTAAAATTTGCATAGGTGTTGCTCGGGGGCTTGCATTCCTTCATGAAGACGTCCAACCACATATTATTCATAGAGACATCAAAGCGAGCAATATTCTTCTCGATAGAGACCTAACGCCCAAGATTTCAGATTTTGGTCTTGCAAAGTTTATTCAACATGACCTGACCCATATTAGTACGGGTGTTGCTGGGACAGCGTAAGTTTGCAGATTCAAGTTCTAAACTCATCATGCTCCATCTGAATTGGAAGGCCATACATAGTTTCTACATGTTTATGCGAAACCCTATCCATGCGAAGGTTTTTTTTTTACTCCTGTAGCCCTCAAAGATGTATTGCTGCTAATGTGTCAAGTTTTGTTTTCGTTCTGGGATTTCACTTCATTTTTACCACTTTTTTTTATCCATTTTCTTTAGATTATGGTTATATGATCAGGTGGCCTTGTTTGGTTTCCACAGAGGTTATCTGGCTCCTGAATATGCAATACGAGGTCAAGTAACAAGGAAAGCAGATATTTATAGCTTTGGTGTCCTGCTCTTGGAAATTGTTAGTGGGAGGTGCAACACAAACATGCGCTTACCTGCCGAAGAACAATACCTGCTTCTAAGTGTAAGGACTTTGGACTTCATTTTCCTTGTTTGTTCTTTTTTTTGGGTTAGGGGGTGTGGGGTGATGGGGGGATACCAACCCTTTTAAACTACAAGCATTTTCGCAATGTTAGGGTCAAATTACCAATTTGGATATCAAATATCCTAATTCAAAGGACCCTCTAGGATTTGAAATATCCAAACTACCTTTACACAGAAAAGGAGAATACCACTGGTAAGTGTACTAATTATTTCAGTAAAATCATCTCTTGGTAGTCCAACCATTGTCCATTCATTACAGTGCGCGTGTTCAGCAAGACAAGCCCCTTTGTGGGAAGGTCAGATGTCGGGGAAGTGAAAGAAAAGAAGATCATTACCTTCACTCTCGATAACCTTGAATTCTGACGGGAAATAAGAATAATTACAGGAAATTGTGTCTTATTGAAATGGTTGAATAATCACATCATATTTAATTCTAGTTTCCATGTGTTACACTCTAAAACATTAAATAGAATCAAATAATGTTAGGAATTGACCCTTGCAAGGAAAGAAGACATAATAAAATAGACAAAAAAAACTGAGCTTCCTTGTGGATTAATTCGCAGTGGCGCTTGAAGTGCATTCAAATGCCCATTTGGACCTGACTCGATGTTTGACTTGCATTCGGCTCTCTTTATTATACTCCTTGATTTCCAAAAAAAATATATCACTAAAGAGAAGATGATATATGTTTTGTTATTGTCCTATTTCGTTGAAGCTTTAGTTATCTACTTTATGTATTGACTTTTGTCAAAAAAAAAAATTGGATCCTGGAATTTAAAATATTTAACATATAAATATCGTAAACATTTGATACATTATACCTACAATTACTTGCAAAAACAGTTTTTTGCTCTCTGATAGATATGAGAACTCCTAGTTTTTGCATGAAACTCTTTCACCTACTTCCATTTGAAATGTTGTTCGAACTGTGCTTTGGCTGGTCATGTTGAAAGACTCTTTCCAAAGCTGCTTCTATTGCAGCTTATCAGCTTAGATCGAAACTCTTGGGAAAGGCTTTGTCCAAACAACTGCTGAAAGCCTATCGAATATGGTCTTTGCAACTTCATTTCCAAGCCTTTCTTCTTTCAAATTTGTCTATGTAATCGTCTGCAACTCATTCTTTATCTTTCTCTCTGGCTTGAAATAAACTCATTCTCGAGTCATCATTTGTCTGTCACCTTAGAGAACACGGAATTGCTAAATATGAACTTACTGAACAGATGTTTTCTTTTCTCTGAGTTTGCCTTTTGTACTGGTATTGAGGGCTTGCTTCGGGTTCTGAAGACAACTCATCAGCTTCCTCTTTAATATCCTTACTAGCTGCTGTCAGTAGGAAGCCACTGTTAATCTCATCTAGTCAATCTAAGAAATTTTCGATATGAAGATGCCCATTAAAGCTAGGCAGGTCAATCTTCCTGCAAAGATCTTTAGGTCCTTAATCATAATGACCACCACTACTTCGTTTTTGCTTTAAACCTATAGAATACGCCTTTGGCATCGTCTTTATCATAATAAAATTCTCTGCATAGACTGGTTGCCTATTTGGAGGCATAAAAGCGTGATCATGGCTAGCTTTCTTCATTTCATGGTTCGCATCTGGAGCCATTGAACAACCAAGCAAGAACCGCCCATAATACTTGGTGAGTCTATGCTAGAAATCCATGAATTGACCATTGTAGGAGGCTCTCTTTTCTGATTGTTGTCATTGGGAAGATTGCGACCATTTCTTATAATAGACAGCTGGGCAGTGACAAGTCTATAATACTCACGGACATAGTGGTAGTCCAAGGAAGACAAGATCACTGCAGTCTTTCTTTGAAACCTTGAATCTCTCTGGAGAACAAGAAAACGGGGAAAAAATTCTGTGGAATGGCTTGATAGTTATGCGAGTGTCATTACTTACCTTTATATAGGTTACACTGCAATACCCAAGAGAAATATCATAAAATCACTAAATGAAACATAATAAGACAAACAGAAAACCCATAACCATCATTTGGAGTTTGCTAGCACTTCGTACACCACTTTGTATGTGACCGTTTGTTTGGCTTGCTTTTGAGCTGTTCTTTGAATGCTTTCTAAATGAATCTCTGTGGCCTACTTCTATTTAAAATATTGTGCGAATCACTCTTGAATGCACCCTTTAATTGGCTCACATTGGGAAGCTTCACTACTTCTAATGCAGCTTTCTGTCTGAGCTCAAAACTCACTGGATGAGCTCCATATAAATGGCCATCAAACGCCTATACTATGTGTCCCTTGTGCTTTTTTTTTTTACTTTCAGGCCTTGTTTATTCAACTTGTTTCATGTAAGCGTTTGAAACCTATTGCCACTAGTTTACCTGAGAAGAAGCTTATCGGAGAATGAGTTTCCATGTGTATTTGGCCATTTTTATGTTTCATTTACTCTCCTGGAAGCGATTCAGAATAGAAATGTCAGACAGTACTTCTGCTGTATACTCAAGGTTTTCAAGAACATTGCCCAAACAGTTAGTATTATGAGTTAATCTCTTATCTTCAATTGAACTGTGTATTGAACTATTGTAGCTGTAAAGAAATGAAAAAAACTACTGATACTCATCTTGGTAATCTAGGAGAAGAGCTAGAAATTTGACTTACCAGAGACAGTCACCTGTTTTGCAGACATGGGAATTGCATAAGAAGGGGGAACTAATGAGATTAGTGGACACATCATTGAATGAGGATTTGAACCCTGAGGAGGCATGCATATTTCTAAAGATTGGTCTTCTTTGCACCCAGGACATGCCAAAGTGCCGGCCGTCCATGTCCACTGTTGTCAGGATGTTACAGGGTGAAATACGCGTATCTGACATGGAGATATCAAAACCAGGCCTAATTTCTCAGTTCATGGACACCGAAACTTCAGGATTAGATTCATCTTCATCATCAGGGATCACGACCACTTCTGTTGCTACCATGACTTTCAATTCAATATATGACCGAAGCAATTAAGTAGGGTGAAACATTTTATTAGGTATATATCCTTTTGACAGCCCTTTGGAGGTTTTTCTCGTCTTGATTTATTGTGAGGAAAAATGAAAAATAAAAAAGAATTTAAAGTTCTATCAAAGCAGTTAAAGTACTTTCAAAGTGCTGCCCTAACTACACCTTAAATCACTCTTTTTTTAATTTTTTTAATTTTTTAAATCACTCTTTGGGGGAAAGAATTATGTCCTAATAGAGAATTACTTAATGGGTCCTAACAAGCTATTAGATGCATGACAACACATTAATGAATTCATCCAATGGTCTATATCACATGTAATTTTTTTTTTCATTTTGTATTTTTTTATACATTTTAATATAGACCATTGAATAGATTCATTAATGTGTTGTCATTCATCTAATGACCTATTTTGATCCATTAGGTAATCCATATTAAGAGGGAATCCGAGTCCCTCTTTTGGGGCCTTCAATTGGGCAAGTCTTTTTGTCATCAATTGTATTGTTTTCATTTTTTTTAAGAATGAGTTTGCTGGAAGGAAATAAACAACAAAGTTGTAACGTGATTTTGAATTTGAATTTTGAATTGGCCATAAAATGGCGTAAATTTATGGGTGTTCAAAGCCACCGGTATAATTCGGTGGAACCGATACTAGTACCGACAGTTTAAATTTTAGAAAAAAACCCGATGAATTTACCGGTTTCCAATTTACCCAGCATCGGATTCCCGAATACCGGTAAATCGGATTTTAATTTTAATTTTTATATTAAACGACATAATACCCAAATTCCCAATTCCCCACTTCACTCTTCAGTTCACAGTCCCCTCTCAACGTCCACAGCCTCTCTCTCCCTCCCCTCCCTCTCCAAACGGCAAACTCCCTGCCAGTCTGCCACCACCACGCCGGCCATGAAGCACAGTCCGGGTATCTTCTTGGAATGGAGCGCTGAGGAGCAGGCCATACTTGAGGAAGGGCATCCGAGTACATATTGGGTTTTGAGAATTTTAAATGGTTTTTGGAAAAAGAGCAGTGATTTGTCTTCTTCTTCGTTCATGTGAGATTCTAGCAGGTTTGCTTCAGTTTGGTTGCAAGAATTTGATTGGAATTCGAGTTGTGACTGATATTTTTGTTTTTGTCTGCTTATTGAGGTTCTTGTATGTAAAAACTTGATTACTTTACTAGAAGTATATGATGGATAATGGGTTCTTTCTGAGGCTGACAACTTTGATTTCTAGTGGTTTTATTAACCATGGGAATGCTTTTTTTTCTAATTAACCATGGGAATGTTTGGTTTGTTTAGTTCAAGTTGGTTTGAGATTTTCATTAAAATGTGAATGCTTTGATTGAACTTCCAGTTTCCCTCGTGATGAAATTTCTTTTAGCTTTTATATAACTTTGAGAGTACTGTTCAATTATTATTATTTTTTTTTTCAATCTGATGAAATTTTTCAAATTGGGAGTTCATTTAAAGGCTTGGTTTATTTGGTCGTGTAGAAACTCAAAGATGTTTTAAGAAGAGCTGAAAAGTTAAATTAAGGGGGTTTTCATATGGATTGCAAGAAAACATTTACTGTCCAGAGTCTAATGTTGTTACTTCTCATTTCATCTTAATACATAAGATGTTATTTAATTTTATTGATTTTAGATTTCATTAGTTTATATTTTATTGATATATAATCAATAGATCAAAAGAAAAAAATATATATTGAGTCTAAAAAAGTTAAAAAATAGTTCAATATAAATGCAGGTTAACCAGGAACCATCACCGCTAAAACTATCATAGATAAGAGCCCTTTTGTTCTTAACGGTGTAGGTGTAGGTGACCAATATTTGAAAACTAACATATTCGATGTAGGTGCCGATTTTGGCCGGTTGAACAGCCCTAGGTAAGTCGACCAACATCAATTTGCTAACGAGGAAGTGATGGTGCTGACGTGTCATGGACTTGGCGAAGGTATCCACAACCTAGAAAGAGGGTGGAAATGTGTGGAAAAGTGATAACCTTTCTATCAAAAGCTTGGTGAATGGAGTGGCAGTCAACATAAATGTGTTTGATTCGCTCATGAAATACAGAATTGGCGGCAATTTATATAGCACTTGTGTTGTCGTCGTGACATAACTTGAGTATCCTTGACTACCAATTTGACATGTTGCTCCTTTACTTTGTCTTTATGTGGAGAATGAATACTGCCATCAACATGACCTATAGATCCTCGCCCCCGTGATACCTGGAAAGGGGTGGAAACGTGTGGAAGAGTGATAACCTTTCGATCAAAAGCTACACGAATGGAGTGGCAGTCAACGTGAATGTGCTTGATTTGCTCATGAAATACAAAATTGACGGCAATTTGGATAACACTAGTGACGCAATTTGGATAACACTTGTGACGGCAAGACATAACTTGAGTATCCCACTAACCACTTTGACACGTTGATCCTTTGCTTTGTCTTTGTGTGGAGAAGGAATACTGACATCAATATGACCTATATAGATCATCGCCCCGTGATAGTCTCGGAATTTAGCGAAGAAAGTATTTGACTAAAAAAAAAGAACGAAGAAAGTATCTAACTTATCTGACATGCTGCGGAATCGAAAAATATAACCAAGGCCAAAAAAAAATCGAAACAGAGTATTATCGACGCCAACAATAAGATAACAGACAATAAAATATCCCCACGCAACAAAGGCCGAAATACAGTAGCACCCACACGCGGACTGTAATAGCACCGAGAGGAGCACCCACGGCAGGAAAATTAGCACCCAAAAAGATGGCACGGAAAGCAGCAGAAGATATCACCCACAATAATTGCACCGAAATCAACAGAAGCACCAATAGCAGTACCCAACAGAGAGCACCCACGCCGACACGAGTAAGACCAAAATCAACAAGAAGCACCAACGAAATACCGAAACGCTATACCGAAATACGAGATACGAAAGTGGAAATATAAATACCACCGCGGACGAATGAGAAATGGCCCGAGAATGCGAAATGGTCTGCCGACAGCAAGAGACGAGATTGGCAAAAGAGCCTAATGCGAGAAACGCGATCTGGAACACCAGGAAATTGCCGAGAGCCACAAGGAGAACCAAAAATACTCTCACGACGGTCTGGAACAAAGCATCCTAGTTTAGTTTGGCAAGTGAAGTTCTTTGGGGTAATATAAATCCTGTTTCATACATTGGAATCCAACATAGTGAAAGTGATCACAGAAATGCGTCCAGAAAAATTATTTCCAACATAGTGAAAGTGATCACAGATCACAGGCTGATACTCCGTTTTAGGCATGATGAAAGGGTTAACTGATAGAGATCATAGGTGATCTCTTTGTACAAGTAACAAACGGACAATATGTGTAACAATGATACATTATTTGGATCATCCTAGTATAGAATGAGTAAAAGGACATAAAATAAAATAAAAAAGGAAAGAGAAAATCGAAAATCGAAAAAGAAAAAAAAAAGAAAAAAAGAAAAGTTGTGTAGTCAATCTAGCTTCTGCTTTTGGAACATCTCCACCACAAAATGAAAAAACATAGCACTCTGTACCCAATGATAAAACTCAACATCACAGCCAAATTGCGCCATTTCTGTGACTCTAAAAGACCTTGCTGTGATAGGAACCCATTTGCATTCAACTGGCATTGTCCTCCCTCGAATGTCAAACACCTGGTCCTCCCTTGCTCTCCTCCATACTCATTTATCATCAAACACTCAAATGGGTACTTGAACAAACTCAGATAATGCATGAAAATCCAGTACCTAGGTATGTTTTCCTTTGATATGAAATACCCAGAAAAGAGAAAGAAAGAACCCATTATCCCTGCAATCATGGAGTTACCCATAATGAAGTTTGGCACTAGAGCACTGAAACATGCAACAAGAGAATCGGACATCAAGAGAACCATCCAAACCACCAGAGAAAAGTAAAGGAATCCATTGATGTCCTTCCTTAAACCAACTAGCCAGTAAACTGGGGTCGAGTAGAGAAGGCCAACCATTAAAAGGAAAGGAAGAAAGACGAGGGTGTTTGCGATGACATAAGAAGATACTCTGTAAGCTCCTCTTGAAGTCTCGTTCATCAAAATTCTTCTCTCTTGTAGGAAAATTGGGAGGCCTTCGGTTGTGGAAGATAGCAGGAAGGTGAGGCTGAAGGCAAAAAACCCAGTTCGGGTTTGTATGGCAGCTTGCCCCTCCTTATTGCCTACATTCAGGAATATTGTACCCAGTATAAACCCGGCTAGCAACGCTTGTATAACTCTCGTGCCAAAGAGTTGCTTGGTTCTGAAGATGTTTTTGCAAAATCTTTGCCCAAGTATTAGAACCTCCTCAAATCTGGATTTACCGAAGAAGAGAAGCTTTGCTTCTCCATCGTTAGAGTATTCATGCTTCCTCACTTTCTGATCTTCATCCTTGTTTTCGTCAGAGTGTACTTCTTCCAATGAACTTTGGTTGCTGGGAGTTTCTGAAGTTTGAACAACCAAGCTTTCTATATCATCAATGGCGAATTCAAGCACATTAACATGTGGAGGAATGCCATGGCCGGCCAACCTAAGCCTCTCTTCAAGAAGGTTCAATGATCCATGATGCATGACAAATCCTTCCGAGAGCAAAACAATGTGATCGAACAGTTCGAGGATTCGAAAACCAGGTTGGTGGATGGTTAAAACAATGGTCTTACCTTGATTTACTACCATTGATCTAAGCAATGAGACCACATGAAGGGCTGAGGCAGAATCCAACCCAGAAGTTGGTTCATCGATCAAAATCACTGCAGGGTCATGAACTACACCAACTCCAATCGAAACTCTACGCCTTTCCCCACCCGAAATGCCTCGATAGGATCCTCCGCCGATCCTCGAACTTGCAACGTGATCCAAACCAAGCTCCTTCATTAGCTCTTTCACTCTAAGGGCAGCCTCTTTTCTCCCGCACCTTAGCCTTAGCAGAGCACTATACATGAGTGTTTCTTCCACTGTAAGCAATGGAAACAAAGCATCGTCTTGGGTGACATATCCCGATATTCTCCTAAAATGTTTAGCGTCCATAGGCCAATCATTCGCCAATACCTGACCCGAGACCCTCCTCGGCGCTATCTTTCCAGCAAGAATCTCTAGCAGGGTGGTTTTTCCAGCTCCACTAGGACCAGCTATCGCTGTGATCTCCCCGGGCCTTGCTTCGCAATTTACATTCCTCAATATGAACTTAGGAGCTCTCTTTGGAGGTCCGCAACAACACTTCCATGTCAGTTCATCAAACCGGCCACATAATAATTTGTAGCAAAGATTTTTGGTTTCTAACGTATATGGAATTCTCCGGCCACCGGAAACCGGCCCAGTCACTGGCAATTCCATAAGAGACTCAGGGAGATGAAAGAAAGAAAGAAAGAAAGAAAGTATGATACGTTGGATGAATGATATGTGAAGTGAAGGAGGAGATAAGCTAACACACCAAACTAGGTGGTACAAACTTAGAATTTAAAAAGCTTGAGAAGCTGGCAATGGAGATAGTTGGCATGCATGGGCTAAGAGCCTTAAAGACAGAGACAGGAAGCACTTGGTCGTGGGCTTGACTTGATTTTGCTTTCCCAATTGGGGACTTTTGGTGAGGTTTGGAACGTCGGAAGAGTGATTCACGGAAGCTGAAGACACAACAAGGCTGGCTAATTACTTGGTGGGGAAGCTTTTCGAGGTGAACCTAACATTGACTGTGAAGGGGTTGGTGTTGGTTGCCTTACCATCTTCCCCGTGCTAACCCACACCTCAGCAGTTAAGTAGGTTGGAAACTGATAAGGGTAACCTACATCATTGGACAGGGGTTTTGTATGTTGGGAAGGTCAAAACGACAGACTTGTCATTCAATATAACGGTACTTCTATTCATTTTGTTTTTTCGGTTCTAAGGCCCAATGGTCGTGACTCGTTTGTTCAAGCTTGACATTCTTTACCTAAACACAAGAGTTGATCTGCCTTAATCATAGCTCACGCCAACATATTTTAACTGCTGATTGGATTTTGGGTCAGGTAAAGCCCAACCCACAGTCTGGATAACTTTATAAAGACTTCTGCTTTTAGGGAGAATTGCCTAATCTTCGTGATGGACATGTGATGATTTAATTAATGTAACTCTACCATAATATTTCACATTTTCTTAATATCTTAAAGACTTTGCTTTTGCTTATTTTCGTAGACAGTAGGTTCACGAGCGTATAATTCAATCATTTTTTTTAATCAATAGTTGGGGGTAAATTTCAATATTTTGTTTCAAACTATCTTCAGATTCTTAATTATCCCCTAAATTTTATTTCGTTACAACTGAACTTTTTAACTTTGTTTTGTCATAGTTCCATTTTCTAGGGATGAACAAAATCGGATCGCGAACCGGACCAGATCACTCTACCATAATATTTCACATTTTCTTAATATCTTAAAGACTTTGCTTTTGCTTATTTTCGTAGACAGTAGGTTCACGAGCGTATAATTCAATCTTTTTTTTTTGAATAAATAGTTGGGGGTAAATTTCAATAATTCGTTTCAAACTATCTCCACATTCTTAATTATCCCCTAAATTTTATTTAGTTACAACTGAACTTTTCAACTTTGTTTGTCATAATTCCATTTTTTAGGGATGAACAAAATCGGATCGCGGGCCGGACCGGATCACTTATACGTGATCCGGTCCGATCCTTTAATTTAGGAGAACCGAAAATGCAGTCTGGACCACATTTCTAATTTTCACCCTTATCATTTCCAACTAATTAGGGATGTTATTTAAAACCCGAAACTGTTAAACATGCAAAACAATTACTCTCTCTTCGCGTAAAGATACTATTTTGTCCTCGTTCAATTTAGAAGAAAATAAAGGGCAGATTAATTGGATTTTTGCTTGGGTGGGGCTCACTCGTAAAAACGTTAGCCATTTGAAAAATTAAAATCAAAATGCATCATGTTGACAGTTTTGCGTTAAGATACTACGTTTTTTTTTACACGAGGGAAGGGTCACCTATTCTGCAGGTAGGCGGTTTCTTTTCAAAAAGGTCTTAGTTGGTGGAGGATAGAATCTGACAACACAAAATTTAGAAAAATGAGCGGTAACGAATTAAAATTTATAAAATAATTAATAATTTGAAAGAATTATTAATTTATCTTAAAATTTAAAGAATATAATAAAGAAATAAAATATTATAAAATGTTAAAAAGTTGAGCTTTAACTATCAACATCAATATGTGTATACCTATTGATTGGAGGATGGGGATAACTTCTCTTGCTTTGTTCAAATGTTGGTTTAATCACCCTAATCCTTTTTAGAGATTGATTGAGATTATTTATAATTTTTTGTCTTGAATGATTTAATTTTTTTAAATAGATATAATAAATAATAAATGTAATAAATTTCATATTACTACAATAATATTAAATGTTATAAGTAGTATATCTCTTTTTAACTGTCGAATTCAAAAAGTAAATTAAAAAGAATTTTATTCCCATAGGAGCAAGCACCCCTAAGCCAGTGAAGTGCAGAACGAGCCTGGTGTACGAAGTAGGGCTGCAAATTGGATTTTCGGATCGAAAATTTGGTCCGACTAAAATAGAGGACCAAACCGGTATAACGAAATGCGGTCAGCCGATTTCATTTTTTTAAAAATTTTAGGTTAATTTCGAATGAGAAATGACATATAAAAATGTAGAGTTTTAATTTAGATTAAAATTAACCTTTTTAAATTTATAATTTATATTATATAATATAATTTTTTTATTTATATTAATAAATCTGATCCGCACTTAAAAAAAAGGGATAAATATAAAATTGGTCCTTGTGCTATAGACAAAAATCGATTTAGTCCCTGTGATATGAAAAACATCGATTTAGTCCTTGTGATTTCAGAAAGTGATAAAATCAGTCCCTGATGGAGGACCAATAACAAACGAAAATAGAATCACAGGGACTAAATCGATGTTTTTCATATCACAGGGACTAAATCGATTTTTGTCTATTGCACAGGGACCAATTTTATATTTATCCCTAAAAAAAATAATACCGGACCTAACTTCCAGCCCATTAAAGACTTCTGCTGCATATCAGCAGAACGACCTTGTCTTACTGCTTTCGGGGACAGTAGATAATAGGTATTCTTGAACAGTAGAAATACTACTTTTTGGGCCGACAGCTAAGTCGAGCCGCTACAGACTCGCTCCGGAATAAAATGAAAAATCATATAAATAAAGAAGTAAAGGGCAGAATAACGAAAATAAAGATTAATGAAAATGGAGGAACCGTGGACATTTCTGCAAATAAATGAAAATAAAGATATAAAGATAAAAACTAAAAAGGATAAATAAAATGACGCAAACAACAAAAAGGACAGGAAGATATTTATGCCATTTCTGCAAACCCCAGGGGCATTTGCGATCCTCCCGAATCTCATATACGGATAAAACCCCCCAAAACCCTCGTTGCTATCACTCGCACCCTGCTCCTAGGGTTTTTCCTCTGAGCAAGTCCATTTCTACCTCTCTCTCAGTCGTGACAGCTATGGCGATCCACTCTGTCTCTCGTTCTCTCTTCAAAGGCATAACCCTAGCCTCATTCTGCTCCCGCTCTTTCTCCACCACAGCCTCTGCCTATCGCTCCTCTGTCGTCTCCCTTTCTCTCCTCCGGCCCCTCGCCGCTGCGGGTGTGGTCCTCCGCTTGGTATCTCCGGAGACGTCGTTGAGAGGGTTCGCGACGCGCACGACGTCGTCCTCACTCAATGATCCGAACCCCAACTGGTCGAACCGGCCCCCCAAGGAGACAATCTTGCTCGACGGGTGCGACTTTGAGCACTGGCTCGTCGTGGTGGAGAAACCCGAAGGAGACCCCACCAGGGACGAAATCATTGATAAATACATCAAAATCCTAGCCAAGGTCGTCGGAAGGTGATAGTTTTTTTTTTCATCTCGAGCTTTTTATTAGATTTTATCCCCGTCTGTTTGCTGCAGAAACGAACGGAAATGAGAAAAAAATATGGGAATGTAAAGGTCCACGGACTGTTATGTTTTTTAGTTCTCATTGTTCTTTTAGCTGATTTGATTTCTGGAAAATGAGATTTTATGCTCTATTTGGTGAAAATGTGTTGACTTATGTTCAGTTCTTGTGTGAAGACCCTCAAGGTAGTTGTATGAAAATTTTGACTTGTATGTATGTGTTCAGCTACCGACAAAACGGCTAGGAAGGTAAGGAAAGGTGAAGAAATGGATCTCCGATTTTTTAATATTTTGCTACCTGAGAGGGAAATGAAAAGTTTGGATACGATGGACTCTTTCATTTTACTGGAGGTTGTCTTTCGTGGTTGGGGAATTGAAACTTTACAGATGTTTGTTTGGCGGTACTCTGTTTCCTATTGGTTTGAGGATACGTTCCTGAGCGTGAGTGCGCTGATTGGGATATGGTGGAAAGTTGTATCACGCTCATTTTACTGGTGAAGTTGCCTTTTGATGGATCATTGTACTAAAACATTAAACAGTAGTGTTTGGCGGCGCGATGTTTCCTATTAGCTCAGTGACAATATCATGCATGTCAGTTAACAATCAGTCTCTGCGTCTGTCAATTTTTGTGATTTGACTTAGGTGGAAAATGTTCATGATCTTTGAAATTATGCAAATGGATGTATGTATTAGTTTAATTTAGTTTGAATGAGTGACATTGGTTTAAAATGACGTGATTCTCCATTTACTGATTGAAGTTAGATTGTTATGCCTGTGATGCATGAGCGAGTGTGCACTGGCATATATTTTTATAACTTCTTTGGATCATTTTGTACGTTTCTTAACAGTGAGGAAGAAGCGAGGATGAAGATCTACTCAGTTTCAACTAGATGCTACTTTGCATTTGGGGCAAATGTATCTGAAGAACTTTCATATAAGATCAAAGGTTTATTTCCTCTCAAGTATTCTGCTTCTGCTTTTGCTTGATAAGCATTGACATTCTTGGTTATCTATGATAGATGGATAAGTGATTAAATTCTGTGTCTCTCAGAGTTGCCTGGGGTCAGATGGGTTCTTCCCGATTCCTATTTGGATGTTAGGAACAAAGATTATGGAGGTAAGAGGGTACTTGTTTTATCACGTGGCATTTTGGAAGTTACCGAAAAGAACACATACTATCAGCATGTAGTTTAATGAATTAACTAGTTGCTGCCCCCCCCCCCCCCCCCCCAATTGAGGTTTTCTTCATTGTCTTTAAAGCTATACATGTTGGGGGACACAGTACTTGTTACCATCTTAAGTAAGTTAGGGCTATAGGCATCAAAGCATTGGAATTGAGGAAGTCTAACTGCAGGAGTTTGTCCTGTAGAAATAATTACTCAGAGAATGATGCAATAGATTGTTGTGAGGATTTTCTGTTATGGAATAGTGTTGTACATGATTTTCTTTGTCCGATCTTTACTTTGCATCTTGTAGGTGAACCATTCATCAATGGGCAAGCAGTTCCTTATGACCCCAAGTACCATGAGGAATGGATAAGAAACAATGCTCGAGCAAATGAGAGAAATAGGCGCAATGACAGGCCTCGTAATTTTGACAGATCAAGAAATTTTGAGAGGAGGAGAGAAAACACGCAGAACCGAGATTTTCAGAACAGGCCTCCTATGCCGAATCCTGGGCCCAACATGGCACCTAATCAGACTATTCAGAACCCTGGGCCCAATATGGCGCATAATCAGCAAATGCAGAATCCTGGGTCAGGTATGGCAGGAATTCCTCCTAACATGTCTGGAATGCCCCCAAACAACAATATGGGTGGAAGCCCCCCCAGCAACTTCGGTGGGTATCGGCCGAACAACAATATGGGTGGCAACTATACTGGGATACCACCAAACAACAACATGCCACCGAATAACTATATGCCGCCCAACTACAATGTGCCGCCGAACAATATGGGAGGGGTGCCGCCGCCGCCGAACAACATGGGAGGTATTCCACCAAACAGGGGAGGGATGCCACCTAACAACATGGGAGGAGGGCAGTCTAATCCTGGATGGACTAATAATATGCCTAACAGAGACCACCAGAATAGCCATCCTCCAAATAGGGACATGGGGCCTGGTGGAGGGCAGTCTAATCCTGGATGGACTAATAACATGCCTAACAGAGACCACCAGAATAGCTATCCTCCAAATAGGGACATGGGGCCTGGTGGAAATCCTTACTCATCTTAAAATACGCCCAGAAGAGATGCTTACAAATTTGATTATTGTATGCACGCTGTAGATAAGGAGGCTTCCAAAGTTGTCTAGGGGCTATGGGTACTTTGTCTTCGTTTCTGAAGATACTAGACAGATGTGTTACTTTGCTTGGCTGACTGCTTGCTTAAAGTCATGGTTGATTGTTCAATTGAATCTTGCTACAAATTCTATGGTAGGTCTGATGTATTATTAGATGTTCTTTTTATACCTGCTTAGTTCCTGTGAGATTGACAGTTTTAACGACTTTGGATTGCAATCTCATTCAGCTGCGCATTGCCTTTGTTTCCTATGGATGAATCAATCTCCTTGTTTATGCTTCTCTCGTGTAGTGTAGGTTATTAATATAGCGGAATGTGAGGTGCTCACTGGCTTATCAATTGATTGTTTAGTGTTTCGGGGGGTTGTCAGTCCCTCAATCTACATAATTTATAGCGTATCCTGTGAATATTGGAAAATGAGAACGGGGCTTTTTGTGCACTGTTGTCAAGTGTTTTACTCCCTCGTGGGAAGTTTGGGATATCCAAACTTTTTTTTGGTTTCCAAATCTCACCCTGCTTCCTTTAAGCGTGTAGGACGCCGAAGTAATTGAACTGGTTGTGAGTCTTTCCCCAAGAGACATCCAATTTAGGGGTATTCTTATCTCATTGTTTAGCGAACGTAAGCTTTTTACTAGAGAATGTTACAATTTTATACGGGAAATTGTGCCAAAGTAGGTTATTCCATTAGTTGAGTGTGAAAATAGATTGTTTCGTTTGGTTCTCTCGTACTTTAATGGACAGGTCCGCACCATGTCAAATTGTATGCACACAGAGATCGATTTATCCTCTCATTTGTCCAAAAAAAAAATCATGAAATTAATAAAATCTCAGAATTAAAAAGAAAGAGGCTGAGGTCCGATTCCGCCCCTCCAGGAAGTGTTGATGGCCAGGGTGAGGGCGTCCTCCCGTCACCTAACCTCTCTTGCCGCTTATCATATTTAGATGGTGTTTGTAATGTTAAAATTTTAGTAAAATTTTAGGAGTTGGTAAAAAAGGTTGAAGAGAGAGTTTAGACAAACGCTATGTTATTCTTCTGTTTTATATAGCCAAAAACATGATAATCATTGAATTTATTCGGATCAAGTTACTTTACAATTCTTTATTAAAGATAAAAATTATAAAAGCTACGAGCATTGGGTTTATATTGTAGAACATTAAACCGACCTCGTTGGCACCCTGACCCCGAGCATTTTTTTTTGCGGGGTGACCCCTAGCATTAGTATCACACCAAACCTAGAACAAACCGAAGGGAACTCACAGGGAAAACAGCGACCCGACCGTCAGCAGTTCGGAGGTTGGTGGGGGTCATCAGTTTGGGTTGAGCTTAGATCAAAACAATTCTGCACCCAATAAAGAGGGGGGAGCAAGTGAGAGAAAGAGGGAGAAAGTGGGATTGCTGTCGCAGCATTTAGGGTTAGCCGCCAGCATAATTCCTCTATTCTTCTTGCAACGTGTCCACTTTTGACAATCTAACGGATGCCCAGTAATTGTAACTTTAAACTGAAAGAACTTTCATTTTCTCCAGCTGAACACCTAGATACCAAAATAATCCAGAGCACCTTTTTAGGTTCTAAAAGACGTAATTTTGTAATGATATCCAGTCTAAGGATTTCAGATTGAAAATGATTGCAAACACTTGTGATAAATCCATTTTTCATTCCAAACTAACGACAAATATATTCTTATACCCCTTTTGATTGCATCTCTTTTACTTCTTTCAATTAATGATGTAACGCAATCACTTTACCTAATGAAAATGTTTGTGCAACTTTAATGCCTTACAGACACAAGAGACTGCCGTAGTGCACAGGAAATTGTTGGATTCTACTTCATAAAGCAAGCAAAATGTGACAATATCATCCTTTATTAAAGCCCCGGTTGCTCATCACCGAGACAGAGATGATGGATAACTCGGATGGCTTGTAGTAACTTGCAAGTGAATAGGAGATGAAATTCAGCTCCTGATGTGTGACATCAATATTTTCCATTCTACCATCAGAAATTCACCGTCAGTCCTGAAAGGAAACCTGACCTCAAATGGTTGCAGCCTAATGGACCTTTAGTAAATGCCAATATAAGTGGATTCACAATACGCAGGAATTTTTTTTTGGGGGAGGGGGGGCGTGCGGAAGGGGAAAACAATTTCTTCATTTGGGGGAAAAAAAAGCACAAACAACACCTGATACAAGAAAATTATCTTAAAATAGAAAGAGCGGTCACCTTGTCTGGCATACATTTACGTTTACATTTTGTGCAAACAGAGGAAACCTAAGCTGACTCCGCATAGTTTTCTTGGATCCATAACCAGAGGATGATGCTACAATGACTTCTCTTGCTGTGGATTGTGTTTTTCTCTTTCTGGCAGCTTCGATCTGATCAGCAAGTGAAACTTCTCTTCGAGTCTTTTCTCTCTTTATGACTTCTAGGTCCACTTCACCCAAGGCCCCCAAATGCGAAGCCACTGTCTCCCCTAGACCAGCTAGGTGACCATTTACGGATTCCTTTATGTGAATCTAAAGACAAGGATGAAAATAGGTTCATTACAAAATAATAACACTAAAAACATCAGAGAATCACACTGCTAAAGATACAAATACGACATATGGGACCTGAACAAACTGACGGTCAGATACATTGTATAATGTAAAGCAAAGAAGAAATTTAATTCGATGGGTCATAAGAAAAGTAAACAGAAAGCATAATAGTCCCAGTTCCCTGTAAAGAAGTTTGACTATAGCATTTCTCTTCCATAAAAGACCATATTGTCAGGTCCCACTCCAAGTTTTGATGTTAAGCTGAATGGCAAGAGTAAGAGTCCGGTTTAAAGAGAAACCTAAGAAGGCATTTCCACCTGGATTAGCAAGTAGGAACCGAACAATAACAACACTGCAAATATATTCTTATTTTGCCACTCCCAGATATTCAAAGAATACGCTGTCCTTTTCTACTTTTATCTTTTCTTTTCCTTTTTGATTTGTTTCCCCTAGATTAAGGAATTGTGTGCTGACTGCTGAACCGACCCTTTTGCCATTAAATCACCAGTTCATTTCCAGACAAAATGATAAGCTGAATGATATCAAATTTGTTACACGCACTAAATAGTGACAGGTTATTCTGTCATAGTTTAAATCTGCGAGGTTATCTGGGCAATTACCTTATTCAGTTTCTGCTTAAGCTTTGACTGTTGAGCAAAAGCCAACTCATCCTTGCCGTCCTCTGACTTTCTGTGTGTCTTTCTCTTAGCGACTCTCCCTGCTTTTTCCTTCTTTTCCTGTTCTTTTCTCTTTCGAGCAAGCCTTGCTCTTATATTTGCCATCTCCTTTGCCTTCGCCTTTTCTGCAGCCCACTGATGCTGTTTGAAGACCGTTTCTTGTTTTATGTTATTGTAACTATCCCAGTCTAGCTCTTGTTCGCCGGTCCCTCCTTTCCTAGCTGCTTTTGCAATATTCTCTGCCCATAAAACAATGAGTTTCTTTGCTCTTTCCTTTTCCCTCTGCTTTGCTTTTGTCTTTTCTGTAAGAAGCTGAAGCTGCTGAAGGACTAATTCTTCTTTCATTTTATCATAGCTATCCCATTTTAGCTCTTGCTGGTTGGTCGCTCCTTTCATAGCTGCTTTTGCTATGCTTTCTTGCCATGACCAAACAAATCTTTCCCTTGACCATTTTGATTTCAAACGCTCTTCCCAAACACGTCGAAGTGAAGAGCTTATTTTTGCCTTGATATGAACACTGCAAGAAGGTCGACTTCGTAAGGCAACTAATCATGCTAAAGGTCAAGCAAACTTATGTGGGCAAGACTACCATTGAGGACATATATATCAGCTAACAAGTCAAAAGGTCACTCAATTTCAGGCATAGCTTTAACTTTAAGATGAATCCCAAGCTGAAGACATTGACTTCTACTAGCAACAAAGAGTTTCTTGTTGATCGTTAGACAAATTAGTTAGTGCTCATGATAGCAAGAACTCTCTTAACAGTCTCAGAAAATCTGATGAGGTGTTCTTTCTTTTATTCTCTTCTTTTTCTTTACTAAACCTCACACTCAATAAATTATCACAGCCGATGCCACTGTGCCCACAAAGGCGCTTAATCTGCCAACTGACAAGTATCAGAACCTCAGCATTAAATCACTCTATGGTTGACACAAGCTCTTCATTTTTATTATTCTTTTGTTTTTTACTGCTCTTTCATCTTCTCACTACTTCCCTTCAGAACTTTTTAGCATACCCTTCCTTAATGCTAATGAATTAGTCTCACTTACATGATATTAGACCAACAAAACGAAATGTTTAGATCCAGCACTCTTGTACATGGTTGTAAGCTTTTATGGGTTTACCTGTATTTCATATCCCACAAAACCCAAATATTATGTTTTAAGCGGGGTATAATGCCCCTTTTTTCAAGTGGAATAAAAATGCAAGATACTAATTATATAAAGATTACCTGTGAGGACGTTGGTGTCCAGACATCTTCTTCCTTACCTAAAAATTGTCAAGGAAGAGAAAGGCACAGAAGTGTTAGGAAACAAAAAAAAATTAGGAAAATGAACCAATTTTTTTTTTTTGTAAAGTGTATATGAAAATTATCAAATAAAAGAAGCAATTGATATCCAGAAATTATTCCTTTTCTTATAATGCAACACGTAGAAGCTTACGCCTCACATTTAAAAATACAGCAAAATAATCCAAACGAACTAAAGATCCAAAATTCTGTGGTACGGCCCATTGATAGGAAACAGAATCGGATATCTATGCAAATGGAAAAGATCCTAACGTCAACTGAATCTTACATGACTTCACCTTGGGGTCTCTCAAGGCTTCTACTGTTCTTTGCTTGATACGCTCACATGTCTCTACATAGCGTAGTACATTAGCACTTCAGAAATAATAAAATATTTGTTATGCCAACTGAAAAATTTATGTTTCAGAGGATCAAAACTTGAGATGGATACATTCTAAATGCAGTTACCTGCACTATGTTTCTTGCCTTTATTCCAAGGCACTCTCCCCTTGTTCGCTAGCGCTATCTTTCTTCGTCTTTGCCTTTCCTTATCCTCTTCCATAGTTTCTACAGAGTCAATGTAACCAACTACTTGGTCATCCTCCTTCAAGATCTTGGTTGCAGAAATTTTTGACTGGTGATACCCGCCAGAATGACATGCATCCGCAGCACTGATTTGTAAGGGTGCAAATGGATGAATTCTTGGAAAAGAACTAACAGAGGCAAACGAGAAGGACATGCTCTTCATCACAGCAACATGATTATTCAGCAGCATTGTGCTTGAGTGGCACTGTGTGTATTCCAGCACATAGCCAAAAAGAGGCGATGAGAAGGTCACTGGAACATGATTTGGAGGAGGTTGTAGAAAAGAAAATCTCCTGATAGAAGTTCAAACGAATTAACAACTAAACCTTAATCACCGATTATAAGTAAGCAACAATGTGATGCATAAGTCACTTGATAACGTTTGCCATACAAATACGTCATCCTATTCATCAATCTATATACGCCTAGGTGTGCTTTAGAGTGCTTGTGTCATAAAAACAATCAATTGGCATGAGTGGACAGGATTAATACAACCTTTTGTGTTTCCTGACTTGTAGAACTTCAGTAAAATGACATACAATAATAGAACTTCACCTTTAAGGGACTTTGGGTAACCATTCAAAAGGAATGCTTGCCTTCAGAGGATTGGGTATCCAAATTAAATTTCCCCTTAAATGCAGGTGGTGATAATAACCTCACATGTATCATATAAATTGATTGATGAATCATTTGAGAACTACGCATCATCAGCTCAAGGGAGTAACAACATATGGCATGTCAAAATTTATTTCTTATGGTCAACATATCATCAGCTCAAGGGTGTCAAAGGACTTCTTATAATTTCAACTCTACTGTCTGGTAGGCTCGAATGCCATGAAGAAATTTATTCTTATGGTGAAAATATTAAGGCCACAGGAAATTTTAGCATCCAATGCCAACACTCCAAAACCAGCGGGATTTCCATATCTTTCAATTTTTTAGTTATTCTCTTTCTTTTCTTTATTTCTTGGGATTAGGGGTTCAAGCTTCCATGGTTCTTTACTCCTACAAAGCTTCCTTCCATAGAGTTTTAACGAGATTGAATACCAAAATGATGAAATCGCGTTTTCAAACATGTAATACTAAACCTAACAAACCATCTGATGCGTTCGAATCCATAATTTAGGTTAAAAAAGGAAAAAAAAAGTATTGATACCAAAGTAGGTTTTCAAGAACCAAGCAAAACCCATTGAAGCAAAGACAACTAAAACTCGAACCAAATCAAGTGAATCTCTTACAAAATAGGCTCACTGAAGATGGCTTTTCCATTTTATATACCTTTCTTGGTATTGGAGTTATAATAATATAAGAACTAAACAGGCATTGAAATTTCTTTTTTTCTCTTCGCGTCCTCAACTTCCACAGCAATCAATTCAGACAAGAAAGAAAAATAGAGCGAACTTAGTTCCAGATAGGATCAGGGAGAGCGCGCGCTCGCACTAGAGAGATAGACTTACAAATGACAATATCGCATTTCAGCCTCACCCTCTTGCAACCAGTCGTGGAGGAGTGCTTTGGGCTTTTGGTACCCTCTTTTCAAATGCTTGAACGTGAAACGGACAGTACGGGAATGAGGATTTGACGGCGTGCAAATAAACCCCCCGCAGTCCACAGAAATATGTTACAGAACAAAGGGATAAATAAAATTTTCATCCTCCAACTGCCTATTTGACACTTTCTACCCTCTTTAACATTCGAAATCACAATTTATTCCTATAATTTTTTTCCCTGATTATTTTGAAAATGATAATTTTAACTAAATGCAACGTGTCTCAACCATAGCAATTTAAACCGGTGTTTGGCTACCAAAATTTTGAGAGCTTCAAATATATGACTTAATAAAATAATCTCTATCTTCGTGTAATCACCGGCGGAGGCAGGGGGCGAACTGAGGCCACTGCCCCGGTTCGCTCCCTAAAACAACAAATTTTTACACTTAAATTATTATTTTTTTTTTCAACTAAATTATTTTTTTACCATTTTTTTGTCCCCCATTAATCAGCTTCCTGCCTCCGTTTATGCGTGTAATCATATATTTTTATCAAAATAAATATAAAAAAATTCATTCAAATAATCTCTCACACTCTTTAACTATTTTCATATACCAAAATTTTAAGAACCAAACACACTTTAGTGTTTGAAATCAATTAAATGAAATTTGAAAAAAATTAAAACAATAATAGACAAAAATGTAAAGTGTTAAAATTCTAATAATTAGAGCGTGTAAAGTATATTTATTTCAAATATAAACTTAAAAATAAATAAAAATATGAGAAAAGAATATAGTTCGAGATTGAATTTAATATATATTCTGAAGATTGGGTATGGGGTTAGACTTGGCTCTTCCGATGCGTAGGTTTACCGTTGCACTATGAGTTCAACTCGATCAGTGTGTTCTCATTCTGTGGATATTTGTATAAAATGATTAAATTTTCTGTAGAGACTACGGACCAACGAGTTAGGAACCAAACGATCACTCAAACTCAAACGAGCTGAAGGTAATAAAAGGCAGAAAACTTATAAAGGATAGCAAGCTAAAAAAAACTAGCGGAAAAAAAGACAAAAAAAACCAATTGAGGGAGAAGAGGAGCAGACGAAAGGTTCTGTTTATTTACTGAAATTTCAGTCTTTCAAAATTTTAACATAATAAAATAATTATAATATAATCTCTTTTTCCATCAAATCATTATTTTTTATTATAATAAAAATAAAAGATTCATTCAAATTATTTCTCACTTTTTCACCAATTTTAATATTCTAAAATTTTAGAAAATTCACTTTTTAGTCCCTAAGTTTTGGACATTTTTTCATTTTAGTCCTTCACTTTCAACTTTCAAATTTTTAGTCATTGAGTTTTTTTTGTTTGACGAAATGGTCCTTCCGTCAGTCTGTCGTCCATATGCTTGACTGACCTCTCTGTCACGTCAGTAAATTTGTACCGATCGACCGCCCACTTTCAACACATATACTCGGTCGATCGTTTCATGTGTCGTTAAACATATGGATGACAGACTGACGAAATGACCATTTCGTCAAAAAAAATAAAACTCAAATACTAAAAATTTGAAAGATGAAAGTAAAGTACTAAAATGAAAAAGTACCTAAAATCTAAGGACTAAAATGTCAATTTCCCAAAATTTTAACCTCCTAAAATTTTATTACGTAAAGACACCCTATCGCATTGCATTCAAACTATGATAAAACAGGTCGATATCATACTTTTTCTCTAGTGAGAAAAAACAAACGAACTGGCTTTAGCCGGTCTACTCTTCCTTTTTTTAATTTTATTCGGTATCTATTGATTCTATCCTTCCTTATACCAGCAAGAAAGATGTTTTTTTAATTTTTTTTCCATTTTCTAGTATTACTCAACGCTGTCACCTTATAATTTTCACCTTTTTTAAACTTTTTTTCTTATAAAAAAAGTGTACATCGAATGAAATGAAGTCAATTGTCAAACCAAACAATCTTGGATTAGAAAAGATCCCAATGCGCGTGGAGACTTTGCGTTAGCTGCGTATTGACTAAAGAATCCTTACTCAGCAAGCGAGTAATTATCGCTGTCTATAAAGCAGTTCATGGTTAGATGATTAGATCTTTGCTCATCTCTGAAACAGCAGATCAATCTAATGGGTTACGAGGCCGTTCCAACAGAAGAGCCAGCAGCGCCTCTGAACATGCCCTCCTACGACGTGTTAGTCTACACGAAAAAGAAGAAGGAGAAGAAGAAGAAGAAGAAAGGGAAGTTTTTCTCCAAGAAATCGTTCTGGATTTGTTGCTCAAACGTCGACGTTAGAAGCAGCGGCGGGGGTGAGGAGAAGGAGGAGATCAAGAAGGAGAAAGAAAAGGATCAGAAAGTTGATTCGAAGCTGAAGAAGAAGAAGAGGAATATGTTCTTGTGCTGCTCAAACGTGGAGTTTGAGACCGAGGAGGACAAAGAGAAAGTCCTCTCGTACATGGAGATCAGTAACGCTAAGAAATCATGCTTGATGATGTGTTTCAGCAGCGTTGTGGTAGGCCCAAAGAAGTGATTATTGGGCATAATTAAGAATATTGAGGGAGTGTGCGTATTATTATTATGTACTGGGTTTGTAACGAAGTCATGCTATTTTATCTGAATGTTTGTAATCAATAATGTATGGAGGGTTTTTTTTTGTATAATAAAGTTCTGTATTAAAGTTGCATTAGTTTTTAAATCTAAAATATTATATATTGACGTGCTAAGAATTATAAGAACAAATGCATAAGGATCCAATTCCAATCGATAACAACTAAATGGTATCGGGTAACATTCTTCTTCATTATCTTATTGGAGGTTTTTGCCTTACATTATCGGCAAGATAAAAATTTTCCCTTGTTTCTTCATTGTTGTTCTTTAAATTTCTCTGGTTTGCTTTATTCCCTTCACATAGATAAGGAATCCTTGATTTTTTGTTTTGATCCAGGAATATTGAATCTAGCTAGGAAGTTAAGAACTTTTGCTTGTATTGTACCATGTGGTCTACCAGGTGGTAACATCAAGGATTATGCAAGATTAGATGAAAGATCCTTTCTTTTTTTCTTTTTCTCTTGAATATCTCCCTATATATATATATATCTCTCTTCTCCTCAGGATATTGTCTTCCTGCAATATTAGATTTTTTTAAAAAAATTGGGTATAATTATATTTAGTTACTAGTTTCAATAGAACTCCTTACAATGTGATTATAAGATCTTTGTAACACCCAAAAGACAATAGTTCATTGGTTAGAATAACGAATGTTTACTCAGAGAGAAGTCGTATCTAATGGATAAATGTGAATTTAAGTCTTATCTTCTTCTAGCAATTCTTTGATTTAAATGATACTTTAGCGATATGGATGGTTTAATTGTGCAAGTGTCGGGAAGTCGTAGTTGTGCTCTTACTTCGGGTTGTGCGCTTTTCAGCTGTTAGCCCGGTTTGTGCCTTTCCAGCTGAGCCAGGTATGTACCAGCGCCTTGCATGAAGACTGTTAAGATGCAATAAAAGGTGCTTGTATCATCTTCATGGTTTTGGAAAAGACACGAATTAATCATTATCTATATAAGTCCTGGGTCTTTTTAGTTAACACTCGTGAGCTAGTTAAACAAGTATGACTATACAGAAGGGGAGAAGCTCCCGGCGAGGATCGAGCTTTCGACCTTTCGCTTACGAAAGCGAACGCACTACCACTATGCTACGTAATCTGCAGTCATTTAAGTGACGCCATATTGCTTTTTTTTATTTAATTTCGAAAACGGTCATATCCGCACTATGCGCAGGGTCTAGAATTTGATAGGCGCTTTATTTATTATAATTTAATTTAGAAACGGTCATATATGCAGGGTTTAGAATTTGAAAGGCGAGAAGTGAAGACGGAGACTCAGAGCGAGGGGAGGTCAGAGAGATGTGTGAATAGCTTTGATTATCTCAGGCATTCGTATAGCTACTGCGTGATCTCTGTTTGTCAATTCTGTGCCTCTCTGCGCCCATGTCTGAGCACGTAACAGCTTTCAATCTCCACTTCTACTCTTGCTCTTTTCCCCCTACTTCTAAGTTATTGAGTTTAAGCAGAACCTAAACTACTTTGAATGATTCTTGCTAAGTATCTGTCCAAACTTATCATTTATATTGTGCAAAGTAAAATAAAAAAGATGTTTAACATATTTGTTCCGGGTGAAGCAGATTTCCACTTTTTGTTGTCATTGATTACTGCACTTCGAAATCTAATTTAAAGTTACAAAAACGTTTATTTTTAAGGTCTATACGTTTGTCCCTTCAGGATGGATTAAAACAGTGTCTCCTAATAAAACTTCTTGAATCGGTCTAAAGAAAACGAAAGGGGTAACATCTTATCAAGCAGTCAACGATAGGTATATCGTGTTGCTTTACCGCTGATAAGGGTTTTGTGATAAAAAATAGTGGAGAGCAAAAGGAAAAGGGAAAAAAATCATTGAAGCTGAGGTAATGCTTCTGTGAGACCAGACTTCGTGAGGTGTAATGTGAACAGTGATTTCCACTCTTAGTGAATGTGGCCAAGAGTTTTTTCGATCAGTGTATTCGAATTAGGGTGGCAATTGTTTGGTTTGGTTGCATTTAGTTTAGATCTTTTTCTCATAAACCAACTAGAAACATCTTGCTAGAGATATTATGTCATTCAATGATTTAATCTAGTTCTTTTCTGGAAAGTTTGATATTGTCTGAATTGTTATATTACCCTTGCTATTTTGGTAAAGCAACTAATGTTTTTATTGACACACCAGCTATTCTTCTCCATAGATCTTAAAGCAGCTCTACGAAGAAGGGGTCCTAATAACTTGGGTAGCAAGAAGGTTTTCCTTACATTCAAGTGCTTCAAGCCCTGCTCAGGAGCTAGAAATTATGTCCTTCGTCGAGGGAGAAGAGGGGAAAGAAAAACATGGGTCCACTTTGCAACATGTTGGGAAGGAAAATAATTTCTTATTTGGCGCGAATGGATGATCACATGAGTCAGAAAATGGTATTGGAGTACCTGAATTTGCAGCAGAAACTTCACTTTATTGGTGCCACATTACAGCTCGGGGGTATTAATCCTATCGGTCAGCCCTTGCTGGATATATGTGGGAATATTCTAGTTTATAATGGTATGCTTAACTTGTCTCTTCTTGAGTCAAACTAATGTGCTATGTGGTCATCATGATTTTACCTTTTTCCTTCATACAATCTTTCTCAAATGCTACTGACATATTAATCACTTTTGAGTTTTCGTTGGATATAGATCCCACTGGTGTTTCTTGTTGGTCCTTGACATTCTTTCAAACCATATATGTGGTCGGATAGCTATTCATTTGACTGTTATGACTGTTATATTCAATTTATTCGTTTTTCCCATATTTATGTCTTTGAGTTTTGTTTTTCTATGTTAGTTTATGGTTACGTTTCATGTAATTCGCGTTCTATTTCAATATGCTTCAAGTAAATGTATTTCACTTCAATGATCAGATGCATTTGACACTAAAGACTATGAAGGTGAAATAATTGGAGTAAATGTTAATAGCGATTGCAATGATACTGAGATTCTTATGCAAGCCCAGAGAAAGTGCTGTTTTGTCAACTCACATGTACATACTAGGACGCCCTATTGTGATGAAAATGGACAAAGTTCTATTCCTATTGTTCTTTCTACGATCAAAGGTCCATGGGCTGTCTTCTAGAGTGGTATGTTTCTGTTTGTTTTTATTAAACTTGTGCAGTTTCTCCTTTTCCTGCATCCTATTTCTCAAGTTTCCTTAAACTAATGTGTAGGAATGTTCAAAAACCTTGTGGTTTGCTCGAGACGCATTCGGTAGGAGGAACCTTCTTGTTCACTGGCCGATTTTGGAGGACTGTCGCTTCCTGATGTCTTCTGTATCAGCAGGTTCTTCTATGGAGTAGAATTCTGGTAATAATGCGGTTCATCTTCCGTTTAAAATGGCTTGTAGAGACAATGAGTGCATATGAATTGAAGCTGATTTTCATACTCGGGGAGTACTTCTGAAATGATTTTTGTGGTAAATCTTGCATGCTACTGGTTAAAACATGTTGTTCTTTTTCATTCTTGCAACTCTATTCTTTTATCCTATTCTGTTCCTGGATTTTCTAAACATTCTGTTATAGGACATTTGTCCGCGCAGTTTTCTTCCTATTCCTAGTGTTTTTTGTTCTGGAATGTTGTTACCAGACCATTCTCCTTGTAGTTATTAGTTCTGATGTACAATGACTTCCAAAAGAAAAGTCCCCTCCAAGGATTTCTTTATTGACATTTCTCTCACCTGAGGGAACTCAGGCAATGCGATCTGATTTTCTAGCACTTTTACATGTAAAAAGGTGACTGTACAAGTTTCAGGGTGGGATGTGTGCCTTGTTGACTGCTATTCGGTTGCATGTGAGGCTCATTTGCATTGTTAAGGCTGGTATTGCCTTTTAGGGAGTTTACCCTATTACACCATCTTTTTTTTCTTCTAATTTCTGTTTATGGCGAAGGAAAATAACTTATTGGACGAGACTTCATAATTCACTTATCGGCCATAGCCTGCAATGAGCCCAACTAATCAAGTATTTCCATGGCGTATCATGCAGTGACTTCATGGACCTGCCGTCCTCTTGATGGACTTTACTTTTAATCTTTTTTCTTGTTTTTAGCATCCAAATCTGTGCTGAATTATTAAAAATAAAATATATCTTCAGATACGAATATTAAAATAGTACTGACAATGCTACTAATTAATAGTTTTGAGTACTATGTAACCGGATAAATAATTCATTCACGAATTCTACATATTAATCTTAGGGTGAAATGTAAATACCATACCTGTGCTTTTGGCAAAAGTGGTTTTAGGACCCGTGCTAGCACCGTTAGTAGAATAGAGACCCCATCTTGATTTCTGTCAACAAAAAAATCTCATGTGACATTCTGGTTAGTTCCCATGTAGGCAGGGCAGGATGCCACGCGGGATATTTTCGTCACTTAATTGACGGAAATCAAGGTGGAGTCTCTGTTCCACTAACGGTGCTAGGATAGATCCTAAATTCAAAAATATGGAAGTATGGATCAGAGGCGGATACAGGGGGTGCGGCCCTGGGCGGCCGCCACCCATTGCATCCCCACAAAAAAAAATTTCATTTGTTTTTTTTTTTTTTTTTAAATTCATAAGTTGGGCTGGGCCTATGGGGGTCCGACCCCCATTGGCCCAGGCCAACCTCCCATATTCTGCACGGCCTGGGCCTAAAGGCCCAGGCCTTTTATTTATTTTTTTAAAAAAAATTTAAAAGGTTAAACTGTAAACGAAAAAAAAAATCAAAATTTTTGAAATCTCTCGACACCCTCTCTCTCTCGTTTCAGTGCCCTCTCTCTCTCTCTCTCTCTCTCTCTTCGCTGGCACATGGGTCACGTCCGCCGCACCACCGTGCCCAGCTGGCCATCCCCGTTGCCCACCGGCCACCGCCCTCTCTGGCTCTCTCTCTCTCTCGTGTCCCGTTCACTGGCCACTGCCCACCGCACTGCCCACACCACCGCACGGCCTCCGCCTGCACCACTGCAGGACACTGCTGGCCTGCTGCTGCCTTCCTGCTTGCCCACGGCCCACCGCACGACCGCACCCCCTCTTTCTCTCTCCCGTGAGTCCCGTTCACTGGCCACTGCCCACCCCCTCTTTGGCTCTCTTTCTCTCTCTCGCCTCTCGGGCTCTCTCTCTCAGCTGCCCAGCTTCAATTGCTCATTGCCGCTGGCCCGCTGTGCTCCGGTTCTCTTGCAAGGCAGCAGGTACCCCTCTCTCACTTCAACCTCTCTCTCACAGCTAATTGTTGATTGTGATTTCACTATTTTTGAATGTGATTAGGGTTTGATGATTGAATTGTGAAAGTCGTTAGGGCTTGAAATTGAATTGTGAAAATTAGGTAAACTGATGTTGTGTGATTAGGGGCCAGATCCAAGTAGTTCAAGCGTTTGTTCTGAAGGCTATATTTATCATGTTTCTAATTGGGGTTTTAAGCACATTCTTTGTTGTTGGTTTTTTTTTTTGTTCGGGGATAGTTAAAGGACTCCCAATCCAAAGTAACAACTTTTTGTGGGTTGGTTATGTTTGATTTTTAGGTGACACCAAAGTTCTTGCTGGGGTTTATGGACCTAAAGCTGGAACGAAGAACGAAAACCCTGAGAAGACTTGCATTGAAGTTATTTGGAAGCCTAACACAGGGCAGATAGGTGAGCTAGTTCTGTATCAACTTTATTACCCAACTTTGCATTTGGCTAATTCTTTACTTTTGAGCTGCATTTGGCTAGTACGTAAATTGAAAGGTAAATTTTGTTGCAACTGAGCCTTGGCACCTGGTCCCTTTGTAGAGGGACTGTCGGACTGATTGTGGGGTCAAAACCCCAAAATCAGAGAAATGAAAGCCCAAAAGTACATTTGCCCAGAGAAAAAGCTCCCCTTTTAGTTATGGCTGCTTAACGACTGTAGTGAGGAGTAGTTGAGGTCTTGTATTCTATATTTGTTTGCTTCATACAGAATTGTAAATGTGCCCAGTTGGCAGTCTATAGGGGTGTTTATTTTTCATTCGCACGTGCAGTAGCTTAACGGTTTTACAACATGAGACTGAATAGTCTGAATTTAAGCAATTAATCATATGACCTGTTAGAAAGGAGCTGTAGAGCTAGTCCTGAAGTTATAGAAGAGAGCATAACTTCTGTGTTTGTGTATCATGTTGAAGCTACTAAAAACTTTTCATCTAATAAATAGCCTCATACATCACTATCTTTGAGTTATTTTTGTTATTGTTGCAAGTTGTCAGTGATGATGGTTCTGTATCCTTCATGGTTCTGTGGATGTATCTACAGTCATCTTTCTGTTATGCAGAAGCAGAGGTACATGCGACTAACCAACCTATAGATATGTGATATGCTCAATCAAATGGCATTCTTGCCTCATGTCTTTATGCAATCTCTGTCTTTCTGATGAGATTTTTTTACTGATTTACTGGAAGAGAAATGTATCAAATCCTATTGAAAGGGGGAAAAAAGTAGAAAAAAGAAACTGAAATGAGAGCTATGGAGCTAGATATCATGAATGTGTTTATTTCATTTACATATTTTTTTTCTTCTAAGCATTTACATATAAATTTAGACTAAAATGAGACCCCAAAAAAACTCTAGTTGTAGTGAAACTAATGTTATTTACTATGAGATTAACACATTTTTCCCCGGTACCTTTTGTTTTTCCATTAATGTAGGGATTGCCCTGAGGAGTGCAAGGAAGCTGTAGCTTCTTTGATGTATGCAGTAGCCAGATTTGCTGATTTGCCAAAACTACGTGACCTCAGAACTACATTTACTGAGAAATATGGAAATTCGGTTGAGTCTTGTACGAATACAGAGGTAAAGTTGTAGTCTTTAATTTTCTAACTTTAACAAAATTGTTTGCATTACGAAGAGAAAAAAATTCTTTTCATTTTGCATGTAAAGTTCGACCCCCATGAAAATTGATCCTGGATCCGCCACTGGTATGGATCCAAAAATCAATTTTTCAAAAAGCACAAGTCTGGTATTTACATTCTTTACTTATTATTACTTTGCTATTAGGAGGTAGTTTCATACTCACATATGTACATGCAGGTTCGCTGTAAGCTAATTTGTGTTTTTGCTGGTATTGGATTTGTAACTATTGCAATTGGTGACTATTGATTCTAGCGAGATGTTTATATCGAGTGACATTAATGTGCCCAGGTTTTGAAACTGAAAATGAAATTAACAACCTCAATTTTCTGGGAAGAGCTTCCATGTGGGATATACAGCATATCTTTTGATTCATGGACGAGTGCCATGCTACGAGGACTGCTCGATTGGGAGAGAACTTCTGTGGAGCCCAAACCTGAAGGTTTATACTTTTCTTAGTATCTCTATATATTGCCTTCCAAATAATACAATACCACTCTATACGGAAATTACATGTAGAAATAACACGTAAGATGTTCTTTCCTTTCCACTTTTTTGTCACCACATTTTAACTTTTAAGAGATTTTTATATACAGGTCTTGGGCAAAGAGGCATCCACCTTTAAAAATCGGAACTGGAAGTCTAGAACTTCCTGATATGACTCTATCTGAGTAGTGGTCTCTTAGTTCTAATAGCTATCAATTGATGAAGCAAACACGATGAGGTTTATTTTCTCCGTAGATGAAGAATCCTCACTTTGTTGTTTTCTTGAGTAGGGCTAAACAAAAATGGGCTGAAACCAATTGGCTCGACAAAAACCCACATCCCTTTGAAACCGAGGTGGTTGGTTCGGCCCTCGATTTTAGAGGTTTAACCCACTCTCTAAACTGTTTTTCCCTTGCCCTCAAACCCCAAGTCTCATGTTTTGTTCCCTCCCGTCCTCCCCAGTCATCCGCCTCTCACCAAATCCTCGTTGCACCTCTAGCACCATTCTCTTCGTCTGCTCTCCGACGAAGATCCCAGTCCCGAAAGTCTTGACCTCGAGCCATTTTTGGATAGGATCTCTATATGTCTCTCGATCTCACTCTCTCCCATTATTTGCGGTTTGGTGTCGCCCTCTCCCTTATCTCAGTCACTCAATCACTCCCATTTGCGACTTGTTTCTCACATTGAAACCTTTTGTCTTGTTTTGTAGATCGCATCGATGCATACAAGAGTTTGATTTGGACAAATTTTTTAGAGGCTAAATTATCCCACCAGTTCCTGGGGTTTAATGTATTCCAAGATTAATCCCTAAGGTAATTTGTGACCTACGGGTATCCCTGTGGTTTTTAACGTTTTCCAGATTGGTCCTGTCTTCAGATAGGCCAACGAAATTTGCATACGTGGCTGACAACAATCACGTCAAATCCAATAACTACATATGTGTTAAAATATGCCACATCAGTAAAAACGTGTTACTAGTAAGACTGGCAATACAATTCATCATGGTTGTAGCTGAAGCAGTTGGCGTAGCCATCCAGCAGAACGACCCCCCGACAGCAAACATACCCAGGTTTTGGAACTACCATGCCCTTTTAATATTGCCTTTCTCCCTTAGTTTCCTCTTACCCATTTGTCTGTTGTTCAAACAACCCTCTGAATTGTTTTAGGTAGCTTCTCTTTCTTCATCTTCGTCTTCGTCTTTTTCTTGTTCTTGTTCTTCTTCTGCCATCTCTGCAGTTACAGGCTGAATTGATGTGCCTTAGACGTACCCCATCTTTGGACCAGATGCAAATATGTAGTTACGGGCTGAATTGATGTTCCTTAGACGTACCTATCTTGTTCTTCTTCTGCCATCTCTCTCAACACGACTCGTGAAATACTGATGCAAATCAAGCATGACTCGAGTGTCAAGTGGCCCCAAAAACTCCGAGCACCCTCTCTGAGGGAAGGATCAAAGCAAATACTGTGATTTCCACACAAGTATCACGGACATAACATTGACGATTGTTGGGAGTTGAAAAGACAAATTGAATACTTGTTACAAAAGGGCAAGTTGCAACGTTTCATATTCAATGGTGCCCCCCGTCGGGTTCGGTCTCATAGTACGCAACATGAACGAACCCCCCGTGGAGATCTCCAACCAGTGGAAAACAATCCGCAGCATCAAGCCAACCTACCACCTCCTCCCCGGCCTCCCTGGGGATAGGTGCGGACCATCATGTAGGTCAAAACATTGGAGGCCTGAGTAGACAAACACTGAAAAATTATATGCGAGATGCATAACAAGTCTTTTTGGAAACACCTATTACGTTCACCGAGGCAGACGTGGAGGTAGTTCTACAGCCGCACAATGTCCCCCTAGTGATCTCGGTCATGATTGCTAACTTATCCGTTCGGAGAGTTCTCGGCGACAATGGTAGTTCAACTGACATAATATTTTCCACCCCATATAGACAACTGGGTATCGTTGAATCCCCATTGTTGTCGTCTTCTGTCCAATTGTTCGACTTCATGGGGAATAGGGTTAGCTTGGTCGGTTCTGTGAAGTTACCGCTGACCATGGGGATCCACCTTACATTCTCTACCACCATGATCGACATTCTGGTGGTAACATCATCATACAACGCCATCATCGGTAGATACACACTGGTTGCTCTTCATGCTGTATCTTCCATCTACCACTTGACATTGATGTTCCCCACTCCCCTCGAGACTAGCAGGCTGTCAAAAGCTGTTATTTCACAACCCTGTAAGAACAACCCATCCCCGAGTCATGCCGGGTGGTCAACAAGGCTGTCAAGGTTGATATAGAGTCCCTCGAGTAAGAGGAAGAGGGAAAGGACAGAAAAGAGAGGCGACCTCAAATAGCCGAGGAGTTGGAAGAAATCAAGCTTAGTCCGGGAAGGACAATCAGAATTAGTGTCAGCCTAAAAGGTGATATGCGGGAAAAGCTGGTCGAATTTCTTGTACAACATAAAGCGATTTTTGCTTGGTTTCATGTAGACATGAAAGGGATAAATCAAGAAGTTATCACTTACAAGCTAAGTATCTTGTCGGATACCAAGCCTGTTCGACAGAAAAGAACGACCTTCTCACTAGAGCGGAACCAATATGTCGCCTGGGAAGTTAACAAGATGATGGTTGAAAATTTTAACTGGGAAATGCATTATCCCGACTGGCTATCCAATGTGGTTATGGTCAAGAAGGCTACAGGTAAATGTTGAATGTGCATCGTCTTCAAAGACCTCAATCAAGCATGCTCAAGGGACAGCTGGTACACTTCATCACCTAGTATGAGTTGCTATCATTCCTCGATGCTTTTTCGGATTACATTAGATTCTTATGGTAAATATCGACCAGGAAAAGACTTCATTTATCACGGATCGAGGCTTCATTCTTATGGTACAACGTCATGCCTTTTGGGTTAAAAAATGTGGGGGCTACCTATCAGAGGCTTGTCAATCTAATGTTTAAAAGCTCGATTGGATGGAACATTGAAGTATACGTATATGGCATGCTGGTAAAAGTATACATGTTCGGGATCATCTAACCGACCTCGTGGAAACTTTCAAAGTCTTACATCAGTATTGAATGAAGTTTAACCCCACCAAATGCGCCTTCGGAGTATTTTCGGGAAAATTCCTTGGATTCCTAGTATCCAATAGGGTCATTGAAGCTAACCCCGAGAAGATACAGACGATCATGCAGCTGAAGCACAGAGCATCAAACAAGAAATGCAACGTCTCATCGGAAAGGTCATAACCCTTAACTGGTTTATATCTCAATCAACAGACAAATGCTTGTCATTCTTTTGAACTTTATGTAAAAACTTCGATTGTAACGAGAAGTGTGCTGTCGTATAGTTAAAGGAATATCTTTGCAACCCCCAGTTGCTCAAAATCGAGGAGACACCTTATACTTATATCTCGCAGTCAATGAAAGAGTACGATCTTGTTCCGAGAAGAAGAGGGATACTCTCTTATCGAAAAGGCGGCATTTGCTTTGCTGAAAACTGCTCGGAAGTTGCGACCATATTTTCAAGCTCACAGTGGTTGATGCAATGGGCAATAGAATTGGGAGAATTCGACGTCCAATACCGGCCTCATAAAACCATCCGAGGTCAAATTGTGACAGACTTCATGATATAAATGGAAGGGATGAGTACGACCCCCTTACAAAGCAAGATGAGGCCCCCTCTTGACATCACCTGATGACACGGTGATGCAATACGTCCTTCGCTTTAACTTTAAAGAAACGAATAGCGAAGCTGAATATGAAGTTGTGTTAGCAGGCCTCAGTATCACAAGTTTTATGGGAGTCGACAGAATCATCATCCACAATGACTCTCAACTAGTAGTTGGTCAGGTCAAGGGAGAATTTGCGACAAAAGAAAGCAAAATGAAGGAATATTTTAACAGAGTACTAGAACTCAAAAGCCTATTCAAGCAGTTTTCGATAGAGCATATTTCGCGCCAGGAAAACTCTCAAGCTATCGGTCTGGTGCAAATGGCTTCAATCCTTCATGGCGCAACTGACAATACGGATGTCCCTCTAGGAGTATTGGATTAGCCCTCCCTATGCTACGAAAATTCGGTGTCAGGTCACCTAAACGGATTGGTAGGGAGCATCGATCAATTGCTTCCTCCTCATAGGGGACCTGTTGGCTGATAGAGGAAAAGCTTGGAAGGTAAGGATGCAGGCTGCTCAATACACAATCCAAACGAACTTATTGTTCAAAATAAGTTTCTCCAAACCTTTCCTTGGGTGCTTATGTTAGGGACCCCAGTCTAGGCCACCATAACAACTCCACCTCCCCCAAGTGATTCAAACATGATCACGCCACTCGATCATCCTAATCCGTTTTAGGCAACACACGAGCTGAAAGAATAAGATCTAACACAAGAACTGAAGAACAATCGAGATATATTATGAGAACGAAGAACGTGGCTAAGGATTATTTGTCTTTAGAACCGCAAGAACACAAAAACAATTGTCCTAGGGTTATTTATCCCAAGTACAAACACTCAAACTAAGTTATTAGCCTAAAGTGAATCTCAAGTGGCAAGGTTATTAGTCTTGAATACTGACTAGCATATACGTGTCTATGCTTGGCCAAAACTCTCAAGCTCTAAAAAACTCAACTTCTGAATAAATAACTCTAATGCACCTAAGGGTGCTTATATGGGCATCCTTAGGTGCATATAAAATCCTAGCAGAATCACAATCAAATCTTCTAGATCTTTAGGAAACAATCCCTCAAATCAAGGAGATTTGAATTTACATGCCTAATTCAAAATAACTCAAAGGGAAATTAATCTTCTACAGTTTAGGAAAGATTCCATAAATCTGGAACATATGATTTATTCAAATCTATTAGAAAGGTAAACTAATTTGTTGGGATACCTTTTCTTAATGGCTTGATACTCTGTAATCATTAGGGTTTCCAGTCACCGTACGTCGCTCTACATAGTGGTGCCCTGCTCCCTTGCACCTCCATGGGTGGTGATACTCCTTCAACTATTAGGACCTTCCTCTGTACTTCCCTCTTGACACTGCTATGGGTGGTGATGCTCCGCCTAGGGACGAAGCCAAGAATTGGCTGTTGGGGGGCCAATTACACATAAAAATATTTTCGGGGGGATGGGGAAGATGAATAAAACGTAAATAAATGGCAAAAAATCCATAAAAATACTACAAAAATTTTCTTTTTTTACATGGTGTTCACTAACTAAAATTTTAACTTTATGAAATTTTATCATTATTACAAAAATTTCTTTCTCCTCACTTTTTCAACAACTTTTTTCACTCTCTCCTCATTTTTTCACCAACTTCCATACTCGAAATTTTAACTACCCCAAATTTTTTGACAAAATTTTGTTTCCAAATGCCATGTAACAACCAATTTGGGAAGGTTAGGGCCCCTTTGGGTTTATCCTTGGCTTCACCACTGGTGGTGGCCGTCAGTAGTAGTCTTAAGTTGCCTACTACTTGGCTTGGCTGGTGGCTAAGGTCCTGTTGTGACACCAAGTCATGGCAAGGCCATGTACTGGTCGTGAGCTTGCCATGACTTTTCAGTGGCTGGCTGGCTGGCATGCTAGGCATGAGAATTGCTGGGGTGCAATGCCTTGTTAGGGGCGCTGGTGTGTCTGGCATGCTATGAAGCTTTGTCATGGCTTGACTGTAGTGCTACTGCCGCGCGCGTTGTGGGCTTGTCATAGGTGCCTCTGGGCCTCATCTTGTCGTCTATCCTCCTACGCGTGGTTGTTAAGGCCCTAGTCTTCACTAGGGACCCTTTTATTCTCCCTTCTATGAAGAGTACCCTTGACTCAAGGGTAAACTTTGAAAGTCTAGATACCATGTCATCACAGTCCTCCCAAGCCAGTTTCTCTATAGGTAACCCACCTTTGCTCCAAGTAACCGACCTACTGCCCAGGGTGAACTCTGCCAATGCCCTTCCAAATCATCCAAGTGAAGCACATATAGGTCAGCAACTACCTGATCACCTTGGACATCAATCGTGACTACTTTCATGAGTTTCTCACATCTCATCTTCTCACCATTGGTAAGCCTCATATTAAAGGCCTCTATCTCCTCCCCATGCAACCCCACTTTAGTAAGAAGATGAGTGTTGATGAAGTTGTGGGTAAATCTTCTATCCACCAATAAAGTGACCTTATGCTTGCCTACCCAAGCCATGAATATCATGGTTTAGGATTTTCTGATGTCGGTCATGGCATTAAAGCTTAACTCATTGTCAGTAATGTACTTCTCATGCTCGTGCTCATCACTTGACTCCTCGTCGTGCTCACCAATCATGAACATGAGCTTGACCTTCTTACGTTAATGCTTACAAGTCCGACTTTTCTCCACACTTGAAGCATAAACCATTTTTTATGCATCCGTCAAGCTTTTATTGGCTAAGCTTCTTGACTTTCTTCTTCTTGTTCATCGACTCTTCAACCACCTTTTTTCCCTTCCCAGGCACCTCAGATTGCAAGGGTTTAGAATCATTGCTAGTTGTTTGGTCCTTGACTTGCCTCTTTTCAAACCGATGGATATCTTCGAGGATCTCGGTCATCCTCATGGCCTCTTACAACTAGTTGGCTGCTTCAACTTTAGCTCCTTGGCAATCTTGGTCATGTTGATTAACAATGGGTGAGGTTCAAATAACATAAGTAACTCCATCTCAAAAGCTGTCCACCCTAGCCTTCTTCCTTTCTTCTCATATTGGGCCCGAATCCATCCCCACCACTTGCTCGCCTTGCCATCAAGGTAGAAGTATATCATGACCACTCTCTCTTCCCTTGGGACCTCATAAACATGAAGGTAGTGGTCGGCCTTATCAAGCCATTCATGTGGATCATCGCCATCGAACATTGGAAACTCGATCTTCAGCCTCCTAGGCTCTTCTCTTATGGACTCCGTTAAGTGGGTTTCTATTCCATCCATGAGATGAACATCCTCCCTATGGATGGATCTTTTCTATCCTCACGGCTTGTACATTGTAGCCCCCATTTGGCTCTCCTCCAAGTTTCGCCAACACTGCTTGGAGATTTTGCCTCATGCCTTCCATCGTACTTCTATTCTTTACGGTGACACTTACTTGTAACCGTGGCTACGACTCCTTGCATAAGAGCCATGGTCATGGTGGTCTCTTCCATCTTCTTTATCAGCCATAGAGTTGATGACTCGGTTGGATGTAAAGGAGCTAGATCCCACCTCCATCACAATATCTCTCTTGCACTTGATTGAAACAAAGAAGTTCGACCTTGGGTTCTCTCCAAAATGAAGATTGAACCCCTCCCCCACTAATAACTCGGCAAGAACAAACGAGTTCCAATCTAACAATTCCAACAAAATGAATCAAAGTAAGATTTGCTCGTGTTTACCTCTTGAAATGTATACTTCTTCAAGAACTCCTCTAAATGAAAGCATCAATTTGTTAGGGACCCCAGTTTAGGCTACCTTAATCACTCCACCTCCCACCAAGTGATTTGAACATGATCACGCCACTCGATCCTCCTAAACCGTTTTAGGCAACACACGAGTTGAAAGAATAGGATATAACATAAGAAATGAAGAATACTATAGATATATTACGAAGAACATGATTAAGAATTATTAGTCCTTAGAACCACAAGAACACAAAAACAATCGTCCAATGGTTAATTAGCCCAAGTACGAATACCCAAACTAGGTTATTAGCTTAGAGTGAATCCCAAATGGCAAGGTTATTAACCCTGAACACTGACTAGCATCTACGTGCCTATGCTTGGCCAAAACTCTGCGAAAGCTTTCAGGCTCTCCAAAACTCAACTCTTTGAATAAATAACTCTAATGCACCTAAGGGGGCTTATATAGCCATCCTTTGGTGCTTAGAAAATCCTAGCAGAATCGAAATCAAATCGAAATCAAATATTCTAGATCCTTAGGAAATGATCTCTCAAATTAGAAAGAATTGAATTTACATGCCTAATTCAAAATAACTCAAAGGGAAACTAATCTTCTAAAGTTTAAGGATGATTCTCTAAGTCTAGAAGATATGATTTATTCAAATCTATTAGAAAGGAAAACTATTGTACTGGGATACCTTCTCTTAATGGCTTAATACCCTGTAACCATTAGGTTTTCCTGTCACTGTCTGTCGCCCTACACGGTGGCGTCGCCGCCTTGCTCCTCTATGGGTGGTGATGCTCTTTCAACTCTTAGGACCTTCATTTGCACTTCCCCTCTTAGCACTCCTTGATTCTGTTGCTTACTGTTGCTTGCCTTGGCTGGTGGCCAAGGTCTGTTGTGGGCAGAGAAACTCTCTGGGGTCCTGTGGGCTTATAGGACAACGACGCGCACCCCCACAGGAGAAACACATTATAGCTTGACGTATTGCACAGAGGCAAAAATTCTTGTGGAAATGGACATTCATACTTATCGAGTGAGCAATTATGATTTCGAGCAAAATAACTTGGATATCAAAGCTAATCTTGATCTGTGGAGGAAAAGAGAGAAGAGTCGAGCATGAGAAACCACAACTATCAAAAGCAGGTGGAGCGATACTACAATTCCCGTGTTAAAACAAAGAAGTTTTTCGTGGGTGATCTAGTCCTCTGAAAGGCACCGGATCGGACCCAACCGGTCATACAAATGAAACAGGACCGGCCAAGGATCGATTAATGCGGTCCGGTTTGGGCCTTAAGATCGGATCTGAATTTAGGCCTTGTTTTAGACTACGTTTTTCATTCTTTTTTGGGACTTTTTTTGACCATTTTCTAGGCTTATGTACATAATTGTTTTGGTTTTTTTTACATCAAGTTTTGGGCTATGATCCCAACCAAATTATGCCACAAATGTGACCTTTTTTCTACAACAAATCAAATAGAATTCTAAATCATACATTTAAAGAATACTAAGCTACTAATTAAAGAATTCTAAATCATAGTTTTTAAGAATAATAAATCATGCATCTTAAAGCATACATTTAAATAATTCTAAATCAAAAAACCAAATGCAAGCTATTAATAAGATATTAAAACATACATTTAAATAAAGTCCAAAATAAAAGTATCAAATAGAAATGTTGCTGGAACTAATTAGTAATTAGTAATTACAGTACTCTATTACAAGCCATAACAAACAACAAAATAGTCAAATAAACAAACTAATAGTATAATTAATACATGCCAACAAAATAGTAGAAAAATAAAATAAAGTTAATAAATTGTATCTAATTACAAAATACATTCCAACAAAAGACTTTGTTCATCCAAAGAAATTCATCATCAATTTTTACAATTGTTCATCTCCTATCAAGCTGTAAAAAAAATACACATGTGAGATAATAAACTAAGAAACAATAATGGGCATTTATTATTAAAAAGAAATAAAACCTTACCATGAAATCAATCTAATTAGTGCTCATTGATTTCAATATGAGCCACTCATGAGTTAAAAGTTATTCATAATAATTTAGGACAAAAACATGTTTAAATCTTCATAAATAACTAGAACTTACAAAATTAAAAAAATAACCAACATGGAGACATTTTACAATAGGATTACCTGATTCTAATACCTCATAGGCCTCAACTTCGTCCATTGACTCCCGAATATCTAATTTAATTGGATCCTTCAACCAATTTTGAGAGCACACAATAGCCTCAACTGTGACCGGAGACAAAGAACTCCGGAAAGGATCAAACACATGACCCCCCGTGCTACTGTGGAAACAGGCATACCCAACACATCCCTTGCCACCCTTGCATGTATGAAAAATGAGAGAAATATCAAAGGATGAGGTATTACATGACACACCTTTCTGTTAGATATGCATCAATTTTGGACTTCACATGGTCAACTTCATGATCTGGTCATTCATCTCAAAATAAGGGACGTCTACTACGTCACTAGAGCCAGAGGCATCATCCACATAATAATCAAAATGAGCAGATTGAGGGAGGTTCAAAACCCTATGTCATTAGAGCATACAAATAAAATAATATTCAAATAATTAAAAGAAATAAATTTGAACATACAAATTATATACAAATCAAAGAAGATTCAAATAATATACCTGTGGACGAGTCATGCTTGAATCTCCATGGACTATGTTATACTCATCAAACAAATCCTCTAATAAACACTTTGTAAATGATATTAAAGTACTTGTCAACTCCAGTGTACATATTTTCTTCAACCAATACTCTACCACACCCAATTTGCCTCTAGGATCAAGCACACTTGCAATGAATATCATCATGTTCAATTTCTTCACATTGCCCCAAATACTTATCATACTTGGTCTTCATCTCTATTTTCATTTTGCACACTACTGCATTGTCATTCTTCGACATTCTAATCAAATGTGACTGAATTTGACAAAGCTCAGGGAAGAAGATATTTGATGTGACATACGAAGAGCCAGAAAGTTTGACATTAGCATCAAAGAAGACCTTCAAAAACATAACAAAAATCCTTATCTTCTCCTAATCCGCCCTCGTTGGAGGTCCAAGTCCATCTCCCGCACTACATGCACGACTAAACCCAGAATCATCAATCTCTAATCTTAGGAAGGCTACTTGAAACCTTTATGCAGTCTCCAACATGAGATATGTTGAATTCCATCTAGTTTGAACATCAGGAGATACCGATTTCTTTGTATCAATCTTCGTCTTCTCAGCACAAAGCTTACACTTCTCCAACCTTGATGGAAAGGACCTCACATACATTACTGCATTCCTTACCTTCACAATAGACTCATCGCAATTCTTTAACCTCTCACAAACAATAAGGTTAAAAATATGCGCACAACATCTTATTTGAAGATACTTGCCCTCTAATAAATTTCCCTTCAAAAACCTTCTTATAAACCGAATAGCGTCATCATTAGAAGAAGCATTGTCAATTGTAACAGAAAAAATTCTCTCAATACCTCAATCAAGTAAGCAAGCCTCCACATACTTCCCAATTGTTTCCCCCTTGTGATTAGGAACTTGACAGAAGTTTATAATCTTTTTGCGTAACTTCCAATCATTATCAACAAAGTGCGCTGTGAGAGTCATGTAATTTAAGTTATGCATTGTGGTCCATGTATCGGTAATCAAACTAACTCTACATGCACATGAATTAAAATGTCCATTCACTTTCTCCTTCTCATCTTGATAAATCTTTAGAACATCTCTTTGCACAGTTTGACGAATCGTTATTTGAAAACTAGGTACAAGTGACTTAACAAAGGCCTGAAAACCTTGATCGTCCACTACCTTGAATGACATCTCATAAATAATACACAAGTGTGTCACTCTCTCCTTTTGTCATGATACCACTGGATTATACCTATGGGCTATTAAACTAGCCCCAATATTGTCACTCTCTCCTTTAAGGCTACATTACCAGACAAGTGTGTTTGATATTTATCCATTGGACCTTTTATCTTATTCATAAAATTTTTCTCACAATTCAATGCATGATTCTTAAGGGTTGAGGTACCAATTTTGTTACGGTCACAAGGATACTCATTTCGACAATAGTTACAATAGCACATGGGATATTAGGGATCACAATCTGTCTTCTTTGTCATGTGTTCCCATACCATGGATGCTTTACGTTTACGAGGCGGACAACTTTGGTTGGTAAGGGTAGGACTAGGACTAGGGGCATCTTGGCCAGACTCTAAATCAATTACAGGAAACATCGACGGTGCTCTCTGACTCTCTATGGTTAGTTCAGATTGTATTATCCACCTAGCAAAGGTGAATAAACAATCACATGATGAAGAACATGAAACAAGAATGAATAAACATGCTTCTAAAAAATGGATAAACAAGAATGCATAAACTAAAATAGAAATAAGAATGTTTTGCAATTATTGAATATGTTAAAAAAAGAGAGAGCAAGCATTCTTCTTCCAAACTGAAAGAGCATCTCTCTTTACAGCCATGGGGTGCAGAGGAAAAGCATAGGATGTTATGGAAAATAGTCGACAAAATTAGATTAGCTTCTCATAAATCTATTTAGGCTATTGTTGCCCTTGTGTATAAATCTTTTTTTTTTCGATTTCACCCATGAAGTATTAGAACACAAATGCATTATTTGTCTCATACCAGAGAAGGGGAAAAAGAATTCTAGTTCCATTATCTTTGTTATTTTCTTTTCATTTTTTTCGGATATGTACTTTGTTTTGTGTTTTTTTCTCTCTTGGTGTAATTTCATAATACATAACTGGAATAGAATTAAGTTACTCATTTAACCATATACCAAAAAATAATCCGTAAAATAAAAGTGCACATAAGCTCAAATTTGTGTATAGCGTTTTCTGAATCATAGCCTTAATGCAAGAACTGCAAACATTCATGAACAGACAAATTTGCTTTCAGAATACACAAATTTGCGCACAATACAAGAACTATTCTTTCTAACTGAAGCATAATGGAGTTAAGTTTAGAGATATTACAGTCTTCCCCAAAATTCCAAACTGAAATAGCTGAATATTGCGAGATCGAATAAACCTCAAGTTCTCATCTAGGTAGGGCTCAGGACACAAATATCCGCTCCAATTATGAATTACACACAAGTCACATATTTTAAAATATCCAATACATTATCCTCTGTTTTTCTCTCAAAATTTTCAAGAAGAAATTAATATCATCATAGAAAATGACAACTTCAAAATAGCGTTGCCCAATATCATTAGTTCATTACTTCTATAAATATCAGCCAAACGAGACAAATAAAATTTCATAGTCTTTTTCCTTCTTTCCCTTTCTTTTCTAAGAACCCGAACATCCTACAACAGAACCACACACCAAAATTCTAAATATACTCGGGCATCCATTCCAGAAAGTGAAGAAAATCAAACTAAAATCGAATGGGAAAATGAGAAATGCCAATCCACACTCACGGGCATCCAGAGGGGGGTTGTGCGTATGAGGGGGGCTGTGCGTGGGGTTAGGGTATTTTTTGAAAGGTCAAAGGTGAGTGCCGAGAGGGAGGGATGTGAGTGAATTCGATGTAAAAATTTCAGTTTTTTTAAATGATCGGTTCAGACTGGTCTGGAGCAGTATACTCTGGTGTGGTACCGATTTTCCTATGTGTGAAACAGAGACCGGACCGGAGTATACCAATTTCACCGAACAGTGAATTTGGAAAGTTATTTCTCACCATTTTGGCCAGAACAGGTCCGGTTCTGTCGGTCCAGCTGGTTCCTTGGACACTCCTAACACCATAGACCCAGACGAAGGAAAACTTCACGCCAACTAGGAGGTGCCATGCAAAGTTACAGAAGCCACCTGACCAGGTACCTACCACCTAGAAGACATGCAAAGGAAGAGTCTCCTACACCCATAGAATGCGGCTCACCTGAAGAAATACCACTAGTGAGGTTACAAGATAGAAGTATAATTTTTCAAATCCTTTTCGTTCTTTGGCACTTTTAACTTATAACTTAGTCACAATTTCCTAATTTATCTAATAAAGAGACAACATTCTTCTCAAGAAATTTCATAGAAGTTTCAAGTAGTAGGTTCAACTCCTCCAATGCTAAGGCACAATTGAGTACCCCTGCATCGAACAAGGTATAAGCAGTAGGTACCATCGAGTACCCCTGTATCGGAGAAAGTCCAAGTAGTAGGTCTAACTCTTCCAGTGCTAAGGCACCATCGAACACCCCTGCGTCGGACAAGGTGAGATGGTCCCTTAGTTAAGACTAGGGCCTTGACAGCTACGCGTGGGAGGATAGGTGGAAAGATGAGGCCCTAGTGGCACCCAAGGGCACTCTTGACCAGCTCACAGTACGTGCGGCTGAAGCACTACCGTCGGGCCATGACATGGACTCAACGCGAGCATGTGCTAGATACCTTAGCGCCCCTGACAAGGCATGACACCCTAAGAATGTCCATGTCTGGCATGGCAAGCTCATGACCAGCACATGATCTTGCCCATAGCCTTGCCATGACATGGTATCACAGCAGGACCTTGGCCACCAGCCAATCTAAGCACAAGCATGCAACTAGACCAAAGAGTGTCATGACAAGGAATGACTATCACCGGCGGCTACCACCAGCGGTAGAGCACCACCACCCATAGCAGTGCTAGGAGGGGAAGTATAGAGGACGATCCAAGAAGTCAAAGGAGCATGACCACCCATGGAGGTGCAAGGTGGCAACACCACCGTGTAGAACGGCGGGAAACCCTAATGTTTGTAGAGTATCAAGTCAATCAAGAGAAGGTATCCCAAGAGATGAGTTTCCTTTCCAGTAGATTTGAATAAATCATGTCTTCCAGATTAAGGAATCTTTAGTTAACTCTAGAAGATTTGTTTCCCTTTGAGTTTGTTTTCAATTCGTACTTTGGCTAATTAACCTTAGGACGATTGTTCTTGTGTTCTGGTGGTTCTAATAACTAAAAATTCTTAACCATGTTTTTTGTTCTTCATAATAAATCTCGAGTGTTTTTCTTTTTAGTGTGTTAGATCCTATATTTCAGCTCGTGTTGTCTAAAACGGTTTAGGAGGATCGATTGACGTGATCGTATTCGAATCACTTGGCGGGAGGTGGAGTTGTTAAGGTGGCCTAGACCGGGGTCCTTAACAAATTGATGCTTTCATTGAGAGGAGTTCTTGAAGAAGCCTACAGTTCAGGAGAGATAAACACGAGCAAGCTTTTATCTTTTCGTTTTGGTGAATTGAGATTGAAGTTTTGGGGTTGTGGAGGTGTCAGAGCTCTAACTTGAAAGGGGTTCGATCTTCATTTTAAAGAGAACCCAAGGTTGATACTAGTTTTGTCTTGCCAAGTTCTTATTGGAGGAGGGGTTCGATCATCATTTTAGAGAGAACCTAAAGTTGGAACTTATTCTTGCCAAGTTCTTTGTTGGGAGGGGTTCGATCATCATTGGTGAGAATTTAAAGTTGGACTTGTTTGTCGTGGCCAAGTTCACAGGGGAAGTATTGTGATGGGGGAGGGATCTAGTTCGTTCACTTCCAACCGAGACCAGTTTGAATCCTTGGAGTCATCAACTCTATGACTGAAAGAGAAAATTGAGGAGACCACCACGACCATGGCTCATATGCAAGGAGCCATAACCATGGTAACAAGTGCCACCGAAGAGAATATAAGGGCAGTGGAAGGCATGAGGCAAGATCTCTAAACCGTGTTGGCCAGACTTAGAGGAGAGCCAAGTAGAGGCAACAATGAACAAGCCACGAGGATAGACGAGATCCATAGGGAGGATGTTCATCTCATGGATGGAAGAGGTAGGGGATGAGGAAGAATGCCATTTGGGGAACCCGAAGCTGCACCAGTGGGAGGGCCAAATGCAGGGGCAGTGGAACGTCCAGATGCAGTGCGGCATTAGATGGCCATGACAGTTGATCTATTTTGTGGAACTTTATTTGAGACATTTGGACATGTAGTTTTTGGTACAATGTGGTTATTTGTGTATATGTGAACCATATGAATACAATGTTTTTTGAGAATGTAATGACATTATATTTGATGTAATGTAATTCAAACAGGTATTGTAAAGAGGTGGGAAAACAATATCATTACTTTATGTTTGGGTTAAATACGTTTTGCCCCTTTATCTTTGGGGTCATTTGCACTTTGCACCCCGATATATTATTTTTTGAGACATTGGACCCATAAAGTTATATATTTTTTCAATTTCGACACCATACCCAAATTGTCTATCAATTTAGATGGATTCCGTTAAAATTTTTACACATTGCCCCCTTATATTTGAGAGTATTTACACATTGACCCTTTATCTTTGGGAGTATTTACACATTGCCCCATCATTTTTGGGTGTATGTACACATTGCATCCCACGTTTTGACGGAATCTATCTAAATTAACGGGCAATTTGGGTACATGATCCAAATTAAAAAAATGTATAAATTTAGGGGTCCAATGTCTTAAAAATAATATATCGGGGTGCAACGTGTAAATGACCCCAAAAATAAGGGGGCAAAATGTATTTAACCCTTTATGTTTTGAGTAGAGATAATGTGGTCATTTTGAACCATGTTGGTGTATATGTGAACCATATGGATACAATATTTGTTTTGTGCTTTTACCATTACTTACATTACACAAACATCATTACACTCTGTTATTACATAACCACCCTGCCAATCTGTGCATTACAAAACATAATTTTTAAAACACATACCTGGTGTTATTTCCATAACCAATTTGGCGCCATTTACTAAACACTTAGATTCTGCCAACACATTTCAAAACCAATCTGTCATTTACAAAACACTTACTTATCCTAACCTAAAATATGGCAGACATATTTTTGTCTTTACCTTACAACACACTTAAATATCCTAACCTACAACATTTACATCACTTCATCATCTAAATCAAAGTGCCCCTCAGCAAGTATTCACCTATAACAACAATTAACTGCAAAAACTAATAGCATACATTTCAATCTTCTCAGAGAGCGCTTCAACACATCCGCCTCCTTCTGCAAGTCTTTAATTTTTTTTTGTCAAGAATGGTCTCACCTCCATCCCACGGGGGCAAGTGCAAGGATCAAACCAACAAAAGTAACCACAGTGCCCGGTCTTCTGCAAATAGGTAGAGGCGAATCATACACTCATCAATACAAAGGAAAATAGTGACATGGTGTACGCTTAATAACTTACAGATTTGTCGTCACACTTTGCACAATAAAATACATGGCGTGCGAATGTCATACACTCATCAATACAATGTCTTTCTGGATTCGAATTCGTCCAGGATGTTCTGAGAGGTGCCCTCTATCCACAACTGCAAAGTCTCTCATCTCATATGCTTGACTGATTTTAAGTGAGGATGGCAGTGGCAAAACCGTGCTGAAAATATAGTGACGGAACCACATATGAAACATAAATGGTAGTGGAAATAAGATTTGATATGGAAAAAAATTGTTGCATGACACACGAGATAAATATCTGCAAGTCAAGGCATTTTAATGAATAAAATCTTATCAACTGCTGACACAAGACAAAAACCTTGTGTACGTAGTGATGGAGGTTGATGTGTACAGTTCAAATTCATTTTGTATCTCCATGTAAGGATTGAATTGTTCTCCCTTATCTAAATATTCATGATTCAAAACCTATAATACACCTGCAACAACATCAATATTTCTGTCCAGACATATTTGGATGGACAATACCAATTCTACGATAGAATACATGGAAGTTTGCAAAGATTTGACACTTTAAACCCATGAGCTAATTTGCTACCAAACAATTGATACATCATGGGACATCCCAAATTTCTTTATGAATTGATTCTGGATATGAATCGATTCTGGAACTCCAAAAGTACCCATACACTTATTCTGTCAATCTAGTTTTGCAGGTGTCTACATCTCAAATCTTCAATCTCCTCTATTGTGAAGATGATTGCACTGACTATAAAATCTCATATACACTAGATCTGATCTTAAAACTATTATTAGCAAACAACATGCACCAATAGACCCCCATTTTACACCACTTAATCATTCATAACTGTAGAATTATAGGGAGATTTAATGTGATTGATCTGTCGGCAGTATTAGGGGCTAAGATTGAGAAGATATACAGCTAACAGATCGTATCTTCTTATCCCATGATTTTAGGGGATTTGGTAGTCTGTTACCAAATCTGTAGAGTTTGTTTCCTTTTTTATAGTTTTATGTTTTAGGAAGTTTTTTTTCTTTCCCAGGTAAGTTGTAAATATCCCTGAAATAGATGAGGATTATCATCTATATATTGAGGGGATTGTAATCGTTCAATATATTGCAAGAGTGAGTTTTTCCTTCTACATCAACATGGTATCAGAGCCATCTCTGAACCCTAATTCCCTCATATGACCAAATACGGGAAACGTGATTCAATTGCTACCGTTTCCCAAATCACTTCCAATCAGGAAGCCATGGCTTCCAGCAACAGTAGTGCAGATAGTAACCTCATGCCCATTACAGGACACAAACTGAATAGGAACAACTATCTCCAATGGTCCCAGTCCGTAATGATGTTCATATGCGGAAAGGGCAAAGACGATTACCTCAACGGAGTTGCTGCCAAACCGAACAAGAAGGATGAAAAGTTCAAAGTCTGGAATGCTGAAAATAATATGGTCATGTCATGGCTCATTAATTCCATGACAAATGACATTGGAGAAAATTTTCTTCTCTATGGAACAGCAAAGGAGATTTGGGACGCTGCCAAGGAAACGTATTCTAACAATGAGAATACGTCGGAATTGTTCGAGGTGGAGAGTGCTCTCCATGACTTCCGCCAAGGAGAGTTAACTGTGACTCAGTACTTCAACACACTCAATCGCTACTGGCAGCAGCTGGACTTGTTCGAGGAGCACAATTGGAAATGTCCGGATGATGGAATCCTGTATAGACAGATTATTGAACGGAAAAGAATATACAAATTTCTGATTGGATTGAATAAGAATCTCGATGAAGTTCGAGGAAGAATCTTAGGATCCAAACCACTACCAAATATCAGGGAAACATTTTCAGAAGTTCGGAGAGAGGAAAGTCGAAAGAAGATCATGATGGGCTCCCAAGATTCTGTGACAAATTCTGAGAGCTCCGCTCTTGCAGTTAGAGGAAATCCATCCAACAACAATGATCACAGACCAAAGAAAGGGCGATCCTGGTGTGATCATTGTCGACGTCCTGGTCACACCAAGGACATATGTTGGAAGATTCACGGTAAACCTGCAGATTGGAAGCCTTCCCGGTTCGCCAATGATGCAGAAGGATGGGGAAACCTTGTCTCCATGGATGAAAAACCATCATCCGAACCCACTCCCTTCACCAATGAACAGATGGAAGTCTTACAGAAATTGTTCCGCCAATCCTTGCCTGCACCTGCCCCCACTGTGATTGGATCCGGTTCCTTAGCACAAAAAGGTAATTTTTGAGTGCTCTAAATGTTAAAAAGGAGAAGCTAAGTCCGTGGATTATTGACTCAGGAGGATCTGATCATATGACTGGAGATAAGAAGCTTTTTTCCACTTACAACCGATGCTATAAAAATTTAACTGTGAGAATAGCCGATGGGTCACTCTCAAAGGTGGCTGGTACAAGTTCTGTTAGAGTTTCAGAGAACATCACTCTTGATTCAGTTCTCCTTGTGCCAAAATTAAATTGCAATTTACTGTCCATTAGTAAACTCATTCGGGATCTCAACTGTGTTACTAAATTTGGCTCCAACCTATGTGAATTTCAGGTCTTGGACTCGGGGAAGACGATTGGCAGTGCTAAGATGTGCTCTGGGCTCTATCTTCTAGAGGTAAATGATCCTCCTCAAGGAGCAACTCACCAATCCGATTGTTCAGTGTCCAGTAGTCCTATTTCTTTGTCTGTGAGTCGGTCTAATAATGATAGTGCAATTATGTTGTGGCACTATAGATTAGGTCATCCAAATTTCTTGTATCTTGAGAAGTTTTTTCCTTCATTATTCCATAATAAAAATCCCAATGAGTTTCAATGTGAGATCTGTCAACTCTCTAAACATATTCGCAATTCTTATCCTAACCGATCATACAAAGCATCTCAACCTTTTTCCATGATTCATAGTGATGTATGGGGTCCTTCTAGGATCAAAAATGTTACTGGTTCCCGCTGGTTCATTTCATTTATTGATGATCACACTAGACTCACATGGGTATTCCTCATGAAAGAAAAATCAGAGGCAAACCAGATTTTTAAAACCTTCAACACCATGATCCAAACACAATTCCAAGGGAAAATCCAAATTCTGAAAATTGACAATGCCAAAGAGTATTTCAACTCCATTCTTAATGGTTATCTATTGAGTCATGGTATAGTTCACCAAAGTTCCTGTGTCAACACTCCTCAGCAAAATGGTATTGCCGAAAGAAAAACCGGCATCTTCTTGATGTTACTCGCTCCCTAATGTTCTCTACCCATGTACTAAAAATCTTCTGGGGTGAAGCCATTCTCACTGCCGCGTATCTCATAAATAGGATGCCCTCCCGTATTCTCAACTTCCAGACTCCTTGTCAGATTCTTCTTCAGTCCTTTCCCAATACTCGTCTAATCTCCACCATCCCATTCAAAGTTTTCGGGTGCTCAGCCTTTGTTCATGTCCATCAACAACATAGGGACAAACTTGATCCTAGAGCTCTTCAATGTATTTTTCTTGGGTACTCTCCAACTCAAAAAGGATATAAGTGCTACTCACCAGTCACTAAACAGTTCTATCACTCCATGGATGTCACCTTCTTTGAACAACAACCTTATTTCCCCAAATCTGATATTCAGGGGCAGACCAATTTTATCCAGGAATACCAGCTTTGGAATATTGAAGAATCATCTCATTCTGACCAACCCTGCCCATCACTAAATCATGAATCCATTCCTCCCCAAAATCACTTCCTAGAATCATCTCATTCTCAAGATCAATCGCCTACTAATCCACCTCAAAATCTGGACACTATTCAATCAACAAAGAATGATGAGTTGCTTACCTACTCAAGGAGGAGAAAGAACCAAAAGGAGATGGAACAACAAGCATCTCTTGAGCAACCCCAAGAATTTGACCCAAGTCCTAGATCAAGTGAAGATCCATCAGGTAACTATAATCCCGAAACTAATGATGATAGTGACATCCCTATTGCTGTGAGAAAAGGTGTAAGATCATGCACAAAACACCCTATATACACATTTGTATCATATGAAGGACTGTCACCGAAGTTCAAAGCATTTGTTGCCAACCTCGACAACATCCAGGTTCCTAATAATATACAAGAAGCTCTCGGCACACCTGAGTGGAAATCAGCAGTGTATGAAGAAATTCATGCACTTGAAAAGAATGGAACTTGGGAAATCTCAAAATTACCAGCCGGAAAATGCCCAGTAGGCTGCAAATGGATCTTCACAGTCAAATATAATGAAGATGGGAGTGTTAATCGATTCAAGGCACGGCTGGTTGCAAAGGGATTCACCCAATCATATGGAATCGACTATGAGGAGACATTTGCCCCTGTAGCCAAGTTAAACACAGTTCGGGTTCTACTATCTTTGGCTGCAAATCTTGACTGGCCTCTCCACCAACTAGATGTCAAAAATGTCTTCCTAAATGGGGACCTAGCTGAAGAAGTTTACATGGAAATTCCTCCAGGATTTGAGACACAAGCTACCCGCAACAAAGTTTGTAAACTTAGGAGATCTCTATATGGGCTCAAGCAATCTCCAAGAGCCTGGTTTGAAAGATTCACAAAGGTAGTCAAGAAACATGGCTACTCTCAATGTCAAACGGACCATACTCTATTTGTTAAACACTCTCCTGTAGGAAAGCTTGTTGTCCTCATTGTATATGTGGACGACATAATTCTAACAGGAGACTATGAAGAGGAAATCCGCACCATCAAAAGTTTTCTAGCTGCAGAGTTTGAGATCAAGGACCTTGGGAACCTCAAATACTTCCTAGGTATGGAGATTGCAAGGTCAAGAAAGGGAATCTTTGTCTCACAAAGAAAATATGTCGTGGATCTCTTAAAAGAGATTGGAATGCTCGGGTGTAAGCCAGCAGATACTCCCATGGATCCAACAACCAAACTAGGAGCTAAGGAAAATTGTGCACCCGTGGATAAAGGGAGATACCAAAGATTAGTGGGTAAGCTAATATACCTATCTCACACACGACCAGATATTGGTTTTTCTGTCAGCATGGTAAGTCAATTCATGAATAATCCAAATGAAGAACACATGGAGGCTGTGTATAGAATCCTGAGATACCTGAAACTAACACCAGGTAAAGGATTATTTTTTGAGAAGAACCAAAGAAGAGATATTGAAGTGTTTAGCGATGCAGATTGGGCAGGATCAGTACAAGACCGGAGATAAACTTCAGGGTACTGCACATATGTGTGGGGTAATCTGGTCACATGGAGAAGTAAGAAGCAATCAGTGGTGTCAAGGAGTAGTGCAGAAGCTGAATTCCGGGCAATGGCACACGACATTTGTGAGGGAATATGGTTAAGAAGGGTGCTAAAGGAATTAAAGATTTCAGATGAAGAACCTATGAAAATGTTCTGTGATAATCAGTCAGCAATCAGCATTGCCAAAAATCCAGTACATCATGATAGAACAAAACATGTGGAAATTGATCGACATTTCATAAAGGAGAAGATAGAGGAAGGAATAATCAAGATGTTGTACGTGCCTACATGTCTTCAAACAGCTGACATTCTTACCAAGGCTCTACCGAGAAAAGTGTTTGATGATCTAAGTTCCAAGCTGGGGTTAATAAATATTTACCGCCCAGCTTGAGGGGGAGTGTAGAATTATAGGGAGATTTAATGTGATTGATCTGTCGGCAGTATTAGGGGCTAAGATTGAGAAGATATACAGCTAACAGATCGTATCTTCTTATCCCATGATTTTAGGGGATTTGGTAGTCTGTTACCAAATCTGTAGAGTTGTGTTTCCTTTTTTATAGTTTTATGTTTTAGGAAGTTTTTTTCTTTCCCAGGTAAGTTGTAAATATCCCTGAAATAGATGAGGATTATCATCTATATATTGAGGGGATTGTAATCGTTCAATATATTACAAGAGTGAGTTTTTCCTTCTACATCAACAATAACCAACACCAAGTGACACAAACAAAAAAGTGAAAAAATAGAACTAAGTAGAGGTTGTGGTACACCAAGTATCCATCCAAAACTTGTGTAACTACACAAACAAATAGAAGTCTACAAGCAACTTCCCTTAATTGCTAAAGAGCATAAAAACATAACCTTACCAAAAATAGCAAAAGTTATAGTGTGAGTGAGTACAAAATAGAAAATGCATCTGTTATAGAAAAATTTACCAAGTTAGTACAAAATAGATGATATCTCATCACAATATATACTGAATAATATTAAAGCATACATCAATATAGTATATTCTAAATAATATTAAAACAAAGCATATATATAGTAGACTGACTCAAAACATTCAATCATAAAAGAATATTCAATACCAATTTTGTTAATACTTCATCACTCAATTAATTGAGATATCTTGTTCAAATCACTTTACGTCTGTGAAATTTTCTTTGTATAGTTTATTAATGATGATTATCTAAAAACAATGTATTGATTATTCCATCTAAGATATTAAATATGTTCATATTTATTCAATTCAACAATTTTGGATAGATTAAACAAAATATTAACTTAAGAAATTATCAGACCAACAACAGATTCAATTAACAACAATTATAAATTTCTCATATCAATCAACAATAATCAATATGTTGATTCCAACATATATCAAAGATGTTGAAACTATAAGCTCAAGCATAGGCGGAGGGAGGGGGGGCGAACCGGGGCCATTGCCCCGGTTGGCTCCCCCCAAAAATTTTTTTTACATGTATTTTTTTTATTAGGTTTGCCCCCCTTGGCCAAATAAAAATTATTTTTGCCCCCTTGCCTGCCTAGATGAATCAGCCCGCCCCCCTTAAAACCCAAGCAGCCCAATACCTCAAAATCAAATTAAAAGAATAAGCAGAGAGATATTTATTTATGTCAAAACTTGAAATCCTAGATTAACTTGTCGACGTTGTCGTGAATTTTGCGACGAATATTTCATATACTTCTCTTGAGTCCTGATAATCGTTGTGTGTTGTAATCATTGAAATAGATGTTTTCACTATTCTAATACTGCTTTTTTTTGTTCTTTTGCCTTTTATGTTGGACTTGGTTGAAAATTTGGATATCGCAAATACTGAGAAAGGGGGTGGTGTGCTCTTGTTGGATAAGTGATAATTCAATTATTCAAGTGTGTTGCGTGTCCATCTTTACTTACTAGAGAATCATTGGTTATATCATTTTATTGTCACTATCATCATCTAATTTTACATGTCTGACTTCTCCACAATTTATGAAAATCCAAAGTTGAAGTAAGACTCATTTTCATCTATCTTTTGTTTGTTTAGGTCTGATTTTTCATAGCCCATGAAATTAACTTGTTTTTAATTGTCTTTATCTAAAGGTGAAACTTCTTTTATATTGTAATTTGTGACGTTTGGATCAAGTTATAAATCTATTTCTTCAAAATTTTAGCCATTAATTTAGCCAGGTAATGGGCACTTTGAACTACGATTTTTCTGTTTTCTCATTTTGTAAGGGGAGTAGAATAGTTATTTGGATGTTAAAATTGAACTTTTTGTCTAAATTTTTTTTCTATTATCATTTACCAAGTATGTATTTCCTCCTTGCCATTTCGGGTTATTTTATTGTTGATAGAGATTCCACTCTTGAGAAGCCCGTGTTCAATAGTACTGTCACACTAAAAAAAACTATAGCAAGGGTGAGAAGTATTTTTATGCCATTAGAACCTGGATTCTTTTTGAACTTTGGATAATTTGGCTTCTTTTTCCAATATGCTTCGTTTTGCTATTGTTTCTTTCAAAAATAATAGAAATACAGTAATTGTTTATTTTTCTCATTTATATGTTTTCTTTTTACAGATCCCAACAAATTCAGCAGGACTTATTGAGCATAGGGCACATCCTTTCTGCCAAAAAAAATAAGTACTTCATTTATGGAAGTAAAAAGTTATATTGCTGAAAATACTTTATTTCATTTATGTGTTTTGTTTTACAAAGAATATATATATAAAAATACTTTTGTTTGTGTGATTAGTTAGTGCTCTATTGGTGTCTTGAACAACAAGAATTTAATTTTTAATGTCAGCTCTCAGTATCAGCAAATAGTGCGGTATGTGTATTTCAATATTTTTAGTGTTTTTAGTCCTTAATTTTTTTATTTATACTCTTAAGACATTTTTTTTGCATTAAGTAGTAAAAAAAAAAATTTTTGTCATTTTTCCTTAAAAATTTGCCCCCCATTAATTAGGTTTCTGGCTCCGCCACTGAGCTCAAGCATAATCTACCAGCTTATAAAAACATTAACAGAAGAACACAAAGAATGGACTAAATCTGAATATAATCAATATATAAGATTTTGAAACGAGTCTTCACAAGAGATTGTAATTATCTAATATTCGGTTGTTCTGAAGATTAAAGAAACATTATCCATAAGAAGTTACAAAGAAAATCTGAAATATTTGAAAAGGGGGAAAATTTTGAAAAAACGAGATTTTGAATTCTAGAATTTCGAATATCATTCGGAAGGTTATGAAAAATGTTATAATCTATCATTAAAAGAAAAAAAAACACTTTGATTTCAAATCATTTTAACCAAAGATTGAAGCTCATTTTAAAAAAATAAAATAAAAAAGTACCCATTCGAGGATTTAAGAACACAATATACTAAAAAGAGATAAGCAATCAAACAATAAAATCACACAGATTTTTTGTTCACGAAGTGAAAAATTCTTGGAGGGTCATTTTTCAAGAAATAAAGACACTCCGGGTGTAAACCACACAACTGATCCACTATGAACAACTTAACAATTAGTGGTCCTAAACAACCCTCTTGTCTACTCAGATTTACCACCTAAGCTTTCGACTCTAGATGGTTCTATTAAGTCCATGTGTAAAAGCTCTAAGCATCTCTTAGTCAAGACACCAAATGTATTCTTGTGACTATATCTAATTTATTTTCCTAATTGACATAATCCACATACCTTATTCTTGACAACATCAAGTTTAGGTATTTCATCTAACAATTTAGAAATCTTAGAGAGGTCTTTGATGTCATAGATGAGTTAAATCAATTTTGGCACTATTACATTTTAAATTTCTTTCAATAGTAATGCTACAACATTTATCCGAAGTTCCCTTTAATAATTAGATTACCATCAGAATCTAAAACATAATATATATATATATATATATATATATATCTTTCTTGAACTTTACCTTAAAATTACATATAGGACATCTCGAAAAGGTGGACAGCCGAGAAGTTCTATTATTCCTTTTCCAACAATGGAAGCTTTGCCATCATTTCCGAAAGTAATAGTTCCAGTTTTATAACCCTCAAGCTTTGTAAACATAGATTTATAACCAATCATGTGTTTAGAGCATCAGCTGTCAAGATGAGTCATTTTTTGTCTTAAAGCAGCATGTGCAACATAACATGTGTTAATGTTCTTTCTTACCCAAATCTTCATTGAAGATGTTGAATCTTTGAAAATTAAATCTATTTTCTTGTAAATAAATTCCATTTTTTAGAGAGATTTGAGACTTGAGACATTATGCTTTCAAAAATTGATTTAGAAAATGGTTTTGAAAAGATAATTTCGTGAGATTTTAGTTTAAAACATATATTTCACATGTCCTAGTTTTCCATAGTAAAAACAGGTAGGAACAAATATGTAAAAAAAAATATAAGAACTTTGAATTTTCTTCTTACCATAAACAACTGACTGTAGGCTTATCTTAGGCTGACTGTTTACCTCAAAAACTTTCTCTTTAATTCAAGCAAACACAAAAACAGTTTTATCATCAACATTGGCATTTAAATTATAATATTTAAATCTTAATCCACGTTTATCTCTAGTAGGGATTTTCAAACTTCACATTTCGTCAAGTTTCTTTGTACAACAAGAGAAATTTTCAAGTTGTGACTTAAAACTTTCTAATTCTTTTAAATGTGATGTGAATATTTAAGTGATGTTGGAGTTTTATTGGTGTTTTATTGGGGAAAATAAAATATACAATAATATTTAAGTTGATGTTTATTTATAATATTTATTATAATTCTGAATTTTATTTTTATTTTCTATTTTTTATTGCGATACAAATATCTTAAAGGTATTAAATAAGTTATAAAGAAGAAAAAAGAAGAAGACAAATGAGTGGAGTTTACAATATTTATTATAATTCCGAATTTTCCTTTTGTTTTTTTGTGAGACTATCTGAAAAGTATTGCAAAAAAAGACAAATGAGTGGAGTTGGCGTACGGTTGCCAGAGACAGGGAGGAGAAATCGAAGAACACTGTTGATGTTAGATTTGGTTTGGTGAAATTCCAAAATCGGCCTCAGCAACTCCTCAACGTGTATAAAGGCAAGTGGGGCCATATGTCCATTCGCACGGCCTACAATTAATATCGTCTGAACTAGTGGGGCCATATGTTTTTTAAAATTCTGTTTTGCCCTTCCTTATTTATATGTCTCACAAATTAATAGAGGATATGTTGGTAATTTGTAAACCTCAAGGGCAGGGCAAAATTGGAAAATTATTTTTTGTAGCTGAGACTCAAACATGTTTGGTTTGTATTTTTAGAAAGTTGGATTTAAAATTTTGGAAAATCATACACAAGACATCCCCTTAGTCAACAAATCTGCCTTTTCTACTTCAAGATTATATAGTTTCTTAATAGATACAAGATTCTTTCTTTTTAATTTCAAATTTTCTTCAAATAAATCATTATAAGCAAGTTGAAGAGATTCATGAACATTAGAATCTTCATTTAATAAATCGTCATCATCTTGACTAAAATTTTCAACATTGTTGATAGAAGAGGTAAAAAGCAATATAATTCATCTTACCTTTTAATTCATCTTCATATGAATCAGTCAAGGAAACATTCATAGCCTTAATTACCCTTCATTTTTTGGAATGTTGGACAGTTGACCTTAAAGTGTCCATATCCTCTACATCCGGCATTGAGGTTCTTAAGATCCTTTCCTTTTGGAGTCTTTAAAATTAGCCTTCTCGTTATTTAGAGTTCCAGCTAGGTTTCTAGCAATCTTAGAAGAAGAAGAAGGTAGTTTTATCCATTTTGTTGCCTTTTCTTGATGTAAATTTTTTCTAAACTTTCTTACAAATAAAGTAACATCATCATCTTCAAGAGAATCATCAGAAAAATCAGATCATGTATCTTCAGCTATAATCTTTAAAGCAATGGACTTAGGATTGTGGCATTGTGAGCTCATATGTTTGTAAATATCCTACAAAGTCTCATGCGTATTTTTTGGTACGCATAATTACTTTCATAAAAATGAAGTAGTAAAGACAAAGGCATGTTGTTATACATCTAGACCGTGGGTCAAGGACTGAATTTAGGCTCTAATACCAATTGAAAAGCCCGATTTAAACCGTAACAACACCAGAAAAGAGTTAATAGGTATTATCTATCACAACTAAAAATTAATACAACAGTATCATAACACGTTTTAGAGTCTAGATCTGTACAATAATAAATTCAATCAACAAAACAAGCACCGAAAAATTAAATGAAACTTCAATCACACAAAAAGATGAGCTTTTGTTGATGCAATGGAAAAATCACTCCATACTATCTGCACCACATGAAATTCACTAAGAATAAATCCCTATAAATGGTGATTTACCTCATTGCTGACTTTGATAATCTCAGCGTAATAGTCCAAGTAATCTAACTCGGGCCCGCTCCGTTCAGTATTCACCTTAGAATTCTTAGGTTCTTCTTATGGACTCTTTGTGAATAAACTCGTTTTTAACACCAAAACTCCAGCAACAAAACTCTTTCAACACTCTCAAAGCTTTTCAACGGAAAGTTGGTTTCAAGTTGATTGAATGAGAGAAAATCTGGTCGATTTAGATATGAAATATCTAAGTTGTTTTTCTCTAACAATGAAAGTTCATAGTATGTTTAATTTGGCCTCCCTAGAGAGAGAGTATTCTTCTCGCAACAGGGTTGTAGGAAATATTATAATACCTTTACACCCTAGATCGTGCAACACAAATATTTAAAGATCTTCAACTGATCCAGTCTCAAGACTCCAGTGTTTATCTCATTATCCTTATCTAGTAATACAATCTCATCAATACTCAAGAAGATAATGCTTATCGAGATTTTGAATTGATCTTGAGTATCACAAGTGTTTATCCCTATAAGGAGACACAATAATTTCATTTCTCTTTCTCTTTTTATTTTAATTTTTTTTAAAAAATAATAATAAATTTTAAAATCATTTCTATTCCCATCAAATCATCTCTCTCCATCATAAAAAATTACTCAAATCTTTTTTGTCTCTAGAGAAAATTTGGTTGATTTAGATCTAAAATCTCGAAGTTGTTTTTCTCTAACAAAGGAAGTTCATAGGATGTTCAATTTGGCCTCCTTAGAGAGAGAGAGAGCGCGCGCAACGGATAGGTAGGAAATATTATAATACCTTTACACCCTAGATTTTCTGTATCACAACTATTTAAAGATCTTCAAGTGATACAGTCTCAAGACTCGAGTGTTTTATCTCTTTACCCATATCTAGTAATACAATCTCATCAATACTCGAGAAGATAATGCTTGTCGAGATTTTGAACTGATCTCGAGTATCACGAGTGTTTGTCCTTATAAAGAGTCACAATAATTTTATTTCTCCTTTTATTTCAATTTTAAAATTTTAAAATAATAATAATAAATTTTAAAATTATCTCTCTTCCCATCAAATCATCCCTCTCCATCATAAAAAATATAAAAAAATTACTCAAATAATTTTTGTCTTCACTTTTCCACCAACTCATATAAAACTCTAAAAAATTTCATTTCTCGAACATACTTCAAAATTTTCACTATTTTTTCATAAAATCAAATAAAAACTCTAATTTACCTCAATTTTCACAATATCACCAAAATTTTATAAAAAATTTAATGGAAATATGCCCTTAATTCAAATATGATCCTTTTTCCTTATTTTAGTTTTTAAAAAGTTAAGTTTCGAGTGCAAGATAGTAAGTTCAAGTTTGAAAAGGGGTTTAGATGCTAATTTAACATATGAAAAAAGTATTTTTTACAAAAAAATTGGGATAGTAGCCTCTGTCTACCCCTTTGTTTCCACTACTGCATTAAAGAATATTAATAGTTTAAGGACTCAAAATAACACTAACATCATAATTTGGTAATGCAAGAAGATTTTTTCCTTATTTTTTAAATAATAATGAATGCTTATAATTTGATAAAGATCATTTCCAATTTGTTGTTCAAATTGGACCATCTAATATCGGAGAGAGATTGACATTTCATGTAGGTCGTTGAGTAGTGTCTACATTGCCCGATAATTAATACAGGCAGCATTGCATGTGATAGGACCCACATAATTTATCTCTCTCCGAATTTAATCATACTTTAGACAGTAAACTGAAGAAAATCTTGATCCTTTATAATAATGGTAAGTTTTGACCTAAAAGGTAGAAATTATCAAACTCCCTTTTGACATTGGGTTATGTTCGTTTCCTACATTTTTTCAGGATTCAAATACATTCACAAAACTACCACCGAACATATTCAGAATTCAAACACAAACACCAATACATTTTTTAGGGTTAAATGCATGTCATGCCCCTGTGGTATGCGGTAATAGCAAATATGCCCCTGAGGTAAACAAAGTCTTTTTCATACCCCTGAGGTAAACATTCAGGAGCAAATATGTCATTCCGTTATGTTTACCTCAGGGGTATGAAAGGGCATATTTGCTCCTGAATGTTTACCTCAGGGGTATGAAAAAGACTTTGTTTACCTCAGGGGCATATTTGCTATTATCGCATACCACAAGGGCATGACATGCATTTAACCCTACATTTTACACAATCTCCAACAACTTTTTACTTTTTTATTCAACATAAATTTTTTCTCTCTATACTTTTTCACATAAATCCAATATTTTTTTATTAAACAATTACTTCAAATCATTTATCTCTCTACTTTACACAAACACCAACAAAACACTATTCAACATAAATATTCACAACTTCTCTAAAATCTTACATTTTTACTCAAACCGAACATATCCCACAAATCTCCTCAATGTTATGTACAAGATAATGTCAAAATTCTTGATATCAAACTTCCTTAATTTTATTATGGCTTAATTAGTCAACTAATCCTTGAAGTATTATCTAATCCCAAATTGGTCCCTACTAGAAGTTTTCTCCTATGGTATTTTCTATGAACTCTTCATGTCCTAAAGTGGGTATTTCGTCAACTCGAGTGACTACGTAAATGAAAAAATCAAACGTGGCTAACGAGCCCGCGTGTTAACCATTTGTCAATAACCACGTGTCCTCGTTAATTGCCAAATCACCCCGCATGCTATGTAGTATGTATGACCGGTCCTCATTAAGTTTAAAAAATTAGTTTTGTTTATATGCTATAATTTCATTCTCCTTGACTCTCTAACCACAGCTCTAAATCCTTCATTTTTTTTAAAAAAAATCATACAAACAACGTCGGCTTATCAAATACTATCATGGTGTTTGACTGTGAAAAAAATAATAATATTATAATAAAAAAATAATTTAAATAGATAAATTATTTTTTAACTTTTTAATCACGCCCCAATCCCTGAGTGCCAAATTTTTTGAATCAAACACTACTGATTTCCACACAAAAATATGTTGTCCTGTATGTTCCTTTTTCAGAATTTTTTTTTCATAATTTTAAGTATATTGACAAAATTATTAATGAACATATTCAAAATTTAAACACAAACATCAATATATTCTACACAATTTTCAACAAATTTTTAATTTTTTATTCAACATAAATTTTTCCTCTCTATATTCATTAAACAATTACATCAAATTATTTCTCTCTTCATTTTACATATACACAAATAAAATACTATTCAACATAGATATTTCCACCGTCTTTAAAATTCTATATTTTTAGGACTAACATAACCCAGTTTTGCCCACCGCTTTCCACAGAAGGCCCAACCCAATCTGGAACCCTATAAGACGACATCTTCCCCCGCAGGTACGCTCAGAATTCCTCACAGCCCTCGCTCAGCCTACGGTTGTTGTTAGGGTTAGGGTTAGAGTTTAGCCTCAGAGTCGGTTGATTCTTCTTCCACTCATGCTCTCTCAGCCAATGGACCCGACGAAGAAACGAAAGCTGGACGAGAACGGCGTTGTCTCCGCCGACATCGATCCCAGCCTCTTGAAACTCGCCCCGGAAGATGTCCGCAAAATCGTCGAACTCATCGACAAGGAAAAGCTCCTTGACATCGTGGCGGCCGCCGCTACCCGCCACGTGGACGTCCTCGACGGCGTCCGGGCCCTCGCGGACTCCGATACATCCCAGCGCAAGCTATTTATCCGCGGCCTCGGATGGGACACCACCACGGACGGCCTCCGCAGCCTCTTCTCTGCTTACGGCGAGCTCGAGGAAGCTGTCGTCATCCTCGACAAGCAGACCGGGAAGTCCAAGGGCTACGGCTTTGTCACCTTCAAGCACGTCGACGGCGCGCTCCTCGCCCTCAAGGAGCCCAGCAAGCGGATCGACGGGCGCGTGACCGTCACTCAACTTGCGGCAGCGGGTAACTCTGGCAACAACGCGAACGCCAGCGCGGCTGACGTGGCGATGCGAAAGATCTACGTCTGGGAGGTACCGCATGACATGTCTCCGGATAAGCTCTTGTCCCACTTCTCGTCTTACGGGGAGATCGAAGAGGGGCCTTTGGGGTTCGACAGGTTCACTGGGAAGTCTAAGGGTTTCGCTCTCTTTGTGTACAAAACTGTCGAAGGGGCGCAGGGAGCCTTGGCGAATCCAGTGAAGACGATTGACGGGAGGCAGTTGAATTGTAAATTGGCGAACGTGGATGGGAAGAAAGGGAAGCAGGGTGGACCGCCCGGTCCTGATGGGATTCAAGGTCCGGTTACAGGTACTGGAAATGACGGGATGGGTATGGGGATGGGAATGGGAATGGGCCAAGGTTCTATTCCAAGTTCACAGTACGGAGGGCCAGGCTCAATGGGTGCTTATGGAGCGTTTCCTGGTGGACCTCCTATTGGGAGTCATCCACTGAACTCGTCCTCGCTGGGTGGTCCGGGGTTGTCCTCTGTAAATAGCCAAGCTCCGTCATCGTTGGGTGGGACTACAGGTTATGGTGCTGGACTGGGAGGGCCGTATGGTGGGTATGGTGGCATTGGTGGGACTAGCGGGGGCTTGGGTGCTGGTGGATTGGGTGTTGCTGCTGCTGGAGGTGGATCCTCTTCGTTGTACAGATTGCCACAAAGTTCAGCGGGAATGCCTTCTGGGGGGTATCCGGAGAGTGCGCATTATAGCTTGACTTCGTCATCTGGCTACCCAAGTCAGCTCCACCAGCCATCAGGGACCTCGCCGGTGCCAAGGGTTCCACCTGGTGGTGCGGGCATGTACCCGAATGTACCACATTATTTTTGAGGTAATTAATGATTCGTCGTTAAACTTTTGCGTCCGCTTGTTTGCACATTTGCTTTTATTTGACTGACTTGGTGCCATGCAATGTTTGTGCTTGTCGCTGCTTTCGTTATATCTTGTTGCGTCTGGTGTAGGTGTTTGCGTGCCGTTTTATTTTCCATCGTTGTGCATGTGTTCTGGTTTGTTCCTAGGAATTGAGTTTCGTGTTTTTTCTGTGTGTCGCATTGCTTGTGGTTTTGCCCTTGTTTGTTTTGTGTACTTATTGTGAATCTTTGCTATCAGTATTGGTTCATTTCGTAATAAGTGGGAATTGGGTGTTCATGTGTTTATCTAAGATAAGGTCTGTAACTATTTGTCATTTATTTTGTTCAGACTTCGTATGCGTTCTTGTAATTATCTTGGTTGACCTATAGATAATTGTTCAAGTAATATATTCTTAATAACTGCTTTTTTCAAAATGCAGAAGTTGAGCAGTTTATTGAGTTTCTGGATAACAAAATTATTAGAAGTTTACTTCTCTATGGTTTTTTTAAATATGGTAATGAACCTTTATAATGACTTATGTTGTGCCTTTTTGGTAAAAAAGCTGCTAACAACTTTTTTAAGGTGTGCCTGGATGCAGATTCTGGGTATTGGATGTTGCTTGACAAGTAAAATAGTTGTAACTTTTTTAACTAGTAAGCTTCTTGTCTGATTTATATTTTAATGTTCCACTGCCTGATATCTGTCATTAATTTGGGGTAGTTTTGATGATAGACTTTGTATGTGCAAAGTGGTGATTTTTGTTATTGACCTTGGTCGCCTTGAGGAATTGATTGATATTGACTTCTTCAAGCTCTATAGGCTTTTTCTGCATGATTGTTGGCTTTATACATCTTGTTGCACGATTCTTTTGAATAGGAGTACTTGTTTAGAACTCCTAGTAATGAAGTCTCGTAGCTGACATCCTAGGTCCAATTGGGTGTGGCGATTAAATTATCAACTCATGTGGCAGAGTTTTGCTTTTTAATTGCTGAAATGTAATATGTTGTTCGTCTGAACTTTAGCTAGATTATTTACTTGTGTGGACGACATCAGCTTATTTCAGAGTTGGTTGGGCTGGAAAGCTACTAAATGAAAGTCCCCGGTGTTTTTGCTTTTGCATAAGATTATCCATGTACTGTAAAATGAATCAAGGGATAAGAGTTTTCACGTTGTGAGTGGATGTTGAGCTGGGATGTATCTTCCCAGGAGAGTATTTTTTAATGCTTTTATGTGCCAGTTTTTTTTTATGCTTGAAGTACACCATGACAATGAAAAACAGAAAAAGTATAAGGTTTGAAAGATTGTCATATTTGTTTTCCGACATCTTTAGAGAATTTTGTTGTTATTGTGAAAATTAAGGTAGTTGGAGTTTTATTAGATTTTATGAAGTAGTGACAATTTTGAAGTATGTTTGGGAGATGGTGGGAAATTTTGGAGATTTATGGAAGTTGATGAAAAAGTAAAGAGAGATGATTTGAGTGACTTTTTTATATTTGTTGTGATGAAAAGGGATGATTTGATGGGGAAGAGATGGTTTTGAAGTTCTATTAATATTATTATTTTAATTTTCAGAAGTAAAAAAAAAATTATTGTGGGTCTGGAAACTGAAAAAGTGAAAATAAAAATAAAAATTCTTGTTAAAGTTTTTGAGTTAGGTATGTTTGGGATTGGCCAAAATTCTCATTTTCAAACATGGCCTGAGTTGATATTTTTTCGAGTGCCCTTTTAATGCACATCAATTTGTCAATGCGCGCAGTCCAACATAAATGACATCCTGGATATTCATAAATAAGAATTCTGATTCAATTATGCATGAATTGAAATTGTAGTTAATCAAAAGATATTTGTTTTTGTTAAGGATTTCATGCTACCTTTTTGTTATTGATTTTCCAGGTGCATATTTTACAAAGAGGTGATGAGATTCATATGCTGACGTGCTTACATGATTTTTTTTTAATGTTGTAACCTGTCATGTTTAGCTATGCACCTTTTGTATTTGACCTCGTGATTCTTGCTTCTTTGTTTGCCTGATAATTTTCTTTAAGATGTCATGAACTTTGTATCACATCATCTTTGTTTTTGTTTGTGGTTAGGAAAGACACATGAGCAGTTTCTTTTAGTGGTGTCCCAAGAAGGTATAATATTTGTATTGTTAGTTCGTTTCTATTATTGCTTTGATTTAGAATGATACGAGCTCTGTTTTGCATGATGGATGTAGAATGATGTATTGAGTTGTGAATGGATGTTTGATTCAGGTGTATGACAGCTTATTCGGCGCTGATGCTTTATGTGGTTCTGGTGATTGCGTGATTGCAGAGTTTGATGAATGTATTAGCTGTTCCTTTACAGCCCCTTCTTCTGCACCTTTAGCATTGTGGTTCTTTTCTGAATGCTTGTAGTCAAAGCGACTGAGTTAGACTAGTTATGTACTTCTATCAGGAATCGGTGTGCCAGCTGGGCTTTTTTTAAAATTTTTTATATATTATAGTTTTAGTAATACAAGCACTGAAATCATACTTTGCCCTTCTGTTTTCAAGTGGATGCTTGGTTGATATTTTTAAGTGCAAAGTTTACCTTTGTTTATAATGAGTTGTACCGACCATATTTAGTTGTTCAACTAGGTTCACCACTGCCTATAAATACCGACTAAATTTATCAGCTGGGCAATTATGTGTGTAAGCCATATTTGTCTAAAAATAAAATTTTTAGAAAGAAAAATTAGAGATTGAAAAGGCCATGCCTAGTATGTTTGGTTGTGAAGAAGTCTGCCTGTGAAGGTTTTTCTATCTGCTTGACGAAGTAGGCTCTGTTGTGTGATGGTGATTATCCTCCTATTGGGGTTACTGGGACACCTTCTACTAGCTGTGTTGGAGATAGTGGATTAAGATCGTCTGTCGTTTCTTGGTGCTTCTTCATCCCTGCTGTTATGATTTGGAACGAGTATCTCTTTTACTTAAAACTCCTTTAGGTATTCCATTCATCTTTCCGTGTCAGGCTCAGTATGTTGGTGCAATATAGTTTTGTTGGGTCAGTGCTTGAATATTGGTGGAATCAGCTAGCTCATTATGCATGCTGGTCTAATAAAATTATATGCTCTAGTGGTGGTGATAGTGGAAGTTATACTATGATGAATGAAGGTCCTAGCTTTTCTGACCTTTTATGGGATTTTTCGTGCACTGGCTATCCGTTCTTGAGGGATCTATGGTTGGGACTTGTTAAGTGATGGTTGTGACGTGATATATATCTACTTTGTTTAAGTGATTCAGTCCTGTAATGACCTGGATTCCTTGACTGCCTGTAGGAGCGTGCACTGTGGTTGTTTTTTTTAGGTCTGTGCATACCTGGTGGTTAATAACCCTCACAGGAGTGTTGGAGTTTGTGGAACCTTTCTATTTGGACTTTTCCTTGATTGGCTGTCTGACATTGAGGGCTCTGTTGTTGAATTTGATTTTTTGGTGGGCGGTTCTGGGGTACTCGTTGAGTGATGCCTGATAAATGTGTTTTTAGTCCTGGATTCCTTGAGTGCCTGTTTGGAGATTCGTCATGGCTAGCTTTGTTCTTTCTTTTCGTTTCCCTTTATAATGTCCATTGCTCTTTCCGCATCTGTGTCTGAAAAAGCTAGCTGTCGTCCATTGATCTTTCCACATCCTGTCGAATTTATCATGCATGCATATTGACTTGTGGTCTGAGCTGTGGCCAATTATTTATATCGTTGTAAATAGAACCATGTTTGCTCCAAGTCCTCATTTTTACCTTTGCCCTAAGTCCTCCGCGAACCGAGATTCCATTTTGGGGGAGTATTAGGGTTCAAACCGTTGGCATGTTTCCCTCAAATGTGTGTTAACGACTGCCTCGAGTTATTCATTAACAAAGGGCCATACGACACCATGTTATTGACCAGATGCTAAAAATATTCTGGAAAATCTTTGATCTCTTCAAATACCACAAAAATTACTTCAATAGATTTTACAAGTTGGGTTGCGCAATTTGTAGATCTTATTATACCTTTGTTGGTTTTTTTTTGCTTGGCTGTCATGTACTGTATAATTGTAATGATCATGCTTAAAAACTAAAGTTCCAAGCATATTTTGGCTAAGATAGAGATTTTGACGACTTAACTGGATGGGTTTTACCAAATATTTTCAATTTCCCTGTAGAATAGTTCCACGTAAGAGTCAGAAACTACTCTTGGCTAAGAAAAAGTACCTATAGCCTATAGGCTCATCTAGGGTTTTTATATTTTGTAATTTTAAAAATATACATACAAGTGTTCTTTGTTTATGCGCGTTTGTGTGGAAGGGAAATGAACTTTCAAGCACTTTGTATGAAACCAAGGTTATGTTCGGTTTGAAGTTTTTTTTTTTTTTGTAGGATTTGGAGTGTTTTGAGAATTTTTAGGTGATGTTAGAGTTGTATTGGTGTTTGTGTAGAAGTTGTTGAGGTGTAAAAAAAATTAATGATGATGATTAAAGTTATTTTTTATATTTTAAATTTATTAATTTTTTATTAAAATTTGAATATTTAAAAGGTAGTTAAAAAAAAGCAAAAAAGGACAAAACAATGCAACGAAAGGCAGTTGGCACAGGGGACATAGCAAGAGACAAGGTAGCTTTGCTGCAGGCCGGATGCAGGGAGGGAGAAAATGACTAAATTGCCTTTCATAACCCCCATTTTATCCTTTGTTTTTTCTGCTTTTTACGTTTTGCTAGAGAGACTTTTAGTCATTAAACATCAATTTCTGCAGGGCATAATTGGAAAGTTTTATGCTGAATCCTTAACTACAGCTGTTACTTGCCGAATATGAACGAATTAGGATTTGGGTCATGTTCATTTTGTGAATTATTTTGAGGATTTGAATCCTAATTCGTTCATGTTCGACAAGTAGCAGCTGTAGTTAAGGATTCAGCATTAAACTTTCTAATTATGGCCTGTAGAAATTGATGTTTAATGACTAAAAGCCCCAGCAAAACGTAAAGAACAGAAAAAGCAAAGGATAAAATAGGGTTATGAAAGGCGATTTGGTCATTTTCTCCCTCCCCTGCATCCGGCCTGCACCAAAGCTACCTTGTCTCCTGCCATGTCCCTGGTGCAGGCCTTTCGTTTCATTTTTGTTTTAAATACCTTTTAAATATTCAAATTTTAATAATAAATTCGAAATATAAAAATTAATTTTAAACATCATCATTAATTTTTTTACACCTCAACAACTTCTAAACTAATACAACTCTAATATCACCTCAAAACACTCCACATTTTACCAAAAAAAAGAACTTCGAACCGAACATAACCTGGTCAATAATTTGGTAGCTGACTACGTTTTTCCGTTTCTTTGTTTTTTGTCCAATTTCTCCTTTCGCATCTTGTTTGGTTTGGAAACGTGTTGCGTTGCTTCCGCCTTCCGGGGCGGGTGCGAGGTACACAGGGTACTCAAGTGAAGCTTCAAAGCTGTAGGCCTGGCATCATGGGATCTTTTACTTTAGTGGATGAGGCTTGATGTCTGACCAACCTGCCTCTGCGTGGTGTTGGGAGTTTTTATTGAAGTTTGCGAAGCTGCAAGTATCGAAATTCGCCTCCGATTGATGATGAAGGGATAAAGCATATTTTGCAGGCAACTGCACCAGTTCTTTCTTTTTTGCTTTTTTAGTGAACCTTTTAGAGAGTAGTTTGTATATAGGTAATGACATTCGAGTGTACAAACGATGCTGCAAGAAAGCATTGCATATATGATTTCTCACTAAATTCACAAAGCCCACAACCAAAGTTTTCTCTTTGCTCTAAACAAAGCGATAACTTATCTCATAAACTCCTGATTAACAAGTACATGGTGGTGAGTTAGAGCTAAGTTCTAATTCATCTCCTCGTAATTAATTGGTTTAGATTCTGCTTCCGCATAATCCATGTTAATTTGCTTGGGGAATTAAAAAGATAATTTTATATTATCATTTATATTATCTTTTTCATTCTTTGTTTTAATAAACAAGCAAAAATAGTTCTTCTCAAGTTTCAAAATAAATATTTTCATATTATGTGAATTTTTTTTAATGCCTTTTCAAGATAAATTTTTAAAATTTTGTTTGAAGCATATAGATTGTAATAAAATATTTTATAACTTGAAGGGGCTTAATGATATTTGTTTGATAAAATGCCTTTCTGAACTTGAAGGGGCTTAATGATATTTCTTAATGAACTTGATAAATACGAGATTCGGTTTTACGGTCTGATTGTGTGCGGCCCTACAAACGAATAAAAGAATACTAAAAAGATGAAGAATCTTCATTTTTTTACTTTCAAACTATTGCTTAAATGTTATTTATCAAGTTTGGACTACTAATTTGAATCATATGATAATATTGACATATTTTACTAGTTATAGATTAAAAATGTGACAAAATTCGTAGTTCAGACAAAATATTGATGTATTTTACTAATTTGAGAGTTAAATGTGATGAAATTTATAGTTTAGACCTGTAAATGACATTTGACTCGTATTTGAGGACGAAAAGTGTTATTTTTATTTAGAAGACTATCTTTGTTCTTAAGTATACGGTAATAATCACTAAATTGATTCATTAATATGTTAATCTAGATTATAGTTTGTCTTAACCATTTTCAAAATATATGTATCAAGCGTGATTAGGGAGCGAGTTCTTAAAAACTCCCGTTGGGGTTCTTAACCTCTAGAATTTATTATTATCATTTAAACTATTGATTTTAGCTTACAGAAAGGATCAATAAAAAATAATTATGGGAGTAATTATTTGATGTGCTTATATAAAATACTTAATTTAGCTACTTCTTAGACTCGAATATCTTTTATTTGTTTTATACAAATAACTATTTCAAAAAAAATTATTTTTTAATTGTTATAATTTAAATTCCAAATAGAATGAATTTAAAAAAGGAAAAGGTAATCACTCACATACCACAACAAATTTTATGGGGGATTTGACCATAAGCGCCTCCACCCTATAGATTAAATTAGAAAAAATCTTAATAAAAAGGAAGAATAAAGAGAACTAATTCAACCTTCCCGAAATGAAAAAAGAAAAAACAAAGATAGAAACGACGCTGTACAGTATCGAGTCTCAATTAAACCCAGGGTCAAGGACTTACATAGAAAAAAATATATAAAAAAAAAAGGAAAGCAGGACTTCGACGATTTTTTCGCGGAGTTTTAAAACCACTTTGTAAAACGGTAAAACCCCTTCCCAACGATCCTTACCAGTCACCAGTAGAAGAAGCTGCGCCTAAGCTCACCGGTAGCCTTCACCGCCGATCACTGGCTGCCACAGGCGTCTGGTAATCCATTCGTCCGTCCTCTTCATCACCATCTTTTCCATACGTTCTGAGCTGATTTATTAGGGGGTTTCTCTCCCCTCTCACTTCGCAGGGCTTTATGCCTGGCTTAATATCTCGATGAATTGTTTCTGAAGTTGGAGTTTTGTACCTATATACTGTTTTATTTTAAGGTGATACTAAGGTGTCTCTAAAAAGACTGAAACAGGGTACAAGCCCGGAACCTCGAGTTTAGGTTCTCTGTATATGCATACATGTATGTTTCTATGTATACATACGCACGCACCACGTGTTTTGTGTGTTTTTTTATGGTATTTTTTTATTGTACGTACTTTGTGCATATATGTTTTGTACGGTATTGTATGTTTTACTTCAAATCTCGCCCGGGGTTTCCATTATGATGGGATTACAGTGTGTAATAGTGTTCGGATCAATTTGACTTGATTATGGGGGGATGCAGGATTTGTTAAATTAATTTCCGTATTTTAGAATGCTTTGTGGATGGGAACCAATTGAAATCTCGACTCAAATGGGAAGCTTCAAACTATTTGGAAATTTGTATACTAGTCAAGGCTTACAGCTTTGGTCGTGAAATGTAAAACTCATGCATTCGTTCAATCAATCATCAGTTGAGTTCCATTTGTGGAGCATGGATATAATATTATTGCTATAAGTCAGAATGGTTGTCACTAGGTAAATTGTTGTAATTTAATCTTAAGAGGGTCCCATTGCCAGATGACATTGATTTTCGTGTAAAAAAAATTGTATACATTCATTGTGGCTTTGGAACTCTAGTTTCACCCAATGAAGGATTGGGTGTATCTAAAGAGTCTCTCGCTTTGAGAATCTCAGTGAGGTTTCTTTTTGTCTCAAAAAGCTTTTAGGTTTCTTACATCCTACCAGAATCAGAGTGTGATGTTTCTCTATAGTACAGAATGCCCCTTCTTTTGAAGAATTCTAGACCTATAGCTATTGATGGCCCAACTTTTCTCTTTCAATGCTCATGAAACAATGAAGCACATTATTCGCTCAAAAGAAGAAAAACAAAAGATAGCACTTTATTCAGTTCATAGAGCAGGTGTTTGGTGACATCACACTGACTAAGCAACTGCTAGGCAACATGTTGCTCAATATGTGATCTATGTGATCTAGGTGCAAATCTTGTTAATGGCTATACAGGCGACAAATTTTCTATCTCAATTTCTTAATTTCGGTACTCTATACATAAGGAACCCATTGCGATGAACTTAATCCTTATCTTATGATCCTTGTCTCCCTGAGATCACTCTGCTTTAGATCAAGTTGTTCCATGATCTTTTTAGCTTCTCCTAGAGTGTCACTTCCTTTCTTCATCTGGAGTTGTTACATGGTTGTTCTCGTTGCTTTTTTAGAATGTTCTAATTTTTCCATCTCCCATTAATTTTTCAGCTTGCTGATAGTCTGTCAAAGTTTTTTATGCTTGATATTTACAGCTTTCCAATTCTTGATCCAGGTTCGGTTTGAGTTTTATGGTGTACCTGTAAACTTTGCAATTCATTTTGTACTGTTGATTGTATTCTGTGCTGCTTATTGTCTGTCCTGTTAAAAGCCCTCTCTTTCCTTTGTTTACGCTACTTCACTGTCAAGTTAGAAGTGATTAAGCTATTCTCTAATTGGTTTATGAGACATATTAGTCTCTGATTAGTTTTCCTTTCTGTGACCTTTTTCCACAGTATGTTTCGAGCATATAGCCGTTGTCAGTAGGTTTTTATTTATCTATTGGACTTATGGGGGACTAGCTGCTATACAGTTTCTCTGAGCTTGAATATTGGCTTTGTTTTATTTATCTAGACATGAGTCTTGAAGAATTTTTTTGAAAGCCTGCAGGTAAATTATCCTGGAATAAGAATAGTTCCACCAAGATAATATAGCCATAATGGATCTGAAACATAATGGTATAACGTGGGTTGGAAATTTTTTCCAGAAGCTTGAAGCTGTGTGTCAAGAGGTGGATGATATTGTTAGCAAGGTATCTGTACATTATTCTTTTACCTTTCTTTATGAAATTTTCCTATTATTTTCAGTGTCTTTTTAATGATCTTACCATGACATTTCAGGCATATTTGCCGTTTTCAGTTGATATTGATTGGTTCTCATCTTTGTCTTTGTAGAGACACTCATGCAATCTGGTTCAACCTATCTTAAGCCAGGAAAAAAGAAAAAGAAAGAACATTGGATTGAGAATAATAGTATATTGTCTTGCAATTAAGCTTTTCACAGCAGTTACCTTTTCTTCTCCTAATGTCGAATTGCTTCTATGCACAGGATACTGTCAAATACGTTGAAAACCAGTTTCAAAACATGGGTGGAAGTGTGAAGAGATTCTATGCTGATGTTGTCCAAGATGTACTTCCACCTTTAGTGGATCCCATAAAGCATGAAGCAAAAGCTATGGATGCTGCCATTAGCACCTGTCTGAAGTCAATGATAGGCTATGAGGAAAATCATGTAGATGCTGTCATTAAGCAATCACGTGTGGAGCCCATTACCAGTTGATCATGCGAAGAACCAGCTGCCAGATGCATCAAGTGGCCTTCATCTTGAAGATCACAATAATTCAACTTCTGAGGATTCCCTTGAGGAGGCAGAGACTGACTCATCTCTGCAAAAGGTGGACGGTTTTGACGAACGAAAATGCAAATATGTGTACGGAAGAAGATGCCATAGAGTACTCTACGAGTGAGGTTTTGAAGTTAACTTCTTCAGGTGATAGAGAAACTTTTGAAGCATCATTGCATGGTGGGTTTAATGATAATAATCATGAAAATGCAATTGGAGTTCTTTATGAGGTTTCACCAGCATTTTCATTTCATTGTGGGGAGTTTCAATCGCCTGAAAAGATGGGAACGGTTTGTGATAGCCTTGCCGAGGTCACTGAAAGTGTTTCTGATCTTTCAAGTATCAGTTCTTTTTCGAGATCAGAATTTTCAGTTGTATCTTGTGAGAAAACTATGGCAGAGATGGGACTTTTCTCCAGCAGTTCCCTTTCTTTAGAATCTTGTGGTCTGTCTCGAAAATCACCTGAGAACTCCCGAAATGCAGTATCTTGTAATAGTGCTGGGAATTGTACTTGCTGTTGTTCTAGTGAGTTCACCTCTTCCACACTAGCCCCGACAATTTGAGTGAGAGAAAGGCACTAGAGTTAGGACTTGCTTCCTCATCAGAATCCCTTGGCTGGGACCTTTCTTCAAGTAATATGAAGTTTTCTGTGTTTCCTGTTACAATTATTGTCATTAACTTGTACTTTGGCAGAGGAATACACTTCCAGAGTTGAGGAAATGCTGTCTCTGGCTGAATCATCTGGAAATAGGCATATTAACTTCTCTGAGTCTGCTCAAGGTGAGACTTCTATGTGCTCTTTTCCTTACCCTCAGTTGTCTTTCACTCCTGTGATTTTCTAATTGTAATTTACGCACACGGCAAAGGATCCCACGACCTTACTCTCTATCCTGTTCTTATGGGAGGGGAAGGTGCCATTTGAGAAGGAGCTCATTAGCCTTTTTGCATTTCTTTTGGGTTTTGCTGGTTACAGGTCAGAAATGTAACGATGGTGATAATTATGATGATCACTGCTATAGCGTTAGCCTTGAAGAACTTAATCTTGCACTTGAGTGCTTTACCAGTTCAATCCCTAAGAGCTGTCTTATTGCTTTTCTGGTTGCATTTGGGTCGGTACCAAAGCCTTTTGTAGCAATTACATTCAGAATCACAAAAAATTAAAATTTATTCAAATACACTAGTTTTGGTGTTCAGTCTTTCTCTTTCCTTTTTTATGATTCTGAAAGTAATAATTACAATTTATGTCTCAATATTAAATGTACACACCACAAATATTTTGGCAAACTAGGTTATATTTAACATTTTACCTTGAATAGCGAATATGTTGAACGTAACTCTATTCTCATCATTCCATGCTCCTGGATAAGCGGTGCACCGTGTCCCTGTAACTGTTCCACCTAGGACAATGATCATATTTTAAGGTAACGTAGACCTAGATTGTCCTTAAAAGTGTTATTTCTAATGATGCATAGCTTCCTTGATTTCTGGGAGCTTAAATTATGTTCTTTCTCCACTTGTATTTTAGCATTATTCGGGCAGAACCTTGTATGGTAGGCTGACTTTAATTTTGTCAATTGTAAATTCACTTGTTCTTTCTTTAGTGGGTTTTCTCTACGTTATTGTCTATACCCCTATTCATCTCCCATTTTGTGGGTGTAATTACGAGTTTCTGCATACTTTGTAGCCCGTAGCTTCATCTTTATGACAGTCACCATGTAAAATTTTGTTGATTCTCTGAATCCCAGGTTAGTGGGTTGAGAGCTCAGCTTGAGTACTTTTGATGTGGTATTCTTCCCCAGCTTTTCACATCAGTCAATTTTATTTTAGCCTGAATAATTCATTCCATTCTTGTATCGTTTTTCTTTGGGCATCTGGACCTACCATATATGCATGATTTTGGTTGGAAATCTAGGTACTGATTTTGGTGGTCTCTCTGGGAGTTGGATCTATCCAACTACCATATCTTCAGTTTGGGATGTTAGCCATTTTGACCAGCCCTCAAATTTCGAATATTATATTGATGGTTCACCTCTTTTAGTTGGGATTCTATTTTCCCAGGTGTGGTCTGATGCACTACGTGTGCTTTCTTTCATAGTTATTTTGAGGTGAAAACAGAAACCCTTATGATGTGGAGACTATATTATTGATATCTTGTATGCCTTCATACTTAATTGTTGGTATTCCCTTAAATTCCTTTCACGCGAGGCAATCCGTCCAATTCATTTCATGTAGGGCTATGGTCGTCTCACTATAAGAGGTTGATAGAGTTGTAGCTGCATTGTCTTTGATATTTTCGTTTTGACATGATGACTGGCATGCCCTTTTGGGCTGCTTTTTCAAGGAGGGTAACTGACAATTAAAGGAACTGTTAATCAGTGAATTATAGCTGATATACCTGGTGCTGCCTAGTCTGTTATCACTAATAAAGCTCTTACAGGCCATTCACATGACTTGGACAAGGATATTAATGATCCTGGCTTGGAAACCATTGAACTGTGTGACAAGGCAAAGCTTGACGAAGGCTGTGTCATTGTAGAACCTAGCGAACTTTATGCTGTCTCTCGCAGAACCCGAAAGCTCAGATCATACAGGGTATTCTCCCTCTCTCCCTCTCTCTCTCTCTCTCTCTGTTTGTCTGTGTACGCGTGTGCACACATCTAACATCTGGTGTAGTGGAAAAGTACGTTTGCAAAGGACTTGTATACTGTTGTATTCTTTTGGATGCTGAATGAATAAGAATGTATAGGAGCACTCCTTTTGACATGATATGTAAATCAATAACATCTGATGATGTTTAAACATTGCAGTCATATTAAATGCATTGCCATCTTAACATCTTTTCATGGAAAGAATAACTCAAATGAGGTTCGTATAAGCATACTTGATCTACCAAAATGGAGCTATTATCTGGTGAGTATTCCTTTTTCTCCTGTTGGCAGGGCTCGTTTATTGTGGATTTCAACATATACATGAAATTTACTTGGGTCACGTCCATTAGGAACATGTTTCTTAGAATCAGTGATCTAGTTTTTGAAATAATAACTTTCTTTTACGGAATTCAGCACTCCTTTTGTTTATTGGAAACCATAATAATCCTTGTAGATGGTTAGGAGGGTAGAGCTGCTTAATCCTTTTTTTTTCTCTGTTTCTTTCCTCCCATATTAGAGAAAGATTCAAGATGCATTTACTTCGAAAAAGAGATTGGCGGAGGAATATGAGCAGCTAGCAATTTGGTATGGAGATGCTGATATGTGGTCTAGTGAAGAGACATTGCAATCTACCTCAGAAATACCCTTAGATTTGAAGAATTTGCAAATACAGCCTGCATGCGACTCTGACTGGGAGCTTCTGTAGGTGAAAAAGAAACCTCTGGCATATAACTGCAATTGGACTTGTCAGAGAGCCCTCTTGCCTGTGCAGTTGAACATGTGTATTTGGTATGGAGATGCTGATATGTGGTCTAGTTAAGAGATATTGCAATCTACCTCAGAAATACCCTTAGATTTGAAGAATTTACAAATACAGCCTGCATGCGACTCTGACTGGGAGCTTTTCTAGGTGAAAAAGAAACCTCTGGCATATAGCTGCAATTGGACTTGTCAGAGAGCCCTCTTGCCTGTGCAGTTGAACATGTGTCGGGTTCCCTCTTTCAACCGTACACATATAATAATGATTTAGGTAGGATGAGTTTTTGAATCCTAGATTGAAGGGTGTTCTTTTATGATCAAGTTGTCAAATATCGCAACGACTTTGTGGTACAATTTGGATGAGTAATTATATCATTCTCGTAATGATGCAGACATTAGTACTGGTGGATATCATGGTGGCTCTTCTTTTGTTTGTCCCTGATTGAGCAGAAATGTTCCCTTGCTTGCAGAATTGATTAGCAAAAATACAAGCCTCCAATCTTGAATCCTCAATGTCAGCATGTATCTATGCCACTGCAAATTTTATGGGAGGCCGCATCATACTTCTTATTGATGTACAAGTTACAAAAAGTTGTGATGGTTTTTCAACAAATAGGTATACAAAATCTCATTCCATGTGTCAGGGACTCCTGGTAAACACCAGTGGATGCAATCAGCAAAATTTTTTGGATCGGATCTCTGTTCCTTCGTCAAGAGCTTGCCCCTGCGTTCCCCATAAACCGATGTATGAGCATCCTTCCGGAACTCCGACAACTGTGTGATGTTCAGAAGTGTTACATTCACTTTCAATTGTTGCAGAATATCATGTACGATATCCATGATCTGGAGGCTTGATCCTGTGCCCCAGTATGGACCTTGGATTGGGTATGACTCATTGAAGCAGTTTCCACCACTTCCAGGCTCCCATTCCCATCTCCTACAGACAGGAAGAAGAAGAAAAAAAAAGCAGAGGTTTTTTAAAATGAGTTACCTTTCCTTTTAGAAGCAAACAGGCAACAAGATAAACTAAAAGGCAGAAGGTTAGGTAAGCATGAAGCAAATGAAGTAGAAACTGAGAACAGTTCTTTCATCCCCAAGATGAGGAACACTTCTATTGGGTCGGTCAAAGTCGTGTTGACTGGGAGGGGATATTGCCCTTGTTTATCCATCCTCATGTAGACTGCAGATTTAACGGCCTTGTGATGGATCCAAAAACTCACCATAAGTGTGTTGGAGACATGCTCATGAAAAACACCGTTTGAGTATGTGGATTGATCTTGGAGTTTATCCAATTTGCCCAAGTTTCTAGAGCCAATCTGTACGCAGTTGTCACATCATATTCTCTAACCTCATAAGGAGACCCATATCTGAAAGCAGAAAACCGCAGAGGCAAGATAACCCACGGTTAGATTCCAAAACTTGTCTCCTCCACTCAAAGCTTAGTTTATAGACTAAACTGAAATGCCAGTAAGATGGTATTGGACGTTTGCATGTATGATGGCCATGAATTGAGTTGAGAGTGATGGTAAACTTGATACTAGTGTCGGATGGTATTCAACTTTCTCAATCCAAAAATTTAATTTTAGAGGTGAAACTTTCCCTTACACTTATAAATTGAACCCCTTTCTTAACGTGATATAGCACCTTGAAAAAGGTTGGCAGACTGGCAGTGTCATAATTTACTCTATGTATGTTTATTACATCGTTAACCCTGAACCTGCCTACCAGCTTACGTTTAACCTGAAAATGATACACGAAAGGCTATACGAGTTTTTTGATTAGCAACGTATAGAAGCGTACTCACGTTGCGTTGATCTGAGGCTTGTACATCCACCATACATAGCTCTCAAATACCAATATATCAACCTTTTCCCATTCTTTGCCATGCTTAGCTATGGAGTCGAGCTTGACGGACCGTTTCAGTACAGTGTGATTCGTTGCATGATCCGAGTTGGACTCCACGACAAAGGGAGCCCAGTAATACTCAATCGATGCTCAAATTCCTGTAAAGCATTCCATATTAATGAAAAGGATCCGGAGGCTCTGGAGTTTAGCATCTTAATCAAGGTTCAAGACATAGAGAAATTCTACCCTGTTTTGCTACGTTATATCAAAGGTTCATAATCTTTCTTTCCCATTTAACTTTTTGTTTTTGTTTTTGTTTTGAAGAAAATAGTGAGAGAATAGGCAAATCAGTACCTCAACTCTGAAGATCTTCATGGGAGGAATCCTTCGAAGGGACTTCTTTCCTTCAGGAATTACAGATTGTACCAAACAAACCATTGATTCAAACTGGGCTCTCTGTACCGAGTCTCCTACAAACATCAGTCTTTTACCCCTCAAGATCTGCAGCAACTTCAATGGATTGACCCTGAGAGGTCAAAAACGTTTGAAAATCCGTGTCACCAATTACAGAATGCAGAAAGGTACATCCGGGCTCTGATTGACCTCATGCACTTCTACTCGTCTTCCCAAGGAATCCCAAATCATTTTGAGCACAGATATCCGTTTTCCAATAAAATTATTCGTCCCTCAGTTATTTATCAACATTTTTGGTGGGCAATAAAACCATCAAATGAAGTGCTATCACAATCATTAATTTTTGCAAATTCAGTTGATCTGCAAATCCAACAAAGGAATCCCTATGACAAGCAACAGTGTGGGAAATAACACCAAGCTGTATCAGGTTATTGTTATGCAGTGTAGTTTGATGTGGGTGCTTTGAATTTCCGTTTTAAATCTAGATTACTGATTTATCTTTTTTAGAGTCTTGTGTGGAGAATGTCAAGGTTTATCTTATTGAATAAAAAATTATTTTTATTGTTGCTCTCCCTCCATAATGGTTGTCTTTTTTGTTTTGGAAATAGGTCGATTCTGCTGTAAATCTAGGGTGACGGTTTCTTTGATTTAGCATTTCAGAAGTACTTATAATGCCTTGTGGAGCAGTAAGGTACTTGATTTTCACTTTCCAAAACAAGAAAATGTGTTATAGTGCTAACTAAAACACTGTCAAATGATGATAATTTGACATGCATTGGTAGGTCTAAAGATTACTTACCTTGGGAGATTACATCTATTGGGCTGCCACCTCCAATTCTTATAGAAGGAATCAGGTCTCCCATTCCTCTCGCAAGTCACCTGCTTAACCAGGTAGGGGCAGCTCTCTTCAGTATAACGAGGATATGATATGTTGTCCCACACCCAGTTCCCTTCAAACACGTTGCATCCTTCTTCAAGACGATCATCAGGAGAAACAACAATCGGTGTCCGCCTTTCTTCTCTTGGCCTGCCATATAGCCGGAATACCAGGCTGTTGTTGCTCTTAAAGTTATCTAGGGCTAGTCGTGCAGTTCCTAGGACTAGGAGAGAAGCCAATGCAACAGGAAAGAGGGACTGGATCCAGCAATCAAGAGAAAGCTGCTTAATCATTTTAGGGTAACCTGATAGGTTGATGGATGTGAAAATGGTGACCTCTCTCATTGTTGAAAACAAGTCATTTTGGGTATCTGATTGAACCTTTAGTTCTAAGCATGTGAGCTATACTACTCCCAACCACTGGTTGGTGGGTTCAAGTTTAGGTGGTTTGTTGAGTATCACAATGGGCCATCCATATTGGAAAACAGTAAACCCCAACAGAAGTCTGTCATGCTAAAATTAATTTCCATTTTCATTTAAGTTCTTCGAAACTGATTCAAGGTTTCTTGCATCTGATATCCAGAACCTGCACCACCCCCCCTGCTGGAAAGATTGAAGCTTTGTTCATCTCCCTTCGAGAGTCCTTTCGACTGCCTCCTCATTGGTCTATCTCTTGGATTCCCAGAAGACACAATCAGCCAGCTCATGTCCTTGCGAAATGGGTTGCGGATAATCAAATTTTTTGGTTTTTGTAAAAGCTCTTGTATAAGTTGTATTCCTCTGCACATTACTTCTATTGACTCTCTTTCGGGTTGATTTCCCATCCATTACGAATAATAAAAAAAAAGTTCTTAGAACTGCTCTCCTTGTTTTCTTTTGGTTTTCAACTTTTCATGCCGGGTTTGTCAAGCTCCCCAGTCGACAAACTGCAGTTGACGTCTTTAAACTCTGTGTTGTGGTGGAATTTCACTCTGGACCTTAATCTTGTCAATTACACAATGCCACTTTGTGTGGAGCCATTGTCACAGTATAGTATAACAGTGTTTGAGGTATCGGTTAATAGGGGATCACCACCTCCCGTTCTTGGTGGCGCGAGGAGTTCCACGGGGCACCATTATAGGCACCCAGGTTTGGGCAAACAGCTGCGTTTTCTTTCAGTTCAAGCAGAAAAGGGCTCATGTAAGGTGGTCATGGTTGATTGATTTTTGCCATTTTTGTTCTACATGGCTCATTTTTGTTGCCTGTTGGTCATTGATCTTTGGCCAGTTCTTCATTCTTTATTTTCTGAGAAGGGGAATGGACGACCAATTCTCAAATGACCAGAAAATCGCTAGCATTATTTAGATATACCATCTGCTTCCGCTTCCTACCAATCAGCATAGAGGTTCTATAACTATAGAAAGCTTACAACGTCCATTTTAATGGGAGGTATGCATGTTCTAAGCCAAAACACAAGGGGAACAAGGGTGAAAGCAAAAAAAGCCTTTAATTACTCAATGAAGTTTTTGCACAGAGCAGAAAGTGGAGACTGCTCTTCCACATTAGTGTTTCTCAGTTTTAACGGACGGACCCAAATTAAAGGGAAAGCACCAGTGTGCGCGTTTTTCAGTTTTGTTATGGACATTAAAAACCTCTCTAGCTAGCAGCCGCATAAGCCAAACGGAAACCTTATTCGAAAAGCTTGTAGTAGGAATAAGAAACAGGCCAGCAAAAACAATTACACAGAGAGAGTAATCCACTGAAATCTCTCTTGTCTCTCTGGTGGAGTCAAAATGCTAACTGGAGCTTGTGGCCTCAGCGCCTGTTGCTACGCCTTCTGTACTCTCCGGAGAGCCCCCTTCTCCGAGTGGCTTCACAGCGGTACATGAGACGCCGGCGCGGTTTCTCCGTCGCTTGCTCTGTTTCTGGCCCGAAGAAGGATAAGGTCATTGTCATCTCTAGGCCCACCGGCGCAGGGAAGAGCAGGCTTGCATTGGAGCTCGCCAAGCGGCTCAACGGCGAAATCATCAGCGCTGACTCCGTCCAGGTTTGTGAAAAGGAAATTTCCCGATCGTTACTGTTACGTCTTGTCGATAAAAAATTCCGTGTGCTCCCAGTTTTGTTTCCTAGCAAAAAGGGAGCAAAGGAAAGAAAAAGAGAAGGGAAATATTTGGTTCGCTTGTGAACAACAAAATAAGAAAAACAATTACTTCGTTGCCGAGAAATGGCTGAGGACGAGTAGTTATTTTGGGTTTCTCCTTTTCAGCGAAAAATTTAAATTAAGTCTAACGTAATTGATTCTCTCAAGAGTTAGATAGGCCAGAATTAGACATCTCCTACTTAAAAGGTGGATGTAATAAGTCTCAAGTTTCATGGGAATGGGATTCTCATAGAATTATAAATGCCAGGCAATTTGTCAAAACGAACAATGAAACAGCTACAGTGTCCAGGAATTAACAATTTCAATCTTGATTTCCGGTGCAACAAACACACTCGAATTTGAGTTAACAGGTTAGGAATGATGAATCCTGCCATTGGCTGCGAAGGAAAGGAAAGGAAAAGAGATTAATACTACCTCCTTTATTTTGTCATGCTAAAGCTACTTGGGCTGCCAAGAACTAGTATTAAAGTAAAGAATTTGACATTGTGTCACTGGGATCTATTTTGTATTTCCAAAAGTGGCACGCCTTTTCTCAATGCCTTAGATAGGCAGTAAAATTTCTTGTGCCCAGAATTGACTAATTGATTGTGCGTGTACTACAGGTGTATCAGGGTCTTGATGTTGGATCTGCAAAGCCTTCTCCAACTGATTGAAAGGTGCGTGCATGAGATATGAACCATTATTAGTATTTGCTTTTTACTATCAAATTTAGCTTTTGATGAAAAATGCACTGTAGTACACATACATTGACTATGATGTTTTCACATTGCACACGCTCAAAAATGGAAATGTATTTGCTTCTGGTGGATGAATATGGTATACTAGCTCACTTCGAGCTCATCTATTGACTTTTTTAATAAAACAATAAAACGAGAACACAAACAGGATAGTACTTGGAAAGCATTATCATAGATAATTTCATCTGTATGGCTCTAGAGCTGCTTGTTGATTGTATTTTATTAGTGGTTTTGACTTGTGCATTTTCTCTCTGTTGTACAATTTCTCTATTTGTGCTCTCTGTGTACTTAAGTTTTCTCCTCTTTCTTGGTGTAGTTATTCCTTATTCAAGAAAATAATAAGCTTATATTTTTTTTTTGTTGTTGAAAAATTTCCCTATTTAAGGAGGTACCACATCATCTTGTTGACATATTGCACCCATCGGAAGGTATGTTACCTGTGGGGCCATTTTTTTTCAAGTAGGCTTGTATGTTAATGTTCATATCCTGCATGATTTTGAGGCTACGATGCAAACAAGCTTCCTATAACTAATGTTGACTTTTAGTTGCTAGGTGTTTGAACTATCTGTTATTTAGTATGTACTGTTGTGTTCTTTCAGACTATTCTGTTGGGCAATTCTATGAAGATGCAAGGCAGGCTACAAGATGTATTCTCGACAGTGGCCGTGTTCCAATTGTTGCTGGTGGGACTGGATTGTACTTGCGGTGGTACCTTCCCATGTATTCTTTTCTGGAATGATCTTTGTGAAAATTTCTTCCGTTTTGCCATAAAGCGTAACTGGATGCGCACTAAGTGTCTCTTGAAGGTGACATTCTATCCACTATAAATTAATAAGAATTGAAAGGGGCTTTGTTGTATGTTTTTTATCTGATCTTGTCACCTCTGAATAACTTGTTTGAAATTGATGACAAAATCTCAAATCTCTGTGGTGGAGTCAGAAGGTTGTGTGGGTATTTATATCTTTGATAATCCATTGGAAGCAATAGAGTATTTTTTTCCTTGTAATTTTTTTGACAAGAGTGAGAGATATTTTTTTTGTCGTTGTTTAGTCCGTATTTGTTGGTATCCCCTGGAATACATGTGGAGAAAACTTTCGTTCTCTGTGCTGTCTTTTCTGCCCTCAAACCAACCTGGTATGTCTTAGTAGCCTGCCATATAAAACATCAGTTAGAAACGCATGTTACAGTGGAGGCAAAGGGAAGCTATCCAAACATCATGGCATAACAAGGCCGTTGGTCAAAAGATGAACAAGAATCAAACTGCTCCACATGGCTTACTAATTTGCAAGTTCAGCACATTAACGTTATCTGTAACATCATAGCCTTTAGCTACCCTAGGTAGCTGTTAGTCGATAGGAAGAAAATACAATTTTGTCTCTCCAGTTACTAAGGAAATTGATGATTCTAAAATTACCAATATGCTTTTTCTCAAATGGCACATCCTTCTCTGTAAGCGTTTTACAGAGGTGAGGTCTTGGTTCAAGACTCACTAGGAAACTTACCACTGGAGAAGAAAAAAATTGTTTAACTCTTCTTGCTTGGTAATTATGTGAATATCTCGCACCAACTTACAAAGGTTATTGATACAATTATATTATTACACGAATTGGTTTTCATGTGAATATCAACATAATTTTTTGCGTTGGTTTCTATACCGATGTTTCATGATATTGGATGTAGCCTTACATAGTCTTACCAACTTTATGGCATCTAAATCTATTCGTTTTGGTTCAATATAAGGTTCATGTATGGGAAACCTGATGTTCCAAAAGCAACTCATGAGATTGCCTCTCAAGTATATTTAGACTTAGCGGATTTACAAAGAGATGAAGACTAGGATGCAGCTGTTCAGTTGGTTGTTAAAGCCGGCGATCCAAAGGCCCAATTTTTGGTGGTTAGATTGGGATGTTTTCTTGTTTTGTTCGTAGACATTGGATCCAAAGGCCCACCATTTGACCCCTTGGGCTTGTTGATTCGCTGTGTGTTACAATTTGAAATCCTAGGCAAATGTCTTTTGGGCTATCTTCTAGAATCCCTGACTTTCTCGTAGCTGTAATGAGCAGAAGAGTAAAAGGGGAAAAATACTTTCTCATGGCTGAAGTTTGGATTTATTGAACTTTTGCGATTCCCAAGCATTAGAAATTTTTTATCCTTTTGACCTAGTCTGTGTTGTTGTTTTTTCATCCTTTTAACCTTACATCTATGAATTTTCAACGCCATTCTCGATGAGGTATTAAACCCTTGGACTTCTGGGTGATGTCGTTCCTGCTTTGTTCTTGACTTTGCCTTCATTTGTGTTCTAAATTGAATTTAACTTGTTTTGGTTTTAAGTGGTGTATTCTAGTTTAGGCAGTTATACTAAAGTCCATTTGGTTTGTCTGATATACTGATTCAGGCAATGGAGTACTTATCACATTGTAGGAAGCAAGGAGGCAGGAGTTCTCCTGGAGAATTTTTCGCCTTTTTATCCGAATTTCAGAAAGCATCTAGGTAATTAATTTCCATTGTTTTTTCTCTATATGACTCATATATTAGAGTTGTTTTGCTTCGAAATAAGGAGCTGTTTTGCTATGTATTTGGGAATTGCTTATGTAAATTTTTTATTTTATAAAATTGTTCATAAAGAGATATGAAGGAAAAGGCTTCGAATGATTGTATAGTTTGAAACTCGGGGGTGTGGAAGGGATTTTGTGCCAATATGTTAGTGAAAAATATGCCTTTTATTCTGAACAGTTTGCTTTCAGAGAGCTTGGTTCAGTCTTAAAGGAGGAGTCCACATGCAGAAAGATAGGTTTTGTCTTTAGTTTCCTGTAGGTTCTTTTAGGGATTCAATCTTATGGATTGCATGAGCATTCTAAATGAGCTGAATCGTGTTGCACTTTAATTGACAATCTTAACATCCTTCTCCCATCCTACCATTTCCCTACAAAATCAGACAATTTCCTGATAAAATCAGACGATTCCCTGACTGAAAGTAGGAAATTGTGTACGGATGACCTCGTCTTTTAGATAGACTTATTGGAAACAACAGATATTCTTTTGTTTAAATCTTGAGCATTGTAACTCGCAAGTATCCCTATCTTTGGGAAGCTCATGCAAAGGTTTTCTAGAGCGTAGAATTTGTAAGAAGTCTTCTAACTAAAGGATTTAACAATTTTTTTTATAAGTAAGTTAAACTTTATTAACAAAAAGAGAGTTGACAGTATAGAAGAATATACTGAAAACACTAGAGCATACAAGCTAAAAAACTCAGAAAATCCGGAAAACCATCAAAAGGAAAACCTAAGATCGAATTAGCCCACATAAAAAGAGAATGCAACATAGAACCCCCCAAATGTTCCAAAGACATGGCCTTGTCCTCAAAACATCTCCCATTCCTTTTCCTCCACCAGCTCCACCATATGTAAGTTGGGATCATCTTCTAAATGGCCGAATAGGATTCTCAAACCTCCTTGTCCAACAATACAAAACATCAACCTCCTTCCTAGGCATACCCCAATCATAGTTGGGAGTACTCAGCATATGTGCCCACAATCCTCTCACCATCGTGCAATGAATAAGGATATGATCAACCGTTTCTCCATCACTCTTACATAAATAGCACCACCCCGTCAAGAACACTCCCCTCTTCCTCATCACTTGGGACGATTTAACTCATCACTTGGGGATGTTCTTGTTTTGGTATTGGGTAGGCAGAAGTTTCATGTGGGACTCCTAATAAGTCTATGCTTTTTGGTGTCAAGCATATTGTCATCGTCTCTTTCATGGAGGCTTATACCAGGTTGGATTTTTCATTATTGATGCTTCAAATTTAACCACAAGTCATCACTACAGTAATAAATAAAAAGGCCTCCTCTTTCTGGGTTTTTTTAAGGACAGAAGAAAGCATTGGGAACATTTGTGCTATACTCCAAAATTACTATTCAAAATTATAGTTAGAGCTCCTTTAAGTACTTTCAAGTCAATTACCTAATAATGGACCAATCTTAATAAAATGTATCCCTTTAGTAGTATTACTTGCAATAAGATGTGTCAAATTGAAGTTCGCACTTCGAAGGCTTGTGCCAATAACACCTGAACATTGTGAGACTTAAAACTCTCTTGGACAACCCATTGCATCATAGTTTTCAACTTGGAAAATATACCTTAACATGTCTGTAGATTTCTCATTCCCCCCCCCCCCCCTTTTCCCTCTTTTTAATTTAGCAGGGAAGGCAAGATGTCTTTGGTACGTCATAGTTCACTGTCAATCACAAGGGTTATATGAAGCCAGTAATTGCTCTGAAATAGGTCTTTAACATTATTGTCTATTTGAATTCTGTGAATCCAATTATCTCAGGAAGTTGTTTTCCCCTGTTCACGTGCTTGTATTTTACACTATCAAACCTTATGATCTCAATTTAATAATTCAATGAAGTATCATTGAATCCCAGAATCATGATTATTGCTCAATTCCAACGGTTGCGGAACTGGAAGTAGGATTATAAGTCCATAATCCGCTTCCGATCTGATGAGACCCTTCAAGTCTTTTTCCCTATACAAGTTGAGGTCTTGCACAGAAATTTCTGAAGTTCCCTGCAGAGAGAAATTTACAAAAAATGAGAAAATAGAGAGAATGCCAAATGCACACACGAAAATAAGTAGGGTGTATTAAGATGTTTTTTTTTCTAAGCAAGGGTGTATTAAGATGTTGATAGTATTTCTGGCGTGTAAAAGTAAAGATGCCATGTTGATAGTATTTTATTGTATCAGCTGATTCTAGTTTGTACTGTGTTACCCATATTCCAATTAGCTGTATGCGATGGAAAGCTTTGGAATGGAGTTTATTATTAACTAGCGTTGCATTTATTTTATTTTTTGAGTATCAAAATTCCCTTATTTCTTAATTTCGGATAATCAAAGTTCCTATCTTGACCTCTTAAAAGCAATAGCTTAGTGGCAGTAGCTTACACTTTGTTACCCTGTCTAAAGGATTGCAAATCCATAATACATAGCTTATAGTACAATATTTGGTGCTGCATGTTTGTTGTAGTTTACTAATCATATCAGTTTTGAGTATGTGATGCTCTTCTCCATTTATATGAATCTAACAATTGAATACTTTTTCTTTAGGTAAGTAATCTAGCAATTGAATATTTTGTTGTGCAGAAATTTTGCAAAAAGGCAATTGACATGGTTTCGCAATGAGGGAATGTATCATTGGCTTGATGCCTCCAAGCCCCTGATACATGACGTTCATTCTTTTCTTTGTTCCTGAATCTGTCTTCACTACTTCTCTTTCATCTTTGGGAGATGAATTAGTTCACATGTCTACGTTATCTAAAGGGGCATGTTGGGAAAGATTTTACGCTATTAAAATCCAAAAATTGTTTTCAACTCTCAATGAGAGAGTTTTGCTTGAGCTATACTGAAAACACCTAATCCATACAAGCTATAAAGCTAATGAAATCTGAAAAATCCAAGAAAGGATAACCAAGAACAATATTCGCCCACCAAAACAAAGAGATTATCAGCTTGCCCTTCAACCCTTCAAAAGATGAAGAAGTGTCATTGAAGCATCTATCATTCCGCTCCCGCCAAATAACCCACAAAATGCACAAAGGGATCATCTTCCACACTACCGAAGCAAAGGGGTCAATAAACTTCCTCCTCCAACCATACAACACTTCTATCACCCTAGATGGCATAACCCAACAATAGTTTGTGATGCTCAACACATGAGACCAAAGCTCCCTAGCCACCGAACAATGAAGGAGGATATAATCAACTGATTCTCCACAATTTCGACAAAGGAACCACCAATCAAGAACACATAAGCCCCTCCGTCTAAGATTGTCAATAGTCAAGACTCTCCCATGGGTAGCCTCCCACACAAAAAAGGAAACTCTCATGGGGGCGAAGTATCGCCAAATCTGCCTCCACGGGAAGCGGGAGCTAGGGTTGCAAGAAAGAATCCCATATATCGACTTGACAGAGAATTTTCCAGATCTGGACCCCATCCAACACATCCTATCTTCAGCCCCACTTCGAGGGGCCAGAGGAGAAAAAAGCGAAAAGAAGGACAAGAAAATTTCCAATTCCCAATCATTAGCCGCCCTGACAAACTGAATATTCCAAGCACCCCCCCCAGAATTCCCATCCCAATAGTCCGCCACCGTGGCATTTTTATTGCGGGCAATGTCGAAAAGAAGCAGGAACACACTGCTCAAAGGTCTCGCCCCACACCAAAGATCACGCCAAAAACGAACTCTGCGGCCACAACTCACCACGAACCTAATATTCTCGCTAAAGGTGGACTACCCTTTACTAAATAATCTCCAAAGACTAACTCCATAAGAGCCACCATTCTAGAGGGTCCTCCACCCTCCCTCCACACTCCCATATTTAGCCAAAATAACACTCTTCCACAAACTATTATGCTCAAACGCAAAGCGCCACAACCACTTCCCTATCAAAGCCTTGTTGAAAGTGACCAACCTCCTAATACCCAACCCTCCAAACTTTATAGGGCAGCACACTTTATCCCACTTGAGAAGATGGAACTTATGGACATTAGCATCACTCCCCCATAGAAAATCCCTCTAAAGTTTCTCCAATCTACAAGCCACGGAAGAAGGGATAGGGTAGAGAGAAAAAAGTAAGTCGGGAGACTAGCAAGAGTGGATTTGATCAAAGTAACTTTAGCTCCCTTCGAGAGATAACACCGTTTCCACCCCGCCAACCTCCTCTCCATTCGTTCAATAATGTCATTCCAAATGTGAATGCTTTTAAATCGAGCACCCAAAGGAAGACCGAGAGAAATGATAGGGAGAGAGGACACTCTACAGCCCATAATACTTGCCAAGTCACGAATATTTCCCACCACACCAATAGGAATAATTTCAGATTTTGCAAGATTGATCTTAAGCCCAAACACCGCCTCAAAGCACAAGAGACAACGAAGATTACGAAATTGGGTCTCCTTAGCCCCACATAAGATAAGAGTATCATCGGCAAAGAGCAAATGAGAAATACTCACCCCGCTATGCCCACCTCTAGCAACTTGAAAACCCTGAATGACCTCAATCTTAACTAACTTCTGCAACATCCTACTAAAGGCCTCCATAACCAGGACGAAAAGAAATGGTGAGAGGGGATCACCTTGTCGCAAACCACGGGTGCCACCAAAAAAGCCTTCAGGAGTACCATTCACAACAACAGAATATTTCACAGTAGAGATGCAAAACTCGATCCATCTACACCATTTGACCCCAAAACCGCATCTCCGCATCATTTAAAGAAGAAAACTCCAGTTTACATGATCATAGGCTTTATGCACGTCTAGTTTGCAAAGCATACCAGGTAAATTAGAACGCAACCTGGAATCAATGCACTCACTAGCAATGAGAACAGCATCCAGAATTTGCCTTCCCCTCACAAAGGCACTTTGCGAAGGAGAAATAATTGTATCCATGACCCCCTTCAGCCTATTGGCTAACACCTTGGCTAGAATTTTATAAACCCCTCCCACCAAGCTAATAGGACGAAAATCCTTCAATTCAACCGCTCCTTGCTTTTTGGGTATCAAGACAATAAAGGTGGCATTGAGACTTCTGACAAATCTCCCCACCTGTGCAAACTCATTAAATGAAGAGAGAACATCCCCCCTTAATAATGTTCCAGCAGGATTGATAGAAGGCCAAGGAGAAGCTATCCGGACCTGGAGCGTTATCGCTGTTAAGATTACGTACCACTCCCGACACCTCCTCCTCATCAAAGGGTCTTTCAAGCCACTCCGCGTCTTCTCCCGAGATCGAGTCAAACCCCACGCCATCCAACAAAGGTCTCCAAGAGTGAGGCTCCATATATAGTGAGCTGTAGAAACTCACAATCTCCTCAGAAAAACTAACAGGATCCTCAACAAGTCCATCCTCGACCACCAAGGAAGAAATTGAATTCGCCTTCCTATTAGAGTTAGCAACCCGGTGAAAGAATTTGGTGCATCTATCACCATTTTTGAGCCATAAAGCTCTAGATTTATGCCTCCAGCTAATCTCCTCCATATCAATCAAAAGGTCCACCTCCCCAGTAATATTCATCTTTCTAGAATGCCCAGCAGCATCAAGTCTCCCTTCCTCATCCAAAACATCCAAAGAAGACAGCTCCTGAAGCAACGAGGTTTTTTTAGAGGCCACCTCCCCAAAGACCTCGCGATTCCAATTCTTGATATCCTGCTTTAAAGCCTTCAATTTAGAGTCAAGCACAAAGCTTGGAGACCCATAAAATACATATGACTGCCACCACTCCCCCACCCTATCCACAAAACCATCAGCCTTAAGCCACATATTCTCAAATCTAAAAGGCTTCTTGCCACGTCCCACCAACCTACACTCCAAAGATAAAGGAAAATGATCGGAATACAATCTTGGCAGCCTCTTCTGAAAAACATCCGGAAATAAAGATTCCTAGCTAGGGCTGAAGAGAAAACGATCAATCCGGGACCAAGAATGGGCAAATCTCCCATTAGACCAAGTGAAGCTACCACCCACCAAAGGAATATCAACCAAGAGATTCTCATCAATGAACTCCGAAAATTCCCTCATAGCAGTGCTGAACCCTACCTCCCTCGACCTCTCACTAGGGAATCGGGAGACATTGAAGTCACCCCAAAACACCAGGGGAGATTCTACCATGCCACCACCCCAGCCAATTCCTCCCATAAAATTCTCCTCCTACTATCATCATTGGGTCCATATACCCCCGAGAAACCCCAAAGAACTTCATCCTCAACATTTCTCAACACCACTGAAACTGAGTAACAACCAACACGTGACTCCACCAACTCATACACCCACGTATCCCAAATAATCAAGATACCCCCCGAAGCACCCTCCGCATCCAAACAGCTCCAACCTACATGAAAGCCCCCCATAAGTTTCGGATAATGGCTCTAGAAATAGAGGCCAACTTTGTTTCCTGAAGACAGATCAGATCAGGTTTCCAGCTCCTCAACAAGTTACCAATTCTGCAACGTTTGACTCTATCATTGAGCCCCCTCACATTCCAACTAAGTATTCTGGGCTTCATAAAGACGTCTGCTGATCCCTCTCTCTCTTCCTGCTCTTCCTCGACACATAAATCTTTCCCTCATAATTCACAGAGGAATTCAAACCTTTAAGCTCTCTTAAACATTTTCCTTCGGATTTGTTGGTGTGGGAGGAGTGCTGGTATCTCTCCTGCTCCAAGGCAGCAAAAGAGACACCAATTCCTCCTCATGCCCGTCGCAAGACACTCCCACTAGCTTCCTGAATGAAGATATCATACTTAGGACCCACTCAGAATCTGCACTCTTGGAAGACTTGTGCTGAGTAGCATCAACCATAGGTACTGAAATCTGAGCCAACTTAGACTCAAAGATCTGCACAGCCAACTCCCCTTCCCTCCGAGCTGACTCCCCAGCCTCTACCTCCCCTTGCCCCACCCAGTCACCCTGAGAAGACTCCAGAAGATCAGGAACAACACACCCAATGGTTCCCCCCCCCTCGAACAATAAATCAAGCTCAAGGAAAGGCGAAGGAGGAGCAGCCACGACCTTCCCGACCTCAACAGAAGGAGAAAAAGGCTCCATACATGTCGGTTGCATCCCACGTAGCGACTCTCCTCCATCCCGTTTCTCTCCCATAGCCAAAGATTCGTCGAATGCCCCCACAACATCGACATAAATGGCCGACGAAGGTCCCTCGAGTTGGACGCTGGAAGGAAGTGGAGGTTCAAAGGAAAACGAGCTCCCAGAAGCACCAGTGACCCCGCCAGAAATCGCCGACAAAGATCCCTCGATATGGACGCAGGATGGAAGCGGATCTTCGAAGGAAAAAGAGCGCTCGGAAGCTCCAGCGACGTCGCTAGTCTCCTGCTTCTCTAATGAACTCAGGTCTGGGTTCCCACGACAACCTGGGATTACTGACCCGCTCGACTGCCCATCCCAGTCCTTCGCTCCAGTCGACAGCTCCTGCCCTATCGCAGGCCCAAACCCAAACTCGACCCCCACAAAGGACAACGACGTGACGGGCTCCCACAGCTTCGGCCCAGCTTCAACCTGACCAGACCCAACCCGCCTCTCACTGACCGAAGGCTCCTCCAACCCAGCACGAACGAATCCAGCCTGCTGAGAATTGGGTCGAGTGCTAACTTCCATACGCAGGCTAACAGCTTGTTGGGCCTCACCACTACAATCCAAACAGCTGAGGCCCAAAGCTTCAGAGCCAGCCTTACCCAACTCACTTAAGGCTCTAAAAAGGCGCTCCATCTCCGCCTGAATCCCCGACAATCGCGTTTGGAAATGCTCAACACAAAAGCATGTGCCAGATCTGTCATTAGCCGAAAAATCATTAATAGCCACCACCTTGGAAAATGAAGAATCAGCCGCCAAACCTGCATGCGTAGCATCCCTGGCTTCATGCGTAACCGAAACGTTACCCATACCGGCAGCCTTCGAAAAATCCCCCCCAGTTGAGGATTCCTTGCCAGAGAGTGCCGGTGGAGGTGGTCTATTGACTGCATCAGCGAAAGAGACTCCTTTCCTCCACCTAACATCCATCACAGAAGAAGTACCCTTTCGCGACGAGCCAAGGAAGTCCACAACCTCCTGGAAACAGTCAGCCAACATGCGCCAACCTCTCCCGTTGACGCCTTCCGGAATCATAATCACACCTCTGCGACGACCCTCCCCATACTCAATGATTGCAACGTAACACCCAGCCTTATTCCCACACCTCTGAGCCATAAATGCTTTGGATGCTTCATTGAACTTCGAAGCAAAAGGACGAGTAACATCGGCTGCTAACAACTTACCCACCAAGTTTACCATCCAAACTGCACCGAACCTTCCTATCGAAATCGAGCTGAAGCTCTTCCGACTCCATTCAGACAAGCTAGTAATGTTGTTTTCACTTAACAGACTATCAGCTTGTACAAGGTATACTTGAGATATTTTAACTCAGAATCTGCAAACTTGTGGAGTATTTTGTCATGCAAGAAACATGTAACATCCAATCTACTGACTTTCAATGCATTTGTAGCAAGTGAATTTGCTAGTCTGGCGGACTTTTGCTCTTTTGTTTGTAAACATCGTCTCTCATCTTTTACTGTTGACAATGACCTTCAAAAGCATGTCATTGGTTTGATTAGAAGGGGTTGATGACAAAAACTAAAGCCTCATTCTATCTTGAAGGATTTGATTTCAAGTTGGTTTGGCTAAAAGGTTTCATGTGGTGCACTGAACTATATGATCCTCTAGTCTTTCATCTGAAGTTCTGGTCTTGGGGCAAAAGTGCAAAAGCCTTTCAAATAGTACTTGATAGGACTTTTGAAGGATAACAAGTTGTTCTAGGTCTTTGTCGTTCTGTTTAAGTTTTGTTTAATGCTGCAAGTACAGTCATTAAATAATTTTAAACTAATACAAGTTAAGTTTTCACAGTGATTAATAAATGTTGGGCCCGTAAAAGATGTTGCTTAAACTATCTTCAAATCTTACTCTGATCTGCCCGAGGGACAATTTTGCAGGAACAAGTGCTGAACTTTATTTATGATGCATACCATGACAAAACTGAAGTGTTGGTGGTGCCTGAATCACTGAGAATGAAAAAAGATGTTTCAAACCGCCAAGAAACTTCTGAACTTAAGGCCTACCACACAAATAATAGGTACGAGATACTTATTAGCAATATTAAGTTGTTTTGTTGTTTGTTACAAAGAGGCTCAGAGGTTTTCTTTATATGCAAAGGCATTTCATCAACCGTCAAGACTGCTCTCATATTTTGGACTGGATCAGGAGAACCCAAGGGTGAGACAACGAAGTTCTATATATTTAATCGCTTAAACCAAGCTCATCTCGACCTCACAGTATCGGAAAGGAAACACTTCTTTTCTCTCTTGGCAAGGTTAGTTTTTAAGGCTCATGCTTTATTAAAGCATATTTGTATCCTTACCAGCTTTGATCAAAAGCCTTCGAGCATTCATCTTCTTGGCAGTGACTCATGGGCTGCTGTTGAGGCGACATAGAGTAGTTCCAAGAAAGGGTCATATTGAGATCAGTGAACCTCATAGTGATGAACAGAGGCTAGTGCCAAAGTTGAGTGTAATTTTGTTTCATGCAATGACTTGAAAAACGGGCTAGGGGTGCGCATTTTACACACAACTTTGATATCAGTTTTGGTACCCTTTGTTCTCATCCTTTTTTGACAGAATGAGAGAGATCTTACTAGGAGTCGTTTTTCTTTCTTTCTTTCTTTGTTTCTTGTTATCATTAGTATTATTATTATTGTTTTGGATTGAAGAGGAGAAATGGTTTTTGCCCAGAAAGTTTTTGGATTAAGGTATTAAACTTCCTTGTGTTCTTCATCTGGGCACAAAAAGTTAAGTCTCTTAAAGACATGGACGAATGATGGTTGTGTGAACCCCCTGCTAGCATAAGGTATCTAACCCTCTGGGTCTTGGACTTTTGGGTACCTGGTTCTCTGGAGGACTGATGGTTCACAGATTGGTTCAAAGTAATCCAGTCCTTCCCAGCTAACTTTTGGTTATCCTCAAAAGAAAAAAAGTCCTTTTTTTCCATGATCAAGATATAAGATGCTTGTGGCACACAGAATATGCTGTAGTCTGGGGTCATGGGTATAACCCAGCACGCTTCGTTTTGCCCCATCCATCTGGCCATTATTTTATTTATGTTCCATAGGTGCTATTTAATTAAGGTTTTTTTTTTTTGAAAAATAATATACCGTCGCTCCTCATGGCTAAAATGGAACCTCATTCTTTTTATAATCTATTCTCGCACTCTTCAGCTAATTAACACTGTTAGACATGCAACAGAAAATACTTAGGAAGAAAAAAGAAGCTATGTGACTCACAAGTAATTCTGATTACTGGAATAAAATTTCTATACAAACAAATACCTACTCAATAAAATCATTACTGGGACGGTTTTCTATGTTTTTTTTTACTCAATTAAATTTTGGAGTTACCGTTTATTACAAAATTTGTCTGAGGAATATTATTTACTGTCTTAAACTACCATATTATTTGTAATTTGCTCCCTCAAACTATCATATTGTGCCACGTGTTAAATTTTAACGGATGATCTTCAATTCTGGGTAAAATGCAAATAAGTGATATTTTGAGCGGAACAATTGTCAAGCGTTATAGTTGGGGGTAAATTGCAAATAAGGTGACAAGTTTATGTGGTAAAATATAGTTTCTCTTAAATCAAGTAATATTCTATATTAAAAGTGATGCAGTATACAAGGATGTGTTGGAAAAAAAATAATAATTAAACGCGAGTGTGCACTATTAATTTTTGCAAGGCACGGGTGGCCCGTTTGAAAAATTAAAATAATTTTGAGAAATCACTTTCAGACAAGTCTATTGAAGGAAAAGGGCGAAGCTATTAGATTAACCTTCGTTATATAGTAGGATATTTCTACGAAAGATACAATTTACTTTATTCTTTAGGCGAATGAATTCTAATCTTATCTATCTTGCTCATTTTTAGAGAGAGAAGCTCTAATTTTTCTCTAGAATTTTTCCTCCTTAGCCGCTTGAACCTCTCCTCTCAATAAACCTCATTTTCAGCCACTTTTAGGGGCTTTTTCAGACGATTTTGGTAGCTAGATCTACGCTTTTCCGGAAGTTTTTGAAGACCACGACGGTGGGGACGATATTTACATCAACTGGAGAAGATTTTTACACCGGCCAACCAGATTTATGCATCAACTAGAGAAGATTTCTGCACCGGCCAACCTCCCCTCTCACGCGCTGCCATGCGCATGCTTGGATCTCACGCGCTTATCCTATTTTCTTTATTTTTCCGCGGCAGGTGGGCCTCTTCGGTATACACGCGCTAGGTGGTTGGCATCTGGACGTCCAGACGCTGCTGGGCATGCCACTATATTTCCCATCGTCTTTTCTTTTCTGCTAATCATATTAGCTTGCTGCTTGTTGTGATTTTTCTACCCTTTGTGGGTCTCTGTATGACCCTTTGATTACCTTGATCGTTGATCCGCCGACTCTTCGAAGTGTCTAGTTCGCCCTTTAGAGCGTGTTCTTGAGATTTTTTAACCTCCTTGATTTTATTAATAAAATGTGTTGTTATTTGATTAAAAAGAAAGAAGGAATTCTACTCTAAATCTCACTTTCTAAACTCATTATATCCCTAAATTATTTTCAGAAAAAAATTGTCAAAAAAATAAAACATAAAAATAAATAAATTCCACCTGTCTTTTATAAGGATTTGGCACATTTTTTTTATATGCTGTCAAAGATATTAGCACGACATATTATTAATATGCTGTCAAAGATAAAAAAATAATTATTTTACACTTGAAATAAACTACAACACCGCTTTCCAAAACGGCAAAACCCTTTCTCTCAGTTCCTCAGTCTCAACTCTCTCTCTCCGAGCGTGAACAATGAGGCCGTCCATGTTCAGATCCGTACGGTCGGCCATAGCGGGGAACATCCCTCGTCGTGCTTACTCCGTCGACTCCGTCCCCGAGCGCAAGGTCGCCGTCCTCGGTGCCGCCGGCGGGATCGGCCAGCCCCTCGCTTTGCTCATGAAGCTCAACCCTCTTGTCTCCAAGCTCGCCCTTTACGATATCGCCGGCACACCCGGTGTCGCCGCCGATGTCAGCCACATCAACACCAGATCTGAGGTCCACACCCACACCCACCCCCATCTGCTTCTCCTTCCTCTCTTTAGGGCTTTCGTCGTTGTTTGTCTTCGAATTGACTTTATTTTCTTTTCATTCTGAGGCCTCTCTCCGATTTGATCGGACTTGGCTTTTGTTGCGGCCTGTGTGAGTTTTCAAGTAAAGATTTCCCGATAGGTCAGGCCGATACCGGACAGTAACTTGGGCCGATCTCAACCGTTTATGTGATCATCAACTGTAGAGGTCCTGTACTTGGTCAAGGATACTTTGATGTGTCCACGTAGATTGGCCTCTGCCTAAATTTCTTTCCCTTTTATTTTCCATCTCAATTACGATGAACAGAGAAAGAAATCACTACTTTCTTCCACTGTTCATCATTTCCATTTATATTTTGATTTTTTATGCCCAACTTTTACATAGCTTTTCATGTCTTTCGAGAAAAATAAGAGTCATCAGTGATCCTTTCAGCATACTTCACTTCTTATTTTTATATTTTAATTGTTGATGTTTTACTCGTTAGATTTTACATAATGAATGTCTTTAACCGTGTCTATTTTATGGTCCATGTTTGTGGGTCAATCAATCGATCTTTATTAATGTACTTTTGTTATAGGTCGCTGGATACATGGGTGAAGATCAACTGGCGCAAGCTTTGGAGGGATCAGATGTTGTTATCATCCCCGCTGGTGTGCCCAGAAAGCCTGGTATGACCCGTGATGATCTCTTCAATATAAATGCTGGCATTGTCAAATCTCTCTGCGCTGCCATCGCCAAGTACTGCCCTAACGTAAGTCTCTATATTTCTTACAGCTTCATTCTAATTCTCTTTCTAAAATTTGGTGTCTTGGAAATGGAACATACTGAAGTAGGCATTCGAAAGAAACGGGAACTGTTGAATTTGGCATTTAAGTTTCTTAAACAATCATCATGTAGTAATAAGACCTTGACAGTAAAATATCGTGTATAACGAGCTGTAGGCTTTTGCGGTAGCATGGATGTTGAAAACCTTGTTCAATGTTTTTAGCTATTTATTGTTTGGGAAAATTATACTTTGCACCCTGGAATTACCATACCATCTGCAATATGCACTCCAAACTACTAAAGTTGATGGATTGAACCATCGAATTACCAAGGGTTTTTTATGTGCATCACATTTTAGGATCTGACTGTTAAACTAATGAAAACTAGTCCATGTGTCTTACTCTGAGCAGACATTTTTACATCGGGTACAAATTGATATTTTTTAGTAGCATAGGGGAGCAATTTTTGCCACACATTAGTGTGGGTGCACATTGCAAATGTTGCAGTAATTTGAGGGGCGGAGTGTACTTTTCCCTTATTGTTTTCTCTCATTGAGTTTTTGAAAGATTGATTTGTGGCATCAGGCCCTTGTGAACGTGATTAGCAACCCAGTGAACTCAACAGTCCCCATTGCTGCTGAGGTTTTCAAGAAAGCAGGAACATTTGACGAGAAAAAGTTGTTTGGTGTAACTACACTTGATGTGGTTAGGGCAAAGACATTCTATGCTGGAAAGGCAAGTGCGAATGTTGCAGGTATGCCTAATGGCCTGCTACTGGAACTGGTTCTCTTATTTTGTTCTAACTCTCTTTGTGATAGCTAAAAAGATAAAGGTTAATGAAAGGAAGAAAATGTTACCCCCAAGGGTTTGGTGTGGTGGTAAGGCTTCGGCTTGGGTTCTAACATGTCCCAAGTTCGAGCCCCAACATCCCCATTATCGCCCTTGACTTATCTGCTCCCTGGGTTGTGGGGTCGGTCCAGTGGGCCGGGGTTTGTACTTCAGGGTTGGGCCAAAAGGGTCCGGCTTTGGGGAATTTCCTCGTCATCAAAAAAAAATTTCTTTTTGTTTTTCCAATGATAAGTTATCATATATGGTTCACCAGTCAAAATGAGTTTGCTGAATTTGTTTGCAGAGGTTAATGTCCCAGTTGTTGGTGGCCATGCTGGCATAACAATTCTCCCACTATTTTCTCAAGTAATTCCTTTGCCATTAACCTCCATTGAATATAGGATGGTTTTTCTACCTCAAAACCTGGTTTGCTGTTTTCTTCTTGATGGGAGGCTCGCTAACTCTGGGTTGTTTGTTTGATAGGCCACACCAAAAGCCAATTTATCAGATGAAGATATCAAAGCTCTTACAAAGAGGACTCAAGATGGCGGGACGGAAGTTGTGGAAGCAAAGGCTGGAAAGGGATCTGCAACATTGTCAATGGCGTAAGTTTGGATTGAAATCGATCCAATGTGCATTTTTTCTGGGGAGGTTGATGCTCTGGTTTGTTGTTTGAACTCCATGATATTCCTTTTGGGCCAAATTCTGGTGACTTCTAATAATAATGTGAAGCGGGAGTATTTTGACTATGGATCAATAGGTCGCCAGTTCGTACCGGATTGGGCCTTTTTCTGAACTTTATTTTACTTCCCCCGATCACCCCCCCCCCACTCTAACCCAACCCACCCACTCACACAAAAGAAATAAAAAACATGTGAAGTGATTTTATGGATTCATATTGATGTTTTCAGTTCAGGAATGTTTGTGGATTTGTGTAGGAATGGCCAGTTCTCTATCTCTGTATACTCCATTAGTTTCAACTCTCACAGCACTATGGACGTCCTGGAATTATTGATGGCGCTTTTGAAGTGCATTAAATTAAATCTTTTTCATGGTTGTATGGACTTGGTGTTTGAGTGTCAAAATTTTGAACCTAATTAAAAAAGAACTACAAAATGATGTCTCTCTCTCCATCAAATTATTTTTTCTCATTATAATATTCAAATCTTCTCTCTTCACTTTTTCACCAACTCCCATACCCCAAAATTTTAACACTCAAACACCACCACGTGTTTGGATTCTACTTCTAAAATCTGTATGATCTTTTGGAAGTTTGTAGTCTCATTTGGCCAAATTATATGTATTCTAGTCTGTCTCTCCCAATCTCTCCATTGTTTCCTCATATCGTAATTCCCATCACCTGTGACTGTTGTTTTTTTGTACTGTTGGGAGGGAACAAGAAGCCTGTTTTATTCTGGACCTGTCTGTGTTTCTTGTAGCTATGCTGGAGCCATATTTGCTGATGCTTGCCTGAAGGGACTTAATGGGGTTCCAGACGTCGTGGAATGTTCATTTGTTCACTCAAATGTCACAGAGCTTCCTTTCTTTTCTTCTAAGGTGATTGACCTCAACTTATTTGATAATTTTTACATAAAGGCCTCTACTTTGATTACTATGGGTGGCACTAGTCATGAATTATTTTGACTGTTTCAGCTCTAACCTATGTTTTGTTGGCAATAGCATGATGGTGAGTGATTCTTAATGCGTTGTTTTATTTTTGTTTTTTTGGCATATTTGTAATGCTTTGGTCAAAATACATTGAGAAAAAACTCTTTTTTTACTTGAGAATATTTGAGAGGTCACCAGTTCAGAATTGTAATCTACTTTTGGTATCAGTTTGTTAATACATAAAATTGGATGAAATTGGGACAATGTTACGGGTTTTGTTGTGCACCCTTTGTCGAGTTATGAACACCCAGCTTTTTTTTGGTTAGATATTTCTCAGATTATGGAAACGTGTATTTTTTTTTGTGGCCAGTGAGATTTATGAATGTTTTTCCTTAGTAATGTAAATGCTTGTTAAGTGCATTCAGATGAACCTGTTGTTGCCAGCTTGTTATTTATTATAGAATCTATGCAAGCCTATTTTGGGTTTACCGGTCATTACGAAATACATTTACCTATTTTGCAGGTGAGGCTTGGAAAGAATGGGGTGGAGGAGGTTCTGGACCTGGGACATCTATCTGACTATGAAAAAGAAGGATTGGCAACTCTCATACCTGAACTCAAGTCATCTATTGAGAAGGGAATCAAATTTGCCAACCAAAGTTAGATGACTTAATTTTGTGGCCGGCGCAGTAGATTATCTACCGGCTCCTGCGAAGATCACCAAATTTTGCCTTCTGTTTTGTTCGACAACTGTCATATTTGTTGCTGCAAGCTGCACCTGCGTTGCGGTTTTATCTGGCTTTTTATAAAGCAAAAGATTACATCAATAATTCCCAGTGGCATGTTAGGGGTGGGATAGCTGTGAACTTTATCCACTTAGACGGGTGATTTATTCATGGAACTCAAATTATCAGATCATTTGTGACTTTGCATGGATTAATGTGCTGTAGGCTGTGCGCATGTTTGGTTTCCAGAGTATGTAGAAAATGATGCCCAAGATCTTCCAAAATGGGTTGACTCCTCGCTTCGAGGCATTTTTACTTTGAACAACCCTCAACTCCCACAATCCATCCTGGCTGGATTGGCAATTCGATCGTCCTTGATCTCTTCTAATCTATCTGTATTTCTTATATGACCAAAAGGAAAAGAAAGAAAATGTGTAAATGGTCTAGAGCAGGGTTCAAACTTTTCTTTTTTAGGATAAGTTAAGCAGGATTCAAACTTACACAAGCCTGAAATTTGTGAAAATTATTCTCCCCCACAGAGAACATGGAAAATTTGAATAAATATTATTCAATTTTCTTTCTCAAGCCAAAAAAATGGAGAGTTCTGCGAAATAACAGTAATTCTTTTATCTTTAATAAGCAACAACAATTATTCACATTCACTACTGCTTCGATACGCTAGTGCATACAAAAATTCTGGAACTAGTGTGCCCCACAGCCCACAGGAGAGAAAAGTACACGTTTCTAAACATTGAATGTGTACTTCAAAAAGAAAAGTACGCGTTGGATTGCTCCAAGGAGATGAGTACACGTCCAATGTTTTGGAACTCGTCATTGCCTGAGGGTTTCCCTGGTTCTGAGCGCGCACCGACTCAACTTGCAGCATCTGTATCTACTGGTAACCGAAGGTCCCAAAGTGTTGGCAATGAATGGATGATCTAGAAACACACTCCACAGACCAATTAGGTCCTAAACAGACACGCATGTCGATCCCAACATCTCTGACCTGTCTTTCCCGGTCAAGGAAAATGCCCGACAAGTAATTCAATGTTGAAAGGGCAAAACATGAAAACTTACCATCAGCGTTTTCAAATCCGGGACGACTACCAGTTGGTGGCAGTGAACACTACACGAAAAGGTTTCCCCGTCGTTATAATATCTAATCTTTTCATACAAAATGCGTCAAAAAAAAAATGTCCCCAAGATCGATGAACCATCTATAAATAACTGTTGGAAGTCGTACAACTTGAATATTTTGAAACATAAAGGCATTTCACAACGCAGCCTTAAAGCAAAGCACCCTATATGGTGCTCCTACACTGTCATGCTATGAAAATCCCCTTCTCGACGAATTGTAAGCTGTACAGTTGCAGATCTTACAGCTGCAGGAAAATTAGCGAGCTTGTCAACTTTGAGTTTCATGGCCTCATTACTGGTGCCAGTTTTTCATCTTTCTACAACAAGAACCAAATGGAAAACTGAATCCATCACTTGCAAACCATGGAAGTTAATGGGTTGGGAATACATATATGGAAAAAGGATTCTAGAAACATCTGCGTCTCTTTTGAAAATACAAGGACTGTAAATTTCCAAAAATGAGAACAAAAGAGTGGTAACCACATTATGCAGATAGCTTTGAGAAATGACAAGGTAAAGTACAAAACAGAGGTGTCATTTTCTATATCTCGAATCATATTTCTCCTTCATCTAAACTTGCATTACATATAGTTGGTGTGATTCCTACGTAACCTAAAACCTCTTAATCCTGAAGTATCCTTCCAAAGTCCACATAGGAGTTAAACTTCCACCGTAGTCAAGAAAAAAATAGCTTCTGTGACGAGCATTCGCCAAGGGTTATCCTTAATTTATAATATTTGAGCCAATTCTTGGGGGAAATTTGTTAATACTAACCCTATAAGCTGAAAGTATCGCCAATGTCTAAACGGAAAGATACACTACAAAAGGACTAAATCTCAATCGAATGTGAAACCCTTGTGAATTTTAGGCCTCCCCAACCAAAAAACACTAGTGTCTAAACCACAGACAACATGGAATCACATAAAGTAGTACTAAAAGCTCCAATATTAGACCTAGCAGGAAAAGGCAGGAACCAGATTCATAACTTAGAGCGAGTAAATAGAATTTGATACTAGAACTCATAGATGCACTCAGAATTCTGCAGAAGAAAGTCAATAGTGACAAATCTCAAGAAACAATTGATTCCCTAATAGCCTAAATATTTGTTCCAAAATAAAAAACTACAAGAGTGAAGTCCCTTTCATCATAACAAAACCTAATAACATAACCTACAAGAAGTGCAGTGGACGGTAAAGTATTAAAACACAATGTTGCTTACATGCAAATCAAGACACAATGTAATTCACTGTAAAATTCTGCTAAAGTTTTGCAGTGAATTTAACTCACTCTCTCTACCCACATACATATGAGCGAGTGCGCACACACGCACATCAAACCAAAAGGTTTCCGCGAGTATCAGACACTAGTCCCTGCAAAGTTCCTAAAGTTCTTTGCACACACGGCCGGAACACATTGAACATAGGTTCTGAGCAACTTTGAAAACCTAAGTATGGCTTGAAAGCAATTTTCTAATTTAGCATTCACTGGTTCTTGCTGCCAATCTTTGATAACTTTGGCCACTTGAGGGGCTGAAAAAACTTATTCACTATTTAACTATTTGTTCTGTAATTAGCAGCATGTCACCATTGAAGTGCTTTAGCCTCAAAGAACCTCTGTAAATCCAGCAATAACGATTAAATCACACACAAAGATTATCTTCAGATAATCAAATAGCGTATAACTACCAGCTTAGAATGTCTATAAATGTTTCAAAAGATACCGAATAGTGAAGTCATAGAGCTTGACTCAACCATCGGTTCTACAGCTTATACAATGTCTATTAACATTCCACAAGACATGATAATCTACCATTTACTAAACAATTAGTTTTAGGGTTGACCCCACCACTAGTTTTAGGGTCGAAAAGATCATCTATTGATGTCTCAACAGATATCCAATAATGGAGTGGCAGAGATTTTCCCAACCATTAAGTTTTATGGAGTACTAAGCTTGAATGGCAATATACATACAAGTCAGCTTAGGGGGGAAAAAAATATACGAGTCATGCAAATAATGGGAGACGGATTGATGAAGAAAATCTAGGATATTTATATAAAAGAAAATAAAAGCAAAAAAGGTCTTCCCACCTCAACTTGATCCTTTGAAATTAATGCTCTGCATCTGATCCAGACACAGAGGAACTATCACTGCCAGAGTCTGCAAGCAAAATAGCTGAGTGAATTACTTAACCTACATATGAGATAAGATGGCATGGCAATCAAAGACATGCAACCCTACAATGATAGGAGGTAGCCAATAATGAATTTAGTATATACCACTCGAAGAAGATCCAGAGCCACTGCTAGAACTACTGGAATTACTCGATCCACCAACATTATCACCTTGCTTTTCTATTTGAACTGGGGTGAATTTGGTAGCATTGTTTTCAGCTGTTTAAGAGCCAACACGTTTCAATGAAATTACCACATAATAATTAGATTTACTCCATATCCAACAGCGCTCATACCACAGAACCACCAATCCTAGATAATTCAAGAATTTTACCGGCGTCAGTTTCCTTTGGTGCTTCGGGAATGGCTGGTGCCAGATTCTGAAAGAGAATACACTCAATTACGGGTTGGAGACAGCGTTTTCATGTAGGAAAGAAGCGAGTATCTGAAATCATAACTAATACCTAGTCTTACCATCTCCTGGGTAGCGTTGTCAGTTTCTACTCCTGACTGAGGATCAAGTTCAGCTTTTCTTTTATTCTTGCTCAAACCCTTCTTGTAATTTGTCACAAACCTATGTAGTTCCCATAGTGTCTGTGGATCAACACTGGCTATGTCCACTTCGATCTCATCATCTTGTTGAAAGAGCCCTGGATTCCTCTTCTTAATAATATGGACAATGTCTTCTAATTTTGCTGAAGGCAAACTCTGAAGGTTTAAGCTGAGCCTCTGCTTCTCATCGTACGTCATATCCCTTTTATCAGGATCCTTGGCTTTAGGTTTCTTCGGAGTGGGGTTCCTACCTAGCTGACCGTAGGTAGGAGGTTCTGAATTGGGCTCCACAGGCATTGTCATAGATTCTGACCTACCTAAAGTCCTCACTTCCATTGGTGGTGGAGCAGGAACAGGAGCCGGAACATGAACTCCAGCTCCAGCTGCCATTGGACCCTTTCTTGAAGTGGGTGTTGACAAACCTGCTTTATTACCCATTTCAGTTCTCCTCCTACTATTGAATTCTGCATCTATTGGCTTCCATTGCTCCTCAAACATCTTGGACAGCTCCTCAGCCATGAAGTGAACATCCTGCCCTTTCGGGTTATACAACATAGCATTACTAAATGTAAGTCTTACATCCTCTGCAAACTCCCTGGGCGATTTATACCAGTTCTTATTCAGCCTATTCTTCACCGTTCCCAAATCCATGGGGTGCTTAATAATGGTACGGTAATCACGAAGTCCGAGACCCTTCACATCCACTGGCTTATTAAACACCCAACCAAACTTATGCTTCATCAACTTGGATAGCAAATCGACACAACTCTTAGACACTGAGCTCAAATCCCAATCTGTCCGGACCATGGATCCTTTTTCACCCCCACCATCCCTCTTCCCTCCGTTGGATTTCACCTTCTTGCTGTTCTTCTTCCCTGAAACAAAATCCGAGTTCTGATAATAATGCTTTGCATTGGGCGTCCTCTTCTCTTGCTCCATAGATTCACCGATCCGGTGATCATTATTCTCAGCCACAGACACAGTCAAACCCCGAAAGGGCTTTGAATTTGAACCCACCTCCGAATTCACCCTCATTGCACTTCCAACTCTATCAACTACACCTTCAAGCTTCTTCATTAAGCCTCTCACTTGGTCCAGCTCACTCACTAGCATCCTCCTCAGCTCTCTAATCTCACTCTTCGACCTCGAGTTCAGGCTAATCCTAACCCGGCAGTCGAACCTCGCATAATCCGGCAAGCCACTCCCATTGGCGAGCTCACGGCCATTCCGTGCCACTGGCTGCGGCCGATTCTGGCTCGAAGAATTGTCCGACGAGACCGCATAAAATCTCCGTGGCCCCGGAGAGGAGTCGTTATCTTCGGTGGTGGTGGCTAGGGTTTGGGAGGAGGACAGCTGGGGGACATTGACGGAATTCTTGGGTTTCTTGTGGTTCTTTCGGCTGTAGACCTTGTTGCTCTCCTCCCACCTGCGCTTCTTCTCTCTCTCTTCGTCACCGGCTAAAAGCGCTGAAGCCATACATATAATAAGCCAAACAAACCCAAATTTGAACGAAACGCCAGCAAACTGAACAGAACTAAATCTAGGTCTCAGGTTGTTTACGTAACGGAGTTAAAAAATCAGAGACCCTGTACTGGATGGATGATTTCAAAACCCTAGGATTTAGGGGTTTGGAGCCCTTGGAGATGTAAGGAATGAGAGTTTATGGAGAGGAAGATACAGAAAAGTCACGATTTTGAGCTGCCGAAAAAGGAGATGATCCAATTACGGTTTGAATTTCTTGTAAAAGGAACCCTAGAAGGCTAGACTGGTGCGAAATCGATCCAAGTCCGTCCGCTCGCTCGCTCGCTCGTTGAGGGTTTACTCTTGGAAGTGAGGTTGGGAGAACACGCGCCGCAGGGCGAGTGCTTTGTGTGAAGGAAGGTAAGTCAGTGCCACGTCAGTTAAGAACCGCATGTGGATATAGGACGTGCGACTATTTGATATTTTTTTTCCTGTATAAAACAATGTATATGTTGATAATATTAGGGCTGTCCAATGGATAGTCCGGTCCGGTTCTATCCTGTTCTGTAGGCCAAATATGTATGTTTGTAAAGTGAACATACCGGTTTGGTCCCCGATTTTATCAGTTCGAGTTGGACGGTTTGAGTCATGCTATTTTAGACATTTTTTTGGTTTGGGCTTCTTAGCATTTTTACTTTTTTTAAGTCTTTTTCGGGTTTTTTTTTTTACCGGTTTGGAGTGATATACTCCGGTCCAGTTCCGGTTTTCCATATAGGTAACCCGGAATACACCGGTTTCGGTCTGAGTTGGCCAAAATCGATCCGATTTCGATCTGAATTTGTCAAAATCGGTCCGTTTTAGGATCGGATCCGCCGGTCCTACCGATTTTTTGGACAACCCTGGATAATATGATCAGGTTCCAAGCGCACGAGTACAACCATATATATTTATATAATATACGAGTAAATGTGTGTGCACGTTTTGTGAGCAAGGACAACACGGGGCGTTTTGCTGGAGAAGCTGACCAAAGGGTCGAGGATGGACCATGGATTCATGGGAAACGACATAGAAAGAATTCCCTCAAATGAATTGAGGATTGACTATAAGTAAAGAAAATTTCCGACATAAATAAATAAATTTGAGGGCCAAACAAAAATAATTTTTTTTTTTTTGCTGTCTTTAATCACGAGCTAAGTTCTTGACTTATCATGCTATGGAGTCGGTGAGTAAATACAAAAAAATATCCCTCAATATATCACTTACATAAAAGTATATTTTAGAAAGGCAAAATAGAAGAAAATCATTTAAAAAACACTTTTTTTTTGGTTCCTTTCTAAAGCTTCCCACTGGTTATTCTTTTTTGAGAGTACTGTAAATATTAAGGTAGAATAAAGTTTTTATTTGATTTTGTGAGAAACAGTAAAATATAATAAGTTATAAAAAAGTAAAAAAGAGATGATTTAAATATTATAATAAAAAAAAGATGATCATGCGGGAGAGGAATAAATTTGAATTATTATTATTACTATTTTGATCAAAATTTTGAATTAATTATATTTAAAATGAGAATTTTTGAATTGAGAGAATTTTGGTCAAAATTAATTTTTGCACAAGGTGCCCTTAAAAATCCTTTTAAGTATTAACGGGCTGAACCAAAAAGGCAAACTGACATTATGGGCCTGACGGATCCATTCGCACTTCGCAGAAGTATTAATCCGTCAGATCGGTGTACACCAAACAGTGGATTGATGGATAATGAGCCCACAAAAATCTACTAACTGTAGCTATATATGTATCCAATGCTTGATGTATCGATCTTGTATAATGGATCCCATCCTATATCGTAAATCTTATGCTTTGTTGAATAGTAATAATTCCCAGCTTCATATCATACTTTTATTATTCTCCCTAGTCTATGGTTGTGTTTGTGTTGAAAAATTTTTGATATTGGGTTTTGTGTTGGTATTGAGTTTAGTGAAAAAATGAAGAGAGAGGTAATTTTTTATATTTTTTATATTTTTGATGGGAGAGAGAGAGATTATATTGTAGTATTTTATTAGGAGAGAGAGAGAATATTTTGGAGAAAATTGTTGGCGCAAACGCACCCTATATCTGAAACTATACCAGAAGAAAATAACGAATTCCTAACAATGTTAGGGATAAATATACACCTTCTAATTTTGAGTCATGATACTTTGCATATTAATGTGGTGATGTCGCATCTCGAGAGGCTCAAGCAGGCCGAGTTGCTTGTGCTCAAGATGCTCTGGCTGCTCGGGATGCCAGGGCTTGGTCTGTGTTCGGGATGCTCGGTCTGTCCTCTGTTGGTGCTCTTTCATTGGTGCATATGATGCCGCATGTACCCGTATCCTGAGCAGGTCGGGCTGCTTGTGCTCGAGATACTCGAGCTGGTGCTGCTCAGACTGCTCGGGATGCCCGGGCTTGGTCTCTACTCGGGATGCTCGGTCTGTCCTCTGTTGGCGCTCTTTCATTTGTGCATACGCGGAAAATAATCCACGTCAGCTTCGACCGTTAAGTGGGTCGATGAAAATCTAACGGGAGGACCAATTTGTTACAATATAATTACCTCAGGGACTAGTCAGTACAAACTCATACCACAGGGACCAATTTGTAAAAAGGTGATACCATAGGGACCTACAGTGCATTTAAGCCTTAATTTTATACACTTTACACCTTTCGTTAAAATTTCTCACCAATTTTAATGAAAAATATTTTTTTCATTGTATGAAATGATAATTTTATCCTCATAATTTTCTTGAGGGTGACAATTTTTTAGGGTACAATTGTAGTTTTAGATTAATTTCCGTCAAATTTGACGGTAAACTTAATTATGGTGCAAAACGTTTGAAATCAATAGTTGATACGTGCAATGTGACAAATATAATAGTTGGAGGTGCAAAATGAATTTGTCCCATAATGTTAAGATAATAAATTTGAAGTAAATTACAATCCATATTAATTAATTGTCACTTTAATCTTTGTACATCATAAAACTCCTAATAATGGGCAACTGGTGTATATTAATGTCATAGGGTTTTAGGTTCTTCTTCATACACATTGCATTTCCAGAAGTTCTCTGTACATCATAAAACTCCTAATAATGGGCAACTGGTGTATATTAATGTTATAGGGTTTTAGGTTCTTCTTCATACACATTGCATTTCCAGAGTTTGGAGAACTTCTTACCTTCTAAAAGATCAAACATTCTTCTTGCCTTGTACATATGGACATTTGTTTAACTTGCTGGATATTTCTTAACTCTTGATCATTTTAGGAATAATTATATTTATATTTTATATTATATAAGTATTTATCACTATTTCATAGTCAGTAAATTAATTGTAAAAGTAATTAATAAATATTGTTGATGTGACAGAGTTTCAGCTATCTAATTCAAAATTAAAGTATTTAATTGATGAAATTCACCTAATAAGATACCTCAAGACTTATCGGAAGCTAAATATGAGCGCATTGGCCCGACTGGCATCAGTATAGAAGACCTGCATGTACTCCATAGTGGTACGGCACAAAAAGCTAATTCTATCTCACCCAGAGAGGATCAGGAGAGAATTTGGAGAAACGCAGATTTGAAAAGGTTGGAAGATCTCTCTTGGAATAGGTAGAGCCAAGTTTCTGGTGATTCAGGTGGAGCTGGTAGCTAGATTATGCAAATTCACTTTAGATCTATAATACAAAAGACACATTCCGATCCGTAGCCAATTAGTAGATTTCGTTACATACATGATAAGGCAAAAATTAAGGGAATTAGATAAACAAACAAAATAGACAAAATTAATTAATATCTATTTGAAGGCACTGGGAGACAAATAGAAGTCCCAAACAAGTGGTAGAAGTTACTACAGAGGCAGTAATTTGATTCACGTACTAGTAGGTACGAGCTTATTCTTCACACTAATTAGGGTGGCTCGATGAGAAAGAACTTTCTTTGGAAATGCTTGTCTTGGGATTTATCCTAGACTGGGAGAGCTATGCATGTCCTATCGTACAGCAACTTAAAGCGGCTAGCTAGTGATGTTCAGAATCAGGTCCTCCAGGGGAGACTCTCTGCGGTAGTGCCTGACCTTGCATTAACCTTCTTTGGTGGTACTCGATAGTTAGTTCTACTTCACGTAAGATGAGGTACTGGCTATCATTAATCTTTCTTGGCACGGTTGAGAAACCAGGAGAAAGACGTGCCTCCGAACTCGCTACAATCATTAACACAGTGATTAGAGATAGCATCACCGACCTTGTGCCCTTTAATAAAGTCGCCATAGTCTTCAAAATGCTTACAGGCTGGAGAACACAGCTCGGAAATAAGCTGCCCAAAGGTTGGCAATGCGCACAATTGTAAGCAGCTTGGAGTAGTTCAAGATCTAGCCTCCTTACATATTCGAGTCTCCTTATATATATATTGGCGGAAGAGTACACTATGTCAGTGTCCGTCGGTGGATGTTTGTGGAATTAATTAAGAAGATATGACATCACCCAGAAAAACGATATAGTACACGTGATAATATCCCCACTGTTATTAATGGGCAAGGCAATTTGGAGCTTCTTTTCTCACTAAAAGCCAAGCCGGCCGATCTTCTGATTTAGCTATATAGTCATCCTTCGTTGTCCAAAATTTCGTCGAGATCCTTATACCGAAGCAAGATTTACCTAGACCTATAGAATCATCTAACTTTTTGATCCACATAAAGAATAGTGCCCTAATCATTTGATATGTTTTAATGTGCTTATTCTTATCTTACAATCATCAATTGGGAATATTATACTCTCGATCCAATCTGTTCATACGTTGGTTGTTTTCTAGTCTTGTATTTCTGTCGATCTGTGTACCTAGCCTGCAGCTCTATATAGCTTTGTTTGCTTGAAGCCAGCTGTACTCCAAATATTAGTCCACGAGTAATGTAAAGGGTATAGCTAACTTTAGAACTAGAGGAATACAAGATAAAGACGCATAGACATGGTGGGGAGTTGAAAAATTAAACATCATTTGATGTTGAATTTTTACTCGAAATATTAGTCCACGAGTAATGTAAAGGCTATAGCTAATGGTGGGGGCGGGGTTGAAAAAATTAAACATCATATGATGTTGAAGTTTTTTGGACTTTGGATAGAGAGGATCGAAATTGTCTGCAACTACTGCTGCTACTAATTGGTATGTGACAATTGCGGACTGTGTTCATGCATGATATATATAAGACATTATATATCTACGTGGAGATGATAGGTATTATGGTAGGGAGGTCAAAAGAACATCATTTGGAGTAAACATTTATAGAAATTCAAGTAGATCAAGATTTTCTATAATTAGTTAGCAAATTGGCGTTTAGATGAGTTGGGATTCTATTGATCATGCGCGACAATAATATATTATCTACAAGGAGAGGATAGGTATGATAGAAAGGTGGTCAAAAGGAGGTCAAAAGAACATCATTTGACGGCAAGATTTATAGAATTTAGATAGAGTAGAGAAGATATTTCCATATAGTAGTTAGCAATTTGTATTTGTCAAATGAGGATCTGTCGGTCATACATGACAGCATCTTATCTAATAGAAAAGGATATATCAAAGCATGAATCTGCATAATGTCTGCAATAACTTTGAACAAAGTTTCAGTTGCGTACGTTTTCCATTCATCAAGCACATGGCGCGCACGCTAGCTGCTGGTGCCTGATTACTATGGAATATGGTTGGATCATGTAAACTTGAGCATGCTCTAGATATATATATTACCTTTTTCTTGGGAAATTCTAGAAGCCTACCCTTTTCAAAGTCCGGAGTAAAAATGTTGTTATATATATATATGCCCTTTACTTTGATTGAAATTTCATTAGAACTCATGACCTCATCTTTCTCTTCTAACTTTTTCAATCTCACCATTTGCTTTCCTGGTTTCATGTCTGAGCTTTCTCCTTTCTCATGTCATTGTTTATGACGAGTGATACGTACCCGACCCATACCATCTCACTCATGATGTATTTAATCAATTTCTTTGATCTTTCTCAAAGCCTTCCATTAATGTTTTTTTTCCCTTCTCAACAAATTTCTGTACTAGTAATGGCCAGATAAACTTGTTCGATACAATTACTAGAGTCAACTGTTTTAGGAGCAAAACATGGTTACCTATTTTGCAATATGCCATTCAAATTAGGCTAAAATATAAAGCGTGTCCCTGTGATGTGATGACCTTTTCCTAGAAATACTCTTAGAGTTAAATTTTTTTTTCCCACTATCCTTATGATTTTATGCATTTGGGAGTGTTGGGTCTGAGGTTTTGGGGGGGGGGGGGGGGGGTTTGCAGTAAATAGATTACACCATTTTGACACGAATAGGTGTAGCGCTTAAGATAAAACATCTCCAAGCAAAGTAATGGCATTTAAAATCCGTCGCCAATATTTATTTATTTATTTATTTTGTTGATGTTCATTATCTAATTATAGTATTTCTTTTGTCAGCCTTATCAATCAGATTCATAACATTTCCTCTGTAGAGATTGTTTTTTTAAACGTACAGGCCGTACTAAAACGTTCCATTTTCATCATGAATCACAATTCTATTAGCTTTTTGCAATAATATACTCAGTTATCATAATATAAATTTGTTAATTGAAGAACTATGCTTTGTACCGCTAAAGTAGCAACCTTTTTTGCAATCTTTACTCCAAACTATTAACTTTGACACTTTATAATTATATTGCAAACTTTCAATAATTTCATTGTGCAGCTCCGGTTAAGATATGATCGTTAAGATCATTTGAAAAAAATGAGGTACATTACATGCATGATATACACAATATTCTTGATAGTAGAACTTAATAAAAGATGCATAATAAATTAGTTTGAGGTCGAATATAAGATGCCTCAGAGTCACAGAGTCATGTTTGGGTTGGAGGTAGGCGGATAGCCTACGAATAATATCACTCGTCTCCTACCAGATAAACACTCGCAGAAAAGAAAACCAAGTAAGGCAAGCAATGAAGCTGGGAGCCAGCAAGAGGCTAGCCAAAATAAGAGGTCCTACCCCTTGCAAAAGTTATCTTTCAATTTCCAGTCTCAACACCCTACTTAGAGCAGACACTCTCTCTAGCTTCTAGAGAGAGGATTTCTCACCTTCCTCCAGCCCTCAATTCCACCCAAAGAAGCTAACTTCCCCTACCTTAAAAAATTCTCCTGCAAATTAATTTTCTTTAGGGGGAGACAACTCTGGTTATATATAGACTATTTGGGGACTATAAGATTCGTCTCACGTTGGAAGTATGAGATGTCAACATAGAATTTATGTCTCCTTTCCCCCTTGAACTAGCTTTTGGAAGTGCCTTCTTTTAAGACACAGGACAAATGGTGTTGAACAAACTCTTTTAGACCCGAATAATATATACAATACCTAGACAAGGGTGAATATGTTTCTTTAAAAATTTACAGCACTCTTTTTAAAGAAAATGAGCAATACTCAACAGTATTTACTCCTAAGGAATCTGATCTAGATGTTAGCAATCCTAATAAAAAACTAACAATCACAAATGAATATAAAAATGATCACATAGATCTATTTAAACAGAAATCAACAAAACACATTATGTTATTATGCTTTGTAAAATATCTCAAGAACAGAGTATAATTCTATCAAACTACGAATGACGCTAAACACTATTTCAAAAATGAAATTGATCATAGATTAATTTACTAACACAACAACCCAAGAAATCTTATCAGAAACTTACCAACCGACGAATCTTGATCTTCCTTTGCACAAAATCCTCAAATCACCATAATTTGAATTCTCAATACAAAGCACAAGATAGATTAGAAGATAATAATTAAAATCAATTCAAGAACACAATGAAGAATCACACAACCTGACACCGAAGATGGTTACGAAAAAAAAACTCCTTAAAGAACTTCTTTAAGGAGAAAAAATCTCTGGGCCTTTGGTCTGTTTAAATCCACTAATTTCCAAGTTCGATTACACAGTGATCAATCGATTACACTAACCTTGCTAATATGACCAAAATAAATCTTACCTGAACTACCTTTATTCGGATCTACAACATGTAGGAACATAAAACTCCATGTTCACTTGAAAATTGGATTCTTCACAGATCTTGATCTTCAAGCACAAAATCTTGTGCAATCAAATGGTCACAACTAGAACTTTCAGTCGTCTATCTCTAAAACATCTGGAATCTTCATACTCACTGGTGTTTGGGAGTTGGTGATCAAGAAAAAGATCTGTCAGAGATTATCTCAATCAATTATGACAGCAACACTATAAAGAATCTTCATACACAGAAAATTGAGCAAGGCAAAATTGGCTTTCTTTGAACCACTATCTCTAAATTTGTCAATCTCTTGAATATATGATTCTATATCTTTCTAAAAGTTTCTGGAAGGCTTTTATAAGAAGGGAGTCGTGGTAACTGTAGGCTCATGTTTCAAGGCGTCTAGCAGAAATTTTTTAATGCCGCAACTCTCTATTAATACTGTTTCACATCAAACTACAATCAGACTCCCATCGAACTTCAGCACCATTCTAGACTTTCTTAAAAGAGGCTACGTGTCTGCAACACTTTCAATCTTAGGTAAAAGACCAACACATCACGAATATACCAGTAATACTTTTACTGGTATAAATTGCTAAACCATACCTCTTAGTTGCAATAGTGATTTGTCTCCCTTAATATTTTTTTTATCGCAGTCTTACTTTAAGATAAAACAATTTATGAGCCCAATGCCAACCAAGATCTCTATTTCTGGTTGCCATTGGTAATACAAATAAGGGAACTCATTTTTTTTTTACTTCTGATCAGTGGTAGATCACACGATTGGATCGAACGTTATACCTTTAACGGAGGCCTACTCTTGGCTCTTAAAGCTATCAAGACAAACTTTATCACCTTATTCTTTTAGAACGATACAACATGGTAGTAAATGATACTATCTTCCATTGAATAAGATATTCTACAAGTTTATGCTCAAATTAAACGGTGAAATCCTAAACAAAGGGCACAACAAACATCGAAGACTTGAATTATTATAGAACTCATACCTAGGGAAGAAGCTTGGAATTTGAAAAGGCTAATTGCATAAAATGTATAAAAAATAAAGAGTTAAATACACTTTGCACCCCAATGTTTTATTGTTGAGACATTGAGCCCATAAAAATTTATGTTATTTCGATTTGCACCCTGTATCGAGACATCAATTTAGATGGATATAGTTAAAACATACCTCTCATGTGACTGCTATCACTGTTAAATTACAAGTTTGACCTTGAGGCTAAGACAACGAAATTTTAATTAGCTTTTATATAAACATGGGTTATTCGATTACGAAAATACCCCTCCTCTTACCTCAAGTCCCCGAACCTTTTTTTTAACCCACGAACACACTTGAACAATCGCATAGCCATTTCTTCCCAAATCTTGGCCTCACCCACGAACACCCCAAATCTCCCTACTGAAGATGATTCGAAAGCTTGTTTCTTGCCCTAACCCACAAACAACACACGTGTAAGCACTGGGCAGCTTTACGCGCATAACACCCAAATATCTGGGTGAAGTTCTCAGCACCTGGGTGAAGATGGCGTCAAACCGGTAGAGAAGAATTGAAATTTATCTCTTTGCACCCTGTATTTAGTTTTTGTTTTCCATTGTTTTCTTTCTGAAGTTAGCTAAATGTACGTTTCACACGACGTGTTTTTTTTCCCATTGTTTTCCTTTTGAACTTTGATTGTATGTGCTACTAGTTGAGTTTTGTCTATAAGGTTTTATTCTATGTCCTGTAACTTCATATTTTGTTCTGAAGTTAGATTATTGGCAGCTATTGGTGTTGTTCAAATTTTTTTTCCTCTTCTGGTTGTTTCTGAGGTTTGATTCTAGGTGCTGCAACTTCATATTTTTTTCTAGGTGATTCTATGCGCTGCAACTTAATATTTCTTCTGAAGTTAGATTATGGTACTTCCAGAATAGATTTTTTTACCCTATGCTTTCTTGATCAATATGATTGTCACTATCACCCTGATATGTTATTTCCACCCCATCAGTTTTATTAGTGCGGGTACTTCCTTCACTCTTGTTAATTGAATATACGCACCGTGATTATGCTTTCAATTTTGACAGAGATTTATCTCCCAGTAGTGGAAGCCCATGTATTGCTGGAAATTGATCATTGTTTAGATACCCAATGTGTTATTATTCAGTTGAAGCCTCATTGAAAACTATTTACACGAAAAAAAATTTCGGGCGAAGATTCTTCGGCTATGTCAATCACAAGGTATAATAAGGCTCTCAATTTTTTCCCTCCACCACTAAACAATCAAATCAATTAACATCTGGCTGCAGTTTGGGCGGTCTTGCAGATTCTTCAGCTGGTATGATATTCCTATATGCAACCATGGGAGAAGAGTTTTGAGACACCTACGGGAGAAACATGAAAGGGCGAACATGGAAATCGCCAGCAGTGTAGTAACTACTGAGTAAAATATTGCGAGCGAACATGCATTGTTAGTACTTGAAGTTACACAACTTCGCCGTGAGATGGAATCCACAAAGGCTAAACACCAACAAGAGTGACATATGTATAGGAGAGCGTTGGTGTTGTCATGGGAATTTTTTTCTGTGTGTATTATTTCGGGTTTCTCTGGTGGATCTCACTCTAATGAGAAGCCAACTTTGACATAAATATGTGAACTTTGAGTACTAATTGGATGTGTGAACTCTGAGTACTAACTGAATATGTGAGCTTTGAGATTGTGGTATGTGTGAACTTTGGTTTTGAAATATTAGTTTGTAGTTTGTTTTGTATAAATCGATATTGTTATTGGATAATGTCAAATATAGTTTGTTTTGTATGTATGTGTGATCTGTAAAGCTTGTATCTTCACCAATTCTAATAGGTTTGACATTATAAATCATTCTAGTAGTAACATAATAAAATGGTCAAGTTCACAATATTCAAACTTGGCTAAGTCCACAAGATCACTTCAAGACTCCTTTTTTACGATAGATTGGTCTAACAAATCTTGAAGGAAAAAATCTACCATGTTACAACAGATCAGTCTACCATGTTTGAAGCTACAATGCACATAAATTTCCAAAATAATATCCACATCATATCCACATCAATAAGTTGTAACACACACTTTCAATACATTCAAAATATCCACATTTCAGTTTAACAATAATGGCACAAAATAACATTAATATCATATACAACAAGTACTGCATCAGTTTCACCAAAGAGACAACTTCTTCTTTTGCTTATGCTTCATCCGCTTGATTGTTTGTTCTATGGTTGGTACCACTACCCTTGAAGAGTTCTCACTGGGTTTGAATCTCAAAGCAACAGCTGCAGAGATGATTTGGGACCCCGGGTTTAGCGATTGCCCCATGCACATCTGACACTTATTCGCTCTTCTTGGCCAGTAGAATGTGTTGTCAGGTCAACCACAATTGGTTATGTATTTGGTTTTCCACTACCCACTTGGCCCCTCAATCATTCCAAGGCTATCCTCTCAGCTCGTGTGCCCTTATTCATGATGTAATCCCGCTGGTAGGATGTGGTGCACTCACCCTGCGGGCAGCCTTAAACAATAATATGGAATCGATTAGGCTAAGTATTTGAGTTAACTAAAAACTGTGTGCCATAATAAAGGCGTTAGACTACCTATACATTTGTGGACTCTGTTTCAATCCCTATATCATTGCATAGTGGTTGTGAAGCACTCCCTCTAATGGTTGTTGCCTTGGCCTTTTTAAACTTATTACCAAACAACGGATTACATTAAGGCTAAATTACTCCGCCAGTCCCTGGAGTTTGGTATTTTCCTCGATTAGTCCCTAAGGTATTTTTTTCTACCGATACCCCTGAGTTTATAACTTTTCTCAAAGTAGTCCTGCCGTCAGATAACCAACAGAATTTGCACACGTGGCTGACGACAACCACGTCAGATCCAATGACGTCGTGACACCTGTTAAAATATACATTAGTTAAAAAAAGAAAGTTTGACAAGGAAACAACATGTAAAATGTGAGTTGATGCCCGCACCAAAAGCATGTCCAAAATGGTAATTCGAAGCGTAAGTAACTAACATAAAGCCCCAAATTAACATCTGGTAAAAAAATTACAAGAACAGATAGAACCTAGCTTGCGAAAAGAACCATCCCTAACATCTGGTGAAAATTTTCGCGAACAGATAAAATCGTAGCTTGCGAATAGAACCATCTCTAACATCTGGGCAAAATTTTGCAAAGCACTGCAACAAAGAAGGTTTTGGAAGAGATATTGCACTTCTTGTCATTTATTGAAGAAGGCATGGATAGTTGGAACAAAGATACTTTTCTTGTTTGTATCTATTTCCTTCCAGCAATGAAAGAATATGTTTTGGGTTGTTAAAGTTAAAATGTATATTGATGTTTATTTAAAATTAAAGTGTATAGTGATGAGGCTTTTAAAGTGATCGGGGGATGACTATGTCATTGTCTAAAGTTTTCGGAGCAAGTGGTACTATTGGCTGGTGTTTTGTTTATTAAAGTTGTCCCCTCTTTGTCTGGATTCGGTTTCTGTTATTGGATATTTGTGTTTTTTTTGTTGATTTGCTGATGTAATCATCCTTGTGGTTTTGTAATCGGTGTTTTGACCCATACTTCAGTTCCTGTGATTTTGTAAGAAGTTGACTTGATTTATTTTGAATGTGTGCCCTATTTGATCGAGCAAAAGAGAAGAAGTTGATTAATTTTGTACTACTTTCAGCTTCTCAGTTTTAGGTTACCAGTTAAAAATAAGCTCACAGAGGGAAAATCAATGGATATAAATGAAGAAGCACATATCACCAATGTAGAAATTTTCTAGATAGTGATAACTGACCTTGTAGATGTTTATTCTTGTCAGGGGAATGACAATCTTATATATAATTATTACCTCAAATAAGAACTTGAAATATCTTTTCCCTTATTGGCATGCTTTAAGAATTTAAGATTTACATTTGTTGTTGGGATCCATTTTAATTCAGTTTATACGTGCTGCAATTGAGAACACCAAATCATTACTATTTGAGTGTTTAGGAACAATGGGTGGTTAAATTGTATCTGTTTGAGTACGTTCCTTCTGCTTATTTGCTAAGCATAAGGTATCTCATGATGAACGTTTTGAAAAGTACAGTTCAGTTCCCACAGTAAGTGTTATTTTTGGGTTAAATGGGCAATTGTGTGTGTTTGTGTGTATTTATTGTACAAAACGTTTAGGGGGTTTGATCAGAAATTGATATTATATACTTAGATGTGAACATCGTAGCATCCTAACCTGCAGGGCACCCATTACGAAGAGCCTAGATGGGCCTATAACGCAAGGAATCTACTTAATAGACTATTTGGGATAGCGAGCATATCTCTTCTCTAAATTAGGATATATTTTTTTAAGCATGCTTTCCATTTGATCTTAGTGGTACTTATCTCAAGTGCAAAGCTTGGCTTGCTGCAAGCATGAAGAATATTTCTTATCAAAGTGCTAAGTTTGGCTTGCTGCAAGCATGAAGAATACGTGAATGAATTCGATAGTGCCATCCAACAATATTCCTTATCAATTAATGGAGACATCTTACATAAACAGAAGATTTGGATGCTATCCATTGATATGTGCTTCTTCATTGATATCCATTGATTTTCAGAATGTTGCTTATTTCAGATTAATTTCTAGATTGGTAGTACCCTTTTGTTTATGTTTGTTTATTTTTTTTTTTATCTTCATTTGTGTTTTCTAGAGAAAAACATGTAATCTAGGTTAACAATTTCCAGGGCAATTATGTTATAACTCGATTGTTTATTTATTTTTGTAGATGGTGAATTTTTTTTTGCACCATGGAGGCAAATTGAGCTGGATCTCTGGAAACTATGTTGGGGTGAAGTTGTACAAGCCAAAGACTTTGACCCAGACTACCTATCTGTCACACATTTGTAGACATTTATAAAGAATGATTTGAAGTGTCACGAGCCGTGGACCTATGATGCTACTTTGATGGGGAACCCTTTGAGAAAGAGATCAATTCACTTCAAAACGATGTTGATGTCTGCAAGCTGATTACACGTTTTACTCGAGAGGGGCATGATGCATTAAGGATTTTTGTGGAGCACAAGCCAAGTGTGCCAGATGTTGTTCCTTTAGAACCCATGCAACTCATTTCTGGGGGAGAGGGTGAAGCATATGTTGCTGAGGGGGATCCAGATCGGGAGGGGGAGGGTGAGGGTGAGGGTGAAGGTGAAGGAGTACATGTTAGTGAGGGTAAGGGTGATGGTGATGAGGTACCCATTGGTGAGGGAATATATGCTGATGATGAAGCTGATATTGAATGATTGGATCATGATAGAGTGGCAAGGGAGATTAGTGATTTTGAAGAGAGCGATGACGAGATACCAGAATTGTTTGGTGACCCTCCTATTATTCGTGCTGAGGAAGTGCAGGCTGCAGTAAAGAAGGGTAGAGAAAAATGGAAGAGTGACATGGAGTGGTTTGGTACGGGCTCGACATGTGGAGCTGGTGTTGAGGATCCACATTCAGATGAGGCTGCTGACACTGAGGTTTCTGAAAGCATGAGTAAGGGTGATGAGGCTCACAATAATGCATGCAAGAAGAAAAAATGTAAGGAGTTTTGATCAGAAGAGTTGAAAGGGAGAGTCCACTTGGAGAGAGGACTTAGGTTTATGAATATGACATTATTTAAGGCAGTGTATTCGTAGGAAGCTTGAACGAAATAAGGTCGTTGTTGTGCATTGTTTGTGTTTATGGAATGACAGGACCACAGTCGAAGTTGACATCGAGGATGGAGAGGGGAAATTGGTCAGTATTGAAGGAAGAACATGCTCATGTGGACGGTGGAAACTCAATAGAATCCTTTGTGCTGCCATCTACGCAGATCGGTTGATACCAAAAGACTTTGTAGATGATTGCTACTAGGGAGCGAACAATTGGCCACAGTCAGAATCTGGTGAACTTCTATCGCTAGAAATAAGGACAATGCTAGGGAGGCCTAGGAAAGCGAGAGTTAGGGCAGACGCATACCACATGTCAAGGAAGGGTCTTCCTGTTCTTTGTGAGAAATACTTGGTTGTAGGTCACAATGCAAGATCCTACAAAAAATCTGACAATCCCAACCGACGAATATATCCAAAGAAACCATCGAAGAAGAAAAGTGCACCTCAGGTTTGTATTTCAATAGATTAGTGAATTTATAATATAATTTTGAAAGTTAAATTCTGATTTGTGTTTTCCATTTTTCAGAATGCTGATGGTCAGCCAGGACCATCTACCACAGCACTTGACAAAAGAAAACGAAAGAGGAAGAGCGCATCTCAGGTTTGTGTTTGACTATAAGAATTTATAATAGAATTTTGCAAGTTTAATTCTGATTAGTGTAATTCCATTTTACAGAATGCCGAGGCTCAATCTGGACCATCTACCATAGCTCCTGGACAAAGAAAAAGAGAAACAACAAGTGCATCTCAGGTTTGTGTTTCAGTATAAGCATTTATAATAAAATTTTGAAAGTTAAATTCTAATTTGGATTAATTTAGATTTTTTAGAATGCTGATGGTCTGCCTGGACCATCTACCACAACCCCTGACCAATCCAAAAGAAAGACGAAGAGTGCATCTCAGGTTTGCTTTTGAGTATAAACATTTATAATATAATTTTGAAAGTTTTGTTTAGATTTGTGTACGTGGGAATTTTTTTAGAATGTTGGGACGCAACCAGTACTACGAAGATCACCTCGGAAGCGAACAGTGATAGAGGTGACAACTTAGTTATTATTGTGTTCACTGGTTTAGTAAATTGCAAATTGAATGGTTTGTATATATATTTTCAATGCAGGGTTGATCACAACCCACTTTGATACAGGCATCGCGGTCCTAACCATCCCAAACGAGGAGATCACACTCATCACAACCAACTTTGGATGCTAGAGAACCGAGGAGATCTCCACAGAAGAATGACCCAATTGGTAGTGGTAGTTAGATCAGATTTGGGAGTTCGGTAGATGATGAGATGTTTGATAGATGATGGGTGATGCTTTTTAGATGGCGGGGTTTATTTTAAGATGTTGCTTTAGAATGCAAGTTTTTTTATTTGCACATGAATGTGTTAGAAGCAGAATGATAGTAATGTGTTTTGATACATGGATGTGGAGATTATGTATGTTTTAGACCTGTAAGATTACATTTTATGTATGTGTAGATTATGATACATCCTGTTTATGGGTGCTGTTTTGATAGCAAGATGATATATGTATGTGCAATTTTTGAAATATATTGTCCAGATTATGATATATGTCATTCAGATCCAGATTATCGTAATTTGTATGTGCAGATCATGTGTTTGAGTATAATGGGTGCTGTTTTGGCAGTAATAAAATATGCAACTGTTATAATTTAAAACCAATCTCGACATTTAAAAACAACAAAGCCGTGACTCATATCCAAATGTCATTCTTGAACTAGTTAGCCATGAATCATACATACAAAATGGTTCAACATTACATCAATTAATTAAACTTCCAGGACTAAATAGACATTTAACTGCTAGCATCTTTGAATGGTTTAATTACAAGCCAACCAAATACAACCAACAAACATCCAAGATCCAAACAAAAAAACTGAAATGCCTCTGCTTTGCATTTGACATATGAATCTCCTCCTCCATGATCTTCATCTCCTCATCCATGACCTTAATCTTCTCCTCCATAACCTTAATATTCTCCTTCATGCCTTTAAGATTCTCCTTCATGATCCTAATGTTTCTCACCATACTAGCAATATCATCTTCTCCATGTGCAGAATGAGGGGGGTCAATCAGTTCAAAGAAGTTACAAGCCAAATGCCTTTGCACAAGAAACAAAAATAAGTAACAAAAAGAGCTTAGATAATATTCAATTTTTTTGTATGAACACACAATATGTATAGCTTAGTCAAGATCATAACAATATGTTCTCAATTACCTAGAAAAAAGATAACAACCTGTCGTAAAACCAGAAACGCAACATGATTTTAATTTAAACAAGAAATAAGCATCTCCAGACATCGTTTCAAACAAGAATCACTTTAAATTTTATATGAATTAGAGACGTAGAATTAGATGCAATAGGCACAGAAGGTTAAGCATAGGCCAAAAGATGAAGCAGCATGTTGCCAATTCAGAAGGATCTCTATACCGTTGATTGGTCACACTTGTATCTCTATACCGACAACAAGGGGTATGGTGAAACTCAAAGTGGGTTTATGCTCAAATACTTTGATTTATTATATGGTAAGTACCTATAATTAATAATTGACAAGTAATGCGTACAAAAAAATAAAAATAATTGTCAAATAATGCTCAAAAAAACCTTTGCAGATATAAGATCCACTTAGACTCATGCCTTGTGTGTTGAATCAAACCACTTTAGCTGATAACATAATATCCACTCCACAACCCTATAATGTCAATATGATATCACAACCGAATGATTGTTTCTTAACATTCTAGAGCTTTAATCATTTTATTCATAATGCTTTAATCATTGGATATCTTCTTTACACTTGCAGAAAATATTTATAATAGAATTTACAGTTAAGTCTCCATTGCATATACAAAGTCCAAAAGCTGATACAGAAACGTAACAAATAGAATGGTCTTTAGGCAGCATAAAAATTACCTGCCACATTCTTCCTCCCGACAGTTCTACTTCAATATGAAATATAGACGAATATCTTGTAATGATTGAGATTATGGAAACAGTTATTGAGAGAAGTTATTGAGAGAAGGAATGAAATTGATCAAAGACATTAGCATCTGAAACTAACTACATTTCCATCACAAGTTGAATGAAATTTCAAAGCATGTTTCATTTCATTGGACTCAGTTTACAACAATATTGTGTTATTACCATTATTTGGGTAACAATGGACAAGTGGTTATTAGGAAAAATATTTCGAACTCCAAGAAACCAACCATGATATTTTCTTTACACTTGCAGAAATAATTATAATAGAAGTTACAGTTAAGTCTCCATTGGATATACAAAGTTGAAAACCTGATACAAAAACATAACAAATATATTTTGTTATGGTGATAAATAATCGAGAGAACTTGTAGATAATCTTGGTTGAGAATTTTCAACATTCAAGGACACCGACATGAAAGAAGCTATGTGGTTGTAGTTTGGATGGATTTGGATTTGAAGAACTTACTGAACTAATATTTGAATATCGAGGCCAGTCGATGAATCTCCTGCCTGGGTTCCCCTCCTTCTTACTTGTCTTGGTCTGTGACTTTAGCCCACAGAAGCACATACGTGACTCGGCGTCTACCTCCAGCTCCCCCAATGCCACTCTACCAAGGCTTTCGTCGCTCGCAGAGGAAGAGGATGATGTTCTCCTAGACATCACAAAAGAATGTGGGAAGATGAGTTAGGATTCTTGATGCGGGGAATCTGATTTAGGGAATAAAACTACTTAGGGTTCTTGAGACTCAGAAGGCTTTCGAATTTGAGAATTTCTCTCTTTCAGCTGTAGTGGTTATTTTGGATGTTGGAGGGGTCGAACAAACTGACAACTGACGTGGGTTATTTAATCTAACATGGAATGACATACTGGCTGCGGGACCCACCATTTTGCAACGTTCTAAACTGATGTGACATATTTTAACAGGTGTCACAACGTTATTGGATCTAACGTGGTTTTCGTCAGCCAAGTGTGCGAATTCCTTTTGTTATCTGACTGCAGGACCAAGTTGGGAAAAGTTACAAACCCCAAGGGTAGTGATAGAACAAAAAATACCTTAGAGACTAATCGGAGAAAAGGCCAAACCTCAGGGACTGGAGGAGTAATTTAGCCTTCCATTAAATATCAAGCATTAGAATTAAATCAATTAAAGGTAATAAAAATTGAGTGACATAATAAATATCAGACTACCCATACCTTTGTGGCATGTCCAGTTGGTTGTGATGCACTCCCGCCAGTGGTTGCTGCCTTAATCTTGCCTTTTTTTAGACTTCTGACCAAATAATATAATCCATTAAATATCAAGTGTTAGTCCAAGGTTGTTTTACAAACAATCCATAAATGATTTTGATGATAACAAAATATTCTAAGTTTCAAAGACTTTTAGACTTTACATTATCAATCCACAATTTTCAATTTGTATTTTAAAATGATTGAGATTTCACTCACTAAAATATTTCTAAGTGCACTTGAACACCATTACACAAGTTGATAAGATCATTTTTTTCTTATTGTAGGTGTTTAAAGAAAGTTGGAATGGTTTGGACGCTTTAAAGCTGCTGTTTCTCTCCAGCACTTATAAGTGTTGACACATTGAGTGATGATGTCTACACATTGCACTTACTCCAGAATGTTGAATTCATGGTGTCGAGACATTGGACCATAGTGCCGACACATTGCACTAACACTCGAGACAAGATTTTCAGACCATTTTAATGTGTCAGCACATAGCACCAATGTATCGACACATTGCACTGTCTCCCGAGAGCAAAATTTCAGAACAAGTTATAATGTGTCAGCACATACTCATGTGTCGACACATACCACAAATTTGCAGAAATTCTGGAATGACGCCAGATCGTTCAAAGTGATTCAAAATTGTCTCAAATGACCTCCAACGCTCAAACTTTACAAGAAGACCCTTTATGACCATTGAAGACCTAGGAGCTATAAGAAGAACGAGATAGAGAGAGAAGAAGTTCAATCATCAACGCAACATCTAGAGAGAGAAATCCAAGATCCAAAGTTTTCATTTGTTGATTCATCCAAGATCAAAGCTCCCATTGTTCAATACTCTTCTATTGCTCATCATTGACGACCTAGCTTCCAAAGAGAGAGAGATTTCTTGAAGAAGATACAACACACTTGCAAGTTCTCTTTGCCCTAGCTTCTAGAGAGAGAAAGTGCTTTGAAGAAGAGGGAAAACCACATCTACCAAAAAGGCTTGTGCTCACATCTTCCAAACTCTAGATTTCCTTTGATAATCTTGTCTTTTTGCACTCTATTGAGCTTTCCACTTGTTTATTTGGCTTAGAGAGTCATTCCGCACTTTTGTGCCTCATTTGCTCATTCGGCTTAGAGAGCCTTCATTGTACCCATTATTTGTAAAACATTTGAGTGTTGGGAAAACACTTGATCCTACTTGTGAGAGTAGAAGAAATCCTTTGGGTTGTGAGGATTTGTGAGAGTGAGTTAAAGTGTAAGCTCGAAAAGCACTTTGTAAAGGTTCCTTAGCACCCGGGAAGCTAAGGTGTATTTGCTATTGGAGAATAGTGAAGGAAAATGAAGTCAATAGCCTTGGGGGTGGACATAGGCAAGCGTTGGCTGAACCACCTAAAATTGCGGTGTCGTCTCTCGAACTCTATCTCTCTCATTAATCGTTTCATATTCATACTTGTAGAGATTTATGCTTTATCATTAATTGTTTATATTTGACATAGCATTAGACACATTTAAATCAACATTCTTATTTATTAAAGAATGGTAGTTTTCAGATCTGCATATTTATTGAAAAAGTGATAAGTTTTTGAAAAACTCAATTCACCCCCTCTCTTGGGTTTTTAATTAGATTCACAATTGGTATCGGAGCTGAGGTTTAATATCTCTATCTATGACAACCCTTGTTAATACCTCCTTAGTTGAAGGTCTATCCATAAATAGATCTCCTTTGTTCAATGGAAAATGTTACAACTATTGGAAGGCTAGGATGGGGATTTACATCCAAGTCGTGGATTATGAACTATGGAGAGTTATCTCTAACGGACCTAAATTTCCTAGAGAAAATAATGGAAAGTTGAGGGGTGAAAAAGACTTTGATGATGTTGATCTTAAGCTTATGTCTTTAAATGCTAAAGCTATGAATATGTTATATTGTGCACTTGATTCAAATGAATTTAATCGTATTTTTTGTTGTGATACTGCGAAACAAATTTAAGACAAACTTCAAGTGATCCACGAAGTTACAGATGAAGTTAACGTTTTAACTCTTATGGCCAGATACAGAGAGAGCTTATTTTTCGAGCACCACATCCCGGCCCTCATAATTGTCCTTTGCGCTAGTTTGAAAGCAAATGTCTGCACGGGCGCCGTTATTGGTCTGTTCGGTTAATGTGTAGTCCACTAGGGTTCTATTTTAGATAAAGTAGGCCCGACATCTGTGTCAATTTCTTTCCTTTGGACATCATTATGTTGGGGATAGATATTGAGCCACCAAAGATGCATGGAACGAGTGACTAATCTATATTGAAAACATTTCAGAGAGAAGCTGTATTAAGTACGTACCTAGCAAACTAGCTCTAAGAGGAAAAGGAAAGGGAAAAGAGAAGACAATAACTTGGTAGAATTCAGCTAAAAATCCAATTCCCTAAGTCAACCCACTCTCCATATACATGACCCTTAACATGTTGAAGTTTATAAATGTAAGTTCTATTTACTATTACAAAAGTGAGAATTTATCTACATACTTTGGCATAAATATTGTCGGTATATGACTCTATTTACATTTGACTATGGTTGTTTTGGATACTTTTAAGACTGCAAATTATGTTGGGAAGATAAAAAATGAGTCTAAATTAAATATAATTGCTAGAATCTCATTAGTTGTCGCATTAGGATAACTAAAAAGTAGCAGCACGTATTATGATGATATATTTGGAGTTCAGTTACGAGTATCATATGATTCGATAAAGCAAAAAGTTATCGAGTAATGAACAATGAATATTCTTCAAGCAGGCATAGTTTTTTATTGACTCATTGTGTCCAATAGAGACTAGACTACTGGCTTTTAAGGAAAGAACAACTAGAGGCTGTCTCATTCTCCACAGTTGTGTCAGTGCAGCACCATTTTAGGTTTTAGTTTTTTCTTCTAAACAGGAGTACCACTTTAGTTACTACTTTGAAATCGTTGTGCCTGGTGGGATTCGTTGATTCTAGTCTTCCAATGGTAACAAGAGGAGCAGAAAGATAGAAGCAATAAACTCTATTTGTCTTTCCGCCCTATTCTATGAATCTGCTTCAGCGTTCAATGGAGCCCCTGTTTCTCGAAATTGGACGATTCTTTGTTGCCAAAACTGCTGTAGATTTTTCGGATTCCGTCCCATCTTGCAGGATATAGAGATATATATATATATGATGCGATGTTCATGACACAAACAAGCTGTAGATTGATGACTACTAGCTGTTATGGTTGGGAGTGGCTATCAAACAATATCTGCAATTAGCACTCTCGAGTTTCTGCAACAGCAATTTTCTTGTCAGATGAATTTTCATTTGAACTTTGAAAGATTTTGTGAAATGTCTCCCCATGATCGGTGGTCAATCATTAAGCAGGTTACACTTTGTTTGAACTCATTGATGCACTATATACATCATAAGTGCCAGAGCAAAGAGTTTTGCCCCTAGTTCTTGATTGAGATGACGAAAGGGTAGGTAAATATCGCTCATAGATAGGAGTCCTAGGTACAATTTTTGACTCGCAAGAGGAAAGAAATTAACGAAAAGAGGAAAAGAAAAAGAATCGACCAAGCTTTTGCATGAGCTACATGCTTTGGCAGAAGTGAGTAAGAGATCAGTCATGTCGTGGATCAGGCCCTCCAGGACTTCGCCGCTTGGACTCAAAAGGCCTTCCTGCTAGTCTTTTACTACTAGCCTTAAACACCTCTCTGACGCTATGTATCAGTGCCCTGTTGCCCTTGTTTGAAAATGCAGGAGGTGAACGAGCTTTGGAAGTCGAAACTGAACACAAAACTAGAGAAAGGCATAACCAGAATTTCAGGCCCGCCATGTAATTGGTCACTTTCTTTTCAAAGTTGCACTACAAAAAAAATGACATTTAACAGCGGTTTCGAATGCAGGAGGTGAACGAGCTTTGGAAGTCGAAACAGAACACAAAACTAGAGAAAGGCATAACCAGAATTTAAGGCCCGCCATGTAATTGGTCACTTTCTTTTCAAAGTTGCACTACAAAAAAAAAAAAGACATTTAGCAGCGATTTCGAATGCAGGAGGTGAACGAGCTTTGGAAGTCGAAACTGAACACAAAACTAGAGAAATTAGTAGAGCTGTAGTTCTGTCATAGTTTCATGTTGCGGAGAAAAAAAAATTTGATTCGGCAACGGGTTTCCCCTTGTGAACAAGTACAGGCTCCTTAAAGTAAAGCTCAACGACACTAAAAAAACCTTCCCGTGTGTTCTAGAGAGAGAGGCTATGCCCTCTCTCTAGAATTTTCCCCACCCCCTTAGCAGAGCCTTCTCACATTTTGTCGCCTGCGGCTCCTCCCACCGATTCCCCCCCTCTTCTTCTTCCTCCCCTTCCCTCTCTTCTTTCTTCCTCCTCTCTTCTCCCTTTCCCCCTCTCTCTCTTTTGTTCGGAAGCTGGATGGTAGATCCCGGGCTTTCTCCTCGCCTGCGGTGGTCACGGCCATGCTCAACGCCATCAGCTCCTCCTGACGGTTTCAACGGCTCCAGTCCGGCGTCATTTGGTCGCCGCGTGGTGCCCCACGCGCGGTGTCTCTTCCGGCCCACGCGCGCGCGTGGCTCTCACGCGCGTGGCTTTGGCTCCTCTTCCGGCTGCTGTTTCGGCGTTTTTCGCTCGTCCATGGTGGTGCTGCTTCCGTCTATGGTTTTTTTGGTTGTCTTGTGTTGGTTGTTTCTATTTGCTGTCTTTTTGGGTGTTTGTGTTGGTTGTCTGGCCCCTGCGTGGGTTTTTGTCTGATCCGTTGTGGATCTTTCCGGCCCTTGTGTGGGCTTGTAACCGGGTTGTTGTGCTTTATTTACTGGCTTCTTAGGTCCTGGTAGTTGCGTCTACCTAGTCCGGCCGCCGCTCCCTCTGCTGTGCAAGGAGCATATAGCGGTTGTACCGATCCTTCATTGGATCCTGCCGGTGTTTTTATCGCCTGGTTTTGATTGTATTTCGGCTCCTCTTTGGAGCATGATCAAGAAAAAAAAAAGAACACAAAACTAGAGAAAGGCATAACCAGAATTTAAGGCCCGCCATGTAATTGGTCACTTTCTTTTCAAAGTTGCACTACAAAAAAATGACCTTTAGCAGTGATCGAAAACCGCTGCTAAAGGTAAAAAAACCGCTGCTATAGTTCCGTCGCAATAGATCTATAGCGGCGGTTTGAGAGATTGCCGCTATAGACCTGAACGCATTTTTGCCCCCTTTTTTGCAATGTTTCGTGAAAACGCTGGTACAAACTTTTAGCGGCGTTTTTGTGACCGCCGCTAAAGGTCTGTGCCAGCGTTTTTTTTTATGTGCCAGAATTTTTAAAACACCACTAATTTATTCTTATATTTTCCTAATCAGTAATACACATTTATTTTAATAACCATAATTCATCGGATGTAAAAAATTAATGAAACACAAGAATCTCTTCATCATTGATTAATAATATTTTACAACAAACACAAGAATCTCTACAAGTAATCTAAAAAGTAACAAATTTTTAATATAAAATAAAAATAATTAAGGACCGATTAAAATATTCAAATACAACACAATAAGCAAAGACCAATTAAAATTCTTCCTCCTTTGACACATCAACATCCTCTATCTTGAATTCCTGTAATAGAAAATAAATATCACATGAGAAATAGAAATAAATAAAAGATTTATGTAAACAAAATATCTACTTGTATATAAGGCTATAAGCAACTCTAGATAAAACGGGTCAAAAAATTTCTCCCGGGGGCCGATGCCCCCGAACCCCATCAAAGATAGAAATAATAACAAAAAACAAAGTTGAACTAAAGAAACAATCTGATTGCATGCCATGAAGCCAACCACTGGTTCATTTCAACTTATCTTGTTGTAAAGCATATCTTCCTGCGAAATGTACAAAAGTAGAAAAAGTAAGGCTATCCCTATATCCCATTTAATTAAACCCTCAAAATGCACAAAAGCAGAAAAAGTAACATTATTTCCTAGGTGATTTTGAACTTGCTGCCATTTTCTACAAATACATATTAGCCTGACTTGAAGAATCATACAAAATAAAACAATTAGAAGCAGAGTCATAAAAGAACATAACATAACTTCAAAACAACATATCCACTCACCCACAGGTTGAACATTTCTTGTGATGCTTACAAAATATGGACAAGCATACAGAACATATGTAGCCCATCTCAATCGTTTTCTTATGGCAAAAGCACCTGAAAGTTCCATAGTTTCAATAAAGTGATTTCGACTCAAATATGTGCTTATGCATGCATGCATGTACGCCAGCATGACACATGAAAAAACAACCAAAGGAACTCACATTACATAGGAGGACATTTCCTTTTTTTTTTTCCTTGCACATCTTCAGCTACTTAAAGTAGAGTAAATTTTGGTTCTTCCAGTACAATTTGGCAATCATATAACAATTTAAGGATGAAAGAAAACAATAATCCAAGTAAACAATGCACAGTAGGACACATAAAGGGAAAAAGAAGGAGAGAGAGGAAAGACTTGCAACATGGAATGTGAATGCAAACAATATCAAATTTGTTTTCAGGAAATTGGATGACCACGAGAGATATTGACTAGCCACGTTTTTAGGACAAAGGTGTATTCCGTGTTAGATTAGGATCTGGTAAGTTCACTCTATCCGCTACAATCAAACATCCAAAGAAACTCAGTAGTCTGGATACGAGAGAAACTTGAGACCCACCATAGAATTACACCTTTATGTGAAAATTAATCAGTAACAAGTCGGAATACCTACAAAGGAAAGGCTGGCAAAAAACAAAAAATTAGCCCAACAGCCCCCTTCCGATATCTCTTTAGTCCAGGAGGAGGTTACAAGAGAATACCAGCTACATAACTAGCTGAATACTAAAATTTATTGAAGTTCAGTACTCAGAGGTGAAAGATCTGCAATTTATGCAGTTCAAATCTGACAATGGCAAAAAGTTATGATCCCAAAACTGAAGTGAAAGAAATAAAAATTGCCTTGGTTGAAATAAGTACAACAATACACTGAGAAGCAAGAAGATTATGGATCTCAAGTAAAATGTTTACTAGAGAATGAGAGTCCTATGTATCAAATTATTTGAAGCTAAAAAAATCCACATCTTCTCCCATTTGAACTGGTCTCATATAATTACATCAGAAAGAAACTCATTTAGTATATGACTGCAATTGTGCATGAGTATCATGTGCAATTATTCTCAGACTTCCGGTAATTCTGAACCTCAAAATCCTTCCAAGTGCATTGCATAATTTTTACGAATTCCAAAAACCAAATAGAATAGGCGAGCTCAATCAGGAGAAAACAAAGAAAAAGTCTATAAATTTAAAATGCTTTCCACAAATTATTGTACAAAACCTACCGATAGATATTGAAATAGCCCATCTAGTTGTTGAGGTTTCTGATACACGAGAGGGCTGGGGATCATGATAAATATGTCTTGCAATAACAATCCATTCAAATTTCATGTGATATACAGAGTACCTCCTGCAGGAAGGCAGAATTGTTAGAACCAATAAAGCAAGAATCAATAGGAACCTGCAACAGAAGGAAATTTCTTACATCAGATGGTTCTTTAAATTCAAAAAAGAACAGTAATGCACCTACCAATAGATTGGGGACGAGAGGAGGTAAAATTTTAGCCAAGCATACAAGTTGAAGGATTCAAATCTAGAAACGGAGAAAAAAACCCACTTCGGCACTGATTTTGTCACTTCAGTTATCAACAGAAGACGAGCAATGACAACCTTACACATTATCAGCCCCTTCTTTTGTCTTTCATTATGCTCTTTCTTCGCATCTGTACCCTCGGAGGCTCTTTTCTTAGCCTTTCTCTTCCACTTTGCAATTCCCACGGTATAAAGCCTAGGTCGCATCTGCAATCAAAAAACACTTGGCATTTTAATTGCCGGACTCTATGTTCGGTTACAATAAAAGAAAAGGAAAAAGAGGCTGAGGCCTTGGCGAGAGAGAGACAGAGAGACAGAACCACCGAGCTGAGAGGCGGAGCAGTGAGCTGAGGGAGAGAGTCAGCGCCATGAGCGGGTGGGGAGCGATGGGAGCGAGTGAGCAGTGAGCCATGTATTTTTTATTATTAAACCTAAATTTTTGGGCTCAAACAACGCCTAAAAGAGATTTTGACGGAGAGGGAGAGCGTTTGATGAAGATGAAAATGAAGAGAGATTTCGAGAGGAGAATAAAAGAGGAAGAGGCGCGGGAACTGAAAAATCTTCACAGTGAAACTCACAGTATTGCATTGTTTTTTTTCCTTTTCTTTAAATTTTATTTATTTTATTTTGATTTATATAATGTTTTTTTATTCTGATAAAATAAAATTATAAAGCCACATAAACAGTTGACGTGTCAAATTAGTGTCAGAAAAGAAAATAATTAAATAAAATTAATGTCAAATTTCAAAATGAAACTCATCGTTTAAATGAAAATTTCCCTCCACATGGATAGAAACTCATCGTTTAATTCAAGCTCACTGTTTTCAGGTTTTTTTTTTGTAGTTTTTCAATTTTTTTAATAGGAAGCTATGTACATGTTAAGTATTTTTAGTAAATTATAATAATATTTAAAAATCTTTATACTTAGTATTAAATACATAGCATATTATTTTACACTTTTTTATAATTAATGGCATGATCTATTATATGTTTTATCATATACATGATATGTGCAAATTAAACTAAGTACTTTATATGTATTTACCTACCTAATGACTAAATATTATTATATTCACAATATATATGCTCATTATAAGTATGATAATAGATATTTATAGGCTACTTAGATTTAGTCAATAAAATGCAATTACTATAACAACCATAGGTATAATTTAAAATATATCATATAACAACTTCAATTTTCACAACACTCTTTCTAATTTCATATTTCATTAAGTAGGTCTCTTAAAATAAAAAATTTCAAATACATGACAATCAAATTGTATATTAAAAAGAATAAAATAATATATAAAATAATTATTAACATTAAATAACTTATAATTAACAAATTTGTGCTATAGGTGTATTCTACAGTGGCGGTCATTATGACCGCCGCTGTAGATACCTAATTTCTAGTGGTGTTTGTGGTCAAACGCCGCTAAAGGGGTTAATGCTATGAGTTTGGTTAGAGTTGTGAGGAAACGGTTGCAGGAGTTGAGGGAGATAGGATGAGATGAATTTTTGTAACAAGTCAAAGCATTTTGTCTGAATAATTCTATCAATGTGCCCAATATGAAAGATATTATACCAACTCGCGGTCGTTCGAGTCGTGGAAGGCAAACAATTACTTATTTGCATTATTTTCGTGTGGAAGTGTTTTGTCAGGTTATTGCTTTAATTGCTCAAGAGATGAATGATCGTTTCACAGAAGCAAGTACGAAGTTGCTTCTTTGCATAGCATGTCTTGATCCAAGGGAGTCATTCTCAACATTTGACCTTGATAAGTTATGTCGTCTTGCTGAGTTTTATCCAAAAGATTTCTCAACAACTGAGAAGTTGTTTCTTAGAGATCAGCTTAACACTGACACTAGAGATGTTAGGTTGCATGATGTTTTTTCTAGGCTTCAAGATATTGGAGGTCTTGCTGTGAAGATCGTTGAGACCAGAAAGAATATTTTGAATCTACTAGTTTATCAGCTTATTGAGTTTGCATTGATCTTACCAGTTGCGACTGCAAGTGTTGAGAGAGTGTTCTCTCCAATGAAGATTATCAAAACTGATTTGCGTAATAGGATGAGAGATGATTGGATGAATAATTGCATGATCGTGTATATCGAGCGGGAAATTTTTAAAACTATAGACAACGAAGTCGTTTTGCAACATTTTCAGAAGATGGAAAAACGCAGGATCCAATTGTCCTCTCTTAGTCATAGTGCATAGTACAACGTGTATTTTAATATTTTCAATATTTTTAGTTTTTAATTTTTGATATTGTAATTCTAAGACAATTTTCAGCATTACGTATAAAAAAATTTTCAGTCATTTCGCTTTAAAAGTTCGTTATGATTGATTTCTAATCCTAGTTCCGCCACTACCAATATTGTAGCTTTGAAAAGAATTAAGCTTTGATGTATACAGCTTCTTTTATAGCCACCGACAATTTGTTATCATCCAAGCAAAAAGATTAATTTTAAATGCCCATCATTTGATAAAGTTCATTTGACATGTACAAATATGGTAGAATACAAGCAAGCGTAATTCCTCCTAAACAGGATTTTCTATGGTTCTTTTTTTTTTTACTGAGCAAATATGGTTCATTTAAAATTTCAATGTTCACGATAATTTCCAGATGCATTTAATTACGACCGTGTCTGCGAAACCTAAGAAACAATTGAGTTTATTAATATTGACAATCGGACAAACAAAGAGATTGAATTTAGCCCAATATGAATATGTCAAGCTAGAACTGAACCACCTGACCTGGGCCCAAGTTGGATCGCCATTGCCCATAACTCCATCCAGGAGGACTCAAATCGGTATTCGCAAGCACTCCTAGCTTAGCCATATCTTAGCCTGCTCTTATTTAACTATTAATACACAGTTCACGAGTCGCAGAATTCTACAGGAGAGGCAGAAGAGAGAGAGAGAGCACCCACTTTGTTGTTCACCAATTGTTTCAAGGTAAACTGGCAAGAAATAAAGGGAAATGCTTGGGGTCCCGATGGGATCCCGAGCATTTCCCGATAGAGGCTGGAAATTACATTTCCAGCCTCTATCAATATCATTTAAAAAAAAAATGATAGAGGCTGGAAATGTAATTTCCAGCCTCTATCGGGATGGCATCGGGATCCCATCGGGATCCCGAGCCTTTCCCAGAAATAAATGGAGAGACATATATGATCGCTAATTAATGGAGAAGTAGAATCTTGTATGATTGGTTTATTTCTTCTAGAAACTGTTCCAATATTCTTATTGGGGCAAGACAACTCGTGTTGTATCCTACCTAGGCAAGCAACAGCATATGGTCGCGTCACACGGAAGTATCTTGCCCCCCAGTAGAATGCCAGTGTACTAAAGGGGCTTTGGATGTTTTTCTCTTTAAAAAGTGATCTAGCTTCCTTTATATATATATATATCACAGGAAGACAATTGATGCGGTGCCTCAACAAATACCTACCCTAGGCTCCAGGGCCCCCAATCAGTTCCAGCATATAGTTCTGAACTCAAACATCTGCATGCATATGCAATTTCGATTGGTAGGTGAATAGCTGGAACAGCTTGAGGCTAGCTGTAGTAGTCGATCAACAATACGTACGATCCACATAAGTACTCCACTTGTAGCTTTGGTCTTCCATATTCTGGGGATATAAAGGTCTTGACGGCCACGAAGGATGGATATTGGTGGACTAGTTTGTCGAAGACGGCCATTTTAAAGTAGTAGCGTTAGGTAAGTTGAATTGAAAATACATTCTGAAGTCAATAATACTCATCATATCCCAATATGATCTGCAAGCATGAAAATAAAAAGACGAGTACTTGTCTGTCAAATCCATTTGCTTCACGAGGCCCCGAATGCACTAACTAAAGCACTTTACAGAATATTGATGCGAATAGGCTAATCCAGGAGTGCATATATAATTTGAAAGCAATCATGATCGAAGTAGTCGTACTTGCCAACATAGTCCTGGCGACAAATTGCACTTAATTATATTCTCCCCCCAGTTAAATTGGAAGGGTTTAATTTTAGCGAGAGTGTTTAGTTTTATATTCAACTATCCGATCAAAAACGAAGAGCTCATGCTTGTGACAACGAAAATAAAGATTAATGCATGCACTTGTGGTTTCCAAATAAAACTGCACCACTTGCTGCATAGTTCTGCTGCGTGGAAGTTCTTCGCAGCCATTGCTTCTTCGCATTTTTGCTCATTCATTAATTGTTCAAAGTAAAACGCCACCATGTATGTTGAAGACTATTGGAAAGGAAGATCAAAGCAAGAAGCTCTGGAAGCTCTGGTACTATTCGGAATATTAATTCTCAGCTTTTGTTATAGCCTAGTTTAGATCCTAACTACACTTAGAGGGTGATTAGATGTTATCTATCACAATTAAATATTCTAGAACAAAAATTTAATCACACGAAGAGACAAGATTCCATTGATTAAGTGGACTTTTGAAGTAAACTTTAAAGGAAAAACTATTTTGGGCTGTTTGCGACACCTGAAATTCACTAAGAATAGATCCTTACAAGTAGTGATTGATCAGACACATCCTTTCTAAGCCGGTATTTAGAAAACCATGTTACTGACTCTAACAACTCTGATATAATAATCTTACTTCAACTCGCTCCGTGCGACAACCACCTTAGACTTATGAGGTTCTTCTTATGAATTCTTCACGAAGAACCTTGTTCTTCAACATCGAAACTTTAACAACAAAACTTCTTCAGTACTTTGAAATCTTTACAACAGAAGGTAGAATTAAATGGTGATTATATGGGATAAAAACTATTCAATTTAAGTTAGAAATCACTACGGGATTTTTTCAGTGAGCTCAAGGAAACTCAAGAACAACCTCCTTAATTAAGGTTCAGAGAAGGCGTCACCAAGAATAAAAAGTTAACATTAATATTCACAAGAATCAGAATTTTTTGAAAATTGTCAGGTTCTCGCTCAAGGCAGAGTAGAGCTGCGGTCGGGCGAGCTTTTCTGTGAAGACTTCAGTTGAGCTAGCTGTTGCTTTTGCTTTTGCTCTTTTGTGTCCCTTATCGTAAAAACTTTTTTAAAAAAAAAAAATAGCTGCTATGACACATCCCTCACTTATCTATAAACTACGACCCCATGCATAAAGGAACTTTGCTCTTTTGCTCTGTCATATCGTCAATTCTCTCAAAACCTTAAAGCTGCTGTTGTGAGTTTCCCTTTTCTCCTGCGCTGCTGGTGTGAGTTTCGATAACACGTACTATATTTTATTTAAGAGTGACAGTAAGGAATTAGTGGGCAGCACATGTTAAATTAATGACCAATTTGAAGTTTAAGCTGAGATGAAAAAGGGCCAATTTACTCATCTAATTACCTACCATACAACGACTAGCAATCTAATGCTAGGAAAGGAAAAATATGGGAAAAAAAATAAACCAAAAAAGAAGCAAGCAGGGAAAAAAAAGGCTCTCTTAAAAGCTTCGATAGGCTGCGCCAGAGTTTCCAGGTTATGACCCATTAGTGATGATAAGGATCAGGTCCTCCGGGGCTTATTCGATCAGGCACATAAAGGCTTGAAATTAGTTCCTGTCTTCGAATGCTTTCTTTCAACACTTCTTTGATACTCTCCTTCAAGGCTTCTTTGTTATTCCTCACGAATACAAGGTGGCGCCTATAAGAAAATGGATCAGAAGAAAGTGCTTCCCCGCATAAAAATGATAGCAAAACAATTAGGACAAGGCATAACGAGAACCTCCATTCTGGCATTGTAGAAGTTTAGGTCTCGAAAATTGCTGAGTTCAGAGACTGAGAGCTGCTTTGGTAGGACTTATATAGACCTCCGTTTGCATAGCATCTTCTATAATAATAAAATTGGAAGGGACAAATTGTAGTTGCGGGGGATAGCACTTCGGCGAGTGATTGATCAGTGGGAATACAAAAAGTCTAGTAGTGGACAGTGTTCAATAACCGGCCCTTATCGTCTTCTTTTCCGTCTTTCCTGCTCACGTTTTGCTCGGAGGCCAGATACTGTCTAACCACGAATACATGAAATTTCAATGCCGACATTAATGGGCCCAAAGACGCCTTTCTCTGTATAGTAAAGCCATGTGTCTGCTTTTAGCCGCCCTTTTAGCTTAATTTCTAGGAACAATGGAATTGATCCCGCCGACCTATTCTCAACCACGCGTTTAATTTACTTGAAAGTAAAGGAAAAAGATAGACATGAGAGCTTACGCGGAATTAAACTAAAATAAATAACAACAAAACATCTCATTATTATAATTACAATTACGGATTTGATTCTCTACCTGATACAGGAATTCAGGAATTTACAAACCTCAAGCCGTTTTACGATTCAATCTAAAGCTCCAACAATTCAGAACAGCAACTCAGATGCGTTATCTCCTAAGAGATTTACGTCATTTTCTCATTTTTTTTATTTATCTAATAGGTTCTGATGGTCAACCTCTTGAATATAACAGTTATAATTAAAGGCTTGAAAAACCCTAGAAAGAGCATGAAACATAGATCCTTAGGGATCTCAAATTATAGCCGTTGGATAAAACTGAAAAACTCTTCCTTTAATACAATTAGTGCTTCTACTAATTAAAATCAAGTCCATTAACATATTGTAATTGACCCCTAAAATTTGAGATTATTACAAATATATTCCTTTACCTACAATTAATTTCTTTCACTAAATTATATTTAAGATGAAATATTAAAACTAAATTAATTAATTGGTTATAGAATGCACATCATTCAAACAAGACAAAGGATCCAAATATAAATAAAGAATATACTTTGCGTCTATCCTTGGTCATGATATGATCTCTTCCTGCCTTGTCAACGGACAAATAACAGAAGCGTACATGTGCCAAGTCATGATTCCCTGGCCTTATGCATTTAGGTTATTGCTGAAAAGGCGTTGAACTTTCCTTCAATGAACTTGGCGTATGACCGGTTGAGCTACTTGGGGGCCGCTATTACATTACATTTCTGCTTCATACATTACATTTCTGCTTCTTTCCAAAGTTGAAATTATTTTGACTAATTTTTAATTGCAGATTCGATCTTACTCTTTTCTTCTTGTTCTCTTTCCCATTCTCTGTCTTGTTCGTTTCGAGATCTTCCAAAGGGCAAAGTGTACATTCGTTCCAAGCAAATACTAAGCTGATGAACTTAACCAAAAAAAATATAAATATACACACACAATGATGGTACAATGATCAGCCTCGGAAAAACAGGAGTGGAAACATGACATCATTCACATAAGACCATTAATAACGCAGATCATGGACACCCCACTTCGACAACTGTCTCTGAGAGCATCGATCTGTTTTGTCGACTCAAAAGTCAAATTGAAACATTCCATCATGACTGATGCCTTAATCGCAGTTTCGTGGACAACTCCAATTCAAAGCATGCTCGATTCCTAATTTTTTTTTTTAAGATTTACATTCTACAATTTTTATTTTTTTACAATCCAAACATTACAAAACACACGTATTTCAATACAAGACTTTATTACTTTTTTTACAAATAACAATCATTTTTAATAATTTCTACACGCATTCCAATACAACTTTAACATCACCTAACAATTCTCAAAATATTCAACCTCCTACAATTTATCTGAAAACGAACATGTTGTTCTAACCAAACTTTTGCGCATGGCCTGACACGTATAAATATAACATAGGGAAGTTAATTTGATAGTGCAAAATGATGATGCCAAATCTGGAAAGGTTTGGGTTTATATTGTCCGGCACAAAAGGGTAAAAATCAAAGAAATCCAAACATTAAGCCCAACAAAATTCGTCAACCAAAAGAACACTCACGAAAATAGTTTCCACGATCAGATACACATGACAAAAAGAAAACTCACTACAACAATAGTCCACTTAGGCGATCATTTTTATTATAACGACTATTGGGTCGTCGCCTTAAGTGGGTCTTTATCCACCACAAACTTCGTTCTAATGTTCTTCTTGACCCACGATATTTGTTTTGTCACATGGTATTGTGGTTAAAGGAGTGATTCTGGTATGGAGGATCTCATCCTCCTGTGCGTCGGAGTTTGTTGTCGCCATTTTCTCACTCACATTCCGACAGAATCAAATGGTGTTTACCTACGAGTCTGAAGGTCAGAATTTTTCAGAATAATTAATTTACGTAGGGTTTTGTTCAGTGGCGGAACCAGGATTAAAATCCATGGGTATCGAACTTTAAAAGCGAAATGACAAAAAAAAATTTCTTCGTAATGCAAAACATTATCTTAGAGTTATAATGTTGAAAATTAAAGACTAAAAGCATTCAAAATATTGGAATACATGTATCGTAATATATATTGCGATTGAGAGGTGACAATTGGATCCTACGAGTTTGCATCTTCTGAAAATGTTGCAAAATAACTTCGTTCTCAATAGTTTTAAAAACTTGTTGCTCGATGTACACCAACATGCAATCATTCATTCAGTTATCTCTCATCCTATTACGCAAATCACTTTTGATTATCTAATTTAAGTTAATTCTCTACTTAATTATAAAACTTTAGAACAAATTACAGATGATTTTGATGGTTGAGGTCTTGATGCAATTAGGGGTTATCTTTCTTACATTTTTTTGTTACTACCACAACTGGGATCTGTCTTTTCTTCCTCTTTTATCTTTTGACAAAAGGTTACTTGTGATGCATTTGTAATTTACTTTCTCTAGATTCTATGGATTTGAAATTGAAAGATATTCACATTCTTCAAAGCAACTTACACACACAAAGCAACAATTGATGGCAAACCATGCTCTGAATAATAAAAATAAAATTTACAGGATAAGCAAGATTTAGTAAAAGAGTTCCTTAGATAATAAACATATCCCAAAAGTGATCAGAACTTTGGTTTGACCTATACTAAAATCCTAAACAGACACAGCATTTTTCGAGGTCTCTAATAAAAATGAAGAAATAAATCAACATAGGAAGAAAAAAATGAAGTGATCTTGATTGTGAAAAAATAGGATCAAAGAGTAAATAATTTTTTACTAACATAAATTTAGCAAGATGGCAGGAAGTTACTCCTCGGTTGAAGAACTTGTAATCGATGCAAAACAAAAAATTATAATAACTGTATATTTGCCTTAATTATTATGTAGCACTAGGAGCAAAATCAATGTATAGAAAAAAAAATGTTTTAGATCTGATACCCATTAAGTCTTTTTGGCCTGGACTTAATGGGTATCGGACTTGGCTAATTTATAAAGAAAAAAAAAACCAAGTGTAATTTTTTTTTTTGGGGGTGCGATGGGTATCGGCCGATACCCATCGCACCCCCTTGCTTCCGCCCCTGGTTTTGTTCTAGTTCATTGGATGAAAACGTATGCCCACAGGAGATTCTCCTCAGTCAAGAAAGATCAAAAAATTAAAAACGATTTTGGACATCTGATTCTCCTCGTTGAGAAAGATCAGAATTAGGTAGTGTTTAACTACGATTCTGACCGTCGAAGTTATTTAGAATATCTGGTTTTATTCTAGTTTGATGGTTGAAGACTTCTGCCTATAGGAGATCCTCCTCTAACGAGAAAGATCAGAAAATTAAAAATGAAGTTGGGCATCTGATTCCTTAAACTCGTTGAGGGTGATTTATTCTAACCACTTGAAATTGTTTCGTGCCCAAATCTAGGAATTACGGAGTACCAATTTCCTCATATTAGGGCGAATCTGTTTCGAACGGCTCCACGCCCTTCAACCTCTAATGGTATTATTTTTGTTTTTATAAATTTTGGACTTCAATAAGAACTTATATCATATGTGAAATATGCTAACCTTGCTGTCGAATTCTATACTCAGGTGTTGTCAAATTCTATACTTACGTGCTGAATATTGGAATTGTTTTGAGAGAAATTATATACCATATGTGCTGAATAATTTTCAGTATATTCTAGTACGTGTTGTTTCTGCGTGGAACAACTTATGGCTGGGTAAGCTCTCTCAGCTTCCAAACAAGTACCAAAAAGATGCTCTTCCCACATTACTTCATGGTAATAAAGGATCTTTGACTTAATCTTTATGTTGCACTACAAAAAAATTGACTTTTAGTGATAAAAGATTTTGTCACTAAAAGTCAAAATTTCGTTACTAAAATTATTAGTGACAAAAATTTTTCGTCACGAGCTCCGTCAGTGAAAGAGAGTCACAAAATGTATTTCGTGACAAAACCCAAATTTCATCACGAAAAGTTTTTAGGGACGGAAAATTTCCGTCACTAAATCTAATGATCGATCAGACTTTTAGTGATCGGTCGGTGAGAACGTAGTGATAGATCGGTTGAAACAACGATCTATCGGTCATTTATTTCAACGATGGAACGTTGATTAAGTAACTGATCGATCGGTGTAATCTGACGATCGATCGTCTATTTCTCCACCGATCGATCGTTTACATTACTGATCGATCAGTAATTTTTTCTTTTTAATATTGACGATCGTACAGTGAGTGGTATTGAACAATTGATCGGTTTAACAACAACCGATTGATCGTTGAAGATGTCGATCGAACGGTGGTAACAAAATCATTTTTTTAAAAAATAATCATAGAAAATATTATATAACACTTACTATTATAATAACAATACAATACTCACATTAATAAACATCGATAATAATAAATAGTGATCCGTAATTAAATCGAAAATTATATTGTAATAATAATACATAATCACAAAGCTATTGAAACATACATGCATCTACTTTTTTGAACCTCTAAACTGGCTGAATAGTCGCTTTGATATGACGCTCATTTTTTCCCATTACATATGACATTTTCTTCTCTAGCTCCTTTGATATTTCTGTCTGTAAGCGCTCTTGTTCTTGTTGCAAGCGCTCCTCGTGCTCCACTCGCATGCGCTCTTGCTCCCTTTTCATGCGTTCTTCCTGCTCCACCCGCTGCTCCTCACGGTGGTCCCTCAACATGGCCTCTTTCGGCAGCATCTCCCCTCAGTCCCTAAGTACACACACCAGCGTTGGGGGCCGATGTCATCAACGATAGTTGTATGACGTCATACACCAATGCTAGTAGTATACCCAAATACCGAACTCTTCCAACCACGAATACACGATCTCAAATTGTCCATATTTTGGAAAATTCAAAGGTTATTACGCTATAAACGTATATTTATTGCATCATAACCCTTGAACGGGTCTAAGGGTACACACGTTGTATCCAAAAAATATAATTCAAACAAAACTAGTAAAAAACACTTCAATATTCATCCTACATGCTTCTCAAACTACATAATTTATTTTCAGAACTCAAGCACTTCAATAATCAAACATCTAAATAAATATAAATGTTACACATCATCAATAATTTAAAACAAAACTTGCATGAAACACCGATTGATGGGTACAAATATGACGATCGATCGCCAGACAACCATCTAGCAGACGATCGATCGTTTAAAACATAACGATCGATCGGTTGTATATCATCTAACAGACGATCGATAGTCACTTATTGGTGATCGATCGTCAATTACCCAGATCGATAAAACCATGCAAACCCTCACCACACACTCAAATCCACGCCTAAATCACTATCAAATCATCCTCATTCAATACCCATTTCAATGTACATATTAAAAACATCATAATAAGCTCTAATCATCACAAATTATATTCACAATACCCACAAATACCCAAATAAAAAAAATCATCAAATAACCAACCAAATCATTCATAAATCATAATGTACGTAGAGTATATTACCTCTTGCATGATATCAACACCAAAACAAACAAAATCTTTACCAAAATCTTACAAATTTCGCCAAATGTTTTCAATATTCACTCGGTTAAAAAACCAATGAATATGAGCTCGGCTTCCTCTTAATCTATTCTAAACACTCTCTCAACCAAAAGAAAGGTATTTGAACTAAGTTTGAGAGGAAAAGTGCTCCTTGACGCAAACCTTCGTACTTCTCATTTTCGTGGGTGTTTTTTCACTTCACCCACGACCTTAGAGCATTTGGGCATTTCAAGGATGATAAACACCGATCGATCGGTCACCATACCGATCGATCGCCTTGTCAGCTTTTTAAAATTCCCGCTAATTTTTCAAACGATCGATCGTCATTTCAACGATCGATCGGGCAACAAATTCAAAACGACGACAGACGTGAGTGATCGGTCAATATTAATATATGATCAATCGGTCTCAAACCATTAAACGACATCGTCCTTTACCGATCGTTCGTTGCACCTAATTATTAAAAAAACGATTTTTAACCTAACAAATGAAATAATTATTAAAATTATTTTACTTAAAATGTCATTTTAATACATATCTCATACTAATAACTTATAATCGTGTGTTAAATAAGCTTTATATAACTAGTTTATGACATCTTAGTACATTGTTCATGCTAACTCTTACAAAATTTTTATTTGATGTAACATGTACAACTTGTACATGCTTTCCTAAATATTAATGAAGTTTACTTTAAATGTTGTTATGTAATCTAAACATATCCTAACGTACTTTGTTAATATATATTTTGTATTTCTAATTATTTAAGCTCATATTATTCAATAACAAATGTTTAATCATAAAATTTACGTACCGATCGATCGTCAATGTGAACCGATCGATCGCCTTTTGCATTTAAAATGGCACCGTAAGAACTGATCGATCGCTTTATGTGAACTATCGATAATTTCTTCTAATGAAAACGACGACGCATACTGACAATCGATCAGTGTGCCTTTACCGATCGATCGTTATGCATAAGATAAAACGACGACGTCCTTGATGATCGATCACTTCAATATAAACGATCGATCTGGAGATTAGAAATATCTAAACGACATCGTACTTAAACGATCGATCACCTAAATCACCGATCGACCGGTTATCTTAAAATTTAGAAAGATCTTCTATGACGCATGTCGATCGATCGTCATTTTATAGCGATTGATTGGTTATGATGAACGATCGATAGGGTTTCAAAGCCACGTGTTTATTGATAACTGATCGATCGGTATATAAAAAACGATCGATCGGGTGAAGTGACGACGTAATTTCCTCGCCAAAACTCTTTGCATTTAGTAATGGAGCATTTCGTCACAAAAGGATTGATCGATTGATCGGTGTATAACCGTTCGATCGGCGTGTGATGAAACTTTTCGTCACAAAAAAATTAACTTTTTTGTGACAACATTGTTATTTCTTCACAAATAAGACCTTTACTTTTAGTGACGAAATTAGTTTCATCACGAAAAACCCTGTTTTAGTGATGAAATTCATTTCGTCACCGAGAATTTCGTCACTAAAAGTCAATATTCTAGTAGTGTTGGCTTGATAGTGTGGTTCATATTTCATGTAATTTGATTCTTTTTTTTATTTACATGCGGGATTTAGATTCTGGATCCTTGTCGATGCATTGAATTTCGGGTACAATTTTATATTTCTATGTTGTATTTCCCCTTATAATAAGTACTTATAATTACAAAAAGCCCTGGTATTTTTGAATATTTAGGTTGTCCCTGCAGAATTCCTAAAATAATAGAATTTCTATGTCTAGCGCACCTTTTACCCTTAAGATCTTTTCTTCTTATTATTTTCTTTCAAGACTAGCAATTATAAGTAGTGTCTGTACTCTGCACCATTTGGTAGATTATAGCCACAAAAATCTCACCATTCATATATAGTTGCTACCCATTTCTGCTCTTCATCTTCAGTATCACCATCTTTCTGTTGACTTATGTTTTTTTTTTCTTTTTGGTTCTGTCATTGTGTACGTATTTGTATATATATGCAACAGTTTTAATACTATATGTATGTGCATTTGGATTTCAAGAACATTTTATTTTGTGTTAACTGAGTTTGATTTTGACCTGTACCATGTCAATTCGTAAGTATTAGTTCAATTGCAGAACATTTATGTTCTTTACATATGAATTCAATAACATAGTTCCCATGACATTGTATATGTTGTGTTGTACCAGGATTTAAGGATGGATAGATCGTGGATGAAAATTAAAGATCGATTTTCCAGTATGGAGTATGAGGATGGAATGAAAATATTCATGGCAGTGGCTAGAAAACACAAAGATAAATTGAATAGAGTTTTGTGTCCTTGTGTTAGCTGTAAGAATTGCTTGAACAAAAAATGGATTTGGTAAAAGACCATCAATGGGAGAAAGGTATTGATGAGGAGTTTGAAACATGGACATTCCACGGGGAGAAGGATATTGTGGACAATGGTGTGGTACGTTATAGTGACATTGTTGATGAGGAATTTCAAAATAATGAAGGACCAACGACGAGAGAGTAGTCAACAAATGACAGTCAAACATAAGAGACTTTTGATGATATGATGCGAGATATTCTTAATGGCTATGTAATGGATGACGCCTACGATGAATTGGATCAGCTCAATAGCATCCTTGATTTCAATATGCGTGCCTTTGAGAAACTTGTTGAAGATATCCATCGTCTAGTATATCGTGGATGCAAGTCTTACTCCACCTTATCATTCGTAGTGAGTTTGCTTTATTACAAGATGTGCCACAATTGGAGTAACAATTTCGTTGGAAAGTGGCTACAATTTTGGAATAAGTTACTACTGAAAGGCAACACAGTGTCAAGTACCACTTATGAAGCAAAATCGTTGCTCCGAGGCTTGGGTTTCACCTATATAGAAATTGAAACATGCAGAAATGATTGTGTTTTATTTTGGAAAGAAAATGTAGAGTTAGATAAGTATCTGATATGCAATGACGTGAGGTGGTCATACAACAGTGTCAAATCCAACAACATTGCTTATGAGGTACTTAAGTATTTTCTATTGAAACCGAGACTGAAGCGATTGTATATGTTTAAGTCTACTGCAACCGACATAAGATGGCATCATGATAGAAAACGTCATGAAGGTTGTATATTGGAACACCCATCCGACGGTGAGGTGTGGAAAGATTTTGATAGAGATCATGAATGGTTTGCTAGGGACAATCGCAACACCCGACTTGGTTTGATAAGCGATGGTTTCAACCTATTTGCAAGTATGAACGTGTCGCATAGCATGTGGCCTCTTTTTCTAGTTTCACATAATTTGCCTCCTTGGAAGTGTATGAATGACATGTTCTTCATTATGTCTTTGATTATTCCTGGACCAAGGGCACCTGGAAATGATATAGACATCTACCTCCAGCCCTCAATTGATGACCTTAATGATTTGTGGACATATGGAGTACTTACATTCGATGCTTCTACGTTAAAAATAAAGATGGGGATGAGACGAAGTAGATTGACACATTATTGTTTCTAAATTTTCAGTTTTTATTTTAATTATATTGTGGAACTCCTATTTTAATTTTATGTAGTAATGTTTTAAGATTTAGATAATCTTTTTCGATAATCTTTTTCAAATGGTGCATGACTAACTGAAAGTTCATTTATGGATTACTAGCTAAAAAATGTTTGTAGGAATTTTCAATAAAATGACGATATCCATTTTGTCAAGAACACGCAATATTTACATTTAGAATTTTCGTAAACATTAAATATTTGCTATGAAGCTAATAGTTGGTAACAAGAATTATATGACAACAAAATATATCATTGTGGTGAAAACTATTTGTTGATGACAATTTGTTGGTGATAAAAAATATGTTAAAACCATTTTTGTTTTGTTGTCCATTACAAAAAAAACATGTTAAATTTTTTTGAGAAGACAGAAATGTATTTATGAAGACTATTTGTTCCGAGTAGTCTTCATAAATTAGCTGATTCATCACAAAATGTTCCAAAATTTGTAATTTGTCATAATACTACGACAATGAAAAACATCGATAGTGTTTGATCTCTCAATTATATGGAGATGCTTTAAATTAAGTAAATTTGGTGTTGCAGCCAGATACGCTCTTTCATGAGTTTGTCTTTGACAATCAATACTGAAAAATCTTATTTACACCCTATTAACACTTAGAGGGGGTGAATAGGTGTTTCCCCTCTATTTAAAAAGCAATAACAATTTTATAACAAATCCTAAAATTGTTGAGTCTAGATCTCAATAATCAATCAACAAAATAAGCAGAAGAAATAAAAACAAATATCAATCACACAAGAGATATGGATTTTGATGACGAAGTGGAAAACCTTTGAACTTATCTTTCAAAGGAAAAATCACTCCGGGCTAGTAGCCCCCTGAAATTCACTAAGAAGTACAACCTTACAACGGTGATTCAGATACAGGCAACCTCCGGTTGCTTGACTCTGACTACCTGGATGTAATAAATTAAATAATCCAACCTAAACTCGTTTCATGTGGTTAACCCTCAGCTCTCTAAGATTCTTCTTATGAACTCCTCAAGAACGTCTTTATTCTTCAACACCTGGAACTCCTGCAGTCAAACTCCCAAATGAAGGTTGGTTTCAACGGTGATTGAATCTAGATAACTGAAGAAAATATGAACTATTTATGAGCATGGATATCTAAAGAATTTTTTCTCTTTTGAGAAGAGGCTTGAATAATTTGAATAAAGCTTGAAATAACCTCCTCAAATTTTCTTAGTAGATCGCTCTATGTATTTATAGAGTTGGTAGAGTTTTATTTCAAAAATAATTCTAAAAGGAAGGAAATAATGCAAAATCCAAATTTTGATATTTTCTCAGAAACTTTGCATCACAAGCTCCTTGTTTTAGCTTTTCATCTTGATAATGTCTTTATCCTTTCAAACTTTGAAAGAGTCCTTAATCTCTTGAACACTTTGACAAAACTTAAAATACAACTCAATTTGAATTAAAACATTAACAAACTCTCCTTTTGGCGATTCCATGACAAAATCTACATTCAAAAATAAAAATGATAAAAATCATTGCCAATCACCAAAGCAAAAACCTGTTTAAATTATAACTCGACCTTATGACCTCAAAACAAGTGTTTAAGAGTTATCTGAATTAAATATGTTTCCTGAAAATAATTCTCAACAACCAAGTGAAAAGTATAGTAAACATAAAGATAAAATATTGGATAAAATTACATACAAAATATCAACATATCCAATAAAAAGACAAAATAAAATCAGAGAGTATTTACTCTCCTTAATCTATTCTCTCTCTAGACCAGTTATTCATTTACTCCCCCTTAACTTAATCTCCTTCTTTTTGTCATGAATGGTCAATGGCAATCATGGTCTCACTAATATCAAAGGGAATAGTCGACATACAATTGAGCTCGCATGAATAGTATGTAAAATCAATATGAAATCACCTCATGTACATGGACATTAATAATAATTGATTTCATGTCACATGTATCTAATAACTTTTAGAATCAATACTCCAAAAAATAATCAAATATATACGTGTGTGAAATACCAAAACATAATCAAAGAGGCTTAAGACCTTAAATTTGTTAGCGAGATCATGACTAGTCAAATGAAAACCACTAGTGAACGGGAAAACATAACCAAAAGACTGAAAGTCAAATCCAATGCCACTAGCACTTGAAAATACAAATTTTGTTCCCCTTAAATTGAATTTCCCAATATAATTTTATTTTTTTTCCTTTTTTTTAATAATGGGGATTGAAACAACTGTCATTGAGTATGAATCTTCTTTTTGACTTTTTGATTCTTGAGGGGTATTAATGAAAAAGGTCATATAGTCAGAGGTCAATTAACTCTTAAGAGAATGTTCCCTCCCTAACACTTGTGATTGTCAACCCAAATCTCACATATGTTGTCAAGTCTCATTCAATCATATTTGATGTGCACTGTGATTGTATACCAAAAGACATTTAAAGATTCTGTCAACTAGCACAAAAGAAAGACATTAGGCAAAATCATATTTTAAACAAACATAAGTTGAGAAAATATTTAAAAATGCATGCATGGGAATCTCAACTATGTCAATTAATCCAATGATTTTAAAAATTATCTTATGCATACTTTCCAATATGCATAATTGCTTCCATGGAGGCACAAAAAGGATAGATTGTGATACATTTAGACAAAGGGTTATGGATTAATATTAGGCTCTGATACCAATTGAAAAATACTATTTAGACTCTATTAACACCTAGATGGGGTGAATAAGTGTTTCCACTCTGTTTAAAAATTAATAAAAAATTTAGAACAAGTCCTGAAATTGTTGAGTCTAGATCTAAATAATCAATCAACAAAATAAGCGGCGGAAATTAAAAAATTATCAATCACACAAGAGACAAGGATTTTGTTGACATAGTAGAAACCTTTGAACTTACCTTTCAAAAGAAAAACCACTCCGGGCTAGCATCCACTAAAAATTCTCTAAGAATTAAAACCTTACAACTGTAATTCAAATACGGGCAACCTCCAGTTACTTGACTATGACTACTCCAATGTAATAATCTAAATAATTCAACCTAGACCTGCTTCCTGTAGTTAACTATCAGCTCTCTGAGGTTCTTCTCATGAATTCTTCAAGAATGTCCTTGTTCTTCAACACCGGGAATTTCAGCAACCAAACTCCTACAGGAAGGTTGGTTTCAACGGTGATTGAATCTAGATAACTAGAGAAAATATGAAAGTTTATGAGCAAATATATCTAAAGAATTTTCTCTCTAGGAAGAAGGCTTAAGTTTGAATATAGCTTGGAATGACCTCCTCAAATTTTCTTGGTCGATAGCTCTATGTATTTATAGAGTTGGTTGAGTTCTATTTCAAAAAGAATTCTAAAATGAATGAAATATTTCAAAATTTTCTCTGACTTTGCATCACTAATCTCTTGAACACTTTGACCTAACTTAAAATATATCTCAATTTAAATTTAAAATTTGACACGAAATTAAACCAACATTAAAACACTAAGAAATACAAATAAACATTTCACTTCGAATGTGACAAAACTTAGATTTAAGAAAATTTAAAACCATGTTATTCTCTGAACCAATATTTTGTCGCCAAAAAGTTCCGAAACCAAAGACTCCTGCAGGTGGGAATTAAGTAACGTGTGGGTTTGTGTTGTAAAATTTTTGTGTTGTTAAAATTTTTTGTATTGAGTTTAGTGAAAAAGTAAAGAGAGAGTTAATTTTTTGTAGTGAAAAGTTATAATTTGATGGGAGATAGAGAGATTATATTGTAGTATTTTATTATAAGAGGGTGAAAATTTTTTAAATTTTTCCATGCAAACGCACCCGTAGATAGAGAACATTCCAAAAGCTAGATGTAAGAGAATCTGAATCCATGTTATTCTCTGAACCTATATATATATATTGTCACCAAAAAGTGTCGAAACCAAAGACTCCTGCTGGTGGGAATTAAGTAACGTACGTAAATAGAGAACATGCCAAAACCTAGATGTAAGAGAGTCTGAACCCATGTTATTCTCTGAACCAACATTTCGTGGCCAAAAATTGCCGAAACCAAAGACTCCTGCAGGTGGGAATTAAGTAACGTAGATAGATCGAGAACATTCCAAAACCTAGATGTAAGAGAATCTGAACCCATGTTATTCTCTCCCTATATATATATATATTCTCCAAAAAGTGCCGAAACCAAAGACTCCTGCAGGTAGGAATAAAGTAACGTAGATAAATCTTCTTCTTTTTTTCTTGGGCGTAGTTAAATCTTCAGATAGAAAACTGTGCGTATATTGCAGGACCCATTAATCCTTGAAGACGATTTGCTTCTTTATTTTTTCTTTTTGTATCATACATGCATGATGCAACTATATATATCCCTTTGACAATTTTTCTTCCAACCACTAAATCCCCTGGACTCAAGTTGAAAAGAATACGACGAAGATTCATTATTTGTGGGGAAGTTGGCCGTTAGATGAAGAAATTATCAGAGGAGGAAATTGTACTTTGGTCACTTAGTAATATCAGGTGCTTTCATCACTTTCATTCAGCTAGGTTAAGTATTAAGTACAGTCATCTAGCTAAGATCGATATATATTTAGGAAATTGTATACTTTGGTCACTTATTGATTTTAAGCATCTAATTAGATCGATCTATATTTAGGAATTAACACTTCAACGAGACAACTGACCTCAAATGGATAAAGTTTCACGTTCATTTGTGCTACTTAATAAGTAATTATATATCTTACTTTATGTATACTTTATAGTTAATTAGCTTCTACAATATTATTTGCCTTTCGTGCGCGCAATAGCTATCAACAATGACTTAAATTCTCAAAAATCTATAGTGGCGGGCCCTCTAACCTGTCATCAAATTTTATTTCATTCAAATCCATCCTATCATAAACTTCCAAAATGACTTGCGAAGTTGAGCCCCTGCAGCCCTCCTTGTTTAGAAAGTAGCTTTGATATCTTTACTTCGAGCTCTTGCCTTTGATCAGTTTGAACTTATTGAAATTTTCCTCATAAGAAAAGTGTATGAAACTTCAGCTGATAAGTCTAGAGTTCAAACTCTCTTTGGATACTGGCAGACCAAGGGGTACGTAGAGGGGCACTTGGCCAATGAAATTTTTTCAATTTTTTTTTAAGTTCGGTGATGTTTGACATGTCAAAAAGTTTCACATTCATATTTTTATGATACTTTTTTTGAAAATTAAATTTTATAGGAATCTGTGAAATTTTGGTTAAGATTTGAACGTTATTTGTTACAATATTAAGTTTTATTAGAGTGTGCGAAAAAGTGTTGATATTATAATGAATTAATGAAACTTTCTATATTTAAGTTTTATAGGGATTTGTAAAAAACCTGTAGATTGAATGAGTTCATGGAGTTTTTTATATTTAATAGTAGAAGATTGAGTTTTATTGGAATTTGTGAATAAAGTGTAGAACAAGTAGATGCAGATTTTAAAACTTGAAAATGTAAAATTTTTGTTTACCAAAATTTTCTGAATTTTTTTGTTTGACAAAGAAAATTTTTCAAAATTAAAAAAAATTCTATACTGAGAAAGAATTTTCTGTGTTGCCAAATGTGGTACAATTTTGAACAAGATGATCCCTATGATCCAATTTCTCATTCATATAGCTAGATCCTTTTGTCCACTAAAAGTTAGCCAACTAACAATGATCGATATGGGTTAGATATTTATTTTCAGGGTTAGATATATAGTCTATCTTAGACCCTGTCTTTTTTAGTGGACTAACTTTTGATGGACGAAAAGACTCGTATGTCTAAAAAACGGACCATAGAGACCGTACCGTTCAAAATTGTACATCAACTAGTATTTATTTGTTAAAAGTAAATACCAAACTATATCAGTCAATTTTTAAAGAGAGGGTTTTCTTTTTTTATTTAGTTTTGTATCTCTTTTGGTTGATTTTTAATTAGAGGCTGGCTTCGAGTTTGTTTGTGTATATATATAATATGTTCAACTTCTGCAACAAGTGACCTATAGAACGGCTAATTTTAACCCATTTTTCTGTGACATTCGAAGGCCAAAAGGTCAAATTTTATATTATTTGACTTTATTAATTAATTATACCGCGATCAGAAAAGGACAAGAAAAAGGACATTAGGAAGTGTATATATCGATCGTGATCCCTTAAAAACAGTGGTTGATCAAGATAAGCACTTTGACACATTAATTAATGATCATACTACGTACTAATCAATGGTCCTTTGATTAACAAATTGTCCGGCCACTAATGATCCTTCCTTTTATGATATTATAGTACGTATAGTACAGGCCACCATATATGTACCTTTGGCTAATTAATACACAGGAACGCATATCGGCCTGCACCCTTTTTCATTATTTTTTCATAGGATTAACTGATCGATATTGTCGTGCCTAGTACCTATTTAAATGAAGATGATACACTAAAGAACCTGACAATGAATACAGAAAATAGGATCTAGCTGCATATATTTACTCGATATTATGCAGTTAGAAAAAGAAGTCATGTCACAAGTAAATGAAAGTAAAAAAAAATACAGAGTAAATCACACTAAAGAAAAGAAAAATGTCAGAAGATGAATAGAATTTATGAATGAAATCAATGAATAAGTCAATTTTTTACACTATATAGAAAAATATTACGTACCCAATAAACTTAAATTTTTTAACCAAGGTTTTATGGACTACTAAACAAGATAAAAAAAATTAACTGAACAATCTGACATTAATTATTAATGTATTGATTCCCAAGTCAATCCACGTACGACCTATGTTTATCATGTAATCGACATTCGAACATTAATCCAACCTTAGTATTTTATTTTTTATAATATAACATTTCTCTGGTCAGCCTAATCAATTACTTTCACATTAACTTTGGTACCTTATAACTGTAAGTAGAACAAAAGTGTTATGGAGAGAAGCACTGCGGTCTAATTTTAGTTTCAAAAACCTTATCAATGTGTTTCCGTACATCTGAGGTTAATTTTAACAAGATCATTCGAAAAAATATTTTTTAAATATACTAATTTATATTGATTTTGTGATGATAATGTTGACTATATATGTCACAGACTCACATGAGTAAAAATATTTGTGATTTTGTGCATGTGAATAAAAGGATAGGATCCTATTCAATCTGGTGACTGAATTGGACAATTTATTATGAAAGAAATAGACACATTGGTCTGTTTTACAATTCAATGTTGTCTGTATTAATTACCGGATAGTGTATGGACCTTATAGCAATCAATGCGGGGATTTTCAATCTCTTTCTGAATTACACGATCCAACTCATGCATCAAATTAGAGAATATTTGCATCCTCCTAAGTATATGCTAAAATCAATCTCACCCCTCTAAGTTTCAAAATGGCTATTTGTGTCCTTTATGTTTTAAACATGATCAATTATCGTCCTCCGTTTGATTTAGGCGTTATGTTAGATAGAAAAATATGCAAAATGACTGAAATGTCCATCCAAGACAAATTTAAAAATAAAAATAAAAACAAACTTCAAGAAATATATTAAAAATAAATATATTACTGAAATCATTTTTTTTATTTTTTAATATTTTTAATTTAGTATTTTTGTCATAGAATAGCATTTCGATCATTTTGCAAGGAATTTAATAGCCATTTCAAATGAAGGGCGAGAATTAATGATCATGTTTGAAACATATAGGAATCCAGTTTTGAAACTTAAAGGGACAAGATTGATTTTAACCAATAATTAGGGGGTGTACTATGACATTATCTCTATGAAGAAATTATATAATGATCCATGTTGCACAGGTTTATTCCTTAAAAACTTGTATTTTAAGGTAGAGCTAGCAAATAATAATTACAAGTATTTAACGACAATTTGTTTTGGTCCTTTGCTTGAGCTTTCAAACATATATAGCATGTAGGAACTAAATTAGTTTGATCATGATTCAAATCAAAATAGTAGTAATGTATTTCTAAAAATGTATTCCTATAATAATATATATGTGGATCAATATCCCTCTAAAATTCGATGTCTAAACTAAATGGTCATGTAATTTGAAAACAAAAACAAACGCATGAAGCATTAAGTATTAATGCACATAGAATAATATAGGAGGTAAGCTATCTGATGTTTGTAAATAAATAAATAAAAATGTATAGTCCACGTATGTTTGTCTGTCTAGTACTATGTAAGTAGCAGTAATATTCTAATCTAGATCAACTCATAAAGAAAGACTGCTTAACTCAAGCTGCTCTCAAACTCACTGGGATGAGCATATATATATGGGAGTAGTGACAGCGTTAAAGAAAGATTTAAAAGCACTGGGCTCGAATAATTAAGCCTAACTTAATTTGATCGTACTAGAAGCTTAACACCACAGCAAAATACTACGTGCAGTAACTCTGTATCAAACGTATTAATTAAGTCGCGATATTTTTATTGTTATGGAATTGCAACTAAAAATCTCTATTTTGGAAGGTTTGCACTCGTGGACGGTGTTAATTTAAAAATCTTTATTATATGTTTTGCCGACTCATGACTTGTACATGCAGGCCCGTCTTTGGTTTAGAACTTTTCTTTTCAGAAATTACAGTTAAAAAAAAAAAAAGTAACAAGATGAGATACTAGAGCATGTCTCATGACTGGAATTCCAACATAAGATCTCCACTTCATCATACCGGCCGGGGATGTACATGTACCCTTCCATCAGTACTCCACTAACGTTAATTAATTAGGTTTGTTAATGTCTTAATTAATCAGTGCTGAATGAGGAGCGCTGGCTGATAAGAACATCTGACGTGCGGATTGATGCTATTTTTTCGGTCTTCAGTAGAATGAAAAAAAAAAAAGAAGATAAAAACATTAAATTAAGAATATGTAATCAAAGATGAAGTGCCAGTAATTCTCAAGGGGAATAAAAAAATTATTTTTCATGTTTTATTTTTTTAGATACCAGGAAAATATGTGGCACTCGATCCCCTGTGTATCGGAATTGTATTTAGTGGGTTTAAAGTCTTGACAAATATTTAAATTCGAAAATATTAGAATAAATTTTCAATTAAGTCAACGATATAATCCTAGAAGGGAATCAAATCTAGAAGGTGTTGAAGGTGAAGATGATTAAATTTATAGTTATTTGTTGTTAAATGTCATGCAGACTTGTTAGTTTTTAGACTATTGAGAAAATGTCTGGCCTTCACTTATTTTTGTTTGATGCAAAACTTGTAAGACATGGTTATAAAGAAATATATTTCTTTTATTATACTTTTCTTTGTTTGCATCAATCAATTAAAATCTATAACAAAATTTGTATTGCAGGAAAATATAAAAAAATAACGAAGTTCGAATATAAAAAAATAAAAAACAACCAGCACACCTGTAGCAGCGGTCACTGACTTGCGTTATATGTAAACCAATGGAAATGGTTAGCCGCTATAACACTATAGCCACGGTCATTTGACCGCTGTTATAACCTGTAGCGACGGTCAACCGACCGGCGCTATAGAGCTTTTACGGAAAAAACAGCAACTACGGTTGGACCTATAACTGCGGTTAGGTCGTCGCTAGATGACCGCCGCTATAGAGCGACAGTCTTCACCAGCGGTCTCTATAACCGCGGCTATAGGGCTATACCGACGGTGATATAGCGGCGGTGTCGACCGCCGCTAAAAAATCGCTCCTATTTTTGTAGTGAGATCATCCGGAATGGGTTTTTTAATATTCATGTTGGTAGCTTGTATTTCACGAGAAGTTTCTGTGACATCCAGAAAGAAAAGAAACGCTGAAACGCAATACTCTGATATTTTTCGTGGCGGAAAAAAGGTTACATACATGTTCCAAGTCTTATAAAACTCCCCAGAAATGGTGGAGCTAGGGTGGGAAGAGAAGATATTTGGAACTACCTTCCAAAGAGGAAATCAGAATATGCAACAGTTAAGAAAAATTAAATTCTTGAAAATTTCAAAGTATGTATGGATAACCAATTTCTTAAATACTATCAGTTATGACGCATTAATAGAATTAGTGTACTCATTGGCCAAAGGCTCATTTGGAGAATGAATTCAAGTGTTAAAAGTATGTGTATATATATATTAAGTGTTTGGGATTCTATTTTCTCTACCTACTTCTTACATTTCCCTGAAAAAAGGAAAAATAAAATAAAATTGGCCTTATGCTTTTAGGTCGACAGAAATGGGTAAGAACGACCATATCCAGCCCACCTAAAGAAATAGCTTAACCAAAGCTTTAGGGCTTCTACAATATGGTATTTTTGTTTTAGGGAAATAACAAGGTGAACCTGGGCTTATGGGGTGAGGGATGGGACGGGGTTGATACTTTGCTCCACCACCAAAAGAAGCATCTGAGTGGAGCATGCTAAAGTCTAATTTCTCTACTCTTTGTTCCTTGTGTAAGCCAATTAACGATATCATCAAGAACAACAAGAAGAGATCCAGAAGAGAATATTCTGTTAGAAATTAAAGACCAAAAAAGTTGGAGATTGCTGGGTGTAAAAGTACTTGATGATCCCATACGTCATGATCCCATTAAATGAAAAAAAAAAACATTACAGGATTCACGTTACCATCTAGTGTCACTCATGTCCTTTTTCGATCTTTGACTTTTTGATCTGGATTAACCTCATGACTACGCATAAAGAATCAAACCCTTTTGTATGATCCCTTTTGTTGTCTTTGGGATTAGATATATCAGACACGTAGCCAACTTTCGTCTGTTTGGCAGTTTTGATTTGGGAGGAATTATTTGATTAATCAAAGCCATACCAGAAAGAAGTAATGTTCCTACTGTCTTTACTAAGTTGTACCTTTGCCATTGGGAAGATTAGAATCGATTTTGATATGCTTCCAAATGGAAAAGATGAGTACTGGTATAGTTCAGCCCAACTTTTTTTAAATCATGATAGTTCTTCTCATTACTCGAGAACGTTCAAAGACCTCAGATATATACTCTAAGAGGCGTGTTAGACCCTCCGTAGCGGCGACAAGCCAACGAGCTAAGGGACTGAACGGTCTTTCATTAAACCCAAACAGCTGTAGAACTGAAACGATTACAAGCCCTAATGGGCGGAGAGCAATGCACATAAACTCATCGGGCGAACGGCTTACAAGTTCAACGGAGGAGGCCATCAGAATGACACTCAAAAAAATGGGGAATGCTGGGCATCCCGCCCACACGTCCCGCCAGCGTCCCGCTGGCCGACGTGGAGGTGGGGCCCAGCAATTTCCCTTCAAGGGAAATGCTGGGCCCCACGCTGGGCCCCACTTCCACGTCGGCTGGCGGGACGTGGGCGGGATGCCCAGCATTTCCCCAAAAAATTAACACAGTGCAGATTTTATGGAACTGAAAGACCCAAATAAGATGAGAGCTGAAAACATCAAAAAAGGAGGCAGACCACAATTGATCTGTGCAGGCCATGGCAGCATCGGGGTTGGGGGAGACAACAGCAACACCGGAGTTAGAAAATGGGCCGGCAAGAAGGAAGAGAGCTAGGCGCGTGTGGGACTACTCGCGCTGACTAGACTCCGCCGGACTTGGCCAGTAACGATGATTACCAGAGAAGATAAGCATATTTTTTTCATTAGGTACTAACAATATAATATTTGTTTGTGTTCAACTTTAGTAATGTCTTTAACAATCACCGACAGTATGCGGATGCTACTATGTAAAGATTAATTACTTATCAAACATGGAGTAGTATGATAAACATTAAAATGTTTTTGCTATCATCACCATGTATCATGAGTGAGATATTAGCTATTCTCACGTTAGTTTTTGTCTGCATTTCAAAAGTAGATCGTAGGCTTTTTACAAGTGGATCGACGGTCAAAATCATATCCTCATGCGTATCAAATGCATCTGATGGCATCAATTTTTTCTTTTTCTTCTTTTATTCACAGAAATTGTAAGACGGAGATACCTGCATATATAGTTCCAGATGAAGGTTACATTTCTTGCTCGGAGGCCTTATTTGAGATGGTAACGGATACAACAGGATGGGATACGGTACAATATATTACCTGAGTCTTGAGGCACATCTGCAGACTTAACAAAAAAAAGGTGGAAAAGAACAAACCAAGACAAATAATTTCCACTGCACTTGTGCATGAACCGCAGGCGCCTCCGCCGGAAATCACAAAATCACACACAGAGGTCATCAGTGATGTCGTGGATCAGGTCCGCCAGGAATCATTCGCTTGGTCCCAAACTTATTCCTTCCGACTCGTCTTTCCATGCTAGCCTTTAGCACTTCATTGGCAATCTCCGTCAGTGCTCGGTTGCTCTTGTTTACGAAAGGACTAGGAGACCGACTTTCGGAACTTGAAGAGCCAACAATGGCCAGGAAAATGCATAACCAAAATTTGAGGCCTGCCATTGTTGAGTGGTCAAGGTTAAGCTTCACAAAACCACTGCAATTGGGCAGAGACTGAAAGGTACCTCAATTGGGTATAAAAGGACCTGCAATGTGGATTTGCGTGGTAATTAATTAATATGTCTCATACTATGAATGGAATAAGTTCACATTTCCCACTATCGTGGGGGTATATAATTTATTGCGTACAGGACGTACGACTGAAGAAAGAAACGCATTTGCCATATATAGATTATGCACTATCATGGATTGATTTCAGGGCCATTTTTATAAGGATAGATAGCTGGGATTGGAGGCTGCTGTCTTCAACCGAGAAAGTTTTCTTAAAGAACATGTAACCGGTGACTGTTCTGTACATCTTAAGCCAAACAAATTGGCCACGCAAAAGAAGATAAAGCGTCAAGGACAGCATCAAGAAGAAGCCCTATAGGGCGATTGGGATAAGGGTTGACTATATAACGCAACAAAAACAGGAAACGTACTGTAACCTAATATGACCTACTTATTCTAGGATAGCGTTAGGTTCTGTATAGTGATGGGCGGTGAATTCACTGGTGAAATAGGTCTAAACCTAATTCAGCTGCCCAGCACAGAAAGAACAACAGAGATCTGAAAGTGGATGAGAAAACACTGAAAATAGATGATGATTAATGGTTCAATATGGGAACGATCCTAATAAAGTTGGAGTCCGTACCATAGGATTTATAGTCATATGATAGAGAGAATATATTATGTATCTATGAATATAATATGTATCTATCGATCACATATAGAATAAACATATTCCAGCCCCTCCAGTGAGCTTTTTCTAGCCCTACCAACTTTGCTGTATCCAAATTGTCGGTGTTTTAATTACTAACTCTTATTGGTTTCGATAGCTATGTAGGCATGTTCATCTAGTCCTGCCACCGACAGAGCTCCGCTTCCGGTTCTGACAAGGTGAGGTCCGGGGCTTCCATGAATCGGAATTGGAGCTCACTTTGAAGACTTACCGGAGGCAAAACTGGAAGGGAACCGTTCTGTCGGTTCAACAGAAAATCCAGTTCTGTTTGAATTCTTTTTCCTTTAATATTTAAACGACGTTGTTTGGTTATTTTTTAATTAAAAAAATTATCACAAGTTTTGATCCAGGGTTAAAATTTTGAAAAAAAAAACCTAACGGGTTCTCAATTTCTCCTTCTTCATACGACTCTCACTCTCTCTCTCAAGCTCTCGTCTCACCTCTGGCCTCTCTAAACTCTCTCTTTCAAGCTATCACCTCTCTCTCTCTTATCTTACTCTCTCTGTCTCTCACGTTGTTCCTTCTCTCTCACACCGTTCGAATATCTCTCGCTGACAGTCAAGTTCACACATGTCACGTCGACGCCGTTTCCTCAACCACTTGCAGCTTGCTTGCCAATCAATCGCCGCCATAACTTCTCCTTTCCATTATTGCTTTGCAGTTTATTTTTGTGGGAAAAACATTTTTGCTAACTTGTGTTCTGCTTGTTAATTGTGTGTAGGGTTTCGGTCTAGATCATATTTGGGGTTGAGACTTCTAACACTGTGATTCTGTGGTAAGATTTCTAACACTATAAATTGTGATTAAGTGGTAATTGTGTTTTGTATTTAGGGTTGGAAATTTGGAGATTGTGTTTGCTATGAAACTGGGGTTGGAGATTGCGTTTGTTGTGAATCTGGGGTTGGAGTCTTGGAGATTGCGTTTGTTGTGGTTCATATTTGGTTCATATTTGTTGTTGATCACTTTCTGAATTCCTCAAAACACTTGTAAAATGCAATGTATGTACTGGTTGAAATTAATTAAGTTAATAAAATTCTGCCTCTTATTATTAAATTTGTGAGAACGTCTTTACCTTAGAAGATTTCTCATTAGGCTCTTGTAATGATCCTCATAGTTGATACCTAAGTGTACATCTTTATTTTCTGTAAATAAGACCTAAATAGACCAAAAAATATGACTCAAAACATTATCGAAATTCCGACATCCGATTCCGGTAAATCCACTTCCGTTTCTATTAATTTCGACAATAGTCGGAAGCGGAAGCATAATCCATTTAGGGCATCCGCTAGTTAACAGGTCAGATATCGGAATGTTAATTCTGCTTCCGACATGTCCGATGTACACCCATGTAGCCATATCTACTGTGATCCGCCACGCTCTCTTTGTCTTGCATTGGAGCACTTTGTGGTTTCATAACCTCTTTATGGGGTCTCACATTTTCATTTACAGTCTGATAAAGATTGGGTTATATATAGGATTTCCTTTGTATGCGTTCTAACCTTTGAAATGCAACGCTCTCGGCATTATTCAAAAAAAAAATAGACATTATTCTCTACATAAATACTCTAACTAAGATGTCTAACTCACGCGACAGACATGTTTCATAGGTGTTCCCATCTCTCTAGAAAAGTGAACAGGTGAGGACAAGTTATGGACAAATAATCAAGTCAATGGAAGCCGAGATTACGAACTTTGGCTAACAGATACAAACTCATCAGTAAATCTCTGGAATCAACACCGATACCGATACTTTTACAACTAGCAACTATGAATCAGATGGGACGCGAGACCATGCAACTTCTGCCTCTAAGGCGGCTATGTGAATTACAAGGATGATATATACACAATTTTAATCTCGCAATAGTGGTAATCTGTCCACACTGTATATGGAATCATTTTTGTAGCCGTTGGCACTGACGGAGTCATCATATCCTTCACCAGCACTGTCTGTCTCACAGGTTTCTCCTTCACCCATCCTGGGATGGAAGGGAAGGATGCGTAGACGTCCATCTGACTCTAGCAATTACCTCTGCTTTTAGTTGGCACTTTCGTATAAGGTCCATCTGAAGTGAAATGATATTCGATGGTCTTGGAAGTAGCTCCATAGCCTCCCCTTTTGGGATGACCACCTGCTCAATGGCTATTCTTGCATCCTGTAAAATGGAGAACTACTAAATTGAGAAGAATGGCATTCATGTCTTGTGAACTAGCTCACCAAAATTTTCACATGAAAGTCCAACTGACTACATGCATTTGTTAGACTTTTCAGTAACATGTTAAGTCATTGTAGTAAAATGGAAGATCCTTTATTACCTCCAAGGCATTTAGCTTCTCAGATAATTTCATCTCATCTAGTGGTTCAAACTCCTTTAATCCATCTTTCAGATCTTTCGTTAAGGCCCTTATCGCCTTCGTTATTTGAACCAACGACCTTGTCTAGAAAAGAGAGTAGGTCATGGTCAAAACTTTGATCACTATGGGTTCCCGTTGAAAAGAAGAAGATTGCAATCAATTACCTTAGTCACATAAATGGGTATGTCATGAGATTTAGTAGCAGCTTGAATCCGGGAATTCTTCTTGATCTGGGTTTGCAAGGAAAGTAGCGCATCTGCCTCACTGATATTGTCAGTTAAGAGAACGGTGTTGAAAGTGGTGTAGTCCCCTTGTAATGTTTTAAAATATAAGTGAGTTAACACAATTAATCCAATTGGGTATTGCTAAACAATGTGGGAATACACCACTTTCAACACTCCCCCGCAAACTCAAGGTGGACAAACCGATAAACCTTGACTTTGGAGTTACAAAATAATTACAGAAAAAAATAATTATAAAGATTGCCGGTACTGAGCCGGGAGGTTGCCGGTACTAAGCCGGGAGAAAAATGTTAGAAATAAAAATATTTATACTTGATAAATGAGACATCCATTTGGAGAAAATAATTACACTCAACCGCAAACTCAAGGTGGACAAACCGATAAACCTTGAGTTTGAAGTTAAAAAATAATTACAGAAAAAAATAATTACAAAGGTTGCCAGTACTGAGCCGGGAGGTTGCCGGTACTGAGCCGGGAGGATGCTGGTACTGAGTCAGGAGGTTGCCGGTACTAAGCCGGGAGAAAAATGTTAGAAATAAAAATATTTATACTTGATAAGTGAGACATCCATTTGGGGAATACCCAATTGGATTAATTGTGTTAACTCACTTATATTTTAAAACATTACAAGGGGGCTTTTATTTATAAGCTTACAAACTCACACACCCCACATTGCTAAGCAATGTTGGACTACACTACTTTCAACACTCCCCCGTAAACTCAAGGTGGACAAACCGATAAACCTTGAGTTTGGAGTTACAAAAATAATTACAGAAAAAAATAATTACAAAGATTGCCGGTACTAAGCTGGGAAGTCGCCAGTACTGCGCCGGGAGGATGCCGGTACTGAGCCGGGAGGTTGCCGGTACTCAGCCGGGAGAAAGCCAGTACTGAGCCGGATGGTCGCCGGTACTAAGCCGGAAAAGTTACCGGTACTAAGCCGGGAGAAAGCCGGTACTAAGCCGGATGGTCGTCAGGAGGTAACCGGACTAAGGCCGAAAACCTTGCTCTGATACCATGTTAGAAATAAAAATATTTATACTTGATAAATGAGACATCCATTTGGGGAATACCCAATTGGATTAATTGTGTTAACTCACTTATATTTTAAAACATTACAAGGGAGCTTCTATTTATAAGCCTACAAACTCACACACCCCACATTGCTAAGCAATGTGGGACTACACCACTTTCAACAGGCATCATTCAACTTCAACTGTTTAATCGCTTGAATCACACTCGCCTCCAGGATCTAGAATAACTGCTCACTGTATCAGCACCATATGGCATAAATATTCTTAGCACACAACTACTACTGGTTCAAATACGCTATTGCTGACATTTATTGATAATGACATTTTTCTAAGACCAGAAAACAAGCTGAATCAATAGCATGGTAATAAGTACTTGAAAAAAAACTATTGTCCCAACACCCCAATATAATCTACACATTAATTTCACACAGGCCATATGCACACATGCACAATGGACCGAATTGCGAACACATACACACACAACAGGTGTATGGAAATGTATGTTTCTGAGTGTTAGTTTAATATTTCAGCCGGCCTATCTGATTCTATCTTTCCTTTTTAACTATAGACATTGGCACAAGCACACCACTGGTAAAGAGGGACAGAAGCAATCATTTATGATAGGATTACTTGTTAAGCTTGCAACCTGTTAAGAATAAAATAAAAGAGAATAGAAATTTAGACTAAAAGAGAGCGAGGAGAAGTGAGACACAAGATTTAAGTGGTTCGGTCTATAGACCTACATCCACTGTGGGAAGGCCCAAATGGGCAGATGTGTGTACTCACTGGTGTAAGGATGAGATTACAGAGAGGCTTTATTTATAAGCCTTTGATTGCAATAGCCCACATTGCTTTAGCAATGTGGGACTAACTCTAATACTCCCCCGCAAACGCAAGGTGGATACACGTTGAGTTTGGACTAGAAAAAGAAATTCCCCATAAGAAAAAATGGCGCCGGAGGATGGCCGGAGAAGGGCAGACAGTCGCCGGAAGTTGGCCGGAATCTGACCGGAGAGGCCGACAATCGCTTGAAGATGGCCGGAGAGGGTCGCCGGAATGGGGAAGACGCTGGAAGGTCGTCGGAGGAATGCCGGACGGGGCGCCAGAAGGCCCGAGAGAAGACGCCGGAAGATCGCCGGAGGAATGCCGGACGGGGCGCCGGAAGGCCCGAGAGAAGACGCCGGAGGAATGCCGGACGAGGCGCCGGAAGGCCCAAGAGAAGAACTAAAATAGGCCGGACTGGACTAGGCCTAAACTAGGTCAAGCTAAGCCAACAAGAGTGCTGACCAGCCTGAGCCAAAAATGGGCCACAGGATCGAAATGCTCTAATACCATGTTAAGAATAAAATAAAAGAGAATAAAAATTTAGACTAAAAGAGAGCGAGGAGAAGTGAGACACAAGATTTAAGTGGTTCGGTCCATAGACCTACATCCACTGTGGGAAGGCCCAAATGGGCAGATGTGTGTACTCACTGGTGTAAGGATGAGATTACAGAGAGGCTTTATTTATAAGCCTTTGATTGCAATAGCCCACATTGCTTTAGCAATGTGGGACTAACTCTAATACAACCTATAGTTTTTTATATCCAAAATAGAGATTACTTTCATTTTAGCTCAGGCCCTTCTGAGCTCAGTCAACATTTAGCCCAAGCTTTAGACGAAGTGAAGCCTCAATCCAACATTTTTTTTTAAGCTGTTTTTGTAGGTTCTACAAGCTATCATATTCGCACAGATCCCTCTACCCTACACTTTTTTTCTTTGTAAGAAAAATTACACTTTATCCCCTCCAATTATCACCTCATCAACATTTCCCTCTAAAGTACCAATCTTGACAATTGACCTTCTTAAACTACCGCTTTTTGGCAATGAGTCCCCCAATTAAGATCTGAGTTAAGTGGTCAATTACCAACGATGAAAATTTGGGTACCACGTCGCAAATGGATTGGTAATTTGAAGTTGTAAAGTGTGACTTTTCACTTTTCATTTATTTCCAAATAGCTTTCTAGAATACAAACAAGATGGACATTTGTTGTACCAACCATTATTGTTAGTCCCGGTTCCAATAAGGAAAAGATGAGAATTGTAATACTGTTTTCGTGGTGTTGATGCCTAAGCGTGCTTCTTCCCCTATGCTGCCTATTGATACTAACGGAGTAAGGTTGACCTGCCACGCCCCATAAGCGTAACCTTTAGCTTAATACTAAAGTCTGCAACTGAAGCTTCTGAGGCTGCATAAATCAAGATTACACAAGAGAAGGAACACCAGATAGTTTCATAGTTTCACAGTGGCTCCATTAATTAACGGGTTTTGTTGGATCTGAACTAAATATAGATTCCCAACAGAGCCTCAATCTGTCCCCAACACAGGCATCAACCTAGAAAGAATAAACATGGTGTTTTGTTCGTAAAATTTTAACAAAATTTTTACTTTTATCACACTTCAAAATTTTACTTTTACTTTTATCACTTATTCATCAATTCCAATACACCTCCTTTTTAACATCAACATAAAATTTTAACAAAATTTTATAACCAAACGCCCTGTAAATATACTCTTCTTGATAATCCCCTAACCTCCTTGCCTTGTATCCTTCCACAATGGGATTCGAATCCTAGCTATGTCCTTGAAAGTAAGGGTGAGTACAGAACCGGATGGAGGTTCCGGTTCCGGCACTCACCGGAATGGAACCGGAATTTTCCGGAAACGGAACCGAAAATTCCGGTTCCATATCTGGGCCTGAAGGCCCATTTTCGACTTAGGCCCAAATTTTTTTAAAAGCCAAAATTTGGCTGTTTTTTTTTTCCTGAACAAATGTCTCTTTAATTATTTTTTCCAAAATATATAAATACAATCATGTCTAAACGAAGCTAGAGTTAATTGAAAAATCTGCAACCAATTAATCTCATACCTGAACAAAAACATAACTCTAGCCCATTTGGAAGTGGCTACAGTGAGTCAACTACATGCAACACTGATTCAAACAAAGATACTACAAAATCTGCAACCAATTAATCTACATGTAAGAGTAATTTGGACCGGTGCCCACCACAAAATTGAAGATTGGAGACCAATGGAAACAGACATCTGCAATATTGTATACATGGCATCCAACTCTCCTTCAAAATAAAGCCCTTCACAGATACTACCCCTTGGCCCTGAGAAAGAAATACTTCCATCAGCAACACCAAGCAACAGAATCTACAACAAAATTATTTGTCAAAACCCCTCTGCTCCCACCCAACCCCAGGAGATGAACATAATAACCTATAGATGATAGCAATGGTTAGCTGGTAGTCATCTTGTCATATATTTCTTAAGAGGTAAAATCATGCAAGGCAACTTCAAAACACAAAAAGGCCCGAGAAGTATTTCAATTGCACACCCGATTACTAGTCCATACAGAAAAGCACATATAGAATCTCAAACTTCTTACCTATTTCTGAAGGTAATTTTCCACTTTAAATATTTCACACCCTACCCACCAAACTTTACATTTGTTACGAATTGCCTGATAGTGTGTAGTGGGTGACTTTTATCACAATTCTAATAGGGTCAGGTAGTCATCAAGAATAAGAAATGTCCTCCCGAGAACTTTATACTAATATATGCCTGTCTTATGGAAATGGGTGGCTTCTTCTACTTGATTTAATTGAACCTGCATATCAGCAATGCAGTATTCTATAGTCTTCAGAACACTTTGTCTCAACAGCTGAAAGTTTTAGTATCATTAAATTAATGCCAAGTCTTTTATCTCTCTTTCAACCTGAAAACAAGGCATGGGTGTTCATTTTATTTTGCTTTGAATCGAGTCACTACACATTGTTACGGTAAGTTCAGACATTTGCTAAGCTGGTTGGTAAACAATGATATCGGTTTTTTAGACTTGAAGAATCCAACTCATTTGCAAGCATGAAAAACAACAAACCAAAGAAAAGCATACAGTCATCGACATGATATCTGAGATGCATGAAGGGCTGGTAGAGGCAGATATGGTACAAGGGTCAGTCCCATCAGATATAGATCCTATAAAAAGTTATCAGATATAGATCATATTTTACCCAAATAATGTCATTTGAATATGTCTCTGCCACATCACATAATTTGCCAGTAATGTAAGATGTAGAATACTTCCCATCAGCTGTTCCATACTCCCCCAAAACCCAGCAAATGACCTGAAATCAGAACAAACAATTTATTATATTAAAACAGTAGTATCCTTTCAGCAACACATAATGGAGATTAACAAAGAAAACTGAAACCTAAAATAGGATATCAGCCACTAAAATACTAAATAGATCATGGTGCTTGTCCAACTGATATCCTCAAGTTCTCCATCTCTAAAAAAGAAAAACAAAACAATTATAAGATAAATACTAAGAGAACCAAATAATCAATTAACAAAGCAAAAGATTTAACAAAATAAAAAGTATACCCATATCTAGTTTGTAACTCAAGGGATCATCTCCACCATCAATGTCGACATCATCTTCATCAAGTATAGGAGTAGCATGCAACCAATTTTGTGCACATATGAGGCCCTCCACGGTACAAGGCGCCAAAGAAGAGCGAAAAGCATCCAACACTCTGCCGGAAGCGCTAAAAGCAGACTCAGATGGCACGGTAGTAATTGGGATAGCTAACACATCCTTTTGCAATGCGAGAATGAACTTGAAACTTCTGAGAATTCACCTTCCACCACAACAAAATATCAAAACCCTCCACCCTTGGTTCCACATCTTCAATCAAGTATCTCTCCACCTCAGACTTCCTATCTAGCAAGTTTTGTTGCTGTCGATAAGTAGGAAGACCTCCCCATAAATGCTGATCAATATTCATCAATTCATCCATATTTGCATAACTATGACTTCCACTTGGCTGCTCTGATTGGGCTATGAAACCTCCACTATACTCCTCAAACATATTTTCTAGAGTACCTCGCACCATAGCAGTGAAATCCATGCCCTTATCCTTCCCAAAATTGTTGATAGCCCAATACTCTAAAGTGATGAGTTTAAAGCGAGGATCTAATACTGCAGCTACAAATAAAAGTCTATTCACCTTCCTCAAATCCCCCCAATACTTATCATACTTGCTTTGCATCTTTTTAGCCATGTCACAAAGTGAGATATCAGAATAATTAACAAAGGTCTCCAAATGAAACTTAATTATTGCTAACTCCTCAAAAAATGTATTTGAAGTTACATACGAAGATCCTGATATGTGTAGGGTGACCTCATAGAACACTTTCAAAAACTTCACAGACAGTTTAATGTGCTCCCAATCCTCAAATAAAGGTGACCCCAATCCCTTCCTCACATGACTATCTTCATTCAAATACATCACTAAGTTCCTATCTCCATCCAACATATCCTCAAAAACTTCCCGAAATTTTTCAGTCCTTTCTAACATTATATAAGTGGAGTTTCATCGAGTTGGTACGTCCATTTGCAAGAAATTGCTATCAGACAACAATCTATTTGCAGCGGCCTTCTTGAACCCAGCAAGCCTTTGAGGACTAGATTTCACATATTTCACAATATTTCGTATCTTTGCAACGGAATCATCTAACTCCTTCAAACCCTCCTGAACTATAAGATTCAAAATATGGGCAACACATCGCATATGAATGAAATCATGCTTACACACAACATTTGACCCACCTCGTAATTGCTTTCTTTTCACTTGATCAATTGCAACATCATTGTTGGTTGCATTATCAACCGTGATTGTGAGAATTTTGTCAATCCCCCAAATATTCATACATCTCTCTATCTCTTTCCCAATACTAGCCCCTTATGTTCAATTATACGGCGAAAGTAAATAATCTTCTTCTGTAAACACCACCTCCTATCAATAAAGTGGGTTGTCACGCACATATAGTTCACATTTTGAACTGAAGTCCACGTATCAATGGTAAAACACACTCTAGGACTTTCTATGGCAATTGCCTCTTTCAACTTAGTCTTTTCTTCTATATACAACTCCATATAATCCTTCATGATCGTAAATCTACTGGGCATCTTAAAACGGGGCTCAAGTCTCTCCACCAATTTTCTAAACCCTAACCTCTGCACAGTCCTAAAAGGCATCTCATCCATTATCAAATATTCAGCAATTCACCTCCTCACCTCCTTTTCACTATAAGTATCCAACTTCAAAACACTCTTATCACTCTCTGTTGCTTTCGAAGCATCCAATGTCAACCTAGATTGAGTCTTGTATAATTGGCCTTGTTGCTTCTTATATGGCAAACAACGTCTCAAATGAGCCCTCATACCCGAAGTCCCATGGCGTTCAGGGTGGCACCCAACCTTGGCCTTACAATGATGATATTTGGCTTCAGGGTGTTCAGGTTTGACAACTGACAAAATTTTAGTGAAGCGATCCCACACAAAACTCTTGCGAGTATTCTTTCTCTTTTTACTTGGTTGTTCTTCTTACTGATTGGTAATATCCTCATCACCACCAGATTGAGGACTACTAACTGACTCATCAGGTATTGGACCACCACCACTAGGGCAAGACCCTACATTTGTAGTATGTGTAATACTAATCTCATCCATCTGACATTAAAAATATTTGATTTTCAATTCATTTGAATAACAAAAAATAAATGCAAAATGACTCGATCTATCTAAATAAACTCTAAACAGCTATGTTCACAACCTAAAGGATCTAAGCATAAACAACAAACATGTTTACAGTCAATTATCAAACATTATTTGACCCCAGATTGCTCTGGACAAGTTTCGTTCTACCCGCAGTTCGGCGATTTAAGGCCACTTAGCTGGTATCCACTTGTTAATGGTCTAAACTAAGTTACTTTGTGCAATCACTAAAACCAGCCATCAATTCACAAACCAGTCATCGATTCACAAACCAGCCATCACATTCACAAAACAATCATCAATTCACAAACCAGCATGCCAGTTTACAATCTAGCAAGAAAACAAGATGAACATAAACCATACAACTCGATGCCATACAACTCGTGAACATGTGCATGAACAGATGATAGCTACTTGCACTATATGCCATACAACAGATGGTACTGTGTATGAACAGATGATAGCTACTTCCTTGCTGATCAACAGATGGTACTGTGTATGAACAGATGGTACTCGTGAACATGTGTATGAACAGATGATAGCTACTTCCTTGCTGATCAACAAATGATAGCTACTTGCACTATATGCCATACAACTCGTGAACATGTGTATGAAATTTCTCTTAGGCCCAATCATTTTCGTATCTCTATTCTGCTATGAATGTCTATAGAACTTATTGCACTTTATTTTCCTCATTGATGCTGAACAATATCTTCTACTTGTGATCAGTCATGAAACTTATGATGCATAATTTTTATTACCCTCATTGTAAGTATATCCAATCACTTGAGTTCTAGAAAGCAAGAGGCCTCTTGTTCTTGTCATTTTCATCTCTTGAACCATAATAACCATTGTATATTGTACTTGTAAGTTCACTGGATCTTATACATTTGATGCTTATGAACCTATTCTTCTAGTTTACAATCTAGCAAGAAAACAAGATGAACATAAACTAACTGATGGACCAAACTTTACAGGATCCTATTAAAAAACAAAGAAAAGCCTTTAACAACAGAATCAAGAAGATGGTATGGCAGAAAATTCAAAGTGAAAAGTTTCACATGAAAATAATAGCTTCAAAGCCAAAATTTCAAGGCACATATCAAATCTCAATGATAGAAGAACCTTGTAGGGCACCCATGCTCATGAGTATTACCTCAATCTGTTGAAGTTTCTTATGGCAATACTAACTAACTCATTTCAGAAGATATATCTGAATTAAAAATTCTGAAATAAAGTCATAAATCTCATCTCACCAAACAATCAGAGGAACAATCAAATGAATCAAATCAGATGAACTTCAAACAATCAGATTTTCTCTTGGCCTTACAATGTAGTCAAGCAAAACACAAGAGATCTTACCTTTTGATGACACTTGGCCTTCAAAGTTCAAAATTAGTTACTGAGTTGTTCATGTTCACATTTAAATGGCTCCAATCAATTATCAAACATCAAGTCCAAACAAGTGTACAATACACAAACTGAACAGTTCAAAACATACTACAACTGCAAAAGCATATGTGAACCCATTCCTAGTGCACCAAAATAAGAGCAGATGTGAACCCATTCCTAGTGCACCTCCAGCACTAGTCCCATAATATGAGTGATATACTGCCAAGATACTTGTTAATGATCTAAAATAAGATATCATGAGGGGAGGGAGAGAGAGAGAGAGAGAGAGAGAGAGAGATCCACACCTTCAACAGCTGATCGTGTGATATACTGCCAAGATACTTCCTATCACGTGAAAAAGCTACAAGGTGAAGCAAAACCAAAGGTTAATTTTGTACTTTGATCAATGGTCATCAGTCCAGGATTGTGATAGCCAGGAAAAAGGAGAGGAATCCAATGCCATCAGTAGATTTATTTATGTATTTCACCAGAGAAGCATTAGATTAACAGGCAGTACATTAACAGGCAGTAGAAGCATTAGATTACCAAGACGCTCCACGGGATACTCTAAGTGCTCTCCAATCGGTTGAATAATTCTGTTGGATAATATGCCCACCAGGCTGAACAAAAATCACATGATTGTAAGTATTAAAGAAGGCAAAAAATGAATGAATAGTTGAGATATCCTCAATAACTTCAAAGCAATCTGAAACAACTATTGTAGTGACACCCACTCACCTTCAACAATGCACCGACAGAGTTTGGAGAGAGAGCAATAAAGGGATCACTGGAAATCAGAGCAAAACAGTGAATAGTTGAGAAATTAACAAACCCTAAAATCAAATTAAGTAATTAACAAACCCTAACTATGTGATTTAAAGACTCAATACAACTAATGGATGGGAAATTAACAAACCCTTAGTTGAGAGACCGAGAGCTGGTGAGAAATCCGACCACAAAAGGTCCAAATCCAACTGGTGGATGGCAGCAACCCGTGAGAAAAAGAGAGAGAGAGAGATTTCGGGAGAGTCAGGTCCAAGGAGAGAGCTGAGAGATCAGATCTCGAGAGGGAGGATGGGAGGGACGGTGGCCGGAGTCGGAGGGAGTCGAGGGCTCAGGGACAGGGAGTCAGGACTTGTGATTGTGAAGTAACTGAAGTCGTAAGTGACCTGGGTCGTTTTGACCCAGGTCACATAATTTTTTTAAAGGGCTCAAACAGCACTGTTTGAGCCCTTAAATTAATTTTTTTTAAAAATTACCAGAACCGGAAAATTCCGGTATTTCCGCCGGAATTTCCGGTTCCAGTTCCGGAATAGGCCGGAACTGGTACCGGAATTCCGGAAATATCCGGATGATTTACTCCCTTACTTGAAAGGGAGATGTCCACTTGCCTGACTGCCATCATAATTGGAACTTTTTCCCAGCTTGGTCATGGTATCTGCTTTCTATGTTTTTATTTGGACATATAGCACCTAATCTAGCAATCTAGCATATGAGGTATGGCATACAACTCGGAGAATAAGGCTTTAGAACATATGGTTGGCGAAGTGAATATACTTCTTTGTTGAATCATTTTCAAATGGACTCATTTTTCACCCTGGCCACCTAGGCCCATGGCTTATCTTTTATATTGGGCTGAGCTAAAAGGTTAAGGAGCAACAGCACAGCTGATCTGGGTCGAGCATGAATGAGGACATTCAGCTGTAGGCTGAGCTTGAGCAGATGCTAGTGTGCTCAACCCAACCTGATTAACAGTCCAAATAACAGGTAAAATTGATAACACCAACATTGAATATCTTCCACACTAACTGACAATTAACTCCGCCTATAAAGGCACTCCTTGCATTCATTGGTAAAACTTGCAAGCTGATGACTTACCCAATAAACAATAGGCGAAGGGGCACCCGTCCTTCCCAAATATCCTCTCCCATGTTAGCACGGACCTCAGAAGTGAAAGCATCATAGTCGGTTTGTTCATCGATCATCTCCAGAGCATCTTCAACCACTATACCACTTTTCGCATCAGAAAGGGAGAAAATAAAAGGTCCCTTTTTGTAGTTTCTTTCATATCCTGAGAATTCATCTTGCGAACTTTGACATTTGGGAAACGCCCTTCACCAGCAGCAGCAATAACAAGGCAAATGATAAGATGACGTACTAATGCGAACTCAAAATGTAAGAAATCAATTTATGAAGTACAAGGAAGACACAAAAAATATCTATGTTTTCTTTCTTAAAATGACAAAGAAAATCACACATGAGAGAATGGCATCTATTGTTGACTCTAGGCTACGATGAACCCTCAACTCCGTCTTTGAAATTATCTCCACTCCACAATTAAATGTTGAAGGCCCTTTCCTTTCCAAAACGTTCTTCTGGACACCCCTTCGGCTGGCCTCTTCATCCCCAAGTGTCAATAATTACAGCAACATCACCAAATTGAATGATGGTACACCATTATTTTCCTATGCCTAATATATAATTGCTATAAAAATATAAATATGGAGAACTCACATTGTCACCTTGTTTTGGGGGTTGGGGGTTTGGGGGGGGGGGGGGTTGAATCACCTAAAATAGCAGATTACAGACACCAATGAAAATACTAGTCCAAAAACTCCATAGATACAACCTTCTCTTGGAAGGTGTAATAAAAACGTGAGCACTTCCCCACCCTCATCACCTGAGCCAGGACCCAATCATTTTCAGCCACAACCTTATCTAATAACTCACTTTCAAGCTGATACATAGATAGTGAAATGTAATCCAGCAAGAACTTGTTTACTCACTGATAGCATGTCGGTGTTCATTGAAAGTTTCTAGATGGGGACAACGAATGCTCCAATGGAACTGTGATCGGTTACTCCAAAGTTTATTCATCCACTTCGCTGATACCAATGTAGAAAGAAAGGGATGCACCTATGCGAAGACTCATGAACCAAGCTTGGAGATAGCAAAAAACAGATGGCAAAAGGTTCCCAAAGCAGTCACTTCCAAATTCTGAGTGGTTGACTGAGAGGTTGTTATAAAATATTATCAAGCAAGAATTGCATAAACTTTTCAAATAGAGTAGTCTATACAACTCATTATATACTACAGAAGCAAAAATATAGTTTTCTTTCTAAAATTCCATAGGAGTCCATATATGACCAAGATTGCATCCATCAGTCTTGACATACTTTAAACTGTACATCTTCCAAGTCACGAGTAGGAATGACTTCTTGCATTCCATGTCATTTACTTCAATGCTTTGGAGGCCGGTACAGTGAACACCTTATATACCAGGCACTCGCAACATAAAGTCTTTCTTTGTGGCATAAATCACATATACAAGTTTCAAGTCCCCAAGTTTACAACAAATGCAGTAAACTACTTACATATTCCGCCATGACAAAAGTTATCTCACCTGTATTCCTCCAACAAGCATCTCTAGTGCAGGATTCATTGTCAGGTTCTCAATTGTTACTCCATGAGCAGTGGCAACTAGCTGAATCCCACGTTGTGCTATCGTGCTTGCAGCCATTGCTTCAAGTTTTGTGCTTATTTCGTCAATTACAATAACTTGTCGCATATGATTTTCAACTGCCTCTATCAATATCTAACCATGCAAGTTAAAAACAAAACAATACTTCTTCAAACGAAGCTTGTAAAAGACCACGAATAGATAATGAAATAAATTGATAATATGTGATCCTAGCAGCAGTATGACCCTACTGTTCTGAAAATCTACAAGAAAGCATATGAAGCATCATCTCAACAATACTCAAATGATCAGATATTCCAAATTACCAACAATTTGCAGCCCCTGACTACAGACTTGTAATTCGATTAAGTCAATCTTTCTCGATAGAGCACATGTCTTAAAGAGGAAGTTGGAGGTGCTGGCTGTTTTGGATCACTTGATTGAGATGGAGGAAATAAGTTGGAGGCAGAAGTCAAGATCTCTTTGGCTTAAAGTGGGGGACAAGTGCACAAATTTTTTTCCACCGTATGGCCAATTCAAATAGGAGGGTTAATACGATTTCAAGCTTGGAGGTGGAGGGGGAAACTGTGGAGGACCCGGCGGTTATTTTCGAGAAAATTGTCGATTTCTATAGTTCTTTGTACAAGGAACCTTTTCCTTGGAGACCGTCTCTAGATGGTTTGGAGTTTGATTCCATTTCTGAGGAGGAAGCGAGTTGGCTCAAGAGGCCCTTTGATGAGGAGGAGGCTAGGGGGTGGTCCGTAGCCTCAATGGGGATAAGCCACCGGGCCCAGATCTGGGCTCCCCCGCACGGCGCGAGCCGCGGGGGTGGCTGGCGGCCACCCCTCTGCTCTGTTGTGTTTTTTTTTTAATTTCGAAAATGCCAGGTGTCGAGTTGTGATTGGTGATGACGTGTCTAATTTTGACACGTCAGCATTTACCGTTAGGGTTTCAAACGGCACATAACGGAGAGGCATATTTGCTCCTGAAAGTATACCTCAGGGGTATGAAAATGACTTTGTTTACCTCAGGGGCATATTTGCTCTTTCCGCATACCCCAGGGGCATGGGGTGCATTTAAGCCTTTTTTTTTAATAAGGAAACGGGAATCAAGTTTGGTGGGAGGGGTTTATAAAATTCTTGCCAAAGTGTTGGCAAATAGGCTGAAATTTGTGTTGCAGAAAGTCATTTCACCTTCTCAGAACGCCATTGTGAGAGGGAGGCAAATATTGGACTTTGTGTTGATCGCCAACGAGTGCATTGATTCTAGATTGAGAACAAATGTGTTGGGTTTAATGTGTAAACTGGATATTCACAAGGCCTACGACCATGTGAATTGGGACTTTCTGTTGTATCTCCCACAGAGATGTGGGTTTAGTGACAAATGGTGTGGGTGGATTGCTTTTTTTGTTTTCACTGTTAGATTCTCGGTGATGGTGAATGGATATCCTCACAGCTTCTTCGGTAGCTCTCGGGGTTTGCATCAGGGCGACCCTCTCTCTCTCCTCTTTTGTTCGTTATTGTCATAGAAGCTCTTAGTAGGATGATGAAAGAGGCAATTGGGAAAGGTTCTATTGAGGGGTTTAAGGTGGGAAGGGTGGTAGAGATGGGATGTATATTTCGCATTTGCTCTTTGCCGATGATACTCTCATCTTTTGTGGGGCTAATGAGAATCAGGTTCGTAGCCTCAGATGCTTGCTTGGTTCCCCCTAGGGTTGTTTTCTTTATTTGGGATGCTACGCATGGGAAAATTCTTACTATTGACAACTTAAGGAGGAGGGGCATGTGCTTGATCGAGTGGTGTTATTTGTGCAAGAGCGATGGAGAATCTGTTGATCATATCATTCTTCATTGCTCAGTTGCAAGAGGGTTATGGGCGCATATGCTGAGTATTCTGAACTTTGTATGGATTATGCCTAGGAAGGTGGTCGATGTGCTGAAGTGTTGGAGGAAGAAGTTTGAGGATCCTATTGCTATGGCCATATGGAAGAAGATCCCCGCTTATATTTGGTGGAGTTTGTGGAGGGAAAGGAATTTCAGATGTTTTGAGGACAGAGCTGTGTCTAGGGATAGTTTGAGGGGCTCTATGTTGCATTCTCTTTTTCATTGGGCTAACTCGGTGTTAGGGTGTCCTTTTGAGGGTTTCCCGGATTTTCTAAGTTTCTTAGCTTGTATGCGTTAGATGTTTTCAGTACAGTCTTTTGTACTGTTAACTCTTTATTTTTCAATAAAATCTTAACTTACTTATCAAAAAAAAGGTCTTGAAATGATCCCTATAATCAATTTAAATTAACTAAGACTTCATTTCACAAGGATGACACAACCAAATAAACAACAGAGTTGAAATGTGGTACTTCCAGATCATACCTTATGCTGCACTTCAGAGCTGGGGACTTGCATTCGGCGCGCATTACCTATACATGCGTGAGGTATATCACCACCTCCACCAATCTCATTGGAGGTGTCAACAATCATCACACTTTTCCTGTAATCATTTGCAAGCATTCGAGCTATTTCCCTGCAAATGTTGGGCAGAGCAGATTAGCAATAAAACTTGATACTCATGAGTAGCCAAGCATTTCTTAGAATACCATATATAAAAAGCCATAACAGAATGAACTGTCCATTAAAAACCTTAGTCGAGAAGTTTTTGGTTACTGTTCCAGCATCAAATAGATGCAGTAATAATAAATATTTTGTTCCCAAAAATTTAAAATGAGAATACTAAACCCCCTGGGGATCATATCCCACGAGAGATGGGAAATTATAAGAGATTTTGGTTTAGGTTCTTTTTTTTAAAAGGTATTGTTTTAATCATTAGCTGAAAACTTCTAAGATAATGTAAAGACAAGAATTTGTAATATTGAATACTCAAGAATTCAAAAATCCCACCAGTGGGATAATTTTCTGAATCAATCCTACTTGATATTTCTTAATAACCAATGTGGAATCGGTTGTGGATATGTCACAAGCACACCACAGCCAAAAGGTAATGTCCTCTTCTATAGTTCAACAGGGAACTATTGATCTAGGGATTTCACCTTTGAATGCAAAGTGACTCCAAAACCACAAAGTTCACCAGAAATCAGCCACAAAGAAGAAAAAACAGGGCAAAAAATTAACGATGAAGAACAGGACTTGCTAATCATTCATGGGTATAATATTCACAAATATAGGAGAGACTCACCGTACAATCGTGGTTTTTCCCACACCTGGAGGCCCTATGAGCAACAAGGAAGACCCGTCTTGCACCAAATCTCGCAGTAAATTAGCAATGCCAGATATTGCCCAACCAACTCGACAAGTTAAACCAATAATTGCACCTTTCCTATTCCTTATGGCACTAATGCGGTGTAATGTCCTGCTAATGCCTGCTCGATTGTCGAAGGCAAACCAACCTGCAATATGTGGTTCAAGTAAGTGTCGAGCATGGTTCTTAAACACAGACAATAATAATAAATGGAGACGGAGAGAGATGATGAGAGAGAGAGAGAGGGAGAAAGAGATTCAATATGTATTCTCTCACCATCAATTAAAAAAATTGAGAGGGCGTCCATTCACCAAAAAATAAAAAGGTAAAAGAGACACTTTAATTGTGGAGAAGCGCACTGGAAGAATCAAGAGAAGATTTTCGACGCCCACATGGATTGTGTGCGAAAAATGAGTGAAGAAAGGGGCGCGGCGGAAACTCGTGCGTGTAAGAGGGGGGCTTTGCATTGGGTTTTGGGAAGTTGGGGTTGGTGTGGGAGTGGGAGTGGAGTGATGAGGGGCAGCTGGTGATGGCGAAGCAGAGGAGAGAATAGAGCATTAGCGGGAAAAGGGGCCTGGGTTTTGGGATTCAAAAGGAGATTTGTGAAGACTGGTGGACGAGTTGACCTCTTCATCTCTTAAATTGATTCTGGGAATGTCAAACAATCAGAGAAAGAACAAAACACGAGAGGACGATTACCAACCGCAACTTTCTTGTTTCCGAGTAACTTCTCACTGGGGGTGTTTAGTTCCACCGGAAAGTTCTGATGCGGGTGCCGGTTTCATGTATCACGAAAAATTCGGGAGTATTCCCGGGTTACCCAGTACCGGAAAACCGGGTTTTCTCCTTTTTTTAATTTACGTCGTTTATCCTCCCCCACCCAATTTTTTCTGAAACCCTTCCCCCCTCGGCGGCACAGAACTCTCCCTGGCTCCCCGATCCCCTCTTCTCTTCGCCGACCACCTCCTACTGCACCTCCCCTTCCTCTCACGTGCAGCTCTCTTCGCCAACCACCACCCTTTGGTGAGTTTTCTTGAACATTAAGAGAGATTCCTTGATGTAGTTTACCGTTGTTAGGTTTTATATAATAATGATTTTTAGCGTTTACGTTATGCTAGCTTTACTGTCTAGATCTGCTTATCATTTCACTGAAAATTCTCTTTCTGAGAAGATCTTTTACTCGGTGTTTAGTTCCTGGGAAGCTTCGGTTATGGTCTATATTATGTGACCTTGAGTGCTTTATTTTCCTCATTCACCTATATTACCCTGGCAATCCGTCTCTCTTTCTTAAGCAATTTTATAATTGCAGTTTGTCCAATTGTGCAGGTGCATGACTTGTTGAAATTATACAATGAAATCAATGTACCTCTTGAACGGTTGTGTTTAAAATCCCTTCAACTTGGCAAGTGAGTAGCACAATGTTTCTAATTTGCAATCTTAATAACTTTGTTCGAGGAATTGATTCATGGAAGCTAATAAATCTTGTCATTCCTCTTCTCTAATCACGTATTGGCTTTCTGTACAGGGAATAGAGGTCTCAAGGTTGATGGAACCCGAAGGCATACATACTCATTTGACTTTTGTATACAGGTGCAGCCTCTCATCTATACAAGTGTTACTGAAAACTTCACCATTACATAACCATGCTATCACTTGATTATGTTGACTAAAAACTTGTCTCCGTACTTTTATGTGTGCTTTTCTGGGCCAATCCTATAATGATAAGTCCTTGATTTTAAGTTTCAAATTGTTGTCATCTGCCAATATTTTGCCGTAAGGTATTACATTTTTGAAGGGTGTTGCACCATGGTGAGGTACACTTGGGTCTAATTTCTGACTTGGCTAGCTACTTCAGAGTTCTGTGTGGATTAAATGTTTGTTCTAAGAATTTATAATGTACAAGATTTTTCATTAAGGTTGTCTTGGAACCAACCTGGTCAAATTAAAAACTCACAGTTAATGCTTATGATTGTACCCCAATCACTGTTTCGGGAAATCAGTTTTTAAATAGCTTTGCGAGTATCCTTGGCAATCTAGTTTAATAAGCTTTTAACATCTTGTTTTGTTTCTCAATCATAGATGGTTTTATTTTTCAGCTTTGCTCAAGCTGAAGCAGCTGCCCAAGCTGGTGCTTCTGTTATTCAGATTTTTATTAACTCTTAATGATGAATATTAATTAGCTAGAGGTGCCTTTGGCTGTATAGAATACTCTGTTTCCTAGATTAAACATTTAAGGACCACATTTTGCTGTTGGCTAATTAAGTGAATGTGGACGCCATTTTAATTCCCTTTCACCCCATTATTTGTTAATTTACTAGTTTTTTTAAAGAAATTACAAATGATGAGTAATTTCTAAATAAAAGTACCTTCATATAATGTGTGGAAATACCATTAAAATAAAAAATCCATTGGTGGGAGGTTTTAAACTCAACCGTCAATGCAGTGGATGAATACAACAATAGTACTCTATACATGGACCAAAAATCTTGGCAACAAATCAATACAATGAGAGATTAATTAGGAGACCAAGTTCATCTAATTTGGTCTACTAACAATATTATAATCATCGATTGATTCTATCAAATGATTGAGATTTCGTGGCAAGATTTTATGATGTTCTCATATTCCAAGTAGAATTCTCAGTTTCTTATATTTCCCTTTGATTGTTATTTTGGACTTTGGTTTTTTCATTTTATATAGCTAAGGGTTATTAAAAGCTTCGATCACTTGAATTTGGATTGTATTTGTTTGGAATTTGGATTGTATAATGTACTAGTTTGGATTGGATTATTGATTTTGGATTAGATTGTATTAGTTTGGAATGTATTATTGATTTTGGATTGGATTGGATTGTATTAGTGTAGAATTTATATTTTCTAAGTGCGTAATATGTTAAAAAAATGGTTCAATATGAATGTAGGATTACCGGAAACCGCCACCGCTAAAACCGTCACCGCTAAGGACCGGTTTTTGCTCTTAACGGTGTAGGTGTAGGTGACATTTTTTTAAAAACCGACATATCCGGTGTAGGTGCCGGTTTTGGCCAAAACCGGCACCTACAGCGGGATTGAACAGCCCTACTTCTCACGCTCTCCATCAAAAAGGCTAAAGAAAACAGCTTTTTAATCTATTAAATGAACAAAACAAGAAAAAATCATATAATAAGGCAAAAAAATTATATAATTAAACAATTAATTACACTTACATTATACACCACTTCGCCAATATGTCGCGTGCGGAGTAAAATTTTGAACTATTAAAATAATATATTTTTCAATCTAATCATTTATTTATAATATAATAAATATATAAATTCATTCAAATAATTATTTTTGTATTTTTTTCACTAATTTTATATCTGAAAATTTTAACTACTCCAAGATTTTAACACACAAATAAACACCAAATTCTCTCTTTTTAACTATTTCATCTTCTTTAAGATAATGTTTGATACCCAAAATATATTGGAGAATCAAAATTTCTAACAAACCAAACACATTCTAAATTTTTTAATATTTACACACACTTCAAACCTTTCACAAATTCTAATAAATCTCAATATCTAAAAAAATTAAAAAAAAATTTAAGAATATTCCCCGAAATAACAAGTTTACGGCTACAAGGTAGATGGTCTAATTTAGAAAGAAAAACAATTAGCATACATTAAACGCTATAAGAATACACTACTTAATAATTAATACGGACAATATTAAATATTGTAACACTCACATATATTATCTTTCTTTAAATTAGACTGAAACAACAAAATTGAAAGAATTATAATTCTTATTTCATGCTCCACTTGAATTTATTAGAAGAGCTCTCTTCCTCCTCACTATCACTGCTAGACTCTTGTGAATAGACTATCACAAACTCAACATATTTCATTAAAAAAAACTCTATCATATCATCCATCACCATATTTTTTTCACAAATTCGAATAAAATTCACACTCAATAAAAAAAATCAATAGAATTTAGAGGCATCCAAACACAGAATATAGTCAACATTGATTTTTGCCTTTTGATTTGTTTTATTTTTGGCTATTGTAATTTTGTGGGCTAAAAATCGAATATGAGTCTTGGGGCAGGCGGACTACAATTGTCTGAACTATAAGGCTCAATCTTATCCAGCCCCTGATTGTGGGACTGCATTTCCTGTGCCCGGTAGAGTGATGGGTTAATGGTTGGCTTCAGCCTTTTGCCGATAATATATTTGTGAATTGTAGCCACTTTCTCCTCAAGCACTTTTGGATGAGCATTCTAAATATGGGTGTTCATTTGCACCGGCAGTTACCGTTAAAACCGCTAAAATTACTACCGCTACCGTTACCGGTAAGGGCGGTTATTGTGCCTTAGCGGTGCGGTGACAGTGTCAAATATGTGATTCCGTCAATTGCGGTGACGGTTTTCGCTAAACCTTCACCTACACTACCGTTAACTACCCCTAGTTGAGACTTGAGATGATTATTGATTATGTGACATACTTTTGTTGGAATATGTTAGTTGGTTTATGTCACATTGTTGGACACTTTTATTAGACTTTAGTCTTTATGTTTGAATATGATATTATGTTATACTTTTGGACAACTTTATATTTGTTATGATTATGATATTATATTGGAATATATTATGATATTGTCCATTTGATATGATTATTGATTATAATATTATGTTGGAAATTTAAACAGTCTAAAACAGTGAAAAAAAAATGAAAAAGCTCAAGGAAAAAGTTTTTTTTTGCATAACGGTTATACGGTTTAGGTGGTTATTGTATAACCGTTACCGTTAATACCGTCACCGGCAATGACGGTTATTGTGCCTTAGCGGTGCGATGACGGTGTCAATTATGTGATTTCGTCAATTGTGGTGACGGTGACGGTTTTTGTCAAACCGTCATATACACTACCGTTAACCACCCCTACCAATGGAGTAGCCCTTGGGCGATTCTCAAATTGCTTAAAGGCCTTGGACCCAGTTAGCATATCTAGATCTTGGGGGTTCAGTTTGCGGTGCCGGCGTATACGCTTTGTGCCTCGAAGCCCTAATAGTGGGCTCAATGGGTTCTATTTGTAAAGGGCACACTTTTTGTACTAATAACCCTCTATTGTTCAATGAAATCAACCACTAGAATGCCAAGAAAAAAAAATCAGCCACTAGAAACAAAAATATATTTCATGTGAATCTATTCGTAATTAGAACTAAAATGTTTTAAAATATAATTAAATTTCCTTCTTTTAGCATATATGGACTTCAAGGTTGCAATCCATTTTTTACTTTAGCTCAGACTTGCCCATCTGTGAAGACAGTTCAGAAAGCAATAACCTACACTCCCCAAGTGGTAGAGGCGGAACCACCGTGTGACGAAGGGCGTCGGCCGACACTCATCACTGAAAAATTAATTATTTTTTTTACATATGTTTAGTCCAGCCCACCCCCCTTCAAACTAGGCTTGCCCCAACTATCCAAGCGCCCAAGCCCAGGCGTTGGGCCGACCTAATTTTTTTTAATTCGCTCATTTAATTCGCTGAGCGAATTAAAAAATATATATATGTCTAATGAAACGAAAATCCCCCCTCGGTCCCTCTCCATTTTTTCCCCATTCTCTCCCCGACACCAACTTGTTGCTAACCTCCCGAGTCCCGACACCAGCCTGCTGCCTCCCGCCGATGACGCCAACAGCCTCCAGCCGACAACGCTAGCCTCCCCCTCTCACTCTGCCCAGAGGCGGAACCACCGTGTGACGAAGGGGGTCGGTCGACACCCATCACTGAAAAATTAATTATTATTTTTTACATATGTTAAGCCCTGCCCGCCCCCCTTCAAACCAGGCCCGCCCCAACTATCCAGGCGCCCCGACACCAGCCTACTGCTCACGTCCAGAGTCCCGACGCCAGCCTGTTGCCTCCCGCCGGCGACGTCAGCCTCCCCCTCTCACTCTGCCTCTCCTCCTCCGAACCTCCACTACTCAATGATCCCGCCTCCCTGCCTCTCTCTCGGTCTCTCACTCCACTCAGTCCCGGTGGCCGGTATCCCTCTCTGGCTCTCTCACTCCACTCAGTCTCGGTCTCTCTCTGCTGCGGTGCTGCCTCTCCTCCGTCCCGGTCTCTCTCTCTAGCCTCCAGGTATAGTACAACACCGAACTCAATAGTCTCAAATTTCAATTAGATTATAATTTATGTTTCTATTAAACTATTTGCGACAGCAAAGGTTTATGTCGTGATTTTCTTTGGATTTGGGGAGCGTTCAGTTATTATTCCACATCTTGCTTTCAGAGACTTGTTTTGTGAGTTGGTAGTTGTACTTAAGTACTGGAGGAATCGGGTAGGATTGGCTTAGCTTGAATAAATCAGTTGGCTTAAACCTTGGTGAGCTTTGATCTATTGATGACAGAAGCATTCTAATTTGTGAATTTAAAATGGCATTGTGAGAGTTGAATGTTGATCCTACCTATGTCAAAGTTTTTGATACTGCAAGCAAAACTTTTGTCAATCCAAATATTCTTTTCATGACTAATTCCATGACTATTTTTTTTTTTATAAGTAGTTCCATGACTAATTCTTATCTATCTCACTTACGGATTTTGTTCTTTGTCAGGTATGCTGGTTTGAGAAGGCGCGTCCTAGTTTATCCACATATTCTCAAGGTTTACGCTCTGATCCACATAAGGACAACTCAAGCTACAGTACTTAGGGTTTGATTAGGATTATTAAATTTTTGTGAATTGGTGATGAATTTATTTTAATTATTGATGAATAATGTGATGAATTATTGATATTGTGATTATGAATTTAATTGTGAATTTGTTAATCTTTGATTAGGGTTTAATTGTGAATTTGTGAGTATTTGATTAGGGTTTGATTGAGATTATTAAATTTTTTATTTCAATATTTTTATTGTTTTTAGTCCTTAATTTTTTATATTTTAACTTTAAGATTTTAGTTTGCATTGCATAGCAAATTTTTTTTTTTGTCATTTTTCCTTAAGAGTTCGACCTCCTTCAATTGGATTCCTGGTTCCTCAAGTGCCAAGTGACCTATATCCTCTATAAGGTAAGTTTTCCAGACTGTGACCATATACCGGATCCACGGCTCTGCTTGATAGTCCACTTTGTGGAACTTGCAGCTCCAAGGTACCAATTATTCTATATACTTTCATATCCAAGCAAGATGGAAAATTGAGGGTCATTTTCTCTCTCTGTGAGCGTCGCAAAATTCTAATAACGTCCATTCAATACTGGGAAGAATTTTGTAAAAGCTATACAAAGACTGCAACTTACGTACAGAGACTTCTGACCTTTTAAATTCTCCAGTTTTTTCTTTCTCATTTAGGACCGAGAGACAATGTGATAATGACACAAAACGTTGGGACTTTACATGGCCACAATAATCCAAACAACTACAATCAAACAAACTTTCTCATCAGATTGCACGTTTGTGCCAATGAAGCAACACATGCACAAATACCGCGTTTGATTATTGCACCATCAACATCATTTACACGCGTGAACGTTTTGGCTGTGATCAGTGGCTCCACAAGTGCCCACCGGCTGGATCATATATACCAGACCAGGAAAAAAAAAAGGCAGGAAAGCCACATTTGGAACGCTGGTTCCGTATCCGACGTTGTTTTGTGAAAAACTACTAAGAACAATCCATTGCAGCGCGCATATGATAATTGTGCAGTAAAACACATGTTTGGATAGTGGGCTGTAGGCATATTCGTAGCAATACCTGCCCATGCAATTAATTATGTTTGTTGTTTTTTTGGTCTGGTATCGTCCCCTCTCCGTAAAAGCTTCCAAGAAGCTGAAGGGCTATCAGGTGAAATTTTTAGAAAAACAACTGCTTTCTTCTTTTAAATAACTAACTAGCTTACACCAAAAAAGGAAAACAGAGAAATTTACAAAAATGAATAAAAAGAAAAGAAAATTTCCTTTTCAAAAATGTTGGAATTTTCAATAGTACATCAATATCATCTATCTACTCTTCTGGCCGGGTAAGTGGCAAAATTGCTTGGGCTATCAGGATTGTGTTTGTGTTGTAAAATTTAAGTGTTGTTAAAATTTTAAGTATTGAGTTTAGTGAAAAAGTAAAGAGAGAGGTAATTTTTTTATATTTTTTTGTAGTAAATAGTAATGATTTAATGGGGAGAGAGAGATTATATTGTAATATTTAATTGTGTTAAAATTTTAGAGGGGGTAAAATTTTAGTACACAAACGCACCCTAGGTGTGCCGTCGCGCAATAGCGATCATCCTATTTTTTTGTGTCTGGAAATTGGCGTTGCTATTGGAACGTGTAGGTCAGTACTCAGTATGGTCACAATATCCTAACGACCAAAAAAAAAAAGCTGCTACTATGTACATTTGTTTGTCCAAAGCTTTCGAAACCAGTAAGAAGACAAAGCAGCAGGAGCAGATGAAAAAAGAGGGGTCGTCCTTTAGCTGCCTAGCTAGATGATGTTGTCTGTATGCAATTTACTTCCAACTGATCCTCTTGGATCACGAGCCAGCACGGCACTGAGGGAGAAAGGACGTTGCTCATTGTGTTTCGTAGCTTTGGAGTATACTGTACATATCTTTCTTCAATTTCCTTGCGAGTTACCTTATGCTTTTCTACTGCTACTGGGTGCTTTTCTACTGCTACTGGGAATCTGCGTGTTACGAATAGAAAATTAATTTAGACAGGGGTGTTCGGACTAAAAAGTTTGGGTCGAAAATTTTAGATTATTAAGCTGCGTTTGCGTGTTAAAATTTTACATCCTCTAAAATTTTAACACAATAAAATATTACAATATAATTTCTCTCTCTCCTATCAAATTACTACTATTCATTACAAAAAATATAAAAAATTATCTCTCTCTTCACTTTTTCACTAAACCCAATACCTAAAATTTTAATAACACTAAAATTTTACAACCCAAACACAACCTTAGATTTGTTACAAAATAAAGATATTTTATAAAATTTAATAAATATTATAATAAAAATAATAATTTGAGAAATTAAAATTTTCACTCAAACACAACCTAAGAATAAAAGAGAAAAAAATATCTAATTTCGAGGAGTTTTGAGAGGAGGTCGTGGCCCCCTCCCAGTCCCCTAGCTTCCTCCTATTTTTTTTTGTTTATTAAGTAAATACAATAAATTCAACTCGGGCGACAGGTCATCACTAAAAGATATATATATATATATATATATATATATATATATATATATATATATATATATATATATATATATATATATATATTCCTGTAGTGTTTGAAGGCGAGGAATAGATCGATCCAATTGCTTAGTTAAGCATACAGGAAGCTAAAGGATTTTTTCTTTTTCCTTTTATTCCATCCACGTATTTGCTAAAAATTAAAGGTTATGAGAGAGGGGGGGGGGGGGGGAATGGTCCCAATTTTTCTCAGTTACTTCTCTCACATGCACAAATGTCATTTAAATAGCTTATGCATAACGTAACGAAGCCAATGTCATCAACATAGTGATCTGCATGGGAAGCTGGTTCTGCTTTTTTTATTACCATCTACTTCTTTACTTTATTCTAATCGATCTCGAAAGCAATGCACAAAAACTCTCTAATGGTGAGGTGTGGTCCCTAAGATTACCAGTCTCGTTGACTACTATTTCATTTCCCAAAAAAAAAAAAAAAGGAAAGAGTTCTGTCACCAGCATAGAAGAACATCCCCATTCCCAACAGTGTACCAATCATTTAGTGGGCCTTCCTTCACATGCCCTAAAAGAAACGATCTGAATCATCCGCTAGACCCCATCTCATGAATCATGACTAACCTCTCTGGCCCTCTGGCCTCAAACGAACCCCTAGAACCCCACCCACCCCAACCCCCTCGAGGGCCAGCGCTTCTTCACCACGCCACCCAACCAAATATGATCGGCTCTCCAATGTCCAACTTCCACGTCTAACAACGCATTAGTTTTTTTGGGTTTTCCTTGGTGTAATCTACTGTGTTCTGTCTTTTTTTTCTTTATCCTGTGTGTTTTCTATTGATTAGGACTGGGTACATCAAACCAAGTAACCAACTGTAAAGTGAAATGGAGACACTGGAATAGGACGGTACCCACAAATTTTTAAGAGCTGTAGCAGCTTATTGCCGCAGGCCCGCAGCTACTGCTTTGATTTGCTTTTTTTTTCTTTCTCTTTCTTTATATCCTGAAAAAGATGGAACGATAGCGAATAATGGAAAGCGACTGCACAATGCGGAGTCACGCAAAACTCCTCCTCTGCCTTTTTGTCAGAATCGCCACACATTATAATAAAGGGTGAGTTGTGACTAAATTTTCGCTGTCAAAATAATTGAGAAAATTTGGGGATAGAGGATTTTAATAATTTTTTTATGTTTATTGGAATATAAAAAAAATTTGATAAAAGATAAAGATTATTTTACACTTATTTTATAGAATTCAATTTTTTTTGAAATCTTGCATAGCTTATTTTTTTTGGGTCTTCACTTTCAAGTTACATGTTACTAGACGGCCTGCTATAATTTTTTGTGGGCAACAAGTGACAATCCGCGCCACTTGGGCGGACCTAGCACATCTTAGTCTTCTGTTAGTTCTAATGTCATTTTAAATTTTAGATAAGTGTAGCGGTCCTTTATCACATTTATAATTCAAGTCACTAGATTTATTTACATGAAAAGTCGAATTAAAATCGATCAACTGACGGATAGTACTTTTGACCAATTCATCCTGAAATTCGAGAATTTTAAAATATAAATTGTATATAAGAGACCCGACTGAATGTTTGGAAGGGTGCAACCAATTAAAAATTACTATAAGCAAATGCGATATTAATACTCATGACCAACCATCAAATTACTTTGAGACACAAAAAAGATCATCATTTTACTAATTAAAAATGAACTCCAAAACTCCGGCTGCTCCCTATCTCGTGAACAAAAGATTCTGCTTTGAATTGCACAATCATCCAACGTTGGTAACTCGTCTAATTATCACATAAATAAATAATAAAAAAAGATAGAATATTTTAAGATTTTATGTATTCATACCGAACACGTCTTAATGGTTTGGCCTCTCAGCTTTCTTTTGCCCCCAATCATTACTAGAGTTTATATGTTAATTTAGAGTTTTTGTAACGTCATTCCCCCCGATAAAATAATGCCACGACCATAACTCCACGTCTGCATGTGGCAAATAATTGCATTTTGCTTGCGTAATTCCTCTGTCCAACTTTGTACTACTCTTTATTGGCTTAATTATTTTCATAATTTTTAATTATATTTTGTTCAATCTTTTGTCGATGTCTTTCGTTTGCCAAACGATCCGCAAATTATATTTAATTCTATTCATTAGCTTCCTCGCTAGAAATATATGCCCTTCTTTTCAATCAAAGGAATAAAAAAAACAAAAAGATATTCAGTCGTGTCCCACTAAAATTACCAATATTCAGTGAAAATGTGACCATGAATACACATATATTGTTCCCATGTGCCTCTACAAGCATATCATATTAACCAAAAGCAAGGGAGCAACAAAAGAGAGAGAGAGTAAAAGAAATAAAGAAGGAAATTTAAGGTGAAAGGAATAAAGCGACTATACCAATTATATACCCTGCAAAGATCAGCGCTCTCTTTTCATCGTTCAAAATAGTGTATTTCAATCTTCTCTCGCGTGAATATATTTCAAAGCACTAAGGAAAAAAAAAACGAATACATTTCAAAGCAGCCAAGTAGCTTTTAGTAAGATGATATGGTTGGTAAATAAATTGAGCTTCATTTAAGAAATCTCTCGTTATAAAAAAAATTTTAGAGTCACCTCCTAATAATGTCAGATTAATCTCACTTGTGTGACATAGATAAATTACCCTGGCCCAAAATTTACTAGTCCGTTAGATGGATCCACTCTCATAAACCTATCAGATTAAATTTCTTTTATTATTCAACAAAATAAAAGTATAATGAGTTATTGACCATTTTTATCACTGTTTGGTAAGCTCCACACCAGATAATTCCGAATGGGTAATGATTAATCACACAATCAGATAATTATTTTTTATTTTTTTATTTTACCTTGGGCTGGTGGAAATGATGCTTGAATGCATCATGAGGAAAGGCAACATTTTTACAAATAAATAAATTAAATTAGAAAAGAAGAAAAACATGTGGATCTTAAATGGTCCTCGTCCCTAGAACCACCGGCTTTATCAGGGGACCCACGTCTCTCTCGCACGCCAAAGTTCTCGGTGCATTTTAATTTAGCTCTTCTTCCTTTCTTTTCTCAATTCTTTTTTTTTTTAACATCTTTCTTGGACATAATTGAGATTTTATGTATATAGCTGTTTGAACATGAGAGAACGATCTGCCAACTCTTTTTTTTTTTTTCTAAACACGATCTGCCAACTCAAACATCATTGTTATTTGTTTCTGTTTGTACATGTCGCTACCTTTTCGGCAATAAATATATATAATATTTGCTTTAAGGTCTACATTTTGTTCTACTGAAGACACTTCCATATGGTGAAAATTATTACTTTACCCCTCAAATTATGAAACTAACATCTTAATTTTCTGATACAAATAGTCAAGTTTATTATATTAAATCTTTGAATTACCAAAACTTATCATCATCGAATGAATTCCGACGGTCGTATATATATATATATTGATTCTATAATTTGGGGTACACAATTTTTCTCTTATACATATATATTCCACAGAAATATAATAAATAAAAAAGATTAAATAGACTATATGTATAAAAATGCAAACATATAGATATATGTAGTTCATACCATGTCGTATGTTTACAGTTAGAATCAAAACTAGGATTTATGTAGGATATAAGTCTCATGTTGTTTTATATATAGGGATAAATGCAAAATCAGTCCCTGTGTTATAGGTAAAAATCGTTTTAGTCCCTGTGATATGAAAAGTCTCGATTTAGTTCTTGTGATTCTATTTTCGTTTGTTATTAGTCCTCTATCAGGAACTGATTTTATCACTTTCTAAAATTACAGGGACTAAATTGATGTTTTTCATATCATAGGGACTAAATCGATTTTTACGTATAGCACAGGGACCAATTTTGCATTTATCCCTTATATATATAACATTTGTTAAATGAAAATGCTCCCAGGTAGTAAAATAGAGAGGTTGCGAAATATCATAAACTTATGTACACGATATAAAGGCGCAGATTATTAAATTTGGCATTTTTTTAATAACAAATTCAAACAATTGACCAAACCCTTTTTTTAGGCTATAAAGATAGAAGGGAGCAATTATTATGACCAACTACGCTTTGTAGTGATCATAAGGGTTTTCATCCATTATAGAATATTCAGATAAAATCATAATTATCAAATCAATATAGATTACACCACTGCCTTATAAAGAAATACAAATAATTCACCGAATATATATATTTTTAGACTAAAAAGGTAGAAAGTGACGACCAGTGTGATGATTATTCTTTAGAGTGACAATAAAAGGTCTTAATTATTATAGAATATCAGAATTAAATCATAATTATCAAATCAATAGAGATTGCATGACACAAAAATACAGAGAATCTTGAGGTTGACCCTTAGGACTTCCACTCTTTTCCTCCAAGAATATTTGGCCACCACTCTCGTGGTCAATTAACCAACGATTTGGTTAGCAACAAACACACCTTAATTTAAACTATCTGGTCTTTGGGAAGAAAAACTATTATTGATTCTCTCTCATCTGTCGTTTTCTCGGTTTTTGTTTTTGTTTGTTTTTTTCGTTTTTCCTTACATTCAATAAAGAATAGGATATTGTCACGCGTGGGGGTACATGGATAAGAACTAAGAAGTAGTCCACCAAGGAGAAGTCATTCTTCACGCACAGAAATTCACTGCACACATCTTTTTATGTCCACACCTACCCATCTTCAATTAATGCTGCAGCTGTACGCAAAAGAAACCACCGAAACTATTCAAATTTTCTATATATTTATTGTACTATATATATGTTTAACATAGAAAACATAGTTACTAAAATAAAACTCTGGTGATCTTTCAGATTACTTACATAGAGAGAAAACTATGTAATAAACGAAGTATATGTCTTTGCAGATGTAACAGACAGCCCTCTTCCATACATTAATCTAGAAGAATCCCCATTGTCATCCATAACGAATGTGCCCTTAATTAAACCTCTTTATTTTTTGTTTTTGTTCTATTAATGTGTCCTTTTTATCATGTTAAAATCCTATGTAATCAGTTACCTTGGCCAAGAAAAAAAATGTAACGTGGCACTCCAAGTTGTATTTAATTTATAATATTTTATTTGATTACATATTTGTTTTTCTCGTATATATAAATTATTGATAGAGAGAAATAAAATCATTTCAAATTTCAGACAGTCGAAGGCCAGGAAGAAGACAGCCTTCTTACGTGTCAGCTGACAGGTGGAAACCACAGTGGCCGCGTAGACTGCAATGTTGCCACTGGAGATTAGAAGGATGAAACCGGTGCAAATTTGCGGCTTTTTCCTGCTTTATACTGAGGATTGCATAACCGTAGGAGTTTCCAAAAGAATATCCAGCAAATATAGCACCACCGGCACCGACATACCACTGGACGGCGTCTTTCCACCAAGGGGAGGAACAGTGATGAAACTCAGGTCATCCAGGCTCAAGAGACCATAAGGGAGCCAGAGATCCGTCAGAAACCAAAAAAATATGGTGGCTCTTGAGTCGTGGGGGCTCATGGCCTCGTGCGGAACGGGAGTCGCATCGGCCTTAGGCATGGTGAGAAATTGAGAATAGATGGTCGTGGACTCGTGGTTGGTTGGAGGAGTAGAGAATTAGTACAAATGTGGGGCACGTGATCAGGACTGCCCCTGAGGGATGTCAAAGAAGAGGAGATCGATCTAACGCAGAGTGAAAGCAAAAGAAGAGAAAATCACAAGGGAGAAGTAGTGCAAGAGGGGGGGGGGAGAGGGGGGGTTGAAGGTGACGCCTGCAGGGAGAGAGAGGCAAAAGTGAGCGTGTGAGCGTCTGAGTGGACGAGTGAGATTAGAAGTTGAGAAATCTAACGGCTGACAAAATGTCACGTCAATTAATGAATCCGACCCGCACAACTGATTCGGTTTCATTAATTGACATGACATTTTATCAGTCATTAGATTTATTAACTTCTAATCTCATCCGTCCACTCACACAATAACCGGCCTCAGCGAGTGGAGGGAAGGGAATCCAGCTCCCCCGCGTGCACTCATGAGGTGAAAAAAAAGCGAGACCCGACGATCCGGGGGAGGTGCGCAAGTCTAACATCCTAACAGGAGAGGCAGTCCAATTTTGACTTATGACTTACTTGTCATTCGAAAAAAGACAAATTATTGAATGGGAAATGCTATTTCTTTATTCTTCTACGACTAGGGGCGTTTGTTGCCCTAAATGTTGGGCATCAATATTTCGAGTATATTATAAAAATTATTATATAATAAATTTTTATACGTTAAATAATTTTTTGTTATTAAATATTCACTCAAATATTCTCTCTCTTCATTTTTTTTATCGCCTCTCACAAAATATCTTCATTATTTCACCAACTCCAATATTACAATATTTCCACACCCCAAAATTTCCACAAATAAACACCACCTAAATCGTAAATGAAAACATTCGAGGCCCCAAAAATACTGACGTGGATATCCTACTCCGTGTCGCTGCCTATTAAAGTTTGACATTCATCTAACCTCTCTTACTTGTCATGCCATGTCACTAAATAAATTTAAAGTGTTAATGACCATTTTCATCCTTGGATTTTTACTACTTTATAAAATTCAACCTTAGATTTTCTCATTTATCACACGCAATCATTGGGTTTCATAATGTTGTCAAAATGGTCATTCCATCAACTTCCGTTAGCGAATTGTCCAGTCAACTAATGGTCATACACGTAATTACCAATAAAAAAGTGACACGTGTAAATTTTTTAAAAAACAAATTCCACGTCAATTATATTGTGTCACATCGGTAAAATATAAAAATTTTACAAAATAAATAAAAAAAAATTCGTGAAACTTAATTGGCTCATGTGGTCGGTGGCTCACATGAGCCACCCCTGAAGGAGGGAGCCCAGGGGAGGCTGGTGGCTCAACGAGCCACCCCTCGCGTTGGGCTCCCCCTATGCCGTGTGGCCGAGAGTCACCCTTTCTTCAAGGAGGCCGGTGGCTCCCGGCCACCCCTTCTCCAAGGAGGTCGGTAGCTTCCGGCCACCCCTTCCAGGGAGGCTGAGGGGTGGCTCACGCCTCCTTGATTTGTTCAGGTTTTTTTTTAGTTTCAGGAAAAAATTCTTAATTTTTTTTTCTTTTGTAATTTTTTTTATTTTACTAGCACAATAAAATTTACGTGTCATTTTAAAAAAAAAAATTACACATGTCACTTTCTGATTAGTAATAACGTGTATGACCGTTAATTCACTGGACAATTTGCTAACGGAAGGAGGAGAGGGGAGTGTCGCCCGATTCCTTTTATGGGTTGGTACTTGGTGGGGAATCTCTCTAGTTTCGACCCAACCCTTCCCGCCTAGGGGCAGATTCTGGCTCGCTACTGGTCGGAGGGGGCGTCCATCCGATCCCATGGTGGTTGTAATATTGTTCATTGCTCATTCCTATATGATTTTTTTAAAAGAAATATTTCTGTTCTGTTTTTGAATTTTTGTGAATTTTTTTTCAAGTTTTATATATATTTCCTTAGACATAGTCGTGTCCATACGTGGTTTGATCATTGTACTGAGACGTGTACGTCGTGATTTAGTTGGGTATTACGTGTCAGCTAAACTTGTTTTATATGTAATTAGGTTAGGAAATAAAGAATAAAAATAAATATACTTTGTATCTTTTAATTTTAAAAATTTTGACACTTTACAACTATATTTATCATAGTGAACCGATCAATTATTATTGGTTTTAGATATTTTATTAAATTTTTTTATAAATTTAAATAAAAAATTATTTTTTAATATCTAAAATTATAATTTTACTCTTATAAAATAGATAACATTATCGTGAAAAAATTATTTTCCGTGTTAGACTTTAATACAAAGTTGAAAGATAGCCATAGTTAAAATGTAAAGATACCCGTAATATTTTAACTATAGGGTAAAATGTATTTAATAAATAAAACACTTTCTGATGATGTCGAGAGAGAGAGAGAGGGGGGTACAACCGTACAAAGGGTGAGGGCTCCAAGGCTAGCATAGGGATGTGTCTCAGAAAGACTGAACACTAAACAGTAACAGTGCATTTTGTCAACTTTTTCATTCTCAAAACGGTAATGGGTACTAGTGATAGTGGCGTACGTGATGGGGATGGAGTTTGTCAAGTGGGGGCATTTGATTTCGTCGTCGTGTCGGCCGCTCCCTGTCCTATACGCGCCACAAAGACGGTGAACTGGCGAAGGCGAAGCACATACACTGGTGACTGGTCTATCGGACCTACTTGATGCCATCGCCGCTGCGAACTCCAGATCCGTGTGCTTCAAGACTCGAGTGCAGTGGCTGAGATGCGAGGGAAGTTTGAGCGGCAAAGATGCATGTGCTAACTTCAGGAGTTTTGGGTTCTGTCAGAATGACGTATGACGCCGCGAAGCACAGCACTCTCTCTCACACGCTCACTTTTCGCAAGAGGAAGCCGGTAGATTCCATAAATTTTTTGTATTGGGTTTAGTGATTATATTGGGTTTAGTAAAAAAGTGAAGAGATGTAATTTTTTATATTTTTTGTAGTGAAAAGTTATGATTTGATGGGAGAGAGATTATATTGTTGTATTTTATTGTGAGTTGGTGAAAAATTTTATAAATTTTTTTTAACAAACACAACCTAGATCTAAAATGACGTGGCACACTCGATAGCTGGGTGGCCACAAACTCCTCTTCGAAGTAGTCCCAACAAAAAATTTGCTTTTGAAGCCATCTCTCTGGAAGTACAATGGGGGGTATGCCTCCATAGTTTCTTTATTGGTGTTGTATAAACTATAAAGTACCATTTTATTATTAGTATTATTAATATATAAAGTCTTAGTTATAAGAGTTATTAGAGATGGCTGGTAAAGACATTTTTGCTTTACAATACGAAAGGGGGAAGAAGAGAGATAGAAAGTACAAAGTTCATATTTTTAAGAAGGGGCATGCACTTTTTAAAGGAAGAAATATTATCTACTAGTCTAGCAAGTATTGAATGCTTTTTCTTTGAAGAACTCTTTAATAAAAACCATAAACTATGTCTAAATGTTAGAGTGCAGTCTATAAATTATCAAGAGAAAGGAGAAATATACTGTTCATTCCCATCTTTGAGAGTTTGGCACATTGCATTCTGCTGTCAATTTAGACTTAAAAATAAATAACATGACTGATACACAATTTTTTGGAGTGTAATTCTACATTTATACCTTCAAATCATCTTTTTACCTTGACCCTATTTGAGGGTATAAATGTAAAACTGCACACTAAAAAATCAAATGCCATCATTTTCTGTCCAAGTTGTAAGAAAAGTTGATGAAAAAGTGAAATGAGTACCATGGTAAAAAGTTTAGAGGTGAAATTTTTGAAAACTTTGGAATATATTGTGCTAGCTTGAAACTAGAAATTCAAGGATTAAAATATATTTATCTTTTAAAATAAAGGAATAGTAGCTATATAAATAGAAACAACAATTATAGCACTAGGGGTTCCACAAAAGTGCCCATTTCTCGTACCCTTCATATAGATGCCTGGTTGCTCATAAATATTGCGGAATTTCCAAAGTAATCAATATTATAGGCTCACAGTTTTAGTAAAAATCTCCTTAGTTCCTGGTTACCCGAAAAAAGAAAAATGTCCAGCTACTTTAGAGTCTCTAGTATTTGTTGGTCCTGCTGATTGTGGTCCGAGTTTCAGAGCTTCCAATTTCAGTCTCCCTGCCTGTTAGCCCAAGGTTGTTTTGTAAACAATCCATAATTGATTTTGATGATAACAAAAATTCTAAGTGCTTTGAAGACTTTAGATTTTACATTGTCAATCCACAATTTTCAAGCTATATTTCAAAATGATTGAGGTTATCTCTCTAAAATATTTCTAAGTGCACTTGAACACCATTACACAAGTTGATAAGATCAATTTTTCATATTGTAGGTGTTTAAAGAAGTGTTGGAATGGTTTGGATGCTTTGAAGTTAAAATTGGAGTGTTGCTGACAAAGAACAAATTTTTCAGACTAAGTGTTGGAAGTGTCGACATATTGGACCATGGTGTCGACACATTGCACTACTACCCGAGAGTTTGCATTTTCTAGGATTCAAAGTGATTTTTTGGCTAAGTGTTGGAAGTGTCGACACATTGGAGCATGGTGTCGACACATTTGAGCATGATGTCGACACATTGAAGCATAGTGTCGACACATTGAAGTAACACCCGAAAGTTTGCATTTTTTGGCCTTCAAAACGATTTTTTTGACTAAGTGTTGAAGGTGTCGACACATTGGACCATGGTGTCGACACATTGAACTAACACCCGAGACTTTACCTTTCAGGACCAAGTTCAATGTGTCAACACATACAATCAATGTGTCGACACATTGTGCTATTGTGCAGAAAATCTGGAAACGACGTCAACTCATTCCAAACTTCTTCAAATGGTCTCAAATGACCTCCAACGGCTCTCTAACATTACAAGAAGACCCTTAATGACCGTTGAAGACCTTAGGGCTATAAAAAGAAGAAGATGGAGAGAGAGAAGGGAGAGCTCGACCAATATTGCACATCTAGAGAGAGAAAGTCCAAAATCCAAAGATTTCACTTGCTGAATCATTCAAGATCAAAGCTCCATTGTCAAATCTTCTTCTCCAGCTCATCATTGACGACCTAGCTTCCAAAGAGAGAGAGATTTCTTGAAGAAGGGACAACACACTTGCAATCACTCCTTGCCCTAGCTTCTAGAGAGAGAAAGTGCATTGAAGAAGAGGGAAAATCACATCTACCAAAAAGGCTTGTGCTCATATCTTCCAAACTCTAGATTTCCTTTTAGAATCTAATCCTCTTGTACTCTATTGAGCTTTCCATTTGATAATTTGGCTTAGAGAGTCATTCCACATATTGTGAGATTTCCATTTGCTTATTTGGCTTAGAGAGCCATTCCATATTTGTATGCCTCATTTGCTCATTTGGCTTAGAGAGCCTTCCTTGTAGCTATCATTTGTAAAACCTTTGAGTGTTGAGAAAACACTTGGTCCTACTTGTGAGAGTAGAAGAAATCCTCTAGGTTGTGAGGATTTGTGAGAGTTGAAGCGTGAGCTCGCAAAACGCTTTGTAAAGGTTCCTTAGCACCCGGGAAGCTAAGGTGTATTTGCTATTTGACAATAGTGAAGGAAGCCCAAGGAAGTCAATTGCCTTGGGGGTGGACGTAGGCAAGTGTTGGCCGAACCACCTAAAAATACGGTGTTATCTCTTTAACTCTATCTCTCTTATTGTTTGTTTCATATCCATAATGTTTGTGCTTTAAGTTTTATCATTCATTGCTTATAGTTGCTTAGCCTTAAACACATTCAGACTTTCAGTTTTAATTGTTAAAAGGAGTATCTCTTAGATCTGTGTTTTTGTCAAAAAGGGGCAAAGTATTTGTAAATCCAATTCACCCCCCCTCTTGGGTTGTCATTTAGACTCACACTGCCTGTGTTCCCTCAACTAGGGTAGTTACTCAAAATAGGCATTAGGGCTTAGGCTCTGTAATGCGCAGCTTGAATAGAGCTTTATTAATTTACATAGCTTCTGACTTATGTTTTTTTAAAATACAAACACTCATTAGGGTTTTGTTCAATTTTCTATTGGGACTATACGGTGTAATATGAAGAGATAGACATAATAAGTGAAACTTATACAATTTAATGTTATTTATGTAAAGTTTCGGGCAACATGAACCATATAATAAGATTCACGTGCTGTCTCTCTCCAAATTGAATCATTCAATCTAAGCAGGAATTACATAGATTCACATCCATCCTCACCCATAAAAAGTTCATCAATTCTTCACCATCATAGTGGATTTTCGCATCTAGCATTAATTAATTGGCTGCTTCATGAGAGAGTTCATCAAAACAAAGATGCCAATTCATTCGTTTCCATATTCCCATTTGCTTTGATACAGCAGAGACTGCGTGGGGAATAAAAAATTCTGAAAACAAAGCATGCATATTGATTTTCAACCAATCTTAACATAACCTTGAGATATTTCATGTGTTTTTAGTTAAATCATATGGTATATTACACACAAAGAAAACACTAATAGAAAATTTCCTTCTTATTTTATTGCTTCGAAGGCTGGGAAGACAAAAAAGAATATTATTTTAATATAGCCCTATACGAGATATGAAGGGAGTTACTTTCATGTCCTAAGCAAAATTTCAGCTACATTAGAGGCACGTCATTCTCATCACTCATCAGAACCAACCAGAAAAAGGGTTTGCGGCCAATCAGTGACCCTGGCCTCAAGAACAGAGTTTCAATACGACTCGAGTGTGCAAATTATGTTGGCACAAGGTGAGAGGTTTACATTTCTGATTTCCCTCGCGCCAATGGAATTGAAAATAAGTCAAATAATGCCCATATACTGCTGATTTGTTCATCTTAAAGCGATATAAGAGATGATGAACGAACTTATTGTTAGAGATAATATCATAATTAAATCTTAAATATTTGATATGATATCACAGTTATCATAATATCAAAAATTTAATATTGTTATGAAGATTGAAATTCAAATTCAAATGTAGAGATTCAAATTTAAATATATGATATTGTATTATCTCTATAAATAGAGATCTTCAATTGTAATCAGTATGAACTCATAATACAAAATACAACCATAGAGGGAACTTTCATAGTAGATATAGGTCTTCTAGATTGAACCACTTAGAATCTCTTGTCTTTTATTACCATTTCTCTTCTTTCTTTAATTTTTCACTTTTTTTTCTTCTCTTATTAATTTGAACCATTAAACAAGAAAATAGTGTGGGGAATTATTGTACGGCTTACTGTTTATTGCAGTAAAGAATGTGAAGAGCAATATAAATAATTAGGAGACTCCGGTGGGGGAATGATGATGATAGATTTGGTTCCTTTCAGAATTCGGCCCGCAAGAGAACATAGAAAATCGGGTACAATCCAAGTAATTTAATTGTAAAACACTAGAGGACAGATATTTAAGAACAAAGCGATCAATTTTGTTCCAAAGTAAGGAGAAAATGAAACAAGACAGACGGGCCTTTAATATGCAGTTTTTAGTACTAATTCGATCTGGCAGACAGGAAAAAGGTTGATTGGGAGAAGGAAAACGAGAGAAAGATGATGTTATGTCTTTTAAGCGAGCACTAGAGGGAGACACGAGAGAGAGAGAGTCTGAGAGGGGAGTCTAGAAAAAGTTGTAAGGGTCACTTTCAAAAGGTTTGGTGGTGTGGCATATAAAGGATCTAATCCACCAAAAGCATCCAGACACTCCTTTGAGTTACAATAACGGTTGTAACTGGCAAACAGTAACCAGGAAGTAAAAATCTGAAAAACGATTTAAGGAGGGAGCAAGGACTAGTTAGAGGGAGAAAGAAGGGTGATGGTCCGGACCGGAGGTGGGGTGAAAGTTGAAAGAGAATAAACGAGTAAGGTGACGTTGGTTTACTATTTTTTTTATAATTTATAATTTATTTTTTTAATTAAAATATTACAAAACATACCTATTCAAAACAACATTTTATTTTTTCTTATAAATATTAATCTTTTTAAATAATTTTTATACGAATATAAATACACCTAAATATTTATAATTTTATAAATTTCTTTCCATCTACTTAATTTTTTTCTTTCTTTTGCCAGGATAAAAGAATTAGTTTTTTTTTTCTCAGCTGATAAAAGAGTTAGTTGATTGACTGAGAAAGAGTTTGATTTGGAGTTTTCTGTTGTGTAGCCGGTACAAGAACAGCAGCAACGCAGTGATGAGATCACAGAGATCTTTAATCCTCTTTCTGACCAAACACTGCCACCCTCATCACTGGCATCATAAGGCCTCCTGTAGGCCCAGAAAGAATTCCTCTTCCCTATAGCCTTTATTTACTGTTCCACCACCTCCACACAAATCTCACTCGCACTCCTCTCTATTTCTCTCTCTCTCTCTCTGTGTGTGAAACTAGGGAAAAGTAGCAGGAAGTTTCCGGAGAAGATCCCACTTGAAATTGGGTGTTTCTAGTACCTGGGTTTGCTGGGTCGAGTTGCATATTAAACAATTGGTCATATTTCCAGTTTGGCTGATACTTGTACAAAAACAGGCACAATTATCAAAAGCTGTGTAAAGAGAGTAGAGAGGCAAAGAGATGGGTTAGGCTGAAAATAGAGCTGTCTTTAGCCTTCTGGGTCTGGTCTTTTTTTTTTCTTCCCCTTTTTTTTTAGAGGGCTTTGGATTGTGGTGTTGGGTAATGGAACTGGGAAAACTGAATGGCAGGGCCTTTTGGGAGAGGCAGCAGCAGAAGCATCAGGTTTCAGAGTGGTTGGCAGTTGCACGGGCAACAAGAGGAGAGTGGGAAGCAAAGGGAGTGTAAAGAATAAACAACCCACTAAGAAAAGTGTGCTGCAACATTAAAAGCTGGAAGGGGAAAAGCACAAGGGCCTGAGTCTGGATCCTCAAAGGAATCATCATCGGCATCAAAGTTCAGTTCTAAATTCAAGGCATGTAGAAGAGGAAGGTGAAGAAGAAGACCAAGATTCTCCTTCACAACAAAAAGATCACTGGCATCATCAGAAAGAGCGAGCTTTCCATTTCCAGCACCACTTCCTCCATCAAAACCAACAACTTCACCATCATTTTTATGGAGGACTAGACTCCCAACCACAAGCCCCACAACCCCAAAAGAAACGCTCTTACTTTCCTCCTCCTACTTCTGCTTCAACTTGCATCGAATATGCAAGAAAAATGGGAGAGAGTCACCACCAAGCCACAACATCGTCGAGATTGGGGATAAGAAGCGGAGGCGGCGAGATCGTGGAGGTTCAAGGAGGCCACATTGTTCGTTCTACTGGACGCAAGGACCGCCACAGCAAAGTCTGCACCGCCAAGGGACCCAGAGACCGCCGTGTCCGTCTCTCCGCCCACACCGCCATCCAGTTCTATGACGTCCAGGACCGCCTTGGCTTCGACCGGCCCAGCAAGGCCGTCGATTGGCTCATAAAAAAGGCCAAGGCTTCCATCGATGAGCTAGCCGAGCTCCCAGCATGGAACCCCACTACTTCTGCCGCCGCCGCCACCGCACAGCAAGAGCAGCATCTCCATCAGCCGCAGATAATGGACGAGAACGAAAACCTAATTGATGTCAACCACGGTGCCATGGAGACCGTTGCTTCTGGCAGTAGAAGGACAACAACTACAATGGGGGGTTCCGATGGTGGTAGAGTTCTAGAAACTGATGTGCATAATCTCCAACCACCCCAAATGGGCGAGAATCCGAATAATGGTTCGAGTTTTCTTCCACCATCTCTGGACTCTGACTCTATTGCTGACACTATCAAGTCCTTTTTTCCAACGGGTACATCTGCAGAGACAACGCACTCTCCTACGCCGATGCAGTTCCAGAATTACCCACCAGATTTGCTATCAAGAACTAGTAGCCAGAGCCAAGATCTGCGGCTCTCACTTCAGTCTTTTCACGACCCAATTGATCTTCTGCACGGACACCGACACCAACACCAGCACCAGGCCCAGACCCATCATCAAAATGAGCAAATGCTACTTTTCTCGGGAACGACCCCGTTGGGTTTTGATGGGTCCTCTGCCGGGTGGTTGGAGCACCAACACCACCCGGCAGAGATTGGCCGCTTCCAGAGAATGATAGCATGGAATGCTGCTGGTGCAGAAACTGGTAGTGGCAGCAGTGGAACTAGTGGTGGATTCATCTTCAATTCACCACAACCACCGCCTTTGTACGGCCAAAACCAGTTTTTTCCACAGAGGGGACCCCTTCAGTCCAGTAACAACAGCCCTTCCGTTCGCGCTTGGGTAGACCCGTCAATTGCCACCGCCACCGCGCATCACCATCAAATTCCACCAACATTCCATCAGTCTTCAATATCAGGCATCGGATTCGCTACCGGCGGATTCTCCGGGTTTCACATTCCAGCACGAATCCAGGGCGAAGAGGAGCACGACGGCATCTCTGACAAGCCGTCCTCTGCTTCCTCCGATTCTCGCCATTGATTGACCGAATAAAGAACTCGGTTTTCCTCTCTCTACAAGGTGTAGCCTTCAAAACCTTTGTCCATAATCTGAATATGCCTCATTGTAGGCTTCTGAACGTTATTTCCCCACAAATAATCTACCTATTTGTTAAATGTTTTGCAGTACTCTTCTATTGTCTTCAAGGAGGCGAAGAAAACAGCTATTGTGCCAACAGAGAATTAGAAGAGAGGAGATTTTCGGTCAATTTGTTAAGATGGCGTGTCACCGTGGGAAGAAGAAATCTGAGTACATTTCAGGTTATTCGCTCAGCGGTTTGTTTAGCTTCTGTCAGCTGACTATGTTCTAGCTTGTGTTATATGTTCAAGTTAAAAGCTCAACTTTGTTTAAGCTTTGTTGGATTTCTGTGTTTCTGTTGTGAGACTTGGTATGTCATGCTGTTTGCTTGCACTTCCATTTCTGGAGTTTCAACCTCTGAAAGAGCAGCTTGTTTGTTCTAAATAGCTGGTGAAACCCCAAATGCAGAGTATGGATTGGTTTGAAACAATTGCCATGAAATCCGGCAACACCGGAACAACTGATTCGTTTCTCTCGTTTTCATATCTATTTTAGAAATGGTCATTTTCTCAAGTAGATGAAAGAGGTTTTTCTTGTTTTTTGGTGACTTGGGGGATGTTTTGTTCCTGCACTACTTTCCAATGGAACAGTGTTTTGTTTGGCTTTTTGATGGAATAGTTCAACCTGCCTAAGGGACTCCCGAGACCTACAAAAGGAATCCAAAGATTATCTTATATTTGACATCTCTTTGGTTGCTCGAATCTTGGGAGCACTAGATTAGATGTCATTTTCCTTGAACAGTATATAGTTTGTTTCACCATTCTTCTCCTCCCAATCTGAAACGGAAAAATAGTAAATTCCCTAACTTAAGAAAAGAATTCTCTTTGCAGGGTCATATACTTCGTACTGCAGATCTTTAGGCTCTTTAGTATAGGTAAAACTAACCCCAAAACTGTTCCCTATGAATGTGAAATTGGAATGGGCCTGAGTCTTGAAAGGGAAAACAAAATAGAATGAATCTTAAGAACCTATTTACTCAATTGGTTCATGTTGGACAACCTTGACAACCCTTTGTGCCCAAAATAGTAGAATCTTATTTCCCTTATTCAGCCTATGTATTAGAGCTAGCTTGTATTGTAATTTCAAAGATGTTTTCCAGGATAGGCAGCAAAGGAGTAAGTTTGAATCACATGCTGCCAAGCTCACTTTGTCATTAACATCAGGTTGGGTTGGAATCTAAGGGAATGGTCTACAATGATGAGTAGGGTAGATAGGCATATATAGCTGATATACCCTGTGGGGCTAACTCGAGTACATCTGCAGGCGGAACCAAGAAAGAGGAATGAATTGAACACAACAACTTCCATTATTAAGAATGCATAGATGGATACTACCATAATTTAGTAGTTGGCCATCTGTCTGTGGTCCCCTCCCCTATACATCTCAGAGCCGAATAAATATCTGTTCGGTCTAGCTTTTGGTCTTTCTTTCCTTTTTCTTTTTGAGTTGAAGAATATCTGGATTAGTGAGGGAGGAATGGCAGAAGGGAAGACGAAAAGAAGACTCGCGTTATATTGTTTTAACGTGGCGAAGGAAGAATGTTTTTATTATTGAATGAGGGTTTGTTTATGCAGGCACTGTCCAAGAGGGCAAGCCCTCTTGTTAAAGACATGTGAGATATAAGAATTCAAATAATTGGGTTCCATCATCAGCTAGACAACATGCAGTAGTTATACGTACATACATTTTGACATCATGCATACGGAATGTTTGATAATTATCTTGACAATTCAGAGTACCATGTCTGCTCTCGTAATTTACACCAGCACAGAGTCGCACCAAATCCTGATAGTGCAAATTAAGAAAACCCAAGATATGAAAGAAGCCAACAGTATACGCGGCGGTAATTGTTTGTTGGGTGCACGAAGTTCTTCGCTTTTGTGATTCCCTTCACATTCGACGATCGATATTTTCCTCGCCGACTGCTTTACCACTTTATATTGTCCACTGTGCTTGGTCTGCACTTTATTTGAATCGGTAGAATGTGAATGAACCCCTGATCTCCCAAGGGCGAGCAGCTATCCAGCGGTCCACCCAGCTCCAACCCCAGTTTTTCTTTGGCTAAATTAGTTCGTACGTTCTTGGGGTTTGACCTTTTCTCAGATTCGTCCTTAGGGTTCGATTTTTCCTACAGATAACCCCGGGGTTTGAACTCAATCCCAAGTTAGTCCTGCTGTGAGTTTAATGGACGGAAATACACACGTGGATAACGGCTTACACGTGGCAGTGACAAATAATTTTTTTTTAAAAATTTGGTCCAATTACATTAAGACACGTGTCAGAAAAAAAAAAAAAAAAAATATTTTAAAAAGATAAAAAAAATAAATCAAAAAGTAATAAAAAACTTAATTAAACTTAAAAAAAAGATCGGGAGGAGGCTCCCCCTCTCTCCCCCAGAACCCTCTCTATCTCCCCCCAGAACTCTCTCTCTCTCATGAAAATAGAGAAATCGAAAGAGCTTTTTAAACTAGTTCTCACTGATTTTGTACCTGCAAATTTTCTTCTTCTACCTACAACAGTAATAAAACGATCTCAAGTTTTCTCTCGCTCTAAAATGCAAACCTTATGTCATCATTCAGACCAAAAAATAAAGCAGCAGTAGTTCCCAAATACTTTCCAACGGGGATAGTGAGTAGCTTGGTAAATGATGGAATGTGGAGCTCTGTGTTATCCAGAAAAGTACAAAAACAAATAGCGATAATGTTCATGAATTATCTTCAAAGTTCAATTATTTAAAGGAACAAATGAGCAAGTACTGTCCCAAAGGAGTCAGAAAAAAACAAATTAGCTATAGCACCGACGGTCCCAAAGGAGTCCCACTCCTTGCAGACATCCTTTTTTGATCCTTTGGGTCTGCAAGTCACAGAGAAATCGTTCATTGCGGAAAATGACCATTATCATGTCTGTAATATGGAGTTGCCATTTTCGTAGATATTTCAGTGTAAAAAACTTTTCTCATAAAGTCTATTGTGAAGATATCTTGAAAAATTGACATAGAAACATGTTTTCAGACCGAAACCAAGATACGAGGTCTTTCCTGGGAGGAGTGGATGTGAATTGGATGCCTTCAATGGTATAGGAGACAAACTGTCCATGCGGAGGAGACAAACTGTTCACCGAACAGCACCATATCGAGCATAAGCGGGGTTTTTATTATATTTTTTATCTTTTTAAAATATCTTTTTTTTTTCTGACATGTGTCTTAATGTAATTGGACCAAATTTTTTAAAAAAACTTACCTGTCACTGCCACGTGTAAGCCGTTATCCACGTGTGTATTTCCGTCCATTAAACTCACGGCAGGACTAACTTGGGATTGAGTTCAAACCCCGAGGTTATCTGTAGGGAAAATCGAATCCTACGGACGAATCTGGGAAAAGGCCAAACCCCAAGGACGTACGGACTAATTTAGCCTTTTTCTTTTGAAGCCAAACCGTGCATAACCATGTTACGTCCCTACTTGCAATCAAAACCCCAAACTACGGTGCTGGATGTTTCGTGTCTTATAATGTTTTTCAATCTAATTCAAAATCTTATGAGCCTTTCTCTCTCTGAGAATCTCTCGAGAGCCTTGCGGAAGTTTCGGAGGGAGAAGGCGAAGCTTCTGTTCCACCCTTCTCCACTTCGATCTCTTCCCCGTCCCTTGCTGTCCCATTCCCTTCCTCTACGTATGTTCTCTCTTTTTCATATTTTTCGACCATATCTATTATCCACAGCCATTGTTTCGTGTCTTATTTGCACCCCGCTTCTGCCTTCTCCAACCTTCGAACCCCTCCTCCATGACCTCATGTTTCCACTTGGTTGTTCTTGGAAACAGCGAAGCAGCCATTGTTTCCAGCGTGAGAATGGACACTACAGTAGTGCATAAAACTGGTACAAACTGAACGAAACTGGGAAGATCGTCATTGGAAAACTAGAAGGGGCCGGTTTGCCTGGCTAGCCTCCCCCTCACTGTTTCTCTCAAGACTCCTTATGGTAGTAGGCAGAATTACTTCAGAGCACAGTAATTAAGAACTAACAAATAGACTTCAAATAGTTATGCATATAGGCGGCGCACATTGTCATTCTTACGACTAGCAAAGTGCCAATTTCCAACAAAAACCAGTTTTTCTGTGAATTGGGCATATGAGATAATTAACAGCGGGGGAACGCCAATGAGGTTTCCCAAGTAGTCACGCTGGAACAGTTATGGACGAGGAATACTCTTCTCAGAGGATGATACAAGGCTCAGTACCTCCGTTCTCATTCAAGTGAAGTGATCAGCCTTAGTTGGTAAGGTGGGTACTCAGATGCTTGGCCTCCACAATAAATCCTCCCAGCGATTTTGCCTACTCATCAAAATTCATATTACGTACACTAATAATAATAATAAAAATATATATACCAATGACTTATCACTTTTCGAGCCCAAAAAAAAACGTCAGGGGCTAATTTTTCTAATTTTCTCCCTATTTTTATGGGTTTCTGAACCATTAAGAGCCTAGTTTGAAATATGTTGGCCGCCCATCAGATAAAAGAGTGCTAAAAGGGATTGGTGGCATATAATACTAATAATAATTGAAAGGTAATAAAACAATGCTAGCTATGACTAGAATACAGCAGGAGAAATTAAGTAACAACCACCATGGTTAGGTTGGTTTACTAATGGAAGTTTATTCTCATGGACAAAGCTAGGGGTAGCCAAGCTTTGACCATATGTAAATTTTAGATCAAATCTGGACACTGGTTTTCTTCTCGGCCTAGATTCTGCTCTATCGATATTGGTGTCCATTTGGCCCCCCTTTTTCTCTATTACTTTGAACCTTGGTTACTCGACGAAGTTTAGTAAATAAGTTTCTCTAAATCCCTTTGTCTCTACATCCTAAACGTTTTGTTCAGGAAAAAAAGAAAAAAAGAAACTTCTTGGTTTCCTTGCGTTTTTGTCTCTTAAGAGGCGCCACTCATTAGGTTGGCTTTTCCACTACGTAAGAAAAAAACTGGAATTAGATCTTCGAAATTAACCTTCGATAGCTCATGCCTTCCTGTTGGGGAAAAGGAAAAAGAACAAACAAATAGGATATAGTAATTAAGAGGATCACAATACCTCCAACTCATGAAGCTTAGCTTCAAATTAATTTCAACCGATTTTTTTTATGCCTTATGCTTAATTCGCTCCTGTTACAATGCATGCATGGGGAGGAGCCTACGAGTTCTGATTTGGTCTTTGTAGTGTATTCCATGTATGTATGCAGCTCAATGCAGTTGATGCTTGCTGTATCATAGCGTGATCCGCAAACAAGCTGTGAAATTTCATTGTCTTCGGATTGCATAATGCAGTACTTGAGCTCAAGCCCGCATGTATGCAAGTTCCATTCACTACAAGAAATTATGGTTTAGGTGACATAATTTTGGGTGTCAAACCAAATTTTGTCACCTAAAGTCAATTTTCCATAACAAAATATTAATTTTGTCACCCAAAACCATTCAGGAACTCCAAATCCGTCCGGACCTGTTACAACCCCGTTCGGACGTATTGCTGGTTGACGACATACACGTGTCGCGAATGAGTGAAGAAAAAAAACGTCACAAAAAAAACATAACGTCCGGACTCTCAAGATACCCGTTCGGACTCGATGCAGGGTGACAAATTCCACATCGTCGTAACTGAGTGACAATTAGAATTGTCACAATTTTACACTCTCGTCCGGACTCCGTTGATACACAGTCCGAACGGATATTATCTAACGAATAGTAATTGTTAAGCTAGAGTGACAAATTAAAAATCGTCAAGAATACTCAATTCAGTCCAGACGTTATAAACCACGTTCCAACGGAAAAAATACCCAAGTCCAGACGGTACAAAAAAAGGTCTGCACAATTATAAATGCATCTTCCGCGAATCGTGTGCTTCCACGTTGCAAGAATTCAGACACGTGACATCGATACAGTCCGGACAAAGAAAGAGCGTGCGGATTGTATAAGTTCTAGAACCATTTCGAATCGTGCATATTTAATGACGTTAAATTTGATAGGGCCACGTGTCAGTATAATCGTTGAAACCTGTCCGAACGCTAATTTTACATGTCCGGACGGTTACTGGCCACATTAAACCGACATACTTTGTCAAAATCTCAAACTCACTCTCAAACTTTTCTCTCGGTTTTCACTCTCTATTCTAGATTTCTCAAAGAACTTCAAGTAAAACGTTTGTTATGTTGTTTTATTTATGTATTTCGATTAAATAACGTCGATTGTTTAGTTTGTTATGGTGTTTTATTTTATGAAATTAGTCTGTTTGGGTAGTGTTTGTCGAATCATGTTCGGACGTAGTTTCACGACGTTCGGACTTGTTGTCAACCGTCAGGACTGTTATGGTACGTGCAGACGTCCTAAAATTTAAACGACGCAGTTTGACTGTCGTGCGAACGGTTTATGCTCATGTTCGGACGATTTTGCTAGTTGACCATGGAACACTCTGGTAGAAGTATCACCAATGTCGGCGGACAGACAGAGCGACCAGCATGGGTAGACGCGTATTTAGTGGAGTTAAACGAGAGTATTCGGGCAATCATGCAGCCGACACATTCATTGTGCATAGAGCTCCAATGCCGCTTGACCGGTCTGGAGACGAAACTTGCTCTGACGGATAGGGCTATAACGAAAGAGTTTAATATTATACAGAGGGAACTAATAAGGATGAGAGAACAATTGTCTCAATTGTCCCAATCTGTCCATACCGTTCCGGTACAGCTGCAGACACTCGTCAGACTGGTGGATAATATGGAGGAGCATTTGGCACATGTTCATGATGCCCTTGGACAAGATTTGGACGAGCCAGTCGCAGCTCGTGATTTGAACTAGTCTTCTATTTCTGCTTTAAACTTAGTTATTTATTTATCGTGTTTGTAGCTTGTAATAGACATTACGGTTGTTGTTTTTTATTCAGTTTTGGATTATTTTTTATATTTAATTATATCTTTTTCAGTAGATTAAATTTATTACATTTTAAACGGATAATTACGTAAAATTAAATAAGTAGTTACAATTAAATTGATGATTAGTTATAATTGATAATTCATATTTAATATAAAAATAGAATTAATTATATATATTTTTTATGTATTAAAATAAAGAAATTAAGTTAAATTTTTGTACCAAATTATATTTAGTTGAATGAAATAAATTTAATTAATTATTTAAATTAACTCATTTAAATAAATTAGGTTTGGTGAAATAAATTAAATTGTGTTAATTTAATTATGAAATAAATCTGCTATCCGTTTGGACTCCCTACATGAGCGTCCGGACTCCTGCATCGCTATCGAAAGTAACCGTCGGATGACGTACACGTGTTTTCGTTATACGAAAGTTAAAAACGATTGTATCAGTCCGAACGTTTAATAGAAGCTCGGATGGTATTCGTTGTATATTCACCAAAACGTGCGCTTCCACGTCGCGTCAATTCATTGCAACGTAATAAATAGACGTGCAAAAGCATTAATTACACGTTCGGACGTTTTAATTGTGCCGAACGGTTTTAAAAGGTTTAAAGTTTGGCATTAATATGAAGTACGATGATTGGGCCACGTGTGCAAGGTTCCATCCGGACGTCTATAATAGGGTCCGGACGCGATCGACATATTTTGAAAAAGACGAACAATTCGTCATTTTCACGAACACCGTTTGTTTTCCTTCAAAGAAACTCTCAAAACTCAATTTTTTTCTTCACAAATCTCGACGTAATATCAATCTCTCGTGTATCTAATCTCATCCAGATATGTTTTTCTTATTTTTAACAAGATTTTAGTGATGAAAACTTGTTTTTTATATAGTTTTATGTATAAAATTTCAATTCTTTTTTTGTATAGTAGATTGTGTTTTTTGATTGATTTTTACGTAGACATTGATAATGTTAAGTGTTAGGTTTGTTTTAAGTATATTAGCTTGTATTTTGGTGTAATTTTTGGGCGAGTGGGGAGGTGGAGGGATGCTGCCATGACTGAGTTAACTCGGTCATCGTTCACACAACTTTCAGACTGATTATGTGGGCGTCCGGACTTTTGGTTTGGTTGTTCGGACTCTTGTCGTAGTGTTTCGGTGGTATACATTGTCGTTTTGATTATGTCCGGACTCTCTTTCAAGGAAGTCCGGACACTTTAATGTTAAATTGTGAAATAGTTTTTTAATCGTCTTAGGGTTGGGATGTCCGGACTGTCTTTCAATGCAGTTCGGACCCTTTGATGTTAAATTTAAATAGTTTTTTTTTTTTTTTTTTTTTTTTTTTTTTTTTTTTTTTTTTTTATCTTTTTAGGGTTGGGACGGGTATCCAAAACCGATACGTTGACGTTTTGTCATTTTCCGGACGCTTATATTACACGTCCGGATGTATTAATTTAAGTTCGGACGGTGTATTCAACGTTCGAAAGTTGTGCTAATCGTGCGCACGTTATTTTGTGCAGATTCAGTAAAAAATCAGTAAGCGTCCACGTACCAGCGGTCAGGCTGATGAGGAGCAATCTTCCACTCGAACTTTGACAGTGGAGCAGCATACATCTATCATTATGTCTCGCTCGATTTTTGTTGAGCAGGATATCAAATTGGCCGACTTTAACTACCTCACATTTGAGGGTCGGACGCTTCCGGAAGTGGTGGAGGGGTTAGGTTGGCTTGCACTGATCCACATGACCGGCTATGCATAGAAAACTATGGTGTGGGAGTTTTATTGCTCTATATTACGGGCGAGGGACCTCGAGGAGCCTAGTATGGAGGTCACTGTCCGTAACGTTTCGATCATATTCTCGCCGGACGAGCTGGCGAATTTCTTGGGGTACGAGAGAGATTTGGCAGCGATCCCAAACCTGCCAATGAGAGAGGAGGGCCGACCTACTAAGGCTGAGGTATTCCGGACCATGCTGGGGGATGATACATCGATCTCGAACGGAGCCTATATAGTACACGGGCAGCTGCTTCCTTTTTGGTAGATCATGCATCTGATCCTATGCTCCTCCATCAACCCGAAGAAGCACACCACAGAGCTGTCCTATAGCAGGGCCGAGTTCCTGTACCTGGTAGTTGTACGGGGGCTATCTGTTGACATAACATCATACATCTACCAGTCCATTCGTGCAGAGGCCTTGAAGATTGATGCTACAACTTCATTGCCACACGGGATTCTTCTGACCCAGTTCCTGCACGCCATGCTGGTACCCGAGGGTGGTGACGAGCCGAAGGCGCATCCACTGGAGGTGATCAACAAGACCACACTCTTCAAATCAATGGCCCAGACACGCCGAGCGTTGCAAGCCACTCGAGTTGCTAGAGGAAGACGAGAGGAGCAGCCCGCGGAGGCAATGGACGATATGATGACGCAGTTGTCTCAGCAGATGCAGTCGGTCTTGCAGCCCACCCATAGCATGATCACTGATATTAGTCGTATTCTGACGACTTTGGAGCAGAAGGTCGCCGACATGGACACTGGGTGGAAGAAGGAGGTCGCTGTGCTTAAGGAGAGTTTGAGGGGCGTGGCAACCGGTGCTGAGCTCTTTCTTCTGACGGAGCGGGTCGTACTGATAGAGGAGCACCTTCGTCACGTCCGTCACGTCCTAAAACTGACGGATGATAACGATGATGAGGATGATTCGTAGTCTTCCTTATTTACTTTTATTATTAGGTTTGTTTGTTTTATTATGTTTTGAGGACATTTATCTTTATATTATGTTTTGTGGACATGTATAAATTTTATTTGATGTTTTTGTTCATATTATGTTTTATGTCATTTTAGTTATGTCATTTGTATTTATTAGAACTTAATATAATATCTTAATTAATATTACGTTTATAATTTCGGTACACTTATTCAAAAAAAATATTTATTATTTACATTATTTACTAACTTTGGTTATTTAAAATTTGTTAATAAAGTTAATTAAAAAATGAATAAAATTAATACATATTGTCGAAAAACGTTCGAACCTGAATTTTTCCGTCCGGACTCTTTAATGTAATATCGAACGGTGTCGTATTATATAAAACAATCCGTCCGAACACATTTTTAGACGTCTTAATATCGTTCGGACGTTATTGTCTATCATCAGACGCTATGGTGTTGGTATTTACTATTTCCTAAACCGACACGGGTAATGTACGGTATATGTTCGGACGGTATGTGACAGTCTGAACGTATATGTTATTGAGCATACACTGTCGTTTGAGAATTACTAAAATGGTGTGTTGAACTGTAAGAGGGAGTTCGGACGTATTTGAAAATTTTGGCGGCATGTATTCTCTCGAAAACTTATACACGTATGCGTCCGAACGTTATTTTGTCGATCCAAACGGTATTCAAACGTATGAAAGTTACAGATTCGCAGACAATGGAGGAAAAACGGAGAAAAAAGCAAATGAGAGATTTGAGCACGAGGAGAAGCGGAGAGCTGATTTTGGGCGTTCAATCTCATTGAAGTGGGTGTGAAAAGAGCAATTCTTTGAGAATTTGAAGTTGGATTGCATTTGAGGTTAGTGGTTTTTAAATTGAATTGTTTTAGGATGAAAAACTTTTATTTTAATATATGAAAGCATGTGTTTTTCGAAATATTAGGTTCTAAAATGGTAGTAATGGAGTTTGGGGTTGGTTGTGATGTGTTTATATTGAAGTGTTTGTGATTTTGGTTGATTTTGACATGGTTTTTGGATTGAAAATTGCGTATGTGCATCGAAGAAATGTCTTGTTTGACAATTGCAGTCCAGACGGTTAATTTACAGTCCGGACTCTATTTGTTTGTTCGGACGCTTTGAGAAATGCGTCCGAACGTCTTCATTGTGCATTTTTATTGTTTATTCATTTTGAGTAACATAATTCATTGTGTATTTTTTTATAATATTGATTTATTTGGTCACAGGTCGACGTCATGCCTGCGGGAGGGAAACGTCTGCGGTGCGATTCATCAGTTCGAACTGAGAGTAATCCGGGTACACTAGCAGTTTCGGGTCCTTCGCTTAGGGATAGGAATGAATTACCGTCCCCTACCACAGCCAATCCAATAAGAACCCAGAGTAGTTGTGCGTGTAAGTATCTTACCCCGTCAATCTTTAAATAAATATTATGACTTTTAAATCTCTATGCTTGATTGAATTTTAAATTTATTGTTCATCATTTGTAGCGACGTCCAGAATTAGACACGTTCGAGGTAGTACGTGCGGGATTGCCTTACTCAAGGCTCGCACCGGAGGAAAGCTGACCGTACATATCCCTGATGGACGTACTGTGGGTGATGACAAGGCGTCCTCAATGCTCTCGAGCTATATTGGTGCGCTCATTCAACATGTCCCATTTGAGAAGAGTAAGTGGAAGGAGGTCCCCGACGAGGTTAAATCGTATGTGATGAACCAATGTTGGTAAGTATAATTTATGAAATTTTAATAATTGAAACTTTTTTACGTTTCTAACTGTTATATATGCTAAGGATGACTTTCAACTATATTATGACCGGGCCGAGGATCGCATCACTGTGACGTCAACGATGAACACATCGTACAGGACGCACAAAAATAGAATGTTCCAGCATTACTCGGTGTTCAATTCCAAAGAAGAGGCGTTGGAGCACCCGTATCCCGATATGAACAAGGAAGAATGGACTCGTGTTTGTGATTTATTCGCGAGCGAGGAATTTCAGGTAAAAGATTTTCTTTCCGATCTAAACGTTTATTTTAGCCATATGTTTAATTGTGTGACCAATTGTAAATGTACAATGTAGAGGATGAGTGCAATCAACAAGGAGAATAGAGCTAAGCTGAGGAATGTACACACATTAGGAGCGAGGTCCTTCCAAGGTGCTAGAGCATTGTTAGTAAGTAATAAATTTACATTTTTATTATTTATTATTTAAATAAATGACTTAGATATTTTTATATGCATGTTCTGTATTTCTTTTGGTATACAGAAAAATCCTGAATCTGATGAAATTAGTCCTTCGTTGCTTTATAAAAAGACGCATACTACTAAGGATGGCATGTGGATTTCAAAAGATGCACGAGAAAATTTTGTAAGTTGTTAAGTTAGTTTTAATGATGCATTCGTATGCGTTTATGTTTCATATGTACTATTTTTGTCTACTTTTCTATTTTTTAGGAAAAATAGAGGCGTTACAGTTGCAGCACGAGTCAGAAGGAAAGTCATACACCGAAGTTAAGATCTTCACTGAGGTGTTGGGGACGAAAGCGGGTTACGTGCGAAGTTTAGGCCGTTCAGTACGGTCTATTGGATCATCTTCATCAACATCGTCTGTTGATTTGTCCTGGAGATTGGAGGAGGCCAGATTACAGATTGAGGAGATGAGGGCTAGACAGTTGGAATATGAAGCGCTTCTGGTTAAGCGGTCAGATATGGAGCAGACGATGAGAGAGCATCTGCAGATGATGGAAGAGCAGCAACGGAAGAAAGACGAAGAGCTGATGAAGATGATGGTGGAACAACAACGGAAAAAAGACGAAGAGCACCAGAAGATGATGCAGAGACGAAGAGCTGATGAAGATGATGGCGGAACAGCAACGGAAAAAAGACGAAGAGCACCAGAAGATGATGCAGAAGCAGGAAAAGAACCTAGTGGAACAACAAGAACGGAGGATGCAACTAATGGCAGAGCAGATGCGTGAGCGCTGATGGAGCAGATGAGACAGATGCAATCTCGTTCGACACCCAAACGAAAATTTGGGTAAATTTATATATTTTTACTATTTTGTCAATACCTATCCATTATGTATTTTATTGACTTTTAATAACAATTGCATATTTGTAGATATTTTATTATATTATGAGCAGTAAATATCTTCATATTTATATTATTTCATAAATTTTAATTAAATTAATCCAAATATATAGAAAACCGTTCGCACGGGTGTTACATGTCGTTCGCACGTATATTTTTCGTTGTAGCGTGCGCACGCATAACTTTCCGTCAGAACACTTTGCTTTAAATTATATAGCTCGAACGGTGTATATAACGTCCACACGTTCTTAAAATAAGAAACCGTGCGCCCGATACACCAAAACGTTCGAACGTGTGCAACGTACAACGAGTCCGAACTGTATATGTATAGGTTCGAACCGCGTTTTCAGATGACAAAATAAATTTCGTCATAATGAAACTACGGTGCGGACGTCTTCATGAATACGTTCGGACATATTCACATAAGCGTTCGGACGTTAATATACAACGGTGCTGACGTTAATTGCGTGACAAAATGTATTTTCGTCGCATTGGATTAATCGTTCGCATGAGCTGTGCGAACGTTAAGCTCCAACGTTAGCTAAAGAACATTATAACCTGCAGTACATGATATAAAATTCAACGATGACCTAATTTCTTGTTCTGCTAATCAAAAATCAAGACTTCTGAAATGTTTCCACTTAAGGAATTACTTCTCTACTTTTCTATGTTAGGGTTTCTCTTCTTATAGTGACAAGGACGTTAAGTCATGGTATCAATTTACAGGAAGGTTGCTAAACAAGTCAATTAATTAATAAGGATCGTCATTGTTTGGTATATATATATCTTTTCCCAAGAGTATTAGAAGCAACTTGAAATTATAATATAATTTATTCAATAGATATTGACTTATATTTCAGCAGTTGGTATCACTGCGTATCATAATGTTATATATGAAATATACTGAAATGCAGTTTGAATCCGAGTTGCAGCTATGTCTTCTAGGGCTGCACAATGCCACCGGGTTCCCGGTTTTTGCCCTTAATGGTGCCGGTGTAGGTTTAGCTTTTTGAAAAAACCGGCACCAGGTTTCCCGGTGTAGGTTAAACCGGGATTTTTTTATTATTATTTAATTTTTTTAGTTTTTTTAGTTTAGTTTCTACTCAATAGTTTAAACTTTAGTTTTACCTCAAGACGTAGTATTCTAGAAGCATGACAAGGTTTACTCAATAGTTTAGTTTCACCTAAATATTTGAGATTTGTTTTGGTTTTGTCTAATCAAATACTTACATCCAAGTTACAAAGAAGCTTGTTAGGTGAATGAACTAATTATTTAGAATTTTGGTAGAAAAAATTACAAATTTATTGTATTTAGAAGGGTATATATGAAGGCATTGGAATCATAATTAAAGAGTTTAATGCCAAACTTTGGTAAAATGCTAAAAAAATGGCTCAATATTAATGTAGGATAACCGGAAACCGCTACAGCTAAGGGCCAGTTTTTGTCCTTAACAGTGTAGGTGTAAGTGACAATTTTTTCAAAACCGGCATCTACACCGGAGTTGTGCAGCCCTACTGTCTTGTACTTGAAGTACGTACTCGACTCTTAATGAGGATGGTAATTCCAATTGGACGCACTTAATTCATCACCAGCAGAGGTACTTATTAGCACTAAAAAAACAAGCCTACAACTGTGGTCTTTTTAGCGGCAGTCGCTAATAAGACTGCTACAACACCCCTTATGCGGCATTTGTGTAAAAAATGCAGCTATAGGTTATCGATAGTGGTGCTTTTTTACAAACGTTGCTAGAAGGCAAACTTTTCGCGATGTTTTTTTACAAACGCCACTAAAAGTTTGACACTTTTTAAGGAGCGCTGCCAAAAGTTTGACTTCTAGCAGCGTAAAATGCTACCACAAATTTGCGCTTTAGCGGCATTTTGTCACAAACGCTGTTAAAAGTCGAACTTTTGGCGGGGTTTGTGGCAAAACACAGCTACAACTTATCCTTGTAGCGATGCTTTGTAAAAAACGTTACTGTAGGTGTGAGTTTAGCGGCGTTTTAGAGAAAGCGCTGCTATAACTCAAACTTTTGGCAACGTTTTTGATTAAGCGCCGCTAAAACACAAACTTGTGGCAAAGTTTTGAAAAAAAATGATGCTAAAGGTGACACTTTTACCAGTGTTTTTTATAAAAACGCGGCTATATCATTAGCGGTGTTTTTCACAAAAACGCGGCTATAGTGCGTTTTGTTAAAAACGCCACCACATGTTGTACTTTTAGCATCATTTTTTACCAAACACTGCTATAGAAGATTACATTATTATTTGTTATTCTAAGTTATTTAATGTTAATAATTATTTTATATGTTATATAATATATTATATTTTATAGTAATGTATTTGAAATAAATTTATTCTAGGGGACCCACTCAATAAAATTTGAAATTAGAGGGAGTGTTAAGAAAATTGAAGTTGTTATACGATATAACTTGGTGACTACATTGTTGTTGTATATTTAATTTATTGTATGATGTGTTATATATTACTATATCCTAGTTGTCTAGTTTCAGAACATGGCAAATCTTTCCATCTGCCCCAAGATCGATTTGCCAGTGTTCTTAAATAATCTAAAAATTCATGAACACAAATTTCATTATCTCTAGGCTATATTTATCTTAACAAAAAAAGTTAACAGTTCGTTTGTCTTTCATTTTCTATACATAGAAGAAGTCTGATCTTCGGTACACTATGAAAGCAAATGCAACCAAGAAATTAATACAATCTCTTGAAGATACGCAAAAAATCTGCCAAAAACAGCAAAGGGAACCAAAAGAAAATAAATGACATGTGTTAAAGATAAAATTGTGCCCAAACAAGGAAAGCATATAAATCATTCGAAGGTTATGATTGGCTAAACAAACCAAGTAAATTTATCCAATATTTGAAGTTGCATAGAAAACCCATCAAAGTCATGAAATTTACTACCTGTCAAGTTTAGACCTTGACCAAATACTCGTGTAGTCACTTCCGTTGTTTCAATGTTTATCAGTAAACATTGATATGAATTGACTAAACAAACCAAGTAAATTTAGCCATTTCACATCATGGCGATATCTGAAATTGGACAAATAAGAAACTTGTACTCATGACATGTACTCATAAAACATCCAATTTGACATAAAACACCAAGTACAAATGGCACCTACATTCCATCTTAATAACATGAAGATATCTGAAATTGGACAAATAAGAAACTAATAAGTCTCAAGAGAAAAATCAAAGATCGTGAAATTCACATACCATAGGTACGTCCTGAGGTATATCTAATGTTGTTTCTTCCACATCATTTCTAAACCACGTCAAATCATCTTGTACATTCTCAGGGACTTGCTCAATGTTGAAATTGTAAGGCTCATTCTCACAATAGTCATCCACCTCGTCATCAAACATCAGTCCATTACCAGCATCAAACACATCTCTTAGTTTAGTCTTGACAACTACTTCCCAATTCGGATGCCTTTCATCTGATACATAGTATACTTGAGATGCCAATATGAATGGATCATCGCTTAATCGCTCTCTAGTATGCACTAAACGCGAATCAATCAAACTCATCTACTTTATATCCCCTACCAATAGCAGTGTCAATCCAATCACATTTGAATAGTACAAAAAGTTCTGAATCAAAATAGTTTAACTCAATGATACTTGTAATTCGCCCGTAATATATGGTGCCCCCTTCTACAGTCACACAAACACCACTATTTTGAGTTGTTCTGCCCATTTCATTCTCTTTTGTACGGAACTTCATACCATTACGTATGTATCGACTGAATGATCTAGCTTTGGGGGTTGGACCTTTAGCAAGCCATAGAACCCTCTTTGAAAGTTCACGCTTCCTTGCATCGTCCATATTTTGAATCTGTTTTCCTCGGACAAAAACCCAAGATTAACACTATTTATAAGTTTTAAAGTAACCAATCAATTCAAAACATTTTAAACATAAGACATACATAGTCTCAAAACCAATCACAAAATTCATCCCTATGCATCTTATCGATGACAAAATCTGTGGGACGACTCCGACGGTTGCTTGCCTTCAATCGATCCTTATGCATTATGCACGGACAATATAACTAAAACTTACATTCTATTGGATATAAAGATTCTTAATGCAAGAGTTATTTGTCTGACATCACTTACAAGCGAATTTGGATTAACTCATCGCAATTAAAAAGGACATATCGATGGGCTTGCATGCACGCCTTTGTATCAAGACGAACATAAGAGATTCCTCCTGTAGTGTCGTCTACATTTCTGGGGGATCTATTAAAGATCGTTGGAACTGATTCTAAATATCTTGAACAAAAACTTAGGCATTCATTTGCGATGTATCCTTCAGCAATAGAGCCTTCAGGTGCGACTGTATTGCGAACATAAGATTTGAAACGATGCATGCACCTACACCAACAATATTACATTTCAAACAATAACACACATATGCAAATAAACATAGTTATTCATATTTTTATAACTAATATTACCTCTCTATAGGGTACATCCATCGAAGTTGGACCGGTCCACCCATCTTACATTTTGCAACTAGATGTACGACCAAGTGCACCATAACAGTGAAAAAAAGAAGGCGGAAATATCCTTTCAAGTTGACACAATGTTAGAGGAATTTGAGCCTCAAGTCGATCTAGGTCCTCTAATCGTAATGTTTTCGAACAAATTTCCCTAAAGAAACATGACAACTCGACTAAGGGAGAACAAATATTGCTTGGTAACGATCTCTGTATGGCAATGGGCATCAAATGTTGCATCAAAATATGGGAGTCATGACTCTTCAAACCACTGATATTACGTTGTTGAATCTTGACACAACATGATAGGTTCGAAGCAAAACCATCCGACACTTCCACATTATTTATCACTTTTAAGAAGCCTTCTTTCTCATTGCGACTCATTGAGAAGCAAGATGCACGAAAATACACATGTCCTACGGAAGTGGTCCTTGGATGAAGATCATGTCTTATTCCCATGCTTTGTAAGTCAAGACGTGCCTTATAGTTATCTTTTGTCTTCCCGTCCACATTTAACAATGTACCAATAATGTTGTCAACTACATTCTTTTCTATATGTATCACATCTAGATTATGGCGCAACATATTACCCTTCCAATAAGGCAATGTAAAGAAAATACTTCTTTTCTTCCATACACTTGACTAAAATGTTCAATACCCTTTAGTTCCGTCAAAATGTCAACACCGGTCCGCAAAGTGGGCGGTGGAGCCATTTCCTCCGTACCGTCAAATGATATTTGATCTCTTCTCCACCTATGATTTAATGGTAAGTATCGTCTATGTCCCATGTAGCAAAATTTCCTACCATAATTCAACCACCGTGAACAAGTCTGAAACATACAACATGGACATGCAAGACGTCCTTTTGTACTCCATCCAGAGAGGTCACCATATGCAGGAAAATCGTTAATCGTCCACATCAATGCCGCACGTATCTTAAACATAGCTTTCGAACCAATGTCATAAGTATCTAACCCAACATCCCACAACTCTTTTAACTCCAATATCAAGGGCTCTAGATATAAATCAATCTTGAAAGAAGAAGATTTGGGTCTAGGAATAAGCAATGACAGCATTAAGGATGAACATTTCATGCACATCCAAGGAGGCAAGTTATATGGCACCAATATCACTGGCCACGTACTATGAGTAGTACTCATGTTCCCAAAAGGATTGAACCCATCCGCCGCTAACCCAATCCTGAAATTACGTGGATCAGAAGCAAAATCAACATACTGAGAATCAAATGCCTTCCAAGCTAGACCATCGGCCGGATGCCTTAACAACCCATCATTTATTCGGCCATCACGATGCCTTTTCATATGAGTAGCAGTTTTTGAGGACATGAATAGCCTCTGTAATCATTGCTTTAAAGGAAACCACCGCAAAACCTTTGCCGGTTTTCTCCTGGATGATCCACTTTCCCTCTGTGACAAGTTATTTCCCTCCCCATTGCCCTTCCATTTTGATGCTCCACACTTTGAACAAACTTCCACCTTCTCTTTCTCATTCCAGAATAACATAAAACCATTTGGACAAACAAGGATCTTTTCATATCCGAGGCCTAACTCCTTCATATACTTTTTAACTTCATAAGTGTCCTTTGGCAATTTAGCACCCGCAGGAAGCATATCACCCAGTGTTTGGAGTAACCACGCAAAAGAGGTATTACTCCACCCTCTCATACACTTCAAATGATATAATTGTACAACAGCAGTTAGCTTACTAAATTTTGTGCACCCTTCATACAAAGGATCGTCGGCATCCTTAAGCATTTCATAAAATTTTGAAGTAGTATCATTAGGAGACATGACTCTTTCTTCACGTATATCATTAGTTTCTTTTTCAGGTTCACATGGAAATACCTCATGTAATAGTTCATGCATCCCAATTGATGGTTGCCACATTTGACTATCTTCCACAACAATAGATGGACTACTAGAAGATGCCCTATCTTGCGATTCATCATGCGCAAACCAATAGTTGTAACCCGCAGACATTCCATATTGGACCAAATGGTCATGTACTGTACGTATGTTATACCTATTGTAATTGACGCACTTTACACAAGTGCAACAAATTCTCTCATCACTACCCATACTCTTAGATGCAAAACTTAGAAACTCATTGACTCCCAATACATATTCTCTTGTCTGGCGTTTCTTGTTCATTCAACTCTTGTCCATGACAGCTAATAAAAACTATATGAAATCAAACAAATAAAAGGTATGTATCATTTTAATGTTCCTCGCATGTTACCAAGATTTTGTTATAATCTAACGTAAATCAAAAAACAAACATTAACCAATAAAACTAACATTAAGTAATCACTATTCAACTTAGAGATCCCTCTGTAAAGATGACTGACTTCGTTACACCTCAGGTTAGACCTCCAACGTCAGTGTAGAGGTATCCACCAGGAAGTGATCTCAAAACTTAACTAAAAATAAAGATAAACATATATCAACAAACATTAAACATAAATCAAAAAACATACATTAAACATTAAACAACACAAACCTTGTCCTCCAGTCTCTAACAAAAACCACAAAACCAACAACAGATAACAGTTACCCCTCCAATCTCCAATAAACTCCACAGAATCAACAACAAGTAATAGTTAGCCCTGCCCTCCGCCTTCCAACAACTCCCACAAACTCCAATCTCCAACAGAAACCAAATTACAAAAATAATAGTAATTGATGTTCGAGAATCAAAATACCACTTACCTGTGAAAGAACAATTATTTATCAGCAAGTCACCTATCAACCCTCAATTAGGAACAAGAAGAAAATCTGAAAATGTATTCGAATCAGGTTCTAGAATGATTAAATAACAAGCTCATAAAGTCATAATTACTTAAAAATATATTAAAATACACATCGTTTCAAAATTGTCAAAATTTGCAAGGCTCCACGGATAACAACTGCTGCAACAAACTATTAGGTACCACCTTGTTCCAGAACGAAACATTAGGTACCACCTTGTTCCAGATGTTAGGATATTCTTCATTTCAGGTAAAACAGTGTTCAAAGGAAATTATCATAAGAGGTCAATTGGCTGAAGGACCAAGAAGCCGAACATTTGAACTTGCCAACAATTTCTCCTTTCAAAGGATACTAGCATAGGAAGTTAATATAGCATAGCTGCAGTAGCCTTCTTGTTTTGCATGGGAAGAATCCTAAATTCCTATATCATGGAAGCCACACCTAGTGCATCACTGTAGCCAACCAGGGCTGGTTAGGGAGGACAGGCTAACCGTATACATAACATAACCGCAACATAATTCTTCTAGCAAGATTGTTCAGCTCCAGAAAAAAAGATTAAAAATGATATATAAGTGAACAAATAAATAACTTCCATTGTAACCTCATAAAAAGCAAAAGAACATGCTAATTCGTGCATGAATGGCACCTATACAGATGCTTCACTACAAGAAAACTAGGCTACAGCCACCAACTCTCCCTCTTTTGTCGCTAAAAGGAATGTCTTCCGTGACGAAATTCTTAAATGCGTCACTACAGATACAAGCATATAAAAACCGGTCACTAAAGGTTCTTCTCGTTACTAAACTCAAAAGTTGTCGTTACAAAAGGTAAAAAATCAAAATGGTTGTCATTTAGCGCTAAGGTTTCTTCCTCCCGCCCATTGCTCTGTCAAATCCTTCTCCTTGCCACAGCTGCCTCACTTCTCTTATTTTCTCCCCCTTTCTCTCTCTCTCTCTCTCTCTCTCTCTCTCTCTCTCTCTCGTACTGCCATTGCCGGTGTCATACGTTGATGTCTTCGTTGGTGTCTTGCACTGTTTGGAAATCTTGCTGGTATGGCCTACATGTTGAATTTTTTTTTTGATCTGGTGGAATTGGAACGCAGCGTGGAGCCGTCATGGCCGAAGTTGGTTGAGCCATTTGGAGAAGATTGAAGGCCGGTTGACTGTAGTCTTGAGGATTGTTAATCATCTCAAGTCTGTCAAGGATTCTCCTGACCTCCGTTCTGCCATTGAAGAAGTTTGGGTATATAAATGATGTCTGCGAATATGTTTGCAGTGCCATTTTAGGCAGTGCTGATGTTTGAATCAATGTCATCTTTAGATTAGAGTAGACAATTTGTCCATGGGCTATTTAATTTTGTGTTTTGCTTTCTTGAGAAGTTATAATGGCTCTTGTCTGTATTGGTAATTTGTTTGGTGATTTTGGGTTTTACATTTCTGATCGTACTGTAGATCCAGATATGGTTCTTTGTAATCAATAGACATTTATTTTTTAAAACTTAATTTTCAAAGGAGATTTCTTAAGACGTAATATGTTCCCTTGTGGTTGGTTTTACAGAATGATGCCTTTACTGCAATTTTATCTTTAAGTTTTTGAGAAGCTCTCCTGGGTTTCAATTCCACAGATGGAGCTTATTTCTAAATGGATATAATCTACTGCAGCAGAATGGCTTCAGGTTCCTGCCCAAGGCATAAAAAGGTACCTCAGCAATAAGTGATGAACTTTTGCTTCACTGCCACCATGCAGTTTATCTCAATTAGTTTTCCATGTTTTTACAGGTTTGGAGAAGAGATGAGGCCTGTGAAGTGGACTACTAAATTTTTTGATATGTCATTCAAACTTCATATCCTCACCAATTTACTGTTTTGGGCCATACAGTTTTTGTCCCAGTACTTTACAAATATTTTCCAAACATCACTTTGTGTGGTGCACAATCCATGGCTATCAGATTGTTATCAATGAGGGTGCCAAGCATGACTTGTTACTCACAAAGTTTTTTTTTTTGACATGGTTTCACTATTATCTTTCTTTCAGGCTATACACCAGCCAAAAATGACTTTCTATTTGAGAAGGTAAGTGTTCTATTGACTGAAGTTATTAGTCACTTTCCAAAGTGACTGTTTTTTTACTCTGTTTTAGGATCAAGTTTTTGATTTATTATTGCTTTACCAAAGATTAGTTCTTACAATCGTTGGTACACTATGGCTTTTTCCCATTACTTGTGCCCCTTGCAGCATACTCCTTCACAGGATTCTATATTTTGTCATTTTTCACAAATTGCAGTCATTTCGTGGGTGTAGCTGGATACAAGTGCAATGATCTAATAGAATTGTGAATCCATTAATTTGGAGGCCTCCCTTGCAATTAAAATCATGGAAGTCGATACTGAAAACCTAGGGCCTTGTTGTTATTCAAGGCCCCAGGTAAAGAGTTTTAATTTGGATTGATTTATCTCCCAAACATGCAGCAAAATACTGACCTATTGAATTTGGACATTTTGGAGTTCTGGGTTGATATTTAAGGCAATAGGGATATAAGGATTAAGGTATATAGAGGTTTTGTTATTGGGCGGTTTTTCAATTTCCTACCCTGGTTAAATCTTTGCTGTCTTGAAATCTAGTTTTATCTAGGGCTTACATCTAGGCACTCGCCTTAACTCATAAGAAGGCTGAAGCTGCAAATATTTCCCCAATATCTTGTAATATACCACAGTTCTACACGTTTTGGTTCTTACAGACTTTCCCAATCTACATTGAAAACCAAGGGTGCTTCATGCCTTCGAAGTTTATGCTTTGTAGTTGAACAAGGGTGCTTCCAATGGGTTGACCAAGATCTAAGTTATTCAGACTCCTATATTTTGCTTTGCAGTAATGACTAGCAGCAGAGGAATACGCAAGTCATGCAGAGCACGGGAAAAGGGTATTTTGCTTTGCAGTAATGAGTGTCTTGATTTCTATTGACTGAAGTTATTAGTCACTTTCCAAAGTGACTTTTTTTTACTCTATTTTAGGATCATAATTTGAACCACTTCTTTCTTTCTTTCTGATGTTTGTATTTGTTCCTTTACTCAGCACCTTCAAAACTATATTTTTGGTAAGCAGAAACATTGCATTAACTTTCTGATAGTGAATTCCTTAAATTTATCCCTGTATTGTTTTCTGATTGGTGCACTAATCTGACAAAGAACCATAACATGGTAAAGACAGTTATCATTGATTTGTAGATATTCTCATGTACCATTCAAGGGGAAAATCGGTTTTGTTCTTTTGTTCAATTAGAAAAGGAGCACAAGAAGCAGCACAACACCTATCTTCGGAGATGCAGCTCACCTGGCATGGCAGTCAGTGGAGCATGTGGTACACCTGGCCCATTTGGTGCTGAAATATTCCTCTGTTTTATCACAGCAATAGGAGAGAGAGACTTCTTGAATAAAAACAGCGACAATAGATGCTTGCTTAACAGGAGCTTGGTCCAAAGCTGAACAAAGTAGAAGAATTAAAGGAAGAACTTGAAAGGTTCTGAGTTGTGTAATTTATAGATGTAAGAACTTGCATGTTTGCATTCGAAAATGACAGTGCGTCTTAATAGTCAATGCTCTGTTATCTTGCAATCCATTTCTAACATTCATTGTATCGACAACATACCCCTCGATGGCAAGAGTATCTAGGAATGCAAGAGTACTCTGTTCTTTAATCTTTGATTCCTCAATTATATTATACATATTCTATTGTTATCCACTCAAAAAAATAAAAACATAAAAGATACTTGGTTGTCGGCAAAATCAATGCCCACCACCAGAAAACATCACAGCTCGTGCAAATAAATAAAAAAACAAAAATAAAAAGCTACTTATCGTCAACAAAAATCAATGCCCACCAAAAACCATCTTTACTCGTCGGCTTTGCTAATTCCTCACGAGGAGCCCGTTGAGGTTGAAGCTCACTTGATCTGCAGGTGCACACACTATCGACGACGAGGAGTTCGTTGGCTTTGCTAATTCCCCACGATGAGCTCGTCAGCTTTGCTAATTCCCCACGAGGAGCCTGGCGGCTTGTGGTCGTCGGCTAATGACGTTGCACTCCCGACGAAGTGGAGCTCGTCGGCATAAAGCAACGGGGACCAGCTCGTCGGCGCAGAACAACGACTTGGAAAGCTTCTCCCAACGGACTTCACGGTCGCAGCTGTCACCCATTACTGACGAACGCCTTCAGTTGTCGACGAAGAGCTGTGTCCACGCGGCAACCGCCACCACTCCTCGACGACGAAAAACCGTGGCCAAATGCCTTTCTCGACGGTTTTGAATGCTTTTTGCGACGACTACTACCGTGGTTGATGAACACTTTTCTTGTAGTGCTTCAGCGTGCAATCATCATTCCCGAGTCCAGTTCAAGCAATAACATCAAAAAAAAAATTAGCTTCTTAGGCAAAAAAAGTTTAAGAAGATTGTGCTTCTGACAACAAAGACACTTTAATTCTCTGACGTTAAAAATCCTTCTAATACTGGAAAGGAGAATAACTACCCGACAGAAACTGCCTCCTCTTTATAATAGATACAACATATCCATCGCTTAATGAAAGTCATGAATACCTTATATATCGGTAGCAATGGTTTATCTTGACCAGCTTGATAACTCCGAAGATCCTAATGACTGCAAAAAACAAGTTTCAGATTCTAGCATAAATTTCACACAGAACAAGAAGAAACAAGAATTGTAGCAGCAAGGTCCATAAAGAATGGACAAAAAAATGTTGGCATGACAAAATAAAGAACTAGAAAGTGACTATTATATCTAGGAAGCAGCAATTAAATTCTAATACTGCATGTTTAAAAATATATAAATAATATACATTATATTTTCAATTCTTGAGGTTCTCCGCGCATTTTTTAGCAACCGACCAAACAATAAGCATAACAGAAACCTGGCAGTATTTTCGACCAAAAGAATAAATTATCACTCAAAAAGAAGGATTTAATGTTTGATACTCGATTGTCTCAAAAATAAAGAATGACAATGATCAGTAAATCAGATAAGAGATAACTTCTCTTTTGACAAAAACCACACGTATTCAGACTGAAATCTCTCCACCCAGATATACCATCAACATGGCAATTACGAAAAGATTTGTAAAAAGGGTCCTCAATATCAGAAAAATCATACACCCAATATTTCTACATATAAAATAATTGCCGCAAAACCTCTAATCAAACCTCAAGGAAACAAGGCAAAAAGACCCAAAAAAAAAATTCTCTTGAGTGTGATGAGCATGCACCTGAACCCTTCTACATCAGTTATAATACACTTCGACCTCACCAAATCCAAAATTTCAACACAAAAGCAATAGAAATTTACTTTCAAAAAAACCATTTCCAAATCAGATCACCGTAATGATAAAAAAAACCAACATTAACGTGAATAGAAAAAAAAAACAACCGATATATAAACTCCGATCCACAAAACACCCAAAACAAATAAACAGCTCCAAGGAAAAAAAATCAACATACGAAAGGACATTATACTTGATGGGAAAATAATAAAGCCAAGTATAAGAAAGCAAATTTTTTTCATTTGGCTCAGCCAAGTAGAATTAGAGTATCTCAGTCATAATTGGAAGATGGCAACTCATAGATGCAGATGACCTTACTTGCCAGAGAAAAGCCACACATACAAGGCATACAGAACTTCAAAGCAAAGGTGTTCAATACAACTTAAAGGACCTCAGTCATGCAAAGCACACAAAAAAAGAAAGAGTACCTGCAAATTGCTACTGTCACACTGAACGACGTGTGAGCGATCAAGTTCAAGTAAAATGAACGCCTCCAATCCACTTCAACAGAACTTTCTCCAACTAGCTCATCCAACTGGTTTACAGAAGTGAAGAGAATTACTTTTATCAACCAAAAAACACCATAGCATTATTAATTGCAAATTTGGTGACAATCAGTGACTAAACTAAAGCAGTAATAAATAACACAATTGCCTAATGGCTTAACCCTCCTACATCTTATGGCCTCGTTGACAGCCCCCCCCCCCCCCAAGGACTGTAATTAACAGTTAAAAATTCCATGCTCTCAATCCTTATCATTCAACAATACATTCTATAGATTCACACACAAATTCGAAAGATTAAGCAACAATAAATGAAGTTGCAGCAATAATACCTTCAATGGCCGTGTGGGTCACCCAACCTTTGAATTGCAATTTCTAACCACTGTACGAATTCAATAATCCAAAATTCCTAATCAAATTTCATCACATTATTAAGCAAAAATTAAAATAAATTTCATCACTAGACAGTAGACACTGATCGAAAAATAAACAAGAGAGTTGAAACTTAGAGTTGAGACTTGAGAGATTACCAGATCTAGAGGCTGGGCTCTGGAGATTCGGAGAAAGAGAGCCGAAGAGAAAGAGAGAGAGGCCTGTGGCCTGTGGTGTGGACCGAGGTCCCCGTGTGGAGAAGGAGAGAGCTCAGATGACAGAGAGCCGTGAGGGATGGAGTCAAAGATGGCCGAGACTCCGGAGGCAGAGAGCCGAGAGGGATGGAGTCGGGGAGGGCAGAGACTCCAGAGGCAGAGAGGGAAGGGGGAGAGATGGTGCAAGGCGACGACGAGCGGTGGCAGCTTGGGGGGACTGACGGTGGCGATAGCAAGTGGTCGGCAGCCAATGAGATGGGTTAGGTTTAGTTTTTGCGAAGGGGGAGAATGACTGCGAATTTCGTGAAGTTCGAGTGGGGGGAATGGGGATGTAGCTGTGTAGATTTCAAGTGTAGGTGAAACACGCGTTTCACATGATTTTTTTTATTTGTATTTTTTTAATAAACAATTTATATTTTGTAGTTATACATTTTTAGTAAAATAAAAGTAGTTGTAAATCATAATAGTATTTGAAAATCTTTAGTATTAAAAAACATATCATATTATTTAATACTTTTTTTATAACTAGTGTAATAAAATTACATTACATGTACTTTAATTCTATAAGTTAAATTCACAATATCTTTTTTTGGAAATAAATAATATGTCAAAATTAATTAGTATTATATTACAAATGATTAAAATATAATTTTTAATTATATTCAATAAAATATTCAATTACTACAATAACTATAACCAGATATTAAGTTATGTACTTTAATTGTATAAGCTAATTAATCTCACAATATCTTTTTGTTTGGAATTAAATAATATGTCATAATTAAATATAATTATATTACTAATTATTACAACTATATATATGGTCATTATAAACATATGATAATAGATGTCTAAACTACTTAGATTTAGTCAATAAAAATACAATTACTATAAAAATCATAGATATAAATTTCATAACATTATTTCTAATTCCATATATCAATTTCAATTTTCATAAAACTACTTTTAATTCCATATTTTATTAAGTAGGTCTCCTGAAATGTTTTTTAAACACGTGACAATAAAAAAAGGAATAAAATAGTCAATGAAATAATTTTTAACATTCAATAAAATATAATTTTTTATTTTTTATTTTTTTCCCAATTATACTTATAGCGGCTTTTTTTGTTAAAAACGCCGCTATAGGTATACCTTTAGCAGCGGTTTTTGCTGAAGACCGCCGCTAAAGGTAATAAATACCCTTAATGGTATTTTGCGAAAAACGCTGCTAAAGGGGGTCTATAGCGGCGCTAGAATGACCGCCGCTAGAAAGACCGCCACTATAGACCCTCTTTAGCAGCGTTTTTCGCAAAACACCGCAAAAAAACCTTTCAGACCTTTTTTTTGTAGTTATTCAGGTGATTTAGGACCTAGCTTTAACTTTGTTTGTAAGTGCTTTCAAATAATCCAAATTGAACAAATAACTGATTCTCAATATAGGTATTTACTTTAATTTCCATTATTGATATATACTTTTTATTGCTCAGAATTTGTATGTATATATTCCACTTTGCAGGACATGCATGCTTTGTTAGAAGAAATTTGAGAGATAAACCAGTAACTAATAGATACTGTGGTAGGTATCAGTGATGAAGATATCATTTTGTCACACCCCTTGTCAGTTCTTATCCCCTGGGCTCACCTATAGAAATAGTATGCACAAAAGCGGAGATTACGACACGAATTGATCCTATGAAGTTATAATAATTGGCTTTGAAAAAAACTTAGTGGTAAACGTTTACTTTAAAATTGACGTTGAAATTAGAATTACGACATTTTAAATAATTCTAGTAGTTTGAAATTCTGACTTGAATAACGAAAACAAAATGAGATATTTAAGGAATTAGTATTATAAATTAACTGGGAAAATTAAAAAAGAAAAGATTGTTTTAGAAAATAAAATCAAATATGGCATAAGACAAGAAATGGAATAAGAGAATTTTTTGAGGCCTTGTGAGTTGGGCCTAGAATTTCTATAGCATTGGGCCCAATTTTTTGCCCTAGAACCTCTAAACAATGCTTAACACTGCCATGGGCCCAGATTTTTCGTTTGGAAGTTTTACCCCTGATTTTTTAATAAATTCCGAAACTGTCTATGATGCCCTTTTTGGTCATTTGCACCTCTTTTCTCATCATTTCTTCTTCACATTTTTAGGGCTTCATCCAGTACACTACAACCTATCTAAATTTTCTCATGGTCTAAATCCACATATTTTGTCACAAAAAGTAGTATAAAGCAATCGGGTGTTTTGTACGTTAGAGAAATCTACATCTTTTGTGTTTCACTACATTCTTTGGGATATGAACAAGTCAATAAACTAGCAATAATCACAACATGCCTTAGATATGAAGATATGAAGATCAGCAAGCTAATGAGATGCAAAGTGTTTTAAAACTTTAATAGGCAACTCCAACAACTTATGCACCTAAATGATCTAAGGCTTATTTGGCTTCTCTAAGTCCAATAACGACCACTACTTAGGCCTACAATGCAAGGCTATCCTAGAATAAGGTTTAGGGATCCTAAGGCCCAGCTAGGTCAGTCCAAAAAGCAAAATTCAAAGCCCAATTCGAATATACCTAAAGTGACCAGTTTTAGAGTGTGTTCGGTTAAGGTGTATTGTGAGGATTTTTTGTGTTTTGAGAATTTTTATGTGATGTTAACTTTATTGGTATGCGTGTTGTAGTTATATTTATGTGGTGTGAAAAATTATGTTTGGTTGTAGAATCCTGAGGATTCAAAAAATCCTGAGGATTCTTCCTAAACGAACATGCCCTTAGAGAACTTTTCAGTTTTAACCCTAACTTTGAAAGCTAATAACTTCCTAACCGAAACTCCAAATGAGCTAAAATTTAACCAGAGATTCCCTAAACTATTCTGAGCTAACCCTCCAAATATGACGTCCAGACAATCCCATTTGACCCAAGCGATCATAACCTAACTGTACTGACCTCAAATTTAACACAAAGGAGCACTATTTGACGTATTTCCTGACTTCCTCCATTTTCTCATGTAAACCTCTACAATTTCTTTATTCCAGCAACCTAATCTCACTTCTAACATGATAATGGACATGTTATATGTTCAAACTCTTAACCTACATGCATGACGACATTTTACTGATACTAACATGAAATCATGCCTAATAACCTTCAAGAATCAAACTAACCCCTTACCTCTCTTATTTGGTGGATATAAGTTGTTTTGCTTTGGACAAAGCAAAAAAGTACCCTCTCTCTCAACTTTTTCTTCTCCTTTTCTCCCTTTTTGGTTACACTTTCTTCTTCTTCTTCCTCCTCTTCGTCTTTGATTCTATGCTTCACATGACACTCTCTCTTCCTACACTCTCTATATGTCGGCAACATCGAAGGAATGCAAAAGATAAGCATTAGTTTTGCACTTAATGGAAAAACTTAACCCTAGAGTCTATAACTATGTAATCATTAGTTAAATCTCAACAAAAAAAGGAGACTTTAGATTCATCACATGTGGTCTCCCAACATTAATTGCAATGCACAAGAAGAAAAAAAGAAAACCAAACATGCACCATTCGGCTAGAAAAAAGAAAAGAAAAAAAACAAGGGATAAAGTCACTTTGAGCCATCGAAGTTCCACACAAATGTCAAAGAGGACCTTAAACTATCAATTTTGACACATTAAACCCACTAACTTTCCTAATCTATCAATTTGAGCCATCCGTCATTTTTTTCCGTCCAAATTGACTGAACATGGGTCGCGTACGGAGCAGGAGCCATTTTTAAATGGAAACAAAAACATTTGCCCCCACTCTCAAAACGAAAACTTCGAATAACCATCTTCCAACGTTCTCAAATTTGTCTTCCATCGAACACTGGGGCCAAGCTCTCAGATTTCCCTCTCCATCCTTACCGACAAGGAGGTAGGGCAACCTTTGGCACCGAACATACATACACAACAATTGTATCTTTCTCTTTTGTCCAACAACTTCCTCTCCTCCATCGAAGTATGTTGTATTTTTTCTTAGTTTATATCTGTCTCTCTCTGCCGGAGAATTCCCATTTTCGGTGGCGGAAAAGGGGATTTGACCGTTTGTTTTCAACTGGGTGTTTGATGAAGGTTGGGTTGTTTAGAGAGAATTGCTTAGTTGGGGATCTTACGGACATGGAGATCTTTGTGGCAACCCCGAGGAAGTCCATAACTGAGAAGGTATTCCAGATGGTAGGAGGGTCTTATGGCAGCAACAACGGCCACACCGAAAGGAGGTGCTCGAATGAGTGCGATGACGATTACGACAAGGATATGACCATGGAACTGGCGCAAATTGGAGCTGAGAGGACCAAGAATGTGCTGATTCTCACGAGTGACACCGGTAGAGGGCACAGGGCCTCCGCCGAGGCCATTCGCAATGCCTTCCAGATCGAGTTCAGGGATGAGTACAGGGTAATTTTTCTAGAATATATCTTCAGTTCTCTCCGATCTTTTTTCTAATTTTTCTATTTATTATTCTTCAATTTGGTGGGCTGATTGAAGCTTCGTCCTTGAATGACTGGTCCTTGTGGATCTGTTTTCGTCAAAGAGAGCAAAGAATCATGAATAGTGCATCAATAATTCCGAATAGCAAGCCTTTTATGTTCTTATTGCACTTCCTTGGATTTTTGTGTCTGTTCTTTTCAACGGAGTCATGCTGATGCTAGATAATGGGAGTTGCTTGCAAGATAAGATGCAAAAGGATGATTTCGAATCTGTCGTTTTGAGACTGAGCGTACTTTTGTCAGTTTTTATTTTAAAATGACAGCTGATGTGCACGTGACCAGCATTCCATCAATTTGGATGGAAAAAATGGACGGAGGGTTCAAATTGATATATTAGAGAACTTAGTGGGTTTAATATGTCAAAATTGATAGTTTGGGGTCCTCTTTGACATTTGTGTATAACTTCGAGGGCTCAGAGTGACATTACCCCAAAAAACAAATGAGGAAGAAAGGCATTTCGGCTAAGCATGTGGTATCTTCAAATAATAGCTCCTAGGTTATAACCACATACGAAATTATAAGGTCATTTATTGAAGAGCGCAATATTCGGGTATAAGCTTAATAAAATGTTAACAAGAAAGAAAATAAAAGATAAATAGCATTACGAAAGACTTTAACAAAATTAAATCCCCTAATGGAAATTAGAAATGAAATAATAATATATTTCAAACTCAATGAGAAATAATGTTAACATGAATACAATTACATATTTTTTAAAATTAAGAGAAGAGCATGCAAACAAGTATAGAAAGATATTAAGTAAGCTCAAGGAAGAAATAATTAAACAAACAGGTGAAAAAGAAATAATAGGTCAAACAGATGAAAATATATATTATAATATATAAAATATCATATGTCAAACAGGTGAAAAAGAAATAATAGGTCAAATAGATGAAAAAAGAGAGGGGTGTTACACATTCCAACCGCAAGATGGTGATGATGGTGCTGGTGCTGGTGTAGATGGTGTTGGTGCCGATGGAGTACTGAAGCTGCTTTTGCTACTACTGGGATTAAAGTTATTGTTATTTTATGTTGGAAACTTGTATAGACTCTTGTGTTGTAAGACGTAATTATTTAATCAATGATGAAGTGTATTTTGCTCTATTATCCTTATTCTTAGGTTTTTACATCAATGAAATATGATAATTAAAATAAATTTGTATTACAAATTAAAAACGCAGGTGTTTTTATAAATATAGTTGCAACGTTTTTTTTTATCTAAAAAAACAATACTTCTTAGTTGCGTTTTTCGAAAAACGTTGGTATAGTTCTCTAGTAGAGATTTAGTAGTGTTTTTCAGAATGCTGGAGTAGGCCTTCCGCGATGTTTTTTACATGGTTTGTAGTGGGGTTAGTAAAACGCCACCATAAAATAGACCTACAACACTGTTTTCCAAACGCCGCAATAGGTTGTTTGTAGCGGCGTTTACAAAGCGCGCTACAGACCTTCAGCAGCGTAATAGACATATAAAAATGAATTAGGGTCTGTAGCAGCGTTTGTGATCGTTGCTAAGTGACCACCGCTATAGGTCACATTTTCACTAGCGTTCGTGATCGCTGCTAAGTGACAGACGCATTCGTTGTGCATGGTACTCTAATGCCACTTGACCGGTCTGGAGACCAAACTTGCTTTAACGGATAGGGCTATAATGAAAGAGTTGAATACTATGTAGATGGAACTGTTCTCTGTGAGAGAACAATTGTCTCAGTTGTCCCAATCTGTCCATACCGTTCCGGTACAGCTGTAGACACTCTTCAGACTGGTGGATAATATGGAGGAGCATTTGACACATGTTCGTGCTGCCCTCGGATAAGATATGGACGAGCCAGAGGCAGCTTGTGATTTGGACTAGACTTCTATTTATCGTTTGAAGGACCGTTTTCGACTTATACTAGACATTATGATTGTGTTTTCTTTCGGTGTTTGGATTATTTTTGATATTTTATGTTAATTATGTTTTTCACTAGATTCAATTTTTTACAATTTAAATGGATAATTAGAAAAATTAAATGAGTGATTACACTAACGAAACGGTTCGTGTAATTAGATTGTAATGGTTAGAGTAATTAGCTTGTAATTACAAGTAAATTGATGATTAGTTATAACGGATATTTAATATAAAAGTAGGCCTAACTATATTTTTTTATGTATTCAAAATAAATAAATTAAGTTAAATTCAATGAAATAAATTAGGTTTTGTGAAGTAAAGTAAATTTAACATGCGAAATAAATCTGCTAGACGTTTGGACGATGTCGAAGAGCCTCCGGACTCCCATATCGCAACCGAGAGTAAATGAGGTAGACATTAGAACGGTTTAGGCCACCGTCTAGCCTATCCCGTAACCGTCGCATGGCATACACGTGTTTACGTTATACGAAAGTGGAAAGCGGTTGTCACCATCCGAACCCTTTATAGACATCCGGACGATAATCGCAGTTTATTCAGCCAAACGTGCGCTTCCACGTCGCGCCAATTCATAGGAAATCCGTTCGCACGCCGTGATAAAACGTCCGGACGTGTTTATTGTGCCGAACGGTTTTAAACGGTTTAAATTTTGGCATTTAATACGAAGTACGTTGATTGGACCACATGTGCAGAAAAGCATCCGGACTGCATGCTTGGAGTGTGGACTCTAGCAATGTATTTTATAAAGTCGAATAGTTCGACATTTTCACAATTACTGAACCATTTCTCATAAAAAATCTCTCAAAACTTAAGGTTTTTCTTCACAAATCTTGACGTAATATCACTCTTTCGTGGATCTAATCACATTCAGTTATGTTTTGCTTACTTTTAACAAGATTTTAATGGTAAAATTTTTATTTTTTGTATAGTTTTACGTATAGAATTTCATTTTCATATGTTGCACAGTACATTATGTTTTTTTTATTGATTTTTACGTAGAAATTGATTGTGTTAAGTGTTAGGTTTATTTTAAGTGTATTAGTTTGTATTTTTGGGAGTGTGAGGGTTGTGGAGGGACGCTGTCATGGTTGAGTTAACTCGGTCATCCTCCAGAAAGCGTCCAGACACTTTATTAAGTCGTCCGGACACTTTATTAAGTTGTCCGGACTCTTTCTTGAGTTGTCCGGACGATTTCTTGGGTCATTTGGAGAATTTACGAAGTCATTCAGTGGGATACGTTGTTGTTTTGATGTTGTTCGGACTATATATATATATATATATAGTTTAATTCTCCGTTGTACCTTCGGACCTCTGATAGTATGCTTGCGGTTATACGTTGTCGTTTTAATTGTGTTCGGACTCTTTTTCAATGCAGTCTGAACATTTTAATGTTAAATTTAAATAGTTTTTTATCTGCTTTGAGTTTGGATGGATGTCCAAAGCTGTTCAGACTCCTTTTAGACTTTCAAAACGGATACGTTGACATTTTGATCATGTCTGGACGCTTCATGTTGACATTCAGACTGAATTATTAGTGTTCGGACGTTTTTTAACCGTACGAACGCTTTTTATGCAGATTCTGAAAAAATGAGCAAGCGTCCATGTACTAGCGGCCAGGCTGATGATGAGCAACCTTCCACTCGAGCTTTAATGGCGGATCATGTACCTGATCATATGCTCCTCCATCGACCCGAAGAAGCATACCACAAGCTCTCTTATAGCCGTGCCGAGTTCCCGTACCCGGTGGTACGGTGGCTACCTGTTGATATAGCATCATACATCCCCTGTCCATTCGTACAGAGGCTTTGAAGACTGATGCTACGAATTCATTGCCGCACGAGATTCTTCTGACCCACTTCCTGCACGCCATGATGGTATCCGAGGGTGTTGACGAACTGAGGGCGATTCCACTTAGGTGGCTTAACAAGACAAAACTCTCCAAATCAATGACCCAGACACGCCGAGCGCTACATGCTGCTCGGGTTGCTAGAGTTAGACGACATGAGCGTCTTGAGGAGGCAATTGAGGGGCAGGATCCTGGACAAAGCGGTCGACTTGGGGTACAGCGACCGAGTTGGATGGACGGTATGATGACGGTGATATTAGTCGTCATCTGATAGCTTTGTAGTAGAAGGTCGCAGACATGAACGTTGGTGGAAGAAGGAGGTCGCTGCGCTTAAAGAGGTCCTGAAGGGTGTGGTAACCTGTGCAGAGATCTTTCCCTTGACTGAGCTGGTCGTGCTGAAAAAGGAGCACCTTCATCAAGTCCGTCACATTCTAAAACTCACGGGTGATGATGATGATGATGAGCAGCAGTCTACTTTTATATTTTTTTATTTTGTTTTGGGAAATTTAATTTTATTATGTTTTATGGACATGTATTGGTTTTATTTGATGTTTTTTTCATATTATGTTTTGACGATATTTGATATATTTATGTCATTTCAGTTATGTTATTTGTATTTATTAGAACTTAATACAATATGTTAATTAATGTTACGTTTCTAATTTCGGTACACATTTAAAAAAATATTGATATTAGAACTTAACACACTTAAGGTTATTTATATTATTAACTAACTTTGGTTATTTAAAACTTGCTAATAAATTTAATTGTATAAGCATTAAAAATGAAAACAAACCGTTTGGACGTTAACGTTGCCGTCCAGACTTTTTAATGTAAGCTTGAACAATGTCGTATTATTTAAAACAAACCGTCCGAATACTGTTTTAGTCGGTCGGGACGCCTGAAATTCAAAACATCGTTCGGACGGTATTTTTATATTGTCCGGATGTGGTTGTTTATGATCAGACGCTATCGTTTTGGTATTTGTAAAAAGGTGTCGTTTAATGTAAGGTAGTGTTTGGACAGTTATTTACAGTCCTAACGTCTATGTTTATGACCAGACGCTGTTGTTTGAGAATTACTAAAACGACGTGTTGAACTGTAAGATGGAGTTCGGATGGGTACATCATAGTTCGGAAGGTTATGAAATTTTGGCGGCATCAATTCTCTCGAAAACTAATACACGTATGCCTCCGAACTTCATTTGATGTGTCCGAAAGATATTCAATCGTATGAAAGTGGCAGAATCGCAGACAGCAGAGGAAAAACGAAAAACTTAGAAAACGATATATTTGAGCACGAGAAGCGGAGAGCTGATTTTGGTGTTCGAGATTTTATGAGTGTTGCCCGTATTTATGTAGATAATCGGGGTCTGATAAGATGTCCATGTAAGAGATGTAAGAATATGTTGTTCCAAAGTGTGGACGAGATGGAGGATCATTTATTCATAATTGGGTTTGACCAGAGTTGCACTCATAGGGTATTTCACAGAGAGTCAATTTTAGAAGTTCCTAACCGGGTGGTGAATTTAGAACCTGAACCGAGCAGTGAGGACTCTGAGGAAAACATAAATGATGATATGAGAGACATGTTAGAAGATCTTGAGGCGGGAACAGGGGTTGATGAGAACGCGGGTGAAAATATACCGAGTCCTGAAACAGTCCAGTCTAGATCTGGTTTGTCCGCGTATACCAAGTTATGGGCGGATTCTTAGCGAGAGTTGTATCCCGGGTATAAGAAATACTCAAAGTTGTGTTTCGTTGTTAGGTTACTTCATGTGAATTCGAAGAATAAGTTGACTGTAAATGCGTTTGAAGATGTGTTGGGCTTGATAAAAGATGCACTACCAGAAGGGGAGACACTTCCTAAATCTTATTATGAGACGAAAAAGTTAAGAAAGAATTTAGGACCTAGCTACGATAACATACATGCGTGCTTAAAGGATTGTGTACTGTTTTGGAAGGAGTACAGTGAGTTACAAGAGTGTTCGGTGTGTGAAAATCGAGGTGAAAGTACAGTTAGAATAGCAAATCAATGGCTCCTGAGCCCATTGATACTAATCAGAAAGTTGTTGGAACCAAGCTGAACCCTCCTCTCGATCGCACAGAAAGTTTCCTCAGGCACTACACTAGATCAAATAAATTAAATAAATGAGAAAGAGTTCAAGAACAATACTTAAAAGGGATAGGATGTCAGATCTAATTACCTAAATTATATAATTTGATTATTTAATTATTTAAAATATATTTAGTTATTTATCTCATGTGTGAAACCAAATATGTCATTACCTATTAATACCACGTTAAATTTTTAATTACTTATATTAATATACATGCATACTCCAACAAATTCCAGAACCCAAAAAAAAACTGTCTTAAAGGGGTTTAAAAAAACTATTGAGTCCTAAACTGTAAATAAAGAGGTAAAATATCTTAAGCGGAGTAACCCAAAAAAACGTCTAGAAAAACTATCTGCAATGGAAATAACTTGGCGTGAAACTTTAGAAAAGCTCCACGGGTCGCTGAGAGGTTCTCTCTCTTGTTCTACCTTCCAGCTGCTTGTCTAAGTTGTCTGGTTTGATTTCTTGTATGATTTGTAGCTGCTTTTCCCCTGCTCTTCGACCCATACTATATCCACACCTGTTGTCCATCTTTTTCGATATTCCCTCATTTCCTTTTGGCTACTTCTGACAATTTTGTTGTGTTGGTCCTTGGTGTTCGTCGTTCATCAGAACTCTTAATTCATTCTCTCATTATTGTCTGCTCCTTTGTTGGATGTTGTGCAACTTTTCCTTCGATGTTTGACCTCTCTGTAATGTTGGATCTTATTACAAAGCAAACGGAAGAAATGTTATGAATACTCTTCCATCTCGTCTTTCGCTTGATATGAACAAGGCTTCCCATACATCCACTACTGTTCTAGTAGGAAAAATTATTGGCCTCAAACCGCCGGGCAAGTTGGTTATCATCAACAATATTTTGGCTGTATGGAAATTTGCAATCAATCTCAGAATCGAGGCTATGGAAAATTCAACCTATCTCTTCCACTTTACTCGCTCAAGAGACAAGGATAAAGTTCTTTTTATGGCTCCTTGGAACATCAAAGGACATCTATTGGTCCTTCTGCATTCGTCTCCGGCCATGACAATCACCGAGGTAGATCTTACCACATCTTCTTTCTGGATTCAACTTCACGGTTTACCCATGGCGGGAATGAATCAGCCTACTATTTCTGCTATTGGTTATTCTTTCTACCAATTGTTAGAAATGGAAAAACTCCCAGACGGAATAACTTGCAAACGATTTTTTCTTATCAAAGTTCATATCAACGTCTACAATCCTCTTAAGGAAGGTTTTTCTCTTCCTCGTCCTAATTTTTCAGATGTTTTTATAAGCTTCCGTTATGAAAGATTATTAGATTTCTGTTATAATTGTGGACGTATTGGACATACCTTCTCAATGTGCCCTCATGACACTATGCTGGAAGCAAATCGCCAATTCGGTGCATGGTTGAGAGCCAATCCGTGGGACAGCTCAGCTTTGTCGGTTTCCTCAAATTTTCCACAGCCCTCGATCTTCTTTGGCTGTATCTGCTTCAGGTAGTCAACTTTGGTCAAGGGCTTATGAAAAATTTTCATTTGATCTGCGCGTTACTGCGCCTAATCGTGATCCGGAAGGCATCACAGCCATGCTTTGGGCTCCTCTTTTCATCCGGCTTTCCATGTGGCTTGTTCAACTGCTGCTAATAAGGACAAACTGCACCTCACCGATAGGCTTATCTCCCCAGTGCATTTAAGTCCCCTCTCATCACCGCCTGATTTTCAGATTTACACTCCACCGGTTGTATGTTCTTCATTAGTGGCTCAAGCTAAAGACAAAGTTGCTTTGACTGAATTCAGTCCATTTTCTCCAGCTGCTGCTCGCGGTTCGCCAGATATTCCTTAGGCCTAGGGCTCATATAATTTTTTTCCTAGTGTCTCGGCAGCAGTTCCTACGGCTCTCTATTCCTCAGGTGCTTCAAGTTTTTTTTATCGGCTCTTCATCTATTTTTCATGCCACCTCACTCCACCTCCACTATAAACTCGAACGTTGCATGGACTCTCCTACCAACCACGTCTTCCCTCATGTACTCAAATTCTCCAACTCTTATCTCTTCTCCTACGTCAGTCCTTAATGACCTCTCATCTCCATCACCTCAACTCGATCCAGTCCTCATGGACCTGCCCTTTTCACTTCCCAACAGTCCCTCCTCACCCTCGTCCGAAGCCCATGAGTTCACTTTCAGTTGTTTAGCACCTATGAGTGTGGAGAGTTCTCTACCTCCAGTAACTATACTAGACCTGTTGGAGTCTATGGACTCATCTGAAATCCCCTTGGCAGCTGCTTCAGGTCCAATGCTTGAGGAATATTTGGACTCAAAAGCTCATTCAGCTCGTCCGTGTATTACTCTTGATCCATGCCCTAAGCGTAACAGGCCAACCTCTCATCCGATTGCACCAAAGGAGCTTCCTAGCGTACTACCAACTGCACTGGTTCCTTTTTCTTCTCCTGTGGACTTTTCGAAATGCTTTAAAGGCAAAGGCATTGCTGAAGCAACTACACTGACGGACAACTCCAGCTTTGTACCTGGTACAACAACTCCACCCATGGTTTTTTCTGCTGATCACAAAGGCAAAGGCAAGCTTCATGCAACTGACATTAACTGTTCCTATACAGCAACAACTAGGGGTGTCCAACAGCCGGTCCGGTCCGGTTCGGTCCGGTTTGGCCGGCCAAACCGGAACTTTTTCAAAGTATATAGACCGGACCGGACCGGACCGGTTATATGACCGGACCGGTCCGGTTTCCTGTTTGACCGGTCCGGTCTGGGTCGGTTTGGGCCGGTTTGGGCCATGACATTTTGGGCCGGTTTTGGGTTGGGTCATGCCATTTTGGGCCGGTTTTTGGGTTGGGCCTTGCCATTTTGGGCCAATTTCCGGTTTGGGCCGGTTTGGAGAGGTATACTCCGGTCCGGTCCCGGGTTTTCATGAGGGTAACCCGGAACCGGACCGGAATACACAGGTTTGCCGGTCCGGTCAACCCGGTTGACTAAAAGTCAACCGGTTTGGGTCAAAACCGGTCCGGGCCGGTCCGGTCCGGTCCGACCGGTTTTTTGGACAGGCCTAGCAACAACAATTGGCCTTGGTTCTACAGTCAGACCTCTATTTGGTGGCAATATCCTTGCTAATGCTATTAAGGAGATAGAGATGGCTTCTGCAGATCCAACAAATGTTCCTCCCGGTCCATTTTTTAAACAGGCATCAGTTACTTATCACTTTTGGCCATCTAAGGGCAAAAGAAAGCTCAACGTCATTTCTCCTGCGATCAGTGACAATATTGAGAAAAATGCGGCTCAGTCTTCATGCACTCTTCCTTGTTATTCAGTTTACTCCAGAGCTTCAACTGGATCCACCGCCTGGTTTTCCGATACCTGTAGTGCCTTAGATGGTGCCTCCACCCGTCAATGATCCTCCTGCACTGTTTCATATTGATCATCTACATGGAGTCCCTCTCATAGTCCACCACCTGTCAATGATCCTATTTTGGATGTCCTGAAAAAGGCTAAAGTTGCTTTGACAACTTTTAAGAGAAACCAAACTCCCTTGATGCAATTGGCTAAGGATCGTATGATTACTGCGTTGCGGCTTCTGATACTCCATTTGTTGCTCTGCAAAACTCTCAGGTGACTGAGGCTGCCCTTATCTAGCCTAGAATGAATCCCAAGTTACAAGGTTATTAGCCTTGAAACCGACTTAGCATATACGTGTCTATGCTTGGCCAAAACTCTCTCCCAAAAGCACTCAGGCTCTCCAAGACTCTACTATTCTGAATCAATCACTCTAATGCACCTAAGGGTGTTTATATAGACATCCTTAGGTGCTTACAATCCCTAATTGACTCAATCACAATCAAATCACAATCACAATCAAATCTAAATCAAATCCCTTGAATCAAGCAGATTTGATATTACATGCCTAATATAACAAGAACATAAAGGAAAATAATCTTCTAGAGTTTAGGAAAGGATCCCTAAATCTAGAAGATATGATTTATTCAATCTAAACAGTTAAGGAAAACAATCCCTATGATACCTCCATCAATGCCGGGATTTCGCCGTCGTCCGCCGCCGTCCACGGTGGTGCCGCCGCCGCTTGCACCACCATGGGTGGTGATGCTCCTCCGGGTCCTGGGACCTTCCTCTTCCATTCCCCACCAAGTACCGGTAGGGGTGGTGGTGCTCCGCCACTGATGGTGGCTGCTGGTGGTGGCCATCCTGTGTCATGGCACTCCTTTGTCTGCTGGCTCGTGGCTGCTGCTTAGCTTGGCTGGTGGCCAAGGACTTGCTGCTGTGCCGTGTCATGGCAAGGCCATGGGTGAGGCCATGTGCTGTCATGGCATGTCCGTGACCGGCTGGCTGGCATGCCAGGCATGGGCATTGGTGAGGCGCCATGCCTTGTCAGGGGCGCTGGGGCGCTTAGCTTGCGCGCGCGCGTGATGATGTCATGTCATGGCTGTGGTGCTGTCGTCGCGCGCACTGTGGGCGTGTCATGAGTGCCCATGTGTGTCCTTGGTGCCTCATCTCGGTACCTATCCTCCAACTCATGACTTTTGCCGCTCAAGTCGTCATTGGGGATCCTTTCGCATCCGCCGCAATCGCAACTCCATTATTTATCTTCAACAAGATGATCTTTCTTGGATCACAGGTCGCACCAATATTGGGGACGTTTTGACTTCTTATTATGATCAACTTTTCTGCACATCCAATCCGTCTATTCCATTTGATTTGGCGAATCTTATTTCTCCAATCATAGATCAACAGTAGTCTCTTACTTTGGATTCTATTCCCTCTCTTGAGGAAATCAAAAGGTTCGAATAAAGCTCCTGGTCCCGATGGTCTTTCGGTTTTGTTCTATAAAGAATATTGCCATATAATCTGTGCCAATGTTATTTGCATGGTTCAAGATTTCTTCAATGGGGGACGATTATTGACTTCTCTGAATCACACCTTTATTGTTCTTATTCCAAAGGTGGGCAACCCACACAGAGTGCAACACTATCATCCCATCAATCTTTGCAATGTTAGCTACAAAATCATTTCCAAACTTATTGCTACTCGTGTGAAGGTTTTTTTTGCTTAGAATGATATCGAAACATCAGTCAGTATATGTTCCTAGTCATCTTATTCAAGACAATTCTATACTGAAGCATGAGATTTTCCATGCTCTTGCCAGAAAGAAAGGAAGAAAAGGTAATCTTGCTCTCAAAATTGACATGTCTAAAGAATATGACAGAATGGAATGAAATTTGATTCTCCTTGCCCTTAAAATCTTTGGTTTCAGTTCTAGATGGACGACTTGGATCAAGGAATGCTTATCTTCTGTTTCATATTCATTCTGTTCTTCTTAATGGTAGCCCTCATGGCTTTATTCTCCCCTCTAGAGGACTTCGTCAAGGCGATCCTTTATCACCTTTTCTGTTTGTCATTGATATGGAGATTTTTTCTAGGCTGCTTGACAAAGCTCAGTCGCTCTCATTGGTTATGGGTTTTTGTTTGTCTCGAGCAGGACCGCCTATCACTCATCTCTTGTACGCTGATGATTTACTTATTTTTGGGAAGCTTCTATTACAGAGGCTAAACATATTAATTTTTGCTTAACTCTTTTTTCCTAGTGGTCTGGCCAAGCCCTAAAAAGGCATTGGGGGGACGACAGTTGGTTATGCTAGAAAGTGCAATCTTCTTATCAAATCCCTAAAAAGGCATTGCATACATGCATGCGGCCACCGAGAGGAAATTTTAAATCTGTTCTAATTGATTGACATATTAGAAAAATCTTAACGCTTGACCAGCCGCCAAAGTACATATTTCTATGCTTTAAAATCAACCCCAAATTTCCTTCTAATGAAAGCTAAAACAAAGAACATTAATGGGTTGACATGGTGGTCTAGGCATGAGACTCGAGGGCTTGTTCTCTCTATATATGTATTTTCAGGTTCAAAACTCCCAAGTACCAATCCTTTAAGGTCATCCCATGACCTGTGCCTATAATTACTTAGTTAATGTGGGACGAGAGAACTGCATAAACTCGAGGATTAGTTAGGTCAAAGCTCCAAATTCTCTGATCATCATAAAAAAGAAAACAAAAAAGAGAGGCTAAAACAAATTTGTGCGCTTCATTATAACATATATGCACATTCTCAAATACCCCATTCAATAGATAGTTTACATTACATGTCATCAATATGGTAGCCAATTCAAATAACCAGTGCCGACTCTAGGCATAGGCGGCTGCTGGCCTAAGGCTTCCAACATAGGAACGCCCCTAAATTTTAAATTTTCTCTAGTAGGTTCTATAACAATTATGTTTAATTTAACCTAAAAAATAAAAATTTAACATAAAAGCTATATAATTAATTTATTTGTATAGAGTTTTACTAAATAATTTATTATTACAAAAAGATGCTTAAATAATTGCCTTGTTTGAATGAATCATTAACTATTTACATTTTTAGGCCTTTTTAAAGTCTTCTTAATTAAAGGAGTCAATTGATTAAAACGAGAAGTCCTATAAACTCTCGTATTAATATATGTTTCAACTTATCACCTAATTGTTTAATTTTTATCATTGCGTACAGTTAATAAACTAAAAATAATTGTTAGTCATTTAAACATGCCACCTAATCAATTTATTATTGCTACCTTTACATGCACTTAACAAGTTCAAAATCTATATTTAAAAGGACTTAATTTATAAATTATTTGCCAAATTATGTGAGAAACTACTCGCCTTTGTCTTAAATAAAAGGGAAATTAGTATTTTAGTCTTTGGGTTTTCACCACTTTTATTTTATGGTTCTTGGATTTAATTTTTTCAGATTTTAGTCCTTTAGTTTTCATTTTTTATGAAATGGCTCTTCCGTCAGGGATCCAACTGTTTCCCTAACGGAAGGGCCTTGCCACATCATCTTGTTGCTATGTCAGCTCTAAAAATTTATAACTCAGCATTGACATGTCAGGAAAAAAAAACGGAGAGAAACTGTCAATGAGCAAATGACATCGGTTGTGGTTTGAAAAAAGATCACAAAACGTAGAGTACTCCCATTAAGCAAACGACGTTTCTCATCTTGCTTTTTTGGTTACTCACAACGGGGATCATGTTGATCCAAGAAACTCATTCTCAGCATTTAATCATGCTAAATTACTTCGTCTTGCTGAGCTTTATCCAGAAGATTTCTCAGTAGCTGATTGTATGATTCTTAGAAATCAACTTCACACCTACATTGATGATGTGAGAAATACTGATGTTTTTTCTAGGCTTGAAGATATTGGAGGTCTTGTTGTGAAGATGGTTGAGATAAAGATGCATATTTTATATCCATTTGTTTATCTCCTTATTGAGTTGACATTGGCCTTACCAGTTGCGACTTCAACTTTTGAGAGAGTGTTCTCTACGATGAAGATTATTAAGATTGACTTGCAAAATAAGATGAGAGATGATTGGATGAATGATAGCATGGTCGTATACATTGAGAGATAAATTTTTGAAACTATAAAGAACAAAGCAATTTTGCAACGTTTTCAGAATATGCAGTCTCGTAGGATTCAATTACCACCTCTTAGTCTTAGCAAAAAATACGATACATGTATTTCAATATTTTTAAATGCTTTTAGTCCTTAATTTTCGATATTTTAATTTTAAGACACTTTTGCATTAAGTAGGAAAAAATTTGCCCCCTTAACGAAAATCCTGGTTCCGCCACTGTCTGAAAGCCCATTAAGCTTAGGAGTGACTCTATTCCATGGCATGTGGTGTTTGGACTGACTGTGTAAGTATTGGTCGTCGACAATTCTGCATTATGGTTCTTAGAAAAACTACTTTCCCGGAAAATTTAGGACTCGCCAAGTACTGCTCGCAGACCCTCACTACAAAAAAATAGGTCTATAGCGGCGGTCGCTAAAAACGCCATTAAAGAGGGTCTATAGCGGCGGTCACTCCCCCCTTTAGCAACTTTTTTTGCAAAACGCCGCTCAAGGTATCACCTTTATCGATGGTCAGTGACCGCTGCTATAGATTCCTCTTTAGCAGCGTTTCGTGCAAAACGCAGCTAATTGTGGTACCTTTAGCGGCGGTCGCTACAGACCCCCTTTTACCATCGTTTTTGCGAAAAACGCAGCTAAAAAATTGGTACCTACAGCGGTGTGACCGCGGCTGTAGGTACTCACCTTTAGCAGGGTATGTAAAGGTGTATCTATAACAGCTTTTGTGACACAAACGCTGTTATAGGTATATGTGAAAAAATTATTTTTTAATTATAAATTATTATATTTTAATAATTATAAATTATTATTATTTTATTCCTTTTAATATATATTTTTATTTTGTGATGTATTTGGAAAAAAAGTATTTTAAAGGACATACTTAATAAAATATGGAATTAGAGAGAGTGATATGAACATTGAAGTTATTATGTGATATATTTTAAATTATACCTATGGTTGTTATAGTAAGTGCATATTTATTGACTAAATCTAAGTAGTTTATAAAATATCTATTATCATACTTATAATGAGAATATATATTGTGAATATAATAATATTTAACTAGGACATATTATTTAATTTCAAACAAGAATATATTATGAGATTAGCTTATACTATTAAGGTGTATAACTTAATATATGGTCCTAGAGGCTATGATTTAGTCATTAGGTAGGTACATACATATAAAATACTTAGTTTAATTAGCACATATCATGTATATGATAAACACTTATAATAGATCATGTAATGTTATATAGAAGACATTATACTTTTAATGGTTAAGTATTATATATTATTACTACCAACTTATTTTAATTAAGATTATTATACTAGTTATAAAAAAGAGTGTAAAATAATATACTATGTATTTAATTCTAAGTATAAAGATTTTTAAATACTATTACAATTTACTAAAAACACATAACATGTATATAACTTATTATCAAAGAAATTAAAAAACTACAAATAATAATAATAATAATAATAATAAAGCTCAAAATGGTGAGATGTTTGATTTTCACTCCCCGCATTTAGAGCCAAAAAAGAAGTCTAAAAAAAGCCAAAATGTTTTCATTTGGCGCCAAACTTTTTCACTCCCCTTTGCTTCTTTTCTTCTCCTTACTTGCTCACCCCCTTATTTCTCTCTTTTTCCCCTGATGTCGTGCCCTAGCTCTGGCACCGTTCTTGCAGAAGAAGGGTCGCTCAGGTAGAAGCTTGCAATTAGTGAATGAATGGGATCTACTGAAAAGAAAAATGGGATTTTGTTTCTTTCTTAGATTGTGTTGTTTGTGGCGGCGTGTATTGTATCGGGATGTCAGGGGATGATGTCGATATGCTGGGTGAAATCCAAGGGCTTTGTTGTGGAGTGGCTAATTCAGGGTTTTGGTATTGGTTTGCTTTATGGGTTGGTTTATGTTTATCAGCGCAGATGGGTTTTGGAGTTTCCCATTATTCAGGTTTGTGTTTGTGTAGGCTTTGGAGGCTTTTTTTCCCGAAGCGTTTGGGTTTATGCTCTGGTTTGTTGCTGGGAAAAGCTCGAATTAGGAGGCTCAAAGAAATCCGGGTGCTTATCTGTTAGATTTCTGTTACTTTGTTTGATAATTTCACGTGTTCTTGAAGATATATCATCGTTGTACTCTTATCATCAGTTGTTATTGTGTTTTGATGAACCTGCAGAGTGCAGCACGTCTAGATGAAGTTTATATGCCTTTGCTCCTCTGCTGGGAATTAATTCACCATTCACATCAAGTTGGTCCTCTTGAATATTCTCTAGTTTTCATTTTCGTTATTGTCAGTATCATTTAGCTTTTGTTAGTTGTCAACAGCACCTTCCGTGTTATTGAATATTTTCTGTTTGTTATATAATTTAGATTTAGGGTCAGTAGAATCTGTGGATCTAGGATCTGGAATTTTGTAAGGAAGGGCTTCAGGTTAAAGTGATCTATGGCTTCAAAAGATTGATTTTTTTTAGAGATTATGCGTTCAGGAATGTTTGGGGGACAGTCTGCTATCTGAAAGTCTTATGCCTTTCCTTGTTGGACTAATCCAACAGGCAATTTCCAACCTATAATTGCCAAAATACCTTTACGTTACAGCAGTTGCAAAAAATTTCAGATCTGCACTTCACTTGAAAATTTACAAAATAATAACACTATAAATAATCTTCCACGAATATTGTCATACTCTTCAACGAATATGTCTTTATAGCAATGACAAAAATGAACATTATAATCTCTGCTGCCTTGACCTTGAATGGGTGAATACTTCTGTGTTGATAGTACCTACCAGTGAACGTTCAAATGATTTCACTCCAGCATTTTCATGTTCACATCCTCTTGCTGTTCTTTGAAAGTCGATGATTATAACATTTCTGTCACTGTTTGAAACCATGTGGTTTACAGGTGCTACATGTTAGAGTCTACAGTCCCACATTGATTAGGGAACATTTAATTTTGTGCTTCATATACCTGTTAGGTCACCTCTTCTCATTGCCAATTGGTTTTGAGATGAAACTTGACATGGTATCAGAGACAGGTTTTTTTGAGCTTGGCCCACTTGTTTGTATTCCCTATTGTTGTCCACGTGCATGGACCATGTTCATTCGGCCTGCACGTGAGGGAGAGTTTTAGAGTCTGCAGTCCCACATTGATTAGGGACCATTTAATCTTGTGTTTCATATACCTCTTGGGCTACCTCTTCCCATTGCCAATTGGTTTTGGAATGAAACTTGACACTACATACAAAGTAGTTCACATTTGCACCACTCAAAGGATCAGCAGCAGCTGAAACAAATCCTAGTGAGCATCTCATTGATGTTATTTTTCTCTTCAGTTTAAGGAGGGCTGCAACACAGAGAAGAAAATTGCTGCCAAGCTGAAGTCATTTGCAAAAAGTTCAGTGTTGTTGGAGGATGAAAACAAAATTCGGCGTGATCTTTTTGATCTTCTTTAGGTAACTCAAACAAAAAAGTTAGTTTTGTAATTCTCAACTCCAAAAGTGTTCATTTTTTATTGTTTTAGGTGAATTATAAATTGGGCACTCTTCTTAAGTGTTCTATGAGCTGTGTTAGAATTGCGAGTACTTGTCCTGGTTCTATATTTCAATCTTCAATTCTTTCTGCAGAATATAGTTCTTATTAGAGATTCAGAGGATCCAAGGAAGTTCTATCCTTGTTTCAATATTGAAGATACTTTTTGTATTTTCAGGTTATGACCCCCATGATCCTGCAATCGTTGTAAGTAGCTTCATATTTTATTTTCTTGTTTTTGTTTGTCCATTGTAAGTAACTTCATATTTCATTGATCCCGCCTTGATGGGGGTTCGGGGGCAATGCCCCCAGGGGAAATTTTTTTGACCGTTTTATCTAGAGTTATATACAAGTATATATATTTTGTTTACATAAATCTTTTGTTTATTTCTATTTCTCATGTGATATTTATTTTCTATTACAAGAATTCAAGATAGAGGATGTTGATGTGTCAAATGAGGGAGATTTTAATTGATCCTTGCTTATTGTGTTGTATTTGAATATTTTAGTCGGTCCTTGCATATTATTATTTTATATTAGAAATTTGTTACTATTTAGATTAATTTAGAGATTCTTGTGTTTGTTGTAAAATATTATTAATCAATGATAACGTATATTTTGTTTTATTCTTATTGTTCTTTAATTTTTTACATCTAATGAATTATGGTTATTAAAATAAATTTTTATTACCGATTAGAAAATATACGAAAAAATTAGTGGTGTTTTAAAAATGTTGACACATGCAAAAAAAACGATGGCACAGACCTCACGATCGTCGCTAAAAGTCTGTAAAAGCGTTTTCACGAAACGCTGCGAAAAAGGCAAATTTGCGTTCGGGTCTATAGCGGCGGTCGCGAGCGCCGCTAACTGTTTGCCGCTATAGACCCGAGGTCTTCACCAGCGCTATAGATCGACTGCGACGGACCTATAGACCGCCGCTAAAAAATCGCTGCTAAAGCTATAGGAGCGGTTTTTTTACCTTTAGCAGCGGTTTCCGACAACTGCTAAAGGCCATTTTTTTTGTAGTGCCTCCTCCTCAACTTCATTGTTGTTATTACATTATTCTTTGGAGCCTTTGTTATATTGTCTGTTCTTTAACAGAACCCTTGCATAGACCTGACCAATCTCGCACGAAAAATCCTGAAACTCCAACGAAAATTACGATACCTGAATGGGGGAGAGAGAGACCTTCTAACAAACCTTAACAGCAACCAAACGAAACAATTTTTTTGTAAACAACCAAACGGAATTGACTGGAAATCAAAACAAGTGTGAGAAACACCGCCTCCGAGGATCCACCAAAAATAACTGACCCATTGAGCAAACAGAAAGGAAGAGAGAAGTGGACCTACATTTAAGGGAAAAGGTGATAACAAACGACATCAGCGACATGCTAATTTGAAGGGATGATGACGTTTCATTTTTCCTGTCAAAAAAATCAGAAACCACAACCAACGTCTAGGGTTGTGCACCGAAAATTTCGGATTCGGAAGGGACCAATCCGAATTCGAGTCCAAAATTTTCGGATACCGGATTTAAACTTCGAATCCGATTCGAAATACACTAATATCCAGCCTAGTCGGTCAAAGCGGATTCAGATCGGATTCGGAGTTGGGCATCGTCCCATACCGGAGCCACCCAGGTGCTGCAACTTCTTTCCGTGCAAACGGAAGCTTGGATACTCGTATGTTCAAGTGATGGCAGTGGGAAAAAAAGGGAATAAAAGCACAGACCTTATGAATCTAATACATCAAAGAAAAGGGGAAATAAAAGCACCAATTGACGAGTTGTGACACCAGGAAAGCATGGAACATGGAAAGGCCGAAATGGATTCTCTTAAGCGTTGAAGATGGAAGTTGTTGTTTGCTCAGTAGTGATGGGATACTCTCGACATTCTCAACTATTTTTGTTAGCACTGCTTCGCAAAGATAAGCCTACAAACATCATCAAGATGTACGAGATAGAGAAGAACATCTGGCCACTTCTCCCACCTGCACAAATCAACGAAAATATTCATCAAAATGAAAGATGAGAGAGAGAGAGAGATATGGGTGTTTAGAAAATTATTGAGTGGCGGCAGGTATGGGAGGTGAGATTGGCGACAGCAAAGGGGGTTTAGGGTTAGGTTTTTCTGATTGGGGCTGGGAGACACGAATTGGGGGGGTTATGAGACGTGTGTTTCATTAAAGAGTTGAATTCGGGTCGGGTCGGATGATATCGGATTTATTTGCGGATATCCGACTCCGACCCGAATAATTGATTTTTTTATATGTAATATCCGACTCCGAATCCGGATCCGATCACATCCGACCCAATCGGATCGATACGGGTCGGATCCGGTTCGGCTAGTCGGATCGGAGATTTTTTGCACAGCCCTACCAACGTCGATTGTTTAATGAGACTACGCTGCGTTTTGTGTTTTTTTTTTCAAACCACAACCGACGTCGTTTGCTCATTGACAGCTTCTCTCCGCTTTTTTTTCTGACATGTTAACGCTGAGTTGTAAACTTTTAGAGCTGACATGGCAACAAGATGACGTGGCAAGACCCTTCCGTTAGGGAAACAGACGGATCCTTGACAAAATGGTCATTTCTTTAAAAATGGACTAAAATTTGAAAAAATTAAATCTATGGACTAAAAAATAAAAGTGATGAAAATTCAAGGACTAAAATGCCAATTTTTCTAAATAAAAAAATACCAAAAAAATCCTCTCGTTCATTCTATTTTTATTTATATTATTTGTTCGTGTTTCACAACTCTTATCTTTGGCCAATTTTTTGACCCATATAGAAAGGTTCGAAGATCTGAGACGCAGTGGAAAAACATGGTGATTGTTGAAATCAAAGCAGCCTAAACGTGATGCCTTCTTTGAATTCACGCACTTAATTGTTCGAGAGAGAAAACACTTTTCACGTTCTGTAATTTTCTTCGCAAATGAAAAACTTTTGAGTTTTTATAACGACTTGCTCAAAGCTTCAACTGTGTTTGTGTGTGGGATTCTTAGGAACCTTAAATCTCGGTTGTAGGCTCACCATGAAAAAATCTTTTACTAACAATTATTTATTTATTTAACCTTACACCATACTATATTCCACATGAGCAAATAGGACCGAAATATTATCACTGATTAAATCCCTAACTCATTCTTACACTCATGCCTCTCATGTAACCTCAGTCTTTGTCAAATTACTGTATTACCCTTGAATCTTAAACAAGTCATGACTAAATTAGCTTCAAACAAGTCATGATTTTCGCCTATTGGGTTTTCAAGCTCATTTAATAATGACTTGTTTGAGATTCAAGGGCAATACAGTAGAGATCACGTATGTAAACGATAAACGTCTAATTTCACTCCAGGGTCCAAATCGTTGGGGGAGATAACATAATAAGCTCACTGTTTCAAAAATAAAATATTGGGGTGCAATGTGTCAACACTCAAAATATAAGGGGTGCAAAGTGTATTTTGCCCTTTTACTTAATATATAAAAGTAAATAAACACAGTGAAAACCTTTTTCACAAAAATTCGTTGCACAGTGTTTTTCATTTGAGTCCAACATTATATAGACATAATGAATATACTATCTCAACAAGAGACTGATAAATTTCATATTAAGCAGTTGTAAAAATTCACTTACTATGAACAAAGCCCAGCATTATCTGAAATATTTGATCTACAAAGATCATCAGTAAAGACTTAATCAAAGCACAAGTTAACAACAAACAAATCTACATAACTCCCTCAGGTCTAAAGACAACATAAAATAATTGTGTTGAATACCATTTTCTACAGCGGTGATCATTTTCAGAAGGTATTCATGTTTGATCCAGTTTAGTGCATGTACTCTTACAGTGCACCACTCGTCTGCTTATGGTTATAACCTCAATTGCGGAGTCTATCATTCTATCTTATAGAGGCACAATGAGTATAGACTTATTTATACATTATTATGTATCTCGGTCTAGAACACAATGAGTCAACAAGGATCCAAAAAATCATACTACATGCCTTTTATTCATTAATCATCGGTATGACTTTTCTACAATGTTGCTCGACAATATTTCATTATTTTGTATAGGCATCTTATGTCATTACAAGTACCCAATGTTTTATAAAACAATATATACAAGTGATTAATCCATAACAATAATTATCTCATAATTATTCCAAATAATTGGTTTCTAAAGCATACATATAACACAAATCACTTGTCGCAGAGGCCCGAGGTGCTATTATTCAAAATCTTAATTTTATTTTAAGTTGTATTTGTTGTATTTTGTATTGTAGTATTATTCTAAGTTTGTATTTGTATTTATTTTAGTTTTCATTATTTCTATTTAAAATAGTTTTGAGATATGTGTAATAGAAAATAGGAATCTTCGATATAAAAAAAACTAAAAAAGCAACGAAAAAATAGAATATTTAATTCAATCTCAAAACGGAATACTTAAAAGTATTTTCAATTAAAATTGATATATTAACAACTCTTAGATATATAATTTTTATAAGTAATTTTGTATCTAAAAAATTAGAAAAATAAGTTTAACTACAATTTATTAATACTTAATATTTAAATTATTACAAAAAGGCCCATTTAAAATTTTTGTCTAAGGCCGAGGCCAGTTCGCTTAGAGCCGCCCTTGAAAATAATATAACCAATCAATAACCAAGTAATTGTTGAATATCATGCCCGCACATATTAGACATTCTCTGTTTTTTTTTTAAGTGGTAACGGCCAAATTTCACACAAGATAAAAAGGAGCACACTACATTATATATAAATCCAAAATTACATCAGCTCCATATCTGGATGGGCACCCAGCTCTATGAAGATAAAAAGGAGCACACTACATTATATATAAATCCAAAATTACATCAGTTCTATATCTGGATGGGCACCCAGCTCTACGGTGTGGAGGAAAACCAATTGCAACATGAGCTGAGAAAGATGGTCCCGGCGGGGCTCGAACCCGCGACCTTCGGCTCATAAGACCAACGCTCTAACCAACTGAGCTACGGGACCAATACTAGAAAAGAGCTTCTAAGATTTTTAAAGAATTAAAATCTCAATTTGATATATTCACGACGTGACAAGATCTTGCCAGTTAAAACAATCCACCAGTAACATGCCTATGCTGTTCGACCCGCCGTGTGGGCTTGAGCCCATACCAATTACCGACCAATTTTTATCTGATTCTTAGTCTCTTTAAACCCACTTAAATCACAATTAGGGGAGAGGCCATCACTGTCTGCCCTTCTGGCTTTCTGCCTCCATCCCCATCAACAAAGAACGTGGACGTCCACGACATTATTTGGTTCATCGAACCCAGACGACACCCAGTAGTACAATTGAGGAATCTTACCTATTTTTTCGGACAAAAAGACCATTCTTATCAGTTATTAGGACTCAACAAAATCGGACCGATTTTAAAATGTTGTCCGGTTCGGTCCTGTGTATTTTTAAATGCGGTCCGGACTAGACCGGACCGCATTTATTAATATAAATTAATAAAAATATTTTTTATATTTTTAATACAAATAACAAATTAAAAAGTTTAGTTTTAACCTAAACTAAAACTCTACAATTTTATATATCATTCTTCCTTCGAAATTAACATAAAAATTTTTTAATTTATTTTTAAAATTAAAAAATGAAAATAATGAAACCGGTCCGGACCACTTAAGTGGACCGGACCGGACCGCATTTTGTTAGACCGGTCCGGTCCTTTAATTTAGGAGGACCAGAATGCAGTCCGAAAACCGAACCACATTTTCGGTTTACAGCCCTATCAGTTATCCCATACATGAAAAGCATGCACGCCCAATGTTGATAAGTACTATACAACTAGAGAAGCTGCTAGGAGCTCAAGCTATATAGCTAGCTAACAGGGGCGGCTTTGATAGGTTGGCAGTTGAGGAATAGTTTAAGGCCTTCTAATTATGATCAGACCCTCTATTATAGAAAAATTAAAATTAAGAGGAATAAAAAAATTAGCACTATCATCTAACAATGTGACTATCAATTTTTTACGTCTCTTTTCAAAATAATAGCATCATTCTCAATAAATTCTTTTCCTAAAATCTAGTTATTGGGGGTCTCCAGATAAAATTTCGTATCATTTGAAACTAAGATGAATTAGTTATGAATTTTTGAAATTTTGTTCAAAAACTGGGTTTTATCTAAAAACGGGTCTGTTCTATATCAAATCGAATTGGCCTTATTTTTCTGACCCTTGTATTGTTTTATGGGCTTAATATCTTTTATTTTGGCTAAACTTTGGGTTTGAATAGACCCCGATTTTCACTATGAAGTTTAAGTTCGTTATAATTATCTCTTATGTATTAGACTTTCTTATCTTGAATATTTGGAAAATAATGTAAGAGATGATAGTATGTGATATTTCATTTAAAGTACATTTATTAAACCTTATAAGTTCTGAATTTTTCTTAAATATGTTCATCGTATACTAAATTTTGATTTTGATCATTTTATTGCTAATGATACTATGTCTTTAGTTTAGTAGTCTTAATCTTCATTAGGTGGACTAAATGAGTATATAGTGTGCTAAGCAAGAGGTTCATATGAGGTGCATTGAGAGACAAAAGAGGAGGGAGATAGTGGCTCACGTGAGAGAGAGAAGACCAAAGTAAAACAAAAGAAATAAAAAGAAGGAGACAAAGCATTAACTAGATGACATGACTTGTAGAGCAAAGAAAAGTCAAGAGAGAAGGTGGTAGGAGAAGTTACGTGAGGCATAAGAAAGCAAGAAACAAAAGAGAGAAAACAAAGACATAAAAGAAAGGCAAAAGAGAAATGTTAGAGTGGCTGATGTGGGAATCACGTGAAGGAGAGAAAGCCAAGAAAATAAGAGGAAGTCAAAGAGAAGTAAATGGAAGAGAGAAAAGACAAGGAAATGGTAGGCTGAAAAGTAAGTGTAGGTTGAAGGATAATTATGTGAAAGGGCTTAGTAAAGACAAAGAAATAAAAGAGAGGAGACAACGCATCAAATGAGTTGGTCATATCAAGCAAGACTTTTCCCCCATTCAAGTGAAGTGGTCACTTGCACCTCTCATTTCACTCACTTCATTCAGCCACACATTCAAGTAGCACGAGAAGAGGAGAACGAGAGAAGAAAAGGAAGAAAGCCGAGGAGAAGTAGAAGAAGAAGAAGAAGGAAAAATGGGAGAAAAGAAAGGTATAGTTCGGCCACCTTGGTTGTGAGAATTTTTGTTGGCCGAATGAGGTTGCTGTTGTGTATTCTCTTGAAATTTTCATGATATGAAATCTTTTGGGTTGAGTTATTGTGATTTACTGATGGAGGATGAGTGTGTAGGCCACGGCTTGGGCTAGTTAGGAGTTTGGAAAATGTTGGATATTGTAGTTGTGATGAGTTTGTGAATATTGACTAATTGAAGGTGAAGTTAGATGTATAGATCTTTGATTTTGGAGGTTGTGAAGCTTGCTGTCCTAAACATTGAAAATGGGTGTGACAAATGTTAGATTTGGGAAGTATTAGGGCTTCGGTCAGTGGCTATAAACTATGGAAAAAGAAAGTTATTTGGAGAAGTTCTAACATGCATGTAAGTTAGTGATATGACATTGGAAGATTTCATCATGCATATTGGCCGAGTATATTCAATGCCTTATGTCTCATGTTTTTCCTTGATGATAGCTTGATGTAGGTGTCTTGCACGTGAATAATGTGGGTAGATTAGCAAGTTAAACACTTAAAGAGATTAGTTATACTTGGAGAAATGGATTAAGCATACTCGGGTTAAGTGGATTGGCTTGCATGTTGTTTCTCTTAATAGATTGTGCATGAAACTTGAGGATTTTGAGGCTGATAAATGTTCATGCTGACCTGCTCTTGGTTTAGGTCAGTAAACTAAGGATGGATTAAAGTGCAAGAGAGCCATAGGTTGACCAAAGAATGAGAAAATAATGCATGCAATCACAAGCTCTGGCAGATCACTAGACTCGGTTTAAGTTAACCTTGATGGCGTAGTTTACCCTTGAACCTTAGGTTATGATAGAGTTCTATGAGAGTCAAAGAATTCAAATTAAATTTCAGGTCATTTCGATAAGTATTGAATTAGTTATGAAATTTTAAAGGTCCAAACGTCAAGCTGCCAACAGCCTTGCACGTCCAGAACTCTTGCTCAGTTCGAATACATTTTCAGTAATTAGTTTAAGTCCAAATGTTATGAATCTGGCCATGGAATTTAATTTTGTGAGAGAAGAACACTTTGAGGTAGAATTCGTGTGATTTGGAGATGTAATGCATTAGTTGTGGTTTGTTTAAGGTGTCATCACATTCAACCAGCGTTCAACTCACGCTCGAGCGTCCTTGGAAAAATATCATACAGACTCGTACCGCTCGACCAGTGCTCGAGCGGACTTGGAGAATTTTAAACAGACTCATCACGCTCAACAATAGCTTGAGCAATACTAGGACAGAAACTTTGCGCTCGACCGATGCTCGAGCGAAACCCAATGAATTTCAGAAAATGTTGAATCTTTGGAGTTTCCAATTGAAGACTTGGGAAACCCTACTATTAATGAGGTTGGCCAACCAAAACCGAGTTAAGGAGTTTATTGAGGGTTTTGGGTGCCTCCTTCCTTTGAAAAAGTGTTGGGAGAATTTGTGCTTCAAGTTGGTTGATTCTTCCTCATTCTTCAATTATATTGATTCCTTCATGGTGGTGAAGGTATGTTGATGGTATTGAATTAAACAGCAAGCCTAAGAGTGAAAAGGAGGCCAAGATGGTCATGGGTTGATCACTTAAATGAGGATTAATGTCTATCGGTTATATTTGGAAGGATTGTGGGTTGGTGTTCATGTGAACTTGAAAACTTGGAGATAAGACCAACGTAACTGAAGACCCCAAGAAGTCATGGTCATGCATGAAGCACATTATGTTTACAAGTGCATGATTTCAAGTTATGTTCCTAGTGCATGATTACAAGTTCATGATTTCAAGCTATGTTCCAAGTTCATGATATCAGTTCATGTTTATAAGCTCATGTTTCCAAGTTCATGTTTACAAGTTCATTTCCTTACTGAGTCGTTTGACTCACAGTTTTCAAATTGTATCCTTCCAGATTTGCCAGGAGACAGGAGTCCTGAGGATTACCTGACTTAGTAAGTATTAGATTGTAATGTTGTTGGTCATAGGCCATTGGGAATGCACTATGGGTTAGGAGTTGGAGAATGCACAAGAAGCCCTAAGAGTGCTTGGTATCATATTGAGACAGCATGTTGCTAAACAATAAAGTAATGTTGATAAGGATTCAAGATGTAATGTAAAGACGTTATGAGTAAGTCAATAATGAAGAGGTTTTGATGGAACCCCCTTAGATCATGTATCTCAGCCATGCAGCCATGCTATGTAATTAAGATGCTTACACTATTACCGATGCAGTCGTTTTGTGTAAGTTGAAGTTTATGCAAATCTTCTTGGCCCGTCTCTCTCAGTTGTATAAAAAACATTCTGCTGCAAGACTAAGAGAAAACGCTGGAACATTCATTAAGTGGATGTTCGCGGCTGTCATTAACCCCTGTATAGTAGCTTCTGTTTATATATGTGCATTACAAGTGTTAGATATTGTGGTAATCGAGTGATTATCCGAATTGGCTACTAAAATCATTTAACTCGTGTAAAACCTTGTGTGCAAGTGGGTGGATGGGTGCATGCACGTACCTAGGGACGTCACTATATATTATCTCATCCTTGTTTCTTTTGTCTCGATCTCCTGAAATCTGATTAATTCCGTATAATTCAATTGAATCTTCTGACTAATTAAACGCTTGTTACATCATTCCTTTTTAAATTAGAGAAAAAAATACATCATTCCTTTAACATCATATCGTATGCCTAAACAGACAATGCATATTAATTATCATAGTAATTGGATTATTCACACGGGAAAATTAGCGGCCATATGCACAGTGGCAGATGCAGGGGGTGCGGCCCTGGGCGGCCGCCACCCATTGCATCCCAAAAAAATTTCATTTACGTCCAGACCTAAAGGGCCCAGGCCGTGCAGAACATGTGGATCATTGGCCTGGGCCAATGGGGGTCGGACTCATTGTAAAATCTTTTAAATTACAGTTTGGACTCGCTGTACGTTGAACACGTTCGAACGTGTTGGTGTATCGTGCGCACAGTTTTTTATTTTACAGACCGTGTGGACGCAATAGACATCGTTCGGACTAGCGAATTTAAAGCAAAGTGTGCGGACGGATAGTTATGCGTGACATTTAAAACCCGCTCGAACGAAAAAGGTCCGTGGGAACGACATTTAAAACCCGCTCGAACGGTTTTCTATATATATTTTTTAATTCATTTAAAATTTATGAAATAATATAAATATAAAGATATTCTCTGCTCATAATATAATAAAATATCTACAAATATGTCATCTTTATTAAAAGTAAATAAAATACATAATCGATAAGTACTGAAAAAGTAGTAAAAATACATAAATCTACCCAAATTTTCATTTGGGTGTCGAACGAGATTGCATCTGTCTGATCTGCTCCATCAACTGCTCATGCATCTGCTCCGCCATTAGTTGCATCCTCTGTTATTGTTGTTCCACTAGGTTCCTTTGATGCTCCTGCAGCATCTTCTGGTGTTCTTCGTCTTTTTCCGTTGTCGCTCCGCCACCATCTTCATCAGCTCTTTGTCTTTCTTCCGTTGCTGCTTCTCCATCATCTGCAGATGCTCTGCATCGTCTGCTCCATATCTGACCGCTTGACCAGAAGCGCTTCATATTCCAACTATCTAGCCTTCATCTCCTCAATCTGTAATCTGGCCTCGCACGTAACCCGCTTTCGTCCCCAACACCTCAGTAAAGATCTCTACTTCGGTGTATCACTTTCCCTCTGACTCCTGCTGCAATTTTAACGCCTCTATTTTTCCTACAAAATTAGAAAAGAAGATAAAAAAGTACATATGAAACATAAACGCATACGAATGCAACATTAAAACTAACGTAATAACCTACAAAATTTTCTCATGCATCTTCTGAAGTCCACATGCCATCCTTAGTAGTATGCGTCTTTTTATAAAGCAACGAATGACTAATTTCATCAGATTCTGGATTTTTCTGTACACCAAAAGAAATATAGAACATGCATATAAAAATATCTAAGTCATTTATTTAAAAAATAAATAATAAAAATGTAAATTTATTACTTACTAACAACGCTCTAGAGCGTTGGAAGGACCTCGCTCCCGATGTGTACAATCTTTAGCTTAGCTCTATTCTCCTTGTTGATTGCACTCCTCATCTGCATTGTACATTTACAATTGTTAACACAATTAATCATATGGCTAAAATAAACGAGATCGGAATAAAAATGTTTAACCTGAAATTCCTCGCTCGCGAATAAACCACAAACACGAGTCTATTATTCCTTCTTCATATCGGGATACGGGTGCTCTAACGCCTCTTCCTTGGAATTGAACACCGAGTAATGCTGGAACATTCTATTTTTGTGCGTCCTGTACACTGTGTTCATCGTTGACTTCACAGTGATGCAATCCTCGGCTCGGTCGTAATCTAGTTGGAAGTCATCCTTAACATATATAACAGTTAGAAACGTAATAAAGTTTCAGCAATTAAAATTTAATAAATTATAGTTACCAACACTCGGTTCATCACATATGATTTAACCTCGTTGGGGACCTCCTTCCACTTTCTCTTCTCAAATGAGAGATGTTGTCGAACGAGCGCACCAATATGACTCGAGAGCATTGAGGACGTCTTGTCATCACCGTCCGTACGTCCATCAGAGATATGGACGGTTAGCTTTCCTCCGGTGCTAGCCTTGAGTAAGACAATCCCGCACGTACTACCTCGAACGTGTCTAACTCCGGACGTCACTACAAATGAAGAACAATAAATTTAAAATTCAATTAAGCATAGAGATTTAAAAGTCATAATATTTAATAAAGATTGACGGGTAAGATACTTTCACGCACAACTACTCTGGGTGCCTCCTGGACTGGCTGTGGTAGGGGACGATAATTCATTCCTATCCCTAAGCGAAGGACCCGACACTGCTAGTGTACCTGGACTACTCTCAGCTCGAACTGATGAATTGCACCGAAGACGTTTCCCTCCCGCTGGCATGACGTCGTCCTGTGACCAAATAATTCAATATTAGAGAAAAAAACACAATGAATTATGTTACTCAAAATGAATAAAAATTAGAAAAGCAAAAATAGAAACGCAAATTTAATTGAAACGATAAAGTTACTAAAATAAATTATGTCACAATAGCAGATACAATTACGCACATTACGCATATTGTAAACTCAAACTGTCCATAACGTGGACAATTCAAGAATTACAACCAGTTTGTTATCCGAACTTTGAGTAATTCTTAAACGGGGTTTAAGGCTACTAAATGAATGCATGACATAACAACAAATACCATTCGGACGTAATATAACAGTCTGAACCATACACATAGACGTTCAAACGCGTTTTACAAAGCGTCCGAACCAAAAATAGAGTTCGGACGGTACATCAGCTGTCCAGACTGCGATTATCGAACAAGACAGTTCTCGGAAGCACAAACTCTATTTTCAACCCAAAATCTTGTCAAAATCAACCCAAATCACAAACACTTCAATATAAACACATCACAACCAACCCCAAACTCCATTACTATCATTTTAGAACCTAAAATTTCGAAAAACACATGCTTTCATATATTAAAATACAAGTTTTTCATCCTAAAATAATTCAATTTAAAAACCACTAACCTCAAATGCAATCCAACTTCAAATTCTAAAAGAGACGCTCCTTTCACACACTCTTCAATGAGATTGACTGACTAAATCAGCTCTCCTCTTCTCCTTGTGCTCAAATCTCTCGTTTACTTTTTTTTTTCCCATTTTCTTCCACTGTCTGCGAATCGGTAACTTTCATATGCTTGAATACCATTCGTACACATAAAAAGGAAGTTCAGACGCATACGTGTATTAGTTTTTAAGGAATTCATGTCGCAAAAATTTCATATACGTCTGCACGATGATGTTAGCGTCCAAACTCCATCTTATAGTTCAACATACCGTTTTAGTAATTCTCAAACGACAGCGTATGCTCATTAACATAGACGTTCGGACAGTAAACTACCGTTCGCACACTTCCTTGCATCACATGAGACCGTTTAAGAAATATCAAGACGATAGCATCTGATAATAAACAATCACGTCCGCATGTTATTAAACACGCGTCCGAACGGTGTTTTGAATTTCAGGAGTCCCGACCGTATAAACAAGTGTTCGGACAGTTTATTTTATATAATATGACACCGTTCGAGCTTACATTAAACAGTATGGACTGATAAATTAACGTTTGAATGTTGTTGGACAATTTTGATATTTTGATATTTTTTAATTAACTTTATTAGAAAATTTTAAATAACAAAGTTAGTTAATAATGTAAATAATCTTAAGTGGATTAAGTTCTAATATCAATATTTTTTTGAATGAGTGTATCGAAATTAGAAACGTAACATTAATTAAAATATATGGTATGGAATGAGTAAAATTGACTTACTTTCCATACCTATCTTTTTTATTAATAAATATAATTAACTCTGTTAACTTTGACTTTGAATTTGTTAAGTTCTAATATCAATATTTTGTTTGAATGAGTATTTTGAAATTAGAATATGTCTATAAAAACATATTGTATGGATAACATAACTAGATAACATAAATATATCACATATCGTCAAAATACAATATAAACAAAATAACATCAACTAAATACCAATTGATGTCCACAAAACATAATAGAAAACAAAATATCTTTAAAACACAATAAAAAAAATAAACTACAGCTAATCATCTCCATCATTGCCATCATCCATGATATTTAGAACGTCACGGATTTGACTAAGGTGCTCCTCTATTTCCCCGTTTCGCCGAGTCAATGCAACTAACTCAGCACTGCTTGCCATTTTCCTCATGGCCTCTCGAATTTAGGTGATCTCCTTCTTCCACTCAGAGTCAATGTTCACGACCTTATTCTCCAAAGCAGTCAGCTGAAAACTCATATCATTGACCATCTCGTGGGTGGGCTGCAAGAACTATTGCATCGGCTCTGTCAGCTGCATCATCATGTCGTCCATCCAACCAAGTCGCTCTGTGTCAAATCCCTGGGTCCAGCTTTGCCCAGGATCCTGCTACTCCCTTGCCACTGCAGCCTGCTCCTGTAGTCTAACTCTAGCAGCCCGAGCGACTTTCAGTGCTCGGCATGTCTGGGTCATCGATTTGAAGAGCGTTGTCTTGTTTATAGATCCAAGTGGAACTGCCCTGGGCTCGTCTGCATCCTCGGGTAACAGCAAAGAGTGCAAGAATTGGATCTGTAAAATCTCGTCTGCATCCGTATTCAGGGCCTCCGTATTTAATATAAGTGGAACTGCCCTGGGCTCGTCTGCATCCGTATTCAGGGCCTCCGCACGAACGAACTGATAAATGTAGGATGTCATATCAACAGCTAGCCCCCGAACAATGACCATGTACAAGAACTCCACCCGACTATAAGACAGCTACGTAGTGTGCTTCCTCTGGTCGATGGTTGAGCATAACATCAGGTGCATGATCCGCCAAAATGGATGCAGCTGCACGTGTACCATATACGCTCCATCCAAAATCGATGTATCAGCACCCAACATGGTCTGGAATACCTCAACCATAGTAAGCCGACCCTCCTGACTCATTGGCAGGTTTGGGAACGTTGTAAAATCTCTCTCGTACCCTAAGAATCTCGCCAACTCATCCGGTGAGAATACGATCAGAACATTAAGGACTGTGACCTCCATACTAGGCTACTCGATGTCTGTCGCCCGCAAAATGACACAAAAGAACTCCCGCACCAGGTTTTTTGATGCGTACCCGGTCCTAAGAATTAGTGGAAGCCAACCAATCTCATCTACCATCTCCGGAAGCGTCCGGCCCTCAAAAGTGACATCGTAAAAATCTGCCAACTTTATGTCTCGCTCCACAACAATCGAGCGGGACATAGTAATCGTTATATGCTGGTCTAACGACAAAGTGGAACTGGAAGATTGGTCCATATCAGCTTGGCCGCTCGTACGTGCACGCTTGCTCATTTTTTTAATCTGCAAAAAAATCGTTCGCACAAATAAAAAGGCGTCCAAACCCACAAAAACGTCCAAACCAGAAGTTCAAAAAGTCGGGACGTCATAAATACGTCCACACATACTAATAATTACAGTCCGAACGCTAACCGACTAAATTTTTTTATTACAAAGTTGAAACGTCCGAACAGAATTCAAAATCCATGACAGCGTCCCTCCTCCACCACACACGCCCAAAAACACAACCAAAACACAAAGTATCATACTCAAAAAAATGTTAACAATTAACACGATCAATTTCTACCTAAAAATCAATCAAAAACACAATGTACAATGCAAAAAATGGAATTGATAATCTATACTTAAAACTATATAAAAATTAAAATTTTATGGCTAAAATCATGTTAAAAGTAAATAAAACATACCTTAACGAGATTATAGCGTCAAAAGAGTGATATTAGGCCATGATTTGAGAAGAAAAGATTTGAGAACTATAAGATTTTGATGAGAGACGAAGGGTTTGTTATGAAAATGTCGAACTGTTCGACTTTTTCAAAACTTGTCGACACCGTCTGGACCCTATACGAAACATCAGGCGGTTATTTTACACACGTGGCCCAATCAATGCACTCGTATTAAATGCCAAAATTTAAACCGTTTAAAACTGATCTACACAATAAATACGTCCGGACGTTGTTTAGACATGCGAACGTATTTACTTCTATACCGCGCGACGTGGCAGCGCACGTTTGGCCGACCCACTCGTCCGAACACATAGGTACCGTTCGGACGTGCACAACTGTTTCCCACTATCTTGTAACGTAAACACGTGTAAACCATAAGACGGTTACATAAGCGTCTGGACGTGTTACTCATCCGTTCCAACGGTGTCGTCTCATGATAACAGTCTGAACTCTATCCCTCTATGTTCCAACGCTTATTAGTTATATAGTCCCGACGTTATGGTTGGCGTCCGAACACGTTAACTCACCAAGTTTAACTTAATTTACTGAAATTAATTTTCTTCACTTAATTAAATTAACAAATCACCTATTTAACTATAATTACAAGTTAATTACACAACCTGTTCTATTAACATAACACTTGTACTAATCGTCTATTTTATCGTACTAATTATCCCTTTAAATTGTACTAAATTTTATCAAGTGAAAGAATATAGACAAATTTAAAATATAAAAAATAATCAAAATGCCGAATGAAAAATACGATGATAATGTCAAGTACAAGCCTAAGATGGTCTTTCAAACGATATGTAAATAATACTAATAAAACATAAATAGGAAGCTAGTCAAAATCAATAGCTGGCTCGTCCAAATCTAAACCGAGGGCGTCACGAACATGAGCCAAATTCTCCTCCATATTATCCACTCGTCAGACGAGTATCTGTAGCTATATCAGAATGATATGGACAGATCGGGATAACTCAGACAATTTTTCTCTCACAGAGAACAGTTTCCTCTGCATAACATTTAGCTCTTCCGTTAGAGCCTTATCCATTAGAGCAAGTTTGGTCTCTAGACCAGTCAAGCGGCAATGGAACGTCATACACAACAAATGTGTCGGCATCACTATTTCCCTAATACTCTCCCTTAACTCCACTAAAAAGGCGTCCGCCCAAGCTGGTCGCTTTGTCTATTTCTCGACATTAGTTTTATTTCTCCCTGAGTGTTCCATGGTCAACCTAGCAAAAACCGTCCGACCCTTATCACAAACGTTCGGACAAAAATCAAACTGTATAGTTTAAATTGTATATCGTCCGAACATATAAAACCAGTCCGGACGTTGTGAAAAACAGTCCGAACATTGTGAAAAATAGTCCAGACTGTTTTTAACATCGTCCGAACGGTATTTCAACGAACCAAACCAAAGCAACTTAATTTGATCAACGAAAACAACCCAAAAAATTAAATAGCTGACGGTATTGAATTAAAATATATGAAATTAAAAAAGCAAACTCATGGAAATTTTTTTTACCTAATGTTGTTTGAGAGATCTTGAATGAGAAGTAAAACTGTTTGGGAGAAAAGTTTGAGAGATGAGAGAGTTTGGGGAAAATTTTAAGAGAGAAGAGCCAGTTTGTGATCTTGACAAAGTCTAAACGTCCCTTGTAAGCGTCCGAACGTTTTTCATAAGCGTTCGAACGTTTTTCTGCTTTATTGTTACACATGGCCCAATCAAATTTAACGCCATTAAATATGCCGATGGATTCGAAATGGATCTAGAACTGTACCTGTCCAGACCTGTGTTATTGGTTCGGACGTCTGGGTAAAAGAATCTGAATTAACCATCCGGACGACCTTTTTGTGTGGTCCGGACGGGGTTGGAAAAATTGTGACGATTCTAATTATCACTCAGTTAGGAAGATTTGCAATTTGTCACCCAGCATAGAGTCCGGACGGTATTTGGGAGTTCGGACGGTGTTTATTTTTTTGTGACATTTTTACCGTCACTCATTGGCGACAGGTGTATGTCGCCACTCCTGAAATATGTCCGAACGCGGTTTTGAGTGGTCCGGACGGTATTGTGGTTCCTTAATGATATTTGGTGACGAAATTAATATTTTGACAGAGAAAGACTACTTTATGTGACAAAATTTGGTTTGACACCCATATTGTTGTCACCTAAAATATTATTTCTTGTAGTGACATACATACCAGAATTATTTAGGTATCATCAAAATACTTACAAAAATTATTTTGGCGCTTTCCAATTATCAGCTATTGAAATTTATTTTCATTGTCAATTGGGAATAAAACCAATTGACAAAGACATCTTCAAGAAGATCGATTACTTTGATATCCAATGAATTCCGACCACCGTTTATGATAATTTATATTAAAAAACCTACTTGTAAGCACAAAAATTTAGGATCCTAAAGGGAAATCTGTTCCAAGTGAATTTTTGTCAACATATTCATGGCAAAATTATAATTTTTTTGTGATGTATTATACTTTTTTAAAAAAAACTTGAGTACTGTCTGTGATCTGCATCAAAAGCGAATATAGGGAAATGGAACAAAAAAAAAAAGTACGCATAAGGAAATGAGCTCGGACAGATCAGGTTTAGCTGGAGAACACATTGACCAAGCTAGGACCGCAACTATAAACAAATACTATAGCCAAAATCTCATTTAAGTCAGTGACCTGCTCGCAAACAATAGGATTTAAACTTACTCCCACTCACTAGATATTATTGTTATGAAGTACAATTCGTCCTTCCAACAATTTAGTTAACGTCTTTGAAAATATGCCCATGAGGTAAACGGTAATAGCATGTCATGCCCCTGTGGTATGCGGTAATAGCAAATATGCCCATGAGGTAAACAAAGTCCTTTTCATACCCGTGAGGTAAACATTTAGGAGCAAATATGTCCTTCCGTTATAGACCGTTTGAAACACTAACGATAAATGCTGACGTGTCAAAATTAGACACGTAAGCACCAATCATAAATCGACACGTGGCATTTTCGAGAAAAAAATGGAGAACCCCTTCGAGCGGCGACCTTCGCCACCGCGGTTCCCCTTCTCAGGGGTGGCCGGCAGGGTGCCACCCCGGCGACGGGGGAGCCCAGATCTGGGCTCCCCCGTCGCGCGATCCCCCTTTCGCGCGAGCGGCGCGCGCGATGCAGGGGAGCCCAGATCGTCGGGTTGGCACCTTGCCGGCCACCCCTGAGCAAGGGAGCCGTGGCGGCGAAGGGAGCCCAGATCTGGGCTCCCTTCGCCGCTCAAAGGGGTTCACCCCTTTTTTCCAAAAATGCCACGTGTTGATTTATGATTGGTGCTGACATGTCTAATTTTGACACGTCAGCATTTACCGTTAGTGTTTCAAATGGCACATAACGGAATAGCATATTTACTCCTGAATGTTTACCTTAGGGGTATGAAAAAGACTTTGCTTACCTCAGGGGCATATTTGCTATTACCGCATACCACAGGGGCATGTCATGCATTTAACCCTTTTATCTACGTACACACAGAAACAGAGTTCAATTGTCGTCTTACAAGCTATCCCAAAGCCATATTTTACATGCAAGAACTTTCTGTTGATAAATGTGTAACATCTCTTTTTACTATACATGTTAGGGTATTTTTGTGTTGGCATTATTCTGTGTCAAAATATGTCGTGATCCAGTTGTAATTTTGTTCCCACATTTGTTCAAGAGTTAGTGTTGGTGGTCTGTCCAAAATCTTTTCAAGTTCGACACACGCTCGAGCGCCATTAGGAGATTAGACAGAGACATCAAGTTCGACCCACACTCGAGCTCTTAGTTATAATTTTAGACAAAGACATAACATTCGACTCTCGCTCGACCCACACTTGAGCGACTTCCGGCAAATTTCTAAAATCATTGAATTTTTGGACTTTCCTTGTGAAATCTTGGGAAACCCTACTAGATTTAATGGGAGGCCATCCAGAAGGTCATTGAGGCTTCTATTCAACATATTTGTGCCCTTTTCCTTGAGACAAAAAAAACTCAGAAGGTTTGTGCTTCAATATTGATGAGTTTTTCTCTATGTAACCTTCATGGTGTTAAAGGCGTGCTGAAGAACAAGTGTGTTCTTGGAATCTTCAAGAAGAACCTCTAGGTGTTGAGGTGAATGCCACTTGGTGCGGGTCTGAGCAGAGGTGATTAGATTATTACATCAGGGTTATCAGAATCAAGCAACTGAGGTTGCCCGTGTCTGAATCAATGTTGTAAGGATTTCTTCTTAATGAATTTCGGGTGATTGGTAGTCCGGAGTGGTTTTTCCTTTAAATAGTTTTTCAAAGGTTTTTCACTTCTTCATCAAATCTCTTGTCTCCTTGTGCATTTGTTTAATTTCTTTACAGGTTGATTTATTGCTTTGATGATTGTGTTGATTGATTGATATATCTAGACTGATCAATTTTTGAACTTGTTTTAAAATTGGTATTCAATCATTAATTTTTAGATTTCACTAATTCACCCCCTCTAGGTGAAGTTAGGGTCTAAACTAGGTTTTTCAGTTGAAAGATGTTTCCCTTGTTTGAAGAGATTTGATATAGTCTATCTGTAAATTAGAATTCGTCAAATATAGTTTGGCATGGGTCGACACAACTCGGAAGCAAGCAAAACATACAAAACCTAAATTTTGATTTATCCTTAATAATTCACATGGAAACTACTACAGTGTTCAGTTGTTTATAAATGCCCGAGGAGATAAACTATTTTGGTCACACCAGTACTCTTAGAATTAGTACGAAAAAATAAGCAGCAAGCCTAGCTAGACAGTGCGCATCTCTAGCTTTGCAAGACCAAACCGGCTGGTGTCAAATCAGAAATAGAGATGTTGTTCCAAGTTTCAGCAGTTCCTGCTTCAATCTAAAATGCTACTGACAAAAAGAATCGCTGCTTAGCTGAATTTCATCCCACCATTTGGGGCGTTCATTTCCTAGCGCCTATATATGCTTCTGACTCCAGGAAGGTAAAATTAATGCTGCTTCCAGCTATATATCAACCTAGCTGATCTATGCCTTTTCATGATTGCATTTACTTTCCCTGTTAAGACCATACTTATTATATAGGGGTAATTTCATTGTTCGCCCATTAAATATGAGCAAAAATCAATGTCAATCCACCAATTACCTTAACGAATTTTTACGTCCTTTAAGTTTCAAAAGTCATCCACCGTCCATAATTGGCGTTAAAACAGACGAACTCCATGAACAATTGCCTTCCACGTGATATTCACCTATATCACTTTACGTCCTTTAAGTTTAAAAAATAATCAAAAGGCATCCTCAGTCCGTCTGTTTTAAAGCAAAAAATGGACGGAGGACGACTTTTGATCATTTTTTATACTTAAAGAACGTAAAAATCCGTTAAGGTAATTGGTGGGTCGACATTGAGTTTTGCTCATACGTAATGGGCGAACTAAGAAATTACCCCTATCACTGCAGGAAATTAGATCTTAGGTGGCAAATGTGGGTGTCACATAAAGTGGTCTTTCCTAAACAAAACATTAATTTCATCACCGAAAATCATCTATGTGAGTCTAAATAACATCCCAAGAGGAGGGGTGAATTGAGTTTTACCAAAAAACTTTCCCCTTTTTCAATTAAAACACAGCTCTGGAAAATGCTATTTCTCTAAGGATAAAATACAGATTTGAATATACTAAATGATAAGCTAAATATAATCAATGAATCATGAATCATAAAAGCATCACAAATACGGATATGAAACGAATAATAAGTGAGATAGAGTTAGAGAGATAAGACCGTATTTTTAGGTGGTTCGGCCAACATTTGCCTACGTCCACCCCCAAGGCTATTGACTTCTTTGGGCTTCCTCCACTATTCTCCAAATAGAAAATACACCTTAGCTTCTCGGGTGCTAAGGAACTTTTACAAAGTGTTTTTCGAGCTTACACTTTAACTCACTCTCACAAATCCTCACAACCTAAAGGATTTCTTCTACTCTCACAAGTAGGACCAAGTGTTTTCCCAACACTAAAAGGTTTTACAAATAAAGGATACAAGGAAGGCTCTCTAAGCCGAATGAGCAAATGAGGCACACAAATATGGAATGGCTCTCTAAGCCAAATATACAATTGTAAATCTCACAACATGTGAAATAGCTCTCTAAGCCAAATTAGAAAGTGGAAAGCTTAATAGAGTGCAAGAAGATAAGATTGTAAAAGGAAATCTATGAGTTTGGAAGATATGAGCACAAGCCTTTTTGGTAGATGTGATTTTCGCTCTTCTTCAAATAGCTTTCTCTCTCTAGAAGTTAGGGCAAAGTGAGCTTGCAAGTGGGTTGTCCTTTCTTCAAGAAATCTCTCTCTCTTTGGAGGCTAGCATCAATGATGAACAATAGAGGAAGATTGAACAATGAGAGCTTTGATCTTGAATGATTCAGCAAGTGAAAACTTCGGATCTTGCTTTCTCTCTCTATCGGAGGTAGTTCTTGAATATTGATGCAAGTCCCCCTCTTTCTCTTTCTATTTTCTTCTTTTCAAAGTCTTCTAGGGCACAAGGGTCTTCTTGTAATGTTTGAGAGCCGTTGGAGGTCATTTGGGACCATTTGGAGACTTTTTGAATCATTTGGCGTCACTCCAAGCAATCTGTAAAATCGCACAATGTGTCGACACATTGATTGTATGTGCTGACACATTAAACTTGGTCTGGAAATAAACTCTAGGGTGTTAGTTCAATGTGTCGACACTATGATCTAATGTATCGACACTTCCAACACTTAGATAAAAAAACTCAAGTTGAATGTCCTGAAATGAAAACTCTCGGGTGTTAGTTCAATGTGTTGACACTATGGTCTAATGTGTCGACACTTCCAACACTTAGTCAAAAAATCATTTTGAATGGCCTAAAATGTAAACTCTCGGGTGTTATTTCAATGTGATGACACTATGGTCCAATGTGTCGACACTTCCAACACTTAGTCAAAAAATCATTTTGAATGGCCTAAAATGTAAACTCTCGGGTGTTAGTTCAATGTGTCGTCACTATGGTCCAATGTGTCGACACATTGACCATAGTTCAATGTGTCAACACTTAGTCATAAAAAATAGTTCTTTAACAACAACTACTCCAATTCAATAATTCTCAAAAACACTTGCAATATAAAAGATGATCAATTAACAAGAGTAATGATGATCAAGTATGCTTAGAGAGATTTTAGAATAACGAACCCTTGATACATGAAAAATGTAATGATCTTGAAAATGAATTTCAATGTAAAATCTAAAAGACTTGAACAAGTTTGAAAACTTTGTTATAATCAAAATAAAAAAGGATTGTTTGTAAGAACAACCTTGGACTAACAATCTACAAACGCCAAAACCGTCCGGACAGGTCCAAAACCAGTTTGGACGTATTTGTGGCATAACGAAATCCAGCTCGTTGCAAATGAGAGACGATATGTATCGTCAGAAATAGTTAATTACCATCAGGACTGATATATTCAACGTTCGGACGATTATTTGGGTGAAAAAATACAAATCGTCGTAACTGAGTGAAGATTAGAATCGTCATAAATTTGTCACGTACGTCCGGACGGTCTTCTTACAACGTCTCAACACATTTTACCTAACGACTAATGATAATCAGCACTTAATGACGCATTTAAAATCATCATTAACACTCACAACCGTCCGGACATATAGACAAACGTTCCAACGCTGAAAAAACATATCGTCCGAACGTCAGAACGATGTCCGCATAGATATGAATACTTCTTCAGCGAATCATGTGGTTCCACATGTGAATCTAACCGTTGAGAACCGTCTAAACTCCTATGGAAACCGTGTGGACGCCCAACTTGTCACTAGAATTGGGCATAAAACCTGTTATCCGACAACTCGACCCGTTTCAGATTTGGTCCGACCAGTTGGGGCGGGTTTATCTGAGTTCGGGTATGATACAAAATTCCAAATAAAACCAGAACCCGACCTCGACCCGAATGACAAAGATTAAAAACCCTCGAATTCCATTTCTACCCTTAGGGTTAACCTAACCCTTGTGACCAACCCTCCCCCCCGTCGAGTTCTCCCCTTTCCCTCAGGCCTCAGCAGTATCGTGTTCCCTCTCTCTCTAGCCTTTCATTTCACGCCCCACTCCTCTCCGGCCCCCGTATCTCACTCTCTCTTCGTTTCTCTCACTCTCTCTGCTCTGCCCTAGCTCACAGCCTCACTCTCTTATCATTTACCATTGCTTTAGCCAGTAGCCTCTCACTGCCCTAGCTCATCTCACAACTTCTGTCTTGACCCACGGTACAATACATTTCCAAATTCAATTAGATATGATTTTTAAATTTTAATCATACTCTTTGCTTAATTTATCTCATATTTTGCTCCAATTGAAACATATATATGCACAATAGCACAATCCCAGATTATTAGCTTTGGCATGTCGTTTGAATATGTTTTATAATTGAATCTTTTAATTAAATTTGTTAGTTAAATGAATCCCAGTTTCTTGCTACTTAAGTGTATACGTGTCTATGCATGTGAGAATTTATCATACCACCTGGTGTGGTCTTAATTCTTATTGGTTCAGTTTTAAGAAGTTCTTGGTTTGGTTTTGGTTTAGCCTGTCTGGAACAAATCATGATTGTTTTGTTTTACGATTTTGAAAGCCAGTGGGACCAAACTCGCATCTCCATTGAATGTCATGTATTTTTTGCTGATGTTGTAATAGTTTTCACTACAGTAGAATGGTGGAGTTGAACTACTTTGATGATCATGTACTTTTGCCACATACGTTAATTGAATATGTTAGTTAATTTGAAGATGTTATAGAATTATATATCTGTTTTATAATTTATATTTTGGCAAGTGGTAACATTGGTTGCATTATTTTGAGGCTTTAAGCAACAAAGAACAATGTAATGTGTTTGTTGGGTTATTTTTATGTTGTTATTGTTATTTTATTTGCCTTTTATTTTCTATTGAATTGTGTTATAATTTGTAAACTGTTGTGCAGAGTAGAAGAGAATTGATTGGGTCCAACCATTCAAGAATATGTTATGAACTTTCATTGTAATTTGTAACAACGAATTATTGTAGTATCTAAAGGAATTATTGTACTTTCATTGTAATAGTGGGTAGATATAATTTCCGTTTGGCTGCTTTTTTCTTTCTGATCTATTGATTAGTAGTTAGTAGATATAATTTATGTTTGATTTGTATTTGGCAATTGGCAGAAAGAAGTTAGAACAAAAAATTATTTTGCTTAGTAGTTAGTATAAACAAAAATTATTTTTAGAAATTGGCAGGTACACTTAAATGCCTATGGCGTCCTGGGCGTGAAAAAAAATAACCCAGGACATCCTAGGCTTCAAATAATATAGAAATGGTCATCCTGGGCTTAAAAAAATAGCCCAGGACGACTTGGCCTTGAAAAGTAATGACCCAGAACATCCTGGGCTGAAAAAATATGACACAGAGCATCTTGGGCCCAAAAAATGGTATCCCAAAACTTTTTTGGGCCTCAAAACTCAAAATATTCTGGGCCACATCTTTTAGGCCCATAAAACTCGACTTGAACTGAACTCGAGCCGAACCCAATCTGCAGGTCCGACTCGGGGTTTAACCCCATTAGGGGTCGTGTTCAGGTTTAAAATTTCGAACCCGAACCCGATTTGCTCAACCCTACTTGTCACATAAAACCTACAAGACTTGTTAGAATTGCTCTTTCACTATCTCTTCTCTCAAACATTTTCTCATTTCGAGATCTCTCAAACAACTTCAGGTAAAACCTTATTCGTCACTTTGCTTTTCAATTTCATACATTTTTATTTTTTTTGGTGGATAATAAAGTTGTTTGCTTTGTGTTCATCGAAGCATCATTCTAACGCTTCATTTGGCTGTCCACATGTGTTGCACAATGTCCAGACGTTTTGGACTACGTTCGGACACCTTGTAAATAGAAATGTCATCATTTGAAGCTCGTGTGAACTGGTCATGCTTACGTTTGGTCGGTTTTTGCTAGGTTAGCCATGGATCGCACCGGGAAAACTATCACCAAGGTCGGTGCACAGACAGAGCGACCAGCTTGGATGGACGCTATGGTAGTGGAGCTGAGGGAGAGTATCTGGGCGATAGTGGAGCCGATGCATACTTTGTGCATAGATCTCCATACCCACTTGACCACTTTGGAGAATAATTTTTCTCTAACGGAGAAGGGTCTGAGGGAGGAGCTGATTGCATTGCGGAATGAACTGAGTTCCGTGACAGCACACGTGTCCCAATTGTACCAGTCTTTCAGTACCGTTCCGATACAGCTCCAGACACTTATGAAACGGGTGGATAATATGGAGGAGCGGTTGGAGCATGTTCGTGATGCCCTTGGAAGAGATCTCGACCAGCCAACTCATCATCGTGATTCAGACTAGTCTATGACTTATGCTTTGTTAGTGTCCGCCTTGTGATTTGGACTAGTCTCTGGATTATGTTTTTTCGCTATTATTTACTTATGCTTTGTTAGTCTCCGGCTTGTACTGGACTTTATGATTGTGTTTTTCGTTTGGTATTTCTACCATGTTTGATATTTTATATTAATTATGTTTTTTCATTAGTTTAAATTTATTACAATTTAAACGGAACGGTTAGTATAGATAGTTATAACGGACATTTAATACAAAAGTATGCTTCACTATATCTTATTTTTATGTAGTCAAAAAGCAATATAAAATAAATAAATAAAGTTAAAATTTTGTGCTGAATTACATTTGGTTAGTTAAATGATTTAAATAAATTAAATTGAGTGAATTACATCAATTAATTTCGGATCGATAATCAATTAATAAATTAAGTAATATTTAATTAATATGTTAAGCGTCCGCATGGGGTAACGTTACGTTCGGACGTGTACGACAATGTTGGAACCTACGAGAATACCGTCGGGACGAATTGAGAAAGAGATCTTCATGAAGATCGATTACTTTGACACCCAAAGTGCATTTTCTTGTAGTGATGGTACTACATTCATAAAACCAATTGAGCAAGAAATCTTCATGAAGATCGATTAGTTTGATATCCAATAAATTAATTCTGGCTACCGTTTATGATAATTTAGATTAAAAAACGTATTTGTAAGCACAAAAATATAGGATCCCAAAGGAAATCTGTTCTAAGCAAATTTTTGTCAACATATTATTTGCAAAATGATAATTTTTTTGTGATGTATTGTACTTTTTTTAAAATTTTAACTTGAGTACTGTCTGTGATCTGCATCAAAAGCGAATATAGGGAAATGGGAAAAAAATAGTAATAGTATGAACAAGGAAATGAGCTCGGACAGATCAGATCTAGCTGGAGAACACACTGACCAAGCTGGGACCGCAACGATAAACAAACTCTATAGCCAAAATCTCATTTAAGTCAATGACTTGCTTACAAACGTACAGTAGGATTTAAACTTACTTCCACTCACTAAATATAGTTGTTCAGAAGTACAATTCCTCCTTCCAACTATTTAGTTAATGTCTTTGAAACAGTTATACCAGCATTTTATCTACGTACACACAGAATCAGAGTTCACTGGTCGCCTTACAAACTGTCCCAAAGCCATATTTTACAGGCAAGAACTTCCTGTTGATAAACATGTAACATTTCTCTTTTTACGGTACGTACAAACACGATGTTGAAAGATGTTTCCCTTTTTTTTCTAAACAACAGATTTTATTAATCAAAAGGGGATCCTTCAAGGCAGATCAAAAGCCATCAATTGTCTAAGAATGGAGGGGGTAAAAGATCAACAGAAATGCACCCCACAAACAATCTAGCAGCATCCCATTTAGCCAAGTAATCTGCAAAAGAATTAGCTTGGCGTGAAATCTTGGAAAAACTCCACGATGGAAAGGAAAGCACCATATCACGAATGGCTTCAGCAGAACCACAAATCTCCTCAAGAACAGGAGAGGTCGGATCCAGAATACTAGAGATAGAGATGAGAGAGTCACTCTCGAAGAGAACCTTATCCATACCTCTTGAAGAAGCTTCACCAGCAGCCATCCGAAGAGCCAAACTTTCAGCCAAAAGAGGCGACATCTTTGGGAAGATTTCTGATCGGGCCCAAAGAGCGAAACCATCGGAATCAAAACAAATACACACAAGCGCAACAAAGGACGGATGCACAGCCGCATTAGTGTTGATCTTCACGAAACCTTCAGTGGGTGGAATCCACACCTTCAGTTCCTGCTGAGCTAGATCTCTCCAGGCCAAAAGCTGCTGACGAAGGCTGGTTTGAACCCTTTTGAAGATCTGATTCGGGTAAACTGGAGTAAGATTGTGAATTTTTTGGTTCCTCGCAAACCAAATTGTGTCCATAGCATTAACCGCAACAGCATGAAGGCATGTTCATCAAAGGGGAGCAAGTTGAGGCTCCTCACGCGGTTGATAAGAATCTTAATCCAGTCAACTATCGATGGAAGATTAAGCGCTTCCAGGTTTAGGGGCCAAGGAGCTTGCCGCGCAATGCTGAGAGAGAAAGGGCACTTCAAGAAAAGATGAACTAGATTTTCCTCCATAGGAAGTGTTTGATACGATCTGGCATCTTCATGCTCCAAAAAACCTTCCACTCTTCTGCAGATAAAATTCCACAAGGGGGAGACCGATACTTTAAAATCTCCAGGTAGGCGCTTTTCACGGAGAAACATCTGTTAGGGGCAGGACACCAAAGGGCAGAGTCTTGTAAGCAATCCGAGGTGGAGGAAGGCATAAAATGGCATCGGCACTCTCGGCGTCAAAAATCTCCCGAATGAACTCCTCATTCCACTCAAGAGGGTTCGGCATCAAGAGGTTCCGAACTTGTAAGTTTGGTCGAAATGCCTCTGCATTGCCACGAAAAGAAGGCTTACGACTCGCCAAAGATGGGACCCAAGGGTCCTTCTAGCAATTAATATCTGAAGCTTCCCCTACCGAAAAAATCAGACCATTTGACAGCACAGGCAGGGTACTCAAAATGCCCTTCCAGAACCAAGAGCCAGAGCGAGAAGAGCTAACAAAACTCGAAGCATTGAGATCACAATATTTCGCCCTCAAAAGCTTTACCCACAATTTCTCCTTCTGAGTGCAATTATGCCAACTCAACTTGGAAACAAGAGCTTGATTGTAGTAAAAAAAAAGCCGAAAACCGAGACCCCCATTAACTTTGGGCCAACAGATAGACGCCCAAGCTCTAGGGATGAAATTCCTCCTCTTATCCTGTGGGAAACCCCACCAGAAGCTTCTCAGGATAGCATCCAGCTCCAAAGAATAGCTGTTAGGCAGTAAGAAAGAAGACATAAAATACATCGGCAGCGCTGAGACCACAGATTTGATAAGACAAGCTCTGCCAGCATGGGAGAGTAATTTTGATTTCCATCCAGAGACCCGCTTAAGAACTCTCTCCTTCAAAACTAGGTGGGCTTGCCATTTGGAACGAGGAATGACCAAAGGCAAGCCTAAATAAATACCAGGATGATCTGATTGAGAAATCCCAAGAGAGTCAGCAAGAGAAGAAGTCAGAGGCTGCTGGACATTTCTGCTGAAAGTGACTGAAGATTTACTGAGATTGAGCTCCTGCCCTGACCAGCTTGTGTAAGTTGCCAACATGTTCGTAATAACAGTCACCTCAGGAGCCGTAGCTCGCGAGAAAATCATCGTGTCGTCAGCGAATAACAAGTGAGAGATTGGAGGGGCTGAGCGACTAATTTTGATGTCGTGAATACATCCCTGCCTTTCAGCTCGAGAGAACATTCTGGACAAAACTTTCGTTCCCATGATAAAAAGGAAAGGGGAGAGCGGATCGCCTTGGCATAAGCCCCGCGAAGGAGAAATTAAACCAAAAGGAGACCCGTTAAGGAGGATAGAATAGGAAACCGATGATAAACACTGATGGATGAGACGAATCCATCTCTTAGAAAAGCCATATCATCTCATCATTATCAAAAGAAAGCTCCACTCCATTCTATCAAAGGCCTAAGCCATGTCAACTTTGATGGCCATCAAACCCATCCCTCTCCGTCTAGTTTTCATGGTGTGGAATATCTCATGAGCAATAGAGGTATTCTCCTGGATGGTCCTCCCGGGAACAAAAGCGGCTTGCATCGGGGAGATAAGACTGGGGAGAACATATTTTAGTCGCTCGGCAAGAATTTTAGACACAATCTTGTAGGACACGTTGCACAGACAAATGGGGCGATAGTGAGAAACTAAGTTCGGATTGTCCACTTTGGGGATGAGGGTGCTATTGGTGTGATTAATCTCCTTCAAAAGAAAACCTGTCTGAAATACATTTTGGACCATAGCAATAACTGATGACTTCACCGTAGACCAGGAATGCTTATAAAAGAGAGCTGAGAGTCCATCAGGGCCAGAAGCTTTTCGGGAGCCAATCTGTCGTACCTATGTCCATATTTCCAGATCAGATGGAATTTGACAGAGGTCCAGATTTTCTTGCTCAGAGATAATAGGATAACTCTGTGAATTAGTCCACAAACAATTTTCCAATATCATCGCGGGAGTCCAACCAACTACTGGAAGGATGCTTAAGAAGTTCTATAGCATTCCGTCTCCTTCTAACAATCGTGGAGATGTGAAAGAATCTTGTATTCAAGTCCTTTGAAGTCAACCATAGTACTCTTGATTTCGACCGCCAAAGAGATTTTTCTTTACGTTGTTCCTCAAGAAGAGCAGTATGAAGAGAAGTTTCCAAAAGAAAATTCTGATCAAAGGCGGGTGCAAGCTGGATAGTCTCTAACTCACTATGAAGACGTTGAATATTAAGATGTAGATTACCCACCCGCTGCCTATTCCACTTCTTTAAAGCAGCCTTTGTGAATCTTATCTTTTTACAAAGTCTCAACGCAGGAGACCCAACAAAAGGGAGTTGCCAGGCATCATAAATAATTTTAAGACAATCGGGTTCCTGCACCCAGAATTCCTCAAACTAGAACAGCGAAGCAAGAGCATGGCTACCTCCCACCGTGTCCAAAACTAGCGAAGCATGATCAGACGAGGTGATCGGCAAATTTGTAACAGAAGCTCTATGGAAGAGTCCCCTCCAATCAGGATTCACAATACACCTATCCTTTTTTTTGCGAATATTCGCTTGCCCAAAACGGCAATTGGTCCAAGTATAGGACAGATCCGAAGAACCCAAATCAATCAAACCCATTTGATTCATGAACGAACGTAAGTCACCAACCGACGAGGACCCGATATCTCGACCCCCTTGTTTGTCTTCAAGGGAGAGAATCGAGTTAAAATCCCCGACGCAGAGCCAGGGACCATCAAAATCTTCAATCACTGCAGATAGCAATCGCCAAAAGCTTCCTTTTATACCCCAGTCCGATAGAGCGTAAACACCCGTCAACAGCCAAGAGTGATCAGGGGGTCCGAATGCACCAAAGCACTAATAATATTCGCATTGCAAGAAACAACTTCCACATTGACTTCATTCTTCCAAGCCAAAACTACCCCCACATTTTCTCTTGTTTGCAGGGTATTCCACAGCATTCACAAAACCGAACTGATTGAGAAGAGTGAAAGAAGAAGACACCTTTGTTTTAGAGAGGAAGACGATGTCTGAAAGGAATTTCCTCTCCAATGCCCTCATGGAACTTACTGCCGCCGGTCGGGCAAGGCCGTGACAATTCCAAGCTATCAGCCTCATTGGCCGACTGGGGGCGTGCTTAAGCCCGCCTCCTCAGCCAAAGTAAGTGAAGATGAAGGAATAAGTCCCGAAACTACATCCACAGTAGCAAGGTCCAAGCTCCAGGAAGATGTCATCCCTCTTGTCATCTTCCTCTTAGAACTTTTCCCAGACTTCCTCCTGATGCGAGATTTGATCTGCTGGATCGTTGGATTTTCATCCCCATTGGATAGCATCACCTGTTTCACTTCGAGATGAAGAGAAGACTTTGCCGCGAAAACTCCTGGGGTGGCCAGCACTCTCGAAAGACCCTCCTCGTCATACAACAACAACATTTTTTTCGTTGGGTTTGTGGGCTCCAGGCAATCCTCTACTACCCTCTTACCCAATAAACTCGATCCCTGCTCGTGCTCCATAGTAGATGACAGGCCCAATTGAGTTGGCCCAGAGATTTCATTTAAGTGCACAACATCTTGCAATAAAACCTCCCCATTAGGGCCCAGACCCATAGTAGATGCGGGGCAGAAAAATTCCCAGAACTGTGTTTGTCCAAATCCAGCGACTGCACCAGCGTTGCTTCCCCAAAATGGCAAGCGCGGTGTGCTGCTCTGCAACCTTAGGATCAGATCATGTCCCCTCCTGCACCCCTGACATCGCACACAATCCCTGACACTGCTGGGCAGCTTGTGAGCGACCTTGCCCCAAAGCAATAGCCGACAGCATCTGGCTCTGACATTCAAATCTCGGTGGACCCCACTTCTCCGGTAGGTGCTCCAACAGTCTGGCCACACTGGAGTTCCCCTCCGTTACCTCCGGTTGAGCAATTATGGAGGGCTGAGACACATCTCTGTTGCAATCGGGGTTGTCTCCTCTCCCTCCAATTACCGGAATATATGAAGAAATGTGTCTGTGTGATGGATTTCCTCTCCAAAATGAATCAGAAGTAGCACCCCCTCCTCAGGAGTGGTCCGACTCACTCGGAGAGAGCCTACCATCTCTGCTCTCAGGTTCGGCCCATACGTTCCTTCCGGGGGGCATTCAAAAATAGGTATGTTGCATGCAACTTTGTTGTGGCTTAGCCTACTGCAAGCGATGCAAAAGCTAGACAAACGTTCATATCAAAACTCGATCGAAGCAGGAGCTAGATTTCTTCTAGGTAAAAAGCAACCTGGGATCAAAAGTTTCCCAGTGTCGATATCAACCTTTATTCTAGGGTACTTCGAGCAGATGAACAAGCGATCCTTAGGAAAATCGTAGTCATGCAAAGGGCCAAGGATAGACCCAATCTTCATAATAGTGGAGAGTTTTGATCGCACAGGGGAAGGCCATGGAGTTGGACCCAGATGGGTGTGGTAGAAAGATCTACCTCTTGCCATGACATACCAGGGGGCCACTGTTTAAGAATCAGAAGGCTACCTCGAATATTCCATGGGCCCCGAGTAAGAGTTTGGTCACGTTCCTTTGCAGAGTCAAAAAGAAATAAAAATTTGTTTTCCTTCAAATCCTCAATCTGGAGGGAGGGTGCAAAGGCCCAAGCTTTGAAAAGCACTTTGTGAATTGCATTAGGATGGACCCGTCTATCCGAAACGATTCTGCCCAGAAGCATAAGGTTGGAGGCCATAGTCACTTCCCTATCGTCTTCATCTTCAGAGGGGGGCCATCTACCCAAGCAGGTTCATAACCTTTTATGCTCAGGCTGCAGGTTGAGATTCAAGATACCCGGTTGATCTGTAGTTGGGTGGGGGTGGTGGCATGGGTAGATGGAATGGGTGCGGTTCGGTTAAAATTTGGTTTTGAGGGTGGAGTGGCAGGGTAGTGATTCGGGGCCACAGCTTGACCCTGAAAGTTGCAAGAGGGGCGGGGTGGGGAGGGGGGAGAGGAGAACTTCCATGGGCTGGAAGAATATGTATTGGTCCCTGGGGTAGGCTAGAGGTTGATGAAGAAGGGCAAACGCCGGGGGGAGTCTCAGAGGGGTGAAGATGGAATGTAGGGGAAGGGATAGGGGCAAAAGGATCAGGAGGGTGCGGCTTGGTATTTGGGGTTGGTAATAGAGGGGTGGAGCTAGAGGAAGCCATCATAGATCAGATCACAAAGAGAGAAAGAGACAGGGAGAAAATTAGAACCCAGATGGAGAACAGAGAGAGGAAGAGGTGAAGGGAGAAGAGGGAAGGAGGAAAGCGTCCAAAACGCAGAAGGGTGATACTCTCCAGAGAGTTTTCGGCAAGCGAAAACAGCGAAAGATGTTTCCCTTGTTTGAAGCGATTTGATATATTCTATTTGTAAATTAGAATTCTTCAAAAATAGCTTGGCATGGGTCGACACAACTCGGAACCAAGTAAAACATACAAACCTTGTTTTTTATTTATTGCACGTGGAAACTCCTATAGTGTGCAGTTATGCCTATAAATGCCCGAGGAGATAACCTATTTTGGTCACACCAGTCTTGGAGACAGTGAGCATCTCTAGCTTTACAAGGCCAAACCGGCCGGTCTCAAATCAAAAATAGAAATGTTGATCCAAGTTTCAATAGTTCCTGATGTAAGAAATATGTCCTAAAAATCATCATTCTAAATAATTGTTATTTAGATGACACGTGTTTATATTTATTATATTGGGTAATATGTTATAACATAAGATGTTACACGGTTATTATTAAGTGAAATTGTAGAAAAGTTATGCCAATGATTATATGAATCAAAGGCGGGGAGTATGATTTTTCGGTTCCTTGTACACTTGATGTTTTGTTCTAGAACAAGGTACATACTTATGTACAATAGGTCTACACTCGTTGTGCCTCTATTAAATAGGATGATGTACTCAGTCATCGAGGTGGTGACCTTAAGCAAACAAGTGAGTGTAGTGTAAGAGTGCATGCACTGAACGGGATTAAATATGGATACCTTCTGGAAGTGATCATTGATGTTGAGAAGATATTCAGCACAATTGATTTATTGTATCCTTAGACCTGAGAGGTTTGTATGGTTCTGTTTGTTGTGTACTTGTGCTTTGACCGAGTCATTTGATGATGATCGTTTTAGGTCAAATATTCCAGATAACGTTGGGTCTTGTACATAATGAGTGGGTTTGTATAAATGCTCAACAAGGAATTCATCAGTCTCTTTGTGAGATAGTATATTCAAGTATATCTGTATAAGGTTGGACTCAAGAAAAAGAAATCTCTGGCCAGAGGAATTTTGTGAAAATATTTTTCTAAATTAATATATAAATATAGATTTATTTGTGAAATTGTTTTGGAAATAATTCGAGAGTCCAACGAGTTACAGATTATAAAATTAAGAATTATATGAGCTAGGGACTTTATCAATGATAATATTCCGGTCCTGTTAGCTAATATAGAATATAGTGTGGTGGAAGGATAAATAAACGAATAATTGTTAGTAAAAGGGATTTCACAAATCTATCTCAAATTCTCGGGGGTGAATTGTAATATATTGATGGACATGATTACAATTAGTAGAAGCCTAAAATTCGGTATTAAAGAATATAAGGGAGTTAATGGAAAAACAGTTTCATGTAATCCTACGCCCGAGATCTGAGATCCCTAACGATCTCACGCATATCACAGCTAAGGTTTTCATATATAAGGATAGCTATGAGATAGTCTAACCTAACCTAATAATCAGACTAATTGTTAGTATGAGAGTTGGCCATTAGGACTCAGAGAAAATCCTACATAAGCGTGGAGAGGAAGGAGACAGAACACTTGAGCTGCTAATGTGAAATTCTCAAGATGGTGAGATCGACAAAGTCCTGAATATTATTGAAGAATTCTCGAGATCAACAAAGAGAGAATTTGTAAGTTAATTTTCCGCAGTCTAAACTATCAGTGGTATCAGAGGCAGGTTTGTTGAACTTCATTCTCTTGAGATCTGTATCAGTATCACAATTTGTTAAGAATATGATAATCGGATTATATGATTTGGTTTGAAAATAGTTTTCAAATAAATCGTTTTGTTCTTCACGGTTTTTGAAATCGTGTGAAGAATATTTTTCGAAACTTATATGATTTGGTTACTGTGAATGTTTTGTCGTTCATGTTTGTGAATTCACGTTGATATAATATTTTATATTTTCATCTTTTACGTTTTGATGAGATCAAACGTGCGTTTATTTGAGAAATATTTTTTATTCATTTAGGATTTCGAAATTGTTTTCTTGGCCGTTTTTCGAAACCACGAAAAAAGAAAAGAAAAAAAGGTTTTCTTTTAGATCTGAATATTATGGAACTCGGTTGAATGGAAGTTCAATTTTCATCTTTCACGCTTTGATTAGATCCAACGTGAATTCGTTTTATTTGTTCATGTTTCGGATTGAAGCATGTTGTTTGATTATTTGAATTCGTTTTGGGAAAAATGAGAAAATAGAGAGAAAGGTCTCTTACCGAGGAAAGTGGGCGGCAGCAAGGAGGAGCTGCTGCCGCATCACTTGGCCGGAGCTCATGGCAAGAGCTGCGCTTGATATGATCGGCGCAGCCTTTCTTGAGCCGGAGTGGCTTCCGGCGGCCTTAGAGGCCGCAGGAACACCAGTTGGCAACACACCCGTGTAATACACGGGTGTGTAGGTGGCCTACCGGCGGCCACCAGCGCGCCGGACGTGGCTAGCAGCTGGCCGCCGCCTGCCCTCTCCCTTGAGGCACCAAACGGTGCCCAGACATAGGATGTCTGGGTTACCCGTTTGGGCAAAACGGGTAGGGCATTTTTTCCATACCCGGCCCAATTGTTGGCCTTCATCCTTTAATTTGTAATTGAGGGCTTAAAATGTTGTGTTGATTTAAAATTTGGGCTGCAGCAACTGATGTTGATATAAAAGGAGCCCAGTTTTGTTTTAAAGGGAGAGGCCCAATAGTTGGGCAGGCTTTGAAATTTATTTAAAACTGTTGGGCTGTTTTTAAAACGATTGGGCTGTGAAGATTTAAAGAAGTCCAGTGTGTTTTTTTAAAGGTTAAAGCCCGGTTAAAAAAAACGGTTGACTGGGTTTTAAAGAAAACGTAATGGGCTGTGTTTTAAAAAGGCTACTGAGCTTATGTTTAAAAAGGGGCCCGGGTTCAATGTTAAAAACATTATGGATCAAATTTTGTTTGAAATATGAAAGCCCGATTGTTTTTTGTTTAAAAGTTCGACTTCTCAGGTTTAAGTAATGTTTTGGGCCAGCCCTATTGAAGCCCAATTCGGCCCATTTGTTAAAAAGTTAGAATAATAGGAGAAGGCAGACGGGCTGGGCCTCTTGGCCCAACCCAAGGCTGGATATGATCCAAAGATTCCAAACCAAGCTTATGGACCGGGTTAGACCCGGATCTATGAACCGAGGAATTTGGTCCGGGTTTGACCCGGACTATGACGCACAACCGGACTGGGTTGGACCCGGACTGGTGAGTCAAACGTTGACTGATTCGGGGTTAACCGGTTGACTTTTTCAAATATATATATATTTTAAAATTTTAAATGCAAGTGCTAAATGGGATTGTTTAGAGGAAACTAATCCCTAAAGAGCTAAGCACGTGGTTCCATTAAGAAGTTGCAAATGCGTGGAAAGATATCAATCAAGAGTACATCAAGCCGACTGCTGTCCCGATGCCCTTCCTTGATCGTGTTCTTAATTTTGCTCGCGCAATAGATGTGATTTACAAGTATGATGATGGGTATACTCATTCCCATCTGCTGAAAGATCATATTGCCTCCTTGCTCGTAAGTCCAGTGGTTGCCTCCTTGCTCGTAAGTCCAGTGGTTAACGAAGTATGTCGTCCTGCAACATTATACGTGTTTCATTTCTCTGTCTGTACTATACCATAAATGTTTGTCCTTGTATACTTTTCATTCGCTTGTTTGTCCTTATATGATCGTATCGATCCAAAGTTTAAACGGAATAAGGTGGGAACTGATTGAAGCAGGAACATGTATACAGATCAGCACGCTTGGAGTACTTTATGGAATTATCTCGATCCTTTGACAATGTATCCATTGTCAGTTCCACATCAATATTTCTCCGCAATAAGTATTTCATTTCATAATTCTGAAACAGGAGTTTGGGAGATTGACCTGATTTAAGCTTGACGTATTTCAAATGGGTTAAGGTGTGATCAGCGGCTGAACTAAAGTGTCACGAGGGTCCCTAATAGACCAAAAAAGCGCAATAGAGAGTTAGTGCTATAGTATCTGAAATGGTGAGAGATATGCCGGCATAGGTCTGAAATGATATTGGGCAAATAAGGCCTCAAGGCCTCCTTTACACGAAGATGGCCCAAAAGTTCCTTCTTAGCCTAGACCCACGTGAATACTCAACTCAGTGGCCAGTACATGCGTGGCCTGTCCAAGGATGTTCTGTTGCACAGTGATTCCGTGGGGTTCGGTTGGTCCCAATTACCAGCAAAATCTACAGAAAAAAAAAAAAAAAGAAAAAAAAATCTTACCGTAGGGTACAGAAATAAATGGACTTGGGGGCACAAGAGGTTAAACATAAATTCTTCAATTTCATTTAGATGAATGGGTTGATTTATGATACACTTAAACCACTTCTTACTTCAAAAGGCTTCTTAATCGTCCTGCCCGAATTCTTTCTTTCTATTTCTTAGTCAAGTATTGCGCACCTTCTTTTCTTTTTCTCATCCTCTTTTATACTTGCTCTTCCTTTTCTTTCCACGTTCTTCATGGGCAGTTCTTAGTTATCATGTATTGGACGGTTATCGTTAGTTCACTCACGTGGACGATTTTTCTTCTGTGATGGGTTTCCCATATTCGCGTATTGGGCTGAAATATTGAGCCCCTTAAATTTTACCAATATGGGCCTCATGACTGCATGAGCTTAGTGAATTGTACGGGCTTAAATCCGATATCATCACATTCTTATATTTCAAGTCTTGCACTGCTGCTTTTACAATGTTCCATGAGTGTGTAGATAGTGTTTGGTAGTATTTCAATCGGTTGCTTAGCCATTCCTTTCATGAGATGTATTTTCATCAAGCTAATTGTTGATTAATGTGACTTCTACTTCAACCAATACAGTTTTGTATATTTTTGGCAAAAGATACCATTACAAAGCAAGGAATTGCCTTCGTACAAGCCTCTTCCGAAAGACATCTAGAGATCTTGGCCCCAATGCTTGTCATACAGTTAATACAACAATGCGGTATCCGTGCTGATCTGAATTGTTTTACCCTATCAGCTTCAACAGATTTACTCTATCATCCCAGTTGATCAAGATCAGTTTTCTAGAAACAGAGTAGCCCTATCTATTCAATTAATGATGTAAAACAGAATCTTGTTGCCTAGATGTGGCCCTTCATATTTTGTGTATCTACAAAAATATTGGCACCTTAAACGATAAAAGAGGTGCTGTCATGGAGGCTCCTCTGTCCTGTTCAAGGATATCTTTCTTGCATACAAAACCAACTTGGACATGTTTCTTCCAAGCTTGGCTGGCAGAAGAGGTCCCGAGTATTCGAATTGTAGAGGGCACGAACTCACCAAATCTTTGGCGATTGGATCCTCTCGCATCAATGCTCCAATAGTCCAATTCCACATATTCCTTGAATTAGGCAGGCCAAGGACCCCACCTTGCCGCGATAGTTTACTTATTGGTGAAGCACCCCTGTTTTGGGGCTCTCTGCTTTGCTTTAATTTCAGCCTCTGTTATGATGTTTTCTGTCCGGTTGTCGTTTAGTTTTTCTTTCCCGTATGTTTGAGCTGTTGGGCCCCTTTTGAAGTTATGAATGGAATCAGCGTTGTTCAGAAGAAAACAAAGGTGGGTCCATTGGGAAAAGGTACTGGAGATAGCTTTCCTCATTGGCATATGTTATCAAGGGTACGGAGTTCCAATCATCTCGACCTCACAAGTTCTTTGCTACACTTTCTAAAGCCTTTCTAGTTGTTGGATCTGAAGCCTTTCACACCAGCATTATTATGACAGCGGTACGCATACTCTTAATGTGCGGGGGAGCTGGTTGAGGCATTTTTCTGGACTGGATAGTGATGGGAAGCATATCAATGGTGTCCAGTAGTTTACTACATAAATTGCTTTAGTCGATCATCTTGGACCAAACAGAATCAGTAGTTTCTTGGACACGAGTCACACGACCAGCAAAAGGTAAAAGTTTGATTATTCTAAACATTGGTCAGGATGTGGCAGATTCTGATGAATTCTGATACTACATTGGAACTAAACTTAGAGCATCACTTCTCCTGTCACAAAAATTCACAAACTAACTAATTGAAAACAATTTCAAGCTGTCTTAATCACATGGGTATATGTATTTTTCCAACAAAAAGAAAAAGAATAGCTTCGTCTTTCTTTTTATGGGACATGGTTTGAACATCTTGCCTGTCGAGATTGAGACACCTAGTTCAGATTTTTTTTTAAAGTAAAAAAAGGTGCTCAAGAGATGGATCATAATGAAGTCTGGCCGAAACTCACCACCACTTAAATTTGAAAATTCTACGTTGCACAAAGATCATCAGAGCTTAATAGGACTACCGTGATTCGAACCGTTGTAGGAAGCAAGCCATGGTCCTAACACATCTCACACACTACTAAACCCCTCCTGTTGGTACCTAGTTTAGAATTTGCTCAGCCTACCGAAATACTACAAAAAAAAAATAGAAAGCTCAATAACAAGTGGTCTCAATTATAACTCATTCGCCAATGACAAGAGCTTGTAAAACCCATTTAGCAAAAGGGAGATCGTTTTTTTTTCTTAAAAGCAAAAGGGAGATCACTTGGTCACAAAGTATATGATCATGATCAAGGGAGGCTGCTGTCATAGCTTAAAGTAATGTCTAAACGCTTAGACAAAAAGTAATGTAGATACCCAATTTGGCTCGAAATGACTTGAAAGTATGTGTTTTTGTAAATAACTTATATCACTTTGATTTTTATACATCATTAGAGTTTTGCATCCACTGATCCGTGGGCCATTCCTTGTCGGATCAATATCTATACAGTATGTATAAATTTTCTCCCACATATCTACTTTTCAGGATGAAAATTTTGAGTAATGGGATTTGAGAAATATTATAAAATAAAGATATGTGACGAGAGTTGATGAAAAAGTGAAGAGAGAAATTTTTTAATAAATATTATAATAATAAAAAATTATGTGATTAATTTTTTATTATTAAACCTAAATTTTTAGACCCAAATTATTGAGACTCAAACAAGGACCTATAGTATCCATCCACGTGTGGAGGTCAAACGTTCTAATTATTTACTTATCTGAACCTTAAAATTTCGGCAAATAAGTAACAAAATTGGTTAATCCTACATCTACCAGGAAACGCGCTCTTAATTTTTATTCTTTTTTCCTCAGTCCCAAACATGGCCGACCCTGCATCCAAGATACGTTAAATATCGAACCCATACACTGATCCAATTTGTTTCAACATAAATATAATTACACAGTTATAATAATCCTAACTATATCAGTATGAGATAATTTATACACTAATTCATTTGTTCCCAGATCTTGGGGGAAAATAATGATTTAAAGAGGCAAACTGGTCCAATCGATTGCACAGCGCATCGGATTCGACTCGAATATCTCTGGTACTACCTCTTACTCCATGAACATACAAGGAAGTGACAAAGTTTTGGTTGTTCTGATTGCCACGTTGGAGACCAGAAAGCTGGTGCGCAACCCATTGCCACAGGAAGCAAAGGAACGGACTCCGTCGTTACTGAGGGTTGAGAGTAAGGCTGCCTAGTGACACGGAAAATTCCGGTGGCATCGATATAGGGTTCCCGGTACCCGGCATAATCGGTGCCGGTGTAGGTTTCATTTTTTTTTAAAAATCAGGATTTTTCCCGGTTCCCTAGTACCGAAAAATCGGAATTTTTTTTTTTAAATTTTGTAGTTTAGTTTCTACTAGATAATTTGTTAGTTTCACTTAACTAAGCTAAATATGGGTATTATGCTTAGGAGTTAGGTGAAGTGACTGAATTTTAAAAAGGTAAGCAGAATGAAATATGACTGCACTTCCATTCTTTCATATCCCTGAGTTTTATTAGCAACCAAGAGTGTAGTTTTGTGCTTCTTTTTGTAAATGACCTCTACGGTTTTTTTTCATTTTAATTTGAAAATCAAGAGTGGTTAGTCCTCGGTAGATATAGATCTACAAAGTCCATGATTCACGGGGCTGAGTTGGGTTGGCATTGACCTCATTAACTTCAAAGTTTTTGTTGTTATTTATGTTGTTCTTGTTGTTGTTCTTCTTCTTCTTCTTCTTGGTAAACTTTTGTGTGTCCTAATTTATTTCTGATGTGCAATCATTTCAAACCTTCATCTTGTGGGGTAAATAGCTGAGAAGTAAAAGTGTGATTAACTTGATGATGGTGACTTGTGTTTTCCACCAATATGTGAGGCTCTCAAATGGATGTTCATCTTTACAACTCATAATAGCCTTATAATTTACCATTTTTAGTTGCTAGACAAATCAAGCCCTCCAATCTTTAGTTGATTACTAATTATGTCACATAGGAGGGAATGAAGAAATAGAAGAATCGATATGGTTTGTAGTTATCATCTGATCACAATCAAAGAATGTTTGATAAGACTGGTTATATTTCTTTCATGATTGCTGTTGTTTTAGGTATTAGCTTTAGAAGTTTTCTAGATCTTATTTTAAGTCAAATTCAACATTGATTTCATCATTCTCAGTCAAACTTCTTGATTGGGGGAGGAGGGTCACAGGTCAAAGGATGAAATTGCTTCTTTTAGAGCACTTTTACACAAGAGGTTGTCGTTTGACACAAGCTTAACCATCCTAATGTAACAAACGTGTTAGTGCATTTTTGTATTGGCAAAATTTCGTGTCAAAATTCAGACAGAGTCGTCACGTTTGACAAGCTCTTGAGCGCCCTTAGAAAAAAATTCAGACATTCATCACGTTTGACTAGCGTTTGACAAACACTCGATCACTCAGTTAAAATTTCAGACAGAAACATAAGCGTTCGACGAGCGTTTGATGAGCGCTCGAGCGACTTCCGACCAATAGTTTTGAACATATTTTAAAATTGTTATTGATTTGTTAATTAGAGGGAAAACACATATTCTCCCCTCTAAGTGTTGTTAGGGTGATTTTTCAAAATGTAATAGTTTCTAGTTACAGTTACGTCTCTATTACTTTGGACTTTAAATTCTCATCTTATCTTTTAAGATGATCTTTAATTTTATTGATTTTGGAATTTGGATTTCATTAGTTTAGATTTTTATTGATATGTGATTAATGGACCAAAAGAAAAAAAATACATTGGGCCAAATGCCTAAAATGCTAAAAAAAAAGCTCAAAATGAATGTAGGATAACCGGGAACCGTCATCGCTAAGGGCCGGTTTTTTCCTTAAAGGTGTAGGTGTAAGTGGTAATTATTTAAAAATCGGTCTACCCAGTGTAAGTGCAAATTTTGTTGCGCAGCCATAGTTGAGAGGTCACCCCAAAACTGAAAGATTTATATCACTATTGAATGACTTAGGGTGGGTTTGTGTTGTTAAAATTTTAGGTATTGAGTTTAGTGAAAAGTGAATAGATATCATTTTTTATATTTTTGTAGTGAAAAGTTATGATTTGATAAGAGATAGATTATATTATAATATTTTATTGTGAGAAATTGTAAAATTTTGTGAAATTTTAACAAACGGAACCTTAGAAAAATATATACTGTTGAGTGCTAATTTGGTGGTGAATTCCATGCATGGGTTTCTGGGACAATTTTAAGGACCCACGATGGGTCCTACTAATTTAAAGCCAACCAGAGAGTTCCCATAAAAGAAACAAACACAACTTAAAGCCCACAGGTTACACTCCCTCTGTCATGCAGTTTCTTAGAATATCTGATGTGGATTGGCGTTAGGGGAGGAGGGAGAGAGAGAGAGAGAGAGTTCATGAGAGTCGGTCTAGGAAGGAAACGAGGAGTGGAGCGAGGATTTGGGCGAGAAACGAGAGAGAATAATATTCATAGGGCTTTAGATTTGCGTGGTTTGAACTACACAAAAATATAGGCTTTTTAGTGTTTCTGTTTCTGTTTTCTTTATTTTTGACATATATATCTGCATCTGATCTGTCTCCCAGACAAACAGCTGGGTTTGAGAAAGATCAGAAACCTCTCAGATACTTCTCTCTGAACACTCTTTTGCTTCCTCTTTCTCGCTCTTGAACCTTTGCTGAAAATTTGGCGAGGTTTTTGGGTTTGTTCTCAAATTCGTTAAGCTGCGAGATTTGGGTATCTTTTTCTAGCTTCGTTTCTTCGATTTCCTCTAAATTTTATCCCTACCTTGGGATTTCAAACTAGAGGGTTCTTGAAAGTCAAAGATTTGATTCTCCATCTCTATATCTTTGTGTATGATTCAAAATTTCTGGAACGTTGAAGAGAATTGCTCAAAAAGACCAAAAGCACGAGTAAACAACCTCGGTTTGCAAGAAACTTGAAATTTTATGAGCATAGATGGAAAAGAATAAGAATGGATAAAGTGGACCAGACTCAAAAGTCTAGCAATAGCAGTAGTGGTGGTGGTGGTGGTAGCACTGGCTGTGGCCTTGGTCTTAGTCTTGGTCTCGGTGGTGTAGCTAGATCTTCCAAAAAGAGAAAGCAAAAGAAAGCCCCACAGCGAGGACTTGGCGTGGCACAGCTGGAAAAGATCAGGCTAGAAGAACAACAAAAGAAAGATGCAGCTGCTGTTGCTGGAGCTGCAATTTTGTCACCACCACCTTCTGTATCCCCGAGCAAATCTTCTTTCCTATCTTTGCCAATTCCGAATTACCACCATTATTGTCCCCCATCATCCTCAATTCCCTTTCTTTCTCCATCTTTGGCTGATCTTTCCTTGCCAAATTTAATAATCAATCCACCGGTCCAAAGCGTCGATGCAAGAAGTTCATGCTCGTTTCCATTAACGAGCCCGCTAAATACCGGTGGGTTCGAAGTCGGGTGGTCAGAGATGTCGGTTCCGGGACATGGGGGTGTACCTCAACTCTGGAACTCTTATGAGAACAATCATGAGAGGGAAAATTCTGGGCTGGATCCAGGATTGGCATTTCGGTCGAGTCTGAATTTTCCATTTGAATCCGACAACCCTGTTTGGCCTCCCCCGACTTTGATGCCAAGAGCACAGCAACCTTCCCATTTGATGGTAAAGGATTCTCTTCATGTGTATGTAACTTTTTTGGGACTAATTAAAAAGAGCTTTTAATTCCTTATGGAGATCTTACGAAATTTCGTTTTCCCAACTCGTTTTAATTTTGGTGTTTGAATAGGATTTTGGTGCATGAAACTTGTAGGTGAATGTCTCATCAGGGACTACATCATCTGCACTGAATTTTCGGATGGAGCCCCCTTCAAACCAAAGCTATTATGGCAACTATAGACCTTTGTTTCCAGAAGAAGAGAAGGTACGTAATCGAGAAACCTGCATACCTTGGTGATCCCAAATTTCTTTTCAACATTGAGGCGATGAGTTTCAGGTGTTAATTTTGTAAAACATCTTTTTTTTCCCTCTCTCCTGTTCAGTGGTTATCGAGAATCATATTGTAGATTGTCTCTCATGGATGTTTCAATAAATGTAGGAGCTAATTCGTCAAGTAACATTCGAAACTGGGTGTCCCTTTTCTTTCCCACTTTACATTTTTCTTCTGTTAGGGAAAAGAGAAAATTGTATAGATTATCTGGTTTACGTTCCAAGATTTATTCCCTTGCTTAATTTGATACTTTTAGATGGTGATTGTTATATAAACCGTGCAATGCTCTGAATTCTATTGTATTCTTTCGATTAAGGCATCTAAAACTTGGATTTCTTCCTTATGGACTAGTTGTTTAATTGTAGTGTAGATGGTTGGCATGAAGAGGCCGTATCCTTTCTCTCTAGAAAATCCTCCAGGCCTCTCTTTCAACTGCACATTGCCTACGCTTGTTGCTCCTATCAGATCAGAAGAATCAGCCTCATATGTACACGGAGGCACGTTCAATTTGGAGGGCAGCAGTACAGCTTTGAGGTTAGCTTAATTTCTTGTCAATTAGTTGGTCCTTCTCTTGAAAATGTTAGCCACTGTCTGGCCTGAACTCGTATTGTGTTCTTGCTCCATATTCAGAGGCCCTTCATGCTCAACTTCCAACCGCCAGCTGAATTCAAAGGAAAGCATCAAAGAACATGAGGTTCTCCATGGAGATTTTCTTTCACTGTCTTCTCCCGGAACCACTTCAACATATCCAAGCTCAAAGCTCAAAAACCATTCAACTTCTCCAGTCTCTCTAAATCCCAGATTCCCCGATCCTGAATCACTACCTTATCAAGTGAGATTAAACAACAAAAACCCAATGTCCCATTTCACTACATTTCATGTTTCCTCGAATTTTTTACTGATCCTTATTTGCTGTTTTATTTACTTGCTAAAGGGGACTGCGGAACTATGTGAATTGAATCAACAAGAGCCTTTTTACTGCTTCTTGCCACCAGCAAAAGTGCAAGTTGGCCAAGAAGCAACCACCATGAACGATTCTCATGGAGAAGTAGCAGAAAGTACCGATCTCAGTTTGAAGTTATAACTGGCCTTGCCTCTCTTCCCAGGCCTTTTTTAAGTTTTGTTTGGCAGGCTGGTTGTTGTTCCTCTCCATGAGACAACGTCTGGAAACTACTTTATCCTTTTTTTTTTTTTTTTGCTCTTCTTTTGAATACTGCGATAGGGTACCACATAATATTGTCTAAATTTTGAATTTGCGAGCTCGGTTACAGAGGAAGCCCGAATCTTGTGCATTTGAGAGGGTAAGAACAGAGAAAGATATGCAGAAGTAGATTTGGTTTGTTTGAATGCGTTGGTATTTTGATGAGGTCGTGGTTTGGGGGTGTTTTGGTCTTATGATTATGTTGCTTGGTTGGTGAATGGAGGAAGTGAGCGAGGCACAAGAATGGTAACAAACTTTTGCATGTGGTTTATGTAAATCTGATTGAGCTTTTGTCGTCTTCTTCTTCAAGTGGGGTCCCCATATCGGACCTTAATTGTGTTGCAGATGAATGACGACAGAAGGGGCCCATGTAGGCCCATCGAGGGAGGCACTTTAAGAGCGCAAAAAATTTGGCCTGGTTTGAAAACATTCTAAAACCCTTTTTTTAGCATCCAAAGGCACAGGCAAAACCCAAAATTGTGTTGCTACTGATTTCATCAGAGTGAAAACGTGAACATCTTCGCACGTGCAAACGTAGCTCCAGAGGGGCAAGATGAATAGCCCAGATAATATTAGCAAATAAAGTGATATTTCAAAATTTCCAACAAATCAAACACATTCTAAAATTTTTAACATTTACACTCTCTAAACCTTTCACAAATCCCAATAAATCTCAATATCCAAAAGATTCTAAAAATTTTAAGAATATTCTCCAAAATATTAGCAAACAAAGATCTCCAAATATAACAGAATTTGAAAGCAATAGTCATACTTATACAAAATCCGCCCATAATATGGCCCGCTCAAAACACTGGAAATTTCAAACCACACTCTGATTAGTACATAAACATCTGATTATAACAGATGACCGCAGTACATAAACAAAATTTTGTGCATCTATCGGTCTATGACCAATCAAAGACATAGTCAAGAACATAAATCAGCGCCAGTGAGAATGGGTAAAGGAGGAAAGCTACAATACATGTCCACAGAGGGAAATGGGTGCGGAAGCTGGCGAAGGAACCCACCACAAGGCATACGATAAGAATAATCAGCACCTCAGCTGAGAAATCCCATGTCAATTCCCTAACGTAAACAAGGGCCAAGAAGACCGACAGACAGAGGACATTATTCATTGTTACTGCCCCATAGATCTGCACCAAGAAAACGATTCATATATATTACCCAATTGCAGTTTGGCAATTTCAAGACAATCAAATAATCTAAAAGCAAGGCAAAGCAAAGCTCGTACACATTGCTTTCATAATACAAATCAAATACTAGAACACTTTCAGATGGACCTACTAGAGACGTGCACAAGCAATAGGAACCAACTTGTTAGGGTGAATGCACCCCACAGATGCAAGATATTGAATCTTCTAACTACCTATACATGTTAACAGAGGCATCCATTCTTTGACAGACTCTTTTCATCTTAAGTCTACGGCCATTTTGGGGTGTTCAGTGTGCCTTGGATGGGCGGGACCAAACAACATTATAAAGGCCCTCATTCCCCCCCCCCCCCCCCCCCCCCCAACACCAGAGAAGGATCACAACCACAAGAACTTGTTGAAATTGAATGATCCCATGCATCAAAAGGATCAAGCTCTATCCCTCATTATTTGGCAAGAGCTCACAAACTCGTGGACTTTAGGACTTTAGCTGAGACACCTAGAACACAATTCGGTAATTATATTGTGGAACTTCTGCGCTTTTTCTGAGACTTAACCACTATAGAAGAGCAGGGAATTATGAAACTAACCTCAGAATATGTTAACGAGGCAGTTGTCCGCTTGTTACGGCTAGCAAATATAATTGCTGACACAGCTTCACTAGAGTTGGTAGCCAAAGGTAGTGCAATGAAAGAGATGAAGAAAGCAGGAATACCGGTGGCATCAGAGAAGTTATCAACAGCATCTACCAGGGGGTCGGCAAATGTACCAGCAATGACAGCCCCTAGTAATAACAATAGAACTGCTTTGATAGTCATCGACTTGGAACTCCCAGCCTCTTCATTTACTTCATCACTCTGGTCCCCCCCCACCTTCAATAAATCACGCTCTCTCTTTATGTCCTGCATATGAATTCCTAGAGATCACGCATCTTGTTAATATGCCAACAACGAAAGCAAAAACAGTTCTACTTACCTTGTTGAAGGCATTCAAAGAATTAATTGCGTGAGTACCAGCATCACCAGAGGCAGGCCGTCTCCGCACTACCCTGCGTAGCCATCTCGATATCCCACTAAAAAACTCATTCTTGTCAATAAGAGAATTGCGGGATTTATCAAAATCTTTCATTATTCTGTCTACAGCATCATTCTGGTCCAGGTCAATCTCTTCAAACCGAATTCCAAGAATGAATGCTCTGAATTCACCCTCTGAAATATTTCCATCCTCATTTGTGTCAATTGCAGAAAACAGCCTGTCATTTTATCGAAGAAGAATCAGCAAAAGAGCAAAAACAAAGTCCGATCTTATAAACTAATTTTCTGATAGAGAAAAAACTGACTTTGCAATGACTTCTCTGTCAGGTTCACCATCTTCCCCAAGCAGCCTACCAAAACGATCTCTTACATGACTTAACAGTCCAAATATAACATGCTTGTGCTTCGCATAATCAATTCTTCTCCTCTGGATCCAAGGCTGAAGCACCTGCACAATGATTTGCATGTCATCATTCAGAAAGTAAACGATCAAGGAAACAATTACAGGTATTAAAAAGGCAATAAATACCTTGTCTACCATTGTGAGTTAGAATAGACCTTCTAACTTGTGTTAGAGATTATGCTTAATAAACTACTCCTCTTCTTTGGATTACCATAGCAGAAGATTTTTTTAAAAAGGTGGAAAAGGGGAAAACATTTGGGCCAAATGCACATTGACCCACATTTCTAAGAAGGCGGTAAGGAGGGTCACTTATTAAGTACTTAAACTACCTTCCGAGATAGATTATTTCATTTTTAATTGACTTCTGTCTCTCCTCTCTTTCTTCAAATTTACTTTCCAAAAGTATAATAAAATTTCACCACTTGCTGTGTAATTTCAAACCACACAATCACACTTCATACCCATCGGATGATAAACTAAATTTGACAATCTTAATCTGAACTGAGAATTTGACAGGGTCGGGGGTATGGTTGCTTAGGTCACTACTTCAAGAAAAGATCAACTGGTTGAACTACTAAAATTGTGTGTTTTGAAGTTATGAAATCCAAATAAATTTAGAGTATTAACATTCCAAGTTCTCCTCCCAATAAGAGTGGAAGCTCAATGGTTTAGGATGGTTAAGGGTCTTACGTCGCCTAACTTTAACTCCCTCACTCTGAAAACAGATAATTTATTCAAATAGGTGTAACAGCTGCGGGTATACATCCTGAAATAATAAACTTTGGGAAGTAACTCAACAAGAAAGCATGATACCCCAATGATTTAAGAGTGTATGCATCATGAGAACCCTGATTTCAATTCAGGCCAACCCCAAACCCTGACATCATAGGGTATCAATGAAAACCCACAGCATTAACAATCTGACAATGAACATAGTCACTTGCTTAGCAGGTGTAACCTAAACTGAAGCTCAAAACAGAAAACGGGTTTTTCATTCTAACCAGCCAGAGGACAGTTTAAAAACTATCTTTAGAATATTCAGTAGAACAAAGTCCCAAAGTTTCCAAGTAATTTGAAACAAAACAACAATTCAATAGCATTTGTAGGAGAAAGAAGAATTTACATTATCATATTATCAACCTCTAAATAATATTGCTACTACACAGGCAATCTTACCTGATAAGCACAATAGGTGACCAATAGTATGAGCGAGAAAATAAGCCCAATCAAGACTGCTAAGCTCCCTGAAGTTGAACTGAAAAGTTGTGGTATTTGAACAATTAAAAATGGGATGACAGAAATGACCATGATCCTTGCAGCATAGCTAGTCCAGATATCAGTACTGACACCAGATTCTGCAAAAGGTGGAGATTGTATTGGGTTATGAGTGCATGCTAATGTCTCCAGAGAAGCACCCAATTAGTACACAGAATTATTCACTCCCCATATAGACTGCACTACTTTCTCTTCAGCACCCAGCTGCTTCATGTGAAAAGTGCTTTCTCTGGATGTTCAGGCAACGGAACTCTGAAACAGAGAATTGGCATAGCTTTCTTTTCTTTTTCTTTTTTTCTTTCATTACAATCCATGGAAGTTAGTCGTAACTAGGATGTAGTCGTTTCACAACCAGAGGAGTATAACACATAAATATCCAAGGTAAATATGTTGGATTACCTGAGTTTTTGGACAATCGAGCAATACTTTTCATCGCTACATTACTAGCTGATTACTTATTATGTCCCCTTTTATGTTGCTTTAATTTCCCTTTTCAACCATAGAGATTTTGTCTCCTATTTAAATAGCAGGAGAGTTTCTGCTTTCAATGTTACTTCGAAAGTTTCCCTTTAAATGATACTTTGATTGCAGGTCATATTTAAAATTACTAGAAAACCTCATATGAGTTTGTGCTTACCAAAGCAATCTGAAGCCATGGAAAAAGAATATGGTTGAATGTGCATCCCCCAGATAGAACAATGGAAAAGGATTCTATCCAAGATATTTTTCAAATCCAAATCGAAGAAAACAAACCTGGAACTCAGGAAAGCCTCCCTTTAAAGTAGCGAAATGCTGCTTCAAATGCAAACCTGATATTGTTGTAATTTTGCTGCTTTTTAAGGATTTTTTTTTTGCTTTATCTTAAACAAGACCTCATAACCGAGAAAGGCATAACCAAAAGTTCAGTACTCTTCCTTGAAATCGCTGTATTTTGGAATTTTCAGAAGAGGAGTTTTTTGTATTGCTTATGGAGCCAACTCTCAGATTTCGAAGGTGTGCTCAAACAAAAACTTGAAGAACGTACCAGTTAAGCTAAACCCTTTCGTATCTTGTGCATCCTTTGCAATTGAATCAACAAGGTCGCACTTGCCAACAACAATGCATGATCCCCATATTATTGTAAGAAGCATAACAGTTGACCCAGCTAGCAACCCCATTCCAACCGAAACTTGACTTTGAGCAGTATCTGTGCTTCCAGAAAGACCAGATACTATACAAGACAAAAGAGTTTATAAGAAGCATTAGAAAATCAAAGCGCATATGCAATACTCCTTGTAGATAAAATGCAGTAACCAGGGAACGATAGAAGATGTAGTCAAGATTTACACAAGCCTTGGACAGTTTAGAAAATCTTGATTCATTAACTGCATTTGTTTCAACGTAAATTTAAGAAAATAGGAAAATATTTACAAAGAAAATAACCAAAATTTCATTGTTTGGCAGAGACCTAGAAAATTATCCTCCAAATGACTTGGCCAAGATTGAGGGTGATTGAGTGCTTTGAGTTAACCAAGATTGGGGGTGGAGAGGGACAATAAAGAGTTGAACCTTTTGGAGAATGAGGGTAAGTCATTTTCAATCTTGCAGAGTAAAATTTTCTGTTGAAACAAACTTCGCCTAAGAAAGAGATTGGAAATTTTCTAAGCCAAGCGACAACATAAAAACGCTCATCAGTTACTGTTCTCAGACGCTTTAAGCACAAGGAACCAAACGTGAGCATTATCGGGAAATTGAGTTATGAAAACTGTTAAATTGCGAAGAAAATAATCATAGTAAAAATTTAGGGCAGTAAATGAATCGAGTTGTTCATGAACAGCTCGAGTTCAGCTCGTATAAGCTCGGTTCATTTAATAAACAAGCCAAGTTCGAACATCATTTTAGCTCAATTATTAAATGAGTCAAACTCGATTAAACTCGGCTCAACTCAGTTTAAGCTCGTGAACAAAGTTCGTATAAACTCGACTCTGGCTCATTTGAGCTAAACTTATAATATTTGTACCTAAAGATAGTACACTTGTATATATTATATATCGTTATTATTATTGTGTATATGTTTAGGTATACACTGTTACTTTTTATTTAGTAATTAGTAACATTTATATATTTATAGAATCATTTACTTATGTTATAAAAAAAAAAGTATAACTATGTGATTTAAACAAGACTAAAAGATTTTTCTCATTTCGTTGGAACACACTTTTTCTTACCAACCAAACAGTTCAAACAAAAGAAAACGTCCAAATCACAAAAACAAATGAATAAAAAAACGAAAATCTATAAGCCAATAAAAGAGCGTACCGAGAATGAGCAGGGCATCTGGAAGGGCACCAAGGATGGGCAGTAACAAACCCCCAACAAGACCAGGCCCCAGAAGCTCCAACAAGAGCTCACTCCCATTGGACAAGAACGTCGCGGCGAGGAACATGAGGTACCCGTAGACGAGGATGAGGAAGAGGTTGCCAAGCACGGTGGTGGTGCAGGGCAAGAACCCGTAGGTCTGGTCGCAGGAGGAATCGGCGGAGACAGCAGAGGACCGATTGAGAGCGAGATACGGTGGGTCCGACCGGGAGCTATGGACCCCATCGGAGATCAGATCGTGGGGCAACAAGATGAAGCGGCCATAGGTGGTGCCACAGAAGATTAGGAAGAGGAGGAGGAGGAGGAAGATGGAGGTGTTTATGCGGTTAGACATGGTTAAAAGGCGGGGAGAATTTTAGGCGAGTGTTCAGCTGCACATCTGAGGGTGTCGTCGTTTGGTTTGTGTGGCGACTGGGCAGTGGGCAGAGTGACATATTTATATATACACGTAGTTGTGTGGTTAGAGCCCACACAGGGAGGGAGGGGAGAAGGAGAGAGAGAGTGTGATCAGCGTCGATACCGTGGGTGTTTTCCGTTTACCCATTTAAACCCTATGATTTGTCATGAATTACAATGATATAGATTCATTTGGGCTTGCTCGATTTATTTAAATTCTCAGTATTTTTTAATTTTGAGAATACATCAATCGAACATATTTTTTAACTTCACTCAAAAATAACTACTGCACACACGTCAATAAAATTAACATCACTTAAAAATTCTTAAAACACAAAAAATTCTCAAAATACTCTATAACCGCCTCTTGATTCTGTGGGCCTTATGACTGATAAGGGGCAGACGAAAGGTCGTTCTGCAGGTTTTTGTGTCTTTTCCTTTTTCATTTTGTTGGTCCCCTTCTTAATGGACTGTTAGTTCAGTATATTCATCTTTTGTACAGAAGGTTTAGTAACTTATAAGAAAAAAAAAGTACAGAAGGTTCAGTATATTGTATTCTCCCTTCCTGAAGCAGGCCCAGTTATGCAGCAAAAAAAAGGCTTTGGATACCTTGGGAAATGCTAAAACTGATCCATACATAATAGCTCAGTCAGCTGAGAGTTTGTTCGACAAGCCAAAAAAAAAAAAGAGTTTAAGCACAAAGCTGGTGGCTCAAAACGAAACGGTCACACACGCGATGGTCAGAGAAGAGGTCAGAGTCGATTGGGGATAGTGGAGTGCCACTAGGCACTGTTTGATTTATTGAGGAGTGGGTTGCCAGAACTTGAAAGAAAGGATTTAAGAATTTGTTTGAAAAGGGGCCAAACCGATGCGTAGATGAGCGGTGACTATGTTGGTTTGGTTATTGAGTTGGATCATGGATGGATCTGAGTGAATAAATGCCACAAAAAATGGTAAGCTTCTGGGGCTCTGCCAGTAAATGCCGGGCGCTCCCTTCTCCCTTCATGTGGATATGAAAAGGCCAACTCCCAAAAGGGTAGGTCAAAGCAGAGTATATTAACAACAATTTTAACACAACTACCATAAAAGGGTTTATTTATGAGGTGCTCGTGGATAGACAGGCTCTCCTCGTTCAAAGCCAAAGGTGCAGAGCTCTCATTACGTTGGCTAAGAAGGCATCTGCCATTTGGATATGCCTGGAAGGGCATTGAACTCCTCTACCCTTCGACTACCAATTGGCACAGCAAAACTGTCCTGTTTTGCTTAATATGCACCTTCCAAGTAGATTATACAAATTGTCGCCAACTTGGAGCACGCTAATCAATAGTTATGGTGTACTGGCCATTAACTAGAAGACATTTATATCCGTTTAATCAGAAATGGAAACGTTTTAGCAAGAAGAAAGGGGACCCCAAAACCAGGGGCAATTACGTTTGTCATTTTCTTACTGATTTCCTATCCTATCCTATCCATTAGTGGACTGGACGCTGGACTGGCCTATAAGGAAAGGCTGACCTGAGCCTCGATCTCCGATCCCCAGAAATGCTTCGACACGTATACGTGTCGGAGCTGATTTCGCGTTCTCCGAGTCAAAAAGTGGCACTACATGGTCTGAAATCGAGTAATTGTGTTAGGGACAGGTGGCCGCCATCACTGCAACCATTCTTACGCGTCGTACCAGTAAAGGACACAAGCATAAGTGTTCGCGGTTGATGTGTTTTAAACATGATTTTTTTTATTAATTTTTTAAAATATTTAATAAATTTTTTATCTAATTATTGATCCCAATTTCTGTTAAAAATAACATAAAAATTATTCTCATAAATTTTTTTCTATATTTTTTTTTTTACTTTCACAATTTTTAAAAGAATAAATTTCAAAAACTTTCTATTTATAAGGACCCGTTCGTTTACAAAAAAATCATTAGAATTTTTTGAATCCTCACAATTATACAACCAAACATCATTTTTAACACCACATAAAAATAACTACAAAACGCATACCAATAAATTTAACATCACATAAAAATTATTAAAACACAAAAAATCCTCACAAAACTCTTTAACCAAACATCCCCTAAATATCATTTTTATAGACACCACTATTTTCATAAATACTTAAAAATATATATCTTAAAGCATTTTCTTAATCATTACCACCAAAATATTATCAAAATCAATCCAAATATAACCATTATTTTTCAATAAGTGTGACAGTTAAGATATAGGCATAAACACAGTTTTTACCGTCTTTAGCGTTTTACATTTTAAATTATTATTTTTTCTGTTTGTATTTATTTATTAATTATTAGTTTTAAAATATGTTATTAATTTTTATATAAAAAAATATTTATTAATTTAAGCAGACTTTTTTTTAACATATGAATTAGATTGGTTAGAAAAAAAAAACTAAACCCCCAATTAGATTGGCGAGCTTGAATTGTTTGATTGGTTAAAGATTTTGCCTTAGTTGTTAAGATATGATCGTTATCACTTATCAGGATATTGCCTTTCAGACAACAAACGGAATTAGAGTTCGCCCGCCACGCGTGACCGTGTCGGCTTCAACTTTTTAGTCGGTTCGGCAGCAGGTCGGCAATATTGTAAACCGCTGCACTGATTTTAAGGGGCTATAAATCTCATCGCAAACCAAATTTCTTTCCCAAATTTTGAAAATTTGTCAAAAATTTCCCCTTTCTATTTCCATTCAAGATTTCTTATGTGTTTTCACGCTCTCTCGAGATCTTAAAAAATGGTCCAATTCTTTTTCTTTTCTTATAAGAACGCATACAACATTCGTCACTACAAAAGGATAATGATAATTTCACCATTAATTACTGCATTTATGAATTTCATAGTAATAGAAATAGATGTCCTACCGAGACAAAATTTGTAACTTGCAATCCTCTTGCCTAGCGGGCAAAGATTTACCTCCGCAGAAAAGATGATTTATTCAAATAGACATGAGAGTCCAGCTACATTGTATTGCTGGAATCCATGTTGTATATTTGAAAGACGTTGACTTCCTTGCTTTTCTCATGTTACAATGTTCTTTCTGTCATTGCATTTTGATTTAATTTTGGGAATACGTACGCCAAGATTATATTTGGATGTCAGATTTTTTTTAAAAGAAAATCACCGCTACTTTTTAGAGTATTCAATGTCTTAAAAGTAGTAATTTATAGTGCAAAGTGCAAAATTTATGATAATCTGTAAGAAAAAATTGTATTTTTTATTAAAATTTATTGATTTAATGTGCATAGAGATGATTTTGAAAATGTTTTATTATTATTTTCTTGATTAAAATTTTCTGTTAATTATATTTATAAATGAAAATTTTAGCTAAAATTTTGGTTTACATTGATGCCTAAACATTGAGAAACTCAAAAAAATGAACCGAAAAACGCCCTAACTTTCTTGGGGTGGTTACCTGCACGGCGGGGGTTCGCCCCCTTCTAGTGGTGGCCTTTTTGTTTTCATTTTTTTTGGTTGCCTGATTTTCAATGTTTTAAATAAAACTATTTCTCCTTTTCTGCGTTTTTAAATAGTAGGACCATTTTTCCGAATTATTTTTTTTTTCAATTTTTATTATTATTTTATACTAGTTTTGAAATATTTTTTAAATTTTAAATTATTTAATTGATGTGACATTTTTAAACTGATACGGGCTTCAAAATAGACGTGTAAACCCACCTGGTATAAGGGTGGACAAAAATTTCCAAAAAAATTCGTAATTTTCGGATCCGATTCCAGCATATATCGGAACCAAAAGTATTTTTGACAATTTTTGGAATCGAAAATTCTGGCTCAAAATAAAGTATAATATATGGAATTTGATTGAATGTTTATTTTATAACCTAGATTTTGGAAGAATATTTTGCATTTATTTTTAATTTATGATGAATAATTAAAAAATACCGAAATTTTCGGTTTCAATTTTTTTTTAAAAAAAATAAGGCTAAAAATAAAGTATAACATATGAAATTTGCTTACATGTTTATTTTATAATCTAGAATTTGGATTAATGTTTATATTTATTATTAATTTATGATGAATAACATAAAAAACTTCCAAAAAAATGTTTTTGACTCATTAAGGCCTCAACAAATATGTCCAAAAAAAATCCATGTGCAAAATAGGAATTTCTGATTCTAATTCCGAAAGTTTCGGTTCCATTCCGATGAACCAAAAAAAAAAATTGCATTCCGGTAAATACCGAAACGGAAACCATTTTGGTTCCCTCCGTTCCAATACTCACCCTTACTTGAGTAGCTCAAGTGACAATGAGGGGCCATGAGAGTAGGTTAGTTTTGAGATTTTAGGTTTAATTCTTTGGTTTTTATTTTAAGTCTATGAATTATTTTGTTAAGCTTTAATTTTTTAGTACCAAAAAAAGTGTTAAAATTGGCAAAATTTAAGAATTCAAATTCAAATTTCCCAGAAGTTTATTATACCTGAACTAGTGCATACTTACTAAATTTAAATAGGATAACTTAACTCGATTGACCGCCATGCCACATGGGCATCTCAATTGCCTAACTGAAGGGGAAGGTCGACTTTTATGGCCGTTTTTGGTTGGGAGAGATAGCGAGTTGAAAAGTTGGTAGGGGAAGCCTGGAAGGTAGACTTTTATGGCCGTTTTTGGTTGGGGGAGAGAGCGAGTTGAAAAGTTGGTAGATTCTCCCTCCTTCTCGCGACTTCTAAGGCCGTTTTTTGGTTGGGAGGAAGGCCCGCAGGCAAGAAAACTGCCAGTCTGCCAGCGAATTGCATGATATTTGTGTAATGACGAATTCAGAACGGGATATATTATTAGTGATGTGACTGGTCCGTTGACTAAACGGCTCCAACCCCCAAGTGACTGCTTTTCCGGTCGCACGTGGCCCCACGGCTGTCTGCCGCTATGCGTTTCTCCACACTTTACCAGTTTACCGGCCTTTTTGGGCTCTTCAACGCCTTCTAGCTGGTACTCTGATTTCGGCTATATTTTTTTTTCTTTTTGTTTATTTTCATCTTTGTTTTGGCCGTAATTTATTTTTAGAAAATTCACGTTTTAAGTCCTTAATTTTTGTGAGCACTTTTTTATTTTAATCTTTTATTTTTAAATTTTAAATTTTTAGTCCTTAAATTTTTCTTTGTTTGACGAAATGATCCTTCCGTTAGTCTATCGTTCATATGCTTAACGGAGCTCTTTGACACGTCAGCAAATTTGTATCGGTCGACCGCTACGTTTATCGGACAATCGCTTCATATACCGGACGATCGCTTTATGTACCGGTCGATCATTCACGTTTAAAACATATACCCGGTCGACCGTTTCAAATTTACTGACGTATCAAAGAGGTCCGTTAAGCATATGAACGACTGACTGACGGAAGGACCATTTCGTCAAAAAAGAAAACTCAATGACTAAAAATTTGAAGTTTGAAAGTGAATGAAAAAAATGAAAAAGTGTCCAAAACTTAAGGACTAAAAAATGAATTTCCCTTTACTTTTTGTTTGATTCTTCCTGACTCTTTGATGGGCTTTTCTGGTCTATTAGATATTTGTTTCGACCCTCCATTATTTGTGGTGTCCAAGTTATTGTGCTTTTATTATTAACCTGTCTAAATTTTAGTAATTTAGTTTATTGTTATTGGTCACCCGCTTTCTCAGTCTCATACGGAGCATATAATGAGTTTTCTAATCTCTTTTGGGATCTTGCTAGTTTCCTTTTACAGATAATTATTAAGTCTTAATGTAGAATTTTTCTTGTATAATTTAACTCTTGAAATACAAGACTACTGGTATTATTCAGGAAAAAAGAAAGAAAAAAAAAGTTAACAAAAATTGCAGAATAATTGATGAGTTGATTTACTACCCAAAAATAATAATTGATGAGTAGATAAGAAGAATAGAAAAGAAAGGAAAAGCGTGCACGAAGAATCTGCCCTATTGCCGACACATGAGATAGCGAGAGATTGTAGGTACTGGCCCGTGAGGCTCGCAGATCCCCAAACTGGTGCATGCATTTGTATCTCTCTAAAATAATTCAGGACACTTCTCGTGGTTACCAAAATAAAAACATAAAAACCTGCACATAAATTATTTCCAATATATATGATAAGTTTTATACTTCTTTTTTAAAGAAGAAAGAATCTCTCTTTTTGATTCCCCATTAAAAAGTTGAGGGTTAGTGCCGGCACCCTTCAGGTACCAAATCAATGGGACCCGGCCGGCCCACGTGTTGAGTACGAAATACTCGAGATAATCCGTCTTCTTTCGCTTCTACTGCTTGCCAATACTCCAATTATTCGAGTTTAATAATGTAATCTTCTTTAATATAATTGATACCTTTTAATTATTTTCCTGAGATTAATGTGAGAGTACTTTTAAGTTGCCACACTCTTAAGTCATGTATCTCAAAAGTTCAAACATGGCCGGTTCAAGGGGAAGACAGTCAAAGGCCCCAACCCTCAGTGATGCATAGGAAGAAAAAGATATATTATATATAACTTTTGTTTTGTCATAGTTATTTTAGTTTAAAGTGAGTTTTAAGACTAAAAATTGCCTTAGAGTAGCATCCCTGAGAACCAAATCCACCGTGGGATCCACACCTCTTTCTCACTCTCCCTCCTAACAGAGTAGCATCCCTGAAAACGCAAACCAGAAGCAAAGATATGGGGCATAGAAGGTAGGCCAATAATTATGACGTCCAAAGAGGAAAGGTAAAGCGAAAGCTCACAAAAAAAGGCCCACTGTGGCGCATACAAGAAGTCAAGAACAACTACCAGCACTTTTGTAGGTAAGTCTCGTGAAAAAAAAAAGTCCTTACAAGAGAGAAAGCATAATCTTCTACCATTTATTGTCTGAATGGCATCTAATTAGAAAAAAAAAGTCAGAATGTATTGTCTACATTGATCTCACCAAATTTAACTATATATCCAATTCGGAAAACCAATTAAATAAGATCTTCATACATGGGAGATCGATAACCCTTTTGCACCACTTTTTGTATGTAAAGGTTGTGGCAGAGTTAGGATTAATTTATATCTGGAGGGTGAAAATAAAATTAGAATATTTATTTTGTATTTTTATATTATATGCTTTGGTAAATATAAAATATAAAAAAGCTTGTATAAACATAATTTAGATCATGAAAAATTATTCTTAATGAGTTCTCTTGACTTAAGAATAGTAACACGTGTTTATTTTAGTTAAATATCTTAACTTGAAAATACTGATTTTAGTGTGAAGTTCCAGCTTGCCCTCTAACGTTAGTTAAAGGCTATAATTAAGGGATGTTGTCCCCATCAATCCAATTTGAGGTTGGCAGAGGGGAAAAAGTTCGTAGTTGGAGTAGTGTCACTTCTATGGCTGTTATTCACTCTTAAATTAACTGATACTCGGACTGTAGAGTTTCTTCGAATGTCAGGAATTTACATGGCACTTCATGTCTAATCAATGTATTTTCTAACTAGATTAGGTTCATTTGATTTAGATGCACAATAACTTAGTGCAACAGATTCCCCTTGTTTCCAAAAAAAAATTATGAATTTAAATTGTCCGCCTCAGTAAGTTTGTTGTCTCCTTTATTGCAATTTTATAGCAACAAAAGGTCATTTGAGTTAAAATTACTAAAGGATTTCTTATTGTGGATTTAGGAAAGACACTGATTAACACAAGCCAACAATATATATATTAATTCCAAGTTTTCTTCTCTCTTTTTTTGGAATAACAACAACGTACGTAAATTAGTGGCTATGAAATGTAGGTGACAGCGATAAGGCTGTTGACAAAACTTAAATAGACAAACACGAACAATAGCTATACAAATTGCCGACATGGCGAGCCTCGAACTATTGAGAACTGTTCTTGACAAGTCCACATCAGTGAAAGAATGTTACCGAACAAATAAAAACTATACGATATCGATGTTACTTCGGCACCCCTCGGCTGTCACAAATCAAACATTTTTAAACGCGGTGGACACTGTTCGACTGTCCTTGAAGCGTGTGATCCTCTCTTATCCCCTCCATTTTGCACTGAATATGTCCAGCAAAATTATCATACAGCTTGAGGATCACATGTAAAGTGAAGTATGATCCATACGTTCTCCAATGGGGTCTTTTTTTTTTTTCCATTGTAGACTTCTTGGACATGATTTTTCCTTTTCGATATTCATGGCCTAATCATCAATTATCATCCCCCTTTTGTTCTTTTATTTCATAAATGGTAAGCTGTAGATTTAATTCGATCCCGGCTAGTTTTAGTGTGCTAAAACTGAAATCTTGGCTGAATTCGCATGTAACAATAATGTTAATGGAGAAAGTGTAATTGTTTTCTTCTCATGAAGTTCACTTTAGGTTAGAGGAATAAAATAAGAGTATCATAGTTGTGTTTGGTCAGAAACATAGAAACAAATTAAAGCTCTATATATAATTTACTCATTCAGGATTGTTTGAAATGTGTTTGATTGGGAATTTATCAGTGTGTTTGAATCATATGTTTAACAAGAAATAGAGCAATTTAGAGAAATATAGACACAACTTGTGGATCCTACCCATTTAATGATGTATATATCTTATCCATATAAAGTTTCGGGCAACATGCACCCCACAATAAAATTCACTTATTATATTTATCTCTTTTTAAATTACACTACACATTTCAAACAAAAAATTACAGAATATCTAAATCCATAAAATTCAAAAGCACGACGGGTTCAAGTGCATGATAAACACATGTTTTTGTTTGTTTGTATTGTAAATAGATAAGCAAATGTTTTTTCCCTACGTAGAAGAAGTGAAGGAGAACGATCCGTGTAGCCTGCTTCCTATTGAGCTAGTGCGACGGGATTGGGGGTTGCTAAATTAAGCAGCCACTACCCTAAGTAGAGTTGTTCACCGGCACGGGTCACTGCTCCTTGCTTGGTAGCGGGGGCAGGACCAGTTGCCATTTTCACCAGGTGGCGGTGAAATCGCCCATCGCTGTGCAGTTCACTGCCACCACCATTTTTTTAAAATAAAAGGTAGGTGAGAGAAAGAGGTGCGGGGGAGAGATAGAGATAGAGAAAGAGAGGGAGAGGGAGACAGAAGGAGAGCTAGAGTCGAGAGAGAGGAGAAGAATAGAAAAATAATTAACAATTCCCTAAAAATTAAGCATCATTCCTGAAAATTTTTTCCCTATCACCCTAACAAATTAACAAATTACTAATTTACATATAAAGTTATTCCAATAAATTGAAAATATCATAATTTACATCTAAAGTTATTCCAATAAATTAAAAATTTCCTAATTTACATCTAAAGTCAAATTAAAAAAAGACAACTCAACATAATTAATTTTGAATTGAAAAATCACCTAAAAATTCTCTATCTTAATTTGCATTTAAAGAGAGGTGAGAGAGAGAGAGAGGAGGAGGAGAGGGAGAGCGTGAGAGAGAGGGGAAGAGAATAGAAAAATAATCATGATTCCTAAAAATTATCTCCCTATCAGTCCAACAAATTAACAATTTCCTAATTTGCATCTAAATTCAAATTCAAATTCAAGAAAGACAACTCAATGGAATTAATTTTAGATTGAAAAATCATGACCTAAAATTCTCTCTCTTAATTTGCATTTAAAATCTTAATTTTCTTTTAAAGAGAGGTGAAAGAGAGAGGAGGAGAGGTAGAGCCCAGGAGAGGGGCAGTGAGAGAGAGAGAGAGAGAGAGAGAGAGAGAGAGAGGGGGGAGGAGAATAGAAAAATAAACATGATTCCTATAAAATCTCTCTCTATCACTCCAATAAATTAACAATTTACTAATTTGCATGTAAAGCAAAATTCAAATTCAAAGGAAATAACTCAACAAAATTAAAAAAATTAAAAAAATTATCTCTTAATTTGCATTTAAAAAATTTTTATTTCCTAATTTATATATTTGGAAAATCAATAATGGGAATTTTATTTCATCAACCTTAATGAACTTTTTATTTTGTAATTGATCATGATGAATTTGGAAATCTAGACCTTTTATTTAGTAATTAATCCTAATATATTTAGAAACATATGAACTAGTTTAGAAGTAGGATTAATCTAGAAGAATTTAAACTAGGTAAATTTTAAACATTTAATTTAGGTTGTTTTCTCTCATTCGTTACTGTTTTCTCTCTCTAATCTCTCATCCTCAATCCTCACTTAACTTTCAGTCTTTCACCCTCTCTCTCACTCGCTCTCTGCCTCTCTCTCTCTCTCTCTCTCTCTCTTTCGACTTTCATCTCTATCTCTCTGTCTCTCCTTCTCACAACTACTCCACCTCCCACAATTGCCGCTTGTCGCTATGCAATAGCTGCTCTACCTGCAAGTAAGGCTTTCTACCTCTCTCTCCCTCTACCCAAACGGTCCAAAAAATGGCCTAAAAGGCCCAGCGGTGAGCGGTTAACTACTATCGCCACCGTTGGGCACCGGTAACCGATATTACTGGTACTAATGGAGGAATTTTGATAACTGCCCAAGGCAGTGGTAGTGGGGACATAACCACCATTGCCACTGCCGATGAACAACCCTGACCGCAAGGGTCAAAATAATAGCAATCTTATCCCAGTGCCTTTTGACTTATAAAAAGTGGAAGAACACAATGCATGGGATCTCATACATGAAACAATTCAAAATTGTAATAGGCGCTCATGTAGACTTGGTCAATCTTGGCAAGCCTATATAACATTTTTTTGATAGCATGTTGATTGTTGCATGAGTTTGTTCCTCAACAAATAAATTTTTTGACACTTGGTAACTTGCCAAAATAAAAATAGGCTAAATATCTGGAGTAGTCATGGAGTTTAAGCTTTTTTCATATTAGTATTTAGGGTAAACTTTTCCCTACATGCATCCATACGGTTTGTATTGAATCTCATCCTGACATTAACTTCTTTAACGGAATTGCACACGTGGATAATGTCTTACACGTGGAAATGATATCCAATTAAAAAATAATTACAATTAATTACATCAAAGTCCCACGTGTAAAATCCCCAAATACCCTCACCATTCGCCGAACCCTATCTTCCCGAAACACTTCCTTCTTCGTGAACCTAGTGTGCGAAGCCACAAATCCTTGATAAACCATACCCTCTTCATGAAATTGTTGGCTATTGAGTGTGCAAACCCACAAATTCAACAAAATTCGGTGCCATGATTGCAAAAGTGGCCTGGATGAAAGAGGCTAAGGCTGCAGAGTGTGTCGGGTCGGTTGCAACCTGTCAGGCCATTATTGCGCATACAATTGGGATTGGGGTGAAGGAAGAAGATAGAAAGATGAATTGAGTGGCAGATGCAGATGAGTGTAAGAAACAAGGTTCAATCGACACGACAAGAGCTATTTATGCTCATGCACTTAGTGTCTTCTTGACAAAAAATAGCATATGGCTCAAAGCTGCACAGCTTGAGAAGAGCCATGAGACTAGGGAGTCCCTTGATGCTTTACTTCAAAAAGTTGTTACTTATCAGCCACAGGCTAAAGTTTTATGGCTTATGTGTGCTACAGAGAAGTGGCTTGTTGGTTGGGGATGTGCCTGGTGGGTGGGCAATCCTTCAAGAAGCTTATGCTGCCATTCCTAATTCTGAAGAAATTTGGCTTGCGACATTTAAGCTTGAATTTGAGCATCTTGAGCCTGAGAAAGCTAGAATGCTTCTTACTAAAGCTTGAGAAAGAGGACGCATGGAGAAAGTGTGGATGAAATCTGCCATTGTGGAGAGAGAATTAGGGAACACTGATGAAGAAAGATGGTTGCTGGATGAAGGGGTAGGAATGCCATATGGCACGTGGGTCCCACTTTGTCAATGTGAAATAGTCTAATAGAAAACCATTGACGCGTGGCAGATTATGAATGAGTGATGTGTAATACGTTATCCATGTGTGCAATTCTGTTAAAGAAGTTAACGTCATGATGAAATGAGATTTGGTACAAACCGCAGGGATACATGTAGGGAAAAGTTTACCCTAAGGACCAATCTAGGAAAAGTTTAAATCCTAGGAACTGCTGGAGATATTTAGCCATAAAAATAAATAAAAACAGTACATTTGGTTGATAAATCAGTTCCAATGCATACGTTTTGATGATTCCCATAAAGTATGCCAAGGCCCTGAGGCTTAATGGCCCGAGTTGAACATAGAGGCCTAGCTCGCAGAGAGGGCCAAAAGTTTGGCCAAAATTTTAGATTCTCTCAAAATTTTGCTGAATCGGTTTCATTAATTGACGTGATATTTTGTTCAGCTGTTACATTTCTCAACTTCTAATCTCACCCGTCCACTCACACAATAGCTTCACTCACACGATAATTTTTGCCCCTTGAAAAGTAGTATTATAAGAACGAGTACAGAAGATGCAATTTTTGTAATGCTTCTCATTTCCCTCGGAGCTGAAGTGAATAAGAGACTACCGAGTCAATTTTTGTAATGGCGTTTCATAGCATATATATTACCACTTCAAAGTCAATTCCTAGGAGTTTACCCGTTAGTTTCGGTGGGCGGAAAATCATCTTGCATTGCATGCTAGCATGTTCATTAGCATCGTCTTCTTTTATCTTTTGTTTTTGTTAGTGGGGCGAAGTCAAGTTCAGTCGTTGGATCTTAAATTTGGAAAGCACAAGTAAAAATCGAGCAGAAGGTCGCTCACTGATTAATTTATTATCGTATTTTAGTACGAGACAAATATGATCTTTTGAATTTACCCCGTCTGGATTCAATCTTTTCCATTTTTAATGCATATGTTATTTCATCGTCCTATGTATGTTTTCTCATAAGAATTGTTACCACACTCAGCTCCACGCACGTTATGTAACAGTAAGTCAAAAGATTATATAGGCCATCCTACATGCTGATGCTAATGATCTTGAGAATCCTCATTTCTTATGCAATATTGCGAAGCTTCTGAGGACAGAAGGATAGATTGCCGATCGAGTTGACGTGTGATGCATGATGTATCAGACAGACGGAGCAAGGTAGGTGCGGCAGGATATTCGATCATCTATTGGTATATATAATTAATGAGATAGATTTCCTATGCGTATGATGCATGTGGAACTGATTGTTGATCTCATTGTAATAATTAATTAAATCTCGATTCCATTCTGCATAATATTATTTCGAAAATACCTTATTTTACTTCAAAATTTCGGGCTGACTTTTCCCTAACAGCTATTATGATCTTAGATTATTTGGAGCCAAAACAGTCATGAGCTGCTTCGTGGTTACAAGTAACTTTTAGTTTATCAGTTGTATGCAAACTAGTAGTCATTTTCTCCACATTCATCCATTACCTTCCCCCCCCCCCCCCCCCTCCAAAAAGAAAACCAAAGATATAGGAAAATTAAGGCACACTTTGTGGCCCTTATTGCCAATCATTAAGTCTCGATGTGGAACTTCTCAATTAATTTTTGAGTCAAATCATGTGAAAGAAAATGCCCCAAGTATCATATAAATGTAATGGACTCACTCAAAATAACCAAATTATGCTTTCAGTTTTCCTTTTGGGGATCGATCGGATGATTTGTGAATACCATCACTAATACACTTGGGGGAAGGGATTTAATTTGGTCAATTCGTGTAAGATCAGAGATTAATGATCACATGCACGGCATGTAATCGTTCTTCCTTCTGATTTAACAGTACTACTGCATGTAGAGGTGAGTTATATGAAAGAGGCCAGCGGTCTAGGTAGAGGAGACAATTACGTACAATTTCCTAACAATTGAAAGTGAAATTAATTGCAATTTCAAAGTTTCAAAAGGCTCCCACTACAAAAAAAAGACCTATAGCAGCGGTCAGAAACCATTGCTATAACCTATAGCAGCGATTTTTTAGCGGCGGTCCCGTCGGCATAGGTCTATCGCGGTGGTTCGGGTGACCTCGGGTCTATAGCGGCGGTCGAAACCGCAGCTATAGACCCAAGCGCACTTGCGCTATTTTGGCACTTAAGGTTCTGTAGCAGCGGTCATTGACCGCCGCTATACGTTTGCAGCATTTATTTCCCAGCATTTCCAAATCACTACTAAATTTTTTCTATATTTTTCTATAAATGTTTTTTTAATCGGTAATACAAATTTATTTTAATAATCATAATCCATTGGATGTAAAAATTTTAAAGACCAAGGATAATAAAACAAAATATACTTCATTATTGATTAATAACGTTTTACAACTAACACAAGAATCTCTATAAGTAATCTAAAAGTACCAAATTTATAATATAAACTAACAATAAGCAAAGACCAACTAAAATATTCAAATACAACATATTAAGCAATGACCAATTAAGATCTTTCTCCTTTCAGATATCAACGTCCTCTTGAATTCCTGTAATTAAAACAAATATCACAAGAGAAATAGAAAACGATGTTGTCCATGGAAACATATAAATAATATAGATGTATGACACACTTTGTTGCAACTTTTCCTCATTTTTTTTCCCAGGAGTACAGAAAATAATGGTTTTCCTGCCAATGGCTCTGATAAAATCTGATTGCAACTTAGAATGATGCTTTTTGCCAACTATGGAAGTTGTGAAGAGGCTAGCAGTGTATACGGAGTCCCTTACAACTATCTACAAAAGCACACTGACCCTTTAGCGGCGTTTTTAGCGACCGTCGCTATAGACCTATTTTTTTGTAGTGTCCGTTTGTTTTGCAGTATTTTACTTTTTGAAAAATACTTTCCATACTTTCAATTGTTTGGGGAACCTCGTAAAATACGATCAACTGAAACTCAATTCGGTCAACCGTAAAATATAGCTCAATTTTCCAGAAAATGATTTATTTTTTGAAACTAGTGAATCTTCTTTCATGACCTGCCTCTACCAATCTGAGTGACCAAAAACCAATCCGACCTCCTGACTCGAAACCAACCCGGTTCAACCCAAACTGACCAGATTACATCATGGTCGGGGTCGATTTTTGAAACATGAATCTGAGAAAACAGTCATACTTTCAACTATTTAGAGAACCTCGTAAAATACAATCAACCGAAACTCAATTCGGTCAACTGTAAAAGATAGTTCAACTTTCCTGAAAGTGGTTTACTTTTTGAAACTAGTGAATCTTCTTTAATGACCTGCCTCTCCCGGTATTAGGGGTGGCCAAAAACCATTAATCAACCCGATATCATGACTCGAAATCAACTCGTTCAACCCAAACTGGTCGGGTTAAATCATGGTCAAGGTCAGGTTTTGAAACATGAATTCGAAAAAAAATCAAGTTCGTGTTCGGGTTTCTAACCCGAAACCAAATCATTAAAAAGAACCCAACCCCAACGGTTTTAGTTTTTTTTGGGGTCGGAGTCGGGTTTTGAAAGATGAACACTAAAAAAATTAGGTTCGTGTTTGGTCTCTAACCCGAAACTAAAGCATTCAAAGGAACCCGACCCAACGATTTTAACTTTTTCCGGGGTATGGTTTTGAAACATGAATTCAAGAAAAATTAGGTTCGTTTTCGCGTCTCTAACCCGAAACCAAATCATTCAAAAGAATTTGACCCCGATGGTTTTAGCTTTTTTGGGGTCGGGGTAGGGTTTTGAAACATGAACCTGAAAAAATACGAAAAATATAACATATGTCAAAAACATTGAAAAATACTTTTAGAAAACATATTTGATGTAACAACCCAACACCGAAAATTAGAATACTTTACTGAATCATTATGCATTGGAAACTGTTTTACAAAAAAAAGTGTTTTACCGCGAAACAAGTGACACTGGCTTCAGTACTATTTAATTGTCTTTTTGTTTTCTTCAAATAAAAAAACCAAATAAACTAAAAACATATATATTTCCGTGCATTAATTAATCTGGTTCTACTTTCAGGTGTCACTGGGGCTGCATATAATGAATCGAAGTCCCACTTATATATAACTCCAAATCAAGTTTTGGTTTGTCTAATAAATCAACTAAGTTTAAAGAAGACTCTTTTTCTGTTTCCACTGATCAAACTTGCCAGGTCGATTTTTGCGTTTTTGCGTCAATTGGAAATATGGGATTTTTTTGGGTTTTTACAGTATAACGTACTTCTCTTAGAAGAACTCATCTCTAGTAAAGGACAGGATTAGGATCTTCTTCGTTTATGCTGACCCATGGACGAAAATTATATTTGGCAACTCATGAGGGGTTACTGGTTAATCCCTTTGCAGTCTAATTTCAATTACAATTTTACAGCTGAACGGACGTTTGAATTTGGAAACTTGTGCAGACAATTAGATATTAAGTCGTTCTTTTATTATTGGCTGCCGTTAGGAAACGGAGGAAGAGTCACTACAAGAAATAACACTTTAGGTGACAAAAATCTGGGTGTCAAACCAAATTTTGTCACATAAAGTAGTCTTTCCCTGTCAAAATATTAATTTCGTCACCAAATATCATCCAAGAACCACAATACCGTCCGGACCATTCAAAACTGCGTTTGGACGTATACACCCGTCGTCAATGAGTGACGGTAAAAATCGTCACAAAAAATAAACACCGTCTGGACTTTATGCTGGGTGAAAAATTGCAAATTGTCCGAACTGAGTGACAATTAGAATAGTCATAATTTTTCCAACCCCATCCGGACAATACAAAAAGGTCGTCCGGATGATTAATTAAGATTCTTTTACCCAGACGTCCGGACCCATAACCAGTCCAGACGGGTAAAGTTCTAGATCCATTTCGAATCCATCGGCATATTTAATGGCGTTAAATTTGATTGGGCCACGTGTAACAATAAAGCAGAAAAACGTTCGAACGCTTATGAAAAACGTTCGGATGCTTCCAAGGGACGTTTATACTTTTTTGTCAAGATCACAAACTCTCTCTCCTCTCTTAAACTTTTCTCCCAAACTCTCTCTCCTCTCTCAAACAGTTCCACTTCCCATTCAAGATCTCTCAAAAAACATCCGGAAAAAAATTTGGTGAGTTTGCTTCTTAATTTCATATATTTTAATTCAATATCGTTCGCTATTTAATTTGTTGGGTTGTTTTTGTTGATCAAATTAAGTTGCTTTGGTTTGGTTCGTCGAAATACCGTTCAGACGATGTTAAAAATAGTCCGGACTGTTTTTCACTACGTCTTGACTGGTTTTATATGTTTGGACGATATACAATTTAAATGACACAGTTTGATTTTCGTTCGAACGTTTGTGATAAGGTTCGGACGGTTTTGCTAGGTTGACCATGGAATACTCGGGAGAAATAACACCAATGTTGGGAGACAGACAGAGCGACTAGTTTGTGCGGAAGCCTTTTTAGTGGAGTTGAGGGAGAGTATTCGGGAAATAGTGATGCCGACACATTTGTTGTGTATGATGTTCCAATGCCGTTTGACTGGTCTAGAGACCAAACTTACTCTAATGGACAGGGCTCTGATGGAAGAGCTCAATATTATGCGGAGGGAACTGTTCTCTGTGAGAGAAAAATTGTCTGAGTTGTCCCAATATGTCCATACCGTTCTGATACAGCTACAAACACTCGTCCGTCGAGTGGATAATATGGAGGAGCATTTGGTGTATGTTCGTGACGCATTCGGTTTTGATCTGGACGAGCCAGCTATCGATATTATACTAGTTTCCTGTTTATGTTTTATTAGTATTATTTACATATCGTTTGAATGACCGTCTCAGGCTTGTACTTGACATTATCATTATATTTTTCGTTCGGTATTTGGATTATTTTTTATATTTTAAATTAGTTTATATTCTTTCACTTGATAAAATTTAGTACAATTTAAAGGGATAATTAGTATAATAAAATAGACGATTAGTACAAGTGTTTTGTTAATAGAACATGTAGTGTAATTAACTTGTAATTATAGTTAAATAGGCGATTTGTTAATTTAATTAAGTGAAGAAAATTAATTTCACTGAATTAAGTTAAAATTGGTGAGTTAAAGCGTTCGGACGACAACCATAGCGTCGGGACTACATAACAAATAAGCGTTCGAACATAGAGTGACAGAGTCCTGACACTTATCATGAGGCGACACCGTTGGAACTGATGAGCAACATGTCAGGACGCCTATGTAACCGTCGCATGGTTTACACATATTTAAGTTACAAGATGGTAGGAAATAGTTGTGCACGTTTGAACGTTACCTACGTGTTCGGACATGTGGGTCTGCCAAATGTATGCTGCCACGGCTAAACATCGTCCGGACGTATTTAGTGTGTGGAACCGTTTTAAACGGTTTAAATTTTGGCATTTAATACGCGTGTGTTGATTGAGACACATGTGTAAAATAACCGTCCGGACGTTTCGTATAGGTTCCGGACGGTGTCGACGAGTTTTGAAAAAGCCGAACAGTTCGACCTTTTCATAAAAAACCCTTCGTCTCTCATCAAAATCTCATAGCTCTCAAATCTTTTCTTCTCAAATCTTGGTCTAATATCACTCTTTCGACACTCTAATCTCGTTAAGGTATGTTTTGTTCACTTTTAACATGATTTTAGCCGTAAATTTTTTTTTTTTTTTTATAGTTTTACGTATAGATTTTTAATTCCATTTTTTGCATTGTACATTGTGTTTTTTTGATTGATTTTTACGTAGAAATTGATTTTTTTGAGTATGGTACTTTATGTTTTGATTGTGTTTTTGGGCGTTTGTGGTGGTGGAGGGACGCTACCATGGTTGAGTAAACCCGGCAGTCACACAGCGTTCGGACCCTTATGTTAGAGTCCGAACGTTAATGTTTAATGTCCGGACTGTTTCGAATGTCGTTCTAATGAACACATTGTCGTTTATGGTTTGTCCGGACACAATGTTGAGCGCGTCCGGACTGGTTTATTTATGTTCGAACGCACTTAGCATCCCTACGGGATACATTGTCGTTTTGAATTTAGTCCAGACGTTTCAACATGATAATTAAAAAAAATTAGTACGTTAACGTTCGGACGGTAATTATTAGTATGTCCGGACGTATTTATGATGTCCGGACGTTTTTAACTTCTGGTTTGGACCTTTTTGTGGGTTCAAAAGCCTTTCTAACCGTGCGAACGGTTGTTTTGCAGATTAAAAAAATGAGCAAGCATGCACGTACGAGCGGCCAAGCTGATATGAAGCAATCTTCCGGTTCCACTTTGTCGTTGGACCAAAATATAACGATTACTATGTTCATCTCAATTGTTGTGGAGCGAGACATAAAGTTGGCAGATTTTTACGACGTCACTTCTGAAGGCCAGATGCTTCCAGAGGTGGTAGAGGAGATTGATTGGCTTCCACTAATTTATAGGACCGGGTATACATCGAAGAACCTGGTGCGGGAGTTATATTGTGCCATTTTGCGGGCGACGAACATCGAGGAGCCTAGTATGGAGGTCACAGTCTTTAATTTTCTAATTGTATTCTCGTCGGACGAGTTGGCGAGCTTCTTAGGCTACAAGTGAGATTTGATAGAGTTCCCAAACCTGCCAATGAGTCAGGAGGGTCGGCCTACTAAGGTCGAGGTATTTCAGACCATATTGGGTGCTTATACATCGATTTTTGGACGGAGCCTATATGGTACACGGGTAGCTGCATCAATTCTGGCGGATCATGTACCTGATTTTATGCACCACCATCGACTCGAGGAAGCACACTACGAAACTGTCTCATAGCCGGGCAGAGTTCTTGTACATGGTCGTTGTTCGGGGGCTAGCTGTTGATATGACATTCTACATTTATCAGTCCGTTCGTGCGGAGGCCCTGAAGACGGATGCTACGACTTCATTGCCACACGAGATTCTACTGACCCAGTTCTTGCACTCCTTGCTGGTTCCCGAGGGTGCTGATGAGCCCAGGGTCATTCTTCTTATGTCTATAAACAAGACAACGCTCTCCAAATCGATGGCCCAGACATACCGAGCATTGAATGTCACTCGGGTTGCTAGAGTTACACGACAGGAGTATCCTGCGGTGGCGAGGGAGCAGCAGGATCCTGAGCAGAGCTCGACCCAGAGATTTGGCATAGAGCGACCTGGTTTGATAGACGACATGATGACGTAGCTGACAGAGCGAATGCAATCGGTCTTGCAGCCCCCACGAGTTGATCAATGATATTAGTTTTCGGCTGACTGCTTTGGAGAATAAGGTCGTGAACATTGACTCTTAGTGGAAGAAGGAGATCACCCAAATTCGGGAGGCCATGAGGAAAGCGGCAAACAGTGCTGAGTTAATAGCATTGACTCGGCGAATCCTGGAAATAGAGGAGCACCTTTGACAAATCTGTGACGTTCTAAATATCACAGATGATGGTGATGATGGAGATGATGAGCTGTAGTTTATTTTTTATTGTGTTTTAAGGATATTTTGTTTTCTATTATGTTTTGTGGACATCGATTGGCATTTAGTTGATGTTATTTTGTTTATATTGTGTTTTGACGATATGTGATATATTTATGTTATCTAGTTATGTTATCCATACAATATGTTTTCATAAACATATTTTAATTTCAAAATACTCATTAAAAAATTGATATTATAACTTAACAAATTCAAAGTCAATTACATTTATTAATAAAAAAGATAGGTATGGAAAGTAAGTCAATGTTACTCATTCCATACAATATATTTCAATTAATGGTACGTTTCTAATTTTGGTACACTCATTCAAAAAAATATTGATATTAGAACTTAATCCACTTAAGATTATTTACATCATTAACTAACTTTGGTTATTTAAAAATTGCTAATAAAGTTAATTAAAAAATAACAAAATTGTCCAACAACTTTTGGACGTTAATTTCTTCGTCTGGACTGCTTAATGTAAGCTCGAAGGGTGTCGTATTATATAAAACAAACTGCCTGAACACTTGTTTATACGGTCAGGACTCCTGAAATTCAAAACACTGTGCAGACGCGTGTTCAATAACGTGCCGACGTGATTGTTTATTATCTGACGCTATCGTCTTGGTATTTCCTAAACAGTCTCGTGTGATGCAAGGAAGTGTTCGGACGATAGCTTAATATCCGAACGTTTATATTAATGAGCATACGCTGTCGTTTGAGAATTACTAAAACGGTGTGTTGAACTATAAGATGGAGTTTGAACGGTTACATAGTCGTGCGAAAGTATATAAAATTTTGGCGGCATGAATTCCCTCGAAAACTAATACACATATGCGTTCGAACTTCCTTTTATGTCTCCGAACGGTATTCAAGCGTATGAAAGTTACAAATTCACAGACAGTGGAGGAAAAACCGGAAAACAAAGTAAACAAGAGATTTGAGCATGAGGAGAAGCGGAGAGCTGATTTGGGCGTTCAATGTCATTGAAGAGGGTGTGAAAGGAGCATCTCTTTTAGCATTTGAAGTTGGATTGCATTTGAGGTTAATGAGTTTTAAATTGAATTATTTTAGGATGAAAAACTTGTATTTTAATATATGAAAGCATGTATTTTCGAAATTTTAGGTTCTAAAATGATAGTAATGATGTGTTTATATTGGTTGGTTGTGATGTGTTTATATTGAAGTGTTTGTGATTTGAGTTGATTTTGACAAGATTTTGGGCTGAAAATAGAGTCTGTGCGTCCAAGAACTGTTTTGTTCGACAATCGCAGTCCGGATGGTTGATATTTCGTCCGGACTGTATTTTTGGTTCAGACGCTTTGCAAAACGCGTTCGAACGTCTATGTGTCTGGTTTGGACCGTTATATTACGTCCTAACGGTATTTATTGTTATGTCATGCATTCATTTAGTAGCCTTAGACCCCATTTAAGAATTACACGAAGTTCGGATAACAAGCTGGATGTAATTGTTGAATTGTCTACGTTATGGACAATTTGAGTTTACAATATGCGTAATGTGCGTAATTGTATCTGCTATTGTGATAGAAGTGCTTATAAATTTCGATGCAAATCTCTTTGTCATTCGGATACACATTCAGCATTGAGCTTACACATTTGCCTTAAATGGTAGGTGTTTAGGCTCAATGTTGTAGGCGTGTATCTGGGGACTGAGGGGTAATGCTGTCGAAATTTCTAAAGTATCGATCACAATGGTCTGGTCAATTACGTGCAGTACGTGATATTGTAAACTTGAATGGGATGGGACCTATCACCTGAAGAAATTAAAGTTGAGTATGAATGTCATTATTGTTTGTATTTTCGTCTTTGAAGGAATAATATGGATAAAGCTGGATTTATGAGGTTGATAGACTCAAAAGTGCGAAGTATAGTGATGGTGTTCGTTATTTTATGAGTGTTGCCCGTAGTTATGCAGATAGTCGGAGTCTGATATGATGTCCATGTAAGAGAGTTACACTCATTGGGTATTTCTCGGAGAGTCATTTTAAGAAGTTCCAAACCGGGTGGTGAATTTAGAACCTAAACCGGACAATGAGGACTTTGAGGGAAACATAAATGATGATATGAGAGACATGTTAGACGATTTTGAGGCAGGAGCAGGGGTTGATGAGAATATACCGGGTCTTGAAACAGTCCAGTCTGGGTTTAGAGACAGATTTTTCGCGTATACCAAGTTATAGGCGGATGCTGAGCGAGAGTTATATCCCGGGTGTAAGAAGTACTCCAAGTTGTCTTTCGTTGTTAGGTTACTTCATATGAAGTCGGAGAATAATTTGACTGTAAAGGCGTTTGACGATGTGTTGGGCTTGATAAAAGATGTTTTGCCGAGGGGGAGATACTTCCTAAATCTTATTATAACTCGAAAAAGTTAAGAAAGAATTTAGGATTTAGCTACGATAACATACATGCGTGTTTAAATGACTGTGTACTGTTTTAGAAGGAGCACAGTGAGTTACAAGAGTGTCCGGAGTATGGGGAATCGAGGTAGAAGTACAGTCAAAATAACAAATCAAAGGTTCCTCAAAAAGTGCCGCGGCATTTTCCCTTGAAACCGAGGTTGGAGAGATTGTTTTTATTAAGGCAGACGGCAACGGATATGCGGTGGCACCATTAGAAGCGTGTGGTTGAAGATGGGGTGATGAGGCATCCTGCAGACTCTAGAGTATGGAAGGACCTCAATAAGAAGTATGAATGGTTTGGTCGGGAATATCGGAACGTTCGGTTGGGATGACTTCCAACTAGATGACGACTGAGCCGAGGATCGCATCACTGTGACGTCAACGATGAACACAACGTACAAGACGCACAGAAATAGAATGTTCTAGCATTACTGGGTGTTCAATTCCAAAGAAGATGCGTTAGAGCACCCGTATCCCGATATGAACAAGAAGAATGGACTCGTGTTTGTGATTTATTCGCGAGCGAGGAATTTCAGGTTAAACATTTTTATTCCGATCTGAACGTTTATTTTAACTATTATCTTAATTGTGTTAACAATTGTAAATGTACAATGCAGAGGAGTACAATCAACAAGGAGAATAGAGCTAAGTTGAAGATTGTACACACATCGGGAGCGAGATCTTTCCAACGCGCTAGAGCGTTGTTAGTAAGTAATAAATTTACATGTTTATTATTTATTATTTAAATAAATGACTTAGATATTTTAATATGCATGTTATATATTTCTTTTGGTGTACATAAAAATCTAGAATATGATAAAATTAGTCCTTCGTTACTTTATAAAAAGACGCATACTACTAAGTATGGCATGTGAACTTCAGAAGATGCGAGAAAATTTTGTAAGTTGTAATGTTAGTTTTAATGATGCATTCGTAAGCGTTTATGTTTCATATGTACTATTTTTATCTTCTTTTCTAATTTTGTAGGAAAAAATAGAGGCGTTACAGTTGCAGCACGAGTTACAGGGAAAGTCATACACCGAAGTAGAGATCTTCACTGAGGTGTTGGGGACGAAAGCGGGTGACGTGCGAGGTTTAGGTCGTTCAGTACGGTCTGTTGGATCATATTCATTAGCATCGTCCGTTGATTTGTCCCGGAGATTGGAAGATGCCAGATTACAGATTGAGGAGATAAAGGCTAGACAGTTGGAATATGAAGCGCTTCTGGTCAAGTGGTCAGATATGAAGCAGACGATGTGAGAGCATCTGCAGATGATGGAGGAGCAACAACGGAAGAAAAACGAAGAGCTGATTAAGATTATGGTGGAACAGCAACGGAAAAAAGACGAAGAGCACCAGAAGATGTTGTAGGAGCAGCAAAGGAACCTAGTGGAACAACAAGAACGGAGGGTACAACTAATGGCGGAGCAGATGCGTGAGCAGCTGATGGAGCAGATCAAACAGATGCAATCTCGTTCGACACCCAAACGAAAATTTGGGTAGATTTATGTATTTTTACTACTTTGTGAGTACTTATCGATTATGTATTTTATTTACTTTTAATAACGATTGCATATTGATAGATATTTTATTATATTATGAGCAGTGAATATCTTTATAAATGCGTCAAGACATATTTACATCATCGTTCGGACGTTGATATACAACGATGCAGACGTTTATTGCGTGACGAAATATTTCGTCACATTGGATTAATCGTTCGCATGAGCTGTGTGAACGTATAGAGAGAACGTTCGCACACCTCATGTGAACGGTCCGAACGGTTTTGAGTGACAAAACACGAAAATCGTCAGTTAAAACATTGGCTGACGGGCTTTAGGTGACAAACCGGGTGACAACCCGTTTTTGTCACCCAAAACCTTAGCTGGTAAAATTAGTATTTTGGGTGACAAATTTGTTTGTCACCTAAAGAATTTTTTCTTGTAGTGAGTGAGAAGTTTAAGGTCAGTCATAATTATGAATAGAGCACAATATGGAATTATATTGGATATTTCTTAGAAAAAAATAAAATTTTCACCCACCAACTATCACTTGTATTGCACTTTGTACCATGAACTACCACGTTTAAAATATTGTACCCATAGATTACTCATCTCTAATATATTCATTCTCAGTCTATTTTTTTTGTCAATGGCATAATCGTCGTTTCGTTTAAAAAGAAGTCAATTTCTATTCAATTTAATGGAAAAATAGATGAAGAGTGCAATGTGTTAGGGTTAGAGATTAGTGGTTTGTAGGTACCATGTCTCAAACGTAATAATTTAATATGTAAAGTGCAAAACTTAGTGAATATAAAATGTTTTTTTTCTCATATTTCTTTGTCTATTCCTGATCTTAACTATATGAATTTGCCTGCGATGAAATCATTACGAGCTGAATTGTGGCGTTTCTTACAGCCGAAAACGAATTAGTCGGTCAATTGTGCAAATTGTAAAATGGCCACAGGTGGGTTTTCGAGTCTTGGTCCCAACTCGACCGCCTTCTATACGGCAAGGCAATGTGCCAAAGCATCGAACTTGCATCTTTGGCTCAAGCAAGTACGACACAATTTACCATCTTTTATAAACTTCCAAAAGATGGGCTTTGATTTCAAGATTTTAAATCGCGATTCTAATATTTATTGAGATTCTTTCAAGTTCAGCAAGGACTTGGTCCGACCACTTGGATTAACGAGTATGCACCACGGTAAGAAAGTCAACAGTTTCTAAAACGTGGATGGAAGTCTGCGTACAGCGTACACGCTGTGTACATATCTGAATCTGTCAACTGTTTTTGCTCCACGCATTAGTTCACCAACCAATTCAATTATTTGACGATCTTTTTGTTACAAGCAAGCAATTCGGGACAATAGCCCCTCTAGCATCATTGGAACAAAATTTCCAGAGTCAAAACGTCTAGTCCTCATGATCTAGGAGTTTCATGCATGAAATCGTTGAACCCCGCAGATTCTAATATTTGTCCAGGACTTTTAATTAACGCGGTCTGCGAAGGTATAAGTCAGACTGAACAGGAGGTCTCATTTACACAAGGAGACTGCAGTGCCCGAGATCCCATAACTAGAGCTAATATAGCAGCCCCTGGTTTCAGTTGGATGACACTGACATGCAAAGATATCGTAAAAATATATAGAATTGGAGGGATCTCTATATATGAGGGAATACATTGATTACTATGTAGAATGTGTTTGAAGAGGCAATTCAAACAACAGGTTTACTAGAAAGGTAGGACTATTCCTCTTGTATTCAATTCAAAGACTGACTAGAAAGGGAGCAGAATCCTAAAGATTCTCCAATGCCTATATATATTAAAAAAAAGGATGATTTCTCTTCTAAGTAAAGCAGCTTGTCTAAAATGGACACACTTCTTTGCTTCGCTTTCTTACCCTTAGTTTTGTTACTTGCACAGAAAGCAACTGCAGATGTTGAAAGAACCAACACATTTGGAACAGAAGTACACGTTGGTGGCGTTATAGGGGCGATAGTAGATAACAGCTCTCGCTTTGGTAAGGAACAGAAAGTGGCAATGGAAATGGCAATCGAGGATGTTTTTGACAGGACAAATCAAGGTTATGATTAGCACATGAAGTATTCTCATCGAAGGAAACCTTATCAGGCAGCTCTTGCAGGTATGTAGATATATATGTTATAGCTCTTTTTCTCAACAATGCATACAATATTACCAATCCTAATTATTTAATGAAAGCACTTTCTACTGTCATGATGCGTATGTTAGTGTGTTTTCGGCCATAATTGGTTGCCAATATTTTCGGAGATGAACTGCACTCCAACAATATCTGCCACCTTTCTTCACGATCATTTGGAAACCAGACACATGTAAGCACAAAATGTGATTTACTTCAAATTCTTTAAGAAGGGGAAGCTTAAAAACCAAGCTATTTTCATGTGAAGAGGGCAGAAAAGAACATGAGAATGAGCAATATATGTGTGTGTATATATATATGAGGAAGAGTGACATATAATGGGTTACACGATCATGACATGTAGTTCAAACATGGACTCTCTCCTGTATACCCAACTTCTTTCTACAGAAAATTTCATGAACTTCATTTTTGTCGTTTCGTAAAACAAGAACTGTGATGCATAAGTCGTTAGTTCTCTAAGAGCACTATGGTAATTTGCAGCTTGCGATCTTATCAATATACAACGGGTGCAAGCTATTCTATCGCCACAGACGTGGGAAGACGCTTCTCTAGTTGCAGAGATTGGTAACCAAGCCAAAATCCCAGTTCTTTCTATTGCCTACTCAACTCCACTGTGGGCAACAGAGCGATGGCCCTTCCTGCTTCAAGCTTCGCCAGACCTGAACGGACAAATGAAAGCCATAGCAGCTATTGTTCAGTCTTGGGAATGGCATCAGGTTACTGTAATTTACGAGGACATTGACTCTTTGAGCAGTGGAGTCATACCTCATCTTTCTGATGCCCTCAGAGAAGTAGGATCAGAGATAAGCCACCTTGTAGCCCTGGCGCCATTTGCAGCTACTTCTTCATTGTCTAAAGAGCTTGAGAGGCTCAAAGATGAACAAATAACCGGTTAGAATACGGTGCCGTTAAAATGCAGGGGTTACGGGGGCACGGCTCCGATTAAATCTCGGAAATCCATTGGTCCTCAGCGGCGCCAGCACATTAATGAGCTCGACCCCCTCAGACCCGCGTGTTTTACCGAATGTCTGCGAATCCGACCCGGTTAGAAGCAAGCAGCGTCGTCATCGAGTGCATGGTTCCTTGCTTTGACCGTGCATGTGCCAATTGGCTTTCTCCATCTCTTTCTCCCCCACTGTCCACTTTTTGTGCTTATAAAAGGCCCTACTGTGAGACCCTTTATAAGTGCAACTGAGTATATTAGCTGAAGTGAAAAATACTTGGCTCTTTCTCTCTCTTTCAGAACCTCCGACCCATCAAGCTCTGTGTCACAGACTCACAGGCATAAAATCGGAGAGCCACTAAAAGTTCTGCCAAGTTTTCATAGCTAGCTAGCCTCTTTGTTGCGAAATAAGGCCAAAACTATACCATGAGCCTTTCAATGAGAAACATGCGGCCATGCACGCAGCTCCCTGCAGCTCAAAGACGCGTTCCACAACGATGCTGCTGCACCGTCAGTACACAGCCAGCAAGGCCAAACAGCAAGAAGTTGACAGAGAATGTTCAACAAGTGAAGATTCTTGAGCGCTTACTCGACCCTATTGACGACACCACCTCCACCTTCCCTTACCGATTCATGCCCAGGCCAACCAAGCTCGGTAAAAAATGGAAGGAGTATCAAGGAATTAGCAACTGGGACGGCTTGCTCGACCCCCTGGACGACAATTTACGCAGTGAAATCCTCCGGTACGGCAAGTTCATTGAAGCTACGTATAATTCTTTCGACTTCGACCCCTCCTCACTGTCATACGCGACCTCCATGTTTCCCAGAAGCTCGTTTTTTGAACGAGCCGGGCTACCGGACACCGGTTACCGTAAGACAAAAAATCTACGTGCAACCTCGGGTATTCAGCTACCAAGTTGGATCGAAATGGCACCCAGCTGGGTGGCAACCCAGTCTATCTAGCTGGACACTGTTTTTTCTTACTCTGTTTTTTGTTTACTTTCTTGTAGGAAACAGAGCACCACCACCTCCTCTTCTTTGACGTCTGCCAGTGTCTCATGGGCTTGCTTCTGAACTTCCTCAGCCATGCCTGACTTTTCCTTTCTTTCTTTGACTATAATTCCTTAGTTCACCCGAACTACAAAACCCAGAACTTGGTCACTTCGTTCTTTTTCAGGTATTTTTCTACATATTACAATATATATAATGCTCGAATATATATAGGCATGAACTTGGTCTCGTAAGTAGTATTGTTAGCATTTATAATATGCTCGAATATATATAGCGCAGAACTTGCCATTTATAATCCGATATCTGCGCTTTTATGACCTGTACTGTACTGCGTGGTTTATTTTTCTGAGATTTTTTTCTGGAATTATTTCTTTAGGTTTCAGTTGTTTGGTTCGTGGGATTTTTCTTAACAACCAACAATAAATCCAATATCTGGCTTCATGTCAGTTTCTCCTCTGTAACGTCGCGATAATCTAACGTACCGTTTTCTAATTTACCGATTTTTAAGCACCCACAAGAAATTTTATTAAGATTATACAAACGCACTACAAGTGTGTAGGATCGGGTACGTACAGAAAGTACTGGCTTATGAAGAATTCATGGAGCACTGGTTGGGGGGAATCTGGTTATGCACGGATGGGGCGTGATTCGGCAGATAAGAATGGTGTTTGCGGCCTTGCCATGGACGCTAGTTACCCTCTTAAGAACTAATTAGAAATTTCTTGTTGATTAATCTGGCATTTTCCGATTGCTCAACGACAGGAGTTAGCTTAGCTCCGGTAGAAATTTATATAAACTTCGAATATAACATGAGACTACGTAGATGAAGTTAAAAATGTCTGAGATTCATACACCGCTAGTAGGGAATACGATAGGGTACTGCAAGGTATGATTGTGCGATAAGCTTATCAAATAACAGATGCTTATTCTACTCTCTTTTTTTCTAGATAAATCTTATTGTATATATGAAAAGTACAATCTAAAATACAGAAAAAAAAACAGAGACTACCAGCGAAAAATATAACTTCATCTACGTAAAAGACAATAAAAACAGAGACGACCACCAAGATAACGACAAAGTTTATCTTGGTGGTTATGATAAGGAAGAGAAAGCAGCATGGGCTTATGATTTAGCTGCACTAAAGTATTGGGGTCCAACAATTCACATTAATTTCCCACTAAGCACTTACGAGAAAGAGCTTGAGGAGATGAAGAACATGAGCAGGCAAGAAATTTTTGCCAACTTAAGAAGGAAAAGCAGTGGGACGTGGGTTTTCAAGAGGGGCATCCGTGTACAGAGGAGTGTGCCAACAAGCTTGCTCTGTTTCCTACAAGAAAGTAAACAAAAAACTGAGTAAGAAAAAAAGAACAACGAAAGCTCATTTGTTTTTGCAGGTGAAACACGCGGGTCGAGAAAAAACCGGATAATACCCACGGGTCAGCTCATTAATGCGCTGGCGAGCTGAGAGCAGTCGGATTCTCGGAATTTAATCTTGGCCGTTCCCCCGTAACCCCTGCACGTTAATATCACCGTATTCTAACCGGACTCGATGAACAATGCAGAGTTTTTGTGGTTCACTTGTCGTTGTCATTGGCTGTGCGCCTTTTCGAGCGGGCAAAAGAGATGAACATGATGGAGAAAGATTTTGTCTGGATCACAACAGACACCCTAACAAGCTTTGTCCATTCCCTTAATGACTCCACCATTTCTTCCATGCAAGGAATTTTAGGAGTCAAGAACTATTCCCACAGAAAGATCCCCATTTTCGCGACTTCTATACCAGATTCCGTAAACGGTTTAGCCTAGAAAATCCAGAAGAAGACAACCATGAACCTGGAACTTATGCTGTGCAGGCCTATGATGCTGTACGGACAGTCTGTCTAGCAATGAGGGAGCAGCAAGGACGGCCCACAATTATTAGATAAACTTATGCTAAGTGAAGTTAATGGTAAGTGGAAAGGTGAAGTTTATTGACCGGAAAGTAGCTCCTGCACATAGATTTCAGATCATCAATGTGATAGGAAAGAGGTACAATGAACTTGGGTTCTGGTCAGATGGATCGGGTTTCTCAGTGACGATTGATGAAGGAGCTCCCTACTGCGCTTCTATGAGAAGCTTGGGTCAGGTGTTTTGGCCAGGTGGACCTTGGACCACTCCAAAAGGATGGATCCTTCCAACAAATGCCAAACCACTGAGAATTGGCGTACCCACCAAATCTTCTTTCAAACAGTATGTGAAGGTGGTGCATGACTCCTTAAAAAATGTTACTTCTTTTGAAGGATTCGCTATAGATCTGTTCCAAGCAACCGTTGAAAGGCTTCCATTTTATCTGCCATACAATTTAACTCCCTTTGATGGAACTTATGATGCATTAGTGAAGCAGGTTCATTTGAAGGTGAGAGTCTTTCTACTCTCTCTTATTAATTCAAGTCTTTTAAGCATATTTTAAAGTCGATGGAATATTGCTCATTGCTCACAGTTTTATTAAGGTCTACATTTACATATTGTTAGTCATCTTCTTTGATCCCAATATATTTCGATTACTGCATCTATGATCACTACAGAATAGGACTCACAGCAAAGAATGTCCAAGCGATCACATCCAAAATGACTTAAATACGATTCTTTTTATTGGTTGTGCTTGATTCTAATTTTAGAATATATATACGAATATTCTTTTTATTCTGTCTATGAGCTAGGAAAAGAGTTCTCAGCAAGCATTTTTTGACAGACTTCCCAGCCAGTGATAAACCATCGTTAGTAGTATCATGTTATATATGATGATTTTCCTTTTCTTTTGAGTATAGCTAATTGACTAACCATAGTCGAAATATTCTGTTTCGTGGAAGCAGAAATTTGATGCAGTAGTTGGTAACGTAGCCATAGTGGAGAAGCGCTATCGGTATGCAGAATTCGCACAACCCTACACAGAATCAGGATTGGTGATGATAGTTCCGGTTCGCCCACTAGGCAGTGATAGAGCATGGCTATTCATGAAGCCCTTCACAAAAACCATGAGGGTTCTGATTGGAGCGATAAATGTCTACAACGGCTTTGTCGTGTGGTTGATAGAACGGAAGCACTGTCCTGAGATCAAAGGTTCTGCTTTGAATCAAATGGGTGCTTCCCTTAGTCTATCCTTTACTACTCGGGAACAGACTGCCTCCGAAGGCAATTTCCTACGAAGGTACCGAATGGACAGCTTGCATTTACAGTTGCAAATCCAACGGTCTAAAATATTCCACCTCATTTAATGAAAATTTTTGGCTTCTGGCTTGGCTCTATGGCTTGGCTTCTCATTCCCACCACTTTTCTTTCACGCGACTTTGAGCTTTTAAGTCTTCAAGTTTTTTTTTTCTGCGCCACTAGTTACTTCTTCTCCAAGTTTCTTCTCCTTCTCCGTCACCATTGCTCTGTCGCTCCCCCTCTGGCCGAAAAAACCTCATCTCGCATTCCTCTGCTCGCCGGATCCCTCTCAAGAACTAAAAGTGAGTTTTTTTATCTTTCCCTTGAATCACTAATTCTGAAAGTGTTCTGCTTCACAAAGCTCCGGATGGGTCGTAAGTGTTGGAAAGCTTCTTTGAGCTACTTTGTCAGGTCCGTTGGATTCTGTTTTATATTGGCCGGATATAGAACTAAATTAATATTTGCTACATTCTTCTTCGTTTTCTGTACAGTGGAGCAGAACATGCTTTCGAATTTTTTTTTTTCTAAACTAAAACCACTGCAAACCAGGTATGGACACCAGAGCTTTACCGTTTGAGTGACTACCATTCAGAGGGACAGAGCCGACAACCATTATATAATTGCTAGTTTCTGAGGTATATGGTAATGCGTTCAGTTTCTCTTTGAAATTCTAAATTTGTGTTGATAAACATCACGTAGAGTACTGTAATAATAATATAATTATTTAAAGTACTGCTTCTTATCGTGACATCATAAAAAAAAGCTAATGATATTGGTTGCTTTCGGATTATGTGAAAGGTTTTCAATGTTACTTCTTAATCAAGATGATATTAAAAAAAAAGGATTTGTCGTGGAAAGACCCCACTCCTGAATGAGTTGTGTTTTGTTTTCTAAGGTCTTCACTATATTGTTCTATTATCAATAGGATAAAAAAAAGATAAATTTGATCGGGTTAATCCGCTTTTCAATATTTTATCATCTTTTCAATTGGGATAAGTTGAGCTTTTAGTCAAATTGTATAGTTCCTATTGAAGCCCTTTCTTATAGAAAGTGCGGGTTGCTCCTCATTCTGCAGTTGAGCTAAGAATTTTTTCTTTTTTATTGAATTTAATAGGTTGATAAATGACAGCGATTGAGGGTGATATTTGTCCAAATATTAATAGGCGAGGGTCTATAATTAATAGGCTGTAGAAGGTAGATAATTTTGCAGTTCTATAATCAATTGTCCGATCATGAAGCCCTCTTTTGCAGTCTCCAAAAGAATTTTTGCTCTGACCTGACCTGTCCTTTTTTTTTGTTCCCTTAATTTGCATTGCTAATGCCTTTTCTCCTCAACTTTGAATATGCGGTGACTGTGATGGGCTGCTCGTTGCCTGTGTGGTCTGATTGAGTTGCTGCCGATAGAGGGCTGACATCTTGTTGTAGAGATCCATATTCATTGACTGTAGCAAAAAGAAGAGGCAGTGAATAGGTACTATAGAGCCTGCAACTTATGGCTTGTAGTTTAGCCTAGCTATGTGAATTTAGATGCTTGAAGCACATAAAGAAGTTCTAGTGGTCCCCATAGTTTCCAGAACATGAGTTAAATTGCTCGAAGGATTTGTGGTCCCGAAGCCAAAACTTGTGGTCCCATCCTTTTCAACTGCCCTGGGCAATGATTGCACTTATGGCCTTCACCTGAGATGAGTCTTTTTGAGCTGCTCGAAAGAAGTATGGACTTCGAAGGGAAGTGAGAGAAGGGCTTGTTGCTGAGAATGATATAATGGGCACTTGAGCTTTCTCCCCAAGTTGGATGACAAAATCAGCCTGCCATGAGTTTTGTGGCCCTATGATGTCCTGCACTTCTGCATCTTTTATTAGCTGCAGAGCTATGTTTCAAAAACAGAACAAGTAAGAAACCTGAATTCAACGTCCAAGATAAAACATAGAATTTAAAAACAAATATAAGGTAACATGTTGTGTTATGCGAAAAAGAAAAACAAGGATCTTGAAAGGTAGAATATAATTATATTGGAACCTACACATGTTGTCCTCTCTCTTTTTTCTAAATAAAAGTGAAATTCATTTCATGATGTAGATTACATCAGTGATGAATACAAAAGGCCTCTAAAATCGGTTACAAAAAACAAGGCCATAAAGCCCAATACAACAATCTTTAAGGCCTAAAGGACTGTACACCTACTGACCCTACAAATGTTGTCAAGTTATTTTTTTCCTTACCAACTAAAAATGCAGCAACTCAGGTATAATATTTTCCAAGACTCTCTGCAGGATTGTTGATAGAGTACCAAAACTATAGCAAACAAGTTATACTCATCTAGTAACCACTCCAAACTCCCAGGAAAAATTCTGCAGCAGGGGCTTTTGACTCCGGAGACGGATCAATTTAAACATGAAAGCAAATAGGAAGTAACTCCACATTGCCATCAAACCTCTTAAAGAAAATGCCAACATCTTCTGCTTCTGGACAGGCTGGTCGACACACACGCTTTCATGCTTAATACAACACCCATATAATCCCAACTATAGAATACCACCAGTGGTGAGAATTAAGGACATAGCTTTCAGTGGTGAGAATTGAAAAGGCACCAGTAGAATAAATCAATCTTCTTGACATTTTTTATCCTTTATCCCGGAGATGGCCTACCACCTCAAAAAGCTTTGCAACTCCTAAAACAGAAAATTAATTACTCACACTTGTGAAGATGGGCATACAAATTTCCACTGCAGCAGCATCAACCACTAAAGCAAAGAACACTTCAACTTTAAAACAAAAGCACAAACCGTTTTGCACCATTTATCAGTTGATTGCTTGCACAGTGAAAATCGAAAGCATGTTCTGCTCTTTATCCAGAGCAAGCCACTGTACAGAATACGAAGAAGAATATAGCACATATTAATTCAGTTCTATATCCGGCCAATATAAAACAGAATCCAACGGACCTGACAAAGTAGCTCAAAGAAGCTTTCCAACACTTACGACCCATCCGGAGCTTTTTGAAGAACACTTTCAGAATTAGTTATTCAAGGGAAAGATAAAAAAACTCACTTTTAGTTCTTGAGAGGGATCTGTCGAGCAGAGGAATGCGAGATGAGGTTTTTCCGGCGAGAGGGGGAGCGGCAGAGCGATGGTGACGGAGAAGGAGAAGAAACTTGGAGAGGAAGTAACCGGTGGCGCAGAAAAAAAAACTTGAAGACTTGAAAGCTCAAAGTCGCGTGAAAGAAAAGTGGAGGGAATGAGAAGCCAAGCCATGAAGCCAAGCCGGAAGCCAAAACTTTTCATTAAATGAGGTGGAGTATTTTAGACCGTTGGATTTGCAACTTTAAATGCGAGCTGTCCATTCGGTACCTTCAGAGGAAATTGCCTTCGGAGGCAGTCCGTCCCCATGGTGGTATGGCTGTTTGTGACACTAGTCCTCATGCAAACTTACAGTGCTAACCTCACCAGCATTCTCACAGTGGGCTTGAACCCACTGTAACCGACGTTGAGTCGCTGCGGAATGGCAATGCAGAGGTGGGATACTGTAGGGGCTCATTCGTTAAAAATTATTTGGTCGATGTCTTAGAATTCCACCACGACAACATCAAGGACTATAACTCCCCAGAAGACTATGCTCAGGCACTTAGAAGTCGGGAAATAGCAGCAGCCTTTCTTGAAGTTGGTTACGCCAAACTATTTATTGCAGAATACTGCAAGGAGTTTACCATCGCTGGGCCCACTTACAAAGTTGGAGGATTCGGCTTTGTAAGTCTTCAACGAAACTTATTTTAATTTCTTTTACGCACAACGCAATGCGACTTAGTTTTGACTAGATCACTTGCAAACTGAACTAGAACAGTCATATCAGGATTCTAGGCTCGCAATGTTGAGTAAATTTACCCAACTTATAAACCAGATAACTGATCCCCATGGTAGAATTATCGATATTTCAAGCATCCTTCCTTCAAATCTATTTCACTTAAATTTCCAGGAACATTTCCCATATGACACTTTCTTCAGCTTTTATGGGATACGATCAATTGAACCTGTAAAAACGTTTTTGAGTTGAGACTTGAAGGCCAACATGGAGCAATTTCAAATCAAGTTGCAGCTTTCTATATATGGACAAAAACATGTCGCTTTGACTAAGATCATTTTCATTGATCGTGCCTCAGGTATTTCCCAGGGGTTCTCCGCTGCTTCCGATGTAACAAAAGCACTGCTGAACGTCTCTGAGTGTGGTAAGTTGCGAGAGTTAGAGACCAACATGATTGCAACCGAGAAATGTGTAGACAAGGAGGCGATTGGTGAAATTTTTAGTCTTAGCCCCAGTAGCTTCTGGGTTCTTTTCATATTTACAGCTGGCACATCAACAATGGCTCTTGTGTTCTACGTGGTACTTTCTCAGAAATGGTTTGGACATATAACCATCTGGAGACTCATGTTGGCCGTAATGAGACATTGGTCGCTTTACAAGAAGTCATTCTCTCGAAGAGTCAGTGGCAGCGAAAGATCCCGCAATTCTTCAAACACACCTAATTCGTGGAGTCAAGTTTAGCAATTTAAGGCAATGGTCTGCAGGGGAATGATTAGGTGCAAAGATGTGTAAAGGAGGGCTGAGATTTTAAATCTCATATCTAACGTTCAGGAAATGGATACCTCGTTTAATGAAGCAATAGTGTAAAAAAAGGCTCAAAACTCGGTTTGGCTCAACAAACCAATTTTTTTCTTTTCTTTTTTCCTGCTCATCTTCTGCAACAGGCAACACAATTACTACTTAAAGTTTTTCATTCTTCCTCTGCAAAGCTTTCCATTTTCCCTGCACGTCTTCACTGCAAAGCTTTTCTACAGATAGTTGAAATATGTATAAGCTACTTGAAAAGATTTTCGTCAAACACCCAAATGAAGTATTATCTCGTCTTTCCCTTACCTGGAATTGCTTTTGTTATCAGGAACGGATTCGGTCCAGATAGTACGGATCTAAACATGTCCAGACTGACGAACCAAATCCGTTCCCACAGATCTAGCAACTCGGCTCCTCATCGGCTTAACCCAGCGCACGTCGACCCCCAATTTTTCTCCTCCCTCGCCCTTTTCTCTCGAAACCCTAGGTACCCTCTCTCTAACCATGACTGTGAGCTTCGACCACCAGAGAAACACAATCGCTTACCTTTTCCGAGACCGTACTCGTGCACGCTCCAGCTACTCCAAGTAAGTCTCTTGTTCGTTTGGTTTGATGCAGTCGTTTATACGATCGAATTATGGATTGACTTTTCGGATTGATTTTCTTTCTTATTGATCAAACAATAGCACCTTAGGGTTGGTTTGTGCTTGTAGTGTTTTTCTTTTGCTATCTTCTTCTTATTTTGGGGCATCTCTTAGTTGATCGAACCTTTTCGAACTTGGCGTTATATTTGGTCACGAAGAAATCTGAGGACAAGGAAACAAAAAACATGGAGTTAGAAATGAACGCTGAGATTATACAAGAATTGTGGAAATCCTGCACAATAGGTTCAAGATTTTTTTGTCTTTATTTTTCCTTATTTTTGTTGATTTGATCAATTGATATGCAAGAATTGTTACGTATGGCTGATTTTAAAATTATTCATCAAATTCCAGAAGTTTGAAAGAAAGAACTGGAGGATCTTCTACAATTCTCTGATTGTTCTTGAGCATCGGTTGACTCATGGACCAGATAGTGTAGCAAGAGAGTTTTTTATGCTTCTTCTTCACATCCTTTTTGTATTGATTCAAGTGGGTGTTGTCATACTCTCTACTTCTCTATCTTTTTTCCTTGGGGCTAAATTTCTACCCCCATGCTTCTTCTTCACATCCTTTAGCAATATTCTCCTACTTGGAACAAGAGAAACTACTGTTAAAAGACCTGTCTACCCCCATGCCTCTATGTTGATCAATTGGAAAAAGAGGGACAAATAGGAAGTAAAATTGGATTATACAAAATTAGAATATATGCTCAGCATCATCAATAAGAGAACCCTTCTAGGAATAATCACCAAAAGATCGACTTTTTCCATTTTCTCAATAACAAGTGTGAATATGTTGCTAGTTTTCTTGCATAGTTTCTTGCGGTTTGCATCTTTTAAACTCACTCTTGTCCCTTGCAATGTCTTTTCAGGTGCAGCGAAAATTGCTAAACTTGGTCTCTAGGGAAACTATTCTATCCCGAAGGATAATCCTTATAACTCAGATACAGAGTTTCAGCCGGAAATATGGGCTTATGGAGTTAGAAATCCTTGGCACTCAAGTTTTGATTCAGAAAGGTCTTCGTACTTCATATTACACATTTTTTATTTGTACTTCTTCTCATGTAATTATGTGCGATGACATTGTTAGAATAATTTGTTAGGACTGTACAGTGCTTGAAATGAAGACAACTCTTCTATGTAAGAAATATAAATTTCAAATTACCCTGTAATATGCCAATGCCTGTAGTGCACGATAGGTGCCTATGATTATTTTTGCAGTTAGAATCTCAAATGTGTATATATGCAACCATTGTAATCATTTATTTAATAAGATGATAATTATTTTCCACCATTTCCTTTGTCTATCAGCAAAGACTATGAAACACAATCTTTCCTTCTGCCATTAAAATGAGGTCATCAAAGAGATCAAAGATCTGACAAGACAGTGAGTCAAGCACAAGCCTAGTATTGCTCAACAACTGGGCAAATATTATACTTACATATATTATAGAACTCGAAGATTGCTTTCAGCCAATGTGCATGATCTAAGAACAAAATTTTACAAGCAACAAGGATCCAAATAAAAATTTCAAAGATTACATTGGAGGATATCCAGTCATCCAAAATATATTCACTCTCATCAATATTATCCAAAAACTGAAGGTGTTCCTTTGCATGCTGCTGGAGCTCAAGATGGTTGTGTTCCTCGAGCTCAACTAGATAGGAGAAGATGCATGCGACGACTAAGGCAGAATATGCATGCTACAACATCTCATATTTTATCCTGCGTAAAACATGATTGACTGTCAAAAATCAATTTAATTAAGATATCTTAAAAAATTAAACTCATAAAAACAAAAAAAAGTAGCCTTCCATCTGCCAACAGTCCCCAACCTTTCCTCTACTTTATTATTCTGATATGAAAGCAACACAAACCATAACATTGATGACGAAAATTAGGACAACAAAATAAACACAACAATATTCACCATAAGTTATAGGAAAAATCAACAATTTTACCAAATTGCCAATACACAACGACCTGGGTGTAGTTACATATAGTTAACAAACAAAGCCTTGCAACTTTCGAGTTGGGTATTAGACAAACTACCCCATGATTTCTCATTCACCATTTTATTTCCAAACTCAAACATGAGATGATCGCTTTGCTGTGGTTTTTGAGCTTCTTTGTTTAACCCTGCGGCCTTGTTTTAAAAGCTTATTTTCTTGATTTTCTTACTGATGAAGTGAGAATAAGACCTCTTGAACAGCTTCAAGATCCTTTATGATTTCTTACTAACATCAAGTACCCATTTAAATCTACATATAAGCACTTAGATCTTGTCACAACCCTTTTTTGTGCCAACATGAAACCACGAGACAAAACTAAAAGATATTAAGTTAGAAGTACAGAACTAAGAAACGTGAATTATTTAAATTTGAAACAAAACAAGAACTAATAAACAGTGGAAAAAAGCCTTTAAGTGATGTATTGAAACAAATCAAGACTGACACAAGTGTAGTATGTGAAAAAACTGTGAAAATTCTTGGAAGTGGAAACAAAGCAAAACTAAAAATTATTGAAAGTAGAATTTAGGCCTTGAAGTGACGTCATGAAACAAAGCAAGACACTTCTAGTCAAATTTCACTTTCACACAAGCCTTGTTTTACACGCATTGAAAAGTTAGCCATAGTCTTGAAAAGTTAGTCATAGTGTGACATTATAATGGTTTAAGAAAGTTTGCAGATAGGGTCGGCTTAAGGGTAAGGCAACTTAGGCAATAACCCCTTCCCACCTTGAGCAAGAGGCCTCATAACTTAGAAGAAAAGGGAAAAAAACATAAAGGCTCCTAAACACAGTGAAAAAACAAACCAAGAACAAGAACAAGTTGAAAGGAAAACAATTAAAAAAGAAAAAAAAAATATATTTTGTTTGTTGTAAAGTGTGATGTGCAATCTGTAGACTGTGGATGTGACTTGTAAAAAAAAGTGAATTCTTGAAAGTTGAAACAGAACAATAACTAAGAAACAGTGGGAAAAAAGTCTTGAAGTGACGTATTGAAACAAAGCAAGATTGACACAGGCGTAGTATGTGAAAAAACCCGTGAAAATTCTTAGAAATGGAAACAAAACTAAACTAAAAAGTCTTAAAAGTGGAAAAAAATTCCTTGAAGTGACATCTCGAAACAAAGTAAGAAACTTCTAGTCGAATTTCACTTTCACGCAAGCTTTGTTTTACACGCATTGAAAAGTTAGTCATAGTCTTGAAAATTTGACATCTTGAAAAGTTAGCCGTAGTGTGACATTAGAATGGTTTAAGAAGGTTTGTAGACAAATTTTACTATCACAGTTTCACATCAACAAGTATTTGTGTATAAAATGAAAGTAGATGCACAGTTTAGAACAATTTTAAAACGGTTATGTTACAATTTGATTATTATTTATCTTTAATATGTAACGGTAAATTAATCTCAAGTCTCCTATTTAAGTCTAAATTTATACTTCATACTCTATCTCCACGATCTTCTATCAAAATCTTTATGTTCCTTTATTTCTTCTCTTGCTCTATCTCTCTTTGCAAAACTAATATAATTTCCTTTAGCCAATCACATATTAGATATACTTTTAGTTGAAGATTGTTCTAAGTTCAAGTTCAACCACTTATAATCTTGGTGTCAGGTTCTATTATTCTAATCTTTACACTCTTGTATTTTAATTTGAATATTTATTTTTTATAATAAAAATTATTTTATTTGTTGGTGTTCTGATTATATCTACACTATGTCTAATATAAAATATGAGTGTGATTATGAAAAGCTTAAGAAAAATAAAAAAGTTAATCCAATCTCAAAAAGGAGCTCTTGATAATTTATTGTAAATGATAAAAACAATATAACATAAAGTTCAACTGAAGAATTGATAATTGAACAACAATGTGATTTCATACAATTATGAGAGAATATTGAACCAATCCCACAACATAATATTGAAAATCAACTTGTTAATGATTCACAAGTTTATAGTTCGGTAATTCTTGATGAAGAACCCAAAGAGAATTTAGAAACCAATGTAAAAGATAATGAAACTATAGATCTCAACGCTTTGAGTAAAATATCTATAGATATTTATGATCCAAGTCAATGGAAAATTATGGATACAAAATTAGAGATCTATTAGTAGAGACAGAGCCAATTAGAATTGATAATATAAATTTTTCTAAAGATGAGAATAATAGACACTTCTCTACTACATTTTATACGCAAAAACTATAAATGGAGAAAAACATGATAGAACATGGCTAGTATATTCAAAACATGTTGATAATGTTTATTATTTTTGTTGCAATATATTTAACTCAAAACCTAGCACAAGCCAATTGGTTAATGAAAGAACTAAAGATTGGAAGAATCTTAGTGTTAAACTTAAAAGTCATGAAACAAGTCATGAACATATCACCAATATGAATAATTGGATTAACTTGAAAATGAGATTGGTTAAAAATAAAACAATTGATAAAAATCTTCAAGAACATATCAACAAAGAGTGAGATAATTGAAAAAAAAGTATTATTAAGTAAGAATTATTGCTGTTGTAAAAACTCTTGCTAAAAATAACCTAGCATTTCACGGAAAAAACGAAAAGATCTACCAAAATAATAATGGGTGTTTTTTAAGCCTAATTGAAACGATAGCAGAATTTGATCCAATTATGGATGAACATGTTCGACAAATACAACATGGTGAAATTCATAATCATTACTTAGGGCATAACATACAAAATGAATTGATACAAATATTAGCATATGAAATAAAAAATACTATTATAAACAAAATCAAAGAAGTAAAATATTTTTCGATTATACTTGATTGCACTCCTGATATAAGCCACCAAGAACAAATGACTTTAATATTACGATGTATAGATACTTCAACATGTGAAGTGAAAATAGAAGAATTTTTTTTAGAATTTTTAAAAGTAGATGACACCTCTGGTAAAGGTCTTTTTTATGAACTTCTAAATGCCATAAAAAACATAGATTAGAAGTTAATAACATAAGAGAACAAGGATATGAGAATGAATCAAATATGAAAGGAAAACACCAAGGTGTACAAAAGAGATTATTATATATAAAGCCTAGAGCATTTTATACACCTTGTGATTGTCATAATTTGAATCTAGTATTATGTGATATGACAAAATCACGTCCCAACGCTATATCTTTTTTTGAAGTGTTACAACGCATTTATTCTTTATTTTCTTCTTGTACAAAACGATGAAAAATTTTACAAGATAATATATCTACATTGACATTGAAACCATTGTCACAAACACGTTGGGAAAATCGCATTGAAAGTTTAAAAACAATAAAATATCAAGCTCCAAAAATAAGATATATTTTAATTCAATTAGAAAAAACAAGTGAAAATTAAAATTTTTGAGTTTTTATTAACATGAATATTTGGTATGATATTTTGTTTGTTGTTAATTTAATGAGTAAAATATTACAATATAAAGATATGCATATCGATGTTGTCATAGATCAATTAAAAGAGTTTATTTCTTATTTAAAAAAATATCGGGAAACTGAATTTTCATCTGCTTTAATTTCATCTAAAAAGATTTTTGTTGAAATGGAAATTGAACTTACATTTCGTGAAACACAAATAATACATAGAAAAATAATAATTTGAATAAAATGTTAATGATGAAACAATAAAATCAGTTGAAGAAACTTTTAGAATTGATTATTTCATATACATAGTAGATCAAGTTATTTCGTCAATTCAAAATAGATTTGAAAAATTCATAGTATATGAAAATATTTTTGGTTTCTTATTTAATATTAACAAATTCAAACCTTTAGAGAACGATGATTTTAAATAAAATTGTCTTAATCTTGAAAGTTTTTTAAAAGATGGTGAATATTCTGACAAAGATGATTTGGATTTATTTTCAGAAATAAAAGTATTAAAAGAAGTTTTGCAACCTAAAATCAATACTCCATTTGAAACATTAAATTATATAAAAAAAATTAGATTTTTTTTCAAATGCATGCATTGCTTATAAAATACTCTTAACAATATCAGTGACATTTGTTTCTGGAGAAAGAAGTTTTTCAAAAGAACTAGTAAAATCATATTTACAGTCGATAATGTCACAAGAAAGACTAAATGGATTAGTCATTCTATCAATTCAAAGTAACATATTAACACATCTTGAATATAAAAGTTTGATTATTAATTTTGTATCTCAAAAGGCTAGAAAATTATTCTTAACTAAAAATTTAAATATTTTTTTATTAAATAGTAATTTTTAAATTTATATAAAAGGCCTAATTTTTAACATGGCCTTAGGCCTCAATTTTTTATTGAGCCGGCCCTACGAGACACCACATAACCACTACGCACCGCAGTTGCGGTTGTTGGAGGGATGTAAGCGATCCATCTTTCCCAAAAGATTTCAAATGGATGCACCAACAACGAAGCAAAGGAGAACAACCATGGAGCCGTCGGTAAGGGCTCCACGTTGACACGTGCATCTAACAAGACAACACACACACTAACAAAAGGAGGACCATCACATTTAGAGGCGTAGATCTGAGACACCGATTCTGGGTTGTGTGGCCACCGGAGATCAAAAACCAATGAAGAGAGGCGGGGGCTCCTCTAGAACAAACACCCCCAAACAAAAAAGGAAGAAGGAAAAAAGCGGAATCGGGCCATGGAAGGTCGAATAATGGATGAGAAGAACTCTCTCACTGCCTGAGGTTGTGTTTGAAAAGTAAAATTTTAGTATGGTTAAAATTTTAGGTATTGGGTTTAGTGAAAAAGTGAAGAGAGAGGTAGTTTTTTTATATATTTTTTGTAGTGAAAAGTAATGATTTGATGGAGAGAGGTAGATTATATTGTAATATTTTATTGTGTTAAAATTTTTGAATGAGTAAAATTTTATAAAACAAACCGAGTCTTAGAAGGTTGAAGGAGAGGGCGAGCAGAAACTTAGGGAGAGAGGAATCTAGAGAGAAGTTTCTAGAATATGGGGGGAAATTGCTCGTTTTATGTTGTACATGGAGAAGCATTGTTATTTCTACATAGGACTGGACTTGAGCGCTATTATACAAAGGGTAGCTTAATGGTTCGTTAAAACTTACAAGATCTTTAACTTAGTTAAGAATGAGGGGTATGGGTGATAGAAGTTTGACATGAATAGATCCTCTCCAATTTAATTGCTACTCGAATTGGACTGTCTAATTCGCAAAGAAAAATATTTAATATGCATTGAATGTTATAGGCTCACGTTTTCTAATATAATCAATACGGACAACATTGAATGCTCTAAGCTCACATATTTATCTACTTCTCTTAGTTAAATCATTCAATTCGAATACAAAATTAAGATCGTCATCTTGAAAATGTGGAGAGAAATCGGAAGTATTTTATATATAAAAAAATTGTGGAGCTTGGCTGTTTCAAATACATGATGATCACTTCTCCATAAATGGGAGCAGCGGGTCACCTCCCGGTATCCTAATATCGATAATAATTAAGAATGACATTAATTACATACACATTCTCCTAAGACTAATTTTCTCAGCCAAGCATCAAAAAGTACGAATTTCAATCATTTCTAACAAATTAACCATTGTAATTAAACAACCCTAATTAGAATCTTAAGGCAGGATAGGCGCTTTAATTTCCTGATTTGCAAGCCTGGCCTCTCCGGGTGGGGATCCTACGTACGTACTCTCAAAGACAAAGATTAAACATAGAAATAGTTGGTTTAATCGTGCCTTAAAGAACCAAAAACTACACTAATGTTCATTATTGTTTCACTGACGTATAAATCGAAGAAGTTCATTATTATAATATGTCTTGCAGTTTTGTTTAATTACGACAGCTGGACACATTGATTAATTAGACACGCATCCAGCGGCTGAATATTCTAACTAGCTTTTCTTCTTTGACCCGTCGGGCGACGTTTTCATATTTCCGTAAATTAAACACAAACCACATCGTTTCGACCATTTGATCATAATATCCAGCTGTTCTCTAATGTTTATTAATTTGAAATTCAAAGCCCTAAATTAGTCTACTTTCAGAAACCCCCAATGCAGAAATATCATTAATATAAGTCGACTGCAAACGGCAATTATTAGGATATACCAAAGAGGAAGTAATTAAAGCATGCATGTGTATGGAAGTGGGTAAAGATATATGGTTTATATTTCTGTTCCTTAATTCTTGATACGCCAGCTTGGGCTTGATTTGGAGTTCAGGAACTGCAAAACAATTGTGATACAAGTCCATTGACCTTATTGTACTACAGATAGCAGCTAGAAGTCAAGAATCTTTTCCAATATATTTACATTTTACCAGGTAAAAAAACAATTAAATAAACAGAAGTCATAAAAGTACATTATTAGGCCCAAGGGGAAAGAAAAGCACAGAAAAAGTTACAAGAATAGACAAGACGAAAGCCACCCCTCCCCCCACCCCCTCTTATTCCCTTCCCTTCTCTCACCCTTGACATCTTTCCTGGCATCCCAATACAACCCCACCCAACAAGAACAGACCATCTTTTGCCCTTTGAAAAATCAATTAAAGGTTAGAGGTGAGAAAAAAAAAACTCTAATCCGAAAACGTAAAAAAAAATCAAACCAAACCACAAGCCCAAATTCACGGCCAACACATGATCATCAGGAAAAACAAGATGTTTTAAAGCTGCCTCATCTAAGCAATCCGCGTCACTCCAACCCTTTGAATCTCACAAAGCTGGCTTTTCAATCGAGGGGTCCACATTAGCCAACAAGTGGAAACATATCACGTGAAAACCCGGGTTAGCAGAAAATGCACCCACGGTACTGCTGCTCCTCTCAGATGAGCAGTTGCTCCTTGTCCGTACATCCCAATGAATCAGAATTTCGGAGATGATGTGGTTGTGATATTGGCTGTGGCGGTGCGTTTTCGTTGGCTTGGCTGCTCATTTTATCAAGACTCTGTTGGTGATAGATTTGCCTTAACCTCTCTATTTCCCTCTTTAATGCTTCTTGATGAGCTGCAAAAAAAAAAAGCATATGGTGCTTAATTAGACATGTTACTTGATACAATTATACATTCCCTGCATATCCCAATACAACCACCTCCCCACCTAAAGTGTGGAACTCATATAATCCCCAGTCCTTCTCAATAAATACTGTACGTCCAAATTTATTATATTTCTGGTATAGATAGATTAATGCAACAAATTCCTGCGCTCGAAAGTTGCAAAAAAAGCTAAATATAGGAGACCTGGCACGTAGTACTTGTAGGCTGTACATGTACAACCACAATAATATTACGTACATGTAATTAAGGTCACTTAAAATTAATTTGTCGTCCGACCTAGAAAAAAAATAGGGGGTGTTGTCACATAAGTTTGAAAATAAAACCTAAGATAAAATTTCGAGGAATATCTTTTATTGGATCTGTTTAACGTCAAAGAAAATTGGAACTCGTGTAATATCGTTTCCTGTCACACACCCGGATCTTTAATTTCGTTCAAAAGCATGAATTCCCCATTCATCTGTCAGTGGATCATATTAGGAAGCAATTGTAATGAAGTTCTCTTACCATCTTTGAAAATCTTATCTTGACCCAAAGCAGCGATCCTTTGCTTGAGAGCACTGTTGTCAACATTAAGTATCAACCTTTGGTGGTCCAAGAATGCAACCCTTGGTGACAATGCTGATACTTCGGTCTTCAATTTGCATTACAAATTAACACAAAATAAGAAGACAAAAAAAACATATCTAAAGCGTACGTCTTAGGATATAAATTGATTATTGATTAATGACAGGTATAAATTATGCACCTGTAATGTGGTCACACTCCGTTCAAGCTCCGAAATATATTGCAGCTTCCTCACTCTTGACCTCTGCGCTGATTGCCGGTTTGCCAAAATTCTGCTTCAAAACCAAGGAATGTAATTGGGTTTTCAGTCTCATATGACTACCTCATCTAATAGCAGGACGATTGGACAAAGGTTTTAAGATGCAAATGTTGTGCATATATATATATATATATATATGATAATTATTTACCAATGGCCGGTAGCCTGATAGAGTATAGACCTAGCTCTAGGAAGATCCAAGGATAAATTAATTATGACAAAGCTGAAGTTTTAGGTATTTTCTATTACGTGAGTAATTACCATTATGGTTGCATACCTTTTCACCCTCTTAGGGTCGATGACGGAGTCTCCGGTGGCGGTGGCGGAGAGCGGTGGCGATTGTTGCTCAAGTTTGCATGAGCTTTCCACCTCAGCCGGTTCATTTTTGGGCTGCTGGTCTACTGCCATTATCGGCTTATTCTCGTCGTCAATGCTGTTGTGGTCGGACGGCGTTGACTCGTTGGACGACGACACTGTGGGTGGCAACGCCACTGAAACATCGTCTGAGAACATTGACATGAGCTGCTCATCATCCAGCCGGTCGAAGCCGCTGGTTCCATGCATCACCGAGGGGGTAGAATTCCGGCATTCCTCGATGAATGCAGGCGTCTCGAGGAAGGTAACGGAGTCGCTCATAGACCGCCTGTGGGCGCCACGCCGGGAAGAGGAGAAGTCGAGGAATTCATCCATCCAAGAGGGCTGTACTTGCTGGCCAGTGGCGGTGGCGACGTTTGTAGCCGCATTGTCGTTGGTGGTGGCGTTTGTGGGAAGGAAGTTTGCCACAACAGACATTCTTTGGTGAGAAGAAGAATGCCAATTTTGAGTAATGCTCGGTATCTTGGGCGGTAATTGTGCCATATGACACAAAAAATAGACGTCTAAATACGTGAGCTATTTCAGAGATTTAAGACCAACTAAAACAATAAAAATAGATCTCCAGAAACGAGTCTTGAACAAGAGAGAACGAAGGCCAACAATCTGACCAACCAAACAACAAAAGCAGATAGCGAAAATGTATGCTGTAAGGGAAACAATCTGAGCAAGACAACAACAGATCACGAAAGATATGTGCTCTCTATATAAGGGAGATAATTTAGAATTAAGAGCAACATGAACAATCTGACCCGGCAAAACAGAACCGTAATCTTTATCCAAATCTTGGACTCCGATAAACACTTGGGAGATATTGAAGGGGGTGATGGCTAGTACATGGGCGACAGCATCTTCATTACAAATCACAGCATTTCGTTGCTCTTTCTCCCCCCTCAATCTCTCTCTTTTCTCTTGGATTTTGGAGACCTTTTTTTTAAGGCCTACAGGTTTTGGAGGGGAGAGGGGGGTCACATGGGAGGGATTAGAGACAGCTAGCACCAGCTGGGAGAGGCAAGGAGGGGTGAAAGTAAGAGAGAGAGAGAGAGAGAGAAGGGGGGGGAGGGAGGGGTGGAGGTGGGGGGACTCAACGGTTTTTAATAAATGGCGGAATCAGCCACCACGTGCCGATGTGACCCCTCTCCAGGGTCTCCTTGGCATCGATCCACAACATTGGCACTATATTAATCTTAGTATTAGCGCGTACAGTACTGTTCATATGTACCTATATACACAAGACTTCCCTCCATGCATGTCTCACATTCATGTCTCTCTGTATAAGCGTTGATAGAGATGATGTAGTCCCCACTTACTCTTTCAGCAAATATTGGCGTCAAGTATATCTGATTGCTTTTAGTTATCAAGATTTAGTAACAATTATAGGGTTTGGCAAACAGGAATCTAATCTTAGTATCCAATATCTTAGCATTAAGATTGGATGAAGGTGCTCTTCACACACACACACATATAAGACACTAATTAATTTTGGGTATCATTAGATTTCATAGATACAAAACCAATTTCAATAGATTTATTGGAGATTGACCTATTGGTGTGTATTCAATAGGAATTGAATCTACAAATTTGCCAATTATGAATTGGGCGTTTTATGGATGCTCAGCGGGGATCCTCGTACGAGAATGAACCATCACTAACTCCTCCCACCTTTCATTTTCTACAAGGAAACAAACAATTGATTGGTTAGATCAAGCGATCAGGCATAAGCTTATTGTCCATGGATTCAAATATGTGCAAGTATAGTGTTGTTGTGCAAACACTTGAGGAAATCTTATTGGGAAAGATAAGTATATTTTGGATAGTGGCATTGAGTGGGGAAGATGTAGTAGAATTTAGGGAGGAGGGATGAGCTGTGAATTAAGAAAGGGGGGTTCGTAGGAAATTAGGAATCATGTCTGCCTCCCTCCCATGTGAACTGTTTTCTAAGAGCCCACCTTTGTTTGCTTTGTCCCCAAATCAGACTCACATGGGAGGATTTGTGATGACCCTTTTTTTGCACCTCTCTCTCTCTCACCTCTGTGAGGCAAGTTCCTTGTTCCCCATCATCTCATGTTGGAGTTTATTAATGAAAGGACTTAGAAGACACTAATAATGATTAATTGAAAAGGTAGACTGCATGTTCTGTACCCCTCTTCTTTAATCTATGATCGGTTGTCTGCATTATTTCTTTTTATATATGTTGTTCGGCACGATTTTCCAGATGGGAACAGAGTGAATCAAAAGAAAGCATATAACCACGATGGATAAGTATTCAAAAAGGTTATTAGAAAGAAAGAAAAAAGTATCAAAAAAGGGTTAAATAAATTGTTTGGTTAATGCCAAAAAAAAGTCATAACTTTGGACAGTGTTGATGCAGCTCGTGTCATGTTCCTCTCTCTAGCGCATTGGATTGGGATAATTATTTTTGTTCGTGATGATATCAATACTAAATCAGAGCTAGTTCAAATTAATTTGAACTAGACATATATAATCACACTTGCGTCAAAGCCCAACAATAACGATTAGACCCATATTGTATTAAGCCCAGAAGAAAGAATCATGACACGTGTCATGACAGTTATAAAACAACTTATAACGTGCGGTAACTTCATGATCTCAACGTTCCCGTGATCAAAGAAAGTACCCGTTAAAGAGATGTGCGAGGAGCATATCACCGAACACAACGTTATAGTGATTAAATTCCCGCCAAAAGGGAAATATGAAAACGTGGAATAAACACTATAAAAGGAAAAAATGATAATTGGAAAAAGTATGTGATTCTAGAGCAATTGAATAGTGAACATTCGTATAAGACAAAAGACTAATTTAAGCATCGGAGGTTCCTTATCTCGGTGTCCAGAGTCATTTTTTGTTATTTTTACAGAAGGAATTATACGAAGATCGAGACACATTTACTCCAACGTGTTGACCATAAATCAACTGATTATAATTTTCCATCCAATCCAACAAAATTATTCACGTAACAAAAAAAAGAATTATACATGCATACTAATAACCAATATTCTGATTATTATAATATGATTCTCGCCAAGAAAGGCTAACTTAATGGTGTACATGTGCATACCATTAATAGCTCTTGCTCATGAGTGAATTTACCTAATTAATTTCTAATACTCTGAAAAATCTGTTTAGACCCTAAAGAACATCTAGAGGGAAGTGAATAGGTGTTGATACTTTCTTTTTCTATGAATAAATAAATTTAGAACAAGTCCTAAAAGAGTCTCATCTAGATCTGAAAAGTATTTAACAATCAACAAATATGCAGCGGAATATTAAAACAAATATCAAAGAAAGATATCAATCAGAAATAATAAATCAATCATACGTCAAGACAAGAGATTTGATGACGAAGTGGAAAACTTTATCAAAGGAAAAAAAAGCACTCCGGCCTAGCAGCAACAAAAAAAATTCACTAGAAGATAAAACCTTACACCGGTGACTCAGACACGAGCAACATCCAGTTGCTTGACTCTGAAAACCCCGAAGTAATAATCTAGATAATCCAACCTAGACTCGCTCCCTTGCGGTTAACCCTCAACCTTCTGAGGTTCTTCTTGTAAATCTCTTCAACACCGGTAACTCTGGCTGCCAATCTCCTTAAACTCTCTGAAGACTTCTCGCAGAAGGTTGGTTTCAATGGAGATTTAAGGTGATTGATGTAGGAGAGAGAAATAATAAACATTTTAGGTGCAAATGTCTCAAAGAATATTTCTCTCAAGCATAAGACGTCAAGGAAGGAATGAAATAACTTGGGTAAACCTCTTGGACAAATGTCTCACGATTTAAATAGAAAAAAGATAAGTAAATTTGAAATCATGGATTTTCGCTCGAGCGAAGCTAGGGCGAAATACACTGTATGAAAAACTGACAATTTAGCTCGAGTAAAAAACACTGGGTGTAAAAATGACAATTTAGCTCGAGCTAATATAGGGCGAAAATAGAGCAAAACTTATTGTATGAAAAAAAAAATGTCAATTTCGCTCGAGCTAAGGTCAAACGGAGATCATATTCCAGAGATACACTTGAGAGATTTTAGGATCAGATCATACTTCGCGAATTTGAATTTCTATTTCAAAATTCGAACACTCTTCATCTTAATCATCGTGATTCAAATGCTTTCCAATTCTAATTTTCGTAATTCAAAATTTTTTCAATCATAATCTTCTTAGGAGACATCTTGAACACTTAAACAAACCTTTATTTAAATAATTTAAATTACAATTTAAATTTTGAAACGTCATATTCAATTACAAAACAATGATAATCTGTATGCTGTCTCTAATTTAGTTTAATTTGGGGATCAAAAAAACCTCTGGGAGTGCCGTACAAGAAAGGGGGAGAGGGAAAGGACAAATGTTGTGAATTGAAAATAAAAAGAAGCATTATTGCATGTGGGAGGAGCAGATTAAGCATATCCGACCCAACTTGTTTTCTTTATATATATATATAATTTCACAAAAAAAAAATTGATAATAAAATGTCGGAAAAGAAGACGAGGAGAGACAGCATGCAGACATTAATAAAGAAGGGAACGGTGGGTGGTGACCACATTGCACGGTTCCATCCACTTGTACCAAGTAGATAGCTGTCTTTTTTTCTATATATTTTTCTGTTCGACAAAGGAATAGATAGACTTGTACTCGTGATGGCTGCCAGTGCCTTCAGTGGCCATGTTCTTGGTCAGGCTAAGATGGGTCAGTAACCCAAAAACTGCAAATTAGGCACGGGTATGTTCAGTCTTGTTCTTTCTTCATTAAACTTCTTTTGTTATTAAAAATAGAAAATAAAGATTTTCTACAAAATTGCCTAGGTAATGGAGAAGCTCCACTTCAACCTAATTAACAGCCAATGAGAATTGTCTTAGAGGGAAAAAGGAAACACTCAACCTGATCAGTCCCATTCTGGAGAGGCAGTTTTGGTTCTAAAGCTTTAGTCTTAATAAATCCTAACGAAGATTCTGATATTGTCATATATTAATTAATTTCATCTATGGTCCAGATTGCAGTAAACATATATTAATGGCTCAATTATTATTATCTTTTCCTTTTTTAGCTGCATCATTAATGCATTGACTAATTTCATAATCATTGATGGAATTCATTAATGTGTTAGTAGCATTAGAACACTCTAACAACCTGTTCGGACTTAAACTTTAGGACCGAAACATTTCCCTCAAACCCTACGTATTGAGGGCATAGAAAAGGGAAAAAAAAAACCTAAGAGGTTTTGATGGACTTTGATTGATTTATTTTATTGTAGTCAAGTTTTATCTTTTACAATTATCCATAAATGTACGTGGTTTCTCAATATTTCGTTCTCCCATTTTTTATTATGCATGAAATTTATATTTCTAAGAATTTTTATTCTAAGGAGATGGATATATATTTTGCGAAATAAAAATCAGGATCTTCTCTAATATGTTACATTGAATGAAATGGAATCCATATTGCTCGATAGTTAATGCTGACAACATTGAATAGTGTAGAGCCTACACGTTGTTATTCTCTCTCTAATTAGACCATCAAATTCAAGTAAAAAAAAGCAGAGAGGATTATAATCCTCAAAACTAATTTTCGACGAACTCTATTCAAATGGACTTCAAAGCAAGTGAATACTACCTGAGGGTGTGGGTGTATATATATACCTGAGTTGTACAATAAAATATTCTATATACAAACATATACCAAGTAACACGAATATCATCCCTTTCTAATTTTGTGAACTCTCGTAAAAAGCTCTTTGTCTCTCTATTTGAAAACTCATTTAAAGGTTGTTCTAAGTGGAGGGAAGGAGCTTCGACTCCTGAAGTTCCTAAGATTAAGGAAATCTAAGAGGGAAATTGAGTTTCTAAACTTTTTTTTATCTTCAATCATCTTGTCTTTAGCTCTTTGATAAAAATGTTCTTGTCTTTAAAGATGTCATTTTTGTAAACTTAATTCATTTATTGAAATCATAAAAAAATATCGATTGTAAACAAAATCCAACAACTCATCTCTCTCTCCATCTCCTTCTCTCCCCTCCTCGTTCCCCTCTCCCCTTCCCCTTTCCTTTTTCTTTCATCCTCGTTTTTGTTTTCTTAGTCTTTCATTTACAAGAACAAAGAAGCTAAATTTGTCATTTTTGCTCCACCATCTCCATGTCAGTTCTATCCATGGATAGGGCTGGGCAAAAATACTATCGGTACTGGCATTCACATTCGGACACCATATCTCGTTGAAAGCTAGAGCTTGAGCCGGTAGGCAGTATTGCCTACCAGGTGGAGCCAAATGCGGAATCGATAATTACATCGAGACGTGCGGAACCAGTAATTCCGCCAAGGCTTGCGAAATTCCGATTCCGCAATTATTATTTTTTAAATCTGGGTATCAAAACGATGCATTTTTGAAACCCAGTGTTTCAAAAAAAAAACCCTAAGTTATAAACTTATCATTGAGTCTCACCCACTCCCCTTGTGCCTTTCAGTCTCTATGCTCTCTCAAATTCTCAATCATCTCTATTCTTTCATCTTTGTGTCAACAACGTTGTTGAAGGTGGGTCTATAGCAGCGTTTGTTGACACAAACACTGCTATAGGTCTAATTTAAAAAAAAATAATTTATTTATTAAGCATAAGTTAATTAATGTAAACAATTATTTTATACCTTTTTATATTATTTTTAATATATAATTTTATTTTGTCATGTATTTAAAATATTTTATTTTAAAGAACCTACTTAATAAAATATGGAATTAGATAGAGTGTTATGAACATTGAAGTTGTTATATGATATATTTTAAATTCTACCTATGGTTGTTATAGTAACTGCATATTTATTGACTAAATCTATATATAATGTTATATAGAAAGTATTGTACTTTTGAAATATAATTATTATATATTAAATACTTATAATATATTAAATACTTATATATTAAATGCTAAGTATAAAGATTTTTAAATACTATATCACTTTTTGTTCACTTGTTATTATTTGATATATATGAATATATATATCACATATATTGTGACTCAATTTATTATATAATAAAATAAGACTTTAAAAAATAGATATTTATAAGTATATGCATATTTATATAAGCAATAAATATGTACTTGTTACATAAGTAATAATATATAATTTTCAAATTTAAAAATTTGAAACCAATTTTATTTTTTTTCCTTATTTGAAAAGTGAATTGTTAATTTGAATTTACAATTTTACTTTAAAATAACATTATATAAATCAAAATAAAATAAATAAAATATAAAGAAAAAGAAAAAAAATCAAAACGGTTTCATTTTCATTTTTCTGGATTGAAGCTAATGTCTAATGATTGAAATGCCACACATGGTGCTATGTTTTTGCACAATTCACGCCCATACCAGACTTAGAAGAGACAAGAGAATGGAAGAAATTTCTACGCTGAATATATTGAGTTAGGGACTCTTTTAGTTTATATATGCAAGAGAACCGACATAAACAGAAGTTTTATATGGTGCAATATAACCGACATAGAAAAGAAGTTCCGATCGAATTCAGGTTTCTTGGAAAGCAAAGAAGACCACTAGATATTAAGGGCTTCGTAATTTCACGGAAAAGAGAGAGAAGAAGATTTGTGAAAGCTAACAAATTTCCGCGATAAGGATTTTTCTGGATTGAAGCCCATGTTCCCTTATGGGCTTCTCAAGCTGGTTCTCTCATGGTTTTCGAATGTGGACACTGGATATTATTTATGGGCTATTGGATGATTCAAGGTTGTAACTTGGACGGGCTTTACACAACCCAATTGAGCCCACAGTCCATCCAACTATTGTATGCCTCAAATTTCAGTAAATAAATTTTATTATGTCTTGAAAAAATGTTAGAGTTAGTCAAAAATTATTAGAATTTATGAAAATATATTAGAGTCGGTAAAAGGGAGTTTTTATTTTTGCCAATGAGCTTTAGCTGAGCTGGCACGCCCTTCCTTTGGAGAGGATTAGGTCCGAGGGTCGAATCCCCTCTTTCGCATGCTACATCTTGCTTCACTATTTTTTTTAGGGATAAATGCAAAATTGGTCCCTGTGCTATACGCAAAAATCAATTTAGTCCCTGTGATATGAAAAACATCAATTTAGTCCCTGTGATTTCAAAAAGTGATAAAATCAATCCCTGATGGAGGACCAATAACAAACGAAAATAGAATCACAAGGACTAAATCTATGCATTTCATATCACAGGGACTAAAACGATTTTTGCGTATAGCACAGGGACTAATTTTACATTTATCCCTTTTTTTATGAAACGGGTAAATATAGAAATTGAGTTTTAAATTTTTGTGTTGTTTTTTATAAAAAAAAAATGATTAGATATAAAATTGTATTAAAAATTAAAATAATTGTTTTCAAATAAAAAAATATTTTAAAAACCAATAAACAAGCATAACTTACAGTTTGTTTGTTCTTTTAATCCGTCTGCATACAAATCCACTGTCTGTTTTTCCACATTCCCTAGAAACCGTAGTTGCCGGTTCTCACGGTCAAGCCGGTCGCCTCCCGAGCCACGGCTCGGGCGCACGCTTAACACAACACGTGAGATCAGACAAACCTGTTTTTCAATTGAGGACCGGACCGAAGCCATTGGTTATTTATGTGTCCCTGGGGCAAGAGGAAACTGGAAAGTAAACGAAACCCAAAACGGGCAACCAGGACATGGGAAGCCAGCTGAAGAAGAACCCTAATAAGCTACAGCTCAACCCCAACTGGGCTCAACTCCAAACAGTACTTATTTCTTTCATACACAAACTGTCTCTCTCTCTCTCTCTCTGTTTACGAATTGTTTTGTTGAAAGAGCAAACTTCATTTATTTTTTCCTGCAGAAGCTGAAAAGCCATGACTCAAAGCCTCCAAGGCCTTCACACAACTCTCGCACCAAAAACCCAAAAACCATTCTAGGTAATGTGAGCCAATCAATATACTGCTTTGCGGGTCTTTTTTTTTGTTCTTCGTTTTAATTATAACATTTTTAGCTTATTAATGAATATGAAGTCAAGCTAAGGTTGATTAGGTTTGATTGTTCTCTAATGTTTTGGCTAGACGCAAATACTGATTGATCACAGCTTCGAAAGTAATTTTCTTTAATGAACAAAAAATAATGCTCCATTCTCCTCTTATGCTTACATTTTATGAGGTTTTATTTACTTAACAAGAATGAACAAAATAAATTCATGCCTCACCTGTAACTTTTTGTCACGTGGATTTCTTATGCTGGAGGATTGTTTTAATCAGTGTTTTGAACAGTAATTTTCTTTGCTTTTGATAATATGGAGTCAGTTGAAATTTCAGTTATCAAAGTGAAGAGCTACTCATAAATAAATAGGATAACGAGACTGAGGTTAGGTCTGATAATTGTCTGTTGATTTTTTGCACTCCGTTTTCTAAGACTTATCTTTTACAGGGAAGCGTAAGGAGAGACCAAATGCAGAAGTGGATGATTCTACGATCAATCCCCTCACTCCAATTAATGATGATTTCAGGTGCTTTTTTAGACATAATCTACTCTGTTGCTCCATTTGCTTACACAAATTGTGGGATCTTTACATGACTTGGATGTGTCAGGGTAACCTCTGAGGTAGTCCAAGAGCTAGTTTCTCCTAGTTATGGCTTTATTTTTTGTTTGCAATGAAGAGATGTGACTTACTTCTAGAATTTTAATAAATTAAAACTAACTATGTTAAAGCATTCTCCTTTCTATGTTTGTAGAGCTCAAGTTATAGCTGAAATTTCAGAAGATAGTGTCAAAAGGGCATTGTCTAGATTTCTGAACTCTTCGGGTTTGAATTTTCTAGGTTTTTGCAAGTACTATTTGCTATTAAGGCTATGTGAGTATAAAGATTCCCAAAGGAAAAATAAAAATAAGGATAGCTAAATACTTATCAAAGGTCAAAATTTATGGATGTATATTGCTTCAGGTAATACTGGTGGAACTCATGCCCAGCTGTCTATTACCCTTGGGTTGATGGAGGGAGAAACTTTTTCTCTTTCAACTTCGGCTTGTTGAAGTAAGGATTGCCCTGTTTACCTTACTTTAGCAAGCAAAAAAAAAATTATGCTTGTTAAAGTAAGGTAAACAGGGGCAATCTCTAATTTCCTTCTATGTGGGAATAGATATGTCACATCATATTGCAGCGTCAAACAACAGTACCATTGATGTGAAATAGGTTTCTGTTATGCAATGTGAACTTCCCCTTATTCTCACTGGAAAATATGTTTCTTTGTGCTTGATTCACAACTTTCATTCATCTTCACTTATCAACCATTTTACAGTCTGACAGATGTGGTATCCATGGATTGTGAAATGGTCGGTGTTTGTCAAGGAAACAAAAGTGCCCTTGGACGAGTTACTCTGGTATTAATTAGTTACTCTTTCCATCCATACATTTCAGTCTTTCCATCCTTACATTGCAGTCTTTAAATTACTTGCATCTCAAAGTTTGGTCATTTGTCCTACATTTTGCACACATTCTAAAAAATGAATCCATCTTATGCAACATTGCATCTCTAGGTTAAAGATCCTATTTATGATTATATGGCGTTTGTTTTTAAAATTTTGGTCACTCTAAAATTTTAGTCATAATAAAATAACTACACAAAATTATTTATCTCCACTTTTTTCACCAACTCCGACACACTAAAATATAAAAAATTCATTTAAATCATCTCTGTCTTCACTTTTTTCACCAACTCCAACTCCCCAAAATTTTACAAACTAGCGCCATGTTCTTCTAATGTGTTTTTTCTAATGGTCAGTGATTGCTAATGATATATTGGTTAATGACAGGTTAATAAATGGGGAAATGTTGTGTATGATGAATTTGTTCGACCAGTAGATCGCGTCGTTGACTTTCGAACTGAAATCAGTGGCATTCGACCTCGAGATTTGAGGAAAGGTTGGATCTCTTTTTACTTTGTAATTTCAAGAACATTTCAAAGATTGTAGCGCGTAAACTCCTGGAACTTTAATCTGTATGTTTGGACCTTCAATAAATAACGGGGTTAACATCAACTATTGTTTATGTAGTTGGATTCCACTCATTTGACGAGAAGCTCGTTCCACTGAATCCCCCCCCCCCCCCCAACCCTGCGGGTGTGAAAAATAACACTCCTATTGTTTTGTTAGATTATAGGGTAGAGGTTAAACCAAACTAATTTTTGCAAATAAATTTTCCTTTGTACTAATTTGCACTAAAAACAAAGCCATCCTCCTTCACCTCCTTGTGGATAAACAAGGTAATGTGTGTCTAACCACTCCAATGATTTAAACTAACTCTTACCAGAAAAGTATACAAGCTCTGGAGGCAATTTCCTATGTCTTGATTGGGCTGAATTGACATTGACTAGTTTTAAAATAGCATAATTTGATACCTGTTTTACTTGGCATTTAGAAGAAGGTAACAGAATCGACACAACTTGGCAAAAATATAAATTGTAAAGAAAATTTGTCTGTAATTGCCAGAGCATGTAAATGTGGGCCCTTATGCATACTTATAATATTCTCTTCAGCAAAAGATTTTTGGGTTGTTCAGAAGAAGGTGGCAGAGATAATTAAAGAAAGGATTCTGGTCGGACATGCCTTGCACAATGATCTCAAGGTTAGATATCTCTCTTGTTTGTTCTCTGTCTCTTTCTTTGCTTCTCTCTTTTTTCCATTTTATGTGATTGTATTTTCCAGGGTTGCAATGTTATTAAGGAGGGTGGCAGTGTCTCTTTCTTGAATAGGTACTTCTATTAAGTCATCCCAAGAAGGACCTGCGGGATACATCAGAATTTCAACCTTTTCTCAGGTACTTCTTTCCTCCACTGCACTATTTTGTAGCTACTAAAATTGTCACTGACATCCTTCTATGTAATATCTTCTAATACCTTGTGCGGTTATTGAATCAGGGAAGGGGGCAGAAGAGCACTTCGACACCTTGCAGCTCAGTTTTTGGGTGTTCAGATCCAGAATGGGGAACACTGCTCTGTTAGTTTGTTAACTTATCTCAATATCTTGTACACTTATCTCATTTGCGAGAAAACATGTACAGAATATCTACAAGGGAGTAATGCTGCCTGTGTCATGAGTCCGAGTTTGGAATTTGAGACTTTCCAAGTTGGAACTTGAGGCATTGATCATCTTTAAAAAGAGAGAGAGCTGGACTATCAATTTATATAATGCTAAATATCCATATTGTTTTAGCTTCACATATAATTGTTGCATCATCTTCTTGGTGAAGAACATTTAAACTTTAAATCTATTAAAGGCTTTTCTTAACTTAATCTTCTTGTTTAGATACAAGATGCTCGAGCTGCAATGCTGCTTTATCAGAAGAACAGGAAAGAGTGGGAAAAGAGTGCCAAAGATCAAGTGCGGCTCAAAAAGAAACAGAAGAAGCGTAAACCGAAAAAGAAAGCAAAGCAGGGAGATATTACGATTGAATGTGCTCCGACTGCATCATAGCATTGGCTGCATGTTGATGGTTAATGCTTAATTCCTTGCAACCTTTTGCAAGCCACTTTTGAAGTCAGGCTCACTCCAGATGATCTAGCACATTGTGCACAATGCTGAAAGGAGGATTGGAGAGGATGCAATACGTAGCTACCAAAATTAACTCCATCCAAAGGGGATACACATAGGGGAGCTTATCTTAATATTAATCTGGTAATCTTGCGTGCTGGAAAATCATTGTTTTATACTCATTGGTGGACCCAATGCTGGTGGGCTCCGTCCAGACTAATGTTTTCCTGACAATTGCAATGGAGACTCATTCTTTCCACTCTCTTGGTGATTTCTTAGTTAAAAAAGAAAAAAAAAACAGGGGTTGTAAATTATTTCTTCATTATTTGTCTGATTCTTCTATGCACTGCAACAATTGAGCAAATATGTTTTCAGGTAGATAATGCTTGCTTTGAGAGACAAGATCCATGCATTACAAGCCTGTTTTTGTTTGTGTATGAAGGGTATCTCCACTCCCTGTGGATAAGCGGCATTACACAAGTCTGCAGCTTGAATTTTTAGATAAATTTCTACATGAAAAGGTATCCAGGGTTCCCTAATGGATTTGTTCAGTGTATGTGCTCAAAATGTACTCATAATTCCTTGTCATGATCAAAAGAAATGATCATATTTTGGATATACGGAGGATATTTCAATGGACAAAAAAGTGGGATCCGAAAAGAGAATTCTCAAAATTCAGAGCAATCAACTGATCGGAATACTTTAAAGCAAAAACATCAATCGTCTACACAAAAGGGGGGGGGGTATTTTTTTTGGGGGACCAAAATCCAAGTACTACCTTTAAATAAAAGGTTTTATTCCAAAGAAAAGCAAACAAAAAGTGCAAGCATAACATCAATTGAAATAGACTGGTAGTAAATTTTTTCGTGTCAAGTACACGAGTTGGATAGATTTCTTTTGTTACAAAAAATAAAAGACCACTTTGCTCATTAAAGAGCCTTCAAATCTGGTTCTTATTAAACACGATTTTGTTGTCTCCCATGTTTAAATGTTTGAAAAATAAAAAATAAAAAATTCTTTGAATTTTTTTTTTTTGGGTAAGTAATTTCTTTGAATTTTTTTATTGGGGTAGTATTATATTTTATGGACTAGCGTTTATGAAAAGTTGGTAGAAATTTTGTAGGATCATTGTTTTGTAGATTGATTTTTATTGTAGTTTATGAAAAAGTATAGAGATTATTTGATATAATTTTTTATAAAAAAATATGAAAATAGATGATTTAATATATTTTTTTAATAAAAAAATATTTGAATTTGTGAAAAATTGTGGAGGCTGATAATTTCATTTGAGAATGATAAAAAATTTGTTAACTAAAATTTGAGATTTTATAATCTGACAATCAAAATTTTAAAAAATTATATATTTACTACCTTATTTTGTCTACCAAAAATAAATTAATTAATTAAAAAAAGGAGACAGAGAAGAAAATGGGAGAAGAATGTAGCCTAACCAATTGAAAACTTAAAAGTCAGAAGTTTTTTTTTAAAAAAAATGTCAAAAGAAAAGACAGAATTACGGGTTAAAATACACTTTGTCCATTATCGTCATTTACACTTTGCACCCCGATGTATTATTTTTGACACATTAGACTCCTTAACTTCTATATTTTTTTCAATTGGGATCTCGTACCCAAATTGCCCGTCAATTTAGACGGATTCCATCAAAATATTTATACATTGACTCTTTATCTTTGAGAGTATGTATACATTGTCTCTTTATCTTTAAGTGCATTTACATTTTGAACCCTATTTTTTAACAGAATCCATCTAAATTGAAGAACAATTTAAATACGGAGTCTAAATTAAAAAAAATATATGAAAATTAAAAAATTTAATAGGTCAAAAATAATATATCAGCAAATTATAAATTACCCAAAAGATGACGGGAAAAAGTCTCGTAAGTATTCAATTCCTTTCTTCCTCGAGAAAGCCTATACTTTTATCGAACCCTAAAATGCCCATGAGTGGCAATTGACATAAAGCGAAAGCCGATGCGGCGAATTGAGTAAATCACTCAGTGAAAGGTTTCGTATATCTAGGAGTAGAAGTGCGAGAGCTGAGAGGCAAAGCCAGCAGAAACTAGAGCATCTCTCTTTCTGTCCCACTTCATTTACGTTGTTGAAATATTCGTCCTCTGCTTCGAAGATGGGAAGAGGGAAGTTCAAGGGCAAGCCCACCGGTCACCGCAACTTCTCTACCCACGAAGAACTAAGTAATATCTCTCTCTCGCTCTCATATCTATTTGACATATGTGTATGTGTAGGGCTTTACTTCTGCTCAATTTCATCAGATCCGCCAAAATTTGGTATCTTTCCATTTGGGATATTATATCTCAATCTGGAATAACGGTGCTGCACCACGAAATTTGTTTTGGACGCACGCATACAAGTTTGCAAGACTTGAGCTTTGCACTTGAGAGGCTCGTTAATTTAAGTAGGAAGTTTGTAAGCAAATGGTAGGAGTTGGTCGTGTCAATGTTAAATTAGTCGTATCAGTTAAAATTTCAGTGATTTTGTTTTGTAGATTCGACTCAGGCTGTACTTGGATGTGTAATTCAAATTTGGGCCTAGAAATACTCCCAGATTTTGCGCTGGAAAATTGAAACCATAGTAAACCATTGAGTTTGGGGGTGTCATTTCTCAAGTGGTTTGGAATTTTGGAATTATATTGTAGTCGTGGTCTGTTGTGAACGAAAAATAGAATTGCTGGTACTTAAATTTATCATAGTAGAATGTGATGAAGTTTATTCACATGCTGTGACAAATGCTATTCGACGACTTCATGTGCTTTGTTTTTGTACATATGATGATTGCAGTTGCTGGCACTTCTTCTCGTCCTCGATCTTTTAAGAAGGTACTGAGCGTATTTAATCCCAGCTATTTTGTATAGAAAATTGCTCACTTCTCTTCTGATTGTCAAATTAATTGATTTCTGATGCTCTGTCCTAAAAGTCCTTCTGTCGAAACATTACTGTTGTGGTGCGCTGATATCTTCATCTCGACTTCATTTATGTTTCCATATCCCTAGCACAAAGGAAAGAGAACTGCTAGTAGAACTATAATTTTCTTTGTATTGTTCCCCCAACATAACAACAAAAACAAAACAAAAAAGGAGAAAGAAAGGGAAAGTTAGATATCATATAAAGAACTGTAGATTGTCTCTTTCAATTGGATATGGCCTGCCTTAGACTTTCATAATGCAGGTATTGGAAAGGTGAATGTTTGGTTTGTCATTTGTGCCTTAGCTGTTTCATGTGTAAGATTCTGTAATAGAAAATGAACTGGAGCTGCTTAGTCTCAAGACTCATGTCATCAGGTGATTTTTGAGATAGTACGGGGAAAGCTGAAATTCAGGGGTTTAAAGATGAAATCATTTTAAAAGCATTATACAGTGTATTTCAGAGTGTCACTACTTCTTTGCCTAGAATAATTCCATTGGATGATATTGTTTATGAATGTAATGATATTTTGTTGGGAAGGGCGTGATTAATCTTTTATTTTCTCAAGCTCATTTTAACAATTTGATAATTGTCAGTTTCTGATGTATTTAAATTTTGTTTGCCTTTGACCCATGGCTGTACTAAGATATTAGCGAATGCAAAGAAAAAAAAGTTGAAAGTGTGTAATCGATAGATATTGTTCTGTAGGTAACAATAGTGTATTTCTGATATATCAGTCAAGATTTGTGGTGTTCTTTTCTTTTCTAATTTCTACTACATATTCAAAACCAGTCATACTTGGCTTCTTTTATGTTGTCTTTGTTTGTTTGTCTATCTGTCTGTATGTCTCTTTCTCTTTCTCTCTCCTCTCTTTCTCTATGCATGTGTTTTGCTTATGTAGATGAAGAATTGATTTCTTTAGTACTATTAGGAAGAAGTCAAAGAGGAAGTAGAAGAAGAGTCTGAAGAGGAAGTTGAAGAAGAAGTGGAAGAAGAGCCTGAGGTCACTTTCTCTTTGGTGCTTCAGTTTGCAACTAATATCTTGTAATTCATCTGGTTATGTCTTCATACTTTCTGACTTTCAAGTTATTTCTTGTTGAACTGCTGCCAAATCTTGGCAGAAGCGGAAAGGCACCGTAGGCCTGATTGAGATTGAAAATCCCAACTTAGTAAAGCAGAAGAATTTGAAGGCTGGGAATGTTGATGTAAGTTTGGCAGATCCTCTGCTCTGCTTCAGTAGTTTCTTTGTAGCTTAGAATGTTGTGTAACCTAAATTCATGTTGCAGATGGAGAAAACAACTGAACTCTCTAGGCGTGAAAGGTCAGTACATGATCTTGAATTTTCATTTCATCAAATTTGCCATAAACTTAAATGCGTAGGGCATTGTTTGATTTATGAAACAGTTCTGTCATTTTATTTTATTTTGCACTAACTTGATTATGCTTAAGTTGGTTATTATTGCATCTTTATTAGTTTATGCTTTGGTTTTAGGAGTGCTAGTCACTGCAGTATATAGCTCAAATAAAAGAACAGAGCTGCTAAAAGTCTGTCAGCTCACATCTATGTACATTGGAAAGATGTCATGTGCTATCTGCTGGCCTGTGATTTTTGCAACCTATCAAATTCATGAAAATGTCAATTGTAATTCTATCATAGTGGTGTGGTTTGGATTCTTGAGATCTGACGCTTTTTTGTACTGTCTAAGTAAGGAATCATGGTATATATGTTTGCTCATCACTGTTAAACTCTGTACGTCAAGAAAGATTTGTCTCTGGTGGCTTAAGTTCCTCTTTATTCCTCTGATGTCGATTTACTGGGGCTTGTGATTTGCATAGAGTAATTATGCCTTTAAACCAATTGAGGTACTGCTTTTGTTAACGATTTTTAATGTTTGACCCAATTAAATATGTGTTTACAGAGAGGAGATAGAGAAGCAAAAAGCTCATGAGCGATACATGAGGCTGCAGGAACAAGGAAAAACAGAACAAGCAAGAAAAGATTTGGGTAATTCATTTAAACTTGAAATTCTTTGGCTTTTGTCTTTTTGAAAGTTGATCAGGTTAAATTAGGTTTGCTAACCTGCCCACTGACTTCACTTCAGTACACCAAGGAGCAGACCTGGTTTCACGTATTTGTCCACAAAAATGACATGCTCCCTCTTATCTTTGACTTTCCCTTGATGGACAACATCCTTTGACTTCTGTTGTTGGATAATTAAGTAGTATTTAACTAGGGAATATATGAACCATCCATGGCTGGTCATTGGTAGAGTTTAAAAACAAAATGGTCAAGTTACAACTTGAAGCAGTACTAAAGAGTAATTATTATATCAGGCACTATTATATGCTTTGCTATATAAAGTAGAATTGCCAGATGTTTAGTCTGAGGGTTATGCTCTTGTGTTCTACTAGAGTTTCTTAATAAAAGTTTACCCCAAGGTTCATCATTCAAGGTCTCAAGGGACTGGAAAAGCTTTGGTGATTAATACTGTAGGGTCTAGAATAATAATTTCCAAAAATTAATGCAGATGAGAAATGTTTGTCTAGGGGACATAATTGGCATACTAATTGCATGATACTTGTGATACTAGTTAAGGAATGTTGCCTCCTCGGGGTTTGGGTTAGACCATTAAGATTGTCTGAGGAAATTTTCAGGGGACTGCTTGTATGTTGTGGTTCCTGATTTTTTTTTCTCTTCTTTTTCCTCCTCTTTCCCTTGTCAAGATGCTCGAAATAGATAATATTGATGTGCGGTAAATTGAAAAAACACGCTTGAGAGTGGATAGAATGTATGAGATCAAAAGTTGAGATTCTTGGTCTTAGTTGAACAACATGAAGTAGGTTCCAGGAATAGCTATACATGAGACACCGAGGTGTTTGGCCAGCTGAGACGATCATGTTTATTTGCCAGTTGGTAAAAAAAAAAGGAAAAGGAAAGAGAGACTTTGATTTATTACATGAATGTGCACCAAAGGGCTGCAGTAAAGTGGTTAGTTTTGCTATACTTGTTCTACCAACTACAAGAAGACCTATTTGTTGTAATTTTGATAATTGTGAAGCAGTGGGGGCAGAAATTGGATTTTTTTTTATGATGATAAAAGATGAAGTTTGTGGAAACATCATATGTAACTATTTAATAGATTCTCATATTTTTCCTCGTATTTGTATTCTCTTAGGATTGTGTTCATTAGAATGGGCTTCAACATCACTCGTTAATATGACAAACTTCCGTAACTTGAGTTACTCTTAGATAGGAACTACTAATTCTCCCTCATAGAGGAAATAATCTAATTAGGCGGTATATTATTTTCATATGTGCCATAGAAATCCTTCTAAAAACTTATACATTCTATTATGATTTTAGATTTGATGATCCATTAATGCACCTGACGGAGGATTATAAGTGGCAAAGATTACTAATGTGACATTTATATTTAACTTCAGAAAGTGACTATATGGAGCTAATTTCACTTAAGATTGATTGTGTTTCACCCAAAATTTCATCATCAGTTTTTAATTAATCCACAATGGTTGGATTATATATATTGTGCAGGTATAGTTGAAGTTTATAGTTTTGACAGATGGGTATCTAAAATATTTATAGTTTTGACATATGGGTATCGAAAATACGAAGCCTAAGCGAAGCTAGTCAACTATTCAAAGTACCAATTATTGTGAATAGAACTCATGATTTGAAATACTCGATATTGGAATTCTCGACAATCAAACTGACCTTTAATGGCTCTCTTTTATGAAGATGTTTCCATATTGGTTTTGCACCTGCTTTATTTTACATCCTGGTCATATGGTTGGTTTGCCATCTTCATAACCCTCTAGTGTCAACATCTGATTCTTGCTTCGTAGCCAATCAATTTACTGCTCACCTTTGGAGAACAGTTATTTTGCTTATGTCATTGCTTTACTAAAATTGGTCCTGCAGAACGCCTATCCATGATACGGCAACAAAGAGCAGAGGCTGCTAAGAAGCGAGAAGAAGAAAAGGCTGGTATGATTCTTGTAGTCCTAACTGTCTACCTTAACTATTTGGGAAGCCCTCTTCTTGCTCCAGACTTTGTGATGTTGCTGCTCCCTTGTCTGCTTTTTAAGGGGTGGACGCATTACTGTGGAGTAGGAACAGGATTCCTAAAGTTTTTCTCGTTTTGTTCTCTTGTGATTCCGTCCCCCCCCCCCCCCCCCCCCCCGCCCCCCCAAAGGAGAGAAAACAGACTGATTGTGATTTATCTACCCTTGTCAGCTAAAGAACAGAAAAAATCAGAGGCACGCAAGTGAACGATTGTGAAGAAGCCAAGGCCAAGTTGATAAATATTGGTTGTTTTCTCCGAATATTTAACACTTCTACATAGCTATTAAATTCCCGGAAGTAGTGTTGTATTTTCCTTTAATATCGTTATGATGTCAAGACAGTTTTAGTAGCTCTTGTTATAAAATAAAGTACAGAAGGAAGGGTATTTTCAGGAGACCTAATGCTAGTTAGAACCAATTATTTTAGCTGGCATAAGCGGTGCTCTCTCTCTCTCTCTCACATATGATTAGCTGAGCTTTGTGAGCAACTATGAGCTTTCGTTTGATATGATTAACTATTTTAAAATTGGAATCCACAGACATGACTTGGGATGCCTTCTTCGATCCTTCCTCTAAGCAAATATAGTAATGGAAAAAGTCTTTGATGAAGTTATGGGTGGCGGTGGTCTCCAAAATTGACGAAGCCACCACATTGCTTTATGTGGTTTTCAGAGTGAAATAACCTGATTCGAACTCATTGTTCAAGCAAATTGCAAAGTCGAAGAAATGCCTTTACAATTAGACTTGTTCATGTCAGTTGGGAGGCTACATGCACCTAAGAAAGAAATCTATCCAAAAGTCGGAAATTATTCCATGGATATAGCGACCTGCCCATTTTAGATAGAAAATACTTTACCCAAAGAACCGTTCAAGGAGATTATAGGAGGAAGATTCCTGACAATTATGTACATTGGGCAACTTTTTTCTCTCATTCTTTTTAATCCTTAACAATTGATGCATGATATATAGTTTCGTATTCAAATTTTATTCATAAAATATTTATATAAAAATTATGACGGAGCACTTCTATGGTCAATAGCCTTCCCAAAATTTCAATTATTTACCGAAATCTTTGCAAAGTGAATCAAGCATGAGAAATGCCATATATATTAATATGATTGAACCATTGGAGTCCCTAATTGGCAATACAGCGAAGGGAGATTTGGTCAATGAAAGACAAATACAACCATCAAAAAGAGACGCAAATAATATAAGTTTTTCCTCATTTTCTCAGCAGTTTATTTAACTCCAAAAATTCTCACCCCACAATTTACTAAGTCCGAGCCATGGACCACCAATTTTCTGTGGACCTTTTCTAATTAGAAAGATAAATAATAATAATAATAAAAATAATAAAAATAAATAAAGGAAGAAATTTGACTTCAAATGGTATTGGTGAGCGCGTATGAAACTTGACTGAGAAACATTAAAAAAAAAAGTTATTACCAAAGCAATTAAACTCGTGCTGTTCGTGGAAAAAACAATTAAGCTCGTGCTGTCTTCGATGTCAATTATTTTTTTTTTCTCACTGCATAAATGACAGAGAGTGAGCACATGGGATGAGAATATTAAAAAAAAAAACACGAAGACCCACCTGAATGATGTGCTTTGCTGTTACGAGGAAGAGGACCCACATGAATATGTTGTAATCTATCTGCATGACAAGAATATACTCTGTTTTTATTTATATTTTGATTTTTCGGACCAACCAAAGGAAGAATATGCTTTGGCATTTATACCTATCGCGTCTCCTGTTATTCGATTGGATAGGCCATTAATCCTCTGTGTACACACAAAAGGTAACTATCGCGGCATCACATGACTCAGTCTAACCAAAGAGCCCCGTGGCTTGGGCTGGGATAGTCAAATGTGGATTAAATTTCTTACTCCAATTGGATGATTTAGGTCGAATAAATCAAATGTTTTTTTTTCCTGCTTTAGTAAAATTTCTCAATTCTAATAAAATTATCAAATTATAGTAGTAAATTCGACCCTTTTCTTATTTATTAAAAAAATTCAAACACTTAAAACTGCTATTAAAGTAAAATATTATCTCAAGTAATTAAATGTTTGGTCTGTTGGTTTTAAAGACTGAGATTATGTTTGACAATCAAAAAAATTTAAGAATTTTGAGTTATAAGAGAAAGTTTTGAGAGTTTGACATTTTATGGGAGTTTGTAAAAAGTTGTGAAAGAGTCTGAGAATGTTGATTGTAGAATGATTTTTACTGGAGTTTGTTAAAAAATAAAGAGTGATAAGATTTGATGGAAATTTTTTTAATTAAAAAGTAATATAATTTGTTAAAAAGTAAGGAAATAGAAGATTTGATTTTTTTTATGAGAAAGTACTAAAGTTAATGTGAAAATGTGTGTTGACATTTGTCTGAAAATTTTAGATTTTGATGTTTCATTGTAAATATTTAGCATTTTGAAAAAATTTCTTAAAAAGTTGAGAATTTTTTTATTACCAAGCATAATCTTAAATATGTTCCACACTCAATCCTGGCACAATCATAAAATCCAATTTTTTAACACAATAATATAATCACCAATCAACAAATGCTGTCAATCCATTTGTCTCCAAAACCGAGTGGGTCGGTTCTGCTCACGGTTCTGGGGGCCCAATGGGATGAACTACACCAAGCCGAGGATATACCCTTAATTTCACCTTTAACAAAAAAAAAATAGTGACTAAGTGGAGGGGAAGAGACGACGACGTCTCTTCCCTCCCTTCTTTTATGTTGATTAGCCCCCGACGCCCCCTCTCGTTCAGTAACTCAATTCATCCCTTTTTCTTGAACGGAAACCCTAGTCGTCCCCAACCCCTCTCTCTCTCTCTCTCTCTCTCTCTCTCTCTTATGCCCTCTCTCTAAACTGAAACCCTAGATACAAGCATTCTCTCAGTCTCTCTCAAGCCCCTCTCTTTCTCTCTCTCATGCGACCACGCCCATTCTCTCAGTATTTTGCATATAGGTTCGAAGTGGATAGCAAGCAAGCCTTAATTACGCGTTATTGCCTTATTCGAACATAATACAATTCCTCGAATTCAAGCTTGTAGCCGCAAGAATCTCCCAATTTTTGGTTGTGCCTTGTACCATGCTCAATTGCGTCTTTGATCATGTTACCTTTCTTTTTCAATTTCACTTCTGGCTCATCTTCAGGCTTCAATAAAGAAGTTCGACGAAAATATATAGGCTAGAGTCAGCTGGTTCTTCCAATCGTATCACTTCCCTGTGAATGCTGGGTGTCGCTCAACAAGGTTGCGAGAGTAAAATTTGGCCCCATTACTGGGCCCAAACAGGGTCGAACCCCGAACTAGTCGGCCTGACCGATTCTCCCAACCGACGGTTTAGTTGTCGGTTGGGAATTCTTACTCCAATTGGATGATTTAGGTCGAATAAATCAAATGTTTTTTTCCTATTTTTGTAAAATTTTGAACATCATAACCTTGTAAGATTCAATATTTATTGTATATTTCTCTCTTGTAATAAAATTATCATATTATATTAGTAAATTGGACCCTTTTCTTATTTGTTTATTAAAAAAACTCAAACACTTAAACTTTTATTAAAATAAAATCTTATCTCAAGTAATTGCATGTATGGTCTGTTGGTTTTAAAGATTGAGATGATGTTTGAAAAGCATAAAATTTAAGAATTTTTAGTTATAAGAGAAAGTTTTGAGAATTTTATTTTTTGTGAGAGTTTGTAAATTTTTTTTGATAGAATGATTTTTATTGGAGTTTGTTAAAAGATAAGGAGTTGTAAGATTTAACAGAAATTTTTAATTAAAAAGTAATAGAATTTGTTATAAAGTAAGGAAATAGAAGATTTGATATAATTTTTTTAATGAGAAAGTACTGAAGTTAATGCAAAAATGTGTTGAAATTTGTGCGAATTTTTTAAGATTTTGATGTTTCATTGTAAAAAAATTCTTAAAAAGTTGTGATTTTTTATATTACCAACATAAGCTTAAATATACATTCAATCCTAGCACAATCTGAAAATCCAATCTTTTAACACAAGAATATAATCACCAATAAATGGAAGTAGATCGGTATATTTTTAGGTTGAAACCAACCGGGCCGACCCAAACCGGTCGAAATCGACCCGACCCAGTCGATTTTGGGGCAGCCCGGTTCAGCTGTCAGACCATTTCCCCCTAGAATCGAGTGGGTCAGTTCGGCCCACAGTTATGGGGGCCCAATGGGCTAAACCGCACCGAGGATATACCCTTAATTTTGCCATTTTTTAATTCTTTTTTAAAAGTAAGTGACTAAGTGGAGGGGGTCGTCTCTTCCCTCCCTTCTTTTATGCTGATTAGCCCCCCGACTTCCGCTCTCGTTCAGTAACTCAGTTCATCCCTTTCCCCCAAAATGAAACCCTAGCCGCCAGCGCCTCTCTCTCTCTCTCTCTCGTGCCCTCTCTCCAAACTGAAACCCTAAACACAAGCATTCTCTCATTCTCTCTCACGCCCCCTCTCTTTCTCTCTCATGCAGCCACACCCATTCTATTAGTCTTTCACATATAGGTTCGAAGTGGATAGCAATCAATCCTTACGTACTATTGCCTTATTCGGACAAAATACAATTTCCCGAATTCAAGTTTGCAACCGCAAGAATATATCCCAATTTTTGGTTGTGCCTTATACCATGCTCAACTGCGTCTTTGATCATGTTACCTTTCTTTTTCAATTTCACTCATGGCTTCTTTTCAGGCTTCAATAAAAGAAGTTCGGTGAAAATATATAGGTTAGAATCAACTGGTTATTCCAATAGTACCTCTTCCCTGTGAATGCCGGGTGCCGCTCAACAAGGTTGCGAGAGTAAAATTTGGCCCCATTACTGGTTCCCAACCGACCGAAGCGGGCTGACCCCTAAACTGGTTGGCCTGACCGGTTCTCCCAACCATTCAGTCATTGGTTGGGAATTCTTTACAACCGAACCAGTCTGTTTGGCACACGGTTTGGGCTCAAAATAAATTTGATCGGTCGGTTTTCAGCCCTAAATGGAAGGCTTTGAAATTTATGGTTTTGTTTGGCAAGAGTTTTTTTTTAAAGAATTTTGAGTTTTTAAGATAAAATTTTGAGAGTGATTTTGATGGGGTTTGTAAAAAGTTAGTGACATTTTTAAAAATGTTTGATTCTATAATGATTTTTATTAGAGTTTGTTAAAAAAAAAGTAAGAAGAGAAAAAACTTGATGGAATTGTGTTAATAAAAAATAATGAAGTTTGTTAAAAATTAAGGAGAGAAGATTTGATATAATTTTTTTTATGAAAAATATTGAAGTTAGTGTGAAAATATGTTTTAATTTGTGTGAAACTTTTAAGATTTTGATGTTTTAAAATAAATTTTTTTATCACCCAACAGCAACTTATATGAATAAATAAATAAAGTGTATTTGCATTTCCACCAGCATTTGTTATGCCATGTGGCGCAAGGCACCTAAGTCCTAATGCGTTTGTTCAAGTCCATCTCGGCTAATGAAATTGTGTCTACCAATAAGTCATGATATACAATTTTCGTTCAAATAAGGATGAAGTGTTCAAAGTATAAATTATTGGTAGTTGAAAGACGAAATGTAATGAAATTAGTAGTCTGAGGTGTAAAATGTCAGAACCCTAATAATAGGCGAAAGTGTATTTTTCTATTTTTTTGTTTTTATTTTTGATAAACTAATGTAGATAAAAAAGATGGTGCTTTGAATTTAGCTATTTTTATATACTTTTGTCTTTTATCCCGTATTCAATTTAACACTACACAGTTAATCCTTCCCTTATATGTTATCTAATAGGCAAAAGCAAGATCATAATCGCTTGTAATACATGAGTTCGAGATGAAATGTTTGGTGTTTGCAAGTAAGATCCATTGTTTATTTCAAAATGTTAAGTAAATGACAACTCATTTTATAGTATAGCTGTATAGGCGTGCCAATGCCTTTATTAAGTAGAGACTAGTTTAGGTGAACTTTCCCTTCTTACTGGGGATGTTTGAGTCGGGCCAATTATCTGGGGTTAATATTAAAAAATTCATTACATAATTTTTTAATATTATAATATTTATTAAAAATCTTTTCTCTCTTCACTTTTTCACCAACTCCCATAAAATATCTTTACTTTATAATGGTCTTGCTTGAGCTCCAATTATTTGGGGCCAATTATTTGGATTTAATAATAAAAAATTCATCACATAATTTTTTATTATTATAATATTTATTAAAAATCTTCTCTCTTCACTTTTTCACCAACTCTCATAACATATCTTTACTTTATAATATTTTTCAAACTCCAATACCCAAAATTTACACACTCAAACATCCCCGTACATATAGAAAAATACTATGCATCGAGTCCTTAATCCGTAGCCTTTGGGTTGTTTAATTTATATTACTTTTATAATTTTATATGATTAGTTTTAAATATATGGTAATTAGACGAACAAACATAAATAAATAATTTCAAAAATTATGCAAGGAAATGACATTAAACCCAAAATAAAATGTTTGCATAGTTTTAATAAATAAATATATATTAAAAAAGAGTTATTACATGCACAATTTTAAGATCCGAATTCAAATAAACTATCTTGAATTAATGTATGTAGTCAAAATCACACGAACCTTCACGTTTTCAATTGAATAAACTAAATGCTCCACTAGAGCTTTAAACAAATCTTTAAATTTTGTTTTGTTTTAAATAAGTAGCAATGGCAAAATTTTATTCAGAGGGTAAAGATATTTTTTTTTTTTTGTTAATTTTAACGGCGGAAAGGTAAAAGTTACCGAAAATCGAACTGAAGAGATTCAATATTATAAAATTAAAAAATGTGCGCCAATATTTCATATTTGGGGTGCAAAATTAATTTCTCCGTTCCTTTTTATTATTATTATTATTTATTGAAATAAACAGATAGACCGTAGACAAGGACGTGGCCCACTGTCTCCGCCCGTAGGAACCATTATAAAAAACACTAACCGGAAACCGTACCTCTTTCCTAACGTTACCCCGGCTCTCTCTCTCTCTCCGAGAGATCAATCGTTCTTCTCTCTTTCTCCCTCTTGCTAGAGATTCTCTGTGTTTCTCTCGCTGGGATCGTGGTCCCGTGGATCGCCCTCTCCACGATTGCAAGTGAGTAGTTTTATCCTGTCTTGAAATTTCAACGTGATCGGTAAAATATAACGGTAAAAATTTTAGCCTTTTCCTTTCGTTGAATTCACCGCGAAGAGGTTTCGTTATCCGCATGTTTGGTTACCAGGAAACTGGGAAAAGAAGAACAATAGTGGAGAAAATTTCCTTTGGAATATTGTGATAAATTCTCTTCTGGGTATTCTATGATTCGAGTCAAAATCGTTTCAAGAGTTCGTGCTCTTTAATGTTTTTATATTTCGACATGATCGCTGGCACCATAACGTTTAATATCCTTAAATCTGTTTTCTTTTCCTATTTCAAATAGTGGGTTTCATTGTCCGCATGGCTGGTTACCTGAAAACTGGGTACCAAGAAAGTTGAGGAAATTTTTGCAAATATCTTCACGAACTTTCTTCTGGGTATCCAAGAACTCGGTGGAAATCTTATCAATGTTTCCTTCTCTTTTATGTTATAATTTTAACTGGATCGTCAAGAAGATAAAGCTAAATTATTAGTCTTTTAATGGAAAAAGAAGCTTATGGCTCATTATCCTCAGGTTGGTTACCTTGAAACTGGGAAAAAAAGGAAGAAAAGTGAAGTTTTTTATTTTGTAAAATTTATCTTCTGGGTGTCCCAAAAAGTGGTATGAAGATTTCTTTTTTTGCTTGACCATTCTCGAACGAAGGTCGTCATTAGTTGAATACAAATACCATTTTAAGAGTTGTTTTAACCTGAAAAATTGCAAAACCTTTTCTTTCTGCTGGTCATGATTGTTTCAAGAAAGGTAGTGATCATCCAATCTTGGTTTACTAATTATTGGGTTGATTATGCAAGTGAGGATGTCATCATTTAGTGAGAGCACCATTCTCTTCATTGGTCGGTTCCATTGTAGGGTGTTATTATTCAATATTGGAGGAGCAATATATGTATCTTTTTCCCAAGTTGGAGTTTGAAGTAGATAAGTCTGGGAGCTCACGTTTAATTTTTTGCACTCTTTTTTTCTTGAGCAAATATTTGCTGGAGTTTTTTTTCATTTGAAAACTCTTTTTGGTGTTGGTAGGTTGTAGAGGATCAAGATAACGTTATTTAGAATCTCTTCTAGGCTTTTTGTTGTGTTTGGTTGCAGCATAAGGTTTTTATATATTACTTTGGACTGAATCGGTTGTCCTTGTGAGAGGATAGATTTAACCAAATTTTGAAACCTAGTAAAGTCTATGTGCTAGAGCCAAAAAGGAGAGCAGCTTCGATTTGGATAGAAATAAAACAAGATCCTTATGGATGCTTCTCATAATAGTTAGGAGACTGGTATTTTCTTTTGCCTCTTGTAGGAGGTAATTCAGCAGTAACGGTCTTGTCTAAACTGGGGCTTAGCACTAGTGGTGGATTCATTAATAATTCTCGACCCATGTTTTATAGAATCATCTCTCCCTCTCTCAATTGATTCTGAGTTTTCCCCTTTCTGGGTTTCTATACCTAGAAAAAGGAAAAAGGTGCATCTTTGTTAATCCAATTTTAGGATCTCTTTTATGATTTAGAACACCCTGTGGGAGCATTTGTACTGGTTTATATGACTAATTGGATGAGAGCCTGATACTAGAAATATGGAGCTGAAATAGGGTACCTCATGCTGGTGGTCTTTTAGGTTGAGTTCCTTGTACTTTATATTTGGGGTAGTGTTTGGGATGCTTCACAGGATGCTGTAGTTGAAGGTTGTTACTGAAACATGTGGGAAAATTGAGATTGTCTCGTCAGTTTTTCTAGCTTTTAAGATCACACAAGCTGAATATTTATTTTTCTTTGTCTGCTGAGTTCCAATATGATCGTACAGTCGATCACCAAACAAATTGAACAACAAGAAGTATTTTTCATTCTACGTTGAATTGATTGTAATTATTGCTGTTCATGCTGATTTCTTTTGGTGTTTTTTATGAAAGCAGGTATTCAACATGGGCCAAAGGAATATGCTATGCACTAATCAGATGATTGGATTTGAATTGGATCATCATGGCCAGAATTATCTCCGTCCGGAGCCCTGCATCCTCTTGGGGCCCAATGCAAACTTTGCGCAACCCAATCTTCGGAGTGTGGTACCAGCTTCAGGGAACACAGCTAACATTGACGTCCAATATTTGATAGAGCACTGTGACAATCCTGTGATTTATGGGATGACACAATACAATGGAATGCAGCATCATTGTAATCTTGATTTAAGTGTTGCACCTGCAGCCAACTTTTATTATTCTTATGTGACACCTTCTAGTAGTGTGGCATTACCTACTCTCCGTAGTCATGGGGCCTCCAATCACTTGCCATTTTCAAGCAATTATGGAGTCGTTGGAGTTGCTGCTGATGAACATGGAAGCAACAGTCACTTTATGGATGATGTCAGGGGTCCGTACAAGAGAAAATATGACGAAGGAACTGCTGGGAATTTTCAACATAATGATGCCTCATCAAGCTCTAGTTCGTCAGTTTCTTCCTTGAATACAAGGCATCCTGATGGGGTTGCTGTTATGGATGCTGCATCTTTTGACCTGTCCCAGTACAGAGGGGTTGGTACTCCATCACTCATGGAAGTTGGACCCCAGAGAAGTTTGAGAAATAGATCAGGTCCTAATGGGATGGATTCTCTTGTGGTGCATGACCATAATCATTTGATTCAAGGAGGTTATATGGGTCAGCCTTTTCAGTCAGCTGGTGCTCTTTGGTTGGATCAGCATTTGAACAGTAATTCCACGGATGGAGGTGCTTCAACCTGGAACCAGGCTTCTGCAATGCCCTATATACATGGTAAATCACTCATTGCTTGAGTGAATTCTCCTTTTCAGATCTCCATTTGTACCCATGGCTGTAACTTTATGTAAGAATTTTAGGATTTTGTCTTGTTCTTTAACTTTATTAATGAAGCTTATTCTCATAAGCATGATTGTCTCTGTTCAAAGCCTCTCTTATAGCATCTGTTTCTGAGAATATCTTTGTGGTGACGAAGGGCGCCTTTGTGGATACCTCTCTCTGTCTCTCACTTATATATCCCTCACAGGGAGCAATGCCAATGGAACCCGGAGCACTGGTATATCAAGATATCACGAGACAGCTAGCAGCAGAGCTCTCCCTAGTTTCCAGCATCCTCTGCCTATCAACCACCGACACCACAATCAACATCATCCAAGCCCACCTATGCTAGGAGCAAGAGGCCAGAATATTAATTTCCACTCTCCAGTAGCTGCAGCTTCATATAGAGTTTCAACAAATCCTTCTACCAGTACTCTGAATCCTGCTCAGAATAGTTTCGAGATGGGTCTTAGGCATCCAGGATCTGTTCAACCAACCGGTCTTCGAATATACCGTCCCCACAGAGGGGGATTTGTGCCTGAGGCAACTCTTCGACATCGCAATCTTCCACACTTGAGAGTTATGCAGGCTGATGTAATATTCTTCTCTATTGGGGCTTCTTCTTCTTTTTTCTTTTTTCTTTTTCTTTCTATCACTCTATTTCCATAAAATAGCTTTATTTTGTGTTGAAGCATTTGGCATCTATAATCAAATATTCATGTTACTGGTAATTACTAATTGGCTAAACTGTTTGGTTTTAATACGCGTAGGAAACTGCTATACTAGATATGCCAGAATTTTATCAAGTGGGCAATCTGATGGACCATCACAGAGACATGAGGTTGGATATAGAGCACATGTCTTATGAGGTAAGCTGAGGATGATTAATTATATATGCTTCGATTCTGGGAGATGGTTGTTAATTGAACAATATTGGGGTGCAGACTGATAGTTTCTGATTTAGAAAAATAGAGTGCCTCTGTGTTTTTGAATTTGTACAAATTACATACCTCTATAGAAACTCGTTAAACTTGAAATTTGCAATTCCTGCAGGAGCTTCTTGCATTGGGGGAACAGATTGGGAATGTAAGCACTGGGTTGTCGGAGGAAACTGTCACAAGGCAATTAAGGACAAAAACCTATGTAACTTCTGCTACTGTTATCAACCTGGAGGAGGCAGCTTCTATGGATCAGGAAGCTGATTCTTGCATTATATGCCAGGTACCTGAAAACATACTGTTTGGTGTTATCATTTTTGCTCGTAGTAATACAATGTATCCTGTTAACTGTCTTACAGTTTTCAAACTATGTCAGCGCGGATTAATTTTTCCACTGGATCATCTAAAATCCATTTTCTGAACTAACATATGGGTGTTGTATTGAATTTGCAGGATGAATATAAGAACCGAGAAAAGATCGGAATTCTTGATTGTGGGCATGAGTACCATGCGAATTGCCTAAAGAAGTGGCTGCTCGTGAAGAATGTGTGCCCCATCTGCAAATCTGAAGCTCTGACCAGAGGAAGGAAAGATATATAAAAATGGGGCAACGTTTGTGGAAGATCAAGCGAAAAACTCTTCCATTTGTCTTCTCACTTTAAAGCTAATTATCTTAGCAAGTTGATATGTTGTATGGTATTTTGTAAATGTACTAGCATATAGACTAACTCGTGTTGTCCGATTATTGCCCGACCCATTTATTTGTTGGCTTCTGGAACATGGCTTAGTTCCTAAAGCAAAACTGTACAGACTTTGTCATGATAAATACCGGTGGTGCGTTGTTGTCCAATTACTCTATTCAGAATGATGTTTTCTTTTTTCGTCCACAAAATTAGCGAGAAAGACCCGAAATCTGAATCCATTTTCGGCAGGTCTTGGTGCATGAGCTGGGCGGAGTGGCAAAGCTTTATTTGAACCCGGCTAAATATCATTTTGTTGGTTATTGAATGCTTCATAGAACCCGGCTGTTGAACCCCGGATTGGGCTTTCCCATTATTTGAGCCCGAATGCCCTTCACTATTCTGTGTTTGGACAACCAGAAAATGAGAGACAGAGAAGAAAGAAAATTGAATGTTTCTTTCCTTTCCATCAATATATAGTTCGTGACTTCAAACAGAATCCTTTTTTTTAAAATATAAAGAGGGTGATAATTTGCATAAATTATTTTAATAAAAAGAGATAATTTAAAAAAAAAAACTATTATCGCCCAGTTATACTCAAAACCGGGAAAGATTTCAATAATAATAATAATAAAGCTAAAAATCTGAGGACTAAATGGTCATTGACTCAGGAAAAAAAAACCTATAAAAGCCCTGACACTGGGCTGCTTCTCTCCACGGAACCATTTTTCAAGCTGCGATCTTTTCAGGTACGCTACCTTACTGTCTCTCATTCCCCTTCATTTTAGAATTGTTCTCGTAGGGCTTCGTCATCACCTTAGTCTGCCTTATTATTTTCTCGCTCTTGTAAAAAGATTTGATCTCTCCGTTTCCTTGCCAAGAAAGCGAAGCAATAGTATCCGCATCCGGACCATTTTCTGTGTGGTCCTCCAACGGAGAAAGTACAAAAAGTCGAGGTAGGATTATCGAGTGGGTTGAACTGTTTCGTGAATCATTAAGAAGTTATTTCGTAGTCCCTCTTGGCAATCCAAGGGAGTTAGGGTTTACTTGTAATTTTTTGTTTCATATCTTATTTAGGTCACCTCTTTTTTCTGTAGTTGGTTTTTTCCCCCCTCAATCATTGGGTTTTTGTGAGTTCTCATTGAGAAATATTGGTATTCCAAGATCGTTTTCAGTTTTAGCGTAAATCTTGTTCCCATCTATGGAGAGAATAATCTTGCAAATTTTCTGCTATTTGATGTTTTTTTTTAAAAAAAAATCTAAAGTGGGTTCTTCCTTTTTTGGTTTAATGAGTTTGCCTTTGTGTTAATGCTTTTGATGTGGGTTCTTTTTTCTATTTGATAATTGATTGATTGAATTTCCTCATTTGGTTAGGATTTTCTTTTAACCGATGGATTGAGTTTGCAATTCCTTGATGTATTGAAACCCGCTTGATTTTTATAAATATAAGAAACATGCAATTACACTTGAACAGAAGAGAAGTGTTTCTGGGTGTATTCATTGAGACTATATGTAAGTTCAGCGTTGGTGCTTAACTTGTGTTGGTAAGTCTATGCTGGGCATATCTTTTTTGCTGGCATAATAGCCTTGGCGGTTAGGTAATAGAATTGGTGTACTTGGTCAAAGAATGTAATTTCAGTAGTGAAGATGGTGGTGAGTATGTAGACTTTAAGAATATAAGTTCTGGAGTAAGGGAGGCATATACTGAGCAGGGGCTAGTCAAAGAACAGATTGGGGACATTTTATATTTATGAGAGCACATTCCTTCTGTTTATAATGCATGCTGTTTATTCCATTTTATTTATTCTCTTAGCAATGGTCCCTTTCCCTGCATGCTTAATGGCTTATAACACATGAGGATGTGTATTGACTCATTGATATCAAACAGATTCGAGTCGTCAAATGGGAAAAAGGAAGTCAACGGCTAAGCCACCCCCAAAGAAGAGAATGGACAAGCTTGATACCGTCTTCAGTTGCCCCTTCTGCAACCATGGAACAAGCATTGAATGTCGTATGTAAGTATAATTTCTTAATATTCATTTCCCAAGTAGCACATTAATTTCTCAGGCTCGTGTCTGTCTTGATTGAATTTAGGGTGCGTTTGTGTACCAAAATTTTATCCCCTCTAAAATTTTAACACAATTAAATATTACAATATAATCTCTCTTTCCCCATCAAATCATTACTATTTACTACAAAAAATATAAAAAATTACCTCTCTTCACTTTTTCACTAAACCCAATACCTAAAATTTTAACAACACTAAAATTTTACAACACAAACACAACCTTAGATACTGGAAGGTTTTCCAGGACAAGTTTTGAGGTGGCCCATCTTTCTCGACATAGGCGTTTGGAAAAATTCCCCTTTTCTTGAGTTTGGTCTCTCATGTTCTGCGTCATTTGCTTAGATCACCTATATCACACATCAAATTTAAGAAATCATGCAAATTCTAGGTTCAGAATTCTATCAGCTGGGGGATCCTATTCTGCATCATGCAGATTACTTTATTGTACCCTCTGGAGCTTGATAACATGTCAGAGTTATTATTATTGGTGGTGGGGAAAATATCCTTTTGACTAGTTTTCATTCACTAAAAGGCGGATTATGAAAATTTGTTATTAACCTTAGGATGGTATCCTCAGTACGATTGAATTTCTAGTGCTGCCTAATACCCTTCAGTCTGGTCGCAAGGTATGCAAATATTCACTCAATTTCTGCTGTTAGCCAAATCAAACATTTAAGCTCGAGTTTATAAATTTTTTCCCCTTCATCCCTCATTCTTCACATGTAGTATTTGTTTTCTGCAACCAATGTCAGGTGTTATATAAGTAAGCTATTTTTTAATTTTTGTTATGTAATTCTTCCTTTTGAGGAAAGGGCAAGAAAGTTATATCTTTTGAGGTTTTATGTGATGTGAAGTGTTCGTTCCCTGCTGTTGAGGATGACGAACCAATATACCACTTGTTTATTTGCTCGTGTAGAGAATTCCATATTGTTGTTGACTCGGAACTGAACAATTTTATTTGGTTTCAGTGACATGAAGAACTTGATTGGTGAGGCTTCTTGTAGGATTTGCCAAGAGAGTTTTAGCACAACCATTAACGGTATGCTATATTACCCTTGCCTTTGGGCAATAACCTACTAATGGCCTGGAGTTGTCAAAAGAGTTTCAACTTTATAAAGTCGTCCCAAATAGGACCAATGTCAGTGGTGAACTAATCTTTCTTTTATTCTGTTTTTGCAGCTTTGACTGAACCCATAGATATGTAAGTTGAGAACTTTGTCCGGATTTTATTCAGTCTCTCAGGGAATTGCTTTTCTCTTCACCTTTTTACTCATTTCACATTTTCTCCTTTCCAGATATAGTGAATGGATTGACGAATGTGAGCGGGTTAACAACCTTGAAGACGATGGTGCATAGGAAGCTGTGAAGATGTTCCCAACTCTGGTTCTCTTTTGGGAAAGGAAGAGGATACCGGAAAATTATGTAGCTATTGTTTTTGTCTATGATGAAAGTGCCTTGTTGGTGATGCTGTCTTACTCCTGATTTTCATATCAGACGAATTGTGTGTATTGTAATACTTTTACTTTGACATTAGTAAATATTTGGACGTTGCAACTTAGTTTGTTGTTCCTGATTTTCTGTTTCTTCCCTGTACTAGGGAAGATAACCAGGTTCTTCAGGTTTCTGTGATAAATTGTAGTAGATTTGTTCCCACGTGTTGGGGTGTGTTATGGTTGATTTTCTTTTGTTTTTGAGATCGTGCAGTTTTGGGACCTGTATGTTGGGTTTAGATTCTTCCTATATCCTTTTCCTTTTTGAGAGAGCGTATCGCTTTAATATGCCCTGATCACTAAACACATCGAGGCACTGAATGAAGTCTTATCATCACGTTCTTCAATTTGATGCGCTATGGAAGTTCAAAATAGTTTGAAAAACAGGAACCATACGAAGAAAGAATTGTTTGGCACTGTGGATTATGGAAGTTCAAAGGATTGTTTGGCAAATATCGTAGAATTGGATCAGCTTGTTGCTGATATCTCTCTTTTAACGTTGTAATTTCTTGCAGAATGCAGGTTTTCTGACCATGAGTCGCGTATTTTTATGCATTGAAACATACAGTAATTTATGCAGTGAGATACCGAGTTAGTTTTAAGTTTGGATAAAGAGCCTCTTAGGTTTTAAGGGTTTGGTACACTTCTATGATTTTCAAATGAATCAGAGGAAGGCTGTTAAGCCAAGACGCTTACAAGACTTCATATCATATTTATTAGTTATTGGGTTAATTACAAAAAATTCTTACGAACTTGTATGTCAATCTCAAATACTTCACTGGACTAAAACTCGTTACAACCTAGCCCCATCTATTACGTGGCACGCTGCAATTTGGCTTTACACCTAGATTTGGCGTTAAAACTCACGATTTCTATCACACGTGCCTTGCACGTGATACCCAGACCACGTGAACTTACCAGATTGCCCCCCCGTGCCCTAACTCTTTGACTAAATATTTAAACCATTCTTCGATGCGGTGCGTTTTGATCTTATGCCCCCATTTACTTGTCTTCAACTTTTATCGGGAGTGTTTCTTTGTTATCCGTCGGAAATCCACAAACAAGAGTGTCAATTAGGGTAAACGCTTCTTCTCAGATTGACTAAGGTAAAACACTGACATTTATTGTGTTTCCTTTACTTAATTTCACATGGCATTGTTGTTTACGAATCTGTTTAATGATATACCCATGCGGCTAAGTTTGAAATCTTTGTTTTCGTAGCACCTGAATAGTAGCCAACATATTAGAATTAGCGTTGGTCTACTCAATTTCTATCAAGTATAAACCATTAAAAATTTGTCCATAGTTAAAAAATTGTTCAGATTTTTCTAACGATACCGTGAAGTCACTCAGCACTGACTAACTAACAAGAATTAAAACCACACATTGAGTTAACGATACCGAGAAAAAATTTTCTCGACTCCTTTCTAACAAGAATTAACCTCATTCTTACCTCTCTTTTTCTTTAACGTTTTCTCTATATTTTCTTGTCCTCTTCAGAGAACCCTCTAGCACACAGGGCATATGTGATGTGTCTATTATTCTATCCTAGTTAAATATTTGCTTTCCTAAAAACCTTCCCTTAAAAATTATTTAAACTCAAAATCAAATTGGTCTGAAAAATTATTTGTAGTTTGCAACATGAGATTTAGTGCTTTAGTTAGCGTATGACATCTTATATGCTAAATTGCTTCCTTGTTTCCAAACTGAGATTAAGTGTGTTGTGTTGTGCTGCTGCTGATTCAGGATTTTGTTTAATCAGATTACGTGATGTCCACTTCCAATAGTGGTTCCAGCTCTTAGGTTACAGACAATGGGGCAAATTCTGGCAGCCCTCCATATTTCTGCTGAGTCACAACCTACTTGAAGACCTCATACACTGAGCACAATTTCGGGCTTCGATTTATAGTTGTTCGAACTATAAGATTAAACATGAGTGTTAATTTTTTACTTGGTTTGATCCTCCGATGTGTGAACATGGGAAGATGGTGTTGAAACGCATGCGAGATAGACAAGAACGTTTAAATGTCGACCAGAAGAACATTGAAATCTTAAAGGACGACATTGAATGTTTAAAGGAGGACGGTGAAAGTGTAACACCCCGACCCAAAAGTCTAAACGGATAGAATACCACTTGAAAATATCATCACAACCAAAGAAAAAAAACTCATAAAAATCTTTATTCCATCTTCAATAATCAAAATGAATCCCAACAGTTTAGTCAGAGCACTACTAAAAACATATATTCTTAAATACTTCTCTTAACAAGAGTCTCAATAAACAATTTTCCCAATAAGCAATAAAACAACTAAAGTCTCCAAAATAAAAACAATTATTAGTAAAGTCTCCATAGGACTCTTTATTCAATAATCCCGCATCTTGCAATTACTCTCAGAGATTACAACTCGCAATCTTTCTATCACTCGCTGCCACCAACCTCTAAATCTGAAAGATAGAAAATAAGTGGTGAGCTATAACTAGCTCAGTAAGTAGCAAGTCAATGAGGGTAGGGGAAAAAGACAATTTATCACAGCAACCGAAATCTAGAACAAAATATCGTGAGCAATACTAAACCCAAAAATATCAGTTTGTAACAAAAATTATATAAGACCGCGCAATATAGGGAAATCACCAATGGTCACACAGACCTCCAGGCCACAAAGACATCCAAATATTAGGACACACAGTCCTCCAGGCCACAAAGGCCTCCAAATACCACGAGGGGTATCAAATTGGCCACACAGACCACAAGGATAAATTGGTCACAAAGACCATAGAGATATATCACCAGCGCAAGGATAATTTTCACAGCATGCTCACCAAAACAAGTTATAAATATTTCAATTGAGTTTTACAAAATCTCGACAATCTCATTTTACCCAAAATTTGTTCAGTTCCCCAAATAATACATCAAAACCATATAAAATACGGTGCACGTTCAAAAACTCATTGAAGAACCACTTACCTCGAACGCTTAACCAATCTTTAAAGCTTCTTCAATAATTGTCGAACAATCTCTCGAAAACTAGTAGCATTACCTCAATCTAAATTTTTGTTCTCCAATACACATTCTCTGCAACTATTTATTAACCTCAATCTCTGCAACTTTAAAATTCAAACATACCTCTATCCATCACTTTTAAATTCAAACATAAGATCTTTATCCATATCTTTCAAATTCAAATATAAGAATAATCTTTATCCATATCTTAACCTTTAAATTCGAACTCAAGATCAAATATCTATATTCAAACCTTTAAATTAATTCAAATATAGATTACACCTCCATGTCAGCACCTTTAAATTCAAAAATACGATTCAACCTCTATCCAAAAATCAAACATAGGATTAAACTCTATCTCTTCGTTTAAAATTTGAATTATTAACTTACACCTTTTTTCGGGACGGGGTATTACAGAAAGCCTGAAGGAGGAGATTGGAAGCCTGAGGAAGGAGAAGCAAAACCTGAAGGAGGAGAACGAAAACCTGATGAAGGAGATTGAAAATTATGACATTGTTTTAATTAAATATAAGTTCACTTTGTTTGTTTTGTGCATTATGTTAGTAGTTATGGAGCTTTTAATGTTGTAGACCTGAGACCTTAATTAGTGTAGTACTCATGTCCTTTTGATTATGTAATCTGACATTAGTCCCTATGTTAGTAGTTGACGACTAGGTTTGATATAACTCGTTTCTTTTTTATGGTTACCTTTATGTTTGTATTTTGTAACTCAGTTTGGAATGAGACAAAAATTTCACTTCGAGTGCTGATGTTTCATTTTGGTTTATTACCAAATTCAAAACATAAAGAATGCGCATTATAACATTTCGGTTTCTTTCCAAATTGTTTCATTAATTGCCAACGTATTCGGCCTAAAAAATTGCTATATAACGTCTTAATGGAGAACCTTTTCCACCTATTTTAATTGCAAACATAACATGTCTCAATAAATACATCCAAATGGCTGAATCAGTTTCATAAAATACATCCAAATGGTTAAACCAATATCATCAAATACATCTAAATGGTTGAACCAATTTCATCAAATTCATATAAATGGCTGAACCATTATGTACATCCACTTCCAAATGGACAATATCTATGGTTACATCACGACATCGATAAGCTTTAAACTCCACCAAACACAACTATTTCAGCTTCACAACCACCTAAAAAAAATACATACAAGCCCAACCAATACATACAACCCAAAACAACAATGACAGCCCAACCAATACATTTCAGCCCAAAACAACAAAGACTTCCGAAAACATACATATAGCCCAAAACATACATACAACCCGAAAACTACTATACATATGTCCAACAATAGAAAACAAAATCACTTCTTTCTCAGCCCGCTATCTTCCCCCTTCTTCTTCTTCTTCGGCTTCCTCGAGTCATCAATTGTATCGGTCTTTAGTTTTCCCTCCCCTTTTGCTGCTTCCCCTTTTTCTTCCGAATTACTTGACTAGGTTGATCCATTTATGACCCAGCAGCGGGATCGGTAAGGTCAATGAAGAGTTGTCGGGGAAGCCCTGAGGTCTGTGCCACTCCTCCTAATCGATCTGAGCTTCTGGTTCGTGTTACAACACCCCCAACAGGTGCTGACGTGGCTGCAGTTAATGGGATACTTCTGCTTCTTCCCCAGTTACTGGGCAGAGTCGATGGGCTAGACCTTCCCCAACTAAGGGGAGCGTGATTGCCAGCATATGTATGTGGAACCTGCAAAAATGTAAAGCATTCAGTTTCAAGTCATTTAGTTAAAATATGTTCAAATAGTTTGATACAAACTCAAACGACAAAATTATATAACAGTTACAACATCGGTCGTCATAACCGAAGAAACGAAGTGGGACAATCCAGCTTGTGTTGCGGGAAACTATTATAACACTTATATTAGTAATAAAACCACTTAAACATGCAACTAAGTTATATTAATTGTACATAACTCGGGTGGATTAGTTTGGGGCTGCTCGATAGGGGCCTTCTTCTTCTTCCTCTTGCATCCACTAGCATTATGCCCCTCCGCTCCACACTTGGAGCATTTGATGACAGTTCCAACTCGGCTAAGCCTAATACGACTCTTTGGCTCATCTTTGTCCCTCCTCCTTAACTTCTTTGGCCTTCCAGGCTGCACTCGTACCTCTGGAGGTTCAATAGGATCTTGTGGTGCCCGTTCCCATTGTTCTTCACATGGCATTGAGTTAATCATGGGCTCATATGCTTTCATATATGTCTCCAAGTTGTAGCAGCTGTCAACGTAATTCTTGGACTTCCCTCCATCGTACAATACTGCTGAAATGGCATGGGTGTAAGGTATGCCCGTCAGGTCCCATCGTCTACATACGCATGTCCTTTCTTAGAGATTTACAACGTGTTGTCTCCGTTTATGCTCCACCTCAAATAACTTATTCCCAACGTATGTAGAAATACACTCACATGACTCCACTCCATTTCTATCAAGCGTCTTCAGGATGGCTAGACACAGCCTCTGATCCATCTTATACATCCTTTCCCTCTTCATTTGATACCTCTGCATTAGCTTATTTTTAATACACTCCATCATTGTGACAATGGGTTTATCACGTGCCTCCATGATATATGCGTTGAAACACTCTGAAGATCTGACTTCGAGTAAGAGGGAAAATTAGACCTTGTCCATAGCGCTGTGTCAACCTTCATCAACTAGTCATATGCATCTTCACTCAGTGCTTTGTGTTGGCTTTTGTACACAATTGAGATTTTGATGATTTCAATAAATGAATCAAGTTTATAAAGTGGACATCTTCAAAGACAAAGACAACTTGATGAAAAAGCCAAACCTTGAAGAAAAAGGAACAAGAAGATGCAAAGAGCTTAAAGTGAAGATTCAAGACCTTAGGGTATAGTCCTTGTAACTCTTTATTTCATATTTGACAAGGATTTGAATCACGCACTTGTATATCTTTCAAAACATGTATAAACCGTTTTAAGTTTTGTTTGAAAGATTAAAATGTTTTTATAGGTTTCAAACCATCTCAATCAAACCTCCAAACCTTCATATACGTATGAGAAGTATGTCTTCAAAATTGGGTGTTTAAAAGTGGTCAAAAACCTTGTTTTTGAAAGAACCGAATCATGCTTAAGTTGAGGAGGTCGACCAGCTGTTCAAGCGGTCGACCGGTACTTTGACCGCCTCATGTAGCGGTCGACCGGTTGGTTTTGACAAAAGAGTCGTTAAAGCTTCTGACAATATGATCGTTGGGTAACGGTAACTTGAAGCGGTCGACCGACTCGTTTTAGCAAAAACTCTCAACGACTATAAACAACTAGTTTTCATATGTGACCTATAAATACACCTTCATTTCGTCTAAAATGATAACCCAATGACCATATATCATTTCTACTACTTGAGAAATATTCTAAACCTTCCTATTCTATATTTCTCATAGTATTCACACAAAACACACTTTCATATCCTTGTCTTTGTGTGAATAAAGAGATAGAGCCTTCATTTTCATATCTACTCTATCAAGAGAGTTTTTGTTCTTTCATCTACCTATCTAATAGAGGTGTTTCCTTTAGTGAAATTGTTCACTAAAGAAGAAGCTTAGAGAGGGTATATCTCAAGCTTGGTTAGGTTATGAGTGGTGAGGCCGAAAAACCACTTGGGAGGGTTTGAGTGTTGATCCTGGGAAAACACTTGTACGGTTCACTAGCACCCGGAAGCTAGTGTGTAAAAGTTATTGGAAGATAGTGGAAAACCTCAAGGCTCGGTGAAGGAGCTTGAGGGGTGGATGTAGGTGGGTTTGCCGAACCACCTAAAAATACTGTGTTTGCTTCTCTTATCCATACTCTTTACATTTAACACTTACATACTTGTTATATCATTATATTTGTGCTAAATTAGTATTTGCTTTGCAAACACGATTTTGGGGGGTTAATATCGAAAAGTTTAGAAAACCAATTCACCCCCCTTTTGAGTTGCCTTAATCCTGAAACTAGGACTCACAATTGGTATCAGAGCTTGGTGCTCTTTATACAAGATTTAACAATCTTGAGTTAGAATGACAACTTCAAGCTTCAACTCTCAAGTTGAAGGACTTTCTACACTTAGACCACCATTTTTTAATGGAAATGATTATGCATATTGGAAAGCTAGGATGAAAATATATCTTCAATCTATTGATTTTAACTTATGGATTTGTATTTTAAATGACCCTCATATTCCCTCAAAGAAAGTTGGAGAGGTTGAAACTCTCAAAAGCGAAAACGAATATGATGCAAATGATAAAATGAAAATCTCTCTTGATGCAAGAGCCATAAACATATTATATTGTGCATTGGATAGAGGTGAATTTAATAGAATTGCATCTTGCTCAAATGCTAGAGATATATGGCATATGTTAGAAATTACTCATGAAGGAACAAGTCAAGTCAAAGAGTTAAAAATCAACATGTTTGTTCATAACTATGAGTTATTTAAAATGACACCAGAGGAGTCCATCACTGTCATGTATACTAGATTTACCACAATTATAAATGGCTTGAATGCACTTGGAAAATCTTATAATAACTCCGATTTGGTGAGAAAAATTCTTAGGTCACTGCCAAAAGGCATGAGAGGCCAAAGTGACGGTCATACAAGCAGCCAAGGATCTCACCAAGTTACCTTTGGATGAGCTCATTGGATCCTTAATGACCCATGAGATCCAAATGCTCGAGAATGAAGATGAGAGCAAGAAAAGGATGAGGATCGCTCTAAAATCCTCCACAAGTGAAGATGGAAATCAAGATTGGGAAGATATAGTCTTAATGACTAGAAAGTTCAAGAACTTCCTAAAAAACAAGAAAGGAAAGAAAAACCTCAAATACAAGAAGACATCTTGGAAGGCTAGCAATGAAAGTTCCTCCTCCTCCTCCGAAGAAGAAGATGAAGAAATTGCTAACATGTGCTTCATGGCATTTGAAGACACTGATGAGGATGATGAGGTACACTCTTCCGATGATGAGCATGAAACTTCTTATAGTGAGCTTCAAAATGCTTTTAATGACTTTTTATGTCAATTCGAACTACTAGGTTCAAAATATACATCTTTGAAAAAGAAACTAATTTTAATCTCCAATGAAATTGATTTATTGAAAAATGAGAGGAACACTCTAAAGCTTGAAAATGATTTATCACAACAAAAAGCTTTATAATTTGAAAATGAAAAGATTGCTTTGAACAACAAGATTGATTCTCAAAGCAAAATTATTGAGAAGTTTACTAAATGAAGCAAAACCTTGAAAAACATGCTTAGTAGTCAAAGATGTGTCTTTGACAAAAGTGGCTTAGGCTACAAGCCATCAATTCACCGAAATTATTTTAAGAATTATTTTGTGAAGGCTAAGTTTTTTAATGCACCTACTCAAACATGTCATTTTTGCAACAAAAATGAACATATTATTTTTTATTGTGCATTAAAGAAACTTAGGAGCAAGACTCTCAAGAAAGCATGAGTTCCAAAAGGAACCAAAGCTAACATTGAAGGACCCAAGAAGGTTTGGGTACCAAAAATGGTTTCTTGATTCTCTTGTAGGATGGAGCAACAAATGGTGCTTGGATGAAACTTGCTTATCAAAAAGGCTCGTGACATTTGAGGACAAATGCTAAGGGGAAACCTTTGGTAACATCTAAATCCTTATTTGTGAATAAGTTTTTAAATTGTTGGCTAATTATATTCTATGATATTTTTCTTGGTTGCAAATGTATTTATCTTTCACATATTTTATTGCAAAATGGAACATCTATATGCTATCTCTTATACAAAAATCTTGATATTTGATGAGTTTTTGTGTGCTTAAACTTTCTTTGGTTGAGAATGACTTTTAAATTGTCATTGGTAGCTAAGAGGTTGGTACAAACCCACTCGGTGGACTACTATCGTAATAGCGATGGACTCTTGAGTCCCCGTTAGACATCCTCTATACCATTTCAAAGAGATTGTCATTTAAAACCCAAAGTTGTTCTTTTGGATGAAAAATGAACTTTTAAATTCTATCCATGCATTCTCTTTTTGACTGACAAAGGGGGAGAATTCTTAAATGTCTACATGCTTGGATTCCCTCTGTTTTTAGAATGCATATTTTGGGGAGAAATGCGTCCTTTGTCTTTTTGATGTGACAAAGGGGTAGAAATGTGCTAATAGTTTTGATGAGATTATATATTCTCATTTTAATTGAATTATGTTTTAATTGTATTACTCTTTATGAATCCAATGACTACTAATGCTTTGTCTTCAAGTTTTAAATGATTGTTCAATTGCAAAAGATATGAGGAGTCATCCCAAAACTATCACCTTATTGTCATCATCAAAAAGGGGGAGATTGTTGGCTTTTGTACACAATCGAGATTTTTTTGATTTCAATAAATGGATCAAGTTTATAAAGTGGACATCTTCAAAGACAAAGACAACTTGATGAAAGAGCCAAACCTTGAAGAAAAAAGAACAAGAAGATGCACGGAGCTTAAAGTGAAGATTCAAGACCTTAGGGTATAATCCTTGTAACTCTTTATTTCACATTTGACAAGGATTTGAATCACGCACTTGCATATCTTTCAAAACATCCATAAACCGTTTTAAGTTTTGTTTGAAAGATTAAAATGTTTTTATAGGTTTCAAAACATCTCAATCAAACCTCCAAACCTTCATATACTTATGAGAAGTATGTCTTCAAAATTGGGTGTTTAAAAGTGGTCAAAAATCTTGTTTTTGAAAGAACCGAATCATGCATAAGTTGAGGAGGTCGACCGGCTGTTCAAGCGGTCGACCGATACTTCGACCGCCTCATATAGCGGTCGACCGGTTGGTTTTGACAAAAGAGTCGTTTCTGACAATATGACCTTTGGGTAACGGTAACTTGAAGCGGTCGACCGGTTCATGTAGCGGTCGACCTACTCGTTTTAGCAAAAACTCCCAACGGCTATTAACGGCTAGTTTTCATATGTGGCCTATAAATACACATTCATTTCGTCTAGAATGATAACGCAACGACCACATATCATTTATACTACTTGAGAAATATTCTAAACCTTCCTATTCTATATTTCTCATAGCATTCACATAAAACACACTTTCATATCCTTGTCTTTGTGTGAATAAAGAGATAGAACCTTCATTTTCATATATACTCTATCAAGAGAGTTTTTGTTATTCCATCTACTTATCCAATAAAAGGTGTTTCTTTTAGTGAGGTTGTTCACTAAAGAAGAAGCTTAGAGATGATATATTTCAAGCTTGGTTAGGTTGTGAGTGGTGAGCCCGAAAAACCACTTGGGAGAGTTTGAGTGTTGATCCCGGGAAAACACTTGTACGGTTCACTAGCACCCGGAAGCTAGTGTGTAAAAGCTATTGGAAGTTAGTGAAAAACCTCAAGGCTCGGTGAAAGGAGCTTGAGGGGTAGATGTAAGCGGGTTTGCCGAACCACCTAAAAATACTGTGTTTGCTTCTCTTATCCATACTCTTTACATTTAGCACTTACATACTTGTTATATCATTATATTTGTTCTAAATTAGTATTTACTTTGCAAACATGGTTTTGGGGGGTTAATATCGAAAAGTTTAGAAAACCAATTCACCCCCTCTTGGGTTGTCTTAATCTTGAAACTAGGACTCACACTTTGTGGGTCATCATTTCAGCCTGCAATTTAGCAACCGTGTATGCTGAGCTGCTAGCTAGAAACGGTCCTTCAGTAACTGTCCACGATGCCCTTCATCCCTAAAATTGTCGTACAAGTGACGTATGCAAATTCGGTAGTCAGTTGTAAGAAGGACTTCGTTGAAACTTGGAATGAGGCCCCTGCAATGTCAAGTGGGTTCACACTGTAAGCAATCGTCAAGTATAGGAGAACCCGTAAGGTCAATCACTTAATATGCAATATGAATTTGTAATATGTTGTTTCTTATATGCAAAGTCAGATTTCATTATGCAGTATCAATTTGCAATTACTAATATGCACTTTGACTTGCACGATATTCAGACCCAAAGGCAACACATAAGCATGTTGTTTGTAAAGTGTTTGCAATATCAAATTGAACTCCGAACCTAAAAACAATACTAAGTGTCCAGCATTGACTTCAAAGTCAGATTTAATAACACAATATCAAATTGAACTCCAAACAAAAAAAATACTAAGTGTCCAAGATATGAATGCAAAGTCAGATTTAACAACAACTAAACAAAGTGCATGCCGAAACAAAAAAATACTAAGTGAATGCCGAACCAAAAAAAATACTAAGAAATAGCAAATGAATGCAAACTCAGCTTCACAACCCAATATCAAATTGAATATATATCACAATCAAGAAACACGTAAGTGTCCAACATAGATTATGACAAAGTCATATTTCAATATGCAATATCAATATGTAATGTGAACAATAAAATCCTTTTATGATAATCTAAAATGTTAATAAAAATTTGAAGATTAAATTGGTTACCTTTTGGGGATCTGTCCAGCCGTGTGGGAGATTGGGCCCAAGATCGAATACTAGGATGTTCAGAAATCACGACCAACTATCCTTCAACTCAGCCTCCACAACAACAAAGACAATGTGATATATATTCTCATTGTCATCTCGGCCAACAACTACTAATAATTGACCCTTGTAGGGGCTTTTCAAGAAACACTCGTCAACGCCAATAAGTGGTCTACAACCACTCTTGAAACCATTGCGCGGCCATAGAAAAGTACATACGCTGAAAGGAAGGCTGCATCTCCCTGATCGGCCTCTGAACCCTCAAAATTACACAAGACCCCGGGTTCGTACGCCGCAACATTGCACAATAATCCCACAGTCTCGCGTACTGTTGTCTATGCATCCCCTAAATCTCAATAGTTGCACATTTCTTTGCCTTATATAGCTCTTACCGACTAATGTCGACTTTCCACGTTCGTTTCATCTCTTCCCTTAGTGCCCAATAGGCCACTCAGGATTGTGCTTGAACTGCTTCAAGTACTTCACGGATATCCATTTGGAAGACACTTGGGTGTTTTTATAGCTCCGAGTGCATTGGTGGTCGCCTGCGTAAGAAATTATCTGGAATGTCAGCTCATTCTTCATATTGCAAGCGTATACTCGGTAGTTGCAGCGTTCTCGCTTGCATTGCACTATCACCCTATCTTGATCATTCTTTGCCCAATGCAAATCTTTGCCAATATGTATATTGGCCTCCTGGACTGAAACTCCCTAAACATTTCAACTGAGGGGAGTGTCATCCCTAGCTCCAACTTTGGGCTGACCATAAACTTCTCCTTAAACTGCATAAACTTCTCGCAATGAAATTCTTGATGTTTATTTCCTTCCTTACCCTACTCCTTCGATGGTGAAACCCAATCTTGACTGTTTTCAAGGTCTGCACCCTCTTCCCCTTCAATAGGTTTTTCATTATCATTAATTTGACGCTCATGCCCACCAGTGGCACCGTCACCTCTATCCTCAAATACATCATTTTCACCGTTAACTAATTGATCCCAAAACGAATCTAGCAGAGGATTTTCATGAGGTTCTTTGTCATCTTCAACAACTTCTTTCTCTTTCCCCTTATCACCTTTGTTCGTGGCCCTTTCTTAACTACGGGCAGCTTAAGTCTTTTCCTTTGTTGTTGTTGTTGGGCAGCTTTATCTCTGAATGTAACCAAGTAGAGAATAATTGTATTATGACCCTTATGACAGCTCACCATCTCCAACATGTCTACATCTGACGAAATCAGCTCCAATCCTTCGTCAAGTGACTTTGCTGGATGAACATAGTACATCAAGTCACCCTGAGTATATCCGTACTCAGTACACAACGATTCAAGCTTAAAGAATGAGAGCAAGTCCATATCCCAAGGCTCGTGGTGCAACGCCTTATTGCCTCCAAAGTACTCAGTGCATGGCATCCTCCGAAACCGTCCCCCGTAGTTTACCTCTAACAACACAAATTCAATTGTCATTGGTATTGACCCTGCAGAGTTATAAAAGAAAGCAAAAACATGAGTTAAACAAACAAACAACAAGTAAATGACAATAAACTAAAACTGAAATAGACTTATACTTAACAACAATGACTTATATTTAAACAACAATGATAATAAACTGAAACTGAAATTAGTCACTAACTGCAGAATGACTTATACTTATACTTAAACATCAAGGATTTATATTTAAACAAACTAATACTTCTACTTATACTTATACTTATGCTTATATTTATACTTTTACTTCTACTTATGCTTAAACAACAAAGACTTCAAACTAGAACAACAAAAGACTTATACTAAAACAACAAAATCTTATACATAAACAACAAAGACTTATACTTAAACAAAAAAGAAGTCAGGCTGCTTCTATTTAAGCAAAGTAACAACAAGCTTCTATCTAAACAACAATGACAATAAACTGACTTTGAAACAGAAAATGAAATGAGTTACTAACAACAGAATGACTTATACTTAAACAACAAAGACTTCTATATAAACAAACTAACAACAAAGACTTATCCTTCAACTTAAACAACAAAGACTTCAATGACTTATATTTAAACAGCCACTTCTAATCCTCCGTCATGTGCATTAATGGATCATCACATTTAAAATCATAATAGAATGTATACATTTATAGAAGGATTTCTATGGCACATATGAAAATAGTATACCACCTAAGTATATTATTTCCTATATGAGGGAGAATTAGCAGTTCCTATCTAAGAGTAGTGAGTTACGGAAGTTTTGTCAAATTGACAATTAGTGCTGCTGAAACCCATTATAATTAACACAACCTAAGAGAATACAAATACGAGGACAAATATGAGAATCTATTAAATAGTTAATGTTTTCACAAACTTCATCTTTTATCATCATAAAACACCTCCAATTCCTGCCCCCGCTGCTTCACAATTATCAAAATCACAACAAATAGGTCTCTTGCTTCACAATTATCATCATAAAGCAATTTTTTTCAATTTACCGCACAACAATATTATTTATTTCAAGCATCTTGACAAGGGAAAGAGGAGGAAAAATAAGATAAAATAAATCAGGAACCACAACATACAAGCAAAGACTAGTATGCCCGCCAATTATGTCCCTTAGACAAACATTTCTCATCTGCAGTAATTTATGGAAACTATTATTCTAATCCCTACATAATTAATCACCAATTGCTTCAAACAAACAAACAAATATTTCTCATCTGCAGCAAATACTTATACTTAAACAAACTAACAGCAATTGAAATCTTGTACTTAAACTGAAATGACTTATACTCAAACTGAAGAGGTCTTCGTTTAAACAACAATGACTTCAAACAGACTCAACCAAAGGCTGCAAGTAGGACAAACAACTCCTCTAAGATGCAGAATGCACACTACATTACCGAAGATGTATAAAATAATAGAAATGAGCTTCACTAAAATCAACTAAATAAAATGTCTCTGCATTGTTTGACATTACAAAAACTTAAGTGACTAATAATATGTCTCTGCATTTTTTGACATTACAAAAGCAACTAAAGAATAGAAATGAGCTTCACTAAAAGCAACTAAATAAAATGTCTCTGCATTGTTTGACATTACAAAAACTTAAGTGACCAACAAAATTAATGTACTTTAACCTAGCAACTAGCATAATTTGAGGAAAAAACACTTGGTGTAACGTATCAGTTAGCATAATTTGACTCAAAGGTAATATATACTCGTTGGATAATGTGGAATGCCAATCTTTTATAGTGTACTTGATATTGCAACATTTTGTTGTCTTAACTTACAGTTGTACGTAGGAAACTTTAGTGTTTACTTTGTTGCTAGGGTTACCTAAAATATGAGACTAAAGGAAAAAGCTGATAAGGACAATAACATATAAAAGACAAAAACGGATAAGGACAGTGACAAAAAAATACTATGACAGACACAAACAAAGGAGAACGTGCTTTTAAAAACAAAAATAGTAACCTTCCTGTGTGATCCTCCCTCATTGATTTCAGATCCCACGAAAAAAGGACAGGTCAAGACTTCATGGGTTTTTTTTTGTAATTAACCCTGGTTATTTAATCTTTCTTCTTTTCTTTTTTTTGGTACAAGTATAAATTATGTATGCCAAAGTCTACTTTAGTGAGTTTATCTAACGTATAGACAGTCTAAGGTCTCCCTCCCTAGACCAATAAAAAATAGTTACTAATTTTTTTTTTCAAAAGAAAGTGGAGAGTTCTAAATCCACTCCAATGCAAGAGTGGGGTTAGAAGGTTTAGTGAGCTCATTATTTTAGGTTTATCGATTGCTAGCAAGAGATTTTTTTTAAAAGAAAAAAAATTAAGATAACTCGTCACCCAAAAAAAAATTAAGATAACTGAAAATTTTAAACATTTGAATTAAGGCTACCATACACTGTATGTCTTATTAAGGTTTCAAATTGATTTTGACACATAAATTTATACAGTACTAACAATTATAATGTTTTCAGACAACATAAAAGCAGAAAGGCTCTTGACGACATTGCTACAATTCAAGTTTTGTTATTTGTTCACTCAAAGAAATCAAACTCCTTGTTATCCAGGATTAAATTTGCCTGAAAGCTTAGTAGAATTACACTTTAAATTATGATCTGTTGTGAGAAAAATAATAATTATACAATCAAGAAGCCAGAAAGTTCTTTTTTAAAAAACATAAATTGACATAGTAGCACTTTACTTTTAGGAGGAATGATTAAGAAAAGAGATTTGATAAATATGAAGTTCAGAATCAGATCTTTTAAAATTTTATGATCGAATTGTGCCCAAGAAGTCTCCTGTAACGGCTCAAGCTCACACTCCGGCAGAGAAACTAGTGCCCGAGACTCCTGCATCCATTGAAGAGGGGGTGCTAGTGCCCCTGCGGTGGGGGGTGGCAACTAGGGTTTAGAGAGAGGTAGAGTGGTGGACAATGGACTCGAGAGGGGGAACTAAATTCTAGTTAATGTAAAGGGGGTTGGGGGGGTAAGGGAAGGGTTGTCTCCCACCCACACTTAATAGTTAATGTATAAAAAAATACAAAAGTCCCAATATACCCTTCGGTTCGGTTCGGCCCACGATTTTGGGCACACCAACTCAATCAGTTCTCTCATAATTTGGGCTTACAGCTGAACCGGACTGACCCAAAACCGACCGGCTCAGTTGGTTCCGGCCCAAATTTGTTCAGAACTAGAAGGGAGTGGTTGGTTTTTTTTTTGGGCCAAGGAAGTGATTGGTTAGGCGAACGAGAGTAACCTTTTCGAAGATTAGACGGAAAATCTTGGACAATCCTGTCCTCTTGTAGGCACGTGAATTCGATTTACTTTTGGCGAAAAAAATTCCTCTTAGTGCTCATAAACTCATCTCTTTGTCTGTATCTCCTTTCTTCGAAAATTCGAAGAGATTTTAAACAGACGTTGAGTCAGGGTTGCAGCGCTCTCGGTAATCGAAACTCGACTTATAATAATACCCACTTCGGCGAACCTAAGCGCTGTTTCGAAGTTCCTTTGTAAATTCGACACTTGTTTATCGTTGAAGCACTTTCTGTTGCTTCTGAGAGTTGCAGAGGGAGGGCGGGCGAGAGATTATGGGTCGGCCTCCTAGCAATGGAGGCCCTGCCTTCCGCTTCATCCAACGCGAGGTATCTTGTTCTGCGACGTTGCTATTACTGTTTCCAGTTGATATTTATGTTTACGAGTATGAGAACCTATACGTGTTTGTAGGTGGTATGTATCTCTGTGTCATTGTTTTATGTAGGAATTCCAGCTAAAGTATGCGTTCAGAGTGAAAAATGTTTTATAGGCCAGTTCGATTGCACGATTTCTCTGCTCGATTTTCGGGGTCTTGGATATTTCTTTGAGCGCTCAATTTCGAATTTAGTGGCGAAATTATCAAATACATTAATACATTCGCAGGTTTATATGCTTAGTTTTCAGGTTGTTTTGAATTTCCTTATTGGTGGTTTATTTTTTATAGAGCTTTTAATTAAGAGCTACACTTGTGTATCTACGTATACGCAAATTAAATTTGAAGTTTAAGTTCATTTTGTTTATGTGTTCAGCTCAATTGCAGTTACCAATGTAATTTTCTTGGCTGAGGCTGTTGAAACATCCGTTGCTTCATTGTATTCTTGTTTCCTCCCCTCTTTCCCTTGTTATATGTTTGATGGTTATTTATGTGTGGTGCTGTGATTTGTTTACTAGACATATTTTCAAAAAACACCTGCACAACCAATACAGTGAAAACCTTCCAATAAGCTACCAGTAGTGTTAATTAAGTATCATTTTCATAGTAATAACAGAAGCTTGTGTGATCAGTGTGAAATTTTATATAAGTTGCAAACAGATCAAAATACACAAAACAATAATTTATAAAAGTAACAAGCAGAGTTAGAGAATCAAATATGACGATGTTGTAGTTGAGATTTGGCCTCAATGGGAAAATGGAATAAAGCACCTAATAATGGACCGTCACAGACCAAAAACTACTTGATCAGCCCTTCATTCGGGGGTAATAGGGGAATTGTACTATCCAATCCCTTTCTTTTCTCAAGCTCTTTCCGAAACTTCGGTGAAAGTTGCAATCCACTGGATATTCCTCATTCTTGCCTCGAAAGGTCCAATATACATACCCTACTGGGCGTTTTAAATAAGAGTCAGGGAGACCTTATGAATTACACATGTATTATGTTTAGTTGTCTACCTGTATTTGTATTTGTTTGTACCCTATTGCATTACACATTCACAGGTTTCAGTTGTGATTATGAGAATGATATGTAATAGATTTTAGTGTTTGCCTATAGGGAGGTCTAGGGTGTATTTGGTAGCATTAAGCTGTTGTGACTATTTTGCAGAAACTTTGAAGGTAAATGATCTGTTGGCTTAGGATTTCAGTGCAAAGTATGAGAAGACACTTTCTGAAATATAGTTTCAAATAAATTTTCATTCCATCTTCATTTCCTCCATTCTTTGAACACATGCACTTATCTCTATATGGTGCAGATTTGTTTTTTGTTCAGGTTGGTATTGTAGGCCTTTGTGGCTATCTTATTTGTGAAGGGTTCAGGTTGGTATTAACAATGATGCAGAAGGGCTTAAGCATAACTGCACAGATTATCAAGAGTTTGTCTACATGTTTAGGGGTTTTGATCAAACAACAATTCAGTGAATGTGAACATATTACGTTATTACAAAAAGAATAGAACTTTATTTGTACTTGTATCATCTTTCCTCTAGACATGAAGTTACTGTATTCTCATCTATTAGTCACCTGAAAAAACTTTTCTTGGGAACCACTGCACTAGAGTTGATAATTAATGAAGAATTGGGAATGTTTTTAGCAGAACGTTGATTGTGTAATTTTTTTTTCTAGGCAGTTCATGTTGTAAATTGTGATAAGGTTGGGTAGATCTTATCAATGACTTCTGTGTTCGTGATGCCATATGAGAACATCTTCTAGACTTCTGTGTTCATGATGCCATATGAGAACATCTTCATTCATGGTGGGACCAAATAGAGTTGAAACCCTCAATAATAGATTGTGTTGCCACTTTTTTCAAGGTTGCCGAGATGGAAACTATTCTGCAACAACACAATAATACAATGCCATTGCGTGATGTTCTTGTGACACTTGCAGAGAAGTTCAGGTGGGCCTTCGTCTCTTTCAATCTATTAAGCACTAAGATTATACTTCTGATGCATTTTTCTTTTGATGTAGTGAGTCAGCAGATCGTAAAGGCAAGATTACAGTTCAAATGAAGCAAGTATGGCACTTCTCTGTATTTTTGCCCAATGAGGAGTCACTTGTAGTCCATTTCTCATTGTGTAATGTAACCGTAGCAGTTCTAGAACCCTCAATGATTGATCTTTATTTTAGGTTTGGAATTGGTTCCAAAATAGGCGGTATGCTATAAGGGCAAAACTAAGTAAGGCTCCTGGGAAGTTAAATGTCTCTCCTATGCCTCGGGATGATTCAACTCCAGTGAGAACTATGCCACAATCTATAGCTGCTCCTTTACCTGCTCCTTCAGGTATAATGTGTCCTACTCTGTATTCAAAATTTTGAAGACCTCCATTTCTCTTTCCAGGATTCTGGGCCTTGCTTATATGCTTGTCTAGTGCTTGATCCAATTTGAGCCTGGTTGCCAGAATAAAGTTGCTCCGTAGTTGGATATGTTCAATTAATACTTGTGACTGCATATCCTGCTGTGTGCTTAACACGTCTACGTATTCTATCTTTTTTTTATTGGGTGTTTTGGTAGTAATGGCGTAGCTCAATGTCGGCATATACTGGCTTCCATGTGTGTGGAGTTGTGTTATGTACTATCCTGATCTATTAGAAGGTGTACCAAATACCAAAAGGGGATGGGGGGATGGGTGAAATAATGCAACTGTGCTTTTAAGAAGTTGCCTGAGGCCTCTCAGATTGCCCATTCATGAAATAAGGTTCTTTCTATCTATGCAGGTAACATACTTACGAAATGTTATCGATTTTTTTTCCTCTTCTCCATTGTCTCTGTGCCCTTGTTCACTCTCATTGTCTATAAAATAATATAACGTGTGAGCGGTTGTGTATGTGGCACCTTGTGTATTAGTTTGTTATTACTGTATCCCATGTTTGTTAAAACCTCTGTCTTCGTAACCCATTGATTTAGATCTAAATTGCAACTCGGCCATAGTAAGTGTAGAATGCTAGAGAACAAAATCAAGCTCCATTTATCAGATTCCTTTCCGTATACTGTAGTAGTTACTGTTCCATAATCTACCCTGGGCAATTAGAGACTGGCAGCATTTAGATGGTTCAGCTTTCCAACGGTAAAATCTTCCTGCTGATTATCTATAGGATGGGTTTTTCTGTTGCTGTCTACACTATTTGGAGAGGAAGGAACTTCAGAACCTGTACGAATGAGTCCAGAAAGCTACTTTTTTTTTTCTTGGCAGAAAACTACTTATTTCATTTATTAGATTGGCGGCTTCCTGCATTTATCTCTGACACTTTCCTCTCCTTGTATAGGCTCCTGTAGTTTTTCGTATTTTATTTGTTCATTGATTGTATAGTCTGGTACATATCATGCCGATGACCCCTATTACTCAGTTAATTTTAAAGATATACCCACTTCCTTACACAGAAGAATACATATCTTTTGTGTTGTCTTTAGCTTACTCTTTTCCTTTTATCAGGAAAAATCAATTTTTATGGTGTTGTCAATTTATTTATTGGTTGTTCCCTACATTAAATACTCTATATTTGGAAGCATAATTAGGATACAGTGTTTAAGTAGAAACTCTCCAAGCTGATGGTTGGCACTATGCAACTTGGAAAAAAAGGATATACTCCCACAACTCATAACATTTTGGAGTTACCCAGATGTATTCCTATATGGATATTTTCCTGAGAAACACTCGAGAAGTATCACGTCAGCTGAAACATAGAACTTGATAACAGGAGCTACACAGATTTAACTGATATGGTATCAAGTTTATACTATGCTCTTGTCTATCGCAAGTGCTACCTGTCCCCCAAAAGTGCACTTGGGGCTGGATATATAATTTGGTCTGCTAATGTTTCTAAGGTTGTGTTTGAGTGTTAAAATTTTGGGAGGGTAAAATTTTAGGGTATTAGATTTGGTGAAAAAGTGAAGGGATGATTTTTAATATTTATTATAATAAAAAGTAATAATGTGATGGGGAGAAATTATATTATAATTTTTTATTGTTTTAAAATTTTAGGAACTGTAAAATTTTACACTTCAAACGCACCCTAAATCATCTAACCCCCAGGGATTTGGTATGGTGGTAAAACAACGGCTTGAGTTATCACATATCCCAAGTTCGAGCCCCAATACCGCCATTATCACCTCTGACTTAACTGGGGTGTGTTAGGTGGGGTCCTGATACATGCCCCCAGGTTGGCTTGTAGGGCCGGGTACACGAAGTGGCCCGACCTTAAGAGCTCCTAGGTTATCAAAAAAAAAGTTTCTAAATCATCTAATGATGGATGAACAGCTGTATACATGAAACCTTGAACATCTACATGATCTTACATAACAGAGATGTCTTGTAGTGTGTATCTTCATGTTCTGTACAACTTATAATCCATCTTCATCCCTGCTTTGATTACTTCGATTTTGGTTTTCCATAATGGGGAAGGTGAAGTAGACGAAAGATCCCACTTTTAAGTGCCACATGATTAAATCAGGAAACAGGAATAGCTGTATATAGATGCCAGTTCATTTAAACACCCTCTGAGGCCTATTTTCTTTTGCATGTACTTTTACATGTAGTCATATTTGATATATATCTAGCCCTCATTTTCTGTTAGCCAGTTCCCAGTGCAGGAAAGGGTACTCCTGAAAATACTGTGATGGAGTTTGAAGCTAAATCTGGGAGGGATGGTGCATGGTTAGTGTTCCTGGTTATTGTTGGGAATTCGACTGTATGTTTCTTGATGCTTCTTGTATTCTGGTGAATGACATATTAGTAATTATGTAAAACTTTTGTCTTCTTGTCTTAGGTATGATGTTGCTACCTTTGTGTCCCATAGATCTTTGGAGACTAATGATCCAGTAAGTTTGAAGCGATTCTTCAATACACTGTTAAAATCACTTCAGTTTTCTTTTTGAAAAAAAATACATTGCGATGTTTTTTTATATTCATTTTATATTTGTCCATGTATATCTTTACAGCTTATTTGTATCTCTTTAGACCTTATTAATCAGGGATCACTTCATTTGGATGATTTATTGTCATAAACTATTTCCTCCCATGGGAGCAATTTGTGCAATAATCCTGTTAATCTTATAAGGGCTTGGAGTGGCTATTACGAGAATTACCATAAAAATGAGATGGGGACGAGCTATAAAGGCCTTAGGTCCAAATGTTCCTTATCTTCCAGTTGAATCCCCTCAAATGTTGCTGTGTGTTTTAAATATTGACCCTTTTTGGGTTCCATTTTTTAGTTTGGACTTCAACAGCTGCTTATCACCTGTCATGTCTGAATCTTGCTGGATATTTCAGGAAATACTGGTCCGTTTTGCTGGTTTTGGATCAGAGGAGGATGAATGGGTTAACATACGCAAGCATGTCAGGCCACGTTCTCTCCCATGTGAATCTTCAGAATGTGTTGCAGTTCTTCCGGGAGATCTCATACTCTGTTTTCAGGTGGGAAATTCTTCAAGTGCCAGTAGGAATTATATTTAATCAATAGCAATAGCAGGAGTTATTCTAATCCTCTGTTGGAAACTGCTTTGTTCAATGTTTTAAAACTTTTCAGGAAGGTAAAGAGCAGGCTCTCTACTTTGATGCCCATGTTCTTGATGCACAAAGACGAAGGCATGATGTGAGAGGTTGTCGTTGTAGGTTTTTAGTGCGATATGATCATGACCAATCGGAGGTATATAATTGCCTGTGTTCCTTTTGTATTAGCTTTCACGTTCTTTTCTTTTTTGATAATTTTACTTCTCTCTCTCTCTTCTCAATTCTTCATGATGTTTCTGCCCAGTACGATGATAGGTCTTTTACATTGTTTAGGTTACCATTTGTCTATACAGTCATAGAATTTTCATCTTGTATGAATTTTCTGTTCACCAGTAAGATTTGAGCTCAAACAGAGTGTCATGTATATATCTGCGGTTGGAATCCCTTTGATTTCAAGCGGTCATGGGAAATGGGATGAAAATTTTGATTCTTCATATAGTTCCTTTTCTGCGATTCATCATGGAGTTTCAGCCAGCCACTCTTTAGCTATTTTTAATTGGTTTTTCCCCTATGTTCCCCCATTCCTTGGTGTAAAGGAACTCATTGAGACAAGACTGATGTAACAATGGCTTTAACTACATATTGTCATCGTGCGAAGCAAAGGCGAGGAAGAGGAGTTCCAAAATTCTTTCTCCTCTGTTAATTTGGTGTGTTTTTCTGTTTTTGGAAGAAAAACAGAGAGCGTGAAATAACTTGGTGAAGGTTTCCATTGACATAAACATGCTATATTGACTAGGGAGAAAAGGAAATATAAGTGCTACACAGTAGATATAAACTCTCTTACATCATGAGGTGACCGGTTGAAACTTTAATACTGTGTTAAATATCGATTTCTATTGGAGTGGCTATCAGGAATCTTTGATGTGTACAAATGCTAGAAATGCACTTTTTTTTGGGGGGTGGTGTTGAAAAGTATTACGTCCTGAAAGTAAGTGTGGTTGTGTTTTCTTTGGACATGCATTATCTTTTGAGCATTTACAATTTGATCAAGAGGCTCTGTATAGGAAGTCCGATGACCAGGTCAAATCAATGTTTGCAACTTTTGCTGCAGCTTCTATCGGCGAATCCATGGATGTCATCATTGATTATTTTCCGAAGTCGGATTGGTTGTCTTTTTTTTTTTGCTTTCAATAAAGATATCAATCGATCCCGATTCTTTCTTTTTCTATTGATTTTTTTTTTCCAATTCTGCTTCATTTAAGAGGCGTTGAAACTTTTTAACTGGCCATCACGATTACATTGTTTGCTCATGCACTTGCAGTTTATGATCTTCTGTCATGTATTTCGATTGCTTCATATTTTTAAACGCTCAGGAAATTGTGCCGCTGAGAAAGGTTTGCCGTCGGCCTGAAACTGACTACAGATTGCAGCAACTTCATGCTGTGAATGAGGCAGCATCCATAGACCAGCCGAAAACTAGCATGGATCTTTTAGCAGTCAGTGCTACGAGGTTAATTACTCCTGCAGAAGCAGTGCAAAAGCAGCGGTATCTGGATGCAGCTGTGGTGGTGGCCCCAGCATCGCACCCTATTCTCTCTGCGGCCACTTATACAGTAACCCCAGAACCAAAACAAGCCGAAATCAGCATCAATAACATCGCAGTAAATCCTGAGGTTCCCCCAGGTACTGGATTCGTGAGCAGCACCGCTCCTGGTGGCTCTATTGAGAACAGGCCAGAAGCAAAATAGGTTGATTAGGCACAGTGTAATTCTCCTATTGTTGTAGCTTTTAATTTGTAAACGAGCTTAATCACGTGTCTTTTGAGATTGCCTCTTCACAATTCAGTCACTGGTTTCTCTTGTAACTGTTATGTTTTTTCTTTCGCCTTAACCCTTTTCACACGATAAGTGAACATAAATTCTTGACTCGTGGTTTCTGTGAATGGCAAGACTAACAAACTAAAAGGAGAAGAATGAATATCATTTATTGTTGGAAAATGTCTTCTGTCTTGAAGTTTCCTCGGCCATGAAGCAAAAGCATTATACCATGATGTTGGAGATGCAAAGGGATCGAATCCTTTTGGTGAACAGTTTCAAACTTATTAGTGCGTTGCTACTGTATCATTACCTTATTTCTTCAAGCCCTTTTTTAACAAAAAAAAACCATCATTACTAGTCACTAAATCCGATGGTACTTAGGCTGTGTTTGAGAAGGAAAATTTTAGGTATTGGGGTTAATGAAAAAATTAGGAGAGTGCAAAAAGTTGGTGAAAAAGTGTGAAAATTGATGAAAAAGTGAGGAGAGAGTTTTGTAATGATGATAAAATTTTAGGTAAGTAAAATTTTGTTATGCAAACAGAGCCTTAATCAAGCTCCTTATTATTGTAGACTTTTTTCTTAGCTTTTTTTTAATTGTTTTTCAAAATAACTTAAAAGGGTGTTTTTTTGGTAAATGACTTAAAAGAGTTTTATTAAAATAAACTTAAATATTTTATTTGTAGTAATTTTTTATTTAGCTGATGTGACATATTTTATGTAACTTAAATATAAATGTGTGTTAATTTATGAATGTAGCTGATTTGTCCGTTAATTTTGTAGATAGAAATTTAACATAAAGATTTGTTATATAAATTTGGGAAATTGACAATTTAGTCACTAGGTTTATACCACACTAACGATTTAGTCACTAGGTTTCATTTTTTGACAATATGGTCACTGAGAATACATAGTTGTGACAATCTGGTCTTTCTGTCAAACCTCCGTTAAATTTTTAGTCGAAATAGCAGTCGACCAGTTTGTTTACTGTTGTGGCAAAGGTAACTTGTAGCGGTCGACCGCTAGATAAAGCGGAAGACCGCATTCTATTCTGTTAAAAATTAACGGAGATTTGATGGAAAAACCAGATCGTCACAACTATGTATTCTCAGTGACCATATTGTAAAAAAATAAAACCTAATGATTAAATTGTCAGCGTGCTACAAATCCAGTGACTAAATTTTTAATTTCCCTATAAATTACACAAACTCAGTAACCTTCCATAATCAGTTGGAAAACCAGGGTTTTTAAAAGGATCAAAACCCAGAGGTGAAGGGTGCTTAACCACGTTTTTTTTTTTAAGCTTAACCCTTTTCTTTAAAAGTGATTTGGCCGAAAAAAGAAGGAATGAAAAATCGGAGGTGACGCAGCTTCTTGTGACATCCACAACGTGCGCACGTTAGCATATAGCCCAACGTCCTCCATTACGCAAAATTAACGAACCCCCGCCATCCCTGCGGACCAAAATACAGACACGTCTTCGCTCTTAACTCACTCCTCCTCGCTTCTTCTCTTCAGTCTTCTCCTCCTTTTAATTGTTTCCTTCTTCATTCAAACCCTAACGACCACTTCCTGCCTCTTCTTTCTTTCTTTCTGTTAGACTCAATAGCTGCGTAACAACTTTCTGATCCCAACAAGGTTGAAATAAAATACTAAGAAAATGCGAATTCTGCGGTTTCGCAGCTTCAGGATGATCAGAAACTTTCTTAGCTCGAATTCAGCGGTTTTGGGGCTGAGAGGTATCGTCACGAGCTGCAGAGCCGTGGTGCTGCCGCGCTTCGGTGGGCCGGATGTGCTGGAGCTCCGGCCCAATGTGGAAGTCCCCGATCTCAAGTCCAATGAGGTCCTCGTCCGTGCTCGTGCTGTCTCCATTAACCCCCTCGATACCAGAGTGAGCCCTCTATTGGTCATTTTCATTTGTTTTTCTAAATTTATGTTGAGGGATTCGTTTTGTGTTTTGATTTATGTTTGGTTACTGAGATAATGTTGGAAAGTAGAAGGTGGGGAAAATGATGGAATGAATTAGCTTTGGAGACATGTTAGCTGCTGGGATTTTTCATATAGTTTCTATTGAATTGATCCTACTAGCCACTGTGTGTGCTTCCGTGTGTGGAGATGTTTGACTACTCGCGGCTTACGCAATCACTCTGGTTGAACTATTAGCAAACCACTTGGCCCTGCCCATTTCCCTGCATACTGGATAAAGTATCATATCATTTTGCCGCATCCTGCTTTATTTTTAGTTTTAGTTTTGTTGTGACTCATCTGCGTGCTCAAATATAAATAACTCTGTGCAATGCATATACAATCTAATGTCTGTCCCTTCCTGTGCCCCCTTCCGTTTTCCTTTACTACACGCTTAGACACTTCTATAATGATTTGAAATTCGTATACATCAAATGTTTTACATTCTAATGTTTTCAGATCCGGTCAGGGTATGGCCGTTCCATATTTGAACCACATCTACCTCTCATATTGGGCCGCGATATTAGTGGTGAAGTTGCAGCAGTGGGAGCTTCAGTTCGGTCACTGAGTGTTGGGCAAGAAGTTTTTGGTGCATTGCATCCAACTGCCATTAGGGGTACTTATGCTGACTATGCAATTCTTTCTGAAGATGAGCTTGCTCCCAAACCTGAAGCAGTTACACATGTGGTAAATATTTAAGTGCTTTGTGTTTTTAGCTGAAAGAACCATTGACATTACTCTTTTGTCTCAGGGGCATGGACATTTTATTAGCAACTAGAAAATCTGTTGTAAGAAATTTTGACCACTGAAAATGATGTCTAGGCTCCACTAGCTGTTGACTCGCACAATTTGTGATAGGGAAAAAATAAATCGAAGATACCAACAAAATTTTTTCTGGATCTTACAGAAAGGCCTAGAGAAAGAAGAAAAAGAAAATTGTTGTCTTCAGATTATTTGGGTGCTGAACAATATATTTTTTTTCTAAGCTGCTGAACAATATTTCTAATTCTGAAGATAACTTCTTCAGAATGGGTTGTTGCAAAAACTGCACTTCCAGTGTCCATACCTCGTCTTACCATTTAATTCTGTACTTCCATTTAGGTCTCAGCATATACCTGATCCTGAAGCTTACAATACCTGCTGCTCTAGCTAATTCGCCACATTTCCAAATGTGATTTTCATATTGTCTATAACTATCTTTAAAGGCATATTGGTTTGAATTTGTTGGCAAGGGATATCGGATTTCAGAATCAACTGGATTATGATTAAGTTCTTTTCTTATTCTTTATTCTTTATGTTTGGGGACTTATCTTGCTTTTCACGAGTATGTGTATTCTATATATTATCTCTAACCCAAGTCAGTAATCTATATGACACAATAGTCATCTTTAAATAGTTCAGAAATCAGAACTATGGAACATCCTGTTTTCTAGCATTGGTTTCTGAGGTGGGTTGGCACCCGTGGGCAAATCTGCCTACTTATTTCAATTGGTAAACTGACCCGACACTAACTTCTTTCTCGCCCCCCCCCCCCCCCACACACACAGACACAAAGAATAAAAAAACCCACACACACACTCTAAGACACACCTGACCCTAAAGAGGTTTCTTCATTTTCCAGAGCTGGTCTTTGCTCAAAACACACTTTCCTTGTTAGATCCCATTGCTCTCCATCACCAACAACAACGTGTCATCAACCCACCTCTCGTACTCCGGCCTACCTTCTATCTTCTCTTGGCTGTGATGATTCAAGCGTCTATATCGCATATCTCTGTGGTCTTCAGCACAAGCTTGCTGGACTTGGATGTGGCAACAGCGATGATGCAACAGTTGATCTGGGAGATGGCCTATATCTGAAAGTTCAACCAATATGTTGGTAGATCCTTTGATGTATTGATTTTGGTACTTTTGTTTGAAAGTTTGCCAGCTGACCCAAAGCAGATTGAACCCCTTGGTTTAGCTTGGTTTTGTTTCATTGGATGGCTGGTCTAGGGTTGGTGATCGAATTATGTCTACTGACCTGTTTGTCTGGCCATCCAAATCAAGGGCACCAAATGCTCATCCCTAATTTTGGGTGGGGCACTATTGTAGGAGGTGGAATCAAACTAGTGACAACATTTACTATAATGGTTGCATGTAGCCTAACAACAGCTCCCAATATGATTGATGGCATGTTTGCGAAATATGTAAATTTTGTAGTTCTTTGTGGCTACAGAGTTTGATTTCTATTTAATTTTCGTGCTCCTAGGAGGCAAGTGCCATTCCTTTTGCTGCATTGACGGCATGGCGTGCTTTGAAAAGTACTGCCAGGATAACAGAGGGGTATGATTTTCTCTTCCCCCCCCCCTTCAAAGGAGATGTTACCATGTATTTCTTAGCCTACTTCATTTTATCAGGTTTGGACAAGTAGTGAGGTCCTTTGTGTATTTGATTTTTTTAACTTTCCTTTGTATTCATAGCATTCAATGCCCGAAGCTAATGACAAGAAGTTGACCTCGAACTAAGAACTAAAACTTAGACTTCCAACTGGAACAAGGACTCCGACTTAGTAGCACCTAAGTAACCAGCAACCTGTCTGCATCACGGTGTCTCTACAAAAGCAGATTATTTTGGCTGTTGTCAGAATATAGTTCCAAGTTGATTATTCTGTTATGGACATGCTTATTTTACGGTATTGATAAAAAAAAATGGTGTCTTTTTCCATTACGATATAACAAAAGTATGTAAAATATTATATGTTCATTACAAGTATTACCTCTATTTTGTGCAAGAGTAATCGTGCCTAGGGTATGCTGATACGATTGTAATAATGAAAATAATTTAGTAACTGAAATGCATTTCTATTAGGATAGCAACCATACTTGTCTAGTTTATGCTTTTACATCAACTTTGTAGTAGAGTACGAGCATATGAATTTCGTAATTAAAAAATTACCATATGTGCTTTATTGTGCGTTTCGTTTCACATGACATTAATATATATATAAATATACATATCCTTATGCTTACATCTGTGAGATCATCTTCATAGACAAAGACTCTTAGTAGTGGGTGGTGGAGGAGCTGTAGGTTTTGCTGCAATTCAGCTTGCAGTAGCTGCAGGGTGCGATGTTACAACTACTTGTGGAAGTCAAAGTGTTGGTCGAATGTTGGCAGCAGGTGCTGAACAGGCAGTGGACTACACTTCTGAGGTCATTATAGTCTCTTCATCCATATATGAGCTGTTTGTACATCAGAGTGCTTAGGTAAATGGTGGATTTGGTTTGAACATGGGGACCAAGACTGAATTTATTTTTCCTTGAATCTCAAGGACATTGAATTGGCAATGAAAGGGAAATTTGGTGCTGTTTTGGATACTATTGGCGGACCAGAGACAGAAAGAATAAGCATCAATTTTCTGAAGAGAGGTGGACACTATATGACACTTCAGGTAGGACTTAGGAGGTAGTCGTTTGTTTTCTCTCCAGCAACTTTTATACTCTTCTTTTCTATATTCTGCCATATAAACATGTAAGATTTTTAGCACCTTTAATTGTAGGGTGAGGCAGCATCATTAGCTGATAGGTACGGGCTAGCTGCTGGGCTTCCTTTAGCCACAGCTCTTTTACTGAAGAAACAAATCCAGTATCGTTATTCTCATGGAATAGGTAACAAGGCCCTATCTTATGTATCATTTTTAGCTTGATATTTGTGTGTAAAATGTTATTTGAACAATTTGTAATTTTGATTTATTCTCTAATTCAAAAGAGCCTTTTTTTTGTTCGAGTTTTAACTAACAAACTTTTGCTTTATTTACAAACCCAAATCCTAAAATAACATGGATGATTGTGGTGAGACATGGAATATGGTTTCTGTTGCACTCTTGCCCTCTCTCTCTCTCAACTATGACCAGTCTCTTTCAAAAAGGAATATATACAAAATATTCGCCCTCTCTCTCTCTCTCTCTCTCTCTCGCTCTCTCTCTCTCTGTGAGACACGTACGTGTGGGTGAATGTTTTTATTTTTTTGAGCACATGGGTTATTGACTTACTGCATCAATGAGTTTTACACGAGCTCTGACTAAGAGCCTATATTTCTATGTTTTGACTTGAATAACTAGCTTCAGGTGGTAGTTCCATTTAAATTATCTTGTTATTTATTTCTTGACCTTCTTTGCATGTTTGTTCAATTTCCTCGCAGCATTTTAGTTTTTTTACTCCTGGATGTATACCCTGTATTATTAGAAGCTGTGACTGGTCTTACGACCAACCATTATGTTATTTTTCTTTGATCGTGAATCTTGGGATCAGAACGAAAAAATGCTACGAGTGGAACATCTTTATCTGGTTATTATTCTGTATCTTAGCACATGCAGTCACCTTCAGGTCATTAAGCAGTTCCAGTTCCTGAATTTTTCTTTTGACGGTGCAGAATATTGGTGGACATATATGAGGGCTGACTCAGAAGGTTTACATGAGATCCGCAAGCTCTCTGAAGCTGGGAAGCTGAAAGTGCCGGTGGAAAAAACATTTCCCATCACACAGGTGAGAGAGGCTCATGAGGCCAAAGACAGGAGGCACGTTCCTGGAAAAGTAGTGCTGGAAATTGACTGAAGAATATTCCATGACTTGTTACTTATGTTGTGCATGACTGGAACATTCATCTATAAAATTCCGCTCCCTTAGCTTTCATTTTTGTCGGTGGATACTGCATTATAGGCGCTTCCTCTACGATAAGTTCAAGGATTTTGTATAGGAGCTGAAAGTTTTGATGGCAGAAACTTCGAGTATCCGATTGGCAATCTGTAGATTTTGATTTTAATTTTTTTGATTATAAATAATCAAAACGATGACGTTGTTGTCGTTTTGCTTAAAAAAAGTAAAAAAAAAAAATTAACTGTTTTGGCAGTATCCCCGAGCGTGTCAAGCGGGGCTACTGCCACCGCTTATATTCCCGGGATTTCTTGGAGATTTGTACCACTACTGAAACCGCTGGATAGTGGTGGCCGCGCAGCGAAACCGCAGGCGGTGACCATAGCTGTTAAACCGTATAACGCTGATATGGTTGGCCAGCCCTACAATGGACCCCATTATCAGCTTTAGTCCGTCGTCCGTAGCCTGAAAAAGAAGAACCTTTTTCTTTTTGTCAGATTCCAGTTGTTTTTGCATGGTGGGCCTCATTTAGAAAGCCCATTATATAATATATTTATTCTTTTTGTCTTACGTTTAAAGAAATGATTAACTTAATAATCTTCTCTTAACAGCTGTGCTATCTGGCCTGACCAACAAAAGCTTAAAAAAGAGAGAGGAATACTTTTTTTTTTTATGAAAAAGAAAGGAATACTTTTGTTGTCTGTTTGTGGTGTAAGAGCATTCCTAGCAGCCTCTTTAAATTTGGCTCTCTACTTTAACCAAAAAACACACTTCTCTATTTTAACTATCAACTTTTAAAAAACATTCCCAGCAGCTTCTCTATTTTAACCATCTATTTTTACTATTCTATTTAAATATTATTTTTTAAAGATTTCTTTATTGTTTCTCTAACATTTATATTTTTGAATATTCATTTTATTGTAATAGCCATATTTTTTGAATATTTGTATTATCTTGAAAAGATCGATTTTTAAATTTTTTATTTTACTAACTGTTGGAATTTTTAAAATTTTAAGAATGTGAAGTGAACAATAATTTTCTAAAAATAAAAAAGAAAAAAGAAGAAAAAGAAAAAGAAAAAATAAGATATATATTAATATTTTAAGATAGTGAGGTGAATAGTGACTCTCTAAAAATAGAGAGCCACTATTCACTTCTTCAAAAATTTTGTTAAAAGTTGTTAAAGTAGAGAGGCTGTTGAGGAGTGCTTTTTGGCTTTTTGGTTAAATTGGCTCTCTATTCTAACCAAAATGTTAGAATAGAGAGCCTGCTAGGAATGCTCTAAATGTTTAGTCAAAGCCCTCCCCTTCAACTCAAGTAACCTTGACCTAATTATGGGGATGTTTGACGCCAGTTAAGTGTTCAAACGGCACTCTCTCCTCCAAACGCTCTCAACAGAAACCACTGACCCTTACGGAGGAGGGGGGAGCTCCGGCTCCTTCCTTCCCCTCCTCCTTTTTTCTTTCTCTTTTCCCCTCTCCCTCTCCCCTCTCCCCTCTCCGGCTCTCTGGACCGGGCGGTTGGCGGTTGTTTTGGTTTTTGTATGCAGGTGGCTCGCCCAAGGTTTTCGGTGGTTTCCCTCGCCGTTGGGCATACACGCGCCGGATGGATGGGTTCCGCACGAAGAGAGCTTCGTGGGCCATGTTCTCCGGTCGTCAACCGACGGCGCGTCTTGATCCACGCGCTCCGCGTGGATCTGAAGCGCCGTTTCCCTCAGCCGCGCGTGGCTGCCCCTCCGCCCTCCGAATCACGTCCTCCTCCTCCGGCCTGGACTGTGCGGCCCATGAGCTTCATTTTCCCGTCCGGCTCCCAACCTCCGTCCACCACTCGCCGCCGCCGCCTCCGCTTCCGCCGCCGCCGCCGGTCCGAACCATAATAATTCCATTTGGGCCTGCCCAATTGTTTCGGGCTTGTTGTGTTCTAATTATGTGTTTTCTGTTTGCCGATGTGTTTATGGCTTGTGATGCTTTTAGTGTTGTATATTTTATGTTTTTAGGCATATTAGTTTGTATTTGTTGCCTTCTGAGGCCTTTCTGCCATTCGTGGCGTATCCGTCCCTTCGGGGACTTTGTAGGGCCTTACGGTCCGTTTGCTCGTTGGCCCGCCGGCTCTTCGGAGTGTCTGGTTCGCCTTTTAGAACCTCCAGATGTATTAAAACCTCCTTGATCTTATTATCAATATATATGCTACTTATGCCAAAAAAAAAAAAAAAAAAAAAAAGTAACCTTGACCCACTCATTATTTTCCTCATCATTTCACTTTGAAGTTAGGGTCTTTCTTCTTTAATCCTCTGATTCTGTAGCTTTTTCAGCTCTGCCCCCCACTCCACTATTAAATTATTATTCGAGGCTTTAAGTTTGGGGCCAATTAATTAATCGAGTTACATGAAGGAAGTGGCTTCCCCCCACTTTGGAACTTGAAACTCGCCAATGCAGACTCGCCACGTCGGAGAGAGTGTTCGAAACAGGGACTGTGTAGGTAATTTTGAACGTTAAGCTCTTGAGACATTCTGATGTGGCTACTGGCAAGGAAAGGTTGCAAACTAAGCTTAAAAGGTATTGTGCACTTCACCGCACCGGATCATGGGCTCCCATCCTTTTTCTTTCTCTCACGCGCTGCTCGTGCGCGGTTCTCTATGTTATGCGTGGGAGCACGTTACAGGCTACATTAGTAGTTTAGGGTGGTGAAGTTGGGCAGCGTTTAAGAAGGCGCGTGGGTCCAAATACTATTCATCATGATTGGTCCATGCATGGCATTATCACTCACTCTCCGGCTACTGTCACGTGCACCTTTGGATTCTTCCCTGTCTGTTTCGCCTCGACCCTTTGCCACGTGAACTCTCCTCCGAAACGACCTTAAGTTTCGAAATGAACATCGAAAATGCCACTTTGTCATTTAGCTACGAGAAAAGCGGCTGTGCTGTAAAGGAGGCTGGAGGGGGCACACGGATGGTTACTGATATTCCCAAGACCCCTTACATCCTTATCGTTGTGTCTTCCTCCTGTCCATGATCTGGCCACGTTGTTCTTACAAATATATCACTACATCTTTTTTACTGCCAAAATATATCACTACATCTTTCTTCTTCTGTTTTTTCAATTCATGATGCTATCTAATTTTGTCTAAAATGTTAAGTAGTTAAAATTTTGATAATAATAATATATAAAAAATAAGAAGAAATAATGAAAAAAATTTAAAAAAAGTGTGCAAAAAATAGGAAATTTTTTTATAATGATGATAAAAGGCTAAAAATAGTAGGTTGTGTTCGATTTGTAAAAATGTTGGAGCCATAAAATTTTTGGGATGTTAGAGTTTGTGAAAAAGTGAAAATAGAGATGATTTGAATGAATTGTTTATATATATTTAGAGTAAAAAATAACAATTTAATAAAAAAATAGAATTTTAAAAAAATATTTTATTTAAGTGAAAATTTTGACAAATAAAAATATTGGATCCGGTTAAGAATTCATCATTTTCAAAACGAGAAAACAAAAGCAATTCGAGGAGCGGATCTACTGCTCGAGGCCTTGGGTTAAAAAAGAAAAAGGATTGGGTTAAAAAAGAAAAAGGAGGCACAGAGGTATGACTTACGAGTAAATGATTGACTCGTGTGAACAAGTTCAAACAGATTAGAAGTTAATAGAATAAGGAAAAAAGACTGCAAACAATTTTTGGTACGAATTAAGTAGTGTTTGCAAATTTAAAATAATATGAAAATTTTGACCTATTTAAATTTTCTTAATGCAAACATAATTAATTTAAAATTTTGATTAAAATAATAATAAAAATAAAAAATTTCAAAATCATTTTTCTCTCTCATCAAATCATTTATTTTTATTAAAATAAATATAAAAAATTTAATCATCTCTCTCTTTTTTTACTCACTCTTATAAAATTTTACTTTTCAATATTTTTCTCAAAATCTAATAGAACTTTAATCTATCTTAATTTTATCAACTTTAAAAAAAATTTCAAAAAAATCTTGATTTGCAAATACTACCTAAATGATTACAAAGTGTGACATACGGTTGGGCGTGTCTCTGCTGCAGTTCGTGAGAGGGGTAGTGGGTCCTGCCCGACCAAAAGTTGTCCAATTGGACCACCAATATAGGGGTGGGCAAAACTATTGCCGGTAACGAAATCGAAGGTGGGCAAAGCTACTGTCGGTATTAGAATTCCGGTTCTGCCCACCGTATATCGTATACCTCCCGGAATCAGAGTTGGAGTCGGTATAGGGTATATGGATTTAGCGGTATCGGTAATTCTGCCGAAACGGGGCTGAATTCCTGTACTGGTTTTTTTTTAAAAAAAAACTGAAAACGCACAATTTTGGACTAGTTTTAAACGCACGCTAGTACGGAATTTCGGTACAGTTTTAGACCAAAACTGTATGTTTTGGTCCGAGGGTTTCAAAACCCTCCCCCCATTCGACGATTCTCGACTTCTCCCTCCCTTTCCCTTTTTCTATCACATTGCAACTCAGTCTCTCATATCTCTCTCGAACTCTCACTTTCTCAGCTCACTAGTCAGCTCTCTCTCTCTCTAGTCTCTCTGGTCTTGGTGGTCGCTATCTCCCTCTGTCGTGACGCCGTCGAAAACCAAGGCTGCTTGCTTCTCTGCCTCTCTCTCTCTCTCTCACAGATTCACACCCACTCTCACAGTCACAGATTCACGAATTTTCTGTTTAATTTTTAGTTTTTTTTTCAATTTCATTTTCATTATAATCAGTTCTTTTTCATTTTATTGTCTGTTAATTAATTATTATTTTTTGTAGTGTAGTGCAGGTTACAAGATTGTGAATTTGTGCCGTGTGTGGTCAGTGCACTGTCATTGAGGTAAAAATTTATTCACTTATTTAGTTAATTATTTATTATAGTTCATTAGTTAATTTAGAATTTTAGAGTATAGATTAAGTTGTGAAACTATAGAGGATGAGCTTGATTGTTAGACTTAGAATCTTAGATAATGAGATTGATTGGTAATTAGTAATTTCGATTTTGGGGGTGTGTTGTATTTTGTTCTTTATTTACTATGAGTATGCAATAAACAATTACTTTTTGGATTTGATTTTTTTTTAATTATGGACATGGTGTTGTGCACATATTTCATAATTTTCATTATTTTGTAAAGTTGATCATTTTGATATGGTGATGGTTCATTGTTTTAGAAAATGAAAAGTAATCAATTAGGTATTATGTTATGCATTAATTATATTAATTTAGTCATTAGTGATCAATCTTTTGTAGTTGGTCATTAAATATTATGGGTATAAATAAAAAAGTAATACAAAACTAACACTACCATAATTATATAATTATATGACAATGATACGATAATGATGTTTTGATTATGCGGTTAAATTTGGCAAAAGATTTCGACAAAGGGAAGCAGAGAGGAATATAAAGGGGGTGTTTGTTTCCCCAAAATTTTGGGGGTCGAAATTTCCAACAAAACAAACACACTCCAAAATTTTTAACTTTTACACACATACACTCTACTTTTCACAAACTCCAATAAATCTCAATAAAGTAAAGATTACCAAAATTTCGAAAATATTCCCCAAAATTTTCACAAACAAACGCCCCAAAATAAAGAGGAAATTTTATAGGGAAGGGGGTGGAGAAAACTCACATGCATGGCTTGTGGTTCACGACAGCTGTTTGATTGAGAGCCATATGCAATGCTGGTACACGCCAAGGCAAAATGGAGTGGAAAAGGACCTCAAAGTCATTGTAAAACCTATTACTTTCCAGTTTCCACCTTCTTCTTTCTTTCTTTTTTGAGCTTTTGCCCTTTTCCTTCGTGAGTTTCAGACTAGGAATTCCACATCTGGAACAGAAAACCTCGTGCAAAGTAGAAAACAGAGCTCGTTGTTTCCCCCCGTGTGTTCTGGTTCGCCTAGATGAAAGTGATGAACTTTATCCTAGCAGTTGCACCAAAGTGTCCAGAGGATTTGTAAATTGTGCAAAGGTTAAAAGGGTATTGTCGTCATTAGAAACAGTAAAGAGAGCCCGAGGCCCACAGAACCAGCCCTACACTCGCTCAGTTACATTTTGCTAAAGACGTACGGCATTTTTTTGTCACTCCATTGAACCCTCTCTCTCTCTCTCGATCTGCAATCTATACCTCTGCTGCTGCAGCACCAACCATACCACCAAACAAACAAAGATCTTATTCATCCAATAGTCTACCCCAACACATTGACTGTCCCGAAAAAGAGTCCCACACGTCCTCAACCTTCAATGGCCGAGACAAAGTGAAAAGGTACCGAACAGTAGAAACAGAAAAAGAGAAAATGGAATCAGAGAGACCCCATCGCACCACAAGCACTACTAGCAGCAGCACCAGTGAGCTCTTCATCTGCTTCACGTCGCGCCTCTCCACCTCTTCGTCCATGAAGCTCTCCTCCAAATCCATCCTCAGCCCGGGACGTAACAGAGAACCGTCCCAAGTCTCTCTCTCCGCCTCTCTAAGCCGAAGACTGAGAAGCAATGGCAGCATGAAGGGTGGCCAGGCCTCGCCAATGTTCCCAACTGGCGGCAAGAAACGAGGGTGCGGTTTTGAGAACCCAGAACCCTCGTCCCCCAAAGTGACCTGTATTGGTCAGGTGAGGGTCAAGACAAAGAAGCAGGGGAAAAAGATGAGAGCCAGATCGAAAAGAAGAGGCGAAGCGAGCTTTAGGAGAGTGGAGCAGGCAAATACGAGCGCCTTCACACATCAGGAGCTTAGCATTCAGAATAACGCGCACAGTCAGTTTCAAAGCCATCAGATTTTACAGCACCAACAGCAGGAGTGCTTGCCGCATCGGAACCAAAGATGGGTGCATCTACCACTAACAATTTGCGAAGCTTTGAGGGCTTTCAGCTCTGAGTTCAACTGTTTCCTGCCATGCCGGTCTTCGTGCATGACAAGCGAGCGAGAAAAGGAAGAGAAAGCCGCAAGATCGGACGGTGATGAGGGCGGGAATGGGAGGTCTTGTGGGGCTGTCTTTGCGAGGTGGCTGGTGGCGATGCAAGATGGTGAAGGCAAGGGGAGGGAGATGGAGTTAGTGGTGGGCGAGGAAGAAAGAGTCGCGGAGAGGAGTGGGAGCCTGCAGAGGAGGGAGATATTTGATGGGGGATTTGAGATTAAGGAGCAGGTGAATGAGGTTCCGGAGGAAGAGGAAGCGAGGGTGAGTATCTGTATTCCGCCAAAGAATGCTTTGTTGCTCATGAGGTGCAGATCTGATCCAGTGAAAATGGCGGCCCTGGCGAATAAGTTCTGGGGATCACCGGTTCAGAAAGAAGAGGACATGGATGATAATAAGTTTGAAGATGAGGGTCAGAGAGACGAGGAAGAAGAGGAAGGGGACATGGAAGTGGATGAAGGAAGGGAAGGAAAGGTTGAGGTGGAAACAGAGGTGAAGGGAGACGAGATTCGTGAAAAGAGGGTTTCTGATGGTGAACAGGATGGAGACCCAGAAGAAAAAGGGAAGTTGGATAGGGAGGAAGAAATTGGGGATGTACAAGAAAATTTCGAAAGAATCCCAGGAGTTACCAATGAGCTACAAGAACACCCATTAGAGCAAGAAGAAGAAGATAATGACGCCGAAGAAGATGGAGGAGCATTAGAGGTGAACCACGGGGTACCAACAGAGGAATCTGCTTTGAGTTGTTCGTCACCTGAAGTTCTGATAGATCCACAGAGCTCAGAGATGGAAGAAAACATGCCCAAGCTTGTTCAAGAGGATGAGGATGTCCACGAAAATGAACCTAAAGCAGAAAATGAAGAAGAACAAAAAACAAAACATGATAAAGGAGCTAGCTTTCCCTCTTCCTCTTTACTATCAGGGCAAGAATCCGAAGTGCAAGAAGCGAAGCCTGGAGCTTTAGCCGATGAAGCAGAGGCGTCAGAGGAGAAAAATACATCAGAAGGGCCTTCGGAGGACGGAGAGACAACGACCAATGACATATCCGAACCCGAATTCGTAAATACAGACAAACCGGATCCGGTCGTAGAGTCTAAGGTCCGAGAAAGTCAGCAAAAGTCAGAGAGGGGGAGTACTGTATTACCGGATTGCTTACTATTGATGATGTGCGAGCCGAAGTTGTCCATGGAGGTTTCCAAAGAGACCTGGGTTTGCAGTACGGATTTCATACGATGCCTCCCAGAGAGAACAGTCAAACAAACGAACGGAAGAGACCAGGTCAGAAAAGTAATCTGCACAGAGGACTCCAACACCAAGCGTCCGGCGAAACAGCAGCTGCAGCCGCCGCGATCTTCGTGTTCGTACCCAGCGGGTTCGGTGGCTCCGAGAGCCGGCGCAGCGTCGATGGCTAGCGTGATAGAGCAGAAGCTGGTAGGCTCCAAGGGCTACGAGCCATTGGTGCTTACACGATGCAAATCAGAGCCGATGAGGTCGGCGGCCAAGTTCGCCCCGGAGAATTGTTTCTGGAAGAATCGGAAGATGGAGCCGCATCGCCCGGCTACGCTTGGGGTGGGCGCGGCTGGAGTTGGTTGCTGAGCCGAGGTAATTACTGAAAGCTGGTAAAAACTAGAGGAAAGTGGGCGGCAAAATTCTAGATAAATGTTTGTACTGTAGGTTTGCAGGGTACTTTTAATGCTCTTACCATGTTTGTAAATGTTTGATCAATGATTTCGGGAGAAATTCTTTTTCACTTTTCTGTCATTTCATTGTTCTTGAATCATTTGGGTAATAGTTACAAAGTAGGAATCTGCTCAATTCACTGCCCGTGTCTGTATTGCGGTGGGAATGATGAATCATAAGTGAAGTGTGGAGCGCATGTTACACATCGTGTGTGGGTCAGTTGAGATAAAAGGCTACTCAGGTCGGCATTTGATGTGTCTGAAATAAGTTTCGGTAGTTATATGGTCTAATCAGGCCAGCATTTCCCATTTCTTTGAGCTGCAGCTTGTCTGTCTTTCTCCTCTGTAATATTCTGTAGTTTATGTATTGCGAGGAGAGTTTACTCCATCCCCCAAGGGAAATGCCAAAATCCTTTCGGACCATACTTTGTGAGGAGTTCATGTGATTCCCTGAGTTTCGAATCAGTAATTTTCCTTTGTCCATTATACTTTATAGCCCGCACTAATCAATTTCTGAGGCTGCAGAAGTTAGTGGAGATGTTTCAGCCTATCCAGGGGTAAGATCTTTCTTTCTTTCTGAGGTGCGAACTGTGGACAAGGACAGAGGTAAATAATGAAACCCAAAAAGAAGAAAAAAGTGGGGCTACTACTTTTGCGCAGGGTTTATTGAGCGGGCAGCTTCTTACTGGCCCTATGTGCAGGAAAGAGTATTACTAGTGGATCCACTGCGACGCAGAAGATATTGCTGGTTGATGTTCAAACTGTTCTTACTCCTGTAGTTTTGCACTTTCAGCTTCCCCCTTTTTTTTCTCTGACTTGAGTACTTTTTCCTCCTATGAGGCTATGTGGACTCTGGTCTTTCGAGTTGGAGTCGTCAAGTCACTCCCTTTTCTCTTTTGTTCAAACAAATTTAATTAAATCTTAGAGGATATAACACGAAGGCTTTTAAAGAATACTTGGGCAATGCAAAGTCATCAAAGTCACGGACTGGTAACGTATAATTATCAGACATGTCAAAGAATGATTAGTTTATGTGATATTAAACATACTTTTGGATTTCTTAAATGAGTCCAAGTCACGGGGGTGGAGAAGGCTTGAAATAAACCCTGAAGCATTAGATGCTTGTTGGAAGAGAAAGCACCAAAAAAACCTATCTAGTCCAAGCTGAAAAGCGATTCCCATCCCCATTTGGCAAACATAGGTTCTGTCCCATACTATATTGTTCTAAGGTAACGAGGCAACGTCGTTCGACTTCAAATCTTGTAAAATAGTATAGTAATCCTGAGGTGCTACCTTAAAGCACACTGGGAAATAAATATCACTTGGTTGATCCACATTTGGGCACTCCCAAAAATGGATAGGCATATTCGGTGTAAAAGCATGCAACAAACTTAAGACAAAAGAGACGCCTTAAGACAAGGCAAATAAAGGTCTACTTCTCTTTTTGGTCATGGTTTTCCTTTGCGTTGTGGTGAGCCCATTCAACTTTTCAAGTGCAATCCCACCAAACTTGTTCGTACAGCCAGCTTCAAACGAAAATGCAAGACATGAAGAGAAGTAGGGCTGTCGACCAAACCGGCCAGACCGGCCAACCCGGATCGGTTTTGGCCAAATTCGGCCAGAACCGGACCGATTTTGGATAAACCAGACCGAGACCGGTATAATCCGGTCCGGTTTCGGGTTACCCATGTGGAAAACCGGAACCGGACCGGAGTATACCTCTCCAAACCGGCCCACACCGATAATCGGCCTAAAATGACATGGCTCAACCCAAAATAGAATGACCCAGACCGGCTCAGACCGGATCGGTGAAATCGGAAATCGGACTGGACCGGACCGAGAGAATTACCGGTCCGATCCGGTCCACTAAATGTCTGGTTTGACCGGTCGGATCAGATCGGACCGGCCAATAGACAGCAGGGTATTGCGGCAGGCTTACATACAGAATACTAAATTACTAATCCCCCACCCCAAGGGTAGTTTGTGAACTCAGAACTGTTATTCCTAGTCTTAGTGAGTAACTTGTTATTCCTAGTCACAAAGACAAAGTCCTTCCCTTGTTGTTCTCCTGTCGTAACCTTTTGCCTGTTGGGTAGCCGACCAAAAACTTTTGTCTTGGAAATGGAACCTCTGCGTATGTTCTCTTTGGCCCTGGGTTGTACAATCCCTTTTTATTTCCGAGAGAAAATTACAGGACAGGATATGACTATTTCTAAACACTGCCAAAGTAATTTAAAATTTACGGTGACAAGTAATTACACTTTACCCAATTGAAATACCACTCTCAGACAATTAATTCGATCACTTTTTAAACTCAAACTATTACAATTAGGAAATTACATTTTCGATCACTTTTTAAACTCACATACTATTACAATTAGGAAATTTCATCCATTCTATATCTTTAGAGGTTATATCATATCAAGATTTGATATAATATTATGATTACGAATATATAAAATTGTTATTAAGATTTAAATTTTAAATATAGAAATATTATTCTATTATGTTTTGTATTGTCTCTATAAATAAAGAAGTTATCTTTGTAATTTGCATAAATTTATAATATAAACACAGTTATAAAGAGCTTTTACAGTGAATGTAGGTCTTTTACACCGAACCACTTAAACATCTATCTCTCCTTACTCTTTTTTCTCTCTCTATTTTGTTTCAATTATGCACGGTTTTTCAAATTTTATAACTAATCTCTTTGTGTAAATAATTTTTTGAGATCATCCTTACGGTAAGTTGGATTTACTTAACGTGTGTTGTTTTGTAGAGTTGCACCGGTTCGAAATTTACCGGTCCGATAAATAAGTTCCACTCTGGTGAGCCTGTTTAACGAGTTTCTCCTTATCACTTTAAAAAACAAAAACTAAGGGAGCAATGATCTCGGCCCTCCAAATATCAATAAATAATATTTTCCCATTTATCTCAAGTAGTATTTTTTTCTAATGAATTCCTTGTAATTTTTACATTTTAATCCTCCTCAACTTTATTTTTGTAAAACTAGCCCCTTAACATCTAATCTAGCTTTGTCCCTATTTGTAACGCTGAATTATCAATTTCATCACTTTAAATTATCAAACTAATACAATCCAATCTCTCTTTTAGGTTGAATTACCCATTTTATCACACTTTAAACTCTCAAACTACTATAATGCAATCTCGATCTCTTGTAGGGCTGAATTATATCTAAAAATATTATTTAGTAAAACTAAAATCTGTAAAGTAGCTTTACATCATGTGCTATTCTCATAATCCAGATTATAAGGACATTTTAAAAATCTCGGGTCTTAGATTGGCACATTACTAATTGGGTGATTATCTAGGCCATCAATGACAAAAGGAATAGATTAAAGGTAACATGCATTGACAAAGGGGGTGGCAATTGGTAACTGTAATTTTTAGTAAGTTTTATTGTAAGTGACCAAGGATGCAATTTTTTTTTTTGGGATGAGAGAAATGAAAAGCTCAACACTGTTTAATATTTTGAGAAAGTTATTGAACGCTCTTTAAAATATGTAACTTGGCTGCATGTATACTCAGCCGAGTAATTGTGATGCTAGGGTTCTTGTAGCACCCAATATTTGTTAGAATTAAGGAAAGATTCAAAGAAGAAAAGGAGTGAATTGGAAAACAATAGAAGAGGAGAGATTAACAGATTTGGGTTCAACAAATTAAATTACATTAACTCATGCTTATAATTAGTATTGCATAAATGCCTCAACAAATTGGACCCTATTACTCTCTGATGAAGCCATTTTCAACCAGCTTATCACCGCAATCCACTGGGCAAGGAGTCCGAGGGAACTGAGTCAGAGACCCAGCATGAACGACGGTAAAGAACCTGCAAAATCTGAGGAAAAAGTGAGCTGAAATGCCCTGTGGGTTAGCCTCCAAAGCTTAAATTAGTTCTATGTGAAATTATAAGAAAATTGAGAGAAAAGATAGGGGTTATTGTCTCATTCCATATCATCCTTCCTCATCGTAAGCCAAGGAGCCCCTATTTTATAGAAAAATAGTTTTTCCCCTTTCCAGGCAGAATGAGTTGATGGGCTGTCAGTAGAGCTGATCTCTTGATGTGATTTTTGGCCAATGAGACATGACACTGCAGACGATGATATTTCTTGAAAATTTGTCCAGGGACCCACTTTTGTGGCTTTTTACCGTTGTGCCTCGATAAAGTGTTTTGGGCCTCACTGAACTGGGTCTGCTAAGTAGGCTGAAAAATCCTGCCCTATCACTCTTTATTTTCATTAATTTAATCACTTCTATGACTAAAAATTGCTCGAGAGGAATGTCCATAATGAATACACGCGCACCTTCAATTTGCTGTCCTCCACAAGGTGAGCCAAATTGCCACAAAACACAAACATGGTCGCCAGCGAGTTGCATGTGAAGAGGGTGGAGTAGGTAGTGTTGGCAATTTGTCATTTCTTGTTCGTCATTATCCACACCCCATTCCCGTTTGGACAAAATGTATGGCATTTTAGTTTACCAAATCCACCACTATGAGCTTTTGAGCTCACATTTTTGTCCAGAACGTTGTTGTCCTTAGGAGTCCTAGAGAAGGACTAGAGCAATCTATCATCTATCCCACACCAAGTACTTTAACGAGAGAGAGAGAGAATGGTTTGGAAGAAGGAGTACTTAGATCTAATCTTGGTCCCAAGTGGGTTATTGATCATGTTTGGTTACCATCTCTTTCTTCTCTATAGATGCCTAAGACTTCCCCACACCACAGTCATTGGCAGTGAGAACCACTACAGAAACGCTTGGGTTGAGAGAATGTTGCAGGTCAGGAATTAAAACTCCACCTGATCTCTTCACCAGAAATACTAGGTATCAGTTACATGATTTAGCTTTACCACCGCAATAACTCTAATGGGTATTTGCAGGTTGAAATAAAGGAAAGAAGTCCATGTCTAACAGTGATCTCCAGCACCATATCAGCGGCAACTTTCTTCGCTTCAACCTCCCTGGCTTTGAGCTCTCTAATTGGAGCTTTGTTTGGAAGCAATTCAAATAACGTGTTCGAGAGTAGTTTCATATATGGCAACACAAGTCCATCTATCATGTCCGTCAAATATGTCAGCCTTCTGTTTTTCTTCCTGGTGGCTTTCGCTTCTTTTCTCCAGTGTATAAGAAGCCTAGTCCTTGCAAATTTCCTCATCAGTATGCCAAACAGCACTATGCCCGTGGACTATGCGCAGAAGGCATTGATACGTGGAAGTGCTTTCTGGTCAGTCGGGATACGGGCAATCTACTTTGCCACCACACTGCTGGTATGGATTTTTGGTCCAATACCCATGTTTATTTCTTCAGTGAGTATGGTAGTGATTTTGCTCATTCTGGATACGAATTCGACCCCACTGCATCAGTTCCAACCGGCTAAGGGTCCTCTACCAATTTTGGAACTTTGAATGTAGCTTCTTTACCGCATAATATTTTTTATGCGGATGCCTACTTTGACCCTCCCTGATGTAGAATTCTCTGGTTTTCATATAATACAATTTGCTTAGAAAAACAAAAACAAATAATCTGTCGAGGAGGATTGATGAGGAATTAACTGCAATCAACAAGGTCCTTCAGCACTTAGAAAAAAAAAAAACAAGGTCCTTCAGCACCGTAATCGATAACTGGGAAATCGAGGATCAACTTCAGGTGGTCAACGATGACATCAGGTTCGACTAGCATCTGGGTCAGGGAGGGAGAAATCGAGTCCCATTAAAGTTAGACTAACTGTAGTGGATAAGTATCAGCAAAAAACATGCAAACCATGCTTTGTGCGTTTTAAGGCAAGTAGAGCCCGTTGAGAATTTGAGATGAACTCTACCTTTATTAGCTGGGGATAACTACTAATTTCATCAGTTATTTGTATTAAAATCAAATAATTTTTTAAACTTTAAAATGTATGATTTAAAATCTTTCACATTTAAAGTAAATAGACGTAGAGAGATTAAAGTCTTAATGAATTTTAAACTTTAGGGATTAATTTGATGATTTTAAAATTTAGGGACTTATTTGATTTTCGTGCAATCCACGAAGACTAACTTTGTATTTATCCCTATCAACAATTCAAGATTATATAATGGTTAATTTTGAATCAAGAGCATCAGTAAGAAAAACTTTGAGCTATTTTTTAGGGGAACAAGGGAATTGTTTCACCTAGTTTATGCATAGGGTTCAGATAGCCTAATTGAGAAGCACTGATCAGATTAGAATAAGCGCGCAACGACAAACTCCGGAGAGTTAGCACATGCCCATCACCCTCACAACTCTCATTTGTAGGCTCTGGTATGATCTCCGTGTAGAATCGAACCTAAAACCATGTGGCACTTTATCTAAACAGTCTCAGGTTCGTCCTAACCGCCAGAACAATCAAGTGATGGGTATGGAATTCGGCTGTTGGCTTTCATAATTTCATTGCCTCTAGCCATCAGTAAAACAATCAACTGAAGTTATTTAAGTAAAAGTTGAACCTGGAGGCTCTAGCTGGATGCCAACCAGAAAGACGTCTAGAACAGTTCTGGCAGCTTGACCTTGCCAAAACCAAATACTCTTTCTTCATTCAAAGACTTGTGCTTGGTTTGGCCAAGGAAAAAAAAAAGACCCTCGTTTTGGGGGTGAAGCTCTATTCGCAAAGAGAAATTTATGGCTATATTTGGCGTTTGCAGTTGCTTGAGATGCTATCAGAGGAATTTGGTGGTCGAGTTGAGCTTGCCAAAGCGTATTACAAGCCCCTGACTGCTTCTGTCAGGAAACATTTCAAAGGGAACTGTGTTATATTGCTACCATGAAGCACTTCATGATGACTTCATGTTCCTCGGAACGGAGGCTATATCACTAGGACGTGTTGGTATGTATCTAAACCTCTATTCAAAATTCTTTACTCTTTAGAAATTCAAAAAAGAGAATCCATAAATTATAAACTTCTCCTCCCATATATACAGGAGATGACTTCTGGTAAACTGACCCCTTGGGGGATCCAAATGGGACTTTTTGGCTACAAGGTTGTCACATGGTGCATTATGCCTACAATAGCTTGTGGATGGGGAACTTAATTCACCCAGATTGGGACATGTTCCAGTCCACTCAACCTTGTGCCTGGGCTATATCTGATGGACCAATCTATGTAAGCGACGCTGGGAAATCATAACTTTCCAAGTTGCGTAAGAGGCTAGTATTGCCAGATGGGTCTATTCTGCGATGCCAATACCATGCACTTCCTACTAGAGATTGCCTGTTTGAAGACCCATTACATGATGGTAAAACTGAAACAATGCTTAAGATTTGGAGCCTTAACAAAGTAAGATACTCTTTTTCCAAGTTCTAGGCTTCCTACTAGAGATTGCCGGTTTGAAGGCCCATTACATGATGGTAAAACAATGCTCAAGATTTGGAACCTTAACAAAGTAAGATACTCTTTTTCCAAGTTCTAGCAGTTCCGTTAAAGTTGTGCCTAAAACATAGATATGTTGGAGACTGGACAACTTATTTCGATAAAATGGTTGTTCTTTACGTGCGCCACGGTACACGGGGAGTCCTAGGACTCAACTGTTCCGGAAAATTAGAGGGATAAAAAATGAAATGAAACTACATGGAAAAAAATAATTGGTTTTTACAGTACAACCTCATCTATCTACAATTATGGTCTAGTAACTCTGTAGAGGATTGACTATACAGCTACCAAGAGTACAGATCATGAAGATAAAATTACAAGAGTAATTTTGATGAGATATTTTCTACGGATTCCTCCATTTCAACTTCAGTCTCTTCCATTATTGTCTGTCATTTGAACTTTGATCGCCATTACTGCTGCTTACTTCAGCGGTATCTGTGGCACTCTCACCTGTAGAATTTGGTGAGCCTAACTGCTCATCACCTTTGCTTTTGTCGTCTTCGTTTGCAGAACCTTCCATAAAGGAGTTAATGGCTAGCTGACCAGAATAAAGGAATAAACCAACAGAGTTGGCGCCAAAAACAAATGTTGCAAGGTAGCACAACCCATTAACAATAGTCCTGCCAACAGGAGAAACGAAGTGATTATGAGTTCTCTGTATTCTTTCCCCCCACAAAGATGGCATCAATGTGTTTAGGAAGAAAGTAGTAGTAGGAACTACCTTATGGTTATAGTTATCTGTCGGACCTGGCAAAGAGGAAAACAATTAGACTGTCAGGATCGTATTGAAGACCAAGATATAGCAACCAACTCCAAGATTTTCTTGTGCAAGCAAGCAGTGTCAAAACCAGGATTAAAATCTAAGGGTGAAGAACTTTAAAGGCGAAATGACAAAAAATAATTTCCTTCGTAATGCAAAAAAATGTCTTAGAGTTGCAATGTCGAAAATTAAGGATTAAAAACAATACAAATATTTGAATACATGTACCGTACTATGTACTGCGACTGAGAGGTGACAAAACAAAAGTGAAGACAATCAATCAGTTGGCAATGATGTTTTAATATTTGCAATGCATATTCTATTTTTAATGAAGAATTTAGAGAGCTTTCTGAGACACTTAGTGCAGATCGTCTTGATAGAGACATACGATCAGGTCAATTTTGAGCCTTTCACACACCACATATATATAAGTGATTAAGGTCATGTTGTTGTAATGTGTATCAAGGAAGTGCACAAAAGTTTTGACTTCAAGCTGAAAAATATGCAAACTTGAATTTTTGGACATACTGTTTCTGCAGCTAAAATTGGAATTTTATGGCAAAACTCACACCCACGCATAATTTAGCCCACAATTAATATTGATTAATTAACATTTTCTTGCCTAACTTTGATTCAATCTTTCCTTCTAATCTTGGCTTCCTTACTAAAAACCTGGGTGAGCCCATAAAGGTACTTAGTAAATTGAAAAAAAGAAGTAAAAACAAAACCTTCAGTCTGATCGTTGATGGATGTCGACTAAAATCTTAATATATGATCGCATTAATTAGTATCATACTGATATGAATGCAAGATTATGATTTCTGATCAAAGAATTAACAGTGCATTTTGCTTGGAGATCCAATACTAATAGATTATATATAGAAGGTAAAAGTAGCTTTGTTCCTCATTATTTTCAGCACTTTTTTTCCTGTGTATTTTTTCCACCTGCCCACTAGCTTTTTTCCTCATATGGCCTGAGCCTAATGGGTGTCGATCCCAGGCCAACTTATGAAAAAAAAATACATGTAAAAATTTGTTTTGGGCTGAGCAATGGGTGGTGGACGCCCGGGTTCGCTACCCCCTTCATCCGCCACTGTAGGCAAGGATATCAAGTATTGGGTAATGCTAAACTTTATATGTGTTTTTCTGTAGCCTTATTACTTAGCTTAGCAAAGTCCTTTGTCTCATGCATCTGTATAAGAGATAATTTCTGCCACTTTTGTTTTCTTGAGACAAAGATGAGCTCAGTTACTTTTCTAGTTAAAAGATGATGCTTCTTGCATTTAATAAAATGCTGCACGGTAGTTTGTATGTTCTATCCCTAAGGGACACCAATAGCAATTCACTACAACCTTGATTGCTTCTTCTTTTTTTCCCTAAGGCCAACCCTGATTGCTTTTGCTGTAACATAAACTTCATTTACAGTCAAACGTTGCCTAGAGTTCTTGTCAAGAGTTACATCCATTGTTGACTACACACAATGAACAAATAAACACAAACAAATGTGCACACGTGCATACAAACCCTCAGAGGGAGAGAGCAGTGAGTTCATAAGACATATTTTTTCTAAAATCACAAATAGGAGAGACCAACTAACATAGGTGATAAGTATGGCTGAAGTTCAAATAATAAAAATAAAATAGTCTGAGGCCGTTTAGGAATGCCCGATAAGGCAGGAAGAACATAACCAAATGTAACCAGTAAAACATATGTGTATTTTCATGTGACTCACAGTCAGCAACGGTTTATGCTTAATTCCTCATCAATGCTTTTCACTCAGTTGATTACTTTGCTTTCTTCTGCACATATCATGATTATATGTAAGTGGCTTATTTTCTGGAACTGTAAAAACTTCACTTGCTCTCAATTTTTTCGAAGCACATAATATCATACCTTTCAGGCGAAAAGGCAGCATGAGGCAGTAGTGCTTCAGATTATGCTCTGAAAATGGTCCTCGTTTTCAAATCCGGAGTTCGAAACGAAATGCCCGAAAGAAAATAGTTTATATTCAAGGTCAGAAATATCTTCTTTGATATGTGCCCCTAGAAGGCAGTACTAGACTACCAGAAAATATGGGGAAAAGTGAACACTGGAGCCAGTACTGGTAGAGATAGAGAAAGGCAGTATTGCACAGTTGCACCTTAGAAAAATCAGTTCTTCAAATATAGGTGAAAAAAAACCATCGGAGTTGCAGTTACTATGATGTGAGGAACAACACGAGAAGCTCCACCAGACTTTATCACTCATAAAACCATGTAATCCAGCATAAACTACAATTTTCAAAATTAGGAGAGATCACAAATATCTCAAATAATCCACAACTTTCTCAAGGGGGAAAGAAAAAGAAGAAGAAAAAAGTGATCCACAAATTGAAGAGCAAAAAGGAAACCCACACTGTAAGTTGATTCCCCTAGCCTCCCTTAAATGAGGCAGCCTCATCTTCCTTTTCTTGAGTGCAGAGTGAGCACTTTTTCTCTTCTTGAGAAGTATAATAGTGAGAATCAATATATAACAGTCTACTTTCACTTCCGTTACAACCACATATATAAAAGACAATGTGTAAGTATCTTAAATTGCTCAAATAATCTCAGCAAGAACCTAACATTTCAAATTTTATGTGCAGAAAACAAGAAGACCAATAAAGAAAAGGCGGGAATCAAAGAACAAACCGAAAAATTATCTGAAATTGCCTGGCGATTAAGACCCGCCTCAATAGTAGTAGAGAACTTGTAAAGAATAAGTGCAATGACACCTGCCGATATTCCACCCAAGAATGCCTGAAGAGGCGAAGGTGGTTTGTTAGCCTCGACGGGAGCCGATCCCAATGCTTTCAAGGTATCCACTGCCTCCTCCTTCAATGACTTCTTCACTCCTGAAGACCTAAATTTCTAGACACGCCAAAATCAACTCCATCAAAATTCAATTCACTCTTGATGACACGCGCGCGCATCCTCAGAAGCAGAATTGAAGTAAATTGCAAAGTAAATAAAACCTATTCTCCAAAATTCAGACCAAGTCACAAGAACACATAACAGTGAAGATTAAAGTAACTCGACCCAGCTCATAACTCCTTAATGCTGTGTCTGGATTGGAGTGGGGAATGTTTAACTTACTTTCAAGCACTCAAAACGCAAGTTCCACGATTCATTGGGAGAAGGTGTCTTTGTACATTTACCAACTTCACCGTTCCGTCCATTCCCATACTAAATTACTATCACCTCAATTCCCGTAGAACATGCAGATGTAGAATTGAAGTAACCAAAGCTCAGTCCCAAACCCCAATGTGAAGCACAATAGCACCTAAAGTAACAAACTTCAGAGCCAACGACTGAGAAACAGGAAGTTTACCAGTTCTTTGGCACGCCTGGCACGCCGGCGGAGAGCGCGGAAGAGGAAGATAGAGATAGAACCTGTAAGGAGAACACTGGTGGCGATTTGGATAGGAGCAGGGTCGTCTGTGGTGGCGAAAATGGAAGGAGTAGATGGTGGTATCTCAATGGGACCCTCCTCCAGGGCAGCAGTGGATGTGGTATCGGGGTCCTGGGCGAGCCATGACTCGGGTCTGGCTCGAGGAGACCTGAGACGTGGAGCAGAGCAGTGGGTCTATAAGGGAAGTTGATAAGAGGGGATGAGAAAGGAGGGGAGTTGTAGAGTTGAGAGAGAGAGATGGGGAAGTTGGGACTGAGAAAGTGGTAGGAGTGAGACTGCAACATTTTGAGGTTTCTGGTTGTCACTTTTCGGTTCTCGATGAATTTTGTCTGAGAGTCGGTCATCTATGCCCGTGCCTATATGTTGGTCTCGTTTTGGAATAGAAGTGAAAGATACGGCAATATCTCGTGTGTTGGGCAGCTTGGGCTTTCGTAGGCTGTGAGAGGTGATAATATCTGGGATGCGCCAAGGAACTCTTCTAGCTTAGATATCACATCCTTTTGGTAAGGTCCGGGGAGGTTGAGATTGGTTCGAAACCACCGGTCCGTCTGTGTTAGTACTTATCAACCAAGAAGAAAAATTATCTGGCAAGCATTTCAGATTTTTGGGGGATTTATTTTTCTCATCCTTCCCAAACTACATTTTCAGAATTCTAAGTCCCTCTGCCTCTGCCTCTTCTCTCTCTCTCTCTCTCTCTGTGGACAGCTTATTGTCAATCACATGAGGAAGAATTAAGAAGCTGAAGTTAGACATAATAATAAAAAAATATAGCCATTATTGACAAGGCCCTCAGTGCATCTCATACCAAAATGAAAGAGGACAAAAAGAAATTGTTTACATAAATTTTACAGGACTAGACTCGAATTTAGATCCTAGGAACTTTACTTGCTTGATTCAAATTACTACAACTTTTGCTTTTCTTGGGTTTTCACGTGGGATAAAATCTCAGTTTTGCCTCGGATGAACTGCTCCAGTCCCGAGATTTACCTGTAAAATCCAGGAATTGCAAAAGACCAAAAAATAATTAGCAGAGTTTAGCTTTCTTATGGATTAAATAACAGGTGTTGATTGATCACCAGCTCTTTTAGCGCACATTAGATGCCACAGCTCTTGCCCAAAACTTGATTTGTGCCTTCATGTCTTCTGTAGACCCCTTGGGAGCCCAATTTGGAATTGGAGGGGCACAACTTTGCAGAAGCCATGCCTCAGAAAGATATGGCCTCCTCACATTACCTTCCTCCAAATCTTCTGGCTTTTTCCCTTGCAAACCAGGAAGAATGTTCACCACCTTTGGACTTAACTCTCTGTCAAATGTGAAACCCAAGTCCCTGAATCCTTGAACTTCCTCAAACTCGAGATCGCTTCTGGTCTTCCTCAAGTTAGTTTGATTAAGGAGTAGCCTCCTCATTTCCTTGGTGCAGTTTGTGTTAATGGTTTCCGCCTCCAGTGGCCTTGGCGGCCTACACTTTGGAAGACTATAACTTTGTGCCATGCCCTATAGTCCAGAATGTTAAGCTACATTATGAAATGCAATAAAGAAACCACACAATTTAACATATACTGACATTTTATCAGAACCAATGCAAACAGTTAAGACCATTCAAATCAAACAAGAACATTGAATACTCGAGAAAAACTACGTTTGCTGGCTAAACCGGACAGTTTCAAGTGTCATGTTTTGTTCCATCATAATGTATACAGCAAGATTTGCCAAGATGATGGGAGACTTCAGAATTTGAAGTCCTGTATTTCGTTACAGGTACTAACACTGAAAAAAAAAGAGGGAATAATTGCAATACGAATAGTTACTATTCAGTATTATCTCTATGGTGTCCATCTGTGCTCTGTTCTCCTAAGTTCAAATGAATGCTTAGTTTGAAAAGTAAGGAACTTCGAAATTCAACTCTTCCTGAATTAGACCTACGATCAGTTTGAAGTTGATGTTTTTATACCTTTCGAAGCGGCAGGTTAGGAGATGCTTGACCTGTAGATTTGCTCATTCTAAGATCAGATTCGTTGTCTTGACTTATTTGTTCCCTCCCCATACATGGTGGAAGGGATGGTGTTCTAAGCAAAATGAGCCGCGTTGACTGCCCAGTCATTTTGGTCCCTCTGCTGTCATTTATTTTCTCTTGAATTTCTTCTTTCCTCCCCATACAACCTGTCAACTTCGCAGGTGTTTGAAGCAAATTCTGACGCAGTTTTTGCTGATTCAACATGCTTCTACTGTGATTGCTTCGATTTTCTCGGGCTTCCTCTTCCCTCCCCAAACAAGGTGGTAAAGATGGAGTGCGAACCAAATCTGGACGAACAAAAGCATCGTCCTCTCTCAGCTTCGTTGCTGACGACAAAGTGCTTTCACCGCCTAAATTCTTCAACGACATCTCTTGGCCAAAATTCGAGGAAGGACATGGATCAGAATAGCACCTCGACATCCTTGTTTTTCTATTAAGCAAGTTCCCAAAGAACCACCCCTCCTCCAAAAGATCCAAAGCTTCCACCTTTTCACCTCTGCTAGAAGAGGTCTCAAAAGGGTCATCATTTTGATCCATGCTCGCTCAACTTCGTCCCCCTCGACAAGTTAAAAGCATTCCACATGGGGGTTCTCTTTATCTCTGCTAACTTAATAATATTTATGCACTAAAAGATGCAAAACCACACCTAAATAAACCAATAAATAAATAAAAACGGGTGCAAATGGGCTCCGCAGGTGGGAATGAATCAATGATATGAGACCATGTGCTTTGAAGTTGAAAGAAAGCATCTTCTATGTGGAAAACAGAGCTTTGGACGAAAAAAACTCAAGTGGCGGTGTGTGGCATTTGGTCCTAACAGCTGACGAAATTATAGGGGAGGGTAGATTCGCTGAGGCGCTTGACAGGATCACGCCAGCACACTTCCCATGTGATTTGCTTTTTGTTTAGGCAGCTAAATAAAAGAGTCTTCTGTCCTGTTTCTTATCTCCATTATGTGACAGCTAAGGTTCTAGGCGTTTAAATATATTGGATAAATAGCCAAATGGGCAGTCTTTTTCTTTGTTTTCTTTTATTAAAAATGGTAGGAATTTGGAAGGCCTAACTCCTGAGTAGTAGAGAATTATATAGGACCCCATTACTAGGCGCAAATTGAGGCGCCACTTGTCCAACACAGCGTTGAATTGAGGTTAATTTGGAAAACCAGCCGGATTGTGCCCTCGTGGGTGTACGGAACCATGTCAACCAGGTCCTGCAGCTGCTCCTGCCTATAATATCGGTGATTCGGTGACAGGATTGTTCACCTGGAGAGGAATCCCATATGCCTCTACCTCGAGCAATCTCGGAAATTTTTTTGGGCCCAAGTCAGCTCACAAAGAGCTCACCCACCTGGACTGTGCCACAAGAGGAACCAGGTAGGTCATGTTACCCAGATCAGGAGATGACACATTAGTACTTACTAATACCTAATTCATACAACTTTGGAATAGCATTTGACATCAATGGGTACCGAGTTTATTTTGTAAAATAAAGTTTTTGTAAGTGAATATTGATTATTGTACTTTAATATTACAAAAAAGGTCAAAATGTATCTTATATCTCTTGAACAATTATCTGAATTTCGAATATGTCTTTTAGAAGTATTTCGTGCCAAATTGATCTTTATTCTAATATATATATATATTTTCTTATTCTATCAAGTAATTTAACAGAATCGTTGAGTGATATTATTTAAAATTAACTAGTCTGAATCAGCACGAAAAAGGAAAGATTGAAAATTATAAATCTATAATTTATTTTCAAGAAAAATATTTATTTATAAGCGGGCAATAAATTGTAGCATACCACGCGTATAATACCAATTTTTTCTATTTGTTTTAAACCAGTAAAATTACAGGTCGTTTCAAGCAAGGAAACACTGAATTTCCTCATCCTCGATAGTGATTACAAATTTTAGGGGAATTAACCAGAGACTGACTCAACTTGAGGGGCTTTATTTGCTACAATGGCTCTAATTTTGGAAGGTTCTATCCTATCAGAGACCGACTCCAAAATCTAGTTGACAAACTCCTCCAAATCTTTCCCTTTGGCAAAGTTCGTCGGAAAGCAACATCGTACTTCCCCAAACAAAAAATCTCTTCCGTTTTCAGACCCGACCAAGCATGTAGGAAGGCAACCTTATACTTTTCCTAACTTCAATGTGCATATTTTTCAGAATAGCTCGCCCTTTTTATTTTATTTTTCTGAATAGTGCTACTTATTTAGACAAAATGGCTTCATAAGTACAGTTTTAATACTATTAAAATCCTCTGTAATTTTGTACTTGAATTGTATAATACAATTTGAAAAGAAAGATAATAAATAGACTCTACACTATTTAAATGTTATTCATATAAAATTTCGGACAACATAAATCCTATAATGAAATTCACCTCTTATATCTATCTCTTTCCATACAACCATACAATCCTAAGAGAAAATTAAAGAAAATCATGCTCCGGGTACGGAGTTTCAATGGTTGATGGTATACCTTCTCTCCTTTTTAAAGAAACATTTGTCTTTCTATCAAAACAGGAAAGAGCTTTAATGAGTTGAAATATGTTTTACTATTTTTTAAATATATATTTAAATTTCCACGTTTTCTGATCAACTATGGAAGTCATACAATTAGACTTCAAAGCTACTCCCGAATATTGAGGCCCAAAAAAGTTTATGATCATTCTAATATTTCCTCTTTAAACTATTACTAAATTTTCAAATGAATCGTTCAAGCATAATTGCAGCTGAGAAAGAATTTCAGAGTTTCAGAAAGACAGCATACTCTTAGACGGGATAAATCCAAGGTAATCACCAAGGAATCCATACAATAGCAGATAAGCAGACTGAAGACCCAGGAATACCAGGGAGCTCAAAACTTCAGGTCACATTGCCTTCACATAATATAATATTTTCACCACAGCATAAAATTACTCTACCCCCAGCATGAAAATACATGCAAATTATGCCAAGTTTACGAATATAAGCCTACCATCAACCTATTATTTCATTAATACCAGATGTAGAAAACAAAAAAAACTTCCTAGTGCTGTTCTATTATCTATATCCCAAGCACTAGTAAAAATGCAGTTATTAATTGCACTTGGACCTAGAAAATGAACAATGAGTATCACCCTATACAGGAGGGAATATACAGTAAGAGCTTTATACATAAGAATGCGTAAAGTAATATTTCACGAAAAATATATGAAATTAAACCAGAAAGGATACTTACATGGTGTAGATTAGCTCATGCCAGGAGTTAAAACTTTCATAGGTAGTTTGGGGCAAAAGAAATGCTCTTCTATTGTTGCTTATCATAGAACAAGGTAACTTCAAGGATACAGTGGGCAAAATTTGTTTTCTTTTCAATCTCTTTAAAATTGTTCCATTCCTAAATCGCATGGCAGCAGTGATAACTGCAATGGCAGAGCAATCCATGCTGTTGAAACATCAAATCAATCAAAAGGCTGCTTGATCATTACTATCAAATCTATAAGAGAGCAGAGGCACAAAGTCTCAAATTTACAGTGGAAAGAAAGATCCTTATCAGGATCTATTTGAACCAGAACACCATCTCTGAAAAGAAATTTTGGATCAGGCCGAAGCTCAGAATTCAGGGAGGTATTTGTATTTGCAGTTACAGTTTGGACTACGGAGTGACAACTACATTCCACTGGCTTGATCACAGTATTTCCTGAATTCTTACAATGACATGTTCTCATTTCCGGACATTCTATACACATTCTGTCTTTCAAGTTCCTCTCAGAAGAATTGCTGCAATCTTCAGCAACATAATTTTTTTCAATTGCTGAAAGAATATCCACAGATAATGATGCAACAACATCATGGACATCCTCAACTGTCCAATTGCTCTTGTTCAATTCCCATTCACGAACAAGGATTTTCTGTGTCAAACCACGCAGGTTCTCTAGGCATTCAGCACAACATTGATAGAAACAAACAACACCCTCTGAAGAAATACTGTTACCCATAGGTTGCTCATCAGCATCAGGCACAACATCACTAGATGTAACACGAGTCTTTGTCGAGGACAAGCTGTTAATCTGGTTGCAGATTTCCCTGGAGTCAGATAACTTGGAATTGCCCGACCCATCATTACTACCAAGAACGTTTTCAGAAAGGAAAACAGATTCTGGCAAGGCAAACCCGTTTGAATGTTTTGAGGACAGAGAGTTGCCACCCATTACCCCGTGACTTTCAGTATTTTGCAAAGCACGCGATCCTGATTTTGGACCATTCTGCTCACTCAAATCTTTACCACCGAAATGACTAGTATCAGCAGAGTTTTGAAGTTTATCCGTGGTAAGATTGCCCGAGAGGACAATTTTCTGTGGAGAACCTTCTTCAGATATTGCAACTCTGTCCTTAGAATTAGGATAACTTAAATTACCATTTCCCATGTCCGATTCAGGGCATTCACCGTTTTCGGCAGAAATTCCTTGTGGACTTCTCTCCAACACTTCACGTGCATGGCAACTATTGCCACAAATATTTAACCCGAAGTTTCCACTTTGTGCTTCATTATCCACACGTGTGTTCTCATTGGCTGGAGATTCCTTACTAGTTGGCTTAGGCTTTGCCAGTGTTGTTGGAGTATCCTGCTCTAAACTGAAAATGGAAGGAATTGTTAGATACCAAGTCAGAAAATGATAATTATAATACAAGCACGTTAATGACAACACAAATATACCTCTGCAATGAGTAGGCCCAACTATTTACCATATCTTCCAGATAAGCAACTTGCGACAGAAGACGAACATATTGATATTGATCTTTTCCAGCTTGAACTTTTTCATTTATCTGTCCAACTAGAAGTTCAAGAACTCTGCGTACCTCAAACGAGACTTCCCTAGCTGATGAGTAGGCACCCCTATATGCCGATAAACCAACAGCAATGAGGCCTCTAACCAATCCATATTTTTCTTTGCTGCTAATATTGCTGGCATCATAAGCAACAGTTACATGTTCTAATGCATTATTAGGACGAATAATGCAAGAATTGAATGGCCAGCCCTTCCAAGGTCCACTTATATCAGCAGAGGGACCTTCTTTCAGTTTTGATGTGAACCAACAGAGTTCAGCAAAATGAGGGTATCGCAGAATTTGATAGCCAAATGTAGATACTGCTAAAAGCAAGCTTGATTTCCCCTTCACAGTTTTATTGTTCAGAGGTTGTGCAACTTTTGTGAAAGACTCATCGGGACATTGTGTTTTACCCTCGTGTCCATTGGCTAATCCATGATCTGGGCTGTTATTTATTGTATTTGTATAGTCCTCAACGATATCACAAGTTATGTACTCCTTGCATGAACTGACATGGCTGTGAGACTTTTTATGAATCAACTGAACAAGCTGTTGAACTATACCGTTCGATAACTCGGCAACGGAGATATTGATCACCATATCATGGTTGAAATTGCCACCGATCTGGACAGAGAATCGAGGGACTGCATGCTCTGGAGGAGTTAACTGAGAGCAATTTGTTAAGTCCCTCTGAAAAAACTGCCTTATTTTGAGTGGAAGTGCCATATGTTGAACTTCTGAAGTAGCCTGTGGGAAAACTAAAAATATTATGACATATCTTCTATGCTTTGAGAAGAACAATGGACAACATCGTGAAGCATAAGTATTGCACCAGCGTGACCCTTATGATGTAGTAAAACTAAGCACAATGCAAAATGGCAGTCATTTTACTTGGTGTCAAACAACAATAAGTAAGCATACTAGCTCAGGTAATATTTGCAATTTTGTTTGTCTTTTTCTTTATGGGGTTGGGAGTGGGGGTGGGGTGGGGGCAGGAACCATTCGTACCAGAATTATCAAAGTTGTAGCTAAACAAATAGATTCTGCCTGCTCCATAAACGAGCTCCAGGCATGTGAAGCGCTTTGGTCAGCACATTGGTGCTCAGTCATCTCCTCTGATGCGTATTGCTGTTTATCAGACTCATTTTCCTTTTGAGCAACTTGATCAGGAGACTGATGATGCTTTGAACAGGAGTCACTTTCCTCAGTAACTTGAAGACTTTCCTCCACAGCCCATAAATCAATTCTTGGCATGAATACTACACATGAACCAACACTAGCACATTTCACTGCCAACAACAGAGATAACTATTAGGACTGTTGAATGAATTAAATCCAGCAAGCCAGATAGCACACATGTTTATGCAAGTAAATATTGATCAAGTTATGGGTGGAATTCCTGTTTGAGCTGAAAAGGCTCAACATTACTGGACAGAAGAGAATAAATACATTGTGAAACCTACACCAGATGAAAGTTATAAAATCTTGAAAGCAGTTTCCTCGATGCCACCATAAATGGTAATAACATCCACGTAATGCTCTTTTTTGATAAGTAACATCCACATAATGCTAACAGTATTCAATCCCATTCACATCGTTTTCAAGGATTAGCAACCTTGTTCACAGAATGGTTGCAAGACGTTAGGGGGTACATTAGTAGAAAGAGGTATGTCTTTTAGGGAAAAAGTGGTAGAAGGGAATTGGGGGGCATATGTTCAAAAGGGATGAGACTTAAGGAATTAGTATATATGAACAAAATAGCACTTCTTTGGAGTGAGTCCTCTCCCAACCACTCTCTCCAAGCTTAGCAAGTCATTGAGAAAACTTAACGGCTAGATGTACGCTGAGCAAAGCAGCAGCAGGTTGATCTTGTGACAATACTAGAGAGCACATGACAACAGTGAAGCAACACAGACAAGTCATGACCAAATAATTAGGGACTGATCTAGGGATTTCACCAAAGTTGGCAAGGTACGTTTTCCTCAAATAACAAAACCACTTCAGCGATGCCAAATTGTCACGGCCCTGTAAATTATGTACCCAAAAATCTCCTACTAACTGTGCTAAAACTTTCTTTTTTTCTTGACATGCCCAAGCATGCCCAACACTCTCGGGCATGACTGAGAGAAATACATGTCCAAACACCTTGTGTTCACATTGCCTAATCCCTTACGACTATTAAGGGACTCGCAATTTCTCCCTGGCGTTCCCCCCATTTGGGTCAACCTATCAAAATTAGGGGCTAAGTGCATTGTAGATAATACAGCTCAAACATTATCACCATCTAAAAAGCATTGATTTTGAGAAGAACAAAATCCATAGAACTTATACACAACTTATTGATGGACAAACTAAATATGGGTCAGGAAGTCAAGCTTTTTCTTAGCACTTGAGAGGAATAAAGGAAAGCAAAGAGAAAGGAACATTGAGTTTTAAAACTTGTCCCATAATCAATCAATTTGCAAGAAAAAATTAGAGGGCAATCTAGTTTAAACTAGCTTATGATTCATAATCCAGTTAAACAAAAAAGAATAATAGGATCCACACAATTTCCTTTACAACCATACACATGAAAAATATAGGATGTTTCTTCGCCTTACTTTTTCCTTGACGAATCAACTGGAGCCTTAGTTTGTTATGTCAATCACAAATCCCCTCATAGAACATCATCTCAAAGAGAAGAAAGAAAACTCAAGAGCAATACAACAAGTCGTAAGGTGGAAAGCAAAATCAAGCTTCACCAACAAAGTACATGTTTGATGCTGCAATAAAACAGAAAACTAACTAATGGTGGATTAAATCCCTAAGGCAAAGCTGCAATTTGCTATCAAATTCGTAGAGATCCACATCATAGAACTGCTTTTAGCCGAAATCGGCCACAACACACCAGCTATTAGCCCAATAGGTAGAGATCCATAGCCAATTTTGGGAAACACAGCCAGTTCAAAACATGAGTTAATTCTTAATTCATTGAGGAGAAATGTGCTGCACCAAGAGTATCCTAAAGCCAGTATTATAGAAAATCACACCGATTCAGAGTGCATTGTCCAAGAATATATTGTGGTGCGAAACTAGGGAGTTGAAAAGCAAATAATAATGTCACTAGAGAGGAAGTTGGTTGTGAAACTAATTTTCCTCATGGTTTGAACCATCAAACACTACAACAGTAGCTAAAACACAAGATAAAAGATACGGCAACATACTTAATAATTGTGTTATCCCTTGCACCACATCTCCATGTCCTTCTTGTGAAACTGTAGCCATATCAATCTTTTGAATTTCAACATTACCAAGAAAGCAGTGAAGAAGACAAGAAGCAAGATGCCTCTGGCCAGATCTGGGACTCCCAGCAATTAATATGCGGAATCCAACATTGCTTTCTGAGGATATTGATAAGTTTTGGAACAAACTTGGGCGAGTGCCACCATGATGTTTTATGAACTGTTGAAAGCCAACAGTGTTATTATCAGTACTATCATCAGAGGCATCAGAGCCAGCAAACTCAGCATCTCCAACTACAATGCCTGAATATGAAAGCTTCCTCTCTATTTCCTTTGCTATATCCGCTTCTTTAAGAAAATCATCAAGATGGGACCACCAGCGTTCAGGAGGCATTTTCTTCTTATCTAAAGCAGAAACCATAACGCTTTGGATCATTGCTGCCGCTCTATGAATAGTTGGTGGTAACCTTAGGCGTTCATCATGATAAAGGGATACGAGCAAAGTGCAAAATGCTTGCAGCAGACAAGGAATAAGATGCCTGGGAAGAGGAGCAGATACTATATCATTAGCAGCAATTCCTGCTTCTCTTCGGGAGCATGGAGGCGGAGCAGATAATAGGGCCTCCAGCCAATCTCTCTCCTCCACTGCAAAGGTAGGAAGAGGAATGCGCTTATTAATAGAAGCTTTCTCTGCAGCATCAGATAAAATTTGTTGCAGAGGGAAATTCCTTTTCAAAGCAGTCATGGCAGCTTGTGTACAGAGGGCCTGCAAATCAGCACCAGCAAAACCTGCAGTTGCTTTTGCAATCCACTTGAGCAAGGATCCGGTAACTGGTTTTGGCCACCGTTGAGTATGTAGAAACAAAATGGCAGCTCTGTCCTCAACGGATGGAAGCGGAAAATAAATTTCCCGATCAAATCTCCCAGGTCGCCTTAGTGCTGGATCAACAGCATCAGGGCGATTTGTTGCACCTATTACTATGACTGAACCTCGAGACTTTAAACCGTCCAGTAAAGCAAGCAATGTTGACACAACTGAACTATGTGTCTGATCTTGCTGCCTTGTACGGCAAGGTGCTAACCCATCTATCTCATCAAAGAATATAATTGAAGGCTGACATTTTTCAGCAACCTGAAACAAGAGTCTCAGCTGGCGCTCAGCATCACCAACATATTTTCCTAAACAATCTGCACCTTTGCGAGCAAAATATGCTATCCGTTTATCGCCACGAGCACATGCACCAATCAGTGCCCGAACAACTAGAGTTTTACCTGTTCCAGGATAGCCATGCAAAAGAACACCTCTAGGAGGTGTAAGACCCAGATTACTAAAGAACTCAGGATAAAGCAAAGGTAATATCACGACTTCCTTCATGCATCGTATGACATCTTGAAGCCCAGCAACAGAATCCCAACCCTGAAAAAACTTTCTACTTTCTGATTCTGAGCCCCCAATGTACATAGGTGCAATTCTTGATAAGTCTCGGTGAAGCCTCCGGTTCTCACGTTTCAAAAATTCTTCATCCTCACCACAATTCTCAAACCATTTCTCTTCTGCTTCAATATCCTTTCTCCAAACATCATTTGAAACCTTCCTCATTTCCAACTTCATTTTCTTAGCTTTCAATTTCTTTATTTGGGTTAGATATTGATTACCTTGAGGTTGGAAAAGACGCCGATGATCTGTGCAGGTAATAAGAAACTTGTGATGATCAAAGACGCAACCATTCGCTCTTGCACAAGGCTGCAAGATATACATTATGCATAAATTCTCAAATGTTGATATAACATTAGATGGTTGCCTTGTCCACAAAACAAAAGGAAGAAAAAGAATCTAAATAACTGATGAACTTCAACTTCATTCCAAGACAGGGAGCAACCACTAACCAAGTGGTATGTTTTTGGACACCGATCTACACGGCATCCTATAGTCGCTCCTGGCCTCCCACAGCGGGTGCACTTTAAAGCTCTTCCTCTACAAAGTGCAGCCCTCACATTTTTTAAGCATCCCAAACCAGCAAAATAAACCTGCAAACACAAACCCCAATGTATGAAGTTTGTCAATGCTGGTAGACTGAAAATACAAATTAACGAATAAAAGAATGATGTTAAATTCCAGCAGCAAATATGTTAAGTTGATAAAAATTTAGAGAAACGATAGAGAGAGAGAGAGAGAGAAGAAGAAGAAGGCAGGTTTCTCTAAAATGATGATAAGAGACAGTGTAATGAAATTACAGCTCTTGCTAAGCTTATCAGGCAGGCAAGATTCTTTGAGATTGATAGGTGGGCTCCAGGAGCGTGGAGCTGAGTAGGGCCAGGGGAGCCTTGCAGACAGGATACGATTCCATGCATTGTACCCAGAGAACCCAGCTAATGACAGGAAAAATTCTTTTTAACCCAACACACAGCCATTAATGACAGGCTGAAACTCAAGCTGACTTTGATAGGGGGCCTGTTTGGATTTATAGGATAACTGAGGCTTCTGTACTAGAATATATACAGGTCACAATTTCTTTAAAATGATGCTTGTCACCATAGGTAAAATTAAGTCATACTGGTACATACTCATCAACCCACATAAATTTTTTACCAATAAAGTTATTAATGATATCTGCCTGGCGTATGTTTCATACCACTGCATAAATCTTCGTCAAACATAGCTCAAGTTTACAGTAATAATAATTGAAAACTCATAAGACATGTTCATGCAGAAAGCCAACACTGTTAACATCACGGGATATCTGGTTTATAAAGTAAGATACAGAGCATTAACATGGCCTAATAACTTCAATTGGGAGGGCCACAACAACAAATTTCTCATTATATGTAAGAGGCTTCAAAATTTTGAGTCATTTGACAATCATAGCATGGCACACCTCCAATTAATACAGGTGACATCTATGACGTGAAAAAAAAGCATTGAAATAAAAAAAATTAGCATACAAACAGCACAAAAGAAACCAACGACAGTCAGAATTAACATCTTCTCCACGCTAAATGTATGAGAAACTTCAGATATAGTTCACTAATGCAAACTACGAAACAGTTAAAAGTAAGTTAAAAATCTCACCTCTGGACTCCATACAGCACAGTGTTGATGAACCCATATCCCAGCAATACCATAACGATCATTTATAGGACCCAAGAGACGTCCAAGCCAGCCAGGTTCATCACCGAAACCATCCCATAAGTCATAGTTAGGTTCCTCTGAACCCGACGTGCCACAATATGCCTCATTTTCACTCTCACCTGTATCTTGAATTAACCTCTTTGGAGGCTTACCGTTGGTCCCCCCACCACACAAACCACACCGTCTACCCTCTTTCATACGTGGCTTGCCAAGCTTATCACTTAAAGCACAGTTGGACTCATCCACCTTCACTGCACCCTCATCTTCCAAAGTTTTGTTATCATCCCCATTGAAATCAGTGTCCTTCCTATCATGACACCCTCTATCTTGCACTTGGTTTGAAAAAATTCCAGCAACTTCTACAGCATCATTTGAATCGTCTCCTTCCTTCCCACACTCCAATTCTTCCACTTGCTTATCACAAGGTTCCATGGTTTCCACATTGTCATTGCGAAGACATCCCGCTTCTTGCTTATCATAGGGTTCCATGGTTTCCACATTGTCATTGAGAAGACAGCCCTCTTCCACTTGCTTATCATAAGGTTCCAAGGCTTCCACATTATCATTGGGAAGACATCCCTCCTCCTCTACCATTAAAACACTAGATGTTCTCTTATCCTCTTCCTCTCTCCTATCCTCTTTCTCAGCTAACTCAACGGCATTATCATCCGCTATATCCTTCTCATTTCCACCACCCGTTCCACTGTCCAAAGCCAAACCAACTATCGCACCCTTGTCCCCAACAACCTCCATTCTTTCCATTTCATTCTCCTCCTTCATACCACTCAACTCGTTCTCTTTCTCTCGTACTCTTGAATTGTTTACAACTGTAGACCCCCACAGTCTCTTCGACTTCCCAACCATGGACTTCTCAGCCCCCAAACCCTCTTCGTTTTCATTCCGTTCTTCACCCCCCACCACCTCCTCCTCCCTAGTACCAGCCATTTCCTTGAAAAGCTTCCTTTTCCCACTCGGCAAACCCCTTTCCTCTCTAACCCCAACAACTACATTCTTCCTCCTTGATCTTAACCTTGATTCCCAACTACGTGGCGTCTCCACACCCCCCAACTCCCTACTCCCACAGGGCGAACAACTCTTTGCAATCTTCTCACCATCCGACATTACATTTTTCCCAATCTTCCGCCTCTTCTTCACTGGAGGAGGTGATACATCGAGCAAAACAGGGGCCCGGCGCACCCTTGAGCTCCGCCGGAGCTCTGCCGCCTCATCCCCACTGTTGCCCTCATTTGCGTCACCATGGTTTCGGTTATACTCCTCTTCACATATCGCATCAAGCCTCTTGTGCTTCTTCCGAAGCCGAGGGCCCGACAGATTCGTATTCCCCCGATTTGAAGATGAAACCCGGGCCACCGAGGATAATCGCATCACATAAACAACAATTATATCTTTATGTAAACTTGTATAGTATAAGAATGTATATATATGTACGTGTAGGAGCTGATATAGGTGTATATGCGTATGGAAATTTGCGGAGCGGGCAAAAAGATATTGATTGATCAGCTTCTTTGACGAACTAGGTTTTCACTTACGCTCAGAGTGAGAGGGAAAACACTATGGGAAGGACGAGCGAGTGACTCACCGGTTATTCCGGAGTCGGATCGGTCCGGGATGAAAATGAAGTGTTGAAACGGAAAAGAGAAAGAAAAACCCTAGCAAATCAATTTCCAGCCAACGACTTTCGTCTCGTGCAGTTGATTCCGAGACAAGCTAGGGGTTTTCGCATAGATTGGTGGGGTTTTCGGGTTCCGGTGCTTCAGAGGGAAGCTCATCTCTCCGAAATTTCTCTCTCCATTTGCTTAATTACAAAGACTAGGGCATGAGCTAATGAAGGGCAGGGGTTCAGAACGATATTTGTTTCATTGTTCACACCACGCGTGTATAAAGTGCGTGTCGCGCTGTTTCGATGAGTTAGGCGGACAAACCAATGAGACTCCGATAATGCGGGGCCCAGTTGAGCCGTAGTCTTCCTGTGGGGCGGTGTTTTCCCGTGACTTTTAGAGCGTGAAGTGCACGCGAATGGGTAGGTAATCGGGAATGGGGTGACTAATCGGTGGGACTTTGGCTTAATTTCATTTGGCTTGTTTTTCCAGCCGAATGTTGCCGCCAAATATGCAAGTTTTTGCATTTGCATGAAAAGGGCGATGAGAGGGTGTTGGAAATGCAATGCATATAGGGTTTTGAAGCACCAACGGCTCCTTAGTGCCCAAAATAGAATCTATTTCCCACCTCCCTTTTCGTGCAGCTACTTGCCTAAGTAGTATATGTATATCTTTCCCACGGTGGCAAACTTTTCCATAAAACCCTCAAATATAAATAATTAAATATTTCACTCCTTATCTTTTTCCCAGTAGGTGCAAATTGGCAAAAGCTCATGCCTCTAGCCCAAAGAGTCTGTTTCCAGTATGCCCAGCTTAAAATTATTTGAGCCCTACTATCAATAAGCTGCACAAATATTGAGCCCATCATCATTTATTTCAACCTACCCAGTTGATATATGAAGCAAAACCCTAATAAAAATCTGCCACTTCCTCCTCCCTAGAAAACAGTCCCTAGACTCGGCTAAAATATTGTAGCATGCATTTAGTGCATCAGCTATGTAATAGTGAAGAAGCTAATTTGGGGATCTTTCTCACCAAATAAAAGACCTACTAGATGATTGAAATCACTGCAGTTAGTGAGGATCCACTCACTCACCTGCTTGTTGTCTGTCCAGAGGTTTCTTCTGCCCATCATATCCAACGTGCATACCAGACAGACAGGTAGGGTTTTAAAAAGGATTAAACGAAGACAAGGGTTCAAACCTTTTTCCATACCTTTAGTTTTCAATATGTCTAAAGTAATATTCTAGCTTTCACTCAAGCCCATTCTTTGAAGTTACTTTGTTAAAAATGACCTTCGCTCTTTTCTTCTTGTTGCTTCCTAAACCTAATATCATACTCATTTTGATGTAGTTTCTGGATTGAGAAAAGTGAAACTAAATAGCAACCTAATCTAAAACACGAGAAAGATTTGATAAGAAATTCACTTCAAATTTAATCAAAGACTTTAGAGAAGTTGGGAGTCTTCCGGATCGTCATCCAAAACAAAGAAAGAAAAAAAATGGCTTCCTAGAAGGCAAAGACTACTATGATTACATTCAAGTAGGGTTGCCACCTCTGGTCATACCCTTTTTGCCTGAGAAAAAAAAAAACCCTACCCTCGGTTTTGTTCCCTCTTACCCTTCTTGCTTGGGGGTAAAAATTATAAAGAGCACATGAGATGAAAAATAGTAAATCTCGGAGATCGCCCTGAAGTTGAGAACAGGAAAAATTGCATCCAAACATAACCAAAGCAGAACCATTTTTACTAGCTGAGACAACCCAATCGCAGAAAGCACACTAACAAAGAAAAGAAACGAAAGCGGCTTTAACCCCTTTCCATCCAAACTTCCCACCCCGGTGAACAAGCCATTGAGACTTGCTGAAAAAAAGTGCGGTTCTATTTTGCTTTCATTTTTGTTTTTTTTCAAACAAATGAACAAAACCAGCTTATTTTCTCTTCCACTAAATACATACAGTTAAGTGAATTTAAATCACAAATCCTGTCTAAAAGCAGCTATCTTATCCGATTCTTAAACAGGAACTCAACATCTTCAGAAGAAGCAGAATTCCTCCAATCAGTTATCTGCATAACTGCACCCTCAGCAAGCATGTGTTGCAAAACTCTTGCTATGTTCTTCGTGTCGTCAATCCCTAGATGGTGACTTCCCAACAACGGTATTTGAAGTTCCTTCATCATTGTCATCATTCCGGTAGCCTGTAATCCATAATCAAATAACCATCTCATGAGAAATGCGGATGAATTCTATAAAGAAATTGAGACTAAGGTGCGTATCCAACCAGTCAAATCAGAAATTTAGTAAACAACCGTGTGTCAGTTGAAGTGGGATTCTTGACATTAGGTTTGCTCTGGGTTGACAAAGAACCAATTAGAAAAATCATTTTTTGTGTTTTAATTTTTCGCCACAACAAATGTCTATGCTGGTCAGGTTTTTCTAGCACCAATAATAGCAACAAAATACAAATAGACCTTATTCACAATGAAACCAGCAGCAACCCAAGCTCATCTGTGTCTAGGGTCAAGGAGTTTGACATTGACATGGGTTTATGGTTTGCAAACGTATCAGGTATGGCCAGTGCTTATTTTAGTTGCCTAATATCTTTCTGATATCGCCATCTCAAAACCCGAATGAAGTCACCAAATCGCACCGTAGAATATAGACACTACCAAAAGAACTTCCTTTTAATAATTCCATAATGCTGCATCACAAGGCAAAACACGACGAGATAATATTTTCTTACCCCCAGTTGCTTAAAGCAAAATTTGGTAATACTGCATGGACTTACCCTTCTTTTATAGAAATTTAGATAGATATCTTTAAGATTGATCCACTCCATGATATATGGAGGAAGCTTCACCTTTGACACTTTGCATTGCTGAGGGACCTTTGTTTTCAAATCCCAATTTCCACTGTTACAAAGAAAACAAATATATGTCAGCAACACAAGTAGTAGAAATCGTTTTTATTTTCCACTTTAAAAATACTATTTATGTTCAAATAAAAATGTCATAGATACAACATTAGGACTTACATATATTTCACAATATAATCAGTTTTCACCCCCTACGTACACCGGGAGCACAACATACATCAACTATTTGTCATGATAGCAAAATAATCAATGCTGCACATGTTCAAGGACTACGGATAATAAGGATTTTCAACAATCTAGTGCCAGCAAAAAAGCCCCAAAGACAAAAGGTTTATCAACAACATAGGCAAATTTTGAAATCATAACTGGAGCAACAGACTCACCAAGTCACAAATGCTGCTCTATTTAGACGCCCACCTGACTCCTTTACCCACAAGTGATGCTGAGCTAACCAAACTTCGAATTGATGCAGGACATCCTTGAATGGTATAGCTGTATCATGCCAGACACTGAAAATTTACTGAAGTTATATAAATCACCTCGAAAATAGAAATAAATAATCATCTCCCTAGCAGCAAAATGGCAAATATTTTGCTTGGAAGAATATATTAGAGCAAAAATCATTTAGGATATAGAGTGCAGAATTAATATAGCAACATCCATTAAAAAAAAATATCAACATACCATACAATCAAGAAGACAGTTTCTAAAGTTAATTATATTCCCCTATTATTTACGTAGCATTTTAAACAAAATTTTGTTCTTGCCTCAGTTATCTGAGATGAAGTTGAAGAGTGAAAAAATAAACTATAGGTGGGGTGGGGATGGTGGTGACTGTGGAGGGGCCTCCCTGGGAATCTTTTCATAGATTATTTACATTAGTCATGAAGTTCAAAAATCCACCAATTGACATTGTGAGTATACGTACAAAATGTGTTTGGAGGGTTTGAGTGTAGCATACCGGTCAACTCCAAACTTGCCATACTTTCCTTCAATATATTCATTTATTCGTTGCTCGCTCATTTCTGAGGGCCTCACAAACCTGCAAGAGACAAATTCAAAATGTAAGAGTAAAACATTAAACAATGTTTTGAGATCTTCTGCTCAGAAGTAAAATTGTTTTTTACCAGAAAAAAGAAAAACACTAAGAAAGGGTACAGGAAAAAAAGGACAGAAAAATCCAATGATTGGAAAGTCCTCTTCGGTCTTTTTTGACATAGGGAGAAACAAATCACAAGCAGAGGACCCAACTTACTTTTGGAGAGCTATAAACCAAGATTGTTCCCCCAGGAACATTGCAGATGTGCCATAGGTAAACAAAATCAAAGCAAATGGCTTTCTACATAACGAGTCTGCTAAGTAAACATATTGCAAAGTGGAAAAGAGCAGTATCTGTTTCACCCTAAATATGGTAATTTCTGCTCTGATTAATTGAAGGCCCATAATCAAAGTAAGTGACTTTCTACATGGGTCTGCTAAGTAGAAATATTGCAATGTGGAAACTAGCAGTATCTGTTTCGTATGGTAATTTCTGCTCTGATTAATGGAAGTCCCATAATTGGATTCAAGATTTAGATGCTCCAAATTAAGCTCATGCTCTCACAAGCTTTATACAGGTCACTTCTCCTTTCAGTATACATGCGGTAACCACTTTCGTATACCTAGCGAAAGAAGAACAAAATGAGAAAGAAAATAATGTAAATCTTCTCTTTTATTTTAGAATGGTCCTGAAGCTATTGAAAATTCAAAGCAGAGTGGAAGTGTATCTAACAAACCTGTGGAAAAGGTCCATGACATCCATCGTTTTTGCATTAATCATCATAACTGGAAACTCAAGAATCTCAACTCTGCCCTCCAAATCAAGCACCAGGAAATAATCTAAGTTCTGTGCATGTATAGATTTTAACTTCGCAATATTCACTTCAAGGTCCCTGGAGCAATCGTGATTGAACTTTTCTAGGTGGACAGCATCATCCATCTGCACAACAGTAACTAGAATTACCGTGAAAACTATTCATGCTTACAACGTCAGCATACTGTCACACAGGCAAGACATTACGTCTTTAGATACATAGTTTTAAAACAAAAGTGCATGCATTGCTCATCTCAATGAACTCCTTTTTTGGTCCCAAAGCAATTATGTGTTTATGTAGTAAAGGTTTGGATTTAGATATGTATGTTCTTTTAGAAAGCTTTAAAAGAGGTTCATAACCTGGAACATGGGGCACAAAACGGAGCATAAAAATTTCAGTTCTTACCAATTGACTGCTGGCCAGGACTATCATTAAGGATCAAGAAATCAGTGCACAAGGGTTTTGAAAAGAATAATTGTTTGCAACAAATGCAAAAGTACCCTGTCTATGTTAATCTATTTTTTGTTTCGTTTAATCACATGAAGCACCATTGGTTCTCTTTTCACTTACCCTTCATACATTTATAGTTCTGTGTGGGTGTTGTCCACTAACCAGAAAGTGAAGATGAATTATGATTTTGAAGCTAAATAGCAGATTCCAAAAATAAGATTGGAATAACTCCCAGAGTATGTTCTAGGACACAACAAAATTATAGGCTGTAAATGGGTTTTCTTCTTTTGTTGATGGCTGGCACTTGGAAATAAGAGTAGATAACTTCTTAGCTCAGTAACATCTAACAGTTGCTTCTTGGACATGCCAGGTGAGCCATGCAACTTATTTCCAAATTCCCTCTATCAGGCTGTATGATTATATCACCGTCCATCATAATTCTGAGGTGTTCGATGGGGCTCAACGTTCAAAACAGCCTGCTGCATCTGATAACAAAGGTTTCTTTTCTTAAATGAATATATGAGAGTTCAATGTAAATGTGAAAGGTGTCGTTTGCAGTTAGAGGCTTTTGGTTTTGGTACTTGATGAGACTAGAGTACTGAACAATGGAGCTTGTGTTGCCAATCTTTTTTTGAAATTAAACGATTCGGTCGGTCGGAAAGGAACGCACACCAGTAACTTAAGCCTTAGAGGGTCTTCATTTAAGGATGCTAACGCATAGGTGAATAGAGACTTGAATTGTCACCGACTCACCCAATACTTGAGTTGTCACCCACTCAAGCACCGAGTCAGACAATTGACTTGTTACGCCATCAAGCACCAAGTCAGTCAGCGTCAAAGCAACGTGCGAAACATACCACTTGCTTATTGAGACACCCCTCGAGGACAGTCACTTTACATTTGCTTCCATACTATTATCGTCCTTCGTTGCTTGATAGAAGCGTCTCTTTTCCTATCCATTTGTTCTGAACGAACATGCTTCAAAAGTTTTCTTTCCTTCCTTTTTTTCTTTCTTATTTTTTGAGCTGATGTGTATTGTTTATGTTACACGGTCTAGTATAATTTCCATTAAATCACTCTAGAACAAAGAAAAAACTGAGCGAAAACAATTGATTCCCCAAAAATAGGTCCTTATATCTTTCAAAGATTTCACCAAACAAATGGTTTGCTATGCATAGAGGCCAATAACAAGAAACGCACGAATAAGATAGAAAAACTAAAAACAGCGAGTAGTTGTTGAAGAAGACACGCACTCAAACTAAAGCATTTGAGACGGAATACATGAATTGTAGAAAATATTGAGGTTTAAAACTAATGGGGTGGTTGGGTGGGTTATCCTTACCTTGGTGCACTTGCCTTGCGTGTAGTACAAACACATAGGCTTCCAACGACTAGTGGTCCCTATCTGGGACGGAAGCGTACGAGGGGACGATTCTTCTTGTTGAATGCTAGAAAGGGAGGCGGAGATATAGAAAGCACGCCTTGAAGGTGGTGAATGGATTTGAGGAGAGAGAGCAATGGGAAGGAGAGGGGAGAGTGAGCTTGGGCGCAATGAAGCAGCCCAAGAGAGTAGTGAAGGTCTGGGAAAGGGAAATGCCATTCGTCTTTTGACTATTTTGGGGGTTATTGTGATGTCTTTATACCTTCCTAATATAGCACATACTTCTGGAAGACTAGAACGACATGCCGTATGCCAAGTTATACACAAGGTATTTCAACAGGTGCACGAACATATTTGAAATTAGTAATATGCTTAGAAGTTCTGACGCCTCTTTATAACCTCATCCTTTTCAGGACAATCCCACCTTTACTGGAAACCAGACCACTACTTTCTTATTTTTCAATTCGGCAATGTTTTTTTTTTTAATTATGTATGGATTTGGTCTTTAGATTTTGACTCAGTTTAATAAATCGTCCTTTAATTTTTAAATTGATTATAAAAATCTTTAAGTTTGTAATTTTTTCCAAACAAGTCTTTTTTTTTTGGCTAAATAACAAGTCATTTCAGTTAAACTTATATGAATGAAGTTAACTATTCATACTAATCAATTCCAATAATAAGGTGACACGTGTCACTTAAAATAATCACAATAATTTAGTTTATTGTATTTTAAAAAAAGCAAATTAGGAAAAAATTAAAAAAATTATAAATCATATGAATTTAATTTTAAGTGACACATGTCAAATTTATGATTGAAACTCTTATAAAAAAATTATAATTATAACTGACCTCTGAACTATTAAGGGTGGGTTTGTGTTGTAAAATTTTTGTGTTGTTAAAATTTTTGGTATTGAATTTAGTGAAAAAGTGAAGAGAGAGATAATTTGTTATATTTTTTGTAGTGAAAAGTTATGATTTGATGGGAGAGAGAGATTATATTGTAATATTTTATTGTGAGAGGGTGAAAAATTTTGTAAAATTTTTCATACAAACGGACCCTAAGTTTGAGAATGAAATTTTGAGAAGATTGTTAAAAATGATAAACTTTAGATAATTTATTAAAAATAAAATTTTTCATACAAACGGACCCTAAGTTTGAGAATGAAATTTTGAGAAGATTGTTAAAAATGATAAACTTTAGATAATTTATTAAAAATGGTCAAAACTTAGGAATGAAACGATTACTTAGGGTCCGTTTGTATGAACACTAAAAATTTTAGCGCAATTGTACCACACAAACCCACCCTTAGAATTTTAGCCCAATACCAACACTAAACACAATACCAAAAATTTTACCACACAAACCCACCCTTAGAACTTTTTTTTCTTCTCGGTAAAGAAAAGACAAATAGAGTCACATTTTGCAGTTCCAGAGCAGACTTTCGAAGAGAAGCTCTTAAATCGACGTGTACACCATGTTAGCGCAATTGTATTTATAGAATGATAAGATTCCAGAGCTCCAGAAAATTGGACTGCCATTTGACATGGGAAGATTTGGAGAAGTTAAACTATGTTCAAGTTACACCCCCAACTCTAAATGATGAGTTCTTCCATTTTGAAATAATTAGAAAAACTGTTCCTAACGAAGAAACTAAAAACAAGCATCATGGAAGACCAGAAGACATTCCCTGAAGTGGCCTCAAAAGACTCGATTGGAAAAGCAATATCCTAATCACTTCCTATGAAAGGGTCGCGCACATGAAATAGACTATACATCTACAGTTAGCTGAAAGTCGTGGTGATCTTCAAAAGGCTGAAATCACAGTTACATTTGCAGCTGTATAAACGGCTTTCATCAGTCGTGATCTTCTTCATCAAGCTCTGTACAATCTTCAATTGCCTCGGTCCTAGTATTTTGTTTGCTCATTGTCCTCATCTCCTCAATTTCAACAAGCAACAATGGGTCACACACCACTTTCTGTGCCTGCAATATCTTCGGGCAACCTGAATAGAGGCAAAAGTGTTCAAGGGTGAGGCTCACACAGGAAATTTTAAGTTCATAGCAGAGGATAACTATTTACCTGCCACGGGGCATTGATGACGTGTATTCTTGGAACGCATATAGAGCATGACTGCCTTTTTTTCATAAACATGCTTGCATTCCACACTGCATCAGGGAAAGAAATACATTGGAAAATCTACAAAAGAACATAAGTTTGCTGTCTCAATGTTTGCTTTAGTGCATGTGCACCAAAAATATGCTCAAAATCAGTAGCAACAAACTGAATAGTATGACTTTTTGGAATCATCTACTTCAAAGAATTTTGAGTGTATGACATTTGTTTGGAAAGGCTACATATATTTTACACCTCACCAATGGCCAAATACAGTATACACGCTGAGCCCCCTCACTGTTATTACAAACCATCATTTCTCCTCAACCAAGAAACACGATAAATGGCTTACCAGAAAATCCCCAAGGACCGAAAGATATAGGTTGAAAATTTATCTTCATGCGTACAATACCCATTTGGGTTCGGAATGACTCCTGTCCCACAACCAACTGTCCACTTCCACAGAAACTTTTCTCTGGTCCATCGCAATGTCCACCATCATTATTTTGAATTTCCACTTTGAGTAGATTTTAATCACTTAATATAATAATGTGTCATACTTTCCTCCCATGGAAACTCTTTCCAGTTTCCAGTCATGTCAGTTTTATTTTTCTTTTCTTTTTTTGATAAATGCTCCAACAGCCAGAGTTCTTAACAGCTGTTATTTCATCATCTCCAGGGGACTAACATTTTGAGATTTGAGCAGCATCAGTGATTGCCCCCCACAGTGTGGGTAATAGCCTTACTTCCTCACTAGTTTTGTTTGGTGCTCACGAGATGCACTAATTCTAGGAAGTCCTAGCAGCCAATGGCAAAGATTTATCTTCTCTTATTTTTTATTTGGGTAGGGAGGGGGGCATGCTGGGGAGTGGTTTTGCGACAGCATGTGGGTGGAAGAAAGAGAAAGACGGAGGAAAACCATTTGGAACCAAAAAAGAAAATAAAAGAAAAACTATGCAGTGCTTCAGAGAGTACCAGCGGACAGGTTCTGCCAGTTCAGTAACAGGCTTTCCACTTAATGGACAGGTTATATTCAACAGATTGCACTGGGTGCTAGTCATTACAATGTCTTCCTGCTCTTCACCTGCCATCGGCTCTCCTGCATGATGAACATTCTGCAGGAAAATAGTAAGAGCATCACTTAATTAATACAAAATTTGAATAATTACAAATAATGTACAACATACGACCAAGAAATATGGAAGATGATACAACTAACAGAACGGAACTTGATAATATATGACAGAAGACACAGTCAGAGGCATATATTGTTCTCTGTGTGTGAGTCACAGAGAGAGTCCCTACACGTGTTCACAGTGGCGTGCTTCTTGGCAAAGAGAGAATACAGAAATATATTTCTCAATAAAGGACAGGTATGTTGAATAACTGGCTTCCCCTCTGGTATACTGGCTAAAGATCTTTGCAAGAAATCCCATCACAACGTACTCTCTTTGCTTATGTGCGAATATTACAAGCACAAGTTGCAACCAAAGTTGGACACTTCGTTTGCTGACCTAAACCAAAAGGATACATGGTACTATTCTGTTTCTCAGATCTTGACATCACATGAAGCCTAGCCCGACCATACACAACAAAGCAAAGACTATGTGCTAAGTGGAAGAAATCTGGAAGCCTGTTAATCAACAAGGTGCTCTAAATACTAGTGCAAACCCAAACAGGCATTTCATCTCGACTGGTCGTATTCCTGACATATTTTGATAGGTATATACGAGATTCAAGTTATGCTGACTGCAAATGCAACATGAGGAAAGCAGTAGTTATCCTAACTTTGGGGGTGCTGTACAGGATGGTTTCTGCTTTACTCTTGTGCAATTCCCCTTTATGGCTTAACCAGTTTGAGCTAGCATTTTGGACATCACGAGGATTTATTTTTGGATTAAGTCCAGATATTTTCCTAGGAATACAGGGTCCAAAAATAATAGTAAGTTACAATATATGAACATACAGACTCATTGTAAAGCTCTCCTGAGCACCTAGAGGTGCTTCAGAGGAAAGACGCTTCAGTTTGATCCTTATATGAGGTGACATTCTGTTTATTTTTTTCATTGGACATGAAGTTTTATCCAAAACTCCGCCGATATGATTCTAGACTCTCCAGCACTGCTTTTTTAGATCATTCTATCTTGTCTCTATCTCTGTTTATCATATATTCTCCTAATGCATATCCAAAGTTGCCATTGACTTCAACTAACGCTTTCAAGACAAAAGGTGACAACTACCACAAAGAGCACTTCATCAGCACCTTCTCATTGACTACACCACCCGATTTAATGAATATAGTACCATGCGCAACATTGAAGACTTTTCACTAGCAGCAGCATTTCCAGACTAATTTGCACAAGTGAAATATACAGTACGTATTCGATTAAAAATAACCAGAAGAAAATAGTTATGTGCAATATATTAACAAGTAAAAATTCAAGAACAACATATTAATAAAAATCTAAATTGTTGCCTGTTCTTTTGATAGGCCACCACCCAAGAAAACTTCAGAAGAGTGAAAAAAATATATACCCAGATAGCTTCCCTAAATTGGCGAATTATAGGATTGTTCTGTGGATTTGCAGATGAACTGGCCTTCAGCTTCGCAATCTCCGCCTCAAACAAATTCTTGAAATTGGTGAACTGCATTTGAAACATCAAATTAACAGATATGTCAGTTAAAAGGAGGAAAAAGGCAAGATTCACAAAGGCAAAAATCATTGGAAGAGGAAAACAATGAATGTCCAATACACTTCAAGCACCTCTGCCCCAGGCTGGCATTTATCTCCAACAGAATGAATTACTGACGAAAAATGTGTAGAATCTTCATACGCACCCAATAACTCAACAACCGCATTTTCAAGCTCCTTCACCTGCAGCATCTCCAGTTAGAAAATTAACCATATTGACAACTCTCGAATTTCCATCTTTTTGAAAGTCGCAGAAAACAAATCTAAGGAAATAACTTATTGAGATTGCCAAGAAATGGGGTTCCCAATCATCTCTAAGGGGACGAACAATATGAGAACTCCACTGATCCAACTATAAAGGAGAGAGAGAATCAATGAAGGCATCAAGAAGAAGCTGGCTAGTGTAAACGAGAAGAAACAGAGGCTTCTGCTCCAGTGGGATAACTGTTTTTGAGGCCAATGTTATTTATTATGAATATACCACTCATCCCAAAAGCTTAAGCTGATAGGAAGAAGAATATTTTATTATTTGAATTATATTCTCTAACACTCCCCCTCACGTGTGAGCTAAACTCTCTTTTAATTAGGAGGTTCAACATGTGCAATATTTAATTGAAATTAGGGTAGAATGTGGAGTCAGATCTCGAACTTAGGACCTTGACTCTTATACCATATGAATCTACCACTCATCCCAAAAACTTAAGCTGATAGGAAGAGTAAGATTTTATTATTTGAATTATATTCTCTAACATTTTATACATCCAAACCATTCATCATCGTCGAGCAAGTTAAGAATTTTCTATTCTTAGATTTAAAAATGGAGCACTCAAAATAAAAGCAAAAAAAAAAAAGACTCCGGAAAATTACTTTCCCAGCATTTTCAGCTCCATCCAATGGACTGAATTAATCAAAAAATGGAAATATCCATCATTTGAGTGAAGTTTTAAATCCTGAAGTACCAAATGTTAAACCAAAATTCGGGTCCAAAACTTGAGTTAAGTTCCGTTCCCTTTCATAAATTCTCTAACCGGCCAAAGCAGAAAGAGTAAAAAAAAACCGCCTGATATCCAGAATACCATCTGAGGCTGATTATTTCTCTCCAAATCAACCGCAATGTCCTTCATCATATTGAACGCCTTCCGAATTTCCTGAAGCAAATAAAAAAACCGAGTTGTGGTAACACTAGAATAGGACCTGCAGTATGTTTAGGCATCACTTGGTAGAAATTAAAACAAATAAACGTAATTTCTAAAGCAAAGAAGTCAATTTCATTCGGCTCTGAAAGGCAACAAAGTAATTCCAACACTGTACTCAAACAACAACTTTTAAAAATAAATCAGGAAAAATCACCACTAAGATTTTAGCATGTTCAATCTCAGGAAGCATTTAGGTAGCTCTTAAGTGCAAAAGCATCCCATTGTATCTCCAGAACACTACTTCCAAAATCAAAGCGTAGCCCCAGAATGCCGACCAAACAGCCGCTTTGGAAATTGCTGGCGAAAGCTCCAGGCACTGCTTGGCTAGCGTCGTCAAAGCATTTAACTTCCCTTTCAAAACCGCAGATTGGAAGCAAATTTGATTGGCAGAAGCACCAAAAGTACTTCCAACGGGTTAAAAATGAAAAGGGAAAGACGAGAGGGGAACTTACAGCGATAAGGGACTGATTGTCGGAGTACAGAGTCGAAGCTGCTGTTTTGATTTTTCCGGTTACGGCAGTTAACCTCGGGGCTGAGGTGGACGCCATGGGTGGTGCCTACGTCCTAGACTCCTAGGGCTTCTGAGTCTAAGCCAGTTGGTTTGTGCCAATTTTTTGGAGGGAGAGGGGGAAAAGAGGGAAAAGTTTTCCCACCATCCGCACCGTTTTAGAGCATTTTATTCTGTTTAATTTGATTTTATCTTTTCTTAGCTTTTTATTTTACTAAAAAAGAATCTAAAATTTTGATTTAATTTCAATTTTTGTTTCACAGAAGAATTTCACCTATAAATTTTGGTCGATTTTTGTAGGCCTTAAATGCATCTAAATCCTATTTCAAAGTCTCGAACTATTAAAATTTATCAATATTCTTCGTATCATTGATATTGTGCCACGTGACCTATTTCCAGTATATTTAAATATCTTATTATTAGTAGTTTGAGAGCGAGCCAAATGAAATAAAATTTGTAATTTAAAAGTTAAAAGTGAAGATTTTTAACCAAATTAAAATTGTGTCGTGGGTATACACCAAAAAATGAGTGTGCACAGCAGAAGAGTGTCTTCTGGTTGAGACGAGCACAATTGGTCTTTAGCATCCACGATAGCACAATGCAGCAAAGATGACAGCAAATCCAACATAGGACCCGAATTAATTGTTCATAGGAGCCTGCAGGGAACTAGAAGCAAAAAGTAATGTGACAGCAGAGTCAACATGGCTACCATGAATTGGAAATGAAGTTGTGTGGTCCTCCTGTCGTTTCCCTGCCAGCTTAATTTCTCGTTCCTTTTAATTCCTTCCCCGGCTAGCAGCTGTCACTATGAAATTCTCATGTTACCAAGTACTAATTATTGGATCATAGTAGACTCTTGGGATAATCCTCAAAAGATTATTGATAATAAGGGAAATTTTTAATTCTTGACTTGCACTGTGCGATCGATCGAGGTGATTATCAAGACTTGGGACGTCCGTTGACCCATGGGCACTCCATTTGAGTTTATGCAATAATTATTGAAAGGAATTCTTGCCCTTCAGATGGAGATCCTAGTGAATAGCAAGCATTTTGAACACTTTGGTCAGAAGAGAAGTACTCTTTTACCGCTTTGGGAGCACCCGGAGGGACTAACAATGCTGGAAAAGTGGAACTCCAAGCTCATGCAATTAGCATAACCATACTAGTGATTTGTCGACATTGTTAATTATCATCTGAGTTTCATAAGTTCCAAATAGATTTTGCATATAAATAATATATAACAAAAAAAAAATGATCTTGTATTTCGCCAGGAGTCAACACAGTATTAGTACTTTATTTGGTTTCGCATGATCAGATCAATGCCGATTATCAAGTTGATCAGAGGTTGCATATGAAAGCTCTACTGAACCGTACATGACAACCCGATTGCTCCTAATCATTCAAACACAGTGCCATGTTCTAGTTGAAACGGAAAATTGGAAAATGTTCTCTTAAGTTACTTCTAAACTAATAGCTCATTGCAATATACCAGAATTAATCACCATTATTGCAAAGAAATTAATTATATATAGTAGAGGGTTCAATTACATAGTTTGGGAGTCCATTAAAGAAAAGTTTTACATAATTTGAGAGTACAATAGATGGATTAATTTTCCCATTACTTTCAAACAGGAACATCTTTAGGAAGGAATTAAAATACCCAAAATTAGCATTTGTAGGTACACCACTTAATCCCAGCTTGCCCCATCTCCATCAATCCAACAGGCGTAGAGGTCTTCAAGTGGCAAAACCTCGCCTTTCTCCACAGAACAATTCACACCGGCCTCATGAAAACTGGAGCTCCCTGCAGGCTCATCAACCGAAATAGAATTCCAAGAAACCTGATCAGGACCTGTTTGCTTCAAAGAAAGAACCATCTATCGAGCTTTCTCCAACTCTCCTTTAAGCCGATCCACATCTTTCTCGAGTCGCCTTTTTTCAGTTACTGCATCTTCTAGCTTTTGTTGAAGCACGTTGTAGTAAAGCTCAAGGTTCTGCGTCCTCCACCGTGCTCGCTTGTTTTTGTACCAAATAGCAACCTGTCTGGGGGACACGCCAAGTTGGTTTGCAAGTTGAAGCTTGTGCTCATGCTCTAGCTTGTTATTGGAGGTGAAGCTTCTCTCTAGGAGCCTCACTTGGTCAGGGTTTAGCCTCTTTTTGTTGTGGTTGGGAGGGTGTTTTTGGTTTTGGCTATGAAAGAAATCCATTGGTTGTTTGAGAGATTTTGGTTAAAGAGTTTAGTCATGGGTTTTCCTTCTTTTCAAGGCTTTAGAATTGATGCGAGACCCTACCAAGAAAATGAGGGAAAAAGATTCATTCCTAAGAGAGAATTACCTAATGGATCCTAACAGACCATTGGATGAATGACAACACATTAATGAATTCATCCAATAGTCTATATCACATTCAGAATATTTTTTTCATTTTGTATTTTTTTGACATTTTAATATAGACAATTAGATGAATTTATTAATGTGTTGTCATCCATCCAATAGTTTATTAGGACTCATTAGGTAATTTTCTATTATGAGAGAATCCGAATCCGAAAATGAGGGGGCAAAAGAGAAGATATAAGCAAGAGAGTCTCTGAGGACATGAGGTCTTATGGGGGGTTTTCTTCGATCATATTCATGCATGCACGCGGGGTTCATGTGGGGCGGCCCTACCTGGGAAAGTATTAAACCTTATCTGCTACGACTTTGTGATCACTATCCCAATTTAATAATTACATTTTCATAATATCCTTTTAAATCCACATTATTTAATTTGTAGTTTTAATCGTACAGCAAATCTTGTAAGCTGGAATTAATTATATATATATGTTGAATGACCCGTACTGTCGCGTCCATTAATACTGGTCTATTGTACTTATAATTTTCAAACAAAGGTGTATGATGTGCAGCCACGAAGCTAAAAATTAGTTTTAGAAGGGTTAGGATAGAATACCATAATTCTTGAGGGATAAAAAAAAAGTGGAGGGGGCCTGGGGCCACTAGCCCATCCTTGGCAAGAAGTTTCATGACAAGCAGAAAATACAAACAAGAAGTTTCACCTATGCTTTAATTAATTATAATACGATATTATTCTTGTTAATAACATGTAGGTTGCCTCGTGCATCCTCAAGATAAATCTTTAATCATAATTATATTCCTGTCGTGTGTATATAGGACCAAAAAATAACAGTGTTCTAATACAATACTTATAATCTGTAGAAACCCGGTAGAGTCTAGGAGATATAGATAATTATAAAACTCTCGAATTTGCAGCATTTTACTTCACGCAATTCACAAGTTCAACAAGCAATAGATATTTCACCTATATTGATAGCTAGACATCTCAAGGAAAGAAGGTCAACCGTGTGAATGATTTTGTTGATGAAGTGGAAAACCTTTGAACTTACCTTTCAAAGGAAAAATCACTTCAGGCTAGAAACCACCAGAAATTCACAAAGAAGTATAAAACCTTACATCGGTGATTCAGACACGAGCAACATCCAGTTACTTGACTATGACTACCCCGATGTAATAATCTAAGTAATTCAATCTAGACCCGCTTCCTGCGGTTAACCCTCAACTCTCTAAGGTTCTTCTTATGAACTCTTCAAGAATGTCCTTGTTCTTCAACACCGGGAACTCTAGCAGCCAAACTCCTACAAGAATGTTGGTTTCAATAGTGATTGAATCTATATGACTGGAGAAAATATGAATTGTTTATGAGCATGAATATCTAAAGGATTTTCTCTCTAGGGAGAAGGCTTGAATAAAGCTTGGAATGTCATCCTTTTTGTTTCTTGGTCGATCTCTCTCTGTATTTATAGAGTTGGTTGAATTCTATTTCAAAAAGAATTCTAAAAGAAAAGAAATATTTCAAAATTCAAATTTTGTATTAGTTTCAAAATTTTCTCAGAGACTTTACATCATCAGCTCCATGTTTTTAGCTCTTTATCTTGATGATGTCTTTATCCTTTCAAACTTTTAAAGACTCCTCAATCTCTTGAACATTTGACCAAACTTAAAATACATCTCAATTTGAATTTAAAATTTGACACAGAATTATCGCTAACATTAAAACACTAACAAACTCTCCCTTTGGCGATTCTGTAACAAAACCTACATTCAAAAATAAAAATGATAAAGATACTTACCAATCACCAAAGCAAGAACCTGTTTACATTATGACTCAACCTTATGACCTAAATACAAGTGTTCAAGAGTCTTCTAAATTAAATATGTTTCCTGAAAAAAAAACCTCAACAACCAAGTGAAAAGCATGAGAAACATAAAGAATGCATTGATAATCAAATAAAACAATAGACTAAAATCAGAGAGTATTTACTCCCCATTATTTTATTCTCTCCCTACTCCCCCTAGGCCAATTATTCATTTACTCTATCTTCTCCCCCTTTTTGTCATGAATGGTCAAAGGGTAATCATGAGCTTAGAACACTTAGCAAAGAGAATGAGATAGTCAAATGAAAGACTGTGATAATATGAACTCTCCCTAAAGAGACCATAGAAATGCCAAAAATTTGCGAATGAAATGATATGCTTGCAATTAAACAAATTCAAGAAATTTGATTGAAGAAGACAATAAAAACATTTGATTGATGCACTAAACGCTAAAAAAATATAAGGAACAAAGAACATAAATTTCATCCATTTGCATGAAATCTTAATATTAACTCAACTCACATACTTAGAGAAAAATGATCATTTATTTCATGCCACAAGTCTCATACAAGTTGTAGAATCAAGAATCAAGAAATTAAAATGTCGCACGTGTGTGAAAGACCAAACATAATCAAAGAGGTTTAAAACTTTAAATTTGTAAGCGAGGTCAAAGCGATCCAAATGAAACCACTAGTGAGTGAAAAGGGAAACATACTTTAGAAACTGAAAGTCAAACCCAATGTCCCTAGGCCAATTATTCATTTACTCTATCTTCTCCCAAGTATTTTTGACAGTCTTACACGTAGATACTCTTTCTAACTCCTTAGGTGAAATTGTCATTAAAATGGCCCGAAGTCCTTTACTATTTAAATTGCTCTCATTGATATCATCTTTAGACCAAGTTCTCAAGTCTTTAGGTGTCGCAACACCATTGACATCAGTAGAGGGTATTGACCAACCCTTCACACAAGAAACCCAGACACGTTCATCTAGAGATTTCAAAAATAATCTCATGTGTATTTTTCAATAAGCATAATTGCTTCCATCAAAATATGAGGCACAAACAATGACTGACTGTGATACATCTACATGTAGGGTCAAGGAACGATATCAGACTCTGATACCAATTGGAAAAAAATCTTGTTTAGACCCTATTAACACCTATAGGGGTAGAATAGGTGTTTCCCCTCTATTTGAAAATTTAATATTGTTGAGTGTAGATCTGAATAATCAATCAACAAAATATATGTGCAGCAGAATAATAAAACAAATATCAATCACATAAGAGACAAGGATTTTGTTGATGAAGTGGAAAACCTTTGAACTTACCTTTCAAGAAAAAATCACTCCGGGATAGCAGCCACTAGAAATTCACTAAGAAGTAAAACCTTATAATAGTGATTCAGACACGGGCAACATCCAGTTACTTGACTCTGACTACCCCGAAGTAATAATCTAAGTAATTCAATCTAGACTTGCTTTCTACAGTTAATCCTCAACTCTCTGAGGTTCTTCTTATGAACTGTTTAAGAACGTCCTTGTTCTTCAAAACCGGGAACTTCAGCAGCCAAACTCATACAAGAAGGTTGGTTTCAATAGTGATTGAATCTAGATGACTGAAGAAAAATCTGAATTATTTATGAGTAGGGATATCTAAAGGATTCTCTCTCTAGAAAGGAGGCTTGAATAAAGCTTGAAATGTCCTTATTTTTATTTATTGGTCGATCTTTCTATGTATTTATAGAGTTGATTGAATTATATTTCAAAAAGAATTCTAAAAGAAATAAAATATTCCAAAATTTAAATTTTAAAATAGTTTCAAAATTTTATTATAGACTTTGCATTATCAACTTCTTATTTTTAGCTCTTTATCTTGACGACGTTTTTATCCTTTCAAGCTTTGAAAGACTTCTTAATCTCTTGAATATTTTGACCAAACATAAAATATAACTCAATTTAAATTTAAAATTTAATACGAAATTATCGCTAACATTAAAACACTAACAGATTCTTATATATCGAAAGTAGCCGTACACTTCTCGTTTGGTAAGGATAACTAGAAAGGCCGGATATGTTTAGAAATGGAAGCATTTATCTGATCGCGTAAGCCTGGTCACTGAAGTCAACTCGATGTCGAATATCATGATACGAAGAAGTGTCGTAAATGGATTGTTTCTATATATAGAAATGAGTTGTTCGACTTATTCATCCACTATATTCTCATTTCTATATATTTTTTTTAAAAAAAAAAAAAGTCGAACAAGAATGGGTATTTTAGGTACTGTCAGTAATGTTAGAATTTGACCGCACACTTGTGTATCTAATCAGTGATGTCATGGCCTCTGAATTTGTGTGGGAATTGTCGATGAGCTAAAAAAACCCGGATAAATAGGAAATAAGTTATAGGTTTGCAGTCAATGTCGAAGCCACTAGGATCAAGTTAGATCTCTGACGAACTAAGCAGCTCGTGGGTGACAGTTAAGCTTTAGCTCAGTCGGCAGCTCTCTTAGATATGTGGTCGAATTCTCCTATCTCGCATGCTTATTTCTGCTTCTAAAGTTCACGTAGGAAAAAAAAAGTTATAAGTTTGCAGTCAATGTCGAAGCCACTAGGATCACGTTAGATCTCTGGCGAAATAAGCAGCTCGTGGGTGACAGTTAGCTTTAGCTCAGTCGGCAGCTCTCCTTTGGGAGGGTTTGATATGAGGTCGAATTCTCCTATCTCGCATGCTTATTTCTGCTTCTAAAATTTGTTTAGGAAAAAAAAAGGAGCAGCTCGTGGGTCTCTCATGGTGCCACGAGTTTAAATGCAGAGTATATTTTGTATTATGTTTTATATTTTATTTTGTATAGATTTATAATACATAATACAACCACAAATGACTTTTATAATGGATAGTAGTCTTTTAGACCGGACCACTAATTATATCTTTATTTTTTCTTACTTTTTTCCTCTTCGTCTGTACATTTCTTTTAATTATGCATCATTTATCTTTTCTTTCATGGTATCAGAGTCAAGTTCCTGCAGCCATAAGTTGGGTTTAGCGACTCTAAACTTATACATTTTGTACTTTCAATGAGTGTTATGACAATATCTTATTTTTCTCGATCCGAAAATTCAAAGCGAGTCTCTATGTCTCAAATTTGAAACATTAAGTTCAGATCCACCATTTGTCCCACGGATTCCTCGATGTTTGTGATCAACATAGTTTCTGGTGATCCTCTTTTGGATGTGTCTATTTGGCATTTTCCAAGTCTCAAGCTTTCAAGCTTTATTTTTATGTTTTATTTTTTTCAAATAAAAATTAGAAAAGAAAAAAAAAGATGTGAGTTCTAGAGAGAGAAGAAAGAGATCAGTATGAGATATGTTCGGAAAAAAATTATGAAGTGAACAATCTAAAAAAAAGAAAAATAAAAAAGACTCATTATTGTCCATTGGACTTTTTTTATCATTGCCTTTATTAATTATATTTGGTTCGTTTGTCTATTATTTTTTTAAAAAAATGACTTGGTCGGTTGGCTATTATTAATTTGTTCCGTCCAAATTTTAAAGATTGTGTGCCTATATGGTTCAAGGCCCGATAACTTTTAGGTTCCTTTTCAAACACAAGATTTTATAAATTATTCATTGTGTTTGAAGAACGTTGTTAGAGATAATATCACAATCAATCTATAAGATTTGATATAATATCACGATATCATATATTCTACTTTAATGTATAATATTATCAAGATCTGTATAATATTATCAAGATCTTACAAATTTAAATTTAAATATAAAAATATATTTTCTATCATATTTTGTATTAATTGTTTCTATAAATAAATACATTTAACTTTTTTAAACTTATAATATAAATCACAGTCACATCAAACTTGTACCGTGAATACTATTGAGGGTGTTCGGTTGAGTTGTGTTTTGAGAATTTTTTATGTTTTGAAAATTTTTAGGTGGTGTTAATTTTATTGGTATGCGTGTTGTAGTTATTTTTATGTAGTGTTAAAAATGATGTTTGGTTATAAAATTTTTTGAGTTGTGAGAATTCTAAAAAATCCTGAGAATACTGGTTAAACGAACATGCCCCTAGTCTCCTCTACTCTCAGTATTATCTTTTAATTATGAATCGTTTATCTTTTCTTTTATTCATGACGTACCGGAGCCCACATGATTACTTTTCTGTTTGCTGTTAACACGTTGCTAAGTTGCCAAGTTGAGGGCCGTGCGTGTATGCAGACTGGCTAAAAGGTCGTGCATTTAGGTAGGAGGATGCCATCGAAAACTTTGAAAGCTGGGTACGTATACCGTGAAGGCGTTGAAATCTTTGTATAAATCCCCGTTCTAATTTGTGCTTCATGAGAGGGCCCAGCCGGGACAGTACATCACAATTCGAAAGGTGCATGAACAAAACTCCCAACCACCAAATTATTATGAAGTCTCCGTGGGGAAGAGTATGCCCCAGCTCCAATGGACACAATATAATTGATATAATTGTCAAGTACGTAATAGGGGTTTTGGGAGCTCCTAAAGCAAACTAGCCTCCCACAAGTTTATGATAGAGAATTAGCTTTTGCTTCGTGGCTTGGGTTAAGCCAAAGGTCTTCAATTGGAAGTAGTGGTTGCTGGACGTCAGATATTATTTTTTTTTCTTTTTTTTTTGGGTTAAACCAACATTCATATATATTGAGAAGATACGAACTACAGCAAATTAACAGACAAAAAAATACAGGAAGAGAGAAAAAAAAAAAGAAGCAAAACAAACTAAGAAAGCCAAAAGAGAGGAAGAAACTATGGAGGTTTGGCCCCACTAAATTTCCACAGCCCCGATTAAGTAGAAAAGAGGAGGGCACAGTCCAAAAAAAAAGGAGTGGGCAGCCGCAGGCGGCTATGGAGTGAGCTTCAAAAATTTTTGGTCGAAGAATCTTGGAGGGAGAGAGTAATTAGGAAAAAGATAGGAGCGCTGGACACCTTGACCGTCGTTAATTTTTTGTTGTTCTCAACCTATATGTTGTTAAAAATAAAAAATTTTATACTTGATAAGTGAGACATCTATTAGAGGAATATCCAAATGGATTAATTGTGTTAACTCACTTATATTTAAAATGTTACATAAAGGGGCTAATTTATAAGCCAAAAATCTAGCATGGCCACATTGCCTAAGCAATGTGGGACTACACATTTCTCATGTAAGGGTGATCCTAGCGGCCGCTGCCGCAATTAATTACGTTAGCTAGCAGCAGTTTGCGACCACCAGTGCAGATGCAATCTCTTGGCTCTTACAATGTGAGGAAGATACAAGAATGTCTGTGTGAACGACTAACTAATATCCTGATATATATATATATATATGTTCTTCGACAAATAACTGATTTCTTCAGGTACTTAATTCGAATTTTGAGAATACATGGATCACGAACGGATCTTAATTATCATCAGCAAGGGACCAAATCAATGAACCACTGAAGTATGCTTATAGGAAGCTGCACAAGGGTCACAGCCAAATTTGCCATTCCGGTGCAACATATGCAACAGGGACACAAACAAGTCAACACGGACCTGCCATTCATATTTGCAAATGTATATATATTTCGTGAGCATATAACAGCATTAATATTTCAGGACAAACGCGAAGATCATGGACAATATTATGCAGTCAAGCAAAATCATCTCATTTACCCTAACCAATTCTTGTAGAATCATAGAAGAATATATAAGAATGACAGGTTATATATAAATAAAGAGCGTATAATATATATAGGCTTATAGAATCTAGAAAAGAAATTCTAAAGAGAGAGATCAGAGCAATCTATCCTCAAACCTTAATGATCAAACGAGGACATATAGAACATCGTGCAGGTAAAGGAAAAACAAAGGAAACATATATGTATCCTCGTGATAGATTACCTTTTCTCCATGCTATGTAGGTAGCTACCGATCATGCAAAGAAGTATAAGGAAAAGAAACGAAAGTTTTGACTCCAAATAGAGGGAAAAAGGAAGAGAAAACTCACCCGATGATCCAAACAACAATTCCGACGATAGATAAGAGCAAAGAAACAAAAGCAAAGGGCAACCCTATCAAAAAACCAAGTGGCCTGCATTGGCAATCTCCCATTGTTCTCGACCCAATTTGTCTTTTCTTTTCCCTGCAGCTTTAGACGAACCACGCTCAGAGTCCTTATCACGAATGATCTACCAAGTCTGTCATCAGTTTGTTTCTTAATTTCCTTTTTTTCAGGGAAGAGAGGTAGAGAGAGGCTATAAATATCGCTCTCCGTTTCGGGGCGGCTCATATTTTTACGTCCATGCAAATAAATTTACGCAAACGCGCGTTCTGGCCTCACAATTTTATCAATTCCGTTGCCGAAATGCTCAATTTAACACTACTCCACTTGAAATCTATTTTCGGACCCTTTAAAAATTTCTACGCATCATCTTCTGATAATCGTTTTCATATATATATATATATAGTGATTACGTACGTGTAATTGCTATTTTTTTCTAAGCAAACATTCATAAACAAAATAAGAAGTTCGTACAATCACGGGGAAGAGAGGGATTATCAGAATCCAAAATGTTAACAGGGATACAACTGACAGGAATTGACCCATCAAAAGTTTCAACAATAGCTCATTTAGCAAGGTTATGCGCCAGCCTATTAGCACCACGTCTAACATGAGCCATTCTCCAGAGGGGATGAACATCCAACAAAGATTTAATAACCTGAATGAGCAAAGTGATAGACCAATCAGATTGAAAATTTGGCATACTGAGTGCATTGCAGACCTGGAGGTTGTCCCCTTCGAAAACAATAAGAGGTAGTCAAGAAAACAAGCCTCCTGAACAGCCAATAAGGCTGAAGATCACATATATGTATATAATGATATGTATAATCGATGCTCCGCCAGATGCCTTTGTCTAACTGGAACTTAAGGCATCTGCACTTTTCTTTTTCTTTTTTCTAGGCAAGCATCAACATTCATTTACATGGAACAAAATAAATGAAAGACACAGAAAAACACAACACAAAACTGGAAGACAAAGCAAGGCTCGAGTAACCCGACAATTTAAAGGCCTGCTACTGGACCGATTGGCATAAAGCTTTTCACATAAATCTTAGTAAGCACGAGGCCCACAAATCAAACCGGGCCCAGAGGCCCAAAATCATGTCAAACACCACCAAATGCAGGGACGTCGGTCTCCAGAGGAGAGGCTGCACAGCATCTCAATCCCACTTCCCATAAGATCCTCGGTTGATAGAGCCTACAAGGAAGGAGCATCCATGAACTCCCATCCAAAAAAGGTTAATTAGGTGGAGAAGGAAGGCTGCCGAAGATGATGGGTGTGACAGATTCAGGGGTCATTGAGGTCGACCCTCGATCATGTAATTAAAAAACAACAACAAAAGCATAGTTCTCCACCAAAGACAACAACCAAACAACACAAAAAGAGAACGGAAGAGTAAAAAACATAAAGGAACAAACTGAACAAGTGAAAAGGGGAGGACATGAGAAGCAGGAGCTCCTCCCGTCCATTCGGACGACTAGCAAGACGAGAGCATGCAAAAAGGGCTGAAAATTCTAGAGAGAAGGCAAATCATCTCTCTAGAAACGAGGGGGGACTTAAGGCATCTGTTCATTTCTTTAGATTAGGTAATTACGTACCAAGTCTCAAAATGTCTCTCTTGAACTTTCACATGAGAAGAGAATTTTAACTTTACTCTTAACTGGCTAACGCATCATCATTATGGTACATCTGTTAGTCGGGTTCGGTTACTATGCTAAGGCTTAACCTGCTGAGGGCTGTTGCTGGACGGTTGGGATAACCTTTGCAAGATCCAATGGCTGCAAATAAGGCCATGTCAATTAATAAATTTGACCTGCGGTTTAACCCTATTTGACTTCTTCGCACAAACCCACTGTACCACAGCACAGCCGCCCATTCGCCCCACAGCAGCCCAGCCTCCTGTCGTCGTGTTGTGAGCTTTTATGAGTTCAAGTTAAGCCTCTCGTCGCCGGTCCAGCCACCCCACTTCAACTCAAGTTATTTGTCCTTCTTGATTTCAGCTATTATGAGTTTGCTTGTTGCTGTGAGCTTTTTTGTTTGTAAATGTTGGATTGAGAGCATCATTAACGGGTTTTCGCTGAGATTTGGGTAATTTCAAAATTTTCGATTTATGAATGGGTTTTACGAAACGAAAAAAGCAACATCTTGTACAAAAATTCAGCCCTTACTTCTGTCCCAGAGAGACCAGATTTCCATATCATCATAGGTATCTAGTTTCATTAGGCCTGGTAAGAGAATTCTAATTCGTTTCTAAATGGTTCGAACAATATCCATGTTGGTACTAATTCTAAAGCTGGAATAACATACAACCTACAGCTTTAATATGAAAATGACCAAGATGGCCTCAAAAAAACCTCACCAAATGCAGTTTGGTTAATTTACCCCTCTGCACAATTTTAGTATAGCATATCATTTTTAATTAAAAATTAGCTCTCTGTTTTGTGATTAAGAAGGGAATTTATGGCATGAATCCAGAGCCAGTTGAAATCATTTTGTATGAAACAACTAGGAACCATAAAAACAGAAGTCCTTACTTTGCAGCTCTCATTTGAGCTTTGAGAAAGTTGGGATCTAGTGCAAAGTGCAATAGCCATCACACAGTCCCCTAAAGCTTCCCTTATTCTTGCAAGACACTTCAGTGTAGCTGCACGGTTGCTAGCTGTAGCGCACACAACAAGAGAGGCGTAAGGCAACATCCCGATCGAAAAGTAGGGACACAAATTATCCCCCGTGTGTATAAATCCTCAGCTTTAGACAGCTCCCGATTTTTATAAGCTTGGTTTCCCGGGATGCAAATCAATTGCTTGAGAAACAAATAACAATGAATATTCTACAATGGAAACTAAAACTAACATGGACCAAGAATGCCTTCATTTGACAAAGTCAAGTTCATTTCATCAAAATATAGCTCTACATTGAGTACATAACAAAGGTGATCATCAAACTACATGTTTCTTACATCAATAATTGAGTACATCATACTAAACCAAGTAAACAAAACAAACAAAACCCACACATGAACCAATCAACATGATCCTCAGCATTTTAGTATATCATCACTCACATCTTTTCCTCCATTCTTTTTAGTAGATCCTCCATTCTTGCTAGGATATCTTATATGGTGTTCAGCCGGTGGTCTATTTTTTTGTTTTCCTCAACATTTAAAAAAGTTGCAAGCAGTTTGATTTTGCAAAATTGAATTTACAATTTTAAATAAGAGAGTTAACAACAACAACATGCAAAAAAATACTATTACGAAACATGAAGCATTGGATCCCTAAAGCCGGCAAATAATGAACCAGACTATTGATTCCCTAAAGCTTTCAAATAAATATGAACCAGACTAAGTATCCAATTTTTCTCCAAACCAACACTCATTTCTCATAGACGAATAGTTCTGAGATAGTTATAATTTATCATTTTAAGATAGTTACAAGCCACTAGTGCAGTCTCTAAATTCTCCATGTACACCAAAACCGATTCTGTCTGTATAATTGACCACACTTCTGGTGTCGTGCTATTAGAAAAAGAGTAGGTAAGCTCAGTATGCATAATCCCAAACCCAACTTACAAGGAGTAGTTTCTAGAAATAGACACGTTATTAACAACAGATACATCTAATAGCAACGCGGACTCCCTAAACTTGACTCAAGAAGCTGGGAAAAGCAAAGGATAAACATGAACTAAAAAAATTAAATGAACACTATAATAGGCAAAGTTCATGGACCTAGTTACAAATTGGGTGATATCAATATCACCACATATGCACGTGTCACACAACAGTTGAGACCAAAAGGTCCACCTCTATCTGCTCTAAAATGATCCTAAATAATATCCTGTTGTGTTTGATGACCTGTAAAACTGACATCCCCTGCCCCACAACCCATGTCACTTTCTCATCAATAATCAGATCATTGCTTTAGTTTGAAACAACTATTTGATTAGTCGCCATCTAGATGTGAACATAGTTCAACATATGAGGATAAACCTGTTTGCAGAAGTTCTGCTCAAGACCCTTGTTAATATCACCTATTCGGAGTCAGAGACCTCACAATTTCCCTAAATAACGATCCAACTTAACATTGACCTACTCTCAGCCATGGTAGATATCCAAACAAACTCATAAAGTTGTCCACCAAGTTGTTGACGAAAAGAGAGCTACCAAATTGTATAAGAAAAAAAACTAACAGCAAAACTGAGAAGAATATTCCTCAACCCTCAATTACTCCTCTTCGATTTCAGAAACCCTAACTAATGAAGAAATCGATTTCAACTGAATTGAATGAATTTCAATTTCTTACTGAAGAATTCGAGTTGTGGGGGGCAACGGCTGGGACGGAGGACCCACGAACGAGAGGCTGGACTGGCGACGGGAGGCTGGGCTGCAGTGGGGCGCACGGACAGCTGTGTTGTGGTACAGTGGGTTTGGGGGGGGCAACGACTGGGACGGAGGACCCTCGAACGGGAGGCTAGGCTGCTTGACCGGCGACGGGAGGCTGGGCTGCTGTGGGGCGGACGGGCGGTTGTGCTATGGTACAGTGGGTTTGTGCGAAGAAGGTTTGAGATTGCGAAAAAGAAGAAGTGAATTTTTTGCTGGGTTAGTTCGCGGGTCAGCACCTCAACACGGGTCGGAAGAAGTCGAATTGGGTCACACCGCGGGTCAAATTCATTAATTGACGTGACCTTGTTTACAGCCATTAGATCATGCAAATTTTATCCCAACCGTCCATCAGCAGCCCTCAGCAGGTTAAGCCTCAGCATAGTAACCGAACGCCTCTGTTAGTGGGCTAGCTTTCACATATGAGAAGAGAGGAGAGAATTTCAAAAATGGAAACCTCTATCCACAAAAAGGAAGCATATAGAATTTGCCCATGCAAACAAAGAATTGCGCCTGATTTTGCGTGAGAAAAAAAGAACAATATTTGCAGATCACATGTTCCCAACAACAGCCGAATTTCCTTGAAATGTCAGGTGCATGACCAAAGTCCCGGACAAGCACGCCAATTCAGAAAACATTATCACGGTAATGATCAAGACGGACGCCCTTGCACGCAATGCCAAAATCCAAATTAAGGTTTTCTGTCTCTGGTTTATTTACTATTAGTCTAGGTTGATATATATCCCCTTATATTATTAGCACTACTAACTTTTTGGACACGTTCATTAATTACCAAAACCAATATAGTTCATATTTAGGTGCCCTAGCTATTTTTCAAAATGTTTAGTTTTATTTTTTTTCTGTAAGATCGATCTGCAATATTATTTGTCCAAATTTGCTTCATTTAGAAACTACCACAATATATTTGATATGACCAACACGTCTGTATAAGATCTATAATGGGCATTTAGCTAAGAAGGCATGGTACGTAGCACTATATAAAAGACGACCTGTACGTTTTTTCATGGCAGATCTATTGCAACATATGGCTTCCTCCATTGTTTTCCTTAGCGTTCTCTGCATGATCTTCATATTGTTTTGCCAACCATTTCCTCCTGTAAAATCCGATGAGAATTTGATCAAAAGCTTATGCAGCAAAACAGAAGAACCAGTCATTTGCTCAGACTGTCTCAACACCGACCCTACAAGCAAGGCTGCAGATGCCCATGCGCTAGGGCTCATAGCTGTTCGTTGCGCAGAATATGGCGCAACGCAACTCTATGAAGTAGTGTCCAATCTTTCCGTGAACGTTTCCGGTGATATTCCATTTAAGACGGTCCTTGATGGCTGTTTGGAGAAAATCCTTGAGGCAAAGGATGATTTCATGGGTGTGTTACGTAGTGCTGAAGCAATGGACTACAGTACTGCCAAGGGTATTATTACTGACCAAATTCAGCCTTTGGCAAATTGGTGTTTAGACCAGTTTGACAACTTGCCTGATCTACTTCCGATGGCATCAATGGTCTTGGCTGGGACTGAAGCTGTGAATCAAGACTGCAAGATTGTGTTGGGAATGTTCGACAACCTTGAGGGTGCTTAGGGCATTGGTCTGATTTAAGGAATAATTTCTCTTGGGCTGCTAAGAATGTCCAGTTTGTAGTGGCCGTGAGAGTTCTCAAGCTTTTTCATGTGCCTGCATATATATATATATATATATATAAAACATGACGGATATAATGATATATGGTAGACTTTCATTGAAAATAACATTTATCAGCTCATCTATTTTTCAGGTGTAGAACTTGTAGTGGCTATAAGCTGTCAAGGTCTCTGTTTTCGTGTTTTTTGCTTCCATCTGTTGTTCTTTGAATTTGACAGGATATCAGATAGAGCAGCAAGCGTGCATGTCAAAGGAATGAATCCTTGAGAGTGCCTGAAAAGGCCCCCCTCGTCCACCTATTACTTCAGAAGTCCTTTAGGCAAAATGTTCATTAATGCAACAGGTTGAGGTTAAATCTAGATGGCCCTAAAGTTCCCAGAACTTTGTCCAATGAAAGACTAAAACAAAATTTGATATTCCCAGGACTCTTGTGGTTGTGTCCTTTTTCCTTGTGACTGCAACCCAACATCGACATTAACCCACATCAAGTTTATGCATCTCCTGTTGCATATTCAAGTACTTTCAACAATAAGAAAAATAAGGGGCAATGCAGATAACATGGTCTAGTTTGCTACTGTCATCCCTGGCCGATGTTGCTTGTGGGACAGTGCTCCACAAAGAGATCCACTGAAATGTCTGGATTGCATATACTTATGTATGCAAATGGTCGGAGCCTGAAGAAAGAGACTTGAAAAACGTGACCAAAATGAAGATCTTTAATAATTAAACTAGTTCATATTTCCAGCTTAAGCGGGGGGGCCAAGCTGTCCCCGCCAATAACTTAACACATCCCAACTTGTCATGGTAGTCATACTTGAAGAAAATAAATACTTGTTACTGAAGACATCTATGAACCAACACCAAACTACAGATTCCCATTGTTGAGGACGCAACCACCTTTACCAGGAATTCGAACAAATAATCACAGCCTTAAAAATTCTAAAGCTACTTTTATCTCTATATATCAGCAGCCAAAAGATCCCACTCACTCCTCCACAACGTTTACCAGCTCATATTCAACGAGAGATAGATTGTTGTCCTCCTTGACCTCAAATTTTGCTGGTTCAGTGACTTCTACACGACCCCATTTGTCTACTGCAAGCCTCATAGATCCCTTAAACATGTCAATCTTCGCATTGCGAAGAATAACCGTTGTACCAGGCTGCATCAGATCCACTGCAAAACAATAAAGCCAAAATAGCATAAAATACAATAAGCACAGTAGTATAACAACGGGAATAGTAGCAAAAACAAATTAGTCATTATAAAATAATTGCCTTTTTTCCCCAAGTATCTCAGCCTCAACCGCATACTTGCGAGGAAAGGACCAACTGATCTAGAGAAATTGTCCATTGCCTATAGTTTCCATTCATGCTCCACATTCTTATATCAGGAAAACTCCAATAGATGATTGCAAAAACAGCCCTTTTCTGAAGTTTTTATCATTGGGAAAATTCTAAAACATGATTCCAAAAACACTACTACACCACAATGATAGGGGAGATCAGAAGTGTCCCAAGTTAAGCAGACAGCGGGACAGATGGAAAAGCTAGTCATATCATGGAGATAGAACATTGGAATCAGCACCATCTTAGTTTGCAGAAGTAGGAGCAAAATATATCATCAGCCAATAAATAGGATCAACTTCATCTCCCCTTCCTAGGTCAGGCACAGATTCACATCCAGAATCATAATGTTAAAAAGGACAAAACAACACTCAACAAAATGCCAAGGAAGGAAACTCAGATTTTCTGAATCTCTCTTCCATGGTAAGTTCAACTCAAAAGTGTAGTTGTGAGAAACCTATAGGCAGTGGCCAATTTCTCTAGATCAGTTGGTCCTTTCCTCGCAAGTATGTGGTAGAGGGTGAGATACTTGGGGAAAAAAGGCAATTATTCTTCTTACTTATAAAAAAAAATACAAGGAATCGAAAGGAATACAGGCCACTACAGATAACAGAACAAACAACAAGTTCAACAAGTACAATCAAGTTCCCTCTGTTGGATTTACACAGAACGACTCAATGCTGTAGACCCCTTGCTTAGTGAAGCGGTAGCAGTCTTGACTGCAATGGAGCAGGTCTCTCAGAAGGGTTGGGGTAATATTATTTTTGAAAGCGATTCACTTTTGCTTTGTAATGAGGTTAATGTGAACAACTCCCTTTCGATGTGGCAGATCAAGGAGGTGGTGATAGATATCAAAGGCTTCCTGAGTCGCTTACACTTTTGGCAGCTGAATTGGATGCCGAAACAAGCTAATCAGATGGCACATCTGATTGCAAAATGGGCAGATCCCCCATTTTGGGTTCCATCCCTTTAGAACGTCTTCCAGCTTTTATGGTAGTTGTAAGAAACTTGATATAAAGGAAAAGTCGTTTGAATCAAAAAAGTAAAAGGGAGCTCCACTAAGAGATAAAACACCTGATGTTCTGAACATAGAAACACACTACAAAAATGGGTCATGATTACCATCTAGGAGAACATATCATATAAACCCAGTCAATGAGGTTGACTTACAAAAGGCTGTTAGCGAGAATAAAATTGGAGATTCATGGCTCAGGATTGGGGGATAAGAGAAACCAAATTTGTAGCTTGTGATATCACAAGGAAAAACTAGAAGTCCTAACAGAGATCTCCAAACCGAAAAGAAAGATGCATTCAAGACTTAGACTGTACAAGTTTAGAGCACAAAACCATCCACCAAGAAGGAATTATTACTTGACCCTACAGTAGGGCTGCACACAACCGGACCGCGGACCGGACCGGACCGGATTTGCGGTCCGGTCCGGTCCTAGTTCTTAAAAAGCGGTCCGGTCTTCTTTGTTAATAAATGCGGTCCGGACCGGACCGGACCACATTTATTAAAAAAAATAAAAATAAAAATATTTTTTTATAATTTTAAATACAAATTATAAACTTAAAACATTTAATTTTAATCTAAACTAAAACTCGACATTTTTATATGCACTTCTCCCTTTGAAATTAACCTAAAAACATTTTAAATTTTTTAAAAAAAAAATTAAAACCGGTCCGAACCACATTTAGTAAAATCGGACCGGAAATCCGGTTTTCAGCCCTACCCTACAGCACAAAATGGTAGTCCAATTAAAGAGCAACCAATTATTACTAGCAGTTCATTTGCCTACCTAAGTCCTATTACAATGCTTAAGTACCCATTTAACCAAGCAACATATTCCATATCCAGAAGCAACAGTAATTACTTTATTTGTAGATGTTTGTATCATATCTTTAAGTCACTTTGACAAGAACTACCTTTTGACACCAAGGGCAAACAAAGAATATTCAACTGCAGAAAGTAACCTGAGCAACAATGTAAAACAACACTTGGACCATAAACCTAACATACTTCAGAAGCAATCCCCGAGAAATTCAAGCTCAAAACCATATCCTAACTTGTGTACGATGTCAAAACTTTTCTTTGAATTTACAAACATGATTTGTTGAGGACTCGACCTATGTTCCCTCTCTTTGAGAAGTTATCATTCATAAATCAGAGTTCATGGGCTCTTTACAAAGCATAATAGAAGGAATGGCAAGGTTAACAATTAGGATTAATGCCTTGCAAAACACAGATAAGTTTGAAAAAACAAACTCATTGGTAGTACGGCAAAAAATCTAAGAATCTTAAGCTACAGGGCCTCCGCAGATCGCACAACAAATATAACCTTATCACTATGTCACGTCTCATGCTAGTACTTACCCTTTCAACTGGCATATAGGAATCGCATGCACACAATTCAGGGATTACTGCATGATATCTCTTAGAATCACTCATTGCCCTCAAAATCGCTTAGCGGAAGACTTGTTTTAAAACAGTTCTTGTTTTAAAAAAAAATTGTTAAAATTAGAAGATCGAAAATCAGTTTAGGAGCTTGAACGAAAGAGGTGAAATAACACAAAATATTAAGTCGGGATAATTGCACTTTAATTAGGAAAATCTAAGTAATGATTTAGGTTGAAAATTTATTAAAATTAAAAGGATTAAAACGTGATTTGAAGACATTTAATAAACTAGTAAAGTTGAAAACATCATGAAGCAATACACAATTTCCTTATGAGACCGACACCTACCTTGATGCGGGGCAATACACGGTCGTCCCTTTTCTTTTGTCAACTATTTTTGTCCTTGAAACACAGTCTCATACGCTAGGTGAGCTATAAGAAGCTCACATTTTTGTAACTTAGGCCTCTACTTTTGTAATCCTCTCAAAGGACCCCTTTTTTGTACTAAACCGTGTTCTTTACAAGGAACTTATGTATTGCTTCATGATGTTTTCAATTTTACTAGTTTATTAAATGTCTTTAAATCACATTTTAATCTTTTAATCTTAATAAATTTCCAACCTAAATCATTACTTAGATTTTCCTAACTAAAGTGCAATTATCTCCCGACTTCATATTTTGAGCGATTTCACCTCTTTCGTTCAGTCTTCTAAACCAATTTTCTGATCTTCTAATTTTAACGACTTTTCTTTTAACCAATAAACGTTTTAAAACAAGTCTTCCGCTAAGTAAATTCGAGGGCAATGAGCGATTCGTTCGAGCTTCACTGAATAGTGTGCATGCAATTCCTCTATGCAAACCGAGGGGGTAAGTACTAGCACGGGGCGTGACACACTATGCTCTTTATTTCTTAAATTTTAAACGTACCAAAAAAATTATTAGAATGGAAGATTTGTCTTTTACTTCTTTTAAAGGAAAGTAAAATACAACTTGTGCATTCACACATAATTGAAGCCATGACCATCACCATGACCATCACCATCCACTCCTCACTTATATGTGGTTGAGATGGATCACCATTAGCAACACTATATATTTTAGAAGTGCATCACGAGAAGAAATTAGTGTGACCATTCATACACATAACCAATATAGGTTATATCACATAGTGCAAAACAAAAAAACCAAAGAAGTTTACCTCCCTCATCAAAGGCAGCGGAACAAAAGCTTAAACCACATTACTACCAGAATCTCAACCAAATCAGATGCATCTCATACAATCGATCACAGACATTACTTACCTCAATCATTACATGCAGTGACCACAAACAGCCAAAGCCTCAAAACAATTTCATCAATGTTCAATTGCTTGAGAACCCAAGAGGCAAACCACATTATATTCAGTATTCCATTTTCCTTATCCTACTTTTCCCTCACATTCCCAGCAAACTGAACAAATACTAAATCAACAAGGACCCAACTCCAAAATGTGCAAAAAGATCTACAGAATTCTATCAGAAATCCCATAACACCTTCAAGAACATACAAAACTCCGCCTGTTCAAAATTCCACGTTTCTCTCAATCCAAACAGAGAGAAACCACTTCTAAAGAGAACACCCTACCCAGAAAACAAAAGATATGAAGTATAATTTTTCCTTCCTCTTCCACAACTTTCTAGAGAACAAAAGACGCTAAAAACAAACACAGAGCCCATACAATTAGACAGAGTAAACACTAACCAACTGGTGGGGTCCAAACAAAAGGAAAATGACGCACATAATAGCTTGCACTGCCTTCAATAATGCCCCAATAGAACTCTTTTGGCCCACAACAATTCGTTTTTTATTTTTCGCATAACCCAAAGCATTTTCCAGGGATGAAGACTTCCCAACAATAGAATTTCTTGTCCAGCCATGTTCACGTAATTCAAAAAACAACAAAAAAACAATGTACAATATCTTCCTTCATGTACCTCAGATTTCAAAGGAACCATACAGAATATAGAGAAAAAAAAATAAAAAAGAAGACTTGAACACAAAGGCTACATACGGAGATACCTTGATCGTTGCGTGCGGTGAAGACGATGGTGCCGGTCTCGTCCCCAATGACGCACTCGGCGATTCGGCTCTGGCGAAGGTGCTGGGAGACCGACCTGCCCTTCGCCAATACGGTGTTGGAGCTGATAACCTTGACGGTGAGGGTGTGGCCGGTCGTGCCAGGCTTCAACTGGTCGACCTTCTTGAATTCAGGCTTCCTGAGCGCCGGCTTGGCATCGCTTTGCTCCGACTGTGGCTGCGACGGTGGTGCTGGTGGTGGGGTAGTTGTCGACATAGCCCTAACCTAACCCTAATTTACGAGAACAACTAGTTGGAAAAGGAATTTTCTTGTGCGTGCAAATAGCGTGCCTTTTGCCTGTCCCCCGTCCCTCTCTTGAGCTGTTTCACGGGTTCATTGGTAGATTCATTAAACGTTCCGATGCTTCGTGTGCAATGCGCGTAATTAACGGAGTGTATCTCCTGTTGCCCCTTGGCCTGCCTCCGTGGCTTAGTTCTGTACGAAGATTTACTACACGCATGTCGATGCTCTAAAAAAGAGAAATACTAAACACGTGTGGTTTTTGTATTGAGTTGAGCATTCCTAGCAGGCTCTCTATTCTAACATTTTGGTTAGAATAGAGAGTCAATTTAACCAAAAATTTTAACAATTTTTAACAAAATTTTTGAAGAAGTGAATAGTCACTATCTTAAAATATTAATATATATCTTATTTTTTTCTTTTTCTTTTCTTTTTCTTTTTCTTCTTTTTTCTTTTTTATTTTTAGAAAATCATTGTTCACTTCACATTCTTAAAATTTTAAAAATTTCAATAGTTAGTAAAATAAAAAATTTAAAAATCGATCTTTTTAAGATAATACAAATATTCAAAAAATATGGCTATTACAATAAAATGAATATTCAAAAATATAAATGTTAGAGAAACAATAAAGAAATCTTTAAAAAATAATATTTAAATAGAATAGTAAAAATAGATGGTTAAAATAGAGAAGCTGCTGTGAATGTTTTTTAAAAGTTGATAGTTAAAATAGAGAAGTGTGTTTTTTGGTTAAAGTAGAGAGCCAAATTTAAAGAGGCTGCTAGGAATGCTCTTACGACGAGTTTCTCCTTTATCAAGTCGCCAAACTCTCCAGTAAAATGTAATATTTTATGGGTGTGTTTGCAACATAAAATTTTATCCTCTCTAAAATTTTAACACAATAAATTATTATAATATAATTTTTCTCTCCTCCATCAAATCATAAATTTTCACTATAAAAATATAAAATATTATCTCTTCACTTTTTTACTAAAATCAATACCTTACATTCTTTTTTTTTTCTAAGCGCAAGGTTACATTCAAATTAAGATTTTTTTTTATAAAAAAAATTGAATACATCAGTTTTATTAGAAAATTTTGAAGTTTGCAAGCTTATTCTTTGAAAATAAAAGACGCTTGTAGCGATATGAAAGGAGATATACATGATTATCAACGACCTTTAAAGTGTATTTTTGACCTTTTTCAGCGTCCTTGATTTTTTTAATGAAAGATGTTATTATGATTAAAAAAAAGATATGCATTGTCAAAATAAATATAAAATCAATTCTTTTGACGGAAGAATAATAGGATTAATTTTATATTTTTGTTATCACCTGTTAATTCGATTTTCACGTCTAATTTTATGTTTAATGTTAAAAAAATGAGAATTTAACAATTTAGTCCTTGAGTTTTGACCCTTTTAACAGTTTAGTCATTGGATTTCAAATTTCAAATTTAAAACCCTTAGGTTTCATACTTTTGACGATGAGGCCCTTTCGTCAGTCTGTCGTTCATATGCTTAACGGAGCTCTCTGACACGTCAGCAATTTGAAGCGGTCGACCGCTATATGGTCCGTTAAGCATATGGACAACAGACTGATAGAAAGGCATCATCGTCAAAAGTATAAAATCTAAAGGCTTTAAATTTGAAATTTGAAACCCAAGAACTAAACTGTCAAAATAGTCAAAAACTCAAGGTTTAAATTGTCAATTTCCGAACCTCGTTAAGAATATGCTCCGTTCCTCACATGTTACATGCAAGAATATTCTTTTATTTTCCCTCGGTCATTTCTACTTTCTTTTTTTTTGGACACAATTACCAAACAGTAGCAGCGACAGACTGGACCTTCAAAAGACCAAAAAACATGATATATATGCGGTGGCATGCTTTATTCACATGGCTAAAAAGTCACGGTCGATAATGTCGTGATCGCATGTGCTCCACTACAAAAAGATATCTCTATTCTCTAGACTCTAGATGCTCACTAACATGCAAGTGGCCACACCGGACGGGTGCTTTCTCAACGGTCTGAAGGTTCAGCAATTTAAAGAAATTCTCGTTACAGATGACTAGATGAGTTTGTTCCTCATCTAAAAACTCTCATCTCTTACCTACTCCTTCACATTCCCTTCCTATAAGATACTATAAATCCCCATGACAGATGAGTTTGTATTGCGGAGCGAACACGAGACTGCAAATGGGAAGTAAAGCTTTGGCCAGATCTGTTTTGCCCTAATTGGTAAAGGTATAGCGCCTACTCGTAGAAGAAATGGAAGTGATGGATGCTTGGAAACTTACTGATAATAAGCAAATGGGCATCAGCATCTTTGGATTGGGAGGTTTTGGGAAAAAAGTTTACTGTTCTCATAGATACAGAATAGAGCTGGAAGTTGTTCTGCAACATCAAAAGTTCGATTATTTTTCACACCGTCCATACTATGAGAGCAAGGTTACACTATTTTTTATCTTCCTTATTAATGTAATCGATTAAGTTGGAAGCAATTTTTCGTGAATACAACCTATCATATCCTATCCACGTCTTTACTTCCTATTTCCTCATACGTTTCCTTCCTTGTTGACTCCATAAGTGGGTGTCAAAAGAAGCCAGCCAGCCTCCATGCATGCCTGCCAACCTGTGAATACAACTGATAAGAAACGAGCTACAAAAGGAAACCATCAGGCCTCCTTCAGAACATAAAGAGTTATGTCTGAAAGATTGTGGGAGGTGTGTGAAGGTGAAAGAATCTTTGATAGTTTGTATTATGTTGTATGATATTATGTTATGAGAGAATCTTTAATAGTTGGTACACGGGGTGCTTATTGTATGAAGTGCTTCTCTAGATCAATCTAACGGATTTGAGTGAAATAGCGAACAAGATACAGAGCACAACTGAGCTACTTTTTGTTTATTATTGTTAGAACAGGACACGAAATGATCCTCATGTATGGCACAGAATATATACCAATATTTATGACTCACTTCATACCTGGTCCATATATGTACCTCATACGCACGGCCAACCTTATCTATATGTTGTATCTGATTATACTATCTGGAACCTTTGTCAATCAGAGCTATCCTATGCTCCGAACACCACCAGAAACTTAGAGAGTATATCCACTAACCAGATGAATCATAATCTAATTTCGTACGTTCAATTAACCAAAGGCTTATGTATTCGTGCGAGCTTAATCTTCACTTTTATCTATATTAGATGAACAAACCTGCTGAATTTGATGATTTAGTTGAAAGAATAAAAAAAAACAAGCAAGAAGCACTTCAATCTATTAGTTGGGATACTATCATAGGACATATACCAACTGCACTAACATACAATAGTTGCAGTTAAGTTTAGTATGGTTTACATCAATAGAACCAATTTTATACGCATCATGTAATATCTTGAACTCCCAAATATTTATGACTTAGATATCCTCACTGAGTTTATTTGACAAGAGAGGAAGATAAACAAAATCATGGGGACTAATTTTTCTGCTCCCCAATCAAAGAGGTCTAAATTAGGAAAAGAAAGATGTGCCCACAATGTGATTACATGCAAGGGACTCTATATCTCACATTCAACTGGTCTAAATGGCCCCCAAATACCAACTGTCCAGATTCATATCCCAAGTAAAAATCATAAATGCAATGTGACATATAGGACCTTAAAACCAATATGTGGTGTTCAATCAAGAAGCATACTATTGGGAACCAGAACCATACGAATTGGGCGTGCTAGAAGACAAAATTACTGGAGATATCACTTCCCTGTTGTTCACACCACAACAATGTTACATAATCAACTCAGCACTATGTAAAGAAAGCAGTTATGAAATACTTGCAAGAGTTCAGTAGCAAGCAATCCTTTACCAAGGAGTGAGCTGCATACATCGCAGAAAATTAGTAAATTGGATGCAAAAAACTGCCGAGTAGAAGGTATGAGGAAATGGCACAAGTGGTTTGTAGGTTCTCACAAGGATGTTTCTTAAAGCTCGAAAAACATACCTTCCCCATAAGGAACATGATTCAGAATCTAAACAGACATTCTTAAACATTCTTTAACAAGCAAGCAACAGAGAGAACTTTTTCTTGTGTAGAAGTGTTTTAGTCAATCCATTGTAGTTTTACAATTTGTTTGAACTGGATTTGATTCGGAGGTCTCTATTCATGGACACTTTTGCTCCCATGATAATGGCTTCCCATTGTCCTTTCCAGGGAGGCACATATGGCATGTTTCCGACTCTTCCCATTTGGTCTTTAACAGTTTTGCTTCCAGTTACGCACACAACTAGTGGATGTTTCAAGGTGCTTCTTTCGCATGACCAAACAAAATTTTCAGTCCGAGGACCAATCCAACTCAATTTCAGGTTAAATGCCACAGAAACTGATGCTATCCTTGTTGATTAAACGGAATAATGCAGATGCATAACTCAGTAGACATAGTTGTTCCGATAAAGTGCTTTATCACATAGAAGAATAAGAGGTGTGCCATGCATACAGTATTTTCAAACGCAACAACGAAAGGCAATGCGATTACTCCATCTTTTGGCCACCAATATAGATGTCTGATATATAAGTTCGTAGCATGTGACCAAGCTCTATGGTGTTCTATTCTCTTATTCACTTATTCATATATACCAAACATAAAAGGCAAAAAAGAAAAAGAAAATACAGATGATGAGAAATGCCTTTGCTCTAACAAGCAACAACATTCATGAGCATGAGGCATATAAAAGCGAACCACTGTTTATATACTACAGTTTGACGGCATATAGGGAACAGGTATCCTCTGCGTTTCTGGGCCTGCTACCATATCCTCCCAAAGCAGATCTGAGAGTGCCATTGTTAATTCTCCCACCTTCCCTGCAAGTAATATCAAACATAAAAACGGTTAGACAACATCCCGTTCATTATTGTTGATCAAAAATTACAACAGGGAGACCCTATGTGACGCTTGCAACATACTTCTCAACTGGATGTATACTTTCGTACACATCGAGAAGAAGCAGCTTTTTTTTCCTCCTTTTGTTAGGTCCATTCTGCATACAACCGTGTCACCACTGGCTATTGCTCATAAACAGAAACCATACCATTCTTTCTACATCATACTTTTGTACCGAAGATAAAAGGTCCAGGCTTTTGGAAAATAACTTAGAGAGAGCCCCTTTGGAGGGGGAGGGGGAAGGGTCATCAAGTCAAGCAAGCATGTGAAGGTTAGAGGAAAATTCTTACCATCTCCAATGCGCTGGTCATCCCACATGATGATTGGCAATACCGGCAGCGTGCTTCCAACAAACATCATTTCAACCGCACCTTTGGTTTCCTCTATTGTTAAATTTGCCGTTCTCACACCTTTTAGGTGTCCCTGCTCAACCAACTTGGGGACAAGGGTAAGAAGCCTTTTAACAGTGCACCCACTAAGGATCTTATCAAACAATGGCAAGAGAAGCTCCCTATCATGGTTTATAAAGGCAACATTCACATTTGGACCTTCAGCAATATAGCCTTCCTCATCAACCCAAATAGCAGCAAATGCTCCCTTCGCCTCAGCTTCCATCTTTGAAAGGACATTTGGGAGATAGTTTACATTCTTCATTGTTGCAAATTGAGGTGACTTCATGGGGACAGAGGATGTTATCACTTTAACACCTTCTTTGCACTGAGAGAAGTCCTCATCTATGACGACAGCATAAAATGCTGACATTGGGCATCCTGAGGGGGAGAGCAAGAAATCCCCAGGACCTGCACTTAACCAGTATTTTAGAGTCCCTTTCTTGCACTGAGATACTGCACTCAGTTGCACGAGAATGCTTCGAAGAGTTGACCTAGGAAATGGAGAGGAGATTTTTGCTTTTGAAGCTGATCCGAGGAAACGGTCCAAGTGAATGTCCAGCTCATATAGGTATCTGGCAGAATCAACAAATCAGCCTTTATAGCTTGAACCATAACCAAATCTGATAAGAGAAATGGAAAGGCTACAGGGAATCCCATGTTGCAGTTGAATTTGACTTTAACTAAACATAGATGAGTTTGTATATATGTCAAATGAGGGTTACATTGTGCTTACCCGTCTAATATAATAGCTGTGTCAAACACTCCATGCCCCCTATGAACCATGTGATCATCTATTGGAATTACCATCAAGGCGGGATCAAGAATAATGCCACCAAATACGCTGGAATACATTGCTGGATATGGTTGCTTTTTCACTGAACTCCATTTCTCTTGAAGCTTGTCAAGCAACTGTGGTACAACCATGTAGATTCGAAAGGATAGTCAAGATCGACTATAATGAAAATGCAATTTTGGCTTCTAGAAAGTTAGAGCTACAGTTTGGATGGACCATACTTTCAGATGGATAAAAACAGCATTCCTAACTCATTATCAGATAGTGATCATTCTAACTTAGCAAAAAAAAAAAGAAGATAGTGATCATTCTAGCGTGAATCAGACCAGTGGAGATGCAGATAACTTTCCCAAAATCCATGTGCACTTTACCAAGGACCATTATCTAATAACATTGTGATCTAACAAAATCTGAAATATTTATCTAGGATGTGACACACAGACACGCAACAATTGATAAATAGATCAGTATACACACACACACACACACACAGAGTTGTTATCTTGTATTTTAGTCTTTCCTAAGTAATCTTAGTCATGCCCCTAAACTGACAGCTTGGCTGCATAATGCAGTAGCACTTATTTAAGTCCTATAAACATTCTATGATAAATATTTTAATATCTTGATTTGAGGGTATATAACCACAGCAATAAATTCCCAATTATATTTTCCTTTTATTTTTGCAACATTCACCGTCATTTCCATTCAAAACTGGTTGACATGATTAAATTTCATAGCAGTGGAAACAAATACCAGTGAGGCTCTCATTTTCATTTCTAGGGCGTCAGAAAACCCATTTTTTCCTACTGTGTTGTTGGGAACTAATTGAGCTACGGAAACACCACCGTCCTTAGTCCTTACATTGGAACGATTGTGTGCACCGTAGATGTAGACGACCACAGTTACCTTAAAGCTCAAACTCTGCTTTATTTCTAGGACAAAAAATCAGCATTTACAGTACGATATCCATCCGTAAGGATAAATTACCATTTATGCCAACTGTTTGAGAAAAAAGGTGAACATAATCATTTAATCCGTATTCTAGATTCAAGATAGAAAGACCCAGAAAACATGCGTATTACAGCAGGTGATAAAAAAGTGTGGGTCGTGTTCTCACCTCCGATGATGACGAGAACACATGAACTTTAAAGTCAGTGCCCTTTTCAATCTCCAATGCTTCTTCAGAACAAGAAAGGGATAAAAGCAAAAGAGAGCAACCCGTCAACTTTAAGGATCATCACAATCGCTCAAATAAGACATTACTCACAAACAGAAAACAAGAAGAGAATAAAACCTGGCTTTTTATCTGAAGAAAAACTGCTTTCTTCCATGGCTTTCGAGAGAGACACTGTAAAGTGGGCGGGCAAGTATTAGAGGCTGTGTGGAGATACAAGCAGAGAGAATGAGAAAATAAAGCATGCACTCATCTCTAGCAGAATATTTTTGCAAACCAACAACCCGCCTTGGCTGGTTGCAGTTTGTCTTGCAGGCTTTTGCAGTGCAGTAGAGAACCATACACCAAACTACACGACAAATAATTAGGAATGACTTTTGTTGTGTACGCTTTTTGGTTTTAAACTGTGGATTTTTTCTCCTTTGCTGAAATTCCCACTACCCATGTTGTACATCTCCGTCTCAGAAGTCAGAATCTGGGTGATCAAGAGTGGACACTTCCGTGAGCTCTGCACATTGGATTCCGTTTAAGGGCGAACATCCTCCGGACCTTCGGATTGCCGACACGACCAACTTCCAGTTACTACTGTGTCAGTAAGTTTTGTTAAAATTTTAAGGTATTTAATTTGACGGAGAAGTGATGATAGATTATTTTTAATATTTATTATAATAAAAAGTAATTGATGGAAGAGAAATATTATATTATAATTTTTTATTGTGTTAAAATTTTAGTATGGGTGAGCAAACTCATCCTAATCCTTTATGTCTTTCGGCCTATCTGCCCTTTGCTTGGGGCCTCTTTTATATTTGTTGTGTATTTTGTTTCTTTTCATATCTAAATTCTTCTTCTTTTATTGAAACTTTATGTGATATTGGAATTTTGCACAATTTTTTTTTTGTACAGATTTTGTTCCTTATCTTAAAATTTTGTTTTATTTAAAAAAAAAATATCATCGTTTGATCACTTTCACAAAACTCAATCTCTGTCTAAATAACTTCTCATCCTATCTTTGCTTAGTTTCGTAAAAGCTGAAAAATACAAAAAAAAAAAAAAAGACACTGTCAACCAAACTTTATATAATTGCTACCCATATTCACGAGACCCTAAAAAGCCATTTTCAGAAACTTTTTCCCCTAAAATTTCGAAGTTTGACAAAGTTTTGTACATTTAAACAAGGCTCATAGGAACATATCAGTTATATTTAGGAAAAAATTACCTGCTGACAACCATATTATATAAGAAAAACATAGTTCTTATCCTTAAAAATGGCCTGCGCGTTACCTTAATAAGCTTGTTTTTGTGCAAATTGACCGACACAGTCATGAAATCAAAGGTTTGGAGAATTCCTCGACTAGAAGTGCGCTGATTGGCCCTGTTTGGGTAAAAAGAAACGTCGCGTCAGCACGTCCAGTGGAGTACGTACGCTTGATGTCAGTTGGGTGGTTGTCGAAATTTTGGTGCAGTAGTTTGTGAAAAAAAATAAAGATGTTTTACAGGGTATATTTGAGGTTGAAAATTTTGGATATTGGAATTTGAAAAATATTATAAAGTAAAGATATGTTACGAAAGTCGATGAAAAAATGAAGAGAGAAGATTTTTAATAAATATTATAATAATAAAAAATTATGTGATAAATTTTTTATTATTAAACTTATATTTTTTAGTTCAAATTATTGGGACTCAAACAAGACCTATGAGAGTTTGTGAAAAGTAAAAAGTGAGAAAATGTAAATAAATATTTTAATAATAAAAAAATATTCTATAAAAAAATATTTTTTAATATTAACCTCAATTATTCGGATGTCATTTGGGTGGTGTTTGTTCAGCTCACTTGTCACTACCCATTCTTCTTTCTGACGTTTCTGAATGAAAAGCACATTTCACAGCTTGTCTTTTCCGGGCGAAGTGCGTGGCCAACTTTTAAACAAGCAATTGCAAATGGTTTTCAACGGTGGCCAAGAGGCGAGACAAATCGATCGGCACTATCAGAAGCAAACCTTTTGTGAGAGTTTGTTTATAGGTGTCCTTTTGTCACCTTCTGGGGTTCGTGGGTCCATCGGATAGGAATAGTTTTGGAATTTTAGTAGAATCTCATATCTTGCATCGAACATACTTCCACGACAGCTAATTTAATATTCAGGTGCCTTGAAGGAAACTTCCCATGGGGACAAAAGGAGAACACTTTCCTCATGATGCTTCCAACGACGAGGATATGCTGATCTAGGGTGGTTTCTCTGTCAGAATACTCGATTATATGAAAACTCAGTTTCATTTATTTACTTATGAGTTCTCACTTCTATTATAAGGAGCATATATTGAATAATAAAACGGCATAGAAAGATGATTGAATTAACTAATTTGAAGTGAGACACCTCTCTTTTCTGGTGTGACTTCCAGAACATAATAATGGGTGGGTTATTGGGGGATCGGTGATGTCCTAGCACCTGAGATAGCTTAGGGTATTACACTACTCACTCTAAGCTCTGCGCTTGACACTGATATGACGAACCATAAGTCTCTTTCAGAGGGCAAACGATAACAGGGAAGTGCAGCAGCACCTGCCAAGGACTACACTGAGCACCTCAAGACTTGGTACATTATCAGGTGTTAAAACCAATAATCTAACACAAGCATCGCAGTTGTTTAAATGATTTATATCTTCAGGGAGACAGTTCACGTAAATCCTCCACAATATCTAATAAACGTGGCCATTCTTATTGTTAGACTTTGCACTGTATTATGTAAATATACATAATGGTGATTGGAAGTAAATTTCTATTGACAATTGACAAGGTCCATGAGAAGGGTAGCGCACCCTATTCACTCACTTTTGTAGTTTAACATCTGTGTATCTGTTGTTTTGCATGTCTTTGGTAAAATGACTTCGTCCTCCTCAAACCCTCTTCAAGAAATGAAGGATCAACAGCAAAAGTAATGCGGAGCCAATTTTTAAGCCCCACAGCAGTTCCTGCAAACCAAAACAGAAATGTTGGGACTCTTGTCAGTAATGGCAGAGCTGCAGTTAGCCTTCACAAACTCAGAACTTCTACTGTGAAAACATTCAATGGATTCCCAAACAGGATATAATAAAGCCATTTCATCTGCATGTGTATAACAGTTTGCACACAGGTATGTGCGTACAAAAGGGTAGAAAGCACTAATCAGCAATTATTTGCTTAGTGGATGCCAAAATGAGGATACTTGAGTCCAATTCCATTCATCACTTCAGTACAGATTAATACGAGGGTTATGACATCTTCTCCAGTTAAAGTGAAGAAGTAGGACAACCTTATCAGGCAGTTGATTACTGATTACTTAAGTGTTGACAGCTTCTTATAGTGTTGGAATTGACATTAATGGTATAGGGCATTGCTTTTTGATAAAGCCAGTAGATATATACCCACAATACGAGATCTAACATTCCAATCATGCTTGAAGCCCATTTTAATCAAATTGAGGCTCATCTTCTGAAAATAGAGGAAGTCTTGAACAAGTATATAATGGCTTTAAGGCACTAGCCGTAGAAGTCAATCACCATAGCCACCAAAAGCGTTCATTTTTGCAGGCTATAGGAACTTTATAGTCACTTTTGAGTGAAACTGTTTTGAAGAATAAATCTCATATTCTTAAGTTTAACACTCAGAAAATGCAAGGAAATCTGACTTTGCTTGACAAAACGAAATTTGAATTCTGCTAAGAAAACCAAAAGCATAATGTACTAATCGCACGTTTAACAGTTCAATACTCACCAGGAAGAATGATAACAGATTCCTCCTTGGCTAGCTTGAAACAGAAATCAATATCGTCACTGATGTCTTCCAGGACAGAAAGATTCAGTTTCACCTGTAAGACAATATGCAACACTAAGTTCAACAAGTCACAAATATAAATGCAAAGAGAACAGCGGAGTCTGCTAATTTTATCACCATCACAGCCATTGATCCCTCTGGTTTGTGCGGGCAGGTAATGCAATGGATCTCCTTTATCTTTTCGCAACAAACATCTGATGCCTGCTTCAGTAAATTGATAGTTCTCTTGAAGAAAACCTCTTCGGTTTGCTCAAGTATGCGAGGAACAGCTGCCTAACAGGCCAGACTTATCATTACCAAAGAGAATAGTAGCAAGCAGAAGGAATGTAGACAACAACAATTGGTTCCAAAATTTGCGCATTCAATTCAAGTTAAAATCTCAGACTTGAAAGCAGAAGCAACAAATCCCAATGTGTCTAATCAGTGCTGGATAGATATTTTGTATTGCAAAAATCCAGTTTTCACCATTGTATGAACTAGCAATTTCAGAGGCAGAAACTATGAGCCACATTATCAAGGCAATTCTACAAATCAACAGGACAAGAAAAGTTGTGTTTCATTCTAGCAATTCAAAACAAGCTAATAGAGTACATACCTGAATGAAGGTTGCAGGGCCCCCCAGAATATCAAAATACTTCTTAATACGTTCGATAGTCTTAAGGAAAAGAACAGAGTAGGCTGGATTAGTAACAAACAGAGTTGAAGGGAATGGTTAATACAAAACTCATGGCATCTTAAGATCAGCATAACATGATGTCAAACTGGAAAAAGGGGGGGGGGGGGCTAATGCAGGACTCTCTGTGAATTACAGGTCTTTGGTTGCCTCTATATGTGAAAAATGCCTAATTTGATATTCTATAGCAAAAGAAATGGAGGGGGTGAACTGTGAAACGGGCATCAAACACTGCTTTTCCACCACATCAAAAGCTGCTCATTCCACATAGTAAATAACATGTCATATACAGCAATGATGTAATTCAGTCAACTAAGGTGGAGGAAGGCCATTCCTACTGCTCAGACACCTTTTCTAATGTAGTTTTAAATTTTTCACTAAAGCCCTTAAACAATGGAGGCCGTTATTCGGAAATAAGTGGCAATTATGAGCTATCAGCCCTACTGAAGGTGGACCCTGACAATTGTGTGAATATAACAGTAAGATAGAGAGAACCTTGGGTTCCCGAAATGTGCCACAGGGATCAGATGTCACAAACCAACCAAGTCGCCATCCAGGAACTATCCATCTCTTTGATAGTGACCCAAGAGTGAGGACAGGAATTTCTGATCCAAAAACTCCCATTGGCACGAATGGATTCTTCCCAAAAGCAAGGTGTCCGTATACTTCATCAGCAATTAGAAGAATTCTAAGCCTTTTTGCAGTTTCTGCAATCTAGATCCAGTATACAAACAATTAATACCACCAATCTTTATATGACAACTATTATTTACTGTCACTAAAAGTACTTTTCTGGACTTGAAGCCATACCCTGGCCTACTAACCTTCTTTAGATGTTCGTAACTATATACATTCCCACAAGGATTCCCGGGGTTGATAACTACCAAGCCAACTGTGTTATGATCTGCAAGAGCTTCAATGGCATTAAGATCAACCTCCCAGCCTTTCTCGGGGAGAAGATCAAAATAGCGAACTTCAATATTTCTAAAACCCGCACAGAGTTCATAAATAGGGAAGCCAGGCCTTGGAAGCAAGACATTTGCACCAGGACGGGCAAGCATTGCCAGAGCAACATCAATAGCTTGAGTGCAGCCAGATGTGACAAAAACATCATCAGATGATAGCTTGTATGGAAGATCACGAGACAAATATTCGGCGATTGCTCTGTTAGATTGAAAATATACATAATCACTGAATAAGATCACATCTAATGATACGTTAGAGCATGTCAAATGTGAAATAAGAAGCGCTTGGTAGATACAGAAAGATCACTATGAAAAAATCCTCTGATGACTGATATCGTGATGAAGGGGCGCAGCATGTGCAAAAATTCAAACTAGTCCCTTGGACACATGCAGTCCGCTCAAAAAGCGAGAGGAGTATAGTTTTCATAAAGCAAAATAGCTGTACAGTGTTCAAGCGAGGGTAGTGATCTCCTCTGATCTTTCAATTTCCATCAATAACCTTGCAATTTCAGCTATTTTGAACACTGTACAGTACAGTGTTCAAAAAGCAAAATAGCTGCGTAAACATTTCGTAAGTGTTCGAAATTGCAAGGTTATCAATGAATTATACGGGTTCTACTTAATTGGAATCCATTAAATAATTTACATGGCTATTTTACAAGTAATACTTCTTTCGCTTTCAACTAATGATATTTGATTGAACAAAAAAATAATAATGATCTTTGATTCGATGAAGTTGCAACATTTTAGAGAAAAGTTAAACATCTATTAACCTTTCTAAATTAAATTTCAATGATTTTTATTTATTTTCACCCACAAAAAGATAATTTTTGCAAAAATACTAAAATAATTATTTTTGTATATTTATTTTGGAGCATCCGTGAAAGTATATTAGGAGCGAGGAAGGAATTGACACCAAAAATCTAATCTAGCGGAGACCACAACGTTGGGCGAGCTAGTTGTTGTACTTCAAGATAACTCGGACTCGTGCCCGATAAGTCAAAAAGCCAATCTATGTAGAAGAATTATCACAAAATTGAAGAAAATATACCCCCCAAAACTAAAAGTACCTTCTTGTTTGAGGAAGACCAACAGTGGGTGCATAACCATTGAACTTCTCAGACTGGATAGCATCAACCACAGCTTCTTCAGCAACATGGGTGGTGTGAAAGCATGAATAAGCAGAAGGGTCTCCCATGCCCAGAGAAATCACCCTCTTGTTATTAGTTTCATCGATGTTCGTCATCAGCAAGCTAAGAATGCCTTTGATTGTGATGGTTGAACCCGTATCCACTCCATGGTTTGGAGCTCCATTCTCCATGGTTTCTAGCCTACTTCCTGGCGTGCTTGGCTCTTGATTTTTGGGGGACTGCGGATTTTGGCTCCTGAGGTGGGGAAAAAAGAGGAAGAGACTCACGTTTTTTTGTACTGTTGTACTGGGTGTGTGAGAGGTCATGAACAGTGACCACACGTCGAAGTTCCACAGCTTTGCATGGCAACAAGATTACGGAGTTGCGTGGACAGGCTGGGTTTCAGTCCATTGAAAAACAAACGAAAATTAGCTAGTCGTGCTCAAAAACTGTATTTAGACAAACGTGTAGGTTTCAAAACCATTGAGATTTGTCATACTTTCAAGAAGAGAGGGAAAAAAATAACTCTTTTATTTATAATGGCTCCAATAAAAAAAGTTGCGTGTTTAACTAACGTATGCAACGCGCTGTCCGGAGGTCCGTGCAAGCTAACTTCTATTGGCTTTTTGTTTGAGAGTGCACGTGTCAAATGGAATACCTCGTGATTAGCATGTAATTAACCCTCTAAGGGCCTAAGCCACTGGAAAATAATAATATTGGGCAGGAGACATCGACTGAGATCGCGGGGGAGAGCCGATGAAGAAAAGGGGAGGAGAGAGAGAGAAAAAAAAAAATACTGATATCTCACCGGTGGGAGCGAAGTAGCAGCTGTGGAGATAAACCCCCACTAGGGAGCCGTCGTGCCGAGATGATGCGATGTTGCAACTGCAGTGCCGAACAGGCAAAGGTGATCAGATTAGCGGCTGAGGTCGACAGGCGACGACGATGGATGGGGCAGTGGGTACGATGAGGTGATGGCAGCTACGTGTGCGGGGATAGGGTAGCGAGGGAGGGATGAGATGAGACATGAGAGTGAAGAGGATATGATGACGACCGCAGTCGAAGCGGAAGCAGCGAGAGTAGTTGGTAGGACTTGAAAATTGATATTAAAGGATAATTTACGTCAGCAAAGGAAAAAAAAAGATAATGGGATGTTTGTTTGCCAAAAAATTGGGGAATATTCTCGAAATTTTGGGAATCTTTACTTTATTGAGATTTATTGGGGTTTGTGAAAGGTGAAGTGTGTAGGTGTAAAAGTTAAAAATTTTGGAGTTTGTTTGGTTTGTTCGATTTGTTGAGACCCCAAATATTTGGGGTCTCAAACATGCCCAATATAATTCCACCCCAATCTCTGAAATATTTTCTTTCTGTTTTTTTTATTTATCGCCGACATATTCAAAGTGTTTAGGTTATATTTGTGTTGTAAAATTTTTTATATTTGGTTTAGTATTAGTATTGACTTTAGTGAAAAAGTGAAGAGAGGTAATTTTTTATAGTTTTTGTAACTTTTTATATTTTTTTATGGAAGAGATAGATTATATTGTAGTATTTTATTCGGAGTTGGTAAAATATTTTGTGAAATTTTTGCCGCAAACGCACCCTTAGTTACGCTCACCCAGTGACTGTTAGCTTCAACATACATACTAATTAAAGAGATTAGATAAACAAAACAATATTCTTCCTGGATTTTGACACAATATTGCTTTTCTTACTTAGGTTTTAATATATGTCTCCTTGTTGGGGTTGGGTTTGGATGGAGTGTAAGAAAAAAAAATTAGGGGCATGTTAGTTTATAACATTATAATCTCAACATCAAAAAAATACGCATTCCAATACAACTCATTATTACTTTTTTTACACACATAAATACAAGTCAACATCTTCTACACGTATGCTAATAAAGCTCAAATATCACCTAAAAATATTCAAAATACTTAGGAGATGTTCGTTTAAAAGAAATTTGTAGGATTCTGATGAAATTGTGAATATTTAGGTGGAGTTAAAGCTGTATTAGCATGCGTGCATAAGTTGTTAAAAAGGATTGGTCTGTGTAAAAAAAAGTAATACAACAGTTGTATTGGAATACATGTGTTTTGTGATGTTTGAATTGTAAATATAAAAGTAGGATGAAAATCTTAAGAAAAAAAGTAACCGAACATGCCCTTAGAATTTTAAAATTTTCACCAAAACGAACATACCCTATGATATTTTAGATAAAAATCATTCAAATTTGAAACGCGAGATTAAAGTCTTATAGATTTTAAACTTGGAATTAATATACTAAATTTTAAAATTTGGAGATTTATTTAATTTTTACACAAATCATATTAACTAATTTTATATTTACCCTTTTAATTTTTAATAAATTCGAAGACCGCACATGTTGTAACTTGTTCATAATTGGTAGACTAAAAAATTTCAAATTAGAAGTTTAGGAAGCCTGTAGAGTACAAATATAAATTTTTGCTGTTATGTGGGACAGACTCGGGGGTCCACACTATGAGATATGTTCGGGTTTAAATGGATCAGGACATGACGTCACCAACTAACCCATTTTTTTCTTAAAAAAATCATTTTGGTACTTAAGTTTTATACAGATTTTGCAATAAATCTTTGGGTTTTAAAATTAAAAAATTAAATTTGAATTTTGGCTCCCTTAAAAAAAAAAATCTATCATAACTCCATGTCACCCACTATCCACTAGTGTCCCAAAACGCTAACGTTCCAACTTGCCTGACTCAAGCTCATCTTCCCCTCCGTGTTGCGCATTGTTTTACTTGGATTTATATTTTTACTAGGTGGGCCTTCAGTCTAGTGTGATAAAAGAAAGGGCGGTTCGTTTAACTAGTATTTTCAGAATTTTTTAGAATCCTCACAATACAAAAAATTATACAACCAAACATCATTTTTATCACTACATAAAAATAACTACAACACGCATACCAATAAAGTTAATATCACCTAAAAATTCTCAAAACACAACTCAACCGAACACCTTCAAAGTTGACAGCATGGCTTTGTTTTTTTTTTCTAATTAGGACTTTGTTTTAAAGAGCCTAAAATTAAAGAACTAAAAATTTTAGTTTTAAAATTTAAAGATTTATTATAAAAATAACATTAAAAATCAAAAATAAATTTTCTAAAACAAAAACAAACGACAACAACCATTGGACAATATTAAAGCCAACAAGTGGATTGAGATCCTTCTTGCCTCAATTGGATGATGTAAGTTAGAAGGATATCATATAATTCGAGTTGGAAATTGCATAAGATCTTAATCCTACCAAAGGTGGATCCAATTATGCAGGCCGAAGATATTCCCGTCTTAACCCATATTGCCCCAAAACTACTATACCATAATACTCCAACCATATACATGCCTGATAATACCAAAATTGAATTAACCAGCCCAAATCGGCTCAATGAGTTAATCATGTGCAACCGAACAAAACCCAACAATAGAAGGCCCAAGTTAGCCAAGCCCAGAAGACGTGGATCTCCCTTCCCTAAAGCATGTCGGTCGCCATGAAGAATCCCACTAACACATACATCCCATGACCTTGGACACTCCACGAAGGCAAACATCCCTCGAACAAGAACATGTGATGAAAAGAAACCACACATGACAAGAAGCAATGAGGGATCGAGCCCCATAAAAGGAGGAACGAGGGAAAGTGGAAAATATAATTCAATGATCAAGAGAAGAGAAAAGTATGCAAAAATTAGAATTCAATAGTCAAGAGTTGAAAAGAGAGAAACAAAAGAATTAACTTAACCATCTGATGGTTCATAGTCCGGTGGCTGGGGTTAGTTTTTTTTTTTTTTTTGCAGAAAAAAACACAAGATTATCTAAGTGTATTTATTCCAAGTAATTTTCATAAATCAACTGGTTTATCAATGCCTTTTTAAGCGAATTAAGCGGATACAATTTATGGACATTTGTGGAATTGTGACATTGAATCAAATACTACCCAAAACAAGACGGGGATCGAGGCTGCAAATCATGTGCGTTTCATGCTATGGTTCGGTTCACTCGGGTCCCTGTAAATTGTAATCACCTTCGGTGACTGTGACAACACGGAGCACTTAAAGAATCGAACATGCATTATGCAATACGCGCGTATATATGATGCAGAAGGCGTCATACCTTAGCACCCAATGGAGAGCAAAACATTCAGAACTTACCTCCAAATTGAAGTGCAAGTTCTTCTCTGACCAGATGCTCCTCGCGTGGAAAGTTTCTCCTTGATAATGCCTTTGGTTGCTCTTTGGGGCGTGGCTATTCGGCCTACTCTTTATCCGTAAGAGGGAGTCTGAGTCTTATATATCTCCAATTTTTGGATAAGTTGGATGATTCATACACCTGCTGCTTCGGCATAAAGAGAATACTACTTTTAGACGTCTATCCAACTTGGAATAGTTTACAGTTCAGAAGCAATCAGATGGACTGAACCTCATGGGAGCCCTGAGTGCATATCAAGGCGCACGGCCCTGATTATGGCTTGAAACTACAAGATAGCATAAGAAGATCAGATGGACTGAAGCTCATGGGAGCTGGAGTGCATGTCATGCCGCATGGCCCCTGATGATACCAAATTTGAGTTACTCATCCTATAGGAAGATGAGCTTACTCAGCCCGACCCAAAAGATCCCAATTCAAAGGAGTCTGAATTCATCAAATCCAAGTGACCCAAAAGGATAAACTTCTCAAGATTAGTTACACGTGATAGAAAAGAAACCGCCCACAAAGAACCATGACATGGCCGGTTAAAGAAAGAAATCCAGGAAACTAGGAAAATGGGGAGAATGGGAAAACTAAAGGGCAGGAAAGGCACGCAATTCCGGAATACCACTGATAATATAGTGAGTTCATCAAACTTAACAATCATCTCGATTATGGCTTGGAAGTCGAAGATAACATAACAGAACGTGAGTTCAGAAGCACAGAGAATTGTACTTCCAAAAACTACAACACGAGTATGGCGAAAAGCATGTGACCTGTCCCTCGTCCTTATCAACGAAATGGGACACCCCACGTACATGCCAGGTGCCTCTGGGACCTGTCTCCTTTCTATCTTCTGTTATCTTTCTAAATACAAACCTACGCAGACAAAAATGATTGGATGTGACAAAAAGAAAAGGAACATAAAAATTGTTGAAGTAGAACAGTTTTTCCAGAATAGCAGACCCATGTTTGGATAAAAAACATTGTGAGTTAAATGGTTCTCACAGTTTGATAATTCCACCCATATAAGATCAATCAAATGACTCGATTATCTATATAAAAAAAAAAAGACTCGATTAATTAGTTTCGTATATATCCTGTATTATAATCGGCGGCCGCAAAGGCCAAACGGGGGCGACCCAGAAAGTGGCTTTTGGGGCAGGATATGTAGGGCCTTTGGGCCTTTGTGTCCATGTTTTATATCTTGTAATGGGTTTCTAGCCCACCAATTGGTTGCTGAATAGTTTGGACAGGTATTTGTTTAGATAGGCCGTCAGTGAGAGTGTTCGATGAAGCTGGTCTGCATTTTGTACTATTGCCTTTGTTTTGTTATTGTTTAATATAATCAAATTATTCGTATTTTGAGTAAGAAACTGTTGTTAACTCATCCACCTTTCAATACTATTCTCCCACCAACCTATCTCTTCTAATCCTGAACAGTGCAACAGAAAAGGAACTAAAACTATTTGGTGAATTTTTTTATTTTTTTTAATCAAAAACGGATAATCGAAAAATAAAAAAAAAATTTAGGTGAAAATTTTTATAGTAATTTCATCCTTTGGCACCCAAATTTTTTGGAAATTTAATTTATGCCAAACACACTAACAGTTTTGGGTTTATTTTTGTAAGGAAAAACGGTACTATTCTCACCCACTTTTGAATCAACTAATAATTTATGAAGGTGGTTTTTCCGCAAAATAATGCAGCTATGTATGGGTGAAAATTTTATCCGGTAAAAACTGGGAATTTCGGTTCCGGTTCCAGTACCGCTTCCGGCGTATTCCGGTATCGGAACCAGAACCCATTTTAGAGAAATTTCGGCAAAAATGCAGGAATTTTTTATTCCATTTTTTTTTAAATTATGGTTTTTTTTTTAAAAGCGAAAGTACACTTTGCACCCCTGAACTATAGGGTGTCTGACACTTTGCACTCCATTGTCTTGATTTCGTGACATTGAGCCCACAAACTTTTGATTTCCGTCAACTAGCACCCCAAAGCCCATATAACCGTTAATTTAGACGGTAATTAACTTATGTGCCGTCTACGTGAGCTACTTAAATTTTTGCTTCTCGTTTTACCCTTATGTACTCTCTCTCTCTCTCTCTCTCGAGTCCCTCCTCGTCCTTTATTCCGTTCTCAGATCCTGCCTCTCCAGATTTAATTTCGACTAGCTTTACTCTCACATAACTTTCACGTTTTCTCGGATACTACCATTAGCTAATTGGCAGTGCAACCCAGATCCATGGATCCTTCCAAAGACTTGACTGCTTATGGTTGTGGCAGTGTGACTTGCATTCGGCGACGTCGCACGGGCTCTCCCCATCTTGCATGTTGGCATCATCTTCGAGTCGTTGCATGAAGTTGGTCGCAGCTTTGGGATTTACTACCAGTACCATCCGACCACCCTTACTACAAGTACCCTCTGACTACAACTGGGTCCTCATTGTCACCCCGTCGTGCACGCCAGCATCATCTTCGACACTCCTTAGCTTCAGTTAATCGTAGTACAGTGCGTGAAGAACTATTTGTACTAGCAGGTGCTTGTTCTGCGAGGAGTGGAGGTGCAACTATGAAAAAATATGAACCAGAATTTGACCTTGATGCCCAAGAAGGTAATTTGGCGAGTTCGACAGTGGCTACGTTTGTTGAAGTCAGCGATCTAGCTGCTCAACCAGGAGTCCAACATGCTGCACCGACTTGGCTCCAGAGTGGTCGCTCTTCTGACGGAGATCGTAGTGAACAACCGGGATTGCCTCGGTGGCATCTAGAGGAAAAATATCTGGTGCTACGCAGTCGCACCTGCCCGGTGTATGTCTCTTAACTCGTCTAGGATGAGGGAGCAGATGCGCGGGACGTGCTTGAACTCGTCGGGAGTAGCTATGGGCCATGTGGCGCTGTCATCGAAGCCCACGTGTGCAGCGCTTCGAGGCCCAACTCGTGCAGCCGAGACATAGGACACATTCCACCCTACATGAGAATGTTCCTCGATTTTGAAAAACTTCCAGGCCATTCGAAGAAGATGGAAGAGATTCTTATTCCTCCTCCTCAGACCGAGTATGCTGCAGTTGAGCTCTCCAGTAAGGAGGACGAGGTGAAGGAGAAGAAGGGCTTCTTGGAGAAGATCAACTAAAAGCTCCCTGGATACCACCTTGAGGGTAGAACGGAGAAAATAAACAAAGTGGTGCACATGGACGACACGTGGGTTAATTACCGTCTAAAATAACGGTTAAATGGGCTTTGGGGTGCTAATCGATGTAAATCAAAAGTTTCCGGGCTCAATATCACGAAATCAAGACAAGGGGGTACAAAGTGTGAGACACCCTATTGTTCAGTGGTGCAAAGTGTACTTTCCCAAAAAAACGTGACCTGGGTCAAAATGACCCAAGTCACACAAAGAGAGACTTATCTTCTTAGTGGAAAATTTTTCACTTTTTAGTGTTCTCAGCCTTCACCTCCCAGCTGCCAGTGACACTCCCTCCCCCCCCAACTGAGTCCGGCCTCCCAAGTCCCAGCCTACCTCCCGAAATCTCCATCTCTCTCTCTCTCTCTCTCAGATCTCTCAAATCTCTCCCTCCACGAACTCTCTATCCCTCTCTCTTGGGGGTTGCTGATTTCAGTTGAGCTGGTGGTCGAATCTCTCACCAGCACTCTTGAGGTGAGGTTTGTTAATTTTAATATTGTAAATCTTGTATTTTGTGATTAAATTGCATTACGGTTTGTGTATTTTGATTTGAGGATTTTCAAATAGCAATTTCAGATTCTTAAAGCACCTCTGCTGCCTCTTTTCTCAACCACTCATGTTGAACATGACCATTGAAATCAAGCACTGATGGCGGTAAATGGACAGAAAGAATATCAATGGGGGAGTAACGGAAGAATGCAACCATGCTCCCAAACATGTTGAATGAATTCTCAAATGACCAATTTCATATTCAGAGAATGAAAAGTTTACAATGATTCCCTCTATAAAGCTACATAGGGAACGAGATGGCATGTGATCGAATTCTAATTCTTTCTTATTGTTCTTCTTCTTGTGGTCTATATTTAGCATCCTATGGGCGTTGGTATTATTGGGTATAATTTTCTTCAATTTCTCAGCATGTTCTTTGTTTGTTTTGTACAACTCTTCTGAATACATTTTCGTCGTATTGAAACGAATACGTGAATTGTTCTGTCCCCAAAAGACGAAAAGTGTTACTGCTTTGGATTTGTGGGAGTCAATTGTTCTAGTTTGTTGGTTAAAACTGTTGTTTTCAACTTTTCTGTTGAATCGGAATATCCGGATTCCGTTTCTGGAAATTCCGGTTTCATTTTGGAATGGAACCAGAACGAAATTTTCCATTCCAGTGAGTACCAAAATGACTCATTCCGGTTCAATCCGTTTCGATACTCACCATTATAGCTAGGTTGCCTTTGTGTCTATCGTTGAAGGACGGAAAAGAAGGCGTCGAAGATAGAGAGATCAACTTCAAACATGCATCTACAACGGTTAAATCAGAATAACTTGTACGTATAAAGCCGGCGGACAAGTCTCTCACTCTCTTTGGTCTTGGTTCGCAGTCTGCCTCACTCTCAGTCTAACTACCTCTGCTGTGACACCGTCGAAGGACAAGCCAAGACCGCTGCCCGCTGCAATTGACAGCCTCTCTCTCTCTCTATCTCGCTCTCTCTTTTGATCAACTCTGCGTCTGCCCTTTCTGAGTCTCTGCCTCTGTTTAATTTTTAAAAAATTTTATTTTCATTAGTATCAGTTTTTTGTTCTTCATTTCTTCATTTGTTAACTAATTAATTTTTTTAGTGCAGATTACAAGATTAACATATTGTAATTTGTGAATTTGTGTTGTGTTGTGTGTGGTTAGTGCACTACGTTGGAGTAAAAAATTAAAAAAAATTTGTTCACTTATTTAGGTAATTATTGTATTTCATTAGTTAATTATTTGTTGTAGAGTATAGATTAGATTAGGTTGTGAAACTCTGGAGGTAGGGTGTTGGTAGTTGTTTGTGGACATGAATTTATACACATGAGGTTTTGTGCACATATCTTAAACTTGATTGTGCAGAATGGTTTGAAAGAATTGGATGATTCAGTGGTTAAGGTTAGAAATTGTGTGAAGTATGTTAAGTCATCCCCTCAACGGGTGGATTATTGTAGGAGTTGTGTGACATAGAGGTTGCTTCCTACAGGTGGATTCTTGCAACTCGAAGTACCTATAAGGTGGAATTCGACGTATGTTATGTTGGAGTCTGCAACGAAGTATGAAGTTGTATTTTGTGATATGTTGGCTTTCGATAATATTTTGGGATTTTTGGATTTCTTAACCTATGACGGGCATGAGAAGAAGGGGTTAGGGCCTCTAACTACAGAGGATTTGGTGCGTGTGAGGCATTTTGTAAACTTTTTGAAGTTGTTTTAGGATGTCACTTTGAAGATATCTGCTTCGAAGACTGTTACTTCAAACATGTTTTGTACGCAATTGGCTTTGATTCACAACCAATTGAAAGAGTTTGCTTGATGTGAAGATGCATCGTTCGTGGATATGGCAATGAGGACGCAAGTAAAGTATGATAAATATTGTGGTAATTTGAAAGTTGTTAATAGACTATTATTTGTGGCAGCACACTTGATCTCCAATTGAAGTTGGGTTGGTTTCGTTTTTGGTTCTCTAAGACATTGGGTAAGGAGGAGGGTCAAACGATGAGTAATTTTGTTAAAAGTATATTGGATTGATTGTTTATGGAGTATAATGTTATTTTTGGTTATTGTAATACTTCAAGGCGTCAAGGGACAACAAGTGAAACACTTGGTTCTAGTTCTGGTACAAGTGCTACAGAAGACTGCATGTGGAATGAATATATGTCTTTCATGGAGAAGGATGATGTCATAGAAACAACATATGAGGTGGATAGAGAGAGAGGAAAACTCAAAGACTTCGGTCGGTCTTTGGTCGGCCCGCATTTCGTGTTTTCCGTTGCCTTCGCTCAGGATCAACAATGTGAGCTGGGTTTTGATTTTCAAGCGCGGTTGTACTGTTTGATTGCTCTATTTTCCGATGATAGTAGGCACTTGTTCTTGAAGACAATGATGGTGTGGGCGAGAACGCGGTCACAAGAAACGAGATCGTTGGGCGTGAGAGAGAGAGACACACCGATGGGGTGTGGAGCGGTGGGGAGAGGGAGAGACGACGTTGGAGTAGTGTGGGGGGAGACGACGTGGGAGCAGTAGGCGTGAGAGAGAGAGAGACGAGGTGGGAGCAGTGTTGAGTCAAAGCAACAACCGAGAGAGAGAGAGAGAGAGAGAGAGGCAGGAGACTCGGGGAAGATGAAGAAGTTGGAGGGGGTAGGGAGACGACGTCGTCCCTTTAGGGAGGGATATTAGCATTTTTTAGTTAAAAAAAATAAAAAATAGCATGAAAGTCCCAAAATACCCCTCGATTCGGTTCTCTCACATTTTGGACCGACAACCGAATCGGGCTGGCCCAAAATCGGTTCGTCCCGGTCGGTTTCGGCCCAAATGTGATCACACCTAGTCACCACCACACTTTGCTGTTTAAAAAATTAAATTGAAAACGAAAAAAGTTACTAAAATGCTAAGGTGGGAACACACATGAAAATATGAAATTTTACTTACCACCACACTTTGCTGTTTAAAAAATTAAATTGAAAACGAAAAAAGTTACTAAAATGCTAAGGTGGAACACACATGAAAATATGAAATTTTACTTACCACCACACTTTGCTGTTTAAAAAATTAAATTGAAAACGAAAAAAGTTACTAAAATGCTAAGGTGGAACACACATGAAAATATGAAATTTTACTTACCACCACACTTTGCTGTTTAAAAAATTAAATTGAAAACGAAAAAAGTTACTAAAATGCTAAGGTGAACACACATGAAAATATAAAATTTTACTTACCCAATATATATATATATAAATTTTAAATTATGTCGCAAAAAAGAATAAGAGATAAAACAGTAAACATCGAAAACTTACGTATATTATACCGGTCGTTGATCGTGATAATTAATTATTGACGTGGGCCGCTCGATTATTGTTATTTCGAAGCTATAGGCGGGCGTACTGCGCACCAGAGGTTTAACCAAAACGGCGAAATCAGAGTGAGGGAGGGCATGGACCCGCACTACAATGCGCCGAAGGTGGAGGGCGGCGGAGGTGACCTAAGATTGTTGTCACGTGCGATCCGACGGGGGTCTCATCTGTCTCGGTTCATGCGCCTCAGTCTTTTTTTTTTGAACCGCTAGAAAACACTGTAGAAAAGGAGAAGCTGATTTTTTTTTGGGGAAAATAAAAAGGTTCACACATGAAGTGAGTAACTCTTTTTGCTTGAAAAGTCAACTGCCTCCTGCTTGCATGCCACTGAAGCTAGCTAGTAGCATTTTGATTCGTTGGATTCGGAACTGAACGGGGCGGTTCAATCGCGGTTTTGTTATTTCGAAATGATCCTTAATCCAGTGGGTGTGACAATCTGATATGTCACCTGTTTGAGGATGAAAGTTATGGTAAAGAGTTTGTCTTCCCATATTCTCTAAAAAAAAAAGTGTTTTGTTAAGACTCCGGCAGATTGTGCAGCATAAGATACCCAATAAACCCGGGCTCAACTAGTCCGGTTCATATATATATATATATATATATATATATATATATATATATATATATATATTGTAATTAGTCCGGTTCATATTTCAAATGTCAGAAGTCGGGAATCCCAAGCCGACTCCAACCCAGATCACCAACAATAAGAGAAGATGGTGGGGGGATTCTTTTGGCTTTTTTTGGGTAACTGCTGCAAGCAAAAGAGACTTTAGCCTTGACAACGCAGGAGGGACGACGGGGAAAATGGGAAAAAATTGAGTACCCCAATAAAGACACAGTGAGGACCCCAGCATGCAGATTGAAGAGATGATTTGATTTGATGTAAAGCCTGCAAGCGGAGCTGTGCTCTCAAAATCCGAGCATGATGTGTCAAAATCCCATTGCATCAATCTCTCAACTCCTCGAAATCTCATTGATTGTGATTGATTGATTAGATTGGACGGACGGACGGACGGGATTGCTCAATAGGAATATGCACGCGTCGTTATTCATTTCCTCTGTTTTTTTTATAAGCTATTCATTTCCTGTTGAAATGAAATGCTCACCCCCAGTTACAAAGCCCCACCTCCCTTTTCAAAAACCAGACAAAATAAATTTCAAAGATGATTGAACTCGAACAAGATGAAGATGATTCATTCGGAAGAAGGATAAACACGAAAAGAAATCTTTTCCTACGGCTACACCCAACCCAACCTTTTTCCCTTCTCTTGATAGAACTGGGAATCTCTGTTTCCACCTTCAGTATAAACATATGAAATATATACACCGAGGCTTTTTCAACTCTTTTTGGGTAGAGGGGGAAGATACTGACGTACTGTATAACGTTGGAAAATATATAGAACTGACAATATGCTCAACCTATATGCATATATAACGTAAGATAAGTGTAATTATGATCGGCTAGTGTGTCGTTTACGGAGCAGAGAATATTTTGCTGCATTTGGGTTGGTGTTTGAAAAGCATAGCTGTCTGGATATTGAGATGTTACTTACATTAGGAATTTGACAGATTTTCTGCCCGAAGCTCATCATTACAATGGACACAGTAAAATATATCAATCATAAGAGCTAGACTTCTGATAAACTCCTGCTTTCGCCAGAATCCTAAAAGATTCTTGTCATAATAATTCTAAATTTTGGTTATTAAATTTTGAAAAATATTAAAAAGTAAATATATGTCAGTAAAGTTAGTAAATAATTTTTTTTTACTAAATATTATATTAATAAAAAAATTATGTAATAAATATTTTATTAATAAACTTAAATTTTTAGATCTAAACTACCGAGGCTCAAACAAACCAAAATCTTCTAAATTAATCTACATAGTGTTTGTGTAAACCTAAAATTTTACCAAAATTTTAACATCCTTACCTTTTCATTCTCTCTCTTACTTTTTCTCTAACTTTTTCACTTTTTTTATTCTCTCTCTTCAACCTTTTTTACCAACTCCTAAAATTTTACTAAAATTTTAACATTACAAACACAACCCTAATTGGGATATTAAATCCGTCAAATGGGCTATGATTTCGTAGGATGATATATTTATGACATGGAAAAATGTTTCAATTGTTTACAAAAAGCAATTATCCCAACCATTCCAATAGCCAGAAGGCTACAGAAAGGCTTACATAACACACGAGTGCTGGTAAACTTTCATTCCCACCCTAACTTTTAGCTACTTTCTGGGGAAACTTATTTGTCTTTTGTGTCGAACAGTTGCTGTACCTCAGTAGCATAAAAAAGTGATATCATATAATTATTAGATTGGCTGCAGACTTGCAGCAGCTCTTTTCACTTCGGCCTAAGGACAGTAATATACAAACAAATGAATAAATATACCCCCCATGAAAAGATGTTCATCGGTGAATCTCAGAGAGAAACAGTATTTTGGTGACAGGTAGAGGAAAGGAGCAAAAAAAGTATTACAGGATGCACAATCCACATCAGTTACTGCCTCAGCAGCCACATCTCTTGCTGTATTATATCAAGGGGCACATCAGCATTCTGTTTCTTCTTTATTTACGTGTACTTGTCTTTTAGACTTTTGATAAGGACCTTTTAGTCTTTACAGAGTTAGTTAGAATCATTATTTCATTTGTTCGTTTTTACTCTGTACATAAGCAGGCATTCTGCTTCACGATTGCAAATATACAGATTATTCACAACATCTGTTCCGTCGTCTTCTTCCTATAGCCGAACCTTCTTTTCCATTTCTTACATGGTATCAGAGCCTCTTTAATGGCTGCTAATCAAGAAGATGATGTACTCGTTATCAACCAAAAGGAGAATGTTGCTGTTACTCCTCCCACCAATCCTCATTCTAATCTGAACGATCCCTCTAATCCCTATCGCCTGGAAACCTCTGATAACCCAGGCACTGTCCTGGTCACAGAATATCTCACTACTGAAAATTATTCCACTTGGTCACGCTCTATGCAGAGAGCTCTCCGTGCCAAGAACAAGATTAACTTCATTAATGGGACTTTACCCAGACCTTCTCCTGATGACTCTCTGTTCAACTGTTGGGAGAGATGTAATGACATGGTAGTATCTTGGCTGCAGAACTCTATCGGTATACCTCTCAGATCTAGTGTGGCGTTTGTCGATGATGCTTGCGAGATCTGGAATGAGCTGCGAGATCGTTTTTCTCAGCAAAACGGTCCTCGGATCTACGAGCTTAAGAAAGCTCTGTCAAACTTGATGCAAGGAGATGATACCGTGAGCATCTATTACGGTAAATTGAAGACTCTTTGGGATGAATTATCTGTGTATGACCCTTTGCCCACTTGTACCTGTGGGAACCTGCGTAATCTCACTGATAGATACCAGCGTGACTGCGTAATCCAATTCCTTATGGGATTGCAAGACTCCTATTCCAATATGAGGGATCAGGTTATGTTGATTGAACCTCTACCTGCTGTTAATAAGGTCTTCTCCTACATACAACAGCAAGAACGCCAACGTCAGGTACTTTCTGGTAGCTCAGGACCTGATACAATGGCTCTCTTTACCAGAAAGAACACTGGACAGCAAAAGGGTAACAACAGGACACCATCAAATTTTAATAAGGATAAACCGTATTGCACACATTGCAAAATACCTGGACACTCTCTTGAAAATTGCTTTAAGATAAATCCCTGCTCTCATTGCAACATGACTGGACATACTACGGAGAGATGCTATAAACTCCATGGCTACCCTCCTGGACACAAACTCTACAACAGGACTGGTATCAACAGGACCAAGAGCAATGGCATTTCTGCAAACCAAGTGGATGCACAATCCAATTTTGAATCTACAGAGGACTTTGATGATCCTGTTTCATTGACAAAAGGACAGTACCAAGAACTTTTGGCTTTATTACACTCGAAGGACTCTACAGCTTCTCCTTCGGCCAATCAACTCCAAACCATCACTCACAAAAATCTGAAACATTGCCCTGCCATGTCCGGTATCTCTACTTGTTTATCTGTTCATCACACACATACTCATGATATTTCCAACACACCTTGGATAATTGACACAGGAGCTACAGACCACATGGTCTGCAGTACTTCATTACTCACATCTGTCACTTCTAGAGCATCCTACTCTGTCAAACTTCCCAATGGAGACCTTGTTTCAGTCTCACATATAGGCACCGTGCAGCTCACTGATACTATTTGTTTACAAAATGTGTTATGTGTACCTGCTTTTAATTTCAATTTGCTATCAGCCCGAAAACTATCTGAACACATGCACTGTTGCCTAGTTTTCTTACCTAATATTTGCTTCATTCAGGACCTTGCCTCTTGGATGACGATTGGGAAGGGTAAGGTTGCACATGGCCTCTATTACTTGCAGAAAGAGAAGGTGCTGCCCACTGACCTTGTGAATGCTCTATCAGCTCTTTCTCCACAAAATTCATTTGTTTTCCCTTCAGCTGCAGCTGCTTCTACAGACTTTGATTTATGGCATTATCGCCTTGGTCATCTTTCCAATTCTAGACTCAAACTTATAGATGATCCTCTTGTCTTTTCTAAGTCACAGAATATGTCTCCATGTTTTATTTGCCCCTTGGCAAAGCAACAGAAGTTACCTTTCAATGATAGCACTCACCTTTCCTCCTCTCTTTTTGAATTGGTACACATTGACTTGTGGGGGCCATGTTCTGTGATGGCATATGATAAATCTCGATTTTTCCTTACCATAGTAGAAGATTTGTCTAGATGCACTTGGACTTACATGCTCAAAGCAAAATCTGATGCTAAGCATTGTTTACAGTCTTTCTATACCTTAGTTGAGACACAATTCAACACCAAGATTAAGATTATTCGCAGTGATAATGGGCTGGAATTTCATCTCCCTGATTTTTACTCTCAAAAGGGAATTATACACCAACGCACTTGTGTAGAAACACCCCAACAAAATGGGATCGTAGAGCGCAAACACCAGCATATTTTACAAGTTGCTAGGTCCCTTAAGTTTCAATCGGGTCTCTCTTTAAAGTATTGGACAGATTGCATCATGAGTGCCACATATCTTATTAACCGCATTCCCACTCCTTTACTTCACAACAAATCCCCTTTTGAAGTTCTTTTCCAAGCAAAACCTACTTATGCCCATCTCAAAGTCTTCGGTTGCTTAGCCTTTGCCACCACTCTCAGCCAAGGTAGAACCAAGTTTGATCCTAGAGGCAGAGCTTGTGTTTTTATTGGTTATCCCTTTGGAGTGAAGGGTTACAAACTCCTTGACCTTGCCACCCGTACCATTTTTCTTTCACGCAATGTGGTTTTTCACGAGACCATATTTCCTTTTAAATCTGGCCATGACAGTTCCACTTCTTCCTTTCAAAATCATGTTTTCACCAAATCATTACCTGACTTTCTTGCTTATCCTTCTACTTCCTCTCAGCCTACTTCACCTAATACAGAGTCTATTCAATCCATGACCGATACATCATCACCTTTGTCATCTTCATATGTTCCAACTGTACCTGCTGATATTTCACCTCTGCCATCCCCTCATGTTCCTGCCACCGATATCTCTTCCGCATCTCCTATGCCTAACTCTTCTCCACCCGAAGTCTCACCTGTTGCATCTCCATCCTCACCCATCTCTTCACCTACAACTATCCCTCTTACCGTATCTCCACTTCCACCACCACTTAGGCGTTCCACTAGAATCAGATCAGCACCTCAATTTCTGCAAGATTTCCACTGTCAGCAGGCTATGATCAACCTTCCTTCGCAATCTCTGTCCAAGCCACAGTCAGGTACCCCATTTCCTTTATCTCACACTCTTTCTTATCATAAGTTCTCTTCCAAATTCAAGGCTTTTAGTACTTCTATCTCATCCCATATTGAACCCACCTTTTACCATGAAGCTGTAAGATTCCCTCAGTGGCGTAAAGCCATGAGTTCTGAACTCTCTGCCCTCGAACTCAATAAGACATGGGTTCTCACTGACCTTCCAGCAGGTAAAGATGCAATAGGATGCAAATGGGTCTATAAAATCAAATATCATGCTGATGGTAGCATAGAGCGTTACAAGGCCCGTCTTGTGGCCAAAGGTTACACCCAACAAGAGGGTATTGATTACCATGAGACATTCTCTCCAGTTGCGAAATTAGTGACGGTTCGATGTCTCTTAGCTATAGCTGCAGTAAAAGGGTGGTATCTTCGACAATTTGATGTTCAAAATGCATTTCTTCATGGCATTTTGGATGAGGTAGTGTACATGAAATGCCCTCCTGGTTACTCTCAAGGGAAACCTCATCAAGTTTGTCGTTTACTCAAGAGTCTTTATGGCCTCAAGCAGGCCTCTCGTCAATGGTATTCTCAGTTCTCCTCTGCCCTCATTCAGTTTGGCTTTACACAGTCCAAGTCAGACTATAGTTTGTTCACCTATGTCACGGGTCAGTCATTTACAGCCCTCTTAGTATACGTCGACGACATCATTGTTGCAAGCTCACATTTGGACTCTATTCATTCCCTTCAGACCTTCTTAAGTGATCGGTTCAAAATCAAGTCCCTTGGAGAGCTTAAATATTTTTTGGGACTTGAGGTAGCTCGATCTCGGCTTGGGATTCACATCTGCCAGCGCAAATATGCTCTTGATATCCTTGCCGATGCAGGTGCTCTTGGTTCACGTCCTGTCAAAATTCCCATGGATCAGAATCTTCATCTCAACAAGTCTTCGGGTACACCTCTTGCTGATGCTGTTGCTTATAGGCGCTTAATTGGCCGACTATTGTACCTTACTATCACCCGGCCTGATATTAGCTTTGCTGTCCATAATCTCAGTCAATTTATGACCTCTCCTACTGATGTGCATCTCCTTGCTGCCAATAAGGTTCTCCGTTATTTAAAGGGTGCTCCTGCACAGGGATTATTATTTCCTGTTTCTTCCACCCTTCATTTACGTGCATATTGTGACTCGGACTGGGCTTCATGTCCTGATTCGAGGCGATCTGTCACAGGTTACTCGATCTTCCTTGGCAGCTCATTGGTCTCTTGGCGTTCTAAGAAACAGAGCGTGGTTTCTCGCTCCTCCGCTGAGGCGGAATACCGTGCTATGGCCAACACATGTTCTGAGCTTACCTGGTTGCGTTTTCTCCTCCATGATTTTTGCATTTCTCCTTCTCTGCCAGCTGATCTCTTCTGTGATAATCAGGCCGCGTTGCACATTGCTGCCAACCCCGTTTTTCACGAACGCACGAAGCATATCGAGTTGGACTGTCATCTCGTTCGTGATCAACTTCAGGCCGGCCTCATTCGTACTGCTCATGTTCGCACTGGATCCCAAATTGCAGACATGTTCACTAAGGCTCTTCCTTCTCATATCTTCTTCTCACATCTTGGCAAGCTGGGAATAGAAAACCTCTACTCTCCAGCTTGTGGGGGCGTATTACAGGATGCACAATCCACATCAGTTACTGCCTCAGCAGCCACATCTCTTGCTGTATTATATCAAGGGGCACATCAGCATTCTGTTTCTTCTTTATTTACGTGTACTTGTCTTTTAGACTTTTGATAAGGACCTTTTAGTCTTTACAGAGTTAGTTAGAATCATTATTTCATTTGTTCGTTTTTACTCTGTACATGAGCAGGCATTCTGCTTCACGATTGCAAATATACAGATTATTCACAACATCTGTTCCGTCGTCTTCTTCCTATAGCCGAACCTTCTTTTCCATTTCTTACAAAAAGATTGGGAGGAGAAAGGAAACTTTAGATGGCGTGTGATAAACATGGCTTTGCTCTTGTCTATTTGATTATTTAATACTTCTACTGTATTGACAGGGAAGATATGAAACAGCTTTATTGATATATCCATGGTGAAAGTCTCGCTGTTTATCGTTCGCTCTCTTTTCTCTCTCACACAAGGACCTATCTTATAAAACTACTTTGTGTTTCCCCTTTTCATTTTATTCACTGACAGAGGAATACCTGCACACTTTCTCACGCCGCACGCATACTCAAACCAGAACCCCAGAGCCCACTCCCACAGACACATACATCACCCCTATTTCACTACCTACGATAAGGGCCTTGTCAGAGAAGCAGAGAGAGTGGTCAGAGATGACAGAAGAGGACAGCACAGGGGAAACCCAGGTTTTTCCAGCCATATCATAACTTATTATTTTGCCTTCCCCCTCTGCCACCCGATTCATCAAATCCCAATGGAACCCATATAACCCACACTTCTCAGCACAAGTGCACAACCCAACCCAACCCAACCCTCCAAACTTGCCAGAGCGAAAACCATTTCACTTCCCCTCGTAATGCGTTCTGCTTCCGAGTTTACAGACTCCCAGTCATCCTCCAATCTGTTTTTCGCGAATTCTTGAAGACTTGGAAGCAAGATTTTCATCCCTGTTGTTCTGTTGTTGCGAACCCTTGTCGAACACTCTCGCCTTGTGTCTTTGCTTTTAAGCGTCTCAGTTCCTCTGTACGGATTCACATGGAGCCCTACCACTACTTCGATAACAGTGACGCCCACTTGCCCCCGGGCTTTCGCTTTCACCCAACCGATGAAGAACTTATTACATACTACCTCCTCAAGAAAGTCTTGGACAGCAAGTTCGCAGGCAGGGCCATTGCTGAAGTCGACCTCAACAAGTGCGAGCCTTGGGAGCTACCTGGTAACTCTATCCTTTTACTTCTCAAATCTCGTCCTAAACGAAATTCTGAATTTTTGTGAAAGTCTGTAAATGTTGTATCTCTCTTCCAGCGAAAGCGAAGATGGGCGAGAGAGAGTGGTACTTCTTCAGCCTGAGGGACCGCAAGTACCCTACCGGCCTTAGGACTAACAGAGCTACGGAGGCTGGGTACTGGAAAGCTACTGGGAAAGATAGGGAGATTTACAGCTCCAAGACTGGTTCTCTCGTTGGGATGAAGAAGACGCTGGTATTCTACAGAGGGAGAGCTCCCAAGGGAGAGAAGAGCAACTGGGTCATGCATGAGTACAGGCTTGAAGGAAAATTTGCCTACCACTACCTTTCTCGCAGCTCTAAGGTTCCCTCTCTTTCTCCCTTGAGTATTTCCTGGTTTTCAATGTTAGACCGATTAGCACTTAATAAAGACGTCTCAGGTTGTAAGCTAGCCGTTACTGAGTGGAACTGGAAATAGGCTTTAGTTACCATATTGTATCAATATGACTGCGGTTTCTACGTAATGTTTGGTGAAGTTAGGTTCTTCAGTTGGTTTAGTTCTGAGGAGGATCTCTCCAGCTCAGTTATGGTGATTGATGCTGTTCTTAATTACACTTGAAGCTGGTTAGTCCGATACGCAGCAGCTGGGTCTAATTTAATACACTTATAGCAGTTGTTCTCTTTCATCCATTAATGTATCGTACCCAATTTTCCAATAGGGTTCAAATCTCGTTTATACCATCTTTTCCAATCCTCAAAATATTAAAGGCATTGGTGCCTACATTAATGTTTGAATTTAGAACGTTACAGATATAGTAATGTACTGGCATATAAACACTTTTTAAAGCATGGAAATTTTTTGGATACATGTTTCTGTCCCGCTGCACCTCTTCTGCAGCAACCAGCCCGGTTACGCAGATGTCCCTTTATCCCTCTAGATGCTAGCCCCTCGTAGAGGTCCTCCGTTGGCGAGTGGTAGAGGGTGGGTGATTATTTCAGATCATTTTAGTGGGTGGAGTAAGTCCTACGGACATGTCTAATGGAATTGTTTTTGTGATTAAGCATTTTACTACATTATCAGTCAGTATAATAGTATGCAGAAATATAAAGAGAGATGAAGCTTGTCAAAGTTTGAATGCAGTAACCTAGAGGTCATCTGACTTCATTTATTGCCATATAAGTTTGAACTTCACAGAAGAAACAACCTGAAAGCATCCGAAGTAGGCCACTAACCCATCTTGTGCTGTTGTGCGCTTTATCGATTGTCCTTGTTATGAACTGGCACTCTTTGCATGTAATATGCTTTTCTTGTCACTACATTATCAGTCAGAATGATAGTATGCAGAAATATGTCTAAAGAGAGATGATGCTTGTCAAAGTTTTGAATGCGGTAACCTAGAGGTCATCTGAGTTCGTTTATTGCCATATAAGTTTGAACTTTACAGAAGAAAACAACCTGAAAGCATCCGAAGCAGGCCACTAACCCATCTTGTGCTGTTGTGCGCTTTATCTATTGTCCTTGTTATGAACTGGCACTCTTTGCCTGTAAAATGCTTTTCTTGTCACTACATTGTTACTTGCATGGTAGTGACGAAATTCCTTCTTTTTCTTGCAGGACGAGTGGGTCATATCCCGGGTGTTTCAGAAGAACGGCTCCGGCAGCGGGGCCTCCACTAGTGGTAATGGCGGTGTTGGATCAAAGAAAACTCGCCTTAGCTCCTCCGTAGCCCTTTACCCAGAACCCAGCTCGCCCTCCTCGGTCTCACTGCCACCGCTCCTTGATTCCTCTCCGTACCCTACGGCCGCCGCCGCTTCCGCTGCCACCCTCTCGGACCAAGATGGCTGGTCTTACGATAGCCCAGTTGCCAGGGAGCACGTGTCCTGTTTCTCCACAATCGCCGCGGCCGCCGCCTCCGCTGCTGCTACCAGCTTCAACACAAACTTCGAGCTTGCCCCGCCATCTCTTTCTGTCAGCGACCCATTCATGCGTTTCCCAAGAAACGTGCCTGCCTTCCCGAGCTTGAGGTCCTTGCAAGAAAACCTACAGCTGCCATTCTTTTTCTCTTCTGCCGTTGCGCCTCCATTCCATGGCGGCTCAGCAGCACTCGGTGGTTGCAGCTCAGCTGGGACGTGGACTATGCCGGAGGACACAAAGGCTGAAGCCGGTGGTGGTACGATGGGAGTGGGTCCCTCCGAACTCGACTGCATGTGGACTTTCTAGGGGTTTCAGGTCTTACTAATGTAGTAACAAATAATATAGTTAAAGAGAACGGAGAAGTTTTAAGCGTACTTTGGATATTGTCATATTGAGTTGGTGGGGCTTTTCGTAAACGAAACTCAGTGTGGGTTTCGTCTGTTATAACGACGACTTGCTAACTGCCAAGTTGATGACTCGTGTGTGGGAGTGGTTGGTTTTGTGTTTTTTCTTAGGGTGTTTCTGTCTTTGTCAAATCTCTGTTGTCTTTGGTTATCAGTTCTAATCAACTGCGTATTTATTGTTCATTGTTGTATTCTACGTGACATGTCATGGGGTTGGCTTTTACTGTTTTACAGACTGTTCCTTTAAAGTAATATGAAACGAGATAATTATGTCTACGTCTTATATTATGTCTACGTTGTTGAAATGTTCTCACATTGAATTTATTTACATCTCCTTTACGAAAATAAAGATACAAAGGAAGGAGGTTATATTTGTAAATTTATTTACATCTCCTTTATGAAAATAAAGATACAAAGGAGGTTATATTTGTAACCCGACAATTTCCTACTCCCCACATTGCTAAGCAATGTGAGACTCTTTACCTTTCAACAGTCTCTGACATCTTGGACAAATGAAGCTTGCCTACGCCTAAAGAGTAGAATGATTGGTATGGCTGTTCAGAGAAACTGCACACAACTACGTTTTACCCGCGACTCCTGGTGCCCCTTAGCTTATTGGGGTACCATCATCTTACGCTTCTTCTATAGCATCGTTTAATAGGCGGTTGAAATCAGATTCATGGCTAGGATGGTCCGCACAGCAGTTCCTTCTGACATGGCTTCTGAGAGCAAGAGCTTTTCGAGAGGACTTTGTTACTGGCTACCCCCTTTTTTGGAAGAGACAAATTAAATGCTTTTCCACTGACATTATTACTTTCTCCTCATGTGAGCGTACCACGTACATTTTGAAACCATGGACCAGCTTATGCAACGACATGGGCTAGCTTTGTAGCAGGAAATTATTATCGACACAATGCCGTACTATCTATCTTCTGCCCCGAAAGAGAAAAGCTACTTGCAAATAAACTAGTCCACAAGCCTACCCGTCCTAGCAAAGCATGTCGTTTGAAGTTTTAACTAGTGGTGCTTTGTAGTCCCAAACGTTTGATCATACCACAGCCCTTTTTGGAGTTTCTGTTTTTGTTCTTTTGGTTTTGAGCATAAACTGTGTTCGTACGTTGTTCACAATGGTTGTCTATTTGCTGGGTAGTCTTCTTTCGGAAATAGGAACAAAGAAGGTGGTATTTGAGGCTATAAACCATGAAATTGATTGATCATTTGGCAATTAAAATGTTCATCTCGTCAAATTTGTATCTCTGTTTCAAGGGAGAAACATATAGATCCAAACCATTTATTGTGTATGGTCCATTTGATGGATAATGTGCATGCAGCAGAAACCAGACCTGCAAACGGCGGCGGGAAGGCGGCGGTGGCAGGGCCCGTGGCCCCCTCCATTCCTTTAAAAAAATTGGAACTCTTATGTGAGGGTGTTTTCCGAAACAGACTGGACGTACATTGTAATAACTAGCTTGGTCATTTGTGCCCAGCAGTATTGTTCGTTTGTTTGCTAGTCTAATAGCGGGCATACTAATTAGCATTTTTTCTATACTTGTTAAAAGTGACCCAATCCCACATTTCATATAGTAATATTGATTATTAGAAATTCTTTTTCTTAAAGATGTAATAAAGTTTTAATAGGAAATATATTGTATTTTTGGAGTATGAAAAAAATCCTTAAATTGGCCAATATAAATGGAGAAACTAGCCATGTGTTGCCATGTCATATAGTCATGGCTTGTGAGTTTAGGAATAGACTCGTCATTAAGGTTGGTCCAGGCAGAGAAAACTATGGGTGGCCCTACTTGCATACTCAAAAGACAACGAGGTCATGTGCAGAGTAAAGAGTAGGAAGATCTATTAAGCGGAGGTCGGGTCCGCAATGGTCGTGATACGGAGGCAGTCAATATAGCTTGTTACGTCAATTTATAAAATGGGGACATGTCGGGTAAGATAGCATGAGTGTATCTTTTCCTCTTAATACTTAAGTCGGAAAATTATAATACATATATAAAGAGGAAAGAAAAAAGTGTTTTAGTGTTATTCACTTTTTTTGTGTACCTTGGGGAAAGTTTTATACTTGGATTATTCTGCACATTGTAGAGGGTAGGTGGCAGAGTGGACGTTGCATGTCTTCTCAATTCGGTCTGGTCCGATCCAGTCCAAATCTTTTGAAAAATCGGTCTGAACCTGACCGGACCGAACCTGATTTATTTTAAAAAAAATCTAACTAATAGTCTAATACTATGCGTATTGCTTAATGCGTCTTCCTCTTCCCCTTCAAAATCTTCTTCCTGCCTTCCAAATAAATTTTAGGAACTTGCTTTGCACAAATTTTTTTTTTCTCCGCATAAATTTTTGATTAAATTCTAGGAATACTTGCTCTGCACAAATTTTATTTTTTCTCAACATTAATTTTTGGTTAAATTTTAGGAATACTCGCACTAAATATAGAAATTAATATAGACCAATCTTAGCCTGTAGATAATGATGTAATTAATATAGAAATAGTAATCTAAAAGCTCAATTATAACATCTAGTAAGATTCTACAATTGAAAAATATATGCGGGAAATATATATTAAGGTTTAGGTGTTATGATAGAATAACATTGATGAATTTTGATAATTCTGAGCTTAAATACGATGGTGACATAGTTAAGAGGGAGGACTTGTAATTAACATATTTTGATAGTTAGAAATTTAAAAGTAAATTTTCTAAAAAAAATATTATAGAAACTTTATACACGAATGTCGTTGGGATTTAGTATATATTTACAAATCAGTTACGGAGTGAGATCAAAGACACTTATCTTATATATATCAAGAGAAATTCCCGCATGATTTCAGCCATTTGTCTCTTCTCACTCCTAGCTTTAAATTCACTGTAGATACTAGGCAAGGCCCCTCGCGCAAGGCCGTGCGCAACGCTGGCAAGGGGCGTTTTTACCAGTGATTGGACTTGTCACGAAAGGCCTTTTTTGCAGAAGAAGTTTCTTTTCGACAGGTGAGGCTTGACCCTGTAGACGAAGAACCATCCTTGCAGGCCTATTCCACTCATATAGGCTTTTGGGCCTCGGCCTCTCTCGTTTGTAAATGGCTTGTTGGTCCCCTTTTCACCCCTTGGGCATCTCCTTACAAGATCTATAGGCTTCCACGGGATTGGACTTAAGTCTAGTGGGCCGAGAAATATCTATCCCATCACTTACAAATGTCAATTAGCTCTGGATGTTTGTTTATCTAATTTTTAATGAGTAATGAGTATTGTTTATTAAAGAATATAAATAAGTAATAAAATTTAGTGCAACATCATAGTACGCCTATATTTATGGGCGAAATCAATCACTCTCCTCAAGTTATAACATATTTTATTTATGTCCCTTGTGTTCCAAAAACAATCAATCTTGGTCCTCCATTTGATTTGGCGGTTAAGTCGGATGTGAAAATCAACTGAATTTTTATATTTTTATTTAAAAAATATTACATTTTTTATTTGTTAATGAGTTTTTTGATATTTTTAAACAATTTTATCTTCAAGGGGGCATTTTCGATTATTCTTCATGTGGTTGAACACTACCAAATCTGTAGAAAATAAATAATTCCAAGTTGGTATACTTCCATGTATAGATTGCCCGTAAATATGTTTCCTACATCAAAGAAATGCTCTATTGGCTGACAGATTTGTAGTCTTAACTTTAGCCTTCCAATTATGTATAACGGTTATTTATGCTGACAATATTGTACAGCAAACAACTACCATCATATGGCTCCCGAATCCTCTGCTCCAAAACCATCAACCCCAGTAATCCATATCCAATCCGAAAATTCTGGCTTTCATGCTAGAGCTGTCCTCACCGAGGTTAACTATGATATATTGTGCCAAATATTGGAGATGCAAATCGCACGACGTGAGAAGCTTGAATATATTATGGGTAAAACTGATCCACTGAAGGAATTTGAGTATACCTATGCATAATATTATAGAAAATTCCTTTGTTAATAAATGTGGTCACATTTACCGTCGTGATAGGATTGTAGAGTTGTTACCTAGTTTAAGGATCAACTAAACTAAGCCAATACTATAGGTATAATTCTTCCTCACTAAGGCTTGATCATGTCAAAGTGTGCATCCGGTAAGAATCTACAAAATAAACCATCTCGTTTCCAGAATGAGTGCACTCAGTGGGTTGGCAATTTGTACCAATGCGTTGTCTTTGTAACACTCTAATACTAGGCCTCAGGGTTTGAAAATACAAAACATATCATAAAAATAAACATCACTTTGAGCTTTGCATCTTTCTCTTCTTTTCATGAAATATCATGCACAAATCTTGAATAATAATAAATATAAAAAAGATTTGATTTTAATAAATGAAAATATCATGTACAATCATTGGACATAAAAATAAGCTCACGTTTACACATTTCATGCTATAATCTTTAACAATTTTATCGAAACGTAATGCATATAAAACTTTGAGTGTTTTCAATAAATCATGCAAATTTCTCAAATATTACCTCGATTTTTTAGAAAATCTAACATAATAACCTCACTTACCTTATATTTAAGCAAATAAGCCTCTGACTTAGCACCTATTAATACAAAATTTAACGTATTATAATACGCTCAAACAGAAACACAAACGAAACTCTAAATCTGCTCGATGTGATTAAATCTGAAATTCTCTCGTCAAATTCTAAAATATAACTTACCTACCTCGGGTTTGCCTAAAATCCCCCGAAACAAATATGTTCTTCCTTAAGATGTTAACTATACACCTGTAAAAGTTCATATCCAGATTCCTTGTAAAACTCAGTCAACAAAATTGACATTCACCTCTGTTCATGGAGTCTAACTATACTCTGAATAATTCAGTACTCATCAATTCCAAAATTCATAAAAGATCTATTTAGACATCCAAAAATTCCTAAATTTATAATAAAGATTGATATATGTGTTATAAAGATACCCAAAAAATTTCAAGCCGCAATTCAAAGCCTAGCAATGTCATCCGGTTCAAAAATCCAATCTGTATCAAAGAATCTTTTTCAGCAATTATGACTACTCTAAGCATAACTTCCGGATTTTCAAAACCATAATAACATATCTCTAAAAATTACAAAACTTTAACTAGCAAAACTTTAACTTGAAGATGTCTAGTATGAAATACCTAAATATAATAATTTTACTATACCTAAGTTAAGCTATAAAATATAATTCGATACACTACTCAGATCAATAACCTGAATTTTCCTGAACAAATCTTAAACCCAAATTTCAATTACTCAAAGAAACCCATTAAAACAATTTCCAAAATTTTGAAATAATTAGGGCTTGATCTAGACACTCTTTGATTTGATCTCTCATATAAAAATTTTAAATAAAATATCAAAAAATTCGAAATACCTGAATTTATTACAAGAAATTTCATTTTGATTGTTGAAAGCAAGAAAACCATTATTTTCCTCTCGTTGGCGTAAAAATGAGGTGTGCACAAATTAAATACAATATGTACAAATACAGAGACTCAAACTAGTAAGAGCATTCCTAGTAGACTCTTTAAATTTGACTCTCTACTTTAACCAAAAAGCACACTTCTCTATTTTAACTATCAACTTTTTTAAAACACCCCCAACAGCTTCTCTATTTTAACAATCTACTTTTACTATTCTATTAATATATTGTTTTTTAAAGATTTCTTTATTCTTTCTCTTAATTTATATTTTTGAATATTCGTTTTATTGCAACGGTTATATTTTTGAATATTTTTCTTATCCTAAAAATGTCGGATTTTTTAAATTTTGTCTTTTCCTAAATTTTTTAAATTTGTTTTATCCCAACGGTCATATTTTTGAATACTTGTATTATTCCAACGGTCATATTTTTAAAAATTTGTCTTATTCCAAAGGTCATATTTTTTAAAAAATGCCTTTATGCTTTCAATATAAATAAGACCATTTGCTCTTCAATAGTCATTCACCTCAACCAAGGTTTATTTTCATTCTACCTCTATTTTTCTCTTATGGCTCGTTTTTTCTTCAATAGTCGCTCTTTTCTTCCCAAAATGCTTCATGATGATTCTGATGATGATTTAGAGGTAATTAATAGTGCAATGGAAGAAGGATCAGCATCGCACCATGGTGATACCCAACGTCGTAAGTACATCATGCGTAATCGGTTGGAAGATCACGAGAGGCTTATGCTCGACTATTTTGTTGAAGACCCAGTATACCCTCCCAGACTATTTTGGAGGAGGTTCCGAATGAGGTGTCCTCTTTTTCTACGTATTGTATCTGAGGTTGAAGCACATCATCGATACTTCGCCCAAGAAAGAAATGCAGCTGGAACACTTGGATTAGTAGATGTTGACACATTTGATTTTTTTTCTTTGATTCACCTTGTTGCCATGGTACAACCATTTTTGTTCATCCTTCAACATATTCCAACAATGTTCAAAAGGAAATCCTACACCTTTATTCTGTGAGCAAAACACAGCCTTTGCCTTTTGAATCTAACAATTAAAGTAAACACAAAAATAATTAGTTTCTTAACACTATATAGAAATGTGCAGTATATAGTGTATGATTTTAATACAAGTTTTACCTTGTCATGCTCAGTAGTACCACTTTGGTTGAGATGTTCAATCTGATGTAGGCATGCGACAAACTTAGAAACCGATTTTTTAATTATTGACCACCTGTTCATTAGAGAAGCAGCAGGTCGTTCATAAAGGAATTCTTTATGATCATGGTAGTATGCGTGAACTCTTTCCCAAAATTGGTGATTTTTTTGGTCAGTCCCTAGCACTGGATCCATGCCTACATTTAGCCATGACGATACCAAGAGCTTGTCGTCCTCTATAGAAAAGTTGCTACCCCGTGTTGATTTCTTAGTGTGAGCCACATGAACTTGGGGTTGGGAGTGATCAACCAATATCGAAACTTGTTGAGATTGATTCAAAAATGAGTTGTCCATGTTAGTATCTCCTTGTAAAAGCTCCATGAAGCACGTATCACCTTGCTCTTGGGAATCCATCCTAATAAAAGCACTCAATAATAACTTTTTAAAAATTAAGGAAAGTGAGCAGTGGGCAAAATTTATTAACAGTATGCATAAAGTGAATTGTCTGATTCAGCGAAGAAAGATGATGATTCTCACTCCCCATTGGGGGAATTAGGGCCTATTGCCAACACAAATTGTACAATAAATGAAATGGTATCTGTATCAAGGAGCAAAGGTGCAGAACACCTAAAAAGGAGAAAATATCCTGACTATGAACCTTCTCTCTCAGATGATGACTCTTCGGATTCAGAAGAGATCTTGACATTAAGTGGTCGAGAAGGGCAAGGACGTGACTGCAAGTACATGACAAATTTGACTATATACAATAGGTGCACTAATTCTTCCAGAAAAGACAAAATATTTATGTTGACAGTGGATTTTAGCTAAAAAACAGCAAGAAGGAAAGTTGTATAACTTGAAACAGAAACATGAAGGAAAGCTCTACTTTAAAACTTAAAAAGCATGCGTGATTGGTAAATGGCTAGCTGGATCAGAATTTCCTATGATATGGTTAGATTTAGATTAAAACTGATATTCCTAAATAGCTAATTGAATGTAATCATAGCCTACTATTCCCAAGTGGATCCTATTCAAAAATCAGTTTTAAAAAGTAATCAATTTGGGTTATCAATTAAAAAAACAATCGGCCTCCAAAAATACTATAAGGATCGACCTTAAAGAGGTGCAATTCGAGATCATTGGCAACTATAGCATGAAAATCATTCTTTATGACATTTATTCAAACACAAAACATGCAACTCAAAACACAACTTCCAATTGGACACAAAGTACCAAAGCATACGAAGTAACCAATAGCCATTGCTTTCACAGAAAAGACAAAAACAATGAAATTTAAAAGGCAAAGAATTAGTAAAAAACAAGAATAGAAACCTAAAAGGCATGAACAATAGTCGAACAAAGAAAAAAAACCTGCAATATGAGGGAGAGAGAGAGAGACAAACCTGATATGGGAGACCAAAGAAGGAGAACGTGAGAGATGGGAGAAACTGACGAAAAAGAAAGAGAGGGAGAGTTGAGAACTGGGAGGAAGAAAATAAAAAGAAAAAGGGGGAGAGGGTGAGAACTGGAAGGAAGAAAAGAAAAAGAAAAAAAGAGAGGGAGAGAACGTGAGTTTTCGACAGAAGAAAGAAAAAGAAAAAGAAAATGTTAATATTTTATTATGAAGAAGTGAAACAGTGGCTCTCTAAAAATAGAGAGCCACTGTTCACATGTTAAATTTTTTGGTTAAAATTTGTTAAATTGGAGAGGCTGTTGAGGAGTGTTTTTTGGCTTTTTGGTTAAATTAGCTCTCTATTCTAACCAAAATGTTAGAATAGGGAGTCTGCTAGGAATGCTCTAATAGACTCCGTTTTAAACTCTAAAACTTTTAATTTTAAATAATCGCTGCAGTAAAATCTTTATAATTTTAAAAAGGTTTGATTAGGTCAAAGATAAAGATTCAACTATTTTAAATGAGTTAAAACTCAAATTTTAAATTTAAAGAAGACATTTCAAATATTAAATAACAAATTCAAATAGTTTTAAAATAGAAATCTCAGGTGTTACAGGCTGGTTGCTGATCTCCATGTCGCCGAAGATAGTGAAGTATTATCTGCGATTGCGTACTGCAAGGTAAATCTGGCGTGCTCTTGCCAAAATATTCTACGATGGATCGAATCAGACACAACTATTTGCACTGAATCAACGTGCCTTCACCACCAAACAAGTTGGTCAACTTCTATCATCTTATTTTTGTGAGCTTGTCCAAATTTTTTCTGAATTAGATTACGTGTTAAAGTTTCCATGAAGGACCCCGATGATATTGTCACCTATAAGAAATCAATTGCACGGTTGAGAGTGCACATCTTTCTTAGTGGTCTGGATGTTGAATTCGAACCGATCAGAGGTGAGGTTCTTCGGAAGAACCCCTAAATGGACCTCGACTAGACCTATGCCTGTGTCCGTCCAGATGCTATACGTTGAGCTACCTTAAATGTCGAACTAGATAATCCAGAGTCTTCCGCTCTAATGACTCGACGCACTAAGCCCTAGTCTCGACAATCTACTCAAAAGAATAATTCTGACCAAGCACGATCTCAGAAGGGCAGTTTCGAGATAGGTGTTGCTAAAACCGAACGTTTGTGCACTCACTGTGGTGTAACAGACCATACAAAGGCATGATGTTATGAATTAATTGGCTATATAGATTGGGAGGATACAACAAAGGCACCCACAAGCGCAATTTGAAGCCAAACCACCAAGCCTATGTTACCGTGACCAAACCTTCCAATGATGTTGTAGCAGCTTCCTTTTTGATTGCTACTTCGGGTAACATTGATAAGTTTTTCCATACTTCTGGATCAGATAGGAGTAGTAGTACATGAATAATTAATTACGGTGCTACGGATCAAATGACCTGTGACAGTCAACATGTTTCATCTGTGATTGGAGAATGTTTAGTTCCTCTCTCATATGATTTGAATCTTGATTATTTTTTAGTTGTACCTTCCCTCAAAAATAATTTATTGTCTGTCGCTCAAATAACCAGTGTGTGTCGTTGTATAGTGCCGTGATTTTTTTGTCCCAATCTATGTGTTTTTAAGGACATTCGAACTCGGAAGACGATTGATTATGGTACTAAAAGGGTGAAACTATACTATCTGGACCTAAAACCTACTAGCTCACATCAGTTGGATCAAGCTCTTTCAACGGATCAGATCGACAAGTTCCCCAAAATTTGGTTATGACACAGGTGCTTGGGTCATGCGTCTTTTGGATATTTAAAAATATTGTTCTGAAAGTTGTTATCTCAGTTAACTACTTCAGATTTCAAATGTGATATTTGTGAACTTGAAAAAGTCACCATGTATCGTTCCCATTGAGCATGAATAAAAGTCCAGTACCTTTTATATTGATTCACTCTGTTGTATGAGGGCTGTCCAAAACCCCTTCCTTGATTGGTTCTCGTTTGTTTGTTTCATTTATTGATGATCACATTCGTATGACTTGTATTTGCTTGATGAAATCAAAGAATGAAGTTAGTTCCTTGTTTTAGAAATTTCATAAGATGATCGCCACTCAATACCAATCTCACATACAAGTTCTTCACACTGATAATAGTGGAGAATTTGTTAATCAGGACCTGAAGAAGTACTTGTAGGAACATGACATATGTCACAGTTGCCTTGATTCCCCTCTGCAAAATGGGGTTGTGGAGCGCAAGAATCGCCTTCTACTTGAAGTTGTACGAGCATCTTTGTTTGGAGCTCGCAAGCCCACCAGTTTTTAGGGTGAAGCGCTCAGTGTTGCGGCTTAGCTCCTTAACTTTGCACCTTTCGACTCGCTGAATTTTCAGACTCCCTTGGAAGTCCTTCATTCGACTGTAAGTGCTCCTACTGCTCCGAACTTATCACGTAGAATATTCGGGTGCGTGACATTTTTGCATCTTCCTAAGTCGTTGTGTGACAAGCTGACACCACGAGTCATACGATGTGTCTTTGTTGGCTATGCCTCACTTCAAAAAGGATACCGCTGCTATCGTCCCCTATCACAAAAAATGTATGTCACCCTTAACGCTGTCTTTCATGAAAATGGCATGTACTACATTGTTCCCGAGTCTTTAATTCACGGAGAGAGACGAAATGAATTATAGACTTTAAATCTAAATCCATCTTTGGACCATTTGGATACAAGTTGTGAATTTTTGGATAAAATTGGTGAGTGTCCAGAGGAGGCAATTGGGCTGTGTGAGCAACTTGTTTTGGACCAACCGTACATCTATTTGAATGGGGAAAATAATCAGAATCAGATGGAATCGACTCCATTTCATGTACCATCTAACCAATTGTGTTCGGAGGTCAATTCCTTTCCTGAACCCTAGGTGCATTCAAAATCTCAATTCCTTCCAAAAGTACTACCAAATTGAGCCACCAAAGGTATATCTAGGCTTAACCTTACTTCCAATCCTAAGTATCCCATGAGCAACTATGTATCCTACCAAAGATTTTCAAAGGAAAATGAGTCATTTGCCAATCAATTATTTGTTGTATCTATTCCTACTAACATGCAGGAAGCTCTGGGAGATCCTAGGTGGAAGGAAGCTATGAATGAATAAATGAAGTCACTTCAAAAGAACTCAAATTGGGAAGTTGTTGAGCTGCCTGAAGGAAAGAAACCTATTGGATGTAGGTTGATTTTCATAGTCAAATACAAGGCAGATGGAACCATTGAACTATTCAAATCTAGACTAGTCGCTAAGGGGTACACTCAAACTTATGGAATTGACAACATGGAGACATTCTCACCAGTAGCAAAAATAATATTGTCCGTATTCTTATATCCTTGGGAGTAAATCTTGACTGGCTATTGCACCAGTTTAATGTGAAGAATGCCTTCTTGCATGGATACCTTTAAGAAGAAGTATACGTGGAGTTGCCCCCATGTAATATGCAGTCATAAGGTGGAAAACATGTATGCAGATTAAAAAAGGCTCTATACGGTTTGAAGCAATCTCTGAGAGCATGGTTTGGAATGTTTACGAAATCAATGAAGATTTTGGATACAAGCAGAGTAACTCAGATCATACTCTTTTTGTGAAACATAATAAAGAAATGATTACTTGTCTCATTGTGTATGTTGATGATATGATAGTAACGAGAAATGATTAAGAAGAAAGGAGCGCACTGTAGAACCACCTATCTCGAGAATTTGAGATGAAGGACCTTGGTCCATTGAAATTCTTCCTTGGTATTGAGGTGTCAAGATCAAAGGAAGGTATCTTTCTATCTCACCGAAAATATGCCTTGGATTTTCTAAGTGAAACTGGTATGACGACATGTAGTCCATTTAGCACTCCTATGGAAGATAATTTTAAGCTATGCATATATCCGGATCAAGTTCCAATGAACAAGGAAAATCATCAATCTACTTATTTATCTGTCACTCCTTATTTATCAAGTTCCAATGAACAAGGATAATTTTAAGCTATGCACTCCTTGGTTTTCTTAAATCTTTCTGATTTATTTATCTGTTATTCAATCTACTTGCTCTAGGCCTGGTTTTTTTTGTCAGGGTATGATTAAAGGTTTTCTCATTTGTCCTTTCTGAAAGCATTGTATTTCTTCAGTGACAGCCTTTTCTTTCCTTGGGTTATTACTATGGTGCTTCTGCTTTTACATACAATCCACTTTGCATAGGGATGGGACTGGTAACTGAATAGAATTAGGTGAACTGAACAAGAACAACTCCATGAAATGTTGTTGAGCAGTAGTTGTGGCCAAAAAGACCGGACGGCATCTGAAAAGAGAGAATATGTGGAACTTTATTACGGCGCACTGATGTTGAAATTTAACTGCTGTATCTGGTGTTTGCAGTTGCTAATGATAAGCTTTTGATATGAATATTTTCAGGCGTACAGGGCAATAACTGGAATGGTGGCTCGGCCATGGTTCCTGATGGAGATTTACTCAAAACAAGAAATAATAAGTATAGTAACTGACGTAAATAATGAAACCACGAAAATAGGTCTGTTTTCTTGCCTCTTATGTTTTTTTATCTACACTGAATTATCATTGTGCATTTTATGAGTATTGATGGTGAATAGTCTCATGGTTATTCCTTAATACCAATAACAAATAAGTTGGATCGAGTACCTTTTTAAATTTATTGTTGTTATATGAAGTTCATCTCCACTTCATGAATTTCTCAAACTCTAGTTATTCTCAGTTGATTGATATCTGGTTTCTACTCGACTTGCTGAGGAGAATATCATCAGTTGTATTTTAGAATCTTTTTTCCAACTGTGTTTCCCAAGTTTTTCAGAATTTTCTAATCAAATGAGTACTATATTTCCAGGTATGGAAGCTAGATATAAATGTTGCCAGTCAATCCACACGGCCCTCGCATCCTCAAGTAAACTCAGCAGTGATCCTGCTGTTGCTGGAATAGCAACCAAGGTAAGGGCTATTCTCTTTTAATTCGTGTGGCCCAGGTGAGATCAAAAGACATGCATGTTTTAGTTGGATTGACTAAGAACTCTGGGAGTGGTATTTAAACAGACGAACAAAAATCTTACACTGTTCTTGATTGGCACGCCCAAATGAACGTTTTTATACAGGTTGTATAGGTCTCTATTTTTGTGCTTCGATCATGCTACCCTTCCATTTATGTGTGCCAGTGGCACGGCATTCCTGGTTGTATGGTTTAAATTGTTTGAGCCAGAAGAGCGACATGTAAAAATCTTTCCTGTTAAATGAGTGAGTGAAGGAGAATACCCACATCTTTAGTGAAAATTGGTTTTGTTCCTTTTGGTTGTTGGGCAAGCAATTTCAGTTGTAATGTAACAAATAATAAGGTGGTTAGCATTTATTTTCCTCTAACATGTAGTTTTTCCCGCTTTTGCAGCTGCAGGAAGCTGTTAGATTGGGTCGGTATCTTCGTAGAAAGCATACTGAAGCTCAACCTGTAGTGATGACGGCTGAGAGATTTTAGGTACTTATCAGTTACTGTGAAACTGATCCGTGTCGTTCTCGTTTTAGACAGCCCTTTGCTATGTAGGACATGGGTATGGGACCTTTTGTAAATATACCCGAGACAAGAGTTGTGGCTCTTGGTTGTCAGACAACTTGAAAAACTGCCAAATTAAACTGGAACTTTGACTCATAAAACTGCGGCTAGGAGTGAAGTTTTGATTTTGAGCACCAGCAATAATCTCCATCAGATGAGGCAAAATGAAATTAGGCTTAATTAGTCCACTAGTCCTTGGGTATGGCCGAATCTGTAACTGGTTCCTAAAGTTTATTTCGTTCTAAACTAGTCCCAGAATCATTTGTCTTAGAGTGGTCATTCTATCAACTTAGTTGACTCCGTTAATGGAACTCTTATGTGACTAACGAGGATATATCACCACTAATCATAAGCAGCCACGTGGCTCCAAGTCACTTGGGGTGCGTTGTCATAACAACGAATTTTTATCTAGTATGGTGTCATGAGCTAGCGTTTTAGGTCCAGATGGCATAGAAAATTCGATGTGGATTTTAAATTAACACCAACCAATCCAACTTGGCAGTTTGAGTGAGTTGGGAACACGTAGTTGCTTGTGATTGGTGGTGATGTGTCCCTGATATCCAAGTGAGATATATTCAGCTAATAGAGTCAGCAGAGTTGATGAAATGACCACTCCAGGACATGACGGATTCCTCAAGGACTAGTTTAGGACGAAAAAAAACTTTACTGAACAGTTTGAGACAGCTACACTCCAGGGATTTGTGGACTAATTAAGCTATGAAATTATTAGATTCCTCTGATGCTTCACTTGGCATCAAGGAAGAAAAACGGTTTAGAATCTTTTTTGCCCAACTTAACTCAAGTGAAACCTACCAGTAAGGCTGTAGCCAGTTGGTATCATCCACTATAATTTACTAGTTTCAAAGTTAGGAGTTTAAGTCGTGACATAAGTTGAAATCGATTGTGAAAATAAAGTCTAACCTTGGGCTTAGTGGATGAGATCGGACTGGCTGGTGGTCTTGCTAGTGCTGTGGTGACGGGTTCGCCAAGTGGGCAGTAACTATAGTTACAACCGGAAATTTTGCAAAGGGGAGGGGTGCTCCTATGGTCAAATCTTGCCCCCCTCCATTTTCAACCACAAAAAAAAGCCTAAGCTTATCGTGATACTCCGATACACTATTTGTATAAAATTGCATATAAGATTTATATTCTATACAAATGAGCGTGTAACATAAAACAGTCTTAGGTCATGTTAGCATGATACAAACTGTTCTGTCCAAAGGTTTTTTTTTTCAGAATTTTTTCTTCTGTTGTGTTGACTGATACTGAAACATTAATGGCAATTTGATTTGCACTGCAAAAATATGGAGTATTTCATATAAATACGTACATATGGATGAATATCTACAGGCTATTATCTTCCAAATCCATAAGGGGAGCCTCAGCCAAATATCAAACTGAAATGGTGGAGTATTATGCGAAAGACCACTAAAACCTCTGTCGTGTAACATTGTGAATAGGACGACTTTTTTAAATAACTTAATTAATGTGTCAGTCTCGAGTTTAACTTTTTTTCAAATGGGTACTTCAGTTTTAATTTTTCGAAAAAGGAGTTTCTGAAATTAACTAATGGGAAATTCATTTTTTAGTCCCTAAGTTTTGAGCACTTTTTCATTATAGTACTTCAGTTTCAACTTTCAAATTTTTAGTCCTTGAGTTTTCATTGTTTGACGAAATGATTCTTTCGTCAGTATGTCGTCTATATACTTAACGGAGCTCTCTGACACGTCAGCAATTTTGATCCGGTCGACCACTATATGAAGCGGTCGACCGCTACATGTGCCGTTAAGCATATGGACGACAGACTAACGGAAGGACCATTTCGTCAAAACAAGAAAACTCAAGGACTAATAATTTGAAAGTTGAAACTGAAGGACTAAAATGAAAAAGTGACCAAAACCTAGGAACTAAAATGCCAATTTCCCTTAACTAATTGTCCCCAAAAAAAAGTCTGAACCAATTCTAATATTGCAACTGATGGATAAATTATATGGCTAACAAAAAACATGTCATCACAACTTATCAATTAATATCTGAATTTATCCACTTTAAATCTTCTTCTACTAGTGAAAAAAAAGGATCACTAGGGCGATCATCAGCTTTGCTCACTAAAACCTATCACATGCACATGGTATGAGATCGTTTGGAGCAGAATAGATTTGTCAAGGTTCGAATCTTTGTCGAGCATCTAACTTTTGGGTTCTAGCTAGAGTCCATCACCATTGTCCATTGAGTCACCACCTCCGTTAGTCAGCTCGAGTCGCTTAATAGGGAGACTGTAAGAGGAAAAATTAAAAATTGAGAAATTAAATTGAAAAACAAAAAAAAAAGTTAAACTGCAAGACTAGGTATCAATGAAGCCTTTCAAATATTATTATCTTTTTTTTTTTTCTAAGTTTCAAATATTATAATTAAATATGTGAAATAAAGCCACTGTGAACTGGAACATGATAAGTACGTGGGAGTCTTCTATTCTTTCATAAAGTCGGAACGGGTGGGCTCTGGGCCGAGTGCTATCCATCTCGCATTGAAAGACGATCTCCGGCCCAATAAGGAAACATGAAGAGCAATTTTGAGCAACGGACTCTTGAGAGATTTGAGCTCACTTCCAAGGGTGAAAAGGGGAATTTAATACGTTCTTTCAGAGTCTCATCAGTCACCTTCCTGGTTCCCAGTGTGGATAAAGAACGAGCGAGAGAGAGAGAGAGAGAGAGCGAGAGGTGAGGTTTCTACGTTGGACAGAGAGCGGGAGAGATGGCAACCGCATCATTAGCTTGTTTGGCTCGCCCTTCAAAACTGAGAAATTCTCTCGCAATTAGTGGCCCGTCTTCTTCTCCATCGTCTTGTTCTTCTACGAATTCGACGAGTTTGACAAGTACATTCAGGTCGCTCAGTTTCTCTACTAACCTCTCACACAATGTATTCTTCAGAGGTAAATGACAGATTCAAACCCGTTGAAAGTGCATCTTTTCCTTTTGGGTCTAATATATTCACCATTGTATCCGCACTCCAAGGTACAGTCTTTCTTTTTCCTCAGTAAGTTCCTGTTTGGTTGCTGAGAAAATTGAGGATTAATAAGGAGATGAGAGATTTGAAATTTTTTGTTTCGAGTTGTTACTATCGAAATTTAAACGGGGAAAAAAAACCCCAGCTAAACTGGGCATAATTGAAGAAATTTTTCCTCTTAAAATTCCTGATTTTCGGGTCTATCAAAGTTACAATCAATTGCAATTCCTTGTTTATGCTTTTTCTGAAAGCTCCAAGTTGGTGGAATGAAAGTTTAAGAGCATTTTAACTTCTGGGTTTTGAGAACTTCAGGGTATTTGTCAATGAGCACAGCACAGAGGCCAACTCGCCATCTCGTTGTGTGTGAGGCGGCTCCAACGAAAAAGGCTGATTCGGCTGCAAAGAGGACTCGTCAAGCTGAGAAAAGGCGTATCTACAACAAGTCCCGGAAATCTGAAGTCAAGACCCGGATGAAGAAGGTATACATTATCGAAAGTTGTGTCTAAACAGATACCATTGTGGCTTGATTTTTATTTTGATATGAAAAAAATTGGTTCAGTTTTGCATTGTTAAGTGTTGACTAGCATCAAGATGTTTTGGGTTGTGAAACTTTGAAGACTATATTCGTTTCTATTTTAATTTTGGGATTTCCGAGCTTTTATGAATTTAGGAGAGTTTCTTTTGTAAGAACTAGGAATCGTCAAGAGGTACTGGTAAACTTGTGTTTTTTTCCCCTTTCCAAATCAGTGTAACTCATCTGGATCGTATTATATTGTGAGCGAACTATTGGCGGGTATGTCGGACATTTCTCAGCACAATTTGGGAGAGCCAAACTCTCTTGATTTTGTTTGTTTTGGTTTTTATGCTTAAAACCAAATCGAATTTGTAGGTTATTAAGATGTTTAATGATGTTTCTGATGCCTATTTATGCCAATTCAAATTTTAGTGCTGCTATCCTGATGTTTAGCAAATTCAAGGTAATAGGTGTGACATTCTTGTGCTGATTACTCTTAAATGGTCTCCGTGTAAATGCATGCGCACAAAAGAGCTGTGAATAATGGCAGTTTTGTTAACCAGGGAAGACATCCATCTGGATCCATCGTTTCACCTGGGATTTTTTTAGTTGTGAACAACTTGACAGTTGAATTGGGACTTCAATCTGCTACATTTGCTCTTATATTCATCTTTGTTTGATTCTTACTATGAAAATTGGTAAAGAAGTGAATATGAGAAAGATCTGCATATAGTCTTTACGTGACTGAAGGAGGTATGCATTACGATCCTGAAAGATTCAAGTGCTGGAATGAAGCGATGATGAGTTCTTCAGACTTGCTTCAAGTGACCATCACTAGCATCATAATAATACACATACAAGCTTTATAAAAGAGTCAGTACTGAGGCTAGTATAAGTACCCAGTGTTCATATCTTTCTGATGGATTTAGTGTTCAATTTGATGAGTTATCATGTGGAGCAATGAGGCTCATCGGGAAGCATAGGTCGACTGCACATTGTAGAAATTGGGTTTCAATGAGATGTTGATGCCCTCTGAAAGGAGATGTATATCTTTGTTTTAATGAGTGAGCACGTAACTTATTATGCTGCTGATAACTATGGGGCGTTGTGATGGTATCTGAAGAAGAAATTTATTTCAACTTTTCTAGGTTTTGGAAGCTCTAGATGTGCTCAAGAAGAAACCTGAAGCAGAAGCTGAAGAAGTTCTTCCAATTGAGAAACTAATTGCGGACGCATATTCAGTTATAGACAAGGCAGTGAGGGTGGGAACACTGCACAGGAACACTGGAGCGCGCAGGAAATCTCGGTTGGCACGGAGAAAGAAGGCTGTGGAGATCCACCATGGCTGGTATACCCCAGCCCCTGCCGTAAATGCATTGTAGACTCTCCTGCAACCCTATGAAAATTTGTGTAAGCCTGTGTTGAAGTTCCTCGTTAAGGGATTTATGAATCATAATTCATTAGTTGAACGACTCATAAGTACTTGATGTAGATTAGCTCCAGTTGTGTATTAAATCCTTTTGTTACAAAATCTGATATCTGATATCCTGTAATCTATAACCTCATTGCTTGGAGATGTTGCTTAAACTTGCCGATAAGAACCATTATAATACCAAGCTCTCTTTCTTTTTGTCCTGCACATAATTGCGGAAGCCATGCACAGAGCCAGTTGCGAATGAATAAGCAAGGGAAAATCGTATTGCAAAATGGAAAGCAGTAATTAGCCAAAAAAAAGGGAAGCATCTACTCCAGTAGGATATTTTGATTGTTCTATACTCAACCTACATGATGCAATCCTTTGGCCCTTTTGAATCAATGGCTCAGAAAGAAAAGAAAAAAGAACAATAAGCAGAGGAGCATTGACTAGGTTTATTTTATCTCACAAAGAGAGAGACTTTGGTTTATTTTATCTCAAAAAGCAGAGACTTTGTTTTCTCCAACGAAGATTAATCCTTCTGAATTTTTTCTTTCTCGGCTTTGGTACCCTCTTGAAAGTTGAAGGATTCAAAATTGCCAATCATTGCATATGCATTCGTTGCTCTCTCTCTCTCTACCTTTTGTACTCCCCCGCGGCGCAGTATAGAACATAGACCAGAGCTTTCAAGCAAGTGAAATCTGATAATGCAGGGGCCATGTTACACATAATATTTTCGTGAGATTATAGTTATACCTGTACTGAGAGTGCACATTATAAAAGAGAAGGAATTGTCAGGTGAAGAAGGGGATTAAGAGCAATTTTTTATTGCAAATTATAGGATTTAAATTCATGAAATGTGTTTGTTATTTATTGCATTTTTGGTTTAAAGTGTAATATATATTCTAAATCCGATTACTATGTTACAATCTCCCAGTAGTTTTCTTCACTGGAATTAGACTTCTGTGAAGTATTGAAATCCCATAAACGACCAAAAAGAGATGCCTAGGCTGTAGTCTTTAGCAAGGTTTCAAGTTTTTTGTTTCGTTTTTTTAACGAGGAATTTTATGGTTATTAGCGTTAACACAGATGTGTAGTGTTATATAAACTTCACGAACTAAACAGAGTTCTATCTAGGAGAGAGTGAACAAACAGGAAATTGAATTCCATCAAGAATCCTAAAGAAAGTTAATTACAAACAAAGATGGGAATCGCAACGATTAACGAGCTTTCGTCATGCTTGGGTCTTCCTTGGGTGCAAAGAGATCTATTTGTCAACAGTCATTGTTTGGTGGTAAGAGTTCAGATCAGTACATTCCATAGTCAGTCCTGGATACTTCGAAGCTTAATACTCTGAAATCCGGTCACGGACAAGGTCAAGCTGTCGAGCCAAATTTCAACATAACCACAACCTTTGACATCTTCACAAGCTCAAAAACGTTTATTTCTATATACAGAACTCCATAGCTCAATCAGTAAATCTTAAAGCCATTCAGGCGCTCTTTCTTAATTGTAGTTATATTCAACGTTTTGGATCTTTATTGATCATACAACTAATGAAAAATGCCTGATACGAGAGAATACAATTCCTGCATTGCGTCCAAATGCAAATCATGATCAGCTGAAATGAAACTCTTCAAGCAATAAGCTTATCCATGTCATCTCTCGAACGTTCACCCCATTTGGTATTTTAGGATATCCAACATTCTTGAAACGACGAGATAATTACTAGCTCTGGTGCACTTCCAACTTGGAGGAAGCATTACCTGCTCTTTTCTATTTTCTCCTTTGTAGGTGAGGACGTTGACGAGTTCTTTTCTATGTTCTCCCTTGTAAGTAAGAATGTTGACAAGCTGCTATGTTAATTTGCTGTTGTTTCGCCTTGTTCCTCTGGTATACTTTTCAGCTTAATGTTGATGTCCTTGACCAATATTTTGGTCCTTGGCTCCGGCACCATTCCCTTTGATGTCATCTCGCAGAAATATCATAAAGCTTCATGTTTTCTTCCCTTGTCATAAAACCCATGGATCATAATGGTATAAGATTGTTTGTGTCGAGTTTCATCCCAATATTAATTGGCAATGGGAAGAGGTGACCCAACAAGTATATGAAGCACATGATTAAATGATCCCTAATCAATGTGGGACTCTAACAACCTGTCATATCCGAACACATTTTCTCCATCTCCTCCCATGTATATCTTACTTTCTCCTGATGATCCCATTGCATATACAACTTCAAGATCAAGTTGTATGTGTCACAAGTAATCTCGCAACCATTTCTCTCTAATACATGAGCTGGTCTCCAATCCGAACGATGCCGCCGAAGCACATCCAACACCAAGTCCTCGGTCAGGGTGAGCCCGCAAAGACAGAGAGCTCGCTCAATCTCCACCGCCGGCTTGTCCCTTCGGAACTTGAGGACGTTTTGAATAAAAATAGCCGATTGGTCACCAGGTTCTTGGGATCTCGCAACAAAGTGCGAAAACCGAGTTGCTTTGGTTATTCCTGGGATTTCAATTTCAGAACTTCTTCTGAAAGTTCCAGAGTCTGTACTCTCTGGGCTATGAGAACCACGAACATCGGCAAGGGAAGGCAGGGGTTTGCTTGAAATGAGATTGCGAGAGCGATCATTCCTGGATTGGGTTGGGAATTTGAGTACGAGCCTCCGTTGGATGGTTTCCCGGGAAAATGTCGTCAACGATTGGAATCTGGACAGCATGCTGGCCACTGGGCTGGGTAGGAATGATAATTCCCTATTACATAAACGTTTTAACTATGAGTGTCATTTGAGTTATAAGACCGTCGTGATCTCCATCAATTCTGAGATCTCCTTTTGAAAACTTTGGCGGTGTAAAGTAGTCCAATATGGGTATTTATTTGGTTTTCCAAATGAACATGGTGATTTCCAAGTTTTTCGACGTACCAAATTCTATCTCCATAATAAGGCTGCATGACCGAAAATCCGGTCAGATTAAAATAGAGGACTGGATAAGTGGTCCAGTTCAATTTTTTTAGGTTAATTTTGAAGGGAGAATGCCATATAAAAATATAGAATTTTAGTTTAAGCTAAAATTAAACTTTTTAAATTTGTGATTTGTATTAAAAAATATAAAATATATATTTTTTAATTTATATTAATAAATTCGATCCGGTCCGAATCGGATTGTCGAACGCTATGGACCGAACTGAATAATCGGTCCGGACCGGATTTACATAAACAAAACTGGACCGAACCGCAAATCCGAATGTCCGATTTTGCTCAGCCCTGCTCCATATTAACCCATTTCCAAGTTTTAAATATTGACAGCCCAAGTGACAGAGAATCCGAATGTGGCTTAAGCACATATTCAAAGATTTAAACCCCCACTTGCACGAAAAGTAATTCAATCAGTTTTTTCAAAATTTACAGTGAGATTAAACCCAACTCGATACCAGACCAAATAATTCTAAGCTCATTACAAGTGAATGGATGCTCAAATTTCTCGTTACAAAAAAAAAAATCCATCAAGTATCATTTTTTAACTTTTTACAATATAATTGAAAAAGAGGATTAAATGACAAAAGCTGAAAATAAATATATCCACTTGGCACTTACTCAGCAAAGTGTCTGAATTTTAAGATGCACATATAAGTGTTACACCAAAGCTATTTATCAAATCAAACTTAGAACATGTTGTCCATATCAGTATTTCCCATGGTTCTAAACTGAAATTAGCACACGCATAAGCACCTTATCCTGCAAGTCTCCCTAATTTAATCATGATTGATAAGCCTTGCATGGGGCTTCCAGCATGATGTATAATTATCTAGAGCGCAAAATAATTAGTGCTAATCAGTTGAGTTGCCACAGCCCTTTAGCATAAACCCAAGGGATTAGAGAGGCTAGATCCCCACATTCTTCTGTATCAATCATTATAGTGTTGGCTTTTTGCTGTCTACGTCTAAAAAGAAAGCGTTGCAGTGACCATGTAGGGCCCATTGTGCCGGCTTCAACGATGGTGGTGAGGCTGAGGCACAAGTATTTTGGGGTGACAGTGATAACCGGTCCAGAAAATTTTCAAAAAGAAAAAGAAAAACAGCAACAGTAAAATACGTCCTCAGCATCTGCAAAAAATTGGTCTGGAGGGAAAATAAGCTCATAGTTTTACAACCTACAACATATTTTGAATCTAGGTAGCCTCATAGACACAGGAGAACTTCGGAAATATTTCTCATCTCAAAATATGAGGGAGCCCTCTGCACCTTATATATGCAATTGAAAGAAAATGAGACACGACCAGATGATACACCAAAGATAGCCGCCCATGTTCACATAGCCACATCCGGGTCCAATCTTCTCTGAATAGCAGCTGCAGCCTATAATAATATAAATATATAAATGGATCCAAAATGATTGGAAATTACGACGCAGGAACGAATCAAGTTCATTATACTGACCTCCAAGTTACCAATTTTGTACTGGTAAGCCATCTCCTCCCTGAGCTGAGCTTGCTCTTTCATTGCTTGTGCCTGGGGAGTCGAGTGAATATAGTGAGAAACCATAATTTACCAGAAGTTGATTAACTATGTGATTTAAGAGGGAACTTTGAGTAAATAATCGAAAGCTAACCATTCCACTCTGCATAGACCGCTTTAAAGCTTCCACCTCTTCTTCCTTGTGCTTTTCACGTTCTCGCAGAAGTTCTTGTCTGAAAAGCAGAACAAAATGTGGATTAAAAAAATAAGAATATGATGATATTCATGATATTCTGGGTCCACCAAACTAATCTCTGCATGAAATTTAAAAACCAGTTCAAGACTGGAGGCCAGGCATATACAATGATTTAGAGTGAGATATCAGAATCCTATCCATTACATTATGCCAGCTGAAAGATTGAGATGTTGCAATCCCACACTCTATGAATTGTCATTTAATCTTCTTACAGTTAAATCAATAAGAAAACCTTGAAATGGTTTTATAATTGGGGTGCCCTTTTGTCAGGGGAAACCCATCTCAAAATTGAACAGGCACCATGGGCAAAGAAATTGACCCTGAATACCAAAAGGGAAGCTCCAACAGGAAAAAAAGAAACAGGAATGCATTAGACATAGGACACTAGAAGCAAGGAAAATGGTTTAATACACCTTTCATGATGAATTTCTAACTCCTGTAACCTTTCCTTTAGGCCACATCTCCCTTCACTGATAACTGATAAGGCCCCCCCACATTTCCCAGGCTGCGCAGATGTAGCCCAAACAAGCAAATTAAAGACTTGATTTTGAACACTAGACCCTTGATTCACCCGAAACTATCCTCACATGGGACACAACAAACATGATCGTCCACTTGCATGTGACAAAGTATTGTGTACGCACAAGCTACACAAGGGACTTTGATTGTTTGTCTGCAACAGATTGAGATATGGCACTGGGGACTATATACTGGTAGTCAGTGGTTAGAGGTGGGGAGTTATGGGAGATGCCAGAGGATTATTTGATAAGAGGAAAAGAAGGGGAGGGGGGGGGGGGGCTCAGATGGCATCCTCTCTCTCTCTCAACGGCCACACACCCGCATCTCATCCAAAGTGTCATCATTTGAGGGTTAGCCGGCACAGGCATGCAAGCTATCGCAACCAAGTTAACTGAGATGACAAAGGGGATCAATTTAAACATTTGGAATTATGGGGTTGCACAGGACAAATAACAGGAGACATAATCGTTAACCTATCAACCAGAAAAACAAACTTCAAATTCTAATGGGTCAGGGAGTTTGCTAAGTCAGTGCCTGTGCAGTTGAATGCTAACCATCCTGTACAACTCAATCAACAAATGGGACACTGATGATAGAGTTCTTTATATCAGATAAAACCTCTCAAGTAAACATATGCTCCTTAAAGGTAACTGATTATATCTCTCATACAAGGTTTACAAGCACTGGATAATACTTTCAGCAATAAAGGAAGAAATCTCACAATAAAGGCATAGCAAAGCGGAATTTAAACATTTACCCAAAAAGTTTTTTACTAGAACAAAAAAGGTGGAAATTAATCCCTTATCCTACAGTATAGTTATATTTTTAAAGGAAAATGCTTGGAATTGTCCCCTTGAAAACAAATACAAATAAGCTTCCCATATGATTTCACAACCAATAAAATAAATGATCTAAGAACAATGCATTAACTAAAATTATTCTGAAATTTTCCTGACAGTTCTGGGCGCAACATATTTTATTTCACAGAAATCCCAGAGTATTAAGTATAGTATTTAGAACTTAGTATTGATCGAAGACCGTGTTATTTTTCCACTACTGCTCTCATTATGCTCCATTTTTTTTTTGAGATAAATGCCACTAGAAACACATGACGGGGATTGAAAGGAAGACTTGAATTAAAACAGAGGTCAGTGGATGAAACAAACTGTATCAATATCAAGTTGGGCAAAAATGCTCCTTTTTTCATAAAATAAATGGAAAAACCACCTGTCTACACAATTCACAAGATGATAGGCGGAGCTAGCTAATTTGAAACATCAGAAAAAATTCATGTAATGTAGCACACATGGAAACATACCGACGCTGCTCTTCATCATTGAATACAGTACGTTCCTTTTGCAGGACCTTTTTGACACCCTTTTTCATTTCTTTTTCCATTTTACTTCTGTAATAAGCATCAAGGTTATAATACCTGCAAAGAAAAACAACACAATTATTACTTGCAACTTGTTACATTGGAAGCATTAAATCTAATCATGAAAAACCTTTGACGTGTCGTACCATAATGCTATCAAGAAAAGTATCAGATATGCAAATGAGAAGCATGACATTATCTTCATCGATCTACAATATCAGCTAAATGTACAACATTACTCCTAAAATATTTACTTTAATTAATTTCATTCTTGAGAAGAGACGAAATGTACACTCTTTATTTCATTGACTGGACATCCACAACATTACTCCTGAAATCTTTACTAATTTTCATTCTACAAAATGCACGCTCTTTATCTCATTGACTGGACATCCACTATATGTTAGAGAAACAAATAACATCATCATGTTGTTTATCACCAATTTCAACCAATAATATCTACCAGATATAGATAAGAATAGCCTATTTAGCTTATGTTATATATTCAGGAATTTATTGTTAACTATAGGGAACCCAGAACCTCATGCAAAAGGATGGAAGACAAGAAACCTGCATGAGTAATGGCAAAGAAGCATACTTTTTGGAAGGAAAGGTAGCTGTATTGTGGTCCTCCATGAATCTGTGAACAAGATGAGGATTAGGCATTTTCATAGAACTCAGAAAATCATGACTCAATTCAAAACATAACATGGGAATTTTATCCTTTGAAAAAAGGATTTTCACAGAAGTCGACAACATGCCATAAAAACAAGTTCTCTTCGTTTTTTTTAAAAAGATTTTATTTTTGTTCAACAAGTTTCTCTACTTACTGTTTAAACATCTGCTTCTCTTCCCAATTAGGCAAACTTTCCATATTCACCTGCAAAGAAATATGCAAACAATTACACTGTGCACGATTCTCCATATCATAGGCGTGCTTAACTGATAAAACAAAGAATAGCAGTTACCTCAGTAAGAAAAACATAATACGCGCACATAATGTACAAATCTAAGCTGTTACGTAGTGATCCGCTTTCAAAAGCCAGGTTATTGCATTCAATTAAAAAATACACACACACACACACAAAAACATGTATCATACAAAGGGAGTTTAATTCCTAAATACTACATAATTCAACAGGTACGAATAAATCCTACGAAACCAAGTTACTAGTCTGCATGTCGGTATTCTTAAGACAATACCGCCAAGGAAACTAATATGTTTCAACATGCCATAGGATGGGGAGATAATGCGAAATGGAACACCTGCTTTACTTCTGCCAACCATGCAGTGAACTCTGGCCGTTTAGTCCTACAAAGTACAAAGAGTTCATGTAAGCAAAGGGTTAAAGATTGAGGAATAACGTGAGATATTCAAGCGAACAATCCGTTAGTTCAAAGACTCGTTTCCCGCTAAACAGGAAACTGCTGTCGCTATTTTCAAATATACATCATCTTCACAACCATGACATATGGATCATTTGCCAAAGGACAAAATGAAGCGGAGAATTTAATATTCATTGGTTTTAACCAATGATAAAGAAAAAAATAAAAATAAATAAAGAATTTTGTGTTCTCCTCCTGCACAAAGCCAAAAACCAAGAAGAGCAGGCGCAGAGAGAAGAACGACCTCTATATCAAATTATGTTTTCACCAACACGAAATACGTTTCTATTTTTCGATTTTCAAACAACTAAACAGATCACATCCTTTTCCAAGATTTTCGCAGCAACCAAACACAAACCCTAACATCAACAAAAAAAACATAAGAACAGGCCACTTACCACATATCAGTTTCTCTGATAATTCCGTACTTCCCCCACGAGTTCGTCACCGCTCCTGTCTTCCCTTTCTCCTTCTTCTTCTTCCTTTTCTCTTTCCTCTTTCTCTCCTCTTCTTTCTCTTTCCTCCTCCTTTTCTTTTCCTTCTCTCGCCTCCTCTTTTTCCTCTCTCTCTCCTCTTCCTTCTCTCTCTTCTTCCTCTCCCTCCTCTTCCTTCTCCTTCTCTCTTCCTCGTTCTCACTCTCCAACTCCGAGGCATTCTCGTCCGAGTACGAACCAGAATCCTCCGACTCAGAATCCGAACACTCTGATTCGGAGTCCTCTTCGCTACTGTACCGCCTCCGCGATTTCCTCTTTTTTCTCTCGCTTTTCCCGAGATTTTTCCCATCCTCCTCAGCTTCCAAGTCAGAACTTTCCCGGGCTTTCCCTCGAGACTTACTTCGGCGTTCTACGGAATCGTTCCCCGAGTCGGAATCCTCGTGCATTCTTCCTGAGTTTCTCTTAGATGGAGTTTCGGTTTCCTCTCCTTCTTCGGAGTTTTCTCGTATCCGCGGGAGCATACCGTTTCAATCTTTGCCCATCTGTTATGTCCAGGGATGCACAACCCCGGTGTAGGTACCGGTTTTGGCCAAAACCGGCACCTACACCGGGTAGGCCGATTTTGAAAAAATTACCACCTACACCGTTAAGGGTAAAAACCGGCCCTTAGCGGTGGCGGTTTCCGGTTATCCTACATTAATATTGAGCCATTTTTTTAGCATTTTACGTACTTGGCCCAATGTATTTTTTCTTTTTTCTTTTGGTCCATTAATCACATATCAATAAAATCTAAACTAATGAAATCCAAATTCCAAAATCAATAAAATTAAAGATCATCTTAAAAGATAAGATGAGAATTTAAAGTCCAAAGTAATAGAGACGTCACTGTAAATATAAACTATTATCTTTTGAAAAATCCAGTTTAGACCCTAACAACACTTAGATGAGAGAATATGTGTTTTCCCTCTAATTAACAAATCAATAACAATTTTAAAACATGTTCAAAACCTAATAGGGTTTCCCTTGGTTTCACAAGGAAAATAAAAAAATTCGGCAATTTTTAAGGCGCTCGAGCACGGGTCAAACGCTCGTCGAGCGCTTATGTTTCTGTCTGAAATTTGCACTGAGTACTCGAGCGCTTGTCTAACGTTAGTCAAACGTGATGACTCTGTCTGAATTTTCGAGCGTTTGTCAAACGCTGGTCAAACTTGATGACTCTATATGAATTTTTGAACTAAAATGTATTAGAAATTTGAACTAAAATGTAATTGAATGACTGATTTTGCAAGCATGATATAAATTTAATAGTGATTTGTCAATTTTAAAATTTAGACAATTTGTTAATATTTCATAAAACTTTTAAACTAATACATTGATTTAAAAATTTTTGTGGTAGAATCTCGACCTCTTGATTTATATTATGCGATGTACTTACCAAAGTTTGACATTAAACTCTTTAATTATGATTTCAATGCCTTCATATATACCCTTTTAAATACAATAAATTTGTAATTTTTCTACCAAAATTCTAAATAACTAGTTCATTCACCTAGCAAGCTTCTTGGTAACTTGAATGTAAGCATTTGATTAGACAAAACCAACAACAAATCTCAAATATTCAAGTGAAACTAAACTATTGAGTAAACCTTGTCATGCTTCTAAAATATTATGTCTTGAGGTAAAACTAAAGTTTAAATTATTGAGTAGAAATTAAAATAAAAAAACTAAAAAAAAAAATCTCGGTTTATCCTACACCGGGAAACCCGGTGCCGGTTTTTTCAAAAAACCAAACCTACACCGGCACCGGTTAGACCAAAAACCGGAAACCCGGTGCCGGTGCCACCGGAATTTCCCGGTGGCATTGTACAGCCCTAGTTATGTCGTTCCGATGATTTTCTTCACGGCCAGAACACGTGAGGGTACAAGTTTGAACGACGATTCGAGTAGTGCAGCTATTTATAGTGTAGACGGGTCTGATTAGATTGGAGTCCTTGGGCTGAAAGCGTGCAGTCCCATCTACGGCCCAAATGCCAACCAAATGAATCCTTCTCATGGAGAAGCCGACGCCCACTTCTTCTTCCTAGGTTATGCTTGCGTTGAAAATTTTTTTGTATTAGGTTTAGTGTTGATATTGAATTTAATAAAAATGTGAAGAGAGATATAATTTTTGATGAGAGAGAAAAAGAGTATATTATAGTATTTTATTGTAAGTTGGTGAAATATTTTATAAAATTTTTGGTGCAAACACACCCCTAGTATATTCTGTCACGTGGGCGTCTTAAACCTTTTTATTTTTGGTAACGGTGTTATCTTTCTCAAAAGTCTAAACGATGGCCTTTCTTCATAGACATCATGCGTACTATTGTTTATCAAAAATTTTAAAGAATATTTTTAAAATTTTAATAATTTTTTAAATGTTGAAGTTTATTGGAGTTTGTAAAAAATTTGAAGTATATTTATTTTGTTGAAAATTTTGGACCTCTAAAATTTTGGGTAAACAAATATGTCCATAATATTTAAGAAAAAAATATGGCAAAACGAAGAAAAAAAGAGGCAAAAGTATTTTTTTTCTAATTTCTTAAAGAAGTGTATTATTCTTTGGGATGGGCCGGACCGATACTCCTGGAAAGACATCCACGCACATTCTTTCATGTTTTTTCTAACGTGTTAATAAGATAGTGATCTTTTATAATTTTTTATCGAACGAAAAGAGATAAACACAACATGTAGCTTGCTCTTACGCAGGATAATCCATGTTATTGAATTACAAGGACTTTTTGTAATGACATTCTTTCATAATTTGAATTTATCTCTTTAGAACGAGGTTTTCTTTGTTCTTGTTGACATTAATATTCCGTTTTACGCACCAAATAGAAGTACGCGTGTCCAACAAAGCACTTCCCCTCAGGAAAAAAATTCCAACGAACCGCTATTGTCGAATTTCACATATGGCATTGAATCTGTGGAATTTACATACAAATTTGATTTTTTTTTTTACTCTCGTCAAAATGCAGGGTGTGGTGTGAAAGTCTAAAGCATCTGGTTGTTTCCCTAGAAACAATGCAAGAGAACGTGAAAGAAAAGAACTAGCCTGAATACATACTATTGGCATTCTGTAAAGCGCAAACCAACTCCAGGCAAACATTGTTCCAATTGTATACTTGAAATCATTATAAACTTAAGGTTAAATTTTATACCAAATATTTTGAGTGCCATCTTGTAAGCATCTGTTACCTCAACTGATTGGAAATCAGAGGGAACAAAAGAATACTAAACAACAAAGATCTTGAACGTGTCAAAAGTAATTGTTACCTGATTTGAATATAGTACTACAAAAGCTTTATTTACAAGTGATTTAACGAGCAGTTCTACTCACTCACTGAATCTTAGAATATATCAGCAGCAGTAAATGGGGAATATGAATTGCAGGTATATATCTGTTGATCAAGCCAAAGCATCAGTCAAAAGCCATGCACCATTCCAGGCATTTGTTGTCTCGAGCTAACCATCTTCTCCCTTTCTTCTTCTATCTTATCCGCTTTCATGCCCTACAAAAGCCCATCATCCACTTCTTTCCCGCTTCTGATGTAGGCCTTAATCAAGCCATCGTAAATTTCCCTATCCATTGAAGCAACAGTCTTCAAGGAGCTCAAGAAAGGTTCAACTTCTTCAATGTCTCCTTTGTCATTGAGCCAACTCAGTACGCTCGAAATCAAGCTACGTTTAGGTCGCCACAGTTTATTTTCTGTCTGTACAGCCAGAGCTTCCTTCATGCACTCGAAAACCTTTTCCATGTTTTGGTTATCCAAGTAGCCTGCTGCAAGAATAGCCCAACTATTTGGAGTTGGAGTCTTCCCTTTCTGGACTATGCGTCTAAGAATAGCTTCAGCCTTTTCAATTAAACCCTTCTGAGAGTAGCCAATAAGGAGGACATTTGGCACACGGAAATCATAACAATAGCATGATGACTCCCACTCCTCAAGCAATTTTTCAGCTTCTTCAAGCTCCCCAACCTTCACTAGAGAACCCAGCATGGTAACATAATCCCTGTTCATTTTCTTCTTACAAATGGATTTCTGAGCGTCCCACAATCTCATCATCTCATCTTTATTTCCAATACTTGCATAGTGTGAGATCAAATGATTGTAACCAAGCGCATCTTTATTTACCTTCTCTTCACATTTCCTCAAATAGATTAATGCTTTATCACGGATACCTGCTTTTATGTAGTAGTTGGCCACCATTGCATATGTAGTCCAGTCCACAGAGATGTTGGGTAGGCTCTCCATTTCGTCAAGAACTTTCTCCATGCTTTTCAGATCAGATCTAGCGCCATATGAATTTATGCAAATTCTGTAGCTAAAATTGTCAGGGGAGACACCATTGTTCTTCATTTCTGAAAACACATCAGGGACTTTCTCAAGCTCTCCAGTGTTTGTATATAGGCACATGATGTTGTTGTAGTTGAGAGGAGTGGAAGCAAAACCCATCTCTTTCATACTTTGCATGTGGGATAGGGACTTATCAATAAGGCCTTCTCGGACATAACAGTTTAGAAGAGCCCCATAAGTTTTGTCAATTTTGTCTTGATCGCTCAAGTTATTAAAGTAGCTCTCTGCAGAATCCAGCCCACGAACTCTACCAATCAGATCTAACTGAACAGCATGGTCACCTGGTGAGAATGAACATAGTTTCTTGCAATTAATCCACTCAGAAACCTGCAACAGAAGAATACAGGATATAGTAAATCAAAAAAACATGACTAACAAAGAAATACAGAGCTCCTAGACCCTGAACATCTCTGAGTTTGACAATGAAGCAGAAACAGAAAGGCAGAAGAGTCAGGACAGAAGGATACCATACAGCTAACTAGGAATGTAGGTAGGAATACAGGTAATTATGTGAAAGAAAATATGAAGAAAAAGAAAGAACAGGGAAAGCAGAGGAAAAAGATATTTCATGACATATGCATGCATGTGTAGTATCTTCTCATATAGTAGTATTTTGCTTCCTTTTTCTTTCTTATTTTGGGGGGCAGGGGTGCTGGGGGGGAGAGGGAGGGGAAACAGCAATCCATGTTTAAGGAAAAATACTTAGAATATGAACACGAGCAGAAGCCTAATAATAGAAAAGAGAAAACACTTTCAGAAGTTTAATTTGAAGGTTAGCAACATCATCAATGTCAACAATATAATTGAAAAAAATTAACTCACTCTTCAAGGATGGAGCTAGGGGGCGGGGGGGCATGGCCCACCCTAACCCCCCAAATTTAGCAAAAAATTAATGCTCCATTTAGGCCAAAAGAGATGTTTTTTCAAAGAGTTTTTGTATTTGTCACATTTTGGCATCCCCCCCCCCAACCCCCAATCCACAATATAGAATCCTAGCTCGTAGCTTCTAGCTTCGTACCTGTTACTCTTGATGATTGCTTCCCAAATGATTTTTAGCTTAAACTGTACATTTTTGTATTCATTTCACTAGGCCAAATAATTTTAGTTTTATCACACGTGCTCAAAGAGCCAACTCTCAAACTGACATTACCTAGACACTTATTAGATAGGTACATTGCACCAAGATTATTAGTTAAGTGCATCTACCGACTGAAACAGGTTTGTCAGAAATATGCACATCAATCCATTGCATATATCACTCTACTCCTCCGATCTCCTTCACCCGGAATTCACAGCCAAGGCAGGTTGTGGGTCTATGTCCCACCGCCATTTATAAATTACTAACAACAGAATAAAATCATCAAAAATAGGAAATCCTAGAGAAAACGAGAAGGAACAGAATTAATGCTTGCCTTTAGGCCGGATATTATATACTACTTTGTTAAATTTCCAATGTGCAGATAGGATGTTTTTTAACTGGATGCTGCATCTTGCAAGGCAAACTTGCCTGCAGTCACCCTGTTAGCCACAGTCAACTGGGGATCTAAAAGCTACGTGCTCAACAAAAGAAATAGTCCCCCAGTAGACCTCAGAAAGAAGGAACTTCACTTCTTAGCTTGTCTTCGGTTCAGAAGGCAACTATGTGCTCATATTCCAATTACAAGAATGAGTTTGACACATTGCTGTGAATAACAGATTCTTCAGAACCTAAAGGTTGACACCAATGATGTCCAAACCAACACCATAGAATTTGCATATGCCTTCTTATGAGCTCATGAAGACTTGCTTCTCTAAACACCAAGCAAATATTATCATATTAAAGGCAGAAACACAGCTGAAAACCCATCACCCAAAAAGCTTCGTCTGGTTGCTTAAAAAGCATAGCAAAAGAGAAACAAAACTTCAACCTTCAGGTTTTCATTATTTACTGGAACCAAACCAGCATATCACGGAACACCCGGATTCTCTTTCCTTCTCCAAAAATTTCTCAGCAGCCAGACAAAAGTCTGAAATCTAGAAAAACTAACTCAGTTAAGACCCACACAGACAATGGCAGCAGTTCTAGAACCTGTTTCCTACATGTTCTCGACAACCAAACAGAGCATTGTGCATAAAATCCACTCACCTCGAGAGCGTGGTTAAACCGCCTGCGAGCTCGAAGGTCACGGACAATGCGCTGGAACTCCAGGACCTTCACCCTGTTGCCTTCATCCACCCACCTATCAAGAACTGGGACTAGACTGAGCGAAGGGTCCCCCAGAGGACTAATTATTGAGAAGAGGTTTCTCCTGCTACTAGCATGCCTTCCGGTGCTGTAAGGCCTTATCATTAAGATAGTCTTCATTGAGAGGTTTTGGGATTTCAAGCTTGCGAAGAAGATCCTTGAGGCCATGAAAGAAATTGCTCGAGAATTTTGTTGTCTGGGGGTGGGGTGGGGTTTCGGAGAGCAATTTTGGGTGAGGGTTTAGGGTAAAACCCCTATTAGATGAATCTCATGCAAAGATAGGGCATTTCGTCAGAGTTAAAAAAGGTCGTGACAGAGAAAAACTAAGGCTTAATTACCTTACAGGTCCATGTGATCTTCGACTTTTACAAAAATAGTTCATGTGGTATGACTTTCAATAAAATGGTCCTTGTGGTATAGTTTTGAGACATATTAGTCCTTGTAGTATGATTTTCAACAAAATAGTTCATGTGGTATAGTTTTGAGACAAATTAGTCCCTTCGTCCAACTGTCGTTACCCACTTAACTAGAGAGTGTTGTATATGTCATTTTTCATTCACGCGTTGACACGTCAGCAACTGTCCTGGATCGAACCAATCATTTCTGAGGTTGAGGCTCAGACTAATTCTACGAGCTAAAAGAAGTATATCACTCGTGATTTGGATACTAATGTTAAAAAACACGTGTCTACGTGTGAATGACACTGACGTGGCATGTACAATACTCTCCCAGCAGTTAGATAAAGGGACTAATTTGTCTCAAAACTATACCACAAGGACATTTGTTGAAAGTCATACTACATGGACTATTTTGTAAAAGTCGGATAACACAGGGACTTATAAGGTAATTAAGCCAAAAACTAATTACCGTAACATATTCTCGCTTGGTTTTCCTCTCCAAACCAAGCCATTCCCGATAATGAGCCGGAACAAATTAATGAAATAAAAAATAAAGCAATTTATCAAGGGAAAAAAATGAAAATTCATTTAATTAACTAAATAACACGCTTTTTTTATGGGATGCTTTCACATTGATATATAGATACTGGTTCGATAAAAATAGGGATAAATACACTTTGTCCCCTTGTCTTTGGGGTCATTTACACTTTACACCTAAATGTTTTATTTTTGATACATTAGACCCATTATCTTCCACATTTTTACAATCTTGACCCCGTACCCAAGTTGACCGTCTAAATTGACGGATTTCGTCAACACGTGAACCGGTCAACCGCTACAAAGGTAACGTGAGAGGCATGACGAGCTGGTCGACCGCTTCATTTAGCGGTCAACCGGTGCATTGTAGCGGTCGACCGGTGCATGTGTTGACAAAATCCGTCAATTTGGACGACAAATTGGGTACGAGGTCCAGATTGTAAAAATGTAGAAGATAATAGGTCTAATGTATCAAAAATAAAAAATTGGAATGCAAAGTGTAAATGACCCCAAAGACAAGGAGGTAAAGTGTACTTATCCCATAAAAATAGTAATCCCGAAGCATAAATATATGGTTACATTCTTTGCTTTTTTTTTTTAAAAAAAAAAAATTATTAAAACAAAACAAATTTTTTTTAGGAATGGTAATGTTGTATCGTTCAATGGTTCACCAAAAGAACGTAACGTACTAAGAATGTCCTTGAACCACTCCAATTAAAAGTACTCTGTTCTTGGACACGTCAGTTGCTTCCATTGTGCAGCTAATTAGATCAGAACTGATTTTGGGAAGAAAATGTCTGGCCAAACCTCCACGTCGAAGGAACGACATTTACGAACTCTAATGTTTTTCCATCAGCCAAACTCAGCTTAAAAGACAGTCTTTGGCCCCGAACGTCGATGCTGCTTTGCCAGTTTACGCCCCAATTCCTATCCATGGGAATCCATATTGTACTTCTTGTCTTGGAACCCCTTATCCAAACAGCCTTCGCATCACCGCTCCCACCAACGTTGGAGATCATCACCATGTTGAAATTTCCTTGTCCTTTCAAGGTGAAACGGACTCCCCCTCTCCTTTTGCATGAGACCCTTCAGTCGATACACAAGAAATTAACCAAAACAAACAAAAAACGATCATAACAGAGGTAACCTTTGCGTGCGTGTTTGATATTTATGAAAACAAATGTGTTAGCGAGGAGGAGATAGAACAACAATATATATAGGAAGTCTTTCAGTGGATTAAGAATATTACATCTAGGAGACATCACTAAACCCAAGCTTAAATCCAGGAATGGTTCTAAGGTTATTGGAAGATTAATTAGGTGAGACCCCAAATTGAGGTCTTTTTTAATAAGTTATAAAATATTATAATTGAGTATGTATAACATATTAAGAAATTGTAGTTAAAAATTATTCTTCTAGCATTTTGAAATGTAAATCAAGATTTATCAATATCTCATTTCCAATTAATATTAGTGAATATCTTAGGTTAAAACTCTACACAAATCATTAAATGAGGTAGCATTAGTCATTCTTTTAATGAGGCTTATTAAAAATAAAATTTGGGCCGTCTAAGCTTACCGGCCCTGCTTAAGTTTAAAGGATTTTGACCAATTATTGTATTAACTACACTCACACTTGTGATCTTATTTAATAGAAGATGCAAACCTTATTTACTCTGATGTGCATCATATTCAACTAAATAATGCAGCCCCGATAAACTTTCTTAATTACTAAAGGAGTCTACAGAAGAATTTATAGATATGAGTAGTGTAATAGCTTACGTGATGCATGACTAGTTCATTTTGTAGATGTATTAAGTCGGGACGTGTCTACAAAGAGCATCTAAGCTCTCTCTCTCTCTCTCCCTCTCTACCTTCTATATAATACGGGAACAATGCCTTCATTGCCTTGCCGTGCAATGAGTGAGAAAGCAGGCAGGGACATGTCAAAGTGCTGGCGAGGGGGATCGCACCACCCTCCATGATTGTTAGGAGGGCAGAAATTGGTGGTAGTAACGGTCATAACGCGGCGAGGAAGGCACCACTTTGGGTCAAGCCTGTAGTTGCACATCAATTGGTAGCAAGCACCGCATGCCTTGCCATCTTGAAAAAGTGCACCACTCACAGCTGCCGTGTTCACTCCAAACCCCGCGTGGGCAGTGTTATCATAACCACAGGCTCCACCTGATATACCCATTTGCATTAATCTCAATGTAATATTTTCGAAATCATATATACTCGTTAAGGAACACGATAAAGTGCTATTTTGATGATCTGAGTAAGAAATACTACTATATATACTGCTCTTTGTAAATGATGGAAATCCGAGGTTCACATCAGACATATGTGTCAGTTAGAATTGGTTTATATGACTTACCAAGAGAGGTGGGGTTTTGATTGGCTCCATAGAAAGTTGCATGGGCGTTAATCCAACCTTTAGCTTGACCGTTGATGCCTTCCAAAACCACACAAAAGAGGTAGAACGAATACCAAAGAGAAAAGAAATTAGGTGCAGCTCTGAGTACTCTGACAGACCCCATTTTTTGTTCTTCAAACGGAAACCCTTTAAATTGATCCTGAAGAAAGTGCGTCCATTTATGGTTTAGGGAACGCGCTTGTCGGTGATTATAATAGGACCCACTATTATACTTCATCGCATGCAACATAATTTGAATACATAAATATAAATTCATATTTTCCAAAGGACGCGTTTCTTCATGTCCTAATATAACAAGTGCATGTGATTGTTTGTACGAGTGTTTCAGACAATGAGATAGCAAGGGCATGTGCTGGTCTGTTTGTTTTCCAGTACGTCGGTGATTTTAAGGTAAATTAATGCTCGATACCCTATATATATATAAAACGGTGTAAATCTTAACCACATGATCTTCCAACGGGAGCTATGGTATTTATTCACAAAGATACTAGTAAATATATCTTCCTTCGAGTTCAGCAATAAAATATTTTCGAAATTTATTTACTGAGAACTGGTACCTCTCGCTCGTTTTCTCAAAAGGCATGAAGTTTTCTTTCCAAACAAACACACCAGTAAGGCAGTAAGTAACGGAGGTAAAATGTTCTAATAGCTGTGATTGGTTCCATAGGCGCGATAAAATGACATCTTGCGGCCGGTAGAATAGAGATTGGCTGTCGGTGTTCCGCATGTTCTTAGGATTTATTTTTTCTGGATGTTTTGTTGTTTGGCCTTTTTCCCAGAGGGTGCGTGGTTTAGGTTGTCAGCTCGTTGACATTGCAAAGCCAGTTCAGTGCTCTCAACATGCCGTACGTACGTACATCGGACTGATGACGGAAGAGGCAAATCATTCATGCGTACACCGTACTGGATGGGTATATCACGGACTGTCGGTGAGTTCAAGTAGATCGAACGTACTTGCTATCCCTTGCATCGCGTACTCAAATTTTCATGATCCTCCAAAAATCAATGCAATTATGTAAATTCCGAGTTCCGTACTCAATAGAAGATGAGCGAATCCGGGCGATCGAAGAGGAAAAACAAATAAGAAATAGGATATGAGCAACCGCGCGCAGTACGTACTTTCGCACTGATTACTCCCCCATCCCCACCACCGCTCTTGTCACAGGGTTGTGCTTAGCGGAAATTTTTCACAACCTTATGCGGCACCAAGTGTTCAACACTTAGTCAGCCAACTCACTTTCTCACTCAGACACACAACCAGTGGCGGACTGAGGGGGGACCAATGCAAGACATTAATTTTTTTTTAATTATGTATCCTAAAAAACGTAACTTGGTTGCACCAATGGAAGACATTGATTTTTTTTTATTATGTATGCTACAAAACGTAACTTGGTTGGACCAATGCAAGACATTGAATTTTTTTATTATTATATATTCTACAAAACGTAATTTGTAATTGATCAAGACAATGGTTGATATGCTATTAATATACAGTTTTGAAATTGTGAATATTAGGACTAGATTGTAAAATTGTGATTAGGACCTTAAGTTGTGACTTGTGAAATTATATTGATGATTTTTTTGTTTAGATAATGAATAAGTTTTTGATAAAAAAAATTAGCGGGATTGTCTAATACTCCTAATGTGACTGCTATTTCTGAGACAACTACTAGTTCGAAAAGACCTCGTGTTTTATTTAGTCCGGATGATATTGTTGTTGACCCAGAGTTACGTAACTCATTGAAGAATATGTTATTGGTATTAGAGATTAAGTTCGTAGGGAGTATTTGATAAAATGTCACTGTCAACCGCTTGAGAATAATTTTCCCAAGAAGTCATATGGAAAACGAATGAGGCTTTTTTGGAGTCATGGTTCAAAGAATATAAGTGGTTGGATGCGGAGGTATTGCTTGTGGTGTTATCTATTTAGGCAAAATAGATGATCAAAATCTGGGGGAGATGTGTTTACATCTACATGATTTAGCAATTAGAAAATGGGAGTGAAGGTATTTGGGAGTCATGTTGGTGCATTTAATAGTCTCAGCAAATAGTATGGTATGTGTATTTTAATATAATATATTTTTAATATTTTTAGTCCTTAATTTTCAATATTTTAACTCTAAGACATTTTTTTGCATTATGTAGTAAAAATAAAATTTCCTGTCATTTTCCCTTAGAAGTTGGCCCCCCTTCTGATTGATTCTTAGTTCCGTCACTGCACACAACTATGAGAATCTCTCAACCTTTATATTCACAACGTAAGAAGTATATAAAGGAATGATCACCACGACTAAACACCCCTTAGTTTGTGGTTGTCAATGACTAGGTCTCAAGTGCACATGTACTTTCTAAGCACAACAACCTTGCACTTGAATCGATTAATGTGCCTAAGTGGCACACATGACTAGGTCCAACACACAACCGATGCCTAAAATCAAGGAACCTGAGATTTGGCTTTGATCGTGCGCACATGGCTTATCACACGCCTCAACTGCCCACGAATCTCTCCCTTTGACTTGGTCGGCTTTGACTTAGTCATGACTGCTCCTCGCAGCCACCTCATATGTTGTGCTACCTGTCACGCCCCGTGTCAGTACTTACCCTCTAGGCTCACCTATAGCTATGGTATGCATACAAACGAGGATTACGACACAAATTGATCCTATAAAGTCCTCGTGATTGGCTTTGAAAAAGCTTAGCGGAAACGTTTAATTGCAATTTATTTTGAAAATTATAAGTATAATAAGGAAGGGAAACTAATATTTTCAAGAATTAAACGAAAATGCGATATTCAAATAATTCTAGAAGTTAAAAGTTCTGAAGTGAAAAAGGAAAATAAAATCAATTAATTGAATAAATAGAATTATATTAAAATCAAGAAAAATTATAAAGAGGTGAAAGTTAAGAGAATAAAATTAAATGTAGCTTAAGGACGAAATAGAATAAGAGAAAATTTCGAAAATGTAAATACATAATTTTTCCACAAGTAACACGGAACCTCTCTTTTACAAAGACAAAAATTCTTTGCAAGGATACAAAAGTAAAGAGAAGATAAAAACAAAAGTGGAAGTTGTCTAAAGCTTTTCGTACTACAATGTCCGTGAAACCACTAAACTGAACTCAAACTAACAAAACAGTGACAAATACTGATGTCATCTAATCCTCCGACTCAGTGTCGGTGGTCAGGTTTATAAATATCGTCTCTCCGATGCTCTCCGCCGGCGGGGCCGGTGGAGGAAAGACAATGCGAAGTAGGTCTGGATCTACATCTAGCATCCCAAAGTCTTCCACACGAGGAAGAGGGGGCTGGGGTGGCTCCTTAAGGAACCATTGGAGTCGTACCCCATGTATACGTCGAAGATATCCGTAACATACGTCTAGATCTTGACAACTAATATATGATTGTCAATATCCAAGGTCTAGTTGCTCATGAATATCATCATCTGCCAGGTCCGATAACCGCCGCCAAACATATAAAATAATAAACAAATAAAAAGGGTGAGTTCTACATATTCAGTAAGGAGGGAGTGGGGAACATGACATGCAACAATGTAAAACAGAAGTGGCGGAAATAGAGAATAATCAATCATAGAGCAATATCCATAATAAACCAATCAATGCAGCATGAGCAATGCAATGCAGAGTGAATGCATATGTTTCCTGGTCATTCCATTTTTTTTTCTTTCTTACTTTCTTTCATGTTTTCAATCAATAGAGGTGTCCTTTCTTCGCTCTGTTTAACCCCCAGAGTCCGAGTTGTGTGTCCTTCCTCTCTTCTAGGATTGTCTCGTGTCCCGGCACCAGGACTTGGTCATGCGTGTATTGTTCCATCGCCAAGGGATACCAACCATTATCCTCTTAGTGGTGGCTTGCATTATACCACTGTGAGTGGTATCGACACCCAATCTCAAGACCACCTCTGGGTATAGGTTCTTTTTGGTCGTAACAGTGTTTCTCATACCCATGAGATGATTATGCAATATGACATATCATAAGCATAAAAGATTCACAATTCACACGAATCGGTTATAAAATGCACATAGGCACTTTCACATTGTACAATGTCAAGATATGGCAAAAGAATGCATTTGAACTTTAAATAGGAAATTAAATAGGAAACTAAATATTAGTACATACTAATTACGTACTATTTATTTTATAATTAATAGAACTTAGAACTTAGCTAGTTGATTCAAACTAATACTCGATCCTTTCGGGTGTTCAGTACTCGGTTCTCCCGGGAGTTCAGTCAGACCAATTTAGATATAAATGAAATTAAATAAATATTATCCAAATTAATCTAAAATTTTAAGGGAACAAAACTCAAGTCAAATAACACATTTAAGCACATGAATTTAAATGAAATAATTCATGGATTTAAGAATTAAAGAAATAAAGCACATATGCAATGTAAATAAAAAAAAAGTAAATCAAAATACTGAAGTTAGAAATTTAGAAGCTGAAGCAATTAAACAAATACCAAAGAGCATAATTACTTAAAATATTAGATGAAATAAAATCGAGTCAATTAGGCAATTTCAACACATGCATTTGCACTAAAAATAGTGATATCTATTCAAAGATTAAAAATTGAAAGAAATAAATCCTATAAGCAATTAATCAAATGATAAATACTAACAAGGCAAAAATTAAGCAAATCAAGCAAATACTAAGGAAAAGAACACAATTACTAAAGATATGAAAATGAAAGCCTTAACATGAGAGTCTCAAAAGTAGCACAAAAGGTTAGGGGTATTACATCCTCCCCCACTTAAGATCAATTTCGTCCTCAGAATTGCATAAGTTTCCAAAAGTAAACCAAGTTCCAAAAGTTAGATAGTTTTTCGGAGTTTTCAAAATCAAAGGACATCAAATCACTTCGCTAGCTTTTTCTCAGGCAAATCCTCCTTTTTTACTTCGAGATTGGTCTTTCTCATTTCTTCCTCTCCTATTTCAGGTCCTTCTTCAGGGTCAGATTCTTCTTCACTTATCTTCTCTAACTTAGGTCTCTTATCATCGCCCGGGTAAGAGTAGCATCCCACGGGCATGCTCTGAGTCGCCCAAACCTGCCTAAGTTTGGGTTTCGGGTACTTCCTCTTCTTCACCGTGACCTCCTTGATAGTCTGGTTCTCAATTTGTTGAACAAGCATAAGGATAACTAGAATCCCACAGAGCTCGATCCAATAATCAAACACTAATGAGCGGGTCAATTCAAACAGGGTCATAACCTAAGTTAGCGAACAAATGGGGGTACTTTTCTCGCATCTTAGATTCCAATTCCCAAGACGCATACTTTAGTTCTTGGCTTCCATAGCACTTTCACCAATGATATTTTCTTAGTGCACAATTCTTGCTCCTTTCGATCCATAATTTGTACCAGTTGCTTTACATATGAAAAGTTATCCTCCACGTGCAATGGTGATTACTCCAGAGTATGGGAGAGGTCTGTCACGTATTTCCTTAGCATAGATACATGAAAAAAAATCATGCATCCCTTCCCATTCTGGTGGTAGCTGATATGCCACTGGTCTCACCTTGCTCAGAATCTCGTAGGTCACACAAATCACGGGCTTAACTTTCCTTTCTTTCCAAACCGCTTGACCCTTTTCATGGGCGTCACCTTGAGAAATACCTTACCGCCCACTTGGAACTCCAAATCACGCCGCCTAACATCTACATAGCTTTTCTGCCTACTCTGAGCAGCTTTGAGACGTTCCTTAATAATCTCGATTTTCTCACATGTCTTCAGCACAATCTCGGGACCTAGTAGCTGTCATTCACCAATCTCATCCCAATTGAGTGGCGATATGTACTTGCGCCCATACAAGGCCACGTAAGGAGCCATTCCAATACTAGATTGATAAGTATTATTGTAGGTGAACTCCACCAATGGCAAGTAGTAAATCCAATGACCTTTAAAGTCCAGCACACAAGCTCTGAGCATATCTTCCAGTATCTGAATTGTCCTCTCAGACTGTCCATCGGTCTGAGGGTGGAAAGTCGTACCGAATTTCAACTGCGTACCCATTGCCTTCTGAAAACCATCCCAAACTCGAGAAGTAAAGCGGGTATCTCGGTTCGACACTATAGAACTAAGAATTCCATGTAATCGAACTATCTCCTGAATGTATAACTCTGCCAACCTCTCGGTCGAATAACTAACCTTGATCTGAATGAAAGGCAAGTGAGAGAGAGAGGTGCTGGGGGAAGATGGAGATGAGAGAGAGGTGTGGGGAGAAAGACAGAGAGGTGAGAGAGAGATATGAAAAGAGAAAGAGAGGGAGAGGAAGACAAAAAGGTGAGAAAGAATGAGAGAGAGGTGAAAGAGAAGGATAGGGAGAGCTGGAGTTGAGTGAGAAACGGGTAGTGGGAGATAGAGGGAGAGAGAGTTAGGGAATCAAATTCCTAAAAATTCTCTCATTATCATTTATCACCCAAAATTCCTAACAAATTAACAATTTTCTAAATTAAAGAGAGAGTTGGTGAATTGAAATTGAAATTTAAATGGAAATAAAATCTCACCTAAAAACTCTCTCTTAATCACCCAATAATATTTAATTTACGTTGAGAAAATTCAAATTCAAATGGAAACAAAATCTCATCTAAAAATTCTCTCTCAATCGCTCAACAATCTTTAAGTTCTTAATTTTCATTTAAAAAGAAAATAGAGAAAATTCAAATTCAAATAGAAATAAAGACTCACTTAAAATTCTCTCCTTACCACCAATAATTCTTAATTTGCATTCAAAGAGGGAGTTGCGAAAATTCAAATTCAAATGAAAATAAAATCAATTTTGGATTGAAGAACTATCTCTCTCAAATGAAAGGATTAAATTTTAAACTTCTAATATTAATGATTTCTTTGAATATGTAGTCAACTCATTAATTAATATATTTTTTATTTTATAATTGATCATAATATATTTAAAAATTTATTAATGTACTTTTATTTGTAATTGATGTATTTGGAAACTCATTAATAAGTATTTTATTTCGTCCAATTTAATAAGGTTTTAATTTCATAATTGAACATAATATATTTGGTAACTCATTAAGGGCTAAAAATCATAATGAATTTGAAAATCTGGATATTTATTTCCTAATTGATATAGGCATGTAGAAGATTTTTGAATTGTAATTTTTAAACTTTTAGGTTATGTATTTTTCTCTCCCTCTCTCTCCTCCTCACTTAATCACGTAGTCACGTTCTCCTCACACTTCTCTCTCTCTTTCTCTCACTCTCACGGTTTCACCTCTCTCTCTCTCTCTCTCTCTCTCACATCTCTCTCTGTCACACACTTGGCCGGTTAACTGCCACCGGTATAATTGGAATCGTTAGGCACCGGTCACCGGTGTAACCAGTGTCGGGGGCGGTTAGGGCTTTCGGAAAACCGACCTAGGTGGTGGCGGTGTATATGGAGGCCACAACCGCTTTCGACACCAGTTATGCATAGGCCTAGCCCCTTGGGCGTGTCTGCATGCCATGACATCGAATTTCCCGAGTGCCGCAATCCCTGGTCGTGTTGCACGTGTGTCGTCGACTAATAACATGTTGCTTGCCTTAGCTTGGATCCATCCAAAGCTCCCTGAGGCTAGTGTGAAGACCCTTTCATTGCTATATGCGTTCCACCCCACGCACCCTGACATCTCATGGTGGCATCCATGCTAGAAGCCACGGCATGCCACCATGGTTAACCCTCTAAGGGTCTAACAACTCTCCATATATAGACGTTTTTAGTTTAGGTCAATTATGTTTTCCCCCCACTAACTTATACTCCAATGTCAAATACTCCCTACACTCGAACTCGTTACAACTCACCACCAAGAAGTACGTGTCATGTTTCAATTTTCTTTTTGACCCAATTTTGGTGTTAAATAGGAAATTTTACATCACACGTGATGGGCACGTGACACCCAAAATCACGCGAAAAGACTAGACTGCCCCTATTTCATTCGAGTAAAATTCAATGCCAAAATGCGGTGCGTTTTGAAAGAACAATGATGTTGGAATTTTTAAGGGTTAATTACACTTTGCACCTCTTTAGTTTCATGGATTTTTTACTTTGCACCCCGATCTATCAATTTTAAGACATTAGACCCATATGGATTGGACGTCTTCCAAGTGGATATCAGCGGAGTACTTGGGACAGTTCAAATATAATCATGATTGGCCCATTAGTGCACTAAGGGAAGAGATGAAGTGAACGTTGAAAGTAGATGTGAGTCGGTACAAGTTGTATAGGGCAAGGAAACGTGCAACTACAGAGATATAGGGGATGCATAGAGAATAGTCTACGAGACTTTGTGATTACTGTGCAACATTGTGGCGTACAAACCCGGGGTCTTGTGTAGTTTTGAGGGTTTAGAGGCCGATGAGGGAGATGCAGCTTACCTTTCAACGAATGTATTTTTTTATGGTAGCCATGCGTGATGGTTTCAAGGCAGGCTGCAGACCACTCATTGGCGTTGATGGTTGTTTCTTGAAAGACCCCTATAAAAGTCAATTATTGGTAGTTGTTGGTCGAGATGACATTGAAAATATCTACTCCATTGCCTTTGTTGCTGTGGAGGATGAGTTGAAGAATATCTGGTCATGGTTTTTGCATATTTTAGTAATTGATATTGGGCCCAATCTCCCACACCCACTTTAAAGTTCAGCTTGCATTTTAAATTATGAGATTGCATTTTGGAAGTTCATATTAAATGTTCAGATTTTAAATGACCAAATTGCATTTTCAATGTTCAGATTGCATATTGGAAGTTCATATTACATTTTGGGATTTCAAATTGCTTACACTTTGACTTAATTGACATTGTCGGGCCTCATCCTAAGTTTCAGTGAAGTCCTTCCTACCACAGACCACAGAATTTGCGTACAACACTTGTACAAAAATTTCAAGGATGAAGGTTATCGTGGAGAGTTATTAAAGGACCAACTCTGGGCAGCATCCTTAGCATACACAGTGGCATCATTTCAGGATGAAATGATGACACTCAAAGCACTAAGTGAACCTGTATATCAATGGCTAATTAAGATTGACCCAGTACTATGGACAAGGTCCCATTTTCCAACCCATTCAAGATCATATCTCCTCGTGAACAACCTGTCAGATGATTCAACGCTTATATTATGGAGGCGCGTGATAAATCCATCATCACAATGATGGCGGTTATCAAAAAGAAGTTGATAAGAGGAAAGTGATGCATAAGATGGATAAGAGGTTGTGTCCAGCCATATTAAAGAAGCTTTATAGAAATAGCGTGGAATCATGTGAGTGTATTTTCAAATACGTCGGGAATGGGTTATTTGAGGTGGAGCATAAACGGAGGCAATACGTTGTGAATTTAAAAGAGAAGACGTGTGGATGTAGACACGGGACCTCACGGGCATACCTTATTTCCATGTCATTTTAGCAATTTTGTACGATGGGAGGAAACCCAAGAATTATGTTGACATTTACTACATAGTCAAGACATATATGAAGGCATATGGGCCTATGATTAACCCAATGCCAAGTGAAGAACAATAGGAACATGCAACTTAAGATCCTGTTGTATCTCTAGAAGTGAGAGTGCAACCTAGGAAGCCAAAGAAGTTAAGGAAGAGTGGCACATATGAGCCAAAGAGTCGTATTAGGCTCAGCAGGGTTGGAACTGTAATCAAATGCTCCAAGTGTGGTGCGGAAGGGCACAATGCAAGATCATGCAAGAAGAAGACCTCTACCGAGCAACCCCTAACTAATCCACCCAAGGTATACGCTTTACACTTAATGTACGTTAGTTGCATGTTTAAATGGTTTTATTACTAATATAACTGTTATAACAGTTTCCTGCATCTCAAGCTAGATCATCAGTAGTCGTTGCTTCCGCTATGAAGACCAATGTTGTAAGTTCTTTATATCTTTGGATTACGTTTTGTTTCAAATTGTTTGCGCAAAACAGTTTTATCATTTACCTACGTTACTTGAAACTGAATGCTTTATATTTGCAAGTTCCACAGAATTATGTTGGCAACACGATGCCCCCTAGTTGGGGAAGGAATAGCCCATCGACGTTGCCAAGAAGACGGGGAAAAAGTAACTCATCAACTGCAGCTACGTCAGCACATACTGGGGTGTTGCAACTCGAACCCGAAGCTCAGATCGTTTAAAAGGAGTGGCACGGACCTCAGTGATTCCCCGAAAACTCTTCATTGACCTTATAGATCCTATAGTCGGGTCACAAACAGATTAGCCTAGTCAAGTAATTCAACAGGAAAAAGGAAAACGAAAGACCGATGAAACATATAATTAAGGAAGGCCAAGAAGAAAAACAGGGAAGGCGGATGATAGCACAAGCACGCTGGGAAAGACGAATAAAAGGACCCGCCACAGTGAGAAATTGTACAATGTAGACAATTTTTTTAGATTGTTGAAGTAGAATGTAATAGTTGGGCTATAAGTAGTATATAGGTTGGGATAGTTGTATCTATTTTTTGAGGCGGTTGTGAAGTTGAAATAGCTGGGTTAGGTGCTGTCTATTTTGTTATTGTACAAACACAGTGCAATTAAAAAATTGATGGTTTAGGTGATGTCTATTTTGAAACTGTCCATTTTGAAGCTGGATGTAGCTAATGGTTCAGGCATTTGGATGCTTTTCTTGAAACTAGTTATATTTACAATTAACACAGGTGAAAGATGCAAAAAAAAATAAGAAAAACCAATCTGATTATAAGTTGTGAAGCAATAACAATCAAAATGCAATTTTGGTTTATTTTATGTTGCTTCGAAAAAATAGCATGACGCCATGATGATAACAATAAAAAGATTAACACCTCTCATTCTTATTACTTTTCAATATGAAAAAGAAGAAAAAAATGAAAATGAAAAAAATGAAAAGGTCATCTTATTCAAAACCCTAGTTGGCAGTTGAAATGTTATATAGCAGATTGTGTTGTTTTATATTTGGCAAGAAAACCACAGTGAAGCACCAGCACCTGAAAACCTTACGAAGCTTGTGCTAAAAGACATTCGATTTGTGACAAAATTTGACTTGAGATGGTGGCTCTTCCTTAAGTACAAAAAACTACTCCGTAAAAAATGAGGCATTCCAATTCTGTTATAAAATACAGATATAATCATTAACCATAAAAAGGAAATAAGTTACATCAAACTACTCCGTCAAAATGACGTAATTACATAATCAGGGTCCCATGCTAAACTAGAACGTCAAAACAACATAATTACACAGTTAGGGTCCCATGTCAGACTACACAATCAAAAGGACATGAGTACTACAATAATTAGGGCCCAGGACTACAACATCAAAAGCTATTTATGTCAATTTACCTAGACAACAACACAATCTAGACAAGATAACTACTAATAGAATGCACAACATCAACACAGTGAACTTATACTTATTTACAACAGTGTCATAATTTTCAATCTTCTTCTTCAGGTTTTCCTTCTCCTTCTTCGGGTTTACTTCACCTTCTTCAGGATTTCTTCTCCTTCTTCAGGCTTTTCAGGCTTCCAATCTCCTCCTTCAAGATTTCACTCTCCTCCTTCAAGCTTTCAATCTCTTCTTTCATGCTTTCAATGTTCTTCTGGTCAACATTTAAACATTTTTGCCTATCTCGCATTCGTTTCAACACAATTTTCCCATGTTCACACATTGGAGGATCAACCCAAGCAAAAAATTTCACACTCGTGTTAATCTTATAGTTCGGACAACTATAAAATCAACGTCCAAAATTGTGCTCGGTGTACGAGGTCTTCGAGTAGGTTATGACACCGCAGAAACATTGAGGGCTACCAGAATTTGCCCCACTTTCTGTAACCCAAGAACTGGTACCACTTTTGAAAGTAGACATAACTGAATCTCATTGACCAAAATCCTAAATCAGCAATAGCACAACACACTTAACTCATGTTGCAAACTACAAAACAATTACTGATATAAGGTTCCAGACCCTAACTAAATCACTTAATCTCATGTTGCAAACTACAAAAAAATTACTGACGCTAACTAAAGCACTTATCTAAGAACACTACAAAGACATTGATGGGTTTCCTCAACCTACAAATAAATTACAGAGTTGATCTAAGATCAATCTACCCAAAAATTAAATACAAAAATGCAACTCTAGCAAGTTGGGTTTTCGCACATGTTGGCACCTCTTCAGATGTTACGAAAATTTCGATTTTAGATTAAGTAAAGGGTTTTACATTAAACAGATTCACAAACAACAATGAAAGGAGAAATATGTAAATGGTTTTTCATTAAGTAAGAGTTTTACCTTGCCAATCGGAGAAGAAATTTCCTTTCTAATCCTAATTGCCACTCTTCTTACGTGGATTTCTGACAGCGACGAAAAGCAAGTCCCGACGGCAATGAAGACGAAATAAAGAGGATTATGTTATTTCAAAATGCACCACATTTAATTTTACTAGAATGGAATGTGGGAAAATTGGTTTTTTCGAGTGATTTTGGTGTCACGTGCCCATAACATGTGAAGAAAAACGTTATCTTTAATGTCATAACCGGGTCAAAAAGCAAATTGAAACACTATACGTACTTCGTAGTGATGGGTTGTAACGAGTTCGATTATAGAGAGTATTTGAGATTGGGATGTATGTTCGTGGAGAAAAACCTACTTAACCCTTTTAGTTTTAAATACCTTCTTACTTACTGATCGCGAGAGATTCGGAAAAAGATTCAGTGCAAAGACACAATGTTCAAAGCAACGGTTCTTATTTGAAAAAAAAAATACATCTAATGGTCCAACAATCACCACGTACTTTAATGAGATTTGGAGACAAATCCACGGCTTGACTCCTCTGGCTTTAGCCAAGCTATTTTTTTATCACTTTTTTCTACTTCCCCCGCATTTGTTCTCTTCCCAGGTTTTCCTCTTCCCCGAATCCACTCTTCTTCTCCTATAATCCGACCGTCCCCAATTACTTGAGATTTTACGGTAAAAGTTGTTGCTGAGATTCATCATTTGCAAATTCGTATAGACTCCAAAGTCTTTAGATACATCTCCAATGAGTTGGTTTCCATCTAAAAACAGTCTGCCCAAACATGTGCAAATTTTCAAACTTTGGGGAACTCGGGTTGTTGTCTAGAGAGAAATTTTGAAGTGATCCCCTGCGGCAAATGTTTTGGGGCAAAATACAGCTAAATAGGTTTGAGCCCAATTCCAACAACTCTAAGTTCATCAAATCTCCAATTCCTCGAGGAATGATATCAGAAAATCGGTTTTCATGAAGAGATAAAGATATAAAGTTGCTTAAATTAGGAAATTGAAACGTATCTTCTTAATTCAGATAAGAAACTGATTTGATCTTTTTCGAGGGATCAGCCTCCAATGCCAACTTTTGGTTGCAAATTGCCAGATTGCAGATTTTCATTAACTTTGAATTTAAATACACAACGTTAAACAGCTACTTCCGTAACAAACTCCTAGTCTATAGGACTAAAACTAACTCCTAATCTAAAGGCCCTTGACTCGACAAAAGCTTACTTAACTAAAGTGGTTTCATCCTTGCGAAAGACTCGGTCAGAATGAAATCACCCAGTCATTTTATTATACTACTCCCTACTGGGCCTAACTTGAAAACAAGACAAGAAGCAATAAATGGCCCAAACGAACAACACAATAATTAATCGGGCACATGACAGATTCCCCCCATAAAAAAAACCTTGCCCTCAAGGTTAGGAAAGTCTTCCTGAAGCTTCTGAAAATCAACCCAAACGGCATCTTCGTCAAACATGTTGTGCCACTGAACAAGCAACTCAGTGATTGCCCTGCTGCCTTTCTTTTTCATACGTCTGGCTAATATTTTCTCCTGCTAGGGGCGCCATCTTCCTTTAGTTAAAGCAGGGAGGAGATGGACGTGAGTTTGTTGAAGTCCAATCTTTCGTTTAAGCTGCGAGACATGGAACACTAGATGGACTTGCGCAGAAGAAGGAAGCTCTAACTTGTAGGCCACTGAGCCTACTTTCTCAAGAATCTTGAAGGGGCCATAAAAATTAGGGCTTAATTTGAGATTTCGTCTTGCTACCACCGATTGCTGTCTGTATGGCTGCAAACGAAGGTAAACGTGCTCGCCAACTTCAAAATTTCTTTCAGTGCGGTTGCGATCTGCCATACTTTTCATTCGGCTTTGGGCTTCTTGCAGGTTGTTTCTTAGCAAAGCAAGGTTGTCGTCACGGTCCTTCAAGGTATTCTCTACCGCTTGCATACTGGTATCTCCTTTAGTATAGGACTGCAATTTTGGAGCTTGATAACCATAAACAATTTCAAATGGGGTAAACTTACTTGAACTGTGGTGAGCCGTGTTATACCACCATTCGGCTAAGGGAAGCCATTTTGTCCAATCCTTAGGTTTGTCACCTGTAAAACACCTTAAGTATTGTTCCAAAGATTTATTCACAATTTCAGTTTGCCCATCTGACTGCGGGTGATAAGCTGAAGTAAAATTTAGCTCCGTACCTTGCAACTTAAATAGCTCTTTCCAGAAATTGGAGGTGAAAGTAGGATCCCTGTCAGTCACTATTGAATGAGGCATACCATGTAGCTTAAATATGTTAGCTAGAAATATATGAGCCACTTTAGCCGAAGTGTAAGGGTGTGATAAAGAGATAAAATGAGCATATTTAGACAAACGATCCACAACCACCATAATCACTGAAAACCCCATAGAATTGGGCAAACCATCAATGAAATCCATTGATACATCTGTCCAAATTTGTCTTGGTATTGGCAGAGGATGAAGGAGTCCAGCTGGATGGACATTCTCTGTTTTATTATGCTGACACACTTCACATTCCTGCACAAACTTCCTGACATCACTCTTCATCCCTTCCCAATAAAATTCAGATCTAACTCTATGAAGAGTTTTATGATAGCCTGAGTGTCCCCCTAAAGGGCTACTATGGACTTCATGGAGAATTTGATCTTTTAAAGGAGTACTTCTTCCAACATATAACCTCCCGTTATAAAATAACAGCCCATTTCTTTTTGAAAATTTCTGGAAATTTAGCTCACCTCGCTGGAACTTTTGCATTTTTTCTTGAAGGCACTGATCAGTTTGGTAGTCCTTTTTTAAGATATCTAGCCAGGATGCCATAGGAAATGTTATAGCTTGTAACGTAACCTCTTCTTGTACTGCCTCTTTTCGAGATAGTGCATCAGCCACTGCATTAAGTTTGCCTTGCTTGTATTCCACCTGAAAATCATAACCTAACAACTTGGTAATCCACTTTTGTTGAAGTGGAGTACCCACACGCTGTTCCAGCAAATATTTGAGGCTTTGTTGGTCGGTTTGGACCTTAAAAGGCTTTCCTAACAAATATGGCCTCCACTTCTTTACAGAAAAAATCACTGCCATTAGTTCCTTCTCATAAGTAGATAGGGCAAGTGCCTTACCTTTCAATGCATAACTGAAGAATGCTATCTACCTTCCTTCTTGCATAAGCGCCGCACCAAGACCCACACCTGAAGCATCACATTGTATGACAAAGGTTTTGGTAAAATCAGGTAGAGCCAAAATAGGGGGTTAGTAACAGCACCCTTAAGACGTAGGAAAGCTTCTCTAGCAGAATCAGTCCAATTGAATGAATTTTTTTTTAGCAATGATGTGAGAGGAGCTGCAATGAGGCCATAATTTTGGATAAACTTGCGATAATATCTAGTGAGCCCTAGAAATCCCCTAAGAGACTCTAGGGTCGTTGGAAAAGGCCAATTAAGCATGGATTCCAGCTTTCTAGGGTCGGCTTTTACCCCTTTTTTTAGATTAAGTGGCCTAGATACTCAATTACAGCGCACCCGAAGCTGCATTTGGAGAGTTTGGCATATAGGCAGTGTTGTTTGAGTGTTGACAGAACAATTTCCAGATGCTTTTGATGCTCAGTAAGGTTAGGACTGTAGACTAGAATATCGTCAAAAAAAACAAGCAGAAATTTTCTCAAATATGGCTTGAATATGTCATTCATGAGACACTCGAAGGTGGAAGGAGCATTTGTTAAACCAAATGGCATAACGAGAAACTCGTAATGTCCTTCATGAGTTCGAAATGCAGTTTTGTGAACATCATCAGGACAAACTCGAATTTGATGATATCCCGATCTTAGATCTAGTTTTGAAAAGACAGATGCACCATGAAGCTCATTTAGGAGCTCATCAACCACAGGGATAGGGTATTTATCTTTTATAGTTTCATTGTTGAGAGCCCTATAATCCACACAAAGTCTCCAACTTCCATCTACCTTCCTAACAAGGAGGACTGAGGAAGAATAAGGACTTTGGCTAGGCTGGATTATCCCATTCTTGAGCATATCCTTGACTAAATTTTCAATCTCAGTTTTTTGAAAGTACGGGTAACGATAAGGCCTAACACTTACTGTCGTAGCCCCTTCACGAAGGGGTATATGATGGTCATGAGATCTAGGAGGAGGAAGCCCTACTGTTTCATTAAAAACCTGGGAGTAAGAGTGGACTAGTGTAGTTAACGAAGAGTGCATTTCAATAGATTGACAACTAGGAGTAGAAAGATTCAAGTGTTGAATTACTAAACCCCTCTGTTTTTGTCTCATGGCCTTAATCAATCATTTCCCTTCCATAAGTGTTAACGCTGAAGGAGTAAGGCCCTGCAAAATAACAGACTTCCCAAACAAAGTAAATTCCATCTTAAGCTTCGTAAAATCCCATAGGATAGGGCCAAGAGTACTAAGCCAATTTATACCCAATACTACATCACACCCCCCGAAAGTTAGAACATAGAAATCTGTGAAAAATTTTGTACCTTGCAAGGAAAACTCCACATTAATGCACTTGCCTTGGCTGTATAAGGTGTCGCCATTAGCAATTTTGACCTTAAGGCAATCAGTTGATGTTACTGGTAGCTGGATCTTCTTAGGAATTCCAGGATCCATGAAGCTATGTGTGCTTCCGGAATCCAAAAGAATCACTACCTCCAGTCCTTGAATCCGTCCCTTTAGTCTCATGGTATTAGATGAAACAGCTCCAGCAAGAGCATGGATGGAAATAGCAGGGCTATTTTCTTCTTCAATTGCTTTCCCTTCAGTGACGTTGCCCAATAAAAGTGGTCTATTCTGTTGCCCTTCGTCCACTTCCTCATTAATTAGTTCTTCAACATCCATAAACAATATTCTGCCCACTTTGCATTTATGATTCTGTCCCCACTTTTCATCACAATTGAAGCATAAGCCTCTCTCTCTTTTCTCCTTCATTTGACTTGGAGATAGCCTTTGGACTGGGACAATTCTCTTGTCATCCGGGCTGGTTTGGGCTCCCATTGGTGCCCTGTTCGATCCAGCAACAGGTCTGGTTGCTCTTTTAATGGCCAGCACATTCCCTTCCTGCATTTTTTCCATTCCATAAGCAATAACAAGGGTAGGGGCTGCAACATTCTTACCTGGTATCTTATTTCTTCCTTAAGGCCACTTAAAAAGCAGCTAAGCTTATAATGCTCAGCTAAGTCATGTAGTTGATTGGAAACAAACTCAAATTGAGTCTTGTAAGCCTCCACGCTGGTTGTCTGCCTCAACTTTGTCAACTCTTCCATGGGATCTTCATAAGCACTTGTGCCGAATCTAGTATTAAGAGCTCGGAAAAATCCTTCACAGCTAGTGATTCCTCCTGTGGCCTCCAAGTCTTGGAACCAGGTAAGCGCCTTTCCTTCCATGTGAAAAGATGCAAAAATGACTCTGTGATGTGGATTGATATTGTTGTAATTAAAGAATTGATTTGCCTTGTAGATCCAAACTTTCGGATCATCCCCATTGAAGCGAGGAAAATCAATCCGAGTTGCTCTCAATTACAGCGCACTTCCAACATCTCCACGGTTTGAAACGTCTCCAACATCCTTTTGTTGCTTTCCAAGAGCACGGACCAATGTTTCCACATTTTGAGTCATGGCCTGCAATTGCTGGTTAACAGAGTTGAGTGTCTAGAGTTCTCTGTTGCACTTCATTAACTCTTTGTTGTTCTGCATTTGACAGCCTCAATTTGCTATAGCTTCAGATAGTTGGGTGAACCTTGTACCCTCAGCCATAAGGAACGTAGCCTTTGATACCACTGAAACGTATCTTCTTAATTCAAATAAGAAACTGATTTGATCTTTTCGAGGGATCAGCCTCCAATGCCAACTTTTGGTTGCAAATTGCCAGATTGCAGATTTTCATTAACTTTGAATTTAAATACACAACGTTAAACAGCTACTTCCGTAACAAACTCCTAGTCTATAGGACTAAAACTAACTCCTAATCTAAAGCCCTTGACTCGACAAAAGCTTACTTAACTAAAGTGGTTTCATCCTTGCGAAAGACTCGGTCAGAATGAAATCACCCAGTCATTTTATTATACTACTCCCTACTAGGCCTAACTTGAAAACAAGACAAGAAGCAATAAATGGCCCAACGATCTATCGAGGCCCAAACGAACAACACAATAATTAATCGGGCACATGACACAAATAAATTTGGAACGGAACTAGAGAATTGGTTTTCGCTCAAGTCAATATCATTGATATTTTTTAAATTTTTAATCTCTTGAGGAATCGAACCAAAAAGTTGATTCTGGAAGAAAGCAAGATACATAAGATTCTTTTTTATTTCATCTTCGTTAAAGTAGAGGCCTCTTAACGAAAGTCACACATCCACAAAACAAATGAAAACGGGGAAAGAACAAATGCTGGAGCACTGTTTGAAAAGAAGAGGGATTTGGTGAAGATGACAACCAGGGGAAAGAACAAATGCCGGAGAACCATTTGGGAAGACGAGACGTGTTGGGAAAGAATAAGGGTGGGCATGCAAATTTTCCGGTTTTCGGCGGAATTTTCGGTACCGGTATTCCGGCACCGGTTCCGGCCAATAACGGAATCGGATCCCATTTTAGAGAAATCCCGGAACCGGCCGAAAATTCCAGTTCCGGAAAAAAAAAAAATTTAAGATATTTTTATTTGGGTTTCTTAATATTGGATAGTTTGACTTTTTTATTTGGTTGGTTGCCTTAGTATTTCTCTCATAAATATATATTTTATGTTAATTGATTACTTGATTTTCTTAATATTCTCTTATAGATGTCTTTTTTTTGTCTTTTTTAGAGATTGAGCATTGGAGAAGCTTGGAATTTTTGATGAATTAGGAAGCTTGAGATTTTGATTCTTGAATTTGGAATTTTAGATGTCTTTTAATATTTATCTTTTACTTGGTTTTTAAAATTTCAAAGAACTAATTTTAATTTAGAGTTCACCTTTTTGAGTTTGGATTATTTGTGTGCTTGTTTAGAGTTCATCTTTTTCTTGTTTAGTTGTTTAGTTGTTTACTTATTTGTATGATTAATTGTTTGTTTAGTTTTTCTTTTGTAGTTTGAAGAATGTCTTGTTTATTTATTTATTTGTATTTTTTATTTGTTTATGGTTAATTGTTTGTTAATTTTTTGGCATTTGGATATTGGCATTTGAATTTTGGCCCTTTATATTGGATGATAGTATTTTATATGATACTTGGTTTTTATTTTGGACTTGGACAACAAGTAAAAGATGTAAGTTTTTTTGCATAATTAGTTATGGGCCCATACAAATCTGGCCCTTTTAGACCCAAATAAGAAACCGGAATTTTTCGGTTTCGTTTCCGGCAATTCCGGTTCCAATTTTGGTGTATTTCGAAATGGAACCAGAATGAAAATTACAATTCCGATGGATACCGGAACGGAAACCGGAATAGACAATTCTGATTCCGTTGCATCTGGCGTCCACCCTTAGAAAAGAAGCATAGAAAAAAAGTGATAAAAAATTGTTTGCCTGAAGCGCCAAGCCGTGAATTGGTATCCAAATCTAATTAAATGATGTGGCGATTGTTGGACCATTAGATGTATTTTTTAAAATAAGTGCCGTTACTTTGAACTGTTTTTAACAATGTCTCTTTGCACTGAATCTTTTCCCGAGAGATTCTCCACTGAGTTCGGGGTTGATGCCTTTAGAATATTAGCCGACCCATTTGAATGAAATACAAAACCCCAAAACTATACCTTATTGCTTTCTAGAACTCCCAAGTCAGTCACTTCTGCTATCACACAATATATTACTATTGGAATATATCAGTAGGGCTATTTGACCGGCGTATCATGTTGTTGGTCATAAAAATCCACCGGCCGGCGTAATTGTTTGTTCTCTCGTTTTCGAAACCAGTACTAGGCTATGATTCTGCATTTTCGAATGGATATATTATATGGACTGCCTGAAGTTGATAAAGCTTCTTCTTCTTTCTTTTTTTCATTCTTGCTATACGCTTATAAAGCACAGTATTTTATAGCTGGATTCAATTTGCACTCTTTGTGGAGGAAGAACATCAAGCTTACCTCCAAACAGATAGACCAACAAAAAAACTAGCGGATCTGCATTAATTATTGTCCCCCTAGCTAATTGAATAAAAAAATTCCAGGTTAAGTTAATAGAGTAACTTGTTCGTCTTCCAGAATAATGGTATACTACCTGATCTAAAGATATATACGAGTAGTGCATTTTAGAACTTGCAGCCATAACTCATTTCTTTGAAACATGGATATGAAGCGACTGGGGTAGGTAGGGAGCCTGCAGCCACCCTCCCACAAGCTTTACAAAACTGAAAAGAATAAAAAGTCTGTCAAAGTTCCGGTGAGAGTGATACCTGGAAATTCGTTCTTGTCAAAGTTCCGGTTAGGGTCCTTTGTTTGATTGTTTATAAAATAAATTAGTTGTTTTTAAGTTTTTTTTTTATCTCAAAGTGAAGTCAAAGTAAAAAGTTTTCAAGTCAATGGTAAAAACTCTATTATTTTTCCCAAAAATACCCCTCCCTCCATAATCCATCTCCAAACTAACGGAATTTGTTGAGTTGTCAAAAATTTTCACGCCATGGCCAATAGAAAGAGGACACGTGTTCGATTTGCTGACTGGGCTAATATGTCCATGTGGTTCCCGTACAATTCACGCTGTCAACTAATTTTTCATGCCGAAAATGCCCCTGCCACGTCATTAAAAAAATAAAGCACACTTTGCCCCTGTCGACCTCATCCCCATCCCATTCGTGTCCCCTTTCTCTCGAACCCTAGGTCATTTCCCTAAATCTCTCGAAGAAGAGCTACCTTGCCTGAAAATGCCCACCTCCTTCCCCAACTTTCCCCCAAATCCTTCCTAAAACCCTAGTTTCGAACGTGTGATGGTTTCTCACATAAACGTCATCACATTTTAACCATGCTGCCATGCAGGTTTCTTCTACTTTTCTACTTTCGTTTCCCTGGCAAGCAGTATCATTGGAAAACGATCCCTGAATTCTCTCTCTCCCCAGTCTCTATAGCTCTCTCACTTTTTAATAACAACAACAGACGCAGAACAACCTTAGATAAAACTGTCCTCGAATAGAATTCCAGTGCATTTGGCGAATTCGAGAGTCTTTCCTATACTTTCCCTATGTTTGGTACCTGAGAAAACTAAGGGTAGCAAACAAGAACAATAAATAGGTGAGAAAGCTCTTTAGAGCTTACATTAAGCCTTATGTTAACTAAACTTCTGATCTCGTACGTAGTTGTCTTTCCATTCGTTGTCTCAGGAACCAATAGTTGACTACGGACAGTTCTTGTGTCCATTATAAAGATGTCTAGTTGTTCTTGTTTGGTTCTTTGTCATCTTCTACATGGCTTTCTTTGGAATGAGATAATGAACTGGAATTCTATTTGAGGAAAAGACACAAGAACTCGTCGATTACACTGAGCTGAATTAAGTTCGGTGAACTGGAATTCCAGTGCAAAAATTTGGCGAAGGAAATCTCTATCGGGTTGGGAATGGTTGTGGGTCTACGCTTATGGTTAGTTCATTTAGGTGATGTGGTTAAAGGGCATTTCGGTAAATTGTTATGGAGAGGAGTGAGAGTTGGAAAAAGAATTTCTTCCAATCAATATAGCCTCACACGTGTTCTATTTTAATTGGATGTGACGTGGTCACTTAGTCCACGTCATCAATTTCCGTCAAAAAATAGATGGAATATTATTGCCAGAAGGGTATAACGGGAAAAATGGATATACCACGGGGTGGCGGGACAACAAAAAGTATCCTAGGGGTATATTTAGGAAAACATTAAACCCGCACACGTGTATATTAAGCCAATAAAAATAGATTTTGAAAGTTAAATATGACAGTTTTATATTCTTTTATTTTTAAGCCACGCGGGCGCTTCTCTTATAGTTGCATAATGGAAATTGAACTACGGGAACCAAATTTATAGCAAAAGTACCTCAGGACCTTCACGTTGAAATCAATACTTTAGGGGACTAAAATATTAAAATTTTGAGAAAAAAATTTCATGCAACGCGGCAGCCCACGATTGGCGCTGAGATGTAATTTAAAATTCACGTGAGCACCATCCATCCGTTGGCTAATGGCAATTAGATGAGGAGCTATTTGTCTAAAAATCTTATCTTAGAGACCCGACGATTGAAATCGATACCTGAAGGACTAAAATATAAGTGTAAATTACAAAGACCTATACAATAATTATGTTTTTTTCTATAAATATGTAAATTATTAAGCGCAAAACATTTTTAAAAAAAAAAAGACTTTCTTGAAAATATTTTAAAAGAGTAACCAAGAAAAAAAAATCTTGAAATTGAAAAGGTTTATGAAAAAAATTTTTTTTACATAAATATATGAATTCTGTAACCATATCAATCAAACACCGGTAAAATATATGAAAGTCTTTCACAGAGAGATGTGTGGAAGAACATTACCTTATACACCTTGTTCTGAGAACTATGATAACCTTTTGAGTAAGATTACGTTCAGTAGGCCAAACAGAGAAAATATTATATTTTGAAGATGAGCATTAGTGAAAGAAAGACATTGTGAAGACCACACAAGTCCCAGATCACCCTTTACAATTTGTAGCTCTTGCTATGTTTCATCATTCGCCCTTCTGAACTGTAAAATCTGAAGCTTTTCTGTCTCTAGACTATAGTACTATACTGTGAGTTTAGACGTTTCAAACAAGAGAAAGGAAAAGCAAGATAAAGAAAAGTACGTAGCCAATGGTCGGCAACCCGTATGTAGTATAGGACACTTTGCAACTTCCAGGCTCTCGGATTATTCTACTACATTAATCATCTTGTATAAAACTAACTAGACTCTATACAAGGAAGCCTCCCATGAGAAAATACTCGCCAAAGAGGATATTGTGTAAGCCAGGACAACAGAAGGTAAAATGGTCATAAAGCGAAGTGGAATAGTGGGAGAATAAAGTGGCTGTCAAGATACTAGAAGAGGCACTGATGTCAGAACCGAAACAATTTGGACCTTTGGTCATGGGCAAACAGCAGATCAAAGCCAATAAAGAAACCAGGGGACGTTTGTCTCCGGAAATTTCTACCCCTCAAAATTTCCAAACAATCATAAAATAATCTTTCTCTCCTCATTAAATTATAAAATAACATTATACTATTCAGTTAGATCTTCTCTCTCCTCACTTTTCCATAAAATATCTATACTTTTCACAAACCCCAATACCCAAAATTTCCAAAACCCCAAAATTTCCACAAACAAACACCTTAGGTCAGCTATACATCCCATGCACGTCACCTCAAGGTTGAAAAATGACACTGAGATAACCACAAGGATAACCACTTTGCAGCATTAGCTCTCTCACCATGTTCCATAAAAGACATTTCTTCCAACTTAAAGAAGCATAAGACGGTCCTTATTAACCATGCCCCAACAATGCTCTAAACATTAATTTCTACTCAAGCCACAACTGTATAATTCAAGTATAAAAAGTGGTTCTTTGCACACTGTAAATCGTTGCAAAACAATTTCACTTGCAGTAGGAGGATGTCTTTTCTCCCGGGGGCAAAATGAGTAAGAAGTGGCATCATTGTATAACGAGATTAGCATAGTAACTAGGTAAGGATAACATCCATATCAAGAAGTGATCATAAATCCAAGTGAAAAAAAAAATGTAACAATCAGGTACACCAACAAGTGTATTCCGAGGGGAATTGTTGTGAAAACCTATATCGGCATGAATATCTACTACACATGATTCATATCTTCATCAACTATACAAAAGCCGGGCCAGAGAGGAACAAGATCAGAAAACAAGAAGACACAAGATTAGGCAACAGAAGAAAAAAACAGAAACTCTAGTTAGAGACTTGTCAAGCTGCATTTCCTGTCTTCGCATCCTTCGACTGCTAATCCCTGTGCTCGGGTAGGTAGCTGGGTAAGGGTAAGCGAACAAACTTGTATTTGAACTCCCAAACATCCTCGCATACACCATCTCCCCAAACATACCGATTGTTGGATTAAATAAATTGCTCGTCGCTGTACCGCCAATATAAGTTGATGCATCTGCAGCATAACCTCCATATGGGTGAGGGAAGTATTGTTGATGAAATGATTGTGGCCCAGAGTGAAAATAATTTGGAGGATGTTGCGGGCTCAAATCCAAAGCAGAGGTCGTAGAAGAAATAAGTGTGTTCAACCCACAAGGAGGTGGCCTACAGGGTACAACCATACCCAGATTGGGTTTCTTCCCATTAGCTTCTGAAGGTGATATGCCACGGCCATAGAGAGGGACCATCAAAGTCTCAGAGATGTTAGCTTTACAAACGGGACACTTCTGTTGCTGGTCTGTTTCATCAGTGGAGGTTTGCACATGAAGCCACTTGTAAATGCAAGGCCAGCAATACAGGTGACCACACAGGGTGACCACAGGTTCATGTGCTGACTCCAAGCATATGTTACAATCAAAGCAGCCATCTTCATTTTCTGAAACTGTTTTTACTGCTGAATTAGATTTCCATTTCTGCTGGAAAGGCATATCTTCACCAGATTCAAAGGCCAACTCACGGTCAAAGAAATTCAAATGATGTTCCATAGCTAGGTACTCTGTTAAAATGAGGTTTCATCAGGAAGATACAATATCAAGAAAGCCGCATTAACACAAATCAATAATATTCAATAAAAAAAAAGACAGATATCAACATTACAATGAAAACAAAAGCAAAGTACTCACTACAACTAGAATTGGTGTTATATGGACAATGACTCGCAAAGAAATATCTACAATGATCAAAGCTGACCTCCAGCCAATAGCCCTCCTAAACTGAAGTTTTAAACACAAGGTTTTCAAAGCATTTCAAAAAGGAAAGGAAAAGACTGTCAGGGAACAATGCTACCTATCATCATCACAACAAGGAAAGGAAAAGATTATGTCTGGGATGCCACCAGCATAATCCAAGCTGAGGCCCTTGAAGCCTTACACTCCTTTCCAGTCATGTCTTCTAGATCATTCTAGTCATTCCGATTTTTCTTAAACATCAAAAAATGCTAAATATCTGCAACTCTATCTGATCATTTAGAACTGATCAGACCCAAACCCAGTAAAAATCGCAGAAATTGCATCAAATTGAAAAGACCTTAACTCTCCATCTGATTGTTTTTTTTTTTTTTTGATAAGTAACTCTCCATCTGATTGTTCACACCCGCCCTTGTGATTTTAGTTTCAATTCATAGATTTTAGTTGGGGAAGATTATAAAATGTTCCTAATATCATGGCTTATGTTCATCTCACCATCTAGTCAAAACAGATATGGAAACTAGTGAAACGCCGCATTTCGTCTGCTGAGGAATTTCCAAAAGCCAAAAAGAGGAATCGAAAAGCTCAAAACTTCCAGTTCATTGATCATAAGTTGATTGTGGGTAAAGTTTTATCTTATTCCCTGTGCCCCAAATGTTAACCTCAACCTAATGACCGCAACAGAAAATCTTGGCCATAAAGAAGAAATCCATCTACACAACGAAGATCTGCAAGGCCCTGATTGTTTCAAAGAGAAAATCATCCTCAAGAAACATAGAGTTTAAGATCCAATGAAATAACTTTTGAAAGTTGATCGCAAAGATATATTCACCACCGAGCTTCAAATAACACAAAAATTCATAAACACGAGCCAAACAGACACTAAAAAGAAAAAACCCAATTGCTCTTCAAAAGGAAAGTATTTCGATTCAACAGGAATTTGGTAATCGTTTTCTGCTGTTAATAACATTTCCTAGACACAGGTTCAAACAAATAAATTACTGCTCTATCACTAATTTATTACTTATCAATGTCAAACTCTTGATAATGAAAAAGAAAATCCCCAAAACCCGAATAAAAATACGCAAACCAAGAATTTTCTTTTCCCCAGACATTAAAACCTCAAGAACGAACACCGAGCATACCTCTTGTAGAACGGGCTCGCCGTAACAAAACCTTCAATGGTACTTTAATCAATTGTTGATAGAATGATAGACAAACAGAGAGAGAAGGACAGGATAATTGAGAAACGAAACGGAAAAAGCTTCACGTTTTCTTTCTTTAAGGGGGTTTTTGGCTCACGGAGGAGAAAAGGAACGGTTGATCTGGATGGGATGAGGGAGAGGGTGGCTCCTCTATATAGAAACTTTGCTCTTTAGACTGGCCTGCTGACACGTGCGGAAAATATAGCTTGCACGAGTGAGATCTGACCACAGGGGATTTTAGCCCTTCGCAATCGCCCCTGGCCGTCGCCTTCGAGGCAACTAACAAGGCATCGTGTCTATAATATTACATTTCGTTTTGCCAATTGTTTTTTTGTTTTATTTCTATTTAAAATATATATATTTATTTATTTCGTTTTGCTTCGTCATCACGTGGCTCCTCGTCACAAAGTTGAGATTCGGGGCTCTGAAGTCTGAACTGCAGAAGAATCGGTTTTGGACAGAGAGCTAATGGTGGGTTGGTGAGATGTTACACAATGGGGGAGCCAGAATTTTTTTCTAAAAACTATATTTTAAAAATAGATATGATAGTAGAAGAAAATAAAAGTTGATAGTACAAAGAGGATTTTTATTTAATTTAAACATCTATCGCTGATTTTGTCTAAAAATAATGTAAAAAAAAACATTTTCAATTTGTTTTTTCTAGCTAGCAAATCTCTTCCTAATTTTGCTTAAAAGATAATGAAAAAATTGCAAATAGGGAATCATTTTCAAATTTTTTTCTCTGGACAAATAAATGTCATCCTTGTTTTTTATAAAAGTACATTTTTGTTAAAATTTTAAGTCGCAAAACGCCATGCCAATCATTATATTAAAAAAATAGAGGTATTTTAAGGTTGTGTTTGTGTTGTAATATTTTTGGTATGGGAATATGTGTTGGTATTGGGTTTAGTGAAAAGGTGAAGAGAGAGGTAATTTTTTATATTTTTTGTAATTTTTATATTTTTTTATGGTAGAGAGAGAGATTATATTAAAGTATTTTATTAGGAGAGAGATAAAATTTTAGGGAATGTTATGAACGCAAACGCAGCCTTAGTGTATATTATTTTTTTAAGGAAATTGACATTTTAGTCCTTAGGTTTTACACCTTTTTACGTTTTAGTCCTTGGGTTTCACATTTTAAATCTAAAGCCCTTAGGTTTCTTACCTTTGACGATGAGGTTTTTCCGTCAGTCTGTCGTCCATATGTTTAACGGACTATGTAGGGGTAGACCGGGTATATGTGTAAAACATGAGCGGTCAATCGGTATATGAAGCGGTTGACATTTTAATCCTTAGGTTTTACACTCTTTTACGTTTTAGTCCTTGGGTTTCAAATTTTAAATCTAAAGCCCTTAGGTTTCATACCTTTGACAATGAGGTCCTTCCGTCAGTCTGTCGTACATATGTTTAACGGACTATGTAGCGGTAGACCGAGTATATGTGTAAAACATGAGCGGTCGACCACTTCAAATTGCTGACGTGTCAGAGAACTCCGTTAAGTATATGGACGACAGACTGACGGAATGACCTAATCGTCAAAAGTATGAAACCTAAGGGCTTTAGATTTGAAATTTAAAACCCAAGGACTAAAACGTAAAAGAGTGTAAAATTCAAGGACTAAATTATCAATTTCCCTATTTTTTTAATAATTTAAAATATAATGTATCAAAATTAATAATTTAGATATTATCTTAGAATTAATGATAATTTAATCATGTAATAATTTTTATATTTTATGATTTGTCATTTTAAAACAAAAATAATCTCGTTATTCATGTACGAGAATTAATTTGTGTTTATCATTTTCTTGTGAGATAGGTTAAGTATGGACTAAGTATGAATTAATTTGTGTTTATCATTCTCTTTGGAAAATATGCTTATAGAGATGCTAAAATATAATTGAGAGGATCAGCTTTTAATAAGTATAGTAGCCTATCCCTATGGTGCTTCTAAAAAGAAAAATGGAGTAAATTTAGGATCAAATTTAAAATTAATGGGACTTTGGGGCCTTTGTTTGTCATAATAAAAAATAATCAACTCCTTTTTTAGACCAATTCTAATTTTATGTTTTTCTGGAGTGGGACCAAAACCCATATGATAATTATCTGATTAACTAATGACCTGGACCATCCAGAAGTAAGGGACGGGACTGTTTCAGTGTTTCTATAGACTTCTTGACTTTTGACTTTTCGCAGTTCAGCGGGGAAACAGTTTCAATTGACCATTTATAACATTGCTGACTAGACCAGTATCTCACAGCATCTATCTCGTGGGCCGGGCCCTCTTCTTAAGCTTGAGAGGCAAGAAATCTAACGTACGGCCACGTTTTCCCTTGCCACGAAAATTCAGTTCACCACGTGGCTATGGGTTCGACTTACGTGGTTAATTTGGACGGTTTAGATGCAGTGGTGATAATCTTCTAGACGATTCTGGGACGATTATTCTGATGAATTCGACCATACAATAATACAACATTAGGCGGTGGGCGGTTTAGGCTTTATTTTTTGACAGTGCTACTAATTATATTATTATGTTGTGGCCCCATTTAAATCTGTAATTTCTTATTTCTGGCTTTGCCATTATATAGTACTTATAATTCCCTCCCCACCCTAAAACAGAAGCTTCCTTTCCCCGGGTCTACTCCAGGTTTTTGTTCGGTTTGAAGAGTTTTATAGAATTTGAATAGTTTTGTAAATTTTTAGGTGATGTTGGAGTTGTATTGGTGTTTGTGTAGAAGTTTTTGAGGTGTAAAAGAGTAATGATGATTTTAAGGTTGTTGTTTGTAGATTATTTTTATTGGGATAAATGAAGAAGATAAAATGTAAAATAATAATATTATTATTATTTCGAATTTTTATTTTATTTTTTAATTAAAAGTTAAATATTTGAAAGGTATAAAAAAAGTCTGACGCCTGCAGGCCTGACTCGCCATTGTTGCCTGACGCGTGACGCAGCTGCAGGCGATTTTCGCCATTGCCGCCTGACTCCCCTTAAGCAACATCAACCCCGTGACATGGCGAATCCTAAAATCATGTTTGACGGTAGAATTTTAAATTGAATTCGAATCCTACAAATTCTGCCAAAACGAACATGACCCAGGTTTCGTCGACATTCTTCTCTATTTATAAATGTAAACTCAATCTATATGTTAAACTCGTAATCTTTTAGGATTAAAGTTGGTCTTAACAATTGATCGGTTTATTTATGGACAAACACTTATGCAACTTTCAATCAGTATTTAATATTTATGCACCTAAAATAATATAAGAAAGTTACACATTAGTCTATGAAATAAAAAAATACTAAATTAATCCCTAAGATAAAGTTTTTTTAATTCTTTCGGTCCATCTTTCTCTCTTTTCACAGATGACACATACTAATAAATTACGGAATCTATTTAAACAATCACGTTCTTAATCGGTCTGGTATGATTATTAAATCAAACTTTCAATGAGCAGCTTGATTTATCACTTGGCAGGTGAAGTTGCAAAAGAGAAATTTATTTGGAAATAAAAAAAAAATTAGGCCCAACGTGTGTAAATAATGATGTGTCATGAACCTAAAACAAATATTTATGGAAGCTATCAAACAATCAGATCTCGTAGAGCCTACGTGGGATTAGTGGGTGACACTTCCAATTACTTCCCCATATGTCTTTGGTACCAAGGTGGATACTAGAAATTTAAGGGAGAAGATATGGATTGCCACCTCAGCTGCCAACGTGGGATGGATTCATACTTATCCGAAGTAGTGATACGTCGTTGTACGAATGATTAAAGTTTGAATTACAAATCATTTAAACATCCTCCATCTTTGAGATTATAAATTAGGGCTCAATTTTTTTCCCGGAGAACAGATAACTGCGATTTAAAAAATAAATCCAACATTTTAAAGCTGATCACGTCATTTAATAAAATGAAGAGATAAAATGACGTAGCTCAATCTTAATGTGACTCATTAAATGACGTGATCAAATTTAAAATATTATATTTATTTTTTTAAATCACAACTGTCACTTTACGATAATGTTTGTTTATAAAAATTTTGATGCAGTATAAATATTAGGGTATTGGAGTTGATGAAAAAGTAAAGACATTTTGTCGGAATTAGTGAAAAAAATAAGAATAGAAGATTTGAATGAATATTATAATAAAAAATAATTATTTTTAATAAAAATCAAAATATTAAATTACGAATTTATTGAAAAACAAACTACAGCTACATAACTCTATTCAGAATCATTTCTGGTCAAGGGAGTGCTTGCCAACTCTGCTCTCCTACTCTTTTTATGTTTTAAAAAAGTTAATAAAAATAAAAGAGACAAATAAAATGTGACAAGGGAGTCCTTGTACTCTTCCATTAGTTTTCAACAAAATACGAGACAATTCAGGAAGCAACGGAGAGGCAAAAGCCATGACATGAGACTATCCAGAAGAATGTGACACCTCCATTATTTATTATATATTCGCCGCCGCGAGTTGAACTTTGAACTTCTTCAAAGCAGGTGAGTAGTTTCTTTTGCGAGGGGGTTTAATAAAAAAAATTAGCGGCTGGATCTTAACTGGGGCCATGATCTAAAAGTACGTGTCATGTGCCCCGGATCAATCTTTTACTTTTAATTATTAAGTAAAAATAATAATTCTAATTCTATTAAACTAATTCTAGTAAGTATTAAGTCCAAGTGAATTATTTTTTTGGTTCATGTGATTCCAAAGATTTGATTTACGTAACAATTGTTCTTTGTATTATAAAATGCAAAAATCCAAGAAAAATCCATGACCCTACTCCAAACCCACCAGCCCCCCTAGCTGGGTCACCGAAGACAATTCTCCACTGGGGAATAATGTCACCATGTGGGTAAAGTGGGCCGTCGTTTTCTCTCTGTTTTTTTTTTCTCTCTTTCGTGGGTAACAGAACAGGATAAGGTGGACAAAGACAAAACATCATCTGAACTGCCACCTCGGCCAACACGACACAAAGGACAAATTCGACCCTATCTGAAGCAGTGTCATGTGGGTGTATGAATTTCCAAGTCGACTAATCATATATTCACCTAAACTCCATGTGTCCATTCACACAGCAAACCTTTCAGGTTTAACAGATTCAAGTCTTTGCTTATCTTGTAAGGTGGGAGAACTAGAAGCTAATAAGGTTGCTTGGTCTTTGTTATATTACCTGCATTGGTTTGTAATTGGGATTGTAATTCGTGCACCCTTTCAAAGTCCCTCGTTAAACTTTGATTGGTGTCTTGGAAAGATATCAAAAGATGATAGAAAGTGTGAAAAGTACTTCACCAAGGTTTCAATTTACACAACTCACCAAGACAATATCAGACTTGAAGTATGAATAAAGAGTTATATGTACCTTCCAATCCTTCCTTGCTGAGGTTTTGGTTTCTCTATTTTTCGTCTCCTCGTAAACATATTCAATCTTCTAATCTTGATAGAAGCTTATAAATGTTAGTGTTACTATATCAACGTACTGTGTTTGCAAACTAAAATTTTAATATATAAGAATCGGGGAAAAAGTGAAGAGAAAGATGATTTGAATGAATTTTTTTATATTTATTATAATGGAAAGAGATGATTTTATAAAATCAAATAATAAAATTTGGGAAGCAAACATGTACTGAGATCCTATGCAATTCCTTGGATCAAGATAGAATTCGAAGAGAGATAAACACAACATGTGGATCTCATTGCAGGGCCCATGCTACTCAAAACTTTTTATGGACATCATTAAATAGTAAATGGTCCATCTGTTGTGTGTATTTCTCTCTGAATTCTACCATGTAACTCAAACATAATTCTACCATGTAACTCAGACCAGAGAATTACAAAGGATTTTGATCCAGTAAGTGATCAGCTACAACCTCTCAATCTAGAGTACATGGTTTATGAGAGTTGTTGACTTGGTAAGTTTGTGCAGCTACTAATGCGAAAGGGAAGACCGGACCAAATCAATAGTAGATGAACTTGGGCCTCAATCACAGGCTCAGAATCCGGAAGAAATGCATGAATGCAGGAGGGTTGCTGGCCTCAGTTTGCTAACAACAGAGCGGAGATCAAAAAGCTTACCACGTGGATATACAGACTTGCATTGTTTCTACGGTAAAATCTCAAATCAGATCTTGCATTGCATTGAACGAATTTCATCCCCAAATAGATTAGACATGGAGCATACAAGGGTGCAGATCGTGGTGACGGGAATGATGGTGCCTTCCGCTACTAAAACTGGTCTCTAACCATTGAGAATCTGAGATCAGTATCTCTAACCACTGAGGGATAGACAACATGTGAGACCTACAACCTTCAATACTGCTTCTGGATAGACACCATGTGAGACCTACAACCTTCAATACTGCTTCTGTTACTTACCAGGCAGTATAAACCCTACAATATTTAATGCTGCTTGTATTACTTCACAATATACACTTTATAACATTCTTTTTGAATTAATGTCCAATTTGGTCAACATATTAGAGAGAATCTTTATCTATCAAACACATCAACTCAGTTTTCAAGGGCAGGCATCGATGGAGTTTAGTACTCAACCCGTGCAATTTACCTACACAGAATCTCTCTTTACCTTCCTTCAGGGGTCCTTGGAGCAAATATTTCCCCCATTAATTGTCCAGCCAATTCTACACCCACAGAACCACTGACAATGATCTTCCATAAAAATATAACGAAGCATAGTAAAAAAAATGGCCGCATCAAGTTGTCTACAGGAGAAACAGAAGAAACATACTCTGAAATAGACATCGCAAACAACCGTTATAGACATATATCATCTTAAGGTACAGAGAATACAGTTGCATCTAATAACTATACAGGGGTGCAAGTATGAGTTTATTTGTGGGAGCAAGGTATCCCATCTCGAGACATCAAAATCTAAAGAAGATAGATAAACACTAGAAACAGCTTTAATTCTAGAGAAGGCCTTCTTCACTCACCACCTCTACAATAATTTCTCAATGCTGGTTGTCAATGTTGATTTGGGAACAGCACCTATGACCGCATCTTTCTTCTCACCACTCTTGAAGATCATGACAGTAGGGATGCTTCTAATCCCATAACGGGTTGCAATTGATGGGCTCTCATCCGTGTTAACTTTGTAGCATTTGAGTTTCCCAGCATATTGCTTTGCCAGTTCGTCAATGATAGGATGAATCATGCGGCATGGCCCACACCAAGGGGCCCAAAATTCAACAAGAACAGGTGCCTCTGAATCAAGAACCAACGACTGCCAATTTGCATCCGTAACTGCAGCCACTGCAATTTCCAAATAATACCATGTTTGAACTTTATTTACTTTTATAACTGTCAAAAGAGACACTGACCAGCCATCAATCCAAACTACAAAAGATCTCAACAATTTTGAATTAACATTATTTAGTAGAGACTGCCCCTACCCAATGCTCATTTTTAAACGGAGCAAACTTGGACCAAATTGAGCCATATGCTGCTAAGGATGTGTGCGGACATTCTATGCACAAACTAAGACGAACTTCTAATAAATAATTCCATTGATATCAATCAAATGATTTTTATTGTTGGGTACTAGTAGTAGTAGGAGAAACAGTAACACTGAACAAAAGCATGTGGACCTGTTTGAACAGTAAATTCATCTTCATAGTCAAGAAAGTCATCAAAGCAGGACCTCAACTTACCAAATTGGCAACTACCTATTAGAACCTTTTTAAAAAAAGGGAAATAAAGTACAAGTATGAATCACCAAAACATTTAAAGATTAATGTTGACAATTATCTTTATTAATGAGGAAAGAGGGAAGAACTATTTTCTGTAATGATTAAAAAAAAAGAACCTTCAATCTGAAACCCGTTTGAAAATAAGAGATGGTTCTAATATCAGTAACATACGCAGCATAGATGACCTAAGATTTGAGATTGCAAGTACTTTACATGTAACCATTAGCACGAATAAAACCCTAAAAACGAAAAGACAAGCCATATGGAGTAAAGAAACTTGCGGCAGATATGGATTTCTATCTATAGGGTAAAATCAGAGAACATAGGAAATATTTTCTTTGCACTGACCTAGACAGAGGTTCTAAAGATTGTGAGACTTTGAGGGCAGCCATCACATCGATCAACAGCTAGTCAGAAGCAAAGTTTCCATTGCTATGGAGGAAAAATTGTTTGCAATGGTGCAGGATTATGGTCTGGAAAGCAAAAACAAATATCCATGTGGACCGAAACCAAAGTTCCTGGTAACTACAAAATCTTAACAAGTTTAGAATACCAAGGAAAATTCTCACTGGACTAAAAAAATGCATCGAACTAGTTTCCGTAGAGGTAGCTCTTGTGTCCTCACTCAGCTGAATTGAAGGTGGCATGGGCTGAAACTTGCACCCATGGCAACAACCAAGCCATGAGCATGACTGGGCATGCCATGCGCTAAAGAAATACTTTGTTTTGGTATTTGACATGTGTTTGTACTTTACGAGGACAATCTGACTCCACGACAGGTTGCTCAATTGAGGCCTTGCAAAGTTGGGACTTGCATTTGTTACCTTCAACTATGATGGGCTACAGCTTTGCTGGTACAGGTAAATATGAAAGAGAGAAGCCCATGGCCTTGAGCCAAGCTTTCTAATTTATTTGCAGAGGCCTTGGGCGAAAGCCCAAGTGATGGGTTGCTAACTCGCTTGGCCAATATCCAGGGCTCAAACAGGCTTTGGTTGCAAGAGAAGTAACGATCACACAGCTGGGTGCCACATGGTGGCTCGGCCTTACCAACCAGCAAAGGGAATGAGTGCCTCCAGCATGTAGCTGGAAAATTGGTGCCTTGTTGCTAGCACTTAGCTATGATGAAAACAGCCGTTGATGCAAGGACTACAGTTTGAAGAGGTAGCTTGCATGGAGGTGGTCTTCTGTAATGAACTTGCAGAAAGCATGCATGGTACACTATGCAGCGCCTTATAGCAACCAACCACCAGGTGATTTGCATCAAGGCTATCCTCTTCCTGCCTTGATTCCTGTAAGTAGCTGTTGGATGCTGTTCAAGAGTATTGTCAATGCATGAGAAGAGCTTCAATTTGGAAGAGCAAAAGAATCACAGCGAGGAAACACTCGTGATATCCCATTCTGAAACAATTTTGGCCTAAGGGTTCAATCTGCTTATTAAAATTGCCTCTGCCCATGCTTGTACACTTTGGGGTTGAGTATTAAGGTAGGATGGTGTTGCTCCCATAATACGCTTGCTATCCCAGTGGGGTGATGCCATGCCAACCTCTTTTGTGATTTCCCTTTTTGTGCTTGATATAGGCTAGAGCAGGGGCTGCCTAGTGCCCTTACTTGAAGAGTTTTCCTTTGTGAAAAATTTCCTTGATGACAGATAGACTAACATTGAATGGCACAAAACCACAAAGAATTTGGTTATACATACTCCTTGTTCTAAGTACAGACATCCAAGTACGAAAATTTCAGGCAAACACCTCCTCGTTACCCTCTCTGAAATAGCAAAAATTTTGCTCATGACCAACAGACTTCACTGGAAGTGGCAGGAAATAAGAGCAAAAGAGAGAGAGAGTACGAGATGCTGGAAGTGCCCTTGGCACTGATTCAAAGAAACCTCATCCCACATCTAACAGGCTCATTCTTACATTTCCAAAGCAATGGTCCAGTTCCAAATGGGAATTAAACAACTAGTTTGACCAAGCCCATTTCAGCTTGGAAATAAGGGAGAACAAATTGTCCGGGAGAAGACGGCACAGGACCAGTGCATATATTAATACTACCTTCTTGAGTCCACACACCATTTGGCTCCAAAAATTCATAAACGTGCTATAAGCTCTCTGCCAATAACCTTCACTTCCTATTCATACCAAAGACTTAGGTAAGAGATAATAATTATCGTGCACCATATGCCCACAGGGGCATGCAGTTTTCATCCTACCTCCCCTATTCCACGACAAAGCTCTTGTGTTGAACCAATGGTTGAATAGCTATTTTTCAATATATGGCCACAACTACACGGTGGGGCTTATATATAAGGCACAGGTAACCATTCCATATGTATCTGACCCTAGTTGACTTTAGTCAGCTATTAGAGATCAGTACTTGAGAGCTACCTCCCTCAACTTCTCTGCCAGGAAAGCTTAGCATTTGTTTTACATTTAATCGTGCAAAAATCCCGACAAGGATTTAAGCAAAGAACCTTGATCCTTATATATCAAAGTGTCCCTTATGAAGTCATATGATATGACTAGGGGTGGATTCTCGAATTGCATGCAACCATACGAATCTGCATTCCACCAACTCCAGAGAACTAAAACCTGACTTCAAGGAAACCACTTAAAAGTCTTTCTAACTATAATTTTGGTAATGCTTACTTACTACAATTCTTATCTGGTTCCTTCGTAATTAAGCTCTCAGAAATGGTTATCAAGAAGTTTTTTTGCACCATTCCAATACCATCTTCCAACAGGATAACATAAAACCCCTGACCCCATTGCCCAACAAAGTGACGCCTCATGTTCAAGTCATATGACACCACCAAGCGACCATTTGAGTGAACGAGAACAGCAATCAGTCCTCTTTTATTTTTATTTTTTATTTTTAAAAAAATTTATTCTCTAGGCTAAAAAATTGGGAAGCATTTAAACTTTTTGTGCCACCAAACATGCACAGTTCCAATTTAGAAGAAACAAGTTGAAATCATCGTTATTTCTTCATCTTGAGATATCTCTACGTCCATCAAAGCAACAAAACAGGAGAAGGATAATTGATGAGAGCAAATATAAGTTATAGAAAGAACATGAATGTTATATTTGGTAGCTCAGAAAACATTAGGGGAGAAAAACATAATTTTAATTTCAAACTCTAGATTCGTTACATTACCACTCCACTCAACAGTGTCACTCAGTCTACACAAGGTCGAAAACTTTATATGATCTTCTTTTCCTTGCTTTTCAAAACAAACCCAACCGAATCCGAAATAAAACTGGGTAAAAAATAACGACAGGGCAAGTTTGCTTAATTATTTATTTTTTAGTTATATCCGCAACAATAACAATAACATGTATTGTGATGAAGGATGTCTATTTTAAAAAGTTGAGTACAGATTTTATGATCCTGACCTTCAACAGCAGTATCTTGAGCCTCGCACACAACTAGTCCGCCGCGACGAGCAAGCCGCGAACTCGTGATCGGATTCACGGAGCCAAAAGAGCCAGCCGTTAAACTTGGTCTAACCTTGAGGCCTCTGAAGCGGGGTAATCTTCTGGCGGAGAGGGAAGGGACGGAAGAGGCCGCGATCGGAAAGAGAGTAGGGGAAGGCAGAGTTGGCAAGCGAGGTACGGTAAGAGATTCGAGTACGGTGGCCATTGCAGCAGAGGATTGAAACTCTAGAGAGAGAGAGAGAGAGATAATAGTGAGGGAGTGTCGGGTTGGGAATCTGAGAGGATGAGTTCAGAGGGAGAATTTGTTTTGATGTTTTAAGTTTAGCGAATGGATGGCGAGGGAAGTGGCACGGATGAGGGTGGGGGGGAGTCCGGTTAACTCTACTGCGGTGCGGTCAGGTGGCCAATAGTATAAGGCCGAGTGGACTTAAGAAGCTCGAGAATTGTTAGTCGAATCGAATGATAATTTAAATCTTCTAACGAAATACTAAAGATCAAAAAGGCCCCAAGGAGAGTAGTGAATTTTTTTGGACATCTTGCTACGAACTCAAATGGTTAAGGGAGATGTTCCCACCCAGTGGTGGAGAGCCACTAATACAATCGGAGGGGCAAACTTTTAAAGAAAAATGTCAAAAAAAATGACTGAGTAATGCAAAAAAATATCTTAAGAGTTAAAATATAAAAAATTAAGGATTAAAAATATTAAAATATATGTACCGTACTATTTGTTGATATTGAAAGGTGGCAATTGGATCCTACGAGACTGTATATCCTGAAAATATTACAAAATAACTTCGTTCTCAATAATTTCAAAATTTCATCTCGATGTATATAACCATACTATCAATCATCCATTCATCTTCCATCTTATTACACAATTCACTTTTGATAAATTTCACTGCAAAGAACACTTTCAACGGTTGCAGTCGCAATTGGTAAGATCAATGTCAACTCAATAAGTTGATAAACCAATTGATATAAAATATGTTTTATTGTCTCAACCATATTCACAGCAATAGCTCTAATATATTGAAGCTCGGAAAAAAATAATTATTTCTCATAACATAAATGTGTGAAGTTGATCTCTAAGTATCATATAATCTACTGTTGAGAAATCTTTTTGGATAAAGCTTAGTAAGACGAAGTAACTTAACATGATCAAATGATGAGAATGAGTTCTTTAGATTAAAACATGTTATGCAAAGAAGTAACACTGTAATTGCTTTTGAAAACGATGATCCATCTCCTGAGCGATCAAATCAATAATTTGACAAAAAACTTATACACGAAAATAATGCAAATAGATAATTGCTTGCCCTTTATTCCTACGCCGATCAAATAAGTAAATGCTTGCAATCCAATCGTACAAACATATTATTCCTCAGTAGTTCCACATGAAAAAATGAAAATAAAAAGAGAAGGAAGAAAGATAATTTAACAGCAGAATTCTTTAAGATGGAAGTGGGCATATATGTCATTTACCAACAGCAACGCCGCATTACATTTTACCCAAAGATATAATGTGCCTCGAAAGTTTACGATTCTCATCCGATAGGACATCTTAAATGAAAGTGAGTGAGTTGGCAAAGCCGCAAATACAGAAGCTACTTAACCCACAAACAAGCAGACAAATGCAGAGGCTACTTAACCCACGAACAAGCTAACTGAGTTTTTCAAGGGGGCTTAGTTTTTGTGGGTGAAGGGGGTGGGCCTGTAAAAAAGTAAAAAAAAAAAAAATTTAGGGGAGCCTATTGGGGCAGTGGCCCTGTTCACACCCCCCCCCCCCCCCCCGCCTGTGTTCCCACCAAATAAAGAACAAAAATGAATTTTTGTATTATTTACCTCCAAAAGAAAATAACTTTATAGCATAATTGCACCTACAATCTTTCAGCTAGCGAATGTTACCATTAGGCCTTTGGTAATGATAGAATAATGGCCTCCATGAAGTCGAGTTTCCATAAAAAAAAGATACCCTTCTATTTACTCTATTAATCTTGTTAAGACAATTGCTGACTCGAATTTTAAAGTCATGTCATAATCGATTAAAACTCAACACTTGTCTACTTAAAATCCAGCTGTCATGCGTGCGCCACCTCAACGAGTGAACAAAATAAACCTATTTAATTACACAACCTTGAAGAGTAGAGAAAACATATTTTTAGAATTTTTTGTCTACCATGAAACAAACAGAGCATAAAGTAAATTTGACTTGCTTCATTTAATATCATTAATCTTTGTGGAAAAGAAATTAGATAACAAAAAGGATTCTTATTTGTAGGTATTACAGTCAGATAACTTACATCTAATCTGCCCCATGAGCAACAACTTTGGCTCCATTCCCACTGTTAACGGCGAGAATAGGCTCTGTCACAACATTTCCATGTCCTCGTGCCAGAACAGGCGCCGAGACTCGACTCTCTTCTTTCTCTCCGCCAAACCAAAGAGCTCCGATAAGTCTCCCTCTCAAACGTCTGTCTATTCTCTTTGACATACCTCTCTTTCTCATGGAAAACCCAGAGAAATTCAAAGATAAGAAGGTCATGCGGCCGCTCTCTCAGCGGAGTCTAGGGCCAATCCATGACTGCTCTCCTGCAGAGAAAGTGAAATTAGCTGCCACTGCAATCAGCCTCAACGTACGTTTGAGACCATCAGACATGCCCGCCCTCATGCAGGACCATGCCCTTCGCTATTCCAGGTCGCTCCTCGATTCTGCACCCATATCCCGTCCCAACCCCACCCACCTAGCTCGAGCTCTCAAAAAGGTGCGCACTATATACATTTTCTCTTCTCTTTTTGCTGATCTTCGTCCTCTGTTTCTCTGCTCTAAATTGTTGTTTTTGCTACAGGAGTTCGACTCTTTGTACGGACTAGCGTGGCACTGTGTGGTGGGGACGAGTTTCGGGTCGTTCGTGACTCACTCACCGGGCGGCTTCGTCTACTTCTCCATTGACTCGCTGTCGGTTCTGCTTTTCAAGACGGAGGTTCATTTGGTCACGGAACCAGGTGCCTAAATTACGAAATTCCCACGTGGCCGTAGGAAGATGAGAGCTGTCCAAGTTATTTTCTTCCAAAATGTCTACTAAATTGTCTACTATAAACTTGATTTGATTTTATATTCTCAGGAAAATTCTTTATCTGCATAGAAAATTCTACCCCTCCTTAACAAGTCATTTGTCTGTGAACATATGAAACGAAAGAATCAACTAGAGAGAGAAATTATCATGATATTAGGGTCTGCTTTGTATGACATCATAATAATGGAAGCCATAACCCTTCCTCTCTGATGATGAATGCTTTTTTTTTCTTGGCCTGATGATGAATGCTTATTTGTTCCACTACATAATGGGCCAGAATATTATGATCTCACTGTCTTCTTCCTCCGCATGTTCCCTCTTGTCCAGTGACGAAACCAGGAATCCAATCGAAGAGGGTCGAACTCTTAAGGAAAAATGACAAAAACAATTACTACGTAACGCAAAAAATATCTTAAAGTTAAAATATAAAAAATTACGGACTAAAAACACAAAAAATATTAAAATACACTTATCGTACTATTTGCTGATACTGAGAAGTGACAATTGGATCCTACATAGAAACACATCTCCCCCAAATTTACCGTACTATTTGCTGATACCATTGATGTAAACACATCTCCCCCAAATTTTCCTCCTCTAGCTTGCCTATATAGAAAACATCACAAGCAATACACCTCGTCCTTTGATACACTATACTCCAACCACTCATTATTTTTTAACCATAACTCCCTAAAACCCCTCATTTCTTTCCCATATTGCTTCTTGGGAAAATCATGGTCAAATGGTTGACAATGACCTTTGATTAAATCATATTATCAAACTTGACGACCCTACGCTGGCTAGCAAAACTTATCCATTATCTAAACAAAACAAAACAAAACAAAATTCATCAATTTAATTTCATAACCTAATAACAGTTTCACAAGCTAGTCCTAATCACAATTTCAATATAATGTACAATCAAATCATAATCAAAGATTCACAAATTCATCAATAATTCATCACATTATTCATCAATAATTATTCATCACAATATCAACATTAAAGATTAACAAATTCACAATTAAACCTTAATCAAAGATTCACAAATTCACAATTAAATTCATCACATTATTCATCAATAATTAAAATAAATTCATCACCAATTCACAAAAATTTAATAATCATAATCAAACTCTAATCAAAGATTCACAAATTCACAATTAAATTCATAATCACAATATCAATAATTCATCACATTATTCATTAATAATTAAAATAAATTCATCACCAATTCACAAAAATTTAATAATCCTAATCAAACCCTAATCAAAGATTCACAATAATCCTAATCAAATTCATCACAAGTAACAATTTAAAATTCATCCTAATCCAAACATAATCAGAGACAATATCAAATTATAATCAGTTAACTGTTTAATAGAAATATAAATTATAATCTAATTGAAATTTGAGACTATTGAGTTCGGTGTTGTACTGTACCTAGAGGCTGGAGAGAGAGAGAGTCGGAGAGAGAGACCGGGACGGAGGAGAGGCAGTAATAAAACAAAATATCTGAAAAGGCTTTCTATCGTTCATGTTCCTTTGTGAGCAGTACAATACATATATATAGAGTGCACGATCCAAATCTCGGTGTAAGAGAATAACAGCTTTTTACAAAAGCAAATGTCACGCCCGAACGCCATCCCGCAGGGACCGTGACAGCCGCGAGCAATCCCCAAGAAAGCTCAAGCGTTCATACATACATACTTACAGCGGAAAAATACAGAATTGCGAGAGAAGCGAGCCAACTCATAACATGATTAAGGTTCTCAATAACTTACATCTTAATATATACATATCACGATTAACATTTAAACAAGTGACGGATCTCATCGATCAGGTCACAACAACAAAACATAGAAATAATCTTTCTTCTAAGTCAGGTAGTCCTCCTGACTTCCTTCACCTGAGGCATCTGGAATGACACAATTTTAAAAACGTGAGTAAAAAAGACTCAGTAAGGGAAAAACATAATTTTTAAAACATGATCTTGACTTGGACTTGCTTAACATGGGAAATCATAATTCATGATGCACATGCATGTCATGGGTATGCATATGCTCTTGCTTGTAGACATAAACTTGTTCTTGAAATTGGCCCCTGGCCCTTGAAAACATTTCCTTCATAACTTGTGGGCTACTTACGCTCCATTTAACCCCTGGAGTCCGGGTTGTGCGTTCCCATCGGAACCGTCTCCCTTACCCTTGGGGACTTTTCATTTGGTCGAGCTAGCCCGTAGTTGCCCCAGGCCTGATGGCTAGACACGACCCTTGGAGGCCCACACCTTCTCATTGTCCTTCAGTGTGGTTTGCATAGCCTCTTAGGATTCACCCAACCTTCTCGCATTCGTCCTTCGGTATGGGTGTCCATCATGATGGTACGGTACCGACTAGAGCCCTTAACTTGACTTATCTTTCCATAAACTTTCCATACGACATTGCATAAAAATTCACTTTAGAAAAATCATGCAATGCTTATGCCATGCCATGCTTGCTTGAAGTATCATGCTTGTTCATGAATTTATGCAGCGTGTCATTCAAGTTTTGAAAAATGTAAGCTTACTTACACACTTACAATTAATTTACCTCGGTCTTCTTGATTACGAGTAAAGGTACGAAGATCGCCTACAAGCGATTCAAACACCTCTTAGTTACTAGGAATTAAGTACATAAGTATACAAGATAAATATTTGTATATAGCTCGGTTTTTCCCAAAAATATATTTCTGAAAAATATTATATCATTCTCAAGGGTTTACATAGAAAACTCTTATTAATCATTTAAGAAAAGTATTTAGCAAATCAACATATCCTATTAGCATCTAAGTCCAAAATCAATAATCTAATGGTACCAAAATCCAAGTTTTGCTAATTACCTTAACAAGTACCAATCCGAAGTCTAAGTTCCATCATTTATACTTAACTAACTTGCAAGATTTCTCTTAATACTAAATCTAGGTTTTAACCTCTAATTCATTTAGCCAAAATATTAATTTTACTTATACATCACATGAAATTACATTTTAAATTACTAATCGTTTGGCCATTAGGGTTTCCTTCACTACATCATTCGGCCATGCATCAATATAAGTGTTTATGGAAGTCTAAATTCATCTCCAATGTTTTCCCATCCTCCATTAACAGATTCACAACCTAGATTCTACAAATCATGGCACAAGTACAAGATCTCACACATCATATCATTCGGCCAAGTCATGAACAACATCCAAAACCTACTTTTAGTCAATGACAACTTCACATGCATTGTTCATTCAATCATTCATTCACTAGATCTAGCATTTAAAGAGACCAACAACAAGATATCTCAAAGAAACCCAACATGCATTCGGCCAATGGTAGTGTAAGCCAATACCCGAAACCCTAACATGCACATTCTTCTATTTCCATTTCATTGTCCATAAGCAACTTACAATCCATTCATATTCTCATGCATACAAGGCCAGATCCAGCATCACAACACAACCTAAAGTGTTCCAAACTCAAGATCTAGCAAGAACAAGGCAACTAAACTCAAGATCCAACTAAAAGAAGACATTCGACCATTAAAGCTTTTATTCTCTAAGTCATTCGGCCATGAATCAACCACATGCATCAAATCTTCATCTCCAACATAAACCCCATCCTCCATGATCAGTTTCACAACCTAGGATCTACCAATCACAAAATAACTTCAAGATCTAGCAAGATCATACATTCGGCCAACACATCATTTTGCACAAACAACCATATTTGGCCTTACCTTGATTATTGGACACAAGCCTTGCTAAAAGAAGAGCACCTAGCATAATAAAACATCTTAGGTTAGAAACTATAAAGAACTCAAGCCAAAACATCATATGAAAATCAAATCTACCTCTACCTTCCACTAGTCACACGGTTTTCACCAAAATCCTCCCTTACCCTCAACTTTCGGTTCCACCTTTAGGAATGGTTCCAAGGGCTGAGATTTGTGTCTTCAAGGTGCTGAGATGGAGGTTTATGGTGGGAAAAAGAGAAATGTTCAGCAGCTGAGAGTTGCTTGAAGAAACAAGGCAAGACTTGAAACTTTGAAGTGGTTTGGTTTCAAGAGAGTGAGCTAAGTTTCTGTCAAGGGAAGATGGCTAAGTGAAGAGAAATTTCCAACCACCAAGAGAGAAGAAATGAGTTGAATCAAGGGGGAAATTCGGTCACCAAAGAAGAGAAACAACTAGAGCATAGAGAAGTGTTTTGGTTTCAAGAGGAAGGAAACAAGACTTAAGCCAAAGAGATGAGTTTCGGTCAAGAGAGAAAAAAGAGAAAGAGAGTTGAAGTGAAGGTGTTATTCGGCCAAAGCAATGAGCATTTGAAATGTGAAGGAGTGGGGGGGATAATTCGTAGAAGGCAAGTTGGATTTCCCTAGATTCAATTATGACAATGACAAGGAGAGTTGAAAATGACAAGAGGAAAAGGGGGGATGAACTTGGTGAGGTGTGGCTGACCAATGCATTGTCACTTTCACCCTTTTCTCTCACCTCAACCCTTTGTCCCCTCAAGCCTTGCCCTCCACGTGAATCTCCTTGCCATTTCACTTCAATTTCTCTCTTTCTTGCTTAGCCTTCACGTGAACATCATACCACTTCATAGCTTTTCTCCTCTTTGTCTTGTCTTGTCAATTTAATGCTCATCTTATCTCTTCTTAACTCTTCACATGGACCACAAACTTTAAGACTTTTCCCCTCCTTGCTCTTCACGTGCTATACCATTCTAGACTCTTCTCACTTGTTGCATTTCACTTATCTTCTTTTACTTCTCTTATCAAATAACTATCTCAACTTATCACACACATATGTATTCTAACTTATCTCCTATAAGCACTTTAACTTACCTAGTTCAATCTCATAACTTATCAACTTATAAACATGATAATCTATCTCAAAATAATTGCTCTAGCCTATCTATAAGATAGTCACAACAACCTATTATCTTAAAAGCTCTCTAGCTTATCACTATGATAAGCAAGTGTGCTTATCAATTAAATTCTCTTCAAGCTATCATATATATATATATATATATATAGTAGCTTATCATATAATATCTCTAATGATAATTCAAAACTAATAATTAAGACAACATAATGATGATCAATGCTACCTATTAAAAGACACAAAAAAATTTAAATGCTTACATGAATTTCATGATTTTCTACTTAATTATTTTCGGCCATAATATATAAATCTCTCTTCATAATTTAATTTTATGGATTATGGAATATACTAAGCAAATGGAAAATATAAATCCATAAAAGAAACTTACCTAGCAAGTTTCGGCTCTTAGGGAAAATAGAATTTAAACTTGCACTAAAACTTCCACAATGAAAAAGAAATTATTTAAAGAAAATTCTTGAAATAAAATTTCATAATAGTTAAAGTACCTTAAGCTTAGGTCATACATTGGCCAAAAATATGACCCCATAATTTAAATTAAAAGCTAATACATATGAAATAACAAAAGAGATAAACGGGGTCTCACAGCAAATCGTAACAGAATTACAGACTCGCACACTCAGGTAAGTGCGGTTGGAAGGATGGGTTCGTGAGCTGTACTGGAGAGAGAAAGAGGTGCTGATGTGTTGGCATCTCGTGCTTTGTTGGTTGCGTTAATATCCCTCTTCGAGTTCAGCGGCAATGGAAGAACTGTGAGACTCGTACGCAACTGGTGAAACCGAGTAGAAACAATAGGTTTTGTAAACACATCAGCGAGTTGATCTTTGCTGGAAATAAAAGCAACAGATAATGTTTTGGCAGCAACCCTATCGCGAATGAAGTGAAAATCAATCTCGACATGATTCGTGCGAGAGTGAAATACTGGGTTGGCAGAGAGATACGTGGCGCCAATATTATCACACCAGAGAGTGGGTGCCTTGGAGAGAAACACTCGAAGTTCCCGGAGAAGGAACTGAACCCAAAGAAGTTCGGCAGTGGTGTGAGACAGAGACTTGTACTCTGCCTCTGTACTGGAGCGAGCAACGGTCTGTTGTTTTCACGAAGACCAACAAATCAGATTATCGCCAAAGAAAATACAGAAGCCGCCGGTGGAGCGTCGATCATCGGGACATCCAGCCCAATCAGCGTCAGAGAAGGCATTGAGAGTTGGCAGTTTAGTGCACCGGAGATAGAGCCCGAAGTGAGGAGTGTGCTTCAGATAGCGAAGAATTCGCTTCACAGCTTGCCAATGAGGTTCACGGGGGGTATGCATGAACTGACAAGCTTTGTTGACAGCAAAAGAGATATACGGACGGGTGAAGGATAGATATTGGAGACTGGCCACAGTTCTACGATAAAGAGTGGAATCTGAGAAGAGAGAAACATTGTGAGCAGAGAGGCAGGTGGACGAAGCCATGGGTGAAGAAACTGGTTTAGCATGGAGCATGTTAGTCTTCTTTAAGAGGTCCAGGATGTATCTCTGCTGGCTGAGGAAAACACCCGTGGGAGTGTTAACAACTTCAACACCTAAGAAGTAGTGCAGTCGCCCAAGGTCCTTTATTGGAAATTCCACAGAGAGAAGACGAATGAACTGTTGAACAAGGGACAAGGAGGAGCCGGTAATAATGCAGTCATCGACATACACCAAGAGGTAAACCAAATAGGATCCAGCAGCATAGACGAAAAGGCTGGAATCAGCGCGAGAGGTAGTAAAACCGAGTTCAAGAAGACGGGTGCTGAGGCGTGAGAACCAGGCTCGGGGAGCCTGTTTGAGGCCATAGAGAGCCTTGTGCAGCCGACAGACATGATGGGGATAGTCAGGGTGGACAAAAGCAGACGGCTGTTGCATGTATACTTCCTCCTGGAGAGTTCCATGAAGGAATGTGTTCTGTACATCAAGTTGTTGAATGGGCCAGTCGGAATACACAGCAAGGGCAAGGACCAGGTGGACGGTAGTGGTTTTCACAACAAGATTGAAGGTGTCACTGTAGTCGATACCTGCCCGCTGGTGATAGCCCTTTGCCACTAGGCGGGCTTTATGACGTTCCAGAGAACCATCAGCGTATCTCTTGGTCTTGAAAATCCAGCGACATCCAATAACATTGTGGGAGGAGGAAGGTGGAACAAGGGACCAAGTCTGGTTGGTCATGAGAGCTTGAAACTCATGCTCCATGGCTTTTCGCCAGGCAGGGAACCGAAAGGCTTCGGTCACACTGGAGGGATCATCAAGAACAGAAGCAAGGGAGGTATGGTGAGCATGGGGAGGATGCCACCGAATTTTACCATCCCGAAACTGACTTGACCGAAGTGTATGAGTCTGGGACCGAGTGATCATGGGGTGAGAAGGAGCAGGAAGAGGACACAGAGATGGAGAAGCAGAGGTAGAGGTATCTGCAGGAGACTCCGAGACAGGAGGAGAGGCAGGAGGGCTGACAGGCTCTGAGGGAGTAGGTGACTCAGAATGGGAAAGAGGGACCGAAGTAGGTGACCTGGACTGAGGTTGGAGAGGAAAGGGAACACAACTGTTGGAAGGAGTGAGACAAGACTGTGGAGGAGACGAAGGAAAGAAGAGAAACGGAAAACGTTGTTCATCAAACTGGACGTCTCGAGAAATATAAACACGGCCTGATGAAGGATCAAGGCAACGGTAGCCTTTGTGATCAGGGCTGTAGCCAAGGAAGACACAAAGGGCGGACCGGAAGTCGATTTTATGTTTGTTGAAGGGACGAAGGTTAGGCCAGCAAGCAGAGCCAAAAATCCGAAGGGAAGAGTAGGTGGGAGGAGAGTTATAAAGACACTCATAGGGTGATTTACCATGGAGAACTGAGGTAGGGAGACGGTTTATTAGATAAACAGAAGTGCTAAAGGCTTCGGGCCAATATTTCTTTGGAACAGCAACATGAGCTAAAAGTGCCAATCCAGTTTCAACTACATGACGGTGTTTCCGTTCCACAGACCCCATTTGTTGATGAGCATATGGGCAAGAGAGACGATGATGTATACCAGAGGCTGTAAGTAAAGGTTTCAAAACTTGAAACTCTCCACCACCATCAGTTTGAAGCTGTTTAATTTTTGTGGAAAATTGACATTCAACAAAACACTGAAATGCAATAAACATAGAGCGAACATCGGATTTAAGTACATTAGGGAAAAGCCACGTGAAACAGCTATAATTATCCACAAAAGACACGTAATATTTAAAACCAAGAGAAGAGATAACAGGGGAAAGACCCCAAACATCGGCAAAGAGTAAATCTAATGGAGCTGTGGAGCGGGAAGGTGAGGTGGAATAAGTAAGGCAAACGGTGAGTCTTGGCTTGAGCACAGGCAGGGCAGATGCTGGGAGGACAAAATCTGGCGGACGACTCGAAAAGCAGGGTGACCAAGTCTGGCATACCACTCAGTGATATTGGAGAGATGCACCTGAGGGGAGTGAGAGGAGGGAAACACATACAACCCATTGTTAGTGGTGCCTCGAAGAAGAGTGGTGTGTGTGACAACATCTTTCACAAAAAAATAATGGGAGTGAAACTGGAAATAAACGGAGTTATCTTCATAGAATTGTCTGACTGAAATGAGGTTCTTCGTGATATCAGGGACATGTAAGAGGCGATGAAGACGAAATTTGTGAGACGTAGGTGAGAAGACAGAGGTGCTAATGTGGTGTATAGGTAAAGTGTTATCATCCCCTACGCAAAGTTGGTCCTCGCCTGTGTACTCTGAGGACTGCAGGTTAAGATGGGAAAGATCGGAGGTAACATGATTCGTAGCTGCAGTATCGGGATACCAGGAAAAGTCAGGAGTGGTTGTGGAAGAGCTGTAATACGCCATGTGAGGAGGTGGTTCTGACTAGGGGTGTCCAACAGCCGGTCCGGTCCGGTTCGGTCCGGTTTGGCCGGCCAAACCGGAACTTTTTCAAAGTATATAGACCGGACCGGTTATATGACCGGACCGGTCCGGTTCGGTCCGGTTTCCGGTTTAACCGGTCCGGTCTGGGTCGGTTTGGGCCATGCCATTTTGGGCCGGTTTTGGGTTGGGCCATGCCATTTTGGGCCGGTTTTTGGGTTGGGCCTTGCCATTTTGGGCCAATTTCCGGTTTGGGCCGGTTTGGAGAGGTATACTCCGGTCCGGTCCCGGGTTTTCATGAGGGTAACCCGGAACCGGACCGGAATACACCGGTTTACCGGTCCGGCCAGTTTTTTGGACAAGCCTAGTTCTGACTGAAACGCCTGGTTGAACCTGTTATAACAATTCAAGGCTATGTGTCCCACCTTAAAACACACTTGGCATGTAGGACGAGCATCGGGAGAAGAAACAGAGGGTGGTCCAGAGGGATGTCCACGCCCAGAGCCACGACCACAATGATGACCACCTCCACGGTGGTGAAAAAAACGTCCTCCTCCACGGCCATTTCTACGTCCATTTCCACCACGTCCACAATTTAGAGCAGGACCAGGTGATTTGGTGGTGACATGGGCTGAGAGATCTACGGTAGACAAAACAGCAGAGGAATGTTGCTTGAGTCGAGTCTCAAGAGAGAGAAGATGACTATAAAGTTGCCCCAGTGAGATAGGTTCCAGTCGAGTGGTAACAGAAGAGACAAAAGAGTCGTATTCTGGACCGAGACCTGCAAGGAGATAAGTAACAAGTTCTGTGGACGAGAGAGTTTTTCCTGCAGCACCGAGAGTGTCGTTGAGTGTTTTTAACTTGCAAAAATAGTTAGTGGCAGAGTTTGACCCTTTTTTTAGGGTAGCAAGTTGATATTGTAAATGAACAAGGCGAGCTTGCGACTGAGACTAAAAAAGTGTCTCCAAAGAAGACCAAACATCATGTGACGTAGAACAACCAACCACTTGTGCGATGAGGGGCTCAGACAGAGAGGAAATCAACGCACTAAGGATCATCTGACCCTGTTGAACCCACTGAGCGTACTCAGGGTTCACTTTTGTGGAAGAAGGAAGAAGCTCAGCTGATGCAGGTAAAGACCCATCAACAAAACCAAACAAGCGTTGACCTCTGAGATATGGGACCATCTATGCTTGCCATAGGAGGTAGTTTTCGTGGGAAAGTTTGTCTGTGACAAGGTGGGGAAGGTGGGGTAGAGTGGAAGAGGAAAAGTTGGTTGTTGGAAGTGCAGACTCATTTTCCTTGGGTGTTTCTGCCATTGGAAGGGACGAAGGTCATATAGCCTCTGATACCATAATAAAACAAAATATCTGAAAAGGCTTTCTATCTTTCATGTTCATTTGTGAGCAGTACAGTACATATATATAGAGTGCACGAGCCGAATCTCGGTGTAAGAGAATAACAGCTTTTTACAAAAGCAAATCGTAACAGAATTACAGACGCGCACACTCAGGTAGGTGCGGTTGGAAGGATGGCTTCGTGAGTTGTACTGGAGAGAGAAAGAGGTGCTGATGTGTTGGCATCTCGTGCTTTGTTGGTTGCGTTAATAGGCAGCATCGTAGTAGAGAGAGACCGAGACTGAGTGGAGTGAGAGAGCCAGAGAGGGAGACCGGCCACCAGGACTGAGTGGAGTGAGAGAGGGAGAGACTGAGAGGGAGGCAGGGAGGCGGGAGCACTGAGAAGTGGAGGTTCGGAGGAGGAGAGGCAAAGTGAGAGGGGGAGGCTGGCATCGCTGGCGTCGGGACTCAGGAGGTGAGCAGCAGGCTTGTGTCGGGGAGAGAAGGGGGAAGAAATGGAGAGGGGCTGAGGGGGGATTTTCGTTTCATTAAACATGTTTTTTTTTTAATTCGTTGAGGGTGAAAAAAAAACAAATTAGGCTGGCCCAGCACCTATATAGTTGGGGCGGACCTGGTTTGAAGAGAGGCGGGCTGGGCTTAACATATGTAAAAAAAAAATTAATTTTTCAGTGATGGGAGTCGATCGACCCCTTCGTCACACGGTGGTTCCTCTGCTCTTGTCTCCGAAAACAATTTAGTGCAAGCCTAGTCAATGTCCTTTCGATTTGGTGGGACAAAACTAAAAAATCGTGTACTGCGCCTGCTCAACCAGCATTATTATTTATCATCTCCGTTCCATAAGCACACGCAAACAGGAACTTTCAGACCAGAGGTCTTACTGTTTTGGGTTAGGTTGTCCTCTAGGTCTTGTCTTTTGGGTTTCATCTTCCCGAGACTGATCGCTTCGCTTAGTGCTAGTATGTTTTTTTTTTGTTCAGATGCAGTTGGTGCTCGACTGCTTCGACGAACTAAATCTTTACGGGAGTTGGTATTCTGCGTCACGGACCTCGGGATCACGCCTACTATCTATCTATTTCTTTTATACTTATTTCCAACGATTTCTTAACCTTAAACGTTGCTAAACAAAGAACAAAAAATCACAGCTCGGTAAGTTTAGAAAAAGCATGTGTGTGAGTGAGAAGGAAAGCATGACTTTTAAGTTCTATAAAGATTATTCTTCTCTTTGTTCTGACCGCTATATCTTCTAATAAAAGAAAATTTGAGCATATAAACAGAAAAAAAAAATTGAGCATAGGTAGAAATTGAGGACAGATGAAGAGGTAGAAATTGAGGATAGATGATACTTATTAGTCCCACATTGCTATGTGTACTATTGTAACAGGAGACTTATAAATAAAGCTTCTCCATTGTAATTTCATCCTCAAACACAAAGACAGACGAGGGATTGAAATAGCTAGGACTCCAAAAGTCGATCTATCTGCTGTCAAGGGTAACACGACCCTCTACGAGAAAAAAGAAGAAGGAAAACCATATATCTCTGCGGCAGGAAGGAAAGAGGCTTATAAATATGCATCGCTATTTATCAAACCAAGCAGCTTTACACGGGGCAGCATGTCTTCTCTGAATCAAAATGTGAAAAGGAATAAAAAAGATGTTGCTTCTACGAACTAAGACAAGTTCCTCTCACGCATGTAATATTCGATCTTTTCCACGTCCTCTGGAGTGTCAACGCCGTGAACCTCATGGTCTACTTTGATCACCTGCAAGAAACGGATGTACGTAAATTTTGACGCAGCCATATATCAGCAAGAAAATGGTATGAATCTCAGTGTTACATCCTGTTATCAAGTAGTACTTGGAAAACAAAGAATCGGGGATGTAAAATGCAGAGAAAAGCAGGCTCATAAACAGTAGGCATGGATGCTCCACTAAAATTAGAATAATCCATCATGATATGGATACTTTTCTATAGAGCCTAATTGCTCTCATCTCAGATGTATTTGCACCTTTTTACGAGGTTGGCTGCTTTTTACACATCTAGTCTTTTTACATTTTTCTAAAGCAAACACCATTTACTAAGAGTTCTTCTAGTGAGCGCACCTCCTCCAATCATCAAATTCAATTTTACAGTTTTTTTAATGAATAAGCCAATCTTATTAAAAAGTGAAGACAGTACAAAGAGCTATACCGAAATCACTAATCCAAACAAGTAAGAAAACTAACATAATCCACAAAATCAAGAAAAGGGCAACCAAGCACCGAGTTTGCCCAACAAAAAGTAAAGACAAAAGAACACCCTGAAACCCATCCAAAGACAAAGAACAATCCTCAAAAAATCTATTATTACGCTCCCGCCATAAGCACCACTAGATACAATGGGGTATCATTCGCCAAATAGCCTTAGCGAAACGATTCTTATGCATCCTCTTCCAACACCACAACACATCTTCCACTTTTTATGGCATAACCCATTGAAGATTTAGGATACAAAGCACATGAGACCACAACCCTCTTGCATAAGGACAATGCAACAAAACATGATTAACTGATTCCCTACCACAGCAGCAAATGAAACACCAATCAGTCATGATCATATACCTCTTCTATGAAGATTGTCAATAGTTAAACTCCTACCATGTATAGCCTCCCACACAAAGAAGGAAACTCTCATTGGGCACAATGACCTCCAAACACCCCTCCAAGGGAAAGAAATGACAGCCCCACCTTTAAGCAAACCATACATCGAATTAACAGAAAATACCCCGTCCTTAGTACCCATCCAAACCATCACATCATCCTCCCCTCTTCTAACAACAACCCCATACATAACACAAAGAAAGAAGCAAAATCCTCCATGTCCCAATCATTAGCAACTCTAGCGAACGGCACACTCCACACAACATTAAGACAATCCGCCACCATGACCTCCTTACAACGAGATAAAGAGAAAACCAAAGGGAAAGCAAAACTCAAAGGCTTATCTCCACACCAAGTATCATGCTAGAAACTAATTCTGACACCAGTCCCCACATTACACTGAATATGCTTGCTGAAAGAGCCCATTTACAACTGATTCAATTTTACAGTTAAAGGAAAAAAAATTAAAAAAAAAAATATGGGAAATACAACGATCAAATCATCCAAACCCACTGTAAGATGATAGTTTGATTTCAAACTTTCCCTACCAGGTAAAGAATGGAGAAGAATCCCCAACTCACATTTTAAATTTCCCTTTCAAAATTACCCACCTGGTAGCATGATGGAAAATGTAATGCTTTTCCAGACTCACACAACCACTAAGAAGAAGCATACCCAACTTGGTAACAATGAGAAGATAAGGAGGTGGAAAAACCTGCTTTAAGATCTTCAAAAATAAGTACACAAAATTTCCCATCTACTTTTTTTTTGGTGGGCAAAATTTTCAATCTACTTAAGAGAATAACCTCATATTTGTTTCATAATGAGCCTTGACATGAGTCGAGAAAGTAGTGAGTGGGAAATAGAACAAGCCAGTAAGCGGAATAAAGAATGGCCAAATTACTTTAATACCTTCATCTTATACCCATTCTCCAGAACTTTCAGCTGTTCCAGATCTTCTTCTAGTTGCAATGGGGTAGGTTGAAGCTCTGGATATATCTTCAAAAACTTTGAATCATAGCTCTGGCCAGCATATAGAACAAAGAACTATCAACTCAGTGAAAAATAGTGCGTAACACCCCATAATATATGCTAATAGAATCTTGCGACCACTACTATTTCTGTTGTGAAAGAAAAAATGTCATTTTGATACCTGGATTCCAAGATGAAGCAAATATGGAAATTGGGGATTGACCTTTCCTGACCTGTATCAATTAGGCATACATAGGCACTTAAGTCTTATTAAGCACTCCCTAGAACATAATATTTCCATCAAGCTTAACATGATTTCCAGAAAGCAACCAATTTATATTTGAGGGCTATAAAAACAAAACTTGCGGCCCTTGAAATTTGGCAAATGTTCAATTTTGATTTTGAAACTCAAAAGTTCCAATTTAGACCCCAAAAAATTAAGCGGTAGTAATGTCATCCGTCCATCCATCATCGTACGGGCAACATTAGATTATGACCGAGCAAAGCAGCCTCTCATGAATGACTTATGCAATCGAATTTCCAACTGGTGGACAGAAGAACTATAATGCTGCCTTTCAAAGCATCAAAGGGTGTATTGCAACTTCTTAAATTTTATTATGGACGAAAGATGTATATCAAGACAGATGTAAATGAACACACAAAAAGAGGGAAAAAAAGAGGGAAAAGAGTTTTGACATACATAAAGCGATGGACTCACTTGTTATATGGAATCAACCCCCTTGAAAAATAGATGGCATAGCCTTTATTGTCCACCACACATTTCACTCGATTTGGATCAAATGCATCTTCCGGCTTTAACGATGCAACTGCAGTGCTAAACACTGCATCTGGGGCTGCCTGCAGTGCACACAATAATTTCCAACATGACTACAACGAGAGAAACTAAGTAATGACATATATCAAAACAATGGAAAGAAGAGCTTTCTTTCAACCAAACATAAAAGCCATACAAAATGTAACAGCCATCATCTATTTTGGATGTGAGGGTCAAATGAGACTTTTAGTGCAAAAGTTGTAGCTAGAGAAGGCTAACACAGTTCCTTTGTTTTTGAGGTAGCAATACAGTTTATGAGCCATAAGCTGCAAGGGTAAAATTTTTACCTGCAGAGCCTGAACAACTCCATCTATAATCTCAGGTTCGATAAGAGGCTCATCTCCCTGAATATTGACAACGATGTCATACTTGCTTTCAAGCTTTTGAAGAGCTTCATTGCAGCGCTCAGTACCTACAGTTTCAAAAGAATCATACACTACTGGAATCCATTGACAATATGAATTTTGAGACGAAAAAACAAAAAACAAAAAAAACAATGAGCCTACCGTTTCTACAAGATTCTGATGTCATGATGACATTGGCACCAAATCCTCGACAGCATTCTGCAATCTTTTCATCATCCGTTGCCACAACTAGACCAACAAACCAGGAATGAGATTTTAGAAAACTGAGCAACAAAAAGAAAGAGAAAGAGTGGGACAGTGAAGCAAGATGCAGAGTCATAATAAGATACGAGGATTTGCAGGAAATGTTCCAAATCTTTTATATAGATTGATTGAGACGCACTGGTTACTACCTATACAACGTCAGGTTTGGTGTTCTTTTAGAGGTGACAGTCCAGAAGAAAAGTAACAGAAGTAATCCCATCCTAGCAAAATCAAGCAACTTTTTGACCTTCATTTCCAATCAGTGAACTTGAACACATCAACAAGAGAAATGAAATAGAACAGAACAGGCCTTTATTGATTCAGTTCAAATAATTGAAGGAAGATTGCAATTCAACCACAACGGTAAGCACTACTGAAAATATAATGTCATCCAAAGGGAGGCAAAATTCAACAACGGTGCTACGTCATTAGTTATGCAAGATGGAATAAGTGAAAACAAGATTGAAGCACTAGCAAACTTCACCATATTATAAAGCCAAGAATCTAAGGCATAAAATCATATAAAATAATAGCAAACTCCAGTATCTAGACGTACCAATATGGTCCAGTGAGGTTGCCAGTTTTGACCTCTCCCATGTTCTCTGAAGAAAGCGAATCAACAGAAAGGTTTAGAATCATAGAGGGTGGTAGCCTCTGTGCAATAAACATTTGATATTTTTGGATTGGTGATTGGGGAATAGTAACTAAAGTTACATAAAAAAGATGCCAATTGGGGGCCCAAGTCAAAACTAGGCACAATTCTATAATCTGTTGGGAGTTGAATTTCTTTTTTCATTTTGCCAGCTCCATCATAATAAAATGGCAAAACTGCTTTCCTGTGTGACCTGGGCGGTAGTGACTTCAAGAGTCCCAAGACATAGACCTCTATTTCCTTGTGAATCCTATAAAGAAACACTGCTCAGTAAAGCAAGTTCCGCAAACGCACTGGAAAATGCGAGTAGAATCCATTCTGAAGCTTCCACTGACCTCAGGGGACTGCTAGAAAGCTTATGCTAATGAATTAAATGACTAGGATTAACTGATAATCAGAGCTAAGTAAATCTTTCAAAGCCTCGATAAGTAGTATTGGTAGGCAACACATTTATGCCTGCCATAATGTTTCATCACACGTTTCTGTCCTTTTTCTCTTTGTTTCCTTTGGTTATGTATTTTGAGGCAGATAACACTACCTCTTTAGTTCTGTACGGTCTACCCTTAAATTTCTTATGATAATTCTTCAATGAAGACACCTTTCTTTCCCCAAAGTAAGTATAGATGGAGAGAAAATGATGAAGCAAATAAGTTTCATAAAAGGTTTAAACCATAAATACTCGAAGAGGTGCATTGCTTTAACTTTTTTTCCCTTCTAAATCGAAAACATTTCAAAATCTAGAGAAGTTCGATATCACTCTATTATTTACTTGATAAAACATTCTCTAGCCGCCACATTTCCTCCAATGGTACATTATCAATTTGCAAATGCCGTAAGTTCCTCATAGTTCATACAAAACACACTTCGTCCTCCACAAAACATCCCACTATAGTCATGTGACACCCTGTACTAGTATTTAGCCCCTCAGCTCGCATATAGGAATCACATGCACACAATTCAAGGATTACCACACGATAACTCTTAGAATCTCTCATTGCCCTCGAATTTACTTCGCAGAACACTTGTTTTTAAAATGGTTGAAATTAATTGAAATAATGTAAGAATATAAAAATTAAGGGGAGAAATCATATAAGCAATTTAATGAAGCAAAAATGTAAATCTCAGTGCTAATGAATTTAGAAATTGAGGAAATCAAGACTAATCTCACAGTGCATATTTTCTGAAAATATTTGTAGCAAACATCATAAATACACCTCAAAAGGTGAGGGGCATCACAAGTCATAATTGCTAAAAAAAACTATCACAAAATTTCAACTATATGTCTAGTTCAGATAAAACAGAGAAATACACGAAATTTAAAACAGATTTCCCATTAACTCGACGATTTAAAAAAAAAAACTGTGGGAATCGGAACTAGATATTTAATACGCCACGTAAAGAATTAGTTAATAAGCAATTCACACAAATATATGAAATTTAGAGTTACATATAGGAGAAGCGGAGCAATTGGGCACCTGAATCATGGGCTTTCCGAGGATACGAGCGAGAGGCTTGCCCTCGAATCTTGAGGATGCGAAACGGGCAGGTATGATCCCGACAACCCGGCTCCTGAACTTCCTGGATCGACCCAGATAGGCGCGAGCGCCGACCGCTACCGCAATTGCGACTCCGGCGATGACGCCATGCACGATCCACGCCTTGGCATTGTTGGAAAACGAAGAAGACGAAGACCCAGATGAGGAAGAAGAACAAATTGACATTGGGTTCATGCGGTTGGTCTGTCAGTGGATTCCTCTCTCATCTATAGGTAAGGGTGGAAGAAATTTCAGTGCCGTGTCGGTGTGTCTTTTGTCTCCGACATCGGTAATTGAGAAATGTTGTAGATCCGTCGTTCAGCGAAAGAGTAAACACGGCGTGTGTACACTACAATTTTAATTTTAACGTAATTACATTCTTCTTCTCCTTCCCTCTTTTACTTTTTTTTCTCTGACTTTCTTTTTCTTCACTTACTTTTTATCCTCTATCCTTACTTTTTTTTTTTTTTTTTTTACTATTTTTTTCACTTTTTCATTCTATCACTTTTTCACGACTACTAAAATTTTAGATACACAAATGTAATATTCATAATTTTTTTTATTTATATATTTTCAATTACTCGACGAAAAAGAGGAATTTTTTGTTTAGTCTTTGATTTTTTTTCTTAAAAAAAAAGGTCTGTCGGGTAGATTTGGACAAACGAACATACACAATTATCGGAATTTAAACTTTGAACCATTTAATTACAACATATTTTATAATTTCAATAATAAATTGATTTAAATTTATCACTAGAGTTTCAATTTTCCCATATTGATTCTTATAATAATTTTTTTCAATACTGACAATGTCGCGTCTAATAAAAATTCGGGATCTCGTTCGCTTGCAATTCGACTGCCCGAATTGCAATGCAATCGTGAGAGAGGGGCGTGGGTCCCGGGCGGGACCCACTTCAATTTAACAAGTGGCCAACTTGCCATTTGGCATGCCATGTCTATTAAAAAAGAGCCACCTCAAGCCAATTAAAACAAAACACGTTGCTTTGGACCAAATCTCATCCTTCCATCTCGAAGGACCCCAAATGGAGCTTCCAAAATATACAGAGAGCAGCAAGAACTGATTCTTTTTTTTTCCCCCTAATAGAGTTATGGACTGTTTCATTTTCTAGATTTTTCATTTTCCGTACCAATTTATTCTTGATGATAGTGGATCCAAATCCATCCAACTCATAAAGACCGTGAACCCTATAATAAAAGCCCATAAAGGCCCAATTCAAGATTTTGACAAATATAAGCCCATATAACAAACCCACACTGTCTTTGTGCACGGGCTGAAGGAATCTTTCTTGATCAAAACAATTGTCTTTTGAATTTCACTTTACATCATGGCTTTCTCTCATTGATCTGTTGTTACTAGCAGCCCTGCCAAATTTAGTATAACTATACGTACTCAAATATATATACGTCCAAAGTCTGAGAAGAATCTGCAGTGCTGCCCGTTAGGCCTTAACTTTCTAGAAAATAAGGGTTCTCAAATTTTACAAAAAATAGGAACAAATACATATATCATCGAATTTATATGTTAGAGATCATACATTAGGTATTCAAAAGAGTGAATTACTGGATCCATATCAAGGTAATAAAATCTTTGATTCAGGAAAAAAGCTCCCTATGCGAAGCAATTTCTAAATCTATCTGTCCAATTCAATTCTAAATAATTATTTCCCTTGCTCAGATCACGTTTAGTGTTCATATATACTAGATTAACATTTATACATATTCCCCGCAGGCTTTTTTAAATCAATTTTTTTTTTGTCCAATGAAGTTTCAATATATGCCCTAATTGAGTAAAGGCCGCAGCAAGTTGTTTAGTTTTATCTGGGATTTCTAACTTGTTAGGTAATTCAACTAAGAGAACGAGGAAAGATAATTTTCATATAGAATTCATACAATGCATAATTGCCTGACACTTAATCTAGTTACACATTTTTCATCTTATTCATAATAGTATAGGCATGAGCTTAAATCTTCAACTTCTCAGTCATTATAGTGCCACATTACTATGGGAGGATATTGGGGGACACTACAATGGGGCTCCTAACAACGTGTTTGCCCTTCTCCTGGACCCAAACAAGTGCACCATATGAGATATGTGGTTTCTTGTCCCAGCTTCTAGACTTTATTGTCAAAGTGTAGCTCTGTTTCTCGTACTTCCTTTTGAAGACCAATGTATTGGGAGAGACTCTGACTGCAGACCCTTTTGGTGCATTGACTGTGGCTTTGTATGTAGCTACTTCATCTCCAACATTGGTTACTGTCCTTTGAAATTTCTGAACCAGTACTTCACCGGGCATTCTTGTCTGATTATACAGAGCAATGAATGATGGATAATTAAGATCAGAAGACGGATTCGAGCAATCGTAGGAGTCTGATCTGATGATGGCTAGAAGTTGTGTCTTGTTGAGTTTCATGGAGCACAACAGATTGATGTAGTCTTTTGGAGTTGCATCATAAATCAAACCTGGGTCAAGTGCACGATTAGGATCAATATGCCCTGCTCCCATAGCTAAAGGAGAAGCAAGCTGATGGTTTTTGCCGTTGTCTCGGATTGGGTTCAGTGTATTGTCCAGTGGGTTGGCTGAGGTAATCACGGCAGATCTAATAGCAGCTGCACTCCATTTAGGGTGTGCACCTTTCAAAAGTGCAACCACACCGGACACATGAGGGCAAGACATGGAGGTTCCAGAAATCAAATTGTAATCACTGGACAAGTACACATTGGGCCCTATCTGGGCCGTTGATTCATTTGGAATCCATGCAGCCAAGACAAGAGACCCAGGTGCCATTATATCTGGCTTTAAAATACCTGGATAACTTGGTGAAGGACCTCTGGAACTGTAATAAGCTACGGCTGGTGCAGGCGTTGTGCTTATCTTGGTCTTTCGGAAGGTTATGGTGGCCAAAGGGATAGGACTAGCCTCTGCATATTTTATTACTGCTTCTGCATCCTTCGGGCTAATCACAAGACAAGGACAAGGAACCTCTCCTAATTCAAATAGTTTAGTGTCGTTGGAGATGAGAATAGCTCCGGCCACATTTGATGTGGAGATATGAGCTATTTGATCATAAATAGACCCAATTGGTTCACAGATGACGACACCGTCCAGAACCTCATCTAGCAATTCAGCTGAATTACACGCTGATATGCTCTTGTTATACACCAAGGGAGAGCTTTTTATAATGGCATTTGCTGGGAACAAGGTCCATCCAGGAATCATTTGATCATCTCCAAGTGTCAAACTTCCGGCAAAGGATCGATCGATAGTGCCTGCTGCAGCGGTCAAGACCCACGGAATACCGTTGTGCAATGTGTGAGGGAACGGACCTGCATTTCCTGCTGAAGTTGAAACTACCACATCCTTTTCCATAGCAGCAAAAGAAGCAATTGCTATAGGATCTTCATACAATGGCACTCCGTCGAACCCACACGAGATGGAAATCACATCAACACCATCAGCAATCGCTTGGTCAATACCAGCAAGAACATCCGAGGCATAACGTCCTTCATGCCAGTTCACCTTGTAGACAGCAACCCTGGCACGTGGAGCAATGCCTCTGGCTGTTCCTTTACCGTATCCAAAATAAGATGCACCAGACACATAGTTCCCTGCAGCTGTGGAGGCTGTATGAGTCCCGTGCCCTTCTGTGTCCCTAGCAGAGTTCATGCGAAGATTAATCCCAGGATTGGCGGCTACTATGCCATTGTTGAAGTATCTTACTCCGATGAGCTTTGAGTTACACATGGAGGAATTGAACCCTTCTCCTACCTGGCAAATTCCCTTCCACTTAGCCGGGACTTCGGTGTTCATCCCATCATCCTTGAAACTTTCACTCTCTGGCCAAACCCCCGAGTCGATCACACCAATGATGACATCCTCACCGTAGTTTGAAGCCGGCCATAAGCCAGTAGAAGGATTAAGAGATAGGAACTCGGGGGTATGGGTGGTATCAAGAGTGGCATTCCTATCCACGTAAGCTGAAACAAATCCAGGGGATTTCCTCAAACTCTCATATTCTTCTGGAGATAATGCAGCACTAAATCCATGAAGAACATGGTTATACGTGTACACGAACGATGATGTTGATTTATAGTCCTCCAATGAGGTTGGATTTGGAGAATTGAGGGAATCAAGGATTGATGAGTACCAATTATGATGGCTAGTGAAGGCGGTAGGCATGTGAGATTTGTCCATGTGGACGATGTAAGTGCACCTGTCCACAGACGCGGAACTAGCTGAGAGAGCAAGCAAAAGCCAAGATATAAAGAAGTATGCAGGAGGAGGAAACCAACTACGGAGTCCCATTGTTTTTCTGTAAATGAACCACTTCACTTTGAGCATGTAAATGAAACTGAAGTTTTTGAATAAAAAGAATCGATGGAGCTGGGCTTATATATAAGACCACCAAACATACCAAATATACCTTTCGTGTATACCAGGAAGGGTCGAATATTTATGTTTTTAATTTCGATCGACCTTTCGTCTGCCATAAACGGTAGGTACGTAGGACTAGTCCATTGCTAATTGGGGGAAAAAAAAAAGAGAATCGATTTTACCCAATAGGAGATATATTAGGGATCCAAATGGCACGTCCTTCGCATGCCGAGTCCAAATTAAGGTGATAATTAAAATTAAAACCATGCATTGTCCCAATAAGTTTATTTGGTAGCCATGAGATCTAGATTGGTTCAGAATTGTTGTTCCAGCAACTCAGCAAAGAAAAATTGGCCTTTCAGAATATATATATTTGATTGAATATGACAACTACGTACAAGATAGAGATGGGAACAGCTAGCAGATTTGAATATTCAAGCAAATTAAGGATGACGAAAATAGTGTAAGTTTATTGATCTGATGGAGGCGTTAACAATAGCAGATTGGTCTAGAATTATTGTCCCAGTACGCAAATTGACCTAATTCATAAGATTAATTACCTGTTAAAATTAAGAAAGACAAATTAATATTTATTAACGTTATGGAGAGCCAGGGGTGACAAAACCATTCTAATTAATTAGCTCTATTTGATTTTAAATATTGCTTCCCCGACGACGAAGAGTTATTGTGGCTAGCTGGCTAACATTATAATTAATTTCGTTATAATAATTATCATATTATGTTAAGCAAAGCATGCGGCCCTGTTAATTAAATGGCTAGAAGGGACAGGACTACTACACGTACTTAATTCACGCCTCTAGCTACGGTGGTGACAAAGGCTGGATGCAGGCCGCATATTCACTTGATCATCTCTCTAAAAGACTACAATCTCGACAGCCGGCCACTGCAAGAAACTTGTGCATTTTTTCTAAAATCAACCGTTCGGTGGCAACCGAAGAGGATGACGCGAAACAAGGTGGCACCTGTTAGGACGACTTATTATCCTATCTTGTTTAATAATAGCATTGGAAAGATTAAGGGAGCTTTATATCATTTAATACTTCTCATGTAATATTTAATGATTGTTATATCTGTCTCTATCAAAATTGTATTGTCTATTTTAAGCATCACAATTTGTACTTAATTTGGAATTTATTTTTATGCCGGTTAATTATAAACACCAGCACTTTTTGTGTGTGGTGGTTTATATGGTTCAATAAAGACCACTGTTCTTTGCAATCCACGTACGTGATGTTCTGTATGACTCAACTTGTTGCAGAACATCCAAATGTTTGAAGGAAAACCGGTACGAATAATATGAACGGTTGGAGGGAGATTAGATTAGAGCAAACAACATTACTAGACGGATGATTCGGGTTAAATACGTAGGATCGGGGACTACGTCCAAGCAGTTAGGATATCCGGTGAAATTAATATATGGAGAAACATACTAATTTGAGCCTTTTAATTATCAATGCAATTTCAAATAGGGGTTTAAACTACAACTTTGATATATTGAGCTCACAAACTATCAAATTTCATCAATTTGCGCTCTTAATAAAAATTCAACGATCAAACTCGTGCAACGTGTGGTTGTGAATGAGCCACGTGACACGATTTTGACTCTCAAATTTTATTTTAGGACGCAATTTAATTAATTATGAAAATTCAGGATTCAATATCAAGATCGGTAGTTTAGACCTCTATTTGAAATTTCATTAGTATTTAGAGAGCTTAACGTGACTTTTCTCTTAATATATTTTACAACGTATGGCCGTGCAATTATACGTAGGTACTCTACCCTCCGGATCAATATGAACTAACACGACCTAAAGCCATGCAATGAAGTTTCTTACTGTGGCAGCAGGCCGGCAGAAGCAAATAATCAAGTAATTGCTCCTAATGTGGCTACCGAATTAGAGAAAGGAGAAACATATATCGATATATCCCTGGAAACTTGTGTTAGATATATAGGAGGAAAAAAGATATATAGCAATTAATGACGTCCCAATTAAAGCTCAAGATTTAGCAATATTGTTTGTTTGTTATTCAAATTTTTTAAGTACTTTTTTTTTCTCGTTTGTTAATTATTGGTTGGTAATTAAATTTTGTTCTGCAACAAAAGGAAATCGAACATGACCTATATCCAGCTAGCTCTCAAAATGCAGGTAAAAGTATTTACTGCAGCATGTTTTATAAACCCTAGTGAAAATATATCTTTAACAGCGCTTTTAAAATAAGGGATAAATGCAAAATTGATCCCTGTGCTATACGCAAAAATCGATTTAGTCCCTGTGATATGAAAAACATCGATTTAGTCCTTGTGATTTTTCAGTCCCTGATAGAGAAGACCAATAACAAACAAAAATAGAATCACATGGACTAAATCGATGTTTTTCATATCATAGAGACTAAATCGATTTTTGCGTATAGCACAGGGACTGATTTTGCATTTATCCCTTAAAATAATCCGTCGATAAAAAAATTAATCATCTAGGAAATTTATCAGCGATTTTAAAATGCTGCTACAAATACATTTATCTGCGTTTTTAAATAAAAAAATTCCCAGCTTCCATGGTCTTTAGCAGCTTTTTTTCCACAAATGCCAATAAAGACCGTTGGATGGATGTTAAAAATTTGACATTTACAATATTCTGTCTCTTCATATTCTGAAAAATCGAACATTTAAAGCCTTTTCGTTATAATGTAATGGCTTTTGTGTTACTGTTTTTCAGTACCTATATATTTTCTTTGATCTTCTATATCAATGTTTTATAGAAGTTAACGGTTAAGTTAGTTTATACTTTTTTTCTCATGTTTTTTAGAGTAAATTTTGATTTTTTATGGAGATCACTGTAGGGACCTTTTTCCAAGCTAATCCTTCTTTCTGCTTTACTAACCAAATTGCTGATGTAGTTAATGGTGTCAATAAAAAAATTAATATATAATTAAATATTAATTAACATAAATCAGATGATTATAAAAATATTAAATAAATGAGAAAAATAAACATAAAAATAATAAAAAATGAAAAAATACAAACAGTTATATATGTACATCCATGCCTTGAAAACATATAAAAAAATTAAATAATTAACTGGAAAATACAACGGAAAGAGAACAATATTGAAAAATGCAAATCAAATGAGAAAAAAATGCAGAAAAGATACAGAAAAATGTAAAAAAAATCAATAAAAGGTATGACCCTGAAATTATTTAAAAACTAATAAGTGTATTTATCTCTATAAAGCACAGCTTAATTATTAATGGAAACAAGTTCAATTAAGTGCCATTCTTAGAATCGTAGTACCATAAAGTAATATTATATATTCCTGATCCTTTTAAATAGAAGTCACGAAATAGTACTTTTTGAGTTAACTATTCTAAACGACAATGATAATTAATTCATTATAATTAAATTTTCTAAGCATTTGATGTGATGATCATATGATTCCATCCTTTATAAATCGTGTATATATATCGTATCCTACATAGTCTCTAAATTACAAAGAAAAGACGCGCATAATATATTTGCAGAAAGAGAATCGGAAGAAGAGTTATGGATGCAAAGGGCATGGGGATCGAGACTCGTAGGAATGATGGTCCTGCTGTTTGTCGATGAAAGCGCCAGCCAAGAAGAGTTCTCACACCCCTCCACGACCAGTACCTCCTCCCAAATATCATGTCGGACGCTATGTAGCATGCGTGCGAAAAAATAAATGCCTGCAAAAAGAAAGTTTCCAAGAAAAGATGGCTTGCTGTGTTCAGTGTAGGATGAAGCACACTATATCTGTCACGCCCCAAAAATCAGTATAAATAAATGAAAGAAATTTATCACATTTGTTAGAAACAAAACATAATATATCGATATTGTTTCAAAATATAAACTTGAACAACTTAAAATTCATAATGATGCTCACATCTATCCCGCCCACATGCTCTCTAGGCTCAATCTCTGAAAATAAGAAAAATAAAACGCAGTAAGTTCGACAACTAAGTAAGCAGAGAATAAAAACATATATTCTTTTCTTTGAGCAGAAATACAGAAAATATAATAGCTTTATCAGAAAATCCCCTTGACATCAACAGTAAGCCACATTGACCCCTGTGGCAGGGTTGTGCAACAACTTAACCGGCGGCCAAACCGAATTAAGCCAACAAAGTGGAGTTTGCCCTATTAAAACTTAGTCACGTACGCTAAGTGTGCACTAGGGAGAAACCCACACAGAAACCAATCCGAAGAATGGGTGCACCAGTAATCAGTAATGAGTTGGTACCAACAGCAGCAGTAATCAGTCATAGCACATCGCCTCGGGGTTTGAAAACAGTATAATATATAATATAAGAACTCAGATTCAAAATCAGAAATGATGTTCAGTAGAATACAAAATCTTTGAGAAATAATTCAGAACAGTTATATAAACAATCTCAGTAGTTTTTTAAAATTCCACATTTGTTTTCAGAATTTGCAATAAAATATTTTCCACAAAATCGTTTATGAAAACGTGTTCATAATTTTTAGAGAAAAATATTATAGTAGCTCCGCTTACCCGATTTGCTTCGATAATCGAACCGTTCTAAAATCCACGTATTGCAGCGACCCAAAAGAACCGAAGAAAATCGAGAAACTCAACAATGGCCGAAATTGACCTAGAGAGAGATAGATCTAAAAAATGATTGATGTCGAAATTGAGAGGTGTGAATAATCTCTGAGCAGAAGGTCCCCTTTTATAGGCGAGTTTTGGCTGAAAATTAATGAATAACATCCCAAAACCGATGCCCTTTCGAAATCCTCCATTAACCACTATAACTTCCATAATTTACTGAGAAGCTTTAAGATTTACACAATGGAGTTGAAAGGCCACGAAAATCAGTCGAAAAGGTGCTAAAACGGATGAGAGATTGAAGAGAGAGAGAGAGATTTTGATGAGAGAGAAACTGAAGGGTTGAAAACGGCGGCTAGGGCAGAAGAATCGAGATTCTAAAGTTTGGGGAAGAAGAAGATCAAAACACACCGTTTTACTTAAAAATCCAATTTGAGCAAAACGCGTTTAAATAAAATAAAGTTTCATTATAAAACATAAGAGCGCACGCGCGCCTCAGTGGTCCAGCTGCGTTTTGCCATCCCCCAACGCCTGAGTCGAATCCCAACATTCCATCTTTTTTCTACATAAATTGCTATATATATAAATAAACTACACTGCACAATAACCAACAAACATGCGCCTGGCCTAGTGGTCTTCCCCTTTTAAAAGCTCAGGTCTGGAGTTCAACTCCAGCCTTTGCCAAAACCTTTTTTTTAACGGGGTTCCCACAATATCTGGTCACTTTAGTGATTGAGCCTTCGCATCTGAATAGGTAGTGGCTGAATCAAGATTAAAATTCATGGGTGTCGAACTTTAAAGACGAAATGACAAAAAAAAATTTCTTCGTAATGCAAAACATTGTCTTAGAGTTAGAATGTCAAAAATTAAGGACTAAAAACATTAAAAAATATTGGAATACATGTACCATACTGCAAATGAGAGGTGAAAATTGGACCTACGAGTTTGCAAATTTTGAAAATTTTGCAAAATGACTTCGTTCTCAATAGTTTTAAAAACATATTGCTCGATGTACACTAATATGTAATAATTCATCCAGTCATTTATCATCCTATTATGCAAATCACTCTTGATGATCTAATTCAAGCTAATTTCATACTTAATTCTAAAATTTTAGAACAAATTACAGATGATTCTGATGAGAACATTGTCTTAGAGTTAGAATGTCAGAAATTAAGGACTAAAAACATTAAAAAATATTGGAATACATGTACCATACTGCAAATGAGAGGTGAAAATTGGACCTACGAGTTTGCAAATTTTGAAAATTTTGCAAAATGACTTCGTTCTCAATAGTTTTAAAAACATATTGCTCGATGTACACTAATATGTAATAATTCATCTAGTCATTTATCATCCTATTATGCAAATCACTCTTGACTATCTAATTCAAGCTAATTTCATACTTAATTCTAAAATTTTAGAACAAATTACAGATGATTCTGATGGTTGAGGTCTTGATGCCACTAGAGGTTGTCTTTCTTACATTTTTTGGTTACTACCACAACTGGGGCCTGTCTATTTTTTTCTCCATTTTCTTTTGACAAAAGGTTAGTGGGGATACATTTGCAATTTACTTTCTCTAGGTTCTATGGATTTGGAATTGAAAGATATTCACATTCTCCAAAGTAACTTTCACACACAAAGCAACAATTGATGGCAAACCATGCTCTGAATAATTAAAAAAAAATTCCACGATAGGCAAGATTTAGTAAAAGAGTTCCTTAGATAAATATATTTTAAAAGTGGTCAGAACTTTGGTTTGGCCTATAAAAGGATCCTAACCAAACACAACATTTTTCGAGGTCTCTAATAAAAATGAAGAAACAAATCAACACAAGGAGAAATAAATGAAGTGATCTTGATTGTGAAAAATTAGGAGCAAAAAGTAAATAATTTTTTACTAACAGAAATTTTGCAAGATAGTAGGAAGTTACCCCTCAGTTGAAGAACTTGTAATTGATGCAAAACAAAAAATATAATAATTGTATATTTACCTCAATTATTTTGTAGCACTAGAAGCAGAATCAATGTGTAGAAAAAAAATTATTTTAGGTCTGATACTCATTAAGTCTAGTTGGCTTGGACTTCATGGGTATCGGACCTAGCCATGAAGAAATAGAAAAAAAACAAGTGTAATTTTTTTTTGGGCAAGCCATAGGTAGCGGACGCACGGGTTCAATACCCCCTGCGTCCGCCACTGTGAATAGGTAATTATCAGCACAGCTCACTTTACATTTGTGTAAACTTTTCCACTGTTAATTAGTCATTGGGAAAAACTTTCAGAATATTGTACCCGTGAGTAATAGGCTAGGCAATGTCATGTTGGGGTCCAAATAAATAATTTCTTCACACTGTACTCTCAAATTATGAAAATTCATCAATGTGCGCCCTTAAATAAGATTAAATCGTCAAGACCATGTCACATGACCCATTTATAACAAGATTAAATCGTCAAGACCATGTCACATGACCCATTTATAACGCATGTGTGGAAGATTTTGACCATCAAAACTGTTTTTAAGCTTTATATTAAAGATGAATTTTAATAGTTTCGTGGCTCAATATGAAAAGCTTGGTAGTTTGGATCCCCTAAAGTGACAATAAAATTAAAAGAACATACATGTCTAATTGAGAACACGTGGTATTATTCTATTACATGTGATATCACTACAAAAAAAGGTCTTTAGTAGCGGTCGGTAACCACTGCTTAAGGCAAAAAAATTTGCTACCTCTAGTGAAAAGTGCGAGATATAGCGGTGGTCACAAATGCCGCTAAAGACACGAAGTTCATTTGTGAAATTTTTTTAGCTCAATTTTGTTCTGCGATTAAGGTTGTGTTTGTGTTGTAATATTTTTAGTATGGGAATATGTGTTGGTATTGGGTTTAGTGAAAAGGTGAAGAGAGAGGTAATTTTTTATAGTTTTTGTAATTTTTTATATTTTTTTATGGGAGAGAGAGAGATTATATTGGAGTATTTTATTAGGAGAGAGATAAAATGTTGGAAATTATTAGGTTGGCAAACGCAGCCTAAATATCTACAACAACATTTTGTGACCGCCGCTAAAAACATATGTAAGCTTTTTTATCTTTGGCATTGGTTAGAGGACAAAAACAAAAAACAGCAAGTACAAAGAAATCCGCCTTTGCAATCAGTGCACACAAACACATGCCTTAAAAGATAGTGCCCATGGAAGTAGGCTTCACCAAAAATTGGACGTAAGTATCTGTGAAAGAAAGCACCCAAACAACAAAGGAAGTCAAGTTTGTTACCCAATTCTCAGCAAAAAAAGGTGTACCATTTACCTTTTACCTTGCAAAAATTATCATCACTTTCAGAATATATTTATAAGATGACCAGTATCATCTGCAAAGCATACTGTGTTAACATCACACTCATGTAGCAGGAAATAAAAATCAGATGTTAGTGCCTCTCATCAAAAAGTGGGCAGAAGCATTATATTAGTATGAGCTCTAATCCACAGGGCAAAAAACAATCTCACTTTCACATCTTGCTTAAAAAAAATTGGTCAGCACTTCCTTTATTAAGGAAGCAAGAAGTTTGACATGAAGGTTCGGCACGTGGTTCAAAGTTGTACTCCAACGACAAATTTATTAAAATTCAATACTACAATGACTGTAGAGGTAATTAAGCTACAAAAAATGGGTTAATTACAAAAAACCCCATGAACTTGTATGTCAATCTCAAATACTCCTTGAACTTGAACTCGTTACAACCCAAACCCCATGTATTACGTGGCACGTTGAAATTCAGCTTTTGATCCAGATTTGGCGGTGAGCGTTTTTCGTCACACGTGCAAGGCACATGACATCCAGACCACGCGAAAAGACCATATTGCCACATGTGCCTTAACTCTTCGACTAAACATCAAAACCAATTCAAAACGACGCCGTCCTAAGATGACCATTCGTTTTAACTTTCGTCGGGAGTGTTTCTTCGTCTTTGTCAGAAATCCACGAAACAATAGTGGCAGTTAGGGTATAACGCTTCTTCTCGAATTGGCTAAGGTAACACGCTGACATTTATTGTGTTTCATTTACTTATTTTCACTTGGCATTGTTGTTTGCAGAACTGTTTAATGATACACCCATGCGGTTAAGTCTGAAATCTTTGTTTTCGTAGCACCGGAATAGAAGCCAACATGTTAGAATTAGGCGTGGTCTACTCAATTTCAATCAAGTATAACTCACTAATGATTTGACCATAATTTGAAAATTGTTCGGCTTCTTTCTAACGATATCATGAAGTCACTCAACATTGACTGACTAACAAGAATTAACCCATACATCAAATATGTAATTTGACTTCTTTTTTTGTGCATTTGGAATGGGGAGGAAGGGGAAGGGGGCACATGTATAGGGCATGTGTGGTCTGTCTATTAATCTATTCTTTTTAAACATTTGTTTTGCTAAAAGTCTTTCCTCAAAATGTGACATGCAAAGGAATGGAATAATCTTAGGTCCGAGAAATTACACATTTAATGAGCTTGAACCCTTGGAGCCTGCAATTCTCAAGAATCAATACACAACAGACAACCAATCGGGAAGTAGTAAAAATTATTTCAATTCAAAATCAGATTGGTTTTGAAAAATTATTTGTTGTCTGCAACATAAGATTAAGTGCTTTAGTTAAGGTCTGGAACTTTATATTTGTAATTCCTTCCTTGTGTCCAACATGAGATTAAGTGTGTTGTGCGGCTGGTGATTCAAGATTTTGTTCAATTAGATTAAGTGATGTCCACTTCCAATAGTGGTTTCAGCTCTTGGGTTACAGATAGTGGAGAAAATTTTGGTGGCCCTCAATATTTTTGTAGAGTCACAACCTACTTGAAGACCTTATACACCAAACAAAATTTTGGACGTCGATTTTATAGTTGTCCGAACTATAAGATTAAACGCGAGTGTATTTTTTTTGCTTGGTTTGATCATTCTATGTATGAACATGGAAAGAGGGTGTTGAAATGCATGCGAGATAGACAATAATGTTTAAATGTTGACCAGAATAACATTGATATCTTAAAGGAGGACATGGAAAGCTTGAAAGAGAATAGTGAAAATATCAGGAGATTGGAAGCCTGAAGAAGGAGAAGGAAAGCATGAAGGAAGAGAACGAAAACAACAAAGACTTATAATTAAACAGCAAAGATTTCAATGACTTATATTTAAATAGCAAAGCCTTATAATTAAACAAACTAACGACAATTGAAATTGTTTACTTAAACAACAATGACTTATACATAAACTTAAATGACTTATACTCAAACTGAAAAGTTCTACTTAAACAACAATAACTTCAAACGGATTCAACCAAAGGTTGCAAGTAGGACAAACAACTCTTCTAAGATGCAGAATGCACATTGTATTACCTAAGATGTATAAAATAATAGAAATGAGCTTCACTAAAGCCAACTACATAAAATGTCTCTGCATTGTTTGCAATTACAAAAACTTAAGTGACCAAAAGGATATCATCATTCAGAAAACTTTCATCACCAGAATTAATGCACTTTAACCTAGCAGTTAGCATAATTTGACTCAAAACCCTTGGTGTATCATAGCAGTTAGCATTTTTTTGACTAAAAGGTAATATATACCCACTTGATAATGTGGAATGCCAGAGCTTTTATTTTTATACTTGATATTGCAACATTTTGTTGTCTTATCTTACAGTTGTACGTAGGAAACAATAATGTTTACTTGATTGCTAGGATTACCTAAAATATGGGATTAAAGGAAAAAATAGATAAGGACAATAACAGATGAAGACAATAACAGATAAAAGACAAAAACGGATAAGGACAATCATATAGAAATACTATGGCAGACACAAAAAAAGGAGAACGTGCTTTTTAAAAACAGAAGCAGTAAGCTTCTTGTGTGGCCCCCCTCATTCACTTCAGATCCCATAGAAAATGATAGACCATGACTCCATTCTATGGTCCCCCACCCATTCACATGCATCTAAACTAAATGAAAGTCTTCATTATTTGTGTGGTCCCCCCTCACCCACTCACACTAATATAAACGATAATAGAAAAAGTCATTAACTTGCCACTGACCCAACATAAAGCACCACACTCTGACCCATTCGCAAAACTACTATAAGAAGAGCAATAGCATACGATTTAGGCAAAAAAAGTCTCAAGACCATACCTTAAGACAGAGTTGAGTTCAACAGCATCGAAATGTGTCTTTTTTGCTCTGGGAGACAATGCCAAATCTTAATGGCATTCTTCAGATGGAGATGGATTTGTCTTTGGGGGCAAGGTAAGTGAAAGTTAGACATTTTTTATAGACGCACCCAAAACGTAGAGTTTTGGTTAAGGCATTGGGGAAATTAATTAAAAATTCCAACGGTTAGTTCCATCAAAACGCACCGCATCTATCACTTGTGTTTACTTTCCAAAGTTGAAGAGTTAGGGCACGGAGGGCAATCTGGTCTTTTCGCGTGGTCTGGGTGTCATGTGCCCTGCACATGTGACAGAAAACGTTCATTTTAACATCAAATCTGGGTCAAAAGCCGAATTGCAATGTGTCACGTAATACATGGGGCACGGTTGTAACGAGTTCGAGTCTAGGAGAGTATTTGAGATTGACATACAAGTTCATGGAGGTTTTTTTGTAAATAGCCCTAATCTAAGAAAAGAAAAGCGAGTGCCATATTCCTTTGCATGTACGTTCATACACATTAAGATTATTTAAGAAAATAAAATACAAGTAAACAAATATTATTCTCAAAATAGCTGTAACATGTTTTGGGATAAGGAACAATATCTGGTTCAAATTTAAACAAATCAAATGACAGAAAATAAACTGGTAATAATTCTCATCGTAGCTAGCCATATATAGGAGGTCTTGGCGTAAGCTAGCTTCCAGCTTTATCCATATCTGAGTACATTGATCAATAAAAACAATAAAATATTAATAAGAATATGTTTGTAAAAATGGATACACTTTTAATTATATATCTACACATTTGGGCATGTTTACAAACCAAAATTTTAGCCAAAATTCTCTCCATTCCAAAATAAATCTCATTTACAAATTACATAAATAAGATTTTGTTTAAAGAAATAATAATAAAACTTCAAAAAAGCATCTCTCTCTCCCTATCAATAAACATTAAAAAAATACCCTATCACCAAAAATTGGCTGTTGTAATTATTTGTGAAATAAAGCACCCAAACAACAAAGGAAGTCAAGTTTGTTACCCAATTCTCAACAAGAAAAAGGTGTACCATTTACCTTTTACCTTGCAAAAATTATCATCACTTCCAGAATATATATATAACATGGCCAATATCATCTGCAAAGCATACTGTGTTAACATCACATTCATGCAGCCGAAAATAAAAATCAGATGTTAGTCTCTCATCAAAAAGTGGGCAGAAGCATTATATTAGTATGAGCTCTAATCCACAAGGCAAAAAACAATCTCACTTTCACATCTTGCTTAAAAAAAATTGGCCAGCACTTCCTTTATTAAGGAAGAAAGAAGTTTGACATGAAGGTTCGGCACGTGATTCAAAGTTGTACTCTAACGACTAATTTATTAAAATTCAATACTATAATGACAGTAGATGTAATGAAGCTAAAAAAATTGGTTAATTACAAAAAACCCCATGAACTTGTATGTCAATCTCAAATACTCTTTGGACTCGAACTCTTAACAACTCGGCCCCATGTATTACGTGACACGTTGCAATTCGGCTTTTGACCCAGATTTGGCATTAAGGTGACCATTTTTCATTACACGTGCAGGACAAGTGACATCCAGACCACGCGAAAAGATCAGATTGCCTCATGTGCCCTAACTCTTCAACTAAACATCAAAACCAATTCGAAACGGCACCGTCCTAACACCACCATTAGTTTTAACTTCCTTCGGGAGTGTTTCTTCGTCGTTGTCGGAAATCCACGAAAAAAGAGTGGCAGTAGGGTATAACGCTTCTTCTCGGATTGGATAAGGTAACACGCTGACATTTATTGTGTTTCCTTTACTTATTTTCACTTGGCATTATTGTTTGCAAAGCTGTTTAATGATACACCAATGCGGTTAAGTCTAAAATATTTGTTTTTGTAGCACACAATCAAGTATAACACACAAATGATTTGGCCATAATTTGAAAATTGTTCGGCTTCTTTCCAATAATATCATGAAGTCACTCAGCATTGACTGACTAACAAGAATTAACCCACACATCAAATATGTAATTTAACTTCTTTTTTGTGCATTTCAAATGGGGAGGAAGGGGAAGGGGGCGCATGTATAGGGCATGTGTGATGTGTCTATTAATCTATTCTTTTTAAGCATTTGCTTTGCTAAAAGTCTTCCCTCGAAATGTGACATGCAAATGAATGGAATAATCTTAGGTCATAGAAATTACACATTTAATGAGCTTGAACCCTTGGAGCCTGCAATTCTCAAGAATCAAAACACAACAGACAACCAATCGGGAAGTAGTAAAAATTATTTCAACTAAAAATCAGATTGGCTTGGAAAAATTATTTGTTGTCTGCAACATGAGATTAAGTGCTTTAGTTAGGGTCTAGAACCTTACATCTGTAATTTCTTTCTTGTGTCCAACATGAGATTAAATGTGTTGTGCTGCTGGTGATTCAAGATTTTGTTCAACTAGATTAAGTGATATCCACTTCCAATAGTGGTTTCAACTCTTGGATTGCAAACAGTGGGGCAAATTTTGGCGGCCCTCAATATTTCTGTGGAGTCACAACCTATTTGAAGACCTTATACACCAAACACAATTTTGGATGTCGATTTTATAATTTTCAGAATTATAAGATTAAACGTGAGTGTGTATTTTTTTGCTTGGTTTGATCCTCCGATGTGTGAACATGGAAAGAGGGTGTTGAAATGCATGCGAGATAGGCAAGAACGTTTAAATGTCGACCAGAATAACATTGATATCTTAAAGGAGGACATGGAAAGCTTGAAAGAGGATAGTGAAAATATAGAGAAGATTGGAAGTCTGAAGAAAGAGAAGCAAAGCATGAAGGAAGAGAACGAAAACAACAAAGACTTATAATTAAACAACAATGACTTCTATTTAAACAACAAAGCCTTACACTTAAACAAACTAACAACAATAACTTCAAACATTCTCAACCAAAGGTTGCAAGTAGGACAAAAAACTCTTCTAAGATGCAGAATGCACATTGCATTACCTAAGATGTATAGAATAATAGAAGTGGGCTTCACTAAAGCCAACTACATAAAATGTCTCTGAATTGTTTGCAATTACAAAAACTTAAGCGACCATCAGGATATCATCATTCACAAAGCTTTCATCACCAGAATTAATGTATTTTAACCTATCAGTTAGCATAATTTGACTCAAAACCCTTGGTGTATCGTAACAGATAGCATAATTTGACTAAAATGTAATATATACCCATTAGATAATGTGGAATGCCAAAACTTTTATATTATACTTGATATTGCAACATTTTGTTGTCTTCTCTTACAGTTGTATGTAGGAAAAAATAGTGTTTACTTGATTGCTAGGGTTACCTAAAATATAGGAGTAAAGGAAAAATAGATAAGGACAATAGCAGATGAAGACAATAACAGATAAAAAGACAAAAACGGATAAGGACAATCACATAGAAATACTATGGCAGACACAAAGGAGAACGTGCTTTTTAAAAACAGAAGCAGTAAGCTTCCTGAGTGGTCCCCCCTCATTCACTTCAGATCCCACAGAAAAGGATAGACCATGACTCCATTCTATGGTCCCCCACCCATTCACATGCATCTAAACTAAATGAAAGTCTTCATTATCTGTGTAGTCCCCCTCACCCACTCACACTAATATAAATGATAATAGAAGAAGTCATTAACTTGCCACTGACTCAACATAAAGCATCACACTCTGACCCATTCACAAAACTATTATAAGAAGAGCAATAGCATATGATTTAGGCAAAAAAAAGTCTAAAGACCATACCTTAAGACGAAGATGAGTTCAACAGCAATGAAAGGTGTCTTTTTTGCTCTGGGAAACCATGCGAAATCTTAATGGCATTCTTCAAATGGGGATGGGTTTGTCTTCGAGGGCAAGGTAAGTGAAAGTTGGGTATTTTTGACAGACGCACCCAAAATGCGGAGTTTTGGTTAAGGCATGAGGGAAAATTAATTGAAAATTCCAATGGTTAGTTCTATCAAAACGCACCACAACTATCACTTGTGTTTACTTTCCAAAGTTGAAGAGTTAGGGCACGGAAGGTAACCTAGTCTTTTCATGTGCCCTGCACATGTGACGGAAAACGTTCATTTTAACGTCAAATCTGGGTCAAAAGTCGAATTGCAATGTGCCACGTAATACATGGGGCCGAATTGTAACGAGTTCGAGTTCAGGAGAGTATTTGAGATTGACATACAAGTTCATGGAGATTTTTTTTGTAATTAACCCTAAAAAATCTAACAAAAGAAAAACCAGTGCCATATTCCCCTTGCATGTACATTCATACACATTAAGATTATTTAAGAAAATAAAATACAAGCAAAGTAAACAAATATTATTCTCAAAATAGCTGTAACATGTTTTGGGATAACAAACAATATCTGGTTCAAATTTAAACAAATCAAATGACAGAAAATAAACTGGTAATAATTCTCATCGTAGCTAGACATATATAGGAGGTCTTGGCGTAATCTAGCTTCCAGCTTTATCCATATCTGAGTACATTGATCAATAAAAACAATAGAATATTAATAAGAATATGTTTGTAAAAATGGATACACTTTTAATTATATATCTACACATTTGGGCATGTTTACAAACCAAAATTTTAGCCAAAATTCTCTCCATTCCAAAATAAATCTCATTTACAAATTACATAAATAAGATTTTGTTTAAAGAAATAATAATAAAACTTCAAAAAAGCATCTCTCTCTCCCTATCAATAAACATTAAAAAAAATACAACAAAATCATGTAATCTCTCTTCACTTTTTAATCAACTCTTATAAAATTTTACTTTCACTAATTTCTCTCGAGATCCAATCAAACTCTAATCTACCTCAATTTTCACAACATTCACAAATTTCCACAAAATTTTGGTTTGCAAACAGGGGCCAATCTTTCCCTGGTTCCGAAACGTGACTTCAGGACTGATCATCACGTAGAGCAAGAATTTACGTATTGATCATCGGATGATCAGCTGAACCGATATGTAGAAAGCTTTGTAAAAGGTTTTCAATTAGATTCTCTAAGTAGGCGTGTTGCTGGGAGAAAATTCGAATGAGTTTGCAATACCTACGTACCCTTGTAATGTACTTGTGAACGTGCGCATTTGTGAATTACGAAGAGATCACAGGGGAGAGCGAATTTCCACAGTATAATCAAAAAAGTTTTATTATTTAGGTTATAATATGAAATAGTTGTCAATTATTTAATATGCTCCAAAATCTATGGAGGATATATGACTAGCTATTGTTCTAAATCCAAATGTGCCAAATACTTACTGTTGATGACGAACCAATTACCAAGCGCAGAAACTAAGGAAGGCCGCTTTGTAACGATCCAAGATCTATAAGTACTCATACAACCTGCAAGACTGTAAATTAATTAATTATATCTTACCAAGCGGAATATTAATATCTTACCAAGTAAAGTCTGGGTCATTACAGATAGTTAATCAATTATACGAGTCCATCCACAGCCAAAAGTGTGGGACATGAGTAATAGCCACTCTATGAGCAATAGCCACTCATTGGATCCCACATTGTTTGGGTGAAAAAAGTTACCGGTATTCATAAGATGGAACTTTGAAAATATGTTTTCAAGAGGCCTTTTTTCGGAGCTTTGAGTCTAGAGAAACAAAATCGTGCGAATTTCGCCCTAGAGCCAATAATAATATCTTGCCAAGCAGAGTCTGGCTTGCTATTATTTATTTAACAATCTAATCCTATTCTCACATTTTACTTAGAACAGATATCATTTATATTTAGAATTTGTAGATCGATCTGTACCCCCATCCCAATTTTAACCCCCTCTTCCTGCACACGCACAAATGGAGAGCTAGAGAAACAAAAAGACTTTGCACCTATCGAAAATTAGTTGACCCAAATGTAAATTAAGTGACTGCTGATAAAAATAATTACCTATTAAAGAACCAAAACTTCAAGTTTTAGCGTTCTTGATCAACAGTAGACATTCAACACAGCAACCCAACTTTTCTTCCAAATTCTGCTTTCTCATACATTTATGTCTCCACGCGCATTTCAAAAAACCTCCAGTATGATATGATCTGGTAGGAGGTGGTAAACGGGTGTGATAATCGCCACCCTTAGGTGGTGGCAGTGCTTTCGGTTTTATAGGCTCCTCTGACTTACGAAGAAGAACATTGGCTTGTGTTACATTAGAAATAACCACAAACTGTACAATCATCGTTCCTACGAGTACTCTCCACATACAGTACTTTGCATCCATAAATCTTCCTGATCCTCTAATTTGTGCGAATAATATTGTCCGCGTTTTTTCTTTATAATTTAAAAGCTAGCGATGCATGATATACCATGATTTGTAGGATCTAATTACCATGATCATACTAAAAGGCATTGAAAATTAAATTTTTTACTTCCATTTAAATTATCGATCGAAGAAGAGTCATTTTAAAAGCGACCGTTGGCGAAGTCGGAAGAGTACCTATTAATTGTCATTGTCGTTAATTTACAATAGTACTCATCTCGAAAACTATTTATTGTCTTCTATTTAATCATTACTACTAAGATCGAAAGACACGCTATAATTGTTTTCATTTGTAAGTCTTGATGGATGCTAATGATGAATAATTAAGGTCCGTTGATTAATTTGTATGAAATTTAGGACTACATTAATGACACATATATGCATGATACAAGATCAAAGAACATTGTATATATATATCTAGGTTAGAAAAGGTAATACAGAAGCCATTAGTTTGGTTTTTTACGTGACACTTTATAAGTTCAAGGATTCGAAGAGATAGGCTATAATTAATATATATATATTAATTAACGATCGAAAAGGCATATAATTGTGTTTTACATAACGCAGCTTATAAATTAAATATTGTTTTTAAGAATATATACGAAGAGACAGTTTATATGATCTGTGAAATTATAACATACATATTCAAGTGATTAATAATTTCTAACTTGCCTTGTTAACCATTTTAGAACTTTATAACATCATGAGATCACATGAGCTAGCATTTGCATTTGCGGTTCACGAAAGCTACGATTAGTTCTCCGAGAGGCCGCGCGCGCGCGGTGCATGCCTTCACAAGGGTTTTGAGCTAATATTATATCTGTTCTAGAACAAGACAATGACGCTCGTAGACGTAGACCACGTCATTGGGACCACAAGGCCGGCAACAAGAAGCTGCACGCGCCACCCACTAATAATGAGGGCCGTCATGAGAACCCTTTACCCCCTCCTCCCAAATATATATGATATTGGACGTTATGTGGAATGCGTGCGAGAAAATAAATGCCTGGAAAAAGAGAGCTTCGAAGAGAAGACAGAATTGCTGTGATGAATGTAAGAGAGCTTCATATATAATTCAACTTCGGGTTCTGAATATATATATATATATATATATATATATATATAGGTACGCGTAATTATCAGCACTCACTTTACATTTGCAATTGGATAATTAAAATTGCTTCATGCGCCCCTTAATTAATTTCTATTCCAAAAATAAATATAAGAAATGAAAAGCTAAGAATTCTTGTGTTTGCGTGTTAAAATTTTGGGGAGGTTAAAATTTTAGAGTATTGAATTTAATGAAAAAGTGAAGAGAGATGTGATTTTTAATATTTATTATAGTGAAAAATAATAATATAAAGGAAAGAGAAATTATATTGTAATTTTTTATTGTGTTAAAATTTTATGAAGTGCAAAATGTTAACATAACAAACGCAAATCATGATCACCGTTATTTCTTTTATATTTATTAGCATCCAACATAAACCCACTAGAATAAAATTATATATATATATATATATATATATAGAATTAGACTGTTCGTGAAAAATCTGTTTAGACCCTAAAGAACACCTAGAGGGGGTGAATAGGAGTTGGTACTTTCTTTTATGAATAGACAAATTTAGAACAAGTCCTAAAAGAGACTCATCTAGATCTAAAATTATTTAACAATCAACAAATATGCAGCGGAATATTGAAACAAATATCAAAGAAATATATCAATAAGAAATAATAAATCAATCACACACTAAGACAAGAGATTTGATGACGAGTGGAAAACCTTATCAAAGGAAAAAATCACTTTGGGCTAGCAGCCACCAAAAATTCACTAGAAGATAAAACCTTACACCGGTGACTCAGACACGGGCAATATCCAGTTGTCTGACTCTGACAACCCCGAAGTAATAATCTAGATAATCCAACCTAGACCCGCTCTCTTGCGGTTAACCCTCAGCCTTCTAAGGTTCTTCTTGTAAATCTCTTCAACACCGATAACTCCGACTGCCAATCTCCTTAAGCTCTCTGAAGGCTTGTGAGGTTGGTTTAAATGGTGATTAAGGTTATTGATGTAGGAGAGAGAAATAATAGACACTCTAGGTGCAAAGGTCTCAAAGAATATTTATCTCAAGCATAAGACGCCAAGGAAGGAAGGAAATAATTTGGGTGTGAATCTCTTGGACGAATTTCTCACGATTTAAATAGAAAAAGATAAAAAAATTTGAAATCAAGATATTTCGCTCGAGCCAATCTAGGACGAAAATAAGGAAACACATTGTATAAAAATGCAGGAATTTAGCTCGAGCGAAGGTAGGGCGAAATGATTCCAGAAATAACTCTGAAGAATTTTAGGAATGGATCCTGGTCCGTGAATTTGAACTTCTTCTTCAAATTTTAAACACTCTTCAACATATCTTCTTCAGCAACCCTTTTAAAGATATCCTATTAAACACTATTAAAGGCTATTAATTACAGAGAATGGCTAAGAATTCGGTGACTGCATTCTTTGCTTGATATTCGGATGAGTCAATCTTTTTTAATTCAAAATCTCCTTTGAATTCAAATTATCCTAAACTCCTGCTTGTAACCGAGATACTCTTTCCAAAGATAATCTTTATGAATTCAAACTCTCCTCAATCTTTGTTTGCTCTTCTGTCGGAGATATATTCTCATTTATATTCAAATTCTCTTTTGAATTCAAATTTTCCTTAACATCTGTTTGCTCCTCTATAGCTGAGATACGTTCATTTATAACAGAAATTATCTGTTTTAATAGAAATACCAGTTGATTTTCAATCGTATTTGATTTGCTTAAATCAGAATGAGTCCTTTGTTTCTGCCAAAACTTCACTACAACTATTACGAGTAATATTAGTTTACTTTACTTGTAGTTGATTTGCTTAAATAAGAAAGAAAAGATATGCTAGCTTTACATGTACTAATTAAGGAACCAACAATCGTAATGTGTATGAATGCAGGTATATATAATATATTACCTAGCTTCAAAGCACCATGGCGCGCAGGCTTTTGTTTTTTTGGGATTTTAAGAGAGGGAGATTGAATTAATAGCGTCTCATCATATTAGGTTTAGGTTCGATCCCAGTTGAAGAGAAGCATAATATTGTTTTTGACAGGGTCAATGTTCTTGTATTATTGAGAAACATCATAGTACATCATATCTTCAAGCAAAAATTGTCGCCTGTGACTCTTGGTAAGCTCTAGTTTTCATGATCTATGAATTTGATATCTTTCCAAGGTGAAAAAAAAAGAGACTATCCATCTTCGGATCATCAAATTAGACGAGTGATTGGATTCAGCTTACGCCGGCCCTAGAGAGCCCCTCTCTTTAGTGCCCCATTTCCCTCCTTCTAGACACAGCCCAACCCCCCCTCTGCCGGGCAGGGGAGGAGCCGCTCTTTCTCTTTCTTTCCTTTCTCCCTTTCTTTACTGGCATCTAGCCTTTCTCCTCCCTCCCCACTTGATTTTGAGCAACATTTTACATTAAGTTCCCAAGAGATCTGCAAATCATATGGTGTCCCACTGCTCTATGTGGTTCTCCGACGGTCGTTCCATCATCTTTTGTTCTTGCCCTAGCTATGACCCTCTATTGCTTTTGGTGTAGTGGACATACCTGCGTGGAAATGGAAGAGAGGTGTTTGCCCACTCCATTCTCCGACAACTCAAACCGCCATGTGTGACGGGTTTAATTTTGTACCCAAGTCTTTTGATCCGTTTTAAAATTACGGGTCTTTTGACCCATTTGTACGAGGCCTTTATGGCCACTATTGGTATACGTCCTTTAGGGCTTTGGATATTGTTGTAATGGACTTTATGCTGTTAAAATTTGTAACCGACTTCCCGTCTGTCTCTGTCTTTATCCAGCACTACTGTTAACTCTCATGTGAAATGAATTTCATGTTTCCTTAGGGGAAAAAAAAAAAAAAGAGACTTGACCATCTTCGAACACCTCTAGGTGTTGTCCAGGCATTCTGCGAATAAGTTCTGGGAACTACCATTAAAAAAACTGAAAACTCTTGAATCGTGTAGTAAAACAATAAAAATTGCGTTTAGACCTTGAGTTTAATGGAAAAGGAGTATATTTCAAGAGGAAGCAGAAACAGGTTATGAACTAATCAAATGAATATGGTTTAATCTTGAAGAATAGATGCTAGCCAATTCTACAGAATAGATTACATTTGACTCATGAATGCTACCTTGCACTTTTAGACGTTGATGTGACCCTAGTTAACCAGGATGGGGCCCAAAACCCGAGACAGCCATGGACTCCCTTTAAGCCATCAGTTGCTTTTAAATGCATCATGAGTGAGTTCTGCCCCGAGTGTTATTCTGTTCTCTACCGCCATTGCCAAGCCAACTAATTTACACTAAGTGGTCTTCATACACGAATAGCGGAGCATCTCACTGGTAGCATACAATCCCCTTGCAGCGGATCAAAAACCAGACCTTGCAGGACCACCCAAAGGAAAATGCATGAAAGGATTCTATCTACTCCACGGAGAACGACTGGTACGCCGGCCAAAACCATTGGCATCACGGTTATGCCTCCATCGATTCTTCTTTGTCCCTGCCTCTCTCCTTGAGCCCTTATCTTCCTGTCTGACCTTACCTACATTCCCATTCTCTTTCACCTTCTTACTAGACTTCTCTTTACGAGAAACTTTTCTCTTCTTTCCCGAGGAGGAACGGGAACTCTCTCCAGCCATATCATTTCCACGCGGCAGCAGTTCTTCTTCATCATCTAATTGCCAATTGCATAAAATCTGATGCTGATCACCATGCCGATGTTGTAATGGTTCACCAGCTCCAGGAAGCAGGCTGTCAAAAGTCACCTCTCCATCACACCCTCCTTTTCGCTCCAGCAAGACAGGATCTGGCCTTATTATTGTACCGAGAATGCTTCTGTTGGGGCCTAGGCCCATGATTATATTAGGATTTGTCAATGTGGTGTACGCCATAGCAAAAGCAGATCTTATCTGCAAGAGAATAAAGTTTTCAATAAGCTCTTTTTGTTTGGGTAAATTTAAAATGCGATTCTTAAGACATCGACTGTGCCTGAATTTCTTTTTCATTTTTGTCCATATTACCGCGTGTTTGTGCATGCATTCACAGGTTATCACATGGACAGCCCAGGGAATAAATCCTAAAGCAGAAAAGAAATGGTCATACATTGTCATCAGATAAAAGGCGAGTAGAAGTCTCTCATTACATAGAGGAAAAATCTTTAACAGCAAAAACCCAGGCCATAAGAGGTAAAATATGTGTGCGCGCATATATGTTTCTATGTATGCATGATCTATGTGAGTATGTCTATAGACACAAATAAAGCTAACACCTTGAAGGGTTTATGAGTTTCATGCAATTACAGGAAATATGACCTTTGAACTCTGGTGGAGAGAGTGCCACTACATGCAAAAAAAAAGAGTGCGTGAAGTTACATATTTCTTGATTAACGAGTGGCCAATTTTTTGCCAAGTAAAAAAAAGGCCTGGCCTGCTTTGAATTGCAATATTATAACACAGTTTCGCTGCATTATTAATAGAATCCAGTTGCAAACAATTTGTGTGCTGGAAAGTGGTATTGGGATGATGGAGAATGACATGAAGAACTCATTGATTCAGCCAATAAAAGATGACAAAATCAAATGGAAAATTCACTGCACAAACCTGGAAATAGTTAAAGGAGTTCTTCCCAACGTCATTTTCAGGTGCCTATATTTCACAAAAGGAGGAGATCCGGTCAAATGAACTAAGGATGAAAGAAATGTACTTTACAGGAAAAGGGCCACCTCCAGTTTTTTATTAATAGTTGGTCTTATCACAATCACACTATTCTGAAGCAAGGTCCAGAAAGGCAAGACAACATTTCACTAAAGAAATACAACGGCAGTCATGCAAATAATTCTTTGCTTGTCAAATAAAGTCCTTAAAAAAAATCGAAAATTAGGGCAGAGGTGAACCCTGACTTTCCTGGGGTCTATTTGGGAAATTCAAACAACCACAAGGGCATATCATAGTGGCAGCCAAAACCAGTGAAAAGGTTCATGAGAAATATCATAAGTTCAACTCTAGCCAGACCATTCCTGTGTTAGCCAATGCTATTTGATTTCCCAAACAGCCCTGCAGATTAGTGACATAAACAAATCAGAATCTCCAAGATAACCTGTGGGTCCTCAATTGCGATGAGAAATGTCCGTCCTCTATTCGTAAACCTAATCAAAGGGAGTCAAAAGTCAAATTAAACTTCTTAATCAATTTCCAGTATTAGTTGAAAACAAACAGAAAGCATCTCTTCACCATGAAGGCCCCTTTTCAGGGTTTAAATTTTACCCTTTGCTACTCTTCGAGAAAAAGGTGCCGGCCCCTTTGCACGATACACCCACATCTGAAGTGTTCAATTTCCGGCCATAAAAATCAAAAAAGTGTACCTGTTTTTCAAATGAAAAAAAGTAAATGAGAAAACAGAAATGCACGAGGATTCTTCTTTCTTTTCCGATGTCCGTAAATTGCTATATGAAGGTCCAATATCTGAAAATAAAAGCCACGAGTAGGACATACACAATGATCTGAGCAAGTATGCCACATTCTTTTTTTAGCCATTTTTCAACTGTGTACACTGTAACAGAACTATTCTAGTTCGGAAAACAGGTATGCAGTGTTTACTTGAGTATAAAGGAAAATAACAGGACCTCAGCATGAATATAAAAACCTTTTCCAGATATACATACCAGGAGGACTCCCAAGTTATGTTCCAAAGATGTGTGGCACTCAGGGAGACTCTACAGCATAAAAAGCGGATAAGTCTAAAAAATGAAATAATTATTCAAGAAAATTTAAAATGAACGGGAAAAAACACAAGGCCATTTCATAAATCTGAGTGCTAAATAGGAAAATAAGGGGACAGCTGACAAAATGATTTCCTCTGCAGAATAACATTCATTATACACTTGCTTAAAACAAATAATAGTTGGGAAAAAGAAAAAAAGATCAGCCCAGAGCTTTACAAAGCAATTTCCAAAGAATGATGCTCATAATGATTGTCACCTTATCAAGATTTGAAACCCATAGGTTCAGTACCGTGGCCCACATGCTTGATGCAGCTGTTTGAACTATTGTAGCATGTCTATAACACTAATCATAATTGCTAACTATTTTCTGAATTAATATTGGTTGTGCTCCAATGTGATTTTGTTGATACTAAGAAGGTCTAGATAACACAGTAGAATAATGATCAGGCTCCAATCTCCAAATTTATAAAGAAAAACGAATCTATAAATTTGATTTTGCTGTGTTTGAACCTCGCATTACTATACTTATGGATGACAACAGAACAGCTAAAGGTGGAACAGGCAAGTACTATGAATCTGATTTACTAGAAGCCATAGTTGTATTATGGCAGAATTTTTGTGAGAAAAAACATTCATAAACGTACTCTTTAGGAAATATTTATTGTAATATATTAGAAGTACTAGACACAAAAGTCCACCCACTAGATATCATAGCATGGATCTTAATGACAAATTTACACTTGCACAGCGGTCATCCAGAGTGAATATATGTGCATGATATCGAGACTGGAACATGATTGTACATCTTAAGGCTCACCTGCAACATTGCCATGAGCATAGTAAGGAGTGCATAAGAACCTATTCCACCAGAATATACCTGCACACTTTAGAGAATTTCTAATTAGACAGACACAAACTGAACTTTTAACAGAGAATAGTAGAAACTCATACCTCATTCAGTTCCCTTTGCTGTAAAAAAACCTTCAAGATCAAACACAGCGGCCTTAATGGAGGCCACTTTGACACTCCATCCTGAGACAGAAACAATATACGGCACCATAAGTTAGTTGCAAAAAGCCTCAAAGTATGTAAAACATTGTTTGGAAAACTTCAGCACACTTAATGTAGTGTGGCCAGTATCGCCAGATTTACAATGACCTCATTATAAACATCATAGTACTAATTCCAATTAAAAATGGATGTTAGGACCAAACATACAACACATAATGCAACCAACCTTAATAAAATCAGCAGCTTTGGGTCCATTTAGCGCGTCAAAACTGTAAACCAAGAAAGCAAAATATTTATAACTTCCGTGCCAGCGAATTATTGAATTATTGTACCTACTAATCAAGTTAATTCTGTCATCATAATGCGAATACAATGAGACAACGTGAATATGCCAAACGAGATATTCCACAATGTCATTGATCATTGAATATCAAACACAATTTCAATACATACTACACCAAGCACTAATGAAATTCTAACCTACTTAAAGCTAATAACAGTTCTAGTTGAGAATTATCATCTCCTTCTCCTCACTAAATGAAAAACAAGTGGTTTATTAAAAATGCAGCTCCTAAATTTTGTATGTCAAGAAGTTTAACTTCCCAAAGGCTTCTACAAGACTTGCACAAACTTGAAAGACTAGATGCAATGTCAGAAGCCTATGCCTACTACAAAAGACTGCTTGTTGGACAGGCAGTAGCATTAGAACTCTCCGGATTGGTTAAGTCGCACGTTGGGTGGGATTGGGTGGGTAATGATGGAGTTGCAGAGTGCCAGATCCTATTTTGATTTCTTACTACATGAAAATGGGCTTCACATGTGATTCCAAGGAACTCCTATTATAAAATTGCCTAGTCCTATTTGAGTATAGAGTAGATGTAGCTACCACTTCCTTGCGATACTATAAATGATAGCAACATTCACCTAATAAGTCTGTGCAGCTTCAGAACTACAGTGATGCATACACCCATGAGTCTTCCATTCCCCAACTGATACATACACCCATCAAATACCCGACATAACATGGATAATCTGGTTAAGAAAAATACCTTCAGATTTTTACCAAGGAGAAAATATAGTGTATTAACCAAACATCAGTGTATTTTCAAAAAGTTTCAACACATTGTTTGCCATTGGATATGCCACAAAATGGTAAAGCCTTTGGGTGCTTAAAATTCAGACATTGGACTTTTTTCCAATTTATTTGTGAAGTACCAAAATGCAAACCTCCAGTAGGAGGGAAATATCACAGGATTTTAAAAGGTTGGAAACAGTGCCCTCTTATCCTTTCACTCGTCTCTTCTCTCTGAGATTAAATTTTGGTGAAAAGCAAATAAATTAGAATATGTTTTACCTGAAACAAAATACTTAGTTCACAAAATCAAAAAGTATTAAACTGCAATTTAACAGCCAAACCCTAACATGAAACAAAAATCACGCATAACTATTTCTGAAATTCAACTCCAACTTAAAGGTAGATAGTTAAACCTTATATCAAATGCAACACCACTTGTCTTTTCAACAAATTTGACAATGGGGACACGAGCCTTCCCAATCACCTGAGAAATTGGAAAAGATTTTAGATAACAAATTTTCAATCTAAAAATATTCGATCATAAAAAGAGCATCCAGTCGAGGCATTCTTGATCGAGAGAAAATAACTCCCTCTGGGCACAAAGAGACTCCCACCTGTATGTTTTTTGCCATACCCCTCTGTGACAATGCCCTAGAAAGAGCCAGCAAACCTTTTTGTGGGTGTTCAAGACCTGAATCCAGAATCACAACCTACAAAGAGCAATCAGACAAATGTCTAAATATGGTTTACCAGGAACCACACTTTCTTTATCTGTACAAAGATCACACTTCTTTACACAGAAACATTGGTCATCTCAGCTTGGTGGGCCAACATAGGAAAATTTATGAACGTTTGTCATTTACTTTGAAAACACAAACGGTTCCTCACTTTTATGAGGAAGCATGAACTTTCAGATTGTGAACTGCCAAATACAATCTAGTCCTTCAAGCTTAAAACCTATCATGCAAGCAAGAAAATTACAGATTTGAATCCTCATGATACCAAATTAACTAGCATTTAGGCTTTGTTGCCCTCAGATGACTTGAGAACAAAGAAATGCATTACAAAAGATCACTTCCTAGAATTCTATGATAGCAGAAAACAACATACTTACATCAATATCGCTGGTTGGAAGATAAAGCCCTGTCTTGAATGAACCAAAAACTTCTACCTAGAAAACAAAAGTCATGACACAACCTTGCCACATTCAGGCTTGTACATAAACGAAACAGCTAGGGTTGGGTGAGGAGAAGAGAGAGAGATAGCCAAACGCACCTTGGAGTGGGGCCATATGTGTTTAATAACATCAAAAACACATTTTACTGCTGTACTACGAGCAGCTTGCTCTTCTGGAGTTGGAGATAGGAAGTCGCAGAAATCCACAATCTCTGCAATATCCAGCATCAAGAACCATTTCTAATGCAACAACCTTATGGAATGTTCATAAAAGAGGATGCCAAGCACCCACATACAAGAGATCTTTTTCTAACCCCACTCTATTCCAAACCGTAACTTGGATGTTCAATGGCTCATATCAGCCCACAAAATAAACGGTTTAACCTAGGTCACATTTTAAAGAGACTTAAATTATCTCTCCCTCCCCCTCTCTCTCCTTCCTTTTGTGTCCGAGGGCTTAATGTCTCTAATGATAATATCTGAAGAGCATTGACTTCCCCATAAAACAGAGCACCCACTTGCCAAAAGAGCATATGCATGCCTATGGATAAGTGTCCAGCCCTCTCATAAGTACAAAGTAGTCGACCAGGAACGGTAGTCCTCAACACCTCAGAAGAACAAAGGGGCCACGAAAAAAACAAGCTAACAGAACGATTGCCCTGTAGTTTTTTAGCTTTGAAAACGTTAAGTAATCCTACTCATTAGGACAGTTTTCAAAACAAAATAGCAACTAGAAATTCCTGCATATAATGGTGGGAATTTCAAGGCCTCAATCAGAGAAGAACGGAACCAAAAAAAGGAACTTTAAGAAGAAAAAAAAAAGATAACACGTTGCTTCAAAAGTCATTATGAGACAGTCTACAAAAACTACGCAGAAGTGATCAATAAAGCCACTAACTTACTGGGCATCGCTCCAAATTAGCGTATGGCCGGTGAATCTCCTATATTGTTGAGATTATGAGGAACTATAATAAAATTATTGAATATTATTTCAGGAAAACAGTAACTTTAATATAACTCAGACAATTCCAATTCAAAGCAAATAAAACACGGTACATTAACTTTTTTGTTCTTCATCTTTAACTACACAAAGTTGTAACACATCGCAATCTTGAAGTATTCAAAGATAACTACCTTTATGGAGCTGAAGCATGGGGCTTTTGAACTTAAAATTCCCCCGGAACCAACCCCTCTCGAGCCTCGGCGTCCCAACTTCCCAAGACGGCGTCTTCGCCTCTCGAGCCGGCGTAGCAGAAATAGGCTCGGTGTTGTCGACGCCGCCTGCGCCGACGTCTAGAGAGAAGAAATCAGGTGCGGCGATCTCACGGGAGTCGGAGTTGAGAGTGGCGAGAGAGATCTCGTTGCGGAAGACGGTGCAGGGCACGAGCTGATCGGACGGCGGGGATTTATCAGCGGTGGAAAGAGATAGAGGGCCTAGGGTCTCATAAACATAGGTTTGGGTTTCGGTCGTGCCTTCCTCCATTGGCAGCAATTTCAATTTGGAGATTGAGCAGGTTTCCGGTGAAAAGGGGTTTTATCAAGTCGGAAGAAAGTGATTCAAATTCTTTGGGGGGTTTTAGTGGACACTTTGCTAGGGTTTTTCTGTTAACAGCACCAATTGCATAGTGATTTAGGTAATCTTTTTATTTATTTGTGTAATTTATTGATTTGTATTTTTTTTGGGGTTAATTGTAATTAGTGCCTTCAAACTACCATCTAATTCTCAAATACACCTAAAAACTTTAAGTCATTACAACTCATCCCTATAAACTATATTTCTCATTGCAATTTCATCCCTCAACCGACTAGAGTCATTGTATCAATCGGTTTCTATCACACGTAACAGACACGTGACATTCTCTTTATGTGAAAAGATTATTTTACCCTCCTTTGAGTCCTCCCTAGACTTATACAATGTTTCTAGTAATTCATAAAGTAAACAATGTAGTTAGTTGATTTTTTTATTAAAAAATGACTAACTTAGAATCGAGTCGGTCAAATTTGTCTTTTCAAGTAAGGCGAAGGTCACATATCGTTTACGTAGGATGAAAATCATTAGATATAACATTTTCAACAGATTGAGGATAAAGTCGCAATGAGAATTATAGTTTGTGAAATAAGTCGCAACGAGTTAAAGTTTGTCAAGCTATTTGAGAATCATGTGATAATTTAAGGAAAAAAATTATAATTAACCCTATTTTCTTTGGAAATTAACTCTTTCGTCTATTCATGTTGTGCATTTCCTTTCTTGAGAACGAGCCGAAAATGGAGTAAAGGACAACTTTAACCTTTCCAACCCTTGCAGTTGCAGCTGCAGCTGCAGCTGCTCTTTTCCAAATCAAATGGGTAGGAGCAAATAAAAAACTAAAGAATCTATTTTTAGAGCGAGAGGCAGCGCATTCTCTCTAAAAACCCTCCCCGCCCCCCACCTGTTCCCCTTCTCTTTGGTCTCCGGTCTAGGTGGCGGGAAGAGCTCTAGTTCCTCATGCTTCCCTCTCTCATCCCAGTCATGCCTCCAGTGGCCGATATCTGTTATTTTGTTCCCATTTCCGGCTTTGTATAGGGTTTCTGTTCCGGTCGATTTGGGCGTCAGATCTCGGCTTTTTAAGTGGTCTTCGGTGGCCACGCTCCTCTGAGATTGCGTCTTCTTCTCCCGGGGCTCCATTCTGCCTCTCTTTGCCGCTGCTCTGCCGGCGCGTGCCGTCTCACGTGCGCCCTTGTGTGCGAGTGGATATCACGCGCACGTTCCTCCATTCGGCTTTTTGATCCTGTTTTGGTGGCTTTCGGCGGTCACGCACTCTCGGCTCCTGTTAGCGTCTCCTGGAGGCCTGATCTACACCAGTATGCTATTGATCCTCCGCTCCTCCTGCTAGCTCCGCCGCCTCTGCTGGATGTTTTCTTTGTGTTTTTGTTGTCGTTTTTTCTTTCCTGTTTGTTTGGTTCTGGGCCAATGCTGGTGCACTTTTTAACGCCTTTAAGTAGGCTATGCTCGTTGGGTTACCTCCTCTTTGAAGGGTCTGGTATATCTGCTAGAGCAACCCCGCTGTATTTTGATCCTCCGTGATGAAATTCAGATATGCGATAATTAGTGATAAAAAAAATGGGTAAAAAAACTTCGTTCAACTTCCTCAAGTCTCTTTCAAATTATGCGTCTAACATCTGAGTGAATGGATGAGTGAGCAGGTGTCATTAAAGGACCCGAGGCATTAGCTCCCGATCAAAACAAACTTACTACAGCCAAAATAGTTGCTGCCTCGCCTAAAAGAGGATCTGGATAAGTTCCGTGTATGCTGTGTATAGAGAGCTTTCATAGTCTCGCTGAATCTCGCGACAACATCAATATTTTTCATAAAAAAAAAACTACATCAAAACTATCTTTACTTTTTAACAAATTCTAATATTTTTAATTAAATTTTTTTATCAAATCTTCCCTCTCTTTAATTTTTAACAAAATTATAATAAAAATTATTTTATAGTAAAACATTTTTAAACTTTTTCATAATTTTTTATAAACTCCATAAAAAATCAAACTTTCAAAATTGTTTCTTTCAAATAAACCTTCTTAAAATATTTTGTATTGTATCTTTAACTAAATACAACACAAAAGATTACATTCCATAAGAATAAAAATGAACATTAATGTCTTCAAAGATAGTCTAGCTTAAAGATTGTTGGTAGGAAAACATTAAATGCATCTTATATGGAAAAGGTAGCTGCATGCATACTGGAAAAACTAGTCAGACTGCCCATTCTCAAAATCTTCTAAAACGTTCTTATAATAGCTAGTATTTTGGGATTGGACATTTATAAAAAGTCTCACAAGAAATGTATTTATTAGTGAAAAACTTTCACATGCATTTGTTATAGTCCAATGCATAGAAGCTATAGTGCACCACAAGCGCGTTGATTGTAGGCGCATATGAGTCGCATCAGAACGACCATCTAAGCCAAAGATAACCAAATAGGACATAGATAGGATAATTGAGATCCATCCACCATGAATGATGAATCCCTAGACTTAAAAAGAGTGTCAAACTTTTTATTTCTGCTCCTTCGGTTGAATGTTCTTAGCCAATAATAATATTAATAAAAATACTTCAGGTAATCTCCTGCTAAAGTTTGCTCCACGCAATCATACATATCCTGAAGCAGTATTCTCAACCAATAATAAGTAGTATTCGATGTGATCTCATAAAGTTTGCTCCGCCAATCACGCATACATATCTCCGTCTTTTTTTTCTGGGTGGAAAGTCCGTTTATGAATCCTGTTTTACTGGTAATTACCCCAAATCATAGCTAATATTAGGTTTGCTATTAATAAACGTGTTTGTTTTTGTCAAACCTCCATTTATAAGGTTTTGAGCTGTAAACATGGGGTTTTGGGCTTCTTGCTGTGGTTAAAAGCTAAGAGTGCATCACTACCTCATGTGGCTCTTAAACCAGCCATCACTCCTAATCCCACATAAAGGAGGGTGATTCACAGGTATTCCACTGGGGTACTGCATAAGTTGTTCTCTCAAAGTTCTCCCCTAAAACACACCTATATTGTCTAAATGTGGGGTAGCTTTTCCAGTGCCCCTTGTGACTCCCCTACATATTGTCTAAATGCGGGGTAGCTTTTCCAAGGCACATTAGTTCCGCTTTCATTGAAAGCAACAGCAACAGTACCGATTCAACATGTATCCAATAGATTTTTCTTATCGTCTTCATCCTCCTCCGACGCCCACTCACGAGCTCCTTATATCTCTCTGTTTTGTTTTTGTGATCTTTGTGTGCGCCACGGGTATGTCCCTATCACATTTAGCAAAAACCGTGCTGTCCCAGACGGTCTCTCTGGACCCAAGAAAGCGCCCGCTGGAGAAGCTGCCGCCAATCTCAAGCTATGGAAGTCATCTGGAAAAATCTACTTGGAATCACTGCGTGATCTGCTTGGAGAATTTCGAACCCGGCATCCCGTGCCAAGTATTTCCTGTTTGTCATCACATCTTCCATTCACAGTGCATTCGACACTGGTTGAAGCTAAAATGGACGTGTCCAATATGTCGTACTTGTATACTAGATTTAGATGCTTGAGCTGCAATTTCTACATGTTTGCAATAGGTAGGACATAATCGCCACAAATGCAGGTTGGGATCCAGGATGAGGCCGAAAGGGGGAAGGGAGACACAAGCAGAGGCAGCAAGCTCAGGAAAATACTTCTGAATCTCAAAAGTTCTAGCAACCCTGATTGTGTTCACAGGGAGTAATGTTGAGTTTTTTCCTGTGTGCAAGCTCATTCTCCATATTAATTGAACCAACGATTGGGTGGAGAATCATCTATCTAGAGCAGATTGTCGATTGTCATCAGTTCTAGAAGCAATATGGATGTATGAGGTACTGATTCTGCGTCTATTTCCGCTGTGGGCTTTCCTTTTCTACTAGTCTTATCAGCTTGTTACCTTCTCGAGCTTTTCAGCCCCTTATGGCTCTTTCAGCCCATTTGAGCTTGGATTTGTAAGGCTATTAATTCATTTTGCTTGTTGACCCGTCGACTCTATGGAGGGTCTGACTTGCCCCCTTAAAACATGTACGGACGATTTTCAGACTTCCTTGATTTTAATGAGAGTGAGCTGTTTTGACTAGAAAAAAAAATGTCATTACCAAAGCACATCATGGACAAAGGGAACAAATCAGAGACTCGGGTTTTCAATACTTAAGAGATCAATGACGAATCCAACCAAAAGCATCACCCTGGTTTCCATGGCTTGGAAAGATGACGAAATAAAATAAGCACAGACAACCTCCTAAACTGTGGCAAATGGCATAATAGGCCAGAACGAACAACAGGTGCCAATGTAGAGTGCAGAGATCATGAATTCTCTATCCGTCTCTATGTGCGTCTCTCGCAATTTGTTGCTGGCGAATCGATTATCTGCTCTTTACTGTTACCACTTACACTTCAGTCTTCACTTCATCTCACATTGGCCTAAGAGATATGGAATAGACTTCCTTCTTAGGTACTGGAAAACAGCTCGAGAAACACAGAAATAAACACAGTTGTCCATCCAGAGCCGTTGGTCGCCTCCAGAACCAGGATGGACTAGACTGGATGTCAAAGGATCCGCATTCAAAGGGATTAACCTGGATGGCTTAAACAGGACTCTAAAGGATCTGCATCAATCAGGATTTCCTAGGGAAACTGCAGTGCAAAGTACTCAAGTAAGGTGTAACAGGGGAGCAAAAACCGTTATTCTAAGAACTAGAAGGTGCCCAGAATTCATGGATTCTCTGGTAGAGGGGGGCGTCTGAGGTTTAGGTTGAAAAAGGACCAGCAGAAGCATGAGGCCCAAGGTATTCTGGCAGAAAACGATCAGTATAAAAATAGTAGCCATGGGAATTCCCCGGGTAAGAAATGCTTGGTTATGCACAATGGCATTTAGCACGCTATGAACTTGTTCAGTTTCCTTCATCCTACTCTGTGAGATGAGAGGAGGTTGATTTGCCAGCAAAGATGATGCACATTTCCATTGGTCTTATCCAAAAGAGTGAGAATGAACAAGCACGTCACCAGCATATATATACACACAAACAATAAAGAAATATCAACCAGTAAAACAAAACAAGGATGGATAGAGGACGAGAATTTAACGCACTGAAATATTAAAATTGGAGCTCAGAAAAAGACCAACAGTTGTATATTCCTACATATATATGAATATAGAAATGCATTTTAACTTACCATGTATATTCCATTCCTCTCCAGCTGATCACTTTTCATCACTCTGCGTGCTAATTCGAGCGTGACCACTTGTACAAGGCAAGAAGGTCATCAAGTGAATCCTTTGCTTCGAACTTCGAAAACCTCCAGAAACGCCTAAATCTGAGTTTCAAGCCCAACGAAAAAAAGCCCCAAAAAATGGTTGGAATAAGGAATTTATTGCAACCTCCAGGCTCCAGCCACCAGAGAGCAGATCGGAGGGAGGGAGGGAGGAGGAGCTGGCATTACCATTAAACCAGTACTTGTTTGTGTTACTTTGTTACTCATAACATGAACCAAATCGATTCCTTCTCTAGCATAACCGGAATTGTGTTACAGTAAACCATTAGCATTGCCCCATGTTGTTTTTACGAGTCATAAAAATGAATCCAATCTAAGTTATATTTTTCTTTTGATTCTTCAAAATCATACTCCCCCTAGTATGTCATGCATGTTTATATAAGTAATCAATTTGATACGATAATTCGGGATGCAATTTGTTTGGGGTACAATACGTGAAGTTTAGTAGTTTGAGGTGCAAATAACAAAAATGCGCAGTTTATTTTTTTACCATAAGAAAACTATTATCTTTTAATATTTAAACCATTTCCTAACAAAACTACAGATGATATAAGGCTGGAAATAGGGGGGGCAAAGAGAAAAGAACACAAAACCTCCACTGCTTCCCAAACTTATGGGAGGAAACTGGCGACTGAGAATAATCTAACCATACCCACGTTTCCTGTCTCAGCATATCCTAAATCTCTTCTGCAGATTTTCCTTGCACGTCCTGCCCTTCAACTTTCACGCTGGTTTTGTAGCTGATAGTTAATGGCGGAAGTACTAGTATTCTCCTTGACGTCAGGCGGTGTGATGCACACAATGCACAAGACTATGAAGATCTCATGTTCAATTGAACAATTTTGCCAGCAAGCATTAGCGCAAGAAATCCTTAGCCAAGAAGATATCCAACATTAGATAGACTGTTAGGGAAATTACTAAGAATTATATAGACTTTGGGATCTGAATTGCGTCATAGGAAACGAACCGAAGCCTGTACATTTGCAAACGCTTGAATACTCTAATTTTGAAGAATTAACTGGTTTACAGAATCAAACAGATAACTATGCCAGAGACTTTTGAGGACATGAACTTTACCAAACTTTCTCAGCATCAAGGTGTTCCAAAACGCAAGTACAGTTGTAACTCATTTGAGGAAGCACCAATAGGTAAACTTGTTGTAAATGGTCAGCAAGATTAATAGAACTTAAGACCTCAAAGTAACACCACCCATACTGGTAAGACTTTTGGCAGCCAAATTCTCAACTTCACTGTGCTCAAGAACAACTGTAGGACTGAGAGATGTACCTTCCTACAAGCAGGTATCTAGTGTAACCAGGAAAATAAGATCATGCGACATTCTAATCAATCATAACGTAGGCCTTGAGCCAATGAGCTACATCCCAAATGGCACTTCCTCATAAAAAATTGGGATGAGATGACCTCAAGGATTCAAGCACTCCCTAAGTGTATGCAACTGACAACCCCCAAAAAAACTAAAAAGAAGAAGACAAAGAGGACGAGTGAGTTGGCTGATCCGGAAACAAAGCAAAGAGAGTCAAACTGGATCTAAGAAAATAAAAAACCAGACCAGAATTAAAGACCACTCAAATCTGATGTTCTGTGTTGGTTGCATCAATCCCAGTATGCTCTGATATCGCCTGAAACTTTATCAACCAAACTTTTTCAATGACTAAAACATAATATACGTCCTATTAAAATTTGCCGGTCTTCATTTAGCTGGTGAAATTCAAGTATTTTATTAAAATTGAGACGCCTGGAACAAGCAAGTTCAGGATGCAATCGACCAAAATCCATACCAATGGGCAACTTGACAAAAAGAAGAGGGATACACTCAAATTTACAGCCTGAAGCTGAATACATATTTCTACCGGACCTACACCCTTAATCAAATTTCCAATGTCCACATTTTGACTTTGGTCATTCTCCACCGGCAATAACTTCCCAATGGAGGAAAATTCAAGTCACATCCGTATAACTCACACGAAAGGTAATCTTCCGTCTATTCCTCTCACAACTTGGTCCACCTTATGTCCCCAAGAACCTATCCAATTCATTTTCTCACAGCTTCAATTATCAAATTGGTCATTTCGATATGGGGCGTCTACGTTGTTTTTTTTTTTGGTTCTTCAAATTGAAGTATCTTATTAAAATCTGGAACCCATGGAACAAGGAAATATGTACAAATAGCTATACGATGCACTCTCAATTTCCAGCGCCAGGTAGAAAACCAAAAGCATCTATAGGTATATGAACTGACAGATGCCAAGATAAAGAGCAAGAAATAGTTGAGAAAATGATTAAAAACTTCTACCATTACGAATTGAGGAATTCACGTACGGAAATAAATACACAGAAAAGAGAAATAGAAAAAAAATCCCAAAAAATTCAAAACTAGGAAGAACCATCTTTGGTGTTACGGATTCTATAGATTATGCGGCCGCGGGAGGAGTCGTAGCGACTGACTTCAACCCTGACTCTATCCCCCGGCAGTATACGGATGTAGTTCTTACGGATACTACCAGAAATGTAACCGATAATCATGTCTTGGTTGTCCAAGCGAACCCGGAACATGCCGTTTGGGAGCGACTCGGTCACCGAACCTTCATGGGTAAATTTCTCTTCCTCCAATTTCCGGGGTGCCCGGTCCGAATTCGGAGACTTCGCTAAAACCAGATACGGGTGAACGGCTGGAAGCTTGCCGCTGGTGGTTAAAAGTGACTTCAGGAAATTCTGGCTCTTGGGGAGTGATAGAGGAAAACGGGTTGCGTTTGGCGGCAGAAGATGAGTGTGGAAAGCTTGGAGGTGGAGGGAAGGTGAGCTCCATATCATGGTTCCTTTCTCTTTCGAGTGTTTGTACAGTGGTATGTTTTCTGTGGCTGTGACAGGAAATGAATACTTCGGGCGAGAGGATTGCACACATTGAAATATTGGGAAATGCCATTTTAGTCAGAAGTTTTTCATCATTTTTATTTTTTAGTCCTTAAATTTAATTTTTTTAGATTTTAGTCCTTTAGTTTTCATTTTTTGACAAAATAATCCTTTCTTCACGATTTCGTCTCTTTCCCTAACAGAAAGGCACATCAGTAACGGATGTGGTAAGGAAAATTGACATTTTAGTCATTGGGTTTTAGCACTTTTATTTTTTAGTCCTTAAGTTTAATTGGTTCAAATTTTAGTCTTTGAGTTTACATTTTTTGACAAAATAACCCTTCTGTCAAGGATTACTGTTCAAATAATTGTTTAATTGTTAAAAATTTGGGGTGTTTAAAATTTTAGAGTGATCACTTTTCACTTCAAATAAATCTAAAAAATTCATTCAAATAATCTCTCTCTTCACTTTTTCACCAACTCCAACACCCTAAAATTTTAAACACCCCAAAATTTTAACAATCAAACAATTATTTGAACATTAATCTTTGACAGAATGGTCATTTCGTCAAAAAATGTAAACCCAAGGACTAAAATTTGAAAAACATTAAACTCAATGACTAAAAAATAAAAGGACTAAAATGTCAATTTTCCTTACGACATCAGTGCTGAGTTGTCAGCTGATGTGGCCTTTCCGTTAGGGAAAAAGATTGAACCCTGACGGAAGGACTATTTCGTCAAAAAATGAAAATCAAAGGACTAAAATCTGAAAAAAATTAAATTCAAGGACTAAAAAATAAAAGTGGTGAAAACTCAAGGACAAAAATGACAATTTTCCTAAAATATTCTATCAATTATCCAAATTGAAATAACTAATATATTACTTATAAAATAAATAACTAATATATTAATAATTCAATTCTACATTTTTTAACTAAATCATTAATGCATAGATTAATTCGACTGAATAATTGATAAAAAAAATTAAGGTCTTCAAAATATTAGAACTCTATCTTAAGTTAGGATCAACGTTTTAGGATAGAAATTTTTCTCCATTTGAGATTTTATTTCATCTTTTTCTTTTTCTTTTTGAAAGTTTCTTTTCTTTCTTTTTTTGCTGAATAAAAAAGGCATTCATAGAATGGATCATCACGAAGTCAAGCCGAAATCCACCACCACTTAAACTCGAGAATTTCACATAATATGGGGACCACCATATTATAATAGAACTCATGTGATTTGAACATTCTTTAAGAGCAAGCATTAGGTCATAGGCACACCCAACATACCACTTTTCTTTGGGAAGCTACGATAAAGAAAGAAAAGTGATAAATAAAAAATTGATCATTGTGCTTTGACTGAAAATCAACTAACTCCAACTTTAAAACTCATCTAACCAGTCCCTAAAGTTTAAAATTTATTAAGAATTTAGTCATTTTGGGATCATTTAAATGTGAATGATTTTATACCCCAGGGACTAATTTTATGTGTTTTAAAGTTTAAGGACTTATTAGATTTTCGCGCAAATTACAAGGACCAAGATTGTATTTATCCCTAAAGAAAAACATACATATTTTATATCCTCTATCTAATTACCACATTTTTTATACTTTTACTACTTAAATATCAAACTCTCAATTCATGAATTTCAATTTGTATCCTACCATATAATATTACCATTACCATTCCCATTTTTTTCATTGATATGACTATAAGATCTTTAAAATGGGTTTCAAAATGAGCAACTTATTGATAGTTTTGAGCAATAATCTGTCAAGGTTAGTTAAAATGCGAATTACTGAAGATGTACTAATCAGAGGGTGTAAAATAAAATTTTGAAATAATTCAATTAGGAAAACACCTACCCACAAAAATCAATATCGTGCCTCAACTACTTCAATTGACAATATTTCATTTTAGAACTTAAATATCCAAATTATTTTAAGGGATAAATACAAAATCAATTTTGTAGTATACGAGAAAATTGACTTAGTCCTCGTGAAAATAAAAGAATAAAATTAGTCCCCTAATTTCACAGAAACATAAAATAAGTCCTTAATGTAAGGGTGGGCACCGGAACAGACGGAACCGGAATTGGCCATTCCGTACCGGAACCAAATTTTTTATTCCGGTTCCGTTCCGGAACGGAACCGGAATTCCTTATATGGGCCTAAAAAATATATTTAGTTTAGGCCCATTGACCCAAAAATGGATTTTTAAGTTGTGTTTTGTGGGTCAAATAACTATAAATTAAAATGACAATTAAACAACTAAATTTCAAAACAATATTTCACTCTTTCAAGATGCCAAAATAAATATAAAATAAAACTACAACTAAATTTCAAAACAAAATAAACATTATGAAAATAAACTCTAAATTAAATTTACAAAAAACTATTAAACAAACAATTAACCATACAAATAAGTAAACAACTAAGCATTCATCAAAAATCCAAATTGAAAGAGGCAAACTCTTAATTAAAATTATAATTTTTTTTGAATTTTTTTAAAAATATACCGGAACCGGAATTTTCCGGTATTTTCGCCGGAATTTCCAGTTCCGAAATTTCCCTAAAATGGGATCCGGTTCCGGTACCAGAAATGGCCGGAACCGGTACCGGAACCGGAACATTTGCACACCCTTACCTTAATGGAGGACTAATGGCAAACTAAAGTAAAATCAAAGAGACTAATTTTATATTTTTATTATCACGAGGACTAATTCGATTTCCGCATGTACCACATGGACTAATTTTACATTTATCTCTTATTTTAACAAAGACAACAATATTGGTTAAGACAAATAATCACAAGAACACTTGAGGAAAAAAGAAAAAAAGTGACAACCCGATTCTATCTGACTTGGAGCCCCTCACTCATAAGCAGGTGACTTGCTCGATTGGTATGGCTTGGGGAAAAAAAGAAAAAAAAGTGTCTTAAGATAACATTATACAAGAATTAGAAGAAAAAAAAAGATAACATTATACGGGTGGTGTAATTTTTTATTTTTATTCTTTTGATGAGTGAAATTAGGTGGGAATTACATTGGAGGATTAGGGCTCAACCCATGCATTAACTAGTAGATGGGTTAGGAATATGGGCCTTTGGGCCCGATTGTGTGTGGCCCTAGAGGCCGATTGGGTAGTGGGCCTTATGAAAGAAGTAAAGGTGTGTCAATGTCACAGGCTCACAGCGGAAGGAAATTTCCACCAGACCAACGAAGCTCGAGTAGAGAACTACAGGCCTTCGTAGTTCTATAGGGATGAACCGAAAGGAAGGAAGAAAAGTCTACTGCCAAAGAGAAATAAAACAGAGGGAGAGAGAAGAAGAAGAAAGAACTAAAGACTTGTCATATCGTAAGAGTAGAAATTTCCACCAGATCAATCAAAAACATTGAAGTAAAGAACGAGTTTTGGTTCTTTTGTTGAACTTCCACCGTGATAAAGTGTCTAATATGCTTAATTTGATAGCTTAAGTGAACTAATTGTTTAATTGAAAACGAATTAAGCTATTGATTAAGCACCGTATTTCAGTACTTGAGCAAAGATTATAACAATTGCCGATTTGCACTTAAAATATATGATTTATGTTGCTGAGGTAAAAAGAATCTCACCCTGATCTTTGCATGTTTTACTTAAAAGGATTTTCTAAAGTGTCGCTCGAGCGTATCTCGAGCGTTTGACGAGCGTGAGTATTCTGTCTGGAATTCATCAGGAGCGCTCGAGCGGCTGGTTGAGCGATGATCGAGCGCGAAGGTTCTGTATGAAGATCTCCAAGAGCGCTTGAGCGACTGGTCGAGCGATGATCAAGCGTTCTGTATCTGTATGAAATTTTCCAAGGACGCTCGAGCGTCGGTTGCACGCTGGTCGAGCGTGTCAAGTCTGATGCTGTATTCGACGACCAGTCCGTTATTCTCCTTTATGTTTTATTAAGGGCAGTTTTGGAAGTCAGAATATCAGTTTACATGATTTGAATAGAGCTACAAGGATGGAGGGCAGTTAAGGAAAGAGAAAAGAGAATTCTGTTGCAATTGGAATTCTGTTGCGATTTGGGAGAAGTATCGACCGAAGCAGGGGAGAGAAAGGGAAGGATGGGGCACGTGGAAGAAGGGAGGAGCTTGCCATTCTTCGGGTATAACTTCTCGGCCAGAGGAAAGAAAAAGAGGGGGCTATCGACACTGTATTTTCTCTTCTTGGTTTTCTCTCTCGTTTTTCCTACTGTTGTGTTTTCCCATGGATTGCAGAGTACCGAAAACTTAGGTTCTGGTTTTATCTTGCATCGATTCGAGATTGTAAATTGATGGAGATGCTATATGTTCATTTTCATTGTTATTCATCATTTATAGAGGTGATTTACGTTTGAACACTGTGAAATTCTTGAAATGGGTAACTTGTAGACTTTTGGCACATGTTACTCCATTTAAGAGCAAGATTTCATTCAGTCATTATATGCTTATAATCTCCTTATAGATAATGAGTATATTCAATCTTTGATAATTGTAGAGTTTAATGTCTTTCATTTTCCGGTTATTGGATCCTTGAATGGATAGGTAACTGAGTAATGTTAGCTCGATGAAATTAATTTTAGATCGAGAATCGGTGCTAGTGAAATCATAACTCAAGTGTTTTTTTCCCAAATCTCTCTTCAACCAGATTTTAAGTTGTCTTTGAAAATTATTGATTGGTTTTAAATTTCGTTCACCTAAACTACTCCTGCATAAACTCTTGTGACCCATTAGTTCTGTCTTTAATCCTTGAAGTTCTCTTCTGTCAACGTGAGTTTGGATTTTCATTCCTTTAATTCCTCTTTAATTCTTTTCTATTTTATCTTACTTTAGTTTTTAGCTTGTTTATCTTTTCTCTGTAACATCATTGTCCCTGTGGAAATCGATCTTGGGACTTCACCCTTGTTTACAACTTGACAACTCTTGCACTTGGGAGTAATACTTTTGTGAGTCGATCACACCGACTAGGGGTGAAAACCGGAAATGCGGTCCGGTTTTCGGACCGCAATGTGGTCCGGACTGCATTTCCGGTCCTCTAATATTAAAGGACCGGACCGGACCACATATATGTGGTCCGGTCCGGTTTCAAGAAATGTGGTCCGGTCTGGACCACTTAAGTGGTCCAGACCGGATTTAAATTCTTTTAAAAAAAAAATTCGCAGAGCGCAATGCAAAAATGCGGTCTGGACCGGACCGGACCGCATTTTTTAAAATTAAGACCGGACCGAACCGCAAATCCGATCCAGTCTGCGGTCCGGTTTTGTTCAGCCCTACCACCGACTGAGGTACAATGCAAGTGGAGATCAGGCTAATGTCTCTTCATGACTGTTAAGTGGGTCTTTTGGATTAGCAACAGTAACGTGCCAATAGCCTTTCTAGAGGAATATCAGAAATCAGGGAAAACTGGCTGAAAGAAAACTGGAGAGAGAGGAAGCTAGTAGGAAACTCATAGAATAAACAGGGCAAAGAGACGGGATATGCAGATTCACCATGGAGACTAGAAGGTAACCACAAGAAGGGGGTAAAATTATGCAGTCTTCTGACCAACTCCATGAAAGATTATAGGGATCCTTAGAGGTCAGAAGCAAACATCAGGGAATTTGACCCATATTTGAAACAAAGCACCAACATAATAAAACACTAATAACATCAGTTCAATATTACCTAGGACATGCATTAAGAAAAGCAACACATTACAACTGGTCTGATAAATGCACCGAGATCATACTGCCAACATACGTACTTGCTCAGAAATTGTGAAAAAGCCATAAAAGGAGATGATTCCAAAGAGCAGTACTAAACAGGACAGGGGCACTTTTTCCAAGTGTGAAGATTTCCATGGTAATTATGCATCACAGACAACAGGCACCGCTTCATATACTGGCAACCCTTTAAACCTCTGAGGAAAGAAGCAGCAACCACCAAACCTCTGCTGCAAGTAAATAATCATTGCAAAAAGCAAACACACAAGAGGGATAACAACATCTCAAGCAGTGGAGTAAAAATCTGCACCAGGACTCGCGTATATGTATAACCAATCATAGTGGCGAGAAAAATTGTGAGCCCTGTAAAGATCATATGCATGTGGTAGAAATCGGACGAAAGTGTTTCCGATGTAGAATGAGCGAGAAAGTGTTGTCTGTCTTGAGTTCCACAAGATGTTGAGCAGAATTTGAGGCAAGAGAATATCATCCAAGACCAAACCAGCATAAGATTTTAAGTGCCCCCAAAGAGAACCGGATTGAAGAATTGTAGGGGAATTCGCAGGCATCCCAGCATCATCGTTGCTATTCCACCAGCTCCCCACCACAACAACCAAGGCTCCGGCCACGTATAACGTTAAAGCCACAAAGAGAGTCTTCTTCTCCGCACTCCACAAGCCTTTTTTATTTCCATCACCCCATTTTGCTTACCACGTTTTTTGCAGAAGATGGAATTGAAACAAGAAAGCTACCATTCCAGCCACCCTTACAATCACCTCGTTTGCTTCAACCCATCTGCCACTTCCAAACCATCTGTTCCTCCCACGAGGATAATCAAAGAACAAGGCTTCAAAGTTAAGCACTAGAGGTATCAAGTGACCCAAAGTTAGAACTGATAGGATGACAAGGGAGATGAATGGAAGCACGTCACGATGCCTTTTCACGTGAAATATCTGTAGCACCACAAAGACACATGACAGTGTGGTGGAGATAAGTACCATGATAATTTCCACATCCATCCTCCAAATGGAGAATCCATCATCGTAAAAAGAAGCTGAAGACAAGTCTAAACGTTCAAAGTAAAGTGGATCAGATCTATCGCGTGTGCTATTGATGTTTTCCTTGATATAACTTGCCTTCTTTGAGTTTATTGGAGGGAAATGCAATTTGACAAGAATCCGACAATCCAAATAATCACCTGATGGTGTTTGATTGTCTGAGGCAAGATTTCGGTAGCCTACCATACACAAGCTTCCTGTTTCAGTATGATAAGTCCCTTATGCTAAAATATCGAATGTCTCATATGAAACCGACGAAGTGTTAAACAGAGATATCCTTCCGTAAGGTCTGAGTCCTATATTGTAGCTGATATTGACCGAGCCGCTGCTGGAATCAGATGGCACCACAGAGCCTTGAGAGCTTGAGAACTCATTACGTCAGAGTTCCCATTCGGATATCTTTCCCCCTGGGTTTTAGCAGGCTTTTCAGGCTTGGGGCACAACTTCCTAGCAGTATCAATTTTTGTATATTCATACTTCGAGTCAGTAACCACAACGGCAGGACTCGAAGAACTTCGAAGCATAATCCGATCGAAGTAACCTGACTCTTTCTCGGTTTTGTTAGTCCAAATTTGCCCCACAATGCTACTAGCTTCTTTGATTGACCAGATTGCAGGAAACCGCAAGGTCAACTTTGTTGAACAATCACCCACACGAGCACTAGCCAAAGATTCCTTGACTCCAAAAAATCGGCAAGCAACAATACAGAGCTGGTGTTTACTCTCATCCCATGATCCTTCCCCAACCAGAGTCGTTTGGGGATTGAAACTTCGGTAATAATCAAGGTGGGTACCGTTAGAAAACTCCACCAGAACCCGCATCCTTTCTTTGTCCTCAGAGCATTCAAAGCCATATAGGGACATGACACGAGGCACATATCGGATGCCTGCATCCAATGGATTACAGTTCTTTGCAGAGTTGCAATCCCTGCCATACCGCAAATTGAATTGATTAACTGCCCTTGAGGCAATTGAACAAAATGTTCCTTTTGGAAGAGAACTAAGTGACAAACCTGGCGGAATCTCACTTCCACCAGAGCAGCCGTTTTTGTGATCCTCCGAAACAGAAGTGTATTCATAATTCATTTGAGGAAGTAGCATTATAGAAACTGGATCAAAATTATCTGCACCCTTGGTAGAACTCAAGTTCTCTAAAGATCCAGTAATCAAACTTGTAATACTACTCGAACTGGTGAGATTATTGAGTTTAAGAACGGCTCCAATATTAATCAAATTACCTTCTTTAGTGCGCGCAGAAGTCGATCCAACAGTGCAAAGCTTCCCATTCGATTGTGACCAGTACCCCTGAAGTTCGAAACTCATCGAACTTTTCTGACTCCTACAGAAAAGTTATAGGATGACTGGCGGCCATACGAGAAATCTTTCTCGTAGTTGTATTCATTCGCATTTGGAAATGTTAAACGTCCTTCAAACTTGAACAAGCCTGGGATATCAGTCTTATAGATAGCCAAGGTGCGAAGTAAGATGGAGTTTGAGAAAGTCGAGGCGTATGAATAACGGTCTGGGTCCAAAACTGGATCGCCACCGGTATAGTAACCATCATAGGATCGCGCAACGGGAAAGTTTGCGAGTCAAACAGGGGTTGCGCTGGATCCTGGTACGGTTGAAGAACAATGATCATAATAAGAGTATTGAGTTCTTGAGGACGAGACAAGGTTCAAAGAGAAGGAGGCGTACAAAAAGAAAAACACGAGAAGCCATGTCAGTGTGTGCCATCTTTGTGAAGGGTTGGGCATTGCGGAAGAGTTCTGCACCATGATGTTGCTCATAGATTCTTTCTTGGAGTGAAAGAACAATGAACAAGAAGAAGAGGCACCACATGTGGGTCAAGACTGGAATACATATCTGGTTTATATAAAAATATGTGGCTCTGTCACTCTCTGTGCAGTGCTTAGTAGCTTTGAATATTCACCGCAATACCTTCAATAGTCGTTGCTTGGAGTGATGTAGGGGCAGCTTTAAATTCCAAGACTTGGAAGCAGCTGACCGTCAATTGTAATTGGCTCATCTTGGAACCCAAATACAGGGTTCAAATGGTGGGGACAATTGATTTACGATTATGGGAGTGTAGGAACTGAAAGAAAGGAATAAAATAAATCAGATAATATAATATTTGCTAAGGTTTTGGTGAATACAAGGATCAACATCTACAAAATATAGTTCTATAAATTCTCATATATCTCTTTTGTGACAACCGACAAGATATTATCTTAGATTACTAGACATCATCGAACCTCAGATGGTATAATTCAACTCATTCTCTACTTCTCCCCGGAGTATCAGACGGACATTCTTCAATTCCAAAAACAAACCATAACACACGATCGATGAGACTCTCCATGACACAGAAAAAACCACCACCAAGTGGTTATATCCCAACAAAATGGAGAAGTGGTCGAGTGCACCCCTTGGAACAGGGGTGAGGCCACTCCCATAGATGAGAATGTTAGACAAATCTATGATACTTTCAATGGAGCAAATAATTTTCGAAAGGCCATGTGTTATTGACCTTTGGTTTGTGCAGTCAAAATTGGGTGTTATTTCTTGGGCCTCAAACGTTGGATTAGGTTAGAAAAATTCCAAGTCATTGGAGAGTCACCGTGGAAGAAGTTGCCAGCTTGGAAGGCAAGTCAAGGTTGACGAAGACTTGGAAATTCATTCCCCCTGTCCAAACCAAATGATACGGCAAGCACGAACTGGAAAGTGTTTGTTATATGGCAGTACTCTCTCTTTTGCTCAATTTTCTCAACCATTTAAAAGAACCCTAAAAACCAGATATAAGAGATTAAAAAGAAAGGGAAAAAAAGGGGGAAAAAAGAGATAGATGGATGAGACTGGATTCAATCTTATTTTGTATGTGAGCTAACTACAAAAGGAAAAATCTCCAAGATGATGTTATGGTTGAAAGTTCACCAAAATAATTTCATTAGACATCTCTACGTTATATAATGTAGCAAGTCAGTCTCTATGCAATTAACAATGAAGAAGACGACAAATTGCTATGTCGCATTTGCGAGCACAAGAGAAATAAAGAGAGTAGTTTTCTAAAGCAAGATAATATTATATTATATCTATACGTTACTTAGTTTTTTTAAGGCAAATATGGGGCAGTACCAAGCCTGCGGATTCGACCCCAGATCCATCCCTCCGCAAAAGGGAGGAGGTGGAGCAACAGCTCACTGAGATATCTATACGTTAGTTATACAAGAGGGAAGGGGTGGCAAAACCCCCCACAAACAACCCCAAAAAAAATGCATAAACAGAACACGAGAAAACGAGATAGAGCCAATCCCCTGTCCCTTGATCGAACTGCATGGAAAAGTACGTCATAGAGACGATTCTTTAGGTAGTCCATTCAGTGGCGGAGCCAGAAACCCAATTAATGGGGCCAAACTCTTAAGAAAAAATACTATAAAAAATCTACTTAATGCAAAAAAAAAATCTTAAGAGTATAAATAAAAAAAATTAAGGACTAAAAATACTAAAAATCTTGAAATACACGCACCATACTATTTACTGATACTGAGAGGTGGCATTAAATATTAAATTCTTGTTGTTCAAAACACCAATAGAGCATCAACTAATCACATAAACAAAGTATATATATATATATATTCTTTGTAAAACAAAACACATAAATGAAACAAAGTATTTTCAACAATATAACTCTTTACTTCCATAAATGAAGTACTTACTTTTGTTGCCAGAAAGTATATGTCATATGCTCAATAAGTCCTGCTGAATTTGTTGGGATCTGTAAAAAGAAAACATAACACATAAATGAGAAAAATAAATAATTATTGTGTTTCTATTATTCTTGAAAGAAACAATAGCACAACGAAACATATTGGAAAAAGAAGCCAAAGGATCCAAAGTTCAAAAAGAATCCAGGTTCCAAGGGCATAAAGATACTTCTCACTCTTGCTATAGTTGTTTTTTAGTGTGACAGTACTATTGAACACGAGCTTCTCAGGAGTGGAATTTCTATCAACAATAAAATAACCCGAAATTGCAAGGAGGAAATACATACTTGGTAAATGATAATAGAAAAATAAATTGGACAAAAAGTTCAATTTTAACATCCAAATAACTATTCTACCCCCCTTACAAAATGAGAAAACAGAAAAATCGTAGTTCAAAGTGCCCATTACCTGGCTAAATTAATGGCTAAAATTTTGAAGAAATATATCTATAACTTAATCCAAACATCACAAATTACAATGGAAAATAAGTTTCGCCTTTAGAGAAAGACAATTAAAAACAAGTTAATCTCATGGGCTATGAAAAATTAGATCTAAACAAACAAAAGATAGATGAAAATGAGTCTTACTTCAACTTTGGATTTTCATAAACTGTGGAGAAGTCAGACATGTAAAATTAGATGATGATAGTTACAATAAAATGATATAACCAATGATTCTCTAGTAGGTAAAGACGGACACGCATCACACTTAAATAATTGAATTATCACTTGTCCAACAAGAGCACACCACCCCCTTTCTCAGCATTTGCGATATCCAAATTCTCAACCAAGTCCAACATAAAAGGCAAAAGAACAAAAAGAAAAACAGCACTAGAATAGCGAAAACATCTATTTCAAAGATTACAACACACAACGATTATCGGACTCAGGAGAAGTATAGGAAATATTCGTCGCAAAATTCACGACAACGTCGACAAGTTAAGGTAGAATTTCAAGTTTTGACACAAATAATCCCTCTGCTTATTCTTTTAATCTGATTTTGAGGTATTGGGCTGCTTGGGCCTTAAGGGGGCGGGCTGATTCATCTAGGCAGGCAAGGGGGCGAGCTTAATTTTTAGTTGGCCAAGGGGGCAGACCTAATAAAAAAAATATTACATGTAAAAAAAAAATTTGGGGGAGCCAACCGGGGAATGACCCATGTTCGCCCCCCTCCCTCCGCCTGTGAGTCCATTACACAGATTGTTCAAAGATGATGCGAGTGCGGGATTCATTGTGGATGGCCCTTCCGAGACAAGTTGGAAATGATCTTTGCAGCAACGTCCTCGAAAAAGTTAGACAAACCTAAGGGTTGTCCCTCGAATCGCGTAAGGGGCGAAGGATTTCCGTTTCTAGCAGAGGACCGGGAAGAAGGAAGGGAGACGAGTCCCCTCCCTCCAGTGTGGGCGAAGCAGGTGCGGCTATAAGATAATTCGACCATACGCGAAAAGAGGTCTTATAAAATAATATATTTTAAAAAAATTAGTTAAAACATATTCTTCTAATTTTTTTATATATAAAATTATTTATCAAAGTTTTATATTCTAAATTTGTTAATATATCATTTTCAAATGATAATATGATCAATTCATTTAATTTTTCTTGCGTCATAGTTGATCTTAAATAAAATTTTATTAGTTTTAGTTTTGAAAAACTTCTTTCTGCAAAGCAACAGTTACAAATATTGTCAATAATATTATATAAGTTACAAAATAATCTAATCTTTTTAAATAGTTTAATGTTTCAATTTGAGTATAAGTCTCTATTTCTAAAATTCTCTTTTAACACTTAATTTTAAAAATAAATCTAAAGATTCTAAACCATCAATATTAGCATGATCTTCATGTTTTAAAATATTTTTAAGTACAAGACAGTGTTTTTTCAAATCATCCTCATCCAAAGATTTCAACTTTTCCAAATTAAATAAAAAACCAAAAAATTATTTCATAGATTATAAATTGTTCAAATATATTTTCAATTGAAAAAAATAACATTATCTACTACATATATAAACTCTAAAAGATTCTTCTACTGATCGTATTATTTAATTATCAATATTTTCATCAAACTATTTTTTTATGTGGATTACTCTCATTTTAAGAAATATACATTGTATTCTCATTTCAACTACAATTTCTTAGTTTAATTCAAAGTAGAAGTGAATCCATTTTCTCTATAAATTTTTTAAATAAGAAATAAGACCTTTCAATTGATCAATAACAACATCTATATACATATCTTTAGATTATAAGTTCTAACTAATTGAATTAACAACAAACGATATATTATACCAAATATTTATGCCTAGCAAAAATTCAAAATTTTCAAACTCATATGCCACTAAGCATGTTACTTCACTCTTTGTTTTAGGATCATAGCTATATTTTAGTTGTTATTTAATGCATACAACAATAAAAATATTAAATACATTAGATGGTATAAACAACTAGGAATTATTTTTGTTTGTCAAGTAACGGTAAAAAAATTAAATGAATTAGATGGTATAAACAACTAGGAATTATTTTTTTTTGTCAACAGTAAAAAAATTAAATGAATTAGGTGTGAGATTTTAGAGGATTTCTCGAATCAATTGCCAACCAATTAAGGACATTTTATAGGATACTGATTTTATGAAATTTATTTGAATCAATTTGTAATTAATATTTTTTTAAAATAAACAGGTAAAGAGTTAATAATACCTTTAATCAAATAGATTTAATAAGTCTCTTTTTAAAATAAAAATTAATTAACTAGATTTTATAGGTTGATCAATGCTTTAATAAAGGAGATTTTATAAGATTGATTTTATTGAATTTTGTTTGAATCAATTTGCAATTAATATCTTTTAAATAGAGAGATGTGTCCCCAGTCATCTCGGGCGACTTTGTCCCCGCTTTGTCGAGGGACCAGATTGAAGCAGACGATCATATAGGTCAAGCCGAGCTTTCGGGTCTAGACTCCGGGCTTATTGAGCCGGCCGGGGATACAAGTTTTATAGATTATGTTGGCGTGGAGGAAGAGGGCGGTAGGGATTTTTCGCTTGGTGTGGCCCCGATTTCAGAGACAGTTCTTGCCACTCTTTCATGTTGGGGAGCTCCATAGTAGGACCTCGTTGGAGGAGGTCCGCATAGTGCTCGATGAGGTAGTCTCTCCTAGTGTCAAGGAGAGTAGTGCTACCGCGGAGCAGGCAGTGCTGGATCTTACTTCTGGGGCCCTTTTAAGTGGTCTGGAGGTGGATATTGTTCTTTTGGACCAGTTCTCGACTCCCATTCTCTAGCGAAGGAGGATGATACCACGCTCGAACCCTTGGAGGGGGAATCTCCAGCATGGGTCTTGGACATGGCTTCCTCTGTTGGTCATATGGTTGAGATGTCGTGTAGTGGCCAAGAGGAAAAATTGAGGGATCTATTTGCAGCGTTGGAACGCGATCAGGTGCAGCTTAGTTCAAACAAGTCTAGAAAATCAAGGAGGAAGATGCTAAGGGAGTTGCAAGGATTGAAATCTTCGGTTAACTTTGAAGTGTCTTCTTTGATCGCTATTAAGACTAAGAGCAAGGGCTGGATTGCTAGGGGAATTGTTTATGGCGTCTTTGTTGGCACTGGTCGCGGTTGGGTGGCTAGAGGGTTGAGGGAGAGTTTTGTTGCTTTGCCTTGTGGCTAGAGGGTTGAGGGTGTTTTTATCTTTTGTTTTTTGTTTTTCGTTTGCGTGTTTGGGGTTTTCAGTATATTCTCTTGTACTTTCGAATATGTTGTTGTGTATTCTCTGGTTCTCTCCTATTTAATAAAATTGACTTACTTATCAACAAAAAAAAGAGATGTGATAGGGTTCATAGATGCAAGAAACTTTTGAAGAGTTAATGGTTACTTCAATCAATGAGATTTAATGAGCTCTTTGAACAGCTAATGGTTCTTTTTATCAAAGAGATTTAATAGGCCTTTTATAGAATACAAATTAATTAACTAAAATTCTATACAAATAGTTTTAATGTTATATTTTTAGGCCTTATCATTAATATTTTTTTAAATATACTTATTAAAAAAATAATTGGGAGCCTTAAGCAACCGCCTACCCTGCCTATAGCTGGAGCCACCCCTGTTGCGAAGCATCAAATGAACTTCCTTTAGTAGCAAGCTCACTAAAGATTTGGATTGTATTCGATCATCAAAGAGTGTACACTTAAATTTGCAAGTTTGCATTACCCTATATGACACGAAATCAGAAAAATGAAAAGGACATCAGACATCTCTTAAAATTCAATTACAAGTTTGTCAATTTTTTGTTAAGGTCTTTCGAGAGAACAATTATATACCCTCAATACCATGAGAACAAAAAAAAAGATACCATCCTCTCTAAAATTAGATAGATGAGTTGTAAAGCAAGTGTCCCAGGTTATAAACATAAACCTTCTGGACTGAACTCTGTTCAAGATTGGAAACGAAGCCTTAACTTACAACGTAATCCAGCTCCATCCCCAAACAATTAGACAATCTTTTTAAACTCATCCATTTCTGCGACTATGTACAGTATCCAATATTACCTGTCCACAACCTGAAGATATGGATGTATATACTCTATAATTTTAGCTCTATACTATTCAAAATAAAATCAGAAACCTAAGTTGCATATGTCATGGGTGTAGAACAATTTGTCTCAACTCCCAATCTGCCTTTCAAGAAGAAAGTGTTCCAGTTGCAGCATTAGGCGTATGAGATGACCGTTTGTTCCCATTCATTGCAGCTGATAGGAATTTCTCACAGTTCTCAGCTCCGTTTTGGGTGAATGCTTTCACAAGCATATCCACATATGCAGCCAAAGACTGCTTAAACCTTTTTGAGCAGCTCTTGTCGCTCACATCAACATCCTGCACCCCACCTTTGACCAGACATCCTACTTGAGCACCATCCATATATGCTTTACATGCCACAAGAATATCGTGTGCGCTATTGCAGAAATGCCCCAGAGCAAAGTCCTCAAAATGCTGCAGCCACACAGGACATGGAAATAGATGTTGAAAACTCAGACAGAAGAAACAGTGATACACCAAGAATGTCTTCTCTACACAGATTGAAACAGACAATTCGTGGCAGCATCATTTCCATCAATGACTAGCACGTTTGTAGAGGTGACAGCACTATTTCAGAATCCCAAACTCAAAACAACCAATTACATGTAATACAAATGAGTTAGAAGGAAACATGACTGTAAGTGGGTGTAGAGAGAAAGAGGAGAGAGCAGAATGAGATTAACAGTCAAGGACCTAATTTAAATTGAAAACCACACTTATTTACCTATGACTTGCATCAAGTTTGCGTTGCAAGCCCACAGTTAAAAAGTTGCACTTCGCCCACGTGTAATTCGATTTAGTTTTAGTTTCATGAGCTCAATAGGCAGATTGTAATGAGATTGCTGCGGTATTTAATACCTTCTCTTTTCCAGCTCCAGGCACATCGCCCACGTGTAACATGGTTTATGCATATGGATCTCAATGACTGGAGCTTGAAAAGCTATTGAAAGATTGATCTCAACTGTGTAAGGTTTAACTTTTAAACCATAACTAGGCAACTCATACTCAATCAAAGCACAATTGCATAAAGTGTATTTAACCTTCTGATTTTCACTGGCGATAACAATATATCCAACATTCAACTCCAACCTCTATAAGAACATATGCTCAAATGAGAAATGCTTGAATGACCCCATGTCTCATGCAACACTTGGATCTAGTCTCACTACCATAAGCAACAATATCCTTCAATACAAATTGTGAATATCGAGTCCATGGGGGAGACTTTTAGAAGTCAAATAGCAGAAATGCTCTCTCTCTACTCCAACAACAACCTAAAGCCTTTCCGATATAACCGGAATTTCAGCTGAGAATGCTCTAGAGAGAACCCAGTGCCCTACGTGTAATTGGATACAAAGCGTCCTTTGTATGCATACTCCAAAAATACCTAATAAAATATTCAATTTTCAAATGTGCACCATGAAGCCCCTGTAACTCTTCTTCTCAAAGTTGCACAACTAATGCACATAACATGGTTGTGGCTAAGACTATAGCACTTTACCATTTCATTTAAGTATAAAAAATGTAACCAGGAACCTTCATGAATTGATTCACTGGATCGTGCCAACGAAACTTTAACAGAAAGCCTACCAATGAGGATAAAAATACTTTCTTAAAGTATACCTCTATGTCAATCTCAGCATGCGGACATTGATACCATACTAAAAACATGAAAAGACTGAACGAGGAATAATCTAGGGAATCTTACCTTTGGTGGCCTCCTCATTGTGTACATCATTGTTTTCAATGACAGGATAAATGTATCCTCATTGTATTGCTGGGACCTAATTTCACCAGAGGCTGAGCCACTCATATGTGCATACCCAGGTTCATTAAAATAGGGCTTTGTATTCAAGATCAACCCTTGTATGGAGACAAGCACTTGTAGTATCGTTGATACACCTGGGATCCACTTCTCATTCTTGTTGCCAGACCATGTGTTAAGCAAACTGAGGCATACTTTCCCACAATTGTACAAATTTGGATTCAGTCGAAGGCCACCAGAGTGGTAATAGACATGCTGGCATAAGCAATTTCCTCAGTTGTCAGACTTATTATGTAAACCAGAAGGTGTAAAAACAAGTGCCACATGTTCAAAGCCTCAATCACATACCGGGGGTACATTAGGATAGTCACTGGGGAAAAAAACATCAAAGAAGAAGAGACCATCATGGTAGGGAGTGCCCTCCGCTCCAATGATGACAGCCCGCAGAAGCTCCATCCTTGTTTCATAAACCCTCACAAATATTGTACCTGTTGTGCATTAAACAGAAAGGGGAAAGGAAAGGTGATTCAGGGAACATCCCACACTGTTTCTACAGCTATGTTCAGCAAACTCATTTTTTGAGTTTTAATTGCAAAGTATAGTTTCCACTTATGGGGATGTCAGAGCCATTACATAACATGAACAGAAAGCATCAATAGATCACCTGGCAAATCCTTCTCCAGGATTTTCCACTCCTCCTGAATCCTTTTTGCCCAATTCTTTGATGGCTGCAAGAAAGAAGGTGACAAAGACGTAAATTACACAGGTTTAGTACAAGGTATTGAAAAACAACAAGGCATACTATGCATCACCTAAACCTAGTCACCTGCTTCATGTAAGAACCACGGGCGGTAAAGTGATGGTCTGAATGGTCTTCAACAGTATCAAATTGTTTAAAACTCTGGAAGTTCCTCAGAATTTCATCTCTGTCCCTGCCAGAGATTGCCTCAACAGGAAATGTTGAACTACCTTCAGCAGCTACATGATTCTTATTTGGGAAAGGATCGTGAACCCAGGGGATATCAGCCACTTCTTCTGAAGGACCATGTAAACCAGGAAATGGAACATAAAAAGCAGATTGTGTTGGATGGCTAGCAAAAGCCTGCTTCATCATTTTTGTTTTAAAGGACTCCTGCCACCAGGGCATGGATGGTTCTACTCCAGTGGGATAACTTAATGGATCTGCATGCACTGGGAAAGGTGGATTATATGTACTACTCGTACTGACTTGCTTCTTAACCTTCTCAGGAGTATAATGTTCCCAACTAGATGATTCCATTAAGTCCAATTGATTGACATAACTAATTATAGTTGAACTATTTGAAGCAACTGGCTTTTTCTTGCTTTTGAAAGGCTCCAAGAACCACCTTGATTTTGATGATTCTTTCCCAAGGGATTGATTCAGAGCATTCCCTCTGTGCTTTGGAGCAGATGATTTATTCTTACTTTGGGCAGCTCCTGAATGATTCCAAGGTGAAGACGGATCCATTTCAGGATGGTTAATTACAGAATCCATTTGGGTTTGCATGCCTGAACTACCAACTGAAGATAGCGTCAAGTCAACATGAACAGGCTTTGCTGACCTTGAAGACATAGATGAGTCTATCCCATGGGGACCCACAGAATTCAAGTTGATTTCAGACCCTTTGCAGTATGAACTACTTGCAATATCTTGCTTTTTCTTGGCCTGAGGAAAATCTGGCAACCAAGGAATCGGTGCCTCTATTCCAGGAGGGATATCCATGTTATCAAAATGGGCTTGCACGAAGGCATACTCATCAAAATCCATGAAATCATCAAAATAAACATCATTATTATCGTCATAAGATAGGTCAGAACTATGACCATCAAGGTTGATCACATTATGCGAGAAGGGAGAAAAACTCTCCAAACATTCAACCCCATTCACTGTATCACCGTTTTCCGCACCAGAAGCAGCAAAAAAATAATTGGGCAAAGGTTCCTGATAAATAACAAAATAAATACAAAGAAGAATAAGAGAACATATAGCTGACTTGAATGTTTATCGTTCTAAAAAAAGTCACAAATCAGCAGCTAGAACATATTTAAAATGTTTCTCACAAACCTTAGCTTGATTATCATCATGATCGTCAAAAACATCTTTTATCGCCTTCCCTTTCTTGTTTGCATCAAATGTTTCATCTATGAACACGACGTCGCCAGAATCTCCATCTTTGTCTATATCAATCACATCATGCAGAATAACCTAGAAAGGGACAAGAAATTTCCCTTACCTTCATTAACAGGTAACCAAATATTTTCAGTAAGAACTACAAAGCCTTAAAACTCCAATTATATAAGACATATTTTTTCACTCCACAAGGCAATACTAGTGCTATTCTATTTCATTGGCCTCAAAGTGTTCAACAAGACAGAAAATAAGCCAAGCAGGGAACAGAGAGAGAAAGCATACTCACATGCCAATAACCACAAGACCAAGACCAAAAATATTCAAAACTGAAGATTCAACATCCACGTGAATTTCTTAGTACAAACATCAAACGAGATGTTTGGGAAGCAAGAACTTTCCCAATTTTTTAGGAATCTTCTAGATTTACAGATTGGCTTCCAAACTCCTCAAAATTGAGATTTTGAAAAAACAACGAATATAAAAATAAATAAAAAAGATTACAAAAGTAACTCTAACTTTAAAAACAAAAGTCTTCCCCTTCCCTCAAGCGCACCAGTGAGTGGATACCCTCTTGATGCGATGAAGGCAGCCGCCCCAACGGCTGGGATGACGCAATAGTCGTGGTTGATCCCAAAATGCTCCGATTGTGGGTCACCACCCCTGAAGGCATGATCGACCCTGTGAGGCAGTGGATCGAGGCCAACCCATTAGCCAACCCTCCTAGGTGGCAGGATCTATGACGCCTGAAATTGTCGCAACCCACCAAGGGTAGTAGGATGCCGTGCAGCCCTATAGAAAAAATACCATAAAAACTAACACTAAACCTCAAAAAATTATCAATCTCAAAGAATCTATCCGAACACTTCTTCATTCAACCTAACCACTTTCACAAAAGCCAAAAAAAAAATATCCTCAAACATTTTTCCCTAAAAGCTAAACCCATGAAATTTTCTGCTAACCTGATGTGCCCTAAATCTCAGTCTGGCGGCAGATTTTGAGCCTTTACCAAAGTGTTCAGACACTTTATGCAGGATATCGAGCTATTAGCATCTTAAATCTACCTTCTCTACCTTTCCAATTTCTAAATTGGAAACCATCTCTCCCCAAAGTGCCAACTGCAATTTGAGAGCAGATACCTCTGCTGCTCAACTGTCATTTACAATAACCAAGCATGTGTCAGTACACACATTCTAAATTGATTACATATTAAGGAACCCAACTCCCCCAATGGAAAAGAGAAAACAATGCAAAGGAGATCCCGCAGTACATTCTTTATAATACATTAACACTAAGTAAATTCTTTACACCACCTCTTAAACTCTTCTTCTTCTTTTTCTTTTTTATTGTGGGGAGGGGTGTCAGTAACTAAGTACATTAATCTGAAATAGATGCACAAACTTCGATGCAAGTCCAGTGTCATCAATTCAGTTACCAAATTATCAGTAGTCACTAACAACTTACTAGCACATAGTACAACAGTGACAAAACTATAACGACACTAGCCAAGCATATTTTTCTTCAACCAACAGCAAAGACAAAAGGAATGAAACGAACAACAGGAGTTTCAAATCTTCCCCAATGGAGTATTTTACCTAACCACTATGGCTGCAATATCCCTACATCCCATATTTCCACTTCGAAACTCCCTTGAATGAAATTTCCAAAAGACGCATAAAACAACCGGGGGAAAAAAATTAGCGAAAGACAACCCTAAAACCAGAAAATCTAACTAGATTAGTTTTAAATCCCCAATATTGCAGAAGCAAGCAAGAGTATACACTGTCGTAACGAAAACACACTCCTTATCAATTTCAAGCAATTCAAAATATTTACAACATGCCTAAGCTAAAAAAGCCCCATCCCAGTAGAAGCAGTGATCCAAACAGGACATGTCCGCAATCCGAAGTGTGCGATCACCAATCCAAACGGAAAACTAAAAACTTGTAGAATAGAATTTCAAAATTCACTTGAAAGAAGCTAACTTTCGAGGATTCGTTCATGCGTACATATTAAGGCAGGTGTTCAAGTGAAAGAAACAAGCAAGAATTTCAGAGAATCGAATCGAAAAGGAATATAATTTTCTTCGTTTAGACCTCTTTCTGTCCAAGAAACTTCGAGGGCCGGAAAAACGAGGGCAGAATTTCGACGACTTCTGGCTCCATAAAAGAGGAGCTGGTTTCGGAAAACACAGGCTTCCTGTTTGGAGGGCGAGAAAGTGCAGGAAAATTAGAGAAAGTTGGTTAGAACATATTGTGCGAGAAAGCGAGAGAGAGAGAGAGAGAGAGAGTTTAAAAGGCAAGTGAAGACAGAAGGAGAGACAGAGGAAGAGACTTGGAAAAATGGGGGAATTATGTGCTACACGGCGGCGGCTTCATCGACCGGCTTCTGATAGATTGAGACGAAACGGCGGGCTGAAGAATGGCTGAGGGCTCAGCGGGTTGATTAATATTTGTTTGGGAGAGAGCGAGAAAGAGAAGTCCTTGGAGTTGGCTTCATGGCTTCGCGCCTTGACGAATGTGACGGCATAGATTGCGACGACCACGCATGTTTTTGTAAACGCACACGTTTTCCCCCATTAATTTCAAGTTTACCACTGTTAAAGTATCGGGCTAAGTCAAACTTTCTACGAGTCTGGTTCGCCTACAGTTACCTACCGTGAAACCAGCATTTTCAAAATAATAATAATAATAATAATAATTACGCGTACAAAGTTAGAAAATATATTCATAAAACTACAGCCGAACATTTTCAGAATTTAAACACAAATATCAATACATTTTACACAATCTCCAACAACTTTTTACTTTTTTATTCAACATAAATTTTCTCTCTATATTTTTCACATAACTCCAATACTTTTTTATTAAACAATTATATCAAATAATTTTTCTCTCTACTTTACACAAACACTAATAAAATACTATTTAACATAAATATTCACAACTTCTCTAAAATCTTACATTTCTATTCAAACCAAACATATCCTAGAGTTTTAAGTTTCTTTAGGATTTTTGTTAAAATTTAAATTCTTGTGATTAGTAATCTCAAAATTTTTAATTTATAAAAATTGAAAAACAAAATAAAGAGAGATTAATTTAAATGACTAAACGGAATACATCTAGAGATGCCACAAGTCTCAAGTGCATGCGAATTTTATCTAAAGCTTACATAGCTTCTTAACCAAACCACACTATGGCCCTTTGCAGCATATTGCCTAGATATCATAGGAAGGTTAACCCAAAGGCAGCCAATTGGACCTGGGCAAGGGAAAGCGCAGTGAGCTTGGTGCAAATGACTTTATTTTATATATATATATTGTAACATAAAGAGAAGATTTTACTAGGGAAAAAAATAATTTTATAGTTAGTTTATTAGGTTAAAATTTTAGAATTGTCAAGTATACTTGAGATGCAAATACCAAAGCACTAATGAAAAATTTTCTACCTCAAACAGTTATACTAATATCATATAATTTATTTTAACTTTTTAACTTTTTAACAAGAGAGAGAGAGGAGACAACCTGCTTAACAATCTTCCTTGAATATAATATGACTGTAGAGTACCCTACAAAATATTCACTTGAACTATGAACATGTTCAGTTAATTTGTTTTTCTAGGATTTTTTAGAATTCTAAAATTCTACAAACGTATATGTTTTTTAACATCACCTAAAAACACATTCTGCAAGCATACCAATAAAATTTAACATCACTTAAAAATTCTCAAAATACTTTGAAATCTCAAAATTTTAACTAACTGAACATCCTATATAACTATTGTGATAGCTACTGTCAAACCTATTAGCACAACGCAAGCAAGACCACCAGCCAGGGGTAGCGAAGGGTGTAGGCCGACACCCTTCCCTCCCCCAAAAAAAATTATATGTATATATTTCCCCAAAAAAAAATTATACGTATATATATTTTTTAATAGAAGATGGCCTGGGCCCGATACCCATAGGCCAGGTCAACTTCATATGATCCCCATTAGGTCCTGAAAGGCCTGGGCCCGATCCCCTTCAATTTGTGTAGTTGATTTCTGGGTTGAAGATCTTACAAGATTGAGGGTTTTAGGAGTGCTTCTTTGGGTGAATTCTCGCCAATAATAAGGATATACTATTATTTTTTGCATTCTTTTGGTTCTTCTACCTTATTATTCTGCTAATCGAGTAGGTTATGCACTTTGTATTTTTTCAATCTATTTATCATGCAACATTTTTATCCTTATTTTGCTGATTTTTCTATTCCTCTATTCGTGTCAGTTAGTGATAATTGACCTTTACGTTCAATTGCTTGCGCCATGCATTAAATAACTGATCATAAATATAGAAAACAAGATTTTGTAGATCTGCCTCAGAGGAGAATTTACAAAAGCCTCGAGAATCTAGTCAGATATGTCTGGAGTAACACTAAGATTCACAACCAATTGTTATGGGTTTTAAGTGTGAACCTACCGTTTAGCTCAAGTAGTTGGGCAGATGACACAGTAGAATCATTTTTTGCGCATAAGAGATTGCACATCTTTCCTTGAGACTTATTGTCTCTTATGAACTAGCGATAAAATAGTGGGACTTTGATGATATCATTTCAGCATTGCTAGGTCAATGCAACTAACAATTTTAATACATATAAATTTGTCAGATCTTTGTATTTTATTTGGTAGTATTTATTTAGTAAGGTTAAAGTATGATTTGTTACCTTTGAAACTAGAGCTGTACGGAATTTTGTGATCATCAATTCATTTGTTAGAATAGCTGAAAATTTGGAAGCAGTAAAATCATTGCATTGCATATCAATGAACATCAAAAGAAAGGGCTCGGGATGAAAAACGGAAAAAAATTGCAATAGTTAATATGGTTTTGTAATTAATTGTTGGCATTTATATTCACTGTTTTGACATGTATGTTTGGTTAATTACTTATAGATATCTCATTGCTTAGAGCTCTTCCTTGTTTGGTTAATCATGAAGTTATTTTACAATGTTTTCAGAATATGCAGTCCCGTAGGATTCAATCGTCACCTCTCACTATAAGCAAATATTACGGTACGTGTATTTGAATATTTTTATTATTTTTAATTCTTAATTTTTGATATTTTAACTCTTAAGATATTTTTTTTGCATTACGTAGTAATTTTTTTTTTTTTGTCATTTTTCTTTAAGAATTCAACCCCCTTCGATTGGATTCTTGGTTCCGCTACTGCAACCAGCCTCATATAAAACCTTGGAACTGTCTCTCAAAATCACATCATCAAATCATAAAGCCAATCTAAGTTGATCTTTTGTGATTTTCTGATATTTTAGTTGATCTTTTGTGTAATTTGAAAATAGTCAGAAAATGCTTTGCATGTGAACTGAAAAGAAGGGAAGGCCGAAGGGGTAACGAACTGCTTACACAAAAAAAAAAAAAAACGAAGGGGGTAACCAACGGACGATATCCATAGAACTAGAAGTATAAAGGATATGAAACCTTGATTTGCTGCGATTATATTATGAGTGAGATTAATAAGAACCGACGGAGTGCTCCTTATCTAAAATGGACGGATGGATAATGGCTATAGTGGACAATCAGCGACGAAGAGGATGCTGTACTGGATCGGTGCCCAAACGTAAAGAGCAAGCCAAAGGCACAAAAGGACGCCAGCCGTTGGATATAAAATTCCGCAATCCGTCGAAAAAATTTGGACCAACAAATCAGTGTCGTGGAGCTGGGCCCACTGCTCGTTAGACCTGTACATGGAGGCAGAGGGACAGACGTCCACGTTGACTGAGAGGTTTAGAAAGTGGACCCCACACCTGCATGGAAGGCGCACGGCGATTAGCATAAGACTTTAGAGATGTGATACTTTTAAATTTTATTTTTAATATATTTTACCTACATAATTCGGATTTTTTATTATTTATATTATAATAATTTATCTGTTATTTCGAAAAGAAAAATCAATCTAGTGCAGAATACATGATTACAACCTCAAACTATGTGAATGTAAAGTGTAATTAATTATTTTTGAATAGCAGGATAAAATAAACAAGTGAGTCATATACATAATACATAATTGAGATTATCGTTTGTTTTAATGGATAAATAAACGAGAGAGTACAAATCAAAAGAATCCAAAATTACGTTGATGAAATATGTCAAAATTGAAAGAATGAAATATAAAATGTCAAACTCTCCAAATTAACTGAGTGAAAAATATAATTAATCTTAGGATATGTTCAGTTAGAGTGTTTTTTGAGGATTTTTTGTGTTTTAAGAATTTTTAGGTAAAACTAACTTTATTGGTATGCGTGCAGGGGCGGATTTAGGAGGCGGGCGGGTTTTACACCTTCAAATATCATTTTGCCCTCGAAATATTTTGAAAAAAAATATCTTTTGCAAAATAAAAAAAATACTATCATTTTTTACCCATTTAAATATCATTTATCCCTCAAAATGAATGAGAAAAACTTAATGCTTTAAAAATCATACCATTTAAAATGACAACAAATAACAAATGAATTAAAGTATCTCTTAAAATAACAAGAAAATGCTAATAGAATTATAATTTCACTAAATAATGCAATTTATTTTATGACCTAAATACCAGTTTTGTTTCTATTTTTTATTTATTTATCTAAATTACAATTTTTTTTAAAAAAAACTATCGATTTTGCCTCACCTTTGAAAAAGTCTATCACCTTTGAAAAAGTTAACATAAATCAATCACTTAACCTACCAAATTTTTTTTGTGACTTTACATATGACAACTTTAAGTTGATTTTTTTTTATTTCGTTCTTTTGATATTGTTTCGGTTTATATAAGTTTATTTTATCTTTTTAACTTAAAATTGTTTTCGATCTCAATTTTTTTCCTCATTTAGATTGCTAATTTCAATCTAGAGTAAATATTTATATTAATTTCTATATAATTATTGGTTGATGAACGTGCATAATGATTTAATGATATATTTTTTTAAAATGTATTGGAGTTTGTGTGAAAATGTGTAGGAGGTAGTTTTAATTTTTTTGAAATTTTGAATGTTTAGTTGTAAATTTATTTTTTATATTCAAAGTATTTTTCCAACTTTATGACTCCGTCCCCTAAGACTTCAATCCTGGATCCGTCACTGTATGTGTGCTGCAATTGTTTTTAGGTGATGTTATAAAATATGTTCGATTATTGTATTCAGAGGATTAAAAAAAAAAGACTTAAAATACAAAAAAAAAAAGATAAAGGCCTTAATTATATCTATGAAATGCAAGATATAAGAGAAAATAAAAAAGCAGCTGCGAGGAAACGGGGAAGAACAAAGGTGAGAAGAAAACAGAGTTCAATGGTGTGCTTCAAAACAAAAACCTTGATACTTCTTCCTGTCATGTCAACAAAACCCCCTGTTGACAGGCGACAGATATTAGTACAACAAAAAATCCAATTATTCAAGCTTTTCCAAATTAAATGCATAATGGCTTAAATGTGATAATTTTTCAATATAGTAAAAGAGAATTTGGAAGCCTTTGGACCTTTTGATCTTTGTGCAGTTAGTCTTAATTTTGATGCTTGGACTAAAGATTTGTGGTCTCTGTTTTTGGATCTCTGAACTCTGTTTCTTCTGATAATTGAATCATTGCCCTTGAAAACACAAGTTCTCAAAGGGATATTTTAAACGCGTTATGTGGAAATATTAGGAAGTTTTTACACCTTTTGCTAAAACCCTTCTCTCCTTTCTTCAAGTGAGGGCAATTCTGTCCACAATGGCCTCCAGATGTTAGGGGTGAGCAAAATCGGACCGCAGATCGGACCGGACCACAAAACCTGACCGGTTTGCGATTTTAAAAGTATGAATCCAGTCCAGTCTGGACCGGACCTATAAAACCGGATTAATGCGGTCCGGTTCGATTGAGAATATTTAGTAACCGGACCGGACCGCATTTAAAAAAAATAAAAAAAATTAATACACTGCGCAGTGCGAACTGACACTACGCAAAGCCTATTTGCAGTGACTGTGCAGCAGTGCGCATTGTCACTGCGCAGAGGCTATGCAGAAGCCTATGCGCAGTAACCAATGAGCAGTGCCAGTGCGCACTGCGCAGATGCACAGTAAATTTTTAAAAAAATACTAAAAAAAAATATTAATTAAAAAGTATATATCCGGTCTGGACCACTTCAGTGGTCCAGACCGGACCACTTCTTATAAGACCGGACCGGACCGGACCACTTATAAGTGGTCCGGTCCGATCCTCTATATTAGTAGGACCGGATTTCCGGTCCTGCAGCCCTACCGAACGCTGACTAACTGGCCTTACTAGGCGCGGCAAAATTTAATAAAAAATTCTATTTTTTATTAAAATATAAAAATTATTAAGATACAAAATTATTTATGAAAATTTTGTAATTTTTTCAGTTTTTTCTTCTTTTTTTACTTTTTCATATCCCATTTCTTATTTTCTATTAGAAATGTTAAATATCTAAAAATTATCTTAAACAAAAATAATAACTACAATGAACACAAATAAACTTAAAATAAAACTATATTTTATTCAATTTAATATCAAATTGTCAAATTTTTCATATGAAATAATAACAACTACAAAATATATAAAATAAAAGTATAAAACAAAAGTTTAAAGGTTATATTTTAGAATAATAGCAGGTTAGAGGGAGATGGAAGGAAGAAGAAAGCTATAACCTATTAGAATGTAAAGGTGATATTTTGAATCAAGATAAGTTACTTATAAAGAAGGAAGGATAAAACCTATTAAATATTACGTAAACAGGAAGTTGAAAACTTGAAGTCCTTTGTATTGGAATTTTAAAAAAAATTAAAGAAGATTTTATTTTTATTAAGGCTGCATTTTTTTCCATCTAAAATAAAGAAAACGAGAACGAACCCATGTCGTCTTTCCCCGTGAATTTGATCCCGAGATGGAGAAGGAAAAGGTTAGGATGGGCTACTAATAAAAGGCCGTGCGGAGAAGGACCCCCGGAAGCCTTTTGAGCCTTCTGCGTATTTACTACGTATGTTCTTGCTTCATGGATGATATTCAGGCCTCGTAAGTAAACTGTTCTGGTTTTTGTTTATATTAGTTGGGTCGATGAAAGTTGTCTCGTGCATTCGTGATATGGTCCAAGTGGGTGAGTTTTCGTTTTGAATGATGTTAATACGTTGGAGAGCTGGCTTACGAGGCTGTCAAAGGGGATTTGACATGCACTGAAAGACTTTCACTACGTTATTGTGGATGAGAAGGTGCGAGGAGCAACTTATGGTCTGATGTTTCTTTGTTTGTCTTTGCAATTGTGTATGGAGTTCTTTGTTTTCTTTTTTCTCTCATACACATATTTCCATTTCATTTGTGAGATTCACATGTGACATAATGGTCGATGTCAACACTCTGTCGAAGGGGGCAGATGGTGCTTATAGAAGCATGAGGCACAACATGCTATTTAGTGAAATAATTTTGTTTGGAACACCTGAAGAAGAAAAAGGAAATGCTTGTCAATGTTCGGAATTTCTGGAGTAGAAGTGAATACATAGGCGAGTGACTTAACTATACACTCCTGCTAAAAAAAAACAAGAGACTTAACTAAACACTCCATTGCGTTTCTGGGAGAATGGACTACTATTCTAAAAGGATACTCAGAAATTGCAGGAACTAAACCACATTCTAGACCGCACCCTTTCCAAGAAGAAGAAAACCCACATGTAACTAATGATGTTGCAAGTTTGTGCAAGCTCGTTCTACAAATGAGTGAATTCTGCTTCATTCCTCAATTCCAATTTTTAGCCTGAACCTTCATATACAGTAGGCTTGAGGGATACATTGGCTTAAGCCCTAGGGCCTTTGGCCCAAATACACATCTTACCTGTGTCTTTCAAGAGTGCGTGATATACTGGTGCATCTACAAGGAAAATACGGTGTGCAAGTCTTTTTCAATGTGAAGTTGGTGAGTCATTTCTATGTAGACCATAACGTGTGCTACAACTCGTATTCTGCTTAATTATAGTAGGAAAAGTTAACTTGTAAATATTAGAGGGTTGGTTCTCCAATGTGGCAGCTTATTCTAGTTGTGTATGATGGGAATTTTGAAAACCAAACTGAACTGATAGAAGTACATAATTTTTTTTTTTTATAAGTGATAGAAGTACATAATTATTAGTTAAATTTCTATTCTTTCTATCGTCCCCACTAATTCCGGTGGGCATTCTGTGTAGACAAGTTTAAGGAAATAAAGTATGCAGATGAAAATCGTGGTATAAGTTCCTTTAAGTTAGATTCTCAAAGGACCCAGGTTAGATTCTTCCTAATGTTTGTTTTAAAGGTTATTTTAGGTTTCCTCCTGAAACTGTCTGGCCATAGGCCCAAGTTCCATGGGCACTATCATGATAACTAAATTGTACGTGGCTGTCGTTATCTTTCTTGGACACTTAATTGCGGGGTTAAAGAAAAGATCTTTGGACTTCGATGGAAAACAATTCAAGAGAAAAATGCTTTCTAAAAGAAAAAAAAAATGAATGGCACCTTGATTTGGACCCCAAGAGGAGCATACAAAATTTGTCAATAAGATAAATATTCTTGTGTCGGAAAATTAGTGAGGTGTAAATGCATTGACATCAATAAGGAAGAACAAGTTTGTGGTGGGGACAATTATTGGATAGCAATTAATTAGTTAAGCATGAAAGGAGAGCTTTGAAGTCATATATTCCAAACAAAACTTGTGTGCCTGCACACACACACACACACACACTGTAGATATTGGTAATGTATGAATCAAATGATGTCCAGATGGCTTTTTGTCTGTTCATCATCTGGTGTTATTTAAGGCCAAAGTGCTGAATAGAATCTTAAATTCAACTTTGAGATTTGATACAAGGTATCCAAACAGTATATGATGAAACCAAATTCTTGTTTATCTGGTCCTGAACAAGATATGTCCGCAGACATTTCATGAGGCTTCTCTCTCTCTCTCTCTCTCTCTAAGAGGGCAGAGATACATTCGGAAAAAAGTTATGGTCTATCAATTATTATGACAACAGTAGACGTTTGCAATGAACCAGAACCTAGTAGGCATGATTTTTGGGTGGTCTTGCACAGATTCTTCCAAGATATAATTAGAGAAATAACAAATATATATTGGCCCTTGTGCTTAGGGTTAACATATGTTCTAGGTTCCAAAACATATCACAATACTAGGTATCAAAGTTAAAAAATTCGGCAATCATAATTGGTAAAAATATAAGGTTTTGAAGTCATTTTAGCCTTATTTTTAGTCTTTGAATGAAGTTAGGTATCCATGATCCATGTAAATAAAGACAGATCCATTTGAAACATCGGAATCACCCAACTCTTTGTTAACTTGTACCAATGCTGGCAGGATAATGATGCCTACAAAGAAATAGAAGAGGGAGAGAGGGTGTTGCAAAAAAGTTGATGTCAAAGTAAAGTGAAAATCTCAAATGTGTCCTTCAAACCTTAAATCTTAGTGAAGAAAAGAGAGGGGGAGGGAGGGGAATTCAGATGTGTTATTAATGCTACATTTATCCGTGACAGGGATTTGTTTTAGTAACAGTAATGCAACAGACTGTCTTCCAAAGATGATCAGATGAAACAATGTAGATATGTGGCGAATTAATGATTGCATAGCAACAACATGGGCGTTGTCAAGTGATACTGCCATGAGAGTTTTGATTTAGCATTTTTGGCTGTCATTTAGTGTGAAACTATCCCGTTACATCTGTAAATGTTCAAGTTCATCAATTATATGCTGTGTTATTTGTTATTACTTGCAGGTTTTTTTTTTACCAAGGTTGCCTTGCTTTCATTGGAACATCAGGTCATCATGTGTTGCAAGCCTCGACACTTGCTGAAAAATGGATATGTTCAGGCAGTCGCCAAGGGTCATGCAAGTAAAATCTGTTTTCTCCTTAGAAACCCCTTCTTTGTAGCAATCATGTGACACAAACCTTCCTTTCTTTTTCTTGGGTGCTTGTCTTATACAAACCTGCTAGTCCAATAGCCTTTTTGTTGGATGTTGAAGCTATCTATCAGAGATTTATTTCAGCAATGGTCCTTGGACAAAGTGGCATCTCGTCCCCCTTATAGATGGCGGGTACGGTCATGTCTTCTTCTTCTTTTTTGTGTGTGGGTAATTAAGGTCATTGATTTAATCTGATGTGGGTAGGTAAATTGTGGATTCACCTGTAGATGAGAGTTTATTTCAAATCAAGAACAGCTTTTTTTCTCTCCATAATTGCTTTGTTTGTTTCAGTATTTGTCTCTACTGTTCGTCGTATTGTCTTAATCATAGATACATCTTTCCCCTTGTTTCTACTATGCTTCATTTTATCCTGCTTTTGTTTTTCTGTTTTTTTTGCTGCAGATTCAGGCATTTGGAAAGGTAATTGCACAGTTAAAGAAAGGGAAAGAAGAATTTATGCACAACCAAGCCATCGTAGACCAGACTAAGTAGCCTTGACTCTTTGAAAGGAAATATGTGTTGGATTGAAATTATCTAAGATCTTCCATTTTCATTTTCCCGAAAGGATTAACAAGCTTAGAGTTGTTGATTTTGGCATAGGACACCCACCACCATTCAAAAGCTGAAAAGGTTTCAGAGCTGAGGGAGGGAAATTGCAGTTTTGTTTGGAAGTGCTACCCGTCTGGTTACCTTCATATAGTCCAACTTCCAGATGTTTAAAAACAATTAGCATCTCTACTGTATATTTTGTCGTTTCCTACAAAGTCATGAGCAACAGCTTTTTGTTGGTGTCCTTCATTTTGGCCTTGTCAGGCATTTCTAATTTTTCCAAGAGTCCCTCATCCCTTTAGCATTTATTGTGCTTTCCATTTATTTTCTTTTTTCTGTGAAACTGGTTCGGGCCGACATTGTTTAAGCTCAGGTTCTTCTTGGTTCCAACTTTGATTATCATATAGATGGCAGAGAATTTCCTCAGAATCACAAAAACAGAATAGGAAAATCATATGGTCTCATCTAATTTGACCAACCTACCTTCTATATCCTAGTGCGGGTGTTTTACATATTGTGACTCCGTCAAGTTCTTTAGCATGTCTTCTTTTAAAGGTCATTGTGCAAGTTCTTATATAACCCTGTGATTCTGTGCCATCTTCTATCTTGGAAGCTACTTACCGGGCGTTGGGGACCTTGAAGTCCTTGTGTGGTTGATAACGAACATCAATGAGAAGTTTGTCTTGATTCTACATTCAAATACGGTTGCTCTGAAAGCAGTGATGGATTCTTTCCCGATCACTCTTTTTCTTTGAACCTAAATTTGTCAATTTTTGCTTAAAAAGGATGGAAATCTTCGTTGTGTTCAAATTAGTTTCCATAGCAATGGTGTTTTTGCTATTTCAATGTTTGAGTTTGGTTGATTTTTCTCTACAGGAGGACAGGTCTCTGAAGATTGAAAACGCTTCAGGGTACTTTAAACCAGTAGTGATGTGATGAATCGCAATCAGGAGTCCAACCTATGGTTTAGAAGTAGCTTGTGGGGTATGAAGAAGGGTCCCAAATCACTGCAATGGCGGGATAATCTTAGCTCCCTCGATTTACTCTCAATTAGGCAGGCTATTAGCAGATTATCAGGGACTGGTGAAACCGAAGAAAGTAGCCGACCCTCTGAGCCCACCAAATGTAGCTCTTGATATTTTGGCTATCATACAAAGCTTTGATCTGGACATGTTTGGAACAGGAAGTGGAGGGAGGGGTAATGAGGTGGACAACCATGAAGTCTATGGCTCTTTGTGGATAGAAAGATTGACAACGTGAGTGTAAGGCTAACTTTCCTTGACAACTATGTATGAAAGAAAAGTTGGCTGCTTGGAGAAGCAAGTGCCAAGTGCTATGGATACCACCAAAACACTAGAAATAGGGAGACTCTTTAGGCTTTCTCGTCCACACTTTTGTTGTTTGATTTTTTCTTGGAATTCTTGTTTGTGTCACATTTTCTCCAGAAGCTTGTTTAATTTTATAAACTCACTATTTTAATCCTATTTTGTTATTTTTTGATAATAACGCGTACTCCCTTATATATTTTTTTTTCCTTCCCCAGAGTTGGAGAGAGAGAGAGGTACTCCCATCTCTTTCAAAGCCATATGCCACAAAATTTGATTGAATTCGTTTTAAGTAGAAGGAATTTTCTTTAAATAACAGACACAACAATTGGTGAGCAATCCAAAAGAAAAACCTCCTCCTTTAAGTAGGATCCAAACAGTTGGATGGTCAGAATTCAAAAGCAATCGTGATAGTTTGAATGAATGACCTGCTGAAAGAGTCGTAACTTAACCTACAGCCTCACGAGTCACGTTCACATGGGTATAAGAGCACACAATTAAGTTTGTAGTAAATTACATGTTAATTGCATTTTTGAAATTACTGATGCCTCGAGTTTTATTAAAAACCTTCACTTATGATGGAAGAATACTGTGGTCACATCCAAAACTAGACAGAACTCTCAAAAACAAAAGAAAAGACACAAAGAACCAAAAAAAGCAAACCAATAACAAAATTAACGTACTTAAAATCTAATATTAGCAAAACACAGCTTATCAAGACGAAGAACATCAAGACCCACGTATTGTACCTTCTGACCACCAATGCATAACTTGATAAACCTCGCTGCCACCAAAGCTGACATTCCTTCCTAAATTCTCTTCCTTACTAATAAATCTACCTTCATATTACCTTCACTCAAAATATGAGATATCCGAAAATTAAACTAAGGGAGTAAATCACTCCTTATATACTTGGTATTGGCCGATAATTTTATCTATAGACACCAGACGTCATATGACATAAAAAGATTCAAATCCTATACTAAATTTATCTACTAGAGAGCTTTCTAAGTGGCATATTGATGTATCAAGTACAAAAGTGCTCCATATAGGGACTACTCAAGGCAACTGCTTGCTATAGTGTATCGTACTATTTAAGCAATTTCTATTGCTTTTGGTCGAGTGAAAGTTCTTTGCACTTATTCAAGCCATTCCAAAGTCGTAGTTCCATAGACCTGAACGGAGCACTTTGTCACGCTGATTAGAGCCTCTGCCCCATGCCCCAAAGTAGTGACTCAGAGCGTGGGGCTAAAATTCTTCTAATTTGAGAATAAGATAGATAGAATAGACAGATAGGAGCAAATCAATTTGCATATCTCTTGAAGAAAAGGGGAACGAAGTTGACATGAGAGATGAGAAGAGGATAGGAGGCCCAGCACCTCCATTATTAAGATTCCTTCGGATGGTTCTCGGGAGGCGTGTGCTCCTCTCATGCCTAGTGGACCACAAATCGAAGCTTAGCACCATCCTACCCCTAGCCCTTCCCCGTCTATAAAAGGCGGACCTCCATGCAGAACTTGGAGATATACCAACTCGCATACAAGCTAAACAATCCTCTCCAAGTTCATTTTTCGTGCATCCTTAGCTCAATCATCACCATGTCGGACAAGTGCGGCAACTGTGACTGCGCTGACAAGAGCCAGTGCGTGTAAGTAACTCTTCCTTATCTACGAGCAAAGCCTCTGTTCATCATTCAAGTCTGATTTGTGTTATAGTTATAAGTTATTCACGTTTGTGTCTCTGCAACATAGTTGCCAAGTTTTTGTCTCTTGAATTCCGTTCGTACGTGTGTGCATATATATACACTCGTTTATTAAAGCTGAACTTGTTTGTTTTAGAGGAACTCTTGAATTCTGACAGTACTGTTGGAGACGTCTCTGTTCTGTAGCTATTAACCACATATAATCTTGTAACTCGGTTCTGTTTGTCGCAGTAGTATTTGAGGTACTCTAGATATAACTCTCTCAAAGTATCACCTTTATGAGCAAAGAGGTCGTCCATGCTGCTACCTGGTTTTTCAGCTTTTTCTGAAACACCTTTTATGACATGGTTATATTTGACGATGGTGTTTAACGGCTGCAGCAGATTTTGAATTCGTTGACATGCTCGGCCAGAGTTTGTGATTTGTTCCCACGGATCAATGGTTTTGTTTCCTTGAATTCTTATTTTCGATGACAATAGAGAACTCGGAGAGTTAGGTTTCAGTCAATAGAGATGATTATATGCATCAGTTCTGCGTATATGCGTGTAAAGCCACATAAATTTGCTCGCTTCCTGCATCCTGGTTTAGTTTCAAACCTGGTGTTTGTGCATGAATTTAGAAATTGATCAGTAATTTAAGCACATGAACTATTGAAATTAACTTGAACTGACAACACAGGAAGAAGGGAAACAGCTATGGCCTCGTGATCGTGGAGACTGAGAAGAGGTAAAAAGACTTCACTTTCTTTTGCACCGTACGAAAATTCATATTCATGGTGGCCATCAGGAGCCTATCTATATTTGACAGAGCAGATCCTGATTCTAGAGACTTTACAAAGCAATTCTCAACCTTGAATTAAGCAGGCTTTTAGGCTTGCAACTAAAATGAGTCAAATCTTATCAAATTATATCGTTTTCACTACAATCTTCTAAACCACCTTATGATGGTGTTCTAAAGCAGTGAAAATCAAAGGCCATATACCCCTATTATCTGATTCCCATATCTTGATTTTGCAGCTACGTGGACGCTGTCTCCATGGGTGCTCCAGCAGCTGAGCACGACGGCAAGTGCAAGTGCGGTGCTAGCTGCACCTGCACAAACTGCACCTGTGGTCATTAAGCACAATCACCTCAGTGATGGCATATATGTGGAGTCGTGCGACGCACTAATAATGTAATTTGGGTGAATAATGTGTCTTTCTGTCATAAACTTCGTGTTTGTTATTTGGCAAGGCAGATATGTCTGTCAGTCCTGCTTGTGTACCTTACGTAATCGTGTAATATTTGAGCCAAACTTGGCCTTGTGTGGTTAAATGGATTCCTAGTATATCTATAAGCTCTGTGCCTTTCAACTTTCCCATTATTTTGCTCGATATTACTCCTGTTAAAAGGAATAAACATCATCGCAGGCCTTGGATATGACAAAGATGCTTTAAGAGCACAAGATCGCTGAGCCTGCCATCTTCTTCGTGGTTCTCCCCCTCCCTCCTCTCCCACCCACAGGAAAACCACTAAATCGGAATGCTCACATCAATTCAGAACGCGTTAAATTTAGTTGTCAGAGTACACCATTTTCTTGTCCTTTCTATGCTGATATCTCAGAACTTCTAAGGGTGGGTTTGTGTGGTAAAATTTTTGGTATTGGGTTTAGTGTTGGTATTGGGTTTAGTGAAAAAGTGAAGAGAGAGGTAATATTTTATAATTTTTGTAATTTTTTATATTTTTTGATGGAAGAGAGAGAGATTATATTGAAGTATTTTATTAGGAGAGAGATAAAATTTTGGGTAAAATTTTAGTGACAAACGCAGCCTAAGACGACCAAGATGCAGACGCTGTATCTTCTGTAGTTTATGACACTACAGAGTACACTTCTCTAAAAAGTACTCTAGCCTCGATAGGTATAATAACATTACTATTGGGAGCTACTTTAGCTCTTGCTCAAAAAGATATTAAGAGAAGTTTAGCCTATTCTACAATGTCTCAATTGGGTTATATGATGTTAGCTCTAGGTATTGGGTCTTATAGAGCTGCTTTATTTCATTTGATTACTCATGCTTATTCGAAAGCATTGTTGTTTTTAGGGTCCGGATCAATCATTCATTCAATGGAAGCGATTGTTGGATATTCTCCAGAAAAAAGTCAAAATATGGTTCTTATGGGTGGTTTAACAAAACATGTGCCAATTACAAAAACTGTTTTTTTATTAGGTATACTTTCCCTTTGTGGTATTCCACCCTTGGCATGAGAGTATAAATTCTTCCCATCCAGAATGATACGATGCTCAGCGACAACAAAACCGACGCAGAATTGGAGTCAACAACAGGTTGAGCAATCAAGTACAGAATCTGCCAATGAGAAAACACACCACCTTACTCGATGGGCTGCCTCTAAGCTCTAAGCTCATGAGGACTAATCCCCTTAATTTTGCTGTTGATTTCATTCAATACAGATAGTCATAGTTTTCTGAGAAAAACAAAAGTACAGAATTTGGCAATTAGGTAAGAATCTAAAAGAGAGGCCACTTCAGGAACGACTGATAACCTCAGTCGCAGAGATTCTTAGATGAATCTGAAGAATGACTGGTAAAGCCGTCACGCACTATTTCGTATATGAAGCTTGCAGGGTGATTGAATGATCAATCTACTTGTAAAATACACTGAAGAAATTGCTTGAGAGAAAAAAAAAAACCAAATAAATTGTTCCCTAAAACCTGGTAATACCTGCCTCGCGTGGTTAGAAACCCTTCCTTAATGCCTAAAAGCTGAGCGAACAGCGAACAAAAAAAGCCATCCGCATAAACTCTACACAAAACGCCTGACATTTTGGGAATACCAAACTTTAAATGATTAATTATCAACTGAGAGTTTTGAGTTTTCCTTGGGTCATCGAGTCAACATAAAACACGTGAATGAAAATCCATTACAAAATTGATGAGTGAAAAAAAAATACCAATGTGGTAGAATCCTCACTTCCAATGTATTTCGGCCGCTCTCAGGTTTTGTTCAACAAAATACAAGTATGGAGCCTCTGCTGCGTCTAACAGTCTAAACGTAAAGCGAAGGGGCCAACCCCCCCGCAAGCGCTTTATTCGTAATTTTCAAATATCAACCTGTATGTGCAATCCTGCTATATAATAACTCAACTACATTAGTGGATCTCATACATTGAAGCCCTCTGCACGGAGACACTGACGATGAGCTTCAATCCATTTTGCACAAGCTTCTTCACCGTGCTCCACGATGCATTCATCTCTCAGCTTCTTAGTGTCAGGGCAAGCACAGCAGATCTTTTTCTTTGGCTTGGACTCCGGAATAACTGCAGCAGCTGACCCTTGGTTCCGTGGTGAAGCTTGCAAACTTAAGGCAGAAGAGGCATTATCTCTAGGCAGCCCACCCATTCTCACAAGACCCTTGGTGAATAGAATGCTGAAAAGAAGAAGCCAGATAACAAAATTTGAAGCTCAAAAATAACATCGGAGCAGAGCAAAGATGTCTCAGGAAAAAAATGCAATAAACGACTCGTGGCAGTAGCCAGTAGTTTGTGGTTATTAGTTCTACTTCGCCAGAGCCAGTTGACTATGAGGAAAAGAAAATAAACATGATGATGATATCTTTAAGAGATTTTCGCCTCATCAATGCTGAAAATGTCCTTTTACTTTATGCATGTTAGAACTTTAACAACACTGGAGTAAAGATGTCAAGAAATTTAGTCCCATCACGGTGCAAGGCATCAAATAATCAATTATTTGAAGATATTACATTGATTCTCCAAGTGGGTTATCATTAATGACGTTCTATTTCTCTTAGAATGACAATAATATTTCTTCCCACAATAGTTACATGCGGCTTTAGGTGAATGAGCAGACAAACCCTCAACCTTTTTAAAATGTTCTCATACTAATGAAGCATCTCTAGATTCTTTCTTTTTAGCAAAAGGTCGACTATTAAGGGCAATATTAATACTATAGGTATCATCATCAACATCAATATGCACCTCATCCAACTCATCTTTAATATCAATCACATTCACGGGAGTCTCATTATCAAGGGTACTTGTTGGAGTCTCTTCCATCTAGACCACATTAAAAATGAAAATACACAGATTATCTTTTTTCTTTATAAGTAAAATCACAGATTATCAAACAATCCAAGAGCATAAAATCATCAAACAATCCAACAACATAAAATCAGCAAATCATCCAACAAACCTAACCCTAAATTTATCCGAATCCAACATCAAATCAGCCCTGACCTCTGATCTCCACAGAACCAACATAACCCTAACTTCCAATGTCTAACATAAACTAACAGTAACTTAGTAAAATGGGAAATACTAACCTGATTTGATTCTCTTCAAAAACAATACAAAAGCAACCAGAGGCAATTTACAGCAACACATAAATCAGCATGATTTAATACAAGTTGTATAATTTACAAAATCATATTTTGAATGTGCAATAAGGTGCTAAAATGAAAGGTATATTCATCTAATACATGCTCTACTCTTAGAAATTAAAATGGTAGTCTTGAAATTAAAATGGCACATATAGTGAAATAAGTAACAGATGAAGCATACTCATTAGCATAACAGTCGAAGCATATTCTAAGCACATATAGAAATTAAAATGATCACAAGATTCACAACAGCACAACAAATCAAATCAATTAGAGAGAGAGAGAGCGAGGAGATTTACAGCAAAGTTGTGGCCGCGTGAGAGAGAGAGAGAGAGAGAGGAGCGTGAGAGAGAGAGGCTGGGGTTTCAGAAATGATGAACGATAGAAAGGGGGAGGGTCGAAGCTCTCGGAGGAGGGGGGGTCGGGGAAAAAGGATCAGCCCCTTGGGCCCCAAAACCGTAGGACGAACCGACACATTCGGTTCTAGGAGAACTAGGGCTGACCCAGAACCGGACTAGCCCAGTTGGTTTCGACCAGTTTGAGTCGGCCCAAACCTATTCAGGCCCAACGGTATGTATGTATAGCGTTGGTATTATATCTCAGAAAAAACATGTTCAGGCCTAACGGTATGTACATATAGTGTTGGTATTATATCTCAGAAATGGAGGGCCTGACATTTTATTATTTTGTAATAAATAGATTTTATACTCTGAACATTTTTACACTTTACATATTAATTTATTATTTTTATCGCATTGTACACATTAACTATTGATTTCAAACAATTTGTACTCTTTGTTAAAAAATTTGGTCAATTTAGACAGAAAATAATTTTTTAAAGTGCAGAATAACAATTTTGTCCTTATAATTTTTTTTTGCGATTATGAGGATAAAATCGTAAATTTTTAGGCCAAAATATAAATAGTCAGTTGGTAAACTGTGACACAAATAATAGATTGGGATGTAGAAGTATCAAAGTAGACACCACCTATATCAATCCGAGTGCAAATGAGTTTTGCCCTCCCATACGTTCTAAATGCTGTCCAAGTTGTATGCAGAGAAGTGAAACCCCTCTATATCTATGTATCTGCTGCATTTTTCATCCTCATTCATCCTTTGATAGGCGGAAATATTTTCTATAAATTCGAACATCTTTTTAGAAAATGCCAATACATTCTCACAAACCCTAATAAAATATAAGCTCCCTAAAATTTTTTTTACCTATCCAAGCAGAAGAATTTTTTTTATTTAATCTCTAGGGTTACTGTATAAGTGGGAATCATCATTTGTATTTACTTTTAGATATACAAATAAAGATTTTACACTATGAAAGAGCAGTCAAGAAAAGTTTGTCATGTGCTAAAAAAACAAAAGACTTCGTAATGTCTAGCATAGCATTATCCACTTGAAGTTTCAAACAAGACCTATCGCTATAAATCTACTTTGATGAGGCATTTGACAGGGACAGATGGTAACCCCAAAATCCAAAACTATGAGCTGGAGTAGGCTTGCTGTTGAATCTCAAGAATCCCACAACTTTTCAGGTCATTATTTGTGAAGATATTCATATTTCCACTTAAACAGCTGAAAAGTACCAAGGTTTCAACAGATCGTTAACATATACGACAGCATACAGAAACAGAACAAAAAGAAAAAGGGAAACCTATAGGAACCTCCATGAGGGATTATTCTTTTTCTGCTTCCTGATTTCAATGATTCTCTCCTATTTATGGGTAAACGTTCAACTGGTATATCTTCCCAGTTGAAGAGCTTATAAAAAAAAATATATCTTCCCAGTTGAAGAGTGAGCAAAATATCAGGTGTTTCAGGCAAGTTTATACTCTCCCCAACATGCTAGAACCATCTTTCTTTACTCATCTTAGAAAAACCGCAACTATATATAAACAACTGCTGTTACATTAGACGAAAACCTCGGTGTTCAAGGAGACAAGGGTCAAAGAGCACACGTACACAAAGAAATTGAACATTAATAGACGAGTTGAATCTTGAAAACAATATATGTTGCATTTTCCATCAGTACTAGTACGATGAAAACGAACGCCAGATATCCAACCTCCAAAATCTAAATCATAGAAATGTCAGTACAGAACACAGGAGAAGCAAATATAGTATACAAGACTATAGATAATGACAGTAGCTTGCGTGGAAACTTATTTTTGAGGGAAGGTATTTACAACAAAAATGGATAGTTATCAACAAATGTCTGAAACAAGAATTCGAGCAGTTTCCTTCCTTACGGCCATCCTGCACGCATCTAAACACATCTTCCTAACCCTTGATGTATGATTTGAAACAAAGAAATTAAACAACCTAAACAAATCAAGAATTAACCTAAATCAACCTAGGAGATGGATCTGCTCTCAACCAGAATCAACCTAACCAAATCATGAATTAAATCTTTAAACTTACCATCACAGCACGAGCAAATAATGAATTAAAATCGAAATCAATTAGAGAGAGAGAGAGGAAATTTACACTAAGAAAGAGGGCCGACGCAGCGTGAGAGAGAAAGAGAGGGCCGACGCAGAGAGAGAAAGAGAGAGGGAGACGACGTGGCGGGGGTGGGAGGCAGCTAGGGTTTCAGACTTTCACAAAGGTAAGGCAGCGCCCAGGGTCTGTGTAGTGAAGTAGGAGGGGGGGAGGTGGTGGTCGGGGGAAAACAAAACGTAAGTGGGAACCTTTATGGGAAATTACATGATACCCCTCGGTTCGGTGCAGTTCGGCCCTTTGGGCCTCGGAACCGTGGGCCAAACCGAGGGTCACAATTTTAAAATAAAATTAGTAGACAGCCAAAATGGCTGCCCAAAATCGGCCGATCCAGGTCGATTTCGGCCCAAAACCTTTCAGCCCTATGTTATGATGTTTCTAACCAGATTTTCTATCACCTCTTCGTCTATTTGTCTTCTTCGTCGGAGGCCTTACCAATGGCGGATGCAGGGGTAGCGGACCAGGGCGACCGTCACACATTGCTTCTCCCAAAAAAAATTTACATGTGGTTTATTTATTTATTTATTTATTCATAAGTTGACCTAGGCCTAACACCCATTAGGCCCAGCCAACTAGAGCCCAATGGCCTCAATGCTGGCATTTTGACTCTACACGATCTAGGCCCGATCCCCATTAGGCCCAGACCCTTTTTATTTTTTACATCGTTTCACCCTCTGCTTAAAAAAAATTACAACAAGGTGAAACGTTTTGAAAAACTGCCGCACCAGCCACCAGGTATAACAGCCGGTTTCTCATTTCTAAATTCTAATTTTCTTACCCCTCTCTCTCTCTCTCTCTCTCTCTCTCTTTTTCACATAATCAACCGGTTTCTCACCTCTTTCTCTCTCACTAAATCAAAGGTAAACAATTTTATGCACTGCAAATATAATTGAATGCAATGCAGTGTTCTTTCTGAGTTGGAATTTTGAGTTGTCTTCCATTGTGATTCTGTGAATATGGCTGAGATGTACGGTGTACTCAAACTTGATTGAGTCTGTGTACTATCATTTTCAATGTAAATAGATTGGGTTTGGATTTGATTTTTGAGTTGTGATCCATTTTAAATATTTGAATCTAATATTTTTGAATCAAAATGTTTTATGTTTCGGTTCGGTTTATTTTTTATGTGAAAATTGTTTTAGTTGAATTTTATTAGTTCGAGTGGAAATTGTATTAGTTTGTTGAATCAGTGGAAATTGAATCTGTTTAATCAATGGAAATTGAAGGTTTTGGGAATCTGTTTTTACCAATGGAAATTGTTTATGTTGAAGCTGATGGGAATCTGCTGAATGAGTGGATTTTTGTTTTATGTGAATCTGGATTATTATAATTTGTTGTGATTTAGTGAATCAGTGGAATTGAATCTCCAAAAATCGCACATGGGAAATTGAATCGGTTGAATCAGTGAAAATTGAAGGTTTTTGGAATATGGTTTTATAAATAGAAATTGTTTCTGTTGAAGCTGAGGATTATTGTTTTTTATATGAATTTGATTTATAGTAATTTGTTGTGATTTGAGGGACTATACGTTTGACATAAAAAACGAGACTTGAGTTTGGGTCTTTGGCTAAAATATAACATGCCATAAAGATGAATATAGCCCCCATATCAAACTTTCAATCTCTCACACACATGTTTGTTGTGATTACTCCGAACTTATTTGTATAGCATGTTTTGATAATAAAAAAACTCATTCTCAGCATTTGATCATGTTAAGTTACATAATTTTGCTGAGATTTATCCAGAACATTTTCACAATAGATGATCATTTGATACTTAAAATCAACTTAATATCTATATTAGAGATGCTAAAAGAATTATTGTTTTTTCTGGGTTTCAAGATATTGGAGGTCTTACTATGAAGATGGTTGAAACAAAAAAGAATATTTTATTTCTATTAGTTTATCGACTTATTGAGTTGACATTGGTCTTATCAAGCGACTGCAACCGTTGAAAGAGTGTTTTCTGTGATGAATATCATCAAGAGTGATTTACGTAATAGAATAAGAGATGATTGGATGAATGATTGCATGGTTGTGTACCTTGAAACAAGAATTAGAGCAGTTTTTGTCCTTATTGCCATCCTTCACGCATCTAACCACATCTTCCTAACCCTTGATGTATGATTTGAAACAAAGAAAGAAGAAGGGGAACAACAAAAAGACTTACATTTTCTTTAGCCAAAGGTGAGAGTGAATAAAAAAAAGGGGGGGATTAGAATGAATTGTTCTCTCTACTACCAGCAACAACTTTGCGATGACGCTTCTGACCAGATTTGTTATCACCACTTCGTCTATTTGTCTTCCTCGTCTAAGGCCTTACCATTGGATTATAACCAGTAAAAGCAGGTGGAACCATTGGATTATAACCAGGAAAAGCATGTGGATAACGGAGTATGGGATCAACTGGAGGAGGCATGTGCTCCAGTAAATCTCTGTGGTATGCCTGTATAATATAAATTCCACTTTGAGAATACAACGGTAAATTAATTTATACATATTTCCTCTCTAGAAAGAAAACAAGACAAACTTCTCATTTATACATAAACCAAGTTGTTTTTTGCTCTCAAGAAAGATGCAACATCTTCGTGGGGGGACCTTTGCCCATGTTTTATGATCAGTTTAAGGCACCTAATAGAGTATACTAAGATTTGTACTCATCTATATATCTTTTTTTAACCCGTATAGAATACGGACACTAGGATACGATGAAAGACATTTCAACCTTTTGACTGTCCTCCTGGAAAGACATCCAATGATCATATTCAGTTGGATGGAACTTTCATAATGCTAAAACACTAAATAAATAACTCATAATAAATAAGACAAGAAAGGAGCCAAAAAAAAGAAGCCCTTATCCACTCGTACTTTTTTGTTTTATTTTCTCTTTGCTCCCCCACTTAGTACCAACTGCTCCTCTTGTATGCAAGCTTTATCCTAGCAGAAGAATTGGAAGAAAGTGGCATGTTTCTGCAAAACGGGTCATAAGGCTAGTGGGTCATGTCGCAAACGGGTCGAGTAATAGTGTATTATGGGTTGGGTGTGAGTTAGTTCAATTTTAATTGATGCGACGCAATCTGAACTTATGGATTGTGAAGGCTCAATTATAGTCGTCTATTAGTACCTATCAGTATAATAAACGTCAACACAGCAACCAAATTCATCGTTTTGAAGCTTTTTGTTTACATCATCTGTCACACCCCGTGCTCGTACATACCCCCTAAACTCTCTTATAGTAATGAAATGCACACAAGCGGGGATTACAACGCGAATTACTCCTCTCAAAGCTTGATATATTGCGTTTAGCGGAAACGTTTTATTAGAAATTTATAAGTATATTAAGGAAAATAATAGTTTTAGGGATTTATCAAAATGACGATATTCAATTACGCCTTCAAGAACAGTTCTGCATTAATAAGGATAATAAATAAATAGAAGGTTACAAAAGTGTCTTTCCAAAGACACAAAAAGGCCAGTGATCAAAAAGGTGAGCCTCTTGAAGCTCACATAACCGAGATGTCTATAAACTAAAACAGCTTGAAATATAAGCCGAGTAAAATCAAATAAAAAGGAACCAACCTATTCTTTTGCCGCTACAAAGTCACCTCTTGTAAAAAGAATTCGAGTACAGGCAAACAATACAAAAGATGAGGTGAGTCATACGGACTCAGTAAGGTCGGGGAGGGGAAATGACAATTATAATAACATTACATAGCATATGACAATATGATACTTGATAGCGTATGCATGCCTTTATAAAATCAATCAAGACATATTACAATGCACATGTAATGAGATGATGTTGTGCACCCAATTCCTATCCATTCCTTTGGGGTTGAGATGTTTCCGTCGTCTACTCTGTTTACCCCCAGAGTTGGGTTGTGCGTCCCTCCTCTCTTCTGAGACTTGTCCCGTGACACTTGCACCAGGACCCTTTCATAGTTAGACACTTTTGCCCCCATTAGGTAGGAGCCCACCATTTTTCTCATAGCGGTGGGTTGCACTTACCCCTTAGTGAATGGTACCGTCACCCATTATTACGAAAAACACCTCGGTTAAGCTTGGTTTCCATCCCCCGATCTTGGTCCACTCAATGATTCATGATATGGATGCAATCATCGATGATCAGTCATTTGCATAAATAATACAACACAAAATTATGATTCTTCTTTCATCATTTATTCATAGACTAATAATGGTTCTTGCATGTGTACCCTTTCGAGCCTTTTCTTTTCTTTTGACATTCCATGTCCTTTTTGCTCACTTTGAGCTTCATTAGGGCACTACCGTGACCCCCATTCATCAATCAATTTCATCTTTACATCTTTTAGTTCATAGATCAAACATGCGCAAGCAACTCATAACATGTTGCATAAAACGTATCAAATATAGGAGATCAAGACTGTTTACTTTAAGCACATGATTTCTTCTTTCCGTTTATATTTAAGGCAAATCCAAAAACCTATACAACTTTTCTCTTTTATTTTATTGTTAAACTTAATAAAGACTGACTGTATGTAAAAGAAATGATTTTAGGGCTCTTGACTAGTTTCAAAAGAAAATCCTCCCCGGCATTTTCAATTAAAAATCTCCCCGGCATCATAAAAAAACACTTATCGGGCCTAAAAAGAACTTCCCGAGCATGTTTTATAAAAGTATTCCCGGGCACGCTTTATAAAAATCTCTCGAGTAGCTAGCAAAAAGGCTCCTTGGGCACGTTTGTTAAAAATCTCACGAGTAGCTAGCAAAAAGGCTCATCGGGCCCTTTTGTTAAGAATCTCCCGAGTAGCTAGCAAAAAGGCTCCTCAGACACTTTTGTTAAAAATCTCCCGAGTAGCTAGCAAAAAGGCTCCTCGGGCACTTTTTTAATTCTCGGTATTAAAACAAAAGTACTTTCCGAGCATGCAAAACACTTTCTCTGTAAAAACAAGTCCTTCCCGCATTTAAAAACAAAGCCTTCAACAATATCTTCCCTGGACATGAACATGAAAATAAAGAGCATTTCCGCTAGCTCATTCTTACGCATGTGACTATCCCGAATACCCTGGTTGATTCTCTGTACCCTTACCTTACTCGGTTGAGCTGCTTTCCTTGGATAAAACACCTAAATTACAAAGCACTATGTTAGGAAACGAAAGGAAAGGGGAAGAAAAGGTGTAGGCTGAACTCACTCTCTCTTATTATTATTATTCTTTTCTTGATCTCCTATTCTTCCTTTCCTCCTTCCTCTTTTGCTTCGGTTAGCGTGTCTCTCTCATGTCACTCTCCTCTCCTATTTATTTTATCAGATAGGTGAAAAAGTTCGGTCTCTCCTTATGCCGCCAGTTTTAGTTGAGCAAGTCTCACTTTTATACATGCGACTAACTAAAGGTGAATTCCCCCTGGCCATTCTATGCACCCCAGGCTAGGTCTAGAGGAAATCAGCAAAAAATCATGATGTAGCCGATCACAAGGATCCACGTACACTTCTCAAATCTCACGTATATTTTGCAAACAATAAGTCAATATGTGAGCCAATAACAAAGCTCCACTTATACGTCTAGATAAGAATGTATTGAATGCGCATCATATGGTTAAGACATGTAGAAAAAGTAAAATTAAAAAGGAGCTCGTGTCTATATAGCGCCAACCCGCGCATGACCAAAAATAAGCCCCGGTCAGTGATGCCACGGGCATAGGCTAACAAAACTTCTAGGTCCAGGTCCCCCAATTAGTGCTCGGGTCTTAAACCTCCCGAGCAGTGCTCGGTGCTTCAGTTCCCGGGCACGCTGCTCACGGCATGCTTGGAAGTTTTACCGAGAGACTCGGGCACTTAGCACTCGGCTACCTGGGCATTTAGCTCTCAGCTACCTTGGGCGGTCTTCCTGGGTCTTCCCCGGGAATTACTTGATCGCAAATATTATTTAATAAGCCAAACAACTGAAAATAAAGCGGGGTGTCACATCATCTTTTTATATGTTTATACATATGTATTCTATATTTTATACCTATAGGACAATGGAGGAGATGAGAGAGGGAGAGAGAGAGAGAGAGGGGAAAGCTAACCTTTGAAGAGGGCAAAGAAAAAGTCACCCGACTCGACCGACCCGACCGAAAAACATCGGGCTAAACGCGGGCCCAGGCTTGTGCGGGCCCAAACCGCTAGAACCCGCATATAGTCGGATGGGCCTCAACATACGATCAGCTAGACCCGACCCGCCCGAAGATTTTACATCAGATCCTAAACCCTACGCGTGCTCGCTTCGTCTGCCTCCGTCTTCCTTCTTTGGTCGATCTCAACTAGCTTGTGTGTGTGTGGGTTTTGGTACTGAAGGCATCGTGCTTCTGTGTCCGCGTCTAGAATCAAGTAGCAGTTGAAGTTCTTGCTCTGGTTTCAATAAAAAACGTAGGTCGATCGATTTCGCTCCCATCAACGCTCAACACCATCTCCACTGTCGTCTTGGCTCTTCTCGTTGTTCTCCTCGAAAAGTGAGTGTTTTTTCCTCTTCACCTATACGTAGCTACTATTTGATTGTTATGGGTCTGTCTGAAACGTTCGGTTTAAGGTAGTTGGTGGAAAGGTAAGAGGATTGACGGAAAGGGACGGCTTCACACGCCACGCTCCGGCTCCAAAAGCAAAAGCAATGGCGATCATGGAGAAGAGAAAGGATTCTCTGTTGCCAAGATTAGTAAATTCTTTCACTAATAAATGCTTTCACAATGTGTATTTTGACTCTATCGTATGTTGGCACGTCCTCACTTCTTCCATTCCTTATTCACTGTGACGTCCTGCTGCAATCGAGGGAAGAGGGAAGACGTTTAAGCCAATCCGGCTAAAGGGTTTGTTGCTTAAGCAAGGTTCAAATGAGCTAAATTGGGGGAAAACTAGCTCCAGTTGGAAGGCAAATGTTGATCCCTTGAAAGAGAAACTACAAAACCAGACGTCTAGCCATGGGAAAGAAATGATTCTGTGAAGTTCAATTTGGCTGAATGAGTAAAATAGAATAGATGTTAGTATTTTACTTAGACATGAACATATATTATCACTTATGTTTTATCGCTTTTGTTTATTTGAAATCATCTATCTTTTATGGGACACGACATATAAAGGAAAGAGAGAACCTCATGATGTGTATCAGTGTTCCCCTGCTTCAGACAATTCATGACCCACTTCTTTAGAAACTACTGGCAGTATGTACTGAGAGTGTGAGTCATTGAGAGGTCCTACACGGTTTGTCAAAATGAGCGATCCATGCCTTATCCCATTGAAAAAAATAATGGAGTTGTTTTTTGCAGGTTAATTTTGAAGCTTGAATTTTGCTTGGTGGTGGTGGAGCTTGGGCTTATTCAGGTAATTTTAAGCTAAAACCCTAGTAGAAATTTAGAAAAGGATATATTGGAGATTGGAGGTCAGGACATATGTTTGTTCTGTTGGAGATTGGAGGACAGAGCTTATGTTGGTTCTGTTGGGTGATGAAGTGATCTGTTATGATAAGTTTGTTTTCAATTTATGATGATTTGTTTGTTTTTTAAATATTGTTGGTTCATATGCTTTGTTGTGTTTATTAGGTCTTATATAGAGTAATTAATTATTGTTATGTTTTGTTTTAGATGGATACTATTGATTCTTCAGCAAATCAATCAATTTCATCCATTAATACCGACGATGAGACCATAGATGTAGATGAGGGGCCTTCGGCCTCGGGTAATCCTTCTAGCAAACGTAAGGGGAATAAGGAGGGGTCAGTAGTTTGGGATCATTTCACAAGATTAGATGGTTGTGATCCAAGTGACCCACTTGCTAAATGTAACTATTGTAGCAAACAGTACCATTGCCACTCTAAACGGCATGGAACATCTAATATGTTGAACCATGTATTACATATATGTTTCAAGTACTCATTTAGCAATGAATCAGTGGACAAGTATCAATCAGAAGGGGTTGAAGATCATGATGTTATAGTTATATTGATACATTTAAATTTTTTTTTTTATTTTTTTTTTAAAATGTTTCTTAGAAGAACATTGTATGTGTTTTTGTAGGCTTTGTAATTTGTATGGGTCAATTGAAGTTGTTTTGAATTGGACCGAACTCAATCAAAGCAAAACAAAAAACAAAAACAAAAGCTAAGACTAAAACCAGAGAAAACAAAAAAAATCGAAATCGCCCGAACCCGACTCGGTCCAGACGGATCGGGTCCGGACGAGTCTAGCCTTCAATTTGGTCGGGCCAAAATTTTGGGCCAAAAAACCCGTTAACTGACCCGATTGGATTGGATCGGGTCGGACCCGACATATGAACACCCCTAATTGGCAGGGTCGCTTGTTAGGGCTTAAAACGAAGAAGACGAGCATATTTTCAGTAGTGTTTGTCCTTTAGTTGAAAAGGTCTTGGGCCGCCAACACGTAACATTTTCTAGGCCTATTCGGCCAGTCCCTATCAAAGAAGCACAAAAATCCTTCCTATGATTTTTGTGCAGATACATAAGAGTAGAAGATATTTTTAATAAGAGTTAAAACTACCCAATAATATATTAAAATAACAAGCTTTCTTAAAGGTTCAAAATTAACAGTAAAAAAGTGCATAATTTGTTTTTTTTTTTAAATATTGTAGAAGACCTTAATCCGTTTTAACGACATAGATACAATAATAGAAAAAAGTACGGGTCTCCAAAAATGTTCAAGATAATTCCCCATGTTTTTATTGGCAAACAATGATTAGTTAAAGAAACAAATTAGCTAGAGTATTCGGGTAAACCAAATGGAAAACAGTAATAATTGCAAGTCAATCACATGGCTTCCTCATGCTTCAAGTTTTTTTTTTAACCGGTGTCCGAATCATCTTGCGCGCACACTTCAACTAATCCCGAGTGTCCGGCCAGCTCATGCTTCAAGTTTTAGAAGCTTTTTATTAAGTCCATGTGTACAAGAGGGTAGAAAAAGAAATAGATGCAAGCTGATCATGCAGCGAGTCATATTTGAACTCATCGATCTCTAATCTAATCAGTATGCCTGTAGGCTCTAGCGAGACTGAGATCAGGTTATTGCCTAACCCGTCTCTAAGGGGAGTGCCTGTGAACCCTCCTCCATCATCGGTTCCACTTCCACCTCCTGAAGAGTTCTCAAAGTGCAATTTGAACCATTGGTTGCAAAGCACATTGTGAGGAAAGATTTCCTTAGCATCTTAAAGAGTAAAGCCCAAAGGCGAAGCAGGAATAAAAACAGGAATTTGCTTTAAAAAAGTTTTATGATTTGGTTATCTGGTGTTTTATACATGAAAACATACATGTCAAGGGTCTTCATTACATGGAGCCAAGAGGGCACAGTTACAAGCACAGTTACAAGACCCAAGCAAAAACATAATGGAGACAGCATTTCTGAGATCCTCAAAGAAACTTCAACCATAGATGCCAGCCCCAGAACCCATTTCACTTTCTTGGAATTCAAGCACAACCAGACCCTCACCCAGGTTCAAGGGAACATCTTACCCAGAATTCAATTTATGCTCTGTTCTCCAATTTTCCCTTACCCCAACAATATTCTCTGCAACTTCACAGCACAGAAAATAGAACCCAGTTGGTAAAGAACAAAATTCCAAACCCAATTCCAGATCAGCCTCAATCAATCGTGTTCCCCACTGTACAATCAAGCAAGAGGTAGAAAAAATTCCAATTACCCTAAATCATAATAAGGCACTGCAACTCGAGAAAGTCATTAATAACTAATCATACTTCTCTCTCCACGAGTACACAATTAAGAACACCCAAGAAAGTGCCAACGCAATATCCCCAACAGCCTGCCTCGGCCAATCACGGGCGAGATCCTCGAGCTTCCTCTCGAAGTACACTCTCCAAACGGCCATGGAAATGTGAAGAAGCACACACCCCTTGGCAAAGAAACTCTGGAAATCCCTGTCCCTAACGAAAGCCACCATGAACAGAAGCAACCCAATGCCAAATAAAAGCAAACCCGAGAAAGAACCGGAGGTTCGAATCAATAACTGATCATGGGGCGTGGATCCTTGAAGCTTACTTGCGGTCTCGGAACCATGGCCAAACACTAAGACCTCATTGGAGTAAAACATCATCAAAGATCCACTTGTCAGAGCTATCACGGCATGAAGAATACATATTAGGAAAAACCCAGATGATCCCATTTGATCAGAACTCATTGAATCTTTTCTCCTTTGATAGGTAAAGCTCTAGTCCAAATTCGAAAATGGCTCAATGGCAAAAACAAAATCCTTTCGAACCATGACTTCCGAATAAGGGAAAGCAGACGAACCCAAAACCTACCGTATTCTAGGATGTATCATAGTACGGAAAGACGGAGCCATGGATCAAAGCCAATCCTTACATATGAGCCTCATCCATTAATTGGGGTTTACTGTGCAATTCTAAAGACCCAAGAGAACCTATTGACCAAACCGTATACAAACTACACTATCAATTTCACAGCGCTTAATCAAGAACCAGCACTGAAACAAGAAAACCTATATGAACCTTAACTTTGATATTCAATGCTTCACACAAAGAAAGAAAAAGACGCGGAGATTCAAGAAAAGAAAAAACTACACTCAGAGAGGAGAGATGAAAGAAAAACTTGGATCCAAAATCCTAACCTGAACCAAAGGGCTGAGGTATTCAAGGGAGATGGAACTGAAAAGTGTTTCTTATATTATATTAATAAGTGGGAGTTTTCTTGGGGAAGAAAAGAAAGAACAGAGATTGCAGTTTGGATGCTCATTGATTTAAGGGTTATGTCAGCGACATCGATTTTAAGTATATTTGGCTGGGTCTTATTTATTGGGGTTTAGGATATGTGCCACGAATGCCATGCTTTTCCGGTCACTTCCTTGCTTCCGCTGCAAAGCAATTGAAAATTAGTGGGTCACAGATTCATGGGTCTCCACTACTTTATATTGTTTTTCAAAATGTTTTTGGGTCTTCGGGATCATGGTGGGGTCAATTTGTTAACAGTTGATAAGTGAAGCCATTAGCGCATTTTGGGGTCTATTAGTTTGTTGATTAACGTTCGTACCATAAACAAGAAAGTGCTTCCATGTCTTAAATCGAGCGCCTGTGGTCAATTCTCACTGGAAGCTTCTTCTTTTTTCCCGGTGACAGTCACCGAGTTTGCAGTTTGACCGGCAAACGGCCTAGGATATGGGACAGTAGATTTCAGATCTCAATTTCATTTCTCCTCCATGGGAAGAAGTTGGGTTTTTGATATGCCAAACCGGCCAGTCAACCAAATTCGCTGGAAAGAGTCCACTTTCATTTTGAGGATACAAGTAGAAGGCGTCGATTATTCTCCTTCAAAATTGTACCAAAAAACTAATTTTGATATGCCAAGAAGATCTACATGCTTCTCTTGATAAAGTCAAGGCATACTAGAAGGCGTCAAAAAAGCGGAGGTAACTATGCGATCGTGTTCTGAACTTATCCCTTGCTTTACAAGGTCGGCTTAATCCTTTGATCTGTAATTGATAGATTAGACGAGCTGTAACATTTTGTCCGGTACACCAAAATGGACAACTCTTAAAAATATCTTATAATATCCTGCAAATTGATATATATCATATACAAGAACCGGCTCAATATAAAATGAGGCCTAAGGCCATACTAAAAATTAGGCCTTTTATATCAATTTTTTTAAAAAATATTTAAAATTTTATTTAAAAATAAATTTTCAGATATAAAATTACTAATCAATTGGGCCTAAATCTCATTTTTTTTTTAATTTATTTGTTAATGTATTTAAGGGCTTTTTTAAAATTTTTTTATTTTTTTTTTATATTTTTTTTAATTATGGGGCTTCTTGCTCAAAGTGGGGCCTTAATCAACTGACTAATAAGTTACCTAGTGGTTGAGCCGGGCCCTGTCGTATACCTAAAGAGGAAGCCTTCATTGCCAACTTTCCCGTACAGCTAGCTGGAGGGTTCTCTACTTTTGAGAAAAAACATAAACCGTCAACTTATATATTATATATAGATAGGTACATATAGCTAGCGTTCATTTGCCTAAATTTGTAGGGTGTCGAAATTTCGACTAAATTAAATATATTTAAAAATTTTTAATATCTACCACACGTTTCAAAAGTTTTACAAACTCTAATAAATCTCAAAATTTAAAAGATTTTCAAAATTTTAAGAATACTCTTCAAAATTTCAACAAACAAACGTCACCTAGTGTTGGTATTATATATGCAAAATTGAGGGCTTAGCATTTTATTATTTTATAATAAATACATTTTTTATACTTGATGAAAATTTTCACACTTTACATATTAATTTATTATTTTTATTGCATTGTACTAGCTAATGGTTAATTTTAAGGGATAAATACAAAATCAGTCCATGTGCTATACGCAAAAATCGTTTTAGTCCATGTGATATGAAAATCATCGATTTAGTCTCTGTGATTATATTTTCTTTTGTTATTTGTCCTCCATCAGGGACTGATTTTATCACTTTCTGAAATCACAGGGACTAAATCGATATTTTTCATATCACAGGGACTAAATCGATTTTTGCGTATAGCACAGGGACCGATTTTGCATTTATCCCTAATTTTAAACACTTTACATTTTTTTTCAAAAATTGGATTAATTTATATAAAAATGATTTTTTAATGTATAAAATAATGATTTTGTCTATATTTTTTTTGACGTTTATGAGAATAAAATTGTAAATTTTTAGATCAAAATAGAAATAGTTAATTGGTAGCCTGTCACAAGATAATAAATTGAGATATAAAAGTATCAAAGTAGACCCCACGTATATCAATCCGAGTGCAAATGATTAGCTTTGCCCTCCCATACGATCTAAATGCTATCCAAGTTTTATGCAGAGAAGTGAAACCCCCCCCTGTATCTGTGTATCTGCTGCATTTTCCATCCTCAGATAGGCCAAAATCTTTTCTATAAATTCCAACTATCTTTTTAGAAAACACCAATACAATTTTCACAAATCTTAATAAAATCTACCCACCTACAATTTTTATTTTGACCCATCCACGCAGAAGACTTTTTATTTAGATGGCGTTTGGTTTACAAATATATTTCAAAATTTTAATTTTATTTTTTATCACTTATTCACAAATTCAAATACACATAGTTTTTAAAATTAGGTATAAATACAAAATCAGTCCCTGTGCTATACGCAAAAATCGTTTTAGTCCCTGTAATATGAAAATCATCGATTTAGTCCATGTGATTCTATTTTCATTTGTTATTGGTCCTCCATCGGGGACTGATTTTATCACTTTCTGAAATTACATGACTAAATTGATGTTTTTCATATCACAGGGACTAAATCGATTTTTACGTATAGCACATGGACCAATTTTGTATTTATCCCTTAAAACTAACATAAAATTTTAACAAAATTTTGATAAAAATTTACAATAATTTTATAACCAAACGCCCTGTAAATAATCTCTAGGGTCACTGTCTAAGTGGGAATCATCGTTTGTATTCACTTTTAGATATCCAAATAAAGATTTTACACTATGAAAAAGCAGTCAAGAAAAGTTTGTCATGAGCTAAAAATACAAAAGAGTTCGTAATGTCTAGCATAGCATTATCCTCTTGAAGTTTCAACCAAGACCTATGGCTATAAATCTACTTTGATGAGGCATTTGACAGGGACAGATGGTAACCCCAAAATCCAAAACTATGAGCTGGGGTAGGCTTGCCGTTGAATCTCAAGAATCCCACAACTTTTCAGGCCATTATTTGTGAAGAAATTCATATTTCCACTTAAGCAGCTGAAAAGTACTAAGCTTTCAACAGTTCTTTAACACATACGACTGTCAACAGAAACAGAACAAAAAGAAAAAGAGAAACCTATAAGAACCTCCAGGAGGGATTATTCTTTTCTGCTTCTTGATTTCAATGATTTTCTCCTATAGCAAGAGTAAGTGGAGGAATAGACGTAATTTGTATTGCATTCTTTCAACTGGTATATCTTCCCAGTTTAAGAGTGAGCAAAATATCAGGTGTTTCAGGCAAGTTTATACTCTCCCCAACATGCTAGAACCATCTTTCTTTACTCATCTCAGAAAAATCCCGAGTACATAAAAACAACTGCTGTTACATTAGACTAAAACCTCGGTGTTCAAGGAGACAAGGGTCAAAGAGCACACGTACACGAAGAAATTGAACATTAATAGACGAGTTGAATTTTGAAAACAATATATGTTGCCTTTTCCATCAGTACTAGTACGATGAAAACGAACGCCAGATATCCAACCTCCAAAATCTAAATCATAGAAATGTCAGTACAGAACACAGGAGAAGCAATATAGTATACAAGACTATAGATAATGACAGTGGCTTGCGTGAAAACTTATTTTCGAGTGAAGGTATTTACAACAAAAATGGATAGTTATCAACAAATGTCTGAAACAAGAATTGGAGCAGTTTCCGTCCTTATGGCCATCCTGCATGCATCTCACCACATCTTCCTAACCCTTGATGTATGATTTGAAACAAAGAAAGAAGAAGGGGAACAACAAAAAGTCTTTACATTTTCTTTACCCAAAGGTGAGAGAGAGACTAAAAAAAGGGGGGGATTAGAATGAATTGTTCTCTCTACTACCAGCAACAACTTTACGATGACGCTTCTGACCAGATTTTCTATCACCTCTTCGTCTATTTGTCTTCCTCGTCGGAGGCCTTACCATTGGATTATAACCAGAAAAAGCAGGTGGAACCATTGGATTATAACCAGGAAAAGAAGGAGGATAACGGAGTATGGGATCAACTGGTGGAGGCATGTGCTCCAGTAAATCTCTGTGGTATGCCTGTATAATAAAAATTCCACTCTAAGAATACAACGGTAAATTAATTTATAAATATTTCCTCTCTAGAAAGAAAACAAGACAGACTTCTCATTTATGCATAAACCAAGTTGTTTGTTGCTCTCAAGAAAGATGCAGCATCTTCATGGGGGGACCTTTGCCCATGTTTTCTGATCAGTTTAAGGCACCTAATAGAGCATACTAAAGATGTTTACTAATCTATCTATCTTTTTTTTAACCCGTGTCGAATAAGGACACTAGGATACAATGAAAGACCTTTCAACCTTTTGACTGTCTTCCTGGAAAGACATCCAGTGGTCACATTCAGGTAGATAGATCCTAACTTTCATAATGCTAAAAACACCAAAGAAATAACTCATAATAAATAAGACATGAAAGGAGCCAAAAAAAAAAACCCCTTCTCCACTCTGACTTTTTCTGTTTTTTTTTCTCTTTGCCCCCTCACTTAGTACCAACTGCACCTCTTGTATGCAAGAAACTGCACCTCTTGTATGCAAGCTTTATCCTAGCAGAGGCACTCCACTCCCACGTTGAGGAAACTGGTGAAGAAAGTGTCATTTTTTCATGTAACTAAGCCACTTAAAAGGAAAGTGCAACAGTTGATATGTTCCTAGTATTTCCTACTCTAATCTGAATAAAATAGAGTAACAACTTTCACGAGAATGCCACTGAAAATGAAACCAACGTGAAAAATACATAAGGCTAGCCTCTAAACATCAGTATATTGCATCCACCGTATGAAAACACTAACCTGTACCACAAAGTTACGTCTTTCACAATCCAGAAACATATTGATGCTCCAACTAACTCTCGACATTATTTTGTCTCTTACTGTTGAAAAGCTTAACTGATCCCTGGGAGTAAAACGGTCGACTTCATTGAACCATTGACAAGTAAATAGATTTGTGATGGGAAGGTGCTCCTTTATGATGACACAACCTTCAGGAACATCTGCAAAAAATCACTCATAAAATCAAGCACTCAATTTGGAGAAATACAAATGGAGTACATATGCAAACACGAGCATAACAATCTTAGATGTATAAAACATGACTGAGCACCTACCACTAGTTATAGGAAGCTTAGCCAAAGAATATGGTGTTAGACCCTCGCTTCTATAAAACTCAATCTGGTAATCGATGGATGTGTTCTCATATTTCCCGGCAGCTTTATTAGCTTCAGCCTCTTCAAGCACATCAAAGCGTCGATAGTGTCTTGAGATGGCAAAATTAGCATTTTCCCGCCACAAGAACCTGAATAATCATTGTTTTAGGAATTGAAAGACCGTGGTTGGAAAGACATTAGTTATTTCCTATGAAGCCCAGACAATCATCTCCCTGCCTCCCCATGCATGAACATCAATGGACAAAATAAAGCAGGAGGTTAAGAAGACATGCAATTTATTAATTTGCCTCAACTAACATGATTGAGGATATCTACAACCATCTAAAAGAAAAGATCAAGATAAGACTCACTTAACATTAAAACTTATGAAATTTGAAACAGAAAAAAGATAGTGGACTGGACTGGTAAATATGCACTTATAACACATGGATCGATGAAAATACATAGAAACAGACAATCTTTTGTCAACACTCTGATGTCTTACCATGTATAACGTCTTAATCATACCAGAAACCATAGCTTAGAAGTAGCAATTGTTACTGTAACAAAATTTCAGGCCCACATACAAAGGCATCAGAAAATAACATACACAAGATATGACATACCTCTCAAGGAGTTGATATGGATCCACAACAAGCTGGAGCTTTCCGTCAATCCATACAGAATACCGGATATTGGGGAAAATCCTATGCAACAGAAGCTTTGGAACCTGTCACAAATATATACAGGTCAACGACATCTAAAATACTTAAGACTTGATTTTCTTGATCATGAATATTCTGTACAATGGATCGAAAAGGCATAAAAAACCATGAGAGCTAAGAACATCATGTCAGCATACCACTGGAATACAACAAATACTAGTAACAAATAAATAAATAAATAACATGATCTAGGTTTAAGTCAAATCGCAATTTGATCCCCCCACTCTCAACCCCAAGAAAAATAAAAAGAAAAGGAAAAGTCCCAACTATCATCCTGGTTTGTTTTATCCTATAATTTTTACATAGGGGACAATGAATTTTTTTTCCGGGTGTTACTTTCGCTTGCGATAGGATTATATCTACAATAAGTATATAAATATATCATCGCCAGTGTGTGAAGTAAATTACTGAAGTCATTTGCCTCTATTCCTTTTTGTCTTATCACAATCTCCTATCTCCAGATGTAATATAACATCCTCCACAAAAGGAAAAGGTTGAAAGTGTAATCAATAGCCTTCTCTGATTGGTCAGGACAAAAATTAATTCAAGAACAAATAAAAAAGGATAAACAGAAAGAAAAAAAGCATAACTGATCAGAGCTACATTTTGCTTGTTAGTTAAACGTAAGAAAAAAGTTTAGAAAATCCAGTAAACAGACCTTTCCATTACGTCTTGGGTCAGAGTATGGGATATTACGAACAACAATAACTCTCCACAATCCAACCCTCTTACTGCTGTCCAATACACTAGAATTCTTCATATACTCTTCTGTCTCTTCATCAATAAACATATAGAAAGGAATACTTCTCCTTGCCACGTCACTGATGTTCTTGGGCTGTTGTATAATGTCATAGTTTCCTAGCAAAGGTGCAATCGTTAGGAACAGAGAATTACTTAATAAAATCAAATATTTAAGAAGTGTCTTATGCTCATAAATACCAAATATGGCTGACGCAACAATAACCTCATGGAACTGCTGCAATTCCATAAGATCAGCTTCATCAATATCAAATCCACTCTGGTGACCAGGTTTGCTTCCTTTAACAAATCTGATAAAAACAATATGCACCAACAGAAAAGGACAGAAAGCAAGATGCATTTAGCTGAAAAAATAAAACAATTTCATTCCAAACAATAAAGACCACCTCTAAGCAAAATGAAACAACAAAAGCTAAACCTACCCACAGTGCACCGTCATTGACTCTTTTATATCAAAAGAGTCATTCCTCTGCTTTAGAGAAGGATATCCACCAAAGTCGGACCCACCATGAGTCTCAGTTTTAATAGGTTTTTCATCATGAACATATGTCAGATTACGTAGCACTGGGGATACTGATGGGGAGCTTGGCATACTAGCTATAGCCTGCTCCACGGGAAGATAACATACGGGACATGCTGGAACAAAAAATGAAAATGAAAAAATCAACAGCATTTTACAGGAACAAATTTAGATGTGGCCAGTAGATCAACTTAAGGTTTAACCATAATAAAGTGTGGATGTGAAATATTTGTTACTAGAAATATTTGCAAGAAAACCTCAAAAACTTACGGCGTGGTCCAATCCGTTTACTATCAGCCGGAGGGGGAGGAGGAAATGCAAAGTTTCCACAATGATGGCCCGATGGAGGGGTAGACTCTGTAACACCTGTAGCTGTTCCCAATGGAGGGGTAGACTCTGTAACACCTGTAGCTGTTCTAGTAGTGATAGTAGTACTGGGCGGAGGAGGAGGAGATGAATCTGATCTTCTTTCATCATTACCTCTCGGAAAGATCTGTACAGAAGAATTCTTATCTCCAAGAGTATCTTCTATTCCTGGTGGGTTTGGATGTACAATATAAATTGACTGATAAGGTGTCATGGTTCCGATACGTGAACTGATGCTTGATTCTGGTGCATTGTCATTCAAAAAGAAAACCAATGGATTAGCAGACCAGCATTGCCGGCAGAACACATATAATAATTAGTGCAAGAAAAATCTCCAACTAGAAATTTAACTGGACCTAACAATTGCCGGTGTGCCTCAAAAGAACTAGCTTCTGCTACAGAAAAAAAAAAAGATTAAGCGAGGTCAACTCCACCAGGTCATATTTTGTTCACAAACTGAAGTTTAAAATATAATTGATAGTGCCTCCTACCTATCTCGGTAGCCTTCCATGCTTTATATTGAACAAGTTGCATCAAAAAAGAACTATAGGTGCACTTATAAAAAAAAAAGGAACTATGGGTGCCTAAACCTAATCACAGGTGACAATAATCCTAGCTCCACGTGATAAATAGCTGACTACTAAGGAAAAGATGGAGAGCGAAAGAAAAACAAACCTTTATTAACTGTAAAGGAACCGAGGACAAAAACCAAAAGAGCAAGGATAACCAAGAGAAGCATTGCAACCCTCCTTCGACCCATGTATCGGCAAATAAATGGGAGAACCTTTTCCTTTTCCCTTGAACTAGAAAGAAGCATCTTAGGAGGCTTTCGTGCCTGAGCAGTCTGCAGGAAACCGTTCTGTATCTGTTGTTGCAGTGATCCATAACTCCCGGTACGTACACCCAATGACCCTCCAGTCATTGTACCTTCACACCCACAAGTTTGGGTTTCATTTCCTTCCTCCTTTAGAAAACCCTCTCATTCGAAAAATAAAAAATTTTCTTCTAAAGCTCAATTGCAATATGCCACAATCAACTCCAAGTTGTCAATACCAAGCCACTGAACCCACCACCAAAGAGTCCACCAATTTACTAAATTCTCCAATGCATGATCTCACACTCTCACACCCACTGTTTCTTTCCATACATACGTTCAAAATACCAAGCCACCTAACCCACAATTCCTTCTCAATGCTAAATCTCGAAATTGCAATGACAACTCTAAAGCTTTGATCCGAATGCAGAAACCCACCATGCAAATAATCCAGAAATGCAGACCACTTCTCTGTTTTCAGTAAACTACCAAATATAGGATCTCAAAGATCAATGTGATTCAATAACAAAAATTAGGAGGAAAATAAGGCCAAAGAACACAATTCCTGTTTGTGTCAGAGTAGAACTTGCAAGTCCCAGATAGAATCCTAATAGGAATCAAAATCCAAAAGTTCTTAGAATTATGAATCTACCCAAAAATCGAAGGCTCACGGATCAACGTCCAAATGGAACATCGACAACAAATCAATAATGAGAGGCAGAAACTCACACTAAAAAGGCTTACCTCTACGCCAATGGGCTCCAAATTCCAAACCCAATTCAAAACCCAAGACTATTTTCTGAACTGGGTTTGTACCCTGTCATCAAATTCTAGGGTTCCAGCCGGGAATTACTTTTGTTGAGAAATCTTTCTTTCGGAGGATTTGCTTTCGCGGTTCTCTCCCTCCCTCTCTCTCTAAAAAAATCCACGTTTTCTTTATTTACCCCCCTCCCCCCTGTAAAATATTCATGTCTCCTTAACCTTCTAAATAAACTTAATATTCATCAGACATCAAAGATATCGGATAATTTCGGTCTAATTGAAATTGGGCTCAACTTGGGAGAAAATGATCAAGTCAAGGAGACTTTTATATTAAGTTCATGAAGGACCTAACTCAACAGATCAGAACTAAGTCATGACAGCACGTACAGAACATTTGGAGGGCACATCTAATAATCGGCTCTTGATTTAACTCCAGCTATATGCTAATTGTATCTCAATGTGTTCATGTTTCTCTCCGTTGTTTAAATAAATATATATTTTGTATCACACATTGTAAAGTTTTGATGCATTTGCAAAACATTATAGTTTAACAAATCTTGTGTTTTTTTGGCTATAACAACAAGTGTATTACTGCTACCAAGGCACTATTCACTAAGTGCGGACTCAAAATACCATTTTTGCCTAAGTTGCTACTCTTTTCACTTTTCTTTTTCTTGGCTAAAGGCGCTACAAACATTTAAACCTTAATCTTTAATATTAAATAGTTTGTTCAGCAGTTTAGATGTTAAATTGCCAAAAGAAAATTATACTTAGAAGATGCAAAGTTTCCTTTGCCTTAACAAACCCCCCACTATAGTCATTTGTATAGTCCTTGAGCCGTTTGCTTTGTATGCCTAATAGCCGGCTCAATGAATTCTTGTTGTAAAAAAAAAAACAACCGCTTGGTAAGAAACAAAATAATAATGGGTAAACTCATAGTTAGCTTCATATCTTTGGGGCAAAATCAAGTTACTACTCTTATTTTTCAAACCAACAATTTGATACCCCTATGTTTCAAAATCACTCCATCCTCGCCCCCGTTTAAATTCACCGTCAAATGAGACGATTTTTCATGAAATGACAAGAATGCCCTTAAAGACAGAATTCGACCTATTATCCACCTGGCTACCCGGAAAAGCAACTTTTCTGCTGTACAAAAATCCACGTATCTCCTGTCGATACAAGTTTTCTGCACGACCTTTTTCCTCCGCAGCCTTCTTCCTGTTAGCTTCTGTCAGCTTCCTTTTCTCTTCTGCTCTAGCCATCTCACAATCTGCACGCTCTCTCTCTTTGATAGTCTTCCGTATTTATTTTTCAAGTCTCTTGTTTGCTTGTTCAAACTTCAATGTCTCAGCCGCTAACTTTGACTTTGCTTCATCTGCTTCTTTCTTCAAAATCTCCAGCTGAAGCTTATACTATACTACTCAACCTTCTCTCTTCCAATTTTGGCTATCCTCCTTTCTTCGTCAGATTTACTCCTCTCTACCATGTGGTCTCCTATAGAAAATACGCAAAAGGAAGGAGCAAAAGCATGGCAATTATGTTCCTATACACCGGGAACACAAGTTTGCTAATGCCCATGTTGAGGGTAGCTCTGGAGACCACATGGAACCTGGCATAGCCAAACTGCAAGGCCAACATGGCTCCATGCAGAAACAAAGAAAGGCTTTGAACTTCAAAGGAAGAGGAAGAACATGAGGGAAGTCATCCAGAGAGTTTTTTCGAAACCACCACCAAGGCCTTTGAAGCTCGAGTGTCGGAGATTGGTAAATGGACGAAACGCCTAAAAAAGGTTCTGCATATGTAGCTCGTGTTCGTTCTTGGTATATGTGTAGTGTTGTTGGGTGTCGTTGTGGCGTTTTGGAGTCCCAGAGGTTGGGGTCGTCGATTGGTTGTTGTCTCACAGTTGGTTCTTTTGACCGGAGGTACTGTTCGCGGTTTGGTGGTGAATTGATATTTGTTTTCCATCTGATTTTGCTCATTACAGAAGAGATAGAAGGAATGGAGGAGGTAGAAAGAAGAGAAAAGTCAACTCTGACCCTTGCAAGTTCATGTCTACGGATGAGTAATCCTCCACAGGTTTCTTCTCGATAGGACATCGATCGCCAAGGCCGGTTCTCTTTACCCATATCGCCTCATATGGTAGCACTTTGGTCCTCCCACGGGACGCCAACTCCCAGAAATGCATAACACAGAACCCAAATTGAAACTCGTAGGCGCCTTTGAGCTCGACAATGTTCCGGTGTCCAGTGAGGTGGTGCAGGATCACCTCAAATGTAGCTTCTGGTAAATGAGCATGCACCCAATGGCAGCTTACAAGCCAAGCTTCATTAAAGGCTTCCTTCAGTCCCAGCTCTTTCTTGGGCCAATAGATTCAAAATCCTCCTTGGCACAGCAAATGGACTCGCACACTTGCATCATTCTTTCCGTCCACCGATCATCCACTACAACATAAAACCCAGCAACATCTTGCTCGATGAGAACCTCAACCCCGAGATTTCGGATTTTGGACTTGCAAGGCTTCTGACAAAGCTCGAAAAACACATAATAAGTAACAGATTCCAGAGCGCACTTGGTTATGTGGCTCCAGAATTAGCATGCCAGAGCTTGAGAGTTACCGAGAAATGTGACGTATATGGTTTTGGGGTAATGATTCTTGAGCTCGTGAGGTTTTCGCTCGAGCATGGAAATGTGTTGGATTGTGTTGACCCAAGCATGAGCGAGTACCCGGAAGATGAGGTCCTGCCAGTTCTCAAGTTGGCTCTGGTCTGCACCTCTCAAATACCTTCGGTGCAATTCTCCCAAGTCGTTGCCAATTGCCATACTCAAAGCGCAGAAGTGGACTTTTAAGGCTTCTGCCATCAGGAGAAAAACATCTTCCAATATTCACCATCATCGTTCTTCTCGGGAAGAGAAGATTTGGAATAGTGGAGGGAAAAGAAAGGGAGCGTGGTTTTGTTGGCGAAAAGGAGGACGTGAGGGTGATGGTAATTGTCAGGGAAGGTGTGGTCGAGGGTGACAGAGAGCAAGGGCAGTCTGGTTATCCACCAATCACTTTATCAATGACATTTTGGTCATTTCACGAAAAATCGTCTCATTTGACGGTGAATTTAAAAGGGGAAGCGAAGATTGAGTGATTTTGAAACATAAGGGTCTTAAATTGTTGGTTTGAAAAATAAGGGTAGTAACTTGATTTTGCCCCAAAGATATGGGGCTAACTATGAGTTTACCCCAAATAATAAGAATAGACTCCACACATTTTCCATATTGGAAAGCTTATTTTACATGTCTAAGATTCTTACTAAGCAAAATCTAACGAAAAGGAACTGCGAGACATGGCATCTCAAGAAAATAGATGTTGGACTAACTTTGAAATTTTGTCATCGGGCAATGGTAAAACCTTTTTGACAATATTTCGGTTGAAAAGATTTGATTAGATTTTGTATAAGAATTGACCACTGACCATTTAAAATATAGAAAAAATACACATTACACTTTCTACTTATTATTTATTTTATAATTTGTATTCTAAAACATTTATCAAATTTTTGTTAAATTTTTGTGTTGGTGTTAAAAACGAGGTGAAATTGGAATTGGTGAATGAGTGGTAAAAGTAAAAGTAAAATTTTGAAGTGTGTTTGATAGAAATAAAATTTTGTTGAAATTTTAAGTTGTCAAACACCATGTAAATTGACACCTCGAACTACTAATAAATTTATTTTTTACAATATATATTATAATTTAATCATTAAATTTGTGGTGAAATTGTATTAACAATTGAAAGAAAGCTAAACTGCATAGAAAAAGAAAAGAAAAGAAAAAGGCCAAAACCAAAGGGCGAATCGTGGCAGCTCAATCAATCCTATTGAGAAAGGAGATTGGCGTGATCTGTGGAAACTAAAAATTCATGAAAGGCTTAAACTTTTGCTTTGGAAGGTGATATGGGATATCTTTCCTACTAAAGGGAAAGTTTTTGCTCAGAAAGGTGATTTGGGATATCTTCCCTACTAAAGGGAAAGTAGCTGAACGTATTAGTAGCAATGAGGGGGAGGCAGGAGATCTTTCTTGTCCTTTGTGTGGCAATTGTAAAGAGACTATACATCATTTGATCTTGAGCTGCGTGTTTAGTCGTGCTATATGGAGCGAATCTCCTTGGGAGCTCAACATTCTTGCCTTTAATGAGAGTATTGTTTGTGAATGGATTAAGAAGATTTTGCTTCTGCATCGATTGATTGGTATCTCGTTGGAAGATCAACATCACTTCCAACTCTTTGTCGTGAATGTTGTTCATATGGTGTGTGGAGGCAGAAATCATAGACTCCATGAGGGGAAGAGCTGTGATATGGAGGAGCTTGCACGAAGAGTGCGGTTGCTAAGTCTGGAACACAAATCAGCGTGGATTCAGAAGTCGGGGTCCTCTCAGTAGGCGGTTTGGCTACCCCTCCGAAGGATGTTGTTAAAATAAATGTAGATGTTGTTGACAAGTGTGGTTATAAGAGATCAGTATGGTGAGTTATGCGGTTTCAAGGTGAATCATTTAGGTGTTGTAATATCCGTTGCTCAACACACTTGGGAGTCGAACTGGCATGCCATAAAGGTTTTCATTAGGGGTGGGCCAAAAACCCGTGACCCGAATGTCCCACCCGGACTGACCCGATCAGGGCGGTTTAGTCGGGTTCGGGTTTTAAACTGCAAAAAATATGTATTTCGGGTTCGGGTGTAGAACTATACTCGATATACGACCCGAACCCGATCTGAATATATTTTTAAAACGAATTTAATACCCTTAGCGAAACGCACCGTTTCACTGAGGGTATTTTCTGCCCTTAGCCCTTAGGTCATTCGCATTTCGCGAACCCCCCCCCCCCCCGACGACCCCTCTTCACATTTTGCCTCTAGCCGCTCCTCTTCAGTCTTTTCGCCCAAGTCCCGGCCACCGTGCTCCACCTCCTGCCGTCGTCTCCACGAACACAACCTCGCTTGTGGCTGCGAGTTGACCGATCAGTCGAAGATTCATCTGAGCTGGGAGTTTTCCCCAATATCAATTTTTCCGTTTCTGCGGCAAGGTTTGTAAAGTTACATCTACATCTACAGGCCTGGCGATACCATTTTACTTGCAGTAGGAGGGATTCGTCGCGCCTCAAATATTCAAAGAAAAAAACCTCTTTGCCTGGTATGTCCGGAGTTCCTCTAACTAGAAAGTTTACATAAGTATATGTTGAGATAACTATGACTATGGAAGATAAGCTGACTCACTACAACAAAAAGAGCCTATAGTGACCATAATCTTTTTGACTATATTGCGTTGGTCACCATAAACCGGGTTGTAGTGACCAAATAATATTTCTCGTCATCACGTTGTTTGTTGCCACGAAATTTTTTCTGGTCAATGAGAATGATCATAAAAAATAGCAATTTCCACCACTTTACTCTATTCTATTGTCCAATTTTGTAGTCTCAAATACTCTGACTATTTTGTGACGGCATTTAGCTAATTATTCACCAAAAAATTGGTCAAAACTTGAATTTTATATTTCAACAAAAATTCTCGTCAAACACTTCTTAACTTGATTACGTTCAATGAAAACCGATTTTCCATTGTCACAAGTGAGTAAAAGTAGACATTCAATAGATTCTTTTTTTGGGTTGGCCTATTTAAAAAAAGTCTATGGTGACCAAAATCTTTTTGACCATATTGTGTTGGTCGCCATAAACCGGGTCGTAGTGACCAAAAACTATTTTTCGTCATCATGTTGTTTGTGGTCACGAAATTATATTTGGTCAATGAGAATAATTATAAAAAGTCACAATTTTCACCATTTTACTCTATTCTATTGTCCAGTGACGCCATATAGCTAATTATTCACCAAAAAATTGGTTAAAACTTGAATGATATATTTCAACCAAAATTCTCATCAAACACTGCGTAGCTTGATTACTTTCAATGACGATCGATTCTCTATAGACATTAAATGGATTTTTTTTTGGTCGACCTAATTAAAAATAGCCTATAGTGACCAAAATCCTTTTGATCATATTGCGTTGGTCACCATAAACAGGGTTGTAGTGACCAAAAAATATTTCTCGTAATCATACTGTTTGTGGTCACGAATTTTTTTTTGGTCAATGAGAATGGTCATAAAAACTCGCAATTTCCATCGCTTTACACTATTCTATTGTCCAATTTTGCAGTTTCAAATACTCTGACTATTTTGTGACAACAGTTAGCTAATTATCCACAAAAAATTGGTCAAAGCTTGAATCTTATATGCAACCAAAATTCTTGTCGAACACTTCGTAGGGGTTTTTTAAATTCTAGTTGTATACTTGTATTCTGCCTTATATTCTTCATTATGACTCTATTTTTTCTGCTTTCTAGTTATTTGAATACATGTATGATTTTCAAGAGTTTTTCCTGCTTTCTAGTTATTTGAATACAATAGATGATTTTCAAGAAAAAAAATAGGGCAAAAAGTAGAGAGAACTGGGAAGGGAGCAGGGAAGATACAGTACATTAGAAATTTCCCGGAAATGTGCCAAAATGATGACCCTTCCCCAGCAGAAAACAATTGGGCCGCAGAAAACTCTGCAACTAGAAAGTTAAAAGACCCGACACCAATTTCTCTACTCCTTTCACATTGTCATTTCATCTTTCTCCAATGTATTAGAAGAGCAGTTTTATGGCTTAATAGATGTTACGTGAAGGCATGGGACAAGGTGAAATCTCAGCTCCAACAAGTGAGACAAGCAAATCAAAAGTGGCTCGGTTGACACTACAAATGGATAAATGCAGGTCTGAAGTGGAGTTTTACAAGAATAAATATGATATTCTGACCAATGATGTGCAGGAACTAGTTCAAAAGTACACCACACATGCAGGAAGGTGCGAAGAACAAGATGAACAGATTAAGTACCTGAAGGAAAAAATTGAAGCTCAAAGCAGCAACAACCATAGTATTTAAGAAGGACGAATTTGGGAATCAAAGACAAACCAATTTATGAAGTACGACTCATTTAATAATTTTAATGTAATTGTTCTTTTTTATTGGGTGTAGCTCACTAATAGTTATTGGATCAATGTTTTGGTTTGTTGTATTAATGTTTTATTAGGATATGGAACATCTCTGAGTTGTTTTTATTTTTATATAAATTCAAATTATGTGCATTCAATTAGATCATTAATTATTTTTATCAGAATATCGTAAACAATTTTCTACTGACCATATTATTGTTGTGGTAGTTTGTGGTTTTAGATGATTAGTACAAAAATAATTTAATTTTAGTAAAAAAAATAGTTTATTGACCACTTTGGGATTGTCAATAAAATGTATTGATAACGTGAATCAATCCGCCAATAAAAGTAAAATATATACCACTTAATATTGGTAAAAAAAAAGATTAATCCAACCATTGTAAATCCATCCCTTAAAGTAATATATGACTATTTTTGCATGGTAGGGAAAAGACTTTACTAACTAAGAACGAATGACAATGCAAATTATTTTCTGACCAGGCGTGGTAAGAACGAGTTCAATTTTGACGCATAGATAACATGGTAGAAAATCAATCATTGTTGACCAGAACATACAGTTGTCATCAAGAGTCATACAACGACCATTTTATTTTCGTAACTAAATGGAATTTTTTGATAAAATAATAAATGGTCATAATCATACTGGTGTGACCATTTAGAAAATCGCTGAAAAAGAATTTATAGGCATTAAAACGAACAAAGTCAACAATTTGTTTAAAGGACGAAACAATAGTGGTCATGACAATATTGTTAGTAACCATTTAAAAATTGTCATGTGAAACTAAAATAGAACAAGATTAGTCAACTGTTAATGATGACCCTATAAGACGACGGGACCGAACGTTATTAATGGTGACCATATGATGCTAGTAGCTACTATTCACATAATGACGAGGAAAAAAACATGTAAGAGTGATCACGTAAGACGAGTGGACAGAACGTTGTATGTTGACCAAATGTATGTTGTGGCAACTATTCACATATTGACGACATTAGCTCTAAAACAATGTCTAATGACAAAAGATTCTGTTGTTTAGGTGACCACTTTTTTCGTGAGAAATCAAGCAAATATCGACGTTGTCGTTTCGGGTCCATAGAAACTTCTATAGACAGAGAAAAAATGACCAACGTTTGACCACTAAATTTGGTCCACCTACTAACTCTAACGACCAGAACGAGGTTTTAAGTGACCCATGTTCTAGTCATTATAAGCACTTTTTGTTGTAGTGACTGTACAATCCAGTTTGATTATGACTATTTTGTCTTTAATTTCTTCAAATAATATTTGAAGCAGTAGTTGTTGAGAGGGAGAAAATGAGGAAAAATATTTGTACTATTAGCATTTGGTATGGTGTCTTTATTGATGAGGATGAGGATGTAAATCTATGGTTTAATCTCAAAGGACTTCTGACCTAAATGTATTAACTGTATTTTCTGGTTGGATGTTGTTAGCTTCTTTACTGCACATTTTCCAGCAATGTACATATATTGTCTGTAACTATAAAATGAGTGAGTTCTTCTTGGTGGTTGAAAGCACCTTGCGTTATAAAAATTAAAATGAAGATAATGCAGTCAATGGTTGGGGTTCTGCAGAAATGAAGTTTGGCAAAGCTGCAGAATCAAAACAACAGTGGATTTTGTTGTGGGAATTGTCGAGTCTAACTGTCCAAAGATTTTTTTACCAATTTTTGTTTGAATCTAAGGAGGCTGGATAATCTGTTGTATAACACATCTTCATATGGAGAGCTACAAAATATTAAACGTTTATGTAGAGATATTTGTATTATTGCTGGAAATTAAAGTAAAAAACATTGGGTTTGGGAAACTCTGTTTTGCATTTTATGTTTTACTTGTGGATGTTGTTGGGTTGATGAGTAAGTTTTTAAAACCTCTCAGGTGTTATACAGATGATTGTAATGTGCTGAAAACTGTGCTATAAATATTTTTTTAAAAAGAATAGTGTAAGCTATGGCTTGTTTTCTGCAAAAAATGAAAGTGAAATGGATATTGGTAAAGAATATAATTTGAAGTGTGATGATGAAAATGTACTGTGAAGCTGCTGCAATACGCTATCTCGGTTTTTATTGGTTTCTAACAAAGTTATACACACTGTTATATGATTAATATCCTTGTTCGTTGCTAGGAGATAATGAAATCTATAGGTTAGAGCGTGCTTATGCAACAATGTTTGAGTAACTCATGAATATTTTCTTATCCATGCTCTGTTTTACTAAGTTGGTAAGTTCATAAAGATGATATGTAAGTGTTGATTATTGTAAGGAAGTTTCTTATTTTGCTCATTTCAAATGAGATGATATGTAAGTGGTGACCTAAATTTACTACGACTCTCTTGATTAATCTTCATTCTACATAACATAGGTTGATATACTGAGAGTTGAGGTTTCAGTTTATTCTGATACTTCTGAGTGGGAGTGAAACTGAGAGCCAACCTTGTTATACCTCATTAGGGCTGAGTCAAAAAAAATTTGCATTGAATAAGTACCGTTGATTTCGTGGTTCTCATAATCTGATGAAAAATCGAAGTGAATTAGAACGATATTATTTGGAGGATGTGGAGAGTCCGAGTGACATGTTTGATCTCTTGACTTGGTGGAAGGTCAATTGTACCAAATATCCTATTTTGGCTCGAGTAGCACGAGACATATTGGTCATCCCCATCACTACAGTCGCTTCTGAGTCTGCATTTAGTACTGGTGGTCGAGTGCTGGATTCATATCGATGTTCATTAGCTCCATCAACGATGAATGCTCTTATATGTGCCCAAAATTGGTTGAAGTCCAAACCTATCTTTCATAAAGAGGAAGAGTTGGATGATATTGAGAGTTACAAGCTTGATGCAAGTATCTTTCTCATTCATTGTAAATTTGTAATTGTTAAATAATAATTGTTTTCATTTCAATTATTAAATGAGTGAAGTTAAATTCATTTGTATTGGTTGCTGTTGTTGTTTAGAATTAGAGGTCGATCCATTGGGCATTCTTCTTGAATAATGATTATGAACATGGAGCTGGACAACTGGAGTATGACTACAACAAAGAAACAAATATAATTGACCTCAGACTTTCATTGTGATTTGATCTCAGCAAGTTATTGTAATAGTTAGAACTTAGAATTATTATATTTTCATAATTTCATTGTAATAGACTAATAGCTTAAGGAATTATGTTTATTGCTTGTAATAGACTAATTTCTCAGGTTATTTAGTTAGTTGTTAGATTTATTTGTTGTGTATGTAACCATTGGCATGACAATTGGCTTGTGTTATTAGTTAGATTTGCTTGACTTTTGTTTCGCAATTGGCAGAAAGGGATTTTCTGTTTTTCGTAGTACTTATTTTCTGTTTTAAGCTGAACATTTGTAGCTTGAAAGAATACAAGAATCATAATGAAGTTGTGGAGTTTGCATTTCGTTCTGACGTCCTGGGCTTGATAACTAAAGACCCATGACGTCCTGGGTCCAAAAAAATATGACCCTGGGCGTCCTGGGCCCCAAATATAGAGCCCAGAATGGTTTTGGGCTTTGCAGCCCAAAACCGTTATGGGCCACCTTTTTTGAGGCCCAGAACCCCGAACCCGTCCCGAGCCGAACCCAAAATTCGGGTCCAGTTCGATTCTTCACGCATGTTCTGGTCGGGTTTGGGTTAAAATTTCTGAACCAGAACCCGGAATGCCCAACCCTAGTTTTCATCATGTCATCCTGGAGGGTGACTCTGAGATAGTTATTAAAGGCATTCATCAATTGCCCCACCAACTGGATTGGAATATTCATCATAAATTTTTGAAAATTCATTATGTTCTCTAGCTCTTTCAAAGCTGAGAAGTTAGGCATGTTAGGCGAGTGCTAATTTGTGGTGTACCAGTTAGCTTGTTAGGTCGCCTATGAGATTTCCTCAGGTGGCAATCCTTGTGGTTGTGAGCAATTTCCTAGTTTTCTTTAGTTGTATGATGATATTGACCCGCCATAGTTTTTTATGGTTGGTGTTTGAATAAGAGAAAGTGTTTTGAATAAAAAAACAAAAAAGAAGAAGAAGAAGGACCTAACAACATAATTATAATTATAAAAGAAAGTGAACTGACAACCTAATGGTAGAAGACTTCAAGTTGTAACTACAAAATGTGAATGAGCTAATAGCATGGCATTTGGATGTCAAATTTTAGAGAATTTAAAATGTTTAGTTTTATGGGAATTAGTGAACAAACGAAGAGATAGATGATTTGAGTAAATTTTTTTATGTTTATTGTGATAAACAAAAGATGATTTGATGGGGAAAGATAAATCTTTTATAGTTATTTTAGTAGACCAAATATTTGACATCCACATACCACCTAGATATTATCACAGCTTAGGTTGCGAGGCATGTCCCTCCCCTGTTCGGCTGACTGTTTGCTAGCCGTAGTTGTCACTTGGTTGCTAGCATAAACATTAATGCAGGAGACTCGGAAAGACTTTTGATCGTCAGGTTGGGCTAACAAGGTATGCAATAGTGCTAAGTTGGGTGACTTGGGTCATGTGAGCATCCTGGTCAAGATGCTAAGTCAAAAAGGCAAAGGGAACAAGCTCAGGGCAACTTGGTAGTTTTGGGGTGCAATGTATTGAGTTTAGTAGTTCATGAAATAAATTACAAAATAAATGATAGCTAGTAGTGTTTGCTTCCACCTGCCACAGTCGTGGGTTGTTTCGCCGACACGTGAGGGCCCACGTACCCGAGTGTGTACGTCTTACGTGCACGGTCATGGGTCATCTCAACTCTCTACCTATTAGGCCTTCTTACTCGTTGGTCTGTTGCCTCTTTGGAGGGTTTGAGGCTGTAATTGGGGTCTTTGAACTTTTTTGAATTAATATATTCAAGAGTTATTATGATAAAACTAAATAAAAAAATAAAGTATATTTTCAGCTATAAATATTCTTCAAAAAATTATTATTAATTTTCAGTGTTTGGTTAATGTCTGTAAAATGGTATTATAATTTTTTTAGTATTTGGTGCTATTTGATAGATGTTATTTGAAGTTTATTATGTTCTCTTAGAGTTTATTCAAACTTCAAAGTAAAGAGAAAAAAAAACTACTGTGCAAATAAGAGGGGCAGAAAAAATTGACTTACTTCTCCTAAATAGTCATACAAGCCTAATTTTTCGTGGGCTCCAGTTAAGATTTTCCCTTTACCTGAATTTCAGTACCCTCTAAACATACAATGATTGGTTTTGTTTGGTTTTGAAAACATTTTTCTTATAATGATTAAAGAATTTTGTTGAGTTATGTTTTTTTTTGGTTTGGTTGGAAAACGTTTTTCATGTAATGATTAAGAAAAAAAATAGTTATATTTTTAAAATAATTTGTGAAAATGATGGGGCCCAGTCTAAAGATGTTTTGAAAAAGAAAATTTTTGAAATTTATTTTCTTAAAGAATGTGAAAATAAAATAGTACATTCGAAAATAAGATTTTTGTGAGATTTCTTTTGGGTTTTCTTAATTCTTTTTATTTGTGTGTTGTTTTACAGAAATTGAGGCCAATGATTATATAAAAAAATTTATTGAAGATTGAAATATTTTTTGAGTGAAAAAAATATCATGTTTTGATTGGAAATCGTTTTTTAAATAAAAAAACCTCTTTAAAACTATTAACCAAACAAATCTATAAGAGTTCTGAGAATATGTTGATTTTGAGAATATTTTGATGCCAAACAACACATCCCCTAAATGATGCAAAATGTAGTCCCCTTACATATTATTTTCATAATCTCAAAAAATCTTCTTAATACGAAGATGGATGCTTTTGTAACATTTGCTGTGACTATTGATTAGAGAATCGACATACATATACCCGTCACGGTATTGAATGACCTGCCTTCTCTTATCTATGTGACATACAAATTCAAGGCATTTTGCAGTGTTTAATAAAAGCAGTCATTGTCAAAGCACTCTCCCATTGTCCTGCTGGATGATTCGTGGTGGAATCCCCCTTAACGGCAAGCTTTGTCTTGCTCTTGAATTTGCCTAGAAAAAAAAAAAATATATATATATATATATATATATAACCAGGCTGCCAACTTAGCCCAAAGATAGATTGTACAGTACATGGGCCGAACTTGAGTTCATAATGCTGGTTATAGGAGGTTGACATTGACCTCTGCATAAGCAAATGAAAATCAGACGGCTGTTGGCCCCCCAAACCCCAACAAGAGAGAGAAAGACAAAGAGAGAAAAAAAGGAAAGGATTTGGAGAAAAAACACGAGTCTCTAGGAAATGATGAACTCAATTGAGGATGGGTTTGTGTCGTAAAATTTTTGTTTTGTTAAAATTTTAGGTATTGGGTTTAGTGAAAAAGTGAAAAGAGAGATAATTTTTTTAATATATTTTTTGTAGTAAAAAGTTATGATTTGATAGGAGAGAGAGATTATATTGTAGTATTTTATTGTGAGAGGATATAAAATTTTGTGAAATTTTACATTGCAAACGGACCCTGACTTGGGTAACGCATGACAGACTAATGGGAGGCCCATTACTTGGCTAAGGTTGTGTTTGTATGTTAAAATTTTGGGGATGTTAAAATTTTAGGATATTGAATTTGGTGAAAAAGTGAAGAGAAAGATAATTTTAATATTTATTATAATGAAAAGTAATGATGTAATGGAGAAAGAGAGATTATTTTGTAATTTTTTATTGTGTTAAAATTGTAGAATGTGTAAAAAAATTTAGTGCAAACATAGCTAGGAGGTTGTTCGGTTAGGAGTATTGTGAGGATTTTTTGTGTTTTGAGAATTTTTAAGTGATGTTAACTTTATTGATATGCGTGTTGTAGTTATTTTTATATGAGGTTAAAAATGATGTTTGATTGTAGGATTTTTGTATTGTGAGAATTCAAAAAATTATGAAGATTTTTTGTTAAACAAACAAAATAATGGACTGATGGGAGTAATTCCTTTACACCCCGCCTTTTCCCTTGTACCCACTACCACCCCGTCATGATTGCTCATATTTTAATGACACCCACCGCAGCAAGACCACCTTTTTCTATGTTTCTTTGCCATGCACCTTTGCTCTTTTGCCAACGAACAAGGCTATTCTTTTATAAATTTATAATAATATATTTAATATATATAAAATGAGTTAAATATATTATCGTTATTTTAATCTAATAATTTGATATAAGATACGCTGATACAGAGGGCTCAAAATTGATAATTAAAAGGTGAAAAGTGTGAAAGAATAATTTGAAGGTAAAAAGTGTATTTCCTCCAAAATTAAGTTTTTGTGCTAGGTGTAAAACTCATTCAACCTTAATATCAATAAAGAAAAAACCAAATCCATAACCCTAAACCTAGTACACTAATCTGGGATCCCAAGAAAAAAACAACCAAACACAGTACATTGTCTGCATGTCTAACTGTGACTAACTCTATATATGGCTGCATTTGCTAACACAATTTTCACAAAATATTTCACAAACTCCAAATAAAATACTACAATATAATCTCTCTCTCCCATAAAAAAATATAAAAAATTACAAAAAAATATAAAAAATTACCTCTCTCTTCACTTTTTCACTAAATCCAATATCAACATTAAACCCAATACCAAAAATTTTATAACACAAACATAACCATAGTACAAAACAAAAGGCCCGTGGTCACGAGGAGCTTCACTAAGTGTTAGGTTGCATGGAGATCGCGCGCAGAACACATCTAGGCCAACCAGAGGAGTGGACCCATGTGAGGCACAAACTGGCCCTTAGAAAAAGAGGCCCCATATGCTTTGTTGGGTTGTCTGAGTGGGAGAGGACATGGCCATAAATTTCATGTGTGCATGATTATGTGGATAAACTGTTCCTTATTTAATAGTCGAGGACAGCTGTGCGGTCATGGACAGTGGGCTGTGTTCTGTGCAGCACTTCTGGTGAACCCTCCCTTGTTTTGCTGCTTCGAGTAGAGTAATGCATATGATTTCATTTATTACTCCCAGTCTTTTCTTCTGACCATCTCCGGATCCAACTTCAAAGCCAAATCTGTGCTGAGAGAGAGTCGATGAAATAGCAAATCCTGGTAAACTGCTCTGCATATGCTGCTACATGCCTACATGCTTTAATTGTGTTTACACAGGAAGCCACGTGTTTTTCATAAAACAAACTTGGGAGGCAGATTTGGTATATGGTTAGAAGCCGTTGCCGAACCAAAGTTTTTCGTTTGGATTCATGTTTATGTGTTTATTTTACAACAGATTGTAAATAGTATTTTTAAAGGAAGAAGTAATGGAATTAATTGGGTGAACAAGTTAAATTTAATTATGAATTTCATATATTTAGAAATTTATGAAATTAAAAAAGAAACTGATAACTATATATTTTTATAAAATAAAAATTATGTTAATTTTTGAAAAAGGGGCAAGGGATTGATGATCATTTCTAATTCGAAGGGCTAAATGCACAAAGTGTATTGAATATTATAGAGTTCACATGTTATATCTCTATGAGACTCTCAGAATTAGACTTTTCATAAAGCAAATGGAACTGTCGTAGCGTTTGTTTCCCGAAATGTTGCTCAACATTTCGGACATATTATAAAAATTATAAATTAATAATGACATAATTTTTTTACATCAAACAATTCTTTATTATTATAATATTCACTCAAATCTTCTCTCTCCTCACTTTTTCATCAATTCCCACAAAATATCTTTATTTTTTCACCAACCTCAATACCTCAACATTTTCACCACCACAAAATTTCCACAAATAAACACCACCTGTCAAAATCTGAAGCGAGATCGTTAAATATACAATGTGCATTGAGTATTGTAGAGCCCAAATTGGACAAGATTGAAGTCTGAAGTGAGGTATCCCCTCCCTCGAATTTACAATGAAGTCTCTCTACATTTCGTTATCAAATTTGCATAGTATAATTAGCAGAAACATGGACCCATAAAACTATAAAATTAAAATTAAACACGGTAAGATGTACATGGTCTCAAAATTTAATATAAAGTAGCGCGAAATACCAGTCACATGTTTTGTCTATCTCACTTCGGACTCCTACGAATTCTTAACAAATGCTTTCATTTTTTTTTTGTTTTACACGCTTTTACGTTTTAGTTATTGAATTTAATTTTTTCAAATATTAGTGATTGTGTTTACATTTTTTTACAAAATGGTCCTTCCGAGCGGTCGACCGGGTATATGTTTTGAACGTGAGCGGACGACCGGTACATGTAGCGGTCGACCGCTTCAAATTGCTGACGTGTCAGAGAGATCCGTTAAGCATATAAACGGCAGATTGACAAAATGACCATTTTGTAAAAAAATATAAACCCAATGACTAATATTTGAAAAAATTAAACCCAAGGACTAAAACGTAAAAGCGTATAAAACCTAAAGACTAAATTACTAAATTCTTTTTTTTCCTAATTCTTAATAAATGCTTTCACAAATCATAAATAAAATTAAGGAGCGTCCATTAAGCTCAGACCTTACTACAAACTGTCTAAAAATCTTCCGACTTTCGTCTACTACTTCAACGTTTAGAAATAGTGCCGCCCAACAGCCCAACTCATCAAGATAACCACTAATGAGTTAATTAATCCTTAATTTCATGCAATCCTTTAATTTTTTTTATACATTATAGGAAAAATAATAAAATAAATTTCTAGGATCAACTTACACGAGAACTTTGTTATTAAAGACAATATTTATATAATCGGCTTATTGACTATGTGTTCAAGAGTAGTGCAGTTGCGAAACGTGTCCATGAAGTAGCGGCTAGAGCTCTCAAAAGTCCTGAAATTATTAGTAGTTAAAAGTTCCATTGGATTTCATGAGACCTCGTCCAGTCGTCCTATCCCCTATAGAGACGGCGAAACGAAAGGAACCCTTGTGCCTACTGTAAAGAATAAAATGATTTTTTTTTTAAAAAAAACATGCAAATATAATTATCGTTACCTCAGGTTCCGAACGGTCCAAAAATACAATAATTTTGCACAACACGACCAATCAGTAATCATTAATTGAAAATGCGTTACGGAACTAAATAACCATATGGTTAAAAAGTATTTTTCCTGTGGCACATAAGTACCATATTAACTGTGCAAGTGCGTTGGATAGTAAATTCGCCCACCCACACTGTTTTATGAAGTTAACGGAAACTGATAAAGCTATGGAAAAGCCAAACGGCCATAAGAGCCGAACAACCCCCTGGCCCCAACCAACGCTCTACGCAGAGAGAGCGACGGACTGAAGCTCCTAATAAACGCACGCTTTCTGGAAGGACGTGACTTATACGCTCGGCTCCCAAGAGAGATCAAAGTATTATTATTATTATTATTATTATTATTATTATTTTTCAGAGTTTTCCCGTAAGATTGCGAGCACAATCATTATACACAAATCTGTAAACTTTTTCTTCCCCACGAGGGATCCGATGTTATAAGTTTTAATAGTTTGCAATTAAGAAGCTATATAAAAAAAAGTTTTATTAAAATTGTAAAAAGTATAAATATAATGAATTGAAGTGATAAAAATTTGGCTTAATTGCATTATAAGTCCATGTGATATAAAGTTTTTACAAATTTATCCCGGTGGTATAACTTTGTACAAACAGATCCTTGTGGTATCACTTTGTACAAAAGTTAGTCCCTCCGTCCATCAGACGTTAACACACTAACGGAATGAGAGTCGGTCGACCGCTACAAAGAGACAACTTGCAGTGGTTGACCGCATCATCTCATTCGTTTCTGACGTGGTTAATGTAACGGTCAACCGGCTCGTCGTTAGTGTGTTAACGCTTGATGGACGGAAGGACTAAGTTTTATCTAGAAGGGTGATCACAGGGACCTGTTTGTACAAATTGATACCACATAGACGAATTTATAAAAACGTTATATCACAGGGACCTACAGTGCAATTAAGCCTTAAACTTTTAGATTTTTTTGTTTGGCTAATAAAGTTTTAAAAAATTCAAAAAAGTTTGTGAGAATATAGTGTTGCCAAACATCACTAGATAACCAAGAAATGCTTCAAAAAATATAATAATACCGAAAATAGAATATTAGGTTATTCTGAATAAAAGAAAGCTATATTTAAATATATACCGATACTTTTCCACTTTAGGTTGATCAAATATTATCAAATTTTATGGTTGTACAACAAAGGTAAGACTTAAGGAGATTTACAAAAAAAAAAGGCTAAAATGCTTTCGTACGTTCCTGGGGTATGACCATTTCCCAACTTAGTCCTTAGGGTATGAATTTCCCTTAAAAAACCTCTGGGGTTTGGCCCTATTCCCCGAAGAGTCCTGCCGTCAACTAAATGGACGAAAATACACACGTGGCTGACGGCGCACACATGGAAACTGACAGCTCGATTACCAACCAATCGCAGTGTGACACGTGTCAGTGAATAAAAAATAAAAGATTTTTTTAAAAAAATTAAAATTTAATAAAAAAAGTATTTTTTTATTATTTATATAAAAAAAGACAGAGGGGAAGGATCAGATTCGATCCTTCCCCGGTGAACCACCGACCGGTGGGTATTTTGGCCGCCCAGAACTGGGCGGCCAGCGGGGGGAGGAGAAATCCTCCCCCACCGGCGCGGCTGTGGGACCTCCCTCAGCCCCGGGCGCGCCCAGACCACCGCCCGGTGGAGGAGGGCTCCCTCCGCTGGCCGCCCATGCCTCCTCCATCGGGCGGTCGTCTGGGGCGGTTGGGGGACCTCCCCCATCCCGCGCCTGGGGTGGGGGGAGGTGGCCTCCTCCCTCCGCCGGCCGGTGGAGGTTCACCGAGGATCGGATCTTCCCCTGTTTTTTTTAATATAAAATAATAAAAAATACTTTTTTTTATTAAATTTTAATTTTTTTAAAAAAATCTTTTATTTTTTATTCACTGGCACGTGTCACACTGCGATTGGTTGGTAATCGAGCTGTCAGTTTCCACGTGTGCGCCGTCAGCCACATGTGCATTTCCGTCCATTTAGTTGACGGCATGACTCTTCGGGGAATAGGGCCAAACCCCAGGATTTTTTAAGGGAAATTCATACCCTAAGGACTAAGTTGGGAAATGGTCATACCCCAGGGACGTACGAAACATTTTAGCAAAAAAAAAAACTGATGTGGAAATCTCATGCAATAAATAGAATATGTATTATTCTGAGTTAATGAAAGTTATCAATATTGTTTGAGCATCTATATTGTTCTCAGATAGTTCGTTTTATATTGTTTGAGATTAATCTATGTTTGGATACCAAACTTTTACAATTAATTTTTCTATCAACTTCTATTTTTACAAATTCATACAATATTTTTATAACTACTTTTTACCAAATCTAAAATTTGTTTACAAATTACAACAACATTTTTACCCATTTTAAAAGAATCTACCTTACTTTAAAAAAAAAATTCATCAGAGGATTTTATATCCGTCCAAACAGCTAAGAGAAAAATGTTTCCAGCCAACACAATTTGAGATATATTAATGTGTCTACTTTAATGAGGCACCGTAACGTCTTTGCACTGGAGCGCGTGACTCTCGGACGCAAGAGAAGATGGCCTTTTCGTTTTCACCCACATTCTGCTTCCCTCCCACTCTCTCTCTTCAGTCTTCACTGAGAAATTGCCGGGACACTCCCTCTTCGCACTTTAAATACGCGCCGCGACCATATTTATTAATTACCATTATCAAAATTCACACGCCTTTTTTTACTAATTTTTTTTCTTCATGTTTCTCTTTCCAATTGTAACTCAATCTACTTCAATACACTGTGCCCTAGATCCATGGCTTCCCTATCCTAATCTTAGACCACTCTGTCTAGGGTTTCAGTCCGCTAACTGTGAAATTGGTGCTTGCAAGAGTGCCTCTGCTGGAGAAGATCATTTTTTGTTTCAAGGTAGTGGGATTGAATTGAACCTTTCTCTGTTTTTTTGAGAAGGTTGTTTTTCTTCTTCTTCTTGGTGATTTAGAGTTTTGGTTTTTGCTATGGCTTTCATCTGTAGTGTTTTTCATTTACAGGTTCTGAAGGAGAGAGGGCTTTATCGAGCAAAATAACTGTCTTTTTGAAGGCATTGTGGATTGGTTTTCACTCAGTTCAGTTAAAGTTTTCTGAATACTAGTGTTTCTGGTTCCTACAAAACTCTGAACTTTCTGAGTGGGGGAGTTGTTGGATTTCATGGTCATGGGATTTTAGTTGGAGTTAAATGCTTCTTTGAGATACACACTACTTTAGGGATTTCGTTTTTAATTTAACCTTGTCAATTATCGCCATGGAAGACGAGGAAAGCACTCCAAAATTTGAAGATTTGAGGGGTGAATATTGATTCCGGAAGAGGGTTTTTTGTTGGCTGGGGTGGTTTTGGCGCATAATGGGTAGCATTTGTTGCAAGCCCTCTGCTATTGAGGATAGCAAAGAGAGCCCGAGAGAGCGGTTCTCAAAGGCCTCGTCAGACTGTCGGGCTTCGAGGGTGACCTCCTCGAGAAGGGAGGAAGTGCATCGAGCCAAGGAACGATATGATAGTAACTATGGGAAGACAATGTTGATTGATAAGCAAGCGAATGGTTCAGTTCGGTTACACAGTGAACTTTCGGAGAGGAAGAGGGAGAAGATGGAGTTTCTTGTAGCTCAAAATCCGGGGACGGGTACTGTTCCGAAAGCTATGGAGGGGGAGCAAGTTGCAGCAGGGTGGCCTTCATGGCTGGCTGCAGTGGCTGGAGAGGCTATCAGGGGATGGACTCCACGGCGTGCAGATTCTTTTCAAAAACTGGATAAAGTATGCTCCTTCTGTTATTTGTCTCTGAAGTTACATTATTTTGTGCATTATGAGAATGCTTATGGTTCAATGCAGATGATTACTTTTTATTTTGAGATATTAAATTGAATTTGATCAGTCCATTCATTTCAGAGTAATTTTTTGTATTCTGCTATTGAAATTCCATTTGGGCATAATATACGCTACTTACAAAAAAACCTTTTTCCTTGTGGCTCATATGGACTTTCTGAACTGAAAGATCGAAAGCCATGTTTATTTGCACCATTATGGTTGTTACCCTGATGGACTTGTTACTATAAGGAGGGTGCGAGTTGCTGGCATATAAACTTCGCCGAGTTAATATCATTGTTCTTATGTTTTCTGAATTATGTGGACACTTTGGTAGTGATAAAAGAGGAAAGTGGATAGTTTGGCAGGAGAGGGATAACCTCACTTTTAATGACATAGAGCTGCATGTAACTCTCCTAAATCCACTTTTCCGTGTCTCTATTTAATGGATATCCGTTTTCGGCTTCGTCGCTTCTTTCACTGATGTTATCAGCTCTTAAACTTTTGGTTGTAAGTGCTGGGAGGGATGCCATAGACATCCTGTCACGACTATTCTCCTTTGTTTTTTCCTTTATATTTGGCTGCGGGTTTGTGGCAAGTTTATAGAATAAAAATACAGGTTCAAATAGTGAAGAATTATAAAAAGGGTCTGTTTGCTTACTCGAAAAGAAGATAATAGAAATTACAAGTAAACAAGGCCTCACTAGGGACGAAGAACCAGGTTAGGATTTGACCTGGGATACATCAAGGTCTAGGGTACTGGTCCGATTGGGCGCTGGAACAAGTAGTGGAATGATAATTGATGGCAACTGCTATCTATTTATTATCCTGCTGCAAAATAGCATCATTTACAGGTCACAGTTAATTAGCAGAACTGTGAAAAGAAGCTTTGTCAACCACAAAAACAGATAGGGCATGTTTCTATATATTAATTCTTCCTATGCTTTTCTCTTATTTTCTTTGGTGTTTGGGGGGGGGGGGGTGAGCTGGGTTGTTTTTACACGTGCCTTTGTCCTGAGCTCAATGAACACTCATACGTGACCAGTTTCATTTAACCAGATTTGATTCTTTCTTTCCATTGTCCATTTTTGTTTGGGTACTATGATATTCAGCTGCGGAATGGTCATAATGTAGGATAGAGGAAATGCAGCTTAATAGGACTCAACAACGATCAGATCGTTTTATTTATCTCTTACAAGCAGTTCTTTAGATTTTCTAGTGTAATTATCTAGTTTCGGCCACTTAACTTGACATTACCTGTTGGCTGGTTTTGTTTTTGTTTTTATTCTAAATTCTAATAACAATATCTTCTCTTTCTCAGATCGGCCAGGGAACTTACAGTAACGTGTATAGGGCTCGTGACCTTGAACACAATAAAACTGTTGCTTTAAAGAAAGTAAGGTTTGATAACCTGGAACCTGAGAGTGTTCGCTTCATGGCTAGGGAAATTCACATTCTGCGGAGGCTTGATCATCAGAACATAATAAAACTGGAAGGTCTAGTCACATCGAGGATGTCTTGCAGCTTGTACCTTGTTTTTGAGTACATGGAACATGATTTGGCAGGCCTTGCTTCACACCCTGGTCTGAAATTTACAGAAGCACAGGTATTATAGATGTTTTTTTACCTGCTATAAATTGCAATTTGCTGTTTTCATTCTATTCTTTAGGTCTCTCTTTATTTATTTTATTTTTCTGTTAATGCAGTCTACTCCAATTTAATCATTAAATAGGTTTCAAGAGATTAGGTATATATATGTGTAGATTTCTGTATTTATATATATTCTGCATGATTAGTTGCTTTCTGATATTTGAATCACCTATTTGCAGGTTAAATGTTATATGCAGCAACTTTTACAGGGACTTGATCATTGTCATAGCCGGGGCGTTCTGCATCGTGACATAAAGGGTTCCAACCTTTTGATCGACAACAACGGGATCTTGAAGATTGCAGACTTTGGTCTGGCAAGTTTTTTTGATCCCCATCAAAGTCAGCCACTGACAAGCCGTGTTGTGACTCTTTGGTATCGGCCACCAGAGCTTTTACTTGGAGCCACTTACTATGGAACGGCTGTAGATTTGTGGAGTACTGGTTGCATACTTGCTGAATTATATGCTGGCAAGCCTATTATGCCTGGAAGAACTGAGGTATGCGTTCTTTCTTTTTCAGCTTCCCACCAGTAGTGTAGAATTGACGTCCTTGCTTGCTTGTGGTTCTTAATCATTATATCCCATAGGATTAAGGCATGCGATCCTGCTGCTTATAGTGTTAATAAGAATAAATATAACAAGTATTTGAGTTCCAAACAATTGTTTGGATCTATCATCTTATTGGTTATAAACCAGTCTTGGAATTTTGCTTTTACAAGGAGTGATTAATATCTCACTACTGCTCAGTAGGCAGTTTACGATGTACAATTGCGCTTCAAGTTTTACAGAAGATCTGATGGTTTTAAACTGCTCTTTTTGGGTTGTAAAGCTATAGTACAAGCTGATATTTTTCTTAATCAAGAGAAGCAGAGTTGAATATTTGCATACAACATTAGGATATGTGACTTCGGTTAGATTGTGGAGGGGTATGTCTTTTTTTCCCTTTAAAAAGGTCATTGAGGTGGATATGAGATGGAAGGAGATGGTTCCTATAGAGATGTTTGCTTATCCAGTTATGAAGATAATGGTCTCCATTGGTTCTAGTAGGCACCCAGTAGTTTTTTTATGGTTCATAGATCCCCAATTTCCTAAAATTTGCATTGTTGTCATACTGAATCTGTGGCAGATTGAGTCAAATGGAATTGACTTACGTAGTGACAAATGTCTTGATGATATATACCACAACCATTCATGTAACTAAAATGTGTGTATTTGTCTTCATGTTCATTATGTCTTTTTGTTCTTTCACTTAGAAGTAGCCTAGTTATTTAACTTTGTTGTTGAACTTTATATCCTTTTGCGATGTAGGTGGAACAATTACATAAAATTTTCAAACTCTGTGGTTCTCCTTCCGAGGATTATTGGAGAAAATCTAAGTTGCCTCATGCTACCATATTTAAGCCCCAGCAACCTTATAGACGCTGTGTTGGAGAAACATTTAAGGATTTCCCTACGCCAGCATTATCATTGATGGAGACCTTACTTTCCATAGATCCTGCTGATCGTGGATCTGCAGCCTCTGCTCTTAAAAATGAGGTATGAAGTTTTGGATAAAAATGAGTTCTTACAGATTTCCTTTATCTTTGTTTTGCTGCTGACTGGTTTATATGATGTTTTGTAAGGCATTACGTTGGAGTGATTGCTTTAGTGATAAACAATTGATGCTTTTTTTTGTTCCATTAACAGTTATTTCTGGTTCAGATTACTGTCAAAACTAGTTCATTTTGGGAGGTTTAACTGTTTCCCTGTTTTGCAATTGTTTTGTGGTTGTGCTTACTTTATATGTTTTTTTTCCTTTTCTTTTCATCTGTGCTTTACAGTTCTTTTCAACCAAACCACTTCCTTGTGATCCTGCCAGTTTGCCGAAGTATCCTCCTAGCAAAGAGTTTGATGCAAAAGTACGGGATGAGGAAGCCAGAAGGTGATCATTCTGGTTCTTTTCAAATTTTCATAGTTACGAAGCACGTCGCTTTGTGACAGACGAATATCTAGCTTTAGGATGCATGGCTTTCTATTTTTGGGGTGTAATTTGAAAAGCAGGAACACGTCGAAAATGCCGGTCTATCCACAATTGATAATCACACAGTTATATGCCATGTAATGCCTCAACCCAAACATATATATGTAAATGACTACATGTGAAATTATTGCAATTCCAACCTGCAAACCACAACTTAGAGCCAGAGCAACTACTATCACATTTTCTTCACTATTCAAAATAATTTAAACACACAAACCATAAGCTCGTCTTCACAACTTTGAGGATTCTAGAACGCATTTCCTCGTACTCTTATAACCACAAATCTTTGCAATATTAATCAAACATACCTCTCGCCCATGTGCAAAGCTGAATTTTTCCACCACCTTTACTGAGTCTCATAGAATCCTATTCAATAATAGAATCAACAATGAATATGTTCCTATCATTTGAAAACAGTAATTTTTTACATATTTACTAAGAGGAGAAATCCATAACATGTATGACACAAATCATCCAACAGTCAGAAGTTATCTTTTAAACCATTATACATCAACAAAAGCTCAATAAACAAGACCTAATATGTTATAAAAATGCACCCTTTAACTTCCATAAATGACAAATCTTAACTAACAGCATCAAAGTTCCAAATTAGACTCTTCAACAAAGAATATGTACACAAAATCATTTAACTATTGTGCTGGACAACACCAAACAAAACATAAAAACTGAAGCTAATACATCCAATTTCTAGTTTGTGGTCTTTCTAACCCACAACAACTCATATGTTTCTATTCTTTGGGAAATACCTATTCAATTCGGAGGTAATCCAAAACTTTTCCTTCCATAGGCATAATTACAAACACTTGGAGTGCACATAAAGGTGTTAGATTGAAAGAGCAATCCAAACACCTCAACCTATGTATTCAAAATATCAAATGAAGCTCCCTTGCCATTTCAATCCCACAATTTCTCTAATTAAAAAACAAAGCAAAATTGATGAAATTTGAATGATAATGAACCATAATTCACCTACCTTCTCGGAATGAATTGAAGACAACGGAATTTTTCGAGCCTCCCCTGCTCTTTCCCCCCCCCTCTCTCTCTCTCTCTCTCTCTCTCTCTCTCTCTCTACCCTTCACTCTCTCTCTTTCTCACCCCTCTTGCAAATAACTTGAATTCCCTCTTTGTTTGAGCTCTCTTTAGTAAGAAATAAGGAAGCTTTTGTTTGAAGATGAAAAACTACTAAGAAAAAAGAGAACTCACGAGTTCCTCTTCACTTTCAATTCTTTCTATTACTAAAATTCCCTAGGCTTTGTTAGACTTACAAAAATGCCATTTCATTGTTTTTCATGGGGCCTTACCTGCCAATTGTAGGATTTGATTCCCTTAGAGTGGAAAAAAGGACTAATTCAGCAATAATATGACTGGTATGCCATAGATTTGACACAAATGCAGAGCAATTCCTCCTATCCGAATAAAACATGAAATGTAGACTTTTTTTTTTTGGGGGGGGGGGGTTACGTCCTTTCTTCTTATTAATCTTTGATAAAATTCTAGTAGCAACTAACATTATGTTGTGCAAAATTAGTTAAATGGTAACTTAACCAGGGTTAGGTGATTGAATTGACAACAGCAATTTTGTCAGTTTCTAAGGTAGATGCAGTGATGGTTTCCTCTTGATTTTTGAGATCAAGAGACAATAAAAAACAAAAATGTTGCTTTTTTGGCTTTAACTGTGGGAAGGCAAACTTTGGTCATATAGTTTGTTGTTTTTCTACAAACTATACTGATTAATATTGGTCCGACTTCCTCGTTCTGATCTTACTTGAACTCATGAATCTGCTTCTTTTAATGGAGATTCATAGCCATCTTCCAGGGGTTAACACCCATAGATCAGACCACGAACTCCGTCAACCCTTAGTTTCACTTGGTTGGGTCGACTTTCCGTCTACTTCCGCTGAATGGAAAAAAGCCTTAGAGCTGCCAACCTATCTCATCTTGGGAGATGAGTAAAGAATTCTCATGGCTTTTTAGGCTTCAATCTAGGATTTATTATTCTGAAATTAATTTCTATGCAAGCTTCAATAGCCAGTGACAGTCCTTCCAGTGCCAAAGGGATAGCTAGTACAGGTGGTGTATGTACTGATAATCCTGTTTTTATTTAAAATGGATAGACAAGGAGCAGCAGGAGGCAAGGGCCAGAGACTTGACCTAGAAAGGAGGGGAACAAGAGAGTCTCGGGCCGTCCCAGCGCCTGATGCCAATGCTGAATTAGTTTTGTCAATGCAGGTATCATGTTTATTTCAGTTAGTATTGGTCCTCTATTCCCAATGGGGATTAGGGTTGTAATTTGTGCGTGTGATTTTACTTTGCTTACTATTACCGTTTTTTGGTAGTCAAGCTTCCACTGATTGACATGGTTAATTTCAAATTTTGAGGTGGTAGAAAGCTAACAGAGAAGATAGCTCTATTGTTCTTTATGCTTTGCTTGTATGAATAGTAAATGAATAGCATTGTTCTGTTACTGTAAGTTTCGGGAATATACTATTCATTAGAGGTTGGCATTCATTTTCTGTTTAGTCCATTAAAGTGGGGGAAAAATAGCAATCTCTGTTGTTAATGCAGATTGTCGGAATATTATTCTTTACAAGTGTTTCGATAGGAAGATCATTAAAGTCCAAGTTGCAGCATGGTTGTTTGTTTATCTCTGGAATCAACCATAAGTCTCTTGATTCTCTTGATCCTCTTTGTGCAATAATCAGAAGGATTTATGTTTTATAAAGCTCCGTTATTAAGCTTTCCCACCCATTTTATGCTTGTATGCTTTAATGATCTTCCTATCGAAACACCCGTTATTAAGCTATCAAAAAGAACGTAATTCAGTTGAAGGTGATTGGATATATCCTGTTCTTATATTACATGTGCCATGTGCGTACTTCTAGATAATTCCATTAAGAGAGATCAAGTCTGAGTAATACGTTAATGATAACTTACTGCATTCAATGTGGTTCATCCTTTTTGACCAGTTCCATTGATTCGTGGATGGATGACATCCAAAACACCATTGGTTCATTCTCAGCCTTGTGCTTTGAGCACAGCGATCTGTAACATGAGTAACTATGAAAGTACTCTGAAGTTACCATGCCAATTTGACTTGTGTTGTTTGTTCCTTTATTTTTGAATCAATAGTGGATGTATCCCATATGAATTCTGTGATTGATAATGTCGTCTGGTACAGAAAAGACAAGGTCAGATGAACTCCAAAAGCAGGAGTGAAAAATTTAACCCTCATCCGGAAGAAGTTGCTTCTGGCTTTCCAATTGATCCACCAAGACCATCACAAGCCGTTGAAGGAAGCATAGAACCCCAGGACCATCTTCATAAGAGAGCCTCCCATTCAGGACCACTTACACAACGGGCTGCATGGTCAAAGGCTGGCAAGAACGTGGATGATCCTGCAAAATTACCAAATGGGGCTGACTTGTCAACAATGTCAGGTTTAGAAGAAGCAAGGAGGGTGTCTGAAGATCGCAGACAAAGGTCTGGTTCTTCACAGCTGGAAGCTGCAAAATTTATAGGCAGGTTTCCAGGATCCTTCAAGGAGGGCTCAGAATTCCTCACGCAACATGATCAAAAGCATCACAACCAGGGAATTACAGGATCTCATAAAAAGGAAGATGCAAAAATCAGCAACAAAGATCAACTTCTTGTAAGTAGTTGGACTTTTTCCCCCTTTAAATCATGATTTGCGATCTTTTTACAGTTTTGTTACTTGAAATATATATCTTCTTCTTATTTAAAGAATTACAATGAGTTTTTATCATCAAAGCTTGTGGGTATTGCTTGCCACTTGCCAGTTTTGAACATATTAATAGCTTTTGTTGTTATTTTTGTCCTGTTTTGTTTACTTATTGGACTACCAATACTCATCTACGTGAGAAAAAAAAATTATTTAGTGAAATTTCCATTGTCGAGAACTTTCCAGCTCAATAATTTATATTTTGTTTTTTAAGCTGTTTAAGGAGTACTTCCATTTGAGTAGTATGGTCTCTTGCTTTTGCTCTCTGAGGGCCTAATGCACGATTCTTGTCTGTATTCTGTTCAGAGCGGTTATGGGTCTAAGGGTCACAAAATACACTACTCTGGTCCATTGCTAGTTCCTTCAGGCAACATGGATCAGATGCTGAAGGACCATGATCGGCATATCCAGGAGGCTGTTAGACGAGCACGCCTTGACAAGGCAAAGGTCCGAAAGGTTCAGGCTGAAGGGAATCAAATATCAACCAATTCATTATTTGTTTCCGGCCATTAAACTGGTTGATGTCAACTCCAAAATGAAGCTGACCATTGTCAAAGATCACTTCACACAATTTGGCTGGTGATTTTCACGTGTGATACGTGTTTCTTAATGGTGGATTTTTAATTTTTTGTATAGGTCCTAGAAGGATGGCTAGTGGCCATTTTAGCTAAAGCTTATAGCTCGTTGAGAAGTTTCTGTGTGTCTCGCTTACTGATAATTCATCGCATAATTCTCTTTCCACTATGCTACTGAAGTTGTTAAAAGTATGAGCCATTCTTGTAGATCTTATTTGTTATTATCAGCTGTAGGGTGTGGAGAATTACGATTTTTCCTTTTTGATAAAAGCGTGATAGTGCCCAAAACAAAGAGAGAACAAAGAGCAGGATATTGCCAGTATGTGGTAAGGTTGTGCATCCCTAAAGAGGGTCAAAATGCTTTCCACAAAAATCGTCATTGTAGTGGCTGTTATCATCCAACAAAAGAGAATTGAACTGCAGTGTTATTGGTTTGGTTATACTTTGATTTTGAAGGCAGCCCCCTCCTCCCGGTGGCCCATGACTGGACATAGGTCCTGCTTGCTTGCCATGGTTGGCTACGACAGCGACCGCTAATTTGTTTATTATTGCATCACCTTTATTTTTGGCACAAAAAATCCTTCTGTATTGACGTCCTGTAAGCATACAAATAAAATAGAAAACAGCACAGAAAATTAAGTGGGGTTATCCCTTCTAAATAGTCTAGATAACCACCTAGCAAAATCTTTCCCATTTCCAAAACCCTCATTCTCATGTTGCTTTATCATTTGTTTGAATGCCCGCACAACTTTTTGTAACTTGGCCATCTGGGTCCGGTTCTTGCGCCCGTTGCTCCCTCGAGTCCCCTTTGTCGCCTTGAGGAACTTTGTCATCGGGGGTGGTAATGCATCTAGTATAGTCACTCTGTTGAGATCCCACATTGTTTAGGAGAATCTAATTAGAAGACTTAATAAGAGGGCTTGGATAACTCTAATTGTAAGGTATGTCGGTCTAGAGCCCAGGTCCTCATCAATTGGTGGCTCATGTTGGTTTTTATTAGGTCGTGTGGTAGCTTGCATGAACTCATTTTCTTCGACCCTATTGATTCGGTACGGGTCAGGGTAGGCCTAAGTCCGGTGAATGCCCCTTATAGAGGCCATGTGGGAGACGCAGACGAGGACGAGGATGTCGGTCTTTGAAGATGGGGGATTGGTGAGATTTCACATTGCTTACGAGAACATAATTAGAAGACTTAATAAGAGGGCTTGAATAATTTTAACTGACCAATTTGTTAGGGTCTCCGGTCAAGGAATCTACAACAATCACCAACTCCTCGACGCGATCCGCTCCAACACCGTAATCGATCATTCCGAACCGTTTCTAGTAACACACGAGCGTAGAATTTAGGATCAAACACACAACAGATGAAGAATATCTCACTTTTATTACAAAGAACGTGGTCTAAGGATTATTAGTCCTTCGAACCACAAGAACACTCGTACAAGGGTTATTAGCCCAAACACGCCCAACTCAAGAGGTTATTAGCCCCCAAGTCTACTGGCATAAACGTGCCTATGCCTGGCCACTCTTAAAAAGCTCTCTAGCTCTCAATACTCAACTCTATGACTGAATGAATTCTAATGCTCCTGAGGAGTGCATATATAGGCCTTCTCAAGAGCTTACAAAACCCTAACTGAATCAAATCAAATCAATCTAAATCAAATCTTCAAGATTCCAAGGAAACAATTCCTAGAATCAAGGAGATTTGATGATACATTCCTAAAACAACAAAACTCAAAAGGAAAGACAATCTTCTAGAAACATCATAATTCTAGAAGATAGTATTTATTCAATCACTACCATAATTGAAGACAATCTCCGAAGATGCTGATCTCACCGTCGTCCGCTGCCCTACCAAGGAATCCTCGCAAGGCTGACATATCCTTGGGTAAAGGCCAATCCACCATTGCTTAAACCTTTCGTTGGTCCACCTTCACTCCTTGGCCCGAGATGATGTGACCAAGATACTCTAGCTCTTCTTGCATGAAGACACATTTGGAAGCCTTTATGAAGAAGTAGTGCTCCTTCAAGATCACCAACACTTGCTCCAACTGCTCCAAGTGTTCCTCCACACTCTTTGAGTACACCAAGATGTCATCGAAGAACACTAATACAAACTTCCTTAAGAACGGCTTGAATATGACATTCATGGCCGCTTGGAAGGTTGATGGGGCATTACACGTCCTCTTCTTTCCTCCCAAAAGGCATCACTAGGTACTCATAGTGGCCGGAGTCCTAAATGCCGTTTTGTGGGCGTCTTCCTTCTTCATCCGGATTTGATGGTATCCGGCTCTCAAATCTAGCTTGGTGAACACATGAGCTCCATGCAACTCATCAAGCATCTCATCCACCGTAGGAATAGAGAATCTATTCCTCACCGTTGCTTCATTCAAGGCCCGATAGTCGGTGCAAAAGCGCCAACTTCCATCCTTCTTTCTCACAAGTAACACCGGCAATGAGAAGGGGCTTGTGCTTGGTCGAATCAAGCCACTAGCCAACATCTCCTCCACTTGGTTTTCAATCTCACCCTTCTGAAAATGAGCATACCGATATGGTGGCACATATACTGGTTTACTAGCATCCTTCAACACAATGCGGTGATCGAACTCCCTACTTGGAGGCAACGAGGTAGGCACCTCCAAGACTTCTTTGTGTCTTTCCAAACCACCCTCACACCTTGGGGCAGCTCCTCACTCCCATCACTATGCTTCTCTTCTTGTTTATCTTCTTCTTGGTCTTGGCCCATCATTATGGTGAAGCAATGAGCCCCACCCTTGCATAGCTTTTCGAACATATAGGCCTCGCAAGGCCTTGACTCTTTTGATGCTAGAGATGTCCACGTCCTATTCTTTCCTCCCAACTTGAACTCCATAGTCATCTTCTCGTAGTCCGTGACAACCTTGTCAATGTCTCTTAGCCAAGCATTGCCCAAGACCACATCCAATCCCACCAAAGAAAGTACATGGAGATGATGTCTTTTGGTCTAGAGCCCAGGTCCTCATCACACTCTCTGACATCACTTCCAAATTGTGCAACCCCGACCTCTGTCTCTCCTTTGATAATATCCCTCCCTCAGCCCACCTACTGTACAGAGAGGCCACCCCAGACAAAAAATCCTTGAAGGTCATAAACTGACTCAACTTGGTGACGTGATATGGGGTTGGTGGATGAAGAAGTCCTCATCAATCCCTACCCTGAACTAGTCGTTAAGCATATTCCTCAGCTCCCGAAGCTTGTTCTTCCCAGAGTCCTCATAGAGGAGTGTGAGGTTGTCATATCTAGCACAAAAGGCGTATAAGTACCAGAGAATATGTCAAGCTCTCTGCATGCCGCCCGTTTGTATAAGATGTTGGGCGCAGTATCTAACCATCCTGTCCATAGAGAGCCACATGGTACCATGCCATCAATAGTGAACACACCACCATTGTCAGTCATGACCACCCTCTCCAAGCTCGACCACAACCTCCGCCTAGCAAACATCTCCCCATATCTAAGACCCATCACTGCTTGCTCTAATAACTGAGTTCTTAAAACGTTTCCTTCTCTCTAGCCGCCTAGAAGAGCTCATAGAGGGGACAACACTGTAGAGCGGGCTGGAGGCAGCTTGTTCAAGTGCATCTAACATCGTCACTGCCCTCTCGAAGGTTGTACCAGCCTTTATCTTCTTAAGAGCTTCAATCTCAGTCATGAGCTTTGTTCTATACCCAACCCTTGTAGTCAGGAAAGGAAGAGACTTGTTAGATACATCATTTGCGGCAAGGTAATCGTACCCCACATTACATTGTTCAAGCGTGGCCGTCAGACCATACTTTCCCTTAATACCGAAAGCCCTGAGAAAAAGGACCCACAGTTGCATCATCATTAAAAAGTTTAATATTACAGGCATTTGGCCCAGAGAAATGCTTGGTGTTCTTTCTAGGTTCTTCCCAGAAGAACCCTGAGAAGAATCCAGGAAGAATTTGTAGCATTTCTCTTTAGCCCATCAGGACCCTCAAATTGCAATTAAGAAAAAGTTCATTTCTAGCGAAATCAACTGAAAAACAATATTTAGAATGAAAACGCCCAGGCTCATGGAACTTCGCCTGGAATAGCAACCGGAAGGCATCATTGGAATTCTCACCTCCTCGATATATACTACTCGCTTGACGCCAGTTACACATCTCTCCGCTGCCAATGATCTTTCGAATGCTAGCCTCGAACCTACTTCTTGCGACCGTGAGTTGCCTTACCCTTTCCGAACCCCATTCCTCATGGACTCTCAGTCGCGGGTTGTTGACTATCTCGGAGATGATAAGGCCTCTTTCCTTAAACTTCCTTACGGGGCCTCTCTTGACCTTCCCCTCCTCCCTCTGTGACTTTTTGTATAATTGGCTGGTCTCCATGAATAGTTTTAGGGGTTCGTTCCCACTCTCTCCTTCGGTTTCGGAACCCTCACCACAAATATCATCTCCAGTAGCTTCCTCCTCTCCTCTAGTGGCTTTAGGAATAGTCTCTCGGAATCCAATTGGCGCCATGAAGAGATGAAAAGTCTTTGCCCGCTTAAAGTGGCCACCGGACTCCAAGCGCAAGATCTTGTCATTGAGGTAGGCCACCAACCTCCCTTGGATACGTGGAGCAGAAGTGAAAGCTTTAACATGCTGCTGCTTCACAATGTTCCATACTTTAAAACAACAATCTTTAGACTGATTTCCTCCTCCAAGAAGTACGAACGCTTATTAGCAATCACCTCCATGCAGTACATATGTAAGGCTTGTTTCGCAATCTCCTCAGAAGGAGATTCTGAGTAATCACTAGCCGGCCAGAAATCCTCCCTCTCCAGGTCTCGTTGGATCTGAGCATTAGCCCTTAACCTCTTCATCTTGATAATCTTTGAATAATCCTGGGTCATCTCACTCAAGATTTGCCCCAAAGCGAAGTCAGATGTAGTCATGCTGACATGCACCTTCTTTTCCAGGTTCTTCAGGACATGGACGGTCTCAATCGCCCTCAATCCCTCCCGGGTCTTCAGCCACTGCATAATGTTGATAAAATATGTGAGAGTAGGGTGCATATAATCCATGATGACCACAACTCTATTGGACATAGAGAGAATGTGCTTGGCCACCCCCGTTCAATGTGTGTCATAATGCCCTTGACCAGCTGCACAAAGGAATCAACAGTAAAAACCCTGCCTAGCGATATCCTGGAGAGTCTTCCCCTGAATCCTGATGCCTGTATCTTCAATGGGCCCGATGACAACCTCAATTTTCTCCTGCTTCTCAGGAAAAGATTCGACACCATAAGGGGTAGGTGACCTTGTCACCCCACTGCTGCTAGCACCACCGTTACCGCCAACACTGCCAGATGAGCTTGCATTGCGACGAGCACCTACCATGTTAGAAAAATAAGACAATAAAGAGAAGAATGCAACACAAGAAGGAGCGCAAGTGAGAAGCGTGAGTTTCTCCAATTATGGAAAAAAATTATACTGTTATTGGCTACATGCCTTCTATATTTGGCTTCTATAGCTGACATTTTCTAATTGTTCTCTAGGCCTTGAAATTCTAATTTTCAGTTGATTGTTGGTTGCCAGTCACGTTCTCTGCAAAAGTAGACAATGTCTTAGGTTCCTTGAATTCCTTTTCTCCATTTGAATGAGGTATGTGGGTGCATTTTTCTATAACAGGGTCTGGATCCTAATAATAGAATCAACAATGAATTGTTCCTGTCATTTGAAAACAGTAATTTTTCACATATATACTAAGAGGAGAAACCCATAACATTTGTAACACACAAATCATCCAACAGTCACAAGTTATCTTTTTAAACCATTGTACATTAACAAAAGCTCAATAAACAAGACCGAATATGTTACAAAAATTGCATCCTTTAACTTCTATAAATGACAAATCTGAACTAACAGCATAAAAAGTCCCAAATTACACCCTTCAACAAATAATAAGCACACAAATCATTTAACTATTGTGCTGGACAACACCTAACAAAGCATACAAACTGAAGCTAATCCATCCAATTTCAAGTTTGTGGTCTTGCTAACCCACACCAACTCATATGTTTCTATTCTTTGGGAAATACCTATTCAATTCGGAGGTAATTCAAAACTTTTTCCTCCCATAGACATAATTACAAACACTTAGAGTTCACGGGCTTCATTGAAAGAGCAATCCAAACATCTCAACTTATGTATTCAAAATATCAAATGAAGCTCCCACGCCATTTCCCTAACTCACCAACACTATAATTCAATAGACTCATGGTGATCCCAACCAAATAAATGAAACTGAGATTATAAATTCTAATTCACCTACCTTCTCGGAATGAATTGAAGACATAATAAAATTTTATTGGAGTTTGTAAAAAGGTGTAGAGAGATGACTTGATGTAATTGTTTCCTAAAAAAATATTGGAGTTAGGTGGAAAAGTATGAAAAAAGAACATTTGTTATAATTATTTTTTTAAAAAGATATTGGAGTTTGTGTGAAAAGTTGTTGTAATCTATGTAAAATGTATTAGTCTTTGTGTAAGATTTTTTGAAATTTTGGATGTTCTTTTTGCAAAATTTATTAAATACATTGTATCTTAGAATACTTTTGCAAACTAACATGCCCCTAGAATTCCATATCTGTTTCGGCTCTCTTTGGTAAGAAATAAGGAATCTTTTGTTCGAAGATGAAAAACTACTAATAAAACCTCATGGGGTTGGCTTGTGTTGTCAAGATTCTACCAAAATTATACTAATAAAATCTTCTACCAAAATTCTCATATGTGTAGACAGTTTTCAAGCATGAATGAACTCCACACCAACAAACAGGGTTGTTCTTAGAATCTTCAACCCAACTCGTTGCTGAACCTCCAGTACATGGTGATGATTGTGCATAACTGAATAAATAGTAAAATTAATTCTATGTCTTAAAGGTAGATATTTAAGCATTCGGAGAAAATGGGAAGGAGACAGTTTAATGAAAATTGATAAGGAGACAGTTTAATGAAAACCAAGAAAAACTAAGAAACAAAAGATATGAGTTTTTGCAAACTGAAACTGAAAAACTAACATGATTATTGTCTTCAATCCATTAAAAACCTTATGGAACTCTTAGGGGAACTCTACAGAAGCCTAAAATTCAACAAAATCACAGAACATAGCATGATTGGGCACTAAACATGCATATCCAAAAAACTTACTACATATGCACGAAGGAGCATAAGAAAATATACAAGCATATGCAAAATAAGCTAGCAAAGGTTCGACATTTACGAGTGTGATGCCATCCTGCAACCTCTCGTCGGAGAAGAAATGGGTTCGCACAGCTGCTTGTCATCGGAGAGAAGCTAGGGCTCAAAATATTCAACCGAAACAGTTATGTCGGGTGGGGGGGTAATGTTTAACGTCTATATTTCATTAAAGGAACGGAAAGGCAAAACGAGAAGTATAATGTTTAAGTGGTCACGTGGACGATACGTCCATGATTTGTCGTGAGATGTAAAAACAATTTGAGCTGGAGGGTGAAAATTAACGTAAAATAGTACTTTGAGGTATTAATGTAACGAAATCAATAAAAGTGAGTGCAACTTAGAAATGACTCCTAAGTTTGGGAGTGCAAATTGAATTTTCCCCTAATTTTATCCTTTGGGTGTAAATGATAAGGAGAGAATTTTTATAAATTGAATTTCCCAACTCTATCCCTCCCTCTCTCTCACCTCCATGTCTCTCTCTCCCCTCCTCTCTCTTTTCTCTCTCTCTCTCACCGCACCTCTCTCTTCTCCCTCTCTCTTTTCTCTATCCCTCTCTCCCCTGCACCTCTCTCTCTCCCTAGCTTTTATTTAACAAAGAAAATTTACGATGGTGGCGGTGAACCGCCGAAAATGGCAACCGGTACCGCCCCCACTACTAGGGGGACGGTTACCCGTGAACATCCCTACTCTCCCTCACTGTCATTGATAATTCATCACATATATTCTTTTTCCACTATGCTACTTAAGTTGTTAAAAGTGTGAACCATTCTTGTAGATCTTATTTGTTATTATCAGTATGTGGTAAGGTTGTGCATCCTACGTTGAGGGCCAACATGCTTTCCTAAAAAATCGTCATCGTAGTGGCTGTAATCATCCAAGAAAAGAGAATTCAGCTGCACAGTGCTATTGGTTTCGCTATACTGATTTCGAAGTCAGCCCCCTCCTCCTGGTGGCCCATGACTGGACATGGGTCCTGCTTGCTTGCCATGGTTGGCTATGATGACGACCGCTAATTTGTTTGTTATTACGTCACCTAAACACGACCTTTTTACCTCCATGCCTTCGATTGGTTGCCAGTCATGTACTCTGCAAAAATAGACAAAGCTTCCTTGAATTCCTCTCCTCCATTTTTTTTTTTTTAACAATTCCTCTCCTCCATTTGAATGAGGTATGTGGGTGCGTTTTTACTGTGACTGGGTCTCCCACGCCTTCACAACTTTTTTGTTTTTGAATTGGACAAATTTTTAGGATTCGGATCTCAACTCTTGTGTTTCTCAGAAAATTACAAAAAAAATCTTTATCCAACCTTGTATAACTTTGAATCGTGAATCTTGTATGGGGATGATGAAATTCCTTTTGGTTTCCTTGGTTTTTCTTTTGTTGTATTGTTTTTTCTGCAGTCTTCTACAGGGTTAGCAGCAAATAAAATATAACAAAGGGTACAAGGTTCGATCGTGGGCACACAGTTATAGATTAGTGTCTTGGTTCTCGCGTGCTGCATGGGGGTACTGCGTGCGCACGAGAGAGCAAAAGAAAGGGAGAAAGAGGTGAAGAACAACTCTTGAATAGTCAGATTTGGATAGCTGTTGACTCTGGTCACAGAGGCAGCCGCAGAGTGAGGAATCAGGTATCAATTTTTAAAGGGAAATGACAGTAAAAAATTTTTTTTATTACGTAAAAAATATCTTAACGTTAAAATATTAAAAATTAAAGATTAAAAAGATTAAAAATATATAATATTAAAATATATGTACAATACTATTTGTGAGACTATTAAATGCACAAAGACAAAGACTCTTAAATACCTCCCATTCCTTTATCTAAAACGTTTTGCATTGGTCCAACCGGGCGGGTTGGACCCGCTCCTTCCGCCACTGCACAGAGGAGACGGTCCGACGTCGGACTATAAAATATAATTTGCAGCTAGATGCAAAATTCCAACACGTCGGTTCTGCAAAAGCAAATATAGTTGACCACCGTATACATACAAAACCAAAAGCCTGGAGTGGAGACTGCTGTTGCTTAATTATTTCGGCTCAACCTCTCGGAAATGCATTTTCTCCATGTTGAGCAGCTCGCTTCACCCTATTCCTCTAATTCGCCTTAGGAGCTGAGTCCATCTAATTGGATGGCTGCAAGGCTTATGAATTTTTAGTTATTCAAAAATATAAATTAAATTTATTATTATATTTACCTCTTTTCATCAACTTAAATTTTTGCAACGTTATTCTTTCGCTCAATATAAACCAAAGAAGTGAGAGACCTCACGTTTACACTAATGTGATTATTATTATTTTTTGATAAAGGAGGACCGAATCTTCGAGATTTATTAGTAAGTCTCAGTTGTGGCAGATGACTACTGTTGTAACAATCATCAATACTTCAAATTAAGCAGTAAAAACCTCCACGAATTGTTTCTCCAATTCTGCTGAACATACGTTTACCAAAATGTTGGCTACTGAATTCTCGCGGTAGATAGGATCGATCTTGAAAGAGACCCTTTTCAAATTATGCAATAAGTCTAATTCCCACAACACTCATAGATTTCCTATCATTGAATGTATCTTCCGTTTATCGTAATACATATATAATCTAAACAACGTAGTATAGTATCATATTTAACACCTCAGTATGGTATATATAACCCAACCGTAGCAAGTGTTATGTCAAAGTTGACTCTATATATTGGAACTCGAGAACAACAACATTTGTGCCCATATTCAAACATACCCCTTGGATGGTGACGTACACTACAACAAAAAGTGCTTATAATGATCAGAATAAAGGTCACTTAAAACTTATTTCTAGTCGTTACGGTTAATAGGTGGACCGAATTTAGTGTCAAACGTTGGTCATTTTTTCTCCTTCTAGATAAGTTTGTATGGACCTGAAATGACAACGTCGGTATTTGCTTGATTTCTCACGAAGAAAGTGGTCACCTAAATAACAGAATCTTTTGTCATTAGACATTTATTTGAGAGCTAATGTCGTCAATATGTGAATAGTTGCCACGACGTACATTTGGTCACCCCAAACAATGTTTTGTCCACTTGTCTTACATGATCACTCTTATATTTTTTTTCCTCGTCATTATGTAAATAGTAGCCACTAGCATCAAATGGTCATCACTAACAACGTTCAGTCTAGTTGTCTTATGTGGTCACTATTAATAATCTCGTTCTATTATAATTTCACATGACAATTTTTAAATGATTACTAACAATATTGTCACTACCACTACTGTTTCGTCCTTTAAAAACATTGATGACTTTGTTCGTTTAGTGCCTATAAATCTTTTTTTGATGATTTTCTAAATAGTCACGCAAGTACGATTATGACTATTTATTATTTTTTTCAAAAAGTTCATTTTAGTTACAAAAATGAAATGGTCGTCGTATGACTCTTGATGACGACTGTATATTTTGGTCTACAATGATTGATTTTCTACCATAGTATCCATACGTAGAAATTGATTCATATTTGCAAAAATCCAAATTTTTGCACAATTTATACCCCATAATAAGATATCGCAATACCAACATTGGCTCTCTTTAAATATGAAAACATTATAAATACACAAAAGCAATGCAAAATAGCAAAGTTTTACACAAATCCAAAACCTAGAAAAAAGTATCAATATTCTACAGAAATTCAAAACATAAAGAATGTACAAAGGTCTATGTAAGTCCAAAATCACTAACAAAATTAAAACTAAAGAAACCTTACAACTAGCAATAAAACCCTATCAACCTCTTTGTGAAACCTATACCAAGATATGCTGAAGTTGCGATAACATTTTTCTTTGTGCCTCCTCATGTTACTCTCATTGCTGTCAAAGTCTATCCTTCAGTGGACTCGCCCATGAATACTTTTTTTTTATAAGTAGCTCGCCCATTAATACTATTATGTCCAAATGAGTACCTTTCAATGAAGGGGCATGCAAAATAGGGCTCTCATTGCTTTCAAAGTCTATCTTCCAATAGACACCGAATATTTTCCATTCTTGGCCATCTGATAGGCCCGCTAACAACAAAGCAGAAAATCTTTGGAAGAAAGCAAATTATGTAACACATGGAGAGGGTAACTGTTATTAACAGTACCGTCTTTGTTATAATGTTGAGCAACAAGTTTCTTTCCTACATATTGTAATTGTTGTCTTAGTGGCACAGAGCACACTGCAATAATACACCCACGACACATTGTAATTGTTGTCTTTGAACGTCATGTTTTTGAAGACAATGCATTTGTCATTAAAAAAATTATTCAATGACGATTTGAATTTTCGTCATTAATACGTGTTCGAATGTGATATATAAAATAATTATTAACATTATATAACTTAGGATAAGTATATTATTATGATTAATTTGTAATAAAACATTTAGCGACAAACTTATTTTGTTGAAGATCTATTCGGTGGAAATTTGGTATTTTTTGTCCCTAAAGTATTTTTAGAGACGAAACACATTTGTCGCATAAAGTACTTTTAGCGACGAAATTGATATTCATCGCTAAAAACACATGTATTTTAAATTTTTAATGACGAATGCAAAGAAATAGTCGAAGAATATACTTTTAGCGACGAAATTGATCTTCGTCCCTAAAAACATATGTATTTTAACTTTTTAGCGATGAAACAAAATTGTTATTTGTTGCTAAAACCTGTCTTTAGCGACAAATTTATAATTGTGTAGCTAAAAGATTTACTTTTAGTGACGAAATTGATTTTGGCACTAAAGATCAAAATTGTTGCAGTGACACACATGTTTTGTGCGATAACAATATTAATTTTATAATCGCAACAAGATGACCGGCAACAGAGCTGGGAAGAGGTTAGTTGTTTGGCCAAAGAAAAGGAATAGGCCCGAGCATATCGCATAAGAGGTGATAGAGAGTTAAATCATGATTTTATAAAATAAAACGCGAACAAAAAATCTAGATAGAAAAAAGTTATAATCAATTTGCTATACCTTCTATCTTTTGTTACCCCAAGGATTTGAAGGTGAGTAAAAGACATCCGTTGTCGCAGCTGAAGAGAAAACCTATCTTTTGCAAAATAAATGGGTTGTTTTTGACGAAAAAGTATAATGAAAGAATCAAGTTTGGATATGTCATTTATAGTAGTAGTATTGACCATAGCAATTGTCATAAATATCAATATGTTGGTCACAATTGTTCATTAAGTCAACGTGGCAACATAAGACAATTAATTGGAAAATATTTTTTTAATAAGGCGAACCCCAAAAAATTATCCATTGAATGAGTATTTTGAGTCACTTGTGACCATGTAGAATCTGTCGTCATTAAAAGTAATCAAGCTACGAAGTGTTTGACGAGAATTTTGGTTAAAATATACAATTCAAGTTTTGACCAATTTTTTTGTGGATAATTAGCTAAATGTCGTCACAATATAATCAGAATATTTGAGACTACAAAACTGGACAATAGAATATATTAAAGTGGTGAAAATTGTGACTTTTTATGACCATTCTCATTGACTAGAAAAAAATTCGTGAACACAAGTAGCATGATGACGAGAAATATTTTTTGGTCACTACAACCTGGTTTATGGTGACCAACGCAATATGGTAAAAAAGATTTTTGTCACTATAAACTCTTTTTAAAAATGCCCACAAAAAAAAAGAATCCATTGAATGTATATTTTTAGTCACTTGTGACTATAGAGAATTTTTCATCATTGAAAGTAATGAAGCTTCGAAGTGTTTGGTGAGAATTTTGGTTGAAATATAAAATTCAAGTTTTGACCAATTTTTTGGTGGATAATTAGCTAAATTTCGTCACAAAATAGTCAGAGTATTTGAGACTACAAAATTGGACAATAGAATAGAGTAAAGTGGTGGATATTGCGAATGTTTATGACCATTCTCATTGACCAGAAAAAATTTTGTGACCACAAACAATATGATGACGAGAAATATTTTTTTGTCACTATAATCTGGTTTATGGTGACCAAGACAATATGGTCAAAAAGATTTTAGTCACTATAGGCTCTTTTTATTGTAGTGGTACTTCTATAGAGGGGTCAACTAAGTGACGTGTCAGTCCGAAGTGATGTGACTTTTCGTAAGGTCACAATGCTAGCTCCACAAAGTGTTGTAAGAAAAATTATATATAGGTGTTGAATGATTTATTTCATTCAATCCAATATTCTATTTATTTCTTGATAAATTTTTGTTGATTTATTTTATGAATTTCTTACCCTAACGGGAAGTATCCATGATTGATCACTTAATACAATAGTTTGTTAAACGATCAAAATCTAACAACCTCATACAAACTACTCTATTACTCTATTATGTACTTCTAATAAACATGTTTGACCAAATTCAAGATCATCTTTTAGTATCCTAAAACTGTCAAAAGTGAGTGACAACATAATTATGAGAGGATCCTTGTATTTCCATACACGTCCTTACAATAATGTCATTGAAATATTATTTCACATGCTAGTCCCACAAACCTCAAACGTATAACTATAATGTAATGTACAGTTAAGAAGATGGATAGCTTTTTAAGACTTCGAACAGGGAATTGGACAAAAAATTGTACCTCCTATTTAAGAAGGGCAATCTTGGTTTGAACAAAAGACTAAAAATTATGGATGATTCCTGTCAGGTGAGAATGTTATGGAAATCGTGAAATATATTTTTACAAAATTGCAAAAGGAACACTACACCAATATTTGTTCTTTGGTTTAGTGTTCCTTGAAGTTAGCTTTTCGGTGAAACCTAAACTCAATCTGCTGAGGAATGTAAGTGCAGTCGGGGATCGAGTTGCTGCAAAATGGGACTTGTAGCTTATTTTTGCTGGAGTTTACTCCAGGGCCAGGCGCATAATATGTTTGTCTGTATTTGACGGTCAATATTATACCAGCCTATTTTCTGTATATTTCAAATGTTAAATCCTATGACAGGGGAAATATTGATACATTTTAATAATTTTGAAGCTAAATGTGATGATTTTGGTAATGCATACCTCTTTTTAAAATTTCAATATGTTTAGGGACTAAAAATTGACTATTGTGGTATAGGAAGCAAGACTTTGATAACCATATGATTCTTCCAAAAGTGTTGCTAAAAGTGATTATTTGATAGTCTTGAGGCTAAATATAGTCATAGTTGTCTATGGAATCAAGACTTTGACAACCTCTTATGGTCGCCAAAAATACCAGTGGCAGTCATATTCCATTGCATTTACAAGTTTCGCTGTCCCCGCTCTGTTGTCTAACTCAAGAGAACGAAAGACCAGGCCATTGAATCAAAGTGTGGCAGCTCCAAAACCTAAAAATAAATTGTCCTATTTTTCTTTTAGATAGAAAAGGAAGGGGGGGTGTTTGAATTCATCTTGTTCTCACTTCAAGCCGTGTGTCGTCTGCTAGTATCCTAATTAATCCCAGGGTTTTCCATTTTTGTTTCTGTTCTTTGACAGGTTCCATTTTTCTAGGTCATTCGATGCTTCTCTCCTTTTTCAGGTAAGTCTTTTTTTTGTTGCTTTTTTTAAGGGAAAAATATAATTTTTCTCTTTTGAACTATTGATATTTTGACATTCAGTACTCTAAGTTATCGATTTTGTTACATTTCGTCTCTTAACTATAAACCGTTTATTTTTTGAACCCTCAACCGTTAATTTAGACATAAATTGTTATTTTTATTCAGTGCAATGAAGACTTTATTCTCATGCAAAACATAACAATAAAAAATTATGAGAATAAAATCGTCATGTCACTAGACAAAAACATTAATTTTTGTCTCAATTAATTACAGAGGGTACAAAGTGTAAATAATTAATAGTTAAAGACCGAGATGTAACAACATCGATAATTTAAGGTGCAAAGTATCATAATTCCAATAATCGATATACGAAAAATGCAATTAACCCTTTACTTTACTATGTCTATTCAATAGTTGCATATCCTTCAAACCTCTTAACTCATTAATTTATAAACAGTGTTTAGGTTCCAAGAACCCGGTCGGGTAGGTAGGCGCTGCAAATATATTGTGGGCGCTGCATATATATTGTGGGTCAAGATTTAAATTATTTAGTTCGAGACAATTCTAAAAAGTATCCAAAATTTATGAACTCTTATTGGATAGTGTGATGTGTTTCAAGATAATTAAAAACTCTCCTAGTGCTCCATCAATTGACTATAAATTTGCTATGAATGCTATATAGATAATTTCCATTGAACATAGACAGACCCTAAATTTATTTTAGTGGAATGATGGCTACTGTTGTCCGTAGAAGACCTAGTTTTTGAGACAAGTATTTAACTTCAGACACTTGCGGAAAGAACTAAAACCGGGGTTCCAAATGATATTAAAAAAAAAACTTAAATCAAGGAGATTACGAGATTAATTAAGCCTGAAAAATTAAGCTCTTTTAGCTAAATCGAAGAAGAAGAAGATCCACTTGCCTTTTATACGCACGTATGACTGATCATCTCGCCTACACTTGGCACATTATCCTCCAACCCAAAAATATATAAAAAAATATATTATTCTAATTAATAAAATCTCCTAAATTAAATTACTGGTCGTCTTTTGGAAATCTTTGAACCGATTACAATCTCTGATTGAGCTGTATTGTTATCTATCCCACCTGGTTTACTGTAATGACAGACCGTTGAAGAGTTTTTTTTATCAAATCTTTTAGCGTTGATATTTAAGGGTCATTTCGGTACTCACCGGAATAAGAATTTTAAAAAACGGAATTCGGAAATTTCGGTTCCATTACTTTTGTCTAAAATGCTTAAAATTTGGTCCAAAATGCTTAAAAAATTATTTTTTTTAAAAAAATTCATATGTTGCATCAATTTCATAATATTGTTTTTAAACATATTATGATTATCAAGACATTAAAAGAAAAAAATACAACACTATATTTTGTTCAAAATAAACTAAATTATACTAAAAATTTATTATTATTTTTTAAAATACCAGAACCGAAAAATTTCGACATTTCCACTTGAATTTTCAGTTTTAATTTCGGTGGTATCGAAATAGATAGGAATCGAAACCGAAAATTTCGATTTCCACGTGTTAAATGGCTCACCCTTGTTGATATTGATGCCGCATTTTTTCTTTGCATAGACTAATAATGTTTTACTGAACCCTTTCCGCTCGTTTGATCTCAATATGGGGAATCTGACCTAATCAGGTTTCTACTTTGGGAAATAATAAAAAAAGTCTCTCTTTTGACATCTAGGCAACAACTTCTTGACAATTTTTTTATTCATTGCCAAACCCTATGCGCTATTCTTTTTTGCGATTTCAATCTTATAAGCCCTTAGGTTTGTTCAAATTTACTAGCTTTGCCTCTATGCGCAAAACCAGCTTCAGGCCATGGTTGTGCCACGTAGGTGGTCTGGAATAAAGTGGGAAGATAACGAGGAAGTGCCTAAGATTGGCCACACAGACTTCAAAAAAGGCTATGAAAGTAGACATTAATCTTGGACCCAACGTCGATTCAAAGAATTGGGCATCGAAGTTACAGGGAAAGTATCTTTTTATTCGCAAACGGTCAGTGTTTTTTTTTTTTTTGGAGATTTTGTTTTGTACTTTTGTGAAGAGAGTAATGCTGGGAATTTTGTGAGGCTGTGGTGTGGAGCTTCTGCGTGGTGTAAATGTACCGCAACCGAAGTTTTTTGTTGTTGTGTGGTTCTCTTTCTCGGTGGCCTAGCAGGAACAGGAGACCCTCTCAACGTGGTACTGTCACCTCTCTCTCTCTCGTTCTCCTTACAGTGTGTATTAGGATGGTTTGTTAATTTTTCTCTTTTTTTTTTAATTTTTCTGGTTCATGAGAATATGATGGTACTGTTGCTCGTCTTGTTTGTGCTTGAAAGTTCAAAATATATGGACGGGAATATGATCGAATAACGAGTATTGTAAATTGGTTCTACATCTGAAGAATTTGTTGATCATTGTTTCCTAATAGTGTGGAAGCGATGGTGCATGTTGTGTCGGCTGTGCTGAAATTTCTATACTGAGCTGCATTAATTTTCACCCAGCAGGATACCTGTCGTTACGTTTGTCAAGCTGAGGTGTTGATCTTGAGGAGAAATTAGGGTTTCTTTATATGCTTGGGCCACTAAAATGAGTTTTTGACTCACAATGGTAATGGTGGAAGTGAGAGGGTGTAACAGAAGTCGGAGAATACCGCCGTTTCTTGGATGTGTTTGTTCTGGTCTTCATGCAGCCCTAGGTGGATAGTAATGGAGGGTTCATCTGAGTCTGCTTGGCAGAGGTCTGATAGTTCTAGGGGATTGAATAGTTCTGGAGTCTCAGAGAGGAATCCAAGGCTTCTTGGTGCCAACAGAATTGGCTTATCTGACGATGCAACGCATGAGTTTGGAAAGGAGAGAGGTAGGGTTATGTGGGCTCACGCTGATCATCTCAAAAACCAGGGTGGTTTGTCTGGAGTTTGTGAGGAGGTAGCGGTTGATCCTTTTGTCCGTGCCATAGAATGGGGTGATGTTAGTTTGAGGGAGTGGTTGGACAAACAGGAACGATCTGTTGATGTCTTTGAATGCTTGCACATATTTAGGCAAGTATTGGAGATTGTTAACATAGCACATTCGCAAGGCATTGTTGTGCATAATGTGCGGCCTTCCTGCTTTGTGATGTCCTCTTTCAACCATGTCTCCTTCATTGAGTCTGCATCTTGTTCGGATTCTGGTTCTGATTCTTTGGAGGATGGTTCCAATAACCAAAACATGGATGAGAAGAATTCATCCTTTTCCTTTCCCCTTCCCCATGATAGACAACAACAAAGAAGCAGCATAGGAAGTGAAGGTTTTCAACCCGAGACGACACCAAATAATGCTTTTTCAGACACTACTTGCATGCAGTCAAGTTCAGTCTATGCAGCACGTATAGCATTAATGGAGGAGACTGAAGAAACTAAAGAGAAAGATAGGGGGAAAGTTGAAGAAGCAGAAGCAAAGAAACAACCTTTTCCAATGAAACAGATATTGCTCATGGAGACCAATTGGTACACGAGTCCTGAGGAGGTTGAGGGTTCTTCAAGTTCATGTGCTTCAGACATTTATCGGTTGGGGGTTCTCCTTTTTGAGGTTCACAAGATAAACTAGTTCCTTTCCTTTATTTCTTCTTCCAAGTAAAAATTGAGGGTACAATTGAAGTATGACATCACTTTTTATGTTTCTCTCTCTTAGTTACTTATGTTATCGTTCTACTTGTGATCAGTTATTCTGTCCATTTAGCTCAAGAGAAGAAAAATGGAGAACCATGTCTAGTCTGAGGCATCGAGTTCTTCCTCCTCAACTGTTGCTGAAATGGCCGAAAGAAGCATCATTTTGTTTATGGTTACTGCACCCTGATCCAAGTAGTCGGCCAAAAATGGGGTAATCTCTTATTTCCAAATGCCTTTTGCATATCCATGCCTTTTGTTGGTAACTTCCATGCCTGGATGTACTAAAGGTAGACAGAAGATGAGGACTTTTCAAGTTGGAGTACGAGGAAAATTGGTTTGATTATTTACAACATGTATTTACAATGGATGAATTGTGTGGTGTATTAGTACTAATGTTAGAAGAGTTGTGGCTGGAGTTTGCTTAGTTATTTTTTAAGCTGCACTTTGAACTAAGTAATTTTTCAGGATTCATATTAGAAGGGAGAAGGTCAGCAAATTGAAATCCTTTTATACATAACTAGGGAATTATAAAATCAATTTTCAGATGCATATAATCACATAAGTTTCTTAGATTAGCTATTTGTTGCGCATATCTAAAGTCTTCTTCATCAGTGGTTTCTTATGATAAGTTTGAGCATTCAGAAACATTAACCAATGCAGTTCTGAATTGGTTGAAGCATTTACTGAACTAAAATAAAAGCTTTTTTTCAAAACAACTGTGATAAGTACCTTAGCATATTAACTACTAGTCTCATTTGAATTTGAGAAGTTTAATTAGGTGGCAAGCCAAGGGCATGTTCGGTTGAGTGTTTTTTTAAGATTTGCATCATACTTTTATATTTACATGCCAAACATCACAAAACACACGTATTCCAATATAACACTTTATTAACTTTTTTACAAACATCAATCCCTTTTAACAACTTATGCACGCATGTCAATACAACTTTAACAATACTTAAATATTCACAATTTTATCAGAATCCTACAAATTTCTTCCAAAAGAACATCACCCAAGTCATAGGAAAGGGTACGTTGGCTTCCAGCTCTATCTATCTCAGCTGGCATCCTGCTCTCGGGGCATGGAGTCCTGGGCTTTTCTTTTCTTTCCTTGAAAAAGCAATCAATAATAGAACACCTATTTTATAATCTTCATTTCTTTTACTGTTGCATTTCAGAAATCCCACCCTATCTTGAGTATCTTCCCTAGTATTTTGCATTTTTTTATAAGTAAGAAGAACTTTATTGCAAAAACAAAAAGAGGTAACAGTACAAAGAGCTATATTAAGGACCTACTCCAAGCAAGCTACAAAGCTAAGGAAATCAGCAAAAGGAGAGCCCAAAACAGCATTGGCCCAAAGAAAAAGGGAGCTCAACAACAAACCCCTCAACCCGACTACAGACGAGAAAGAGTTCTCAAAACACCTCTCATTCCAAATAACCCACCAAATACACAAAAAAATCATCTTCCACACGCTCAAAGCAAGAGGGTTGATGAACTTTCGCCTCCATCAAAACAACACCTCAATCACCTTAGAAGGCATAACCCAGCAATAATTCATAATGCGCGACATCACAATAAAGGAGAATATGATCCACTGATTCCCCATTGCACCTACAAAGGTAGCACCCATCAAGTAAGCAAAGACTCTTCCTCTTCAAATTATCTATAGTCAAGAGTCTCTCATGCGTCGCTTCCCACACAAAGAATGACTCATAGGAACAAGGGACCTCCAAATCTGCCTCCACGAAAAAGACATAATGGGGCTACAAGAAAGAAGCCCATAGAACAATTTCACCGAGAAGATGCCATTCTTGGTGCCCATCCAGTGCAACTTATCTTCAACCCCACTCCTCAAGGGCTTGGAATAAAGAAGAGAGTAGAAAGCTGAAAAAAAGCTCAACTTCCCAATCATTCGCAGCCCTAAAAAACTGAACATTTCAAGCTTCCAAACCAGAATTCCCCTCCCAATTATTCGCCACCCAAGCCTTATTACTAGCAATAGAAAAGAGGGACGGGAAGACATTCCTTAAGGGTCTCTCCCCACACCAAATGTTACTCCAAAAGCGAACTCTATTACCACGACCCACCTCTAACCTGATCAAGTGGCTAAAAGGATCCCACCCTTTGCTAATAAACCTCCAAAGACCAACTCCATAAATACCTCTCCTCGGAAAGGTTCTCCACCCACCCAACGCACTCCCGAACTTCTCCATTATAACATTCCACCACAAGCTGTTATTTTCGAAAGCAAAGCGCCACAACCACTTCCCAAGCAAAGCCTTATTGAAAGTGATTAAGCGTCTAATACCCAACCCTCCTTGCCTTATGGGGCAGCACACTTTTTCAAAATTAATCAAGTGAAACTTATGCTCTGACACATTGCTACCCCACAATTTTTTTTTTGATAAGCAAGACAATCTAATTAGAATAGTGACAAATGTACAAGGGGCTATACCGAAGCCACTAGTTCAAACAAGCAAGAAAACTAAGAAAATCATCAATATCAACAAAAAGGTCATCCAACAAAGCATCAGCCCAACAGAAAAGAGAAAATAACATAAAACCCTGCAACTTGACCAAGGAGCAAGAACAACTATCAAAGCATCTATTGTTCCTCTCCCTCCAAAGGCTCCACCAAATACATGCGGGAATCATCCTCCAAATAGCCTTAGCGAAAGGGTTAGAGAACTTCCTGTCCCAACTCCACATCACATTCACCACTTTCTCAGGCATCACCCAAAAATAATTAACAATATTGAGAATATGGTTCCAAAGCCCTCACGCCGGGGAGCAATGAAGAAGCAAATGGGCAACCGACTCTCCGTCACACCGTCAAAGATAAAACCAATCAACAATATACACTTCCCTTCTTCGAAGATTATCAGTAGTAAGGATCCGCCCAAACGAAGCCTCCTAAACGAAAAAGGAGACTCTAGAAGGACATTTCGTCCTCCACACAACTTTCCAAGGAAAAGACAAATCATTACAGCCAGCAATACAAGCATTCATGGATCTCACCGAAAAAATCACATCCTTAGACTCCTTCCAACACAATGTGTCTTCCTCATCTCTCCTAATAACCAGCCCATACAAAAGAGAATTAAAAGCCGAAAAATCCTCCAACTCCCAATCGTTAGCAGGTCTAACGAAAGCAACACTCCACACCACAAACCTATTGTTCCTCGCCATGCACTCCTCCACCAAAAGCCTCATTGTGATGAGCCAACGAGAAGACGACCGGAAACACACAAGATAACAGTCTATCGCCACACCACACATCATGCCAAAATCTGACCCTATCTCCGTTACCCACCAAAAATCTGAGATGGTTACTAAAAACCTCCCAACCTTTACTAATGATACGCCACAGACTAACACCATAAGGTCCCCGACAAGGGGGAGTCCTCCAACCACCCAAAGAACACCCATACTTAGCTACTATAACCATCCTCCAAAGTCTGTCCCGCTCAAGAGCAAAGCGCCAAAGCCACTTGGACAAGAGAGCCTTATTGAAAGCAACAATACTCCGAAGCCTCAACCCCCCATGCTGGACAGGAGAACACACCAAAGCCCAATTCACAAGATGAAGCTTATGCGCACTACCATCACAACCCCACAGGAAATCCCTCTGAATTTTTTCCAACCGAGTTGCCACCACAACCGGAATAGGAAACAGTGAAAGGAAATAAGTATGGAGACAAGATAGAGTAGACTTGATGAGAGTGAGTCTACCCCCTTTAGACAAATATAATCTCTTCCAGCCTGCTAATCTCCTCTCCATCCGTTCAAGAATATCATCCCAAATATGAACGCATTTGAAACTAGCGCCCAAAGGAAGACCAAGATATTTCATAGGCAATGATGATACACCACAACCCATAATACCAGCAAGCTCCTGAGTGTTAAGAACATTACCAATGGGAAGAACCTCAGATTTAAACAAGTTAATTTGAAGTCCAGAGACCGCATCAAAGCATAAAAGGAGACACCTAAGAGTCCGAAACTGATTCACCTCCGCCCCACACAACACCAAAGTGTCATCCGCAAAAAGCAAGTGAGAGATATTCACACCCCCACCACCCACCTTGAAACCCTCCAAACCACCATGACTCAGCACTCTCCCCATCATGCGGCTAAAGACTTCCATAACAATGACAAACAAAAGGGAAGAAAGAGGATCGCCTTGCCGTAACCCACAAGAGCTACTAAAAACACCTTCCGGACATCCATTGACAATCACCGAGAATTTCACAGAAGACACAAAACAAGATCCACCTGTACCATTTTTTGCCAAATCCACACCTACGCAACATATACAAAAGAAAGTTCCAGTTAACATGATCATATGCCTTCTGAATGTCCAACTTACACATCATTCCTGGTACCCCCGACCTCAACCTGGAATCAATGCAATCGTTGACAATGAGAACCGAATCCAAAATCTGCCTACCTTTGACAAAAGCATTCTGCGAAGTAGAAATAATCTTTCCCAAAAGAGGCCTCAACCTGTTGGCCAACACTTTGGCCAAGATCTTATACACACCCCCCACAAGGCTAATGGGACTGAAATCCTTAAGCTCAACTGCCCCCGGCTTCTTAGGTATGAGAACAATGAAAGAGGAGTTAAAGCTCCGCACAAATTTTTCTTCCCTAGCAAACTCATGGAGCATCGATAAAACATCCACCTTAATAACCTCCCAACAAGCTTGAAAGAAAGCAATAAAGAATCCGTCAGGACCCGGAGCTTTGTCACCATTAAGACTATGCACCACCCCGGTCACCTCCTCCTCCTTAAAAGGACTTTCAATCCACTCCGTCTCCTCTGCCGAAATGCAATCAAACTCAAGCCTCTCCAATGAGGGACGCCACTCAAACGATTCCGAGTATAAGGAAGAATAGAACTCCACAATCTTCTCAGAAATCCTGAAGGATCCTTCACCAATTCCCCCTCCACCATCAAGCTCGAGATCGAGTTGGCTCTCCTATGAGAATTTGCAATACTGTGAAATAATTTTGTACATCTATCACCCTCCTTGAGCCAGAGGGCTCTAGACTTCTGCCTCCAACTGATTTCCTCTTAATCAATCAAATTATTCAGCTCCTTGGAAATCTTCGCCCTCCTATCCACACCCTCACCATCGAGGCAACCCTCCTCATCTAATCCATCCAAAGACGCAAGCTCATTCAAGAGAGCTGATTTCTGAATGTTCAGATCGCCAAACACTTACTGATTCCACACTTTAAGATCCAATTTCAGCGCCTTTAACTTGGAGAAAAGCACAAAACTGGGAGACCCCCTAAAATGATAAATTTACCACCACTCCTTAACCTTGCCCACAAACCCATCCACTTTGAGCCACATGTTCTCGAAACGGAAAGACTTATTAGGGCCACCAAATCTGTCGCTCTCCAACAAGATCAGAAAATGATTCGACAACAATCGGGGGAGTCTCCTCTGAATCACCTCCGGATACAACGACTCCCATCTCGGATTAACGAGAAAACGGTCAATCCGAGACCAAGACTGGAAGGATCTACCGCTAGACCAAGTGAAAGACCCACCAATCAAAACAAGGTCCACCAACTCCAACTCGGATAAGAAATCCGAAAACTCCTTCATGGCACTCCTAACGCCCCCCTCCCGAACGCTCGCCGGGGAATCGAGTCACATTAAAATCACCACCTACGTACCAAGGAAGATTCCACCAACTATACACCCCAGCCAATTCATCCCACAAGAGCCTTCTACATCCATCGTCATTGGGGTCATAGACCCCAGAAAATAACCACTGAACCCCATCATCAACATTCTTAAAAACTAGAGAGATGGAGAATGTCCCAATGCAAGACTCAATCAACTCCATACACCGAGAATCCCAAAGGCATAACACCCCTCCCGACACACCATCAGCCTCCAAGCAACACCAACTGACATGAGGCCCACCCCACAAACATCTCACCAAGGCACAAGACATCACCGCAACTTTGGTCTCCTGGAGGCACACCAGATCAGCCTTCCACCCTCTCAACAAATTGCCCACCCTTTTGCACTTCCCCCTATCGCCCAACCCCCTCACATTCCAACTAATGATTATAGGCTTCATAAATGATTCACAAGCGCCCTCTCTACCTTCCTATTCTTCCTAGAAGAAAAGGCACTACCATCATAATTAACAGAACATTTTAGGGATTTTAATTCTCTAACCAACTTACCTCCAGATTTCCCCGAATGCTTTCTGTCCATCTCTTTTTCCTTTTCTAATGCTTCAAAAAGTTCCAACAAAGCATCCTCACGCCCATCACACGAAACCCCTACTAAATGTTTGAAAGACGAGATCATCTCCAAGATCCAAAATGATGGAGACGCCCCTTCCTCACAAAAAGAATTTGGGTAAACAATTTGTAGCGGCTCCGCAGAATCCTCCGCTCTCCTGCCTTTGAAACTGACTACCTCCCCCACCAAGCAACACCCCCAAAGCCGAGCTACCACCCAAGTCGCACGATCGAGGGCTGCAATCCTGCTGCGCAAGATCCACAAAGCAGACATCACCCAGACCTGAAGAGCAACCAGCCACATGCCTCTCAACCAACCCAACCACCTCCTTCTTAGCCAAGCTCACGTCGGAGCACATCAGAACGCCCACAGAACCACCATCCACATACATACTAGGCTGTCCCACCTCCGAAACTTCAGAAAAAATGACCCCGACAGAGGCAACCTTGGTCGGCGACGACCCAAAAGGACCCAAGGCCTCCGTAACCACCATAGCCTGCTCGGAAACCTCCGTCCCCCTCCCCGACTCCACTTCAGAAGATCCCAAGCCCTCCCCGGCGTCCCCCGTCTCCACAAAGGCAGGCTCCCCCATCGCCGGCAAGGTCAGGTCCTCCATCGAGAGACCCGAGACATTCACGCCGAGAAGCTGGCCCCCAAAAAATCTCTTTGCAACTTCTCCAATCTACAGCCACGGCTGAAGGGATGGGAAACAGAGACAAGAAATAAGTTGGGAGATTAGCAAGAGTGGACTTGATCAAAGTAACTCTACCACCTTTCGAAAGATAGCTCCTCTTCCAGCCAGCCAACCTCTTTTCCGTTCTCTCAATAATGTCATTCCAAATATTATTGCTTTTAAAGCGAGCTCCCAAAGGGAGGCCAAGATAAGTGAGGTAGAGAAGCAACCTTACAACCCAGAATATCAGCCAGTACTTGGACATTGGCCACCTCTTCAATGGGAATAGCGTCAAATTACAAGAGATTAATCTTAAGGTCGGACACCGCTTCAAAACAAAGCAAAAGGCACCGGAGATGGCGAAACTGGCTCTCCTCAGTCCCACACGAAATAAGAGTGTCATCTGCGAAGAACAAATGAGAGATGTTCACCCCACCACTGCCAACCGTGAAACCCTCAATGGATCGCGCCTCAACCAACCTATTCAGCATCCGACACAGAGCTTCCATGACAATAACAAATAAAAAGGGCGAGAGGGGGTCGTCTTGGCGCAAACCGCGAGAACCACTAAAGAATCCCTTAGAGACCCATTCAACATCACCAGCACCGAATATCTAGGAGAAGAAATACATAACTCCATCCATCGACTCCACTTATTTCCAAAGCCACACCTCCGCAACAAGTAAAGGAGGAAGCTCCAGTTGACATGATCATAAGCCTTTGGTCAACCTTTTAGGGGCTTCAAAGTTGACCGCCGACCTTTGGGCCTCCAGCTTAAACCCACAAACCATGCATTTTAAGTTCTCTATGGGGCCCAACCACAGACATCCATCTCACCAACCCAATCAGGCAATCCAGCTCCCCCCTCATCCTTAGTAAAGTCTCCCACGCATCTCCATCCGACACAACTGACCACGGTGGCAGCTTAATAAAAGCCTCATTGGGAATCACCAAACGGGTCGCCTCCCTTTTGTCCTCATCTTTTGCATGCGGGACGACAAGGATGTCAATTGACGACCGCTGTTCAACTCTGAAAAAAGACATCAACTCTCGTTTTGACAAACCAGCAGGACACTTTCTATTGACAGCTTTCTCCTTCGACATGGAAGAGGAAAATAACTGGGGAAGCGTGATGCCTGCCTCTACTGAAGCATGCATATCTCGTGACCCTACTGCATCCCCTGAAATTTGAACAGGGGCTCGTGACCTTCCACAGGCTTCGTTCACCACTGTCGGAGCTGCCACAACCTGAGCAAAAGAAACTTTCGGTCGAACCTTAGAGAAGCCCACCTGTTTCACTGAAAAACTCGCTGAACGAAAATAGGACACTACATCACGAAAGACGTAATTCAAGATCTGCCACCCATAGCCATTTCGACCTGCCTGCACCATCACCACCCCCACCTTCCTTCTCCCTCCATTTTCGAACAACCGCAACATAAGGATCACCTTTGTTACAACATCTTTGTGCCAAAAAGCCACGCCAAGACTCATTGAACTTAGAGGCAAAGTCTACTGCAGGGGAAGCACCAGTAATCGATCGGACATATTGACCATCCACACAGCCCCATACTTTCCCATATGGATCACGTTCACAAATCGGGAACTCCATTATGATAATTGAATATCGTCCTTCGCACTAATCCTCACTTGGAATTCCTTAGACTCAATACGGAAATTGCGAGTAAAAGTGTCATCACGAAGCCGATGTGATCACATACCCTCCGGCCACTCTTGGTTGTCCATGCCGATCATAGCAGCATACATCTCACGATTAACACTCCCTTCAAGCTGCACATACAACATATAGGCCGCACTTGGAACATACAAAGTTCAATCAATTACTACACAAAGACTTAATAAAAATATCAGCCAATTGGTCTCCGAATTTCACAAACGGTGTAGTTACAGGTGTTGCAAAGCCAATCTCCTAAAGAAAATGTTGTAGCCATGCGACTCACTAGCTGTATGTGCCATTGCTCTACACTCTACTCCTGCACTAGACCTTGTGACTACTGTTGGTTTCTTACTTTTCAAGTTACTATATTCCTGCTAAGGAATGTATAGTATCCTGTAGTAGACTGTCTATCTGGAGGAGAACCCTAGTATTTTGCATTAGATCTGCTTTCATTGACGAAGTGCTATTGAATCTTCTTAACCATTGAATCTCTTAATGGTTAAGAAGAATGACGGGGACCTTTAAAGGCATTTTTACATCTAAGCTTCCCTAAGAGAGAACAAAAAAAAAAAGCTTTCCTGAGAGAGAATGTTCATAGTCTTGCTTTTTATGCCATTTGTACCAGCGAATTGTTCCAGAGCGAGTTCATTAGTGAACCGAGACATGATTTAGAACAACGAGAAGCAGCAATTGAACTTAGAGAAAGAATAGAGGAGCAGGAGTTATTGCTTGAATTCCTTTCGCTTATTCAACAAAGAAAACAGGAAGCTGGTGATAAGTTGCAAGTCACCATTTCTCTTTTATGTGCTGATATTGAAGAAGTCATGAAGCAGAAAACAATTCTGAAGAAAAAAAGTGGCTCATGTCCAGAACTTGCTAGTGATGATTATTTAGTTTCAAGTCTCCCATCAATGAATATTATTGATGGTGATGATTCTACTAGCTCGGGGTCCAGGAAACGATTTAGACCGGAACTGCAGATTCAGAATGTAGAAGAATGTGATGAAAATCTAGATGTCAGTACACTCTGCGAAAGCAATGAAAGCTTTCTGTCAAAAAGTTCTCGGTTAATGAAGAACTTTAAGAAACTGGAGTCTGCATACTTTTTGACAAGATGCAGGCCAATCAAATCCTCAGGGAAATCAGTTAGTAGACATTCTCCAATCAGTAGTGATGGTAAGGGGTCTATTGTTGTTACCGAAAGAAGTTCTGCTAATAATTTGGCATCGAAAGAGCAGTATAGTGACTACAGACGAAGTGGTTGGATAAATCCATTCCTTGAAGGTTTGTGCAAGTATCTATCGTTCAGTAAGTTAAAAGTTAAAGCTGACTTGAAGCAAGGGGATCTGTTAAATTCTTCCAATCTAGTATGCTCTCTCAGTTTTGATCGGGATGGAGATTTTTTTGCTACGGCTGGTGTGAACAAGAAAATTAAGGTATTTGAATGTGACACAATCATAAATGAAGATCGCGATATCCACTATCCTGTTGTTGAAATGGGTAGTCAGTCAAGGCTAAGCAGTATATGTTGGAACAGTTATATCAAAAGCCAGATTGCTTCAAGCAACTTTGATGGTGTTGTGCAGGTAGAGAAACATTCTATTCGCTTCCATTATTTGGCTTTCTATTTCTTCCTAGTAACTCAGTTGCTTGTCAAGTTCAGGTCTGGGATGTTACAAGAACTCAAGCACTGATGGAAATGGGAGAGCATGAAAGGCGAGTATGGTCGATAGACTTCTCATCAGCAGATCCAACAATGTTGGCTAGCGGGAGCGATGATAGTTCTGTTAAGCTCTGGAGCATCAATCAGGCAATTCTAATTTTTGCACTTGGTGGATGTCAGCTTTGAAACTAAACGTACTGCAGTCATATCAATGCATGCTGTGTATATTTACTTCTGGATGCATGATAAGTTTCTCTCTTACATGGGTTGCTACTGCAGGGGGTCAGTATTGGTACCATCAAAGCAAAGGCCAATGTCTGCTGTGTTCAGTTCCCCTTGGATTCTGGTCGTTCCCTTGCATTTGGCTCAGCAGATCATAGGATTTATTACTACGATCTCCGTAATCTGAAAATTCCTCTGTGCACATTAATTGGGCACAACAAAACTGTGAGTTACGTCAAATTTGTTGATACAATGAATATTGTTTCTGCATCCACGGACAACACCCTGAAGCTATGGGATTTGTCGACGTGCACATCTCGGGTTATTGACACTCCGGTTCAATCATTCACAGGACACATGAATGTAAAGGTACATTCACTGGTCATGCTGCATTTCCTATCTACATTCATATAATCTGAAATATTATTCTATGTTTCTATTCTGTCAAGGTTGGTTTCATTTCGAGTACTATGTTAATCATTGCATTATCTTGTTCTTATAACTATGAAGAGATTAGTTGGGGCAAGCAAGTCATAAACATAGGTGATGGTCGGCCATGCAAAAAATTCACCATTTTGAGGAAATTTTTTTAAAGCAAAAAAATTCACAACCAAACATCCACACTCAGCACAAGCTCCAATACTATTTCACACAAATTCCAATTCATTTTCAAAAAAGAAATCTATCAAATCTTCTTTCTCCATTCTTGCACCCAACCCCAATACTTTGTTATTAAAAAATTCCATGAAAGCATCTCTCTACACCTTTTACAAACTCCAATAAAAATCAATCTACGATCAAATATCTTTAAAAAATTGCACCAACTTTTTACAAACGCTAATAAAACTCCAATCTACCTAGATATTTACACCACTATTAAATGTTCTACAAATTTGGAGAATTTTTTGCATCCGAACATCACCTAGTTGAAGCTAAAGGATAAGGTTGAGACACTTTCGATTCAATTAGAAGCTTTTGGCCAATACAAATGAAATCAGGGGCTTCATGCAAGTTCACTCAATGGTGGAACCAAGCCGGGGCGGACAGGGGCCACCGGCCCACCGCCCCGGTTGGCTGTGCTGCGCCTCATTTTTTTAATATGAAGTTTTGCCCTCTTTAGCCCAAGGCCTGCCCCCCTTGGCCCACCCAACCCAGCCCCGCCCCTCTTTGCCCAACCCAGCCCGCCCCACCTTGCCAAAACAGCCCGCCCCCTTGTCCCGTGACTTGCCCAAGCCAGCCTTCCACCACTTAGCTCCTGATTCCCACCGATTCACACGACCTTTCCCTCTCAACGCACTGCCTCACTCCCCCCAGTGAGCCAATCCCTCCCAACTCCTATGGCGCCGGCGACTCTCAGCTCCCCTCCTCCACCGGCGACCGGCCAGATTCGCGAGGGCAGAAACCGTCGACCACTCTGCACTCCAGCCTCTCTCTCTCTCTTAGCCTCTCTTTCTCTCTCTCGGGTTCTCTCTCTCAGTTGCCCGCCGCCCATCAGCCACCAGGTCAGACTAGCCTTTCTCCCTCTTCTCTTAGCCTCTCTCTCTAAGCTAACTAGGGTTTGAATTGATTTGTTAGGGCTTTAATTGAATTGTGAATTTGTTATGGTTTGAATTGAATTGTGAATTTTTTCTATAAATTGAATTGTGAATTTGTTAGGGTTTGAATTGATTTGTTAGGGCTTAAATTGAATTGTGAATTTGTTAAGGTTTGAATTGAATTGTGAATTTGTTAGGGTTTGAAATGATATGTTAGGCTTATGAACTATGTCTTGTTATTAATCAGATGTGTTACTAAATATTGCAAAGAAACATATTGATTGCTAGAAGGAGTACATTCCATCAACAAACTTAAAGATTCTACTTTTATTATAGGCCATGTGGTATCTAGATAGCTTATATAGGACTACAACTGTACCAAATAGGTAAACTAACCTCTTTCTTTCTGCCAATTATACGGAAACCAGACACAAAAAGCTTATTACCCCAAATAGCAGCTTACCAGCTGATTAACTAAATTGTAAAAAACTCGAGCATAGATACTTATGCCTATGGCTCAGTGGTAATTCTACCCTGTCCAAGATGGAGGCCTGGGATTTGACCTGCTGAGCATGTTGGATTTACGGTTCTGTATTCACTGAGAAAATTAATTAGGCAGATGAAAAGAAACCCTTAGTCCTTAGCTCTTCTGTAATTTGGAGAAAATTTTTGCCATCCTCTCTCTCTCTTTGTTGAATTTTCTTTTCAGCACTTGTTCCTTATTTTGTTATTCATTGTTAGACTACTGTGTAGAAATATTTGAGATACAAGACGTCCCGTGGCAGTTGTAAGTCACATATGTGTGGCAATATTCTTTTCTCAAGATTTTTGGAGAAGATTTATATTAATTACAAACTAGTGTTGATGTCTTTATTTATGCTGAAACTGCATTTGGAGTGTAGGTAGTGGAAGTGAATGTGATAGTGATTTGATTTCTGATCCCATATTTTTTATATGAACACTGCATATGTAGTAAAGTATTTTTTTTTTAGATTGAATTGGCTAATGATTTTTGTTTTGTATGAACACTGCATACGACGGTACGTGTATTTTAATATTTTTAATGTTATTAGTCTTTAATTTCCGATATTTTAACTCTAAGACACTTTTTGCATTACGTAGGATTTTTTCTTTGTCATTTTGCCTTAGGAATTTGCTCCCTTCAAATTCAATCCATGGTTCCGCCACTGAGTCCACTAGTTCAATTGTTGAGAATTCTAAGACAGACAGTTGACTAGTCTAGTTCTTGACAGTAGCAGTCATAGGCGACACAAATGTTCGGATTGTACTGTTAGGGCTATATCCAAATCTTCCTCCCTATTGTTATACTCCATTAGTATTGATGCTAGATGGTTGCCTTTTCTCTCCGAGTCGTGTTCAACAGTGATATCTGGTTGCAAATGTGTCTTAGAGCCAGTTGTTGTGGCGGTCTTTGTTCTCTTTTCAATATAAGATTTTTTTTACTTTGTAGATGGGTCTCTCGTCCTATTTTATAAAAATAAGGCTTAATTAGTCCACTAGTCCCTGGGGTATTGCTCAATCCCAAATTGGTCCTTAGGGTAACTTTCGTCCTAGACTAGTTCATTCTTATTGTCCTGAGATGGTCATTTCATCAACTCCAGATCTTGAAAATAGAAAAAAAACCTCACGTGGCTCAAAGGGATACATATTAACCAATTGCTAATAATCACGTTCTCTCTTAATTCCAAATCATCCAACATACCACGTATGACCGATCCCCTTTATTTTTATTTTACCTAAAATTCTCTACGTCTAACAGAAAAAAATTCTTAATTGACAACTCTCCCTTAAACATTGAGTTAGTCTAACTTAACATAGAGAATTTGAGGTGAAATTAAAATTAACTGGTTCGGTCATATGTCGCGCATCAAGTGATTTGGCAATTAATTGGGACACAGTTTATTGGCAAATGGTTAATACATGTCCCCATTACCCATGTTGGATTTTTTCTATTTCTAGGATTTTTAAAATTGACGAAATGACCACTTAAAGACAGGAAGAATTCCACAGGACCAGTCTAGGATGAAACTTACCTTAGGAACTAGTTTGAGATTAGTCAATACCCTAGGGACCAGTGGACTAAGTAAGCCTAAAAATAATATAGTTTCCGATGTTAGTGGGAGATGCTACCATCTGAGATTGCCTTATTAATATATTGACTTCATATATCTATTTATTCATATTTTTAACGTGATGATTAAACTTTTGGATTAAGGTTATCCAATTCAGTTGATATAAAGGTGAAACGATGGTTCTTTTAGTGAACCACCAGCCCATTTTTCTTGGATTTGAAGAAATACGTCTCAATATTGCCTCACATCTGCAATCCCTATTTGCTGCTATCAGTCATTGTTCGTCTTGCTGAAATTATCATTTGTTATGGATCCGTGGGTTTATGGAAGACACTTGTGTGTTTTTCTCTCCAGGTTGTCTTTAAAGTAGGAACTGCCAATTGGCGGGATATGTAGTGTGCTCTTCACCCATTGGGCACGGTTCTCCTGTCTTGTTTAATATCATGGAGGGAAAAATTGGACCAGTTGCTGCTCGGTAGGATCTGGGCAAAATATTTATGGGAGCCCACATGTGCAGAGGGTTGGAGCCCTCATGCACAATGGGTGTTAATGACTGGGAGCTAGATTTAGCTAGTATTTTTCTATTTTTTCGAGATATCATATGGGGCCAGTACTAGACGTGGTTGTAAGCTTTGAGATCCTTTATGGGGCTAAAATGGTGGAAGGGGAGGATCTTTCTATTTGTATTTTGCAAGAAGTGAAGTGGTTGGAGATCTTGCTGGCACAAAAAGCGTCAATCTCAGATCTAGAGGGGATGTAAACCGTCAGACCTGGTCACATTGCTACATGGTGGACCTGTTGAGTGTGGCTAATGTGGCAAGCCATGATGAGCCAAAATAGTTGGAATTCGTGGCACTGCGTCTTCTTTTGAGTAGTATATGCAATTTTCTGACGCAAATTGTCGGTGATGGGACCCATGGAAACTTTTTTCCTTATGGTGCCTTGGTATTAGGATAAGCACCTTGTCTGTTCTAGTGATGGGCACGTATTGCCGCCAAATGTTGTCACAGTGATTCTTGTTATTGTTTTCATTAAAATTGTGTTTGAAATATGCTTATGGTTGACATAAGTTGTTTCTGATGAGTACCTGTTATTTATGCCTTGTTGCAGAACTTTGTGGGTTTGTCAGTATCTGATGGTTACATTGCTACCGGTACAGAGACAAATGAGGTACTTAATTTCTCATCTTGGTTGTTTATTAGACAAAGATCGTATATCTCTATCATTTCCCACATGCTTGCTTATCAAAGCATAAGGGTACATTTTGATGTTGGAAGCATTACACAAAAATGGAATGTTTATGCTCAGTAATTTTTTTAAGGAGCAATCCTAATTCTCGTGTACCTTAAAATGGTGGCTCCGAAGAAAAGAGCCACTGAGCCTCTGACAGTTGCTTCTGCTGTGCAGTTATTGGGCTTACACGTAAACATTTTGTGTGTGCATGTCAGTGGAAAATGTCAACAATCCAACTTAGAAATTCGTGCAATTTACTTGTGCTCGCAGTGGCTCGTAAAAATTAACAGCCTAGGTTTTTATAAAACACTGCCTGAGTTTGTCCTATTTTGCACTGGCCACGCATCATAAAAGTCGTGTTTTTCAATTAAATTATTATGTGGCCACCCGAAGTCGTGCCACTAACAAAATCATGAGAACTGAGGGCAAACCACACCACTGGACACGTGGACCTTTTTATGCTACTCTACCCTTTAATAGGATAACACGTGCGTGACAGGTGCGCCATTAGCTCTGCGTGACGGAGTTGGGGCAGTGTTTTGTACTTTTTAGAAACTCAGGCTTTTATAGTTCTTGAAAACCTAAGCTGTGATTTTTAATTTTCTCTAGAAAGAAATATTAGTAAACACAGTAATGGCCTGAGACATCTATTTTGGGTGAGTATAAAGTTTGAAGCTTCCATAATATTTGAATCCAATTAGCAGGGTGCAAGTTTTTTTTGGTAGGTGTTTGTTTCCTTCGTTCATGTTACAACAATGGAGATATTATTGTCCATGCATTTCCGCATGAATTTTTTTAATTTACAGCTACTTATGTTCCTTTTCCTTGGGGCTTAGGTGTTCATCTACCACAAAGCTTTCCCCATGCCTGCACTATCATTCAAGTTTGACAACACAGACCCTCTTTCTGGCCACGAAATGGGTGACGTTACTCAGTTCATCTCGTCTGTTTGTTGGCGTGGCCAGTCCTCAACCTTAGTTGCGGCAAATTCCGCAGGGAATATCAAAATCTTGGAGATGGTTTAGTTTGGCTACTGTCTAAATCATCCATATGGGAAACGGATAACTATGTAGGAGCTCATTCAAATGTAATTATCTGGGTAGTGAGGATATTCTCATTCAAATGTAACCAGACGAAAAGTCGAAGAATAGAAAAGAGAGAAAAAAAAACAAGAATCTGTATATTTTGTAATGCCTACAGTTCAGAATGATATAAGATGATTTTTTTTTTGGGTAAGAATATAAGATGAATTTTATAGATACTGAATACATTTTTTTTTCAGCTGAAAATTCACTCTGCGTTCCAAAGGTATGGAGTCGATATTATTTTAGGGGCTTAAACTATTTAGTTCTTCATAGTTAGCTCTCAAACTATTAAAATTCAAACTGAGTGCTCAATTTGAAGAACTTAGTAGTTCAAACTCTAAAGTAATTTTTTTTCTAAGTAAACTTTGTTAAGCACCCGCAAACCTCGAGGGGAAACCTTGGGTTGTCACAAGTGAGAATAGAAGCAAGAATCATAGCGGTGGGAATATTCCCCATGTTTTTAGCTAGAGCCTATCTAGTAAGATTATGGGCATCCAAATTAGCGTCTCTCTTAACATGAACAAAAGACCAATAACTATGGCAACCACTCAACAACAAAATATCAGCAATAATCTCACGCACAGGCGGAGGCAAGGGGGGCGAACAGGGGCCATCGCCCCGGTTGGCTCCCCCAAATGTGTTTTTTTACACAACTTTTTTTTTCAGGCATGCCCCCTTGGCCCACTGAAAATTCAGCCCACCCCCTTAAGGCCCAAGCAACCCATCCTACCTTAACTTGTCGACGCTGTCCTTGATTTTGCGACGAATATTTCCTATACTTCTTCTAAGTCCTTGATAATTGGTGAATGTTGTAATCATTGGTTATTTCATTATATTGTCACTATCATCATCTAATTTTCAAGCATGTCCATGATATTAACTTGTTTTTAATTGACTTTCTCTAAAGGTGGAACTTCTTTTCCATTATGACATTTGGATCAGGTTGCAAATATATTTCTTCAAAATTTTAGACATTTATATAATCTTACCTGACTTTATTTAGCCACGTAATGGGCACTTTGAAGTACGATTTTTCTGTATTTTCATTTTGTAAGGGGAGTAGAATAGTTACGCGGATGTTAAAATTGAGTTTTTTGTTCTAATGCTTTTTCCATTATCATTTACTAAATATGTATTTTCTCCTTGCAATTCCAGGTTTTTTGTTGTTGTTGATAGAGATTTCACTCCTGAGAAGCCTTGTGGTTAATAGAATTGTCACACTAAAAGACAGATATAGCAAGGATGAGAAGTAGCGATATGCCCTTAGATCCTTTGGAAGAAGTCAAAACTATTTGTGTGAATAATTCTATCATTGTGCTTATTGTATCGTGAAGATGGTTAAGACAAGAAAACATGCTCTATATCTATTAGTTTATTTACTTATTGAGTTGACATTGGTCTTACTAGTTGCAAATGCATCCGCAACCGTTGAGAGAGTGTTCTCTACGATGAAGTTTATCAAAACTGACCTGCGTAATAATATGAGAGATGAATGATTGTATGGTGGTATACATCGAGAGAGAAAATTTTGAAACTAATGAGAACGAAGATATTTTACAACGTTTTTCAGAAGATGTAAGATCCAATTGCCACCTCTCAGTATCAGCAAATAATATAATACGTGTATTTTAATGTTTTTAGTCCTTAATTTTTGATATTTTAACTCTTAAGACATTTTTTTGCATTACGCAGTAATTTTTTTTATCATTTTTCCTTAGTCTGCCCCCCATTAATTTCATTTCTGGCTCCGCCACTGATCCCACGAATGCTCCAGTCTACCTGGTAGTCCTTGAGAAATAGCACCGACCACTGTCTTAGAATCGCCTTCAAAGATCACTGATCACAAAATCCTGAGATAAACTAAAGCGATTAATCCTGTAGTATGGGGCGTAAAGTGAAGTTTTTCTTTTCTTTTTTTTCTCTTCTGCTCTCGATGGGGGCTAATGGGGATGGATGTACCGGATTCAGGAAGTTTATATTATATCTTTAAGATCCGAACACAGCACTACAATTGTTCACGTTCGCGGAGATAAACGTCGGCATTGATGTATTGTCGTTGGTTGTAATGTGCTTAACAGTGAATTAATTTCTACGCTTATACGAAAGGCAAGTGGTCTGCTCCAGTATGAAGCTTGTTTCATGGTGGGCAATGGTGAAGATATATCAGTGTGGAAGGATCCATGGCTAACCCAATTTCCACTTTTCAAGCCAAGGCCGAGGGAGGTAGGAGCAACACTGGATGAAGAGCTAAAGGTAAGGGACCTCATGGTAATAAATCCGGAGAAGTAGGATAGACAGAAAGTAAACCTGTTTGAGTCAACGACGGCTGTGACCATCATACAACTAAAAATTCCAGAGGAAGAGGTGAGAGATGAAAGATATCTCTGGAAAATTCGGGGAATTGAGCACTCGAATCCTTCATCAACGGAACTTTGGGGTGAACATTGGAAAAAAAATATGCATGAGAGGTTAAAGATGCTTCTCTGGAAGGCAAACGTTGAAGCAAAGAATTGGAACAGGTACCGGAGCCATTGACTCTTCATGTGAACTCTATGGAGGCGAGGTTGAAATTCTGGAGGGAGACTCGGAAGCTGTTATCAAAGCCATCCAGAACTACTCCAGGCGGAAGGAGTGGAAGATCCATAGGGGCAAAGGTAATCCATGTCCATAGAGGTGCCAATAAGATGGTACACCACTTAGCTCGTTGAGCCACCTCCATTTTTATTAAGGAAGGCAATTTCTCTTCCGAAAAGCATAGTCTTAGACTAACTTGGTTGTATGTGGGGGTCTGGCACCCACAATAACTTTTTGAAGTGGTGGAAATGGAATTGAAAACCAGAAATCTCGATCTGGAGTTTTTTAAGCTCTATTTTAAAATGTAATTTCGTCAGAATTTCGAGTTACACGTTAAAAAATGACTTTTAATTTCGGTATGTGTCGGAATCCGAATCGAAAAATTCGAATTCTTGTCAGAATTTTTGTCCACCCCTGCATGGGGTAATTGCGTATAACTATCTTCTTTTTTTTCTAAGCAAATCTTAAAACATATATTAAAATCCGAAAACATTACAACGGGTAGAAAACAGAGAAAGCCTTAAAAGGCCAGTGAAAAATCTAGTGAGACCCGAATGCCTATAAGCTTAGCAAAGGGACAAAAGCCCTCTAAGAAGGGGGAACAGAAGTCTCGGAACAAGCCAGATCCAATAATCTGAGCACCAAAGCGACAACAAGTGTCGAACACCCAAACAGACCACAAGGATCGGAACCCAAACACAAAGGGCCACAAAGGCCGGGATATAAGCACACAAAGACTACAAAGGTCGGACAACCAACACAACCACCGCACAAGGCTATCTTCTAAGGTAAGGAACCCAACAAAATATTAACATAAATGCAAGTCCTAGAAATAAGATTAAAAGAAAAACCATTATAGTAAACATGACCTAAGTGTAAAAGAGACTCATTCTTCATCCACTTGCTACCGATCCACGATGGCTTGCCATATCTCCCATACTTTACTCAAGCTGTGCCCTGAGAGTATATGACATTGGTGGATAGCAACTGTTGCATGGCTCTGCGTCTAAATAAGTGTTTACGCCATTTTGATACTGGGCTTGGCCAGTTGGTGTGCAATCATCTTCATTGCTTTGCCTGTAAAGAAGAAATAAAGAAAAAAAACTCATTTTGTGCCCCTCAAATTATAGATATAATTTTAAATTTTAAATAGGGGTTTCAAATACATAAAGTATTTTAACTTTCACAATAAATCAAATTATGTTCTGAAATAAAATTTAACGATCAATACCGTGTCACGTGACTCATTTATAATACATGTGACATGAGTTTAATGGTTGGATATTTTGTAGGAACACAAATTAATAAAATTTGGTAGTTCTTATGTTCAATGTGTCAAAGATGTTGAAATCTGTTTGAGATTACTTTGGTAGTTTGAGAGTTCAAATTAACTTTCCTACAAAAATAGCGAGTCTAGGTCAATTCACAGTAACATTTATAGCTTTCGAAAGATTCGAATGAACTCTAAATTCTCTCAGGGCAGTGAGGTTTCCGTCCAATAACGCTTCGGAGTGGAGAAGTGTTGGGGAAAGGTCTATCCTGTAGAAGTTTATAGTACCTAAAAGGACTTGTGTAGTCGTCAAATTAGAGAGAGGGATCGCCCCAAAAATATTTAAACATCTTAATAAATATTTTATCCCCCAAATCTAAGCCTTTTGAAGATGCGTAGCCCAAAACAGGAAAAAAAAATCAAATCAAATGGTCTACAAATAACTGAAGATTGTGGATAATTAAAAGGCAGTGTTATGACATTTATTTGCTCCAAAAAAATGATATTTTTTTTTGCATTATTGTTCAAGCAAAACCTTGTCCAGAGAAAAAATTGAAAATGTTTCCTTTTTTTGTATTTTTACAATATTTTTTAACAAAAAATCAGAGATAAATATTAAATTAAATAAAAAGCCTTTTACAACAATATGTACTTTCATCTCTTTTTTCTTTCTACTATCTACCAGCTTTTCACATTTGCATGTTTAGATTTTTGTCCTATATTATGCTTATAGTTACAAATTTATTTTATAATTGTATTATGTTTCATTGATTGGTAAAAATTTGTCTACAAATGTCTTACTTAATGGTTAAATTTTTTCTATATTTTGATAGATTAATGAGAGAATTGATCAAATGCAATAATCCTATGCAAGATACTTTCAAGAATATTTATATTTTATAAATGTTGTACAAAATTGGTGCTATAAACGATTTTAGATACTACTTAAACTATTTTCTGAACAATATGATTTTATTATTCAGTACTCCTAAGAAGAGAAAAAAAAAATTCTGGCTCCGATACTGGCCTAAGGAAGCATTTGTGCACCTCCCCATGCAATAGTCCCAAGAGAGCTTAATTACTACAAAGCAAGTGCTTTTTAAGTTGAGCCAAATAAACTCGCATGCATACTTGCAAGCGTGATGTCCTTGACCTGTTCAGCTACAACTCTCTCAACTCGACACCAAACATGTGTGGAAATCGGAATCGTGGATTATTAATGCCATAAACGTCTTTACTACGAACTTCGTAGCATCTCACTTAAAGTTGGGGTCTTGCCAAGCTTATAGGGCAAATTCAGCATTTTTCAAGCAAGGGCATTCTGCAAGCAAGAATTCTGCAGGCTCTGGCCTAACAATTCTACTGCTTACTTTCTAATACGGCAATGATTTGCCAGGACACTAAGTGCCAGTTCAGGTGCCGCTGCTCCATAAGAACTATGATATTACATGTCCCACAACTTCCCATTACTGAGAAGTTTCAGTCACACAATTATGCAGCTTGAGTTCAGAACTGAAACCAAAAGATCAGTCTTTTCCAAATTCACTAAGCCGACACAAAGCTAAAGTCCAGAAGTTTCATGTTCTGCAACATTGAACAGCAAATGGGCAACTATTTCCAGACGACCCTGTAACAATGTCTTGTCTTGTCATTAATCTGAAACATGTTTTTTCACAAGCAGCCTTACATTGATTTCTCAGTTGATTTGTATAAGCAGAACCACAAATACAGATGCATTGTGTGTGTGAACGTTTTGTGTTTAATATCTACACAGTTTTTACAAGTGAGCATGCATGTATTTTGAGAACATGCATGGCGTTACACATGCTATTAGAGCAGAGACGGAATGAAAGATGAGCTCTGCAAAGAACCAAACCCCAAATGTTATAGCTTTGTCAATTCCTCTCTAATCTTACTCGTACACACGATGACGAACTAGCGAAGTAGTGCCTGAGCTAGAATCCTTTGTTGTGGTTTAATGGCGTTTTTCCGTAGTTTAGTGATTGAGGCGAAGACTTTCCATTTCTCCGTGAGTTCGTTTGGTTTGGTGACGTTAACGGAATGGAATAGGAAATCACAGTGCTCAATCTGCTTTGGTAGATATGGAGTGGTCTGGCTGGCTAACTTGTTTGGTAAGCTTGTGGAGGGGAAGGAGCCTCGTGATTTCTCGGAGAAGTTCAATGAAGCGACGAGGGCGTTCTTAGCTCAGAAATATGCGAACCAGAGTGGCAAATATGTGGCCCTTACTGAGTTTGGTGAGAGACGTAGGCGAGGGGTTGTAATGATCCCGGAGGGGAAATTGAGTGAAGGGTGGAGGTCCATAGTTGGGATCTGCGAAGAACTGATTCATGCTATCGGTGTGCTTGGTCGTAGAAGAGTGGGGAATGCCACTTCTATCGTCAAAAATGAGGTCCCTTTGCCGAGATGGTGAGGTTCGGGTCGTCGGAGAAGAAGGAGGTTGGGAAAAGCGTGAGCCTCCATGCTCAAAAAGACAGGGGCAAAAAAGGAAATGAGGTAACGACTTGATTTTCTTTGGCGAAACATGCATGTAACGTCGAAAAGTATGTGATTTCCCAGGCCAATTATTCTCCTGGGAATTCTGCGTGGGAGGCTGGGTCAGAAGGGGCGCTACGGATGCATTTAATGAAGCTCAAATCTGAGTTGGATGGTGTTATAGAGGTGTTTCGTAAAGGTGATGCGGGTGAGGCTCTTAGACCCGAGCCTAAAGTTTTTACTTGCTCCGTGTGTGGTTTTAAATTGGAGGCCCGAAGTCATGCTTCAGTCGTGCATCTGGACCATCATGGTTCAGAGGTTTTTGATGGGCCGGGTGAACTTGGGTTGGACCAGGGGCTTGGACAGCCTGCGTTGGGCCCTTGTGATCAGCTTTCGCATGGACTGGTCATTGTCGACGAGGAGTGTGGCGTTGATGCTTCTTCGCCTGGGTTGGGCATTGTCGGGCGTATCCTTGCCGAGAATGCAATGGTTAATGCGGGTCTGGAAGTTTCGTCGCCGGCAAAGTCTTTGGTGGTGCCCGAGCCTCTTGAAGCTGCCGATATGGACTGTGGAGGTTGTGGGTTGCCACGGGTAAACTTGGGGTCCACCGAGAGTGTGTTCTGTGCTCCTTCGATGGATCGGGAGTTTGGGTTTCTCTCCGGGAATGAGTTGGGCGACGTGGTGGTCCTCGAGAATGCCTTGGCTGATGTGGTTCTGGCAGTTTCTTCGCCGGAGGAAGTGTTGGATGGCTCCGGGAAAGCTGGTGTGGCTCTGGCGACAGTGTTGAATGATTCTGTGTGCTCTGGGTCAGCTGCGAACCTGCTGGGGGTGTAGCGCAGGTCTCCCTGGCCTCGCCTCTGGCTCTCCCGATCCAGATGGGGGATGGTGATATTGTCCCTGGTTCAACAGTGGGGGATGTTTCGTTAGAGGGTGACATTCAGCCTTCGAACCTGTGCTTGTGTCCCGATAAGTTGGGTGATTTGGAGTTGGTGGGGAACTCGACCTCTGATTCGAAGGCTAGTGGGGAGTTGGTTATTTTTGTGGGTGAGGCTACTGGGGTGAATACGGAGCCTTTGAGGGTGCTTCCTCCTGCAACAGCTAGAGTGAAGGGTGTTCCATCTCCTTGGGTGCTAGAAATGGTCTGCGAGTTCAGACATTTAGTGGGGGTCTCGTGCGTTGGGTTTGAAGCTGATCTGTTGCAGCTGTTTACTGGATTGGAGGAGGAGAGGGGTCTAGGCAGTAGGTTTCCGGGCAGATCTGGGGGAAAGCTTTGTCGGGAATTAAAATTGTTGGAATGCTCAGTCAATTATGAGGGGAGTGCTTCTGGCGTTAGGAGGAGCAGGAAGGGGGGAGGGCCATTGTGCAGTCTTTATGAAACCCAAACTAATTAACTGGAATGTGAGGGGTCTGAATGATAAGGGTAAATGTAAAAGTGTGGGTAATTTGTTACGAGGGTTGAAAGCGGATTTGGTATGTCTCCAAGAGACAAAAGTTGTGACGGTTTCTCCTGCCTTAGTGAGAAGATTGTGGGGAGGGCCTCACGTTCAGTGGTGTTGTTTGGAGGCTGTGGGAGCGTCGGGTGGTATTTTGTGTTTGTGGGATTCTCGAAGTTTGGAGTTGGTTAAGTCGTGTTGTGGGGAATTCTCTATCTCGCTGTGACTCAAGAATGTTGATGATGGGGCGAAGTGGATCTTTTCAGGAGTTTATGGTCCCAATGGTGATAGTAGTAGGCGTATTTTGTAGGATGAGCTGGCAGAGATTTATGGTTGGTGGAATCTCCCGTGGTTCATAGGGGGTGACTTTAATGTGACTCATTTCCCTAGCGAGCGATCGGGTGATGGGGGTAATAGGAGCGCCATGGTGGAATTTTCGGATTTCGTATCCGAGTTGGGGCTTGTGGATCTTGTGTTGTTAGGTGGGAGGTTCACATGGTCTATGGTAAATCTTCTCAGTCATGGTCTAGAATCGACCGGTTTCTTGTTAGTCCGTGTTGGGCGTTGTTGTACTAGGAGCTCACTCAGAGACGGTTGCCTCACTTATTTTCGGATCATTTTCCGATTTTGTTGGACAGTGGTCGGTTTGGGGGTGTTAAGGGGCTGTTTCGTTTTGAGAATATGTGGCTCGAAATGGATGGTTTCGTAGCTAAGGTTAATGAGTGTGGCAGGACTATGTTTTCAGGGGGTCTTCTAGTTTTGTGCTTTCCTCGAAGTTGAAGGCGTTGAAGGAGGATCTCAAAGTATGGAATATGGAGGTTTTTGGGGATGTTAGCATTTGGAAGACAACTTTATTTAATGAGCTCGCATCGCTCGATGGTTTGGATGAGGAGGGTGTCCTTGATGAGGGGGAAGGTTCGGAAGTTGGAAGTCTCTAGGGAGCTCAATAATTTAATTGCTTTGGAGGAGGTGAGCTGGAGGCAGAAGTCTAGGGCTCTTTGGCTAAAAGAAGGAGATCGATGTACTAAGTTCTTCTATAGTGTTGCTAATTCTAATAGGAGAGCGAATTCAATCTCTAGTTTGGTGGTGGAGGACCCCACGGTGATTTCTGAGACGATTGTCAATTATTACTCCTCCTCATTATATCGGGAGCCTTTTGAGTGGCGACCCTTGGTGGACGGTCTTGAGTTTGATAGTATCTCGGGGGTTGAGGTCGTGTGGCTCAAAAGGCCCTTTAATGAGGAAGAGGTGACCGGGGTGGTGCATAGCCTCAATGGTGACAAAGCTTTTGGACTAGATGGTTTTTCCCTTATTTTCTTCCAAGTTTGTTGGGAGATTGTTAAGAGAGATGTGTTGATGAGTTTGCTAGAGAGGGGAGATTTGTACGGAGCTTGAACTTTTCATTTATTGTTCTCATCCCCCAAGAAGCCAGAAGTGGTTGATCTTAAGGACTTTCGCCTCATTAATCTTGTGGGTGGTGTGTACAAGATTTTAGCCAAGGTGTTGGCAAATCGGTTGAAGTCTATGCTGGGCAAGATTATATCACCTTCTCAGAATGCATTTGTTCGGGGTAGACAAATTCTTGATTCTGTGCTTATTGCAAATGAGTGTATCGATTCCAGGTTGAGGTCGGGAGTGTCTGACATGTTTTGCAAATTGGATGTTCAGAAAGCATACGATCATGTGAATTGAAAGTTCCTTTTGTACCTTCTTTGTAGATGTGGTTTTGGAGACAAATGGTGCAACTGGATTTTCTTTTGCATATCGACGGTGAAGTTTTCGATTATTGTCAATGGGTGCCTTAAAGGCTATTTCAGTAGCTCTCGTGGCTTGCGGCAAGGGGACCCCCTATCTCCCCTCTTTTTTGTGATAGTCATGGAAGCGTTTAGTCGCATGATGGGCAGGGTGGTGGTTGTTGGTGGTCTAGAGGGGTTTAAGGTTGGTGGTGGTCCCGATGGGGATGTGAGTATCTCTCATTTACTTTTTGTTGACGACACCTTGGTGTTGTGTGGGGCGGAGGTATGTCAGTTTCGGAGTCTGAGATGTCTTCTATTGTGTTTCGAGGCAGTTTCTTGCCTTAGAATCAATTTGACTAAGTCTGAGGTTATTTCCATTGGTATCGTTGATAATGTTCTGGCGTTCGCTTCTATCTTGGGCTGCAGAGTGGCCTCTTGGCCTATGACTTACCTTGGGCTTCCTTTAGGTGCTTGCTTTAAGAGCGTCCGCATTTGGGATGATATTCTTAAACGAATGGAAAAGGGGGTTGGCTGGGTGGAAGCGGAATGTATCTTTCCAAGGGCGGTAGGCTTACTCTTATTAAGTCGACTCTTTCTTGCCTTCCTACTTACTTTTTATCTCTGTTTCCCATTCCGACTGCAGTGGCGAAGAGGATGGAAAAGCTCTAGAGGGACTTTCTTTGGGGCAATATGGGAATATGCATAAATTTCACCTTGTGAAGTGGGACTTAGTTTGCTCTCCTTTTCAAAATGGGGGGTTGGGGCTTAGAAATATTATTGTGTTTAACAAGGCTCTCTTATCCAAATGGCATTGGTGCTTTGTGTTCGAGAGGGATAGACTTTAGAGTGTGGTTATTGTTGCAAAATATGGGTGCTCGTTGGGGGGTGGAGATCTTCTTTGAGTAGGGGGCCTTATGGAGTTAGTCTTTGGCGATTTATTTCAGAATGGTGGGCTGACTTCAGTAAGCACATCAAATTTGTGGTAGGAAATGGAGGAGGGGTTAGTTTTTGGCATGATTGCTGGTGCGGCGATAGACCTTTGTCTCTTGCATTCCCGGTTTTCTATTCTTTGTCTCGTTGCAAAGAGGCTTCGGTGGCGGATTGTTTGGTGGGGAATCATGGCTATGTCATTTGGGATGTTCCTTTTCTTCGTTTGGCTAATGATTGGGAGTTAGCGGATTTTTCAGCTTTTTTCTCCCGTGTGTATGGGACGGAGGTTAGAAAAGGTGGGAAAGATAAGTTGTTTTTGAAGGGGTCTAAAGATGGGGTCTTTTCGGTGAAGTCTATGTATTCTCTCCTTGTGGGTGGGCATGGCTTGGCTTTTCCGTGGAAAGGGCTGTGGAGGTCGAAGTGCCCCATGAGGGTTTCTTTCTTTGTTTGGGAGGCTATGCATGAGAGAATCCTCACTACTAATAACCTTCGTAGACGAGGAGTATAATTTGCTTATTGGTGCTCTCTTTGTCGCAGTGATGGGGAATCAGTTGCCCATTTGCTTCTTCATTGTCCGGTGGCGCGGGGGCTTTGGACTCATGTTCTTTCTATTGTGAATTTTCCTTGGGTTATGCCGGAAAAATGGTGGATGTGCTCTAGAGTTGGGAGAGGAAGTTTTCCAACCCTTTGCTAAGTCTATTTGGAGAATGATTTCATCATGTATTTGGTGGTGCCTTTGGAGGGAGCGTAATAATCGTTGTTTTGCGGATGGTTCTTTGTCGTTACCTATGTTGCAGGGCTTTCTTATGTTTACACATAGTCCCTTGTACTGCTTTCACCTATCAATAAAACTATCTTGCTTATAAAAAAAAGTATTTTGAGAACATGCACGTGAGTATTTTTGTGTTTAGTATCTACACAGTTACGCAAGTGAGAATGCATCTGCCATCAAAAGTACCACAACGCCTAAAGATACAATATATAATTGATCCATTCTAAAAATGAAATTCAAACTTCCACAATGGTTCTTACAAAAAACAAAAATGAGCGCATATCTACCGAAGAGGTTCGCTCGGCAGTAAAAGCTTAGTCCCAGGAGATTTTGTGGATAAAAGAACATATAATGATGTCTCTATGGACAACAATGCTAAGAGGACCACAGTCATACCAACCATCGTTTCTAACTTGTTTCTTTGCTACCATGCCACTAAAAGGATAAAGAACAAGCTATGGCTCAACATTGCTTGGGGGTGAGTTTAAAGACTCCCCACATCGACCCTTCATCACAGGCTCTCCATGAGCCAATCTACACTTCTCTTGATAGATTTCTCTAACAGGTAAGGTTAGTAGTATGATCTAGTCGAAGTAGGGAATCCAATTTTCCCACCCGCCAAAAGAAATTTTGTTTTTGCCCATGGAACACATATAACTGAGTCAAAAAATCAATCATTGTCAGACAAAAATTACAAATAAAAAAATTCTGCAATCTCGAGCAAAGGAAAATCTAAATCTCGGCAGGCCAGAAAATTAGAAGAGTCACAAAGTAGGGGGAAAATACCGTAGAAAAATTTAATAGTGAATATGTGTAGTTGTTCAATGTAATCAGAACCTACCAAAGGAAGAATGACTGTGTGTCTGCCGAGTCAACAATTTATGGCTATGCTCATAACTACAGTAACATGCGGTCCAGTCTAACAAGAATGAGGCCGTGGCTGCAGCAACGGTGTAAAGTTCTTCATCTCCGTGGAAATTTCAGTTACTTCAGTTTGGATTGTAGATAGATCTTTCTTAGTTTTATATCTTCTCTCTTTAAGATCTTTCCCCCATTTGCAAGCAAGAGAGTTCCACAACACCTATACACACTGATTTTGACCGAGCTTAGCGGTCACTGCTAGCCTAGCTACAAGGTGGCGAAGCCTCTGAGCTCCCAGGCCTGGCTTGAGCTTGTTCAGGTTCCCAATCTTGGAACATTTGGGTTTGCCAGAGCACCAACCACCAGGGGTGAAGCTCCCATTCTTCCGCCTTAGTATATCCTTATCAATCTTATCCAAGACTGGGTCATCTTGTTTGAATTTTCGAGCAAATGCTGCACTACTAGTAGTCATCTTGGTTGTGTCGTTCAGGGAAAGGGTGTGAGGGTGTTGTTGGGGAGGGATGTCCCATGAAATGTAGTGCAAGTCATGGTTGACTGCAGTCTTAGCGAACTCAGGCACATTGCATATGACAGTCTGAAAGTAGCCCTCAGGGGAGGAGACAAAATTTGTGTAGTACATGAGAAGGGTCCTTGGTAAATTATCCCAACCCCAGATGCAATACTCTACGAATGACCGTGACAGAACCATCCATGCTGAACCTGCAAAAACATTACACGTTATCTAATGTTACACAATTGGAAGCATTGACTTCAAATTGAAGGATTAATCAAATGTCAAAGTAAGAGAGATTTCATCGGTTTGCAGATGGTTTTGGCATTTGGTGTTATAGAGGTGTGATAGAGCTGATCCAACAGACGTACCACTAGAGTCCACTGTGGGAGTAACTGACATCCTATCACATTAAAACCTCCAAATTTTGTTTTGAGCAAAGCAATAGTTGCAGACAGAACAGAAGGATATTAATGAATCCGACATATGGCTGATCGAAATCAACACTGTTGGTTTATACAAAGAGACCAGTAATATGTTCCGGCAGCTTATACAAGGGAACCTAGACAAGCTTGTGTATCGCTGAAATAAAGCCGATTGCCATCACTGTTTGAAATGGATATACGAAGCTTTTAATTTATTGAGATCGTGATGGTTTTAATTCAATTTTTTTTATAAGCAAAGTTTTTATTCAAAAATAGGAATAATATCCCCACCGTATGTCTAGTCTAATATTGCCTGCTTTTTGGGATTTATAGCAAGAGATGCTAGAAAGGTAAAACCAAGAACTAGTAACGATATGCATCATAGTTCTATTTGTAGATGAGTTCCGACTAAGAGAACCCAACAGTAGAATTCTAGATGCCAATGAAGTTAATCTATATTCCAGAATCTTCTATAGGGATAAAATCAGAAGTAGCATTAACCAATAAATTTGACACTCTTGACCCAATTCAGCTAAACAGGGTGTTTTTCCTTCTGTCCCAAAATTTGCAAGGTTTCAAATCTGCCCCTGTAAATAATCACGCATCAATGAACAATCATACACTGAGGCTAACAATAGATGGAGCATAGAAATCGAACCTGTAAATAATTTAAAAGATGTTGGCAAAGTTCTTCTGGGATTGACCCAGAAGACATCGGATTTGGTTGATGAGTACAGCCCAGGGTCTATCATCAAAGGCATTGCACGCTTGTCCCTGCAGAACACAATGGAACAGTCTTTTGTCATCATCTGTGTAAAGGTACTATTGTCCAGCATATATGTTAGAAAGACAGAGAGGGAGGGAGTCATAGAGACAGAGAGCTCACTCCTTCCAACCTAGCTGGCTTGTGTGCTCAATGAAATTCAGGTTTCGATCTACAGTTGAAAATGTGTAAAGAAGATCTGCATAAAGTTAACTAAGCAGTTCAATGTAAAATATTACATCCCCCACACAAAAGAAGAATGAAAATAGCAGCATCAGCAACAACGCCAACGATAATGACAATGTGATGTCGTCACCAGCTCAACGAAATGCACTAACCGTCTTGAGTCACAAGAGGATAATCTGAAGCACTGAGGTTGATGAACCAGTCCCAATCCGTACTCCTCTTGAGAAGAATGGCACAAGCATGAAGAGTATTAGCAACCATTGTGGGTCCTCTATAAGTGACCATGTTGGCTTTGGTGATCATGAAAACATTCCCAACCTTAGCAAAAATTGGCTCTTTTTCCACCCGGGAGGCGAGCTCCAACCTCTCCTCAGAAGGTGACTCAAGATCCAAATGAACAACATATTGGTTCCGAGGATGATAAAGAGCATGAAGAGTTCTCCAAACCTTTTCTAAATCACCTTTTGACCCCGAAACCAAATAAGCAAATCGAGGAATAGTTGGGCCACTAGGAGGGGGTGGAGATTGTGAAGCCCTTGATTCAGCAAAAACTGGGCTTGTTTGATTTGTAGCTAAGCGAGAAGGAAAGATTGAAAAGATGGAATTAATTGTGTGTAGCGAAAAAACAAGACCCATGTTGAAGGTAGTGGCCAGAAGGAATATGCATATAAGAGAGCTTATGACAAGTGGAAATAACCATTTCTTCTCCATGTTTAGGGATCCCATTAGCAAGCCTTATCATGGGTTCCAATCAAGAAGTTCTCCCATTCCAAGTTCTTAACTCGCCCAACAAGTAAGACAGAACAACCAACGACTATTCAGTGCAGCTGTTGAAACTTGAATCAAGACCCTCTTCAAAAATGGTCCAAAATTTGGACTTTCGAAAATAGCTGCTGTCGAATAACAACAATTTATTAAAACGGGCTAAAAACATTAAATTTTTTATAACTCAAGAATTGGCACCAATGAAGGACAAAACAATGTTGATTATAGATAATAAGATAAATGGATAACGAATGAAGATGGAGAAAGCGACAAGAAAAGAATATACTAGAAGAGACAGATAAGGCACATGAAGAAGGGCGATAACAGGAAACAAAACAAAGTAAACAGCTAGCCAAATTCTTGTCTGTCAATTATTTGACAGAAATTAAATTTCTCAGATAAATCGCCTAAGAGCACAAATAGTTACAAAAACTACGTCAAAACTTTGAGTAGGCTTTGAAAAAGAAAACTTTCAGTTTCTTTTATCCGGCAACAAACCCTAATCACAAAATTCCACAACCCCCACCAGATTCCCAGAATGCATTGAAAACAAATTCATTTCATAGAATTACCAAATGAAGCAACCAAAAGGAGCACAAATCATGCAAATGACAAAACCCAGATCAGAAATTGAAGGCTTCAAATGATTCAATCAAACAAATTTACGGAAAAAAATAAGCAAAAGAAGAAAATCATACATACGACCTGGCGTACAATATTGGCAACCCGAATGCACAGCTGAGTGTGAAGCTCAAAATAGAACGAACGGTTTTAGAAAAAACAGTGCAATAAAAGCAACTCAATATGGCTGAAACAAGCACGAACAACAACAATAAAACACAGATCAACGATTGGGAGACAGACAGAGAGAAAGAGCTGGTGATGTGAGAAGCGGAACCTGTTTTTGATGCTGCGAAACACAGCAGAGAGCGTCTTTGTGCACGTTCACGAGCAGAGAGAATAAAATACTAAAAATATAGAGATTTGCGGAGAAAATATATTTATAGTATTTTGGGTAAAGGAAAACGGATTCTTTCTTTATTCTTTCGTTATAGTTTTGGTGGAAACAAGACGTGTATATGAGAGAGAGAGAATGTCGTTTCACACTGTTTTAACTCTTAACAATCTCAAAAAAAAAAAAAAAACTCTTAAGAATCTCTCTCCCTCGTTACTTGAGCTTTTAAGCGTTTGCCGCGTTTCTGTTACCCGGGGATCTTTTGACTAGGGTTGAACACAATCGAACTGCAGATCGGATCGAACCGGAAAATTGGACCAACTTTGTTGTCCTGTCTGACCCTTTTTTTTAAAATGCAGTCCGGTTCGGTCCTCCCTTTTAATAAATGTGATCCGGACAGGACCAGACCGCATTTATTAGAAAAATAAAAATAAAATTAATTTTTAATACAAATTATAAAAATAAAACGTTTAATTTTAATCTAAACTAAACTTAACATTTTTATATACATTTCCCTTTTGAAATTAACCTAAAAAAAATTTAAAAAAATTTAAAAACAATAAAAAAATTGAAAAAAACGCCGGCCGCCGCTCGGAAGACACCGGCCAAAAAAAACCAAAAAATCAAACCATACAACCCAAAGCACCAGTCATACCACCCAGAGGGGAGGAGAGGAGAGAAGGAAGGAGGAGGGGGGAGGAGCTCCCCCTTCCTCCAGAGAGACACGGTAGATGAGGGGAAACCAGAGAGAGGGCAGAGAGAAAAAGGGCGGGGGTAGTTATCAGTTCACATACAGATGAATGAATGCATTTTAGAGAAGAAAAAACAACGTCAAGAAAGGTGTAATGGTGTTGTTGTACGTAGCCAAATAAGCCTATATTGTTAAAGTTTTCCAATCTCAAATTAATTTTTAAAAGTATTTTTTTCAGGAGGGATCCAATCGTCCGACAAGTTTATCGGAATGGATCCACCTAACGAATCGATAAATCTAGGATCGGTACAGTTTTTCAACCACATAGATAAAGTCAGTTTGACTTTATGAGGAGGAACCACGTTTTTAATTGCTAATGTAGAAGACATGGTTGATGATAGATTAGGAGATGAAAATTGAACATAAAACCCAGGACGTCTTAGTTCCTATACAATTGTGACTCGGAGATTAATAAATGATACTTGAGAAATCATGAAACGCATTCAATGACGTTGCATTTCCCTTTAAGAAGTCAAAATAGATTATTTATTAACAACGTTAAAATGAGGGTTTAAATAAATATTAACCAAAATAATAAAAAAGCCTCTTCTATCCTTTCATAATATTATTTTTATATGAGAAAAGCAAAAAAAAATAGTAGGATGATGTTTGGTTAGGAAAAATTTTAAAACAGTCAATTAAACATCAATATCTCTTATATATGGACCACAGGAATCATCCGCTCAAAATTGTACTCTAATGAATTATTTGTTAAAAAATAATATCATAATTAAGCCAATAAAAAAACAGAGCTTTTGTGCATAACGGTGTTTAGTGTTCCTAAATTCTGCGTGTCTGGAAAGTATGGCATGCATTCCCCCTCCTTGCGCAAGTTGAACGGCCAGACATTCTTCCGCGAATCTGCGGCGTGGAGACCCGGAAGCTCCTAACACCCGATGCCGTCATCTATGACAAAACCATTACCCCACCACGTCCACTAGAGATGATTTCTTCTCGGTACGATCTGTCGTTCTCGTGGATCAACACGACAGAATTTGACCAGCACGTCGTGCACACCGAACGGCGTGTGAAAGTGGGTCAAACTTAAATTCGTGTTTGGGGGGGGGGGGGGGGGGGGGGGGGAAGAGTAGCTGGGGTTCGAGTAAATTCATGCAGAATGGCGTGCGAGTTGGCCTCGCGTACGTTTTGACTTCAAGCTGCCCCCATGTACCCCGGAAATTAATTAATGTAGACATTTTCATGTTCGCGACTCAATACAATTAATGACGCATTGGAATATTTATGATTGTAGGATTGTAGAAAAAGGGACCCTAATGTTGCATGTGACACGCACAACTTCAACTTGCACCTAAGTTTTAATATCAATCTTGGAATTGGAGAACAAGTATAAACATGTGTACAACGGTATGCTTATAATAATTTTATATGATATATGTCCATGGGTTGACATGCGGCTTATATATATATATATATATATATATTTATTTATTTATATGGCTTATACCTTCTTCAAAGTGGCACTGTGGCCCAAAAGATAGAGAAGAATATCTTTCAAAACGCTAGCTGTTGGAGGAGGAGATTTGAAACAAGATTTTCAATTGCTGAACTACCAGTCATACAATCCGGATAAGCCGCCAAGACTGGTAAACCATGTTGTTTTCTATTTTTATCACCAGTAGAAGATTAAGTTAAACATGATGGTCTCCAGAAAATTTGGTCAGTGGTCAACTTGTTTATTGTCTCACAAAAGTGGGGTGCATGTATATATTGCAGACACGTTCAAGGTCGAATGCTTGTTAGACTAGAATAAAAAATTGTGCTATGCATGGCACGCTAACCCTTTTCCCATGATCAGAAGTTGTTGTTCTTACGTTCCGTCAATATTATTTTAAATTCATCCAATATGTATTAGGGAGGATCAAATTAATATATATGTATGTATATATAAGGAACGACGTCAGAAGTCATCTTAAATACAGCTTTCGCTTCTGATCACATGCATTATTATAGTCTTTTTTTTTATAATTTCCTCCTATATTTTGATCTTATAATGATAAATCTGGTTTTAGTTATACTTATACCATGGGCGCAGACGTTATTTGGTGTATGTTGATGTTTCTTCCAACGAGTATAATAGAGTAGGTCCAATATAGTTTTGGGCTAAAATTGTTACGACAGCACTTTGGGTTATCACCCAGGCCCAATAAGACGACAACAAAACGCAAAACTTTACGAGGCCGAGAAAAGATAAAAAAGAGTGAAGTAGTGCATTAAACGGGTGACTAAAACTCTAGACATTAATATTTATTGGATAGTCTGGAAAATTTTCTAATTAAGAAAGATATTTCGGGAAGACTAGCAAAAATAAACTTATGAATCTCTCTTAACTATTCAAAATTTTAAGTTATCAGTATATTGGTTTTTTTAATGTCAGACAAAAAAATTCCATAGATAGCATACAAGAAATAACATGCGCCATGGTTTATTGTTGAAATAAATCAAAATTTTATTGACGGTTGTAGTTTGAATTTTCTGTTAGAGATCTAAAAATTTCTCATAAATAAATATAGAGAAAATATCATAGTATGCCTTATATCACCAATACATCAATTGTGCGTCGATTTCGGGACCAATGTCACTTCTATGGAGACTTAGATGATGAGATTACAGTCATTCATCTCTACCACTCTGGCACCTTGTGTGTAATATCGAGGAGGTTGTGCACCATTAAGGATCAGCTCGGGAAGATGAGTGAGTCCACGGGGGAGGGATCCAGTCCGCAGCATGATTAGGGCATTTTTCTTATTTTTATCTGACGTTATGTTTTTTGGACATTTATTATCATATTTATTTTGATATTTAAGTTATATTGTGGATATTTATTTTGGGTTTATCTTTTGGATATTTAAGTTGATTTTGTTTTAGGAAAATTTCATTTTTAGTCACTAGGTTTTTACCACCTTTACGATTTGGCCACTAAGATTTTTTTTCAGTTTTTAGTCACTGGGCTTGTCACCTAGTTACGATTTGTTCCTTATTGTGAGTCTAAATAACAACCCAGGAGGGTGGGGTGAATTGGGTTTTACAAAAATTTGCCCCTTTTTCGATTAAAACACAGATCTAGAAAATGTTATTTCTCTAAGGATAAAAGTGCATATCTCAATCTACTACATGATAAGCTAAATATAAGCAATGAATCATGAAACATCACAAATACAGATATGAAACGGATAATAAGCGAGATAGAGTTAGAGAGATAACACCGTATTTTTAGGTGGTTCGACCAACACTTGCCTACGTCACCCTCAAGACTATTGACTTCATTGGGCTTCCTCCACTATTCTCCAAATAACGAATACACCTTAGCTTTCCGGGTGCTAAGGAACCTTTACAAAGTGTTTTCCAAGCTTACATTTTAACTCTCTCACAAATCCTCACAACCTAGAGGATTTCTTCTACTCTCACAAGTAGGACCAAGTGTTTTCCCAACACTCAAAGGTTTTACAAATAATGGCTACAAGGAATGCTCTCTAAGCCGAATGAGCAAATGAGGCACACAAATGTGAAATGGCTCTCTAAGCCAAATATGCAATTGTAAATCTCACAACATGTGGAATGGCTCCCTAAACCAAATTTACAAATGGAAAGCTCAATAAAGTGTAAGAAGATAAGATTCTTGAAGGAAACCTATCGTTTGGCAGGTGTGAGCACAAGCTTCCTTGCTAGGAGTTGTTTTCCCTCTTCTTCAACTAGCTTTCTCTCTCTAGAAGTTAGGGCAAGGAGTGATTGCAAGTGTGTTGTCCCTTCTTCAAGAAATATCTCCCTCTTTGGAGGCTAGGTCGTCAATAATGAGCAATGGAGGAAGATTGAACAATTGGAGCTTTGATCTTGGAAGAATCAGCAAATGAAAAACTCTTGGACTTTCTCTCTCTAGATGTTGCAATATTGGTCGAGCTCTCTGCCTTCTCTCTCCATCTTGTTCTTCTTATAGCCTTAGGTATTCAACGGTCATTAAGGGTCTTCTTGGAAAAATTGAGTGTCGTTAGAGGGGTTTAGAAGACATTTGAATCATTTTAAAAGAGCTGGCGTCGTTTCCAGAGAATTTGCAAAATCGCACAATGTGTCGACACATTGATTGTATGTGCTGACACATTAAACTTGGTCTGGAAATAGACTCTCGGGTGTTAGTTCAATGTGTCGACACTATGGTCCAATGTGTTGACATTTCCAACACTTAGTCAAAAAATCACTTTGAATTGCCTGAAATGTAAACTTTCGGGTGTTAGTTCAATGCGTCGACACTATGGTCCAATGTGTCGACACTTCCAACACTTGGACAAAAAATCATTTTGAATGGCCAGAAAAGCAAACTCTCGGGTAGTAGTTCAATGTGTCGACACTATAGTCAAACTTGTCGACACTTCCAACACTTAGTCATAAAAATTTGTTCTTTGTCAGCAACTACTCCAATTTCAACTTTAAAGCATCCAAAGCATTTCAACACTTCTTTCAACACCTGCAATATGAAAAATTGATCTTATCAAATTGTGTAATGGTGTTCAAGTGCACTTAGAAATATTTTAGAGAGATAAATATTAATCCATTTGAAATACATCTTAGAAAATACTGGATTGACAATGTAAAATCTAAAAGTCTTTGAAACTTAGAATATTTCGTGATCATCAAAATCATTTATAGATTGTTTGTAAAATAACCTTGGGCTAACACTTATGTTATTTTTCCGTCTGATCTTTAACGGCAGCTCAGCCGCATCAGCTCTTTTATCCAGGTCACCCCCACTTTCCACGTCATTAACCATTTGAGATTTTTCTCTCAAAACAACAAGCAGCCAAGCGGTAAAAATTAGAGTATGCCATTTCAATTTTCCATCAAATTGGCAAAGCCGACTTTTTGTGATTCATTGAAAAGTACTCTTATTTTTCATTTAATGAAACACAAACAATCTGGTAACTTAATAGATTTTGAATCGCACTGTTATATTCTCGCACAACACCCCCAAATCAGAGAAGAGCCCTAACGAGTCTTATTCTCTCCCTCGCACACCCCTAAATTGACATGTCCAAATCTTTTCTTTTCTCTCGCAGAACACCCCGAAATCTCCGACTTCAAACTTCGATTTCAAACCTACGAGATCCAACTAAAACGTGTCTAACGAAATCGAAGAGGAATCGGTGGGGTTTGGTTCACGATGTCTGAGTAAAGGTGAGTTTATATTTGTTTGGGCAATGCCATTTAGCTGTGAATGGTTTTATTTCCGAGTTAGGCAAAATTTGTTGCTGTTTGTTTGGTTTTTTCTTTGAATACACGTTTGATTTTGATTTGAAGTTGGTTTTGCTAACTATCTTAATTGTTGAGGAAAAAATGAAAATTGATGTGTAATTGGGTCAAAATATTTGGAATTATGTCGTTGTTAGAGTATTTTTTAAGGTTTTTCATATATGAATAAGTTTGAATTGATTTTCTACTTGTTACTATAAATTTTTGCACAAGCATGAATACACGATATCCCACACAACTACCATTTTCCACGAGCAGTGCGATCAGAAAGATCTACCACCCTCTGAGGTGAATCAATTTGCTCTACTTCGAATTCCAATCCATTCTGCCACTGACAGACACAAACCCGAGAGTCGCTCTTGAACTTCTCTAACTTTTTAAAAATATTTAGACAGAAGGCATTTGGGGTCTGTTTAAGGGCTGCCTTAGCACCTAACTTCTTCTTTTGGAATCTCACTTGGAGCTGGCGACGTATCATCTCAAGCATAGTAATTATTGGTTTATCCTGAGCCTCTTTGATTCATGCGTTGAATGTTTCCGCGAGATTGTTCAAAAGCATATCACTTTTGCAACGTACACCTAAAGTGTGTCGCGCCCAAAGTGAGTCAACAAGAATCCGAAAAAGTCATACTCTCCACCGCCGATTCATTAATCATTGGCTTGATTTTTTTTACAATGTTGCTCAACAATATGACAACTTATATCATTGCATGTAACCTAAATAATATATAAATAATTAATCAATAATAATAATAATTATCTCATAAATATTCAAAATCATTGATTTTGAGGACATACATATAACAGAGATGAAAATTTTTCGTAGCCAAGTTTGCCTAGATTTTACTCGTCACAATTCTTCTTCCTTTCTAAGTTCACCTTGTAAGGCCAAAATCAAATCCTTTTCCAACCGACAATTATCCACCGAAGCATCCAGATTTTGGACTCTATCAATATTGCTACGAAGCTGAGAAATATTTTATTGAATACAACCAAATGCTCCTTATTATAGGCCTCCAGGCCTGCCTTAGTTCCACGAGTTTTCTTAGAAGCAAAACAGAGGAGACCCAACAAAATCCTCCTCCCAATGCCTTTTAACAACCCCTTCACAACGACTATCTTTTAACCAGAAAGCTTCGAATCTAAACGGAATTTTCAGTCTTGCCTCACATCCTTCCGTGTCCAACAACAATGAAGCGTGGTCCGAAGCCCCACGAGTACGATGAGAAATTTTTCCCGGGGAAACAGAAGCCTCCAATCATCATTTGCCATCGCCCTATCAAGTCTTTCTTTAATGTTCGCCAACCCTTCTCGATTATTAGACCATGTGAAAATGTTTCCAGAGAAACCCGAGTCAAAAAGCCCACGATCGTCCATAACCACTTGTAACGGATTGGAGGAAGAAGAAGCAAATGGGAGACCACCTTTTTTTCTCCCAAGTGGCAGCTGGACAGTTAAAATCACCCATACATAACCAAGGACCATTGAAGACTTCCGCCGTAGTATGCAAAGCTGACCTGATCAAAAATCCTCCTGGTCCCAGTAAGTTGGACCATAAACACAAGTCAAGAGCCACGGTTAATTAACAGGATCAGAATAAATCAACACAGAAACTACGTTGTTACTAATCACAATAACCTCAGCATCGACTCCTCCCTTCCAAGCAAACACCAAACCTCCCTTCCTACCATCAGGCGGTTGAGAGATGAAATGAAAAAAAACTCACCTTGTTCAATATAGGTTGAACAACAACAAGCTTGGTTTCAGACAAGCACAAAAAATCAGGAACATATTTCAGACACAAACACCGGAGCTCACGAACTGCCACCTTCTTGCTAAGTCCACGACAGTTCCAATATATACCTCTCATGATTGACAGTTTGTGCAAAGGGCTTGCCACCACAGCCCTCACAGAATCCTGAAACAGAACCGGTTTCACGCCAAAACTTCCACAAACTCCTGGATCTTACTCGCAAGAGTTTCCACTTGAAGAGAAATAAAATAACGAAAACAGCTCCAAGATAAAACATTAACAAATTCCAAAACTTCCCCAATAACCAAAGAATTTCGGTCTCATCCACACACGAGACCAGCCGGCCATTCACAACTCCACCAAAAACAGACTGTTATCGGTCTAAACTCGAACCAGTCAATCCGAAGTAGGAAAGTCAGAAATTACCTTAATTACTCTCAGGGTACAGAGCCTAGAGTTGCTAGATCCTACGTCCACTGAACTCGCTGGAATATGATCTTAGAATGGGGACTGGTAGACGGGTAGCAGTGGCTGATCTTACCCATGGGTTACCTGCAAGCTGGAACAACAGCGCGAGGGACGTCGTGTTGTTCACGTTGGTGACGATAATGTTTTCTGCTGGAGGTGATCGTACCAACGCCCACTACAGAGACAATATTGCTATCGTAAATCTTTTATTAAGGAAATTGGGAGACCCGACATTAAGGGAGTAGTGTATGGTTCTGTCGGATTTTAAAAGCCAAGCTTTAATTGGGGAGCTTTTTGTTGGTAGATCTTGGAATCACACCCAGACGAAAAGCAGAGGAAGCGAAAAAGCAGAACAAACTCGAAGAAGAGAAAGGGGCCAAGGAAAGGCCCAACCAGAAGCACCGGACCCAAAAAAATGAAGAGTAAAGATAAACTTAATAGATATTGGATAACAAAAATTTAGCAGGCCTTTTAATCTTGTTTTGGGCTCAAATTCTTGAGACAACCCCCTCATTTGGGGATCTTGCCCTCCCCAATCTAACGCTTAGGCAGCTATTATCAGGCCCAAGAAAAAGCATCAAAAGAAAAACTTTAATTAATAGAAAAAGAAAAGGAGGATGAGTGGGAAAATAATCTGAAATTAATAATTAGCAGATGCGTAATAAAAATAATAAATTGAGGTGGAAATTATGAAGCCTTCTATAATTATAAGATGGAAAATATATTTATTTCTGTAGTATATTTTCACATTCTGAGTTTAAAAAGCCCTTCTTACAGATCTTTACCTCCTTAGTTACCTTAGATTACATGCTCGTGGGTAAATCATAACTAATATGTTTCATTTTTTATTTCATGGCCTAAGCAATGCACAAAAGTTGGTTTGATTTCGTTTTGTTGTACTTTAAAAGCACACAAGGCCTTGTATACTATAATTGCAGCTATATATGATAAATTAAGCATAGCATATAGTGGGACTTAATTATACAACGAGATTATTATATTTATTGGTGTGAATGTGGTGAATAAATTAGACGGTCCAAACTATTAGAGATGATATCATACTTATTCTATACAATTTGTTATGATATTATCGTTCTCAAGATACATATATTTAAATTCAAATGTCAGAATATCTATCGTTTGTATTTTTTTGAGACTTTTATTTTTGTATTATATATAACAATGATAATTTGATATCACATTCTATCGTTTAATTTTTTATTATTGTTTTGGAGAAGAAATTCCTAAATGGAGTTTTGGTGGAGGGATGGCTATGGGTTGGATTATTAGTTTGGTTGTTGGCCTCTGTGGCCTAAGGTTAGGCCACGTGGTTGGACTCTTTCAGCTTTTTTATTTTTATTTTTATTTTTGTTTCAGTTTTACTCCCACGTAAGAACATATTTTAGCGTATAATAAGAATAACTATAGAGAATTATTTCTGATCAGCTAAATAATAAATAATAAATATAGTTACTTGGTTAAAAAAATTTAAAATTATAATTTATTTAGACGAGGAGGGTAACTTTGACTTTAGGGGTGCGATAAACTGGAAATGCCAACTAGCAGACTGCTAACAGAAAAGGACATTCATATTACTGCAGTGCGTTCAGTCCATTTCGTCACCCAATATTTTTTATTTTAATTAATATGTGGACAGATCAGGGGTAGTTTCGTATTTTGGGTATTACCGCATCTCACTCTCGGAATCTTCGACCTGACGTGTCCTGATCCGACGATTCCGCAAACACGTGTTTTCAAAGAGATTGAAATTTGTCAAGATTCAATCGACCAAAAATAAAGGCCGAGACGGACACAGAGTCAACACCGTCGTCTCTGTAAAGGCTGCGTTTGCGTTAATAATAATATTTTTCAAAATTTTATCTCTCTCCTAATAAAATACTCTAATATAATCTCTTTCTACCATAAAAAATATAAAAAATTACAAAAAATATAAAAAATTACCTCTCTCTTCACCTTTTCACTAAACCCAATACCAACACATATTCTCATACCAAAAATATTACAACACAAACACAATTTATCTCGTACCATTCTTTGCAGGTTTTTATTATAATATTTTGGTGAGATAATTCAATCAAAAAAATTTAAAAATATTATTTAACAACTTCTCTATTTTAATAATTTTTTTTTTAAAAAAAAATGGAAGAAATGAACAGTACTACTTTTAAACTATTCACTTCACCATCTTAAAATGTAATATATCTCTTTTTTTTTTCTTCCTTTCTATTTTTAAAAAATTATTATCCACTCACCATCTTAAAATTTAAAAAATTTCGACAATTAATAAAATAAAAATTTTAAAATTGACTTTTTTAAGATAAGATAAATATTCAAAAATATTATTGTTAGATAGAATGAATATTTAAAAATATAAATGTTAGAAAAATAATAAAGAAATTTTAAAAAAATAATATTTAAATAAAATAGTAAAAGTAGATAGTTAAAATAGAAAAATGTATTTTTTGATTAAAGTAGATAGCCAAATTTAAAGAAACTACTAAGAATGCTTTCATCAGATAAAATTTTACAGTAGTTTTTTCCTGAAAAACACCGCGCATCATTTTAGAAATAAATTTTTTGTTTATATTTTCCTGGTTAAAGGGAGAAAGCAAAAATTTCATAAATAAGAATTTCAGAACAAATTCTAAACACTTGAAAATAATTTTTTTAATGCAATTAAATTATTCGGTAAAAGAACTCAAATCGTATTAAAAGTGCCTCCAACCTGCGATTTCGCTTTCTCAAAATGATTACCCTATCCAGTATCTGATAAATATTTTTCCTGGTCCAGCCTATACTTGGAAAAGCAGAAAATAAATAAATAAAAAAGATAATCCACACGGCCTCACCGACTAGCCTTGATTTTTTACAGCGAGTAGAGATGGAGAGCGAAATTGTCTGCACCTGATAAAATCTTCATCTCGCCCTAAATAGACACAAATCAAGTAACTTCTATCTCTGTTTTTTTTTTCTGTCGCTTGGGAACGGGAACAGGACTGGGAGAGAGAGAGAGAGACAGACAGACAGACAGAAGAGATTCTGGGGAACGGGTGGGAGACGGGAATTGGAAACGAGATCTAAAACTATTTTTTTTCTCTATTTCCCTTTTCGCCGAAATCCGGAACCGGGGGCCCTTTGTTTTTGCCAAATAAAGGGTGATCTCCATCACATTCTCGCTCTCTGTCTCTCTTACTCTGGGTTTCTTTCTATTGCAGGTAATAAACCCTCCTCTTTTAATTTTCTTTTTGTTTTTTAGTTCTTAATCCGGATGGACTTTGATTGCTCCTATTATTTTCAATCTACGTCGTATTTCTATTCAATGCTGTTTTTTTCTAACTGTTTATTAACTGATCCAAGCGTTGTTGACAATTGAGGGTAATAAGATTGCGTTCAGATCCTTTTTTTTTTTGTGTCTGTACTTTTGTGGGATTTGCTTTTGCATGTCTGGTTCGTTTGGTGCCATGACTTGATCTCTATAAAGCTGTTGTTTTTATTGATTTCTTATGCTTTTCTGATTACTGTTTCTTGCATGATTGAGATGGAGATGTGTGTGCCTAAATTTGTCTATCTTCTTTTTCCTTTGATTTCATTCTTGTATACTTTCCTAAGTGATAATTGATTAACCGGAGGTATCAAATGCTTCCGGCATCAAATGCTTGTGTATTATGTTTGTTTTCCTCGTGTTGGATGTATGAGCTTTTGGTTGCTCATGCAATGTCAGAGATTGCTGGCTTTGATTGTATACTTGTGCATATATTTGTTTTGGTGTTCTAGATTTAAAAATCTCCCGAAAATAGGAAAATTGTTGATCTTTCTCTTGTTGTTGGTATCTTTTGTTTGGCTTAATATTCTTATAATCGTCTCTAATGGGTTTTGGTGGTGGAACCATGTGCTGTTTAACCTTTTGACCAATTCAACAAAAACAACCATCAAAACATATAAATGTGGAGTAATTTAATACATTCAGAAAATGAACGTTCCTACCTTTAGTCACGCTGAATTTTCTTTCCATTTATCTCAGGTTTTCTGGTTTTGAGGCTTTCCTTGTGGTGAACCATGGCTATTGAGGTTGTGGGGTTTGAGATGGTCCAAGGACCATTGGAAACTGTGCCTGAAGGAGACACTAATGGGGTGCATGAGAAGGAGAATGGCAAATTGGATCAAGGGCCTGGGCTTAAAGAGCCCATAAAATTTGGTTCACATGGAGAAGAACCAGTTAAAGGGGAAGAGAATGATGTTTCTGTAGCCAACTTTCCAAAGGATGCAGTTGACGAGTGGCCTGCACCTAAGCAGATCCATTCTTTTTATTTTGTCAGGTACCGATCATATGATGACCCGAAAATAAAAGCCAAGATTGATCTGGCCGATAAAGAGATTCAGAGGAAAAATCAAGCCCGATTTCAGATCACTGAAGCACTAAAGGCTAAAAGGGTGGGTTAAAGCTCTGTAAGGATGGTCTGATATTTCAATCTTATCAGAAAAACATGTTAAATGCTTCTGTTTGCGAAGAAATACATTCGAGCATGAAGGATTGTAGTAATTACCACAGTAGTTTATTGCTCTCACAGCTGCTTAGCTTTGAAGCATCCGACGAACGGCCATGGTACTAGATACGCAAACGAGCTATTTACAGGGAGAATGCTTAGGCTAGTAGTCATAATCATTATATTTTCTAGGTCATAATGTTTTGCTAGTGTTATTGTGGAAGCCCGCAATACGTCAAAAATTCCAGCATAACACAAAATAAGCATGGAAATGAGAGATGAGTTTTTACCCTTTGAGCTCTGCACCAAATCTAAATGACCCACACACCACAGGAGAAGGCCTAAAAGGAAAAGAAGACCACAGAAAAAAGGAAAAGAAAAGAACATGTGAGAATACAAGATGAAAAAGAGAACATACAATGGATGAATAGATCTAAACTTGAGGACTCAGTGGTGACTGAGAGCTAGAGGAGTTGAATATACATAAAATAATCTGTAGATGATTGAGGGTGATTTTAAGAGACAATATTCTTGGAGCTACCATTTCCAGTATTATTTTATAATGGTTAACGCTGGACTTGGACTCCTTACTGAGAGAAGCAATTGAGTTTATGATATTTTTGGAAGGAGGGATTTTGCAGCAAACATGCTTTTGGCAAAACAGGGAAAGCACTTCAATTGTAAGAAGTTGCTGATGTGTCTCTTGAACAAAGGTGATAAGTGGAGCTCGAAAAAAGAGTATTGCTTTAGGTATAGGTGGTTTAATCACTATCCATTTTTGCATAAGTACGATTTAGCTTCTTATCAAAACACATATCCTGCAATGGCAATATCTCCCAGACTATGTGTTCTTTTCCTTAAATTTATTTAACAGCTTTCATTGTAATGCAACATACGAGTTCTTAAGTTCACAAAAAGCAGTCTGTTGCAAGCCCTCCGGATATGTGATTATGCAATTTTATTATTCTGCAGTCAGATCGAGCAGAATTGATTTCTCAGATTAGAGCTTTGAAAGATGACAACAGGCAGTTCAGGTCGATCTTGGATGAGAAGAGGAAGGAGATTGAGCCGCTGCAACATGCTCTTGGAAAGCTCCGCAATGCAAACTCTGTTGGCCGGGGTAGTGGTATATGTTCATCTGAGGAGGAGCTTAACGATATTGTATGTTTTTTTCCCTCCCTACCCCATGCTTTATGAAATCTTGAATCTCTCGGTTCATGTGAGCTACTGTGTTCCCTGGTGCCTTTTATTTTCTTACTCTCATTGTTGATTTCTGGTTACAGATCCATAGTTTACAGTACCGCATACAGCATGAGAGCATTCCGTTGTCCGAGGAAAAGCAACTCCTTAGAGACATCAAACAACTTGAGGGAACAAGGGAAAAAGTTATTGCTAATGCTGCTATGAGAGCAAAGATTCAGGATTCATTGGGTCAGAGAGACGCCATCCAAGACCAGGTTAAAGTAAGCAATTTTAGTTGGACTTCTATGCTTGTCGTTTCATTTTGACTCGTCCCGAAATGTTGATGGTTTTTATTCTATGCAATGCAAACTAAGTTTTTTTTTCAAAACGTAAATGGCATTGCAGCTCATAGGTGGTGATTTGGATGGAGTAAGAAAAGAGAAACAAGTGGTTCAGGCCAAAATTAAGCAACTTGATGATGCACTACAGGCAATAGACAATGATATTAATTCTGTAGCAGAGGAGCTGAAATCTGTTACCCAAAAGAGGGACAAAGCGTATGAAAGCATTCAGCAGCTCAGAAAACAGCGTGATGAAGGGGTAGGTTTCTACTTTGTTACAACATCTATCGATTCTTCTGTGTGAACGTGGGGGGAACTGAGGGGAACATGCTTACTTTCGGACTCTCCATGAAAACATTTGAAGTTTCCTTGACCTGGTTATGAAATTCACTTACATTGAAAAAAGAAATTATGAAACTCAAGATTTCATACTGTTTCTGATGAAATGCTTTTGCCTTCAAATTAGCAAGCCAAGGCTCCTGGTGTTTGTATTGATGCAAGGCATGCATTTGTGAATTATGCATGCTGGATGTGTCTTATCTTATAGATGTTCTGCACTTGATTTAATATGGGAAGTCATCATTGGCCAAATTTTCTGTACTTCATAAAGCCAACTAGTTGTTAAGCATTTTACAATGGTGGTTGCATCACGCAGAAAATTGTCTTTTCCCTACCAATATTATAGATGATTATGGTACTAGTAAACAAAATTGGTTTTTTGTCGTGTAGATTGCCTTGACATTAAGTTGTATTGCCTTGCTTTGAAAGGGTTGATTTATTGGGATTAGTGTTTCATGGAAACACTGGTTCAAGTTAGGTCTCCTCGGGTGCTTTTGGAAGACCTTCTTTAAGGCTCAGTTGATTCATTCTTAATGGCCAAATGGTTTTACTTTACCTTTTTCTAAAATGGCTCTCTGCAATATACTAGTTGAAATCATGTTTGGCTCAATACTAAAGAAGAATCATAGCTTTTCTAGTTGATGCTCACAGATTCCTTATCTGCAAATAAGATTTTGACTATTGGCTATTCACAGCTGTTTTATTACAAGTAGCATTGGATAAAATGTGACAATTTATTTTACTAACTGGCATTAAATTGCCCAATACCGATATCTGCTTCAGTGGCTAGGGTAGTTTTGCATCTAAAGATGAAAAATTCTCAACTCACTGGCTGAATTAACTTGCAGCTGATGCTTCAAAAGTTGGAAGTGGAACGTGACTGCTCTTTTTTATTTTTTTGGTTGTCATATCTGCTATTTAGAAAAAAAAGGTTGTCATATCTGCTGAATTCCATTCTATAATATGGCTTAATGCTTCTGCTATGTCATATGCGTTAAGGGTTCCTCCTCCCCTCTCTTCCCTCCGTCTCTCCCCCTTTTGAATAGATCTTTTCTTCTGGTATGAATGTTATATTTCTAGCCCTTGATTTGAGTTACCTATGGAAGTTGTCTTATGACAGTTGAGAAAATAATGTTGTCGAAAGAAATCATGGCATGATTAGGTGGGGTTGGCTAGTGTTGGAGTGGAGGCTTTTTAAAACCAACCAACATTTGATGTTGTATTTTCTCATTAGCTTAGCAGGATAAAAATCATATCTTTAAAATTGGATTACTGTTTAACACCAGCATGGTGCTTATAGGTGAGATTTGGGCTACTGTCTGTCACTTGTCTCTTCTTTGGTTGCTAGATTAAATAAGAGAGAGCATAACTACCTGATATTTTGACACGTGTGCCCACACATCCATGTTGATATGTCAAACCCTAGGCTGACAGAAATTTGGCCCTGCGTGCAACAAAAGATGGAGCATATGCAATTGATTGAATTGAGTCATAATACGGTCCAATATTAATATTATTGTAATGAAAATGAATTTAGATTGCATTCTTTTGTACTTCCTCTTTGTTTTTTATACTAGTTAATTTAGTGTCAAAACATACACACTGCTAACGCTTATGCACCAATTGTGATCACCTCACAAACTTTTCTGGTGGTTTATTTTGGAAGATGACTTCTGTATAAATACTTAAATGGTTAAAGAACATTTCAGTCATCAGACACAGATGACTCAGCGCAGTTGCCCTCTCTCTTTGTGATGTTAGTCCTGCTTGGCTTTTTGTTTGGGTCCTTTATATTACAGGAATGTTGACTCGTCTTTATTAGGTATCAGGCTTCCTTGACCAGGTTCATATTGAGTTTAGTGTTGTAGTTAATCAGCATTCAGCATTTCTATTTTAAAGTAATGTTATATTGTTATTCAGAATGCCCACTTTTACCAAAGCCGTACAATCTTCAACAAAGCTAGGGAGCTTGCTGCAAAGAAAGATATTAAGGCTCTTGAGGAACTTTCACATTCGGAGGTTTGTTCAATTACTGTTTTGTCCTTTGTCAAGAACATCACTTGAAGCTGATATTGTGGTGAGATTCTAATTCTTATATTGATCTGTTCTGGATTAGGTTGATAATTTTTTGTCACTCTGGAGCAGTGACAAGGCTTTTAGAGATGATTATGAGAAAAGGATTTTGCCATCATTGGATAGTCGGCAATTGAGTAGGGATGGACGTATAAGGAATCCAGATGAGAAGCCTTTGGTGGTGTTGGAAGAACCTACAGTCTCCGAAACAGAAACGGTGGCAAAAACCAGTGTGAAAGAAATAAAGAACGATTCCAAATCCCCTTCACAGGATGCTTTGCCTGCCCAAAAGGCCCAGAAGGAAACCAAAAATAATGCAACACATTCAAAATCTACTGTGGACCATAATAAGGTAGAGGAAAAGGAGAAGGAGATCTCTGTGATAGAAGAGCTGCAGCCGCAGAAGGACAATCGTGCCAAGGATAATGAAGTTGATGAAGCAAAGTTGAAGGAAATGAAAAGAGAAGAGGAAATTGCAAAAGCTAAACAGGCCATGGAAAGGAAGAAGAAGTTGGCTGAGAAAGCTGCGGCCAAAGCAGCTATAAGAGCTCAAAAGGAAGCTGAAAAGAAGCTCAAGGAAATTGTTCATTTCTGTCTTTGCATCATTTCTGGTTTCCTATTTCTGTTCAGTGGGGAGCTTAAAACTGACATGTCGTTTCCAATTAACTTTTTCTCAGGAGCGTGAAAGGAAAGCAAAGAAGAAGGCCTCAGCATCTGCTGTTGCTACAGATCCCGAAGAACTGGCAGAAGCAGGGCCAGAGGATGCAGAAGCAGAAAAGATCGATGAAGATGTTGAAACTTCGGTCTCAGCAAAGGAGAAGGTTCAAATGGAGAAGACTCAAAAGGCGAATACTATCAAACTAAGGAATAGGTCAAAGGGCGCAGATTCAGTTCCAAAAGTCATCCTGAAACGGAAAAAGTCTACTAACTACTGGATTTGGGCTGCTCCTGCTGCTGTCTTGGTTCTGCTGCTTCTAGCGCTTGGATACTACTATCTTTTCTGAGAAGGTGAAGTAGAACAAAATAGAAAAAAGACATGGACCAGCTTTTATGCTAATGCTTGAGTGTGTGAGTTGCTAGGTTTGTAGTACTAAAATTAAGTTAATTTTGGTTCGTTCCATCCTTTCGGTTGGATGGACTCTAAATCATAATGTTGTTGGTAGGCTCAGACAAGAGGGGGGGGAGAAGGTAAATACATTTTACCTGGACTGGTTGAATTTTCAAATTTTGACTTTTGATCAAATTTCATGAATCAACTGCTTGACTCTGTCTGAAGGCCGAAGTTGAATTCTTCAAGTCCGGAGAGGCTTAAGAAGATTAGTGTTTGTGCCAAATTGGTGCCCTTCTCTCGGTCACTCATGTGAATCATGTGATAGTGGATTCCTACCCAGACGAAGTCCTTGTGCAGCTTGGGAAGCCTATGGGGGATATGCCTTGACGGTGGAATGAGATTCAATACATGGTTTTACAGTAATTTTTTTTAGCTAAGAAAAATATGCAATGCATGGCTTCTCAAAATCGACCCTGCCAAAAACAAAAGGATAGGCGGAAATTGGTCCGGATACGGGGATAGAAAAGTACATTACATTTTCTGTGTTTGCAAATCTAAAAATTTTGTTCAAAAAAATAATAACAAAATAATTATAAGAAATTCATTATTGACATACTAACCATGGCGGATACGCATGCTCTAACTTCTTACTATATCCGTGGTACCTACGGTGTGCTGACATGGCAACATCTGATTGAGTATGCTATTATTATTATTATTGTCATTATTTTTGAGGATCGACAAATGGGATGCCAATTCTGCAGTTGTGTGCACGCTGCACAGTGGCCATGGCTGCCGCTATCGGCTTCGCTGCACCGTTGTTTCTACGAAAAGCAGCACATGCTCTTGCTCGCTCTCATGCTCTGGGTATCAATAGCAATCTCTCTATTTACAAAACTCTCCGCTTATTCCCTCTGACTTCTCCAGGTGAGAGTTACTCTGGTCTTGCACTTTTGTTAGTGTCATTTCCTTGTATCTCACCCTCGGTCGTGTTTTTGTTACCTTGTGCTAACTTTTGGGATTCTCGGACACCCGTTTGGGTAAATGATTCAAACAATTAATTTATATGTAGTGTGGACTAATATGTGAATATTGGTGGCGGAGTGTGTAAAATTACAAAAGTTTACAAAGTCCTAACATGACAAAGATAGCCACGCTGTTACCGGAACGTGTTTGAAAGTAAACTTTTTGATTTGTCCATTTTGTCTTGAAATGTTTGATAAAAAGCCTGACTTGAGTTTTGGAGAAATAAGCATATTCAGTCGCAAATATTACGACGAGAATTGAACCTTTCTCGTGGAACTCTATATGAGTTGTGGTCTCTGAATGCTTGAAACTGCAAGGGTTAGATCGCTTAAAAGCTCGACACAAATATGCTTGTCAAGAAGCAAGTGTCTTGTTAAATATGCAAGGCTGAAGCTTTAGGTGTCAGGCTTGCATTTAAAAGTCTCTCTTGATAACGCCAGCCTTGGCTCAGGAGAGAAACTTTAATCAAGAAAGGCATTTGGATGGACACTGTCAACATTGCTCACCATACCACAAGCACTTTGGGTCCTGCCTTAGAAATCCATGACCATGTCAAGGGGCCAATAATCCTATAGTTCTAAACAGCCGCAGGTTCCCAGAATAACCACATTAATGCGAACATTTACCGTTGAATGCAGTGATGAATGATAGTACCTAAGGTCTCATCGATTACCTGTGGGCCTGAATACTTGTGAAGTGATAAAAGTTAGGCAAGACCTGCTTTACCAATTCTATACACGAAAGCCTGTTCAATTTAGTTTTTACATGCAACGGATTTCTATCATATAAGCTAAATATTTTATTTCCTTCTCATAATTTGCTTTTTAACATAATGGGATGCACTGTGGTACAGCTTCAGGTATATGCCACTTAGCACAGGCCGTAAAGGGTGATGATAAAATTGCTGTTGAAGAAGTGAAACATATTCTTGAAATGGTATTGTTTCAGGCTTTACAAAAGGCATCATACTACACCTGACTTCATTCCTTCTGACGGCCTCCTGATATTTTTATCTTGTTAATTTTTTCGCTGCTGTAGATCTCATGGTCAGAAAATAAGCCCCATCAGCACTTAATTAGGAGTAAATTGTCTCAATTTCTCCACCTCTGCTTTGCATTTATTGTAGGCTACACGGGCATCATCAAGAAGAGAAGTTCTCCATTCAAATTTTATTACACCACCTGTGCTTAAGGAGTCAATGTTAGCACTGGAAAAACTAGCTGACATCCGAGCAGTTGCTCAGGGAGGATACCCGCAGGTTAGATTAGATAAGTTCTGCTTTACTTTGTGTATATGCATCTATTTTATCACCTTGTCTGTAGGCAAATATATCTTCCCGTTGCTAAATTATCTAGGCTGAACGTTGCCGGATTTCTGTTGGACATCCTGATTTACTGACAAGTGATCCAGATGTAGTTGCAGCATTGAGGTAAGTGATATAGTAGCTACACCATTTTTCCAGCATGTAAGTTCTTTAGAACTGTTGCTTATGTTTTGTTTAATGGACATTTTCTCAGTGTCTCAGGAAACTTTTCGTTTCAACCTTGTTCTCACGGTGACTTCCTTGGTACAATTCTTGGTAAAGGGATTGCGAGGGAGAAGCTAGGAGATATTATCTTGCAGGTACCATTTGAGATAGCATTTTAGTTTTTGACTAGTTTTTTCTATAAGAAAGCCAAACTTATTAAAGAAAAAGAAAAAGAAAGTTGTCAGTATAAGAGACTATACTGACACCATCTAAAGCATACAAGCTAAACAACTAAGAAAATCCGGCAAACCCACAAAAGGATATCCCAAAACCGTATTAGCCCACAGAAAAAGAGAATGCAACATAGATCCCCCCAAACTAGGCAAAGACACATCCCTGTCTTCAAAACATCTCCCATTTCTTTCCCTCCACAAACTCCACCGTATGCAAGCAGGGATCATCTTCCAAATGACCAACGCAATTGAATCTTCAAGCTTCCTCCTCCAACAAAGCATAACATCCACTACCTTTTTAGGCATAACCCAATCATAGTTAAGAATGCTCAGCACATGCTCCCACAATCCTCTGGCCATCGAGCAATGAATAAGAATACGATCAACCGTTTCTCCATCACTCTTACACAAATAGCACCACTCAGTCACGCAGACTCCCCTCCTCCTTAAGTTGTCAAGGGTCAAAATCTTCCTGTGAATGACCTCCCAAACAAAGAAAGCAACTCTAGGGGGGAACCAAGCTCTTCCAACATTGACGCCAAGGAAAAGCCTCATTGGAGCCCTCCATAAGCAAAGCATACATCGTTTTCACAGAGAAAACACCGCTCTTAGAACCCATCCAAAGCATTTTTCCTACCCACCTTTCTCCTACTCCACGATAAAGTATAAAACTACGAAAACACCTCCATCTCTCAATCATTAAACTTTCTTTCAAATTGAACATCCCACACTACCTCTCGGGTCCCATCTCCATGCAATCAACCACCCAAGCATCCTTACGCCTAGCAAAAGAGTATAATCGAGGAAACTCCACACTCAACGGTCTTTCCCCACACCACTTGTCATGCCATAACCGAATTCTGGAACCGCTCCCTACCGCAAACCTAATATGTTCTCTAAAAAAGTTCCACCCTTTGCTAATAAATTTCCACAAACTCACCCATAAGAACCCTGAGCCACCAAAGTGCTCCAACCACCCTCCTCACACCCATACTTCTTTGTAATAACAATCTTCCACAAGCTGTCTCTTTAAGAATTGAATCGCCAAAGCCATTTTTCAAGAATAGCTCTATTGAACAAGGGTAGCCTTCTTAGCCCCAATCCTCCAGCACTAATAGGGGAGCAAACTCTAGCCCACCTAACAAGGTGAAAATTTTTTGACTAGTTAAGATGGATTGAGCACATAAACCAAACTATTTGAGGTTCAACTTGACTGCAGTAGGATGAACATTCCCTACTTTCCTTTTTCTCTCCCTTTTATTATTTGAACATAAAACCAAGGCCCATCTCAACCCTCCTTTATGCCTTGGAGAATTCTCCATATAATTTCTTTTAACCAACTACTTTTTCTAATCAGACCCTACCCTAGCTGTGTGTCCAACTATCCTAATAACTTGAACACATCACAGGAGCCTTGTCCATTTCTCATCCTTGATGGCCGTGTGTGAGATGCTTTGATCATGTTCTTGGTCTTAGAGTAGTTCATTCATCTTGGACTTAATGGAATACTGGTATGTGGGATGTTTGACAAAACTTTTCTTCATGCCAGGAAAATATATGTTTCTAACAAACACGGAGATACATATATTAATGGAGAGAGAGAGAGAAGGCTATGATAAACCTGGAAAATTTGAATAAAAAAAGAAAAGAATTCAGTAACCACACAAATATACTGTCGTGCGCTCACGCTAAAGATGTCAGCTGTTACATTTTTAACGGCTTATCTCGCAGCTGTACACAGGTATTTGGCAAAAAATTTCAAGTCTTTCTTAATTGGCGTTTGTAGCTTCTAGGGTTCTGATTGGTACGGATATGTAAGTGATGGATTAATGATTTGAAGGTGCTCAAATGAGACCTATTCTTGTTTTAAGTGACACCAATAAGAATATATGATCAATCCAGACAGTGGAGTTCCAACTGAGAGCTATAAAGTGAGTATATGCACCATTAACCTCCAGGCACAATTGCACGGTGGAAATAAGAACAAAACATAGCTTCCCATCTGGTCACCAGTGACATTTGGAAATTGCGATGAAGGGCTTTGTTGAGTACAGCTGGATTATTTATTTTTTGTTGTTAAATACACTCACCCAGGGAGAGAAGGGAGCTCAAATCCTCATTGTCCCAGAACTTGTTGACTTCATTATATCCACATTGGACAAGGTACCGTTACTTCTTCTCTGCTACTTTTTGTGTGGATACATATCCATTTTCAGTAGTTTTCCAAGTTGACAATTATCTTTTTGTTCCCTCTTCTGCACCATCCTATTGAGAATTCATCAACTAAGCACTCGGTTTTAATTTTGTGCATTCAGACAAGATACATTGATCCTGGATTTCTTACCACATATAGAAAATTTACGTATATACCATCCCTGAACTCTGTTATTCCTATAACCATATCATGTGCATGAAGAAGTATAACACCAACGAAACATGCCATTTCTTATGGTAGTAAAGAGTTCTAGGATGAGACGAAATTATGGTTTATATTGACGTTGTGTCATCCATTAGAAGATTAATATAGAAAGGGCTACCGGCCAGTGGCTTAAGAGCAATAAAGAACCTATTGCGCTATTCTTGAGGTTTAACTACCTTTTCATCTTGCAGGTTGGTAATGTTCCAGTTTCTTGCACGAAGATACCATTGATATCTCTTGATTATGAACCACCAAGGTCACCATATCTTCTTGTTTTAATTCTAAAGGCTTATTCTCTTGCATAAACTTTAACATACTATCTTGACAGGACTCAGTCGTTTAAAACCGTAGAAGCATCACTAAGGGTTGACGCTCTTGGCAGCGCAGGATTTAAGATTTCACGATCAAAACTTGTTGACTCAATCAGGTATAGCCTTCTATATGAATATTCGATCTATCACTTGAATATATTTCCTCAAACATAGGCGGGGGCCCTTTTTCTTATGGGTTAAAGGATTCCTGTTGTTAGTTTGCTGCTTAGATTTTCATTTAGCAACTCTCCTGGATTCCAAAAGGCACGCATGCTTGACTGACTCAGACCACAAAGTCTCATAGGGATAATCTGAGTTGGTCACTTGAATTTGCTTCTGCTTCTTTCCTTTTCTTGATATCACCCTATCTTTGATAAGTAATACAGTTGTTTTTTTGGTTTCTTTCATATCACTGACTTGTCACCTGGCTCAGACCTTCCGAGACCCTTTGGCATATTGTTGTCTTTCTTTTCTTCTTCTTCTTCTTCTTCTTTGATATCAGTAAATCATCCTTGCCTCTTTCTTATCTTGTCCTGAAGTGTTCCCTCCTCTTAGTGTGTTATATGTGGTTAGTCTCTATAAAAGTTTTAATCAGATCGTTTTGGACATGTTCGCATATATGCCAGTCGTTTCAGTCTTTTCGATGATCTATAACTCCTCTGTATCTAATGAGTCAATTGGAAGCCCCTACCAAGCAGTTTACAATTAGTTCCATCCTCATATGATGGGCATTTATGACAGGAGTTGCATCAATGCTTAAGCATATTTTTATTATAACAACAGAGACCAAAATCATGTTTAGATTTTCATCTTATGAATTTTGAAAAATTAGTAGCCTTAAATAATGATAGAGGTATACATTTGGAACTTATCTACCTGTGTAGCAAAGGGGAGGTTCGTGTCAACTGGAACCCTGTTTCTAAAAACAACACCCCTCTCAAAACTGGCGATATTGTCTCAGTGAGTGGAAGAGGAAGATTAAAGGTGATCTTTAAATTCAAAAGAAACCGCTAGCGATTGAATGGATTTATTGGTAAGTAGCTGCGCGTTTCTGATGGTCAGATTTGCTTTGATTCAGATAGGGGAAATAAAGACTACACGCAAGGGAAAATTTGAAGTTGAGCTCATTCGGTATCTGTAAGCTTTGACCAGAGGTATATATTTTAAGAAGAATTATACGTTGCAACCTCAATTGCCACTTATTTTGCAATCTGCACCTTAAACTATCAAGTTTAACAGATTGCATCTCACATTGCACAGTACCATCGTGAAACCTTCTTTTTTATGAGCTACATGTGCACTAATATAGCTGTTGAGATTGGAGTCAAATATATACGGCTGAGGGAGTGGAAAAAAGGCATAAACGGGGGAACTTGAAAATTAGCCATGGTACTGTGAATAAACGAAAGTCATCTCTCTCTCTCTCTCTCTCTCTCTCTCTCTCTATATATATATATATATATATATATATACGCTTTAATTCCCTTCCCAGTTCAGCTACGCATATACTGTGAATAAATAAATTTCTGGCTAGCTGAAGATTCAAACAACTCAATATAAATAAAACGATGCAAAATATGATCGTGATGTTATACTTAGTAGCTCAAGGAAGCTTATAAACCTTCTCAAAATGTACGTCCGTATGCGAATTTCTACAAATCTTGTAGGTATAATGAATGCTACTGATACTTTTTAATATTTCTTGTTCGGAGTATGAGGATTTTAAACTCACAAATCATTTTATACTTTTATGATAGATATATATATATATATACTCTAGTATAACTGTTACGTACGTGTTCAATAATCTCTCCCAAACTACTTTAACAGTGACGGTATTATTAATCCTGATGAGCTCGAAACATATGATCTTGGGTTAGTACTCCTCGATCGATTGTCAACTATATTTAGCATACGTAGCCAAGCTCTTTCTTTAATACATCCCTCATTGGATATTGCTGCAAGTAGGGCAGGGTACCGGTAATAGCCAGATGTCTATTTAGGCATCCCGTTCCGGCAGTTCATTTGGGCTGATTTTGGGTCAAAAATCTTAGTTTTTTTAGGACTTTTAACTTGGGCTTGTCTTATTAGTGCATTTTTTCGGGCCTTTTAACTATGACTTGTTTTATTATTACATTTGTCGGGCTTTTTAACTTTGGCTTGATTTAATAAGTAAGTTTTTAAATATGAAAGTTGGATCCAAAATACCAAATTTAGAATTTTAATAGTATGTTGGATCCACTATTTTTTTGATGTAATAATAATTTACTATGTTCGAAAATTACAAATTTACAATTCTATAGTTGTTTCAATTGCATTAAATTAATAAATTATATACATACATCAATGAAAGAAGAATGATAGAAATAAATTTACAAGTTACACATATACATAAAGTCTACAAATAATACAAATTTACATCATCTAAAAGAAACTACAAATATTACAAATTGAATAGTTGAATTGATGGAATAAAATGTTGGCCATTTAATCAAAATATCACTATCATATTGTTATGATAGTGCTAGTTTTGTATGACCTTTTTATTTATGTCCATAATATTTAATGACCAACCACAAAAGATTGGTCTTTGACTCACTAATTACTAAACTAATTTAAATTTCAACCAATGTAGAACATAACACCTAATTGCTTACTTCCCATTTTCCAAAACAATGAAACATCACAATATAAAATGATAACTTTACAAAATAATAAAAATTATGAAATATATGCACAACCCCATGTCCATCATGAAAAACAAAGAACAAAATAGTTAAAAAAAAAAAGAGAATAAAATTCAACATACCCCAAAATCCAAGTTACTAATTACCAATCAATCATATTATCTAAAAGATTATAAGTCTAACATTTATTAATATAATATTGTGGGCATTTTCCTTAAACAAAAAAACAGCTTCTAATACTTAAATCTAAACTTATACAGTTATACTCTAATACTCGAATTGTATAATTGTATTTTCTAACAATAAAAATAAAAAACAATACAATTATAATTTATACCTCCCTCTAATCATCCACATCAAGTGCATGTGTCACGCTATCCATGTTGGAGACCGAGATAATAGACATAAGTTGTGTATGATTATTAGTCATGTCTGGAAACAAAGAACATTTAGAAAAACGCACAACATTTTTAAAAAACATCTAACAATTAAAAAAAAACTATACGAAATCATTACCTTTTTCCACATTATAACTTTCTAAATATTCTGTTCTGCCACCAATCTCAGGTTCACATTTAACATCTTCATGAATAGAAGCAGATTGCAACCAATTCTGCGCACATATAAGACTCTTCACTGTTCTAGGAGCCAGAGAGCTTCGAAAAGCATCCAGTACACGTCCTCCTGTGCTAAAGATTGACTCAGATGACACGGTTGTAATAGGGATGACAAGTACATCTCGAGCAATCCGAGCAAGAATAGAGAACTTAAACTGATTCACTTTCCACCAAGCCAAAATATCAAAATCCTCGACCCTAGGTTGAGGAGGCTTCATCTGAATATCTGATAAAACAAAAAGTTGTGAAAAAAATTATAAGATTTTTAAAACTAAACATTTCATTTCTAAACAATTTCAAACAGATTCACAACATTTCTAAAAAATTTCAAACATATTCAAATTAAACATATTCTTACGTGAATAATTTCAAATTCATACGTAACCAACTAACCATTTAATACGTGAATACATGAATATTCTTTTATTTAAACATATTCATACGTGAATAATTTCAAATTTAAGATATTCATTTCAAACTTCATTTTTAAAGAATTTCAAAATTAAACAAAATCAATCAAGCCCACTGCCCATCCTCCAAATTTCCAATTGCAAACACAATCACAACTTCAAACAAAACCAAATCCTCCAATCAATCACATCCTCCACAGTTTCCCGTAATTATACTATACAATAAATAATTAACTAATTAACTAAATAAGTGAATGAAGTTTTAGTGTTTTACCTCACACGGTACAATATTGTCAACACAAATTCACAAATTTGAAATCACAATCTGTCAATGACTTTGTAACCTGCACTAAAAAAATTAATTAGTTAATAGAAATGAAGAACAATAAACCGATACGAATGAAATTGAAATTGAAACAAAACTAAAAAAATTCGAGAGATATAGAGACTGAGAGGGGGCGGGCATACGTAGTTGATCGAAAGAAATAGAGAGAGAGAGGCTGAGGCTATCAATGGCAGCGGTGGCTTGGCCTTCGACGGCGAACCAAGACCAAAGAGAGTGAGAGTGAGAGTTGAGTCGGAGAGAGAGGCGAGAGAGCAATGCTACAATATGACTCGGTCACAGTGAGAAAGAAGCTCGTCAGAGATGGAGGGGAGAGCGGAGGGGAGGATGCGAGAGGCGAGAAGAAATGAACGATGAATCTGTTCGCGAGGGGGGAAGGGGGTTAATATGTAACCCTAGACCAAAACTGTGCGTTTTGTTTTTTTTTTTAAAACCCGGTACCGGAATTCCGGTATTTGGCCATATACCCTACCGGCTTCGGTTCCGGGCGGTATCTGATTGCCGGTGGCCGAAACCGGTACCAAAATTCCGCAATTCTGGTATCGGCGGACAAAATGCCCAGCCCTAGCTGCAAGGTCTTATCTGGGTACTATTTTGTAAAAGGTCTTAACAATTTACGAGGGATAAGTACACTTTTCACTCTGGAAGGTCTTATCTGGGACCTGGGTACTATTTTGTAAAGGTCTTAACAATTTACAAGGGAAAAGTTCACTTTTCACTCTCTAAGTACGGGGTAAAACATATTCTTAAGTGCAAAAATATAATTTTCTCTGTTTTCCTTTAATTTTAACTATCAAATTTAAGAGGGAGGGTGCAAATTGTGGAAAAACAAAATTTGAGACTCGGTGTCACGAAGTTGAAAAATTGGGTGCAAGTGTATTTTCCCGTAATTATACTTTTGCAATGTAGTGCTTTGATTTGTTCTTGATCAACTTACTGAATTTCCCTAACTTACATCCGTTTCGATGTTTTCATGCGTGCTAATTGTCTCAAATTAAACTCATGACTTCAACTTTCCCACTTTGATTCAATGAAACGTTTACTGAAATTGTATTGTAATTATTATTTACAACCTATCGACCTTTTATCCAATAGCGATGTGTGTCTATATATATATATTTCAGCAAAAACAAAATATATACACATATATATTGTGTATATATTTCAATCACCATAATTTTGTACACATAGCATAAGATACGTACAAGGCTATTTGTCTCTCTTTTCCCCCTTTGTTTCTTTAGTTAGAGATTCATCTTTGGCTTCGATCTCCTTAATTACATATCCAATAACTCCTCGAGAGGATGGACTGCCGATCGAACACATAGAAGAGGAAAAAAAAATCCTGTTGCATCAAATCAACTTCACCCTGGATGTAACAGGTACAGATAGATAATGATGATCTTTACGGGTTTAATGTGGGAGATTAACATTGCATTAGATTTTCCCCACCCGCTTCCTGCGAAAATGTATAAACACCATCATGTCCAGGGCCGGCTCAATAAACAATGAGGCCTAAGGCCATATTAAAAATTAGGCCTTTTAAATAAATTTTTAAAAAATATCTTTTAATAAAAAAATATTTAAAATTTTATTTAAAAATAATTTTTCTAGCTTTTTGAGATGCAAAATTACTGATCAAACTTTTATATTCAAGATTTGTTAATATGTCACTTTCAATTAATAGAATGACTAATCCATTTAGTCTTTCTTATGACATTGTTGATCTTAAATAGGATTTTATTAGTTTAAGTTTTGAAAAACTTCTTTCTCCATAAGCAACTGTCACTGGTATTGTTAAGAGTATTCTATAGGCAATGCATGCATTTGGAAAACAATCTAATTTTTTTTTATATAATTTAATATTTCAATTGGAATATTGATTTTAGGTTGCAAAACTTCTTTTAATACTTTTAATTCTGAAAATAAATCCAAACCATCTATGTCATAATATTCACCATCTTTTAAAAAACTTTCAAGATTAAGACAATATTTTTTAAATCATCATTATCTAAATATTTGAATTTTTCAATATTAAATAAGAAACCAAAAATATTTTCATATACTGTGAATTGTTGAAATCTATTTTGAATTGAAGAAATAGTTTGATCAACTATGTATATGAAATAATCAATTCTAAAAGTTTCTTCAACTGATTTTATTGTGTCATCATTAACATTTTTTTCGAATTATTTTTTTCTATGTATTATTCATTTTTCACGAAATATAGGCTCAATTTTCATTTCAATAGCAATCTCTTTAGACGAAATTAATGCAAATGAAAATCCAATTTCCTGATAATTTTTCAAATAAGAAATAAGCCATTTTAATTGATCTATGGCAACATCAATATGCATATCTTTAGATTGTAACATCTTACTCACTGTATTAACAGCAAACAAAATATCATACCAAATATTCATGCCTAATAAGAACTCAAAATTCTCAATCTCATATGTAGCTAAGCATGTGGCTTCACTCTTTGTCTTAGGATCTTCACTTGTTTCTGCTAATTGAATTAAAGCATCTCTTATTTTTGGAGCTTGATATTTTATTGCTTTTACACTTTCAATGCGACTTTTCCAACGTGTTTGTGACAATGGTTTCAATGTCAATGTAGATATATTACCTTATAAAATTTTGCATCGTTTTGTAGAAGAAGAAAATAAAGAATAAATGCATTGTACCACTCCAAAAAATGATATAGCTTTGAGACATGAGTTTGTCATATCACATAATACTAGATTCAAATTATGACAACCACAAGGTGTATAAAATGCTCTAGGATTTATATCTAATAATTTCTTTTGTACACCTTGATGTTTTCCTTTCATATTTGATTCATTATCATATCCTTGTCTTCTTATGTTATTAACATCCAATCCATGTTTTTTTTATGGCATTTAGAAGTTCATTAAAAAGACCTTTACCAGAGGTGTCATTTACTTCTAAAAATTCTATAAAAAATTCTTCTATTTTTACTTCACATGTTGAAGTATCTATACATCATAATATTAGAGTCATTTGTTCTTGGTGACTTATATCGGGAGTGCAATCAAGTATAATTGAAAAATATTTCACTTCTTTAATTTTGTTTATGATAGTATTTTTAATTTCAGATGATAATATTTGTATCAATCCATTTTGTATATTATGTCCTAAATAATGATTATGAATTTCACCATGTTATATTCGTCGAACATGTTCCTGCATAATTTGATCAAATCCTGCTATCATTTCAATTAGGCTTAACCCATTATTATCTTGGTAGATCTTTTCATTTTTTCCGCGAAATGCTATGTTGTTTTTAGCAAGAGTTTTTACGACTGCAATAATTCTTAATAATACTTTTTTCCAATGATCTCTCTCTTTATTAATATGTTCTTGAATATTTTTATCAATTGTTTTATTTTTAACCAATCTCATTTCTAAGTTAATCCAATCATTCATATTGGTGATATGTTTATAGCTTGTTTCATGAATTTTAAGTTTAACACTAAGATTCTTCCAATCTCTAGTTCCTTCATTAACTAATTGGCTTGTGCTAGGTTTTGAGTTAAATAGATTGCAACAAAAACAATAAACTTTATCAACATGTTTTGAATATACTAGCCATTTTCTGTCATGTTTTTCTCCATTTGATAGTTTTTGTGTATAAAATGTAGTGGAGAAGCGTCTATTATTCTCATCTTTAAGAAAATTTATATCATTAATTCTAATTGGACCTCTCTCTACTAATAGATCTCTAAGTTTTGTATCCATAGTTTTCCATTGACTTGGATCATAAATATCTGTAGATATTGTACTCAAAGCATTGATATCTACAGTTTCATGTGAGATTGGTTCAATATTCTCTCATAATTGTATGGAATCACATTGTTGTTCAATTATTAATTCTTCAGTTGAGCTTGATGTTGTATTGTTTTTATCATTGACAATAAATTTATCAAGAGCTCCTTTTTGAGATTGGATTAACTTTTCTATTTTTCTATTTTTCTTAAGCTTTTCATAACCACATTCATATTTTCTATTAGACATAGTGTAAATATAAATAAATAAAACCAATAAATAAAACAAATGCTATTATAAAAAATAAATATTCCAATTAAAATACAAGTGTAAAGATTAAAATAATAGAACCTGACACTACGATTATAAGTAGTTGAACTTGAACTTGAGCTTGAACTTGGAACAATCTTTAGCTAAAAGTATATCTACTATGTGATTGGCTAAAAGATATTAGATTAGTTTTGCAAAGATAGATAGAGTAAGAGAATAAATAGAGGAAGAGAAAAAATTTGATAGAAGATTGAGGAGATAGAGTATGAAGTATAAATAGGAGAAGTGAGATTAATTTACCATTACAGAGAGTATGAGATTAATATAGATGTTTTAAACCGTTTGTATTTTCCGTTCTGTTCTATACACAAATACAGGTTTACTTGAAATTGTGAACGTAAACATTTCTGCAAAACTTCTAAAATCACTCAATGTCACACTCAAAACTTTTCATAACCGTTGGCGTGTAAACGTTGTCTGCGAAGTCAGTAATGTTCTGAACAACTTCTATTCTTTTCTTATTTTATTTAAGTTTTAGTTAGGCTTATGACGCCTGGCTCAAAGTGGGTTCGATTTAGTTCTACTTTATTTAAGTTTTAGTTCGATTTGCGTAGTGTATTATTTTCCTATTTTATTTAAGTTTTAGTTAGACTTATGACACCTGGCTCAAAGTGGGTTCGATTTAGTTCTACTTTATTTAAGTTTTAGTTCGATTTGCGAAGTAGTAATGTTCTAAACGTAAACTTTTTTTTATCACTTCAAGACTTTGGTCTTCTCTACACTTAGGCCTTCTGTACTTTCTTTTCACGTCTGTGGCCTGTTGTCAGTTTTATTTCACGTCAGTGCGTCACTTTTATTTTTTTTATTCAATTATCTTTTACAGGCCCTTCTCCAAACATGTTAACCGTGTATTTTTAAGCCTTTTTTATTTTTATTTTTATTTTTCTCTTACCGTATGAGGCCTGGCTCAAAGTGGGGCTAAGGCTTGAGCCGACCCTGATCATGTCATGCCCTCTTGCACCAGATCTGATATTGTATTCGTATCCACACTAAGCCTAGGCGAGTTTTAAGTAAATTTAAACAGCTTGGCAACCAGAAACAGGCAAGATTTCAAAGGTTGCCAACAGCAGCGTCTGTTATATATTCAACATGAAAATCAACAAAATATTTCAAAATACTCGAAAATGGCCAGAGAGATCACTGACCAAACATCTTTACTTGTATTTGTATACTCAGTCTAGAATTGCAAATCCTGAAACTAGAGGCACAGAACATCCAGTCTTCCTGAGTTTCTATAAAAAAAGAAGAAGAAGAAGCTTGCTGGACAATATAATCAACTGAACAAATTCAAGCATACCCACAATATCCATACTCGCATTTAACACCATGCGCACACATCTTATTACACTTGCCACAGTGATAAACATTCGAAATAATGTTGGTACATGTTCCATCGCAGCACCGCTCCCCTTGTTTGCACTTTTTCCCGCAGCTCCCGCAGTTGTTCTTATCCCCAAGAACGTTGCGGCAATGCTTCTTGCAGCAGTAGAGCAGGGCCTTCCCCTTGGTCGCCCGTATCCCGTTACATATGTTGTGACTAATGGCATCACAATGTGCACCTTTCTTTATTATGACAGTACTGGCCAAGAACCGGCTTCTTGATCTGAGATTGGGCAATGGGGAGTCGACCACGTACTCTATATCTTCATTGTCTTCGATATCATTTGAGAAGGCCAAATGAGATTGCAAAGCTAGAAGAAGTAGAGGGATAATTAGGGAGAGAATGGTTGTGAGCTTGAGGAGAGCGCAAGCCATTATTTCTTGAAGTTTGGGGTTGCCACTTCCCCACAATGAGTGCAAACCGATCAGGGAGGTAGTGGGGATTATAAATCCAAGTTTTATTATAAAAAATATTGATTATCAGAAGTAATTAAGCATTGAATTAACCTAAAAAAAGCTAATTTTGTGCTCTGGATTCTCGCTGAAGCACATAGCATCATTCAGTGTTGTTGGTTACTTGGTTTTTCTTTAGCGTTGCCTTTAATTGTGGTTGACCATGAAGAGTGAAGGAAAAAAGTGGCGGGTCCACGTGTAGGGGATCTTCTCTCACGGCGGCAAATGCGTTAGTCACTGACTGGTCACGTTACCCAAAGCTAATTAATCAGCCAAATTACGCGTGTTCACGGCACCGCCGACAATTACTTAATTGGTTAATCATTCCTCTTCGCTTTCAATCATTATAATCTTTATGCCGGATCGAATGACACGTAGAAGCTAAAATATATTTACTTCCGATCTCAGTAATTTCTTTTTTTTGAGGGGATATGCATGCATTCCTGACGAAACATGTCCGTCGTTTCCCACCACATCTGTTTTGACATTTATGGCAGGCTAGAGGAGAGGAGCATGAGAATGATCAAGAAGAGAAGTTCCCCGTCATAAGGCTTTTTCTTAACCCACCCCAGTGCTAAAGGAGTCGACGCCTAGCATTGGAAACACTGGCTGACAAGAGAGCAGCTGCTCAGGGAGGACAGGGACACAAATATATGCCCGTAGGTTAGTCTGGTTTACTTCCGCTTTCGTGCGTGTCTACGCCTGTATTTGTCGTCTTTTGTGCAGGTGAAAGAAGATCTAATGATACCTCCATAAGGATGATCTCCATATGTAGTTACAGCTCTGGGGTAAGTCAAATTTTAGCTCCATAATTATTTTTCCACCGTGCGATGGTTATTTGAAACCTTTGCTTGTATTTGGTTAATGGACGACCTTTTCAGTATCACTGGAAAAGAATTTACGTTTCATCAATGCTCTCATGGTGAGATTCGTTGGTGCACTTCTTGGTGAAGGGATTGCCAGGTAGGAGCTAGAAGAAATAATTATCTTGGAGGTATATTTTATTTTTTTCGTTTCCGATACCATATTAAACTATTTAGGAAGACTTGAGGCCGACGGAAACCTTCGTACTATGTTTGAAGACGTTGGACTTGCTGCGCCATGTCTATGAAGCTCAACTCGACTGAAAGAGTAAAGGTTTTAAATGTTTGAACACTTGCAGAACTTAATCCGGCCTCAACCAACCTTTACCACTCGGGTTGGGGCTAAAGCCCCTGCTATGGAGAAGTCTGCTAATTATAAATGTAGTTTCTTGTACAGAACTAATGTTGTGATCACGTACGTGAATAGGATGACAACGTCATTAATGGAGCCATGTCATTATGCTTGACTGTGAATCTATCTATCGTTTACTCCAAAAATTTAAATTATTGAGAAGATGTAAATTTTATTATTTAAATTATTCAAATCTCCGGGAACATCAATATTTGAAGGTCTTTATATTTTCATCACTACAACAAAATGAGCTTTGGTGGGTGTCAAAAATCTTTTGTCACCTAAAATTAAAAATTTGTTAGCAAAAGTTACTAGTGTCAAAAAAATTTTGACACCCAGTTTGATAGGAGAAGCATGTCACCCTTAATTGTAGGTGACAAATTACGAGTTTCCTCACACAAAAACGTCCGGACGGAAATACTAGACACTCAAAAAATTTTGATTTTGGATATGTTCGCACGGATCATTTGTGACAAAGTTAAAATTAATCATGGAACAATAATGTTCGCACATGCTATATGGAGTCCGAACAGCGATTCATTGGAGGAAACTTATTGTGACAACATTTTCATTCGTTACAAAAGGATAGCTTTTTCGTCACTACATGGGATAACTCTTTGTGGTCACTTTTTGTGACGACTTCTATTTTTGGTTACTGGAGAGTGAATTTGTGACAGATTTTCCGCATCAATTTTTTTTAACATTTGAAATTTCCTTTCAGACGTTCGAAGAATGTTTCAGGTTTAGTTTAAATAGTGACTTTAAATTCAACAAAGAAAGGCGTAAAGATTTTATGATTAAAAAAAAGAAATGAAATATATTGCATATAAATGACTCAAAATACAAACAAATAAAACATTATTATGCCTAATAAAAAAACACATTATTCCCGATCTAAATCCCTTCAATAGATGAAATTAGGTCATTTCTTATGTTGTTCCATATTCTGTGCATGCCATATTCTCTGTCCTTGCTCAATCATATATTTTTATCTTGAAATTCAATTATACACCAATGTTAAATATGTAACCTACAAGTAAGAAAATCAATATAAAATTAACAAAGTTTCCACTAGTACTGTACTAAATTGTGGAATTGTGATGAAAACATAAAAATTGTACTTGGACATTTGAATAACCTTGTTCTGGCCCCATGAGCTAGCAAGCAGTGTACGCCGATGATATTAGCCTTACATTGGCACCCCTTCTTGCCTAGCAATTGGGATGCCACATTATAGATATTTGGTCATTCCAAGACCCTCCACTCTAAGTTAAGTGGCATGAAGTTGCTTCTTTTTTGGTGCCTTCAACTGCTGCAACTTCTTATTCAGCTGCCATCAACAAGGACATTTTCAGTTTCAAGAAAAGAACAGTAGAAACAAAGAATAACAATAGACTATTCTGTTAACCCACTTCTTCAATATCCCTAATTATACTATAAGGCCTATAAAATGGAAAGCCAGCAGCATACAGCGATCAACATTGAACTAGAAAACAACGGTGGATTTAATTAGACTAATTGAATAATGGGTGATCCCAACCACCTCACATCCCAAGAGATATGATGTTCTAGAGTTGAAATAAAACTGTAACAGACCAGACCTCATTTCCCTACATAGTGTTCTTAGGCATATTCTAGAACCCTTTCATGAAAACTAACAATCAGACCGCATTTCACTTGACAGTTTTATAAGGATACATTGGGTCTCTATCAATGGGCTCTAGGGCGCTAGTGGCGTATCGGAGCTAGGATCTGACCTTAGATTTTTTTTATCTTTTGATCGGACGATTAGATCTTGTTATTTTGAAGCTTTGGTGAATATTCAACTTTTGGCTTGACTGATCGTTTAGATTGGAATTGTTAGTTGAGGAAATTTACCACAAATTCTAATATTCTGTCACTATTAGGTGCACTTGCTGCGACCGAAATAAATCTCTAATTAAAAGTTTGGTCACTAAAACCCATACTGTTAATGTGCAATCTCTTTTGAGATTATCACTATATGAGTACTGCAATTAAAGCAATATGGTTGCAACTTACGCAGAAGGGAAAGGAGATTAAGCATTAACATGATCAACATTTTGAAAGAAGCACCTTGAAAATGAAAATTGTCACATCATAGATTCATATGACGTATTCGCATAAACAAATATTGGTTATCCTCTAGGGATATGCAGATACAGATCATTATAGAACATTAATTCAGTCTTCCTGATGATAATAAGTTATCCAAAGTCATACATACAACCTAATTTATTACAGAACTTATAGGACGTCGTTTTATCTCGAAAACTCATTGACAAATATATTCAAGCATACCCACAATATCCGTAGTGACACTGGACACCGTGCTTGCACTTTTTAGAACAATTGCCGCAATGATTAGCATTGTGGAGGACATTGGTACAGGTTCCATTGCAGCAAAGATCTCCTTGTTTGCACTTTTTTCCGCATTGGCCGCAGTTGTTCTGATCCTTAAGAACGTTACGGCAATGCTTCTCGCAGCAGTGGAAAAAGCACGTCCCCTTGTTCGCTGATACCCCATTACATACTTTGAGCTTATCGGGATGACAGAATGCGCCTTCCTGTATCACACTGGTCAGGAACCGGCTTCTTGATCTGAGATCGGGGACTGGGGAGTCAAGTACGTATTCTATATCTTCATCATCTTCGATCTCATCTGAGAACGCTACCTGAGAATTCAAAGTAAGGAGCAGAGCTGGGAGAATTAGGGAGAGAATGGTCGTAACCTTGAGAAGAGTGGCAGCCATTCTCTCTCGCAGATTGGGATTGCCCTACGGGAATCTAAACTGAGGGAGATAGCTGGGGGTGTTATAACTTATAAGCTGCAAGTATTGTATAAAATATTCCGTGGTCTTATCTAGGGAGGCATATTGTTTTTGTTGACTCTTGCTGCCAGTTGTAATGATCACTAATAAATATATAGCTAGCTGGGCATTGGAAGTAGCCGATTTAATTAGCTCTGTACCAATCGGTAATGATGCTTGCTTATCCAGATCATTCTCACCAAAGCACATTAATATAAAGATCATAATGCACAGGTAGGGGTGAATAGTGGACTAGTTGGAAGCGAAATTTGACATTCCGACATCCGGTCTGCTAACTAACGGATGATCAAAATAGAGTCTGCTTCCGCTTCCGACTCTTAGTGGACTTAGCGGAAGCGGAAGCAGACTTAGCGGAATTCCAACAACTTTTTAATCCATATTTTTCGGCCCCTTTAAGCATTTTTTTTAATAAATGAAAATCTTAGTCATTCATCACCATTCACAAAATAAAATCCTAATACATGTAATTGACAAACAAATCTAAAAATAAATCTAAAAACATGCAATTCACAAAATCCCATATTAAATAAATCTCAAATCAAACTTGAAATTAACTTGAAATAACAAAATATTGCAATCACGAATTCTAATGCAAAATACATATGGTGGCAGTGGCATACAAGTAGTTCAAAACGAGCTCTAATACAACAGGTTACAACAACTATAGCAAATAGGCTGAAGACTCAAAAATTTCTTACATTGAATCTTATGTTACAACGCCTATGTCTCACTGTTTTGTAAGTTGCTTCTCACTTTTACTCTTACTGGTTAACATCTGGCCAATTGTTCAACAATCATATAAAGTTCAAAGCTTGTAGAAGGAGCTCGGGTATGTTTGAGCCCCAATAAGTTGGGCTCAAAATTTTAGGTTTAATAGTAAAAAATTCACCTCATAATTTTTTTATTATTATAATATTTATTAAAAATCTTCTCTCTCTTCACTTTTTCACCAACTCCCATAACATATCTTTACTTTATAATATTTCTCAAACCCCAATACTCAAAATTTTCACCCACAAACATACCTGAGTAATGTTATTTCAGTACAATGGATGCTGTTTTCAAACACTTACTTGAATGATCCAAGTCGTGATGTGGTATATGTTGCTTGTCTAAGAAGTCCAGATAGCCCCTGCTCAAAATAATGCAATTAGACCAACTCTACTCTTATTTATTGGTTCACTTTTGCAGTATTTATGGGGAGAAGGGGAGACCAAATTTCAAGAGACATTGCGTAGCTAGAGTATGAATCCACATTACTATACTATTTCAATGGGCATCTCTCATTATGCTTCTTCAACATTACTATACTATTCTTTAGCAAATCCACAATTAAACAAACAACACCAATGAATAAGTGTTTTCATTTGTAGAAGGAGCTATTATCATAAGAGTTCAAAAAATATATGTAGAAAAAATCACAATTACATTAGTAAAGGGAAAATCCTAATTCCTTGACTAGAAACAGTTAACTTAAGAGCTTGAACAGAGTGCATAAGATTTAACCACAAGCAGTGCATAAGATTTAAGTAATCTGAGATCATACTAAAGCATTATAACTTTTAGGAGTCATAACTTTTATCTTGTAAATGGTAGCTTGCACGATGAAAAACAGTGTCAGATGCAGCAAATGACATTTCGTTTGTTCAAATATTATCATGACATCCTAGTTACTTTTATTTGTGCTATGTTTCATATCATGATCAGCACCCTGCAGGTGAACTACACCTAAATTAGATTTGCTTATACATATCTTGCTCAGCTGCTAATCCGACAATTACTTTGTTACCACATCAAATAACACAACACATCAGCACAGAAACTCTCAAGTTCTCAACACAGCACATAAACTCGCATATCCAAGATTCCAAAGAACAAAGAGAGAGCAAGATAGAGAGAGAGAGAGAGAGAGAGGTCACTGACCCTGTAGGGTAGCGGAGGACTGAAGACTGAGGGCCGAGAGGGTGGGACCGTGGGAGGGCTCGGGGTGACCTGGGGGTTGGGGGCGGCTGGGACAGGGCTCTGGCTCAGGGGGAGGGATCGGGTTGGCCTGGGTCGGGGGGAGGGATCAGGGTGACCTGGGGCTGGGGGCGGCTGGGACAAGGCTCGGGAGAGGGCTGGAGGGGGGAGGGGAAGACTTGGTCACTTGAGAGGGTTTACGAATTACGACTACGAGTCAGGGTAGTTAGGGCAGTTTTGTGTGGATCAAAACGGCGAGTTTTGATCCACACAAAAAACGTTATATTTTTTATAAAAAAAACAAGTAAACGTATAATATAAGACGACGTCGTTTTAAATTGGGGGGGGGGGAGAAAACCGAAACCGGATTGTCCGCTTCCGGTTCCGCTCCTGTTAGTGGCTTGAAATGATCTCCGGCTCCGGTTCCTGGAAGAGGCGAACCTCCTCTTCTCGGAAACGGAACCGGACCTCCGTCCGAAGTCGGATCGGACTTTCAGGCCTATACACAGGACTAAGACCCGCTTCTTGTGGCTGTGGTGAGACCTGTAATTAACTTTCCGAGTAAATCCATTGGAAATTAAACTTTCCGAGTAAATTACACTTCCTTTTAGTTCTCACACACGGATGCGACTTCTCCGGCTTCTTTCGGAGGAATTACCTTGCAGGAGTCAATTGCCAAGAGTTGTAATTTGGTAGATAAATACAAATGCGGTGATAATTTAGGATAATTGCTAGAACAAGTGGCTAGTATTCTTTGTTGAGAGTATGAAATATAATAGTTTGGTTTTTTTTGTTTAATTTTGTGCACATAATTTATAAGTTTGTTTACTTATAATTGGCACAGGAATGTCTCACAACCGTAACCAGCTGGACCCGAGTTTTATCCTTTTTGGAATCATGTTAGCGCGAAGAATTACGGGGTCTAGCCGAGAAATAGATATCTTTATGAGATCTAAATAATTACCGAACAAAACCGCAAAACTCTAAAATATTATTATTACTTAAGTCGTTAACCTGATAAGCCCACCCCGTCTTGTGTCTCTCGTCAGGAAACGCCTTTGGAATTAGGCTACCTTAGCAGCTCATTATGTATTGGAGCATAAATGACGACACACGTGGCCTTCTCTCGTTCGTCGGTCCGAGAACTTTGAGCCAGTAATAAACTGCGAGTGCGAATCACGCGGTTGAGTCGTTGGCTCGTTGCACATGGCCACGTTACTTCTCCTTCCGTTTATTTTTTTGGGGTAAAATTTCCCCAAAGTCCAACATTGTTTTATGATTCGTTTCCGGGTTAAAAAAAATTAAAAATAAAAGTCTACTTTCTCGTATTTTTTTAGGGCTTCACGCCTTCACGAGTCTTTTCCGAAGAAAACAAAAATGGCAAATGGAATGCATAGTTGGGTGACTGGGTGCATGTTCGCCACGTGCATGACGCAAGAAGAAGACCTTCCTTTCTAATTCTACATTTTTTGTAACCAAAAGTCAATTAAAGCTCCACTGGTTTCTACAGGGAAAAAATGGAGTTCTTATTATTTTAATAATTTACAACTAAACCTTTTAAAAAATGATAATCGAATCCTTTTGCCCTGATTTAATTTTAGAAAAATTTTCATTTTAATTCTTGACCTTTACCTCATTTTTTAGTTCCTGAGTTTCATTGTTTCAAATTTAGTCATTTGATTTACATTTTTTTGACGAAAAGATCATTCCATCAGGAATCCGTCTGTTTTCTTAACAGAAGAGCCACATCAGCCGTTAAGTTAAGAGGCAAGTAATCCACTTATTCAACTTAGTATCTAATAACACCTTCTTTAATATGAAAATTAATTCATCATACATTCTCATATTACTTGGAGAATTATATATATGTTACCTTTGTTAGTCGTGAAGAAGGAGATTTCCCCCTTTCCATACGGTCCTTGACACAATTCTCGAACCACGTTTTATCAAGGGGATCAGGGTCCATCCCTTCTAACTTCCTTTCGCACTCCGCAATACATATTTCTTCTCTTGTTTTTGCAACAATAGTATCATCGCATAAAGTTACGACTTAATTATCTCCGGAACCAGAAAAGGAGACGCTTATATATATTCTTTCAATTTAAAATTTATTTTTTAAAAAAGGAAATTAATTTGAAGACTTATTCACCAAGCTAGCTAGCCCTTGACAATTAGGAGCCAACAAAAAACGATAGTTTTGGCAAAATATAGCAGCCCATCAACTAAATAAAGGCAGATTGGAGCAATGACTTTTGGTTAGGATTATAAATTTCTACACTTAATTTATACTTTATATATTTCGAATTAATGACCCCAACGACTATCGAGCCAGGATATGCGCTCGATAACAGTACTGAAAGAGGGGTTTATAGTTAGTTCAAACCTATTCCTATTTTTAAGGTTATATAATATGAGGCCTTCATGATTAAGGGTTATTGCCTCACCCGCTTACCTATCTGAAACGTGACAAGGCATGTGACAGCTCTAAAATGAATGAGCTCTGCATTAACAAACCTTCAAAGAATGTAATTTTCCCCAATTTTTCACTTTATCAAATTTTTTATATCAGAAAACAAAGAATTATAAACCATAATCTCAATTCTCTAGCACTGAAAAAAATAGAGCAGCACTTACTGTAACGAACACAAAGGGATCGATTTCAAGTGACCCATGTTCTGGTCATTATAGACACTTTTTGTTGTATTGAGAATGGTAAAAAAAAATCCCATAATATTGGTGCCACCACATATATATAAATATAATATATCAGTCTTTAAAAGTATAATTTAATAAATGTTTAGCAACCACTTTGTTAAAAGATATATTAGCGACAAAATTAAATTCGTTGCAATAACTTTTCTTGATGGAACATTTCCATTGTCAAAACTACAAATCTCGTTGTTATCTTCTTATACGTGTGGCCAAATTACTTTGGTTTTTAAAAATATTATTTGCAACAAATTTTAATATTCTGTCACTACAGGTGACTTGTTGCAACCAAAATAAATTTGTTATTAAAAATTTGGTCACTAAAACCCTTTGAGATTATGATCACTACATGAGTGCTATTAAATTAAGCAACATAGTTAAGCAAGAGGGGAAAGGAGAGTAAACATTAACTATCAACATTAATTTGAAAGAAGCACCATGAAAATGAAAATTAATGTCGCATCATACATTCATGATGATGCATTCGCATAAAACAAATATTGGTTATCCTGTAAGGATGTGCAGATTATACAGATCATTACAGAACATTTAGTCTTCCTGATGATAAGTTATCCAAAGTACTACATACAACTTTCTATTACAGAACTTATTTATATGGTACTTTTTATCTCAAAAACTCCTTGAAAAATATATTCAAGCATACCCACAATATCCGTAGTGACACTTGACACCGTGCTTACATTTTTTAGAACACTTGCCGCAATGATTAGCATTGTGGACGACATTGGTACAGGTTCCGTTGCAGCAAAGCTCTCCTTGTTTGCACTTTTTCCCACATTGGCCGCAGTTGTTCTGATCCTTAAGAACGTTACGGCAATGCTTCTCGCAGCAGTGGAAAAAGCACGTCCCCTTGTTCGCTGATACCCCATTACATACTTTGAGCTTATCGGGATGACAGAATGCGCCTTCCTGTATCACACTGGTCAGGAACCGGCTTCTTGATCTGAGATCGGGCACTGGGGAGTCAAGTACGTACTCTATATCTTCATCATCTTCGATCTCCTTTGAGAAGGCTACCTGAGAATTCAAAGTAAGGAGCAGAGCTGGGAGAATTAGGGAGAGAATAGTCGTAACCTTGAGAAGAGTGGCAGCCATTCTCTCTCGAAGATCGGGATTGCCCTATGGAATCTAAACTGAGGGAGATAGCTGGGGGTGTTATAACTTATAAGCCGCAAGTATTGTATAAAATATTCCGTGGTCTTATCTAGGGAGGGGATATTGTTTTTGTTGATTCTTGCTGCCAGTTGTAATGATCACTAATAAATAGCTAGCTGGGCAATGGAAGTGGCTGTGGAGAGACCTGTAATTAACAATATTAATCCTTTTGCTCTAATAATTTTATAGACCTCAGAATTTTAAACCTGTAAATAGGAACGTAATGATCATTAGATCTACGCAATCACTCCCACGTCGTTCATGAGCGCCCAGCTAGCTCATATATAGATTCCAAACTTAATTAGTAACGCGTAAATATGAATTAAACAACCACGTATTTTTGTTTTATTTAAACATTGGTATATGTTTAATGATCTTAGAGTTTTAAAGTCTTGAGTTCTCCCCCACTTGATCATGAGTTATAAAAACTCTCCTTCACCAAAAAATGTTAGCAAATAATGAAATAAGTTATACTTTGAAGCGCGTAAGGAAAACTTCACTGGCCATATATATATGATATTGAGGCCTTAATTAGCTGGGATTTTCGTTTTTGTGAGATATTGCATCCAGCTACGAATGAATTATATTCACAAGGAGTTTGCAAAATGACAAACAACAACGTGAATTCATGTCTCCTCCCTAATTTTTTAATCATAAAACAAATCGCAAGAAGTTCTAATAGGAGTTGAAAGACGTGAGTGCAGTAGCCATTTGAGAAGATCAGTTAATCATATTTTAGTAAATCTTTTCCTGTATATATCTGAATAACGTTTGTTAAAGAAAAATTAACGCAAAACTCCGTGTCTATGGAAGATTAAATGGAGTCACTTATAAGTCGTATATATCCACTTTCACACGATCCGTAAAAATTAACGCAAAACTCCGAAAAACAGTGGGTAATTAGTACAAAATTACTTATGAAGATAGACAATTATGATGTCATTTACAAAATAAATACACAATTATGATGCCATTTCTTTCGGGGTTATCATATATATATATATATATTATCCCAATTGATATAACAAAATGAAAATTACTAACAGCCGAAATTATATATAATTAGTTATAATTAAGTGTAATGGTAATTTACCACTAGCTGTTTCTTTTTTTTTATTGGAACCATTGGTTAATTGACTCTTAGAAATCGAATCTACTGAATAGACGTAGAGGAGTCTAGGAGATCTGCTCTTCGAGGCTCCAGCAAGAAATGCGAAAATTAAATTCACTGGCTGCTGACATCACCTGCTTCAAATAATACTGGAGGTAACGTCTAACACGTGGCCTCTTCTCCTTGGTCAGCCGGGAATTTGGGAGCAAGTGATGACGGTTGAACCGCCAGAGACATGGCCCCCACGAAATTCCACCGATAGCTTTGTACTATTCTGTAAAGTCAACTAAATTACGCGTGTTTGACTTGGCCCATTTAATTAATCGCTTATTTAAAAGCAAACCCCGAAGGCCGAAGCCTTTTTCCTTTTCCCGTTTTGTTAATTTCCTTTCTTTCTTTCCTAACATATAATTTAGAAATGGTTCGAGCATTTTTCTCTAAAGTCAACTAAATTACGCGTGTTTGACTTGAGCCCATTTAATTAATCGCTTATTTAAAAGCAAACCCCGAAGGCCGAAGCCTTTTTCCTTTTCCCGTTTTGTTAATTTCTTTTCTTTATTTCCTAACATATAGGGCATGTTTGAGACCCCAAATATTTGGGGTTTCAACAAATCGAACAAACCAAATAAACTCCAAAATTTTTAACTTTTACACCTACACACTTCACCTTTCACAAACCCCGATAAATCTCAATAAACGAAAGATTCCCAAAATTTCGAAAATATTCTCCAATTTTTTGGCAAACAAACATCCCCATAATTTAGAAATGGTTCGAGCATTTTGGTGATTTGGTCTTCCACAAGACCTAACAGAAAATTGCAAGTGGGGTGGATATTGGGATACACGCTCACAAACTGCCTCATTTGGTAAAGAAAAACCTCATGTTTTTTTACCTCCGATTTGTGGTTTTTCTTTAAAAAAAACATATTATATATAGCTTTTAGACCGTGTCTCGTCTCTTGTATCTCTGACATGGATGTTTTGCTAGTCAACCATAACATGCAGAAGAAAAAGGTTTTTTTTTTCAAAAAAAAAAAAGATAGCATAAAATAGTATAACTCATAAATTTATTCTCCACGAAAAAAAAGTCATAAAATTATTCGGTTGTTTTTATAATTATATATATGAATGGGACTCGGGACTCGGCTTCTCTTGTGACTTGTTAGAAAATTTATAATCGAGCCTATACTAGATAACTCTCAATCGATTTCTATCAAGATGAGTCATCTTGCGTACTCGGTGGTGTGGAAGTAGCTAGATAAGAAATACTAGTGGTTTGGTCGGGAAGCACGTGACGTTCGTTTGGATCTAGCTTCATATGGATTCAATCCATTCGGGAACATGAGCTTGTCATGCAGTATATGGCCAGGGGTCTTAGTTTCGTCGAAGTGTATGAAATATTCCAGTTTTATGCTCTTACTGCTTATTCCCAAGAATAGAAGTCCAGGAAATGATATCGATGTGTACTTACAGCCCTAATAGATGAGTTAAAAAGTTTTGGGAGGATGGAGTACAAACATATGATTAGGTGGACAGAGGTACATTTAACTTACGCGCAGCGTTGCTTTAGACAATAAACAACTTCCTGACCTATAGTAATCTATTCGAATGGAGTACGAAAGGGAAGTTAGCTTGCCAAACGTGTAATGTAGACACGGCATCTTCATGACTTAAAAATATGAATAAACATTGCTTCTTGGGACATCGCCGGTATTTGCCCGCTTCACATCAGTGGAGGCACGATGTGGACATATTTGATGGAATAAAGAGTTTAGATCGAAGCCTAAAGTGTTGATTGGACAAGAGATACTTGATCAACTTGCATTGCTACCAGTTATGCCTTTTGGAAAGACCCAGAAGAAGTAGAAACGGACTGTGGATGAGTTGAGTTGGACGAAACAAAGTGTTTTCTTTGAGTTGTCGTATTGGTCAGAATTAAAACTGCGATACAATTTGGACGTGAAGCATATAGAGAAGAATATCTATGATAATGTGCTGAAGACTTTGCTAAACATTGACGAGAAAATGAAGGATAATGTCAGTGTTCAGAGAGATTTGGCATTAATGGGAATAAAGAAAGAGTTGCTTCTACAAGTGCAAGGTCAACATGAAGTCATGCCTCATGCGTCTTTCATGCCAAAGTTGATGACCGAGGAGGATAGATGGATCGTCTTTCTGTGTTTGCTGTGAATGTCTGTTCGTTAGGAGTAGACAAGGGCCACAATTTGAATAGGAAGGAGTACACTAAAGCATAGTGGTATACCCTTAACAATTGTGCAGAACTCAGCCCACATTTAGAGTAAGCGACTTTCCGACATTTTATTGTTATTTTTCAAAGTTTTTGTAGTGAGTTTATTTTATGAATATTTGTTCGCAGTGAGCATCTACACGAACTCAACAGTTATCACAAGTAGATTTTGATCAAAAGCACGAAGCAAAATTCCCTTCGTGGTTTACAAAAAGGTATTTATTATATTTTTTAAAATTTAATTTTTTTAATGTCTCATACATTTATATTTTTTTAGATATAAATGATGCACAATGAATATCTGACCGAGGTGTCAGATGATTTATATGCACTGGCATCCTAACCGAATCAACGAGTACTTTCCTATTCTGGATACATGCTTAATGGACTTCGGTTTTATACAAGTCAACGTGAACAATTTCGTAGTACACAGAATGACGGTGTGGTTGTTTCGAGAGACCATGTCGGAGAAGACGTTGATTTTTGTGGTCAATTTGTAGAGCATTTACACACTAAAGTACCTGCGCGGGAATCAAGTTTATTTATTCAAGTGCAATTGGTTTGACTTGAGCACCCAAAGTTGTGGCCTTCACAAAAGTGGACGGTTTGTTAGCATTAACACACCACGAAAGTGGTAGAAAGGTGACTCGTTCTTGCTTGTATCTCAAGGTGGTCAAGTATTTTACCTAGATGATATGAAGTTGGGCGGCCACTGGAAGATAATTTAGAAAATAATAAATAGAAATACATATGATATGCCCAATGTTGGAGAAGAGGACGACGAAGAGAGGGCAGAACCGTCGATCCCAGAAGCATACCAGAAGAACGTGTCAGTTTCTCTTTTTGTAGATTTCAGCAATTCAACATGATTTCGTTGAGTAGGCACAACGTCGATCCACTTTTGCACATCACTGATGACACTGAGACACAACGCCATGCTACATCTATATCGGACAGTGATGACGAGTCATGTGATGATAATGAGGATAGTGATAGCTCTAAAAAGTCCGACTCCGATTATTAAAGTGATTTTATGAATCTCTATTGTTTATGTTATGTGTATTTCGCGCACTCATATTTTATTTCTTTGACAAAATAAAGTTTCTCACTTGTTTTACTTGTGCAGTCACAGGACGTCATCATGGCAGCTGGAGAAAAACGTCTTTATACCGATATAGGTACTAGATGTGTTGGTGCTAGCGATCAACCCGAGACTAGAGCAATTGTGACTCCTTCAAATGCAACTGCGACTCCTTCATATGGAGCAGAAGACAATTTACCATCTCCTACATCAATCAACCCGCGTGGCACCGCGCATAGTAGTTGTGTGCGTAAGTATTTCAAACTAACTTTAAAATTAATTTTTTAAAAATACATGTAATTAGGTGTTGATGTTTTACATTAATAACATTTTTGTTCATGTATAGCCACCTCTAAGATTGGATATGTAAGGGGTTGAACGCACGGTCTTTCATCAGAAAAGACTCGTATTGTAGGAAACCTAAGCGTCCATATTCCCGATGGTCGTATCGGTGGTGATGACAAGGTATCTTCAATGCTTTCTAGTCATATTAGCTCGCTCGTGTGATCACATGTCCCGTTCGATGTAGCCAAATGGTCCAATGTCCCCAATGAGGCTAAGTCTTACGTCATGAACAAAGTATTAGTAAGTGTAACATAATAAAAATTATACTTCTTTTTTTAATTATTATTTAATTATACTAACATGGTTCATTTCAAGATGACTTCAACCAGGATTATGATCAGCCAAAGGATCGCAACACTGAGATGTCTACAATAAACACAGCGTATAGGACGCATCAGAACATAATGCACCAATACTACGCTTTGTTTTCCATCAAAGGAGAAGCGTTAGAGCATTCGTACCTAAATATGAAAAATGAAGAATGAGCCCCCATCTGTGAATTATTTATGGCGCGCTTGCTTTTAAAATTTTATCAAATTTTGTGTTGGTGTTAAAAACGAGCTGGTATTGGAATTGGAGAATGAGTGATAAAAGTAAAAGTAAAATTTTGAAGTCTTTGATAAAAGTAAAATTTTGTTAAAATTTTAAGTTGTCAAATGCCATGTTAGTACCGAAGAATTTCAGGTAGAAAATTTATTATAATATTTTATTTACTTCTATAATTCATTTTTTTACTAACTCAATAGATATGAATTATGGAGAATGAATGAAATTAACCGCCAAAATAGGGCTAAGCTGAAGGTTGCTCACACTTCGAGCGCTCGGTCTTTCCAACGCATTCTAGTTTTGATGGTTATAATCAACTAAAAATATTTAAGTGTATCTTTGTTGTTACAACATTATGTTATTAAGAGATTTTTATGTATATATAATTTTTTGGTGTGTAGAAAGATTCAGAAACTAATCAGATTAATCATGCATTGATGTACAAGAATACACATACTAATAAGGACGAAGCATGGACATCCAATACTGCACGGGAACATTTTGTAAGTTTTGTAAATTTTTATTATGCATTATTAAGTTTTTATATTTAAAAAGGTATTAATTTTCACAATGTTCTCATTCACTTATAGGAAAAAGATGGAGGCGTTACAATTACAGCGCGAGTATAAGGGAAGGTCATTCACAGAAGTGGAGATCTTCATAGAAGTATTAGGGACGAAAGTGGGTTATGTCAGTGGTTTAGGCTGTTTAGTGCGGCAAGTTGGATCATCGTCCTCAATGTCGTCCGTTGATCTGACCCGAAGATTGGTAGAGGCAAGAATGGAGATGAGGGTTAGACAAAAAGAATACAAAGAGTTAGTTGTGAGGCTGTAGAAATGAAGAGGATGATGTGAGAGCAACAACAACATTTAATGAAGCAGAAACATCATTTAGAGGAGCTGCAACAGAAACAACAAACAGAGCAAGAACAGAGGCTCCAGCTATTGCAAACAGAAATGTGTGAGCAAATGATGGAACACGTAAGGAAGATGACAATGCATTTCACTCCCTAACGCAAATTTGGGTAGATTTTTTTATTTCGGACTTGATTTCGATTATTTATTTTATTTACTATTATGTCGATTAGATATTTGTAGACCATTATTGATTTACACTATATTTAATATGATGTCTTCATATTCATGTCTAATCTAATTTTAAATGCATAATTAAATAATTTAAATTCACAAATTTAATATTATTATTTAGAACTGTCTGGACGGATTAAAAATGTCGAGACATTCGCCATGATATGTCATTCGTCCGCACGTTACAAAATTAGCATCCGCACAAGTTACCGATAATAACGTCCAGATGCTATTTCAGCGCCCCACGTTCATTTTTATCCATTATCCGAATGTTCTTGAGCCTTTCGCACATTATATTTATGGCATTTTCTTTTTTCATAAAATAAAAACAACCAACTTTAAATACACTTTGCCCCTTATCTTTCGGGGTATTTACACATTGCACCCCGATGTATTATCTTTGAGACATTGGACTCATAAAGTTACACATTTTTTCAATTTTGAATCCTAAAAGCTCTTTTTCTCGTAGTGTTCTAACAATGTTGTTCTAAGTATCTTGTTAATTGTTTATTTGTCTCTATAATGACCATAATTAATCTCATTTGCAATAATTATATGAAATGTATTATTAGACCACAATGGTAATATTATATGCAGTTAAGGCTACCTGGGATCGTGTGGATTAATTGTATACCAATGACTTAATTGGGAGGTTAGTCTGTGAGTAATTTGTATATCTTTAAATTTTTTAAAATATAGGACAAAATTCTTGCATACATGAAATTTATCCACGCAGGACATTAGATGGATCAGTTGGCAAATGCTAATTTAATTTTGAACATCTTTTATATTTTTATCTTTTTCTTGTCCCCTAGACTGATTAATCACTTGTTATGTTTAAGTTACATTTGTGCCTGTACCTTCAAATCATAAAAGGGTAACTGGGACCTTTTGCTCGGACGTTCTGTAACCTGTTTTTCTTAATTTACAAACGATGGGCAAAGAAAAAGAAAAAGCCCCTGGGCCTGGCCCGTGAGAAAGATTCTATTTAAAAATGCCGTTTCCTCCAACGGCCTCAAGAGAGCCAACTTCAAATTCAAAATCTCTCCCCTCACTCTCTCTCTCTCTCTGCAATGGCCACAACCACGAACCCGTTTCTCAGCACCCCCACCAAGACCTCTTCGGACAAGTCTGCCTCCGGCATGTCACGCAAACATCCTCACCCCAACTCCAGCCCCGCCGATTCCTCCTCCTCCTCTCGCTTCGAGGCCTACAACCGTCTCCAGGCGGCGGCCGTGGCTTTCGGAGAGAAACTCCCCATCCCAGAGATCGTGGCCTTGGGAGGCCAATCGGACGGCAAGAGCTCACTCATAGAAGCTCTCCTAGGATTCCGCTTCAACGTCCGCGAGGTCGAGATGGGCACCCGCCGCCCTCTCATTCTCCAGATGGTTCACGATCCCTCCGCCCTCGAACCCCGCTGCCGCTTCCAGGTCGGCTTACGGTTTGAGGAATCACTCAACATGATTGTTTGTTCGGTTTTTTCTTACACATTGGAAATTTATGTCTGGTTTGTTTCTTGTTAATTCGTGTTCAACTTCCGTCATACACCTGTTTGATTTGCTGGAAAAGTGGAAAAGTGAAATACTTGGCTTTTGCTTCTAGGAAATGAAATGCCAACTCTTCTAGCCGAATGGTTATTTAAGTTTTAATGGGTAGAGCTTAGTGTTAATGAGTTTCGAGAAAACAACAATCTCAGCGCTACAAATAGACACAAAAAGTACTTCCCTGCCCTCAAATTTTTTTATATAAAAAACCGGGATTAATGAATTGTATGGCAGTATGCTTATTTCTAGGAAGCCACCGGAAGTTCAGATGCACATATTCTTGAAAAGGATACTGCTTCAATGTTCAATTCTCGCGGAGGAACCGTGATATTGACTAAAACGCGCAAATCACAACTAAGTTATTGCAAAATGGGGTGGATCAGGCTCAGTGCTGTATTTGTTTCTTAGTAATAAACTTTAAAAAACAAATAGATTCGGGGTTTGGACATTAAGAAAAGACAATATGTTTGTACGTTGTCCTTATACAATCGGACGCCAATGTTGGTCATCTGGAGATGACTACGATCTGCTTCACGTGGTGGTCTCTCTCCCCCTCTCTCTTTCTCTCTCTCTCTGTTTTTGTGTGTTTTTCTTGAAATGGTGAAATGTTTTGTCTTCAAACTGAACTGAATATTGAGCTTCTAACAACAGGAAGAGGATTCTGAAGAATATGGGAGTCCTGTTGTTTCGGCATCAGCAATTGCAGATATCCTAAGGTCCCGAACTGAGGCACTTTTGAAGAAAACTAAAACTGCTGTTTCCGCTAGGCCAATCGTGATGAGAGCTGAATATGCACATTGTCCTAATCTCACCATCATAGATACTCCAGGCTTTGTTCTTAAGGTGGGCACTCTCTAGATGTCGGATTATTTATTTTTTATTTTATTTTTGGTAAAATTATTATGTTCTTGAACGAATTCTCAGTTTGGAGCTTCTTCTGCAGGCAAAGAAGGGAGAACCAGAAAACACGCCAGAGGAAATACTCGCAATGGTGAAGTCATTGGCTAGTCCTCCCCATCGCATTTTGGTGTTCCTTCAACAGAGTAGTGTTGAATGGTGCTCATCGTTGTGGTTGGATGCCATTCGCGAAATTGATCCAACATTCAGACGGTCAGTAATTGTCGTCTCCAAATTTGATAATCGTCTCAAGGTATGAAGTTAAGGGTTTTACTAAGTTAATCTCCCATAAGAGGACTAAAGGATGCTAAAGAGTGGAAAGATATAGATAGTGAATGCCTCCATCATTTGAATTCTTAATGAACTGACTCTTTCAGCTGTTGAGTCTTGCTGTGATGTACGGAACTAAAAAAAACTTGTTTCCGTTGTGGCGGAAGTAATTAATGATGTCATCACAACTGTACTATACTTGCAGGAGTTTAGTGACAGGTGGGAAGTGGACCGGTATTTGAGTGCAGGTGGTTACCTGGGAGATAACACACGCCCATTTTTCGTGGCTCTTCCAAAGGACAGAAGCAACATTTCAAACGATGAATTCCGCAGACAAATTTCTCAGGTGGACTCGGAAGTTCTCCGTCATCTCAGTGAGGGTGTCAAAGGTGGATTTGATGAGGAAAAGTTCAGGCCTCATATTGGCTTTGGCCGTCTGAGAGATTATTTGGAGTCTGAGCTTCAAAAGAGATATAAAGAAGCTGTACCAGCAACTCTAGCTTTGCTTGAGCAGCGGTGCAGTGAAGTTACAGATGAACTGGACAGAATGGACTCTAAAATTCAGGCCACTTCTGATGTTGCTCATCTTAGGAAATCTGCAATGTTGTATGCTGCTTCTATCAGCAATCATGTGGTGGGTAATCACTCTGAACCTTTCTAAATTTTTGTTAAATTATAATTGTTCTTGACATTTCCATGTAGTGCACAGTTGAACAAACAAGCACCCGTCCTGAAAAATTTATACTCGACACATATCTGAAACGTTCTTAAAAGACACCTAACACTTGCGCATGATGGACTTAAAGCTCAGTCAACCTAAGACACTTAACAATTGTGCACTCTACATTGAAGAGGAATCTCATACCAAACGCTATAACCCACTCATTGTGCTCTCTTTGACATGCCCAAAAAGTTGGCTTGAGCTTCTCGTCCATGAGAATCTGCCTTCGAAAATACTCTGCCAAGATTTATAGTTTTGGTTATTTAGTTTCTCCCTTACACCAATATATTAAAGATTTTTCATTGTGACTTGATGCAATCTCTCATTCTCCTAGTAAGGGTAGTCCTGAACTAATAACTAAATTATCCCCAATGACGCATGAACAAGAATCTCCCGGTCCTATTTCTTGACCAACAATCCATGAGAAGGCTTTGATACCAAATATTTTATTTCACATAAAAGAAGCACAAACAAAAGGCAAATTTTTAGCTATGTAACTATAATACAACACTACTAGTAATAAGATAACTCGAACTCGAGGACTTACAAGTATAGTCATTCAAAACACTCTAAAAAAGAACACTTGACACTTTGCACAATGGACTAGAGATAGGTCATACAAAGAGGCTAGATGCATGCAACCATCTACATTGTAGAGCAACCTCACACTTCATACTACACATCAATCATGATGCTCCTTATGACATGCACAAGGTGAAAGCTTGAGATTGCTATTTATAGGCACCTGGAGTCAGGTCAGTCTTGTCCATATATTAGTTGGTCTAGCAACTCTGTGAGAGCATGGATAGCTGCAGGAAAATATTTTCTTGGATACGAGAGGCAATGACAATTTTTTGTGAAAAGAGGTACACAGGGTGATTAAGGGGGTGTTCGGCAGTAGAAATTTTTGGGTATTGGGGTTTGTGTAAAAGTAAAGATATTTTATGGGAATTGATGAAAAAGTGAAAAGAGAGAAGATTTAAATGAATATTATAATAATAAAAATTATGAGGAGAGAGATTATTTTGTAATTTTTTAATCAGTGTGGAAATTTCCACCCTCGAACACCACCTAAGTCATTCTAGAGAGAAAGAGAGGTAATGTTTTCTTAACATGTTTAGGTAGCCAGAATTGAATATGAGTGTTTTTCTAGGGGAGAATCTTTGCCCCAAGTGAATCTTGATTTAGAGACAATTGGCACTTAGGGGTGCATAGGTGGTTTCCCTTTTTTAAAACTCTATGCGTCATGCATTAGTTTCTAGACACATTCAAAATCTATCAAGTCTAGATCTGAACAATAACTAACTCAATCAACAAAATAAATAACGAAAAATTTAATCAAATTTCAATCACCTAAAGAGATTTTGTTGACGAAGTTGAAAATTTTGAAATACCCTTCAAAAGAAAAACCATCTCGGGCTATCAACGTCATCCAAAATCTACTAGAAAGAAAAACCTTACAAACGAAGATTTAGACACTGTCAAATTACCTTTGTTGACTCTGTTACAATGTAATAATCCGAATAACCCTACTCAAACTTGCTATGTGCAGTAACACCTCATACCCCTGAGGTTCTTATGGATTCTTTGTGCTTAAGATTGCGCAAAGAAATAGATGGGGAAATTGAAAAAAGCTTTCTTGTATTGCTAAGGTGAGATTACACGTTCATTTATAATACAAGTCTAAGAGAAAGAATCCTACATTATGTGCTAGCAATAGAAGGAATGAATTTTTTTTAGTCATAGAAGGAATGAATTAAATCTATACAATTTGTGTCTATAAATAAAATACAGTCATTGTACAAAATACTCTCAAGTTGGTGCAGAAGATCCGAAATGCCCAACTTGCGAGCTAAATGACCCAACTTTGGTGAAGATGCTGGCTAATTAGGCCAAAGTAGGAAGAGCGATAATGCTTGTGCGAAGTTTTTCACGAACAATATGACAATCAATTTTGATATGTTTTGTGCGTTCATGAAAAGCAGGAATTTTGGCAATGTGAAGGGCAGTTTGGATGTAACAGTAGAGGTGTATGGGCTAAGGATGAGAGACGTGAAGATCATAAAGTAGAGATTGAAGCCCAGCAAGTTAACAGGTGGTAGAGGCCGGCACGAAATACTGTGGAGCGAGAGATTGGCTCTAGTCTCATTTCCTAGCTTCAACACGAGCGAGATAATCTACATTGCTTCGTAGTGCGCCAGGAAATGAAACTAAAGCCAAGTTGAATAAAAAAACCAGTAGTAGAACAACTCAATATGAGCTACATGTGCACTAATATAGCTGTTGAGATTGGAGTCAAATATATACGGCTGAGGGAGTGGAAAAAAGGCATAAACGGGGGAACTTGAAAATTAGCCATGGTACTGTGAATAAACGAAAGTCATCTCTCTCTCTCTCTCTCTCTCTCTCTCTCTCTATATATATATATATATATATACACGCTTTAATTCCCTTCCCAGTTCAGCTACGCATATACTGTGAATAAATAAATTTCTGGCTAGCTGAAGATTCAAACAACTCAATATAAATAAAACGATGCAAAATATGATCGTGATGTTATACTTAGTAGCTCAAGGAAGCTTATAAACCTTCTCAAAATGTACGTCCGTATGCGAATTTCTACAAATCTTGTAGGTATAATGAATGCTACTGATACTTTTTAATATTTCTTGTTCGGAGTATGAGGATTTTAAACTCACAAATCATTTTATACTTTTATGATAGATATATATATATATATACTCTAGTATAACTGTTACGTACGTGTTCAATAATCTCTCCCAAACTACTTTAACAGTGACGGTATTATTAATCCTGATGAGCTCGAAACATATGATCTTGGGTTAGTACTCCTCGATCGATTGTCAACTATATTTAGCATACGTAGCCAAGCTCTTTCTTTAATACATCCCTCATTGGATATTGCTGCAAGTAGGGCAGGGTACCGGTAATAGCCAGATGTCTATTTAGGCATCCCGTTCCGGCAGTTCATTTGGGCTGATTTTGGGTCAAAAATCTTAGTTTTTTTAGGACTTTTAACTTGGGCTTGTCTTATTAGTGCATTTTTTCGGGCCTTTTAACTATGACTTGTTTTATTATTACATTTGTCGGGCTTTTTAACTTTGGCTTGATTTAATAAGTAAGTTTTTAAATATGAAAGTTGGATCCAAAATACCAAATTTAGAATTTTAATAGTATGTTGGATCCACTATTTTTTTGATGTAATAATAATTTACTATGTTCGAAAATTACAAATTTACAATTCTATAGTTGTTTCAATTGCATTAAATTAATAAATTATATACATACATCAATGAAAGAAGAATGATAGAAATAAATTTACAAGTTACACATATACATAAAGTCTACAAATAATACAAATTTACATCATCTAAAAGAAACTACAAATATTACAAATTGAATAGTTGAATTGATGGAATAAAATGTTGGCCATTTAATCAAAATATCACTATCATATTGTTATGATAGTGCTAGTTTTGTATGACCTTTTTATTTATGTCCATAATATTTAATGACCAACCACAAAAGATTGGTCTTTGACTCACTAATTACTAAACTAATTTAAATTTCAACCAATGTAGAACATAACACCTAATTGCTTACTTCCCATTTTCCAAAACAATGAAACATCACAATATAAAATGATAACTTTACAAAATAATAAAAATTATGAAATATATGCACAACCCCATGTCCATCATGAAAAACAAAGAACAAAATAGTTAAAAAAAAAAAAGAGAATAAAATTCAACATACCCCAAAATCCAAGTTACTAATTACCAATCAATCATATTATCTAAAAGATTATAAGTCTAACATTTATTAATATAATATTGTGGGCATTTTCCTTAAACAAAAAAACAGCTTCTAATACTTAAATCTAAACTTATACAGTTATACTCTAATACTCGAATTGTATAATTGTATTTTCTAACAATAAAAATAAAAAACAATACAATTATAATTTATACCTCCCTCTAATCATCCACATCAAGTGCATGTGTCACGCTATCCATGTTGGAGACCGAGATAATAGACATAAGTTGTGTATGATTATTAGTCATGTCTGGAAACAAAGAACATTTAGAAAAACGCACAACATTTTTAAAAAACATCTAACAATTAAAAAAAACTATACGAAATCATTACCTTTTTCCACATTATAACTTTCTAAATATTCTGTTCTGCCACCAATCTCAGGTTCACATTTAACATCTTCATGAATAGAAGCAGATTGCAACCAATTCTGCGCACATATAAGACTCTTCACTGTTCTAGGAGCCAGAGAGCTTCGAAAAGCATCCAGTACACGTCCTCCTGTGCTAAAGATTGACTCAGATGACACGGTTGTAATAGGGATGACAAGTACATCTCGAGCAATCCGAGCAAGAATAGAGAACTTAAACTGATTCACTTTCCACCAAGCCAAAATATCAAAATCCTCGACCCTAGGTTGAGGAGGCTTCATCTGAATATCTGATAAAACAAAAAGTTGTGAAAAAAATTATAAGATTTTTAAAACTAAACATTTCATTTCTAAACAATTTCAAACAGATTCACAACATTTCTAAAAAATTTCAAACATATTCAAATTAAACATATTCTTACGTGAATAATTTCAAATTCATACGTAACCAACTAACCATTTAATACGTGAATACATGAATATTCTTTTATTTAAACATATTCATACGTGAATAATTTCAAATTGAAGATATTCATTTCAAACTTCATTTTTAAAGAATTTCAAAATTAAACAAAATCAATCAAGCCCACTGCCCATCCTCCAAATTTCCAATTGCAAACACAATCACAACTTCAAACAAAACCAAATCCTCCAATCAATCACATCCTCCACAGTTTCCCGTAATTATACTATACAATAAATAATTAACTAATTAACTAAATAAGTGAATGAAGTTTTAGTGTTTTACCTCACACGGTACAATATTGTCAACACAAATTCACAAATTTGAAATCACAATCTGTCAATGACTTTGTAACCTGCACTAAAAAAATTAATTAGTTAATAGAAATGAAGAACAATAAACCGATACGAATGAAATTGAAATTGAAACAAAACTAAAAAAATTCGAGAGATATAGAGACTGAGAGGGGGCGAGCATACGTAGTTGATCGAAAGAAATAGAGAGAGAGAGGCTGAGGCTATCAATGGCAGCGGTGGCTTGGCCTTCGACGGCGAACCAAGACCAAAGAGAGTGAGAGTGAGAGTTGAGTCGGAGAGAGAGGCGAGAGAGCAATGCTACAATATGACTCGGTCACAGTGAGAAAGAAGCTCGTCAGAGATGGAGGGGAGAGCGGAGGGGAGGATGCGAGAGGCGAGAAGAAATGAACGATGAATCTGTTCGCGAGGGGGGAAGGGGGTTAATATGTAACCCTAGACCAAAACTGTGCGTTTTGTTTTTTTTTTTAAAACCCGGTACCGGAATTCCGGTATTTGGCCATATACCCTACCGGCTTCGGTTCCGGGCGGTATCTGATTGCCGGTGGCCGAAACCGGTACCAAAATTCCGCAATTCTGGTATCGGCGGACAAAATGCCCAGCCCTAGCTGCAAGGTCTTATCTGGGTACTATTTTGTAAAAGGTCTTAACAATTTACGAGGGATAAGTACACTTTTCACTCTGGAAGGTCTTATCTGGGACCTGGGTACTATTTTGTAAAGGTCTTAACAATTTACAAGGGAAAAGTTCACTTTTCACTCTCTAAGTACGGGGTAAAACATATTCTTAAGTGCAAAAATATAATTTTCTCTGTTTTCCTTTAATTTTAACTATCAAATTTAAGAGGGAGGGTGCAAATTGTGGAAAAACAAAATTTGAGACTCGGTGTCACGAAGTTGAAAAATTGGGTGCAAGTGTATTTTCCCGTAATTATACTTTTGCAATGTAGTGCTTTGATTTGTTCTTGATCAACTTACTGAATTTCCCTAACTTACATCCGTTTCGATGTTTTCATGCGTGCTAATTGTCTCAAATTAAACTCATGACTTCAACTTTCCCACTTTGATTCAATGAAACGTTTACTGAAATTGTATTGTAATTATTATTTACAACCTATCGACCTTTTATCCAATAGCGATGTGTGTCTATATATATATATTTCAGCAAAAACAAAATATATACACATATATATTGTGTATATATTTCAATCACCATAATTTTGTACACATAGCATAAGATACGTACAAGGCTATTTGTCTCTCTTTTCCCCCTTTGTTTCTTTAGTTAGAGATTCATCTTTGGCTTCGATCTCCTTAATTACATATCCAATAACTCCTCGAGAGGATGGACTGCCGATCGAACACATAGAAGAGGAAAAAAAAATCCTGTTGCATCAAATCAACTTCACCCTGGATGTAACAGGTACAGATAGATAATGATGATCTTTACGGGTTTAATGTGGGAGATTAACATTGCATTAGATTTTCCCCACCCGCTTCCTGCGAAAATGTATAAACACCATCATGTCCAGGGCCGGCTCAATAAACAATGAGGCCTAAGGCCATATTAAAAATTAGGCCTTTTAAATAAATTTTTAAAAAATATCTTTTAATAAAAAAATATTTAAAATTTTATTTAAAAATAATTTTTCTAGCTTTTTGAGATGCAAAATTACTAATCAAACTTTTATATTCAAGATTTGTTAATATGTCACTTTCAATTAATAGAATGACTAATCCATTTAGTCTTTCTTATGACATTGTTGATCTTAAATAGGATTTTATTAGTTTAAGTTTTGAAAAACTTCTTTCTCCATAAGCAACTGTCACTGGTATTGTTAAGAGTATTCTATAGGCAATGCATGCATTTGGAAAACAATCTAATTTTTTTTTATATAATTTAATATTTCAATTGGAATATTGATTTTAGGTTGCAAAACTTCTTTTAATACTTTTAATTCTGAAAATAAATCCAAACCATCTATGTCATAATATTCACCATCTTTTAAAAAACTTTCAAGATTAAGACAATATTTTTTAAATCATCATTATCTAAATATTTGAATTTTTCAATATTAAATAAGAAACCAAAAATATTTTCATATACTGTGAATTGTTGAAATCTATTTTGAATTGAAGAAATAGTTTGATCAACTATGTATATGAAATAATCAATTCTAAAAGTTTCTTCAACTGATTTTATTGTGTCATCATTAACATTTTTTTCGAATTATTTTTTTCTATGTATTATTCATTTTTCACGAAATATAGGCTCAATTTTCATTTCAATAGCAATCTCTTTAGACGAAATTAATGCAAATGAAAATCCAATTTCCTGATAATTTTTCAAATAAGAAATAAGCCATTTTAATTGATCTATGGCAACATCAATATGCATATCTTTAGATTGTAACATCTTACTCACTGTATTAACAGCAAACAAAATATCATACCAAATATTCATGCCTAATAAGAACTCAAAATTCTCAATCTCATATGTAGCTAAGCATGTGGCTTCACTCTTTGTCTTAGGATCTTCACTTGTTTCTGCTAATTGAATTAAAGCATCTCTTATTTTTGGAGCTTGATATTTTATTGCTTTTACACTTTCAATGCGACTTTTCCAACGTGTTTGTGACAATGGTTTCAATGTCAATGTAGATATATTACCTTATAAAATTTTGCATCGTTTTGTAGAAGAAGAAAATAAAGAATAAATGCATTGTACCACTCTAAAAAATGATATAGCTTTGAGACATGAGTTTGTCATATCACATAATACTAGATTCAAATTATGACAACCACAAGGTGTATAAAATGCTCTAGGATTTATATCTAATAATCTCTTTTGTACACCTTGATGTTTTCCTTTCATATTTGATTCATTATCATATCCTTGTCTTCTTATGTTATTAACATCCAATCCATGTTTTTTTTATGGCATTTAGAAGTTCATTAAAAAGACCTTTACCAGAGGTGTCATTTACTTCTAAAAATTCTATAAAAAATTCTTCTATTTTTACTTCACATGTTGAAGTATCTATACATCATAATATTAGAGTCATTTGTTCTTGGTGACTTATATCGGGAGTGCAATCAAGTATAATTGAAAAATATTTCACTTCTTTAATTTTGTTTATGATAGTATTTTTAATTTCAGATGATAATATTTGTATCAATCCATTTTGTATATTATGTCCTAAATAATGATTATGAATTTCACCATGTTATATTCGTCGAACATGTTCCTGCATAATTTGATCAAATCCTGCTATCATTTCAATTAGGCTTAACCCATTATTATCTTGGTAGATCTTTTCATTTTTTCCGCGAAATGCTATGTTGTTTTTAGCAAGAGTTTTTACGACTGCAATAATTCTTAATAATACTTTTTTCCAATGATCTCTCTCTTTATTAATATGTTCTTGAATATTTTTATCAATTGTTTTATTTTTAACCAATCTCATTTCTAAGTTAATCCAATCATTCATATTGGTGATATGTTTATAGCTTGTTTCATGAATTTTAAGTTTAACACTAAGATTCTTCCAATCTCTAGTTCCTTCATTAACTAATTGGCTTGTGCTAGGTTTTGAGTTAAATAGATTGCAACAAAAACAATAAACTTTATCAACATGTTTTGAATATACTAGCCATTTTCTGTCATGTTTTTCTCCATTTGATAGTTTTTGTGTATAAAATGTAGTGGAGAAGCGTCTATTATTCTCATCTTTAAGAAAATTTATATCATTAATTCTAATTGGACCTCTCTCTACTAATAGATCTCTAAGTTTTGTATCCATAGTTTTCCATTGACTTGGATCATAAATATCTGTAGATATTGTACTCAAAGCATTGATATCTACAGTTTCATGTGAGATTGGTTCAATATTCTCTCATAATTGTATGGAATCACATTGTTGTTCAATTATTAATTCTTCAGTTGAGCTTGATGTTGTATTGTTTTTATCATTGACAATAAATTTATCAAGAGCTCCTTTTTGAGATTGGATTAACTTTTCTATTTTTCTATTTTTCTTAAGCTTTTCATAACCACATTCATATTTTCTATTAGACATAGTGTAAATATAAATAAATAAAACCAATAAATAAAACAAATGCTATTATAAAAAATAAATATTCCAATTAAAATACAAGTGTAAAGATTAAAATAATAGAACCTGACACTACGATTATAAGTAGTTGAACTTGAACTTGAGCTTGAACTTGGAACAATCTTTAGCTAAAAGTATATCTACTATGTGATTGGCTAAAAGATATTAGATTAGTTTTGCAAAGATAGATAGAGTAAGAGAATAAATAGAGGAAGAGAAAAAATTTGATAGAAGATTGAGGAGATAGAGTATGAAGTATAAATAGGAGAAGTGAGATTAATTTACCATTACAGAGAGTATGAGATTAATATAGATGTTTTAAACCGTTTGTATTTTCCGTTCTGTTCTATACACAAATACAGGTTTACTTGAAATTGTGAACGTAAACATTTCTGCAAAACTTCTAAAATCACTCAATGTCACACTCAAAACTTTTCATAACCGTTGGCGTGTAAACGTTGTCTGCGAAGTCAGTAATGTTCTGAACAACTTCTATTCTTTTCTTATTTTATTTAAGTTTTAGTTAGGCTTATGACGCCTGGCTCAAAGTGGGTTCGATTTAGTTCTACTTTATTTAAGTTTTAGTTCGATTTGCGTAGTGTATTATTTTCCTATTTTATTTAAGTTTTAGTTAGACTTATGACACCTGGCTCAAAGTGGGTTCGATTTAGTTCTACTTTATTTAAGTTTTAGTTCGATTTGCGAAGTAGTAATGTTCTAAACGTAAACTTTTTTTTTATCACTTCAAGACTTTGGTCTTCTCTACACTTAGGCCTTCTGTACTTTCTTTTCACGTCTGTGGCCTGTTGTCAGTTTTATTTCACGTCAGTGCGTCACTTTTATTTTTTTTATTCAATTATCTTTTACAGGCCCTTCTCCAAACATGTTAACCGTGTATTTTTAAGCCTTTTTTATTTTTATTTTTATTTTTCTCTTACCGTATGAGGCCTGGCTCAAAGTGGGGCTAAGGCTTGAGCCGACCCTGATCATGTCATGCCCTCTTGCACCAGATCTGATATTGTATTCGTATCCACACTAAGCCTAGGCGAGTTTTAAGTAAATTTAAACAGCTTGGCAACCAGAAACAGGCAAGATTTCAAAGGTTGCCAACAGCAGCGTCTGTTATATATTCAACATGAAAATCAACAAAATATTTCAAAATACTCGAAAATGGCCAGAGAGATCACTGACCAAACATCTTTACTTGTATTTGTATACTCAGTCTAGAATTGCAAATCCTGAAACTAGAGGCACAGAACATCCAGTCTTCCTGAGTTTCTATAAAAAAAGAAGAAGAAGAAGCTTGCTGGACAATATAATCAACTGAACAAATTCAAGCATACCCACAATATCCATACTCGCATTTAACACCATGCGCACACATCTTATTACACTTGCCACAGTGATAAACATTCGAAATAATGTTGGTACATGTTCCATCGCAGCACCGCTCCCCTTGTTTGCACTTTTTCCCGCAGCTCCCGCAGTTGTTCTTATCCCCAAGAACGTTGCGGCAATGCTTCTTGCAGCAGTAGAGCAGGGCCTTCCCCTTGGTCGCCCGTATCCCGTTACATATGTTGTGACTAATGGCATCACAATGTGCACCTTTCTTTATTATGACAGTACTGGCCAAGAACCGGCTTCTTGATCTGAGATTGGGCAATGGGGAGTCGACCACGTACTCTATATCTTCATTGTCTTCGATATCATTTGAGAAGGCCAAATGAGATTGCAAAGCTAGAAGAAGTAGAGGGATAATTAGGGAGAGAATGGTTGTGAGCTTGAGGAGAGCGCAAGCCATTATTTCTTGAAGTTTGGGGTTGCCACTTCCCCACAATGAGTGCAAACCGATCAGGGAGGTAGTGGGGATTATAAATCCAAGTTTTATTATAAAAAATATTGATTATCAGAAGTAATTAAGCATTGAATTAACCTAAAAAAAGCTAATTTTGTGCTCTGGATTCTCGCTGAAGCACATAGCATCATTCAGTGTTGTTGGTTACTTGGTTTTTCTTTAGCGTTGCCTTTAATTGTGGTTGACCATGAAGAGTGAAGGAAAAAAGTGGCGGGTCCACGTGTAGGGGATCTTCTCTCACGGCGGCAAATGCGTTAGTCACTGACTGGTCACGTTACCCAAAGCTAATTAATCAGCCAAATTACGCGTGTTCACGGCACCGCCGACAATTACTTAATTGGTTAATCATTCCTCTTCGCTTTCAATCATTATAATCTTTATGCCGGATCGAATGACACGTAGAAGCTAAAATATATTTACTTCCGATCTCAGTAATTTCTTTTTTTTGAGGGGATATGCATGCATTCCTGACGAAACATGTCCGTCGTTTCCCACCACATCTGTTTTGACATTTATGGCAGGCTAGAGGAGAGGAGCATGAGAATGATCAAGAAGAGAAGTTCCCCGTCATAAGGCTTTTTCTTAACCCACCCCAGTGCTAAAGGAGTCGACGCCTAGCATTGGAAACACTGGCTGACAAGAGAGCAGCTGCTCAGGGAGGACAGGGACACAAATATATGCCCGTAGGTTAGTCTGGTTTACTTCCGCTTTCGTGCGTGTCTACGCCTGTATTTGTCGTCTTTTGTGCAGGTGAAAGAAGATCTAATGATACCTCCATAAGGATGATCTCCATATGTAGTTACAGCTCTGGGGTAAGTCAAATTTTAGCTCCATAATTATTTTTCCACCGTGCGATGGTTATTTGAAACCTTTGCTTGTATTTGGTTAATGGACGACCTTTTCAGTATCACTGGAAAAGAATTTACGTTTCATCAATGCTCTCATGGTGAGATTCGTTGGTGCACTTCTTGGTGAAGGGATTGCCAGGTAGGAGCTAGAAGAAATAATTATCTTGGAGGTATATTTTATTTTTTTCGTTTCCGATACCATATTAAACTATTTAGGAAGACTTGAGGCCGACGGAAACCTTCGTACTATGTTTGAAGACGTTGGACTTGCTGCGCCATGTCTATGAAGCTCAACTCGACTGAAAGAGTAAAGGTTTTAAATGTTTGAACACTTGCAGAACTTAATCCGGCCTCAACCAACCTTTACCACTCGGGTTGGGGCTAAAGCCCCTGCTATGGAGAAGTCTGCTAATTATAAATGTAGTTTCTTGTACAGAACTAATGTTGTGATCACGTACGTGAATAGGATGACAACGTCATTAATGGAGCCATGTCATTATGCTTGACTGTGAATCTATCTATCGTTTACTCCAAAAATTTAAATTATTGAGAAGATGTAAATTTTATTATTTAAATTATTCAAATCTCCGGGAACATCAATATTTGAAGGTCTTTATATTTTCATCACTACAACAAAATGAGCTTTGGTGGGTGTCAAAAATCTTTTGTCACCTAAAATTAAAAATTTGTTAGCAAAAGTTACTAGTGTCAAAAAAATTTTGACACCCAGTTTGATAGGAGAAGCATGTCACCCTTAATTGTAGGTGACAAATTACGAGTTTCCTCACACAAAAACGTCCGGACGGAAATACTAGACACTCAAAAAATTTTGATTTTGGATATGTTCGCACGGATCATTTGTGACAAAGTTAAAATTAATCATGGAACAATAATGTTCGCACATGCTATATGGAGTCCGAACAGCGATTCATTGGAGGAAACTTATTGTGACAACATTTTCATTCGTTACAAAAGGATAGCTTTTTCGTCACTACATGGGATAACTCTTTGTGGTCACTTTTTGTGACGACTTCTATTTTTGGTTACTGGAGAGTGAATTTGTGACAGATTTTCCGCATCAATTTTTTTTAACATTTGAAATTTCCTTTCAGACGTTCGAAGAATGTTTCAGGTTTAGTTTAAATAGTGACTTTAAATTCAACAAAGAAAGGCGTAAAGATTTTATGATTAAAAAAAAGAAATGAAATATATTGCATATAAATGACTCAAAATACAAACAAATAAAACATTATTATGCCTAATAAAAAAACACATTATTCCCGATCTAAATCCCTTCAATAGATGAAATTAGGTCATTTCTTATGTTGTTCCATATTCTGTGCATGCCATATTCTCTGTCCTTGCTCAATCATATATTTTTATCTTGAAATTCAATTATACACCAATGTTAAATATGTAACCTACAAGTAAGAAAATCAATATAAAATTAACAAAGTTTCCACTAGTACTGTACTAAATTGTGGAATTGTGATGAAAACATAAAAATTGTACTTGGACATTTGAATAACCTTGTTCTGGCCCCATGAGCTAGCAAGCAGTGTACGCCGATGATATTAGCCTTACATTGGCACCCCTTCTTGCCTAGCAATTGGGATGCCACATTATAGATATTTGGTCATTCCAAGACCCTCCACTCTAAGTTAAGTGGCATGAAGTTGCTTCTTTTTTGGTGCCTTCAACTGCTGCAACTTCTTATTCAGCTGCCATCAACAAGGACATTTTCAGTTTCAAGAAAAGAACAGTAGAAACAAAGAATAACAATAGACTATTCTGTTAACCCACTTCTTCAATATCCCTAATTATACTATAAGGCCTATAAAATGGAAAGCCAGCAGCATACAGCGATCAACATTGAACTAGAAAACAACGGTGGATTTAATTAGACTAATTGAATAATGGGTGATCCCAACCACCTCACATCCCAAGAGATATGATGTTCTAGAGTTGAAATAAAACTGTAACAGACCAGACCTCATTTCCCTACATAGTGTTCTTAGGCATATTCTAGAACCCTTTCATGAAAACTAACAATCAGACCGCATTTCACTTGACAGTTTTATAAGGATACATTGGGTCTCTATCAATGGGCTCTAGGGCGCTAGTGGCGTATCGGAGCTAGGATCTGACCTTAGATTTTTTTTATCTTTTGATCGGACGATTAGATCTTGTTATTTTGAAGCTTTGGTGAATATTCAACTTTTGGCTTGACTGATCGTTTAGATTGGAATTGTTAGTTGAGGAAATTTACCACAAATTCTAATATTCTGTCACTATTAGGTGCACTTGCTGCGACCGAAATAAATCTCTAATTAAAAGTTTGGTCACTAAAACCCATACTGTTAATGTGCAATCTCTTTTGAGATTATCACTATATGAGTACTGCAATTAAAGCAATATGGTTGCAACTTACGCAGAAGGGAAAGGAGATTAAGCATTAACATGATCAACATTTTGAAAGAAGCACCTTGAAAATGAAAATTGTCACATCATAGATTCATATGACGTATTCGCATAAACAAATATTGGTTATCCTCTAGGGATATGCAGATACAGATCATTATAGAACATTAATTCAGTCTTCCTGATGATAATAAGTTATCCAAAGTCATACATACAACCTAATTTATTACAGAACTTATAGGACGTCGTTTTATCTCGAAAACTCATTGACAAATATATTCAAGCATACCCACAATATCCGTAGTGACACTGGACACCGTGCTTACACTTTTTAGAACAATTGCCGCAATGATTAGCATTGTGGAGGACATTGGTACAGGTTCCATTGCAGCAAAGATCTCCTTGTTTGCACTTTTTTCCGCATTGGCCGCAGTTGTTCTGATCCTTAAGAACGTTACGGCAATGCTTCTCGCAGCAGTGGAAAAAGCACGTCCCCTTGTTCGCTGATACCCCATTACATACTTTGAGCTTATCGGGATGACAGAATGCGCCTTCCTGTATCACACTGGTCAGGAACCGGCTTCTTGATCTGAGATCGGGGACTGGGGAGTCAAGTACGTATTCTATATCTTCATCATCTTCGATCTCATCTGAGAACGCTACCTGAGAATTCAAAGTAAGGAGCAGAGCTGGGAGAATTAGGGAGAGAATGGTCGTAACCTTGAGAAGAGTGGCAGCCATTCTCTCTCGCAGATTGGGATTGCCCTACGGGAATCTAAACTGAGGGAGATAGCTGGGGGTGTTATAACTTATAAGCTGCAAGTATTGTATAAAATATTCCGTGGTCTTATCTAGGGAGGCATATTGTTTTTGTTGACTCTTGCTGCCAGTTGTAATGATCACTAATAAATATATAGCTAGCTGGGCATTGGAAGTAGCCGATTTAATTAGCTCTGTACCAATCGGTAATGATGCTTGCTTATCCAGATCATTCTCACCAAAGCACATTAATATAAAGATCATAATGCACAGGTAGGGGTGAATAGTGGACTAGTTGGAAGCGAAATTTGACATTCCGACATCCGGTCTGCTAACTAACGGATGATCAAAATAGAGTCTGCTTCCGCTTCCGACTCTTAGTGGACTTAGCGGAAGCGGAAGCAGACTTAGCGGAATTCCAACAACTTTTTAATCCATATTTTTCGACCCCTTTAAGCATTTTTTTTAATAAATGAAAATCTTAGTCATTCATCACCATTCACAAAATAAAATCCTAATACATGTAATTGACAAACAAATCTAAAAATAAATCTAAAAACATGCAATTCACAAAATCCCATATTAAATAAATCTCAAATCAAACTTGAAATTAACTTGAAATAACAAAATATTGCAATCACGAATTCTAATGCAAAATACATATGGTGGCAGTGGCATACAAGTAGTTCAAAACGAGCTCTAATACAACAGGTTACAACAACTATAGCAAATAGGCTGAAGACTCAAAAATTTCTTACATTGAATCTTATGTTACAACGCCTATGTCTCACTGTTTTGTAAGTTGCTTCTCACTTTTACTCTTACTGGTTAACATCTGGCCAATTGTTCAACAATCATATAAAGTTCAAAGCTTGTAGAAGGAGCTCGGGTATGTTTGAGCCCCAATAAGTTGGGCTCAAAATTTTAGGTTTAATAGTAAAAAATTCACCTCATAATTTTTTTATTATTATAATATTTATTAAAAATCTTCTCTCTCTTCACTTTTTCACCAACTCCCATAACATATCTTTACTTTATAATATTTCTCAAACCCCAATACTCAAAATTTTCACCCACAAACATACCTGAGTAATGTTATTTCAGTACAATGGATGCTGTTTTCAAACACTTACTTGAATGATCCAAGTCGTGATGTGGTATATGTTGCTTGTCTAAGAAGTCCAGATAGCCCCTGCTCAAAATAATGCAATTAGACCAACTCTACTCTTATTTATTGGTTCACTTTTGCAGTATTTATGGGGAGAAGGGGAGACCAAATTTCAAGAGACATTGCGTAGCTAGAGTATGAATCCACATTACTATACTATTTCAATGGGCATCTCTCATTATGCTTCTTCAACATTACTATACTATTCTTTAGCAAATCCACAATTAAACAAACAACACCAATGAATAAGTGTTTTCATTTGTAGAAGGAGCTATTATCATAAGAGTTCAAAAAATATATGTAGAAAAAATCACAATTACATTAGTAAAGGGAAAATCCTAATTCCTTGACTAGAAACAGTTAACTTAAGAGCTTGAACAGAGTGCATAAGATTTAACCACAAGCAGTGCATAAGATTTAAGTAATCTGAGATCATACTAAAGCATTATAACTTTTAGGAGTCATAACTTTTATCTTGTAAATGGTAGCTTGCACGATGAAAAACAGTGTCAGATGCAGCAAATGACATTTCGTTTGTTCAAATATTATCATGACATCCTAGTTACTTTTATTTGTGCTATGTTTCATATCATGATCAGCACCCTGCAGGTGAACTACACCTAAATTAGATTTGCTTATACATATCTTGCTCAGCTGCTAATCCGACAATTACTTTGTTACCACATCAAATAACACAACACATCAGCACAGAAACTCTCAAGTTCTCAACACAGCACATAAACTCGCATATCCAAGATTCCAAAGAACAAAGAGAGAGCAAGATAGAGAGAGAGAGAGAGAGAGGTCACTGACCCTGTAGGGTAGCGGAGGACTGAAGACTGAGGGCCGAGAGGGTGGGACCGTGGGAGGGCTCGGGGTGACCTGGGGGTTGGGGGCGGCTGGGACAGGGCTCTGGCTCAGGGGGAGGGATCGGGTTGGCCTGGGTCGGGGGGAGGGATCAGGGTGACCTGGGGCTGGGGGCGGCTGGGACAAGGCTCGGGAGAGGGCTGGAGGGGGGAGGGGAAGACTTGGTCACTTGAGAGGGTTTACGAATTACGACTACGAGTCAGGGTAGTTAGGGCAGTTTTGTGTGGATCAAAACGGCGAGTTTTGATCCACACAAAAAACGTTATATTTTTTATAAAAAAAACAAGTAAACGTATAATATAAGACGACGTCGTTTTAAATTGGGGGGGGGGGAGAAAACCGAAACCGGATTGTCCGCTTCCGGTTCCGCTCCTGTTAGTGGCTTGAAATGATCTCCGGCTCCGGTTCCTGGAAGAGGCGAACCTCCTCTTCTCGGAAACGGAACCGGACCTCCGTCCGAAGTCGGATCGGACTTTCAGGCCTATACACAGGACTAAGACCCGCTTCTTGTGGCTGTGGTGAGACCTGTAATTAACTTTCCGAGTAAATCCATTGGAAATTAAACTTTCCGAGTAAATTACACTTCCTTTTAGTTCTCACACACGGATGCGACTTCTCCGGCTTCTTTCGGAGGAATTACCTTGCAGGAGTCAATTGCCAAGAGTTGTAATTTGGTAGATAAATACAAATGCGGTGATAATTTAGGATAATTGCTAGAACAAGTGGCTAGTATTCTTTGTTGAGAGTATGAAATATAATAGTTTGGTTTTTTTTGTTTAATTTTGTGCACATAATTTATAAGTTTGTTTACTTATAATTGGCACAGGAATGTCTCACAACCGTAACCAGCTGGACCCGAGTTTTATCCTTTTTGGAATCATGTTAGCGCGAAGAATTACGGGGTCTAGCCGAGAAATAGATATCTTTATGAGATCTAAATAATTACCGAACAAAACCGCAAAACTCTAAAATATTATTATTACTTAAGTCGTTAACCTGATAAGCCCACCCCGTCTTGTGTCTCTCGTCAGGAAACGCCTTTGGAATTAGGCTACCTTAGCAGCTCATTATGTATTGGAGCATAAATGACGACACACGTGGCCTTCTCTCGTTCGTCGGTCCGAGAACTTTGAGCCAGTAATAAACTGCGAGTGCGAATCACGCGGTTGAGTCGTTGGCTCGTTGCACATGGCCACGTTACTTCTCCTTCCGTTTATTTTTTTGGGGTAAAATTTCCCCAAAGTCCAACATTGTTTTATGATTCGTTTCCGGGTTAAAAAAAATTAAAAATAAAAGTCTACTTTCTCGTATTTTTTTAGGGCTTCACGCCTTCACGAGTCTTTTCCGAAGAAAACAAAAATGGCAAATGGAATGCATAGTTGGGTGACTGGGTGCATGTTCGCCACGTGCATGACGCAAGAAGAAGACCTTCCTTTCTAATTCTACATTTTTTGTAACCAAAAGTCAATTAAAGCTCCACTGGTTTCTACAGGGAAAAAATGGAGTTCTTATTATTTTAATAATTTACAACTAAACCTTTTAAAAAATGATAATCGAATCCTTTTGCCCTGATTTAATTTTAGAAAAATTTTCATTTTAATTCTTGACCTTTACCTCATTTTTTAGTTCCTGAGTTTCATTGTTTCAAATTTAGTCATTTGATTTACATTTTTTTGACGAAAAGACCATTCCATCAGGAATCCGTCTGTTTTCTTAACAGAAGAGCCACATCAGCCGTTAAGTTAAGAGGCAAGTAATCCACTTATTCAACTTAGTATCTAATAACACCTTCTTTAATATGAAAATTAATTCATCATACATTCTCATATTACTTGGAGAATTATATATATGTTACCTTTGTTAGTCGTGAAGAAGGAGATTTCCCCCTTTCCATACGGTCCTTGACACAATTCTCGAACCACGTTTTATCAAGGGGATCAGGGTCCATCCCTTCTAACTTCCTTTCGCACTCCGCAATACATATTTCTTCTCTTGTTTTTGCAACAATAGTATCATCGCATAAAGTTACGACTTAATTATCTCCGGAACCAGAAAAGGAGACGCTTATATATATTCTTTCAATTTAAAATTTATTTTTTAAAAAAGGAAATTAATTTGAAGACTTATTCACCAAGCTAGCTAGCCCTTGACAATTAGGAGCCAACAAAAAACGATAGTTTTGGCAAAATATAGCAGCCCATCAACTAAATAAAGGCAGATTGGAGCAATGACTTTTGGTTAGGATTATAAATTTCTACACTTAATTTATACTTTATATATTTCGAATTAATGACCCCAACGACTATCGAGCCAGGATATGCGCTCGATAACAGTACTGAAAGAGGGGTTTATAGTTAGTTCAAACCTATTCCTATTTTTAAGGTTATATAATATGAGGCCTTCATGATTAAGGGTTATTGCCTCACCCGCTTACCTATCTGAAACGTGACAAGGCATGTGACAGCTCTAAAATGAATGAGCTCTGCATTAACAAACCTTCAAAGAATGTAATTTTCCCCAATTTTTCACTTTATCAAATTTTTTATATCAGAAAACAAAGAATTATAAACCATAATCTCAATTCTCTAGCACTGAAAAAAATAGAGCAGCACTTACTGTAACGAACACAAAGGGATCGATTTCAAGTGACCCATGTTCTGGTCATTATAGACACTTTTTGTTGTATTGAGAATGGTAAAAAAAAATCCCATAATATTGGTGCCACCACATATATATAAATATAATATATCAGTCTTTAAAAGTATAATTTAATAAATGTTTAGCAACCACTTTGTTAAAAGATATATTAGCGACAAAATTAAATTCGTTGCAATAACTTTTCTTGATGGAACATTTCCATTGTCAAAACTACAAATCTCGTTGTTATCTTCTTATACGTGTGGCCAAATTACTTTGGTTTTTAAAAATATTATTTGCAACAAATTTTAATATTCTGTCACTACAGGTGACTTGTTGCAACCAAAATAAATTTGTTATTAAAAATTTGGTCACTAAAACCCTTTGAGATTATGATCACTACATGAGTGCTATTAAATTAAGCAACATAGTTAAGCAAGAGGGGAAAGGAGAGTAAACATTAACTATCAACATTAATTTGAAAGAAGCACCATGAAAATGAAAATTAATGTCGCATCATACATTCATGATGATGCATTCGCATAAAACAAATATTGGTTATCCTGTAAGGATGTGCAGATTATACAGATCATTACAGAACATTTAGTCTTCCTGATGATAAGTTATCCAAAGTACTACATACAACTTTCTATTACAGAACTTATTTATATGGTACTTTTTATCTCAAAAACTCCTTGAAAAATATATTCAAGCATACCCACAATATCCGTAGTGACACTTGACACCGTGCTTACATTTTTTAGAACACTTGCCGCAATGATTAGCATTGTGGACGACATTGGTACAGGTTCCGTTGCAGCAAAGCTCTCCTTGTTTGCACTTTTTCCCACATTGGCCGCAGTTGTTCTGATCCTTAAGAACGTTACGGCAATGCTTCTCGCAGCAGTGGAAAAAGCACGTCCCCTTGTTCGCTGATACCCCATTACATACTTTGAGCTTATCGGGATGACAGAATGCGCCTTCCTGTATCACACTGGTCAGGAACCGGCTTCTTGATCTGAGATCGGGCACTGGGGAGTCAAGTACGTACTCTATATCTTCATCATCTTCGATCTCCTTTGAGAAGGCTACCTGAGAATTCAAAGTAAGGAGCAGAGCTGGGAGAATTAGGGAGAGAATAGTCGTAACCTTGAGAAGAGTGGCAGCCATTCTCTCTCGAAGATCGGGATTGCCCTATGGAATCTAAACTGAGGGAGATAGCTGGGGGTGTTATAACTTATAAGCCGCAAGTATTGTATAAAATATTCCGTGGTCTTATCTAGGGAGGGGATATTGTTTTTGTTGATTCTTGCTGCCAGTTGTAATGATCACTAATAAATAGCTAGCTGGGCAATGGAAGTGGCTGTGGAGAGACCTGTAATTAACAATATTAATCCTTTTGCTCTAATAATTTTATAGACCTCAGAATTTTAAACCTGTAAATAGGAACGTAATGATCATTAGATCTACGCAATCACTCCCACGTCGTTCATGAGCGCCCAGCTAGCTCATATATAGATTCCAAACTTAATTAGTAACGCGTAAATATGAATTAAACAACCACGTATTTTTGTTTTATTTAAACATTGGTATATGTTTAATGATCTTAGAGTTTTAAAGTCTTGAGTTCTCCCCCACTTGATCATGAGTTATAAAAACTCTCCTTCACCAAAAAATGTTAGCAAATAATGAAATAAGTTATACTTTGAAGCGCGTAAGGAAAACTTCACTGGCCATATATATATGATATTGAGGCCTTAATTAGCTGGGATTTTCGTTTTTGTGAGATATTGCATCCAGCTACGAATGAATTATATTCACAAGGAGTTTGCAAAATGACAAACAACAACGTGAATTCATGTCTCCTCCCTAATTTTTTAATCATAAAACAAATCGCAAGAAGTTCTAATAGGAGTTGAAAGACGTGAGTGCAGTAGCCATTTGAGAAGATCAGTTAATCATATTTTAGTAAATCTTTTCCTGTATATATCTGAATAACGTTTGTTAAAGAAAAATTAACGCAAAACTCCGTGTCTATGGAAGATTAAATGGAGTCACTTATAAGTCGTATATATCCACTTTCACACGATCCGTAAAAATTAACGCAAAACTCCGAAAAACAGTGGGTAATTAGTACAAAATTACTTATGAAGATAGACAATTATGATGTCATTTACAAAATAAATACACAATTATGATGCCATTTCTTTCGGGGTTATCATATATATATATATATATTATCCCAATTGATATAACAAAATGAAAATTACTAACAGCCGAAATTATATATAATTAGTTATAATTAAGTGTAATGGTAATTTACCACTAGCTGTTTCTTTTTTTTTATTGGAACCATTGGTTAATTGACTCTTAGAAATCGAATCTACTGAATAGACGTAGAGGAGTCTAGGAGATCTGCTCTTCGAGGCTCCAGCAAGAAATGCGAAAATTAAATTCACTGGCTGCTGACATCACCTGCTTCAAATAATACTGGAGGTAACGTCTAACACGTGGCCTCTTCTCCTTGGTCAGCCGGGAATTTGGGAGCAAGTGATGACGGTTGAACCGCCAGAGACATGGCCCCCACGAAATTCCACCGATAGCTTTGTACTATTCTGTAAAGTCAACTAAATTACGCGTGTTTGACTTGGCCCATTTAATTAATCGCTTATTTAAAAGCAAACCCCGAAGGCCGAAGCCTTTTTCCTTTTCCCGTTTTGTTAATTTCCTTTCTTTCTTTCCTAACATATAATTTAGAAATGGTTCGAGCATTTTTCTCTAAAGTCAACTAAATTACGCGTGTTTGACTTGAGCCCATTTAATTAATCGCTTATTTAAAAGCAAACCCCGAAGGCCGAAGCCTTTTTCCTTTTCCCGTTTTGTTAATTTCTTTTCTTTATTTCCTAACATATAGGGCATGTTTGAGACCCCAAATATTTGGGGTTTCAACAAATCGAACAAACCAAATAAACTCCAAAATTTTTAACTTTTACACCTACACACTTCACCTTTCACAAACCCCGATAAATCTCAATAAACGAAAGATTCCCAAAATTTCGAAAATATTCTCCAATTTTTTGGCAAACAAACATCCCCATAATTTAGAAATGGTTCGAGCATTTTGGTGATTTGGTCTTCCACAAGACCTAACAGAAAATTGCAAGTGGGGTGGATATTGGGATACACGCTCACAAACTGCCTCATTTGGTAAAGAAAAACCTCATGTTTTTTTACCTCCGATTTGTGGTTTTTCTTTAAAAAAAACATATTATATATAGCTTTTAGACCGTGTCTCGTCTCTTGTATCTCTGACATGGATGTTTTGCTAGTCAACCATAACATGCAGAAGAAAAAGGTTTTTTTTTTCAAAAAAAAAAAAGATAGCATAAAATAGTATAACTCATAAATTTATTCTCCACGAAAAAAAAGTCATAAAATTATTCGGTTGTTTTTATAATTATATATATGAATGGGACTCGGGACTCGGCTTCTCTTGTGACTTGTTAGAAAATTTATAATCGAGCCTATACTAGATAACTCTCAATCGATTTCTATCAAGATGAGTCATCTTGCGTACTCGGTGGTGTGGAAGTAGCTAGATAAGAAATACTAGTGGTTTGGTCGGGAAGCACGTGACGTTCGTTTGGATCTAGCTTCATATGGATTCAATCCATTCGGGAACATGAGCTTGTCATGCAGTATATGGCCAGGGGTCTTAGTTTCGTCGAAGTGTATGAAATATTCCAGTTTTATGCTCTTACTGCTTATTCCCAAGAATAGAAGTCCAGGAAATGATATCGATGTGTACTTACAGCCCTAATAGATGAGTTAAAAAGTTTTGGGAGGATGGAGTACAAACATATGATTAGGTGGACAGAGGTACATTTAACTTACGCGCAGCGTTGCTTTAGACAATAAACAACTTCCTGACCTATAGTAATCTATTCGAATGGAGTACGAAAGGGAAGTTAGCTTGCCAAACGTGTAATGTAGACACGGCATCTTCATGACTTAAAAATATGAATAAACATTGCTTCTTGGGACATCGCCGGTATTTGCCCGCTTCACATCAGTGGAGGCACGATGTGGACATATTTGATGGAATAAAGAGTTTAGATCGAAGCCTAAAGTGTTGATTGGACAAGAGATACTTGATCAACTTGCATTGCTACCAGTTATGCCTTTTGGAAAGACCCAGAAGAAGTAGAAACGGACTGTGGATGAGTTGAGTTGGACGAAACAAAGTGTTTTCTTTGAGTTGTCGTATTGGTCAGAATTAAAACTGCGATACAATTTGGACGTGAAGCATATAGAGAAGAATATCTATGATAATGTGCTGAAGACTTTGCTAAACATTGACGAGAAAATGAAGGATAATGTCAGTGTTCAGAGAGATTTGGCATTAATGGGAATAAAGAAAGAGTTGCTTCTACAAGTGCAAGGTCAACATGAAGTCATGCCTCATGCGTCTTTCATGCCAAAGTTGATGACCGAGGAGGATAGATGGATCGTCTTTCTGTGTTTGCTGTGAATGTCTGTTCGTTAGGAGTAGACAAGGGCCACAATTTGAATAGGAAGGAGTACACTAAAGCATAGTGGTATACCCTTAACAATTGTGCAGAACTCAGCCCACATTTAGAGTAAGCGACTTTCCGACATTTTATTGTTATTTTTCAAAGTTTTTGTAGTGAGTTTATTTTATGAATATTTGTTCGCAGTGAGCATCTACACGAACTCAACAGTTATCACAAGTAGATTTTGATCAAAAGCACGAAGCAAAATTCCCTTCGTGGTTTACAAAAAGGTATTTATTATATTTTTTAAAATTTAATTTTTTTAATGTCTCATACATTTATATTTTTTTAGATATAAATGATGCACAATGAATATCTGACCGAGGTGTCAGATGATTTATATGCACTGGCATCCTAACCGAATCAACGAGTACTTTCCTATTCTGGATACATGCTTAATGGACTTCGGTTTTATACAAGTCAACGTGAACAATTTCGTAGTACACAGAATGACGGTGTGGTTGTTTCGAGAGACCATGTCGGAGAAGACGTTGATTTTTGTGGTCAATTTGTAGAGCATTTACACACTAAAGTACCTGCGCGGGAATCAAGTTTATTTATTCAAGTGCAATTGGTTTGACTTGAGCACCCAAAGTTGTGGCCTTCACAAAAGTGGACGGTTTGTTAGCATTAACACACCACGAAAGTGGTAGAAAGGTGACTCGTTCTTGCTTGTATCTCAAGGTGGTCAAGTATTTTACCTAGATGATATGAAGTTGGGCGGCCACTGGAAGATAATTTAGAAAATAATAAATAGAAATACATATGATATGCCCAATGTTGGAGAAGAGGACGACGAAGAGAGGGCAGAACCGTCGATCCCAGAAGCATACCAGAAGAACGTGTCAGTTTCTCTTTTTGTAGATTTCAGCAATTCAACATGATTTCGTTGAGTAGGCACAACGTCGATCCACTTTTGCACATCACTGATGACACTGAGACACAACGCCATGCTACATCTATATCGGACAGTGATGACGAGTCATGTGATGATAATGAGGATAGTGATAGCTCTAAAAAGTCCGACTCCGATTATTAAAGTGATTTTATGAATCTCTATTGTTTATGTTATGTGTATTTCGCGCACTCATATTTTATTTCTTTGACAAAATAAAGTTTCTCACTTGTTTTACTTGTGCAGTCACAGGACGTCATCATGGCAGCTGGAGAAAAACGTCTTTATACCGATATAGGTACTAGATGTGTTGGTGCTAGCGATCAACCCGAGACTAGAGCAATTGTGACTCCTTCAAATGCAACTGCGACTCCTTCATATGGAGCAGAAGACAATTTACCATCTCCTACATCAATCAACCCGCGTGGCACCGCGCATAGTAGTTGTGTGCGTAAGTATTTCAAACTAACTTTAAAATTAATTTTTTAAAAATACATGTAATTAGGTGTTGATGTTTTACATTAATAACATTTTTGTTCATGTATAGCCACCTCTAAGATTGGATATGTAAGGGGTTGAACGCACGGTCTTTCATCAGAAAAGACTCGTATTGTAGGAAACCTAAGCGTCCATATTCCCGATGGTCGTATCGGTGGTGATGACAAGGTATCTTCAATGCTTTCTAGTCATATTAGCTCGCTCGTGTGATCACATGTCCCGTTCGATGTAGCCAAATGGTCCAATGTCCCCAATGAGGCTAAGTCTTACGTCATGAACAAAGTATTAGTAAGTGTAACATAATAAAAATTATACTTCTTTTTTTAATTATTATTTAATTATACTAACATGGTTCATTTCAAGATGACTTCAACCAGGATTATGATCAGCCAAAGGATCGCAACACTGAGATGTCTACAATAAACACAGCGTATAGGACGCATCAGAACATAATGCACCAATACTACGCTTTGTTTTCCATCAAAGGAGAAGCGTTAGAGCATTCGTACCTAAATATGAAAAATGAAGAATGAGCCCCCATCTGTGAATTATTTATGGCGCGCTTGCTTTTAAAATTTTATCAAATTTTGTGTTGGTGTTAAAAACGAGCTGGTATTGGAATTGGAGAATGAGTGATAAAAGTAAAAGTAAAATTTTGAAGTCTTTGATAAAAGTAAAATTTTGTTAAAATTTTAAGTTGTCAAATGCCATGTTAGTACCGAAGAATTTCAGGTAGAAAATTTATTATAATATTTTATTTACTTCTATAATTCATTTTTTTACTAACTCAATAGATATGAATTATGGAGAATGAATGAAATTAACCGCCAAAATAGGGCTAAGCTGAAGGTTGCTCACACTTCGAGCGCTCGGTCTTTCCAACGCATTCTAGTTTTGATGGTTATAATCAACTAAAAATATTTAAGTGTATCTTTGTTGTTACAACATTATGTTATTAAGAGATTTTTATGTATATATAATTTTTTGGTGTGTAGAAAGATTCAGAAACTAATCAGATTAATCATGCATTGATGTACAAGAATACACATACTAATAAGGACGAAGCATGGACATCCAATACTGCACGGGAACATTTTGTAAGTTTTGTAAATTTTTATTATGCATTATTAAGTTTTTATATTTAAAAAGGTATTAATTTTCACAATGTTCTCATTCACTTATAGGAAAAAGATGGAGGCGTTACAATTACAGCGCGAGTATAAGGGAAGGTCATTCACAGAAGTGGAGATCTTCATAGAAGTATTAGGGACGAAAGTGGGTTATGTCAGTGGTTTAGGCTGTTTAGTGCGGCAAGTTGGATCATCGTCCTCAATGTCGTCCGTTGATCTGACCCGAAGATTGGTAGAGGCAAGAATGGAGATGAGGGTTAGACAAAAAGAATACAAAGAGTTAGTTGTGAGGCTGTAGAAATGAAGAGGATGATGTGAGAGCAACAACAACATTTAATGAAGCAGAAACATCATTTAGAGGAGCTGCAACAGAAACAACAAACAGAGCAAGAACAGAGGCTCCAGCTATTGCAAACAGAAATGTGTGAGCAAATGATGGAACACGTAAGGAAGATGACAATGCATTTCACTCCCTAACGCAAATTTGGGTAGATTTTTTTATTTCGGACTTGATTTCGATTATTTATTTTATTTACTATTATGTCGATTAGATATTTGTAGACCATTATTGATTTACACTATATTTAATATGATGTCTTCATATTCATGTCTAATCTAATTTTAAATGCATAATTAAATAATTTAAATTCACAAATTTAATATTATTATTTAGAACTGTCTGGACGGATTAAAAATGTCGAGACATTCGCCATGATATGTCATTCGTCCGCACGTTACAAAATTAGCATCCGCACAAGTTACCGATAATAACGTCCAGATGCTATTTCAGCGCCCCACGTTCATTTTTATCCATTATCCGAATGTTCTTGAGCCTTTCGCACATTATATTTATGGCATTTTCTTTTTTCATAAAATAAAAACAACCAACTTTAAATACACTTTGCCCCTTATCTTTCGGGGTATTTACACATTGCACCCCGATGTATTATCTTTGAGACATTGGACTCATAAAGTTACACATTTTTTCAATTTTGAATCCTAAAAGCTCTTTTTCTCGTAGTGTTCTAACAATGTTGTTCTAAGTATCTTGTTAATTGTTTATTTGTCTCTATAATGACCATAATTAATCTCATTTGCAATAATTATATGAAATGTATTATTAGACCACAATGGTAATATTATATGCAGTTAAGGCTACCTGGGATCGTGTGGATTAATTGTATACCAATGACTTAATTGGGAGGTTAGTCTGTGAGTAATTTGTATATCTTTAAATTTTTTAAAATATAGGACAAAATTCTTGCATACATGAAATTTATCCACGCAGGACATTAGATGGATCAGTTGGCAAATGCTAATTTAATTTTGAACATCTTTTATATTTTTATCTTTTTCTTGTCCCCTAGACTGATTAATCACTTGTTATGTTTAAGTTACATTTGTGCCTGTACCTTCAAATCATAAAAGGGTAACTGGGACCTTTTGCTCGGACGTTCTGTAACCTGTTTTTCTTAATTTACAAACGATGGGCAAAGAAAAAGAAAAAGCCCCTGGGCCTGGCCCGTGAGAAAGATTCTATTTAAAAATGCCGTTTCCTCCAACGGCCTCAAGAGAGCCAACTTCAAATTCAAAATCTCTCCCCTCACTCTCTCTCTCTCTCTGCAATGGCCACAACCACGAACCCGTTTCTCAGCACCCCCACCAAGACCTCTTCGGACAAGTCTGCCTCCGGCATGTCACGCAAACATCCTCACCCCAACTCCAGCCCCGCCGATTCCTCCTCCTCCTCTCGCTTCGAGGCCTACAACCGTCTCCAGGCGGCGGCCGTGGCTTTCGGAGAGAAACTCCCCATCCCAGAGATCGTGGCCTTGGGAGGCCAATCGGACGGCAAGAGCTCACTCATAGAAGCTCTCCTAGGATTCCGCTTCAACGTCCGCGAGGTCGAGATGGGCACCCGCCGCCCTCTCATTCTCCAGATGGTTCACGATCCCTCCGCCCTCGAACCCCGCTGCCGCTTCCAGGTCGGCTTACGGTTTGAGGAATCACTCAACATGATTGTTTGTTCGGTTTTTTCTTACACATTGGAAATTTATGTCTGGTTTGTTTCTTGTTAATTCGTGTTCAACTTCCGTCATACACCTGTTTGATTTGCTGGAAAAGTGGAAAAGTGAAATACTTGGCTTTTGCTTCTAGGAAATGAAATGCCAACTCTTCTAGCCGAATGGTTATTTAAGTTTTAATGGGTAGAGCTTAGTGTTAATGAGTTTCGAGAAAACAACAATCTCAGCGCTACAAATAGACACAAAAAGTACTTCCCTGCCCTCAAATTTTTTTATATAAAAAACCGGGATTAATGAATTGTATGGCAGTATGCTTATTTCTAGGAAGCCACCGGAAGTTCAGATGCACATATTCTTGAAAAGGATACTGCTTCAATGTTCAATTCTCGCGGAGGAACCGTGATATTGACTAAAACGCGCAAATCACAACTAAGTTATTGCAAAATGGGGTGGATCAGGCTCAGTGCTGTATTTGTTTCTTAGTAATAAACTTTAAAAAACAAATAGATTCGGGGTTTGGACATTAAGAAAAGACAATATGTTTGTACGTTGTCCTTATACAATCGGACGCCAATGTTGGTCATCTGGAGATGACTACGATCTGCTTCACGTGGTGGTCTCTCTCCCCCTCTCTCTTTCTCTCTCTCTCTGTTTTTGTGTGTTTTTCTTGAAATGGTGAAATGTTTTGTCTTCAAACTGAACTGAATATTGAGCTTCTAACAACAGGAAGAGGATTCTGAAGAATATGGGAGTCCTGTTGTTTCGGCATCAGCAATTGCAGATATCCTAAGGTCCCGAACTGAGGCACTTTTGAAGAAAACTAAAACTGCTGTTTCCGCTAGGCCAATCGTGATGAGAGCTGAATATGCACATTGTCCTAATCTCACCATCATAGATACTCCAGGCTTTGTTCTTAAGGTGGGCACTCTCTAGATGTCGGATTATTTATTTTTTATTTTATTTTTGGTAAAATTATTATGTTCTTGAACGAATTCTCAGTTTGGAGCTTCTTCTGCAGGCAAAGAAGGGAGAACCAGAAAACACGCCAGAGGAAATACTCGCAATGGTGAAGTCATTGGCTAGTCCTCCCCATCGCATTTTGGTGTTCCTTCAACAGAGTAGTGTTGAATGGTGCTCATCGTTGTGGTTGGATGCCATTCGCGAAATTGATCCAACATTCAGACGGTCAGTAATTGTCGTCTCCAAATTTGATAATCGTCTCAAGGTATGAAGTTAAGGGTTTTACTAAGTTAATCTCCCATAAGAGGACTAAAGGATGCTAAAGAGTGGAAAGATATAGATAGTGAATGCCTCCATCATTTGAATTCTTAATGAACTGACTCTTTCAGCTGTTGAGTCTTGCTGTGATGTACGGAACTAAAAAAAACTTGTTTCCGTTGTGGCGGAAGTAATTAATGATGTCATCACAACTGTACTATACTTGCAGGAGTTTAGTGACAGGTGGGAAGTGGACCGGTATTTGAGTGCAGGTGGTTACCTGGGAGATAACACACGCCCATTTTTCGTGGCTCTTCCAAAGGACAGAAGCAACATTTCAAACGATGAATTCCGCAGACAAATTTCTCAGGTGGACTCGGAAGTTCTCCGTCATCTCAGTGAGGGTGTCAAAGGTGGATTTGATGAGGAAAAGTTCAGGCCTCATATTGGCTTTGGCCGTCTGAGAGATTATTTGGAGTCTGAGCTTCAAAAGAGATATAAAGAAGCTGTACCAGCAACTCTAGCTTTGCTTGAGCAGCGGTGCAGTGAAGTTACAGATGAACTGGACAGAATGGACTCTAAAATTCAGGCCACTTCTGATGTTGCTCATCTTAGGAAATCTGCAATGTTGTATGCTGCTTCTATCAGCAATCATGTGGTGGGTAATCACTCTGAACCTTTCTAAATTTTTGTTAAATTATAATTGTTCTTGACATTTCCATGTAGTGCACAGTTGAACAAACAAGCACCCGTCCTGAAAAATTTATACTCGACACATATCTGAAACGTTCTTAAAAGACACCTAACACTTGCGCATGATGGACTTAAAGCTCAGTCAACCTAAGACACTTAACAATTGTGCACTCTACATTGAAGAGGAATCTCATACCAAACGCTATAACCCACTCATTGTGCTCTCTTTGACATGCCCAAAAAGTTGGCTTGAGCTTCTCGTCCATGAGAATCTGCCTTCGAAAATACTCTGCCAAGATTTATAGTTTTGGTTATTTAGTTTCTCCCTTACACCAATATATTAAAGATTTTTCATTGTGACTTGATGCAATCTCTCATTCTCCTAGTAAGGGTAGTCCTGAACTAATAACTAAATTATCCCCAATGACGCATGAACAAGAATCTCCCGGTCCTATTTCTTGACCAACAATCCATGAGAAGGCTTTGATACCAAATATTTTATTTCACATAAAAGAAGCACAAACAAAAGGCAAATTTTTAGCTATGTAACTATAATACAACACTACTAGTAATAAGATAACTCGAACTCGAGGACTTACAAGTATAGTCATTCAAAACACTCTAAAAAAGAACACTTGACACTTTGCACAATGGACTAGAGATAGGTCATACAAAGAGGCTAGATGCATGCAACCATCTACATTGTAGAGCAACCTCACACTTCATACTACACATCAATCATGATGCTCCTTATGACATGCACAAGGTGAAAGCTTGAGATTGCTATTTATAGGCACCTGGAGTCAGGTCAGTCTTGTCCATATATTAGTTGGTCTAGCAACTCTGTGAGAGCATGGATAGCTGCAGGAAAATATTTTCTTGGATACGAGAGGCAATGACAATTTTTTGTGAAAAGAGGTACACAGGGTGATTAAGGGGGTGTTCGGCAGTAGAAATTTTTGGGTATTGGGGTTTGTGTAAAAGTAAAGATATTTTATGGGAATTGATGAAAAAGTGAAAAGAGAGAAGATTTAAATGAATATTATAATAATAAAAATTATGAGGAGAGAGATTATTTTGTAATTTTTTAATCAGTGTGGAAATTTCCACCCTCGAACACCACCTAAGTCATTCTAGAGAGAAAGAGAGGTAATGTTTTCTTAACATGTTTAGGTAGCCAGAATTGAATATGAGTGTTTTTCTAGGGGAGAATCTTTGCCCCAAGTGAATCTTGATTTAGAGACAATTGGCACTTAGGGGTGCATAGGTGGTTTCCCTTTTTTAAAACTCTATGCGTCATGCATTAGTTTCTAGACACATTCAAAATCTATCAAGTCTAGATCTGAACAATAACTAACTCAATCAACAAAATAAATAACGAAAAATTTAATCAAATTTCAATCACCTAAAGAGATTTTGTTGACGAAGTTGAAAATTTTGAAATACCCTTCAAAAGAAAAACCATCTCGGGCTATCAACGTCATCCAAAATCTACTAGAAAGAAAAACCTTACAAACGAAGATTTAGACACTGTCAAATTACCTTTGTTGACTCTGTTACAATGTAATAATCCGAATAACCCTACTCAAACTTGCTATGTGCAGTAACACCTCATACCCCTGAGGTTCTTATGGATTCTTTGTGCTTAAGATTGCGCAAAGAAATAGATGGGGAAATTGAAAAAAGCTTTCTTGTATTGCTAAGGTGAGATTACACGTTCATTTATAATACAAGTCTAAGAGAAAGAATCCTACATTATGTGCTAGCAATAGAAGGAATGAATTTTTTTTAGTCATAGAAGGAATGAATTAAATCTATACAATTTGTGTCTATAAATAAAATACAGTCATTGTACAAAATACTCTCAAGTTGGTGCAGAAGATCCGAAATGCCCAACTTGCGAGCTAAATGACCCAACTTTGGTGAAGATGCTGGCTAATTAGGCCAAAGTAGGAAGAGCGATAATGCTTGTGCGAAGTTTTTCACGAACAATATGACAATCAATTTTGATATGTTTTGTGCGTTCATGAAAAGCAGGAATTTTGGCAATGTGAAGGGCAGTTTGGATGTAACAGTAGAGGTGTATGGGCTAAGGATGAGAGACGTGAAGATCATAAAGTAGAGATTGAAGCCCAGCAAGTTAACAGGTGGTAGAGGCCGGCACGAAATACTGTGGAGCGAGAGATTGGCTCTAGTCTCATTTCCTAGCTTCAACACGAGCGAGATAATCTACATTGCTTCGTAGTGCGCCAGGAAATGAAACTAAAGCCAAGTTGAATAAAAAAACCAGTAGTAGAACAACGGGTATTCGGACAACGAGCCCAGTTGGAGTTAGTATAAGACAAGACTCGTAAAGCATTTTGAGTAAGATAAATGAGAGCTTGACCCAAAAAAGGTTTTGAGATAACATATCGCATCATCGTAATGTGGTTGACGTGCAGCATACATGAATTGGCTGAGAAGGTTGACAAAGAAAGCAATGTTTGGCCGTGTGAGAGGGAGATAGATGAGGTGACCCACAAGGCGGCGATACAAGCTAGGATCAGGCAAAAGATCACTGTCGACGTATATTAGCTTGAGATTTTATTCCATATGGGTGTGAGTGGGACAAGCACGAAGATTACCACTGTCGGCGAGAATGTCAAAGGTGTATTTTTGTTGATTAGTGAAAATACCGGAGGGAGAGTGAGCAATTTCAAGGCCAAGGAAATACTTTAGAAACCCGAGGTCCTTAATTTTGAAGCATTGCCCAAAAAAAAATCTTAAGATGCTGGATGTGAGAGGGATCAGTACCTGCCAAAAGAATATCATCAACATAGACTGTCACGCCCCGAACGGCACCCCGCAGGGACCGTGACAGCCGCGAGCTATCCTCCGGATAGCTCCAGCGTTCTTACTTACTTGCTTACGGCGGAAACATACAAGATCGCGAGGGATTCGAACTAAATCTTACATAATCAGGGTTCTCATTAAGTTTGCATACAAAGCATATATAATATTTTAAAATCCAACTAGTGACGGATCTCATCGATCAGGTCACCATAATCAAAAATAAGAACATCATCTGGGTCCTTCTAAGTCAGGTAGTCCTCCTGACTCTCTTCACCTGTAGCATCTGGAGTGACACAATTTTAAAAACGTGAGTCAAAAAGACTCAGTAAGGGAAAGACATAACTTTGAAACATGCTCTTGACTTATGCTTGCTTAATCATGAAAGAAAAGAACTTGATAAGTGATGCACATGCATGTCATGGATATGCAATTAAATTCGGCCCCAGGCCCTTGAAAATTACTTAGTCATACTTGTGCCACTCTTGGCCCTTTCACAACCATTTCATATCTTTTACTTGCGGGCTCGCTCCATTTAACCCCTGAAGTCAGGGTTGTGCGTTCCCTTTGGAACCGTCCCCGAGTTCCCTTGGAGACCTTACATATGGTCAGCTAGCGCACCTTCTCGCATTCGTCCTTCAGTGACTAGACTTGACCCTTGGAGGCCCACTCCTTCTCAATATCCTTCAGTGTGGTTGCATAGCCTCGTGGATTCATTCATCCTTCTCTCATTCGTCCTTCGGTATGAGAGTCCATCTTGATGGTACGGTACCGACCAGTGCCCCTTAACTTAACTTATCGTTTCATAAAACTTCTCGTAGTCTTTCCATAAAATCATTGCATAAACATTTTCTTTAGAAAAATTCATGCAATGCACATGTCATGTCATGCTTGATAAAAATCTCATGCTTGTTCCTGAAACGATGCAGTGTGTCATTCCAGTTTTGAAAAGAACCATTTACTGTTCACTTACAGTATCCACTTACTCTTGGTCTTCCTTGGTAGTGTATAAAACACGTAGATCGCCTACAAGCGATTCAAATATTTCTTAGACTTTAAGAAATAGCACGTAATTATTAAATATATATATCACTGAAATTCTTTTAATCATTTAAAGTATTTTATTTTCTCTTCTAATAATATCTAAACTTAGGTTATTTAATTATTAAACCCTATTACAAAATATTTATATATCTATTCCCGATTAGGGTTTTAATCAATTAATAGATTAGGGTTAAATCCAAGTCTCCCATTATTTAATGTACTTAATAAAATCTTTACAAGTGTACTTCACTTTAATAAATTCGGCCAAAACCTATTTATTCTAATTAAATCTTTAGTACATGCTTTCAACACAAGGTTTTGCTAATTCCTTATAACCCTAACTTCTAAGCCTTAATATCTTTTAATCCGATTAGCCAACCCTAATCTCATTTATCCATCCTGATCAATTATATTTCCATTTATCACAAACTTGCAATTAGGGTCTCTACACATTAGGCATTCGGCGAACACCAAGTTCTATGTGTTCTTAATCACAATTTATCTCCAATGGTGACCCCTTCCTCCATTCAATAGATTCACAACTTAGGATCTAAAAATCAAAACACAAACACAAGTTATCACTAATAGCATTATTCGGCCAACACCAAAATATCACAACACTACTAGGTTTTCTTCGGTTCTTTTACTTTGCATGCATTCTTCACATTTCAAGGTTGATTTTCATGCAATAGATTACTAAACTTACACATAGTATGGTCAACCAACAGATCCAAGCATATATAAAATCATTCTCAAAGATTTAGGGCACACATGGTTCGGCCATACACCTAAACATCACATTTTTCATACCCAAAATCACAACATGCATATCCTTTGCATTTTATCACCTATCTTGCATGTATCAACTTCATATCTTCATTATTCATAACCACATGGCCAGATCTACACTTTAGACACCTCAACAACCCTAGATTTAAGGAAATATCCAACTTACATCCAACAAAACCTAACATAGGTTTAGATCTAACTTCATCTAACATTCATTGTCCATTTCTTACATTTTCCAACATTCAACCTTAGATCTAAAGCATGTATGTCCAGATCTAACACTTGCACATAACCATGATCAAAATCCAACCAAAATAAAACATAAAAACCCAAGATCCCAATACATAAAGGGTTCGGTTAGCAAGGAAAATGTGAGATCCATATTTTACCTTGTTGTTCCTTCTTCCTTCTCTTTGTTCCTTTGCAAGCTTCTCCTCTCTTTCACCTACTAAACAACCTAAGGTTCTTAATCATTCTAGATCTCACCATATCCAAGCATGAAACAACGCAAACTCTAAGATCTATACACAAGAGAGTTCGGCCATCAAGAGAAGAACAAGATCCGGTTTTTACCTTAGTGCTCCTTTGTTCCTTTTCTCTTTTTCCTTTGCACAACACCTCTTTTACTTCACTTCCTTCTTCTCCTTTCTTCTTCTTCCTTGTCCTCCTTCTTCCCTTTACACAAATCCCCTTGACAGCAGCTCAAACCTCAGCCTTTTGGTCCAAAAGTTTCGGTTCTCCCTTAGTTCTCTCTTCTTCTCCCTTTCTCTCTTAGTTTCGGTATCACTCTCCTATGCTTGTGTTTCTCTCCTTTGGCTTTGTGTTGGTCGACTAAGGTAGCACAAATGAGCACAAATGAAGTGAAAAAGAGGTGATAGGCGTGTAAGACAATGACATGCACTTAGCCATGCTATTCGGCCAAGATGTTTTTTCCTCTTCCATGTCACTTTTCAGCTTTTTCCTCCCTTGTCTCCCTCTTGTCTCTATTGCCTTTCTAGTATAACTCTCCCCACCACAAAATTCAATCTCTCTTGTCTTTCACGTGTACCTCCCCCCACCACATAATTCCAACTCTTATTTAAAGGCTTGTTCCACCAATTAGTTCATTTGGTTGAATTCTAACTACCTAGTTTACTTATCCTAATCTAGTTGCTTAGGAAACTTAAATAGGAATAGTTCCACTAATCTAACTTTATTAATCTAATTTTCATGGCCCATTGGGCGGTCCATTAAGCCCTTAATTCAAGGCCCATCATCATATCCTAAAGCCCAATTCATAAGCCTAAGGGCTTAGGCCTAATGTCCAACTTCCTTAAGGCCCAATAGCACCATTACAAGGCTCATTGCCATGGGCTTCATGGCAACCCAATATCATGCTTTCCAAAGCCCATCTCCATGATTATTTTGGCAGCCCATTAGCATGCCATTATAAGCCTAATATACACCAAATGTTATAAGCCTCATGGCAGCCCAACATCACACTTCAAGGGCCCATCATCACATGTAATTGGGCAGCCCATATGACACAACTTCAAGGCCCAATTACATCCAATAACCAGCCATAAATGGGTAGCCCAATATCAGCCCATTATTTGAGGTTTCTAAGCCCAACATGCAAGTCTTAATAATCCAGAATCATTCATAAGAAAATCCTTAGGAATTTAAAATCAAGAATATTGAAGGAAAATATACAATTAATCTAGCAACATGAAATCGGTTACTATATAATTTAAATTCCATCCATGGCATTTAAATCATAACATCACATATTAGAATTTCAAAATAATTACATATACATTTTCTTAACATAAAATCATGCCTTGGCCAAGCAAGGTTTCTTTTAATACAGAATAGGCCATGAAATCTTTCATCTAGTAATGAAGTAGACACGGGTTTCTTCGGGGTCTTACATAGACAGGAATGAAAAAGTCCATAAAGTGATTTTTGCAAGCAACATACATGTTTCTCCCCCTTGCTACAATATTCGGAAGGAGTCATGATTTTCACCATGGAAGAAAGCATTATGGATGTCTATCTGATGAAGAGACCATTTTAGAGCAATGCAACTACAAAAACACTCTTAACAGTGACAAGTTTAGCAAGAGGAGCAAAGTTGCCATGATAGTAAAGGCCTTCAATCTGAGCGTAGCCTTTGGCAACCAAACAAGCTTTGCGACGTTCAATGGAACTGTTAACTCGAAGTTTGGTTTTGAAAACCCATTTGCAGCCAATGGGTGTTTTTACTAGAGTAAGAGGTTGAAGAGCCCAAGTTTGAGTTTGATTAGCCTTAAGAGCTTGCATTTCAGCATTTAATCATGCCAGTAAGCATGACGGAATAGAAAGTAGGCTCATCGTGGTTAGCAAGTAAAGTAAAAAAAGCTAAATGACAAGAATTAAAATGATTGTCAGTAAATGAGAGGGGGGTGAGGGAGGATGAGAGGAAGGAGAAGTGGAACAAACATAGTCACGAAGGTTAGAAGGGCGAATAATGCGACAGTTGAGGTCTACAGGATGGTGGTAAGATAGGAACGAGAGGGGACAAAGGTGGATTGAAGATAAAAGGTTAAGGTCGAGAATGGGTAACGAGATCACTGGGTTAGATGAGGGATGAAAAGTTTGGTCATGGTAAGGAAAATATTTTCTTCAAATGTGACATCCCGAGAAATGTTAAGTTGATGGGTCTCGAGATCATAAACACGGTAGGCACTATGATGAGCGAGATAGCCAAGAAAAAGATAGCATCTAACACGCGGGAAAAATTTATCACAATGAGAGGAAAGTGTATGTGCGTAACATAAACAAGCAAAATGCGTAAATAAGTGTAGGATGGAGATTTATGTGGGGTTTGGCTTCCAAAATTTTGGTCGTTTAAAAATTTGTGTATGGGGAATTGGTGAAAAAATAAAGAGAGATGATTTGAATAAATTTTTATGCATATTTGGATAAAAGGAGATGTTTTGATGAAGAGCAATTATTTTGGAGTTTGGTTGGGGAGCCAAACACCACTTAAGGTTAAGATGAGGAGATGGTGTGCGATTAATGAAATAAGTAGTAGTTAAGATACATTCACCCCAAAAGGTGAGGGGATTGGCTTGAAAACATAAACATCGAGCTACATTGAGTAGACGATGTTTACGTTCTGCTACACATTCTATTGGGGTGTTTCGTCACATGTCTTTTCGTGTAAAACACCATGATCATAAAAAAATTGTTGGATTTTATGAGATAAAAATTACCATTATTAGTGCAAATAATTTTAATTAAATTGTGAACAAAAGAAAAAAAAATTGTCAAACAAGAATATGCATCATAGTTGGAACACATTAAATAAACTCATGTATTGCGTAAGTAATCATCTACAATAGTGAAAAAAATAATGTGCGCCTGAGAGAAATGGAGTGGAGTAGACACCCTAAATGTCACAATAAATGCGTTTAAAAACTGAGCTTTTATTCAAAATGAGTGAAAAATGTAACTGAGTGTGTTTAGTTCTAGCCCATGCATCACAATGAAAACTAGCATTTGTAAGTTGTAGAATTTTAGGAATGCATGGTAAATAAGGGTGATCTAAACGAACATGCCATAAATGAGACGAAGGAGCACGATGAGTCTGAAAACCAAAGTCGATAAAGGTTGGTAATAGTAGAGTCCAATGCTAACTTCACCCATTCCAATCAGCATCTTCGTTGCAAGGTGCTGAAAAACACTATATGTTGAGAAAAGACTTACAAAGCATTTAAGAGCAATGGTAAGTTTACTGATAGACAGTAAATTAAATTGAAATTGAAGAACAAATAGAACATTTTGAAAAGATAATGTAGGAGATAAATTAATAGTCCCTGATTCCGGAATAAAAATGATTTCATCGTTTGGTAATTTGATGGGACAAGGGTCAGCAATGGATTTAATATTAGTGAGAAGAATTATTAGGTTTGGTGACTAGGAAGGAACCCATGAAGACGATAGCGGGCATTGCACCAACGGCCATCACGGTTGCAATGGGTGCATTTGGGCCGCTCTCTACCTCGGCCATGGGAGTTCAGTGGTCTTAATGTTGCCCAATTAAAGCCAAGGGCAGTGACATCCAATTGAGGGATTGGTAGAGGAAGAAGCCATTTCTTCTCTTCCTGATGCAAAATTGAGTACGTCCTGGTCAAAGAGGGAAGGGGAACCATGGCAAGCACTTGACTGCGAAGTGGGGCATATCATGAAGCACCATGAGGAATTGAAAGACTCGTTCAATGTCATAAAGATGTTAGGTGTCTTTGAGTGCCCCACAAGAACAATTTGGTAGTGGTTGGAGAATGAAGAGCTCATCCCGGTTTCCTTTGAGTGTTGTAAAATAGGCAGAAGGGGATCGGGTATTTGGGTAAGCATAACAATATCTCATTTCAATTGAATTATTCTGGGATTGTTTGATTGAGAAAAACGGTCTTGAAGATCGAGCCAAACCTTAAGGGGGCTGTTACGATAGATGAGACTGTCGAGAATGATTTTGTCAATGGAATTAAAAGTCCAAGACAGAACCATGTCGTTGCAGTGCTCCCACAATTGAATGATAGCGGAAAGTGGTTGGTTTAGTGAGGGAACCGTCAACAAAACTGACTTTACTTTTGGGATTCAATGCTATTTTCATGGCTCTCTACCATTTGAGGTAGTTTGTCTCCATTGAGAAGTAGATACCAAGATGGCTCCGGGATAATCAGAAGAATGGAGAAAATAAGGAGAGGTAACGTCCAGTTGAGTGGTAGACGTTTGAGGAGAGACCTTTGGATTAGAGATAGAGATAGGGGCAGACATGATAGAGAAAATGGTGATTGGAAAAAGCATATTGTATTGCTAAGGTGAGATTACATGTCCATTTATAATACAAGTCTACGGGAAAGAATCTCATATTTTGTGCTAGCTGTGGAATTAATGAATTAAATTTATACAATCTGTGTTTATAAATAAAATATAGTCGTTTTACAGGTAAGAAACGATCTTGTTCTTCAACACTAGAATTTCGGTCACCAAACTCTTTCAGCACTCTGAAGGCTTCACAATGAAAGGTTAGTTTCAAGGTGATTGGATAAGAAAAAAGCTAATAATTTAAATCTGGAATCTTTAAGGTATTTTTCTCTCTTAAATGGAGGCTCAAATAAATAATGGACGGCCTCCCCTTACGTAGATGATATTTTTCTCTCTAACAACAAACAATAAGAAAGATTATAATGCCTCTCTACCCTAGATCTTGAGTATCACAAGTATTTAAAATTATTAAAGAGATACAGTCCCATCAGAACTCGAGAAGATCATGCTTATTTGGAACACTTAAACTTATTTGATGAGGAATTACAACTCAATTTAGATTTTGTTTGATGCGCAATTATACCAATACTCAAATACACTAACACCAACAACCAAAAGAGAGGAAAAATAAGATAAAAATGATCTTAATGCCACTATGAACTGAAGCCCAAAGTTCAACGCAACTATTCATCCCATGCACTGCAAATATCACTCGATGACATATTTTACCCTTTATTACTTTAGTTCTTCTGAAAGGTGGTTCAGGAAATCATTTTAGATTCTGTTTTTTTTTTTCAATTTTTATTCCTCTTAGAGAGTAAGTTGCGGACGATGGATTATCAATTTATTGTTGTTCATGCCTTTTTTAAAGGGAGCTCTGATTGATGGAGCAGCAGATCCTGCCCCCGAGCAATGGGGAAAAACAACAGTGGAGGAGCAGTCAGAAAGCGGTCTTGGGGGTTGGCCCGGTGTTACTGCAGATATAAAACCTCCAAATGCGACTCTTCGTCTTTATGGAGGAGCTGCTTTTGAAAGGGTGATGCATGAATTCCGCTGTGCTGCTTATTCCATTGAATGCCCTCCAGTGTCAAGAGAGAAGGTATATTTGCTGTAAGAGTAATTCAATTGCATAATAAGTTGAGATTATTCATGAACTTTGGTAAAGTGTGCTAGTATCCTGACAGGTGGCAAATATATTACTTGCCCATGCTGGCCGAGGTGGGAGTAGAGGAGTAACAGAAGCAGCTGCAGAAATTGCCCGTTCTGCTGCCAGGTCATGGCTTGCTCCTCTTCTTGACACTGCTTGTGATCGGCTTGCTTTTGTTTTGGCAAATCTCTATGATCTTGCTATTGAGAGAAATCGCAGTCGTGACTCAGAATGTGAGAAGCTTTTGGACTCTTTGCTTCCGTTTCTTATTCATTTAGTTTATATTGTTTTATTGGCAAACTAAAGAGTTAGAATTAGAGCTTTGATAGACTAAATATCTCTTTTGTTGGTTACCCTAGAGTGATCTTCTTGAACTGCTTCTTTCGTTCATCTTATGGTACTCTAGTAGGCAAAAAAATACCTGCATCAGTGTTCTCTTACCGTAAATATGTTGTCTTTGGGAGCTCTGGTGCACTAATCTGTCATATCAGTTTTCTGTCAACTATTTGTTTGATGTATACTTATCTGTGCATTTACATCCTAAGGTAAAGTTAGGGAACCAACCTTCAACGAGATGGAAAGAAAAGGTCCATCTTGACGAGAATGTTGGGAACTTACCTGAGATTTGTGGTTTTTTAGCCCTTTTTGATTATGTATCAACAGTTGCCTCTTCTGTAATCTCCTTTTGGTTTCTAAATATGGGTAATTATTGGAGAACGGATAATAAGACCATTGGACCGTACCTACTGTGCAGATGGGAGGAAATCAGAGAAAATGGATGGCTATGTTGGTTTTCATGCTGCTTCAAGGCATGCTTACACTCGCTTCATCAAGGACCTTGCCAAACAGTGCAAGCAACTAGTTCGGCACCACCTTGATTCAGTTACAAGCCCATACTCGCAGATCTGTTATGCGAACGACTTTGACGGTGGTTTTGGCTCACGTGCAACTTCTCTTTACAAGTTAAACCAGGCTTCAGCTGGTTCATTTTGCCTTGAGCTAACTGATGGGGGACCAGCATCCTGTGATGAAATAATGAGAGATCAAGAGAACATACCTCCGGAAAAGAATGGACAGCAAACAACACCAGGAAAAGTTGCAGAAGCTAGAGGAGGTCTACGAGAAAGTCAAATGACTGTGCCTGAGACCCCATCACCTGACCAGCCATGTGATGCAGTATATGGTGGGGCCAAGAAAGAACTTGTAAATGGTATGGACATTGGAGCTGGAGCGAGAAAACGGGTTTCAAGATTGACAGGCAATAGCAAAAATACCGATCATACAAGAGTTCCAAATGGTGGTGGTCTATTATTCGGTGATAGTGGTTCAAGATCAGGCTCAGCCTACTCAGAAATCTGTTTCTCAGCTGCAAATCATTTTGGACGGATTCGTGAAGTTCTTGTTGAGCGAAGTGTGGCTTCAACTTTGAATTCTGGATTCTTAACCCCTTGGTAAGCTTTGGTTATCTTTTATTATCATGCATGTTCAAGAGCATTCATATTCACGGAAATGCCACACATTGTTCTTAGATTTTCTTTTGACTTTTGTCGTTTTACATGCTTTTGGTTTCATCTGTTTTCTTCTGTTTATCTTACTTTTTTGCTTTTGGATTGTGTTTATCACAGATCCACAAGGTATATGTTTGAAGAGCGCTGGCTCATTCCTTATTGTTTTGTTTCGTTTGTAATGAGCTTTCTCCATTTTCTCACTTTCTTTACAAAGTTTGTTGCTTTATTCTTCTGGCCAAATGCCCTTGGCCTCCTTGATGACCTTTAATTAAGAAACCTGGCTCTGTGTATTCACTAGAATCACTTTTCGCTCACTTCAGAGTTCAGAACTGATAGTAGCAAACTGTTATTTATTCTGCTCTATGCAGCCGGGATAGGCTTGTGGTGGCACTGGGGTTGGATTTGTTTGCTGTAAACGACGAGAGATTCATGGACATGTTTGTTGCTCCTAGCACCATTGATGTACTGGAGAAGGAACGTCAGTCTCTTCAGAAGCGCCAAAAGATCCTCCAAAGTTGCTTGAATGAGTTCAAAGGTGTTGCTCGGGCACTTTGATGGTAAGCTGGCTAACCATTTTACGTACAAAATTACTTTGTAACTAGAATTCCATAGGTTTCACATTCAGTGAACCCGCAAGATTCTAGGTCTATTCCTCCCGTAACATCCACTTACAGTCATAGACTCATAGTTGTGAAAGTGTGACCGGATGTTGATTATTCTAAGTTTGCCAACAATATTTTTGCGAACCAGCTACTTTCTAGAGCATAAATTGCCTTTGAAAGTTCAATATAGCACAAAATTAGCGTGAGAAATATCAATTGGCCTTTGCGTAGTGAGGACATATTTATGTTTCTATACTCAACTGCAGCATCGGGACATATTAAGTCTTAAAATATTTCCCTCATGCGTTCTCATTTCCCTCCCCAAATGACTCCCACCCGCTATGAGAAACACTACCTAAACATGAAAACCTTGTGATCCTTGAACTCATTGGTGATTGAATGATGGAGAGTACAAGATTTTTGTGTTAGGGTTCCTATAAGGAGCCAAAACATTTATACATCTATGGGTGAGTAGGTTAGGGCTTTCGATTTGGTATTGGAGATCTAGGGGAAATGAGGTGGACAACCGATGTGGACCCCCTTCTTTTTCAAATAGATGATGTGGTTTTTTAATTGTCATCTAATCTAGGACTAGCGCAGTCAGCTGAGGACGGACTCCATAATTTTATTTTATTTTGCCATGTGACGACATTATAGGTGATGAGTTAGCGTTAGTGTTGGACGTCATGGGGATTCTATTCGTGGGTTAACACCGAGTAGTCGCAAATACGTTATACAAGGACCGTGATGTTTAAATTTGTAACTCATTGACTAATTTGCCAAAAGTTGATACCACAAGGATGGTAAGAGTAATTACGCCTATATAATATTGTTCGTGATAATAAGCCCTAAGATATTAATGTGTGCATTTAAAATTTGCTATCTCTATTTCCAAATTGTACTATCTTGTAACATAAAACTAGATTACATTGCTTGGAATCATAAAATAGATAATTACATTTGTTGGGTTTAAGACGTTTGCAATTTGGCATTGGCAACAATAAGAAATTAAGAGAACGGTGGAAGCATGTTGAAAAATAAAAAAGTCATCTCCTTAATAAATGAAAAGTTCATCGAATTCTACATCATTCATACTGTATTCAAATTTTCCAATAGAACATACAGAAAAGCGTGGAAGCCCTCTTAGGATGCGTTTGCACCAAATATTTCACAAAATATTTCACCAACTCTTAATAAAATATTACAATATAATCTTTCTCTCCCATAAAAAAATATAAAAAATTACCTCTCTTCACTTTTTCACTAAACCCAATACCAAAAATTTTATAACACAAACATAACCTTAGTCAAGCAACAAATGATTTCATGGTTAGTCTTGAAGAAACTTTTTTAAACAATTCTTTTGATGAGTTATAAAAAATTATTATTAGGATAGTGTAAATTTCAGAGATAATTCTACAATATATATTTTTTTAATGAAAATGAATTGAAATTTGTAAAAAGAAAAATAAATAAAAATATGAAAAACTGTGCTTGGCAAAAGTACAAGTATGAGACGAAATATAAAGTGAGTTGGAACGAAGTGAGCTCCTGAAAACACCGTAATTGCTCCGCTCCATAAGAAGCGGGTCAACTGGGCATGAACTTTCAAGGTATTACTTGCTTAAAAAAGAAATGTCTGTGCTGTCTTTCTTTGACTTCGAGCTTGGGGTGATATCCTTTTTCGCTGAAGAATAAGAGATAAATGCAAAATCAGTCTATGTGCTATATGCAAAAATCGATTTAGTCCCTGTGATTTGAAAAATATCGATTTAGTCCCTGTGATTCTATTTTCGTTTGTTATTGGTCCTCCATCAGGGACTGATTTTATCACTTTTTGAAATCACAAGGACTAAATCGATGTTTTTCATATCACAGGGACTAAATCGATTTTTGCGAATAGTACAGGGACCAATTTTGTATTTATCCCGAAGAATAATTTCTTTCAAAAAAAAAACTTGAGAGAGAGAGAGCGCTGCAACTTGGGAGTTGCTCAACCAAATAGACTGGACTTCAACCACCAAATAGATCACTAGACTCTTGAGTAAAAGTAACTTTAACGGGAATATGTATCAGAACCTTGACAAACTTTTATTTATCAAAGAAGAGGTCTCATGGAGATATGTCTGGATTTAAGTGGGTTGGTGCAATAACACTGCTAACAAGCTATCTGTTTTAGCTAAGAAGAGAAAAAGAATAAAATAAAGATCGAGGTGGAGGGTGAAGTTGTAAGTTTGAGCTCTGTTGAATGTATACGCCGTATGTTTAAACAACTCATTATCTCAAAACAAATAAATAAAAATGTTAGCCCAAAGGTTTCAACTATTCTAATTTTTAGTCCATCTAGTTGTCAAAGCCATCGTATGTTCAATTTTGAAAGTTTTAACACATTACAATCTAAATTATCCACTTCAACACATTATATTTTTTAATTAGGAATCTTTTACACATTGTTTATATACTTTATACATAATCATATCCGGTCGAGAGTATTATTTAGATTATTATTGTGAATTTATTAAGTTAATAGAAATATTATGTTCGTGTTAAAAAAAAATCAATTTTTGTCTAATTTAATAGTTAAAAGGTAGGAATGTGAAAACTGAGTGTTTATATATAATGCACTCTCTAGGACTAGGGGCTACTCTGCCTACTCATGAACGTTGTGAAATGATCATTGGTGGGTCCCCAAACCCTTATCCCCCCCCTCCCCATTGTCCCTAACAAGATAATATTGGAATAAGGTTATGATTTAACCTTCTGCTCCCCGCTCTAAATTAATCCCCGTCACCATATTCGTATCCGCTGCATATTCTAAGGCATGATTTGCTTTCCTGCCAAACCTGTGACTAATTTCTATATCATTTTTCAAAGAGATGCTTTTCGTCAAAGTCATCGTCTTGCTTCCAGAAAAAGTCTCCTTGTTTGCCCACAAAGGATGACTCTTTAATTGTACCAAAACTTTGTTAAACCACTAGCAGTGCTGAGGTATAGGGGATCTGACAGATGTTTCCTACTTTTGGGAACTCTGCTTCTGATGGCATTTCTTTACCTACTACTAGGGCTGTAATAAACTTTGCGGAGACTACAAGGAAACCAACCCCGCCTCTGTTTTTCTACTGCCCATTGGGGTCAAAGAGAACCAAAATGCCTGCCGTAGGAATAATTCCTATAAATGAAGCATAAGATACTTCCTAGATGCAGCACTCACTATCTCCCCAATTTCTAATTTGCGGATCTCATCATTCTAGCAAGCAATACTCAACAATGAACCAAAGGATTGTATAATCTCAGAACAAGGTGCCGGACAGAGAAAACTTTTGAGGGAGTTAGCAATTGAAACATGCGGGTGAGAGGGAGAGAGGCTAAGCAAGCTTTCTCATCGAGAACTCTTGATCAATTATAGAAAGGAGTTTCAGGTCAGCTACGACAAAAAAAAAATGTAGTAAACTAACAAACTAAATGCGACGAACTTTAAATATGAACTTTTATCGGTGAGTATATAATATGGTGCCTTCTAAGAACCAGTACATTATGCAGCTAATCTCTTAAACGACAATATATGGCAAGGCCTTGGTCTTGATCCAAGAGAATACACAAATTCAAGTTCTAGTTTATAGGAGCAAAATTTATCTGCAGCGTCCTCTACTGCAATCGCCACAATCCACACTGCAATAAAACGGCAGATACTGCCATCAGAGCTGTGAAGACCAGATAAGGAATTCTTATCGAAAGCAAAAATGGAAGACCCCTGCTACCTGTTTAAGAAACATAGGCTGGGTGGCACAGACCTTTCAAAAACCCAGACAAAGTAGCCCTTTTCTGTAGTAAGAAAACAACAGTATCAGAAACCACCATCTCTCGCAGCCATTTCTTCCTAAATGGCAGCAAAATGACATAAACTAGTAGGGCACAACCCCTGGAAAAGACGTGCCATAGGATGCAGCATTCAGCAAAGAAAACCAATAAATCATCTATCCATCCACCTGCATATGAGTATGCTCTCTACAAAACAAAACATAAATACTACCAAAAAGAAACTTCCATCACCACATTCACCAAGTGCAAAACATGTATGAAGACAACAGAAACAAAAACCAAAAAGAGACTGGAGCTCAAGCTTTCCAGAGAAACAACTGCAATGCGAAAGGAGGAAACGATTAGTTGAAATAACTAGATGACTTCCCCAGCCTAAGCAAAAGGAACTTGCCGACTTCTCATTGCCCTTAAGAGATACTCACCCAACAAGCCGGATCTGTAGTAGATAGCATACTGGTCATTAGGATGAAGTCAAAATAGGATACAGAAATTTATCCTAAAGATACATGACCAGAATATTCCAAACAACATCAATGAGGTAGAATAACAAAGTTCCAAGGTAGAATATGGAAGACACTCGGACCGGTAACATGAAAGTTCCAACAGCCACCTTAAATTCCTTTGTCAAGGAAGCCATTCATCTTTTTCTACCACCACGCTCTCTTAAAGAAAGGGCAAGTGTTTCGCCTGCTCCTACATTGTAATATGCCAGGGACATATTGTCCTTGAGAAAACCAGGTTTTCCACTCAATTTTTGCTTATTGGCAGGAAGCTGGATCTCCCCTGCAATTTTCTCCTTCAGACTGCCAACAGTTTCAGATAATGATTGTACAGGAATCTCCAGAAGCTGTCCTTTAAGGTTCCCTTCATCAACATTGGGAACAGATACAGTGATACGAACAGGGCCCTGCAAAGAGAAATCAGTCTCATTCAGGAGATCCAGAAACCATTGATATAACTATGTCAGATATATGTTGAGAATGAAAGAGAGAACAGTTCACATACCGGATGCTGAGCACGAAACTGGTCTTCTGGAACAAGCAAATAATCATCGAGCTTCTGCCTTTTTGGCTCCGGTTCATCCGGCAGTGGTGGAGGAGCTTCATCAGGTGGTGGCGGCGGTGGCATTCCTTGAGGCAAGGGTGGTGGAGGCATCATAGGCATGGTAGGTGGGGCCAAAGGAAGAGGAACAAAAGGCCGGTGAACTGGCATAGGTGAAAACTGAGAACCTGGTGGTGGCGGTACATGAATACTAGGAGCATTCATAGATATTGATGGTGGCATTGGAGGTGGTTGATTCATCATAAGAGATTGCTGTCCAGAACCCATTTGCATCGGAGGTGGAGGTGACCGAACTGAAGGAACCATAGACATAACTGGTGGCCTGGGTGGGGGCACAGGCAGCCCAACACTACTTGGAGCAGAATACTGGATGGTGTTTGGAGGCACACGAGGAAGATTCAAGGCAAGTCCAGGAGGTGGAGGAAGAGGACGAATTGATGGCACACCAGGTCTTGGAGGAGGAGCTGCAGGACCAGGAAGGTTTCTTCCATCATTATTAAGAGCATCATTTTGATCCTCACCACCGATATTCTGCGACATGGCCTGGTTTGCAGTGCGTCCAATACTTCCTGCGTGACCATCCCATATGACTTGTTTTGGTTGCTCATCCTGCTTCTTTTCAATCTCGGCCTTGACAGCATTAGAGACTTCTTCCTCCGTGGTGCCAAAAATATCTGGACGGGTTCGGGCAAGTCCCACAATGTTCCTAGAGATCTCGTCATCCTGAGCCAGCGTAGTCTCCCGAATCTTTGCAAACATCCTTTCTTTCTGCTCTTTGTACTTGGGATCAATGAGGGAAATCCTCATGTGTTCAGACATCTCGTTAATGAGGATTAACTCACCAGTAATTGGGGAAACAACAAACTTTGTCGGATCTCTCTCTGCAGGAATCCTCTCCTCTGGTCTCTTCCAGTTCTTAACAATTCTCATTGGCGGTTCAGGCTCCTCTGTTACCCTCATCTCATTCTTCTTTCCATCATCACTCTCTTCAAGACTAGCTGCCCTCATGCCCTCTTCAACAAGCTGCACTTCTTCTTCGTCCATTTCCATTTCCACCTCCTTTCCTGGCTCAACAATATCCTCTTCCATAACTGACACCTTACTTCTTCTTATAACCTCCTCAAGGGTCATTGGAGGGGGTAAGTCCTCATCCTCATCATCCACAAAGTCTATCGTTTCAACCACAACAAAATCATGCCAATCAATCATTGCCATCTCTACCCTTTCCTGTTCCTTTTCATCTTCGGCTTTCTGCCTAGCCTGCTCTTGTGATCGCTCCCACTCAAGCCGATTCGCACATCGTTCAAGCACTGTTGTCATGTCAGTAACACTCTTCTTCAGCTTCTCTGATAGACCCTTTGGAGGCATCAAGACTTTTGAATATGCATCGGCAAGCGATGTGAAAAACATGAACATACTGTGAGTTGGCTTCATAAAATGGAACTGAGGGTTATTGATTTCCCTGCTCGTCAATCCTGTCAAGAATGATTTCCCATTCCGAGCAACAAACTGTGCTGTGAGCTTAATTATGTCCAGTTCTTCTCCAGTAATCCCTTCTGGAAGCCTAACAGTATACTGCTCAGATTCCGGGGGGTCAATGACTTTGCGTAGAGGTTTAAACTGGGCAGACACATCAACCTTTGGTGCTGCTGCTTCGTTACCATCGTCAGCTGGGGCAGATATGGCTGACTCAGGCACACCGGAATCAGCAAGCTGTGAAGGTTGTTGTACAGAAGACTGATTCTGAGCACGAAATTCAGACAACCGATGTTGATAATATGCATGGTAGGGATCCGAGGCATGCAAGAAATTGAACTTCACATTTCCAGCATTATTAGCAATAATCCTCTTCTCAAACTCAGGTCCATTTTTTGCAACAAACTGGGCAGTTTTGTCCACAATGGTTCTGATGTCTGGAGGAGGATGAATAATTCCGATAGTTCTTGTATGGGTTGCAACCGTTGTAGGAGCTGAGTTAGCTTTGTTATGCTCCTCAGCTGATGGTTTTTCATCCTTCTGCTCATCAGACACTTGAGAGATGGGAAGAGGGCCAAGATTTCCATCGGGAGGAGGAGCAGGGAGGGGCAAGATTGGCAAAGAACCTAGCATTTTCCAAAAGAAATGAAACCTTAAATGAACTCACAGTGACGGCATCGACAGACGAATGAGAGAGAAAACTGCCTGCACGTTATCACTAACTGTGACAAGAACCCAAAGCAAAACCATGTCAGCTCCCATATATATACCAACTTCAAAATCAATGCAACATATTTGTACTTAGGACTGTAATCGAGCTGAGTACTGAGGGTTCGAAGGAGGCTCGACTACAGAATACACTCGCTCGAGCTCGAGCTTTAGACTAAAATCTACCAAGATCGAACTCAGGCTCGAGCTCATCCAAACGAGTCGCGCAGAGCCAAGTTCGATCTCGACTGCACATCGGCTTTAAAAACAAAGAAAATAATTTGGGGAAGAATCAATATCACATTATCTACAAAAGTCAAGAAATCAGCACCTTTCACCAATTGCCCTAGCAATCAACACTCCTGCACGAATACTAACGGAAATACAAAAAGACCTAGGATCAAAGAACGAGAAATCTGCGCCCTTCACGGAGAGAGAGCGGGGCTCTTCCAGAAGAGATGAGAGAAGGGAGGGGGAGGCGACCGAAACGAACGAACGCAAAGGTTGGGCAGCGTTTCAGTTGAAGCGTGAGTTAGGGCAAAAATAAATGAAAGACCATCATATCCTGATCGTTTAAACATTAACCATTGATTCAGGGGTAAATAGGTAAAACTGTACGAATTAATAAGTCATTAATTATTTTTTACTAATAATAAGTCATCAATTACCTTGGTTTCAAAAGACATTGCCGACAATGTTCGGTTTATATCTCGCAAGAAGAAGTAGTGTAGATTCTTTTAGGATGGATGAAAAGTGTGTTAAAAGTTGTTGAAATTTATAAAAGTTAATGAGATTGGTGAAAATGTATTGAATTTGATTAAAAAATTATTGGAATTGGTGAAAATGTATTGAAATTGACGAAAAAATTAGTTGAACTTTAGTTAAAGAATTCGCACTATAATAAGGAGAATGCTTCAAACGATAGTGATGACATGATTGTAGGATGCTTCTCATGTTGGACAGAAGATTAGCAAAGTCTCACGGGGAGTCAACATCAACCCCAATAAGAGCGTCTCGAGTCTCCTTCAAGAATAAAATGTTGACTGCACAAGAGATGTCAAGCTAAGCCCACGTATACATTAATACATACATATATACAAATGTAGATGGACGTTAAACAAGTTGAGTCGAACTTATACGAGTTTTATTCACGAGCCTAAATCGAACAAAGTTGTGTTTAGACGAGTTTAAACACTAATTTATTAATCTAATAGAGCTCGAATCAAACTTATACAAATTGAACTGAATTTGTTCGTTAACAATTCGGTTTATTTACAACACTACCTATAATCGAAAAAGAAATTACTTTTTTTCTTATTTAATAAGAAAATAATGCTGATCTAAAAAGGAATCAAGATTGGAAGTTTTGTATAACACTCCTTATATTTTAATCACTGTTTTAAAATTGCCTACTTGGAGAAGTATTTACTTATTTAAAAATATAATAAACATGATAAAATATTTTAAAAACTATATTATAGCGCAGATTATTATCCATTCATTATGTGGTAAAGACAATACCAAACTTGACCAATTTTTACCCTCAAATAATCAAAACATTATGGACACTATGCACCATTAACCACTAAATTATGAAAATGTGACATATTCTGCGTTCATCTTAGAAGTGAATTCTTAATCGCCGGTATTTCAAGTACTTTTTGATAAGTCGAGATACAAACTGTCGTGATTAGTAATGTAAGTAATAGATTAGAAAAAAATGGATAAGTTAAAACTTTTTTCTTAAGACAAAATTAACTCGTGATCAGTACAACTACACCAGCGCATTGAAAGCTACGACTACTTAAGCTCGAAAGCATCAGGGTGGAACTTCCCCACTTGACATGACAACAGCTAGCCTTGTCACAATATCTGCATTCAGGCTGCAATATTTCGATCCATCTTCTTATATGGACCGTTTCGTTTCTGCTTCTATTAGGATGGAATTATAGTTTTTTTTTTTACAAGGGCTGGAAATGGACTTGACTCAACTTTTAAAATCAGATAGATTTGGGTCATATATAGATATGAAGAATCATATCGGATCCGATTACACAAGTTAATTACTAGGATAACTAATATTAAATATTTGTCTCAGCAGAATTTTGACTTTTCTCTATATAAACTTGGGCAAACTGTTTCCTTCAATATTTCATGTCCTTCGATCGCAGTGATAGAAGAAGCAAGGTAGGTAAAACAGTATATATATATATAAGTTTTGAAATAGGATTTTTAAACACTTTCGTATTCATATTTTAAAACCATTTAGGGCATGTTCGTTTTGAATTTTTTTTAAGAATTCTAATAATAGTGAATATTTAGGTGATGTTTGAATTTTACTAGCTTGCGTGTAAAAGTTGTTGAGTTGTATTGATGTGTGTAAAAAAAATAATGTTGAGTTATATTAATATGCGTGTATGAGTAATGTTAGGAATATAAATTTAACGAACATGCTCTTAGGTTTAGAAAGGTTTTTTATGCACTTTGCCTGCCCAATTGCGTCTAAACCCGAGATCAAGTTTTTTAGGTCAAGAGCATGGGCATGGGTGCAAGGATTACGCCCCTCATTTTCTGAGAAAACAACAGATCGATTCTCGCTCATTTCATAATAGCCTGTTGTCATAGCTACTAGAAAGTTCCCAATAATTAATCCTTCTCTTCTCTGGACAAAGAAGGAAATTCCAAGTGCCCATGTGGAGTGGGCTTGAATAGACTTAGCCTAAACGCACTGTGTGGCCTTAATTTTAAAGTCAAACTCTAGAGAATTAGCACAAGCTCATCACCCCCGCAACTCGTACTTAAATGTATTTTAGTATTATCCCATGAAGAATTGAATTTGAATTTGAGACCGTGCGCCTTATTTTATAAAGTCTTAGGTTTGCCCTAACTAGTGAAGTAACTCCGTGATGGGTCGACACAAAATTGAGTGCAGCACAAGTTGATTAATAGTTCACATTAAAGTTTTCTTGGTAAGGCCTGTTGGTGATCATTACTGTAGTTGTTGAGATCAACTAATTAAAGGAAGCGGCAAGGATAGAGCCTCGCTGCTAGCTTTAACTGTGAAAAAAAACTGTACGTTATACACAGACAGCACACACATACAAATATCTCTCTCTTGCCTACCTACCTAAAATATCGAATATTTGAGGTCTTCTAATGAAGGAGCGGGACACCCATTAGTCAAAGGTCTTCCTCCTTTCTCTATCAGATTGTTGGAATCCAGACAACATCCGCACCCACCAGGAAACTTTCTGCCTTGGCTTCTCTTGTGTACTTTGTCTGTTTTTGTGTTATTAACCAAAGGCTCCTAGACTGATCTGGGCATGTTAGTTTCCTATAAATTTATAAGATCATGATAGAATTGAATATTTAGGCGATGTAAAAATTATATTGGTATGCGTGCAGAAGTTGTTAAATTGCAGTGATGTTTGAAAAAAAAAGTAATATTGACTTATATTGGAATGCGTGTTTTTGTGATGTTTGAATTGTAAATGTAAAAAATAGGATGCAAATCCTAAAAATGATAGGAAACGAACATGCCCTAGGTCAGTTGGTACCACTCATCTTAAATTTAGTGGTTCCACGGGACTAGATGGTGGTCAGGCTAGTGCTATGATATGGGCTTAAATCAGATATTCTGCAACCCTAATTGCTTCTTTCTCCTTTTGTCTTAAAAAAACCAAAGATTCCATATATGTGTATTCTGAATATGGATCGGCTCTGCTTCAAATTTTAAGAGAGGAAAAATGTTTACTCTTCCATTTTTTTATAGGGAAAACTATATAACTCTTTCTTTCTGAATTATGTTTTATAATTTTTTTTTACAATGATCTGTCATTTTTCTTTAAATAACAAAGAAAATTCATCACACTCAATCTTTGTACCAAATTTATACAATTACGTATTTTTATAAGCTATTAGTGACAGCTTTACAATGAATAGCCAGAAACTAATACTTTTTCAAGGGTTGACAATTTCCATTTAAGATCTCGTGCATTAGAATAAATGCCAGCCCACCCCATTATGATAATTAAAAGGTTGTAATGCCTGGAATTAGTATCATCATAGCGGACGACTAACTCGATCGGGCGTTATGTAATTGACTTTTGCTAATTGACTTGTTTATGATGATAGGGTGTTTTTTTTTTAATTTTTGAGAATCGAAATAATCGGTTGGGAAGAATCTTATTAGAAAATAAAATAAAACTAAACTCTAAAAACAAATAAAATAAGAAAAAAAATAACAAGCATATACATCCTACCAAATAATGGGAATAACCTAAACAAAACTACAGCAACTGTGTTAAAATATGTAGTCCCACATTGCTAAGGCAATGCAGACAAATGAGATTAGTGGCTTATAAATAGCCCTTCATGTAAACATTTTAATTCATAAGTGAGAAAATTAATAAATCCATTTCAATATTATGAATGTCTCACTTATTAGTGTAAATAATTTTTCTTTAGTATAAATGATTTTATTTCTTACATGGTATCAGAGCAAGATTTTCGGCTTTAGTCCGGTTACCTTCTGGCCACCATTTGACATTAGTACCGGCAATCTCCCGGCTTCAGACCGGCGACAATCCGACATTCATACCGGCGACCATCCGGCATTCATATCGGCAACTTCCCTGCAATGTGGACAAGTGAGATTAGTGGCTTATAAATAGCCCTCCATGTAAACATTTTAATTCATAAGTGAGAAAATTAATAAATCCATTTCAATATTATGAATGTCTCACTTATTAGTGTAAATAATTTTTCTTTAGTATAAATGATTTTATTTCTTACATGGTATCAGAGCAAGATTTTCGGCTTTAGTCCGGTTACCTTCTGGCCACCATTTGACATTAGTACCGGCAATCTCCCGGCTTCAGACCGGCGACAATCCGACATTCATACCGGCGATCATCCGGCATTCATATCGGCAACTTCCCTGCATTAGTACCGGCGACTTCTCGGCATTAGTACCGGCAACCTCCCGACTTCAGACTGGGGACCTTTCGACATTATTTTTAGTTATTATTTTGTTTTCAGACCGGCAACTTCCCGGCATTCAGACCGGCGACTTCCCGGTATTAGTATCGGCGACTTCTCGGCATTAGTACCGGCGACTTCTCGACATTAGTACCGGCGACCATCCGGCATTCAGACTGGCGACCTTTCTGCATTATTTTTAGTTATTATTTTGTTTTCCTTGAATTATTTTTGTAATTCCAAACTCAAGGTTTGTTCACCTTGAGTTTGCTGGGAGTGTTAAAATGTGTAGTCTCACATTGCTAAGGTAATGTGGGCAAGTGAGATTAGTGGCTTATAAATAGCCCTCAATGTAAACATTTTAATTCATAAGTGAGAAATTTAACAAATTCATTTCAATATTATGAATGTCTCACTCATCAGTGTAAATAATTTTTATTTCTTACAAACTGAAAGGACCTGTTCTAAAGAAGAGAATAATATACATTAAGATAGAATTAGGTTGAAAAACGAAAAACAATTGCTGAAAATAGCTGATTTTGATGTAAAAAAAATCAAATGATTAAACATTAATCTTGTTCAGCTGGTCATCCTGCTGATCCCGGACATTTAAGAGACATAGTTAGTTTCCATTCGTTTTTAATTTTTTAATATTTTTTCTAACACTAATTAAACATAATGATCAAGAACCCGAATCCTATTTTACGGATATAGCAACAAGGTTGGTCAGCTCTATGCTTCGGAACAGAGTTAAAACTTTAAATGAGACGAGCCAAGAGAAAGATTAAAAGAAGTAACTATAGTGATTAAGAACTAAGAAGAACGTAAGGATGAACCATATAATCCGGACAGTCTATGATCGAATCGCACTAAGGTCAAACTCGTAATTTACTTGGAGGGAGGGATTGTGGATTCTGTCCGGAATTTACCAATCAGGAGCGGGTTGAATATGGTCCAGCCTTGGGTGAGTTCCTCTTCTTTTTTTTAAGTAATCGGGAATAAAATAGTGGGCTGTTTTGTAGACAAAACATGTGCCTAACATTACGTTAGACCGGCTGTGAGGGTCAGATAATGAGACGAAGGTTGGCGGACCCTACAAAGTCAGCAAAATCAAAGATTCTACGCAAAAGTTGTCACCATCCCCACCGCACAAGACCTACCAAAAGGCCACCTCATAGTTGTATTGTTTTAAAAGCTTTAGTCAAGCCAGCCAAACCCGAGACTAAGTATTACATATTATCAAGTAATTGCTGCCATTATTAACAATTATCCAAGTCCTTATGCTTTATGGTCGGGTTGGTGATCGACAGTACTGTACCCAACTAATTGACACTTATTGCATTCCATGTCGTTTGAATTCAAGCAACTTTAGCCCCATTAAAAGTAATAATAATCCAAAGTACCCTAAATTAAACTAGCTTGTGGCAGCGATATTTTAGTGGTCCACAGGTAGAAAACTAGAGAACTGATCATGTATAATAAGCAAAAGCTTATTAGAGCAATTTTATCTACCATCCCCCGTTCCCTAGTCGTGTATAAAAATATCAGGTCCCTCGAAGCAATTGACGACCAAGTTTTAAGCTCTTTTTGCCGTTTAAATAAAATAATAATAATCTCTCTCTCTCTCGTAATTGTACATGACAAGATCTTAATACTTGATTAAATAGTATAAGATCTTCAAAGTCTAATATGGATAGTATAAAATAGTGTAATATATATCCCTCTGAATAATACACAACAATTTCTTAATACATGATTAAATATTATAAGATCTTCAAAGTCTAATATGGGTAGTATAAAATAGTGTAGGGTTTATACCTTATATATCTGTCTCTCTAAATTATACAATTTAAACAGAAAATAAAGTGGAATCATGGGAGATGTGGTAATTTAGATATGGTTTTACCCTCGTATGGACTGATCACTCTTAAGCGAATATCTACAAAGATCATTGACGAGTGAGACGTCCGAGAGGGAGAGTGAGTAGAGAGAGGGGGTGGGGATAGGGAGTGAAGAAGACAATCGGCGGTTTTTCCAATTGTTTTTTAGGCATAGGGTCCGAAATATGATGTCGTCTTATTTACGAAAAAAATAGTAATGGTGAACCGTCGGGAAGCTCGACTATTCTCCGTCACTGTTAAAAGTACCGGTAACAGCCAAACCGGAGAACTGCCGGTAGCCGGTGGCGGACCCACGAGGAGAATGCGCCGGCCTAAGTGTTACAGCCAAGTCCGGAGGCAGAGAGGAATAAGAACCAAAAGAAGAAAATGGAAAACCGACCAGCCGTTCTCATGGAATAGTGGGCTTCAGTATTTCTGTCATGTGCTCATTGCTGGCCGTCCTTTCAGAAAACCTATTCATTTTGAAATTTTAAAGCAATTTCCAGTCAAAAGACCATCACCGTTGTTCAAGAATCTTGGAGTTGAAAGCAAAAAAATTCAGGAGCTGTTCTTTCATAAGATGCCAAATATTAAAGCTATATGATGAAATATTTTTTTAGTCATATAACTTTTACTCTGTCTTAAGTTTCCAGCTACGACGGAAAAGCCGGACGCCTTCTAATCTCATAAATTAAAGCGTGGGAATCAAGCTAAAAAATTCATTATTTACATAATTGATGGAGTATTGTAAGGGACTCCGCAAGCAAAGCCATAATGATTGTGGGTACAACACATGTTAGTTCCTTCATGACTAGCTGATCAGATCTAACCTTCGGCTATGGATATTTGGGCCGACTAAGATTATTTATCATTTCAGTTTAAATTGTAGGTTGCAATTCATAATTTCAGAAAAAAAAATATATATGTGAAATTAATTATATTTAATATTGTACTTATTAAGTTTCGAATAATATAAGTTCTAAAACATTTAATACTCACTACAAGAAAAAACACTTTGGGTGACAAAAAAAATTGTCAACCAAAGTACAAATTTCGTCACCTAAGGTTTTGGGTGACAAAACCAGGTTGTCACCCGGTTTGTCACCTAAAGCCCGTCAGCGAATGTTTTGGGTGACGATCTTCGTGTTTTGTCACTCAAAACCGTTCGGACGGTTTATAAACTCATTCGAACGTTTAGGTGCATACTGACGAAATTCAAAATCGTTATGCCCAGTACAGTTCATCCCTTCACATGAGCTGTGCGAACGTTCATAGAGAACGTTCGCACAGCTCATGTGAACGAGTAATCCAATGCGACGAAAATACATTTTGTCATGAAAAATTCACTTTGGGTAACAAAATTTGGTCTGACACCCAAAATTTTGTCACCTAAAGCATTATTTCTTGTAGTGACTGATTGTATTCTATCTCAATTCGATCATGTAATCTTGACAAAAATTTGTATAGGATCTTGATTCTGATTGCTCCGCTTCTTCTGGTTTTCTTCCTCCTTTTTGTGTTCTCTTTCTCCTCAGTGTAATTAAGAATTTGATTCTCTTTTCTTTATTGCTTTTCTGCATTTAAGTAAATAAAATAACAGCTCACTATCAAATGGGATACAGAACAACCCATTAAGAAATGAATTAGAGAACGATAATTGAGCATTAGAATCTGACCATTCTTCTCAATTGCTGGTATAAAACTTGTTGGAACCGAACTTATTCAAGTACTAATTATTGCCATAAAAAATAAATAAAAAGGACTATTATCTTGAGGTGAACAGCACTATATTTGGTTCCCTATCTTTGTTTATATTTTCGTATGGCATTTTCATATGATTTGGAATTTTGACAACACAAATGGAAATCACTTAATCAAGGGGATATTAATTGAATTCATTAATGTGTTAGCAATATCACAACCCTTATTAATATCTGTTAGGACTGAATTTTTAGTATCCGAACTTTTTTTCAGGAGGAGAGTGATGTTGTGAAGTTTATAGCATGCACAAGAAAACAGAACACAAAATAAACATGAGTAAAGAGTTTATGTTTGGAGGTGCTTTATGTAATCTGCCTCCAAACTGATACCTTCTCGATAATCCTACTTTAAAGTAAGTGTTTGACAAATTCTGATGAGGTGGGAAGCATAATTGGAGTATGAGTATTGTATGGGTAAAACTAAACCAGTTATCATTTCATGTAAATTTTCTTCTTGATGCTTCTTGCCCACTACATATTAGACCAATTTTACACCATGAATCTTGACTTAAATTTATTCATACCCTATAATAGTCCCGACAGTCAAGACCTCAAGTGTTGTCTTATAATAATGGACGCCGATAGTAGACTAAAGTTACGACCGGTGGGAAGATCGACAAAGCAACAAGATACCAAACAAAACAAAAGTAAAACATTTTATTAATACCGAAGTATTACAAAAAGAGAATCAACTTCTTATAATATGCATATTAAAGTACAAAAAAGAAAACTACAGCGGAAAAACTACTTTTTAAAATATCTCTAATCTTCGCTATTAGAGTCAATTAAGTTGGTCAGATATGTTGACATAGTCATTCAAGTTCAGGGTAATCTACCTATGACCCTTGTCTTCTATCAGAACGTCTAAATCCTCAGTGACAAACACGAAATGATAACACCAGAATGGTCCATCCATGTCTTATGACCTTTGTAAACTTACTTAAATATTCTTTGGACATATGCTAAAAGAATTTAACAAACAACGGTGATTCCAAATGACTCAGTAAAGCAAGCATTTAGTACAACAGAATAACAGAAACAAAAACAAAATATTGAAGAAACTCGTTCAACAATCACTACAAAAAAGGGCTACAACAGCGGTCAGAAAACCGCTGACAAAAGCCCAAAAAATGCCACTAAGCTTTTACCGGCGGTTTTTTCCGACATTTTTCGACCGCTATCTTTTCTCCGTCGAGGAATATCTTCAACGACGTTTTTCATAAACGCTGGTGATTCCCTACCTTTTAACATCGATCGATTAGCGACGTTTTCAAACTGCTGGTAATTCCCCAGCTTACAACAGTGGTTTTTTAGCGGCGTTTTAAAAAAGCGCTGGCGTTTCCTCGCTTATAACAACGATGTTTTAGCAGCGTTTTAAAAAACGATGGTGTTTCTCCTGATTGTTAACAGCGATTTTTAGCGGCATTTTAAAAAAGCATTGACGTTTCCCCGCTTATAGTGCCGATTTTTAAAATGTTGTCGTTTCTCCTGATTTTCAACAGCTATTTTTAGCGGCGTTTTTAAAAAACGTTGGCGTTTCTCCTCACTACAAAGAAACAGGGCTATAGCAGTGGTCGATGACCACTGTTATAGGCCAAAAGACCTATAACAACGATTTTTTAGTGGCGATCTAGACCGTTGTTATATGTCTGTCATGATAGGTTTTAGCGGTGGTTTTATCGACCGCTAATGAAAATCTTGACTTATAGCGACGGTCACTCAGCAGAGGCGGCTAAAGACCCGAAACATATTTTTAAATTTTTTTAGCAACGTTTCCCTAAAATGTTGCTATAGACCCATCATTTTTAAAAGAAAAATGTTACAACAACTATATGTATAAAAACACCTGCATTTTTAATTTGTAATACAAATTTATTTTAATAATTGTAATTCATTGATGTAAAAAACTAAGAACAAGGATAATAAAGCAAATATAATTCATCATTGATTAAATAACCAAGTCTTACAATACAAAAGCCTATACAAGTTTCTAAAAAAAATAAAAATAACTTTAATCCTAACATTAGCAATAATAGCTTTATTATACCGTCAGCACCAACATCATCATCACCAAGTGGTAACTCTGCCATTGAAAAAGAGAAACGAGATAAGAAAAAATGAACAATATGTCAATAACTTGGAAAGATGCAACAGAAAGAGATATAAAATACATATGCACTTTAATTGCATAAGCTAATCTCACAATATATTTTTGTTTGAAATTAAATAATATGTCTTAGTTAAATAATATTATATTACTAATTATTCAAAAAATATATGCTCATTATAAGTAAGATAATCGATGTTTTCTAAACTATATAAAAGGTTTATTCACTCCTTCCATTTTCTCACCATTTTTTTTACGTCTTTCTTTGATGGAAAGAACGAACTTAGATAAAGTCGATTAACATGGATTAACAACTATTAGATTATGTTAATGACATACAAGTGTTTATTTCACTTTATGTTCAATTTGTTAAAAGACAATGAAGTTTTTAACAGCGGTTTCTTAACGGCGGTCACAAAAAGCGTCGATATAGGTGACTTTCAGCAGCATTTTTTGTGACCGTCGTTAAAAATACCGCTATTAAAAACTTTGTTGTCTTTTAAGAGCGGTCATTAACAAAACCGTTGCTATAAGTGACTTTAAGTGGCTTTTTTGTGACCTCTGTTATCAAGACCGCTGTTAAAAGACAACGAAATTTTTAACAGCGGTCACCAAAAACGCTGTTAAAAGTTATCTATAGCGGCGTTTTTTTTGTACTGTCATTAAAAAGACCGTTGTTAAATTTTTTTATCTTTTAAGAGCAGTTTTTAACGGCGGTCACCAAAAGTGCTGTTGAAAGTCACCTATAGCGGCATTTTTTTGTGACCGTCGTTAAAAAGATCGCTATTAAAAACTTCATTGTCTTGTAAATGTGGTTTTTAACGGCGGTCACAAAAAGCGCTGCTGAAAGTCACCTATAGCGGCATTTTTTTACCGTCGTTTAAAAATACAGTTGTTAAAAGACAATAAAGTTTTTAACAACGACTTTTTAATGGTGGTCACCAAAAACGTTGCTGACAGTCACCTATAGCGGCACTTTTATGACCGTCGTTACAAAGACCGTTGTTAAAAGACAACGAATTTTGAACAGTGTTCGTTTTAACGACGGTCATAAAAAGCGCCGCTATAGATGACTTTTAGCATTTTGGTTACCGCTGTTAAAAACTTCGTCTTCTTTTAACATCGGTCATGAAAAACGCCGCAGAAAGTCATTTATAGCGGCGTTTTTTGTGACCGCCGTTAAAACGACCACTGTTAAAAGACGACAAATTTTTTAACAGCGTAACGACGGTCACCAAAGCGCCGCTATAGATGACTTTCAGCGGCGTTTTTTGCGATCGCTGTTAAAACCTGATTTTTTTTGTAGTGAATAAAATCTCAACAAAATACGAAAATAAATGAAAAGACTCAATTTCTTAAAAATGATCTTTTCAATTTTCAATCACCACTACTCTCACTCCTAGAGTGATGAGTTACAAGCAACCTCCGTATCTTTGCAGCAGTACTCCCAGAACACAATATGATCTCAAACATCCATAATGAGATATCTTAACAAAGGATCTTTTTGCGTACGACGAAGAGACCAGAATTCCACAACAAGTGAACATATTCTCTTGTCACAATATTGTACGTCTTCACAGTATACGTTAAGTATGCATGTCTCATGTCAACGCTCATACATATCATTCATTATATACAACACCTTAACCACACTTGAACATCACAACCACATCTCTTTTCAAAGTATCAGATTAAGTATGCATATGATGTTAAAAGTTGGGAGTATGACTGTTATAATGGTGTAAACTGGTCCATTCTATCCAACTTTTTTCTAAGGATTCTTAGGTAAATCTATTTAAATCTCAAAACATTTGATATAACAAAATTCTTACCATCAAATCTTAAACAGTCATTGAGATATAAATACATTCATCCTATATATAATACATTAGAATAAAATAACGTATTTGTTTCATTAATGTAACGCTGTTGCAATAAAATCTCCATCATATCTTAGAAAAATAAACATAATTTAGATTTAAAGGAAGTCTTTACTTTAACTCTCGAATTACACGGTTATAATATATCTAAAATATGCTATATGACACAATATGGATAGTTAGGTTTTTTATTATAACAAAATGAATATTAATATATTTTGATAATTTAGAGCCTAAATATGAGGAAATTTTAGTCCAGACCGTTGGATAATATTTGAACATAGTTTAGGGACTATAATTAAAGATTTCCCTTGAATGTAATAAATAGTGGAGGATTGGGTCTCATATGCGAAGTCGCATTAAAATGTGTAATCTATAAATAGTGGAGGATTGGGTCTCCTATGCGAAGTCGCATTAAAATGTGTAATCTAGGAGTGGATGGGCGTTTTGAATCTGATCAAATAATTTTCCACCATCTTAAAATACCGTCACAGACATATATATATATGAGTCACTGCAGTGAGGCTCTGAAGTCAATGCCACTGGTATATATACAAACATGGACACATTTCTGTTTGATAAATTCGCCAGTGGTGGCACATATTCTGACGGCCAAAAATTCCTAATTCAACCAATGCCCTTTTTCTTGATCAAATTCCAAAAACCGTTGGGGATTTTCCCTCTGGCCAATCAACCCCAACACCCACCTAAAAAGACACTGATTTCTATACATAGGTCCCTTCAAACAGAGAGAGAAGCACACAAAAAAAAAAAACATTGCATATAAGCAACCCCTTCCCCTATCAAACCTTGTTTTTCACTCTTCCAACCCCCTTCTTCTCCACCCAAATCAACCCTCTCTCTCTCTCTCTCTCTCTCTCTCTGGTTTTGGGGAAGGACCCATCAATGGAAAATACCTCAAAACCCCAGGATAGAGAGAACCCATCTCCCACAAACTGCCCTACCAGCAATTTCAATAGCAGTGTGACCAGCAACCACAGCAATGGGCTCCAAAATCCCACCCCACCTCTCACCCCAAAAGCCATTCCCAGATCTGATATCAATCCGTATCCAACAACCTTTGTCCAAGCAGACACCTCCACTTTCAAACAAGTTGTCCAAATGCTCACAGGCTCAGCCGAGACAGCGAAACAGTCGTCAAAACAGAACCAAGATCCATCGCCAGCGCCTTCCAAGAACCACAGCATACCACCCATGAGGACAGCATCAAAGAAGCAGCAAGGTTTCAAGCTCTATGAGAGGAGGAACAACCTCAAAAACAGCCTCATGATCAACACTTTGATGCCTAGCTTTGGTCAGTGTCCCGGGTTCTCCCCCCGCAAGCCGGAGATCCTCTCGCCAAGTCTTCTTGACTTCCCTTCGCTAGTTCTTAGCCCTGTGACCCCGTTGAATGGAGTAGACCCATTTGACAAATCCTCCTCGCCTTCGTTGGGAAGCTCATCGGAGGAGGAGAAGGCCATCGCGGAGAAAAAGTTCTACTTGCATCCATCACCGAGGACGACACCAAGAGTCTCCGAGCCACAGCTATTGCCTTTGTTTCCAGTGACTTCGCCTAGAGTTTCAGGGTCTTCTTCCTGAAGAGAGGGTTTGTACGAAGGTTGTTTCACTGGGTTGTTCAGAGGAGGATTAATGGTGGGTTTTGGATGGCTTTCTTTGACAATTAGACATCTTGCTTTTAATTGTACAATTTCGTCTCTTTTCCTCATAGAATGATAAAGGACTTTGCTTCACTCTTTTTTTCTTCTTTTCTTTATTCCTGTTGAAACTTTCACGGTTATACTATCGCTATTAAGAGATCAGATAGACTTGTTCGGGTCAATTGCCTTTTTTGTGTTTTTTTCCTTCTCTCTATTAATATTCCATTGACAAGTTTCCAAATATTTTCCCGAGAAAACAACGTATTTTACAGCCTTTTATCTCCTTATCGCTTTGCTTGATCATCAGGAAGTCTTTTAGTTCCTCTCTAATGCAGGACCTGTGTGTTCATATTAACTGCAAATACGGATCTCATTTTACCCAGTAGCATAGTTTTAACTCATGTAAGTATAAGAATCGTCTCAAGAATGTTTGCGTGTAAGAACTCGTTATATGATAGGTGGCGAAAGCTGGACAGTTAGGAAAGTTTGAGTTACTTTAATTGGCAAAGCAGTAGGAAGATATATCCCTATCCTATTTCCTATCTGCTGAAAGTCTGGTGCTTTTAGAGTGGGAGTCAACTTGGGAAAGGTTTCTAACCTTCTGGGCCCCCTTAACTGGGGGACTATATATCATCGAAGGGAAATTTTGGTTGATATATTCATATCATGTGATCTTTTTCAGCTCTTGGATTGTGCAAATCACTGGTCGTAAAAACTCAACCAAGCAGACCATTTCCACTTGAAGGTGTCGTTCGAGCTCCCAGGATAGATATATTCCATTTGAAAATGACCTATCTGAAGATATTATACCCAACTCAAATTCATCCAGAAAAAACAGAAGTACTGCTGGCTTTTGGCCCCAAAAAACAGAGAGTAGTTTTGCTCTCATGGTTTGAGAAACTTTTATTTTTGAGAAAATAGGAAAAATTAGAATTTGCAAAATCCATAGACTGATAAGGACACCAATGGGGAAGGTCATATGTATTTTGTCCTCACTTTTTTTTATACCATTCTCTTAAAAAAATAAAAAAATAAAAGAAAAGGGAAATCGGGACGTTTTTTCCCATAGGAGACAGCTGAAGTAAATGGGAGCTCAACTCCAATAAAGTTCAAGACAGAGGAAGCAGAAAGTCGGAGTCTGTGATTATGATGACTGAAAAAGAAGAAAAAGAAGAAAAAGAGAGTATCATTTAAGTTGCAAAAGCAGAGAAACTGTGAACTTTTTCCTTGTATATATTTTTTTTGCAATTTAATTTGTCCCCGTGTATCGACAGGACGTCCGATAGTTTTTGTGGGGGCCAAAAGAAACTGCCCAGAATACCTTTTTAATGCAAGTTGTTTTTTTATATTTAGTATGCAATGCAAGTTGAATTTGTTTTAAGGTAAGGTAAATGAGTGGTCGGCTTCTTGGTAGCATGTTTACAGATTCCCATGAAGGTTCAATCCATGAAATTTATCGGAAGTTAGGCTTTGAGGAAGAAGTTATTTATGGGGATTTAATGAGACAAGGGAATTATTTATTGTGTTTATAATGATTGCATCTCAAATCGAAGCTCATTTACAAAGATGATTGATCAATTATTGTTGGGGGCAACCTTAGTAAAACCTCTCCAATAGGAATTTGAGACATTTAAAAGTGGGGTGAATATACTAATCAACTAGGTTTTTGCCAGTTTTCCCTCTACTCTTTATGTTAGATAGGAATATTTTTTCACTGGAGCTGTTGAGCATATTCATGTCCATCAATTGCATATTCCAAACTCAACCAATAAAACTAAAAAAAAAAGACACCTGTAAATCTGTTTCTTGGTAACATCGATAGTTTGCAACGATGCCTTTCTGATTTGTGCAAGTGAGAATTCTTTATGGCATTGGTACTCAAATGACTGGTTTGTTGTGAAACCTTCTACAATAGACATTGAATTACATCCTGATCAGTGGGTTTTGATGACCCGTTTCTTCAGAACTATGATCTGTATATGCATATGCTGATGGCCTCAAATAAAATAAGGTTCAAACAAATAAAAGCCATAAATTCTAAAAGATGCTGCTTTTCACATCAATGGTTTTTTCTTTTGATTTCATGGATCGAGCAATAGGGTTTAAATCAAAGTCTCTGGTCTATTTACAGTTTAGAGATGTAGATGGAATTCCCATGACAAAGAAAGGTTATATGGTGTTTTGCATTCCACTAAAGTGAGTTTAATTGTTGTTCCATTCAAGCATCAGAAATGGAATGTCATGAACCCTGCAACTACTTCTGCAACCATCCATCAAAATCTAATAGAATTTTTTCCATTCCCTACTCGGACACCTGTACCGGTTTTAGTTCTAGAAATATTTTCCAACAGGCCACCCAATTGTCCAACATACAGTCATCATAATAGATCCCAACTTAATAACCGCTTGGCAGAAACACAATGCAGATGAAATCTCAATGAGTGCTACCATGAGAAGATGATCATTTAGAACTGATGATGCAGAATTATGCACCATGGAGTGTTTCGCCGATAATTTTGGACATTTCAGAAGAGTATTTGCAAATGATTTCGGGAAAAGACCATTTTTCATTTAAATAAAAAGCACAGGCAAAGCAAAAATAGAAACGGAGATCAAGAGTGCAAAGCAGCTGAACACCAATCACAGTTTCTGCAAAAGAAAATGTTTGTCATTTATGTGTATACTTATTCATGGCACTTGACATTTCATATGATTACACGAGCGCATGTCCGTTTTCAGACCTCCAAGAAGGATTTGATTGTTTTGAACCCATAATTCTCTGGAAGGGGTCCATTTCCCGGACGGATGCTAATTATCACCTCCAAACCTATAACATTGGTTAATGTTAAAATGTAACAGAGAGAACAAGTTGTCATTTTTTTCTAACATGGGAGTAAAATGGAGTACTACATTCCATAACTGCACATGTAAGGTTACCCTCCTATTATAGATTCCAGATGATGAATACGAAGAACACTAGCTGCAAAATGAAACTGCTCTTGCAATGTCAGTTGTGTATGCATTGGTTGAGAACACGTACATCTATCAAAATCTGGGCAAGAATAAGCTTACCCTTCGAGGATGCAGTCTTCATAAGGATGAGCTTACGTTGTTCCTCAAAATTAAAAATTGACATTGTAAAACACGGGCATTTGTGAGCAGATGTCAGTCCAAAAATAAGAGCAATAGGGTAAGCAATGAGAGAATCAGCTTTTTGATTGTTGTTTACTGAGAAGATTATGAACACAGGTGACATTTCTATATACGAATTTGGGCACTCCAATCAATTCGATAGGTTACCCAAGTCCAACAGGAGGTTCAGACTCCCAATAACATTAAGACCAATTGACAGGTCAAAATGCTTGAAATCAAGAAGTATGACTTCCAAAGGCAAGCAGAATGATTTTTTTTAAAAGTAACCAATCTCATTAGAAAAAGTGAAAACAAAACAAAAGACTACCGAAATCAGTCAGTCTAAACATGTTATAAAACTAAGAAAATCATGAAAATCAACAAAAGGGCACCAAGCACCGCATTAGCCCAACTAAAAAGAGAAAGTAACAAAAATCCTTGCAACTTCACCAAAGACAATCCTCAAACATCTACTATTCTTTTCCTTCCAAATACACCACCAAATGCACGAAGGAATCATTCTCTAAATAGCCTTGGCAATCGGATTCGAGAACCTCCTATTCCAACTCCACACCACTCCTAACACCTTCTCTGGCATCACCCAATGAAAATTCAAATGCCAAGCATATGATTCCAAAGCCCTTGCGTGAACGGACAATAGAGGAGCACATGGTCAACCGACTCTCCATCATCGCGACAAAGATAGCACCAATCAGCAATGTATATACCTTTCATTAGAAGATTATCCGAAGTACGAATTTTCCCATGCATAGCCTCCCACACAAAGAATGAGACCTTCAAAGGGCACTTCGACCTCCACACTCCTTTCCAAGGAAAAAAAAAATCTGCTCCCACTAGCAACGGAAGTATACATAGACTTAACCGAAAACAAACCATTTTTTGAACAAGTCCATGACATCTTATCTTCCTCCCCTCTCCTAAGCATCGACCCATACAACAAGGAGAAGAACGTGGAGAATTCCTCTAACTCCCAATCATTAGCAGCCCTAACAAAGGAAACATTCCACGCTACAAGACTATCATTCCCCACCATACAATCCAGCACCGTGACCTCTTTATTACGAGCCAAAGAATAGACCACCGGAAAGGCCAAAGACAAAGGATTATTACCACACCAAACGTCTTGCCAAAAACTAACCCTTACACCACTCCCCACCACAAACCTAATATGCTTACTGAAGACATCCCACCCTTTGCAAATATATCTCCAAAGGCTAACTCCATAAGGCTCCCGAATAGAACGAGATCTCCAATCACCCACACAACTCTCATATTTTGCAGCAATGACAAGCCTCCAAAGCCTATCCCTCTCATGAGCAAAACGTCACAACCACTTACTCAAAAGAGCCTTATTAAACATGGAAAAACTCTGGATCCCCAAACCTCCATTATGAAAAGGAGAACACACCAGACCAGGCTACAAACTGCTGCAATGAATGCCATATTTCCTCGAATGGCAGCATCAAAGTTAATTTTCCAAACACCAGGGTCTTGAGGATTCCAAAAGATATGAATCGTAGTGTCAACTTCAGACCAGGCTGCAAGATGCTCAGATGTACGAGTACGCAAACTTCGTATCATAACAAGGAGGTCGGAGGGAATACCTGAGTGAACCAGTGCATTCCTAGTAAACCAAATAATATCGAAAATCAGGGTCGCTTGGAGGATAATGTTGCGGACAGATCTGTGATGGAAATTTAACTCAGCTTGAGGGTTCATTAACAAGGTTATCCATCCTTGCATACTAAGATGGTGGAAGTGGTGAACATCCAGAGGCCATCGAGCTTCGCGCCAAAGCGTAGTAGCAAAACATCTGATAGCAGGTGCTCTTCAGATTCAGACTCTTGCTTACATAAGGGGCACAAAAATAAGTTCTCTTCCACCCTATCCTCAAGGAAGAAAAGTTTGGTCCACACAGGAAGAGCGTGGGCTGCCAATTTCCAAAGATTCGTCTGGACTGGATCTTGAGGGACCAAAGTTGCTGCCATTTGAAAGGGGAAGCTCGATCAATCACAGAAGGAGAAAACCAATCCTGATTGTCAATAAGGTAGGCAGATTTGACAGAGAATACTCCAGTGTTCTCAAGCTTCCAATAGATCAGGTCATCTTGAACTCCATTCGGTACAGGAAGAGATAATATGCTAGCCATAGTAGCCGGATCAAATAAAGCCTCCAACAGCTCCCTGTTCCAGAAATTCAAATTGGGATCTGCGAGGTCAAAGACATATCTTCAAGCCGAGATATCAGGAACAGGATTCAAGGGAATAACAAGGGAGCCAGGCAGGCCTGGCACCCAGGGGTCAGACCCAATATTGGTCTTTCTACCTCCCCGCACCATAAAAGCTAAACGTTTAGCTATAACAGGTCAGGTCTCCAAAATGCCATGCCATAACCAAGATGAGTTTGGAAGCTTCTTCATTTGAAGAAAAGAAGAGCGTTTCAAATATTTAGTGAGAGAGATTGGACCCAAAGGTCATTCGGCCGAGAAACCATCATCCACCCAAGCTTCGCAATAAGAGCTTTATTGAGGTCAAAAAGTCTGCGGATTCCCATACCACCCAACTCCTTTGCCTTACAGATAGTGGACCATGCAAGAGGCGAAAGGCTCCTACGCTGATTATCAAAACCCCAGAAAAAAATTCTTAAAACAGCAATCAAGCTCTTTACACCAACCTTTGGGGAGAAGAAAGGTGGACATAGCATAACTAGGCATAGCTGAGGCAAGTCTTGATGAGATTCAGTCTACCAGCCTGCGATAGACATCTAGCTTTCCAGCCCTCAATTTTCTTCAACACTCTCTTTTATGTCAATGAAAGCAACTTTTTTGGACCGAGAGAACTCAAGAGGGAGCCCAAGGTGCCAGCAGTATCTCTACGAAGGTTAAGGAGATGGCAGATTGAAGAAACTTGAGAGTGACCCGTGTTAGGACTGAAGAGAATACTTGACTTGGCAAAATTTATGAGCTGTCCAGACCAAGAAGAATACTGCTGGAGATTCAGGTAGATAGATGAAGCATCTTGGTCACAGGTGGAGCTAAAAATAATCAAGTCATCTGCGAACATAAGATGGGAAATCCTTGGTGCCCCACGACTTATACGAATGCCACACAGCTCCTTAGAGGCCTCAGCACGGAGCAAAAGTCGAGTAAGAACCTCTGAACAAATGATGAAGAGGAACGGGGAGATGGAATCTCCTTGGCGAAAGCCTTACTGAGGCGAGAAGAGACCAAAAGTACTACCATTCAGCAGGAGGGAATAAGACACAGTAGATACACTGCCGAATAAGTTGGATCCAACCCTCACTAAATCCAAAGCATTTTAAGACCTCAAAAGGGAAGTTCCATTCGATTCGATCATATGCCTTCTCCATGTCAATTCTCAGTGCCATTGAGCCCCCACGTCCATTTTTGTGTTTGATAGAGTGAAGTAATTCGTGGGTAAGGATGGAGTTCTCTTGTATGATGCGGTTCGGCAAAAACCCGGTCTGAAGGGAAGAAACAATTTTGATAATAACAGAGCGAAGGCGGTTGATAAGGATCTTGGAGATTATTTTATAAAGAACATTGCAAAGGCTAATGGGGCGGAAATGAGTGGCAAGGGTTGGGTTATCACGTTTTGGAATGAGGACTATATTTGTGTGGTTTAAGGAATTAAGAATAAATCCTGAGGGTAAAAAAACGCTGGACAGCCCGGACAATATCATTCTTGACAATACTCCAGAATTTTTGGTAGAAAAGAGAAGAGAATCCATCGGGTCCTGGAGATTTTGTTGGGCCAATAGATCTCACAGCATTCCAAATTTCTACTTCAGTAGGAATTGAGCAGAGAGATTCATTCTCCAAGGGAGTAATAACTGGGTCAATAAGAGAGATCTTGGGGGTTAGAGGAAGAGAAGAGTGTCTGGAGCAGAGATAATTATCAATATCTCTCTGCAGTTTAACCAACTGCCATCTGCAGCTTTCAAGCCCTCAATACAGTTCCGTCTTCTCCGGATGACTGTAGAGACGTGAAAAAATTGTGTTCAACTCTGGGGTAGACAACCACTGAACCCAAGATTTTGTTCTCCATAGCATCTCCTCACACTTCAATGACTCTTGGAGGGAAAGTTGATTCTGTAGTTCAGTTTCTTCATTCAACGGGGATGGGTCCAAATCTTGAATATAGGCAAGTACAAGCTAGTGCTCTTTATTCGCTCTTGGAGATTACCGAAATTCTCACGATTCCGACGCCTAAGGCTGGGTTTTAGTGCCTTAATTTTTTGACCGCACTTAAAAGCCGGGGATCCGTAAAATTGCCATTCCAAGTATCCTCTATCACAGTACGGCAAGAAGCTTTTGACACCAAAAATGGTTCAAATCTGAAGGGTCGAGGTCCATAATTACGATCACCAAATGTGTCAAGAATAATAGCTCCATGGTCAGAAACAGTGCAGGGACAGTGGGTGATGGTAGCCCGAGGAAACAGAAACCTCCAATCCCCATTAGCAATACCACGATCAAGTCACTCTGATCAATGCAGCCCCATGCCGTTTGTTACTCCAAGTGTATCTTGGTCCAGTAAACCCAAGGTCAACCATTCCTTGCGTAAGCAAAAAATTCCTCATCCCAAAGAAGAAGAAGATGAGACAGGATTACCTCCCCAACTTATCCTCCTGGTCAACTAGAGAGTTGAAATCTCCCAGGCACAAACGAGCCCCATTGAACGCAGTAGCCACCTGATCCATTTTAGTCCAGAACTGATGCTTTTCAGACCACACGGTTGGCCCATAAATCAAAGAAAGCATCCAGGGTACATGCCCCGGATCAGAAAACCAGAGTAAATTCAGAATGTTAGGAGAGAAAGGCGTAACTTCAAAGTCAACACCCTGACGCCATGCAAAAGCAATACCGCCTTTCCTACCAACAGGAGGCAGATCAATATAATTAAAAAAAACCAAGACGGTTGAGAGCAAACCAAACATCATATATTTTAGTTTCATCGAGAAAAAGGCAATCTGGATTGAAACGCCCGATCCAGGATCGAAGAGTACGGAAAGCTGCCGCCCGGGCTAAGCCGCGACAGTTCCAGTCAGGGGTGGGCATTTCGGCTTCGGAAAATTTAACCCGAACCCGACCCGAAATACGGGTAGACCCGAGCCGAACCCGAAATTCGTGTTCGGTTCGGGTTCGGGTTCGGGCCTAAAAAATTTGGCCCATAACGCTTTTGGGCTTCGAACTCGGTTTTTCTGTTTGGCCCAGTTACTTGAAATTCGGTTTTTCTGTGTTTGGCCCAGTTACTTGAAACTTGTGTTTTTCTGGGCCCAGTCACTGCAGAAAATACATATTTTCAGCAAGTTGTGTTTGGCCCAACTTGATCTCAGCAAGTTGTTGGGCTTCAAGTAACATACATATCTTCATTGTGTTTTTCTGTTACAAGCAAATGAGCAATTCGTGTCATTAGTCTATTACATGAGCAATACGTGTGCAGACATCAAAACATAAGCAAATGAGCAATACGTGTGCAGACATCAAAACATTCTAAGTTCTAACTATTACAAGCAATAAACATAATTCCTTAAGCCATTAGTCTATTACAATGAAATTATGAAAATATAATAATTCTAAGTTCTAACTATTACAACAACTTGTTGAGATCAAATCACAATGAAAGCAAATACGTGGCCTTTGCACGTCTTGTTGGTGCATGTGTCTCTCCCTTCTGAACACCCACCCATCTTAAAGCAAAAAAAGACCTCAGGTTACTAAGTAGATCGAAGAAGCAAATGAAAGCCAAGAGAAACAGTAAAAAAACTACAGAAAAGTTAGAAAACATAAGCATTATTTCACAATGAACTGAATGGAGTAACTTACATTATGGTACGAGGCACTTTCTCCAATCTGAAACATAAGAGCAACAGAAGGGCATTTGTTGCTATTACTGCATCAGGGACAACAGAACCGATTAAACAAGAGCCCTATTATGTTATGGAGATTCACTTCAATTGCATATCCATAAATGCAGGGCACCCTAAAGTAGAAATTAGGGCCAGAGCACAAAGTTGACTTCAAAATTTGAAACCAATCAGTTCGCCAAATCAAAATACCAATAAATAAATCTTACGCTATCAAAAACACAATACAATATTCAGTTCGCCAAATCAAAACTTACCCCATAGAGGCATAGAGTATCCACGTTCATAATCATTATTCGAGAAGAGTGCCCAATGGATCGACCTCTAATTCTAAAACAACAACCATACAAATGAATTTAACTTCACTCATTTAATAATTGAAATGAAAACAATTATTATTTAACTGAATAATTTACAATGCATGAGAAAGATACCTGCATCAAGCTTGTAACTCTCAATATCATCCAACTCTTCCTCTTGATGAAAGATAGGTTTGGACTTCAACCAATTTTGGGCACATATAAGAGCATTCACCGTTGATGGAGCTAATGAACTTCGATATGAATCTAGCACCCGACCACCAGTACTAAATGCAGACTCAGAAGCGACTGTAGTGATGGGGATGGCCAATACGTCTCGTGCTACTCGGGCCAAAATAAGATATTTGGTAGAATTGACCTTCCACCAAGTCAAGAGATCGAACCCGTCACTCGGACTCTCCACATCCTCCAAATAATACCGCTCTAACTCACTTCGATTTTCATTCAGATTATGAGAACCACGAAATCGACGATACTTATTCAATGCAAATTTGTTATGGCTCAGCCCTAATGAGGTAGAAGAATGTTGGCTCTCAATTTCACTCCCACTTGTGTAACCCATACATGAGCTAGAAGAATCACCACCAATATGGGCCTTCTTGGCATATTGCCTAAACAAGTGTTCAATGTCTTTCTTCAGCATTTCAACAAACACTTCTCCTTTCTCATCCCCCATTTCGTCCTTGAACCAAAAGTCTAGGGTATCTAATTTGTAGCGTGGGTCAAGGACTGCAGCTATGAACAACACTTTATTGATCTTCTCTATGTCTCCCCAATATTTCTGATACTTAATCATCATCTTTCTAGCCATAGTACTCAGCACAAGATCATCACTATTAGTATATTCTGTCAAATGACCAAGAATGTTAGATAGCTCTTCAAAATACAAACTTGATGTGGCATACTTGGTACCAGACATTCTCACAGTCACTTCATAAAAAAGTTTTAAAAACTTGATGAAAGCTCGAATTGTGTCCCAATCATCATCAGTCGGAGGTCCCAAACCCTTCTTTCCCAACCCATCCTCCATTACTGAGCGATACAGAGGCCCATCATCTTCTTGCAGAAGCTCAAAAGCTCGCTGAAATTTCTGTGCAGATTCAAGCATAAGGTATGTGGAGTTCCATCTGGTTGGAACATCAAGTTTTAACAAAATTTTGCATGGAATTTTTTTCTTCTCAGCACAAAGCCTAAATCTCTGAAGCCTTGCAGGAGAAGACCTCACATATCTTACAATATTCCGAACCCTAACAATTGAATCATCCACATCCTTCAAACCCTCATTCACAATAAGATTCAATATATGAGCACAACACCTCACGTGAATGTATGCATGTCCACTAATGGTTCCTTCACTAGATAGTGTTAGTTTCTTCAACCAAGCAACAGCAGTATCATTAGATGTGGCATTGTCAACTGTAATGGTAAGATACCTATCTAATCCCCACTCCAACATACATGCTTCTAATTCCCTCCCAATTGTCTCTCCTTGATGATTTTGCACTTTACGGAAAGAGATAATTCTTTTGTGCAAGGTCCAACCACAATCAATGAAATGAGCTGTGACACACATGTAATTCAAATTTTGAATAGAAGTCCATGTGTCAGTGGTGAAACAAACTCTAATATCCTCTCCGAGAAACAAATCTCTCAACTTCTCCCTCTCCTCTTCATACACGCGTATACAATCCCTCATCACGGTATAGCGAGAAGGCATAGCAAACCTAGGCTCAATAACCCTCATAAAGTCTCTAAACCCAACACCCTCTACTATTCGAAATGGTAATTCATCAACAATAATCATCCTACCAAGAGCTTCCCGGATTTTCTTCTCATTATACTTGGCTAATCTCATAGTCTTTTCAATGCCACTGCAATCTGATGACTTTGAAGCCTCAAAAGTCAAGAAGGACTGACCCTTCTCACACTTAGTTTTCACCCGGTTGTATTTCGAACATCTCTTTAAGTGATTCAACAAGGAGGATGTGCCTTGATTTTTCGAGTGGCACTTAAGAGACACACCACAATAATCACATGTACACAAAGGTTCATTAGGATCCGACTTGGAATCCTTTGTGAAGTGATCCCACGCTTTGGATCTATTACTTTGGGACCTAGGCAGTGGTGGTCGTCCACCAGAAACCCTAACCTCAGTAGACTGACCCCCAGATGGTTCAGCAATAGTAGGCTCTACATTTTTTTGAAGGCACTCAAATTGAATGGGAGGGCTAGAAGGCAATGTTGAGGGAGAAGCAGGATTAGATCCAGCTCCCGATGTATGCGTTTCAGTGACGAGCATAATCTCATCAATATCCAAGTTGAGATCATCCATCTGATATTGAGAATAAAACTAATTTAAAAATTACAGTGGGTGGGTGTTGGATAAGTATAGTGCTTGAAATAATGATGCAAGACAAGAGGCAGAAGCAACATTTGCACATACAATTCACATAGCATATCAAACATCAAACATGCACAAGACTAAGCCCATCCTCCACAGTAGCAAACACAACCAAATCCTCCACAGTAGCAAACACAACCAAATCCTCCACAAATTAAGCCCATCCTCCACAGTTTCACAACCTAATTTTCTAATCTATAGTCTTAACATTATAATTTAACTATGAACTATAATAAATAATTAACATAAATTAAGGTAATGAATTTGTACCTGAATCAATGTCCCAAGCAACTGTCAACACCAATGGACAGCAATAAAGGAACAAGTAGTTTTAGGCAATCAGAATTTGGACGAAGAAACTGAGAAAATGGACGAAATTAAAACTAACATCAAGTTCAGAACCTATGTATTGAACCGGATAGAACAATTAATGAGCTCTCATTCTAAGGAAAATATAAACAAAGGAAACACTGATGACATGTTTATTCGTGTATACAATTATAACACAATGGATTATAGCACGCAAGCAATGGGTTGTTGCTGGAGCTGATGACATGTTTATTCGTGTATACAATTATAACACAATGGATAAGGTAAAAGTATTTGAGGCACATACAGATTACATTAGGTGTGTGTCTGTCCATCCTACCCTTCCATACGTGCTGTCATCCTCTGATGATATGCTGATAAAGCTTTGGGATTGGGAGAAAGGTTGGGCGTGCACTCAAATTTTTGAGGGGCATTCCCATTATGTGATGCAAGTGACATTTAATCCAAAAGACACCAACACATTTGCCAGTGCATCTCTCGATCGCACCATAAAGGTACAGTTGGATTTATTGTTTGTCTATTTTTAGTATTGATTTTCCCTGATTTGTATGAGTAAACTAATAATGCTCTGGTTTTGTATTTTTCCTAGATTTGGAATCTTGGCTCCCCTGATCCAAATTTTACATTGGATGCCCATCAGAAAGGTGTTAATTGGATGCACCATAAAGATGTTGTAAGTTTAGATTGAAACTAGTGTTGATTAGCATGTTTGAAACAAAGGATTGGAAACAACTGTACATTTGTTTTTTAACTCTTTTGAGACATTTTCCCTTCTTCCCTCCTCCTGTCTTTCACAACAAGCTTTAGGGAATTGTGAATGCTTTATGACAATGGACAATGCAGCTTCCAGATGACCTGCTATCTAGCTTGTGTAATCATATTTACTTAACATTGTGGTCTTCTAAACATAGGGTAACAATGTTGACACCCTTTCAGATTTTAATGAGATGAAAGGTTGAATCGGGCTGGAATTTCAAATTTAAACTTACTCCAGGATTAACACTAGTAAAAGAATTAATAAAAAATAAAAATAAAATCATAAGAACTAATTTATGTTTTTAATATCACAGTTACTGATCAAAACAGCCATGCTTTTCAAACACCTCCACTGTCCAAACAGCCATGCTTTTCATACACCAACCCAAATGTAGAAAAGTATTCTCTGCTCCGTAAACGACACACTAGGCGATCATAATTACACTTATCATACGTTTTATGCATATAGGTTGAGCATAATGTCAGTTCTATATATTTGCCTACCTGAACAACGGATGGCAGTCCAGCAGCTCTACTGTTAGATCGCTTCCCAAGCTCAATTTGCACTGAGATACTGGCCTGTGACAGATCCACTCCAGAACTCTGCAGCGCCTGGGTCAGACTGTCAGAGTACTCAACAACCTGTTCAATAAAAAATATCTCATCATGTTATTCCATCATAGTCAATGTATGGTACAAAGAGAGCTCTAAAACTAACGTTGACATAATATTTGCTACACCTAATAAACTACAGCATCCATCTTAACAAGACTGTAACAAGTCCTCAATACAGGTGCTAATCAACACTGTTCCAGCTTGAGTTGATTCATGCTGGTATACCAAGTGGAACTGTTCAGTAAGATAAAGGCAAGAGAACCTAAGGATGAGATCAAAGGAGATGATCCAGTGCAAACATTGTCACTAACTTCTGAATTCAAATTGTTGGAGTACGGTTGCTTGCTAATAGAATAATGAAGCCTCAGAAATCATGCCACAATAAGTGTTAACTTTAGCATTACCGAATGCCCTAATTGGCTTCAGTTGGAGGGAGATAGAATGCACATTAATGTGCACTAGACATTAATTCACAATGTTAAGAGCCAAAGCAAGGTTCAGAGTTCGTCTAAGAAAATGAGCATACAAAATAGACTTATAAAAAGGTGCAATCAATCCTTGGATTGTATAAATAACCTGTACACTCACCCTTGAGAGTACACGCTTGAGTATCAAAGAAGATTTCAATACCAAAATTGCCAGTCACAATAAGCCACCAAGATCTCAAACAAAACCCAAAGAATAAATATTCCCCACCACCACAAATTTAAATCAACCTAAATTAAACAAGAGTTTCAAAGAGAGGTCAAATCCAGTTTACACTTTACATTTCTAAAATACACATGAGGATAATCCCACATAGAGAGGCAAGCTAATCCATGTTTTTGGTAACCAACAATGAATATTAGCTCAATTAAAAAGAAATCAGATGCCATATACTCCTATCATACGATTTCATGTTCTACAGACATCTAAGTATATAAAATAACATTTCGAGTAGTTTCTAGATAGAGAGAGGGAGAGAGGCCCTGCCGACGACCGTGGTGAGGGTTCGGACTTCGGATGTGGAAAGCCTCGGGCTCCTCGTCCTGGGGCCTCTCGGTGTAGACGATTTGCACCAACGCTGCGGATGAAGAAGAACCGGAGGATTTAGCAGACACGGCGGCCAGGCGGGGGTGGAGGGCTGGAGGCAAAATGACACGAAGACTCAGCCGCACGAAAACTCGAATGTGAAGTCTGAAAAGTGAAAGTGTGAAACCCTAACGAGTCAGTAAAGGCCAAAGGGTGTAGGGTGAGAATACCCTCAGCGAAACGGCGCGTTTCGCTGAGGGTAAAACTAAAACGCAGATTCGGTCCCTTTTCGGGTCGGGTCGGGTCATACTTTCGGGTATAGACAAAAACCCGAACCCGAACCCGATTTTCCGGGTTTAACCATTCTAAAACCCGAACCCGAAACCGAACCCGATAAAACCCGACCCGACCGGGTCGGAAACGGGTCGGGGCGGGTCGGTATTTCGGGTCCCGGGTTTTTTGCCCAGCCCTAGTTCCAGTGGAGGAGTCGCATTAATGGAGAGGGGGGAGGGCACACGGTAAGGCCCGCCTCCTCAGCCATAGTCTCCAGTAATTCTTGAAGTGTATCAGCCACAAGCTCCAAAACAAGCTTCTTGGTATCTTTCCGAGTGCCAATAGATTTGCAGGATCCCGAGCCATTGCCTTGGCCTTCAGAAATCTTAGCTTTATGGATTTTGCCTTGGATTTTCAGGGAGGCAATAGTACAGTCCGTTGTAACGTGCCTACGTAAGGGCTCCTAGTGGACATGGACTGAGATGCAATTATGGGCCGCAAGGAAGGAACATTCCAGATCATGACGATCTTTTGGACTTGAGTGTTTCAGAGACCTACTCTACCATACAAATCCATTAGTGCAATTGTTTTCGTATTTACATTTATTAGGGTAATATCGTACTTTTACAATTTTAAGAAGCGTTTATAGGTCTATATAAGAAACTAGCTAGTGTACGAGAAGGGAAGAAAAGAGTTAATAATTTACTTGTATTTCTGTTTGGATGATTGGCTGAGCCTCGAATGTCAGCTCTTATAGCAGAGCAAGAAGAAAAAAACCGAGGAACGAAAGAGAACCGAGAGAACCCATAGAGACCGCATTCACATAGCAGAGTAGCAGAATGATTTAGCAGGGGGAATATTTTAGCTGTTAGCAGGAGGGACATGTAAGATTCTATTAAAAATCGGACATTACCTGCCGCCTCTGCAGCTACAGCTTCTTGATAAACATCTGTTACAAATAAGACTTGTGATGGTGTATCAACCCCAACAGATTCTGAGATCCCAACATAACTTCGTCTCTTTTATTCCTGAGTAAAGAGAGAGAGAGAGAGCAATCATAGTAGGTACTATTTAGTAGAAAATGCTAAGGCATTCATTGTGTTTGGTTAGCTGGTATTATTCTGTTTACCACGTCACCATCTTATTGCTTTATAGGAGTATGCACAAAGCAACACATGGACTGTTGATTTTCCCACTCGGGTTATTCTTTTGTTACATTACTCATTTGGGCAGTTAACACCATGCAAGTTACCCTAGTATACCAAAATATTTAGTCATATATGTTCCAGAAAGCAAAATACAGAAAATTTTAACACTGGAGAGAAGCCAGTGGAGTTTGGGGATCAAACTAGTCTCTTAAAGCACCTATGAAAAAGTGAAACTTTTACCATTAATGTTTTACATTGACCTAAATTAGAACCTTTTTTAGGGAAAGTCAATTTCGCACAAACACTAGCAGGAATTTATCAATTTGATTCGTATTATCCATAGGCAACACAAACCTGAGTTTTGCACTGATCCATGAGTCACCCCATATATACACACCATGGTTACGAACAAGAACAGCTGTCGTTTTGGGGTAGGCTTCAATCTACAAAGGTGAAGGCAAATTCAATTAGTGTAAAGCGATATAAAGAGAAGTCCAAACCAATTCTTGTATGCTAACACTACTAACAACAAATGGTACCAGACATGCTCTTATTGGACATTTATAGTTTATTTGGATACTTTTTCCTTTTTTCACACAAAGCACTATCTGCCATCCACAAACGGATATGAAAATCCAATAGAGTGATCATGCCACTGAAATGTATCATAGAACATACAGCTTTAGCAAAAGATTCTGTGAGCTCAAATTCATAAGCAGTGTTCTCTATTATTGGGACCACAAGCTCATCATGATAGCCATGCCCTTTGATTCCCTTTATCATTTCCATGTGAGTTATCTGCAAATTTGTCATCAAGACAACCAAATCAGAAAAGGGCAATCAAAAGCTGAAGGCAAGACCGGTTGGACATGACACAGAATATTAAACAGATGAGAAAATAGTTCTATCCTGTCCTACACATGCCAACAATTCAAAACTTACTCGAAATTCTTTTGATAATGGATTTATCATTGTTACAAGACAAGATTCAATTCCATGACTGTGGATAACAGCTCCAGCATCCCGCATCTCATATGCCTACAAGAAAGAAAATCCCAAATCTAAGACAGGAAAAAAAAGATAACAATGCTAGAAGTGAGTAGCAAAGGTCTAATCACTGACGAATATTCAATTTAAATCCGCAAACAAAGACTTATTCGATAACATTATTGAAGAGGAAAAACCATAGACTAAAGAGTTAATTACAGGTTGGTGAGCCCTACCTCATTAAGCAAAATGCTTCAGATGCATTATTAACATCGACGAAAACTTTAAGCACAGGATTCTCAAGAACCTGGTTCAATGAAACACTTAACGACTCCAACATGAAGCCGATTCTTGAAAACAGATACATTGCCAAATAACTCTGGATAGAATAGATAAATTTTACATTTGTAGAAAGATAGTCTCACACACGTCATGGGATAATAGCTTTCTACAAACCACATCCGGGCTCAGCTTCCACCTCCAAGAGATGACTCAGTTGTACAATTCCTTTGGAATCAATGAAACATAGGTCCTATGGGCCTTCGCAGCCTTGTCAAGACATCCAAAAACAATTAACAGGCAAATCGGGCTGCTTTTTCCTAGTCATTGAGATTCTTCAACCTTTTCCTTGTGCATCATGGGGTGCATATGGAGAGAGAGAGAGGTGCGAAATTTTGAAGGGTGTGAACTTCCCATGATGTGATTGAGGTTTCTATTTCAGGTTCTCTCATTGAATGGACTTCAAATATGAGTTGCTTTTCCATCTCAAATTTGTGGAACTTTTTGTTGGATGTTAGCTTTTCTTTTGGTGTTTGTGATGTACAATTCCCGTTTACTTTGGCTTGCAACAAGTTTATTGCACTTATCTTTTTTAGTAAACTGCTTATTTAAAAAAGTATCTTGTTTGTGATATTCTGATAGAAACCTAGAAAAATAATTTGGGATCAAGATAAGCAATTCTCCTTCTGTTCGCAGGCGGATGTTGTAAAGGATAAGAAAATAAAAAAATCTTATGTTTTTCCAATACTGAACCGGGAGAACTGTAACCCTTACTTCGCTCACTTCTAGAAGCATTTGGTTTAGTTCTTAATACTTTTGTTCCCCCCTTTTGGTCGGAAGCCAGAGCAGCAAAAGATAAGTGGCTGGATCTCCAGATTGACTGAGTGGATATCCAACACAAAGAATCCTACAACTATCTCATTGTTCATCATTTATGAAGCACAGAAAAAAAAACTGTACCTTCAAGAAAAGAGGACCACAATGAGAACATTTAGGAGGCTTATGTGGATATGGTTTAGGAGATGGCTACCACACAATAGACCCATCCGGAGATAACACAAACATATCCGCCGGCATCATTCTCTCCTTCTGAACACCTATCCATGTCACAGAACACACAAATCATTGTGCTCGTATGATCCGTACTGAAAAATTAGAACACTAATATAAATAAATAGCGCACAAAGTTTACCTAATTCACTATAACACAGAAAAATCCACAAGACAGAAAATTGAGCAAACTTCACCATGCCCGAGAATCAACCAGCACGGAACAATGTACTAACACTAACCAAGCATAAAAGGAGCAGATATCCCGAAATCAAACACCTCGGAGTAACACACATAAAACAGATTTGAGCATGAACAACACATGCGTAGAGAAATGAAACAAATAGAGCACACAGACACGCATATCAAAAAGTATACAAAGACAGCTAGACAATTCAAAAACACACACAACAACAAAAAAAGAGCATAAATGCCGAACACCCATAAATAAATAAATAAAACCGAAAAGCACATAAATAGCAAGCTGCAACTTGAATAAATATTCCATTTGAAACCAAAGAATCCAGAAGCAACCGTGTGTATTGAGCTTGAATAACATGTTCCCAGGAAATAAAACAGACAAAAATATGAAAAGCAAATTGAGCTGGAATACGAATTACCCAGAAACCAAAAGAAAAAGATAGACAGATTGAGGAGCAAGCACCTGAGGGGGACATGATCACGAGCTGCTGGGGCTTAGGAATGGAGTCATCGTGGACCTTAATGGTGATGCTGCCACCAGTCCCCGATACCCACCCAAGATTGTAGAACTGGCGGCAGAGGTCCGAGATCAAGACCTTCGTCTCCTTCACTGCCTTGCTCTCCAGGTATGCCTGTGATGAAATCCCCACCTTCACTCCGTTCACTGCAACAGCTGGCACTGCCGCCATTGGATTCTCTAGTAGAGAGAGAGAGAGAGAGGTATTTCTCACTTTGCTCGACAGACAGAGGTGCGTGTGGATTTAGCCTTAAAGATTATAGGCTGTGTTCATCTGCGTACGTTTTAGAGAGAGAAATGAGCGTCAGCTCTGGGGACCTATTTTTTTTTTCTAAGTTCTCGGGACCTATTTATACAAGCATATTCTTCAGATTATGGTGATGTTTGATAACATAGGGTATCAAAATTTTCAGCAAATTAAATACATCCTAAAATTTTTAAAATTTATACACATTTTAAATCTTTCACAAAATTTTAATATTTAAAAGATTCTCAAAATTTTCAAAATATTAACAAACAAACATATCCTGTGAGTAGCGGGTGAGCGTACTTTCCAAGTGATTGTTAATATTCTAATGTTCAGGCATATCATAATAAAAATAAAATCAATCAATTATGGGACTCCGCTCCTTCTCCATCCCTAAACATTTGTCGTCGTGGGCTTTCCTGACTGTCCCTCCCTTGTTTCCTTCGGTCTTTCTTTCGTCTTTGGCTATCCCAGTCATTGGATTCTCGTCTCTGTCTTATTCTTGGTACGTTTTGTTGGCTGTCCATTATGGAGGAGTTGATTGAGAAAACTAAACAGCTGTCATGAATGATCTCTTTGGCTTGCTAAAGCCGAACCATAGTAGAGCTAACAATATTAGTCAGGCGTCCTCGGTGGGTAGATTGGTGGCCAAGAAGGTGCACCCTTTTCATATCATTCAGCCGCTTATCATGTCCAGTTGGCGTTTTCTCTCGGATTTGAAGATAGAGGACGCAGGACCGAATCGCTTTGTGTTTACTTTTGTTACAGCGGAAGAGAAAGATGAGAAAGAATTGTCTCCAAAGGCAATCTCATCCAAAGACCCAAAGGGAGGGTCGGGATCAACCGCGTGGTGGGTTCGGCATGGATTTCTTTTTGTTTTTGTGTTTTTACTTATTATATACATGAAATTTTTTATGGTTTTGATGTATATGCGTTGCTATAAGTGATTCTTTAATACCCACAGCTGATTTACTCATTATTTTCAACAAATCTATCATTTGTTCAAAATCTAGGGTTATCGAGTTCTGCCCCTTCTCCAAAATATGTTAAATTACTTTGTAATTTGTGTATATCTCTACAATAGTGGTTGATCCCTTAGTCCTAGCTCATTGTCTAGGAATTCTTAGGGTGCATAAACCTACTTATCCATACTCAGCTAGAACTAGACCAACTATCAATGTTATTGCAAGTTTTTTTGTCTCAACAACAACTGACCTTTAAAGATAAAAAAAAGTTTAATTCTAAACTCTTTACCTATGAGCATTTGATTCTCAGTAGGATTATCTCTACAAACATCTTTCCCAATAGGCATCTTTCTGCTCTATCTTTTGAAAGAATGCAATTTCTCTATGCTTTTCTGATTAATGATCGTATTGATTTACCATCTCATATTTGTGCTCATATGGTCAAAATGTTCAACTCTAAATCTATTCAAAATAGATTACCCTATTGTTGCTTGATCAAGAAACTTCTTGCTGCTAATTTCATCTTCATTCCCCATAATGAACCTCGTGAAAAAGTTCAAAGTGTTGGTTAAAACACTCTCAGTCAAAGTAAGTCTCATAAGGGTCATTCTAAGTCAATTCCATCATCTGATCCTAGTTGTGGTACTATGCATCTGATCTTGCATATATGGTTGAGGCTCTTAAACATTTGACTGAAAGATCTTCCACCTCAACCGTTGTCCAGTTCACTCTTGTTGCAAATCAAGAAGTTTTAAAACTAGAATTGGCAAAGTTAGTGGCTGATGTGAGCTGGATAAGAAGTCATTTACAAATAGATAACACTGTTGTTTCTCAAGAAGAGCCACTAATGGATGAGCAGGACACAGCTTCTGCGGCTAAAGTTCAGGAATAGGATGTGGAGGACGCGGATGATTTGGCAGAGGATGATGAAGAAGGTGTTGAGGATGCCACATCTGATGATGAGTAGTTTCTTTTGGCTCCTTCATGTCAAAGGGGGAGTAGTTGGTTATGTTTGGATTTTGTGTTTTTTATAGTTAGTTTAGTTTATTATATGTGGATAATGTGACGCTTAGTTTATGATTTGATAATGATAACTGTTAGTTTTCATTTCAGTTAACTCCAGTTAATTCAGTCACTTGATATTACATTTATTGTTGAGCTAATTGCTAATTTGAAGTGTCTTTAAGTCGTGCTGATTGTAAAGGGGAGATGGCCTCCTATGGTAATACTTATCTTAGAGGGAGATTGGTATTTCACTTATGATGCTTATGATTATTTCATTAAATGATTTGATGCTTATTTCATTAACTCTAAACTAACATTCCAACTTGTATCGGGCCATGCTTCCACCGTTTAATGGTGCTACCAGCCCTTTTAGCCTCAGTTAATGGAAAAAGCTATGGCAGCTAAAAATCCATGCACGATTGCGTTTGATGCTTTGGAAAATTGCTTGGAACATCCTTCCTACCAAAACGCGAATTGATCTTGCTATTCACCACGAAATCTTGGACTCTAGCTTATGTCCTCTCTGTGCAACCAAGTTGGAATCTCTACAACATCTTTTTCTTGAATGCAAGGTTAGTTGTGTATTTTGGCAGGAATCCCCTTGGCAATTGATTATTCATAGTTTTGTGCAGCTTCCTATCGTTCATTGGCTCTCGATTATTTTGGATCTAGCCATTATTGGTATTCCTTTGGAGGAATGTCATCATTTTTAACTTTATGTCGTTAATGCCATTGATGTAGTGTGGTTTGAAAGAAATCGAGTGGTGCACGGGAAGTCGGCATGTTCGATCCCGCAACTTTTACCTAAACTACAGAGCCTTACTTTCCAACATTTGGCTGCTTGGCAGTCTCATTCTTCTTCCACTCGGGTCTCTTCCAGTTGGTTGCCTCCTAATCCAGGTGTCATTAAAGTTAATGCGGGCATCATAATCGGCTTCCTTGGCTTTATGAGGGTTGTGACCCTCCTTAATTGTATTGACTTTGTTTTATAGTTTTAATGTTATTCGCTTTGTTATTAAAAAAAATATCTCAAGAATAGGTTGTAGCCTATGTCTTAGTATTGGTTGTGTGTCTCTTTGTAAATAGGTTTTGTGGTGGTGATCACTAGAACTTATGATTTAGGGAATGAGTTTGTGTTGTCATGAAGTTCGCCAAAGGGGGAGATTATAGATGTATTTTAGTTGACATTAATATTTCATGACGTGTCTTAGTTTATTCCAGAGATTCGTGGTTAATGAAGCTCTGCTCAAATTCCAACAGTTCAACATGATTAGTGATCGCTCGGGAATAGTTAAAGTTTGATTGAAGTCTGAGTATAGTCTAATCCCGGAGTCGGAGCGCTGATGTTTGTGAAACACTCTAAGTTTGATCAGAGTTCGCCTACAGTTTTATCAGAATTGGCAAAAGACTGTTATAACGGTTTTAACAGATGCGCCCAAGATTCAAAAACTCTCGAAACTTCGTGAATACCTCCCTCTTACCCCTCATAATATAAAAGTCATTTCTCGTACTCATTTAGTACGTTCTTTGAAATAATTTTAGTGAGATCTAGCTATTGAGAGCTTTTCATGAGATATTCCCTGCAACTGATTCTATAGTTTGTTTTGTGTAAACTGACAATAAACCCAGTGAGTTTTTCTTCTCCATTGGATTTCGGTTTGGTTGTCAAACATTTGGAGTTAATATATCAAAGATGGGTATCTTCAGAGGTTGCTGAAGATCTACAAGGCTGGGTGCTCCAGTTGTGAAGAAGTCGGTTGCACGTGGGTGTGTGGAAAGATTGGCTTGGCTGTAGAGTTTATTTTTGGAATCAAGAACTTCAAATGGAAGAGGAGTTCCTCTTTCTCTACATGGTGCACAAATGGATGTAGTATTCCAGGTAAGGTACAAGTTGTGTTAGACTAGCAAAGGGAAGTTGGGTAGTTTATAGATCATTGTGTACCAAGTTTGAAGATTCTAGTGGATTCGCTTAAACCGGCTTACGAGCCCAGAGAGTTTTTTTTCTCTTGAAAGAATTCTTTCAAGTGGATTTTCTCTTCGCCATCACTATTGGTGTTATTTTGACTGATTGTGATTTCATTGTTGATTGTGTGTTGATATTGCAATTGTTAGTCATATGTTTCTTTGATTAAGATAGATAATCTTGAACATATTGAAGCACTAATAATCTCCAATATCTTGTTCATATTGATTTGTTAATTCTACATTATATACTGTTAGTTCTTGAAGTTTGCTGATATTCATGTGAGACTGTGCAACAATAAAATAAAAAGGACCGAAAATTTGGAGAACTCATTCAATCCCCTTCTAGGTTCTGTCGTCAGTATATTGACTCCTAAACTTCCTTGTTCAAGCAGAAGCAAATGCAAAACCTACTTATCCTAGAGCTAGAGTTGTGGCTGAAGGATCAAATGAAAGCTAGTTTTTTTTTGGAACAAACTGACCATTCCGTTGCAAAAAAAAATTATTTCCATTCCATTTGATGTCGTACGAATTATAGTTTTTGGGATTAAATAAATATCAAACGACGCTATGTGACGTTTAGGGGCATTTTAATGTAAAAATGTTGGAGGTTGGAAATTTTGGGGTATTGAGATTTGTGAAAAAATAAAGATATTTTATAGAATTTTATGAAAAATTGAAGAGAGAGAATATTTAATTAAATATTAGGCTTAAATATTACGTATATCCCCGTTGTTTAACTTTTTGGAAATGCCCCTAGGGTAAAGTTTGTTGTCTCGTCGTTCCTGAGGTTTAAGACGATTTCCAAGCATGTCCCTACGTCTAACTTTCGTAAAAAAATTGATAGAAGTTGCTGACGTGTTAAGCTAAGCACGGGGAGTTGGTCTAGTTGGTTCAAGGCCGTCTGGCCTAATCCTTTTTTCTTTGCCTTCTTTGTTTCCTTTCCGGGTTGTACATGTTCTTCTCGCGATGACGAGTTTTTTCCTGCCATTAAACCGCCCACTGGAGGGCAACTGTGCAGGTTAAAGAACACAAACTGAAGCATGATGTTTTTTCTAATTAATGGGGATTTTTAACCAATATTTTATTACTCCAAAAGTTTGTAAATCTTTAATTACAACTAAAAATGAAGTGAGGATGCAGAGCCAACTTTGATCAAGTTTGGTGGAACAACTATTAGCCGAAGGTCATGTTTTTAAATCTGCAGGCCGCGTTCCAGCCACAGAAACCCCAAGTCCACTAGCCATTCCAAGGAGCACAAAAATTTGTGAAAGGATATTACAACCCACTAGGACGGTCCAGTGACCAACCAAAAAAGGTGGCCTCCAACCAAAACAGAATGCAACTCCAATTTCTCATTCAGAATCCAAAATGGTGGGTCATTAAGAAGCATAATCTATAAAACTGTTTAGGGCAGTTGCAATCTTTATCACCCGATTAAGAAGCATAATCGGTGGATATTTATGGGATGTTTTACCCCAACCCATCATTTCCTGTGCTCCCTACATTCCCTGCACCACCACCATGAGATTGCTGCCCCCCAACAGTCCCTTGCCTAATACAATCGTCCCTTTGATCTCATTACCTCTATACGCTTGATTGTTTTGAAGCCCAGGCACGCTAGCTCCACCACCACCCTCACCGACACCAGTTACGGAAACTCCATGCTGCTCCGGCGCTACCTTCAGTGAAGACTCTCCTTCTCCTCCTCCTGATTCTTAAACCCGAGCTCTTCGCCCTTTCTCAGAGACTGTAGAAATCGCACACAACTCGGGAGAAGGGGGCGACGACATAAGAGACTGAGAAGAAAGGGGCAAGAAGATATCTTAATATTCTAAGCTATATTAAATGACAAGGCAGGGGCATTGTGGTCATTTCCTGTCACTTCGCTGGCGTGGCATGCACACTAGGCGATGGTGGACATGTGTTGGATTTTTATTGGTGATGACGTCGATAGTGTTTGACACGTCAGCAACTTCCGTCAGTTTTGGGACGGAAGTTGGACGGAGGGACATAGATGGGAAAGTGAATAAACCCTAGGGATGGCGGGACAACAAAGTTTACCTTAGGGCATTTTCAGGAAAAAGTTAAATCCCAGAGATATACGTAATATTTAAGCCTAAATATTATAATATTATTTTGTAGTTTGAAGAGAAGAGAGAAATTATTTTATAATTGTGTAAAAATATCGAGGGGTGGAACCCTCTTATTAAAACGGTTTTGTCCGTCTCAAAAAGTAAATTCACTTAAGAACGAAATGATTATATGGACCCAAAAATTCTTTTGGAATGGCTGTCAAGACAGACTAAATCCGTCCCAGAATTTGTTATGTGAAGGAAAATTTAAGTCCCAAAAAATGAAGTTTGATGAAGCGTAGAGTTACCATAAACCAAGAAATCTCCTTCGTGCAAGAGGAAATGGAACTGATTTCGATTGCAGACTTCCCTATATTTGATATATATAATTATGATTAGGAAACAATAGTTGTACGTACTGATGATGGTAAAAAGACTAGGATCACCAGATCAATCGACAATCGTCTGACGGCCACGCCAATGCACATAAAGCTTAGTCTACGAAGCCTGGCCTCTACAAATATTAAAAGTTCATCGATGAACGGTGCTCCTTATATCAAGTTTTTGATATGATATTATCTTTATCACGATATTAAATATTTGAGTTTGAATGTGATATCGTTAGTTTAAATACAGAGATTAAAATTTAAATGTAGGAATGTTTTCTTATCACACTTTGTATTGTCTCTATAAATAGAGACCTTCAATTTTATAATTTGTATGGATTTGTAATACAAAACACAATCATAGAGAACTTTCACAGTGGATGTAGGTCTTCTAAACCGAACTATTATGCATCTCTATATTTCCTTACTCTTTCTCCTCTCTCCATTATATTTCAATTATACATTGTTTAATCTTTCTCCTCTCCCATTTATGTTTCAATTATACATTATTTATCTTTTCATTATCACATTTAAACTGAAATATTTGATATCATGATAAAGATAATATTATATCTGATGAATCAGTTGGTTTACGGTCAACACGTCCAAGTAAATGAATCTCGATCTTCACGTGGCTTCCCTCTGTAAAACCACAAACATAACCCCGGCTCCGGGGTCTAGGACCTCTGACGCTTAAATCAGCTTTTATCTTCTACGTATTTCGCAATTGTGTTATTCAAAAAGAAATCACTTATTATTTCCATCGTTAACTTCTCCTTTTAAAGTATTTCTCCCGCGTTCTTTTCCTTTAGTGGGAATTTTATCCCGTAAGATCGTGCTCTATGATAGTTTGCTCACGTCTACACCATGATTGTTTGCCTCCACTATGGAAATAGAGAATTGTGAAATTGGAGTTAGGACCTGTCGCGGATTGTTAGATAATCGCGCATGGCACGTCTAACAGTTTTTCCTTCTGGATTGAATGCGACATGGGCTTGGTCGCGCTCATTGGGCCTCATGGTCGTGTCCATTGGGCCTCATAGAAACTTAATCATGTGTCTTAACCCAAAGTGGTTTGGGCCAATCATGATTCAGTATTGATATCATCAATATCAAACCTTGATATGATATTATCTCTAACAATGAACTCTTTTACAAGTTATTAGATCGGGTTTTTATGTATTGGCGTCAGGCGATCGTCCGTCATCTGGTGAGCCCAAGTCTTTTTGGACTCATCACGTGCCAGGAGTTATATATTATATCTAACATTTGCTTTTCTTTGGGTTCGATTGACCAGATTGAAATTCCTGAAGGTCGCACTTAATTACATGCATAAGAAAGTGAGAAAAAAAAAATGAAGAAAGGGATCCAAAGCAAAGGAAAGAAAAGATCTGCATAAAAAATGCACTATATATATATATATATATATATATGCTTGGAATGTAGAACTGAATGGAATTTGTTGGGTGTTGTCAAGTTTATTTCCACTAATTGAATTAATGTGCTTGTTTGACATCCTCCAAAGAATATGAAACGGCACTGATACTTGGATGAAACACACATCGTACTAATTACAATAGGTACAGTAGCAGTGAAGCTTCCGACACTCTCCAGTTGTGGCGTTGTCCCGTTCAATGAAGTGCCCCCGAGCAGGTGAACAAGCACACAGTCCTTTCCATGTTTTGCTTTTCTTGCTGAAGCAGTCCTGTTTCGTGAGTGCTTTATATCATAGCCAAACATCATCAAAGAAATTAAAAGATCGTCATGTTGGACTGAGTGATGAGAGTACTTAAGAGATCACACAGAGAGAGACTATGTTCATGATGCTGCATGCGTAAGTGGAAATATATTATGTTACCATAAGCGGAGCCAGGAAGCTGATTAATGGGAGGCAAATTTTTAAAGAAAAATGGTAAAAAAATAATTTATTTGAAAAAAATAAAAAAATTTAGGTGTACAAATTTTTGTTTTAGGGAGCCAACCGGGGCAGTGGCCCCAGTTCGCCCCCTGCCTCCGTCGGTGGATGTGACATTTTCGGTAAATTAATTTACGACGAAAAATTTAGAAATAGTCTTAATTATCGATATATATCTCAAATGACAGTACGTACTTAGGGATAGAAAGAAAGTAAAAAAAACATGCACTGACCTATATTGTTAGCAAGGAGGGTGAGCAAAATCATGATGGCGAATAAGCAATTAGGAGCTGATGATTCAGAAAACTTTATCATCTTTTTCTTAATTTGTTTCTGAAACATGAACTAGCTATACGATTCAAGGTATAATTTATAGCAAAACTGCAGTCGAGTGTGTCCAATTAGATGGATGCTAACTTGCTTAAAAGAAATCATCATTACGTCCTTCAAGAAAACATAAAGGTTACGTGCATCTGATTTTTTTTTTGGCTTTTCTGATGCTTTAATTTATTCTCTCCGGCCGAATTGATTTTTAATATTCTTTCCCTTCGGCCAGGAGCCATTAATAATTGAACGAATAGAGAACACTTTCTTCCCAACTTAAGGATTTATGTTGCTCACTTGTTAATTTGTATATATCTTGTGGCTATGCTGAGAAGTCACTAAAAAATTCTGAACTCAGATCCTGCTTTCCCAAAAACTTGTTAATTAGAATAAGTAGTACTATTGCTTACTGTGTAACGTATATATAGGCTCCAGTGGGAGGTTCTACAAAATTGGAGAAAGGCATAAAAAAGTGGGCTGCAATGGATTTGAAAAAACAGAATAGAAAAGTCAGCAGGCCGAGATTAAATAAAGCATCTAATTCAGCAGGCCGAGATTAAATGAGATGTCTGAGTGTTAAAATTTTAAAGTGTTGGAGCTGGTAAAAAATATGAAGAGCATAGATGATTTGAATGAATTTTTTATATTTATTAGAATGAAATAAGTTATTTATTTATATATCATTAATTCTTAACTCTTGAATTTTTTTTTTCTAGATCACTTTTGGCCGGAAAACGCAACATCTAGCTCTTTATTAATCACGTCTCTAGGACATTAGCAAAATCTGTTTTCAAATATTTAAGGCTGACTTCTCATGAGCATATCTGATTAAAATACGTAATTAGAAATCATAAAATAAACGCGGAAGTCGAAAAGAAATGTACGTTATTATTATTTTTATTTGGTGATCGATCTTTAGGAAAAGCAAAGATTAAAAGTCGAGTTAGGATGAGTAAAAAATCAGGCCGGAGAGATTAGAAGACATAAGTTTATAATGGTTATTCATTTTTTTAAGATAATTAGCTTGCTATAAATATCTTACTCGTGTTATTCATTTTTTCAAACGCAAATTAAGAAGATGATTAAGAAGACTACATCTAAATCCATCTGCTTATTCGGCATACTAATTTGTTTGTTCATCCAGCTCCTTGCTAATGCAGGTCAGTAGGCATTAATTTGTACTTTATTTACTCTCATTACAGGGATCTAACTTGTGTTGCTTATTCGTCCTCATTATTTTAGCTATATATCCTTAATTTGTTTTAATCACCAGTTGTCCCAAAGGTTTTAGCTTAATTTAGATAATCATGTATCTCAAAAGATGAACCTGAGAGATTATATACCCTCCATTTAGTTCATTGTTCAGAGATTGATCACTGTGAAATTACCCAAAAGATTTGAAGGATGTTCCAGAGTTGTTGAATTCATGATGTTGATGTGAGGTTCACAAAGAAGACTGCTTGCAAAAGACAGAAAGGTGAAGGATCCAAGATTGATTGAATAGAAGAGAAGTTGTCTCATTCCCTGCAGTGTGCAGATCCGGATGTGTATTCTGGGTAAGGAGAAAGTGGTTTGGGTTAGCAATGGGTATTGTGTAATCCTAAGATCACTTGTACTCCGAGTTCAATATCTATACCTTTCCCTAACCATCATGTCCGTAGAGTTTTTATCGCTTGAAGTTTGTCTTTAAGGAATTTTCTCTTCGTAACCAAATCCTAGTGTTCTCTTGGTGTGTTTGTTTTAATTACTTTCGTTAATTGTCGATTGATTATTAAGTTGTCCATAATCTTCTTTGATTAGGAAAGTTTTCTTGGCTACTTTGAAGATGTGATTATAAATTGTTTAGATTTATTTCTTCTTGGTGTACTAATTTAATCCACATAAATCTCGATAGAGATTTATTGTTCTTGAAGTTAATGATTTGCTTGTGAGAGTGTGCAGTGAATTTCTAAGAGCAGAAAAATTTGGAAGAACCTATTCAGCCCCTCTAGATCGGGTCCTTGTATATATTGAGTCTTAAACCTTCTTGTTCATATAGGATCGAACAGCTGAATTTAATCAAAATTATGTTTCTAATATTTATTAATGCAGACCATGCATGGTATAGTTTCATATATATACTTTCATTATTCAGTACTATATGGATTTCATATTGATGCTTTGATCATATGATAGAACTGATGGAGCAGAAGCAATATTGTAGGCGCAAAAGCCAAACGTGGTCAGGACTGTGCTTGGTTTGGCCATCGCGCTGTGATAAACAATGCAAGCATTGGGAGAGCGCCTCGTATGGAGACTGTTGGAAGCTTGCTTGCTATTGCTTCTACTGTTAGTGCACACGTACGCACTTACGCGTGCATGCTTCTTCCAAGTATCGTCGTTTCATCACTTTTGCACACAGCATGTCAAAGATTTTCCCAACTCTACTCTGCAGGAGAAACTGGAGAGCACACATTCAGTACGTTGTGTTCCTCATGCACACAGGAACGTGGTATAAGTATGTAGTACAAAAAAAATGTAGAGATCATAAATGCACGCGCCATCTTTTAAGACATACCATTTGCTTTACTATGCACCATTTCCCTATGAATTTTCTAGCCCCCGACTCGCCAAGAAATTTCGTAACCAAAGAAATAATTATATGCATGCACGTCAATTATAACAGTAGTATAGTATATGGGTGTTGTGAACAAGGAAGTTTAAGACTCAATATATTGACCATAGAACCTAGAAGAGAATTGAATAGGTTCTCCAAATTTTCGGTCCTTTTTATTTTATTGTTGCACAGTCTCACAAGAATATCAGCAAACTTCAATGACACTACAATTAATAGTATACAATGTAGAATTAACAAATCAATATGAACAAGATATTGAAGATTATTAATGCTTCAATATGTTCAAGATTATCTATTTTAATCAAAGAAACATATGACTAACAATTACAATATCAACACCCAATCAACAACGAAATCACAATCAATCAAGATAACACCAAGAGTGATTACAAAGAGAAAAATCATTTGAAATAATTATTTCAAGAGGAAAAAACTCTCTGGGCTCGTAAACCGGTTTAAGTGAATCCACTAGAATCTTCAAACTCGGTACACAGTGATCAATAAACTACTCAACTCCTCGTTGCTAGTCTAACACAACTTGTACCTTACCTGGAATACTACATTCAACTATGCACCATCTTCAAACTCGGTACACCGTGCTGGTACTGACCCCCTCGGCTCGCGTATAGTAATCGCATGCACAAAGTTCGGGGATTACCGCACGATTAAAACACTTACGATCGCTTAAATGTCCTCAAAATTTCTTAGCGGAAGACTTGATTAAAAATATTAGTGATAAAAGAAAGGCTGTAAATCGGTTTAAAAACTTGAACAAAAGAAGTGAAATTTCACAAAGTATTAAAATCGGTATACTGCACTTTCCTAAGGAAAACTTTTAGCGTTTAACGACTAAAATGAGGATGAAAAAAATCTTCAAACTATCGTATCATAATCATATGCACTTATTTTAGGAAAATCTCAAAACGAATTTTGTTTAAAACTGATTTGTATCGGAAAAATTGGAAAAAGATTAAAGCGTAATAAAATTGGGTCTTGGGTACTCGTTGACACTTGGGGAAGATTGGTCTTTAGTTGTGATGATGAAAAACCATCTTGGGGGCCACAGGTTGTATAGGTGTAGAGACTAAATTGGGTCTTGGGTATTCGGGATAGTCACATGCGTAAGAATGAACTAGTGGAAATGCTCTTTATTTTCATGTCCAGGGAAGATATTGTTGAAGGCTTTGTTTTTACACGCGGTAAAGACTTGTTTTTACCAAGAAAGTGTTTTTGCATGCTTGGAAAGGACTTTTATTTTAGGGTTAAATGCATGTCATGCCCCTGTGGTATGCAGTAATAGCAAATATGCCCCTGAGGTAAATAAAATCTTTTTCATACCCCTGAGGTAAACATTCAGGAGCAAATATGTCCTTCCGTTATGTCTGTTTGAAACATTAGCGGTAAATGTTGACGTGTCAAAATTAGACACGTAAGCACCAATCATAAATCGACACGTGGCATTTTCGAAAGAAAAAAAAAGGGCGAACCCCTTCGCCGCTCGAACCTTTTTTTTTCGAAAATGCCACGTGTCGATTTATGATTGGTGCTTACGTGTCTAATTTTGACACGTCAGCATTTACCGTTAGTGTTTCAAACGGCACATAACGGAAGGACATATTTGCTCCTGAATGTTTACCTCAAGGGTATGAAAAAGACTTTGTTTACCTCATGGGCATATTTGCTATTACCGCATACCACAGGGGCATGACATGCATTTAACCCTAAAATAAAAGTCCTTTCCAAGCATCCAAAAACACTTTCTTGGTAAAAACAAGTCTTTACCGCGTGTAAAAACAAAGCCTTCAACAATATCTTCCCTGGACATGAAAATAAAGAGCCTTTACACTAGTTCATTCTTACGCATGTGACTATCCCGAATACCCAAGACCCAATTTAGTCTCTACACCTATACAACCTGTGGCCCCCAAGATGGTTTTTCATCATCACAACTAAAGACCAATCTTCCCCAAGTGTCAACGAGTATCTATCACCCTTACCTTATATGTTGTTGTACTGCTTGATTTATGGCACCTAGACAGCAAGACACGAGTTAGGACAAAAAAATAAAATAAAAGCTAATGGGAAGAAAGGGTACAGGCCGACTACCTTTCACCTTTTCCCTTCGGTCTTGGTCTCTTCTTCCATTCCTCATTCCTCTTTTGATTCGGTTACCGGGTCTCTCTCACGTCACTCTCATCTCCTATTTTTATCAGATAGGTGAAAGTGTTCGATCTCTCCTTATGCCGCCAGTTTTAGTCGAGCAAGTCCCACTTAAATACATGGGACTAACCAAAGGTAAATTCCCTCTGGCCATCCTATGTTCCTTACTCTAGGCTAGGAGAATCTTGAGCAAATCACTTAGCAACCAATCATAAAAAGCCAACAAGTCTCCTATATATCACGTCTCTTTCAAAAAAATTAAGCTAAATGGACGAGCCAATCACAAGACTCTACCTAAACGTCCAGCTAAATTTGGATAAGAATGCATTAAATGCTCCTCACATGGTTAAAACACGTGGAAAGAGAGAAAAAAATAAATACGTCATCTGCATAATAGAGCGCCTAAGTCACAAAATTCCCGGGCTCAACACTCTCGGGCTCTAGGGCTCCCGTGTAGTGTTTGGGTCTTAAACCTCCCGAGCAGCGCTCGGGTCTCAGTTCCTGGGCACGCTGGTCTCGGTAACCCCGGGACCTCCCCTTCCTCCCCGGGTTCTTCCTATTCAGTGACCCCGACCCCACCGTTCATTTACCCTGGTCGTCAATACCCAATGCCCCGAGACTTTTCCTCCCGGCATTTAATACTTCATCACCCCAGCCACAAAACTTATTGACCTCAGGCTCAATACTCACTTACCCCGGGTCTCCCTAATCTCCAGATATCCCGGGCAATTTTAGCCGGGTAGCTCGGCCTGTTCCCAACCATCCGGTTATCCGGGGTTCAGTGCCCCCGGGTGTACTGCTCTCAGCCAGCCCGGGAAGTTAGTTCTGAGTTACCCCGAGAATTATTTCTTTCCCGGGTACTCAAGTATCTAACCTATCAGACCCAGATATCCTTGTCTCCCCTGTCTTATACTTTGCGCGTTTTGCCCGGTCAAGATAAAAGCATACTATGTGTTCAATAAACTTCACAATAATAAATAATAACAGGAAGATAATTTAAAAGGTTAATGACCAAAATAGTCCCTGGGTTTTATGCCCTTTATCGATTTGGTCATTCGGTTTCAAAATTGGTCACATAAGTCCTTAGGTTATCTTCATTTATCGATTTGGTCAATTCGTCCAATTTCGTCTCCTCCGTGCACAGTCAGATAACGGTGGGCCACGTCACCACCAATAAAATCGCAACACGTGTATGCTCTTTTTAAAAATAAAAAAAAACTAACGTCCACCTGTCATATTCGGAAAAAAAAAAAACGAACGGGGGAGACCCCTCATTCGCGCGACGAAGGGAGCCCAGATATGGGCTCCCCGTCACCGGGGTGGGCGACTCCCCTGCTCAGGGGTGGCCGGGAGCCACCCACCCCAGCCACAAGGAGCCCAGATCTGGGCTCCCCTCGCCGGGGCAGCTCGCGCCGCGTGGGCAGTGTGGCCGCAAGCCACCCCCGCAGCTCCCACCCCGCCCAACCCTCGCGTCCCTCACCCATGCGACGCGAACCGCCCTTGCAAGGGGAGCCCAAATCTGAGCTCCCTCTAGCATTGGTCTCCACCGCGCGAGGAGCCTAGATATGGGCTCCCTCTCGCCCCACCATCGCCAGGGAGCCTAGATCTGGTGGCCAGGAGCCGCCCACCCCAGCGACGGGGAACCCAGATCTAAGCTCCCTTCGTCGCACAAATGGGGGATCTCCCCGTTCCTTTTTTTCCCGAATATGCCAGGTGGACGTTAGTTTTTTTGTAAAAAAAAAGCATATACGTGTCCCGATTTTATTGTTGGTGACGTGGTCCACCGTTAACTGACTGTGCACGGAGGAGACGGAATTGGACAAAAGGACCAAATCGATAAATGAAGATAATCTAAAGACTTACGTGACCAAATTTGAAACCTAGAGACCGAATCGATAAAAGGCATAAAACCCAGAGACTATTTTGGTCATTAACCCTAATATAAACAACATAAACAAGAATACTCTCATAGGAAGGATGATGGAAAAATATTCAAAATTATAATCTCGTACTTTATCTTAATAAGCTGAAAAATAATGGAAGGTTAAGCAAAAATTATACATATTTCGAATCCTTTAATAACAAATATCATAAAAAAAAATAATATGTAAATAAATCAAGCAACTCAGGGTGTCACATCCATGCAGGAAAAGAGGAACTCCTCTTCCATTTGATGTTCTTGATTCTAAAACTCAAACACTACAACAAAGCCAATCTTTTCACACACCCACGTGTCATCGGCTTCTTCACAACTGGAACACCCATCATTGGTAGATCTCCAACAACCTCTGAAGATACCCTTCTTTGATACAGTAAACTCTTGATGATTGACAATCAAACTGAGATCCAATGGAGAAGAAAAACTCACTGGGTTTATTCTCAGTTTACACAGAACAGACTATAGAAACAGTTACAAGGAATATCTCATGAAAAACTCTCAATTGCTAGATCTCACTAAAATTATTTCAACATACTAAATGAATGAGAGATATGGATTTTATATTCAGAGGGGTCGGCGGGAAGGTATTCACGAAGTTTTGAGAGTTCTTGAATCTTGGGCGCATCTATTAAAACCTTTATAACAATCATGTTAAACTGCTAGACTTTAACTATTCTCAGGCGATCACCAATCATATTGAACTGCTAGACTTTGAGCAGGGCTTTATTAACTGTGAATCTCAAGAATAAACTAAGACAAGTTATGATGTATTTATGCCAATTAAAATTGAAATAAGAGAAAAGACAGAACGAGGAGGGATTGGACCGTACATTTGTAAATGGGTGAGCTCCACTGTATATGTCAACGCAAGAAAAAGTAAAGATGCCGCAACAATAGTAATTGGACCGTACATTTGTAAGTATATAATTTTTTTTTTGGAATATTAGCAAAAGAGAAAGACTGGCCTATAAACGTTTGTTACATGTTGCGGTACGTAAATTAATGTCTTTAATGTCCCAAATGTGCTTAAAAATCCAAGTGATCACCATTAATCAACGTATCAACGAGAATGTCTCATAGTTATCATTTATAAGTTACTATGCTGTCATGGAGAGTGTTCATAGCTTACGTACATATTTAACCTTACGGTTCAAGTAAAAGTCATTTTACTTTAATATTTTCAAATGGCTTTTATGTTTCCTTTACATGTGCTTCATTTGTATAAAATAATTAATAAAATTTAGTCAACTCAAAATAGAATTGATCAACTATAAAATGAAGTTTTAATTTATATAAACGAAGGAAATTAATTCCTAATATCTTATTCTCCCACTACACTTGATGATGTGCTTCTCTCTAATTTTTTCTTGCTCTCCCAACTTTATTATCTTGATATCTATCTTAGATATATTCAAAATTGTATGCACTTTATTTTAAAATATATATTTTTGTTGTGAAATATTTTACTTGATTGTTACATATGTTACTTAAAATTCACCTCAAATTGATATTATGAATCAAGTTTACTATTTATACAAGATTACGAAAAATATAACATCTACTCTCTTTAGTGGACTAATTTTTTATAGATGAAATGACATGTATGTCTAAAAAAATGATCAAAGGAACCGTCTTGTTCAAAGTTGTACCCTAGCTATCGTGACTAATTTGTTAAAAGTTAAAACCATAGGAACTGTATCAGTAATTTATAACCCTTAAACCTTTAATGGCGAGTGAGAGCAAGCAAGAGCTTCTTAGCCCCCTAAACTTTTAAGGGTTTTAAATTACTGATACAATCCTTGTGGTTTTGAATTTTAATAAATTAGTTTATAGGGTACAACTTTGAACGAAACGGTTCCTATAATCTGTTTTGTAGATACACAGGTCATTTTGTCCATCAAAAGTTAGCTCACTAACTGAGAAAAGGTTTAGAATAAGCTATCTGACCCCGATAATGTATCTTGACCCCGAACATACGTCGGTCTTTCATTAGTTGACTAATTTTTTATAGATAAAAAAATTTATATGTACAAACAATAGACAATAAAGACCGTTTCGTTTAAAGTTGTACTTCAAATACTAATTTGTTAAAAGTCAATACTACTGTAAAAATAATTAAGCCAACTTTTAAAGGGGCAAACGATCGATGTTACGAGCTTTTCTAATAAGAAAAGCCTCAGTTTCTGTTGAGTTTTAACCCTTGACTGAGTTAGCTGTTGAAATCAGATTTACGCGATGATTAGCATCAACTCTACTCATGTGATACTATTTAATTAGCTTTTCTTCTTTAATTACCAGTTCAATACAGTTTTCATTAATTTATAGTGGCTCTTAAACTCATACAAATCCAAGAGTCCAACAAAAAATTGATATAGTTTATGGATAATTACGAATATTGAGCAGTGGGATATTTATCTTGAATATGTCGTGGGTTTGATGCAAGTGAAACCTCTAACTTTGTAAATTAGTTGTCGACATGTGATGGTCAGTGCACGTGACTTCGTTGCTAGCATGCATGGTGGCAAATTAGCTTCACCTGGAGAGCCTGTTTGCCGACATTATTGTCGTTTTTTCTTTCTTCCAAAGCTGCCGACAAAGGCTCTCATTTTGACCAAAAAGTAGTCACTCGTCTCACCAACCGATCACATCCCCGGACCCATGTCCTGTTGCACGACAATGAAAGAAAAAGAAGTTTCTAGTCCTCTATAACATAGCTGTAACGTCCGTTAGGTCCAAGTACCACAAAAAAGTGACACGTTACGTTCCAGTACTACCCGTTGCCGTTGAGCTTTCAAACTAGACTAGATGACCGTTGGCGTATAAAAAAAACAAAAAAATCACTAAAGATGATCCTATGTATCGGGTAGAAATGGGCGCCACGGAACAGAGCTCAGAGAGGGTCCGGGTGGCGGGTATGGCAGAGCCTTCTGAGACTTTTTCTTCGAGCACTTATATTCTCATGATTTTTTTTAAATTCCCATTATATAAAATATTCTACGATCACATTATTTTTAATATTATATAAAAATAATTAAAATATATATATTAATAAAATTAATATCACTTAAAAATTTTTAAAATATAAAAAAATTTTAAAATACACGCAAACCGAACAGCAGCCTATTCTGATTTGGACGCGAGGGATACGTGGAAACTGGGAGAGTAACGCGTGTTGCAGAAGTCGACGCATCATATTCTTTTTTGATAAACGACGCATCATATTCGTCTGTAGAGAAGTATGTGGCGGAGAACTGACAGGGGAGGTGTTTACAGATTGAATGTAATTAATTGTTATCGACTGCCGACTTGGACACATAAGATAATTATTGTCGAAATAAATAATTAAGATAATAAATTTCGTAGTGTTTGATTTTTTTATGATTTAAAATTATATTTTTGTAGTAGTTATTGCCGTTAAAGAGGTAAGTGATTGATCAAAAAAAAAAAAAAAAGGTAAGTGATCATAGCCTACCTACCCACATGAACTATTTAGCAAGGTTAGAGGGACAGAGTATCTAATGGAACTTGAGATAAGGCCACAAAGACGTACACCATGCACCAAGTCAAGAGTCAAGACGTTTTAAGGGCCACGCATATTTATATAAATTAATTTGATTAACGTCATGTTAGGAGAAAAGACTACGCCAAGAAAGAAAAAATAATAATATAGGAGAAAAGACTACAGCTCCAGATTCCCTAGATTAATGGTAATCTCCACAGCCACTCTCTTTCTTTCTTTAGCTTTCGCTTTTGAGCTAGATAGCTGCTTGGACTTCTATCTAGGAAGTCATTTGCAGAAGATCGGCACGAGGCGATAAGTGCTAATGGTCAAATCTAGCTCAATGCAATTTTTTTTTTTGGGTAAGAAGCATTGCATACTTATCAACATTGTCTTAACTTTTGGCAAATTCCTTATAATGTCCAAATTCAAAAAAAAAAAAAAGGAATTTCTTGGTCTCACATGGCCCGGTTGACGACCCTCCTTTGTGTTTGGTTTGAAACTTTTTAACTGTTGAGTTGGGCTGCGTTTGCAACCAAAATTTTCTTTAAAATTTTATCTCTCTCCTAATAAAATACTCCAATATAATCTCTCTCCCATCAAAAAATATAAAAAATTACCTCTCTCTTCACCTTTTCACTAAACTCAATACCAACACATATTCTTATACCAAAAATATTACAACACAAACACAACCTTAATCGCTGAGGAATTAACATGTAAACCCTGGTCTGGATAGCATGGAGTCTAGTGTTCATTTGTTGCCTTAAAAAAAAATTGGTTGATTTACTGTCAGTTTTATACTTTACACAGTAAGTTACCACTTTTAAGATATTATACTCTCTTGAGAAAATTCTTAAATTTTTAGACCCTTTATACTGTCCAACTATCAATATTAGACATTTTACATCTTTCGTCCTATAATAATATTTTTAAAAATTTAATAAATTTATAATAATATCTTTAATATATACCAAATAGATTAAAAATATTATCGTAAATTGAGTCTAAAAATTTGATAAAAATTATAAAGTATCTAAAAAATAAATAATATCTCATGCTGCCAGTTTAAAGTGAAAATTGGAAAATCTACTTTAGCTATGCAAAATATATTTTTCGCAAGTTCAAAAGCACCGTCGACCTGCAATGATTGTAGCCAACCTGCCACGGCAAATTGCATGCGCAATTATTTGTTTATTTTTCTATAGTCGAATTGATCTCATCATACAAGGTTTAGGCACGTGAAGGACGGATTGAAATTGTCTGACATTTGAGTGACCGAATTGCAGGCGTAATTCGAGGAGAAAGTGAAAGAGGTGTGAGTCCCGTTCGTGCAGAGGTGTTGTTCGAGCAGGAATGAGTCCCAAACGAGACTCACATCTCTCTCACCGAATTGCCTCTACAGGTATCCTCATCGGTGAAGGACAATACCGAAACCAAACCAAACAAGGACGTGTTTACACCTTGGTTTAGGTAGTAAAGGGTGAGCGGGGTTAAAGAAACGAGAAGGCCAAGTTTGCTTGCTGTATTGATTGGAGGGCAGCATGATCTACCTAATTTAAAGCTATTCCTTCCCTAGAAAAATAATTTCTCAACAGTAATCAAAGATCTCAACTGACATCCACTTACTCCAAGTATAGTATGAGTGATGAATTACCGTTCCCACGCATTCAAGCATTCAACTCAGCCCCCTTTGCCCACCCCATGTCAATATCCTACCTGAATTTTTCTCTTACAACACATTCAAGATTTCTTAACCCTCTAGATTTTTTTTTTTATAACGAGGAGAAATTTAACCTATTCAGTCTATAAATTCGACCTACCTAACGGATTGTTTTAGATTAATCTGACTTTCTTAATTAAGTAATCCTAAAAAATTATCTTCACCTTGAATTGGGACTTCAAAAAGAAGAAACCTGTGTACTCCAGGTCTTGTACACGCATGCCAACACTCAAGGATATGTTCGGTTTGAGTAGAAACGTAGGATTTTAGAGAAATTGTGAATATTTATGTTGAATAGTATTTTATTGGTGTTTGTATAGAGTGGAGAGAGAAATGATTTGATGTAATTGTTTAATAAAAAAGTATTGGAGTTATGTAAAAAAATATAAAAAGAAAAAATTTATGTTAAATAAAAAAGTGAAGTTATCGAAGATTATATAAAATGTGTTTTTTTGAATTCTGAATATATTGGCTGATAATTTTGTGAATATATTTAAATTCTGAAAAAATTTAAAAAACCAAGGTAACTTTGAGATTCGAACCATCACTTCCCACAACTACACGACGATTTTTGTGGAATAGATAGAGGACTACGAAGCTGACCCATTGTCGAGACAATTAGATGTAAAATTGATTCTGACAAGAAAAGGAAAAAGAAAAAAGAATCTCAATTATTGTACCTCCTTTTATGTTCTTTTGCTTTCGAACTATTCTGTTTGCTCTGAAGTCGATCGTATCAATATCTCCTAAATTATTTTTTGATGAAGACTGTTTGATGCCTTTTATGAAGTGTAAAGGAATCCTCAGCGCCAGAAAACTCAAAACCCACAAGAAATTGAACAGCAATACTTCACATTTCTAACAAAATATTGAGAAATTTTAAAAAAATTTACTTTATTAAAATTTTATGAAAGTTTAAATGTGTAGAGATAAAAGTTTAAAATATTAGAATGGGTTTATTTTATTAAAAATTCAAACAAACATAACCTTCATCAATCCAAACTTTTTTAAAAACCTGCCTAAGCTTGATAAGTATTAAAAAAATATCGCTGTATTACGTAAAATTGAACCGGAGGAGGAAGAAGGCATGGACGAGGGATTTGAGTTACTGTGCCATTGAGAACGATGTTGGTAATTTTCTACCCTGCTCTGGTACCACACGTTGAATGCAAGAAAAAAGACAATATTTTGTATCTGTTTGGAGTGAAATCCTGAAATGTACATCAAGTGTCTGGACTGAGACGCTCCCTTCATATCTTTAAAACGTTCCCACGAAAAATCTCAACTGAACTGACCCAAAAGAATAATCACTCGCCAGAAATAACATATAATTTAAATCGAAAGTAGATTACTATTTTCTAGTGTACACAAGAAGAACAAATTTAACCAGAAGAAAGAAAATTTAAAATCTTTAATAATGACAAATACCACAAATTAATTACTCTGCTTTTGGTTCTCTTTTTACTAAAAAGCACCCAAAGCGCTGCTCAAAGCCATAGACAGCCAAAAAGTAACCGAACCCAACCAAAGATTTGTAATTGTTGGAGTTACAGCCCACACAGATGATCTTGTCGACGACGGCGCGTTTACGTTTCCCGATGGAGTTCCAGGTTCCGTCGACGGGGATGGCGTTATCTGTTCGCTCGAAGGTGTTGGAGTTGTTGGTTCTGGCGGAGATGCTGGCGCGGCGGCTGTCGGAGATGGTGACGTTGGCGACATAGTTGGAGTGTTGGCTTCTGGAGAAGGTGGCAGTGTTGGTGAAGCTGGGGTTGTTGGAGCGTTGGCTCCTGGGGAAGGTGCTAGCTGCGGCGATGACACTGCGGGCACAGGCCCATAAGGCAATGGAGCTGATACTGGTGAATTTTTGGGAGCATTGGACACAGGGCCTGGTGATCTTGGGGCCAGGGCTGGTCCCGGTGAGTTCGCAGGAGGCTTAACCGACGGAGTCGGTAGCTTAGGCGCCATAGACGGTGGTGGATTGGGTGACATGGGAGACGCGGCTGGGACAGGCCCATAACGCCATGGAGGTGATACTGGTGACGTTTTCGGAGCATTGGACACAGGGGCTGGTGATCTTGGGGCCAAGGCTGGTCGGGGTGAGTTTCCAGGAGCCCAAGACGACGGAGCCGGTGCAGTATGGGGTGACATGGGAGACTGCGTACCTGGGGCTGGGGTCTGAACACCCGGGGCTGGAGCTTTAGGAGTTGGAAATGGAGTCGGAGACGGCGGAGGCTTTTGGTGATTGGGTCTCACAGCCAAAACAACAACAGTCAGTTTCTGTCCCTTCTCACAGTTTTGCTTGTTCCCACTGATGAAAAAGAAAGGCCCCGACCTATCAAACTTGAACTCAGAATCACCGTCATCGAAATTCTTGATGGGGTTTTTTGTGTTGCAATTGTAGTAATCGTCTTTGCTCACAACCAGCACAGAGTCCGTCCCTTTCTTGTACTTGAAAACTACAAAAAAGAAACAAATAAACAAAGAGGCCCGCAAAATAAATCAAACTACGTACATGGATAAACAAAGAAAACCACAAAATAAATCACAAGTCCCAGATCAATGAGCTGAAAACAAAATAGGGAAACGGGATGTTATGCATGAAAACGTAATTACCGAGGGCGTCATTGACTTGGAACCTGTTTCTCCCAGACCAATGGCTGTAGCTCTCGGAGGGGTTCAGGACCCACCCATCTCTTCCACCAACATAGTACTTGAAGGCCTGGGAAGATGATAGAAAAAAGGAAGAGAGAACAATGGAAAGGAAGATATGTCTCTGAAACTCCATCAGGGGATGAAAACAAAGAAGGCTGTCCTTTGAAGTTGGGAGAGTTTAGAAAAAAAATATATAAATTGAGGAAGCGGCAAGTGACCCACGAGGCTTGAAGGAAGATGACCAAAAAGCTGCTTTTGAAAAAAAGAGAGTTTGCGCGTGTGGGAGCTGAGGCTGTGAAGGCTATGCCTATAAAGTATACAGGGAGAAGGAAGGAAATTTTGCAGAACGCGTTCAAATAGAGAATTTGGCCCAAAAAAGAAGAAGCGTTTAAGACACGGTGAATCAGCTGCCGCTAGCTCTTCAGCCGTGTTAGGCACTCCATGCGTGGATCAATCGTGTGGACCCAACGTACCATTGAGAATTTATGAGGCGGCAGGATTTCTGCGGGTTGGAGCGTCATAAAAAGTGATACGATTTTGACACATAAGTTGGTCGGATGTACTAAAAAAGAAAAGGCCTGACATTAACAAAAGATTATTAAATAAAAATATACAGGGGGCGTTTGTTTCTCAATTTTTCCGACCCCCAATATTTTCAAACAATCATAAAATAATATCTCTCTACTCATTAAATTATAAAATAATATTATACTATTCAATTAAACCTTCTCTCTCCCCACTTTTCTATAAAATACTATACTTTTTCACAAACCCTAATACCCAAAATTTCCAAAATCTCAATATTTCCACAAACAAACGCCACCATAGTGACAAAAAAACAAACAAAGTGAAAAAAGTCACTTATGCCCCAAACTAATATACTTTCCATAATCGAATGGAACATTTATAAGTTATTATAAATTTGTCAAGTATACAAATGAACCTTATAAATGAGAATTTTCAATTTACATTGCACTACATCAACTTACCAAGTAATTGGAGTTAAATATTTTAAATGGAAATGTTGACACTTCTATAAATCAATATAACTATATCATATTATAATCATATTAATTTTGATAGCTTTTTTTTAATGAGTTCATAATATTTAAGAATTAACAACTCACTGTCGATTGTTAAAGTCTAAATAATCAAAAAGATTTGTGGACAAATTTTGGATATATGTACTAAAGCATATAGTTGGGGAGAGCTGAACTGTACCACAGTTTATACCATTCTCTTCCTCTAGACTGGGCAGAAATAATATAACATCTCGCCTTTAATTTCCTTTCATTGGGTGAGGCTCGCGGACAATGAATGGATTGGGTCCATAAAATGTGGGTCACAATTTGACCTAAATAAAAGGTAAAATTTGGGAATACAATTTGCATAAACAGAAAATCTAACGGGCAGATGTAAGTAGGGGTGAACAAGACCGGACCGGACCGGAAAATCGGACCGGATTTCCGGTCCGGTCCGGTTCTTTTTCTTAAAATACGGTTATCCGGTCCGATCCTCCTTTTTAATAAATGCGGTCCGGACCGGACCGGACCGCATTTATTAAAAAAATAAAAAATATATATATTTTTTATTATTTTTAATACAAATTATAAACATAAAACGTTTAATTTTAATCTAAACTAAAACTTAACATTTTTATATACACTTCCCATTTGAAATTAACCTAAAAAAAATTTTGAAAAAATTTTAAAAAAATTAAAAAATTGAAAAAAAAAAATTTAAAACAGGTCCGGACCGCATTTAGTGAAACCGGACTGGACCGGAATGCGGTCCAAAAAACCGGACTGCATTCCGATTTTTCAGCCCTAGATGTAAGATATTTTGAATTTTTGGATGTGGACCATGTCCAACTATGCACTTAATTTGGAACCGACATCCATTTAGCTCGTGGCCTATTTTGTTGGGTTAGTCCTACATCGATTGTGAAGGGGTCAGTGGTCAGTTTATATGTGTGAGAGAAAATCTCACTTCTTAAACTAGTTTTTGGGGCCGGTGGTCAGTTTATATGTTTGATGTGTGAGGGACAGATTATTGGGGTTAGTCTCACATCCCTTATGGAAGGAATTGGTAGTGTGAGGAAAAATCTCGCCTCTTAAACTAACGTTTAGGGTTGAGAAGGCACGAGAACACCCAACATATTAGCTTGAAGACTCATATTGAGTTCTGCATCAAATATTGAATAACATATTTTGAATGAGTTACTGCATGCAGTGCTGAATGGTTGAGCCTTCGACTGTTTCTGGATCAGCCCATTTTCAAGTTTAAACCTATTTGGTCCACTCCGGATCTTCGAGACCTTTTTGTTTAATTCTTTTGGGCTTCTATATATATATATTCTTAACTTGTTAGGTTTGATTCTAGTTTTTGCGTCGATTTCGTTATAAACATAATGATATCAGCCTTTCAGAATTCTCGACACTCGATCGGCACAATATGGAGAGAGCCTAACATAGTAATTACACACACCTACGCCAACCAAAAGAAATAAAGGGCAAATCAAAATAAATCGTCAACGAAACAAGTAACAGTAGAAGAGGAGCAGGAGTTTTCTTGCTTGCAATTTTATTGATGGCACATCGTAAGAGTTAAAGCATGATATACACTTTGTTGCGTATCTTCTTCTTTCTTTTCCCCACACTTTCTTCGGGCACCGACTGCTATCAGAGAATAAGAACCGATTCATACATGGGTGCGTGCCAGCAATCTTAAAGACAGAAAAAGCATATAATAGTATCACATAAAGTCTCGCATCCTGTCTTGCAATCGGTGGCCGTGGTGCCTTCAGATATACACATGGGGTAGCACTTTCGGTAGCACTTCCGGTCCACCTCCCATCTAATGGCTTCTCCAAACTCCACGAACGCAGCCAAAAAGATAAAGGCGATCATTAAAACCACTGCTGCGGCCTTTCTTGACGCCATTTTCTTGCCTTCGTGTGTGTATACCGCGTGGCTCGGTATATTTGGCTTTGTCAAACTCTGCAAGAAGATGGTATGAGGGGTTTTGATGGAAAGATTATGCTCTTATATTACAATAACAATGGATTCAGAGTTGGAAGCATGCATGTAAGGATCGTTTCTGTTGTAATTTGGAGCTGAGTTATTTTTGGGTTGAAGAATTAGGCTGGAGGGGTTTTTTCTGTGGCGCAGAGGCAAAAGCGGACAAACCAGTGGTGTCAATTAATTAGTATCAAGACATAAAAGAGCATGCATGCGTATAACGAGGGTACAAATCTAGGTTGTGAAGGGGTATGGATATGATCCGATTTGTTGTTTCCAGATATCATAAGGCTATAAATGAGGTCTTTTGTTCTGTGCCTTTTGAATTAGAGAGGAGTCCGATCCTTTGAATTAACTTCTACACAAACGAACACGAAATAAATTAACTGTCACAGTAGAACAAAAAAAAAGAATTAGTTAATTCATCCGCACAAAACGCAAGTCTTGTTATCGAAAATAACTCTCATAGAAAGAAAGGAAGTACTCTGTCAAAATTCTAGGGTAGATAAACATATTAAACCTAAAGATAGTAAGAGGAAATCCCGGCCCGTTGGTAACGGACTAAACTTCGGGGCAATGGGTTCTCTGTTCATATTCCTGGAATTAGAAGTCCAGGAAGAGCCCAGTTCTAACAGAATTAAGGTCCTAAATCAAGTGGGCCCATCTAACGGGCACAAAAGATACACTGAAGTATTTGTAAACTTTTTTTTTTCCCTAAATGAAGTATCTGTAAACTGCTTGCATTCTACTACTCTTCTCCGAATACATATGTGGAAGGACATTCACTTATCTTTGATCTCTTGAGCAAGTTCCGGAATATATCACTAAATTCGATGTACAATGCATAAAATAACGGGGATAGGTAACCACTGTTGCTAATCACTCTTAACTTCGTGGAGTTAAGCTAGACCAAAACTGGATTTTCCTTGTTACTGTTCATGGGGAGATCCAGTTTAGCCCATTTCGTTCGTAGTGTAATCAACAAGAGGGTGACGGCTTGGCAGGAGAGGCCGCAGATTAAGCCAATCCACAAACCCTGTAAAGAATAATGCACACCAGGCAAATTTTAGATAAGTAGACATCACCTTTAAGCATGCGAGTGCTCTCAGATTACTTGTACGTTTATGCAAAGAGGCTACTTGATGTTTTATGAATTTTGTTGGACAGAAATACTGCAGTGTCCGGTTTACCTTCGCCTCTAGTTTGAACTTAAAACCAAGGAGGACTGCAATTGGTACACCTATGAAGTAGAAAGTTGCCAGGTTGACGTACACAGCCAAGTGCTGCCAGCCACATCCTCTGGCCACACCTGCAGTTTCTAGATCATTAGCGCAAGAAACGGAGAAAAGACCGGTCGAATATAATTCAAATAATAAAATCTTCATCTTCCTATGAGTTTAAGTTTTTGGGGTGAGTGATATATTACACAGGGACAACTGCTCGTAGATAAAAAAATCTATTGTTCAAACCTGATAAGACGCCTTGACCAGAATCAACCATTATTGAAATTGCAAGTAGCGGTGTCATTGAAGCAAATTCCTGTATAATCGTAGAGCTGTCACTGAAGAATCCAGCCCAGATGTTATGACCAAAGACAAGAGCCAAAACAACCGTGAGTCCAAGAATAACAGAGAGCTTGAGAGTCACGGCCATGGCTCTCTGCGCCTTGTTGGGATTGCCTGCTCCCAACTCATTTGACACCCTTGTGCTGCCACAATAAAGTTTTATTTTGGAGGTGCAAGAATTCAGAAATTGAAGGACCCGAGAGAATAGAAGCAACCTACTAGAACTTATTCAACCAACGAACCTTGCAGCAGCACTAAGACCATATGTAATCATGTAGGCGATAGTTTCTGTGTTCACACTGGATATACAATCCAAAGAGGACAAAAAATTCACAATAAGTAGTGGAAATTAATTCTGAAACTGAGAACCGGGGAAAAAGATAATGAAACTTACCACATCGCAATCAATGAGGTAGTTACTTCTGAGTTTTGCATCAGCCCTGCTAAGAATACCAGGATCTCGAAAGCCCAGTACTCCAAACTGGCAAAAAATTGTGGAAGTAGTGGTTCAGTAAATCATGTGAGGTCATCTTTAGATCATACTTCTGCTCCTCTCGGCTGATCAGCATGCTAGCGACTCGTATTATAGGGAACACTTCAGTTCTTAGACGTTTTTGGACAGAATGCTATTGTCAAATACAACTGTGTTCCCTCAGATTGGTTCAGATGAGTTGGAATTTCTTCCTTCTATGGTACAGTACCAGTAGAAAGAACATTTAGTAGGTCTGAGTTTTGTTATGTCTATCCTAACAATGCTGCGTCATATCTCGTGAGATTTAACCTGACAAATCACACTGGATGCTACAAATAGGTTGTATACAAGTTTGAATAAGGCTGTCATTGCTTAGTTCTAAACAATTAACAAGAAGCATAACGAAGGTAATCAAGTAGCAGATTGTTTGGTAGGCCAAGGGGTAGCAGGAGTCACAAAAAGGTTTGAGGGAGTTGAACAAATGCCTCGTCGTTTGAGAGGTTTGATTCGTCTTGACAAACTTGGTATTGCTAGTATTCGTCGTTATTTTTTGGTTTTTTTTCCTCATGGTGGGTAGGTTTTTGTAGGTGGTTTTTTTTTTGTTTTTATGTGTTAGTACCAATGTATTCCTCCACCACAAGTGAAGTGAGGCTCCTCTAATAAATTTCAGAGATTCATGGAAAGAAAAAAACAAGCATAACGAAGAGATGGAATAATCAAATTTCAGGTCACTTACCATACCATTGCAGCCGAAGGCAGGGCTAGTTTCAAGTTGGTAAAAATGTATTGGCATGAATCCAATGAAAATCCTTCAAATGTATGCTTAAATTTCTTTGAGCAAATGACATACGTGGCCAATGTTAGGATTGACAACCATAATGAAAATGAAGCTGCCAAAGAAGCTCCCTTTAAGCCAAGAGCTGTCCAATGTACTAAAGCATAGACAATACCAATATGAATTACCAATGGTGGCAGTGAGAATATGACCAATGCCATAACTATAGATTGTGTCTGAAGAAATCGCAAGATATTCTGCAGAAACCCATATGCAAAAAGTCCAGGAATGAGAAATTTTGTATAGAGTGCAGCTGTTTTTGCAATATCTGTGTTTTGATGAAGTAAGATCAGTATGGGCTCTGTATAGAGCCACATGATGGATATGATGATACAGAATAGGAAGGATATGATACAAGAGGATTGCAGATAAATTCCCAACATTCTGTACGATTTTGCACCAAATCCTTGCCCACATAGTGTCTCAAGAGCTCCACTTAATCCAACCTAAAATTATAAGTATAAAGAACGGAGCTTCAGACTTAATGTGCAATCGTAACAGCTAGCCTATAAGGATTACGGACAAAGCATGAACTCTGAAATCTAATCAGAGATTTAACTCACCTAGCACACTATAAGTTCATAAAACTCACAATCTATAAATTATAAGTCAGATTTCAGTCCATATTCTCATTGATGATTATTGAAAATTGATGTTGTTCAAGAAAATTCCATGTCATGAAGGAAATATATGAGAAGGTGCAGTGATCCGAATGATAAGGATAACAATCTCATGCTAAAAAGGGAGGCTAAAGGATTGTAGTTCGAGCTTTACATTAAAGGTCTGCGGTGGCTTTAATCAAAATCCGAAGTTTAATCCAAATGGGAGACTGTTCATTTGGGGAAGGGTCCGCATTAAAGCTCTTAGAAGAACAGAGGACTAGAGCTTTGGGCGGTTCTTACACCTTGGTATCTACTCTATCAAATGCATGGGGCAAATTACAACTATAGATCTGCTAGCTGGTTATTGGCCGTGACAACAGAAGTGAGAATAGGTACCAAAAGCAACAAATTGGCCAGAGAAACAGAGGAGTTCGAGCGACAAGTTTGTTGTCCAAGTAACTAGATAGGACTAATAAGAAAAAAAACATAATAAGAATATACAAAGTAGAAACCCTCGAAGTATATTAAAGAGGATCTTTTTTGAGGATGAGAACCTAAACTAGCATCTTAATCTCAGAACGAAGAAATAGATTTAATTATTTAAATGACATTTTCTTAAAGCTTTTTTATATATGCTTGCTTTAAGCTTTCTTTTATTTTTCTTTTCCTAAAGCTACTTTTTCTTTCAGCCTTCATTGTCTCTCTTTCCGGCAATATCTTTTTCCACTTTCTTCTTTGTTGTTTCGCTTTTGACCCCTTGCCTTCACCCCCTTTGCCTCATCATGAGTTTTATTGTCCTGTGCGGACGGAATTACGCAGACTTAAAAGATTCTTTGGGAAAGAAACAACTCCATAGACGAGAAAAGGAAACCTCCACCAACACCCCCACTGGGCCACCCCCACTCCTACTTCTTTATTTCATCCAGAAGATATTTAATAATAATGAACAGAAGTATAAGGACAAATTGATAGCAGTGCTTCCCACATATTACTCATGGAATGTACCCGTGATGAGCTGCGCACTCCTGTTAATTATTTTAGTTTCGCTCTTCCACAAGAAAGAAAGTCTCTGTGTCGATCTTTCTGGGTAATACTTTTAGTGACTGAAACAAATGAGAATTAAAAGGAAGTTTAACAAACGAAAAATATTGTTCAACAACAAGATTTATTTTCTTCTCTGTTGTTTAATATATAATTAAGCTCAAGAAACGAAGAGGAAAAAGCTGGAAGTAATTGCACTACGCCAAGACATACAAATGACAGAGGAGATACCATGAAAGCAAACCCGGTAACAGTTGCCCACGAGTTTGCAAGAGTGGCACCGGCGAGCTCAAGCTCGCCAAGGTGGCCGGCGAACATGACGGAGACCAAGGTGATTAAGTAGTAGAAAATATTTGTCAGAATCAACGGTAGAGAAAACAAGACTTGTTTCTTCGCTTCCTCCACGTCCAAGACTTTCTCCCACCACCTTCCTCTTGTTTCTTCTTCACCGTGAACAACCTCTATCAGGGGTACTGTCTCGTTCTCTAAATTTGCGTTTGCTAACATATCTATTTTCCTGTTCTCTCTTCTCCTTATAATTTCATATATAAGGCATGATATATTCTTATAAGGCGGTGACAATGAAGTTGTCCAAGTTTTGATTCCTATAAATGCAGTAATATTGGAGGCTCTATGTACTTGTTTCTCCCTTTTTTTCAAAATAAACTGTTTTTATATGGCTTTACAAATTTTTTTGCTTAATTAAACTATTTGTTGTTGTAGTATTTCGAAATCCCAAAATGTTCTTCAAAGTATTTTTCGTGCTAAAGTAGTCTATGTGAAATATTAGTATGTCAATATAGCCCTTTTATCAACTATTGATTTGCATTTGGGCAACAAAATACTTATAGTTAGGTTAAAGGGAACAAGTCAGAACTCATACTAGACCTCTACTTGTCCAATCTCAATGATAAAAAAAAAAGTAATGGATGTCACCCTGTGTACGCTGTGACGCCAGATTGAAGGGTCTCGACTAGATCAAAAACGCCACGCAGAGGTGGCACTCCTTAAATTGTTGAAGCGTGATGTCTCATATTACTTTTGATGTCTCCATGTTAGCTAAGTAGAACTTTATTGTCCAGATACATGCGTATTAATTGATGGAGAGGATTGTATTGGCATAATAATATTTCACAGGAACTACTTGGACAAACAATACACTGAACATTAGTTTCAGAGTTGGAAATACTACATAGAAGAATTAAGTAATAAAGCCTATTGTTTCGATCTAAATAACATCTCTATTTTTTTTTATTGAACTACAACATAAAAGAATTGCAAATATAATCCAAATATGGATTATTTTTAGCTTAAACACCGTTAGTATATGCGGTATTAACTTTTAACAAATTATTCTCTGAGTACAACTTTAAACAGAGAGATCTCTATGGTTCATTTTTTTTAGATATATGGATTCTTCTATCTACCGAAAAGTAGTTTACTAATGAAAGATTGATATAAAATCGAGATTGGGATATATATTGCACGGTCGGATAATCTATACGGGATCTATCCTAATTAATGTACTAATGAATGAGATAAACTATATCTAAAAAATTCAACCACAGGACCGGACACACCTCATGCACACTTGTGTTTTTTTATACCTTATTTTGGGTTGCCTGGCATTTACTGCCCACCGGCCACACCGAACACTGGACACTGGACACCTTCTCCCAAGAGATAGGAAAAAAAAAGAAGAATATGTAAACAAGAACACAGATACGTTCGAATTCCCATCCTATTGCGGAGGAAGCAAGTCCATGCGTAGCTGTTGTTTGAGCTGTAAGTTGGGTAGTGCAATAACATCCAAAGAAAGGTCTCCTTTAAGCATGAGTTGAGATTTAGTCATAAAAAAAATATTCCTCGATAATTGGTCTAAAAAAAATAGGCGAGCCTTCATGTATCTCAAGCCTAGCTCTCTAATAAGACATTGTCATATGTATTATTTTAATGTTGCATCTTTGATAGTCCAAAGAATATGTGTTAGAGTCCCACATTGATTAGGGACCATTTAATCTTGTGCTTTATATACAGTATACTTGTTGGGTCACCTCTTCTCATTGCCAATTGGTATTGGGATGAAACTTGACATGGTATCAGAGGCAACTATTTTTGGGCTTAGTCCACTTGTTTGTGTTCTCCATTTGTTGTTCACGTGCATAGACCATGTTCATTCGGCCTGCAAGTGAGGGGGAGTGTTAGAGTCCCACATTGATTAGAGACCATTTAATCTTGTGTTTCATATACCTCTTGGGCCACCTCTTTCCATTGTCAATTGGTATTAGGATGAAACTTGACATGGTATCAGAGTCAACTATTTCTGGGCTTGGCTCACTTGTTTGTGTTCTCCATTTGTTGTTCACGTGCATGGACCATGTTCATTCGGCCTGCACGTGAAGGGGAGTGTTAGAGTCTCACATTGATTAGAGACCATTTAATCTTGTGCTTCATATACCTATTGAGCCACCTCTTCCCATTGTCAATTGGTATTGGGATGAAACTTGACAATATGCTCTCTGTTTTTTCTTTTCCAACCCATATAATTATATTTCCAACACCGGATGGATCCAAGGTTACATTGGGATAAGAATTGCATATTGTTCCTATATTGCAAATAGGACGCCAAGCTGATCATACACCAGTGTCCACTAGCTTCCATCTTCTTCCTCAGCGGTGAGCCTTTACATCACCAGGATCGATCCTTTTGGAACCTTATATGCTCTTTTCCAAACATTAGATACTATTTCACTTCTTTGAAAAGGTTTATATATATTATTATAGAAGTGTTTTTTTTCTGTCCGTTTGTCACAAGAGAAGCGAAATCAAAATTGACGGCTTGGTTTCACTCTAATGGGGTGGTTGCATTCTGCTTGGAATTGTCTCTTGTCCAGCAAGTGGCCTTCACGCAGTCTACCAGCGAAGGAAAATACTAAGAGTTATACCTGCGGGGTTTTTTTTTCTTGGTTATATACCTAAGAGTTCAATCCATTCTTTTCATTTCATTTGATGTCTGGATCGTTTGTCTTTCTCTGCCGTTAAACAGGAAGGTGGCCAAAAGAACGAGGAATGAGTGCAAAATGAGTTTGTGCTCTTAAGATTTGCTTGCATATCACCGTAAATGAAATCTTGTCACTACAAAAATGCATATTTTCCAGTGACCTGGCCAGTACGTAGTTTTTCCAAACATTAGATACTATTTCACTTCTTTGAAAAGGTTTATATATATTAATATAGAAGTGTCTTTTTTTCTCCGTTTGAGATCAGAAGCGAAATCAAAATTGCTGGCTTGGTTTGACTCTAATGATGTGGTTGCATATATTCTGCTTGGAATTGTCTCTTGATCAGCGAGACACTACAAGAATTTTGCCTTTAGTATATTTTTCCAGTGACCTGGTCAGTACGTAGTTTTTCCAAACAATAGATACTATTTCACTTCTTTGAAAAGGTTTATATATATATTAATATAGAAGTGTCTTTTTTTCTCCGTTTGAGAACAGAAGCGAAATCAAAATTGCTGGCTTGGTTTGATTCTAATGATGTGGTTGCCTATATTCTGCTTGGAATTGTCTCTTGATCAGCGAGACACTACAAGAATTTTGACTTTAGGTGTCAAATTCTTGGGTGTAAAAAATTATTTTGACACCAAACAATATCTTCCATGACAAAAAAAATCAACTTTGTCACGGATGGTGTCCACGGAGGGAAAAAAAATGTCCGCACGCGTTAAAAAGCGGTTCAAACGTTTTTTCGAGTGACGAATGGCCCAACGTCACAAATCTATGACAAAAAAACTTTTGGTCATAAATTTTACAACTGCCTCCACACAGGTAAAAAACAGCCTAAACTGAATTTTGGTGACAAAATATATTGTCACCCACCTGTGACGAAAAGTAAACCGTCACCAAAACTTAAAAATTGTCCAAACTTATTTGCAATCATCGTCCGAACGATAGTGTCAGATGAAATGCATAACAGTTGTTAACATGCGGAGGCCTAAGAGACGTGTGCAAGCGATTTTAGTGACAAAAGGCCTTCGTCACTCATATGTGATGCATCTTCAATTGCCACTAACTATGGAAACCGTCCGGACATGCCTGCATGGGTCGTCCGCACACTTGTCACAATCCTCGCATGATTGCCACGTGCCTGCCATAGGCGCTCATGGAAAATAGTTGTTAATATCTGCACGACAGTTAAATGTCCGGACGCATGTGATAGTTTTTATAACTGAATGTTAGCCCTCCACGTTGTCAGAATTAGGGCTGAAAAATCGGAATGCGGTCCGGTTTTTCGGACCGCATTCTGGTCCTAGTATATTAAAAGACCGGACCGGACTGGACCACTTATCGGTTTTACAAAATGCGGTTCGGTCCGGACCACTTAAGTGATCCGGACTGGTTTAATTTTTTTCAATTTTTTAAAAAAAAATTAAAAATTTTTTTGGTTAATTTCAAAGAGGAAAGTTCATATAAAAATGTTGAGTTTTAGTTTAGATTAAAATTAAACGTTTTAAGTTTATAATTTGTATTAAAAATTATTAAAAAAAAATATTTTTTATTTTTTTAATAAATGCGGTCCGGTTCGGACCGGACCGCATTTTAACATTTAGGATCGAACTGGACAGCAAATCAGGTCCGGTTGTGTGCAGCCCTAGTCACTGACGTCCGTACATCCACTTAACATACGAACAGTGCGTGATTTTAGAAGATTTTCCCAATGGTTCAAGTTATGGCATTTAATGCACGTCCCACCAGTGTTCGGATGGTATCAACGATTTTTTAAAACGAAGAGAAACCATCAGAACACATTTTTCACAAAACCAGTTAATCGGCCTCCCCATTTCTCTCGATCTCTCAATGTTTTACCTTTAAAATTCCTCTGCTTACGTCATATTTACTTAAGTACTTCATGTTAAGGTACGTTTCGTTCATTTTTATTTTTATTTTTCGGTGGAAAATGTTATTTTTATACGTTATTTACATAAAAATCTTGAAATCAAATTTGAGGCCATGAAATCTTGTTAAAATGATATTTTTGTCTTAATATGTATTGTTTATGATTGTAGGATTGTTTAGGCCATAATCTTGTTATATTTAGTGTTATTTTTGGGTGGATGTGAAGTGGGGAGGATGGCTGAGTCAACTCGGTCAACTTTCTTGATTTGTCCGGACGTTTTTTTGCCTTCAGACGGTTATTGTTTAGAATTTTTAATGAGTTTTATCTTGTCCAAAAGGTTAGTGTTAACCGTGCGCACTTATAGTCTTAGACGTTGTCGTTTTCCTTATATTATATTAATTTGTTGTGTAGTGTGTGCGCACGGTATAAGGGTGTGCAGACAGTATTCATATACACATGTCGAGGAAAGGAGTTTAGGAATTTATGGATAATGTGCGCGGACTGGTTGGGGTTCGTTCGCCCGATTTTTGTTTGGGATTCGTGTCTAGTCCGAATGCTCTATTTACATTGCGCGCACGTAAATTTTTTAGACGACGTTGTTTGCTTTTATTATATTATTTTGTCTATACCGTCTAGACATGTTATTGTCATTTGAACAGTATGTTGTTTTTTAAACTACGTCATTTTGGCTTATGCTATTAACCGTGCATACGATTTGCCAACACTAATTTTTATTTTTCAATAGATTAAGAAATGTCGAAGCACCAGCATTCAGCATCTACTGGTTCCGGCACAGACACCTGGCAGTTCCGACGATTGACACTGGAAGAGAAACAGGCTAAGATTCTCACGCGAGCCGTTATCGTGGAACGTGAGGTCTCACTTCCTGATTTCGAGGAGATGAAGTTTGAGGATCGGAGCATCGACGACATTGTGGACGACCAGGGTTAGATCGGGTTTCTTATGAAAACTGGCTCGGCATCGTAGATCTGGTTCGAGAATTCTATGTCGCACTGCTGGATGTTACGGATATCGATGCACCTGTCTGAGAAATCACTCTACACGAGGTATCCATTTAGTTATAGGCATACGTGCTAGCGACATATATAGGTATGCAGAAGCCGGATGTATGCTTTTCTGCCTTGGACATCCAGATCAAGTCTACTCGAGAGGAAATCTTCCGTACACTGCAGGGCTAGGATGTGGTGATGATTGGATCCTTCATACGCTAGAATGAGATACTTCCATTTTGGAGTATTATGCACCTTATCTTTGAGTACGACATTAAGCCTAGAGCTCACACAACATAATGCCCCATAGTGAGGGGCGAGCTGATGTTGATCGCGGCTAGAGGGCTGATTGTGGATTTGCCTCTCTACATTTTTCATGACTCTGCGATCGAAAGCAAAGACATCATCGAGCTCTAGGTTGCCTTACAGAATTCTCCTGACACAATTCTTTCATGACGTGGGCTGCATGAATAGTCTATTTGAGGATAGGAAGAGCCCTCTGAGTGTTATATGTAGGTCCACTTTGAGTTGTTCCACAACTCAGCTTTGGAGATAGTAGATAAGGTGGGGTGTCAGTCTGGAGAGCCTCATCCCATGTCGGCGGCCCCTGTTCATGATGCCGAGGACAGTTCCAGTCAGCAAGCACAGAAAAATTGACCAACCTGGTAGGGGTGTAAGTCCGGTCCGTCATCCGGCGGATCTCCAGCTCTGATTCCGTCGCCGGTTCCGGGAAGAGGAGGTCTGGCCCTTCCAGGAACCGAAACTCGTGGTCAATTTGGAGTTTTCTCGGAATCGTAAGCGGAATTTTCCGCCGGTTTAGCGGAAAAACCAGTTCCGAGTTTTTTTATTATTTATAATTAACTGAATAGTAAAACGACGTTGTTCTATTTTAAATAGAATGACATCGTTTAGTAGTTTGAAAAATATATATAATACCGATCCCAAGTAAAAAACTATATCCCTCTCCTTCCTCCAATTCACGAATCGCAACCCTCACTCCCTCAGCTGTCTCCCTCTCTTTCTTCGATCGTCTGCCGACTGCCATTGTTGTCTCCCTCTTCTCTTGCAGTCCCTCTCTCTGTTCAAAAGCCATTACTTTCTCTCTTCTCTTACCGTCTCTCTCTTTCTCTCTCTGTTCGAGCAAAGGATAGGACTTGACTGCCCAGAGAGCTCTCTCTCTCTCTCTGTTCGAACAAAGGATAGGGCTCGACTGCTTCTCTCACATTGCTTCTCTCTCTGTTGATGTTGATGTCTCTTAATGTTGATAGTGTGCTGCATGGTTGGTTTGTCTTTGGACCGTTGAGAAATAATGTTATTGTGACTCAGTTGGAAATGACACATGTATATGAGTTTGATTTACTCGTATGATTATAGGTTTCCTTCTTTATCGTATTTAGGTTTGTACTAGTGTTCATCCGTTTCTTTTAATTGGTGGCTCTGTTGCTTTGTCTTCGTGGTTAATACTGTGCTCTGGATATGGTGGTTAGTGGTAGAGGAGTAAGCGGGACAAGATTTGGCTGATATGTGCGGACCAACATTTTGGTCAGGAATTGGGATTTAGTTGTGTTGTGCAAATTTCGAAAGGTTGGCAATACTAATCTACTGATAAAGACTTTACTCTAAAACAAGATTGCCTCTTGAACTTTTTTTGGATGTAATGAAACTAACGGAGGAGCAATTTCTCTTTAGTTTCACGGAAAGCTTCTCAAGTATCTTTATAAAAAAATCGTTTGTATGGAGACTTGAGAGCCTAACATATGGGATCCTTAGTTCTGATAATTTTGTACCCACAATTTCGTTCTGCATAATGAGTAGGAAGATTTTTTTTTTGCTGAATTGTTGGATAGTTGGTTGCTGAGTAATGGGGAAATGTTCATTGCTGAATGGGGAAATGCTCATTGCTGAATTTGCTGGTTGCTGAGTAATGGGGAAATGTTCATTGGTGAATTGTTGTTTGCTTTTATATATGTTGCTCCAAGGAACATGTCTTGTCTACGGTGTGAAAATATAATGAACGTATAACGTTTTGTTGGATTGCTGGGTTGTTGAGTAATGTATTTAACGTTTTTTTTTACTGAATTGTTGGATTGCTGGATTGCTGGTTGCTGGGTAACGGGAAAATGTTCATTGCTGAATGGGGAAATGTTCATTGTTGAATTTACTGGTTGCTGAGTAATGGGGAAATGTTCATTACTGAATTGTTGTTTACTTTTATATATGCTGCTCCAAGGAACATGTCTTGTCTACGGTGTGAAAATATGAATATGCTTTGGCTTGGAATCTTTGCCATACGGCAACGAACATTTTCTTTGCTTTTATATATGCTGCTCCAAGGTTTTGGCCTAACCACTCATCTATGCATTTGTAGGGCAGCAATTTGGATCATAGCTTATCTTGTCTCGTTTACCTTTGTTTGCTTATTAGAGATTTGCATTGTGTATTTCTTTCAGGTCCCTAGTTTGTGATATGATTAACTTCAAATGTTTTCATGGGTTTTTGTTCTTCTTTTAAAACAATTCAAGTTATCTGCTAAGAAGTCTCATCCAATAGTATTAACTTCATTGCCTAATCTTTAGAAGAAAGACTCCGAACTGAACAATTCAACTACATCTTTATGGCTGAAAAATAGATGCAAACATTACTTTTTGAGACATTGCCAGTATTTGCCCGCTACACATCAGTATAGACACGATGTTGACAAATTTAACGAGAATAAGAAGTTTATATCGATGACTAAAGAGTTGAATGTATAAGAGATACTGGAGCAACTTGCGCAAGTACCTGTTTTACCTTTTGGAAAGACCCGAAATAAAAGGAAACGTACGGAGAATGAGTTGAGTTAGACGAAAAATAGTATTTTCTTTGAGTTGCCGTATTAGTCAGAATTAAAACTTCGACATAATTTGGACGTGATACACAGAGAAGAATACTTGTGATAATGTGTTGGGGACTTTACTAAAGATTGAGAGGAAGATGAAGGACAATGCTAGTGCTAGGAGGGATTTGGCGTTAATGGGCATAAAGAAGGAATTGCATTTACAAGTTCAGGATCAGTACGAGGTAATGCCTCATGCATCATTCACGCTGACGAATGATAAACGAAGAAAGTGTTGTCAGTAGTTGAAGGATATGAAGTTTCCTAATAGGTATGCATATAATATAGCGCGATGTGTAAACGTGAATGAATGCAAGTTAACCGGAATGAAGAGCCACGACTGTCACATTATGCTGCAAAGAATGTTATCGATGATGATACATGGGTTACTGGATGAAGAAGTATGTACCGCATTGACAGAGTAAAGTTTATTCTTCAAAGATTTGTGTTTCAGAACTGTAAAATTAGAAGTTGTCTACAAATTGGACAAAGATATCGGTTGGATTCTCTGTAAGTTGGAACACATATTCCCTTTATCATTCTTAAATGTGATGGTCCATTTAACAGTCCAATTACCTTAGGAAGTGAAGCTTGCAGGCCCCATTCAGTACATGTGGAAAAGTACTTGGAAAAAACGAAGCCTTTCGTGAAGAACAAGGCACGGCCTCAGGGGTCCATAGCAAAAAGTTACGTGATAAATGAGTGTTTGTCATTCTGCTCATTGTACCTCAGTGGGGTGAGACGTGATTCAATTAAAGAGAGAAAAATTATGCTGACATTGATGATCGAGGAGGACAAACAGATCGCCTTTCGGTATTTGCTCAGAATGCTCGTCTGTTAGGAACAGGAAATGGTCATTATTTGAATAAAAAGGAGTTCATTAAAGTATAGCGGTACGTACTAAACAACTATGGACAACTCTGCCCACATTTAGAGTAAGTGTTGTACTTGTCCTTTATACAAAATCACTTTGTTATTTAATATTTTACACTCGTCATTATTTTAGGAATATTTGTTTACAGCGAGCACCTCCACGAACTCAAGCAGCAATCACTAATAGATGTTGATCGAAGGCGTGAGGTCGAATTCCCATCATGATTTAAAAAATGGGTATTTATTACTTTTGTATAATGTAGAGTTAATTGATACTTTAATTAATTTTCACGCTTCAATATCTAATCGAATTATATTATTTTAGATACAAAAAATGCATAATTAATCTTTGGCTGAGGTGTTGGATGATATATATGTACTGGCATCTGGACCGGATAAACATGTACTATCATTTTCTGGATGCATAGTTAATGGCGTTCGATTTTAATACAGTTAATCGTGAACAATTTTGCATTACACAGAATAGCGGGGTAGTTGTATCGAGAGACCATGATGGGGAAGACATCGACTTTTATGGTCAAGTTGTGGATATTTACGCACTACGATACCTGCACATGAATTTAGTTTATTTATTCAAGTGCAACTGGTTTGACTTGAGCACCCAAAACCTAGGTTTTCATAAAATTGGACGTTTTGTTAGCATCAACACATCATGAAAGTGGTATAAGGACGACCCGTTCGTGCTAGCATCTCAGGGTGGTCAAGTATTTTATCTTAATGATATGAAGTTGGACGGCCACTGGAAGATAGATCAGAAAATTGTAAGCAAAAACACATATGATATGCCCCCTATTGGAGAGGAGTACGGTGAAGAGACGACATGACCATCTAACGTGGAAGCGAATTTCGCTTTTTGTATATTTCAGCGAATTTAACATGATCCCGTTGAGAAGGAATGATGTCGGTCCTCTTGTCCAAGTCATTAATGACACTGAGGCATGACGTCCCGCTACATCAATATCAGACAGTGATGAAGAGTCATCATGCAATGATATTGATAATTTCGAAGAGCCTAACTCTAATGGTTAAAGTGATTTTAAGAATCACTGTTATTTTTTTTTGTTATTTTTATGTATCTATTCTAATATTATTACTTTAATACTAATAGAGTTAATACATTTTGTGTGCTTGTGCAGTCACAGGACGTCATCATGGCAGCTAGAAAAACATCTTCGGTGCAATTCAGGTAGCAGTGCAGTTAGTGCGGCAAGTCCTTCACAAGGAACAGGCAATGATTTACCATCTCCTGTGACGGTCAGCCCACATACCACCCAAAGTAATTATGCATGTGAGCATTTCAAACCATCATTAGAGTTAAGGTTTTCCACTTATCGTTTTAGGTATGCTAAAATTTTCGTTACAAACGTTTTTGTTTATATATAGCAACGTCCGGGATTAAACAAGTACTGGGTAAGAAGCATGGAATCGCGTTAGAGAAAGCTCGCATTGCAGGAAATCTGAGTGTTAATATCCTTGATGGTCGTATGGACGGTGATGACAAGGCATCTTCGATGCTCTCTAGTCATATCAGTTCGCTCGTGCGATCACATGTGTCGTTGGATGCGGCCAAGTGGTCCAAAGTCTCTGATAAGGTTAAGTCTTACGTAATGAACAAAGTGTTGGTAAGTGTAAATTAGAATAAATTGTGTTTATGCTTACTATATATTGTTTAATTATACAAACATTGTTTATTTTAGAATGATTTTAACCTCGATTATGATCGGCCAGAGGATCGAAACACTGTGATGTCTACAGTGAACACAACGTACAGAACGCATCGGAACATAATACATCAATAGTACCTCTTTGTTCCCTACCAAAGAAGAAGCATTAGAACATCTGTAGCCGAACATGAAGAAGGAAGATTGGGCCCCCATCTACGAATTATTCAGTACTAGAGAATTTCAGGTAAAATGTTTAATTTAATATTTTTATTTATTTATACAGTGATGCTTTTACTAAGATGGTAGATATGTCTTGTAGAGAAGAAGTGAAATCAACTGTCAAAATAGGGCTAAGATGACGGTTGCTAACACTTCGGGTTCGAGGTCTTTCCAACAAACGTTAGCTCTGATTGTAATGAGCTCAATCATCTAAGTATATTTTCAATTAAGAAATAGAGCATGATTATTTAAATACATAATTAAGGTAATTAATCTATGTCATTTTTTGGTGTACAAAAAGATTCAGAAACTGATCAAAATAATCCTGCATTGTTTTACCGAAAAACGCATATTAATAAGGACGGTGCATGGACATCAGATAGTGCACATGATATTTTTTGAGTTATATAAAGTTATATTATGCATTATTAAATTTAAATATTTAATATATTAACTTTACTTTTTTCTCATTTATTTGTAGGAAAAGATGGAAGAGCTATAGTTAGAGCACGAGACTAAGGGAAGGTCATTTACAGAAGTATAGATTTTCACAGACGTCTTGGGGACAAAAGTAAGTTACGTGCGTGGTTTAGGCCGATCAATGCGGCACGTTGGATCATCTTCTTCAGTGTCGCCCGTTGATCTGATCCGGAGATTAGAGGAGGCTAGAGTAGAGATAGAGGAGATGAGGGCTAGACAGATAGAATATGAAGAGCTACTTGTCAAGCGAACAGAAATAGAGCAAACGATGTGTGAGCATCAACAGTATTTGGAGGAGCAGCAGCGGAAGCAACAAGAGGAGCAAAAACAGAGGCTGCAACGAATGGAAAAACAAATGTGTGAGCAGATAATGGAGCACATAAGGCAACTCACATCACATTTGACACTGAAACGGAGATTTGGGTAGATTGTTTATCTCCGACTTGATTTCCATTATGTATTTTATTTATTATTATGATCATCTCTATTATTTCTTTTATTTAAGATTATCACCATTAAATATTTGTAGAGAAAATTATTAATTCTATTTTATAATTAATAAATTTCCTCACATCCACGTATAATTCAAATTTAAATAAATATAATAACGTCCGGACGACATAAATAACCTTACGTTAGACGAGTAATTTAAATAAATATAATAACGTCTGGACAACATAAATAAACGTGCGCACGGTTTGTTTCAAATATCGTTTACTACCGTCCACACGTTTTTTAATGATCGTCCGCATTTTTATTAACCGTTCGCACATTATATTCGCTGGCATTTTTCTTTTTCCCTGAAAAAAGTGAACCTATTGGACAAGAGTTTGGACGTTACATTTGTGACACTAATTTTTTCGTCACAAATATGAAATATGTTAGAACGGTTAGTTTGGACTCTGCGCACGTGTTTCAGTGACGAATTAGATTTTCGTCACACACCACCAAAGGTGCAAACAGGTTATCGGAATAGACCAAAAACAACCAATGTGTGATGTAAGTGTAACCGTCATGCCAATTGAAAACTGTCGGACCGATACAGTTACCGTCTGAATGATTTTTTCTGATAAAACTGGCAAACCGTCACCCAAAATCTTACGTGACACACTTACAGCTACCGTCCGAATGATTTTTGATACGGAAACGTTTTGGTGACAAACTTTTTTGACACCCAAAAGCAATTTTCTTGTAGTGAGAGTGACCTTCACGCAGTCTAACAGCGAAGGAAAAAACTAAGAGTTATACGTGAGGGTTCAATCCATTCTTTTCATTGCATTTGATGTTTGGATCGTTTGTCTTTCTGTGTCGTGAAACAGGAAGGTGGCCAAAAGAATGAAGAATGAGTGCGAAATGAGTTTGTGCTCTTAAGACTTGCTTGCATGTCACCGTAAATGAAATCTTGTCACTACAAAAATGCATATTTTCCAGTAGCCTGGCCAGTAGTTCTTCCAAGTAGCTGGGTACGTTGTCATTGCTCCGTGGGCTTGGCAAGCGTTCAATTAGACTGGAGTCGGGATTTCTTTGTCACTTTTCTCAGGGAGAACAAGCTTAGCCCATTTTGTGCGCAGTGTAATCAACAAGAGAGTGCCGGCTTGGCAGGAGAGGCCACAGATTAAGCCTATCCACAAACCCTGTTCAAAATTATGCACACAAGGGAAACATTAACTATAAAATTGTTTTCTTGAAGGAGAAAGGCAATTTTGTATGTCTTGACTCTCGTTCATACCACCTGTTAAGCTCACCTTAGCTTGAAGTTTTGACTTGAATCCAAGGAGGCAACCTATTGGTATACCAATCAAATAGAAGGTTGCCAAGTTAACGTAGACGGCCAAGTGCTGCCAACCACATCCTCTGGCCACCCCTGCAGCATCTTAATCGTTAGCATTGTGACTGAGAAAGCATATTAGGAAAGATTGAACAGGTAGAGCGCGTGATAGAAATTTCTATGATTCGCACCTGATACGACACCTTGCACTGTATCAATGAAAATCGAAATTCCAAGAAAAGGTGTCATTGAAGCAAATTCCTTTATTATATCAGAGCTGTCACTGAAAAGACTAGCCCATAGATTGTGACCGAGTAAAAGAACCAAAACAACAGTGATAGCAAGAAGGAGAGACAGCTTAAAAGAAACAGCCATAGCATTCTTGGCCCGGTAGGAATTGCCTGCCCCCAATTCATTTGACACCCTTGTGCTGTCACGTTAAGCTCCAATTTCTTAGCATAGATCAATGGGGGAAAAAATTACCTATGAAAGAATAAGACAACTTAAAAGGAGCCCTTCTACCAACTCACCTCGCAGCAGCACTGAGGCCATATGCGAACATGAAAGCAATAGCTTCTGTGTTCACGCTGAAGTTGTAGTCCAGAAAAAAAGAAAAAGAAATTAAAAGACAGATTTGAAAGATAGAGACGAGATATAATACTGATTTAATCAGGGGAAGAGACAGGGAACTTGCCACATTGCAACCAACGAAGTAGTTGTCTCTGAATTTTGAAACAGTCCTGCTAACAGAACCAGAATCTCGAAAGCCCAGTACTCCAAGCTGCCAAAATTTTGGAAATAGAGGATACAATTTGAATTTTCTCCATACGGCTACAATGCTAGTTCTAATAAATACCAGGTTTCATTAGACTACGGAGTTTGAGATCAGTTTTGGAATTCCTACAAGTCACGGTATTACTCTATTGTAAAGAAAAAATTGAAGACACTTGATCAAGCAGTCTGAGTATTCATTTTACATTTCTATTTTAACCAGACCGGCCCATCTCTTTAATTTAAACGCGACAGACTGTTAGTCACCTAAGAATGTACTTATAATATCTGCATAAAGCTATAGCACTGTTTATGTCTCATAATACAAGTATTGAGCTCTATCTAGACCATAGGATGTTAAGGACACTCACCATACCATTGCTGCTGAGGGGAGGGCTAGTTTTAAGTTGGTAAGAATGTATCGGAGCGATTCCAATGAAAATCCCTCCCACGTATGCTGAAATTTATTTGCACAAGTGACATAGATGGCCAACATGAGCACTGATAGCCATAAGGATATCGAGGCTGCCAATGGAGCCCCCTTAAAACCGAGAGCTGTCCAGTGTACTAAAGCGTATGCAATACCCGCATTAAGAACCAATGGCAACCCTGAGAATAACACCAGGGGCCAAACAATAGATTGGGTCTGCAAAAATCTCAATATGTTTTGCAGGAAGCCATATGCAAATAATCCTGGAATGAGATATTTTATATATAGAGCCGCCGTCATTGCAATATCAGTATCTTGATGGAGTAAGACAAGTATGGGTTCTGTGTAGAACCAGATGACCGCTATGATGATGGAGAAGAGGAAAGATATGATACAAGAGGTTTGTAGATAAATTCCCAACATTCTGTATAATTTTGCTCCAAATCCTTGTCCACAAAGTGTCTCAAGTGCTCCACTTAATCCAATCTACAACGGGAACAACAGTTATAAGACAACAATAGAGCATCAGTAAAAAGTTAAGCAATAAATTTTATCCTGATATTGTATATTGATGCAATCCATCCAGAAAAACTAATCTAGCTAAGCATGATGAGAATCTGTTACGATGTTTGATCTGGTCGAAATGCCAGAGTTCACAATATCAAAGTCAATTACAGAGGATATTAGAAAGAGGCAAAGTTAGATGTTAGGGATTGAATTGCCTCTCCCATGAAAATAAAGAAATAGTTGGCTAATAGAAATTGGCATATCATATATCCCTCTGTTTGTGTTTCATCATTGTCAACCATACTAGAGTATTATATCAGTGATTAAACTAGTCTCTGATTTGCTTAAGCTTTAGGGTAGTTAATGATTTAACAAATTGGAATTAAAGCAGGCTTCTAACTCTATTAGATCAAGCTTCTACCTCTGTTAGGTCGAGTTTCTGAGGCACATGATAATTTCAAATGTAGCTATGGTTATCTGCTTTTAAGTTGTTGTATTGGGCGTTTTCGTTTTAGCATAGCTTACAATCAAGTTGCATGAACTCTGTAATATCAGTAACAGTTCTGGTTGCCAATCGTTGTACTGGTGTTTTCACATATAACTTCCATAGCAAGAGAAATGGCCTTTGAGATAAAAACAAGTAGTATCATTTCTATTAGCTTTGCCAAAGCCAGAATATAATCAGTTTTGGTGTCTCTTTCACTATTAATAATGAGAAAAGAAGTGGCAACAAGTGACAATCAAGCAACAAAGATTATCATCTTAATTACCTTTAATCCTGTAAGGCTTGAAGTGGACACCTTAGACTAAGGTAGTAAGGTATGCTCTGTGATGAACTTATAGTACTTTTAAGGCGAAATGAAATCCATATTCAAGGAGTGCTATCTAAAAGACTATAAGGTAAGGGTCCTAGCTCCAAACGTGGGGCCCTCGTGTTTTTCCTTCAATTGGTAAGGTATTTTCAAATAGGATACCATCATCATCATCTTTGTCTTATTTGGAAGCAATTACGTGGACCAAAAATGTCCATGAACCAAAAAAACAACTCGATAATTAAAAACAACTCTCTCTTCCCCAAACACCCAAAATACTGTTTTCCTACTTCCTCTCTTCCTCCACAAGAACAGTACGAAGAAAGCAAAAGGAGTTATGGATGGTGCGAATGATTCATCTATATTCTGGATTTCTTGGTTAATTTCTGAATTTGCTCTCTGGAAGACAGAAAGGCATTGCTACTAATTAATCATAAAAGCAACAAAGAACCAGCAAGAAGCTGAAAACTTAGCAACTTCGAATTGCTTCAGGTATAATATAAACCTGCTTAACATAAGAGTTTCAGAGATTGGATCGAGGAGGAGAAAATAAGAAAATTTAACAGAAGATAAGGATGAACATACATCCAGAAGATGGATGGAGTTTGTTGACTGGCGTGACTCATGAAGCTGTTATGCAGTTTTATTTGTTAGCTATTCTTTAGGATTTTGACTATTTCTTCATGCTATTTTGTAGGCACTTAGCTGTTAGCAGATTTTTCTGCCATCGTTAGCATATTTCTCTGCAATTCGGTTTCCATTATGCTGTATAAATAAAAGTTTATTCCTCAATAAAATAATATCTTCTGCCGTCTCATAAATTAGCTTCTCATTCTTAGTCTTTAGTTTTCCAAATATCCAACAGATTGGTATCAGAGCTATAATCTTGAGGGACCTGTGAGATTGAGAAAGCTCAAACACAACTCCTAAACACTCATCACCTATCACTTCAAAAAAAAAACAAAAACACAAAAACCTATTCAGAATGGGTTCAGAAAATTCATTCACTTCCATTGCACCTCCGGTGTTTGATGGGACAAATTATCAGGTGTGGGCTGTTAGAATGGAAGCCTATCTTGATGCTAATGATCTATGGGAAGCTGCTGAACAAGAATATGAAGTTTCACCCCTGCCAGACAATCCATCTCTTGCACAAATCAAAAATCAAAAGGAGAGGAAGCAAAGAAAATCAAAAGCCAGAGCAATCTTGTTTGCATCAGTCTCATCCACCATTTTTACCAGAATAATGACACTGAAAACAGCCAAGGAAATTTGGGATTTTTTGAAGAAAGAATACGAAGGAAATGAAAGGGTCAAAGGGATGCAAGTGCTGAATTTGATCAGAGAATTTGAGATGCAAAGGATGAAAGAATCAGAAACAATCAAGGTATATTCTGACAGACTTATTGGCATTGTCAACAAAGTAAGACTCCTTGGTACTGATTTTTCTGATTCTAGAATTGTTCAAAAGATCCTAGTTACACTTCCTGAAAAGTTTGAAGCTACAATTTCATCTTTGGAAAACTCTAAAGATCTGTCAAGCATTACCATGGCAGAATTGTTGAACGCACTGCAGGCACAAGAACAAAGGAGACTTATGAGGCAAGAAGGATCTGTGGAGGGTGCTTTTCAAGCCAAATCATATAACAACAATGGTGGCAAAAACAAAAAAAGGCAGAACAAAAACAACAAACCTGGAGGTTATACAAGCTACAACAAAAATAATCAAAGCAGCAACACTCAAGTCTTTCCGCCTTGCTCCTACTGCAAAAAGACCAATCATCCACCAAATAAGTGTTGGTGGAGGCCAGATGCAAGATGTCACAAGTGTGGTCAGTTAGGGCACATGGAAAGGATATGCAAGACTCAACAGCAACAAGGAGAAGCCAAGGCTGCTGAGAATCAATCTCAAGAAGAGCAGTTGTTTGTGGTATCATGCTTTGCCACCAACAGCTCCACAGAAAGCTGGCTTATAGATAGTGGTTGTACAAACCACATGACTTATGATCGAGAGCTCTTCAGAGAGCTTGACAAGACCGCTATTTCTAAAGTCAAAATTGGAAATGGAGCACATATTGCAGTAAAAGGCAAAGGAACAGTAGCAATTGAAGGCTACACAGGTCTGAAATTAATTTCTGATGTTTTATATGTTCCTGAAATTAATCAAAACCTTTTGAGTGTTACTCAGTTGTTGGAAAAAGGCTATAAGGTGCTGTTTGAAGACAAAAATTGTGTGATTAAAGATACAAAAGGTATAGAGGTGTTCAAAGTTCAAATGAAAGGCAAAAGCTTTGTCTTGGATTTGATGAAAGAGGAGCAGGCTGCTGTACACAAAGAAGATAACAATACAATGCTTTGGCATAAAAGATTGGGGCATTTCCATCATGCCGCTCTACTTTTCATGAAGAAGAACAATTTGGTGAAAGGCTTGCCAGAATTAGAGGAGGAGTCACCTAAATGTGCTGCCTGTCAGCATGGGAAGCAAACCAGGCTTCCTTTTCAACAAAACAAGGCTTGGAGGGCCACACAGAAGCTGCAATTAATACACACAGATGTGGGAGGACCAATGAAAACACCATCATTGAATGGCAGTAAGTATTATATTGCGTTCATTGATGATTACTCAAGAATGTGCTGGATTTATTTTATGAAGTTTAAATCTGAGGTTGCTGACATCTTCGGGACGTTTAAAGCTTGGGTTGAAACTCAAAGCCGATGCAAAATGCAGATGATCAGATCTGATAATGGAACTGAATATACCTCTGAAAAGTTTAATAAGTTTTGTAAAGATGCAGGCATCGAACATCAGTTGACAGCACCTTACACTCCTCAACAGAATGGTGTTGTGGAGAGGAAAAATCGGACAATTATGGAGATGACAAGGTGCTTGCTTCATGACAAAGATTTGCCAAAGAAATTTTGGGCCGAGGCTGTAAATACAGCAGTTTTTCTGCTAAACAGATTGCCAACAAAAGCTTTGCAGAGAAAGACTCCATTTGAAGCATGGTATAGCTACAAACCAAAGTTGCTTAATCTGAAAACATTTGGTTGCTTATGTTTCTCTTATATCCCTCAAGTTAAGAGAGATAAATTGGACAAAAAAGCAGAATCTGGAATTTTTGTAGGCTATAGCTCAATTTCAAAGGCCTACAGGATCTACCTACCACAAAGCAACAAAGTTATCATCAGTAGGGATGTTCAATTCCTTGAGTTAGATAACTGGAGTTGGGAGAATGAGGAGAAGCTTGAGGTTCAAGAGGAAAATGATGATGTGGATGATGAACCTGTTAGAGGAACCAAATCACTCTCTGACATTTATCAAAGGTGTAATGTTGCTGTAATGGAGCCTGCAGGGTATGAAGCAGCTGCAACTGATCAGAAGTGGATAGCTGCAATGAAGGAGGAGCTAAAGATGATTGAAAAGAACCAGACATGGGAGTTGGTAGACAGACCTAAACACAAGAAAGCTATAGGAGTGAAGTGGGTTTACAGGACCAAGCTCAATCCTGATGGTTCTGTAAACAAGTACAAGGCAAGACTTGTTGTCAAGGGATATGCCCAGATGTTTGGGGTAGATTTTTCTGAAACTTTTGCCCCAGTTGCCAGGTTGGACACTATAAGAATGTTGCTGGCTCTTGCTGCACAAAAGGGCTGGGTTATACACCAAATGGATGTCAAGTCAGCTTTTTTGAATGGATACTTGGAGGAAGAAATTTTTGTGGAGCAACCTGAAGGGTTTGTTTTTCAAGGACAAGAGGAGAAGGTATATCGACTGAAAAAAGCCTTGTATGGTTTAAAACAGGCACCAAGGTCCTGGTATAGCAGAATTGATGCACACTTTGTGAACTTAGGCTTTGAAAAAAGTCTGAGTGAATCTACTTTATATATCAAGAAGGCTGATGATGAAATACTTGTGGTATCTCTGTATGTTGATGATTTACTTGTTACAGGAAGTAGCAAGGAGTTGATTGACAAGTTTAAAGAAGAAATGAAAGATGTCTTTGAAATGACAGATCTTGGGAGGATGACATTCTTCCTTGGTATGCAGATATATCAAAAGCAAAATGAAATATTTCTATGTCAGCAGAAATATGCAAAAGAAGTCCTTAATAAATTCAACATGGAAGAGTGCAAGCCAACTCCAACTCCAATGAATCAAAAGGAGAAGTTTTGCAGAGAAGATGGAGCTCAAAAGGTGGATGAAAGGTTGTACAGGAGTCTTATAGGCTGTCTAATGTATTTAACTGCAACCAGGCCAGATATCATGCATGCAGCGAGTTTGCTATCAAGGTATATGCATTGTGCTAGTGAAATTCATTTTCAAGCAGCAAAAAGAATTCTTCGATATGTTAAGGGCACAATTGATTATGGAATAAGGTTCAGTCAAGTTAAAAACTTCAGTCTCCATGGTTATTCTGATAGTGATTGGGCTGGATGTGTTGATGATATGAGAAGCACCTCAGGTTACTGTTTTAGCTTTGGTTCTGGAATTTTTTCATGGTGTTCTAAAAAGCAAGAAGTCATAGCTCAATCCACAGCAGAAGCAGAATATGTAGCTGCTACTGCTGCTGTAAATCAAGCTTTTTGGATCAGGAAACTCATGACAGATTTGCATATGGAACAACAAGAAGGCACACAAATATTTGTGGACAATCAAGCTGCAATTTCAATTGCTAAAAATCCAGTGTTCCATGGCAAAACAAAGCACTTCAAGATTAAGTTTTATCTTCTAAGAGAGGTACAAAGAGAAGGAGAAGTGCAGATGATCTACTGCAAAACAGAAAATCAAAGTGCTGACATTCTAACAAAGGCACTTTCAAAGAATAGATATGAATTCTTGAGGCAGAAGCTTGGTGTATGTAGCTACAGAGTCAAGGAGGAGTGTTGACTGGCGTGACTCATGAAGCTGTTATGCAGTTTTATTTGTTAGCTATTCTTTAGGATTTTGACTATTTCTTCATGCTATTTTGTAGGCACTTAGCTGTTAGCAGATTTTTCTGCCATCGTTAGCATATTTCTCTGCAATTCGGTTTCCATTATGCTGTATAAATAAAAGTTTATTCCTCAATAAAATAATATCTTCTGCCGTCTCATAAATTAGCTTCTCATTCTTAGTCTTTAGTTTTCCAAATATCCAACAGAGTTACCATGAAAGCGATACCCGTGACAACTGACCACGAGTTTGCAAGAGTAGCACCGGCAAGCTCAAGCTCGCCTAGGTGGCCGGCGTACATGACGGATACCAAGGTGATTGAGTAGTAGAAAACATTGGTGAGAATCATTGGGAGAGAAAACAACATCTGTTTATTCGCCTCCTCCACGTCCAACACTCTCTTCCACCACCCTCCGTTTGTTTCTTCTTCACCACGATCATCACCAACGGCCTCTATCAAAGGTGTATTGATATCTGAATTTGTGTTTCCCGACATATCTATGTTCTTCCACTTCTTTTCCTTCTTCTTCGTCCTCTTCCTCCTCCTCTTCTTCTTCTTACTTGGGACCTTATCTTAATTTGATTATGTGTCATGTTTCAATCGGATATGGTACTCATGCGGTCCACATCAGCAAATAAATCTTCTCTTTGTTCGTTTTTGCCTTAAAACATTGATGCAATCATGCATGCAAAGTGACATTCTTTAGTTGCCTTAAAAGCTAACAGGAGAGAGTTGATCCTTTTGAGTTGTAATAGCTTGGAGCTTTGTACATTTGGTTTTATGTGCCTCGGCTTTGGAAAGAAACTACAACAGTGCTTGATACTATGGCTTGCTAAAGACTACAACCAGTGACCGACAAACCCATCATAAGAGGTGAAAAACGCATGAAAAGACCCTTTGCGGACATCTTCATTTCGGTAAAATTTAAGAATTTTACTGCATAAGCAAATATCCATATACTTCTGCAATACAAAGAGCGTTGGCTAATGGGATTGTTGCCACGTTATGTGTTCTTGCTTTTCAATTTCAACGACTCTCTCTCTCTCCCATGCGCGTTCGTCAATTTCTACTAATTTAAGTCTAGATGTTTGGCGGCACAAATTTTATTTAAAAAAATTCACAATCAATTTCTTTCACAAACTTCATTAAACTGCTTCTAGGTCAGTTCAAGCATATACTTTATGAAAAGTTACTGCAAGATTATGTAACTTTTGTTTATTAATAATTAGGTTTCCGACTCTTACACTTTAAATTATCAATTTTCTTACATTTTACTCATAATTAAATTATCAATACTGTACACTTTGTGTGATGCTCCAATCCCACTTAAGATGTAAAAAAAAAAGTAATGAAAGATAAATTCTATATGGCTAAATTTTATCTTAGGGCCTTTAATTAAGTTGAACTGAGTCTTATGATTATAAGGGGCTTCAAAGTGCAAATGTGACTTCTTTACTAATAGTTAAATATTCAACGATTAAAGAACCACCAATTAACATCCTTGTTTATCACTTTCACTTCTATGACATTCTGCTAGATCTAGCCATAAAATGCAATTATCTAGAGACGTAACAGGATTCAGCTGGATAAAAAGGTGCAGACTTCGCCATCCCCGCCAGAAGTGAATTGAAGTTCGACCTTCTAACGTCTACTGCACAAATTGTAACATTCTTGCATCTAAATTTCACTAGTAGGGGGTCTGAGGAATGGTCGCTAAAGCCCATTTTTTTTCTTGGTAGTGTGTTTACTGAGATAGACTCACGCAGACGCCTCGAATGTCTCAGATCAAGTTGTGTCAAATGACATAACCATGGAGGAATTGGGGATATAAGCAGTGATCAGTTCAGACCCAAAGATTAAACGTACACATTGTGTGGAACTAAGCAAAATGACCAATTGAGATTTTACTTGCCGTGCATAGCAATCATACGTAGAGGCATTACATTACACATCTCCAGAAGTATATCAACATGTGAAATTGGAGGAAAGAAGTAGGCCTAGTTGCTTGTGCATACAAGAAGGAACATTTAGAATCATGGAACCATTTTGATTCTTGACCATTGCTTGATGGGGTTGCAAATGTCACTCTTTCTTGTCTTCCTTGGCTTCCTTCTTCTCTTCCTTGGCTTCCTTCTTCTCTCCCTTGGCTTCCTTCACCTTTGTCGTGCCCGCCTTGGGCTTCACGAAGCAAAAACACGAGCAACAAGGGCACTGGAACAAGAACTTCATCGCTGTTGCCTTCCCCAACCTCAAGTTGTTCCAAACACCCTTTTAAGGATAGAAAAGGTCTCTTTGCTCTCTCATTTTTATCTTCTTTCTCTGCTCCCTTTTGTTTTTCTTTTCCATTCTTTTTCCTTTTAGTTCTTTTGTCCATTTATCTTCAGTAGCCCATTGGATTCCACCTCAAGTCTCTTTCAATAAAAAAAATGCCTTCAATAATGCCAGCTTTAGGCGGTGAAATGGTGGGGCTAGACCATTTTGAACCACGAGGCCTATACCTCCATGTGGTGGGTCAAGCTTTTCCTTTTTGGCTTCTGTCTCGCACCAAATGATTGAAAAGCTGGCAAGCAACAATGAAAAGCAGGGATTTCCATGCACCAAAAGGGGTTGGGAAATTACAGTTTTCCCCTTGCGCAAGGATTTACGATCAGCACCGAGACTGTTATAGACCATTTGAGGAGTATGAAATTCGTCCCACACTGGTAGTATGAGATGTCAATGTGGGGTTTATGCGTCTTGGGCTCCTTTCCCCTTTGAGCTAGCTTTTGGGGGTGAGTTCTTATAAAGCATATACCAAATGATATCAGAGCCTACATCATGCCTCCGAGTTGCAATCGTGCGAAGCGAGGGGTGACGTTGGTATTGCAGTGTTAGCTCGGGACTAGGAAAAGCCTAGTGCACAGCCAACCCGCATGGGTACTGGGACTGCGGAGCGTGGTGGAATGTTATGGAACATTTGAAAAGTATGGGATCCGTCCCACATTGGTAGTATGAGATGCCAATGTTGGGTTTATATGCCTTGGACTCCCTTCCCCTTTGAGCTAGCTTTTAGGGGTGAGTTCTCCTAAGGCATATAACAATGGAGGACCAGTGACCTTTATCATCGTTCCTGACAAAACTAGACGCTAAAATCCAGCAAAGAAAGATGAATCTAATAGGCCTTGTTTGGAAGGCAGATTCAGACTATGACTTGGATCCAGTCCTACGCTTGGTCTTATAAACTGAGTCTGAAACTCAAGACCCGCTTGGCATGAGCGGAATTCAAGTGGGGTCTCTGACACGCGTGAGAAGAAACGGAGCTGCTACGTCTCATGGATGTAGGCCTGCATCTGCACGCCGCTTTCTTCCCTGACATGAAGGACCCCACTTATAATATTCTCCCTCCACCTGTGACAATTTTGCCCTCATTTCAAGTGAAAATGCAATTTTTGTTCGTCTAGAAATGTACCGAATTTGTTTGTGTTTTTTGGCCGCTTACTCAAGAACACTCGCCTGGTTTTTTACTGCTCCACAATGATGAAGAACAACACTTGCACTTTTTGGATCCGGTTCTGCAACCAGTGCTTCAAGTGGAACTTGAAGAACACACTATAGACCTTCACAGTTATGCTTGGCATTTCTTAGAGGACAAAAAAAGAAACAGCACACCCCCCCCCACTTTCTCTTTGAGATTTATCTGTCCAAGCTCTGTGGTCTTCAAATTATGAATAAACTCATTTCAAATTTAGGATTAGAAACTCCGGTTATCTAAAAGTTCTACACACTGGATCGCATGAGATTTGGGTTCTGCGATTGAAGATTGCTTGAATCGAGTGCTTCAATGGCTTGGTGAGGTTAGAAAGAGACGGATACAGAAAGAAAGAGAAGCAGAGAGGGAGAGAGACGATTAACAACCCTGCTTCCACACCATGGCTTGGGAATTGTTTACTTTTTTGCTTTTAAAGCTTTGAAAATTTAATGAATGGGGTTTCTTTTCGCTTTTGTCCTCTGTGTGTACTGTTTTGAATAGAACTTGACCGCTGCTAAAGGCTATTCGCTTTTGTTGTGGTAGCAGTTGATATAACAAATAAGAACTTGCAAAAAAAATTTGCAAGATACCCACTAGGAATTAACGTGCAATTCATTGCAAGCCATATTTACAAAAAAAGCCTTCCATCATTGTGGGCAGCGTAGGCGAAAAAGAAATAGTCAAAACCACTTGGAATTGGTCATTATTGCTTTAACACATACATTGAGTCATCAATTTACTTTTTTTTTCCTGCGTGGTCATCCATTTACATAGTAGCCCCTTTTTTACAAAACAAATCATCCTGCGATTCCTTTTGTACAATCAAAACACACTGACCATATTACAAAGCAAAACATCTCGCGAACCCTTTTGTACAAAGTAAAACACACTGACCATACTCAGAATGCCATCGTCAGTTCCAAGTCTCCAGTGCCCATGACCACTTCCACCAACATCTCCCACAACAAGAACTTTTCAGGCCTCGGCGCTGCCGGGCCTGCCATCGACTTCAGATGCCGCCAACTTTTCACATTCACAGCCTGCAAAATATGCAACTCAAATACATAACTTCCTCCAATGCATAACTCAAATATACACGTCGAATAAAGAGATTGAAGTGAGCCCAAACCGATGCCTGGAGTGCATGGCGGACGTGGGGCCATCATCCTCATTTTTGTAAGCGGACGATGGCGTCCATGTCAAGCTTCTTCTATGCATGGCAGCCGCCCATGCTCACCCAGCAGCGCTGATCTGTATCTTCATGGAGCCCCCCATTGCAAGATGGTATCCCCTCCATTCTAAGTGAGGTTGTACGCAGTGGCAACAGCGATGGACTGTCGCTGAGCACGATGACGTTCGGGACTAGTGAGGATGTCACAGAAGCTTTTGTCGCGCTGGCCCTGGCAATGCTGGGAGTGGATCGGGCATTCTGGGAAAGAGAGCAGCGGAGATCGCTGTGGTGGTCTGTGAACTCCCACTGGAGGAGCTGCAAGTGGATCGTGTGGGGACTTTCTCCCTCTATCTAGGCATTTAAGCAGTTGGGTCTGGGTCTACAACAATGATATTTAACATGGGTAGCTTGTTCAGAGCGAAATCTGAACAAAGTACGCCCGTCGATTAGACTAGTTGTGAATCATGGTAGATGTGAGCGTCGTTGGATGATGGACCATGCAGCCAGAGACGATTGAGAGGAAGGATTGCTGGAGGTTGGGCATCAATTAATCCTTCATTAATAACCACCTACCTGCGTCACACCATGAGCGACTCCATCAATGACAAACATCACAAAAATTTGTATCTAGGAATTAAATGGGATAACCAGAGTCGAGCCAGAAATACTAATTTGGCAGTTATGATTTGGTGGAAATATGCAATTATTTAGGCGTGATTGGGAAAGTGGAAGAACCTTCCTGCATCTCTGCCCAGGGCGTCGTAGTGGAGAAGGAGGGTGGGTAGCAAGCTTGTCCATTTTCGTCTTTTTACACTTCAGATAATCGATAAATGAAAGAAGCAACTCTGACTATGTGTAAGACAAAGCTGCCAATAAGTATGTCTGACAACCAACGTGATGTTTTTGTTGGAGCCCAACTGAACTTTCAACTACAGCGTTTCGAATTGGAAGGCAGCAAGTGGAATGTTGAAGGGGTGTTTGGGGTGAAAATTTTCACCCCTCAACATTTCTACACAATTATAAAATAATCACTCCTCATCAAATTATAAAATAATATTATAATATTCAATTAAATCTTCTATCTTTCACTTTTTCATCAAATTCTATAAAAATATCTTTACTTTTTCACAAACCTCAATACTCCAACATTTTTATATTCAAACGCCCCCTGAGTCCGGGTTTGATAACGAGTCTCAAATCTAAGACCTTCCCAAACACAGTTTTCGTAATTGGTTCTCAAGTCACGTTTTAAGACCAGAAACCTGAGACCAACCCAGCTTCCAAACAAGGCCATAAATTTCAAACCAAACGCACTTCAATATGGTGGTCAGACTATTTTTCCTACGTTTGATTTTCGTTTGGTGAGAGAAGCCATGTGATACCAAGCAGCCAGATTTGATTTTCGTTTCTCAATTTCCAAAAGTAATACGCTTTGAGGGCGACTATGACTGTCTCCTGGGAGTTAACCAATCACATTGCTAACCTCCTGAAATGTCGCTCTAAGCTTTATACAAATCTGCAGTGTTCTTGTATTTCCCGAAAAGTTCAACTCGAAAACATTTTCAAGTTGCATTAACTACAACATATATAACGGACATTAGGCATTGTTCATATCACAACCACCATTATTGGTTCCACCAGAAAATGCCAAGATGTTTACACTGAAATTTGGGAGCATCTCTGGAAGATTTCTTCCCCATGTTTATTGTTTTGAAAAAACATGCCAAAATCGTAAGGCAGAGCAACTTGACGAAGGGAGGCCACTGGTCATAATACTTATAGAGGCCCCAAAGGAGAGAACTTTATTATTCTCAAAATGCTGAAGTTCAAAGTCGAGGTGATGGCTTCACTGGTCCAGAGACTTTTCGATAGTCATACACCCCAATACCACGTTTTCGTCCAAGTCGACCTGCATCCACATATTGCACAAGAAGCGGACAGGGAGAATATTTACTGTCTCCAAGGCCAGCATGAAGAACTTTCATTATGGACAAGCAGACATCCAATCCAATAAAATCTGCCAGCTCTAGCGGACCCATTGGATGGTTTGTTCCCAGCTTCATACCCGTATCGATGTCTTCCTTTGTTGCTACTCCAGTATAAAGAGTAAGAAATGCTTCATTTATCATCGGCATGAGGATCCGGTTCACAATGAAGCCAGAAAAATCCTGAGAGCATATAACTGTCTTGCCAAACCTGTAAAGGGAAAGTCACCAGATAAAGATGGAAAGCCCAACATGTATAACCTGCGACCATCTATAGAGTTCTGTGACCATTACATAGCAAGAGGTAAAAGCTACTTCAACACATGGAAAGAAAGGACATATGCCACTAACGGAAAGGGGAGAGAGGTTTTAACAGCACCCTCAGGCCAGCAGACATTTGCAAGCACAACAACACAAGCAGTGTTTTCACCACACCACAATCTGGAGAACGTGAGATTCAATTTTACCTTTCCTATTATTTGGGTAGACTGATCCAGAATGTGTTAATAATGTCAGTAACAGGGGCAGCTGGAAAGGATGGTGTGCTAGGTTAACAAAAATAAATATATTCTACCTCATGGAAAGGTTCAATCAATCACCTCTCTGCCAAGGCTTTTGTGGCATTAAATGTCTCATCAGAAGTGTCTGCACCTCGGACTATCTCAACCAGTTTCATAATAGGAGGCGGATTCATGAAATGCATGCCAATCACCTGCAAAAGAAAACATTGGTCGGACCAAATCTATTACTAGTCCTGCAGAACAAATCTGTGTTTTTAAACACCCCAAAAACCCTGGTATTAACTAACACGAGTAAATGCTATAGCAGGAATTCAAGCATAACCTCAGGGCAAGCAAAGATATTCAGAGTATAACCTGGCGGGGTCTGCCAGTAGCAGCTGCTAGACGAGTAATAGAGATGGAGCTTGTATTAGATGCCAAAATGGCTGAACATTTTGCAGTCTTATCAAGTTCGAGAAACAACTTTCTCTTCACATCTTCAGATTCCGCAATAGCTTCAATAATAACATCAGCTGAACAAAGCTCTTCCAAGTTTTCCGTACACCGCAAACGTCCCATTGCACTGCTACCTGCAGCCTTTTGAGCAGAGTTGACCAATTTTGTTAGCATGCTAATGTTTTCACAGCATGAACTTGTATGAATTCAGGGAACAATTGAACTGTTTCCTCTTCATACATGAAATTTCTGTTCTCACGATTTTGTTTTTAAATAGAAAAGTCATCTGATCCTGGCAGGAGATGGTCTAACCCCTCTAATCCTACAAAGATATCAATATCATTGTCATAGTCATCTCTCCCTCAAAGACCCCCCCCCCCACACACACACACAAAACCCAAACCACTGGGCCTGCCCCTCTGTTTGTGTGCAAGCATTCCTATATGCGATGTCTCCTCGACCTTGATGGTGAGAACTGTAATGAAACTCATAGCAATGCGGCCTATACCAATAACCCCCACACACACACACAAAACCCAAACCCCCGGACCTGCCCCTCTGTTTGTGTGCAAGCATTCCTATAGGCTATATGTGATGTCTCCTCGACCTTGATGGTGAGAGCTGAGAGCTGTAATGAAACTCGTAGCAATGCGGCCTATACCGATAAAGTTGGAAAAGAACGAAGCAGCTCATAAATGGCTCGCGATCCACCACTAGCTTTATGGAGCTCATTCAGCCCCGTGGCCCATCTAAATAAACGGAACAAAAAAGTCCGGCTTCTGAGCAGCACCAAGACACTAAACATTCGTCACTGAAAAACAAAGAAAAGTTAACCTGTAGATCGTGCGATCCAAAAATCGGCCGAATGTGACGCCTGTGATGCTCCTTCCTTCCTCTTCCCCAGTAAAAGTGAAGCTTATTTTTGCATCTCAGCTTATTCATCACGTTACACCAAATTTATTCCCCCAATTTTTCCTTTTTCTACATCTTTCACACCATGGATTATGTTCATTTTGAGTATACAAAAGAAGTACACATTTAACAACTCTCGATACAAATAAGTTGTTGAGCACGGAACGGTAAAGAACCACAAACACAAGGAGGCCAATATTTACGTGGTTCGGCAACTGCCTACGTCCACGGAGGAGAGTATTTTGATTTCACTCGCAGAACCAAAACTTTACAAACTCTCAACTCTCACACCGCACATTTCTCCTCACAAACTCTCTCTCAACCCACTATGGGTGCTCTTCCACTGAGAGTCACCCCTTCTCTCCACTCACTGGTGCTCTACATCGAGTCACTATATCTCTCCCCCACAGGGTGCTCTTCGCAGAGAGACACACCGAACTCTCTCAATAGAGTTCGTATTTATAGAGCATACATCACCGTGTTAAATGGAGGAGAACTTGCTTCAAGATTTGCGGCTTGCAAATCTTTCTCTTCGGTGCAATAACTCCTGTTAGAAGTGGCTGGACTCTGTGGGGTGTGGAATTCGTGCTTGGCGCTTGTCAAGATTTGCAGCCGCAAATCTTGACTCTTCATGCCTTTAACTTGTCAAGATTTGCGCTGCAAATCTTGACTTTTCTCTTCTCACGCCAACAATTCTCCCCCTCCATGCCACACAGAGGAGAATATATGATGACATCTTCAGTTGGAGGTGTTCATCCCGGTTATGTCCGACATAGCTCCACCTACGACAACATGTCAGCTGAAACCTTCAGTGCTCTCTTTGGAAGCCTCAGTAGCTCAGAAGTCTGATTCTTCTGCAAGGAAATCTTTTCATCTTGCAACTCCTGTGCAAGGAAATCTTCTCATCTTGCAACACCTGTGCAAGGCATCTTGTATCTCCCGAATCAATCTGTCTCTATGAGTTCTGACTTCACAAAATCTTCGTTGCTCCCCCTCATTAATAAGAAGAATAAAATCTGATTCCGGAAATCTCTTCGACGGGATCAGTGACAACCCTCTCTCCGTGGAGGATCGTCAATCAGAGGACGTTCATCATCACTTGATCGTTGTGATGATCATACAGCTTCTGATGGAACAGGTAACTCCTGCTCAACACTCATTTCTGCAACCTTTGGTGGAGGGGGTACGTCTCCCCCTGCTCAACACCCTCTTCTGCAGCCTCTAGTGGAGCGGGTAGCTGCACCCCTATGCTCAACACTCTCTCAGCAACTTCTGGTGGAGCGATATCTTCTTCTCTCGCTCAACACCCTTCATCACCTTCCTCTTCAGGGGAACCGTCCTGCGTTCCTTCAGTGTCTGTGGCAAACTGAAGCCGTCCAGGACTGAATAATATCCAGAGCACTTTTCATATCACCTGGGTTTGATAACCTTCTGAAGCGATCAGCTCCAGGATCCCAAAACCTGAATCCAAATCTTCTGGTGGAGTGAGTAACTGTTCTCCAACTCAACACCTATCTCTGCAGCTTGGATACATGTGCAAACACTTTGCACCTAATCACTCTCCAACGAGAGGAGGATATCTTTCAGCCAGACCACACTATCTCCGGAGCTTCAAGCGTCAACAGATCTGATAGTGTTCTGCTTATTAAGTAACAGGCTGCATATCTGTTACCACCCAAAGATACCTCTTTAAAAGGGACCGTAGATCAAAATGTACCAGGATCACCAACTTTGATCTTCTCTAGACTCTTTTTCTGCAAAGGGTTAGGCGCGCTTTCCCTCCTGGATGCGTTTTTCTCTGCCAACGTAAATAACTTTTTTTCTCTCATGTGTCTGAGTCTCTTATGCCACAGATTTGGAGATGCCTCACCTTCACCCGCTTTGAGGCCATCATCACATATCTTCACATGAGTCAATACCGTGCCACACATGTGTCCACAAATGACAACCACAATACTTTTCGTCAACATCCAGGTATTGTTGCTGAAGCGATTGTCATAGCCCTGACGGTAAAGGGCTGACACGAATATTGGATTTAGCCGGAGGTTGGGCACTTATATAACACTATGGTACATGATACATTGGACTTTTTCTGATCGTCTACACCAGCGATCTTAGAGGAACTGGAGTTTCCTCTTTTCACTGTACCATAGTCTCCGGCTCCATGAAGAAGTCTTTGCGAGGAGCGACGTGGTAGGAAGCTGTTGTATCTACCACCCATTCTGCATCCGGACTCGCACCATGAACATAACCTTCTTCAAAATCTCCAGGAAGAGTGAATAAACTTTCACCATCTTCCTCTTCTCGGCTGGTTGCTAGCCTTCATTTCTCCAGCTTCTGGTGGAGAAGGTGACAACGCCTTCTACTCAACACCACATGCATGTGCTGCAATGTCTAGTGGAGGAGGTGACAACGCCTTCTACTCAACACTCTCTGCATCTGCAGCAATGTCTGGTGGAGGAGGTGACAACGCCTTCTACTCAACACCCTCTGCATGTGCTGCAATGTCTAGTGGAGGAGGTGACAACTCCTTCTACTCAACACTCTCTGCATCTACAGCAATATCCGGTGGAGGAGGTGATCCACCCTCTACTCAACACCCTATGCATCTATCCGGTGGAGGAGAAAATGCACCCTCTACTCAACACCCTGTATCTCCCTGCAGTATTTGGTGGAGGAGGTGACAACACCCTCTACTCAACACCTCATCATCTCCTGCAGTCTCTGGTGGAGGAGGTGACAGTAACCATTACTCAACACCGATCCATCTCCTGCAGCATCATGCATAATCCCCGGAACCAGAATTCGCTATGGATTCGCCTATATATGAAGCTCAAATGGCTTGTTGCTCTATGTTCTGAGTTGAATCTCGCAAAACGGAGCCCATCGTTACGTCCGGAACGGTCAAAATTGTACGTAACAAGTCCGGTCTGGCCCAAAAATGACAAAAAATGGGCCCAAAATGCACAAAACTCGAATCTGGAATATTCTATCCAGAAACGGAATATTCCGTCTAAACTAACAGAATATGCTCCGAAGATGCTGCCTCCGTTAACTTTTTCCGTCAAATTTAACTCGGTGAGTTGACTCACATCAACTCGCTCCAACTCGGTCTGACTCGCTAAAAATCGGTATCACTCGGTCTGAGTCGCTGAGTTGACCCGGTAACCCGGTCAGGATCCGAACCCGGTTCGAAGACCCGAACTGATCCGGTTTCCGCCTGGCGCGTGGAAGCGCGTGCTGCGCGTGTCTCAACGCGCCTTCGGCTCCCCGAGCGCGTGGTGGCGCGTGTGAGCGCGTGCGGTGTCCATCTGACCTCTGGTTTGTACTGTTGTGCTCGTCTCGTCTCGAGGAATTTCCAGTTAGTTCCAAAATTGCATTTGGATACAGATCGGGTCTTGGCCGAACGAAAATTTCGGCCACCTGTCGGCTCTGATACCACTTGTTGGGTTCAGAACTGCCTCTGATACCACTTGTTGAGCACGGAACGGTAAAGAACCACAAACACAAGGAGGCCAATATTTACGTGGTTCGGCAACTGCCTACGTCCACGGAGGAGAGTATTTTGATTTCACTCGCAGAACCAAAACTTTACAAACTCTCAACTCTCACACCGCACATTTCTCCTCACAAACTCTCTCTCAACCCACTATGGGTGCTCTTCCACTGAGAGTCACCCCTTCTCTCCACTCACTGGTGCTCTACATCGAGTCACTATATCTCTCCCCCACAGGGTGCTCTTCGCAGAGAGACACACCGAACTCTCTCAATAGAGTTCGTATTTATAGAGCATACATCACCGTGTTAAATGGAGGAGAACTTGCTTCAAGATTTGCGGCTTGCAAATCATTCTCTTCGGTGCAATAACTCCTGTCAGAAGTGGCTGGACTCTGTGGGGTGTGGAATTCGTGCTTGGCGCTTGTCAAGATTTGCAGCCGCAAATCTTGAATCTTCATGCCTTTAACTTGTCAAGATTTGCGCTGCAAATCTTGACTTTTCTCTTCTCACGCCAACATAAGTCAGCATCCAAGAGTACGGTGTATCAGTCCTCGAGTATTGTGTAATTACGCTTATATTTAGTACAGCGTGACAAGGGTTCTGGAAATAAAGGCCGATCCGTCTATAAAGATATATTGGAGTTTATGACCCCCAAATATTGCATAGAATAAATTAGAGACAGAGACAGAGAGAAGGGGTGGATATGGAACCTGAGAGAGTTGGCCTTTGGACACTAAGCGCTGGATGGAAGAAGAGATGGACTTGGAGGCCCGGGCGAGAGCCTCGGGGTTGGAGTCAATCAGCCAAACGTCGAGGCCGTGCACAGCACCGAGCTGGGCAATTCCTGAGCCCATTTGGCCGCTGCCCACCACTCCCATGCTCTTCATCTCCGCCATCTTTCCCGTTTTTCGTTTTGGCTGTTTCTGTTTGATCGCAGCGATCGCTGTCCGCTCCTTGATAGAATAGTAGCTCTGACAGACTGCCAAAATTTGCAGAGGATAATGGACTGGGCGAAAGGAGCAGGTTCTCAAATCTCACGCGGTTCCATAGAGTTCGTAATGTAATCCAGTGGAGACGACCCCACTCCACCCTATCCGAAACAATGAACACTATTAAATTATACAAAATTTTGATTTACACTTAGAATATTAATATTATTTTTAATTATAAACTAATTTCGAGTCATTAGATTCTTAAATTATCTAAATCCATAGCGCCCTATAATTTGATTTTAAGCTTAAACATATATAGAACCTATATTATAAATTTAATAATCCAAAGGGAACGAGTTTGTTTACCTTAAAGTGACATTGAGCTCAAAAATTATAGGAATCTTTTTTTTTTAAGGAATTTCAGGTAATATTCCACAAAAGTTGTTCCCTGTAATGAAATATTTCAATACTGAAAAGTATTCGTACTTTATTAATATTGGCTCTATTTACTAGGGAGAAGGTGTATTCAATTTAATAACCAAGTTTGGTAAAAAAACAAGTTTAGTGAGTTACTGTTTTTCTAAGAAAACATAAACTTCATTTTACTGGGAAACACACTCATTGAATACAAATGACCTCTCGAGGTCAAATACAACGAACAGAGTCAAAGAACTCATTACAGCATCATTAAATGTCCAGGGCTATACATCTAACCTTAAAAGGCCCAGTTCCTAAGCATCATTAAATGTCCAAAGGGCTATACGTCTAACCTTAAAAAGGCCTAGTTCCTAATGGTCACAAAGGCCTTAACTAGACGGGTCCAAAGGTCTGTAAATTCTATGCAAGTCCAAAGACTTGAAAATAGCGGTCGCCAAAGGAGTGGGTAGTCAAGTATCTTGCTCTCACTTCCTCGAAAGAGCATCCATATCAGCACAAATGGACAACAAAGTCCACAACAAAAGAGATCTAAGGAGAGGACAACCAGGACAGCATGTGATACCACAAATTCCACTTGGAGTAGGAGAAGAAAAATGAATGAGAGATAGTCAAGTCTCATATTAGGATATTACAATGTTGAACTGAGCTTTATAATTATTTAAGCAGCTTCAAGAGTAACTTTGACTAGTCCTTTTGAAGTCAAAGCATAGATGTTGCTAATGTTTTTCTTGGGCCATTACACAACAAACTGCAATAAAAATCTGAGGTCGCTGATATCGACCAACTGATGCAAGTCCACTGGATGGTCGCCGCTTGCTCCCTTTCTATAGATTCCCACTGGGAAAATTTCAAAAACACGTGGAAAACACAACCAAACACATGGAAAGGGAGCCGCTGGCCGGTTAGAAATCGACCAAAAAATAGATTTGCTAGAAACCACCGAAAATAGCCAAAGTAGATCCAAAAAGAGTCGGGCACGTGACACTCACGTGGCCGCGCGTGGGAGTACATGCACTGGCCAACGACTTGCATATACCAACCCTGTAGCATGTGGTCACTAGAGGCCACCAAGTCGATAGACTCCAACCAAGAGAGGGAGAGAAGAGGGAAGGTGGTGGCGGAAGGAACACGCTAGTCACATAGAAGGGGGAGGCAGTTCAGACGAAGGGGAAGTAGAAAATTCAAGAGAGATGACAAAGCTTCTCTCTCTAGAATACCAAATAATCAATGTATACGTACTTCCAAATTCTAACTTTTACCGCGCATTTGTTTTTAAAATTTTGTTAAAATTTAGCGTTAGTGTTAAAAACAAGGTAGTATTGAAATTGGTGAATGAGTGATAAAAATAAAAATAAATTTTGAAGTGTGTTTGATCAAAGTAAAATTTTGTTAAAATTTTAAGTTGCAAAACACCATTAGTGAGTTACTTGTTTCTTTTTTTTTCTAAGCAGTAAGTTACTTGTTTTATGAACAAATGATTTATGCAAAAAGACCGATTTTCAGGCGTTTGATAAAATGGCATTTGCCCAGTCATTTCTGGCTTACATTAGACCCACACAATATGTACACTCAGTTTCTGATTCTTTAGTTTTTAAATGGGTTAATGACCAAAATAGTCCCTGGGTTTTATGCCCTTTATCGATTTGGTCCTTTGGGTTTCCAATTTGGTCACATAAGTCCTTAGGTTATCCTCATTTATCAATTTGGTCATTGGGTTTCCAATTTGGTCACATAAGTCCTTAGGTTATCCTCATTTATCAATTTGGTCCCTGGGTTTTCAATTTGGTCACATAAGTCCTTAGGTTATCCTCAATTTTCGATTTGATCCTTCCATCCAATTTCGTCTCTTCCGTGCACAGTCAGCTAACGGTGGGTCACGTCACCACCAATAATATCGCGACACGTGTATGCTTTTTTTATTATTTAAAAAAAGCTCACGTCCACCTGACATATTCGTAAAAAAGAAAAAAAATCGAACGTGGGAGACCCCTCATTCGATCGACGAAGGGAGCCCAAATCCATGTTTGACCAAAAATCAATCATGCTGGTCGTCTATTTTTCACGGAGCGAAGAGATATCCAATCTAAAGCCGTTGGTGATCTTTGAGATTTGAATCGTGTCGTGGATTTTCTATTTGTTGCTCTCTGGTTGCAGATTGATTTGGGGGTAGTGGCTCATTTTGATGAGACGTCAAAGTAGAAATTGGACAGAAGGACCAAATCGATAAATGAGGATAACCTAAGGACTTATGTGACCAAATTGGAAACTCAGGGACCAAATCGATAAATGAGAATAACCTAAGGACTTATGTGACCAAATTGGAAACACAGGGACCAAATTGATAAATAAGGATAACCTAAGGACTTATGTGACCAAATTGAAAACCCAGAGACCAAATCGATAAAGGGCATAAAACTCAGGGACTCTTTTAGTCATTAACCCTTTTTAAATACCAAGCTACATGGACTGATACTTTGTCTTGACGACACCACCAGATTATTGCCTCCTAAAAGTAATTTGGACTTGTGTGGGCGTTCATTGTGGTTTGGGAGATGAGGGCTGAACCGGACTAACAGAAAGTGCAAAGCCGAGAGCAGCGGAGATCGCCAAGGAGGTCGTTTTTCTATTTCTTTTTGAATTGCACGTTACAATTCGAGAAACAATGTCAAAAGATCTTGATTCAGGGAGGGAGAGGAGTTAAGTTTCAGTTTTTGTCAAAGATTTCAATGAGGGGCATTTCAATCAAATCGGGTGGGGGAAGATCACATCAATGCACGTGGGGCCACTAAGGTCTGGTTCGACGCCCAATTAGGATAGCAGACGAACATTGATGATGTCTCAAACATAAGAGGCGCAATTATCCGTTTTGAAACTTGATACCGCAATTATGATATTACTCAAGTAATTTTGAATGCACCCCATGTTCTTGACATTTTGGGGGTGTTTGTTTCCCCAAAATTTTGGGGTTCGAAATTTCCAACAAAACAAACACACTCCAAAATTTTTAACTTTTACACACACACTCTACTTTTCACAAACCCCAATAAATCTCAATAAAGTAAAGATTCCTAAAATTTCGGGAATATTCCCCGAAATTTCCACAAACAAACACCCCCCTTGTGAGCGTCAACTGAGCTTAAAAATATTTACAAAAAACGACCAATTCTGGGCTTCGGGAATGCGTACATGTTCTGAGTTGTCATATGGTCCCTCCTTTGGAGGCCGAACTAATTTTTAAAAGATAAATATTGTTTGCGTGGACTCGGCCCCAGGCTGGGTTTTAATAAATTATCAAAACCCCGAGCACAAATTGGATTATCAAAGCCCATACCACAATAGGATACCGACCAAGTCCAACCCAGCAATACCATGGCAGTCAACAAAGGTCTGGCAAATTCGCCAAGTAGTTGTTGTCTGTTCTCTAGTTTAACTCCTCAGCAGATTCTTATGATTTGTGTTTGAGCATTGTTATACGAGTCACGCACAAACTCAGATGATGTACGTTTATCACTTTTTTTTGGATTTGCATCATACTTTTTTTACAATTCAAACATCACAAAACACATGTATTCTAATACAACACTTTATTATATTTTTTACAAAACATCAATAATTTTTAACAACTACTGCATGCATGCCAATACAACTTTAATATCACCTGAATATTCACAATTTTATCAGAATTTTACAAATTTCTTCTAAACGAACATCCCCTCAAATTTTAATTTAAATCCACCTCGAAATTGCCTAATTAATTAAGGCGCACTCGAAATTGTGGGGTTGTACCCACTGTTCTAAGTTCAATTCTATAAAATCGGTGCTTTAAATGGTAGCCTGGGTCGTGGGTTGCCCAACCTTCACGGTGTTTGCCCATAATGTTACGGCCTCTCAGTGCATCTAAAATTGAGTCATATTTGTTCGAGTTTAGTGCACAAATTTTTTGTAGTTACCCAAACAAAAATTAATTTAAAGATATTTTAGTAGCTACATTAATCTAAAAGTGGAATTGCAACTTGATGATGCCAAAATTTTGATCTGGCCCAACAGAGCGATGGGCCGTCATCAAGCCTTCGTTGAGGTTAGATGAACGGAGCTTTCCCATAAAGTGAGCTTCCGATGTTTAAGTCAACAATTGGGGGTATAAGTTGGAAAGTAATTTCAACTACTTCGAGGCTTTTATTTGAGAATTGCTTCCCAAGAAGGGAAATTGTGGGTGGTGGAGAGGTCGTATCGAGTCCTTGCTTGTGTCACAGAATCTCATTGTGTGATCGTCTTGTCCCAAGTGGCGGAGAACCTTTGCATACAGTAGCCCACTGCGTCTGGAGGTGGACATGGGGCCATGCAGGGGCTCAGAGATGTTGGGCGAACTTCGAGAGAGAGGCGTCCCAATGCGCGGAGGTTCCTTTCGGCGAATGAGACGTTGCCTTGCAGGCTGGGACCCCCTCGTGAGTCCTGACTTTCTCCCTAAGTCTTTCTCAAGGCCCTTAGGATTTGGGAGCCCTTCGAGTAAGGCCCACGGGCCACGCACCTTCTTCCAACTTTGGGCTTTTTTCTAGAGCCCTCTTGCATTTTGCTAGGCAGATTCATGCCGAACGGGCCTATAATTTCAGAACCCATCACAACTATATATTCTCATCCATGCACGCAAGAGAATTTAGTTTGTTTATTTTGTTGGGTAATTCATATAATATAGATGCATATTTGTAGAGTCATCATGATTTTCCATCCACATCCAATAAGGTCAACTATGTAAAAAGGGACAAAAAAAAAGGCCATCAATAACAATTATCATTAAGGTGCTTTTTCTGTCCAACGCCATCGTTCCAACGAGGAAAAGCTTAGTCAAATCATGACCAATTGTGGGAAAGTAACAAAAGCAACCCCTAGTTATCAAATTAGTTATCAAATTAGCCAAACCTCTTGCGATAAAAGTCCCAGTACCTGCCTAACAAGTCTACCCACGCCTACTGGCTTCCATTTGAACAACAAATTTGATTTATGGTCTTCTCTAATAAGTGCTTCCATCACCTTAGAACTACTTGAACAACTATGAACTACTTGAACAACAAATTTGATTTATGGTCTTCTCGAATAAGTGCTTCCATCACCTTAGAAGTACTTGAACAACTGCGGGAATGTTTGAGGGTGTAAATTTTGGGTATTGGAATTTGGAAAATATTATAAAATAAAGATATGTTATAGAAGTTGGTGAAAAATGAAGAGATAAGATTTTTAATAAATATTATAATAATAAAAAATTACGTGATGAATTTTTTATTATTAAACCTAAATTTTTGGTCCCAAATAATAAGTTGAAATAATTAACTATAGATAAAGTGAAATCGTCTTATTTTTCAAATTATTTTGGTGAAATAAGAAATAATGATATAATTTTTTCTTTGTATAATTAGTGTAAAAGATAAGTGAAATGAATGTAACAAGATTTCAACAGATCACGATATTCTTTACATTTGCTTTCCAAATTATAGGGTGTTTGTTTTAAAAATTTTAGTTAAATTTTGTATTGGTGTTGAAATTGGTGAATGAATGATAAAAGTAAAAATAAAATTTTAAAATACGTTTAATAAAAATAAAATTTTAGTTTGACAATGCTATATAAATATATTTAATTAAAAATGAAAGACCTAATAATTATTTGGGATAAATCTTGATATGCTCCTGTGATTTACGACTTTGAAAAATAGATTATTGTCCTATCTCTTTTTTTTCTGGATAGATTATTGTCCTATCGAAATGATAAAAATTAGTCCCTGAGCGTCTAAGTTTTCATAATCGGTTCTTTCGTGAATTGCGCGTTACAAAAAGTAAGCTGAGTGTTAGGTTTTGGTTTTGGTTTTGGTTTTGGTTTTAGTTTGGGTTTGGGTTTGGGTTTTAAAATTCAAATTTCAAGGTTTAAATATAGTTTTGAAACAAGGCCTTCTTTGGATGATTAAATTTTAGAATTATTTATATAAATTATTTTTTGTTTAATAATAATATTTTTTAGTTATTATGATGTTTAAAAAATTTAAAAAAATATAAAAATGAATGTGATGGCTTAAAAATAATTACGTAAATATAAAAATTATAAAAATATTTAGGGAAATTTCAAAATATCAAAAACAAAATAGATGAAATTATATAAAATAAATATCATTTAAATTTGAAAAACTAATAAAAATCTCTAAAAAATAAATTAAATTATGCAAAATTTTAATAAGGAAGCAAATTTAAATTACAAAAATCTTATACGAATTTAATTTTTCCCACCTATATTTTTAATTCATCTTCATTTCTTCTAAAAATGCTCAAAATATTTCCCTCCTATATTTTTAATTTTTTTCTGAATTTTTTATATTTTTGTTTATATATTTATTTATAGATTTTTTATTTTTATTTTTATTTTTTTGTATGTCCCAAATTAAAATTTAATATTATTTATTGATTTTAACATTGTGTTTATTTATTAATTTTTATTGTGGCCCAAAATTTGTTTCAATTTTTTATATTTTTTCTTAATATCTGTAAGTTATTTTTGTATTTTCTCAGCTTTTTCTAAATTATTTTTTCCATTTTTACTAAATTCCCAAAATGTGTATTTTTGTTTTTTAAAACGTTTCTAGATCTTTATATACTTTTGTAAATATTTCAATAATTCTTTATTATTCGTATAATTTAATTTTTCTTCCTTATTTTAGAATATTTCAACAAAAAAATAAAATCTTCTAAATGAACTTTAATAATTACTGTATTTCCTTGATTTTATGAAATTATATTTTCGAGATTTTTAATTTATAGCTTTGTTTTTTGTAATTATTTTTATGCTATCACCTTCCTTTTTATATTTATTTCTGATTTCTGTAAATTAATTTTTATTTTATTTGTTATTTTTTAAACATCATAATAAATAAAAAGATATTATTATCAAACAAAAAATAATATGAATCATTATAAACCTTTATCATCCAGACAAGGCCTTGTTTCAAAACTATATTTAAACCTTAAATTTTGAATTTTGAATTTTAAAATTCAAACCCAAACTAAAACCAAAACCTAAACACTCTTCCCAAACGTAGCCTCATGAAATACCCATATGATCCTTGTAATTTGCGACTTTGACAAATAGATACATGTACCAACAAAATCATATAAATAATCCCTAAACTTCCAATCTTTTCATAAATTGATCATTCCGTCACCTACCCATTCGACACCAGGCGGACACACCATGACTTTTTCTAACGGGCAGGTGACAAAAGGACCGATTATGAAAAGCTAGCTTGGAAGCTTAGGAACTATTTTTATGATTTTAGTAGTACATGGTTCTATTTGTCAAAGTCGTAAATTGCATGCAACATGTGAGAATTTTACCCTTATTATATTAAGGTATAAATACAAAATCAGTCTATGTGATATACGCGAAAATCAAATTATTTCTCGTAATAAGAAAAGCATAAATTAGTCTCTATTATTTCAAAATGGGATAAAATCAGTCTCTAATGGAGGACCAACAGCAAACAAAAATTGAAATCACAAGAACTAATTTATGATTTTCCTGTCATGAGGACTAACTAGATTTTCGCATATATCATAGGGACTGATTTTGTATTTATCTCTATTATTAAATAAGGAAGACATCAGATTACGCCCATATCTACTAGCAAAAAATCAAATTGGACTCCATAATTTTAATTTATTTTATAATACCTCATAAATTTTAAAAGACATAAATCATCGTATTCCATTTAATTTGACTATTAAATTAGACGAGAAAGTGATGCGGATTGATTAAATTACTTCTCTAAGTAAATATAAATATAAAAATGAATTTGAATTTGAATGTCTATATATTATTTATAAAATATTAATTTTATTTATATTATTTATATTATTATTATTATTATTAGTTTTTTTCATTGGTTTTAGTAATTTTATCTTAAATGAGGTATTTTGATAATTTTTGTGTAGTTTAACGATGAAATTGAACGAAGGGTGATGATTAATGTCTTTTAAAATTTACAGGACATAATGAAACAAATTAAAGTCAATTTGAATATTGCCTAGGATTTGGGGCGATGTTTTCCCTATTAAATATTTTAAGACCCAAAATTATGACATAATTTACCTAAGGAACCGGTAAATAACCCGATTGTGTAAAAGATCTAGAGCTTGCAAGCTGGTGTGTAATTGGGGGGCTTTACCGTATTTTTCAGCACGTAGCAGTGTACTCTCCACCTGCTCCAAAGGTCCGTCTTAGGCAATACATGAGATTGGTGTGCAATTTTTTCTTTTATAAAAAATGTCTTAATTAATGATGCAATCCTTGTTTAACCATCTTTAACAAATCAGTTTGTTGAATACAGTTTTGAAGAGATTGGTATTTGTGGTTTATTTTTCAAACATATAAATACTTTCGTCCATCAAACATTAGCCCACTAACAGAGATATAGTTCGAGATAGCCTATTTGATCTCGACAATAGATATCTCGACTCTGACTCTATGTTAGTCTTCTATTAATCAGCTAATTTTTTGTAGACGAAAAGGTTCATACGTCTAAAAAATAGATAGTAGAGACCGATTTCTTCAAAATTCTATTTAAGTGACTAAGGGCCTGTTCGTTTAACCAGTATTCTCAGGATTTTTTAGAATCCTCACAACAACAAAAATTCTACAATCAAACATCATTTTTAACACTACATAAAATAACTACAACGCATACAAAATAAAGTTAACATCACTTAAAAATTTTTAAAACACAACTCAACCGAACACCCTCTAAATTATTAAAAATCAATAGTACAAAGATTGTAATCGAGGCAAAAGAAAAATGATCGAGAGTAACCATTGAAACAAAATACACAATTTATTTTAGAAACTATAATACCTGATAATTTAAAGAGAGTATGGAAAATTATATATAGTATCCCGACACAGGCGAGGATGGAGAGAAAGACAGAAGGGAATCGGGGAAAAAAAAAGGTTTGCGTGGTGTTTGTGTAAGTAAAATTTTAGGGTTTGTGAAAAAATGAGGAGAGAGAATGAAAAAGTGAAAAAATTAGTAAAAAGTGTAAAAAAGTGAAGAAAAAAAAAAAAGTTGGAGAAAAAGTAAGGAGAGAGAATGAAAAATTAAGTGAAAAAGTGAAAAAGTTAGTGAAAATTAAAAAAATTAATAAAAAGTTAGAAAAAAAGTAAAAGAAAGAATGAGAATGTAACGATGTTAAAATTTTATTTTCACAGACACTATGTTGGTGATTTCACATGCAAGCAGGTTGAGTTGTTGACCCGACAAGCCGGTGGCTGAGCAAATCTACCTATGTTTCTTCAATTACTTATATCACGGAAAGAATTTAGAAAAAAAAAAATCACGGAAAGAAACCCGTGACGTACGCCTACCGCCGCTCGTCCACCGGCTATATTCAGTAAAGTATTTTAGCACTCCCAGTACCAAGCACTTTGGCCTCCCATGTCAGTCTTTTTCAGTCGCAATTTCTAGTCACCACCCGCCACTAGAGCGCGTGCAGTCCGCACCAAACGACACGTGCTACTCTTTTCTTGCTCCCCGTCTTTAGTTTGGGTAATTTTCAATAACCTTTGGGTATAGTCTGGCAATAAATGAGATTCTAGAACCATAAAGGTTGATTGAGACGTGAGAAAAGAGGAGGAAATCGTAGCATGAGAATTCTCACCAGACGACTGACACTCAGCACTGGCTTCCTATTTTTCAGAGAGCATTCCTATCTAGAAAACAAATGAGCATTCCTAACGATTTATTTAAATTTAGCTTTATATTTTAATTATAATATAAATTTTTCTATTTTAATTATAATTTTTTTAAAAAAATACCTCTAACAGTTTCTCTATTTTAATTATAATTTTTTTAAAATACCTCTAACATTTTATCTATTTTAATTATTTAATTTTATTATTCGATTTAAATATTATTATTTAAAAAAATAAAAAAGAGTTGAAAAAAATAAAAAAAGGAAAAAAATAAGGAGAGCATAAGAGCCTGGAGAAAGAAAAGAGAATACGAAAGATATTAATATTTTAAGATGGTGAAATAAATAGATATATAAAAGGTTAGAGAAAAAAAATGTTAAGTTTTTATAAAAAAAAATATTTTTTAAATAAAAAATTATTCTCCTTACAAAACATAGACTTAAGTAAATATAGATGTATTTATGATGCGAGTGAATTTTTCCCCATTTTTTTAAAATCTCTTGTTCTAGGCAAGTTTCATGTGTTGTGTTGTTTTGCTTTGGCGTAGTTTTTCTATTTTCAGAAAACATACAAGAATATTTTATCTTTATAAGAGTCTTATCTTTTTGGGAACATATCTACAGACTTCACGGACGTCTCTATAAAAATTCAGGTATAAGACAAAATTTTAAAGTGAAACTTTTTTAGTCTTTAATAAATAAGTATTTAGACTTAAAATCTCACTTATAAGCAATAAAAATCAAATAGCTTCTTTCACTAAACGGAGTTACCTATCAACTTTGAGCTTTTTTTTTTATACCTTCATTCTAAACCTTGTTTGACAAAATGAAGTTTAAATACGAAGTATATTTTTCCCCTAATTAAGCATGGCTTTTATTTGGGACCTAACTTGGCCCTACCTCCTAAAAGAGACTTATCTTTTGAGCCGACCCCGCCTACATAGCATATAAACTGCTTATCCTAATTTTTGTCGCCCAAAAGGCTTACATATTTTAGAAACTTAATGGCTTTTAGAAGGTAAATGTAATATCTTTTTTTAGGGATAATTACACTTTGCGCCCCTTATTTTTGGGGTCACTTACAATTTTCACCCCGATGTTTTGATTTTAAGACATTGAGCCCCTTATCTTCAATATTTTTGTAATGTGCACCTCGTACCCGATTTACCGTCTAAATTGACAGATTTAGTCAACACGTGAACCGGTCTACCGCTTCAAGTTACCTTTGTAGCGGTCGACCGGCTCGTCGTGTCTCTCACATGAACCGGTCGACCGCTACATGTTAACGAAATTCGTCAATTTAGACGGCAAAATCGGGTACGGGATGCACATTGCAAAAATATTGAAGATAAGGGGCTCAATGTCTCAAAATCAAAACATCGGGGTGCAAATTGTAAATAACCCCAAAAATAAGGGTGCAAAGTGTAATTTTTTTTTTAACATTCTTGATCATTTTTTTTCTTATATTAATTATGAGAATTTTACGTCGATTTTAGATAAGTTAAGTTTCTCTTACATATATAGTAAACCGTACTAAGGGTGGGCAAAAATTTGGCCAAAATCAGACGTATTCCGGTTCTGCATCTAGCACATACCAGAATCAGAACCCGAAAATTTTATAAAATTTTCGATTTCGGTGATTTTTTATTTTATATATTAAAAAAAATATACCCTAGACGCATGGTTGAAGGCAAGGCATGCCATGAATCATGGATGATGGAGAGAAGATTTTGTTTTTCTATAACCATTAGAACTTGTAATTTTACTTTTAGATTTTGGATGAATGTTTGTTGGTTGTATTTTAGATTTTGGAGGAATTATTAGTTTACATTTTATTTATTGTTAATTTATGATGTATAACAAAAAAATCTAATCACAATTCTAGTCCAAAATGCCTAAAAATTATTTTGAGAATGAACCCAAACAAAATCTAACTAAAAGAGTCTACATATTAGATTATGGTTACTATCAAAATCAAAATCTAACTCAAAAATTTTCGATTTTCTATTTCGGATTTTTTCGATATTTACTTGAATAGAATCAAAATCAAATATTAAATTATGGTTACTATCAAAATCATAATCAAAATAAGCTCATCAGTTTCGATACACACCCTACATTATCAGATTAGTGTACAGATACCAAATTGCACGAAAAAAAAATTTGCGGCAAGTCAGTAAAAAGGGACTTATTTCAAAATAAGCGTAATTCAAAAAAGATACTATTAAGTGACGCAAAGATACTATTAAGTAATACACATCGAAAACATTGAGGAGTGGAAAATATTAGGCCAGACGGTACAGAATGCAGGCCCCCATGAATGATTCGCAAGTGTTTTCACGCGCATATGCAAACGTGAGAGTAGGCCCCCCAATCCAACCTCATTAGACTCCCCCACCCACACTACCCCACGCAAAATATTTTATTGAACATAGGACAGTTCAACGAGGAATAGATAGCAAACAGACAAATGTAGTTATTGATTATTGAAAATAAGAGGAGAGGCAATGAGAGAGGCAATGAGTGACCTGCGAACTACGAAGAAAAACCGAAAGAAATTTGTTCAAAAGTCAGCTCTTCTGTCTCCACTTTCAAATGACTTGCCCCTTTACCCGTGTGTGTTTGTCAAATAAAATAATATTCTCAGGTTTGGATAAATTTCGAATCAAATTCATTTTTAAAAAAATATTATAATAAATTTCTATCTTTATATTTTTCACTTAATTTTAATAATTTTTTATTAAATAATTATATCAAATTATTTATCTATCCTTTACCCAAATAACTATAAAATATTAGTTTACATAACTATCACAATTTACTAAAATCTTACTATCTTTTACCACACGAACATGCCCAAGATAAAGAACTTTCCTTTTCATTATCAGCTAATGCACTAGCACATCACACTGTTGTCTTCTCTGTTGCTTGATTTGAAAGATCTAGACCTCTTTTTCTTCATCTAGATTCTGTCATCTTTTCAGGCTTTGAATAGTAGTGGGAGACTGGAGCCGGGAAGAGAGAGTCAAGAGTGTGAGTTCAGCGACATCCGGTTTTGAAAATTGGAGATCCATTCGTGGAAAAATAGGCTACAGTGTTGGGTTCACAGGCGACTGTCGCTTCACTTGCAAGGCACGGTAAGGTTAAATAGATCTTTATTGGGTCTCACTGTGGGGCTGTCTCTGGGTTCTCGAGTTTTCTGGCTTGCTAAGCACCTACATTAAAAGAGTCTGCTAGCTTAACTAAAGTTCCATTCTTTTTTCATGCTTCTTCACCTCTTCTGGTTGAGTGACTGAAATCTATGATCTCGGGATCTGATATCGATTTGTCATTTGGTTTCAATGGTTATTGTCGCTTAACTTCCATTTTTATCTCTTTGTTTTCGGGAGGTCGGTAAGGAATTCCTTCAATTGGGTCTTTTTCATTCTCTCTGAAAGGGGCTATTTCACCATTGTTTGGTCGGCGAAATAGGGTTATAGCCTTCTTGCTCTTGGTCAAGGGTTTTGATATCTGGTGGAGACTGTGGCTCTACTGGTATTTATTATTGCTTCTTTTTCTAATGGTCTCTGTGAATTGCTTCACTTGCAAGCTGTTGTTAGTTAGTCCTTTTGTGGTTTCTGAGGTGCTTGGGGACGTGAGTATTTAAATTTTTCTTCATCTGGGCGTCCCATCTTTATTTATTAGGGGCAGGTTTTGTCAAACACTCTCAGACTGGTCTTGGGAATTGATCTCTAGTGGGGATTGGTGATCTCAATTGTCGTACTTGTGATTCTTGCTTCATTTACAAGCTGCAAGTCGGGGTTTTTTTTTTGGGGGAGCTCTTTCCTCTTGGCATCTGGGTATTCAAGGTTGTTCATTCGGGTTGTTTTTGCTTCTGAAAAAGCAGAGCACGCACAAAGATACAGGTTGAGCTAAGTTTAAGGGAGTGTGGGCCTTGATTTGAGCTGGAAAATCTGTTGTGCTTTCAGCAAAGATGGTGGTGCAGCGTGTTCCAATGACTGTCCTGAAATGGGTACTCTTCTGTTGCTTTCTTTGTTCATCTTTGGGTCTAAAAAACTCAGCACACTCCTGTGATCCACATGATCTGCTGGCGCTGAAGGAATTCGCAGGAAACCTCACAAATGGGTCCATTATCCGGTCCTGGTCCAATGAATCCATTTGCTGCCAATGGGAGGGTGTTGTCTGCGAGAATGTTAAGCGTAATCTTTCAGTTGCTAGTAGAGTGACCAAATTATTTCTCTCAAAAATGGGTCTCAAAGGGACCATTTCATACTCTTTGAGTCAATTGGACCAGCTGGCAGTGCTTGATCTTTCGAACAATCATCTCAATGGTAAATTGCCCCCACACCTCTCAAACTTGAAGCAGCTGGAAGTTCTTGATTTGAGCTATAACATTTTATCAGGACCGGTCTCAGTGGCGCTTTCTGGTCTTCAATCCATACAAATACTGAACATCTCTAGCAATTCATTCAGTGGGAATTTTCTCGAGCCCGGGGGATTGCCAAATGTTCTTGTGCTCAACATTAGCAACAATTCATTCACGGGCCCCTTTGATTCTCGACTTTGCAGTTCCTCACATGGGGTTCAGATTCTTGACTTATCGGTGAACCATTTGATGGGCGGTCTAGAAGGCTTGGACAATTGCAGCACATCTCTGCAACAATTGCATATAGACTACAATTCACTTTCAGGGCCTCTTCCCGATTCCTTGTATTCTATGTCATCCTTGGAGCAACTCTCACTCTCTGGGAACAAATTCTCTGGCCGGTTAAGCAAGAAATTGAGTAAGCTCGCTTCTCTTAAATCCCTAGTCATTTCTGTGAACCAATTTACTGGTGAACTGCCAAATGTCTTTGAGAACCTTTCGAAGCTCGAACTACTAGTTGCCCACTCAAATTCTTTTACGGGGCCATTGCCGGCTACCCTTGCACTCTGTTCGAACCTTAGCGTGCTTGATCTTCGTAACAATTCGTTTATGGGTCCAATTGATCTTAATTTCACTCGGTTGCCCAATCTTTGCACACTTGATCTTGCCAGTAATCGTTTTTCTGGGTCCCTTCCAAATTCCCTCTCCAGTTGCCGTGAATTGAAAATTTTGAGCCTCGCTAAAAATGAATTGACTGGCCCGATCCCTGAAGATTTGGCAGAGCTCACATCGCTGATGTTTCTTTCATTGTCGAACAACAGCTTTGTGAACTTATCTGGGGCACTATCTGTCCTGCAGCAATGCCAAAATCTCACCACTCTTATCCTTACCAAGAATTTTCATGGCGAGGAAATTCCAACAAATGTGGGTGACTTTAATAACTTGATGATTTTGGGCTTAGGGAATTGCGCTCTGAAAGGCCAAATCCCCCGTTGGTTACTGAGTTGTAGGAAGTTGCAAGTCCTGGATTTATCATGGAATCACTTGGATGGCAGTATCCCTCCTTGGATTGGTCAGATGGAGAACTTATTTTACTTGGACTTCTCAAATAACTCACTCACAGGTGAAATCCCAAAAAGTTTGACACAGCTAAAGAGCCTCATTTCTTACAATTGCAGTTCATTGAATCTTATTGGCTCTGCTGGCATCCCACTATATGTGAAGCGGAATCAGAGTTCTAGTGGTCTGCAATACAACCAGGCCTCAAGTTTTCCCCCGTCAATATTCTTGAGCAATAACAGAATAGGGGGGATAATATCGCCTGAAATTGGGAGATTGAAAGAGCTACATGTCTTAGATTTAAGCAGGAACAACATAATTGGGACCATCCCTAGCTCCATCTCAGAGATGGGGAACTTGGAGGTATTGGATTTATCGTTTAATGATCTTGAAGGAACAATACCCCAATTGTTCAGCAAGCTCACGTTTTTGTCGAAGTTTAGTGTGGCATATAATCTCTTGCACGGGGCAATTCCAACTGGGGGACAGTTCTCAAGCTTCCCGAACTCAAGCTTTGAGGGGAACCTGGGACTTTGTGGGCAAATAGATTCTCCATGTGGTGTTGGTGGAAATACGGGGCCGAGACCTATTATTCCATCTGGTTCAAACAGTAAGTTTGGTCGAAGCAGCATCTTTGTCATAACGATCAGTATAGGTATTGGAATTGCAGTACTACTTGGCATTGTTGTGTTTAAAATGTCCTGGAGGGATGTGGGTGATCCAATTGACAACTTTGACGAGGAACTCAGCAGGCCACGCAGGTTATCTGAAGCTCTTGGGTCCTCAAAGCTGGTACTTTTTCAGAATTCAGAATGCAAAGATCTCACAGCTCCGGACTTGCTAATATCTACAAACAACTTCAACCAAGCCAACATTATTGGTTGCGGTGGATTTGGTTTGGTTTACAAAGCCAACCTTCCCAATGGGACAAAAGCTGCAATCAAGCGACTTTCTGGGGATTGTGGTCAGATGGAACGTGAATTCCAAGCTGAAGTGGAAGCCCTCTCTAGAGCTCAGCATAAAAATCTCGTTGCTCTTCAGGGTTATTGCCGGTATGGTAATGACAGGTTGTTAATTTACTCCTACATGGAGAATGGGAGCTTGGATTATTGGCTGCATGAGAATGTTGATGGTGGTTCACTTCTTAAATGGGATGTAAGACTCAAGATAGCTCAAGGTGCAGCTCACGGATTAGCTTACTTGCACAAAGGTTGTGAGCCAAACATAGTTCATCGAGACATAAAATCTAGCAACATACTTTTGGATGGAAGCTTTGAAGCTCATTTGGCAGATTTTGGACTTTCAAGGCTATTGCAACCTTATGATACTCATGTCACAACGGATTTGGTTGGTACTTTGGGGTATATCCCTCCTGAATATAGTCAGACTTTGACCGCAACTTTCAGGGGCGACGTCTATAGTTTTGGAGTTGTTCTTCTCGAGCTTCTTACCGGTAAAAGGCCTGTGGAAGTTTGCAAAGGCAAAAACTGCAGAAACTTGGTGTCTTGGGTTTTCCAAATGAAATCTGAGAGCAGGGAAAAGGAAATTATAGATTCAACAATATGGGATAAAGATAATGAGAAGCAGGTCTTGAAGGTGGTTGGTATTGCCTGTAAATGCTTAGATCAAGATCCAAGGCAGAGACCATCTATTGAGCAAGTTGTTTCTTGGCTGGATGGTGTGGGATTTAAAGATGCACAACAGTGAACCTTTTGTTTCTCTCTTCTAATTGTATTCGAGGATTCCCAGAAAATGAAGGTATACCTGTAAAGAAACATTGTCCCAAGTTTCTAGGAGGTTGGAGGGCTGATAAATGAACTTGTATACATTGGCAATTTGGCCATTTCAATAAGTATTTATAGAATGTTTTAAGTTGTTCTGTTGATTTTCTGTCCTACAGGGGTTTCCAATTCCATCGTATCACAAAAATGAAGATATCGTCCTTCGCTTGTATGTCTCATTTACTTATATTTGGACTTCAAATTGTTTAAAAATCCCATCAGGAGGACTTTGATGCAAGTAAATAGTTGGATGCATCTGTGTGCTTTCACTGATTTAACAATTGGGACGTTTTTTGATTGTTCTGTTTCTACTTTTTGGAATTGATTTGATTAGAATAGCTACCTAACGAACACATTGAATGACAATTGATAAGAAAGCTGAAAGTCTTCGCACAGATGCCAAATGCTTGTGTAACGTAGATTTCATGTAGCAATTCTGATGAGGATTCCAGCTCTGTTGATGTCGTGACATCAATGAATATTTAGGATGGATACGGATACTTATAAGGAGAAGAGAAATGAGAATAAAATCAATAATTATACAATCAATTTGCTATAAAGATTGATAACAAAGCTCCAATACACTCAATTTCTTCACACACACAAGAGATGAGAATAACAACAGTACTCTCGTAATATTTTGTGACTTTTTTCTCTCATCTTTCTACTTAGTTTTCTCGTTACCTTAAATTCAAAATAATTCTTCTCCTTTTATAGTTACACTCGGCGAATATCGCGTGCATTTTCATCAATGCAAAGAATTGAAGTCTTGACAATTTTTGTCTTGCGTTGCTTTAAATTCGAAACAATCGGATTCTTCAACAAGATAGTTGCATGATTGTTGTCCACTTTTAGAAAAACAAGGTTCACTTTTTCAAATGAACAAGATGAATTTGATGCTATGTTGAAATTGCTTTTCAAACAACATGTGGGACGGCTTGACTTTTCATGAAGCCAAGCCACACACACGCAACAGTTGATGCACTTAGCTTCGGTGGAATTTAAATGATCTGGTTATTGTTGATCATAGATTATGGCTACGTATATGATTTCTAATTCACATGAATTTTAATGCGTGCCAACTTTGATATGTATTTCCGTTCCAACACTGGAGATATTTGCTGCAAATATAATACCATCGTAGTTCCATCTAAAGATCTGATTTTGGTGGTGTTTGATAACTCAACAATTCGGGGTATCAAAATTTTGGGTTAGTCAAGTCAAATACATTTTTGATAGCTCACAATTTTGGGCCGTACCAATTTTAGGATGTTTTTGTCCCTAAAACAATTCCCAACATTTCCATTTATACCCCTGAACGACCTGCATCGTCTTTATATCCCAAGAGCAGAGACTAATACCAGAAAACACATGGCCCCACCTCTGCTTTGATCGAACTAACGCTCTGATCGAATTTGATAAACAACTGCAGCAAAGCTGTTTGACATATTTGAGGGAACAAACATAAAAAAGATACAAAAGAAAAATGTTGCAAAGCTTGGTTGGCTGTTTAATGTGATATTAGTAAACAAAATAATTTTTTTTAATCTTTCTTTCTTCTACCTGACCAAACACAATAATTTTCAATCATTACTATCTCAAAATTTCCCAACATCTACACAAACATATTTCAAAATTTTAACTTTTTAAACCCCTATAAACCTCAAAATTCACAAAATTTTCAAAATATTCTCCGAAATATTGACAAACAGCGATCATATGGTTTCTTCCAAGAATAATTGTCCATCAATCTAGTGCCCCCGAAATACCTTGCTTGTGAGAAAGAGCACCTAAACACCGGCTATTAGCTTGTCGCATTGGATTTTGTTATGTTCTGCCAAAAAAAAACAGTGAGTATTTTGTCTTATTTGAAGGAGAACATGAGAAAGCTAATGAGAAAATACTTCTTTTTGTGCTAGGGTACTAGGACTGCACAACCGGAAATAGTGTTCCGGTCCGGTCCAGTCAAATGCGATCCTCAGCTATTTCATTGCGGTCCTCAGCTATTTCATTTGAGGAGGAAGGACATATAATTTTTTCATTTTTTTAAAAAATTTAAGGTTAATTTCAAAGGAGGAAAGACATATAAAAATGTAGAGTTTTTGTTTAGATTAAAACTAAACTTTTTAAGTTTGTAAATTATATTAAAAAATATAAAAACATTTTTTATACTAAACATTTTTTATCAGTTATAAATAAACACTTTTTGCCCTCAACTATTGGGGTGCTGGTTGTAATACTAAAAAAAAAATCGAAACAGTGTGTAAGAGATAAATGACTTATCCCTTCCACAACACTTTCAAAAATTTAACGCAAACTTTCAGTTTCAAAACACCGAAGTTGCCGAACTCCCCTTTTCTTCAAAAATTGATTTCTTTTCAAATTTTGGAACGGATTTCTCCTGCATTTTCGCCTTTTTCAAACCTATTGCAGATTATTTAAGTATGGGTCTTTGTTATATTCAAAAATCGTCGTCCATCGTCATGAGTTCTCTCTCAGTTGAAGTTCTCTCTTTTTCTCTCTTACGAAACTCTCATTCTCTCACCTTTGGAGACGCAATTTGCAGGGGTTGGAGGTAGGTTTGATTTAATCTTTGGTTAAGGGTTGAATTCCTTTGGATTGATTTGGGTTATGTGGTTTTATAGACGATGTTGGAGAGTCATTCTTCAAGTATTAGGTGATTCTTATACGATTTCGTCAACGCATTTGATTAGTTTTCTTCAAGTTTCTATCTTTGATGAAGTTTTAGTTATGAGGTTTCTAGATTTTTCAAATTAAATTTTGGGTTGTTGTAGGGTAATAAAAGGTGGTTTTGAGGGGATTTCACGATGATGGGAATTACATATTCTTAGAGAGTTAGTGGAGTTCAGGTGTGTTTGTTATTGAAATTTTATTATTCATTTTTCATGGAGATGTGTGAGGATTAAGATGAAGAGATGACTGCTATTTTAAATGGATTTTAGGTGCTGATTGACTCTTCAGTAATTCTTGGTGAAATCTTAAGATTTGGTTAAGTGTTGAGGTAAGTGGCTTATCAATGAGATTTTATTTCTCTAAACTTTTGTAGAATCTAAGTGCACGAGATGTGTAATTATTTTGTGAGATGAGATTGATTTGGAAATATGCGTTTGTGCGAGATTAAATCCCTTGACGTTGGTAAATTAGATTTTAAAATGTGCACTATTTTTATATGGTTTTGATTCATTAAATGGGGAAAATGTTGTACAAACTTTTGATAAAGATGAAATGGTTTAGATTTCATGAAATTGTTTGAAATATCTAACTTGAAATGTTGTGTTGTTGGAATATATTTATTTTGTGAGCATACTTGAAAAATTTATCTTTGTGGCCTGTGTGACCAATGTATCTTTGTGGTCTGTGTGGCCAATATATCGTGTAGTCTTTGTGTCCAATTTGATACCCCTCATGGTATTTGGAGGTCTTTGTGGCCTGGAGGTGTCACGCCTCGTGCTAGTACTTACCCCCTAGGCTCTTTTATATTAATGGAATGCACACAAACGGAGATTACGACACGAACTATTCCTCTTAAGGCCTAATAGGTGGCTTTGAAAAAACTTAGCAGAAACGTTTAAGGAAAGTTATTAAGGAAATAAATTGAAGTAATATAATGATAGGATTATAATACATTTGAAAACAATTGTAAGGAAATGAGAATTTAATTTTTTTTAAGGAACACAACAGTAGGAAGGAAAAGTGCGAAAAGATAAAAATAAAACTTTTCCACTAGAATATTATACCAAACTCCTTCGTGAGGATACAAAAGTAATACAAAAAGTGAAAGAAAATATACACTAAGACGGAAGCTATCAAAAACTTTCTGTTTGATACATAATTGAAACCCAACTACTCAAAAACTATCTCTCAAAAAGTCACCTAACCCACCTAGACCTCGTCTAGTCTACCCTCGACTATGTATCAAAAGTGAGATCAATGATCACATTGTCCCCTACACCTTCTACCGGTGATGCCGGTGGAGGAGGGTCAGCGAGTAGGAGGATCAGATCGATCTCAACTACCTCAAAGTCCTCTACTAAAGGAAATGTGAATGTTGGAGGGTCCTTAAGGTACCATTAGGGATCAAATCCCACATAAACCTCATATGAATCAGTCACAAAAGATCCATATTGTCATCTTCAGGATAAATAGATCTACATCCAGGATTTGCTCACTGGAGAATGTCAACATCTGGCAAGTCCGAGGTTCACGGCAGTACATACAACAATTTAAACAAATAAAAGGATGAGTCTTACTGACTCAGTAAGGGGGAAAAGGGACATGTCATTTAAACAAATAAACATGAATCATAAGAAACAAAATAACATGATCGATGCAATTACATAGTTGATACATATGTTTCCCGGTTCTTTCTCTTTCTTTCTTTTCGGTCACTGTCACTGTCACTTTCTTTTCTTTTCTTTTCTTTTCCAGTTCAATAGAAGTGTCCTTTCGTTACTCTGTTCTATCCCCCAGAGCAGGGTTGTGCGTCTCCTCCCCTTTTATGGGACTGTCCTGTGATCCTTGCACCAGGACCCGGTCAAGCGTATATTGTTTCACGCCTTTCAGTGGTGGCTTGCACTATCTCACTGTGATCTGTACCGTCACCCGTTCATAGGACCACCTCTGGGTATGAGTTTCTTTCCGGTCATTTCTGTCAACGGTTTCCCATACCCATGAGATATTGATACAATATAACATGTTATATGATGCAACATGACATGTCATACAATAGATATTCAATTCATAACGATCCATTAAAAATATACGATATTAACATAAAGATGTTACAATTCATAACAATCCAAACACCACAACCTTAAATAGGCAAGTACAACAACTTATACATCTTTTTCTTTTATTTTATTGTTAAACCCAATAAGGACTGGTTGTATGTAAACGAAAGGATTTTAGGGCTTTTCACTAGTTTCAATTAAAAATCTCCAGAGCATGTTTTATAAAATCTCCTGGGCACGCTTGTTAAAAATCTCCCGAGCACGTTTTTTTTAATATATCCTGAGCACACTTGTTAAGATATCCCGAGCACACTTGTTAAAATATCCCGAGCACACTTTTTAAAACTCTCCCGAGCATGTTTTATAAAAATTTCCCGAACGCTCTTGATAAAAATTTCCCGAATTAAAAATATCTCCCGAGTATGTTTTATAAAAATTTCTCAAACACGTTTTATAAAAATTTCCCGAACATGCTAGCAAAAGACTCCTTAGACAGTTTTCTTATTCTCTGTACTAAAACAAAAGTTCTTTCCTTTTATACGTCATTCAAACATACAAGTACCCAACTCAATAGAGGTTTTTTTAAAAAAATCATGCATGCACAGATTCTTCACCCAAGGCCAACCCGTGGCCATACAATCTCATATTCACTATTTCTTCTACTGACAGGCTCCGATACCAATTGAAAAATCTAGTTTAGACCCTAATAACACTTATAGGTGGAAAATATGTGTTTATCCTCTAATTAACAAATCAATAACAATTTTAAAATATGTTCTAAAATTGTTCAGCCTAGATATGCATAATAATCAACTCAGTCAACAAATAGGCAGCGAAAAATTAAAACAAACTTCAATCACACAAAGAGACAAGAATTTGGTGACGAAGTGGAAAACCTTTGTGCAAAAGATACTATAAAGCCAAAACTAATGTCATTCATTTGCAATATTTCAAAGAAGTAAGGCAATATGGCGGAAGGGAGAAATGATACACATTTTCTTATCAAAAAAAGAAAAGAAATGTGGCATTTGTACTGTCTGAAAACATGAGGGATACGAAGAACGAAAGCACTTACGAAGCCAAAGATCAAGCAGAATAAATCGAGGATGATGATGATATGGTGGCGAGATAGGTTTTGTAGCCAACACAATGAGGGAAGTTGCTGAGAAAGCAATCGATACAGCGGAGGCTGTTGGGAATGCCATTAAGGAGGCAATGGACAGTGCTTTTGATGTCACACAAGATACTACCTAAGATGTCAAAGAAACAATAATCGCGACCGCTGATAGAACTGTAGTTGATACAACGGAGTATAGAAGCTTAATCAAGACTCGACGAAGACGACTGGAAGATCCAATAAGATATATTAATGAAGGGTGTTGATTTTGATGGTGGTGATTGAGAACTCAAGTGTCAATGTGTGTACGTGGGTTTCGACTCAACCTCAAATGTATGGAATAAAGTTATAGAATTACTTCAGATGACCACATTTGTTTGTTTGTTTTTTAGCATAATAAGAAGGATATATAGCTAGAGGGAAGAGATACAAAAGAACTTAAGTCAAGGAGGATTGAAACCTGTATAGGCCAAGGGATAATTGTTCAACAGCTCATGAGAGGAGCGGCAAACTACTCTCGAAGGATGAGGAATCGTTCCAACGAGCTAAGTCGTGCGCAAGGGAATTCGCACTGCGTATGGGGTAAAAACCACCTTACCAGACCGAAAGGAGGGAAACAATAAACGAGCATTACAGATACCAGGTGGCCACATTTAAAGGTTCATGTGAAAGTTTCGGAAAATTACTAATCTTCGATCTTCGATGATTCTTAGAACCATATCGAATTTTTTGATCAATTATCTCACCACTTGAGTCTTATGGATGTCACTCAATTGTTCTATATATCTTTCATTTTCACGCTTTACAGTTGGATTTTTCTCTAAATTCTAATGGTGAACCACACGACTGATTATCTATAGTCTCTCTTTTAATAAAATCAAAATTGATTATCTATAGTCTGGAATGAGATTGTTTTTCATTATTTTCTTTTTATTATTTTATCTAAATTTTGAACTTCTACTAATTGTGATCATGTCCATCAATATATCAATGTGATATGTTCTTGAGAAGATGAGACTGATTTGTGAAAATCTCTCTTGCTAATAATATTATTTGTTTAACTATTCTTTTACCATACTATATATTGATTTTTGTGAAAATTCCTCTTACTAACAATATTATTTGTTTAACTATCCTTTCACTATATTATATTTCACATAAGTCAATAGGACCGTAATAATATTACTGATTAAATCTCTAGCTCATATAATTATTAATTTATAATATGTAACATGTTGGACTCTTAATCAGTTTTCAAAATAATTCTACAAATATATATATAAATTTTTAAAAACATTTTCATAAAATTTGACTAGCTAGTGATTTATTTTCGAGTCCAATTCTATACAAATATACTAAATATATTGCATCATTAAGAGATTGGTGAATTCCTTGTTTAGCATTTATACAAACTGATTTTATCATGCACAAGACCCAACGTTATTTGAAATATTTGACTTAGAAAGATCATCACCAAATAACTAGGTCAAAGCACGAGTATACAACAAATAAACTTGCATGAACCTCTTAGCTAGTTGTGTTGAATACTTTCTCACCATAAGTAGTCATTTTCATAAGGTATCCATATTTAATCTTGTTCAGTGCATGTATTCTTATAGTGTACCTACTCAACTGCTTAATGTTCATCATCTTATTTAATAGAGACACTGACCTATGTTAATTGTAGGATCGTGATAAATTTTAATAGTTTAAAGGCTACAGGATCATGATGAATTTTAATAATTTAAAGGCTTAACTCGACAAAATTGATAGTTTAAACTCTTAAAAACACTACCTTATAGTTAGGTGCGAGAAGTGAATTTTAAGTATATTGGGGGCGATAAATGAATTTTAGGTGTATGGGGTTTATATGGTGTTTGTTGAAGGAGTTCATGATCCAACCTTTCAAGTCCTCTGCTTTGCTATTCTAAATGAGATCGGGTATTGAAAATGCAAAAGCAAAAGTAGTAAGGCCCCAAAGGAGTGTACTTTCGACTAAGTTACCAGCAAATCCAAAACCGTCGCCGCGAAATAGCCCATGCTTTGGCGTAGTCGCCTAGACCTTCGCAAGATGAGGTTATGTGGGTATTGAAAATGCAAAAGCAAAAGTAGTAAGGCCCCAAAGGAGTGTACTTTGGGCTGTTCGTTTAACAAAAAATCTTCAGGATTTTTTAAATTCTCACAATACAAAAATTCTACAACCAAACATCATTTTTAACCTCACATAAAAATAACTACAACACGCATACCAATAAAGTTAACATCACCTAAAAATTCTCAAAACAAAAAAAATCTCCACAACACTCCTAACCGAACACCCTCTAAGTTACCATCAAATCCAAAACCGTCGTCGCGAAATAGCCCATGCTTTGGCGTAGCCGCCTAGACCTGCTTGAGATGAGGTTATGTTTGTTGGTTCATGGTCTTTAAAATATTTTTTAATCTAAACATGATATTTTTATTAAAAAAATTAATTTTCAATAAAATTTTTATCTAAATATTGACCTCAATTTTTGTGAAAAATAATACAAAATCCATAAAAACTCATATCTTGAAATTTTTCTTTCCAAACATATATTTTTTTTACTTTCATAATTTTCAAGGGAATAACTTTCTCTTTCTAAACATCATTTCTATATATCCCATTATTTTCACAAACTCGGGGCTATGTTTGATAAACAAAATTTTACACTTTCTAAAATTTTAACACAATAAAAAATTACAATATAATCTCTCTCTCTCCATCACATTATTACTTTTCACTATAATAAATATTAAAAATCATCTCTCTCTTCACTTTTTCATCAAATCTAATACTCTAAAATTAACCTCCCTAAAATTTTATCACTCAAACACAACCTAAAAATATATCTCAATAAAGTTTCTTAATCATTACTATACAAATATTTTCAAAATCAATCGAAACATACAACTTTGTCTAAGTTCCGATGTAACTTTGGCTGTGTTTGAGAAGTAAAATTTTAGGGTTGTTAAAATTTTAGGTATTGGGGTTGATGAAAAAATGAGGAGAGATAGTGAAAAAGTGAAAAGGTGTATAGAAATTGATAAAAAAAGTGAGAAGATAAAATGTTTCGTAATGTTGCTAAAATTTTGTTTGCCCCGTTGAGAAGCCAGCTGGTTGAAGGAATCAAAGAGATAAAAGTAAGCGCACGTGGAGGACTAGCTAGTGTTGAACGTGGGGATGGTGACAAAGAGTGAGAACTGACAAGCTGGTGCCGATCGTGAGAATCTGAGATAAGAGGCCAGCTGCTTGCTTTATCCGTGCTTACCATTGAGATCACCTAGTGGCTTATTAATTTTCAGACAATGACGTCGAGGACGGTGTCACGGTGGCGTACTCTCAAAGCCATGGTCGTCGAGACGGGCTTGATCATGTGGGTGACTAAGAGGTTGTTCGGTTATGAGTTTTGCGAGGATTTTTTGTGTTTTGAGAATTTTTTGGTGATTTTAACTTTATTGGTATGCGTGTTGTAGTTATTTTTACGTAATGTTATACATAATATTTGTGTTGATATATGAGAGCAAAGTTTGACTGTCCGTCAGGGAACGTTTGAATGACTGGATGATTCAAGAAAAAAAACAAGAATGACTCTGGATGATTGCAGCAGCGCACTGCACTATATTTGGTGCTGTCCTAATACGATCGAAATGCCCCCATCTATTGTCGGATTCGGTGCTGTCAAATTACTGGCCATGGCCTGGGGGTTCTGATCATCAGTTCTGGAATCTAATACGCAGTCTATTTTCGCCTCATAGATTGATAGATAAAAAGGCCAATAGGAATGATAAAAGAGAGAGAGAGATAGAAAGGCAGTTTCAGAAAGAGCACCACAAATTAGATATTTCTCACTGATCATGCCTCCCTATATCTCCTATAATAGTTCACATATTATAATTTACTTTACATCTACTAATAGGCTGATAGCATACATCCATATAGACATACTTGATCTTCAAGACTCACGTTTCACTACAAGAAAATGCAGTTCGGATCGATCAAAACTCATCATTTTTAGCCTGCACTTTAATTTCAAAAGGATGCGCTAGCTAAGCTTTAGATAGAACATTTTAATTTGGGCTCGTTCGAAATTTATTTCATCAGTTTGTTATTATTTGGAAACATACAAGACACTTAAAATTTAACGTTAAGCTTTTGGAATAAGCAAAGAAATCAAACCTAATTATTTTAATCAATATGAAATGCAATTATCTATCCAGTAATTCGAGTTCTAGTCCTTAGGCTTGATGGTCAAGGGTTTATGATTGAAGGAAACAGGATAAGAGATTGCATAAGAAAGAGAATAATCCAAAAGGGACAGATCTAAGAATATGGGGACCAAAATTCAACTCAATCGATCCTCAGGTTGATGGGAGCACGACGTTGTTTTGATGACAATGAAGTAATACGACATGCTGATTCTGATCACTCGGAAAAGAGAGGGGAGACGCGGAAGCTGGGTTGGCACGGTGGTCTAATGACAGAATCAGGCCACATATCAGAAAAAATCAGTCGTAGTTTTAAAGCCTCATATAGGAGGGAGGCCATATCCTGCGTCTGACCATACCCTTTCTATTATTCTTGCCCCTAATTAATATTGTTGCCTTAACCTTGTTTTCTTTCGAAATCATAAAGTGTTTGTTGAATCTTCGTTGTTTCTTCTGTGTGGGCCTGCAAGCTGCTAGTGCTGATCAGCTGGAATGTTCTGCGCTGTAAAATGCTTCCATGATCTACTGCCTAATTACTTCTATTCACATGTGAATTTGGTGTCGAGAGGCCATGCATGTCGCTGATTTGATCAGCTTGTATACATGCTTATGTACGCATGCAGGTGGTACTGTAACAAACTAATACCCCTTTCTGATCAGTACGTACGAGGCCCGCCAATAAGAAAGAGGCATCTTCTCGTAAGCAAAAAGAAGAAGAACAACAGTGACCTATAAATGGGCTGGAATCTTAATCCTAAGCGTAGATTTCAAAGGCAAAGAAGAGGAGGAAGATAAAAGTATATGTACTGAGAAAGCGTAAAGATATATACATGGTCCAGGTGATCATAATGTCCCTCTCAATCGCACCTGATCGATCGATCTCTCATCGTCGTGAACCCAGTTTTACAGGCTTTCGGTAAAACTCTTTCATCTATGAAAAATTTGCCTCTTGTACAAACATTTGAGCGTGAAATATGTGTGCGTACTTGTGTCACTGTGTACTCTAGAGAGAGAGAGCGCCAAATGATGATAATTAGATGAAAGAACAAGAAAATTGAGTCCTCTGATGGGAATAATTGTTCCATGTGTGGATTTATAAAATCGTTAGATCCTTTTTTTGTTGCGCTCGTCGTCTCTATAATCGTTTTTTAAAATGTAAAAAATAATAATAATAACGAGCGTTTTTTCCAAACTCGTACGTGTACGAACATTTGGTATTCAATATTCCACCACTACGACACTAAGTGACACACTCAAGAGAATGGAGCTTGTGGTCCTCCAGCTTTTTCACCTTTTCTTTTCGTTCTCTTCGCCTTCATTATCCAAGTTCCACCCCTATGTTCAAACCATTCTCCATCACCACTTCCTTTGTAACGTCCTTTGGCGCCTCAATGGAGGGTAAGAGCCTTGAAGGAAAGCGAACTTTCAAAGAGAAGGTGAACCTAGTCGAGGAAGATGTAGAGGATGACCGGGATGAAGAGGTGGGAGGTTCTGAAATGACAAGCTTCGTAGATAATGAGAGAAAGAAAACAGTCACTGTTGGCTCCGGGAAAAAGGCGTCTAGTCCAGGTGCTGGTGGGGTTTCAACGCCATCTTGCCAGGCAGAGAAGTGTGGAGCTGATCTGAATGATGCAAAGTGGTACCATCGCCGTCATAAGGTGTGTGAGTTTCATTCAAAGGCGTCGGCTGTGATTGTTGCAGGGCAGTGGCAACGGTTTTGTCAGCAATGCAGCAGGTATGGGATCCCTATTTTTGTTTCTTTTAGCATTGTTTCGTAAATGGTTTTTTTTTGGCACTATACTGCTCGATGGACTAATCCGCTGCTTTTCACATGAAATAATCATCTGTACCGACTGAAGGAATTTCTTGTCTCTGTAGGTATTAATCGAATTTCTTGTACAAGTAATTGAAGGAAAATCTTTTCGAATTAAGCCTTGCATGTATAACTAGTTTACTCTCAAGTTTTGTGATACTCATTGTTTTTGGTATGGCGTAAATATATATAATCCATTTATATTGTTAGAAAATATAATTCAAATATTCTATATTAGCTTAAGCTTTTACGATGAGCGATATATTCAGATAGTATCAGAATCAAAGTTCGAACTTGTTCTACTAATTAACTCTATACTCTACAACAATTTCAATCAAATATTGCATCTCTCAATTAAAGGGGAGTTCAGCCCACTCATGAGGGGAGTGTTAGAGAATATAATTCAAGAAATAAAATATTCATCTTCTTATATCAACTTAAATTTTTGGAATGGTCAGTAGATTCACACATATATTTGGAGCTTTGACTAATAGTCCACTCTAAAAAATTACTTCATGAAGAACAATTGTTTTGTTCCAATATATGACATTGCCTGAGAAAGAAAAAGGAATATATAATTCCTCAAAAGAGATATTAATATTGCCATTGGATTTGGAATGCATTTTCTCTGCTCCTCCAATTCATATTCTCATAGTAAAGTCTTTGATTGTCTTTGATATTCGCTTCTATTATTAAGCGTGATTGACATAAGTTTGATTCTAAAGCTCGAATTATGTATTTTTCTTGGTATCCATATATGGATTCAAGGCTTCAAGTTGTATAACCTTCAATCCAATTATATATTTCTTTCTAGGGATGTCATCTTCTTTGAGATGATTTTTTCTTTCCAATCGGGTTCTTTACAATCTTGTTCATCTCCTCTTCTTTTACCAATTTCTTTTCCTTCCAATCTCAATTTTTCCGTAGATGTTTCCTTCTCTAAGACACCATCACCTGATTCTGTGTCATCCGAGAATCCGAGATTCCTCCATCATCTCCTGGATTTGTATCTCCTGGGATTACACCAACACATTTTGGTTCTGTCTCCCGAGCTTCCATCACTTTATCTTGATTCTGGTGTTCTTTCTCCATCACCCGAACAGCCTCTTAGGAGGTCTTCTCGACCCCGAAAAGCTCCCTCTTACTTGCATGATTATTGCAACCTTATCTCTTCCTCATTCAAAGATCGATCTGCCCATGCATGCATGCTGGTTCTGTGGTAGTAGGTCAGCCATATCCCTTATCGCAGTTCCTTTCTTATGACAAGTTTTCTCCTTCCCATAAAGGTTTTGTTCTTTATATCTCCACTCACACCAAACCGAAAACTTACCACCAAACCTTCCAAATACCTCAATGGTGTAAGGCTACAAATGCTGAAATTAAAGCACTGGAGGACACAATTTCAGCACTCGAGGACACCCATACATTGTCTTTACTTTATTCGCCTCTGGTTAAAGAAGTTGTTGGTTGTAAATGGGTGTATAAGATCAAATATAAAGTCGATGGTAACATTGAATGATACAAGGCTCGTTTAGTGGCTAAAGACTACACTCGGGTAGAGGGATTAGACTGTGTTGAGACTTTTTCTCTCGTAGCCAAACTTACAATTGTTTGCACCTTACTTGCTCTTGCAGCTGCTAACCGATCGACTTCTCTATCAATTGGACATTAATAATGTTTTTTTCACGCTGACTTGCATAAGGAGGTACATGCAATTACCTCCTGGTTATAGCTCCTCCAACTCCTCTAAAGTTTGCTAAGGGTGGGCAAAAATTCCAACCAAACCGAAATTCTGGATTCGGTTCCGCTATGTGCTGAAATCGAAATATATTTTTTTGCATTTTTTGGAATCAGAGCCGGAATTAGCGGAATTTTCAGTTCTTGTTTTTTTTAAATATAGGGCTCAAAATGTTAAAATTTTATTTTAGATTTTGGATAAATGTTTAATTTATTTTAAATAGGACTCAAATTGTTTTTTTATGCCTACAATTTTAGAACTTTGTAATTTTATTTTAGATTTTGGACGGACTTTTTTATTTTACATTTTATTTATTGTTAATTTATCATGTATAACAAATATATCTATCCAAAATTCTAGACTGGATCCAAAAAAATTTGACCAAAAAACCCACATATTGAAACCGAAATTTCCGATTTTATTCCGGTTCCATTCTGTAAAATATAAAACTAGGACTAAACATTAGATTCTGGTGAGTACCGGAACCAGAATGGTCATCCATTCTAATACACACCCTTCTAGTTTGCAAACTCCAAAAGTTTCTCTATGAATTAAAGCAAGCTTCTTGTTTTCCAAGTTATCATCCTTTATTCTTTCTATTATTTCTCATAGTTTTACTTAGTGGAATTCATATTATTCTCTATTCCTAAAGGTGATCACATGGACTCATTTTATGGCATTGCTAGTTACATGTCTTCCGTCACAGTTATTAAGACTTTGTTGCATGAGCAGTTCAAGATTAAAAATCTCGGTCCACTAAACTGTTTCTTGGCCTTGAAATTGCTTGGTCTTCTACGGGGATTTTTCTTTGCGGAAGTATGTACTGGACATTCTTGATGATGCTGCAGGTTACCTTGGTTTACCTTGGTTGCAAACCCGCTACTTTGATTCAGCCATTACCTATATGGATTCTGAAAAAAATGACTTAATGCATTCCATGTTGTTCTGTACTTAAATGAAAAGCTTACAGATTCAAAGTAAGTTTAAAGAATATTATAACTACGTTCTTCTGTATTGTATTCCGGTGATGGAGGGTTTGTCCAGTTCAATGCATTCCGTGGGAATGTTTTCACACTAATAGACTAAACACAGTTTAGGAACTTATCTACTTTGATTCATACGCTGATATTAGGTAAAATTAGTGAAAGCGTACTTAAATGCGTTGAAAGAGCTTCTTCCAATTATGTTTAACGGCCGGAGGCCGTGCAATCAACGGAGCTACATGCATGCAGGCAAAATCTATGCTGCTCTGGCACGTCTCTAGAATTCTTTCTAGCTACTTTATACTTTTAAAGAATGTTCTGAGATACTTCTCCGTGGTGATCTTGCTCAGTGTCTTTCGCGGCCCCAGTACTGTATACCCATAAAAACACTTGGACCATTTACAGAGGATGTATTTTGGTCTAGGTTATATGCTTCTTGTTGTCCTATCTAATGCTTTTTATCAGTATGGTAATTTTCAAGTTTCTCCGTATATTATTAAAACTTGTAGTAACATGGAGCACTATGTAGGTTCCATGAGCTTTCAGAGTTTGATGAAGCAAAAAGAAGCTGCCGTAGACGCTTGGCTGGACATAATGAGCGGCGCCGGAAAGGCTCAGCTGAATCTGCAGGTGGAGAAGGCTCAAGCCGGGGCAAAGGGCCAGCTGGTCTCGGCCAGTCAAAAGGAAAGTCAGATTAGGCAATTAATTTGCCGATGACCAGCGACGTCTAGTTCGAGTTACAAGCATCTCCAGATGAGATAAGATCTCAATGCTATATGATGATCATGATCTGCTCTCTGGCATGCTCTCTCTCTTCTGTCATCCTTATAGTGTCCCGCGCATATGATAAGTTCGTACGTTTCTATTATGATGATATACGGTGAGAGATTATGGGTCTACAATATCATGTTAAAATAAGACCCATCTGTACGTGGAACAACTACCTTGAACGTAGTTATAACTTATAAGCATAATTAATGTATTCTACTTTGTGTTGTTTTTTTTTGTGGAGCTTGTATTATGCAGACTATGCTGTGTGGAATTAAGTTAATAATTTAAAGAATGCTTCTCTGTCTATGATCACTTCATCCTTAGAATAAATGATAGTATCTCTTCCGCCGTTCGCTTTCCCTTTTTTGGAAGGATTATGATCTCCATATTTATATATATCGAAGATTTTAGATTTTACTTTTGATTGATCGGCAGAGAGACAGATGGGTGTAGCGAAGCAAGAAAATCGGACTACTTTTTCCGGGTATAAGATCTAGATGCCTTTTGTTTTTCATTTTGAAACTGGAAACCAGACCTAAGTCGTTCCTCGCTCGTCACAGAACACAGCGATGATTTTTCTTTGGCCCAAGACACCCGATCTTTGGCTCTAATATTTTAAGGTGAAGGCCACCCCAATTCCAAGAGAAACATGGAACTCCGGAAGAATTACCCATAGAGAAAGTACCTGAGATTGAAACTGATCAAATCTCAGATACTTTCCTAATCGGTTTATCAGCCACAGTACAAATTTAATTCAGAGGACAGGGAATTCGGGACTTGTAATTGCATTTGAAATATCCGAGCTTATTTTACAGAGCATCTGCAATTTTTGGTCCATTTGTCCATAGCATTGAAGATGAGTGCACTAGCCCATCTTGAGGTATTCAGCTTATAATTCAAAAGCATTATTGACAAAAAAATTGAAAATAATTATATATCGGTTCGGTTGCATGATGCTTTTGGCTGAGTATTTCTGATCACTCTTTTCCTTCGTTTCCAGTTTATTTATTCTTCTACATACGTGGGCATAGGTATTCGTTCATCTACTTTATTTTACTTTATGAGAACAACTCCCAAAAAAAAGGGGAAGAATACCATTTTCTCAGAAATAATAAATTTAGGCCGTTCTGTCACAAACAATTATCAGACACTGGATCCACAGAAAACAATAAGAAGACTCTCTAATATGGCACAAGATAGGGCATTAGTCTTATTTCTACACCTAGGCTGTTGATATATAACTTGAAAACGGAGGGGATCTTTACCAAACAACAGTGTGCATAACAATCCTGTCACTGAAATCTTACAACTATGCAGGAAATATCATCCGTGCTCTTCCTATTCAGTGCCTCTTCAGTAAGGTGCTTTGCTGCTGACCGAGCATCCTTTATTTGCCTGATACTATCAGCTGCTTCTTGGTTTGACATTACCTACAACCAGATTAAACAGCAAATCCTGATCTATTCAAGCTACAAAACGGATTTACCACAGAAAGAGAACAATGACAATCAGAGTATCGATTGAAATGTGTATGCTTCTGATTTCTGCATTTCAGGGCCATGCGTATTGTGGTACAAAAGTTGACATACTAATAAAAGGTTGCATGACCAGATTCAAATAAAACAAACCTTCCATAATCCATCACTTGCCAGGATAACAAACTCTGTGTCATCTTCTATGAACTCCACGGCTACATCAGGTTCTGAGCTGAGATGTTTCTTCAAGCTCTTGTCACCAAATGCTCTCGCCACTGCCAATTGCCCATCAACTCGCGGAACATCCCCTGAATTCATGAGTAGCAATGTTTGCATCAGAACAGATGAGAAGAAAACATTGGAATGAGTATGAAACTGCAAAGGCATCACTGTCATTGGAACAGGTACTTAATCCCAACAAGGATAGCTAATTGGGGGTAGCAGCAAAGGTCAGAATCGTGTTAACGGTCGAAATAAAATTATTCTGAGAACCATTCAACTTTGTGAACTTCAACGATAACAAAAGGAAAGATCAAGGTCAGATTGCTGGCACCCATGCCCGTGCATCTAACAAATGAAACTCTATTTGCTAAACAGGACCATTGCACACACCAGAAAGTACGAAGAGTTTAGTATGACTATAGTTATCCAACATAGCGCATAAAATATACTGAAGGCATCAAAAATCAAAACAAGCTCATTTTAAATGGTATGAGATACATCCTGGAACGATATCATTTTCATGTAGCATCTGAACAAGTTGGACCAATATTAGCTTTGTTTCAGAAATCCAATTACCAGGAAAATTTGATACAAAGCCACCTCTACCCTCAATGCTCTCCCTTTCTGTGCTAGGCTCATGATCAACCGATAGTTGTTTGGCCACACCATTTTTACAGATAATAGCCCTAGAATCCCCAACATTAGCTACCACCAGCTTCTGACAATTGATCAATATTGCTGTAACAGCAGTTGAACCACCTTTTCCCAACTCCACTGCTTTGTCCAAAATATTAGAATCGGTTATTTGATAAGCTTTCCTTATTGCTTTCTCTGTTTCTGTCCAGAAGTCAGGCTACTTGGAGGAAAGAGGGAAATACATAACGATGTTGATCCATCTTTCAAAATTTCTCTCATTCATATAGGCAATGAAAAAGAAACACAAGGGTTTCAACTTGAAGCATTACCTCATTTAAAATATTATCAAACAAATGTGACTTGAGATAATCAGGAACATAATGACTCAAATGGCCATCAAATATTGCAAACAAACCAAGCTCCTTATCTTCAACTTGCTTAAACTGTGCAAAGACATAATCTTCCATGGCATGATGTGATTTTCCTTTTACCATGTGAAATCCATGGGTAATGTTCTTTGACATCTTGCTCTTTCCCTTCCCAGAGTCAGCATCAGATGAACCCAACCCAACTTTTTCCTGCAATAGATATACCCAATGGTGATTCTCAAGAAACTTTTATGAAGAACATGGGAATAAACTATCTCAGAAGGCTGAAAACCACAATAACCATGCTAAACTATAGCCACTAATTTCAATCTTCTTTCCGAGTACTTTATAATAAAAGCAGCCATGCATTGTGTCTGTGTGTGAGAGAGAGAAAGATAGAGAGAGTCAGTAAAGTTTGTGAAATTCTTTGCACAAGTAATTTCACATAGTCCACGTTATGTATCTCAGCAACTTCCTTTCTCGAATATGTTAAGACCTTAACCCAGTGCAAATTTCATTCAGCAAGGATGGCAAAATTTTTCTAGCCCCAAAATGCTAGTAGACAAACTCCACATGAAGATGGAAGTAGAGCCTCTTTTCCATCAAGCTAACACCTCTTCCAAACTTACAATCAAAGCAAGACAACATAAAGGACTACATTTTAGCTCAACGAAGACAGCATCTAATCTAACTTTACATGTTAATTTCTCTCATCAGTAGTGACAGAAACATCCTCCAAATATCAATTTACTTCCTGGTAAATACAATCCCCTACACAGAAAGGTCTAACAGAACCTGAACTGAGATATGTAACTACAAGTCAAACGTCCTCGGAAGTAAATATCAACTTCCTAGTAAATATCATCAACCTCCCACAAATGCATACGCTGGTCGTAAGCATATGATGGGAAAACCTCAGTAATGTTGCGACAAATTTGGCAGAATGTGACAATTCCTAGTTATTAAGTCACTAGTAATTCGTAAAGAAAAAAAGGGGGGGTATCTGTCACTACCCACATCCAGCATACACTATTAGACATCAAGGTAAAAAAGTTCCAAAAAAAAGGAACAGCAAGAGAGGGACAAGCCAATAGGAGTAAACATATGCTGGCCAATTCATCATAAGCCTGCAGCAAACCGTTCAGGTGGAAAAGCAATAGCTAGCCACAGCACATCGCTCTAAAGCCACAAATTTTTTCCTTTTTTGGTTTTGGTTTGATAGACTTACAGCATGTAATTTATTCATCAAAAAAAAAAAAAAAGACTTACAGCATGTAATAGCACCGCATGGAGATACCTTCTTTGAGGAAGAAATATATCCAGGAGAAATTACATAACAGCCAGCCAGGTTACGAGGGAGATATATCCATACAAAAGGGAATACGGAAGACAGCCAACCAACAGAAAAGAAGCAAAAAACAAACAAGCAAACAATCAAAGAAGATCCAATTAGAAAAAGTGTAACACCACAACCTAGTTATATTCCGCTTAGACTTTACATATTACTAGATATGGAAATTCTCAACAAAAATCAAAGACAAATTCGAAAAGTTGGCATTAAGAATCAATGCCATGCAATTAAAGGTGGGGTTTCGATTTGATTACGCAACAAAAACTTCGAAGATTACGTGTACTCTATGTTCTTCGCGATCAGCAATGTCAGTGTAAACTAATTGAACGCATTTGGCATTACTAACATGAAATCTTGACCACCTAAACCTTAAATCCTAAAACAATGAGCATTTAGCCTAATAGTATTACTTTCATCGGCATCCAAAAGTTACCAACTACTACTAAATCCGAACCATTAATTGGAACCACAATAGCACAAGAGGATAAGACCCACCATAAAGGCGTTATACACAGAAGCATAAGAATTTTATCCTTAGATGAGTTAATCAGACTATCAGAGCAGATAGCCGAAATCCGAATCTTGATTCCACTCTCCACCAAAACTTCAAGGGTAAAATTATAGCTTCCAGATCCCACTCGTCTCGTCAAGCCACTAACTGATCATCGATTAGCTTTACGTTTATACACAATTCCACAAAAACATAGATCCGTCGTATCACCACCACACGAGGGAGGAAATATAGCAAATCAAGCAGATCACAGGCGTACCTTCATCTTGTGGAGGATCTCCTTGCCGGTCATGGTTTCTCTACCGCAGAGCTGCTTATATAAACGCACTACACGGCGAAAATGGAAGGAGAAAATGTGGCCGGGAGAGAGCGTAGCTGAAGGAGAGAAGGAGAGAGTGTCTCGGCGAGAGAAGGACAGGTGTGCTGCGAGGTAAAAATGAGGATAGGAATCTTGTTGACACGCCCCCCCAGTCCCTATGCCGCGTTCTTTACGGTCCAAGACGTGTTCCCGCCCCCACTTGTCCTCTTCCACTTTATTGGTCTTATTGGTCTTCCCATTTTTTCCTCCTTTTGTTGTTTTGATCTCTTTGAGTCTTTGGTCTTCAGTTTTCCAAAAATTGGAATTTCGATAATTTACAATTCGTTTTAAAATGTTTTCAGTCGGCATGTAAGCAAAACAATTGTTGGATAAATTTTTTTTGAGAAAATATTATTCTGCATTATAAGTTTATCACATTAAATCTTAAAATATATTAATATTAATCCTCAAATAAGATCTGGTCGTCAAATTATGTCATATAATCCATCTATCACTAATATCAATCATAAGATCTAGGGTTGAACAAAACCGGACCGCGGACCGGACCGCCAAATCGGACTGAATTTACGGTTCAGTCCGGTCTTATTTTTTAAAATGCGGTCTGGTCCGGTCCATGTCTTTTAACAAACCGGTCAGATCGGACCGAATTTATTAATAAAAATTACAAACTTAAAAATTTTAATTTTAATCTAAACTAAAACTCTACATTTTTATATGTCTTTCCCCTTCTAAATTAACCTTAAAAATTAAAAAAAAAATGAAACCAGTCTGGACAACTTAAGTGGACCGGACCGAACCACATTTGGCTGGACCGGACCGGATTAGACCTTTTATAAGTAGACCGGACAGGACCAGACCACTTATATTAATTTAGGAGAACCGAAAATGCGGTCTGGACCACATTCCGATCTAAAAACCAGACCGCATTTCTGATTTTCACCCCTATTAAGATATATTTAAAAGACGCACACTTGATGGATTTTGTTTATTTAAATATTGGATGTGATAAATATAATAGTTTGAACTTTCAAATTGACAATAAATGCATAATTTAATGTGCAAAAAAAAATTCGTTAAATATTTTTGAATCTCTTCCCATGGATTAAGACAAAAGAAAAAAAAACAAGTGCAAGAGAAAAAAAGAGCTTGAGAAACTTTGAATCTATCCTCGTTTATCAAGGGAGGGTTACCTAAATCCTTTCCTATTTATTATTACACTCGCACTCACCCAAACACTTGTTATTCGCTGTCAGAATCAGATTTAAGTTAAAAGCCAATTTGAATATTTATATTCCAACTTTATGCTAAATTATTTCTTATATCATTTATGTATTATTATAATTTTATACAAATATAAGAACCATTCAAACAGAAATTTTTATATGATAGTCAAGATCGGAATATGTTTTATCAATCGATGGCGTCAAAGCACATACTTTAACTCACGGAAAATAAACAACTTACAAACAAAAGAATCGTTCTCTTTCTTCAACCGTTAATAGACATTTTCTCTTCCTCGCGGTCCACAATTCACCTCAAAAATATTTTATTGTCTCCATTAATTATATGATTCTTGGACTTGTTAAATGACGAGTTTAATAAATAAGGTTTAATTGCACCGTAGGTTCATGTGGTATAACGTTTTTACAATTTCATCCATGTGGTATCACTTTGTACAAACAGGTCCTTGTGATCACCCTTTTAGGGAAAATTAGTCCCTCCATTCATCAGGCGTTAACACATTAACGATGAGCCGGTCGATTGCTACATTAACCGATCGATCACTGCAAGTTGCCTTTTTGTAGCGGTCGACCGGCTCTCATTTCGTTAGTGTGTTAACGCTGGATCGACCACATGGACCTGTTTGTACAAAGTGATACCACATGGACGAATTTATAAAAAAACTATGTCACAGGGACATGTAATGCAATTAAGCCAAAAAATAAAAAACCGTTGCAATTCAATTAGTAATTCTTTTCTTCTTTAGTATTTGATTGAGATAATAAATTTGTCCAATATTTGATTAACCTAATGTTGATACTTCTACAATGATAGAGATCATTAGGTGTTTAATCTTTATTCGTTTTTTCTTTATTGATTTCTTTTTGAGCGATAGATTTTATAAGTATACAATGCTTCGTGCTACAAATTGTTTAGAAAATTAGGATAATATTAATAAGGCAAAGACAATTGATGTCATTTTAAGAAAAATGGGTGATCCAACTTCCACTTAAAACACATTAGTTTTCTAAATTCTCCCACAGTACCCTAGTTAGGGGAGCTAAATCAGAGCAAGAAGGTAGCCCTCGTAACCTAACAGTAGCCACCGAGGAGGATAGGGGGAGATCATCTGTTAGAACACCAAAATAGGTTACCTTTTACATTTAAGAGCAGGAAATCCATACAGAAGGAATTCCTATATGAAAGAAAAATAGTTTCTATTCTCTAAAATATCATTGAGTATTCCTGTTGGCTGTTGTAATAATAATAAAAAATAAAGCTGAATTTAGATGTTTTATTTTATTTGTACTCGTGTTTAATTCGTTTTTCAAAAGATTTTTTTATGCATGTTAACTATATTATATGATTATTTCGCTCCACCGACACCTCAATCCTGGTTCCACCCTTGAATACTCGTTAAAGAGTAACTGGTTTTTTCACCTAATTTTTTTATCAGCACCAGGCTCGCCAGGACCATCTCCTTCCGTCGACTTGGGCCTTCTCTCCCATCCACGAATCTAAGTTAATGGGCCAGCTTAAGAAGATGATCTCTTTTTTCTATTCTTTTATAATATCTTTATTTTGTTTAGTTCTGTCCTTCTTAGTGTTCTTCCTTGATCCAGGGAAGGTTGTTTGGTTGTGAGTTTTCCACTTGCAATATTTGTCTATTGTAATGGGCATTTAACCTATCCTTTGAGTGGGGTTTAGTTGAATTATTACTGAGCTTACGTACATTTAACACATGTCTCTAAGTATCTTGGCTTTGAATTTTTTTCTGTAATCTATTGAAATTAATCTGTATCTTCATCCACAACCCATATAGAAGAGTATAATATACCATTTGATTGAATACATTTTTAAGAAAATGCACCTAGATAAACTCAAAGAGGTTGACTTGGGTGGTCAAGACTTAAGGTATAAGGGTGTGTTTCTCATGAAATCTCATATTCGAATCTCCTCGTGTGCAAATATTTTTTTTTGTCATTTTCATAACAAAACTGAACTTACTTGACATGTGTGGTTTGGAGGACTGCACAGCCAGAAATTTGTCATGGTGTTGAATCCACAACCCATCTAGAAGAGTATAATATATCATTTGATTGAATACATTTTAAGAAACTGTACCTAGATAAACTCAAAAGGGTTGACTTGGGTGGTCAAGACTTAGGGTATAAGGGTGTGTTTCTCATGAAATCTCATATTTGAATCTCTTCATGTACAAATAATTTTTCGGGGTCATCTCCATAGCAAAACTGAACTTACTTGACAAGTGTGATTTGGAGAACTGCACGGCCAGGAATTTGTCGTGGTGTCGAATCCAACTCTTCCAGATACTTGAAGATCAGAAAAAAAAGGGGTGGATTTGGTCAAAAACATAACAAAAACGTAGAGGACATAAAAGTTGTGTGTCTAAATATGGATCCCATCAAGTTGCTTAATTGGAGTGTTACGTACGGAGGAGATAATTAACGTTGATGGGGGAAGCAAGCTAAATCTGGCCGACCGGTGGTTCCAAAGGCATGTTGAGCTCCACTGGGCCCGACGGTCCTCCGCGGATACCCATATGGGAGACCATGGACCTTCTCCTATAGCTGTTTTGTCTCCTATTGGGCAGTTATCAAAAGCAATACTCGATCAAAACTAAGCAAACTTTGGTCAAGTTTTAATTAGTTCCCACTCCCCACAGAGCCTTTGCTTCCACAACCCAAAGAAAGCTTTGCGGATCCCATCATTGCTTAGTTTTGCGAAAGCCGAACGGCTCAATTGGCCCACCCCCTCCCTCTCTCCCCCTTGTGAAGCTTTTATTTGCTTTATCTGGATGAGTATATTTTGGAGGCTGTGCCCTTCAAGAAAACAAAAGCAAGTGGACAAAGATGAAAGGGGAATCCTTTGGATTAGGAATAAAAAAAAGTACGATTAGAAAGAATTTCTTTTCCCTTGATTATACAACAAAAGCTAAGATATCACTCCTAATCTACTACACATACACCTAGAATCCATTAATTTCTTCATAAAAAAACCAGTTGGTAGGCCACCCCGGCCGGTGCCACCCACAAATTGAGATGGATCAGTGATTTTCCCCTGTGCTATTTCCCAGCACATATTCGTCCAATTTAGTATTAAAGGTTGCCAGAGGTACAAAAAGGCTGTAGAGTGTGACGCTGTTGGAATTGCTTGGTTCAGCAAAATGGTTGGCCAATTTTTATATGGTGGGGTTTAAGTTTGACTGAAAATCGTGTACCGGCCTCTGCTACATCATTTTGCAAAAGCACTTGATCTCCCCATTATCCCACACTAATCATATAATTGCAGCACCATCATCGACCATGTGTTAAAATTAAGGTTGAGTTGGCAAGTATGACTTGATGATTTTCACCACCAAAGCCCATCAAACTTTCCCAATGAACTGTCCAGATCAATCCACGTGTACCCTCCAACCCAAGTACCCAACTCTACCAGCTTATTGCTCCCACCCATCATCCTCGCATGCCTCTATAAAACCAAGCTCACCCATGCAGACGAAAACCCTCACAGAAAACCATGGAGAATCGCCGGCGAAGGAGTAGCTCAGGGGAAATTTTCTCATTTCCGAGCACTCCGATTCAAGACCAAGACTCCGACTTCGAGTTTGGATCTATCACACCAGACTCGCCCTCTAGCGATCCTTTAAAAACTTCTCCTGCTGACCATTTGTTTGTTAATGGTCGGCTCTTACCGCATGCTTTTCCTATCCAACCAGCCAGTATCATTATCGATACCTCTCGTTCAACGAGCCGAACGAGCAGCATTAGCAGCAGGGAGTCGTTAAGGTCCTCCCGAAGTAATAGCACGAATAGTAGGAGCAGTAGTTGCAGCAGTGCAAGGACAAGCGCAAGTGACAATTCTGAGAGAAGATTGCTGTACCAGAGCAAAGTTGCCACCAAAACAACTGCGATAAGAGATAGACACCAAGGAAACAAACCTTTTTCAGCTCAAGTATATGGCTCTTCTCAAAGGTGGCAATATATCACGCCTGTACCGCTTTTGAGTCGTGAGCCTTCGCGCAGAAAGAAAGTAGAGCTTGCGGGGAAAGAAGTGAGACGAAAGAAACAACACCAGGAGAGGAAATGGGCAACCTTGTGGGTTTTCGGGAGATTCCTCTGGTGGATTGTCTCAGCTTGCAAAGAATGCCACGCCATGGAACCGTCAAGGAAAGATGATGTGTTGCAAGGCAACCGGAAGTTAAAATAACATTCATTCAGTTGTAATTTTCTTCAAGTGAGGATTTTGAGCATCATGTGACTATCATAGTGCTGATTTTATTTCCTTGTTCTGAATCTGTAAGAAGCAAAAGTACTTCCGAAATTCGAGAAGAGATTGCTCATGATTTGGTCTGTCAATGGTTTTGTTATTGCTGTTTGAATCAACATTAACAGTTGAGATCACCAAGTACCTAAGAGCATTTGTGTAAATGGTTGTATATCGACGTTATTGCTGTAAGTGCGGTTGTGCAAATGACTGTGGGATCACTGGGATACCTTTTACAAAAGCAGAAGCGCCTAATTGTTTTATCCTTTTTGTCCCCCCGTTTTTTCTCGTCTACTCCAAATTTGTTATCATTTTGCACATGCAACGCCTCAACAATGGGAAAGCTAATTATAAACCACTCTTCGATTTCATCACGTAGCTATAATAGTACTGTTGGAATATCTTCCGAAATAAGCTTTCCTTTAATAAGCTTGTGGGTTTTCTAAAAGTTCAACGCTAGTACGTACCCAGCCCCCATCGGATTAAGCACTGCAGTGCAATTTGAAAAAAGATATGTACAATACGTAGACCTAGGGCCAATTGGATTATCCATGATTCTCTAATTTTATATCCTAGTTGGAGTGTAATTTAAAAAGAGATATACATAATATATAGACCTAGTGTAAAATCCGTGCATTGCCCAAAACTTTACGGAACATTATATAGTATAAGGTTCATGTGTCTATCTTTTTTTCAAATTATAAGGGTACAATTAATGTAAAACATCGCAAATTATAATATAGATTTACTATTATATATTCCCCTTTTTATATAACTTAGCTATATAAGATTACAATTCCTATTTAACACAATGAATGATATAGATACAACGTGACAACGCTCACCCCCTGCCTTCTCACATTTTAACTTTAAGACCAGTCTTACGAGATCTGAAATTTAAGACCTTCATCTGATTTTTCGTCAGGATATATGGAAGAAGATTACTAAGGTAGTCTTGTCATGCCCACATAAAATGTTACGTGTTTTTCGTACATGCAACAAAAGAAATTAATTAAAAAAACAAGAAAGCAAAATAAAAAAAAAATAAGGGAAAGACTGAGAGACAAAACCCAGGCTAAAAGGTGGAAAGCCAGCCTCACTTTGCCAATTTCCCATTCCAACCGGTGGATGTGGGGGTACGTATGGGAATTGGGAAACTTCCCCGGCTTCCAACCTGTGCACAGAGTGGAGAACTCACTTCGGATAATAGACAATCAGAGTAAATTCTTGACGAAAATACGCTTTTATTTATAAATTATTATTTATTTTGCACTTTGCAACTTAAATTATCCTGTTGGAAAAAATGCATTCAGAAACTACCCATCCTTAATACATTGCACCTTCATTCTATTTTTTTAACGTGAAATGTTGATTATACCTCTCTTCGTCAAATTAGATAAAAATTAACTTCTTTTTGGATGCGAAATGTCGATTATGCATATAGATATACATCGAGGAGATGGGAGGATTTCACTAGTTTTTCTACAAAGGAATAGCTAGCAAGATCACCACGGAAAAAAAAAAAAAAAAAAGATAAGCGAGCAAGATTCCTGATCCCCCTCTTCTATGTACGTACACTTGCAAACCATGTTCTCTATTAGAGGTCTGAGCTTAGAGAATTATTCCAGGCCTCTCCTATATATTAAAGGCCACTTCAGAGTGTTTCAGTACCAGTATTCTTCCTGCAGCTTTTCTGATTCAATTACATGAATGACTGCATCTGCAAATACTTCTGATTTTTTTTAAAGTTATGTCATATTTATATTGTTATATTTTTAGTGCTTAGCATGTTGATTATGTATTTCTAATAGCTTAATTAAAGCTTTAAATGTCTCTCCATGTGCACTCGGTCTACAGAGTCCGTTATGAGGCGTTATCAATGGATCTTTCAGATACAACCTAGTACGGCCACATAAGGGAGGAATCATAAAACACACCTGACAGTACTTCCCTGGACAAAAACAGTCGGCATACTTTTCTTGTTTGTACATCTACTAACTACGTCAAAGGAAAAAGACGTCGATTTAAGTTTTTTTGGTAACAGAGAGTTGCAAAGAGACAAATCTGTTCGGTCTGTTTGGGCCGGAGGAGGGGAATATAGAAAAAGCAAATCTCCTTTCAAAAACCAGAGGAGCGGATTTTGACTTAAAGCAAGACAGTTTTTAGTGTCCTGCACACAAAGCACTCTAGTCTGTCACTTCCGCCTCAGCTGCCTTCGTCGATTCTACTGCTGAGACCACCCGCACGTCACTTACCAGCCTCCAGACTCCTAATTAAAGCCTCCTTGATTTCTTGCTTTCCTTGTGTTATCTGCATACCCTTATCTGCTATATCTTGTTATGAGTATACCATATTAGACAGCAGGCGCGTAACAATGCGCAAGAAGTTAATAAATTGAGTGAGTTTTGGGGCTGAGTGTTTACCCATAGATTCGCGAACAATATTTCTCTACCCAACAGTATGCCTGAATCAAACGTCACTGATATGATCGGGAAGAGTCAGTTTCTTACACCAAATTGCAAGGACTTGATATTGATATTTTCTTCACCAAATTGCAAGTTAAAGACATAAGATCCTGTCTCGTGACACAGTAGAAGATCACTTGTTCTTGACACTGAGGACACCAGTGGTTAGAATATCTTTTCAAGCTTGGGAATTAGAAAAATGTTTTCTAGTTTCGGAGAAACCAGCAACCATATCTTTTGGTGCAAGTCATGTTTGAACTAGTCAATAGTGGACGGAATCCATAAACCCACCTGGGGCCTAGCAGGTCTGGAATGATCAATAATTGACAAATGGAAATAACTTACAATAATCTTGATCCCATATCACGCTACCTCGGTAGGCTAGTTTTTATATACATTAGTACAAGGTCAAGGATATGGAAGTATGAAGTCAGACTACGTAGTTTTTTCATTTTTTTTTAAACCCACTTTGTGTGCACGGACGCTACCTTAGCAAAGGATACTCAAAAAGAAAACGAGGCAGAGTAATAATGCATATGCATGCAGGGTCAGCATGCTAAGCTAGGCTTGGAGTTGGCTACAACCATAGGTAAGCAGGGGCACGTTCAATCCACGCCCGGAAGGAAGTGCAGAGAGCATTCCTGGGGACTGGGGGTGACTCGAGCTGATGGGTTGGAGTTGCTTAAGGAACCCGCCAGGATATATTTGCTAAACCATCCGGAATTTTTTAAAACAATTATAGCCTTTTAATATCATAATTTGTGTTGGCAAAGTTAAATTAGGTGTAGATTGATGCTATTTTGACTTGATCGATTGATATAAGCAGAAGTACTGATGACTGTGTCCCTGCCGTATGCTAATTTTGATTTTTTTTTTGCAGTATTCATGAGAACTCCAAAGAGAACTTATATCCTGATGAACTACACTAAATGATCATAATAGTCATAGGAATGAATGACAAGAACACAAAATACAAAAGAGCATAAAAGCAAACAGAAGAACATGAGCAGCAAAGAAACACAAGAACATGAGCAGCAAAGAAACACAAACGCTAGACCTAGATACAACATCTCATCCTTGACCTAGATACAACATCTCATCCTTTTTTTTCCCTAAAAAGTCTTTCAATTCACTCCAAGAAGGTCTCCATGACATCGGAGTACATGTCCACTTCTGAATTCCTATACTCCACAGGTTGGTGCTGCTGCTGATCAACAGAGGTCGAAGAAGAGGACGAAGCCATTCGAGCCGGCAAAGTAAAGCTTCTCTTAAATTTGTTTTCCAGCTTTCTTGCACTCTCCGGATGGCTGTCCAAGCTCAAGAACTCACTAGGGTTTGCTCCACCATCATTATGCATATTTGAGACATCCGAATTGTGATTCTGGTCTGGTTTGTTTCCTAGGCTCTCCGGGTTAAACAACAGCCTGGCATCATCAGAACGTCCGGTGAGTGCATTGAAGAAAGACAGTCCATTTGGCCACTTGATGTCATTTTCGTGCTCACCCACCATATCTTCCATCCGGTTTTCAGATGAATGAGGTAGGAGAAACATGTGCTCATCTTTGGCTTGCGGAAATCCAAGTCTGCCCGAGTTCGGAAAATTAGGCGAAGAAAGCATAGAGGTAGCAGATGGAAGTGGCCTTTGGCCCCAATTGACGAGCTGAGCAGGAGGGCGGATCGGTGGAATGGGGGATTGTTTTGAAGGGAGTGAGGAAGCAGAGGAAGTGTTTCTGGTAGAAGAAAAGAGCTGGGAGAGGTAGAATCCAGACTGGTAGCCTAGCGATTCAAATGTATGCCTCATTCTCAGCACGAAATGGAGGTCTTCAGGTATCTGTATTACATATTATCCATCAGTTTTGATCACACAGTTACACTTACGGCAGCTTTGTGCGTGTGCGCAGTCATATGTGCAATGCACTAATTCCTTGATAGAAATATCACTACTTCACACACAATCAAATTCGTAGCCAGAAAATAAAGATATTTTCTACATGGAGAAAAAGAGAGAAAAGAAAGAGAAGATGAAACTTACAATCTTGCAAGAACCCAACTGTAGAAGGCCATGGCCAGCTTGAATCACAGCTATTGTCTGGTCACGGAGTTGAATTAAGGAGCACAAAAGTCTAAGTAATTGAACGAACCAAAACAGGAAAAATAAACGTAAGTCTAGGAACAGTGAAATTACTGTTTCTATTCTCACCTGAATTCCTGACTCGAACTGATCAGTCCATTCAGGAGGAAGCTGCATTAAATAGCACCAAATAGGAAGGTTACCATCAATCATCAACATCAATATCAATGGTGTCTGATACTTCATATAGAAGTGAAACATGAGTCACAAACTTCGAAAAAGATAAAGAAAACAACTGGGTGTGTGAGATTTTATCCCATACAGCGTCAAAAGAACTCTGCCAGTAGTTGGAGATATTTGGTTCACATTCTGTTGGTTCTTTGAAGACCCATTTATGGCACTTATCAGATGCAACCTTCCCCATCAAACTGTTCAAACCAATTCACCCAATCAGACCCGATGTAAAAATACTTATTCTTGACCTTAACTCTCTACTTTGACTTTCCATGGTACTACAACAGTTGGATCGACAGAGAGAGAGAGAGAAAATTGAACCCCCAACAAAAAACACCTACCCAGTACCCACCCTTCTCCGTAATTGTATAACTGAATGGACATCTTGCTGAAGGCTCTTCTTACAGGCTCTTCACCATCAATCTCTTCTAGACAATCCCCAACTCTTCCACGGCAGAACCCATCTTCCCACATCAACATTCTTCAAGAGACCGAAAGACAAGTTAAATAAATTTACAAAATGTACGGAATCACATACCACGCCGGTTGAAAAGTACCGAATACCCATGTAGACTGTAGAGTTATTATCTATCACAAAATCATAAGGCGAAAAGCATATTCATCTTCCGCAAACCGAATTCGCTAAGCTTTCCTCTGTTTCTCCCAAGAAAGAGAGGATTGAGGAATGCTCTGCCTCGTTGCTGATAAGGTAGCAAAAGAATGAAAATTGTGCAGCTAAGCTGAACACAGTGTTTTAATATTCTACTTTATTTACTGATTCTTCTACTTTCTCAGCAACAAGCTCATTTTTTAAACAAAACCATACTCACAAGCTGCCGTTGTCGTCTCCAACCTTGCACCCATTACCACCTCTGACTCTTCTGCATAAAAGGAACAGAGACCGATTTAAGGAAGCAGCTCCAATCAAAGGCTAAGAACAAAGATAGACAGAGACAGAGAGACGGAATTAAAGAGACAAAGGGAGACACATACGGGCGCGGACGGATGGTCCAGAAGACAGAGTAAGTCCACTCTGAGTTGAGACAGACGCTTCTGAGGGCCTCATGAAGGGCCATCATCCCAACAGCTTCTTTGCTCCTATCTGATGCTCCTGAGCCCACCATCTCTCTCTCTCTCTCTCTAATATTGTGCCTTTTATTTTTTGTCTCTCACTCCACACTTGAAGAGTCTTTTGAGTTTCCTCCCGCTGTATCCCCCGTCTCAGACTCCGAAACACTGCACTTCTAACCAATTTTTATCTCCTTTTGCAACTCCATAAGGCTTTGCCACCACATAGAATAATCTTTGATTTCGTCCCCCCCACTCTCTCTCTCTCTACTAGTCGGTTGTTTGTCCCAAGTAAACAGGTTCGGTGATCTTGATAGAGGGTGGTAAAAAGCAAGAGAGATTACTGTAGTAAGTATTACTACCGCATGAAAAACTGTGGGGACAGCTTTTATCCGGCTTTCTTCCCAAAGCACAGCAGTGAAAGCGAGGGAAGAGAGGGGGGGGGGGGGGGGGGGGGCAAAACAAAAGACTTGAGTGCGGTTTGTGATACCCGAAATCACATATCTACCCTTTGTCCCGTGTCGGCTTGGATGCAGGGTTAGGTTTTGGTACTTTTGGGTTGCTCTGACTGGATCCTCATTCCTCTGGACCTCGACCGTGCAACACGTAGTAGGCCTTGTTTGGATGAAGGGGTCAAGCAGCAGCTGAGCTCCTCCAGAAACCTTTGCTTCAATTCGAAAACTACTTATATAAACAGATTTGCTTTGAGTCAAGAGCCTCTTTTTCTTCCATAAATAAACCATTTCATCTTCATTCTTCCAAGTATAGTAATCACGGCTATTCTCAAGCTTGCCAAACAGACCCTACTCATGTTTTTTTTTTTAAAGCAGGAGGTGGAGTATAACCAAGACAATTGGCAAAGGGACAGAATCTTTACCAGTCAAAAGAGAGAGGGGGGATTCTGATTGTTAGATTTGGATCAATATTTTAGGGGAATATGATATTGTTGTTATGTCAGTTGTAAGGACGAACTTAAGAGTGATCATCATATTTTCGTACTGGTTGTAAGTTTGAAAAAGTGAGATCCCATTCGGCACTTCCCCTCCTTTTGTTAGCTGCCTAACATCTCTTCAAAATGAAGGCAAAGGGAAAAACCAAACTTGCCCTTCTCTCTATGCAGAATGATTTATGGGCATTTTTAAATATCCAAAAGAGTAAGGACAACCCAATGCTTTAATTCCTCAACCTCATCTTTTAAATGCCAAGTCCACATGCACAAAGTGTTCAAATTTACAGAGTAAAAAAGAAAATTTTCATCATTTGATATCATATGATGCAACGTGAAGGTAAAAAGATGGGAATTGTGTTATGTCAGATGGTAATCTTATCATAGTCCAAAATTATGTTTACTCTCTAGTCTTTAATAGAATTTTACTGTCAATATTATGCTACCCAGTCCATTATTCACTCACTTCGATTAGAGTATCTGACTAAAAGATGTAGAATAATGAATTTCGATAATTCGAAAAGGAGAGCGCAATATGGTGTTGTTTTACTCAAATTTTGGAGAATATTCTCAAAATTTTGGGAATCTTTTGAATATTAAAGTTTATTGAAATTTGTGAAAAGTTTGAAGTGTATGTGTAAAATTATGTCAGATTCCCAAAATTATGTGTTATGTCAGATGGTAATCTTATCATAGTCCAAAATTATGTTTACCAATATTATGCTACCCAGTCCATTATTCACTCATTTCGATTAGAGTATTTGACTAAAAGATGTAGAATAATGAATTTCGATAATTTGAAAAGGAGAGCGCAATATGGTGTTGTTTATTTACTCAAATTTTGGAGAATATTCTCAAAATTTTGGGAATCTTTTGAATGTTAAAGTTTATTGAAATTTGTGAAAAGTTTGAAATGTATGTGTAAAATTATGTCAGATTCCCAAAATTATGTGTTATGTCAGATGGTAATCTTATCATAGTCCAAAATTATGTTTACTCTAAAGTCTTTAATAGAATTTTACTCAATATTATGCTACCTAGTCCATTATTCACTCGTTTCGATTAGAGTATCTCACTAAAAGATGTATAATAATGAATTTCGATAATTCGAAATGGAGAGCGCAATATGGTGTTGTTTATTTACTCAAATTTTGGAGATTATTTTCAAAATTTTAGGAATCTTTTGAGTATTGAAGTTTATTGAAATTTGTGAAAAGTTTGAAGTATACGTGTAAAAGTTAAAAATTTTGAAAGATATTTGTTTTGTTAAAAATGTTGAGTCTCAAAATTTTGGACAAACAAACATGTCCTTAATGTTATGGGTAGTTTGAACTCTTATTTAAACAATATTTTTTTTTCTATTTTTCATGTTTATGCTAGGCTTCCTCTTACTTAATTCAAACTTGATTATCTTCAAAAATAAAATTATTCAGCAAACAGTGAGATAAAGAAGCCATGTACGCTCATCATGATATTTAAAGCACCGTTTTAAGATTGGATATTATTTTATTCGTTTATTAGGAAGGATAAAGATAGCCATTAATCCATGCATGTACTGAACTGTCTTTTAACCGACAAGGTCCCTCTCGCGGTCAAAGCTAAATAGAGTGCTCTAATCATATACCCATTTAGAGCAAAAGCGGGTATTATAGTATTAACAAAGGTCAAAATAATAGTAAAGATTAAGGTATCACGTGCTCACGTGCCGTGGCAGTGAGTCGGTGCATCGTTTCTCATAAAGAAAGCGAGGCGCACGAATTGCGGGGCACTGCGTCCTCTACGGCAACCTCAACCCTCGTCACCACCCGCCTCTTCTCTTTCACGCGCGGAAAACTCTGCTCATGCTGGTCCGGATCCCAGCTAAGTTCGGATTCGAAGCATTTCGCGGTGACGCGTCGATCAAGAAACGCGTGGAAATGATGGTGGTGGAACTTCCAAGTGTATGCATCTGTCTAAGTCCTGCGGATCCCTCGCCTCCGCATTGACCGGCCCGGCCCTCGCTCCGAACCCACGACCGTATCTTTGTTGGGTCCCACTTCCGAATCCTCCGACTCTTGACCTAACTCCTTAGGCTTGTTAATACAATTATACAATAATTCACCTTTCCCGCTAAAGTCTACTAAGCCCTCGCGTCAGAAAGGTATGTTTGTTGGTGGAAATATAGAGATTTTCGAAATTTTGGGTATTGAAATTTGTGAAAAAAATATAATATTTTATAGGAAAGTGAGGAGAGAAAAGATTTAATTAAATAGTATAATATTATTTTATAATTTAATGAGAATAGAGGTATTATTTTATGATTGTTTGAAAATGTTGGGGGTTGGAAAAATTGGGAAACAAACGTCCCCTAAATGGCAAAACATCTGAGACCCATTAAACGGTGAGTTTTTATAGTTTCACTAGGGATTTTAAATCCTAAAAAATTGTTTAGATGGAAAAAAAATTTGCTATTTATTTTTTTGAGAAATAGTATAAATTTTATTGGGATTTAGTGAAAAAGTGGTTGGAATTTATATAGGGTTAATTATAATTTCTCTCCGTCAAATTAACATCATATTCTAAAAAATCTCCTAAACTATGACTAACGATAACTCACCCTCTCAATCTATGGTTATCGTTACGATTCAGTCTCCCATCCAGATTTTTCCGTTATTTACGACGTTTTTTGTCCCACGTGGGACAGTCCTTGTTCAAAAATATCAAATTGTCTATCCCTTTCCCACTTGGCTCAAGAAAACCATATTTTTGCCTCCCAACACAAATTTGGCCAAATTCAATTTTCTATTTGAGAATAATACTGAATTTGAAAAAACAACGGGCATGGACGGTTTAATATTTTTGCGCAAAGAAAGTCTCACATGTTGTTCAAATAGGACAAAAAATGTCGCATATAACGGGAAATATGGGTGGAGAATTGAATTGTAATAGTATCATAGTTTTTGAGATTGAGATTCTAGTTCGAGGGGAGAAATTGTAACTAACCATAAAAAAGTATTAGATTTGTAAAAAGTCAAAAAACTGATTGTAAAAATTTTCAATTTTTTTTATATCCACCAAAAACAATGTACATCAATAAATATTTTTAAGGAAAAAATACACTCCCTCGATTATTAGGGGTTCTCACAGTTTTGTTATATTTCGTCCTTCAACTACTAACAATTTACATTTTGCACCCACGTTAATTAGAACGAAAATTATTATTTTAGTTCAGGGAAATGATGATTTTACCCTATACAAAATATAATTACAAAAATATTAAGAGAGTAAAATCGTCATTTTACTTAACCAAAATAGCAATTTTCTTTCAAATTAACCGTGAGAGTGTAAAATGTAAATAATTGCAAGTTAAGATACGAATGTAATGAAATTAATAATCTGGAGCACAAAGTGTCATAATCTAATAGTCTGGTGACGGAAAAATGTATTTAACTTTATTTTTAAAATTTGATATGTCCTATAAAATAATTATAATATGAATCCATCCTATGATCTCTGTAAAATAAAATAAAGTAGTGAAAGCTAGTTTGATTGTCCTCGACATCTCCCTGCAGAACTCAACAAACACTTCACGTGAAAAAGGAACGGTATTATTTTAAGCAATAAATTCAAAACTTGAGCTCCAAATCTTCTCAACAATATTTATGTGAGTTATTAAAGTGTCAAATACTACCCCAAATGAGAGAGCTTTTGCACCCATTTGATCGTGAGGAATATTGCCGATAGACATGTCAAGGAATTTTCTTTTCTTTGTTTTCTTTCCTTTCCTTGACAGTGTTATGTTAACTGAAAAATGCATGAATATAGGAGGTTGCCTATTAAAGTTAGAGTTACACATTCCTAAAATAATTTGATCTATTATATTCAATGACTTATAAATAAAACATTTATATAACTTCATCAAACATAAGTGAGAAAATTAATAAATTAAATTGGGCATTCCCATAGTGGATGTCTCACTTATCAGTATAAATAATTTTTCTTTAGTACAAATTTTTATTTCTAACATGGTATTAGAGCAAGATTTTTGGTATTAGTCCGGTGAGCTTCTGACACTTCCCGGCATCAGTCCGGCAACCTTCCGTTATTCGTCCGGCGACCATCCTGCATAAGTCCGACATTCGTCTGGCGACCATCCGACATCAGACCGGCGACCTTCCGGCATTCTTCCGGCGTTATCTTTTTTCCTTGAATTATTTTTTGTAACTTCGAACTCAAGGTGTGTCCGCCTTGAGTTTGCGAGGGAGTATTAAAGTTAGAGTCTCACATTGTTAAAACAATGTGGACTACTGTATTCAATGACTTATAAATAAAGCATCATGTAATCTCATCAAATATAAATAAGAAAATTAATAAATCTAATTGACATTCTCGTAATGAATGTCTAACTTATCAATCTAAATAAATTTTTTTTTCTAACACTGCCAAAAGCCAAGGTGCGTGCAGTGGCGGTAAACAAAGTAGAGTGAGTTTCAAGAAAATGCCTTGGTAGCTTCTATGTTACCATTATTTTATCTGAATTAGAACAGAATCAAAGTACTTTTTGGATATACAATGGTGTCCATCTGCCTCGGCATCAATTGAAGTAAAAGGAAACGGGGGAATTGCATGCAAATCTCACCTCACTTTGTGAGTTTGTCTGTATTGCTATTGCCTTTCATAGATATTTTTTTAATTTAATTTTTTTGTACAGAAGGAATTCAAACGTTATAAGCTACAATTATTGAGAATCCTAACATTTATAAATGATCGTACCAAATTTTTGCCCCGTCCGACTTCTTGGCCCAAATCAATAAACCCAACAAACCAACATTTTAATCGGATAAGTGAGTAAAAGGACCCATTGCACCGAGCACGTAAGAGGAACCACCCATGATGAAAAACCACCACTAACCGCTAAAAGCACAATAAGTACCGAGAAACCGCTCACAACTTAGCGAACACCAAGAAAGATCATGGGACGTGATGAAAGGCGGTTAAAGAAAAAAAGATATAAACGAAGAAGAAGATCATGAAAAGATGTACGCAATATATATTACACTCAAAAAGAATAAGCTTAAGAACTAGGAGAGTAAACTAACTTAAGCATAGAAGATTTTGTTCTCTTTTAAGGGAGAATGGTATTTTGATTGTATGTGAAGATAAATAGTCAAGCAGAAGTCAAGGTTTGATCGAGTAGATGTTAAAAGTGGTCACCGTAAATCAACTGATTCATCAATACACGTTAGGGGTGAACAGGACCGGACCGCAGACCGGAAAATCGGACCGGATTTTCGGTCCGGTCCGGTCCTTTTTCTTAAAATGCGGTCCGGTCCTCTTTTTTAATAAATCCAGTCCGGACCGGACAACATTTATTAAAAAAATATATATATATATATTTTTTATTATTTTTAATACAAAATATAAACATAAAACGTTTAATTTTAATCTAAACTAAAACTTAACATTTTTATATACACTTCCCATTTGAAATTAACCTAAAAAAAATTTTAAAAAAATTAAAAAATTAAAACCGGTCCGGACTAGACCCCTTTCTATTTTAAGAGGACCGAAATGTCCGAAAACCGGACCGCATTCCGGTTTTTCAGCCCTAAATTACACGTCTCATGCACTCAAACTGAGTTGAAGACAGACTGAACTGCCGCATCAATGAGCACAGCAGCTCCATTGACTAATCTTGCCGACATGTCGAAGAAGAACCTCCTATTTCACAGATAGTCACGTACAATCTCAAGCCGAGGCTGTCTCAAAGGATTTTTGGCTGAGCAGCTGGAGATAGAATGTGAACACAATAGGAAGTGGACCACCCTCTTCACCGTACAGCATGGAAAGAAAGCAGAGAGGCTGTCATATTTTAATTACTTTCGTTCCAAGTAAAGAAGGAAAGCATTCGTAGAGCTCCCGCATTGAAGTTCTCCATTAAGGATGGAGCAACTTAAACTTCTTTCTTGGTATTTGTCCTCTCATCAGCACTTCTAGTCTTCTTCCCCACCCCCACTGAACTGCATAAAGCACCCAGTGAACCTTTCCAATGCCTCATCCGGCCTGATCTTTTCTTTGTCGAGGATGGACTTTGGTGATATGTGCAAGCTGCGACTCAAACTCTTTCGATTGTCGTGAAACAGATGATTTGGTAAGGTAGTAAACTATTCCAATCTTTACCAAGATAGTAACAAAGATTCAGACAACGACCTATTTCAATTTGTATTCCCTGTAATTTAGTCTGTTTATAGAGAAAACATCTCCATACGAACTATCTTAAGTTCTTAACAGTTGCAAACTTCAAAGCAGTGACACTACACAATAAGAGATGCTGCTATTCTGTGTTCAGAGACAGGATGCAGTACCCAAATGGATCTTGAGACGATTTCCAAGCTTGTAGAGAAGGGTTTTTTATTTTATTTTTTTCAGGAGGAGGGGAACAACCAGCTTAGCAACTTTTATTGGTGTGACCATTGGAACACCTCCTGCTGCAAAATGTCATGTTCGACCCATAGTTACTTTTATTGGTGTGACCGTTGGAACACCTCCTGCTGCAAAATGTCATGTTTGAGCCATAATTACTGCCCAATTGGCGAGCCGTCACCACATCCTTAGCAAGACCATCAGCTAGTCCTTCGCCCATCTCCTAGGCTCAAACTTAGACTTTACTTTTGACAAGCGATTTTAACTTATGTACGGACTTGAACTCTTGACCTTAGAGTTAGTGAATATGTGGGAGATACCAATTGAGTTACAACTAATGAATATGTGCGTGGTACTAATTAGGGGTACGCTTATAGAGAAGCTGAGGGAGGGAGCAGAGCAGCTCCATCATAGCTTTCTTTCCATTACACAAACAAATTACAAATATATGATTTGTGTTGTTGATTTTCTGCATTCTTCGAACAAATACGAATTCTTTTTTCCCTTTTTGTTTCTTTCTTCGAAGAAACAAATGCAATTAGGGGTTTTGGTTGGCTCGGACCAGCTTGGGGTCCCCAAACCCACTAACTCAGGTCCCCATGCCAACATAAACGTACCCCGACTTTAAATTGACTAACCACGACATAAAGAGAGGGTGGACTGACTCTTAAATTATTTAATAGCGCTACGTGCTGTAAAATCATATTTCAATCCGTCAGTCCGTGAAGAATGATTCGTCTAAAAAAAAACTGAAAAATGCAGGACATATGTATAATTTACAGGAAGAAGCTGTCTGACTCCAGCAACATCTGGTTCTGGTACAGTCTTTGGGCTAAAGTTGGCCAATGCCCATTGGTACACAATTAGCAGAGGGGATGTCACGCTTACCGCAGTTTGAGGTAACGGACCGGGCTCAAAACTTTAGTCCTCTTACTTTATAATCAAATCTCAGAATTTTGTCTAATATAATCAAAGCAAAATTAAAGGGTCTTAAACTGTCCTGACTAAGCATGTCTTATTCCAAATCCAAGCCCAATAAAAACCTTTTTACTGTTCTTGATTTTTAACCACGCCCTAAAGCAAAGAGTCTTCCCAGTTCTGCATTCAAGCGGGAGTAGACGAATTCAGTCCCTTTCATGATTTGGGAGACAGGCAACCACCACTTTTTAGTCAAACTCTCCGTTGTTTTCCATTTCGTAGAATCTTCTTACATCAATACATTGCGGAAAAAACGTTGTCTTCCTGTGCTCTTGAAGAATGTTCACCTACTTTGCTAATGGGTTTGGTTCTGACATCGTGCTAACTGCATAACTTTGATAAGTTCTCTTGTAGTCTTGTTATCCTTTTATCTTTTTAGGATACAATTCATAACTTGTTAATCTTTTTTTTTGGGATAAATATATTTTGTATTCTCTAATTTTAGAATCTTGATGTTGCATTTATATATATTATTTTTGTCACATTATTTCTACGAACTATTGATTTCAAACACTTTATTCTTTATATTAAAATTTTCTCAATTTGGACGGAAATGTATTGCTTGGTCTCCAAAAAAAAGTGAGGACAAAATTGTCATTTTGCATGTAAAAAAATTATTTCCCTTTTAAATTAACCAAAAATTTTAAGAGATGGTACAAAATGTCTGAAATAAAATAATTTGTGGGTATAATATGACAAAAATAATATATTGAGGTGTAAAGTATCAATAACTAATCATTAAAGAGTACAAAATGTATTTAATCCTTATTTTTGTTTTCTCACCTCATCAAAAAAAATTGTATACAATTTTGGTCAACTATTTGGGTTGTAATCATACAACTTTTATTATTAGAAATCGGACTAAGCCGAAAGCGCCATGCAAGAGATAAGTTCGAACCTTTGAGAACAAAGTGGATAAAGAATATTCATATCCCTTTTATCAATTGAGGTGGCTCGCGTCGCGAGAAGTAACGTAAGCTCTTTAATAAGAGATTGTAGTATTTAATATCTATTGTCTTCTTAATTCACATAAAACATAAGATCAGCACGGTCGACTTTGTGTCAAGTTGAATGGTAATTGTTTATCGTATGAGTTTCTAAGAGCTATTAAGTAATAAATTTAATACTTTTGTTTAGGCTTTTGTTTATTTTGTTATAATCTCTTTTATAGAAAGTATTTCTGCACTTTCGTATATTTAGAGACTCGGTAAAAATGGTCAACGAATTGAGATTGATCCATAGTATAAATACAATCTATCTTTCTTTAAAGCTCTTAGAAAAAATAATAATTTTGTTTCAAAAATCATCCAATACTTATATAGACTTAAGTATTTCGGAAAATTTAAGACTATGTTTGGTTTGTTCTCCAAAAAAATTTCAAAAAAATTTCACAATCAATTTTCATCAATTTCAATACATTTTTACAAACTCTACTAAACTTTTATAAACTCCAACACTTTTTATAAACTTCAACAACATTTAACAAAAATTTCACGAATCTCAAGAGAATATACACTACCTCCAAATAAAATAAAAATAAAAATATTTTTAAAACCAAACCAAACATAGCCTTAACTTTCCAAGGCTTCTCTAACTTTGTCTGAAATTTTTTCTCTTTTTAAAGAAAAAAATAAATAAATCCAAAAAATACATTATTTTATGTACTTTATTTCTTTGAAAAATATATTACTTAGTTGTTGTATACTCTTATCTTATTTTTAATCCATTTCATACTGACGAGTGGTTTTCAAGAAATATGTTTTGAAGTAACAATTAAACATTAAAAATTAAATTACTTTAGTGAAACAAAATTATCTTCATTAAACTATTTTATATTATAAATCATTTTAGGTCGAAACAAACTGAACCTCAATGGAAAGTGAAGGAAACATACGACAAGATGAAATATATTTCCCTCGTCTTTCCATCTAAATCATGGAGCACGGTGAGTCGCTTAGTGAGCAAATATAGCCTATCTTAGTAGGAGATTGGAAAAAGGACTTCTTCCTCACGATGGTGGCTCTCGACACAAATCACAAAATGCCAAATTGGGTCTGCATCTGATTCGACCTCTGAGAAGAAATCAGATCATCTCAGGACAGGAAGCTCTACTCATTTGATGCTTTGAAAGGCCTGAAACTCACTTAGACAACTCACTCTGCCATCAAAATGTTGGTCTTCTGGTCACCTATTCACCCTCTTCTCATTCCCTTCGTTGAGTAGAGAGTAGAGATATAATTGTCTCTCCTCAACGAAGACTCTTAATGATAGTGGTTAGATCCCACGGTGATTGAAGTAATAACCAGTAGAGCGCTAGATGGTAATCTATTTTTTTTTAAATGAAAAAAAAAGAACCCTAAAAGTTCTCTATTTTGTTTTATCTTTTGTATTTTTGGTAGTATTTATCATTTATATAGAAAGCTAAATTAGTCCGTACGTCCTTGGGGTTTGGTCGTTTCCCAGATTCGTCCTTAGGGTTCGATTTTCCCTACAGATAACCCCGGGGTTTGAATTCAATCCCAAGTTAGTCCTGGCGTCAATTTAATGAACGGAAATACACACGTGGATAACGGCTTACACGTGGCAGTGACAGGTAAGTTTTTTTTAAAAATTTGGTCCAATTACATTAAGACACGTGTCAGAAAATAAATAAAAATAAAAAATATTTTAAAAAGATAAAAAATATAATAAAAAAATAATAATTGTAGACTGCTCTTTTGACAGCCTCAGCTTCTTCCTGGATCCGTCTCCGTCTCCGACACCGCCATCTTCGTCTTCGCTTCCGCGAGAGCTTGAAGCCCTCTCGGCCTCGTATGCTTTAAAGTTTTTATGCAAGACGTCCTTTATAAGCTCTTTCCTTAACCTCTTCACTTCCATACTTATGACAGGGTAGGAAGGCTCGACTCAAGGTAACAAGAAGTACCACTGCTGCACAGAACCGGTATTCACGAGGCAGCCCTGTTTCCACATACTCTCCTTATTCAAATTCCAGCAGCACAAACTGGGTATCAAATGGAATATCCGGTGTTTCAAGTGAGGAGTATTCAAATGACACAGTACCAGAGCCATGAAACAGATGAGCTTGTCAGGCTAACTTCAGGATACATGAGAATGCCCTACAGTGTATATGTGGTGGCTACGGAAATATGTTTTTTGTTTTCTTTGGTGGGATTGAATGGCTGAATATATTACATGATCTTCTCAGTTTGTGCCAATATCAGCAAGTCTTCCTGAATTATACTGAGGTCAAATTCTTCAGAGGAACTTGATAATGGTCATTTTACAGACATGATAATGGTCATTTTCCGCAATGAACGATTTCTCTGTGACTTGCAGACATGGGAGAAGAAGAAAAAGACAAGGGCATTGTGTTTTTGTTTGACTTTAGGACAAAACATCTGTGAAATTGCTTTATTTGGTGAGATCGGAGCTCTGTTTCAGTTATGGGGATATTCTAAAAATTGATCAGTGTAAACACTTGTTCTCGTTTTATTTCTCAGTTGGTTCGATTCACCTTCTTAAAAAGCTCTTTCGGTTTCTCTATTTTCATGAGAGAGAGAGGGTTCTGGGGGGAGAGAGAGGGAGCCTCCTCCCGATCTTTTTTTTTTTAAGTTTAATTAAGTTTTTTATTACTTTTTGATTTATTTTTTTATCTTTTTAAAAGATTTTTTATTTTTATTTATTTTCTAACACGTGTCATAATGTAATTTGACCAAATTTTTAAAAAAAACTTATCTGTCACTGCCACGTGTAAGCCGTTATCCACGTGTGTATTTCCGTCCATTAAATTGACGGTAGGACTAACTTGGGATTGAGTTCAAACCCCGGGGTTATCTGTAGGGAAAATCGAACCCTAAAGATGAATCTGAAAAAAGGCCAAACCCCAAGAACGTACGGACAATTTAGCCCTATATAGAATGACAAAACAAAAGAAGTTGTCCCTAACAAAAAGCCAAAAACGCTGCATTTAGGTGTACGGAAATTACCATATAAATAGGCTCGGTAGAAATTTACGAGTCGTCTACGAAAGAATTACAGAGAGAAATTTCATCTTTTTTTGTTGTTTTTGTCTGTGTTATTAGTTTCCAATATATAATGTAGAGAACGAAAACAAAGAAAACTCCGTTCAAAACCACCGGGTTGCGGTGCAGTTCCTCTCGATCCCTTTGGCCTTTGCAGCTCCCAAAGCCTCTTTCTTTCTTTCTCTCACTCTCTCATGCCCTGCGGCGAAACCCGGGTTAGCTTCCCACCCAATTTGTCAAAAGTTCCGAAATCCAGAGCCTGAAGGCACGCGTGTCACTTTCATTTGATGCAATATCTGTATTAAGTGTTTTGTACCCTCAAATTCAATTCTGTTGGGCTGTCATTTTATCAGTATCCCACCTTACCTAACAAGCACTGGAAAATCATATCTGACTCTTGTGCTTTGCTTCGAGTCCAAGACCTTCTTTGCATTGTGTCACGTGTGGCTTCTTTTTAATGTATTGTGGAAGTTTTCTTTTAACTTCGTTAGAAATGGGGTTTACTGTGTGATTTTGTCAATTATCTTGTGGGGGGTTTCAGCGGCTGACTGATTTAGTGCTTACATGTGGTGATTCAAATTTGTTATTGGAAGCCAATATTTCGGTGTATATACACCATTTTCAGTTTTGTGACTTTGGGATAGTGAATTGGTGGTGGGTTTTGAACAATGTGGGAACGTAGAATTATTTGGCTTGAGTTTGTCTCTCACTCTCGTTCTGTTCGGTGTTGTGGACTTGTGTAGTGAGGGAGGAGAGAATGGATTTCCTCGGGAAGATGGCAGATGCGGCGGGGTTAGTAGAGGCTACAGGATCGAGATTTAGTTCGTTGGAGCTGATCGGGAGAGGATCATTTGGCGACGTCTATAAAGGGTTAGTCTGATTGGTGTCATCTTTCTTCGTAACTGTACGAGAGATTATCTTTCTCGGATAAGTTGTTAGTGAACTTCATAGTGTGCTCTTTGTTTTACCATCCGTTCAAGGTGGTGAGACCCTCATGTTTGCTGCTTTTCTAGGATAGCGTTCTTTTGTTGCACCTCCCATTTAAGAACAGGATGGAGGATGAGGACATGAATTCAAAACCCAAATGAGTGTGTCTAACTTATCAATAAGAACATAAATATCCCCAAACTTGGATGAAGTGGCATCATGAGGTCCATCAGAATATGCTATTTTGTAATAACTCTACAACTTATTATACATAGAAGCAGTGATGGAAAAGATGGAGAAGTGCATTGCCCAAGTAAACAATGATTGTTAATGGATTTCAAGGAGGATGACATTTGATCATTAGCAAGTAAACAATGATTGTTAAGGGGGGATGAATAAATGAGATGTGATTATGAGGAAAAATCTAAAATGCACGGTCTCTGATGGCTGTAATATGGCTCTCATATTAATTTATTTATTACTTACCCAAATGTATATATATTGCTCCCATATTAATATCTATGTTGGATTTATATTTCGGGTTTTGGAGGAACTGTTTGAAATATTTATATTCACATGTGAGGGGAATTTTAATCCTATGACAAAAGATGGAATAATGGATGTTTGGTCGAATAGGTTTGGTGTGTATACACACTGGACGATACATGTGTTTGTGTGCATGTGTGTGTATTTTCACATTAGTTATTCATTGAGATGGTTGTGATAAGTTTTCTTAATTTCACATTTGTTCTTCAATAAGGACTGTTGTGTAAGTTTTTCTTAGGCGAATTTTTTGAAAATAATAAGGTGTGTAGATGAAGCTCAAATCAATGGTCAGTGTTCCCACACATTCTGAAGGTTTGTTAAGGTGGGGTTTGATTAGTTTTTTTTATGAGTTAAATTTTATTAATGAAGAATGCTGACAGTACAAGAGACTATATTGAAAACATCTAAAACATACAAGCTAAAAAACTTAGAAAGTCCGGAAAACCCAAAAAATGATACCCTAAAGCTGAATTAGCCCAAAGAAAAAGAGAATGCAATATAGAGCCCCTCAAACTCTCCAAAGACACTGCCTTGTCCTCAAAACATCTACCATTTCTTTCTCTCCACAGACTCCACCAGATACAAGCAGGAATCATCTTCCAAATGGCCACAACAGTAGGATCCTCAAACTTCCTCCTCCAACATTTCAACACTTTAACCACCCTCCTAGCATGACCCAAACAAAGTTCATAATGCTGAGCACATGCGCTACAACCCTCTTGCAACCGAGCAATGAAGAAGGATATGATCAACCGATTCTCCATTGTTTTTACACATATAACACCAATCGATCAAGCAAATGCCCCATCTTCTTAAGTTGTCAATAGTCAGAATTTTCCCATGAGTAGACTCCCAAACATAGAAACCAACTCTAGGGGGGACCAAGTTCTTCCAACACTGACGCTAAGGAAAATCCACTCTGGAGCCACTTAGGAGGAGAGCATACATTGATTTAACTGAGAATGCACCATTTTTAGAACCCATCCATGACAACTTATCCTCACCCCCTCTCCTCCAAACCTTCGAATAGAGTAAATAATAAAATGCCGAACAAACATCCGCCTCTCAATCGTTAATTGTTCCTTCAAAGTGCACATTCCAAACAACGGCTCCGGACCCTCCTTCCAAACAATCAGCCACCCAAGCATCCTTACAACGGGAAAAAAGTATAAAAGAGGAAACTCCAACCTCAACGGTCTCTCTCCACACCAATGGTCGTGCTAGAACCGAGGTGAGGCTTGATTAGTGGAGACGCTTCAGAAGAGTGAACCATCCCTTTGTCACACAAAACCCGTTAGTCATCATCCCGGTGTGTGCTTATTCTTCTCCTCTCTTTGTCTCTCTTTTTCCCCTTACCCCCAAAACACCCTTCCTGTTACTCGAACAGCAACAGTTCCTTAAGCATGGACCTCTAGCTTTATGATTCATGGGATATTAGAGTGCAATAGGTCATGCCAAGCGTCATTTCCCAGCACATTGACTTGTTGGTTGTGATTATGTGATTGTGCTTTTTAAAAACAATCAAGTTGAGGAATTCACATTTCGGTTTATTGCAGAAGCGGTTAGAGATGTAATTTTCATTTGTGTGGTGCACACTTGTTCTGTTGCCTGTCAGATACTGAGCATTCTATGCTTATGATGGCATACATGATAGCTTAAATTGTAATTGGTGACTGAACACAATTGCCTCGTCTACAGATTATGCTTCTTTAAGCTTGTCAATAAGGTTTGGTAATCATAATTTAGTAAACATTTGCACTTTGTGCTGACAACCCTGATGCCATGCTAATTTTCAGGTTTGATAAGGAGCTTAACAAAGAAGTAGCTATTAAAGTGATTGACTTGGAAGAGTCGTAAGTAGATTGCTTTTCACAATTTTTCATCTTTACTTTCTAGATTCTTCTTTTCAGCATCAGATGCTTGCTCTTGCTGAGGTTTCTTAATTTGTTCTTTATTCATTTTATGGACTTGAAAGCTTTTGTTTTTTTCTTTGATAAGGAGCTTAACAAAGAAGTATCTATTAAAGTGATTGATTTGGTTTTTTTCCTTTCGTGGCTGTTTCTTCTTCGGATATAAACCTCTTGAACAGCACAAACTGCAGGAAAAAATCCCCAGGATCATCCAAAACGCTTGTCACTTTGTGATTCTAGGAAATACATTCAAGTAGGGGTGCACACCATGCTCAGGTTCCCAGATGGCATGTCTAAAAGAATAACAATCCTGGTTCACTACTTATAAAAAAAAAATATATCCCGGTTCACTAGAAGTTACCCAGAATGTTTCTTCTAATGTTCTTTTGTTACCTTAATAAGTGTGACTAATGGCTGAGTTGGACATATTATTCTCTGGAAATTATCCATAGGATACCAAAGAACAGCTAGAATCTTTGACGAGGTGTCACTATCCTTAGGTACTAGGAATAGTATTAGTTAAATCCAGTGTGCACCATCACTTATATCCCAATCCAGTGGTCTTGAGGACATTTGATGGATCCCGTATGTTACGTACCTGCATCTGAAACCATTGTTGGGATTAATAAGGCCACTTACCTGAACCATATTTTTCTTGGTAAAAACATGCGTTGATCTCTATTTTGCTTTCCTCTTTCCTTTCTTGTCTAAGAATATGATTGAAAGCGATTGAAAGCTTCTGAGTCTTTGATGGTTCATCAGGACAGCTGTTTAGGTAATCAGATGGTATGTTGAGGTCATACAATTCATCTTAAGGGCCTTGCGGTAGAGATTTTTCTTAGAATCCCGTGATTGATGGCATGTTTCTTTTTTTCTCTGTTGCTTTCTGTAAGCAATTTCCAGCTAACAGCATGCTACATGTTTACTCAATGCTTATCTGACTCTTTCTTAATCAGCAATATCTAAAACTAGCTATTCAATTTCCTTCTGCAGTGAAGATGAAATTGAAGACATTCAGAAGGTATTCCTTTACAATATCACTCTGCTAGTTGATCAAATCTCAGCTAATTTTTCTCAGTAACTTTCAAATGCATCTGATGGGTCAACCTCACCTTTCACTTCATTCTTATGGTGGGAGGAAATTGCATTTGAGCTACAGCTCATTGGTTGAAGTGTGCCATGATTAAAAAATTAGGTTTGCTCATCTATCTTATTTTTATGCCAGGAAATCTCAGTTTTGTCACAATGTCGATCTCCATATATTACTGAGTACTATGGTTCCTCTCTCCATCAGACTAAACTATGGATCATAATGGAATACATGGCCGGTGGCTCTGTTGCTGACTTAGTACGTTACTTCTGTTTACTTGATTCTACATGTTCATTTTGTGAAATTTTCAAGTGCTTCTATTGACTTAGACGTGATTGTATTTCCTGTATAATAGGTTAGTTTTGTATTTCGGGTTTGCATTATAATGAAATATCTATGGGTTCCTTTCAAAACGATATCAAAGCCCATTAGAATTAAACTATTGTTGTCTTTGAGAACTATAATGGTGGAGCAGATCATAGAAGTTGTTCCATATGCTATGCTTACTTTATTAAACTCTTGTTTACCTAGCGGCATGGCAATTGAGGCAGTTGTAGTCTGTTGATACCTAAATACGCTCTTTTATTAGGTCTTATGTTTCTGTTGTCTTGTATGGTACTTTCTTTCTCCCCTGCAAATTAAAAAACGAAGTGTTTAAGCTCACCATGCTCAATACGGATGGTGAGAGAATTATACAGTTGTTGAATCAGTTATACCTGAAAGGTATGTAGGACTGGTGACTGCCATCATCTGGGCATATTGAAAGATAGGGAACAAATTACTGTAACGTTTAGGTATGCTTAGTCATTTTAACAATGGATTGAGTAATATCCTCTGTACAGTTTTCAATATCAAGGGCTACCTCTAATTGAAGTTGATAGAGTGGTGGTGTCTTTCCATTTCTTGTTATCTTCTTCTCAGTGCCATTCTTTGTGAATGCAAACAAGTTCTTACGTACAAGTATGTCTAAAGATGATTCTCTACATTGCATAAATGTCTCTGGATACTTTATGTATACTTGATGCTGCTTCTTTCTTCTATAAAACTGACCATTACCAATTATTGAAAGAAATGCTATAGTGCTCTCTCTTCTTGAAAGATAAGAGAGGTTTTGGCTTTTGCAGCTCCAATCAGGTCCTCCACTGGATGAAGCTTCAATTGCTTGCATATTGCGTGACTTGCTGCATGCAATTGAGTATCTGCACAATGAAGGAAAAATCCACAGAGACATCAAAGGTTTTCTTGCCCACTTCCTGGAATATCCATATAGAATAAATTCGTAGAAATTTCATAAATCTCTCTTTGGAAGGATTATTTGCATTTGATATAAAGACTGCAGCTTCATAATAATTATCCAAGTAAACTTTCTCCCTGTATTAAGCTATCGTGTTGTGATGACCTACTTTTGCAGCGGCAAACATTTTGTTGACAGAGAATGGTGACGTTAAGGTATAACTTTTATGCTCAATGAGATCTACAATTGTCTTAATTCTATGTAAAGGCTGACTAATCGGAAAAACAAAGATAAAATTGTTGACTTACATGGATTTGCTTCTGGCCTGCTGCATTGAGTGTGTGACCTTGTCACAGGTTGCAGATTTTGGTGTTTCAGCACAATTAACAAGAACAATATCAAGAAGAAAGGTATTTCGTTTTGCTAGGGCTAAATTGTGAATCAGTCAAGCATGGATTACTGTTGGGATGTACCATTTTATAGCTTCCCTTTATTGTGGCTTTGGATATAGTTGAGGCATCCTTTTGTGACCCATGTTTCTCATTGTTTTATCTACTCTGAGCACATTGTGATGTCTGAGTAATCGTCAACATACATCTTTTTAAAGCTGTTGTTAGATAGGGGTATTCGAAATGCTTCATTGCCATCATACTGCAACTACTTCTTGTTCCATGGGGGCTGGGCTGCAGAAGGAAGAGAAGGGGGTGGGGGCAGGGGCTGGTGAGGGTGGAGGGGTACATAACCTATCCAAGAATGTGTTATATGGTGTGCTTGATCTGGTGGTGATGGGTGAGACATCTTCTGGAACAATCTGATTAATGCTCCCTACATGATTGCCCAGTGTTGTTGTACCTATCAGCTTCTATTGTCATTGCCGCAGGAGTCCACAGAATTGATGAGTGAGTATTTTCCTTACCAGGAAGGAGAGGGGGGCCACGCTGGCTGCGACCCCTGGGGGGGGGGGGAATTGGTGTACTGAAATATGTATCTTTCTTCGAAGTTCTCAATATGGTCTTTCAATTTTCATTGCAATGATGTAAACTACTGAATACTTGTTGGTTTGTCGGTAATGCACTAACCATTTAAACAATGACAGACATTTGTAGGAACACCTTTCTGGATGGCGCCAGAAGTTATTCAGAATTCCGAAGGTTACAATGAGAAGGTATTTCTCAGAGCAGCATTTGGCCCTATCTGTCTTCATGTCACTTTGTTGAGACTTTGAGCATTGTTCCACACACACCCTTTCTTGATGCAGGCTGATATCTGGTCTTTGGGGATAACTGCAATTGAGATGGCTAAAGGGGAACCTCCACTGGCTGATATTCACCCTATGAGGGTTCTTTTTATCATACCTCGAGAAAATCCACCGCAGGTTTTGTTATTATTCCTTACTTCCAATGATTACTATTGATAAAGAATGTAGAGCACACCGGAATTCTTTTGGCCTAATAAAGACACTTTTCTTCACATTTAAAAGGAATCATGATTCTTGTGCTTTTCATGCAGCTTGATGAGCATTTTTCCCGTCCTATGAAAGAATTTGTTTCACTGTGTTTAAAGAAATTACCTACAGAGGCAAGTAATTATACCTTCCAAATTCCTCCCAGTATGCTCAGTTTTTATTCTTATGAATCTGTGGGGGTGTGAATAAGAGAAATTATAAATATCACCTAGCAAGTGCATGTCTTTGTTTTCTCTGAGCAGTTGTGCATGTCTTTGAAATGGTATTTACACCTCATAATGGACATGTTTAATTAAGGTCAATAGCTTGTAGCATCTCGTAGAGCAGTACACAGTGCTTGGGTTCTTTTTCCGTTTTTTTCCACCGAGTAAGTAGTAGATATACTAGCTGGAGATAGTTTTTTTTTTAATTGACTATATCAGTTGGGTGGAGGATAAAGAACATGCTGAGGATGTTCAGCCGAGTTCTATTTTCCCCTTTAGATTAATCAGACTGGAGGTAGATTTATAAGTTCGATTAAGATCCAAAGAATAGGAGCATCTTTACAGCTTGACGTTTCAGTGTATCCATACATGCATTTGTGTATCTTTGAACTATCTTAGTCTTAAACTACCTTTTGTTGTAGGCAAGTCAGATGCCCAATTGATGTAAGATTGTGAAACCTATAATTCCGTGCAGTGGACTTTAATTTTATCTGTTTATTTCCTTATCGTCAGGAGCTAGTAGGACAGTAATTTTGAATCGCACTCTGTTACAATGACATGCGCTCCCAATTATTTCATTGACTCTACCTTATGCACAATCACAACTTCATACACCAATTCGGTCCAAGCAATGCTTGCGCTTGAGGACAAGAACTAGCTTAGTCAGGATGTGTGTGATTGCAAATTTCTTCAATGTAATATCTTCAGGAGATACAACTTCGTGAATAAAGTGGCGTCTAAAATCAATAACTGTTTTGGCCCTCTAATGTCTGATGTATAGGATTCTGGTTAACACAATAGGAAACAGTTACCCTAGGCTGTAAGCCTAGATGAAAAACCCAACATCTCAATCAAACAGCCTCTTCAACTGACTTTATCACTGACACATGCTCTGTCTTTGTAGTAGGCAAAGCCCCTATGGACAATACTGTAGTCTCCAACTAATTGCACAACCTGAAAGAGAAACACAATTTATAAGAGGACTTCCTCCTTTCAAGATAATTTGTGCAAGCTAGAATTTTAAAATGATTGGTCGGTAGCATATAAGCAGTCTTCTTCAACCTCGAAGCCGTATTTTCAACAGAATGTGAAGTACAACGCAACGCATAAAGAAATCTTCTGGTGCACTTTTTCGTGATATTCCAATACATTTATCAAGTAAACAGTGTGAATCTGGAAAGTTGTTTTGGGGCGAAGGTTCTCACAGCTAATGTATGTCTTGATTGAAAATGAAAAAGGTGTTGTGATATCTTTCAGCTTTTATTGAGTTCTGTAACTTTTTTATCATATTCTTTTTAGTCAATTGCAGAGGCCAAGTGCCAAGGAACTTCTTAAACACCGTTTCATAAGAAATGCCAGGAAGAGTCCGAGACTTCTGGAGAGAATAAGGTGCAACATATTACTTTGTACTCGTTTTCTTTTAGTTTTCCAATCTACTTTATGAATTTGGTTATTGAAGTTTGAGTGTAGCGTACATGAAGTGGATTACACAAAAATAAATAAATGAAGCAATTATATGTCATGTATCTATGTTCAACACAATAAACGAATATGAGGTGTCTAGTGCATATTAGAACATCCTGAACTGCGCCTGAGATCCCAATTCCTGAAACATTTTCAGAGATGCATGCAGCATGATGTTTGTCATGGAAATAAAATGCTAAAAAGGTAACTTGGTGCAAAGGCTGCTTATTGTTGACGTCCTGCCTTTTATTTTTCTTGATAGAGAACGACCGAAATACGAAATAAAGGAAGATGCAGACATTCCTAGAAATGGTCCTACAGGTCTAGGGGAGGCATCTGATACTGTGAAGGTGACGAGAGATCCTAGGGAAGAAACTGTTCTAGCCAGGTGGGTTGAAGCTGTTGATAACTCGTGCTGTGCTTGCTACTTGTTTGAAATCTGACAGACACTTTCTAATCTGCAGTGGTCAGGGGAAATCTCAGACAAATGCTGATTGGGACTTCAGCATTAATCAATCACAGAGGACGGGGACTGTTCGGAGTGTTGTTAGACCACCTCCTGCTAGAGAAAGGAGACCAGAAGCTTTATATAATCAGGTTACCCAAAGAAGAATTCCAGAAAGTGGTAATGAAGGATTGTCTGCATCTGGAAGTGCGAATCATGTGTCACCAGAGATTTCTGGGAAAGATGCTAGAGAAGCATACCACAATGAACATCGGGATGATTACAATGAAGATGTAATTGTCGCTTTCTCTCTCTCGTTCTCTGTCAGTTATCAAAGCCTGCCTGTTTTGTGCTCTAAGTAGTTGGGATATGTTATGAATAAAAGATACAGAAATTGCCACTTGTCCTAGACACTGGGGGATGTTATATGTGCTTTAACCATAACCTAGGATAGTCAACCTTTATTCAGCATGCTAAAACTTCAGCCTATCTATATGTGTACTGCTGTTAGCCTGGGGTGATTTTATGCCTTAATTAATGCTTAATCAAATCTGATTTTGCATTTGGTAAGCTTGGTTAATCATTTTTTAATATTGATGTACATAAACCTCTCAGTGCCAAATCTTCTTAACTTAGTTTAGGTGCTCATTTTCCAGGATGAATTGTCTGGGAGTGGGTCAGGAACCGTTGTTATACGTTCACCCAGAGGACCGCAGTCATCTATGTTTCGTGAGCAAAGCATGCCGGTATGGTTTCTGATGGATTCCAATTATGAGGATATTTAAATGCCTATTTCCTTTTGCCATGCTAGCCAGTCCATTGACCTCAACTTACTTTACTGTGTAGTTTAACAGCTCATATTCAGCTTTTGAAGAGTCGTCCATCAGTGGGACTGTAGTTGTTCGTGGCCAGCATGATGATTTTGACTCTCCTCAGACTCCAAAATCCAGACTGGGAATTCGAGAGAAAACTTTTACTGCCTCACTTGAAGACAGTGCAATAAACCTTTTGGAGGTTGTTTATGCTACCTTGAATTTTCCATATGGTAGCTTCTAACTTGCTTTGCAAAAACATAAAAAAGTATATAAGAGTTGGATTTTGAGTATTGAATTGGTCTGGATTATAGTTTAGAGGCTTTGTTACCCCCCGTAGATTACTCATCCGTCTTGACTGCAAGAGCACACCCTTCACCATGTTCATATTTGACTTTTACCTTAGATGTTTGCAGAACAACCCTGAGAACTCCCAAATATATATATGAATTGACCGAGTATACTTTGCTACTCCTTTCCTTTTTAACCAGTTAACTGCATAATCTTTACATGTTTTATACTGATATGTTTCGCGTGTCCTGTCGACTTATGTTTTTACTATGTGGGTTCCTCCCTTTCTTTTTGACAGTTATGCTGATTGTATCTGAACCTGAAATTTAGTATTGACTTTCCTGATCTGGGATCTCAGTAAACTTCTGTAGTTTTACTTTTCACTTTTTTGTTGATTATGTATAACCAGGCAAAGGCTGCACTTCAAGGAGGTTTGAGGAGAGGAAATGGCAGAGAAAGATCAGCAATAGGAAAAATCAACAATGAATGGCAGGAAAACAGAAAAGAGCATACAACAAGCAGCTCAGATTCTTCCAGGTACACCTTTTACTGAAATGCTGATAGTCTTTCCACTGCGAGAAAAGAAAAGCCAGGGTATGGTTATTACAATTGTTAAAAGATGGTATTTCTATCTCAGACATTCTCGTGACTACTTTGATGCACAAAAAGGATTTTCAAGATCACAGTATGAAAGTGATGACGAAGAAAGTTTAAAAGTAGCATCATCATCTGTGGCATTGTCAGTTTTGCTGTTTCCTTCACTAAAAGAGGTGAGCACTCCAAGGTGGTTACATTGAATTGTCACTTTTTTGAATTTTATCGGCCATGCATGTTTGACAATTTGGTTTAAATTCTAAGTCAGATAAGAATAGATGGAATGGAAAGGAGCTAATAATTGTAAAATGTTATTGAAATGATACTATGGATACAGAGAATTTTTTTTTTTGGTTAGGGTAATGCATACAAAATCAACTAATTAGCAAACTTCATAATGCATATATTTTTGTGTTTTAGTATGTCCATTGACGGACTTCAACCTCCCATTCGTTTTGTGTAATGTAGGCCTTTGCTGAAGCTCCAGAGGGGTCTGTTGTGCGTGCTGTTGCAAATTCGCTCATCAATGCAGAACGCGTGAAGCCTGGATCTTGTGAAGTTCTTGTGAGGAGTTTGCTTCAGCAATTGGCAAGGTTCACGATCTCTGTTCCATTTTCCATATCCTCTCGTCTTGTTCCCATGTCCTGACTTAATTGAATCATCATGTTATAGCTAAAAATTCATTTACAAAAATAATTTTGTGCAGTTCAAAGGAATCGTCATTAAAAGACCTACAGGAGCTTGCTGCTCGCTCATTCACCAAGGCCAAGACAATAGCTGAAATGCAAAATGCAAATTCCGAAACTGATAACAAGAAAAAGCAAGAGAACAAGGATCTCAAGTCAAAAGCCAATTTAAGTCCGCTTGCCAGATTTCTGCTCTCAAGGTTAGTCAATTGTTTTACTGATTGGAGAATTTTGATCCAGAGAGCTCATCCCTTAGAAAAGCCCTATTGAGACACTGTGACCTGCAAATAAAAGAGTGTGGTGATCAATTAAAGGGTCCAATTCGATATGTATGTATGTATGCTCTTTTTCAAGTAACACAGCTTATGGGTTTTAAATTCTTGATGTAATTGTTTGTGCTAGTCCACTTGTCAAAAAAAAAATTTGTTTGTGCTAGTCCCCTTTCCCATCTCTGCCCCTCACATGCACCTGTTGGTTTAGGAAGATTTTACCTAATTTTGAGTGTTGAATATGGTTTGTGTATAAAGTACAGTGGTCACGTTTGTTACGCAGATGGCAAGGCCAAGTTTCACGAGATCTCAACCCAGCTTAACCGAAGATGCTTGGGTCCTGCTATTCTTGCATATTTGTTTTGTAGTGTGTTTCATTTTTATGCATTTGTTCCTATTCTATGTACATATCGTCATTTCAACAAGTTGTGTATTCAGTAAAGTTTCTCATTATTATTTTTTTTCCGTTTTCACATTTTGGTTTTGTAGTGGCAGCATCCCTGTAGTAGGGTTTTGATACTATCACATTACAATTGTAACATTTACCATTGATTATATTTATTAATAATTATCTCTTTACTCTGCGGCCAATGAATGACCCAACATGTTGATAATTATCATTTTGCTATACTTATAATCTTCGGCATTTCTGCCAATTGTGTAACTTTGTACTTTATCTTTAGCATCCGAGTTTGTTCAACTAGCGCCTTCACTTTATAGTTCAAGTTAGTACCATAATGCTGAGATGTTCTCGAGTTGCATGGCTTTGCATCTTTTGTGTTTTCGTTACATTCTGAAGCCCTATGCTCTTAGCTATCAACACAATTCCCCTCCCAAGTTCGTCTGGCAGTGGATGGATTCACCAGTTCCAAGCCAGCTTGCACACTCAAGTTCCCGGGGTCATATTGCCTTTTAATAAATGTGGAGGCTTCAGAGAGAATCTCATCCAAGTGAAGGATTTCGCTTTGTCATACAATGCAAAATATAATCCGGATAGAAGGATTTCGCTTTGTTTTAGTGGTGATAAGCAGTCTGGTTTGTATTCCAAGCGATTATGAATTGAATTCAGTCTCTAGACCCAAAACTCACAAAAACAAAATTCTCCGCTTCTTTTTGAAAAAATTGTACTCATCGGAGCAACCAACTGCATCCATAGTTCTAAAAATGTAGACCGTCACACCAAATTGGTATTTTTCCGCACAAGAGATTCTGAATAAAAGATTGAATGGACCTGCCAAATGGTGACCCTCAAATCTAAACTGCAAACAATCTTTTGCCTGAATTTCGTAAGATGAATTAAGCGTATTATATGGGATCAATCAACCCAGAAACACTTTGCCAATTCGTCTCAAATTATTCAGAAACTCAAGCCGAGATTTGGTGGAAAAAGAAGTACGGGAATTCAGGAATAATCAGATTAGCTGCAGAAAATTTCACCCGTTCAGATGCATTTCCAAAACCATGTTAATTAGATGGTCAGAAAGGTCCTCTCATGCACAATTTGGCCTTTTCACCAGGATATTGTCCCAAATATGACGACAAACTACCGCAAGATGCCATACACCATCAGCCGCAGTTAACTGAGGGTCAAACCTAAACAGAAGTTTTATACCTTGTACAATAATACCTAGAGCTGGGATAAGAAATATACTATAATTTCCATTATATAACTAGTAAACAACAGCTTAAGCCTCCGCTTTACATGATGACTCAATCAAGCACTGAAATTGGCCAAAGAACAGATTGTAATTTTAGCATTTCACAAGAAGTTGAAATAGGCAAAAAAAAAATCCAAAAACCAACATCAGTTTGATTATGTACTATCTGCTTGAGTAGCACCATCTCTATTGGAATCCAAGCTGCGAGTAGTTTAACTGTTGTAGCAAACAGACCTCAGATTCAAGGTAAGCATATTTTTTTGCTTTTTTTGCTCAAACCTACTGTTTATTTCTCCCACGAGAAGGTTGCTTTGCAGGAGTCAGCTTCCGGAATGCAGCATGTAAGATCATGCCTAGAAAGGAATTTCAATAATGAGAATCGGGAATAAAAGGCAAGAGAAAGATTTCTAACATAAGTACACACCTATGTGAGACTCACCTGCATAACTGACACCAAGTGCACAGAACAGAGCCATCTGAACATTTGAACATATCAAAATGACAGCCATCACTGCAAAGATGAGATCCAACTATTAGAAGACACAAACAGAGATTATCTTCAACTCCTATAACTTGCTTGCATTAGAAGATGCCATTATTTGGTGCAATGGTATAAAGTTTCAGGTTCTCCTGTGCCAGTGCACGAGTTTGAGTCTTGAGGAAACCTACTTCATGTAAAAGATTACAAAGGCTAGAACCATCCTAAAGAGACCTCTCACAAGACCCCATTTAGATGGGTCCCGTTTTAGAAAAATGACCCTTTAAATAGGTTGCAAGAAGTTTGCACTATTTTTCCTATTAGTAAGCTATGCATGCACTGATGGGGGTTTTACACCTCACCCTACACCATGTCCTTACAATGCAAGAAAACACCATGTGAGCTAGAGCTGCTTGTGGATGGTATTCGACATGGTTATGCTATAAAAGGCTCTTGGTTCCCAAAAGGGTAAGTATGATTTAGAGGGTACTTTAGCAAAATATTTGGGATCTAGGAATTAAACTGTGCGTCAATGTGGAAAACAGGTGCATATTACTTGATCAATGAATCATACCACATTGGGCAATGCGAACCAAAGACTGTCGCACAACTGGGTGATGATCTAATCTCCATCTATCACTACAAAACTTGAAAGCATCCCATAATGCTAAGCAAGATATCAATCCAACAAGAGCAAGTGGCATCTGATACCTACAACCATGAACACCAAAGACAGTTACATGCTACAAATAATTGTCCAAGGGGAAGGGGAAGAAAGAGAATGTAAACAGCTGTCGTACGCCCCCCCCCCCCCCCCCTTTTCTCCCTTTCTCGCTTCCCCCCAAAACAAAAAGAAAAGAAAGAAGCAAAGAAACAAGAAGGTACTTAAGTAATGATAATTCCTATTCTATGCGCTTGAAAGAACCAGCCATAAATACAAACCAACAAGTAAGTTCCCTCTCAAACAATGGTTAACTAATGGAATGGTAAGGCTTCATCATTCCCTCTTTCCCTTACCTATTGCATGAGCAAACTTCACCAGCCTAAGCTCAATTGATTCAATATACCCTCAGCTATGCATGACAAGAACATATTACGTTCAAACATCATCTAGTCGAATCCTAAATAATATCCCGGTATCAACATGGCTACTCGATACCATCAACCTCCAATTAATCGTTAATGGGGGGGGGGGGGACTACGAATGAAACAAACCACTAGAAATCGAGAACTTTCAATCTTACATTTTTCACTATTAAAAAACAAAGAAATAAGCATCACTATGCAAGTGAGCCTAATTAAAGCCTGGGTGAAACAAATCGTGAAAAATTTTCCAAAGCGAAGAAACCTAATAAAATTCAAATCTTCTTCGACTACTCCTAACTTCTTCTAATCAGCAGCCAGATGGAATATACGAAACCCAAGAGTGCAAAGCAAAAGGCTGACACCAGCTCACTTCCCCTCTCCTCTCGTTTCTCACAACCAACCGAAACCCAATTCCCAAAATCCACGCCAGAATCAAAATGTAAATGAAAAATATGTAAGCTTATATAGAGAGAAGGAAAGAGTGACCGTACAGAGAGCAGGCGAAGAAAAGGATAAAGAGGGTGGCATAGTTCCTGGCATAGCGCTTGACATTCTCGTGGACACGCAGCCTCGCCTGAGCCGGCGAGGACGGGAACGAGTACGAATCGAAAGACCCAACGAACCCATAACTCCAGGGCGGCGTTTGGGCGGAGAGGTCTTCGGTGGTGAGCTTGGAAAAGGGGTTGAGGGTGAAGAGGGAGAGGAGGGTAAGGATGTGGGAGAAGAAGCCGCCGGTGATGGTTGAGTTGCTAAAGGTAGTGATGGAAGGGCCAAAGCTCGTGGTGGCGGTGGAGGAGGTGCGGTTATCGAGGACTTCGAGGTAGCCGGAGTCGCGGAGCCATGACTCGAAAGCGGGTTCGGGGACGCTCAGGGATAAGGGGTTGGACGAGAATACCATCTTCCAAGTCCCAACTGCACCCAGAGAAGTCCCAACTCCTCGGACAGTAATAAAAAGACGTCGGGAATTTTCTGCCTCTTGGAATTTGTTAAGGATTCCGGTTCCATCCGTGTCTGTATTCATCCGAATCGGAATATCCGATTCTATTTCGAAATTTATTAGAATGGAACCGAAATTCTGGTTCGACTTAGGCTCAAAATATTTTTTTTTAAAGTAATTTTGGCCGAAATTGGGCTGTTTTTTATTTTATGTTGCAACAGTTTCATAATATGCAGCAGTTTTTAAGCATATTATTAATCATTCCATCAAAACATCAAAGGAAAAAAAAATTACGTAATTACATTTTATATCCATAATTGATAATTACATTTTGTCCAAAAAAAAATATACATAATTACTTTGTTGCCTGCAATGCCGGTCTTTTCCTTTTTACCCTTTTGTTCATTTTGATGAAGTCCAGTTCCTGTGTAAAATAACATACGGCAAGCAATTATATCATAAAATTAATGGAACTGCAAGTCTGCAAGAACAGCAATCTTGTGAGACATTGATCCAAGGCAAGCAAAGACCCAAACGGCAAGTAAATCACCCCCGTGTGGCACTCCTCCAAAATTCCAAATGATACTTCAAAGTGAACTTCAAAAGCCCCTTTTGGCATACAATAATGCTCCTCTCTCAAACTTTAAACTATAGTTTACCAATACAACACAAAGCAATTTAAAATCTGCCAATAAAATCATGACAATCTCAAAATAAAATTAACAAACCCTAAAACAATTTAAAGACCAAATCATATAACCAACAAGAAGGCATAAAAATATGCAACAAACTCAAATGATTAATGACGAGTTATATGTAAACTCAAACAATTAAGCACAAGCAGTTTGTAAAAAGTATACCTATAAATCTCACAATCATGGTACTCCTACTTGTCCCACTTGCGGCCTCAAGTTCTTCATCTTTAGAAAAGAAAAACAAAACAAAACAAATTTATAAGAGAAATACTAAGAGAACAAAATAATCACTTAACAAAAAGCAAAAGATTTTAACAAAATAAAAAGTATACCCATATCTAGTTTGTAACTCAATGGATCATCTCCACCATCCATGTCGTCATCGTCTTCATCAAGTATAGGAGCAGCACACAACCAATTTTGTGCACATATGAGGCCCTCCACGGTACAAGGCACCAAGGAAGAGCGAAAAACATCCAACACTAAACCCGAAGTGCTAAAAACGGACTCAGATGGTACGGTAGTAATTAGGATAGCCAACACATCCTTTGCAATGCGAGAAAGAACTTGAAACTTATGACAATTCACCTTCCACCACAACAAAATATCAAAACCCGACACCGTTGGTTCCACATCTTCAATCAAGTATCTCTCCGCCTTAGACTTACTATCTAGCAAGTTCTGTTGTTGTCGATAAGTAGGAAGACCTCCCCATAAATGCTGATCAATATTCATCCATATTTGCAGAAGTTTGACTTTTACTTGTTTGCACTGATTGGGTTATGACACCTCCATTATACTCCTCAAAAATTGTTTCTAGAGTACCTCGTACCATGGCAACAAAATCCATACCCTTAGCCTTACCAAAATTGTTGATAGTCCAATACTCTAAAGTGATGAGTTTAAAACGAGGATCCAATACTGCAGCTACAAATAAAAGTCTATTCGTCTGCCTCAAATCAGCCCAATATTTATCATACTTGTTTTGCATCTTTTTAGCCATGTCATGAAGCAAGACATCAGAACACTTACTAAAGATCTCCAAATGAAACTTAATTCTTGCTAACTCCTCAAAAAATGCATTTGAAGTTACATATGTTGACTCTGATATGCGTAGGGTGACCTCATAGAACACTTTCAAAAACTTCACAAGCTATCTAATGTGTTCTCAATCCTCAAATGAAGGTACCCTCAATCCTTGCTTTCCATTACCATATTCATTCAAATACATCACTAAGTTTTCATCTCCATCCAACATATCCTCAAAAACCAATAAAAAAATTTCAGCCATTTCTAACATGATATAAGTCGAGTTCCATCAAGTTGGTACATCCATTTGCAAGAAATTGCTTTCAGACATCGTTCTATTTGCAACGGCCTTCTTGAACCCAAAAAGCCTTTGAGGACTATATTTCACACATTTAATGATATTCCGTATCTTTGCAACGAAATCATCTAACTCCTTCAAACCCTCATGAACAACAAGATTCAAAATATGTGCAGCACACCGCATATGAATGAACTCATGATTACAAACAACATTTGCCTCACCCCCTAATTGCTTTCTTTTCACTTGGTCAATTGCAACATTATTGTTGGTTGCATTATCAACCGTGATTGTGAGAATTTTGTCAATCCCCCAAAAATTCATACATCCTTCTATCTCTTTCCCAATACTGGCCCCCTTATGATCAGCTATACGGCGAAGTAAATAATCATCTTCCGTAAACACCACCTCCTATCAATAAAGTGGGATGTCACGCACATATAATTCACATTTTGAATTGATGTCCACATATCAGTGGTAAAACACATTCTAAGACTTTCTATGACAATTGTTTCTTTTAGCTTAGTCATTTCTTCCATATACAACTTCATACAATCCTTCATGATCGTAAATCTAGTGGGCATCCTAAAGTGAGGCACAAGTATCTCGACCAATTTTCTAAACCCTAACCTCTGCACACTCCTAAAAGGCATCTCATCCATGATCAAATATTCAACAATCCACCTTATCTTCTCCTTTTCACTGTAAGTATCCAACTTCAACACACCCTTATCACTCTCTATTGCTTTCAAAGCATCCAATGTCAACCTAGATTGAGTCTTATCTAATTGGCCTTGTTGCTTCAAATATGGCAAACAACATTTCAAATGAGCCCTCATACCCGAAGTCCCATGGTGTTCAGAGTGACACCCAACCTTGGCCTTACAATGATGACACTTAGCTTCAGGGTGTTCAGGTTTGACAACTGGCAGAATTTTCGTGAAATGATCCCACACAAAACTCTCACGAGCATTCTTTCGCTTTTTGCCAGGAGGTTCTTCAGGGTGACTGATAGTATCCTCATAACCACCAGACGGAGGACTACTAACTAACTCATCAGTTACTGGACCACCAATACTAGGGCAAGACTCTATATTTGTAGTAAGTGTAATACTAATCTCATCCATCTAACATTAAACATATTTGATTTTCAGTTCATTGTAATAACATAAATTAATTGCAAAATTACTCAATCTATCTAAATAAACTCTAAACAGCTATGTTCACAACCTAATCAAATTCCAAAAAGCAGAGAACTGTTTTCACCATATTTACAGGGTTCATTCCAACAAAGAGTCAACCACTTCATGATGTGAACACTACGGTAGTATGAGAAATTCATTATTCTTGTTTAACCACTTCATTCCAACAAAGAGTCAACCACAAACAACAAAAAATCTTGTTTAATAACCACAAACTTGAATCGAGTCCAAACAATCATTTTCTATGCATGTGAAATTCATTATTCTTCACCAAACAATCTGAGGAACAATCAAATGAACTTCAAAGTTCAAACAATCAGATTTTATCTTAGCCTTACAATGTAGTCGAGCAAAACACAAAAGATCATGATCTTATATATTTATAATTACCGCACCCAAATTTCAAGTTCTTTTCCAACTCAGATGATCACTATGTATAGTAGTTACGACATCCTAACAAACCCATAACAAGCAAGCCATAGACCAGCAATAAAAAAGAAAGACCACATGCTAAATCACCTACATTTTGAATAAGAAACTAGTGAATTCAAAGCTTAGACCGAGAAACAATCAGAGGAACAATCAAATGAATCAAATCAGATGAACTTCAAAGTTCAAACAATCAGATTTTATCTTGGTCTTACAATGTAGTCGAGCAAAACACAAAAGATCATACCTTTGATGACACTTGGCCTTCAAATCCAAACTTCAATGACCGAACCTGCCAATGACCAATAAAATCATGAAAATCCCAAAATTAAATTAACAAACCCTAAAGCAATGTAAATTAACTAATACAACATTTACAAAACTACAATTAACAAACAGGGAGAGATTCAACCAATTGATGGCAGCTACGCCTACCCGCGCGCGAGAGAGAGATTTCGGGAGGGTTGGGAAAGCTATGAGATATCTGTGTGTGTGTGAGTGAGTGAGAGAGAGGAGATTTCGTGAGGCCTGAGGGACACTGGTCGCAGGTCTCTGGCAGGGATGGAGGACGTGACCGTAGTGGGGGGAGTGACTGTCAAAGTCGCTAGCGGCTGGCGACTGGGAGGGGAAGAATCCAACTTCAAAACTCTTGGGTGTGGGGGCCAGGGGTGTTGCGGCAGCTGCCGTGCTGGGTGCGAGATTGCGTGTGTTGTGTCGCGTATGCGGTATGTAGACAATCGTGTTCGTGTGACCTGGGTCGTTTTGACCTAGGTCACGTTTTGAACTTTTTTTTTTAAATAGGGCTCAAACGGCTATATTTTAAAAAAAAAAAACATCCGAAACCGGAAAATTCCGGCAATTCCGCCGAAAATTTCGGTTCCAAATTTTCCCTAAAATGGGTTCCAGTTCCGGAATAGGACGGAACTGGTACCGGAAGTTCCGGCGGAAACTGGAAAAAAAATCTCTCCCTTAAAATTTGTTTTCCTTCGTTTTTTGTTGTTTTTATTTTAATTTTTTTTCACCTGCAATGCAATAAGGTTGTTTGTTAAAATTTTGGAGAATATTCTCGAAATTTTCGAAATCTTTACTTTATTGAGATTTATTGGAGTTTGTGAAAAGTAAAGTGTGTATAAAAGGTAAAAATGTTAGAGTGTGTTTGTCTTGTTGAAAATTTTCATGTCTAGAAATATTGAGGAAACAAACATCACCCGTGTTTATTTGTAAAATTTGTTAAATAAAATTTTTAACTAAATTTTAAATAAATTTTAATAAAATTTTACTTTTACAATATACTTTAAAATTTTATTTTTCATTCACCAAATCTAATATCAACATAAAATTTCATTAAAATTTTAATAAAATTTTACAAACACGTACGAAGTGTGGTTAAAATTCTTGAAAGTTAGTGGGTAAAAAAATTTAAAAATGATTTAAATAAATTTTTTATATTTAAATAGGTTAGAATTAATAAAAAATAAGGTAAAAGATAATTGATAAATATACAAGTGTATTAACCTTAAAATTAGAGATTACAAAATGTCGTTGGACTAAATTTATGAAGAAATTAGAAAAACTAAAATGTAAAGAGGAGAAACTATTCTGCTTCCTTGGCTCCAAACGAGGAGGAAGCCGCGTGGGGTGGGGTGAAAATGAACCTGCTCACCTGATCCATCTCGACTAAGGTTATGTTTGTGTTGAAAAATTTTTGGTATTGAGTTTAGTATTGATATTGAATTTAGTGAAAAAGTAAAATGAAAAGTAATTTTTATACTTTTTATAATTTTTTATTGTGAGTTAGTGAAATATTTTATGAAATTTTTAGTGCAAACGCACCCTAACTAAGAGCCCCGCTGCCCCCGCCAGGAACAAAGAAAACAAAAGTGTACGAGTGCCCCCAACGTTCACTTCGTCAGCTACTCCCGTTTTCAGAGGGCTTGAAATGATGCTGGCCTCTATCGGCAATATTTTCAAACATCTTTCATACACTTTCTCACGCCGTTGTCTCTTCCACCCATCTCCCTCTCCCCTCGCTCTCTTCATGGCAAGCCACAATGCAAGGGACCCATCGCCATGGACCCCTCCATCAGTCACTGCAAAACTTTCAATTTCTTCTTCTGCTTGCGCAAAAACTGAATCTTTCACGTCTCCTTACCTGTCTGTCCACATTCGCTGTCCAAAAGATGTGTCTGTGAGCTTCTTTTCTGCTCAACTGTTAGTTCTCATTGAAATTCTTAGCTGCATTCTAGTTAGCGTTACACTCAGTTTCCTTAGATTTACAATCTAGTACACTTCCGTACTAAAGAGTGACTTGTATCGTTATAAGAACTAAAATGTTTTTCGAAACTTATGATTATTGTCACAGGCAAGTCTATTTTTCTGTTTATTCACAGCCGCTTTCTACAATACTCTCACAATTTAAAAAAGATGACATTAACAGGAAGCTCATTTCGTGGTGACTTGTGGAAAACTCCTTTTTTCTATCCTGTTCACACGCGAACGAATACAGCAAGTCGATGTTAGTTGAGGGCTGGAAGGAGGTTTATCCTGAAGGGAGAGGGACAGAGAGAGAGAGATCGGAAACTCCATTTTATTAGTTGATGACCTGGAAGGACTATTATCCTGGATGGGAAGAATAGTAAAAAAGGACTACAAGAACTGGTTGTGTTTAGTTGGAATGGGGGTGTGGGGGGTTTCTACATTAATCAAGCAATTTTTAACCGAGTTAAAAAGCAAACGTTTGACAGCATTCTGGTTTTATGTTGCCCAGGATATGTTTTCTGAAGCTCTTCTATGCTTTGGTGCAAGTTCCACCAGCGTGGATGAAGAAGATGCTTTTGAGAATTCTGACACGGTTGGTCCCCTTCTTGCTTATTATGTTAATTACGAATGCTATGGGTTGCGTTCTATTGCTTTGTGTTATTCGTTACTAGTGTATCTCATTCATGGAGGTTAATGCTGTTCGAAGCAGATATTTTGTTTGAAGCAGTTGCTGTCTCTATTTTTATGTTTGCCATCCAGGTTAATTATGAGACGGTTTACTTTTTTTTGTCTGCTTTCCTGTCCTTTCCCTTTTTGTTGTTTTGATTAGCAGAGAAGCTGATTCTTCTCAGTGATATTACAAACCAAAATTCCTTGAACTTGAAATTATGTGATGAATGGAGGCCATACCCTCTAAGCAGATGATATATTACTGAAAAAGTTCATCATTTTTTACTGACAATTTTTTTTGGCAGATTTTTATAAATTCCATATTTCCCGAAGGAGAAGATGTATGTACATGCATTTCACATGCTGCTAGTTCCATAGGCTTGAAAGAGATTCCTCAATATGAAGTTAAAATGGGCGAACAATACGACTGGATAAAGAAAACTCAGGTTGATATCCTTACTTGTAATCTCCCTTACATTATAAAGTTCGTTATTTTATTTTTCTAACGACATGTTTACTTTGGCTTGTTTCTCTTTCTTTCTTGTTTTCTACTTCATCTGTATCTATCTTTATATGTGATATTGACTTGTTTGATCAAATCAGATGGTTTCTTTATTTAGTATTTGTGTTTCTGAAGTTAGTACTAACACAATCACTTATGAGATAGCTTTACTGTGTGGACCCGAAGCCACTATTGCATATTCATTTGTATCTAATCTGTGATTCTACACATTAGTCCATTCGTGTCTTGTTAAAAAAACTAAATTTTTATTAAACATTAGGCTCAGAGGTTCCAGATTAACTCCAATTCTTCCAATATAAATTTTACTGCAACCGGGAACACCTTCACATTCCCAACTCCATTCCCCACTCCACTCCAAGCCCCTCCCTCCCCCTTCCCCAACTGAAAATAAAAATCTCCCCAAAGAGTTATTCACTTCTAAACTTTGTTTATAGAAGATATGAGGGATTTGAGGGGAGATCTCACAAGACGGGAAAACATAGGCACCAAACAACAAACCAAAAAGTTCAAGAATAAGGATGCAGAGAGCTCTCTAGATTCATTTCAGCAGAAAACGATCATGTCATAGAATAGAATGAAAGCTTTCTGCTGAAGTGAGCACCAGATGTTGCTACTCTGTTGGCACCCTTTGCATTAGCCAATATAGGAAATAGAAGAAAGCTGCATAATATTTTCGTGGATTACATGATGGTGCAATGCGATCAAATAATACAATTGTACTTGGGGTAATATTTACTGAGGAGAAGTTTCAGCAGAATCCCTTTAGCCGCTGTGATCCCCTCCCTCTTTCAACAAAAAAAGAAAAAAAGAGAGAGAAATGAATAACATAGAAGGTCAACCTAACTTCATTACTTCAAGTTTCAAGAGAATAAAGATGAACCGAGTGAAGCTGTCACATTTGCAGTATAAAACGGTGCTGCCTAGTTGTCTTTAGTTCTGGAGAAATTAGGAGTTTAGATTTTGTTTCGGTCAACCCCATGTTTTGAAGTCTACTGTCAATGATGACAAATTACAGGTGGCTAGATGCCACTACTCTCTTCAATTCATAATGACATCTCAAGAAGGAATTGCTTCTATTTTCTTGGTAGCTGAACACCCCCTCCCCAAAAGGAAAAAGGGAAAGCACAGTTCTTCTGTCCACCAGTAATTCTGTGACCACTGCAACTGAATGAGTACTTAAGAAACATTGAAGGTCCCGATCAGGTCTAAAATTTGCAAACTAACCCTTGGGCTTATCAGCACTCTTATTTCTCATTATATATTCCTGATGTACTATGTGATGCAATACCACCAATCTAAAACTATTAATGAGGCTCACAATCCTAATTGCAAGCCTAGGATTTATGTCTAGGTACTTGAAAGCTTAAATCTTGAAGTGGTTTGGAGGAATGCTGTGGGAAGATACTTTGTGAAAACACTTGAGCTTATTAGAATTCACTTATGAATCTGTTCTGCATTTAAGCCTCATCGTGAATAATGAAGTTCATTGTTCTCAGTGCACATGTATGGAGCCATTACTCTCTTTTTTTTCTAAGCTATTACTCTTCTTATTAATTAGGATATCTTTACATTTTATCCAAATTCTTTTCCCTTTCACAGGAATCATTTCATCCAGTTGAAGTAACTGAAGGAATTTGGGTTGTACCTGAGTGGAGAACTCCCCCAGTATGTTTTGTGCATTTTTTATGCCACTGCTGTTCACTACATAAACTTCTCTCTCGATTCTGAAGAATCTCATGTGCTTATGGGGTTTGGGCCTTTGTATGACTTTTAAGTTGTGAACATCCAACCTGCTACTGGCAGATTCTACTTCTTAATACTCAGAAAGCTCATAAAAAATATGAAAATGTACGATCACCTTTTTCAACTTCTGCTGGAGTAATCTCCGCATTATTATGCTCTATACAACTTTCTTTACAAAGAAGAATGTAAGCTCCACATGAAGTGAACCACGAATAATTTGTTTTAGTTCATTCTACAGGATAGTCAATCAACAAATATAATTCTGAATCCTGGATTCGCATTTGGAACTGGGGAGCACCCCACAACAAGGATGTGTCTATTGCTGCTACACAGCTTAATAGAAGGAGGAGAACTTGTCCTGGACTATGGCACAGGTTCTGGAGTTCTTGCGATCGCAGCCCTTAAGGTATTCAATTTTTTATATTCTACATGAACATTAAATGTAACATGAAGATGAAACCCCACATATTATCACCAACCATTTTATCATATTGGTAGTTTTCCCTTGGCTGTTTGTCCTGTACATTTCTAGTCCACAATAGATTTCTTGACCGTTTGTGACTAAAAACACCAATATATGTTTTGTTATAAATGTGTACACCGCCTTCTTTATTTTCTTACCTTTCTTTTCGTATGCATTGCTGCATATCCCAAACCCTGTTAGATATGATTTTTTTCAAATCTTCCCCCAAAATTCTTGCTGAGCAGTATTTCTACCCTCCCTCCCTCCCCCCTCCCTCCCTCCCTCTCTCTTCCCTTTTCCATCTCCCAGATGGATTTCATTGCAATGATTAATTATTAGTAGTGCCAACTAGTCCTTGAATTCGACTTTGTCATTATTTATTGGATTGCAGTTTGGTGCTGCCTTATCAGTTGGAATTGACATAGATCCCCAAGCAATTACCTCTGCTCGCCAGAATGCTTCTCTGAATAACATTAGGCCTGAGGAAATGCAATTACACCTGGTTCCTAGCAAAACCTGTTCTCCATATATGGATGATTGGACATGTGGAGTTGAAGAAGAACAGAAGCCAAATAGAATGGAGTTCAAGTTTGGAAGAGAGAAGTATGATGTGGTCATTGCAAATATACTTTTAAATCCCCTATTACATTTGGCAGATGATATTGTCTCTTATGCCAAGTGTGGAGCAGTCATTGGTCTCTCTGGTATTCTATCCGAGCAGGTATTTCTTGGAATAAGTGATTATTAGACATGACATGTATGTACCTAGGTGAAATTTTAACAAGAGTACCCTAATTTCTAAAAAAATAGGAAAGTTATGGCTAGTGCTTGAATTTTGAATCATTGTTTTAAGTACGAAGCCACTATTATAATTAACAACTCGGCTTTAACTTGTAAGCAGTGGTGTTGCAGGGGGTGTTATGTGGAAAAGAACACAAATTGGTTTTGACTCCTTAGGTATGGGTAAAAACTCCGGAACATCTTTAGAGTGGAAGTGAATCTTTTTTTTTTTTTGGGAAATGGTCAGTAGGTGTGAAATATTATTCAGCAAAGGAGTATGATAGAATTGGCATCTATCTTGTTGATGTAGTGCACCTATAATTTATATTTACGTCCTCTTTTTCTTACTTACAGAGGAAAATTACTGGTTTAAGTTAGAGAAACTAAATCCATGGGCTTCTGGACATTTTTTTTTTTTAAAAAGGTACACTGATTTGTTAAATGGTCAAAACTTACCGAACACCAACTACCTTCTCATGGGACAAATAGGTAGCAGCAAACTAGGGTGTTCATGTAATTTGTATGTATTCAAAAGCCCTTGCAGGATGACCAGTACATAAACTTTGCATCGCCTTAGTGAGATTATTTGCATCGAATCTTCCTTTATTGGAGATCGGGGTCAGATATGCTGCTGTAACTGATTTTGTTGTGATTATGTATTTTATGCAGCTACCATGTATTATAGAGCGGTATTCACCATTTTTAGAAGGCATATCAGTGACAAAGATTGATGATTGGGCCTGTGTGAGCGGCCGAAAGAAACGAAATCTTGCTGGCAGCTGAGGAAACTTTTAGCTGGCAGAAGCATGGCTTGCTTGATTAAAGAAGTTGAGTTTTTAGTATTTAACATTGATCATTTCTGTGATCAATGTCAAGCCCTATGGTGTCTAGCAGTTCTCTACAACCTGAGAGTTGCTACTTAGCGTTACTCTCTCCTGAGAACATCTAAATAAATTGGGCAGTTTATTTAACCTTCAAATGAGTAAGCACCTCCTTTATCTGAGTAAAATAGCCAACTGCCATTTTCAGCCTTCCATTTATATTGTCATGCAGGAATAGCAAAAATTGATGGGACAGCTCCAGGATCTGCAACAGTGCGAGTGCAAATTCAATACTTCGAAGTGAAAGATTTTTAGTTCTACTTAGCCAGAAAAAAAATGTAATTTTTGCAAATGTTAAACGCAGCAGAATGAATTATTCAGATAAATTAATGAATACTTTTGAGTTTTGTTTCATGCACAGCCTAAACATGTCTTTTGAGTTTCATGTGTAGTCCTGACAAATCATATTGGAACTGCCATCTCCTGAACAGTTGCGATGCTTCAAGTAAATCAGTCTGCTGGAGATCTTGCCAGCCAGTTCCATGGCATCCCCTCCCTCGGAAAAATGTCATCTCCTTCGCCTTGATGTCGGTTAACCTCCACACTCCAGCGCTCCAATGAACAATCCCTTGCCAAGGATAGCCATACTGTAAGTTTATGTTTTTTAACTCACTATCACATCACATTGTGTTAGCACTAGGCAAAAATCGTTGGCAATAGCTGATTATATAAAGAATTAGGCAAATCAAACCTTTTAACAACTAAAGGCAGACAAAGAAATGCTCAAGTTTGAAGAAAGTCCACAACCAAGGGACAGAACCTATTTGAGGCCCACTATATGCGAAGAAAATCATGAATCATCCTAGACTAGCATATAGTGCATCGCATTATACATACTTAGCAAGTATGCATGACTGAGAGCTTATCTTCTCCCACATCAAATCGAGAATAACCTTTTCTCTTTTTTTCTAAGCACAAATCAGGAATAACCTAAAAGCAAAAGGAGCTTTTGATCTCCACAATCAAGGGTTTAGAGTTTTCTGCTTAAAAAAGAAAATAGGGGTTTTGGTGGATAGAAAGATGCATGACAGTACGAAGTGAGAGGCAACGAGGCCGATCAAGTTGTACCAATCTTTTAGTCTATGGAAGTGCCGGAAGGAAATTTGTTAGATATAGGAAGCTCTTAGCATTCCATGTGCTCCTGCTCACTGCTCAAGCTAATATAGATTAATAGATCATTAATACAAGTGTAACAAACTCACGTAAGGCTTGAAAATTTACACCTTGATAAAAAACTGGCTTTAAGGTGGAGGTGCCTCCAAATTTATATGAAGTCAACCTAAATATTTTCTAACCAATGTGAGAATATTACACACTACATTCAAAGAAAGAGAAAGGTGTCTCAACCCTAATTAAATCGACCCTTCTTTTTCAGAAGCGCACTAGAAATTCGGAACATATGTAAGCGTAGATGATAGTTGGACAAATGAATAATTCGATTAGTCTTGTCAAATCTTGACGTATATGGATGCTTATTGTTGAATTTATGCTAATTCACTTGCATTAAAATCCATGTTTTGAGGAAACCAAAGATCTAATAAATAAGGGAAATTGAAAATTTAGTCACTGGGTTTTGTAGCGCTGACAATATGGTCACTGAGAATATATAGTTGTGACAATCTAGTCTTTCCGTCAAATCTCCGTTAATTTCTAATGGAATAGAATGCAGTCGACCGCTTCATGTAGCGGTTGTCCGCTTCAAGTTACCTTTGCCGCAACAGTAAACAAACCGGTCGACCGCTATTCCGGCTAAAAATTTAATGGAGGTTTGACGGAAAGACCAGATCGTCACAACTATGTATTCTCAGTGATCATATTGTCAAAAAATGAAACATAGTGACTAAATCTTTAGTGTGGTATAAACTTAGTGACTAAATTGTCAAATTCTCAATAAATAAATTAAGAGACAGGAACTTATCAAGCGAACCAGTTTCTTCGAGGTCAGAAGAAAGCTTGAATCCAAATCATATGGATTGTAATTTTATTTTCCCTTTTTGACTTTTATTGCAAGGCCTTTTCTTTTCGTTTTCTTTTTTCCCATTTCCATTTCCTTTGTTTCTTTAGACTCAAATTGAGGAAAGACGCATTTTCAGTCAAAAAGTTTAGTAAACGATCCTTTCTTCTACTGGTTTTCTAATCCAGATGATCTTGTCTGCCAACCAAATAGTGAGGAAAGAATCCTCAAAAAGCCTGTTCTTTCAATTTTTTTCCTGAACAATCCTCGTGATTCATAACTCTCAAAATATAATATATGCCATTAGCTGAATAATAATCCACAACCCAATTTGGAGAACTCGTAATTTAAATGTAACTAGAATAATCAAATAATTAATACTGCGGCCTGTAACTAGCAAGACTCCGGATGCCATCCCCACACGTGCGGTCAATATCGTCCCCTCATGTCACCACACATTATAAATAGCAGCTCTGGTCTCTGCTTCAAAACTCATCCTAGAGAGTCTGAAATCAATTCCAATCCTTCTATACTACCCTACTCTGAACAAAAATGTCTTGCTGCGCAGGGAACTGTGGCTGCGGCTCTGGCTGCAAGTGCGGGGGCAACTGCAATGGGTACGTCCCCCTCTAGTTTCCAAACATGGCAATACTTGTGAATTAATACGCTTTCCTTTTATAAATAATATTTTCTTATCCATTTCCCATATTTATGAAAGCTACTATGACCTCCGCCCTTCATTTCTTTCTGATTTGTCCGAACGCGAGTTCGGTTTATTTTCTTTTCCTGTTCAAAAGTTCTTGTTTCTGAGTCTGTCAATTTCTTGCTCATCTATTTCCCTCCTGCACGCTTTTGCAGCTGCGGCATGTACCATGACCTGCAGGGTTACTCGGAGACGACCACCACTGAGACCATCGTTGCTGGGGTTGCGCCAGTGAAGACGTAAATATTAATATGCATGCTGCTGAAAAATATATACACACAAAACATAGATAGATACATGAGTTTCATGCAATTAACTGAGTTTTTTTCCTGTGATATCAATATTGCAGTTCCCATGAGGGATCTGAGATGAGCTCTGGAGCAGAGAACGGATGCAAGTGTGGATCAAACTGCACCTGCAACCCATGCAACTGCAAATGAGGAAAGCTGGAGAAAGGCATTTATGGCTGTTAGATTGTACGAATAAAAAATAACACGAGAATGTAGTGTATGTCGGGTCTTTAATATTGTAAATAAAACAGCCGGTTTCGCAGATCATGCCTTCTTAATTTGGTGTCTCTTAAACTCTATGTGCAACTTCTACTTTACGGTGTTACAGTTTTTCTGTTTAAATTTTTCCCCTAACTACTCAAAACGGTTCCTGTGATTGCATTTTATGACAATTTAATCCAATGGTTTAAGAATGAACAATTTAGTCTTGGGAACCAAAAAAAGCCCCGAGTGTCTGCCCTCTCTCTAGACTGTTCCCCGTCCCTTCGCCTGCCCTCCCCCCTTCTTCTTCCCTTTGGCCGGCGGCGGGAGGAGCAGGAGCTGCTCACACCGTCCCCCTTCCTTTCCCCGTTGTCCTCTCCCTCTTTTGGCTGGGTCCTCTTCGAACCCCCCCCCAATTTTTTGGTCTCCCTCTGAGTTTTTCTAAAACTTCAGATCCCGACGTGCCTGATGTGTTTTTAAAGGTTTCAAAACACCTCAAATATATTCCTAAACCCTTCATATACTTATGGGAATTAAGTCTGGCTCTTTTATCAAGTCGTCTTTGTCTTTGAAGATGTCCACTTTATAAACTTATTCATTTATTGAAATCATCAAAACCTTGATTGTGCACAAAAGCCAACATGATGGACTTCGGCGGCCACGCTCGGCAAGGACGGCGTTAGCAGCTCCTGGAGATCGTCTCCAGCGTTTTCCGGTCACCTTTGACCGGCGCGTGTTCCTTCACGCGCACGTGTTCGCCCATTTTTGGCTCTGATGCGGGGTTTTTGGTGGTGTCTTGGTGCTGGTGTGGATGCTCTCTCGAGGAGTGTGAGTGCGGTGCGTGACTACCCATTCCTCCGGCAACCGCCACTCTCGGCGGATGTTCGTTCGGGTATTTGGCCGCTTTGTCTTCACGGCCCTCTAGGTCCATTATTATGAGGCCTTTATGGTCATTTGTTGTACAGCCCGTAGGGCTTTTTATGTTGCTGTAATGGGCTCTATGTCCTGGTGCTTTGTATTCGGCCTCGTCTAGTCGTCTGTATCAACATGATTTGCTTTGTTTGGTTATCAATGAAATGGATTTTACGTTGCTTAGATAAAAGAAAAAAAAAAAGAACAATTTAGTCTTGGGCCACTCAAAAGAGACATAAAGGTTCATCCAATCTTCGGTCAATAGTTGGACTGTTGGACCCAATTATCGCTCGACACGCGTCCATTGTGCTAATTGGACGACTGATGTCAGCTCGCCGATTATGCAAGACATCCACATAGGCACCCACATCAATAAAAAAAAAACAGCCACATGGTGGTCCTACACAACAAGACCCGGCTCAAAGTTATTGCATGAATAGCCAGCCAATCAAAAGGTGGCGGAGAAGAGGGGTGATAGCCTGCGGTCAGCGTCGAAGGATTCTAAGAATTGTCGAGGACCACCTCTGCCTGCCCTTTTGCTGTTAGTGTTGGTGTAGACGCTCCTCTGGGGGAGCGGGATCGAGGTACACTATCACCTCCTACTCCGACAAAGAAGTCGTCGTCTACGGTAAGACAAAGATGTTTCTCGGGTCCTTGGACCCAGTTTTGGGTTTGTTGGCCTTTGGCCCGGTTGTGTGAGGCCCTTGTGGCCAGTTTGGTTATGGCCTTTAAGGTCAATTGGATCGTGGAGTTAGGGCATTAGCAATTGTTGTATTGGGCCTGTGCGCCCCTATCAAATGTAATCGATCTCTCCGATTTTGAAATGAAATCTCCACCACTGCTTAGAAATAAAAAATAAAATGAAGCCTTCAAACCCCATTCCCCATTTTGATTGCCGTTCCAAAGCAACCTTTAGACCCTGCAAAATGACCCGGAGCTCCGCTCAATCAATGACACCTCGAAACCATTCACCACAGTATCCACGGATCAAATTAACCCACCAAGCCTACTAATCTGGTTTCCCTTTTAACACCGATCTCTCCATTTCTTTTTCTTCTTCCAAATTATCAAAGTTTTGTTCCATGAAAACAGCCGTCGCATATATCATAGACGCCGGGGGGGGGGGGGGGGGGAGGGGGGGGCTAACGACGGTTCACGATGAAGGACTGCAAGCTGCTCTATGCAAGCAACCGTTGATACTATGCCGTGTTGTTCTACTCTCGTCATGTCGCGTATGAGTGAGAATGGTTGCTTAATTTGAGAAGCTGCTGTACGTATAATCGCATTCGCACTGAGACTGATAGTCTTGAAGTTACTGATGAGGCAACGCGGAGCATGCAAGGCGACGGTGGGTAGCAAGAAAGGTGATGTAGAGCGGAAGTGACATTGGTGGCCAACAAGGGCAATGGAGTGACCAATGGCAATCGGAGATAAAGCAAAAGGTGAAATACCAAAACACATGGAAGGAAAGAAAAGAAGGGGGTGGACCACCAAGTGCAATAGAGTGACGAATGGCATGCGGAAACAAAGCAAAAGATAGAATATCAAAAATACGTAGGCGTAAAGAAAAGAAGAGTAGAGGAAGGCCAGGAAATGGGAACGGGAAGTATGTGAACTCTCACTGAGGGGAGAGGTCTCCAACAAGAGAGAGGAGCGAATAGAACTCAGGAATTACCCAAGCAGCGAGCTCCCCGAAACTAATTCCTTTTCTGCTTGGATTAATGTCCTACTATAAAGCATAAGATTGGCGTTCCTCAATCATAGTCAATAAAGATCGAACAGTAACTTATTTCGCCCACGGCTTGAGCATTTCACAAGACAACAGGTGTATGACGCAACAGAGGGTGGAGGGACAAGTAACAATATGAACAGGTTACTTCCCAAACCACCTGAAATAAGACTGTCATTTAAGTGACCACAGTAGCCGCCATATTAATCATTAGTTATCAACTAAATCCTAAACCAAGAAGCTCTTCTGCTTGAAAAGAACTCAGATGCTGCAAAAAAGTAAAGATAAACAAATGCCAATCACTTCAGCAGAAGTTAATTATCCCTTCTAATATATGAGCAGATGCCTCCCTCGAAGAGGCAAGTATTTCACCTTTGACGCAGGTCTCAAAAAGTAGTACCCCAAAGAGCCCAAATACAGATTCTAACATCAGCGCTTGATATGCCTTCTAGCCAAAGCAGGGGCTTTCTTAGGAATGTAGACCTTGTAGCTCACCTAGAAAACAACATTAAAACATCATATGTCAAATCTCAGCTGTGTAAGTATTAAACCATAAACCTTACTCCCATGGAGGGTCATGCAAAAGCTAAGATGGGGTGTAATGCAGAAAATAAGACAGGAAGCAACATATACCTGCACCATTTCACCACCTCGCATCACAGTCATTGTCTTCTGCTCAAACTGTGAGCCTTCTGTAGTCTCATCTTGTGGTTTATCCGAACGATTCATGGCTAACGAAGAATTGAGGCAAGAAGAACCATCAGGAGCACCAGAACTGCATGCATTTTTAATGTCTACGTCAATGTTGGTGTTAGTTGGGGTCATAGTTTGAGTTACAACAGCAGACTTAACTAAAGCACTCTCAGTCCCCAACAAATTTTCTTGATGAGATTTGTCTGAAGAGGGTCTTTGCTTCAGACTCTTGTGCGTGTTTAATGAATTATCCTGCAATGCTGATGTATTCAACTGTCCATTAGTTACAGAAACAACAGCTGAATTAACCTTTTCATTGAGTTTACCATCAATAGCCACCTGAGCAGGTGCACAAGCAAACTCCTGCTTGGCAGACCTAGCTTGGTGGCCAGCATCCTTTCCAGAGAGATTATTTTCACTAAGTTGTAAATAAAATTTAGAATCTCTCCTTGGTGGCACATTGATCTCTTTAGGCACTTGGGTTGCACCAACTGATTTGGCACCACCCTCCTTTGGGGACTTTGCACCAACAATTTTAACACAATCTTCCTTGGGTAAGTAAATTTGACCTAATTCAGCTTTGGCAGGGGATGGTTGTTTCACTTCACCCTCACTCTTATCTGTCTTACTAGCAGGAGATTTTGCATTTGAACGAAGCCCTCCTCGAAACCTTCTCAAATTTTCCAAAGCCCTTCGTCTTAAAATTGACTCCAACTCATCACCATTTACTCTACTTGATTCCTCGCTGAATTTTTCTTTTACAGAATCATTTGTCCCAACCCCATAGCAGCTAGGATTACTAGTACAGTATTGGCCCTCAACATCCTCGAAACTTCCTGTAAGTTCAGTGGTTCTGATGTTCAAAACAACAGGTTCTTCTCCTTTCTCATCCTCACCCATCACTTTCTTATCAGATAAAACATTTGAGGGATGATCCAGCTCCCTTTTATGTCCTCCCTCAATACTGTCATTGCTTCTGCAAGAAGGGTAGTCATCATTATCATATACAATCTCTTCTTTATGCTCCTCCTTATCCGACACTCTTCCCTCCTTTTCTATAACCGTAATGACTGATCTCAGACGCTTCGAATTGTTCTCATCTGTCTTTTTCTTCTCGCACCCATATTCGTTACCTTCACTGCTCCGACTGCATGAAGAATGACTCATCGACCTATATCTACTCCTTTTGGTTCCACTTCTAACCTTCTCTAACTTCCCTTTCTGTTTCTCTTTTCTTTTGGACCTGCCCCTATGACTTCCAAACTCGCTCTCATAACTACTAGTACTTCCAACCTGACATGTGTAGCCGCTGTAGGACACACTACTCATGGAATGCATACTAGCTTCTCTCCTAAGCTTCTTCTTCTTGTGGATCTTCCTCACCACCTTGGAACCATCCCTTCTCTTTGACCTGATTCTCTTCCTCATGTGAGGAGACTCCTCGCTACTTTCCCCGCTATAAGAGTGCTGTTGAGGTCTCTTCTTACTGCTTTTCACATCTTTCCCAACACGAGAACGAGCCCTTCTATGTCTATGGTCATCCTCAGAACTAGAGCATGAAACTGACATGGAACTTCTTGAATCATCATCGCTCGCATAAGAAAGAGATTCATCACGACGGTGTAACTTCTTGGATTTCTTATCTCTCCTTCTACTTTTATTTATCCTCCTTGTTCGACCCTAAACCAGCCACATACATGTACATGCATATGAGTCGGAATTATGAACACAAATTGGAGGAGCTCTAAACAGGAAGAAAAATCAAGCAAAACAGATTTCTTCTTCTTTTTTTCCAATAAACTAGGACCTCCAAAAACAAAACTATGGCCAATGCAAACATTTAGCAAATATTTTAAGTCTTCCAATAAGTATTAATGGGGACTCAGTAAACAAAAAAGCAGAAGCTTCAGAATCCCGATTTCTTCTCTTTTTTTACCATCAATTACTCAGCAACCAAACAAGGGGTTAATCTCTTACCGTTTCACAAGGAAAGGATAACAGAAAACCTAGAGCACGGATGTTACAAACACGCACAGATATACGTGTATATGTGAGAGAGAGAGAGAGTAAAAACCTGAGAGGAATTGTTCTTGGAGCGTTTTTTCTTAATGGAAGAAGAGGATTTCCCCATATGGGTAACCTGCGACAATCAAAATTGAAAACAAGACAAGAGAAAGGAACAAAAGAAAAATCAAAAGCGTTAGAGCTTCAAGGGGTGAAGCGAATTGCGATTGAAATTAAGGAGCGAAAAAAATTGAAGGCACTGCCGCTCTGTCTTCTGTCAGACCAAGGCCCTCTCCCTATCTGGTGGCTAATGCTCTTCCACGTACTACCATTGGACCCAACCTCTTCCAACCTTTTTTCACGAAGGAACCGAAAAAGACATTCTATTTCTCTATAAGTATTTATGTAATAAAAGACTCGTGATTTACCCCCTCGGACCGGACCAATCGTTATCAATTGTATTGGACCGACGGTTCACAGGAATCACTTTCCAATTAGAATAAATCCAAAATTTGATCAAATATTTACTCCAAATTTCTTATATGTTTTTTATTACATTAAATTCTATAAGAAATTAATCATATAATTATACTCCAATTGAAAAAAAAATGTGTTCTTTTCAAAATAACCAATTAAATTGATAATTTAAGCAAAAAAAAAACTTCAAGTTTGAATGACAAGATTCTATTTATTTATTTTTAGATATATTTATTTTCTCATAAACAATGTGATAAACATGTAAAGGTTATTGCTCTAAATGCCACGCCAAATAACCAATTTATTTTCATTTCTTTATTTCTTTAACCCCACCAAAAAATAGGGTCAAATTTCTATTTCTATCCTTATTTAGATGGCACAAAAAAATTCACAATCATTTTTTTACAAAATCTAATAATCGATACTTTTTTAAAAAAAGTATCACCAAATCCAAGAGAATCTATACCATCTTCAAAAAAATGAGTTCTTAATTGTATAGCCTCAAACAAAGAAACTGCTTATAGCACTTTAGATCCAGGGGCGGATTTAGGGTGGCGAGAGGGGGCGGTATTTTGAAAAAGAAAAATCTTTTAAAGATTTTCAAGGTAAAAAATATTATCCTATCCTAATTTTACACCTTCAAATATCATTTTGTCCTCCAAATGTTTTGAAAAAATATCTTTTGCAAGTTCAAAAATATTATCCCTTTTTTACCCATTTAAATACCATTTATCTCTCAAATTAAAATTTCACCAAGTGATGTAATTTATTTTATGACCTAAATACCTATGTTTTGTTTCTATTTTGTTATTTATTTCTCTCAATTTCACTTAAAAAAAAAACTAATCAATTTTACTTCACCTATGAAAAAGTTATAGCATAAAGAAATCACTTAACTCACCAAGTTTCTTTTGCGACTTTACATATGACAACTTTAACTTGATTTTTTTCTTTATTTATTTTGACGTTGTTTCGGTTTATATAAATTCATTTTCTCTTTTTAACTTTAAATCTCTTTCGATCTCAATTTTTTCTCTCCTTTAGTTGCTAATTTCAATCTAGAGTAAACACTTGTATTCTTTTTTATATAATTGTTGGTTGATGAACATGCATAATGATTTAATGATATATTTTTTAAAATATATTAGAGTTTATGTGAAAATGTGTAGGAAGTAGTATTGAATTTTTTGAGGTTTTAGTTTAGTTGTAAATTTGATTTTTATGTTCAAAATATCCCCCCCCCCCAACTTCAAGCCTAGATCCCCAGCTTTATGACTCCCCCGAAGACTTTAATCCTGGATACGCCACTCCCCCGAAGACTTTAATCCTGGATACGCCACTGCTTAAATTTATGCAGACTGCGAGGTGTAAACGCAATGAGGAAGCAGCATCAAAATACAGCAAACATGAAGTTGAGCAGCCCCCCCCCCCCCCCCCCCCCCAATTCCTCTAAGTTGCAAACAAGTACTCAATTAAGCTACAAACACGGGGACTGAGATTTAAGCTATACTTAGGACGAATACAAGGAAATGAGAGGCAGAGAGCAGTGCTCTGCGAACCTTTAACAATGTCCTTCTTGTTGACATGTTATGGTACTGAGTTACACAAGAGACTGATGATGTTTGAAGAATGTATTTCAGTGGCGTAAGACATCCAGGTCAACAAGATGCCTCGGTTGAGTGGCAGGCCATGCAACTCAGTGTGCCTTAGCATTCATAGCACACTATCTGATAACGAATCCATTCCCCCAAGGACTGCGACGATTACATACTTTTACGGATTATTGAATTACATACGAGAGCAGTATATCTCTTCTTCTCAAGTGTCTAGATGTCCAGTATACTACTTGAAGAAATGAAGTTCGATCCTAAACGTCTTCAGCATCACTCATGCTAGGGCGGGTATCAATGTAGAATTCTGGAGAGAAGTCAACTTCATCAACGATGCTCCCTCTGGGTACGGAAATGCAGAGGTTTTTAGCCCAATCGACCTTTAGATCCGGGCATGAAGAGTAGTAATGATACATACAATTTTGCCAAAAAATTGATCAAGGGAAAAGGGAAAACGAGGATTATACCTTTCAAGCACAAACTTCCCTTCTTTATACTTCTGGCTCCTCTCATGTGCATTCTCCTGGATGCCAGAAACACACTTCAAAGTTAGCAAAAGTTGGTAACCTCTGATTCAGGCTGGCAAATTTCATAAATTCTTGTCTATACATGAGGATCACAAAGGGAACCGGGGGGGGGGGGGGGGGGGGGGTGAGAGAGAGATAGAGATTACATATTTCCAGCCAACAATCTGTCCACAACAGCAACAAAATAAATCTGTCACAGTATGCAATCCCGAAAGCATCATCCTCTCCTCTAATGCTCCAACCACGAGATTCACCCTGAACCAATATATCAACACATACAAGTAAACAGAAGTACCAATCTAAGATTGGAACATTCCTTCGTTGTAATGTTCCTCGGAAAAAGAACAAAATGCGGCGAAATATTGCTTTCATCATATATCAAATACAAAATGGAGATATTATTTTTGTTCAGATAGCGCTCTTCTAAAATAAGAACAAATGATTTCCCTTGTATTGAACATTAGTTAGTCCACTCACAAGTTCAATGCATGTAAATCATTTTACCATCAGATAAAATGAGCAGTAATCTTGGTGGAAGTCACTTCCTTTCAACAAAGGGTCGTCCCTGGTTTCAATCATCACATGTTTTACAGATAGAATCCCTTTTCAACCGGTAACATATGCATAAGGTGGGTCTTGAATATGAATATAAGACGGCCAGTATATTAATTATTCCAACCATTCAACTCTATCCCTAAGCTTTTCCCTTTCATGAAGGTAAAAAAATATCCTTCCTATGTGATTCACAAGGAGAGGTATCATAACATCTATGATTACACCAACACCATAGAACAGCATTCCACACTCATTTTTCTCGATCCATTCTTTCTAACAAAGGAAGTCTAACGAAATAAAACTCGGTAAAGCTAAGACCCACTAGCCAAGAATATTAAGAGGCTGGCTATTGCATGCTTCCCCAGAGCATAAGAACATTAATATGGGACCACTTCCTACAAACTAAAAAACAGATTATGGAAATTACTTCTTAAACATTGTGAGTTACATGAGCAGAACATGTTTCTGTTTTTGAAGAGGGTGGATCACCAACAGGGACAAACCAGGGTTAGACATTAGGGGGACAGTTACACAAAAATGATTTTTGGGGAGGCCAAAACGCAAAAAAACAGTAAAAATCATAAACAAATTTTTTTCCCTAAATAATTTTTTTTTCACTGATTCCCAACCCCCCCCCCCAGTTTCGTCCCTGATCACCGATCCCACCCATAGCCTTTAGTAAGAGAAACATCTGTGCTGTTAGTTAGATACTAATTTGCTTTCAACAGTTCTCCAGGACATGATTACCTATCCAAAAGATTAACATTACAAGTTGATCTTTGAAGTTACTCTTCCTAGGATCTATCATTCACAGGGACTAAAATCTATAAAGGAGGAGTAGAATCAATTGGATAAGGATGATCCCCTGAAAATAGATAAATAAAAGAGAAGGGAAGAGGAAAAGATGTCAATAATGTATGTGTGTAATCATTAGACTGTGGTAACTACCCGAATAGAACTGCAAAAAGATATCAATTAAATATCTACTTCATGTGTCCACCTCACTTCCACATTTTCGTGAGATAGGGCCATTCGGGTATTCCAATGAACTATGCTAATGTTTGAAACAATTACTGATACATGGAAGCAATAAGTGGTGCACACACCACTTTAGAGAAGGGGGGGGGCACCCAGAGTCGGGCCCAGGCCAGGTTAAAATGTAAGCCAGAACAGTATTGCACCATAGTTTCAACACTCTTTCTAAATATCGTTTGCAGGGTTATTTTTTAGGTGAACTCAAGGCGAGAACTAAAACCTATGAGCATGAAATTTGACCAAATTATTCAGTTCTGCTCAACCATCAAGTAGTCATAAACCTCTTGTGATTCCTACATTGATTGATCACAGTTATAACTAACTATATTGGTTTTCTTTTCAACTATCCTTTCTCAAGAGTTTTGCTCCTAATCTCCACAATGAGTGTCATAGTAACTTTGCAACCCTATCAGTATGACAACGAAATTAAAAGAAACTAACTGCAGTTAAAAAAAAAAATATGCATCCGACAAAATGATATCAAAAAAGATTATGTGTTGCTACTCTTTGGGAAATGACAATGTGTGACGGCCAGAATTACACACCACTCTTTTGTGTGGATAGATAATGAATTCATCAATTGAAGGGAAAAACAGTAAGCTTAGCAATAAATAATCTGAAATCACATTTTGGAGATCATTAGCCTTTGAGAGATAAAGGAACTCACGCATTATTGAAAAGATATGCTTTTCCCCGGCGGCATTGAAAAGCCTGACAAGTCACAAGGGAAAAATGACATCGAAAAGAGTTTAATGTCCTGCAGAGTGCAGAGCATTCCAAAGACAAATACTGCCTGCGTGACTCCGAAACTGAGAAGAATCCATTATTTAACAACAGATACGATGACAAAGGATGAAATATGAAAGTAAGAAGAATCCATGATTTACAGACTGTATGGGGTTTTCCCCTAAACGACTCAATTATTATCAACTATTCTCAGCAAGTCATACAGGATCATATATAGGGATGCAACCCCTGAGCAAGCAAAGAAAAACAACAATCCTTGAGAAAGTAGAAATAAAAACTCACTTTACCACCCTTCCAGAGAAAAGCAAGGGGCAACCCCACTTCCCAAGTTTCTTAAACTACAAGTGAGCCCCATCTTATGAACTATAGATAGGGCTAATAATTCAAAAATAGACAACATTTATTTATGCACTTAATAGATAAAAACAAACATTGTCTATGGAATCATGATGCAGCTCTATTTGCAGGAAAAAATATATGTCTATACTCTGCTCCGCTATCTGATTCATGTATCATTCAATCCAAGTCCAACCTAGCCTAGACCTCCATGTTCTGGATACGGTGAAGCGACGAAATGACAGACATAAGAGGGCAGGCGCTGCCCCGACACTCGATAGGTTGGCGGTGTGCAACCACCTAAATTCCTAATGAACCCTTAACCAGCAGCTAAACTCCCTCAGATTATTCGCTCGAGAAAGCTCAACAGAGCAACTTAATTCCCAGAAATTAGCACCTAAAAAGACTTTCTTTGTTGAAACAGAGGAAATGAAGAGGAAGAAAATAAAAGTACCCGAGAGACAAGATCGTCGGCTAGAGCCAAATGGGTCATGCAGAACTTGCACCTGTATGACCTTCCCTCCAACTCCACCACAAACATCCTGCCCATGTCTGCCTTCTCGTTATTCTTCTTCTTTCTACTTCCTTTCTACTCGCTACCCACCTCTGCGACTTGCAAAACCAATTAGTTTTTCACACAGAGAGTTTGTGTTTGTGGATTAGCTCAAAAGCGTGGAGTGCCACATGCCTAAGCATGGCCCCAGGCCCCCAAGCATCTAATACAGTTTCCTAACGCCAAATGAATAAAAATTGCATGTCTGCCCCTCAACTCACGTGCCGTCTGTTTTCCCCCGGGGAAAAATTGGGCTTATATTTCTCAACGTGCCATTGCAAATTCCTAACTAGGTAAATAGCTATTTTCGTTTTTGTATTCCGATACTCTTCGAAATATTATAGGGCTGAGCAAACTGCGTTCGGATTTTCAAGAGGGCATTTTATGCCCCGAACCCGAATGCAGTTAAACCCTGAGCCGGACCCGTAGACCGGGTCCTGCTTAGGTTTGGGTTACTGGGACTTCAAAAAAGAAATTGGACATGGCCCAAAATGTTCTGGGTTTTGAGGGCCAAAAATGTTATGTGTTGTTATTTTTTGCGTCCAGGACGTCATGAGTCATTTTTTTTCAACGTCATGACGCCTAGGCTATTTTTTTAAGCCCCAGGACTATTTTATTTGAAACCCAGGATACCTTGGGTTATTTTTTCAAGCCCGGGACGCTCTGAGCATGTTAGTCTGCCAATTGCCAAATACAAACAGAAATATATACTAACTACTAAGCAAAAAGCATACTTGAATCTCGTGGCTTGAAATTAGTTTTCAAGCCCACTTCAGGTATTACAATAATTCCATCAGCTATTACAGATTACAATGGAAGTACATTCCAATGCAGATGCTCAATGGAAGTTCTAGCATATTCTTGAGCAGTTGAACCACGATGGACCACTTAAATTTGGAGTCAATCAATCCTCTTCTACTCTACACAGCAGTTTACAAATCAGAACACAATTCAATAGAAAATAAAAAAGCAAACAACAATAATAATAATAACATAAAAAATAATCAAAGCTAAACAAGTTACATTGTTCTTTGTTGCTCAAAGGCTCAAATCCCTACTCTTTTGTTATGCTCCGCATTCATAATCATTTTTCAAGAAGTATCGCCAATGGATCCTCCTCTAATTCTTCAAAACAATAAAGACAAAACAATTTAATTTAACTTAATTTATTGAATTATTAAAATTAAAATAATTGAATTTAACAATTAATATGAACGAGAAAGTTACATGCATCAAAGCTTGTAGCTCTAAAAATCAATATCATCTGGCTCCCGATGTAAGCGTACCAGTGTTGATCTCATCAATATCCAAGTCATAATAGATTAGAAAAATAGAAACTAAAGTATAGCCCAAGGTAACAAAGAGCACCAGGGCTTAAATTTAAAAGTGAAGCCATAATATAGTTTTGTTTCAAAAACTAAAAGTTTAAGTTACTTGGATAAACAGTTGCAAAAAACAAAAAAAGTAACAAATTCACAAAACAAAAATCAGATTCACTAAACAGTGAGTAAACACAGATTCACCAAACCACAAACACAGATTCACCAACAATCCAACATCGACCACAAACACCCACAGGACAAAACTGTGCCCACTACCCTCCAATCCCTCAAATCCCTCCAATCTCCAACAACAACCACACTTCACATAATTAACATAAATCATTCAAGTTCCCTGACCTTCAATCTCCAACATAAACACAATGGAATTTGATCAATTTCGAATCTCATACCTGATTACCTTCAATCGGAGCAATCAAGCAACTTAGCAATAGTTAGGGCTAACCGAATTTCTTAAAAATTGCAACCAATGCTACCACTTACCAAAAGATAAATTATAAAATATATATATATATATGAGATAAATTAAGCGAAGAGTATGATTAAAAATTAGGAAATTTAGCATTTTAGTCATAAGGTTTTACACGCTTTTACATTTTAGTCTTTGGGTTTCATTTTTTCAAATATTAGTCCTTGGGTTTGCATTTTTTTTACAAAATGATCATTCCGTCAGTCTGTCGTCCATATGCTTAACTGAGCTCTCTAACACGTCAGCAATTTGAAGCGGTCGACCGCTCACTTTCAACACATATACCTGGTCGACCGCTTGATGTGTCGTTAAGCGTATGGATGACAGACTGTCAGAAGGACCATTTTGTAAAAAAATGTAAACCCAAGGACTAATATTTGAAAAAACAAAACTCAAGGACTAAAACGTAAAAGCGTGTAAAACCCAATGACTAAAATGATAAATTCCCTAAAAATTAAAAACCATACCTGAATTTAGAAGATTACAAAGTTGGAAAATGGATAAATGTATTGTATCATGGGGCGAAATAGTTTTCAAGAACAGAGCAGGACAGTGAGAGGCTGGCGGCTGACAGAGGCTGTTGTGAGGCTTGAAATGACCTAAGGCAGAGAGAGAAAGAAAAACGCAGAGTGCAGAAGGAAGAATGCACGACAAGGGGGTGCCGCACGGGTTCGGTTTTAGTCCTAACTCATTCCCTCCAAATAGGTTCTATAAAAATCGCAGTGTTTGTCAGCACACTAACGAAGGCGTCAACGGCTCAAATTAAGGGACCCAAAAAGAACCGACAAACACGCTAGCAACAAAAAAACATTAGTGTCTAACGCCTCTAAAACGTTAAATCCAAAATGCACCGTTTTAAAATCTCTTCACTTTCTCAAAGTCTCTTCCCCTCCTTCAAGCGCTCCCGCGCATTCTCAAAGTCTCTTTTGTTTTTCCACAGCTCCAGCACCGCCCGTCGCCGCCCATCAATGGAATGAAGAACACAACCATCAAATTGTTCCAAAAGGTTTGAAATTTTGTTCATTTATTCTGGACGTACGACAAGAGGCACGACAGCTGCTGGCGTGGTGGTCGGCAGGAGAGGGAGGGGGGAGAGAGAGAGGAACGGGTGGGATGGGCGCAAAGGTGAGAGGGCCAGAAAGGGAAATGAGGATATTTCGGGGGGCTAGGGGCAATCTGGGGTGCGCGAGTGCCCGAGGGAGAAAATTCTAAATGGGGGTGGGGCCGGGGAAAATGGGGGACGCTTGGGTCAGAGGGGGCTTGGTGAAATGGGGACGCGCGGGGGCCCGGGGGAAAAAAGACTAAATGGGGGGTGGGGCCGGGAAAATGGGGGACGCTTGGGTCACAGTACCGAGAAAAACGGGTCAAACCGCGGGTCAAAATTCATTAACTGACGTGACATTATTTGCAGTCATTGGATATTGAAAAATTAATCTCAATCATCCATCAGCACTTATCAGCATATTAAACATCAGCACCATAACCGTGGGCAACTGGCTCGCCCGCGCGGGGAGCAAGCGAATGCCCACTGCCGCACAACAGTTCCTACTAAGTGTTTCCAAATCATTAAACTACAATAACAGTAGTTTCCAAAATTATTAAACTACAAAACTAGAAGTTTCTAATAAAACCACACAACTTAACGTTTCTAAAATCATTAAACTACAAACCAGTAGTTTTCAAAAAACAACACAACTTAATGTCTCTATTATCAAAGTAGTTTCCAAAATCATTAAACTCCACAATTGTCTAACTACGTAAACTTGTCTATCTTTCTCAACCTTGTAGTGCTCGATAGGTCTTCTCATTCACCTAAATTCCGAGTAAGACAAAATAAAATTTGTTATTACTTATACGTAATTATAATAACCAAAAACATATAATGAATAAAATTAAAATATCAATCTTACCTCATCCACCAATTGTCAAATATGTATGACTGGTGTAGAAGCTTCTACCATAATGGATCTATTCTTTCTTGCAACCAAACTACTCTTTTCGATGAAACTTTTAGGCCGTATATTGTATGTTTCTTGGCTTTAGTACAATCATGATTGTCACTACTTTCACAATTATGTACCTTCAGCTCAATAATACCCCCCTCTTCATTTCGAGAGTTGACTTCTACGCAGTTAGCTTTCTCATGCTTATCTTGAAATATTTTAAAGATTTTCTCTGTGTATATTTCTCTTGCCTTTTCAAGAAGCGAATCTGATATTTTAACCCTTGAAATTTTTTGAATCATATCACAATTAGACTTTTTTCATTGTATCATAAATCATCAATTACCATTTGAAAATGCCTGAAAAATGCACCAAGTCCAAATCTGACTTCAAGTAACTTCTAACACGAGCATTGAAGCTCACTTATTTGCGAGGTTCTCTTACCTGCACAAAATGTCTTTTTTCCAAGTGTCATGGCCCACATGTGCCTTACTTTGTACAACTCTATCAACAACACATTATCACAGAGATTGCAGGTTTTTAGCAAGCACTCTCATACTTCATTGAAGTCCTCTTGACACTCACCATCATAAAGAACTCGATTGAAACTTTCTGAAAAGCCTTTTTGTTTCCAAAAAAAGTATTAAGATGCTTTAAGGCATTTTGGTGAATATGTCATAAACACAATCTATGACATGCATCAGGCATAACCATTGGAATTGTCTTAGTCATAGCGACATCTCTATCTGTAAACTTTAACTGTGGCTTTTTACCATTCATGCACTCAAAAAAAGTCTCAAAAGGCCATCTAAAGGATTCTGCTGTCTCATCATATAATAAATATGCCTCGAACACTATTTGTTCATTGTGGTGATTTACTCCCATAAATACTCTCAAAGGTCTATAATCCTTATTAGTCCTATAAGTAGTATCAAAAGACACAAAAATCTCCAAATACCTCATAATCAACCCTCATACACGGATCGGCCCAAAATATGTTAGTTATTTGTTCATGAATATCCATTTGAATGCAGAAGAAGAATTATTGATTTTCTTGATACTGATTCCCGAAATAATTCAGAAGGCTGCCTGCTTCACCAATCAAATCTTGATTTCGCCTACTATTCAAAAAAAATTCAAATCCTGGTAAGCAAATCCCAAGTTTTCTCTCCCTCCAACTTGATTGGATAAATACTCATGAGCTAGTTTAAGGCGTATGCCAGAGTCGTCCGCTCTGTTGACCTCGTGAGCTTGTAATTTGTTAATATTTCTATGGGAGGGCAACATGTGCACATAATCTTTTAGAACAACTTGATGGTTTTGTTCTTCATTCCATTGAAATATTTGAAACTTCCCATTTGATTGTCTTCGAATGACAAACTTTGCAAGGCAATCAAACCTAGTGTCTTTACGTATTGTTTTCACCTTCTCCCTATCAATGTTCGTTCTAAATCCATCTTTAGAACAAACAAACCTTCTACTACTAATTACATCGTTACTATCTTTCCCTTTCCATTGCCGACTAATGCTAAATCCAGTTCCTCGTGCATAATTGTTGTACCAATCATAGGCATTTTGATCAGAATCGAATTCTAGTTCTCATATGTTCATTTTTTGTCCCCTGTCACTTTATGAAAAGAATATTGTCATTCTCCAAAGGAATGCCCATGAGAAAAATGTTGCCCATTACGGAATGCCATGAAAAAAAAAAACAAGAGAACTTTCTTAAACGAAGCACACTTTAGACAAATTAATGGACAAATATATCAAATACCTTCAAAGGAAACACTTTTATCTAAGAGGAAGGTGAAGAAGTACCTGGTTTGGGCTATTAACAGTAACTGCTTCCACATTTAACAACTCATTCTGAACCTGGCTAGTGTCCATGAAGAAGATTAACTAATTGAAAAAGGGGGGCTCTGTTACCCAGATTTTCTTTGCATTGGATATGAAACTTTTTGAGGGAGAATGCGCGGGAGTGGTTGAAGGAGGGGAAGAAAATTTGAGAAAGTGAAGAAATTTTAAAACGGTACAATTTGTATTTAACGTTTTAGAGGCGTTAGACAATAACATTTTTTTGTTGTCGAGGTGTTTGTTGGTTCTTTTTGGTCCCTTAATCTGAGACGTTGACGCATACATTAATATGCTAGCAAACTCTACGCCTTTCTTAGAACCTATAAGGAGTGAATGAGTTAGGACTGAAACCGAACCCGTGTCGCACGAGGCTAGGCAACTTTTTTTTCCCAAGGCTGGGCAACTTAACCCTTCGTTAAGGGTATAAATGGATTTTTTAAGTTATTTATTTATTTTTAAACGGTTCGAGTTAATCCCGAACCCGGATAAACCTGTCTTGACTGTGTTAGACGGGTCGGGGTGTCGGTTTTCAGGTAATTTGTCCGGCCTTATGTTTTGGTATTTTGCAGCAATAGAACCGGAATGCAATAGAACCGAAAATTCCAGAGTTCAGCATGTGAGCTTTTTTGGACATTTTTTTAGGCCCCAATAGGACCAAAATGTATTTTGGGCCAAAATTTTGGAAGATTTTTAAGTTATTAATCATAAACTTTTAATAAATGTAAACATTCATCTAAAATCGAGCTTTCAAAATAAACATTCAAGCAAATCTCATATGTTATACGTTGTTTTGAACTCTTTTTCAAAAATTCGGGTAATTGAAATTTCCGGAATGGGTATATCCTAGAATCGGATCCGAATTTTGGGAACCGAAAGTTCGGGTTCTTGTCTGAATTTTTGCCCACCGCTACCTATAGAATTTCTCTGCTTACTAAAAAAATTAAACTCTTAGAAAAATCAAAATGGTTGTTTATGTAGAGAAGAATATTTTTGAGTTAAAAAATAAAGAATTAATTTTTATTCTAATTGTACAATAATTACAGTTACTATAACCACAGACTGCACCGATTGGGGTCCGGACCCCAAGGACTGAAAATTAAAAAATATATTTGTTATATTTGGGTATTATTTTATTGATGTTCGTTCAATAGACATGTAACTTTTAATTTAGAAATAATACTATTTTGGTGTTCCCGACAAAATACACCTTCTAGCTTCTGTTTGGATGAAGAGAAAATTTTGAATTTATCACGACATTCTTTGACAGAATCACTAAAAAAAATCAACACTTATTTTACAAACCCTAATAAAATTTAACCTATTCCCAATAAAAATATGTTTCACAAAAGAAATATTGGACATCCAAACTAAGCAATGTTTTGGGATTGGTGTGATATTATACTTTTTTTTTTTACTTAATTACTCTATTGTTCTTTGGGATAACGTGAAATCTCAACTTGGACACCATAGTATTTTTCTTCCTAAATTAGTCCTTTTGAAATTTAACATTCAGTATTTAGTCATTTTCATCATCTGAAAATAGTAGCTGCACGGAAATTTCCTACGTAGATAACGGGGTCCACTTCAATGCTCATTCGTATTTGCCACATGTTCCTGCCTCCCAGGACCCAAATGGTGAGGTTGAGGCTCCAGTCAGTGGCTGAGCTACAGGGTTGGTCAAATGTAAAACGTTAATTTTTTTAAGTAATATCTCTCCTGGTTAAGGCCGGCCCCCTTAAAGCCCTGCCCACACCCACTAGCGCCCAGCCCAAGCCCATTCGCCCAACAAGCTTTTGAAAAAAATAGTTAAAAAACCTATTTTAATTCATTTTTCTCCCTCTCCCTCTCTCGACACTTCTTGCTCCTCCACCCTCCTCCCTCTCTCACAATTCTTCCTCTCCAGACCTCCACTGTTGGCTCTCTCTCCCTCTTAGCCTTTCCAGACCTCCCCTCCACCGCCAATTCTCTCTTTGCCTCTCCTCTCTCCTCCATCGCCGACCCTCTCACTATCTGTCGACTGCCTCTCTCGGGATCTCTCTCTCTCAAGTGTCATTATCTCAGACTGTCAGCCGTCTCTCTCTCTCTTTCTCAGCCGACTGGCCCCCCTTGAGATTGACTTCTGGCTCCGCCACTGGCTCCAGCAGTAAATTATGTAGAGGGAGCCGAAAAGGGGGTTGAGCAAGGGCAAAAGCTTGAGTAAAGGTCAAACTCGATAGGTCAAAGAAAGCAAGAAAATGTGCTGCAGATAAGCCTCAACCGGGTTAGTTGATATGGAATCAAAAAATCCAAATGGGAGGCGAGATACATGGTGAATACATATTAGCAATGACGTGCTCCTCGTTATCCAGGTAAGACATTTCCGTTCAACTGCTGTCCTCGAATGACATTAAGGACCAATTACATAGTTAAATTTTTCGGGACTAATCCAATACTAAAAATACCTTATAACCAAGTTGGTATTTTGCGATACTCGAGCGACCAATGGAGAAATGAAGCCTACGTGGTTTGATACGCCACCATATTTAAGAAACATGCCACCATATTTTTCCGGCATAACGAGCAATGCAATTTTTAGGACCAAGCACATGCCAATAGTTTTTCGTTAGTTGGGCCAAGGGTTTCGAAGCCGAAATGAATTCCAAGTCCATCTTAGAAGGCCCGAAGAAAGTTTCTCCTTAGGACCCAAATTTGGACATGATATGGAATGCGACATTTCGAAGACGTCGGAGTTATCTAGAAAAAAAAAAAGAAGACGTCGGAGCTGTGGAAGTTTATACTTTTGCCTCCTTGAATGCATAACACAAACTATTTACTAAACTTGATAATGATACATGATTGCTATTGCAATTTTAATGAAAATATGAATCCTCAACCCGAAGCTGTTTCTTTTTCAATAAAAAGGGAAGGAGTTAGAATGAATTAAAGGGAGTGTAGACGGAAAATGCATGTCTAGATATGAAATTATTTTTAAAAAAATTATTATTTTTTAGAATTTTATTTTTTTAACTAATGATGGACAATTAGCGCACTATTGTGCACGGGACTCGGATAGACTTAACTAAATTTGAAAAGCTTAAGGCCATAATAAATACATGTACATGCAACAACCCACCATCAGGTCAAATAGTGTCAGTTTGTTTATTCCAAAATTGATTTAGGCCTCTAATTTCCTTCCCATTTCCCGAGCCACAAATCTGGTATTTGGATAATGTCTATTTTAATTGAGATCCTAACTTCATTAATTAAACCTCACACAAACACACACACATATTAATTATCTCTTATTCTAGGTGTTTCAGAATTCAACCCCATTTAATGCTCTTTCGCGTGAGCATAAATTAATAATAAATATTTTTTCTTCTCAAAAAAAGAAAGAAAGGTGTGATGATGCCACAAATAAAATTGAAAAAAAAACAAAAGAGGAACTAAATTATGCACCAAGAGGAAGGTTTCCTTTGCCGGTGTAGGAAAAACCTTACTCCTCATCTAGAATGTAAATCTACCAACAGCCAAACACGGCATTTCTAAAGAGGGTCGGTGCCCTAGCAGCCCAACAAAACTGCGGCTTTAAAGGCGTTCATACGGCAGCCGCCCAAACCCTAACAACCTCCTCTTTTTTAACCTTTCTTTCTTTTTTTTTGGCGTTTCTTTCTTTGTCAGTTTCCCTTTGGGGGTTGCTTTCAGAACCTCACTCAATCTCAAGTCCCCGCAAACGCGTGGCGCGCAATGCAAACACGAAATTCTCGCCCTCCTCCTCCCTCGGGCCCCACGATCATGTCTCTCGCACCCAAGCCAAACCCCCGCCGACGCATTTACAAAAAGAAAAAAAAAACCCCGCCGATGCGCCGGCTTTACTCTATCTGGTTCAACACGTCACCACCGAACCCCTCAGACTTTCCAAGTAATCCGTACTCCATCCCACGTGAATTGAACCACGTGGAGATGGGCGATTGGAAAAATTTCTGTCTCCCAGTACAACTGCACGAGGGAGAAACATCAGCTCCGTTCACGGATCCCAGACGACACGACGACTGGGGCCCAGCCCAAAGCGGCCGCCGCGCCACCTACGTTAGATGTTTCACACGTGGACCGTTGCTGTCTGCTGGATGAAATTTTAAAATAGTATAAAATGTGAGAGAATTTAAAAAACAAAAGAACAAAAGAATTTAAGAAAGAATTACAGTGTATTCGGTTAAGGTGTTTTGTGAGGATTTTTTGTGTTTTGAGAATTTTTATGTGATGTTAACTTTATTGGTATGCGTGTTATAATTATATTTATGTGGTATGAAAAATTATGTTTGGTTATAGAATCCTGAGGATTCAAAAAATCCTGAAGATTCTACCTAAACGAACTCTTAGTCTAACTTTTTCAACATCAGCCCCGAACAACTTTTGCCCACTTTTCCTCTTTGCATTTTCTCATTTTTTTTAAACATTATTTTAAACTAAAGCTTTAAGATACGAATCATAGTTATAGAATAATTAAACTTAAAGCAAGATTTAGAACAAATTAATTAAAGGGTTTTGACGGACATGTTTGCAAATACAGAATTCTATATAGAAAATTGATCATATTTTAATACAGTCTATTATGATCATTAAAGTGCTACGTGGACAATTATCCTAAATGACCTTTTGATAATCAAGACACCCGTATAAATGGGTAAAGTTGGGAAGTAGATTGGGTGGTCTAAAAATTTAAATCATTCAACAGACTACAAATACTCTTTGAAAGCGACCCCTGATTATTAATTATATAATAAGCCATCCTGTTTCATGCTGAGCCGAATAATATGTGGATGTTATTTGCTCATAAGCCTGAAAATTGTCAAGGGGGGCGGCGGGGAGCTGTTGCCTATAAAGCCTATGATATGACACGTTAAGCGCGTACCTATAACACGGCTTTGTCTCATACCCGAGGTTGACTGCCTTTCACGTTTCTTCCGCTGATTTTTTGGCCGCTCACCAGAACCGGGGCCGTAATTTTCTCACGATAATCCACATCAACATTATCACTATAACTACTTAAAATAGCTTAGCACCGGCCAATCAAACTTTTTTGAGTAAGGAAATTAACTACCATCGGATCGGAGCAGTGGCAGAGCCAGCGATATAACAGTGGCAGAGCCAGCCATATAATTAATGGAGGCAAATTTTTAAGAAATATTTGAAAGAATTAGTTTGGGCTGCTTGAATTTAAGAGAGCAGACTGAAATTCAATGGGTATTAAAAAGAGCAAGTTTTAAAAAATAAAAAAATTTTACATGTAACAAATTTTTTAGGGAGAGCCAACCGGGGCCCCCGGTTGGCCCCCCTTGCCTCCGCTTGTGGATTGGAGGGAACTCACTTAACACACGTAAATTTGAAGAACTATTGTAATTTTATTCACACTATTACTACTCTTATTTAAATTAGTTATGATATTTATTTAATAAAAAATTGAAGATATAATCTTGTGCACCAACTCATACGAGTACAAATTCATCATAGAGTAGGTCAGATCTGTTATGGATCAACCAATCGGGTATTTTCTTTTCTTTTTAGAGGACAATAAATCCAATTAAGTAAAGAACTTGATGTTGAAGAGGTGTGGGCTTCATAAAAAATTTAATATCACCGAATTTAAGAAAATACATAAAAACTAGAATCCAAAAAACATGGCGAAAATGACAGATTGGGAAGAGTTTTCTGAGCAGCATATGATACTACATGGGGAACTTAAACGAGTGGAGCTTGTGGAAACCAGCACAAACGAGAGAAATAAACCAAATTACAGGAAAATATTAAAACGGACAAAAAAGAAAGGAAAAAAAACTCACAGGGATGGGAACGGGAGACAGTAACTATATATATATATACGGTGGAAGTCCACGTGATGACAACCCGAATCTCGACAGGTACAACGTCAACACGGAAATGCTCCGTCTGGGGCCCACCTGTAGACCGCGCGCGTCTGATTCGGTCTCTTCAATAAATAACCAGCGGTTTCGCCGTCGGTGACTCGGTGCCGCCTCTAATAATAACGAGAAACTAAAGAATACAACAAAAGCAGCCACATTGACTGATTCACTTGTATATGTGTTTTAAAATTTTATATTTTTAAAATTTTAATAAAATAAAATATTATAATATAATTTATTTATTTTTTATAAAAATTATAAAAAAATATTAATTTTTTTTATTTTTATTTTTTATTAAATTTAATAACTAAAATTTTAACCATCCTAGTGAAACAAATTCATCCTCAATGACCGAATTGGCCGCCCAACAAATATAAATGAAAAAACTACAACTAACAGTCATGGCGGACCTACCTGTCCCGCTCTCGACCTTTGGAAATGACGGGACGATTGGACAAACCTGTACGTGAATCACGAGGGTGGGGCTGAGAAGCGGCGCCTCTGATCGCACAGTCAAAGACAGAGTAGCCCCATCACCCATGCTTCTCACCCCGAAGCCGCCCCGTGTGTGTGTCTCAGAGCTTTTTCAGCACCAGTTTTTTCTTTTTCTACGCGTATTAAAAAACGATCCGTCGTATAAAGTGCGTTGTCCGTACTTGGGTGGTCCCGTTTGTGACGCCAGCACGAAGATTTTCCGCTAGTGTAGTAGTAGCAGCCATTAGCTGCTCCTCCAATAAATCAAAATTCCTCTATCCCCACACGCGACAGGACTTCTCAGAGAAGCAACAATGCCGGCAACATGTCGGTTCGATCATTGAGCAAAGAAAATGTTGACAAAAACAAAGCAAAAAGAAGGGGGCGAGTGTGATAAAGCCGCGTTTCGTTGGAAGGAAAATGAACGAACTTGTTGCATCAAGTTTGACTGAGGCAGAAAAGAAGCAAGAAACTCGTTCGTTTCCATTTTTTTAAAACACTGACCATATACTACTAACAATAACGACGGTAGAACAACAACGAGAAAGTCTGATTAATTTCTCAGTCGAAAAAAAATAAGGTAGTTTTTTGTTATCTTATCTATGTACATATCGGGGACGCCGACCCTAAGCAGCTAATCCATGAAACAAGTCAGCTAGTTTTCTCTTCTCTTAGATCCATCATCTGCTTGGATCAGAACCAAAAAAAGAAAAACAGAGAGAACTTAAAATACGGAAACTAAACAACCGGGAAACTCGGATATTCGCCACCGTCCTACAAAAACCGGCTAATCAGGCAACTTCGGCAGGAGGGAGGTTAAGATCAAGGTGCAACAGTCTTCCGGGTGGAGTACCGTCAAAATCGACAACTGAGGACGAATCGGAGTCACTGTGCGCTACCCCGCCCATGTTCGGGAAACTCGGATATAAGTAGACCGGACGCGCCGGCGTGATGACAGTGACGCCGACCTTTCCACCGGCTGGGATCTGGGTGGAGCCGGAAGCGAAATTGGCAGTTCCTCCCAAAGTGAGGTCGAGTGGTGGTGGAGGGGACGAGGAGTCTACAGTGCTGCTCTGGCTGGGGCTGCGAGTGGAGTTGTTGTTACGGTGGTGGTTGAAGGGTGCAAGGTCGGCGGCTGGGAAAGGAAAGTTGGTCTTGGCCTTGACGCCGCGGAACTCGAGGGCGGCGGCATCGTAGGCACGCGCAGCCTCCTCAGCGGTGTCAAAGGTGCCGAGCCAGACGCGGGTCTTCTTGCCCGGGTCGCGGATCTCGGCGGCATACCGGCCCCAGGGCCGTTTCCTCACTCCTCTGAATCGGATCTCCTTCGAGCTCGAGTCTTGGCTAACGGAGCCGGATCCATTTCTTGGAGCCATTAGTTTTGGTACGGGTAGTCAGTTGATTATCTGGGAAGGATTTAACCCTTTATGGGAACGGAAAAGAGGCGGGGATAATTGGATTACGCTGGAGGATAGGGAGTGAGGTGGGCTTTTATAGAGGAGCTGGAAGACGAGCGTTTACAGCTACGCTCCTTTTCCGCGCTTATTGTGTACAGTTTAAGCAGGACGTGGCTTCTATAGCACGAGCCACATATGCTACGCTCTGTCAAATGTCCATTGTTTGCCATTTTCTAGCCCTAGAGATCTGTTTGGCAACACAAAAATTAAAAATGGAAAATTGCATAATTCCTTGAGAAACACGTTAGGAATAAAAAGGGAAAACTTATACATTTATAAAGGATGCTTATTTGTAACAAACTTTACTCATATGTCACGAGAGTTCTAAAATTTTTTTAGAATATTCTGTCGGGTGAATCCCTTTAAAATCTATAACCGTTCCCGTTAAATTAATGAAATAAATCTTGCTATTTTAGTATTTAATACTTTATAAAGGAAGATTAGGCTTCCTGTTTATAGGCATGATTCAGCAAAATATTTTATGGAATGGTGGCTATTGGTTCCTTAACCTCCCCAGTATACCACTTTTAGTAGATGAGCAACTATATCTGAAATTATCAACTATATTGATAATTGAAATTTAAAAAGAGAAAAGGAAGTTGAGATCAAGAATTAATAGCCAACACAGATAAATATTTTGTATATTTTTTCTCAGTAAAATGTTTTTTTTTTGAATTAATAGCAACCGTAAGTAACACACTAATTTTCTATTATTTACACATGAAGCTATGTTCTTTGATTAACGGTGCGTTTGCACAAAAATTTTTACAAAATATTTCACCAATTCACTATAAAATACTACAATATAATCTATTTCTCTTCTATAAAAAAATATAAACAAATTACCTCTCTTCACTTTTTCACTAAACTCGATACCAACACTGAATCCAATACCAAAATATTTTCAACACAAACATAACCTAAAAAACTACCTCAGGCGAATCCAATCCATCAAATGTGAACTCTAGGGAGCCGGCTACACTTGCAACGAAGCGTGTCTTTCCCTAACTATGCTGCCGGAGCGGCACACAAAGAGCGTGTAATCACGCTCCACACGTGCCCCAGCGCTTACTGCCACCTATCGAGCCATGAAATATATTTCCCCCAGTCAACGAGGACTTTGACTGCTATGTTGCACACCACAAAAGGACAAAATTAGCCCCGCCGCCTAGCCGCGAGTGACGTGGGGCCTGCATGAATAATTGCATCTTTGCGAGGAAAGTGAAGTGCAGCCTTCGTGGCACGTCTTTAGAATCCACTCGGCGACGTCGTGTTGACGGGAGATTAAGACGGCGCTCTTCGCCGTTAGCTTTGTTGGTTCCCATAAACGGAAACTTTTTTCTGACGGCAGTGTCGGTTTTTTTTATTATCTTTATAATTTCTTTGAAATAGGGTATGGTTCGACACTTTTGTCGGCGTGCTCAGGCTACTCGTCGGCTGAGACGGACGAGTGTGTGGTTGTGTCCCTTCTAGATTTGCATCAAGTCGTTAGAACTTTGGAAGAGGTACTTCCCTTTTTCTTATATGGACGACTGATTCGGAGTTTTTGGGATTAGAATCTATATTTTTTTTATCAAAAATTTTAACGATAATTTGTAAATAGCTAGACAAAATTAACTTAAGGGTAATCATCCGGATTCCGCGGGAATTTCCAATTCCGATACAGGAATTTCGGTAACGGTTTCGACCTATTCCGGAACCGGCACCGAAAATTCCAACGGAAACACCAGAATTTTCCGGTTCCGGTAGTTTTTTAAAAAAATTACGTGACCCAGGTCACTCACAACTTCAGTTACTTCACAAGTCCCGACTCCCTGAGCCCTCGACTCCCTCCGACCCTCCCAGTGACCCAGTCCCAGCTCCCCTCCCTCCCGTCTCGAGGCTTCTCACAACCCTAACCACTGAGTCCGACTCCGGCCACCGTCCCTCCCGAGATCTGCATCTCTCAACTCTCTCCTTGGACCTGACTCTCCCGAAATCTCTCTCTCTCTCTCTCTCTCTCTCTCTCTCTCTTTCTCACGGGTTGTTGTCGTCTACCAGTTGGATTTTGGACCTTTTGTGGCGGAATTTCTCACTAGCTCTCGGTCTCTCAACTAAGGGTTTGTTAATTTCTCAACTATTCATTGTTTTGCTCTGATTTCCAGTGATCGCTTTATTGCTCTCTCTCCAAACTCTGTCGATGCATTGTTGAAGGTGAGTGAGTGTCACTACAATAGTTGTTTCAGCTTGCTTTGAAGTTATTGAGGATATTTCATACAATTAAAGTTTTATATATAAATATAATGTGTCGGCGTGACGAAGATAGGATCATTACTGGATCTGAGAACGGACTCATCAGGTGAGAACTCATACAATATCGGGGGAAATGTAATTCATTCGTTTTTTGCCTTCTTTAATACTTACAATTATGTGATTTTTGTTCAGCCTGGTGGACATATTACCCAACAGAATTATTCAACCGATTGGAGAGCAATCAGAGTATCCCGTGGAGCGTCTTGGTAATCTAATGCTTCTTTTCTCTTGAGACATACTTATTTTGGTGATACGTGCTTTGGTTTTTCTAGTGAAATACATAAATAAAGCAGACAACAGAATACATTAGTTTGGTTTTCTTACATGCTTGAGTTTTCACCAAATAGTTTTATGAATGGTTGTTGACCCATAAGTTGTGGGCTTCTCTCTAATGCTAACTATTTCATTGTGATGAATCTACTGCTTGTTAATGTGTGAAGTTTTGTTTGTGATCAGTTTTGAATTGTTTAGTTTTCACCATTACATTACATATTCTTTTGTGTCTGTTGTAGCTGATGTCATTGGCTTCCTCTCCTTTATCCTGGCCATCACCATCCTGGACTGATGGCCATTGATCAATGTACAAAATTAACCTTTGGTTTTGCTTCACCTTGTAGCTTTTTCACGCGATAGGAGGTATCTTGGCAGTATAGCACACGATCAGCTGTTGAAGGTGTGGATCTCTCTCTCTCTCTCCCCCTCATGATATCTTGTGGTGTAAGAGCTGTAGAGGAGGTTATATGTGGTCTTTCGTTAAATGTAGTTATTGGTAGATCATATGGTTGTACTTATTCATGAAGTGGGCATGAAGATGCCAAGGGAAAGGGCATTAACTCAATGAGGTATTGTTATCGGAAACTCATATTATGGGACTAGTGTTGGAGGTGCACTAGGAATGAGTTCACATCTGCTATTATTTTGATGCACTAGGAATGGGTTCACATCTGCTCTCGCAGTTGAAGGTGTTTTGAATTGTTCAGTTTGTGTATTGTACACTTGTTGTTTGGACTTTATGTTTGATAATTGATTGGAGCCATTTAAATGTGAACATGAACAAGTCAGTAACTAATTTTCTTTAAGCAAGATGAACATTGTAAGGCCAAGAGAAAATTTGATTGTTTGAAGTTCATCTGATTTGATTGTTCCTCTGATTGTTTGGTGAGATGAGATTTATGACTTTATTTCAGAATTTTTAATTCAGATATATCTTCTGAAATGAGTTAGTTAGTATTGCCATATGAAAATTCTTGGAAAGGTTGATCATAGATATGTTTTGTGTTGTGAATATTAAACTGGTAGCTTTTGTTTTGTGTAGGTGTTGTGACTATTACACCAGTTTTGCTATTGTTGCTTTGTCGCATGAAATGTGGCTTTCATGAGCTATTCAATTTAGCTACGAAAGGTTAAATCATTATCTAACATTTCTTTTTTTCCTTTTTGTTTTTTTGCCTTTGAATGCTAGGCTCTACAAGCTCATTCTGTCAGATATGCTCTACTGCTGAAATCCATGGTGTTTGTATTGTTTACGGGTTTTGAGTCTAATATATCATCTGTAATATGGGAAATATCCCTTGGTTGAGAGGATGAAGTATGCATCAGTATCGGAGAAGATAAGAATTGCTTGAAAGGATGAAGTACGAGTGTTAACCATTTTCCAGAGTCTTTCCTTTTTGTATCCTATGTAACACGGGGTTATAACAATAACATTATCGTTCAGTTGTTAATTTTTTTTTCCTTTGATGTCTTGATGATGGAATGGTATGTTTCAAAGCTTACAAACGTGTTATGAATACTTATGCTAATAGGGAAAAAACAGAACAAAAAAGATCCCAAATTCAGCCCAAAATGCTTTGAAGTAAAACTGGGCCTGAAAGCCCAATTTTGGAACCGGAATGAAAATTCCTATTCCGGTTCCATCCATTCCAGTACTCACCCTTAAAATAACTGAACTATATGCTATTTAATAGTTCACATATAAAATTTAAAGTAACATGGTTTTATAATCTACATGTTATGTTACTTTCAGATTTAAACTATGCAATTGGAGTATAAAATTATAAAATATCATGATTCGATTTATTTAATATTGTTTGAATTATTATTTTAACCAATCACTTTTGTGTGGCTTACGTAAATTCATCCCTTGTGTGTATTTCATAGGATATTGACATTTTTTTAGCCTTAATAACTATTAAAAAATTGATATTAGTTCATAACAAAATAATGAACAACAAGGTTTTATTTATTTATTTTTCTACTGATTTTGCTTCTAGACCCATCCATTGCGAGGTGGGAAACCCTCCCAACTCTTCATCTCTTTATTTAACATTCATTTGTTTTAAATTTATTTAGAGCTTTCGGTGGAAGACTATTTTAAATTCTCTTAATTTTTATAAATTTAATGTCAGAAACTCGGAAGATAAAAAAAAACAAGATTCAAGTTTATCTCACCGACATATTGTCTCATGATGTCATCCATGTTTCCTTCTCATTCATATATGGGATTGGAAAGGAATATGGACGGAGATGAATATGCCAGTTGTAGGGTCCACACGTGTTCTCAAGTGTGTTTGGTCAAATATTAAGGCAGGTGGTTGATTTTATAGGTGAATTGTATAGTTTTTTCTGAGATCTTCTTTGAGAAGGGGAGGACAAATATGAAAAAAAAAACAAAGAAAGAAAGAAAGATTAGCCCTTTGAATTTAGCTTTCTAGTTACATATAGATTTATCTTATTTTATATATATATACATATGGGTCTATGTTTAATTGGTATGTATTAGAACCAAAAAAGGAAAAGAATACTATTTTTGCATATATCAAATCTACGGTAACATTCCTCGAGTTTTATTATCACAATATTATAAAAATTTACATTGCTCTAGTTCGTCAAAATGTTATCCAAATACATATGCCTCCCTGTTATGCATTTTTTTTCAGGGCATGAGAAACAAATTAGGCTGGGGATCATACAGTGAGTGAAAAATAGGTTGCGTGGTTAAATCTGAGCCGGACAATTTTTTTTAGAGGGCATAAATTGATGAATTTTTTATAAATCAAAGACGAAATGTGATGAATTAGTAGTTAAGACTCTTAAATGTCATTAGCCTTGTAATTTGAAAGCAAAAAGGTATTTTTTTTAGTTACAATCCTCCCAAAAGATAGTTTATACACATAGCCCCAGAATGTATATGTTCTTGTTCTTTGTCTCACTTTGCTCACTATTTTATGTTTAGAGATTTAATTTAACGTTGAGAATATTCAGAAAGCTCTTTCAAGGCATAGAGACTACATTGGTCAATAATTGCATGAATTAGAATTAGACGATGAGAACATATCCCTTCATGGATCTCACGGAAGACATAATTTACTTCAGGGGGAGCTAGGCATTGAAGGAGGGGACTCGAGAAAATTTGTTTATAAAGCTTGTTCAATTGCATCATGTATTGAGTAGCTAGCTGTCATTCGTATCTTTCGAGCCTCCACCTTGTGGGCCAGGAGTTCTCCAGTACGGAGAAAACGCTCGATTGAGGCGCCCCACCATTCTCCCATGACTATTTGCCAGTCCGCTTGTCCGAAGCAAATAGAAAGTTTGTCCAAAAATTCTAGCGGGAAATTCACAGGACCTTCAGCATTATCGATGTCAAAAGCCATCTGGGCAAGACTGTCTGTTAATGAGTTTTCTTCTAGAGGTATCTATTCTATCGAGAAGTATTTGAACTGGTGTGTGAGTTCCAAAACAAGATTAAAGAATCATTACCAAATTAAAGAAATAGAGAGAAACAATTTTCAGTGGAAGAGACATTTAACAAAGATTAAAAGACCGTACTAATCATCTTCTATGTGAAAACAATTACAAGATGTGTCAAAAGTTTAAATTGATACCGGAAGACTTTATTACTTAATTTATATTCTTTTCTCCAAGTCCATCTACATGTACAAAGTCTCATTTTGGTCATATCACTACAAAAAAATAGGTCTATAGCGGCGGTCTTTTTAGCGGCGATTGCAAAAAACGCCGCTAAAGGTAATCGAGGGTCTTTATAGCGGCGGTAACTGACCGCCTCTATGACCTCCTTTAGCAGCATTTGTCAAAAAACGCCGCTAAAGGTATTACGTGTAGCGACGGTCTTTTTAGCGGCTATAGACCCACCAAAAAACGCTGCTAGAAATTAGGTATCTACAGCGGCGAGAAATTAATGTTAATAATTATTTTAGACTATTTTATTCCTTTTTATACATAATTTTATTTTGTCACGTGTTTAAAAAACATTTCAGGAGACTTACATAATAAAATATGGAATTGAAAGGAGTTTTATGAAAATTGAAGTTGTTATATGGAATTATAAATAATGTTATGAAAGTTATATCTTTGATTGTTCTGATAATTGTATTTTTATTGACTAAATCTAAGTATTTTATACATCTATTATCATATGATTATAATGAACATATATATTTGTAATAATTAGTAATATAATAATATATAATTATGACATATTATTTAATGTCAAACAAAAAGATATTTTGAGATTAATTAGCTTATACAATTAAAGTACAAAATATATTTTAAATAAAATTATTGAAACTCTACTTCAATAATATATTTTTTAAAATTTTATTATTTTTATTTATAATTATCACATATCGTGTATATGATAAACACATATAATATATTACTACTACCAATTTAATATATTATTTAATTTCAAAAAAAAAGATATTGTGAGATTAATTAGCTTATGCAACTAAAATACATAATTTAATATTTGGTCATAGTTATTATGGTAATTGAATATTTTATTGATTATAATTAACAATTATATTTCAATAATTTGTAATATAAGACTAATTAATTAGGACATATTATTTATTTTTTTAAAAATAACGTGAATTTAACTTATACAATTAAAGTACATATATTATAAAAAATATAATTTACTAAAAGTATATAACTAAAAAATATAAAATTATTAATGAAAAAACTACAAATAAAATAAATTATTTAAAAACTCTGTCGTTCCCCCATCTCCCCCTCCCCCTTTCTTAAAAACTCTCCGCGCGCGTCCTAATTAGCGAAATTCAACCCACCCACCCCCTCCCCCCTGCACAACCCTCACCCCTGGTCCCCTGAGCTCCGTCTCCTTGCCGTCACTCACCACCCATCAGGTCACCCTCCTGCCTCACACCTGGTCTTGGAAGATACCCTCCTTTTAATTAGCGCATCACAAGAAGAGGAGGAGAAGGAGAATGTAGATCCGGAGCTCTTCAGCTGCTTGCTTCAACGTGTAACCTCCGATTCCGACTTACAATACGTCGGCATTCGACGCCTCATTCTCTTTCGCAAGGCCGAATCTGGTGATAATTGGATCTGGTAAAGACGAAGTTTAACGCTTTTGTCTTCAACTTTTGAGGAGTAGATTCACTTTTTGGTCTTCTACTTTAGTTTTTCTCTCTCTTTTAGATTTTCACAAGTTTAAATAATTGGATTCAAGCACTCCTGGAAACAGGTTCGTAATATTTTTTTGGATTGTCTTGCTGTTATCCTTCTAAAAGGGATGTTAGTCTCTAAAGAATATCTGATTCCTGTTTATGGTGATGATTCTTGAAAGATTTAATTTTCTGAGATTGGGTTGATTAGTAAAGTGTTAGTTCCTACTATAGAAAAAGATTCAGTTTTTCTTTGGTTTCCTCTGTGTTGTTAGCATTGAATTTTTTTTTGCACTTTTTTGTCATTTCAGCTTCAATTGATGATGAAAAGTTCCTTCTTGCTGCACGGAGGTGTCGACGTCCTACTTGCACAGATTATATTATTTCTTTAAATACTGATGATGTGTTTAAAGTGAGTAGCACCTATGTTGGGAAGTTGAGGTATGCTGAGTTAGCTTGTGACATTGCTGGTTTGATTATCTTATTTGTGTAAGTGTACAATCGCACTTTCTTTGATGATAGATCAAACTTATCTGTGTAAGTGTACAATCGCACTTTCTTTGATGACAGGTTACTGAATTTCATCATTATCTGTAATATGCCTTCTTTGAAGTAATCTTGATTCCTTGGATTGACCTATGATTTAACTTTCTTTGTTTTGAGTTTTTACTCTACTTTTATACTGATCATAATAATGGTTTGGTATGTAAAAGGAATTGTTATATTTGTTACTGGTTACTAATCTTTGCAGGGATTTCTTACTTCAGAATTTCTCCATCAAATATTGGGGCCTGGGGCCTTATGAGATTATTTATGTATTTATGTTTACCCTTATGTTATTTTGCTCTTCAGTTTAAGGAGGGCTGCAACACAGAAAAGAAAATTGCTGCCAAGATAGCAGCTTACTTGCCTTTTCATGCTTCAGCAAATGTGTTCTGATTTAGCCAATGATGCATAGTTGGCTCACATCTGTAACCTCTATCCATCCCTTTTTAGGTATTTACTCTCCCTCTCTATGGTTTTAAAGATTTTTCGTATTCTCTTTACAAGTACATAAATTTATCTCTTTTTATAAATTTTATGTTGTTGGGATAGAGAATCAATACTACAATGCTAAAGATATCTCAAATTTTTCTTCTTTTCTTGTTCCATTTTTGTTTCCATAAGTCCATGTATACACTATCAAAAGCTCTTGACTGTTTGGCATTTTTATGTATTATTTCTGCCTTACATAGGGCCGTTTAGTATGTGTAATGGGGGCGGAGAAGCATAAGGATTGCACATTAGTTATGCAAATAGTTGGAGGACTATATCAATAGATGAAGAAGCCGGCATTTGATACTGTGGATGGTTGCTTTCCCTTGCCTGGAAAGCTTTAGTTGGTTTCCATCACGTGTGTGCTTTTTTATTTTTGGGCTTTATTTATGAGGTTGCTCCTTTGTTTCTTACCAAAGTATTTTGCGATTTTTAAAGATAGCTCCATGGAGACAGCTCTCTTTGTCTCTCTCATGGACATCCCACTTTTTTTTTTCATAAACTCTCCCTGAGTTTCACATAGGCATAATCAATACTGCCAGTAACTTGACGATTAATGGCATTATAAATGAGTCATTCAGTTGTTTTGCATGTCTTTAACTATCATACATAAATGATTATAAAATGCGGAAAAATAATTTAAAATAAAAATTAAGGAGCAATCCTATTTGCATGATCCTGTCATCCAAATGACACTGTTTATTTATACGCAAGGTGTCAGGTTCAATTTACAACTAAGCTGAGTCGTTTCAATCCGAACGCAGTGCACAAGGGTACTGAAGATTTTCTAGAATCCCAACCCTCGCTGTAAAAAAAACAGACACATAACCGAAGAGAGACCTTTAAAAACTACCAGAACAAGACTCTTTACATGAACTAAACGTCCCTTAATTGCGCTCGATTCTACCTTAAACCCGCCCCCAAATTCTATTTTCAACCTCCGAGGGTATGCAGAGCCACGTCAAAAGCGGCATCAGTCTTTAGACCAATCATACGGACGAAACTTTGCGAGGAAGACAATCAAGGTGGGGCCCAGATGATCGTCAAGTGGGGTCCTCTGCTGTTTGTCTTGTCCAGTTGCGGAGCTGACCCGGCAACTAAGGATGCCCACTGCCAATTTACCATGGGAGAGACCCTTTTGGCTTTTGCTTTTGGTTCGTTGGTGTTTCCTACCACCAAGCTCAAGCTTGGAATGGGTCGAGGAGAAGACAATACATGCACCCAAGTCAACAGGCCCTCCATTCTCTTGTTAGTCACCTTTTTGTTACGGTTTGTAATTTTTTGCTAAGTTTTAACATTAATTATCCGTAATCTTATCGGTAGCTTTTTCAAATTATGGTAGAACTTAGAGACCTACATGCCTAAGTACTCAATTCACCAAGAGAGTTTAGGATTGTCGTCCCACAAAAGCAACTCGTTGAAAATCTCAATTAAGTGGAGATAGTAGTAGGTTTTCTCGTTAGGTAAAGATTTCGGATTCGTGCCTTGACTAATAATTTCAACTTTTGATTATAAAAAGATGGAATGTAAAGGTAGAGCGCTGAGTTCGAATCCTATTATTTCTGAACCAAGTTATTTACTTATGATTATACATGTTGTGACTTGTGAGACAAAACCTAGATAAGACATCCCGAGTGTCAGCCCGTTAAGAGGTCTGAATTTTTCTGTGAACAGAAATGGGTCACCTAATAACATTCGGCCCAATATATTTAGGTGGCCAGAGCAATCGATATATTGGGCCAACTGGATGAACCTTCTTCGGCCATAATTGAAAATGGGCTTGGTGGCCCTTATTATGCATCAATTTCACATGGTTCTCACCCTATTACGACTTCAACACATGTTGGGCCAACCGGAAGTCTTTACCTATCTTTTGTTTGATCTCAATAAATTTTTCATCTATTTTAATATCTTTTTATAAATTATAATATTTTTTAATAAACTTAAAATAATTTTTAACAAACTGTTTACTAATTCCAAAAAAATCTAAACTACCTAAATAAATAAAACATACAAAATGTTTTCAAAACCAAATCAAACCTAGCCTCTTTTTTTTTTTTTTTTTTTTTTTCGTTTGCTTTTTGCAGAAAAACCAGACCTTAAACCCTGGAGAAATCCCCGAGTGTTTTAAAGCCTTTTCAGTTTCCCCTCTGGAAAGTTTGAAACATCTACCTGTCTCTCCCTAAGCAGCCATGAATCGAGCAAAGGCGACCCTTGCATCCCTCAGACTCGTCAACTCGCTCCTCTCCACTCGGCTTCCTGCGACTTGGCCTCTCGCCACACAGGTGACTCAGTTCTCTCACTTGCTTTCAAATGATCCTTTCAACAATTCCCATTTCCTCCGTACCCATCAAAAGCTGTTCTTCTCTTCGAATCCAAACTCCGTCGTCGAACTCGTTTTGGCCAGCGATTGGTCCGAAGAGTTAGAACGCGAGTTGGAAAAATCGTACGCATCCCTGACCCACGAAACAGTCATTTACGTTTTGAAGAAACTCGATAAAGACCGAGACAAGGCTTCGGGCTTTTTCAACTGGGTCTGTGAGAAAACCGGGTTTAGACCCAGTTCTTCGGTGTATAGCATAATGCTTAGAATTTTGGTTAACGAAGAGTCAATGAAGCAGTTTTGGGTTACACTGAGGAAAATGAAAGAGCAAGGTTTTTATGTTGATGAGGAAACATATTTGACAATTTTGGCGCAATTAAAGAAGGCCAAGATGGACAGCGACGTCGTGGCTTTCAATCACTTCTATAGTAGGATGCTTGAGGAGAATGCAATGGAGAATGTTGTGAAGAAGGTGGTCAATAGTGTTTTGGACTCGGAATGGAGTGAGGAGGTTGAGCGTGAATTGGGGGACTGCAAGCTTGTGTTATCAGATAATTTTGTGATACGGGTATTGAAGAAACTTCGGAATTTCCCTTCTAAAGCTTTGGAGTTTTTCCGTTGGGTCAGCCGTAGTGGTTATGAACACAATACGGTGACATATAATGCCATTGCTAGGGTTCTTGCTAGGGATGTTTCAATTGAGCTTTTTTGGTGCGTTATTGAGGAGATGAAGAGTGTAGGTCACGAGATGGATATTGACACTTACATAAAAATATCGAGGCAATTTCAGAAGTGCAAAATGATGGAGGATGCGGTGAAGCTTTATGAGTTTATGATGGACGGCCCATTTAAGCCCTCAGTTCAGGACTGCAGCATGCTTTTAAGAAGCTTATCAGGCTATGATGACCCGGATCAGAAATTGGTGTTTAGAGTATCAAAGAAATGGGAGTCAGTGGGCCATACTCTCTCTAAGGTTGTTTATGATGGGATTCATAGGTCGTTGACAAGTGCAGGGAGATTTAACGAGGCAGAGGATATTATAAAGGTTATGAGAAATGCTGGGTATCAGCCTGATAACATTACATACAGCCAACTGGTTTTCGGACTTTGTAAGGCGAGGAGGCTTGAAGAAGCTTGTAAGGTGCTGGATGAGATGGAAGCACAAGGCTGCCTTCCCGATATAAAGACTTGGACCATTCTGATCCAAGGGCATTGTGCAGCTAATGAAGTTGACAAGGCACTACTGTGTTTGGCGAGGATGGTGGAGAAGAACTGTGATTGTGATGCCGACTTGTTGGATGTCCTAGTAGATGGTTTCGTTAGTCAGAAGAGAATAGACTGTGCATACAAACTGCTTGTGAAGATGGTGAATAAAGTGCGTTTGAGACCTTGGCAAGCAACTTATAAAAATCTGATTGAAAAGCTTTTAGGCATAAGGAAACTTGAAGAAGCACTTTACCTCCTCCGTTTAATGAAGAAGCAAAATCACCCAGCTTTTCCCGAACCCTTTGTCCAGTATGTTTCAAAGTTTGGGACTGTGGAGGATGCTGTGGAGTTTTTGAAGGCACTGAGCGTGAAAGAATATCCATCCTCTTCTGCTTACCTTAATGTTTTCAGATCATTCTTTCAAGAAGGTAGACATTCTGAGGCGAAAGATCTGCTTTTCAAGTGCCCTCATCATATCCGTAAGCACGATGAAATTGGCAAACTTTTTGGTTCCACGGAGACTGGAAATGCTACTTCATGACCCCTATACAATTAAAAATTCATTAATTTCTCCTCACTGAATAGGAGCACTGACATTGTTCCTTTTCGTCTCCAGCTTAAATGAAGTTTTTCTGTATTAAATTTTTTGCCAAGTACTTTGCTATAGTTGTGATTTCTGGTGAAGTTGTTGCCATGACGGTAAAATGGTTTTGGTTGACCAAATTTAATGCTGGGTTTGCCTCAGAAATTACAGGTATCAATATAGTTCTGGAATTAGTATGCCTTCCATCTATATGAAAGTGTGTACATTCGTGCATCTGTTTAAATGAAACGTAGGGTACTTAGCTTTCCATTTCTTGAACATTCAGATTTTTATGGTGCATCATCAGATAATTGTGAAATTCATTACTGTGCTTATTAACATATGCGGTGATTCTTTAGATTTGAGGTCAGTTACTTTGATTAATTGCAATGAGCGTGGCAACTTGAGCAAGTGGACTAATTAACCAGGACCTGGACTCATTTCCAAACAAGCCGCTAGTGGTCAGTCTAAGTGGCTAAAATGGCCAGCTTTTCCCATAATCGGAAGCTCCCCATTTGGATCCTTTAATTCTTTTAACTTCCAAGAGGCCTCAATTGTTGTTGGTATTTACATCCTATGTGACATGCGAATATAAAGGTTAGGCCTTTCTATGTGTGAACTCAGAAAACAGAGAGAGAGAGAGAGAGAGAGAGAAGCATAACCATGTTGCAAATCCATTTGGAATGTAACTCTTCAATCAGCGTACTAGATTTTCAATGTTGTTACTTTTACATGACTGGGTTCCGGTCAGTTGGATAATAAGAAACTGGTCCTGCATGGAAGCTTGCACCGCAGGGAATCAACTGGTGGGGGTCTAGACAACCAGGACAAATGGAGCTAGATCATTTTCCGCCATACAAATAATCACATTTTGTATTGTGACCACCATCATTACCAAAACAAATGGAGGCCAAAAATAGCAGCTAATGCAGTGGAAGTAATCATACCCTCCTGCTTAGCATTAATTACGTCTTCTACATGAAGTGAAAACTCATCAATTCAGTCATGAAGCTCGGAGAGCTCCCTCCTTGCTGTGTCTATCATTGTACACAAGAACCCGTTAGGGTCACAATCATAAGGATTGGAGAGAGCTGCGTGCGCCAAAAATGGAAGCTTTCTTAAAGATCGTCCACTCAGTCCCTAATAAGAAAAACAGGGGGGGAGGGGGTGAGAGCGAAAAGAGAGGATCAAACATTGAAGGTCAAGTCAAGTCACCTTCTTTGACCATTGAATAACAATTCCAGGTTCATTAGGCATTTAGAAATACTTTTCTCACCTCACAAGCTTCTGCAGCTTCAAGCAATTTTTTACACACGACAAATGGTGTTTTAACCTCCTGCATCTCGGGCATATTCGACTTCTCTTTCATAGTGGCATAATTTGGAAGAATGTTGTTTTCACAGTCCTACATTATTCCCGTGTTAGTTAGTCATAGTACTCATTTGCCAATAAATCCACATCATCCCCTGATGAAGTGAAAACAATATCGAAGATTAAGAAAAAAGTATTCCTTCAGCGAGGTGAGCGGGAAGTGTATCACCTGAAAACTCGATAGGATTTCCTTTTGCACAAGTTCCTGCAAGCAGGACCTTAGAATTTCATAACGAGCTTGAAGTGTTGGAGGACCAACGTAAGCTTTGATGTCGGCTCGATCAACAAATGCGATATCTGCAATCCAACAAGGGTGTATATGGACATCAAAATGGCTTGGAGTGTTGTAGGTAGTCAAATGAAATTTAGCATAATGGAAGGAGAGCAAAAACGGGGGTTAATATTCAGCTGTATACAATGTCAAATTACACTTGTCAGAAGAAGCAAAAGGGGGATAAGAAATCCTCATGCTAGACTGTTTCCCAACTGCCGTCCATAACGAGCGAAAGCCCCAAAAGAGCTTCCAGTGACCGTGCAAGGCTTTAAAATGGCAACTCTACAATCAAATTTTAAAATGAATATAGGCTTACCAATAGCAGCAGTTATGTTGGAGGTAGTCAGAATTATCACGTTTGGCGACGATTTTAATTTATCCATCTGAGTGAGTAGAGCATTCACAACCTGAGAGAGCATTCACAACCTGAGAGCCCATTCCAATACTTAATAGAATCTTAAAAGATTAACTATTATATTCTGAAAATAGCACTTTTTTAAGCACGTGGTCGTGAAAATTCATAAACGAGCACATAAAAAGAAAAAGATGGCAGGGCATAGCGCAATACCCTAATAGAATCTGAAGGCTCAGAACCAGACAAAGCTGCTTTTCTGGCAGCAGCGAGGCTTTCAACTTCGTCTGAAACACCACCAGATATGAATAATCAAAAACTAAAAGGAAAGGAGAAGAAATTAAATAATAAATCTCTTAATAAATAAAATCTCACCAATCAAAACAAATATCAGATTGTCTTCTTCGTCCACCATTTCTTGAATTTTTTGGAAAAGCTTTGCAACCTGTAAATGAGAATACATTTTTAGTCGCATGCACTAATCTCATCTTCAACTTTCTTCTACTACACGCTCTAAGTATGTGCCAAACTATACGAAGATACACATATCAGGGGAAAAGATGTATACAATTGAGCACCAGTAAACTCAAAAACCTAGTTTAACTAAGTTGGGACAAACTGTTGACTGGAGTGTAGGTTAGAATTTGTGACAAACTATTTGATAAATAAAAAGATGAGAAATAAAGGCCTATCCGAGGAAGGCGAGATGATCAGGTACAGAAGATGTGTTTCAGGAATTACAGTGACTACATACCAACTTGCCGCTTTCAGAGAACCATTTGCTAAATAAAGAATGTGCATTAACTTCAACCAGTTGGCACTGTGGGTATCTGATCCAAGAAAAAAAAATGGTAAACAAGATAATAAGATAAGGTGTAATAGAGATACATCTGGTGCACTTAATGCAATCCAACGAAATGTAAGAATATCTGCCAGACTCTTATATTAACAAACCTGGAGTTAAATCTTATGGACAACTTTTGGGCTAATGCTTTACATAAAGATGTCTTCCCTGTTCCTGGAGGTCCATGTAAAAGAATAATGCTGCAAGCGTATGAAAATAGTTAATTATACTTATTGCAACTAGATTTGCATAAAACTCTTACAATGATATCTTATTAATTTCTCCTATAGTATGCTATAGTAATTAGCTAATAAAGAATAATGCGGAAGGAAAAATATTCATGCATGCTAATAGAACCTTAATGCCAGCAACCAAATGGAAAAAATAAAACCATCTTTTGCAGGAGTCTATCCTCTGTACAATCCAACATCAAAATTTTATCCAAACAGAAACCAGTAGAGCCACTATACATAAAATTAGGTAAAATCCAAACCAAACTTGGACTGAACACCTTCAAGCCATTGGGCCAAACCTTAAGTTACCAACCTACATAGTACAATCAATTTTGTAATTACATCGACCTCCCAGGTAAGGTTAACTCATCGATGGGAGGCATTTCTATGCAGTTCAAATCCTAATACAGATCAATCTCTAGAAACCAAAGTTCAACAAGTATTGCACCAGCACATATATTCAGAGAGATTGATCAGTTTGTGAAACACATTTCCACTACATACAAACATTGCAAGCATAACATACCTAGAGTGTCAATATGGAATCAATTATATGTTCCTTACCGGTTCCATGACACCAGGAAAGGATCCACACCCTTATCAGTAAAGAGCAATGCACTTGCTGCATACCGCAACAACCTTTGCTTGAGACCAGATTCATATATTAAGCTGTAAAAGCAATTATGTGGCTTGTACGTCAATCAAGTTTAAACTACCAAAAAAAATCAAAGCCTGCCAACAAACCTTTCCCACATGCCATCAAATTCCTTCGCAGGAAGAATCCATTCATTGAAGCTAGAAAGTTGGCCATCTCCACTTAAGTCCTCACATGATCCTTCCTCACTAAGCTGACAAAGATCCACTCAAACAACAATCACATTTAGAAAACTACAAATTAAGGACTACCAATATTTTTGCTTACAAACTCAAATAACTCTAGTCTGTCCATCATGATTTAAAAATTCAAATAAGACGCTTACATCTTCTCAAATAAGAGTACGTAAAACAACATGCCAAATTCTGAAAAGCAAAAATACAAACTTCTGCCAACATAGACAATTAGTAGCTCAATTCACCTGAAAGGCATGCACCACAGGCTTGACTTGCCAGAACAAAAGAACTTCATGGTTCTGTACCCATTCATCTACGAAAGACAAATACTTGAGTATCAGAACAAGTGAAAACAGAAACGGCTTTCTTTCTGTATAAACGCGGGGGGAACTGAAGGCAAAAGTGAAGTGAAACTTTTTTACTTTTCAATGGGTGTTTCACTTTCTGTAGACAAAACTGCGGAGGCATCTACAACCCTTACTTTTACACGTCCTACTATCCAGAATCTTAAGTAACCAATGCAACCATTAAATGAAGAGAACATACCTGTATCACAAATGCAGATTCTTTGCACATTTTCTTTAAGAAACGGATCATCAAGAGGCACCGGAATAGGCCCGTCAATATAGCTTAAACTCCGCTTTTCAAGCATTCTGAACATTAAACCGAAAACAAAAGCCGGGGAAGAAAATCATATTTAAGCTCCCACTCTCCAAACATTATCAAAATAGAAATAAGCAACTTAATAGCCAGCAAGGCAATTCGACCCACACAAACCAGCATTATCATCTTTATCATTTACAGTTCAATGAATTAGGCCACCAAAATTAACTAAATTTCACTATTGAGTCGTGTGCCTTATGTGGCGTACAAATTATATAGGGTTTAGTAGTACCTCTCAACAGCCGAGCGGACATCGTCGATCCGCGCTGTGCTTGAGGGCTTTAAGCAAACTTCAACTAACGATCACCCCCCGATATCCAAAAAAACACAATCAATTTATAGTTCCTCGAGTTTGGAGCTTGGTATTAGAGCGAAAATGAAGACTGAAAACAATGGGGCTTTAGGATGAGACCGTCACATACCCGAAACGAGGACTTTGTCTTCGCTGAGTGTAGGAAGGGGAAGAGGAGCCGAAGCTGCGACGTCCTTTTCCGGTTCGGAGAAATCGGCGGTTTGAGGATTTTGAAGGGTGATCTCCATGGGAATGCTCATTTTTGGGTGGAATTAGCTTTGGGCACTATCCTGACGGAACGCGTTCTCGTCAAAGCCTAGGGCCGAAGAGGAAGGGGAAGAGGAGCCGAAGCTGCGACGTCCTTTTCCGGTTCGGAGAAATCGGCGGTTTGAGGATTTTGAAGGGTGATCTCCATGGGAATGCTCATTTTTGGGTGGAATTAGCTTTGGGCACTATCCTGACGGAACGCGTTCTCGTCAAAGCCTAGGGCCGAAGAACGGAAAGGGGTTTTGAAAATTGGCGGGGAAATTATAGGTCATGGTGCAGTAGCTTGTGCCAAACGGAGCCCTACTGCTTTATTGCTGGGTTGGGCTGGGCTGATCTGGGCTGGACTCAATCAGATATCATTTCTGGGTTGGTAATTGTAAAAAGGTTATTATATATTTCATTTTCCTAAATTAGCATTCCTTAGTTTTCAGCTCACAGCATTTAGAGAAACGATATACACCTATTGTAACAGGAAGTATATGTGCGGCAAAAGCTTATCTTCCTCCACAGCAGTAATGTGAGGCTCTAATTCGCCCCAAGATAACATGGCCCCAGCAAGACTTTGTTAGAGAAGCAAGGAGCCCTGTGATGAAGAAAAAGCAAGAGCTTGGAGATGAGCAAGAGCTCGAAATCCTCAAGGCCGTGGCACAAGCGTGGCAGAGCCACTCCGGCAGCTCTAGGCCGATGAATGAGTTCGGCGCCCACAAGCGGAACTTCCAAGGCAAGCCTTCTAGATTCAAGCTAGAAGCAATGAGCAAATCATCAGGTAAAGACGGCAAGGGCGTAACCTGGGACTTTGGGCAATCTTTATGCGACTCTTACGAGATTGTGACATTGTACAAAAGGTTAGAGGCAGGGCTATTGTCAGAAAACCCATTTACTGGTTCAGATAGTCAAAGTCGTGTCCACATGAGGAGGCGGAGGGAGAGTAGGAATAGCCTTAGGAATTTGTTCAACGTGATGTCTTCGAGAAGATTTAACGAGGCTGGTACTCCACGGGATATGGATGACCAATTTTGACCCGTAATGCTTAGTGCAGGTTCCCTGATCTGCTCTGTGAATCCCTTTAATTTTGAGGTTGCAACAATATTGTTTCTTTCCATTACATGTACTTTCGGAAAAGAATCTTAATTAAAGTTCCCAGTGTCACAGCTTAATTTCTTTTTAGCATCACTAGAAGAACACAGAAGAAAACCTTCTATCTCATTTCTTCCTGCATGAGGATTTCTTTGACATTCTGCATGCATGTTGTCTTGGAGCCACAAAATCCCAGGATTATTAGCTTAAGCTTGCCAACCTTAATTTGCATTAACTGGGAAAGCACATCAAATTCTTATTCGTAATTTTTTTCCCCGGACCTCCAAATAAGCATTGCCTAGCAGCCTAAATCCTTGAGTTAACACAACCGCAGACAGTTTGAGTAGTTCGTTAATTTCCAACTGGTCGTTCATACGCCATGTGGAGAGTGATTATAGTCTCAGAGCCAAGTAATTCATCGATATCAGTGTTGACATCAATCATAAACAGGCCATGCACATGAGCTAGGAACTGTCATAGATTGTTATTGGGAGTTGCCGAGTTGCCATGGTCAAAGTATATATATATATATATATCTGTGCTTATTTATCTGCATCTTCTCGATGGCGAGGATGTAAATTATACTTCGTTTATCTGATAATTTGTTTCTCAGTTTTAATGCAAACATTAGCCTGTGGGATTGTCCAAGCTAGAACTTGCAAATCAACATCAAAGGAAGTTGAACCCAAAAGGAACAATATGATGATAATTGTAACTTCTTCGAGTTTATTTATTTATTCAGGAGGAGTACTAATTTGGCGACATGAAATAAAGACAGGCATATTATTTAATAAGCGTGTTAGTAACACATCCAAGCTATTTTGCCTGCCAATTAATCCACCATTGCCAACGCACTTCCAAGCCTAATACCCTTTGTAGGTATTATACTTCGGAGTATCATAGCTCCTGTGCTTCTTCTGGATGTAGCCATCAGCTTCCACGTCTATGCTTTCGACTTCATAAACTTCACACTTGCCATTCCTACCAAGTTCCTCGACTCGCTCATACTCGATCACCTCCACCTTTTCTTGGAACTTGGGAGTAGGATAGTGTTGGTGATGCTTGTGGCCGTGAGATCCACGACCGTCTTCTTCATAAGTGACCTTGCTGACGATCACGTGCCCAGGGCTTGGGCACTGGGGAGTATCAATGAGAACAGCAGCAGGCATCCTTTCTGTCCTCTGAACATGAGCAGGGTAGTTATTGGGGGTGGTATCCCAGCCATACTGGTTCCTGAGAGAGTAGTCGTCACAGCTCGTCCTCATAATTTATTGCTACAACTATGAGTACTGTCAAAAGGACGAGGCAATTTATAGACAGAAAAAGTACTTTCTCTATGTTCTTTCATGATATAAGTGCATCTAATTCTCCATCTTTTTGTCAATATCAAACATCAAATAATTCCCACTTTTTTGAGGCGGATAAAAAGGGACGAGGGCCTAGATTGATCGATTCTTTGAAGACGACATGACCGTCGACTAAACTTTCCAGGTGCTCTGTGCTCACACTGGAAATTTCGGATGAAAAAAGCCGCAAAACAAGTTATATTCATTTCTCACGAGGCGCCCACGTGGGGCGAAGGCGATGGAGGACTCATTTTATCAGCCTCGTGGTAGTGGTGGAGGCGGTTCTGGTGTCCCATAGTTTTCTGTTGGCTTTATTCACAAGTACGGTGGAATGTGGTAGCCGACAAAGAAAGTTACATACTGAACACGATAAGGGCCGAGGGGCATCTAGTTTTCCATCTTTTGTCAAATATCAAGCATCAGATTCAACAAATATATATATATACACACACGTATATGCCTAACTTGATTCTTCCAAGATCACGTCATTTCATGCATAAAGATGTCCTCTCAAATTCGAATTTTTTTTAGTGCAAATAATATCTCGGTATCACTTCACGACAAAATTAGACTTGCTTAGACTTATTTAGGTTATGTTGGATTACACCAAATTTTTTAAATTTACATGTTATTTTTATATTTATAATCCAAACATCACAAAAAATACTTATTCTAATATAACATTTTTTTTTTATAAATATTAATATTTTTAACTTCTGCACGCATACCAATACAACTTTAACATCACCTAAATATTAACAATTTTATCATAATCCTACCATTTTTTATATAATTTAAAAGGATACATCAATTCGGGATTTACAAGCTTGTTAAATGTCACTCCGATAGACTTGCAAGATTAAGTTTTTCCTCAAAAAAAAATTTTAAAAAAAAAAAGTTTGCGTCCACTCAAAATTAAGAAAGCATTTTGAAAGCACTTACTTCTATTGCAACACTTTCATCCCGTTGGAACGTGAGGATTCGGAAAGCAGAGCCTGCCCCAGGAGCAACATGATATACTCTATTCATTCAAGCCAGCCCACCACAAAATGCCCTCCGCGTTCACTCTCTTTCCCGCCCGTCCCTTAACTGCCATAACCTCCATTTCTCACTTCCCAGAAAACCCCCGAACCCTCATTCTACAACAATGCAAGACCACCAAAGACGTCAACCAAATTCATTCGCACCTTATCAAAACACGCCTCATCCTCAACCCGGCTGTTGCCAAAAACCTTCTTGAATGCACCGCAATACTTCTCCCTAGCACCATGGACTACGCTCTCTCGATTTTCGGGGAAATGGTCGAACCCGATCCGTCAGCTTTCAACGTCATGATCAGGGGCTTCACCTATAGGCAGTCCCCTCTCGAGGCTATACTTTTATTCAAGAGAATGCTCGAAAGCTCGGTAGATCCCGATGAATTTACCTTTCCTTGCGCCCTAAAAGCCTGCTCTAGACTTGGAGCACTGAGGGAAGCTGAACAGGTTCATGCCCTTGCTGTGAAATGTGGGTTTGATCAAATGGCTTTGTTCAGAACACCTTGATTCACGTATACGCAAAATGTGGAAGAGTTGAAGTGGCTCGTCGGGTGTTTGAAGGAATGTTGGAGAGGGATGTTGTGGCATGGAATTCGATGTTCGCGGGGTACACTAAGAGTGAGTGTTGGGAGGAGGTTGTGAAGTTATTTTTTAGAATGCGAGAATCAGGTGTCGGATTTGATGAGGTTACGATGATTAGTGTTTTGATGGCATGTGGGAGGTTGGCTGATTTAGAAATGGGGAAGTGGATTAGTGAGCATATAGAGGCACATGGACTGAAGAAAAACCTTGCTTTGGTGACTTCTCTTATTGATATGTATGTGAAATGTGGTGAGGTGGACACTGCACAAAGATTGTTTGACCAGATGGATATAAGAGATGTGGTGGCATGGAGTGCCATGATTTCTGGCTATAGCCAAGCAAACCGCTGTAGAGAGGCTCTTGATCTGTTTCATGAAATGCAAAAGGCCAATGTGGAGCCCAATGAGGTCACCATGGTCAGTGTGCTTTATGCTTGTGCCGTCCTTGGAGCTTTAGAAACTGGTAAATGGGCTCATTCCTATATAAAGAAAAAGAAAATGAAGCTCACTGTTAACCTCGGAACTGCACTAATAGATTTCTATGCAAAATGTGGATCTGTAGACAGTTCTATTGATGTATATCATGAAATGGCTTCAAAAATGTTTATACTTGGACAGCACTGATTCAAAGGCTTGCTAGTAGTGGACAGGGGAAAAGGGTTCTTGATTTCTTCTATCGGATGCAGGAGAAGAATATTGTTCCAAATGATGTGACTTTCATTGCTGCTCTTGCTGCCTGCAGTCATTCAGGTCTGGTTGATGAGGGTCAAAGGCTTTTTGTCAGCATGAGTAAAGATTTTGGTATTGACCCTGGAATTGAGCACTATGGCTGTATGGTTGATGTCCTTGGTCGAATGGGGTCTATTGAAGAGGCATATACGTTTGTAAACAACATGCCCATCCAACCCAACGCTATTATTTGGATAACACTGTTGGCTTCGTGCAAGGTTCATAAAAATGTTGAAATTGGGGAAGAATCATTTAGACAGATAACCAGATTGGAACCTGCTCATAGTGGGGATTACATACTCCTATCAAATGTTTATGCATCAGTTGGTAGATGTGAGGATGCACTTTGGGTAAGGTGCCAGATGCGGGAGAAGAGAATTAAAAAGACACCGGGTTGTAGCTTGATTGGGTTAGATGGAGTAGTTTTTGAATTTTTCTCGGAAGACAGCAGACGTGCTCACTTTAAGGAGACATAGAGCACTCGAAGAAATTATAGAAGAGATCAAGTCGGCTGGCTATGTGCCCAACCCATCAGATGCAAGACTGGATGCTGAGCAAGGCGATAAGGAGGCTTCAGTTTCTCACCACAGTGAGAAGTTGGCTATTGCCTTCGGTCTTATTAGAACTCAACCTGGAACTACAATTAGAATATCGAAGAATCTTCGAATGTGTTCAGATTGCCACAATGCCACAAAGTTAATCTCAAAGGCACATGATAGAGAAATTATTATTAGAGATTGGAATCGCTTCCATCATTTCAAGGAGGGATCGTGTTCTTGCAATGACTACTGGTAAATCCTGCAATCTACATACATTGCAGGACCATTAAAGGGATCCTTTTTCCCCTGCAGTAGAACAAAGAGGATAGAAGCATTCTTTAACCCTGTGATGGCTGGCCTTGACTCATTTTTTGTACAAAAAAGAGACCAACGGGATCTTATTCAATTTTGAGAGCAACCGAGTGTTGTTTATTTGTCTTACGCCAAGTAATAACATATAGATATCTTCCATGGATATGTCTTGGGCTTTTTTCTGAACTTATCTTATTTGCTGTATTAGCAAATATTCGGTAGTTTTCTCCCATTAGAAAAGAAATCAAATCGAAGCATTCCCATCCATACCACAACTACACCTTTATAATTCGGTCGACAAGCAATTTCTGGTGCTTGGACGGAGAGGATGCATGAGAGAAATTTATCCGATGATACGTTCAATGCAAAGAACTCCCATAGATTAATTAGTTGTATGCATCCGAAATGAATGGGGTCTTCGTTTTATGGGGGAAGAAAGGGGTGAGGGGCACGAGAAAAAGAACACACTGCGCATGTAAACATTGCGTAATCTGGACTCGGAAAGACGTAATCTGGCAATAGCATATGTATGGTGGGCCTGGGGCCTAGGATTTCGTTTGATTCTGGTCATTGAGAACATAACGTCCTAAGGTGAGAAATAGGGGAATAGTGAGGATTCAGTCTGCTGCATCTGCCTGAATATTGAACAAAGTGCATGGATATCTATCATCTTATAAGAAGCATCACAGTATATCACAACTTCAAATTCTTAATGATTAGATGGAGGGCTAGACAATAAAGACGTGTACTTGAAGCTAAGACCTACTTGTGTTTGGTAAAGGCAACCCCAGCATCAGATAGATGCAAGTTAGAGAAATCTGACAACAGAGCTGCACTTCAATGAAAAGTAAATTGATCAATTTCAACATATTCCATGTCAACATATGTATTCGTGCCACTAGAACCTATCATCTACTAGCTTCCTTGAGCCACTTTGATGGGGATGACAAAGTCTCGATCTTCTCGTTAACTATTCCGAGGTTAATAACACTGGTTGAAGCAGAAAAAGAAACCCTTTGGTTTGTCTTCCATCTTTGATATGTCCCCTGCGTCGTCACGTACTGCCATTAAAGAGCTCGTTCCAGGAGACTCAGGTGGCAACAGAGTGTTCTCAGACATGAAAATGCGAGGAGGAATAGAGGATTCTGGAGGAGAAATGGTGTAAAGATAGTTTAGGAGCATTTGAATGATTTGGCTGAAATTGGGCCGAGCATTAGGGTCCTCCTGCCAGCATGCAGTTAGTATGGCAGCCAATTCCTGTGGGAGCTCCTCAGCGCTAGGCCTCACATTCTGAAATGGCAAAGTACCCCGACAAATTATATAGTTGACAGTACGATGGGGCTTCAGTACAACTATTATGATATCGACCTAACAACATGATAACATATCGAATAAATGAGGAGTATAGCTTTTACTTTAAATGCGGCTGCATATGCAGCCTGGAGGTTTGACATTCCCTCGAAAGGTAATTTGTTGTGTAAGAGCTCCCACAACACAATCGCAAAGCTATAGGCATCCACTTTATGGTTATAGTGCTTCTTTTCCCCCTGCCTTAATGTAACAGTACTGTACAACTGCTACCAATAAATGCAGTTAAGCAATATGTCTGTGGTCATTCACGGAAAGGGAAAGAGGAGAACAAAAAATATGCAGTTTCTAAATGAACTACCTCTGGAGCCATCCAACGGTATGTCCCAGTTTCAGCAGTCATCATCTCTGTCAATGACTCTTCTCTTGCTAAACCAAAATCTGCAAGTTTGACTGTTTTGTGGTCTGCAGTTAGGAGTAAGTTTTCTGCACAACCAAAGGAAAAAGACCATCTTCAGCAGGTAGATATATTCTTCTGAAGTCTATTTCAGGTAACATGCATAGAGAAGCGTAACTTGCAACCTAAGAATGCCATCAGCATTTCTTAACATTCATCAACTCATAAAGATTGATACACACTGATATGTGGGCCTGCCAAGAACCATGATCTAGGCTGTTTACTAGAGTGATTTAGTCTGGATTTATCCACCACATTTGCTGTTAGGAAAGTCAAGTCAATGATAAGGTCCTAACTTGACAAGAACATTCGATTGTGCTTTTGTGTCGGATTGAATCAGATATCTCAAGAAATTAGGAAATAAAAATAAAAACAAGTACGTGTTATATAAAGGGCTCGATCTATTAGAAAACTTTATGTCGATTCCATCCGACACACATTGAGCAATCTTAACATGAGACGAAATAACTACTTTTCTTACTAGTCAAAAGGTCTGTCCCCTCAGCTGAAATCCTTCAAAATGGACTGATTACTAGCAGATAAAGGTGCAAATTTCATGGAAAAGAGAAAGGTAATTTTGTCAAGGGTAGTACTCATCATTGCACTAGTCACGTGCCTGGAAAAATATCTTCCCAAATAGATTACAACTGAAGGTTAGCAGAATTTGATAGTAGTTAAAAGAAGAATCAATGGCTCTCTACAGAAACACATCGACCCAAAAGTTATTAAATCTTGCTACAGCCATGCAATCTTCAAATATTCCTATATATGAAGTAAAGGCCCAAGACATATCCCAGTTCTTGCCCATGGTTACTTAAATAAAACATAAGTCACATAAATTGTTGATCCAGGTAGAAAACTACTGCATACATTTGTAAAGTTTATTCAAGTGCCACATTACCATTGGTGCAACTTAGATGACTACCTACTCTTTATCATTTGAGATTTATCATCTGACTTGAAGATTCCAATCAAGGCTGTTGGATTGTGTTAAAAGCACTTGAATGATTATAAATCGGCACTAAAATGTCAATATATCATAGTAGTTCCAAAAGAACACTATGAAAAAGTTATAGTGATAGTCAAGGATACAAAGACAGTGATCACTCGAGAGCTACACTACGAAACTGAGTTTTCTTCAACATGTCACGTATGCAAGTAACACCGAATAATCTGAAAGCATGATTATATAAAAAATTCGACATAGGGTACTTATTAATAAAAGTCTGCATATGCAATCCTCAAAAGAAAGTTGAAAGCATTTGGGTCCATATGGAAAAAACGTTTTACTCTTAATATTTCAGTATAGTTTTCATGAGGAAATTGATACATATAAGACATTTCCAATTAATCTAGGTCTTATCTTAACCTAACAAAACGCGTTTTAATATTTTACATCAAAAGGATGAGATATAGGAAACAAAAGATTACCAGGTTTCAAATCACGGTGTATGATTCCATGAGAGTGCAAGCATTCCATAGCACGAGCAATATCAAGTGAGAATCCTACAGCAACATGTCTATCCAAACATCTAGGCCGCATGTTCAGCAAGTATTTACGTAATGTGCCTCCCAATAAGAGCTCAGTCACTATCACCGTTACAGGCTCCTTGCATGCACCAATAAACTGTCGACAGAAAGGTTCCAATATCTAATATCTATCATCAAATTTTGATCCATTGTAATGTACATAATAAGAGACTTGAAATCAAATCTAACCTTCACTAGGTTTTTATGCTGAACTCTGGATAACATTGCAACTTCTCTTGCAAACCGAGCTTCTCTCTTAGCAATCTCCTCTGGAGTTTCTCCTTTATGAACAATTTTAATAGCAACAGTCTGGTCTTTGTATCTAAAGAGTAACCAAAAACTGGAGGTGAGATGCTTGCAGGATAAGCAGACACCAATTGCAATTTGTCAATGAACAACCATCTTGATATAGGAACTCTAACCAAATTTATTAGTGGTTAATAAAGCGCAATCCAATAGAAGCATAACCATTCCCATGAAAATCAGGAATGTCAAACTTAAAAATAGCTTGACTTATCGGCAGAACCTATCATAATGTGGAATCTGTAAATAAAACCATTCCCATCAGAATCAGGAATGCGAAGCATGAAAATCGATTGAATTATTCAGAGAACCTATGAAGCATAACCCAACCAATGTGGAATCTGTACAGAAACTGCTTAACAAAACCACGGAATGCACGACGGATTAAGTAACCCCCCAAGGTGTATATGTGAAAACTCGAGAAAAACAAAGATGGGACTACTGAATCCGACCAAGACTAAGCTAGAAATTTGCAGATCTCAGTTGTAGCCTCTGCAACAATAACATATCGCAACGCCTGAGAAAAGCAATGCCCAGAGTTCAAAGTAAATAAAGCACCTAACAAGTGAGGAACAAAAATTAAATCAAGAAGCTTTGAACTTACTTTCCCTCATAGACTTTGGCATGAGCTCCCTCTCCAATTCTAGGCCCCACAAATAGATGCTTGGGATCAATTAGGCATTTTGCGTCCAATTTGAACTCATCAAGTGAGTAGAACCTACTACCAGATTCCATCTTTTCAGAATAGAAATGAACTCGACATCTACATCAAGAAGTGAACTCTAGCGCCCTTTATCCACTTAGTAGTAAAAATACATAGTTGATAGTCCAAAAAAAGCATTCAAAAACTCATTAGTGATGAGAGTGAAATTTGAATGGATAAGCCGACACAAAAAGAGATAAAAATACATGCACTGTGGTGTTTTCTGCTGCTCATAACCACATCTAAGAACCGAGGCCCAGAGATCAGAAGTTTTGACGCCTTATATGTCCTCGAAGAGGCGAAAGTACAGAACCCCACGTGCAACAGAGAGAGTAATCAAGGAGAGAGCGTCTCATGTGTGTGCGCGACACCTAAAACTAAAACAAAGCTCAAAACTCAAAGAGACTTCTTGAAAATTCATGGGGAAAAGGGAGGAATCCCCAGAAAGGGGAACAGGGGAAAATAACTAATCAATCAACAAGCCGAAGTGAGAATCATTGAAATCCTAGGGACCCAACATAAAGCTCAATTAAATCCGTAATAAGGTTTTCAGCTAATTTAATTTTTGTAGCTTCAGAGCTTCACTCTTGATCTGCAGACAAAATCATGGAAAAGATCGAGTCTTTTGTCCGGGAAAAGAATTGAGAGAGCTAGAGAAAGAAGAGAGAGAGAGAGTTGTGACGATTGCAATGAGGACTGTGGGAACCATAAATTAATCAAAAGCACGTGGAAACTGATCTTGTCAACATGGGCCTTGGGGACAACCCACACTAGCTCCTACCTCCCTCTGGCCTCTATCTCACCTCCGTACGGGGATGTTTGGAGTCCAAATATTTAGGTTTAATCATACAAAATTCACCACATAAATTTTTATTATTATAATATTTATTAAAAATCTTATATCTCTTCACTTTTTCACCAACTCCCATAAAATTTCTTTACTTTATAATATTTCTCAAACCGCAATACCCAAAATTTTCACCCTCAAACATACCCTATATTTCACTTCACCTCGTGACTTTCATAAGAAGGTCTGGTTAGTCTAGTGGCCTAATGAGTAATGTGGAGTCCAACTAACGATGGTGGTCGTATGGAATTGTTTCTCTCTCTAAGCGGCTAAAAGGTCAGATTCTTTTCACGACTCCTTATTAAGGTAAAGAAACAACTTTTGCCCAAAAAAAACAGTAAATAGGTCGGGCAAAATTTTCAACTGCGATATACTTTTGACTTTTAAATCCATCTCCCTTCCGAAACAAATTTTTATTTCTTGCCTTCTGACCCCAGAATTGTCCATTAATCCTACAGTAGGTCGATTCCTGAAGCGGAAGCAACGGAAATGCAAGTTTTGTCTTATTTGTAAATCATGAATACAAGCAATTCAACTAATTCATCTCGCATAGGCGATTGGGAGTTTAATTTTTACTTCAATTGAATTTTTTGGGTTAAGTACGTTTCCTTTTATAAGTTTCTCATCACGTTCGATTCAAACCACCACAAGCGAAAGGACGCGAGGGCCCGCCAAAAGATAAGTTGCAGCGACTATTTCGCTCAAAGAAAGATTACCGTGCCGTATCAGGGACCTTGCGTCGAAACTCCATGTCTGAGGCTAAAATTCAGTGCAGAAAAGGCCGGTCACAACAAAAGTAACATCCAACTAAATACCAGAATTAACATAGAAGTTCAAGCACAATTAGATATAACAAGGGCCACGGCTACATAGAGAATACAGATTTTACATAAAACAGGGAACCAACTACGTCCGGGTACACACCCTGTCCCTTTCAAAAAGCAAACATAACACAAGTCTCACACTGCATTTATTTATCATAACAGTAGATGTTAAAAGGATCTACTACTCGAAACAGAGCCTTCAACTAAAAGTCTTCTCCCCAGTGATGAGATCCATGACAACACGCTTGATACTCCCATTGTTCTTCACCAGCAGCCTCTTGTTTGTTTCGTTGTCATGAAAACCCTGCAGGCACACAACCCACAACTCTTAATACCGTACAAGGTTATGGGAAGTAAGGATAAATTAAAAAAGAAGTCTCAGATCATCATGCTTCATGAAGAATGCTCACCATCTCATTCAGCTCTTCAAGAATAGGATCCCACTCATCAACACCGCAGAGATGGTCCACAGATTGCTCCAGGTTGTACTCATTCATCCTCAGGACTTCCTTATTCAAATCAACCTGCTTGAATCCCATCTCCTCAAGGTCCTTAAGGAGGGTCTCCTCGACAGCATTCTTTGCAGTGACCCCTTGAGCTGATGTTGATGCATCCACAACTTTTGTATACCCAATGTCGGGTGCCACAGGAGCAGGGAATAGCCCATGGCTTGGTGCTACAGCGACATTAAATGGCACAGGAGCAGGGAATAGTCCATGGCTTGGTGCTACAGGGGCATTAAATGGCGCCTGGGTGAGTGCGACCGGAAGTAATTCAGAGTCATCAACAATAGGATACGACACAGCCTCTGGTGTTACAGAGGAAGAGATCCCATGGCCAACCAGTAAAGTATCATTTATAGGAAAATTCAGATCATGGTCCTTTTTAGGCAGCTCGTCAACTACAGGCTTTACTGGTTCTGTGGCCATGTTTGAGGGACCCGGCTGGTGAAACTCACCATCTGGTTGAACATTCACGTCTGTAATTTCAGGGTCCTTGCAGCCAAGGGGAAGATTCAAATTCAAACCTTCCAGGCTATCACAAAGTGAATCCTTCGAGGAAGCATCAACCTGAATTTAATTATGACAGATACATGGGGTCATTACATTATTACCACAGGTATTCGTAAAACAAAAAAAGGGATGTATGCAATGCAAGGTGACCTGGATAAGCACCCAGACACGTTGGCCAAACTTTTGACCGGACGGCAAAGCCATCCTCCAGTATGATATGTATCGACCAGGTGAGGCAGGTGCAGTAAAGTCAACTGCAATGTCAAGCTCCCGGTCCACATGCAGACCATTCTCCGGAACCTGAAAAAAGTTGAGAAGGTTTATTAGTCCAAACTTGAGAATGACACCAGACACGATGCTGGCATGAACCTCGTGAGAAAAACTAGATCATAGTCAAAAACAGCACAGGCTCACCTCAATCTCAACTGAAACTGTGTCACTATATCTGTCTCCCCCAATCCAGACAAGCTGTGATCCCCGAGGCCAAATTAAACTGCCGTTGTTGCGCATCCGCCAAATCTTAGTAAATGGGGTAGTGGGGGCCATCATAGTACCATCGATCACATTGACATCCAAAATGAAGCGACTATCCAACTTCGGACGACTCAGTTTAGTTCCACAGCCTCTATTAAAATTATGCTCGCGTGTCAATACAGAGGCACGAACCCAAGGAGGATTCATCTGAGGGTTTTGACCATTAAAATTATGCTCACGTGTCATAACCCGAGGACCCTTCATCTGAAGGTTCTCTTTCATATGATGTGCCAATCCTGGGGGACGAAACCAAGGACCCTTCATCTGAAGTTTCAAATGAGAATGGAAGAATACAAGTCAGTAAACAAAAGAGAAAATAGCATCAAAGCAGATGAGGAATCCACATACTTGGTCTTCTGATCCCTTGAAAGACCTAGCAGATAGCCCACATCTTACCCGTGGATGGCTAAAAGACACTGGGCGATCCATTTTAATGTAATCCTTCTCGTTACCCAATTCTGAGAAGCAAATACTGCAAAGATCATAATCTTCTTTGCTGCAGCAGATAATTCAATATCAGCTCCAACATTGAATCTGTAGCCCCCCCCCCCCCAAAATAAAAAATAATTAACAGTTAAACATCAGACCTAAAATAAATTCCTTACACTTTGGACTTGTACCGAGGTCCAGTTATGGGATAAACCCCACAGCCATCACATTGCACACCCTTGTGGAACATTCCACCCATGGGTGCTGTGCGACTATAGCTCTTTTTAGATGGATGGTTAGGATCGAAGCCAAAATAAGGCATTGCTGAGTCATTCCCAATGGATGTTCCAGAAAATGGACACTCATTAAAAGGAATACCAGTAATATCAGTCTCAAACATTGTAGGAACTAATGTTCTTCTGGATACGTGGCAACCACTGGACTTGTGACCATTGCTGTCCTCCTTAGTATCCTTCCCTTTGTCTCCAGCAGGAACATCTAATGGAACTGGTGCAACAGTTACAGCTATGGATGGATTTGAATCACCGGGAGGAAGATTCAGATCAACAGGAGTAGGGATGCGGGCAGCTGGTGCCCCAACACTGCCGGTCACATTTCCAGTGAGCACATCCCGACTTTCTTTGGATGCTGGGGCAAAAGACTGAGACTCTGGCATGACCTCTGACATGCTTCCATCCTTGGAAAGATTTGAAGGACCAGCCACATTCTGTGGGCTCGAACCAGCACCAACATTAGGGAGGGAACCCAGATTCCCATAGGCCTGTCCAATCTTATAGAGCAAATCAACAACCTCACCAAGCACCGGACTGGAGGCAGCTTTAGAAGTCATGTCAAGTGAAAGCTTTGAAATCGCTTCACGTAGTGGCTGTGGCACGGATTTCAAAACTTCAGCCACATTGATAGTTGGAACTGGATACAGGACTCGAGGAGATCTTAATGGAGTAGAACTTCCGCTTGATCGAACAGAAGAGTTACCACCTTTGTCGTTATTCAGTTGCACATCAATCCTCAAGAATTTCAGACGCTGCTTCGTGACATCATGCAGATCATTATCATCAACGAGTGTTACTACATCACCATCTTCGTCAACATATGTCAGGGTAAGTTCAGCATCAGGCCGGAAATCGAAGAGACTAATGATCTTCGCCCTCAATCCAGCCATGTCAAGATCCAATGTGTCATCAATATATACACGAGCATTAAAGCGTCTAAGAGTATCTCCATATTTCACCTGTAAAATTCCAGAAAAAGGTGTTTTTAAGTGGAATTGAGCCTTCACTCCCACAACATCTAGACTCAAAAGCACCCTCGTAATAGTTATTTAATATTTTTAGACCTATCACTATCACAGTAGACAATACTTAACAGTCAAGTAAATCATGAAAACCATTCTTGCATGCATCTGCAACAGTGAAACCGATAATCACCAACCTATGTTTGAAGCATGGTTCTCAAGTTAAAAGGACAATTTTTTAGAGTCTGATGAAAAAAAAACCAATCCAACTAAGTAATAACACATAAAGCAATATCTACATGATTGATAATCAGAATAAAATATTTTGATTGGAGAACATATTTTAAACGGTCTTTATTTGGTGCCAAAAAGTGAATAATCAAGAAGCTTCATGCATAGGAGGATCCATAAAATAGGCACTTTCAGCATCAATTTCTCCCTATATTTGACGGATATTAATTGCGGAACCAATAATCATTATTGCAACCAGAAGAGTGAGATCAAAATATACTTGATTTCAGAATAACTCGACCACATAAATTGATCGAAACAACTCCTAAAACGGGCAACTTATCAAAGATTTGTTTACTAAAAAAAAAACATATTCTTAATTTAAGCACTGAATCACAAACTCATTGACTCACAGCCAATGACACTATTGAGAGAAGATTCGTAAAATTTAGAACAGAACAGAACAGAACCAAACCCAAATACGGTTGTGCAACTGTTCGTGGTTCTCAAAGAGAGAACGATGAAAAAAATGACCCCTTTCCATCTACAAATTGAACAATTGTCAACCATAAAGTACACACTTAATTCAACAATAAAACAAATCGAAAAATCGCAGTCCTACATTTCATCACAAAAAATTGATACTTTTTTTGGGATCCGTTCTATTTCGGAACTTCAAGCTAAGTTTCTTTCCAACGTTTTCTCAGCATCGAAACAGAGCATAATAACGTAGAAAAAGCGAGAAAATCCATAAATCAGCCTCTCAAAAAGTCCACTTCACAATCCAACCCATGTTCGGCAATCAAACCGAAAGAAAGACGCAAAACCAAAAAACCAGAGCCCCAAAATCCCCAATCAAAGCACCAAATCCAATTATTTGCCCAATCTTCTCTCAGCAACCAGAAACTAAATTAAACTTAAAATTCAAAAGACAAAAGACAAAATCCCGAAAATCGTAACCTTAATCACCAGCGTTGCATCCATAGTTCAGAAACAGCGTCCCAGTGAGCCGCAAAGCAGAAGTATGACCTGCGAAAACCCTATCCCCGATTAGACAATCAAACGATCGATCAAACCAGCCTTAGGAAGTAATCAGGGTTTAATCGGAGAGAAACAGAACATCGGAGACATACTGAGAATTCTAAAAGAAAGTGAGGACTCTTAAGCGTATCCGTGAGCCGCTCTTATCTGCTCTGGGTCTCGGCCTCTTTCTTTTTATACAAACGTAAAGGCTTAAAAAAAAATAATCATTTTTATTAATTTTAATAATTTTTTATAAACTAATAATTCTTTATAAACTTTAACAAATTTTTTTTTTATCAATTTTAAAAAAAATTACACAACCTCTAATAAAAATAAATACAAAAAAAAATTAAAACGAACTAAACATAGCCAAAAATTGCTTGGTCGACAGGATACATTTGTCAAGAGTCAGACTCCTTCCTTAGTGCAAAAGGAAACCGAAGCCACGTCATGTGCTGTGGGGCTGAGCCGCTGAATTTCGTTCGTCTAGAAGAGCAAGTATATTCTGGAAGATATGGGAAAGGGAAATCCACGCTCTAAAGCGTAAGATAAACAAGCAAACTTACAGCGGTCAACCCACATATCCTTCAAACTTGTAGACTTATAAGTTAGCACTCCTTTAAATGATAGACCCTTTTGAAGGATGTGTGAGTTGACCATTGTAAGTTTGCTTGTTTGTCTTACGCTTTACAGCCAACGTGGATTTCTCTTTCTCCATTCTTGCCAACGTGGATTTCTCTTTCCCCATTCTTTTCCAGAGTTGAACTAAGAAAAAGTATATTATGAAAGAACAGTATGATTGTGCCACGTCAGTGAGGTTCAGGGTTCGTAAGATGGACTGGAGCGTGTTGGATCTTCACTCAACATAGATCGGGGGTGTTTGTTTCCCCAAAATTTTGGGGTTCGAAATTTCCAATAAAACAAACACACTCCAAAATTTTTAACTTTTACACACTCTACTTTTCACAAACCTCAATAAATCTCAATAAAGTAAAGATTCCCCAAATTTCGAGAATATTTCCCGAAATTTCCATAAACAAACACTATATCGCCAAGGAAGTGTGAGGATCGTCTGGATTCGTTTCTAGAATAACATTTCAGGTTCATCCGGAACTGAGAAGATGAACGGTGCAAAAAGTTACAGCATTTAGCCATGCAAGCCAGTTTTCCGAATAGAGAAGAAAATAAAAATAAAAAGGCCAGTGCAGGCCGAGAGGGAGAAACCCAAGGCTAAGAGGAAGAGGGCACAGAAGAAAAAAAAAACAAAGAGAAATACAAATTTTATATCCTTAATTATTATCTTTATAATATATAGTGTAGTTTGGGAGTAGAAATTTTGAAGTGGTGGAAATTTTGAAGTATCGGAGTCAGTGTAAAAGTAAAGATATTTTATAGAAATTGGTGAAAAAGTGAATAGATAAAAGATTTTAATGAATATTGTAATAAAAAATAATTATTTGATTATGAGAGAAATTATTTTGTAATTTTTTAATTACTCGAAATTTTGAGGTGTCGAAATTTTTAGCACCGAAGGCTCATATATCTATTAACTATTTATTTCAAACAGTTGCCACTATTCATCCTTTGTTACAATTTTCATTAATTTTAGTTGATTAATTTTTTTGTGGTAACAAAGAAAATTCGGACACTCATTCACACGATCAAATTCGTACAGACCGAATCATTCATGCCCCAAAACCTAAACACAAAAGAAGAAAGAAGAAGAAGAAAAGGGAGAGAAGATAGCAATTTTATCCCCAACAAAAATAACTAAACTTAGACCGTAATGCCCCAGACCCAAAGTCCAAAATAATGTTTTTCACCTGTTACATAATTTTTCCATATCCTAATATTTCAAAATATTTGTTCCAACATCTAACAAAATATTCATAAACAATAAAATGCCAAAACATCAATAATCAAAACCTTAGTCGGAGTGCTGAAATTAACATTAATATATCGAATATTTTCACATATTGACCAACTTATTCTAAAAAATTAAAATAACGACTTTCAAAAACTAATCTCTAAAAATATTCTCACAAATCTCACATTTTCGAAACACAAATATACTAGAACCTCTTCAAATCTCTTTAACTGACTTATGCCAATTTTTAAAAATATAAGAATAAACGGTGAGCTAGAGGCCAAGTCATGGTTCCTTCCACTTCCAGTATGAAACTAGGACTCCGACTTATAATGATTTTAAATTCAAAATACTCATTTAACACATCTTTTAAAGACAAAAAAAATAGGGATTATGAAAATTATACATTTCATAATAATAAATAAAATAAAAATATATAAATACCAATGTTATTGGAGTTAGGGTATTACAATATATTGTGAAGAATGAAATAATGAGAAAGGAATGGTATAGAGGCCAAGTCATGATTCCTTATTGGGTGAAATTGACTCATAATGAATTTGAGAAGCTTTTAAAAATAATATTGACTAGTCTTTTTGAAATCAAAGTACAATGTGGCTGAGACTTATTTTTGAGGAGCTTCAAAAGTAACCTTGACTAATATTTTTAAAGTTAAAGCATAAATGTGGCTAGCACTTCCTTCGATCGTTAGACTAATTAAATGAAAATCGAATGCAACATAATTGAAAATAAAAGGCTGATAGAGGCAGAGACCTACTGAACTAAGGTTGGCCAAAACCGGCACCTATACCGGATAGGCCGGTTTTCAAATATTGACCACCTATACTTACACCATTAATGGCAAAAATCGGCTCTTAGCGGTGACGGTTTTAGTGGTAGCGATTTTCCGGTTAACCTGCATTCATATTAGAAAAGAATAAAGGAGTGCAACCCACGTTTGGACAATTCTCAAAGCAAACCAAGTTTCTTTCTCTGTTGGTAAATATCCAAGTAAAATTCCTATAATGGAATACAAATAGTCATTGTGTTCTATATTCAATAAGGAGACTGATGATAATTCTCAAAAATCCGCTAGAAATTGACATGCCAGAACAAAAGATAACAACATATTAGGATTCCTAGAAATAACCTGATTCTTAAGCACCTTATTCTTACAGCAGAAAGTTGAAGATCAAATTGATTACTTATGACAGATTGTCAGCCAACCTAAATAAAATCATCGACATGACGATTCTCCTCAGTTGACATGTAACACCCCCTTGTATATTCCACCCGTTTGATACAGATTTTAGCTATAATATATATAGGGCTTTTGTGTATTTTCTTGTGTAAGCACTTACAGAATGTAGTAGTGCAATTAAAACAGGGAAGACAGGGTACCAAGTCTGGCAAGGTAACTAAGATGATCGGGGACAGTTTTGATAGTGTGTCTGGTGAAAATTCTGGTAAGACAGGTCTGGCAGCTGCACTTCCGGCTGATGGAGAACTGCACTCCCTGGATGAATAAGACCCGGGATGACTGAGACCCAGCTGGAGTACCGGGCTGACTGAGACTTGGTTCCCTTCTGACTGAGGCCAGAAGTACCGGGAGTGCAAGCAGCAAAACTTTAAAGGACCAATTTGTGTCGTAATCTCCGCTTGTGTGCATACCATCGTTATAGGTGAGCCTGAGGGGTAAATACTGACAGAAGGCGTGATATGACATGACAAAAAGGACCCACAGACCCAAAACCACTAATCAAAAGATCGGTGAGCGAAGATCAGAAGCCATAACAAAACAGAGATGAAGAAAGTAGGCTAGGACAAGACCCTTCATTCGTGAAAAACTAAAAAACCATCAGAGTAAATCAAGGAGAAGACATAAAATCAACAAATCTGTGACTTTTCACATTGCATACTTTTTATATTCAAAACTGATTAGCCAGCAAGATCTTGCCCAAACACACCATTCGAATATAAAATTGACACGAAAAGTATAAAGGGGTAGGTAGCAACAAACTAATAAACAATAAGAAAAGATGCATATTTATATCAGAAATTCCATTTTGAATCATAGAAACAACGAACTTATGCGGTTGATGAATCTTTTCCTAATAACGTCTCGGCAAACAGAGCGTGAAATTATACCCAACAAAAGTTAAGAAGAACCCATAAAACAAAACGACTCGAGCATGAAGGTTTTCTTCTGCGGTTGATGAATCTGAAACGAAATTCTGGAAAAATCGAGCCCGAAGGTTTTCTTCTGCAGTTGATGAATCTGAAACGAAGTTCTAGGAAACTCAGCCTCCGCTAAAACCGAATAGATCTACGTTAAGTTAGAAAAAAAATTATTCAAACGAACAGCCAAACAACAGATCCAAAGATGGAAGAGGGAATAATGATTCAAACGTGAGGGAGAGGAGAATAGAATATTGAAACCCTAAAAATTGCAAACAAATAGGAAAAAATTAAGGCGAGGGAGAGGAGAAGATGAGATTACCTGCAGTGGTCGGCGAAGGGTGGGAGGGGGGCGATGGGAGAGGGAGGGGAGGGCGAGAGAGGCTGTCGACGTTGAGTGGGGGGAATCGAAGACTGAAGTCTAAAGAGGCAATATAAAAATTAAAAATTAAAACTCGGTTTCTCGGTAACCAGAAACCCGGTGTCGGGTAAACTGAAAACCGTGAAAATTCTCGAATTTTTTTAAAAATAGGCCACCGGCACCAATACCGATTAGGCTGGGCACTGAAAGCATGGTGCTGGTGTTGGTGCCACCAAATTTTACCAGTGGCTAAACATCTCTAGTCACTAAATTAATAGACATTTTTAAAGTATAAAATATTTAAAATAAATAGTTGGTGGGTTCAATAGGATAAAAATAATACATTACAATATAAAGTGTTAAATATCCTACAATAAGGAGGGTTGTGTATATGCAGTGCTAGTGGTGGTTTGTGTTTCACTAGAACTACAACTGGCATGGGCGAATTCTTCAAATTGGGGATCGCTCCATCCCCATTATTGGTGCTCAGGTTTTGACCGGGGCTGTCGACAGTTGCCACCACTTGCCAAACACAAAGAGAGAGAGAGTCTTTGTGAGGAGAGGCAAAAATGATTTCTTATCCTCGTCCCTGTTTGAGACTGGTAGTCCTTAGAAAATGTAACATTCATTGCAGACTTCAAATCAATCTAATTATTGCGCTTTTTCTTTAATGCCAATGAATGGATAGGCTCAAGCGAAGAGAAAGAAAAGAGTATTTTCCAAAATCCAAATTTTAAGAGTTATTTAATATCCCGTTTACGAAAACTAAAAACAGAAAGAAAAAAAAAATAACTATGTACATGATTTGGGAGATTACAAAATAACTAGCCTATACCTGTAATAGTCCCAGATGCGAACTGAAGCAAATCAGCAATATACCTTTTGTTAATAAGCAAAACACTACAAAATTGGAAAAATCATTCAAGCCTCTCTTATGCGAACCATGGCCGCGATGCTCAGAATCGTTGCACAAGCCACTGCAACTAGGCCTCTTTCTTTCAGCAAAAACCCGACCAAGTGCACTGCAACATCAGCGGTGATCTTCCTTCCATGTCGAACCAGTACCCGGCGACGCTTTCCTGAAAAGGTTAGCAGCACCAGCACTGTGATCCACGCAACCATGGTGGCACGGACCGCAACGACCACCAATGCTAATAGCAAAACGACTCCCGCAAGAGGTACCATCCACAAGTAGAGGGCTGAACATCCCGTTATCCAGACAGATCCGTATTTGATTCTTGATAAGAGAATATAGAAGGTTACGAAGAGCGAAACCGACACCAATGTTGTGGTTGCTGTCTTGATTCTTGACAGGTCCATATTCGACACACCCACTGGAGAAGAAGAAGATGGAGGTGGGAGAGAAGGAAAGGACAGAGCTGCATTTGTGGATGTTTATTGGTTTGCTGTTGTGGGTGTGTTTATTAATTGGTTGCTGAAGTTGGACGCTTGAGGATTGGAATTCTCGCAAGGAATTGGGAGCCATGTGCGCACATGGGTTAGGTTGGCGCAGAGGACACCTATTCTAGCAATTTAGGAGCTGTGAAAAGTTGTTGTAATCAAATAGTGCCCCCTTTTTAAATAAATAAATAATTATACAAGATTTGAAACATTGGATCATAAATTACCATTTTTACATATTATATTATATAATTATTAATATTTGACGCCTTGCACGGTAAATTAATGCTTTGACACATTGCAGGATGTTTGTTTCTAAACAAGAAAAAAATATTAACTTTATATTTATGCTTTATCATCACGTGTACAAGAACCCATTTACAGTGTAAAATTTAATAAAGTTTACAAGAACGTGTAGATTGCTGAGTGTAGGAATAACAAAGAAAAGTATATTGAGCGACTCAAATTAGAAAAAGAACGTGTAGCACAATCAATCCAAAGCCAGCAACTTCAACCTAAGAGGCAGTAGCAATCAGGTTATCCCTTGTTGTCAGCTCTAGTTTCTGAGAGAGAATACCGCAAAAGCCTCAAGTCGACATGGCTCCATTATAGGAGGATGTTCTCTAAACAAGGAGGTCGAAAAACTTCCATAAAAAAAGATGAAAAAAAAGGAGGTCCAATAACTGCAAGAAGATTGGTGCCAAATTTTGATACTGCAGATTTATTGCATGTACATCTATGAGCAGTGAACAAGTGATATCAAAAAGAAAAGGCACGGCGGCCCATACCTATGACTTCCCTACAAAATTCGTATTCCCAAACAATTGAACCGGAGAAAGAACAAAATGGACGACATTCAACACCTTTAAGCTTTGACTTGGTGCGCGGAAATGAGAAAGGATGAAGATTGGAGCACAGATCGAATCAATCTTTTTGACCTTGAAGGATCTTCGCATTTGAGCAAAAGAAAGTGAACAATCAAAATCAATTTTTGGCATCAAAACTGCTGATCAAGATAAGGGTCTCTAGGAGATCCCCTGGGAGATCCCAAATATTCAGAAACGTTCGAAACATAACCTTTCAACCAGGAAGTGCTGCGAGTTAACCATCCGGTCTGTGCATGTTCTTGCATTTCAAGCATGCTCTTCCTTTCTTCGTCTGCCAGTATCTCAAGCCACCTCTTGGCCATAAAAAGTTTGACAGCTTCCACCCCTTCTTTCACAATCTCCACTGGTGGGATAGCAAGAGGATTTTGGTCCACGTTGAGTTTGGTCAAATTGTCAAGCCGACCAAATGTATCAGGAAGAGCATGAATTTGATTGTTGCTGAGATCAAGTTCCCTGAGGTTGGTCAAATCTCCAAACGTGTCAGGGAGTTCCTTCAGGTCACTAAAATTACTGCTTAGATTGAGAGTTTCTAGATTATTCAATCTTCCAATCCCAATTGGAAGGCCATTGAGCTCATTGAAGTGAGCATCCAGACAGTGCAAAGACTTCATCTCACAAACAGAAGAAGGAATGGAGCGAATCTTGTTCAATTGGACTGAAAGCTTCTGTAAGTTTACCAATTCATAACCAATGTTTGTCGGCAAATAAGTCAGATTGTTGAAGCTCGCATCTAGCTCCACCAATGACCTGAGTTACTCAAGAAACAGAACATAAATATTCCAAAAGCAAAACAAATGTGGCACATAAGACATTTAGGAAAGGCTATGACGATTACCGGCAATGACAGATACTGTCAGGAAGGGCTTCAAGCTTGTTTCCAGAGACATTCAGAATTTTCAGTTTTTGCAACAGGCCAATCGAGTCAGGCAGCGAATCCAACATATTAGAAGAAGCATTGAGCTCCTCAAGATTTTCCAGTCCCATTATTGAGTCTGGGATGACCTGTTAATTTCACACACAAGTTAATTGATTGAAAAGGAAAACTATGACAGACCAAAAACCCTGTAATATAGTACTTCGCCATATCCTGAAAGTAACATATATAATGCAAAGAGAAGCCTGTGTCAAATAAAGAGATCGATATCTACCAAAAATCAATCTTGAGCATATTTCAGTGCAGGTTTTAGGGTGGGAATGTGGATGGGGTCCAATTATTTATCAACATACACGAAAATGTATAGTTATATTTTATAGAGAAAAATGTAAATTACATACATGTGCTTTTGGCGAAATTGGTTTCAGGACCTGTGCTTGTAAATTTTTGGATTTAGGACATGTGCTAGCACTGTTACTATAATCGAGCACAGGTATGCTAACGGTGCTAGCACAGGTTATAAATCCAAAAATTAAGAAGCACGGATCTTCAAACCAATTTCGTCAAAAGCACAGGTATGTAATTTACAATTTTTTACAATTTTATATTAAATGAAACAGAAGGGAAATGTTTGTCAACATTGATGATAATAAGCTTCAGCCTAAACATCAACAAGAAGTAATTGTTCTACAGCTGAGAAAAGAGAAGATCAGTCTCAACGATTTGCGCAAAATAGTGTTCTCTTCGATCATTCTTGATGGCCGTCAAACAAAAACATAATTTCTAAAAGTGGTTGTATTGTATTTGAAGCTTGAGATACTCCAAAGCGAGATAGCAGTATCATAGGCTTCTCTAACCTACAGTTAATTGAAGTAAATATAGCACATTTTAGAAAAAGAGCACAGCTCTTCCAAATATTGGGATCCCATGTCTCTATGACAAAGAAACAAGTGGGGATAAAAAAGAAGGAAATTGAATTTTTAAGGAGACTTAGCCCAGAAAGCACCTGAACATAGATACGAAATGAATTGTCACTCATATAGCCACGGTTCAAAAGAGAAAAAATGACTTCTTTTTTTATATCATATGCTCTATTGACTACTGCCTCATGATATTTTAAATCATTTAAACAAGCAGATACATAATAATTTACTTTATAATGATCCTAATTAAGGAGATTATCTACTCTGCTATCAATTGGAGAGTCTCTTAATGTATCCCCCGTTACATGATTGCTGCTTTTTTGGGGTTTTGTATAAGACTATTCAGGTTCAGATAAAAGGGTATCTGCGCTAGTATAAAGGTTTTAAGCCTAGTATGGCATTCACCATGCTTTATATCTTTGTATTTCCCAGATCTCTTCCAAGCTTTCTAGTTTCTGTCCAAACTCAGCAGCAGTAATTTATTTGAAAGCTCTTATAACCAAACTCACCTTGCGAGAGACAAAATATTTTCCAATTACCTGGAGCTAATATTAAGCTCTGTCACATTCCACGACTACCAACGAACGAATAACTAGCTATAATCAAATTCTATGCCTTCAATCCGATCCTTTTTTTCGCTGTCTAATACAATTACAAGCTTAGCTCAATAAAACGAAACCCATAGAGCTAAGATAATATTACAACTCTTAGCTAAGGTTACAACACTTCTTGGTAAGCTAAGATTACAACTACTTAAAGAAGTTTACACTAAACATATAACTCAACGGGAACACCACACATATTGAGGAAAAGAAAAACGAACCATCAAAATGAAAAATTACCTCGAGTTGATTATTCGCAACGTCAAACACAACCAGGCTCCGAATCCGAAAGAACGCCTCGGGCAAGAACCGCAACCGCCGACCAAACAAACTGATCCGCTCCAAGCCTTCCCCAGATGCTTGCTGCAAAATCCCAATCACCTCCTCATCCGCCTCCTCCTTCACCTGTAAATAATCTTCCTCCGGCGTCGACTCTGCCTTCTCGTAAATCTTCACCAGCCTCTCCTCGGCCTCCTTCAGGAGCTTCTCGTACGCTTCGTGCATCTCCTCCAGCTGTACCACTCCCTTGTAGACTAGCTTTTCCTTCTCAGCCGATTTCCTGCACTCGTTTTCATGCTCCGCGAGGTGCGCCCGCCATTGGAGGCGGTCTACGTCGGCAGGGCGGGGCGAGAGCACGATTTCCTCCAGCTGTTTGGCGAGGCTGGCGTCGATGTCGGCGAGCTTGGCCTTGGCCTTGTCGACGGCCTCGTGGTCGGGGCGGGGGCCCAGGGTGTTGAGCACGGATCGTGTCTGGGCCACGTCGGAGATAGCGTGGGTCATGGAGGCCAGGACCCTGGGGTGCATGAGGTGCGGCATGTCGTCCTCGATTTGGGCCTGGGTCGACGAGGAAGATGGATCGGACAGCGGCTTCTGTGGCGGCATCGCGGGCTGTTCAATGTCGATTTCAGAGTCGACGGCGGCGGGTTTGGGTCCGAGAGAGGGGAGTCGGGCCATGACGTAGGAGAGGATCGGGAAGCTCTTCGGATTCGGATCCATCTCTCTTTCCGATCAGCGTTTCGGCCAGAGAGAGAGAGAGAGAGAGTGCGTATGAGTTTGCGCGTGAGATTGGATCAGTGATTGTTAAGGAAGATGATAAGGTGCTGGGCGTGAACAACAGGATGGAGTGGGTTCCACCCTGAAATCGACGGTTAGGAATTGACCAATTCAGCTCAGTGGGTCCCGTATATCCACTTGTCACGACTCACAACAGAAAGTGGGGTACCTAACCGTACGCGTGGGACTGGACTTTGTTGTCATAATTCACCCTTTCTTTCATTTCAGACGGAAAAAAAAAACTCCAACTTTCAATTTTTTTAATTAAATCCTAAGCAAACTTTGTGCTAAAAAAACAATTGAAAAACCCGATGATTAGTTTAATTTTAGCGAGTCCAATGGCATTTGCTTGGTCTTGTTAGATGCACCAAAAGGCCACGTAGATTGTATATGGGCATGAAGCAAGAGGACAATGGTTGGTGGGTATTGGAAATGAAGAGGTGTCTGCGGCCTGCCGGACTTGTGTCTTTTTCTGCTCTCCATTTGGCGACAAGCTCAGTCCTGTAGAAAGAAAGAGGTGGATTCAACCATCATGGCTTTGAAAGCAATGGAGTTGCCAACTCTGGGGCCACCCAAGTTTGGTACAATTCCTCAATAGTTAGCTCTTAGGTTTAATAAGTGCACGTCTCTCTCACCAGTAGTCGTTCTAGAGAGAGAGAGAGTCTCTAGAACCTTCTTCAAACCCTAGCCCTCGCCTCCCTCCCCCATTCCCCCTTGTTTTCCGGCGGTAGGAAGAGTCATCCTCCTCTTCTCCCCCTTCTCTCTCCTCTTTCCCCCTTTTCTCGAGTCTTTTTTCTTCTTTCTCTTTCTCTTCTTCTCTTTTTGCTCGGAATCTTAGAGGTTAGATCCCGGTGTTCTTGTGTATCACCAGTGAACATAGCCTAGCTAGATGTCTTCTGCTCCTCCAAGCGATCTCAACCACTCTAGTCCGACCTTCATTGGGAGGCGCGAGGCACCTCACGTGAGGCCAATGCGTCCGTCAGTTTCTCCTTATTTCGGCTTGTTCACAGAGGATTTTCCGACAGTGCGTGGGTCTTCAGTGTTGGTCTCTTCGCTCGCTTGTGGTGGTTTTGAAAGGGTCCCCAGAGAAGACCTTGGACTGAACGGCTGCGAGGAGGAGGATAACACACGAGATGCGGCGCCAATGACACCCATGGGCGCCTTTGACACCCCCACAGCGTGCGCGGCAGGAGCACATGACACGCCCACAGCGCGCGCGAGCAAGGCACACCAGCACCACTGACAAGCCATGGCAGCCCAACAATGCCCACGCCCAGCAAGCAAGTCAGCCAGCCAGAGACATGCCATGGCAAGCTCATGGCCACCACATGGTCTTGCCATGACTCAGCACCACAGCAGGGCCCTGACCCCCAGCCAAGCCAAGCAGCAGCAGAGGGCCAAGAGTGACTAACCACAGCAGCCACCGCCGGCGGCGGAGCACCACCACCCTTAGCGGTGACCGGACGGGAAGTGATGAGCATGACCTTGGAAGTCGGAGGAGCATCACCACCCAAGGAGGAGTATGGCGACGGCGCCACCGTGTAGGGCGGCGGACGGCGGCGAGATCAGCATCTTCAGAGATTGCCTCTGATTATGGTAGTAATTCAATAAATCTTATCTTCTAGAATTAAATGTTTCTAGAAGATTGTATTTCCTTTCTGAGTTTTGATGATTTAGGAATGTATCATCGAATCTCCCTGATTCTGGGAATTGTTTCCTTAGAATCTTGAAGATTTGATTTAGATTGATTTGATTTGATTTGATTAGGGTTTTGTAAGCTCCTGAGAAGGCCTATATAAGCACTCCTCAGGAGCATTAGAATTCATTCAGAGAAGAGTTGAGTAGTGAGAGCTAGAGAGCTTTCTGAGAGTGGTCAGGCATAGGCAAGTTTATGCCAGTAGACTTGGGGGCTAATAACCTCTTAAGTTGGGCGTGCTTGGGCTAATAACCCTTGTACGATTGTTCTTGTGTTCTTGTGGTTCGAAGGACTAATAATCCTAAGACCACGTTCTTCGTAATAAGAGAGGTATTATTCATTTGTTGAGTGTTTTGATCCTAAATTCTTCGCTCGTGTGTTACTAGAAACGGTTCGGAAGGATCGATTACGGTGTTGGAGCGGATCGCGTGGAGGAGCTGGTGATTGTTATGGAGTCCTAGACCGGGGACCCTAACAAATTGGTGCTTTCATTGAGAGGAGTTGCTTGAAGTTTTCTTCACTTCAAGCGAGGTAAACACGAGCAAACCTTACTTTTATCCTTGTTACTAAGATTTTTGTAGAAGAAAGTTGTTTATATTTTGTTGAAGTTATAATCTGTGGAGGGGTTCGATCTTCAATTTGGAGAGAACCCAAGGTCGGAAAGTGTTTGTTCTTGAGACGTTCTTGGTGAGTAAGGGGTTCGATCTTCCTTTGGGAGAGAACCCACGGTTGGACTTGTTGCAGCCAAGAGTTCCAATGGAGGCCGCCTCGAGTTCATTTCCATCCAACAAGGACCGTTTTGAAGCTTTGGAGCTGGCATCTCGTTGGATAAAGGAGAAGATGGTGGAGACTACAACTTCCATGGCGGACATGCAAGGGGCCATCACTTCAGTAACCAACGCTACGGAGGAGAATATGAAGGCGGTGGAAGGCATGAGGCAAGACTTGCAAGAAATCTTGGCAAGACTTGGTGGAGAACCAAATGGGGGCAACCGCATACCACCCCCAAGCATGGAAGAGGAGCAGCCCTTTGATGGAAGAAGAACTAATATGTCCGAGTCTACTAGAGGAGAGCCAAGGCAACGACCAGCACTTAGATTCGGTGGGAGAGTGGAGAATGAGCGGGAGGTAGTGGAAAGGTGGCTGCGCGAGGAAGAGCCCAACCATGATGCTGATGATGATGCAAGGACAGAAGAAGAAGTTGGGGGGAGTCGGTATAGGGAGGAGGTGCCCTATGACCGAGTCCATGGAGATGCTAGAAGACATGAGAGACCACAAAGAAGCCACGACTACCATGATGATGATGATGAGGGAAATCGGTTTAACCACCGAGGACCTCGAAGACCCCATTATCGCGGAGGTGACTATGAGATCGATGATGGAAATCGGTTTAACAACCGAGGACCAAGAAGGCCACAATACCGTGGAGGTGACTATGAAGAAGATGAAGGGAATCGGTTTAACAACCGAGGACCAAGGAGACCGAAGATTGATTTTCCCAAGTTCAATGGCGGTGACCCTCATGAGTGGCTAGACAAGGCGGACCATTACTTCCATGTTTACGAAGTTCCAAGGGAGGAAAGAGTAGCTACGACTTGTTTCTTCCTTGATGGAAAGGCAAACAAATGGTGGAGATGGATTCGGACCCAGTACGAGAAGGAAGGAAGAAGGCTCGGGTGGACGTCATTTGAGAGAGAGTTGTTGATGCAATTTGGGCCATCGCCCATTATCAACCACCATGGCCAACTGGCCAAGCTAAAACAAGAAGGCAAGGTACATGCCTACGTGGAGGAGTTCCGTCAACTCCAAACCTTGGTGAGGGGTTGGTCCGAGGAGGCGCTTGTTGGTACCTTTGTGCATGGGCTGAAGCCATGGATTGCCAAAGAGCTCAAGTTGAAGCAACCCACAAGGCTACAAGAGGCGATGAGGATGACAGAGATCCTTGAAGAAAGCCACCACTTCGAGAAGAGACACACCAAAGACCAAGTGGCTAACAAGGCTCCTAAACCCTTGTACTCCACAGGGTCTTGGAAGGGAAAGGAGGCGGCTATGGGAGACTCAAGGAGCAAAGAAAAGGAAGTCAAAAAGCTGACCCGTGAGGAGCTGGATGAGTATATCAAGAAGGGCTTATGCTTCAAGTGTGGTGAGAAGTGGAGCCGAGACCATCAATGCAAGAAAGCCGCCAAGGTGATGTTCATGATCGATGAAGATGAGGAGCATGCGGGGGAGTCTAGTGAAGAGGAGCACGGGCATGAGGAGTCCTCTAGTGAAGGGGAAAGTGAGGAGGCCGAGCTGAGCCTTAATGCTATGTCCGGAGTGCAAAAGCCCTCAACCATGCGACTCATGACTTGGGTCGGAAAGCATGAAGTGACCTTCTTGTTGGATAGTGGGTCTACCCACAACTTCATCAACTCCCGCATTCTTTCTAAGGTGGGATTGCATGGGGAAGAAGTAGAGCCATTCGAAGTCAACGTGGCAAATGGCGAGAAGCTAAGATGCGAGATGGTGGTGAGAACCGTGAAGATGAATGTCCAAGGTGTCCGCATAATGGCTGATCTCCATGTACTTTCCTTGGTGGGATTGGACGTGGTCTTGAGCAACGCTTGGCTAAGAGACATTGGCAAGGTTGTCACGGACTATGAGAAGATGACTATGGAGTTCAAGCTTGGAGGAAAGAAGAGGATGTGGACAGCTCTAGCATCAAAAGAGCCAAGGCCTTGCGAGGCCCACATGTTCGAGAAGCTATGCAAAGGTGGGGCTCATTGCTTTGCCATAGTGATGGGCCAAGACAAAGAAGAAGACGGGCAAGGAGAGAAGCATGGCGATGGAAGTGAGGAGCTGCCCCAAGGTGTGAGGACGATTTTGGAAAGACACAAGGAAGTATTGGAGGTGCCTACCTCGTTGCCTTCAAGAAGGGAGTTTGATCACCGCATCGTGTTGAAGGATGCGAGTAAACCGGTAAATGTGCCACCATACCGGTATGCTCACTTTCAGAAGGGTGAGATTGAAAGACAAGTGGAGGAGATGTTGGCTAGTGGCTTGATCCGACCAAGCACGAGCCCTTTTTCATCGCCGGTGTTGCTTGTGAGAAAGAATGATGGAAGTTGGCGCTTTTGCACCGACTATCGGGCCTTGAATGAAGCGACGGTGAGGGATAAATTCCTTATTCCTACTGTGGATGAGATGCTTGATGAGTTGCATGGAGCTCATGTGTTCACCAAGCTAGATTTGTGGGCCGGATACCATCAAATCCGGATGAAGGAGGAAGACACCCACAAAACGGCATTTAGGACTCACTCCGGCCACTATGAGTACCTAGTGATGCCTTTTGGGCTATGCAATGCCCCGTCGACCTTCCAAGCGGCTATGAATGCCATATTCAAGCCATTCTTAAGGAAGTTCGTATTGATGTTCTTCGACGACATCTTGGTGTATTCGAGGAGTGTGGAGGAACACTTGGAGCAGTCGGAACGTGTGTTGGTGATATTGAAGGAGCACAACTTCTTCATCAAGGCATCCAAATGTGCCTTTATGCAAGAAGAGCTAGAGTATCTTGGTCATATCATCTCGGGCCAAGGAGTGAAGGTGGATCAACGGAAGGTTGAAGCTATGGTGGATTGGCCCTTACCCAAGGATGTGTCGGCCTTGCGAGGCTTCCTTGGATTGACGGGTTATTATCGACGGTTCGTGCAAGGCTATGGATTGATAGCCAAGCCACTTACGTCGATGCTGAAGAAGGAAGGCTTTGAATGGACCGAAGAAGGAAGGAGGGCCTTTGAAGACTTGAAGAGAGCCATGACCAAGACACCCGTCTTGGCCTTGCCTGACTTCAAGAAACCATTTGAAGTCTATACTGATGCAAGTGCTGAAGGGATTGAGGCGGTACTAGCACAAGAAAGGAGGCCCATTGCATATATCTCAAAGGCCTTAGGGCCAATGAAGAAGGCATGGAGCACTTATGCAAGGGAAATGTTGGCGGTGGTGCATGCAGTGAAGGTATGAAGACCTTACCTCTTGGGGAGAAAGTTCACCATCGTGACCGATCAGCAAGCATTGAGACACTTGCTAGAACAAAAGATAGTGACGCCGGAGCAGCAGAAGTTCCTTGTGAAGCTGTTGGGATTCGAATATGACATTGTGTATCAACCCGGCAAGGAGAATAAGGTGGCTGATGCCTTATCGAGGAAGAAAGGAAGTCCAATGATGTGGACTCTCTATGAAGATGAGGCCGAACTTAGTGCCTTGAGTGGAGCTGAGTGGAGGATATGGGACAAGCTTAGAGAGGCCGTGGAGTTGGATGCAAGGTCTCAAGAGATCATTGAGAAGCTTGAGAGCCCATGTGATGGGGTGACCGGATTCAAGTTGCAGAATGGGCTTATCTACTATAAGTCCTACATCTATGTGCCAGACGTGCCCAACTTGAGGAAGGAGATCCTTACTCACTTCCACCATAGTAGGGAAGGTGGTCACTCGGGATGGCTTAAGACCTACATAAGGGTCAAACACTTCTTCTATTGGGAGGGCCTCAAAAGAAGTGTCAAGAAGTTGGTGGCCGAATGTGACGTGTGTCAAAAGACCAAGCATGATACAAGAGCCCCCACGGGCAACCCTTGCCCATACCGGAAGCTATATGGGAAGACTTATCTATGGACTTCGTGGAGGGCTTGCCCACAAGTCAAGGGTTTGAAGTGATCTTGGTGGTGGTGGATCGCTTAAGTAAGTATGCTCACTTCATACCCCTTAAGCATCCATTTACGATGAAGAGTGTGGCAAAGGCATTTGTGGATAATGTGGTGAAGCTCCATGGTTTCCCTAGAACCATAGTGACGGATCGGGATCGGGTATTCATGAGCTCCTTTTGGAAGGAAGTGTTTTCACTTCAAGGAAGCAAGATGAAGACAAGTTCTTCATATCACCCGCAGACCGATGGCCAAACAGAGGTGGTCAACCGTACGCTAGAACAATACTTGTGGTGCTATTGCCACGATGAGCAAGCAAGGTGGATGGAGTATATGTCATGGGCAGAATATTGGTACAACACCAAGTACCACTCATCTACCACACTTAGCCCATTTGAAGTGGTGTATGGGAGGAAGCCTCCTACCTTGGTGACTTATGAGAAGGGTACGGCCAAGAATGCAGAAGTGGATGAAGCCTTACTCACTAGGGATGAGATCCTAGCCAAGGTGAAGAGGGAGCTCAAGAAAGCCCAAACTAGCATGAAGAAGCAGTATGACAGAAGAAGGAGACTTGAGGAGTTTGAGCCCGGGGACTTCGTATAGTTGAAGCTCCAACCGTATGGGCAAAAGACAATGAAGAGAAAGGTGAGCTACAAGTTGGAGAAGAGATACTATGAGCCTTTCAAAGTGGCTGCCCGTGTCGGGATCGTTGCATATCGGTTGGAATTGCCACCAACCTCAAGACTTCACCCGGTATTTCATGTGTCTCTCCTCAAGAGACGGGTTGGAGATCCTAGTTTGATCGTGGAGGAATTGTCTTCCTTTGATGAAGAAGGAAGAATGCTTCTACAACCTGCCATAGGCCTTGAGTACAAGATGGTGCCAAGGGGAAGGTTTAGGAGGAAGATTTGGAGAGTGTTGGTGCAGTGGAGTGGGCAACCAAGAGAGGAAGCAACTTGGGAGGACTATGATGAGATAGCCTCAAGGTTTCCATAATTTACCCTTGAGGACAAGGGTACACTTAATGGAAGGGGGAATGAAAAGGTCCCCAGAGAAGACCTTGGACTGAACGGCTGCGAGGAGGAGAATAACACACGAGATGCGGCGCCAATGACACCCATGGGCGCCTTTGACACCCCACCAGCGCGCGCGGCAGGAGCACATGACACGCCCACAGCGCGCGCAGCCGAGGCACCACAGACAAGTCATGGCATCAGCATGCGCGCGCGCGAGCAAGGCACACCAGCACCACTGACAAGCCATGGCAGCCCAACAATGCCCACGCCCAGCAAGCAAGTCAGCCAGCCAGAGACATGCCATGACAAGCTCATGGCCACCACATGGTCTTGCCATGACTCAGCACCACAGCAGGGCCCTGACCCCCAGCCAAGCCAAGCAGCAGCAGAGGGCCAAGAGTGACTAACCACAGCAGCCACCGCCGGCGGCGGAGCACCACCACCCTTAGCGGTGACCGGACGGGAAGTGATGAGCATGACCTTGGAAGTCGGAGGAGCATCACCACCCAAGGAGGAGTATGGCGACGGCGCCACCGTGTAGGGCGGCGGACGGCGGCGAGATCAGCATCTTCAGAGATTGCCTCTGATTATGGTAGTAATTCAATAAATCTTATCTTCTAGAATTAGATGTTTCTAGAAGATTGTATTTCCTTTCTGAGTTTTGATGATTTAGAAATGTATCATCAAATCTCTCTGATTCTGGGAATTGTTTCCTTAGAATCTTGAAGATTTGATTTAGATTGATTTGATTTGATTTGATTAGGGTTTTGTAAGCTCCTGAGAAGGCCTATATAAGCACTCCTCAGGAGCATTAGAATTCATTCAGAGAAGAGTTGAGTAGTGAGAGCTAGAGAGCTTTCTGAGAGTGGTCAGGCATAGGCAAGTTTATGCCAGTAGACTTGGGGGCTAATAACCTCTTAAGTTGGGCGTGCTTGGGCTAATAACCCTTGTACGATTGTTCTTGTGTTCTTGTGGTTCGAAGGACTAATAATCCTAAGACCACGTTCTTCGTAATAAGAGAGGTATTATTCATTTGTTGAGTGTTTTGATCCTAAATTCTTCGCTCGTGTGTTACTAGAAACGGTTCGGGAGGATCGATTACGGTGTTGGAGCGGATCGCGTGGAGGAGCTGGTGATTGTTATGGAGTCCTAGACCGGGGACCCTAACAGGTTTGCTGATTTCAATTTTTGGCTTTTGTTTCTTGATTCTTTGTTGCTAGTTGTGTTGGCCTTTGTTTAGCCCATTGTTAGTTTCTTTTTCTTTGTTGTATCCGGCTCTTCAGTGGGCTTTACCAATCCTTTGTGGATCTTTTCCGACCTTTCATTGGAGCTTGTTGTGTTCAAGTTGTGGCGTCGTATCTACTGGCTAGTCTAGGTTCCGAAAGTTTTGTCTACCGTTTCCGATCACCTCTCTCACTCACTACTTAGTATGAAACATATAGTAGTTTCTCCGATCTGCTTTCAGATCCTACTAGTTATATTCAACTTGATTATAGCTTGATTCGGTTTCATTTTATAAAACATGACTTAGAAAGAAAAAAAAAACTCTTGGGTTTGCATTCACAATCACCAATTCTTTCCTAGCCCCAGATTCGATTGGCGGACATTAATTGGTCAGCACCAAACTTATGGTTGTAGTCATTGAAGAATATAGGCAGAAATAACATAAAAAAAGGGGTAACCCCAGTAGGCCAGTAGGGTACTCGTTGGTGGGCGTCAGGTTATCATCAGTCTTTTACCTAATTTTTCTTCTGGGCCAGTCTTTCACACTTTTGGACTAACAATTGAAATCCGTCTGTGGGTCGCGGCCAGTAATTTTCCATGAACTCCAGCTAAACTCGACAAAGACTAGCTAGTTGACCATCTCTTTCCATATCCATTTAACCTTGTAAAACATGCAAATAATAACTTCGAATACAACTGAAGCAAAATTTAATAATTTATTTTCTCGACAGTCTGGGATAATATATCCTATCTTCCTGCCTCAACTTTTCCAGCTATCCTGTTGAGTTTTAAAGAGTCTCTCTCTCTCTCTCCACAACTTCAAATATTTCCTTCAGTCGATTGGTAGACTTCTCTGTTATGTTCCGAGTGATCCGCTGCTGGAACTTGGTGCTTTTAAGCCAGGTTACAGCCATGAAAGCATCTCACTTACATGCGCAATGAGCCCGCTACCGGCCAAAATCTCTGAATCTGGCCTCCACGGCTACTATGCCACAAAGTCCTCCTTGATTGACCCCGGATAAGTAATGCAATCATTTTCCTAGGGAAGAAAAAAAAAACAGATATCTACTAGCGCTCTTGAATCCTAAATGAAGCATTTAAACATAAATTACAAGAGAATTGACCACTCACATTGACGGGAAGTTCTGCAGTGTAAACCTTGGACATCTTTACATCTTCAATATCGAGAACTAATCCAGCATCTTCAAGCATGATGGATCTCTCCTCTTGATCCTCCTGCTCTTCTGCAATTTGTGCTTGCTGATTAGGGGTCAACGTTCTTGTTCTCCACAAAGCCATAATAGTTCTGTCACCACAACATGGTGAATCATCAAATTTAAGGTTAATAAATTGTGCGAAATTGGGAAAATCATCATTTAATATGAATGTACTCGATCTAAGTTCTTCATTACACTACTACCTGCAAGCTTCATTGAACGATACAAAGGATTGGAAATAAAATTTCAGCCTGCCTTCTTCATCTTGAGACTTTGCCCCATGCCTCGCATCAAGACCTCGACCCCTTCGTAGAAGTATGAACAAGGTAGGGCTGCCCATAGATGCCAGGGATGGAGGGAGCACTTGTATATCTTCAATATCCTCCCAAAGAACGAAAAATTTGGTTTTATGTCCAAACAGATTGGCATAAAACCCTACAATTCTTGCAGAAAGAAAAAGCCGGCCCTGCACCAAAGAGTCATCTCAACTTCAAGCTGATAGAAAGAGAGAGAGAGAAAAATAAATACGTAAACATAAACAGTTCAATCTAGCCATTGGAACCATCAATAGTCTAAACTAAACAAATTTTCGGAGCATTTTGGCCAAGCATAGATCAGCAAACTGTGCTTTGTAAAGCCTTTACGTCATGACTCAATTAATATTTATTTTTGCATGACATAAGGAACTTTCATGCTACATTCCCAATTTGTACTTTATGTTCTAACCCAAACTTAGAAAATACCATGGTACTTGTGTATTCCCCACAGGGCCAAGTTACCATATTGTAGATAATCCATGTTCAGTGTTAGATTAATCCCCTAATGGTAACTTCATGCGACTGCTAGGCTAGCAAAACTAGTTAGAGAAACTTAAATAAACTCTATGTCTTGAGACTAGACTAATCCTAACAAGCTAAATAGTTGGCCACTCTTAGATTCCAGAATTAGAACGTATAGTAATGATCCTTATTGACCATTATTATAAAGACATATGCATTCCCATGTAAAATACAACTAGCACCTGTAACGGCATCTTTCTCTTCAGGGAGCATGTAAAGTTGCTGATGAGAAACTCTTCTGGTGGCAACATAAATAGTTTCTGGAATGTTGAATTCTTGTGAGGTGATCTTAGACTCAACTGTCAATCAAGCATTAATGCATTAGAGTAACATTTCTCGTAGGAAAACTAGAAACTGCCTGTTGTGTCGACAGCATTATTCTAAACATTGACGAGGCACCGCCATACCACCAAAATGGCTATGCATGATTACGCAGGAAACGAGGGTGCTGAGATTGAGCTTATCATATGGTATGGCAAAAAGATTGAAAAAGAAAATTGGAGTAACGAAGTACTTACCTTCTTTCCAACTTCCTTCTCCATCTTGGACAAATACTCCTTAATAGTTTCAACTCCCTTATCATTGTCTAAGAAAATCCTCAAGTGTATTTTTGACTGGGAAGACTGAGCAAGCTTTCCTTCAAGGGGGACCCACATATCCGCGAGTTCAGTAGATGTGTGTTTAACAAAACTGATCTCAGTGTGCCCAAGCAAGGTGGCCTGGTCAAACGGACCATCAAAATCAAAAACTTCTACATCTAAAACTGATGGTGGCTCTTCCATAGCATCAAACTCAAGTATCTCTGCATAATTGGTTCGAGAGTCACAGAATAAAAGTTGGATGAACATACATAATGGAAACATCATTTGAAAACAATGGTAAGCAGTTAGAACCCTCACCATTCCATTGAGGATCATGAGTTTGAAGCTTGACAGAGCTTGTTCTTGTCTTGCCATTGCAGGTGAAGACGACATAGGGATCTGAAAACTCCGTCGAAACCAACGACGCTAAGTTGGTCCCTTCGACTAAGGCTATGGTTAGAACCCATCCATCACCTTGGGCCTTTACTCCATGATCACTTCCTGTTGAAACAGGTAGGTATAATAAGCAATGCTCCAAAAAAGTGAGAAAACAGAGTGCAACTGTTTTATAGATTCAAGTCAGCTGATAAGATATGTGCTAAGAAGGATAAAATGCTTGCCTCTCTGCAACCTAGCTTGCACAAAGTGTGCGATCATGTTATAGACATGCTTCAACTGAGTGACCAGAATTCCACATGTGATAATCTCCCCTAAGCTGTCTGGCAAGTCAAGTCCATTAAATTCCAAGCCTTGGAGTTTGCCGGGCTCAGAGATCAGAATATGCACCAGGACATACAAAACCATAAAAATTGCTGAAACTAAAGTGAGATTCCAGAAGTATTCAGTTGCTAATTTTAAGTCTGATTCATGTTCTGTTTGTAAAGTTGAGAGCACGATATCCTTCTTTGATAAGTGCATGGAATCCAAAGTTCTAAAATTCTGAGACAGCAAGTTGGCAAACTGGTCGAAACTCTCCTTCAGCCCCTGACGAACTCCTCCTTCGATCATGCCTCTCATCATAGTGTTTTGGAGGAAGTTAATGGCCCAGGATACTATAAGATGGGATGATTCTTCTCCTGATGATAGCTCTGGTCCAGGCCCTATTTTGTAAAGCAATTCAACCTTGAATGCACTTCCATAAGGCACTTCAGGTGTACTTACACTTGCCAATACAGCAAATTCCCTTCCATCTGCTCTTATATAGGTTTGCTCCTCTGTGGCTTTTACAGCCTTGACCAACTTAGTTGCAGCTTTTGTGTAGGAAACAATCCGAGTTAAACATGATGGGTCTCCTGATTTCCATATCCAGTCCCCCTCTTGCACATTAATCATTCCCTGTAGGTCTGCTAAGTTTTTTCTGAACTGTGAATGGGAAGCAAAAAGAAATGCATTAAGATCACAGGATGTTACTGCATATATCTGATCGATAAGAATGCCACTGTGCAGGTTATCGGGCATCTTATCTTGTCTACTATCTGTTGACTGCATCTTCTCCATGCCGTGTTCAAAGCAACAGCTAGAGGGATCTTCCTCCATGCAATCCTCATAATCGGATAATGTACTGGATAACTCCGAAGAATCACTATTTATTGAGGCTTCTTCATTCTTATTGAATATCTTCTCAAGACGACCAGCAATGGTCTTCATCAAATGTTTCCCTTCTGCTATCTTTCGGCTTCGATCTTTGAAGCTAACTTTGTCCTGACATGGTATCCATGCACCTTCAAATTCTGTAGACTCCTCAACACTGAGGTTTGATTGTGCGCAACAGAGCTGGTTGGTGGAAGTTTCACAGCCTTTTCCGTGGAGAGAAACAGTAAGAAGGATTTTCCCTGCAAAGTGGCAGAGATATTATAGACTAGAAAATGTACGTATCCAAAGATGCCTGAGATGAGTAAGGACACCGCTTAAAGGTCGTGGTTAGAACTTCAATTGAAAGGCCAAACAAAGGCAACAGGGATATAGTGCCAGTTATATATGCTTCTCAATTTAACTTCAATCATCATTTTGGCAAGTTGGTTTTGGAGCTGGATGTACTAAAATCCGGGATGCAGTTCAGCAGCACTCGGATTGGAATTTAAACTGGGTTCCCAGGCAGCAGAACAAGTTGGCCAAGTGAGGAGCCCAGTATCATCTTTTTGGCAAACCCATTTTGGAACGGATTCCTCCGTATGTTATTAACTGTGACTGGCAGTATAAGCCACCCTGGTATGTATATAATCATCTTTGCTTAGGGGAAAAAAAACTTCAATCATCATTTCTCTATCACTGTTTTCATCAAGTTCATTACAATTCTTGTTTCAAGGTACGTCATAATATTTGATGGTTATCTTAGATATCGTGGCTTAGACACGCGCCACGTACATTGTGTTGCCTCAAGATGTCCTTTCGGTAAATGAGAACCTTGTTCCAATGCCACAAGACAACAAAGGGCTTTCCCAAATAGTAAAATTTTGAAAAGATGCTAAAACTTTCGTTGTATACATGAATTTTGCTCAACTGTAATAAAACTACTGATTTATGAACCATGTGGTGTGTACTAAGAACACCACATTCGAATCGATTTGTTAAATATGATATAAAAGAGACTGTGACTGAGAGACTAACCGCAATCTTTATTAATAAATTTCCCCGTCTTTGGGCTTTCAAGAAGAAACCATGTAGGCTGCAAGGTATGGTTTTTCTCCGCGGCAACAGACCATACCGGAATCGAAACGCGACCCAATAAATTTCCAGAGCCATTGAAGACTTTGGACTCCTCAACTTGGTGAAAAACTGACACAACAAGCTCCTCATTCACATCATGGACCCTCAACACAAACTCCTCATTCCAAACGGGCGCCACGGTGTTCCTCAAGATCCTAGTCTTGGACTTGCGCTTTCCAACCCGAAGCTTCACATTGGTGTCCTTCACAGGCAAGTCTCTGGCCTCCAACACGTACACATATAGCCTCATGACAACAGAACTTCACCGCTATTACTTGTGAAACAAAACGAAGTGGGGTCGAAGAGAGGTGGGGTTGAATGGGCTTTAAAGTTGAAGATAGTGATTGTTGTTGGGAGGAAAGAGAGAATTTTTGTTGAAGCATGATGAAACGTGGATGTAAATGCACAAGGACACGAGGGAAAGTGATAAAGAAAACGGAAATTGGAAAGCTGTGGAATTTGTAAGTGGGTCGGTTTGCCTTCCAAGTAAAGCTCAAGGGGGGCCCTCATAACTTCCTGAGAACCGTTCTCTTTTTTTTTTTTTTAATCATCTTTCGTTGCAAAATCAAGAGGTTGAAAAATTTCAAGAAGAAGCTCTAAGGAAAAATTAGACATCTGAAGAGTAGGTGGGCCAACGATCAGGATGACCGAAATGTCATATAAAGACTCACAAGGAACAAAAAAAACATAACAAGCAGTAAACTAATATGATTAACAGAAAAGAAAAGAGTATGACAAAATACAGTGACACGAACAGCAAACTAATACGGTTCTCCTGTACGCTCTAATTGTTTATTGCTTTTTAGGGGTTGATTTTTTGCCTTCTTGTTTGCTCAGTAAAGCTTTCCTTCACCAAATTCTTTTCTCAGTAGTTTTGTTCGAGAGCTCTGAGAATTTCGAATCCGAAAAAGGGAAGGAATAATCAAATGCTATCGTCATCCCATTTTGTATATAAACTGGTAAATTTAAAAGAGATTATTAGGGTAGTGTTTGTAAATTTAAAATATATAAAAAAAAAATTGATTCATCTAAAATTTTTTAATGCAAATATGACAAACTTAAAATTTTAATAAAAAAATTCAAAATTATTTCTTTCTTCTTATTAAATATATTTATATGATAAAAAAAATTCAAGCAATGATCTCTCATCACTTTTTTTACTAAGATCTCAATTTTCACAAAATTCTTAAAATTTCTAAAAAAATGTTGATTTGGAAACAACCATATGTCATCCGAACCAAAGTTCTCAAAGTTCATGGGTTAACAAGACAGCCAGATCTATGAGGCCGGGGGAAACAACAGGAATGCATATGTCATCGCTTCAGATAAATGACACGTACGATATATCTGCCGTTTTGCTTGGGATCTCAGGGGAGATTGAAACGACCGCCACATAGGGCACCATTTAAAAAAACAACAACCTAGGACTCAAACGACAGTAGTTTATATAGTGTTCGAAAGTTCGAAGCGCGCTTATAAGCCGTTAAGATATACCTTGGGGCTTGGGCCCTCGAAAGCGGCAACAATCACAGCGCCGTAAGAGATAAACGACAAGCAATTACCGTCCTTTTGTGGTTTCTGTCCATAGAAAAGGAGCTGATTTTCACACCAAGCCCGGAGAATCTTGGGGAAAGATGTTGCAGTTCCCGGCGTTCATGATCCAGTACCCGTGGGCGACGAGGACGATCCCGACGTCGCTTCTGCTTCCTTCTCAGTGGCCCCAACCCCACAGCGAGGAGCTCCTCCTCGCCATGGAAGAGTCCGATTTTGATGAAAAGGTACCTTTTAACTTAGGGCTTGGTTTCCGAACGAAAAATTGCTAAAGCCTTGAATTTTATATGCCTCTGTTTTCTAATTCTTAACTATCATTCGAGCCTTCGAGGATATAATCAACCATTTGCCTTGTGGGTTTTAAGAGATTCACCCCAAATTGCGTTCCCAGAAAACAGTTTGCGCTAATTGTAGAGGATTCACCACTCAGCTTTACTTGCATTTGAAAGCTTTTTATTATCTAAAACAAGCGTAAAAATGTTGTTTTTGTTCTTCTTTCTTCTTTTTTTTTTTGGGGGGGGGGGGCAATGTAAATTTTTTTTTGAAAAAATCTCTCCACTGCAGTAATAAGAGTTTGATCAGTCATATCCAAAGATCCAGGTTTAGATCACTCTGAATGGATGCTCGAAAAAAGCTCTGTTTCCTAGGCTCTTATTTGTTCGAGGTTGATATTCATTATGCATTGATGGCATGATGTCCCAATCTTGGAATATCCGGACATTGGATTTGGTTGATTATAGAAGTCAGGGTGGTTTTCTGGATTTTCATGTCCTGAGAGAAGAGTTTGATGTTTTAAAAGGAGGGGAGATTATGCTTTTGTCTGGATATCCGTTGAGACAAGTTCAAGTCGTCACAAAGTTATACTTCATCAGCTTGGGGTCTAATGGTATTTGTCTTTGGTTTCTGGGATAAAGTTATACTTCATCAGCTCGTAATGGTTCTTGTCACATGGGATTTCTGTGCGCAAAACTTCAATAAATTTTGGCCGAAATGATATGAAAGGACCGTGGGTGAAAAATCACGTGTTTCCAAATCAAATTCCAACCAGATATGGTATTACTACTGGCAGCATTTGCGTTTTGGAAGGTTGTAACAAATCAGTTAATTTGGTTTATAAGCCATACTGTCTCCGGCTGTACGTCTGGTTTTGATGGTTGCCTTTGTTTAATTGATTTAGTTGTTCTACTTAGCGATCGTCATTTAATGTTGTAATCATAGTGTGCGCTCTCTCTGATAAAGTTCCCTACCTAACTTGATTCCGAACTTATCCGCTGCGGTCAAAAGTTTTGATCTAATAATTTAATTTTCTTGCATCTTAAAGGAGTTCCTGTCATTGTATTAATGCATATAACTCTTGCAGTGTAACGAAATCAGGAAGACTAATAGCAGCCTGGTTGTGATGGGGAGAACTACTGCTGATAATGAGAAGGAGGAGTATGGCAACGAAGCTGATGATGATGATGCAGACAATGCAGAAGAATCTGAGGGTGAAGAGTTTGAGCAGGAAACTGCTTGAGAAAGCTGCCTCTCTACTTTTATTGTTTTGTCTGGAAGATTCTGAATGCTGGCTTACCTTATGGATTCTAGAGTTTACGTTGTCCTAAATTTTCTACCGATAATATTAAATAGTATCGTGAAACAAGATTTGGTTCTAAAATTATATTCGACTCACACAGGCAGTTGATTCGTTCTTTCCTTCACCTGAAGCCATAACGTGCTCCCATTTCCCATAATCGGGGTCACATAGTCAAGGTTCGAAATCCTCCCCTTCTTTCCTGGTTTAAACAAACAATGTTGGCTCTCCAAGTCCCAAGGGGTAGTTTGGCTTAATTATAATCTTCTGGGTTTCATTAAATAATTGTTTCCATCTTCCTAAGTAGGTTTTATGTCGTAATTCCTAGAAGGGATTGAAGTTTATTTTTTATTATTATTATATTTGATCCTCCTCCCCATTAAGCATTCCAGCCGTTATTTACACGGCACAGTTCAGGAAGGTTCGAGGCAGGTGCTCTCCCTAGGATCTTCTTAAGGCCCGCAGCCAAATGGCATCTGGTACCTCCGTCGTTGACCTGCAAATCAGGCAAGTAAACACAACGAATTAATACAAACCAATTTCAAAGAATAATATATATTTCTTACACACTTGTTAGCAACAAAGCCAACGCAATGTGAAAGCAAGAACATGTCAAAGACCGCTCTTGACACAGAAGACCTCTGACGGGAACTTTCGTCCGTCAAAAACAAATACGTGGCACAACCGGAAAAGAACACGGGCCTGTCCAGATTAAAGGGCGAGTAACGGAACCCTAACGGCATACTTCAGTGACGAACAGATGCCGTCAAGTATGGAACTCCGGGAACAAATATCTCAGGCGCAAAGCTCATGCATCATCTCATTTCAAGACCGTTTTCAAAAAATCATTCAAATTTCACATCCCAATCACATTTACTTCTTTCTTTTTCTTTTTCTTTTTTTTTTGGGGGGGGGGCCCGGGGGGGGGTTACTAATTTTCGTCATCATATAATGTCCTCTGCTTGTGTAATTTCCTTATTTATGCGTCTGTATTGGGGCCTCACTGCCAGTAATTGAACCGAGGAACACAACAGGAATACGGAACTCTAGGGTTCTCCTGGACATGACAGTTGTAGCGATAGGCTTTTCAGAACAACTCCGACCGCCGACGACATATGCAACCGGAGACGAATACGCCCGCTGTACGAAGCGGTAGGCCGCCGAGGTTTTCAATGAATCGACGGGTGCGAAAGGCGATTTGCACGCAGAGAAATCGAGGCTCGGTGGAGTCGACGAGGGGGGAGAGATTTTCTTGAGAGATTTCGGCGGCGAAAGAATGGCTCTAATCTTCAAAGGATGAGACACTGAAGACGAAGCCCGATCGTATTCTTCAATGAGATTAGCCAAATCTTCTTCGGAGGTGATTGAGATCAGGGTTTCCAAATCTCCGCGCGGTAACTGACACCTCAGAGTCACAGAGGAGCCACAGAATTCAACGAGCTTCACCATTAATTCTGAAAAAGTCACAAAAAAAAACATATTTACTAAAATCGAACAAACTCACAGAAACTGCAACAGAATACGAGTGTGCGGAGTGGAAAAAACGAACCTGCGAAAGTAACGGAGCGATCAACGGCGAGGACTCGGGTAAGTCCGCCGACATAGCGAAGCTTGCCGTCGGTATGGCGAGGGAGGATCTTTCCCCCATAGCTACAAAGAAACTTGATGGACTCTGTGACTTTGTTAGACACCATGACTGCCACGTACAGTTTTTATACAACTGACGGAGATAGAAGGTTCTAGAGAGAGACGAGGGAGGGGGCTTTGAGACTTGAGAAATTGCTTACTGCCTGCTTCAAACCACTGGGGAGAGGTTTCGCTATGTACTTATAGGGGGCGAGTCTGGGGAACTGACGTCATAGGATGGACCCACACGCAAAATGGAGGATAAACAAACAAAAAAATTGGGGAAGCGAGCTGCCTTGTGCCTACCAGGAATGCTAAATAATATCCGCATATTCTTTTTCCTTGGAAAAAGCAATTACAAATAACAAGAAAGAGAGTGGTTAGAGGCCCAATGGGTCCCACGAGCCCAACTCATAGTGGTTAAAGGAATGCCTTAAATCGGGGGAATCAAACTGTAGAACAATAGAACATGCACTTTATACACTTTTTACTCGTTACATCAGTCACATACTATATATTCTTTAATTTTTTTTATAGATCTATATATTTTTTATTTTAAATTATTCATTTTGACATTTGTATAATTTAACTATTAATGTTATATAAGTTAAGCCCTTTACTATATTTTCTACTCATAAATTATTGGATACATGATATATTGCACTTGTAATTATCAATATTAGATATTTTCATATAATTTACTCACTTTGACACGTTACATCATTTAACTATCAATATTATACACGTTTCTTAAAATTTAATAAATTAATAATAGTATCTTTAATATATTTAAAGTATGTCAATAAATTATCGTCATTTTAATCTAAAATTTTGATAAATAATATAAAATATCTAAAATTAATAGTTAAATAGTGAACATAATAGTTTAGAGTATAAAATGTTAAATTTACCGTTGGTGTATGGAAAATGAAAAAAAGTACTTTTTCCTATAGTTTAGGTTTTACCATTCCATTCAGGTCGTCACAGCTGCGACCTTTTTCATGGACATGGTCCCGCCGTGCGCCTTCCATCTAAGACCAAACTGATTTTCCCTGAATCATACAAAAGTGGAAATTTCTGCTCGTATTTTCTTAATTTTGAAAGATTTGCGGTAACGCCCGCGTTTATATTTAAACAAAAATAAATCTAACAATATAGACTCCGAATAATAAAAGTGATAGAAGCTAATTATAATACCCTGAATCATATAAAAGTGGAAAAAGGTAATAAATAAAAAATAAGTTTTATAAATACTAACCTAATTTAAAATTAAACCAGCGTGTTGTTTCACTGTATGGAAAACGCATAAAGTATGACAGTTGAACCATAGAATATAACTATATGGCTTTTAGACTTAATATACTTGTTAGAAATTAAACTTCTCCTTCAACGGGGGGAGGGGGGTAAAAAAAAAAGAGTTGATTAAAAAGAGTCCGGCTCTTGAACAATGCACGAGCCACGAGGCCATCAATTTTTCAATACAAATCTCGCGCTCTCGTTGGAAAAGGAGTGCTGTTGCGTCCAATTGCCCCCTTATCCTCTGATGCGAAGGAGTAACGTGGCAGCGTCATCGGAAAAGTTTTACACGAAAAGCCCATCAAGCTAGAAAGTAGGAACAAATAATAACGGCAAACAGACTTGCCCAAAAAATAAAAAACCAATTGGAATATGCTATTTTGCATAGATTCTAAATAACAGAATATTTTTTTTACATAGATTCTAAATAGCATAATTTTTTCTCTGATAATATGCTATTTTGCATAGATTCTAAATAGTCTATTACGCATACACTTCAAATTTTTCGTAAATCTCAATAAATTTTAATATTTTTCTAAAATTTCGATAAACAAACGTGCCTAAATAAGCTAAGAGAGAAACAACAAATTAAGAACACGTGAAGTAGTCTCACAGCCCAAATAACATTTATTTCAAAGAGTCAATATAATACGGTTTCGAGGAGTCAAAATCCATTCTTCCGGCTGTTCAACTATGACCCTTGAAAGTTAGAACTCTCCTTCCCCTGTTTAAATTCAAATCTTTTTAGAATTTTCCTTCATAATTTTAAATTCAAATCCTTTCTTAATAAGTAGATAAAAAGCAAGGAGTAAGAAAAAAAATGAGGTTCAAAACTTATATAACCAATGAAAACGATATTAAAAGAACTATTCCTATTACACATTTAAGCTGATCAATATATGATTTATTGTTTGTTTGTTATTAATTGATATTTTCACATGCTATATTTGGCGGTAAGCAGGTTGACATATTATTGTAAGATTCCCACGAGATTTCAACTGAGCCACCAAGCGCATCAAGTGTCACGAAAGATGCACACTCCATCGCTTACAAACTCACACGACAAAAAGCAATACAAAGTTGCTGTCTAAACGACCAAAAGAGAATTATGGGTACAGAAAAGAGAAAAAGTGTTTACCGACATTATATAGCGTGGGATCCATGCTCCCTGAGCTGGATGGGCGTGGAAACGCATACTTGGTTGGAGTGACAAATTGCCAATCGGCATCGTTTTGAACTTCAGTTACTGTGCTCCTAATGTGAATCTCGAATATGAACTACCACTGCAAATATTCTCCTTTTCGAAGTCCTCCAAATTAGCGATGGTTAGGTCTGAATCCAACTGAAATTCTGAAGTTAGAGGTGCTTTCAAAATTACATTTATCGTTGTTGCCTTTTCGGTTTGTAAAAAATAGTTGGTGGTTAGTTTATAAGTATGAAGGAAAGTTTCACCTTTTCAGATTATCATGTCTTAGCTTAATAGTCTACTGAAGAAATAAGTTGTTGCCTTTTCGACCCAAGACCCGATATTTAAGAAGGAGATTGTTTGGATTAATTTTAGTTTTTGTTTTAAAAAAATTGTATTTTGTATAAAAAACAAGCATTTATGTGATATCCAACCAATCTTTAGATACGAGAAGCTGGGAATTTATTTACACCTTTTTACATCAAATCATCTATATTTACACCTTTTTACAAACTTTAACAAAAATTAAATATCTTTAAAAATTATCACATCTTTTACACAAAAATCTATAAAATTTCAATATACATAAATATTCACAATTCTATAAAAAAAATCTTATAATTTTTTCATAAAAGGAACCTCTCCTAAATTAATTTTTAATACACGAGTATTAAGATTAAACACCATATTGGGCAAAAGAAGATAAGGAAAATGCCAAAAGCGTAGCCAAAGACAGAAACGCAAAAGAGCCGAGACAGATGCCACCACGACGGACTGACTTGTTCCATGCTACCAAAGCTATATAACAAATTTTGGGATTTAGTGATCAACTAATCTATAACTGTACGCTGAGTCATCTTATCCTTTTTCTGAGCGGGACACAGAGGCACCCAGAGACCGGGGAGAATACTGGCCGTTCTGAGCCACATAAAACGCGGAGCTGGACAGGTGGAAACAAAAGCCGGGTTTGCGGACAGGTGGAGATATCTCACGGCATCAGCGGCAGAACCGAACTTTTCCTTCATCTTTACCTAGGTGCACGTTGAGGATCAGGAAGGAAACGGCAGCATGTTCCAATGTGACCGCAATTATAAATTTTATTAATGGCTCCCTATCCAAAACCTGAATAGCGACAGGAGCAGCAAGTCGGCGACCACATTCAGGCTTCCATTTGCTCGTATTTTTTTTTTTTTTAAAAAGAGAATAGAAAACCAATTGTCAGATCGGGACATTGTCGGCAGCAGAATTAATCCTCACTGTTGTTTTTTTCAATAAGAAATATGAAGAAGGAATCACATCTAAGTTAATCCTATGAGGCTGTTATTTTATTAGATTATTTAATATATATGAATAACTTAGAAAGGAGTATAAGACATGAGTATATATTTAGTTTTAATTACTTTGCAACAATAATTTTTTTAATTATATTCTTAATTTTTCTTGTGTCGTGTAGGGATGAGGGAGTAAATGGAACAAGTTGCTTCCCCTCTCTTGCTAGCAAGTTGGGTTTGTTGTGTATATGATGAAGCCAAACTTGCTTAAATCACAAAATTTATTAGACAGAAGGCCAAGGGAACTGAACTATGAACCCAGAGCTTGAGATGTGTTGGAAGGTTGAGCTGCACCTTTCTTCCTCCTACAAGCAGAGAAAGTAATCAAGAACACGAAGATTAATGTAGGATAATTCATTCCTTTTGTCGCATTTTATTATTACGAAGATTAATGTAGGATAACCGGAAACCGCCACCGTTAAGGGCCGGTTTTTGCCCTTAACGGTGTAGGTGTAGGTGACGATTTTTTAAAAACTAGCCTACCCGGTGTAGGTGCCAATTTTGGCCAAAACCGGTACCGACAGCCCTAACTCCGATTGGACTTGTTATAAAGAGGGTTGTCTCCGTTTGATTTTTATCCGCTCCTAGACAACAAGGACTCATCTATATCAACTTGGGCCACGACCCATCTCCATTCCTTCCGTGCTTTTCCTCCCGGATTACCCCTTCTGGGGCTGGGCCTCTTTCACAGTGAACAGTCCGGAGAAATCCACTCCATCAATATAGATGAAGAAAAGGTTCAAGAGGAATTTCTATTTTCGTATCTAGCAATACTCGTGGACCATATAACCTTATGAAGCTGACCGAGGGCTGTTGGACCTGCCTGACTTCTAAAGATTTTTCCTTAGACCATAATCAAAATCAGACTGTTTTACCAAAGTCAGCTGTTGAGATGCTCAAAGGTGAAAGGACCGGGTGAATGATTCTTTAACAGAAAAAATAATATAAATTTTTGATACACAGTCCCGGATGTTTACATGAGTTTCAAATAATTTATATCCTTGGATGGTATAAATAAGGGTAAAATAAACTTTCCACCCACAAACTACCATAAGTTTTACACTTTGCATCCTAAATTACCAATTTTGATACATTGCACCCTCTAACTACTAATTTTTGTCACTTTGCACCCTAAACTACACACTTTGAAATATTGCACCCTCCAACTACTAACATTAAACACTTTGCACCCTCCATTTGACAATAATACCCTTAATAAATTAATGAATTGACAACAATATCTTTAATATATGCAAAATGGGTCAATGGTTGTTGCCTGATTAATGAATGGGTCATGTGGCGTATTGAAAACTTTATGAGACGTTAGTTTGTAAAAGTATTTTAAATATATTTAATAAAATTTAGAAAACGCAATTTTAAAAATAAATATTAATATATTTTATATAATTTTCAATAACTTTTTATACAAAGTCTAATATATATATTTTTTAAAAAATAACAATTCTTCTCTATATTTTTTTACCTAATTCTAATATTTTTTATTAAATAATTACATTAAATTATTTTTTATATATATTTTTACAGATTCCAAAAAATAAATAAATATATTTAATTTTTTTTTACAAATCTTTACGCAAAAACTTAGAAAACTCAAATTTACACAAATATTCACGATTCTATCCTAATCTTACAAATTTTATAATTATTTAGAAAACAACGTCACAAGACTATTTCTTTTTTGTTAAAAAAAAAACTAAGACTAATTGATGCAGTGATGTGGAATCCACTCATTGACTTGGTCAATTTGGAAAGGCTATATTGGACGAACCTCCGACAAGACTAAAACCATATAGGCACCGACGTGCCTTGCTAAACAGCAACAATACGTTGGACTTAAAATTGATGTTCAAATCTGAGTTCTACCCTGTGCTCACTGGTGCAGCAATGGATGGCTGTGTTAGTTGCGAAGGTTGCATAATTTGGGACTGGCTGTGTTAGTTACGAAGGTTGCATAATTTGGGACAACTTTTAAGACCACCAAAATAAAGCTGATTTTACGACCTAAAAAAAAGAATTTTTAATGGCGGCCGAAGGAATATTCAAACGTAACGCTGGATTGGGACCGATGATCTTTCTAGCGAATTATAATTCAAACAAAACTGTCATGAAGTTTTCATTATCTAAATGTTCTTTGACCAATCTTCCACACCCACTCACCAAACTCTACATCCCTGCCGCCGGCAACAACTTGAGTCACCGAAGCCTGCACGGATGCTACCCCTCATCCTCCTAGTTGTTCAATTCCTCCTCTCCCCCACCTTTGCCGTCAACTTCCTCTACAATTCCTTCACTGGGATTGTCAATGCCACCGACCTTACGCTCATCAACGATGCGAATGTCGACTCCTCCGTCGTCCGCCTCACCAATGATTCCAATCAGTACTCCTTCGGGCGAGCCTTCTATCCCACCAAGCTCACCATGAGATCCACCTCAAATTCGTCGGCACTCTCTTCCTTTTCTACCTCGTTCGTGTTCTCAATACTGCCCACGATTTCTACTAGTCCTGGCTTCGGCCTCGCCTTTGTTCTCTCGAATACTACTTCCCCACCAGGCGCGCTTGCTAGCCAGTACTTCGGGATTTTCACGGACGATAAAGTTCCGACTGTGGCGCCCCTTCTTGCGGTTGAATTTGATACAGGACGAAACCCAGAGTTCAATGACCCGGATGACAACCACATCGGCATCGACCTTAATAGTATCATATCGGAGACGATCGTGACGGCTGGGTACTATAATTCAACAGGGGGTTTCGTCCCCGTGCGAATGCGGAATGGTCAGAATATACGAGCTTGGATCGATTTCGATGGTACGAGCTTCGAGATCAATGTTACCATAGCTCCGATTGGTGTTTCTCGCCCTTCAAGGCCTACGCTTAGTTTCAAGAATCCGGTGATTGCTAATTACGTTTCGGCTGAGATGTACGTTGGGTTTTCGGCGTCCAAGACCGAATGGATTGAGGCGCAGAGAGTTTTGGCTTGGAGCTTGAGCGACACCGGAGTCGCTAGGGAGATAAACACGACCAATTTCCCCCTTTTTGAGCCGGAGTCGTCGTCTAGTTCCTTGTCAGCCGGGGCAACTGCTGGGATTACCGTTGGTTCTGTTGCGTTTGTGGCCATTTGTGCAACTGGGTTTTACTTGTATTGGCGAAAGAGCAAGTTGAAAGATGAAGAGGATGAGATCGAAGACTGGGAACTGGAATACTGGCCTCATAGATTTTCTTACGAGGAGCTCAGCCAGGCCACCAATGGGTTCTCTAGTGACGATATTCTGGGCTCGGGTGGGTTTGGCAGAGTCTACAGAGGAACTCTGCCGAACAGCACGGAAGTCGCAGTCAAATGCGTGAAACACGACTCGAAACAAGGGCTGAGAGAATTCATGGCAGAGATCTCAAGCATAGGCAGGCTCCAGCACAAGAACTTGGTTCAAATGAGAGGATGGTGCAGAAAAGGCAACCAGCTTATGCTTGTGTACGACTACATGCCCAACAGAAGCCTCAACACATGGATCTTCGACCAGCCCAAGAAGCTACTCGGCTGGGAACAACGATGCAAAGTGCTCGCTGACGTGGCGGAAGGTCTCAACTATCTCCACCACGGTTGGGACCAATTGGTCGTTCACAGAGACATTAAATCCAGCAACATATTATTAGACTCAGACATGCAAGGCAGACTCGGTGACTTCGGACTCGCCAAGCTATACCAACACGGTGAAGTTCCGAACACAACACGTGTGGTGGGCACTTTGGGTTACTTAGCACCCGAGCTGGCAACAGTGGCCGTACCCACATCGTCCAGCGACGTGTACAGCTATGGAGTGGTAATTCTCGAAGTGGCTTGTGGGAGGAAACCAATAGAGCTGTCGGCGTCGGAGGAGGAGGTGGTGCTGATAGACTGGGTGAGGGAGCTGTACGTGAACGGGAAGGTGGGTGAGGCAGCGGACCCGAGGATAAGGGGGCAGTACGAGGCTGGGGAGATGGAGTTGTTGCTCAAACTTGGGCTGGCTTGCTGCCATCAAGATCCCCAACGAAGGCCCACCATGAAGGACGTGGTGGCGCTGTTTGTGGGCGAGCAAGCGGCCGCTACTCCAGCGTACTTGCTGTCGGAGTTGGCAACAGGTGACAGTAGAATCGGCGGCGATGAGTCAGAGGAGGTGGCGCCGCTCAACCCTCCGGTGTAAATGCATTTTTTCGGCCCTTTTTCCACACAGATATATTAAATTTCATTTTATTTATGTACAAGTGTTATTTTTTATTCAATTTGAAAATATTTTATTGTAATAGTTTGGTATTCATCCACAAGACAGTGAGGACTGAGCTGGATTGATATCCATAAATGTAGACTGCATATTGGCCTTTCCTTAATTCAGAGAACAATATAGACTGACCCTACAAAGTTTTTTACTCCATGAATCCGATCTTTAATCAATAGAGGAACTTACAGAAAATCTGGTTTCAATCTTAATTCCACACATTTATTTTGATTGGATCTGTCCAGAAGAAAGGAAAAGAAAACAAAAGCTACTCCTTTCATCTTGCTCCCAAAGTTCAGCAAGAGAGAAACTTTTTTTTCCCTTTCATTTGTTTATTATTACCTTCTTTTTTGCGAATGTTAGATATGACTCAATACATTCTATTTGTTCTTGTATATTTGTACTGATTTCTTCAAATGATAAGGTCCATTATGGTGGCAGTGGAATTTATGACTCGAACCTAGAATTATATAGGGCCCCAATATACAGATATGTACAAGACAAGTTGGTGCCAAGTTGACTTTTATGTTCATTTGAAGCCTCTCTTGAAATACATCAAATCTTCTCTCGGCTTCCTTTTTAACAAATTCTATTATTTTATGAAAGTCGACCCTCCTATCCTAATTGAATGCCATATCAACATTATGGTGGTAACTTTACTAGTAAAAATATTATAGTAGCAACTTGATCTTTGAGGCGAGATGAAGAGCTTGCAGACTGCAGACCTGCCTTTACCAAATTTACCTGCACTCCTGGACTACTTAAAGACTGTTCGTTAACTACCCTATGCTAGCTGCAAACTCTTCGTTAACTACCCTATGCTAGCTGCAAAGGTTTGCTTTAGACTGATATGAAATTCACGAACTTTGTTCTATAGTCCCTTTTTTGAGTCCTAGAAGTGTTGGAATTTGGATGATTGGAGCAGACTCATGTAACATAGAACCAGAAATCCATGTTGAAAGAGTAACCGGGAAGGACTCAATTGAATAGCTGTACAGTCATGAATTTTGCCATGATAGAGGTTCGGCCAATGCTCTAGAAGACTAGTTGAGGAGCTCTCTAAGTTCTTGATGACATTCCAATTGAAGAACAATATTAGTTCAGAACATTTAAATGCTGAACTCCATTATTTGATGGCCTAAAGAGTAGTCACATAAGCAAGCAATCTAAATAGAGAAACCTCCATCATATTAATCTAGCAGAGGTACCTTTACATATGGAAACATTACTATCTTGGGATTTATATCTTTGTATAGAAACTAGAGTGTGAAGTTGAGGGAGTGGAAACTGAAGTATGGAGCCCTTTTCTTGCCACCCATTTTGAAACCTTGAGACTTCTGCTGGCATACAGATGCTACCGACACTTTCATTGATTCAGGTCCACAGACCAAGACTCCGACATCTGATCCACCCATTTCACTTGGAAACTTTGCAAATATATCTGTTCAATTCACTTGTTAGAATCTATTGGCTCGGAATGCTGAGATTATTAAGTTTGAATTTGGGTTTTGTTAAGAGAGAGAGAGAGGATAAGAAAACCATGGAAGTAGAGAAAGTACCTTGAAAGTCAGGCCTTCCTCCAAAATGGATTTCATGTTCCTCAAGGGTACTTCTTGATTCTATATCCATGGCTTTCCCTTGTTTCTGGGAGACTGCTGTCGTGTAATGCTTTACCCTTCTCCATCTCAAAATAATTGCCACCGAAGTGCTGCATAATAAAGCTATGAGAAATGAAGAGAATAGAAGTAGGTCAGCAACCCAAGATGGAGTTTTGTCTTTGGGTGGTTTAGAGGCCTTCTTTTGGGAGGGAATAAAGATATGATTGAAAGAAATGAGAAAAACGAGGAAAACAATTGAGGTAAATCCAGCCAAGGCAGCGATACAAGACAAACTTTCGAGCCCATATATTGCATAATTGGAAGATGTTTTGCTGAAGTTTACTGTTTGAACTTGAGATGAATCGATTATAAGTTCTCTTGCTGTCGGACCAGCTTGCACTTCTTGGGTCACAAAAACTTTCAGTTTTAGATGCAATCTTTCAGTTGATTGGTTCTGGAGCAGAGATGAGATTGAGTTCAACAGACATATGTCTTGAGATTTCTTAATAACATATATAAGCTGCACTTTTGTGGGGAATGCATATTTGGGGCTGTTCTGTGCTGAGGAAATTTCTTGCAAAATGCTCAGAAATGGAGTTATACCAATTCCACCAGCAACTAGAAGTAGACCGTCATATCTGCACAAGGATCTCTTTTTATTAGTATAGAAATCTAAACCCCGTAACAGGACTTCTAGGCATGGCCATTGAACAACTGCTGTTGACAATCTAAAAAGAAAAATGTTTAATATAGGCTAATTCTATACCCTAAGAAGTCCACTGAGGCAGGTCCATAAGGGCCTTCAACTCCTATTGGTATGCACTCTCTCTGATCAGCACCGGAGTGTAACTCAGCTTGTATCATGTCATAGAGAGAACTTGTCCACGATCCTTCACATTTAACTAAGACAGACAACGTGTCATCATCAATACTAGAGCTGGAGATTATACTGAAGGAGTGCCACTGAATTTTGGATATACTCGGTATCTTCATGAATACCACACTAGTCGGGGTGTACTTAAAACCTGCAATAAGTAGTCAGAATTTAGTGATTTCAAGTTTTCAAGCCTCCTCTATATGAGATTCTAATAACTATAAGGGGTGAAAAAATTACTTGGATCCTTAGGCAGAATAAGCTCTATAGCCTTCGAAGGGAAGACTTTTGCTGCAAGAACGCAAGTTTCTGGTCTTGATTGTACAATTCGGAGAATCTTGTCAAGGCCAAACAGAAAAATCCCAGGGAAGACCATATAGAAGTGTCGATCTCCAGCATGAAACAGGAAAAACACTAGGAACACTGTGTACAGATGGTGGGTGTAATAGAAAATTTCGAATTTTCTCCTCCTTATCTGAGGAAGTGATGTGATCCAGATCACTAGCCCAGAAACAAAAGCAATCTCCCCTGCAAGGTATATCCTGCCTGTTTTCTGCCATTTCCATATCTGTTGTTCAATAAACACAAGCCAAGAGAAAATAGGAAACAAGTTAAAACTGCAATACCAAATAGTGCAGATAAAAATGTTTTATGAAAAAAGAACGGTTGAAATGACTAGGAATTTCGTAGTTAGAACATTTCAAGTGTGTTATCATGTTTTTCTTGTCAGCGTTTGACTATCGCTCTACCGGCGCTTGAGCGCTAGTATTATTCCTTCTCCAGAGTGTTGTCGTTTGACTGTCGCTTAACCAGCGGTCGAGCGGTCTGGTCTCTGTCCTTATAGACTGCTTTCGCTTGACGGGCGTGCGTCACGCGGTCGAGCGTTGGTGTTACTGCTTTAGTCAGAATGTTCCGGCTCGTCTCCCGCTCAACGGGCTCTCGAGCGTTACTCCAAGTTAAACTCACAGGATTTTCCCCCCCTACTCCCACTCTTCTTTTTATCCTCTTCTTCGTTTGCTTCCGCCGCATCTGTTCCTTTTTCTTCTCGTTTTCTTCTTCCGCCAATCTTTTCCATTGTTTTGTGCGTTGGCTTTCTTCTCAATCACCTCACGTTCACTTCTTGTTTCACGATAATCTTCTTCATCCATTTCCTTGTGTTTGGTTTATTTCTTTTTTGTTTCTCCTTAGTCTGTGTTTGGTTGTTTTGGGGTGTTGGTTCTCTATTGGTTGGTGTTGTTTTGGTTCTCGTTTGTTGTGTTTTTGCTCTTCTTATCATGTTTTATGGTTGGCTTGCTTTCTTTGGTCGTCTTCTGGTGCCGTGGTTTGTCGTTTCGTGTTATGTTAGAGTCTTGCATACCAGGTGTTTGCTCAAATGTCTATGTCTCGGTTTTTGTTTTTGTTTTGTGGTTTCGTCGTTGATTTGTGTTTTGCATACCTGGTGTTTTCTAACTTGCCTTTGTCTCTTCTCTTGGTTTAGTTTTGTGCTTTCTTTGTTTGCTTGTGTCCTGCCTGCCATATGTTTGCCACAATGTCTTTGCATGCTCTGGTCTCTTGCTTCTGGAACTGAGTGTTGGGGTTATTGGTCTCTGTTGGTTTGTGGTAGTTTATCCGGTGGTTCAGTTGTATCTTTGTGCTCTGCATTGGCCTTTTCTCTTGCTGCATGCCATTTTCATGTGTTCAAGGGCGGTATATTTCACTTTTGATTTTCTTGATGACACTTGCCTTTGACCTTGTCTTGTCTTTATGTTTTCCAGATGGTGAAGCGTAAGCAACCCGTAGGTCGTTCTTCTATACCTTCCAAAGTTCCCTGTAAAGCAAAACCTCGACCGTTTGATGCTTCGCGCTTTGTCGATTCTCGTGCTTCCGAACTTTTCCATTCCTCCTTTCACAACCGCACAGTCATTGTTGAACGTGAAGTACTCCTCGCTGATCTCCCGGTTGCTACGGTATCTTCTTACTTCACTTTTCGTCATTGGGAACCTTTCCTTCAGGATCTCTCCCATCTTGTTCCTCCTGAGCTTCTTGTTCGAGAATTTTACTCGAACTTCTTTGACATTGATGAGGGTTCTTGTAGTTTCTCTGTTTTCATTCGTGGTCAAAGCCTTCGGGTTTCTCCTGATGTTATTGCTACCTTATTTGGTGTTACCATGGTTCCTGACCCTGTCTACCCATACGTTGAGTCTCGTCAGACGCCTCCGTCCTTTGAAGCCATGTCGCTTCTTCTCTTTGGGCGTCCACATCATATGTTGATGGTTCCCTCTTTACTTCCGAGTTTTCTGTGGAAACTCGTGTGGTCAGTCGTATTGCTATGACCAACCTTTTCCCTGTCACTCATCTTTCCTCTATTTCTCTTTCTTGCGTTCGTTTTTTATATGTTGTGATGATTGGTGACTCTATTGATATATGCTCTGTTATCAGCTCGCATATGATCGAGGTTTTTCAATCCACTGCGCGAACCGTGGGACTCTCCTATGCTTGTCTGATTCAGCGCTTATATCGTGTTAATGACATTAGTTTCCCTCCTGACGGTCCCTTTCCTCCAACGCATTCTACTATTGGTTCAACGACTATGTCTTTGAGTCGTTCACATCAGAAACATCCTCCGGGGATTGCTTCCGACTCTGCCACTCCTTCCTCTGGTTTTCCCCTTCCACCTTCGTCTTCTATTCCTTCTCCTTCCGTTCCGTCTTCTTCTGCTGGTCCCTCTCGTTCCTCGATTTCGACTCCGTTGGATCCTTCCTTCGCTGCGTTCTTCTCTGTGGTGCTGGACCGACTTGACTCCCTTCCCATACACACTGAGAATCTTATTAAGATTGTTCTGCGTCAACAACGTCAGCTCAAGCGCCATACTCTTACTCTTGCGCATCATGCTAGGGCGACTGAGCGTCATACTCGGGCGATCTCCCGCCTTCATCGTGTGATTCGTCCTCTTGTTGCTGAAGCTGATCTGCCATCGGACCTTTCCTCTCCCTCTTAGACTTCTACTTCTTCGGGCGATTCTGCTCCTTCGTCTGAGGTGCCTGCTGCTGATCATCCACCCATTGTTGATCATCCGCCCGTTGTTGCTCCACTACCGTCTTCGTTGCTTCCGGGTGCTGCAGGTTCTGCTCCTGCATTGCCGACTGGTACGGTGGTGCTGTCTCATTCCTCTTCTCATGGCACATTGGTGTTGTCTAGCCCCTCTTCTTCTGGTGAAGGCGCGTCCGCTGCTCCGGGTGCTTTGACCCCGCCTTTGGATGACTGACCCTTTGTCGATTCGTGACAAAAAGGGGAAGTAGTATGCTGCTGTTTTGCTAGGTGTTATTTTGTTGAGGGGGAGATTATTAGTTGAGGGGGAGATTTCTTTTTGTTATTAGTTGAGGGGGAGATTTCTTTTTGTCTAGGCTGGTTTGTAATTCATTTCACATCATGTACAGCCTTCTCAGTTACTTGTAGTACTTTTATTTTCCATATTATTGCTTTTGTGGACATTCTTATTGATATATGGAAAATGTGATTTGTCTCATATCTGTTGTTTATGTCTTGATAAATTATCTGTGCTATCTCACTTGGTTGTTAAGATTGTGATATCAAGTCTTCAGTTTTCGACTCTTGAACATGTGTCTAGGTCATAGGTGGGTTCAAATTGTAAACAGATCTTTGTCTTGATGATTGACTAATTTCTCTATCTTGTTTTCGGATATATTGTTGGTTTTGTCACGGAATTGCCAAAGGGGGAGTTTGTTAGGGTATTTTCGTGTTGGCATTATTCCGTGTCTAAATATGTTGTGTTTGAGTTGTAAGTTTGGTTACGTGTTCAAGAGTTAGAAGTGGTCTGTTTAATAAGTCATCCCGTTCAACCAGCGTTCGACACACGCTCGAGCGTCCTTGGAATATGCAGACAGACTTGTCACGCGTGACCAGCGCTCGAGCGTCCTTGGAGAACATTATATAGAGACGCCACGCTCGACAGCAGCTCGAGCGACACTCGGAAAAATTCAGATAGAAGCCTTGTGTTCGACGAGCGCTCGACCGACGCTCGAGCGGTCTCCGGCGAATTTCAGAAAATGCTGAATTTTTGGAGTTTCCTTTTGGGAAGACATGTGAAACCCTAATATGTTCGAGGGTGGCCGTCCTAGAGGAGGTTAAGGAGTTTTTTGAATTTATAAGCTGCCTCCTTTCTAAAAGACAAGGGTTGAGAGATTTTGTGCTAAAAAGTAGTGGATTTCTTCTTCACTCTTCAATCATAGTGTATTGATTCCTTCATGGTGGTGGAGTGCTGATGAACAATGTTGTTCGTGGAGATCTTTAAGAAGAACCTCAAGGCGTTGAGGTGAATGCCGCTTGGAGCGGGTCTGAGCGAGGTAGCTTAGATTATTACTTCAGGGGTGTCAGAGTCAAGCAACTGGGGTTATCCGTGTCTGAATCATTGTTGTAAGTTATTCTTCTTAGTGGATTTCGGGTGGCTGCTAGCCCGGAGTGGTTTTTCCTTTGAATGATATTTCAAAGGTTTTCCACTTCGTCATCAAATCGCTTGTCTCCTTATGTTTGATTGATCTCTTTACAAGTTGATTTTCGGTTTTGATGATTGTGTTGAATTAATTGTTCGATCTAGGTTGTTCAGTATTAAAACTTGTTTTAATATTGGTATTGTTTAAATAATTTTTATATTTCACCTATTCACCTCTCTCTAGGTGAAGTTAGGGTCTAAACTAGGTTTTTCAACCCTTGCATGGGTTAGGAAACCACATAATCAATTGAAATGTGATAAAATCCTACAGCTTCCGAACACACATTTTGAGTTTTGTCATCAAGACAATAAAAGCTCGTATGCCTAACTCTAGGGTCAAGGGCTATCAAACCCTTGTTTGAAGCATGAGGATGATAAAAAAAGATGCTCCATTCCCGAATGTAAGGTCAAGTATCCATGAACTAGGCTAATAGAGGAGAAGAAAAGAAGAAAAGAAATTTCTTTTTCTCCTAAAGGCACGTAGGAAAAAGGAAAGGGTGATATGTGACATATCCATATAGCCTGCAGACCTAGACAAAAGAGAATCTATCTCTTTTCCTTTCTTTTTCTTTAGTGGCTTTGAGAGCAACGACTCTTTCCCATATAAACTGCCATTCCACTAATACCCAATCTTGTTATTTTGGCTTTCAACCTCAATTCCCATTGTTTTTGTTCTTTATGTGTGGGGGAGGATACTTAGACCCAGAGAAAGAGAGTGAAAGCAATGGAAGAAGCAAACTATGCACCAGAAGAAGGGGTGGAAGTACAATATTGTAGAGGACGAGTCATGTCACCTGAAATTGTCGAGATTGTAGAGGATAATATCAGTACTGTTGGTAGCCGAGACGTAGGTGTTAACGATGATTATGTAGCTGTGGGTAGAGATGACCTGAACGTGTTGAAATGGGCTCTTGATCATGCAGTTTCTCCCGGTGCTCGGGTTTTTCTTGTCCATGTTTTTCCTCCTCTTACTTGCATACCTACACTTGGTAACTGATGTTTTTTGTTTGTTTTCCAATAAACTTTTCCCCTCTCTATATTTGCTATTGATTTAAGAATAGTGTAACATGTAACCTGAATTTTGCTGCAGTGTTAACATGATTCAATACATAGCTTTTCTGGATTCATTTTGCTACTTATACAGCCAAATGCCCGTTAATCACACACCAACCACCAGAGAATGGATGCTGAGAAACCCTCTTTTTTGCCAGGTCCCGGTAGACACACTGCTCCTTGAGAGCAATTCGACAGCCAAATCAATACTTGACCTTATTCCTGTCCTTAACATTACCAACCTTGTCATGGGGACCAAACGACCACCTTACTCAAGGTACGACGTCTGTTCTGTTCTTTTGCACCACTCAGGTTTTGAACATTCATTTGTTTTTTGAGCTCTTCCTTTTTCTCTTTTACTGCTTGTGTTCAAATCTACACTGATGACAAACCTTAAAACTAACTTAAAACTACCTGCTGAAACTGTAGCTTAAGTTGGATTCACTGGTTAGCTCTGAAACAAACATCTCATGCATTTAACAAGTTACATTATCTTCTTTAGGAGATTGAGGAGAAGAATGGCAAAAGGAGAATTTGTCAAGAAGAATGCGCCTGACTTCTGTGAGTCACCATTGTTCATGACCAGTGGTGGAGCCAGAAACCCAATCAATGGGGGGCAAACTCTTAAGGAAAAATGACAAAAAAAAATTCTAGGTAAGACAAAAAAATGTCTTAACACTATAAATATAAAAAATTAAGGACTAAAAAAAATTGAAATACACGTACCGTACTATTTGCTGATACTGAAAGGTGACATTAAAGATTAAATTATTGTTGTTCAAGATACCAATAGAGCACCAACTAATCACACAAACAAAGTATTTATATATTCTTTGTAAAACAAAACACATAAATGAAACAAAGTATTTTCAGCAATATAACTCTTTACTTCCATAAATGAAGTACTTACTTTTGTTGTCAGAAAGGATGTGCCCTATGCTCAAAAAGTCCTGCTGAATTTGTTGGGATCTGTAAAAAGAAAACATAACACATAAATGAGAAAAATAAACGATCACTGTGTTTCTATTATTCTTGAAAGAAACAATAGCAAAACGGAGCATATTGGAAAAAGAAGCCAAATGATCTAAAGTTCAAAAAAAATACAAGTTCCAAGGGCATAAAGATACTTCTCACCCTTGATATAGCTGTTTTTTAGTGTGACAGTACTATTGAACACGAGCTTCTCAGGAGTGGAATCTTTATCAACAATAAAATAACCCAAAATTGTAAGGTGGAATACATACTTGGTAAATGATAATAGAAAAAAATTTGGACAAAAAGTTCAATTTTAACATCCAAATAACTATTCTACTCCCCTTACAAAATGAGAAAAACAAAAAAATCGTAGTTCAAAATGCCCATTACCTGGCTAAATTAATGACTAAAATTTTGAATAAATATATCTATAACTTGATCCAAACGTCACAAATTACAATGGAAAAGAAGTTTCACCTTTAGAGAAAAACAATTAAAAACAAGTTAATCTCATGAGCTATGAAAAATGCGACCTAAACAAACAAAAGAGAGATGAAAATGAGTCTTACCTCAACTTTGGATTTTCATAAAATGTGGAGAAGTCAGACATGTAAAATTAGATGATGATAGTGACAATAAAATGATATAACCAATAATTCTCTAATAGGTAAAGATAGACATGCAACACACTTGAATAATTGAATTATCACCTATCCAACAAGAGCACACCACCCATTTTCTCAGCATTTGAGATATCTAAATTCTGGACCAAGTCCATCATAAAAGGCAAACGAACAAAAAGAAAAGCAGCACTACAATAGCGAAAACATCTATTTCAAGGATTACAACACACAACGATAATCAGGACTCAGGAGAAGTATATGAAATATTCGTCGCAAAATTCACGACAACGTCAACAAGTTAAGGTAGAATTTCAAGTTTTGACACAAATAAATATCTCTTTGCTTATTCTTGTAGTTTATTTTGGGGTACTAGGCTGCTTAGGTCTTAATTAAGGGGGGCAGGCTGATTCATCTAGGCAAGCAAGGGGGCGAGTTTAATTTTTAGTTGGCCAAAGGGGGCAGACCTAATAAAAAAATTGCCATGTAAAAATTTTTTTTGGGGGGAGCCAACCTGGGCAATGGCCCCGGTTCGCCCCCTCCCTCCGCCTGTGTTCATGACGGCAAGAAAGTAGTGGACAATGAACAGGTAAACGAGCCGGTTCATTCATCTCTAACATCCTGCAGCTCGGGGAGGAGACCAGAAAATACCCGCCACTCCGAAGGAACTTGTTTGAGCGTGTGTGCGTTACAGGCAAGTTCATTTAAAACTTGACATTTAAGACAGTATATGAACATAAAGGTATTTGCAGAAGGTCATTGCAGATTTGTACAGGGTTCGGATATTGTCATTTGCTGCAACATCCTGAGCCATTATGAGCAACGGTCATGATTAATTTTGAACAATCTAACGACCCGTTGCTTGCCACGCCATTTAAAATAAACTGACCCAAACTCCACCCATTTTAAGCAAATACCGACTTGTTTTGAACCAATACCGAACCCATTTCTCTTGACCCGAGATTTGGTTCCCAGAAATCATTCGGGGATTTCAGAATTTTGAAGCAGATCTCGCCGCCCAGCCACCGTCATTCGTCGCTGTCCTTTTGGCAAGTGCAGTTGCTTTTCGTCGTTTTCAGATACTTGCGTAAAACCTTGGTTTAAGAACTGTGTGAAGAGTTAGCTTTTACTTATTCAATGGAGTTGTGCAGTGAGCTGACCTCACGTCGGGGTTATCTCTATTTCTCTGCAGCTAATCCTCTCTTGAATAAATTAGAAATCTAATAATGCCGGTGTGTTGTGAACTACTTTTTACAGGACCTAGATCTTTCTGCCATGCAGCAGGAGAAATCTGTTGATTTTGTAATGTCTGGTTGTTTTCAAATGCGGAGATATTGTGATGTACTTCTTAACAGATCTCTTTTTGGTTGTTCCCAGTTCGTTCGTCGCCACCTAGCCACCCATCGCCGCCCAGCTCACCCCACTGCGCTTCTTCCCCAGGTTTGTCGAATACTTCATTCACCCTCTCAATGCCTCTTCCTACAACTTCTGTTAGATTCTTCTTAAGAGGGTAGATGGTAGAAATTAGCTATCGCCTGGGGGATCTATTATTCTTTCCATGACTGATGTCAATTTGTTATGATTTTGGTGTTAAAGATTGATCTGTTTGAATTGAGCAGATATATCCACCAATCAATGTTCTCTCATCCCTGTCTCGTCTGATGAAAGTAAGAAGGTTTTGGTGTCATAACAAGTCGGTATTTGCTTAAAATGTGTGGAGTTTGGGTCAGTTTATTTTAAATGACGTGGCAAGAAACGGGCCGTTAAATTGTTCAAAATTAATCATGACCGTTGCTCATAATGGCTCAGGATGTTGCAGCAAATGACAATAACCGAACCCGATTTGTACATTCCTCGATCTCAAGCAAGAATAACGTTCATATCTGCACAAGCTCAGGACTTGAAGCCGTTTACGTATATGTAGCTGCAAGAATAACTTCCCAGAGAAGAAACTTGAGGGAAAATGAGAGTAATAGAAAAGAAGTTTTGATCCATATGTGAATCTGTGATCCATACTTCTGACCTGACCTCCCCTGTCACTAATAGGGTGAAGCCGCTGAAGCGAGTCTAAAGGCCAAAGCTTGTTTGGACTCGTTTTTTAGCAGTACCTTACCATGAAGTAGATACAGTTCAATTAACTGGTCCTGAAAAGAAGCTCTTTAAGTCAAGTTTTAGATATGCAAAGAAGCACTAATTAGAAATTTCAAGACATGAAAATACCTCATTTTGTTATTCAATTTCCAACCGTTCCTCTAAACCTTCCTCTCTCTCTTGCATTAGTCTCTAGGACTCAAGACAGTTTTTTGTAATTTCCACCAGCCACCAAAGGGTGGACCTTTCACAGAGGGAAACACAACTAGCTTCTCCCGGAGCGTGAACATATTGGTTTGAGATACTATCAGTTAGCAGACTCAAGTTTAATTCCTCACAACTTAAATGGTATGTGTGGGCACTCTCAAGCCAGTCTCAGTATGCTATCTATGTGTTCTAAGGTCTGTCCTAAATGATGCATGAGACTGGCATTTACTTCGTTACCTAAAAATACACAACTAACAGAAAAAACGTAAAAACCCATTAGTATTGAAAGAGATGCAATTAGAGGATAACATGCAAATTGCCAACCAAAAGATTTTAGTACTTCCCGGGGCATGACTAAATGTCACAGTCAAGATAATTTTATAGAAACCCCAAGGTGTTGGCCAGATGGTTAAGGCTTAAGCTCGGTGGTTTGCTTCCTCTAAGGTTTTATGTTCAAAACTTCATAGGTACTACCAATCCTTTGAGGCCACCTCAAGATCTTTAGCTTGATAATTATCTGGTTTGTTTGTGTGGGACGGGAGGACTGCATGAACCTCGAGATTAATCAACGTGCTCTTAAATTAGTCCGGACACCCGATTACCAAAGAAAAAAAACGATACATCATCTAATGATCATTCATAGTATATTTTTTATACAACTGCAGCTCTATCATGAAAGCACGAACATTTTGAATATCTACAGGCCAACAATTTGTCCATTGATTGAACCATTAAGATTCATTCATGGACGAAATGATAAAAAGGCAGATTAACATAATCGCGTTAGAAGCTATTGATGCGAAGTTGGGACCAGAGAGAAAGTATAGTAATATATTCGTCTTATAAAACGATCCCCCATGAAATATATTAGGAAAATAGCACTTTATAAATATTGTAAGATTTCGGATTTCCACTCTCTTTGCATTGTCGTTTCGTTTGAAAATAAAAAGCAAAATTAGGAGCTTAGGAAAAAAAAAAAAAAGCAGCAAAATTTGGTGATCTAAGACCCAAATGGTCCGTTACTGCACAGGCACCTCGCTTCAGGTAAAATTAACTCATGGGCCGGACACGCAAGATACAAAATTGCCCACGGCCCACCCGGTTCCGTATATTGTTTGGGTTTATTCGGTGGTTTTTTTTTCTAAGCATTTATTAGGCGATATTTGGAACGACGAATATTACCAAAACGTCCAATCCACGCACAACAAATGCGCTTGGAATTGTCGCCGGCGCCTCGCAGATATTTTCCCTCCCAACACAAATAAATTGCTCAAAAGCGATAACTTTTTTCCAGTCGAAAAAAATATTGGCTTCCTTTCATTTTTAAAGACCCTAAACGGAATCCTGTTTTCAATTATTTCGAACGAAAGGATTATGAACCCTTACGACCACCGATACGCCGATCCGAGCTCCTATCGCGAACGTCGGAGGTTAGCCCTTTAATTTGGATCCGTGTTTTCACTTTCAGTTCTAAGACTCTCCTGGGTTGAGATTCGAAGCTTTGTTCTTTGGTTTTTGATAGGTAATTCTTTTTTTTTTTTCTTGCGCTCTTCTTTCCAGACGTCTGATTCTTTCATTCTTACTTGCAGTGACCTATTGGGCCAACCGCCTCAGGTGGATCCGCCAGTGATGGGTGGTTATGGCCGCGGTGGACCCGTTCCATACGGAGTGTCTCCTGCTACGGCTTATGGAAGAGGTGCACCGTCCACTTCCGGTACTTTCAACGGCTTTCCTCCATTTCAGCCTCCCGTTGGCCGATTCGATATTGGTCGAGGCGGTGGAAGCGCGGCGAATGGGCATGCTGGAGTTGGCGATAGGAGAGTTAGCAGTATGGGTCGTGGCGGTGGCGGAAGAGGCTTTGATTCTGGGCGTGGTGGCAGTAGAGTAGGTGGAAACCGTGGTGGTGGGAGGAGTTTTGATGGAGCAGGCAGAGTTGGGAGTAGGAGCTTCGGTGGAGGTCATGGTGGGAATGCAAGTTTTAGTGGTGGGCGAGGTGGTGGTAGGGGTTTTGAAGGGCGTGGTGGTGGAAGAGGAGGTAGACATGGTGGTGGGTCAAGAGGAGACTTGGACAACATAGCTTTGCCCAAGCAGGATTTTGGGAATTTGGTCCCTTTTGAGAAGAATTTTTATGTTGAGACTCCATCTGTGCAGGCGATGAGTGAGCACGAAGTTATGGTTTATCGGGCAAGGCGGGATATTACGGTGGAAGGGCGCGATGTCCCAAAGCCAATCAGGATGTTTCAGGAAGCGAATTTCCCTGGTATGCCTTTGCCCATATGTACGCCAGTGTTTGATTGTTGCTGTTAATATTGAGTTTGTTTGTATCTTTAGCTGATTGATAAAATTTGATTTGTCAGATTACTGCCTTGAGGTGATTGCAAAACTGGGTTTTGTTGAGCCAACCGCCATTCAGGCTCAAGGATGGCCAATGGCTCTAAAGGGTAGGGATCTAATTGGTATTGCTGAGACTGGTTCTGGTAAGACTTTGGCATATCTGCTTCCAGCTTTGGTACATGTGAGCGCGCAGCCTCAATTGGGTCAGTATTGTCTGCTGTTTTATGTTGCCACTCTTTGTTGTCCTGTAAATTTACATTCATTATTCTCTTGTTACAACCATTCAGTACAAGGTGAAGGTCCTATTGTATTGGTGTTAGCACCAACTAGAGAATTAGCCGTTCAGATCCAAGAAGAAGCTGTAAAATTTGCGTCACGTGCGAACATAAGAAGTACTTGCATATATGGTGGTGCTCCTAAAGGGCCTCAAATTCGTGATCTTAAAAGAGGTACTTGTGTTGCATTTCCATGTAGCTCTCATTGCTATTCATAAATATATGTAAACCGAGATAGGTGGATGAACAAGACAAGTTTACTTTTCCATATGGCAGGTGTAGAGATTGTCATTGCTACTCCTGGTCGACTGATTGATATTTTAGAAGCCCAACACACAAACTTGCGCAGAGTGACTTACCTTGTGTTGGATGAGGCTGATCGTATGTTGGACATGGGATTTGAGCCTCAGATCAGGAAAATTGTAGCTCAGGTATGATAATTTTGTGCAAGTGTACAGATTTAAGGGCAGCATTAAAACTCTATAAAAGAAATGTCCTCTTTAAAGGATGTATCATTGGGTTATTTAAACAAGCACAGATTGCGAATTTTGGATAAAGAAGTTCTAGATTGAATTGCATTGGTAGCCTGGATTTTTTTTCCTTAGTTGAAATGTGAAAAAGATTCATGCCTCTTATCAACATGAAAAAAATCCATATTATTGGTGAACGAGTTCTACTTAGTCTTTGTCAAAAGATTCAGGTACATCTGTTATTGATTATTTGGATTCATGAGGGAATTGTCTCACCTTTATTTAACTGTTATCTTTCTACGATAAAAGCGCTGCATCAGTAAAACATATGTTCTCTCACTACAGATCCGGCCAGATAGGCAGACATTGTATTGGAGTGCCACATGGCCAAGGGAGGTTGAAACTCTGGCAAGGCAGTTTTTACGCAATGCATATAAGGTTTGTCTTTTAAATGCTTGGTCTTACACGCGCGCACATAATTATTCTTTTTGGGTCATAGATGCACACACATCACATGATTGTAATTGTTGCTCTTTTCTTCTCTATTGTGACTCAAAGCTAGAGCTAATATAGTGTTGTTTGAATGATTGTAATTGTTAAGGTAATTATTGGGTCATCCGATCTGAAAGCAAACCAATCTATAGTTCAAGTTGTTGAAGTTGTGACAGAGGCAGAGAAATATAATAGGTTTGTGTGGACAAGTGGATCTCAATAAAAGGCTGATATTTTTGTTAGCATGATTTTGCTAAGTATATATTTTGTCAATGCAGGCTGATCAAGCTGCTTAAAGAAATGATGGATGGGAGCCGAATTCTAATATTTTTGGAGACTAAAAAAGGATGTGATCACGTTACAAGGCAATTGAGAATGGATGGATGGCCGGCTCTGTCCATCCATGGTGATAAAAGTCAGGCTGAAAGGGACTGGGTTCTTGCTGAGTTTAAAAGTGGCAGAAGTCCTATAATGACTGCTACTGATGTTGCTGCACGGGGTCTTGGTAGGATCACTGTGTGTTAGGGATCTTAGGTTTTTGCATTTAGGTCTTGAAATTACAAGGATAGGCGAGTTGGCCGGCTGCTGTCCAGTATCCTGTGAATATAATTTGTGGTTTGGGTGAGAAGGGAGGAGCCATGAGCAGTCCTCATCACTTTTTATTTGCACACAAGTACTGTCTTTGTACTTTGTTAAGGAATTTATCAGTTATAACAAGATGAAGGGATGAGATTTCTCGTACTAGGATGTTCCTTAAGAGGAACTTTGTTTGGGTATCATCGTATTCACAAAGCTCATGTTACATGGACACTGGGAGCATAGTTTGATTGATGTGGAGTTAATAGTTTCACAGGTTGTTTGTTCTTTCTGAATGAATTAGGAAGTAGAGCTGGCTTTTTATGAGGTTGGCTACTGACTTTTTGCCGGAGTAGCATTGCTCCTATCATCAAGTGTCTAAGGAACCCATTGCTCCTATCATCAAGTGTCTAAGGAACATAGTTAAAAGTTATCACCGCCCATCCACAGTTATGGAGCTGGTTGTTTTTGCAGCCCGGTTGACTCACATATGCTTATACATATGATTGGATATGGAAATGATGATTGTGAAGCTGCTCCTTATCCCTGCAAGGTTAAGGTGGGCACATTTATGCAATGAATGTGTTATCTTAAATTTGATCTCTCTCAGATCTTAGGGGAGCAGGGATAAGGATATCTGCAGTTCTTTTTGTGTATAAAACCTTTCATATTGTTTGGGTTTTTATCTGATTCTTACTTCGTTGTTTATAGATGTGAAGGACATAAAATGTGTGATCAATTATGACTTTCCATCGAGCCTTGAAGATTATGTCCACAGGATTGGCCGAACTGGTCGGGCAGGGGCAAAGGGAACTGCCTTAACCTTCTTCACGCATGCAAATGTTAAGTTTACTAGGGAACTGATGAAGATCTTGCAAGAAGCAGGGCAGGCTGTGAGTCCTCAATTGTCTGCTTTGGCCCGTTCAGCTGGCTCTAGTATGGGAGGTAACTAGTTAATATTTTGGGGTATCAGTGCTTTGCAAGTCTGCGGTGTGAAACTGGAAAATAAGCATTCTGGATCTTTTTTTATTGACAGGATCTGGGGGAAACTTCCGCTCCCGTGGTCGAGGAGGGTATGGGAATCGGTCTCAGACTTCAGGCTCTAATACTACTCCTCTGGGTGGAAAGAGAGCTTGGTAGTCTGTGTAGCATGTATTGCTGCTGCTGTTAGCATTGCATTTTAAACTTAGGACAATTCACAGAGAACGATTCATGTCATGATCGCTGCTTTATTCATTGTCTTCGGTACTGTAGGCACGTTAGATGCGACTTATAAAGTTCAAAAAGGAAAAATATTGCAATGTTATATTGTCCACCAGTGGGATTCTGCCAAGTGAAAACTATTGGCATGCTTTTAATCAACTTCGGATTCTATGAATGTTGCATTGTTGAAACTTTCAGCTAGTGCAGCATACATTTACTTGCGTCGAGTGCCGATACAATGCCTATTTTTTGTTCAAAGGTATACTTAAGTATGAGTCTGTTTGTCCTGGTGGAACTGTCGGACAATGTCCTTGTTTTTTCATTCCGTGGAAATCACCTCTCGGCTCAATTTGAGGAGGAAACCGAATGTTTTTGTTGCTCTGTTTTTTACGGACTTGTGAACTCTCCATGACCAATTTATAGGACATTTTGCAAGGGTTCCAACAAACTAAACTATTGCAATTTGCAACCCTTCCGCGGCATCTGGTGCCGTGATTTAACTGAACAGCTGCTACAAGTTTATCAGTTCACAAAGATGCAAAGTCCAACCCGAAGTTTTTAAGGAAGAAGCCTCGCCGTTGGCACTGTGTACCAGAAGCAGCGAGGCCTTTACCTTATGCCAGAACTGGGCTTTTATGTTAGGGAAAAAACATTTTTAGTACTTGCATTTTACACTGTTTTTGTTATAGTAAGTTGGGTTTTTAAATTAAAAATTTTAGTCTTTTAAGTTTTACATCGTTATATAGTAATTTCATAACTATAACGTAAACTTTTAAATAAAATTTTATTTTGACACGGGACACGTAACGATATTTATCCCAAAAACCCAAATTTGTAAAACCGCATCCCACGCCTTCACTCTATAAAGACCTCCAAACCCTAGTTGTACTTATTGCGCCGCGCTCCCCGAAACCCTACTCACAGAGCTGGAGGGAGAGAGAGGAGAAAGGAATGACGACCCGCTTCAAGAAGAACCGCAAGAAGCGGGGTCACGTAAGTGCGGGTCACGGTCGTATCGGCAAGCACAGGAAGCATCCGGGAGGTCGGGGAAACGCCGGAGGAATGCACCACCACCGGATCCTCTTCGACAAGTACCATCCAGGGTACTTCGGAAAGGTGGGAATGAGGTACTTTCACAAGCTGCGTAACAAGTTCTACTGCCCCATCGTCAACATCGATAAGCTATGGTCGCTTGTACCCCAGGAGGTCAAGGACAAGGCCACCAAGGACAACGTGCCCATGGTCGATGTCTCCCAGTTTGGCTACTTCAAGGTCCTCGGCAAAGGGGTCTTGCCCGAGAACCAACCCTTCGTAGTTAAGGCAAAGCTTGTCTCCAAGATTGCCGAGAAGAAGATCAAGGAGGCCGGTGGGGCCGTGGTTCTCACTGCTTAGGATGTCACTGGGTAATTGGGGGTTTTGTGCTTTGTGGGGTTTGATGGTTAGGTTTTATTTTTGTTGATTTTAATGAATCCAAACTTGTTTAGTTACTGTTGGATCTGATACTGTCGAGGCCATTTTCACGGCAAATGCTATAAATTTTGATCTTTTTAATTTGATTGTGCTATGCATTTTTATATTATGGTTGGATATCCATTTCTGAGTTGGGAAAAAGGTGTCAAAGAAGATTGCCATTTTATGGTTAAGACAACGAGGCCAAAGTCCTCTGCTTCGATGATATTATTTTAGGCTCAAAAGTTAAAAGTACAAAATATTGGTTTGATTTGTTGACTGGGACATTCGTGCTAGGAGTTTTTAAACAATTTAGTATTGGCCACCTAGTATGGCTCTCTTTCTGCTAGTGCAAATTGCAGTCAGTAGAAGTGAACGATTTACTATGGTTGTGCTAGCTATTGCTGTTGGATGTCTTTTTCGTGGAGATTAGTTTTCAGATCTTGGTCATATTTGATTAACATTGATAAAAACTCGAGATCTGATCCATTAGTAGTCAATGTTGAGTAGGGTCCTTGAAAAGATTGATCTAGTGAGAAGTTGTAGAAATTAGGATGTAAGACCGAACACGTTCTTCATTCGCTTCGAGTGTCGGTGTCTAACATCAAACACGCTATTGTGAGGGCTTGATAAGGGTTTCATATTTCGTCTACTAAATCTAGAAGTTTCAGATCATCTGGGCTTCTATCATGCAAGTGAAGTAAGGTTATACATTTGCTAATGCTATTCTCTTCTGTGCGCATCGCAATCCCAGTGGCTTGGAACAGAGACCAACGCAGCACTCGCTCTTATTACTGCTTGTATCAATGGATTCCTAAGGTGAACGAATGTCATCTGCATTATCGAGGGGAAGCTGCGGTTTGATGGTTTTTGGTTTATGGGTCTAAAATTAAGGCAGAGTACAATGAAGAATGTCTCTATGACCAAAGAAAGAAAATTTCAGTCAGAGGACGAGCATTTTCGAATACATTTGTGCAGGATAGCCTAATGGCAAACAATATCCCATGAGGTCCGATATACTTTGTTCGAATTAAAGTCTCTGTTTTTTGGGTCGAGACTCGAGAGAGGTGAAAAGCCCCATGAGGGTCCATTTGCATGGGCCTGTTACGACTTCGTGAGAACAAGTGTTTCGTTCCCAAGTCCAGAAGCCAGATATAGTTTGGATGAACATTGTTGGTGGCGTTATGATATATGAATATATATTCCCTCTTCGTCCATTTTTGTAACGAGGCTGTCCTCTGATTCTTTCCAAGCAAATGGTATGTGACTCCGAATATGCGCATAGAAATGATAGAATCGACCGTAAGGTCGTATTATAATCATCTGGTCTACCTTTGGAGCCATTATTATCGTCTGCGAGTTCATTGGACAATGCAATATTGGTTTCAAGACGAACAGAGCATCACTGAGGAACCATCACCTCCACCCAAAAAGTAAAAACAAAACCTAGAATCGACCGTAAGGTCGTATTATAATCATCTGGTCTACCTTTGGAGCCATTATTATCGTCTGCGAGTTCATTGGACAATGCAATATTGGTTTCAAGAGGAACAGAGCATCACTGAGGAACCATCACCTCCACCCAAAAAGTAAAAACAAAACCATGATAATGTCCACGACAACAATGACGCCAACCTGGTAGGAAACAAAATTGCCATGTTCATCCCTTTGGGGAGACTTTTCAACAGTCAGACACCTTTCATTTTCCTGGCCACTGGCAACGGAGGACCAGAACCAACCAAAAACAACTCAGTACTAGTGTGGTGTGGGGGGGGGGGGGGATCTGCCTCAATTCTGGGATTGTTTTAGTATATGCAAAAGTGCTTTTGTTTTAAAGGGTGGCAGCAGGGCCGGCTCAAACCAAATGGGGGCCTAAGACAAAATAAATTATTAGGCTTTTTTTAATATAAAATTTAATTTAAAATATTTAAAAATTATTAAATTTAATATAAAATATTTAAAGGCCTCATTAATTGTTTTTTATGAGGCCCTCATACATGACATCAAGGCCCCATGACTAGAACAATTAAGAAATTTATAAGACATTTTTTCTCTTTGAGCAAAGTTTAGAAATATCTAAAAATGAATTTGGAGGTCTGAAAGAAATATATTAGTGTACTCATGATAAAAAAAATATATGAAAATATTACATCTTGCCATTTTTTTCTTAGCTAAGTTGTTTTTTTTTATTTTTAGGTCATCTACAACACAAAAAAAAAATAAAAAATAAAAAAATATTTTTAGTTTTTATGGGGCCTTGCTCAGGATGAGGCCTTAGGCCATAGCCTAAGTTGCCTTACCCTTGAGCCGGCCCTGGGTGGCAGAGAGAAAGCACAACATTTTCTTGTTTTTTTTTTAAGTAACTTGGGGGAAAGGGGATGAAGGATTCAACCCCAGATCAGACCCTCCCAATAAGGAGGAGACGCCAACTGAACTACATTTTCTTGTTTGATAGGAACAAATCTGGAACTGGACCACTGCTGAGAGACCAAAATTTGTCTCAATCCAACTGTTACTTCATGTCTAAAAGCTCACCAACACTCTTCAGACAAAAACAATTTTTACTCAAATTATTTCCAATGTGACCTTAGAACCCATGCGGCTCCTAAATTGACCTATTAGAAGGCCTAACGTGGAAGTAATTAGCACCAAGTAACTAACATCACTGCTAGAAATAGTTTGGATGGTAACTGGTAAGGTTTGTTTGTCTTTTCTTTGAGCAGTAGGCGTTTCCAGATGATCTTCTCAACAGACTACGGAGTATACCACCCACAAAGTCGATAATTTTTTGACTATTTTTTTGCTAAATAATACGATGAGGCTATCATTGCATTGAATCCAGAGTACAAGATACAATAAAGATCAAGAAACAAAATATCCAAGCGTGATTAGGTTGCAAAAAAGGCTAGCAGGATCTAAAAGGATCGATAAACCACAAATGCTCTATGCTGAGCAGAGAGAGCGGGTGGCGGGAAACGATAGTCGGTAGCTACTGGAACCACATAGGTACTAGCGCTTTTAAAACTAAGAACAAAGGCAACCTAGAGAAACAGAAACAAGCCCACAAAGAGGGCGACAAAGCCTGGAAAGCCCCCTCAGGGCATAAACAACCAAAACAACACAACAGATAACTAAACAGCCGAAACAGAGTGGCTGAAAAATCTCGGCAGAGGCTCAGCGTGAAGGACACGCGCGGTCGGAGGGACGTTGGACCAGACCAGAACGGAGCGGACGGGGCTTCTGATGCGGTTTTGGGGAGCGAAGCCATCAAAAAACGCCGAAAACAGCCTGAGCAAACAAAAGATTGCTCGGCGCATGAGGGAGCGAGGGGGCGCGTGTGGCAGTGCGGCGGTCGACCGTGATAGAGTGGTGCAAAAAGAACCGGCCGAAAGAGCTGAGTTTGATAAGCTAAGGCGTGGCCTCCAAGAGACAACACAAACGTCAGGATCTAACCTCCAGTTCTACGAGAAAAAATAAACCAAACAAAGCAAGCGGACGAAGAAAAAGGGACAGATCCCGGCCACAGAGACTGTGCCGGGACAGGAGAGAGGATGGAAGGAGCCGAGGCCTCCCGCCGCCGAAAAATTGAAGAAAGAGAGAGATTGAACAGAAAACCCAGGAGTGTTTTAGAGAGAAGGCAGAGCCCCTCTCTCAATATAACATATACAAGAGGAAATCTCATTTCAGTATTTTTTTTTTGACTCGACATGCTTTGAAGTTTGCTAGACAAATGCTGGAGATCTAGGTTCAACTTTTCTTTTATCCAACGGGATACGGGAAGATTCATGATAGAACCTATAAGAAAAATTCAAAGCAGATGAAAACATAGCAAATAAAAGATTTTCAATCACGTCAATTCGAAAATTTCAGGAGTTTAGAAAAGATATGAAATTTACGATCAAGGTTGCAAGTAGGGCTAAGAGTATCGGAAGATTCTGAACCAATCTAAAAGTTCTCTTTTCCTGCTTTCCTCGCTAGTGCAGGAGGGAGAAAGGGATGAAAATGCTTCTAATAATTAAACAAGATTGTGGTAAAAAAAAACAGCTAGCTTGTCGAAATTACTGTTACGAAAGAAAAAAAAAGAGTCTACAAATACGGGAATTGAGCTGCAATTATCTATCCAAATTATATTATACAATTTGAAAAGAAATAAGACATCATATATAAACAAAATACATGATCTACATTGTTTGAAAATTTTATACGAATAACATCAACTACTACAATATCTAAATAGGATCTAATATTAGGCAAAAGTTATTATTTGAGTGAAGCTATTGTGTGAGTGTGTGAGTGGACGGATGAGATTAGAAGTTGAGAAATCTAATGGCTGACAAAATGTCACGTCAATTAATGAATCCGACCCGTACAACCGACCCGGTTTCATTAATTGACGTGACATTTTGTCAGCCGTTAGATTTTTCAACTTCTAATCTCACCCGTTCACTCACAAACTCACACAATAACCGGTCTCTCTAATATTATATCTATCTTTTTTCATATTATATGTTACAAATAAGAAAGAACTCATCTTTTTTTTAAAAAAAAGTTTAAATCTCACAAGATTGATCCCTTTAGGCGGTGTGCGGTCTCATAGTCCTATACGTGTTGAGTCTGTGACTTATCTAATAATAGAATATCAATATAACCTTAAGTCTATATAATTTGAACTTAATATATATATCCTAACGATTAAGCTAGCGCCAGCGGAGGCTAATTAAGGACCTCATATTTAGTGTGTACACTGTATAGAAGATGAAGCAGATGAGATTTCTGCCCTCAGGAGTATTGACGTAACCCTAGTGATCTATGCTTCCTTTTTATATTTGTTCTCTTCTGCTTTTCGTGCTGTTGATCCTGTCCTCTTCTGCACGAACCAACAGGATACACTCACCAAACGTGCAGCTCCCTGAACTTGTTAATCCACAAAATGTGCAGAGCCATCTGTCCTGTCTGATTTGGCCGGAACACCAATTTCTTTATGTGTGATCAAGTGGCAGCAAGGGGTCCATCATGGAAAATGAGTTGGATGTTCTCCTGTACATAGTTTTTTTTTAATGCGTGGTACAGCACGAGAAGGTGAAGTATATCCACTTCTTTGATTTGGCATCGAAAAGTCCATTTGGAGTTTACTTATCAAGTGGCACCACGCACTAACCAAAATAAGTCCAGTTGGAAAACCCCATTATTCAAACACAGTTCCTTCTCAAGTGGAACCAGAAAATCCACGATGGAGAATGAGTAGACCCCAATTTTATTTAATTTGCTGTTTCCACTTCCTTGACTTTTCCCCTCTGATTTGTCTCTTGTGTTCTTGGAAAAGTACTCGTTGTACAATCTGAAAAAAACCATTCTCTAGTAAGTGGGCTAAGGTTGTAATGGAGATGTTGAGCACATTGACTGGAACTTGAGAGGTTGTTTGGATATCATCAATCTCAATCCATGGAGTCAAAAAGAGAATTAACCATCACAAGTAGTGTTTAGAAACTCTTATCCTTTTAAATTGTCCGACCTTAAAACAGACAATTACTATTAAACAGGTAATTTTCGGTTCTATGGTCGGTCCGCGACCTCGGAAAGAGACAAACACAGGATCATAGGGTAAGGAAAACTTTTATCATTAGGAATAATCTCCCCTCATGAAGACCTAGTTCAATTCCATATCTAGAACATGGACATATATTTGCTCTTAGGTGCATGCCCGTGTGGGTTTAGTTTTTTATTTTTATTTTTTGTTGTATTTGGACCGAATAAAGTTGGCAGTGATTTTATAAAAATGAATAAAATATTGTCGGTTAATTAAAAACTAGGGAGTTATGGTGTTTCATTAGTTACTAAAATATTAATCTTATAGTGTCTGAGTGGAGGTAGGTGCGGCTGTTCACTCAGCTTTGCTTAAAGGAAAGCATCATTGTCCAGGGGAGGTCGATTGCTTCCCACGATCAACAAGGACCATATGCTTTTTTTTTGTAACTTTTATTGCTTGTTTCTTATTAAAATATCGGATACTTTCATCTTCCCCCAAAGAGATCGAAAAAACAATGGCCTTTTGCCAGCACTTTGACACTCATGAGATAGCTCAAGGGTTAGCTCAAGGGTCATTACTAAATGAAGAAAATAATAAAACAACAACTAGATGTTTAACATGTTGATTCCCCGCTTCCAACTCTAGATAAGTTTTAGGGTAAAATACATAAACAGTCCCTGTGATTTCACGTTTTGACAAATTGATCCCTGTAGTTTTAAGTTGAACATATTAGTCCCTGTGGTAAGCATTATGTAACCAAAATGTCCTCCCGTTATATTGCCGCCAACCCACTTAATGGTCAAAACCTCCGGGAGGACCTGTTTGTTACATGATGCGTACTCCAGGGACCAATTAATCAAAAGTGATACCACAATGACTAATTTGTAGGTCCCTGGGGTACGCATAATGTAACAAAAAGGTCCTCCCGGAAGCTTTGACCGTTAAGTGGGTTGACGACAATCTAACGGGAGGACCTTTTTGTTACATGATGCTTACCCCAAGGACTATACAGTTCAACCTCATACCACAGAGACCAATTTGTCAAAATGTAAAACCACAGGGACTGTTTATGTACTTTACCCTACGTTTTATTAATGGAAAAATAATAAATTTTACACTCTTCAATTATGGAGGTTTTAACACTTTGCACCTCAATTTATTATTTTTGTCATATGACATCCAACGATTTTTTTTTTCTTTTTAATCAGAACCTTAGAATTCATTCATAAAGAAAAATGTTCAAGGAGGCTCAATCTTCGCATACAACCATAGTAGAATAGAAACTTGTTCAGAAAACAGGACATCGCCTCTAAGTTGAGACTCATAAGCAGCCCAACGAACTAACTGGTGCACCAAAAAATTTGCGTCTCTAAGTTCATAACTAGCCTTCCATTGCGTGAATTGTCCTAATAGATGGTGTAAGGCCTCAATGTCATCATAGATATGTCATTCGGTTATGTTGGGGAAGCTATGAATGACTTTATATAAGTGGCATTCTCCGAATCTCTGATCAAAATAGCATTTCAATACTATATAATTGGAAGGTGTAAAATATATTTATAATTTTTTTACAAGTTATGAATTATTTTTATAAGTTATATGCAGTCCAGTGGCTTTATAAATTTCAAATACTCATAAAGTCCACGAAACATGCGTAAACAAAACAATTTACCTGATTATTAGTTACAATATTTATTAGGTTAAAATAAAATTTTATTAGTTCGGCATGGATTATTGATTATTTTTTTATGCACCTTTTGAAGTTTAAAATCACTTAATGTTACTTTTATTCTACCTAACCATTATTCCCTACACACACACATATATTACGGTAAGCTACATACAATAAATAGGTGGTAAACATGTTAGGGACAGCTATACTCTCACATTAAATAGTTTACTATTTTAGGATCTAATTATACATCATATGATATAATCCTCTATATGAATGAATGAATGAATGATCATTTGAGCAATCCTCTTTCTTTTGGGAGGGTTAGATCCTGGGTTGAATTCCTTCACATTCGCAAGTTAAATCTTGCTCCACCAGTTACCTAAAAAAAGAAAAGAAGAAGAACAAGGGAATTGTGAAGGTGTAATATTGAGAGTCATTAATAATAGATAGAGATTTTCTATAATTTATTATTCGAATTAAATAGTAATTAATATGAACAGTAGTGAATATTATGTAGGACTCGAATGCTGTGTATATATCCGAATTAGACCATCCAATTTGCTACAAAAAAATCTACATTGTCTGGTAATTAATACGGACATTATAATTTTTTAAATATAATATCTTGACAAAAATACCTTATATATATATATATATATATATATATATATATATATTGTTTGCATTTTGATCCTCCAAATTTTACTATAGTGAAACATTGGGAACAAATTTTACTATAGTGAAACTGATCCTAATGTTTCATTCCTAACTTCTTTACTAATAAGACATGTAAGATCAGATCTTTGAATTGTACTTTCTAATTGCGATCTTTGAACTATATAATTGAAACAACAAATTGGAGACATCATAATGCTTTATTACGGATCAAGATCCTATACAATTCTATGCCCGAATTGAATGATAGAATATAGATAGATATAGACACAAAAAGTGAACCCTATTGTAAGATTCATGATGGTCAAAACTTTATATAAAAAAATATTAGATTTGAGTATCATTAAATAGCATAGAATATACCTGTTGTGTTTATCTCTCTCCAAAATTCGAAAGAGACAGACATATTATGTGATCTTACATTAAGATCTACATTGTCTATTAATTAATACAGATATTACACAATATTTCAAATCAACCAAAAAATATCTGGACAAAAATACCCTCTCTCTCTCTCTCTATATATATATATTGCATTTTAATCCTCCAAAATTTACTATAGTGAAACTGATCGCAACGTTTCAATCCTAACTTCGTTACTAATAAGACTTACGAGATCTGATCTCTAATTGTACTATCTAATTGCGATCTTTGGATTATATAATTGAAACAATAAATTAGAGACATGATAATACGTTATTATGGATCAAGATCCTATGTAATTCTATATTCCAATTGTATAGTAGAATTCGGATAAAGATAGACACAACAGGTAGATCTCGTTACAAGGCAAAAAAAATTTTATATTAGCATATATGTGTAGTACTAAATAGCAAAATTTTATATTAGCATATATGTAAAGTACTAAATAGCATAAGGTACAACCGACGTTCTCTGTGCCCGGGTGGTATGTGGGTTGTGAAGTCCACGCTTGGTCAGAGTTTCTCTCGTTGGTAGAGGGAGAAGAAGAGAGAGCAAAAAAAAATAGCATGAGGTACAACTTTTATGTCTATCCTTTTCCAAAATTTTACAATAAAATTTAAATAAAAAATTACAGAATATCTGAATCCATTAAATACACCACTTTCGCAGAGAGCAGCGACTCTTATCTTCCGCAAGTCTTATCCACAAAAAAATCTCTGAAATCGGATATTGAATTACGTAAATCGTACGTGTCCTCTTGGCCCAGTTATAAGCTTCTAAGGTGTAAAGAAATCGGGCGAAGATAAGGGAATATGCTTTGCACGGGCAACTGGAAAATTTTAAGGATATATGTACCTTCTCCACGCGATTCCTCTTTCTCTTCCCCAATCAACTTCAACAACGTACCGCTAGTTTTTGGCACGTAATAAGATATGAAACCCAATTCTAGCACTCAACAACAATTATTTTTCTTTAATACATGAAATCCCCTCATTTTCCCTTTATTGGCGTAAATAAATGGCGCCCTTCTTTCCTTAAAATGCCCAAAATCCAAAAGTTACAAAATCTTAATGCCTCACAATAAAGGCTTCTCACTAACAAATAGAATACCCCACAAAAAGAAAACAACACAGCACATCCTAAAGAAAAAGCAGTAGCTACTCTAGAGAGCTATGTTCTCTCTCTAAAATTTTTCCTTTCTTTGGCAGCCTGAACCTCTTCTCTCACCTCCTTCTTCTGCCTCTCCTCCTATACTCTTGTCATCTGTGTCCAGATCTTTCAATAAATTACTCCTCTCCAACCACTTTTAGGGTTTTTTCTGGTGGTTTTGGTGGGTAGATCTATGCTTTCTGGAGGTTTTTGAAGACCACGACCGACATGGACGATATCTACATTGACTGGAGAAGATCTCTGCACCGGTCAACTAGCAACGGGACGACGCGTGTGATCTCACGCGCTGCCACGCACGCGCGTGGATCTCACGCACCCATCAATTTTCTACATTTTTTCAACGGCAGGTGATACTCTCCGGTCTGCACACACCAGGTGGCTGACATCTGGATGTCCATGCGCTCCTCGTGATCATCTCCGATGACCGGCTAGGCGGCGTGTAGGGGCCCACACGTGCCTCCCCATTTTCAAATCTGGTCGGTTTCTCGTCTCCTGCTGCTGGTTCTGCCACCGTATTCAGCCATCGACTTTCCTTCTCCTCTGGTTGTCTCAGCTTACTGCTCTTTGTGGGCTTTCCACCCTTTATGAGTCTCTACCCGCCCTTTTGGGCTTGAGTTTATAAGGCCGTTTGACCCCTTTGTTCGTTAGCCCGTCGTCTCTCCGAAGGGTCTGACACGCTTCTTAGAGCCTGTACTTAAAGTTTTCAAACCTTCTTGATCTTAATAAAAACTTGCTATTTTGACTAACAAAAAAAAAAGAATACCCCACAAAAAAAACCTTACAAATTGAGCAAAATATATCCACCTTAAATTATCTTTAATACATAATATCTTCTCTAAATGCTACTTATTTTCTCCTAATTTGCATATTTGAAGTCCTCATTTCCTTCTTATTCCCAAAATTCAAAATTTACTTTCTCATTATCTATTTACGATCCCTTGATTGCACTTTTTTCAGCACCAATAATAATACTCATCATTTCGGTTTTTGAGTTTAAATAAGATTAAGAAAAGCATAAACAACATTAAATTAATATACTTTCACATTAGTGTAAGATTCATATATTATATTTATTTTTTAAAATTAAATTTTACCATACAGTTCGATAGAAAAATACTGCAGTACGTTGATACGTTTTCGACGTACCAAAACAGTGAGGCCCACCCTTGGCATATTCAAAAAAGTAAGTTCTTATACGAATATAACACGAATATGCTCTCCGCCTTATCACGCCAAAATCGAAATATACTTTCTTGGACTCTAATACGAACGGAGATCATCTATAATTCAGGTGACCGAATGACAATAACAATAAAAGAGAGAAAGTGAGGTGGATCCTGTCCGAATTCCACACCTTCCTGAATAGGGCTCGTTTGCCCGATCCCCTAATTCATGTCCCATTAGTAGCAGCAGCAGATCGTCCTATCACCCCCACTAACTACTTATCTCATTGGCCCACCACTTTACAAGGCCCCACTGACTTTCCACTTATTTTGCAAAATAAATGAAAAAAATAAAAAACTGCCAAAAAAAATAAAAATAAAAGAAAAGGAAAGAGCTTTTGAACGGAAGCATTGAGCAACGCACGTGGTTGTCCCCTGTATATAAACCCCCTACCTCTCTCCCTCTGAGTTCTCACTTCTCTCTCTTGCCTCCAAATTACTCTTTTTATTTTCTTTCCCGTCTCTGTCCTCTGCATTCATGGATACAAACACGTTTTTGGTCCAAACAATGCCTTGTTCCTGCTGAGTTTCCACAAATTCTCGTTCTTCAACTTATTTCATATAGCAAGTGAGAAAGAGAGCGTTAGAGAGGGAAAGATAGGGAAAGCAGAGGTGTTGTGGAGGGGAAGGTAGTGAGTTAGAGGGACTAAGCTTGAGTGCTGTATGTCAGCGGATTGCATTGAGACCTATTGCGGTGGATTTGGCGAGCTCGCGAACCCCTTGCAATGGCCTCAGCTGCGGAAAAAACGACGGTGTCTAGTTCGTGCTGTGTCAACCGCGATCTTCAGTCTTCTTCTTCCTCCATTTCCCGAGCTGAAACGGCGGCTTCGGCTCCGCTCTCTACAGTCGTCTCCGCCGCCATTGCTGAGAAAGATTGGAGCGTTGTATCCACCAATCGCCGCAACGATCAGCTCGGTAAGAAGGTCGCTATGGCGTCCATGATCCGCGCTGTCGATTCGCTTCCAGAACCTTCTGCCAATGCCTCTTCCAAAGGTTCCCCTCTCTGTCTCTGTCTCTCTTTCTCAATTATAGCCATTTGTATTATACTAAATCAAAGTACTGCAAATCTGAAGTTCGATACTGATGCATCCTCATCTCTCTGTTTCTGGATTTTCTTGAATTGTGTACTGCTTGAGTGCAGTTACTTGTAATATAATTTTGAAAACTACAAAGGTGATAATTTCCAATTCATTGATCGCTAAATTTTGTTCTTTTGGCTGTGAAGGAATCCCACTCATGTTAAGGGCTCAAACAAGCCATCCGTTGGATCCTTTATCTGCTGCTGAGATTTCTGTGGCAGTAGCAACTGTCCGGGCAGCCGGAGCCACACCCGAGGTTGTTAATTACCCTGTTGATTGCTTCGTAGGAGATATGCTTGTATTATAATACATTATTTTTCTTTTGAAAATGGTGACTAATTAATATTGGCACTTTCAGGTGAGAGACAGCATGCGCTTCATAGAAGTGGTTTTGTTTGAACCAGAAAAACATGTTGTCGCTTTGGCGGATGCATACTTCTTCCCCCCTTTCCAATCATCTTTAGCTCCAAAAACCAAAGGTGGGCCGGTAATCCCTATGAAACTCCCTCCAAGGCGTGCGAGACTTGTTGTCTACAACAAAAAGTCGAATGATACAAGTATATGGATTGTTGAGTTATCAGAAGTACATGCTGTAACCCGTGGTGGGCATCATAGAGGAAAAGTAATTTCATCACAAGTTATTCCAGATGTTCAGCCTCCAATGGTATGATAGTTTTCCCATCTTTTTTCTTTTCAACCTCATTTGATCTTGTACTACATCTGTATTTTCTCACACAGAAAAAGCATTGCGATTGTTGGTTTTTGTTATATGCCTTAGGAAAACTCACCCCTAAAAGCTAGCTCAAAGGGGAAGGGAGCCCAAGGCATATAAATCTCACATTAGCACCTCATACTATCAATGTGGGACAGATCCTATACTCCCCAAATAGTCCATAACATTCCACCACGCTCCGCAACCCCGACGCCCACGCGGGCTAGCTGTGCACTAGGTTTTTTCTAGTCCCGGGCAAACACTGCAATACCGGCGTCACCCTTCGCGTCGCACAATTGCAACTCGGAGGCATGATGTAGACTCTGATATCATTTATTATATGTCTTAGGAGAACTCACCCCTAAAAGCTAGCTCAAAGGGAAAAGGAGCCCAAGACATATAAACCCCACATTAGCATCTCATACTACTAATGTAGGACGGATCCTATACTTCCCAAATGGTCCATAACAGTTTTTACCCTTTTTTCTCTGATCACCAGCACTACATTGTGTGCTGTTTTAGTCGTAAAATATGAAAGAATCATATTGCTAGTATAAATGGTATCTAGTAGAAATAGAAAGAGTCTCTAAGACTTGCACAAACTATGGAAACTCCCTGATCTATTAAAAAAAAGGGCGATGCAGTTTTAAATGCATAATTTCTTCCACATTTCCTTTTTCTTTCGTTTGCTCTTCTTGGTTGTTTGGCTAATCATTGGTTGCAAGGTAGGGAAGAATGGTTTATTTTGGTTTAGGTTACTTCAAGCACAGTTGTTACGGCATTCATGCTTTCTTGGAGCACAACTTATTTAACTAGTAGGCTGAAAGATTTCAACCCAAAAGCAATTGTATGGATGCACCTGGTCCGAATTAATATCCTCATTCATACTTGATCTTTTCTCTTCAAGCAATGTTTCGGGTTTGTCTCTTGGACTAGGAAATATCATGGAAGTTTACTTTCTGTTTTGTGTATATTGTTAGAATAAGCCTGTGAGTGCGAGATAGAGAGCTGCAAGAAAATCCAAGCCAAGAAATTTCAAAAGTTATCACAAATATCCTAAAAACTTGAATTAGTTTGATAATTTTCTTTTCTCACCTTGAATCTCACTTTGATGATGGATTGTTGTTGTTGAGATATTTATTGTACCCTCCAACCTGGTGGAGAATTGTCATATCAAAAGTCAACCACTGTGCATGAGTTACATTTTCACTATATTACTCTTCCATATACATTTTTGGCGAACAAATCCACAAAAAAGTATATAAGAAATCAATTTGGTTTTATTTCACATGTTGTTGGTCTGAACTGCCAGCCCTAGTTTCAACGCTGCCCTGAAAAGATATGGAGTACTGTTTATATGTGTAATCTGCAATGTGATTTTGCTCAATATTATTCAGGATGCTGTAGAATATGCTGAATGTGAAGCTATTGTAAAAGACTTCCCCCCATTCAGAGAGGCAATGAAGAGGAGGGGTATTGAAGACATGGAGCTCGTGATGGTTGATCCATGGTAATTAATTTCAAAACCAAGTGGTTTCTACAGATGTTCTATGCAAGTTAGTAAATAACTTGTGGCTTGGCTCTGTTCTTAACCTTTTGCTTATATATGTATTGTGTGCAGGTGCGTTGGTTATCATAGTGAAGCTGATGCTCCTAGGCGAAGACTTGCCAAACCACTTATATTTTGTAGAACTGAGAGTGACTGCCCTATGGAAAATGGATATGCACGTCCAGTTGAGGGCATCTATGTGCTTGTTGACATGCAAAACATGGTGGTTGTTGAATTTGAGGATCGTAAATTTGTTCCCCTACCTCCAGCTGATCCATTGAGGAATTATACTGCTGGTGAAACCAGAGGTGGGGTTGATCGAAGTGACATAAAGCCTTTACAAATTGTTCAGCCTGAAGGTCCGAGCTTTCGTGTTGACGGCTACTTTATAGAATGGCAGAAGGTAGATGTTTTTGAGATCGGTTAAATAATTGGTGTTCCAATTTCAGAAACTTATGCAGAACAAATATATTTGTTGTGGATGCAGTGGAATTTCCGCATTGGTTTCACCCCTAGAGAGGGTCTGGTCATTTATTCTGTTGCATATGTTGATGGTAGTCGAGGTCGAAGAGCTGTGGCCCACAGATTGAGCTTTGTAGAGATGGTTGTGCCTTATGGTGATCCAAATGATCCACATTACAGAAAAAATGCCTTTGATGCAGGGGAAGATGGCCTTGGGAAAAATGCCCACTCTCTTAAGAAGGTTAAGGCTCCGTTTGCACACTAAAATTTTACCCATCCTAAAATTTTAACACAATAAAAAATTACAATATAATCTCTCTCTCCCCATCAAATCATTACTTTTCACTACAAAAAATATAAAAAAATTACCTCTCTTCACTTTTTCATAACCCCAATACCTAAAATTTTAACAACCCTAAAATTTTACTTCTCAAACACAGCCTTAGAATTGTTATTTATTATTTTGTTTTGAAATTGTGCCATTCCTCTGATGGAACTTGATTGTTGTGAAACAAAACTACCATTTACAGGGATGTGATTGTTTGGGATATATCAAATACTTCGATGCTCACTTTACAAACTTCACTGGCGGTGTTGAAACAATTGAAAATTGTGTGTGTTTACATGAAGAGGATCACGGAATTCTATGGAAGCGTCAAGACTGGCGAACAGGTTTAGCAGAAGTTCGAAGGTCCAGACGGCTATCAGTGTCTTTTATATGTACTGTGGCTAATTATGAGTATGGATTCTTCTGGCACTTTTATCAGGCAAGTTGAAGACCAAGTTGTTTGCATGCAATAACCAGTATGCTTAGATTTCTATAAATGTTAGTCAGCGCTGTATATCTCTTTTGAACTGGAAAAAGTCTTGGAGGGTAAATCAATAGCGAGATGTTAACTATCACATTCTCTTAGTTGTTCCACTTTTAGGGCAATTTTGATCTTTGCATGCATAAAAATCATCTCTTAGCCTCTCTAGGAGCCTACTTGTAAAGTATTTTGCTGTTAATTGTCTTGGCATGGAAGTAAAGTGAGTGTCAGGTCTCTTTAACTTGCAAATTATTATTTGCTGTTACAGGATGGAAAAATTGAAGCAGAAGTTAAACTTACAGGAATTCTAAGCTTAGGAGCATTGCAACCTGGAGAATACCGAAAGTATGGTACAATGATAGCACCGGGTTTATATGCACCTGTTCATCAACACTTTTTTGTTGCTCGTATGGACATGGCTGTTGACTGCAAACTGGTGAAGCTTTCAATCAGGTGCACTGCTTTGAACTTTAACAAAATCTGTTTTGCGATTATCTCGTGTCTGATTTTCTCGAGTGTCAATCCCTTAGGTCAGTATCTGTCTCAAATTGTGACAGAAATCCCATTTTTTGTGATTAAGAACATTTAAGGCCTTGGGATGCTTAAGCATTAAGCAGGGAACCATCTTTCCCTCACTTATCTATCTGTGAGGCCAACGGAAGCTAAGACAGAAGGCAATGCTAGTGGGTTATTTGCCATTCATTCTCTTAGAAATAAAAGCTTTGTATCAATAAAAGGACTAGTCCTTTCTTCTCCTATATCAACATATCTATAATGGATTCTTACCCTTGGGTAAGACACTGTTATCAAGAAAAATTCTTCTCCATTATTGTGTCCTTAATGTTAGATCTTTCCTTTCCCCATTCTGTAGGTAGTAGAGGTGAATGTCAAAGTTGAGGAACCTGGAGAGAACAACGTCCACAATAATGCATTCTATGCTGAAGAGAAACTTCTCAAAACTGAGATGGAAGCAATGCGCGCTTGTGATCCTTTCACTGCTCGCCACTGGATTGTAAGGAATTAAGAACTGTTGATTTGGCTTGTATTAAATTCACTTGTTTGGCCCAAATTTTGCAGAAACACTCTTGCCTTGCCCAGTTTTAGAGTCACTTGTAGCCTTTCATTGACATATTGTGAATTTTACAATCCAGGTAAGGAATACAAGAACTGTCAACCGCACTGGACAGTTAACTGGCTACAAACTAGTTCCTGGTTCTAACTGTTTGCCATTAGCTGGTTCGGAGGCTAAGTTTTTGAGAAGAGCTGCTTTCTTGAAGCATAATCTTTGGGTTACACAATATGCTCATGATGAAATGTTTCCTGGAGGAGAGTTTCCTAATCAAAATCCTCGTGTTGGTGAAGGATTAGCTACATGGATTAAGCAGAATCGATCCCTGGAAGAAACAGATATAGTTCTTTGGTTGGTATCTTCTGCCTCTCTGCTTAAAATAAATGATACCAACTCTACTGATTATAAGCATACTCCTCTCAGCTATACACCTTGACCCTTTTTGAGTTTTTGCTTGCACTAAATTTTGGAGCATCCTCGTTTATAATGACTTTTTCTTTAAATAACGATCGAGAGTTGACTAATGGTTTGCAGGGAAAAATTATGATTGAGGTAGTATCATCTTTAAATTACAATTTTCTATGTTTCAAGTGTCCTTTTCTTCACTATTCTTCTTATCGTGGTCGGGTCTATTTGTTTGTCCATCATGTCTTCATTGCAATTTTTTTCTATAAGAAGATAAGTGATTTTCTTAAATACAGGTATGTATTTGGAATCACACACGTCCCTCGGTTGGAAGATTGGCCTGTTATGCCAGTGGAGCACATCGGTTTCATGCTTATGGTAGTCGCTTGTTAACCTTACCATGCATATTTTGACTGCGTTGTCCCTGAATTTGCCTAATCTTCTGTTGGCACCATGCACTTGGCCTTAATGACACAAATATTGAACACTGTTTAAGTGGCATTTCTTGTATTTGACAGAGTTGTACTGTGAATCAATGTTGCCTAGCATATTTTGTTTGCTCTGCCTCTGACATCTCACATGGGATCTTTGTTTGCGGGTGCAGCCTCATGGATTCTTCAACTGCTCTGCTGCGGTAGATGTTCCTCCCAATGCCTGTGAAATGAATGCCAAAGACAATGACGTCAAGGACAATGGTATCACTAAGCCAATTCAGCCTGCATTGCTCTCAAAGATGTGAAGAGACGATACTTTCAAGTCAATTTGTCGTTTCATTCAAGAGAATGCTGCTTCCCCCTGTCACATCTTACTTCTTTCAATGCAAGAAAGCGACGCACTGCACTGTCTTCGAGTTTTATAAATGAACCTTGTTCTGGTTGTTGCGGTGTTTGGATTTTCTCTTCCCACCTTGCTGTTCTGGTTTGGAATGTTGAGAAGTTGCTGTTTTTAAGTTTTCCTGTTTTAGCCTACATGCTGTTTTGGATCGTTATTAAGCAGAGTTATGGTAAAATTTCGCCGTATTGTTGAAGATGGACGAGGGAGACGATTCTCTAATAAAATACCTAATTTACTTTAGACTTGCGCACAAGTTTGAATATACCTTCGTCTGAAAGGAAGAAAACAAATGCCTAAAAGGAGGTGAGAAGAGGGAAGGGGAGAAGGAAAAGGGACATAAAGGAAGAGGAGATGGAGGCATAAAAACGACTAGACAGATCTGGTCAAAACTGGAGGATTACTAAATGGTGAGACCACTGCTGGGTTCAAAACTCAGTCAATATATATATATATATATATATATATATATATATATATATATATATATAATATATGAAAGTTTAAGGGCGGAAATGACGAGACATGGCTGATGGCTTATTAAAAATTGTCCAGCAACTTCAATAGTGTTCTTTAGCACTTCATATCCTAAATTCTTTCTCCTTAAATGGATGTTCCCCTGCCCAGCCCAGACTCTGCTTTAGTTTCCAAGATTAAAAACCCCTCAAGATAATTAAAAATAAAAATAAAAGATTTAAGACCTTAAAAACGGTCGTCGTCTCCTTAGTTTAGGGTCTAACCGGTCAAGTGATTTGAAAAATTGACTTTGGAGGCTACCACCTCCTGGCTTCAGCTTTTCCATGACGTGTACGTTCCCATTAGGAAAAGCTTCAATCGCGTGGAAAAATTGACTAGGCAAGCAGAGACCGTTTTAGGCTTGTTTCGTTTGTCAAATTTTAAAATTAATTTTTTAATATTATAATTTCAATATTATTTTTATACGAATATAAATACAATTTAATATTTTTTTTACAAATATATAAATATCGATAAAATTTAAATATCACCTAAAATTCTCCAAAACACTCTCAATTTTAAAAATCTTATAAAAATAAGGCTTAAATATTACACGTGCCCCAATTGTTTAACGTTTTCTTGAATCTACCCCTATGGTTCAATTTGTTGTCCCGCTACCCCTGTGGCGATGTACCATTCCCATAAGTACCCCTCCGTCTTGATTCCGTCTCCAAACTAACGAAAAATACTGAGGTGTCAAAATTTGACACTTAATAGCCAATACCGAGATGACACGTGCAAGTTTTGCTGACATGACTTTTACCCATGTGGTTCCTGTAGTGTCCACATTGTCCATACATTTTTCTTCCCAATTTGCCCCTGCCACGTCAGGAAAAAATTGCAAAAGTCCCTCGTTGCCCCTCCCATTTGGGTTCCCTTTCGCCCAAACACCCGAACATTTCCCCTCCTCTAAGGACGTGTTCTTGGCCTACGGAGACAGAGGACAAATGGAGGAAGAGGAAGCAAGTACAGACAAAAAAGAATGGAAGCAAAGCGGAAGAGGTCGAAGAAGCAGAGGAATTCGAAGGCGGCGAGGGATCGGAGAAAGAGAGAAATCGAGCTGGCCTGGCTGGGGCATGGAAGGGCTGGCAACTTTCTTAGCTTTTCGGAAGTCTAGATCTTTGTTAGCTTTTCGGAAGTGATATACTGTTGGCAACTTTCTTTTTATTTGAAATTTTTGCTTTGAGGTTTTTTCGTTTGTTTGAGAAAGGTTGCGTTGTTCTGCTTCGGCATTCTGATTTCTTCGTGAATTAAGTGTTTGTGTTTTGTTTTCTTGGTGAGTTGGATAGGTAAAAATGATAGATACTAATCAATTTTGTTGTTTGAACTTCACTGCATTGCGGAAGGGGTTTCGAGTGATTTGGGGCAAATAATCGAGAAAGCCATGTATTTTAAGGAGAGGGGAGATGTTGAGTGTTTGGCCGAAAGAGAACTTTTGCAGCTCTTTTCTTTTCTTGACATGACAGGGGCAAATTGGGAACAAAAATGCATGGACAGCATGGACACTTCGAGAAGTACAAGGGTAAAAGCAATGTCAGCAAAACTTGCACGTGTCATCTCAGTATTGGCTATTACGTGTCAAATTTTGACACCTCAGCATTTTTCGTTAGTTTGGAGATGGAATCAAGATGGAGGGGTACTTATGGGAATGATATATCACCAAATGGGTAGCGGGACAACAAATTGAACCGTAGGGATAAATTCAAGAAAATGTTAAACCTTAGGGGCACGTGTAATATTTAAGCCTAAAAATAAATATGACCGTACATTTGAAAAACAAATGAGAAGGCTATGTTTGTTTAATATCTGAGAAAGTTTTCAAAAATTTGTCACTCACTTTTTCATCAATTTCAATACATTTTTACCGATCCCAATAATTTTTTCATCAATTTCAATACCTTTTCAATAATCTCAATAACTTTTTACAAATTTCAACAACTTTTAATTAAGAGGGTGTTCGGTTAGGAGTATTATGAGGATTTTTTGTGTTTTTAGAATTTTTAGGTGATGTTAACTTTATTGGTATGCGTGTTGTAGTTATTTTTATGTGAGGTTAAAAATGATGTTTGGTTGTAGAATTTTTGTGTTGTGAGAATACAAAAAATCTTGAGAATTCTTTGTTAAACGAACAACCCTTAACTTTTCACCAATCCTAAAAGAATCTTCTCTACTTAAAAAAAATACAAACACAAAAACTGTTTTGAAAAATAAACCGAACACATGCCGGAGCAATTTCTTTAATGCACCTTTTCCTAATTTACACCCAAAATAAAGTTTTTAATAAAACTAAATTAACATTTAATTTTTGACTTAAGCATCAGTGGATAGGAATGTTGTTGGCCGGCGCAGTCTCTGGAACACGAAACAGTTAAAGCTGAAAGTACTAAAAGATTGTCCTCTCCTCTGCCAAATAGATTCTTTGTTCTCTCCACTAATCGATGGCTGCGACTGCAGAGGAGATGACCCTCCCGCTCGTTGACGAGCTCTCGCTTCCGATCGTACTAGCCGAGCGAGTCATCAAGACCGCTCATGAAGCCGAGTCCTCCAAGCAGGAGTGTTCCGAGCTGGCCAGGCAAATTGACCGCCTCTTGCAGATGCTCCGCTCCACTGTCCGCCTTGCTGCCACCTCCACCCAGCCACTCTACGAGCCTCCTGTCCTTCGGATCGTCGCTGACGTGGCGAAGAATCTTGAACGAGCCCTAACCCTAGTCCGCAAGTGCAAGCACAGCGGGGTTCTCCGCCAGGTGTTCTCCATCACTTCCACGGCCGACTTCCGGAAGGTTGCGAATCTTCTGGAGTCTTCCATCGGAGACATGAAGTGGCTTCTGTCGATCTTCGACTCCGAAGGGGCCAACCTCTCGCTCCCTCCCATAGCCAGCAACGACCCTATTCTCGCCTGGGTCTGGTCCTACACCGCCACCATCCAGATGGGCCAGCTCAAGGACCGCACGGACGCCGCCAATGAGCTCGCGTCACTGGCCCGAGACAACGATCGCAACAAGAAGATGATCATCGAGGAAGGAGGGATCGCGCCCTTGCTCAAGCTCCTCAAGGAGGGCGCGTCGGCGGAGGCCCAAATTGCCGCCGCGACGGCGCTCTTCAACATCGCCACGGACAGGGAGAGGGTCATGTTTATCATCGAGTCCCTAGGGGTGCCTATCATCGTGCAGGCTCTCGGGGACTCATTGCCGAGGGTTCAGATTCTGGTCGCGAACCTGGTGGCGCGGATGGCCGAGCTGGTCCCGGAGGCGCAGGAGGAGTTTGCGCGGGAGAACGCGACGAGGCCGCTCGTGTCGACGCTGTCGATGGGTACGGTTCTGGACGACCCGAAGCTTCAATCGGGTAAGACCAGCATTCATTCTCTTGTGCAAATTAAAAAAGAGTCGACTAAAAATGGAAACGCACCATCAAGATACAACCATAATGCGTCGTCGCTGTCGTTGGGTCACTCTCACTCGGGTTCCTCGCATTCTGATGGGAGTAGCAGAGGTGGGCATTACAATAAGAAGGAGAGAGAGTGGGAGACGGAACCACCCGAGGTGAAACTTCAGGTCAAGGTTAGTTGCGCCGAGGCTCTGTGGAAATTGTCAACAGCGAGCTTGGTAAATAGTAAGAAAATTGCTGAGACAAAGGGGCTGCTTTGCTTGGCGAAGCTCATTGAGGTTGAAAGAGGAGAATTACAATTCAATTGTTTGATGACGGTCGAGGAGATTGCTGCAGTGGCAGAGTCCAATCCTGACCTTAGGCGATCTGCTTTTAAGACTAATTCGCCACCTGCAAAGGCTGTATTCCATCAGCTTTTGAGGGTAATTCAAGAAGAGAATAATCCCACATTGCAAATTCCTGCTATCAAAGCAATTGGGTGTTTGGCACGGACTTTCCCTGCAAGGGAGACGCGGATTATTGGGCCTTTGGTTGCACAGCTTGATAATAAGAATGTGGATGTGGCAACCGAGGCTGCTGATGCGCTGGGGAAATTTGTGTGTCCAGAGAATTTCAATTGTGTTGAGCACTCAAAGGCACTTCTAGAGTTTGATGGGGTGCCACCAATAATGAAGCTGTTGCGAGCCAATGGTCGGGCTCAAATGACCGGACTAGTGTTGTTGTGTTATCTTGCTTTGCATGTTAGCAATAGCAAGGCTCTTGAACAAGCACGCGTTTTTAATGCTCTCGAGGGTGCCGCCCGTTCTGTTGCAGCTCAAAATCCTGGTTTGAGGGAACTGTTTGCAAAAGCCATACACCAGCTCACTCTTTATCAGGATGCAGCTCATCCGCACAGGCAGCCTTATCCAATGTAAACGCCCGCGTTTTGCCTGCGGTAGCTATTCCTCTTGGTGAGTCTGTCTTAATTGTAACAAAGCAAGAACGGATTGATAAAATGCGAACATAATAAAACCAACATTTGACTCTGGAAGAGCTGGTTGTTCATGGTATCGCATCTTCATCCCAAGTAACAGTGTTGGTTGAGTTTTGCCGAATGATTTAGTATGTACCTGTAAGTGTTTGCACATAATCCACGGAATTCTACTCTGTTATTTTAAGAAACTACTCTAGTTTTCGTTTCTCCTATGTTTTCTCCTGGTTCATATTTTGTTCCTCTGACTCTATATCTTTTCTTATAAGGGGATATAAAGGATTCCTTGCTATTGCCTTGATTGTAGGTAGCGGCTGGAAACATTTTCTAAAACGAGGTCTTGAGCGATTAAGTTTGTTATTTCTTTGTGGTTCTACTTTGTGCTCTTTGCAGACCAACTTGGACGGGCTGGTCTCAGATACCAATTTCAGTTGCCTCCTTTGAGCGATGTTCATTCCAAGCTCTGTTTTTTTCTTGAATCAGGGTAACGCAGAAAGTTTGAAGCTTATCTCACGTTAACTTCATGTTCCAGAGGCTACCATTGATGTTTTATTTAGGGTACAGTCCTAGTAATTGTATCGATTATTTACGATTTCATGAACTTTTTCACCCATATTGGTTACTTGTGTTGTCAATTTTCATGAAAGCTTGTGATGTCTTTTCCTAATGATAATATCATATGGAGTTGGGCAAGGAATGAACCAACTGCTTTTACGTGGTACAACATTTCATGGCATATTTATTTGTACTTCCAAAACTGGCCTCCTAGTTATCAATCCAACATACCCCAATATTTGGACATGTCAACTTTAACGCTTTAGACCAGAAACATACTTGCACATTTCAGAGCCTATTATGCTAAGTTTTTTTTTTTAAAGTGCTGGATTCCTGAATCCTTTCACGTAATCTTGGTAGTTTACCTAATGCAACTTTTCTTAGGTTTGCTTGCATTTAATTGGGAAATAGAATCATGAATGGCTATTGGAAAAATAAATTTGCTCGGGGTCTGGGGCTAGTGCAACTCTTTATGTTTCTTTGAGGTGAAGTAGGCAGATAACTTAACCCCAAGGGTTAATTTGGTGGTTTATGCTTGGAACTTAGAGGCTATGCTTCCTCCGAGTTTTTAGGTTCGAAACTCTCATATGTTACCAATTTTTAGAGGCGGCCTCAAGGCTTGTGGCCCAATAAATATTTAGTTTGTGTGTGACGGGAGGATTATGCAAGCCGAGAGATTAATCAAGACAAACTTCATGTACCCTCATACTACAGAAAAAAAAAGTAAAAAAGAAACGATTATACAGGCAACAATATCCTATATAAAAGCAACTTGGGTTGGGCAATCTGCCCAAAGAAGTAAGCCTTGCGGTAACATCCTATCCAAAAAGCAACTGGGTTGGGCAATCAGCCTAAAGAAGTATGCCTTATACAGGCCGCATCCTATAAAAGCAACTTGAAAAACTTGGTTTATACTCTGTTAACACTTAGAGGGGTGAATATGTTTTTTTTCCTCTAATTAAAGATCAAATAACAATTTTAAAAAACGTTTTAAAATTGTTCAACTTAGATATGCATAATAATTAACTCAATCAACAAATAAGCAGCAGAAAATTAAATCAAACTTCAATCACACAAAGAGATAAGGATTTGGTGACGAAGTGAAAAACTTTTGAAATACAATTCAAAGGAAAAACCACTCCGAGCTAGTAGCCACCTGAAATCTACTAAGAATTAAACCTTACAAACAGTGATTCAGATACGGACAGCCCCAGTTGCTTGACTCTGACAACCCTAATGTAATAATTTAAGTGTCCTTGTTTAGACCCGCTGACAAACCTTGTTTTTCAACACACCTTCAATAACATGAAGGTTCCACAACAGGATGATTGAAAAAACTGATAAAATCTGATCAATATGGAGGCATGAATCCTCTAGTGTTTTTCTCTCAAGAAAGGAGGCATAAGTATACTCAAGAATAGCCTCAAATCAAACTATGATCGTCCTCTCACAAAACCTAATAGGGTTTACCAAGGTTTCACAAGAAAATGTAAATTCCTAGGATTAAGGCAACCCAAGATGGGGTGAATTGAGTTTCCAAATTTTTTCACTTTTAACCCTCAAAATCGTGTTTGGAAAGTAAAGACTAGTTTAACACAAGTATATTGATGCAACAAGTAAATAAGTGCTAAATGTAAATAGTAGAGTTTGAGAAGCAAACATGAGATTTTTAGGTGGTTCGGCAAACCTGCCTACATCTATCTCTCAAGCTTCTTTACCGAGCCTTCAGGTTTTCTCACTATCTTTCAAATAGTGTACACTCTAGCTTTCGAATGCTAAAGAACCTTACTAGTGCTTTCACGGGCTCAACACTCACAACCCAAGTGGTTTTTCGAGCGCACCACTCACAACCTAACTAAGTTTGAGATATACTATATTTAAGCTTCTTCTTTAGTGAACAACTTCACTAAAGAGACCACTTCTTTTGAATGAGAAGATACAAGAAATAAACTCTCTCAAAGAGTGGATAAGAAAATGGAAAAAGCTCTATCTATTTTGATTCACATAATGACAAGGATGTGAAGATGTAATTTTTGTGAATTATATGAGAAATATGAAATAAGAAGGTTCAAGATCTTTTTCAGGCTATAGAAATAATATGTGGTCATTCTCTCTAGTTTATGAGGCTTAGGGATAAATAGACCTCATTAGAAAACTAGCAGTTTATAGCCATTAGAGGTCGATCTGTCAAAAAACACGACGTACCGGTTGACCTCTCCAGATTATCGTTACCCTCATAATGTCAGAACAAATCAATTTTGAAAACACAGTCCTATCAACCGCTACACCAAGACGTCGTTGGCCGGTTGACCACTTCACCAGCCGGTCAACCACCACAGTTTAAGCACATGATCCGGTTATTTAAAAAACACGATTTTAACCAACTTGATTCACCTAATTTTAAAGATTAATTTCCTATGAGTATACAAAAGGTTTGAGAGTTCAATTGGGGTGATTTGAACCATTGAAAATATTTTGGTCTTTCAAAAAGAGGTAAAATTGTTTATGCACGTTTTAAAAGATATGCAAGTGTATCATTTAAATCCTTGTCAAAAGTGAAACTAAGAGTTACAAGGTTCTACGCTATGGTTTGAATCTCTACTTTTGAGCTCATTGCATATTCTTGATCTTCAATCTTCTAGTCTTTGGCTCTTTGTTAAAAAATATTTTTGTCTTTTAAGATGTCCGTTTTGTAAACTTAATTCATTTATTGAAAAATATCGATTGTGAACAAAAGCCAACATGAAAGTCCAAAAATTCAGTTGTTTCTGAAATTCGCCGGATGTCGCTTGAGTATGGGTCGAGCGAGAGTCGAACGTGATATCTCTGTCTAAAATTTTCATAAGATGCTCGAGCATGGGTCGAGTGCGAAGGCACTGTCTGAACTCATTCATGGGGCGCTCGAGCACGGGTTGAGCTTCAGTCAAACCTCTGTCTGAATTTTTTACAGTTCGCTCGAGCGTGGATCGAGTGTCAGTCAAACGTAAAGTCTCTGTAGAAATATTTTTTATCACGCTCGAGCGGTAGTCGAGCGTCAGTCAAACAGAAAGTCTCTGTAAGAAAACTTTGTATCACTCTCGAGTGGTAGTTGAGCGATAGACTATCTTGGACACAACTCATAAACAAACTCTTGAACGACATATGATAAAAACATACAACTATGCCCTCGAAGGATCAGAGTCTTGGTGGCTGTGGTGAAGTTGGCGCCTTATCTCATGCTTAGTACTAACTTTTCGTACAGCTAGTTCTAAGCGGCGACAGAGGAAAATGGATTTCTATAGCCAACTCTGGTTAAGATCGAGTCTTTGTTGATTAAGAAGATTAGGAATCTCAATTGCATAAGTTTTTTAAATTCTCAGCTGCATAAGACTAAGTACAATGATATAAAAGAAGCTTGTGTAAAGAAGCTTGCATTCAATATTGTTCAGGCCGCTAATCAGCTTTTCAATAAAGACGATCCTATCAAAATGGTCCCCCTTATGTGTATAGAAGTTCTGCATCTCGGCATCTCCCAGTATGTGCCATTGCTAGAAATAAAAGGAGATGTATATTAGCTTAGATGCATGCAAACTTTCACCCACTTTGGGTACACTATGTTGCCTTAGAATCTACTTAATTTGTGTCAGATCTAATTATATAACCGATCTAGAATATGAGTATAATATGATGCAATGCGCAGTGGAGTTTTCCTTTCGGCTAATTTGGAGGCCTTTCAGTGTTCTGCGGACTCACGTTGATGCCTCAAATATAAGCAAGGGTGTGGGAGCAGAGCAAAAGGAAATAAGAAAAGGATATTAACCCCCTACCTAACTTCGTTAAACCAAGGAATAAGCTAGATGTGTGACGGACCGGAAAGCGATTCCTAACTCATAAAAATTGCAGAGCAGACAATAAATGAGTTGGGACGTGAAAACAATTTCCCCTAGTGGTCACAAGGTAGCTTATCTTTAATGAGAAGCTATATTAAAACTTTCAAACTACGAAAGAGCTTTTATATACTTTTTTTTAAGTTTCTCTGCCCTTTCACGTTTGAGGTCATTATTGCTCCCAAGCCAAATTGTCAACCTGCAAATCTGGTAGAGACTGCTTTTGCAGCCTGCAGGGACCCCCTAGACCTTGTGTCCATGCAATCCTTCCCAAGTTAGAAATTGGTACACTGAACTAAATCAGTACTAATTAGAAGCTATTTTGGAAAGCCTCGACTGAGTTTGTTATCTTACACATATATATCTTAAGTTCTGATGAAAATTATTCTTCACATCTTTTGGAACAATCCACAGAGTACGTTTGCTTAGCTAAGGAGTTCCCTCTGTTTTTATGTCGGTACGTCTTTGACTCTAGTATTCTTTCTCCTTGGCCCAGAACGTTTTGACTGAGTTTCCAAGGTTCATAATGCTATGCAGGGCCCTAAACCATCGCTCTCATGCTTGAACCTCCCAATTATATTCATCACCCATAAGCAATCATCGTTCCAATTATTTTAAAAGTTATATTACTCTGCTGAATTAGGTCCACATTGAGTTCAACTAACGAGTATCAAAGGCTTTTTCGGTTCCTCCTCCTGATATATAACATAACTTTCATTAGAAGGGCAGGGGAGAGCAAAGATGAGCCGAAATAGCCACCCTGGGCTATGGAACAAAAGTGAATGTGCTGTGCTAGAGTTTGGCCAAACTATAACTCATGACTATGCAATATTAGCTTGAACGGCAGGTTTCATCAAATAGAATTGCATGAATCGGCACTCAAACTTTGTTGTATAAAGTTAGGCGTGTCTACTTCCATAACTTGACCCTTTGAATTAAGGCATGTTTAACTCCTTAAGAGGGCCACTTTAAGGGACCTGAAGTGCTCATGAATGGCAGACAGCCAGACACATACCCTAATCATCGCTGTTTTTTTGGAACCTTTATTTTTCTTTTCATTCCTTTTGTTGGGGGGTGCTTTGATAATTGCATTTAAATAAGATTTACCGAACCTTGTCTGTCCGTATGGATGGAAGACGGTGCCATGTCGGCCAGGACAGATGGACTTTCTCAGAGACCTTTCTTTAGGAAAAACCATGGCAAAAGTACCGAGTTGTCCGACACCCTTATTTGACCAAGAAGGCCGGGGCTGCTCAACATAGTACTCGTTAATGATTTTTTCTCCCTTTTATGTCTAACTTTTATTTGATTATACCACCTTTTTCTAGGTCCATGACTTCCAAGGGTGATGCCGTTTGCTTCTACATGTAGCGCGTCGGCAGCATACCTGCAAGCTCTTTGTTTTGAATAGAATGACAGTGACGATCGAGGACAAACGGATTGGAATATGGCTTAGAAAAACCAACAAAAAAGGATTAACGCAAGAAGCACTACCGACATTATTGTATTTGGGAACTCATGAGAATCATCGGTCTTTCGCATTGGAAGATTAGCTCAAATCAAGAGCAACGAACTGGGTCCAGTACTGCCAGTAACATTTCAGTTGGTTTTTTGTTTCCCCTCCAAGTTTGTAAAGTTTGAGAGTTCATGATACTTTTTGGCCGCCACTAGGGTCCGAATGTGTAGCAGCTTTTTTTCATTGGCAGTGAGCCAGTGACTCACAACGAGGTTAGCTATATATTTTCCACATATAGGGGACAGAGACTGCGAGAGGATGTCCCTGCTATCTCCTTTTCCCTCTCTCGCCAATAATGCAGAGGACAGCCAATTTTGGCCTTTTGGAGCGACTCACAAATGCATGGAGGAGCCTGGAGCCCGCAGGTTGATAATGTGCTAGGAAATCAGCACCACCTCTATGCTATAGGCAGCCCGGATAATCTTCTTATAATATTAAGGATTTGCCAGCTATTCAAAATATATATATCAAGATCTGAAGCTACCCCACCTATCTTATATATGGACAGTCGACACATTATGCTAATTGCTATAAAATAATATCGATCAACTTCCAGAGGGGTTTGAGCCTTGAGGTTAATTAATACAAGTAGGAGAAAAGAAAAAGGCAAAAATCAAGTGGAACACTTGGTCTTCTTTGTGTGGAGATATACAGATAATGTTTGTCGGCTCTAAGAGAAGAGTGGTTATGAGGAAAAAAAGAAAAGCATGAAGAAAGCACAACTGCATGTAATAATGATAATTAGGTAGACAGCTTGGAAAAATTAGGATCCCACAAATTAAATTTCAATATTATTTCAACTTTCTGTAGACAAGAAAAAAGAGGAATACAAATCAAATCCCAAACAAAGATTATCTAAATTGTTATTGCCTGCTAGCTTAAAGTAATTAACTAGAAAAACTTCATAAAAAAGGAACTATATTAAAAAAGACTCCATCTCAGCAAACTTTCAGTTGAAATTTCCTGCACTTATCAATAATATCTCTGTGTATTCATACGCTTATGTAGAGAGCAAGTAAATAAAACAAGAATTTACAGTTCATATCTGCTGGAAGACATCAAAATTTGCTTCTGTTAGATCTTCTGACAGCGACGTTATTGGATAGCTACTGAAATCTACTGAACTGTGAGCATGAAGCTGACCTTCTTGCCAAGAACTTGGTTTCAGTTCCTCCGATTTTATTGCGTTGACCTGAAACTGAAACAAAGAATCCAACTTGTTTTCGGTGTCGACCCATGAAAAGGCTGCATTTTCTGATCCCATATTGTCGTTCATCTGGAACCTGGGGTAACTGCTCATGTTTGAGCTGTTGCTAGAACTTTCCTTCACATCATTCAAGAAAAAGGAGCTCATTCTAGAAGCCGAATTATCAGAAATCTCTGTCCCTGACAAGTTTCCGTGATCGGAATTGGTGAGACTTGGCATTGAAGCGAATCCATAGCTGGAATTTGTCTCAAAATGGCTTTGGTGATCATTAGGGGCTTTGATAGTTGCCTGTTGCTGAAGTAGGAAATTTGAGTTATACCCATTTGAATTGACACCTGCTTGGAACTCAAAGCAGGCCATCGGATCAAAAGTGGGCTTGTACATGAAATGCTCTCTTGAAGCTTCTGGAAGTCCAACAACATAGTAACTCGAGTCGTCATCTAGAAATGCTGGACTCAAGGTTGATACAGTTAGAAGCCCTTGAGCTTGGGTTGCGTGCATAGATGCAGTTTCTGTACATTTTTGCTCCTCTTTCGGTTCAACTTCGCTTAGTGGCTTGTGGGTGGTCGGGTCAATCCCTTGCTTCATTAGCTTCTTCTTCAAACATGAATTCCAGAAGTTCTTGATCTCATTGTCAGTTCTTCCCGGTAACTGTGCAGCAATTTGAGCCCACCTGAAATCCATCCCCTCAAAGAAATCAGAACAAAAACACAAAGAGTACCCATATCCATGTTTCTTCCAAAGACTAAATTCTGATTGCCTTTGTGATTAATATATCGTTACCTGTTGCCAAGAACTTCATGCAGACTGATAATGTGATCCTCCTCTTGTTGTGAGAACATTCCTCTCTTCAAATCAGGTCTCAAGTAGTTTATCCATCTCAATCTGCAACTCTTTCCACACCTCTGCAGTCCTGTGAGAATCAAAATATTTAGATACTCTGAATACCAAGAACTCAGCTGATACATAACGAGCACCATTGTGAAATAAGTAAAAGGTGTTGGGGAATTGCATACCAGCTAGTTTAGGAACAGAACTCCAGCAACCAACACCAAACCTTGTTATGTAATTGAACAGTTTCTCGTCTTCTTCAGGAGACCATAGTCCTTTCCTTAATTTCTGTTTCAAACAGCACGAATTACGTCCCATTCTGCAAAGGCTGTTGCGAAGACAACGTCAAATTACGTCGCAGCTGCTAGAGTGATCTCTCGGGCATGGAAATGTTGAAAGGACGGAATATGTGTCTGGTAATGGAGGACCGGAAAAATCAGGACTAATTTCGATGATTTAAAGGGAACAGGGATAAATCATACTTAGAGTTCAAGTTATGGATGGAGAGAGGGGGGGGGGGGGAGAGAGAGAGAGAGAGAGAGAGAGAGAGAGAGAGGAAGGTGAAGCAATCGAGTGGGTTTTACGCAAATCTGCTGCTGCTTTTGCATTCGACTGGATTGGTTTTTAAGATATCCCTATCTGTGGAAATTATGAAGGTGATATAAAACGAGAACAAGCCCATAAACGTGTACTTACGAGCAGCTAGGAATACAGTTTAGTCTTCGTAACTGCAACAATTATACAGCACAGGTACCTTGTGTTTGAAACTAAACAAGAAAAAGCTTTGTGAACGGGGTTGGTATGATATCTCGAATCTCACCGAGAGTAGAGTGGGAAACGAGAAGAAATAAAAGATGAATTTTATAAGAGTCAAAGTTTCAAATTGAAATTTTACTAAGTTGAATTAAACTTTATAATAATCTAAGAAACTTTCAGAACAATTTTAACTAAACCTTCTTTTAAAGTAAAAGTATATGATGTGACTAAAGCTTGTTATTGAATTGTTTAACTTAATCATAGATAAGAAAAAATGCCTATAAAAGCATTTAACTTAATCATGTGGTACATGCCACCAATTGTTTACAACCAGTAGCTTATATAATTAGTCCTAACCGCCATGAATCTTCCTTGATTTTTGAGCTATTTAATAGGAGGAGCTCGATATGTGGTGCCATTTATGCAGAAGTGGTCCAAAGTAAGATTTACAAGGGGATAAATTTATATATACACACACACACACACAAAATGCAGAAGTGCTTGGGAGAACTTTTTTCTTTGCCCACATGCTGTCTGCGGCCTTAAGTAGTACTAGTGTGTTTCAGGCTTGCGACCCCAAATTGGTTGGGAGGAGGGGTACCATACGCGGTGCAATGCATTTGAGTTTTTCGACTGCAGATTATTCCCCTGTAATTACTCCAAAGGCGACCGACAGTGCGTCAGTGAGCGTGGGCTCCATGCATAGCTTTGTTTGACTTTTAAAATACAAGGGCTTGGTGCCGGAAGGCTGAAGGCTCCACGTACTGAAGAATACAAATTCGTAATTGAAATTTGACTAATTGAGAGAGAGAGAGAGGACTGGGAGTTTTTGTTTGCTGCAGCTTTGGTACTTTCCTTCAGGGTGTGCCATAATTAGTAAGCTTTACGTTTCACTTATGCACTTCAAACATATGTTACGTTCTCCTGTAATGTGCCTAAACATGTTTATACAATGATTAACAATAATCATACTTTAGTCAAAAACCACATATTATAAAATGGCAGTACTGAGCAATAAATGTTATCATGGATTAATATATATATATATATATATAGATAAAATAAAAGAGAAAAAATTATAATTAGCCTCGTATCTAGAAGACAAAATTAATTTCGTACCTGTTATTATTAAAATAGTGATTTAAGCCCTTTATCTTTTAAAAATTATCAATGTACCCCTATCCAAATCAAGCGTTAAGTCAGACGATGAAAAAACATGTAAAATGATCAAAATGACCATCCAATACAAAATTACTAAACATATTAAAAATTCATTAAAAATAAAAAAACATGATATTTTTTTTAAAATTTAATATGGTTTAAATAAAAATATATTTCAATAATCTATTTATTTTTAATTTATTTCTTAAATTTTTATTATTTTTATTTATTTATTAATATTTTGTCTTGGAAGGACATTTCAGTCATTTTTTTTCTTCTAACTTAACACTTAATTTAGACAAGTGACAAACATTGATGATTTTCAAAAGAGAGAGAACTCAAATCGCCGTTTTGATAATAGTGGGTACGAAATTGATTTTACTCTATAGATACGGGGTTAATTATGACTTTTCTCCTAAAATAAACTAATATGGAGGTATGTGTATTTTGTTCTCTTTTTTTTTTCTAGAAATTGCTGTATGTTCACTAATTTTTTACAACATAATTAGGTGGTGTTTGTAAACTAAAATTAAGTCATGAAAGGCTGGAATATTCTCTTAACTAACTACTCTAACTACGAACAACCTCCTACCATCATCACAGGCTTTGGAAGAAGATGTTTCAAAGAGAGTGAATGGTACTGATCTTCCATCAAGCTACGTACCTCTCGCTCTACTTTCATGGTTCATGAAGTTCTTCTTTGTAGGGGTGAGCATTTTAACCCGTGGTGTCGGTTAAACCGACACTGGTACCGGCACCTCCACCGGCAAACTGCCAGTTACCGGTGTTAGTGTCCATTCTTGGAAAAAATAGGTGCTATTAGCAATGACTGTTACCGCTCGGCAAGCTGGCGGTTTAACTGAAAATGTATTATTTTTATAAAAAAAATTAAAAATGTCTAAAATTTGTTTTTTTCCCTAACAAAACATCATTGTTCTCCTTTAAATGGAGAATGATGCCGTTTGACTGATTACTCCTCTCATGCCCGTGACCCCTTCCTCCCTACCCCCCGTGTTGCGCTCCCCTCAAGCCATCTCTCTCCCAGTCGGTAGTCGTTGTCTTTCCTCTGTGACTCGTAGTCGCCGACTTGCCAAACAGGGTACATAGTTACCGTCTAACCGACACCGGCAAAACTGGCACCGACATAGCCGGTTATTGAGGCTTGCTGGTGCTGCCTGGACACCGACCATAGCGGTAGCGGAAACCGACACCGCGGGTACCGTTACTCACACCTACTTATTTGTATGCAAAATCCAAATTATATTAATGATCCATCATTCTAATGCTTATGTGAGCATAAAGAATCGGAATATTAGACCATTTTTAAAATCTTGCCATATTCCAAATTCACATGCTTTGATTAATTAAGTACTTCGATTATTAAATCTAATAAAACAAATTAATCAGAGCATCGAAAAAGCTTGCGAGTTATACTATTGTGCATTACAGAGTAGGACCTAGCTAGCTAGCTAGCTATTTTGTTTTTTAGTCTTCTTAGTATAATACACAGCAAGCAAACGCCCTAACTATCATAATTGAGCTATTAATTACTTAATTACCATTTAATTTAGGATTAATTTATACAATTTTTCCCTTCTAAGGATAGAAATAACCCCATTAATAGTTGTACAAATAATTTTTTTTATAAATAATAAAAAAATATTCTCGATGGAGATGTCCTTCTTTGATATTCGAATCTTCTAACTATCTAGTACACAAGTGTAAGACACATTGAAAAGTTTATAACATTATTGTACATAGAGTTCTTCGTTGTCAAAAAATAATTAACTCTTCATCCAATTTGTCACGTTGGATAGATAGATTAATTAATAATTAAATATCTTATTAGGTAAATGATTTCAAATAATTAATTTCTAATCATCAATCATGGTCTTCTCCTCCCAAGAGATGCTTGGAATCCATACAGCGATGCAGAAAATTAATTTATGACCTTATTTTAATCTTTATTACTATATATACAAATGTCGACAATTCTCTTCAGTGCATGTTTGGCTTTGATTTCACTCAATTGGATTGGCTTAGTACCAAACAAAGATTAGGGGAATAATTCGGTTGCACGGCTCGAATTGTTTATTCCAAAATATTTGAAAAGATTGAAGCTTATGAAGGTTTTTTCAAATAAAAAAATAATACCAAATGAAATGTTCTAGATGGGGGCCATTAAGATCTTGTATCACACTTGAAAATTAACTTGTCGGGTATGTGAAGAAAGTAAACATCATATGTGTGGTACGTTGGCTTTAGAATTAAAAAAAAAATAGTCGTCATTTTCTAGAATATACTCCTGCTCAATTATTTATTAGACCAAAATAATTATCTAGCTAACTTACTTTTAATCTTTTATTTAAATTGTATAAGTCTAATAAAAAACCCTTATTAATTTAAAAACCTAGCTAGCCAATGGGACTTTTCTCTGGTAGCCTTTGTGGGTAACAGATATTTGCTGTCTCAACATATTCCAGTATCGTAAGATATTGAGTAGTCGCCCTTTATTTCAATTCTTTGGGATTAACCACTTTCTAATGTCGGAGTTTACTTTTAATTAAAAATTTCCCTCCCAAGAATTCGTTTCCACAAGATCCGTACGTACATATAGGTAACCCGGCCTCCATCATATCTCATATATATATAGTTTCTTTTGTAGTTCTCGGCAAAAGATTTTTGGGCCATTGTCTTGGGATACACATGACCGTCATATATATTAATATCGTACAAAAGTCTTATGTTTGAAATTTTGAGCTTTTTGTTTTTACAAAAAAAAAATTATTTATGTCTTGTATCAAATATCGTGTCAAAATTGTGTGCGCGCAGCAGCTTGTATTTAATCTTTCCTGCTAATTGTCTTTTGCGTCTTCTAGCTGTATATATATGTTATATCACTTTCTAGCCAGATGTGTTTGGACGTACGTGTAGTGAGATTTATAGGATGATGATTTCATTGATTTGGGGTTTTTGTCTATTTAAGTGTTGAATTAAAGGAGTAGAGTAAGATTTTGGTGATCGCCAAAAGAGTCAAAAAGAAAGAAAATGACCAAGCATTAAGTACCATTCAATTTGATATATAGTAATTATTCTAAACCCAATTGCTTGGACAATTGGCCGCTTGGAAAAGTGGGAAATGATAGCTTCAACTTCACGCTTAATGCCTGGCCTGAACCTGAATGATTGACAAGATGCAGAGGGCCAGAATATTTGGTCAAGATATTTATTTGCAATGTAAGCTAGATTTTGTCTAGACGTATCCTTTTGAGTTCTTGCTTTCTTTTCACCACAAATAGAAAAAAAAAACAAAACAAAAACAAAGTCCAAAAGCCTCAGCCAAAGTCGTTTCTATCACCAATTAGACAAGGCATCGTGGAGCTATTTTGTTCGCCCGTTAATACTCTATTTAACGACTTATCAATTGTTGTTAGGTACCCAAAAACCATTTTTCTTCATGATGTTGCCGTGTCGATATCGTGGCCAAACAGACTCTTGACACAAGTTTAATTTCTTTTTGTATTTTGCAGAGAATTAATGGACGTACTCCGTTTTAGTCAATCATATTCATCAGTACGCAAGCGTGTAAATGGTCACGACCTAGTGATGATCGATATTCAGACTGCGTTAATGGTGCAGGCCGCAACAACGTACAAGTCCTCTCGATGGTTTAGTAATGTCATGTTGTTATACGTGTCCGACATGATCTATCTCTCTGGTCCTCACTAATCAGCCGCCCATGCTGCAACTGTAGTTCCCTCTCTTCAGCTACCTAGCTAATCAAGTCCTCGTGTGGCTACGTCACCTTGGCGTACGTCCCCCGACATACTCCATCAGTTCCCTCATGGTCCGCTTTACTTTATCTCTTTCTCTGATGATCTCTCTCTGTGTCTCACGCGCACATGTACATATCAGAAGGTCTTCCAAAAGTTTCATCGACGGCCACGGCATCGGGATGTTTGATTGCGAAAATTTTTCGTATTGGGATTTGAGAAATATTATAAAGTAAAGATATGTCACGAGAGTTGATGAAAAGTGAAGAGAAATAAGATTTTTAATAAGTATTATAATAATAAAAAATTATGGGAAGAATATTTTAGTATTAAGACTGCGTTTGCCAACTTAATTATCCCCAAAATATTATCTCACTCCTAATAAAATAATCAAATATAATCTCTCTCCTATTAAAAAATATAAAAAATTACAAAAAATATAAAAAATTATTTCTCTTCACCTTTTCACTAAACCCAATAACAACACATATTCTCATACAAAAAATATTACAACACAAACACAACCTAAACCTAAATATTTGGCCCCAATTATTTGGGGCTCAAACATCCCAATTATATTAAGTGCTCGAGGTCATATTGCAGAACGTACGTGGTACTGATGTGTAATCTACGTCTTCTTTGTTTATTGTCTCCGGCGACTGCATATATACTGTATACATGAGAAACGAGGCAACAGACATTTTGTGCAACTTAACCAACTCCGGAAACTGACTACGTAACACTGCATCAGAGTTTGGGATGAATTAAATCGATCACAAAAAGCTTTCTATAAAAACATGTACTCCATTTATGGGTTCGTGAATCACAGATCAAGTCATGAGATTATTCTTTAATAGACAATCATTATTTGAACAAATAAATACCATTCGCTTTTCCCATGTTTGTACTTGCTAATTTGTAGCTAGCATTATGGGAACTCCTATTGGGTGCTTTACAAAATGGGATATATTTTTTTAGTAACCAGAAGAAACGTCCTGGCAGGCCATCGAAATGAGCCCACCTAATACACAGATAAACTTTAAAGAGCTCGCGCAGATCCATCCACCCCACTCTGGCTCCCACTTAAGTTGTTTTTTACCATATTAATCTAATGAGAAATCAAACCCTTATGCACCTACCCACCCATACACAAGTCACAATTACTACTGGAACAATGCAGTAATGGAAAAATGAAAAATGAGATATTAGCTAGCTACCAGATAATTCATTGAATATTAATTGCAAACTGGGTAGTATCAGATCCGTACGTACCCACATTTACTGATCAAGCTGATGCATGTGCAAGAATAATGTCCTCACTTGTATTTATGATGTGGACTCTAGGCAGGTCAGTTTGAATGGACCACGCATGATGATGGTTACAATTGCAGTCTAAAAGCATACTCAGTATGCAACTCATTTCTGCTGTGCTACGTACACATATAGAAAGGAAAGTAAGTATCGTGCACTTAAAAGGAGAATACTGTAAGGTAGGGAATTACGCTACTGGTATTTTCCTATAAAGGGATTGCCATTTTCAAGCCGTCCCAATCAACCAACAATAAAGCTTCCTTTTCAAGAGATGATGATCACAAAATGATAGTGAAAGTAAAGCTTTGGAAACCCATTTCTTTCCCTTCATCCTTCCCCCAAATGATTAGGTCCTTTGCCTGGGTCTCAACTTTTCCTTGTCTCCATAGAAGACAGAAAAAAGAACATTTCTTGTCGCCAATACAACTACTTACTTCACCGTATAGGGCATGGGGCTTCAACGCTCTCCGTGTGAAACAATTACAAATGGAGCCTATTAGAAATTTGGTGCATATTATCGTGGCGATTTATTCTCATTTCTTTAGAGATGGCTCATAACATGCCTCGATCAATTTGGTTAGGATATGAAGGAGCATTTAGAGGTAAATCTAAGACATGCACAAGTTCAAGGGTATTGCGTGACGTCGCATAATTGGCAAGAGATTTTCCCTAGCATGCCTCGATCAATTCAATCAGACACAACTTCTAATCTATCGTCAACGTTGTTTAATTAACTGATCTTTAAGAACACAAAAAATCATCAATATTTAATCATATATTTGACAACATAAATATATAAAATCATCACCTTGTGCATCGTTTGAAAGATAGACCCAGAACAATATGAATGACAATGGATGCATCAAGATGGTCATGCATGCTACTTTGGTCCTTTCCTCTTTCAGGCCGTGTTAGCTAGTGGAATATGGATCTGTCACATATATAATTACCAAAGCTAACTTTAAACTGGGGCCATTAACTTGTTTCAACCCTTCTGGCTACTAGGTTGTATAGTGTCTGATCAAGATTCCTTGGTCCCTCCTGATCCCCGCCCATGGCACCCAATCCACTAGTAATCAAGTCAAAAGTTGCAATTAGAGTGCCTTGAGAACAAAACACCTTCCATGTCTAATCATAAAGCTAAAGGATAACCCCGCTGATTAAAGTTTCATGTCTGCACTTGATACCAAAGATTGATTTGACACCAATGACAACTCCATTTGATTCCACAAGTACTATATCTACAGTTCCGTCCGCATGCTCTCCTAGCCACTCCCAAGCAATTCCATTTTAATTCACCTTTAGTTACCGGAAAAAAGGAGCTATATATATACATGGGGCCGGCATCAAAAGTTGCATACGGCGAAAGCTTGAAATTAAGTTCATGGTTTGAACGTAGGACTCGACCTTTGAAAAACTGAAAATGGCTGAGCGAGATGATTCATTCTACACACGCAGTAGCATTTGTAATCTTGGGAGATCACAGACAAAATTGAATTTGAAGTTAATTATATACACACAGTGACACCGACGTTGCTTTCCTTTGGTGGTGATCATTTTGTTCTCCGATCGATAATGATATCCGATCGAATATTTTCTTGTCTGGAAAAAGGTTGATATCTGCATGCCCGTCCCTGTCTTTCTCAGAATGTATTTGAACCCTTGTAGGTCAGCTAAAAGCAAAGATTTTTTTTTGTCGAATTTCAATTAGTTAATTTGTGGCGTTCTTTGCGTACAAATATAGAGTGTGTTTTGCTTTTTGACAAAACAAAAGTTTCAAACTAGCTAGCTAGCTTCGACATCAGTGCATGCATGGCTCAATATTTAAGTATCTTGATCAGCACACTATGATTTTGGTTTTTCTTCTAGGCAGACGTTTGCATTTTAAATTATCTAATTTTATATTGCATATTCTAACTATAAATCTTAGATATTTACACTATCAAATTTTTAAACTAAAATGACAATAATATTCAATTTTTTAACTTTGCATGTTGAGGATAATACTGTGAATTCAATAAATTATTAGAGGTATTACTACAGTCAATCAACGGAGAGGATAAAATATCCAATATTGATAGTTTGAGAGTACAGTGTGTTAAACCCTTTATAGTTGATGAAGAAAAATTTATATTTCTCTTGTAATAACGTCTATTGCATATTATATGCCCCATCTTTTGGAACATTACAAATTGTAAACCTTCTTATAGCCCCGTGTTAGAAGAAATACATGGCATTTGAAGACTATTTCTCCCAATGGCCAAGCTGGTAGCGTTTTGTTCAACTCAAAAGTTTTTATGGCCTGGGTTCCGCATTTTTGAGAATTCAGACGGAAGTGTCTCTCAGATTTTTGCGAGTCGCACAGGTCAAGCCGAACTGAATAGGCTCCTGAGGAAGTGGCGCATGGGAATTGGGCTTTTGAGGTATTAAACTTTCCTGGGTGTTTATTCTATGGGCCCATGTTGCAATTGTGTAGTTTGGGCTATGACTTTATGGCAAGGTTTACAAATACGTCCAGTCAAAAAAGCAAAGCAAAAAAAAAAAGAGAGGAGAAATGCTTAGATAAATAAAGAAGAAGAAAGAAAATGGAAAAAGACCGTGCTCAAATAGTTTGTTGCTGTTCTTTGAGAGGTTTACTCGAAGGTAAGGCCGAGTGGCGAATGTTGTGAACCACTTGTCCATTGGGCCTGCTGATCGAATATGTAATGCCACTGTGTTAAGCCTTGGCCCACCCAATTCTTCTTCGTGATAAAATATTGTGATCTTTTATTTGTTTAAAAGACCGGAACTAGTACGATTTTGTTTTCTAAATTTGGGCCTTTCAAGTTCGGCCTTTCTGCAAGTAAGACGAGGAACTTTTTCTGCTTCGGCCCGATCCAGCCCATCCTAGTCCTAAACCGCCCCGCCCCCCAACAGATTGGTCCATTTTTGTATCTCCTTTTCGCCTTCTCACACCGTACAAACAAAGATCTGCCCTCCTCTCCAATAACCCGGAAACCCTAAACCCGCTCCCTTTGCCACCTGATACTCGTACTCACAGACTCACACTCACCGAAATTGATCTATTAACTTCCGTCGGTTACCCGTTAGAATCGTACCCGATTCTACTTCAGTCTTCAACAAGCTTCTCTTTTTCCGTTCTTCCTAGTTCCTATACTGCCGAATCCGACATTCTTAACACCGTTCCTCTCCCTCACTATCTCTTAAGACATTCCTATCCTGATCTCGCTTTCTTTCTGTCTCTGAAGGCAACCCCTCTTTGTTTCTCTCTGTTACCTTGTATAGTTTCAGCCACCCTAAGTGGCATAACTAATATTAAAATTCAAAGGGCTTGAACTTTAAAGGTTGAGAAGCAAAAAAAATTTCTTTCGTAATGCAAAAAAAAAAGTCTCAGAATTACAATGTCAAAAATTAAGAACTAAAAGTATTAAAAGTATTAGAATACATGTATCGTACTACTATGTACTGCGACTGAAAGGTGACAATTATATCCTATGATTTTGCATCTTCTGAAAATGTTACAAAAATAACTTCATTCTCAATAGTTTTAATACGGATAAGTCCACTGCCAACTCAATACATAATACATAAATCCCATAAAAGCAATAATCTATACTCAATTACAACTCTTTTATAAAGAAACTCCATTTTAATTCAATTTGAGCATGCCAGTCTTTCCACTAGCTAATGGCATAAGGAAGAATTTGTTCTAGTTTGCGTCTAAGACTATGCATTAGTGAATCCATTTTACAATTCCATACTTTGAAAAAATCTCATCTATATTATTATTAATAATAATAAGTTTCACGTCTCGCTAGTGTGATTTTAAAACAAATTTTGATTTTTTAAAAAAGGACCGAAGCACAGTATATAAATCACAATCTCACAACCTTAATAGACCAAAGGACAGACTTCACAGTACATAAATCAAGTTTGTCAAGGCGCAAATCTCATCTCTAATACATAAATCCATTTCCAATTTCATAGTACATAAATCCATTCCAAATTTCCACATCCCCATTCGGCAATTCTGGATCCCAAATCCCTAATTTCACAAAATATCCAACACCCAAATCACAATTTCATAAAATTGTTCACTTGTGAAAGAGAGAGAAAAGTGGTTGGCAATGAGCGGCTGAGAAACAATGAAAGAGAAAAAGATCAAAGAAGTGAGAAGATAACATATGAGAGAAAGTGAAAATAACATCAACAAGTGGCAGGTATACGTACCTGGTGTGGCGGACGATGGTGAGGATTGTGGGGCAACTAAACGGGCTAGGCTGAGAAGTGAAACAGTGAGAGTGAGAGGGAGAGAGAGAGAGATCGAGCAAGAGGGGGCAAGTGTTTTTTCAAAAAAAAGGTACTGAAACGCAACGTTTCACCCCTGTTTAATTTTTTTTAGTAGAGGGTGAAATGACGTTGTTTCACCTTCTGCATATAAAAAAATAAAAAAGGTCGGGCTTATGGGTATCGGACCCTGGCCAATTATGAAAGAAAAAAAACACATGTAAAATTCGGAGCAATGGGTAGCCGCTGTGGGCGGCTGCAACCCCCCTCCTTCCGCCACTACCACCAGTTCAGCATTTCAAGTCTCAAACTTGAGGATTCTGGCGCAGAACAAGTAAGATTTCTCTTGTTATATATTTCTCTGCTAAGAACAAGTTAATCATTTATATAAGATATGATATTTAATAAAATATGAAGGGAAGGGTTTTCATAGTATCATCGATAACAGAAGTTTCAGTGGATTATCGTTGTTAGTTTCCAATATGCTGGTTCATTGCTGAGAGTTATGCGCTAATGGGATTGGAATTGTTCATTGGAAACTCATTTTTGTTGTGAATTGGATTGTGTGATGGTTTGCTGCGAGGAAACTCGGATGTGAGTAAGGGTCATGGATACCAGCATTACCGAAGCTGAAATTTCAAATTCTGACTCCGGTACCGGTAAGAACCGGATGCCTATTTTGGCATCCGGTTCCTGTCCGGCAACTGCCGGAATTCCGGTAATCCCGACAGCTGAAAAGGGGCTAATTTTGGCCCTTTTTGGGCCCAAAACTTTAAATTTTCGAGCTTCTTATTCTGGGCTGATTTTGGGCTTATTATTTAATTTGTTGGGCTTCTGATGATTGTAGGCCTCTTTTGGCAGTGAAATATTGCTTGATTTTTTAGGCTGGTTTTTAAAGATGGATGTTGGATCCAAATTAACAAAATTTAGTTAGATGTTAATGTAACAATATTGGATGTTGGATGTAGTACTTTTTTATTCATTTACATATTACAATTCTATAATGTCAATTGCATTATATTAATAAATCACATACAAAAATTAATGAAAGAAAAATGATACAAAATTGTTAATAACAAATTTAAAAATTACAAATAAACATATAAATAAAATCTACAAATAATAAACATTTACATTCTGAAAAAATAAAACTACAAATAATACAAATTTGAATTCTAAAAAAAATCTACAAATATTACAAATTGTATAGTTAAATTGAATGGAATAAAATGTTGGTCGTTTAATCAAAACATCACTATCATATGATTATGTAGTGTTAGTTTTGTATGGTCTTTTTATTTATGCCTGTAATATTTAATGACCAACTACAAAATATTGGTCACTAATGACTAAACTAATTGAAAATTTTAACTAATATATAATATAACACCTAATTGATTACTTTCCATTTTCCAAAACAATGAAACATCACCATATCAAAATGATCAACTTTACAAAATAATGAAAATTATGAAATATGTGCACAACACCATGTCCATCATTAAAAAAAATCCAAATCCAAAAAATAATTTTTTATGTTTATTACATGCTCAAAGTTAAATAAAGAATAAAATACAACACACCAACAAAACCCAAATTACTAATTATCAATCAATCCTATTATTTAAGATTTTAAATCTAACAATTATTATTCTAATATTATGGGCATTTTCCTTGAAATAAAAAAAAAATAATACACTAATATTGTATTTTGTAAACTATAGAATAATATTTATATTAATATTGTTAAAGTATAGAATAATAAAACCTATACTCTAATACTCATATTGTATCAATGTATTTTGTAAACGAAATCAAACAAGTCCACTGTTAATCCTCCAATTGCAAACAGATTCACAACTTCAAACAAAACCAAATCCTCCAATCAAACTCATCCTCCACATTTTCACAACCTAATCTAATCTAGACTCTACAATAAATAATTAACTAATGAACTACAATAATTAACTAAATAATTGAACAAATTTTTATTTTTTTTACCTCAATGCAGTGCACTGACCACACACGGCACAACAAAAATTCACAAATCACAATCTATCAATCTTGTAACTTGCACTAAAAAAATTAATTAGTTAACAATAATGAAATGAAGAACAAGAAATCGATACTAACGAAAATGAAATTGAAAAAAAACTAAAAAAATTAAACAGAGGCAGAGACTCAGAGAGGGCAAACGCAGAATTGATCGAGAGAGAGAGAGAGAGGCAAACAGGCTATCAAGTACCTTTATGGGCACACCCATGCTTTTAGTAAGGAAGCCAAGATTAGAATAAAATGTTGAATCAATGTTAGACGAGAAAATATTAATTAAGCAATATTAATTTTGGGCTAAATTGTGCATGTGTGAGTTTTGCCTTAAAATTTTAATTTTAGCAACAAGAACAATATATCAAAAAAATCAAGTTTGCATATTTTTCAGCTTGAAGTCAAAATTTCTGTGCACTTCCTTTGATACACATTACAACAACATGACCTTAATCACTTATATATATTAGTTGAAGCCGATAAGTTGACCTGAAAGTTCTTTCAAAATAGAGAGATATGAACCTAATTTTTGACATGAATTTTTTTTAATACGAATAACTTGTGAAAAACAATCTCCTGCGAAAAAGGAACTAACACATCAAACATGTCTGGTAGAGGAATGTTGTACGGCGCGGCACTGTTGGCATCATTGTGCTGGACTGCTGGTTCGTGCCTTTTTGGTGTTGGCACTACAAGAGGGCACAGATAGGGACCAATTGGAATTGTTATATAAGATGGTGGCTATTTTGGGGAGACATGTTGCATAAGCCAAGGAGAAACTGTGGCTGTTTTTTGGGCTTGGAAGTGCAAGTTGTAATAAGTGAGTATTTGTTTAATTAAAAGCAAAAGTTACATAGACCCTCTATCTCGAAACTTCTCTCTCTAAACGCTATTTGCTCTCCCGAACCCAGCGCCTCTCGTGGGGAGGGAGGGAGCTCTGGCTCCCTCCTTCTCTCTCCTCCTTTCTTTCCCCCTCTTCCTTCTCCCCTCTCCTTCTCTCTGGTTCGTTGGGCCGGCTGTTTTGGCTGGTTTTTTGCTCTTTTCTACAGGTAGCATTCGTGCGGTGGTCGGTGGCTTCCGTCAAGCTTCATCGAGCATGCGCCCATGGACTGCCCTCAACAGGCCCCGATCTACGCAACAAGGCGTCTCCAACATGTTAGAGACTACGCGTGTGGATCCACGTGCCCCTCGCGGTGCTCGTGGATCTCACTTGCCGAACTTTTCGGCTGCCTCCATGGCCTCCTCCGCCTCCGGCGACCTGTCTCCGGTCACGTTCTGGATTTTGTTAGCTCGGTTCTATCCGATACTTTTGCTTTGTTTATGCCCGTTCGGGATTGCCTTTTTGTTTAAGGCTGCCGGTGATTTTTCTGTTGGTTTTTATGTTTTTTTAGTTATTTTAGCTTGTTGTCCGGTGTGGACTTTCTGCCCTTTGTGGGTCTCTGTATGGCCTGTTGGTCACCTTGCTCGTTGGTATGACGACTCTTCGGAGTGCCTGGCTCACCCTTTAGAGCGTACTGTTCTTTTGCCTCCTTGATGTTATTAATGGAAGAAGCTATTTATGACTAAAAAAAAGAGCAAAAGTTACATAATGGTATTAAGAAAATGCCAAATACAACTTGTGAGACAGGTCAACTTCGCCTTATCGAAGTTTACATATTGTACACGTGGAAACTTCCTTAAGATTTTGGAAAAGAAAGAATAATATGATTTTGTTATTAAAAATCTCAATTTGCATTATTTCTTTGTTAAATAAGGTTCATAGTAGTGTAGATTCTATTATATGTCGAAAGGCGTAACCTAAATGGATTTCTAAGATGGTGTTGGTGCACAAGTCTAAGGGTCAACTATTCCCGACGGACAATAATCATGGGAGTGAGTCCATAGGGCTCTCTTTTAACTACACTCGCTCGCTCCTTTTTTCATATTACTCTCCTTCCTTCAATTCCACCTCCTAGTGGGATCATAGCTGCCCATATAGCAGAATAATGATCAGATTGCAATGTTCATTCAGCACCATTTTCTTCATTTGGAACTCTCCAAGATTTACCAATCCCTGTCAAGGACCAAGCAACTACATGCTTTTATCATAAAGACCTACCTTGCCCAGGACCCATTTTATGCAACTAGAATTGTGAGGTTTTATGCCATCAATCAAGACATTTGTGCTGCTTGTCACCTGTTCGAAAAAACTCCCCATCGGAGTGTATTTCTTTGGAATTCAATAATTCGAGCATATGCACAAGCCCACAACTTTGTTGAAACATTTTCTTTCTTAGCATGATGCTTGAAACTGAAACTAAACCTGATAGTTTTTCTTATGCTTGTATCGTTCGTGCTTGTTCTAAGAACTTCCGTTTAGACATATTGAGACTTGTTCATGTCGGAGTAATAGTCTCCGGGTTAGGTTTGGATTACATTTGTAGCAGTGCATTTGTGACGGCTTATCCAAAACTGGGTCTTGTAAATGAAGCAAGTAAGGTCTTTCATGGCATAATTTGTAAAAAAATTACAATATAATCTCTCTATTCCTATCACATTATTACTTTTCACTATAATAAATATTAAAAATCATCTCTCTTCACTTTTTTTCACCAAATTCAGAACTTGTTTGAGACCCGAATAATTGGCCTCCAAATAATTGGATTTAATATTAAATAATTATTAAATAATATTTTTTTCTTCATCAAATATTTTTTTTATTATAATATTTATTTAAATCTTCTCTTTCTTCACTTTTTTACCAACTCTCATAAAATATCTGTACTTTTTCACAAACTCCAATACTCAATATTTCCAAAACCTCAAATTTTCCACACTCAAACAACACCTCAATATCCTAAAATTTTAACATTCAAACACAACCTACATTGATTATATTTTCCTGCAAATATAACTATGTAAGAAAAGTGAATTATTATGTCGTGCTCCGATATAAATAACAGAGCTCAATCGGCCCGATATCCATCCAAACTTTTATTTCGTTGTTCTCTCTGGCATAATTTAGTCTATTTTTTATTTGATTTTGAAAATATTTTATATGTTTTATATGAGGATAAACACTAGCTATATTTGTGTTTTGACTTTAAAATGACTAGTCAAGGTTGCTCTTGCAGTCCTTTGGATCATTATAAAGCTTAGTTCAACCTAGTAAGGTCTCAATGTGAGATTTAGCTCTTATAGAACCAATCACTCATTCATTTTTTTCTCCCACTTCTTGTGGTATTGGGAGTATCATGCTAATTTTTTTTTTTAAATATTTTGAAAACAAACAAAAACAAAAGATAGCCTTCGCGAACGTGACGATAGAGAGAGAAAGAGGTACGGGGTCATGGAGGATGGTAGAGAGGGCGTCTCTCCCGCGGGAAAGGGCCGGCTAATTTACTCAAAAGAAAACCGAAGTATCCTCTGTGGAATATAATTGAAGATTCATTCTAAAGTCTACTGGACTACCGGTTGGGTCGTCCCTTCCCCATATCCCTTGTAAATTATCGACACAGGATCTCACTCTCCAGTGCGCAGATGTCGCCAGTGGTACCTAACCTCCAAGTCCAGCAACCCTCGATTGGGCTAATTTCCCACCAAATCCAACCTTTAATCCTCTACCCATTTCAAATCTCCAAACTTTATCCTCTCCAACCTACCCTTCCAAACCTCAATCTGTCCCACAGGCCAATACACCTCCGCCTCAGCCAGTCACTAAAGACAGCCAAATCCCAGCAAACCCACCACTCTTCCTCGTCCATAACTAATACCCAAGCTGACGGCATTCCCATCGAGTACGTCAAGATCCTCGTCAAGTTCAAGTCCAGGTACAATTACATTCGCGTCCTCGAAGTTTCCAGGAAAGCCGATCACCCTTTTGCGGGTTCTAGGCTTCTCCTCCTCGATGGCCCTGGAAACATCCACAGCATCTCTTTCCTGTTGAAACCATTCACAGACACTTACTTTGATGTCTTTGCCACCTTGCCGCCGATCTTGCCTCCCGGACCCGTGGGGATCCTCGGGTTCGGAGCGGGCTCGGCCGCTCGTTTGTGCCTTGAATTATACCCGGAGTTGGTTATCCACGGATGGGAGCTTGACCCGTCTGTGATTGAGGTGGGGAGAGAGTATTTTGGCCTCGCAAAGCTTGAGAAACAATACCCGCGTAGACTATTCGTCTACGTTGGCAATGCGCTGAAAGCTAGCGTTCGAGAAGGGTTCTCGGGGATCTTTGTTGATTTGTTTAGCAAAGGTAGTTTGATTCCGGAGCTTCAAGATCCGAATACATGGGCGAAGCTGAACAAGTGTTTGAAGAAAGGTGGGAGAATTATGGTTAATGTCGGGGGCGGTTGTGTGGAGGCCGAGGATTCGTGGAGAGATGGGAAGGTAGTCATGGAGGACTCTTTGAAGGCAATGCGAAGAGTTTTTGGTGGCAAGCTTTTTGTTTTGAATCTCGGTAATAGGAAGGACGACAGCTCCATTGCTCTTACTGGTGATCTGCCGGATATCGACTCGTGGAAGAAGTTGCTTCCTGGTTCTTTGAGGTGTTATGCTGATATGTGGACATCGTTTCGCGGTTAATAGGGTATGTTGCTGTCAATGTGTTTGGTTTATGGCCTTTGTCTATGTAGACGGACGTGCATAGTTTTGTTCATCTTTTATTCGTGTTAATTCCTCTATGAAACCAACACTTACTTCTGGGCCTTACTTGTTCAGTTTGTCCAAGTGAAACAAACTGTCAGTAGGAAAATGGGAATATACAGGGAAAGATTAATCATGTTGTTGAGTCATGGAGCATGGGAGGTCTGTAAGTCCAATCATGTGAGATTGACTAGGAACAAGGGAATGCAAGATTCTAAAATTCTACATTACCAGATGCTCCAATGGTGCCAGAGCTTTGGAGTTTGTCTAAATGGATCCTTTTAGGTTGACCTTGAAGGAGGCATAGCAGTATAGCAAGATAATTTTATTGCAGCGTATGGGGGTTGACTGGGTATTTATGGAACTAATAAATTTTTAGTGGCTAATGTAATGTCGGTTTCAGATTTCAAATGGACACTTGAATGACATTTATACATGAATTCAGTTGAATCCAGAGGCCCCAGAACTGACTACCAGCTGACACTGCCGATTTTGCTACATTAGAAACCTTACCGTGCTAATGAGCCGTTGAAGGTCAACTGATGTCAGTTGGTACAATGCACCGATGTCTCGTCAGTTTGGTTCTTTGAGGATCTTGATAAAACCTAGATGTACCAAACCTAACTAACGAAAGAATGCTGGTTGCTCATCTTTCGACAGGGTTTTGATTCCGTAGATCTTCCACACTTTTTTCCACACTTATTAATAAGGGTAATTCTCCTATGGTTAAGTTAGTTTTTTTTATCTATTTCTTTTTCAATTCTTAATTCTTGAGTTCTGAATTTGCACACCTTTCTCTTCTCGTCCTTTGTTTTTATAGTCCGTTTTCCACTTCCCTCGTTCCTTTTTTATTGGGATCGATCCCGCGTTGCTTCGTGTCCCGTACAATTTCTTTTGGGTGCACATTCTTATTAGTTGGATGTTTGCCTTCTTGACGTATCTGAGGTCGTGAGATGTCTCTATGTTCATAAGACACTCTGTGATTGATGTGCCTCATGGGCTTGAGATCCGTTATTTTTGGGCTTGGGCCTTCTATAGTTGGATTACACATAATTAACTCATGGTTAATTCATTTTCGGTATCATCAAGAGGTTATTCCGTTAGTTTGATATCTAAAATTTAACTGCATGACAAGTCAAATCCAATAAAATTAGGCCACATGTCTTATTTACCACATAGGCATACCACATCAGATAAAAACTTAATTCAAATAAAAGTTTCAAAAAATAGAAATGAAACAAACTAAAGATAAAACATGCAACAATTTGAAAAATAACATGAAACCCTTGATGTGCCGGGCCGGGAAGAGTTTTTTTTATTGCATTTTGCAGTTTGGGTTTTTTTATACTTTATATTTTAATTTTTTTACTGTTTATATGATTTTATTTTATAATGTATTCAATATAGTATGGTTAATTATTATTATTTTTGTAATTAAAACTTTTATTTTTTCTATCATTTTCAAATTTTTACAAAAGTTTAATTTAATTTGACTTGCATGTCTATGCATTAAAATTAAAGAGGATTTTTAAAATAGGGATAAAACTTAAAAAAGAAAAAATATCTTCTCAAACAAAAATAAATTCCAAAATTCTACTTCTCTTGTGCACAGTTTTCTGCTACAATTTTCGTATCCTCCGAACCCAATCATTTCCCCTCGTTTTGAGCCACTGTTTTTCCCCCCAGGCAAATACCAAAATCATACTAAAACAGAAGAAAACATATATACAAGAGCGCGACAGTGGACACCACGACAGAACCAGAACCCGGAAGAGCCGACTACAAGACTATCGGCCCCGAAGCTCTGGAAAACCAGTGAAATGGGCTCAAGTCCCTTACAAACGAGATCGGGCATAAGGTCCTCGTTTTGCTAGATATCTTCTCCATTGTTACAGAGCATTCAATTACCAAATGACAAAGCACATTTTGGTGCGTGTGAAATTGCGACGAAAGTTCCAAAAAGTTAAAGAAGTGGAGCCTCAAAGTCAAATAGGTAAATACTGCATAAAAGCCGGATGGCGTAAGCCATATATAATTCCAATTTCCACCACTCTACCTTGCCGGCTTGCCCTTAGCTCTTTCTTCGCTCTCTCACTTTCCTAGCGATCGTCACAAAGGTGAACTGAAGGGCTTCCAAATAAGTTCATGTTTCAGCTTCCCATGATGGGTGGTTTGCCCGCAAAGTTGATGGCAGCGGTAGTGGCGGTGCTCCTCCTCTTGGGTGATATCCAAACAACTTCTGCGTTACTTCCTTATGGTAATATATCTTTTTCTTTCTTTTTCCAATTCCGTATAATCGAAAGGGCTAATTTCAGATATAACTTTGAATTCCTGAGGCTTTACTCTTGCAATTGCACATCATTACGTCAAGGTCTTCGAGTCTCGGATCATTTCTAATCACCCGATATTATCTTTCTTTGGCCGGAAGCTGGTAGGAAAAGTTTATGGCCTCCACAAACTACAGATGTCTGGATGAAGAGGGTTCCAAGGAAAGAAGGCAGCACTGAAGGTCTGAACATTGGCAGTAAGCAAATAGTTCCCTTGGTGGTCCTTCGTGGAAAAGTATTGTCTCCACCACCCTCACCACTCCGAAATGGACGATCATCCATGAGTGCGCCCTCACCTCCCCCGCTGGTGGCGTGATTATCTACATTTCTGGCTTTGCTACTTGCTGGTTCATTTCCAGCTTGTTGAATCTTGACCAAGAAACACACGGATTTTGTTTGACATCCGGTTTTGATGCTATCGGTCATGTTGGCGATGTGCTTGTGTTCCTGTGTATTCAAGATGTAATTGCATTACGTTTTTTATGGGAACGGATTCTCACCGAAGGACGAAATTCTAAAGCTATCCTAATGGACAGACTCTACTTTATGTCTAACATCTAATGGTCCTAATTCATCCACCTCCTTTTATTTTCTGCGTGAGAGCCGAAGAATATTTATTTAATGTTCCCATTCTTTCCTTCCGAATTTTCTCAGCAATATTGACCCACACCGAATTCGCTGAACCTCATCCTCTCGCCGGACCTTGCCGGAATTCCTTACTCTCAGAAGCAGACTTAAGTTAACAAAATGTAGAGAACTCAGAGTTAAGGGTGGAAATAAGCTCACCGAGAAAAATCTTGATTTCAAAAACACGTGTTAAGGTAGAAGCAGGGGGATCTATGACTATGACAGCGATGTTTTCCCCACAGTGTGTGGAAGCCAAAATACCCATCTGGATAGACTCTGTGACCGCAAATGGATAGACTCTTCTAAATATTGCCTTCAAGTTGAGCTGTGATTCCCTCTATTTTATGTAGTTGGGCTCCCTCTACTACGAGCAAATCAGCGGAGGTTGAAGAATGGAGGAGAAAAAAATTTATGGGTTACCTCTTTATTGCAGTTAACTGTTGCTTGGAAGCCATTGGCGGAGAAAATAATTTGAGAGTAAGGAATTACGGCAAGGTCCGGCGGGGAGAGTAGGGAGAGAGAGAGAGCGAGGTCTGGTGAATTCGGTGTGGGTAGTTGCTGAGAAAATTGGGGAGGAAGGAAGGGGAAAACGAAATATTCTTTGGCTCTCACGCGAAAAATAAAATTTGGGGGATTGAGCCGCCATGCCAAGTCGAGCCGCCAAGCAATATTACTCAGGAGGTGGATGAATTAGGACTATTAGGATAGCTTTGGAATTCCCTCAAAGGGAATCTGTTCCCCTTTTTTCGGCGCAATAAGGTTATTCAAGTGAAGGTTGCACTTCGTGATAGGTAAGACTTTTAGTCACGAGATATTTTTCACTAATCGATCACTGGCCGTCAGCTTTATCTATGTTTATCTCGGATGTTCTATACTTTAGTACGGTGTTTGTCTAAACTACAGTTTTAACAAAATTTTATCAAAATTTTAACATCCATATTTTTTCATTTTCTCTCCTTACTTTTTCTCTAACTTTTTTTCACTTTTTCTCTAACTTTTTTACTTACTTTTTCATTCTCTCTCTTACTTTTTCTCTAACTTTTTTCACTTTTTCAATTCTCTCTCTTCAACCTTTTTACCAACTCCTAAAATTTTAACATAACAAACACCACCTAGACCACATACTTTGTCATCGTTGTAGGCCGCCATATTTCTTATAGTGGAACCGAAGAGTGTTGCAAGCTCAAGCACTCTAAAGTGCTTATCGATCTACCATTTCTCTCAAAAACTTAAGCTGAATGATTGGAAGATATAGATTTTATTATTTGAATTATATTTTCTAAGACACATTTACATTTACCTGTGTTGCGATATCTCTCCTTGATACTTATAAACATTCGATTACAAATGACAAAACACATTTTTGTGTTCATCAAATTGCCAAGAAGGTTCCAAAAGGTTTGGGGAAATGTCATTGTTTGCCCATAAATATGCGTCAATAGTAATTGCATCCCATAACTATCAAAATTGGATCTACGTTCTCTAAGTTTTAGACATTCTCAATGTTCGCCCTTCGTCCAAATAAACTATTAAGTCTGACGGAAACGCTTGTAAAATGAACTCTCAAATATTTATTTATTTTTTGAAATTGTCTTTGAGGATCAAATTCCATTAAATTTAAGAGAAAATTTGACTGGAATTAACATTGCACTAAAGGACGTAAATAACAATTTTAAAAGTTAGGAATGGAAACGAAACTGACCAATTTCACTCAAAGACCATTTTGTTTCAATTCAGTATTCTCCCAGAGGTCCATAAGTGGTACCAATACTTTCGACATAAGTCAAAGAAATGCAGCCACAAAGTCACGATGGACCAACCATATCTCAGGCACAGGCACAGAGAAAAAAGTAGGTACAGATGCATAAAAGCCGGATGTCTTAAGGCATCTTTCCGCCTGAGACGCTATCTTCCCCCTTTAGATCTTGCTTCGCTCTCTCACTGTCCTAGCGGTTGTCACAAAGGGGAACTCACGGTCACGGGCTTCTGCAAGTTTCATGTTTCAGGTTTCCAAGATGAACGGTTTGCCGGCAAAGTTGATAGCAGCAGTAGTGGCAGTGTACCTTCTCATGGGTGATATCCAAACAACTTCTGCGTTACTTCCTTACGGTAATATATCTTTTTATTTCCTTTTCAATTAATGTAATTAAGAATAGCCAAACGTAGATATTATTTTGAAGTCCTGATCAAGGTCCTTCAGTCTCGGATTATTTCTCACCCAGTCACCCTGCTGTGATCTCTCTTTGGTCTGCAGGTGGAAGGAAGAGTACTTTATGGCTTGCAGACACTAGAGATGTCCCGACGACGATGGATCCAAGGAAAGAAGATAGTACTGGAGGTCTCAACATTGGCAGTAAGCAAACAGTTTCCTTGTGGGCCTTCCGAGGAAGAGTACCTTTGTCGCCGCCACCCTCACCCCTCAAAAATCGACAATCATCTATGCGTATGCCCGCACCTCCCCCGCAGGTGGCGTGATTACCTACGTTTCTGACTTAATTTGCTAGTTCATCTTCAAGCTTGGTACCTCATGGACAAGCCTATTTCCTGCTTTCCTCTTCTTTTATTTTTATGGTGCATGTAAAAGTATTATAAACGAGTCATGGTGAGGTCTACTGGTTTTGGTTTTGGCAGGTACTTGTTTAGTCATTAAAATATGATACGTCGTTTCTCTTCTGTACATCGTTTATCGACATGAAGGAATCTGGAGGGAACCTACTGCTAAGTACAGATAGATCGTGAGGCAAAGAGAGAACTGTGGGTTCCTCTCAGCTTCTACTTTCTTTTAACCTTCCTCATGAAGAGAAAAATAAGTCCATGTTTTGCCATTGCATAAATTTTAAAGGACTATAAAAAGGGGTTAAAGATCCTTTTAATCCTTAGGTTTTAAGGCTATCTAAAACGTTGTTCGCTAGTTTTCGAATTCAGCATAGATGATCTTAGAAAAAAAAATCAGCATATATATGATCCTCAAATTCTGTCAAATTATTATAAAGAGGTTATTCCATTAGTTTGACATCTAAAATTTAAAAGCTAGCATGACAAGTCAAATCCAATAAAATTAGGCCACATGTCTTATTTACCATATAGGCATACCACATCAGATAAAAATTAAATAATAAGATTAAAATCAAATCAAATAAAAGTTTTTTAAAAAATAAAAATGAAGCAAACGAAAGAGAAAAGATAAAACATACAACATTTTGAAAAATAACATGAAACCCTTGATGTGCCGGGGCAAGAGCTTTTTTTTTTTTGCATTTTGGGTTCTTTATATTTTATTTTTATTGTTTATATGATTTTATTTTTTAATGTATTTAATTTATTATGGTTAATTATAATTTTTTTGTAATCAAAACATTTTTTATTATTTTTTCTATCATTTTCAAATTTATAAAAATTTAATTTAATTTGACTTGACATGTCTATGCATTAAATTTAAAGAGGATTTTTAAAATAGGGATAAAACTTAAAAAAGAAAAAATATCTTCTTAAACAACTTCTATTGTGCAGGCAGTTTTCTGCTACATTTTTGGCTTTCAAAATTTCTTTCTGACAATTTTCGTATCCTCCGAACCGAATCACTTCCCCTCGTTTGAGCCACTTTTTTTTTTCCGACGCAAATACCAAAATTATACCAAAACAGAAGAAAACATATATACAAGAGGCCGACAGTCGACACCACGACAGACCCAGAAGCGCCGACTACAAGACTATGGGCCCCGAAGCTCTGGAAAACAAGTGAAATTATGGGCACAAGGCCCTCATTTTGCTAGGATTGTTACGGAGCATTCAATTACCAAATGTCAAAGCACATTTTGGTGCCCGTGAAATTGCGACGAAAGTTCAAAAAGTTGAAGAAGTGGAGCCTAAAAGTCAAGATCGTAGCTTTTTTACCCAAGTACCCAACCATATGTCACACGGCATAGAGAAAAAAAATTAGGTACATACTGCATAAGCCATAATTCCAATTTCCACCTGAGACGTCTCTACCTTGTCCTTAGGTCTTTCTTCGCTCTCTCACTGTCCTAGAGATCGTCACAAAGGTGAACTGAAGAGCTTCCATATAAGTTCATGTTTCAGCTTCCGACGATGGGTGGTTTGCCCGCAAAGTTGATGGCAGCGGTAGTGGCCGTGCTCCTTCTCGTGGGTGATATCCAAACAACTTCTGCGTTACTTCCTTATGGTAATATATGTGTCTTTTTCTTTCTTTTTCCAATTCCGTATAATCAAAAGGGCTAATTGCGGATATAACTTTGAATTCCTGAGGCTTTACTCTTGCAATTACACATCATTACATCAAGGTCTTCGAGTCTCGGATCATTTCTGATCACCCGATATTATCTTTCTTTGGCCTGAAGCTGGTAGGAAAAGTTTATGGCCTCCACAAACTACAGATGTCTGGATGAAGAGGGTTCCAAGGAAAGAAGGCAGCACTGAAGGTCTGAACATTGGCAGTAAGCAAATAGTTCCCTTGGTGGTCCTTCGAGGAAAAGTATTGTCGCCACCACCCTCACCAGTCAGAAATGGACGATCATCCATGAAGTCGCCACCACCCTCACCTCCCCCGCTGGTGGCGTGATTATCTACATTTCTGGCTTTGATACGTGCTAGTTCATTTTCAACCTTGGTGGCTCATGGACGAGCCTATTTCCTGCTTTCGAGCCTTTTTTTTTTGTTTAAATAATTCAAAGGTGCTTGTTGAAATATGATAAACTAGTCAATGTAAGGTCTACTGGTTTTGGTAGGTGCTCGTTTAGTTTTTTATGTGATGCATCTTTTTCTACTACGTACGTTTTTTTTTTTATCGAAATGATCAAGGAATCTGCAATAGTGCAGGGGACCTACTGGTTGAAAAAAAATCAAAGAGAACGAACTCAAAGGGGATTTCAATTTTTATTTTTTATTGCAAACGTAATACAGAGACTTTATTAGTAACAAATTTAGGTTTAAAAAGGGTTTTGAAAAGTAGTGCTGTTCAAACCCTACCCGACCCGGATCAAACCTGATCAACTTTAGTCAATCCATATGCAGGGTTCGGTTGGGGTCGGGTCCAATATTTCGGTTGGGCTCGAGATGTCATGATCTTACTCGGTAGAGGTCAAGTTCGTTTGGGGGCATTTGTTTCCCGAAATTTTGAGTAATATTCCCAAAATTTTAGGAATATTGTGAAGTTTGAGATTTATAGGATTTGTGAAAATATGTTATAATTTTGAAATTTTTTAAATAATTTTTGAAAATTTTAAGGTAGTTATATAAGGTAATAATTGTATGTTTGTTTTTTATTGTTTTTTTTGGTTAACCGCAAACTTGAGTTTTGTCTTTTTCTGTTGATGCTTTTTTTTTTCTTTCTTCGTGCTCCAGGCTTCTGCTTTTTTTTTTTTTTATCTTTTTGGTTTACGCGCCAACAGAATGGAGTACTGGCTGCCGTCTTCTTCTTTTTTCTAATTTTGCTGCACTCCTGTCAGTAGCTGGTTAAAAGTTCATATTGTGCTTCGGTTTGTCTGGCAAGTGGGACCATGTACGACTCAAAATTGCAGGATAGCAATTGCGTTTGTTTTGCTCGAAATTTCGGGCTAGCTGGTCAAAAGTTCATATTGTGCTTCGGTTTGTCTGGCAAGTGGGACCACGTACGGCTCAAAATTGCAGGATAGCAATTGCGTTTGTTTTGCTCGAAATTTCGGGCTCCGAAATTTCGAGCAAACAAACACCCCGAAAGTCTAAGGTTGCCCGACCCCAACTCCGAGCGAGTCCGGTGGAAGTCGACCTCGACTCGTTCCTCACCCTTAGATAGATTGGGCAATTAGGTCGGCTGGGTGGCCTTAGACTCCCGAGTCATGTACAGCCCTAATGAAAAGTAACTAACACACCCAACATGTCTGGTAGAGGAATGTTGTTGGGCGCGGCAATGTTGGCATCATTGTGCTGGTTCGTGCCCTTTTGGAGTTGGCACTACAAGAGGGAACGGATAGGGATCAATTGGGATTGTTTTTATAAGATGGTGGCTATTTTGAGGAGACATGTTGCAGAAGCCAAGGAGAAACTGAGGCTGTTTTTTGGGCTTGGAAGTGCAAGTTGTAATAAGTGAGTATTTGTTTAATTAAAAGCAAAAGTTACATAATGGTATTAAGAAAATGTAATGGACCCACATAAGCTTGGAGATTCACACTTGATTAAGGCATTATTTTTATTCCCCAACCAATGTGGGACTGTTACAGAAAATGCCAAATACAACTTGTGAGACATGTCAACTTCGCCTTATTGAAGTTTACATAGTGTACACGTGGAAACTTCCTTAAGATTTTGGAAAAGAAAGAATTATATGATTTTGTTATTAAAAATCTCAATTTGCACTATTTCTTTGTTAAATAAGGTTCATTAAAAGTAGTGTAGATTCTATTATACGTCGAAAGGCGTTACCTAAATGGATTTCTAAGACTGTGTTGGTGCACAAGTCTTAAGGGTTGCCAACTATTCCCGACGGACAATAATCATGGGAGTGAGATGGGAGTGAGTCCATGGGGCTCTCTTTTAACTACACTCACTCGCTCTTTTTTTCATATTACTCTCCTTCCTTCAATTCCACCTCCTAGTGGGATCATAGCTGCCCATATAGCAGAATAATGATCAGATTGCAATGTTCATTCAGCACCATTTTCTTCACTTGGAACTCTCCAAGATTTACCAATCCCTGTCAAGGACCAAGCACCTACATGCTTTTATCATAAAGACCTACCTTGCCCAGGACCCATTTTATGCAACTAGAATTGTGAGGTTTTATGCCATCAATCATGACATTTGTGCTGCTCGTCACCTGTTCGAAAAAACTCCCCATCGGAGTGTATTTCTATGGAATTCAATAATTCGAGCATATGCACAAGCCCACAACTTTGTTGAAACATTTTCTCTCTTTAGCATGATGCTTAACACTGAAACTAAACCTGATAGTTTTTCTTATGCTTGTATCGTTCGTGCTTGTTCTGAGAACTTCCGTTTAGACATATTGAGACTTGTTCATGGAGGAGTAATAGTCTCCGGGTTAGGTTTGGATTCCATTTGTAGCAGTGCATTTGTGACGGCTTATTCAAAACTGGGTCTTGTGGACGAAGCCAGTAGGGTCTTTCATGGCATATTTGAGCCGGATTTGGTGATGTGGAATTCAATGATTTCTGGATATGGGCATTGTGGATTTTGGGATAGAGGACTAGAGCTGTTTGGTAGAATGAGAAATGAAGGAAAGCGTCCTGATGGATATACACTAGTTGGGTTGCTCTCAGGTTTAGCAGATTCCAGCTTGCTGAGTCTTGGCCAAGGAATGCATGGCTTTTGTTTGACATCCGGTTTTGATGCTAACGGCCATGTTAGCAGTGTGCTTGTGAGCATGTACTCAAGATGTAATTGCATGAATTCTGCTTATAGAGTTTTCTGTAGTTTATTACATCTCGATTTAGTTACATGGTCTGCTTTGATAACGGGGTATTCTCAATCTGGGGATCAGGAGAAGGCACTGTATTTTTTCAAGAAACTGAATATGGACAGTAAGAAGCTCGATCCCATTTTGATTGCCAGTGTACTGGCAACTGCTAGTCAATTAGCAAATGTAAGGCCTGGTTGTGAGATACACGGTTATGTACTTAGACATGGTTTTGAATCAGACGTAATGGTCTGCTCTTCTCTCATAGACATGTATTCCAAGTGTGGTTTTGTGGGATTGGGGATTCGGGTCTTTCAGATTATGCCAAAAAGGAATGTAGTTTCTTACAATTCAGTAATTTCAGGCCTTGGTCTGCATGGGCTTGCCTCCGAGGCATTCAAAATCTTTGATGAGATACTGGAGAAAGGATTAGTACCTGATGAGTCTACTTTCTCTGCTCTCCTTTGTGCTTGCTGCCATGGTGGTCTTGTCCAAGATGGCCAGGAAATTTTCAGGAAAATGAAAGTTAAATTCAACATTCAAGCTAGAAATGAGCATTATGTTTACATGGTAAAACTCCTTGGGATGGCTGGTGAGTTGGAAGAGGCTTACAAGCTTATTCTGTCTTTGCCAGAACCAGTGGATTGTGGCATCTGGGGAGCCCTTTTGTCATGCTGTGATGCTTGCGGAAATTCTGAACTGGCAGAAATTGTAACTCAGCGGCTTTTTGACAATGATCCTGAGAAAAATGCTTATAGAGTTATGCTTTCTAACATATATGCTGTTGATGGGAGGTGGGATGATGTGCAGAGGCTGAGGAATGATACGACAGTAGAACTACGGAAAATGCCTGGGGTTAGTTGGATTGGAGGCAGTAGTAAATTTTTGCTGGAAAGAGATATTGATTATTGATCAACTACACTTCCAGATCAGATTGAGATATCATTTGTGGATAAATGAACTGTTATCGGAATCTCTTGAGCAGGGTAAAGCACTTTGTTTTCTTATATCTTTTCATGAGTTCTCAGATCATGGAAGCAGTTTCAACGTAGACATAATATTAAATATGACAGTGGTATGTGTCTGATTTCGTGGTTTTTCTGTCCACTTTCATGTTTCAGCTGTTCTGCTTGATCATCGAGCAAACACCATAAATCCAGCTGCTTCAGTGCGGTAACAAACAGCGAAACCTTCTGGTGTGTCTTTGGGTCTCAATGGAAGTAGAGCTACTTCAGGCTAGGTAGTGCTGCCCTATTCAAGTTCTGTCCTTTCCTCACATCATGAGAGGCAGTGCTAATTACCTCAAGCTTGCAAAACTCACCGAGTCTACAACCTGTTGTATATTTCTTGCTTCCTACTGGTAGGAGTCCAGAGTTGTCTTTGCAAATTACTGAGATTCTGTGGGCTTGATGTGTTTTCTTTTTCTCTCAATTTAGACTGAGGGACTAGATTTGAAGCCCACACATTATTGCACATAATACGATTCTTCTGTAAATACTCTGGAGTTGGGAGTTTCAAAGTGAAAAATTCTCTCTTTCTCAATTCCAATGGAGTGGTATCTGAAACCTGGATTGGCCAGCCAAAAGCATGCCATACTGATATTTTAGGACATTTATTCCTGCAGTATGTTATCCTCACAGACACGAACCAATCACTGGTCTTCGCATACATGGACTTATGGGCTTAATTATGTGACTTTAGCTAGATTCAGTGATATAAACTTCCTTTTTGTATTCCCACATCTTGAAGTTTTCTCTATTGTCACTGCAGTTTGTATTGAATCTTTGTTGTGATTCTGTAGGTCCAAAAGTTTGCCATGCGGTTTTCAGCATCTCGAGATGCACTATATTTTTTAAATTCTCTAGAGCTGCAACTACCTCTACTGAAAGATAAATCCTATGTCACAGAGCCATTCCATTGCGAGTGATGTAACAATCCTGGACATTAGTCGACATCGGTTCATTCGATGCATTTTTCCTAGGCATGTAGAGGAGTGAGATAAAGGAAGAGAAGGTGCATTTCATATGCATGAAATATAGATTTTGCCAATTGTTATCTTGCAGAGCATTGTTAAGTGATGGGCTTATGGCAATTAGTGTGAGGAAATACATGTGCTTTACCTCACCTTGAAAACCCTTATAATGTTTTGAGCCCAGGAGCACTTGAAGGACGTGAGAGATGTTGTGCTTCCCTGCTGTAATTTTGGTGAAGAAATTTCATCCTCGTTTGAGTTTGAGAGATTGATGGGCGTGAGAAGTTTTGGGGTTTCATTTCTCGATTTAGGATCAGAAATTTCATCTCCATCTCATCTCTTTCCATGGAAGCCATGACAGGTGAAAAATAAATAATTGGTTTCTGTGCAGTGGTTTGCATATATTTGGTAGAGAATCCCAAGTTGAAAAGAACCACACATTGGAAGTTTGCCTGATGCATATGTATGATTGGTAACAGGCATGGCGAAGAGTTGAGCTCTCAGAATCCTGCTGGAAATTATGATCCTCAACTACAACCTCCCTTTCTCTATGAAGGCGTGCAACACACAATTCCCGAGGTATCAATACATACCAGTGACCCAAAAGCTACTTCTGCGACTTTGCCTCCCAGCTTCACTAAACTCCTTTCTGGCTGGAGCATTGAAGCTGCACAAGTTACCCTGACAACAAATTATGCCAATATAGAACAGGTGGTACGTACAGACTTTATAATCCAGCATTTCTGATGGATTTGCTCCTATTACCCTGTCACTCTCTAACTTTTATCCGGAATTTACTTGTATGCTTCCTATCGAGAGCACTGAGCGCAGTACTAACACTGGACCATCTGCACCCTACAGCACTTAGTTCTATGAAGTGCTATCTTTCAAGCATTTTTTCTTTTTCATTTCCCATTTAGCTTTTGCATTTTGTGGTTTTCTAGCAGAGAAACATGACAGAAAATTCTTTTCAAGGTTAGAAATATTCAGTTTATGTCAAGGTGCTAATTTTTTAGGTTTACTCCTTTCATGCTTTGCGGTTCATGGCATGTATTTTGAGGCCTAGATCTAGTAATAAAACCCTATCGGACACGGATAATGAGTTAATACCTCATGATCCTCTCTTTTCTTACATGCTTCAGTTGGCGTGCGTCCGTGTTCTCCAAGTTATATTCAGGATTTATTTCTTGCTATATCTTCAGCATAGGCTTGATATTTGATATGGCTAGAATGGGTTTTTCTATTGCTGCTGTGATCAACTAAGACTTCATTGAGTTAACACCTCGTCTCAACCCAAATGTTGAATACAGTATTCACCCTTTCTTGTTCTACCAGATTTGCTGAGTAAAATACAGAGCACTATCTATGATTTGGGAGGGACCTGTCACTTCACTTTTTTAGCAGCATTTTGACAACGTCTATTAGTTTAGATTGTATTATTGATTTTGGATTGGATTGGATTGTATTCGTGTAGAGTTTATATTTTTTATGTGCGTAATATGTGAAAAAAATGGTTCAATATGAATGTATGATTATCGGAAATCGCCACCTCTAAAACCGTCACCGCTAAGGGCCAGTTTTTGCCCTTAACAGTGTAGGTGTATGTGACATTTTTTTAAAAAACCGGCTCCAACTCCTTTATACCCCAGGCCTCGAGGTGTCTTGTAATGTGTATTACCTACAACCATGTTGACTATGAAGCCATTTCCTCGTTGTTATTTTACTCTTTGTACCAGAGCTTCTCCCACATAAACCACATAGGCTTGCATCATTGGCGCTGCTATCTTGTTGATGTTATCAAGTTTGCTTTCAATTCATTACGCTGCGTTTTTTTTTATGCCACTGGGCCTTCACAATCCAAAATGGAAATGGGCATTTCTTGGGCCTAGCTAATCAGGTCCATTTTAGCTTAAACGTAAGATGTCCAAAATTATCCATTTATGCAAAAGACGGGCCAACATTCAGCAGAATAAATTCTAACCATGTAGCAGGGCTCACTAAAAACTGAATTCACGCAGTAAAAAGTTCGCATGTGGTCTACCTTTTTCAATGAAAATTATAAGAGGGGGAATTTTATAATCTCACTCATGCTCTTGGAGTGAAGCTGATTGCAGGTTACCTTTTCCTTACTTAAATGGTATACTGAAAAGGGCGAATATAGGACTGCTTTGTGAGGTTCCTCTTTGAATAGGAATCAGAATCTTGTGAATAGGAAGAAGAATTGCATCGCGTCAGCCTAGAAAGCAAACATTTGCAGAATTTATAGGTCTAGGGTTCTCTAATTTGCCTAATTAAGTAAACCGTTGGAGTGCCAATTCCATGTTTGTATGTGCAAGGCGAAGTTATCTTAGGGGCCTAAAATTGCAACTTAGCCTACTACAGACCCTGTGGGTACCCAAATCCAAACCCCTCCCCCTTCTTCACGGCAAAAGAAAAAAGCATATAAATTACAACATATTCATGGCTGGGTTTTGTTTTTAGTTAAAACATCAATGTTTGAAATATTTATAAAAATCACTAAATCTGCATATTTATCTATTTTTATATAAGTTAAAGTCTTAGAGATAATGGGCTACTTAATATATATGATATCAGTATATGTTATCTTGGTCAACCTTCATGATCAGAGAGTAGTGGCTAGGAACCACATGGAGCTGTTTGGAACTGATCTGGTGACGCGTGCTAAAATAGCAGTCCCATGGGTTTATCCTAATTAGAAAATTAGCCATTACGGGTAACTTTGCTTTTCTTGTTCTAAACCCTAAAATACGACCTAAACAGTAACGTGTCATGATTAGGACGGGGATAGTGCTCTCGTATGATAATGCACGTACTACTCGATCTACTTTTATTTTTCAAGTCAATTATTTTTTTTTTGCATTCAGTATTCATTAATGTCTCACGCCCTATTCACTAGTACTCTATTCAGCTGTTGTGGAGTACTAACAGTGATCTCCTTTGTTCTACATATTTCTTATAACAGCGTACAGCTTTTAACTATTTTTGCAATTGAAAAATTACTCATTTTTTTACTATTTTGTGCTTAGTATTTTCAAATTTTCAATATCGCATTTCAATTTGGTAAAACTGTTGACCCACTTATTTGAAAATTATAGTTATTGGGAATATAATATTGTAAGATTACTTTATATATATATGGTAGAGTTTACCTAAAATATATAAAAATTAGAAATTGTGATAATCATAATTTGTTCATTAGTCTTTGCTTGTTTGTACTGAATATATAATTGGAGTAAAGTCATAATTAGCTCCTAATATTTGGACAAAAATCAAATAATTACCCCTAACTTTCAATCTCATAATTTGATAATCATAACTTTCAAAACCTATCAATCTTTGCTCTCAATCCAAATTATGCGTTAAGTCTGACGGAAAATCATGAAAAATGATCGAAATACCCTTCCAAAGCTAAATATTAAAAAATAATAAAAATTTAAGAAATAAATTAAAAATAAATGGATTATTAAAATAGAGTTTTAATGGTTTTATTTAAAAATATTAATATTTTAAATATTTTAAATAATTTTATCTTAAAATGACATTTTAATTAATTTTTCATACTTTTGTGTCTGATTTAACGCCTTAACCATGCAGTCCTGATCAGTTTTTCATATGTGATCTCTCCTCTAACCAAGTTTGTCATCTGTGATCTCTCCTCTTTGGCAGGTTATGTATTTGAACTTAATTAACCAAGTAGCCCTCTCTCTCTCTCTCCACAGGATCACACAGTAAACCCTTATCATTTGGCTGAAGTGTGGGGATAGAGAAGAGGGCAGGGACCAACAAAGAATGGCGGAGTGACAAGGACCAACAACAACAATATTGATTGGACAAACGTCTCTCCTTGTCAAGTTCCCACTGACAGGGTCTACTGTACTCCCCACCCAAAATGAATTGTGATATTTGGATAGCATTCCCTACCCCTGGCCCCTTTCTTTTCTGATTGCATAATATATATATATATATATATATAAGACCGATCGAATTATGACACAATTTTTACCTTCTATATCTCAAATTACCCCCAACCATCCGTGATGCCTCATTTGGGACCCAGATGATCAGTAGCTTTCAATGATACATAGATAGTTTCCTAAGAAGAATACATGAAAGTAATTGCCCAATCTAACCCACCTACATAACCGATAGCCGGCCATTGCCTTTTCTGATCTTGCTTTACTTCTTCTTGATACAGATCATGAAACCAAAGAAACCAGCTGCCTTCTTGTTTAACATATAGAAGCCCTTGATATATATCACGAATAGTTAACCTTAAGAAAATTATTATATATAGGATTAAATATACTTTGCACCCCTTATGTTTGGAGGTGTTGACGTATTACATCCCAATATTTTACTTTTGAGACATTGAGCTCATTATGTTAACTCGCCTAACGATTTGCACCCTGGAGTGAAATTAGGCATTAAATTAGATGATAATCGTACCGCCCTTGGCCATTGCTAAAATATTGAAAGCGGAAATATTTGTCAGTAAAGACTTCAAGAATGATGATTCCAAAGCAATAAACGTCTACCTTCGAAGAGATATGCTGGTGTTGTACATATTCAAGTGATATGTAGGCAAACATTGTTTGAGATTCAAAAGTGATACGATAATCTAACAAGAACTGAGGTCATGTGAGAGACACGTGTAGATGATTACCATCTAATTTGACGTCTAATTTCAATCTGTGGTGCAAATCGTTGGGAAATATAATATAATGAGTTCAATGTCTCAAAAATAAAACATTTTGGTGTAATGTGTCAACACTCCTAAACATAAAGGGTGCAAAATGTATTTAACCCTTGTATATTATTTTCAGATATATATATATAGTACTACTCATGATCTGTACTTAATTTGTCGGCGGTGCTTAATTAAATTCCAGAATTAGATATACCACCATAACCGACCTTGAGCACTACTTCAGTGATCATGATGAATGACTCTACCTTAACCTTTCTTAGCCTACAAAATTCCATCGCCATTGTACACGTCACAATCATGAGTGTCACCTCCATTGATCGTCATAATGTTCGATATCCACCCGTGACAGGGAAACCCTGCAAAGTGCAAACCTAGCTTGGCTTGTTTTAACACCTTATATATATATGTTGAGTCTATTGGAATCACCTTATGTATGTAGGACAGAACTTGTCATGCCCTCTTAATTATATGTTCCAAACAAAAACATTCTGGGATTTTCAATGGCTCATTAATGCTTTCTAAGATTTTTCTTTGCCTCTAGTAGGCTTTTACAATTCATTTGATTGAAGCAGGTGCTTGCTGAAAATAGAAAAAACAAAATCCTGGCTTCATACGTAATTTTGTAATGTTTTTGAAGTTTTCCTATATATATATATATTATTGTAATGAAAACGGAGACGTGCTACATGTTCTTATCAGTTAGAAGAAACAATTTAGGAAAATCAATCCTTCGGATGCATGCCCTATTGTTGGTCATAAGAATTAAAATAGACACCCTAGGCCTAATAATTGGATAATGTCATGGCCGATCGATGTTCAAGCTTCTACTAAATTACCTTTTTCCGTATGGTTGATATAGAAAATATAGGCACTAGATTCATAGGTCTGGATGCTATTTTCTCATTGTTGTCTAGAGTACTTTTGATCTTCTCAGCAGAATTTTGAACCCATGATCGATCCTAAACTCATTCCTCATTCCGCCTGTAGTAACTTCTAGATCACTTAGTAAATTAATCATACATTAATTAATAAGCGACCTCTATCGTTTTTATCACAAACTTGTTTAAATGAAAATGAATTTGGTTACTTAGAAAAAAAAAGAATTTGGTCGTAGGTTATATATTTAACTTGTTTTTCTTCACACATGCAACCATGAGTTAACATGATCAGTTGTCAAAGTTGTCAATTTATCATGATCATAAATTGATCAATTTCATCAAAGAGTAATTATTCTCTAGTGAGATAATTGACAGACATAGCTATGTTTAGATCATGTCAGCGTGATCTATTCCCTTAGTTAGGCTGCTCCTTTCGTAATGATTTTATCAGTCCTAGTATTTTCAGTACGTACGGCTTTTCTTTTTTGTTTTTTAAGCACGCACGGACTGGAACAAGAGTTGTCCTAAATTACATATACACTAGTTACATGTCGTGAAAGTAAAACATGCTAGGTTGTGGAGTTTAGAAATGTTCAGTAACGAAAACTTATATATGTCCAAAAGTCACATGATGATCGATCGTATTCCTGCTTTTTTTTTTGTTTACAAATGTATACCGACCTACGTACGTACTATACTTTATTTTTCTTTTCCTTTAATTCTCGTCATGTACGCTAATTATAATATATATTTAAGTGCCTATTGCAACAAAAAAGTCCCCTTTACTTAATGCTCTTAGTTTATCTTAAATCAGTTGCATACATGTTAGAAACGATGTACTGTTTTCTCGCTGCAGGAGAAACGGGAAGGAATGAGACATCCCCATCTCCCTGATATTATTATTAGATACAATGTCATAGTCATTCTTTTCTAGTGTACCTCCCATTTATTACCTTTGTCTTTTGCCTCCATTCATTCTCCATCCACTAAATGCTCTTTGCCTTGCTCCTCCCTCATCACCTTTTGCCACTGAATTTTGCAGTTCTTCTCTCTGCTCCCTCTAATTAGGGTTTCCCCATTGACGGCTCACCAAACAAATCTGTGTTGCTCACATCTTTTGTTTGGTAAGGCTACTTTATCTTGGAAGCACACAGAACAGCTTTTGAAATAGCTCTTGCAAGGGAAAGGTACTTCCCTTTTTACTCGCTTGATCAAGAAACCTAGATCACAAACAGGTAAACACATATGTAGCTTTCCTTCTTCCTTTTCTATGCTACTGATTCTTTTCTTTTGTGTTTTGGCCGGGGTAAGCTAAAGCTAGCTAAAGAGTGACTTATCTCTCTGTTTAGGGCTTTCCTAAGTTCACATACCTCAGTAAGACGGTGCGAACATAATTATATAGATTTGCAATTGTCAGATCCTATGTCCAATGAATCCTAAGAGGATTCATACATCATAGCTTCCCAAATATAACTTCTCATGCCAATTAGAGTTGTTCCGAGAAGAGACAGAGATAAGAGTTAAAAGAAGTGCCGGATCGAATGGGAAATTAAAAATCAAGGAACCATGTAGAAGGCAGCGGATGGTTGCGAGTGTAGAATATTGTTAGAAACTATAATTCCCCAAAACTAAAAGATTAAAAGAACATAGATATGACAAGATTGATCAAGGACTTACAGCTAATTTCTTCATTTGAGCAGGTATGCATGTATCCCTGAGTTTGTGTGTGTGTGTGTGTGTGTGTGATGGATCAGAGAGGGAGAAATTAGAGAGTGGTGGTTTCCCGTAACAATTTCTTCAAACTAAAGGAAGCATGTAGAAATTGCGGGTTGGCTAAAACATCCCGGATAACCCTAGTAAAGCAGTTGTACTTGAAGACCCCAGCAGTAAGGTTGTAATATAAGGGAAAGAAGAGGGGGGAAAAAAGACGTCCAACTGGATTCTACTTGCAAGTCTATAAGGAATTACTCATCCAGAAGAATTATACGCCTACCCAAGTTAAAAATTTATAATGGAATCTAGTACTCTAAAGTGAAAATGAAAGAATCACAAAAAGAAAAAAAAAAGTGCAATTAATGGGTTTAGTCTAATTATCTTGGTGCAGTGAAAATGGCTTCATCCAGCTCCTACAATTGTCCCTGTGCTGCCTGCAAGTTCTTGAGGAGAAAATGCATGCCAGGTTGCATCTTTGCACCGTACTTCCCACCAGAGGAGCCTCAAAAATTCGCCAATGTCCACAAGATCTTTGGTGCGAGCAATGTGACTAAGCTGCTGAATGAGCTTCTCCCTCACCAGAGAGAGGATGCAGTGAACTCTCTCGCCTATGAGGCGGAGGCACGAGTAAGAGACCCTGTTTATGGATGTGTTGGCGCTATCTCATTTCTTCAGAGACAGGTTGAAAGGCTCCAGAAGGAACTTGATGCGGCGAATGCTGATTTAATACGCTATGCTTGCAATGAGATTCCAACGGCTTTGCCACCAACACCCGGAGTAAATACAGTTCAACCACTGGCTTCTCGCTCAAGACCAGTTGAGTTTAGTAGAAGAATGGTTAATGAAGGAGGAGGGATTTATCAACAACCTCTTTCTTTCCCTCTTCCTTATCCTCTTCCATGGAATGATAGTCCTTCAAGGAACATCAACGGAGGCCAAGGGAGTATGTGAACATACGTCTTCTGCCAAAGGACGACTTTTCTCTCTTTCGGACTAGTCGAGAAACGCTCTTCGTATGGTATATTTTATATTATTTAGTGTTCTAGGCGCACATGACTCTTGTAGCTAGATCACTAAGTTCTGATATTTCCTAGTAATTTATTTGGTGAGTTTAGTGCATCGGTGTTCTATTCAAACCAAGAACTCAATTAACCACTCTTCAGTATTTCAGTGTGGTACCTAAATAAGGCTGTAGAACATAGAGTACAGTTCGGCTATTAGTTATATCTCTTAGTGTGTCATTAGTGCAGCTCAAAGGCATGCGCATGGCGAGTTGTTATGTTTTTGTTTAGAAAATAAATCATGTTATGAAGTTTATTAGTTGATCTTAAAGAGGATTCTCTAGCCCAAGTCTATGGCTTAGTCCTCTTTTAGTACCCTATATATTCTCACCTTTGTTGCTGCTTTGTTCTCGAGGACCACTGTCTCATTTTCCTATTAATATACTCAAATACAATTGTGATAGATCAGCCATAGTATTGTTTCGAAGAGACCCGTAGAAAAATGTTGAATTCAACTCCAAGTTACACTTCCTTCAACATAGAATATATTTTAGCAATTTTCGTCTATCTCTACATGCAGTTTTCTTCTGTAAAAATATGTGATGGGAAAACACTGTGATTAGATGTACGAAACCTAGAATCAGCCTTCTAAATGGATTTATTTGCGTCGAAAATTGAAGTATGGGTCGGAAAGAAAGCTTTGAGTGTTTGTTTGAACTTCGCTGGTATTCAAAGTTCTAGGAGTCGTTCATTTTTTTCCTTTTCTCTGTGACATGTGAACCTTTGTCTTTTCTTCCTTTTATGAAGTTTAATTCTTTCTGAGAAACTCAGCTCCACCTCTTGTTTCAAAGACGTAGACATCTAAAACAGTGAGTCACAGTTCCTGCCCTCATCAGAGAAACAACTTTATTCATCGGATCCGATGAATAGAGTTCTCTCTCTACCATGAAGGGTTTTTCAGCTCGTTACTATCATCCTCCAACACCCCAGACAAAACAGTGAAACCTTGGAATGAAAGTATCGACTAAATCCCTCTACATGCTCTCACAGTCACGCACAAGCACTTGTGTGTTTTTATTCTTTCATTGCAGTATTGACCACTCTAATGCATGCATGTGTCAATACATTGTGAAACTCCATAAAGGAGAGTATAACCCTTTTTATATGGTAATTGCAGACCACTTTTCCACGTTGCCACCCAAAAAGAAAGAAAAAATGTGATTAGGCGCTAAAGATCGTGTAGCTAAAACCAGGGTTAGGGTTTTTTTTGGTGGATAAATAGGGGGTTAGATTTCATATTACCTAAAACATTTTCTGTAAAGATCAGCAGCATATTCTCTCTTTTCTCCCAGTAAGCAAAGTAACCATACCTCTAAAGCCGTCATTTCTATCTTTAAACTTCAAACTAGAGAGCTGGGTATGCTTCGAGCGAGAGAGAGGAGACTGGAGATCACTTGGATCTATGATAATTTTCTACGACCGTCTCATTCTGTCTCTCCCCCTCATTGCTTTCTTGTTACAATCTGTAGCAGTACCAAGGGGTTCATCATCATTAAACACAGACCAACTCTTCTTTTTCCCCCCCTTAACTTTTGTCAGTGCTGCTATCTCAGACACAGACAAACATGCACGCACGCAGTATTATACATAGCAAAATCCAAAACATTGAAAAATGAAAACCCTCCCCCTCCCTTCACCAGCAACTGTCCTGTTTCTTTTACTCTCGCAATAGTTCCCTGGATCTGGGTCTGGCAGAAGTTTCCCAGTTGAAGTTACGTCCATGTGTCCTCTCTCTCTCTGCACCTCGCTCCTCGAGATCACCAATAGCCTCCCCTCATTCTTTCGTGGAATTCTTTTTCTTTTTTTCGTGGAATTCTTAATAGATCAAATCTAATCATCCAATGATCCAGAAGATATTTTAATTTGCAATCCTCTATTAGTTGTAGAAAAATAAATGAGGACAGATCAAGATTTTTACTGTTGGGTCAGAGGTCATGATCAGAGAGAAAGAGGGAAAGCAGTATGGGTTTCTGAAAATATTATTTGGTTTTCTCGAAGTATTGCAGTATGTTATTAATTCAGAATCCATCATTCCCGTCAATCTTCGTCTCTGCAGAAACGTGGAAAGGAAGCAAAGAGCAGGTGAAAAATGGCAGGGAGGTCTATTACAAAGGACAAACATAGCAGGCTGTGGGGGCCGGGTACTATTACATGGCCCCACAAGTGTTTCTCGACGATCCTCGTGGTCGTGGGGTTTAAACAAATCAGAAAAAGGACTGGACTCGTTTCTTTTTAGGTTGGATGTTTTTGGTTTCAGGAACTCTACTACACTCACTCAGTCTATCTAGAGTAGGAAGAACAGCTCTGCACTGACCCAACGCATGTGGTGCATATATTTGAAGGTTTTGTAACTTCCAACCAAAAAGGAAAAACATGGGAAATTATATGGGGTTGCCCATATCAATCATCGTTAGACCAAGACTTGTAATTTTGGGTAGTGTTTTCCAATGACAATTATATATTTAAGAATTTCAAACTCGAGAAAGTCCTTATACAGAGTTATACTTGTCTTGATCACTTAGATCGCACTTTCCCTATACACAGAGAGATGAGCGAATTCCGAAGCCTTCAGAAGGCAGGGTCAAAATTGCAAGAAAATAATCTAACGATTACTATGCGTACACCTCATTTAATGAATTAAATGGCTAAATTTCTTGGTGGATCGGCTTGGTAGCTCCAATCTCCCACGACTTGGCTGCTCCAATCTCCCCAATTCTCACGCAAGTTTTCCTTCTCTCCCTTCTTCTCCTTCTTTCTCACGCAAGCTTTTCTTCGTTGCCCCTCTCTCTCTTCTCTATCCGCAGAAGTACTCACTACCATTGTAACCACATACGTACTCACTACCATTGTAAAAATCATTACACAACAACTAAGAAGGTGAAAAATATTAGAAGCTTTAGATATCTACACCCAAAAATTAGAGCACAATCAGGTGACCATCTAATCTTTGACAGGAAAGATGCAAATTGGAGACAAAATGTCCAAAATTACGATGACATCTTCCAAAAGAAACAAAAACTCATGCAAATTTTTCTTCCTTTTGGGGAGAAATAATATTCTTACCCATAGGTTAAAGAATTAACTATTGGCGATAGGTGTTCAGGAGAAATTGAACTTCTTTTGCAATTACGTGTTCAAACTTTTCAGAGAAAATTTGGACTGGTGGCGTTTCACAGGATCCCATATCTTACTCACAGAAAGGCAGAGGCCTTCTTTTGTTGTGCTTAGCTGCGTCGCGTGTCCTGCGCTTTTTCTCGTCCTGTTTATTCTCAAAAACGACAATGAAGAAGAAGAAGAGAGGGGGCTTTCTTGGGCCACCAGTGGGGCGTACCCGTTTCTAGGTTTTTGGGTTTGAAAGGAGTCAGCGGTGGCTGTGGCGGTTTTAATGGAAAGAGGAAGGAGAGAAAATTGCAGCGAAAGCTCAACGCGGAAAAGAAAATTTGGGGAAGTGGAGTTGTCAAGCCAAGATGTTAAGCCATATTAGCCATTTAATTCATTAAATGAGGTGTACGCATAGTAACTGTTAGATTGTTTTCTTGCAATCTCACCCTCCGTATGAAGGAATCCGTTCCCAAGTGTGCCGCCATTGATTTAATCCCAAAATAATCATGGCGATGCATGTCAGTTAGTTAGATGCATCGTGAAAATCAATGTCTTTTTCTTTTCCAAATTTTTTAAACCAGTCTGCTTTATACATTACCGTACACATGGTTTTCCGTCGTTTCTGTGCAAGTTGCTTATTATCCCCAGGCGCTCTACTATTACAACATCACTGACTTACCAGTACAGACGAAAGCAATGTTTCAACTTTCAAACCCGCAAGGGATCTTTCAATCCCCCATTACTTGTGGCCCACAGTGCATGTTTTGAAACGTCTAGACGATAAAACATAGTGACGGCAACCTATATAACAGAAGATCGAGACTAACTTATTTAATGACAACGCGTAAAAGAGGAGATATTTTCCTCATATTGCTTTGGCAACTGGTTTTTCTTATTAACCCAGTTGGTGTGATAAAAGATGCACACTAAAGAGGTGCTTCAAAGCATAAGAAAAAGGTGGGCTGATGTAGGACTATATAGGACTTCTCTAATGGTTGGCATAAACTTGCGATTTTCTTTCGGGAAAATCTGTATGTAGACTTTTCGAGCTTAATCATAGGGTCACAAAAATCATCATTCTGCATATTAATTAACCTGTAGTCTTTGTTCTTTTCCCCACTTGAATTCGAAGCTACTCATTACTTTTAAGATTGGCATCGTATTTGTTCAAGGAACATTTAAAATAATGGGAAGCATAATTTTATCGGCAATGATCCTCTTCTTACTTATCCGCTCCACCGTATGAGCAATGGGGACACATAAATGGATACTGGTTTCCAGCAGCCTCCATTGCTTCTTGCCCTCCCACAGTCCCACTTCTTTTGGCAAGCAAAAATGGCCTCAACCCCTTATATATATATATGTTTTCATCAATACAAAGAAGCAAGATACATGCATCTATCGTAATTAAAAAAAAACATCACTTGATCAGCTGCGTGAATCGGATCCCACAAACGTTTCTGTTTATGATAATACAACACAGATTGGCGGTTCTGAACGAGTAAGATGATCTTCCCTAAAGGAGAGTACTGCAGATCCCGCGAGCCAGGGACGAATCTACGGGGCCCCCCCAAAGATTTTGAAAAAAAAAAAAATTTAGTATTAATATTTAATATTTAAAGTGTCATAATTGTATTTTAGTGCTTATAATTGTATTTTAGTGCTTATAATTGTATTCCGGCCCCCCTGAAATTTTTTTTTGCTTATAATTGTATTTCGGCCCCCTCAAAACAAATTTCTGGCTTCGTCCCTGCCGCGAGCAATGCACAACTAATCATATCTATCATTGCTGTCATGATATGCAGAGAGCAGCTTTGATGCCGCCGAACGCATCATGACCCAAATCTAATGTATATGCCTCTTTTGTTTTTGTTTAGACAGTGATATATTAAAAAGTGTGATCTGATTTCACACCCGCGGCTTGACATCAACCGGCCGAGGACTGAAGATGGATTGTCATATTCTAATTTTCACCTCCATTACTCTATTATAAGAATCTTGTCATCAGCTCCCAACAGCTAGCGCTTTGAATCACGCCATATGCATGAGATCTAGAAAAAGGGTTATGTGGCTAATAACCACTGATTTTCATATATTTTGCTTTAGTTATTCTTTATAATGCCTTTAACTTTTTTGCACATAAAGTAGTTTTCTTTTCAGATAACCAATGATGATTGCCATGATGGTTGTCATCAATGCGACTACTAAAAAATGATATTTTCCTGATATATATTCTGCCTTCGAGGAATCACTCATGAAGTCAAATACCATTTCTTATACGAAGACAATAAACAAGGACATTGATACTAAGAGTATAGGAATGTGTTTTATTCCAGCAAGTATAGGTAATTATTGTGATTAATAATTAGTGATGGATCGAAGAACTTGAAGGAACAGAATACAAGCTCCAATTATAAGTGCGCATGAAGTGTACTTTTCAAATGGTTATTCTCCCTCTATGAAAATGACCATCCATCGAACACTAACCTAGCTACCCTATTGCTTATATATATATATATATATACTTTGCTTTCAGCATTCACTTGAATCGTAAATAATCTGTCCGTATGATTTACATTTTACTTCTCTACAGACACCATCTTCTCCCCAAGCTAGCTAGATACTGCTGCTATATCTTTCTACTTACAAGTTTCCCCAAGCATTTGATGCCAAATCACTCTTACATTGCTAGGAAGTGGCACTGCAACAAAAATTGTCTATATGAATCATATATACTGTAACGCCCGGACCCAAACTCCATATGGATAGATTTTCGTATAAAATAAGGTTTTTTCTCTATAAATAATCATTTATCTAAGCTTCAATATTTCAAAACTAATTTTGTACAACCTAAGCAAAATATTCATAAACTGTAAAAAGATCACAAAATATCAATCCGAGCCCTAAAATTTACATTAACATATCGGATATTTCCAATATCGATGAAGATCTCCCAAAATAATACAATATAAAAAATTTCCCAAAATTAATCTCCAAAAGTACTCTTGCAAAACACGCATTCGAAACATAAATTTATCTGAAGCTCCTCAAATTTCTCTAATTCTACCAACTCTGAAAAATATGAGAATAAGGGGTGAGCTACGACTAGAGGCGGAGCCAGGGGGTGCAGGTGGGGGCGACCGCCCCCACTGGCTCCAAAAGTTATTTATTTTTTTAAAAAAAAATTTTTAAATTTTTTTTTATATATTAAAAAGTAGGCCTGCCCCCACTGGCCCAGGCCTGTTTCAGGGCCAGTGGGGGCGGGAGAGGGCCAACGGGCCCCCGCTGGCCCCACTGGCCCAGGCCTGCAGGCATCGACATTTTGATCCTTCGCCAGGGGATACAAGTGTTGGGCATGATGCTGAATATAAGGATGGGGCTTTTCCTATGCACCAACCACCCATCTCCATTGCCAGAGTCAGAGACGGCCCAGTCAAAAGCGACTTCGTATTGGACTAGGAGCCTTTAAACGCACATTTATCGCATTAATTATGTATTAACGTATTGGACGCTTTCTTTCCATCCACGTTAGTCAGGAAAGCAAGCAAAATATATTCTTAATTAATACTCTCTCTCTCCCCCTCGTGGCAGCTAATATATCATTTGATTTAGACATAAATAGTATTATATGACAATCTTCCTTTGGGTTTAAATTCTGATTGTTGAAAATGATAAAAACCTTGTTTACATCATAAGGAAAGAAACTCCCTCTTTCCTCTCTCTTTTTTTTCCTACTCCTTGTGCTCTAAAAAAAATATTTAAACGACTATAGTAGGACTTCTGTAACGAAACTACGAAACATCTATTTCCAATGCACATAACGTAAGTAGAATTACCATCTCATCTTACATGTAGTATTTCAATGTCGCGAACAACTTTGCCCAGAGGAGGAGCCAGGGGTGCGACCGCCCCCACCGGCTCCAAAAGTTCTTTAATTTTTTTTTTTTTTAGGAATATCTGTTTAATAAAAAGCTTGATGCTATTATTTAGGATTTTTGCTATTATTTCAAAATAGTACTCCTAAAATATAATGCATCAAGCTTTTTATTATTTCAAAAATACTGATGCTATTTCTTCTATCTTTTTATTATTGATCCACCAAATAGTGTAAAAACCATACTCTTAAATTCTTAATGATCCAAAAAAAGATTTGATGGGGTTCATACCTGATCTTGCAACCTATAATAGGTTGATTGATAATCTTGGTAATGCTAGAAGTTCTATACCACGCCAAGTTAATTTTATTGGTATCGTTTTTTATTTGAGTGACTCCTCCTTTTGTGTAATTAATTACAGTGCTTCATTGATAATGAGATAAAGATCCTTCATTTGAGGAAGTTTATTTTGCCACTGATGTTTCTGATGTTGGATTTTCATTTGGTCTGAAGACATATAGAAGATCCTGAAGACATGGAAACATGGACAACAAATCGGAAGGTAAAAGCCTCTCTTCAGCTCTTGTTCAACTAACCAGGGAATGAAATGAACGATTGCAACTTCTATATGCCCATCAAAAGCACTTGTGTGGGCAATACAAGTCTACTTTATGTATGCGGACCTGTAGGATCCAATTGCCACCTCTCAGTCTCAACAAATAGTACGGTAAGTGTATTTCAATTTTTTAATGCTTTTAGCCTTTAATTTTTTATATTTTAACTTTAAGACATTTTTTGCGTATGAAATTTTTTTGATATGTCATTTCGCCTAAGAATTTGCCCCCCTCAACTTGGATCCTGGTTTCGTCACTGGCTACGACTAGCTCAATAAGTATTAAGTCAATGAGGGTTGAAGAAAAAACAATTTTATCACAATAACCGAAATCTAAAATAAAACACCATGAGCCATACCGAACCCAAAAATACAAGTTTGTAACAAAAAAAAAATTCAAGGCAACACAATATAGGAAAATCACCAATGGTCACATAAACTTCCAGGCCACAAAGACCTCCAAATATCACGAGGATATCAAATTGGCCACACAGACCACAGAGATATATCACAGCGCATGGAAAATTTTCACAGTATGCTCACCAAAACAAGTTATAAATATTTCAATTGAGTTTCACGAAATCACAACAATCTCATTTTACCCAAAACCTATTTAGTTCCCCAAATAATACATCAAAACAATATAAAAGATTTTACACTTTTTAAAATCTCATTGAAGAACCACTTACATCGAATGTTTAACCAATCTTTAAAGCTTCTTCAATAATTGTCGAATAATCTCTTGGAACCTAGTAGCACCACCTCAATTCAAATTTTGGTCTCCAATATACATTCTCTGCGACCATTTATTAACCTCAATCTTTTCAACTTTTAAAATTCAAATATACCTCTATCCATCACTTTTAAATTCAAACATAAGATCTATATACATATCTTTCAAATTCAAATATAAGAATAATCTCTATCCATATCTTAACCTTTAAATTCAAGCCCAAGATTAAATCTCTATTCAAACCTTTAAATTCAAATATAGATCACATCTCTATACCAGCACCTTTAAATTCAAAAATACAATTCAACCTCTATCCAAAAATCAAACATAGGATTAAACTCTATCTCTTCGTTTAAAATTTGAATTACTCACTTACACCTTTTTTAGGAGGGGTATTACAATCTCCCCTCCTTAAAAGAAATCTTATCCCCGTAATTTGCGACACCTTCCACAAATATTTTTTCACCATGGATAATTATTTATCTAGGCCCCAATATTTCAAAACTAATTTTGTACAACCTCAGGAAAATATTAGCATATCCGAATAATCATTTATCTAAGCTTCAATATTTCAAAACTAATTTTGTACAACCTAAGCAAAATATTTATAAACCGTAAAAAGACCCAAAAAAATCAATCTGAGCCCTAAAATTTACATTAGCATATCTGATATTTCCAATATCGATGAAGACCTTCCAAAGTAATACAATATCTAATTCACAGACAATAATCTCCAAAAGTACTCTTGCAAAACACGCCTTGTAAAACATAAATCTATATGAATCTCCTCGAACTTCTCTAATTTTGCCAACTCTGAAAAATATGAGAATAAGGGGTGAGTTACGACTAGCTCAGTAAGTAGTAAGTCAATGAGGGTTGAAGAAAAAATAATTTTATCACAATAACCGAAATCTAAAATAAAACATCGTGAGTCATACCGAACCAAAAAATACAAGTTTGTAACAAAAAATATCCAAGACAACACAATATAGGAAAATTACCAATGGTCACAAAGACCTCCGAATACCACGAGGATATCAAATTGGTCACACAGACCACAGAGATATATCGTCACCTCAAGGACAATTTTCACAGTATGCTCACCAAAACAAGTTATAAATATTTCAATTGAGTTTCACGAAATCCCAATAATCTCAATTTACCCAAAACCTGTTTAGTTCCCCAAATAATACATCAAAACAATATAAAAGATTTTACACGTTTAAAAATCTCATTGAAGAACCACTTACATCGAACGCTTAACCAATCTTTAAAACTTCTCCAATAATATCCGAACAATCTCTTGGAACCTAGTAGCACCACCTCAATCCAAATTTTGGTCTCCAATATACATTCTCTGCGGCCATTTATTAACCTCAATCTCTTCAACTTTTAAAATTCAAACATACCTCTATCCATCACTTTTAAATTCAAACAGAATATTTTTGTCCGCATCTTTCAAATTCAAATATCATAATAATCTTTATTTATATCTTAATCTTTAAATTCAAACTCAAGATCAAATCTCTATTCAAACCTTTAAATTCAAATATGGATCAGATTTTCATATCAGCACCTTTAAATTCAAAAATACGGTTCAACCTCTATCCAAAAATCAAATATAGGATTAAACTCTATCTCTTCGTTTAAAATTCGAATTACTCACTTACACCTTTTTCGGGACAGAGTATTATATTTTTATTTGTGATAGAATCTAATTCTCACTAGAACATCCTTCTTATGACTAAAAAACACATTAATAAATAAATTGTATTTTCATCCTTAATTTGTCAGCTCATATGTCATAGTCGTCCCTAAAAATTAATGATCATTCCGATAATGTCAAAAGTGCAAGCTTTGGGATGATATATATGATCATCATAGAAAGAAAGGATTTAAAGAATTCGGTAGAAAAAAAAAATTTGTTTAAGTAATTGCTGAATGTGTTAGGTTCCAAATTATACTGTTCATGGGTAAGGGAAGGTTAGAGATAACTTCGACAAAAAAGAAAAAAGAGAGCTAATTATACAAAACTGTATCCCAGCAAATATTGATTAAAGCAGTATGTGTACTACGAGGTAAGCTGAGGTTAAAGAGATGCAAGACTCTTTATCTGTCCCGGCAAATGACCCAGTTAGTGCTAGCTAGCTAGGAGGACAAGTTAAAACAATAGTGGTAATTTTAAGGATCAATCGTATAAAATAGGTTTTTTAAGTAAACATCTTATTGGACGTAGTTATAATCACAAGAGGCTCTGTCAGGCTAAACCAAATTGATTATTGATTAGGTCGCTACTGCATAGGCATGTGACGGCAAAAACTTTTTGCAACCATGCAGCCTGTCTGCCGCAATTTCTCCCCTCAAATTTGGGCTAGTACGGTGTCCAACCAGGCCCATTTCTGACCTGGACGAAGCACAGCAACCAATTGGGCTCAGCTGTGGGATGGGCGGGCAACGGAGACTTCATATATGCATGCATGTTCGCTTTCCAGTTTCTCAATCCCAAAACACTAACAAGATTGAAAAACTTTTCGGATATTTTGATTGGTAAAGAATAATTGCATAGAAAAACTTTAATATGCCAAGTTCAGATCATCGAAGCAAACACAAATACCCCTAGTCAACTATAAGCTAAAGCTTAATACATGTAAGGGCCCATTTATGTTATTTCACGAATCAAGCTGATCATCTAGCACAAATTTGAGCTTCTAATTACAGGAGAATCCTTTGCAAACATTTGTTTAGGCATTCATTTTCCTCTTGAGTCGATTTTCCTGGTTTTCTGGGGGCACAGTACTTCATACTAACGTCAGCTGCTTCTCACGGCGGCTCATTCTGTGTAAATGCTTAGAGAGAAATGAGAGCAAAGTGAAGAAGAAGGAATGGCTGAATAATTCGTTGTATTAATCAATCGAGCAGTACAACTCTTCTATATATAGAGAGAGCTCAGTAACGAACCAGCTAACTACTTGAACTAACAGCTCATCGAGCAGTTTACAAAACTAATTATATATTTTAATATGCCCCCTCAAGATAGAGTGTGAATATTCAAAACACCCACCTTGCCAAGTAGAAAGTGAAGCTGATCATAGCCAAGTGCCTTTGTGAGAAGGTCAGCAACCTGATGCCGTGAAGCTACATGGAAAGTCTGAATGATACCAGCTCTTATTTTATCTCGTATAAAATGACAAACTATCTCTATATGCTTAGTCCGCTCAAGGAACAACGGATTTACAACGATGTAAAGAGCGGATTGACTATCACAGTAGAGAAGAGCTTGCTGAGGATGAGAGATCTGGAAATCTGCAAGTAAATATAAAAGCCATTGTAACTCAGCTACAACAATAGCCATGACGCGATATTCTGCCACAGCAGACGAGCGAGAGACCATGGTTTGCTTTTTAGATTTATAGGAGACCAAGGAATCACCGATAAACACATTTTAGCCAATCACGGACCTGCGAGACTTTGAACAAGTAGCCCAATCCACATCGGAAAAGGCTTTCAGATGAATATAAGATGTGGAGGAAAGGAAAAGACTCTGGCCAACAATGGTCTTCAAATATTGAAGGATTCTATGGGCAGCTTGCAAATGGGGAGCACGAGGAGTATCCATATACCGACTTAAAACCGGAACATAATAGGATAGGTCAGGGCGAGACATTGTGACATATAGCAATTGCCAATTAATCTGCGGTATACAGTAGCATCCGGAAGAAGATCACCTGTAGAAGAATCAAGCTTGAGGTTTTGCTCCACAGGTGTCTTAGCTGGACGAGAACAAGTTAAACCCGAGGAAGTAAGAACATCAAGGGAAAATTTGTGTTGACAGAAAGAAATTCCCTTGGAAGATCTAGCAACCTCTAAACTAAGAAAAAATTTAAGAGGGCCTAAATCCTTGATCTTGAATATGTCATTGATCACTTGCTTAAAATCTCAAACAGCTTGGACGTCACTACTAGCAAGAACTATGTCATCAACATAGACTAGTAAGGCCAAAAATTAGCTGCTAGAATGCCGAGTGAATAGAGAATTATCGAATTTTGACTGAGCAAAACCATTAACAAGCAAAAACTGAGGAAACTTAAAAAACCTTTGCCTAGAGACTAGTTTAAGGCCATAAAAGGGACTTGGTTAATTTGCACACTTGATTTGCCCCCTGCATTTGAAAACCTTATGGCACGGTCATAAAAATCTCTTCAACGAGATCACTATGGAGAAAAACGTTATTTACATTCAATTGATGTAAATACCAATTCTTCGTAGCAGCTAAGGCAAGAAGAACTCTAACAGTAGAGATTTTAGTCACGGGAGAGAATGTGTCAAAGTAGTCAAACCCTTCACGTTGGGTGTAGCCTTTGGCAACTAGTCGGGCTTTATATCACTCAATTGTGCCATTTGATCGATACTTAATCTTAAAAATCCTTTTGTAGCCAGTAGGACTTTTATTGGGAGGAAGATAAGTGATGACCCAAGTATCATTGGCCTGAAGAGCATGGATCTCATTCTGCATAGCCTCATGCCACTCAGCAAATTCAACAGCTTGGTTAAATGTAGTTGGCTTAGTGAGCATGACCAAGATAATGAAAAAGAGAATGAGGGGTACCAGAGTCAGGAACCAACAGAGGAGCAGATTTGGATTGAACCGATTGACAATAATAATGTTGAAGATAAGGTGGAGCAGTCCTATTACGAGTAGAACGATGAAGAGTAATGGAAGAAATGGAAATATCAGAAAAGGGATAGCTGGAACGAAACGAGGAGAAGAATGAGCATTTTAATTTGAATTAGATGGGACAGAGCTAGGTGTAGGTATAATATCAGCAGAAGACAAAATAGTATCAGAAATAGGAGCTGGAACTACAATAGGATCGGGAGGTAAAGACAAATTTGCAAAGGGTAAAATATGTTCAAAAAATTGAACATTTCGAGAGATAAAAACCTTATGACTTTGAAGTTCATAAATTTTATACCCTTTAACCCCATACGGATAACCTAAGAAAATGCATTTGGATGCCTGAGGATCAAACTTAGTTCTATTACGAAGTAGAGTAGAGGCAAAACAAAGACATCCATATACTCTAAGATGAGTATATGTTGGACTAACATAAAATAAAATCTCAAAATGAGACTTATTTGATAAAAGAGGAGTGGGAGTTCAATTAATCAAGTACACTGCAGTAAGTATACATTCCCCCCAAAACTAAATTGGAATTTGATACTAAAATTTTAGAGCTCTAGCCACATTTAAAATGTGTTGATGCTTTCGTTCAACAATGTCGTTTTGTTAAGTAGTTTCAACACAAGAGTATTGGTGAATGACACCTTGAGAGGCATAGAAGAGGTCAATTTAAACTCAAGACCATTGTCAGTACGAACAACTTTGATTTTGAGATTAAATTGAGTTTGAATCATATTAAAGAAAGATTGTAAGATAATTGATGTTTGAGACTTGGAATGCATCAAATAGACCCAAGTAAACCTACTAAAATTATCAACGATTGTAAGAAAATATCGAGATCCATCTATGGTAGAAACTGACATTGGACCCTATATGTCACAATGTATAAGATCAAAAATGTGGTGAGATTGATGCTGCTGAGAAGGAAATGACAGTTTCTTCTGTTTTGCTAAGGTGTCCGTAAAATAAATGGCAGTATTATTAGATTGTAACAATTTTAACATGGAAGAAGGTAAGTGGCCAAGTCTGTATTGCCACAAGTTATGAGACGAAATTGAACAACAAGAAGGAAAAACAGAACTGCCAACAGATGCATAAACAAAAGAATTGTCTGAAATAGACAGCAAATAATATAAGCCACATTTTTGTTCAGCTAATCCAATCTTCCTCCAACTGGATTGGTCCTAAATATGACAAAGGTTAGATTGGAACAAAACACAACAATTAATATCGTGTGTTAACTTGCTGATAAAGAGAAGGTTAAAACTAAATGTAGGGATACTAGGACGTTTGTAAGAATAATATTGTTGGATAGCTTGACACTGCCAGTATGTGTGACTCTCACATATTTGACCATTTGGCAAAATTATCTTGAAGCTGAGCATTGGTGACATGCATAGCAGATGGGGTAGCAGGAGAGATATGCTCATGTTTATTTTATTTCGGAAGCCATGAATCAGTAAACCTCTAATACCATGTAAATGCTCAGAGAGAAATGAGAGCAGAGTGAAGAAGAAAGAATGGTTGAATAATTTGTTGCATTAATCAATAAATAAGTACAACTCTTCTATATATAGAGGGAGCTCTATAACGAACCAGCTAATAGACTGGTATATGACAGATGTATAACAACTTCTAACTACTTGTACTAACAGCTCATCGAGCTGTTTAAAAAACTAATTATATAGTTTAATATTCTACTCTAGTTGGATGGTAGCTGGCTAGGGCATGGTGTTTCGTGCACACACATGCACCTCACAGTCTAGCCTTTCTCTTTTCCAGCCACTCTTCCTTCTCCTTCTGTCGCTTATGCCGCCTTTCTCCACCGCGTTTCTGGGAAGCCACTCTGTGTTTCCCTCAAATTGGTCTTTTTAGTTTGTTTATTTTTCGATTTTGGGCTATTTGGGCCTTGTCAAGGCCTTTTGGACCCCTAACTTGCTGTGCCACTAACTATTCTGAAAGTCTGGTCGTCCTTTCTTAGTGCATATAATCAAGGACTCTTGATTAAAGGTTAAAGACCAAATTGGTCCCTGAGATTTGCATCCTTTTAAAAAATGGTCCCTAGGTTTCAAATTTGCTCAAATAAATCTCAATTTATTTTTGTTTGTCGATTTCATCATTTCATCTAATTTTGTTACTTATGTGTCCAGTCAACTAAAAGAGAAATACATAATGTCTAATGAAAAGCCGCCACGTGTACGACTTTAGCATAGAAAAACACCCAAAAAAATGACAGACACATTGGTAAATATGGTACAGAAATTTGAAAAAAAACTATAATCAATCGTAAACCTTACCCGATACGCCCAAACCCGATAGAAACATAATTTTCCCCCCAATCTTTTGACTTAGAGAAACCGATACACATTTATTAGTGCATTTTTGTATTGGCTAAATTTCGTGTCAAAATATGTCTTTATCGAGTTGTATGTTTTTGTCCTATGTCGTTTAAGAGTTTATTTTTTAGTTGGGTTCAAGTTGGTTTGTCACTCAACTACCATTCGAGAGTGAAACGAAGTATTTCTTACATATACTTTACGTTTGACTGACACTCAGTCCAAGCTCGAGCGAACCATGAAGAATTCAGACAGAGACTTCATGTTTGAGTCACGCTCGAGCGACTTTCGGCGAATTTTAAAAACTCGTGATTTTCTGAACTTTCCTTGTGGAAAATGGAGAAACCCTAATAGGGTTCGTGAAGGACAGCCAGAAAGGTATTTGAGGCTATGATTGAGTATCCTTGTGCCTCATTTTCTAAGAGAAAAACACCAGAAGATTTATGCCTTCATCTTAATCACCATTGTTGAGGAACCTTCATAGTGTTGAAGGTCATCTGAAGAACAAGGTTTTTTCTTGAAGAATCTATAAGAATAATCTCAAAAGTATGAGGTAAATGCCGCACAAAGCGGGTCTAATAGAGGATGCTTAGATTATTACATTAGGGTTGTCAAAGTCAAGCATGTGTCTGAATCATTGTTTCTAAGGTTTTCTTCTTAGTGAATTTCATGTGGCTGCTAACCTGGAGTGGTTTTTCCTTTGAATGGTATTTCAAAGGTTTCTAATTCGTCACCAAATCCTTGTCTTTTATATGATTGAAGTTTGATTTAATTTTCTGCTTCTTATTTTTCGATTGAGTTGATTATTATGCATATCTAAACTGAACAATTTTGGAACATATTTTAAAATTTTTATTGATCTTTAATTAGAGGGGAAACAAATATTCACGCCCTTTAGGTTTTAATTGGGTATAATTAGGATTTTTCAACATTGTCTCTCGTCACCGGAACTGATGGAGCCACCGATGCCGCTGTGAGAAGTTGACAACATCTTTGCCTTCAATCAAGGGTGGGGATGTGTTTCTCTCACCACTTCGTTCACTCCTCTACTAACACAAGCAAGGCAACATGAAAGTTGAAAAGCACAAAAAGAAAAAAGAAGGTGTTGGTATTCTGCAAAAATAATTAATTGAGCAGTAAGTCATTCCTTTATGTTTTCTAGTGGGTAGGGCTTGCTCTTCCTATAATTTTTGGTTGGCTCTTTGCAAGTCCAACAATTGCATATGCTATTTGTAAGCTTCGATTGCCTCTTTGCAAGGGATGATTTGGATGCTTCCAAGAGATTTTGGCAGTCATTAAGAAGAGACGTGTTCGTTGTCTCAAACAAACCTTCAGTAATGTATGGCACAACACATTAATGACTTCCTTCAGGGATGATATAGACACACCTTTAAAAGCTCTTTTGAGTGTATGTCTAAAATCTGTGTTCTAGATAGAGATACTCTACCTTCTCTCTAGAAATTTCCTCTCTCCCAACTTTAGTCACCTTCTTCACCAAGTTTTCTGGCGGTGGGAGGAGCTCCGGCTCTCCCACTGCCCCCTCTTTCTCTCTTTTATCCCTTTCCATTTTCCTCTCCCTCCCTTTTCTCGGTTTTCCTTTTGTACCGAATCTTGGCGGTTAGATCCCGGTGATCCCTTTTGTTCGGAATCTTGGAGGTTGGATGATGTATGCTCCTCCCAGTGAGCCAAACCGCACTAGTTCAGCCTCATTTAGTCGGCGCACGGTGTCTCACTAGGCTTTTTGCTGCAACTATTCTCGACGGTCTTGGCGATCACGCACCACTTGAGTGACTTCTGCATTCTTTGGCCTGCTCAACACTACCAAGTTACCGCCTTTCGGCAGTGCGTGGGGACGGACTGTTAGGTACCCCGGTCTAGGCCACCTTAACAACGCCAACTTCCGCCAAGTGATTCGAATGCGATCACCCCAATCGATCCTTCAAAACCGTTATTGGCAAGGTGAAATGTAGTATCTAACAACAAAAATGGAGAATTGTCAAGATATTATTATGAAGAACAAAAAATGTGATTAAGGGTTAATTAACTCAATAACCATAAATACACAAGAAAAATTCATCATCAAGGGTTAATTAGCTCAAGAATGGGTACCTAAACTAGGTTATTAGCCTAGAATGAATCTCAAGTGACAAGGTTATTAGCCATGACACCGACTTAGCATATACATGTCTATGCTTGGCCAAAACACTCCCCAAAAGTACTCAGGATATCCAAGACTCTACTATTTTGAATGATTCACTCTAATGCACCTAAGGTGTTTATATAGACATCCTTAGGTGCTTGCAAACTCTAATGGAATCAAATCAAATTACAATTAAATCAAATGATCTTTAAGAATCAATCTCATTAATCAAGGAGATTTGATATTACATTCCTAAATAAAGATAAACTCAAAGGAAATGAATCTTCTAGAGTTTAGGAAAGGATCTCTAAATCTAGAACATTATTTATTCAACTCAACACAAAAGTAAACTAATCTCTTACGATACCTCCATTCATGTATAGATCTTGCCATCGTCCTCCGCCGCTTGCACCACCATGAGTGGTGATGCTCCTTCGACTCCCTTGCTCATCCTCTTCCATTCCCTACCTAGCACCGGTAGGGGTGGTGGCACTACAAAAAAATTGGGTTTTAACAACGGTTTTTTAACGGCGCTTTCTAAAAACGCCGCTAAAAGTCACCTATAGCAGCGCTTTTTTGGACCGCCGTTAAAAAAACGCTGCTAAAAACTTCATTGACTTTTAACGGGGGTTTTTTAACGGCAGTAAAAAAAAGCGCTGCTATAGGTGACTTTTAGCGGCGTTTTTAGAAAGCGCCGATAAAAAACCGCTACTATAAAACTTTGTTGTCTTTTAACAGTGGTCATAAAAGCGCCGCTATAGGTGACTTTTAGAGGCGTTTTTTATGAGCCCCGTTAAAAAAACGCTGTTAAAAGACAACGAAGTTTTTAGCAGCGTTTTTTTAACGGCGGTCCAAAAAAACTTTGCTATAGGTGACTTTTAGCGGTGTTTTCAGAAAGCGCCGTTAGAAAACCGCTGTTAAAACCCGGTTTTTTTGTAGTGCCATCACCCCTACCGGTGCTAGGTGGGGAATGGAAGAGGATGAGCCAGGGAGTCGAAGGAGCATCACCACCCATGGTGGTGCAAGCGGCGACGTTTTTAGTGAGTGCTTTTAAAATCCACCAATAGCAGCGCTTTTATGACCGCCGTTAAAAAATCGCGGCTAAAAAGCTTCGTTGTCTTTTAATAGTGGTTTTTTAACGGCGCTCACAACAAATGCCGCTAAAAGTCACTTATAGCAACACTTTTTGTGAGCGTCGTTAAAAAATCGTTGTTAAAAGACAACGGAGTTTTTTAGCAGCAGTTTTTTAACGGCGGTCAACAAAAGTGCCGCTATAGTTGACTTTTAGCGGCATTTATTGTGAGCGCGGTTAAAAAAACGTTGTTACAAGACAACAAAGTTTTTTAACAGCGGTCATAAAAGCACCGCTATAGGTGACTTTTAGAGGCGTTTTTTGTGAGCCCCGTTAAAAAATCGCTGTTAAAAGACAACGAAGTTTTTTATCCGCGGTTTTTTAACGGCGATCATAATAGCACTGTTATAGGTGACTTTTAGAGGCGTTTTCTAGTGACCGCTGTTAAAAAACTGCGGCTGTAGATGACTTATAGCGGCGTTTTTAGTGACCGCGTTAAAAAACCGCTGTTAAAAAGACAACGATGTTTTTTAGCAGCGATTTTTTAACGGCGATAAAAAAAAGTACTGCCATAAGTTGCTTTCAGCGGAATTTGTCTTGACCGCCATTAAAAGGACAGCCGTTAAAAGTCAAGTCAATTTAACATAGGTCTTTTTAACTCCACTTTAGGTGACTTTCAGCGGCATTTGTTATGACAACAGTAAAAAAAGATGTTATAATATTTTTTGTAATATATTATTTTGTGTAGTAATTTAAAATATGAAATATGAAATTAGAATGAGTGTTATAGAAATTGAAATATGAAATTAGAGGGGGTGTTATAGAAATTGAAACTATTATAAAATATGAAATTAGAGGGGGTATTATGGAAATTGAAGCTATTATATGATATAACTTGATGACTTAGTTGTTGTTGTATATTTTGTTATATAGAATAGTTTATTGACATGTATGTTATAGATTATTATATCACAATACATCATGATATATTATATAATATAGATGTATGCCATGTTAAATACATTGTAACATAATTTTTGATATATTAGAATATGTTTAACTTGTATATGGTGCTCCACTGTATTTTAAGTTATTAAGGCATAATATAATATGTCACTCAAGTAAGATATTATTATAGCATGATATATCGTATTATATTATAACATATTGAAGCTATAAGGTATAATATAGTATGTCACTCAAGGTATAGTAGGTATAGTACTATGTGGTAGTTCATCATATTGAAGTTACTAAAGTAATATGTCACTCAAGTATGATATTGTTATAGCATGATATATCATATTATATTATGATGTCAAAATTCATATTCTTATTTTAGCCTTAGTTTGATAACAGTGCATACATTATGTATGATCAAAATAGTTCTTTTTTTTTCTTGAATGATCAAAATAGTTCATCAGTGCATGATAAGAGTCGTAGCTCGGTTTGTTTTATAAAATTTTACACATTCTAAAATTTTAACACAATAAAATATTACAATATAATCTCTTTCTCCCCCATCAAATCATTACTTTTTCATTACAAAAAATATAAAAATTACCTCTCTCTTCACTTTTTCACTAAATCCAATACCTAAAATTTTAACCACACTAAAATTTTAATTCTCAAACACAACCTTAGTAGTTTAGTTATTTGACAAGTTCTTGTGATGCGGATTTGCTAATGCAATATAAATATTAGCACATGATCAATGTCCTCTCACTTTACAAACAAATCTTAAGGTATATCGTATTATATATATATATAAAGACTCAATTTATTTATATCATTAATTAAAGTATAATAACAAAATGACAATATAATTGCAATAAATATAATTGTCATATAATTGATATATTTGTCTAATACACATATATAAATTATATATGTGTGCTTTAATGTGTTGATGTTTTTTAAAATTTGTCAAAAAAAGAAACAAATAACTATCTTAAAACGAGATGAAAAATTGTATTACCGCGTAATTATTCGCGCCAACCCAGACCGCCCAAATTTTCCAAAAATTTTAGGACTGTTGCGCACTGTTTGATCCAGGGTTTTGATTCTTCTCACTAATACACTTCACCATTTTCCCAGCCCCTCCCCTAATTTTGTTCGACATCCCCCCTTCTCTCACTTTTGGAAAAACGCTAAGTCTCCAGCCCTAATAGTCGACAACCCTCTTTGCTGCCCTTCGATCCCTGCCCTCATTGTTGAAAGCCCCTCCTCTTCATCGAAGCTCCAGCCCCTCACCTCTCAATCACGCCACTTATGTCTCTCTCTCTCTCTCTCTTCTCACTTTACTGCTTTTGTCTCGTTTAGGTTTCGATTTACTGATATATTTTTTTATTTTGATTTCTGTTAAGTTTGGATCTTCTAGCTGCGATATCGAGGGATTAGGAATTATTCTTGAACTCCTTGGTACTCTGTCGTCTCTGGCCCCTGCGATGACCTCTGCAAGAAAATAGCTTACCAGACGATCTATCTTCCCAGTCTATCTATGCTTACCTGCTATTATGCTGTTTTTATTTTTCTCTTTCTTAATGTTGGTTTGCAATTTAGGAAAGCTTTTAGCGGAGCATTGCAGAGCTGAATATCCTCATGTGCAAACTTACCGAAGTTTAGGCCTTTGAGTGTTTCCACCCCGCGAATCCATTACTTCTGTGAGTAATCCCAGTTACTTCATCAATGGCTATGCTTTTTCGTTTTTCGTTCTTAATGTTTGTGTTCGATTTTGGAGCGAATGATGCATGGATAAATTAGGATTTTTTTCCCTCTTTATTCCTCTGGTTTTGTGTTCAGTACCATTTTCGTTTTAATATCTTGCAAAAAGTTCTGTTGATGGATTATCCTGAGATGTTTGGTATTTTTTGTGCAGCTAGTTTGATTTTTTGCATGTGACGGCATAATTGAATAATTTTGGGGATTTTGTTTTGTGAAGATTTCTAATTTTTGAGACTTTTGGTTCATTGCGTAGGAGATGTTTCTTGCAAATCATTTATGGAATTTGTTTCATTCTTTGTTTTTTGATGTTCCCATGTCTGAACCTGGGTAAAAACTTCGTAAGACTTCATGAAGAAATTTTAGTTGTCGCCTAGTTGTTTCATTTATGGATTTTGTTTCATTCTTCGTAAGACTTGATGAAGAACTACGATTTTGGAAGAGATTTTTCTTAACATGTTCATTTCATGGGTTGAAGTTGAAGAATAAGCGCAATGATGGTCAATGGTGGAAATTCATTTTGTTGCCCGTTATCCTCATTAGGAATAAGTCAGGTGCATATCGGGGAACCAAAATTATTTGTTTTTGTTATTGTCTTCGTTCAGGTTTAATCATCTGGAATTTTTGCGTGACCTTGTCAGGTTGAGAAATTTGAGGCAGAGCTGTTTCTTGGTTCTAGACTTGCAAATCACTCGATCTGCGTCCTCCAAAATGCACCATGGTCCACCATCTTTACCGCTAAGGCAAGCAAGAACAATGATGTATTTCTTCCTAATTTTGTTTTCCTAAAATTGTTTGAATTGGAGTTTAATTTTTGCTTGTTTGCATGTTCAAATTTTCCCTTCAACGTATGGGTAACAAAGGTTCCCTATGTGAAATGCTTCCTTCATGGTCGTGAACTGTTACTGCTTTTCAGATTCTTATGATCCGTTGTCGATGAAACAATATGGTTCTGTCTGCAAATTTTTAAACTTGGGTGATAATCAGAAATTCAATAAATTTTTGTAGAGCATGAGAATAATGCAAGTAGTGCATCTTGTAGTTGAATATATATGACATATACTAAGAAAACAGTGAGAAGTTGACTATAAATTAATGCAATAAATAACTCTTCCATGTGAAAATAGGCCATTTGGCTTTAAGTATATATGTTGAACATATAATTACAGGAGTCAGCAAACTAAAATGTGATTAACATGTGTAAACGATCGAGTTAATTATGTTAATTAACAGATAAAATATTGCTTGTGGGTCTCCATCATTAATTATTTCGGCCTGTGAAGATTGATCAAGCTAGCCGATCCTTTAATTTGAATATTCTTCGTAACTTTTTTTCTCCTCTTTGTAACGGTAAACATGGGATTCAATCCATAATAGATATATATCAATAGGGGCTTAATTTTGCAATTGCTATAGATTCTATGTATCGAGAATTAGGCTTACGTTTCTCACTGGCCTATAATGGTGCCAAGAGTTCTTCTTCATGTTTTTATTGTATTAGGAACCATACTAACTATAGGGATGAATCATGTTAAATAGTAGAACAAAAGTTTTAAAGTGCCAATATTGGTGACTTTGAGAGAAAACCCAACCCTGGATGATGAATCTTTCCACAAGAATTGGTAGGTCTTTTGAACTGAATAAAAAAACATAAACATGTTAGCGACATGAAAAGAGCCTATAAGATGTTAGCATTCTTGTAGTTACCACAAAGTGCATGCTTTCATACTTCACATGAAAGCATCTATCTGCCACTACACTTAACCGGCTCTTCAAGTAGCTCAAAAAAATTAATTGTATTAATTTTTCTGCAGCATGTGCTTTAAAGTGTATCTATGTGATTTCAAGTGACTGCAGGAAACACAGAGTTGGCTGCTCTTGATAGAAACTCTTGCCCTACTTTTTCTATTACTGTTGCAGATTCAGTTTTTTGGCTACTCGTCTATTGCTTGCCGTCAAGAACACAAGCTTGCACCGTAAGAAATTTGTCTATTACTGTTGCAGATTCAGTTTTTTGGTTGCTCGTCTATTACTAGAGACTACTTGTAAGTTGGGTTTGAGATTATGCATAATGAGCTAACCTATTTCTATTTCTCATGTGATATTTGTTTTCAATTACAAAAATTCAAGAGAACGTTGATGTGTAAAAGGAGGAAGATTTTAATTTGTCTTTGCTTATTGTGTTGTATTTGAATATTCTAATTGGTCATTATTTATTGTTATTTTATATTATAAACTTGTTATTTTTTAGATTACTTGTAGAGATTTTTGTGTTTGTTGTAAAATATTATTAATCAATGATAAAATATATTTTATTTTATTATCCTTGTTCTTTAAGTTTTTACATCTAATTAATTATGTTTACTAAAATAAATTTGTATTACAGATTAAAAAATTATGTATAGGAAAATATAGGAAAAAATTACTGGTGTTTTAAAAATGTCGCAACATATAAAAAAATAAAAAAAAAATTATAGCAGCGTTTTTGGCCTACGGCAGCGGTCGCAAACACTGCTATAAGTAGGGAAAATGCCAGCGTTTTTCAAAACGCTGTTGTAAATCAAGCTAAACGTCAGTGTTTTATACAAACGCTGCTAAAAAATTGCTGCTATAAGCGGGGAAACGCCTGCGCTTTTAGAAACGCCGCTAAAAAACCGTTGTTGAAATTCAGGAGAAACACAAGCGTTTTTAAAAACGCTGGTAAAAAACCGCTGCTAAAAGCGGGAAAACGCCGCTTAAAAACCGCTGTTGAAAATCAGGAGAAACACCGATTAAAAACCGCTGCTAAAAGTGGGGAAACACCAGCGTTTTTAGAAACGCCGCTAAAAAACCGCTGTTGAAAATCAGGAGAAACCCCAGCGTTTCTAAAATGCTGCTAAAAAACCGCTGCTAAAAGCGGGGAAACGCCAACGCTTTTTTAAAATGCCTCTAAAAAACTGTTGTTAAAAGGTAGGAATCACCAGCGTTTCTGAAAAACGCTGTTGAAGGCTTTTCTGACGGAGAAAAGGCAGCGGTCGTAAAACGCCGATAAAAAATCACTGGTAAAAGCTTAGCAGCCTTTTTTTGGCTTTTGCCAGCGGTTTTCCAACCGCTGTTTTTTTTTTTTGTCGTGTGTTGCTCCGCCACTGGTGGTGGCCACTCCTTGCTTGCCTCCTGCTGCTTGGCTTGGTTGGTGGCCAAGGACTTGCTACGACACCATGTCATGGTAGGGCCATGTGCTGGCTATGAGCTTGTCATGGAATGTTTGTGGCAAGCTAGCTGGCATGCTAGACATGAGCGTTGATGGGGCGCTATGCCTTGTCGGGGTGCTGAGGCACTTAGCTTCCACGCGCGCTCGCTGTTGTCATGACTTGTTTGTGGTGCTGTCGCTGCATGCATTGTGGGCGTGTCAAGGGTGCCCATTGGTGCCACGGGCACCTCATCTCTTCACCTATTCTCTCATGTCATCGCTGGGGATTCTTTCACCAGCGTAATCGATGTATGTGGCCTTTCCGCTCGTCTGATGGATCCCTAATTCTGTCTCTGTTATGGTTTTTTGTTTGTTGTTGTTCTGTTATGTTTGTGTTTGTGTTTGTTGTTGGCCTTCTTTAGCCCTTGTTTTCTGGCTCCACAATGGGCTTTTCAGATCCCTTGTGGATCTTTTCCATCTTGTGGTGCTTATCTATTGGCTGTCTAGGTCCTAGTAGCTCTGTATTATGTGTCCAGCCACATCTCCCACTGCTTTGCATTGAGCATTTAATGGTTTATCTGCTCCTATTTTGGGATCTCGTTGGTTATTTTTGACCTGTTCTAGCTTGCAGTTTCTATTAATGGAAACTTGATTTAGAAAGAAAATCCAAGATATAGACGCACCTTCACAGGTGAAACCAAAAAAACAAAAAACATTTACCTTGATGCCTCTGGTACTCATCTGGAAGAGGAATGGAAGCTCAAACAAATGTAGCCACTGACGTCACCGAGAGAAGATGAAATCGGCGGTCTGTAGCTCAATCGGCTTCAGAGTGGTGAAAATCAGGGAAGGTAGCGCTTAAAATTTTGGGGGAATTTTTGTGTCTATTGGGTCTGGGGGTATCGGGTCAAATTTACGATTGATTAGGTGTTTTTTTTTCAAATTTCCTTACCGTATTCACCAATGTGGCTGTCGTTTTTGGAGTTTTTATGCTAAAGTCGTACACGTGGCGGCTTCTCATTGGGCGTGACGTGTTCCTCTATTAACTGACTGGACATGTAAGTAACGGAATTAGACTGAAGGATGAAATCGACATACAAAATTAACTTAGGGACTAATTTGAGCAAATTTGAAACTATGAACCATTTTTTAAAAGAGTGCAAAACCTAGGGACCAATTTGGTCTTTTAACCCCTTGATTAATCATAAATAGGATGTTATGATGGAAAAATACAGCAAAGTCCCGAGGTGAGATGACGGAGATGTTAATTTGATCAATTTGTTACTCTCAAATGGCCATTTTGTACAAAAATAGTCTCTTAATTACACTTCTTATGATCCTTGAAATCAAGGGAAAAAGTCACTAGGAACCTTCTAACTATTAATGCAATTTCAAATAGAGGTCTAAACTACAAATCGTAACACATTGAACCTCAAACTTCCACAATTAATAAATCGTAGCACAAGTTTAATCGTTAAATCTTTTTTTGAGCACAAATTGATAGAATTTTGAAGTTTGTTGACTTAATGTGTCAAAAGTGGTAATTTAGATGCATATTTAAAATTATATTAATAGTTAAAGGAGTCAAATTGATATTTTTCAAAATATCCAAAATTCGAAGATATTGGCTCTCAGATCGTAGATAATATTGCTTCCCTTTTTATGTTTGGCGTTAGCCTTTCGACTCCTCTACCTCTTTTCTTTTCCAATTTTTCTCGCAACCTCTCTTGGACTTCGCATTTCGATCCACTCCAATTTACCAAGCGGTAACCACAATTACAAATTCCAAAATTGCTCTGACATCTTTCACCGAAACCCATCACAGACCAACAACAATAGGATGATAGCAAACTCTTCAAAGCCATCTAAAATGACATGTTTCTCATGCAACACTCCGTCCATCGAACAAGTGTACTCACCATCCTCCACGTGTCCACGCCACCCGCTAGTTAAAACACAAAACACCTCTCCCTTTCGTTACTCCCCACCTCTTCATCTCTCTCAAAGTACTGATAAGTTGCAAGCGAAGAAGCAGAGATCAATATCTCCATGGCTGAGTACCAACAGCAGCACCAACAACAACAACGCCCCACAGATGCTATGAAAGGCATGTTCCCTGAGAACGGTGAGGGTCCCCCAACTTCAAAAATTCTTGCAGTTGTCACTCTTGTGCCCCTTGCTGGCTTCCTTCTCCTCGTTTCTGGTCTGACACTTGCGGCAACCCTCCTCGGAGTAGCTGTCTCGACCCCGCTGTTCGTAATCTTTAGCCCAGTCTTGGTCCCGGCGGCACTAGTAATTGGCTTGGCGGTGACCGGATTTTTGGCGTCGGGTGCTTTCGGTATCACGGGACTTTCGTCGGTCTCGTGGATAGCGAACTATCTGCGTCGAACAAGGCTGCCGGAACAACTTGAGCATGCAAAGCCGCGGGCACAAGAAACGGCGGGTCAAATGGGCCAGACTGTCACTGGCAAGACCCAGGAAGCTGCTGGAAAGACTCAAGAAGCTGTCAAGGGTGAAGAGAAAAAAACATAAAAGCTTGAGGCCTTAAAGAATATTTTGGGCTGGTGTGAACTGCTTCTCTTTTGCTAAACTCTGCTTTGTGACGTTTGTAAGTGTAAGTTTGGAGTCTGTAGTCGTAAGCGTTATGGGGTTCAATATATATATGCGTAATAAAAACGGTGTAGCTAGGAGAAAGTGACAGGCATATTGGAAAGTGTCCCTGCTGTTTGTTTATAGCCCTTTGATGTTCTAGTTGGATATATTTGTGTATCTTTCCAAAAATAAATTATTGTGATTCATGATATATTAGCGTACGTCCGGGAATTGAAGTCTTTCAATTCAATAGCAATGGAATAACGCAAATTTTCACTTGGGAACGGCACGTGCATTCAGGGAACATCTGAGGATTACCAATTAATTGGGCAAACGGAGGCATGTAGGGGACATATATGGTTTATGATGGACGACTTGCCAGCGATTTCTCTAGGCAATAATCGTCTTTCTTTCTAATTTGGTTATTTCTCTCGTTATTCCGTGGCTGAAATGGACCCGATCAACTCGTCGGCTGATCTCGCACAGAGCAAGACCATATAGATTCAAGCGCGTAGTTCATTAAATTTGGTTTAGTACGTCGTCAATTTTTCAAATATTGGAACACTTAGATTTGAGAGTTTAATTAGTTTATTATTTTATATGGGTCGGACTGAGTTGAGGTCATGAGTTCGATTTGATATATATATATATATATATATATATACCTGAGTACTGAGTTCATTGCTACATTGGAATTCATGATGTTATTTTGGGCTGCCGTCTCCGTGGACGTACGTACGGGTGGAAGGTCGTAGAAACAAACGGGCTGATAACTGTAGGATCATGCAACATATATATCCTTCTGATTTCATCGACAGCTCTATTTCGCCTTCATTCCTTTGATATATATATATATATTCATTTTCACAAATACTACTAGATACAATATATGGGAAGAAACTACTTAAATTCTTCTCTTTTATTTCTTACCTTTTACAGAAACTTATTGTTCTTCTTCCCTTATATTAGTCCGTATCTGCCAACCTCGATTAATTAGTATCTTGTCAATGATTAAGAAAATGAAAAGCAAGTACTGGCCAATCTGAAAATCAAAAGAAATCCAACACCATAATTTGGTGTTCTAGATGGTGCATATTAAATAGCTAGTAGTAGTTATGTGACTAGTTTATCCGAAATTTAAGATATTAAGAATACTAGAACAATAGATGTAAAGTCTTGGTAAAATGCAGAGTTTCGGCAAAGAAGAAGAAAGATGTTGCAGAATGCAATTTGTATATTTGTTATTGAATCACGTCGAGTACAGTGTACAATATATACTGAAAAGAGAATCGTAACAAACTTAGAAAAGACCGAAAAGGTCATCTAACCAACTTTGTACAAAAAGAATAATATTAAGCTACGTAACAGAAACAGAGGAAGAGTTCTTTCTATCAGCACTACGGGAGGAAGAATGCTGACTGTGTGAATGCTGACTAGATGAAGACAGCTCAGCTTCAGGACCTTGGTGTCGTAATACGCCCCCACAAGCTGGTGAATAGATATCGACTATTCCCAGCTTGGACAAGTGAGAGTAAAAGAGAGAAGAAGGAAGAGCCTTCGTGAACAGATCGGCAAGCTGACTAGTGGTGCGGACATGACTAGTACGAAGGAGCCCAGCTTGGATTTGATCCCGAAGCAAATGACAGTCTATTTCAATGTGCTTCGTTCGTTCATGGAAAACCGGATTTGCAGCGATATGGAGAGCCGCTTGATTATCACAGTGAATGTCGGCAGGTTGGGGATGAGGAACCTGAAAATCATGAAGAAGATACCGAATCCAAAGCAATTCGGAACTGGTGCCCGCCATAGCACGGTACTCCGCCTCAGCGGAAGACCGGGATACAACACTCTGTTTCTTGGATCGCCAAGAGATTAAAGAACTGCCAAGGAAGATACAATAACCGGTGACAGATCGGCGTGAGTCAGGGCAGGCAGCCCAATCACTGTCACAAAAAGCCCGAAGTTGCAATGAAGAAGACGAAGAGAAAAATAAGCCTTGACCAGGTGCTTGTTTTAAGTAGCGTAAGACATGTTGAGCCGCACGGAGATGAAGGTCAGTAGGAGAAGACATGTATTGACTAAGATTTTGCACGGCAAAACTGATGTCAGGCCTAGTAATGGTGAGGTATAGCAACCGGCCCACTAAGCGTCGGTAGGAAGCCCCATCAGATAAAGGAGACCCAGCAGTTTGGTGAAGAGAGAGGTTCTGATCCATTGGCAGTTTGAGAGGACGTGTGCCAAGAGAACCAGCCTCAGCAAGAATATCCAGTGTGAATTTACGCTGACTGAGCTGAATCCCACCTGAAGACCGAGCCACCTCAATGCCCAAAAAGTATTTTAAAGGCCCAAGGGATTTAAGCTTGAAACGATCAGCCAAAAAATGTTGTAAGGCCTCAATAGAAGATTGATTAGAACTGGCAATAATAATATCGTCAACATAAACGAGAAGAGCTGTAAATGTGTCAGTAGTACTGAGAGTAAACAAGCTATAATCTGCCTTGGATTGGACAAAACCATAATCAAGAAGAGCAGTAGAAAATTTCGAGTACCATTGCCGGGAAGCTTGTTTCAGACCATAGATGCTTTTATGTAAGCGACAAACTTGGTGAGGCAAACCATAGGAATAACCCAAAGGACGTTGCATATAGACTTCTTCCTCTAAAGTCCCATGTAGAAAAGCATTATGCACATCAAATTGCTGGAGGAACCATCCTTTTACAGCAGCAAGAGCAAGTAATGTGCGAACAGTGACAAGCTTAGCAACTGGAGAAAAAGTCTCATGATAATCAATGCCTTCACGTTGGGTGTAACCTTTAGCCACTAATCTGGCCTTGTAACGCTCAATGCTCCCATCAGAATTATATTTAATCTTATACACCCATTTACAACCGATTGGCACCTTTCCAGGAGGAAGATCAGTGACAGTCCAAGTATGATTTAACTGCAGGGCATCTAACTCAGAGGTCATGGCATTACGCCACTTAGGGTCACGTACAGCTTCATGATAAAAGGTAGGTTTGGTATGGGAAGAAATAGAAGTAGTGAAAGCTTTAAAAGAAGGAGACAATTTATCATAAGAGATAACGTGAGCAAGAGGAAAAGCAGTACCTGTGCAAACCTTGGAAGTTGAAGGAGAAGGGGGGTTAACCAAGACCTGTTGACAGTGAAAATCCTGCAAAAACTGAGGAGCTGATCTTGTACGCGTGGATCTGCGTAGAGGTGGAGATATGGGCACATTAGTAGAAGGAGATGGTCCAGTGGGTAATGGAGAGGAACTAGGAGAGATGTGGATAGAAAGAGGATCCGGTTCGGATGAAAAAGAACCATCTAAGTCAATAGGTGCAGTAGGTGAGAGATTAGTAGTGGTCACGGGTGGTATATCATGTGAGGGTGTGTAAGAAATAATATCAGGTAGTGGGCTGGTGTAAACAAAAGGGTGAGAAGATGATTCACGAGAGCAATGAAGAGAATGAAGAGGAAATATGGTTTCATGGAAAATAATATTCCTGGAAATGAAAATGGTGTGGGTGTTTAAATCAAGTAGCTTGTAACCTTTAATACCGAAAGGGTACCCAATAAAAATACATGCTCTGCTCCTAGCATCAAATTTCTTTCTTCCTTGAGATAAGGTGGACGCAAAAGCTAAACACCCAAAAACTCTCAAATGATTATAGGAAGGTGGAGTTTTAAATAAAATCTCAAAAGGTGAAAGATTAGACAACAGAGGAGTGGGGAGACGGTTTATAAGGTATGTAGCTGTCATAATGCAATCGGTCCAATATTTTAAAGATAGGCCAGATTGAAATCTAAGGGACCTAGCAACCCGTAATAAGTGCTGATGTTTACGTTCCACTATTCCATTTTGCGCCGGTGTTTCTACACAAGTACGTTGGTGGATTATTCCTTTATCAGCATAAAATTCGGGAAGTTGAAATTCAAGGCCATTGTCACTTCGAATGGTTTTTATTTTGACAGCAAATTGTGTCTCAACTAAGGCAACAAAATTTTTGAGACAAGACTGAGCATCGGATTTTCTTTGCAACATATAAGTCCAAGTACAACGTGACAAATCCTCAACAATAGTCATAAAATATTTACTGCCATCATATGCTGTGACAGAACAAGGTCCCCATAGATCAATATGGACAAGCTCAAAAAGTGAAGAGGAAATGTGTGTACTATTAGGGAAAGGTAGTTTTCTTTGCTTAGCTAAAGGACAAATCGGACAAAGAAAAGGTGGTGATGAAGGAGAGGTAACATTGGTGTCATGAATAAGTTTTGACCGAGATAAGGATGGGTGTCCTAGGCGATAGTGCCATAGGTCAAATTGAAAGCAATCCGTAGCAGAAGAAGCTTGAGAAGAAAAGGTGGAGCTGGTGTGATATTTGGGCAGGAAGGCAGTGAATTCTTCAGGTGAGACAGCTGTAGTTTGCAGATGGTACAACCCTTGAATAACCTTACCCTTCCCAATCGTCTTCCAGGATGCAAGGTCCTGTATAAAACAAAAAGTAGGTAGAAAAATTAGACAACAATTGATTTGCTCAGAAAGTTTTCTTGCAGATAGGAGATTAAAATTGAAAGACGGAACACATAAAACATTCTGCAAAGAAATAGAGTTATTGAGTTTAACAATCCCAATATGGGTGACTGAAACTGTCTCACCATTTGGTAGACGAACAGAATAGCTTGCTGTGGAAGTAATGTGAGACAGGAAAGAAAGATTACAGACCATATGATCTGTAGCTCCAGAATCAATAATCCAAGGAATAGGTGTGGTTGTGTGTGAAGTGGAAGATCCAGCAGATAAACAGATGGAAATACCAGACATGACAGGAATGGATTTGGAGGAAGTCTGAACAATATTTGCAGCGTGAGGAACAGCCGATGGGTCCTTAGCTTTGAGTAATGCCATGATCTCTTTGTATTGCCCTTTGGTTAAAGATATGGAGCTGTCATTGTCCTCCTCATTATCGGTCAAGAGTTGGCTGGATACTTGATTCATGGCAGCTTTGTTGTTCCCAAAAAACTTGTAGCTGGATGGATACCCATGTAGCTTATGACACCGTTCTATAGTATGACCCAGCATGTTACAGTGGGTACAAGTAGGTGGGACGGCATTACCTGCTTTGAAACACTTTTCAAAAACATGGCCAGTTATTTTACAGTGACTGCAATACAGTTTTTCTTTCTTAAAAGTGCCACCGGGTTTGTAAATTGCTTTGGAAGGACCACCTCCTTTCTTGCTAAACAAAGCAATAGAGTCAATGCTAGTATTTCCAGTAATAACAGTTCTCTGTCTTTCTTGTTGCTGAACATAAGAGAATACCTTATTAACCGCCGGTAAGGGCTCCATAAGCATAACTTGGTCTCTCATGTTAGAATAGGTATCCTTTAACCCCATTAAAAATTGTATAACACAATCCCTTTGATACCTTTCGGTCAAGGTTTTCAAAGTCCCACAACTACACGCAGGTATTGGTTCATACACAACAATTTCATCCCAGAGAGATTTAAGTTTACCATAATAGGTGCTGACCGTGTCTTCTCCTTGAGTCAGACTGTTTAGAGCCCGCTTGAGCTCATAAATTCTGGGACCATTTGCTTGTGAAAAACGCTCTTGTAACTCAGACCATATATCCTTTGCATCATCAACAAAAACAACGCTGGAACGCAAAGGCAAAGAAATAGAGTTTTGAAGCCATGAAACAACCATATCATTGCATCTCTCCCAGTTACAGCTCAGTGTATTATCTGTACTAGGTTTGACAATGGTGCCATCAACAAAACCTAATTTGTTCTTGGCTCTAAGTGCTCTCATCATGGAACGAGCCCAGGTAGAGTAATTTTCGGTGGTTAGTTGTTCTGTGACTAGAATGGTACCGGGACTGTCAGAAATTTCTAGTCGGTAAGGGTTGTTTGGGTCGGTCATGTTTGTGGATGAATTGATGGATTTCAAAGAGTGAATAGTGTTATCTTCTTTATCCGCCATGAAACCTCTGATACCATGTAAAGTCTTGGTAAAATGCAGAGTTTCGGCAAAGAAGAAGAAAGATGTTGCAGAATGCAATTTGTATATTTGTTATTGAATCACGTCGAGTACAGTGTACAATATATACTGAAAAGAGAATCGTAACAAACTTAGAAAAGACCGAAAAGGTCATCTAACCAACTTTGTACAAAAAGAATAATATTAAGCTACGTAACAGAAACAGAGGAAGAGTTTTTTCTATCAGCACTACGGGAGGAAGAATGCTGACTGTGTGAATGCTGACTAGATGAAGACAGCTCAGCTTCAGGACCTTGGTGTCGTAATAATAGACATCCGGTGTTAGTATATGTTATGTATTTTTTACCATTGCGCGCGGAAACATACGTTCCATAAAAGATACGAATCAAATGTATGTTTGTCTATACATGCACAAGCCGCGGTAATAATTAACTATAGAATGTCAATAAGACATCGATCTGAATAGTTATAACATTTAAAATATATCGTGAAGTTATGATGTGATGAAAAAAAAATCAAATAATTAACATGTATGGGCACCGATCTTATCATTTTTCGTAAAATAATAAAATTAAGGCATAAATGCGAATACGATCACTATGGTTTACCATTTTTCCAAAAAAAGTCCATATACTTTGATGTGGTTGATTTTAGTCCTTGTTCTTCATGCGTCTTCCCAAAAAGGTCCCTTCGTCAGTGTGGCCTCACCAATTTAACGTTTTCTTCCACGTGTCTAACGGAGGTCCACATCGTCCCCAATCACGAGCTGACACGTGGACACACAATATATCTCTCCTCATCTGTGCCATGTCACGTGACACGCAAGGGGTCCACATAGTCCTAATTGAAATGCTGCATTTTTGGCCTCTTGAATTCATCCCCTTCGGCTGAACAAATTAACCCTCGACCCTCTCTGCAGCCCTAACAGTGAAATCAAATCAAAACTCTGAAATCATCCAAGGCATGTCGTCTTTAATTTCTACGGCATCATTTCAGGGGAACGATGACAGCGACATCTCTACAACTCCAGTGTAAATGTGGTATGTGAGCAAAGTTGAAAAGGAGCACGACTGCCACTAATCCAGGTCGTCGCTTCTATGGTTGTGTCCTTTATGGAAAACAAGTGGTTTCTTGCATCATTTGTTTGAATGGAATGTTTAAATGTTATTTTTCGCATTGATAGTGTACATTTTTGGGAAAACGTTGTTATAGATGCATTTTTGGTATGCAAGAAATGGTGAGAGCCTGTAACATTGCAATTTTTTTTTGGATTTTGCAAGATCATGTGTCATGTGATTTCTTCAAATGGATAGATCTACCAGTTGAAGCACGAAATGATGAGATGTTGGCTGATCTTGTTGGGAAGCTTAAAAGGATGGATGATCAACGATGCATAATGGAATAAAAACTTTGATTGATGGATGAAAAAATTCGAAGGCAACAGACACGTGAGTGGGGATTGATTGCGGATATTGGCAACAAGTTGTGCAGTTTGTGATCCAGGTTCCATTGGATCAGATAACATCATATCCCAATAATCGAATACACTCTGTGGGAAAGCCTGCCCCGAGGTTGCAGCCCTCGATGTGCTTGAAAACCCAAAAGACTCGATGACAGGCAGGTACGCCTTGATGTTGTAAAGGGATGTGCCAGGTCTCTCCAATTCCTCGAATATGTGTCCTCATTTTTTGTTGAGTACACTGTAGATACGTCCAAGAGCTTGCTCAGGAGCTTGGATCTCCACAAGGTATACTGGCTCAAGAAGAAGGGGCTTGGCAGTAAGTTGGGAAGCAAAAATGACCCTCCTAGCTGTTGGCATGATCTGGCCACCTCCTCTGTGAATGGCATCAGCATGAAGAACTACATCACAGATTTCAAAGCATATTCCTCTCATGTTCTCTTCGGCCATTGCACCTTCCTTAGATGCCTACTGGAATCCAGAAACGGGAGAATCCTTGATTTCATTAAGGTATTGGACTCCTTTGCACATATCGACTACCATGTTAGGACCAGTAGTCTCGGGTCCAAAACACCAAATCTTCTTAGCAAGATCTTTGTCCCAACCAAATTCCTCTGACAAGATTTTGGAACGAGCTTTAGGATCATCTCTTGGACCAATACGGCCCTCTTCAATGGTCTCTGCAAGACCATCTTCCAAGGGACGTGCTTCCATGTACAAACAATTGTGCTTGTTAGGTGACTTGCTCATCACAACACGGCAGGACTTATCATGGACTATCTCTCGGAAGGACACGACTGGATCTGACTTTATAATCTCAGCACAACCCATGAATTCTTCCTGCAAGTCTTTCAGACATATCTCAAAGTGGAGTTCACCAGAACCAGCTATAATGTGCTCTCCATACTCCTCTATATCACAGACGACCATAGGATCTGACTTGGCCAAACGTTCCAGGCCTTCAACAAGCTTGGGAAGGTCAGATGCAACCTTGCATTGAACAGCCACACGCACAACAGGTGACACAGAGAACTTCATAGCTCGAATTGGATGGGCACAACTTCCTTCTCATTTGTCAAAGTCGCATTCTTGGTGATAAATTGATCCAAACCAACCATGGCAACAGTGTTGCCACAAGGCCATCCTCAACTGTTTCCTGCCGCTTCCCCATTCAAATAACAGTTCTCTGCACATTCTTAACATACAAATCCTTCTTCTCGCCTCGAACATAGTTCGAGCCCATGATTCTGACCTTCAAACCAGTTGAGACCTTGCTAGAAAAGACATGACCAAAAGCAAAGAACCTACCCTTATCAGATACAGGAATCATTTTTGATACATAGAGCATAAGAGGCCCATCAGGATCACAGTTCCATATAACATTGGCATAAGGATCATCAAGGGGACCCTCGTACAAGTTCTCATCAACACGATACTTTTGGGCCTTCGCAGGAGAGGGTAGGTGAAATATCATAATTTCCAAGAGGGCATTACTTGCCGGCAGCCAAGTCTACATCACCAACTTCATCTGAGCCTTCCCCATCAAGTCCTTCTCTTCTGCCTTCATTGTAACTCCAAGCTTATCCAACAGAGTCCAAAGCTTATCCTTCTCATCATTCATGCAAGTGTTGATTATCTTCCTGATGGGTTCATAACATAACTGAACAAAGTCGCGTTTGCAGGTAGGAGAGTCAGTTCTCTTGGTTGTCCACTTCTTGGTAGCAAGGTCAAAGAAGTTCTCACCCCAGAGTCGTTCCATCATCTTGGACTTGTCGACTCCATACTTGGAGGCATATTTCTTGGCGAAATTCGTTAGGGTAAAGGCCCATCCGTACAATCCAGTAGAGGACGCAATTGTTCCCTTTTCTGGATAGACCTGAACATCACCAAGGAGGGGATCTTCATAAGTTTTCATGATAACATTTGCATTTTCAATAACCCTCTGAAATATCTGGTATGCTTCCTCTCCATCAATCTGGAGCTCAAGGAAGCACCTATCTATCTTGTTAACAGTTAAAACAGGTCTGATCCTCTCTCCTAGTGCTTGTCGGAGCACGGTTTTTGTTTGCACACAGAAAGCCTCAACACAATCTACCACCACCAAAGCACCATCAGTAATGTGAAGAGCAGCTGTCACCTCAGATGAGAAATCAACGTGACCAGGGGAATCAATTAGATTGATAAGGTACTCATTCCCGTGTCGCTCTCCCTTGTAGTCCTTCAAAGACTCATCAGTCATTTCATAGTAGAGAGAGATACCAGTAGATTAATTGTGATGCCACGCTCAACCTCATCCTGGCGCGTATCCATCATCCGCACATTGCCAGAAACTTCTTCAGCAATGATCCCCGCAGCAGCTACTAGCGAATTGGTTAGCGTTGACTTACCTGCGAAATGGGAAAGAGAAGAAGGCCAACTAACATCAACCTACTTTATAATGAAGGTTATACAGATGGAACTATTTCGACTCATTTAACACTAGCAAATATGAGTACTAGGAAGAAAGGCAGCAAAACAGCAGTACACTACCATTCTAGCGAACATATGTAAAGCACGGAATGGACAAAAGTATCCAAACAAGAAGAGCTCATGAAATCACAAGTATCTTTGCGAGAACTCAACACTGAGGAGGACCATTAAAATCTACAGTATGCATCCTATGCTCAACAAGTATTCCATGGTTTTTCCTCAACAAGCACTCTTTTTTAATGCCCAGACTATTTACAATAGGCTAGCAAGAGAAGCAAAACACCAAAACTCTCACTTTCACCCTCAATTGAACTCGTAGTCGTAGATACTTCACATCTGAGCTACACAAAACATGAAAAGGGAAGTAGAAATAAAGAATTTAAGACAGATGACTTACCATGATCAACATGCGCAACAACAGCCATATTACGAATGTTGTGTTTCAAGTCCATAATCCTACGAAGCTCCTCAGCCGTAAACTTCACCTGCACATACCATACTAAAGAGTCTCTTTAATCTCCTGAACCCCAAAACAAAAGATACGCACTGAGCTTCATAGAGAGCCAACCAACTTACCATTTTCAACTAAGGTCTTTAAATGGAAAAACAATTACTCTCTACGAAATGTCTCCTCCAATCATCAGAATGTTAACTATCCAGAAAAAGATAACAAGTCAAATATTGAAGGGTTAATGGCAAAATTAGTCCCTGGGTTTTATACCCTTTATCGATTTGGTCCCTGGGTTTTCATTTTGGTCATATAAGTCCTTAGGTTATCTTAATTTATCGATTTGGTCATTTCGTCTAATTTTGTCTCCTTCGTGCACAGTCAGCTAACGGTGGGCCACATCACCACCAATAAAATCGCGACACGTGTATTTTTAAAAAAAATTACTGTCCACCTGGAATATTCGTTAAAAAAACGAAACGAACGGGGACACCCCCATTTGCGCGACAGAGGGAGCCTAGATCTGGGCTCCCCGTCGCCGGCGTGGGCAACTCCACCGCGGGGGTGGCCGGGAGCTAACCACCCCGGCGTCCGGGAACCCAGATTTGGGCTCCCCGTCGTCGGGGGGGCTCGCGCCGGGTGGCCGTGGGGCTCGCGAGGGGTGGGCGGGGGAGCAGCAGGGGTGGCTTGAGGCCACCCCTCGAGGCGCGAGCCGCCCCGGCGAGGGGAGCCCAGATCTGGGCTCCCTCTGTCACGCGAATGGGGGTCTCCCCCGTTCGTTTCGGTTTTTTTTTTACGAATATTCCAGATGGACAGTTATTTTTTTAAAAAAAATACACGTGTCGCGATTTTATTGGTGGTGACGTGGCCCACCGTTAGCTGACTGTGCACGGAGGAGACTGAAGGACCAAATCGATAAATTAAGATAACCTAAAGACTTATATGACCAAAATGAAAACCCAGGGACCAAATCGATAAAAGGTATAAAACTCAGGGACTATTTTTGCCATTAACCCAATATTAAATAATCAATATGTATGAGCAGCAAAATAACTCACTAGCGCTTTAATATCTTCACAGATTATAAGAATAAACCTATGATCACCTTAGTGACCCAGTAGTCAATTCCTAAAATCTAGAAACATATATATACAATCTACACGACAAAATTTCAAAAATTAGTTTCTGCAATATAATTACAGAAAACCCATAGCCCATAGCAAAACATAATTCAGTGTGAGCAACTGAGCACCTAAATCGGGTCTTTGACAGCTCAGGTATCATCAGATGCCCTAAACTTCTAAAACAAAACTCCCAAGTTGTCAACACGCCGTCAAAGACCAATCTTTATGAGGAAATTATTAAGTACGAAAAACAGAACCTCTGTTCTCAAGAAATTAACTCGATCTTGTTTAAGCAACCCGAGCTAGTGTAATTTGTGGGAGTGCTCTGTTACGTGCCAACGTAATTCGAGAGAGTTAACAACCTCAACCACTTAAGATTGGTTTAATTCAAGGAAAATCGAGACTCCTAAAACATAAGTTGACTTTTGGAGAAATATATTTTTGCATGTCTTTGGTCATGAATAATCATGACCTTATATAAGAGTGCAAGAGAACTCAACAATTCCACCATAAAATTCCTAACATATAAGTAAACATATTATTATTATCCTTATTCTAATTTAATCGCAAAGAAAAACCAAACAAGAATTAACTCGTAACAATTAACAAATGGAACGTAACATGCTCAAACCAAATTAGAATGGCCTCAGGCAGCATGCATGCTCGCAGTTGGTTGTGCAGCACTGCTTAACCAGAGAAAGAAAGGAAAAAAATCTTGAGGGAAAAGAACAAATAAGGAGACGGCCACCTACTGGAGAAGGCAAATAGTCCCCGACGGAGGCAGTGATCACTCTAATCAGCAAGAATAAAATCCCGAGAGAGAAAGAATGGAGGGATTAACCAGAGAAAGAAAGGGAAAAGAATAAATAAGGAGACGGCCACCTACTGGAGAAGGCAAATAGTCCACGACGGAGGCAGTGATCACTCTAATCAGCAAGAACAAAATCCCGAGAGAGAGAGAGAGATTTTTTTGTGTGGTCTCCTTGAGGCGACAAGGAGAACTTATGTGGGGAAACGCTGGGGAGCAGGCGGAATTGAGGCGGAAAGAAAAGGGGAGGAGGAAGCGGGAAATTTCGGAGAAAGAGAGACAGAAGCGTCGGTGAATGGTAGTTTTCCGTTATTCTGCGTAACTCACACGGGTGGAAATTAAAGATCACAGGATATATGGGATCCATTTATATATATATATCAATTCACATATTGATTGGATTTTTTAATACTGGAACATACAGCTGTAGTCAATAGTCAATAGTCAATAGTCAGACAAAATCAAAGGAAGATATTCTCTTCTATTTCTATATTTTTGTTTTGCTAAGTCTCTTTTATTTCTATATATTCTTGAAGTTTGAATCGCATTTTATATTAATTCCTCAGTTTTCCCGCTAGGTAACTAATTTATAAGATTTGTGAAGAAAAAAAAACTACTTTTTTTAGAGTGAGTTCTATCTGTCCCTTAAAATCAATAGCTTCTTAAATAATGGGACTAAAATTATGTGTAAGTCAAAATCAAATATGTGCATCGAATCTCCACCCAACTTGTGATTTTTTTAATTTGAAACATTTGGATCAATCAAAATCACTTTCCCTGTCTTAATTATCCTGGCAAACTTATAAATCATAACTTAGTGTCCGTTTGTTTGCCTGTAAAATAATTTTTGTAATTTATTTTACTTATTTTTAGGTATTTGGCAAACAAACTAAGCTCAAATTTTCTATAAAACAAATTTTTTATGAAAATGTTTATAGTATGTCTTATATCTATGGACAAAAACCAGTAAGCTTCCTTTAAATTCTAAAATATTTTATTTATTAAACCACATGTAAAATGACTGAAATGTGATAAAATTATTAAAAGATATATAAATAAAAAGTTATATTTTTTAAATAAAAAATAAATTTGAAGATTGTATATGATAAATTTATATTCTTTCTCTTTCTAGACCACTAACCCGTGCTCTCTTAGTTGGCTAAAAGCTTTCTTAGTTTACTAAAAGCAATTAAAGTGCAAACTACGTAAACTTGTGCGATAATTAATCTTTTTTATGTAAATACTTAAATCATTAACATTAAAGAGATTTAAGAAGAAATACAGTATGCAATTTAATATTCTCTTGAGAGATTTTTTTTTCCTTTCTTTATTGTGTCTTTTCTCCTTTAATCTTTACACTACGCAAAATTAAAATTTTGAACCACAGAAGTCACAATAATCCAATAAAAAGAAATCATAAATAGATCAAAAACAAAATTGTAAGTGTTTTTTTTTTCCTTTTCTTAATGTACATCAATCGCTAACTCCCTTCCCCAATTCTTTTTTTTTTTCTTCCCAAATATTCTTCTGCATAGCTTGGTACAAGGGCAATAATCAGAGGTTATAAGTGAATAGTGGACAGCCTATTTACAAAGAGATTGAAATTGTCATCCCGATCCAGCAAGCTGACCCTCACATACTTTGGGCTCACCCCAAAGTGTTTTCCCCCTCGAGCCAGCATCTTATGTTCTCGTAGGAAGCTTTCACAGTCCTCTATATCTCTCTCACATTTCAACCACCCGAAAGCTGCAATGGTTTTAGAACAATACGAATGTAACTCTCTACGCCATCAACCTGAGTCGAGTAAAACATTAAATTCATGCATCAAATGAGTAAAAAGTGGGTTGTATTACCAGGATGAGGCTCCGAGATCCGGTTCCAAAAGGTGCAAAATGCAGGTGGATATTGGGGCAGACTGAGACTTCCACTCTGTTCCACCGCCTTTCTTAATTGCTTCCACCTTTCTGACATGAAGTAGTAACTGAATTCAAAGAAGGAATCAACTTCCGAGCTGCCAACATGTGCAGAACCATCAGAAACAGCTTTGAGAACCTTAGCAGCCCTGAGCTGTGAATCCTTGGATACACCTATTGTGTTCAGCTCAATAAATTTGGTCATCTTTCTCGCAACATCTTGGTCCTTAACAAGAGCCCAACTGGAAATGTACAAACAAAAACTTTAGAAGTAAATTAAGTTCATTTGACAGCGATTTCATCATGGCCTATTACGAATTAGGACTGTTTTAACCGATCATGATGTGATAAAACCAGAGGGTACGAAGGTCCTATTGTGGTTGTCGAACCATTTAGCATAGCAGTTAAGTGTATCTTATGAACTGCCTGTTTAAGAGAATCAGTGTTCAGCATGGTGCGGAAGATTTTATTAGCTCAGGAAGTGTTACAGATCACCAGCATTTCAGACAATGGAATCAGCAGAAGCCAAACACCAAAAACAAACTGATTATGTTGATATGATTAGCTTACCCAATGCGCATCCCTGCATGGCCGGTGCTCTTCGAGACAGTGAACAGCATTAGCTCATGGTCTGCAGGGGAAGTAATTGGAGTATACTGTGGCCAGTAGTAGGCCAGGTCATGAATCAAGATACCCTCACTTCTATTGACCACAGATCTCCTAACATTGCCATCGGGGTTGCTAGGAGAAGTGACAAGTTCAATGTAAGGACCCTCTTTATCAAAGCTTAGCGCATCTCCAGCCCATTTGTAGAGGCCTGACTTGAGGCAATCCGTCATCGATGCATACGCCTGAAAGTAATTCGTATCTTAGAAAATGTACATGTCTAGAGGCAGCGTACGGATTAACTCTTTAGTTTAGAAGAAACAAGAAATCAACCAAACAAATGCTGATTTCAAATTACCTGGACACAAGGTCTATAGCAAATTACAAAACTCATTCAATTGGACCCTAACTACAGACTGGTCAGCATTTCAGTCTTTCAGTGGCTCTAGGTCACAAAAGTTATACCTATTTCTGCTCCGAGATAAAAGAAGCCCGCAGTGTAAACTCTAAACAAAACTGGAAAAAAAAATAGATGTCTCAGATCTGACTGATTATGTGATTCTATGAATATGAAACAGGAAAAATTGGTTGTAATACATCGCTAAATACAATTACCTGCCACATTATTAAAATCACTTGAAGCAGAGAGTATACACGCACATGACGGAGCCCATCAAATCCTATAGATTGGTTCATATTAAGCAATAGGGTTGACTTACTTTCTATAAATTAATCAGGGTTAGTTTGGCAATCAAGTTCAAGCATTATTAACGAAACCCTTCTCTCAGAGTCTTTATGAATCTGAAAGTACAAACAGTATTTGAACAACAATTCGAAAGATGACTTTCAACAACTTCATCCTATCAAGTTGGCACATGTGATCAGGACATCTCCATGTGCATTTGTAAGGGATTCTTGAATTGGATTGTCATGGCCGCTAGCGCAAGCATGAGAGAGAGGATCCAACAAAGTGTACAGAAAATAGCTCAGTCAATTGACTCGCCAAAGTCTAGCATCATAACAGTAATTAAAGCTGAAAGTGTTGATAGTGCAGGATAAACAAATGGCAGTATAAGCATGCCCACTTTTGTAGTGGTCGAATTAATCGTATAAAGAAAAATGAATAAATCTACTTCATTGGTGATACCATCCCCTTTTCCAAGAATCACGGCAATTTGCTAGAATATCAAATTTAAGCACCACTAATAAACTATCAATATAAAACTGACCGAGTAATATGGGGCTTCAGATACCACACTTATTGGTTCAGGTGCATCCTGTGGAGAGAGAGCAAACAGAGCAGCCAAAATGAGCTGCGATGAACCTGTGCCAACAACAATGTGACGACCTTCCGTCACAGCATTCCCAACCACTTTGTGCAATCTTACCACCTCCTTGCCAAACTCAGGCTCCAAGAACCAGCATACGTTGGTCACATCAGAAAAGTAGCTCATATGCTGCCACCCTGGAATAACTATTGTGGTTTGATCGCCCATGTGTTGCCAATATTTTTCGTAAACGGTCGGATCACCACTGTTGAACAACACTGCAGAATTAGCATCTTGGAAACAGCGCTGGTCAACAAATTATGTCGTCCTATCACTTTCCTAGGAAATTTTTATATTATCACATAGCATGTTAGAAAATGATTAATATTTACCACAGCACAAGTTTCAAATACATTTGAGTAATTCATTGCACTTGGTGTCCCCCAGTCAACCATCATCTAAGTATTCAAATGATCCAATAACATCTATCAACTATTCGTCAAAAGGAAGACAGAGAAGTCACCCGCCCAATATATCATGGTGGCTACTGGCGAGTAAAGCAGACAAGGCATCATGATATGTCAAAACTTCCACGAGGAAAAAAAAAAGAGTTACAAATGAAGGCATTATGAAGGCAGCATGGTGGGTCATTCTTTATAATTATGTATATCCAGCGCAGATCACTATGGCTGTAATATGAGCTAAAATGTAGAAACCTGGGGATATGTTGTTTTCGTTTGATGGGCAAACGTCTAGAGACATTATTGTATATCTATATAGAACTCACAAGTGTCGGATCCAGGCAATCCCACTTTTTCCGTATGGGGCTAACCGAGGGCCTTAACAGCATGGAAGGCAAAAAGTTATAATATCTCAGACAGCCCACGAATCACTTTAGTCTTTTACATCATACCAAAGGCCGAAAGGGTGTCCGAATGCTGTGTCCGCGGAACCACATGGCTCACACAAGCAAGCACCTACTCCTAATAAACCTCCATAGTGCCCTGTGCCATAAGACATACACCTCAAAATTGCTACTTACCGTAATTTCGTGTCCAACTTGAGAGGTCCACAACTTAGGTACATAATGATGGTGTTGGTCAAATATCAGTGAGCACCACCTATGGTGCATGTTAGGAATCTAGAAAAAGCACACGCGAAAGTCGAACCATCCCCCTCCGACTTGGGAGCAGAGAAATGACAAAAAAGTGTCATCGAGTACGAACACTGTTTACATCCACCATGGAAAATCTCAACCAACACAAGGACCTGTCTTTGTCTACGCTGGCAAATTCCACAGCCTGCATAGTAATGTAACCGGACAAGTGACAACGCAAGCCCCCAACAGACGTTAGGGAATCCCGCTGCACTACACACAGGCAGCAGAGCAATAGAAACGAACAAGAGAAATAATAATTCTAAAATAATAATAGAATAGTGATTACCCCATTATGTTTGAGAAATATCACTGACATCACCTCAGGTCCTCTGACATATCAAAGACCCCCCTGGATTGAGATGCTCACTGCTTACCTAATCTTCACCATCACAGAAGCTGGGCATCTTGGTAGCTGAATTGGCAATAATACCCCTGCCACTTTTATTTTCCGAACACTGCTTGCAATAAAAGAAATAATCTGAAGGACCGGGAAAAGGTCACTTAACAGGGTAAACGAGCCTGACAATCCCGACAGGGAGGTAAATGATATAGCCAGAACCACGAGCGAGGTCAGCGACACGTTTAGAAATTTCACCGCTGGACGGCAAGTATCTGATGTATCTCATATACAATCAACAAACATTGAATGCAATACTTGGGAAAACAAAAACAAAAGCAAACACTGAATGCACACTGGAAAGACGCTAACTCAAGCAAAAACACATTCTTTGCACTTACTGATCGAGATTGATGATTTTCTCCACGCCATCTTCAGCCTCAGTCCAAGTAGTAGTTGCCGAGGACGGGAAAGAGGAAGTCAAAGATAAACGCGTCCTCTGGGTAACAGGGCCTTTCTGAGTTCCAAAACAGAGCGGGTTGACGCCTTGTTCCCTCTCATACATAGTCCTTAAAATCAAGCTGAAATTTAAAGCGAGAGATAGCACGAACAAGTGCCTCATTGAGAAAAAGCTCCTGATTTTAGCCATATTATTTGAACAAGTAAAATATTTAAAGAAGAGGATAAGGAAGGAAAACAGAGTATTGAAAGACACAAAGTAGGAAAACAGAGTATGGAGACTGTTTGAGAGAATGCAAGGCAGTGAAGCCGTGTGCTGGGATTTTTTACAGTGAAGTCCCCAAGATTGAAGCTGAATAAAGCTAGAGCGATAAATGGATGGTGGAGAAGTTAATGCATGCAGAACTGGTTGGTGGGCGTTATGGATGTTCTGATCCAAGTGGATGGTGCAAAACTGAAAATGGAAGCAATACTTAGGAACCTCGAGAAAACAGAAAATTTGGAAGAATATTCGGAGGCGGTTTGGGAACTATGAAGGACTCCGAAACCCTGACAAATAGCTAATCTCTCAGATCTCTAGGGTTTCAAGAGCCCCTGCGCATGGAAAACTCAGGTGTAATTTTCAAATTTGAGCTACCCCTGAAAGATCTCCATGGAAACCTTCAACTTATTCGGATGGCTAATAAAAATAGCGAAAATCGTGCAAATCCCACCCATGCTAACAGAATATCAATGACCAGCATGATTTTTCAAAGCGTTCATGAGATTCAGGGGAAATTCTCGAGCTGAAAATTAAAAACTATATGGTTCGATACGAGATCCTAATACATCGGCATTTTTTTTGGTAGGAAATGAAACCAAGAACGGAAAGGTTAAGGAGAGGCTAAGATGCAAGGAAAGGCTATGGACGATGGAGCACCTCTTGGAATACACTCCGACAGGAGATATTCTCAAGAACCAAGAAATCCCGCTAGGATTTTCCGAGAAAATTGCAGCTTTCCGATGCGAGATGACTAGACGTCTAGACCTCGAAACGATACATCCCACTAAAGGCGTAGATTCACTATTCCAATTTTTTGGTACAAACACTTATATTACGGGAGTTCGAGAAAAAGGCGGGGTTAAAAAAACAGGGAAAAGCTGCTCTAACTCATGCCCCGCATTTTCATTTTGCTTTTCTGCTCCTTTTCCTTTATCTTTTTCTTTTTTATTTCTATTCTCCAGTGGTTTCTGCTTCTCGATCTATGGGTGATTTTCTTTTCGATGTCTTTTGATAAATCCTGTTGGATTAGAGTTGTAAACGTTTTGGGAGTTCTGATTTGGACGGGAACTACAGAAGAAAGAGACAGCGATAGAGTGATTAAGTGAGAGAGACAGCTGTTTTGGAAAAAAAAAGAGTGAGAGACAGGTTTTCTGGTAAAACTTAAAACTTTGTTCCGAGGAAAGTTATTGGTACCTCAAATAATAACTTTATGATTAGCTAAGCTAGTTGCTTTTTTTGTTTAGGTTCAGGGGCGGCTGCGCAGTCCCCTCCTCCTATTCATCCCAGGAAGGACTTATAAAATTAAAAAAATTAAATAATTAAAAACTTATAAAATTAAAATATTTAACAATTATTTATAAAATTAAAATTTAAAATAAAAAACACATAATATAAACTAGCAATAATAGCACTATCAACTTTAATTTTTAAAATAATAATCATTTACAATAAATTATTAACTTCTAAAATTTAGAACTTTTAATAAAATATTATTTTTTTTTATTTGTACTAAGTTTTAAAAAAAGTTACAAAAATATAAATTAATACTCCACTCAAAAAACTTAATATAATCTAATAAAAGAATTAGATTATTTTTCAAATTTTTATTAAATATAGAATCTTATTTACCATATATATAACAGTTGCATCTGCAAAAAAAAATTTCAAAAATAAATATAATAAAAAAATATTTACTAACAACTATGTCTCAAGATAGATTAAGGCTGCGTTTGTATTATAAAATTTTAACACAATAAAATATTACAATATACCTAAAATTTTAACAACACTAAAATTTTACAAAACAAACTCACCCTAAGTTGTTTAGTAGTTTTATCTATGAAACTAATTTATTGAGTAAACTTGAATATAAAAGTTTAATTAGTAAATTTACATATAAAAATAAAAGAAACAAATTTATGATTTAATTTTAAAATTTATTAATTTTTAAAAATTAAAATGCCTCATTTTTATGACTTGCCTAGGCTCCCAAAAATGTTGGGTAGCCCTTGTTTAGGTTTTTTTCATAAAATTTGAATTTTATGCTTGTTCCTAAGTTTCTTTGAAATTATTATTTCTCCTTCTTCTACATTGGATTGATTACTTTCTTTTATTCTTCTCATTTGATTGATTTCTTAATAAAAGGTTCCTCCCCTAGTTCTTCTTTTTCTTTCCCATGTTCAAAGAGCTACCCTAAATAAAATAATGATCATTCTACATACCAAAAACAAAATTGATCATTCTTGATCTCAATCGATGCAACTCAAATATGATTATTTTGAACAAATAATTTGAGCATAGTTATAACATTTATTACGAATGAGTGAAATAACTATCACATACCCTATTAGCATATAGAAGCGCAATCCAATTAATAACCAACTTTGAACTTTGAAGTTGCTCGTGGAGTCGTGGTTGTTTAAGTTAGAATCATGTGGATAATTTCCAATTTTAATTGTTTAGGTTAGATTCCTACTTGTTTAGCTAATATTTCTGGATATGGAAATTTCGAACAAAATAAACACACTCCAAAATTTCAAGCATCTACACATGTTTCAAATTTTTTACAAATCCTAATAAATTAAGATTCCTAAAATTTTAAAAATATTCTTCAAAATTTTGACGAACAAAAGTCCCAAAATTGTTAAATATGTGTGAGAGAATAAAAAAGGTTGTTTCACATTAAAAAGAAAGGGATAAATGCAAAATTGGTCCATGTGTTATTCGTAAAAATCAATTTAGTCCCTGTGATATGAAAAACATCGATTTAGTCCTTATGATTTTAGAAAGTGATAAAATCAGTCCCTGATGGAGGACCAATAACAAACGAAAATAAAATCACAGGGACTAAATCAATGTTTTTCATATCACAGGGACTAAATCAATTTTTACTTATAGCACATGGACTGATTTTGTATTTATCTCAAAAAGAAATCACAAATGTGGACAATTAATATATTATAATTAGGCTCGAACCTATAAAGCTTAATCCCTATATGCTATATTACGAGTCCAAGTTGTGCAAAATTGATAGCCTTGAACTATAGTAAATGACCTAGTGTTCAAATGGCACTTATTTCTCTAATACTATTAAGACTAAGGGTAGGACTGTGAGGTTTGAGAGTCTGAGACCCAATAGAGATCATGTGTGTGAGAGTAAATGATCAACCCAAAAAATAAATAAATCGGAATTCGTGTATGGATATAAATTGCTGTTGATTTTGTGAAAAATGAAGAGGAATTACATTAACATCCATCTACATATTCTGCACGAAAGGCTTGCGCTTCTAGTAGGCAAGCTAGAGACACAGTAAAGCACTAGGGAGGACGCACGAGGTGGCCTGCCCAATGCATCTGGGAGAACATGGTGAAAAAGTTTATTATTATTAACATTTTTGTAGTGGATTACATGTGGGAGCAACCCAAAAGAACTCTTTGTTTTAGTCAACTTATGAACACAATTAAGAAGTAGTTTAAGGTCGATCATGCATTAAGTGGCTCAAGGTCAATGCATTATAGAAAAACAGTGGCCGCAGTTAGAAAAAAGTTTGGCCAAATGGGTTGCATCTACATAAAAAATCATTTTTTGGGGGCATAAAAAAATATAATTTATTATTATTTGTCAACCCAAATGGAATTAAGTTGACAAGCAATTGTAATCTTAGCAAATTATTATTTTTTTATTCATTTCGGAAAGACTGGATCTTACTCAATTCGATGGGCTGCGGAGTCAGAAAAATGTTCCGCTATGTTTGGTTTAGGTCTTGAGATATATTTTTGTGTGTTTTATTTTTTGAAAGTAGTGTAAATTTTCTTGAGATTGGTGAAAAGTGTGTTAAAAGTTGTTAGAATTTGTAAAAAGTTATTGGGATAGGTGAAAAGGTATTGAAATTAATGAAAAAGTAAGTAGAAAATATTTTAAAAACGTTTTGAAACATACATTAAACAAACATAGCCGCATGCTCAAATGCTCAAAAGAAAAGTAAAACACTTGGGCTATAGAGAAAGACTACGACATGCCAAAGAGGGGCTAGTGAGAATTGGTGGGATTCCACCTTTCTGGTTGTATAGAATTAATGAAATAATGTGATTTTTTTTTTCTCTCTCCCTGGGATACACGAAGGAAATGAGGATTTTATTTTCTCTTTGTTTCTGGGTACCAAACAAGAAATAAAGTCGAAAAGGATAACACCTCTAAATTCCTAAGAGCAGGAAGTGCTGGACCTGCAGCTGATTATGGGCCCACAAAATCAGCACTCTGAAAAAGCAAATTCTCTGTATTCAAAGGTCGGGACCATATAAGTATATGTCTTTGAGAGCTAAGTCATAGTAATCTCCAGAGAGGGTTTTGGAACAAAACAAAAAAGCCCTGTGGTTTTGAGCCTTTGTGGGCTTAGCTAGGCAGGTAGGTCACTTTCTGCCGCTTGGCCCTTGACAGAAGTGGTCCTTTTGCTGGGTACCAACAAGGCAACAACGGTCTCTCCTCTTCCACCAAGGTGCGCACACCTTAAGGAGATGGTCCTTATCAAGTTGCACTCGAGACAGAAACCAATCAAGTTGAAGCAAGTGGGGGCATTCCTCGGGTGATAAGGTCCCCTCACTGAGTAACTGACACGTACGTGACGCGTACACGGCTCAAGTATTATAATGCAAAGTTTGTAACTACCAATCTTAGTACTGCATTACAACGTCGTTTGGTCATCTTCAGCTCAAAACAGTCAGAAAACAGAACTTCCAAGAAGTGAAGTTTGGATATTAAGAAGTTTTTTTTTAAAAAAAATTATAAGTTTACTAGATGAAGTTGTAATAGATCAGTCTTTTTTCTTTGCTAAGTTGTAATAGATCATAGTCAAAACATACATTCGAAATGATGTTGATATTAAAGACTAGAATTAAATGCATTTTTCTCACCTCCGAATTATAATGTAATTTACACTAACGAAAACTTATAATATAATTTACACTTTAACGAAAACAATGTATACAGAAGGTGCGAAGTGTCAGCAATCCGAAGGTAGATGATGTAACATCTCAAAATTGGTTGTTTGAAATGCAAAGTGTCAATAACTTCAATTCAACATAGAAAAATGTATATACCCCCAACGATCATTATATAATTGTTGTTTCAATTTTCAAATAAGATTGGGCAAAAATTCCATCCAAAACTGGAATTTCGGATTTAAGTACCAGAATGCATTTTTTGAAATCAGAGGAATTTGAGGAATTTTCGTTTTTTTTTTTAAAATAGGGCTATTATAATTTTATTTAGGATGAATGTTTATTTGATGTTGTCTAGCTAATTGTAGGGATGGCTGCGTGATCTTGGAGTAAATAAGTCATTTAATCCATGAAGTTTGAAATGTTTTAATTTTGGGTTACGTTCTTTCCTACATTTTTTTTAGGATTCAAATACATTCACAAAACTATCACCGAACATATTCAGAATTCAAACACAAACACCAATACATTTTACACAATCTACAATAACTTTTTACTTTTTTTATTCAACATAAATTTTCTCTCTATACTTTTTCACATAATTCAAATACTTTTCATTACACCTAACATCAAATCATTTATTTCTCCACTTTACACAAACACCAATAAAACACTATTCAACATAAATATTCACAACTTCTCTAAAATCCTACATTTTTACTCAAACCTAACATATCCTAGAGGTTTTGTCTTTTCATCTAAAGAGTGATCTTGCCCCCAATTTAGGGTGAAAAAAGAGTCGAATGAAGATCTTTCTTTTTTTGGGATAAATGTTAAATTAGTCCTTATAATATAGAAGAAAATAGATTTGGCCTATGTGATAAGAAAATTATAAATTTAGTCCTTATAATACCCTCTAGTTTCTCTACTCATTCTGTACGAAATTCACGAAATTCACTCCACATCAGCCATCGCCGTGTCATCACTCCCTCAAAACCCTGAACTTCACTTTGCCTTCCCCTTTGAATTCTGGAGAGCACAAACCCCATCTCCCAAACCTGTTAATTGTTTCACTACACACCGTCAATGCCAGGCAAACATTTGGATTGAGGCGAAGCAGAAATGGAGGTGGAAGAAGAGCAGAGAGAAACGACGACCAACAAAGTGATGTGTCTTTTGATGGACCCAGAGGTGTGCTTTGTTTGGTTGCTGTGAAAGCGACGGAAACGAAAACTGACCTATCCACGAACACGGATTTTTTCTTTGTCGAAGTATCAAGCTTGAGATTTTGTTTTGTTGGTGAGAAATGTCAGCGAAAGGACAAGTTTTGAAATTTACTTTTGGAGATATTTGCTCCAAAGGAGTGAAGTTTCAAGGGGGAGGCTTGTATAGAAAAACGAAAATAATTGTCTACCTGCATTTTTTCTTGAATGTTTACATTTGCAAATCATTACTTTGAGTTGGTAAATCTTTTAACGCTTGTTTGCCTTTTTCTTCGAAGAAAATCCAAGCAGATAAGTACAGCAGTAGTTGAATTTTCCAGAACCTCGACGACGAAAATTCACTGCTCCACCGCAAACAGCCTGCAACAAAACAGGTTGAAAGGAAATCGAAACGTACTGTTTTTTTTTTTTTTCATTTCAATCTCCGAGAAGAGTGGCGTACAAAGGAAGTCGAAAGTTCAAACCCACGGTTGCAAGGTACTTAACTGCCAAAATGCCCTGCAATCCAATTTTGTCCACTGTTTCTCACGCTGTTTGGCTGTTAAGAAACCGAAGGAAAATAAAATGGAGTAGACGTGGGGTGTGTTTCGTTGTTACTATTATTGCCAAATTGAATTGGGTCTCTTTTTTTTGCGTTAATTCTTGTTATCATTCATTGCAGATTGTCGGGACATCCAAGAATTTCCAGAAGAGGAAGAGGCATTCGGTGGCGATGGCATCATACTCGGAGGACTCGTGCTCCAGCAACTACAGCTTCACAAAAAATTGTGGGATCAGCCGAGAAAAGAGATATCTGACGTGTTAAATTTTTGTGACGCGTTAAGCCAGCTAGGATGGTGACATGACAGTGAGGGTTTATGTGGAGTAAGTTTGTTAACAGAATCGGATGTAGGGACCAACTACAAAATAATATGAAATTATGAGGACTAATTTTATGACACGATGACTAATTCAATTTTCGCGTACAGTAAATGGACTTTCATTCCCTTCTTCCTTCTCTAATTCTCATAAAGTCTCCCCTGTTTGGTCACACTCACTTAGTTCTACCTTAATCCTTATGAATGGTCGACATACACGAAGTAAAAGACTAATGATCTTTCTTCTTTCTCTGATTCTCACAGTCTCCACCTATTGGGTCACACTCACTTAGTCCTATCTTATTCTTTATATGAATGGTCGACATACACGAAGTAAAAGACGGGGGGAGAGGATGACTCACCTTAGGTTGAATGACACGGCCTTGATGCCCATAATTGTTTTATCCTTTTTTAAGACAAAATTCTCTATGTTCTCTAATCTATATCCTTTTCATCGTGCTTCAGTGGGAACTTCACAGGAAAGGGAAAGATATATATAGTAATGTCAGGCTACTCTTATATGAAGGTAAACTGTGGGAGGAGTACTGCTCACTGATGAGGTGCTTGAATCCCATTCCTATGGGTCCCTACCACATCAATACACAAAAATGATATTTGAAAGAGACACCTATTAAATTACTACTCGACCCCTACTCCCCCCACGCCCACCAAAAAAAAAAAACACTAACGAAAAAGAAAAAACAATAGAACAGACCTATTAACACCAGATTCAAGGATTAGACATCGGCTTTCATGTCCTGATGTACACTAGATCCTTGGCACTTTATTTTTCCTTTCCGAGGGATGTTTTCCTACTCTGGTTGGCACTTTCTTCTTATCCCCCTGCATCTATAATTGCAAGCTTTTATATATGCGGGACAAACCATTCCAGCACTCATTTTTTACTTAGATACATGTTGTGCAATTGATTGGTAACCCCTTATGTCAAGAGAGAAAAAGTAAGACTGGTAATCCACGCCACGCCACGCCACGCCACGTCCTTTTTCTTTCTGTTTTTCCATAAGATGCTACCTCCTGCTTGGCTGTAAAGAAAATTCATTTTGGATTTTCACGCCATGACACCACTAGGAAGAGGATCTTTGGACTCTACAATATCTCTCCCTCCTCAAGTATAACGCTCAAATGTTTGGTAAGTACCCAGAATAAATGCCCAGAACAAGTACAATGAAGAAAACAGATTTCACTCTACATAATGACTAACAAGCAAAATGGTGAAAAAGATTCCTATGTGAACACCGTTTATACAAAAGACTGTTCTTATATCATTTACATAAACCACTCCACGCAAACATTGCAGGCAACGCCCATATATCATCTGCCAAACCTACCACTCTGTGGCTCTGTTGCTCCATTATTCATCAACACATCAAGCACCATATTAAGGTCCACTGACTGCCCAGTCTCGGTCAATTTCCTCACAGTTGCTCTCACTAAGTCTCTCCGGAATCCCATCGCTACAACCTTGTCAACAACATCATCAGTTGGTATTCTATCTCCAGTCCCACCAGAACATGATCCAGCATCTTCCACACTAGCCGCCATAGGTAGAGCATACGGTAATACCTGAGCAACAGGCAGTTTCGCGTTGCTGCTTCCACCACCGAGCACCGAAGGAGAATGTGAGAGTTGTGAGGGTCTCAGTGCTGAACTGCTGTAGTGGGGAGGAGATCCATTATGAGAATGCTCATAAAAAGCTGAATGCCCCGAGGGTGACCGTGAATAAGGACTGCTGGGTGGTTGATCAAGATGCATATAATGGCCAGAACCAAAATAAACTTGTTGGGTCGGGGGAGCACTTGTAGGTGGTTGCTGGGTAGATGGACAATATGCTTGGGGATTGGCAAAACTGAGAGGTGGGTGCACTCCATGAGGTGGCTGGGGTAATTGTGTGATTGGGCCATGTAGAGGCGCTGGGTGATGATGTTGATGTTGTGCTGGAGATGGTTGCTGAGACTGATGCATTGGAGGCATACGGTATTGCTGATGTGTGGATTGTGGAGTAAGCACAGGCGATGAATAGTAAGATTCCGGCAGAGGATGAGAGGGGATTTGATTCTGTAATAATTGAGTAGGAAACTGTACAGATGTTGCTAAAGATGTTATTGTTTGTGAGGTATTTTGAAGAGGTAGGTTTGGAAGGACGTTATAATGTGGAGCAGGAAGTTGCTGTGGAGAAGCAACAGGAATTGGAAGTGATTGTTGCCTTTGCTGAGGGACAGTTGAGAATACTCCTTGAACTGAATTACTTGGGATATTCCTGTTCTGCTTTTCAGATTGCTGCTCTTCCTTTGACATTTTAAGCTTCGCAAGCTGCCTCCGAGCCTCTTCTATCTCTTGTTTATCTCTTAAATCTTGAATACCACCTTGAACCTGTAAAAAGAGCATGGAAGCAGGTTAATGACTTGCCTCATTGACGATTCTTAAGATGCAACGACCTAACCCTGATTGGAATCACACGTTTCCAGAACAGAGTTGGTGCTTTGTAGCATATATATAGTTTCTGTCATCGAGCATTCACAATTCAAGCTCAGGGAATTTGCCCATTTGATGGTAGATGAAGGAATCCGTGTAAATTGTAAACACATTGCATAAACATATATGTTAGTCACGTCTTAGATGTGCGGAACTAAGCTATAAAAGGGAACAGTGATTAGGTCAAAGGTGTCACACAAATGTAACCAAACTGTTTAGTGCAGATGTCACTAGAGCGTCTCAGTCGAGAGAGTCCACCATATTGCTTACCTCTGTACTTACTTGGAGAGTACTTGGTGTGTATGAAAGGAGAACAACTAGCACTACAAGTAATCCTAAAATCCTTAGTTGAGCTCTTAGATAGCATAGGCGCCAATTGTACGCCCCTTTTCGTCGGGAGTATAAAATTCAAGAGGGGATTTGATTGACTACCTCTTTTAGAATAATTTCTAGTTCACTCAGTTTCCGATCAGAATTGCTTTGATTGAATTCAACCGCATCCTTCAACTCGTAGATGGAATTCTCCAGCTGGCGCGTCCTAGTCTCCAGCTGCGTGAGCCGCGCGCTGAGACCATCGACGGCGTGCACCAGATTCTCTGATAGCTCCTTCATCTTCCAATCAATCACGGATATCAGTGTCGCAGCGTAGTTGCCGCTGTCACCGGTTCTCCCAAAATCAATGGGGGAAGCGTGCGACGGAGGCGAAACGACAGTTCGTATAGGGTGGAATCGGAATACGGGTGAGAGATCGTCGTTGTCCTCGACGTCTTGAGGGTTGGGGGACGCGGCCGAGAACTCTTCAGATCGGGAGCGAGAAAGTTCCATGATCTGCTTGTCCATGAATTCTGACGGCCTCATTGGTGACTGGTACTTCAGCAACTGGATGATGTCTTGGGAGCAGAAAAGATCATTTTTTTTTCCCTGTAATTCCTTTAATTTTTTATCCCTCTAATTTTCCGAGTACCCAAACGGATTAATCATCGGAAAGGCAGGTCGGTTCTTTCTCACCCGCAAGTCAAGATACAGTAATCGATCACACGTGTAGTCCCTGGCATGAGTCGTATGGGAATTCCAGGTTAGCTTCCAGAGAAAAGAAAAGAAAAGAGAAGGCCAAAAAAAAAAAAGAATTGTGACCCACGAATTCTTCTGATTGATAAGAAAATACACCTCTATCAATTATTGATTACGCACTTTACAACTCCACCACATTTTATCCATTAATTATTTATAGTGGAAAGTTAATATTTTTAATAAGTGAAATAATTAGATACAACTTTTAAAAAACAAATATATAAAATGGTAGAGATATTAATTTTTAATCAAATTACAAACTATATAAAATTGATAATAAAATAATAAAATATAAAGAAATTAATAATTTAAAGATTAAAAGTGTAATTTTTTTGATAATTTGTATATTTATATATTTTTTTAAAATCAATATGCTTTAATTTCCTTATTCAGAGTCTCCTATACTTTCTTCTTTTCCGGGTCTGAAAGAGTATATCCAGAAGTTCCTTTGTTCTCTTTTGCAATGGCTTCCGAATGCCATTTTTGGGTTACTATTTTCAAAGAGCACTTCGATTGCAACATTTACTTTACAGAAAAAAGAAAAATAGCAATGGAAGTTTTGCAAAGTCCATCGAAGTACAATGTTGACGTGTGGATTCTGGAGCAAGCCCATGGCACGCGGTACGGAACAACACCGAACCATGTGAAGTCTTTTTTGTTTCCTACGCTGAACCATCACCATGTGAAGTCATAATTGTTAAGATAAAAAAAGGGAAATTAACGTTTTAGTACGTTGGGTTACACACTTTTACGTTTAGGTTTCAAATTTTAAATCTAAAGCTTATGTGTTTATATTTTTTTAATAAAATGGTCATTTTTTCAGGGATTCGTTAATTTCCCTAACGGAAGGCAACATCAGTTGTCAATAAAAATTGACAGTTTAGTCCTTAAGTTTTACTTCGATTTATGTTTTAGTCTTTAGGTTTAATTTTTTAAATTTTTAGTCCTTCAGTTTACATTTTTTTGACTAAATAGTACTTCCATCAAGAATTATTGTTCAAATTTTGAAATGCAAATTTTGGCTTTGAATATTGAATAATAACATGTCATTTTTAGTTTTGACAATTTTAATAACACATTTCATAGGACTAAAAAAATTCAAAATTCAATTTAAATATTAAAAATCTATCATTTTCATTAAAACTCTATCTCTTGAATAGTAAAAAGTTCTAAAAATTAAAAATATATTTATTTAAAAAATAATAATATGAGTGTTTTCTCCTCTTTTAGTATTTTCAAATTCTTTCTTGTCTAGTGTTTGCATACTCAATTTTTAACAACTATAAATGCGTCTTATATATTCTTAAGTAAAAAAATTGAAAATATTTTTCAGAATTTTAATTGTATTTATATAAAAAAAGTAAATAATATACAAAAATAAATATTATAATAATAATATAAAATTCTTTAATTGATTTGATCCTCGCACATGCCCCGTAATATGGAAGTAAGATCGTATTTTACAAAGAAAATCAAAGAGCTATAAGGCATAATTCATAGACCATATTATATTATTTTTATAATATTTATTTTTGTATATTATTTACTTTTTTATAGAAATAAAATTAAAATTCTGAAAAATATTTTCTAATTTTTTTTACTTAAAAATATATAAGACGCATTTATAGTTGTTAAAAATTAAGTATGCAGACACTATACATTGTAGAGATAATACAAAATATATATAGACAAGAAAGAATTTGAAAATACTAAAAGAGGATAAAACACTCGTATTCTCTTTCTTTTTAAAAAAATAAATATATTTTTAACTTTTAGAACTTTTTACTATTCAAGGGATAAAGTTTTTATGAAAATTGTAGATTTTTGAGGATTTAAATTGAATTTTAAATTTTTTTAGTCATATTAAATGTGTTATTAAAATTGTCAAAACTAAAAATGACATGTTATTATTCAATATTCAAGGCCAAAATTTGTATTTCAAAATCTGAACAGTAATTTTTTATGGAATGATCATTTAGTCAAAAAATGTAAACTGAAGGACTAAAAGTTTAAAAAATTAAACCTAAGGACTAAAACATAAAACGACGTAAAACTTAAGGACTAAACTGTCAATTTTCATTGCCACATCAACTGCTGAGTTGTCAGCTGATGTGGCCTTCCGTTAGGGAAACTAATGGATCCCTGACGGAATGACCATTTTGTAAAAAAATGTAAACCCAAGGGCTTTCGATTTAAAATTTGAAACCTGAGGACTAAAACGTAAAACTGTGTAAACCTAAGGACTAAAATGTCAATTTCCCTAAAAAAATAGTTTGTTCCACGGTGCACACTAGCAGCCCAAAAACACGATAAATGCAAAATTGGTCCTTGTGATATACGTGAAAATCGAATTAGTCCATGTGATAACAAAAACATAAAACTAGTCCTTATGATTTCACTTTTGTTTCCCGTTAATCCCTCCACTTGGACTAATTTTATGTTTTCGTGAGATCATAGGGACTAATTTTATGTTTTTGTTATTACAATAATTAATTCGATTTTTGCTTATATCACCGAGACTGATTTTACATGTATACCTAATTTTAGTAGTATCCTAATCTGCAGAAGTTGTGTGCTTTTTTTTTCTTGGTCTGCAGAAGTATTTCTGTTTACAAGCACTTGGAGATCACAAAAGTACTTGTTCTCTCAGAGAAAGAGAACACAAACCGGGAAAGGAAAAAGAAAAAAAAAGAGAGAGGAAGGAGTTAGCTGGAAAATACACCTCCATTGCTGAACTCCGATTATCCCTCCACACAAGTACCAAATTTAAGTCAAAATGAGTACTCGACAGGGGATATTCCTGTGGAGTCAGCCCATGGAACTTGCACCACGACCATCTTATCATCATAACCAAATTCAACACCCTCTCCATCGATCCTGCAACTCGTCGGTCTCTGTGATGCAAAGACTTTCATTTCTCCGCTTCCCTTCACTCCAACTCTTACCAGATTTTCATCTTCATCGAATTCAAATGATTGAATTGCACCGCCCGAGTTCAGCATGTTCACTAATCCAATCGGAACAAATTGGATTAATTTGTTTGATAGCAATGTCACCGGAGAAACAGTCAGAAGCTCATAACTAAATGGCTCCAGTGAAATCTCCATCCCATCGGATGACTTCAAGAGCTTCAGTTTCTTTTCCTGGAACATATATATAGCAAATATGCCGACCCCTTTTGTTTGAATTTCGTGCTCTCCGTTGTTCCACATTACATCCTTAGGACTTGCTGAGCAGGTCACAGTGTGAAAATTCTGAGTTGCTCTTGTTACGCCTTGACAGGGGGCACCAGGGGCGGACCCAGGCCCAGGCAAACCTGGGCGGCCGCCCGGGGTCCGCCCCTGAAAAAAAAAATTCTCATTGTATATTTCAGATATGTTAGTTGGATGGATTTCATCAGAGTTTTGTCAATTAATTTATTTCAGATATGGATCATGTGCAACACCTCTTGACTTTGAAATTTATGCTCCGGATGCTACTTTTGAGGATCCGCTCATGTCTGCTAAAGGGTATGCATTGGTTTATTTGGTTTATATCGTAGATAAATATGAGCTCCTGACATATTTGCCAAAAATTTTACAATTCAGTGGATAGTCTCCTCTCTCAGTAACATTCGCTTTTTTGGTATGCTTATTTGCTTATGAACAATTAATGTTAACTTTGGAAACCTAGATCATCTAAGGTAATAAAACCTGTGAAATTCATGGATATAAGCCAACCATTTTAATGCACATAATTCATCAATATTCATTTAAGATATCTAGTCGTATTACATCTGGTTATTCAAAGTGTCTTTTTCTGTAGGATGGAACAGTATCCCATTTTGCTAGAGATTTAGAAGGCTATGTTATTTAATAGGTTTTGCAAAACCAAATAAATAAGGTTGACTCTACATTATAATTCCTGGAAAATGGCATCTTGAACACAGTGGAATCTGATTTCCACTGATTTCTATAAGGTTGTGGTTCTATAAGTTATCTAAAAAACTGGTGTTGCAGTCACAGGCATTGTTTTCGGATACTATGTTCAAAATCTGGTGTTCACAAATATTAAGACCGCTAGTTAAAATGATGGATGCAGGTATGGTACTTGCTACCATGGAAAGGATCCTATTTTCTTCCCTTTTCTAATGTTTGCTTTGAGAGTTTGATACTTGTGGAGAGAATTTGGTAACATTTGAAGGTAAAATACTTGTGCTGGAAACTCAGAGAAGGTTTTGTTCCAAGAAATGCCATATGTTATCAACACAAGTTCTTCTGATTTTTAGCGTCTACCATTGTGTCAGTCATAAATGCTACCATTCCTTCCACTATGGTGCAGCCTCTCTAATCCTACAGCTCTCTCTAATCCTACAGCTCAGGTTTTACTGATACTCTGTTTTCTGTTGGAGGTGCTTTTACTCAATTTCTTTGCTTTCTGCATCGCTTGGGAGGTGAAACTTTGACTCCCTTCCTGTAAGAGTTGATGTTACTAGTCAGTGCATGGATCTTACTTCAAGGTTAAATATTTGAAAGATGAGCTACCGAAAAATTGATCAACTACTAATTGCTTGAATAAGGCATTTTTTCTTAAATTAGTATGCTTAGTCTATTACCAAACTCTCGCTACAGGAATTATGAAAGATGTTTTACTACAAGTAATATTGCAATTCATATTGCTTTGTTGGTATCTTTGATTAATTTGATGTTTACTTTCATGATGTGGTCTGTCTTACATAATTTAAGCTATTGATTGTTCAGGATGAAGCAGATTAAATCAGCATTCTATTCACTTTCCAAGGTTTCATCTTTTTTCTTTGTTGCTTATATTTGAATTCTTATTAAGCATCACGTATTGAGGGCAATGTCTCAAACAAAATGGGCACGTTAATCGTGATTTTTCCATTGTGGAACTATATCAAGGAATCTGAGATCGTGAAATTGAAAAGCATATTTTCGAATAGGTTATGTTGGCTAATACTGTACTGTTGTTGGTCTCCAGACTTCCATCTCATGGTCACAATTTTGAAGTGCCCCCTGCACTGCGATCGTATCTATTATGTAAATGCAAAATGCTTTGAGTAGTAATTTCTGAAATTAGGTTCATATGAAGTTTATGTACATTTTTTAGCAATGATGCTAGAATGCAATGTGAAGCATTCGACAATCAACGAAAAAGTGTGACGCACATGTTATCCGCACATGGGCATGATATAGAGAATGCTTATCGCGTTCGCTTAACAGCGGTTTTAGATTGCATTCGGTTTCTTTTGGTGCAATGATTGACTTTTCGTGGTCATGACGAGTCCGAGGGTTCATTGAGAAAAGACAATTTTCTTGAACTTTTGGAATGATATGATAAGCGTGATGAAAAAGTTGATAAGACAATTAATATTAATGATCATGAAACAATCAAATGACTTCTCCAAAAACTCAGAAGGAATTGGAAACAATCAATTAATAGCATGTCTTGGTCCAAGGGACTTATTCTCAGCATTTGATCTTGATAGATTGTGTTGTTTTGCTGAATTTTACCTAGAAGATTTCTCAACAATTGACCGTGTGGTAATAGAATGAGAGATGATTGGATGAATGATTGCATGGTAGTGTACATCGAGCGGGAAATTTTTGAAACTATTGAGAACGAAGCCATTTTGCAACGTTTTCATAAGATGCACAACTGTAGGATCCAATTGTCCCCTCTCAGTCATAGTACATAGTACGGTATGTGTAATTCAATATTTTTAATATTTTTAGTCTTTAATGTTTTGATATTGTAACTCTAAAACAATTTTTTACTTTACATATAAAAAAAAAATTTCAGTCATTTTGCTTTAAAAGTTCGCCCAGATTGATTTTCATTCCTGGTTCCGCCACTGGGGGGCACCACCCTCCTTGACAGTTGAAGAGTCCTAGAACTCCCGTGTACTGTGGCACGTTAAAGGACAAACATTAAATCAAATTTATTGTAGTATTATTAGTGGAGTCTCCAACATTTGGATATGTTTTACGCACAATTTTAAGGGAGCTGCTAGATATTGGAAAAAGAGTATCTTACCTTGTTAAGGTTCCAAATCTTGAGCATCGTTTTACCATCATGGAGTGGGTCTTCAAACAGGCAATCTCTAGTAGGAAGAGCATTGTACTGGCATCGCAGAATGAACCCGTCTGGCAATACTAGACTCTTAAGCAGCTTGAAGTTGTGCTCTCCAACAGAGTCGCTCGCATAAATTGGTCCACCGGATATAGCCCGGGATGCGGCGTAGAACTCAGCACAAGAGTGAGTCGACTGGAACATGTCCCAATCTGGGTGAATGAAGTTCCCCATCCACAAGCTATTGTAGGCACAGTGCACCATGTGACAACCTTGTAGCCAAAAAGTCCCATTTGGATCCCCCGAGGGGTCAGTGCACCAGAAGTCATCTCCTATTTACATGAGGAAATTAAGTTTGTAATTTCTGGATTCGCTCATTTGAATTTCTAAAGAGTAAAGACGTTTTAATAGAGGTTTAGACATGTGCTTGACACTCCTCCTCTCTGGCGACCGGCGACCGAAGCCGCGTTCAACGGCGTTGATAGATGTTAGGTTGGATCTATGGACTGGAGTAAGCTATATGAGCTTTTTGGCCCGATTGGTTATGACTTTTAGGAGGCGCCCCTAGTGGTCTATATGTGTTAAGCACGTATATACTCACCTCATTTGTGAAATGATATCCACAGTTGCTAAGGGAAAAAAAAAGGAAAAGAAAAAGGAATAGAGATTTAGACACATACCAACACGTCCTAGTGATATTGCCTCCGTTCTGAGGAACATGCTAGCAATAACACCATTCCCTTTGAAATGTTTCCTGACAGAAGCAGTCAGGGCCTTGTAATACGCCTTGGCGAGCTCAACGCGACCACCAAATTCCTCTGATAGCATCTAAATTTCTCTTTTGTGAATAGAGCTTCACCCCCGGATGCTGGACCAAGTGTCGTTATTTTTCTTAGCCAAACAAAGCAAGGGTCCATCAACTCTAAAGGCCAACCTGAATGGGCAAGTTTACGAAGAAGCCCAGCATTACAGCTACACCAGTGCCATTTCGAGTCGGTTTATAAATTCATGCATTTGAATATATATCCAAATGCTGAGATACAGAAGAAAAGATGCTCTCTCAAATAATAAATTAACAATCCAAAAATCCAGGAAACAAAAAAAGATGAATAAATTAAAAAGGCTTTTCGGAGGTTAATTAAAGATGGGAAGTAGTAATTTTGTTCTTATGCTAAATGATACCAACTTTCTGTAAGATCCTGACACTCACCAGGTGATACAAGCAGAGGACACGTGCCAAGACAAGAGGACACTTGCAGTGACAAACGATCTGCCGATGTAACAAGTGGCTTTATCTCCTGCGATTGTATACAAGTGCATGCATGCCGAGACAAGAGGAAAACTTCTATGTGCTTCCATTAATTTCTACTGTTTTCTTAGGGGTGGGCAAACCGGGTTCGGGTTTGCACTGCCCCGAACCAGAACCGGAGGGGTTCGGGTTCGAAAATTTCAACCCGAATATTTCGGGTTTATTTGTGAGGAAACCCGAACCCGAACCCGAAAAAACCCGAAAATATCGGGTCGAAACGGGTCGGTCCGGTTCGGAAAAAGGCGGGTCACGGGGTGATATCATTATATTTTCCGGTTCGGGTCGGGTTTAGGTTTAATTTCGGGTTTGTTCATATACCCGAACCCGAAAATATAAGTTTATTCACATGTAAACCCGGGGCGGTTCGGGTTGTCGGGTCTCGGGTTTTTTTGCCCACCCCTATGTTTTCTTATACAAAGGGCCAACATGATATATCATCGGACAGGAAAGCATCCTCCTTTGATATAAAGTCTTACACAGCAACGCCGACTATTCATGTTAGAGGGCTGAGACCCGCAGTTCCAGAGTTCATGAGGGGTACTAATTATATAATCTATAAATATAATGTTTGTGCTTTAATTTTCCACAAACTTTTGCTCTGAAACTTTCCTTAAACGTACTGTGATAGCTGAAATTAATTTTTTTTAATCAAGAACAAGTACAGATACCCCGACATATGGCGCCAGTGCAAGAGTATAATAAGGTCGATTAACTTTGACCCAGTAATTAAGGAGCTTCTGGATTCCACCTATGTAATATGATATATTTGGCAACATATATATAATATAGATCGTAGATTTTGGTTTCTTGTAGTAGTAGCTAGTAACAGTTTTCTTCAGGACAAGAGGAAGGGGTTTCCAGAACTTACATGTATACGTCGACCTTGACCCCGTCAATCCCCACGGACGCCAGATGCGAGTGAAGCCCCTCGTACATCTTGTGGACCTGCTCCGGTGGGACCAAACCCACCCTATTGTTCACGATCTGTGACAGCTTAGGAGTAATGACCCTAGTCCCTAGACTCGGGCATGCCACGGACATTGGGTCTAATCCCACCCCAATACCCGCAGAGTGCATGCCAAACATACACATGCTCTACGGTCCTAAATTCATCCTTAAGGTCTCTGATAAAGGCACCCATGCCTTTGTCAGTAGCCTCTGTAGGACTTCGGTAGTCCCTGAATTTATAGTTTTCTTCAAACTTTATGAGCCTACATGGCATTTGTTCACCGGCAGCAGTCCGATTCATGCCTTCTTGATCGGAGATGGGGTCCTCATCATGACAAATGGACTGCCACCCATCATCAATCAGGACCATTCCTGGAGGACAACGACCCTCCACTAGGCCCTCGGGATGTACCTTGAGATAAAATGGATCCCAAGTACACCAACCAAATTTGTCCACTATACCTGGTGGGTTTTTCTCTTCGAGAAGCCTAAACGTCCCCAAGTGGACCCTGATCACCTTCATGGCCTCCTCAACGAGACTATACGGGTCGTCACCAACATGCATGTACAAACAGCTCCTGAAGCTGGACCCACAGTCCACAGACGCTTGTGGACCCGCTCTCCATACACACATCCATGTAGTCATCGACCCCAGGTTGCAGAGACGTACGCAGCGTACGCTCCCCTCTGGATGGTCCTTCAAGGAGTGGAAGCAAGAGAACGTAGGGGCGGGCCCAAGTCATTCTTCTCCAGCATCATCATCTGGGTCTCTTGCTCCAGTTCTCCTCCACTGCTTCCAACCCAGTGGGTAGTCCACCAGACTTTGAACCTGAATATGCTCATGAACCTTATCCCCCTGAGCTTGCCGATGGGAATCACGTGCCGGTCTTCGGCTCGTCAGCATCAAATCCCACGAAACAACCGACAGTGTTCTTGGTCTTGTCTGACGAGATAAAGGGCCAGGGTGTGGCTATAATGACTTCAGTAAGAATTGGATGGCCATTAGCAAGAAAGACCGATCTTTCCAACGTTATGGACACGGGTACTATATTACTGTCGAGAAGCCCCATTACGTCTAGGGCATGTTTGGTTAAGGTCGGAGCCATTGGAAGAACTAAACTTGGTGTTTGAAAACAAGATAGCTTGGAGGTGGGGATCAGGGAGCAGCGTCATCTGGGACATTTGTCATGACACGTCATATCCCTTCAGCGGATTTGCAGTACCGGATCCTAAAGATAATGCTGTTCATTGTAGAAAAGAAATAGCAAGCAGGATGCTATGCTTGCTTTAGGACAACATGAGCGTAGACTCTGATCATAGAATCTAGACTATATAATTATATATTCAAGAAAATTTGAATATATCTCAATCAACAGCCTCCATTAAGTATTGAAAGATAATTAAATAAAATGACTCATAATCCAATCAAATATACTTGTCTCGAAAAATATTTGTTTCTCCTTGAAATTATATTGTCATTCTTTTTTTGGCTCCATCTTCACCATTCACCGTCATTGGACCTAAAATGGTTAAAGACGAAACCAGTTATCACATGTATTTTGTCCTCGTCCACATATTTTAAGTGGTAGTTTTCCACGGCTATTAGCAATTTAGCCCTACCTAAACTTTCGCCACCGTTCCCAAATCGCACACTCTCTACGTGATCGTCTTCTACAAGTACCTCTCATTTGTGTTGGGATTAGTCACACATTAGTTGTGGAATGATGTGAAAGAAAGCTCAATGGGGTCTTTAATAAGGTCGAAAGCCCATTAGAGTTTTAACTTATAACCTTAAAGAAGAATTCTTGAAGTCGTACGGATTAAAAGAAGAAAAAGAAAAAAAAGAGGCAATTTTTCTCTTTCACATTCAGGTTTCATCAAATGTTAGATTTTGCTTCGTCTGTGGTCCGATCGAGCTTAAATTTGGAGGAGACGTTCACGACACAAAGGGCTATTACCAGAACGGTGAAGATCAGATTTTGAGCTCGAAAACAGTAATTCGTACTTGTGAACACTAACCGCAAATTGTTGGTATTTTCTCTACGTTGTTTTTCCGTTGTATTTGTCAAGATTGATATCATCTTGAAGATCTGAGTTGTAGCCTCTAGTTGTGACTAGAGAAGACTTTGTGTACCCATTATTTGGTTTATAGTGGAGATTTAACTGGACTAGGTCCCATGTTTTTTCTTCCTCACATCTGGAAAATTTCCACGTAAAAATTGTTTGTGTTGTTCTAGCTTGGTGTGATTAATTATCTTAAGATTATTTTCAGTACGCATAATTGTTGAGATTGCACTCTATTTGCTTTCATCTAGAGAGAAGAATTATTCCACTGTTTGTTTATCGTTATCTTTCTCAACAAAGTGGTATCTGAGCTTGGTTGCCAAGTTGTTTGGTTGGAGATTTGAGTTATGGAAGCAAATGTGAGTAGAATGGTTAACCTCAATGGTTCAAATTATCACATATGGAAGGAAAAAATGGAAGATCTTCTTTATGTAAAAGATTATTATCTGTCGGTGTTTGCTACTGAAAAACCGGCTAAGAAGTCCGATATAGAATAGACTTTGTTACATCGACAGGTGTGTGGGTATATCAGGCAATGGGTGGATGATAATGTTTTGAACCATATTAGTGGGAAGACATATGGACGTGCTCTATAGAGTAAGATTGAACAATTATATGCTAGAAAAAATAGAAATAATAAGATGTTTCTAATTAAGTAGACGATGACTTTGAGATATCAGGATGAGACTCTCTTATCTCATCACCTGAATACATTCAAAGGAATTATTAATCAGTTAGCTGGAATGTGTATTAAGTTTGATGATGAGATACAGGGGTTATGGTTGTTTGGTTCATTACCGGACTTGTAGGAGACGCTCAGAACTTCTTTGTCCAACTTCGCTCCATATGATGTAATTACAATGAATATGGCCAATAGTTGTCTGTTAAACGAAGAGATGAGAAGAAAATAACTGGGATCCTCTTCACAGTCAGAAGTCTTGGTTACAGAAAAGATGGGGAGAAACAAGAGCAGAGGTCCGAAGAACAAAGATAAAGGCAGAAGCAAGTCCAACAGGTTCTCTAATTCGAGTGCTATCATTGCGGGGAAAAAAGGGACACATAAGGAAATATTGCAGACAATTGAAAAAAGAATACAAGAATAAGAAAAGGGAATGAAATGAAGAACGAGACTGGCAAAGATGATGATGATAGAGTTGCTACCACCACTCCTGCAAATTTCCTCATTATTTATGAAGATTAGGTGATAAATGTTGCAAGCCATGAGACCAATTTAATGATTGACAGCGGTGCCTCCATTCATGCTACATCTCGAAATGATTTCTTTACATCCTATAGATCTGGTGATTATGGAACTGTAAAGATGAGCAATGATGGCTTAGCTAAAGTCATTGGCGTTGGAGATGTGTATTTGGAGACATAATAATGGCACAAGATTGATTTTTAAAAATGTGAAACATATTCATGATATTCGTTTGAACTTGATTTTTGCAGGTCAACTTGATGATGATGGGTATTGTATCACTTTCAGTGATGGTCAGTGGAAGCTTACTCGGGGTGTCATGGTATTGATTTTGATGAAATCTTCTCTTCAGTTGTAAAGATGTCATCAATTCGTATTGTTGACTAGCAGCTACTCTTGACTTAGAAGTTGAGCAGATGGATGTGAAACTACATTCCTTCATGGTGATTTGGAGGAAGAGATTTATATGGAGCAGCCAGAGGGTTTCAGAGTGAAAGTTAAAGAGGATTACGTGTGCAAGCTGAAGAAAAGTCTATATGGGCTGAAGCAAGCACCGAGATAGTGGTATAAGAAGTTTGAGTCTGTTATGGCAGAGCAAGGCTACAAGAAGACAACTTTTGATCACTGTGTATTTGTTAAAAAATTATCTGATGATGATTTTATCATTTTACTGCTTTATGTGGATGACAAAAGTACTATCAAGACCACCCAATATTGGTATCAGAGCCCATGTTTACCAACAAGTCTCAGACCCAGTTGTCTGCACCCAACCCAAGACCACCTAACACGGTATCGGAGCTCAGGTTTACCAACAAGTCTCAAACCCAATAGTCTATGCGAGAAACGAGTTGTTTGTGGGATGACCCAATGTGTGAGGGAGAGATTGTTGGAGTTAATCCCACATTGGTTGTGGAAGGAGTTATTGGTCAGTTTATAAATGTGAGGGAAAACCTCACCTCTTGAGCTAGCTTTTGGGGTTAAGAAGGTCCAAGACCACCCAACAATTTGGTGCCCCACAAATCATTGCTTTCTGGTCAAACCTGACTTCTCATTTTTGTGGAGATACGACATGCCGTTTGGTACTTACTTCTTAAAGCATTTTCCTCGTTTATTTATTTGACGTGTCCCTTGATCAGATGAGTATGAGATGACCTGCGTTTATCGTCTGATACTTAGCTCGCTGTGAGAGCCCGAATCTGGCCCAATCCAACAAAGTATGCACGAAGTAATGGGCCCAATTCAAGATGGATTCATCATATGTTGTTGTAATTTTGGGGGAAGCAATAGCATTGAACTCGAAGACTAGCCCAAAATCAATTTTGGACATTGTAGCAAATCTTCAGTATACACTCCACCGGCGGACTCTGCCTTCGTCAATTGTAGTTTACGCTGAATTCTTTACTCTGCATTCAGAAAAAAAAATTCTTTATCTCTGCGAGTCGCATATAGGGAGACGGAGAAAGACCAATGGCCGGTACAGCTGAAGCAAATGATTGCTCCTTTGTGTGGGACGAGAAATCTCAGCTCTATTTCCATGCCAGGTTTTCTTTAATATTCAAAATCAATTTAAAGTTTAGGTTTTTTTCTTTTTCAGAAGGTTTAAACTGTCTGACTTGCTCCTTGGTTGAATTGTTTCAAAAGATACACCTCTTCTGATGAATAAATGGAGATATTACCTTGTCAATTTATGTTATTAGCCGAAAGTTTAAATTTTTGGGTTGATTTGGTGTAACATTTCATATCAAGGTCGCAGTCATCTGCCTCAGAATAAATTCTCGTCCTTTTATTTACTTGTGTATCTTTTGTGTCTTCATTTGATGCAGCACTGGATTTTACCATGACCCAGTTGGTGGGTGGTACTACAGTGGTAGAGATGGTCTTTATTACAAGTTTGAGAACGGAAATTACGTGCTTCTGGGGTCTGACAACGTACCTCCTTGCCCCGCATATTTGCTTGTGTTTCAGAGAGGATTGTACTGTATGTAATATTCGTGAACCTCGTAACGTTGCTTGTTACAGAATGACGAAGGAGAAGTTAATCAGAGCAATGGAACTTGCAATGAGAATGACAATCAGGTCGATGAAACATTTGCATTCAGGCAATATACCAGCAATGCAAATGACTCTGCTTTCCAAGGAGATGGATCTGGGTCCTATCAAAATATAGGTGGGAGTATGGAAATCTATTTTATAATAAAGTTTGTATATTGCGTTCTTTCCATTTTAAATGAATGAGGATTCTCGAGGAAAACATCTTATTTTTAGGCATATAACCAACAAGACCAAAATGATTCCAACCAAATGGGATTGTGCTTGGACCTATAATGGATATCATCATATCAATTGGGTGAAGTCATTGTAGCTGTCCATCTAATGGCATATAGGAGACGGAAATTATCTTTGTGTTGCAAAAATTATTGGGTTTGCTTTGGTCCCGTGCTGGTCAATTATGAGATGTTTTCAGAATCAATCTTTTTCTTTTCTTACTACTTGAAATCTTCTTCTATACATTTGAAGCCTTGTTCTAGCCAAAGTATTGGATGGAAGAATACTCATAAACTATGCTTCAGTGCAGCTTAATGGATGCAGTATTGATGTTACATAACTATTATCTCTCCAATCCAATGAATTTGATCAATTAACTGACACTGTTCCTGGCAGGCGACACAGAGTGCTCCAACAGTCATCCTGAAAATCCACCTCCATCAGAATGGTATGCTACTTTATGCATCTCATTTCCTAGTTTCAGTATCAACGTGGTCTCTTTCTTTACAGTAGTTATTTACTGTTTTCAGGTTAGAAGATACACTTATTGATCTTTATTTGTCTGGTTATCCCAAGCCAGTAGTCATTGGTGGTGATGATGTGAGAATACCCTCGGAAACTAATGATGGGGGTAATCTTAAGTTGCCCGCTGAAGGTTATCCCTAAATCCTTTTTTTTTATTTGACAAATAGTTCTATAATCTGGGCAGGACCTAAATGGGTTTGTTAAGTGGAGTTGGCAGGTAGAATTTATGCTAATGAGCAAGAAGAAGAATGTCTCCCCGGGAACCTTTTTGATATTACTAGCTCAAGTGGAAGTGTTCTTGATGAAGGTATGTCCATTATAATGCTGCTAATTATCTGAGTGCTTGATCTACGCTCATTTTAATAGATTAATATTGGGTATTGCTGTCTCAGTTGAGTGGTTTGTTGCCTCTGTTAAGTAACCTGTTTGTCTGAAGACCACTGCCACTCCCATATGGAAACCTTATTTGTTTTATGGTAACAACTATCAGCAACTTGTCTTTCCAAAAGTCAATATTCCATAAAAATGAGAACTATTGGATAAAACCTTTGCTAAAGGTTCTTAGTTGTTCTGTTGACTCAGGCCTTAGACAGTTTTTATTGATGACCCAAATCCTGCACGCAATGCATTAATGGAAGCAATTTTGGTAGGTGCTTCATGGGATGAAGAAAACTGGCGAGCACAATACGGTCAAGTCGTTCCCCCTGAGGAAGAGCCACTCCCAGGGTTCCCAGTTGTGGAATTATGGGACTGGGCAGTGGTTACAGGGTCCAGAAAGGAGGGAAAGGTTAAAGTGTCGAGGCTGGTTGGGAGATTGGTGAAAAAGTCTGCTAAGCTTCATCCCTCTGTGCCTTCTGGTGGTGGATTTCTGAAAACTGCTCCAGTATGTGAAGTACATCTTGATCTGGTGCGAGTTACATCAGGTTTGCATTTGCCTCTTTTATGCAACATGTACTTTGCTTTTGCAATATATTCCAGGTCATTCTTTTTTGGCTTATTTTTCTTTAGCTGGTAGGTAGGAGGGAAAAGCCTAAGATGTTTCGAAGTTTGTTGAAAACTTATTTTGTGTGTGTGTGTGTGTTTGAACTAATATATATGGCTGCATGAAATTCCTTCTATCAAGGTCAAGTGTATAAGTTGCGGACTCCTAGTGGGGGATACTTAGCATCATTGCCAGTTTATGATTCGTCCAACCCCACAAAAGATTGGGGATTCCCTGGATTATCAGTTGATACACTCTCTCTCCCCTCGTCAAATTCCGCTGGAAAGCATGTGTCAAAAACCACAGATGGAGTATCTACCAGCAAGGATCTGTCTATGTTGCCAGATAATCTTTCTGCATCTGAAAAGGTGACTTGTTTTTTGTCAGAGTTATGACTTGAAGCTGATGTGCTGAAAATTCATTTGTAATCACGTTCAAGTCCAGAGTGAATACTTTAATAGATGTAAGAGGAAAACATTAGCACATAGAAGTAGAGGCATCACATGCAAGTAGAGCTTTATGTTCTGCCGTGGACATGCAACACTACTTAAACACCCTCTTGAAGAACTTGGTTAATTGCAACTGGTGACTTTCGATACCAAGTCAAGATGGCTTTGCTGTATGCTTGGTATTGCAGGTGCTATAGATGGTACAGTAAATTTTTATCTTTTATTTTAGCGCAAGCTTTGACCACATCACATGATGTTTTCTGCATCAGGCAGGAAACCCCACCTTCTTCTGATGCCAAGCATTAACGTTTACACAGGGATTAAATATGGTCAGTAGGTACCAGACCTGCACAGAGTATTAGATAGTACACCAGTAATGTAGTTGTGATTTTGAGTTAGCATAGAATTATTTTGGACTGTGCGCAATGTTCTGTGTAATTAAACCAATGTATGGGTGTTTATCTTGTATGACCTTCTGCATTGTGTGCACCCTTTTCACTGTCTGTCTTGTTTAACTCATAATTTGTTTCCTGTTGAATTTTCCAGCGTGGGATCCTTGTGTACAGGGACAGAGCTTCCGAGAGAAGAATCTTACATGGGGGTTTTGGAGTGGGTCCTGGACAAAAGAAGTCGATAATGGGTGGAAATGATAGTCCATCATCTCCTACTGCTGTGAGTACAGAAGACGCTGCAGCTGAGGCCTTGAATATCTCATTTGGAGCTGGTAGTTACGCCAGAAAACTTTTAGAAAACATGGGCTGGAAGGAGGTATATTCTAACGGTCTAACCTCACGATGAGGTTTTCCAGTTTATATGTGTAGAAGAGAACTGCAGCAAGAGATTCATTCTTTGTTCTGTAGTCTTTTAGCCGCTGGAATTAGTTTCACATGGTTCACATTGATGGACTTGTTTCATTTGTGTGATGTGTGCAGGGGGAGGGTCTTGGCTTCACCACAAAGGGATTGGTGGAACCATTACAACCTGTTGGAAATGTTGGTAATGCTGGATTGGGATGGCCCCGGGGAATAGCGAAGCCGCAGTGAGAATAACGGGAATATCCAGCAATTAAACTCAAGACAGGGTGTTTCTTCCATATGAATGATATACCTACCAATGCAAGGCTGGCTTGAGCCCTCTCGAAAGTGTGATGGATTGAATTGTCGTCCAATGGGAGTGCTCTAGTTGGAGAGCTATATGTAAGTTCCTTTCAAGACAGATTAACACAGGATGTGGGAAGGAAAAGAGCAGATCAAGAGGACTTTTGTGTTGATCAGCGAATAAAAGGAGGGAAGGGAGGATTGATCAAAGAAGGGAAGAGAGGTGAAGGAAAGGGAGATCATGGGGATGGGGAGGGAGAACTCTTGGAGAGCACTACTGACAGCATGGGTTGTGTATAACGGAAATCCGCCACAGATCGGTTAATATTTGGTAACTAGTGTGCCCTTGTGCTAGATAACTACCAGAGAAATATGCATGAGTTTGTATTTGCTAAAGATCTATCTGTTTCACACTGCAACTTGTTTCTCGTATCTACCAAGCAGATAGGGGACAAATTTAAGGCTGGAATGTTTCATTAGTACTCGCGAGATTCCATTTTTAAAAAATCAGTTCTTAATTAGTACCTTGAACAATTTCTATTAAGGAGAATGTATTACTAGAACTATTGTGAACCGTCTTGATTGAACCTGTACATTCACGACATACTGGATTACTTCAATCTTGCTTTTATCGTTGCAACTTGCAAAGAGTACTTCTCTTCGGAGTAGGAATGGATTAGCGTCTGCTATCTGGGAGCTTTATGTATGCAGTGATTGATTCAAATGAACCCATGAAGCCTTCAGAATATGGCTGGCTGGTCTTTTAATATTAGTTCGCTAAACCTTTCATTGCTCTTCACTGGATTTTAATTTGAACTATTTTTAGACTTAAGGAAATTGAAAATTTCTGTTTCATCTGGTAAATTGCACTCCTGATAGCTTTGGACCTACAACCTTATCACCCGCCTTTATCATATACATAGTAGGAGCCACTTTAGTTTGTTGATGGGATATAAAATGATGGAATTGGTATGATTTTGCAAGCTTACCTGTGGATACACAAATGAGAATTTGATTTCTAGCTTTTACACTTCACTGAAGAAAGAATCCTCTCTATCGAGCTTTATGACTGTTTAGGCTAACGTCTGACTTTTACAGGAAAATCTTTGATTTCTGATCCTTGCAAAACATCACCATAGCTCCCTTGTTTTTTGCCATTGCTTTACTGATGTGCATTCGTAGGGTGAGCATTTTAATCGGGGGCACCTCCATAGCTCCCTCATATTGTTTTTTTCCCTAACAAAAAGGCGTAGTTATCCTTTAAGTGGAGGACGGTGTCGTGCCCCCATCTGGCCCTCTCCCCCAGCCGACAGTCGTCGCCTCTCCTCTGTGACTTGTCATCGCCTTTCCTCCGTCGCGGCGTCACAGACTTGCCAAACAGGGTACACGGTTACCGTGTAACCGTTATCGGCAATATTGGCATAGGCATAGCCGATTATTGGGGCCTGCCCGTGCTGGTTCCGATTTTTTCCAAACCGGCACCGCTAATACAGTTAATCACCTCTATGCTTTCGGATGGGGTCTGATTGGACAAAGGATTTAATCCAAACACCATCATTTGCATCAAACGTGATAGTTACTGCATTTGGTTATTTTGGCTCATAATTTACTAAATATGGACTTCTTGAGTGGAAGCAGATTGAACTTCAAAAGCCGTCAGACTTGGCAAGAAAACATCAGGGAATGCATTTCTACCAGGGAAACAGATTGAACTTTAAAAGCCGTTAGACAAAGCAAAAAACCATTAGGGATTTGAATTACCAGGGACTGATAGTTGCTACAAATTGGACTTCACAGTTTCCACAAAAAGCCTCAAATTTTCTTTACAATCACAAATTAGAAAATTATGAGGCGTAATTAGACAAATTATAATTTTTTTTTCTCTAAGTAATCCTTTATCTTAACTTGATGGGCATTGACCTTTTTTTAAAAAAAAGGTTTGAGTTTTGTTCGAATAAGCCTTAGAATCTATCAGTTCCCCCCATCTTTAGATGGACCATATTGAGACTCCCAGAACATCTTTCTGGATAAATTATAATTTATGTTTAAGGTAAATTTGAAAAGATCTCAATGAGCAGCCTCTATTAATGTGAGACAAGATCCATCAACGCATAAATTATATAACTCATGAACTTATCAAATGTACTACTTCTTAAAGGAATCTTTAATTCTCCTTTAAATATTTTTTTTTGTTGCTCCTTCACTTCAGCACTATTGTAGCCATCATCCCCATCATTCGACCAAAATGGAAAAGACGAAACCAGTTATCTTAAGAAGTTTCACAAGCATTTTGTCCTCGGGCTGCCGGGCACATGTTTATGTTTAGATAGTACTATTTTAAGATAATTGAAAAACATTTGCGCCTAAGTCTCCCTACCATTCCCAAATCGTACACTGTTTTTTACAGAAACCCCTTCCCATTCCCTCTACTCAAACCTGATTTCTGTTTTTATAGAGACAAGATAGTTGCCATTTGATATTACTTAATGCATTTGAATTTTCCTCAAATTTTTGTGTCGTTGTGATTTTCATTAGATTTTTCTCGTGTAATTTATCAAGAACATGTTTGGACAGGGAACACCACATCTAATTCCGAACATTTAAGGGTGATGATACCAAAATACCAAGAGCTGGAGCCAATTAGACTTGAAAGGAATAAGAAGAGGGGTTGACATCGGATGTGGAGACTTCGATGCCAAAGTTAGATCTTGAGAAGTGTTTAGTATGAAGTAATTAAGCTTCGAAAAATATAATGGAGTACCTGTTATTTATAAGAGGGGTTGCTAGAGTCCAGCGATATGGGCTTCAGGACTCCATGTCTTACTTGGGATCCTGAAGCCTCTTGAGTCCTTATCTTTCCTGAGTCCTGGAGAGATTAACTTACGCTTATGTGTGTTGAGGGCCTAGAATGCGCCTCTGACCGTGGATGAGACTGCAGATGGCCTCGTGTGTCTAGATAGGCTAGGCTGGTCATATTATGGCCCATCAAAGGGTATGTTTGTTTGCTAATAAAATTTTTAGTGTACTTAAATTTTTGGGGTAAAGTCATAGTTAGTCCCCTATGTTTGAGCAAAAATCAAATAGCTACCTCTAATTTTTAATCCCACAATTTGACTCATAAATTTTAAAACCTATCGATCTTCGTCTCCCTTTTACCAAAATGCCCTCCAAGATAACATTACTAAAAATATTAAAAATAAAAAATATTATTTTTGTAAAAAAACAATATTTTTTAAATAAAACTATTGAAACTCTATTTCAATAATCAATTTATTTTAATTTATCTCTTAATTTTTTTTAAAAAAAAAAATAGCCTTGGAGGGGCATTTCGGTCATTTTGCATGATTTTCCATCAGACTTAACGCCTAATTTGAACGAAGGACGAAGATTGTTAGATTTTGAAAGTTATAGCTCTCAAATTGTGAAATTGAAAGTTAGAGGTAACTATTTGATTTTTGCCAAAACATAGATGGCTAACTAAGACTTTACCCCTAATTTTTTTATTGATATATAAATAAAATCTCATCTATCAAAACTTAATTATAGACAATATAAAACAATCAAATGCACACTTTAAATTAAAAAAAATTCTGCAATCAAATGCTCATATTGGATTGACATTTTCTTCGGCTTTATCCTCTTGTTACGTATGTGAAGTTTGCTCTTGACTTTTCTAAATTTGATCTTTTCAACATGAACCCGATACATTTAAGTGGTACAATCGACTATTTTATTAGTCAAGAACTTGCTCATAAAAAGTAAGATTCAGATTTAGTCCTAATCATTAACTACAGTTAGTTCAATAATCGAAGTCCATCATTTGAACTATTAAATTATCCCCTTTCGAGCCTATTTCTTTCAATAGCGGTACACCTATTGCATTGGAGAATTGTAAACACTTAAGACTCCATTTGTTTCGCCGTAGTTTACTTTCTGCTTTTCATAATTTTGATTGTTTGGAGCCTTATAAAATAAGGTCAACTGAAATTTAATTTGGCCAACCGTAAAACTCAACTCCACTTTCATGAAAGTTCATGAAAGTTGTTTACTTTCTGAAACTAGTTAATCTTCTTTCCCGACTTGCCTCTTTTAGTTTTAGGGATGACCAAAAACCCATTGACTCGAGCTCCCGACCCGAAACCAATCTGGTTCAACCCGACTTGGTTGAGTTATGTCGTGGTCAGGGTCGAGTTTTAAAACATAAACTCGAGAAAAAACAGGTTCGTGTTCGGGTCTCAAACCTGAAACCAAAGCATTCAAAGGAACCAGATCCCGACAATTTTAACTTTTTTCGGGGTCGGGTTTGGGTTTTGAAACATGAAACTGAGAAAAATTAGGTTCATGTTAGGGTCTCTAACCCGAACCAAAGCATTCAAAGAAATTGACCCAAACGGTTTTAACTTTTTCCGAGGTTGGGGTCAAGTTTTGAAACATCAACCAGAGATAATCAGGTACGTATTTGAGTCTCTAACTCGAAATCAAAGCACTCAAAAGAACCCGATCTCGATGGTTTTAGCTTTTTCGAGGTCGGATCGGTTTTTAAAATATGAACTCAAGAAAAACTTTAATGAAAAATACTTTTAATGAACCCGATCTTTGGTTTCAGCTTCTCGATCCTCTCAGCTCCTCATCCCGAGCAGATCAGGTTGACACTTACCGTTAAGTTAGTGTACGGATTTAGACAGAAGGACTTAATATAAAAACATGTAAAGATCAGAGACCCGATTGATGAAAAAAATTGATAAGGGACTAATTTGATTTTCATGCAAACTACTGGGACCCGATTGATGAAAAAAATTGTTAAGGGACTAATTTGATTTTTACCAAAACCATAGGGACCAAAATATCATTTATCCCTATATATAAACTAAACACCAAAAATTAAATTACTTGACTCAAACATATAATGCATTTCTACTTTACAAAAAACCAAAAAACTTTACGTTGAAAAACGGAGCCTTACTGCCTTAGTCTTGTTTCAGTTTCGGGTATAGTAATTGAACCTAGATTTATGTGGTGTCTCCAAATTAAATATCTTCTCCATCCTCTTTTGAAATCTCAAAGAAGTCAATGCACACGATTCAAAGGTGAAAAATTTTATTTCTTTAATTTACCATATGATTAGGATCTAGAAGTTGCGTCACACAACGAATATCCAGAGTATTATATGAAGATCCTTATATTTATGCATTTCTAAATTGTTGTTGCTCGAAAGAATATGAAATAATCCTATTTTCTGGATTTATTGTCCTTTTCTGTATTATTAAAATGCATATCATTTCTGCTCAAAACATCCTGGTGTATTTTATAAAATGTTCTTTATTTTGTTGTTTATCAAAAACTATTTTTTAAAAAAAGATATAAAACCCAGAAAAGGTCTGTAACCCTAGAAAGTTGAAATATTGTCATTTTAAGTATGTCCGAACGCTGGATCAAAGCAGTCGGCACGTTTTTTTATATTAAATCGAAATATTTTTTTTATTTATTTTTAGTTCGGACGGCTATTCAATGTTATTTAGAGGCCGTGTAGTATCCCAAAAGGGCTACATTGTCTTTTTGCCCGTGTCAGGGCGCTCTATCAAGCAATCCAAACGCCTTTTTATAATAAATTTTCATATTTCTTTTTTTTATTTAATTTTTGGACGGATTTAATTATCTGTTCGGATGGCTGACAAATCGTGTGAACGTTTTTGTGTAGATTCTCAAAAAATAGCAAGTGTCTGCATATCAGCAGTCAGACTAATGCCGAGCAATCTTCAGCTCCAGCTCTATCGTTGAAGTAGCATACGACAATCATTATGTCCCGCTCGATCGTTGTCGAGCGGCACATCTAACTATTCATTGTGGTGCATGGGGATGATTGGGTGTAATGACCAAGATATTCATTGTATGGTGGAGGACCTAGATTGAAAATGGTGGTGTATGGGGAGAACAAGTATGAACATAGAAGTAGATTATGGAGGGATTTATTGGGCGTCGGTAAGGCTTTTAACTCTCTGAAGTAATGGTAGCATGATTAGAGACAACTGCCACATGAAAGATTGCACTTGATAAATCAAAAATTTCATCCCACTTCTCATTAATCAATGTCCGATGCAGCTTTCGCATGATTGGAGCATCAACCCTTCTATTTGATCTTGTTAACTTCTGACCACTGTACCTAGGTCCAACAACAATTCAACTTGTTCCATGAATACGCGCAAGTCATTCCTCCATGCTGACCATTGCGAGGAGCCACCACAAGCCTCATCTCTACTTGAGCGTAAAGCATTCATATCTCCCAGGACAACTGACGGGATGTTAATGCCATTACAGACACCCAATAAATCCCTCTATAGACTAGTTTACCTTCATGCTTGTTCTCCCCATAACACACCGAAATAAGACAAGTACATTTTCAATCCAAGCCCTCCACCATATAATGAATAGCTTGGTACTTTAACGCATTTACATGGCGTTTGTCAACTTAAAATTTTACCCCCCATTTTAATTTATTTTTTGTGTCGTTGCTTTCGTTACTTATACTTATTTGTTATGTTCTTTTATCATCCTATGAGACGAATACGTACATCACATTGGAGTTTTTGTGGAAACAATTAATAAGACTAAAACCGGTTCAAAATAAAATTTTGACATTGTAGCCGGTACCTTAAACAAATCATGAGTTTTTGAGCACCAAATTAATAAGAAAAAATATCTTTAAAAAAAGTACCAAATTTTAAGTTTTGAGAAGACAATAATAAAAAGAAAGTACCATAATCTTACATGACTAGATAAGCAGTTGATCCATCTATTTTTGGTGTACTCCTTGGCAGATTAGATTTTCTCGCTATTTTTACATATCCGCCCATTCCTCAACTGTCTCCCCAAGAATTCTTGACTAACCATTAGTTTTTCTCTTCTTCTTTCGTCTCGACCAAAACCTATTATCAGAAGTACATGTTTGCCTAGTGGTTTTGCCCTATGGTCTTTAGGTCCTTCATATATACCCTATAATTTACAATAAAATAATAAAATTAAGTAAGGTATTGAAAAAATTGATACTATGCCATAACAAAATAAGAAAAAAAACAAGAAATTGACGAAATAAATATTGCTATTTCAATCACATTTAAGTTGCATTCACTTTTTCTTACTCTTTGAATTCTTTATACGCAGTTAATGCAGCAGCTACAGGTTGTCTCATTACTGCCTTAAGAAATCTCTATTTCATTGTCGCTATCTACAATAATGATGTTGGTAATGCTAATGGCATTTTAGTACTGCAAGAAGATAAAAGTTATCTTTTTAATACATATTTATAAGAATAATGTTAAAGACAAAAATTTTATATTTCTTCATTTTATCTCTTATTCGGTCTTTGGTTTGCACATATTTTTTTATCCTTGAAAAGGATATTCTTGATCTCTTCTAATTCCATTTGTTTGAATCCATTTAAAATCTTTTTTAAAGCGATAGGTATAGAGTTCAAACTCGTCTTCTATACAACAATAAATAAGTTCTTGTAATGAAAGTTTTGGTAGATCTTCCCTTGGATGTCTGAGTCTATACGCAACAGTTAGAGCTTCAATAATTATAATAGTCCAATAAGACTACAAAAAAATTATATTATTTATATCCATAAAAAATTATACCTTAAACTGTTAAAATCTAATAAATTTTAAACTCAGATTTAAAACAAAAACAAACAAAATAATCTGAACAACATAGAAGTTCATTTCTTACCTTCAATCCTACAAGTTTATTCAGGATGTAGCAAATTTTCTGGTCGAGTATTCCAATCTTAAAAGTCAGGTATATCTGAGCTATGTGAACCCTCCTAAAACATGAATTATATTTCAAAACATGTTCTATAATATAGAAGTAAGCCTGATAAATAAAATACTAACTAATGGAAGAAAAAAAGAAAAACAAAAAGAAGAAACTTCATACCATCGTGTGCATATAATGCATAAATTAAGAAGGACTTTTTACATGATGGAGTAGGTTAACGAAGACATGTCTTATTTGTGTGAGTTGCGTATTATTATTGTCCGTTATTTTAATTTGAACGAAATGGAGTGAGCGAGAGAGAGGACTTTTGTTAAAGTGATCGCCACATTAAAAAGCTGCTTCCAAGAAAAAAAGTTGAATAAACATTTTTTTTTTAATTAAAGGACCATGTAACCTCAGAGTTCATTAAATTGAATAAACAGACTTACTAACTGTATATATAAATACAACCGGATTGAAATTCAGAGTCTTACATTGATAATTGATTCTATACAAATTATGTTAACAATGATCAATGGGGGCTGTGAAGCCTATTCCGGCATTTTGCTTATGTCACATCTTAAAATTGACAACGACCTACTTACGGATCGATGGGCTCATAGGTTGGGCCAATCCAGAATTTTACCCAGCCAGGTTGTTGCGATTAGACTGGGCCTTTATTTAGTCCAAAAGAGCTGTTCAACCCATCCGACTGGCTCGTCCGCTCCGGTCCATATAGAAAACTGTAAGACATTGGTAAAAATGTCATTCGGAAACACTGAAGATGAGAAGTGCTTGAAACTATATAATATGCACAAAGACATACGTTTTTAAGTGAACTACTGCCTTAATTTCGCATGATCATGAATTAGGTTTGCGTGATGCATGGAGTAGAGGGGTGGTGCCAGCTCTCTTGATTAGCCAAAGGCTTGATTCTAAAGACTATTGAGTTATAACTTGAATTTCATAAAATCAGTTTAATAAACCAAAGCCAAATTTGAAACTGGACCATTTTTTTATCTATTAGATTGTAGACAGAACACATCCTTAATTGTTGTAGTTTGAAATTCGCATACTAAATTAGAAACCTAAGCTTAGAAGTTAGAATTAATTTATAAGATTAATGTTTCAACCGACAACGACCTACTTACAGCTCGATGGGCTCAAAAGTTGGGCCAATCCAGAATTTGACCCAGCCAGGTTGTTAGGATTAGACTGGGCCTTTATTTAGACCAAAGAGCTATTCAACCTATCCGACCGGTTGTACACTGTACATGATGCTTAGGGCTACTGATCCCCTTGTTGGTGAAGCTTTTGCTGCGGTGCGTGCTGTTGAAGTTGTTGTAATGAAACAGTGGAAACGAGTGGTTTTTGAGACCGATTCCAAGCTGCTATATGTGGATTTATCTTCTCCTTTGCAACCCCCTGCTGGAAGATAGAAGATTTGATTCGGGCTATGCGTCTTCCGTTCAAAAGACAAGCGGCTTGGTCTATTCACTGGGTTCCCCATCGTCTCAACCAGCAAGCACATTTGCTGGCTCAATGGGCGGCTGATTATGGTGTTTCTGGTTTTATTTTGAACTGACTTGTCGTTTTGTTTATTGTAATTTTTAATATAAGGTTGTTTTCAGAGAAAAAAAAAAAAGGATTTGCCGTCCTGTCCATATGGAAAACTGCAAGACATTGTTAAAAAGTCAGAAATGAACTGTACATAATCCTCTCACATCAAAATATTTTAATTATCCGTGACGTACATACCACAAGGAGAAGGGGGAAATAAATGTCACAAAATTGCAAAGATCTCAGTTTCCAGCTTCCCCGGAAATCACCACCTCTTCTTTAATTTTCTTGACAGAAGCTGAATCGTCTTGTTCCTCGATTAGTAATAGGCTCTTCGGGTGCAACTCATGCTTCAGCCTTTCAACTTCTCGATCCCTTTCTTCTAGCTTCTCTTGCAAGATAAGAACCTGCACGAGAAGATGCAATAATAGCACGATCCACAATTATTATGAAAATTTTAAGTATATATACAAGCATAGCAACCAACTAATATTTCTTCAGTTCGAAACCATTAAAGGAAGGAAGGATGAAAACCATTTCATTTGATCTTTCCACATCATTTGTCAACCCCTCCATATGTTTGTGCAGTGCTACATGCAACAGAGACAAGAGTATCAATGTAGATTGACTTCGAGAATTGTCACACAACCCACACAGATATTCAATCCGTTTGATACCCAGCGATGTACACGGTGTCTGAAACCCAGCCAAGCAATATCACAATACACACAATTCACATGTTGCTAACCTTCAAATTGACTTCTCAGTTCTGCATTCTGCGATTTCTGCAAAGCAAGTTGCGTTGCTAATTCGTGCATCTGCAGACAAGACAATATTGAGGAAAATCAACACAGTTGCATTAAATTTGTCACCTAAGTGTGTGCATGCCATCTTGTTTAAGTAAATATATGTTAGAACAATCCTCATTGACGGCGTAAACTCAGCGATAGAACTTTTTATACTGTAATGAACATCTATCCCCCTAACTCCCATTTACTACAAGGAAATGCAGTTGCAGCACCTTTCCTTCAGAAGCCAGATTTCCGATCTCCTCGTTCTCCTCTTGCAAGGTCCTACATTTAGCCATCAGCATCTTACCCATTTTGCTTTGTGGAGTAAAACTGAGTGCAGAAATAGTATCCTGTTTCTCCTTCAACTCTTTCTCCTTCTCCTCAACCAAATTCTAGCATTATGGCATCACAAAGATACATAAAATGAGTTCTGATAGTTCAATTACTAGTTCAAATCAGTAATCTTAAAACCTGTCAACTGCAATCAGCATCCTGCCGCAGAGAATGGCAGGGGATATTAAAATGTTTTGATATTAGAAATTCGAGGATATATATATTACACGTACAAACGAGTATGCAAAGAAAATACTGTAATTTTCTTTCTAGAATGCTAAGACTTTTGCATTGGGTTATGGCCTCCAAATTGAGGTTTAAGCATTAAGAATTTCAACAATATGATGTAGAACCGTTAAAAGTTTGTGTTAGCAGCAGCAACTTTGTGATAAACCCATAAAGAAATTGAACTAGAAGAGTGAGAGTCTAGCTAATACTACAAGTGCTTCAACAAGCTGACTACCTTTTAAGCATAAGAGTCTGTAAAGACAAACCTGAGAGAAAAAGGCAGTACAGCAGTGTGTAAACACAAAGCAAAATGTTGGTTTAAAGATGATTTTTCTCTATATAAGTGAAGTCAAACTAAATAATAACCAGAAGTCAACAGACAGAAAAACAGACATATTCAAGGACTGCATAATTTACTTAAAATTATTTATAAAAGATTCAAATTATTTATAATTAGTAGCAATGACTTCCTTTCATTGCTGAGGTGGATGAGATGTTGAGGTGTTGGAAGAAAAGTTTAGGAAACCCCATTGCGAAGGCTATTTGGAGAATGATTCCTCATTGTATCTGGTGGTGTCTTTGGCGTGAGCGTAATAGTAGATGCTTTGAGGATTGTTCTTTGTCCTTGGATAGGTTGCAAGGTGTCTTTCTATCTTTGCTGTTTTCTCGGGGGAACTCGGTGCTTGGTTGCCCCTTTCTTGATTTTGTGGATTTTGCTTCTTTTCTGGCTTGTTTAGAATAGTGTTTGCGGTATAGTCTTTGTACTGTATTCATTGTTCTAATGAGATTGACTTATTTATCAAAAAAAAAAAAGCAATGACTTCCTTTCGGTCTCATAGGTAAGCAATTGAATGCGATTTATGCCAAAGGTAATATCTAGGATTATCTTCTCCCATAGAGTACTTTTCTTTCTCAATTTCACCTTTCATTCTCCTTTTCAAAATCCCTTCTTGTAGAAGATATTTCCAGCCTTCTTGTGTATTCTGCCTTTCTACAATGAAGTCTTTGCTGCTTAGAACCGGACAAAAAAAGGGGGGAGAGAAGGAGCATATACACACCCACGGGTCAAACCCCACCATCTAACGGGAGAGCTCCAAATGGCTCGTAGGAAACGAACTACTAGTCTCAAGGAGATCGTAAGTGCAAGAAGGTACATGTAGTAAGTATCACTCAGCAAATGTTACAAGTTGATATCAGCTTTTCAGGCACAAACCTTTAAACGTGTAAACTCTTCATGAATAGCTGGATCTAGTAGTAATCTCCTAGCCTGTTAATTAATCACCATAGATTTAGTGAATCAATTAAAACAATTATATAAAAAAAAAATTTAAGCTCCTGATTCCAAAGAAACCAAATAATGAAAAAATGTATCATGTTCAACCTTTGTAAATACATACAAGATAGAATCCCAGAATATAGAAATCACAAAAGATTTGGGCAATGGGAAACTTGAAACAATGTGCAATTGTTTCAAACACGACTTTGGATCTTGGAAAAAACTGGGGAAAAACTAGGAAAAGGCTTAAAAGTCACGGAGGACAATTCACAAAACCAACAATTAAAAGATGGTTCCCAAATTACGTAATTGTATCATGTCTCATATATTGCTTTTAAGGTAGACAACTTTTGGATTCTTCAACAATCGAAAGCTTTATTTGGATAAAACATTTATTGCCCCCCATCCAAACATGTTTCAAGACCAAAAAAGTTCTCAATTTGGGTATCTGCACCAACAAATCACAAAAATAAAACTACTAACTAATCTCACAAAACATTTCTTCCCATGTTTCAACAGAAATCACTTTTTTTAGGGTAAATACAGACACCAAAAACACAAAAAAATGCACATCTGAAACAAGAAGGTTCTCTACACTTTTTTGGGCCCTAACACTTTTGTAAAGACCCAAAATAACACCACTAAAAAATATTCTCCATAATTGCATAACACAAGAAAATTCTTCCCATCCAACCAAGGTCTAGGCTTTTGGTGAGCGAGTATTTTGCACCAATACAAGAATAAAATTACAAGTGTAACAAATCACAAAACTATATGGTTCACAAAAGACGATAAGATTTGATTTCTTTCGTATGCAAATTAAAGACTGAAGTCTCAGAGACACCATTAACTGGAGATGAAAAAAAAAAGAAAAAGATACAGAATCCTTCAATTCAAGAATATAGGATATCCCACTCAAATATTTAAAACAATAATAATAAAAATAATCATCATCATCAACATCATCATCATAACAACATACATATCTTACCTGCAATGATGGTGGCTTCAGTTGCACTTTTAGTTCCCTGACAGCAGACTGGGAATTTAAGAACATTAACTGGTCTTAGATACACATTAAATCAGCAAAAGAACATGAAGGTGATCCACATACTGAAAGCTAAGAAAAAAATAACAAAAAATCAACATACTGAAAGAACAAGCTATTCAAAATCTCACAGTATAATATGATTCAGGAAAATAGTATGCCAAAGGAAATTACGGAAGAAGGTGGAGTTGCAAAATTCTCTTTGGGCATCAGTTGGAGAAACATGTGAATTCTAAGTCTTTAACACAAGCTGCAGTGTCAACATTTAATGCTTGGCAACCCTTGTAAATGCTTTACTAGGCTTGAGCATGAGGGAGTCCTCTTTGGGAATCCAGGTAACTTCAGAGCGAAGAAACGAAGGAGTCTTCCTGTTGCATAACTATAAGGTTTTTTACAGGGCAATATCATCTTTAGGTTTATTACAAGCCCTAAACTCTGTTAAATGAGGTTGAAACAAGTAGTTTATCTCTCATTCAGGTCAAAAGAAGCTAACAGGAAAAGCCATCTCTTTTTGATAAGCAAGGCAATTTAGTAAAAGAAAAAAGAATAGAAGAAACAGTACAAAGGACTATAATAAGACCTCTAGAACAAACAAGCTAGAAAACCAATGAAATAAAAAAACTCCAAAAAGGGAGAGCCCAGCAAAGCATTCACCCATAAGAACAAGGACTGCAAAAAATTTCCCCTCAAACCCTCCATGGACACAGCCACAGCCTCAAAACATCTCTCATTTCTCTCTCTCCATAAATTCCACTATATACAAGTAGGGATCACTCTCCAAATAACTAAGGCCCGAGGGTCTTTAAAATCTTTTTTTCAGCTCAACAAAACATCAGCTACCTTCCTAGGTATCACCCAATCGTAGTCCATAATAGAGAGCACTAAGGATCAAAAATCTCTAGCAACCAAACAGTGCAGCAAAATATGCTCAACAGACTCTCCATCACTTTTGCAAAGATAACACCAATCAAGCACATTCACTCCCCTCCTCCTCAAGTTATCAGTGGTAAGGATTCTTTCATGGGTGGCTTCCCAAACAACGAAAGACGCCCTAGGTGGGGCTAAAGTCCTCCAAATCTGTCTCCAAGGGAAGCTCTTATCAAAATCCCCAACAAGGCACGAATACCAAAATTTCACCGAAAAAACACATTTCTTGGATCTCACCCATCTCATCTTGTCTTCAACATGTTTCCTCAAAACTTTAGAGTGAAGTAAAGAAAAGAGAGCCAAAAACTCCAACTCTCAATCATTAGCCCTCTTAACAAACTGAATATTCCACGAAGAACTCCCATAACCCCTCTTCAAACAGTCCGCCACCAAAGCATCCTTATTGCAAGCTAGAGAGAACAAAAAAGAAAACATATCCTTGAAGGATCTCTCACCGCACCAACGGATCCTTCCACAAACGGACTCTCATACCACTACCCCCTCAAAATGAATGTTCTCAACAAAGGAATCTCATCCTTTGCTAATATTCTTCCAAATACCAACACCGTAAGGGCCATTGCAAACAAGAGTGTTTCACCCACCCAGAACATATCCATATTTCTCCATGATAACAATCCTCCACAAGCTATCTCGCTCAACCCCAAACCGCCAAAGCCATTTCCCAAGAAGGGCCCTATAAAATAAAACAAACCTTCACAAACCCAACCCACTGCATCTAATAGGAGAACACACTTTCTCTCACTTCATAAGATGAAATTTCTGCACACTATCATCACTTCCCCATAAAAAATCCCTCTGAATCTTCTCCAACCTATTAGCCACCGCAACATGAATATGAAAGAGAGACATAAAATAAGTGGGGAGACAAGAAAGAGTGGACTTGATCAACGTAATTCTACCACCCTTGGAGAGACAACATTGTTTCTACCTCGCCAACCTCCTCTCCGTCCTCTCAATAATATCACTCCAAATGCGAGAACACTTGAAGGTAGCCCCCAAAGGAAGGTCCAATTAAATGATAGGCAAAGAAGCAACTCGGCAACCCAAAATAGAAGCCAAGGCATGCACATTGACAACATTACCAATAGTGATCGCTTCAGACTTGGAGAGATTAATCTTCAAACCCGACACCGCCTCAAAGCAAAGAAGAAGGCAGCGAAGATTGCGAAATTGACCCTCATTAGCCCTACATAGAATGAGAGTGTCATCCACGAATAATAAATGAGATATACTCACCCCACCTCTCCCAACAACTCCAACATCGAACCCTTCAATGAAACCATTGCCAACCAACACCTTCATCATCCTACTAAATACTTCCATGACAAGAACGAACAGCAAAGGTGAAAGGGAATCACCTTGACGCAAGCCACGAGACCCGCCAAAAAAACCTTCGGGAGATCCATTCACGACCACCGAATATTTAACTGTGGAGATGTAGAACTCGATTCAACTACACCACCTAGCCCCGAAGTCACACCTCCTTAAGGGGCATAAAAGGAATCTCCAATTCATGTGATCATACGCCTAGTGAACATCCAATTTGCAGATCATGCCCGGGATGTTGGAGCGCATCTTAGAGTCAATGCACTTATTAGCAATGAGAACGGAATCCAAAATTTGTCTAAGTTTCACAAATGCTTTTTGAAAGGGCGAGATGATACCACCCAAGACCACTTTCAACCTATTAGCCAACATCTTGGCCATAATTTTGTAAACCCCACCCACAAGGCTAATTGGGCGAAAATCCTTCAATTCAACCGCACCCACTTTTATTGGAATCAGCACAATGAAGGTTGCATTAAGGCTTCTGACAAACTTCTCACGTTGCGCAAACTCATTAAACATAGCGAGGACATCACCATTGATCACCTCCGAACAAGATTAGAAGAAAGCAAGGGTAAAACCATCCGGGCTCGGCGCTTTATCCCCATTAAGACTCATCACCACCCCAACCACCTCCTCCTCATCAAAAGGCCTTTCGAGCAAATCTGCCTCAACCCCAGAAATGGAATCGAAAGCCAAGTCGTCCAGAAAAGATCTCCAAGAGAAAGGCTCCATATACAAGGAGCGATTATAGCTGACAATCTCCTCAGAATACCCTTCTGATCCTCCAATAACTCCCCCCATCCACCTCCATGTTGTCAATCGAATTAACTCTACGATTAGAGTTGGTCATACGATGAAAAAATTGGGTACACCTATCACCCTCCCTGAGCCACAAAGCATGAGATTTCTACCTCCAGCTAGTTTCCTCCATGCTAATCAGAATATTCATCTCAGAAGACACCTCCAATTTACGTCTTCTACCTTCCTCATCAAGATTCTCACTCTCATCCTTCCCATCCAACGAAAATAACTCACCCAACAACAACGATTTCCTAAAATTCAGATCGCCAAAAACCCTCCGGTTCCACTTAATAAGATCTTTCTTCAACACCTTCAGCTTAGCTTTAAGCTTGAAACTAGGGGGAGCCCACAAAATCATAAGACCTCCACCACTCCCTCACCATATCTTGAAAACCTTCTGCCTTAAGCCACATGTTCTCAAAACGGAACGGTTTCTTACCCCCACCACGTTTACCAATCTCACACAAAATGAGAAAAATGATCTGAGAACAAATGCGGGAGTCTCCTTTGATAGAACTCAGGAAATAAGGACTCAATCAGCACTAAAAAGGAAAATATCAATTCTAGACCAAGATTGAGAAGCTCTACCATTTGACCAAGTAAAAGTACCTCTTGACAACAGCATATCCACTAACTAATTTTCAGCAATGAAATCTGAAAAATCCACCATAGCACTCCCCAAACTGCCCAACCCAGAACGTTCAATTAGGGACCGAGTGACATTGAAATCACCTCCAATTCACCAAGGAAGGTTCCACCAAGCGAAAACTCCAGCCAACTCCTCCCATAATAATCTCCTGGAACGGTCATCATTGGGGCCATAAACCCCCGAGAATATCCACTGAACACCATTCTCAATATTTCTAAAAACCACCGACATAGAGAAGCTGCCCACACAAGAATCCACCATATCCAACACCCTCGAATCCCATAAGAGTAGAATGCCGCCCAAAGCACCCACTGCCCCTAAACTGCACCAGCTAACATGCTGCCCCCCCATAGATTCCTACTAGTAGCCCTCGTCACCTCCATCAACTTAGTCTCTTGAAGGCACACCACCTTCGGTTTCCACCCCTCAATAAATTATCCACACTATTACGCTTCACCCTATCATTTAATCCACGAAAATTCCAACTCACAATTTTGAGCTTCATTTAGACTTACACGGGTCCCTCCCACCCTTTCTATTTTTTCTCGAAACATAGGTATTCTCCTCATAATTAACCGCTGATTTCATCCCCTTCAACTCTCTTGAGAGTTTGCTCCCCGACTTACAAGGTGTCTTTGGACACCAATTCTCCCTCTCCTTCTCTAAAGCTGCAAATAAGGCCTCCAAATCCGCCTCATGGCCCACACAAGACAGGCCAACCAGATGTCTAAATGAGGTCACCACACCCAACACCAAGTCTGAAGAATCAAGACTGGCAGAAAAATCCTTCCCACCACCTTGGACAGCACAAACTGCTAGAACTTCCACCTCCAAAATTGGTTGACCGAGTCATCACACACTAACTCACAAACACGAGTTAGCCTAGGAGGCATAGAGTCGTATTCCTCACTAGAGCATGCAACCAAAGGATGACAAGGCAAGGCTCAACCTGTCCAGAGATACCTCCTACACCGCCAACTGAAAGCTAGGAAGCTCCACATCTAATCCCAACATCTCTGACACCATCGGAAGCTCTGGCACCACCGGTGCATCAGCAGAGCCCACCACGTCAACAGAAGGTGCCGACGTGGACCCAACCTCTAGGTCCATGAACCTAGGGGTAGGAATCGCAGTGTAGACCCCCGCGCCAAATACGTCGCAAGCTCCCCTGCTCGATGGGCACGGAGACTTCTCGCCAGTGACTAGATTGGACAGCCCAGTACAACCCAAAACTTTCTATCCACAACCCAAGCCAATCTTCACCATAGGCCCGCATCCCTTCTACAAAATAGGCCCGATCGAGTCTCCAGCCGAGAAAATGGGCCGACAAAGATTCGAACCCATACACCCCACTAAACAACCCATCTTGCTCCTTAGAGGCCCCTCCCGATACTGAGCCCACCTCGACAACCTTAGAAGAGTTCACAGAATTAAATGTGGCTTGATGAGCCTTCAATAAAAACCCACAAACGTGACACTTATATTCCTTCACCCTTGGGCCTACCGCCCCCAGATGGACCACTATCTCTCCCAACCTCTCGATCTGCCTCCTCAAGCCTACTATTTCAGACCATAAGTCGTTATTGCTAACCAAGGCATCACTACGCGACAAGTTATTACTAACCAAGGCATCATTACACAACAAAGAAGCCGCCTTCTCCCCATCCCGAGAAAATCTTTCTCCCCATTAAATTGGCTCATTTTGGGAACCGGAACAGTAGCCACCAGTTTTGCATGCGTATCAGAGAACGATACATCTTCTCCCTTCTCTACTATGTTCGCGACCTTACCAGACCTGCACACGCCGACTGCCATCACCACGGAACCTACGACAACATCAGCAAAGGAAACATCAGGCCAAATACTGGGACTCCGCTGCAAAACAACCTTGCGCTGAAGCAAACTAAAGTATGCGACTGCTTCCTGGAAGACGTGGTTCAGAATCTGCCACCCATGGGCGTTCCTTCCTTCTGGCACCATTACCGCCCCCACCTTCCTGCCCCCACCTTCCTGCCCCCACCATATTCAACAATCGCCAAGAAGCTATGTTTCGACTCATTAAACTTAGCTGAAAAATCAGACCCAACTCCAACCATCAACAGCTTATCAGACATATTCACCACCCAAACCACAACGAACTTCCCCATCTGAATTGAGTTCCTTGACTTCATACTCCATTCAGAAAACTTGACCACCCCCTAGCATTGATAGACACTTGGGACTCCTTCGACTCAATACGGAAACTACGAGACATCGTAACACCCACCAAAAAACAAGATACCAGACCAAACACTGAGAACAACGATACAACCAAAACGGACTACAGGGGAGAAGGGAGAGAGGAGAGAGAACGGAGAAAATTCGTAGATTGAAAATTTATATAAATAGGAATGAACCGAAGAGGAAAAGATGTCTTACCTTTAACTCTGCTATTTCTTGCTCTCGTTTTGCAAAGGTTACAATGAACGCAGCTTCTTTTTTCTTTGCTTTTTCTAGCTGATTAAAACAACAAGACATGGATGAGATCCTACATATCTGTGTCAAAGAATAAAAAAAAAAAGACCAACAAAAAGCAAAAAGAAGCAACATACACCAAACCTGTTCTCTTAATGACTCCTCAGAGGATTTCAGAGTCTGAAGATAATCAATCACAGATTTGGGTTCTACCAAAAGAAAAATAAAACTGATATCAGTTGTGTTGAGAATGCATGCAAAAGTCCCAGAATCGAACATAATATTACACGGACTGCATACAACGAATGAACCACAGATAAAAGGCTCACCAGGAGAAGTCCCAGCAGGTATAAAGGATTCACCCTGAAATGAAGAATGCCACATTTGGATCTCAGATTTTGCAGCTTCAAGTGCCGCCTGAAATTGACAAACTCATAAACCCAGTAAATATTTCGCAGAGGCAGAATCGCCACTAAGCATAATCGTTATACACTTTCGTGGGCAGCACAGATTGAAGTTTCTCATTGATATAAAATTGAGAAAGACAACATTGATGTGCACAATTTTTTTTTTATAAGTAACCAATCTCATTAGAAAAAAAACTAAAACAGTACAAAGGACTACCAAAATCACTTCGTCTAAACAAGCCAAAAAAACTAAGAAAATCATGAAAATCAACGAAAGGGCAGCCAAGCACTGCATTAGCCCAACTAAAAAGAGAGAGTAACAAAAATCCTTGCAACTTCACCAAAGACAAGGAACAATCCTCAAAACATCTACTATTCCGTTCCTTCCAAATACACCACCAAATGCACGAAGGAATCATTCTCTAAATAGTCTTGGCAATCAGATTCAAGAACCTCCTATTCCAACTCCACAACACTCCCGACACCTTCTCCGGCATTACCCAATGAAAATTCGTAAAGCCAAGCACATGATTCCAAAGCCCCCTCGTGAAAGGACAATGGAGGAGCACATAGTCAACCGACTCCCCATCATCACGACAAAGATAGCACCAATCTGCAATGAATATACCTTTCCTTCGAAGATTATCCGAAGTAAGAATTTTCCCATGCATAGCCTCCCACACAAAGAAAGATACCTTCAAAGGCTGCAATGAATATACCTTTCCTTCGAAGATTATCCGAAGTAAGAATTTTCCCATGCATAGCCTCCCACACAAAGAAAGATACCTTCAAAAGGCACTTCGACCTCCACACTCCCTTCCAACGACAATAAAATATGCTCTTACTAGCAACAGAAGCGTACATAGACTTAACCGAAAACAAACCATTTTTGGAACACGTGCACAAACTGCAGAGATTATATTCCGAAATGGAATTTACTCCCTAATTTAGGCATAGTAATCTTTCCCCGTAAATGTATATCATCATTGGGCATAGCTTACAACATCTAAATGATAGAAGGGACCTACAAGAGGAAAGGCAAGGAAAGAGAAAATATCAATTGCAAGTAGTAATACATACTTGGCATGTCGCAAGATCATCCTTGCAGTTTTGCAGACTGCAAAAGAGAATCCCAATAATGGATAAACATCAGAATTTAATATATCTCAATCAAATATAACAATTAATGGGATATAATTTTGGATAATATCGTAAGAGTACCTCTCACGAAGAGACAAAATCATGCCCGTTGCTACACCAGGAGCAGTTTCTTCTAATTTAGTTTTTGCCTGCTTCATGATCGACAAATATAGATGACATGAGAAAGAGATCTCTAACCTTAACCCCTGAAGACCTGCATGCTGGATAGGTAAAGACCCACGCAGTCCAGAAATATTTCTTTACACAATGATAATGGATTGATGACAGACTCACCCTATTTCACATCCCAGGGAAAGTTCCTAGAATCAACTAAGCGAGTCCATGAATAAGGTTCACAACTCGGAAAAAGATGTTTCCTCCTTAATCAGTCAATTCCAAACAATACTTTAAACCGTGTTTGCTAGGCCCAGTTCAAGAGCCCTGCAACCTACATTCAGAAATCTATAAACAAGCCTGACTGCCTACAAACCTATCACACTTTTGTTCAATTTCAGTGCTTCTAATATAACCCTTTTTCCCCAAATAAGAAAGTACCTTTTCTATTCTTAGATAAGCCTGCACTTTTTATCTTGATAAAAGCTCCTCTCTTATACGAACACTTTGCTGTACATTACTACCATTTTCAATTCCAGCAAAGTATTACGGAAAACTACGACTATTTCAATGAGGGCATGCTCTGATCGCGTAAGTTATATACAACAACATCCAGACCATAGAAAACACAAAATTTTCAACGACATTACCTTTTTAGACCCAAAAATATCCTCCTCATCGTCCTCGAGATCCCCAAAGCTTCTTTTATCACCTAATAATTTAGTTTGCCCAACGTTAAACAAATATTCAGACAAAAAAATAAAAATGAAAAAACAAATGCTAAGAATCAGCACTTGGTTGCAGGAAAAGGAAACGAACTAACCGGAACGCCTAGTATTGTGAGTTCCAGGAAAATCGCCTCCGAAATCATCATCCTGCGTGTTCACAAAACGCATTCAATATAAGAAAAACAGAAGCGTAAAAAAAAAGTAAGTAGTTTAGGGATTGGAGGAATTCATACTACATCATCGAGATGGGCGTGAGCAGCCATGGAAAAGCCACTATGATTTCTTCTTCAGACGCGAACCGGACAGCCGCTGAAAATGAATCAAGTCCGGGGGCAGGTGTCTGTATTGCTGTGAGTGAAAGGATCCTAAAGTTTTAATTATCCAATGCTAGAGAGGGATACCCTACCCAGTACCCACGCACCGGTTTGGGCCTCTGCATGACTACGAACAAGCCTTGTATTTCAGTGGAGCACGGCTAAGGCCCATGATGATCACCTCCTCTGAGCCGAAGGCCTCAATTCGTCTTGCTTCGGAGCACGGCCAAGGCCCAAACTATCCCCTGCCCTCGGTTTTTAATTTTTAAAGAAATAAAATTATTGAATTTTGGCTCCAATATATTGACCTTATCAATGTGGTGCTAACTCGAGAAAAGGAGAGAGGTGCATTTGCTATAGGGGTGGGTAAACCACCCGCAGTATGCGTTTTAACCCCTATTGCCACCGCTCCTCAGTTGTACTGGTAGTGGTACTATCTCCTGGGAAAACTCGGGGATATCAGCAGTGGTGGTGGCCCCACTATCACGCGCTAAAATTTGATTTCGTGCTAAAATTTGATTCATAAGTGGTTGAGGTTCATGGATTCAAATTCAAGTTTATTTATATTTTATTTATCTTGTTTCACTAATTTGTTGTGCTTGATTCGAAATTCATTTCAGATGGATACTACTATGACTGCAACGAGTGGTGACAACTTTGTAGCACCCACTAGTTCCAGTACTAATGTGGTTAGCGCTAGTGCTAGTGGTCGTTCACCCACCATTTGAAGTTGAGCCATCTCCGTCTGGACCTACCGGTTTTACGTCACCATCTATTAACTTAATGGGTGAACCGACTACAGATGACCCACGTGGGCTACCATACCTACATCCCCAGTCTAAAAAGAGGAAGAATTCTACATCCCCAATCCATTATTGGCTCAGGCCAAGTGCAACTACTATGGTAAGTTATTTCCATGTCATCACAAAAAAAAATTGAACTTCGAGGTTGTGGCAACATAATCATGCATACTTATTTTATAAGAGGAAGGTTGGTCAGTTGGATGTAGGTCAAATGTTGTTAAATCATGATGCTTCGAAAGCCACTGAGAGTGATGTAAGGGTGATGGGTGTGACCCGAAAGTTTGATGAGAAGTATATTAAGCATTTAATTGAAATGATGATAATGGTTCATGAGTTGCCTTTTATTATTGTTCAGAAGAAAAGATTTAGGAATTTAATCAATTACATTGAGCCAAAGTTTAAGATTCCCTCTAGGTATACAGTGATGAGGGATTGTATGCAATTGTTTTTGGATGAGAGGGTTAAGTTGAGACATGGGTTTAAAGCCAATGGGTATAGGGCTTGTTTCACAACAGATACTTGGACTTCGATTCAGAATTTTAATTACATGTGTGTGACATGACATATTATTGATGCTAGTTGGACTTTGCATAAGAGGGTGCTATCTTTTCGTAAAATAGAAGACCATAAGGGTGTCATAATTGTTAAGGAGTTAGAGGATCCTCACAATAACGGTGGATAATGTCTCTGCTAATGATGTTGTCATCGATCAAGTGAAAAGGAGGCAGTTGCATAGAGACGAGATTGTATGTGGCCACGATTTTATACATTTGAGATGTTTAGTTCATATTTTGAACTTAATAGTGACAGAAGGTTTAAAAGATGTTGATGATTCAATTTCGAAAGTTCGAAATATGATTAGATATGTGAAGTCCTCCCCTCCCCGTTGATAGCATTCAAAAGATGTGTTGAACATAGAAATATCCAATGTGGTCAGTTTTTTACTCTTGATGTCAGTACCAGTTGGAATTTAACATATTTAATGTTGTCTGTGGCTGAGAAGTATTAACAAGCTTTTAGCTCATGTTGGATGATGATGAGATATTTGTGACGTACTTGAAGGAGAATGGGCATCGGAGGAAGGGTTTGAGACCCCCCACCTTTGATGAATGAGAGTATATTTGTCACTTTATTAAGTTTTTAAAATTGTTATATGATGTGACATTGAGGATGTCGGGGTCGATTGTGTCTACTGCTAACATTTATTTTGAGGAGTTAGCTAAGATTCATAGGCATTTGACGAAGTATTGTTGCAGTGGGGATAAGTCACTTTAGGAGATGATGTTGCGCATGATGACAAAGTATAACAAGTATTGGGGTGACCTTGTGAAAATGAATAGGTTGTTGTTTGTTGCAGTTATGCTTGATCCTCGCTTCAAAGTGATGATGTTGGAGTATTGGTTTAAGAAAGTAATAGGAAAGGAGGGGGCGTGGCATGACGTCTATTGTGAAAGACACCTTGGACCGCTTGTTTAAAGAATATAGTGGTGGCCATAGCAATAGTTCCATGGATTTGGCTCATTTGGGACGTATGTAACCATATAAGGACATGGGATAAAGGATCATGAGGAGGATTGGAATGACTTTGATGACTATACGATATCTCAAACTGAATTGGACTCCAAATCTGAGGTGGAGAGGTATTTGATGGAGTCTGTTGTGGCTAAGTCCCCTACATTCGATATTCTCATGTTGTTGAAGGTGAACTCTGTGAAATATCCTACCCTTGCCCACATAGCTCGTGACGTGTTGACGATTCCTATCACAATTGTGCCTTCTGAGTCTGTATTTAGTACTGAAAGGCGAGTATTGGATCCATTTCGAAGTTACTTAGCACCAAGCACTGCCCAAGGTCTTATTTGTGCACAAAATTGGTTGAGGAGCGACCATGTTGCAGATGAGGATGAAATGACTCAAGATATGAATGAACATCCACAAAGTTACGGGATGGACACATGTAATTCTTTTATTGGACTATAAATCTATAATCTATTAATTTAGTTACATACTTGCGATTTTTTTGAATATCTGACTTTATATGTTACTTGATTCAGACTTATGTAATTTGGTGCTTGTAGAGTTATCCAAATTGACGTCGGATGTTCTAGCGATCATTAATTAGGAGGAAGGAAAGTGGAGCAAGATTACTGGATTAGAACTTACTACTTACTATTTATTAGCATTTTGAAACTTCAACTTGCATTAGTTTGTTTGAATGCATTGCTGAACATTTAATTTTATCATGATATGTGTTGTTGAATTGATGTGGATTCCTAGGGAGAAAAAGGTCATAAGATACAAACTTCTATGACCATAATCTAATATGGTCATAGAGATATTATATTGTGGCCAACATTTCTCAAATAAATATAAATTGTCTAATTTTCTCCATTTGCACTTTGCATTTTGGCTTTTCTCTAGCCAAATTATCAATTATTAAATATTATGTACTATTTTTTTATTATAACAAAACAACACTTATTTTGGCTTAAAAAATTGGACGTGACACGGTCACACAAACACAAAAAAAAAAAAAGACTCAAAATTGATAGAGTGGCCAAAATTTCTTTAAGTTATTTGGGCTTATTTAACCCATATTTTTTCACCCACAAAATTGCCAAAAAAGAGGTCCAAATTCCGTCTAAATGAAAATGGGCTAAAAAGGCCTAAAGAGAGCCCTAAAAAACCCCAAAGAAAGCCCTAAAAAAATCCTAAAAAGAAAAAAACGATTGGGGCTCAAAAAACCCATTAAAATGCAAGCCCACATATGAGGTTTCAACCGGAACCTCCCAAACGGTAGCCGCAACCGTCCGGAGCGGTGCTCCTGGCAGTTGCGGGGCAGTAGCCAAAAATGACATACCAACCCTAATGAGAGCGGTAGTGGTTAGGGGCAAGACTGACCCCGTTAGCACCGCTACACAACATCATTTGCCTTATTGATATCTGTTAATCTGATTGTATTGTTATTCAAAAGTATTCCATGTAGTGATCTTATGTTTGGATGGATAAAAGAAATGTTGAAGGTAGTGTAGATTTTTTTGAGATTGGTAAAAAAGTTGTTGAAATTTATGAAAAGTTATTGGAGTTTATAAAAAGATATCGAAGTGGGGTGCAAAAGTGATTGTAAAACAAAAATTTGGGCCGTAGATGGGACTGTACGCTTTCAGCCCAAGGACTCCCATCTAATCAGACCTGTCTACACTATAAATAGCTGCACTAATCGAATCGTCGTTCAAACTTGTACCCTCACGTGTTCTAACCGTGAAGAAAATCATCGGAACGACATAACAGATGGGCAAAGATCGAAACGGTATGCACCCGCGGATACGAGAAAACTCCGAAGAAGGAGAGGAAACCGAAACTCCATCTAAGAGAAACTCAGGAAGAATGCACGAGGATTCCGACTCGGGGAACGATTCAGAAAAAATTTCTAACGTTTTTAGAAAAATAACTAAATATAAAAAATCCAAACATTTTACACAAATTTCAACAACTTTTCACGCCAACTTTAATACTTTTTCATTATAAAAAAATTTCATCAAATCTTCTCTCTTTCAACTTTTTAACAAAAACCAATATTTTTTTCATTTCAAAAAATTCAATCAAATCTTATCTCTTCTTAATTTTTTAAAAATTTCAATAAAAATCATTTTACATTCAAATAATATTACACTTTTTCAACAAATTTTTTACAAATCTCCATAAAAAAGTTTAAATGCTTAAAGTTTTCTCTTATAAACTCAAAATTCTTAAAATTTTTACTTCCCAAACTGAGATTCTGGGATTAACTACTTTTGTTTTGGGTATAAAGTAAACCAGAATTAATTGTTCATGTGATGTATAATTCTCCAAACCATGTAACTAAGCATCATTTCTCTCTAAGAAACAAAACTTGAATCTCCATCCTCAAACCCAAGAGATGTAAACGGGGTTTCTGCGTTAAGTTGTATAATTCTCTCAAAACATTATGGCAAACACATCAAGCTGTCTTTGAACTTAACTTGTCGTGATTCCAATGATGTCTCATTTTCCACTGCCCTAATCTTCAACAACCAATTCATTTAGTCACAAGTTTGAAACGTACACTTTGTTTTCTTCCCCCCCCCCCTTTTTTTAATACCATGATGTTTCCACACAAACCTCATGCTGCAATATTTTCTGTTCCTTGGAAGTTGATTATATAATGCTGAAACCAGTGATCTTCTTTTTGGTCTATCTCGTGCTGCATGGAGATGAAGACAAACAACCTTTTCATCATATCTTACTAGACAAAGTACCAAGGTAGGGAAAAAAAGATGACAATCCACAGTCGTTTAATTTATTTATTTCTTAACATGGATCATCTTGTTAATAATTTATAGCTAATGAGATAGATGTATTAAAGCTTAATAATCAAAGGCGGAACACTATGGGCTCAACTATGTCCCACTCCCACTCTCTTTCCGTGATTGTCTCGTGCGGGGTTGGATCTTCCTTTGGGGACCATTTGTGATGATGTGATTTGGCATATGGCACGTGAGGCTAGCAGTACTCATCAAGAATGATACATACAGGCTCTCTTTCTCAAGTATGCTTTCTCTTAATCTTCATGGATGAACGAAAGATATATAGGTGGGTACATGATTGATCAGAGAGAATTTTAGGGTTTGTCGGTGTTACGGCAATTAGGCTGTTCAGTCGGCAGCTTCAATTTCTTTGCTTTGTGGAATTCATCAATTCAGGTAGGAATACTCTCTGTGATGGAGGGAGACATTGTAAACACCTGGGCCCAGAGAATATTATATATAGGAGGACTGCTTTAATTTTCTTTCTGTGAAGGAAAACAGAAGTTGCTTAATTATTTGTTCAAACAATCGTAGAAAATTCACTCCATCCTCCAGCATTTTCAGGCCTGGCTTGTCAAGAAAATTCTGCATAGTACAAACTCTCTTGCGCACGATATTGCCAAAAATTTGACTGATAGGATCCAACAAGATCAATGCTCGAATGATCGCATCCCGTTTCTCCCATGGATAACGCGCAGGAAAAAGACTCTCTTCTTGTAATTTTGTTTAGTTACATGTAGTACTTGTTATTTTGCAATGTTATCTCGGGGTTGGACCCACAGTCTTGTATTCCTTCCAGCTGCGTATGCTTCAATCAATCGTAAAAAAAGGTTAAAAGGCTCTTTGAGAAAAGCCTTGTTTTCATTGGTTAGGTGGCTAGCTTATGGTCTTGCTTAAGCTCCCACATATTAATTTCCATTTACATTGGTGTGGTGCAGTTGTTGGCTATCTCAGTCAGGATTATCAAGATCCTCGTCAGGACTAAAAAGTTTCTTAATTGTCAAGTGCTGCTGGAAGAAGACAAGACAATAAAAATGGTGGGTTTGAAAATTGATGCCTTTGTTGGGAGGCCAAATTGGAACCAGCTTTGTTTAGAATACAAATGACGAGTACTCTGTGAATGATTTTCCCACCGTCTCTGCCTTTGGTGAATTCCGTCCAAGTCTCTCCCACACCAAAACCGACAAGTAAGAAAAAACAGGGGAAAAAGAGAAAACCAAAGTGGGATAATGAAAGGAGATGATCAAGCACTTACGAAGCAGCTATAGCCTTCCCACTGACCTAATTTATCAATGGACTTTAAGGAGTTCGAGGAGATGGTTGAGGTTACAGAGACAAGATAGGCAAGAGAAAAGATCACAATAAGGGGCAGCATGTTATCAATCTTACATGCATTAGGGAAATTTTAAAATAATGTAGGATTCATATATATACATCTTGTGTTAAAGAGCTATTATATAAGAGATAATAAAGTGAAAATATTAAGAGATAAATATGTACACTTTGTATTCTCTAACTAAGAGGGTGTTGACACTTTGTACCTCAAATTATTATTTTTGTTACATTGCACCAATCATTTATTGATTTCAATCACTTAACACTTGTGTTCAAATTTTCTATCAATTTAGACGAAAAGTGATTTTTTTTGCTCGTGAAATGCTCATAATCTTTTTTTACAGTGATATTTTTTAGTAGGGTAAAATAGTAATTGGGGTAAACTCATAGTTAGCCCCTTATTTTTGGGCAAAAATCAAGTTAGCTCCCTATTTTTCAATCCAACAATTTGAGACCCATAACTTTCACAACCTATCAAACTTATCCCCCCCATCTAAATCAGGTGTTAAGTCCGACGGAAATTCATGCAAAATGACCGAAATGCCCCTCCAAAGCTAAAATTTAAAATAAAATAAAATATAAATATAAATTTAAGAAATAAATTAAAATAAATAAATTATTGAAATAGAGTTTCAATATATTTTTATTTAAAAAATATTAATTTTTGAAAAAATATCATTTTTTATTTTTCATGAATTTTTTTATTTTTTAGTAATTTTATTTTGGAAGGGCATTTTGGTCATTTTTCATGCTTTTCCGTCTGATTTAACGTCTAATTTAGACGGGGGGCGAAAATTGATAGGTTTTGAAAGTTATGGGTATCAAATTGTTGGATTGAAAAATATGAGGCTAACTATGATTTTTGCCTAAACATAGGGGGCTAACTATGAGTTTACCCCATAGTAATTTCAATGGTAAAAAAAATTAATTTCCGTCAAAATTAACAAAAAAGCTCAACAAGTGAAACAAATTGTTTGAAATCGATATGTGAGAGGTGTAATGTAATAAAAATAATAATTTTTTTGTGTAAAGTATCAAGACCTTCGTAAGTGAAGGATGCAAAATGTGACTTAAATGTAATTAAGCTAAATTTAGAAAACTTTTACAATTATTATTTAAAGGCTTTCGCTCTACAAAGGACTAAGGAGTCAAAGGACCTTCTAGAAGTATAAAAGAATATAGCTAGAAGGTCCCATCCATGTTGGTAAGGCAACAAATCATACCCATAATTGCATTCTATGAAAACTAATTCACATTAATTGCATAAGAGGTGTTTGTTACAATCCTTAACTCAATGCTTAATCAAGGGAACAAGAAGCTAATCCTCTTTAGCTTTTTGAGTCATGGGAGGGAGGAAGTTGCCTTTTGTATCCAACAAGCGTGTATTGTATAAGACAGTACAAACACAAATGGGCATCCAATCAATTCCAACTTTTTACACTTTTTTGGAGCATGCCATGGATGAACGAATGAACGAAGATCACATGCGAAACTACAACAGAGAATTGCTTCGTGGAGTTGTGGCAGGGTGATGAGAGGTGTACGCAACTTGGGAAACACAATGGGTCCCTTGTGCACAGCCAGTTCACAACTCCATTGTTGAGGAGTCAACCTCAGTGCCTCTCTTTTAGTCCGTCAATCTCCAACACCGGCCATCATTTCCCAACGCCCAAAGGATGAAAATTTGGCCGTAGGGACAAAAGGAGACGTGAGTGGCACGGTGGCACGCAGCAAAAAGCATTTTTGTCTGCAGAATATTGGCTACACATTTGATTCCTTCTCGAGATAAGATATAAAAAACTTCACGTGCGATTGCATGAATTATCGGTGAGATTTTCTACATCTCTAATTAAGTGGAGAGAGCTACTCAACCCCAACTCTTTTCGGGTGCATGCATGTACCTCCCCAATCGAAACTGATCAATAGTCCACCCATCTTTTATATATTTAAGATTTTTCATAAGGTTTAATTGCTATCAATTAACTGATCATGTGAATCTTGAATTAATACCTAAGTTTTCTCCCTCAAAGATCATCATGCGTTTTATCTAATTTCTTTCCAATTGTTGAATATGGTTCCTCTTGCTAATTAATTAAGGTATAACCGGTAGCCAGCAAATTCAAAAATTGGTCCGCTTAGCCCTAGATTTATCAAAAATTAAGAATACCCTAAAGAGGGGGAAAGAAAACCCTAAAGTTTGATCTTAATATTTTTACCTCTATTTACCGTTAAGATCACCCTCACTTATACCTCTATTGCACTAGGGACAGAGAGCTCTTTCTTTCTTTTCTTTTCCAATGTATTTTATTAGATCCCCTCCCCCCACACAAAGACATGCAATAGCTAGGTGCAGGCTAATCGTCTTATTTAATTGCAATATTGTATGGCAGAGGGCTTGACGCACAATTCAGTAAGATTTTAAGTTTAGTTTGTAATGTTTCTGGTCAAACAAGGGAGCTTTGAACTTAAGCTGTCCACATGATAAAAAAAAAACCCTAGGGCCTAAACCAGAGAGCACGAAGATTTGGTTATGTGAACCTTTTCCACTAGTCAGCATTTCTTTTGCTCGGCATCGATTTGACATTTGACCACCTAATCCTACCACCTTGCAACCTAATGTTGTTGCTTCACTTTTAGCATTGCAATTAAACGTTAACTTCTCATGAGATAATCAGCTACCAAATTAAATGGCCGTCCAATTATGATCCATTTGTGGCCATGTTAGATAGATCCATTAATTAATCATTCACAAAGAGAAAAGATTAAGGTAGCTAGGGTACTTCAAGCAATCGACAAGATAAAAAGAGGTCAACAGTAGTACTACTCGAACACCATTTAGACGTAAAAGATTTACCTCTCCATTGTTTCATCTACCTTTGGTGATTGCAACCTTATTTTCAGAAGCAGATAAAATTTTATGTCTGGAAATGACAACCTCTACAGCGCACCGCGCAAATTGAAGCCAATCAATAAGAACAGACAGTAATTATGAGAAACAATGACAAAAATAATGGTGGATGTTTTTGAGATTAAAGTTCCTTTTTTAGATAATATATATGTTCAAAAGCACCCCCACCCCCTCCCTCTCCCCCTTCTTCTCAAAGAAATAAAAACCCTTTTCTTTCTTCTCTACTTTTGGAAGGATAAATTCAGTTACTTTGTGGACCACCCAACTCAAGTCCTTGGACTAAGGGAAAATTGTTTCTGGTCTGTATGTCCTCTATATATATATACATTTGCGTATGCGGTTTCCACCTAGGGTGCTCTCTTGCCGTTTAATGTTCTAAGCTAGCAGTACTTGGCCGTACCCTCATGAAGGAAACGCTAAGGTACCTTGCAGGAATTGCAGGCCCAAGTGGTTATGGCTCAAGTTCGACTGCTGAGGAAGTCACAGAAGATTGCTCTCGCTTGGCCCCTTCCCATCTAACGGCTATTATCACCGGTAATTAGTCTCAAACATATTCTCTGAAGACAATATAGTAGTGGAGACGCTAGCTGTTCTTCTATTGCTAATTGCATGGAAGAGGTTTCATGTACCAAGGTTATAGATTCCTTCAATGAACTTCAGTTTCTTATTATTCTCTCTCTCTCTCTCTCTCTATGTGTGTGTGTGTGTGTGTGTGGAAGCGTGTCTTTCTATTGGCTTCAAAAATTCAAAAACTTGCTTCTTACTTTCGTGTTTGTCCTTGATAACTTTGCTCTTCTTGTCCATTTATCTGCATTTGATAGGAAATTGTGAGTGATTCTTTTAAGATTCGCAGCAGCCATTGAGTTTGTTCTACCAATTTTTCTCAGGCTTTCTTTGAGGAAATATCTGTTCAGCACATCTTGTAAAGTCCATATTTCCTGACATGTTCTCCGTCCAATCAATATGCTACGATTTAGTTCTATATCAGTGCAGTTCTTTTTGGCTGTACCAAGATATAGATTTTTGTCTCTTTTGGATAGCAGTCTATCATTGGTGCCAACTGGATTACTGCCTTCTGGATTATAGTGACAACCGCTCTTGTCTCATTCGCTACAAAAGATCCCACCTCACTGACCTCAGCATTATACAATTCCATTATTCTTGCAGAACCGCAACCCTCATGCGTAGATTAATATATGTGCTATCTAAAAACTAAGAGCTTTTGGGTTTCTTTGTTTTGATCTCTTAAGGGGCAACGTCAGGGATTGGAGCTGAAACAGCGCGAGTATTAGCAAAGAGAGGTGTGAGAATTGTTATTCCAGCAAGAGATCTGAAGGGGGCAGCTAAAGTAAAGGAGGCAATTCAAAAGGAGAGTCCAAAGGCCGAGATTATCCTACTGGAGATTGATCTGAGCTCATTAACCTCTGTGAAGAGATTTTGTTTCGAGTTCTTGTCTCTGGGACTACCCCTTAACATTCTCGTGTAAGTATATTGCATGTTCTATTTTCCTCTCTTGTACTGTGTGAGACTGCCAGCGTGATAGGGGTAAATTTTTATGGTACTAATTGTGAAGAAATAATATTTTCTGCAGAAACAATGGCGGAATCTTCTCTCAGCACTTGGAGTTCTCTGAAGACAAAATTGAGATGACGTTTGCTACAAATTACTTGGGTAATCCATTAATTATCTCTAATATAATTGAGAATTTCATAATAGAAATCCTTATTGCATAAACAATGAGTTTTTCGGTAACCTTAAGTCCTAAACCAGGTAAGAACAAGGGAACCAGCTTTATGCTTCCAATACCAGCATTTGACTAAAAACAGTAATAAAATGACAATATACCTTGGCCCAAAACCCACCTCACTTCTAGGGCTACACAGAACCGAACCGTATACCGGAACGGACATGACCAGATTTGTGCTCTTAGTAGTACAAATCCGATCCGGTCCGAACCGAATTTGAAAAATCGGTTATATTCGATCCAGTCCGGTCTAGACCTTTTGGGATCCGGTCAAGTTTGGTCCAAGCCTTTTGAGATTCGGTCTGGACTGAATCGAACTGAATTTATTAATATAAATAATAAATATATTTTTAGATTTTTTTAATACAAACTTAAAACTTTTACCTTAAAATTATGTGTTTTGAGTTCTTTGTTCATATCATTCCCCGTCAACTAATTTTTTATCTTAAAATGTGAGCTTTAACTAGAAAAAAACTGTTTGGACCACTTATAAGTGGTCCAATTGGACCGTTTTGGACTAGACCGGACCAAACGATCCTTTAATTTAGACACAACTGGAAATTTAGTCCAACCGGATTCTAGTCTCTACTCTTCCTGTTGGTGTCTGAGGTGTAGGGCTGCATAACTGAATTTCAATCTAAATATCGGACCGAATTTACAGCCTTACACCTCATACACCAAACCGAAGAAGAGTACAGGCGTGAACCTGACACGATATAAAGCTGCATATACAGCCACGGGCCACAGTACTTGATGAACAAGACAAGAATTACTGATCAAGGGTCAGTCGACTCTACTGCGGGTCCTACTCGAGGAAGCACCAAAGGAGTATCCCCGCTCTTCAAAAGATGTCTCCGACTAAGACTAAAATTATCCGAGATGATCAAGTGTCTGAGGTTTATTTTATTTATGCACTTAATTTAAGTAAAGAGTTTTGCCTCATACAAGAAAAAACCTCCCAAAGTTAGCCCATTTAAATGCTATTAAATTGACCCCATTGATAGTTTTAACCCCCTTTCAACTATAGTTGGAAAAAATACTAGAAATAATAATACCCCTTTTAAAGTGTAAATTGGGTTTAACTTATTTCTTCCAATTCTTTTGGGCAGGCCATTTCTTGTTAACAGAAATGCTCTTGGACAAAATGGTAGAAACAGCAGCCAAGACAGGCATCCAAGGAAGAATAGTAAATGTGACTTCTATAATTCACGGCTGGGTGAAGAGGGATGCGTTTTCCTTCAATCAACTGCTCAATCCAAAGAAGTAAAATCTCCGACTTTTCTCTTCTCCTAACATATATATAAAAGCGATTCGTGCCACAATTCCAGCACTAATTAATGACCCAGTAGACCTCCACACACCTATAGAATTTGATAATGTCTCAAGGCCAACACGACTGGTACCTTATTTACCAATATCCTTGATCCGACCACTTTCTTCTTGCTAAAACGTGACGGAAGTAGGATATATTCTGTTTTGCCTGAGCTAAGAATCCCTTTGTAGAACAAATAGATGACCAGTTCTAACTTTTATGCAGTTATAATGGTACCCGGGCATATGCTCAGTCAAAATTGGCGAACATATTGCATGTTAAGGAAATGGCAAGACAGTTGAAGGTAAGAAAATCACGATTAATCCTTCATGGTCCTTTTCTAGTTGTAAACTTTTTCTTCTCCTTTCCCCAGTCTTATTTGCAATCAACTCCTCATGCACGATCGTTTCCCTGTCCACTCACTCTTAAGGGTTTCTTGGAATCTTGCAGGCAAGGAATGCGAGAGTAACCATCAATGCAGTACATCCAGGCATTGTGAAGACCGGCATCATTAGGGCTCATAAGGGCTTTATAACAGGCATGACTTCTGCTCAGTTCCATTTGCTGGGGAATATCCGCGGCACTTGTTACTTCAAAGTTTTAGTTAATAAGATCACCCTTTCTGCTGCAACGTTCTTAACTATTGGGGTGCAATTCAAAGTGAAGCCATTTTCTAATACCTTAAAACTTACTTGCAGATTCTCTGTTTTTCCTTGCGTCCAAGTTACTAAAGTCGACATCTCAGGTTCGTCCCCCAGACATTCCTGTCAGTTGAGATCTATTGATCACAACATTTCATGTGCACTCATAACGAGAGAGAGAGAGAGAGGGATCTTCACCCTATTGAGTACTCATGTGATGGAACATGTGTTTTTTGCGCAGGGTGCATCCACCACATGCTACGTTGCTCTCAGCCCACAGATAGAAGGGGTGACTGGGAAATACTTCGTAGATTGTAATGAGAGTAACTGCTCAAGTCTAGCAAATGATGAATCTGAAGCACACAAGCTACTGAAGCACACTCTTGCTCTGATTCACAAGCGGTTAGGTTAACGAACAGCTCAAAATGTATCTTCTTCTTTTGTATACTTAGAGACATAGTAGTCACGTATATAAGTACATACCCAGAAAGCATCAGAGAAGCCTAGATTCCTTACAATAAAGGGCATGAGAAGTGTGACTCCTTTCTCATAGCCCTCTGAAGTCTGTAGTCCTCCCGCTCTATTCTAGTTTAGTAATAAAGTACCATAATTCCATGAATCTTGTTCCAGATGTTTGGCTAGATCACCGGAAAATAATAGCAATAGGTAATATACATGCGAAAAATCTGCTAATTGTACTGACCACCCAAGCAGGGTAGAATATGGCAAAACTAATTGTCAGCTCAAAGCATGGCACAAGTTCCAAGTTAAAAAGAAATTGGATATAAAGAAGTTATTTAATCTCAATAAGTAGACGGGTATATTACATACAACGATGCCCTATGTTTCAAGGTACCCTTTACATTTGATTCCACTTACTTCAGCAAATCGTTAGCACATCTTGCCAAATGATACTAGCTGACAAGTGGTAAATGTAAGAATCGTGTCGCGCAATTGGAAAGAAAAAACTGATAACTAGAGTACTAAACACAAAGGAAATACATGGCACCGAGTTTGGGGTTATCACGCTCACATTATACCAGCTGTACTTCATTCCCATATGAAATTGCATACTTATACATCAACCATAACATGATGAAGCTATTGTGGTGGTGTTAAACTGCAAACACTGTATAAGGTGCTTTGCATCTCAATCGTCAAGCAACCTGAGTCATGGATTATGACTAGCTGAGCAGGTTAGGGCATCGGGCAAAAGTTGAATAAAATCTGAAGTGAAAAACCAGCCTCCAATCCATCTTCATTTCTTAACCTGCAGCAATGCCTTCTTGTGAGCGCCACAGGAACAACAATTACAAAGCAATCATATGTACGATTCAGTCGGCAAAATAAATCATGATTTATATACGCATTACATACTGTTCCATCTGTAATTTATGGGTCCAGTTACTAAAATTCAAAGGTCGCAAAGTATTTAAAACAAGTAAAAGATCCTAGGCAGAAAGACAATAAATTCATGTTATTTAGATGGTGTTTGTTTGTGGAAATTTTGGGGTTTTGGAAATTTTGGGTATTGGGGTTTGTGAAAAAGTATAGTATTTTACGAAAAAGTGAGAAGAGAGAAAATTTAATTGAATAGTATAATATTATTTTATAATTTAATGAGAGAGATTATTTTATGATTGTTTGGAAATATTGAGGGGTGGAAATTTTGGGAAACAAACGCCCCCTTAGTGATACCTTGAAACGAGGGGATCGCCGAAGCAATGATGCTGATCCAGGAGATAAAGCAGCAGGTTTCATCCCTCTTGCATGGTGTACTTTTTTAGAAGCTATGCTGCCTTCACATTGCACTTGGTGATCACTTTTCTCCACTGGGGATTCACTCCTGTCAGTTGACACTGACAGAGCTGGAGCAGATATCGAGATTGTGGAAGACTCTTGGTGATGAGTCGTTAAATGGGGCAAAAATCCTGGTGAATCACAAATGGCACCATGGTTACTATCAGATATCAGATATGATAACTGCACTTCAGTGGAAACAGAAAGTAGTCTAACCATAAAACTTCTCCAAGGTCTCATAATCGAATATAAAATGGTTAAGGTAATGTGCTATGTCACATGTCAGGAAAGTCAACTAATCTATTAGTTTTCAGCTCTTTGATTGCTCGAATGGGTATCCTTATAGAAAGCCCAGACCACACTTTTGAATGGACACCATTTTTCAGGCATGCATACTAGGTAGGATGCAAGACAGAAGTCTACCTTGTGCTGCAGCTTCTTGAAACTTCCCTCTCATAACTCTGACAAATTTGAATAAACCATTGGTTTTGTTCAACTCATGGATCAACTCTTTGGTGTCATTCAAGTGAGGATCACAATCTAACACTGACATGACAAAATATACAGCATCTTGAAATGCAAATCTTTGGAATATATTTAACAGGACCCATAAAGGAACTGAATTACTTACAGGTGTAAGTATCATACGCATAACGAATGGTGAAAGAGTACTCTTTATTTGGATTTTTCAAATCGATGTTCTTGAAGGTAAATTTCACCCCTGCAGAATAAAAACACTCGTAAGAAAACACTCTGAAAAAACAGAAACTATGTTGCACAATTGGTAGTAATGAGTCCAATTACCATGTCCGCCTTCAACATGGAAACCAAGGACCCTGTTGTACCACGAAATTGCTTCGCGTGTTTCACCTTTACCTTCAACATCTTTGTTAGTCCTTTCCTCAGATGCTGCCAAAGCTGTTGATAGTACAAAATGGGGGAATGCAAACTATAACATACTTCCCTTCACATCACAACTTCAGGTTCATAAACAAAGCTAATGCAGAACAATGTTGACAGACGAAACAAACAGAGAATGAATGCAGATTTTATAGGTCAGCAAATTGTTTTTGTTTCATTCTGTTCAAGACATAATTTTAAAAACTTGTACACAGAACAAATGCAGAAATAGATAAGCAAGTTATTTTGATTATCCCTTTGCAGCTCAAAAGGGGGTAGTTAACCTCTTGCCACTTTTCTCCTTCTAAATCAAGGAACGAGATACCATAAAGTAACATGCACAGGACATTCAGCTGACCACTAGATAGTTTGAAACTCTACACAACATGGACAACCCAAGTGCAAGCATCCATACATGACAAACAAAAGTTACTGCAATTAAATTACACTGAAGTGGTTCGTTGATGTACGATTCCATACCAAATGAAGCAGATAAAATTCCTCTCGAGACAAGCAACATACTTGAAATCTAACACATCATAAGGCCAACTCCCACAAGGCATACTTGCCCTCAAAACTGTAAAACCATAAACTATAGCCAACTCCCAAATGATAAGGGCACGGGATGTTCCTTACTTTGATAGTAGATTGAAGAATACTAGCACACTGAGACCCAGCTAACGATATTCTCATGAGTATTATTTTCTACGCATTACTTCAACAGTATATTTGAAAATAAGGAGAAATCAGAAAAGAGATATATGGTATGTGAATTGAATCATGATCCTTACACCTAGAGACAATACCAGTCTCTCATCAAAAGTGACAGTAAGGCTACTCTTCCACTGAGGACTTCTAGAAATTCGAAGCTGACAGACTCACTTGACTTAAGTTCGAGTATCTTGGGAAAGGTAGTAGATTTAACTCAAGAGTGGAAGTCAATCAGGGTCTCCACACATTCCTTACAGCAATAGAATCATCATTCAGATCAAACTGAAAGGCAACAAAAATAAAGATCCAAACTAGACCAGAAAAAGAAAAAATAATACGTCCAACATTCCTGAAAATGCAGGAAATGAAATCTGAACCTAGACATGAGAAATAAATACATCCTACCAATGGAGAGACCCTTAAGAGACTCCTATTATCAGTCCTAGAGAATTGTTCTTAAAGGTTGTTTCTTTAGGGCCTTACCCCCAACGTTTGCAACGCATGGAGAAGTTCAAAATTACATCAGTTTGGTTTGCAGTAAAACATCGACGTCAAACCTCAAGGAAAATACCTAGAGATTGTTGGGAAACAATTGTTGCATATTGATCCCTCTTAGCCCTCTGCTCTTGCACATTTCTTTTAAGCTGTTCTACTCTTGCCTTTTGAGCAGCAATACAGTCCATTTTCGCCAACCGCTCCGCCTCTCTACGGGTCTTCACTACAGAACAACAGTAATGTAGAAAGAATTTAAAGAAAAGCATGCACAAAGACCAAACGGCTTGAATTCCGAGAGGCAGAGACATATACCTGCAAGGGCTTTCACCATATCATCCTCCGCCTCTCTCAACTTAATTTTAAGCTCCAGTAGTTTTCCTAAATGTTAAAATCAAATAAAGCTTAAAGTTCAAAAGGTTAATCAACACGAAATTTTGGGTTCAAATGTTTCTTGTACGGAACGAGACACTGCCGTACGTGCAGCTCCAAAACCCTACCTCAAGGTCAGCTACGAGTCTGGCAACCAAAAACCCTAATTTTGAAGAACTCCAAACAAAAAAATCAGAGGACGTCATTTTTTTATCACCAAATAAAGAAACCCAGGCCTGACCTTGATTTTGGACGGTGTCTTGCGCTCTAGCCTCGATCGATTCCAGGGACTTCCGAAACGACGCCGTCAATGTTTCCATCTTCTTCCGTACAGTGTCCTCCGAGTGGGTGCCCCTTTGCAAACAAACCGCTGAGGTCACTGACAGAGAGAGTGTTGTATTTTGATCCAAACTTGCTAAAAGCCCGCCATTTTTGTTTTGAAGACTTTTGGAAAGCGCGTGGAGCGTGGAGACTCCCTGGGTTGGATAACATGACGGCCCGGAGGACAACGATTTGGGGTGCCAATATTTTAAGTGCTTTTCTCCCAAGATTCAACAGGTGGCAATATGGGCGGAACCAAAATGGAATGCCCAAGTTGGGTACTTCACTGGTTGGGCAACTTAAAAGATCAACCGGCTTAATGGAGCCCAACTAACTATGTGATTGAGTGAGCCCATCAATAGGAACAACCTAAAAAAGGTAGGCCCATTGGGTTCCTGGTGGACAACTCTGAGGCCGAAGGACACGTTTGCAAAGCGAAATTTTATAATAATAAACAAATTTTAAAAATGGAACTTTTAAAAGAATTTTTAGATGATCAATTTTGTCTAAACATTTTTAAAATTTTCGATTTTCGCACCAATTATAGATCCCACAAAATTTTTATTTCTCTTTTATTTTAATTTTAAAATTATAAAATAATAATAATAATGGAACTTTTAAAAGAATTTTTAGATGATCAATTTTGTCACAACATTTTTTAATTTTTCAATTTTCACAGACCCCACAACAATTTTATTTCTCTTTTATTTTAATTATAAATTTTTTAAATAATAATAATAATAATAATAAATTTTAAAATCATCTCTCTCATCGCATTAAATCATCTCTTTCTATCACAATAAATATAAAAAAAATTACTCAAATCATATCTCTATTTATTAACTCCCATAAAACTCTTAAAATTTTCTGACATCTCTCAAACATACTTCAAAATTTGCACTACTTTTTCAAAAAATCGAATAAAATTCTAATTTATCTCAATTTTCACAACATCACTAAAATTTTCAAAAATAAATAAATAAATGCAAACATGCCCGACAATGCTCATCTACTAGTATTTCAATTCTCAGAAGGTTTTAATAAAAAAAAAATATGAAGGAGAAATATTCTTGTGTTAACTTAAATTACAAGCCTGCAGAAACAGAAAGAAGCAACACATTCCACCAGACAAATAACGTTATTGATGCAACATCAACATAGAATGCAGTAAATTAGATATTCCACCCTTTTCTGGATTCCTGCAGACCAAAGTATCTGAACTTCTACGCTAGTGTTCCTGGTTCCAGATTCTCCCATGCAGACCCAACCGCCATTCACAGCGTTTGGTTTGGCACATGGAGAAGCCTAATTTGAATCATTTTGGTTGACCATTTTGTTTAGAATGCCGAGGTTCATCCATCCGGCCAACATTTCTCTCTCTCTCTCTCTATATATATATATATAAAGTCAAATGTTACAAATGCTTTTTTTAATCCCGGCCTGTTTTTACTTCGTTACTTTTCCTTTCTCCCAATAACTCTGTGGTTCTCGATGATAACTTTCAGAATATTGAAAAAAACAAAGAGATGCTAGGAACGGCTACGTTTCGTGAAATTGAATAATGCATGTGTTTGATATTCGGAAGAGCTGGCGCGCAACAGTATCTGAACGAGGATGAACTTGCAGAAAATCGAAACATAACCCATACGCTAGGAACTTCCATGCATGTATGTAGAAGTTCAAAAGATTTCTTCCTACGCTATAAGCCTACGGGTGGTTCTTAATTGCAGCAGCAAAGATGGTATATACAGTGAACAATTTTGAACTAGAAAGCATGTACTGGATGATGTGATGTATGTTCCCAAATCACCCCAACTACTAGCAAGTTAGATAGGTGACTGTAAAATTAAAAATCCGTATTAAAGAGTCTACGCCACTTAGATCTAAAATGTAATGTTATATAGGTATTTTGTAAAGACAACACATCCTCGAGTGACTTGAAGACATGTGATTACTTGTGATTAGTATTGACAAGTCCACATTAGTCACATGAGATTAATGTCAACTAAAAGGCCAACTGAGTTTACGAAATGACCAATCTAAGACATGAAGTATTATCTAAGGATTAATATAAGACTACATAAATATTAAGAATCAATATGAAATTTGATTATACCCAAAAGACTAATAGACTAATTAAACCTATAATAAACTCTATTAATTAGCACACTTTATCAAATGCACTCCCAAACTATGATGACTCGCTTCAAATCTATCTTTTCGTTTCGAGCTAGCTTTCATATCACATTGGCAGTTAAGTTAGATAGTGTTTTCGTCACACGTGATTTGCACGTGTTGTAAGTTTGAGAATATATTTAATACGAGGGTGATAGTTTCTAAAAATTTAATATAATTTATCAATTTCTTAAACCGCAAGAAACAATTATTTCAATGTGAAATACAAAGGGTATTATTTTTAATACGTGCGGATCACCAGAACCTACATGACTTGCATGATCTAGTGTGGTCCAAGAGACAACTTCCAATAGAAAGATAGAGTTGGAAGGTTAATCATCGCAATTTGTAGTTTGGTGGGGTGTATCTAAACAAAGGGTATTATTTTTGTGAGAATTTGTTTGGGTGTCATAAATTTTTTTAATTTTTTTTAATAATCACTTTTAATACTTTTTTTTCTCTAAAACAATAAACTTATATTAATAGGATATAATTACAACGAGAACCTACAAAAAGAAGAACCTAAAGGTTCAGCAACGAGTTTGGAAGACCAAAGTCTAAATATGAGGATACAAGGTCCTTGGATGAGATGGGCACGAAGTCCTCAGCGAGAGGACCCAAAGGTCTATGGAACACGGGAAAACACGCGAAAAATGAGTCTGAAGGCTCATTGAGAGTAACAACGGCCGCACAAGGTAGTGACAATTGCCGCTGAAGGAGAGACTGACGCATTGTCATTGATCAATCTCCCTTAGAGCACTTTACATGCAGAAACCAAATGTAGTTACAATACACAAAATTTAAACTAGCTATAGATAAACAAACTAAAACAATTAAACAAGCCTTAAACAGGGAGGCAAGCTCAAACGGGCAAAAAGCTAACAAAGGCAACGGACTAAGGTTGTGTTTGTGTTGTAATATTTTTGGTATGAGAATATGTGTTGGTATTGGGTTTAGTGAAAAGGTGAAGAGAGAGGTAATTTTTTATAGTTTTTGTAATTTTTTATATTTTTTTATGGGAGAGAGAGAGATTATATTGGAGTATTTTATTAAGAGAGAGATAAAATTTTGGGGAAGATTGGAGATGCAAACGCAGCCTAAGTTGAGCCGACTCTGGCCAGATCTGTACCGGAGGCCATAGCTTGATCGGAGAGATTGGTGGAAGAGGCTGTGCGTGGTGGCAATCAAAGGAGCTCCACGACCTAGAGGAGAGGACATGGAAGAGCGGCAAGTCACGGGAGGCGGAGGAGCTGTCTGCCTCAGCCAGAGTAGGGCATGTGAATCTACACGCATCGTCTCATCCCATCGGAGACACCTCGTTGCATATATCAGGTTAGTTTTTAATCACTTTTTCATTTACTCCTATACTTTTTTATACTAACAATTTTTTTCACAAACTCCTAACAACTTTCCGTAACTCCCACCAGAATCTACACATCTGTTAAAAAAAATTCAACAGAAAATATTTCTAGCGATCCAAACACAGTCATTGGCCCATTGTAACGTACCCTTTTACACGTTTGCGCCTGCGCTCTTTACAGTTTTCGAGGAGTTTATCCGAGAGCCTATTCTCACGGAGGCATTATTGCACTCTGGATGAGCAAATAACCTTTTGACCTGCGGAGCTGATGGTACTGTCTTGGAAAAAAATCAAAAAGTAGGAAAGCAAATACTCCATTAACAAGTTTTATGGCTGTATCCAGCCACATTTAAATTTGTTAATCACCCCGCTTTGGAGCCGAAAGAGAAAAAGCTGATAAGGCATTATCCTTGAAAGAAGGGAAGAACAACCCAAGAAACTAGAGAATGCTATTGGAAATAATATTATTTTGATCCCAACTGCATGCAAAAGAACAACACATACCAAGAAAAAGCACACATACAGAACACATAAAAAGAGAAGCGGCAAACCATGAAGGAAAGAATAGCTTTCATAAAGTACGGGGAATTAAATATATTCAGTAAGCTTCCCAAATAGATGATGTAATCAGCTCCATTATGTGTACCACCCAATTGTACGTGTGGTGGAGCCAAATGGGCCAATCTCTGCAAAGTTTCCTCGTCAAAATTATGCAACAGTTGACTAGCCGTCGATTAGAGAACCTTCTTCATTGGGATTGTTTCTCTGTAGTTCAATTATTGCTCAAAACTAAAGCAAGTAATCTAACACTTTGCGTTGCCCATTTAAAGATATGGTGAAGCAAAAGAGATTTGGATTAAAAAATTCAATGAAGATGTCGCTACGTGGTACCCAGATGAACCATCCAAAAACAGAGGGACTAGAAAGTTTGTAGGTTGTAGCTGCCACCCAAACCCCATCTTAGTAGTGAACTCTTTGCGCCTTTGTTGGCCAGATTTTTTTTCCCTTTTGCACCAGACCACCTCAGGAAGTTTTGATCTAAACTCTGGTTTTTCATACTTGCCTTTTGTTTCAGCGCACAGGGTTTTATACCAAAAAAATCGTGAAACAAATGAGATTAAAACAACTAATTCTGTGGAAAAAGGAAGAGTCAATCACGCAAAAACAATGATAAAGGAGTTTGACCTGTGAAGATCCGACACAAAAGTATATCCAACGTACATGGACTCATTTGTAGCTGCTGCTGCTTTTTAAAATGCTTTCAGAATGCATCCAAGAGCAGCATATCACTAACATAAGTGGAATCTTTGTGGAAGTCAAAATCCCAATCCATGATATTGTACTCGTGGTTCTATTATCCAGTATGTCTAGTCATCATGAGGGAATGGTAGCCAGTACTAATGCATGAGAAATACTCCTGCATAATTTTCATTCTTTTCTTTTCTTTTCTCCTCTGTTTTTTTTTTCCCTGGGTGCTCTGTTTTCTTAAAAACTGACATTCTCTTAGATTTGGTCCCACTAGGTTTATCCAGATCTTGTACGATCTATAGCATCAACTAAACTTCATCCTGCGTTTACTAACCCCACTACACCCCTCTCAATTGCAACACCAACAAAGAGGGAAAAAGAAAGAACACTGTCGACGAGGATTGCAACACCCCCAAATCCTTTTCGAGAGCAAGGGAAAGTTTTAATATTTATGCGAAAAGCAAACAAGGATACTTTTTAACTTTTTATGATGTTTTCTCCGGGGATCCTTGAATATCACGACTGTTTTACTTTATATATATATATATATATATATATATATATATATATATATATATATATATGTTTGTGATGATCCAAAAACATATATCACATAAGTAATATTGGGATATGTTCAGTTTGAGTAAAAAATATTTTATTAGTTTTTGTGCAAAGTGGAGAGAGAAATGATTTGATGTAATTGTTTAATAAAAATTTATTAAAATTATGTGAAAAATATAAAGAAAGAAAATTTCTGTTGAATAAAAAAAAGTAAAAAGTTGTTGAATATTACGTAAAATATATTAATATTAGTGTTTGAATTCTAAATATATTTTATAATAATTTTATAAATATATTTAAATTCTGAAAAAAATATAGAAAGCTTCTGACCCTCGATCAGAAAGTTTCAAAAAATTGACCAATGGACGAAGGGCCGTGAAGCTCTGCATATGCCGCAGTTGTGGTCGCCGTAGGGGCCTGGTTCTAGCTATTTGCCACGCGTTATTACTTATGACCCTAGCTTTTTCAGCACTGATGGGAATCCCCCACCCACATTCATCGTTCTTCTCTCCTGACATCTCAGTTCTTCGTACCAATTATGCCTTTTCCAATTTTTGAAGAAAAAATTACAGCCTAAAAGAAAGAACAAGCTCGAAAAGAAAAAAAAAAACTTTCACTTTTCTACGCTTCCAGTTATTCCTTAGGCGTGAGTGATTAAAGGGTAAAATTATCAAAATAAAAAAATATAAAATAATCTCTCTTTTATTATATTATTATTTTTTATTATAATAAATATTAAAAATTATCTACCTTTAATTTTTCATTAAATCTAATATCTTAAAATTGTAACGCTAAATCTAATATCTTAAAATTGTAACGCTCAAACACGTCTTTGGTCCATAAACAACATTTTATTTATAAATTTTTTGTAAAATTTTATTAAAATTTTATGTTAATGTTAAAAACGATACGTATTGAAATTAGTGAATGAATGATAAAATTAAAAATAAAATTTTAAAATATATTTAATAAAATTAAAATTTTATTAAAATTTTGTTAAAATTTTGCCAACACGCCATGTAACATGTCGCTGGTATAGCAGAAAGACACATGTCCGACTTTCTATACGTAAATCTCTCCCTAATTTTAGAAATAAACTCATAATAATCTGATTAATCTCACAAAACTATTATCGTTCTGGCGGTAGATCCCATAAACTCCATTTCTAAAGCCAGTCGCAGCATAATACGAAATTGAATCATTTTGTAACCATTTAAAACTGCTTAGTGCTGTTACATAAACCTCCCACTTGTTTGTTCACTAAAATCTCATAAGAAAATGACCTCACTTTTATGTGTAAAGGCCAAGGGCCAAAGCCAAGCCTTGAGTTAGAAAATTGTGTGCTTGAAGAGAAAGCATATCAGAGAAGGAAGAGGCGGCAGAGAGGAGAGAAATATGTGATTATTGTTTACTCAACATTTCAAGGCATGAAAATTTTCAGCAAAACAAACACATTTTAACATTTTTAATTTTTACACGTACACACTTTACTTTTCACAAACCTCAATAAATCTCAATAAAGTAAAGATTCCCAAAATTTCGAGAATATTCTCCAAAATTTTGGCAAACAAACATACCCTAACCTATTAAGAAAAAACAAACACATATGTTACAATAAAAAGAATAAATATATTTTATACCCTCTAATTTTAGATGATTTAATATTTTGCACACCAATTTATTATTTTTGTAACATTTCATTTGTCATATATTAATTTCAGAACTTTTGAACCCTCTAATTATAAAAAATAACTTTTTAATATGCGAGATGACAATTTTATCCTCAATTTTTTTTAACAATGACTATTTTATGATGGTAAAATTATAATTTTGACGCAAAAAAAAAAATCAATTTCCTCAATTTTAATGAATTGTGCAAAATGTCTGAAATCAATAATTGATGTACGTGTGTAATGTGACAAAAATAATAATCGAGAGTGTAAAATGTCTAGACCCCATAATTATAGAATGCAAAATGTATTTATCCGAGACAAAAACTACTGCCTAAATCATAGCCAATTGAGGTGGGGAGGGAGTTGGTGAAAGGCAGCTGCAGAAGTTCATCAGGTATTCTAAATCAGGTTCTTAAAAATCATAACAGTATAAACTGAAGACATCATTGCCTTGGATTCTTTAATCACTTTGAAACACTTTTCTGATGCTAGAAAAAGTTTGCAATTCCTTGCTAAATCCCATGGGAATGGAATAATGTAGTCCTAAGCAAACATAGCTCGAACCATTAAAAGCACATGGTGTGCCATTGGAAAAAATATTGTCCCAACATTCTTGAGTTTCAATCCATGCATAAAACAAAAATATACAAGACACATAAAAATGTCGGGTAGACAATTGCAGCAACCATCTGCCAACCAAGCTTTTTCTTTTCTGTTTTCTTGTGAAATGATTCATCAAGTATGGAATTTAGATCATGGGTTGTAGCAAGAAGAAGCAATGATGGAAGAGAAGAAGAGATGGGTTTAGGAACTTATTCTACTTTTGATAGGGGTGCTATTGTCTCCTCCTCTCTGCAGCCATCGACAAAACAAGAAGACTTTCATGCACCCCTCAAAAGCTATCCTAACACGATTTCCGGTTTGGTCCTTTAAGAAACTTCCCTCCCCCCCCCCCCCCTTCTTTCCCCTCAGGTGCAGCCCTCCCCAGCTCGGCACACTTGGAAGAGAAATCCGAATAAACTAATGTCAACCCCCACAGCAAAGTCACGAGGCAGGCAATACGTGTGACTATAAATTGTGCAAGTAAAATTCCAGAACCGAATGATTCGTATTCCCCCGTTGTGTTGCTTGTTGTCAGACGACATCACGTGACAGTTTTTTTTTGTAATTGGAAACCTCAAATCAGTTTTTAATTATGTTAAAAAGAAAGCCACACTCAAATAAGAACGGTCTATATAGTTTTTAAATAGAATTTTGCAGTTTCAGCGCCTTCTATCTTGTCATGGATGACTTGATAAATGTCAGAAAGTCTGGTGGTGTGTTGTTTCATAAACTATAAGCACAGATCTGATCTCCTTTGGAGATTTGAAGCATCTGGGTCCATGTCTCCAATTTTCTAACGTAGATCTGAATCTGAACTCATTTCAAGTTCCTAACAATTTTATAGCAGAATGGAAGGGAATTAGATAAGAGCAGCCCTATGCAGGCTACAATTTTTTTTTAAAAATTATCTTTTTGCAGCTTTTGAAAGAAATTAAAGTGGGGTTTGCACATAAACTAAAATTTACCTGATTTTGGCACCTCCAGCATCACGTGACAGCTTTTAGATGAAGTTAACTTGAAGGCTCCAAAAATGGAATATAAATTGAAAATGAATCCTCACCCCATCATAGAAGTTCAGATATCATTATCATCAATTAAACTATAAACCTCCTTTCTGGTGAAATTTTTATTTTGTTAGATCCAGGATTTAAATCTGGAAAGTGGGTCTTAATCCTAGCAGACCCATCCAAGCTCCACTCTAGACAAGTCTGCGTCAGACCCCTCAATGCTAGTTGGCAGAACATGCTGCAAGTGACAAAAACTGTTGGCTTACTGCTATTATTTAGTTCAATTCTTTTGCTTAGGAAAAATCCAACAGCAAATGTCAAGAAAATTATGGACAAGCCTATATAAAAGGATAAAGTAGCACATTAGAAAACTAGAGACGAAAGAGACTCACTCACCCATCTCTCCCCCTCTGCATTTGAATTAATAAACAGTTATCCACCTTCCCCCTACCTCTCCTACACCATAAACAAATGCTAGAAAACAGCCATCTAAACTTCCATTTTCTCTCTGCATAAACATCATGGCCTAGCTGTTCTTGGATCCGGAGATTCTGGGTCTTTAAATTTCTTCTTCATACAATATATTAGTACCCTTAAAAAACTCGTAGCCCACAAGACATGATTTGGTTTCTCACACCCATTGTCCCTCCCTAGGCTCAAACACCCGCTGCTCCTGTGTTGTTCCTCCAACATTGGAGTTTGTAGCAATAGCTGTAATGCCTGTATATCTATGGACCCTCTTCTACTTCCTAACAATCCTTTCTCTTTCACTTCCCTACTACTCTTTCGTAGCTTTGGCTGTTAACCAACAAGGCCAAGCTCTTCTTTCATGGAAGCACAGCCTGAGCGGTTCCCCAGAGGCCTTAAGCAATTGGGACACAAAAGACGAGACCCCATGTGGGTGGTTTGGCATCAGTTGCAACTTCAACAAGGAGGTTGTTCAATTGGACTTGAGGTATGTGGATTTACTGGGTAAAGTTCCTTCTAACTTAAGCTCCTTGTTGTCTTTGAGCAAGATTGTCCTCACCGGTACAAACCTCACTGGTTCGATCCCAAAAGAGATAGGCATCCTCGAGGAATTGAGCTTCTTGGACTTGAGTGACAATGCCTTAACCGGTGAAATCCCAAGTGAGATTTGTAACTTGCTCAAGCTCCAAGAACTCCACCTCAATTCCAACCAGCTAGAGGGATCGATACCGGTCCCTATCGGCAGCCTCACTAGCTTGAAACAGCTGACTCTCTATGACAACCAGCTCAGTGGCGAAATTCCAAGTACCATAGGCAACTTGAAGAGGCTTCAGGTTATCAGAGCCGGTGGAAACAAGAACCTTCAAGGCTCTTTACCCCAAGAAATTGGAAACTGCACTGATTTGGTCATGCTAGGCCTGGCCGAAACAAGCATCTCGGGGTTCCTCCCACCAAGCCTCGGCCTCCTCAAGAAGCTCCAGACAGTGGCAATCTACACATCCCTTCTCTCTGGCCAAATCCCCCCGGAGCTCGGGGACTGCACGGCGCTTCAGAACATATACTTGTATGAGAATTCGCTCACTGGCTCGATCCCAAGCAAACTCGGGAGCCTGAAGAATCTACAAAACCTGTTGCTCTGGCAGAACAGCTTGGTTGGCACTATTCCATCGGAGATCGGTAACTGCATACAGTTATTTGTTATCGATATTTCGATGAATTCATTGACTGGAAGCATTCCAAAATCTTTCGGTAATTTGTCGTCGCTGGAGGAGCTTTTACTGAGTGAGAACCAAATATCGGGCGAAATCCCAGCCGAGCTCGGAAATTGCGCGAAACTCTCCCATATCGAGCTCGATAATAATCAACTCACTGGTACGATACCTTACGAACTCGGAAACCTCTCGAATCTGACATTGCTTTTCTTGTGGAAAAACAAGCTGGAGGGACCTATTCCTTCTTCGATTTCCAACTGCCAGAATCTAGAGGCCATGGATTTGTCTCAGAACGGCATGACGGGGAACATTCCCAGGGGGATCTTCGAGCTTAAGAAGCTAGTCAAGCTTTTGCTGCTGTCAAATAATTTATCGGGCGAAATTCCCCGCGAGATTGGCAACTGCTCGTCTCTGGTTCGATTCCGAGCGAATAATAACAAGCTCACTGGAGCAGTCCCACCGCAGATTGGGAACTTGACAAATTTGGATTTCTTGGATCTCGGATGGAATCGTCTCTCTGGTAACATACCGGAGGAGATCAGCAGCTGTCGGAATCTCACGTATCTTGACCTGCATTCGAATTCAATAGGCGGAAATTTTCCAGATAGCATGAGCAAGCTTGTTTCTTTACAATTTGTTGATGTTTCGGACAATATGATTGAAGGGACGCTGAGCCCGAGTCTTGGATCGCTGAGTTCACTCACCAAGCTCATTTTGGAGAAGAACCGATTCTCCGGGCCCATTCCAAGTCAACTTGGTTCGCTTGCAAAGTTACAGTTACTGGACCTGAGTGGAAATGAACTATCAGGGAGTATCCCGGCGAGTTTAGGAAAGATTCCAGCACTCGAGATCGCTTTGAATTTGAGCTGGAACCAACTCTCCGGCGAGATTCCGGCTGAGTTCGCGGGATTGGACAAGCTCGGGATCTTAGATCTCTCCCACAACCAGCTGTCCGGGGACCTGCGGTACCTTGTGGATCTGCAGAATCTCGTGGTACTGAACGTCTCGTACAACAATTTTTCTGGACGCGTTCCGGACACGCCGTTCTTCGCGAAGCTCCCGCTGAGTGTCCTCGAGGGGAACCCGTCACTGTGCTTCTCCGCCGTCCACTGTGCCTCAGACTTCGGCGGCGGTTCTACCCGCAAACGAGCGGAGGCGGCGCGAGTAGCAATGATCGTGCTACTGTGCATCGCGTGCGCGCTGCTCCTGGCGGCACTCTTCATCATCCTCGGTTCGAAAAGGCGCGGGGGACGTGGATTTGGTGGGGACCACGAGCGCGACGTCGAAGGCGACGGTGACGTGGAGATGGGCCCGCCTTGGGAGGTGACCCTGTACCAGAAACTCGACCTGTCTATTGCGGACGTGGCCAAATCCCTAACAGCTGGCAACGTTATCGGCCGCGGTAGATCCGGCGTCGTTTATAGAGTGACTCTTCTCTCGGGGACAACCATCGCCGTCAAGAGGTTCCGGACGTCTGAGAAGTTCTCGGCATCGGCATTTTCGTCGGAGATTGCCACGCTGGCACGAATCCGTCACCGAAACATCGTCCGATTGTTAGGTTGGGGGGCCAACAGGAAATCTAAACTGCTTTTCTACGACTATATGTCTAACGGTAATTTGGGTGCACTGTTACATGAGGGGTCCGCAGGATTAGTGGAGTGGGAGACCCGGCTCAAGATAGCAATAGGCGTCGCGGAAGGCCTCGCTTACTTACACCACGATTGCGTGCCCGCTATATTGCACCGGGATGTGAAGGCGCACAACATCTTGTTAGGGGACCGTTGCGAGGCTTATTTAGCAGATTTCGGGCTCGCAAGATTGGTCGAGGAAGATACCAATTCGTTTTCGGCTAACCCACAATTCGCTGGGTCTTATGGCTACATTGCACCAGGTGAGTTTTATTTTCCTCCTCAGCAAATTTAAGCTAGTTAGAATAATTTCATTTCTCTAATCAATATTTACTTATCTTAACAATCAGTATAAACAGAGTTGACTAGTAGAAAAATCAGATCTTAAATTTACTATTCCAATTGAATGGTACAGTTCAGAGAGAAATAGACACGGCATATCAGTCATAATATTATCCATATTAATTATCAAACAATATAAACTCCATAAATTGTATCTCTCCAAATTAAACCATCCAATTCGTACAACAAATTAGAGAAAATATCTATCCAGAGAAAACATTATTAGCTAGTAAAATTTACCTCATAAGTTCTATGCTACATGGATTATTAGACTCCTAAACCAACTAGCAGTATAGGAGGGATGAGACAAAAAAATGCTCGTTATCAGTAGAATTCTAGGATTCTTTTGAATTCTAGAATTCTACAACTGAACATGTTTTGTAACATCATCTAAAAATTACTTAAAAATAATTTTTGCATGCATATCAATAAAGTTTAACATCACTTAAAAATTCTCAAAACTAAATTGAAGGGTTTGTGTACTTTTCCGAGATACTAGAAACTAGAATTTTAATACGGCTATATGAGTTCAGCAAAAGTTACAAGAAATGGGCAACTTTACAACCTCTGTAGACGCTTCTATTATGGTTGTTTGCTGTTGCTTTTTGTTTGAAAGCTATGCCTCATTATTTGGAAGGACTGTTGCACATGATAATTGTTGGGAAGATAATCTGCTCTTGGACAAACGATTCGGTACCGTTGCTAATGACAAGACGTGTATTTCGCATGGCATGTTTCCAAAACGTCACATTCCTTGCGCTGCTCCTCCGCCACATTCTGCACATAAAGATCTGAATTCATTTGCAACTTGTGCGTGGAATAATAATTGCTCCCCTGAGCAGCTGAGCTCATGAAAATGGGACTGCTCTGTTTTCTATGGTAATTACGACGAAGTAAAATTATTCTCTAACTCTTGGGTTTCAAATGGGATGTGCAGAATATGGCTGCATGTTGAAGATCACTGAAAAGAGCGACGTATTCAGTTTCGGGGTGGTTCTGCTAGAGATCATAGCTGGGAAAAAACCAGTGGACCCTTCGTTTCCTGATGGACAACATGTTATTCAATGGGTCCGAGAGCACCTGAAGAGCAAGAAGGACCCAGTACAGATCCTGGATCCCAAGCTTCAAGGCCATCCAGACACTCAAATACAAGAAATGCTCCAGGCGTTGGGAATATCCCTTCTCTGTACAAGCAATCGTGCGGAAGATCGCCCCACAATGAAAGATGTAGCAGCATTGTTGAGAGAAATTCAACAAGAGACCGCTGTGGGAAGCGAGGCCCACAAACCGACCAGCAACTCCTTGAAAAAGATGGAAACGCCGTCGTCGTTTTCATCATCGTCGGTAACCCCTGCTCAATTGCTTCTCCTCCGAGGCTCTTCTCAGTGTTCGTTGGCTTACTCAGATTCCTCAGCTGGTTATTCGTCAGGAAACCAATAATCGCTTGATGTTACGTAGCAAGGGAAATTATTATGATTCCAAATAGATATATTCATTTGTAGGAGTAGGTGTAATATGGGAATTGTAAAGAGTTAAGCGGGGTTTTGCATAAATTTGGAAACCAGATTGAGCAAAATGAGTGTACAGCAAATTTGGAAATTGTTTTTCCTAGTAACTTGGGATTCTTTCCTAAATTCCCAATTGAAGATTGCACCATAATTCACGGAGAGATATACATAATAGGTAGATCTCATTATAAGTCACGTATTATTCAAAACTTTATATAAATAATATTAAATAGTATAAAATCTATTCCTCTCTTCAAATTACATCCTACAGTGAAAGATTCAATCCTATAATAAATTAGGATAGAAATTACATAGGAATATTCTTATTTTCACAACTAAAACGAACGCCATTTTTTTCTTTTTATATATCACCGGATGATACGACATGTGAGAAAGACGGGAGGGAAATTAGAGAGTAGGAGGAAACACTAAAGCGTTGTTTCATTGTGAAGTCATTTTCCATCGCGTCTGCAAAAAAGAGAGAGAGAGAAGAGGACGTGTTGATGGATGTGTGTGAACGAACGCGTTGTTGTAATTGGAAGGAGGAATAATTAGTTTTAAATACTCATCTCTCTCTATCCCTCTCTTTACCTTCTTGGGTATGAATGTGATAAGAGCTGGGGGATGAGTGGTTGTGGGGAAATGTGGGCAATGATTGGGCGTTTGAACCCCTCAATCTCATCTCTCTAGACAATTGATCTATACAGGCCCCCCACCACGTCACGTGGACAAGCATTCCAATTTCCATTTCTAAGAGGCCCTTAAAAGAAGAAGAAAAATGCTAGTTCGGGGGTGAAATAAATTGGCAAACAAACCAAAAAAGAAATTAGGGGCCAATAGTAATTTGTCATAAAGTTATAATATATGATATTATATCAGCAATTCTTTTGTGGGTGTTTATAGATAGCAGTTATATGAAAAGTTGAAGAAATTTCGTGTGTTGGATTGGAGTATTGAAGATATTAATAATTATGATTAGTTGATTAAACTTATTAATTTCTTGTAATTAAAAAAAACTTATTAATTCCTAATATTGTATGCAGCAAAGTGCTGAGAGAGAGAGAAAGGTACATCTTCTTCAAGGTCTCTGTTTGGGTCACGTGACGCACATGCATGTTAGCTGCAAAGGACAGACTCTTGCGACTTAATGGACCCAATTAACATGTGAGATCTGATCAGATCCACTGCTGGGTGCTAAAATATAGAAGCAAAGTCGGGAAATTTTTTGGTTATAATATATACCCATAATAACAAGTAGATCAAAGAATCCCAACGTCCATCATGGGTCCGTCACATGCATGCATGTAATGTCACGTGACTCCATGAATATGCATATTGCCACAGTTCCAACATTCTCAGCCTACAGCTGCACCGTATAGGAGTAGGACCCTCTAGTTAATTTAGCTACGTTAGGGTTGAATTTGTAAATATCATGCATCTTTTTAGAGGGCCTTTCAGAGACGAAGTCAATATTAGACATTAATGGTAGGACCAAAATGCAACAAAAAAAAATTATCTTTTCCACCATCGACACTCATGAGCATCTACTGACTCAACTTGTGGGACTGCTTTCTTTATACTGGGGACGCTTGAGCAGCATGCATTGATTATTGTGGGACTTCATTAGACCTACTATGGGATGGGATTAAGGTACTGGTTTTGGACTTTAATTTCACTAGTTTTTTTGTTTGATAAAAAAAGCCCAATGAGCAAATTTTGGTAAAGATATCTCTCACGAGTCATTGTCAGCTGAAAAGAAAATGCCTCTAAGGGTATGTTTGTTTAACCACGTAATGAAATCAGTAAAACATTTTACTTGTTTCCAATATTTGAGATGCAATTGAAAATGAAGTCAATTGAAAATCTTTTAAAGTCAACTGAAAACTTCTCTTCTTTTCCAGAAAATAAAATAACCCCAAATTTTTCAGAAACCAAACTTCATTTTTTACTTCCTCTCACCAACATTTCCAGCTCTCACCCCACCCCACACCCCGACGTTTTCAGACGTTGTTTCTCTTTCTCTCTCCCCCACTCACTGCTTCTCTTTCTCTCTTGCCCACTCAAGCTCATCGATCTCCAAATCAAGAAACACGAAAAAGCCCTAGATTCGGAGTTGTAGTTGGGATCTCCTCTCTTGCCCACTCAAGCTCATCGATCTCCAAATCAAGAAACACGAAAAGCCCTAAATTCGGAGTTGTAGTTGGGATCTCTACTGTCTACGCGATTCACTGTAAGAACTTCAAATTTTTTTCTTCGGTAGATTCATTTCACTTTGCCGATGTGTGGACATTATCTCGATCCCCTTGGTTGAGCTCTGTTAGACGCACTCTGATCCACTTCTCTGTTCCTCTTACTCATTGCTCTGTATTCTTCTTTCTTCTCCGTAATAGTAGTGGTAGTTGTGGTTGTTGATAGTGAGAAAAGCTCTATGATATCTGAGAAGCTCCAGAGACCTTTTTTGATTTGGGAATCAGACTAGGACCCTTAGTTTCAATGGGATTTCGACCCAGATCTGTTTCAATGGGGATTTCGACATAGTTATGTGACAACACACCTTGAGTTTTGAAATTTTTGAATGGCAACGGTAACAAAACCGTATGTTGGTTTGGATGGGGATGTGAGGGAGTCGACAAGGATGGAGAGAAGGGGAAGGGAGGAATTGGGGGTGGCTTAGGCGGAGATAAAAACAATACATTTGATAAATTATTCATCAATAGGAAACCAAAAAAGAAAGTAGAGCAAAGGGGAAAAGACGAGCTTAAATAGGGGAGCTTCTTCAACAGTCATAACCAATTAGTGGTACTACTCGTGACGCTATTGATACTGAATTTACTACACCAGATGGCCAGGTTTGACTAGTTTTCAGTTTTTTCTTGTCACTGACCGGTAATTGAGTTGCGTTTCTGTTAATAGCGAAAACTTTTTTTTTCTTTATAAAAACCATACATTTGACTTGTTTTTTTTTCTTGTCTTCCATTACTAAAATATAAGAGCTGATATTGCATATTAATTGATGGTATCTCAACTTACTTTGTTTACATGCGTAATAAATGAGTGTGTGCTATCAGACCATTACGTACTGCAATATTTCCTTAATAGGATTCTAATACTTGTGGAGAATGTTTCATCAATTAAAGTGAAAAATGGTTTTGTTACACTTAAGAATTCTGTCGGATAATTAGTTTTTTACAGAAGTTCTGGCTGATTGATATTGCTGGCATCAGAAGAAGGGCAGCTGTAGCTTCATCAAGTAGTTTTTTAATGTTTTATTGTTTTATTGTCAATCATGAACTTGGAGAACCTGTTCTTTGGATCACTAGGTCGGTGCCCGACCAGTCATTATGTTCAATGCAAGTTGACCTTTTTTATTTCATTCTTTAGAAATGTACTTGCTTGACTTTATGATTTGAACTCCAAATGAAAAATATGATATGGGTTTCAAAAGGGCAGTTACATATGGAACATCACCTAGTTTTTGATATACTGTGAATTCCCATGTGTAGATGAGTGATAATGAGAGAAAAACAATAATTATGGGTGCAACTGCTTGTGTTATTGTTGTTGGTCATCTAGTGTTAGCTAATATTAGTCGTAGGATCCTTCAATTATCTAGGGAGCCTCATGTTAATCAAGCCGATGAAAGAGAAAATTACCTCAACAACATACTTTATGGAACCGATTCTCATTGCGTAATCAAATCAGGATGAGACTAGTTGCTTTTTTTGAGTTGTGTAAAGTTTTTGGTGAGAATCACTTGCTGCATGAAACAATGAAAATCTCTATCAAAGAACAAATGTTTATTTTTTACACATTATTGGACATAATGTAAGGATGCAGGTTATTGGAGGAGGGTTGTACAGATCATCTGAGACTATTCACCGATATTTCAAAGTTGTCCTTAAAGTCGTCTTACGGTTGTATAAGCTTGTCGTTAAACAACCCGATGGAGGTACACCTCCAGAGATAAGGAATAACACACGTTTTTATCCTTTCTTCGAGGTTAGCATTAAGAAGTCTAATGTTATATTTATTTGATTGTCAACTAAAATGTCTTACTATAAAACATAACTTCTTTTGATTCTCATATCCACCAATAGGATTGTATTGGTGCCATCGATGAAACACATATTCGTGCATATGTTCCAAGTGAGATTAAAGGAAGGTTTCATGGTCGAAAAGGGGAAACAACTCAAAATGTTTTAGCTGCTATTACATTTGAGTTAAAGTTCACTTATGTATTAGTTGGCTAGGAAGGAAGTGCACATGATGCTCGTGTTTAAAATGATGCACTTTCTAGGCCAATGAGTCTTAAAATACCTTAAGGTATTTTATTGATATATATATATATATATATATATATATATATATATATATATATATATATATATATATATAAATATTTTTTCTGAAAGTTGTGAGTAAATGGTATTTTATAGTGATTTATTTTGTCTTATTTGTTTTTTATAGGCAAGTATTATCTGGGTGATGCTGGTTATGGAAATCGAAATGGAATTCTCTCTCCTTATCGTTCAGTTCGATATCATTTAAAGGAATTTAGTGATCATCCACCAGAAAATGAAAATGAATTATTCAATTTTCGTCACTCTTCTCTACGAATTACCATTGAGCGAGGTTTTGGAGTTTTGAAGAAACGCTTTCGTGTATTGGACGCTAATCCGTATTGGTCATTCCCAACACAAGTAGATGTGGTATTAGCATGTTGTCTTGTTCACAATTTTATAATGGGAACCGATCCTGGAGACTTGATTATGGACGAAGCAAATTCTGATGAACTATCTCGAGAGGATAATCATAGAACTCAACAAACTCGTGGTGAAGAGAGGGAAGAAAGTAGAGAATGGAACATGAAACGGGATGTGATAGCACAAGCAATGTGGCAAGATTATTCGACTAGGAGAAATCTGTAGTTGCCTAGTTGGTTATGATTTAGGTTGTGTAATGTCTTTCATTCAAGTTTATATGTCATTACTAAGTTGGTTATGTAATCGACATTAGTCATTTTGAAGATATTTATGTTTTTACAATCTTGTTTGGATTATGATTTATGTTATGTAATATCTTTTGTTTGGTGTCGTAAATTGCCAATATATTTCAATTTGTTTTCCTCTTTACTAATTATTACCTCTGTTATTCTGCATGATGTGTTTCCTAGTATGTCTATGTTTGATTTCATATGAATGGTGAACACTTGACACTTAAATTTTGATTTATATTTAATGGATGCGAATGGAACGTGTTAGCGTGAGATTTGATATCTTTTTTTTTGTCATTATACATATGGGAAAGGGTAAGAATTTTAGGTGGTCGAAACTTATGTCACACAATTTGCTTGAGATATTAGCTGATGAAGCTAAGAAAGGCAATAAGCCCTCCAACACATTTAATTCCTCCTTATTTGCACGTGTTGCAAAGGAAATTTCAGAGAAATTTGCAGTTGATTGTCATCCTAAACATGTCAACAACCATCTTCGAACCATAAAGACCGCTTGGAACATAATTGTCAGAGTTCGTGATAATAAAAGCGATTTTGGGTGGGTTGAAAATTTGAAGATGATTACGTGTTCAAAAGAGATTTATGACCAGGAAAAGAAAATGCCTCTAAATTTTCAAAATCAAAGGATTTGATGACTGTCATTCCTTGCCTTTAAAGATTCAAGAGATTAAAGACTGAAAAACAATTTATGTGGCATTTTTTTGTTAAATCAGAAGTATTATATATGAAGAAACTACAACAAACTACAAAGCAAAAAGCGAGAAAAAACAACATAGCCTAAATAAAGGAAAAAAAACAAAGCTAAGCTAAGGAGGCCGGATCCCATTGAATTTTCATAGGCCTCTATTGAGGAGAAATGGTGCGAGAACATCTCCTGAAAAGGAGTGGGCTGCTAAATGATGAGCTTCTAAGTTGTCAGCTCAAGGAATATGCAAGGGAGAGAAAGAATGAAAAGAGAATATAAGCGGTTGGAGGCATTGGATGATAGAGGCAATCTTCCAGGGAAAAACTGGGTATGTTCGCTTTCAACATTTTTCTAGGATTTGCATACTACTTTTTAACATTACAATCTCAACATCACAAAAACACGCATTCCAATACAACTTATTATTACTTTTTTACACACATAAATACAAGTCAATACATTCTACACGCATGCAAATAAAGTTCAAACATCACTTAAAATTTTTCAAAACACTTAGAATCTTAAAATTTCACCAAAACGAACATGCCGAAAGTTGGGAGAAGATCCATGCAAGTAGGATAATAGGATACATTTAATTACAGTTTTTGAGTCACCTTGAAAGTGTAACGTGGAAATCTCGAGGTCTGATGCTTTAGACAAAGTCAGTAGAGCTGCCTTCGCTTCGCCAATAAGTGGATCAGTAGTACTAGATTCTTGAGTCCAGAAATGTATAATATCACCATTGGAGTGGAAAAGAATAGCTGCACTCATGGGAGAAGAAGCTTGAATCGGTACATCAAGTCATTTTAAGAGAATTGTCTGGAAGGAATAAGGAAGCCGAAACTTTATGAAGAAGTCTTGGCGAAACTTTCCATGCTGCAACATGATCCTTGTGAGTATGAAGTAACTGCTGAAGAAGCGACATAGGATCAATTCGAATACGATCGCGCAATAATTTATTTCTAGCCATCCATATCAAATCTAACAATATAATAACAAATAGCTGAAATGAGTGATAATCACTGAGATCCAGACCCAGAAATCTTGAAGGCTTTAAAATGCATTTTACCTAGTCATCGATGGAGTCATACTTGGGGGTGTAACTCCGGTCCGGCCTCAGGTTCCATCACCGGTTCCGGGAAGCTGAGGTCCGTAGCTTCTAGGAACCGGAACCGGTGGTGGATTTGGAGTTTTCCAGGAAGCGGAATTTTTCACCGGTTCAACAGAAAACTGGTTCCAGTTATTTTTTTTATTTTATTAAATTAAATATAAAATTGAAGTCGTTCTATTTTAAATAGGGCAACATCGTTGAGGTGTTATTTTTTTTAAATAATATAATACCGTGGATCCACGATATTTGATTCCAAAAACCCTAAGTGACTTAGCGACTCTCGCAAGGTTGAGCCTCCTTTCCATCACAACTAAGTTCTCCTCTCCTTCGTGACCCTCCCTCAGTCCTCACTCCCTGTTCGACGTTCTCACTCTCAGGCTGCCTCTCAGGCGCTTCAATTTAATAGCTCTGCCAAATGCCCACCTCCTCCACCATCTCAAGCGCTTCAATTTACTCCAATGGGCAAAGATGGAGCTCCATGAGCAAAATTGAAGCCAATCCACTAGGACAAGGTTAGAGCGACCTCTGATCGTTCTACCGTTTGGGATAAGCTTCGCTCAAGTTCATTCGAGTAAGTTTTATGTTTGTTCTTGTTCTTCCGTTTCTTTTAAAAAAAACATTTAAACCATCCCATCATATGGCTGAACGGGCACTGCTTAGTGGAGCTGCTGGCAAATTGATCATCCAATGTCTGCCTAGTAATGCAATAAAATGTGACGATAATATATGGAATAGAACAATTTCTTGTGGACGTATTATTCATTGTGATATATTGCTTAGGAAAAAAAAGCATCCCATCATATCTCATTTGACGGAGTCTCTCTCTGTTGTTGCTACAGTTGACTTAATTTTCTGTATAAATTGAAATATATTATGAATCATAAACAGGTTGAACGAGAAAATGATTGAATCACTCTTTGGGTACAATCTACAACATTTTAAGGGTGATGAAGCAAAGAGTAAGACTCCCTCTCCAAGCAAACATGTCCTTGACCCATAGAGACTACAGAACATAACTATACTCTCAAAAGCCTTTAATGCGACCGCTGAACAAGTATGTGAAGCACTAGTACAAGGTATAACTCCTTGACTTAGATCATAGGCTATTTTATCAAGTGCTTATTCTTCTGCATAGCAAGATGCAATTGTAAAGAGCATGGAGTAACTATATAACGCGAACTAAAAGACAAGGTGCTTATAGATTTCTCATGAATTGGGTGTCCAAGTGAAATTATAAGAAATGCACTTATGTCAGAATTGGACTTTCAAGTTTGAATGTGATTCTCATGAATGGAGGACACAATTGTGTATAAAATCATACTTCCTACCTACTTCTACTGCTTAGCAATACTAATTGTTCTCTCGTAGAATGATGGCTCTTGTAAGCTTGCACTTCTAGCAAATGGATTATTTACTAAAAAAACACTCATAGTCCACTCTCAAAACTGAATCTTTTCCCAACACACACACCATCAGTTAATTATAGTGTTTGTCAAATGAGCAGGGAATGGCTTGTGTTTACAACAACTGGAAGCACTGGTGAAGATGGTACCAACTAAGGAAGAAGAGACTAATCTCTAGCTATAAAGGAGAAATAAGCGAACTGGGTTCTGCAGAGAAGTTTGTCAAAGTAATTCTTGCTATACCATTTGCCTTTCTACAAGCTGAAGCCATGCTTTATAAAGAAACTTTTGAAGAAGAGGTAGTTCACCTGAGGAGTTCTTTTTCAATGCTAGAAGTAATCATCAAACCAAAACCCAATCAGCTTTCATCAAACCCCATGTTTCCAATACAACCGAGTATCTCACTCTGATCAGTGTTTGATGTAAATTCTTAATTTTTTTTTGTATACTTGTTATGTTCATTTATATAATTGATATCTTTGTAATGAATTGAGAAATGCTCATGTGAAGTTAAGGTTGTATATTTTAATTTTCTGATATATTATTTGTGAATTGTGATGAATGAATAAGATCTTTATTTTTTTTGTAAAAAATGATTAAATGGGCCAAAAAATATGAAACATTATCAAAATTTCTTTATCCGCTAAGTCCGCTAAGAGTCGGAAGCGGAAGCGATTTTAGCCATCCGCTAGTTAGCGGACCAGATGTTGGAATGATGAATTTCGCTTCCGACATGTCCGTTATTCACCCATAGTCATACTGAAAGGATTCCACATTTAAAGCCCATGGTGATAAACGTCAAATGAGACGAACAAAAGACCAAGAGAACAACGTATGCATAAGAGATTCATAACAATGCCCACAAAAGAGACAAATGGATTCTCCCTGAAATGAGTACTTTAAATTCATGGCAATTCGTTGGCGAGTAGGTAGAATGTTACAAGCTACTTTCCAAACAAGAAATTTTAATCTCTCATGCATTTTGAGTTGCCATAATTTTTTCCAATCAGTTGATGGCACATTACTAGAACTATTAAACTGTCTGACGAGGTTACTCTGTATGCTGATTTAACAGTGAAGAGGCCTTTAGAGTCTTGGGTCCAGACCAATTTATCCAAAGTGTTGGAAGGAGGGAGATGGATCTGAAGAATCTTTGCAACCGTGGAATTGTTGGAAAGCATTGTTGAGTAGGTGAACATTCCAATACCTAGAGGAACCATTAATAAAATGCTTGACCAAGGAATCTAAATATAATCTTTGAGAACCATTGTAGGGTTGAGGTTAGAAGTTAGGCAAACTGGGAATCCAAGGATCCAACCAAGTACGAATAGATTCACCATTTCCCACTACAAAACATCGACCTTGAGAAATAATGGAGCGTGATTTAAGAAGCCCTTTGCAGATCGAAAATGAAGAGGAATTTCTTTCCACCTACATGGATTCCACATTTTAAAGGTATTTGGCTATAAGAAAATCAACCCATGGCCTATGATGTGAGGAAGCCATCAACCAACCCATTTTGGAAAGAAGCGCCATATTCATATCACTCGTTTTCTTGATGCCCATACCTCCTACAAACTTGGGGGTGCAAATTTTATTCCAAGAATGCAGAGAGGTGTTGATTACCATCCGACCGAAAGCCCCACCAAAATTTTTGAAGTTGGAATCAATAGAGTTGCATGTTGATTGAGGGATTAAGAATGAAGACATGCCATAAATTGGAATAGTAGAAGCAACCGATTTTATTAACATGGTTCTTCCTGCTTGGGACAAAAGGTTTGCCTTTCAACCTGATAATCTTGTCTTCCATGCGATGCTGAAAATTCATAAAAGCTACGGTTTTAGATCTTGGCATCAATAATGGGAGACCCATATGGCAAGAAGTAGACATTGGTGAAAAACCAAATCTCTCTCTAATCAATCTGGTAGTGGATCTTTCAGTATTGGCGGTGATGATATAAAATATTTATGGGCATTCGAAGCTTGACCCGACCATTGAGAGAATAGATTTAAGCATAATTCAATATGCTTAGCCTCTATAGATGTGGCTTGTCCAAAACTAATAAATCATATGCATACATAAGGTGAGTGATGGGGGGCCTACTCTGCTTAACCTGATGTCATGAATCAATGAGAGAGAATTTGCTTTATCAAGCATATGAGAGAGGATCTCCATACCAATGACAAACAAGAAGGGAGATAAAGGATCACCCTGACGAAGGCCTCTAATGAAATAGGAAAACACTCTCTAATCTAGTTAATCCATTTGGTACTATATCCAAACATTTTCAGAGCCAGAAGGATCAGACTCCATTTCATTCTATCAGAAGCCTTTGTCATGTCAATCTTGAGAGCAAGGTTTCCTTTTCTACCTTTCTTAAGGGATAGAGCATGGAAAATTTCACGAGTCAATATCGAATTGTTTTGTATAAGACAACTCGGTACATATGCTGATTGATGTTCAAAAAATCATTATGGGTAGAAAAACCTTTAATCGAGATGCAATAATTCTGAAAATTATTTTGTAGCTAATATTGCAAAGGCTGATAGGACGAAAGTGCTACACTGTGAGGATTCTCCAGTTTTGGAATCAGAACAATAAAAATATGATTCATAGAAGGTAATAGCTTCCCACCATTGAAGAAGTCTTGAATCACACTGATAATATGAGTACTCTTTATAGAACAGAACTGGGAGACCATTTGGACCAGGGGCTTTATTCGAACCCATAGATTTGACAGTGTGGTGAATTTTCTCAGAAGATGGAATTGAATCCAACTTAATTGATTCTTAGAGATCAAGGACAAGAGTAATAAGATTCGCCAAATCAAAGGGAATGGATGGATTGTTAGACTGAAAGAGTTGATCAAAATAAGTAGTCAAAAGATCACCAGTATGTTTGCGTCCTGTAGTCCAAGAAAGATCATCTTGTTGAAGGGAAATGATGGAGTTGCGATTTCTGCAAACAATAGTAGATGCATGGAAGAATTTTGTATTCAAATCCTTTGACACTAGCCATTCAACTCTGGAATGCTGCCGCCAGAGGGAATTATGTCGAATCAAATGCTAATGGATTTCGGCCTTAAGAGAGGACTCAAGTGCCAAATTTTGTACTGACGAATCTTGTTGCTAATATGCTTCTTGTGTCCATAATCAAAGTGCTTTTTTAGCTTTCTCCATCTTTTTCGTTAATCTAAGGGCTGGGCGAGCATTAATAATCTGACTCCATACTGACGCAACAGTATAAAAGCTACCAGGATCCCGAACCACACTGTCTCAAATTTAAAAGGACGAGAGACAAGCTGATTCTGACCTTCCAGATTGAGAATAAGAAGGAGGTGGTCTGAGACTATCGAAGGAGAATGCAAAATAGATGCATTCAGATATTGAATTCGCCATTTATCATTGACGAGTCCCCTATCGAGCTTTCACGGATGTTAGCACAACCACCACGTCCATTGCTCCACGTGAAAGGATTACCATTGAAACCCAAGTCGATTAATCCATTATTGGTGATGAATTGTCTTAAACCACCAGAAGATGAACAAGCAACAGGTCGACCGCCTTTCTTTTCAGTTGGAGAGAGAACTGAATTAAAATCACCCATCAATAACCATGATTCTGAATGAGAATCAGCCAATGTTTGTAAAGAATCCCAAAACTGTCTTTTATCGCAATACTGAGATGAACGGTAAGCTAAAGTCGGAAAGAAAGCTGAGACAAATCAGGACACAACAAAATATTAAGCATCCATTGAGTCATTGAGAGGTACCCAAAATATTTACAGATAGGTTGGGCGGCCACATAAACAGAAGACCTCCCTTAGAACCAACCGGTGGTGCAGAGACAAAATGAGAAAAGCCAAACTTATAAACATTACTAGCAGTTTGACTTTCTTTAACTTAGTTTCTAAAAGGAAAATACAATCCGGGTTATACATAGATATTAGGGCCAACGGAGCACGACCCACCGAGCTTGACCTAGGGTTCGGTTATTGTCATGAGCCTTACTGTCCTGAGCCATTATGAGCAGCGGTTAGCATTCATTTTGAGCAATCGAATGGTTTATTTATTCCCACGTCATTTAAAATAAACCGACCCAAGCTCCGCCCATTTTAAGCAAATACCGACCCGTTTTCAACAAACCCATTTCTTTTGACTCGCAATTTGCCCTCCTGAAATCATTTGGGGATTTCAGAAACAGAGCAACAGATCGCAGCCCAGCCACCGTATTCCGTCGCTTCTTCCCCAGGTTTGCTGAATACCTCTTCCTGCAACTTCTTTTAGATCTTCTTAATAGGGTAGATGGTTCTTTCAAAGACCGATTCGTTTCTGGTGCATCTGGATGTTCATAGAATTCAACTTCTACGACTATTTAAATATTACAGAACTAAACTGAATTGATCTAATGTTTTCCCGTCAATGGTGTATTTTTCACATCTGACAGCAATCTGGACAGCATTCGATATCTTGAATGTGTTTACTATTTACGATAAGTATGCTTCATTCTTTCATGGCCCAACTTATCTTTTTAGGTTTGGCATTCAGCTGACAGTTCTTTTCTTTTTAGGTTTGCCATCCACCTTTTACTCAGTGAAGCGATGAAAGCTGTTAGGCATATATTCAACAATTCTGTTTACTGGTTCCGTCTAAATAATTTTTTCTTCTCTTGTTATTAAATTGGTGTTTTGAATTTTTTTTAAATCTTTTCCATTGTCATTTCTTCTCTTCTTATTCTTCCCCCATACGTTGTTGACACCTGCAGGCAGAATGGTTTTCACTATCTATGTCTCTCTTCACTAGAGTAGGTTGTTATGAGTTTCCTAGTTTTTTTTTTCATTTTGGTCAGGTTCTTAATATGCTATATCTTCCATTGCAGTATGCACGCCAGCATTTGGAGAGTTTTATGTTTAGACATGGTTACTACAAGGAAGTGTATAAGAGCATCAACCACTACCCTCATGCCAAGCCTACTTTCCAAAGAAGTCTTCTTTTTGGCTGTTCTAGTGAAAAAGAGCACCGGAGAGAAGTTGGTCCTACTACATCGTGAGAGAAGGTGGTTATACGAAATCTTGGTGAAGTCTAATGACTTGGGTGGACATATCTAAGTACAAAACGGGAGTGATAACACTAATCTTATTCAAGTGTGTAATTCTCCTACGTTCTGTGGTACTTGATTTGCATTTTGTTTTATTAATATGGTTTATACTTTTGAGATATGTTCTGCTGGTCAGAGGTACACCGTTATAGATCATTGAACTTAATGGATTGGCTGACGAATTTTCCTTAAGCTATTATGGTGATGCATTATCGGCTTCAAAACTCCAGCAATATAATATATTTAGCTGAAACCTTGTCTACTCAAGTTGCTCGGTTTCCCTTGCATGGTCAAACACAAGTAACTTTCTTTGTGGTCCATAAATAAGTTTGGAATTATTAACTTCTACTTAGAGCCCTCTTGATGGGCCTTCCTTCCGAAATACCTTAAACCAATAATTCTTTGTGACTTTCCAGAAAATATACTGTGGGGTCACAAAATATACTTGAAGGATGGGCCTTCCTTCCAGAAAGTAACTTTTATGCATTTCAAACTTGTGATGAACATGAATCCGAGTACTTGAAGAATAAAACGTAAGGCCTTGTACTTCATAGGCTTTACCGTGATAGTTTCTAGATTGTGGGGTCACAAAATATACTGCCAAGGCTTTAAAGACAGAATCACAGTTACAGTTACTGCCAAGGCTTTAAATCACAGAATCACAGTTACTGCCAAGGCTTTAAAGACAGAATCACAGTTACAAAATATACTTCCGCCAAGGCTTTAAAGACATGAATGATAACTGTGATATTAAATCACAGAATCACAGTTACTGCAACTCCAAGCAAGAGTAGCTTAAAGAATGAACTCTACAACTCGCCAAGGCTTTTAAATCGTCCACTTAACGATTCGTCCTCCCCGTCATCGTCCTCCTCGTCCTCTTCCTCGTTGGATGCCTATGAATAAAGAATGCAAAAATATATAAGTTACACTAATGGTAAATTTAACATTATTGTATAAGTATCAAATTAGAGAATATACCTCCAACTCATCTAGTTGCAAACGACGAGACACTGGTTGTGACAAAGCACGACCAACTCCACGGCCACGACCACGCGAACTCCTTCGCTCAAGTCCGTTCTTTAGTCGCTTATTCCCTTTATGCTTTGGCAAGTCCGCTCTTGAAACCTTTTGCAACAATCCCCGTAACAACATCCACTCCAGAACCCGCACTAACAGGGGCAGAAGGATCTTCAATATCATCATCATCATCATCCAATGACAACTGAGCAAGAAGATCTTCTAGTGCAGCGTGGTTACGCTCAAAGATTGGCCAAGATTTTTTTCTATCCCCACAACGCTGAATAGTTGAAGCGTACAGGTTTATATATCTTCTACGGTTTATCACCTTTACCAACTTCGGATCAATCGTAGCATGTGACCTAGGGATCGGTGCAACTGACTGTCTAACATCTTTTCTCCACCTGGTCAGAATATAGTCATCAGGAATGCACAACACTCCCTTCTGTTTAAGCACCCATATAATGTGACTGCAGATGACACCCACAAAGTTGAACTGTTTACAACTACACTGGTGAAACTCATTCTCCGTCTTGATCACATAACGCTTAGCTGATGAACAATCATGAGTGTTGTCTCGGCTGCATACGTGTAACTCAACCTCTTCGTTCTCAATACTTTCCCTCCGACAGTTAAACTTAAGATAACCAACTTTTCGTGCTTGTTCCAGAAAAATAGTCAACATAGAGGGAGTGTAGACTTCTGCTGCATGGTCACATAAAAAATCCCCAAATGGTCCAGTGTGTACTATATCGATCATCTGAAAATTTGCCCGTGACTCGTTGTATCGCAACTCATCGACTGCTCGTTGAAAATTTTGTAGGAATCGATCCATATTCATAACTGTGTTCAAGTACCTACGTAATGTCGCATTGAAACTTTCATTTATCTGAGTCGTCTTCTTCCCAGCACAGAAAACATTGCGTACGTACTTTGGCGCCCACTTCTCCCGTTTTTCATAAATCCTCTGCAACCATTCAATGTGTTGGAGTTCATGCTCCTCAATCATTTTACTCCAACATTGTTCAAAGTCATCTACCTCATGGTCAAACAGAAGCCTCGACCAGTCACTTTTGAAGCCCTTGTTGCCAAACAATGGTCCCAAATTCTTCAATGCATTTTGCGATATATGCCATGCACATAAAAAATGGTGTGTGTCTGGTAGGGCAGATGGGATTGCAGCTAGCATACCTGCATCTTGATCCGTGAACAAAGATTCGGGAGCCTTCTCATTCATACACTCAACGAATGTTTGAAATAGCCAATTGAATGTTTGCGACGTCTCGTCAAACAATAAGCATGCCCCGAACACGACCGATTGTCTGTGATGATTCACCCCTAGGAATGCTCCCAATGGCCTATTAACAAAAAACAAAATAATGTAAAACCTATTGAAAAATACTAACTACTATTCTATCAAAATATAAATCACAACCAAATAATATAAAACGATTAAATTAAATGTCCTCATTACCTGTGCTCATTGTTCGTCCTGTATGTGGTGTCAAATGACACGAAATCCCCGAATATGGCATAGTCGTTTTGCATTGAATGGTCCGACCAGAAGATGTTAGTAATGTGTTCATCTTCATCCATCATGACCCGAAAGAAGAACTCTGAATCTTTCTTCAGCTGATCACCAAACCAATTAACAAGAACACCGGCTACACCAACCTCCATTGTCTTAGTTCTTATACCGTTTAGATAATTTTTGTAGTCCTGATGAGTGAAGCCCACATGTTGTCTACCCCCAGCTTGTGCCGCCATCAAGTCGTGGGCCAATTTAGGGCGAATGCCTGCTCTATCTGAAGCTATAGCATCCGCACGTTGCAACTCGGTCATCTGTCTTTGAGAACGAAGCATGTGAACTTTCGAAGGTGTCGCCAATTCATGATTATATTGCGGACACCATTCGAAGATGAAATACTTTCCACTAGATTGCTGCTGAAAAGTACAACTTGCTAGACACCCACATCTTGTATTTCGTCGCTCCCGCTTCACCGGCACAAGCAAATCCTTTTCTTTTTTCATCCCTTCTTTACTACAAACAAAAACTCTGATTGTCCAATACCTATGTTCTCTATGCTTGAAGCCGGTTTGTTTACGAATACTAAAGCCTTTGATTGTTGCATACCGATTGTACCAATCGTACGCATGATCGACGTCCTTCCACTCTAGGCTCCAAATATCTACTAACGTCCCGTTGTCTGCTTGTACCATGTCACCTACATGTATGAACCAAATAAATTATTAAACAAGTCCTAATATCATTCAAGCCTTTCAAATAAAGAACAACCAACTCACCTTCCGGGTTATATGTACTACTAGACCCTCGTCTACTGATATTAGGATTGATTCCTTCCATTTCAGCCATATTCTTTAAGTATGCTTAGAAGGACACGGCAAAAAAACACTGTACACAAGAGAAGGTTTGTCAATTGGATAACAGTCAGGCACATTGAAGCATACTGCTACTGAGCACATACCACAACAAAGTTTCAAATGAACAACAACGAAACATAGGAACCTAATCCAGGGAAACAATGAGCTATAAAGACAGAGCAGAATAAAAAATGGGCTTGGAGAGCCATGAAACTATTTAAGAACGTCCTAAAGCTTGATCTACAACAAAATTAAATAAGCTGCATTGGCAAAGTATTCAGTCCACTTACATGGAGAATAGTCATTTAATAATAAAAGCCCAAATTAAACCAAAAACATAAAATAATACAATCAACATCGGAAATGTTGTCACATAATCTAGGAACCACATGCTGCACTCCTTGTGTCTTCGTGTGGGACTCTTCAATTCCTAACAGATGAACTATTTACCACTCATGATTTACTTTGAGAAAGTTCAGAAGGCTTATGCTCGAGTGACAAACATAACAAAATATATTAGTCATACACAAGAAGCCGACTTGAAACAAACATCGCTGCTATAAAGCGTATGTGTGAATGTTGAAACTAAAAAGCATCCTAGGAATTTCAATTGACCGCAGTTCGGAAGCAATTAAAACCATATCCTAGATCAATAAGAAAGCCCAGAAAATACCGACGAAATGAAGAACATAGTTAAGATAGAAACGAATCGGTCTTTGAAAGAACCATCTACCCTATTAAGAAGATCTAAAAGAAGTTGCAGGAAGAGGTATTCAGCAAACCTGGGGAAGAAGCGACGGAATACGGTGGCTGGGCTGCGATCTGTTGCTCTGTTTCTGAAATCCCCAAATGACTTCAGGGGCAAATTGCGAGTCAAAAGAAATGAGTTTGTTGAAAACGGGTCGGTATTTGCTTAAAATGGGCGGAGCTTGGGTCGGTTTATTTTAAATGACGTGGGAATAAATAAACCATTCGATTGCTCAAAATGAATGCTAACCGCTACTCATAATGGCTCAGGACAGTAAAGCTCATGACAATAACCGAACCCCTTGACCTAAGCCTCGACAGTTCCAGGAAACCATAGTCATTTCGCATTTGGAGGCTGAGTAGGGTCAGCTTCTTTCACCTTTACATTAAACAGGGAGGAGAATGGTGCATCAGTAAGTTGCAAACCTTGAGTAGTACGAGCATCAGTTTTCTTATTCATTTTTGTCTAGTTGCGCTTGAAGGACGTCAATGCTATCTTGGAGTTTTTGAGAACAGTCATAATAGGGTCAGCAACTGGGATGTCATTCATAGGTGGAATTTCAGCAACTGGGTGCAAGATCATTGGTGGATTTTCAGCAACTGGAATAATATTTGCAGGAGGAATCATATACACTGGTGGAGTCACAATAGGCCGCGAAAAGGTTGCCTTTTTGCCCACAGGAAAATATGTCTTGGTCAACAGCCGATGTCGCCCTTTTGCCCTTTGGCTTCCAGAGACAGTCTTCCAAAACAGCATCCTTAAAAAACAGGGCATTAGGAACAAGCGGCTGGGAAGCTGACGCTAACTCGATGCTTTTAATGGCCAGTGCAAGTGTGTTATTCCCCGCTGAAGGTTTAACAGAGGACTTCATAACCAAATCTGAGTTATCCGAAAGAACTGGACGTTTGCCTTTATCAATAGAACCGCGGTTCAGATTAGGAGTTTACTAAAATTTAAAAGGTGTAGAACCAGTTCGAACCGAGACAGTCAAAAGGAATATCAACAATCATTTTATCTTTTACTAGAAGACACCTAGAGAAGTCCACTAGCATTGCATGAAAGTCCATTGTCGATGCATGAATAAGCACCAGTGCCGTAGTGGCCTTAAGAGGAACCTTAGGTGCAGCATATGAAGCCTTGGTCGTAGGACACTTGGGACAAGGCCCAAGCGGAAAGCATGGACGGCATGCACGTGAGTAGGGATAAGCCTCCAGAAAATCTTCCAAAGTTGGACCTAAGAAGCCCGATGAAGGTAGAACTGGAGAGTACTCAAGGGTGCCAATGACATATCGGGTAACCATTGGAGATGAGAAGCTCACTTGAGGTAAGGAGCCGAATGGTTCAAGACAGTTGAGGGCAAACTCATGAGCCTCGGTATTTGTAGACTGGGGACTATTTGGTGGAGTTAAAAGGAATGTCAGTGAGTGGAGGAGAAGGAGGTGATGAGGATGGTGAGCTGAGGTGAGTGACGATGGTAGGAGAAGTTGGCGAAGAGATAGGATAGGAAGCCATGTTGCAGGAATACGAGGATAAGTAGGAGAGTGTGAAGTTGGCCATTCAACGTGGGGATTCAAAGTGGTGGAAGTAGAAGCTGAGGTAGGGAGGCACGTCACAGCCGACAGAAGAGCATCGAGCACCTGATGCAACAATGATGAGGCCGATACTGCAGACTTTGAATGATAATGCATAAGACGACGATTCGAAGGGAAAATATCGTCTTGGGACCTCTGAGGCAATGCTGAAGATGTAAGAGATGCGACTGAGAGATTATGTAGATAAGGACAAGAAGAGTAATGCACTACCTCTCGGCGCCGGTTATTATGCGACTTCAAAACCGTCCGAGTGTTCCGATTACACGGCTCAGATCGTGTGGGCTTCATCGCACGGTGTAAGGGAGGCCAGCGCATTAATGAGGCAAACCCGACTCTATGACCCGAAAGCCAACGATCTCAACCCGTTTCACCCAAAAATCACTCGCACCCGCAGCTCCCCCAATTTTCGAGCTTTTCCCCCAAATTTCCAGCTTCTCTCGCCCTAGCAGAGCCTTCAGCCTTCGAAACCGCTGAGGTCGCTCCTCCGGTGTTTCTATGGTGGTTGTAGAGGTCGTCGACAGCTTTTGTGGTTGTGAAGTGCCATCAGGGGCTGTGATGCTTGTTATATTTTGGGTTGTGAGCTGTACGAATAGACAATATCTGCAATACATTTTATTTGCTCAGAACCATTTCTGGCCATATGTATCAAGAAAGGCCAACAAAGTGACATTAGAGGGACAATAGTTAAATCAAGAGTCGTATAAAATTGGACGATGTTGGGTCTGTAATATTTGTTTGTTGCTATTCTTGTAGAGACATATTTCATAACATAACGACTTCAGTCGAAGTTAGAATCTGTAACGCACGTCAGGTGCTCGGTCGAATGCTCGAGAATCATGGGCTGTCACCATTTCAGTTATTTTTCTAACCACTATGTTAGTTATTTTGTCACATTCGGTTCAATATTGTTCGTATGAAAAAAAAAGATGTACAACTCTTCGGGTTATAGCCAATAATGCCATTCCATGATCGTTGTAGAACCTCCAACACATATTTTTCCCCAAGGTTTTCCAGTTTTGGTTTATGCGCCGAGCAATGAGCTATAAAAAGGGCAAACAGACTCGACAAAAAACTTAAGCCGTTTTTATAGTCTAGCAACAGTCTTTTTATTGATGTCCGGTCATCATACAGTTGAGAAATTAGACATCCAATGTTTGAAATTTAAAGAAGCCCTCTGCACTGGATTATACTTATTATACAAGTTTCACAATGGAGTCTGGAGATATGACAACTTAGACCACTTATATCGGAAAGCCGTATTAGTTTATTTGTGATGGGTCTTTGGTTGCTTACTAAACTACACAACATTGATAAGAATTAAAACTGGTCAAGGTATAGGCCCCCGCAGCGTGGAGGTTCTAAATTGCTCCTGTTGGTAATTGAAGGTGGCCAAACACTGTTTGTAATTCAAACGCTCACCTCATGTTCTAGTTGAAGATAATCTGATCTGTTTTCTTTTGAGCCCTTATACCAAAAAAGCGAAAGCAAATAACTCGATACAATACTCAATTGAATGAAAACCGAAATCAATAGTGCATGTATTCATTTAGAAGTAGAAAGTTAGAGCACAGAGGATAACCTTCATAGAAAAGGGATGAGCAATGCAAACAGTATCTAAACTGAAAAATAATGAGCCTGCTCATTACTCTCGAGCATTCTATCAAACACTACATGTGCAATAATATTCTAAGAAATCTATGAGCAACTAAATACAACCGAATGACCTAAATACAATACATTTACAAAATACAATGATTCATAGATGATTAAAGAAGAGAGAGTATACAAATGGAGAAAGTTTCAATAAAAACAAAACCAACACTTGTAACTGAAAATTTTTCTTTTTTCCACCCACTACTTCGGCTTGGACTCCCCTGCCTCCTAGTTTTTTGAAAATTAACGTGGACATCGCTATTCGGCCTGGTCAAAAGCAGAAGTTTCTAAAGTGGCCAAACTTTGATTTGGATTCTGCCAAGGGAATCACTACTGATTTTGAACCAATCAATGAGAATGTACAACAAAGGTTATTAAAAAAATGTTAAGCGCCACCCACAGGAGGTGGAACTTTGATTTCAATTAGTTTCTGCTCTTTTCTTTACTTCTCATCCAAAATCTGATTTCATGCCAAAACTGCTGCAAAATTTGTTGAAAAAGCTGCTAACGCATCAACACAGACAGTGAAGAAGCTGAAAATTTGAGCGAGAAGAGCGGTGAAACGGGTTGAGATCGTTGGCTTTCGGGTCATAGAGTCGGGTTTGCCTCATTAATGCGCTGGCCTCCCTTACACCGTGCGATGAAGCCCACACGATCTGAGCCGTGTAATCGGAACACTCGGACGGTTTTGAAGTCGCATAATAACCGGAGCCCTACCTCTCGGCTGCTGGCACGTCCACTAACTGTGGAATTGAATTCGGTCAAGGAAGGTTGATCTCTAGCATTATCTTGTGATGATAAAGAGAAGTCAGATCTAGAGCAATTCTGAAGAATCAGGGCCGATAAAAGGGGCCTTAAATGCTGATCAGTGAAGCAATCAGCAGGTGCTTTGTCTCTAGTGCCATCGACTGCCATGTATTGAGGAAAATAAGGGAGCTGCCGAGGATTGATGGATATCACTGCCAGCGAGACTACTATGGTGGCTAATAGAGGTGCTGAGCTGTTGAAGGTGAAAAGAAAATCCATCCGACTTTGACTTTTAGCATGGACAGTTGAAGAAGCATTTACAGCTATGTCCAAAAGAGGAACCTGCTGAGTAGCTTAGAAGAGCCCGAAATAAAAAAATTATCCCATGGATTCGCCCTTAACCAAGGACCATAGCTCTTAACAGTACTATGAACAAATTCGTGAGGGCACATCGATAAACCATGACCTAGCCGGCCACATTTATAACAAAAATCTGATAATTTTTCATAGGGAAAGCTAAGATAAGCATCTGGAAGATTAGGATGAGAAAGAGAAAAACCTTCCTTCAATCATTTGGTATCAGAGCTTTAGTTATAGTTCAGGTTTACCTATCCTTTAATTTTACGTTCATTTTTTTCTTCTTTAGCCGTTCCCACATCCGTTGCTTATCTTTCAAATTTCGTTTATTTGTTTATTTTCAAATTCGGTTCACATCATCTATCTTTTCTTAACCGAATTTTCTAAAAAACAAAAATTATGAAATTCACCTCACCCCAACAGCACATATTTTTTTTAGGGAAACACGAGTGAAGCGTGATCCAAGTTTTTGAGTGTAAACACGTAAGGGAGTGAAATCGTGAGGTTATTTTTGTTTCTAACCTTGTTTTTGCAGCAATCATGTCTCACAACCATGGTAATAACGTTCCCGAAGATGTTTCGACACCAGCTGACCCAAAATTGCTTATGAAGGACATGATGAGTGAGATGAAGAAAATGATGAATTCGCAATTGGCTCAACTTCACCAACGTATGGATTCATTTGAGCAGCAGCCACAAAACGCCCCCGAATTCCATAGAAGAGAACGAGTTCCGCAATGGGAGGCGAGGATGAAGAATGAAGAGCGTTATGGATCCAGTTTGGAGGAAGAAGAGGATCGGGATTCCGTTGTTAACAATAGGAGACCGGAACGGAGATATAGAGAAAATAGGTTTCGGGAAGATAACAACTGAGGTGGTAATAAGATAAAGATTTCATCTTTTCAAGGTAGGATCTGATTTTGACGAATTCCTTGAGTGGGAGAAGAAGATGAAATTCGTGTTTGCTTGCCATAACTATCTCGAGCCAAAGAAGGTAAGACTTGCTGTGAATAAATTTGTTGAATATGCTATAACTTGGTGGGATCAACTTGTGATTCACAGGAGGCGGATAAGAGAACAACCAATAGAGACATGGGAGGAGCTGAAAACAGTGATGAGAGAGTGGTTCGTTCCATGCGACCAATACCGAGAGGTGTACCGAAAACTACAAGGTTTTACACAGGGAAGCTGTAGTGTAGAGGAGTCCTACAAGGAGGTGGATGAGTAAAAAACGTCCAAATCCGAGATCAAGTCTGCGAACATCAGTCACATTCATCAAGATAATGCTGACCACGTGACCAACAATGCCGCTGATGACCTGCCACCCTTGGAGGAAATTTCAGCGGAGGATCATTTAGCTCCTGAGGCATTACCATTGGTGGCGAGAAAAGCATTGACACCGACGCAAGTATATGAGGATCCATATGTCCAGGAATATGAGGTTGTCAGTCCAGAGGAAACACCACATGGTTCTCTCTTTGATGGCGAATGATTTGAGGACAAATCACTTTCAAGAGAGAGGTGAATGATACAAATCCTATCAAAGCTTCAAAAGATCTAGTTCACGTCCTAATGGGTCCGTTTACGAGAGCACGAGAAAAGAAGTTCAAGGATGTACTCAATAGACTCGTTCAAGAGATATGGCTGAAGCAAATTCGTGGAGGCCCATTAAACATGATCCGCGTTCTAGAAGGATCCGGTCAAGGCTAAACTTCAAATTGGTAAGAGATATTTTTGGGGCTAATCTAAAAGAATCGGATTGCGTGGCTATTCTAGCACCACTTTATTTCCTTTTATGGTATTTGGATTATTACAGGCATGTGATTCATTTTCTTCTAAAAGTTAAAGTTGCTAAAGTTGCTCATTTTAGGCAAGTAAGAGGAGTGGGCGTCCAGCTTTTGTGATAGTAGGAATATATTTCTTTAGTCTTGTTTCGTTTTAGGCGCCAACTTTTAGTTTAGGAAATAAGGTTCCTTGGTTATTTTCTTTGTTTTAGGCGCCAGTTATGTTTAGGAAAGTAAGGAATTTATTTCCGTATTTATCATGCTTGTTTTAGGTAAGTAAGGATTTATATCATTGCTCTTATTTTACTTTATGCGTCCAGCATATATTTTCTAGGATAGATTTTATTTTCTTGTTATTTTCGACCCTTTAAATAGGAGTTTTTGCAATGTAATTCGGTAACAATTGATTATTGAAATTGTGAGGATTTATTCTCTTTGGTTCTTTGAAGAACTATTAGAATTTATTGGGATTTCCCGTGACGTTTAACTTAACTTATCAAACGGAATTTTTACCACTGTTTGTGGCGTCTTTCTTATACCGAAGTTCTTGTTTGCATAAACAACGGGTCGAAGTTTCCATTCGAATCAGTTCTAGAACGATCTTAGATTCCCTTTAATTGTTGGGTCTTGTTATTCTAATTCGGTTCACATCAGATTAGCCCTTAACCAAGGACCATAGCTCTTTAACAGTACTATGAACAAATTCGTGAGGGCACATTGATAAACCATGACCTAGCCGGCCACATTAATAACAAAAATCTGATAATTTTTCATAGCTAAAGCTAAGATAAGCATCTGGAAGATTAGGATGAGGAAGAGAAAAACCTTCCTTCGATTGAGGATGTTTAATCTCACTTTGATGCGAAAAAATCGTTTGCAGGTAATACCATCTGGGAACTGTTCCAGTTCAACTAATTGACCTATCGAAGAACCGATTTCCGAAATAGTACGTTGATTCATACCTGCCATTGGCAAACCGTGAAGTTGAATCCAAAAAGAAACCTTGGAGAGATCAACTTCTTCTATTGTGATGGCCGGAGACCAATGTTGAAACACTAATAAATTCCCTTTAAAATTCCATGGAGCAATAAGCCAAGAGTTTTTCTTTATCAATGGATCTGGAAAAGTGAAAGAAGATGAGTTGAATTGTCTATAGCCTCAATACGAAGATTGATAGCAAATTTCCAGTGCCAAGATATTGTTGATAATCAGAGAGCGGCCTGAAGGTTTCAAACCAATAATTTTTCCAATCAGAACAGTGCTAGAAATCTGAGAAGCCATGTCCAAATAGAGAGAAACGCCGGAAGGAAGAGAATCCCACAACATTTCTTCAGTCTTTTTCATGATTTGATCCAGAGCATCAGATATGTCAGACATTGAAATAGCGGCTACACAGAAATCGAAGAAAAGAAGAAAAAAGAAAACCACCGAGGCAGTTGAAGATGGAAAAGGACAAGAGGCAGAAAGTTGTTAGAACACCAAAGAGAAATATCACAGGGAAGTAAAGAACCAGCAGGAAAAGGTGTTTAGCATAGGAAGAAAAGCCATAACAGAACTAAATTCACACCAGATAAGAATCTGGAAGAAAAAGGTACAAAGAGAGAGAGCTACCAGAGAAGAGAGAAAAACACATGAGGCCAAAGTTTGTAATCCACTAATATTAGCATTATTTCTGGGTGAAACTAGAAAGAGAGATGGAAACGGTAAAGATAAGGATTACAAGTATTCCTTGGTGAAACTAAACCTATGACATCTTGATATCATGTCCATTCTGCGGATGTAACGAAGTACCTAGTTTAGCAATATAGATCATCATCATCTCCTGCAGCAGTGGCAGAAGAAAACGGCTCTGAAGCTCCAGCTGCAGCGTTATCAGTTCGATCTGGAAACCGAAACTCAGATCCAAATCCACGAGATTGCTGTAATGTCTGGGAGAAGAGCTGGTATTTCCTGATGTCCGCATCACTGACACTTCGGCGGGCATATTTCATTGACTCTTCGAAGTGCGCTATCTTTATCTCTGGAACGTCATCAATTTCATCTTCCTCCATGGCTTCAGGGGCTTCCCTCCTCTTTCTCTCCTTCTCAATATCCTGTCAAAACCCAATAGGTTAAACAAATAGAACAATAACCACCACCACTCTCCGATTTGTAGAAAATATATGTTCGTGCAGGAACATGAATATGGAGTCCAATGTCACCCAAAAATTGCCAAAATCAAATTAGCAAACAAAAATTTCTGCAGATTTAAACAATCAATTCAAGGATATCCTACTACTCTATCCACAGTCAAAACAGGAGAGATCTTTCCTAAGATACAAGAGAAGAAACAAAGGGTACAGCAACCATCAACTATTCTTTCCCTGTTGACATTTCCAAACCTATAATCAACCAAGATGTTTTCTAAAAGCAGAATTGAGACTACCATACAAAATAAGTCTAAAAAGGCACTGATACAATGAACTCTAATTATTGCTATAAGTATCCCAAGTCAATGAAGACTTCTACATCATACAACCATCAAAGGAGTATAAATTCTTCAAATGCAATTTCACAGGCACTCATTCACACACAGAGGTCTCACTAGACCAGCAATAACCAATCCTGGTAACCTTCTCTTCTTGGACAAGATAAAGAATTCTGGCAAAACATGCTTATGCAACTATGATGTATAGATACTTTCCCAAAAATAAAAAATAAAAACTAGGGCGTATAGATTGTAACTTCCAGCAGGGAAAAATCTGTTACCTTCTCAATATCTTCTCTAATGGCATATTTGCAGGTACGCTGACAAATTTCAGTGATATCTGCACCACTGAAACCATGAGTATACCGTGCAAGAGCTGCAAGGTCAACATCCTCAGAGACAGGTGACTTCCGTAAACATGCTTTAAAGATCTGGAGACGGGAAGCCTCATCTGGCAGTGGGATGTAAATCAATTGGTCCAGACGTCCAGGCCTGAGCAAAGCTGGATCAATGATATCTGGCCTGTTTGTTGCCCCAATGATAAAGACTGTTTTCTTCGCTGTCATGCCATCCATTTCTGTCAGAAGCTGGTTCAAGACTCTATCTGCAGCACCACCAGCATCACCAACAGAGTTACCACGCTGAAAAGAGGGTCCATCAAAAATCAAGATAAATGGTCAATTCCACTGCAGCATTTTACGTTTAACTGCAAATGAAAAGGGGCTTTTTTGTGTGCTTAGACACAAATAGCTATGCAGAAGTAAAGCTCAAGGGATTAATACCTGAGTTGCAATAGAGTCTAGTTCATCAAAGAAAAGCACACATGGCGCCGACTGCCTAGCCTTGTCAAATATCTCACGGACATTTGCCTCACTTTCTCCAAACCACATTGTCAGCAACTCCGGTCCTTTTACACTTATGAAATTTGCCTGACATTCATTGGCAATTGCCTTGGCAAGAAGAGTTTTACCACAGCCAGGAGGCCCATAAAAGAGAACACCTTTAGAAGGTGACATGCCAAATTTCTCAAACTTCTCAGGATGCTCCACTGGGTATTGTACAGTCTGTCAAGAGCCAAAAACTTGTTATGAGACTTAGTGTAGGAAAATAAAATCTAAGCTCTAAACAATATTTCCACACATTGCCCGGGTAAAGGGGTGGGATTATAAGGATTGGAGAAACTACAAACCTCCTGAAGCTCTCTTTTAACATTATCCAACCCACCAATATCTTCCCATGAAACATTAGGAACCTCAACAACCTACCAAACAAGAAATCAGGATTGTCATCTAGGGTAACTATATGGTGCATTTAATCAAATGAGCAAGTGAGGAAAAATTTCCATGCAAGAAGTAGAAACAGGCTTGGTTTCAAAACTCACTGTTTCGCGCAGGGCTGATGGATTTGAAGACCCCAATGCTGTTTTGAAGTGTTCATTAGTCACAGCCATTGAATTCAACACCTCAGCATCAATAGTTTCATCCTCTAAGTCAATGACATCCATTTTCTCCCGGATACACTGAAGAGCAGCCTCTGTGCAAAGAGCAGCAAGATCTGAACCGACATAACCATGGGTATCTTTTGCAACCCTTTCAAGATCGACCTGAAACATGACACCAATTGAAAATGTGATAACAATACCACCATAAAGAGATTTGGTTGAATGATATAGAGAAAAGTAGTACATAGAATTAGAATCTCACATCATCTGCGAGTTTCATATTCTTTGTATGAATTCTGAGAACTTCCAATCTTCCAACCTCATCTGGTACACCAATGTCAATCTCTCGATCAAATCTTCCAAATCTCCTCAGTGCAGGGTCGATGCTATTGGGCCTATTGGTAGCTCCAATAACGATCACATGAGCTCGGGTCTTAAGGCCATCCATTAAAGTCAGAAGCTGGGATACTATCCGCCTCTCGACTTCACCATGTGTCTTTTCCCTCTTTGGAGCAATGGAATCAAGTTCATCAATAAAGATGATAGATGGGGCATTCTTTTCGGCTTCCTCAAAAGCTTTTCTCAAGTTGCTCTCAGACTCCCCAGCAAGCTTTGACATTATTTCAGGTCCATTAATCAAGAAGAAGAATGCACCTGTCTCATTGGCTACAGCTCTTGCAATCAGTGTTTTTCCAGACCCAGGTGGCCCGTAAAGCAATATTCCTTTTGGGGGCTTCACACCAATTGACTTGAAGAGTTGTGGGTGTCTGAGAGGAAGTTCTACCAGCTCACGGATCTGAGCCATTTGTTTCCTAACACCACCAACATCATCATATCCTACTTCATTCAATCTCTCCTCATCCTCACGTTTGATAGGTTCTCCCTCGCAGAAGATTTCAGTGTCTGGTGCAACAACACAATACTCACCAGGATCAGTCTCTATGACTTTAAATTCCACACTTCTCATACCACCCCTGACTAGGAAAAGGTCACCCTTTCTCATAGGCCGATAAGATTCCAAGAAATATGCTGTTGAAACAGGAAGACAATCAGACACAATCATAAAAATACAAGCTTCCTCGATAAAATAAGAAGATAAATGACCCAAGATTTAAGCAGCAAACTCACGCTTCAAATATGCATCAAACAAGTTGCCAGTGACACCCTCGATTGTATCATCAATTGGAAGGATGTGAACCCGTTTCCCATATTTTACATCAGGGCACGGACGGATGGTTACAACATCTCCAAGGCGAACTCTAATATTTGCTCGAACAACTTTGTTCATTCTGATTCTTGGCTCTTCACATTGTTCATCAGCAAGAACAATGCAGACTGTGTCTCTTCGCTTCTTTCCCTGTATACCACCAGAAAAGGTAAAAAGGGAATGACCCATAATCTCAGAAGTAAATCCATCTTTATGTATGCCTAGAAAAAAAAAAACCATCCTTATGTAGCAATATAGGAGGGTAAAATCACCTTGAGTAAAATGGTGTCCCCTCGAAAAAACTGAAGCTTTTCCATTGTGTTGGGGTGCATCGAGACTACAGAATTATCATCATTTATAGCTTCATCCACAATAAGGCGGTTGGGAGACTTCTTGCGTTCCAAAATTGCAGTGGAATAATCCTTCTTGTTACTTTTCCTGTTTTCAAGGTATATATCATTATTCTGAAAAGAGAAATGAATCCATGAAGAGGGAGAGCAACTACCTTCCGCAGCCCCAGACCCAGGGGCAGGGACGAGCAGAAGACTAAATATGAGATGCATGACATATACACACTGAACAGCAACAAAACCATAGATTACAAAGGTGCGTAAAATAGTTACTGATATGAATGAAGCAGACTAGTTTCTTACCAACGCCAACCTTCCATGGCCAATTTGAATATAAGTACGATCAATCATGCTGCCATTATTTAGCAAAAAATCCCACCACATTTAAAAACTAGTTTCCACTTCTAATGGATTTTAGAAAGTTACTCAGAAACCAACTATTTGTCCCACACAGACAAAAACTTGAAGAAGATCAAGTGTCACCCAAGATGATAGAGCCAGTCGAAGAGCCCTATTCTAAAGGGAATTCAAAATTTAAACAATAGAATTTCAGTCGTATCAGCCTATGTTTTAGGCGTTTGATTTTTGTATTCTTAGCCTACTTTATCGTTTTTAGTTTTGACACAATCTATATAAGAAAAGGTCCTGTATAGTGACGTTAACATACAAAAAAGTTTCAACTTCGAGAAAACCCCAAAACCGACGCGTAAAGAAAGACCAGAATCCCTGCAAAGCTTCGAATCATGAAGCAATAAGGATAACAACAACCAGAACATTTCCAAACAACAGAAACAGAGACCAAAGTTACCAAACCACCAAACGACGTTTGTTCCAACTACGAAGACAAAAACTCTACATGTCACCAAAAATCACGTGGTAACTAATTTTGCTCTGAAACCCAGTATATTTGGCTGGGTGGAACGTTACACAATCAACACCTAAAAGAAAACTGAACTTTACGCCAGAAAATAAAGGTTCTAGGATTATCCGAAAAAGCAGTCTCATCATAAACGAGAACAGAACGTTGCCGAGACACTATTACATTTTCCAAATGAAGAGCGCTAAATGAAAAGAGCAAAACACGTACGGGTCCGAAGAAGAAGAGGAGGGCTGATCCTGAACTGGGGCAGATGCGCTAGTATCCGCCATGGTTTCTCGCTCTAGTTCTCTGAGCTTTGCTTCGTCTAGTGCTAAGTTTGGAGAATTAACAGGAAGTTCTTCTAGGCCGAGATAGAAGAAAGGAAGGGATATTTGTTGAGATATTTATAGAAATATAGTAATATACTATGCAGTACTAGCACGTAGCAGGTGAAGGACGTCTTGGGTGAGTGCCTAACACTGTACACAGATCCATCTCCAATGAGTTGTTTCCACGTGTAGATGACGACTAGAAAGTTGCCACGCAAGCGGCTTAGTCGGTTATAGGCATATAGTTGTATTCTCTCTTGATTATTTCTATTGTCTGAAAACGGTATGTCGTCGTTGTGCTGATACAGCCAACCTTAATTCGTCTATGCCCTTTAGACTGTGGGGGTAGGGGTGAACAGAACCGGACCGGATTTCCGGTCCGGTCCGGTTCTTTTTCTTAAATGCGGTCCGGTTCGGACGGATTTTCGGTCCGGTCTGGTTCTTTTTCTTAAAATGCGGTCCGGTCCGGACCGGACCGGACCGCATTTATTAAAAAAATAAAAAAAATATATTTTTTATATTTTTAATACAAATTATAAACATAAAACGTTTAATTTTTATCTAAACTAAAACTTAACATTTTTATATACGCTTCCCATTTGAAATTAACCTAAAAAAAATTTTGAAAAAATTTTAAAAAATTAAAAAAATTGAAAAAAAAATTAAAACCGGTCCGGACTACTTATAAGTGGTCCGGTCCTATATTATTTAAGGACCGGAATGCGGTCCGGACCGCAATGCAGTCCGAAAAATCGGACCGCATTCCGGTTGTGCAGCCCTATGTGGGGGTAGTCAGCCCGGCCCAGTACGAGAAACGGTGCCATTGAAACGGAGCAAAGCAATTCGCGTGATAGAACAGGCTCGAAGGTTCTATTGAAGCTGTTTTTCTAAACATCTCACAGAATTTGCAAATTAATTCAATTTTACTTTGTAGCTGTAACAAACCCACGTAAGCTTGGAGATTCACACCTTGAAAAATCGGCTTACCAAGTGGAGGTGCCTCCAAGCTTATATTAAGGGGTGTTTGTTTGTGGAAATTTCGGAGAATATTCCCGAAATTTTGGGAATCTTTACTTTATTGAGATTTATTGGGGTTTGTGAAAAGTAGAGTGTGTGTGTGTAAAAGTTAAAAATTTTGGAATGTGTTTGTTTTGTTGGAAATTTCGAACCCCAAAATTTTGGGGAAACAAACACCCCCTAAGGAATTACTTTTATTTCCTAACCAATGTGGGATTGTTACATACCACCACCCTTTAAGACCAACGCCCACGTTGGTCGAGCACCATGGGGTTTCTATTCACTCGACTGGGGTCATGCCCGTTCCACTGAATCCATGGTCGTGCCTTCTATTCCTCGGACTAGGGTCGTACCCGTACCACCGGATCCATGGTCGGCCACTCAGTAGGCGTGGTGGCGGGGTAGAACAAGAGCCCACAACCGGCTCTGATACCATTTATAACAAACTCACATAAACTTGGAGATTCACACCTTGGAAAACCGGTTTACCAAGTAGAGGTGCCTCCAAGCTTATATTAAGGCATTACTTTTATTCCCCAACCAATGTGGGATTGCTACGGAAGCTTAGCCCAAAAAATGGGTATCAGAGTTGGCGGACATATAGGGAAGGTGAACGGGAAAGAACTGAGTTACAGTGAGTTTGTGCAGACATATATGGAGAAGAACCAGCCGGTAGTGTTGACGGGTCTTATGGATGATTGGAAAGCTTGTAAAGATTGGTTATGTGATGATGGGAAGCCCAATCTCCAATACTTCTCTACACATTTTGGCAAATCCAGAGTTCAGGTAATACTTATTGATGCTTGTGCCTTTCTTTTTTGTCCCGCTAGCTCAAGTAAGCAATAAGTGGAATTTTTCATCTTTACTCATGAACATATTCCTTGAAGAAAAATTGAATTTTAGAGCTTGAGCAAAATCCCTGAACATAATCCAGCAACTAACACAAGCTTCAAAACCGAAAATTTCAATATTAGGGCTTGTGTAAGTTGCTGAAAGTCCAGACTCTGTACCCTAGTGGTCATACCCATGTGTGTGTGCTTTTGTCTAATGCAATGAACTGGAGATATTGCAGCAAACGATTGTTGCTATGTGGAGCCTAAACCAAAATATTGTTCACCGAATGCTTTGAATCCTTCCTATTACTGATGACAATCTTCTATGAGATACCGATTCTGAATGATAAAATTACAGAAAAGGAGAAAGGTATTCGGTCATTTTTTGGTTCCTGAGAACTGAGGAGAGGGTTTAACCTTGTCAAGCTTTAAATTGTAGAGGAAGTTTTTATAAAGTTGAAAATCTAACTCTTGTAGCGTCAACTCAGAAATGTGAATTCCTGCATGTCAACTTTTTTCGTTGACAAATCAAAATTATTCAACATTGACCGTACTTTGTTGCTTTGGAACTTAAAGGTTGCAGAGTGTGGTACCAGAGAATTCACAGATCAGAAGAGAGTGGAGATGTATGTTACGGAGTTTGTTGAACATTGGCTGGAGAATTCTTTGCAGGAGCAGAGTCGTGCTTCAAAAAGTCAGCTTAATGGTCATCCTGTGCTATATTTAAAGGATTGGCATTTTATGAAGGTGCGATGCAATTTGTTTTGTCAAATTTTCTGCTTACTTGATGCCTATGTGGAAGAGTGTCTATCTACCCGTAAGATGTCAGTCCATTGTAACTTGTTTCGACAGAACTTGAATTTGATTCAATATTTAGTTAACTTGCACATTAAAGTTAGTATAACATGGTTGCAAGTGGCTTGATCCTAATAACTGTCTCTGTGTCTCAATTTCTAGCAAATTAACACAGCGACAGGCATATAATGTAAACAACTTCTTTCATCAGCTAAACCAAGTAATTTAAGAAAACAAGTGCGTTACTCCTTTCTGGGTTCCTTCAGGTTTCTGTGTCAGCATGCTAGATTCAAATATGCCAGGTTTCCTATGTGGAGTTGGAAGTATAATAAGCTGCAAAAGCCTTCTGGATATCCATACTTCCGCAATGATTTAGTGCATGGAATGGAATCGTGTATTCTCACAAAAGATGGGAAGTTTGTAATTAGTTCTTTCTCACTAATAGGCTTCTTATTACATGATCACAGATAAGCAATTTCATAAACCTGCTTTTGAGCTTAAAATTACTCGTTCATATTAATCAAACCCTTGAGGCAATTTTTTGTGCTTTTTAAGGTTATTCCACAAATCTAGTTGGTAGGGCCGTGTCACTTTGTGTGTGTCACTAGGTCCCATCTAAGGCACATATATAAGATCATTTTGGGCTCAGTAGTCAGATTTGTTACCTTCATTCTCTTAATCTGATGTTCAGGAGTACCCAGAATATTTAGCATACACAACTCCGTTGTTTTTCTGTGATGATTGGCTCAACCTGTATCTCGACAACTATCGTATGCATAAGGATCCTGACACTCATCAAGCGAATAATGAAATAACTTGCTCTGATTATCGTTTTGTTTACATGGGAGCAAAAGGTTTGAGCACCTATATTACAGTTTTTCAATTTCTGTTCTACTTTTTTTGAGGGGGAAGGAGAAAAGGAGAATTTGTTGTCCTTTATTTTGGTCAAATTTGTGTTCTGTAGGCAATTACCATATTTAAATTTTCATGCAGGATCTTGGACTCCTCTTCATGCTGATGTTTTCAGATCATATAGTTGGTCAGCAAATGTCTGTGGGAGGAAACAATGGCTTTTTCTCTCTCCTTCTCATTGTAATCTTGTGTTTGACAGGTATGGATGTAATTTATTGCATTCATATAGATCTATCCAGTATATTCTCGATGAAAGAAAAAGCAAGCAGAAATATTCATCGTCATGAGATTGCTAAGCCTTCCCAAATTTTATGTTTTTCTCTCTCTCTCTTTGTTTTGTCTCTATCTGAGAGCTGCAAGAGAGGGGGGGAAGAGAAGGGGGGGGGGGGCAACTTGCGCTGCAGCCTGCGAGAGGATATTCTTATGTTGGACTTTCTTTGACATTAGAACCACATCAATGAGCTTATTTTTCTACACCTGAAAGAATGTACTGCTCTATTCTCTGAACTGTCCGTGTCGACACATCCCATTGATGATAATGGTTGTGTACACTGATGTGAGAAGGGGAAAAAACTTGGCCATTTGGCCTTAGGTCCATCTTATTTTTTTGCTAATGATATGTAAAATTTAATATTATAGTTGATGTTCGTTCATTTGGGTGGTTGATACACGATAATAAATGAAGCTAGTCTTGTTTGTTATAAACAGTTTCGAACAGTGCATGACTTTTGGCCTCGTTAATTTTTATTGCCTTTCCGATTTCCATATAGGAACATGAAAAGCTCTGTATATAATATTTTTGATGATGTCAGTGAAAAGGAATTTCCTGGTTTCAAGGAGGTAACTTGCCAACCTAGATCTTCTACTAACTTTAAGTTCTCTTTAGTCGTTCTCTTGTGTTCATGAGTTGTAAGTTCATTGTGCAGGCTATCTGGTTGGAATGCACTCAAGAACAAAATGAAATTATATTTGTGCCCAGTGGATGGTATCATCAAGTTCATAATCTGGTGTCTTAAATCTTTCTCTCTTCTTAATTTCCTGTTTTTCTTTTTCAGGTCATGCGAATTATGTATTATGTTATTTGGGATTTTCTAATTTCTAATTGCAATCTTTAGTGAACATGCAATTAGTTCTGAAAAGGCTGTCCAAGTTAACTATTTAACATTTTTCAATCATTTATTTCTGCGAAAGAACAAGTTAACTTTCTACAAGGCTGCAATTATCCACTGATTAGTTTTCTACAAGCTGAATCTCAGTATGTCTCACACTGGTTTCAGGAAGATACAATATCAATCAACCACAACTGGTTCAATGCCTACAACCTTCCGTGGGTGGTAAGGACAAACCAGATTTGTATAGTAGACTTTATACTTGGGCCTATTCTAATTGGACTCGAGTTTGTTTATTAATTTTATCTTTCTTTCAGTGGAATTTGCTCTTGAGTGACTATAATGAGGCTAAGAATTATATAGAAGACATCAGGGATATATGTGATGATTTTGAAGGTCTCTGCCAGCGCAATCTTGCGGCTAACACAGGTGTAGTATCAACATTGGAGGATTTCGTAATTTGGTATAGCTACATATATTAACAACCAGGGTCATGCAGTAAGCTCCTTGTGGTGGAAGTTGTGATTGTCTGCCTGTAGTGCAGTACTTGCTTCTACTTAAATTGTAGTGTAATTCAAGACTGGTTTCTGGGTTCCCATTCGAGACCTGTAGTACTCTACCAATAGTACTGCTCACCATTTGAGGGGGCATTTAGTGACTAAGGAAGCTATACTTGGGTTGTGTTGACCAACTTGGGCCCATTTACTTGAAATATAGCGAGGCCCATTCTTTCACCTATGGCATGCTTGATACGAGCCTATTGTGGCTGAAAATTGAATGGCTGCTTCATCAGGAGATAAAATGACAACATATTGAAAAAGTTCCTGTTACATTATCTGGACTGTATGCATTAAAGTTCAGAACTGATAACGTGCCCATTTTACATACATCATTACATGTTAGTTATGCTGGGAGAATGTTTCTGTACTGGGGTAATGTGAATCCTATATTTTTTACTGATTGCTTCTTTTTTCTACAGGCATGAACTTTTATGATTTCTTTATTTTCTTAACACGCTTCTGCTTGGCAAATTTGGTCCAACTCTGCAATTTGTGTAGAGACAGCGAAAATTCTGCTCAAGGTTCATCCCCAGCAGCTCGCCATTTAGCTTTGAACCTTGGATCATTGCGGAATATTGCATTCAAGATCAAATCTGTTGGTGGTCTGGCAGGAAATCTTGGCTTCTTCTTGGATATAAGCAAAATTCTAGATGACCCCAGCTTTCATAATCTGTGCATGGGCTTGGAAAAAGTATATGGGATGATACACACGCTACAGAGTTGTTCTTTTGATATAAAGAAAGATTTGGGGGATGATTTTATGGACTTGAGTTCTATAAGAACTTATGGCTCTCAGATTTTTACCGCCCAAGATCTGGTTAGATTTATTGACGATGCAGTTGCAGATCTTGGAGGTCCTAATGGCAAGGAAATTGTTTTGCCATCTGAGCGGGATGGTGCCTAGATTCAGTGAGGATTGTTTTTTGGCTGTAACATTCCACTTCAAGGGGAACCTGCCATACCGTTCCCAAAATTATGAAGACGCACCTTTCAGTGTGGGCTCACTTTTCGTGATTATACTCTGAAGGGACCAGTGAGTATGAGATTCTTACGGCAACAATATTGATCATAAAGCGCTGGGATGCAAAGCTCTGGGCTTGGTGTGCGTTCATTGGTTGTTTAGTAGTTCCTTTGGTGTACAAGCTGCATGAGAAGCCAAACTGGGCGTAACCCAGGCTGCAATTATTTTCACTGTTCTTGATGAATATAAAAGGAAATTTTCTCTTCAAGATCCAATTATTTCTGGTTTCATCTGAATTCAAGATGTTCATGATCGTGATTATTTAATCAGTCAAGTCTGCAGCTTAAGCCAACGTTGGAATGTGAATTCAGCTTAAACCAAATTGTTTCATCAACCCCCATAAAGTGCGAAGACTAGCTTGCTTGTGTTTGGAGTTTTTGAAACAGTGCACTGCCCCCTTCCCTCCTCAGTCCTCCCCTTCCCCACCCACGCAAAAGACACCCCACCTTTTGCTTTTCCTTTTCCAGGTTCTGTCCTACAAAGTCTGTTACATTGTTTCAGGCTTCAGCGTCAGTGACTCAGTATCCATGTCTTTCATGCTGACTGAAACTTTATGACCCTAACCAAATATGAAATATTCCCTGCATCCAGCCATCCACCCACAGATGGACTGTTCTACTTTCTGTAATACACTTTCTGGATTAGGCTACTTCACTAAAACGTCCTGGGCCTTGGCTCCCATTTGATGGAGTGGTTGGGTTTGGTTTTAGCTTTAACCAAGATTAAACTATAAAAGATGACGACTGCTCTTAGCCTATTAGATTACTGACCATGATGAAAGCGTATTGGGATTTTATAATATTAGGGGAACATCGCCCCATATTTATAAGTAAAAATTAATTAGTCGTCCTTAAGTTTTAAAATGTTTATTTCGTCACATATGTCTCAAAAACAATCAATCACTGCCTTCATTTAATTTGGCCACAAAATCACATGCAAAATGATTAAAATATCCATCCGAAATAAATAACTAAAAATATTACAAATTCATTATAAATAAATAAAATAATAATATTTTTTATACAAAATATTGAAACTTTCATTAATCTAATTTTTTATTTTTTAAAATTTTATCTTGAATGCGCATTTGGGTTAATTAATATCACCTTATGTATGGGTCAAATCAAACAGAATGTGAGGATTGATTATTTTTAAAATATATGGTGCATAATAAAATATTTTGGAACTTGAGAAAAGTTGATTGATTTTTGCGCAAACATATAGGGCCTATTATAATGTTTCCCCAAATATTATTTATTTTATTTTCTCAGCTGGGGATGATCTAAGGATTAGCTGAGATAGGTTGAAAGTGGTGGTGTTGACTTCTTAATGTTAGGACTTCTGGCTCAAGGGGAAAACTGGAAAGGGTTGTGGTTTCTCCAACAAACTGAAAGAGACAAAGTGGTACTGTAGACTATGTTTCCCATGTTATTATTCAATGAATTCTCGAAACTCCCAGGTCAATATGTTGGAAAGCACAAGCTTGGTTCGGGAGAATGCATGTTAGTTAATTGGCATTGGATTGGTTTTATCTCATAATCCAACAAGTTTCTTCCTTCAGTCCTTCTATTCCGGTCACTAAGATTATTGTCGTAATCATGCAATTGATTAATGCAGCACCAGTACAGGGCTTGATCAGACTTTTGCTTCCTGGGCACATGCAAAACCCATTTCATAAAGGGCGTATTACCAATAAAATAACACTTGGATTGGCCCTTCCAACGCGGAACGATTTGTGAAGTTGGATATGGTTTTTAAAATGCAGTAGCCTGTACAGGTCCCACCATAGGACTCGCCGGTGGCTGAAGCAAGAGCTGCTGGCGACTCTAAACCTAGTAGTCACTTGTTATCAGAGACATTCACCACCTCTTCAGTGGATCTTCACTGATTCTTACCCTTTTACCTAAAACATTATCGTACACCAACTTCCCCTTGTTGTAACAAAGATTGAGCAGGGATCTCAAACCACCTTAACTTTCTTGAACTGTGGTTCTGTTTCTCATTTCCGTTGAAAGAAAGAAGGAAAGACAAAATCTGTAGAGGTTTAGGGGGGCGAAATCCTATATTATGTGCACACAGCACGAGATTGCAAGTTGCAACCCAGTTATTTCTTAATCTTGTTGACCATGATTTCCAGTCTTCTTTATATTAATTCAGTTGGAAGAAATGATAAAAGAACAGAGAGCACAACTCATTGTTATTGACAATCTGTATTACAATTTACATAATCCCGAAGGCGGGATGAATTATCGGTAACCCATCAGTAAAAAATGGCATTCTGTGAGAAAATTTTTATGACACCCAAACTATGTTAAAGCCTAATATGCAACCCCCTATTAATTAAAAGAAAAAAAAACCAGAATTAACAGAAAACAATAAGGAAAAAAACAGAATTAGGCTACACTCTATCCTATGCCATTTTCTTCATGGACATCTTACATTCCTTCCAGGACCTCCATAATAGAAGTAAGTTCCCCATACGTTATTTTTCCCTTGCCTTATGTCATAACAACTTGGATGGTCAGCCAAGAGATGAAGGTTTGTCAGAGGAAGCAAGTTATTATCCCAGTCAACCACTTGCAAATTCCTGAAATAGGACGCTTTTCCAAAACCTTCTTCTGCAAAATGGCCACTACCCATTTGAGTGGATGTGTGAAAACCTGATGATCGAGAATTTACAACCTCTCCTCCAAATTGTATCATGCTAGCATGAGTTCTTAAATGACTAAACAGGAATGCTGGCCAATATCCAACCAGTAGGCCGGATCCAAATTCGAGCCACCAGTGTCCATGCTTAGGATCCTAGACAAAAGCAACAACACCTTAGCAACGTTTTGATTGATTTTGGATATATAATGAATATGTCTTCTCATTTCTAGCAATTTTTTGACAGCATTGGGGCAAACATAATGAGTTCTCCCCTATCGGTCTAATCTAATTGTCTTATTATCTAGTACTAATTACGTAGAAAGGAAAAGGAGTCCCAACAATAAAGATTAAGATTAGAGAAAATGCAAAAAGAAAAATGCAGTCTTCAAGCCATAAAAGCTGGTGGGAGTGAAACCAATAGATATGTATCTGTTTGTGGACTTACATATGAAGACTTAATATATTATTTACTAGTGAGTGCTTTACTACAGAAGACAGAGGAAAAGTAGAAGATTAAGGAAGTCTTTTTAAAAGGAACTTGAAAGAAGACAATCTTATGTCATTTAATAATATGAAAAGGGAAAATTTCTGACAGAGTAACATCAAGAAAGGTTTTTTGTTTCTAAGTTTGTAACCAGAAGTGATTTGTGTAAACAGTGTAGGTCACAGAATTTTCAATCCCAATTGTTCTTAAGGGTTCTGTCAAAAGAAGACAAGCTATGAAGTTTACCAACCAACAGTAGACCCCAAAATGACAAATAGAACTGTCGTTATTGTGATTTAGTCCTGTTCTTTGTTAACTGATCATACGTCAACTAGTAGTTACCTTCCAAACCATCAAGCCAATATCGAATTGTCTACCATTGTAGGAGGACCTTGGAGTGATTGCAGCTCCAATGGCAACCCTGTTGTTAGTTTGAACGAAGCCTGAGCAGAGTAAGTTGTAACATCCAGTTGCTTGGTATGCATCAGTCTGTAATATAATTCAAATGTCAATTAGAACTCCTGTAATCTTCCAGTATTCAAGAGAAGAAAAAAGGTGGTGTACTTACTGTCCAGTAAGTGAAGAATCTTGGATTGTTGTCTCCATATTGTTCAGGGCTAACCTGAAGAAATAATATTATATCTCATTAAACACAAGAGGAAATATTGACTGTACGTGCCAGTGTGAAACCTATAGAGCTACCAGTCAAAATACCAATCGGTTAGTATAATATCGTGAGGCTCAAAGCCACAGGTTTGAAGCTACAACATCCTACATTAAGAACAGACCTATACAATCTCCAGCCACTTGTTCATCACTGAAAAAATAATCCAAATTTCTGCCTCTTAACAGTCGACATATCTGCATGATACTTGTTGGGAAAGTTTCTATAACATCACTTTTGAGGCTGTTTATGTACTGTTCAGAAAGAATAGTTATAGCAGTAAATAAGGATGGACTTGCCTGCCAACCAGCTTCAATGGTATTTAAATCATTGCCAAACGAACCAGAAATGACCCATATTTGCGACAAGCTGAATTCATATTGATCAGTTACGAGGGGCGACCACACGTTTAAGCTGGCCTTTGCTCCATAATATTGATCTCCGTTTGCAAACAGAACGGCGTGCTGCAATAAAAGAGTAATCAGTCCTCGGACTCTGAAACGGTGAAACCTACAGATACGCAATATAGAGAAAAAAAAAACTTGAGCAGAATACGGAATGTTTCGAGTCGATGAACTTATTTGCAGGGGAGTTTGAACTGAAAGTAGATTAGCACCGACGAATTGTAAAGACTAGTAAATTACAGTTCCTTGACTTATGAATCAACACTACTTTAATACCGAGTACCCTGTAACTCGAAGTCACCATTTACACATTAGGATGTCTTCATTGCCTGATCCTTATACTTATTTTCTAAATGCGGCTGTTTGGTTGCGGTGAAAATGTAGAAAAGAAAATAAACTTCTTCCTGGAATTAGCCCTTGTGGTGCGGGAGTTCTAGGAAGGAGAGAACTAAAATAACAGAGGAGATTTAACTTTCAAATGATGGAAACCATAACTGAAATATTGAAGAATTTTTCTCGAGAACTAATGGAAACGACTTCCAAGGGCACATTTATGGAATTCACTTTCCATTTCCATTCCCCAAAGTTTTATTCTTTTCTCCAAACCTGTGAATAAGCAATGTCTTCTTTTTTCTCTATAATTCTACTAACCTCATGACCGCTCGCTGTAGAGTCTCTCCTCACACGTCTTGTTGGTTTTCTTCCATATCTTCCAATAGAACTTGCTCTCAAAACATCTTTTTCCGTGGTTCGTCTAATTGGAACAGTTCCCTCTGGGCATGATTCACCGGATTCTGCCCATAGCTGAAAGCTCTCTGCCATCGCGCCTGTAGTGTTATGGCCTTTTGGCCTCTCCGGTGGGTCCTGTAGAGCTGAAGTCTTTTATTATCTCAAATTATCAATAATAATACAAAAGAAACAGTCTTTATGCCGTTGGAAATTCTCACTGTTTTGGATGGTGTTGAGTTTCTGCAATATAGATGGAAAGAAAATCATATAAAAAAATGCAAATTTACCAGTGGTTTTTGTCCTCTAAGCTCAGGATGGTCAAAGGCTGGTTGGAGATGAGATAGCACACAGTCTATAACATCACCATCGGGGCTCTGCAGCAAAAACCAGAATCCAGATCAGTAAGCCTGAAAGCCAATAAATACAAGTAATTGATCCATAGAGAACACCAAGAAACACAAAGTTATATGCCTGAATTGTCTTCACAGCAGGCTTGTTGATCTTCCTGAGATACGTTCTGACCCTCTTCAGCTTGTGCAACCCTTTACCTGGGTGAAAAGTTTGGTTGGCCGGTGGAGAGAGACCAGAATCTGACACAATGGGAAGTGATAGGACAGGGCTAAGCAAGGAAGCTACAAGGAGGAAAGCAATGAGCAGCATGGGAATGACCGGATGGTTATTGCGGGAAGCAGGTGAAGCAAGGTTTCCGGAACGTTCTTGTGCTAGTGTTTGTTGTGGTGCAACAATTTGTGCTTGTACGCATTGGTGTTGTCCTGTGGTGTGAAGAAATCCAGAACATGGATCACTCCTCTGTTTTGTCCATGGAACTGAATCTCTCCTCATGTCTATACAAAACAGAAGAAGCATTCAAGGAAAACCCCAGGTGTGTGCTCCCTTCCTCAGTTTCGACATATAAATTATAAATAACACCCCTCTCTCTCTCTCTCTCTCTCTCTCTCTCACTCTCACTCTCTCTCACTCTCAGAGACTGTAGTGTCTCGGTATTGTATTCTGACACCCAAGAAATTTCAAGCACGAGCAAATTAAAATAGACCTGGATGGGTGGGGTTGTACTTTTCGAAGTCTAACCCATAACAGCCTGTGGTCAAAAGATTTTTTAATTTTCCCCAAAACTTTGAGACAGAGGGAGAAAGAGAGACAGTTGTTTCTGCTTTGAATACAAAGACTTGAGGGATGAACTTACGTTTGGATTTAGGCCAGTTAGTGCGGAATCTCTTTTGTTCTTTTCTCTGATTTTTAAAAGAGCGTATCACCCTTCATTCTGGGTTGCCATTTTGTCCTTTTTCTTTTCTTGTCTTTCATTTGTTATTCTGGTTTCAGTTTCTGTAGCAAAGGTTTCCAACAGAGTGGAATTGGCTTCAGTCTTGGTTTTCAGATTTGTCTACTTTAAAGCTTTGTTCTGTTAAAACGCCTACAAGAATCGTTTGGGATGCCTCACTGTAACACTTCCTCTTCTGTGGCCGAAGGGGTTGGGTTGGTGTTGCTTCTTTCATTCTACGTTTACTCTGCAGAATTGCAGTCAAGGAAAAGGATCTGACGGAGCTGTGTGACCACTGAGAAGGGGATAAAAAAGTAGGCATAATTGAACATAAGGTGGGCCATTCCAATCATCGTGTCCCATAAGCCATGATGATGATGAATAAATTCCTTGCATTCCCATGGGTGCAATTTCTTTTGACCCTTAGTATGAATTTGTTGATTATCAAAAGGTCTATGAAATGATTTTGTGCGAGACCAAATTAGTATCCAGAAGAAATTCTGTTAAAATATTAACATGTTCTTTCTTTTTTTAAGTTAAAAGAAGAATTGTTCAGGAATAAATCATCGTCAGGTCGAAGTTCTCAACCGAGATGTCAAATGATATAAGACTATCCAAGCATAATAGACTTGTCAAACTTCGAAACTTCGTAAAGTATTATTCCTAAATCTTACACAAAATCTAATACAATTAAGCCGCCACCGCCGTATTAATATTGAGATGCTCCTTGAAAGTTCTTTTCTCTTGTTTGCTAGTGTCTGGTCTGTATCTTCAATTTTGTTTGCTTCATACATTAATCATGTCATTTCGAATACTGTTCTACACGAAACAGGAGTCAAATAATTACTGGCAAGTGTATATAAGGCTGTAGGCCCTAGTGCCTTAAATGACCACTGAAGCCGCTGGATGTTATTGTCGTCGGTATCATTTGTCCACGCAGGCCCCACGTGTGAAATTAGCAGTGATTTTTTTTCTTTGTGGATTTTTGAGTTAACCGATCTTTGAGGGTCAAATGGCAACGCCCATGACTTTGAAATGGGAGTTCGTTAGTTCTATTTTTTTTACGGCAGTAAAAATGACGAGATTCATCAGTGCCGTAAGAAGTTGTTGCACGTATTCCAAATTTATCATGGTATAAAAATTGTAAGTACGATTATATTAGATCAGGTTGGTCCCTAATACACAGGACTTTAAGAGGGGGACCGATCTGTCATCTTCACTAATGAAACTCTGCATCGGTCCTTCCTCCAAGGTATAATTTAAAAGCTACCCAAATTATTCATCTGAGGAATTAATTAAAATACCAAATTGCAGTGTAGCATCATAAGGAAAGGGAATAATTTAAGCCACAGATAAGATTAGTAATCATGCTTAGTAGCTAGCTAGGTTAACTATATTCCTATCTAGAAAGCTGGCAACTCTTTTGGGATTGTGGTATAGCACAAAGGTATGGGGGTCCTTAAGCTGATCATCTTATCTGGGGTTCTGGGCAGGGGTGCTTCCCACTTCCAAATGCTCCTCTTTGTTCACCATTCTTTTAATTTATTTTCACTTCTTTTCACAAAGACCCACTCACTGTCTCAACAAAATCTGCCGCAAATAAAAGTGAACTGTTGGGGGAATATATTGATTTGGTCCACAGCAGCGTCACTCCTCTCTACAAACAACTGGCAATGAGTATTAAGTTCTTTCAGTGGAACCATACCCCCTTGTAAAGTTGCCTAGTTGGTGTGAAAGTATAAATTCCAACCCCACAAACTAAGAAAGCTTTTTTTATCAAAGTTTTTCCCTGGAAATTATATTTAACCCAAAATATAGCCGTAGGTTATCTTCTTAAAGGTTGTGTTAAGGAATGTGCTTTTGTAGCATTTTAAGAACATTAAATTAATTAGTGTCACTGCTGGGAAAAGGCTGCCAACGCATGCCATGCTTTTGAAAAAGATACCAAAACAGTGAAAATATTTTGAAAGAGTAGAGTTGTACAGTAGATAAGAATCGCAGAGTGCACAGCAAATTCATAGGTGAAAGATTTCAATGGGGGTAGCTCTTGAAGTTATTCTTCTTGATGATTTGCGACTAAGGGGGAAGTTATTCTTAAGGGATGTTTGGATTTTTAAAATTTCATAGAATTGTGAATATTTATGTAAATTAAAATTTTATAAGTTTTTGTGAAATTGGTGAACAATTTTAAAGATATTAAATTTTGTTGGAATTTATAAATAGTTGTAAAGAGATAAATTGATATAATTGTTTAATAAAAAAAAGTATTAGAATTAATTAAAAAAAGTATAAAAAGATAATATCTGTTATAATTTTTTTTGAAAAGTTATTGGAATTTGCATAAAAAGTTGTTGGATATTGTGTAAAAAATATTAATTTTTGTGTATGAATTTTTGAGATTTTGAATATTCATTTTATACATTTGTTGAATAGAATATTTTTGCAAATGAACCTGCCTTAATTTCCCTTCGTAGGCCACCTACTTTGTAGTTGAAAATAGGAGCATCCAGAGCAGATTCCATTACTGTGTAATGGGAGTGATCGTGTAGGTCACTAAAAACGTCCTGAAAGCAAGAGAAAACGACACTGAGGTACATGATTATCAAGTGATTAAGGTTACAAATACAGTGGATACTTCACTCCTATATGGTTAATACTTTAATATGAGAAAAATTGCTTGCGAGAAGGAGAAATAGTACTTGTTTTGGCTGTTAAGGGAAGCATAACTTCATAGTTGGTTAAAGGGGTGGGTCTTGATGGTATGTTCTCTTTAAGATTTTAAAGTTCAAAATTTCATAGGTGCTGCAAATTCTTTAAGGCCACCCCTAAGGCTTTTGGCCTTATAATTGTTTGATTTGTGTGAGACGAGATAACTGCACATGTATCATATTAGTTGAGATGCACGTAAATTGACCCGAACACTCGATTAGAAAAAAAAGTGAAGCAGCAACAGAAACCGAAACATAACACAAACTGCATTTGCCTTAGGAGTTGGAGGACCGGGATCCTTTGTAATTTCTTGCTCGAATTGCATGTTCAAAGAGAGATAAATAGTAGGTGGACTCCATAGTAAGGTCATACTATCCAAAATTTTACATTAACATCATTAAATGGTATAAGGTTCATATATCATGACAATCTTTTTTCGAATTTTGCTGATGCAATTGAGACAGAAAATTGCATGAAGGGGTTCCATAGATGAGCTAGTCAGTTCTCTGTTGGACATTTGTTAACCGGTTATTTTTTCTAAGGTGAAACCCTTCCTGTTCTTCATGCGACAGCCCATTTGTAAGTCAACATGACAATAACTTTACGGTACAAGCACGCGACACTAGTATCAAGATGCTGCTTGCTTTCCAAGCATGAGTACACCGCACCAGTGATTGCACTGAGAAACTATAAATGCAAATTTGAGGTAGGCCACTACCCGTTAGTGCCTGTTTTGAACCTTGAAGATGGTGATGGATCATCTGCTGTGGCTGTGGATGTGGATTCCATGTGAAGTTATGTTTTCTGAGATTAAAAAATGCCATGAGCATCTTTATGAAAGAAAAGCTGAAACCCCCTCTGCGACTTTATGAAAGCACCACTCAAACACCTTCAAGGTTCAAGCTAGCTAGAATCAACTCAAATTGGTCCTCTCCCACATGGGCACCAACATTGCTTGCAAAGGTTGATAACCCAGTTGTTCCTTAATTTTAATTTATTTTACTAGTTTCTTTGACTTTATGGCTTTGAAGGTGGGTCTAAAGACATCTGAAGATTGAGGGAATAATGTTACTTTTAGAGAAAATCGAGCCTTTTAAGGGTTTATATGAGCTATTCTGCTGCTCATGATACAGGACAAGGCAGGCTGGAAGACACTGATGTCCCTATACTGTGTTTAATGCGTATTTGTCTTTTTTTGCAGGCTATTTTCGAGGGGAAGCTTCCAACACATGGTCATATGTGTGCCACTCTGCTCCAAATACATGTTAAAGCAACTTCCTCTACAGTCCGCCAAACGGCCCAAATGCTGCAGACACCCGAAAACGGTGGGAGTTGGCAACCTTATGAAAACGGCGATTCATTCACTGATGAGTAGTCGCTGTTAAAGTCTGAGGAGAGGGGTTTCTGGCCAGGGTACGGAAGTTCATCAATCAGATGAAACTATTTAGAGTAGCTCTATATGGAACCGTTTCCAAGCTCAAAAAATTCCGCTACGTACAAGAAGGTGGGAAGCAATAAAGAACATTGTGCACAGTAGCTGTGGTCCATGTAACCCAGATTCTGCCCTGTTTATATTGGCCTGCAAGGCAATTTCTCCCATATATCCTCTAATCTAAAGGGAATGTTGATGAAGTGAATACTGTCGTTAAGGGTCCGAATGAGGAGTAGATGGCCAAATGACGACAGGAGAATTACCCTTTGAGGATAATTGTTTTTAAGGCTACCTCTTTGGCCTTTGCTCTGGCTGAGAGAGAAGAGAAACTGTAGAGCTGTCGGCAGATAAGCGATTGCAGTAGTGAGGAGGTGGGAACGGATTGAGACTCTTTAGACGAATCTATGGTGGACTTCTTCAAAGATTCTAACATTTAATTTTAAAATTTTAAAGAAATTCAGCTCAAAAGTTTACCATGTGGAGCTGTTCACAAGTGTAGAGCATTCCGTTCGAAAGAGATATTGGGGGTTTGTTTGTCTAATATTTTAGAATATTAAAATTTCAAGCAAGTTAAACATATTTTAAAATTTTTAATATTTATTTACACTCCAAAAATTTTACAAACCTCAATAAATCTCACTATCCAAAAGATTTCCAAAAATTTGAAAATATTTTTTGAAATTTCGACAAACAAACGCCCCCTAATCTAAACATTCCTGAGCTTTGGCTTGGATAGGTTGGAATGGTTCGTTAGTTAGGCTAGTGCTATGATGACAGACTTATTCAATGAAACATTAAAGGTGACTCATTGAATAAGTCTGTAATTTTATGAAGTGTAAAATTTTACACTTCAAACGCAGCCTAAATATACTACGGCAAAAATGTTCTTAAAAAAAGGACTTCTACGCTCGTCACCCCCTCCTCTTTTGCTTAAACATCCCAGTAGTTTTCACAGTTTTCCTTGTTCTTCAAGTTCTCCCAGACGGGCCGGTTCGGGCTGTCAAACATTGTGCTTGTAAAGAATTCCATGATCCAAATACCTCATTCCAATCATGTAGGCTGTTAGTTTCAGGAGGCAGGGCCCAGGGTGCAGTGACGAGGCCCCCGCCTGTGATTGTAAACAGCTACCCAAATGTATGTGAGATTTAAGAATCTCATGACCAGCCACCTTATGTTGAGGTGAAAAAATTTGGATCACTTAATTCAAAATTGCTACCTAACAGTATCGAAACTCTATAGTAGATTTTACCCTAAAAAAATTATAGATTCATGTTATTATATGGTAGAGTTTATTGTAACTTGTATTTTTGTTTGAATCTGAACATGAAACAGCCATAGTAGAGAATGCTTGAATATAAAGTAGGGTTGTTCAGGAACCATAAAATTTTTGGTTCTTCCCCCCATTCGCGCGACAGAGAGAGCCCAGATCGTCGCCTGGTGGCCGTGGGGCTCGCGAGGGGTGGGCGCGGGGGTGGCTTGCAGCCACCCCTCACGGCGCGATCCGCCCCGGCGAGGGAGCCATATCTGGGCTCCCGGTCGCCGGGGTGGGTGGCTCCCGGCCACCCCCCGCCAGCGACGGGGAGCTCAGATCTGGGCTCCCTCTGTCGCGCGAATGGAGTCTCCCCATGTTCGTTTTTTTTAAGAATATTTCAGGTGGACAGTGATTTTTTAAAAAAAAAATACACGTGTCGCGCTTTATTGGTGGTGACGTGGCCCACAGAATTGGACGGAAGGACCAAATCGATAAATTAAGATAACCTAAGGACTTATATGACCAAAATGAAAATCCAGGGACTAAATCGATAAAAGGGTATAAAAGACAGGGACTATTTTTACCATTAACCCTTTATTTTATTTTAAATGTTAAAGGACATGAACAAAACAACTCATGGAATGTGTATTTTGGATTTTGTTGTGCAGAACTACTTCTGTCATGGCTTATTGATATTGTTCGAGTTACGTTAAAATTATATTTATTTAGAATATAATATAACTAATAGAGTTTGTTATGTTTAGTTACTTAATGGCGTTTTTTTAATTTTGAAAATATTAGCTATTTGTGTATATTATGTGCAACTACAGATTGAGTTGTTGCTCCACTTTGAAAAGATTCAGCCTTATCGCAGTCAAATGTGTAAAACTCTAATATCCTGCGTATGACATATTATCTCTGTTTTTTTTCCTCTTCAGAATTGGTTTTATTGAAAATGACGATCTTGCTTGGAAAACATGTTCTAATGAGTAAGTCGGGTTGACCGCTTGATGCACGTGATACATGCATGAAGTTGGACATTTAACTGTATCTTTTCCTTACATAGAAATTTTGTCGGCAAGGGAAACACTGGGAAAACTGGGTGTGGCTTATAATTGGTTTGCGGAAATATTTCTGTTTTTACATAAATTAATTTAAACTTTTTTGTCTAAAAAAATAAATAATGACAAACTTGTTTCTAAAAGCTATTTAAACTGGGTTCATGTTCTATATTCTCTAAATTTATTGATTTAGACTTTAAATTTTCATCTTATTTTTTAAGATTTTTTTTAATTTTATTGATTTTTAATTTTATTAATTAAGATTTTATTAATATAGGTTCAATGGACTAAAAAAATAATTAGATAAAATGCATAAAGATTTAAAAAAATAATCTAATATAAATATCGGCAAGACCCAACCGACACAGGCAAAAGCTCGTTACAGATTAGCAATAATAGTGGCGGTTATTACTATAACCAGCACCGCTACAAAATTTAAATAGCCCTAGAACTAGGGTTGTCCAATGACCAGTTCGGTCTGGTCAGGCCGGCCAAACTGGTATCTACAAATAACCCTCATACCGGACCGGTTATTCTAATAGAACCGGTCCGGTCCCCGATTTCACTGGTCCGGGTTAGCCGGCTTGCGCTATGCCATTTTGAGCCTTTTTTGGTTTGGGCCTCCTAGCTTTTTTACTTTTTTAGGTCTTTTTTTGTTTTTTTTTACTGATAAGGACCGGTTTGGAGTGGTATATTCCGGTCTGGTTCCGGTTTTCCATATAGGTAACCCAAAACAGGACCGGAGTACACCGGTTTCGGTCCGGGTTGACCAAAATCGGTCCGATTCGGTCTGAATTGGCCAAAATCAGTCCGGTTTCGGTCCGAGTTCACCAGTTCGACCGATTTTTTGGACAGCCCTACCTAGAACATAGATATACTGATATACATTGTAGCGCCCAGGTAGAAAGTCCTTTGTGGACTGATCTGGGTTATGGGGCCTGTTTTATGCCTTAAGATGGATAGTGAGTGATGGATGGATTGGTTCAGTGCCTATTCGGTAGTATTCTCTTAAGTGGATCGGGTTGTCTTAAGACCCAACTACCTATTATTATTATTTTTTTCTCAGTACCCAACTACCTGTTAAGTTGTCTTATGTTGTTTCGGCGAATATAGGAGGCTGTTAGAATATATCGTGGGGAGAGTACATACGAGGAGGCAGTAGAGAGAGAGAAAAAAAGGGGGAAATTTTAAAAAGACTGCTTGGGTTTATATGAGATTTTTAAAAAATGCCAAAGTTTTTAAAATTGACAACTTTACTTTTGGATCATGCTTGCAAAATATATCCCTCCTTCACATTTTCATCCTAATCTCTAATCTGATATAGTAAGTCACTTGTCAATATATAGTCACATGACATACCAGTGTCTTAAAAATAAATAATAATCATTATTATAATAATAAAAATAAATTAAATAAAAATATTAAACAGTAAAAATATATTATAGTTGTAATTTAATTTTTTAGACAAGTGACATGTCACGTGACCATATATTAACACTTGGTATTCCACTTAGTTAATTCAATTAAAAATCTGTACAGAGATTGTTTATAAGATTACATTGAGGCTTTAGTTATAAGCCTCTGGATATAATACCCCATATTGCTAAAGCAATGTGAAACTATAACTTTAATATTCCCCCACAAACTCAAAGTGGACAAACGTTGAGTTTGGACTTACAAAAAATAATTCAAGGGAAAATGATAACGCCGGAAGATGGTCGAACAGTTGTCGGAGTGAAGCAGGAAGAGCTTCGGACTGATGCCGGAAAATGGCCTAAATGAAGCCGGAAGGTCGCTGGAATCAAGCCGAAAGGTCGTGCGGAGTGATGTTGGAAAGTCACCGGACTAATGCCGAAAACTCAAAGAAAAGATAAAGAACATAACTAAACTAGGCCAGAGCTGAGCTATCAAGAGTGCTAGTTAGCCTGAGCCAAACTGGGCTATAGCCTGATACCATGTTAGAAATAAAAATTTAGACAGTGAAAAATTATTTATACTAAGAGAGGGAGATGATAGATAAGTGAGACACAAAATTTAAGTGGATACATTGAGACTTTATTTATAAGCTTTTGGATACAATACTCTGCATTACTAAAGCAAGGTATGACTCTAACTTTAATAGATACGTACAGCTGATTGAACCTCGAATTCAGACAACTTGTAGTTTTCCGTTCCATTTTCTTTCAATCCAAACACTTTTCATTTTCATTACAATTTCTCTACTCTGAACCTAAAAAATTCCCCCAACAAATAGTTTGCCACGTAAATGAAAACAGAAACACTTCTGTTTGCCGACAATTTATCAATCTCGCACAACTACTGCATGTACCTATGCCCCAGTTACTTTATGCTAGTTATATCGATGGTCCGTACAAGCATTTATCGAATCACGGTGTCGACATCTTTCTCTGCCTTACTCATTTATATATTATTCTTCTAAATAGTAAGCATCGCATCGAATTCTTAAGCTTTCTCTGGAAAATGGTAAAGATCATGTGGTAAATACCTTTTATTCATCACCTCCGTCCTCCTATCCAGTAGGTTAAATGGTCAACTACAAGTAGATGGATCTCTTCCGGAAGTAACCATGGATTCGCTCGTAAGCAAAGCATCCTCTTTGGGCTCTGTAGAAGACGAAAAGAAGAGGCATCTTCACGTTCTTTTTTAATGCTCTTTGTTTCCCTTTAAGTTCTCAAAGTTAAGAAAGGAAAACGAAATTCTGAAGTTGACGGACATGTCGAATATATGGTTTATTTTATATGAACACATTTCACTTTTCTTCTTTACAAAAGTCTCCACATCCTCATTGTCTCACTGCCCACAACCACTCTTGAAAGAGGAGAGCAAGCGTTGTCATTGTGGGATAGTGTGTAGAGAAGTATGTCATCGATTTGGAGGGAGAACAGGAGAGCAGGTGAGGCCTCTTTCAATGGGATTGTACGCCGGATGGTAAGCCTTCCCCGGAACATCATAGGGGGATTCTCGAGAGTAATGGGAGGAAGAAGAAATCATCAACCATCGAACTTTCAACTGCAACATCCAGAGGAGCCCGTCATTGGTGCAGAGGAGTGGGCATTTCTAGCCAGTTTTGAGCAGCAATATGGTTCCTACCATCCCTTATTCTATGCTTGTCGATTCATGGAGGCCCTGAAGTTAGCAGAGAATGATCACAAGTTCATGTTTATGTATCTTCACTCACCAGAACATCCTTTCACGCCCTCTTTCTGCAGGGACACTTTGTGTTCCGAATTGGTGGTACAATATCTAGATGCTAATTTTGTTTGCTGGGGAGCGGTGGCAAATAGAGAAGAGGGCCTGCAAATGACCGCAACTTTGAGGCCTACCAGCTTCCCATTCAGTGCAGTAATAGCTCCTGCTCCTGGTGAGAGCATAGCAGTGCTGCAGCAGGTTAGTTGGAATTCAAGACTACATTCATCCTGCATTTCTGTAAGGGAATCGGAGGCTTTTGTTCATGCATGTTCCTTTTATCTTTCTAGGAGTAGTAAAATTGAATAGCAGCCATCAGTAGTACTAATATAGGTAAACATCGAAAAGCTGCAGTCAGCAGTTAGTGATTTCTATTTGTTGGTGTGTGCAAGGTGGGGTTACACCTCTTTTTCAGATTTGTGCTAGCATATATATACTAGGTATAGTGGCTCGGTAGCACACACATTGTACTCTCTTATCAGTCTGTCTGCAGCTTCTAACTACAGAATTTCTGACGAACGCCTGATCAGACTTGAGCTATCTTTTACTATTTTCCTCTGCTTTGTCCAATTTTAGATGGAGGGGCCAATTTCCCCAGCTGAGCTGGTGGAGGTTCTCCAGAGGACAATGGAGGAGCAAGGGTTAGCTTTTGGCAGTGGAAGGGCCAAGCTGGAAGAAAAGATAAGAGCCGATCGTCACCTCAGAGAAGAACAAGATGCAGCATATCTTGCGTCTCTGGAGATGGACAAGGTGTGTGCCTATGTAATAGTCTATGTTCTAGGTCCAACTCACAACTATAAGGCTGCAAATTGATAATGAACTAACATTCTTGTACATCTTAGGAAAAGGAAAGACTGAGGAACTTACCCTTTGGGGAGAGAGTTCAGAAACCAGTAGAAGCTCCAAATAAAGCAAATTATGACAAGCTGAGGAACAGTACAAAACAGCATGGTAAGGTCAAAGAGAATGCCATTACTAGAGAAACTCAATCCAAAGAAGTTGCGTATAGGGGCAACCAAGCTACCCAGGTAAATATTTTTCATACCAAAATTTGGATTGGGAGTAAATGCAGTGTTAGTAGCATCAAATCGGGTCTGTCATTTCTCAGATTTTGATACGGTTTCCAAACGGTGAAAGAAGAGAGCAGAGCTTTGCAAGCACAGACAAGGTCCAATCAATATACAGATACATAGATTCATTAGGCCTTGTGGGTATTGGAAACTACAGGTTGATATCAAGCTTCCCTAGAAAAGTTTTCGGTGTTGATCAGATGAGCATGACGCTCAAAGACAGTGGCCTCCATCCTCGAGCAAGCCTGTTCTTGGAGCCTCTCTAAACATCTGTCAATTTCAGTGTCTGAAAGGAACCAGGAACTTATCCAGGACATCGTTTTAAATAGACAACATACTTTTCTTCACTTCTGTCACCTCATTGTTATCCTTGCTGTAATTTGAACATTGCACACCATAAACATGGTTAAACAAAGATTAGGGGAAGTTCACCTGTAAAACAAAGGTTCTCGCCAACCATGAGATCCTTGGTGACATCATGATCCAGTCTATAAAGAAACAGTAGCTGCCCTATGTTGTAGTTTTCTAAGAGAAGTACTTTCTTATATGATGTTAGGTTTTGACATGAAGCTTCTATTGATTCAAGCAAAACGCCACCTAATTGATCTGCAATTGAATTATAAGGGCTTGTAATTGACGAAAGAGAAGCGGATGAAAATGGCTGTGATGACTTTTGTGATGGACTGCATAAATTCTCTTCTACCAATTCCCTTTATTATCACCACCATGTATCCAAGTTGCCAATTTGGTCTGTCTAGAGATGAGAATAGGAAGCAGAATTTGTAAGCCAAGTTGTGGTTTTTTAAGAACCCAAATTTATTCTCCTTTTTGCGGTCTTCCCAGGAATCAAACAACAAATCTCGTTAACATTATTTAGAAGAATCCAAATTTTTTTTTCTCCTCTTTTATTATTTCAAATTTTTTTTCTCTTTTATTGTGGTTTTTTGCTAAACTACTGAGTAATGCTTATTATGGGTATTAAGAAAAATAAGACAAAATACCGACAGAGAGAGAGAGAGAGAGATCTATAGATAAAAAGAACGTCGTCACTTTAAATTTTTTTTTTTCTAGGTCATGTTCCAAAGAGGAACCGATACAACGACAAGGCGATAAACACAAGCCGGATCCAAAAGCGGATCGGATAAAACCGCTATATGCTCCATGCAAAGCAGTGGGAGCGGCGGCAGGACGCGGTAGGTAAAACTACCAGGACCTTTACATGCCAGTAAAGAAAGCACCATAGCCCGATACAGCAAGCCCATGCAAGGGCAGAAAGATCCACAAAGGATCGGACAAAGTTCACGCAGGAGCCGGACCAAAAAACAACACAAAAAAAACAGAAAGCAAAAAGCAAACAAACAACAGCAAAACCAACAAACACCAAAACAAGACGGAACCAACATCACCGCCAGCAAACGAGCAGAGAGGCCGAGCCACTGCCATCACAAGGAAAATCACAGCGTGTGTAATCCACGCGCCACCATGAAGCCAAGCGCGTGTACACCACGCGCCACCAGATTGTCCGGCGCGTGGTGTACACGCGTCACATTCTCAAGTGATTCCTCACTCAGAATATATATGTCTGAGGAGTTTAAACAGGGTTCGGTCAGGCATGAGGAATCACATTCTCAAGTCTCATCGTCATCACCGACCGCCTGCGACACACAAGCACTGAAGTTCCATTTGTCGATGGCGCTCCCTCTGTGTCAAACTCTTCGTCACCCGCTGGTCCGTCCAAGTAATTTTTCCATGAAAGGAACTCCAACTCGGAACCTCTCTGTCCAGAACTGTGTGCTCGACCAGAAAGATTCACGCCAGGTCTTGCTTCTATATTCTCTTTTGCGCTCTATTAGTTTGAACTGTTCTTTTTTTTATGTATGGGTACCTGGTCAATTAGAATATATATGTCTGGGTGTGTGGGTGGGTGTGTTTGAGTGATGTATGTGATAAACTGCCTTTGGCCAAGGACTTGTAATTTTTCTGAACATATAGTCCCCATTGTTCCCCATTGCTCCATTTGGTGGTAGGGAAGACAGAGCGATGGAATCTAACTTCGATTGTGAATACTGAATTACGAACATACTTTTTTCCCCTGAACCGAATATCTTAGAATATACAAAGTTTTTTTTTTCTTTCCGCATTCTCGTATTATATTAAGGAGGTCAATTTTTACTCTAGGATTTGGTGTCTAAATGTGCAGCTAGTTTTGGAAGTAAAAGAGAAGCTTGAAAATGAATACCCCAGTCTTCCTGTCGGCAAAAATGGAAGAGATGATGAAGATATGATCCTATGGTTTCTGAAGGACCGGAAGTTTTCTGTTGAAGATGCTGTGGCAAAATTGACTAGAGCCATTGTATCCTTAACATTGTTGCACACTTCTTAATCTTACCATTTATACATTTCTGTGTGACTGCACAAGTGTTTGTGATTTGAACTTTATTTGATTACTCTGAGTTTCTTAGAATTAAAACTCATTGACAGATGGGGACTGAGAAGAATTTCATAGACATTGAAGTGCTATTTTTTCTTTTCAAAAGTTGTTTTAATTTCTTTGTTTTTTCCTTGTAAGGCTATTGTGAAACGTCCTAGTTGTTGCTTAAGAGAAGAGAATGGTTCTTTGTAAAATATGAAGTTTACATTGGAATATTTGTTTGATCAAAGGCCAAGAAAAAAAAAAGATTTGTTTGATTAAAGAGTTAAAAAATGAAGGATGTTTTATATTTCGTGCTTTGTACGCTTTTCCATTCTACCACTACAAGAAATGGCGTCAAGAATTCAAGGTGTGTGAATTGTCTGAAGAGTCGGTGAAAAACATAGCTCAGAGTGGAAAAGCCTATGCGCATGATTTTCTTGATGTCGATGGCAGACCAGTGCTCATAGTGGTGTCATCTAAGCATATTCCTACAGTAAGTTCAAAACTTAAAGTACCACTCTCTTTATCTGTAAATTTTAGGCTTTATATGACAGAAATGTTCAATTTTATGTTTACCATAAAGACCAGTTAGTCACCCTCCCTTATGTCTTAAATTCTTGTCATGCTACTTTGGTCTGATGAAGTGGATTTCTGAGAATACACAAGGAAGCACATATTTTGCAATGATATTGAGAGCATCCTGATATCAACAATGCCACAGGTTTTTTTTTTTTATAAGCAAGCCAATCTTATTAAAAAGTGAAGACAGTACAAGGGACTATACCGAAATTACTAGTATAAACAAGCAATAAAACTAAGAAAATTGTCAAAATCAGCAAAGAGGTCATCTAACAACGCATCAGCCCAATAGAAAAGGGAAAATAACATAAAACCCTGCAATTTGGTCAGGGACACAGAACAGCTATCAAAACATCTAGTGTTCCGCTCCCTCCAAAGGCTCCACCAAATACATGCGGGTATCAATCTCCAAATAGACTTGGCGAAGAGGTTAGCGAACTTCCTTTCCCAACTCTACAGCACATTCACCACTTTCTCAGGCATCACCCAACAGTAATTGACAAGACTGAGAACATGGTTCCAAAGCCCACGCGCAGCAGAACAATGAAGAAGCAAATGGTCAACCGATTCTCCGTCACACCGACAAAGATAACACCAATCGGCGATATACACTCTCTTCTTCTAAGATTATCAGTTGTAAGGATCCTCCCATGCGAAGCCTCCCAGACAAAGAAAGAGACCCTCAAAGGACATTTCGTTATCCACACACCTTTTCAAGGAAAGGACAAACCAGTCCTACCAGCAGTACTAGCATACTTAGATCTCACCGAAAAAACTCCATCATTAGTTTCTTCCAACACAATTTGTCTTTCTCTCCTCTCCTAACTACCACCCCATACAAAAGGAAAAAAAAGGCAGAAAAATCCTCCAACTCCGAATCGTTTGCAGATCTAACGAACGCAACACTCCACTCCACACACCCATTATTCTCCACCAAGCATTCCTCCACCAAAGCCTCCTTGTGGCGAGCTAACGAGTAAACAACCGGAAACACACAAGACAACTGTCTATCACCGCACCACACATCATGCCAAAATCTAACCCTATCTCCGTTACCCACCAGAAATCTGATATGGTTACTAAATACATCTCAACCTTTGCTAATGAATCGCCACAAACTGACACCATAAGGTCCCCGGCAAGGGGAAGTCGTCCACCCACCCAACAAGCACCCATATTTAGCAACGATAACCACCCTCCAAAGCTTATCCCTCTCAAGAGCAAAGCGCCAAAGCCACTTGGACAAGAGAGCCTTATTAAAAGCAACAATACTACGAAGCCCCAACCCCCCATTCTGAACCGGAGAACACACCAAATCCCAATTCACAAGATGAAACTTATGCGTACTACCATCACAACCCCAAAGGAAATCCCTTTGAATCTTCTCCAACCTAGTTGTCACTGCAACCAGAATAGGGAACAATGAAAGGAAATAAGTGGGGAGGAGAGTAACTTACTACAAGGACGAAAGTCATTGTCGAAATAAGTGGCCTATGGATACATCATTGAATTTTTTAGAAGGAGAGTACTTGAGGCTATGTTTGTCAAAGAATCCCCACTGGGTATCCCTCCCCCCACCCCCCTCATTTTCAAGCCACTTAGAACTCCTTCCTGCATATTGTCTTCAGTCTATTCCACATTGTTGTTTTTAAAAGCAAAGTTAGGATGACCCTAGATTTCACTGTCTGCATGAATAGTTTACAAGTATCATTTTTCTTTATGGTATTTGAGGTCGAACAAAATTTGCTTGATCACATACTCCAATTCGGTATAACTGATGACCAATTTGCTTTTTGGGCATGGATTTTAGCTTTTAACCATAAGCATAAAACAATGTGCTTATGGATGCAGGAGCCTGCGGAAGATGAGAAACTCTTGTGTGTTCTTGATTGAGAAGGCCTTGCGTAAGCTCCCAGCTGGTAAAGAAGAAATACTTGGGATATTTGATCTTCGGGGCTTTGGTATGGATAATGCAGATAATAAGTTTATAACGTTTATGGTAAGTTTTATGCACCAGCCACAGATTGTGTTCTAGATGGTAATTTGAACTTGGATACATGTGTTGATTCTTTTGTTGTGGTCAATCAAGCATATAGAACTAAATGAGCATCATTATTGGATGATTTCTTTTTATTATTCTCTGTACTTTTGTGAACAATGGTAGAGATGACATGCTATCTAGTTCTTCCAGTCTTTATGTTTGTAGTCATTGTCAATTTTCTGTGAACTGTCCTTGTACATGCACAACTGCTACCGCTCGATGCTGTTGCTTTTTGCTGACAAATAGATGATTGATCAGATTGACTGTTTAAATTGAAAGGAAACCATTCCTTGTTGTGTTACTTTTTAACCTGAAATCAAGTACCCTCAAGAGGGGGGGGTGTATGTGTATATACATATATATGTATATCTTTTAAGACAATGCAATAATTACATGATGTAGTATATGAGCCTTTGGTTTGATTGGTTGATCTTTTTTCCTGACAGTTTGATGTATTTTACAAATATTATCCGAAGCGGTTGGGCCAAGTCCTCTTTGTGGAAGCTCCATTTGTGTTTCAGCCAATTTGGCAGCTTGCCAGGCCCTTGTTGAAATCCTATGCTTCACTGGTATGGACTAACCATGCTTCTTGTGCATTTGTTGTTTCCAAGGACAATTTTTAAGTGCAGAAGATATAGTCAATGCCCAAAAGGGGAACTCTTATGCTGCATTACAAAATCAGATACTACTTTCGCCAGCAGCTTATATTTAATTCTTGAGGTTACCATAAGACCGCCCTTTTGGCTGTGGGTTTAACATCCCTCAAGTGTTTTTCAGTCTTTCTGCACTTATGCCCATGTTTGTCAATTGTCATATGATTGCATATACATTTTTGTTCTTGCAGGTAAGATTTTGCTCCGTGGAGACTCTGAGGAAATAATAATTTACAGAAGGGACACTGCCGGCTACCTTTAGAGACTGAAATGGCTTATATCATTATATGAGACAGAAAGTGTCAGTAAATAGCAGTTTCCAGGGGGAAATCGAAATAGCAATTTTTGCCTAGTTGTTGGCTTGAATAAGGATATTTGAAGAAGGTCCCGCCACTTCTGTTCAACTAGAGTCCCAAGCCTGCATACGTGGTAGGAAGAGACATCATTGTACCACAGAATGGCGTCCTACTGATATTATAATCAAACTATTTGTTGCAATTTCCAAGTTGGATGAAGTTTTCCTGAAATATACTGTTTCTTGTTGGCTTGAATAAGGATATTTGAAGAAGGTCCCGCCCACTTCTGTTCAAGTAGTGATTCTCAAGTCCCAAGCCTGTATACGTGGTAGGAAGAGACATCATTGTATCACAGAATGGCCTCCTACTGATATTATAATCAAACTATTTGTTGCAATTTCCAAGTTGGATGAAGTTTTCCTGAAATATACTGCTTCTTGTTGGCTTGAATAAGGATATTTGAAGAAGGTCCCGCCGCTTCTGTTCAAGTAGTGATTCTCAAGTCCCAAGCCTGTATACGTGGTAGGAAGAGACATCATTGTACCACAGAATGACCTCCTACTGATATTATAATCAAACTATTTGTTGCAATTTCCAAGTTGGATGAAGTTTTCCTGAAATATACTGTTTCTTAACCTGTTAAATTATAATTTTGATTCTCAGAAGTTCTAATGCAATTGAGTGAGAAAAAATCCATAACGAATATGATGTAGGATTAATTGCTCAGTCCGTTTGTGGAACTGTCCTCTTAATGATGGAAGAGTCGACTCAATAATAGAAACGTTTCGCTCCCCTTGTATTTTCAAGGGTTTAACATGGTTTGCATCTTCTAACTTTTGAGAATCTTAATACTTTACATTTTAATTTATTATTTTTGTCATATTATATCTATCAACTATTGATTTAAGACAATTTAAACTATTTCTAATAATTTTAATTTGGATGGAAAATAATTTTTTGATGTGCGAAATGATACTTTTGTCTTTATAATTTTTTTGTCAGTGACAATTTGATGAGGGTAAAACTGTAATTTTGATACCAAAAAAAAATTTCGTCCAAACTGACAGAAATTTTTAACGGAGAGTGCAAAGTGTGTGAAATCAATTATTGGTGGGTGCAATAGGACAAAAATAATAGATATGAGTGAAAAATGTCAAAACTCCCAAAATTAGTGGGTGCGAAGAGTATTTATTTTTTCCTATTAACTCACTATTTATTTTTCCCTATCAGCAGAAAAACATAGCTCTACTTTTTTGAAAGTAGCTTACTTTCTAAAACTAGTGAATCTTTTTTTCGACCTACCTCTCCCAATCTCTCATTCGTTAGTCCTACTCTCCCTCTCTTACTTTCTCTTGAAGGCTCTCAGTTCTCGCATCTTCTGTCATGGTCGGTCCCCTTTTTTACTCTCTTAAAAAACTTTTGTCTCATTACTCTCCCAATCTTTCTCCCTCCACGCCTTTAAAGGAAACTCATCTTATTACTTCATCTTCTGAGCCATTCAATTCTCAAATTTAACTATTCGAGCATAGATGAAATATGATATCTATAATTTCGTTGTTTTCTCCACAAAAAAATTGGTTTAACAATGGATTTTCTTCTAGATCTATACCCATTAGGGGGCTGTGCAAACTTATTGACGCTTATTAAAAACAAAAAAATTGATACTTGTATTGGAAACTTTCTAGACCAAGATCAATATACAGTATAATTAGGTTCCATCTCATCGGAGTTTAAGAATTACGAATTGGTTGTTTATGGGAGAGAGTTTAAATCTCTGATTGATATTTGAAACCACCACGTAGGCTTATTTGGGCCAATTTTGCTGTTTTGAAAGATTGGGTCTAAAAGTGGCAGCAACGTCTATTTTCATCTATGATCAGATTTGCACACCAACGTATAATTCTTTCCTTCATTATCTAACATGATATGGAAGGATCTTGTACAGCCGCTCCTTTCCATTTGCACAACCACTCCTTTCCTTATTCATTAGATCTAATTGTAATATAAATCACACATTGTATCTACTATGAAATCAATACACATAAAGCATTCTCACAAACCTTGTCTATGTTCGGCAAACATTAATATGGTATCAGGCCATAATTTTCTTCATGTCTGCTCCCAGTCCAGTTTCTTCTCCGGAGGTCTCCCCTCCCACATCTACCTTTGTTCTTGATTCCAAATCTAGATCTACCCTTACTCCTCCTCCTATGGATCACAATTCTCCATTTTTTCTATATTCTTCTGACTATCCCGGAGCCACCTTGGTATCCACTCTCCTCAATGGTGACAACTTCCTCAAATGGCAGAGGGCCATGAAAATTGCCCTCAATGCCAAAAATAAACTATGTTTTGTTGATGGCTCCTTGTCCAAACCGACCAATTCTCCCACTGAGATTCAATTGTGGGAACGTTGCAATGACATGGTATTGTCCTGGATCCTTAATTCCATCGACAAGACCATTGTCGATAGCCTCATCTATCTCGATAGCCCTCGTGCTGTTTGGCTTGATCTTCAAGCTCGATTTGCTCAGTCCAACAATCCTCGCATCTTCCAACTTAAGCGTGATATCGCCACTCTTACTCAAGGTAGTCGATCTCTTGCCACTTAGTTCACTATTCTCAAAGGCTATTGAGATGAACTTGCAGTGCTTCAATCCGTTCCTCCTTGCACCTGTGATGCCCTCAAAGAAACTCAACAAATTTTCCAATTCCTTATGGGCCTCCATGACTCCTTTACCTCCATTCGAAGTCACCTGCTTGCCATGGATCCCTTACCGCCCCTCTCCAAGATCTACTCAACTCTGCATCAAGAAGAACAGCAGCGTCTCCTCCATCTTCTGTCGCTCCAGCCTGATGCCACTGCCATGACCGCCAACCGACCACCATTCAGATCCTCGGACCCCCGTGGCCGCGGCCGAGGACGCCCACGCTGCTCCCATTGTCACCCAGATGGTCACTGGCAAGACCAGTGCTACAAACTTCACGGTTTCCCCCCGGCCACCACCTCCATGGCTCCTCCCTTGCCCCCGCAGGTTTCTCCGACGACCACCAAACACCTGTTGTGCCCTCCTCTGCCAATCACACGCTGCTCTCCAGTCAACCCTCCCCTCCTGTTGATAACGGCGCACCAGCATTGCAAGTCCCTCCAAGGCTTTCCCCCGACCAATTTCAGCAGTTAATGGAATTTTTAATTCCAAAACTACCCCTACTCACTCTAGTTCGGTTAATTTTGCTGGTATACACACCTCTTGTCACTCGGTTTCTCCTTCACATAATACTGATTGGGTTTTGGATTCAGGTGCCTCTAATCATATGATTTCTAACAAATATTGTTTCTCTTACTCACCCTTGTCCTATTAACTTACCCAATGGTGACATTATCTCTATCACACGATCCAGCATTATTTCTCTATCTCATTCTTTAACTCTTACCAATGTTCTTTTTGTCCCTGAATTTAAATTTAATCTCTTATCTATTGGAAAACTTACTAGTGCTTTTAATTGTGTTGCTATTTTTTTTCTCAACTTTTTGTGCCTTTCAGGACCTTGCAACGAAGAGGCTGATTGGAACGGGTGAAACACGCGATGGTCTCTATTACTTCAAACCCCTATCTGCCTCCAGTTTTTCGTCTCACCGTCCTCCCACCACCCATTTATGGCATGCTCGTCTCGGTCACCCATCTTTGTCATGCCTTCCTAAAACTCTTAATATTTCTCTTGTTAGTTTTCATTGTGATGTCTGTGCTCGAGCCAAACATACTCGTCTTCCTTTTTCTCTTAATTTGAATAAAATCACAACTTGTTTTAATCGTATTTATTGTGATATTTGAGGTGATTATTTCACTCCTTCTCTTTCTGGTGCACATTATTTTTTGACAATAGTCGACGATTATTCTCGCACTACATGGGTTTATTTAATACGTTTTAAATCTGATGCATTCTCTTGTCTCACGCAATTTTTCGCTCTTATTCATAATCAATTTAATCACCTCATTAAAATTGTTCGCACTGAAAATGGTCAAGAATTTCTTTCTAAAAAAATGCAAACTTTTTTCCACACACATGGTGTTCTTCATGAAAAAACCTGCCTCGAGACCCCTCAACAAAACGGTGTCGTTGAACATCGTCACCTTCTCAATGTGGCTCGATGTCTTCGTTTCCATGCCCATCTCTCCATCACTTTTTGGATTGAGTGCGTCTTAACTGCCACTTATCTCATTAATTGCACACCCTCAACTAATCTTCACAATAAATCTCCTTATGTACTACTTTTTCAAAAATCTCCCTCTTACGCTCATCTTCGTGTTTTTGAGTGTTTATGCTACACCCAAACCTTATCCTCTCATCGTGACAAATTTTTCTCACGCGCTCGCCGTTGTCTTTTTCTCGGTTATCCCCTTCATCACCGTGCTTATCGCGTCTATGACCTCGACACCCATAAAATTGTTATCTCACGCGATGTCACTTTTGAAGAAACAATTTTTTCCTTACCAAGACCCCATCTTCATCCCTCTTACGACCCTGTCACCCCCTTCATATTCCTGATCTCGCCCTTCCTCCCACTCCCCTGCTCGCCCCTTTCCTGCCCTCTTCTCTCCCACCTCCATCCACACCTTCTTCCCCTATCCCACCCTCGCCCCCTTCCCCCACCCTCCGTTCGTCCCAAACGTCGCACCTCCTGTCCTGCTCATCTTTGTGACTATGTTTGCCCCACCTTACCTTCATCCCCTCTGGTTTCACCCTCCTCTCAACCTCTCTCAGGTACGGCGCATTGTCTTTCTACACATTTATCTTATCATCGCTTTAATTCTCATCATTTATCTCTTCTTACTGCCTTATCTCAACGTGATGATCCCACTAGTTACTCAGCTGCCATCAGTCATTCTCATTGGCGCGATGCTATGCAAACTGAGTTACAGGCTCTTGAAGCCAATCATACCTGGTCTCTCCAGCATCTTCCTCCTAGTAAGCAACCCATTGGCTGTAAATGGATTTTCAAAACAAAACTTCGCGCCGACGGCTCTGTTGAACGTTACAAAGCTCGCTTGGTCGCCAAAAGTTACACTCAGGTTGAAGGTCTTGATTACCATGACACTTTTGCTCCTGTTGCTAAACTTGTTACTGTTAGATGTGTCCTTGCAGTTGCCGCCGCAAAACGGTGGACTCTCCGCCAGCTTGACGTCAACAATGTCTTTCTTCATGGCGATCTCGACGAAGAAGTATACATGCAACCTCCACCCGGCTATTGCCGTGAAGGGGAGTCTCGTGTCTGTCGCCTACTAAAATCTCTTTACGGGCTAAAACAAGCATCTCGCAATTGGTTTGCCAAACTCTTCTCTGTCCTTTTAGATGCTGGTTTTCACCCCTCTCAGGCTGACCACTCTCTTTTTACTTATTCCAAAGGCACTCTTTTCACTTTAATTCTTGTTTATGTTGACAATATCCTTTTGGCAGGAAATGATGTTTCTCATATCCAGCATCTCATTGACTTTCTCAGCGGTCGTTTCAAACTTAAAGATCTTGGAACCCTCAAGTATTTTCTAGGTCTGGAGATTGCTCGCTCGCCTTCCGGCATTTTTCTCAACCTACGGAAGTATGCCCTGGACATTCTCACCGACAGTGGTCACCTCGGCACTCGACCAGCCCTTACACCAATGGAACAACACCTCAAACTCACTGACAGCACCCCTTGTCTGATCCCAGCATCTATCGTCGCCTCGTCGGTCGGCTGATCTATCTCACCATCATTCGTCTGGATATTGTTTTTTCCGTCAACCTCCTCAGCCAGTTCATGCATGCTCCTCGACAGCCGCATTATGATGCTGTCATCCGCATTTTACGCTATATTAAATCTACGCCTAGTCAGGGTCTTTTTTACCCCTCTCACAAGATTTTGCAGGTTTCCGCCTACTCCGACTCTGATTGGGCCAGCTGTCCCTCCACTCGCCGCTCCACTACTGAGTTTTTCATCCAGCTTGGCGCCAACCCCATCTCTTGGCGCACAAAAAAGCAACCCACTGTCTCTCATTCCTCCGCTGAAGCCGAATATTGTGCCATGGCTTCCACCACCTGTGAACTTACTTGGCTCCGATCTCTCCTACGTGATCTCCAGCTCTCTCATCCCGAGCCAATGGTCCTCTATTGTGATAACCAAGCTGCGCTTCACATTGCCGAAAATCTCATTTTTATGAACGTACCAAACACATCGAAATTGACTGTCACATCGTCCGTGAAAAACTCTACTCTGGCCTCATTTCCACCGCTCATGTCCTAGCTTCGGAACAGCTTGCCGACATTTTTACCAAAGCTTTGGGTCATGAATTATTCTCCCATTTATCTCGCAAGTTGGGCATTTCGGATCTCCATGCGTCAACTTGAGGGGGAGTATTACATGCAGCAACGTTTATTTCCATCTATAATCAGATTTGCACACCAACGTATAATTTTTTCCTTCATGATCTAACATGATATGGAAGGATCTTGTACAGCCGCTCCTTTTCATTTGCACAGAAATCAATACAAAGAAAAGCATTATATCTACTATGAAATCAATACAAAGAAAAACATTCTCACAAACCTTGTCTCTGTTCGGCAAACCTTAATAATAATTATGGGAAAGATGTGGCAACCGTGGATTTGGAAGATCATATATGTGTTTCCTAGGACCTTCGGGTCCTCTCACTTCGGACTTCAGGCCCACCACCTCTGAGGATCTTGTATCCTCCTTAATAACCACTTTATTGTTGGTCCCTCAACTCGTCGCTTGTAAAGTCTCTTTGGGTTCTTTTCATTGTTTTTCTAGTTTGTAATTTTTGTTTGTGTGTTTTTTCAATATATAAAACTAGTTGTTTCAACGAAAAAAAATGTGACCCAAATCAAGATCGCATAAAAAACAGAGATTGAGCTAATTTGGAAGTATAGGGTGAGCATTGAATGATTGCTTAAAAATATCATCGGTGAGTTTGGTTGCAAGATTGGATCAAGCATCACTTGTACTTTTCAGTCATTAAATTCTATTATTATTATTATTATTATCCAGTCACAATTGCTATTGTGCTCCATAAATCTTTCACATATTTTCATAAAGTACATCAGAATTGTTTTTAAAATTTTGGTTTTGGTTTGCCCTCCTAGAAAATAATAGAGAGAACACCATTCAATCCTCTCTTGTCTAGTGTTTTGGTTTTATGTTGAATAATGTTTTATTGGTGTTTGTATAAAGTGGAGAGAGAAATGATTTGATGTAATTGTTTAATAAAAAAGTATTAGAGTTATGTGAAAAAAGTATAGAGTGAGAAAATTTATGTTGAATAAAAAATTAAAAAATTGTTGGACATTGTGTAAAATGTATTAGTGTTTATGTTTGAATTCTAAATATGTTCGGTGGTAGATTTGTGAATATACTTAGAATCCTGAAAAAAAATTGTGAAAACGAACATATCCCAAATGTTCAAAATTTAAGCGGAAAAAATTACAATATCCCATAGTTCAAAAAATCCGTTATTAAGTCCAAAATAAATGAACTATAAAATATTACATTGCTACAAAATCCATACAACTTACTATGCATTAGTGGCATTTTTATTTGTCCAAAATTTTGGGCCAAAAATTTCCAACAAAACAAAATATATTTTAAAATTTCTAACTTTTACACGTATACTTCAAACTTTTCACAAATCCTAATAAATTTTAACATTCAAAAGATTCTCAAAATTTTAAAAATATTATCTAAAATTTCTCTAAACAAACACGAACGATGAAACTGAATTCTATACGTAATCATAAAAAAAAATCAATTAATTGTCTTCCAAAGCTGTACTTACTACTTACGAGGCATATTCCTTCCAGTCCAAGATATGTCACGGGCTGATAATCTATTGGGCTAATATGTTCTTTCTCTTATTATTTTTGTATTAATGGACTCAATCTCGTACAAAGCCTAGGCTGGGCTACAGAGACTGAGAGGAGCCTAATGAAGTGGAAGCTCTACCTAGGATTTTAAACTAGAGCTTTTCCACCAATGAGGCCCGAGGATCGATCTGATGATTCGATTAGGTAAGATGGTTCGCCTACTACGAGCAACTGATCCACAAACTGACGCATGAGACTGAACTCGTTACTCGACCCTTTATTCCATCTTGGTTAACATGTTGCTTTTGATATTATTGTGTGTTGCACTTGTTTTAACCAGCTTTCATCGTTATAAATATACAGTTCGATAAAAGAAAATACCTAAATTACAGTAGAGTTACTCTACTGACCCTTATCTAGACCATGTTTGTAAATCAATCTTTTTTGGAAATTTTGGGAATGTTATAGAAATTGAGGTAGATTAGAGTTTATTAGTTTTTGAGAGAAAAGTACTGAAAATTAGAATTTTTACGAGAGTTGCTGAAAAAAATAAAAATAAATAATTTGAGTGAATTTTTATATTTATTGTAATGAAACACGTGTAAGGCTATGTTTGTTACTTAAAATTTGATCCTTACTAAAATTTTAACACAATAAAAAATTACAATATAATTTATCTCTCTCCATCACATCATTACTTTTCAATATAATAAATATTAAAAATCATCATTACTTTTCACTATATTTAAGTGTTTGTGAGAGTAGTGGAGTCCGTAGAAAAAATATTTAGATAAAGAAATGTAAGTAAAAAAGTATGGTTGAAAAGATAAATTTTGTGAGAGTAGTTACTATTGATTTTTGTAAGAGTTATTTTAATTTTTTTTTATTTTGTTTATAGAAATTGAAGCTAATGATAAGATATAATTTTTTTAATATTAAAAATATTTTTAAGATGAAAAAAAATAATGTTTGGATTAAGAAACGATTTGGAACTAACAAAAATATTTGTTAGGAAGCACTCTTAAAAAAAACAATTGAGGTCCTGACTCCGGAGGTGGGAAGCACTCTTAAGCCATTTTTATTTTTTATTAATTTTTAAATATTTGTTTTATACTTATCCATGCAATATTATTTTCCGTCCTAACAGTCAAACCAAAACTCAAATCGCAACTAGCCATCTTTTTCTTGTTTATCTTGTGGCAAACGAACCTGCACATGACAGGACAAAAGCTTCAAACGTGCGGGAGCAAAGTATAGAACATCTTGGCACTCAAACACCAGAGAAAGGTCGCTTGCTTGAGCTCATAAAAATTCAGAGACCGCACTCCGTGTCGTACCATAGAGAGAAGGGAGAAATGGGGAAGTCAGAGCTGATGCTCGCGCTTTGTTTGGGTTTTCTGGGTCTGTGCAACGCGATCGAATCGCCACAGTACACGGTGGTGCACTCCGAATCGGACTTCGAGATCAGGCTCTACAGAGAGGCCGCCTGGATGTCTGCTCCCGTTAAAGATATCTCCTTCGTCAAGGCCACCAAGCTTGGTTTCCATAGGTGCATACTTTAGCCCCCTTTGTTTGGTTGCTATTTAAGTGTGGGAAAATAGGAAGAAGAATCTTGGGGTTTTGTTTTGATCTTCTTTTTCTGTATTACTAGTATTCTGTTTTCGACAAAGGGTATGGTCAGTTGAATTTATAACGTAGATTGATTTAATCGAGGTGAAAGTTTTCCGATTTCTGTTTGGTCGATGAAACATTATGGGACAATGGAAAGAGTTTGACTTGGGCCTTGGTTTCTCTTCTGAATCTGAACTAAGGTTTAAATTCCAGGGGACCCGCTAAAATATAAATAATGGAATAGGAGATTTAGTTTTCATTGTTTGGACTCGATTTTCTCTGGAGCCGAATAAGTAGGTGTAAAATAATTTGCTGGCCAAAAAGAAACAAAGATTGTTGTGGGTTTTCATGTATTGTGTTTATAGTTGATTGGATGAGATGACGTGTCTCCTTACATGTTATATTAAATACAAGTTTACAATCTTTTAGCCTGTGATGCTCTATCACTGTCAGTAATTTGATCGGATTTTCTCTTGGTTCTTGAAACTTGATAGGGGATCCCTACAAGTGCAGAAGTTGTGTAATGATGTAGGAACTAAAGTTTAATAAATAAGCAGGAGTACAAACTGAGCTGTAGTTCAGTTTCCGATGGATGTTTTGGGGATAATTTGGAGGATTATTCTCGATTACATGATTTGGTAACTCACGAGGCTGTAGCTATGGAGAATTATGTTAGCTGTAGGTTGTTCCTTTCTTCATTTGGCGTACTTTTATCTTTCCTTGCGACGTGTTCAAATAAACCAGGTGCAAGTCAACCTCAGGAACATCTAAGTTTTGGAATGGAAATGTGGGAAGCAACAAGCAATGCATTTCTAAACCTCAAGTTTAGATATCTGAAACAAAAGTAAGCTATCTAGAGATGGTTTTAAGTGTAGTCCAAAGGAGACAAAATGACTGTGATAACATCCTATTTAAATGACACCAGTGGACCATTGGTGGCCTTTTGGTTTCCATGGTGCCTCTTTACATGACCAAGAGGACCAAGGCTGGAGAGAGCAGCCTCTTCCTCGGTCTCACCAATATCACCATCAGGACAACATGCAACTCCTTCAGCAGCATTGATACCTTGTGCGGATTTCTGTTCAAACTGAAGAGAACCCGTGTCAAAAGATGATGTAGTGGGAGGAACTTCTTGTACATCAATAGAGAACATAAATTTATTCTTACATAGTATCAACAATATCAGGAAAATGTTCATAAAGCCTATAAGTACACTCTTTTCTTAATTTCAGACCTCCCTTATTTTGCTAGAAATTTACTGTGCTTGATCTCTCACAGGCTGTTCCAGTACATCCAAGGTGCCAATCTGAATTTCTCTCGGATTGCAATGACAGCTCCTGTTTTGACAAGCATTGTCCCAGAAGCTGGTCCGCTGCATTCATCAGCCTATTTTGTCCGATTGTACTTGCCGGTGAAGTTTCAAGTTAGCCCTCCACTCCCGCTCCCAGAATTGAACCTGAAACCATTTGCATGGACCAGTCACTGCATTGCAGTCAGGACGTTCTCTGGATTTGCAAGGGATAGGAACATTGTTGAAGAGGCAGAGAAACTTAGCATTAGCTTGAGCAGGTCTCCATGGGCAAATTCAACTTCTTCTGGAAGTAGTTATGCCTACTCGATTGCACAGTATAATTCTCCATTCAGGATTATTGGGCGCGTAAATGAGGTTTGGGTGGATATTGAGGCACCTGGATTAGATGGCTGTATATCCACTGGAGTTGCTTCATACTAAACTGTAGCCCTGGTGGCCATGACTGCTCAAGCTCCTGCGCGTTGTACTTGGGAGCTAATGGAGCATATGTTAATGCGTTTTCAATTCCCTGTCTTCATGTATAAATGCAATCTGTAATATTATGTAAAACTTATGATGCTTTGACTCCATTTCTTGGATGCGCATAAATAAAAAAGATCTGTTGTATACAATAGTTGGAGAAGTCTATGATCCTATCTATTTGCCATGCCGACAGGTAATTACTAATTTCGTAAAGGGCAAAAACAGATGTCCAAAGCCCTAAGTTCGGCCACTATAGAAATTCACCTGTTTTTTGTTAACATTTTTTAACACACAAAATTCACAACCGAACATTCAAATTAATCTCAAAAAATTTAACACAAATTTCGACACTTTTACACACAACAAAGATGGACACCAACAAGCAATTTTATAGAGATGGAGGAAGGCAAGCTTATATAAGTCGCAAGTCTCTCAACCTCTTGAACCGGTGTGGGAAATCACTTGGGAGTTGGGACTATTTTTTTTCCCAGTGTAAATAGGGAAAAAGAGAATATTGCCCTGATGCTTGTAGAAAATGCAGTGTGCACTGCCATAGAAGAACTTTATTGCCATCAGTACAGTATATGGGTCTCACTATATGGGTCTCACTATGGGATGTTTGAGGGTAACATTTTTGAATATTAGAGTTTGAGAAAAAATGAAGAGAGAAATATTAGAGTCTCGTTAAAGTAAAGGTATGTCATGAGAGTTGGTGAAAAAGTGAAAAGAGAAGATTTTTAATAAATATTATAATAATAAAAAATTATGTGATGAATTTTTTATTATTAAACCTAAATTTTTTGGCCCAAATTATTGGGGCTCAAACAAGACTGGAGTTTCAAAAACTTATCGCTGCCAAAACAATGAGGACCTCTTCATAAAAGTGAATCCACAACAACATACCCTGGAGAAGATTGTCCTTGAACTGTGTGACTATTAGGTATAGAATCTTGAACAAGCTTGGGGCCAAAGTGCAATCTAAAGCTTGTTCTAAAAATTAGGTTGCCATGGCATGAACTAAGTGCCAAGATATATAGTTTTTCAAATGCTTAATGTGCTGACTAGTCTAGCCGAGGCACATACAAACCTCGGTCATTACAAACAGAACCTTGTCTTAACATGTGCTGTGTTTGTATTCAACCTAAAAGAATGGATGAATTGCAGCTGTACAAGAAAAATACAGAAAGGAACACACTTGACTTGGATCTCATTGTACTTCTGCACATCTATAGCCACACAAATTAGTTCGGTCAGTGTTTTGCCTGGCCATAAGATGGCAAATATGCCCCAGTAGTAGCGACCTTCTTGCTTGGCAAAGGCAGCTTGATTTTGGTCCAATAAAGGATAAACAGAAGGCATAGAAGTAATACAAACAGAAGAACAGGAGAGGACATGATCTCCATGTTCTTGAAGATAGAAATGCTAGTATGAGCTTGGGTAGTTCTCGAAAATAACTGTTCATCTTCAACCAATGCAGCCCCAAGCGTCCAAGAGACATCACCTGGACCAAATATTATCTCTTTATCACCAAGACACAGAGCATCCTCAACGAGTGATGCCATGTAAGGAACCCAGAAGCAATATTGTCCACCATAGTTTGGGGTTCTGGAAATTCTACTCGAGTTAGCCTGATCTAGAGCATAATTGCTGCCCTTCCTCCAAAAGCTTTGTCAAGTTAGCTCTTGGACTCAAATTTAACATGCTGTAAACAGCAAAAAATCCAGATAAAGCATGAAACCGTGCAAAGGGTTGAGCAACAGCTTTCAAATTAATGATATCACTGCCTGCAGATCACAAAGGGGGTTCAAAACGTTAATGCTAGCAGATAAATCCTACAAAACCCTTCAGTAAAAAGAAATGAGCAAACCGAATCAGAGAAAGCATATAATGTATGAACTGTTATGGAAATGAAAAAGGGAAATATACACTTCTTTATAATCATTGAAAGTGGAAACCCACCAACCACTATTCATTATCATAAGAAGCAAATGGGCAATGCCAACTCAACATTGAAAACAGTGATGCACTTACAAAAAGAAGGTAGCTTTATGTTTCAACTTCACCAAACACGTGGTGCTTGGCAGTTGCTGTAGCATGAGTGATAATTAAGTTTCTATGATTATAAGTATAGCAATCATTGAGCATCGATGGCTTATACCATCCTCTTTTGAGATGCTTAATTATTCAAATCAAACTGCATAATCTTTGTTAAATGACAGCTTAAATCTAATACTTGCAATACTATTGACAGCTCAAGTTTTACAGTGAAATATGCAGCAAATATGAAACCCTACTGAACTCCGAACACTATTGAAAGCTCATGAACATATAAATTGAGTTAAACAGATACTTATTTTGTAGTGTCAAGAATATATACATTTTCCACTGAGGTTGGAATGTACAGCAGTGCTCACCACTATAAGAAGATGAGCTTGCTTTACAGTTTGTACCAACTGCTGGTTGTGACCAATCTAAACTGCTTGACTTGATAGCAGCTGCCTTTGCAAGTTCTTTACATCGCTCCCAATTGGGGTCACCAACCAGATATAAAGAAGGAAATACATCTTTCAATGGTTGACTACTCAAAATTTCCTGATTAGTGGCATTAAGCCTTCGGCAACCTGAGCAGGTTTAGTTTTGAACAAAGTCAGAACCAAGACAAGGATGTCTGACTTCGAATGTCTTACCAGTAGTTTCTCTGAACCTCTGTGCTTGACTGTGCATGACAATACTCCGATCAAATGCCTCATTCAAACCAAATGCTGGCAATGAGTATGCTAAAATCCGATGTTCCATCGGAATGGAACCGATCTTTGATATCACCAAGTCCGTACCTTGTCTTGCTTCTTCTATTTCCATCATAACCTGCAATGAGGAACCTCCCAGATCAATAAGCCCTTAAGTGGGTGACCTGGAATGATTTCTGAAGCTCCCCATTTTATAGTTCAGAGCAACCCAACCATAATAAGCTTCTTCTTTGCCACTCAACACCCTTATCCAGCTCTTCCTATACAAAAAGGTGTGCTCCTTCACCACAGCCTCCACATCCTCCAAAACACGCCTAGCATTCTCAATTGCCAACTTCCTTAAGCCAGCAGTACCTAAAACAAAAATAGGAGTGTCTCCGTGTCTTTCATGAGGTACTGCCTGTTCTGCCCAAGTAATCAAGGGTTCCAAAGATGCTCTCACTCCGGAGGAGTTACCAGAAAATTTGTCCAACCCGGGCTCAGTTTGCATACAGTGATACTGACAAGAATTCTTCCAAAGCGAACTCTTGGTTGTATTGTCAGGATAAGAATGCAACAAAAGAGGAAAGTTCATGTTACTTGCACCTCCTGACATCCACTCATACACATTTACTCGCGTCCCGTGCTTCCACAGTCCACAACCACAGTAAAATACGACCCCATAAATACATTACCGCCTTTTCTTATGTTAAATGCAAAATAAACGCCAACCAATAGCACCACAACCAAAATGATGATACTTTTTTTTGACACCTGTTTATACCGAGTACACCCTGAAATTAAGAGCTTAACTTTTGACAGTGAATTGGGTTCCATATATCCGCTATAAACAAGAACGCTAGTAACTTTTTGCCTTGAAACCTACCTTCAAAAGCCTGTTACTCGAAGAACGGACTAATGGTAAGAGAAGCCCATTCATCTATAAATATTTGCAAAGAATTCAACCCAAATAAGATCCCATATAGTCGTTTCAGACATCAATTAACTCCTTAAAATCTCTACTGGGTGTTATATTCAACTCATTTGAACCAAGGAAACACACACACAATATAGCAAATTGCATTACTGTCAATGGGCTCCTCTTGATGCACAAATTTTCTAGCTTTTTCACTAATAAACAAAGGCTGTGATTGATGCACCGAGAATTTGGAAAATCTGACCAGCTGTGTACCTGAGCTTTTAGATTTCATTGGAAATCACGGTTAACGTCAAGTGGATTCATACCGACTAGTTTGCTCCAGAATGATCCCGAATTGGACTGAGGGAGCACAGTACCTTCGTTCGTCTTCGGAAATTGAAGCCACAGAAACTGGCCTAGCAGGCTAGCACTGCGAATCTCTCCGATGGAACCACGAACGGAGAGTCGGAGACACTGCGACTAGTGCTGCCTCGCACGTGCTTAGTTAATTACGGGGCTTTAGACCAAAGAACTGGATTAGAGCGGCAGAGCCTACTAACTTAAACGCTTATTATTATTATTATTATTATCACTTCTTCTTTTTATAATAGCATTATTTTTATTCCAATTTAGCCAATGAAATTAACCATGTCGCCAAATTTTATACGCCTTTCACTAATTTTTTTAATTAATTAATTGAAAATATTAGAGGAAAGAAAAAGAATTGGGATGTAAATTTTTGATAAATAATTGAAGACATATTCGTAAGCAATTTGAATAAGATATCTAATCAAATTGCATGGAGTACGTTAACAAATTTTCTATGCCCTTTCTTGAATGAATTTGAGATTTTGGATTTGATTTAAATATAAAAAATCCATATAATTAGATAAATTGTTTCTAATTTTCGTAAACAAATATTTGGGGAGTTAAAATTTTAGGGTATTGAATTTGATGAAAAAAGTGAAGAGAGATAATTTTTTATATTTATTATAAGGGATAAATGCAAAATCGATGTTTTTCATATCACAGGGACTAAATCGATTTTTACGTATAGCACATGGATCAATTTTGTATTTATCTTTTATTATAATAAAAAATAATGATTTAACGAGAAAAGAGATATTATATTTAAATTTTATTGCAAACGCAATCTTAGGTGATGTTCGGTTTGATAAAATTCGTAGGATTTGAATTGAAAAATTTTCATGTTCGGCGAAATGGACTTTTTTTTCAGGATTCGTCGTAAATGCTTCCCATAATGCCCTTCATACAAGGATGTTAATTTACTAACATATCCTCCACGAAAACTTAAAGAGGAGAAAAGTGAAAGGTTAAACTGGGGTTATGAGAAACACGTGGGTCCCATGGTTCATAACGTGGAAATCGAAAATAAGCCGAAATGACGATAAGGCCGGATGTTATGTTTGCTTGAAAGTTGGTTGAGGGGTAAGACGGAGATTTCACCCCGCATTCTCTGACCAACGAAGACTTTCATCTCTCCCGAGTCTCCATCGACCTTCCCCTCCTCCCCTGTTCGCGTGAAACGACCCGCCCTCTGTCAATCGTACATTTGCAACGGCAGGATGAGAAGACCGGCGCCTGCAGCTGTTGTCGATGGAGTGAAATTTGCAAAAGAGATCTCAAACGTTGTCGAAGGGAGAGCGGAACGCAAGAGAGGAGAGACCCCCAAACGTTCGAAGAGCTCCAGCTTGAACAAGTCCTCAGTCACGGCGCCTCTCACCCGCCAGTGTTTTCGCAGTCAGGTTCCCCTTTATATTCTTGCTGTAACTAATGTTGTTGCAAATTAGTTTCAACAAGAGTATGGACCTATTGTAGACAATATTCGCATATTCGAATAGTTAACCTATCCCTAATTGTTGTCTCTTCGAGTTTCTGTTGTGGGTTTTGCTCAGAATTTCCTGGATCCGGTTCAATGGGCATTTCTGGGTGTCTTGGGGTTTTGTGGTTTTGATGCCGAATCATTCGAATTTGATTGTTCAAAATGGTTTTCTTCTGATCAATTCATTTTCTATTCTTGTTTGAAAATAGAGTGGATTTTATAAGCTGATAGAGCTTTCGAAATGCAAAATGTGGCTTCGCATTGTCTTTACCCCAGATCTGGGAGTTCCACTTCAATGAGGGGGTTAGAGAAAGTGTCATTTTCTTCATTGTTGAGATTTCAATGCAAGGACTTGAACGTTGGAGGAGATCTATCGTATTGCTAAATCTTCGTTTTCATATGCATTTAATATAGGGCTCTCTTATCTCCTTGGATCAATAATTTTTTTGCTTCGGTGTAAATTTACTGGACGCAATCATGCTTGGTTCACCTTAACTATCTGTAGTGCTTATTATTCTTTTTGAGTTTCTACATGCTCATCTTGACCCAAAAGACGGATTCAAATCTATGGGGACAAATTGAGAACTTGCTAATGGGACTTCAAAATAACAGTTTGTTTTGTACCCCGGTAATGTGAGGGTGCTTTTTCCTCGGAGAGCCTATACATAGATATAAATCTGTTTTCCTAAATAGTGGTACTTGGATTTTGGGTTCTACAATCCTCAAAACCCTAGTTGTGTTTTAGGGAACAATTTGTGAGACAATATCATGGAGAAGATCTTGTAATTCTCTGGTACTTCTGATATGGGATGTCCTGATGTGATTCTTGATTTCATGGTCCGTTTGTGTGGCATTCATTTTGAAGCTATTTACTTTATTGTGTGCTGTCATGCCCAAATTTGCTGGAAATGCTGGGTTTCCTGCATAGCTAGAAGCCTGAACTGTGTGTCTGTTACTGTTAGACCCTGTGGTGGTTGGAATTCCCCTTGAGCGTTGCCAACAAGCATGATATAACATTGGTATTTAGTTGCTGGTCTGAAATTGTAAATACTAACTGCATAATCAACTGATCTTCACTTAGATTTGTCCAACCTTATTGATGGATCTCGGTTTTTATCTTATAGAAACCTGAAAGAAATAACTGAGCAGAAACAGAAGGGAAATAAGAACCCTTAGTCTAATGCAATCAACGACATAAGTTTTTTTTTTCAAACCTTTCATTGGTATTTAGTTGCTGGTCCTTTTTTTCAAACGTTTCATTGTGTGGCATTCATTTTGAAGCTATGTACTTTATTGTGTGCTGTCAGAACATTGTGCAGCATTTATCAAAACCATTTATTGACTTCGGTGTTTTTTTACACCGATGTGCAGCGCCATTACCTTAGGTCTGGGAAGGCAAGGATTGTTGACATTGAACCATCGTCCTCGACTGCGTCTCATCGACAAACGGTATGTCTTGTACTGAATTAATCTTCGGAATAACTCACCTCACAATTGGTACTTCATTTGTAAGTTAAATCCGTGTGTGTTATGATAGAAGGATCTGACGTGAATGTCCTTTTTTCCCTTCTGTTATCGTATCATAGCTAAATTGTAGTTTTGTTTATTGACATGCATAATAGAAGTTAAATCAGTAAATTTGACTGTTGTTTGGAGGGCATAATGGTTCTTTTTTTAAGGGACTTTATTTTTTTATTCTCCATTAGGTTGTCATGTCTAAAGCCAACAAAGACCTTTGGAAAGATCCGAATCGTGTGTCGAGGCTTGTAGAACTTTGCATGGAAGAGTTCCGCAAAAATCTTGTCAAAGATGGCAAACTAGGAGTGTCGAACTACGAACGTATAGCCAATTTCATGAAGGTTGATATCCCACAGATGGATGCGGCCAAAATTAAGACGAAGGTTGAAAATATGCGTAGAGAGTATGTCACATTCAACGACTTAAAGAAAAGGACCGGGTTTGGTTGGAATGAGACTGACAAAACCGTTGTTGCGGATGTCCCACAGTGGACCGAAGTACTAAGTGTGAGTTTCACATTTTGTTTTTTTCTTTTCCGACGGAAGTTAGTTTTAATTTACGCTAGTGTAACATGTGCACTTCCGTATTGCAGAAGGACAAATCTCTTGTGAGATTCATGGGGCACGGGTTAGACCACTATGACGAACTAGCATATATGTTTGCCGGCAGCACTGCCAATGGCCTCATGCACCGTTCAATGGCACAAGGCCCTTCATCGGAATTGGAAGAGCGACGTCTCAACGAAGGTGAACGCCTTCGGTCTGTAACCATAGACCTGACGGATGGGGACACTCCTCTTCCTTACACCCCTGCAACGGGGAGTCGGAAGCGCCCATCTCCCGTGCCTTCGGGTGGTGGTCAACGTAAGACGCAGTCCCGGGAGAGGGACGCTATGAAAGACTCCTGGGATGAGGTATCTCAGAATTACTTAAAGGCTAAGACTGATCGGATTGAGAGTTCTTCCGTGTCCCGCACTAGTCTCATAAATGACTGCGTTGATGCACTCTATGCTATTGACCCTCCTCCTGACGATGCCGCCATCGTCAAAGCCTTGGAACGCATATCTGAGAGTGCCACCTTCAGACAAACATTCATGAGGGTCCCCGAGGAAAAACGTGGAATTTGGGTTGTCAACTTGAAGTAGTGTTGTACTGTTTCTGCTACTATTGGAGCTTGGTGTGTTGTTTGCACAAACATTTGCTGATAATTGAACTATGTTCTAAGTAGAGTATTTTATTCGGATTGTAATGTGATGTTATTTCAGATTTATTCCTAAGATAAAGTCGGACTTCATCATACATCGGTTTGTTTGTGATACAAATCTGTATTGTGATTGTAAAACTGTTGTTTAGACTGCATTTGTGTAGGACTGTGATGCATCTTTAACTTGTGAATTTGAAGTGGAATTTGTGGACTATAGGACTATGTTAGTTGCAGATTATAGCAACCCTGTTAGATTTAATACTCAGTCACTGTATTGTGTAGAATTTTGATGCAAGTAGGAGCCTACTGCTCACATCTGCTGCAATTTTGATGCAAGTAGGAGCATATAGACTTCGGTGTTAGATTGTTGTTGACATGCAATTCTGATTTGCATGTGTTTCATTCAACTCTCCACAAGGATGAGACTATAAAAATGATATCACCAGTGCCAACATGTTGTGTGGAACTTTCACTCAACCAGAAATATTGAAGTACTTTGTTACTCCACAGAGATTAGCCATATACAACAAAAACATCTTTATTAGCAGTACACATGGTTTGGAACAATGACGGGTCTACCATCAACAAAACAATACTTGACATATAACTTCACTCGACACGGACAAAATGACCACCAGTTCCAGGCAACCCTTTACACATAAATTCAAATGATTCATTTTCCATGAAGGTATAATCCATTCTCGAGTAAATCAGATCAGAGGAGCATTTTGATGTGTGTTTGATGAAGAGTAACTATTGGCAAGTATTAATTACTTTAGTGAAGAACTGGAAAATGAGTTGTTTCTCAGTTCAATGGTGCAGTAAATGAAGGCTCAGAACATGTTTGGGCTATAAAAAAAAAAAGAGAAGTGAAGAACAGTGACCGATAGTTTTGTGCTACAGATATCCAAGAATCTTAAACCATTTTGATCTAGCTGCTAACTACACATTACATCTTCCAGTTTTGGCTGTAATTAAATGTAATTATTTGTTGTCTTTTCTGGCTCCTTTGAGAATTTGGATTCTGGCAATGTTGAAATAGTTTTGTACAAGTTTTGCTTTCACTAGACAATGTTGAAATAGTTGACTGCTATATCAACATTTTTTTCGTACGGTTAGAAAGTGACTACAGATCCAGCTAGAGGTTATGTAATGTCTGCATTATTTGGGTAAATTCAATCTGAGGCGTGCTAATTTTCACTTGCTTGTTCGACGTAGATTCAATGGACAATGACAATGACAACAGTTATAGTGGTGATGAACCTTATGAGTCGGGACAGGACGAGGGCGTCAATTCTGTCCCAGGTGATACAGAGAGCAACCGCACGGACAGTAATGATGAAGATGGTTGTAGCAGTGATGAGGCATTCTGTGAGGCGTTAATCAATGAGGGCCGAAGGAAGTGCGGAACTCAACGCAGGAATGGACACCGAATCCCACAAAACACGTCAACTCTTACTGGTGCAATGCACGTTGCTGAGATCCTTAATAACCCTAACGAAGCAGATTGTAGACATTTGTTTCGAATGTCGCAAACCACATTCTGAAATTTGGCACGATGCCTTCGCGAGTACGGCGAATTAGATGATCAAAACCTCATGGTAGAAGAGTCTCTGGCCATCTTTTTATTTATCACATCTCACTGCGCAAAGATGAGGACTGCGCAACACTTTTTTCAACACTCTCTAGACACCATTCATCGGCACATGAAAAGTGTGTCGAGGGCGTTATGTACCCTGGGCAAACTTATCATACGACCAACTCACATGGAAGGAGTTCACCCATACGTACGATGCAACCGTAATTACTACCCATGGTTTAAGGTATTTCTCTTTCATTTTTTGTCCTAACAACATTCTATTATGTTTCATATAAATTTGATTATTGAAAATCCATTTATTAATTAAGCGTGTCGAATTATTGTCTTTGTCAATTTATCTAGGACTGTATCGGTGCCATTGATGGCACTTACATTAGTTGTTGGGTGCCGAAGGAGCTGCATACGGTGTACCGATGTCGGAAGGGTTTCTTGACACAAAATGTGATATGTGCGGTTGACTTCTCGGGGAGGTTTACCTTTGTGTATCCTGGATGGGAGGTTACAACGCACGATGCTCGTGTTTTAATGGATGCTATGTCAAGACCGGAAAACAAGTTCCCAATGCCTAACCCAGGTACGAATTTTGTTTATTGGAGATGTATTGGGATAGTACTGCGAGGTAAAATATAGGTAAGATCGCTAAGATATCCTTGACATTGCAGGTTATTTTTATGTAGTAGATTCGGGCCTCCCATGTTTAAACGGATTTTTGCCGCCCCATAGGTCGGTTAGGTATCATTTGAGTCGATTTCAAGAGTCTGGTGCGGCAAGAGGGCCAAAGGAGCTCTTCAACTACCGACATTCGTCACTACGCAATATAGTGGAGCGAATGTTTGGCAAATGGAAGGCAAAGTTTGTCATATTCGAGAAGATGCCTAGATATTCGCTTCCCATGCAACGAAATATCATAATGGCATGTGCTACTGTTCACAATTTCCTGATAGATGCAGGCGATGAAGAGGCCCCTGTTTTTTACTACGAGGACTTAGTTACAGAGAACTTTGACAGTGGGAGCAGCTCCGGTACGGGTTCGAGCAGTGCATCTCATACGTTTGACGAGCATAGTTCCGCCGTAATGAGTGCAAGACGTGCTCAAATTACAGAGACTATGTGGGCAGATGCAACGAACTAGTTGATTTCTTCGGTTTACTTCTATGTTTGTGTTTTGTGGACGATGGTTTTCTAATTTCAATAAATTTGTTAATGAGAATACTTTAAACGTATTTAAAAATGTACTGCTGTAGTTATATGTTTACTTTAATGTTTTTGCTTCACAATAACAATATTAAATAGACGAGCATTTTATAAATAAACATCAACATTTGTATCAAAACTAAAAACTAAAAATAATAATTTTCATAATTTTCGAAATTGAGTTATAAATAATTTGCTATAATAATAAATAAAATAAATTTTTTTATTACTTAAGCAACTGGATTTTCATAATTTTCGAAATTGAGTTATAAAATAATTTTCGAAATTCAGCCAACGATTTCTATTTTCTAATCCAGTTGACCAAATTACTATTTTACATCTAAGTGCAACTACTTCTACTGCGTGAGCGGTGGGAGAAGGTGGGTGGGCACGAGCACGTGGCGAGCCCTTGAAGTGCAACTACAAAGTGAGCCTTTCAATGCAAAGAAGGACTTCTACTGCGTGAGCGGTGGGAGAAGGTGGGTGGGCAGGAGCACGTGGCGAGCGACAAGTGAGCCCTTGAAGTGCAACTTTGATCCCAGAGGACTGAGCGACTGGTCTTCGTTTGCGGGGTGGTGGCGGGCCCAACGAGTATTTTGTAAACAAATGTAATTGTAAATCTAATTTTATATTATATATTCTACACACATCCCAATAAATTTAATACATAAATAACAACCTTAAAACCCAATCATTACCTCTTTCACTCTCTTAATAAAAGTCAACACAAAAAACACAAACACCAATACACCTTTAATATCACCTAAGAATTTACAAAATTCTTCAAATCCTACAAAACTCTTCAGAACGAACATAACCTTAGTAGGGTACGAAAATATTCTTTGTCAAGGTATTTTGACTTGTACAAGTGGAACTATATTCGGACACTATTATTCAGGAAGCCTTTTTTTTAAAAAAAAATTACAATCTACGTTGGCCGGCCTCAACAAAAAAACAAAAAAAGAAAGAAAAAAAAAACTACACGGCCTGCCCTGATGGCCTGGATTTGGATTTGCGTTTCTATTTCGCAAGCTATCCTCCGTTTTTTTTTTTAATTCCTGGAAATAAATGAAAATTAAAAAAGCTATTCTGTTTTTGCGAGAAGGGCCTGTATTAATATCATAGGAGCGAACTCTCTCTCCCCCTCCCCCCCTCCCCCCCCTTTCTTCTTCTTCTTCGATCTGAAAGCCCTGTCACTCCCTACTTCCTTGAAGATCTCTCTCTCCCTCTCTTCAAACCTTCTAGCGATCTTCACGAACACTTGAGGTTCCGATCGCGTATTCGTTCGTCTCTCCTCAAGAAAACCAAAAAACTTGTCGGATTTCATTTCTCTCTAGGGTTTCCACTAATCCTTAAGAACCTAGCTTCTTCTCAGGCAAGTCGAATTCCCTGCGAGTGTTTGGTTTTAGTTTCTCGTTTTCGATGCTAGTTTGTCCCGTGCTTTTTCCTTTTTTCGTTTGATTCCCGAGAAATCGAAGGAGAGGTGAGTAGAAAAGCGATAGAGGAAAACAAAGTGATTGAATGGGAGGCGCAGTTAATTAATTTTATATTTGTGCCAAATGTATTACAACGTCTTCTCATGCTTTTTACATTTGGGGTGTTCTTCTTCTTCTTCTTCTTCTTTACCCTCTGCTTTCTCGGCAATGAAACGGAGTATTTGGGTTTTCCTTCATCTTACTTTGGGAAGAATTTCATTGCAAAGTTCAGGCTTTTGAGTTAACTTGTATCTTATTTTCAATGAGATTCACATGCGCGTGGGAATTGGAAGATTTTGTATATATATTCTCAGTAGTGTTTCTATTGAAGGATTGGTTTTATTGCTGGATAAGAGTAATGTATTTTTTGATGTCCAGCTGACTTATAGGCCACTCTGGTTTACATGCGTTTGGTTTATGTGGTTAGCGTGTTGAGGTTCAGTTTTATATAACAGGAAGAATGGGGAGAGTGATCAATAATGTGAAAAGGGTTTGGGTAAATATGTCTGGTACTTAACTTATCTTTTCGAGCTTAGGGGCATTGTGTTTTTTCAATGTTGTAGTAATTGGGGAAATAGGGGGCAGGAGTTGGTAGTACTATGTATTCTATTCCCAAATGCAGGACTTAATGCTAAAGTATTGGAAATTTAGCGAGGAAGTGGACACTGGGAAGAATAAGGTTGTAGCATGAATGGAGAAGTTGCTGAGAGAAAAAGGGTACAATTTTTAGGCAATGTGCGACAGAGACTTGAAGCACACTACTGGGAAATATCTCTTTGCCAGAAGAAAAGAGAAAATTAATAATATGCTAGGATGAAGGAATGCTATTATACAGGTTCAAGTTTTGTGAAGCCGTGGGGGGCATTGCAGAGGGATTTTTTTTTTGGAGCTGGGCAAAGACAAATTGGGCAATGTCTGGATGAGAGTTTGGTCATGTATGAAGTGAAATAGCTAGACAGAGGCTTATCTGATAAACTTGGTATACTTGAGACAATGGCTTTGTTGGTTGACTGGAGCTAAAAGCATATTGAAACAAGTTGGCAAATAGGAGTTCCAAAGCATAGTTTTTTATGCATGGCTGGAGGAGCAGATAGTGGACATGTGCACATGCCAAACTGGTTTGAGAAGACAGTCGGTTGCTCTTTTTGTTGATCTGTGGAATAGAATGTTGGGAATGATTTCGAGTAGAATGTGGAGTAGATAAATATAATGTGTAACAATATTTTGTGTTTTGTTGTTCTTGTTTCTTTTTTCTTTCTTTTTTGTTTGGGGGGTTTCGTGTGGATCATGATCTTATACACAATCCTTTAATTGCTTTGTATGGATTTCAAAATTTGTATCCCGTACAGAATCATCTTATCTTGATCAATCTGCTTTTTTTTTTTTGATAAGTAATCTGTTTTTCTTCTTTGCCCAGGCTAAACTCAAATTGATTGAATGATTGTGCAACTGCAGCTGGACTATGACGTCAAGTATGTTGAGCGGAGAGAGAAGGTATAATCTGATCTTATCCCTCACTGATCACTGCTATCTTTGCTTAAAAATTTTGTATAGTACATCTATTATAGTACATCTATTATAGTGCTTGAAACTGTCGGTGTTCTTTTCCCGACTTGCATATGTTTGTGATACGAGGTGAAAAATTTGGGGTTGCATGTTTTATTTGACAGAAAAATAGTAAAGGACCAGCTTATAGCCCGTTTAATGCATGGGAAGTGGTAAGCACTAATTATGGAAATTTTGAATACACATACCTATCTGCTCAGTTCATAAAAAATTTACAGTTGGGGACTCTGTGTTGCGGGAGACTGATAATGAATTGAAAAGCGTTTGCATATACTTAAATACCACCCAAATTCAAGCCTTTCTGTAATTTAATGGGTGAAATTAAAGCTACGAAGTGTTAATAAGAAACAATTTTCTGTTGATGTATTATGTCTGTAATGCATCTTGTCAAAATAGAAAAAAGGACAGAGAAAAAAAGCAACCTCCTGAAGGGAATATCCAGGGATATTTATTAGCCACACTTGTGCTGGTAGGAGAGACAGCTAGTTATAGGGTTTAAGTTCAGAGCAAAAAATTGGTAATTAACTTAGATTAGTGACAACCTCCGTAAGTCTTTGTGCAGGAGCTGTAAAAGTCGAAAGTTTATATATAGAAAGTTTCACGCATAAAGGAGATGACTCAATCAGGAGGAGGAAAAATGAAAGGCAACCGTTTCATCTTTTCTACATGTTTTAGATCAAAATAAAGAGGAAAATTCGAGAGAACTTGCATAGATTTAGTTTTTAATTTGTATCACTTTTCAGTTTCTATATAGTTGTTCATTCTTTTAGAGTTATACGTAGGTCATCCTTCTGTTCATTTCTTTTTGTTTTCCCCTGACTAGAAAATATAGTGTTTGTGAAATGTCCTCTATTGTGCATTAAAAAAAATTCTAATTGTTTTTCTATCCCTGATAAGTGTATGACAATGGTTTCATTTTTTACCCCTTAACTTTACTCCCCATTCTCCTGTTTTGTGCATATAGAACATCTAAGTTAGGAAAGCCATTGGATTATTTCGCTGAATTCTATTAACCATGATGTTGTCGGGCTCTTTTATTTTTGCATTTTGTTTTCTAAAAGAAGGAACCCCTTCATTTTGATTCTTTTTGTCGTGGATTGTTATTTTCGCCACTGTTCTAATATGGTTTAGTCTTTATGTGCACAAATTAATTGGTCATTGATGTTAGTTATTTATAAGAAGAATGTCCCTTCTTATTGCGACTAGTGTTGACTATGTGTTTGTTGTGGTTCTTCTATTTTCACTAAAATGTGTTCTTATTATCCTTTTTAGCTCAATTGAGCAGTTGGTGTATGTATGGTCTGTGTGATACATTTAAAATCCAATAAATCAAGTAGTACATGTCGTATATGCTGAAGAATATTTTTGGTAAAGTCGGTTAGTATATTTGTTGATCTAGAATTTACATTCATCCTCAGGTTGTAATTTAGTACTACCAATGCTTTTGTAGGTGGGTTTCTGCTTCTACCAAAAGAGGTGGCATGACTGTTTTGGGGAAAGTTGCTGTTCCAAAACCCATAAACTTACCAAGTCAAAGGTATTTGGCTGATTTTCTTTTATTGTTCTCTTCACAGAGGTGCCCTGTTTTCCTTCCTTAAAATTGTTTGTTTTTCTCTGTTGTTTTAAGGTTGGAAAATCATGGTCTGGACCCAAGTGTGGAAATTGTTCCCAAGTAAGTTATTCATCCATTAGTCTAGGTCATCTGATATCTCTATCTCGCTTCCTTCTGTCTGTCTGTCTTTCTTCCTTTTTGTCTCTATAGTTGTGATCGATTCATGATTTTTGTGTTCCATTTGATATTATGATGCTATTAATTTGCATCCAAATTATGATACCTGCGTGGTCCTTATAGGGGTACGCATAGCTGGGGAAGTAGATCATCTTCTTCCACATCAAATGTCTGGGGTTCTTCAGCACTATCTCCTAGAACTGATGGTGGTAGTGGTTCACCAAGCCATCTTAGTGGCCGTCCTTCATCTGGTGGAAGTGGCACAAGGCCCTCAACTGCTGGTAGTGATAGAGCTCATGAACCTAATGCCAATGCATGGGGCCCAAACTCTAGACCGTCATCAGCCTCTGGCGCTTTGACATCTAATCAGACGTCACTAACATCATTGCGTCCTCGCAGTGCAGAAACTAGACCAGGTAGCTCACAGTTATCCCGCTTTGCCGAACCATTGTCAGAAAATCCAGGGGCATGGGGTGCTGCTGGGACTCCAGAGAAACTGGTATATCTCTGATTGTAAGCTCATTGCTTGAATCTTTGTGTATTACCAATAAGTACAAAAGACAGTTTCCTTCACAGTTTTCTTACTGTAGAATATGCTGCGGTAACAATATATTTATTGTTTTTTAATTTGTGCGCAAAAATTGTTACAAATTATATTATTGATTGGCATGAAATGTTTTGTGGAATTGTATATAGATCCTTCTCAGCACCATTGATTGAGATTGTAACACTTCACAATAATCTCTAAAGCAACTCATGTTCTGGAAATCAATTCAAAAATTTGGTTGTGCTATGTCCATTTGTTAAATAGGAGCTCTCTGAGAACTGAGAATTCTGTGATAAATGACTAGTAGTTTTTGCTTCACTGCAATGTTTCCGTGCAAGTTGTGTTCGGCAAAAAATTCTGAAAAAAGTCCTAGTATATCATTAGTGCAGCTACCATCTTTGTTGGCCTTGAAGAAGAAGCTGAGGAATAATATAGTAGTTTTAATTTCCCACCTGATAGTGGGAGGTTGTTAGTGTGAACTATGCATTGCCTTAATCATTTACTCTTGTAGTGAGCCAACAAGACAACAAGTACATAATCATATGATACAGGCTTATTGAAAGAGCATTGAGTGTCTCTTTAGTTAACAGCAATTATTTTACTTTCTTTAGTCTTTCGTTGGTTATGTATTTTTTTGTTGTTGGTCTGGGCTTACTGGAGGATATCGTGATTATTCCTTATTGGTGTGTTTTCCTTTGTTGTTTTAGAGTCTCTCTCTCTGGAGAGTATAAAATTCTGACAGAAAAGGGTAGGGATTGGGTTTTGGGTTGCATTTTTATACAATGAACTCTATCCATTCTCTGCCTGAGGCTATTCTCTCTCTCTCTCTCTCTCTCTCTCTCTCTCTCTTTATTTTATGTGTTTTCTCTTTCTTTGTTTTGGATAGCCCAATGTTATATCAGTTAACCACTATCGTATGTGCAGGGTGTAATGGCACCCAAGAATGATGAGTTTTCTCTGGCTTCTGGAGATTTTCCAACACTTGGTTCGGAGAAAGATTGCTCTGGAAAGAATATTGAGTCACAAGGTTATAATTAACTTCTAATGACTTTGTACGATCATCTGGATGTGAAGATATTTTGAAGGGATACATTCATTGTGCATCCTCCAACTGAGGGGGCCTTGACACCTTGCACCCCCAAACTATTTTTTTTTTGTCTTATTACACCCACCAATTATTGATTCCAGACACTTTGCACCTTCTATAAAAATTTCATTTCAGTCAATTTTAACGGAAAATGATTTTCTGGCTTGTGGAATGATAATTTTACTCCCATAAAATGCTCACTATTAAGAAATTGTAGAGATAAAATTGTCTTTTTGCACGCCAACAGATCAATTTCTGTCAAATTTGATGAAAAATTCAATAGAGGATGCAAAGTGTCTGAAATTAATAGTTGGCAGTGCAATGTGACAAAAATAATAGTTTAGGATGCAAAGTGTCAAGATCCTCATAGTTAGAAAGTGTAAAATGTATTTATCCCTATTTTAAACTAGAAGTTATTGTCATTACAGTTAGGGGGTAGTATTTTTAATGTGATACTTTTACAGCATTTATTCTGATTCTTACATCCTTTCTTGAATATTATATGGTAACTTCAATAATAATCACTTGCCTGAAAGACTGAAGGTGATGTCATTCCTATATCTGATGTTTAGACTTTTAACAATCTCGCTGCACTCTTGTTTTGTCTGCTGAATTTCATGGGGAAACCTTTGTTGTGTTGGTTGTATGAGGTTTAAGCTTGCATTGTTTATGAGATGCATGAAAGACGAGACTTGTCACATCTAACATTCAAAGTAATGTTTTGGTTAATTTATCAACTGGTGTTACAGAATACAGCTCTCATGGTCGTCCTGGCTCATCTTCAGGGGGAGTAACACTGCCGAAAGAGAGGAACGTGACTTCTGTAGTTGGTTTGTATACATGCAGTTTATTCCCATTTTTGAATGAAGATGATGAGATCCTGTTCCATATGTCTATTTCTGTTTTGATGTTCAACAGTGCCTCACTTAGAAAGTTGCTCTCATGCATCAGGTGATGTTTCTTTAAGTGCAAACGTGAGAAGTAGTACTGCAAATTCTTGGAGAAGAGAGAACCCTCCTTATAGTGAGGATGCAGTCACGTCCAGTATGGAGCATTGGCAGGCTGATCCCCAGCCATACCCCAATCCTAGTATTCCTGCTCATCATTTTGAAGCTTGGCATGGTCCTCAAGTAACTTCTCCTCCAACTGGTGTTTGGTTCAGAGGACCTCCAGGAGGTCCTCCATATGGGCCTCCTGTTGCTCCTGGGGGCTTTCCCATGGAACCATTTCCTTATTATCGTCCTCAAGTCCCAGCTACTGCTCTCACCAATCCACAGCCAGGTCCCCCACCAGGAGGTGGACCAAGGGGACACCACCCTAAAAATGGAGATTTGTACAGACCTCATATGTCTGATGCTTACATTCGGCCAGGTATGCCAATTAGGCCCGGCTTTTACCCTGGTCCAGTTGCATACGAGGGTTATTACGGTCGTCCGATGAGTTACTGCGGTTCAAATGAACGGGACATTTCATATATGGGAATGGCAGCTGGCCCTTCTGTTTATAACAGGTACTCGCCCCAGAATGCTCCTGAGCCCAGCAATCCACAGGGAAGATCTGGAGGATATAGTTCTTCTGGAAAAACATTGGCTTCAGAACATGGGGAATCTGGTCATCCTCATGATACCCGAGGACCATACAGAGTCCTTCTGAAGCAGCAGAATGGCTGGGATGGAAAGAATGACGAGAAAAAGTGGGAGGGTGAAACACCGACCAATGTTACACATATGGAGAAGGGGGACCAACCAGGAGTACCTTCATGGGAGACTGACTGGAGGTCATATTACAGAAATGATGAGGACATGGGTTTAAGAAGGATGGCACCTGGTCAAGAGGTTTCTAGTCAGACTTATGATGAGCGACAGTCTTCTTATTCTGTACCTGCCAAAGTCAAGTCTCCTGAAAGTGTGGAAAATGTTAAGGTATTTGATGACGTTTCAGCTAGGAATTCGGAACATGCATCCTCTGGTTTACCAGAAGTTCCAGGGTCTATTTCAGCTGTGTTAAAAGATTCCTCTCTCATTCAGAAAATTGAGGGGTTGAATGTGAAAGCCCGAGCTTCTGATGGACAGCATGATATTACATCTGTTTCCAGTTGGGAGGAGCATAACAATAAATCCCAGGTTCATAATGCCAAGGCTAACCATTCTGCAGATGAAGGTGGTAGTGGCTCTGTGTATTCTGAAAGAACCCATGCCTCTGGAATCACAAATCCTGCCTCCCGTGAAATGGGCGTTTCAGCTGGATTTAAAAGCCTTGAATCTACAGCTGCCAGTGGAACAATCTCCAGGTTTCTTTTTGCTTATATTTTATTCGATTTTATTCCACCAGAAATGTATTAGTCATTGCCGATCTTTATCAAGTACTGATGTTGCAGACTTGCAGGAGATCTTTCCATGGCGTGCAAGGCAGAGCTGGTAATCGTGGTAAGGGAGGGCCCAGTAGCCATGAGGTTGATGGGTGGCGGAAAAGATATCCGGGGATTGACTCTTCAAGTGTGGTATCAACTTCACATATTGAGTCTAATTCTAGTGTTCATGTTCATGAACGTCATACTTCTGTTGAGGCTCCTGAAAAGTCTGCACCACATCCTCAAGCATGGGATGAGAAAGAATCTGCTCCTCCAGTAGTTGATCCAGATGATAACCAGGCACAGGTAATAAATTCTACATTTTATGGTCTAGCATTATGCACTGAGATTTATGGGTTTGATGTAATTTCTCAGCATCCTAAGTTGAGAGAGCGTGCCAAGCAACTAAAGGAGGAGGAGGAAGAACGAACAAGAAAACAAATGGCCAAGGCTCTTGCCAAACTGGAAGAGTTGGATAGGCATAAGCAATCAATGGAAGTTTCAACTCAGAAGTCAGAAAATGCTCCAAAAGATGCATTCCAAAATAAGCAAGAATTGAATGTGGTTCCTCAGATTATTGAGGGCAGCACCAGTAGAATTGAACCCCCAGTTTGTTCCAGTGAGCCACCTCCAGAAAAACCTAAGACTGGCAACAAGGAACTGCTATTGCACAAGCAATCTGCGTCCTTGCGGCAGGATGCTGATAGTGCTGATGTTATCCATCGTAATAATGCTCCCCATGTTCAGGATGGCAGTGCCTTAAAGCAGAAGCGTATGGGCTACAAACAAAAGCAGAATCTTCCTTTGGAAAAGAGCTCTAATGAGAGGTCGATTTCCATCACTATTGATGAGGCACCAAAAAGTCATACTGGAGTGGTGGGTAAGGTTGCAGTGTCAGTTGGGGAGTTTGCCTTGAACTGCGAGTTGAGCTTGCCGGTGAATTCGAATGCTGTTGCTGAATCCTCAAGCTTGCCTGTGAATGCAAATGCAGTGGCCGAGTCCTCAGTACATCAAAGAAAGAAGAATAACAGGAGTGGCAAGAACAAGCATAGAGTGGAGACAGCAATATCAGTGGCTACGTTACCGTCATCAGATTCGAAGGAAACAACTCTTGTCAATGCTTCTCCTGAAAGTGATAAGCCAAAGGCTACGGAGACTGAATTGGATCCCAACTCAGCTCAGTCAGTAACAAGTTCTAAAGATGAAAAGCATTTAGCGGAGCATTGCTCATCTTTACTGACTGAAGATTCTCATGGCAGAGTGAATACCCAGTGGAAATCTCAGCCTTCACGCAGGATGCCAAGGAACACACAAGTCAATAGACCAGCAGAGAAGTTCCACAGTGATGCTATCTGGGCACCAGTACGCTCACAAAACAAAGCTGATACTGATGAATCGAATAACAAAAATGGAGTTGAAGCCATTACTCCATCCATGAAGAGTGATCAGCAAGTCCAGAGTAATCCTAAGAATAAGAGGGCAGAAATTGAGAGATATGTCCCAAAGCCTGCAGCAAAGGAAATGCCTCAGCAAGGAAGCATTCAACAACCAGCGTCATCTTCAATTATTCAGACTACATCGGATGAGAGTGTTGGGAGACCAGATTCTTGTTCTCAGGGCACAGAGAGCACTCAGTCTGCTGGCTCAACTGTTGGAAAAGTGGAGCTGGCCTTGGAATCCCGGGGTAGGGATGGAAGGCAGAACAAGCAGGGAAAAGCTCATGGGTCGTGGCGGCAACGGGGTTCAACAGAGTCGGTCAGTGTGCAAAGTGTGCGAGATGGACCTTCTTCGCACCCTGGTCAGAAAGTTCAAAAAACAATTCAGGATTACCAATCTCAGAATCCTGATGTAGGGTCGGTGAAAGAGCAACAAGAATATGGTGATGAATGGAATGCTCCTGATGGATGGAACATTCCGAACAATTCTGATTCAGCTGCAATTGTTGTGAAAGATCAGGGAGTAACAGGCAGAGCAAAACGGCATCCCTTTAAGGGACAGAAAGGCCTGGGGAATAGTAATGATTTTGATCAAAAGAAATCTAGTGGGAACACCAGCAAAATTGATTCTCAAGCTTCCTCCCTTGAAGTGAGTCAAACTGACTTGCCGGTCTCTTTAAAAGAAAATCGAGGTATTGGGGAACGTTCAAAAGCTCATTGGCAACCCAAATCTCAGACAGTTCCTGCTAGTTATCAACAGGGAAGCAGAACTAGTACTGGTCAAAGCGTAGGTGCTGGAGTTGCTTGGACAAACAAAAAGGAGTCCGCTCACCAGGGTGTAGTGCCACTAGCACCTCTAGACAAGGTAACTGGTGAAGGTGTGTTGCAGCCTCAACATGATCAATCTCCATCTGAAAGTATAGATGCAGAAGAAACACTGGATGAACGGCATCAAGAGGCTAAGAGGGGTAGAAAGTTAGGTTCAGTCAGGGAACGACCCCACTCTCCAAACCAAATTCCTGTCAGCCCAGTTGAACAGTCTTCTGGAAGTATGGATGTTAGACATGAGCAGCGGTCATCATCTGGCTTTCGCAAGAGTGGAAACCACAATAATACCCGTTTGGGGAGGGGGCACGAGTCTCGTGGAGATTGGAACTCATCTGGGCTAGAGAGTAGACATAATTATCCACCTGGAAACTGGGAAAGGCAGAGGCACAATTCACATTACGAGTACCACCCAGTTGCCCCGTACAACAATAACAAATCGAATACTGCTGATGGACCTAAAGATGGAACCCTTAATACGGGTCCAAGGTTCAGGGAGAGGGGTCAGAATCACTCAAGGCGTGGTGGGGGGAGCTTATATGGACGGCAAAGTGGTAATGATCAAGTAGACGCTGGTTTTGAGTGGGAATAGAAATCCTGCGGGCAGGTTTTTGTTTGATGATATACAACTCCATAATCTGTAGTGTCGTACTCCAACGTGTTCCCAGGTAAATTTAGGTTCTAGGTAGTAGTTTATCTGATGGTATTTTGAGTTGTAACTACATTGCATGAATTGTCAATTGATGGAATGTGTAAACGTTGAGCAGGCTTGGAGCAAACTTGACGATGATGCTAGGCAAAATATTCTTGGGGTTGGTGGGGAGAACTCCTCTATGTGGTTAATTTCCTCTTATTTTTGAAGATGTATCTGATGTAAACAGTGTAATTTGGTCGCGGTTTGTTTGCTGTGGAACCCCTTCATATGTTTTCTTTTATGCCTTATATTAGTGACCATCATCCCTTTGCTGTGGAACAGCAGAGAGGAGGAATGAAGTAAAAGTTTTACAGTTCTTGTTATTCTCCATTTATAGTCTGTTTTGGCCTGTCTCCTTTGGTAGAGTACTATGATTTATTTTTTCTTCGTGCTGCATGATCAGACCCTCTTGGTTTGGCTCCGAGTTTGTTGATATTCTAAAAAAAATACTTTATGGTACGAATTATCTCTGAAAAAATCTGCGACATTCAAAATATATTTATGATAAAGAAAGTTCAATAACTGTTCTTGAATTCGGGCGTTCGTTCTGATTGGTTCTTCAGAACAGTGACGGGAACAGAAACGGGGAAAAAAAAGGCACAAGAAAGAGAAGGAATTGATGAACTTTACGGTCTATTTTCTCCGGCCCAATCAGTTTTTTTCATATGGTCTTTCTAGTACCTTATTCACAAGCCCAGCGGGGTACGTGTTAGCCTACTCTATATCTCATTGTATTGGGTTTTTCATGTGGGCTTTCTGCTATTTGTTTTTGTTGGTCTGATTGGTAGCTGATAATGGTGGCTTGCGAGCTTCAAGCCTTTTAACACGTCTCTTCAAGCAGTTAAAGTGTGAAATTCTTTTTTTTTTGTTGGACAAATGGAGTTAATTAATATGTATATTCCACTGGTGTTTTTCTTCGCATTGCACATCACGTGCTGATTGGACAACAAAAAAGTTGTATCTTTGACATTTCTCCATAAGCGCGTGCGCGTAAAGGTAATTTATATATTATTATTCAAGAAAAAAACAGTCATCACAAACTAGAATTAAGTTGAGAGAATCAGTGAAAAAAATTAGACCAACCAGAAGCCTATAATAAACGGATTCAAAGATTCAATAACCAAGTTGGCCATCAATAAGTATCACATCTTAGTTTTCACATTGGCATTTCTTAAATTAATTCAATGTAATTTGAAATGACCCCATTTTGCAATAAGAGTGAGTACTGGAACAGATTAAATCGGAATAGCCCATTCGGTTCTAGTACTCACCGAAATTCAAAAATTTGTTCCGATTCCATTCCGGTATTTACCGGAATTTCTGAAATTGGAAACTGAAAAATTTTGGTTCAGTATCTAGATTTTTTTGACCAAACAACTTAAAATTTAAATAATCAATCAAACCACTTTTTGAAATTTGAATACCCGAATCAGTGAGCAATCACCTACAATCAAACCTATGCATGTATCTTGATCAATGAGATAAAATGCACCGCCTTTTCATTTTGAATACCCAATTTTGAATTCCCAAATCCAATATGCATGAACAATCAAATCGCCTAAATACCTAAATCTAAACCAATCCCTAAATCTAGACCAATCAAAATATCAAACCAACCAACTTATGCAATCAAACAATTCAAAAATCCCTAAATCCCCAATCTAAACCAATCAAATCCCTAGATCTCGAAATCATTAATCAAGTTATCAAAAACCCTGAAGCATATAGTTCAAAGAGAAATCAGAGATGCTTGGTAGAGAGATTTGGCACCCAAAGAGAGATCCCAAAGAGTTAGAGAGAGATTTCGGCCAAAGAGTAAGAGAGAGTCGAGAGGTATGGATGAGCTGTTGGTGACGACAGTTGTAATCTCAAACCTCGAAAGTCATTGCTGGGAGCTGGAACCTGGATAGTGAGAGAGAGAGAACAACGCGAGAGAGGGAAAGAGTCGGGGGAGAAATGAGATGAGAGAAAGTCGAAGGGGAGGGGATCGTCATAAAGCGGTCTTAGTGACCTTGACCAAGTCAAAATATTGTTTTTAAATTAACCTATCTAAAGAGAGTTTTTTTTAAAAAAAAACAAAAAACAAAAGCAGCTTGAACCAGAAAAATTCCGACAACAATTCCAATTTTGTTTCCAAAAAATTTCAAAAGACTTCCGGTTCCAGTTCCAATATATGCCGGAACCGGAATTCCGGTATCGGAATTGGAACCGGATTTTCTGATTCTTACCCTTATTTCGCAAGTTATAACAACTCCCAAATCCCAATTCTACCTTTTTTATGTTGTTGTTTAAATTATTCACTTTGTGTCAATTTATTTCTTGTCGTCCTTTTAGGCTGTTGTTTGGCGGCCCCGGTTATTGTGTGAGTGTGTGAGTGGACGTGTGAGATTAGAAGTTGAGAAATCTAATGGCTGAAAAAATGTCACGTCATTTAATGAAACCGGGTCGGTTTCGCGGGTCAGGTTCATTAAATGACGTGACATTTTTTCAGTCATTAGATTTCTTAACTTCTAATCTTACTCGTCTACTTACACACTCATATAATAACCCCACTCACACAATAACCCCACTCGTTGTTTGGCATGTCTAAAAATTTTTATCTCATAAATTTTGAAGTTTGACTATTATTTGTGAAGGTGGTTAGAGAGAATTGAGAAGTTGTGGGTAGAAAATTTTGTATTGGTGTTTGATTTAATTTTTATAAAAGATTCGGAAAATGGGTTTAATGAATTAATTGTATGTAATTTTTCATATAAAGAAAAAATATAAATGTAATATAATTAAAAAATCATTAATTTTTATTTAAATATAAAAAAATTAAAACCACGCGAATCAAAACCACAGGAGCCCACCCGGCCCGATCCAACACTTCCGTCCCAAGTTGAAGTTAGGAGCATTTCTGTACATCGAAACGGGTCAATTCACAAAGGCCACCAATTCCTTATACTTTCGTTTTATTTTTCCAACCAACTGCCTTTCCTAGCTAACCTTACCCCTGGTGTTTTTTTGGGGATTTTATCATCATATCCACTGTGAAAAAAAAGTTCCCCATAAAAACCCTAAAATTTAATCATTCAAAACCCATCTCTTTTCCATTTCTCTCTATTTCTATTTATTCTATACGTGTAAACTCAATTTTTGGATAAAGATAAACGGGGTGCTATTCTTACCAACATTTATATCAAGCTGTCTTTTGGGAACAGAAAGAAAGAAAAAAGATTTGGGCTGGAGGAGCTCATGAATTCAAGACCTCAGGTTAGTGTAACTTTTGGTCATTGTGAAGCTCAATTTTGGAAAGTTATTCTTATTTTTGTTGGAAACTCTTTTTTCTGTTTTCGCTTGATCCTGAGGGCGGCTCTCTGTTTTTTCTTTTGGGTTCTGGGAATATATTTCATTCTGTTGGGTTGCGGAGAAATTGAGGAAAAGGAGAGGAAACACGGTCGGAACTGTTACTTATGGGTTTTTTTTAATATTATTATATTGGGTACAAACGCGTGTTACCCCCTCGAGCGAAGGCATTCCAAAAATTTCATTGGCTGAAAGTTTGTAACTCAGTCGGATTTAGCGTGTGTGGATTCTGAATGAATTTAGTCAGAATGATAGTTGGATGGGTTGTAGTGAATTGCGCTTATAATGAGATTCGTTTATTGTTATGGAGTAAACATGGTTAAGTTTATGTTCTTGTATATAAGCTGTCTTAACCTCTGAGTAGCTTGTGGACGTTTTTATGTTTTCTTGGCTCGGGGTTTTGGACTGTCTTAACTCTGTGGACAAATGCGTGTTTACTGTGTGTTTTTTTTCTTGAACTAGGCCCTGCTTAATAAATGATTGGCTGGCTGAGAGGGTGAGACAATGGCATTGGTAACCCATCAAATGCAGGTAATTTTAGTTGAATTCTTCATCTATATATTTGTTTAGATTTGAGAAAAGAGTTGGGAGTTATATGAGATTAAGTGCCACATTAGTACCAGTATCTCACCATGTAACTTCGCTTAGTTAGATGGATTCCATAAACTGTCATGTACTGTATTTTTCTATTGTTATCCTTCAACATATTTGTTGGAAAAGAGCTGGTGTAAGCAGCCCACAAATAAAACTATGTTGTTTCAAAGAATCATCTATTGCAGGGCCAAATGGAGAAGGGGCCGGTTTGTTTGGGTTCCAAGGGTTGATAGCATTTATGTAGGGCATGTAGAAAAAGCTGCATCAGTTAATTCATCATCTTGCATAGAGTTGGATTCTATATGTATCTGAACAGGTTTTCTCTTGTTTTCTGGTATCAGGGTTCTTATTCTATGTTTCTCTCAAGACCTTTGTCATGGGATAAAGGGATTAAGATGAAACAGAAGGTTGCAACATTTCACGTGGTTGGGAGAGCAGATAGGCATTTCTTATTAAAGCACAATATTTGTTTAAGGTGAAAATTTTCCTTAAATCGTTGCTGCTGCCACTTGTTTAAAACTGAGTAGTATTGAATATGTCACTGATTGAATGTTTTTTGGTTTAAGCAGTCTGTCTATTCAAATTGCTATGTTGAGGTTTCCACATATATGGGTAACTGGATTTAGGTAGCCTGTAGATGTGCCATAGTTTAGATAAGATTTCACCTGATCCCATTACGTTAAGAAACACGATATATGACTCTTTCTCGAGTTCAAGAGAGTAAAAGGTTAATAAGATGAGTTGCAAGGGGCAACTTTGGCAACCTTAGTTGAGCTAAGAAAGGAATTGCTTTTTCAAAGAAGATATAATTTTAGGACGTGAAATAAATATAATGAAATGCCCATATCTTGACAGTAACATGGTTATAATTGATTATGATCTTAAAACATGCATTTATGTGAGTAAGAAATTCTTATTAGCAAGCCATATAAAGACCCTTGATGAGGGGTAGGCTTACCATTTCTCTCTCTCATCATCAGATGAAAGTTCCTTATACTGTGTTTGGACAGTCCATGGATATCAAATAATTCCTATGTCTTCTGCATGCTATGTAAACACGATGCATTTTTGTCTTTGTAGCATTATGCATGAGCCTTTCTAGGATACTGAGAAATATAAATTTTTGCATATCTATTTTGTTGCTAACACTAAAGCTTCTATAGCTTGTATAGGTTTTACAAAATATTTCTGTCAAGAATCAGATGATTTTTTGATTGGAAAATGCAGACAAAAAAAGAAGTCCGATTCTAATTTTGATGGCACATCCAGACGCTCTTTTTGGATTGTTTTATTTTTTTCTCAGTCTTTTTGGATTGTTTTAAAGCATGTATCTATGTGCCTTTTTTTTCTTCAGTTTTCTAGTACTTAAATTTTGTCACTGCCACATGTTTGTGTCCTTGAATTCTTTTACACATATATGCAGGTGTGATCACGCCACACATATATTCTCTTTTATAGAGGTCATAGTAACTCAGAAAACTTGTTTCCGCAGTGTAGGGGCTCCTCGCAACTCTGGAAAGCTTAAGCATTTGAGAATTTCAGCTTTCAAAGGCAGTGCCCAAAATGGTGAATCGGCTGGCAGAGCGGGTGGATCAAAGGTCCCAAAGAATTCTGTTCAAGTAAAAGAGAGTGAGGGTACCATAACAGAATCTCCAAAGGCAAATGACATTCCACTTTCTTATACTTCTGAAGCAAATGAGAGCATTGTATCCTCCCCTGCCATTCGGAAGCTATTCACGAAATGGTTGACCATGTTGCGCACACAACCACCCAGTCAAGTAGTGGATGAAGTTTTGGGGGAGGGACCATCTTTAAGGGAGAAATCTGAAACTCAACATGGTACTCAAAACAAGGAAGGAGGTGAGATTCTTCCGGCAGCTTGGTGCTACTTCCTGGGTCTGGACATAACCATAAAGATACCCTTACTGATCTTGTAAGTATAATGGTTTTGCCTGCCTTTCTCTCTCTTCTGTTAGTCTGCATGTCTGTGAGATATTCTTGCGAACCAATCTTCATATTGTTTTTTATATTGATTTACTTATGGTGTCTAACTTCCAGATTTGTCTGTTTTCCAATTGACTTTTTCATTAGCTTGCATTTGGCTGCATCAGGTTGGAGCAAAGGGTCCTCACTCCTTTCTAAATAGGCCATATTCAATACATTAAAGGACAAGAAAAAACAATACTGAAAAGGAATAAGAACCACTACGCCATTGTTTTCTTCCTACTTAATTTGGAAGGAATGTATTTTCTTACTTTGGCAAGCTTTCTCAAGTCCAACCTGTGCTGGGTTCCCTTTTTGCCTATAGATAATTAGGGCTACCCTATAACATCTAGCGAGTTGGTGCTTCCTTGTTTTATCAAGGTCTTCTGACTAATGGATTGTAGTTGGAGTGTTACAGGAGTACAACTGGTATGATAGTAAATTGTAATTTTTTACTGGATGTCACTGGTATCTTTAATAATTTCAGTTCAAGATTTGAGTGCAATTGGTTTTCTCATAAATTGAGACGAGGGGGAAACAATTTTTTTTTTTAAATGGGCAGTCAAAAACTAAATTTTGTAAGTTGCTGTAGTAACGGTATTCTTCATAACCAGACTATTCACAACCTTCTGCAGTATCATAGTGCAGTCTTCTGGCCTTCTTATTGTCTTCAGTTATCGTAATGTAGTACATGCGTGGCAACATAATAATGCTACATACATCTTTTGTTGCTACTAATAGCTCTGTTTATTCTGCAGCATCCCTTTGTACCTAGCTGTTAATGTGATTTATGGGGCTGAAGTTTCAAAAGAGTTGACTCCGCTGTGGGTTTTTGGACCCCTTATAATAGCTCTCTACATCAAGATGGTCCGGTGGTTGTGTGCACTCTATGCCTTCAGCTTCAAGCTGACTGTTGAAGTAATTAAGAATTTGCCCACGTACTGTAGGTTTGCCTATAACTATGTTGCGTGTGGGAAGCTTAAAGAAGAAGTAAGAGCTCGTCTTTGGCAACCTATAGCAAACATAAAGAACCTAGACTACAAAGAGCTATCGAGAAGAAAGCTAAAAGAGTTGCAAGAGCAGATAATGGAGAGGTATCTTGATTATGTGGAATCAATATGGCCACATTACTGTCGGACTATCAGGTTCCTAAAGAAGGCTAATCTCATTTAAATGTTGGAACCATAAATCTGGCAAAGCTTTCAGCAAGGAGAAAAAAAGGCTCAAATTGGAGTTCTGACTGATATGTTCCTGAATGTTGAGATTTTTGAGAAAAATCTGGTCAACCCCATTTTAGACTTGGGGTCTCTCTCCAGTCGAGGATCAGAACAAGTTGATAGATTTATGCACAACCTTAATTATTGGATGCGGTCCCCATATTTTGTATCCGTTTTGTATTCCCTGTCTGATTATGTTCTCGAGGTAGATGGAAGTGATTTCAATCTCTAGCACTGATCTTTTAATGATTTTTGGGTGTTTTATATTTATTCTTTTCCTTTTCTGTTGTATTAGGGTTTTGGAAATCATTCAGTCCTCCTCACATGGTTGATCCAAACTACTTCATCCCATCGCTGTCTTCCTCTCTCTAGCTGTCTGAAAATAGTCGTTTGCCAATAAGCAGCACAAGTTGATCGGTTATTGACAGTCCTCTCTTCATTTTCCAATCCATTTGGGGTTTCCTACTTTAGGCTTTGACTTGATGTGCTGCATCTGTAATTGATACTCCCTTCTCTGCAGTCTTTTTTTTTTTTGCTAAATTATACCGAGAGTCTTTCCATTGCATTGAATCAAGAGTGCAAGATACACAAGACATCAAGAACAAAAGATCCAAGCACAACTAGGTTGCAAAAAGAGGCTATAGTGGGATCCCTAAAGGATCGGTAAACCACAAATGATCCATGCTGGGCAGAGAGAGCAGATGGTCGGAAATGGTAGACGGCACTACCGGAACCATAACATATACTAGCACAAAAGCTAAGAACGATCAACATAGGCAACCTAGACAGATAAAACAACACAACCCACAAAAGGGCAGCAAGGCCACAAAAGAGCCAGCAAAGCCCCAAAGGAGCAGCAACAACACACACCAAATACAACCGAAAAGAAGCAACAAACAACAAAACAGCGGCTGGAACACCACGGCGGAAGACACGGCGGCGCGTGAGATTCACGCGCAGCACAGGGCGGCCCGTGAAGGTCACGCGCGGCTGAAGGGCACAGGACCGACCAGATCTGGGCGGCCGAGAGCTTATGACACAGTCCAAGGGTCGTTGTCGTCGAAAACCGCCGAAAACAGCCCCTAAAATGCAGAAGATTGAATCGGCGCGTGTGGGCGCGTGCGGCGGCTCTTGGCGGCAGATCGACGACGTAAAAGAGTGGAAAAGATCGGTCGGAGGAGCTGAGTATGATGATCTATGGCGTGGCCACTAAGGGTCAATAAAAACGTCAGGATCTAGCAACACTTCTTCAAAAGAAAAAAACCAAGAAAAAAAGGGGGAGTCGAGAAAATAGGAGCCGAGAAAGAGGGGGAGACGAGAAAAGAGGAAGCAAGAGGAGGGGGGAGGCGGGAGGAGCCGGAGCTCCTTCCGCCGCCGGAGAAAGAGGGAGGGGGGAGGGTAGGCGAAAAACATCAAAGGTATTCTAGAGAGAAGACATAGCCTCTCTCTCTAGAACTTCACGAAATCCAAGTCCAGTCAGCACTCTGCATATTCCACACACTCTTTCCCTTCTCTGCAGTCGATGCAATTTTAGAATCCACCAAAAGCATGTCCTCTGCTTCGGCTTGGTTCGTTTTGGGATTTCATAGAACAAAAGCCACAGAGTTGTCAAGCATCCGGTTTGTTTGGATTTGGCAAAGGATGACATGGTTTGTCGGAGAAATGGAGAACTGCTTAGACGAAATGTGAGCAACTATAATATTTTTGAACACAGCCAATAAATACTTCTAGAAGATTGTGCTTTTTTCCTAAAAGGGATAGTGTTCATTAACTAGTGCCTCATGAAATGGTTCAATACTTCAAGGGTGATAGATAAAATTCTTTTTGGTGTTTTTGAAACTTTTTTTTTTGACAAATAAGAGGATATCTATATTTCATTACGAGGATCAAAATACAGCGAAAATTGCTCTAGTGGTGAACTAATTCCTCAATAAAGGCGGCGTTTCAACGAGGACAACCAAATGTTTATCATTACTAATTCAAAAATAGTGTATTTGAACTTCATTTTTATTTATATTCTCTTTAAACGACTGATTTAGACACGTCGTTTTAGCATTTAAAATATCAAAAAGTTTTGATTCGCATATATAATAGATCTAATATTAATTAAATATATGATAAATATATCCTGTAATCTTACTGGTCAATTTAGCAGTGATTAACACTGGAATTTTGATAATTTTAAAGGTGCAATGTGTAGATTGATAGTTTATACAAAAGGATGAGGTGACAACTTAAGAGTTACAAAGGTTTGTTTATTATTATGTAGTGACATGTTTCGTATTTCTCGCATATCTATTACGTGTTATGGGGAGTGGATAAATTGCCAAAGGCTACGCTGGAACCGATAATACAATAGATTTGATATTGCTATGAAATCTGTTTTTTCTTTTTAGTGAATATAAGGAACAATAGTTAGGATTCAGAGGGACAAGTAGTAGTAGTAGGGGCAACAGTGCAAGAATTTGACTCTACCTGGGTATAGATGAAGTTATTCGTACAGGATTTAGGACCGTGGAAGTTTGAAGGAGATTCTTTACTTCCATAATTGCGTTCAAGATTTTGCACAACTACCCTCAAAGGTAGGAATAACGCATCCATCACTACCCGGAGGATATTCATCAGAGAATGAAATCTTTTGACTCCCTTTGTTCTAACTTTGTTAAAAGCGATAAAAATATGGTTGGACACCACCTTGCTCGATAGGCCGCCTCCACGATTTCATCGGGAGGCTCCGAGCATTTTTCGGATTTGGCATGGACATATTTGTGACTGACCCCATAGGTGTTTTTACTTGTTAATCTGGTAATAAAGATGGTAATATGTGTTTTCACAAGCAGGAAGGTTTTGAAGAATTTGTGCTCGTGGTAATTTGCCCCGGAGGGAGGGGAAACCTTTTTATGCAGTGAGGTATCGTTTAGGATTTTCTGTGGATTATTTCTTCCTCATTGTTTCTGTAACTAACCCACTATGGATAAAAGAAAGTATCTTGATTAACTGCCTAACAGTGAGCTTTGAAGTACCCTAGTTTTTATATTTTGCATTATAAATTATTATGTTTGAGACATTACAATTTTTAACTACTAATTTTAGATACTTTGCACCCTCAATAAAAAATTTAGACTAAAATGATGAGAATGCTCTTGACCCACTTTAAATATATTGAAGATATTATTGTCCATTCATTAAATTTTGAGGGTATTATTGTCTGAAGGAGTGTGCAAGATGTATAATATCAATATTTGAAGAGTGCAATGTGTTAAAATGAGTAGTATAGAGTGAAAATTGTCTATCATTGATAGTTGGAGAGTGCAATGTGTCAAAAATGATAATTTAGGATATAATGTGTCATAAACCCGGTAGTTTATGGATAAAAAATGTATTTTCCCCTTATTTAAAACTTATCATACTTTCACATTTTCTCCCCTTACTTTCTCATTTAAGAGGTAGTTTCGTCAGTTAAAGCCTTAACAACTTCATATAAATAAAAAAATATTAAAAAAAGGAAGGAAGAAAAGATCCAAGAGAAGAAATAAAGAAAGAAAATAAATTAAAATAGAAGGAAAACAATAAAGAAAGCAAACAGGCTTAGGGGGGAAAAGAACAAGAAAGAAAGAACGAAAACTTATAAAAGGAATTTAGAAAAAAAAAAAAACTTATAAAAGGAAACAAGAAGTTCATTGAAAAACGAAAGAATCGTGAACCGTGGGAGGCCGATAAAAGCACGTAGAAATAGGATTTGTCCAAAACCTTACCCCACTTGAACCCAAAACAAAAGAAGCCGCTCCCTCTCCCTCCCACACACTCTCTCTCTCTCTTCGTTTGATAAAACTCCAAAATCCGCACCTCAGAATCTCCGAATTCCTTCACTTTCCCACCCTTCGATTTCTTTCTCAAGAAAATTCCCATATGGGAATCAACAACCATCCGTACGAGTGAAATGGGGTTGCGTTAAAAACTCATCAGCATGCAGTGGTTGAGTCTGTGATATACTCTGCTGGTTGTTATTTCTTTCAGACATGGCTGTGAAAATTGGTTCTTCGTTTTCTTGTTTGGTTGCTTCTGTGTCTTCTCCTTTCCAATCCAGGAGATGTTCCCAGGTATAATTATCATGTTTGGTAACTCTAAATATGTACTTATTTTTCCCCAAGAAAATTGTGGCTTCTTGTTATGAGTGTGTTGTTAGGGTTATTCAATAGCCAATAAGTTTTCTTTGGTCTGTTATCAGTGTTTCTTTACTGCCTATCGATTGGAGAAATATTAGAAAGAAAGTGAAGGGTGAGAATGTGAGATGAGATATGTTTGCTTGAGTAAAAGTTGCCATTCGGCCTACTGGGTAGCTATTGCTCAACTTAGATGCTACTATTTTGTTTCATGATATATGTTATATGTCAGCGACAACGCATTGTTTCTATGACGCTGTTGTTGGGGGGTAATCTGGTGTTCTTGTGAAGTCTGTTCAATTCATCTCTACCGTACCTTATAACAGTTGCTAGGAAATAATCTTACTTGATTTTTCTTTCCTAAATCATTTTGGTGCCTACTGGGGAAATGGTACTAATTTCATGCTAATGATTTAGCATTCAAGCTTACATTTTAGACGTGGCTTCTGATAAGCTAGAAGAAGTATTCAAGCCGGCTTCTGTTGCACCATCTCTCTTTTGTTCATTCTTTATCACAGCCATGTTTTATGGACCATACCATGTTAGAAATTGTGTCGCATCCCGCTTTCTAGGTATTTTTAGTAGTCAGAAAATTTGTCCTCTTTAGTTAGGAATCTAGTTATCTGAGTTGTTTTTTTCACTGTAATGTGATCTGTGAATATCAAAGTTCACTGCCTTTCCACATTGATCCTCCATATGACTTCTTCCCTTTGATGTTTAGCTGACCTTATCACGAGGATTTAATGAGATTCAGCGACATGGTTTTCAGCAGCTAAAATATTCCAAAGGTAACTTCCATATATGTTAGATCATTCTCAAAGTTCTACAATTTTGCTTTGAGCTGCCAACTCCTAAAGTGCCAAGGAAGTTTGATGCAAATTAGATTAACACAGGATCCTGGGGACTCCACTTGACTTTATGTGCCATTTTGCAATGTATAGGATTAATTGAGTCACTTGGCTGAGTCTTTTTGCCTCTTGAGATTTTTAGAAACTTTATCTTGATGAATTCTGGGAGAGTACCATGTGAGTTATACTGCTCTAAAATTGTATTGTAGTCGAGTCGTGCCAGTGCATGGCTGGAAAGCTGAAGTCAAGTGGAAGGTTCCTGCAGCTGCAAAATTCTCTCTGTGCTATTTCTGAAGAACAAACACAACACGGTGACCTTGAACCAGAGGTGTCAGAGCTAGAAATCGATTATCCTAATGCTGAGGATGTCTCTCCTGCAAACAGCTCACCTATCCATTTTGTGGGAACTAGTGGAAAACCTGGTTCAATCTCATTTTACAGCACTCCGTATAAAAAAGAGGATGAATACCTTATGTCCAAGCCACAGAAGAGTCAGAACAACCTGCTGTGGCTTATTGGTCCATCCGTTCTTGTAGCATCTTTCATTTTCCCCTCGCTTTATTTGCGCCGAATAATCTCCAATGTATTTGAGGACTCTTTGTTAACAGGTGAGCCTGCATTCTTAAGTTGGTCTTGAAAAACCCTCCCCCCTTAACTATTTCCCTCATGAATCTTGACTTTTCTTTTGATTATCGTTAACTCAGGAATAAAATAAAACAATATAAGGCGCATTGGACGAGCAAAGACATATTCCCCCCCTCCCGCACCCATCTAAGGCAGGGGTGATGTTATAGATGTTGTTCAAGACCACTTTGTCTGGGTGACACCATAGACGTATTTAGGGGTCATTTTCTTTGTCCCTGTATAGAAATGAAAGTTGGGAATTCGTTAGAGATGGAGGGCATATGATACTTGGCAATGGCAGTAATGCTAGCCAAAGGTCATTCAAGTTGTTTGGGTCCAGGTGTATTTGATGGTCCTATGGCGACTGAAAAACTTAAATGTTTGAGAATGAGAATCTGAAGGATGATTCAACAGACATGGAGTACTTCAGACATACTGGAAGTATGACTGGGTTGGTAGTACGGTACACCTTCTAGAAGGAACCAGCAATAACCAACATACAAGGATGGAAATAATGTAAAGTGGTTATGGAAGTTCTAAGGAAATGTAGAATTTGGTTTCAAATGGGTACAATCAGCAATTTATCATCAGTAGTTCGCCTAGATTTTGGGAACTGAAAAGGCTGGAGATTAGCAATTTCTGAAATTCAAACTTGACTCTTTGTCGACTCCTGATAGAATTTGTTGGTTTATATAATGTTTCATTTTTTCTTTTATGAATTTAATCTTTGAATCTTGTTGTAGTGATTTACCCGTATTGTTTCATTCTGTTGATTGTCCCATGGTTCTCCTTCTTCAGATTTCCTCATATTGTTCTTTACTGAAGCTCTTTTCTATTGTGGAGTTGCTGTATTCCTTTTTCTAATGGACCACTTGACGAGGCCTATTGAGCCAGATTCTACTACAGTCACTCACAGATCCCTGACTCCTCATTTAGGACAGCGAATCTCTTCTGTAGCGTCCCTGGTACTTAGTCTGATAGTCCCTTTGGTGACAATGGGCTTGGTATGGCCATGGACTGGTCCTGCAGCATCCGCTACTCTTGCTCCATTTTTGGTTGGTATTATTGTCCAGTTTGCCTTTGAGCAGTATGCAAGATATACAAAGTCACCTTCATGGTCTGTTATTCCAGTTATCTTCCAGGTAGGGCAACCATGGCTCAATGCTGACCACATTTTTTCAGCATACATGTTAGCATTGAGGATGGGTCAAAACATAAATTTTGATCCACTCTTGTACATTCCAGTTGCCCCCTTTCTCGTTTCTTCTCAAGTACACCAATTATCTTTTGGGTAGGGCAATTCTGTCTCTTTTTAGTATTGACCAAGAGGCATTCAAAACTTGCTTTTTTAGGGAGGTTAAATGTACGTATTTGAAAAACTGTGACACCAAGGTTAGGGAAGACCTACGTGAAATCTTCAAGCAAACATTTGGAACTGCTTGCAATAGCAATTAATAGTGAAAAAGTAAAGAGGTTCTTGATGCATTGCAGGTTTATAGATTACACCAGTTGAATAGAGCAGCACAACTGGTTACAGCCTTGTCCTTTACTGTTAGAGGAGCTGAAATGACGGCACAAAACTTGGCAATAAGCAGCTCTCTGCGTATTCTTCTGAATGTCCTCCAATTTCTTGGGGTGATCTGCATTTGGTCTCTCTCAAGCTTCCTCATGAGGTGCTTCCCTTCTACCGCCATGACTGTGCAGTGAGACACAAGTTTCAGGGAACGACTGCTAAAATTCTCACCCAATAGAGAACAGTGCTAAAGGTGGTCTTTGTTTCAGTTGTTTTAATAAAATCTGGTGGAGTCTGACTCTTTTATGGTTGAGATCTGCTCTGGTGGGAAGTGGGAACTCAAAACCAAAAGGTTACTGAAGCATTTGACGTTGTCTAAAGGAAGCTGAAACATAGTGGCGGAATGCTGGTACTGAAAATTCTAATTGCAGGAAAGAGCTAATTTGTCAAAAATCAATGTCTCCATTTATCCATTTCGATGAAATTTTTCTGATGCATGTATCTAAATCATTTTCGCCATCGACTGGAAAGTTTACTAGCAAATGTGCTTTTTTCATAAATTGTCTAGAATGGTTAGAAGGTCAGTGGATAAAGCATCAATTCTCTTTCTGCCATCCATTTGTCACAAATTGAGTGCTGGAACAAGTTGTTTGAACTCTTGGACTCGTTTCAAATCTCCTTGTGCTTGTTGGACTTGGGTGTTAAATGCTGGCAGTGAGGTTCTTTTGTATAACTGCTACTTTAATTCTTTCCTCTACCGCATATATGTTGAGCAGAAGCTTTGTGGGTAAGAACTTTGTAGCCCTCAATGGGGATTTAGAATCAACTGTTTAGCAATTGACTGAATAAGGATAGCCGTAAAAGTTGACGAATGCCCATTGAAAATGACGATGGATGCAGAGAGATAATGAGGATCATGAAATGACTATGTATAGATCAAACTGAATTGCGTATAAAGTTAAGGATGACGTTGATGACGTTGGCTTTCTTTTGTCCAGGCCAAGATGTAGGCTCTCTCTTTTTTTTTTTTTTTATCAAAGAAAGAAACTAACATTAATATCAAAACAGAGAACAAAAACAGTTACAAACCCATTATGGGGATCAAATCCATCATATACCCAAGGAAAACTAGAATGGAGTCCACAAAATTCAGGGAAACATCCTTCCCGAGAGGAAGTTGCAGCCCACTGAGCGAAACTATGGTTGTGTTTGCATACAAAATTTTATAAAAATTTTCACCAACTCACAATAAAATACTACAATATAATCTCTCTCCCTCCCATCAAATCATAACTTTTAACTACAAAAAATATAAAAAACTACTATCTTTTCACTTTTTCACTAAACTCAATACCATCACTAAACCCAATACCAAAAATTTTACAACACAAACATAACCTATGTGCAATAACATTTGCACTAGAGGAATAAAGGAACAAGAGAAATGTGGCTTAGCTGCTAGTTGTGCTTGAATATTGGAAATAATTGATTCAATCTTCCAAGGGCACTCAGTAATCGGGCGATGAACAACATCCACCACAATCAATGAATCACCTTCCAAAGAAACATATTCCCAAGAAGATTGAAGTGCTACTTGGATACCAAGCCACATAGCCTCAGCTTCACCAACAGATGGATCAATATTGATCAAACGTCTGGCCTCAGCATGTACAATGCCACCTGAGTCATCACAACAAATGCAGGCAGCCACAGAAAAAGTAGGGCGAATCGCAGCATCTACATTGATTTTAATATAGCCTGGAGCGGGAGGGGACCATCTAGCAGAAAACTTGGGGTGTAGTGATTGCCATGCCTTGAGATGGTGAAGAGTGGTTTGTTGGACCCGAGTAGCCAAGCATGAAATATCACTAGGAAGACCTCCATGGACAATTTGATTGCGCTCGTACCAGACAAAATCAATAGCATTAAGAGCATATAATTGAAAGTAATGATAATCATGCACAGGTATCTCAATGGCTGCAGGATTTAAGATAATCGAAATCCATTGAGTCATAGGATGATTGGAAAAACGTTCAATCAACAAGGGCCATGGAGCTACCCTCCATATAAACCGACTAACAATGCAATCCAGAAAAAGATGACTCACAGTTTCAATCTGGGATGTGCATAAAGGGCATAGACTAGAATCAAGAATTACCCTATGGATAATCATATAAATACGCGCACGAGTAGGGAATATATTCCACGCGAGCTTCCATAACAAAAGTCGCAGTCGAGAATGTACTTTCAGTTTCCACAGGTGCTTCCATTGAGACATGTCTAAGGGACTTGCAGCAGCATCAAAGGGAGGAGTAAGGGCCCGGTACATTGACATGGTGGAATACTTACCAGAGGATTCTAAGGTCCAAATCCACCGGTCAGGTCGGTCTATACGAGGCGTTGGTAATCGTAAAATAGAGGAAATTGACACTTGATCAAAACGATCAGCGTAGGCTCTCTTTTTTGTTTTAGGAAATCCAGCACTGTATTGCAAGGGGGAAGTTATAGCTACTAGAGTACAAATAACAGGCCCAAGGGGCCAGCAAGAAATGTAGTGGGCTCTAGACCCATAACAGAGTAAAGAGGGCTCAAGGCCCTCAACAAGTGGACACAAAGGTCCAACCTGGCTCAATGGCCTAATTAGAACCGGCAGAAAGGCCCATACAGAAACCATCCCACATACACAACCGGCCATAAACTAAAGGTTCAGATACAACACAATCACCTCACATGGCGGCGGCGATGACTATTACTAGCTAGAGGAGGGACAGTCGGACAAACATGACGTTAATCCTCCTTGAGAGGACTTATTTGGCAAGCACCAACTGAAGAGCGGAGGAGATTTGCAGAAGAGGCGTCGAGAGGCAATGCACGTGAGATGCCTCTCGGGGCCTAAGGATAGTGTGACAGCTAACACGCTGACAAAACGGGAATCATAGATTAATGAAGCCTATCTTGAGGTTTCTGGACACCGAAAACCACAGAAACCAGAAGAAAAATCAAGGCTAGGAGTGGCTCGGACACAAGGAAGGGGATGGACAGGAGGAGATGGGGCTCATCCTGCCACCTAGAGTGGCAACAAGTCGAGGGGATCACTGATCAGGCAGGAGGGGGGAATTCTGTAGAGAATGCAGAGCCTCCCTTTGTAGTAAACAGTAATCACCAACTTTGAGAAATAGGCATTATGTTATGAAGCATAATGATAATATTATAACCAAGACGCATGTGATGTTCCTTTAAAGCAAATCTAATTGGAAACTCTCACCAAATTTCCTAGTTTGTAGTTGGTGATGTTATGTAGAATCAATTAGAAGTTTCCTAAAAGAAAAGAGAAGAAAATGATAGAAAAGCAAAATAAGACCATGGTCTACTGAAGGTTAATATGAAGATGCTCGAACGGGTCATAAATGATAATGTTCATCAAGGTTGCCACTTTTTTTCTTTTTGAAAAAAGGGGGAATTAATTAACCCTTGACGGATATACTCGGTACCCAAAAATGGTAGTGAAGTTTTTCAACTAATAGAACTCTGATATATATATATATATATGGATATGGTTTTGGCCCGAGGGACAGTCTCTAGCTGCATAAGAGAGAAGAGAATTAGCGTTAAGCTTTTCAATCTAGTACGGACCAAACTTAATTAGCATTCCTGCATACATATATACTATAAGAGTTTAGTACCCCTTTCCTCCCTAGGTTTACATATATAGTATAAACTTTAAAGTCTATTTCTCAATAGATATGTTGATCTAATTTTTTTTAATCAGGTGTCCTCGTCAATTTACACGCATTTCGACTAATTCTGAAGTCTGTATAGCCCCTCCGTCCCCACATAAACGGTTTAGCTAGTTACTTCTTTTTTTACTAAGTAATAGAGGAATATTTTATTGCTACACGGTTAACTAGAGTCACATACAATGATATCTCGTAAGGCCGAGAGAGAAATAAAGCCACACTTCCGTTTGGTTACACACCATCTAGCCACAAAATGTGCCATATAATTACCCTCCCTAGGAGTCCATTGAAATTTCCACGAGGGGTGTTCATCAAGGATACACTTAATTTTGCAGACTTCTCCCGCAATCATCCAATCTGGCGTTAGCCTCTCAGAGACCTGCTTCCAGACAACTAAAGATTCGCCTTCAATAATGACAAGTGAACAATCAAAATCAGCCGCAACCTGACAATCTAAGAGAGCAGCAAGAGCTTCCCCTTTGAGGGGATTGTTGCCGTGCCTCCAAAAGCCATGAGCAGCTACAATTCTCCCTGCACTATTCCGACACAGCCACATAATTCAACACCCCCTCCCCCACAGCAACATCAAAGTTTATTTTAAAGTGATTAGGAGGTGGAGGCTGCCATTTAACCAGCCTGCTTCTGCTATCCCAGGCTATTGTATGGTCCACAAACCGCCGCTTCAACTCACGAATCATCACGCCAATCTCCGGAACCTCTCTCTTATGGAAAATTCTGTTCCGGGTGTACCAAATTGTATCAATGTCAAGGGCAGCAGACAACAAAAGTTCAGTCCAGTATTCATTATCACGACTATAGGAATGAAGTAAGAATTTCACCCAATTCTCAAAGGGAGCATGAACAAAAGCCTCAACATATTCAGTGGACGCGGCGCCTCTGTCCAAAGGACTCTAGAATATTGGCAAGCAAGAAAGAGATGGCCAGTAGTCTCAGATTCCAACTGACATAAGGGATACGCTGCTCCATTTTCAAATACTGATTCCAAGAATCGATACAGTTTAGCACGGAGAGGCAAGGCATCAACCATTACTTTCCAAAAAACAATCTTAAGGCGGTGCTGGATTTTGAGCGACCAAAATCTGTTCCATTCCTTGGTTTCCAGACAACTTGGACGAAATAATCGAGCACTATGATCATTTGCATAAGTGGATTTAACAGAAAATTGTCCTTTAGGATCAGGAAACCAAATGACTTCATCTTCCTCCTCTGAGACATGGCATGTGATATTGAGAATAGCTTCAGCTGAGTCCTCAAACCAATTTCGGATGGCAGATACATTCCAAGTTCCGGAATCTAAATCCATTAAATTAGAAACATAATGCACATCCCTCGGCATCAGGGTACCTTCTTTAAGTTTTGGAATTCTGTCGGGAATACCAGGAAGCCATGCAGTGGCGGAACTAGGATTTTAGTTAAGGGAGGGGGCAAATTCTTAAGGCGAAATTACATCTCAAAAAATTTTCCTACGTAATGCAAAAATGTTTTAGAGTTAAAATATCGAAAATTAAGGACTAAAAACATTAAAAATATTGAAATACACTTACCATGATCCATCAACATCTATGTGTCCTTACGAAGGATTCGTCAATATCATGGTGCTTTTGGATTTACATTGAGAATTATGTGTCCTTATGAAGGATTCGTCAAAACATATAGCAATCTCATATACTTCGCCCAGATCGGACCTTAGAGCAGGTGAGCTAGCGCACCTAAAACTTCCAGGCATACACAAGGGCATCTCCACATGACATTAAGTCGTAAGGGGAGTTGTAACAATTGCCTAATTGTTTTGGAAATTTATGAGAAATGAAAGTGTTTGGAAGATGAGAAAAATTGTAAGAGCTCTTTTTCATGGTAGCTCCTTCAAATGATAATTGTTTTTCATTTACTTTTTGCTTGTCATCGTCCGTTCTACAATTCCGAATATATTCTCTGGAATCATATAACAAACTAACTGTCTTGCTGGGCCAGGTCTTACTAAAGTTTAACCATCTTCTCACCAAAGTTTTTGCCAAAAACAAAACATCAGGGACATGGTCGCGAACCCCATCCTTGAGGGCACGAACTGTCGCAGCTCGTGAGAAGCCACGACAGTTCTAATATAAAGCCCTCATGGTGAGCTTGCCTCCCTCTTCTCCTCATCCCGATTGATAGTGCCTGCTCCCACCCCATACTGTGTTTGGCTTGGCAGTCTCTTCCTAGCTGAACGTCAAGCTTTCACATGCCTTTTCTTCCCAGTTGCTCTCTTAGAGCTATCAACATTGGGCAACTGCTCCTTAGAAATGTCGGTATGTCGTTTCTTAAGGGTAATAATGGGAAAATCCTCCGATTCCAAGTCCCTATTACTAGGCAGTAGAGTTGATGTGGGCCTTAACTCCTGATAGTCAATCCATATTTTTGAATGATAGTGTGCTTGCGAGAAGGCCGCACGCTGGGGTTAGCCCATGAGAGTTAAATAGAAGAGATCCTGACGATTCCAGCTCAGAGATCTTTGTAATGCTCAATGAGTGCCGGTGAGATGTGCCCGTGACCTTGGCCCAGTCCGGAATCAGCCCATGGTCTACACGCTGGGTTGAGTTTCGTGAAAACACCGTAGCAGTAGTGATGCCTACCCTCAGATTTTCACAGGTTAGCGTCAGGGGTTGACTTCGTTACCCAACAGCTTGATTACGCCACACCATCTCGTGCACTGAAGAAGAATCCTTAATTGGTGCAAGGGTGGGATCCATCCTAATGATAAAAGTAACACTTTAATCCACCTAAGGCTCTGCACTTGGCGGCATTGACAACAACGACACGTCGCCCATATTGCGTGAATTAGTAGGTCAATTGGGAAACCCATGGCAAGACACCCGTCCCAGCGGAGTTCTAGAGACTTCATGGCCGTCGCTCTTCAAGAAATCGGAAGTTTCCATAACCGGTTGTTTTTCCTCACGTCGCCGGATAAGACTCTCAAGGGTAGACAGTTTCTCCACAGTATCTTCAGGGGCATTGAGATGTGGCCGAAAGATAACTTTTTCCTCGGTGGATGGGGCCTAGACACCATTATACCCCCTACCTCCATCAGCTTTCATCCAGGGACCAATAGTGAAGCTTCCTTCCTCCACCTCTCGTTTCTCTGTACAAACAGCCTTGACATGCACAAGGCGCCCACAACCATAACAAAAGCCAAAGCCTCGTTCATATTTAAATAGAATCTTCATAGGCTCTCTATCATCTCTTGGCAAGGGATACCCAACCGGAAGAGGCTTGTTTGTTTCATGTTTCAAAACGTTTTCAAAACGTTTTCCTCTCACTTTTTCATCAATTTCAATAACTTTTTACAAATTCCAACAACTTTTAACGCACTTTTCACCAATCCCAAGAGAATCTACACTACTTAAAAAAAACAAAAAAACAAAAACATATCTCAAAACATAAACCAAACATAGCCTTATTTCAAATAGCACCTTAACACCCTTACACGGGACCAACGTCCTCCCCTGGCTTCAACCTCAATGATCTCCCCGATAGCACTGCCAATATTACAGGCAAAAATTTCGTTGGCACGATTCAAGGGAAGTCCATGGATTTGGACCCACAGAGGAATGATGGTCAGGTAAAGTTCTTTCCATCCAAGCCCAGGGAGCCAGGGCTTTAAAACCATGACATTCCCTTTAAAGTTTCAAGGTTGGTGATTAAACACCTGATAGTTACCTTCCAAGTTTTCAAACTCAAACAAAAGATGTTAGGAGCTAGCAATTTCACCATAAATTTCTTAACAAACGGTCACGCAACCTAAACAGTACCACGAACGGATAAGAGGGAAATCTTACACCTAGAGATATAGCTACCTACCAGGACCAGGGAGGACGTTCATGTGCCCCCTCCTTATCCAGCCAGGTGGTGGGAATGGTGTCGTTCCACAGCTCCTCCGTTCTCAGGATAATGCGTTCCATTTCCTTGTCAAGAGCATCCATAGCAGAGATCAACCAGCCTCGGAAGAGGGAATATGGTAGGGATGAGAAAGCAAAAATGAGTAAGAGATTAGTGTAAAAAATGGTGCGTAGGAGGGGGATATATATAGGAAGACCACTAGAAACAACCACAGAAACAGAGCCGCCGCCGGCATGTTGCTGAAGAAAGGACAGGTATACGGCTCCTCCAACGCCGCTCTGGTGGCAGTTGCCCCTGCAGAAGGCACCTCTGCCATAGGCAGTTTGGGCTGTTCAACTCCGGTGTAGGTCTCGATTTTGAACAAAACCGGCACCTACATCGGATAGGCCGGTTTTCAAAAAATTGCCACATACACCTACACCGTTAAGGGAAAAAACCGGCCCTTAGCGGTGGTGGTTTTAGCGGTGGCGGTTTCCGGTTAACATACTTTCATATTGGGCCATTTATAAGAGAACAAAATCAACTATATATCATATTATTGACAACATAGCAATAACCAACAATCATGTGGAGCACATAATTAACAATAAGAGTCAGAGTAAAGCATGGATGCAACAAGGATTACAATGCTTACCACAATGCTGCAAAGCAACAATCTGCGTACAAAACAATACAAAAAGAAAGGAAATCCAATCAGCAATCACAAAACAAGATAAAAAGAAAGGAAATTTAATCAGCAATCACAATTTAAGAGAGCAAAATCCTCAAAACATGTTAGTCACAGAATGCTTCTTCCTAAGGGGAACTGGGATTTTGTCAGCAATGGCCTTGGAAGGATCAAGGTTAACCAACAACTCCCAAGCATGTACTTTGAGTTTCATATCTCCATGAATTCTCGCAAAATTCCTAAGAGCATCCCAAACCTGTGCGGTAGGCTCAAAAGGCATTTTCTCGATGAACTCTTCTGCTTCATTCAAATGGCCAAACCTCCCTAGGACATCAATAACCCCCAAGTAATGCTCCATCCCAGGAACAATTCCGTATTTACTCTTCATTGATTCAAAGTGTATTAACCCTTCTCCCGCAGCTTCTGCACTAGCACAGGCCGCCCAAATTGCAAAAATGTCCTGTCATTGGGCTCCAACCCTACCTCCCTCATCTCCTTAAACAACTGTAACCCATAATTACCCTACCTATTCGCTGCGTACCCACTAATATTCAAATGCCACGAATTCATATTCCGCTCGCGCATTCTATCAAACACTCTGCGTGCATCTCTCATACTCCCGCATACATTGTACATTTCAATCAATTTGTTGTTCAATTCGACATCAACACGGAATGACGATTGTTTTAAGAACTCATGCACCCTCTTCTCAACCTTAATTGACTTCGAACTCGCACACGAATCAAGCAATGCACAGAAAATAATATAATCAGCATGAACACCTTGACCCATATGCTCCACAACGTCTTCAACCTTACCCTGCTCACACAAAGTCATCAAGTCAACATTTGACGAATCACGACGTGATGAGTATTTGTCATTTTCATTTTCTAGTCGATGCTCGTTCGGGCGGCTCTTCTCGTTACTCTGAGAAGGGTCAAAGTGGGATTTTTGCCGTTTGTCGAACCGAGTGCTAGTGGTTTGGGGTTGTGGGCATCATAGATTGTGCAGACTGTGGACTGGGGAGGGGGTGACGATGGGTTTATTAATTAAAAAAATTTGGGAAACCCGGTTTCCCGGTCCCTCTGGTTCCCGGTGCTGGGAAACTCGGAATACCCCCGGGTTTTCCCAAAAATGCTAAACCGGCACCTACACCGGGGTGCCGGTGGCACTGAACAACCCTATATGCAGTATCGAAAAATGCCCCAACACGGGAAAGTGCAAAAAGCTGAAAATGGGAGCTTGGTATACGGAGAGCATCCTACAAAACATTACTAAATGTCTGTTTGTACACTAAAATTTAACACATTATAAAATTTTAACACAATAAAAAATTACAATATAATCTCTCTTCCCATCATATCATTACTTTTCACTATAATAAATATTAACAATCATCTCTATCTTCACTTTTTCACCAAATCCAATACCCTAAAATTTTAACTCATGTTCTGTAGTGCTTGAGCAGGATCTTTAGCAAGTTACTTAACCATACCTGATGAAGCGAGTAGATGGTATCTATTCTTGATCTAATATTTTCCACTGTTTGTAAAGGGTCACACGTGGTGAAAGAGGCACTAAAAAATAACTGGCTCCCAAGAACATATAATATACAATATAACGAAAGGGCAGCTAGATTCAAGTCTTACATAAACAATACAATAACGGACGCTGTCTGGAGCATATGAAAAGGCAGATTGACCCAACAAAGTCATCAACAACTCATGATGGGAAGCAACTAGCTAGCCTATCAAAAGGCACATTCATCCAATAAATAACTACGTACGTAGTTGGGTTTTAATTGGCCCTAAAAAAGTAAACAAATTAATGTAGAGGCACTACAAGAAATTTAGTATGATATAGGATGCGATGCATAATAGAAGTTTCTTGATACTACGTTTTTTCATAAGCCTACGAGATAAAGACAAAGGGGGGAATCTTCACTTTTCTTCTCCAAACAATCAGCCTATATTATTTTAGGGTTTAAATTATTAATTTCATCTATTAAATATGCGTTCTTTGATATATAGAATTTGGCCGACGAGTGTACCCCATATATATATTTTACTTTTTTCACTTACTCTAACTTATGATGTGATTAAAGGATGCAGATTGATAAATTTTAAATGTTTAAAGGTAGAATGTGATAAAAATAATAATTTTAACCCTAATAAAATGACATTAACACCATAGTTTGGAAGCAAAAGTGAAGTTTTCCCTAAAATAAAAGCATCAAACATCCTTTCCATGCCAAATTATCGTTCAAACACCTTCCCATGATGCATTCTGGAATTAATTCTAGAAAGACACAATCCGAATCACTTGTGCAAAACTGCTTCAAAGTCTACATTGTAACGAACCCACATAAAGTTTAATAATTAACACTTTGAAAACCCTTTTCCAGCCTGTTGAATTCTCTCTTGAATACCAAGATTGAAGTCATCAATACTGGTTGATCTAACTTCTCAGAACGCCGAGAGTTAGAAAACATACAGAAAATTAAGAAATACAACTAGAATATTTCTGAGTCCTTACTAAAATCTATTTCTGCCCAACGCCTACAACTTGTTATATGCAGGAACTTCCTTAGAATTCCTTGTGTGCATGGCAGCTACACCATATTATGAAGAGGAAATCGAAAACAAGAATTTTAAAAAATGGAAAACGACATCGTGGGAGGGACATTCGAGTGGTACAGCTTGATCAAATGGTGATTTCAAAAAAAATTATTTTAAATCTCACATCTATATATGCTCACAGACACGACGGCGTGAACTTCCATTTTAGGTCCCTGAATCAATATGATCCCTCTCAACAAAACATAGTTGCCAGTGGTCTCTTCCTTAAAGAGTCTTCATCATTACCAAAAACTTAATTTTCCTCCACTCTTTTATAACAAGTTTGCACTTTTTGTTATTAACCATTTTCTCGATTCCTTTTGGATTCCAATTAATTAGCTTAACCATCTTCTCACTTCCTTTTTAATTCAAGAGCAAGCAGGCATTAATGTTCTACAGTGTTAATTCGCTTCCCTTTTCATGGGCATATTGCGAGAAAATAGAAGTACGTGGAGAGACCGTGAACGTGTAGGTTTGCACGTATGAAGATTTTTCTAAAGTAGATCTACAAATATTATTGCTTATCGAAAGTAAATAGTAGCAACTTGGATGGATGGTCCAGGTAGTAAGTACTTTGCGTCCTTGTCTGGACGTTGTACTGATGGGACAAAACCTAGTTGGGCTTTCTTCCATGTTCGTTGCCTTTATTAAATTCCTGAGAAACTACGCAAACGTGAAACAGATAACAGCTAGCTAGAACTGAAAGCTAAGAGCTTAACCACATACTCTTATCAATTATCATAGAAAATCCAATTGAGGTGATAAACTTCTTTGTCCTCTTTTGTTTGGCTTGTATTCTAGCAGGAATCGTCTCTGATCTCTCTCTGCCCCCTAAGTACTTAATTAGGTCTATTGGGCCAATGGAGCATTGTGTTTCACCAAATCTCACATGCTCTTGGATCTATCTGGGTATGAAGTATGAACATGATTGATGCAGCAGGTAGCTGTTTGAGACTGTAGTTGTTTTGCTGTTGTGTTTTCTTCTGAATTTAATTTGGAATTAGGTAGTTTAGGTCGAGAAAGGAGATCAGATCATCCATCTTTGAACAGTCCATTAGATTGAAGATAAGAATAAAAAGAATTGGATTGAATAAATAAATATGAAATAAATAAGCGATAAATGCAAAATCGATTCATGTGGTATATGCCAAAATCGAATTAGTCCTTATGATAACAAAATCATAAAATTAGTCTCTCTAGTTCCACTTTCGTTTGCCGTTGGTCCTCTATCACGGACTAATTTTATGTTTTTGTGAAATCAGGAGACTAATTTTATGCTTTTGTTATTATGAGGACTAATTCAATGTTCACGAATACTACAAGGATTGATTTTGTATTTGTCCCAATAAATAAATCCCTAAAAAAAATTCTGAATCAGGTTACTTAGTATGCCATTTATCTTAATTATGATCTAATGGTTTGAATACCTGGCGCTGGCTGGCCCATATTTAAGCTAATTAAGTCAAGATATTGCTCAGCCAATCTGACAGCATATATGGTGCCCAATTATATTATTTACATATACCTTAAGGATTCACTGTAGTGCCCTACCATTTCAATAGCAAAATGGATTTATACCTATTTAGTTGACAATCCATGAGTTTGAATTGACCGTACATGATACATCTCTTCCAAAGTCAAACAACCTTATATTATTTGGATTTGCTCTCAAAAACACGTAACATTATAAGGAATCTTTACTGTTTTCGGGTCACAGGAAATCTACTGTCTGTATGGGGAATATCCATGATCGATCTGTACTTGGTAGCAACTAGAGCCTAGAGAAAGAAAACACAAGTGCGTCTCTATCATTACTTTTTGTGCTTTCAGCATGCCCTTTTTCTAATGCTTTCAGCATGCCCTTGAAAGTGAAACTATCTTTTCAGCTTCATGCACTTGCCCATCTCATAAGCTACTAAGACATGCTGCAATAAGCCATCGGTGATCTGACATAAAGGGGGAAAAGAACTACCATACCTTTTAGCAAAACTGGAACGGGAAGGGAAAAGGGCAGCTTCTAACTCATTAGATAATAGATAGGTAAAAGCCCAATAAGTTTGTTATTATTAACCCCCTTTACGAAATGATAAGGTAGTATTTAAACCTCTACCTTCTATCATCGTAGCAGTACTCAAACCTGTGGCAGTGTTAGAAAACGGCCTCTCTTTATGAACTTCCATTGCATCTCTGCGCACTTCTTGTTCTACTGAGCCTGTTGAAATACTTGAGCTTCTCTTGTTATTCTTCTCCTTCCTTTCTAAATGGAAATTGAGTTCCATGACCTGCCGTGTTGAATCTTTCGAAACACTTACTACCTGATACTTGAGAGCACTCTTGGCCATCCATCTTCAAGATGGGCGGCATTCAACTGTCTCATTTGATACTGCTTTTGGTAGTATTTAACATCGCAGGTCTTGCTGTTACTCTTGGAGATAATTCAACAGATTCCTATTGGCTTCTGAGGGTTAAATCAGAACTAATTGATCCTGCAAGAGTTCTTGAGAACTGGTCTCCCAGAGCTCACTTATGCAGATGGAATGGAGTGACATGTTCGGATGATCACAGCCATATTCTGGGCTTGAATCTATCTGGATCAGGACTTTCGGGCTCGCTCTCGTCTGAGTTTGGGCGCCTCACTTCACTTGAAGTACTTGATTTGTCATCAAATTCCCTCACTGGCTCAATCCCTTCAGACCTGGGGCAGCTTCAGAATATAAGGATACTTCTTCTCTATACAAATTTACTCTATGGTAAGATTCCTGCAGAGATAGGTCTACTGAAGAAGTTGCAAGTTCTTAGAGTAGGAGATAACATGTTAACAGGTGAAATTACACCAGCTATTGGTAACTTGCCTCAGTTGAGAGTACTGGGTCTTGCTTATTGCCAATTTAATGGAAGCATTCCGATTGAGATTGGTAATTTGAAGCATCTGATATCTCTTGATTTGCAGAATAACAGTCTTAGTGGCTTCATACCAGAAGAGATTCATGGGTGTGAAGAACTGGAAATCTTTGCTGGATCGAACAACCAGCTCCAGGGAGACATCCCTTCATCAATGGGATTGCTTAAATCACTGCAGATTCTTAACCTGGCTAACAACAGCCTTTCTGGATCAATCCCTGTTTCATTAAGTCGTCTCTCCAATCTGAAATATTTGAATTTGCTCGGGAATGAGTTAAACGGTGAAATTCCTTCGGAGCTTAACCAGTTGGTTCAGCTTGAGATGCTTGACTTATCCGGAAACAACCTCTCAGGAACAATAAGCCTTCTCAATAGCCAGCTAAAGAATCTTCAAGCCCTTGTTCTGTATAACAATGCTTTGACAGGTAGCATCCCAACGAACTTCTGCCTCAGAGACTCGAATTTGCAACAAATTCTTCTGGCTCGAAATAAACTCTCGGGCAATTTCCCTTTGGAGCTCCTGAACTGTTCCTCACTCCAACAACTGGATCTTTCTGATAATAGCTTTGAAGGAGACTTGCCATCCCTCCTGGAGAAACTAGAGAACCTGAAAGATCTCGCACTCAACAATAACAGCTTTACCGGTACTCTACCTCCCGAAATAGGGAATATGAGTAACTTGGTAAACGTTTTTATGTTTGATAACATGTTTACAGGTGGAATTCCAGTGGAGATCGGGAAGCTACAGAAGTTGAGTATCATTTACCTCTACGACAATCAGATATCGGGACATATACCTAGAGAGTTAACAAACTGCTCAAGCTTAGCTGAAATTGATTTCTTTGGAAACCATTTTACCGGGTCCATTCCCTCGACAATTGGGAAGCTTAAGAATCTAGTTCTGCTTCATCTGAGGCAGAATTATCTGTCGGGTCCCATACCACCCAGCTTGGGTTACTGCGAAAGGCTTCAGTTGTTGGCCTTGGCTGATAACAAACTCTCCGGATCACTGCCACCCACATTCAGGTTCCTTGCAAAACTGAGTACCGTCACTCTCTATAACAACTCCTTCCAAGGTCCTCTTCCCACTTCTTTGTTTTTTCTCAAGAACCTCAAAATCATAAACTTCTCTCACAACAAGTTTAGTGGAAGCATCTTTCCTCTTTCTGGTTCAAATGCTCTGACTGCATTGGACTTAACAAACAACAGCTTCTCTGGTCCCATTCCTTCTAGACTGGCTATGTCAAGAAATCTAGGCCGTGTTCGCCTTGCACACAATCATCTCACTGGAGACATTCCTTCCGTATTTGGTCAGTTCACTGAGCTCAAATTTCTTGATCTATCGTTCAACAATCTCTCCGGAGGACTGCCATCTCAACTCTCAAGCTGTAGAAAACTCGACCACCTTTTACTTTGCAATAACCAGTTCACAGGCCCAATTCCTCCATGGTTAGGGAGCTTACAAGAACTTGGGGAGTTAGACCTTTCATCCAATAATTTCTCTGGAACAGTACCGGCGGAGATTGGAAACTGCTCAAGATTACTCAAACTGTCTCTCCATCGAAACACTCTCTTGGGAGAGATCCCACGGGAGATTGGTAATCTAACTTCTCTCAATGTCCTTACTCTGCATCGAAATAACCTTGCTGGCTCCATTCCGTCCACAATCCAACAGTGTAAGAAGCTCTTTGAACTGAGGCTTTCAGAAAACTTCTTGACAGGTTCAATACCATCCGAGCTAGGAAGGCTTACTGAATTACAAGTGATCTTAGACTTGAGTAAAAATCTCTTCTCTGGTGAAATTCCGTCATCTCTTGGGAACCTTGTTAAGCTAGAGAGACTGAACCTCTCTTCTAATCAACTCGAAGGAGAAGTACCTCATCCACTTGGAAAACTGACGAGCCTCCACATGCTAAACCTGTCATATAATCATCTCCAGGGCCAACTTCCTCCCTCCTTTTCGGGATTCCCACTTAGCTCTTTCTTGGGCAATGCCCACCTATGCGGCCCACCATTAGTAGCGTGCTCGAAATCTGTGGGCCGGAGAAAAAAACAGCTTTCCAACACTGAAGTGGTGGGTATTATAATGGTCATCGTCTTTTCTTCAACACTGATATGCTTGGCGATGCTTTATATCATGTTCAGAATCTGGTGCCATTGGAGAGAAAATTCAATTTCCAGTGCAGGTGGTGGTGGTGGTGGAATTGAACAAAGAAGAGAGGGAGGGAAACGGGTATATGGAGATGAAAAAAGGAGGAATAGTGAGTACTGGAAAGTTAACTCCATGCAACTGGTTTCTTCACAAGATAAGCCAAAGTCTGCTGCAGCGTGTATGTTTAACCTCCAAATGGATTCAGAAGCTATGTAAAATACCTTTTTTTTAATGTTCAAAGGTCACAGTTCCTTTTATTTCTTTTTCCTAGTGTTTTGCTTTGTTCAATATTTGGTTATGCATTATTCTACTGTGGTGGTTGATACTTTGTCAGTAGAAGTGGATATGTGATTGGGCCCTTTATACTAATTCAAATTGTCAAGCACAGGTAGGTTCAGAAGTCCGAGTGTATAGATATGATCCGATAAAAGAAAAGATTCACTTTCTGTTGTTTATTTTTGTTTGTTTCTATTTGGGAAGTGGCCTTACATCTGCCAAGCCAGTACATAACGGGTCTAGATCAACATAACCACTTCCGGATTGGCGCTCTGGATCCATTGCTGCAAATCGGAAGCGTCACGTTCATTAATAAAGGGGCATGGACACACGCCACGTCTCGACTCCTCATGGAACTGGCCTGGCGCAAGTACAATCCCCTTTTTTTTAACCCATATCTGACCGCTTGTTGCACTTCTTACCAAGGGGTCCGACTCCGACCTGTTTAGTTTAATAGTTTTTTTTTTCTTTTTTTTGAAAGCAAACTCATCATATTACTTAAAAAAAGACAGAGTTCACATCACAACTAAAAATACTGAACGGAATACTGGAAAAATCAACAAAGTCAGTAACCAAGGTACGAGCAGCCCAATGCGCCAAAAGGTGAGCATGCTGGTTGAGTCTTCTAGACACCCAGTGTAAAGATTGTTAGTGCAGGTTTGTGTTGGTATCATTTTGTGTTAAAATATGTCATGATCCAATTGTAATTTTGGTCTCTACATTTATTTAAGAGTTAAAGTTGATAGTCTGTCCATAGTCATCACGTTCAACCATCGTTCAACAAGCACTCGAGCATTCTTGGAAAAAATTCATATAGAGTCATCACGTTCAACCAGCGTTCAACAAGTGCTCGTGCACTCAATTATAATTTTAGACAACAACATAGCGTTCGACGAGCACTCGACCTACACGCGAGCGACTTCTGGCGAATTTCAAAAATTACAGAATTTTAGGACTTTCCTTATGAAACCAAGGGAAACCATACTAGGTTTCAAGGGAGGCCTTTCAGAACCTTATTGAGGCATCCATTGAGCATACTTGTGCCTCCTTCCTTAAAGAAGATTTGTGCTTCAATACTGATGAGATTTTCTCTATTCTTCCATCAAATATCTTTGTAACCTTCATGGTGTTAAAGGCGTACTGAAAAACAAGAGTGTTCGGTGAAGAATCCAAAAGAAGAACCTCAAAGTTCTAAGGGGAATGCCACACGGAGCGGGTCGAAGTAGGGAGACTTAGATTATTACTTCAGGGTTGTCAGAGTCAAGCAATTGGGGTTGCAAGTGTCTGAATCACTGTTTGTAAGATTTTCTTCTTAGTGGATTTCAAGTGGCTACTAACTCGGAGTGATTTTTTCTTTGAATGATATTTCAATAGTTTTTCACTTCGTCACCAAATCCTTGTCTCTTTGTGTGATTTAATTTTGTTTTAATTTTTTGTTGTCTATTTATTGATTGAGTTGATTTTTATGCATATCTAGGCTAAATAATTTTAGAACATATTTTAACATTGTTATTGATTTGTTAATTAGAGGGAAAACACATTTTCACCCTCTCTAAGTGTTATTAGGGTCTAAAATGAAATTTTCAATTGGTATTAGAGCTTAATATCGGTCATTGACCCTTAGTCTAGATGAATCAAAATCAGTCTTTGTTTGTGCCTCCATATTTTGATGAAAGCAATTATGCGTAGTAGAAAGTTCGCATGAAAACATTTTTGAAATATCTTAGTGAACAAGTTTGGAGTTCTTATGTTAAAAGGTAGTCGACACCCTCTTCTACTGTTGAAGGTGTTAAAACACCTAAAGATATTAGCACTTGGACTATCGATGAGATCAATGAATGTAATTGGAATAACAAAGGTTTACATTCTATTTTTATGGTTGTATCTGCTGATGAGTTTAAGCGAATTTCTATGTGTAAACTCCTAAGGAAGCTTGAGAGATTTAAGAAACTACACACGAAGGTACCAAGACCGTTAAAAACTCAAAACTTCAGATGTTGACCATAAAATTTGAAGAAATTCGAATGAAGGAAGATGAGACGTTTGATGAGTTCTATTTAAATCTAAATGACATAGTTAACTTGAGCTACAACCTGGGTGAGAGCATACTAGAAAGTAGTGTTGTGTGAAAAATTATGAGATCTCTTCCTAAGAGATTCAGACCCAAAGTTACAACAATTGAGGAAAGTAAAAACCTAAACACGATGAAGATTGAAGAACTAGTTGGGTCTCTGCAAACCTATGAATAGACATTGTCTCAGCCTAAGAAGAACAAGTCTATTGCCATGAGTTCTAGTATAGAAGAAGTCTGTTCTGAGTCAGATAAATCTCTAGATGATGAGAACTTCAGCATTCTAGTCAAAACATTTCAGAAAGTTTTTGTGATCAAAGGATGATCAAAGAAGATTTAATTAAGGTGCTGAAAAAAAAATCATCGTAGCTCCAATGGGTTCAGACATGAGAAGAGAGATAAGCACATTGCTAATGAGTCTAAGAATAAAAAAAATTGATTTGTTTTGAGTGTCAAAGGTTTGGTCATGTCAGATCAAAATGTCCAACATATCTCAAGTTGAAAGGAAAAGCTATGAATGCTTCACTGCGTGACGACAAATCAAACTAAAGCAGTGTTGAAGAAGAACATGTAAATTTTATGGCTTTTATGTCTAGTACTGATAATTGTGATTTGTAGGATATTAACTCTAAAACGGAGACATATGAGGATGAATTTGATGCTGAAGAAAGCTTACAAGAGGTGTATGAAAAACTCTTTAAGAAAAACCTAAAACTGCACAAGGTAACTAAAAGGACCCTAAAGAAACTTCATGAGACTCAAATTGAAACGGATAACCTCACTGCCAAGTTTGAAGAATACATCAAGTTGTCTGATGAATTGAAACTAAAGAACTTGACCCTTGAAGCTGAAGTCAAAGACTTAGAGTGCAAACTAGAGAAATCTAATGCTCAACTTCAGCAATTTTCTAGTGGGTCAAAAAAGCTCGACCACATGTTAAGCTTGGGAGCAACGCCTAGAAATAGGAAAGGTTTGAGCTACAACGCGTCGAGTGGAGCATCAGCTTGAACTACTGTCTTCGTTCCAGCATCTTTGCCAGTCAAACAAGCAGGAGTTAAAGATCCTCGAAGAAAGGTGAGTGAAGGTAAAAAGACTAACTCTCAGTCCATGAATACTCATTCTCATATTGTTTCACCTAAAGCACACACTTCACATTGATTTTTACCAACGTATCATTTTTGTGGAAAAATACGTCACATCAGACCTAATTGTTTTAAATTGAGATCAGAGAGAGAAGAGCCAACAATTTGAAGCAAAAGTGGGCAGTGGTCTGAAGAGATGCACGGTAAATGAGAGATCGCTTTCGGGAATAAAGTGGTCCAAGAAGTGTTGGCATACCCCTTATCCAATCGCTCCCTAATTCTCCTAGCTCCATGTCGGTTATTGCACCAAGTATAAGGGCTACCAATAAAACCAAGATCAACCAGCCCATGTTGCAGTAGAAAATGATAAAGATCACCCGAGTGGGAAGATGAAGCTACTGCCCTTCCAACTTGTTTCTCTCGTTTCTCTAGCACTTCATTGTAATCCCCCAACACAATCCAAGGCCCCCAAACCGTAAATCCAGATTAGATAAAGAAGTCCAAAAAGCATTCTTTAGGGCAGAATCAACTAGACAATAGATGAAAGAAATAGCCCAAGGTTGACGACTCGGGTCGTCAAAAACCATAAGGCTAATGATATTCCGATGAAGTAAAACCAGATCAAACTCTACGCCCTGACGCTAAGCAAACACCATTCCCCCAATTGAGAGTGAAAAACCCACCCTAGAAAGCAAGCAATGAGAGTCACCCATTTTTGTTTCCACAAGAGACACACAATCCGGATTGTGTTGTCTAATGAGAGCCTGTAAGGAACGAGTTACCGCGAGGCGGGCTAACCCCCGACAATTCTAAAAATTGCTCTTATTGGATAGGTGGCATGGCAAGGCCCATCTCTTCAGCCAAAAGTGAAGAACAATCCATATCAACTTCTGTAACAATCACCGAAGAAATTGAAGAAACCTTCTGTTCAAGCTTAATTCTGCGACCCTTCGCATTGCCTTTACACTTTGAACTATCCTTTTGCCAATAGGCTAAAGGTAACTCATCCTGTGATACATGGGACTATAGCGTATGGAGTTCCAACCGAGGCTTCTTTGGATCAAGTAAGGGTCAAGGCAAATCCTTTTTGGGTCTTTCTGGATTGTGGGTAACATTGACTACATGGGCTTACTATCATTCGAAGGTGATAGGTACGGAGCCGAAAGAGGGGGCTCACATTGCTGGACTTCGTGATTTGGTGGAGGCGAATCATTCAATTCCTCAATACTGATGGACTTTGGCTCTGGGTGGGCAGAAAACAGAGGCCCGATGCACAGGTGGAAGCTCCTCAAAAGACGTGGCAGTAATATTTGAAACAGACTTCGTACTTATCAGCCTTTTTTTCACGACTAACGGTTTTCTCTAGGTTTATCAAAAAACGACAATGATCCACCCACTCAACATATTCCTAGGGGACGTCTAGAGGTAGAGATCGATGCATGGCAAGTGTCATCTGACGTGCTGACACATTTAGACGTGTAGCAACCTAAGGAGTGACCAACAAATCAACTGGTGACGTGGCACTAATGATTGGAGGCTAAGAATCAGCCTTGGGATTCCCATCCTCCGTACAGTCTTCACGCCGAGACCCTACCCTAGCATTAGGGTTTTGCACAAGAGCATGCAAAGCGTTGAAAATGGGAGTTACATTGTACACACGTCGAGACTCCATAATTGTAGCTTTAAGATGTTGAAAAGCTTCTTGGTACACTGGTAATAAAGTAGCAACATAAGAATAGAACCTTTTAGTATGATCGAGACGACCATAGTGATGACACCACTCCGAGAGCCTTTCATAGCGAAACTGAACCCACAACGCCGGTTTGTTGATCCTTTCCAGAAAGAAACAGGTACAAGGGCTGAGGACTGAGAGAGATCAGCTAGAGTACAAACCCTAAGAAGGGCCATACCCCGCACCTTTTTTGAACTATCAAATTCTATCTGTAACACCTCTCCTGCCTTCGAGTCATATTCTTCTGTCATTGCACGAATCATACTTCCCAAGGGTAGACCGTGTATCTGAAGCCAGAGAGAAGTACATGAAAATGAGATTTCCTGGAGAGTGGCGTCAACGTCCCATTCACGCATAACTAAATATGAACCCTTTAATATTCCAAGGGCATTGGTGAAGAATAAGGTCGCGGAGCTGTGTTGAAGGGAAAGAGAAAATAAAGCAATCGTCAGGTCCATCCGAGATTTCAAGCCCTTTGATGAAGCTCCAGGATTTAAAAATAGCTTCTCGAACATGTATCCTGTTGGGAGGACGGTTAGAGAACAGCTTGCCAACTAGAAGAGTGGCCATTTCCAAAACTGCATAATCCAAGAGACCATCTGTGGACGGGTTTGAAGGACGAATAAGGGTCATATTCTCAAGGTCAGAGGCAATGAAAGACAGATTGGTGGGCAGGTGGGCGTGCTGAGAAGAGGATGCCATGGGTAAAAAGAAAGAAAAAGGAAGGAACAAGGAATCTGGAGAGAAAAGAAGATGGAGAAAGAAATGAGGAAGGGTTTTGTTGTGAAGATGAGAGAAAAGTTGAATACTAGCATCAACAGATGAAAGACAATGGTAGATGAAAAAGTTCTAGACAATGGTGAATATGATGGATAACAGGGAGAATCAGACAAAAAGGGGGAATCAAATGGGACAAAAGCTTGCAAGAATCAGGCGGCAGAGGTGGAGGGATGACTGATTCAGAAAAAAAGGTGAAAAGGGAATGCCAGACGTGATGCTGGAGGAAAAAGGAGATCATTCTCCAGAGAGCTCCTACGGAGCGGAAAAAAAAGTCGAATTCTCTCAATGCATTGTCAATAAAGGGAATTGGACTCCAAGGTAGTAGTTTAATAGGTCATACCAGAAAGAAAAAGGCTAGAATGAAGAGGTGAGAGAAATAATAACAAATAAGAGATAAGAGATTTAAGTTATTCGTTCTAAAAGACCTATATCTAAAAGCTCTATGACTGTGTGTTGTATCATAAGTCCATACAGATTGCAAGTTGAAGGTTTGTATTTATATAGATAATACAAAACAAGGAATATATTCCAACATTTAAAACTTAAAATCTTGATAACGATATCAAATCTTTGATATCGTGATAACCATAATATCATATCAAATATTCAAGATTTGATTATAATATTATCTCTAACATCCTCCCTCAAACATAAGATGGGGAAATCTGAAATCTTGTGTTTGAAAAATAGATCTAAAAGTGATCAAACCTTGAAATCATAGGCACACACCCACATATAGCTTCTCTTTTTTTTAAAAAAATTTGATCGGACCATGAAATCATAGGTACACGACCTTTGAAGAATGACTTAAAGTGATCAGACCTTGAAATCATAGGCACTCAACTCTTGCCAAACATATCTCATGCTCTCTCTTTTTTCTTTCTCTCTCACTCACCTTTTTTTTTTTTTTTTTGTCTCATCGTAGACGATGATATGCTGCAACTACAGGGGAGGTGAAAATTCACCAGTGAGATAGCTCTTGACTTTCTACAAAAGCAAGTACTTGTTCATGAAGAGTGACAAAATTGTCAATATTCAAAGATGCGGAAGACATGTTTTATTGCTCTATACCAAGAAGAAAAATGTTAGAATGAAGAGAGAAAATAAATAGTAACAAAAGAAGAGAGATTTAAGTGGTTTGGTCCAAAAGACCACATCCACTGTGAAAGTCCTCTATGACTTTGTTTTGTATTATAAGTCCATACAGATTACAAGTTGAAGGTCTCTATTTATAGAAACAATACAAAGCTAGGAAAATATTTCTACATTTAAAACTTGAATCTTGATAAAGATTTGATATCGTGATAACCATAATATCATATCAAATTTTCAAGATTTGATTATGATATTATCTCTAACAAGACCCCTTGCCAAAGGGTTTGACCGGAGGCTAATGTTTTGGTCACTCTAACAGGTCGAACCCTTGCCAATGGGTGAGTTTGTGGCTTTTGAAGATTTTTTCTAGAATGAGGGGATTTGCCAAAATTGGGGAGAGGGATTTGTGGAATTTTGGGAGAATCATAGAGTAAGGGTTCAAAATGGGGTGACTTTTTAGGGGTGGGGGGAGAGAGAGGTGGAAATTTTCGTTGTACCGGTCTAACCCGTTCACTCACATAATCGGTCCAACCAAGTTGAAGAAAAAAGGGACCAAGTGTATGCCAGGCTAGCCCTGTGAGGAGCTGAGTAGAGGCGGGCACTAGAGACTCTATCCGAGCGTCTCCAAATTCGTACTGTCGGGACTAAATTCCGACCCAATATATAGTCTTATCCAACTACTAGAGGGAGCAAAGAAAAGAAAAGAAAAAAACGAAAAAGACAGTAGTGCAATTTTTTGTTGTTGGTTTTTAATTACAAGAGGGGTCTTGGCCGGGTAAGAAATACATATATTCAAGTATCGAACTTTGTTTTTGTAAATCGAGAGATTCAAGCATGAGTGACTAATAATTATTTAGCTCATATTTAAATTACACTTCAATTATATTTGGACCAAAAAAAATGGTTGGGAGTAACTATTACATAATATAATGTGAATAATAAAATGTACCTCTTCCTAGCAGCGTAAGTTTTTGGAATAGACAACGATTTCGTGGTATAAGATTTCATATGTATAAATTCAAGACCTAATTCCATATTTTATCTCATTTTTTAATAAATATTACACTTGTTATGCCTACTAATTAAGGGAGAGTACGACCTACACGTCAAGAAAAATATAATAAAACATAACATAATAATAAACTTTATCGCCTCTTTAACAATTTATTGTTTAACTTTTTTTAGAGAAGTAATAGTTTCATATGGTATAAGTTCCAAGATTTAACACTGCACTTTATTCTAATTTTAATCAAATATTAAACTAAAGGGGTACCGCTAGTACTGCATCCCTAGGTTACTCTGTACCACAAGGTGTTTGACATAGCTATCATCCAACAAATACAGTTAAGATTTGATTCTTTTTTTAAAAAAAATACACTTAAGATTTAACTGCTTTTTTTCTGTTCTTTTCGGTACGTAAGATTTTGAGTTTCAATGTTGTACAGCATTGTGGGTCATCGGCTGCAATGAAAATGCTCCCACACTTGTTTGATATATAGGGCAATGACACAACAACTTTGCAGGGTGATCACTTCTATATATAGTTCTATTCAGCAAACTGTCTAAGGTTGGATCTGACCTCGGCCATGCATGATCTATTCCTTGAGTTTGGTCCAATCGAAGTTATACCAAGTTCATAGGTTTCGGTTCAGAACATCCTGTACTGCTACATGCGAATATTAGCCCAACAGCAAGGTGTCACAGCCACGGGCACAATCTCAGCTTCTTGGAACCAAAACCTTTTAACCCAGCGGGAAGACTTTGCTTAGAAACTATTTCTCCACCGTCGATTCCTTCACCATCATCATCTTTCTTGGCTTTTTTCCTTTCTTTTTTCAATTTCTTTTCGAGGCTTGAGGAACTATTGAAGAAAGAGGAGATTCAGACTTGGGTCTATGGGTTGGTTTCCAGGAAAAGAGCCTCACCAGATTCGATACGTGGACCAGGGTGAATCCACTCCTTCGGCCCAGTCATACAGGCCTCTCATTTACGAAATTTTCCTGGGCTCAAAATACTGTAGACATGGAGCCCATAGGGTCCATTAATAAACCAGGGGCATGTTCGTTTTGGGACAAAACTCAGGATTCGAGTTCAAAACTCAATCTTGTTCGGCAAAAGCCGAATGAAAATCCGAATTCTCATGCATGCAGCTCCCTGCCCCTACTCCTGTCCCTATGCCCCTACACTTCGGCTTTTGCAGTCTTTCGCTTAGTTTTGCAGTTTTCTGTTTTTTTAAAGGTGTCCCCTTAAAAAGTTGGGCGACAAACTGCTGCCATGCGTACTGTAGCATGGCAGCAGTTTATCTTCAACGACTTTTTAACTTTTTTGTTTTTTTTTTACCTTCAAAAAATCAAATTTTAATAAAAATATAATAAACTCGAAATAAAAAAAATAACTTTAAACATTACACATCATCAATCTCTACACAAACACCAATACAACTTTAACAACACCTAAAAATTCACAAAACTCTTCAAATCCTACAAAATTCTTCAACAGGAACATCACCCAGATCTCGTTTAGGGACAACTTGTTTTTACCCTCTCTAAGACTGTCAAAAGTAGCATAAATTGGGAACTCATCTTAATATTGACCTAATCGATTTAAGACTCTGAATTTGTAATCCATATTAATCAATTGTAAATAACATAAGTTAAAAAAACTATATTGAGGTCCGCGTAAATTAGCTGATCAGACAATCGATTAGAAGAAGAAAAAGAAACTACCTCAATAAGCAACCATTAACCAACCACTAAGACTGGGTTCAGGAAAACTTATACGATGGCATTAGAAAGAAAAAGTTATTGTTGGGAATGTAAGCTGACATGTAATCTAAAAGAGTCTTGTGCATCAAAGCAACACATGGACCACTTATAGAAGCAGCAAAAGCACATACAAATCGATCGTACGTACTTGTCTTTTAGTTGATCTGTGCAAAAGATGGCCGCTATGCTCAGCAAGTAGTCACAAGCGGATGGAAGTTTTTTGCACCAAAAATATTTTAGTACGTAAATGTTAGGCGAGCGCATATAAAATTGTACGCTCGCAAATCATGTACGTTAAGGTGTTATTCGATCCTAAAAGCAGAGTATGCTAATAAAATTATCAATTATTCTAAAAAAAATCGACCAAATCAGAACAAAACAGAAGAAGAAGAAGATGGTGGAGAAAACATAGAGCATACCATAAAAATAGGGAAGAAGATCTAGCCGCGGTGGAAGAAGAGGAGGCTGTGAATGAGGGTTTGGTTGAGGGTTTATAAAGGGTTCCAACTCTCAAGCTGTTCTAGGGAAATGCTCATGGTACTAGGGTTTCGGGCAGCGGGCAAGGTGTAGTCTAGAAGGATGAACTATGAAGTTTGGTGGTAGGTTTGGTTGGCCTGCCCGAATATTAAACAATGAGCAAGTTGTCTAGGTCGAGCTTATCCACTGCAATTAATTAGTTCCCTTGTATGGTTTCCACTCTGTGCTTGTAACCTCTATCACGAATGATGTGTGCTCACCATGTACACTGCAACCTGGCAAAAGAATATTGCAGAGGGCATCGGATAAAGCTTTTTCTCTTCTTTTTTTCACCCTTTTTACGTCTTTACTGTTTATTGACAGAACCGAGATGGGTTCGGTTACTATGCCGATATTTAAGGTGTCGATGGATGACCATAATCAAATAGACAAGATCCAATGATGCTAACACTGCCACATCAATTAATAAACACTATAACTTGGCTAAAGAATATTGCAGAGGGCATCCGATAAAGCTTGTTCTATTTTTTTCACCCTTTTTATGTCTTACTGTTTATTGACATAACCTAGATGGGTTCGGTTACTACGTCGATACTTTAAGGTGCTAATAGACGGCCACAATCAAATGGACAAGATTTAATGATGGTTAACACGTCACATCAATTAATGAACACTGCAACCTAGCAAAAGAATATTGCAAAGGGCATCGGATAAAGCTTTTTTCTCTTTTTTCACCATTTTTACGTCTTTACTGTTTATTGACAGAACCGAGATGGATTCAATTACTATGTCAATACTTAAGGTGCTGATGAATGACCACAATCATATAGACAAGATCCAATGGTGGCTAACACGCCACATCAATTAATGAACTGACCCGTTTTATAATGTTACCTGCGAACTAATCCGTGACCTGTGAACTGATCCAACCAAAAGAAAAAAACCCTCTGCACCACACTTCTTCGCTGAAACTCCAATCCCTTCAGTGAGCCCTTTCTCCCAGCCGTCGCCGCCACAGTAAGGCCATGATGATGCAGGTGTTGTTTGGTCAAAGTTTTGCTCTGCTTCATTTTGTCTGAATAATTTAACAGTAGAGCATTTAAATCCATGACACTTTGCTTCATTTTGTAGAACAGATCCATCACTCATAAAAACCTTGAATTTATGACAGCAGAGATTTGGTAGCGAGAGTTAAATATATATGCTCTTGACAAAGTTTCAAAGAGTTTTGTTTTTATCAACTCTTATCTTATTCATAGCCCAAGTTTTAGAATTTAGAGGCGCGGTGCCATAAAAAAATTACAGGTACCAACTGCAGAGAAATGACAGAAACAGAAGAAACTTAATATTAGTCGTCTCTCCTCAACTCTGCAAAATGAAAGTTGCTCCTAAAATTCCTTTTACTTTTGTCTTTATAAACAAATCGTCTCTCATTCCTCCCCTCCCTGCAGAACTGAACAAAATAAAAATTTGAAGACTGAGAACCAAAAATTCCGCCACTTGAACTTCTTAGCTCACAATTGCCAGAACTCTTGAAGGGTTCAATCCAGCTGGTTTGAATAGAAGGATAGAACTAGTTTTCAAGCTTGTCAAACAAGAAATATGGAGCTAGTTTCCAAGCTTGATGAAATCGACGGCTCCGGTGCGACAAGTTCTGAACCCAATAGCGCTATTGAGAAGAGACCCAGCGGTGTGCCAACATATAATCAAAACTGGGCGGCTGTGGGGCGACGGGGAGACTGCTGGGAGAAAAGGCTCTCTGAAGGCATGGAGTTTCAGCGAAGAAGTGTGGCGCAAAGATTTTTTTTGCTGGGTCAGTTTGCGGCTCAACACTATAAAACGGGCATGCGTGCAGAAGTTGTTAAAAAAGATTCTGATAAAATTGTGAATATTTAGGTGATGTTAAAGTTGTATTGGTATGCGTGCAAAATTGTTAAAAGTGATTGATGTTTGTAAAAAAATTAATAAAGTGTTGTATTGGAATACGTGTGTTTTGTGATGTTTAGATTGTAAAAAAATAAAGCAGGATGAAAATACTAAAAGAAATGGTAAACGAACATCACCTTAGCCTAGAACATTCGGAGGCTTGGAGTAATTAGTGGACAACAAATCTAGAAGCCTCCGCCTCTGAACCATATCAAGATTAACACTAATGGGAGAGAAGTTTGCGGTTGCTGGAGCCATTAGAGAGAAGTTTGCAGTTGCTGCCGCAGTTTAGAGACTGTCCCCTGTCAAGGAACGGTAATGGTAGCAGTGGGGGAGAAGTTTGATGTTGCGCTCTTCTCCAGTAGAAAGTGAGGCAGTGGCAGCAAGACTAGGGGCTGTTGTGGCTTCCAATTGAAAATGGCAGAAAGTGATCCGAATGCGACTCTTCTCTTGTGATCAATTCTATCCAACATTTCTCCCAGTGCACTGATTGGAGAAATACGAAATATAGTGTGGACATCCCTTATCATCTAAACTATTTACAAATATGGGTCTGCACACCATCTCAACCGAGGTGCAAACTCTGTGGCGCGCACCAGCCTGGCCGTCGGTGACTGATCTAAGGTTGAACTTAGAGGTCTCTCCTGTTATTATAAGCTCTTTTCTTCTCTTATGCGGTTGGCAAAAGTTATTGTATGAGTGAAGCTATTGTGTGAGTGTGTGAGTGGACGGATGAGATTAGAAGTTGATAAATCTAACGGCTGACAAAATGCCACGTCAATTAATGAATCCGACCCACGAACCCGACCCGCACAACCGACCCGGTTTCATTAATTGACGTGACATTTTATCAGCAGTTAGATTTCTCAACTTCTAATCTCACTCGTCCACTCACACACTCACACAATAACCGGCCTCATATGGGGGACAGACCCCATGACGTTGTATTCCCTCTCTTAGTTTTTTTATTTTATGCTTTTAATAAATGAGGTATTTTTACAAAAATAAATAAATGTTATCTCTTTTTAACAGCTTATGTTTTTTTTTCTTAGAGAAGTAATAGTTTCATAAGACTTAACTCTATATTTTATTTTTATTTTAATTATATAGTACACGAGCCTTACCTCGCAGTGTATCTCTTACATTTATAGCTCACATTTTTTTTGTCCTATGCAACAACGGAACTTTATTCAAAGAAGCAAACCATCCTCGAGGGGATTCAAAACACAAACTCTGCCGCAGAAGGGAAGCAAGTAAACAGTAGTTAAGGGAAATACAACTAAAAACTCTCCTACTAGCAGCCCACTTAGCCAAATTATCAGCAAACATATTTTTTTTTTTTTTTTTTAGCTTGACGTGAAACTTTCAAAAAGCTCTACTATGGATAAAAAGACGCTGTCCCACGAATAGTTGGGAAAAACATAGAGCATACCATAAAATAGGGAAGAAGATCAAGGGGCGGTGGAATAAGAGGATGCTGTGAATGAGGGTTTGGTTGAGGGTTTATAAAGGGTTCCAACTTTCAAGGTGTTCACGAATGATGTGTGTTCACCATGCACACTGCAACCGGGCAAAAGAATATTGTACTAGAGGGCATCGCATAAAGAGAGGAGCTTTCTTGTTTTTTTGTCCCCTTTTACTTCTTTAATGTTTATTGATAGAAGTTAGAACCGAGATAGCCGTATATTAATGTTTCTTTTTATAGATTAATATATTCCTCCATTAATTTGTTGCCCTTCCTTTTCGAGTGATTGAAGAATCATTTTGCTTTTCGTGTTGAGTGTTTTGAGGACTAATATACTATTTAATATAACAGAATATCTTTCTCCAATTTTGTTACCCTTCTTTTAAATTTTGGTTTTTTTTTTTGAAGATGCTTGAGCTTCTACATTGCAGAAATTGGACATGAAAAAAGACCAATAGACCAAGAAGATCTTCTAATGGGTTTACACTCGTGGTATTTAGAGGTCTTTGTAACCATTGAGGTATCATTGGTGAGTTCTTTATAACCATTTTGATACCCTCATGGTGTTTTGAGGTCTTTGTAACCATTGAGGTACTATTGGTGATTTCTCTATATCGCCGCATATCTTGAATATTTTGTATATTTTTAGATTTGGTATGACTCACATTATTTTCTTGACTTTGGTTATATTATTTTGATAAAATTGTCATTTTCCTTGTCCCATTGACTTGCTAGAGCAAATAACTTACCACTTACTCTCAAATTTTGTGTTTCAAAAGTGTGATTTTCGAGACTACTTTTGAAGATTAGTTAATGGAAAGTCATTATATTAATCGTTTTGGGAGACATTCGTCCATGTTGGAAAAATATTGTATATGCTAATGTTACTAATTTTAATTTCACAACTTTACTAAAGTTTTAAGAATTGATGTTTTTGTTAACATTAAAATATAAGAGAATAATTTAGACTAAAGGGAGAAAATAGATAAAGAGAGACACAAGATTTTAGTAGTTCAATCCACAGACCTACATCCATTGTGGGAAGACCTAGTCCATGAGGCACACTTGTATGTTCACTGGTATAAGGATAAGATTACAATGAGGATTTATTTATAAGCTCTCGATTACAAAAGCTCATCATGTTTTAACAATGTGGGACTTTAAGACTCCCTTACACACGTTGAGTTTGGACTTACAAAAAAATATATATAAAAAAATTGTGGCAAAAAGTTGTCAGAAAGACATCAGATGGTCGTAGATGGTTGCCGAAAATGGTGAGATCGCTGGAAAAAGATGCCAGAAGTTTGTCGAAGTGATACCAGACTGTACGCTGGAAATTTTGGATGTCGAAAGTTCAGATGCCAGATGCGAGAGGGGGCCCCTGGAATGATGCCTAACATGCATTGGAAGGTCCAATAAAAGATAAACAAAAGTCAGTCATAATGTTGCTGAAAGTGGCTTTGGACCATAGCCAAAACTAAACTAGGCCAAATTGGGCTTGGACCTATACTTGAACCAGGCCTAATGCAGCTGGACTGAGACTACACCTAAACTTGGCCTAAACTGGATCGAGTTGGGCCAACAAGAATACTAGTCAGCTTGAGCCAAATGAACGAAATGACACTGATACTATGTTAAAATTAAAATAAAAGAGAAAATAATTTAGATTAAGAGAGAGAAAAGAGATAAAGACATACTGTGGGAAGACCCATCTCATGAGGCACTCACTATTGGAATGATGATATTATAATGGAGCTTTATTTATAAGCCTTCGATTACAAGAGCTCACATTGCTTTAGGACTCTGAGAGTTTTTTCCACCGCTGGGCGGTTCACCGACACCACCATTTTTTCATAAGAAAACTATCTAAATAATTATTGAAAAAGTTTACAAATTATATAAATGGTTTACAAATCTTCCTATTACTCAACTTTCTCATATCTTTCCAAATAAAACCCCCATTAACAGGTTTCTAAATACATTATCATCAATTACAAATATAAAATGCCAATTAATGAATTTCAAATACATTATGATCAATTATTAAATAAAATGCTCATTAATAGGTTGGACAAAATAAAACATCCATTAATGGATTTCCAAATATATGATCAATTATGAAATAAAACGTCAATTAGTGGGTTGGCTATATTCAAAAGACCCATCAATATTTATTAATACTTTTTTTCTTTTTCTAAAATGTACAAAAAATATAAAATATTTGATACCTTTGACTTCGATATTCTCCTTTTGGGCTCATTTGCCATAGATATGCTTGCAAGTTTTTTTTTTTTTTTTGCAATAAACATATAATCCAAATGTATTTAGCTCCAAATTAAATTATATATGAACTATAAAATAAAATTAGGTGGGTTCAATTAAATAGGAGAGTTCAATTATAGATGATGAGCGTTTTAAAATTAGGCTTAAATGTACCTCATATTTATGTGGTATGTTAATATTGCAAAAATATTCATGTGGTAAAAGAAGTTTGTTTTGTTTGTTCTGAGGTATATTTTCTAATGTAAAAATACTCTTCTGCCGGTCTCCATTTAAAAAATTAACTTGGAAGTGGTGACGTGAGAAGCATCTAACACGTCAGCCTAAATAAAAACGCGTGAGTGTCTCCTGGCCCACGAGCTCCACATCGTATGCCCAGTCCAGCCACTCAACACCAAATGTCATTAAAAAAAACAAAAAATGTAATTCGGATAACCATCTCCAACTCCCCTCCCCCCCGATTCTCCTTACTATTTTTCCCCCTTCGCCATTTTTCTCCAAAATTCTCCTCCCCCTCCAGTTCGACTGAGCACCAAGAGCCCTAAATTCCCCAAAGACCCGAATCAACCTCAACACCGAGGAAGGGAGTCAGTTTCTCATGCCTCCTTAGTTTCGTAAGTAAATCTTTCTCTGAACTCCTATGTGCTAAGTCCCAGATTATGGGGTAACAGAGGAATCTGGGAAATCGAGTAACAGAGGAATGGACCCATAATCTTTCTCTGTACCCATAATCTTGAACTCCAAAGTTCTAAGAACTACATTGATTGATAAGAGTGTCTGTGGAATTGTCATTTGTGCTGGGAGTGCGCAAGAAGAAATTCTTTGTGCTGATATGGATGAAATTTTGTATTTTTGCATCCAGAAAGATTAATGAACGCAATTTCAAACATGAGCAGAATTCCCCTGCATCATCTTTTTTACGTTAGTGTTTTTAGGTGGAAGGGTTTGGTGATTTTTTTTTGAACGGATAGCTGCATTTCTATTGCTTCTCTATGGAGATTTTTCAATTTCGCATTCTGTTTTTGGGTCCTTACACAAAACAGAGAACAGATCAATTGGGTACCTGCACTTTGAATAAAGAACACAAAGGACAAAATGAAACACAAACACAAGTGGTAGGGACCGAAATCGAAAGAGACTAACCTCTAACGCTCTGGAAGTCCTCGCCAACGATAAGGTTCCTCGCCCACAGCAAATGTCTCCAACGTTATCGAAGTGGGGTTTAGGAATTTAGGTTTCAGGAATTTTATGTTTGGTTTACCTCTCAAAACAGTTTTTATTTTTTGTGTTTTGTATTGAAATTGATGAAAAAATGTGAGAAGTTTTTAAAAACTTTTTGAGATATGAAACAAACATAGACTTAGGGTTCGGGAACAATAGAAAATCGAACTGACGGGGGAAGAGAATTTTTGGGAAAAATAGCTTAGGAGAATCGGGGGGAGAAGGGAGATGCTTATCCCGAATTTACATTTTTGCTTCTTTTTTTGTTGGTAATGACATGACATTTGGTGTTTAGTGGATGTTGACTTGGCATATGATGTGGAGTTCGTGGGCCTAGAAGACACATGGTGCGTTTTGATTCATGCTGACGAATTATATGCCTGCCATGTCACTATTCACGTTAATTTTTTAAACGGAGACTTACGGAGGGGTACTTTTGCATCAGAAAGTATACCTCAGGGATACAAAACTAACTTTTATGACCACAGGAATATTTTTGCAACATTAGCCTGGTATGAAATGCATTCAAGCCTTAAAATTATCCTTCAAAACCGGAGAGAGGTGAGTTTTCAAAATTATCTTTGCTTCATTATATTTCCTTTCATGTTAGTGAGTTTTCCAAAATTGGTTTTGTTGATATGTCTTTCCATTTGAATTTGAATTTCACACACCTCTCTCTCTCTCTTGATACAAATTAGGTAGTTGTTAAGTTGATAGGAAGAAGATTTTTAGTAAGCATATTTTGTTATTTCTCCATTTCCCTCTCCTCCTCACATTTCTCTCACATATGTAGCATATTTATCTCGTCTCTCTCTCTCTCATGAATGACTTTTTAGCGTATCGGTATCGCTAAAATCGGTACCGTTGGCCACTGGTAACAAGCGAAAACAGTATTGTTTTCTAGTGCCGGTGGAGGGCATAACCGTCACCGGTATCGCCCATGCACAACCCAAATAATGAGCTTTTGTCCTTAGTTTCATAGTTATCACGCTTGTAGATATTGTTTAATTGATCAATTAAAATTTATTTATAAGTGAAATCTTCGTTGTTAGCCCTCAACTATAATCCAAATGCCATTTAATAAACTGAACTACAAAATTCATCATATTTCTTCTCCTAACTACCAAAATGCATCAACTTTCTTCCTCTACTAAGATTATATAGTTGAAATGTAACATGACACAATATTAATAGTTAGATCTTATGACACAGTGAATATTGATGCGTATTAGTATTTTTAGGGCTAAATATAACGAAAGTAGTAGTTCATTCCTATAGAATGACATTAGGTGATTGTTTGGGGGATTAGAGTTATCCTGTCTAGAGATTGAGCATTTTCTTTCTTTATTGATCGTCAGTAGTTGTAGTGATAAATTGATGAAAGTGCAGTGATAATTTGCTGGTTGCTTTTCTTTTTTCTTTTGAAAGAAAAATCATGTTCTACTTTTATATGGAGATAGATGTCGAAAAAAATCGTACTACAAAGTTATATATGTATATATATATATATATATATATATATATATAGTATGAATTTTCAGTTCCCCCAATCAAAAAAATAAAAAATAAAAATCTAAGCTCCACCGCTGATCCAAGACGAAACAGAAAACTTGTAATTCAGTCCACTATTTTCCCATTTATTCTGGGACAATGTCACCAGCTCTGAGCTCACTAACTCTCCCAGTCTAAAGGCAAAGTCTGGGTTTAGAGATTTGGTAATGCTACCATTGGTATGCTCCTTCATTGAAGCTGATCGTATTACAATACTTCCCCAATTAGAGGACCTGTTATCATCTACATCCCTAATTATAGGAATAATTTTGGTCCTCCACGTTGTTTACATGCCAAATTTTGACCTAATAAAATAACTCTAGAATAATACATCTCTCCTTATCAAATCATCTATTTCTATCACAATAAACATAAAAAAAATTACTCAAATTATCTCTATGTTCACTTTTTCACCAATTCCCAATAAAGCAAAATTTTTAAACTCCCAAAATTTTGGCACGCAAACAAGCGGAGAATATTTCTTCTATATATGCAAAACTGCCACAACACCAATGAAAGAGAATATTACATGTCTGTTGTCTGGGGGAGAAAAAAAACAAAAACTTACCATACTTCTTGGTGGCATATTGTTGGCTAGAGATAGAGAAAGTTCTTTTTACATTCTGCATCTCTTTTTCCTTTCAAATGGCATCTGTCAATTGCAAGGAGTACAACTGTACAGGTAACTATGCGTAGTACATGAACAAGCTATTCCCAGCGGCAAAAGCAATTAAGTTTGTTGTTGGATGCCATGCCAAATGTAGCAGCTTGGAGCGTAAGTTACAGGAAAATTCATTGCTACTGGCACTTGAGTTTCCATGTCCTGCTAAATCAGAGAGAGTAGATAAGTTTGGACCCCAAATTGAAGTAGATCAGAATCATATTTTGAATAAAATCAAAGAAAGGAAAATAACAACTGCCAACACCAACCATGACGATAAAGTCCAAGCGTCAGGTTGCTTAAGGATGACCTTCTAGCCCTTGGAGCAGCATCACGAAGTGGCTTCCTGTTTGGTAAAGATTGAATAACAATTACAGCAGAAGATTGATATAAACTGGGTAAAAGCATGCTATATCAAACCAATAAACAAACGCTTGAGAAATAAAACCACTTAAAAGTATTTTCCTTTCCATATCCTTGAAGTTTCCAAGCTGGCAACATCACATAATGCTAAGAGTTAATTTCCGTTGGATACAAATAGATATATATATATTCTTTCTGATTGACTAACAGATTAAATTCCATCCCTAGGTGTTTTGAGAGCAGCATTCCTTCTGTTCGATGGCTTCTGATTTGGTGACCAACAACATGAGAACAGAACAAAAACTAACCTGTTGGGACTTTTGCTAGTTTCTATAGTGACCCCCTCTGCATCGCCATGGGAGAAAATACGTAGAAGATTGCTAAATCAAATTTAGAGAAATTTGGTCACTTATGATTTATAATAATGCTCCCCTCGAGTTAATTTGTAACTGCAATTTGGGTAAAACAGGCAAACCTGTAAGATCCAGTTGCAAAATGAATTCCATCTCCGCTGAGGCAGCAGTCAAATTTATCAAATATGGAGTCATTAGTATACAACTCACATAGCTGCACAAAATATTTGGCTACTGTCAGCTACAGGGTTACATGTTAATGCCCATTGCATTATTCGAATTTTTTGGTAAGTTGCCCTGTTTCTGCAACAGCCATTTCCCTCGAGCTCCGGTGGAGTCTTGCAGAAGTGAACTGTCTTAATCATGGAAAAACTTATCATGGCGAGGAAAATATACTTTCGATTATCAAGCTTGGGTGAAGATTCTTGTCTCGAGATTCTATTATCACAGTAACCAAGCCCTTTCAGGAAAAAAACGGAACGACTTCTGATCTTTTAAATGAAGCATCACTAACAATACTGAAGGTTCCTACAGTTAAGCTAGTGGATTTACATAAAATGGCGACGAGTTTCTTAATACAACCACAATTGATGGTGCATACTTTGATAGAAACTGATAAAGTTGTACTGACAAGTCTTCAGAACAAACATGGGCATCCTAACATCCACATGAAGCATCTCTTTTAACTGGGTTACTTACTTTAGGGTGCAGGTGATCATGGACCTTGAATGTGGCAACTGGCGACGAGTCCATATGCATGTCCCACAGCTGTAACAGAAAACAAAGCTTCATTAGTACAACATATCTTCAAGGTCGTAATCTAGGGGACAATCAGAAATCAGGAGATGTTTTTGCCATCGAAAGTATCCCTTTAAAACAGAAGCCAATTGTCGCTGGTATAGTCGTGAATCAGTTGGAATACAATTCCGTAACTAGTTACACTGTTGTGAGAAATACATGTACTATTTTTTATCAGTGTGATACCTATTATGTGCTAGGTGTTAAAAACACTTATCAAAGATAGTATAGGTTCTCGGGAAATGAGATACCTTAGTTCAAAATTTCAAATAAGAGGTTCATTGTGCCCAGACTACAGTAGCTGTAGGCCATAGACTTGTCATTTCACACTAAATATAATATAATAAGGTCTAATAACTAATCTAAAAGAAAGTTTGGTTTGGGCAAATGCCTCCAAAATTTGATTCTTCATGGGTACTTATAGTCAAATATAATGCTGTAAAACCATGAAAAGTGTCACTCTTAGGTTGTGTTTGTGTTGTAAAATGTTGGGTATGGGAATATGTGTTGGTATTGGGTTTAGTGAAAAGGTGGAGAGAGGTAATTTTTTATAATTTTTGTAATTTTTTATATTTTTTTATGGGAGAGAGAGAGATTATATTGGAGTATTTTATTAGGAGAGAGATAAAATGTTGGGGATAATTGGGTTTGCAAACACAGCCTTATACAGATGAGAGATTGTGGATGGAGGAAACTTGGAACTGAAAGGAGATGCTCAATTTACTAGGAAGACCTTTAGAGTCATATAATCACGACTTAAGATGTGCCGCCCATCATTTGAAAACTTTATATCGGAGATGGAGGCGATGATCTCTGTAAAAAATGATCTAAACCCTTGGGATTCTCTGTTTTGGAATCTGCAAAATCAAACTCCATATGAAAGTATCAGATCATATTCCATGCATTCTGAAGGGTAAGATACACAAACAAGCAGAACTCACATTCTTGCACTGTGGTCACATAAGGCTGAACGCCGCATGTCTACAAGACGAATAAAACCTCTTGAGCAACTGTATGCAAGAAGATTGCAGTGAATCGGATGGAATTCAGCAGACGTTATGACCTCTGAATAAGAAAGCAAATGGATCAATAACTAAAAAACGTAGCAGATCAGGATATAATCCCACTAATTAACCTAAGCCTCAAGGGACTTTTTTCCATTTCTTGGATAAAATAAATGGTATATGACAGCACATTGGGGTTATTGCTACTGATTTCTAGTTGGACTAGGAAACAGCACAATTGGTGGAGATTGACGGTTTTCAAGGCCTTAGTCATAGTTGTAAATACAGAACGACTTCCGTTTTTGCAATCATGAAGCGATCTGTGACAAAAGAATTTATTCACCACTTAATCACGTCGTACATCCACTGGGCTAGGTTCTCGCACCATTATTCAATAAATCCATGAATGAGTTTATCGTGATGCGTCTTAATAATAAACATGTTTGTTGAACATTGCTATTGTTTGTGGTCAAGGTGGCGCCCTATAGAACTACTTAAAGTTTCTGCATTGAAACCATCAAATTGTGCATTTTGCCAAATTCCAAATTCCATTGCTGATCCGATACAAAGAATGATTAACAACTATAAAGAGTTTGGCTTTTGCTTGAAGTTCAAGTCTGCACAACCAAATGGATCCGAGTCTAAATCTGCTCAGCCTGAACCTCGTCCCCTGACTCTAAAACCTCCAACAGTAGCTGCTTAGCAGTGTTCAGTATTGAAAAAATAAAAACATTCATCATATCAAAAGAACAAAGCAAAGTTTGTCAATAGAGTTGATTTGGCCGTACGACTTCATTTCTTGATCCTTCACAATTTATTATCCTTCTGTACTTAACGTCTCACAATTTATCAAAAAATTGATACAAAACAAGTAGAGTAAGAGATATATTTTGGTTACCACAATAGGGAAAAAAAAATACAGGTGGCTCAAAATCACACTCTATAGTATATAGAGGATCAACAGAATTACCAGTAAGATCCTCCATGTTCGGTGGCTTCATGTCAATGATATTGAAACACTGGTCACTAATCTCAAGGTTCCACAAGTTTATTCTAAGGTCGTCTGCAGAAATAAATGTCTCGCCATCACTGCAAAGAGATTAGGAAGCCAGATTATCATTTTTGCCGCAGCAAAACATCTATAGGTTCGAATCTAGCAAACTAACATCCTTCCTGCAACCTATTAAAAGGTAAGGGTGACTAGAACAAGAAACAGCAATGACAGTAGTCTTGTGTATCAAGCTAACATTATAAAGCCATCCCTTATATCCCCCTCATGCACTGCAAGACAACCTCCAAGCAAGAAATTATATAAAAGTTATAATACAAAGACAGCAGACATAAACTTTACCTATTATTGGAGATGGAGTTGATATTGAAATCATGACCATGAGCATACACCTTGCGACATCTTGTACGAGCAGTGTCTTGAATGCTAGCAGTCTAGTTACATAACAGACCACTACAATAAGCTAATATACCCCAGACACTGATGCCATATAACTGATTTATCATAATCCACAAACAATTACCTTGGAATGCACTCCTTGACATGGCTGCATGTTTGCAGCAATTTTTTCTGTCCATTCCAAATGATAGCCATTTTCAGCATATGGTTTGTCTTGCCCACTCATAAAACTCCTTTCAGCCAAAAGTGCATTCTCTGAGCACACAAGTGGATTAGGGTCCATTTCTTTTATTTTCTTCACTCTACGTTCCTTGACCTGACCTCAAAAACCATGGAACGAACAAGTTAGCAGTACCAACTTAATTTTAGCATGATGGAGAAAATTCACTTTGAGAGTCTGACAGTTATATTTGACTATAATGCTGACTAAAGAACAATCCAAAATTGATGCAAACATTAACTCCATCCAAAGTTTAGATCGTAGAGTCATTCAACACTGCCTGAGCCTCTTTCTTCAGGTGAAAAAAGAAAACTCCCATCGTCGGAGGAGTCCTTTAAGAAATAAACAAACAACAAAATTGCAAAAAACATTACCTACAAAAGGTCAATGATATTTGTTGGTGTATTTGAGTATTTTTTTTATAAGGAAAAATTTATTGAAAGAACAAGGAAACGGAGCAGTACAAAGGCTGTATTGAACCAACTACAACAAACAAGTTAGGAAACTAATAAAATCACTGAAGTCTACAAAAGGGGAACCCAGCACCCCATTAGCCCACAGAAACAAGGTCTGCAACATTTGTCCTTTCAAACATTCTAAGGACAGCCCCAAATCTTCAAAACATCTTCCGTTCCTTTCCCTCCATAAGCTCCACCAAATGCACAATGGAATCATTTCCACACAGCCAACGTTAAAGGATTGTTGAACTTCCTCTTCTAACACGTCAGCACCTCACCCACCCGCTTAGGCATCACTCAAGGGTAGTTAACGATACTAAGCACATGCGCCCACAACTCTCTAGCGACCATGCAATGGATAAGAAGATGATCCACGGACTCCCCATCATTCTTACAAAGAAAGCACCAAATAATCAAGCATAACCCCCTCCTTTTTAAATTGTCAATGGTTAAGACATTCTCATGAACCGATTCCCACACAAAGAACAAAACTCGAGGCGGGACAACGGTCTTCCAGATCGGCCTCCACTAAAAGACCTTGCCTGAACCCCCAACAATGAGCTCATACAGCGACTTAACCGAAAAGACCCCATTCTTAGCACCCTGCCAAAGCATTTTGTTTTCTTCCCTTCTCCTAAGGACCAAGGAGTACAACAGTGAGAAGAAAGCAGAAAAGTCTTCAATCTCCCAATCATTGGCTGTTCTAGCAAACTGAATATTTCACACCCCATACCGGAATCTCCCTCCAAACAATCCGCAACCATCGCATCCCTGTGCCTAATAAGAGAAAACAAAAGAGGGAATGCAAACTTCAAAGGCCTCTCTCCGCACCATAGATCATGCCAAAACCTTACTCTACGACCACAATCCACAAAGTAACGTATGTTCCCACAAAAGAAGATCCATCCGTTGCTTATGTGCTTCCACAAGCTCACACCAAAGGAGCCATGGATCTCATTGATTCTCCAACCACCCAAAGCACTGTCATACTTATCCTCAATAACAGCCTGCCACAAATTATCCCTCTCCAAGGCGAAACGCCACAACCACTTTCCCAATAATGCTCTATTGAACAAATGGAGTCTCCTTAAACACAGCCCTCCACTACTTATTGGAGAACAAACCCTCTCCCATTTTACAAGATGAAACTTGTGCTCGATTCCATTACCTCCCCACAAAAATTTCCTTTGGATTTTCTCCAATCTTTTGGCAACCCCCAAAGGAATAGGAAAGAGAGACGGAAAATAGGTTAGAAGACTAAAGAGTGTAGACTTGACAGAAAATAGTGCATTTGAGTATTGACGTAATACTGTGCTAAACTAAGTCCAAATTGAGTTGTAATTTCTTATCAAATAAGTTTGGTTTAAGTGTTCAAGAAAAAAAGAGTTCCTCATCAAATTGTTCAAGAAAATAAGGAGTTTCTCAACAGTTTGCTCAAGAAAAGGATTCTACAAGCAAGTCGCTTGCTCCACGCTGAAGGAACTTTGTGTAAACATCACAATGAGCTCTCACTCACCTGGAGCTCGACCTCTAACTCAAACGAAACTGTTGAGATTGCACAAATTAGTCTCGTTGGCCTAACGCTCACCTCCTGGCTCAGGCAAGCCTTCATAGAAAAGCTCGCCCGACCTCTTCTTGACCCTGACTTGAGCGAGAAACTCAAAGTATACTTTCAATACTTTGAGATGTCAACTTGTAACCCTAGGGAGGTCGTCCTTTTTTATCTGAACCCTCATTTGAAAGAGAAAAACACCCTAAAGAACAATCACGTTGAATCTAACATTGAATCTAACATTCTATTGTGAAGCCTTCAGAGTGCTGAAGGAGTTTGGCTACCGGAATCCCGGTGTTAAAGAACAAGATCTTTCTCAAGGGTACATAAAAGAACCTAAGGGTTTGAGGTGGTTCCCGTACAGAGCGGGTCCGAATAGAATTATTCGGATTAATTACATCAGAGTAGTCAGAATCAACAAAGGGGTGTGTAGCGTCTGCATCACGGTTTGCAATGTTTCTTTTCTTAGTGGACTTCAGGTAGTCCTAATAGTCCAGAGTGGTTTTTGTTTTGAAGAGTGCTTCAAAAGTTTTCCACTTCGTCAACAAAATATCGTCTCTTAGTGTGATTGGAGTTTGATTTAATTTTCTATCATTTATTTGTTGATTTAGTTTGTTATTGTTCAAATATAGACCAGGCGATTTTAGAACGTGTTCTGAAATTGTCGTAGTATTTTTAATTAGAGGGGAAAACACCTATTCATCCCTCTCTCTAGGTGTAGTTTGGGTCTAAACCGGGTTTTACAATATCCACCCGACTTTTATAATAAATAAGGCATCTCCCCCATTTCTAGCTTCCAACCTTATCTATTACCACTTATAATAAAAAAACCTTATCTATTACCACTGACTAGACGAACAAAGCAGATTGAACAGAGTAGGTTTTCCCAAGACAACTTATAAGGGAGTAATTCACAAATGTCCTCCAAGGCAGAAAAAAACACTAAAAAAATGAAAAAAAAAATACGCTCTAGCAATCTATTTTGCAAAGTGGGTCTTTCCGACATTCTATACTATACTTCACTAGACCTCCTTCCACCAGTTCAGATAAGGCAAAAGAGAGGGCTTGCACGTCAGTTTTAAAGGCCCTTTTCCTTGTGATTTTCCTTCCCCATACAAGGTCAGGAAAAATTGGCAACTGCACTAGCTAAACCTCCATGGGTTGCACAGACTGGGCCTAGGCCTCCACATCTCTATTCTGAAAATGTGAAAACCAAAAGATCCACATGAACCAAGCTTCTAAAATTGAAGATCCTAAAAGGATAAAACGTGAATCCTTTCCTTTTCTCTTCTATTTTTTGGGCGCTAAACAAGGAATGTGGCCACTGAGATAGCTTCCACTTTTAATACTTGATTCCCTTCTTGGATGAGACCCATGTTTTCCTCCATTTTCAAAGGCCACAACAAAACAGCAAGTCACTAAAGCAGTATCCCACTTATTCCAGTTTGCCCCTTCCTTGTCACCTGTCTGGATATCTAGTTGATCTATACTACAGCTCCGATCATTTACTGTAAAGAATTCTTGCTATAATAAGGAATTAGTCTAATATAGCCTGCCATAACCAATTAACCAAAGGTACATCTTAGTGAAGTATGAGTAATTGAGGGAAGAAGTAAATGAAACACTCAGTCTTCCTCTTCTGGTTATAATGCACCAAATCTTCTGAATCTCAGTAGATAAAACCTTAAGAGGAAGATTTACTTCTTCTAAAAACACATACCTTCCACAATTTAATTGTCTTATCATTTGTCGAAAGGATGAATAATGATTCATTCTGTCTTGCACACCATCTTAATTTGTTGATCTTCTCTTCAATTTCCAAACTCTTCAAGTAATCAAACTAAAGAAAAGGTAACACCATCAGGATCTGCAATACACAGGCACCAAAACCAAAAGCACCGATACACTGAAAACAGCCAGACTAAGTACCATAGATCCCAAATTATCCAACAACAAGCACAAATCATACCTCAGGCTCATGACTCTGAAATTCGGCCTTATATTGAAATTGTGGATGGCGTGTGAAACTAACATCCAACTGCTCCAACTCATTCCGAGAAAGGTGCTGATTGTAAGTCTAATATGCCATGATAAAATGATCACAAACGCAAATTGTACCCAAGATTAGATACCAAATAACCAATACAGCTGCCAGCCTAAACAAGAATATAGACCAAAATGAATATACAAAAGTCTTCCTAGTTCCAATTTAAGACACATTTCGAAATACCCCAAACGGAATGCTTGATTCTTACATCTTTCCCGTCCAACGTTTCAAAAATTACCACACGGCCACCCCGATCTCCAACAGCGAGGTAATCACCACTCTTATCGAATCCTATCGAGGATATGATATCGACTGAAAGAAAGTCCAATGTTATCGAGTCAACAAGTGAAGAAAATTTTTGCTCTGTGATATAGAACAAAAGAAAGTTTGATGCTCAGTCAAGGTTACATTTAGGCAGCTTAGAACATGCAAGTAAAGAAAACAAAATCCTATCCTCACATCTTCAATTGCGTTAGTCTCTCAAAAACAAAGCTTAACTACATGCTAAGTCATGAGGCACAAAAACATCTTCGAGATTGATATCCTACAAATTTTCTCCTCAACTAACTATTTAGTAAGTACCATAGTCGACCTAAACCAAAATGTTCAACTATGAAACAAGGCTCAGTAGAGTAACAATTTCGACTTTCTCCGGGTACCCAGACCATGATCACTGAAGTTAGTTAAACTTTAATTTATTTTCCTGCAGTTTCTCAGCAAACACACACAAAGATCCTAACCGTCTTCGACATCCTCTCCGGTAGCTCGTTCGCCGAGGACCTGAGAGAACTTCCACTCCAGAGGAGCGCGAGAGTCCGTGCTTAAAGTCATGGCAGCAGTCGAAGTGCTGCGTAGGCCTCAGGAGCCCGCCATTCCAAGCAACTTTTATGAATTCGCAAAGCCAAAGCGAAAAGTAGGACGGGATAATATATTTCTCGGTAGCAGTGAAATACTGATTCCCTGTGCTTCTATTCTCTCCACTCGAATTTTCCGACGATTAAAATATGTTCCCCAGATTATGCGCCAAAAAATGCATTGTGGCCTTGGCAGTTTTTGTGTTCGTTATCAGGTGGGCCTAAACCTTGCCGTATTGGGCCAGATATAGGAATAGAAGCCCTGCAGTACTGCTATAGAATCCCTTTTTTTACTTTTTTTTTTTTTAAGAGAGGTCGAGGGTGTAAACTATAATCTTCTTAGAAGATTGTGATGTAAATTTTCACCCTTTAAATACCTTCTGCCACGTACCCCGCTCCAGATGCTGACAGACAGTACAAGGGGACAGACTCCATGCTAAATGATATATTATTATATGCTTAGGAAACTAAAAGTACAAAAAAAAATTTACCTACGAACGAAATATAATAGTTTCCGCACTTTACACCATAAATTATCACGATATTATATCTACAAGCTACAAATCCTTAATGTATTACATTTTTTATCTATTTTTTCTGTCAAGTCAGATTAAAAAATTAGGGATAAATGCAAAATTGGTCCATGTGTTATACGCAAAAAATTGATATAGTCTCTGTGATATGAAAATCATAAATTTAGTCTCTGTGATTCTATTTTCGTTTGTTGTTGGTCCTCCATAAGGGACTAATTTTATCACTTTCTAAAATCACGAGGACTAAATTTATGTTTTTTCATATCCCGGAGACTAAATCGATTTTTGCGTATATCACAAGGACTGATTTTGTATTTATCCATAAAATTAACTTTAAGAAATGAAACGATGATTATACCATTAAATATAAACTGTTATTTGATATTTTTTTTAAGAGCGTAATCAACCTGTCCATTTGGAAACAGCCAATTCAACAAACATTTATGGATTATATGTAATTGTTGTATTGGAAGAATGATATTAGAAGACAATCAAGTCAAGAAACCAAAACAGAATCATCCATGCAATTAGGAGTTGGGTTGGTGAAGAGAGGTAAGGTAAGGACATAGTGGCTAGTGTATATGGGTTCAAGTCTCCAGAGGCGAAGATGCCAAGGAGATGAGAGACTCATGCCCATCTTCCAGGCTGAACCTCAGAAAAAAAAAAGTCAATAAATAAAGGAAAGCAAAATTGAAACTGTCCGAAATTTCAGGTCTCCATAGGCGACTATGCTAAGGAGACGAGATTCATGCCCATCTTCTAGTGGTCTGAACCTTTTACCAGCTTTTGCTTTGGGGGAAAAAATCAATAAATAAAGGAAAACAAAAGTAAACTGCCCGCGTTATAACTACATGTCCCTGGTTATATGTGCAGCAATCTTCCTTCAGTTCTTTGGCTGCAAACTTCAAGGAGATTCATTACAGTTGAACCGAATCCTCTTTTTTCCCCGAGATTGCATCTCCTCTGCCTACTTTTCTTGAAGTTGCAACGACTTTTACCTACTGAATGACTCAGATGCTTGAAAGCTAGCAGGACTATCTGATTCAGGGCTGCCCACACTGCTGGACTCGGCACTGTAAAAACAGGAGATTCCAGATGTCCGTTGCCCATCTGGGGACGTAATGGTGTACGAACACGATAGTTCAATTGCTGTTTGCCAGTTAGAGTTTGAAGTGTTCATGCTAATGGGGTCATCGGTTATGAAACTAGCATTCATGAATGGAGGCTGTTTCGGTGAGGGAACGACTCATTCTATATTGGTTAGCAACTGAACCACTTCAGACATGGATGGTCTCAGTGCAGCAGAAGCTTGCGTGCAAAGAAGACCGATTTGAAGAACGTTTGCTGCCTCTCCTAGAGCATATCTACCTTTCAAGGCCGGATCAACGGATTCAGTAATATTGTTTGCCTGGCAATGCTTCCAAACCTGATGGCAGGACAAGGAAAATTAACCAAGTTAACTAAGGCTAAACTAAATGTTCTGCTGAGATTCAGACATGTGTAAAACAATTCCGAGAAAAAAAGAGAAAGAAAGGATCTTAGAAGGATCTAAGTAGTCAAACTATTTAAATGTTATAGTGTCCACATATATGAGAAAAGAACACATGAATCACCCTGATGAGAATACATCACAGATTATTAGTGTTAAAAGAAAGATGGATCTTACAGAGTACAAAATTGAGGTTGACTTCTGCGTAAAAACACTGCTCTTCCTACCACATACAATCTCCAGAACCAGCACTCCAAAAGCATAAACATCTGCCTTGTCTGTTAGTTGTCCTCAAACAAGATACTCAGGTGCCATATATCCGCTGCAACAAAGAAGACATTTCCTAATTTCAGTCACACTTTTGGAGTAATATAAGGTGGCTAATAATGTGCAAGTTTCAAGAGATTAAAAATAGGAACTTGACAGTATATAATGCAGAAGCTTACAGAGTCCCTGCTATTCCGGTGCTAACATGAGATTTATCTGCAGCTACACCTCGAGCAAGTCCAAAGTCAGCAATCTTTGGACTAAGATTCTCATCAAGAAGAATGTTGCCGGTTTTTATGTCTCTGTGGACAATCTTTTCACCACAACCTCCATGAAGATATGCGAGGCCTTCTGCTGTACCCAATATAATATCGAAACGCTCCTGCCAGCTTAGAATTTGGACGGAGTGGTTAACTGCAAAGACAAGATATTGATTAATATTAACGAACAATTTGTGAGGACAGACGCCTAACACTGCTCTACATAAATCTCAGACTAAATTGTTCTCAAGTGAAATTAAACATGGTCGTCCATGATTTCAAAATCCATGTGAAGTTTGTTGGCAAGTTATACGTATTGAACTGAATGAAAGTAAGCATGCTATTGTCACATAATTTGCGGTGACAATAATGTGAATGGATATTATTACAGATAGGTTAAAACAGCACCGTTAAGGAGACACTCACCGAAAAGAATTTGATCAAGGCTTCTATTGGGTACGTATTCATAAACTAGAAGGCTCTCTGGGCCCTCAATGCTGCAACCCAAAAGCCTAACAAGGTTCTTATGTTGAATACCGCTGATCAAGTTGACCTCATTGAAGAAGTGAATCAAGTGATCCACCCATTGCCGCGCATTAAAACACAGTTTTTTTACTGCAACAGTTCTCCCATCAGGGAGAGTCCCCTTAAACACAGTACCAGCTCCTCCTTGACCAAGCTTCCTCGAGCCATCAAAAAAGTCAGTTGCCATCTCGAGCTCTTCATACCTGAAATTCAAATTAGAGTTATGCACAAAACTTGGAATCTCAGCAAGATTGTTTTGCCCTGCAGAGAGGTAAGACAGAACTATAATAAGGAAATTATAGTGTGTATATGTGTGTGTGTAATGTGTATACGTATATAACCAGGGGCTATTTCGAATATGAATGGTTTCTGACGGATTTTTACCTTTTTTTCCTCTCTGATATTTTCTTGTAGCCTAAAAGAGCACCAAATGTAGCAAGCACAGACAAGGCAATTGCTGATAAGATTCCAACTTTGGTGATGCCAACTGTAGACCGCTCTGGTAATATATGGAATGAAGAATGCAAAGAAGGAAGATTATTAGCAACAGAAAGCAGAAAGGAATGCATTCAACTGGGATCAATAAAGTGATCTGGATTACAAGCTCTTGAATGAATGAAACGAGAAAGACGGGGGGTCTAACATAGGCTCATCAGAGCACTGAGCTCCTAATGAACCAAAGAAAACTTGAAAGCAAATGAACTAGCTACTTTAGCCATCACAGAACTCGTTCCTAACGGTCAGGAACTCGATCAGACAAGATAATACTGGGCATAATCGATTGTTATGATAAATTAGCAAACTATAGACAATCATACCAAACATAAAATTCAAATACTGAAGGCAATGCATCCAAATTAAAGGACAGAGTGCTTAAATTAACCACAAAGAAACAAAGTAACAGCGTCAGAGAATATCCATTCAAAAAACCAATGCAACTCAAAACAGGTGCAGTTGGAGAGTTGCTTGTTCTTACGTGATTCAGATTCGGGCACACGGCCATTGGAAAAGAATTTCTCGTTGGGATACCTCAAATAACAACCAGCATTCATGACTGCCCTCGCGGGCCGGAGTGCACTTCCTAATTTTTGTCCCTGCATTTAGCAAGCAAGTTTTGCAGCTTTTAGCATCCACTGTAATCCAGCACTGCGCCATTGCATAAACAGCGTCCCCTCCCCTCTCCCTGACACTGCGAATCCTTCGTTCCTCACCGCCATTTCAGTTATATTCATAATAACTTGATCACCAACTTTTGCAAATTCCTTACCGATGTACTTTTCTTTCCAAACACCTTTTGGTGAGGCACACTTCACCGTGTCGCGTTCTTCGTCGACGGCCTCAGAAAAGAAGCTATATTTATCATAGCGAAAGAAACAACCATCAAGATAAATGCGGGCCGATCGTTCTGAAGGGCATTTGAGGAGCTTTTTCCGGCTCTCAAAGTAACAGGCTAAGCAATCAGTATGCGAGAGAAAGCCATAGCATTGAGCCAAGGTGAAGACCTCAGGCTTTGGCGAAACCACAGCCAGGGATCCCCAGCGTTCTTCATTGACTTTTCTGGAGACTAATTTCATATTAGGAAAGAAGTTTGGGCTGTCTTCTTGATTTGTGGAATCGCAGAAATGACCAGATTCGGTAGTTTGAGAGTCAGAGACGGAAGGAGAGAAGAATATGAAGAATATGAAGGACAAAAGGATTAAGGAACGCCCACTGGGGATTTTGAGGAATTGTGACTGTAAATTGCGTTTAATTTAAAAGGGGCGTGGTTTGCTATGTTTTCTTTATTGGAGTCAAGAGAAACAGAGCACATTGATTCTCTGTTCCCTGTGTTTTCTGCACTGTAATTCGAAGAAACTGAACAATCGGTGTCTATCCATCTTCTTCTTTCTCCTCTATCTCGCGCCCTCTACATCTCTATGCGATCTGCTATATTGGAATTAGTAGAGCAAGAGAGCTTGAACCCCATAGGGACATGCTGTGTTTTCGGGTAGATTGTTATTGTCTCGTTATTTCTGTTGGCATAGCTCTTCGTTTTTTTGTTTTGGGACGTTTCCAGCGTTGGTCCACACTCAAGTTAGATGACTTGGAATAAAATAAGAAATTTATCAGTTTAGTCTTAGGTTTTGCACGCTTTTACATTTTAGTTTTTGGATTTAATTTTTTCAAATATTAGTTCTTGGGTTTATATTTTTTTACAAAATGGTCATTCCGTAGTCTGTCGTCCATATGCTTAACGGACCATGTAGCGGTCGACCGAGTATATGTTTTGAACGTGAGCGGTCGACCGCTTCAAATTGCTGACGTGTCAGAGAGCTCCGTTAAGTATATGGACGGTAAACTGACGGAATAACCATTTTATAAAAAAATGTAAACCCAATGACTAGTATTTGAAAAAAGTAAACTCAAAGACTAAAACGTAAAAGCGTGTAAAACCTAAGGAGTAAACTGATAAATTTCCTTATTTTTATTCCAAGTCTATCTAATATGAGTGTGGACCCAACACTAGAAATGTCCCAAAACAAAAAACGAAGAGCTATGCCAACAGAAATAACGAGACAATAACAATCTAAGGACTAAAAGCGTGTAAAACCTAAGGACTAAAATGCTAAATTCCCTAAAAATAAACTCGGAAAGGAAACTCCCCACTTCAAGTTTAGAGTTTTTTCTTAGGGTTTCTCTTTACATCTTTTCCTATAAATAGATTATTATGTTATAGGAGAAAGGGCACGTGAGCATTTGGCAGAGAGAGGAAAAAAACGAGCTTGATGTGGCTATTGTAGTGATTCTCTTAAGCCCTCTTAATCAAATTGTTTTGTGGTGGACGTAGGCCGGATTGGGGTGGAACCACATAAATTCTTGGTGTTATTTTCTTTAAATTTTTGTGTCGATTTTCCCAACAAGTGGTTCCAGAACAGGTTCGAGGAGCCGGAGCAGTTTTTCAAGGGGAAGTAGAGAAGGTCCGAAAATTCAAAGTCATCCACTCGGAGATTGGAGGACACCAGCTTGTAGAGGAGGACGAGACGAAGCCGGAGGTCGGAAAAACGTTGCCGGAAGAGCCAGGACTCGCCTCCATGAGACGCAGGAATCCGTAGCGTGCCATCCACGCGGGGGACGCGCTCACACGCGCCAAAGAGACGTAGGACGTGTCCTCACTCGCCCAAGCACCACACACGCACATGCCCAGTAGCATGCCACATCATCGCCACATCAACCGGTGGGTCCCAACCGCCACGTCAGCAGGGTTCCAGTTAATGTCACATCATCATAGAATATTCTAGGGAATCAAAATATTCCAATGAGAATATTCCCGCAGAAGATTCTGATTTTGTTCCAAAGTGGTTTTTTGGCAGGTTCATATCGATTTCGGTTTTCGAGTAGGTCAGACCGATTCCTAGAGTTTGGGTCATCTCGGATTCATTGGTGGTCAGAATTTTGAAATTCTACCTCAATTAGTGTGAATTGAGATGGCAAAGTGTTACCGGTATAATGATGATGTCTGCTGCGAATTACATGAGCTGGAAGCCACGGATGGAGGATATCCCTTATGCAAAGAATATGTCCGATCCATTGGAGAATGATGGCAAGAAACCGAAGGGGATTGATGACTCCGACATCGTGTAGCAAGCGGAGGTGCTTGGTACCAACCGGTGGAGATGCAAGAGCAGTGGGAGACACTGTTCTACTTGGGTCCGACGGTACATGCAAGAGATGTGAGCACCCTAGTCGGGGTGCAAGACACTCGGATGAGAGTATGGTTGGTCTTCCGATGACAATGACGAGGTTGGAGTGCCAGTATAAAAAGAATGCAAGGAGAGCAACAGACACCAAAGTTGCAGAAATGTTCTACTGATCGGAGCTCAGGATGCACTCAACCGAAAAGATGTTAGGAACGGATTCTTCCCTTATGGGTATGGAGGGGGAGAATTGTTGGGGTCGACACCCATATAAGGTAGACTTGGAATAGAAGTAGACTTGGAAAGGAAGTTTAATTCCTCCCCACTCCAAGTTTAGGGTTTTCTCTTTGTATATTTTTCTATAAATAGAGTCTTATGTTATAGGAGAAGGGGCGCGTGAGCATTGGGCAGAGAGAAAAAAAAATGAGAGAGAGTGGTGTAGTTATTGTATTGGGCGGGTAGAGTGATTTTTTAAGCGTTCTTAATAAAATTGCTTTGGGCGGTGAGCAATGGGAGCAACAGACACCACATAAATTCTTGGTGTTTTTTTTCTTTGAATTTTCGTGCCGCTTTCCCAACACCCTGAGAGAGAGGTGCATGTATGAACTGGATTTTGTTACTCTTTCTTCTTTATTTAGGCGATTATTACGTGAAGAACATATTTGATATTTTCCACCTTACGTGAACATGGTCCTCTCTAATGCACACAGTTACAGTTACAACCCTAAAGATAAGAGGTCTGGATGTAAATAAGAATATCCAAGAAGGAATATCTACAGCAAGAAAGAGTGTAGGTAGGTGAGAATCCGCAAAATCTTCATATTTGACAAGCCTTTGTTTTATAAAAGCATATTTAGAGCCGAAGTGAGCCGCCAAAGTGGGACTGTCAGGGTGTTGGACAATTTCAAGGTCGAGAGGTCATCCATTTTACGTAACCTTGTTCTTCTGCCTTCATAGGTTTCAATCTAAAGTAAGACTAGCGAGGAAACATAAAACATCTGTTCCGGTTCAATGAAAGCAATCTCTTGGTACAAATTATGGAGGCTTCATTTGGCAACATGCTTTAAGGCAAAAGTAGTGAGAAAACCGCCCATTTCTTTAGCAAAGAATGAACAACATTGAGCTATCACGTCAGACATGGTTGTCTACGTGAGGGAAGGTGTGAATCCCGTCGTCCTTGAACAACAATCGCGTAATCATTCTCGCAAAGAATTGTTAGTTTGCTAGAACATGACTTTCTATTAGGAAACCTATGAAAAAGTGAACCGGATATCCCCTGCTTCAAAAGTTGGATTTGGAATTACTATACTACCACAACCCTTGCTTCTGACCTACCCAGCGTTTACTGTACCTACATTAATATACTTTCAGACAGCTCCAGATGATGTTCATTCTAGTTGTTTTGCAACTGATTATGAAGCCATCTAAGACATTATAATATCCCGAATCACATATAAAGTGAGAGAAGAGAAAGAATGAAAGATGATCAAATCTTACATTAAGACCTTACTATTTGGACCTAAGCTGTATAATGATCCAAAAAATTTTAAAAGCCACTTGATTAATTCTTTTGAAATTAAAGCACAGATGTAACTAGCGTTGTCCTTGGATCGTTACAAATGGTATCATAACGATTTTAATAACCGCCAATTTGAACTTTATGGGCATTGATAAGGACGTCAAAAATTTAAGAGGGAGATTGTCATACTTGAATCCCACTTTGAGTGAAAGAAGAGAATGAATAAGAGATGACCAAGTCAGACCTTACTAGAAATTAACTGAAAAATTTATCTTTCTTTCTTTCTTTTTCCAACAAAGCATGCCTTTCAAGATTACCACTAAGCAGACTGATATTCACGCAGTGCATCTTCAATCCACATGTTGCTTTATGCCTAGATGTTGCAACATGCCTACATCTGAGCCTGAATGAATTTAATTAAGGCCACAAAAGACACCTCAAAGTATCACAGCGCAACCCACAACCTCACAAGGCTGGCTGGATATGAAATTTTTATATTTCCCATCAAAACATAAATGATTGTACTTCTCAAGATGAAGTAAATTGAACATGCAATGCGGCATGCAGAAGTCACTACATTGATGGACAACACACCTTAGATAGATCTGCAACGTGGCTATATGGTGCGAAATGGAAGTCACCTTCTGTTCATCAGAAACCATCATCATCAAAATTGTCTCGGGGCAAGATAACATAACATGGCTTAGCAATCCATTAGGCATTAAGTAAGGGTCGTGTCCAAGGCCATATATATACAAATTACGCAAAATGATAGGACCCCATCTCAGTCAGTCATTAGAGGTGGTCCATAGAGACTATCCATAACAGCGAATTGCATGTTCTCTGGTGGCTTCCAGTGCCGCTTCCTCTGATTTATAAACCAGTTATTGATTTGTTTCTGATCCAGGAGCGTCAATTCAGCCAGTGCAACCTTGTCCACTTCCTGTATAATCTAAAGAGCATAAGTTAAAATACAGAAGCATTGTCAAGGATTGGAACTATCTGACCTAAACCCTAACCCTTTTTTTTTCTACGTCTAAACCCTAACCCTTAAGGAGTTCTCTTTCTATTTTATAATCTCTCTCTTTTTGTATCTCAAACTAAGGCCCAAGCCCTTCAAGTCCATCAACTTCTAGATTATGGCAGAAAGCAATTTGCCTCTGCAGTTTCACCACAGATTAGAACAATTCACAACTACTGCTTCAAAGCAATGTGTTTACCGTCGGGTATGGCCATTTGTAATGGAGATTCCACCAGTCGAGCAGGATTTGTCTTGCTTCTTTGGGTAGCTTTCCCTTCTTCTTCTTTTTCGAAAATTCATGCTTCAGGCCCCGGATAACACCGCTATACCGTCCCAAGAGCTTGCCCTTCAGTTCTCGATCCTTGTTTGTCCGCTGCCAGTCGCCCATTTCTCCTCCGCAGACATCATCAGATGACAGCTCATCTACCATGTCTGGTAAAGGGATCATCAGTAAAAGAAAACGAAAAACACAACTGACATTGGTTATAAATTCTCCAAGGATATTGAATCAACATTAGAACAAAATGGATGAGGGACCATCCTAACAAAGTCATGAGGGGATCACGTAAGTAGAATATCATTCTATACGGCATCCAGTGGTCTATATAGTTGAGGGCGGAGTCCACAATATTGGATCGAACAAGAACAGATAGATCGGCATGTTTAAAATAAAAATACATTCAAATGCAGAGTGCTCAACAGACTTGCATGACAGAGACATTATCACTCATGACAAGACCAAAATTTTCAAATGAAGAACAAGCCCCTCCATAGAAATTCTTGACCACAAAGCAACCAAAATTTGAGGTCTGAAGAAAGGAGTTCTCTTTTGGCCAGACCGTATGTATCCAAATGTGAGAATTCTTTTCAGTAGATCACAGGTTGAGGATTACAAAAATGTCACAGATTATACACAAACAGGTTGACTGCCAAATGATGAATGTGACAAAATTAGACCTTCCCTTAGGCCATAAAGATCACTCTTGACCGTATTATTGACATTTACTCGAGAATCATCCTTCAATTTCATACCTAAGAACAGAAACATTAGTGGATGCCAAACTTTCATGACAAGGTCACCATAGAAACTTTGGATCGTTCACAAGGACAATTATAAAACGGCACCTACACACAATGGAAGCTAATGCGTCCATTCAGGACATGTATTTTTCTTCACTAAGATCCTGATAACAGCAAAACCAAATGATAGCCATACAATCTCAGCCGAAAATGACCCATGAGCATAACCATATACAAACACAAAAATACATGTTTTACAGTAATACAAATAATGGTGAAGAAGAACGAGCGTGTCACCTCCTTCTCATGGTGGCAGGATTCCATGTTTCCATGGATGTGATATATCAGTAAACCAAAGCTCGAAAAGAAGCGCCCATTTTAACTTTTATTTTGTAAACGGACAAAAAAGCACAGAAAGATTTCGAGGTCCGTCGTGTCGTATAGCAGTCAGCAGAGGCCAATGGCGTCTTGGAAAGGTACGGCGGTCAACATCGAAAAGAGAAGGAAAACAAAAGGACAGATGCATGAGTGGAAGACCTGGGTAACCCGCGTAGTAGGCCCAACACAAGTCAGGCTCGAGAAAATGGTTGTTCTCCTGCTTTCAAATCTGACAATAAAAAAAAAAGGTTTTCGGCCGATTTTCGCAATCATCCAATGGAAGAAAGATCCTTGTATAGCTGAACCACCCCCCAACCATAAGAGAAACCCAAAAATAGAGAAAACTCTCTTTGTCCCACATCTTATCGAAAACACAGATATTCTATTTTTATGCCTAAACCTTTTCCTTTCCAGCTACAACGAAGGGAGAAAATCTTCAACCAGAAATTTTTCGAGACCGAGATGGCATAGGAATCTAAGCGTGAAGCGAGTGACAGACAAACTACACCTACTTTTTTTTTTCAAGGCAACTATCATCTTTAGGAAAAAAGGGCAACTAGAGAACGACAGGTCACTTCCATCAAACATTCCTAGGGAGTAGCAATTGGGCGGTGGAGAAAGTTAAGATCAGGAAACTCACGTTGGACCGTGTACTTCGTGGTTTAAAAGCTGACCGCAACGGGAACTGCGGGGGTCAATGTGTGTCCTCAGAGAGCTTTTGTGTACGACACATGTTGCCCACTTTACTGTCCGTATCCCGTATCCCAATCGTATCTCCAACACGTACACAGGAACTCGGTGTAGCTAGAGTGTGTCCTCAGAGAGCTTTCGTGTACGACACATGTTGCCCACTTTACTGTCCGTATCCCGTATCCCAATCGTATCTCCAACACGTACACAGGAACTCGGTGTAGCTAGAATATATTATCTGCTTGGGCAATCCGGGAAATACAAAACAGAAAACAAGAACAATACGAAAACTCGTTCAAGGGTTTTAGTCACTTCAGCTCATACCTTGAGTTGATTCGCAGGAATCGCGAAGTAAACCCTTGGTCTAAGCCAAACAAACGTCCAAGCTGTATAACAGTGCAAACAATGTTGTCCAAGAACATTGATAGAAGCCACTCTTTGTTATTGCAGAAAGCGAACAGTTATTCCCATATTGTTCGGGCCTTCCAGTCCGCATGCAGGAGAGAAAAATAATGCAAGAAATGCGTTTAAAAAATCCTTAATTGTATCCCATATCCTATTAAAAAAATTCAACTATCCTTTGCTGTGTTTGGTCTTATTTCCTCTAGTTATGCTTTGAGCTACTTTATTGAGCACTACTTCAGAGGAGATCATTCGTGTCAAACTGCACGAAACGAAGCCTTAATATGTCATCCTAACCAATTAGGTTAGCTGGCCAAATCCATGTGCTTCTGTTTATGCATTGTCCCTGCGCTGCTTGTGTGTGTACTTTTCAGGTAATATTGATAAAAACCTGCAGCCTACAGATTGCCAAGCTCCAATTCAAACAGCACACGGAATGGCTTCTATTATTCTAAGCCCATTTTTTGACTTCAAAGCACCCTACTAAAACGCGAGAGAGGTAGCTAACTTGTTTTATAGTAAAACTCGTTCGTAGCAAACCTAATACTAATCAACAATACAGAACTTGAGAACCCCGCTTATCTTTTTTTTCCCTCCAGTAAGACCAGACCATATACGATCTCAAGCCTAACATGCCTTCTACACATGAAAACTGAGCCCCATGTTTAAGCCTTTTCAAGAGTAATATAACTGTCTGTAGGCAACACATAGCAGCAAAAATACTCAGTAAAATTAAGTTAATTCCTCGCAAGACATGTCTAATTGCAAATAAATACAGGAAGAAACCTCAAATCTACCGAGGATAATGACACATGCTCACACATCTACAAAAAAAAATCCCATCTCTTTTTTCGAAAACAAATGGTCACTTGTTAAGAGCATTTAGGAGAACATGCATGAGAAAAGAAAGGGGGAGGGGAAGAAAGAGAGAGTGAAACTTATGTGGTTATCCAAGAGAAGCAAAATATAAGTATAGATTATCCAAATTACCAACTCACACACATATATATCTAACCACTCAAAAGAGCCTGCCTGCAAGTTTTGAGAAAATGTGACTACAACACATACGAACTATATATCGATTGATTTCTAACAACTAACAATCTGCCACATGGACATTACATTTCAAAAAAAGGTACATGCCATAGAGTCATTCTTATGCACAAATTAAGTGACGGAAAAATCCTGTGATAACCAAACACTGTTAAATATAGGAATTGGATGTGAATGGCCTTTGAGGCTTCGACTTTTGACAACTTAACCCTCACAATACAGGATGCTGTGCTCAGGTGTATATCAATATAGATGACAAATTAGTCTTAGTACATACAGCCAATGTTTTTTAACCCAAAAGGATTTTCTCTCATGGGGAGATTCAATTATCAATTTGGATATGACCCAGTTGCAAGATGCTAATGAACAAGTTTTTCAATTCTTTGGCCCGGGCACAAAAATGGAATATCAAATACATTAAGAGACACCCTATATCATATCGGGAACAGCAGAATGATTACGGTGACAGCTTGCAGATTGGGAAGGAATAAAAGCAACATCGATGTCTCAAATGCAACAGATGATTGTCTAAAAGTTTCAACGTAGAAGACACTTCCTCATCAGTGGACGTCATGTCAGTGATGTAACATATGTCAATGTGCCTCTGGCTATGTCTAAACTCTACTGGTGTCATCAAGAAGATTAAATAAAACAGATCCACCACGCAAACACTCATTCTAAGTCCCTAAGATACAATCTACATCAAATGCCAAACCTCGTGCGCAATTTATTCCTTCAACTTAAGCGCCATCAAGTTTCTACGCATGTTTGAACCAGTACTTGTTACTAATTAGCGAACTTCCACATCAGTGGCTCTAATTTCAAAACAAAATCTATAGCCTCCATTCCACGGCACTATTAAATATTGAATGAAAAAGTAGCTTTCACTCCTACTGATGCTAAAAATAGCTCGGGACCATCCTAAAATACGGTCACATGATAGGCTTGACCGCATAAAAGTATCATTAATGTTAACATTATCGTGACAGAACCTATCTGTACCAAGTACAAAAGCCTATTGGTTCGACCATTATATTATTATACAGATAGCCCTTAAAGTAGGACGTCAACAGTGATCAAGTGACTTAAAAAAAGAGAGGGGTCTCAAATGAATACGAAATCAGTAATACAACACGAGCAAATGAAATATTTTGGAAACATAGCTCACCCTGATTCATGTTTCCAATGCAAGATTCCATCAGGAATCTATGCGTGTGAATGGTGCACATGAGTTAGAAGAAAAGGGATTTCCTTTCCCTTCAAATTTTATTTTATACATTTGAAACTACCTGCTACTACTCCCGATGAGTTCTTTTTTCTGATGACAGAAAACATGTTGCTCCATATATTAATATGGATGGAGGAATTGGTCCAGTACTACAATCTTTTCCAGGGAGATTCCTCTGAGGTCATCCCTGACTCCATTTTCTTCTCTCAATCACCAGAAGCCGTGTAGTAGATTCAGAATAAGAAATAAATACTGTATCAACCTTGTCCTTAGACTCACTCTTTGTGAGGAAGGAAGGAGATCTTTACAAGAGCCACTCCAAAAAGTAGCTCCAAATAAGAAAGAGATCTTCTATCACCAGAAGCATACGCAGCAACTGATCTACATTAAGTATGAAATCTGCGTTTCATAGCCACAACTCCTTCCTATTAAGTTCGAAGTTCCCCCCAGATGCAAAGAAATAATAAAGTTCTAATCTATCAACGTACAACAACCAGAAGGATACAAGCACTACCCTCAAATATCAATTACGACCTAGAGGTCATTAACTTTATATACAGTTGAAAACCAGCTTAATTTATGTACAGACTTCACAGCTTTCACAGACTTCACAGCTTTTCGGTCTACTTGTGATTCCACTGATGTTATCGCGATGCTAGAGACGTTAGTCTGTATATTAGTCAGAAGGTCGTCACAGTCCACCTAGCTCATAAATGTTTGCCTAGGAACTATCAAACAATCGAAAGCCATCAAAAGCTCAATCTCAGGTTTTACTAGCCATTCAAGCCAAGTATCAGAGGTTTCTGATAACTACTACAGGAGTCATGACTTGGGTAGGGGAGTGAGGCCTATAGCTTACTTTCGCATTTGGGGAGAACTTAGCTTTGGTATCGACACTATTGAACTCTGAAGAAGCCAACTTCAATCATCCTATGGAGTACAGTTTTCTTGAATTAAAGAGATTACACTAAGGGCAATTCTAGACCACCATTTGGAGAGAGAGAGAGCACAAAAATCTAGATTAAAAAGCTACAATAAAGATGACTACGGTTGTTTTTGATTCCTGAGAAACTACCAAAAGAAAGAAATTAAAAGCGGAAAAGAAAAGGCGAGAGAAACAAAGCCCAGAAACTGAGAAACAACATTAAACTCAACGGAAAAAGAACATAAAATACAGAAGTTTCATTGCAACGAGGCGGCTAGACTGTAGACTTGTTGTCTTCGTCACAGATATGGTTATTAAAGTTCAGATATCCACAAGGGAGTAAATTATATGAAAAGCTCTAATCATCCCAATCCTTAATGAACAAAACATTCTTCCACTTTCCCTTCTGGTCAGAAGTGAATACAGGCACCTTTCCGAGAAAAGAGTCTCATCCATTTCTAGGGTTTGTTCACCAGGTAATATATGTTTCGAACTAACTGGGGATTTGGCCTATGAAAGCTGGTATATTTTTTGCTGTTCCTCATGTGAGTCGGTCTGCCTACCACTATCGTGCGCTAGGTTTGTGCTACCGTGCGCCTGCTTCTTTCTGACCTAAATGCCTTATAATGTGGACATGTAAGTCCTCTCGAATAACAATGAAAAAGGTATTAAATCCAAATATCACAAATTCCGACACGAAAATTAAAATATGTTCACATATGAAAAAAGCAGAGAGAGAGGGAGATAGAGAGACCATCAACGCAGTTTCTGGAAGCATCGTCGCAGAGAGTGTTGAATTCCGTTTCAATGTCGTTCAGGAACGAAGTGGCTTCGTCGAACGGCTTTTCGAGATCAGATTTATACTTGGCGAATATCTGGCAGTAAGTTTCCTTGAAAGAGATAGACAACAAAATTTAATTGACAATAATGAAATAAATGCGGCATGAGGCATCTTCACACGCACAGTCACACAGTCACACTGAAAGTTTTTCTTTTTTTTGGTTTTCTTTTTTTTTGGGGAGAGAGAGAGAGAGAGTTTTTGTTAGGGTTAGGGTGGAACTGAAAGGAAAATTGTGTCTGCGTGAGAGAGAGAGAGAGACCATGAACTGGTCGAGCTCTGGATCGGCACCCAAGCGAGCAGAAGCAGCGGAAGTCTTCCTACAAAGATCGCTTTCTCTTCGAACTTTGTCCAACACGTCCGCAATTTCCGGTGGTGCTCCGACCTGTACACAAAGGAAATAAAACCCTAATCCACTTGTACGCCACAAAACTGTTCAAGTTTCAAGAACTACAGTTCAGGAGCATATCGCAGTCTCCATACAGTTACTTTAAAGTTTAAAGTTCGCGAGGCCATTGAAGCTTCTTCTACTTCGTACTAAGAACGAAAATTAGAGATATAGGTCAAAAGGTCGGAAAGCCGAGAGTCCTAGTTATACTTTCTTTCAAGACCTTTTACGTTCCATTTGGTTGGAGAGAAAAAGCCGAGCTCAAAACAGTGAGTAGTCATGAAAGCGTAGCTTAAGTGAGGGTAAATTCGTTCTCTTTTATCATGAAGTTCAGTTCTAAGTTTCTTCTTTTTCTTTATGACCTTCTCGTTCGTTTTCCCAGCAACCAAACGGGGAAGCGAAGCCTATAACACGACGTCAGGCACTCCGAAAAAGAAAAGTCGTTTTCACCTTATGACAATCTATGTAAGCTTGGAGGAGTTCAGGGTAGAGAGGATGCGAAGCGATTTTCGCTCGAGTTGCACCATAAACCTCCTCGCCCGACCCTCCTCTCTGAAACTCCGCCGCCATGGAGGCGGCATCAGTCTCCACCGAAGACACTGAACCGGACAACAACCGGTCCGGTCCAAACACCGGCACTCGGTCGCCGAAACTGACAACCGGAGACGAAAAGGACTGGTAATTGGCCACCATATAGTTATCCATTGAAGGCTGGACCAAGAAGTCCATGGTGGTCGAATGGAGGCCGTATAGTTCATCCATCACTCAGAGTGGGTTGAGAGACTAGGATAGGAGAGAAATAAGGTTTAAATCTTATCGTAACAGGGAGTTGAAAGTACGAGATGGCTTAAATACAAAAAATAGTAGCAGAGAGCAGAGACTAGAGAGAGCAGGGGGGCTGAACACGGCGAGGGTGAGTGGTATCGTGGGGAAGTGCAAATTTTAGCGTACAAACAAGGAGCTTCGCTGGAGGTTGGAGCAGCAGCGGCCTAAGTTGCTTGTTTCTTTTCAGTGTTCAGTCCATGTGGACGAATGGGGACCACGCTCGTTCAGGGGAGCGTGGAGTTCAATTTTTATGAGCTTTTGAGTCGAAGTGAATGCATGCAGAGACATCACAGCGATTATTTTATTTTGGGGTCCAAAGAGAGCCGTGCGGTTAGAGTTGAATCCTCCTGCTTTCGAGATTAATGTTAAGACGTGTGGTTACAAGTTACAAGTTACAACAGTGTTTTTATTAATGATAGTTATGATTCAATCTCAATATTATATAGCAAGTATAAGTATTTATGTTTATGTTCACAGAGACCAATGTTTGAGGGTGAAAATTTTAGGTATTGGGGTTTGAGAAATATTATAAAGTAAAATATGTTATGAGAGTTGGTGAAAAAGTAAAAAGAGAGAAGATTTTTAATAAGTATTATAATAATAAAAAATGATGTGATGAATTTTTTATTATTAAACTTAAATTTTTGGGCTCAAATTATTGGGTCCCAAACATACCCTAAAGTAGGTAACTTCCTCCACTCAAAATGGATGTACCTTGTATTTTAATTTCTCAATTAGCAGGATCATTTGTTTGTAACAGCACCAATCAATCTCCACAAGACAGAGGAATGGACATTGAGCCCAGTACTAACCGTTGGACATGCAATACAGCGAAAAAGGAATAGAATTGAGGAATAGATGAGATAAATCCACTTGTTTCTTAGTCAACTAGTGAGGAAAAGGGTCAAGCTAAGATGGGTCCAAAAAAATTGCTCAGACCAGTTCAATTAAGAGGGTGAGCAGTGAAAAAGCATAGATTTCTTACTTTTATATGGAGAGGAATTAAGTTAAATTCCTGGTGTCAAATTTCTCTCAACAAAATTAAAAATTAGATAAGACATCTAAACCCACACTAATATCATGCACATACGGTTAATCCACAGCAGTTGTTTGATTATCTATTGAATTATTTATTCTTTTGAGACCTTCCTCTTGTCTTCATCAATGATCAGGATTCCAAGATGTTATCAAATATATGGAACTTAGAGTAGAATACATATTGAAAGATACAACTATGATGGGGATAAGAGGTGGTTGTTGTGAGGATGAAGCTCAGGCGCAAGCTAGGGATCCCCTCGATCTGCGTTGCAAAGAGAGACCTCTAGGGGGCCTCACCTATCCTGCAATGGTAGAGAAGAGTTACTGATCCTCATGACCTAATCTCTTATGTAATGCAAACTTTGATAGGAGTCAAATGACGGTTATGTATCTTTACAATTTAGAAGCTCAAGTAGATTTGTTTTCTTATCATTTTTTCACAGAAATACGTGGTTCCGCCCCGCAGCGAGATGACTTGCAGTCCCGTAGAAATTGAGGCGGCCGGAGGGTCTCGGCCTCCACCCATTGAGGAAAGTAGATGGTCGATGCGTCGATATGACCGTGTTTGGTTGGAAACTACCGGAGGAGAGAAGTACAGAAGAGAAAACAAGACAAAACCGAGCCATATCCTTTCAATACGAACAGTACTTAACATCCGAACTAAGCTAAAAATATTAATGCTGTTCATGCCTTATGAAGACGATGAAAACCCCCATAAATTACCGAAAGTGTGTTCTGCACTCGCGCTGATGAAAGGAGTGCGGGTAGGACAGAATATTGCTTATTTCAAGATTACTTACTGGTGCGAAAGAATAAAATAAGAAACCAAGTCGCCCACTACATACGCTATGTGACTTGAGATAGGTGACAGGTGAATGAGGCGAACGTACGGATCACTTTCTTCACAGTGACGAAAAATTCTTGGGTTCTGGTAAAGTATAAAAGACTGCCAATTTTTATCGTGCAGATGCAGTCATTCTCCAACACTATAAGCCCCGTAATAATTTTTGTTTCTAATTACGACCTATAATTCAATTTCCCTTCGTCATTGGTAGCATTATAATGGAAGTCAAACACCTGGTTCATGTTAGTTTTCACCATTTTTTCAGGATTCTAAGTATATTCACAATTCTACCATCGAACTTATTCAGAATTCAAACACAAAAACCAATACATTTTACACAATCTCCAACAACTTTTTAATTTTTTATTCAACATAAATTTTCTCTCTCTATACTTTTTCACATAACTCCAATACTTTTTTATTAAACAATTACATCAAATTATTTATCTATCCACTTTACACAAACACCAATAAAACACTATTCAACATAAAAATTCACAACTTCTCTAAAATCCTATATTTTTTCTCAAAACGAACATCACCCTGGAAATATGCCCAAATGAATAATGCATGGTTATTTTTTAATCAAAATATATCTTATTTCAAAATCAAATATCAAATAAATAAAATACACTAAAGCTGCGTTTGCACCAAATATTTCACAAAATATTTCACCAACTCTTAATAAAATACTACAATATAATCTCTCTCTCCCATCAAAAAATATAAAAAATTACCTCTCTTCACTTTTTCACTAAACACAATACCAAAATTTTTACAACACAAACATAACCTAAATTGTATCAGTCACAACATACAACTAAATTAAATCAAAATCAAAGAAAGGCTCAAAATTATAGAGATTGCCCGCCAAACAAAGTTTAGTGGCGGCTAACGAACAAAGTGATCATATCATGGTCATCGATCATGTCATAACCAACCATTTGAATTGACACATATGTATCATATAAAACTTGAATACAAGCTAACATTTAGGATAATGAAACAACTATCACAGGATTACACGCTATAGGATCTTGGTATTTAAGGGTGGTAACTGAAATTGATGGAATCGAAATTATCTATTTGGATTTTTGTTTTCGTACTAATCAGGATTATAACTTTGTCAGGCGATTGTAAAACAACAAGAAAACACTGTCTTTACATTAATGATTATCAATATTTGCTTAATGACTTTATATATACAAGGGAGTATAGCGAAAATATTGAAACGCTTACTACTAATAACTTCGTGTAGCGATCAATCGAAACAATCATTACTAATTAATTGATTGAATCGGAATTTGATACACAGCACGAGAGACATTTCCTTACTTAGAAACTAAAATGATACGGTATTTTTGTTCTACCATCTAAAGTCGTGCAAGGATTTGGAAACTGAAATATCTTCGTGTATTTGTTATCGTGTATTACTCTCTGTTGTACATGTTAAAACTTAAAGGTATTAATACACTTTTCACTGGTTTATGACACATTACACTTTAAATTTTCAATTTTGACACATTGCATCATCAAACTACCAATGCTAGACACTTTACACCCTAAAATATCCACTTTGACACATTACACCCTTTCAACTACTAATATTAAACACTTTGCATCATCCATTTGACATTAATACCATCGAGAAATTAATAAATAATTGCTAACAATATTTTCAATATATGCAAAATGTGTCAAAAGCATTATCGTCATTTTAGTTTAAAAATTGGTAAATAGTACAAAATGTCTAAGATTAGTAGTTAAATGGTATAATATGTCAAAATTGATAGCTTATAGTACAATGTGTCATAAACATGATAGTTCGTGAGTGAAAAATATATTTTTCCGTAAAAACGATCACATTGCAAAAACACAAATGTCGCGGAACAAGAATTAGTTCATAAGACATCGATATTTTAATTTTTTCTTCTTTAATTCATTACGAGAAAAAAAACATGTTTGGAAAACGCACCGATCGAACTGAGGGTCAAATGACAAATCTTAAACATTTGAATCAAATAACAAATATTGAACATTCAAACTGATCCCACAACTTAAATATCAATTCAGCCAATAACTAATTTAGGCCTAGATAATAAGATTCAAACTTATGCTCACCTGCTAAATATGATTAATCAGGTGCGAGGGAAAGTTCATCCTTCTAACTATTTATCTATCCACATCAGCAATTTTTTTTCTTTATACAATATTTTTCGTAGCAAAAAAAAATGAAAGTATATGCGTGAAACACGATGCGTCAAGCAGTAACCGTCTCCTCCTTAAAAAAGAATATTAGTTTATAAAAGTTTTAATCGCAATGATTTGGCTTTTGACACTGTAGAAGCATATTTTAATCGATATTGGATCGTATTTTAATCAATATTGGAGCGTAAAAGTTACATACAAATGAAAAAGCGAGCGTGTGAGATTGAAGATGTTTCAACCTTTAATGATTAGTCTTCTTTTTCTGAAATTCCCTTTCGCCATCATTTGCGTAGAAAAGAAAAAAACAAAAGGAAATCCTCCTTTCATCATTAGATGGGAATCGAATCACGCCTCAATAGGGTTTCAATCGGCTGTTCTCTGTACTCTCCACCAAAACTAAGCTGATAATTACCCTAAGTCCACCAGTTTCTCAAATGTCAACTCGATCTAATGCATGTCTCTGATTTGAAGGAAAATAGTGGAGCTACCATTAATGTGCTCGTAGCAAAAGGGTCAATATATATAGTTGGTGCATGTACGTACTCGGGTTTCAATCGGTTGTTCTTACTTAGGGTGCGTTTGTACAAAAAAATTTATAAAATATTTTACCAACTCACAATAAAATACTACAATATAGGGGGCGTTTGTTTCCTAACATTTTCACCCCTCAAAATTTCCAAAAAATCATAAAATAATCCCTATTTCCTCATTAAATTATAAAATAATATTATACTATTCAATTAAATTTTCTCTCTCTTCACTTTTCCATAAAATATATATACTTTTCACAAACTTCAATACCCAAAATTTCCAAAACTCCAAAATTTTCACAAACAAACACCACCATAATCTCTCATATTTATTATTGATCATACAAAGTATATCTTATATAAGACGAGAAGATGAAAAGCCTTATATACATATAGTATATATATAAATAAATCTTACATACAAAAACTGTCCCTTTACAAATATTAAGGAAATTTGAATCTCGATCAACAATCATATATTTACTATAAAAGATAAAGATACTTTACACCCCTTTAATTATGATGGTCTTGAGTACACTCTATATTCTAATATATTATCTTTGTCATATTTCATCCACTAATTATTGATTTCATATATTCTGCACAATCTGTTAAAATTTTATATCATTTTGAACGAAAAATGATTCAGGGCATTCAAAATGAGTGTATAATCATAATTTTAGACGCCCAAAAATTAATTTTCCCCAAAATTAATTGAAATTTTCAGCGAATTGTGCAAAGCATCTGAAATTAATAATTATTAGATGCAATATATATGATAAAGATAATAGTTAACGGTACAAAATGTCAAGACTCGTATAATTAAGTATCGAGTATGACATATATTTTTCTTTGCCATTTTAAAAACTCGAAGCTGTCCTTTTGAAAATAATTGGCCACGTGAAGTCATCTCGCCAAATATCCTTGTATATTTGTGAAAGAATAATGGGTCATCGTTTAAAGTATATATATCCTATTTTGTTTAGTGCAACCAGTTTATGAAGTTATATTAATGGAAAATACTTTTTAGAATGTAGAACGATATAAAGTTGATCGAATTGAATTGAGATTTTGTAAATGGCTGTGGACCTAACTTAATGGTGGATACTCCACCTACATTGTTTATTGCCATGAAGCAAAGCAAAACAAAGCTTTCGGACAGAAGGCATGCAGTCAATCTTCTGAAACATATATATTATGATGCGAAAATGTAAGTCCCATTGACGACTTTGATCAAAGGAAGAACATATAATAAATTAGCTTCAAACGATAGCAAAGCAAAAGGTTGAACAAAGTAGACGGCCGAATCAGGGTTGAGAAACGTGAGTAGAATCTAATGAATACCCTCTCTTCCTAAAGACTAAAATAGATTCCCAACGAGCAATTAGCTACCGACATCACAAAGAGGCCAGGGGATGCGGTCCATGAACATATATATATTAATCATATATATTATATATAACGCATATCATGATCAGGTATGCCAAATTTGTTCCTTAATTTAGTATTCGCAAAGACCGTCACTACATTTTGTCCCTCGATTCGCACCAATGGGTTTTCGAGATTAATATCCGCCGGCCGACGTTCTCAGTGTACCTTTGGTCATCTCCTGCCACAAACAACAAATCACGAATTCCTCGAAAGAGTACGTGGACTACTTTTTTTTTTTTTTAGATGATGCCGAAAATGATCTGGCCTACCTTACAAGCATTCCTGCGAGTAATTGGACTTGCACCAAAAACTCACAACCGAGTTTTCCGTAGGTTGAAACTTCGAAGTTTAAGTCAAAAAATCGCAAGTGTGAGTAGAGAGATAATTTGTTGTCTTTAGTAAGTATCAGAGAATTTTTTATACTAGAGTTACTTTGCATATCGTCGGTGGCGGAATGGATGCCGCATATCTCCTCCAGTAGGTTGCAGACTTCTTTTTTCAGCCGCTCTAACGCAGGCGGAGAGGCTTTCTGCTTAGAAGTGGATAGAGGAAATGACTACTGTACACGACGCCTTCTTGCGACTTCTCGAAGAAAGCCCCCATATCTTGGTGCTTAGGTTTGTCCCTCGTGAGAGGAGATTATCTTTCTTTTTTTTTCCAGAGATTATCTTTCTTGGTGCTGCGTTTGCACATTAAAATTTTACACTTCTTAAAAGTTTAATACAATAAGAAATTACAATATAATCTTTCTCTCCATCACATCATTATTTTTCATTATAATAAATATTAAAAATCACATCTCTTCAATTTTTCACCAAATTCAGTACTCTAAAATTTTAACACACAAGCACAACTCTCATGCCTCCTTTGTTCAATCAGAGCTTGTAGGCTCCTATCCTTTTAAGAGTCTTTCCGCAAGGCCTCTTGCGCTTCTGTTGGAACGGGTTTGGTCAAGTGGGCTGCGAAATTTCTCACTCATCAATAACTAATTACTATGATGTGTTTATTTTTTGAGAAAAATACATTTTTCACCCATAAACTACCATAGATTTTACACTTTGTACCCTAAACTACCAATTTTGATACATTACACCCTCTAACTACCAATTTTTGACACTTTGCACCCTATGTCAAATTTGTAGACTAAATGACGATAATACCTTTGACACATTTTGCATATATTAAAGATATTGTTGTCAATTCATTAATTTATTATGGGTATTATTGTCAAATGGGGGTGCAAAGTGTTTAGTATTAGTAGTTTGAGAGTGTAATGTATCAGAGTTGATAGTTTTTGGTATAAAGTGTCTAACATTGGTAGTTTGAGGGTGCAATGTCTTAAGATGGTAGTTTGGGGTGCAATGTGTCACTAACCTGGTAGTTTGTGGGTGTAAAATATATTTTCCCCTTATTTTTTCTATAAACCGGATCTTCAGGCCAATTTACGAGTACTATAACTTTATCATATTTTTGTAATACAACACATGGTTTTTATCAACTGCCAAAAACGGTTGCTTCAACGAACTCTTTTATCAATTTTTATACGATGAATACGAGTAGCCTTTGAAATTTAGAATAACCTATCACGATCAACATACTTGTACTATTTTTTTCTGGGGGAAAAAACCATACCTATACTATTTTCTTCTCGGGTAAGGATAATACTGTGATTCAAATAAAAGTCAAATTATTAGAAACAATCTATATATAACATCAAAATCCCAAAATATAGGAAATGTACATTTATAAGGTAACCCACTAGTTTTTTTTTCTCAATGATATCAGATTAAATATATTAAAATAGTCTTTTATTAAATCTGTGTGCGTGCCAGCTCAACACAAAATGGTTTTTTATTTTTTTTTACAACGCTCTAAGCTCTTTCGGCGAAACATGTCTCAGACAAGAAGTTACTAACTTTAGAATATGTTTGGTTTGGTTTTGAAAAATATGTTTTTTAGATAGTGTAGATTCTCTTAGAATAGGTGAAAAATTTGTTAAAATTTGTCAGAATTAATAAAAAGTTGTTGAAAAGTGTAAAAAGTTATCGAAATTTATAAAAAAATATTAGAATAGATGAAAGAATAATTGTGAAATTTTTTTTCAAGAACAAGCCAAACATAACCTTAATGTCATCCGTCTGAGGCGGAAAATAGCCGAAGTTAATTCGGGGAGGTGGGAGAAAAGGAAATAGAGAAGAAACAGGCCCCTCGTCTTTTGTTTTTGTTTTTTTGGTAAGTAAGCCCCTCTTCTTCTTATTGGAGGAACCGAAGGAAATAAAAGACCGAATAAAAAAGCACTCAGCAAACCCAATGAGCCCATTAGAAACGGGCTCATGAGTATGGGCTAGCAAAAGAATCGCAACTTCAACTTTCCTTTGGCACAATCCGGGACCAAATTCCAATTTCCAACCAACATAACGGTCACTCCTCGATCTTCTTAATTTGGCGTTTCTTTAAGACTTTAACTCTGTCTGTGCAAGAACTTTGTAAACGTCCATGTTTAATCTATCCCTTTAGATCTGTATTTCCCCTCCTGAAACCATAGATTTCTCGGGTCGACTTTTTGAATGTGGTCGATAAACTGTTTGACAAAATGGCCATAGTGCTAACTTCACTTTCCTGTTTGCGGTGATACGTTTCTGGTCAAGAATTTAGGTATGGAAGTGGCACATTGTTATCTAGACGGGAATGTTGATTGTGTAGAGTTTTTTCCGCACGATTCTTACCATCATGTTCTGGCGGCTTCCACATATACGCTGCAAGAGGGTGATCGGCCCAGTCGATCTGGGAGTATATCACTGTTTAATGTCGATGCTATCATGGGTTGCCTTGATATGTTCCATCGTGTGGAAACGGCGGGCATATTTGATATGAAGTGGAGCCCAGTTGGGGTAATGTGGGTGTTATGCTTGCTCAAGCAGATGCTGATGGTTTTTTGAGAACGTATGGTCTTGAGAACTGTTCAGATGGAGCAGAAGGTATGTTTCACTTCTAGGATATCATTTAGTGGGCAGTTTGTTTCTTTGTCTCATAGAAAGCACTTAGAACAGGAATAAATACTTACAAGGAGAATTGCGGAAAGTAAATTGTCAAACAAAATGATATTAAAAATGTTCAAAGGTGTTTAAGCCAACGGAAACTATTAAGATTGTCTCTTTCTCTTCCCCTCATACTATATATTAACGAAACGTAGCCTCTGAATTACATGAGTAAAAAGTGGTGGTCATGAAAATGCTTCTGCCGTCCTCCTGTCTTTAAAAAAAATGATCCTGTCTTTATACCGACACTAGTGGATTGACATGCTACAACTTTTCCCTATCATTTTTGTTTGCTTTTCTATTTAGTTTTGTTCTAAATGCAGATGCAGGGGATTTCTTGAAAGAGAAAAACCGAAAAAAAATCAGTTCCTCCATGTGCCTTTGCCTTGACTGGAACCCCTCAGCCACATCAATCACAGTGGGGCTTTCTGATGGGTCTGTGTCAATTGTTTCGCTATTGGAGTCCCAAATGGAAATACAAGAAGAATGGAAATCACATGATTTTGAGCTTTGGACAACTTCCTTTGATACTCACCAACCCCAACTGGTGTACACTGGTTCAGATGACTGCAAATTCAGTTGTTGGGAATTGCGGGATGGGGCTAAGTTGGCATTTCGGAATACCAAGGTTCATAAGATGGGTGTTTGTTGCATAGTGAAGAGTCCTGGTGATCCTAATACCATACTTACTGGTTGCAATGATGAGAATTTAAGGGTATGGGATGTAAGATCAATCTCCAAACCTGTAAATGAAACTTCGGTTTGTTTAGGAGGAGGTGTCTGGAGACTCAAGCCTCATCCCATTATACCAGAAATTGTATTGGCAGCTTGCATGCACAATGGGTTTGCAGTTAGTTAAGGTTGAAGCGGATAAAGCTGAAGTGATCGAAACTTATATTAAGCACGGCTCACTTGCTTATGGAGCAGATTGGCAGAGAGGGGCATCTTTCCAGAATGGCAAAAATAAAAGCACTCCGGTGGCTACTTGCTCATTTTATGACCGACTTCTTCGGATATGGATGCCACAAAGTGATATCACAGCATGAATTATTGCATCTTGGTGAAACTGTTTAATTGCAATCAGAAGGATCCATCAATATCATTTTGGGAGAATCTTTGTTCATACTTTATTAGGTATGAGAGACATGATAGCTTACCTTTCTTCGTCTATGGTAACATCTTTTGAGATTTTTTTCCCTTTTTCTTTGTTCGGTTCCAGCTATGTTGATGTCCTAGACATAAAACAGTTTTCTAAAGTAGTTCTCCTACGCGGAGGTGTGATAATGTCGGCAAGTTGATCTTCAGAAGAGACTGAGCGAAGATGCAAGGTGTCTTGCTGGAGGTGGTGCCGAATGAAGTGACAATCAATCTCAATATGCTTGGTACGCTCATGAAAGACATCATTGTGAGCAATCTGGATAGCGCTTCGATTATCACAATAGAGTGGAGAACTGGACGTCTGGGAACACCCATGTCGGTCAAGAGTCATCGTAACCACAAAAGTTCAGCTGTAGTATCAACAAGGGCACGATACTCAGCCTCAGTACTGGAACGGGCAACAACAGTCTGCTTCTTACTATGTCAGGAAATGAGAGATGTGCCAAGTAAGAAACAATAGCCCGTAGTAGAGCGTCGATTGGTAGAATCACTGGCCCGGTCAGCATCAGAGTAAGCACAGAGCTCAAGTGATGAGTGTGAAGAAAAATGAAGGCCATGAAACAGAGTGCTTTTGACGTACCGCAAGATGAGAAGAACAACAGCACAGTGAGAAGAGCAAGGTGCACTCATATATTGGCTGACCAAATGAATCGCATAGGAAATATCTGGGCGGGTAACAGTGAGATATATGAGACTAACGACCAGTTATCTATACAAGGTAGCATCTAGGAGAAATTCACCATCAGTAGTAAGTAGTCGAATATTAGGTTTAATTGGAGAGGTGCATGTCTTGCTGTCAGTCAATCCTGCTTTAGAAAGCAAGTCAGACGCATACTTAGCCTGAGAGAGATAGTAACCATCGGAACTGAATGTAACCTCAAGACCAAGAAAGTAGTTAAGCTGCCCTAAGTCCTTCATCTCAAAATTTTGACTCAAGAAATGCTGAAGCTCTTGAATACCAGAGAAGTCATCTCCTGTAATGATCATGTCATCAACATAAAGAAGGATAAGGACAATACCAACAACGGTGGTCCGAAGAAAAAGAGATGAGTCATAGACACTGGGGGCAAAGCCCTGCTGAGCAACAACACAACTGAATTTAGCAAACCAGGCTCGGGGAGCTTGTTTGAGGCCGTAGAGTGCACGTCGAAGACGGCAGACAGTATGAGGAGGATGGTCATAACCAGGTGGAGGATGCATATAAAATTCCGCTGCAAGATCACCATTCAAAAAGGCGTTTTTGACATCCATCTGGAATAATTGCCAATGACGCATAACAGCTACTGCAAGCAAGGATCGAACTGAGGCAAGGCGAGCCACAGGACCAAAAGTCTCCTCATAGTCAATACCATACTCCTAAGAGAAGCTCTTAGCAACAAGACGAGCTTTGTATCGTTCTACTGATCCATCTAACCGAGTCTTGATTTTGTAGACCCACTTACATCCAACTGTAGACTTTCCGGGAGGTAAATCCACCATGTCCCAAGTATGAGTTTTAGTGAGAACATTGAGTTCTTCAGACATAGATTTCTGCCAAAGAGGGTCAGTACTAGCCTCACGATAGCCGTGAGGTTCGTTAAGAGTAGCAAGGGCATAATAACAATGGTAATCCTGAAGATGAGAAGGAGGGGCTCTTACTCTATAGGATTGGCGAAGTGGAGGTGTCTCGACAGGCTCGGGTGCAGTTGATGTATCAGGAGGATCAACAGTCGTGTCAGATGTCTCAGGAACAGGGGAAGGAGGAGCGTCGGAGGAGCTGAACATCTCTACCAAAGATTCAGGGACTAAAGAAATAGATGCGTCAGTGAAGATAGGTACATTATTGGAAGATGATCGTGGAAAATGAGAAAGACTCGTAAATATATTATGTTCTCAAACTCTACATAACGAGAAATACGAAGGCGCTTGGCGATGGGATCATAGCAGCGATACCCCTTTTGAGTTAGTCCATAACCAAGACAACAACAGAGCCTGGACCGTGGTTCATGTTTGGTGCGTTCGTGTGTAGGAAGAGTGACAAAGCAAACACAACCAAAAACTCGAAGTAAAGAGTAGTTAGGAACCTTATCATGGAGAAGATCAAAAAAAGTTTTATTGGATATAGTGGGTGAGGGAACACGATTAGTGGTATAGACAGTAGTAAGAGCAGCTTCACCCCAAAATCGTTTTGGAAGAGAAGCAGAAATGATAAGTACTCTTATCGTGTCTAGAATATGACGATGTTTACGTTCGGCCCGACCATTTTGTTGAGAAGTGTATGGACAAGAATGGTGAGAGACTGTCCCATCGCGTTGTAAGATGTCCAGAAATGACTTGTCCTTACACTCCATTGCATTATCTGAACGAAAGGTCGTGATGGCAGAAGAAAATCGAGTTGCACCATTTTGTGAAAATTCTGATAGACATGTGTGAGTTCAGAACGATTTTGTAAAAGATAAAGTCAATTATAACGACTGTAATCATCTATGAAAATAACAAAATAGCGAGATCCCCCCTAAATAGGAATTGGGGCAGGACCCCAAATATCAGAATGGATTAAGTCAAAAGGTGCAGAAGAACAGGAGTCACTTTTATTGAATGATAAATGTGTATGTTATCCAAGATGACAAGAAACACAATCAAAAGACGGAAAATGAATTGAACCTAACTGACCCTGAGAAGTCAAGAGCTGGACACGAGGAAGTGAGGCATGACCCAACCAAGAGTGCCATAAACTGGAGGTGACAGTGAGAGCAGCCACAGATGTAGACGAGGAAGGAAGGTGCAGAGATGTGAGCTCGAAAAGACGTCCAACTTTCCGTCCTGTCCTAAGCAGCTGACCCGTCTGTGAATCCTGTACATCAACACCCGTGTTAGAGAATCGCAGGGCAAGACCTAACTCACAAAGTTGTCCAACGGAAATGAGATTTAAAGATAATTTAGGCACAAGGTAAGTGTCACCAACATATAAAGTAGAAGTAGAAATAGACTCTACATGGCTAACAGTCATATGGGAACCATCGGCTGTGTATATGGCAAGATTGGGAGAGAGCAGTTTTATGAGAGAAAATGGTGGAATCAGATGTCATATGATTGCAGTAAGTAGAGTCTGGAAACCACTGAGATTTACCTGGGGTGACAGACAAGGCAGTGGAGGATTAAGACAAAACGTGGTGAATTAAGTCCTTTACTTCAGTTGCAGTGAGAGAAGTGGACTGAGATGGAGACTCGGGTGCAAAAGGAGCAGAATAGGCGATCGCAACAGTCTGAGAAGCTTGTTGCTGTTTATAGGACTTGAACTTGCGACATTCATCGATGACGTGGCCATTACGTTTATACCACTTGCAAAATCCAGTCTTGTAAGAAGAACGTCTGGCGGCTGATGAAGGAGTACCATGAGAAGTAGTGGCAAGGACCATATCATGTGATTGTAGCTTCATAGTGGAACGACAAGTTTCCTCAGATATGAGTTCAAAGATTGCGGCATCCAAAGACGAAAGTGGCTGACGGTGAAGAGGAGAGGCTCGAGTAGATTCAAAATCATCCCGAAGAGCCATCATGAAGTGCATAAACTTCCATTGATCAAGCCAGGCAGCAAAGGTTTGAATGTCTTTAGAACATTCAATTTTGGATTTGCAGCAGACAACTGTGTCCCAAATATGATTAGTCTGAGAATAGAAATATGCAATAGATTGACCTGGCTCTTGCCTCATCTGATACAATTTAGTTTCAAGTTGAAACTCCCAGGAAGCATCATAGGTGCAATTATATCTCTTGGCCAAAAATTCCCACTCAACTGCAGCATTCCCAAGTCTTGGAAGAAGACTTTTGATGGACGGAATAGAAGTGTTGATGAACCAGGACAATATCTTGTAATGAATATTGTCTCATTCTTCCAGACGAGTTGCAAATGTCTCTTCTTTCTCATATTGCTTCTTGACTGGTCCAAGTATTGCTCCAGTCACATAACACCATAATCGACGACTTTTCAAGAAAACTTTCATATTCTGGGCCCACATACTATAATTGGAGTCATCTAACATTACATCAATAGGACAAACAATCGAATCGAGGTTCGATGTAGATTGTGAATATTGAAGCTTCAAATGCAAAAATAGAGTGTAAAAATGAAATCAGGACGAAAAACTGAGTAAGATGCACCTTTTGCGCAAAAAGTCAACGGTCAATGCAAAAGGCCAACGTTAAAGAGTCAACGGTCAGCGGTCAGGGTGACGTGGTGCTGAAGGGGCTAGGGCTGACGTGGACTGAGGACAAGAGGTACTGCACGTGGGGGCGCGTGGACGGCGCGGCAGAATATTCTGGAGGCGCATGGGAGCGTGTGTTACGTCGTATGGCGGTATTTGCGGCGGCGCTGAATTCCTCTCTGAAAGATCTTTCCTATGGTACTGGTACCTTGGTGAAGCAACAACTGAAACAGTGCGAAGTCGAGGAAGGTAGAGAGAGGTGGCGGCGCGTGAGGCAGAGAACGGCAGAGGTCCTTTGACGAGAGAAAGTATCGTACCATGCAAATTTGTTTCTGGGCTTACTGGTCCAGATTGGACTGCAGAAAGGCTAAAAAGAACTCCAAACAACAGCTACCTTCACAATAAAGATCACCGGAAATTCGCTAGAGGGACGCCGAAAAATTATCGGAAAGACACAAAAAGGATCTTACAAACCACAAGTCTGTAGCTCTGATACCATGAAGAAAAGAAAAGGGAGAAGAAGTGTGAAAATATTCTGTATATTTATGTGTGAATAAACTATACAAAGAAAGACCTATTTATACGTGAATAGGGTCAAATCACAAAAAGAATACAATAAATACAATTAGAATAAAATTAGCAATCAAATCAGTATATTAGAGAATATGTCAATGAACCAAATCAGCATGTGATAGAATAATCATAATATTCTAACAGTTCTCAATAGTTTCAAAAATTTCCCTCTCGATGTATAACACAAACTATCATTCATCGATTCATCTCCTATCTTATTACGCAAATCAGTTTTAATAAACTTTATCGCAGAGAACTCTCTCAATGGTTGCAGTCACAACTTGTAAGACCAATGTCAACTCAATCAGCTGATAAACCAATGAATATAGAGTATGTTTTCTTGTTTCAACCATCTTCACAGCAAGACTTCAATAACTTGAAGCTCGAAAAAAGTATCATGACTTCTCACATAATATATGTAGGTTCGAAGTTGATCTCTAAGCATAATATGATCAATTGCTGAGAAATATTCTGGATAAAGTTCAGCAAGACGACGTAACTTAGCATGATCAAATGATGAGAATGAGTTTCTTGGATCAAGACATATTATACAAAAAAGTAACTTCGCACTTTCTTCTGTGAAATGATTATCCATCTCTTGAGCGATCAAATCAATAACTTGACAAAATACTTCCACATGAAAACAATGTAAATAAGTAATTGTTTGCCCTTCACGCCGAGCCAAATCACGAGTTGGAATAATGTCTTCCATATTAGGCACAATGATCAAATGATTCATACAAAAAATTTTGACTTCTTCCAAAAAATCATCACATTCCATCTCCCTTAAATCCTGCAACCGACGCTTCACAATTTCAACCAAACTCATTGCATTAACAATGTCTTGATCTATTCGTTTTAAGGCCTGTGACAATTCATTTGTAATTCTCATTATATTTCTCAACAAATGTATAGTGAATACTTTTGAATAAAAATTAGTAGTGTTTGTGATTACCTGTGACAATTCATTTGTAATTCTCATTATATTTCTCAACAAATGCAAAACGAATGCATAGTCAAAGCTTTGAATCATTTCCAGTATACTCAGAGTCGTGGATTTCTGTTATGTGCAAGTGTCATCATATCCTATGTTTTTAAGCACATCCAACACTGTTGATCATACTGAAGATACACATTATTGTAAGTGGTATGAACCCCAACGAGTATCACCTGGTCGTGTGAGACTGGTTTCTTGATTTTTGTCCCTTCCACTATAAATGTCTCCCTTATCCAATAGCTTCATTATCTTATCATATTGATTTTGCCAAAGTGAACATTTCCTTTTACAAGAAGCCTCGACTATATTCACGATCATCATAGTGTAAGAGAAAAAAATACAAACTTGGATGTTATTTTTTGCAGTAGCCATAATAACCAATTGAAGTTGGTGAGCAAAACAATTAATATAGGTAGCAGAAGGATTCTCCCTCAAAATGAGAGACTTCAACCTATTGAACTCGCCTCGCATGTTTAATACCACATCATACCCTTAATCTCTCAACCTGGATATTGATAACCTGTGTTTTGCAAAGATTTTGTCTATAACATTTTTCAAAGATTAAGAGCAAGTGTCGGTAACATGTTCCACACCAATAAACATCTCTATCATCTGTCCACGTTTGTCCACACATCTTAAAACTCCTGTCATTTGCTCTTTCACTGAATTATCTCGAGACTCATCAACCACAAGAGAAAAAAAATCGTCCCCAATATCTTTAATGATGGCAAGTGTGGTCTCCACTGCACATGCATTGATCAATTCCTTTTGAGTTTTAGGAGAAGTTGTCTGGTTGTTTCTAATAACATTATGGTCAAATGTGTTATGAACATTTTTCTTACGTAAGTTGTACCATTCCAAGAGCTCAAGAAAATTGATCTTCCTCAGTGAACTCTCATACTCATCATGACCACGAAAAGCTAATCCTTGCATCAAAAGATAACGAATGCGATAAGCATTCTCTACATCGGACCCGTCTGAGGATAATTAAATTCACAATAATCTTAATCTAATTCATAATAAAATTCACAAATTCCTAATCAAATTCATAATCTGTTTAATAGAAAAATAATCAAATTGAGAGAGAGTTTGGTGTACGTGGAGGCTGAAGAGAGAGAAAGAGGCAAAGTTGGAGGAGGAGAGGCAGAGAGGGAGAGTGAGAGAGGGAGCACTGAGCAGCGTTGGAGGAGGAGAGCAGCCGAGAGACTGAGAGGCAAAGTGAGAGGGGGAGGTAGGGAGCAGAGTGAGAGAGCTTAGAGAGGGTGTGCGTCGGGGAGAGGAGGAGGGAATTGAGAGGGGGTGTGAATTAAACCGGGGTCTGTGATTTTTTTTTAAATAAGGTCGGCCTGGGCGCCTGGGCCTGAGTCGTTGGGGACGAGCTGGGCTTACGACATAAAAAAAATTGAAAGAATTTTTCAGGGGGGGCTGTCCCCTGTCCACAACCGAAGAGGGTGGTGGGGAGAGAGGGCAGAGTAGAAATGGGGAGAGAGGGGGGGGTAAGAGCCCCTATTTTTATTTTTTAAAGTTACTGCCAGGCACTCGGTAGACTTGTCCATCCGTTGTGTATGCGTTAGCAATGTCCTCCAACTAGAGACTGAAGACCATATAACTGATAACCTGTTCTAGCGGGCATGTGAACAACGAAGGATGCCTTAATTGGGCAACACTATATTATCGGGACAACTGGGTCGTTGGATCGAATCCGTGGACACTGGGCCCTGCTCAATTTGAAAATTGTACTAAGATTAAGCAAATCCTATCTGAAAGGAAACGTGGGTCGCCTGTCATTGGAAGCTGTCCATGCATGTGGAAGTGTTCATTTTCCAATGAGAAAAGAGGATCGGTAAACCAGTGAGGGCCCAATCTCAGGGCTTTATCATTAATTTTGTGGACCAGAAAGTACAGGGGATTAATTGTTTCCCGTTGTGATAGGAAAATAGAGAGAGAAGAACATCCATATATTTTGTTCTTTATTGTCGTTGATCTGAAATCCAAACGTACCGATGATAATCCAGTTCACAGTAGGGAATCAAGTGATGCTTAAGAAAAGCTTGGAAGATAAATAGAACCCATGTTCTATTGACGAATCTTTCACTTAATCTATCTTTCTCTGTTTGAGACTAGAACAACGATGTGATATCTTTTTTCTGTTACCTAATAGCTTCAACTTGATAATGGGTTGCTCTTCATCTATGTTTTGGATTGCTTTGAAGTCGATTTATCTGCAAATTCAAATTATTGTAACAGTAATTGGGGTTTGATCATTAAAGTCAGGTTTCGAATTACATCTCCCGAGAAGAAAATCGATAAAAAGTTTAGTGAACCAGAAGCATCAAATGTAACGCCCGGGCCAAAATCCATACGGATAGATTTCTGTATAAAATAAGACTTTTTACCATGGATAATCATTTATCTAGGCCCAAATATTACAAAAATAATTTTATACAACCTCAGCAAAATATTCATAAACCGTAAAAGACCAAAAAATATCAATTCGAGCCCTAAAATTTATATTAGCATATCCTATATTTCCAATATCAATTAAAGTCTCTCAAAATAATACAATATCGAATTTCCCAACATTAATCTCCAAAACTACTCTTGCAAAACATGCATTTGAAGTCACAAATCTATCTGAAGCTCCTCAAACTTCTCTAATTCTGTCAACTCTGAAAAATATGAGAATAAGAGGTGAACTACGACTAGCTCAGTAAGTAGTAAGTCAATGGGGGTTGGGGAAAAAATAATTTTATCACAATAGCCGAAATCTAGAATAAAACATTGTGAGTCATACCGAATCCAAAATACAAGTTTGTAACAAAAATATCCAAGGCCACGCAATACAGGGAAATCACCAATGGTCACATAGACCTCCAGACCACAAAAACCTCTAAATATCAGGCCACACAGACCTCTAGGCCACGAAGACCTCCAAATACCACAAGGGGTATCAAATTGGTCACACAGACCACAAGGATAAATTGGTCACAAAGAACATAGAGATATATCATCAGCGAAAGGATAATTTTCACAGTATGCTCACCAAAACAAGTTATAAATATTTCAATTGAGTTTTACGAAAATCTCAACAATTTCATTTTATCCAAAACTTGTTCAGTTTTTCAAATAATACATCAAAATCATATAAAATACGATGCACGTTCAAAATTTCATTGAAGAACCACTTATCTCGAACGCTTAACCAATCCTTAAAACTTCTCCAATAATTGCCGAACAATCTCTCGGAAACTAGTAACACCCTCTCAATCCAAATTTTGGTCTCCAATATACATTCTCTGCGACTATTTATTAACATCGATCTCTGCAATTTTTAAAACTCAAACATATCTCTATCCATCACTTTTAAATTCAAATATAAGATCATTATCCATATCTTTCAAATTCAAATATAAGAATAATCTTTATCCATATCTTAACCTTTAAATTCAAATATAGATCACATCTTCATTTCAGCACCTTTAAATTCAAAAATACGATTCAACCTGTATCCAAAAATCAAAAATAGGATTAATTTATATCTCTTCGTTTAAAATTCGAATTACTCACTAATTTCTTTTTCGGGACAGGATATTACATCAAAAGTAAACTCAAGCGAGTAAAATGCATGCATCCAACAAACATGGATGGCATTGCTCCCCGAAAACCTGTCGACATGCCACTTCTCGACTTTACTCTCTCAATATACAAATTATCCCAATAAATATTGGCACTTACAAAGTAACTGAACTAGAAAGGTGGCATATCTTTTCTAGAGCTCAGAACTTTGGTAATCTTGCCCACCTTTTGACAGGCCTTAACCTGCGGAGATAATATAAGCTTAACCAAGTTTTAAATTCCCAAAGAAATTAGTGATTAATTTTGTATTCTATTCATGTAATGTCTGAGAGAACGTCTGCTAAATGACACAAAAAGTTGGTTCTAAACTGGGTAAATGAAGCTAGTGAACTGAATATTGCTTTGAGCCCCCTCTAATAATAATAAAAAAAACCAAATGCTTCTTTCCCGTCTGTCTGTCTGTCTTTATTTTATAGTTCTCCAATACAAATCCTGTCCTTAAGAGTCTTTTTCCTTCGGTCTCCCACTTACTGTCTCTCTCTCTCTCTCACTTGTGTAGACCTGTCTTGCACTATCAGTTTCATGTGCACTATCCTTAATAGAAGCTTCATCTACCACTAAACAGTCCTTAAATCACTCTCTTTCATTATTATTCCTTCTGTCTCAGATTCACCATTTCCATACAATGCCCAGCTCTTAGTGTTCAACACTCTATACACAAACACCAAAAATATGGCTCTTTCGCTTGTAGCTTTTGGCCTTTAGACTCTAGAGCGTCTCAGCTTCCATTGGGTTCACTCTGAAATGGGTTTGCTCAAGATTTTATGGGTACTTTGCTGGGTTCTTTCTCTTTTAAGTTTCAGAGTACACTCTGATTGCTCAGAGGCCAAAGTGAAGTTCTTGAATGCTCCCCATGCATTCTCACATCTCAACACAGCCACATTTGTCTTTGAAGTATTTGTCGGTGAGAATGGCACTTGCGCGAATTTTAGGGTCACTTGTAAGGTACACTCGACTTTTTCTTTGTAAGCTTAACGTAAGTAAACTTTGAGCGGCTACTTTTTGGCTTTTGTTTGGGGTTTTCTCTCTCATGAGTGTTTGGTTCTGTGCCTTATGATTCTCTTTTTCCTACTTTTTGTTTTAGCAATATGCTGAAATAAGTGTAAGAAGGCGGTTGATTCACAGAGGTTGTGATTGTTACCATTAACATCCTCTGGGACTCTTCCTGTTGCTAAGCTAAATATCTGGAAAAATTGTTGCTTTGTGCTTGTGTATGCCGCACGTGTGTGCCAGTCTGTGTGCATCCTTTCCTGCGTTTTCTTCTTTCCACCTCGGTGATAAGCGGAAAATGAAGAATGCTCATCCGAAAAGAAAAAAATAAATGGAGGCAAATAAACTTTTTAATGCAGCTGGATGATGGGATTGCTTCAGATTGTGAAGCTAGGAGGGTTCTGTATTCAGGTTTGCAGGATGGAAATCATACATTCGAAGTTTGCACCAATGGGTCTCGAGGAATTGTCTGTGGCAGCTATAACTGGACTATTGGTTAATAAACTTCCTTTTATCCTTCTGCAGTTATTATTTTCCTTCAGATTGCCACTCCATTTAAATTACCGCTTCTTGCTTGAAAGTCTCACGTCAACCAAATTATGTCCTTGTGGAGATGTTCTGTCCCTATTTGTTGAATTGTGTCCCTTTGCACTCTTGTTTTAGAACTTTTTCCCCTGAAAATGGGCTCCACCAAATTTATCTGCTCATTTTTGTATCAAATCATGAATTCCATTTTACAAACATGTTGTACATTGCTGTTCTTGGTTCTGCCATTCTAATTCCCTTACGCCCTCTAGTCACATTGAAGTTTAGTTTTACATGTTATCAAAACCAAACTAAGGCTATGGTCTGAACATACAAATTGGATTTGCTAGTGATTACACTGTCTTATGTTTTGCTGTTGTCAGCTGATTTCCATTATACCTCAATTTTGCAGATACAGTGCCGCCTACAGCATATATAACAGCCTTAAAACCTTTCACAAATGCTTTGAATGTTTCTGTAATTATATCTTTCAGTGAACCTTGTGCTGGTGGAGGTTTTGGATGTTCATCAGTGAATGCATGCAACGTGGGTAAATGGCTTATAAAATTACAAAAGTATTTAATCAAGTCTATTTTTCCATTGATTGTCAGATTGTTATTATTGTCATCTAAGACAATGGTTTTGTGTGTGACTTTTTTTAAATGTTTCTTTTATTGGATTATGACTTTGGTCGATTTGAGACGATAACAAAGAGTTCTTTCCTATGTAATGGATTCTAAGTGACACAGAAAATAATGTTTCTGGTGACATTCTAAATAGGTTCTCACTACTAAGGTCGTCTTTAATGAATCATAAACTCAATTCTAATAGGTTCCTCTTTCTTGTAAATATCTTTACAGCTTCTGGTTTATGGTGTCGGCCAAGTTATACCATCCTCGCTCATCATTTTTTAGCCAAACCTCAAGTATTCTGTCCTTGTGGGTTTATCATCTACTAGTCAGTATGGGCGAGTGATCTTGGTAATGGATAAGAATTTCTGTACAGACAGTTCTGGGAATAAATTTGCTAGAACAGCCAATTCAAGTTTCTATGTGCATTTCGGTGAGTATAATGTTCAATCCAAATGTTGTCATATTATTTAATATGTGTCTTAATTTTAAGATAAATCTAATGCTTTTACTTGCGATTTTTCTAGCGAAAAAGTAATGACATAGACTGTTGATACAACTAAACTATCTGCACAGGACATTGCTGTTTTGCATGCAAACCTCAAATTTCAGTTTTTATGTTTTTCAAAAAGTTGGACCATTTTTCATTTTCTTTTAGTGCTGGATTTAAAATTGTTGTTCCCAGACTTGGTTCTTTCTTTCCTTTTTCTGAGTTGGGACCTAGGTTTTACAGCTTTTCAGGGTTTTTTTCAAGATAAATTTTGGTTTTATTGTTAATTGTTCTTTACATGCTCTGTTTCTCTGATGTTTTTACTCCACAGACAGAAGAAGTGTGTTTGTCAACCTGAGGACTCACATTCCAGAAAGGCTACTTCAACTTAGCCGTGAAAGTAGACTGGTTCAGGCAACTAACAAGTATAATAAATTAAAGGCGTATTTGTATTTTTCAGAACCTGTTCTCAACTCGTCTGCAGAAATTCAAAATTCTCTCCACACAAGTCAGGGCATGCTTCTTCCCATCGATGGAAAAGACCTTGGGAATCGCAGATTTGGGTTCCTGGTCAGCTGGCTCAGACAATCTTCTTTATTTTTCTCACCTGTGAAAATAGAATTGATTCATACGACAAATTTTTGCATCTTCATGTTTGCATATCTGGACTTCCCAGTCATACAATTTGGCAATTAGACACAAGATGTAATGAACATGAAGCCATCAAGTTCCATGGGCTTACGGAACAGGCCCTTAATGTTATTGAATTGCATGTAATGTCACGAAGTATCTATTTGTTCTCATGCATTTTCGCAGTTGCCTCAGTTTCACCCTGCCCTTTCAGGTCACAAATATATCTGGCATGGCAATAATCGCCCTAAGCACTGATTCAAACTCCATTATAAGCAGACACGGGACTTCAGTTTCTTCGATTGCACGTGTTACTTTCTTGTATGGTATGATCTACATTAGTTTGCAAGCCTCTCATCGATAAAATCATACATCGGTACTGGAAATCAAAATTTGGTCACAATGTTTTGTTACTCAACTCTTTGAATGTAGGAACCTTTTGATATTGTGAAAGTATTTACAATTCTATAAAATACTTGATGTTTGGTAACAAAAAAATTTCAACTTTTTAAGAAATTTTTTCAAAAAGTCAAAATTTTCACACAAATTCTAACACCTTTTCACACCAACTTCAATATTTTTTCATGCAAGAAAACTATAGCATATCTGCTCTCTTACTTTTTAAACAAACTCCAATTAAATTCATTCTACAATCAAACATCTTAAACATTTTCACCAACTTTTACAAACCCCCATAAAAAGTTAAACTCTTAAACTTTTCTCTTACAAACTCACAATTCTTAAAAATTTTGCTTGCCAAACATCAGGTAAAGCTTTACATGTTGTTTTCAATTCTTATGCGATTCAGTGTTTCCTCCTCACATAGATATAAACGTGACCTTCAGATTCTCTGAGGCCAGCTGTGAGGTTGAGTACAACATCTCATCCGAGGACAAAAGAACACAGAATACCAATGTGGATAAAGTTCATGAAACCAGTATTTGGCTTCAACTCTTCTGATGTATCAATCACCGGAGGGCATTTGCAAAGGCACGTTGCATCTTTTTACCTGTGTCTGTATCTATGTCCATTAGCCAAATATGCATCTCCATGTAAATAATGCATCCATGCCAATGAGACACAACATGATAGTGACCCTCTACGCCCCGGTTTTGGGTGGTTGTTGGAGACGGTATTGTAATTAGGGAGAGGGTATGATGATAACTTGCAATGGTTGGGTTCTGTTAAGTTGATGTATGGTCTCCTTGCGTGTGGTTCCGTTGTTTCTTTTCCTTGGCATCAAATTTGGAGGACGTTTATTCCTTCAAGAGTTTCTTTCTTTGTGTGGGAGGCTGCTCATGGGAAAATTTTGACTATTGATAACTTAAGGAGGAGAGGTTTATGCTTGATCGACTGGTGTTATCTTTGTAAATTTGATGGGGAATCGGTGGATCATGTGCTACTTCGTTGTTCGGTGGCTAGAGGGTTGTGGACGTATGTGTTTTCATGTTGGAAGAGGAAGTTTGATGACCCTTTGAGATTGGCAGTTTGTAAAATGATTCCTTCCTGCATTTGATAGTGTTTAATGGAGGGAGAGAAATAGTAGGTGTTTTGAAGATTTGGCTTTGTCGTTGGAGTGTTTGAGGAGCAAGTTGTTGCAGTCCCTTTTCTTCTAGGCTAATGTGTGTTGGGTTTTCCTTTTTTAGATTTTCTGGACTTTCTTAACTTCTTAACTTGTATGGTTTAGGTGTTTTTGGTACAGTCCATTGTACTGTTAACACATCGTTTCCTTAATAAAGTTTTATCCACTTATCAAAAAACATTAGTAAAGCAATGCATTTACTCTGACTAATTTGTATCTTAGATCCTTTCTAATGATAGTTACTACCATTTTTCAGCTTTCATGAGATAAGTAGAACCATCTATGCTGTAGAGATACAAGCAGACCAACATATTGTATCTGTCAGTGTTCCTGAGAACATTACTGAGGATGTTGCTGGAAACAGAAACCTAGCTTCCAATGTTGTACAAGTAAGGCACTGTAAGGATTCCTATTCTTTTCTCTTTGGACAGCATTATTTTTGTATGTTATCTTTGCCCTAGAGGATGGTCCTCTTCTACTTTCCTAAAAAGTTACTGATTGAGGTAATAAAAAATATCCACAGATTCTGTACCTAAAATATCCTCTATGACCTCTGAGCTAGCAACTGCTTCGTTTTTGGCTACATCTTTTGCTGCTGGGCTGCTTACGGTTTCAATTGCAAGCCTTCACTCCACTGGGGCTCTTTCAAGACCATCTTCTTTTTCTTATCCTGCAAGGAATCTTTTTGTATGAACTCGAACTTATTGTGCTTTATGGCTTATTCTGAGCATGCTTTTTGGTGGGCCAGCAGTTTAGTCTCTGAAAAAAGTTAAACTTATGAGATATGCCATCATCAATGTAAAACTGAGTAGCATTTCCTTATCTTTTTATCCAGAGAATTGCATGCCATATTCAGGTTTTTGCGTTGTCAAGATGGTTGGCAGTGACATTGCCAGTTGAGTATTATGAATTTGCAAGGGGTTTACAATGGAGCATTCCCCCCCACTTCAGTCTTCCATGGGAATCTGGGCACACACAGCCAGTCATGGTGGGCTCACATCCTCCTGCCACCACAAGGTCATACATGTCTCAAATTCATGATTCAGGAACTTTCCAGAGTCTGCAGCAGGAAAAGGAGAATTTTAGTAGGGTTGGTTCAGTATATGGGTTGCCACTAACGCCCATGGAATACCGATCATATTTTGAGGTGTAAAACTCTTCTTTTGCTGAGACTTGCTTTTGGCTCTTATTATCGCATGATAAAAAAGTTTTATGATATATGCATTTATTCCTGCAGAGCCCAATATTGAACCTGAAGCCGATTATATTGTGGATCCTCATATTTCAAATGGGTAAGTAGTGAGGACTCTTGTTTTGTTTTTTCACAGTTCCATGAACTTGCATATGGATTTTGGAAATATAAAGACAAATGGAGTTTTTATTCAAAAAGTACCAAAAAATATGAAAGTGATAAAGGAATATAACCTTTTGTTTAGGAAAATGTGGAATGGAAAACAAAGAATTCCGGGCATGTACGGTTTGGAACTCGAGTTACTTAGTTGTACAATTTTCTATAGGTGCTGTGAAAAATTGATGCTAATGATGTAAGGAAGAAACTTAATACTTCGTGCCATTTTCCTTTCTGTTTAATTTGGTGTATGCCGGTCTGGATTTCTTAAGTTCGACTGCTACAAAGTACAAAGACTCATTTAGTTATCAGTAAATGTCTTACACAGTCTCTTCTTGTGTAGGTGGTGGGATTTTACCAGAAGCATGTTCTGGTTAGCCACAATTGGTGGCAGTTTGATATTGCTACATGCTTTACTCCTTGTCATCCTTAAATTCAGGGAAAGAACTTCTGAAAAGCAGAGGGGTTATGGAGCACTGACACTTCCAAGATTTGAACTATTCCTCATAATTCTTTCACTACCTTGTACTTGTGAGGCCTCTGCTGCTCTAATTAGAGGTAACTTGAAAATTGTCTTCTTATGAGTCCTTATCTTTGCATCTATCAAGCAAAAAAGATAATTATATTGCTCATATACTTTCTTCAGTGCTGAAGAAATTAAGTAGGATATGTACCCAGACTAGTGTCATTCCACTTTTCTGTTATACTTGAATTTTTAATCAAACATTTGCCTACTCTGCTGGGATATAAAATAGAAAAATTCTTTTTTTTTCCTGGAAGAAAAATTAAGTCATATAGAGCAAATATGTTATCATATAGTGAACTTGTTTCCTTTTTGTGCACATTAAATAGTCTAAATATGAATAACATTTGTCTCTGTTTGACACCAACTCTAATTGCTTCTCTGTGCGTCTCATGCAGCGATCATAGGATAGTTATCTAACAGCATCATATCAAAGTAACACTAATCTGTATCTGGAGCAAAACCCTTATTTTTTTTTCTGTTTACATGCTTCTTCGCCCATTTTTATTCAAAAATGTACCGCAAAACTCTACCTAGTAGACGATTGGAGTTTAATCTTCCTCTTTTGTGGATTAAGGTGGAACTGCTTCAGGAGTTGTAGTTGGCATTCTGCTTCTTGGTGCCGTGTCTTTTCTACTGCTGGCCTTGCTCTTGTTCCTCTCCATAGGTATTACCTTCGGGAAGCTGCTTCAATACAAGGAAATTCATCAAGAAGGCCAGAGATTCCACTGGTATCAAGATATGGTGAGAGTGACTTTGGGACCTGGTAAAAGAGGCCAGTGGACGTGGAAAAATCAACCCACCTCCGACTATCTAACGATGTTAGGCCCTTTATTTGAAGATTTAAGAGGCCCCCCAAAATACATGCTCTCACAGATTTCTGGGGCAAATCCCGTGAGCATGGCGATCAAATCATTGCCTCTGATGATGAAACTGAAGATGCAGAAGCACCTTTTATCCAGAAGCTGTTTGGAATACTAAGAATATACTATACGCTGCTTGAGACCATGAGACGAGTTTCCCTAGGCATTATGGCTGGTGGCTATAAGGAGAACTGGTCGTCTAAGCTTCCGACTATAACTTTATTATGCCTCACCTCGTTTCAGCTCTTCTTCCTTGTTCTCAAGAAGCCATTTATTAAGAAAAAGGTTCAGTTGGTTGAGATCATCTCAGTTTCAAGTGAAGCAGGTTTATTTTCTACTTGTTTAGTTCTCTTGAAGAAGGAAAGTTCAGACAGAAATGAGACTACAGTCGGAATCTTCATGATTTCTATTTTCCTAGTTGGATATATACCGCAAATGATGAACGAATGGTATGCTTTGTACAGACAGACAAAGCGGCTGGACCCTGCCAAGAAATCTTTCTTTATGGGTTTGAAAATAGCTTCAGTTGGATTTCTCCTGCTTTTCTTTCCAGAGAAGTTGATCCAGAAAATGGAAAGCGGGTTCCTGGTGAACCGACGCGGGGACGAACATACTGGGGTTACTGGTTCTTCAGTTGAAAGTAACGGGAATGGTGGGAGTAAGAGGGCAAGCCCAACAGAAAAATCATGGTTGAAACAACTCAGAGAAATGGCAGCTGCTAGCTTTAGTAAAGAAGGAAGTGGGCCTCCAAATGATCCCTCGACCAGTCGTACAAGATGGAGTGGGTTTTGGGGCACTAAAAGTACTAGTGGGAGCTCCTCTGTACATTCATCTTCTGATTTCAAGTCAAAACCAAGACGATTGTACAATGATTTAGAAGCCATTTTTGCATCCAAGTGAGAGTAGATCACCCACATATAAGTACAGAATCTCATTTGGTTGGCAGTTTCTTACCTATATCTCACGACATCTGCTGCAGAGCTAGCTCTACTGCTTTCTATTATACTTTTAGCTGATAATGGAAAATGGGTGATCGTTTAGACCGGGGGTCATATACCTGTAAGTTGTAACCCAATTTGTCTCTTAATAGGCAAGTCAACACATTCGTTGGGTTCATAAAAACAATTCTGGCTCTTTTGTAATAGCGCCATGTAACATATGATGTTCTCTTATTTATGGAAGTTCGAATTGTTACAAATTTCTCTTATGGAAGTTCGAATTGTTACCAATTTCTGTTGCAGAACTCGTTTGTATTTAATTGATCACAGACACTTCGGAAACAGGCTCGAAATTTCTGTTGCAACTTGACCAGAGGAGAGCATTTCAGTTGGATGTGCATACGAACAATGCCACATCAAAGTAGTTGATGCAGGAACTCCGAATTAACAGGTATTGTCCATGAAAAAAACAAGCTACTTCAGATCAGATGTAAAGCTTTTAGGTCTACTGAGGATTAAATTATGTGCATACGAACAATGCCACATCAAAGTAGTTGATGCAGGAACTCCGAATTAACAGGTATTGTCCATGAAAAAAACAAGCTACTTCAGATCAGATGTAAAGCTTTTAGGTCTACTGAGGATTAAATTTCGGGCCTTTAGAAGCTCTACTCTTAACCTTATTGGCTTTAGAGGACATGGCACATGACCCCCAATTACAAGTTGGTTTAGTAGAAAACCAGAGGAGAATTGTTCGAACACTTGATGGAATTTCATGCAACACTCCCAAGTGTCCAGGATATCTTATTATTGCTTTACACAACATGTTATCTGGTCTTGGAAAACCGAAAACCTCAGTTATGTTTGTAGCTTCGTTACTAAAATACAGTTTTACAGAAAACGTCTGGTCTATACATCACGCTGGGCAGTGTTGTTTTCAATGGCACCAGCTTCACTGAGAAGGGAAACAAGCTGACCTGCCTGGTACTTCTCTATTACCGCTGCAGTAACAGGAAACAAGACAGAAATTGGTAGCGTTTAGTTGGTATTTTTGTGTTATTTCGTTGCTCTTGATCACAAAGAACCAAGGCAATTATTGTAATGAAAACCAAAAAAATACCCAAGGAAACAGCAGCAGGGGCTTACCGTCACAGCCACCAATGTGTTTCCCCCCAATAAACACGTTAGGCACGGTCATTTGCCCTGTCCACTCTGCTAGAGCTGCTTGCATATCATCTCCGTCCCCTTCATATGAAATAAATTAAAAGATAAGCTCCCCAACAAGGCCAGCTGAAACAATTAAGTGTTCTTCAGCTTGGATATGTCAGAATTGATCCTGCAACTGAGATGGATGACAACAGATCATAGTAATTCGACAAGAGGCCATATATTCTCTACCATATAATACACTATTCTTTTCAACCTCCTCATTTTTTATTACATATTGTGTCGTGATATCAGTATATGATATTTTGTGGGAATTATGTTAACCGTGTCCAGGAAGGTCACAAGTTAATTAAGGAACCGACTCCATCACTGGGTCTAGAAGTCCGAATCTCCTCGCATCGTTTATTCTGAGGAAGCAAGGTGACTTTTGAGCCCAACAACATGGTAAGAGAATTTTATCATAAGGCAAATATGGGGAATTAGGCATCAACCCAGAGATATTATTGCAGCAACTGCTGAGCCTTAAAAGAGTAACAATACACTTACTTTCCTCATCCAGTTCAATGACCTTGTAGCGTGCTCCAAGCTGTATCAGCAGCTGCTTTACCCTCTTGCAATAACCACAAAAACTTTTACTGCCATTATGAGAATATTAAACTGAATTAGTAATTTGCAGTTTTTGGAGCATACACATACACGCTCTAAGTGGTTTAAGTCACATGTCATACACAGATGCCAATAAGAAATGGTTCGCAAAACGTTCTCTCATATCATATCAGAATCACAAAGCGTATGATCAAACTTTTAGCTCCGGTCAGCTGCTCGGATCTCAGAGGCTCCCGGAAGGTGATGATCCATTTCATATATTCTAATCCAAAGGCCATAAGGGGAATATTTATGTAGCAGAAAATAATTTGAACGAAACAAGATGAAAGCAGATGTATGAAGGCAGGTGGCAAAAAAAAAGGCGAGTACATGTGCAAAATCGCTGACCCAAAAACCTACTACGGTGAGCCATGTTTATAACATATCGAAAAGTAATAATTTGATGATAAGAAAAAAAAGTAATAATTTGATGTTGTGGGATGGTAGATCTAGTTGAGCTAAGAGTCCATGCTTTGATGGATAGAGGTCAAGTGAACCTGAAGACAACGACGGGATTGGAGGATACAATCTGCTGGACCTTCGCCAACTCCTTCTCTAGCTCTTCTTTACTCATTTTGCGTGAGCTGAACACCGATCCCATTTCGTTGTTTGCTTATAAATAGAGAGAGAGAGGTCAGGGCTTAGACCAGGTGTTGGAAGCTCCTTTGGCGTGGTTCTTTGCTTGACAAGGCCTCGGGGAGAGAGACGTTAAGACCGAAAGTGATCTCCACAGGTGTTGAAATTTGCTGCTTGCTGTCACTGAAGGCTGCTAATGTAATCTAACCTTGCTGGTTAAGGGGAGGGAAGGGGGGGGGGGGGGGAGAGAGAGAGAGAGAGAGGGACGCCAGTTGTCGCTTGCATTTCCCGCTACCAAAAAAGTCGATGCGTAGAAACTTCGAGCTCACACGGGGGACCTTTTTCAGAAATGTGTTTCGGAATTTGGATGCGTTACGAAAGCAATCTGATGAGACGATCACAAGCTATTCCCAATCCCAATAGGCGATTTTAGCATACTTATGTCGACTAGTTTCGACATAATAAAAAATTTCCAGTCTCAAGAAACTTCAAAATAAAATAACTTGATTAATTAGCTTTTTAAGAAATCCATTTGATATAAATTATCAAGATTAATGTGATGGTAAACTATCTTTAATGGGCAAAAAAATAATTCATGTTTAGGGAATTTGCTCACTGCGTCACAAAGCACATTAATCACTATGGCTAGAAAACTAGGTTTATTTCAAAATGTAACTCTTTGAGAAAGGCAATACAGGAACTAATTCATAAGCATACTAATTCGAATATCTGTTACCAAATAAGAACTGCCTATCTCTACTGAAGAGTTCTTGACACCCTGCTTGGCTTTAAGAGATTTTTGCCAATCTCCAATGTGCAAGACATCTATGACATTAGATCCTTCCCATGTTGGGATACTTTGAGAGAAGGGCCTCAGGTGCCCTTAAAGGCTTGCACCACCTCCTTTCGATTTCTGCACTAATCAAACATAAGGGATCAGAATGATTTCTACTGATTAATCCCAACTAGAAGAGCTTTTAACTTTAGGACTGAGTTTTTACGTACATTGGATATATTTATCCACAGATCAAGCTTCTCAAGAGCTTTTCCTGATTCTTGTGTTTCACGGGCCAATGCTACTCCCTCTCCCAAGGTCCTCACATTGCCTCTGACCAACAAAGCTGCTGCCGCGTTTAGTACCTGATCAACTTTTTGGTCACAATTAATCTTCTCAATCATAAGCTATAAATTTACATCCAAACTGCCTAAATTACTTACAAGTGCATCAGCAATGGACCCTTTCTCCCCTGACAATACACGCTTAAGTATCTTCGCATTATACTCTGGATCCCCACCTCGCAAGCTATCAAGAGTGCAGCGAGAAATCCCAAACTCCACTATCCAGTATCCAGTAAACAATTTTTTCTTGTTTAAGTATAAATGAATTGAAAAAACCATCATAGGTAGCAACAAATACAAAATGAGAACTTCTCAATGAATTGCAAAATCCATCATAGGTAGCAACAAATAAGGACAAGATTCTCACGTGGATCAAATGAGAACTTCTCAATCTTTTCTGGAGTGACGTCAAGGATTACCCCAGGTCCTGGATTCAAACCATTTACCATTGACTAAGATGAGATGAAAGTATATAATTACAAGGGGGAAAAGAAGAGAACTAAAAAAATGTCAACTTCTAGCTATACAATACGCTATCCTTTTGCATTTGAAAAGGCAGAGATTTTACCAAGGGGGCTCATTTCATCTAAGCCCTCTGAGTGAACGACTAATGCTCTTTTCATGCCAAACCGCTGCAATGCTTTAGCCATTGTAGGGACCTATCGACACATTGTATATAAAAAAAACTTTTTAGCGACGCATTTTTGAGGAAAAAATTTCTCAAAGGCATGTATGCAACTTGTCATTCGAGAAGCAAATCCCAAGCCCTCCATTGTATATATCCGTGTATCTTTATGCATGAGAGAATGCTGGACGAAAGCAACTAGTCACTTCAGAAAGTAAACCCCAAGCCCTCTGCCCTATAAATTATGTCTCCTTACACATGAGAGCATACACCATGAAATGACAAGTGATGCATTGTAAGTGATAGCTGCAGTAAACAAAGGCACACTTTAGTTTGGATAAATGCCCTCCAACAGAGGCTATTGATACTAATCTTTTGCTATTTTAAGTTATCTACGCTCTTTCAGCAAGAAACCACTTATATTTGAGAAACTCCAGCTCTGTGCCTGTATGCAAGAGAGAATGCTTGAGAGTTATTTAGTCAAGTACTAATCAATCCTTCACGCAATACTTTATTGATCAAGTATCTATTCAGGCATAATGTGATATTGACACCATCTCAGCCAAATAGTAACACATTGGAAATAATCTTATCTCCGCGAACAGTTTTATTCTGTAAATGTTGACAAATGTTTTATCCTTCACAGGTAGTAAAAAATTAGAACCATCTGTCAGATCTTACTAACAAGTTTTTAAACAGATGGTATTTCAAGGAAAAAAATAACTGAATAGGCCTAACATTCGCAGATGGCATCTAAGTGATTCTAGTTGGAATGAAATTACTGTGACACTCATATTATCAACTTCTAACAGAGGATACACATTGCAATTCTTATTAGTTTGAGGATACAACATGTCAAAGTCAGTAGTTTCATACCACATTGCAAAAAAGGTGATAGTTAAGGAATGTAAAACATATTCTCCCGATGATAAAAATACATTCTGTTTCATGAAGCATAGAATCTAAAGAAACAAATCCATGAAGCTTAAATTATTAATCATGAAACTAAACAACAATGAAATATAATTTTCAGAAAGTGATTATACTATTTCAGCAATTCTCAATATAAATCCTTACCAGGTCTTCCCTGTAGACACCTACAACAGCAAAAGATACTCTTGCTGGATTCAACATTGGACCCAGTATATTGAACACAGTTTTTACTTTAAGCTTTTTCCTGACAGGGCTGACAATCTTCATTGCTGGATGGTATCTTGGAGACATCATAAATCCAATTCCTCCTTCATTCACGCACCTCGTCACCCCCTGAGTTAAGAAAAACAACAATAAACTGAATTAATTTATGCATAAATCATTTGTTCAGAAGTTTGTTACTCTTTTCCTCTCTTCAAGTTGGGCAGAAGCACAAAATATCATCCCATGTGTGTTCTCTGGTATGTAATATGCTCATACAGAAATAACATATAAAGAAACGGGCGGTAGTCCAAAATGGTGTCCAGTAGCTTGCTGTTTTGGTGGTCTAGCATTGAAATCAATGACATGGGCAGAACTACTGATAACAATTGCACTAATGCTGAGAAACATCAATTACAAGAAAGAGGTAACATCAAAATTGTCACAATAACTACTAGCTTAATGTTCATATGTTACTACAAGGTATAATGCAGCAACTTCATAATCTCCTTGTGGCATTCAGCATGTGCTTCTCACTACATAGCCACCCAGGCTATCCAGGTGCCCCTGGAACATCAATTCATCTTTAAAAATAACACCAGACTAATTATGCACTAACCTCGGGCTCTAGGTCAATAGCTACTCCCAATGCCTCTAATACATCGGCACTTCCACAAGCAGAAGAACTTGACCTGTTTCCTTGCTGAACGCAATACCATTTAACTTGGTCACTATTTCATTAGATTTTCAATGCACTAAAGATTTGCCCAAGTAAGATTACAGCATGAAATATAACTACAGAGAGATATCAACCTTTGCCACTTTCGCACCACAAGCTGCAGCAAGTATTGAAGCCCCTGTGGATATGTTGACTGTGTTTGCACCATCACCACCTGTTCCAACAATGTCAACTGCATCAAGCAACCCATGTACCATCACACTACGCTTGAGCATCGCCCTTGCCAATCCCACAATCTGTTTAATTGGTACAAACCCATCATTGTTCACTTTTGCTAAGCCTCCATTCGTTTCAACATTAACCACAATAGCGTAACTTTTGGACAAAAATTACATCCGCATAAGTTCTTCACAAAGCATCAGGTTATTCAGCATTTGAATCCCTGAGCGGACTCAGAATTTATCGAGTATACATCTATCAAAAGAATTTTCAAGAATTTATCTTACAGATAATTATTTTAGTGGAGTTTCACCCACAGAAAAAATTAAGTTAAATAAAAACACACACGCACATATATATATATATTTCATAATTGAAACAGAACCCCAAATTACAGAACTCTTACTTCTTCATATGTCTCTCCTTTGGCTCTCAACAAGACAAGAAATGAACTTATCAATGCCTCATTGGCATCATTCAGTAAAAATTCCATCGAAGCTTCGGCCTCAGACTCCGATAAGTCCACCCGTTCTATCAATGATTCAATCAACTACAAAACCGACAACAACAAAAATTCAAAAACCAAAACATCCTAGAAAACCCAAATATGCTGGGGGGGGGGGACACCCGAATCCATACCTCATTGAAAGATGTTAATCGTCGGGTCGACGTTTCGGAAACCGTAAAAGGCAAAGCGGTGACCAGAGTTCTTGTAGCTAAGTTTCTTTGCAGGTTCGCTTGGAGAATTGGCGGCGTGAAGGAGCAATGTCGACGGTCAAACTCAGGACAGCGAGTGAAAGAGGAGAAAGCAATGGGGTATTTGCACGAGGAGAACGCCATTTACAGCTTAAAGATCCCAATGCAAATAAACTTGTGAAGAAACTGAATCTGTTCTCAGTTTTAGCTTTCTGTACAAATTACGCAATGAGAAGGTAGAAGCGGGCGTTCCAGAGGAACCCAGTCTTATATTTAGTGCTGGACACGGGCGAGGTCGACAAATTGGGATTTGAGCACCCGCCACCAGTTTCTTTCGATGACTAACCCACTAATGAGTAGTGCATTTAGGATTGGATCTTCATTCGCCGGGGATTGAAATTGATCATTCCCATTCTGCCATTCTGGGGAAGGGGAGGCCTGAGTTAGCACTAGATTTTGTCGGGGACGGACAGATGGATTACGATCTGGTCACACGGGTCATCGGGCGATTTTGCCTTTTGGAGGCTAACAAGAATATCTACACCCGCGGATCATTTCTATTTTTATCAGATTTAATCATGGTCTCTACGGCTTGTTTGGAAACCAGTTTAGGTTTCAGTTTAGGTCTTGGTTTTAGTTTCGAAAGATTAAAATAAGTTTTATAACAAGGGCATGTTTGGTTAGATTAGTTTAGCCACATTTATTTAATTTTTTTATAAATTAATTTAATCTTTTAGTTTTTTAAAGGTAATAGTACCCAAAATAAAATAAAATAAATATTAAATAAAAAATTAAATAAATGAATCTAAACTAATCTAACCAAAAATGCCAACTTATTTTAATCTTTAAAAATTAATTCCAAAACTAAAACTGAAACCTAAACTGGTTTCCAAACAAGCCCAATCCAAATTGGGTAACCATTTAGAAAGGATCTCAAATATTCTGAGATAAATATAACTTTTTCACTTTTAGGATAAATCTAACCTTCTAGCTCCAATAATACGAGAGTTTCAAACCTAACACCTTTAAAAGAAGCAAAATTAGTTATCATTCTCAATGCATGAAGCTCAACCATATTCAATCAATAGCGTATTTGTCTCTTTAAAGTCACTAACACTCGAGTTTACAACTTAATACTTTTGAATTAGCAAATTTAGGGTATGTTTATTTTCTCAAAATTTTGGGGCATGAAAATTTATAGCAAAACAAACACATTCCAATATTTTTAACTTTTACACATACACATTTTATCTTTCACGAATCCCAATAAATCTCAATAAAATAAAAATTCTCAAAATTTCGAAAATATTTTCTAACATTTTGACAAACAAACGTACCAGTCTCATGTTTAGACCACCCGACCAAATTTTTGGGATTCTTTTTTTTTTAATTCAATTTAAGTGCAACGACATAAGTGTTACTAGTAGAATAAAGAGACAAAACTTCTTAGGTGTTGTTCGGTTATGTTGTATTTTGAAGATTTTTTGTGTTTTGAGAATTTTTATGTGAGGTTAACTTTATTGGTATGCGTGTTGTAGTTATTTTTATGTAGTATTAAAAATGATGTTTGGTTGTAGAATATTTTGTATCATGAGAATTCAAAACAATCTTAATAATTTTGTTTGGCCGAACAGCCCCTTAAATACTTATTGGAAATGTGTCGACAATGTGTTCCCACTACCCTGGCATCAGAAAAGTTCATAGCTACGTAAAAGTATGGAAAATTTTATTTTTATTCCTTTACGTTTTATCCACTTTTACGAAAATAGTGTTTGAATTTAAAAAATACAAATTTCGCTTGGCCAACTTTTTTTTGGGCCCACATAGTTTTAGACATTTTAGACTAGAAATTTGGTCATATACTTTTTTTTTGTTATACATCATAAATTAATAATGAATAAATATTAATCCAAAATATATAATAAAATATTTAAAATTACAACATTTTTAAATTATGGGAATCTAAAAATAAAATATCTTTTTTCCTTTTGGAACTTAATTTATTTAAAAAAATAAATAATCGGAATGAAAATTTCTGAAAATACCAGTATTTTCTGTTCCAAAAGATGAACCGCAATATTTGCCGATCCTCAATCATTGAAAGGCAGTGGATTCTAACCAATTATTTGAGACAGTGTTATCTGTCTCTTCTAGTCGATATATCAAAAAGGGCCCAAGCAACGAGTCAATTCAGACAGCCCGTGAAAAGCAATTCATGAGGTTCCTGCTTTTGCTCTTTCTATATTTTGGCCACCCAAAAAGTATATGACTAATAGAACTGCTCTCACTCTTACTGTTATGGAGAAGACGTGTTTTTTAAGATCCCAACCATTCAACAAGCCTACTGTCCCTCCATCAACGACTCAAAAGGAGATATTTTTTTTTCTAGTCTATAATTGAAGATCGAGATCCTCTGCAATACCTAAAAACAATTGGGAGAGAGAAGAAGGTGGATCCTGATCGGGATTTACTCTGCCCGAACAACACTCACACTGTTCGAGCAGAATGAGTCCCGACCAGAACCCGTCACGTTCTTTTCCTCTCTCTCTTGTTGCTATAATTTACCAATACCATTTTGCGGTTTCTGCTTTAGGTCTACTCGGATGCATGTCTTTTTACCAATGATTTGCCTCTCTCCAGACATTCAATTAGAGAAAGATGAACACGTCATTCTACATGCATGCTTACTGTATTTAATAATATTCATATTAATTATCTGACAGCATATATACTATACTATTTAATGTCGGTATATCTATCTATTTTTTTTAATAAATAATCTAATTTGAATATATCTTCTCTATTAAAACAATCTATATTAGAAAAGTCATCCACTCTTAATTTTATACTATCATTCTTTACCCAAAATACATGGACTTCAAAATTAGGCCTCTTGCTTTAAAACGAAGCCTAAACGTTTGAAAAGATGCTCACATCTCTCTCCCTCCCTCCCTGATAGTGCACATGAAATGAGAGATCTCTAAGGGGTGACGTGAATCGCTTATTTTCATATATGAATGACTTTTATCCATACTAGCAAACCCATAAGAAGCCCTGCAAAATAAAATAAAATACGAAGGAAGTTAGATGGACAGGAGTTCAATCCTAAAGATTGAAACAAAAAGGGGGGGGGGGGGAATTGAATACATTAATTCATGAAGTTAGGGTACTACAAATTCTCCTATAAATTTCTCCCGACGTGTATGCTATCTAGTGTAAAATGCAATCCCCCTCGGCATCAAATCAAAAGAAAATAAAATATAACCGATGATTACGGAGGAATGTGTCTAAAAAGTTACCTGATAATGCGTCCACCACAGACCATGTTCTGCTACTGGCTGATGTCTTGACTGCACAGGATTTGAAAGGTTTAGACTCACAGATACATCAAAATCTTAAAATTTTTAGAAAAAAAAGCACCTTCTCTTCTAATATTTTAACAAACTCCGTTGCTTTTTTATTAATTTTTTTAATCAAATCTTTTATCTCTATAATTTTTGAACAAACCCTATAAAAAATCAAAACTATGCGAATATTCTCTTCTAAATTTAAAAATATTCTTAAAATTTTTACTTTCCAAATATTATATCATGCTGTAAAACATTAACATGATTGATCATGACATCAATACCAACAAAGATCGAAGTTAATCGAGAGTGGCCATTGGAAGGTGTGAAAGTAACGAACGCTCCGTTTGATTCATAAAATTTTACGCTTCCTAAAATTTTAATACAATAAAAAAATTACAATATAATGTTTCTCTATCACATTATTACTTTTCACTATTATAAATATTAAAATCATCTTTCTCTTCACCTTTTCACCAAATTCAATACCTTAAAATTTTAAAACTCAAACATGACCGAAACCGAAGTCAAGAATATATACCTTTAATCTTTTTGAACGATGCTCTCACGAACAATTAATTATTAAGAGAATTTTTTTTTTTAGGGTATGCGTTAGTTTTTATGGGGTCTATGAAAGTGCGTGGAATAATTCAAAATTAAAACACATGATACTGACAAGAGAAGCAAACGTCTGAGTTATTGTCTAACCTGAGTCACAGTTCGATGTTGAATTGAAGCCCCCACACATGCACAGTTGCCGAATCCCATCAGTACCGTACCCACACGTACCGCCCGTGGCCTCGCAACCGCTGCAGAAATCATCGTTCCCCTGGACGGAATATTTCACTCGTATCCCATAAGACCAGCCACCAGGCCCGTCCACCTTCAGCGGCGCTAGACTATAAGCGCTGCTGTACGCTTCACACTCGAGCTTGGTGAGATTTATAGCCTTAATCGCCTCGAACGACACGGCGCAGCATTCCGGTGGGCCGGACCCATACTTGGAGTCCACTCTGTGACCCAATAAGTCCCACGCCGGGCACCCAAAGTACTCCTCACACCCCATTCCCGAAACGTTCCGACAGGGCAAGTGCTTTCCGGGGAAACCTTGGAAGAGCGGCGATCGAGCCGAGCAACCTATTAGCATGAACACGTTGTCGGCGATCGGGTTCATGTACGGGGACCGCCATGGCTCGACCGCGAAGCCATTGCCTCTGCCTCCTAGCACAATGGTGTCACAGGTTGACATGTGAGGTTCGTGTAAGGTAAGTGCTTGATAAGCGTAGTCTATTTCCAAGACGCGGTAGGAGCCGGAGCTAATGTGGAACATAAGCACTTCGTTCATGCAAAACAAGAGGTCTCTGTAGCCCGGATGGCCACAGCCATATTGGAGCGCAAATGGGTAATCTATGGTTATGTTTCCACAGTATGATCTGCATGTGTTAGCGTGGATGCCATAACTCAGTGGGATTATAAATGCTAAAGTCCAAAGGAAGAGAGTGGCGGTAATGTGTGTAGCGCCCATGGATCTCATGACTGGCGGATGAGAGGAAGTGGGTTTCTCTACGTGGAGAGGATCGAAGAGGAAGGCTTTGGTGGGGTGGGTGTGCAAAGTGCAATGATTCTTTGCTTGGATAGTCGAGGAAATCTTGATTGAGGGGGCATGATTTGGTGGGAAACTTTTTTCACATGTATGTTGGGGAATCTTGCTGAATTGTTTATGGTATTTCCTTTTGCTTTTTTCTGAGAGTAATTTCTTTCTGAAGGTCCTTCGGCTGGTTACTGAAGCTGTCTGCTAGCTTTAGGGCTTGTTCGGCCATTTAGTATTTTCAGGATTTTTTGAATCTTGAGAATATACAAACCGAACATGTTTTTTAACCTCACCTAAAAATAACTACAGCACGCATACCAATAAAGTTAACATCACCTAAAAATTCTCAAAACACAAAAAATTCTCAAAAAACACCATTACCGAACAACCTCTTAGTTTGCTTTTTGGGGTCGCCAATTTATAGGTGAATAATACTTTTATATGGAAATTTAATTTTGGTGAGATTAAAATTTTAAGATATTAAAATTAGTGAAAAAATAAAGAAAAAAGATAATTTGAATAATTTTTTATATTAAAATTTTGGAATTTAATAAACAAACACAACCTTAGCGTATCACGGTTCTTCATGACCGTAACAGTGGAAGGAGTTTCAAGATAGGGCTGTGCATGGGCGCCGCTTGGGCGGTGTCCCATTTTCACTAACCGTTCCGAGTACCTGTTAACCGCCCAAAATGTGAATGGAAAACAATAATTGTGCATGAGAATTTTTAACGGTACAATCAGATCGATCTATAACAATTTTGCAATCACGAGTTGATCGCTCGTATATGTTACGGCAACTTTTACTCGGTTGTGTTTCCATAATATTAGTTAGTTTGAATTATCGGAATTTCATATTTGTTTTTTTTTATCTATTTGCTATTTTTTTTCTAGTTCTTTATTTTTACCCCTTAAATTAAAATAATATTGTGGTCATTAAGATAAAAGTTAAGGGTGATTTGGTCACTCGATCTATGGTGAACCGCGATAGGGTAGTCTTTTTTTCCCGCTAAATAAATAATGTAAGACTTTCATTGCATTTGAATTCAGGGTACAAAATACAGTAAAGATAAAAAAAAAAAAACTATAGATCCAAGCAAGACTAGGATGCAAAATAAGGCTAGTGGTATCCAAATGAATCGATAAACCACAATTGCTCAACGCCGAACAGAGAGAACGAGTGGCGGGAAACTGTAGACAGTAGTGACAGAACCAAATAAGTGCTACTAATATAGCTAAGAATAAAGGCAACGTAGAGACAACACAACAAACACCACTAAGAGGCTGACAAGGCCACCAAGTGGCCAGGAAAAGCCCCGTTAGGGTAGATAAGCTAAACTACCAAAACGATAAAAAAAACTAACCGAAAAACAAAAAGAGGCTGATAAAACAAGGCGGAGACAAGGTGGCGCGTGAAGGCCACACACGGCTAGAGGGATGCTGGACCAGAGCAGATCGGTGCAGCCAGGGCTTCTGAATCTATTCAGGGGAGCGGTGCCTTCGAAGACCGCCGAAAACAGTCCGAGCAAGTAGAGAATTGGTTGGTGCATGGGGCGTGTGGAGGCGCGTGTGGCAACACGTGATGGCCGACCGACGACAGATTGGTGTGGAAAAGACCGGCCGGAGGAGATGAGATTGATGAGCTAGGGCTTGACCTCTGAGAGTCAACAAAATCTACCCTCATGTTCTTCAAGCCAAAAAACTAACAAATCAAGACAGAGGAAAAAATGACAGATTTTGGTCATAGAGGCTGTGTCGGGAAAGTGATTGGGCAGAATGTTTAGGAGTGCTCTGGAGAGAAAGAACATCACGTTCTTACGGTAGTCAGTAGAAAAGAACGTCTACTCTCATAGTCCATCTATAGCCTTCTATTTGGTTCCCGAGAAAATGAGGCAAAATTCAAGGGAGCGGCTCACCTCCCTCGCCGCAATACGAGGATAAAAAGGAGTTAATATGCACAACTTATTTAATTAGGGACTTGATGCCAGACATCAACGTCGAGGTATCCATTATCTTCGTCTATGTTTGGATCCCTCAAATTTTCTTTTAAAAGAAATTATTTATATTATAAATTTTGTAGATTTTACTGGGTTTATAAAAAAGGTGGAAAAAAGGGTGGATTTGTACAATTTTTTTAATATTATAGAAAACAGTTACTTGGGCACATACTTAAATTATCAAAACAATTTTAAACATTTACTTTAACATATTAAATTTAAATTTTAAAAATCGATCAATTTAAACTATGAAATAAAATTTTACGTTCAAAATTGCACGACATAATTTATTTATAACATATTTAATATAATTTTAACGGTTTGATTTTTTTTTAAAAAATAAGTTGATAAAATTTAATAGTTTTAAAATTTAATGTGTTGGTTGAGACTCACAAGTAATGTTATTTTAATAATTTAAAGTCACAAAGTAATTCTTTTTATGAAAAAATAATAAACTTGGTATAAAAAGCATTTAAAAAACTTTGTTATGATCTGCAGATTTGTTTGGGCCTATAAATTTTTTTCCCAAATTTTAATATATTTTCATAAATTCTAACTATTACGCACTCTTACTTTTTACAAATTGAAAATTTTCAGCTTAAAAAAAAGGGAAAGTACATACACAATCTCTGTGGTTTCACGTTTGGACAAATTGGTCCTTGTGGTTTCAACTTGAAATCATTAGTCGGTAAACATCATGTAACAAAAAGGTCCTCCAGTTAGATTTCCGTCAATCCACTTAACGGTCAAAGCTACCGGAAGGATCTTTTTGTTACATGATGCATACCTCAGGGACCAATTTGTCAAAAGGTGATACCACATGGACTAATTTGTAGGTCCCTGTGGATCACCTTTTGACAAATTAGTCCCTGAGGTATGCATAATGTAACAAAAAGGTCTTCCCGAAAGTTTTGTCCGTTAAGTGGGTTGACGGAGGGACTGCATTGCAACAACTTGTTGACAACAGAGACTAACACGTTCAACTTAAAACCAAAGAGACTATTTTATCAAAACGTGAAACCACAACAGTAGTTTTACCAAAAAAACATGACTTAAAGTTTTTCCGCCATCCAAACACAGAACTTCTCCGTGAAATACACGAGCCTCTCTTCCCTCTTAAAACTAAACTCGATGGAAGGCTCTTCTCCACTCTCCCAGGCCATTTTTCCCTAGTTATTTTCTCTCCCGCTCGTGGAGATGGTGGCTACAGTTTCATTTTGAAGACTTCATTAGTTGTCTGTTTTTTTAGGGGTAAGTTGTCTCCGGGGGTGAGGTTAAACCTATTGGGCGCTGGGAGACTGGAATCGATAAGATTGCCTAGTAGCCATGAAAGAGTGCACTTAAAAAAGTTGTCTTCACATTCAGAGTTTGGTCCATCTCTCTCTTCCTCTGTCTCTCCTGGTTGTTTTTTCCCCCTTGTTGTCAGTCTAAGATTATTTGATGGACAAGGGTTGTGTCCATTGAAGTTACTGGAAAAAGAGTGAAATTGGAGAGGAAGAAGGTTTGAGACAAGGGTTAGCCTTCGGATCGTTGTCTATACTTTGTCAGGATCCTATTTTACAATCGGAATAAACAGGAGAGAGGGCAACGGGGGGTGAACAGCTCCCAAAACTCAAACCTTCTATCATTTCTATTTTTCATTACTGGGATAATAAAAGGGCGAAACAGTATTTTTTTTCTTCTTTTTTTCTTCCTCTTTCTTTGTGGCCTAACAGTTTGGCGGGACTTCAACTTAGAATTCATCTTCGGTTTTTGTGTAGAATCCAGCTCTAATCATGGAAGCGAACTCTGAAGAAGCCGTCTCACATGTAAGAGTTTCTTTCACCAATTAAATTTTTTTTCACTTTGCTGCTAAACTTGAGATTTTGATCATCGAGCTAAACCTCAAGTAAATCCCGATTGGAATTTAACGTTAGGAAATTTATATATTAAATCAAATATGTTATTTGTGGAAATGGGACTTGAACCTAGAGGCCCTGTCTCTATTGTTTTGCTTGCAAAGTTGGTGGTTTTGCTAGAATTTTTATCCTCCTTTGGCCGGCCTCTGCAGTAGTTTGGATTCACATTGAATGTCGCTTGGAAAAATGCTAAGAAATTACATTTGCATTTTAGTTTTGTTATCAAATCCTAGGGCCCTATCAAGATCAAATAGCATAAGAATTGATTTTGTCCTTTTCTTAAGAGGAGGTCAGGAGAATCGATCTTGCTGTATGCATTCAAGCTGGGTTTAATACGGTCAAGTTATTAAGATTGTCTAAACCTGTAAATAAAGTATGTAATTCACCCACATTATGTTATCCCTATCAATGTGGAATGGCATCTCTGGGGGAGAGGGAACTACATAGGGGCTCTTTATCTTTCTGCCTTTTCGAGATGGGAATATATGCCTTCAAGTATATGAATACAGCAGAACATGATTACTTTGAAAATCTGTCCAACATCTAAAGGCCAATCTCATTTTCTCTCTGATCAGTATGCGCCAAGGATGGCTGGAACTGTCAATTGGGGCACAGCAACTGTCATTGGAGTGTTTGCAGGCATGTTATATGGAGGCAGTAAGGAGGCAGCTGCTTCTGTTGTAAGTATGTACTTAAAATGCTGCTAACAGTGCCTGTTTTGCAATGCATGAGCAAGCTCGAACAAATGAACCATCTAAGGTTAATCTCCATCCTGCTCAGACATGAATAGTTATTCAAGAATGAAGAGAAGAGTTGGATGAAAAAGGAGCTGATTTTCACATGTTCATATTGAGATGTCTAATTTTGCCTGCTATATTGTACTTGACTAGCCTTTCGAGCATCAACCTCTTGAATTTATCATGTGAGCTAATATCCAGATATTCTCAGCATCTTTATAACTGTCTTTGACATCCACTACCCAGCGGTGGCATGTGATGTGCTTGTGGTATTTGGTGGACGTTGACTAGCCTTTCGAGCATCTTTATAACTGTCTGTGACATCCTGCTCAGACATGAATAGTTATTCAAGAATGAAGAGAAGAGTTGGATGAAAAAGGAGCTGATTTTCACATGTTCATATTGAGATGTCTAATTTTGCCTGCTATATTGTACTAGACTAGCCTTTTGAGCATCAACCTCTTGAATTTATCATGTGAGTTAATATCCAGATATTCTCAGCATCTTTAGAACGATCTGTGACATCCACTACCCAGCGGTGGCATGTGATGTGGTTGTGGTATTTGGTGGACCTATTACTCAGTGGGTTAATGACCTTATTGGTCCTTAGGTTTTCACACGAATTCAAATTTGGTCCTTTGGTTTTGGTTTTGGTTTTGATCACAGGAGGTTCTTGGTTTTGCCACTCATATCAAAAAAGCCCTGCACGTCCAATTCCGTCCAAACACTTAATGGTTCAACACATCACTTCCAATTGAAATTTGACGCATGTCAAGAGCGGTCCCCCTTTTTGTAAGGTCATTCCTCTGTGGCACCTTGGGCCACATCAATTGATGAGAGCTCTGTCTGATTAGTGCCACATCGCCAAATCAAGCCATGCCATTTAAAAAACGCTAGGTCACCAACGGAGTAAAAACCTAAGGACCAATGAGGTCATTAACCCTTTATTTTCATCTTCCTTTTTAATTTGTCTGCTGTTTTTTATATTGCTTGTTGAAGGATAAGTAACTTTTCTGTTCATCCAAGTGGTTGTTATTTTCTGGCACATATTGAAATCAAATTTGATGAACTTGTGGGGCCTTTGCATTGGTTTGTCAGAGCAAGGATGCCGAAGTACTGTTGAAGCTAGGGAGCACACCAGACAAGCGGGAGCAACATCGCTTAATGAGAGATGCAATGGAGAAAAGGTTCCTTCGAGTCACTCAAGGGTCAATAGTTGGAGTGCGCCTTGGAACTTTTACAGCTGCATTCTATGGATTACAAAATCTCCTTGCTGAGAAACGAGGTGTGTACGATGTTTTAAATGTTGTTGGAGCTGGTTCAGCCACTGCTGCGGCATTTGGTCTCATTTGTAAGTCAGAAACTTATGCATCATGCTTGTTCACCAACAGATAATGGGATTTGGTTTACAATATATTTAGTCAGTCTGTGGGTCCTCAAATAATTTCAATTCTTCAATATATTATTTTGTTTTGAAATCTAGTGTCCTTTTACACAAAAATAAGGTCTACAGTCTTGAGTATGAGAAAGAGATTGATTTGCTGTCTACTCTGTAATTGACTTCTCTCTCTCTCTCTCTCTCTCTCTCTAGTGCCAGGATCTCTGCTTTGGCGGGCAAGGAATGTTGCGCTGGGTTCAGCTCTGGGAGCTACGATTTGTTTCCCTCTTGGTAATAGAGTTTTTTCTTCTCTGTAATTACTTAACCTTCACTTGACATCTCTAACATATATGGGTGACTGAAAAATGTTTGCTGTTTGGTTACTGACAGATATTAATTTGCACAATTACTCTCCCGTGATTTACATAATGTTTAAGTAAAACATGCTGCTACAGCAGCCCCTACCCTCCATCAGAATTTCCAAAGATAGCCAGAAATTCGTTTCACTTCTAGGGATATCAGTCATTTAAGTCTACTTGTTATTTAATCAGCCTTAGGAGATTAATTGCTCAGTCATATGAGTGGAAGATTTGATAATTTATGTTATTTTAAATTGGTAGAGAAACAACTTCAAGCTGTACATGAGAAGGGCTCAGTGAAAAGCGTAGAACGTACAATTAAAAGAAGTGATTTTGGTGACAGGTTGGCTCCAGCTGAAGCTTATAGAGAAAGCAAATGAAGGGAGAATGGTTTCTCGTTCTGATTCAGATCTAAGGGAAGAAACAAGGACTGGGGTTAGCGCAGCAATAGAGAGGCTTGGAGAAAACTTGAGTACATAGAACAAAATTTGGAGGGGCCCTGGATTTTTTTTCCGAGGAACGTGGAGAGTTCAAAAGAAAAGACACCTGGGAAAGCCCACAAAATAGATTAGAACTTTTTGTCTTGGGATCTAATTCTCACTTTGTCTTGTTCCTTTCAATAAGGAGAACTGAGAATAACACTCAAAAGCTTGGTGACCGAGAGTTGCATGATTTTCTTGCATGATTGTATCCCAAGCGTACGATTGGGTCACGTTCGTTTTGTTAATGATTGGCTGCGATGCATGCCACGTAAAGTAACAACTCATTTTCATATAGATTGAATGATCGAATGTATGGAATGATTCACTTTCTGTCAACATAATTTAGCGATCACTTCATGCAGTAGCTAGGGTTTGGGTATTGGTAATTTTCTGACTTTCCTCCAACTGGATGGATTCAGGCTCAGATTTGTCCCCAAAACCAATCTGTTGGCTCCCATTGTAGGAGACTCGAATGATTTACTCGCAATGAATTTTACAAACAACCAAGAGAAACTACGAACAGCAACAGGTTTTCAGAGAAATCTGTTTTAAAAATCGTCCAGGCAGAAAAGTTGTGGGGACTAATGGATACCAAAGCGATAATGGAGAACCAACATATAAGCTGAACAAAAAAATTATCACTGGTATAAAACGGTGTTCCTCAGGATGTGCCCAATGTAACTAAATCATTAAACCATAAATTACATAACTGATTTGTCTATCATCTCTGATTTGAAATAAATAAGCAGGAGTTCACTTTCCATTGAACGATATGATGCTCCAATCTTTTTCATCCTCTTCTCTGTATGGGTTTCTATATACTCCTAAAAGAAGTCACATGGGTAAAGCTAGGACTGAGAAAGTGCGGTCCTTGGGACCGCATTAGGAAGTGAGATCCTAGGGGAGAATGAAGCGCCCCCCCTCTTCTCTCTCTTCCCCCCCCCCCCCCCCCCTTTTCTGTAGCTCTCTCCTGATATCCTTTATAAGTTTTTTTTTTATAAATAAAAAATTGATTGATTAAAAAGAGATAAGATACCTCCTGATATCCTTAAGTTGCAACCAAAATCCAAGCAGGAAGGCTTATAAGGGCCCCTTTCATTCTTCATGGAGAAAATCTCATTCTCCTTCCTTGTCTGCCAGTTTAAGAAAGTTCAAGCATGAGAGATGATATTCGATTAATATCCTTAAAGACAGGTAATCAAGTCGGAGAAAATACAAGAGTTACCATGATCATGGTTTATGGATGTGCTTTCCCGTGCCTTCTTTCCAGTCCGTTTAGCTGCCTCAGCTGTAACAATGTATGCCAAACAATAGATAATCTACTTGGAAGTGGGCATATGAACAGAAAGGCAAACACAGATGAGGTAAAAAGCACAGTTTGGCATAATGGCAGTGTAAGGCCACGGATATAATCCAAGATGCAGGATATTTTGCAGGTGAAAACAGTAGCAGTCGTTTGACCCAAAAAGGAAGACAGAAAACAGGCATTTTAAAAGCCAGATGAAGAACCAAATTAGCTTACTTTTAAATTTCCGTTTCTTGTTAGCTCTCCTCATCTTCCTCTCTGCCTGTGTAAACTCTTCTTCTTCTTTAATGTCACCTTTGCCAGCAAACACTTCCTCAGGAGCCAGCATAGCCGCATCCGAGACTGCCACAGGTGCAATCTGTCCATGGAAGACATGCCACGTATGTCACTGGCTAGTTAAATAAAAAGCAAAAATTTGAAGTTGAAATGAACATGTGCAAATTCTTTACCTCTTCCATTGCCAGAGCTGGGACATTTGTTTGTATCGACATGTCCTCTATAACCTGTCCAAACCAACACAGAAGAATAAAGATACAAAAATGTTTGTGACACGGTGCCTGTATTTGATGATTGAAATTAAGAAGCTTACAGGTTTTGGTGCGAAGTGGAAATGCGAAAGAGCATCCAGCTTTAAGCAAAGTTTCTTAAACAACATGCTTGCCTGACCAAAGATAAGATGAGCATACACAAACACTTCAAAAGTCAACCATGGAAGAAGCAAAATGAGATCGAATGGCATGTTCCACACACTGTCATACGACATCATGAGAACATTAATAACATAATTAAATAAAAAACGAAGAAAAAACAGGGAATTGAAATGTGCATTTAAACGAGAACCATCACAACTTGCACCTCTTTCTTATGTTCATCCTTGAATGACAATGGAGCTGAAGCCAGATTTGTCTTTTGAACGTATTCTTCCTGCACTTAGTTGACATAATAGCTCTTCAGTTCTTGCCACTTTAAGTAATTAGCAGAAGGCTAAACCATATGATTAACGTCATAACAAAAGGTCACAGATAGAAGTTTTTTTTTTTTTTTGATAAATAAGCCAATCTCATTAGAAAAGTGAACACAGTACAAAGACTATACCGCAACCACTATTCTAAACAAGCCAGAAAACTAACGAAATCTAGAAAATCAAGAAAGGGGCAACCAAGCGCCGAGTTCACCCAAGAAAACAGTAAAGACAACAGCACACCCTGCAACCTAACCAAGGACAAGGAATAATCCTCAAAACATCTATTATTGCGCTCACGCCAAAGGCACCACCAGATACAATGTGGAATCATTCTCCAAATAGTCTTCGCAAAAGGGTTTCTGAAGCTTCGATGCCAACACCTCAGCACCCCTTCCACCTTCTCAGGCATAACCCATTGAAAATTCAAAATTTTGAGCACATGGAACCATAATCCACTCGCATAAGGACAATGCAACAGAACATGATCAACCGACTCCCCACCACAGCGACATAAAAAGCACCAATCAGCAAGGATCAGCCCCCTTCTACGGAGATTATCAATAGTTAGACTCCTACCATGAGAAGCCTCCCACACAAAGAAAGAAACTCGCAAAGGGCATGAAGACCGCCAAACACTCTTCCAGGGGAAAGGGAAAGAGGGACCATCCCCTCCTCTAAGCAAATCATACATAGATCTAACAGAGAATACCCCATCCTTAGAACCCTTCCATACGATGACGTCATCCTCCCCACTTCTGAGAGTAGTCCCATACAACAAGGCAAAAAAAGCGTCAAAATCCTCCATCTCCCAGTCATTTGCAGCTCTAAAGAAAGGAATATTCCATACCACCTGACCACCATCATCTACCAGACAATCCGCCACCATAGCCTCCTTACACCGAGATAACGAGAAAACCATAGGAAATGCAAGACTTAGGGGCTGATCACCGCACCAATCATCATGCCAGAAACTAACAGTGCCCCCATTGCCCACCTTGAACCGAATCTGCTTACTGAAAGCTGCCCAACCTTTACTAATGAACCTCCACAAGCTGACCCCATAAGAGCCACGACCAGATTGTGTATGCCAACCTCCCACCAAGCAACCATATTTTGCAGCTATAACCCTCCGCCACAGCCTATCCCTTTCCGTAGCAAACCGCCATAACCATTTGCTTAATAACGCCGTATTATACATTCTAATACTACGAATGCCCAACCCACCATCATACATCGGAGAACACACTTTTTTCCACTTCATCAGATGTAGCTTGTGCACGTCTCCATCACTTCCCCAAAGGAAGTCCCGCTGAATTTTCTCCATCCTTGCCGCTACCCCCGCCGGAATCGGGAACAAAGAAAGAAAGTATGAAGGTAAACTAGAGAGAGTAGATTTGATAAGAGTTAATCTACCACCCTTAGAGAGGTACATACGCTTCCAACCCGCCAAACGACGGTCCATCCTCTCAACGATCCCATCCCAAATGTGAATGTTCTTGAAAGATGCACCCAAAGGGAGGCCAAGGTACTGAAGAGGCAAAGAAGAGATCTCACACCCTAAAATATCCGCCAACTCCTGCACATTCTCCACCTCACCAATAGGGATGACTGCGGACTTAGAGAGATTAATCTTTAATCCCGAAACAGCCTCAAAACATAAAAGAAGGCAACTAAGGTTCCGAAGGTGTTCAGCATCATTCCCACACATCACTAACGTATCATCCGCAAAAAGAAGGTGCGAGATGGCAACCCCCTCCGAAACTTTAAAGCCTTGTATCCCCCCGAACAACACCACCTCCCCCATCATGCGACTAAAAGCCTCCATCACAATCACGAACAAAAGAGGAGAAAGAGGATCCCCTTGACGCAAGCCACGAGAGCTACTAAAGAACCCTTTAGGAGACCCATTAATAAACACTGAAAACTTAACCGTCGAAATACAGAAGAAGATCCACCTACACCATCTCTCACCAAACCCACATCTCCTTAGAAGGTACATAAGGAAATTCCAGTTCACATGGTCATATGCCTTCTGCACATCCAGTTTGCAAAGCACACCTGGATCCCCCGCCCTCAACCTAGAATCGATGCATTCATTGGCCACAAGCACCGAATCCAGAATTTGTCTACCCTTCACAAAAGCATTTTGAGACGAAGAAATTATCTTATCCAGAACGAGCTTCAAAGTCACAGATAGAAGTTTATCACACATAACAAGAGATTTGGAAAAAAAGCAGGAGAGGCAGAGCAGGGTGGAAATCCCATAATGGATGAGGACAGGAAATACATACCTCATAAATTTCAGCAAGACCCTTCTTGCTCTTATTCTCATCCTGCATACGTAATTTCATCCATCATAGCAAAACCTTCATAGAAATCAAAATCCAAACTATGTATAACTTAGTATGCAATGCTTACCAACCCTTTAATTTCCCTAGATGCTTTGGAGGGCAACATAGGAACCTTTTGAACATCATCAAACCGCCCCTTAAAACATCAAAGCAGGATTGTTGCTAATTAGGAATCTGGAGAGATGTAAGCCACAGCGACTAATGTCCAACGTGAAATATCAAACGGAAAAAATAAAGCCAATGTGTATTAATTTTTCTTGGAAAGCACATGGCCATCCTTCTCTAATGCCACAAAAAAGAATAATTTGATGACATTAGAGTGAAATCCAACTAATATCTACCAAAGCTATTAGTCTACCTCAAGTATCCGTTTCTTTATCACATCTTCAAGTGATGCTGTAACCTCCTCAGTGATTACAGGGGCCGGTCTCACATTGTGTTCAAAATCAAGATCAACTTCTAATGCACTGTTCAATGGCCTTTTCGCAGCAGTTACCTGTAATTATAACCCACATAGGACAATATTGAAAGCATATATAGATGCAAGGATTTGGGATGTACCAAATTCACTTCAATTGTAATCCAAGCAAGCTCTTATCTGACAATTAAATTTCTGAACAATAATATTACCTCTCCCTGCATGGTCCAAGCTTTTGGCTCCAAGTTTGCCTTTTCCATTTGCTCTATTTTAGATTGAAGCTTCCGAAGTTCCTTTTCATGGGTGGAAACAGTCTCTTGCTTCTTGATGGGAAAAAAAAGGAAAAGAAAAGATGAATGTGATGATTCATCATATCTGAACTTCCTCCTCACGATGAATGAGATTTTACAACTAGCAAAGATGTGCACATATGTTTAGGAAACAAAACAATGTGCACAGATGCTTTGTTGAATTTCAAAGAGCATTTAGTTGTAAAAATACCTGATTTTCAAGGCCCTCGTCATCTTCTTGTTCATCCCCCATGTCTGAATCTTCGGAACCATCGTTCAATTCTTTTTTTCGTTTTGGAGCCTGTTTTGGAGCTTTTTTATTCGTTGCGCCAAAGAAGTCTTCATAACTGAAGAAAGTACAGGAAAAGCCAACAAAAAAGAGATTCTAAGACAATCTATCAGCCAGAGTGTTTTACAAATACACTCCCAAAGGGATCTATGATCTAGAGCTTTAAAAATACACTCCCAAACATGAAAATCCTACTAGATACATAGCTCTACAGTAAAGATTCATTCATTCACGCATCCATAGCAAAAGAAGCAGCGTTATTCTAAAGAAATTTCGAATTAGATTACTACAGCGAAAACACAGAATTTGCTAAAGTATACCAGTTAGAAGGAAGATGAAAAAATGAAGAAGAACCACAAATCAAAAACAAAGTATCACCTTGCCAACTTGTCCGCATCTTCATCATCCTCGAGCCCAAAAACTCCAAGCTAATAGAACAAAATGCCAAAGAATCAGAAGACCCCAAAACAGTCATAAAAACAAGTAAAAGAATACTTCAAATATGCATCTTTTACACCGAATTCAAAACCATAACCATCTTTGTAAAAAAAAGGCCAGGAGTTCTTTGCTGGCTCAAATCCCAGTTCCTCAATGAAATCTAAATGAAGAAGACTTCTATAAAACCAAAATAACCAACAAAACGATTTTAAATAATCTGACAAAAGCACTCACATCATCATCATCATCTTCTTCTTCTTCTTCGTCGTCATCATCATCTTCTTCTTTTGCATCGACTCTCCTCTCCCCCTTATCGTCCTTCTTTTTTAATCCGTATTCCCTAGCTTCATCCTCCTCCAAAAATTCCTCCAATTCCTTTATCTTCAAAAACTTATCCTCGACTCCACCACCTCCGCCCTCCTCTTCACCCTCACTGTCTCTTTCCTCCTCCTCATTCATTTCTTCCTCATCCTCTTCCTCCCTCTCCTCCTCCTCCTCCTCCTCATCCAAATCCTCATCAAAATCTTCAATTTCCGCCTCTACAACATTCCTTCCACTTTTCGAGTCCTTCTCAACCGATAGAACCTTCTTGAGCTTCGATATCTCCTCCGGGTTCTTCTCGAACCGCTTCACCTCGCGGCGGAGAGTCGGTAAAAGTGAATGGGCTTGGAGGTCGATTTGCTGCCATATCTGCTCCGCATCGAACCCTTCAGTCAATAGCTTCTCGAAGGGAGATTTCGGAGCAAATGGCTTGAGCGACGCGAAGAGGTGATCCGAAGCAGCGCGAGCCATTTCCGACAGCGAGGGGCTCGGCGCCAGCCAAAGCGGGGGGTCCGAGGCTTTCAGGCAACGCAGGGCCACGAGCCCGGCTTCTTCGCTCAAGGTCGTCATCACCGTGGACAATGACCACCTTTCCCGTCTCTCTCCCTGCGTTTCAGTTCGGTGAAGAAAAAGAAGAAGAAGAAGTTGGGTTTTGCAAGTTAGGGTTTTAGACAGGTGAACACGTGGCAAAACGAATTGGCAAACAAAAAACGTTTTCCTGGCGAATAAAAACGATGTCACAAATAGGGGGGCCCTTTTATTTTTCTTTAATTTCTTTAAAGGTATTTGAAATTATCCTAGTTTTGATAATTTGTCAATTAAAGAAAAGACACCTTTTGTTTTTGTTTTCCTTTAAGACACTCTCACTCGCGGTTCATTTCCGTCTCTGTGTCACAGCGCCAAAAGGTCAGCTCTGTTACAGACACTCTCTCTGGCGGGTCATTTCCTCCGATTCTTCCTCGTCGCTAATAGTTTAAACCTCGTCGTCTTCCAATTCCTCCTGGCCGATACCAAAACAATCTGATTTTTTTTCTTGTTCAGTAATCTCTTTCGAATTCAAGTGCGAGCGGGACGATCTATCCTGAACCGGAATGGCATCATAACCGTCGACCCTATATAGGTTCGATTCCTAACTTGCACCTCAAATTTCCTATCTTTGAATCAGAAATTTATCATTTATCGAGTTCACGATGATCAATGGGGAGGGGACTCGTGGGGCCACGTCCGAAGTCGCATCTCCAGACCCCTCCAATTCGTTCCCAAATACGAAATCGGATGGTGGAGGGAATAGTGATGGCGAGGCCTCGCCGTCGCAGTACTCATCATGCGGAGAGTCCGAGTTCGAGCGCTACTGCAGCGCCAACTCGGGGATGGGCACGCCGAGCATGTGCAGCTCAATCACCACGTTTAATGATTGCTTAGATTCAGAGTTGTTTGGCTCTATGAGGAGTGATAGTGGTTTGGAGAATTTTAGTTTGGGAGGGAGGTTTGATAGGAATCATGGAGACCGAATACTTTCTGGTCCTAATAATGAATGTTTAGGCGACAGGAACGCTGAATTTCAAGAAGGAAGTTTGGTAGATGAAGAGATGGGGTTAAGGAGTGGGGCTAGAACTAGGTTGGAATTGTATGATAGTGAGCACCTTGATATGTCTCAGGAAATGATGGGTTTGAAGGTTGACAGTTGGTCGGAATTTGTTGTAGGGACAAATGATGGTATGGTTGAAGGTGTTGGTAGTGAAGATGGTATTGAACGATCTATAGGGTTGAGGGCAGAAGGAGTATCGGGAGTATCGCGAGGTAGTAAAAATGTGTCTGGTAAAGGGGCTATTAGTGTGGAACATATTGATGGATGTGGGAACTTTTTCAGGGACGAGGTTGGAGTAGGTTCATCATCTAGGTTTGTTGGTGAAGGAGATGGTAGTTGCAATGTCAGGTTGAATTTCCTATCTGATTTGCAGTCTGACGGAAGGGAGACAGAAAGGGAAGAAGATGGGACATCATTGAGACATGAGCATTCAGAGGGCGAAGATTCGATGTACAATTATGGTACTGGTGATGAGAGTAGGGATCATTTTTATGTTCAGAGAAACGTGCATTATGATCAGGTAGCAAAAGGGGAGAATGAAAATCCATTGCTTATTAATTCATCGGTGGCATTTGGTTCAGAAGATTGGGATGATTTTGAGCAAGAAATGGAGGGAGGTCCGCTGGCTTCTCTGACATTGGATGCATTCCAGGACCAGGAAAAACAAAATCCTGATACAGAGGAAAACCTTAAGAACTCAAATTTTATGACGTCCATCTGGATTTCAAGTACTGGTCACATAGACCAAGGACAAATTGTGACAGACATGTCTATGGCCAGGAATCAAGTTCAAGGTGGTCTTGCTTTGGCAAATAATATTGATATCTGTTATCAGACCACAAATATTCCTTCAAATTTGGCTGAAGCAGAGGGACTGGAAGGTGTGCGAGACCATCCTGAAGGCAGTTCTTATGTTCAAAGTAGTGATGAAGTGGGTGAATATACCAGAAGTTCTGTTATTCCAACTGGTTCTTCAAATTTCAATGAACTAGATCAAGAAGCACTGAGAGACGCTACTGCTATCAAGAATCAAACTCAAGCTGCTGATGAATCAGTACATTCTACAAGTACTATCTTCCAAATGGAGCCTCAACTACTGGAAGAAAAACTACCTGTGGAATTGGCTTTGAACATTATGGATATTGGTATGGAAAGGGTGCATCAGTCTATAAAGAACGACAAAGTTAGTGGTATTTGTGACGGTCGAGTTTTAGAAAATCAAGATCTGCGAAAATCTAAAGAAATTTTGGACATCTTTGGGGAATCAATTAATCAGCTTGGCTCCAATTCAAAAATTTCTCCTGAAAGCCTAAAGGCTGAATTATTTGAAGATCATGAGAATATGATTTTGCCATCAGCTTCTGAAAAAAAGATGAAGATGATTTCCAATTCCCCTGTTTTGGCAGATATATGTGAAGATCATCCTGCACCACCCCCGGTTAGTTATTATATTTGGCTGTTTTGTGTACAAGTAAATGGCTAGGAACCCTACAAAATGACTAGATAGACTAAACCATTTAGATTTTCAAGTGATTTTATTTTCCAATGAGGCTATTGATGTAAGGTGGTGTTTGTTTGTTAAAATTTTCGGGTATGAGAATTGGTGAAAAAGTGAAGAGAGGGATGATTTGAATGAATTTTTTATATTTATTGTAGTGGAAAGAGATGATTTGATGGGAAGAGAGATTATTTTGTAATTATTTCATTAGGCCAAAATAGAGATTATTTTGTAGTTATTATATTAAGCCAAAATTTTGGAATGCCACCTAAATCTTGCAAAATACTTTAAGGTAGAGTCATTTGGGGTGATAATGGGAAATTTGTACATGCTTTAGATACTATTATGGGAAGCCCTAAGTTGATGACTACTATGATGGAAAAGCCCAAAGTTGATGACGGAACCTAGGATTTAGAAGACCTGAATCAAACCACTTAGTTTTGCTTGTTCATTCTGCTTTCAGAACTCGGTTCTTAGAATCTGATTGGCACTCTAGCTTGCTAGAAGTTGTCATGCAGATTGATTATTTGTCTTAATTCATTTGTCAAGCTTGACATATGGTTTTATGTTATTCAGTCATAATTTTAAAGCTAGGAATTCTCTGTGAAAGGTTCTTTTATTGTGTTCCAACCTTAAGCTCGTTATTCTTATATTGAGTTCCAATTTTGCAGGCAGAAAATCTAGATATAAATGAATTCTATGATGAGTTTGTTCATGAAATGGAAGAAATTTTACTTGATTCCGGGAAGACTCCTGTGGATAGGTTTTCTCCTGAAATGCAGCTGTCTCTACCTTTAAGAGATGGTGGGTCAACTGCTTCTACTTCAGGAACAGATGACGCCTACCCACTCTTTCAGAATTCACTGAGAATTGATGGGGTTGAAGTGGTTGGTGCGAGACAGAAGAAGGGGGATATCTCCTTTAGCGAAAGACTCGTTGGAGTAAAAGAATATACTGTGTATAAAATCAGAGTATGGAGTGGCAATGATCAATGGGAGGTTGAACGACGATATCGTGATTTTTTTACTCTATATCGTCAGTTGAAATCATTATTTGCTGATCAAGGGTGGATTCTACCTTCTCCCTGGTCTTCTGTGGAAAAGGAATCCAGAAAGATATTTGGGAATGCATCTCCTGATGTCATATCAGAGAGAAGTGTTCTCATTCAAGACTGTTTATGTTCAATCCTGCATTCCAGGTTATTTTCCAGTCCTCCAAGTGCATTGATTTCATTTTTTTCCCCTCAAGAGTCATTTGCCAGCTCTCCTATGTCAAATACACTGGTGCCCCAGTCTACCTCCTTTGCTAGAAGGGCAGACACGGAGAGTAGTTCCCCTTTAGGGAAGACCATATCACTAATTGTTGAAATTCATCCGCACAAATCTATAAAACAGATGCTAGAAGCACAACATTATGCTTGTGCTGGATGCCACAAACATTTTGATGATGGGAAGACTGTGATGAGAGACTTTGTACGGACGTTTGGTTGGGGTATGCCTCGACTTTGTGAATACACGGGTCAATTATATTGCTCTTCGTGCCATATAAATGAGACTACAATATTACCGGCAAGAGTTTTGCATCATTGGGATTTTGCTCAGTGTCCAGTTTCTCAGTTGGCTAGGTCGTTTCTGGACTCTATACATGACCAGGTAATTTAGAGACTGCATTATTTCTTTACAGTTTAAAATGTTACCGTCTCTAGCTTCTGAACTAGAAACTCTTGATATGCTCTTTCTTCTAATTGGAATGGGGCATGCATGGTTATATATTTTTTTTCTTGGCATGCATGGTTATATTTGTTATATTAGAAATATGAATAAGAAAAAAGTCAGTACACAGGAGGTGTACTGACATACATGATTAATTTTTTTTTTTGCTTTCACACATCCGTTTTAAAATTCAATCTCAGTTTCAATTTAACTTTATCAGAGGCCTTGATAGATATCCATAATGAGTTTTTTCTTGCAGCCCATGCTCTGTGTAAGTGCAGTTAATCCTCTCCTATTCTCAAAGGTCCCAACCCTGCAACATGTTATGAGTGTCAGACGAAAAATAGGAACCATGCTTCCTTACGTTCACTGTCCATTTCGTAGAACCATCAACAAAGGAGTTGGGTCTCGAAGATATCTTCTTGACAGCAATGATTTTTTTGCACTTAGAGACCTCATTGATCTTTCCAAAGGGCCCTTTGCGGGTTAGCTTCTTATTCTTAGATTATTGCTAATTCATGCCTGCATGTTTTCTTGGGAAGCTCATAGAATTTCCTGCTCGCATGTTGGATTTTATCTGCTTGTAGTGCTTCTAGATTGAATTATGGGAACCATGCAGTAGTTTTCAATTTGATTTTCTCGTATGTGACGTGGGACTGGAACACCCATGCCACATATATGTCCTCTGAATAATGGAAGTACTTCATAACATAACAAAAAACTTAATACATCATGGTGGTTTGCAAACATTGTCACAGCAGCAGATAGAGCTGGGAATATAATCCAACAATAACATTCCAAAATACAAGGAAGTTGCTGCCCATTTAGCAAGAGAATGGGCCATGTTGTTCTTCCTTCTAGGTACCCAGCTAAATTCCCAGTGTGAGTGGTTCCTTAGTATGCTTTGGATCTCCTTGATGTCTTCTGCAATCCAATCATCTGGCTCTTTGTCATAGCAAGGGAACACCCAATCATTTATGCTTACAAACAGATAGGACAAGTTTCAGTTATATATACCATATTGACATTGGCCTATTTGATTGAGTTTTCATTAGACATTTGTATTCTGTACATATCATATATTGCTATAAAGTCATTGCTTTGATGATCTGCCACAGGTTTGGTTCTTTTTTAATCACATAGTATTTGCCTTTAAACAGGACTTATTCCCTTGAGTGTGTAAGGTGGAGGATATGGGTGGGTTCGAGGCCCACCTGTGGTGTGTTACCAAACGAAAATGTCTCATTGTTTATAGGGTCTAGAAACGTAGTTGTTGAATAACATGTTCATGGAAAATTTATTGTGGTAATTGTGGCGTCTTGGGAGAATCAACAACTGCATCAAAGATGTACTAGTACTAGCAAAGGTGTACTTAATTGCCTTTTCTAGTAAGTTAGTTTACCTTTTACTACAGAGGTTAGCATTTGGCACCAGTTTGCCTTTTCTAAGACAGCATTCTATGCCCTTCAGAGGCTTTCTCCAAAGTCTTTTTCCAAGGAAAAAATAGCTTTGGCCTCAAAAAAGAGATAAAATGGGGTTGTGATGCCAGCAGATTTAGTTTGAAAAATTCATGAGGCAATGATCTCAACTCATGAAAATTGACCTAGTGTATATATCTCTACGTTGTTTTTCTAAATACGCTATATGCATTCTTAATGCACACCAACTCTTATGGCAGCTTTACCTGTGATGGTGGAAACTGTCTCAAGGAAAATCAGGGAGCATATTACAGAGCGATGCCTTATATGCTGTGATGTGGGAGTCCCCTGCGGTGCTCGACAACTTTGTAATGACCCTTCTGCTCTCATTTTCCCTTTTCAGGTAGGCTCCTATACAATGCACTACAACTGAATGTACATGCTTTGTTCCCCCCTTTTGTTTGATTCATTATGCATTGGGAATGAGTACTGGATGATAGCTTGTGATAACTCTGTCATATATAGACTGAAGTCAGGGGTATGACCCATCAATTAGTGGACTCATGGGACGCATCATGTCTAACTATCTGTCTGTTTTCTCAATTGAATTTTTCTTTATAGTACGTCAAAGTCAGTTTTTTTTTTTGATTATGTAATAGCATACATCAGTCTGACCTGCAAAATAATCAACAGGATGGCGAGGTTGAAAGGTGTTCTTCTTGTGAATCGTTATTCCATAGGCATTGCTTCAGAAAGCTCACAAACTGTCCCTGTGGGACGCAATTCAGGTTCTCAAAGAGTCCCAGTGATGAGGGTAGTAGAGCTTTGGACTTGTTAGGGAGGAGATCAGATTCTGGGTTGTCTGTGGGATTGTTCTCTGGACTGTTTGCAAAGGCAAACTTGGTAAAGACGAGGGAGCATAAAGACAGTGACAATGTTATCTTAATGGGTTCCTTGCCAAGCACTTCTCTATGATCACATGTATTTGTATCATTGATGCACGTACTTGATCTGAAAATATCAAAAATAGTTTGTTGAGCCCATGTGTAGTATCGTATTCTTTTTTTTTTTCCTGAATGTGTAGTACCATATTCAATAATGAGTATTGACCTGTCCAATACACTGTTGTAGCCAAGGTTAGTTTTTGTTGCCTTGTTCATTCTTTTCTATGTTTGTTACTTGTAGTGTTTAGTAGACACAGAGCATTTCTGGCTGGATCGCATGTATGAATTCTTATGCCTTGCTGGATCGAATTGATGACTTCTGATGCTCTGTTTCAAACTCATTTCATGACATTTTCCTTATCTCAGACGGTTCCGGCTGGGCTGGTCTGCGCAGACGATGTTTTGACCTTTCTTTGGTTCATCCATTTTTTTTTTTCTAAGCAAGCAAGAAGATAACATTCTCAGGAAAGGGAATACACATGTCCCTTTACAAACAGAACTATAGGGGCCAGCATGAGGGCAAACGACACAAGGCTTACAAAGAGAAAGTGGACAAAAAGTCCAGCTAACCTAAAAGGGCCAAAAGACCCAACTAACACAAAGCCGCCAGAGGCGGCGACGACCGCCGAAGGAGAAGGTGACGACGGCACCTTAGTCCCGTTACCCGCATAGATCGCATTTGAAAGAGCCAAAGGAAAAGGAGCACACAAGGACTTCCAACAAAAGACGGAAGAGGGCCACAACACGCCGGCAAAAGGAGGACTGAGCCACCAAATAAAGGGAGATCGGAGACCAAAGAAACCGATCTGAAGCATCAAGACCAACAGAGCAGTCCAAGGAGGTCTAGCACCTATGGTTCTCTCCGTAACAAAAGACCCCCACCAACAAGGAGAAGCCTAGAGAACTAATAAAACCGGCTATAAAAGGTTTGACTAGAGAGAGAAAGGGAGCGGCGGGAGGGGGAGGGAGAGATCCTCCATCGGCCAGGTTGAAAGGGAAGAGGCAGGGACGAATCTAAGGGGGGGCCGTGGCCCCCCCAAAGATTTTGAATTTTTTTTTTTAACATTTTTTAAGTTATATTTGAAATATTTGTTTGAATTTTGCTTATAATTGTATTCCGGCCCCCCTGAAAAATTTTTTTTGCTTACAATTGTATTCCGGCCCCCCCCCCCAAAAAAAATTTTCTGGCTTCGTCCTTGGGAAGAGGAGCTGACACAAGAAGAAGAAAATTCTAGAGAGAGGCATGAGCACCTCTCTCTAGAAAAGCAGTCTTGTTTTCCTATACAAGGCTTTTGAAACCCTCTATATCTATGTCTATATCAGTTGCCAATGTAATGGAACATGGGGAAGTCTCCAAAGTCCATCCAAGAGGGGGTGTACATCCATGAAGTATGCATGGCCATGAAAATGTGTTCATGTGTTCCCATGAAGTTTCTCAGGAGTTTTAGATAACCTCATTCAACAAAAAAAATTCTACATTACTAAGCACAAGAGTCGTCGATGTTAAAGAGAATTATAAGGAAAAAGTATTTCCTCAATGAATTCTTTCAATATATATTGGTTGTTACATCAATGCCACTAACTTGTTTGAATGAATACATGAAGAAACTAAGACTACCTTGTTTTAACATATGTGTGTCTGTATGAAGAAATTCGCCATGAATTTGCTTAAGGTAAATATATCAATAATTCCCATATTTTATCTCTGGCACTTCTCTCTCTGTCATCTTCTTCTATGTATCGATTTAACAATTTTATGGGGAGTCTAAAGCTACTTTCGCTTCAGAAAGTCTCTGTCCCAGCTATCTCATGCACTGATAGGACTCGGCATACTTGGTTGATAGTACATGGTGTTTTAGCTTCATAATCAGAGCAAAGATGCAGTAGCATGGGATATGCATCAGTGCCACCGAGAAGTACCTTCAAATTGCAAATGCAGCCAACAAAAGGTGGTCAGCCAATTTCCTCAAGTGCATCAAAACAAGAATTTAAAGGAATAGTTTTCTCAGCTTAGCTAAACTCATGCTGACTAGCAAGGTACAGGGGCCAAAATTTTGAAAAACTAGGGAAATAATCAGGCAGAGAACAAGTTTGATGGTAGAGAAAAAAACGATATTTTCTTATTGGGAAATTTGGGTTATTATTGTTCAGGTTGCATGTAGTAGAGCTAATAAGCATTTCGATCATAAATCAGGCAGACCCACTACAAGAATTTGCATCACGATGCTGAAGAACACTAGTCTGTTTAACCTACAATGTGGTATGTTTGTTGCCGACTTCTTTACATGACATTGTCAAGATTGCATGTGGTTCAATGTGCATGGATTTTCTGGCTAGCTAGATAGAACTTCTGGGCAGACAGAAGTTCATGAAAAGTACAAGCTGAATGGGTAAGATTACGTACCATAGTGGAGCATATGGAGATGACAAGTCAAGAAATGGATATGGCCACCTGTTTTTCCAGAGAAAAGTTACCCAACAGATGATGAAGAATAACTGTGTGTGATTATAAAGATAACAGAGGATGGTTTTACCAAAGATTGATACAAGCATGGACTATCCACTGAAAACTGACGTAAATGACTGTCCATAGGCAGAAATATCCCATTCGAAACCAAGGAAACCTCTGAAAAAGGAAAACAGCCCATGATCAGGAAAACAGCCGGGAAATTAGTCATAGATTGTGCTAATTACAACAACTTACCAAGGAATTCAAAGCCGTTTCACCAAGCAGGAAAACAGCATTGATTGTGTGCATATTTATAACCAGCTGCAATAACCCAAAAGAAAAAAAGATTCCGTATATCAGTATCTAAAAAGTACGAAAGAAAAGGGAAAGGAGGAGGAGAAAGCGTCCTATGTGCCAGTTACTAGGGAGATGACTCTTATTTTTGGACAATTTCTTTTTAGATTGCAGAAAACAGAATCGGGTCTCTGTGTAGTGGTGTTAATTCATTGTTAGATCTTTCCTGCTCATACAACATTCTTGGCTTTATCCTAGCAATATAAAATGATTCACAATTTGGTCTAAAGTAAAATAAACCTAAGATTTCCTGGTTGCAGTTGATTATCCACCCTCAGAATCACTTGAGACCGAACATCATTTGGCTCTATTCAGATGTGAACATTAGCAAAAAAATAACACTGAGGTTTTATGTGATACTTACAAAATTTAGGTTGTAATCTTTTATGGTAAGAAATGGGACAATAATAAGCCAAAAGACGCAATCAGTGAGCATAACAGCACCTCCATTCATCTGTTCACAAGGACAAGAAACTGTCAAAATCAGGGCATGGAAGAAAATAAACTATTTTAAGTCTTATTGTTTTTTCTAACATAAAACGTGAGAAGAACAAAATTCGACATTTAGAAGGATACAGCTCTAATCTGTTTGGTGCCTCTGGTGTACATCAAAAAACTTATTCCAGTTTGCAATGTTACATGTTCAGACAAAGCACCATTTCAATTGAGCAGTAACATGAGTTAGTTAAGGGGACGGCCCTGCTATTCACTCTCTTGTGCCTCAGTGTGACACCCCTTAAAACATTCATTAATTGATGAAACTGTCAGGCCTCAATCTGTCTTAACTGTTACTTATTCTGCACTTGAACTGGTTGTGAAAATTTAGAGATTTCATGGGTAATGTTAATGCACTCGAGTACACTTTTGGTTCTGTCTAAGGTCTAAAAGAAGTTTCCTTCATAAGTGCTAGTGGTTCATAAGAGATTTAAGAGGCAGAGTAGCAGAAGATGAAAAAAAAAAGAATAGCCTGAGCGCACTCTGTTTTCCAACTTCAGCCCCAGATTTCTGAACAAATTACCTGGAAAATTATTTGAAAGATGTAACCCCAGATGCCTGCAGGTTTGCGTAGTTGACCTTGTTCATGTTGGCCTGAGCTTTTGGATGGGTTTGGGTTGGACATTTTGGAACTTTCCCCAGGCGCAGGCGCAGTAGCTACCCAAGTACCTAGCTCTGTATCTGCCTCTACATTATCAACCCTGTCGCCACCAGCTTTCTTATGATATTGGTAACACCCATGCATGGAGAGCACTGATCCGATCTGCTCATGGGAATTGAGACCATAACAGAAAGCACAGATAGATAAGAAAGAGATTAATCATATAACTAAAGAAAGATTTGAGAGAAGGCTCGCTGAAGATCCAATACATACCCCAAAATACATGGTGACTAATATAAAAGTCCACCTGTCCAGAAGAACAGGAAAACATCGTTACATTACATGGTCTTGATACCAAATGAGTAACTGAAATTGGAATCACATGAAGTCTCGTTTCAGAATATCCAAGTGATTTTTTTTTGCTAACTTCTTCCTTTAGGCTAATGTGGAATCACAAAAAATGGTGCAAATTTCCCTTTGTCTACTCATAACACATATGTTGCAAAACGCCTAAAAAATACTCTGTTGGATTGAGCAAAATTATGGCCAGACAAAATCCTCAAAGCATCTTATGCAAGTATTTCCAAATTATGCAACAAGAATGGACAGCTTACTGAGTGTAGAAGAAAAATATGCCGCCTCCATCTGCGAAAGCGGTGATAGTAAGCAGTACTATGAGCACCAAGAAAGCAACGACTCTGAATGCCAGCAGCCAAGCAGGGTGGATTCCCTTCAAACACGGCCTCCAAGTTTCATCCTCATATAAAGCACCTGGTTCTTCTTGCTGGATTTCTCCGATACGGCGTTTGCAAAAACCTTCATATTTCCCTATCAGAAAGACTGCGAAAATCATCGAAAGCAAGAGCCATATGGCACAAACAAGGACCCTCCAGTTGAGCCAGTAACTTGCGGTTGTTGTATCGGAGGTCATGACTGGATGCCAAGATTCTTTTGAGGATCCTGTTAAAATACTCATGGCGTTAATTTTCTTCCTCTGATTGTTTGCTCGCTGTGACGGATGACTTCCACCCCCAACAAAATCTCGCAAATGTGAAAGCAGAACTAGTACAAAGACCCATAAGAGAGCTTGAACTAGCGAGATAGGGAACTATTTACGAAATGTAACAGGAATGCCAAAGAAAATGAAACTTAAAAATTTTTGGCGAGTAAAATATAAGAATAAAGCAAAAGAAGAAACAGGGGAAACGAAAGTGAAGCTCAATGCTGAAACCGACAATCACATCATACACACATCCCGTTATTCACACGCTCATGAAAACCCAAATCCAGAGAGGCTACATCCCCGTGGATCACTGGAGTCTTAAGTAAATCAACACCGCAACCGCTACGAAAGATTTTGTCCAACAGAGAGTTCAACGACAACTAAAACGCATCACCTCTTCGACCACATTAATGCCTATGACTCGGCATAGATTCCAAACTTTAGGTGGATTTTATGTACAGAAAGATAAAAACCGACACTCGTTATAATAAACTTATAAAATGAGATCAAAAGCAGCAGCTGAATTCCAAACAAAGGAAAGGCTGATACTTACCAGAGAAAGCAATAGAAATGCGGTGGTGTATAACAGGCGGAGATGCCTTGCTTCTTTGCTTTGGATTACAAAACTTATAAACGAGAGAGGGGGGTGGTGGGGAAAAGGGCGGTGGGCTTTGAGCACAAGCTTCTTTTTGCTTGTTATCCCAACAAGATCCTACCGATCTGGCAAAATAGACCAATCACCAGAGCCCTCCGCGGTCTCGTTCTCCACATTCCCATGCAAATACAAATCAAGTACATGCATGTTTTTGTCACCTTTTTCTTGGACTAGTCTTTTTAAAAGTCTTTCAAGTTTTTTGGTATTACAAATACTAGAGAGAGAGAGGGAGAGACCAATCCCTGCACTAATATCGCAGTTAGATTCTCTGTGTCGGAACAATGGAAGATGCTTTACGAGTACAAGAACATCGTTATCGTGTATATATACAACAGCAGAAAATATATTCTTCACCCACAAATTATCATATTTTTGACACTTTACACCCAAAACTATCAATTTTGATACATTACAACCTTTAACTACTAATTTTTGACACTTTACACCATTTTTTAAAATTTGAGACTAAAATAACGATAATACTCTTGACCAATTTTGTATATAATAAAGATACTATTGTAAATTTATTATTTTAACAAGAGTATTATTATCAAATGGAGGGTGCAAAGTGTTTGATATTAGTAATTAAAAAATGTAAAGTATCAAAGTTGGTAGTTTAGAGTGTAAAGTATCTAACATTGGTAGTTTAAGGGTGCAATGTCTTAAAAATAGTATTTTGAGGTGCAAAGTATCAAAGATATGAAAATTTGTGAGTGAAAATTATATCTTCCTTGTATAATATATATTACGCTACTTTCTCTGCCGGGATGTTGCAATTAAATTGATAAGACGTCTCTAATATTTCTGATTAAGCACCCACTAGATAAAGTTACGCTCACCTGGAGATTGTATGTCGAACGCTCTGATCAACAGTGTCCTCTTTTTGTTTCCTGACAAAAAGGAGTATATAAAGCAGCACGTAGCCAGAGATGATATAGTAGTCCATATGGGACATGATGGCCCAGCTGCGATGATTGGGAGTTGGACCAGAGTTTGACCGAAAATGATTTGGGCCATTAATGTCCCTTGATTAACCAATCAAGGGGTGTTTTAATTGTGGAAGTGGAACCCACAAATGTTGAGGGGGCCATTGGTGGGTGCCGGTGGGGGCTAATTGCAGGTATTATATGGGTTCGTTAGTATGTACAAGAGCCACCAAACTTGGATTAGCCTAGAAAAGGACTAAGCCGGTTAGCTTTTTACTTAAAGCACTAGCTTCTTGCATGCGAAGAGAACCGGGACCCATGTAACCATGGCCCACGGCTCTGGCCTTTTAGACCAGTATGGTCACAACTTGTCCCCCAAGCTTAGCTTTCGCTGTGGGGGAATTTTGGTAATATAATAATATATCGAAGGAAAAAAACTAGAGGACTCCCAAAACAAACGAGCATAGACATACCCATGTAACCCATCACCCGCTTGCTCCCGTGGGTAGGACGAATTTAAGTTTGATTTTTCATTCTGCGAATACCGAAACCTATTTAAGCGAGTCGCAATGGTGTGGATAGATATGCAGTAATTCTTTAGAGTAACTACACGTTAATTAGGTACACATAAGAGTGGCCTGTCGTGCGGGGTTTATCCTTACCATCTAAAAAAAAAGCAGACACATGTATCTCTCATGCAGACGTTCTGTCATACATGTTGCGTGTTCAATGTCTTTCCTACATGGGCACGAGAAATGAAAGGGCACAGTATTGTTGGGTGGTCTTAAAGGCATGACGATTAAATCACATTCAGGTGACTTTTATAGACTCTATACACCCTTGACTCCCCTGATGCCCTTCTAAAGTTGAACAAAGAGATCACCGTCTCACCTTTCTTTACTTTAATTTCTCCGTAAAGAAAAAGCAAAAATAGCCAAATTTGCATCCTATATATTTTGAGAGAATATTTATTAATATAAATATCCAAGTGGGGGATAGTTAAAGTGCAAGAAATGTAAGCAAGTCCGTGTCTTTGGACCAAAGTTTGACGTATGTGTCAATTGGTCCATGAGTTATGACAACCTTAAGAGTTGTGACAAGCGTGGTCACCAAGCAAATATAACGCGTTTAGCCAGACGCAAACAAGTTGCTTCAAGAAAGGGAAAGAGCAAGAAGTTTACAACTACTTAATTTGTAAGTCATGCTCTTAGAAACCCGCAAAGTTGAGAAGAAGATGGGACGGGAATTCAACCTTTTCTACGTAACATATTAAAGTTTAATTTTCATGAAATTTTCGTGAAAATAACAGCTTAATTTAGCAGGGGAATAGCTCCCCAATGGATCTTGAAAAAAAAATCTATAAAAACATATAAAAAGTGGACCCTTTTAGTGATTCCATTAAAAAAAACACCCACCCATGACCCACCTTAAAAGGAAGAGAACAAAAATCCTCTCCGTTGTCCCGTGAAGTTGAGTATGATAAAATGCAATCATATTATTGGTAGAGGTCTTTTTTCTTTCTTTCTAAATCACGTTTCCATTAGGAAACCGAGAAGTACAGGCCAAAATGCATGTTCACAACAGATCACAATGGGAAATATTAATGGTGGAGGTCAGGTGCTGAAATGTGCTATACTTTTAATTTCCATGTTGTATGAGAATAAATTTGCATATTAAAGTACGTTGTGGGAGAGAAAAGAAATCGTTTTCCGGTACTTCATACATGCGTTTCTTTTACACGCAAAAAGCTCTGCAATTGGTTATTTGGTTACAAAAGCGAACCAGCAAATATGACATGATCTTTCCAGTCTAACAACAAACCAACGTCGTAGGGGGTTGCCTTTGGTTGAGAACTGAGATTTGGAAGTACGGCACATAGTTGGAAAATGATTTTTGCATGCAATCCTAACTAAAATTCCTTACTGTGGTTGGAAGAAAAGAAAAGGGAAAAGAAAATTAAAGAAATCCTGCCTTCTATTAAAATAAAATCATTCGGGGAGAAAAAGAGAACAACCATCGTGCAACCCTTTAAGCATTCCGCATAGATTCAGGTTCCGTTCCAGTAAATTTGCATTACAGTGAGTCTCGGTACGAATGAAACAGGAATCTTAGACCATAGTCATCAATTGATACAGGTTTTTCAGACAGATTTTCTGTACTACTATTTCCAAACCACCTGGAAATAGGCGCTATGTACGAGTTTAACGGAAAACAATGGAAGACAACGTTCTACAGTCGACTGTGTTGCTTCCAAATATTGGAATCAGACAGAGAATCCCACCCGTACAGTATCTACAAAACTCTATTGCTTTCTTCTTTATATTATAAATTTACGTGGAAATAGACTAAGGGTACCACATTTTGCAGAAGAAAACATAAGCTTAAAACACTTGTTTTAGGTACTGGCTATTCAAGGCGAAAGAATGATGATTGGAAACATCAGGATCGATAAGTGCAGTACTCAACAGTATCACACATAGAAAGAAAGCAAGAGAGAGAGAGAGAGAAATACCTTTCATATTGAGTGGCTATTTGTGAAGGGAAGGGACCCGAACAAAGCTCCAGGAGTTTTCTGCTAAAATGAGGACTAATGATCATATAGAGTACGTGAAGCACAACTTAGCACCAGGACTTCCAGTTGAAGAGCAACGAAAAAGAGAGACAGGTATATATAACGAGGAGGTTTTTCTCCCTTCCTTTGCGTATTCCACTACCTAAAACGTGGACACTAAAAGCACAGCCAATAAAAGACAAACCATAGCTTAAAATTGACCCCCTTTAATGATTTACACCAGCTTAACGCGGTAAGCCTCGCCCAATGATGCTTCGTCATATCTTCTACCTGTTTGACAACTTACGTGAAGACAGATGGAGCGTTATGCATACATCTTTAAACAATCTGTGCGAGTAGTTATGCAGTACAGCACACTACCTGAAAAGCACTAAACAAGTGCAATATCACATACAGAAACCAAGAGGCATCAGTTAAAAAGCGAAGTTCAATTAAGCCAAAAGACACCCCATTTGGGCTTAAAAGTCAGTATCCGTAAAAAGTTCTTTCTCATTTTTTTCAATTGTTCACAATCAACGAGAGAACCAAAAGACTCCATCAATAACTCAACTTGTCATTTCTTGTTACTGCTTGAGCTCTAATTCAAGTCTTTTAGTGCTTTCCTCGTACAAGGCCATTATTAGTTTATAAATTAGAATTCTTAAATGACTCTTCAATCAAATGAAGAGAAAGATACAGAAAGACAGACAGAGACGGAGACAGAGACAGTTTTCATTAATGAGAAATACGTTACTAGTATAACTTCACTGAAAAATAAGCAGAAACTCCCTGACCTCCGGCCAGCAAAGACAGACCAATAATCAGATAAAAAGGTCGTACCTTTGAGCAAAAGATCAGAACAAAATCCCTGCAAACTGTCAGGACAGTATCACGTACAATCATTTCTTCAAGTGGATTTCTTTTGTGAGTTTGCTATATATAATTTTAATGATTCATATCCCTCTCGAAAAATAATACTGTAAATTAACAACTATTCCCCAATAACGGAGATGCTCTTTACACTCACAACGCAAAGTACACCGATTTTTACACTTGCATTGCAAAAGATGAGTACAGTACTTTTCTAAACCTTCAATTTGATAGCCAAAAGTGCTATGAATGCAGTTGCTCCACGTCACCGAGGTTCATTGCTCACAGAGTATCAATGTCTTCTTCCATTATGGAGAGTGCAAAAGGAGCAATAGCCACATTAAAAGACTGCAAACCTACTTTATCGATGTGTTTCATCTCAAAGTCACCTTCCTGCAATTAAATAAAGCAAAAGAGATTCATTTTTTCCTGGTATTTCAAGGACAAGATCATGGACCATTATCAATAAGTTGAAAGATCATATGATGGCTGACTACGATGAAAATACATGTATGGAGATTAATCTCAATACTCAGAACGAGGCAGAAAAATTAATGACCTTCGACTCCAGGTAGCATACATTTCTCATAGAGGTTGGATACAATATGTATGCACCAGAGTCTCTACCAAACAGAGAAATGGTTAATAAAAAGGGAAAGCCTAGATAAACCACATGACCCACCAGCAGGGGTCAAGCTGAGAAAATCTTCTTTTTTTTTCCTTTTTTTTTGCGTGTGGGGAGGGCAGTAGGCGCTTAATAACATGAACGCCCAATGAAAGATCTAGTGTATACAGTTGTAATGTGGAAACTAAATTGATGGAAGGTTTTGAAACTCTATCTATGGGGGCAAATTGTTAGCAGACATGAAGATGATGAATATGACAGCTTTTAGTAGTTCATTTCTGGAAGTTCTAGTCCATGTTATAGTGCAGCTTTAGATACGAAATTCTTATGCCATGCATCACTTTGTCAATGATGGCATTTCATTGATAACTGTATCATAAGGATACAAGCCTCACCCAAGAAAATGAAACCATCTATTCCCCTGATCTTTTTCAATAAAGACAATACCAATGAATCTATCTGCACATAAGTTTGGATAGAAGAAAAAAAAAGAACAAAGCAAAACTGTCCCATCTTACCATTCTACCACTGGGAGTGCTTAAGGGGCATGCAGATGAGTATTCAAAACCTGTACTCGGAAGTATAACGGGCTGTTCTCCAATAACCCCAATACCCCTGAAAAAGCGGGATAAGGATAAGACTTCATTCATTTATTTGTTTTTAAAAGCGTGCAAATCCTGGTGAAGTACTAAGACTTATGTAACACGATGAGATTTTCTTGATGACTTCGCAAATCATACAGTAAAGATAAAAATAATCTCCCCACCTGACATTTTCAACTTTTCCATTGCCATCAGTAATAACCCAATGTCTTCTGAGAAGTTGAACAGGGCGGTCTGAATTATTTGTAATTCTTATTCTATATGCAAAGAAGAACTGCCCCTTTGAAGGTTGACTTCGGCCCTCTATGTAAACACTCCTGACTTGAACCCTGATCCCCTGGGGAAGAGAACGGATATTATGTTATTTCTAATCCTATTTGAACTTTTTTTCTTTCAATTTTACTATATCCTGTCCATACTTTCTGAATAAAGAAAGAAGGGCTAGGAATATTCCATTTCTTTTTCAGCTAGCATTAAGAGGAACATAGCTATCCTTCAAAAACAAAATGAAGAACGGATTGCAAAATTTAAACAATCTTCAGATTGTTATAAACTAACCTGTTCATGAAACATTTTATGGACGTAAAGAGTAGATCAAACAGAAACTATATGAAAACTGGTGTAAATTATAAAAGTACAGATGAAAATTTGACTTATGAAGCTTTGAGCATAACTGAAAGAATCAAGTTATTAACATACGAAGGTTGTTGCATCACTTGAACATGTTAAGAGAGAGTGTGGTGCAATTTCCTTTAACTCATCACGGTATTTAGATGCATCCTGAAAAAATTTAAGATAGATAGAACAAAAAAGTTATCAAGAAACTCATTGCAAAATTAGTACGTTGAAGCTCAAGATGCATGTGCATTGCACTTAAGAAAGAATGAGCTACAAATCGAAGCTCAAAAGCAAAGATAATACCATAGACTAAACTGTAGTTAACTGTGGATCAAAATCGATTAGGCTAGTAATAACAAGACAGGTGTTACATTATCTTAACAACGGTAATTCCTATCTTTCTGGACATAGAGCATAAGCAAGCAGCGTTGAGCTTCTCATACTTTTTAACTCCTTTCTGATTACAAATCAACACTTGCATGCAATACCCTATTTCACCATCCTATATAATGTTAAGGGATAGATTTTAGATAACTTTAATAAAGGCTTCAGGAGATACTAATTACAATTCTCGTAGGTCCTGCCAGAGCTTGGGACTAAAATAGAGTCCATTGGAATATTAGGACAAACCAGAGCATTAGGATATGCTTACCGAATATTCAGTTTGCGTAGAGGACAAGGAGACATTGTATAGCAGCTATTGAGATTATGGAAGACGGAAATTCCTCCAGCACTCGTTAGAATAGAAGGTTGCCCAATTTGAACCAAACCAATGGCTTCATTCCCGCAATAATCCCAGCATACGAGTTTCGTCCATATAGATTGTACAATTGGAATTGTGCTTATCTCAAAAGTTTAAGTTGATAAGAAGATATAAATTTTATTTTTTAACATTCCGCTCCCTTGTGGACCGACGAAAAACTTGGCTTTTGGCTGTGATAAATTTTATTATTTGAATTTATATTCTCTAACAAGAATCGGCAAGCGGAATACCTCAAACCTCTCATCAGCAACCGCCTCCTTTATCAATCTCCGTAGACGCAAAACCGGCTCTTCTTCTTCGAATAATTTCAGCGAATCGCGTATCCTTGCCGCTTCTTTGTAATCCTGTAAATGAAAAAGAAGCATATTGAGGGCAAGTAGTACTCATAAAATCCAAAGCAATGATCGTGTTAGAAAGCCTAAAAGGTCATCATGTGTTTGGTTGCTGAGAAAACAAACTATGCATAAGATAGCAAAGCGAGCCAATTGTCGAAGAAATTTGCGTATCAGATTCCTCTATATCGAGAGAGAGAGAGAGAGAGAGAGAGACCTCAGATTTGGCGGCAACCTCCATTTGCTGCTTCAGCAGAGCGTACGTTTGGCTCCGCGACAAGAACGACCTCGAACTCCGACCTGCCATGCCACCGTCACTATTCTGCTGCGAAGCACATGCCACAATCCTACAATTCCTCGAGAGATCTCTGCAATTCAACCATTGCCTCCTCGTGGACGCCTCGAGTTCCGCGAACTCGGAGAGTTCTCTCTGGCCCGCCAACCATTGCCTCCTTGTCCCCGTACTGAAATCCGTGAAAACCTTAATGCTCGGCGACTGCATTTTCCTCAAAACCAAAACTTTCTCTCGCTTCCTTTCCTCAGCTCATAAAAAAAAAAGTTTCATAACAATTGTTTAAGCTTCTATACAAGGAGAGGGACTACAGCAGAGGAATTTGCAGTGTTGCTTTAACTCTCTTCTACTCTGCACATTAGTCTTGACTAAATATAAATATATATTTATATATTAATAAACACCTGATAATATCTATTTATCCCTTATTGATATATGGGTTATATTATATTCAGTATGATCCATATGTTTTGAAGTGAAATTACTCATAAGCCCTGCTATGCATTCAAGAGCGGGGGTTGAATAAGAAATGAGTGTCACAATGGATAACAGTGGAATTTGAGTTTTGTTGTTAATACAAGGTTGGTGTCTGTGAGCCACAACACGGAGGTAGCAGATTTTTTCCTTGCCGCTCATGGAAGGGAGGGTTACACGTCTACGAGACAGATGGCAAATTCAACAGCAATAATAGATGCGACAGAAAATCAATGGATTTTATGTCATCACTTTATTATTCAATTTGAAATTGATTCTTGATCGTTGATACGGAGAACTAAAATATTTGAAAAATATAAACAAAAAGATGGCCGTCCGATCTCAGCAAAATTTTGCAAGGCGGGGGGGGGGGGGGGGGGGGGCTGGGCTGGTTTCGCTTTCACGGCATGCAGCAGACAATCGAAATACTGTCCGATCTCAGCCCTTTTTTCAAGCGGGATCACATGGGCTTTTTTTGTCGTGGATATTAGGCCCAAATAATTAGAGGTAAAGCATGGCCCATTTAGCCGTTTGGGTACCATCTCAATCCGTTACTCCCACCTGATTTTGGAAGCCAGCTACTCAGCGACAACTTGGTTGGATTGGTAGATCGTGGCTAACACAGTTAGAACAATTCCTCCGAAGCTTCGTCAAATATCTGCGCTGACAATCGATTCACTTATTATCTTTTTTTTTTTTAAATTACATCATATAATTCAGAAAAAAATTATAAAAAATATAGTTGTCTCATTGATGAGTATCATATTATTGGACTAATATATTCTATAATTTTCAATTAAATTATAAGATACAATTTGAAAATGGATACACACTTGATAAAACCAGCTTCGTTTGATTATAATCGTCCATTTCTTCTATTTCCTTTTGTCGCCTTGCCATCTTTTATGTAGTCTGGGATTTAAAAAATATTATAAAGTAAAGATATGTTATGGGAGTTGGTGAAAAAATGAAGAAATAGAAGATTTTTAATAAATATTATAATAATAATAAATTATGTTATGAATTTTTTATTATTAAACTTAAATTTTTGGACCCAAATTATTGAGGGCTCAAACCAAGTTTTTTTTTATAAATTTATTATTTATTCTTCAGGACAAATTTTATTTCATAATTTTTGTTGGAGTGTAGGTTGCTATTCCGCGAATCATGGATCCTCCCCTCGTCTGCAATCTTGTACCGGCCAAAAACGTGAGCCAGAAATAAAGCGAAGTGCGGGACCCCACGTGGTTGGTGGACCCTACCAGAGACAAAGAGGAACAGTCAGCAGCACTCTAGCAGTCTCTCACGTTCCGTACAGTGTGCCTTTGCCTTGGCATCTCAATCTCGTCACGGATTCTTTCGCGCTTTTTTTTTTCTTCCTTTTTTGTTCTTTTTTTTATCTTTCAATATTTTGTTTATAAACTTAAAAATAAGGGATAAATACAAAATCAGTCTATATTTTATACGTAAAAATAGTTTTAGTCCATGTGATATGAAAAATATCGATTTAGTCCCTATAATTCTATTTTTGTTTATTATTGGTCCTCTACCAGGGACTGATTTTATCACTTTCTAAAATCACAGGGACTAAATTGATGTTTTTCATATCACAAGGACTAAATCGATTTTTGCGTACAGCACATAGACCAATTTTTCATTTATCCTTACAAATAACTCATTTAATTTTAAATTATTAATTTAAAAAAGGAATATATTATATTTATTACACTTTGGTGTACTGGAATTAGGGTTGCACACAACCGGACTGCAGACCGGAAAATCGGACCGGATTTGCGGTCCGGTCCAGTCCTAAATGTTAAAATGTGGTCTGGTTCGGTTTTCTTTTTTAATAAATGCGGTTCTGACCGGACCGCATTTTGTAAAACGGGATCATACCGAACCACTTATAAGTGGTCCGATCCGGTCCTTTAATATACTAAGACCGGAATACGATCCGGACCGCATTACGAGCCTAATTGGAATTCAAGACTTTTTTTTGTCAGATTTTCACTCTGGTTGTGTTTGTGTTGTAATATTTTTGGTATGAGAATATGTGTTGGTATTGGGTTTAGTGAAAAGGTGAAGAGAGAAGTAATTTTTTATAATTTTTATAATTTTTTATATTTTTTTATGGGAGAAAGAGATTATATTGGAGTATTTTATTAGGAGAGAGATAAAATTTTGGGGAAGATTGAAGATGCAAACGCAGCCCCATCTTTTTTTTTTAACATTATTGGACAGCTTTCTCCTATTAAACCGGCCACCACCTGCCTAACCAATTTAAATTCCAAAAGCAAGAAAGTACAGAAGTACTAAAATACCCTGCTTATCTGTGTCGAAGAATGAAAAAGGAGGGAGGACACTACGGTCAATTCGAGACCGACGCACAGGTGAACAGAGAGAAAGAAATAAAGAATATTACTGGTGGGGGAAAACGAAAAGAAAGCTGATGAAGGCGATGATGGTGAAGATTAATCCCACAACGACACCAACAACAACGCCAACACCAATTCCAACAATCCCCGTACAAATGGAATCGTCGGTTTTCTTTGCCTTAACTACTCGCGTCCTCCCTTTCCCCAGACCAGTACTGTCCCTCCCAACTACAACAATAATTATGCTTCTCTTCTTCCTTCTCACATAGCAAAAAGTTCTCTTCGTTTGTCTCTCTTACCCTCGCATTTCAGCGTCCAGATCGACCCGGACCACGATTTTAGGTACCGATTCTGATTTTCGGTCTCCGTTTATTCTCTGTTCAGTTCAGAACATGCAGTGAGTGAAGAAAAAAAAATGAAATTTTGATCTTTTTTATGATATTGTTTGTCTTGAGCATTGAGTTTCTCGGAAACTCTATAATCAGTTTATTGATTTCTTGAGATAGTGGTTTCTGTGGGCGCTTTTTATGGTCGCCATTTGGTTTGAAGAAATCCATGGAGGGTTATGCTAAAGTTGGTTTTTTTTTTTTTGTAATCTTCCTATTTTGTGTCCTAGAATTTTTTTTGGTCATTCAGGTTGCCTGAATCTGTCAACAGGTTTTTATAGGCCTTTGATTTTCATTGGCATAGATAAAGTATTGAGATAGATATGCAAACCTTGTATTTTTACCAGTTTATAGTTATTGGTGATGTTGTCTGTGAAATGTCCACAAGGTTAATGTTGGTGTTGAATTTTATTTTTTTCATCTGGGGTATACTTTATTTGCTTGATCATCTGGTTCCCCTCACAGTCATTTATATTATGGGGTGCTTCATTGGGCATCATTGGTCTTCTGGGATGATATTCCTGAACTTTGGTTATTCATTAATGGTCATACCTTGTTAAGTTTGGTAAGCTTATGGGATGATGGTGACCTGTCTTGATTTCTTGCAGCAATATGTTTGGAGGTGATGGTAGCAATTCGGTGTTTCCTACTTTCCTTGAGGACAGTCGGTTTCAATATGTTACTGGTGGGTTGCCTCAACTTCAGTTATTTGGAGATGGTGAGTTTTTCCTGGAAATTTCTTTTTTCATCCTCCTATTACACGTTTAAATTCTCTACTATTATATTTTTATTGCTCCAAAATGTTCTGTTGTTATTAATACATTAGTATCGGTCTCTCTTTTTATGGACTATGGTCTGCTCCTACTATTCCTTTTCTAGATAGTTGTTAGGTGCTTGGTTGACCTTGATCACTAGGATCAGATTTCTCATTCGATTTGTGCAATTGAGGCTTTATTGTTGCTTAAGTTAAAGACTGTGTCTTTGTTGGTGTTCATGTCCCCAACACATCATGTGATCATGTAGCTCATAGACATTTGAAAGTTTAGGTAAGCTTTGAACCTATGCGCAATACAATTCTGCCTTTTATCGACATATAATGGGATTGGTGTTATTTGAAATTGTAACAATGCGAGGAAAGCATGCCCATGTATTTATAGATGCTAAAAGAGCATGTGTTTCCTTTACTTTTCCATTTTTGATCAACTAGTTGGAGTTGATATTATCAATTGATAAGTTGTGAGTATTTATGGTGGAGTGATGAATGCCTTCTGGTTTATTTTTGAATATCGGAATACCGTTATATTTCTATTCCTTGTCTTCTATGGCTAACCGATATACATTAGATAGGTGAAGGAATTTAGTGCAGCAGTGATGCTAGCACGCATAAACAAGAATTATGTGGCATTCTTTACACTCAAATACAGTTGCAAGTGGTTGATGGACCACTTCAACTTTGAGCATGTTCCATCAGGGGAAATAGTTCTGAAGAAATCCTGGACAGATGAAAACATGCTATATTCACCTTTTGTCTCACCTGACCCTTCCTTCCTTTTGTACTTATCCCTTTACAGATCTTAACCCTCTATGTTCTCTTGTGAATTGCTACTTATCTTGTCACGGCCTCTCTCTCTTGTTTTCTCCTCCTCTTTTCATTGTAAATCGACTTCCTGCTGTTGCTCTCCTGGTTTATATTGATTTCATTTGGGTACAATTCAGCAGCATTTATTTTTTGCTCTTGAAATATTTTCCTCATCTCATGGTTAAACTCATAAGGCGACATTTCAATCTGTCACAGTCCCAGTTGGATGCAGTGTTGGTCCTTTAAACTACATGGGAAATGAGCATACAATTGCCATGGAGCAGCCAATTAAAAGAGCCAGGGAAGCAGAATCTGTTTCCAGAGAGCAAACACGTTTTGTATCACTAAATAATTTTTCTCCAGAAAAAGCTGGTCAGCCTGGAAGCATTTTAAATCCTAACCCTGTATCAACTGGGCTGAAACTTTCATATGAGGAGGAAGAACACAATTCTTCTGTTACTTCTGGAGGTGAGAGCATGACAGCTGTCCTCCCTGCTATTTTGTCCCTAAGTGATAGTCTGAAGATTGAGATTGATCGGCAGAAAGAAGAATTTGAGCGTTTTATCAGACTGCAGGTACTGGTCTTAATCCAGGAATCAGCTTGTGGTGCTGTAACATCTACCATCTTAACAATATAGGCATTTTTTTATTTCAAAGTGAAGGAGCCAAAAGTAACCTTTTTTTTTAACCGACTTTTCAATGTTAGTACCAGCTGAAAGGGCAATGCCTACATCTTAGTTGGTAATAGATTTGATGCTGCTTTTCAGAGACTGATGTCTAGAAATTAGTCTGTGATAGATTTAATGCTTTTTTCTACGCCATAGGTTGTTACGACCAATTCCTCTTTGGTGTGTTTGAAACAGGAAGAAAACATCCTCAAGGATGTGAGGGAACTGAAGCAAAGGCATACTGTTTCTTTTCTGAGTGCTATAGAAAAGGAAGTTGATAGGAAGTTACGAGAAAAGGAGCTTGAAATAGAGAATATGAACCGCAAGAACAAGGAACTAACGGAGAGAATAAAGCAGGTTGCCATGGAAGTTCAGTCCTGGCACTATAGAGCAAAGTACAACGAGTCTGTAGCCAATGTCTTGAAAAGCAATTTGCAGCAAGTCATGGCACAAGGTGCTCTGCATGCGAAGGAAGGATGTGGGGACAGCGAGGTAGATGATGCAGCCTCTTATGCTAACCTCGATCATTTGGACATTATAAATGGTCCTGGAAATTCAGCCTCCATGACAAAACAGATGAAATGCTGGGCTTGTAGAGTTAAGGAAGTCTGTGTCTTGTTGTTACCTTGTAGGCATCTATGTCTCTGTAAGGATTGTGAAGGGTTGATTGATGTCTGTCCTCTCTGCCAGGTAATGAAGGCTGCAAGTGTTCAAGTATTCATGTCTTAGAAAGTGTAATCGTATCAAGGTATATCTAGACACCTGTATTTGTTATTACCACTGAGTGTAACCAACTTAATTTATGAAGGTTACCATGGCCAATTGATTTGTGGGTTATAAAATGGAGCTGCTGTAATTCCAGAGTGTTTGTTGTTGTTTTTTTTCTTCTACCTCTTTTCCTGAACGAGCCTTATTTGTTTTCTCACGCTATTCAAAATGGGTGTCAGATAACAGTGGTGGATACTGTGATATTTAAGGAAAGGACCCTGTTAATGCAGATGAAAAATAAGTTACTTACCCCCCAAAAAAAAGTAAAGAAAAAAAGGGGCATGCGGATCTTAGACATGCCATTGTATTTTAGACTTTGTAAATTTACATAACCTGAGATGAATGAACCCTGAACAGAAGATCAATATTGGGGTCAACAGTGACTGACTGAGAGAAAAATCGAAAAAGATCAATACATCTGCAGCATACTTCCTATTCGATGTTGGGCTCCATTTAGTGCCTTCCTCGATCCATCCAGCTAAATGGGTTGCCGAAAAGGCCCTCCTAGTAGCATTACTTTTATTTAATCATACCCAATACTTTTTTTCTGATTAATCATACCCAATACATATAAGTGTAGGAAAGAAAGGAAAAGTGTTGATAAAAGAGGTCCTTGGGGATGCAACTTTTTTTTTTAACTAAGCAAATTGGGGATGCAACTTGGTTTGCTTATATAATGGCTGAATACCATCTGAGATCAAACCTCCCAAGTCCTAACAAATGATCTTGCCAATTCAAGCACGTCGTCCACTCCTCTGGGCCATATGGATATAGCAAATAAGATTCCCCAGTCAAGTCAATGTTTAGATACATTGTCAAGGAAAAAACAATGTTCATATATATCTCCACTCCTACCCATTAACCAAAAAACAAGAAATAAGTTTAACATTCCATTTTGGTTAGAAAAAAAAATTGAACATTTCATTTAAGGCTTATAATTCATTCCCTCGTATTTTTAGATGATTCATCTTTTTTTTTTAAATTTGTTGTATGAAATAGATGATCTAATTTAAAAAGAATAAAAACAATATGCATTAAATATTATATAGTTCATATTGTTCTGCAATTAATACATTGAAGGCGCGAAGTCACTTTACTTAATATTATAATTCTCTACAATTTTCTATCAGAATAAATAGACACAATAAATAAATTTTATAGGACTTATTTGCTCAAAATTTTATATAAACATTGTCAAATAATATAAAATTTATTTATTGTGTTTAATTTTCTCTAAATTTTATTAAGTGGACAGAAAATTACAAACACGAAATTAGAAAGTTTTCTGAGCCAGCCACGTGTTTTGTACATGACGTAACTCTCACCGAAAGGTACAGTTAGGTGTCGCAAATCCTGTTGATGTCCAAAGCGTTCAAGAACCTAGGTTATGTTCGTTTTCTAAATTTTTTCAGGATTCAAATACATTCACAAAACTACCACCGAACATATTCAGAATTCAAACACAAACACCAATACATTTTATACAATCTCCAACAACTTTTTACTTTTTTTATTCAACATAAATTTTCTCTGTACTTTTTCACATAACTCCAATATTTTTTATTAAACAATTACATCAAAATCATTTCTCTCTCCACTTTACATAAAACACCGATTGAATAACAACTTTTCTAAAATTTTACACTCCAAGAGTACATATCCTCCCCATTCAGAATTCTATTTCCCTTCCACTCCTACCAAAAGGTCAGAATTAATAAATTACATCCCGACGTGCCGAAACAACAGTTTGGTATGAATGGGACAAGAAAAAGAAAATTCAGAGTGGACACTTAAATGATTTATTTATTTATTTTCAGATAAAAAAACACAGAAATAGAAACCCTTACAATATATAAATAAAGATATCTAGAAGAATCGCCGAGAATATGGGCGATTAGACTTTAGAGATATTTCCGCTGTCCTTTTTGTTTTTTAATTTCCATTTCTCTTTTTAGTGCCACTCTCAGCCGCCTCCTCTCCTCTCCACTGCCCACTCACACTGTTACAACCACCCAAACAACCTCGCTTCCTCGGCGGACTTTCCAAAGCCCGTCTCCATCTTTCTTTTCATTCCTTCTCCCATTTCTTACGGTCTCTCTGAGATCACAGTCTTTGGCAGCGAAAATGCAGAGCACGGCGTTCACTCTCTCGCCCTCCCTGCAACTCCCGTGCCGGTCTTCGAGCCCGACTTTCAACCCTAGATTCGACCCCGTGTGTGTCTATGCTTCTTCGAAGTCCCAGGATCTTGCGACCTCCTCCAATGTGTCCTTCGCTGCTCACTTGCCTCGCCGGTCGTGGTCTTTGTCATCGTCGACCTCGTTGAAGCTCAGGCCCTGGACATCGTTTCCCGCGCCGGCATCCGATGCTTGCGCGAATAGTTTCGAGTTGAAGGCGGCCACCTCGGTGCCCGAGAGCGCTGGTGAGAGTTCTGAGTCCAGCAGCTTGCGGAAGACGTTGGAGCTTGGATCTTTGTTTGGGCTCTGGTACCTCTTCAACATCTACTTCAATATCTACAACAAGCAGGTTCGGATTTTGATCTTCTTGGATTTATTGGAAATTTGGTGATCTGGCTGTGCATTTGATTCGGTTGTGACTGTTGAGTGAATGCGTTGCCATTACTTTGTTGATGATGGTTATCGAAATTTCAGGTGGTGGTTTAGATAATTTTTTGCTGGTTTTGAGTGTGATTTTGATATAGTTTTGAGGGAATGACTGGCGATTAATCTAAGCTATGAATGTTGAAATCTGTGGAAATGTGAGTTTCTAAAGGTGGTAGAGTTAGACGATAATGATTTCTACTTTTCGAAACACTTGACCGGTAAAGATTATTGCATGGTTGAACTTTTGCAAGAATATGGAGCATGATTTGTGGTACTTTTGTTTCACAGGTTTTGAAGGTGTTCCCATTTCCCGCAACTGTCACTGGGATTCAATTTGCTGTTGGGACTGTACTTGTTACACTCATGTGGAGCCTTAATCTCTACAAAAGGCCGAAAATTAGCGGTTCACAGGTACTTGATACTATATGGAAGTTTTTGTATTTAATGTACGGGGATTGATTTTTGTAGTGATTCTTACTTTTGGTTCGACTTTTTGATAGCTAGCAGTGATACTGCCGCTGGCAATGGTGCACACTTTAGGGAATCTTTTCACCAATATGAGTCTCGGAAAAGTTGCCGTGTCATTCACTCACACGATCAAAGCTATGGAGCCCTTCTTCTCAGTCATCCTCTCTGCCATGTTTCTAGGGGAGGTGCGAATTTCTTGTTCTTTTTTAAGTCATTTAATGTATTTGGACCACCAAGATGTCATGGGTAGAAATAAAGATGATTGACTCTAATATTCATCATACGATGACATTGAATTTTACAATGCCCAGTGAATTTGCCCTTTTTTGTTCCGAAGTCATGGGAAAATAATCTCTTAAGTAAATTGTAATGGTGGAAAAGATACATAACGTGCAAAATTTGTTAAGGATTATGTACATGAGCCTAAGTCATCCAGTGGTTCTACTCTTAACTCTTATCTTGATCCGCATCCAGAGGCCCACTCCATGGGTTGTTGCTTCCCTTGTACCGATTGTTAGTGGAGTGGCTCTGGCATCAGTCACTGAGGCCTCTTTTAACTGGTACGTTGTTATATCTGCATATACTCTTCTTTGTTACAAAGATTAAAAGATATCCTACCCAGGCAGGTTTTGATTTAGTTTCATTACTAAAGTTGTTACCCTAAGTTATGTAATCTTACTGTGTTATTTTGGAGAAGGGCTGGATTCTCGAGTGCAATGGCTTCCAATTTGACAAACCAATCTCGTAATGTCCTCAGCAAAAAGGTCATGGTTAAGAAAGAGGTATTCCACATTCTCCACAGTCATGTCTTCTTAATAGTGTAGTTTTTATCTCTTTAATATTACAAAATGATTTTAAGCAACTGTTGCACAGGTCTGTGATGCTTCATTCTGCTTTTGTGTGTATTATAGTTTTGTTGTTTGAATTTTCATATAACCATTACCTTATCTGTTCCCAGGAATCTTTGGACAACATTACTCTCTTCTCGATAATAACAGTAATGTCTTTTTTCTTGTTAACCCCTGTGGCTATCTTTATGGAAGGTGTCAAGTTTACTCCTGCATACGTCCAAGCAGCTGTGAGTAATATTTTAAGTGATAAAGCCTCAGAGAGTTCTTTATATTCTTGATTTTACCAGGAAAAGTATGGTTAATGTATGTGGCTGTCTGATAAGGAGTATATCTCATATTTCGTTTCAGGGATTAAATGTTAAACAATTATACACCAGGTCTCTTTTGGCTGCACTCTGCTTCCATGCCTATCAGCAGGTGCGCCTTTTTCTTACTCTGGCTTTTGTTGTTTCATGTAGTCCTTTGCTACTTATCTCTAGGAATTGCGATCCTTGTTTATGTTAATATTGGTATCAACCGTTTGAGTTGTAGCTTCTTATGGGCAGTCAACTCTTGTTTTGAGATAGGTTAAAAGTCGTCGTTCAAGTTTAAAGAAGTATTGATATTCCACAGAACTTTGTATCAAATTATTTCACCCAGAGATGGCCAATTTGCACTGTTAGATGGAGACTTTTGGCTGTTCAAGTTTATAGATGCCCAATATTTTGATCTTTTAATTGAGGGGATTGAAATACCCTTTTGGTAATCAGCTCTTTGCCTCTCAATGTGAATTCTTTTGTGGGACCCCTGAGTCTGCAGAGGCTCTGTTTCCATGGCCATTGCTTTGTTAAAATGGAAAATTGTTTTTTTTTTCGTTTGGTCAAATTGGTAGTGAAGAGGTTCTCCTAAGGCCTTTCACACTCATTTTCCCAATGCTCACTCTCTGAATTATTGATTCTATACTCCTGCACTTCATTCTTTCAATACTCCCAAGGGTCCCTTATGGTTGCTGAAATTTATGCCATATGGTAGTCCCTATGCTCTCGTTAAGTTCTAATGAACTCGATGTTGGATCATCCATAAACATTACTGTGCACATGAGAAGAGAGAGATTGAAGAGGGGGGGGGGAGTTCAGGCATTTTAGTACAAGTCACTGATTTTGTAGTCTAGATAGCATCTCTAAGGGCAAAAAGCTAACGTGTTAGCAATATTTGAATAGTGTGAGACAACTGAAAGTCTGAAGTAGAGACAGGACAAAATAAAGGTGCAAATAACCTGAGGCAAGGGAGTACCGTTCTAAAGCACTCAAGACTTTGGATGGGCCTTTGCTTCTTTATTGTCATTCTATTCTTTTAAGACGATGTTCTACGGTTGGAAAATTGTTGACCCAATGGATTACACTGCAGGTTTCTTACATGATATTGCAGAGGGTATCACCTGTTACCCACTCTGTAGGAAATTGTGTGAAGCGGGTGGCGGTCATAGTTAGTTCTGTCCTCGTTTTCAAAACGCCTGTCTCACCAATCAACTCTCTTGGTAAGTTATTTGGACGGTCTTGTAGTTGGAAAATTAAGGCGAAATGAGATCGGAATTACTTGATGTTAGTTTTATTTTACTACGCCCATTCCGATCCAGTCATAGAGATATATACTTATGCCGTGGATATGATGCAGGTACTGGAGTCGCTCTTGCTGGAGTCTTCTTGTATTCACAGGTGAAGCGTATGAAGCCGAAGAAAGCATAAGTTTTGTGGAGAAATTTTGGTCATTAATTGTGTTATTAGATGACAATTCATTGCAACCAAGAAGGTGTTTTTAGGTCAGGTGCCAGGCGGGAACTAAATTTGTAATTCGGTTTTTCTTTTGGGGTATCTAGCTGATTTGGCAGGACTTTGATTCTTTTTGGACCAGGGGCAACTGATGCTGTTGCCAGAGCCCATCCTCTGTTGTCTTTTTTCGGTTTTGCTCAAATAACCTTTCTACTTTCGGTTGGCTAATAATATGAATCAAGAATTTTGTTCCCGTGCTATATCAAATGTAATTTTAACTGCTTCAAACATCTGCCGCTTGGTGAATGGAATTGTAAAGAATATGAAGAGATTTAAAGATAGGTTAAATATTGTATTAGTGGGTTCTCGAAGAAAATTGACTTCAAGATTTGTTATTATTGAAAAGTAGTAGTCTAGAATTTCAATACATAATGCGAGATGAGAAGACATTGTGCACTCAAAACTTGCAACATAGAACTGCAATTGCCTACTCCAGTTGGGTACACATGTCTCACAAGAATTCCGGGAAGAGATATCTTTATTCTATCTTTATTTTATACGGATAGTCTTTCCTGCTTCTGCATGCCACCAACTCGTTTCCAATGCCACTCTCTAACATGAATTTAAAAAGAAAAGAACGAAAGAAAAAAGAAACTGATGCCAAAGGCCCATCTCTCTCTTCTAAATTTGGTTTTAAAAAGGCCCTTTACCTGCAGGCCTGTAGAAGTATATAGCATAGTAACTTGTAAGGGTTCGTCCTTCTAAGGGTTTGTCTTCATTGACTGAGAGATCATCTCCACCAAATCCAGGTCCTTCTTCACTTCACACTCTACTGCTGGAGCCATATCCATTGGGATATCCATCTCAAAATCACTCTCATCCACACAAGCCATATTCTCATCAACCCCAGGAGAAGAGGGCATTTTCTCATCGATAATAGGAGCACAAGACATGTCATCAAGAAGAGAGTCAATGCTGCAGCTCTCTTGAAACATGTTTCCATCTAAACAAAAGTCAGGGACCTCATTGAAGTCATATTCTGGATCGTACTCCGTGGCCTGTGGCTCAGTTGGTGCTTTGAGGGTGGGATCATTGGTTATGGCATTACTAGCAGAAGCTAGTCTTGTTCGATTCTGCGCCATGCCTGAGTCCAAGTTCAAGCTCTTAATATATTCTTGTAGAAGGGAGCCTCTAGGATATTTCGAACGACATTTGCGTTTCGAGTATTGCCGCCTTTTGGTGGCATTCCAGTGGTTTTTTATGGAGTTTTCGGTTCTTCCTGGCAATCTCTTTGCAATCTCTGCCCACTTATTGCCTATCACTGCATGGGCCTGAATGAGGACCTTATCCTCCTCTTCACTCCACGTATCCTTCTGCATGCAAAGGATTAAAAGAGTATGAGAAAAAGTTACTTGGCGTCCTTGTATTCCTATGATGAATACAGCTCCCACGTGGGTGCATCACTCCTCTGGTGAACCGAGATTTTGGACATATTCATGGATTCTTGTCTAATTGTGTACGTCTGTCTGTCAGTCAACGACATTCATAACGAGAAATAGGGTAAAGTTCGAATTCTATAGAATGAATAAGAAATTTAAACCTTGATATCAGGCCTAAGATGGTTGTGCCATCTCTCTCTACACTGCTTTCCTATTCTTCCAGGCAACATTTGAGCAATATGAGACCATTTTCTCACTCCATATTGCTGAACCAGTTGAATCAAGAGCCTGATAGACAAAACAAACACGCATCGAGAATAACAAAAACAAATGTAATAGATATCATAAACATATCCAGAAATGTCTGTATATATGCTAAGGAATCGAACCTACCTGTCTTCTTCAATCGTCCATTGTCCCTTAACAACATTTGACTTCTTACGACCTTTATTTGCCCTTATAGTGGTTGAAAATGATTTATTCTTATTCATTCCAACTTTCTTGTAGTATCCGTTTTCCGCTGTTATGCATGACACTTCATCTGGTATCACAAAATTGACAGGTTTGATGTCTTGACAAGTAAAAAAGGCCATGTGACTCCGACCTGATCCTACAATATCAGTGGGATTTTGCTGAGGGAGATTCAAGTATCCTCCGCTTTGGAAGTTGTCCATGACATGGCCGTGACCACCATTATCTGCAAATGGCTTACACTCGTATACATCGAAGTCAGTTGAGCATCCATACGTGAAATTGTTGAATGAATCATAACACTGAGTTTGGGCCACGAGGTTGGGATTTGATGAACACCCATTAGGACGAAACTGATCAAGATATTGAAAATCTTGCAAGAAGCCCTTCGATGAAGGAGCTTCAAACGAAAATTCGTCCTTCATGTAGGGCTTCGGGTAATAATCAGACGAAAGCATTGGTTGTGAGGCAAGAGTTTCACTCTGCTTTGTTTCAAGCTCCATGACAGGGAGATCAGGAGCAGAAACAGAGGGAAATGTCTTAGCGTTTTGGAGCTAGCTAGCCATCACCCTCTGTGTTCATTAATAGTTGCCCTCGAGAAGGCATTAATTGTTGAGGTTCAAAACGACCGTTAATATACTAGACCCTCCAATGACCTATTAAACATATTAAAGTAGAGCTACATTATGGGATTCGACAGGCCGGCCTCCTTTCACGGTGCTAAAATGGTTCAACATATTTATACCATTTTGACCTTATTTTCATTTTGTATGAATTATGGGACATTAATATGAAATTTGACGAGGATTTGGCCCCTTTCACGGATGCATTTGACCCACTGACTTCAGGATTAGGTTAATGGACATCATGTATATTAACTGTGTCGTAGACATGAATAGCTCTGTTCCATTTTACATCTGGGATCGGGGTAAGGAAACTTTGAAACCGGAGCTACTTTAGTTTAGTTTTGTTTAATGCCGATAAGCTTTCATCAAAACGACTATAGATCCAAACAAACTAAGCCGTAAATAAGACTAGTCGAACTCTTATGCGTCGAGATAATGGAGCTAGTCAAATGGATAAGGATTCACTTATCCTAAGGGAGGGGGGTCGGGAAAGAGGAGTTCAAATATCCAACTTGCCCCTGAAGATATTCTGAACATTTTCTTTACTAGAGTGAGAGAATTTGTTATCAGTAACTGAAATCTAATTCTAACTCAGCCATGAATAAACTGATCACATACTCTCTCTCTCTCTGCCTTGATAGTAAGTTTAATCAGTCATTAAGACAAAATTTACTGGTAATTTTGTTGGTGGAAAATGAAACACACCAGAAAGATGTTGCATTTCATACTTGACCACCGCTCTTTACTGAAAGAGGTGAAGATAACGCTATGCATTTACTTGCCCTTAATTGTGTCACAACTGTTCTTAATTACAATCTCAGAAAAAACTCTTAAATAGTCCCATTTTGAAGAAAGACAGCTATTAGTATCACTTACAGACATGCGTGACAGTCATTCCCAAGTGTTTCAAAATGACACAAATTGTCAATTTGCCTGAAGCCAAATCATACAAACGCTTTAGAAGCCAGATGTTTTGATCTCCAGATAAACAATGTATGCACAAATAGTACACAGTACAGCCGCACATGAGCAATGACCATTTGGCAGAAGAGTAAGGAACTTCTTATTTACTGTTTATTCCCAAATCAAACCAATAGCCAATATAAAAAACCCAACCAAATACCTCTCCATTGGAGGAATCGCCACATGGAGCAAAGACACCAAACGGCGGTCAAGCATGAATCTGGTTTCGATGAATGAGTGAAACAAAAACAGATATAAAACTGTCATAGAGATGAGATCATAAGCATTGTTGCTGGAAAGCTTTCTCAGGGTTCTTCCAGTCAATTTCCGAGTGGTGAGGGAAGTCATAAGGCATTTCTGCTGCAGAAAGCCATGCTTCATTGAACACTCTTATGACTTCTTGGTGCACCACTGCATTGCCCTCTGGTGTCAGATGCAATCCATCACTGTGTAAGGAAAACAAAAGAAACAGACCTTGATGTTTAAGTATGGTAAGCAGAGAAGGTCAAATAAATCAGTCGTTTACAACCCCTCCTCCCCCTGCAGGGGCTGAGGGTCTTCTTTCTTTCTTCATTTTCTTTTTCATGGTTGTTTTTGCCAGGATAAATTTGTGGAAAAAAAAAAATTTAAGGCAATCAGATTGTTCTATCAGTCTCTAAAATAGTCATAAATCAAGAAGACACTTCTCGCCAAGGAAAAATTGTTGGACCCAGCTTTTACAGTAGTTGTGAAATTCTAGAAGTAGAAAGCCACATGAATTTTCTTCTCCCAAATAGATTAGTTTCTTGAAGGCTTCAATCATCACAAACCTTAGGAATTTCTTCTGCCAACCTGCTGTTTCCTGCATTTTTGACCATAGATCAATGGAGCGGTGACCCATTTCCTTGGCTAGCTCAATGCACTGCTTGGCATAAAGTCCTGTCACTTCATTTGTCCTTTCGGGCAATTCCATCGCTTTCTCTCCATATAAAGATCTGATGAATCCATTTACAAGCTTACCTCCATTACACACTATAGTACCAAAGAAACAGTAAATACAAAAATAAGAAGTAGATCATCCTTGTATCCTAACGTTCTAGTAGACAACTAGAGTCTTCAAGTGTCTCAAGACCAGAATACCCAGGATTTTAAGTCACTTTAGAGATTTCTTTATCTTCTAAGATTTCAAATAGCATTCATTTAGAAGAGGTGAAGATAGTAGTGACAATAGCAGCAGTTGAGTCAGTTATGGCAACTCTGATGGTAGCGCAGGCGGCAGGGCATGTGGAGCAATTACAAGAACAAGGTAGTAACATAGCAACAATTCTACAATGTGTATGTGAGTTAGCATTGAAGATGCCAGCTAGCTTAGCCGATAGAGTTTGTGGACAGTTGTATAGGGAACATGGGATAAATTTCAACTTTCATCAGGTATCAACTCCCTCTACCTTGTGTAGCTAATAGGTCCCATTCTGGTCCATCACAAAACAAACCGACAATAATTATGGAATCTGATATGAGAAGGTTACATACTGAGCATGTACTTTTCGCCCAGCCTCATCTACTGGTGGTGGAGTAATAAGCACAACTAGCATGGTGGGGGAGCATTCCTGCAACAAAATCCGCGAACACACTGAGGAAAAGATTTAATAGCGGATCACTTATAACACCTTAGCCTACCAGGAAAAGCATGGACACCAAATTGTAGTAAGAAATGGCCCAAAGGCATCGTACAAGTGTTTTCAATTGTTCTTTTTAGGGCCAAATATATCCTTTAAGATAAAGTCAATGTTAAGCAGAGATGGAAAAAATGATTGCAAACATCCTGCAAGTAGTTTCAAAAATTCCAGCAATTTTAAAACTTCAAACCACACTCTTTTCCCTGAAGTATGCTATCAATTAATCCTAGAGACATAATGTGGCCGCACTATATTTATGCTATAAAAGATTCTAAGCACTATGTTGATAGTATTAATTCATTCAAAAGTAAGATCCAAACACATGCACCATCTTTTATTATTGCTCCGGAAGCTGGTAAAGACATTATAAGCAACTGCTAAGGGTCTCAGTCTAACCAGAATTCCTCCACCACTTTCTGCCAAAGAAATGAAAATGAGCAGGAAACACATAAGCATCCTTGAGTTGAACCAAAAAGGTGTTAACCTAAATGCCTAATTTACACGTAACTGAGAAGCTTTTATTGTTCTGAACAATAGATTTTGAATATCCTTCATTTCCCATTTTTGTTAACTTCATTGTATGCTTGGGTAAAATAACCATCAATTGGGCAATCTGGTATGATGAATCTGCAGAGAAGATTAGTTAACAATCAGAAGTCCATATAATGTGCAGTAGACAGTTTATAAAGTGCAATGCAAGATACTAAACATGTTCTTGAAATTATTAGAGAAGCAATATTTGAACCTTCAAATGATGAACAATCTTTCTGAGATTCTCCCTGTACTCCTCAATCGGAACATGTTGCCGTTCGCTAGTCCTCCCCAAAAGAGCTGCATCATTGGCCCCAAAGAAAATTGTCGCAGCAACAGGAGGTTTTGTATAGTCCTGCAAAGGAAGCCATATGAATAACCTGCTTGAGATTAACAGTATCGTAATGATTGTACGTGTTTTTTCATATGCAAGTAGATTCATCAGAACATAAACCAAGGGTGTGCCACCCAAGTGCACAAAGTTTATAAGGAGGAACACCTCAGACCAAACAAACAAACTGACCAAAAGCCTATAAAAAAAACACAAACAGACAAGAGAGAGAGAAAGAGAGAGAGAGAGAGAGAGAGAAACCAAACATAAAAAGAATCAAAGTCCCCCATTCCTTGTCCGAATATATGATAGACTAGCAAGAACTAATAATGCAGAAAATAAAAGTACAAAAAAAGGTGGTCTCAGTCTTCCAAATAGAGCATCCATCTCTTCAAATGTTCAGCAAATTCTGTCACGTCCATAAACACAGAAGTACACATAAAGGTGCAGCTCTCCAAGCCATATTAACTGTTGTTGTAGCGACATACCACTCCATCTGGCGAACACTTCAGAAGTAGCATCCAGAAGAACCGAAGCCAAGTGAGAAGACAAAACAAAGAACCGAAAATGCCAAGTAATTAGGAATTACAATAGGCGATGATCAAGGGCCTCTTCAGGAAACTTTCAGATAATACACCAATTCACTAGGAAAAATTATACATAAACCAAGCTACCAACAGTTATCTCCTAATGAGCTGCAGTCCAAGCCATTACCATCTCCGGGTTCTTCACCTCACCAAGTCTCCATCTTTATGCACTATAACCAACACAAGCGCAAATATAAACAAAAACCATTTCCAGACCACCACAAATGAATGAAAGAATTAGGTTATGCCAGCATGTCAGAAAAACCCATCGGATTTTCCAATGCAATATCACAACTCCAAAGCAAACAAGCACAATCTGACGCTTGAGAACCAACGATCACCAAAAGAAGAGAACAGCTTACGAGAGGGAAAAGTTGATGCAGTAAGAACAAAGCCCATCTGGTAGTGTATCCGCCATATCCACGACTCAGTATATCAGCCTTTACACATTTAAAAAAGCAAAACAAGATTACAGTTCTAAGTACAATTCTAAATGATCGTTCTCAGAAAAAAGGCAAATGAATACATGAATAAATGTGTAACCTTGCGAGAATAAGTGTCAGCAAGAGCAGCTCCCCATCCTCCTGTTCTGAACGACTGTTCCGTTATCGAATCTCCAAATAGCACGATCTGCGGCCTCATCCTCTGTCTCTCTCTCTCTCTCCAACTAGACAGAGTTGAAGTTAGGGAGAGCAAAATGTATGTGCGAAACAAAACGCGCCGTTTTACTGAGTACGGCTCAACCGAAATAACAGTAATTCGCTTTTTTTCTAATTTTTCCTCTTAACTTCCCTCCCTGAACGATGTATATTATATATTTCTAGATTATTTGTGAATAGTAGTAGGCTAGGAGCTACGCAAAAGAACAGTACAATAAAAAGCAACGAAAGAGACTTATTAAAGCGAGGTGGCCGCCACTAAAACAACCAGAGTCGTCTCAAGATAAAACCTCTATAACACTCGAGAACCTGCGTTACACAATAGCCCATTCGTGCTCCTGAACTATCCAGAGTCGCCTCAACAAGACAACAACTAAGTTCACTCGAGACATCAGCAAGGGGAAGAATCTTGGCACACGTTCACGGCCAATATTTGATGTCAAAAGTTTGACTGTCAAGGTTGAATTGGGAGTATTTGACCCATTTTTACATTTTAAGGCAATCTCCTCTTGGAAACAACATTTTCTTAGGCTTCAAAACCATTCGAATCAATTCAGAAATTTTAGTCCCAAACTCCCAGTGACAGAATCCTATGAACAATATTGATTGGTCGCTGGAGAAATCTTCAGATAAGGAAGAAGTTAGCATATGCCTGGTGTGACAAGAGGATCTAGCAGAGATGCTGGAAAGAGTTGTGTGCCGTGTGCGTTCCACTAACTTGTGTACCCCGAGTTCGCTACCTGCCCATCTAATCACTCACCAAATCCTTTTCAGGTCCTTACACGTGCCAGCCTTTTGCAGTGGGCGTAGACAAGTTGGCTGAAGTTATTGCTGCATCTTTAAATGTTGCAAGAAAGAAGATTGCATTGGGGTAGATAAGCAGCTACAGCCTAGGAGTAGTCCTACTCACATTCGCATTACTAAAATTTTGACAGCGGATATGGATAGCTGTAGGTGGGTGGGTGCTCTCTTTGCTCTATCAGAAAAGATTCTCGCTTGACAATCCCAGAGCAGTTAAGTGGAAGTCCTTCTCAACATGAACCTTATCTATGTCGCAGTGCAAATTGGACAGCTTTGACAGGACCTGTTTTCGGGTGAGAACTTGTGAGAAGACACTGCCAGACGGTACGCCACCTCTTTGTCCTGTTCCCCTGGTTCTGGAAGATGACACGCATAGGGCCCCAACTATCAAATCCCACCATTTCCAACATCCCTTGAACACAGCCAGCAATATGAAAGACTCGTACAACGTTAAAATTCTGGTCAGACTGGCGCCTCGTTGTGGACCATGCTTGTGTTTTCGCTGTCACCCGTTCAAATCGGTACCTCCTTTAAACAGCTATAACACAACTATCTCGCGATAACGCGAACCTCAAATAACACATGCATTAACGGAGATTCTAAACCACCACTCCATGTCTCTGAACTCTCAGCTGTTAACTAGAAGAAGAAAACGAAGCAGAAGAATTTCCATGTCTCACACTCATCATCTTATGTTGCACATAATATTTCATGTCTCACTTGCATCATATTCCTCCTTTTGGGAAAGTGCATTCTGTGATTAAGAAATTCTAGCTCAAGTCTTTGGAGGTTCGTAGCAAATTATAAACTGTATGTTCATGGAGTACTTGAAATAATCATCTTCATGAAATGGCCCCGTCCAAACATCTTTTACTCTCTTCACTATGAGATTTTGGATTAGGTGGGAGCATACTTAGTACTTGTTACGATTTTACAAAGGTATAGGGTGTAAACTAGCACTTATCCCAAAAACTTAAATTGATATGAAAAAACAGATTTTATTATTTGAATTATATTCTCTAGTACATGCAATAGGAAACCCATTATTGTATTTATATATTTGTACTTACCAAACTCAGTATTCAGATATATGTAGCTTCCCAACACCCCGTCAAGAACTAGTTAAAATGGAACTGATTTTTCTCCATGAGCTCTTCTGAGTTCTATTACCACTTTTAGATCAAATGTAAAGGGATGGAAATATATAAGATGACCAACCAACAGCAGTAAAAATAGATTGACATGTTTTCCATTGTCATGCTTTTTTTTTCTGCCCTGCCTTATGCGTAATACAAGGAAAAGTAGTACTGACATTATCCAACCTACACCATGTAGGAAGGAGGAAAGAAACACACAACTACCAGATAACATTCAGTTTCACGATTATAGAACAGGACCTCTCGAGCACCCTTGACAAATGACAACTAACCTCATCATAGTCACAAATTACGTGTTTTAGCTTCAAATTAGCCATGAGGACTTTGTCCAAGAACAGATGGCCCGGGACTGGGAGATTGTTTCCCTTCGAGTCCTTTTCCCTTCACTTTGGGAATCTGTTCCTCTTTTAGTTCATGTCGGGGGCTGTATACTCTCTGTGAAACCCGCGGGCTATTAGCAGGTCCGATACCCTCTGCTGAAGTGGGGGTCGAACTTGTTACTTTTGGACTCTGAGTGATACGGATCTCACCCCGGCTTCTTGTGACAATTTCATCAAGAACTTCCCCGTCATCAATGTTAGTAATTCTTGCCTGAGGACCCTGGTCCTGCAAGCACACAAGACATCAAGACGTGTAGAGAAGCTTCTGAAGATAAGCTAATAAAAGCCTGCTTTAATATCCAATTATTATTACCTCCATTCAATCTGAATAGTACTTCCTAAGGTGAAGTGATGTAAACACATAATAAAAAGTACTCCCTAAACTGTTAGCTTTAACATTTTTTATGATCACAATGCATCAAAGGGCACAAAACTAGCGGAAAGCAGGATCACATTTTAATTATGATAATGAAACAGGATACAAGAATGATATTCAGTCCAACTCTGATGTTTCAATAGGTACAACTAAACTGAACAAAATAGTGAAGGCACTTACTTGAAATGACATGTTGAAAGCAATAGCAGGGGCTTCCTCATACTCTGCAGCATCCAAGTCTTGAAGATGGACTCCTTTAAAAAACTTAGGGAGAAAATACTGTCTCACTGGTACGAGAAGCATGATTAACATGGGGAAAAGGACCCCAGCTAATGGTATCCATGTCATGCCGAAACACAAAAGCAAGTAAACTGTCTGGAACAAGGTGAAGGCGGCAATTGTTTTGAAGGGCACAGTCTCGACAAAGGTCGCATGATGCTCCTCCAGCACCCTAACAAATTACAGGCTGATCATCTGTTTCCTCTTAAATAAATAGTGATTACGCTACTTATACACATAGTAGTTACAATAAGAATATATCTGACATAGAGTGTGTTCGGTTAAGATGTTTTGTGAGAATTTTTTGTGTTTTGAGAATTTTTATGTGATGTTAACTTTATTGGTATGCATGTTGTAGTTATATTTATGTGGTGAGAAAAATGATGTTTGGTTGTAGAATTCATTCAAAAAATCCCGAGGATTCATGGTAAACGAACAGCCTCATAGTGTAAAAATTTAAGCTTAACATGTTCATTCGTCCAATATAGATAATACTTATCTGTGGTAGACTGTCCACGGACATCTAAGATATGAAAACTAAACAGAAGACGATACTAATATTACAAAAAGCTTAGAATTCATTCTCTATAACATATTGTGTAGATGTAGACACGTATACAAAGCCGTCTTAAAGTTTCTTAGAAAGAAAAAAAGAAAAAGAAATTGGAGAAATGAGGAGAGGAAAAAATGCCAATGGAGGTATAAGTATCAAAGTATAGAAGAACTTGGAAGTCCTAGAACCCATGGCAATTAATAAAAATAACAGGGAATATGAGCATAAACTTACTTGTATCTTCGACTTGGAGCTGTGAAAAGCAACAATATCCTCTCCCAAAATTGGTTTCCAGGCAAACTTTCAATTGCCATGAAAGCAAAGTAGCCCCAAAGAACTGAAGTTGGGATCTTCTTTAGAAGAGGCATAGCAGCAACACAACCACCAACCATCAATGCCTGAAGGAGATTGCTGAGGCGTTGTTCTTTAACTTCGACGGGCAAAAGATCATCAATATCCTTATCCACGTCAAACACTGTCTCATCAACAGGGGCGCCTATGTAGCCAGTACTAGAGGCCAATTGAACTGTGGATTCTTTCAGCTCTTTCAGTCCCTATTGAAAGCACAGCTCTAAGAAAAGAAATTACAAAGAGAAAAGATTTATGCCACAAGAAATCATAAATGGATAAATTTACCAGAGCAGATGGAATTTGGTAGGCTAGTGGAGTCTGCATTTCGTTATATGCTTCTTGCATGTTCCGGTATAATTGTCCCAAATTCGAATTCTTACGAATGCTTTGTCGGGCTGCAGCTACAAGCTTATTTCGCATAAGCTGTTCCAGGGAAAACCAAAAAATAAAGGGCAAAGGGATGTATTCTCATTACAGAGATCAAATGGACGGGATTGCAAACACAGATAATTCTCACTTAGCAATTGTAGCAATGCAATGAGCACACATTTTATCAGATGAGTAGGATTATTGGACTGGATTCCTAAAATGGTTGGATTCTGATCCTGCTTTTGTGCCAGGATTGTACCACAGAAGACAGTAAGATTCCAGTCCTATGATCACAATTTTATACTTCCATTAACTTTGCAACAGAAAAAAGGTGTTGGGGGGGGGGGGTGTTCTATAGTTATAAAATGAGATTCACTAATTTCCAGAGCACGATGAGGTGCTTTACCTGATGTTTTAGGGTAGCTAAGCTTTTTGTATGCATGGGAGATTGAGGAATTACACCGTTGGAAGGAGGAATGCCAATAAGCCCGCATAAGATGACCTGGCATTGGGAAAAAGGTCCGAACTGAAATGAAAATCTTCCTACTTACATGTGTCACAAGAGAGTTATTATAGATGGAGCCCTTTGGCATAATTAGATGTGAAAGCAATTCTCCAGGGAAACAGCTTACCAAGAAACCCAGGAGGAGGAGGTCATAATGATACGAAGCTGGTTTCTTCAGATTAAACTCCTTTTGTTGGGCAAGTTGAGATGCAACACTGTGGTCAAAGTAGTAAAGCACAGCAATCATAGTTGCGGGTACAAATGCTCCAACTATGTACAATGGAGGAACATTTAACATGTCCTGCACAACTCAACAACATGAGTTTGTAGCCAAGCTCCAGATGCAAGGCAACAAAAATTTAGCACCCTTCAGATGCTAGAGAGGTTTCCCAGTAGACATTTGACAAACCAAAAGATTCACCTTGATAACTGTCCAATTTGAGTATGCCCCAGGGGACCATGGATTTGGGCTGAAAAGGCGTCTTGGGATCCCTCTTGGAACATCATTAACAGGTATGTAAGACACACTAGTCCATACAAGCACCATAAGTGGGACTCCATAATCGGCAATAAATCCCCGTAGCCAACCTATAAACTTGCATTACACGTATTACATAATCATTAGGCAACAAAAGTGATATTCTCTCCCCTGATAGCAAGCACCTAAGAAATTTTCAAAAGGGACAACTGCGATTTATCTTTTAACCCCATACTGTTGATTCCAAAGCAAACTCCCCATACCTGTCCCATAGCGCCAGGACCTAGCTTTACGACTTCTTAGTGCAGTAAGAAGAAGACCAAAGGACAGAACCAATGCAAACATTCCATTGCCAAATCGCCAGGGTAGTTGGAGTGCAGTCTGATCTGGATTTTCTCTCTGGGGGATGCGAAACTCTTCCACAACTCCCTGTAGTATGAAGTCCATAAATTGAAGTAACTACAGAGAGAATGTTTATAGAGAGAGTACCATTTTGTGTGATTCGGGGAAAAAGGTATATTATTTGAGAACTTAACACCACCATGAAAATTCCTCGCTACTCTAGAAGCTTTCCAACTTTCTTTCAGAGATACGGTTGTCTCATGAACCTCCCAATCCTCGTTAGTCAAAAAATGAAGCTATTTAACAATGTTTAATCATAAAGGATAATCACCCGTATGGCTTGCTGCATAAATAGCATTGCGATTAGCAGACCAAACAATTCCCCCGCAAGCCGTGTAAACCTATTAATAATGGAGCAGGCACCCAATATGGCCAGCAAGAAGAGCAAAAGGGCCGTCCACACACATACCCTGAAAACCAATAATGTATAAAGAGCGTCAAATTTTATCAGCACAGATCAGCCCCCTTCACATTATTAAAGTACCAAGAATGTTCATGAGATACCATCCAGTCCAGGCTAAGAAGAGTTTCTGCCCTAAATCCTTTCGGTCCTTGGCAAAGTTGAACATGAACGTATACATCAATACTGTTGGCTCAGCCACTCCTAGAATGAGTAGGGGCTGTCCTCCAACAACTGAGTGGATAAGACCACAAAGGGCTGTTGATGCAAGAGTTTGCACCGCAGTCAAAGTTCCTTCTGTGACACAAAAAATAAACATGTTTTAGAAAACTATACCAAATTACCGACTAAAACAGGATGTTATTAACCCGCAAATGGCAAAATTCATCACACCGGTATTTCTCTCCAGCTGCTCCCCGAAAGATATAACTGGAATTGCTGAAGCAAAAAATATGTATGTAGTTGGAGCCAGGATCCTAATACAGAAGACAATAACCAAAGATTGAATATGACCAAAACATAAAAAGTAGTAATATCTGCAAAATTGAGCACTGTATGTGGACCAGAGCTGTGATGGCTATCCAGATAGTAATAAAAGCAATAACAACATTCTACTGTGGCTGTGATACAAGGATGACGATTACAAGAGTCACAAACCTGATACCCGCTTGGATTCCACCAGTCCAGTCTTGTTTGTAGCATAAAAGTCTTCCTTTGAGGTCATCCTTGATTCCACGGAAGGGAACAAATGTTTCTTCCATGATAGGTCAAATACTTTGTGAAGAAGAAGGATTTGAACGAACTTGGTTTTTGGTTTGAGTAACAAGTGATACAGGATATATGTGAAATGGAAGATGTTTAACTGAGGTTCAAAGTTAAGGGACTCGTGAGGCCAACATGGTTACTAAACTTGCATTAGAGGAGATATAGGTGTATGTTATGCAAAATTATGGGCAGAGAGGCAAGTATTCTCTCTTCATTATTAGAGGTCGTAGGAAAATCCCGGAAAAAAAATGTTGAAATATGACAGATCCTCTATGATATCCATAAGCAAATGAATTAAGTCGAAGAAATTACATTTCAAGCGAGTTTGAAAGAAAGAATGGAGTATGTCGCTATGAAGAAGAACATAAGAATTTACCTGGTAATGAATGTAATTACTTGGATTCCATATCTCAGCAAAGAATCAAAGAATTTTAGCGAATGGAATCCATAGAGAATTAGGAAGTTCGAAACTTTAACGAAACTGACAGATAATCTGCATATAATGAGATCAGAACTAGCGGTTGACTTCTTCAAAGCTCAGATCCATCACCTTCCCTTTTCTCTCAACCTTCAAAAAGGCCTCTTTTTCCCACCCGAAAGTACACCAACGTATCAAAATGCAGCGCAATGCTAAGAGTTAATTACATGGTAAAACTTTTTAAATGCTAAAATTGGTGAAAATCGTAGACAAGCACTAGAGGAGGGCAAGAACCACCAAATTAACGAGAACCCGTCATCATACACTGCATTTATGATGGTTCAGAACAATCTGAAGCAAATGGGCATAAACAGAAAGACGAAAATAGAAACGTATGCAGAAAGACTAGCGAGGAAACATGGTTAAACCACAACGATGATTGCTTCAGAACACTTTCGAGCACATGGGCATCAACGGAACTGTAAAATAAGCAACAGAACAGCTAAACCAAAGTTACATTATTCAAAGGGGACCTTTCTAAGCAACAACAGAGACAGTTGAGCCTGGAGGAACTCAGAAAGTTAGAGAGCAGCAATGGCTCGCAGTTACATACGCTGAGAGCGCAGGACAATATATAAAGACAGTAAAGGCAAGCAAGGTTCAGATGTAACCCAAAACAACTGACAACCCAGGCAATAAATTAGCACAGAGAGTATCTCAGAGACTTTAGCAAACTCACACAGCAAATGCAAGGGATTTTCGCGTGAATGGGGAATGGTGTCCTGTGGAGACTAGCTGGCCTATAAATAAACCATCTCAGCCATCCAATAAAACAAAAAATATGACTAGAGAGAGAAAGAAAGCAGGGAGTCCTGTTTTATCAAAAAAAAAAAAAACTTCCCGTCAGAGTGGCAGAGTGCTGAGAAATGAGACTAGAAAGCTGAACATTATATTAAACTTGCCTTTTAGAAATGTTGGGTAAATTTTTCGGCTCTTCCCTTCTCAAAACCACCTTATGGTACAGGTACATACGTTCAATGACGTCCTTAAAATTAAATTACCCCCAAAAAGTCCTTAAATTTAGCCTAATCTTTATCTGAAAGCGTTACGTACTTTCTTACCACTTTTTTTTTCTTGACATTACTTTATTACCACTCAATCGAGGGTATTGTTGAACTAGCTAGCAACGAACGAGAAGTTGAGTTTCAAAGATGTTGATTGACAGGTAAGAAGGAAGACAAAAACAGTGATGCAACTGAAGCTTTCTACTCTCTAGCCATAACAGCGACCGAAAAAACCCAGATCAGGGAAATGAGTTTCACATAAGGCTTGGGGTCTCTGCAAATCAAAGGACGTGATTTTTTTCTTTTTTTCTTATTTTTTTTTCTAGGCAATCAGAGGATGTGGTTGCTAAGCTTGACAAATTACAATCGATATTCCAACACCTGATCTTATTGTCTAAAATGGCTATGAACTTCTATTTTCCAACCTTCACATCTTACATTAGTTACCCAGAAGAGAACGTTGACACCTTATTATGTTTTCAAATGAACTTGTAGCACCTTCTTTTCAATGTATTATTTTGGTACAATTTATAAGTCCTACGTGTGGGTTCTTCAACAGAACGAGTACTGTTCGTCCACGGATATAATTCTCTAGCTTTTTTATGGATCAGTAACCCCACAATGGAGTTCGTATGAATATTTAAAGATGATCAAGCTTTTAAAATGATAACGGTTCATCAAAAAGTCATCGAAACCTTTTTCAGAATGTTGTATCATCTTTCCGAAAAAGCATGCAGCTTCAAACTTTATTGTGGAGAGTTGGTTGTGCAACGCTATTAGCATGCATTATTTAACCTTATCATCGCGACAGAACAGATTAATTAAGTTCAACTTCGTTTTCATATTATCTCTATAATCATTGGGCACCGCCATGTTTTTGTTATCATCCGCTCCCTGTAGTCATCGCATCCTATATACCCTCAAAGGTCGTCCACACCACCCCCAACATCTACTGATAAGCAACCCAGAAAAAATATAGAAAACGACAAAACTGAAGCACGCCGGGCGGAATTCGTTAATTAGTGACCTATTTCCAGTTCGACTTTGTTAGCGCATTTTTATATTGTCAAAATTTCGTGTCAAAATATATCTTGTCCGAGTTGTAATTTTGGTCCCTACATTTATTCAATTGTTAGAGTTTATGGTTTGTCAAAAATCTTCACCACGTTCAACCAGCGTTCAACATGCGCTCGAGCGGCCTTGGAAAAATTCATACAGAGTCATCACGTTCAACCAGCGTTAGACGAGCGCTCGAGCGACCATTGAAAAAATGAAGACAGAGTCACAACGTTAGACCAGCGTTAGACAAGCGCTCAGTGCAAATTTCAGACAGAAACATAAGCGTTTGACCAGCGCTCGAGCGACTTCCGGGCGAATTTCAAAAATCCCTGAATTTTTGGAATTTCCTTTTCAGATGTTAGGAAACCCTACTAGGTTTCGTGGGAGGTCGTCTTAAAGGTTACTGAGGCTTCCATTGAGCAAACCAATGCCTCCTTTCTTGAAAGAAAAACCCAAGAAGATTTGTGCTTCAAGATTGACAAGTTTTCTCTCTTGTTCGATCAAATATCTTTGTAACCTTTATGGTGTTGAATGAGTGCTGAAGAACAAGGGTGTTCGGTGAAGAATCCATAAGAAGATCCTCAAAGGTTTGAGGGGAATGCCGCACTGAGCGGGTCTAAACAGGGAGGCTTAGATTATTACATCAGGGTTGTCAGAGTCAAGCAACATGGGTTGCCCGTGTCTGAATCACTGTTTGTAAGGTTTTCTTCTTAGTGGATTCTAGATAGCTGCTAGCCCGGAGTGGTTTTTCCTTTTAATGGTATTTCAAAAGTTGTCCACTTCGTCACCAAATTCTTGTCTCTTTGTGTGATTGAAGTTTATTTAATTTTTCGCTGCCTATTTGTTGACTTAGTTGATTATTATGTATATCTAGATTGAATAATTTTAAAACATATTTTAAAATTGTTATTGATTTGTTTATTAAAAGAAAAATACATATTTTTTGTCTCAAAATATTATTAGGGTCTAAACTAAAATTTTCAGACTTTATGCAAAATCACTGTTCTTTAATCATCTCAAAAACTTCTTTTTCCACTCCAATTAATCAATTCTCTTTGCGCCGCGCTCGTGCTAGTGGTACTGATCAGATTAGACATTATATATGTATATGACGGCGCTATTGAGAATAATGGAGCGTGGAAGGACAAACAACGTACAAACTAAGGTTGTCCATTAAGCATGTAATAGTACTGCATCGTTTCCGAAGACAATAAGCCAAACATGTGAATGATTTGACACAATTCGAGATAAAAAAAAAGGATGATTTGACACGAGAAAAAGATAGAAAGGATATATGAGACTGTTGAAGAATTATATTGTAAATAAATATTTAGTTGATTTTTAAATTTTATTGATATAGGTGTAATTTTTTTAAAAAAATTATATCAATATACGTAAAAAATAATATTAAATTATATTAATATGCACGTAAAAATAATATTTAGAATATAAATATAAATTTTAAAATTTTTAATCAAACCAACATGCTTAAATTAAGATAATATCTCATGTAAATTAACAATATTTTAAGGTACACGATAAAAAGGCATTTACTACCTTTTAGCTGGCCGTCTAACCAAAACTTCGGTTCATGTTTATGGAATGGGGTAAGTCATGATAAGTACGTTTTGGTTTTGATTAGATTAGGTAGGTTGTACGTACCGAATTATAAAATAATGGTCCCCAACGTAAGTGTGGAGCCTAAGAGTTTGATACGCAACTTAAGAGCTGATATTTTGGGACTTAGCCAAAAAAAAAATAGCACTTTAATTTTCTCTCGTTTCACGACACCGCATTCATCTTAACAGTAAGATATCTATATTATGATATTATCCCACTGCCGGGTGCCGACTGGATGGGCCAATAAACCTCCAAGTCCAATACCATCTTCAACTGGTCGAGTATGATCTCATGAGGCAAACAAACATGCCAACCCTTGCATATATACTTCTTCTTTTTTTCTTTTTTCACCTCTTGATTCGTCTTTCGCCCCAGAAATCAAACAACGCAAAATGGGCAAATCGAAAAGGAAACTATGATCGATCTACGTCTTATTTCTTTGTCCATGGCAGAAAGTATCAGCGCCATGGTTGGCGTTTTTGTTTTATTGCAGGAGGCTTCTATTTGGATTGCTTTGCATCACGCGGTTAAACTGTTCGAAATGGTATAATGACAAACACAAGAAGATGCATGGGTGAAAGACAACGACCCAGATGATCGAAACCGCCTATGTTGCCTCTGTTTGGGGGGGGTTTTTTTTTAAAAAAAAAAAAGCAAAAAATTTTGGAAAGTTACAAAACCAATGTTTTTTTTTTTCTACGCCTCAAAATCAATGTTTAAAGCGGGAGCATCTCATGTGCGACGTAATAGTGTAGTTAGTGAAAGCGACTTATAATTAGGTTAGGCGATCCATGCATGTTTCTTCCCCAAGGAGGAACCATGGTTATAGCCAACTTGCTGATGCGTCATGTGCGTGCTACTACGTCTAATTGCTTAGAATTATTGGAGTTGCTATTCTTTGTATTCATCAATGTGTTTGGTGGCGTCCTTTAGCTTCATAGTCTTAGACTCTTAAGACACTTTAGCTCGGTGGGGGAAAAGGTCTCCTCCCCGAGTTGGTTGCAATATGTTGGGACCAGTGGCGCCGGAGCAAAAAAAAAAATCTGCAAAAGTGACAGTGTGAAATGTTTTGTTATTGGAGGTAGTATAAATTAAAATTTCGTGAGACTTGTGAAAAAGTTTTGGCATTTATAAAAAAGAATTAAAGTTAGTGAAAAAATTATTGTGAAAAAAAAATTGTCTCGGTTGCATAAAAAAATTGAAAAAATTTCACAACCTTTTTTTCACGAACTCTCGTACCTTTTTACAAATTCTAACAATTTTTTTACAACTCCAACAACTTTTTCACCAATCCCAATAGAATCTACACTACCTTCCGAAATTTTTTTGCCCATCCAAACATAGGCAAAAAATATGGAAAAAAAATTATGACTAAACTCAGTGCATTAATTCAATTTCTAGGCCAGTACCAGTTTTATGTATAGGACACAAATCCATCAATATTACATAAACCAATAAATTACAAAAATGTATGTATCAAAGTCATAATGTGGAGGCAGATAGAAATTAAGTAAAAACTATTTTTGATCCGTACATAAATATTTATAAATACATAGGTACTAATTAATGAAAAATATATTGGTGAAGAAAAAAAGAATATAAAACTTTTGAGCGATTTTACTTTTTACTCTTTGATTATTGTTTGTCATTTGGTGACAAGAATAGAATCGAAAATGTGTAAATTAAAGTTGTAAAAAAAAACTAAAAAAGACACGTGTAATTATATGGTTTTGTGAATAATTTTAGAATCCAAACACAATCTAAAATGGGAATTTTTTTAAAAAAAATCTAAATTGGGAAGTCAAAGAGCAAGAGAAGATCTCATTTATTGGTTTAATTTTTAACATGGACCAGATTGTAAACAACAAAATCTAAGGGGGGCGTGATCATAATTACTTGGAAAATATTTCATTTTGGGGGCAGTAATGTAAATGGTTTAGCACATTTTCGCAGTGATTTAGGCTCTTTTTTAAAAAAAAAAAAATACCATTAACCCCCCAAAAATTATTATATCACAGTTTAGCCCTAAAAATTAGGGGCTGGCTTAGCCTGTGCATGCAACTATTCAAGGAGCAAGTATGGAAATCGAAGCAGCAGAATGTAGATTATATATATATATATATAAGTACGGAGGTCGGAGTGGATACACCTTTTGAAAAGGTTGTATTGTGCGGAATTAGGTCGAGAGTTAGTTCACAGAGATTTTTTTAAGCCATCTGGTCTGTTGGAAAGCCTCATCTTTTCCTCAGGATAATATAAAAATCCGCTCTAGTCGTGAGCGAGTGGAATATAAAAACATTTCTACTTTGGTATTTCCAATCCCTTTACTGATCGATCTTCGTCGTTTTCTAAATGTCTATTATCCTACAGTCGTTTAACATTTAGGTTCTAGTGAATCATTGCAGGTTTTTAATACTTTCTTAATTCAACCCTCGTTATTATATTTGTGAAGGGAGAGAAACAAATTACAGTTCGTTTTCTTCTTTACGGGAGTTATATATTTGCACGTCTCTTAAAAACAAGGGGAATGAATTTATTTATTTTGAAGTAGCGAGCCTGGCATCTATTCATGTGTATCGGATTTTGACAGATTTGACTAAATATCCACACGAATTGAATTCAACGTTACGGTAAACTCTAGAAAGACTGATAGACCCACTAACCAGTCTCTCATTTAAGTCACGCGTGGCTAAACTTTTTTATTCGAAAAACAAGAATTTGTAAGATTTTGGAGCTCATTGGGTCAAGCTTTTTTCTATATGCACATTTGTATTGAACTCATAGAGTCAGTCTTGATCTATTTAAATCGCGAGTGGCAAAGCTTTTTTTATTCAAGGAACAAGTTTGTGAGATTTTGAAGCTCATTAGGTCAAGCTTTATGGGCCATAATATGATTAGCCCAGCCTATTGAAATACATCAACCCATCCGTCCAAGGTCACAGGCGCCATCTAGACCCCAGCTCGCACGCATGAGAGTTTGCCCCTCCATATTTTTTCGCTCAACTATTCAAAGAGTCTTAAAGCCCATATTATTAAAATTCATCTTAGGACTCTAATCCTCTCACATATAAATAAGCAAGTACCTCATTCATATCTTCTCAAGCTTAAATACTCTCTAATATTAAACTCTCTCCTTGAAATTTAACTTAGGCATCGACTCTGGCTCTTGGTGATTTTGACAACATTAGTTCTATTACTTGGTATTTTTGGCATCATCAGTTAGCGTTGTTTGTGGGAATTCTAAAAAAAAATCACCCCAAACACTTTTACGCTCACAACAACAGTTTTCAACCATCTCCTTTGTATCCTTCCTTCATCATAATGCCTTCATTCACTGAAATACCGAACGACAATCAGTCACCTCCTATCACAAACACAGAACTCGTCCCCAACAGTAACGTAGTGACGAACTCGAATTTCGCTCCCAACAGCGACATAATACCAGCCACCTTGGTCCATACTATGGATAACCTTGTTCACCAGATTACAACAAAAGTGCTTGTGTGCCCGCTACCCCTGCGCTTCCGATCACCCCAGATCGACCTGTTTCAGTGGCTCTGGTGACCCCTGTGACTACCTAGAAATCTTCCACCTGCACATGCACGTCCAGTCATATGCATCTCATCCTATGTCGTGCGTTCTTATTGACTCTCAAGGGATCGGCACAACAATAGTTTTCTGGTCTACCGGGTGGAACCATCGACGACTTTGACACTTTCGGCACGCAATTCCTGAGCCATTTCATATCCAATCGGCTGACCAAATGCCTGACTTTTTATTTCTTCAGCGTCAAGCAGAGCCCTAAAGAAAGCTTACGCAGCTACATAACACGCAGAAACACATGGGCTTCGAGAACATGTTTGTTGCACTTCTCCATTCCATACCTCCCAACCAGCAGGGGAAAAGACATCGTGACGTTGACCGCTCTCACTACCGAGATCAACGACGACGAACTGGCAAGGACCGCTCGTCACGATCCATGAGGCGCGATCCACCACCTCCAAAACCGCCAACACTTCTCGACCTCGCTGTAGGGAACTGAGAAAGTCCTGCACGGATTAAATTTACCCTACTAATAATATCTTTTTATCGTATCTGATAATTTCGTTTTATCTCAAAATATAATTTTGTTTTATCTTATCTAATATGACGACCTTTTAGCTCTATCTTATCTCCTAATAAAGGTACATGGTCGATCTCCACAAAACGTCAATATTTAAATTGAAACTTGCTTTCCAAAGCCAAAGGCTTGGTCAAATCTCCACAAAACCATAAAGTTACAATGCCAAGAGTACCAAGAAGTTACAGTGCCAAGAGTACCCCTAATGTGTTGTGTGCACCTCTCATGTTACAGTGTTGTGTGCACCCTTAATGTTACAGTTTTGTGTGCATCCTTAATGTTACAGTTTTCTATGCACCCTCAATGTTACAGTGCTGAGAGAACCCTTGATATTACAGTGTCATGTGCACCTTTAATGTAACAATGTCAAGAGCACCATGAAGCGACAATGCCAAGAGCACCCTTAATGATACAGTATCATGGGCACCCCTTGGTCTCAGCGACCCTAGTAAGCACCCCCGTGATGGGAGCACTCCGTATGGTTGGTCTAACTCATTCGTGCCACAGGCACCCCTTAGTCTCAGTGACCCCGATATCGTATTGATAATATATCTCTATCTACCCTGATAATTTCGTTGTATTTTATCTAACATGTGGAGCTTTTAGATTTTATTTTTCTTATAATTCAGACACCTAATCGTTCTCTGCAAAGTTCTACGGGCACCCTTAATGAGTACCCCTTTGACAGAACACCCTGGGTGGCTGGTCTAACTAACATGTGTCATGGGCACCCCTACATTACCGAATTGACCTCGACGACCTGTGCCTACACTAGCAAATTGGTCTCAGTAACCTGTGCCCCTACGCCAGCAAATTGTTGATCTCACAGGGCCAAGGACATCACTAAACCTGAGAACAAGTATAACTATGCAACACCGAGGTCATCTTTACACCAGAGGACTGATCTGACTCTAGTGTGCCAAGGGCACCTCCACACCAGATGATTGGTTGAGTTCGACAACACCAAATGTACCCCTTTTATAACAATGATTGGATTGAAAAAATCTCGGCTTGCTTAATTTGGTTTAAAGGGAGGAACTACTGACCCCAGCCCGCACGCATGAGAATTTTCCCCTTTATATTTTCCCGCTCAACTATCCAAGGAGTCTTAAAGCCCATATTTTTAAAATTCTTCTTAGGACTCTAATATCCCCACATATAAATAGGCAAGTACTCTCTCCATATCTTCTTAAGCTTAAATAATTCTCTAATACTAAAGTCTCTTCTTGATGTCTAACTTAGGCATCGGAGTCTCCGGATCTGACGCTGCCCCATCTTCTTGTTCCTTTCAGGTCTGATCGGCTTCGGCTATTAGTGATTTTGACATCATCAGTTCTATTACTTGGTATTTTTGGCATCATCAAAGCTTACTTTTATATACATATTTGTATTGAACTTTTAGTGTAGTTTTGTTTTCCTTCAATCTTGTAATCAGAGATGAAGTCAAAGGGAGGCTGACAGGGGCTATGAATGTGATAACCCGCTCTTTAGAAAAAAAAATTGCAACTAGCCGGAGTAGAACTCCAGACCTCAGGATTAAGCAGGGAAGACCACTGAGCCAGGCGCACTTCTGTGATTATATGTGGAGTTTTATTTTATTAAAACTGGTTTTAGTCAATTTGAAATTTTAAGTGAAACGGTGCATTTCACCTATCTTCTTCTTCCCCAGATCTGAAAGTCATGATTTTTCTGCCCTAGCCGCCATTTTCAACCTTTTAGTTTTTCTCTCATCAATTGTCTCTCTCTCTCTCTCTCTCTTTCTCTCTCTTCAATTTCTTGACTGTTTTAGCACCTTTCCATCAGATTTTTGAGGCTTTTCACTTCTAACACTCATTTCTCAAAGTTTCTATGTGTTTTGGCGACTAAGAGCAGCAATGGGAAGTTTATGAAGAGACGCCTAGTGGTATTCCATTTTGGAGGGTTTTACCTTGTATTCAAGTATCTCTTGCCTATAAAAGGGACTTCTCGCTCAAAGATTATTCACACCTCTCAAACGTGATTCTCTATCATTTTTGAGATCTCTCTCTCTTTATCAATTCATTCATTATTGGGTATTTGCAAGTTTCTTTTGTTCTTTTAGTTCGTTGCGATACGTAGATTTTAGGGCGGTTCGATTATCGAAGAAAGTCGGGTAAGCCGAGCTTACAATACTATTTTTCTTCAAAAATGGCGAACAAGTTTTCATAAAAGATTTTGTGGAAAGTATTGTTTTATTGCAAGCTTATGTTATTCTGAAAATAAATGTGGAATTTTAAAAGACATATTGAGATCTGTTTATATTACTATTCTGAATTATTTATCAAAGATTCTGTATTCTGCTGAATATTATTTTTGTTTCTGATCCTAATTTTTTATATCATATATTATACTGTTTTTATACCTCGAGGCAATGTTCTGTTACTGATTACTGATTTGTGCTGTTGTTGGTACCAACTTACTGATTACTGAGTGTGCTCATTCTTTGGAGTGGTTTCTGCGTGGGTTTCTCACTAGTGCACACTTGGTGTTCTCGCTAAGTCTTAGTTGGGTGAACTCTGTTTACTATTGACTTATTTTGGTTGGCCACCGGATAAGGCGTTGCACAACCCTGCCATAGGGGTCAATGAGGCTTATTGTTGATGCCAAATGAATTTTTCTGTATTACTGGTAAACCTATCATAAACTGTGAATTTCTGATTTTGAAAAATGATTATATTTTTATTCATTTATTTTATTCTCTCTTTATTGAGTTGTCGAACTCACTCCGTTATATTTTTATTGTTTTCGAGATTGTTCAAGGATTGAACCTAGGAAGCATGCAGACGGGATAAATGAGAGCATCATTTTAGATTTTAGACTGATAAGAGACTTTCTTTATGTTTATGTTTTGAAATATTATAGTTATAATATGTTTTTGTTCCGAATAAAGGAGATAAATTTCTTTTATTTTTTTCTTTATTTATGTTGATTTTTGGGGCGTGACAGTTTGACATCAGAGGAAAGGTTATAGTTTCTGTCGACTTTCAAACATTGAGGATTGGGTTGATTATGTTTATGTTTAAATGTGTTTGATATATTTGTTTGCATTGGCGGTCATCATTAGTATTAGTCATTGTTTTAGAATGGCTAATCCTATTAACTCTATTAATTTGAATGATACTATTAATGGTGAATCTCGAGCTGGACCAAGCTCCCCTAGTTTGGCGATGTTACGTGAGGCGGCGCAACAATTTATGGAGGAAATAACATGTAATTTCGAAAATCGAAATGAAATTGTTATTGCTGAAGGATGTACTATCGAGCAATTCAACAGAATGCGCCCGTTGACATTCGAAGGGAAAGTTGATTCATCTGCAACTGAAGACTGGTTCAGCATATTCCAAGTTTTACACTGCGTAGAGGAACAAAATGTGTTGTTTGCCGTTTGAATTGGTCGGCGAAGCTAGGCATTGGTGGATCGTCGAACGAACTCTTCAAGGACAAGCACCTGTCACATGAGACCGCTTCAAAGAGGTATTTTACGAGCGATTTTTTCCAAGATCTGTTCATGATACAAAAGCTAGGGAGTTTATTAATTTGGTTCAAGGATTGATGAATGTGCACGAGTATGTCGCTAAATATATTGTGCTTTCTCGTTTTGCACTATACATGATTCCGCATGAGGAAAGGAAGGCTCGGAAATTTAAAGGAGGTCTTAATTCTAGTATTTATGATAGTATAGTTGGATTTCAAATCAATAATTTTTCTGAGTTGGTTAACAAGGCGACAGTGACAGAACAGAGTACCCAGAGGAGTGAGGAGCAATATGAGGAAAAGAAAAAGTCTGTACCTCAAGGATCTCATACCGACACCATTCAAGGTTTTCCAAAGAGAAGAAGAGATGATGGCAATGCAGGAAAAAAACAAGGAAGTCAAGTTACACAACACAGGCCGCAAAACTCTTTTTGTCAAAAGTGTAATCAAACACATTGGGGGGAATGTCGAGCTGAAGAAAAGTTATGTTTTCGATATGGAAAGGCAAGGCATTATGCTAGAGATTGTTCGTTACCATCGAAGATGAGTGGCGGAAACTTTAATCAACGGAGATGAAGTTGCACGTTATACTAGAAGGACGTTTCAAGGAGATGAATTTCTTTTATTTATGCTGATTTTTGGGCAACCCCAACCCTCCAAAAGTTCCTAAAAACAACATATTTTTTTAAATAGATTTTAAATAGATTTTTGATTTTTTTTTTATGTTTTGTTTAGTTTGGCCTTACCAAAAATCTGTTTTCCTGGAATTGCCTCCCCCAATAATTAATTCATGGCTTCGTCCCTGCGCCTTGTAATAGATAGGTTAGGGAAATTGTTGGCATTATTGTGGAGGGTCTCTTTGTTAGCTCGTAATTAGACATATAAATGTGGTGTTTGTTTTAGGAAATTTTGGTGTTGTAGAAATATTGGGTATTGGAGTTTGTGAAAAAGTATAGATATTTTATAGAAAAGTGAAGAAAAAGAAGATTTAATTGAATATTATAATATTATTTTATATTTTAATGAGGAGAGAATGATTATTTTATAATTGTGTGGAAATTTTGAGGGGTGAAAATTTCCACCCCAAACACCACGCTGTAGTATCACTCAATTTAAAAGCTTAAGACTATAAATTTGAACCATTTAATAATACTATGTTAACTCCTCACATTTGCGACCGCTTTCTAAACTGAAGTCTATAGCATTCGGAGTTGTTTTTATCTTCTCTTGTAGGCTAGCTAGAGTCAATTATCTTGTACTATTTGAGTGTCAACTTTTGGGTACGAATTGATCTGAGGATAAAAAGCAAGGAGACGATGAATCTAGTAGGGACGCAGATGCATCCGCATGAAGCTCGAGCATTTAATAAAAAAAATAAAGTTATAGTTAGTCTTATAAATATGAATAAAAATCAAAATTAGTTTTCTAATTTTCAAACCAACGGTTTAAGACCCTTAATTTTTGAAACTTATCATTTCACGCTCCGTCAAAATCAGACATTAAATCAGACGAAAAAACATAAAAAAATATCAAAATGCTCATCTAAAATAAAATTACTAAAAATATTTAAAATATTCATTAAAAATAAAAAATGACATTTTAAAAAAAATAAAACTGTTAAAACTATATTTCAATAATCTATTTATTTTAATTAATTTATTAAATTTTTATTATTTTTATTATTTTTATTTATTTTTAAAATTTAGCCTTACATGAACATTTCGGATATTTTATATGATTTTCAGTCAGACTTAACGCTTAATTTTAAACGAAAGCATGAATCGATGAGTTTCAAAAGTTAAAAATAGTTACAAACTCACTTTAATTTGTACTCATATTTATAGAATTAAGTATAATTTTATCTTAAACAATTTTTTTGATGCTAGACCTACAATGCAAGAGCATCCTGCATCCATATATATTCTTTCAAAAGAGGTTGCGAATCCAGACAAATAGAAAAAGAGAAAGATGACAAGCAATCACCTAAGGGACGATTGGTGGAAGACATTGAGAGAGTGCTGTCATAAAAAAGTGGACGGCGAAGGTTGTCATGCCCATTGAAGTGAAAGGGCAGTAGACCTTCAACACGAAGTCCAGTGTATATAGAGATTAGAGACTAAGGAAAAGAATAATATAGGACAAATAAGTATAAGTCCTGCCTGCTATTTTGCCCTTTTTCCTGCCCAAAAGTTTCCGCCATCTCACTTGTCTCAATCATTGATTGACAGAATTTTACAAATGTCTTCACCACTTTCCTTAGCTCTTCAACGACAATCCGATGTATTAGTTTGAAACACTTTCCTTAGCTCTTCGATGACAATCCGATGTATTAGTTTGAAAGAAGCAGATGAGAAGGATGCGGTGAAAAAGCAATGAAAAAGGTTTGGAATAAACCAACCAAACACTAGTTTTAAGTTTGGAATATGTTTTTTTTTTGGTTTTTTTTTTTGTGGCTAGGGCATCTCCATTAATCTTTTGAAAAATATACAACAAATATCACACTAGATTTTAACGCCTTTTATGAAAACTCATCGGGTTTTAAAAAGTTTCAAATTGCTCACTAGGTTTATTATTTTTGTATAAAAACTCACTGAACTCAATGTCGTTAGTCTCGTTTAACGAAAAATTCAGCACGTCCAATCATAATATGACACGTGTCACTAAATAAATAAAAATTAAAAATTAATCTAAAATTAACAAAAAAACATTATTAATTTAAAAAAACGAAAGGATCGGGCAACCCCGATCCTTTCACTGTGGAGGGGGAATCTTCCCCCTCACCTGGCGCCTCCGGGGGAGGAGGGTCTCCCCCCTCCACCTCTGGCCACCGCTCCACCTCTGGCCGCCCAGTTCTGGGCGGTCATGGGTGGATCTCCTCCACCCGTCGATATGGGTTGTGTGATGGGGGAGGTCCGTTAAATTATTTAGTGACACATGTCATATTGTGATTGGACGTAATAGATTTTTCGTTAAATGAGGCTAACAACATTAAGTTCTGTGAGTTTTTATACAAAAATGATAAATCTAGTGAGCAATTTGAAACTTTTTAAAAACTGGTGAGCTTTCACAAAAGGCGTTAAAACCCAGTGTTGTATTTGTATATTTCCCTAATCTTTAAGCTCGTGTAGTCTTTCGGTTCCATACAAATTTATTAATTACATTACTACAGACTTTAAAGATAGCCTCAAATACTTGATAGAACGTGAGAGATTTCAAACTTAGGACCATAGAAATAATAAAATGAGTAAAGTCATAGTTAGTTCCTTATGTTCGGATAAAAATCAAATAGCTACTACTAACTTTCAATCTCATAAGTTGAAACCCACGAAACATGACTAATATGCCCCTCCAAGATAAAATTACTAAAAATATTTAAAAACTCATTAAAAATAAAAAATAATATTTTTTAAATAAAATTATTGAAAGTGTATTTCAATAATCTATTTATTTTTAATTTATTTCTTAAATTTGTATTATTTTTATATATTTTTAAAATTTTGCCTTGGATGGGTATTTCGGTCATTTTGCATGATTTTCTGCCGGACTTAACACCTAATTTGGACGGAAAGCGGTCTCAAATTGTAGGATTGAAAGTTAAGGGTAACTATTTGATTTCTGTCAAAACATAGAGGGCTAACTATAACTTTACCCAATAATAAATCTCCAAGCCTATACCACTAGGCCAGGTGGCCAACCCCAAGGATTAAGTTTTAAGTTGAAAATTAGATTACATAAGAAACAAAGATAGAAGAGGCCAAAGCCGGAGTAGATATATTACTGAATAAAACTGAACTCATTCTTTTAAGAAATTGCCAGTGAAACACAAATAGAATAGTAAAGTCTATTTGAGTTGAGCTCCAGTTAAGTACAAGCAAGTATAAAAAATAGTTCAAGGGAGTCAGATCGACGCTACGCCTTGTCCCTCTTTCAGCGGTAGCATTCATCGTCTTGTGCGGTGGTTGTTATTGTTCATGGGCTTTCAAGCTCAATTTCCGTGGACTTACCCATTTTTCTGTGGGCATATGTGCTCTCTTGAGGACCTTGTGTCCTCTCTTATGGATTAAGGCCCTCGATTTGTTGCTAGCCCTCAGAGCAATTTTTGTTGTAAGTTGTCACGGTAACTTTTCTTGCTTTCAATAAACTGTGTTTGATTAAAAAAAAGTATAAAAAAGAATTCTGCGTACTCGTTAGTTGAGAACTGCTGTCAGATAGGCTTCAGAGCCCACCCTGCCTTCAGGAACCCAGGTCCGTCATCACATTCCTTCATACGCTTTTTCGTTGAGTCACGTTTTCCACATAAACCCTGTTTGGTGGGCAGAGAAAAAAAATAGAGAAAGATTGTTGGGCGTATCCATGATCACCAAGAGCCAGCCCAAAAAAAATATGAAGCAAATATTAATAGAGACGTGGCAAGACCAGGTCACACTGAGAAAACCGTAGGAAAGAGAACAGAAGAAAATGTCTTTTTTTTTTAATATCAAAATGATCCTTGAGTTTTACATTTGCTTAAATAAGTCTTTTAGATTATTTTCATTTGTTGATTTAATCATTCTGTTACTCTTGTGCATAGTCAACCAACGGTGAGATACGTTACTCCCAATAATATCACGACTCGTGTACGATTATGAAAAAAAACTCACTAAACGACAGCCATGTTGACACCCGTTGTGAAAGAGTTTGTAAAAATTAAAGGGATAAATGCAAAATTGGTCTTTGTGCTATACGTAAAAATCGATTTAGTACCTGTGATATGAAAAACATCAATTTAGTCCCTGTAATTTCAGAAAGTGATAAAATCAGTCCCCGATGGAGGACCAATAACAAACGAAAAAAGAATCACATGGACTAAATCGATACTTTTCATATCACAGGGACTAAAACGATTTTTGCGTATAGCACAAAGTCTGATTTTGCATTTATCCCAAAATTAAAAGGAAAACAAAAGAATTCGTTTTAACCCGTGGAGCGAGCTTACCACGTTTAGACCAGAAAAATTTTCCCTCAATTTCAACCTAGAACAAGCCTACATGGTCTTTGAATGTTATATGGATGATACTGATTTATGGACAGCAAGACCAACTGAGCATCTAATACGTGGTCTTTGGATGTTTGAATGACCAAGGCAAACAGAACAAAGTAAGATTTTTGGAAATCTACATCAAAGATAATCCAACCGGATGAGAACTCACAACCCAGGTGCTTAAATTCACAATGGAGAAGAATCTCACGACAACTTCATCAATATTTCAAGATAATTCCATTAAGAGATAAAATATCACAATTCTAGACATTAATTTGCAATGAAAGTTAAGCTCATAGACATATGGGTTTCCTCACAATATTCAAAACTGAAATAAAAAACGACAGAGCTATAGAAGAATTCCAAAACCGAATTTTCTTGAAGAAGAAAAGGAGCAAAATAGGTGTTTTCGTTGAAGCTTGGAGTTACGAATATCGCTTAAAAGTAGTAACTTGTAAGACTTCAAGATTAGAGAAAAAAACAAGACTTCCAACTAAGAATCGTAACCCATTTTCAGAAAGAAAAACAAATCATAAACCATTTACCTTGGTGCTTTCTAGTACTCATCTAGATGAGGAATGAAAGCTAAAACGGGAGCCACGGATGACGCTGGGGAGAAGATGAAATCAGCGTCGGAGGGGTCAAAATGGAGGTCGATAGCTCAAAATGGTTTAGGCGTGAGTAAGTTTAACGGGTAAGCTCCATGGGTTCAGATCTACTAAAGATATTTTTATGCTTTTGTTTTCCTTTTAATTTTTACCAATTTTTTTTACAACAGGAGCCATCATAGCTATAGTTTACTAAGGACTCTTCGGTTTGTTTGTATTTTCAGAATTTTTTAAATTTTGAGAATACACAAACCGAACATCACCTAAAAATAATTACTGCACGCATACCAATAAAGTTAACATCAACTAAAAATTCTCAAAAAACTACCCAACCGAACATCCTCTAAACTTTTTTTCATAATCATATGCGTGCATATTATTAAGAGTGACATATTTCACTGTGGGTATTAGAGACGGAATTAGAGAAAATTAATAAATAAAAATAATTTAAGAACTTATTAGAACAAATTTAAAATCTAAAAACTATTTTGGTAAAAAGCAAGAACCAAAATGAGCATTACCCCAATTTTTAAGTAAACAATCACAACCGATCCTGTAATCTGGGAGTTTCCGGAACTTAACATCTGTAGTCACAACCGCCACGTGTTCTCATCATCCTCATCCACAACAAACCGCCCTTTAATATCTAAAGCCCCTAGAAAACAAATTGAAAGCTCCATCTGACTGCAGCAAAAAAACAGAGGAGACTTCTTCACAAACCCGAGGTAAGGAAAGAAAGGAAGAAAGAAAACGAGAGTAAAATGCTGAGGTTTGCGTCTAAGAGGCTCGTAGGGCTTGCTTCAAGGGAGGCGGCGTCGCGGCCCGTCCAGGTCCTGCCCCGCCTCTATCATGAGAGGGTCATTGAGCACTACGACAAGCCCTTGAACGTCGGATCCTTAGACAAGAACGATCCCACGGTGGGTACTGGCCTGGTTGGTGCGCCCGCCTGTGGCGATGTCATGAAGCTCCAGATCAAGGTCGACGAGGAGACGGGGAAGATCGTCGATGCTCGCTTCAAGACCTTCGGTTGTGGCTCTGCTATTGCGTCGTCGTCTGTAGGTTGGTGTTCTCTGTTACTATGATTTTGCTTGGTTTCTGAAAAGTCGAGGAAATTAAGAGTGAATGATTATTGCTTGGTTTTTGACTTCTTAGGATCAGGTTTTTGTTTTTTTGGAGGATTTCATTTGGGCATGATTCGTTTGAGTGCTGAGAAATTATGCGAGAATTTTGAGGTGTTTGGTTGACCGGGAAATTGAGGGAAGGATAGCTATTGAATTTTTGTGCTTTTCTACTTCGCAGCGGGGGTTAGTATTTTGTGGTGGTTGAGATTATTAAGCAAATGAGTATGTAATAAAGATTTGGTATTTCCTCTTTTAACCATTTATTTAGGTAGGATTTTGAAAAGGAGACGAGAAACGACGCTTTGATTTTATGGTGATGTTTTGTGGATAGAAGTATAGGGTTCTGCTTTGTCAAATACCAATGCGCATGTAGCTCATCAATAGCATAAGATGTAAAATTTGGAGTTCTTTTTCTTCTACTGCTATTTCATAGCATCCAAGGAGCTTAAGCGATTCTCTCGTTCTCTCTGTTTGACGATTGCGGGAATTAGTTGATTAGATTGCTTATTTAAAATCTGACAAATTTCATGCCTATTGTTTAGAGTTCTGAATTTGAATTGATTGGTTCTGGTATAGATATTGCTTTATGAAATCTAATTTTTGTGCTTGCGTGTGTGAAGGATATGTTGCCACAATTGCACCGAAGTGATTGATGAAACTAATCCTCCTTGTGTGTGAATGATAGGTTGCCACAATTGCACAGAGTTGATTGAGGAGACTAATCCTCCTTGTTAGTGCTCTTCTTAGGATGCCTTTTTCTGATATGGGCTTTACCCTAAACTATAGTTGAGTTGTATATTATTTTATTTTTTTGGATATTTATTTTGGGTAGTGCTTGGATGAAATGTTGAAGTCTGTTGAAAATGATGTGAGCCTGGGATGACGCTTTGTAGGAGTTCCCTGTTTTTTAGATTAGTTTGTGTGCTCAACAACCGGTTTTGCCCTCCTATTTGCAAGTTGTATGCCAAAAGCTTTACTCCCGTATATATAATTGCATTGCTTCATCAGGGGCACAGATTTCTTGCCTAAATTGTCCCATGCTTCTGGTGGCTATGGAAAATTCTGTTTGTGTTACTGGGGTCAGAAATTACTGTCGATGTTGTGCTGCTTCAGCTTATTTATCAAGTTTCTATTTGTTGTCGGCTTTTGCTTATTTGTCCATTTATCCTGAACTCGAAGTTTTTGTTATTCCAAAGGATTTTTCTAATTAACTCTTTTCCATTTTCCAGCTTCCGAATGGGTGAAGGGAAAGCAATTGGAGGAGGTTGTGACGATAAAAAACACGTGAGTTTTTCATTTCCTCTGTCTGATCCGAGTCCATGACTATAGTTATTCGATGTTGCTTATCATGTTTCTGTCGAAGTAACTATGAGGGTGCGTTCAGCTTGATGGTATTTTGGTTGTAATTACTATTCTTTTTAGTAGATCAAACTTCCATTTTTTAATGCCATGATTTCTCATCCACTACTTTTGATGTCTCAACTGTCTCAATTGCTGTCATGAAGAGAAAAAGAGAGACCTTTTAGTTGCTTTCATGAACAGGAAAGCAGATTGTAGTGGAACAACTTAATTGAGTTTGGAGATTAAAATGAATAAGAGCACCGTGTTGGATATTTTTTGTTATTAATCTCGGGGTTATTAAAAGGTCTTGGAACTTTTTTTTCTACTACTGTAGAGAAAATTGAAAGCAGATGGTGATGAACGGAAGAATATTTTTGTTTAATTAGAATTCTGTGTGCAGTAGTCACATAGTGGCCAAAAAACAAAACATCAAGGTCTATGGTGTGTTAAGTTATCCTGTTTGAGTAACATGTTCGATGATTCCCAATTTCTCTTTTGTTCAAGAAATAAGAAATATGTCTCGACTTCTGCAAAATATATGCTTTTGAGTACCTTATGGTAGTTCAAACCAGGCCTTGCATGTCTTCATATCTAAAAAATGTTTCATCAGGTTTTTTCTCGAGTTTTATGCTTATCAAAATAACGTCTTTTTCATCTCCATAGGGAAATTGCAAAATATCTCTCTCTCCCACCCGTGAAGTTGCACTGTAGCATGCTTGCTGAGGATGCTATCAAAGCCGCTGTGAAAGATTATGAAGCTAAACGTGCCAAATCTAGTGGCAGTGCAGCGGCAGCACCTGCTGAGAAGGCTGCTGATGCTTGATGATTGTGTGATTTGACAGCTGAAAATATTTGGGAACTGGACTTGGTGTTTTACCTCTGTGGGTTATATAGACAGAAAAGAAACCCTCTGTGGGATTGTATAATAATGGAATGTCCTTAATGAGAAAAGCTTCAGGACACGGGCACTCGTGCAAAGTAAATTGAGTAGTTGTACTTGTGCCTTTGTTCCTTTTTAGCTTTTACACGGACAATATAAACAAGGTTATTATTTACATCCGGGGTGGTGGTTTAGTGGTGTTGGATTAAGGTTACGACTCATGTCCGATGAAGCGAGGTTAAATACGGTTTTTTCTTAGCTCGGGGGTGTTTTTTTCTTTTTTCTATCCAAGCGAGGTTTATTTATATCGAGAACTAGCACTATTCTAGCCTTCGCTTATCATGATGCCCTCTTGCCAACAGGAGCTATTCTGCATAATTCGTGCTTGGCGATTGCCAACTTCTCAACAGTCGCTGAAGACCGGAAAGGGTGTTTTCTGTGCGTCGGTTTTCCTTCGCCAAGCCATTGTAAACAAGTGTGCAAATCCTTCTCTGTGGAGTCTCTAATTTATCCACGTCGGTCACGTCAGCCTAACGCTGAAGGGTTAGTTTATCCGGCTCCTCTTTATTAATTAAGGTGATGTTTTAAGAAAAAAAATTATAATTAAACATCACAAATTCCAATAATTTTTCACACTAATTTTAATATTTTTTCATATTAAAAAATATCAACTATTTTCTTCCTTAATTTTTTACAAATCTTATTAATTTTCATCATTCTTTCTCCTTACTTTTTAATAAACACCAATAAAAATCATTTTACAATTAAACATCCTTAAACCTTTTACAAACCTCACAAGAAGTCACTCTTGAAAATGTTGTTATTTAATTTCGTTACACCTAAGTAATAGTTAATGAAATATATTGCCATATAGTCTCTTTTGTTGACCAATTCCATTTCATTCCCTCATTATTTTAAAATATCTTCTTTTTTCCATTTTTTTAATTTATTGAATCCCACGCCCGAGTTTTTTTTTTAATTTTTTGCTGATTACCAATTTACCACGCCCAGCCTATTGAACCGGTATTCTCGTTTTTTTGGAATAAAATTTTGTCAAAATTATTATGTAATTAAATTTTTAGGTATAAAAAAAATAAAGAGAAAAAAATTGGTGAAAAGTGAGAATATCAAATTATATCTCTACACCATTTTATAAACTTCTATAAAAATTAAATATATTTAAAACTTTTTAATAACTTTTGTACAAAAATTTATAAAACTCTAATTTCACGTTTCCATTAAAGAACTTACAATTCGTTTAGAATAAGAACATGTCTAACATCCATGGACTCGGCGTAACTCTCACGCGCGTGTCTGTTGCGAGTATCGCTTCCCACAGTCAGATGATATATACCAAAACGATCGCGAAACACTACCCGTAGCCGTAGGCGCTTCGCTCACCCAGCTACAAGCCAGTTTTACAAAAGTCTTGTCCTCGTCTTGGTGACCAACAGCTGAACCATCGATAGCTTCACCAATTCAAGGTCCGCACTTTTAATGCCGTGTCCTTTGTTGTTCTTGTTTTTGTAGTTTGTTTTTGTTTTTTTTTTCTAAATTGTTTTTGTTGTTTGTTCAACTACTCATTTTCAATTCCTCTCCTAACCCCAGGAATTTTCAACTTTTAATATTCCTCTTTCCTTTTCTGGGTCGATTTCTTTTTTCCGGTTGAATCTTAAATTGGGATGCAATAGTGTACTACTGTATTGGAGACTCGTCATGTCATGTCGGAGCTTTTTGTGTTTATTTCTATCATTTGATGTAATCAGTCTTCTCGGCTGGTCCAAGGCCGATCTTGACTCAGTAAATTTCAATAAAAATCTTGAATTCTTCATTTTTTACTTGGCTGTCGATTATATCTTTAATTTCAGCACTTGGATATTAATTTCTAAAAGCTTGATATCCAGTTTATTTTCAAAGATGGTTTATTTGTCGCATATTAGGAGTAGTAATTACAATATTAATAGCTTCGTAACTCTCTCTCTCAATTATTCGGCAAATATTGGTATGGATTTTGAGCGAAAGTCAAGTGACCAATCAGGCCTCTGACTATTAACAGTTGGGAGTTGGTTAGGCGGCTAGCTAGCTCGGCGGTGAGCAATTTGGAGTAATGGCTGGCCTAACAGAGGACACAGTTCTTGGAATTGACGATATAAAGGAAAAGGACGAGGAAACGGAGAGGACTAGCAAACCTATTGACAAGGAGGCGGGCGCAGGGAAGGAGAGTGGTCAGGGCGAGAGAGACATGGCCCCTCCCACGGGCAATTTGATTCACCGGTCAGGTTCAAGGCCTCAGCTTGACCTCAGCAAGGCTGCAATTGCAGGGAATTTTGAAGAGAGAAACCCCACAATTCTGTTGCCTAATCAGTCCGATGATATATCCCATCTTGCTCTTGACATTGGAGGTATAATCCACTTTTTTTCAGGCAATTATTCCTGTGATTTATTGAGTACGTTTTAATTGTTATTTTTTCATATTATCTCTGCCGTAATTGTCAATGCATTATTTTTCTTTTCTTTTATCTTCTTTTGGTTTTGTTCTCTCCCTGGTTCATATTATGCTTTCTATGTGTTTGTCGTGGGGGAGAAGGAGAAAGAAAGGATTGTTCCTGTATGTTTTATATTGTAGTCATGCCTATCATTTTTCCATGAATTCCCCCCCCCCTATGGAGTGTCGGTTGGGAGACTGTACTTCCATTATATTTCTTAATTTCTAATAATTGGTTTTTCTGTTAAGCTTCGAATATGATTCATCTCCATTTTCAGTGCTTTTGTGAAGGAGACAGTTCTCTAGTGCCACTAGTTTTTGAAAAATTATTATCAAGGAATTAATGCTTGCAAATTTATATATAGATGAACGCAAGATCATGTGAAGTTGAATACTAGTGACCATAAAGTCGGCAGGAACTCCTCCCCTGCCCCCATCGTGCACGCACACGCAGTTGCAATTTTTCAAAATCATTTTCCCCCTTGGTTGGCCCTTGCTGCTTTTATGTTCTGATGATAGGACTAGAACAAGCATAAGCGCTGGAATTGCTAGAAGCGGACTGATTATCTTCTACAATAACTGGGTCCTTCTCAAAAAATTAGGGAAGCTAGAAATGGAGTACCTTTCAATTGACCTTTTTATCTCCTTGAATAAAGGTACAAGTGTCGGTTGTGACTGTTTTAGTAAACGACAGTCCCTGTTGCAACTTGCAACTATTTCTTTGATCTTTTCTCAAGTTTCTTGACTTCTCAGTTCTATGTTTATCTATGCGAAAATTTTGCAAAATTATTGATAGCCTCTTGAAGTTTGATTAGAACTTAAGATTCTGCAATGGTATATGGGCAGGATCACTCATCAAGTTGGTCTACTTTTCAAGACATGAAGACCAATCAATTAGTGATAAGAGGAAAAAGACTGTGAAGGAGAGATTAGGGATCTCCAACGGTAATAGGAGAAGCTACCCTATTCTTGGTGGGAGGCTTCATTTTGTGAAGTTCGAGACAAACAAGATTAATGACTGCTTAGAGTTCATTGATTCCAAGCAGCTTCACCGTGGCGGTATTTCTTAGCATTCATTGTTTCCAATTTGATTGATTTCTAAGTTACTTATGTTGTCTCATATGTGTTAATTTCTAGTAGTTTATCTGACTATATTTAAGTTTATGAGGTATCCTACTTGTTAATTTCTAGTAGTTTATCGGACGACATTGAAGTTGCTTCTTGCATTGTCATTATCTTCTTCTCTTTTTTGTTTCCCCCCCTTTTGAGATAATTATTTTATTCTCTTATTGATAGGCATGGATTCACTTTGGCATTCTGAGCTCTCAGCCAACGATAATGCTGTAATCAAGGTAAACTCATTTTCATCACTGCTTTGACCACCTCAAAAGCTTTCTTGCTTTTTGTGCCTCATGGAGTAAACCACCTTCAGGCTATTCTCGCTAACTTTCGACAAACTAATATGTTCCCTACACCATCTATTTACATTTTAGAGTTGGTAATACAGAAAATTTGGGACTAATTTTCTTATGGTCCTGGATTTATTTGCTCTACGTTTAGCTACTTTTTCCTTGTAACTACTAAAGATTGTGATGGCGTTCCATTAATTGATTTTGCATTTGCTTCCTTTCTTAAGCTTATTTTGCATGTCCTGGCTAATTGTGATGGATCGCATCAAGTTCACTACCCATTCATTGTACTCTAAATGAATCAGTCTTGTTTCCTTTCTCTCCTTTTCATTGCGATTGAAATCAGGTTCCTATTCCTTCAATTGTTTATTTCAGAATCTTCCAACATTGCCAACATATTTTTTTCTATCTACAATTGCAAATTCTTGCTTCTTCAGCCATGATTGTGATTGTAGATCGGTCCTCAGATAGTTAGGTTAATGCATAAGATATTGGCTTTTGCTTTGAAGCCTCTCACAATACTATCGACAAATTGATTTTTTTTGTGAAGGCCACAGGTGGTGGTGCATACAAGTTTGCCGACCTCTTCAAGGAAAGGCTTGGGGTTAGTTTGGACAAAGAAGATGAAATGAATTGTCTTGTTGCAGGGGCAAATTTTTTACTTAAGGTGGAATTTCTTTTTTGAAATCATTTTCTCTCTTCTGCATTACCTAGAATGTGGTTAGTGGTATGTATATCTAGTATTATCGAATGGATAGATTTTCATTTAATGGTAAAGTACATGTAGGTCTACAATTTTTTTTTACTCACTGGACCCTCTTGATATGGATTGAGAACTCCAAAATGTGGCAGTGAGATGTGGATTTAGATTGGCTTATCATTTGTTGCACATTCTAGAATGTCAAAAAAAAAACAGTATACTTAATGTTATATTCTTGTCTATGCTTCTTTATAGTGGAAGTTTTCTAGTAGACATGGTAAGTGGTGAGAAATTAGATCAGTTGCTTATTGGATAGATTGGCAGTTCATGTTATCATACTACTTACAAGCCTGGATGTTCTCCCCCATGACTCTGTCCGTCCCTACTGTTTATAGTCATTGCCTAAACCGATGTATCACAAGAGCTATGGAAAAATAGCCAAGGGCATTCACTTATTCTCTAATAGCTTATGCGTGCAAGCAAAAACATGCAAAATTGATAAACAAAGTGCCTCTGTATAGTATGTCATTCCAATTGAATTTTCAAGCAGAATAGAACTTTCATGTTTTGATTTAAGGTTTAGCTTCTAAGGGATCAAAATGGCATCATATGCCATATGTTATTTGTTGATACGAAATTTTCATGATAATGGATGTCAATAAATTTTTCTCTTATCCTTATATACACATTTGTTCATAATTTTGCTTGTAACAGTTGTAGCTTAATCATGGCAACTTAAATAAGAAGATTGATGTTGAATGAGAGGAGATAATATTAAGTTAGATAAATATTAAGTAGCAAACCACCATTTTTTGGGTAGATCTTTAGGTGCATTTTTTAGTTGTCCTTTACCTCCACTAGTCATGTAATTAACTATTCTACCGTATCTTTTTAGTAGGCTATTCGCCATGAAGCTTTCACACACAAGGAGGGTCAGAAAGAGTTTGTGCAGATTGACCATAATGAATTGTTTCCTTATCTTCTTGTTAATATTGGATCTGGTGTTAGTATGATCAAGGTATGTTCGCCTTTTGTTCCCCCCCCCCTCAACTTATTAGTAAACTATAGTTAAAAAGCATCAGAGTATTATCTGTGCTTCTGACTTGTATTGTGATAGGTTGATGGGGATGGGAAGTTTCAGCGGGTTAGTGGGACAAATGTCGGTGGTGGGACATATTGGGGCTTGGGGAGGCTGTTAACAAAGTGCAAGAGGTCATTGGGATTCCTAGCCAATTTTCTTGTATTATATTTCTCCATTTCTCTGTCTAGAATTATTGCTGAAGGTCTTTCATAATTGATTCCATTTTCAGTTTTGATGAGTTGCTAGAGCTGAGTCAAAGGGGAGATAATAGAACCATAGACATGCTTGTTGGAGACATTTACGGCGGTATGGACTACCCTAAGGTATATTTGCATTTTGATCTTCCTTGTATTTTGGGGATACATAGCCTGCACATGCATTGGAGAAGTCCTGAGCTACTGCAGATCTTTATTTGTAGAATACTTTAGCAAATGTTATTATATATATGTTTTTTTTTCAATAGTGTTGTTTTAAGTATCCTCTAATCTTAAGTTTATGTAGATTGGTCTCTCTGCATCAACCATTGCATCTAGTTTTGGGAAGGCTATTTCAGAAAACAAGGAGCTTGAGGACTACAGACCTGAAGATATATCCCTTTCTCTGTTACGGATGATTTCTTATAATATTGGTCAGGTGAGCTGCACAAGTACAGGATTTTGTTATGCACATTTCCTAGAAGTGTAATCATGCAATTGCAATGGTACCTTCCCCAAAGTAGAGGGTTGAGAAAAACAAATGTTCTGTCATATTAGTGCATGAAAGATCTGTTTTAAGTTCATAAATGTTTCTTACAGTGAAAATTCTTGGGTTCTTTCTAGGTTTTGTGTACAGCTTGTGTTATATTCTAGTGTATCCTTCTTTATATGAACTCAAGAGTATGTCATATATGAAGTGATGATAGATAAGTTAAACAAGCATGTAGTCCTTAGTACGTGAAGCATCTGACTGATTACTAATTTTCTAACCCATACAAGTAGCCTTAAACTCTTTTGGTTTTACCACTTTTGAATTTGCTTTGGGTACTGTTGCAGTTCTTCTTATTTGAGCTGTTGTTAGACTGAAATTTGGAACGCCCTATCGGGGTATTTGCCATTTCCATGAACAACCTCGATGAGCGTCTATGTTGCACACGACTTTACTTCCCAACTTACTCTCAATGTTCAATTAGGGAAAATAAAAGAATATGTTTTGGTGGACTTACTGCAGCAGATCTGTGTTCATGACTCAGAAAGCATGTTTTTTTATATGTTTTTGCATAATGCTCTATACTCAAATAAGAATGATTTCTTTATGATAGAGTTCTCTCAGTATTTGTTCCTTCAGATAGACCTGACATCTTCAGAGCAGTTAGCCTATCAAATAGTTTGTATAATTCTGGTGGTTGCTTTGGTCTGATTTGATTCTTTTGTTGTGTAGATATCTCACTTGAATGCTCTACGATTTGGAATAAAGCGAATCTTTTTTGGAGGATTTTTTATAAGAGGTCACGCTTACACCATGGATACTATCTCCTTTGCAGTACATTTCTGGCAAGTAATTTGTATAAAAGGCCTACTCTAGGATTTATTGTCATTCTTTAAGTGAGAAAAGTGTAATCAAGGCTGAAACTGCTTATTTTGCTATAAAAAAAATTGATTTTCAGTCTGTGTTGTTTATTTTGTCTTGAGGTTTTTAATTATAGTTTACTAATTTCAGGTCAAAAGGAGAAATACAGGCAATGTTCTTACGGCATGAAGGGTTTCTGGGAGCGTTGGGTGCTTTCATGAGCTATGAAAAGCATGGTCTTGATGACTTGATGGCCCATCAGTTAGTTGAAAGGTTCCCAATGGGTGCACCATACACAGGAGGAAAGATTCATGGCCCACCACTGGCGGATTTGAATGAGAAGGCAAGTGTTGTATGAGTTTGTAAAATATGACTTGGACTTGCCAGCCCACTTGAAAATAATGGATCTAGGCTTGATATCCGGCATACTTCAAAGCCAACTTGATGGTGATTGAGTTAGGTTCGAGTTTGGGCATTTACTAGCATGAACTTCCTACTAATTGTAGCGTAGGTTCTTCTGGAATGAGAATAAAAAAGTGTTGGCAAAAGTGACTTCTCTGACATGGTTCTCTGGGTATCACATTCTCTGTCACTGTTTTCTGGAATCATATTCAGTCAAGGTCGAATATATTCCGCCCCACTTGGATTGCTATTAAAGGCAGGAAAAAGTGGAATCCACTTATTAGTTATCAAGAGAATCTTTAAAGTTGAAGAATGCAATTGTAAAATTGGCAAAAGTATAGAAGTAGTGTCAATATTCTTGTAACTTATTTTGGGTGTTTTGCACCTATGCTTTGTCTTTGTAACTCAAGAAGGCCATGCCTCTTCATGAGTTTTTTGATTGGATTTCTTGTGGATTCCTAGAAATTCTCAAAACAGTTCATGTGGTTGGAATACAGATTTCATGGATGGAGAAGTTTGTGCAAAAGGGAACGGAGATTACTGCCCCTGTACCAATGACTCCTTCTGGAACTACTGGACTTGGAGGATTTGAAGTTCCTTTATCCAAAGGAGGTATTCTGCGGTCTGATGCAAGTGCTTTAAATGTTGGTGTTCTTCATCTGGTACCCAGTTTGGAGGTGTTTCCATTATTGGCAGACACAAAAATGTACGTAAAATTTCATAGTGGAGTCACTCAACTACTCTAGTTAATTAAGTTCATGTTACTTCTTCTAAAGAGTTTGAATTTCAATATTGGACTAGTTCTCCTTTCCATAGATGGCAAAATGTATTCCTGTTGTTGGCTTCAGGCGGTTTATTCCATGATCTTTGCAAATTATCTTTCTTAGGATTGAGCTTTCATCCAGTCACATGTCCTTTCTGGGTTGCTGCATTTTTAACTGGTTTTCCACTTCAATGCACTAAGTTGCTTGTCTTCATACGAAACATTAAGGTGAATATTATTAAAGTACTTTCAACTGATACACTATTTGATTTGATAGGCAACAATGTGTTGCTAACTGTCAACTTTAAAAATAACAAGGCCTTTGTTTTTAAAATTTTGGTCCCTCTAAAATTTTAGCCATAATAAAATAACTGAATAAAATTATCTCTCTTCACTTTTTCACCAACTCCAACACACCAACATATAAAAAAATTCATTTAAATCATCTCTCTTCACTTTTTTCACCAATTCCAAAGTCCTAAAATTTTTCAAACAAACACCATGTAAAAGTACTGAAAAATTCTGTGTCATGTGCTGCCCGTAGTGGGCTTTCATGCTCATCATGCTTGTCAGCCATTGTTTCTTATGGTTTTTACCCGCACAAGTAATTGGTTGTTTTGCTCAATCTCTAGTTGTATTTCTGATACATAGGTCAACGTGTATTCCTGCAGGTATGAGCCTAACACCATTGACCTGTTGGATCACGGCGAGTTAGAGTGAGTACATATAGTAAACATGCTACTTATCCTGAAATCCCTGAAAACATTTTTTATGATAAAATTGGCAAAAGTATAGAAGTAGCATGAAGTTCCTTCTATTCCTTTTTTCTTTCAATAAAATTGCCTTACTTATCAAAATGATAAAATTGGTTAATGCCCTATTATTACTCCCACAAACAAATCTAATGCTTCTTCAGCTTATTTTAGATGTTTATCTTAATGTAGGTATTGGTTCACTGTGCTTTCAGAGCATTTGCCGGACCTCGTTGACAAGGTAAATATAGATAGCATAATGCCAGGATCTCGCTCTCTTTCTCCCCTCTCCTCATGTGCACAGGCAAACACATCCTGGGCACAAGAAAGTGAATATCTGCTAAGTTCTGGTAACTCTGGAATTAGTCAACACCAGTATGTGAACCAAATGTCATGAAAGATGAAAATAAGAAAGCCTCTTTAATCTGTTTTCCATTTTGCACCCTTCATTTATTTGATTATGCTAATGTACTGCTACCATAATTTTTATTGGTTGGACTACCTTGTGTCCTTAGTTTTTCCCCTGACCATTTGTAAAAGTGAAAACTGGATGATTTTTTTATCACTTTATGACACTGAAATTTTATTGTGAAATATGATAGGCAGTAGCAAGTGAAGGTGGAACAGATGATGCTAAAAGAAGGGGTGATGCTTTTGCTCGCGCGTTTTCTGCACACATGACAAGGTAGTTTTATTGTTTCATAAGTCAGACCTCTATTTAGATAGCTTTCGACCTTAGTTGTAGCATTTTCTCTTTCCTAATAACCTAATATTGGAAAATTTTACCAGGAAGGATGATACCATTACATAGTAAGGATCATCCGCTTCTGTTCCTGACAATAGAAGATTTCTAATTTGAGACTAAGTCCTATCTCAGCATCTTTGATAATTTTGGAATGCTGGAAATCTGTGTATAATATTAGTGGTTGACAAGAAGTAAATTGCACTTCGCAACTGCTTCCTGCCATGCGTTTGAGAAAATGGCTGTCTTCTGTTCTTCGTGTGTGTGGTCTCTTTTTTTTCCCCCCATATCAATCCAAAGCACGCCCGTGCACGAGACATCTCCTACATCCAGGATTCATTTTTATTATTTTGGATTCTGAAGGTATCACAGGTAGTACTCAGTTTTAAATCGTATAAAAAAGGGCCCTCCGTAAGTCTGCCAAGACTGTAGTTGTGATTGATCATCAACTCTTTTCAAAAACCTATGGGTATTATTATTGCTTTTGCGATATATGATCTGCATCTTAAAGGGGGGATGTGGTTTTTAAGCAGACACTAATGCCGTTCGCTGATTCCCAACTGACTGAATAGGTTGCTGGAGGAGCCTGCAGCATACGGAAAATTAGGCTTGGCCAATCTACTGGAACTGAGGGAAGAGTGTTTAAGGGAGTTCCAGTTTGTTGACGCCTATAGAAGTATAAAACAGAGGTAACTTCATCTTTCATCAAGCTGTAAAGTTTTTTTCTGATACCCTTTTTGACCTAATTCAAGTAGTAGATATGCCTTCTACATACCCACAATATAGTTGTCTTTTGTGCAATACATTCCAGCGGTGTTGCGTGCTCTAGTTAGAAGTCTACTTTGAGCGGTGTATGTTGTTTAGTTTATGAGAAGAAAATATATTGCCTATATACCAGCTTAGAGAAAATACGTGCATGATGCACAGAGAATTTCAGTATAGCAAAATAAATATTGCTGATCTTCTTACTTGTAAGATGCCCGCGTATCTGCCTTAGAAAAAACAAAAGATGTCTACATATCTATCGTTATATGAAATTCTTGTTGACAATACATAGCCATGGTTTACTTTGTAAGTTACTTAAAAAGATAATTAACCATGGAAGGTCATTCTGGATATACCGTGTTAGGGAGTAGCAAGTATTTATCTTTAAATATGAATGCTATATAAAAAACCAATGAGCGACAACAAATTAAAAAGTGGAACATAACCCTCTTTAAGCCAAAGAGGGTTGGAAGAGGAAGTTTGAGAACCCTTTGACTCTGGCTGTGTGGAAAATGATTCCCTCATGCATACGGTGATGCTTATGGGAGGAGAGGAATGGTAGATGCTTCGAAGATTCGGAGTTGTCCCTAGAGTTTATGAAGGTCAAGTTATTTCAGACACTGTTTTTGTGGGCTAATGCGGTGTTGGGTTCTCCTTTTTTAGACTACCTTAATTTTCTTAGTTTTCTAGCTTGTTTATCATTGGTGTTTCAGTATAGGACTTTGTACTGTCATCTTTTTCTTTCAATAATGCTGGAACAGAAAGGGCCCAGCACATATTGTACACACACTCACACAGTCTCCTGATACCAGTTTGGCTTATTTTTATAGTCCATTTTTCTGAATGTAACAGGGAGAATGAGGCATCACTTGCTGTTTTACCTGACCTGTTAATGGAGCTAGATCGCATGAGTGAGGTATGTGTATGTATGGTCCGTTCTGAGCCTCACCTTTGGTCAATGAAGGAACTAATGGCTCAGTTGGTCAGTTACTGCATATTGTAATATTGATCATGCCTAAGTTAACAAAAATCTAATTGAATTATGCAAAACCTTTCTATGTTTCATGTGGCCATCCATTTCCTGCCACCACATTAGGGTGAATGTCTGACAGCTTTTTAACCACTGTTCTGATCCTTTGAACCCTCTTTTTCTTCTTCTTCTTCTTCCTTTTTCACTCCTTTTTGCAGGAAATCAGACTGCTAACTCTAATTGAAGGTGTTCTTGCTGCGAACATTTTTGATTGGGGAGCCCGTGCCTGTGTGGATCTCTATCTTGAAGGAACAATTATTGAAATTTACAGGATGAGTCGCGATAAGATGCATAGACCTTGGCGTGTAAGTGAAGCCAAAACATCCGCTATCTCATATTGAGCGGTACTTGATGTAACTTGATTGTGTGATATAAAATTGTTAACAGAGATACCTTGTTAACATGATTCAGGTGGATGATTTTGATGTCTTTAAAGAGAGAATGTTCGGGTCTGGAGACAAGAAGCTTCCCCCACATAGAAGAGCTTTACTCTTTGTGGACAACGCAGGTGCTGACATTGTTCTGGGGATGCTTCCCCTTGCAAGGGAACTCCTCCGACGTGGGACTGAAGTAAGTACATCATTGGCATATCACTATGTTGGAGAGAGCCACTCTACCAGCCATGGTAGTAGAGTTTCTTGCTCTGTTCGTCTTGTTTTTGCTGGTTAACAACAAGGATGCTGTTACCAATCAATAGAATCTCACCAGAGTAGAGGTGTTTTTGGTCTTGTAGACTTAAAGACTGTGCGTGTGGGTGGGAGGGTGTGTGCATGCGGGCTGGAGTGCCGGCGGGAAGTCAGGCGTGTTTGTGTGTGGGGGTGTGGGTGTATGAGCGAGAGAATCTCAATGATGGGTGTTTTCATGTAGCCTTTCTGCCAATTCTTAACAAATTGATGGAGTGTAACAAGTGATGAGATTGTTTTTGTAGGTTGTTTTGGTCGCAAATTCACTCCCTGCTCTAAATGATGTTACTGCTATGGAGCTTCCTGACATTGTAGCTGAGGCTGCCAAGGTCAGTCCATTTGCATGAAGCCATGTGTGAACTAGATCTCTGCCTTTTATCAGGTCTCCCGGAAAAGGATCATATTACTCTCCGTAAAACCAGTCACCTTCTTCATATCTTTCACCAGAGTTTGGGTGGCCAGAAATTTCTGAAAATTGAACATGTTATCTGAGTTCATTGCTCTATGTTTATGGTCTAGTGTTTTGGTATTTGGTCTATCAACCGTTGAATTCTTCTTTTTGATGTCATTTATTAATCAAAAAGAAGGAAACTGATTCTTCTAGTCCACAGCACTGTGACATTCTTCGCAGAGCCGCTGAAGCAGGAGGCTTACTTGTGGATGCGATGATCAATACCGTAGACAGTCCCAGAGAAAATTCAGCTTTGGTTCCTTTGAGGGTGGTTGAGAATGGGTGCGGGAGTCCATGCATTGACTTAAGGCAGGTCAGCTCTGAGCTAGCTGCTGCTGCCAACGATGCTGATTTGGTATGATTTTTGTTCCATTTATTGAAATCCTTGACAAGCCTTACCTTGTGTGCGACCTTAAACGATTTCATATCTCTTCTTTTATGCTTTATGTCCTCTTTTGTTGATGAAAACGTGTTGCAAGCATGAAATCAAGAAGAAAGAAAGAGAGAGAGTGAGAAAAGGCACACGATAATAAAAGTTTGTCCTATGCAGATTATTTTGGAAGGTATGGGTAGATCTCTGCACACCAACTTCAATGCTCGGTTTAAATGCGATGCCTTGAAGGTAAGAATCTATGGGCTAGTGCCCGATTGGGGATGTAAAAGAGGATGAAATTGTTCAGTCTGACCTTCTTACTTGTTGGGCAATTCGATTGATTGAGCAATAGCTCGATAAAAAAAATTTCTGAGACGATCCATTACCCGGTTTGATATCCTCACCATTTTAATCTATTACTCGCCTGATGAATGTTAGAAACGAGAAAAAGTATTTCTGAACTTCTTTTTTCTTTTTTGGGTTAATATTTCCTGACATGTTCTCATCAAAACTAAGTCCTTGCTTTTCCACCTACATGCAAGCCAGAAAACCCGAGACCCCCCCCCCCCCCTCTGTTGAGAGCAGTAGGACATTGTAGCCAAAACTATTTTTTCTTTGAAACTTCATATATTATGAACTTCTCTTGCAGCTTGCAATGGTGAAGAACCAGAGGTTGGCAGAGAAATTGATTAATGGGAACATATACGATTGTGTTTGTCGATATGAACCAGCCTGTTAAAAGCTTCTATTCAGAACCTCAAGAGAGGGAAAGTGGGGGTTAGAAACATGGCACAATGTAACTACATCTGTAGTTATTTTACCAACAGAATCCTTTCCATTTTACTATTAACTGTTAGATGCTTTACCAAATTTGTCGACTGATATCCATAATATTAATCTTTAGAATTTGCTTCATGCTTGATATCGAGGGCTTTAGAAACGTTCCAATTTCAAGCAAGACAAATGTTCTCTCGAAAGACAATTTGTTATTCATGTGTTGTATTTTGCGGATCTGACTTTTTTGGTTTAGTTTTGCATTTTGCACATTAGACTACCACTTCTGAGACTTTGCATTCTCTAATTATCAACCTTAGACATTCTAGGAAAACTGTCAAATTTTTAGACATTTTGTACCTTACAACTATCAATGTTAGATACTTTGTACTCTTAGGTTGTGTTTGTTTATTAAAATTTTAACATAATAAAATAATTACAATATATTCTCTCTCCCTAGCAAATCATTATTTTTCACTATAATAAATATAAAAAAATTATTCAAATTATCTCTCTTCACTTTTTCACTAATTCAAATACTCAAAAATTTTAACCTCTTCAAAATTTTAACACTCACAATCTTAGTCCGAAAATTTAATGAATTGACAATAATATTTGCAATATATACAAAGTTGATTAAGGGCTTATTGTCATTTTAGTTTAAAAATTTAGCAGTATGTAAAATGTTTAAAATTAGTAGTTAGAAGCTGTAATGTCTTAAAAGTGATAATTTAGGATTTAAAATATAAAATCTACCGTAGTATTATGTGAAAAGTATATTTTTCACTTTTTGCTTCAGCAAAGGCAATGAATATATTTGCCGTTAAAAGCGAGTTTTCCTGCAATCTATCCTCCCTAGATTAGCTTACTTTTGTTAGGGGCCGCAGCAATTATGCGTAGTTGATTAAGGAAATAAAACACTTGCTATTGCCTCCCTTAGCCATGGTCTTTCCCTATCCCTTTCCCCTTAATTGCTAAGAAAAAAAAAATTATTAAAGTTTGTTCGGTTATGAAATATTTTGAGAATTTTTTGTGTTTTGAGAATTTTTTAGTGATGTTAATTTTATTGGCATGCGTGTAGTAGTTATTTTTAAATAACGTTAAAAATATGTTCAGTTTATATATTCTTATAATTCAAAAAATCATGAGAATTTAAATAAACGAACATGCCTAAACGAAAATAATACTCGTGTACTCCCTCCACAGACCAAAGACCACCGGGAGAGAACGCTATGGATGTCTCCAGTAAGTGGTTGAATGTCTTTTCACTGGGCAGTCTAGCCTAACCTGACACATAAAGAGTTTTACCAAAAACAGAGAAAAAGCTCTAATTCTAATACGTTATGGGTAGATGTGACACCATTGCAACGGGTCCAATAATTAGTCAATATTACTTTTTTAAACTTTTTAGAATTAGTAAGATCCTAAAATAAAATTCAACTTGACACGTAACTTTGAAAACGTGACATTCATGATTAGTGGACACAGTACATTAAGAAAATAAATAGGGTTAAATGCATGTCATGCTCCTGTAATATACACTAAAAGCAAATATGTCTCTGAGATAAACAAAATCTTTTTCATATCCCTGAGATAAATATTCAGGAGCAAATATGTCCTTCCGTTATGTGCCGTTTGAAACACTAACGGTAAATGTTGACGTGTCAAAATTAGACACGTCAGCACCAATCATATCGCCACACGTGGCATATTCGGAAAAAAACGGGCAGAACCCTCGAGCGACGACGAAGGGAGCCCAGATCTGGGCTCCCCGTCGCCGGGGTGGGTGGCTGCCGGCCACCCCTGAGCAGGGGAGCCGCGGGGGTGGCTCGCGGCCAGATCATATTTGCTCCTGAATGTGCCATGTGTCGCGATATGATTGGTGCTGACGTGTGTCGCGATATGATTGGTGTTGACGTGTCTAATTTTGACACGTCAGCATTTACCATTAGTGTTTCAAACGGCACATAACGGAAGATCATATTTGCTCCTGAATGTTTACCTCAGGGGTATGAAAAAAACTTTGTTTACCTCAGGGGCATATTTATTTTTATCGCATACCACAGGGGCATGACATGCATTTAACTCAAATAAATAAAATGAAAGATAAGAGAGAGTCTCACTCGATCACCTGATTGATCACTGGTCTTCATGTGATGGAGTTTCAAGCAGAAAAACTCCTTGATCAGTTTTAAATGTATTGAAAATATGGATATGAACTGTATTGCATGTGCATATAGAGAGCTCATGTATTGCCATTGATGACTATTCTTTGTCGTAAAGGCTGTTGTGTTTTTCCAATTAGTTGAATAAGACATCGAAAGACAAAAGAAGGCATACCATGTACCACTAGTCAATGGTCTTTGTGCTCTCCTACTCGGCCCCTTCGCTGAAACGGCAAAGTCCAGCCCCGACAGGGATACTTCCACATTTCGAACAGACATTCACTCAGCCACAGATATACTTTTAATTAAATAAATGACAATAGATTAGTTTCTGAAAAGAACCACAGTAGACGTTGATAATGGAAGCTTTTGTCTAAATGGAAAGAAACAATGTGCCAAGAGAGCAAAAAAAGTTGGACAAAGGATTCTTGTATGGTTTTTCTGCCTGTCGTGATTAAAAATATTGCCAAACTATAAATGTCCCAGATTTCACTTCCATATTCAGGAAAAACATTTCAAATACGTCTGTCTTTTGTCTTCTTCTTTTTTTGGGTTCAGACAAGTCACTGGGTGGCAAACTTTCTTCCATTCTTCAACGGGACCTAACTTACTTCGATTTTATTGTCGAATTTGATGCAAGTTGTTCGGATATGCACAGACCCATTAGGTTATGTTCCATTCCATTTCATTTTACAAGCTTACGAGCTTACCGTCTTACTAGTTCAGTAGTTCTTCTATTTTCCTTTGCTCTAACCCACCTTTTAACAAGCTATGGCTATGTTATGAAATTATAGTCTTTTTTTTTCATGTATCCAAAATTTAAGATGGGGAAAACTGTACTTGTAAGATTAACATATTGATAGAATTTTTTTTAATTTGATATTCAAATTGGGTGGTTGAATTTGAAAAGAGATAAAGACATGAATTATATAACCTTCAATATAATCAATACTACCGTATTAATTACTGAAATTTAACCTTGGAACACCTCAGGTAGGATCACTAAGCCTAGATGCGTTTCATTGTGCCTACTTTGTTTATTCTTTTTTCGAGTTTGATATGCGTGAAATATGGATTTTTCTTAAAAAGAAAAAAGAATATATATAGATCCGCATTTATCATGAGCAAAATTTACCACTCGTGCAGAGATTGGAGAACTCCATCTACTTGTTAAACTTTGGTGTAAGCTCTTTGTTTGGAACTTCGAAGTGCTTTACGGGACAGCTCTTGAAGAACAGTCGGAGAAAAGGGGGGGTATCTGTCTCGCTCTCAGAGTGGAGTGAGGTGGCCAAATGAGCTCTCAGAGTGGAGTGAGGTGGCCAAATGAACGCGTGTTTCGGGTAAAATACTATTTTCTCAGCGTCTCAGAGCCCACAAGATTTTTTTTTCTCCTCCTCCCTTTAACTCACCCTTCATAATCATCTTATTAGTTTTAATCCATCTCTAGAATCGAACTCCTGCAACTCGGGTGGTTTGGATCAAGCGCTGATGTAAATTATTATATCTCAGGTACTTCTATTTTCCTTGGTCAACTATTATATCTATTACTCAAATATGCCTTTTGGCCTTTTTTCCCTTTTTTTTTCGTGTGTTGTTTGGTTCGAGTCTTTCTCCGAAGAGTGTAAAGTGCTTATTGACAAAATTTTCATTTTCATTTTTGATCAGTGTGAAGTGGTTTTAAGATTGATAGATTGGGAAAAGCAAAGAGCCCTTGGAACATTTTTTAGGATATGGAAAACCCCAAAACCCCAGAAACCCTAGAAGCTCAAGCTCCTGGTGATAAAACCCTAGAGGAAGCCTCTGGCTCTGCTGGGTTGTCTGGTTTAAGTGAGAACTGTGATGGGTTACCATCCGTTCTGGAGATGTCGGCTGAAGAAAATGGCAAAGTGGTTGATGTAAATGATGGTAGTCTTGGGGCGGATAATATGGAACTGGTGAATCGAGTGGTCGAAGCGAAAACAAATGTGGCTTTTGGATGTGAAAATGTGGTTGTGGGTGTGGAAAAACTGGGCGATGCTGGAGAGACTTGCACAAATGGCGTTGGAATTGAGAAGGGTTGTTTGGAAGATGGTGGTCTTGATGGAGATAATGAGGTGCGAAGAGTTTCTGTGGACTCAAAACAGGACGGGGAGTTGGTGGGTTTGGTCAGTGATGGAAGTAAGGATATGGGAGTTGAGAAGATTATGCAAGAAGTGGGGATGAAAGAAGAATGTGGGATGGGATTGGATGGTATTAATTCAGCTAGGAAGATAGAAGTTTCTGGAGATGGCATATCTCTTTTTGTGGATATTTGTGGTCCTCCAGCCAGACTTCCTCAAGATAACCTTGATGAAGAAAAATGTTGCGGACTCATGGCAAGTGAGAAAGCAAAAGAACCTGGGAATGTAGACAAGGAGAACGAAACTGATACTCACGACTATAATTTTGCTGTGGGGGATGTTGTGTGGGTTAAGACCAAAAGTCAGACATGGTGGCCAGGAAAGATTTATGATCCTTTGGATGTCCCGGGGTCTGCCTCAAAAAGTGACCAGAGGGACTGTTTACTTGTAGGATATTTGGGGAGCAGCCATCTTGCTTGGTCCAGTCCATCTCAATTGAAACCATTCCATGAGAACTTTGAACATATGTCCAGGAAAAACAAGTCTAGAAGCTTTGTTGGAGCAGTAGAGAAGGCTGCCCATGAGTTTGGCAGGCGTGTGAAGCTGGAGATGACGTGTTCTTGTGCTCTGAAACAAGGTCAGCGATCTGCTAGCGATCCTCACTCCAAGGAAGGGGTTGCTGGACCTGATCACAAATCCAGTGAACTTGGTGAATTTTCAGTCACTCAATTTGAACCTGCAAAGTTTCTTCTGCAGCTCAAAACTCTTTCTGTGAGTATTTCTATGCCACGCATGATCGAGTTTGCTGTTGCACAAAATCGTTTATCGGCATTTTACCGTTTCATAGGGCATTTCCAGTTGCCTATGCATCAACTCCAGGAAACAAGTGATGTTGAAAACACTGATGACATGACAATTGGGAAAAACAAACTTGATGTTCAGATTGAGGACCGGATCACAAGGTCAGCTGAAGAGGACTCACAAAGCACATCAATTTCTGTGCTGGAAAAAGAATCAGAGGTATCTGCAGATAAGGTTTGGAGAATATTGAAGAATGAAGATCTAGCCCAGGCTTTTGGCAGTGGAGTGGATGTAGTACCAGAGGACTGCAAAAGCAAAGCTGCAAAAGATGTCACTGTCCCGAATACTAGGTCATCAAAATCAATAAAGAGGGAGAAGGATTTGGATGTTAGAAATAGTAGTGATGAATTTGAAGGTGGTAGCGAGGGAAAAATTCAAAAAGGTTTTGACTCGAGAGAAAGGAAGAAGAGCAGGTACTTATCTTTCCCATACATCAACTGGGGTAATAAAGGCTTGCCAGCTGAAACAGAATCCCCTAAAGCTCCAAAAGTTCCTGAAGAAGTAGATACAAGTGCCAGTGGTAGTCAGTTCACTGGGTCTGCCATTGTTAAAGGTTGCAACAAGAGGTTCTGGAGAAAATGGTACAAGAAGTTCATAAGTGGGAGCAACAAATATTGTAGTCCAGAGTTAATGAACATGTCTTCAGCTGAATTTCTCTCCGAACTCCATTTTACAGCTGTGGATTGCCTATATCCCAATCAGAGTCAAAATTTCAACTCAATTGAGTGGTTCTTTTCTAGATTTAGAATTTCAGCATATCATGATGAAGCTCTTTATGAGATTTACTACAAGAATATGGCTGCTCAGGATGAGACCATAGCAGCTGAACCTGACTCGTTGGGAAACAATCCACTGGAGATTAAGCACCCTTCTCCTGCAGCTAAATCTGTTCTGAAGAAAAGAAAGCAAAAGGATCTTTCACACCATTCTGGGTCTGAACTGACTGCTAGTGCCCTGAATGTGTTTGGAAGCGATCTTCCTGGTGTACAGGACGCAAATGGGAATCAAAGAAAAGATTCAATGGAGAGTAATCAACCTGCAGCCAGTGCTAAACCTGAGGGGAAGATGGTAAAGAAAAAAGGAAAAGCAAATGCAGCAGGACCTCTGAAGACTAAATCACTTTCAGGCCTATCCGATGTGAATATAAACCTTGCGGCGAATAGTTCCCTTTTGACAGAAAGCTTGGGGATGGGCCGCCTCATTCGCAGTGGTAAACCTAAGCAAAAACAAACAGGGAGAGAAGGAGCAAGTCCAACATGTCTGCAAACCAAACAAGCAACTGGCATACCGGATTTGAATGGGAACAGTGCCATATCCACGTCCTCAGTTGAGGATCATATGGTTATCAGTCATATTGCTTCTTCAGGTAAACCTGAGCTGAAAAAGAGAAAGAGGAAAGGCGCTGCTTCAGCATCCTCAGAGATTCAAAGTGCTTCTGGCTTCAATGGTTCGTTGGTAATAGATTTGGGCGTAATGAACCCGCATTCAGTTGGTGATAAAAGTGAGAGGGAAGGAAAGGAAGAAACCACTCCAGTATGCTCAGACTCTAAACATGCTACAGGGCTACAGAGTTTTAATGGAAGTAATGCTGAGCCTGGCTTATTGGTTAAAGATCGACAAGACATCAACCTTGTCTCCTCAGAAGCTAAACCTAGGAAGAGAGGCAGAAAGAGGAAGGATAATGCTACTTCTCAGAGCAAACTCATTATGGGCATACCAGATTTAAATGGAGTTAGTGCTGAACACAGCACATTGGAAAAGGAATTTCAGGAGACTAATGGCCTCTTATCTCAAACTAAATCTGAGCAGAAGAAGAGGCGGAGAAAAGGAGAAGCTACATCTGAGCATCTGAGTAGTAAATTGACTGCAGGGAGGCCGGATATTAATATAAATTATGATAGACTTGAGACTAACGGAGAAGCTCCTGTGACTGCTCTTCTGTTGACATTTGCTCCTGGATTTCCCATGCCTTCAAAAGAAGATTTGGTCGCTAAATTTTGCAGGTTTGGGCCCATAAAGGAATCAGAAACACAGTTGTTGGAAGATTCAAGTAGTGCCCAGGTGGTTTTTATGGCAAGTGCTGATGCTGGGGAAGCTTTACAGAGTTTCGAGAAGAATAATCCTTCCATTTCAGGCCTTGTCAATTGCCAGCTCCATCATCCTTCAGCTGTCTCCAAAGTCTTGGAACCGAATGGGAGTTTACTCAAAGCCCTAGGCCCTCCTCCACCGATGGAAGGATCAGTGACACCTGGACAGTCTTCTGCCTCAATACCTAACCCTGGTGAAGCGCCTGCACTTGACTTCATAAAGCAAAATCTGCAAATGATGACTTCCATGCTGGAGAAGTCCGGAGATAATCTTTCTCCAGAGACAAGATCCAAACTGGAAGGCGAGATTAAAGGCCTCCTAAGGAAGGTGAGCTCTTTTGCTGGTTCTTCCTCCACTTGATAGAACTGTAAGATTTGGGAAGCTCTATTGCAAATTGCTCGTTAACCTAGTGACTCAAATAGTATACTTCTCGGAGTCCTCCCTTTGATCCCCAAATCGACTTTTGCACTTTTTTAGCCCCCTCCCCCCCCCCCCCCCCCTCTCTCTCTCTCAATGTTTTTCTTTTGGGTAAGTCTCTCTGAATGTTTATGTTAGAACTGCAAACTTATTTTATTTGCTGCAATTTGAGGAGGCTCATAATCGAGGGAGCCACAGGCGTCTTTACTCTTTTTTTTTTCTCTTTCTAGTATGATTTTCATTTCTCCGTTTGGGAACCCAGCATTTCTTGAAATGAAGCATGGGCGATCCTATACTTGTGGTAACTTGACATTGTTTGATAAAATCTATTGCTAATTCTCTCCATTCCTGGTTGAAATAAGGTAACCTGTTCTACCCGCCAGTTACGAAATACGAACCATGTTTGTCAACTCATTTGCTGGCACGATGAGGATTCTTTTTTTTTTTGGCGCTGTTAAGTTTCTAGAACTGTTCGAATTGACCAGGAAGGAACCTCAAAATTAGAATCTAGTTGGAACCGCTGTAGTGAAGTACGACGACGGACTACTTTAAATAGCATCGTGCCTTTTGTGGTTTAGTTTGTCTCTAAAGTTGACTTCAACTCATTGTGCCGTTCTGCTCATCTTAGGACGGGGTTTCTCCTTTTTGATACTGGAAGTATAATATATGTGATCACATTATAGGAGCCACAGACAGGAATTCCAAGCATTTTGCAAGAATCTGCACGCATTGAAACACCGATTCCACCGGGTTTCTCCTCTCCTCTCTCCCTCGCCTAATCTAGCTCCAATGGATGTTGTTTGCAATACAGCGATCACTGTCTTGTTCTATGCGTAGGAGTTGACTAGTATTGAAATTCAAAATGAGGTCAAAAATAGAACGAAAAAGCTACTATTGTGGAAGTTTGGAGTGTTTGGAAATGACCTCTGTTGCTTACAAGCTCTGCCCACAACCCCCCTCAGCACTAGCATGGTTAATCTCCTGCAGAAAAGCGTTTGACAGAAAAACTCATTCACCCTAATCATAACTTGTATCGATACACCGACCGAATAGAAAATCCCCAAATTTCCATCATATTTCAATTGGTTAGCTGTCCCTTTAGATATTTTATAAGAGTGAAGTCACATGGAGAAGGGGTGGTCCGATTGATCAAGTTTTGCGTCACATTACAGACCTTTGCGGGGCTGTTTTCATTCAAAATGGGTTGAATCAGGGGATGTTCTATTATCATAGTCTCAACGAGAAGAGGAACCGGAGTTGTAAAGCAAAACAGAGCATCCGAAAATGATCACCAGAGGCAATTATCATATACTAACAGAACAATCAGATCAGGAATCATTCATACTCGCCGGAAAATATTTTTTGAGGGAAATCTCCGACACAGAGAGAAGTTGGGAACAAAAAGTGACGAGTGATGGTCGTCCGGTGTTTTGAACCTTTGACGGACTACTCTCAAGTTTGACTCTGGTCTCGATTTGAAGGCCGCAGTTTATCCTAACGGACCTTTGCCTTGCTTTCAGGTTGGCAACAATGTTTTCGCACTCGCAGTACAGCCTCATCATTAGCTTGCGGACCCCACGAAGATTTTTTTTTTCTAGGCAATGATGGATTTCATTCTTCTTCTTTTTTCTACGTAACGATGGATTTCATTCATTTGAAGAATAATTATAAGAGGTGTCGAGTACAGAACAGCCAATAGGGCCGGTTACATATTCATGAGATATAGAGCTTGTTACATTATCTAAAAAGGCTCGAAAGGGCATCAAGCAACAAGTCCAAAGGGCTACAAACTACAAGCCTTAAAGACTACTACACAACAAGTTTCAAAGGCCACAAACTTTCCAGCCCACAGGCACAAACTACTTACACCGGTCCAGAGACACGGATCGGATCTATTCCGCATCGTAGAAGGCGGTTTCAGACACCGGAGGAGAGGAGGAACGAGCACCTCGATCTCGCTTCCTCAGGGCTTCATCACACCAGCATTAGCAAAAATGGAAAACACCAAGGTTGTTTCCTATAAAACACAACGAAGGAGCAGACAGACATCATCTGGGTGTCTTGCACGTGAGATTCACGCACACCGCAAAGGGTGCATGGTCGGAATCTCCGAGCTTCGTAGATATGGGGATGCCAAAGCAGCCTTTGTGATGCGAGACTGTTGGAGATTGCGAAGAGATGATGGATGCAGGTTCCTCACCATATAGATACCCCATATCAGAAATGAAAACCGTAGAAAATAATCGGAAAGACATGGAAAATGCAAGAAGAAAAAAGCTAGGGGCGGACAGGGGAAGGTGAAACCTCGCCCTGGTGTGACTCATGTGAGCAAGATGGAGAGAGAGTTTTTTCAGATGCAGCGTAGAGAAAAGTCTAGAGAGGGGTATATATGACCTTGCGACAACTATCTTCAGTAATAATTTCTTGCAATACAAGAAACATCTGTCTTCGTGTCGTATTTCATCTCAACGCCCACATTTGGCGCCTTGAGAAAGTAGGTAATGTAAGTCGACGAGGATCTCAGCAATTTCCTATTTAGATTGCACGGTGTAATTCGGAAAAGATAAACGTAGCAGGTGAACTCTATTGTATAGCTCATGCTCCCATTCGGCTAGTATTAAATAATGTAGAGTCCACCTATTATGTTTATCTCTTTTTAAATTGTACCATACAATTTGGATAAGAAATTAAAAGGAACGAGAAATCTCGTTTTGCTCTCAAAATTTTGGGAGCCTCAAATATTTGGCCTAATAAAATATCTTTAAAATAATGTCTCCCCATCAAATAATCTTTTTATCAAAATAAATATAAAAATCCACTCAAATTATTTCTCTCCACTTTTTTCATCAATTCTTGTGCACTAAAATTTTTAAACCCCAAAACTTTGGGAGCTAAATATCACTAAGGGAGGCTGTTTGAAATTAGAACTTCGTTATGTCCGAGAATTCAAACCCACAATGTTAGACATCTGTTGATGTTGGGAAATTCGTAGATTTAGCCACTGCATGGTACCAAGAATAAGGGTTGTTGAATAATTAATTCATAGTGGCTTAAGGCAATGAGCCGTTGACTATGACAGGCGAGATGCGTTTATGATGAAGTGGAACATGTATGGCTGTCGATAGCGCTGAAGCTGGAATGGAACATTTCTTCACGACATGTCAGGAAAACTTGGGTGATGTTCGTTTTGAGAAAAAATGTAGGATTTTAGAGAAGTTATGAATTTTTATGTTGAATAGTGTTTTATCGGTGTTTATGTAAAGTGGAGAGAGAAATGATTTGATGTAATTGTTTAATAAAAAAGTATTGGAGTTATGTGAAAAAGTATAGAGAGAGAAAATTTATGTTGAATAAAAAATTAAAAAGTTGTTGGAGATTGTGTAAAATGTATTGATTTTTGTGTTTGAATTCTGAATATGTTCGGTGGTAGAATTGTGAATATACTTAGAATCCTGAAAAAATGGTGAAAACGATTGATCTAGCAAATAAGAGTTAAAAAGGTTTTCATGCCTCTAGTAAACATATTACAGCGTATTAACCAACGGCGAAATCAGCATTAAAATTTAAGGTGACGAATTTTAAAGGCGAAATGATATATTTTTTCTTTGTAATGTAAAAAATTGTCTTAGAGTTACAATGTCGAAATCGAAGGACTAAAAACACTAAAAATATTGGAATACATGTATCGTATTATGTACTGCGACTAAGAGGTGACAAAATAAAAATGAAGACAATCAATCAGTTGGCAATGATATTTTAATATTTGCAGTGCATATTCTATTTTAATAAAGAATTTAGAGAGCTTTCTGGGACACTTAATGCAGATCATCTTAATAGAGACATACGATCAGGTCAATTTTGAGCCTTTCACACCCCCCCATATATATATATATAAGTGATTAAAGTCATGTTGTTATAATGTGTATCAAGGAAGGTGCCCAGAAGTTTTGACTACAAGCTGAAAATTATGCAAACTTGAATTTTTGGACATACTGTTTCTGCAACTAAAATTGAAATTTTAACTTTTAAGGCAAAACTCACACCCACACACAATTTAGCCCACAATTAATATTGATTAATTAACATTTATTTTCTTTTCTTCAACGAACTATTGTTCTCCAATCAAACCTTAAAGATGGTGTGCAGATACCAGATGTGAGTAACTTTCTTGAGGGGGAAAAAAAAAGACAAGTAAACAGAACAAAGGGAGTGTCCAGCAAGGAAATCTCATAACACGGAACAGAGGGTTGAATTTTAAACCTGGGTGGAGGATTCATTCCAACTGCTTTCCAGTCAAGCATTGCTCGGTGAAGAAATTGCCAGCTAGAGAAAAATATGCCACTGAAAACAGAATCTCGAACAACTCCTGACCTGATACCTCTCCATAATGCACGCCACCCTTCCAAGGAGATGACATCTGATGGCCTCCTAACGTCACAGACAGATGGTGGATTCCCAGAGCCAGTAATCATCCACGGGTACTCTTGTAAAGCAACCTTCATATTTGAATGTTTAGTTGCTAGGGTGGACAAAAGGCCAATAGACTGGTTTAAAGCCTTCTTGTCTGGAGAGTATCCACGTAGCAATTTTGCAAAAAAAGGTGAAATAGCTTTCTTCTCTGTAACAGACGTAGAGCTTGGAAGGCGAGAAGCAGATTTGACCTGCTCGCGAAGTTTAAAAGGTTCAAATGGAGAGCGCACCAGCTGCAATTCCTGCCACAAGGGCCTCATAGATATAGACGAAATTGTCTTCCCACCCATCTGTCAAGAAAGTACATTTATCTTTTTGCCGGAAGATATGCATTCAATGTTTGCAAAAATAAATTTGACAGTATAATACACCATCCACATGCATGCCTCAATTTGGAGAACACATAATTTGGATACTTCTGATGTTTCGGTGTCCAGTGACTTCTGATACTACGCATCTGAATAACTGCCCTCATGGCTGGTAATGAAGCCTTTACAGCAGCGAACTGAACTTCATCGGTCAATGATTTTGAAGAGGGTGACATGGTATCAGTTAACTTGAGACAAGAGATTCCTATAACTTATTCCATTCTCAAGCAGAGGAACTTAAAGCCATGCCCGTTGTTAACAAACATCAACTTGAATGCTTAAATTTGCTTCAGTTGCCATCAGAGTTGCAAATTGACCTGCTCTTTAATGTTTCCGGTAACTACCTATTTGGAAACCTGATAGATTCAATGGAAAGTAGAAGCTGTTGATAAACAAGTTGTTTATCGACCAAAGCTTAGACACAAGTTATTGAAGAAGTCCTGGATGTCAAAGTGGCTAATTCAAGGAAGGACGGCCAATATAGATATTGCTATATGAAGAAATTGAGTAAGACAGTGAGTGAAGTTACATGGATTGATAAAACAGAGTTGAAAAAAATGATCAAGAGGTTTCTGCTAAGAGTGTCAAGGCTTGTTCATCCCAACCAAGCCTTCCCCCACCTAAGAGGGGTCAGGGGAATCCAAATCCAAAGCAACAGCAAACTCACCAGTGCACTTGGACATGCCCACTAGCTACCATCATTCCAACCTTCTATTTAAAAGACTGAAAAATGAAAAGAAATTTGTTTCATTTTGTCCCCAACTGCTTCTTCATTTTCTCTTGGAATTATGAAGCGTCATTATTCCAACTCATGTCCATTCCATATTATATTACACAAATAAAAACTTCAAAGATATTAAATTGATCAAGGACTAAATTGACAATGACATCAAAGTTGAAGGGAGACAAAATGTATTCATCCCTAAACTTTTTATCCATTGCAAGCAAAATAGCAGCTTCAGAAAAATAAAAATGCAATGCATATTCTTGTCGTGTTTATTTTCAATTTGTATTTTAAGATAGACATAATAACGCTACGTAGCACTAGTTCATCAACCAACATTCAAACATAAGACTTTCATTCTGGAAAAAAATAAAAGACAACTGCTGCAGAGTACCTTTATAAAAAGCTGTCAAGATTTCATAGATCCCAAAGCGAGCTCCAACACCCAAAGTTCTCCCCAAAGTTGACCAGCCAAAACAACTGTATAAACCTACAATGTTAAGATAAGCAAATCTTCACCGGTAGATGAGGGTATGCAGAAAGAGAAGAGGGGGGGGGGGAATACAATAGTAATTCAACGAATGAAAGGGAAGAAATTTCCTACAAGCATCAATACGCAATAGAGAAAGAGATACAATTCAAGCAAATCCATAACACATTAGGATTGTACTGCGCTTACACTCTTATGGAATGCTTTGAACATGAAAATGCCAGCAACACAAATGCATATCCGCCAGAAAATCAAGCATTAACTATCAAGCTGCAACCAATGACCATCAGGCGATTGAGACAAGTTTCTTTCTCTCACTCTTTTAACACCCACCCAACCACACACACGCCCCTAACACGTGCATCAGTAGGGGAAAAGATCTTCATTAAGAAAAGACAGAAGGGTTTTTCTCTTTTCTTTTGATAAGACACTTTCAATTTATACTCCTTCAAAAGATGCCAATAAAAAAAAAATTCATACTTTGAATTTTAGCAAACATAAGAGAAAAACGTGTTATCACTTAATCAGAAGTCACATTACAAACCTAAAGTCTCGAACAATTCAAAGAGAACATCCTGGATGATAAATCATATCCCACTGTATTCAGATTTGCTAGCCAGTGGATGATAAATCATCATAAAGAACAAATAACGCTCAAAAACTTCAACACGGGGTAGGAAAGAAAAATTAGAAAAGTCACCTGAATTTCCAGAAAAAGCTCGAACTCTGTCTAATACCTGAGCAGAAGTAAACTGTTTACCAGAACCCGAACCAACCTGTACATCACCACGCAGATAATCATAAAAAAGAAGATTACGAGATTGTTAGAAATAAAAAAAAATTTATACTTGATAAGTGAGATATTCAATTAAGGGAATACCCAATTGGATTTATTATGTTAACTCACTTATATTTAAAAGATTACATAGGGGACTTATTTATAAGCCAAAAATCTCACTGCCCACATTGTCTAAGCAATGTGGGACTACACATTTCTCAACACTCCCCGGCAAACTCAAGGTAGACAAACCGACAAACCTTGAGTTTGAAGTTACAAAAAAAAAATTATAATAATAACAAAGATTGCCGGTACTGAGCCGGGAGGTTCTTTGTACTGAGCCGAGAGAAAGCCGGTACTGAACCGAGTGGTCGCGATACTGAATCGGGTGGTCGCCGGTACTGAGCCGGGAAATTTGCCGATACTAAGCCGAGAGAAAGCCAGTACTAAGCCGGATGGTCGCCGGTACTAAATCGGATGATCGCCAGAAAGTAAACTGACTAAAGTCGAAAACCTTACCCTAATACTAGGTTAAAAATAAAAACTTTGATAAGTGAGACATTCAATGTGAAACTACACATTTGAGATCGTGAAAGAGAAAAATCTTAAGGAAATTTATCAAAAGCATCCGAATTCCGGAATGATCATCGAGGAAAAGACAGAACCTGGAAAAGGGTTTTGATGGTATCAAGGGGGTAAGTGATAGCTGTGCCTAACGTCGCAGACCCTGCGGCAGCAACCGCGTGGGTTGCAAACATTTGGTTCTTCCACGAATCGTTCATCCGGGACGTTAGTGCTGGAGAGTACGATTCTTGTCAATTTCCGTCCCACGAGGCTCTTGTAGAAAGAAGAATGCTAATTGAGGAAGGTGAAAGACTTGGCTTTGGCGACGATGGAGCTCACTGGTGATGACTGATGACTATCAGAACCCCAGAGCTCAACGTCCGTACGGATTAAACCCTCCGAATCTAACGGCAAAATGCTAAAATCCGACGCGGCCATTTCGGGTCGAGTTAGAGTGTCGCAGACGGACCTAAGTTCGCCCAAAGTTTACTGTGCATATGGAAGCGCAATAGAACTAGGACATGCTGTTAAAAAAAATAACAAACTAGGCCAGGCTGATGCTTACTTAAAGCCCAGTTAGACCCTTTTATCGGCCCAACAAGATGTATTTCCCTAATCTAATCGTACTACTTTCTTCTTAAAAGACCATGAAAAAGCAAGATCCTTAAAATGACTACTTATGTTAAAATTTGGAGGAAAAATATGTGACTTAATTTTAATATCTTATAAGAGAATACTTGTATTTCCAACCATATAAGTTCTTTAATCTTCTCCTCTAAGTCCTTGCTTCTTAGCTTCCCTATTTGTTCCACCTGCAAGATTCTCAAATCTGATAATAGTATGGCTTACTCAATAGCAGCCTGCGGCATGCCCACTCTTTTTTTTGGAGAAGTTCCCTCTCTTTTTCCTTAAGCATGGACTATGGAAATTCAATGGAGCCAACTCAGCCAAGCCTCCTTGATTTCTGTTTGTTTGTTTAATTTGTTGTTGTAGATGGTAGGGTGGTTTTACGTAGGAAAAAAAAGAGGTTATTTATATTTTGTTTTTCCTGTCACTAGTTTTCAATATATAAGATGCTCTTTCCACCAAAAAAAGACTTAATCAAATCAAAACGACACCTCAGCATATAGAGATAGACTAAGTACTATCACGGGAACGGATTCCTTCCGAAGGAATGAATTCCGAAGCCATCAAAAGGCACAGTCAAGATTGACGCATTGCATTCTAATGGTTCTAATTCGTCCACCTCATTTAATGAGATTAATGGAGTAATGTGGCTTGGATTGGCGGCTCCAATCTCCCCAGTTTTCTCTTCGCTGTCGGCGCTCTCTCTAGCTCCTCTATTCGCCAAAATCTTCGAAAGCTTGGGCGAAGATGGTTTGTGGAAGAGAGGGTAACAAATAGGCAGGGTCCAATCCGAAAGCAATTTTGTAAATGTTATCGAATGCGAACTTCTGAAGACTGTCCTGGAAGTCTAGGATAGTTCCACTTTGGCGGCAGAGGAGAGGAGGGGGATTAGGCGGTCATACAGTTCGGTGTCCACCACCATCTCGACGAAATTGCGCAGAGACTTGGTGTTGAACTCCTGGCTGGCAACTTGCCCATGTAATTTCCAAGACTCGTCATCCACGTTGAAGATACCGTGGCCAAGAAAGTCTTTGAGGGTTCGGTTTAAAACTTCACCCTTGCCATAGTTGTGGAAGTGGGTCTTGAGGATGTGTTGAACGACAGCAGGATTCGCTGTGAGAACTTGGTAGTTGTTGAAGGGGTAGTGGGAGGATGAAAGTAGCGGAGGGGCAGATATGAAGGATGTCAAGCGGCAGCAGAGGCAATATCCTCACAAGATCCTCAGAAGCAGCACTTAAGTTAACAAAATGTAGAGAACTCAGAGTTTGGATCATGGTAAGAGGTGTCTTGGGATCGCCTTTGTCCTTCAATTTCAACAAAAACTGTAAAAAATCCTTGTTCTCTTCGCAAGAATTACCATCTGCCGCTGCTCTACACCCATTGGATTTTCTTTCAGGCCGAGGGTCCCAACCTTCCAGTTTAACCAGTAATCCCTCAATTCATGTGTGGGTTGTTGCTGAAAAAATTGGGGAGGAAGAGAAAGAAGAAGAACTTCGGCTCCCAAGCGGAATGAAATATTTTAGAGGATTGAGCCTTCAAGCCGAGTTGAGCCTCGTCATATTATTCATTAATCTCATTAATTGAAGTAGACAAATTAAGACCGTTAAATTACAATGCTTCAATCTTTACCGTGGTTTTTGATAGCTTCGGAATTTTCTGCTTCGAAGGAAATCCGTTTCGGTACTGTCACTGGTTTTTAAGCTGAAACAGCATATGCATGCACTACCATATATTCCTCGGAATTACAACAAAATCCTAGAGATTTTGGGTGTCTTTACACGCAAGACAGCAACAGATGATAACAAAGAGATTAGAAATATAATAATATTACAAATCCCAATAGTAATTACGGCACCCAAGGCAGTCGTTCTTGGACCCTCATGCTTCTCATTCACACTCCTGTCGGCTGTCAGGTCAATGGACAATGGAAGACCGCCTCCATAGAAAGAAACTCGAGAAAGCACCCCTTTCCAACAAAGCTACGCTATAGATAGTTGGATAATCTAGACTAAATGCGGTTGATTAAGTCACTAATCACAACACAAAGGTGGTGATCAGTTGACCGTTGATTTGTTGACTGAGAACAGGTGCTCAGATCAGTTCAGATTAGTTGATTTGCTGTGGACGGTCCGTAACCATTCATCATCCCTGTCCACGATCCTAGACCGCTAAGATACCCAAAGGAGTCCTTTCCAGCATCAGAACCGCCTTGGTCTTGCCAATCAAGGGACAGGAGCTTGGCATTTGGCTTCACATCTGTTGCATTATGGCCCTCATGATTTGCATCATAGGGTAGCATTAGCCTCTGGCATGTGTCCACGAAAGTTCCACGGTTGGCATCAGGGGCAATTCCAAACGGAGAGCAAAGGCCATGAAAATTTGGCGGCAATGCATGACCACTTAGCTGTGTACGCCCACCAACCATCCCCAAGTCACCATTTCCCATAAAATCATAGTTTATAGAATTGCCAATACCGGCAGCATGATCCTGCAACTTACTCTCCATAAAATCGATAGGCCTAGGGTTTTCAAGCAGACCGTGATAGTTCGCGTCCATAAAATTAGGGTTTCCAAGTGTCCCCTGCGTGCTAAGTATATGAGTAAGATGAGAAAGTTGTACTTCCGGAAAAGAAAGGTGAAGATCAGCAGTCTTTTGAGAGGATGAAGATCCCGGGTGATTTTGGTTCATAGGTTGATCATTGGACTTTTTAGCAGAAACCTTCGAGTTCTTTCTGCAGCCACCACCCACAGGAATGTTCCTAAGGGTGCCTCCTTTGGTCCAGTACCTTCTGCAGGTCTTGCAAAAGTACCTTGGCTGAGAGAGGCTATAGTTATTGTAGTAGCAGAATTTGGTGTGGGTTGAGTCACACCTTGGGCACTTGAGGACTTGGTCATGCTGTGGCCTCAGCCGCCTCTCTATCAAGGGCCTCGAGCATGCGAGCATGTCCCCAGATGGTGACGAAGAATTCATTCCAGATTCATCGTGAATCGTGCCCTGAATCCAAAAGGACACAAAAATGGAAATCTGTCAGAATTGCGTCATGACAATAATGCAAAGGCTAGACATTCTTTGCCCTTTTATTTGTCTATCAGAATGTCTGAAGGCTTAGGCTAGAGACAGCAGGTGATACTCTTAATTAACTACCAGCAGCAATGGCAAATATCCATCATAGTACATTCCAAAACTGAAGAACAAAACATTTGACATATTTGGAACAACATTAATTCTTTCATCAAATTATTATTTGTATCCCTGCTTCATTATATGATTGAAAGCATGATATCAATGGAGTTTAACTTTGAGCTACCTTACTACATACTTCAGTTCCCTTGATACTCGCAACTAATAAAGATATGAATTTTTATTCTAGTTGTGTAAGACATACTGGCACCGAAACAATCATTCAAAGACAACTTCATTTTCTCTCCAAGAATGCTACTTCATACATTAATGTTCTCTCCATTCAAAAAAACCTTTTTTTTAACGTTTTTCCTTCTTGCCCTTTGTACTTCATCCTGCTTAGAACAAAAACTATATGAGCATTCAGGCTCAAAAATTGAATTGAATTTGTTATTTTGGATGGCAGTGGAATAGAACAATGCATATCTCAGATAATGGAACCGGCCGGCCAAACCTCAAAGTGAATGTTACATTATTGCAAGACATTAATTTAAGAAGTAGAAGAAGATTATGATCTGCATTATTGAAGTATATATAACTATTGAACTTTCAAGTGCATGGCATACCTGAATCCAGTCAGATGAATCCATGCAAACTTGCAAGGAAGTAATACCCATTAAACAAACACCGAACAACCAACAACAAGTGCCCCAAAAACAACTCTTCTCAACTCGTACTCAGAAGCACTCCATTATACAACTCTTCCGCTTAGAGGACTTATCACGTTGGTGCCTGTCTCGGACAGAGAGGGATAAGGAGCTGGGGAGAGTGAGTGAGAGAATCCGAGAGTGGTCTATGCGCTTGGGGACATGGGATGGGCTTCGAATAAGAAGGAAGAAAAAGTGCGGCCTAGGAGGGCAGCTATACTCTACAGCTACGTTTATACACGGTCGGTGGAACACTGTGGTTCCCGGGAGAAAAAGGCTTGGGATCCGCTGAAATTTCGCTATGTATAAGCACTCGGACGGCCTTTTACTGTGCACAACACCTGACCCCACCATTACCTAATCTTGACTAAATCTCTGCTATCAAATCGGACGACCCTTGTATCATCCAAGTTCTCTGTTACTATGAATTGGGGACAACGAGAGCCGTGTGATGGGTGATTTAGGGGTCGATACATCAGAGGATTGCGGCATGGTCATCACACAGGTCGTGTCTGACGAGACAGAAGCTGATGGGAGAATATTTGGAACCTCGATAAAGAGAGCATACCGAAAGAGCACTCTACTTGCAGGCCCAAACGAGTGGACCCCACTCGATCCCTCTACCCGCAAGCAAAGAATAGATTCTCCTACACATGACCCACCCCTCGTATAAAAAAAAAAACCCCTACCCTCACATCACGTGCCTCGTCCTAACACTTAGCCAATAGTGCCACCATCTAGTTCCTAGTGCTGTTCCACTCGTCACTTTGAGAAGCTCGAACTGTCGAACACTGTTAGGATTAGAATGAGGGGTTTGGTTGTTTGTAGGAAAGTGAAGATAGAAGTTAGAAAGGTTAGTATGGAGCACTTCTCTCCAAATGCACTAGATAGAATAACTTTCCTTTCTTTTTGGCTTCAACTATTATTACAAAACTTTACCCCATGAAGGGTATTTATAGGTGGGTGGAAGATATTTCTAGAACCACCCATTAATCTTACTCTTTCTAGATTGTCCTTGCATCTTCCTAGGTAGATTATTCATGAATACTCTAGAACATTATACAAGGTACATGTACTAGAGCATTGTAGAATAGTGTAGAACATGTATGATCATTCTAGAACATTCTAGAAGGTATATGTTCTAGATCATTCTAGAGCATTCATGGATATTCTAGAAGGTATATGTACTAGAATATTCTAGAACATGTGTGAACATTCTAGAACATTCTAGAAATGCATCACCTTTAATACTCCTCCTTGATGCATTTTTCGGAAACTCCTAGCATGCTCCGCAAAAACTGAAATTTTCCTCTTGGAAGTGCCTTTGTGAAAATATCTGCTTGTTGTTCTTCAGTACTGCAATACTTCAACTCAATATCTCCACTTGCTTCTACTTCTCTCAGAAAATGATACTTGATGGCAATATGCTTTGTCCGACTAAAATGTACCGGATTTTTCGCTATCGTAATGGCGGACTTGCTATCACAATATATTTCTGTAGGACCTTTTTGGTGCTCTCCCATATCCTCCAGAATTCTTCTTAACCATATGGCTTGACTAGCTGCTCCAGCTGCTGCTACGTACTCAGCTTCTGCGGATGATTGTGCCACAGAATCTTGCTTCTTTGATCCCCATGAAAAGATTCTTGTGCCAAACTTGAATGCATAGCCTGAAGTGCTTTTCATATCATCTACAGATCCTGCCCAATCACTATCAGTGTATCCAATAAGGTTTGATATCGAAGTTGGTTTATACCATATGCCAAAATTTACTGTTCCTTGCAAGTATCTGAGGAGTCTCTTTGCTGAGCCATAGTGTACTTGGCTTGGGCTTGTCATGAATCTGGACAATAGGCTTGTAGCATACATAATATCTGGCCTTGTGGCAGTCAAATAAAGCAAACTCCCAATTAAGCTCCTATATGTGGACGCATCTGCTGGCTTCGCCCCATCTTCTTTCCTTAGCTTCTCATTTGGAACTAAGGGAGTAGCCACAGTCTTACACCCATACATCTTGAATTTTTTCAATAAATCTTGGACATATTTTTTCTGTGATATGAAGATACCTGCTTCTTCTTGGCTTATCTCCATACCAAGAAAGTAGTTCATCAATCCTAAATCACTCATTTCAAATGCAATCATCATGTCTTTCTTAAATGCTTCAATCAGCTTTGAATTATTTCCAGTGACAATCAAATCATCAACATAAAGAGAGATGATAAGAATGTCGATGTTACCTTGTGATTTGACGTAAAGTGTTGGCTCACTTTTGCTCCTCCTGAACCCTTGATCAATGAAATATCCATCAATCTTACTGTACCAGGCTCGAGGTGCTTGCTTAAGTCCATACAAAGCTTTCTTCAAGCGTAAAGCTTTTCCTTCCTCCTCCATAAATCCTTCTGGTTGTTCAACGTATACTTCTTCATTTAGGACTCCATTTAGGAAAGCAGACTTCACATCAAGTTGGAAAATCTTCCACCTCTTCTGAGCTGCAAGGGCAACAAGAGCTCTAATGGTATCTAGCCGAGCTACGGGAGCAAAAGTCTCAGTGTAATCAATACCTGGCTGTTGAGCATAACCCTTAGCAACAAGCCTTGCCTTGTGTTTTTGAACTGAGCCATCAGGATTCAACTTGGTCTTATAAACCCATTTGACTCCAATTACTTCCTTGTTGGTTGGACGATCAACCAGCTCCCAAGTGTTATTTTTCTCGATCATTTTAATCTCCTCCTCCATGGCTTTGACCCAAACTTCTTCTTTTGATGCTTCTGCAAAATTTTGTGGCTCCAAAGTAGTGAAGTTACAAGTTTCATAAATATCGCTTAAGGTCCTTACCCTTAGTGGTGGAGTTTCGGGTGAAGAGACTTCTTCTCCTGGAGCTCTTGATCTCACGGAGGATGCTGGAGATGAGGATGGAGTCGACATTGGACTTTCTTCTCGAGCTTCTTCTTGTTGTGGTCTACTTGAGTGGACCACTTCTGCTGGTATAGTCACACTTCTTTCATTTTCATCTACTTCCCAGCTCCAGGCAGCTTGCTCGTCGAACTCCACATCACGGCTGGTAACAAGCTTCTTTGTTTGCAGATTGTAAACTCTATAACCTTTTGACTGGGAGCTATAACCAAGGAAGATACCTTTTTCTGTCTTGTCTTCTAGCTTGTGTCTTTTTACTGAGGGAATATGGATGTAGCAAATACATCCAAACACCCTGAGATGTTTTGCTGAAGGCTTCTTTCCGCTCCAAGCTTCAATTGGAGTCTTGTTAGGAACAGCTTTTGTTGGACATCTATTTAGCAGGTAGACTGAGGTATAGACTGCCTCTGCCCAAAACATCTTCGGCAATCCCTTCTCAGCTAGCATAGATCTGGCCATCTCCATGATCGTTCTATTTTTTCGTTCAGAGACACCATTTTGTTGCGGAGTGTAGGCAATGGTTAGTTGGTGCTCTATGCCTTCATCTTCACAAAACTTGTCGAATTCTTTGGAGTTGTACTCCGTACCTCGATCACTTCTCAGCTTCTTTATTTTGTGGCCACTTTGTTTCTCAACAAAATTTTTGAATCTTTTAAAAATTCCAAATACATCTGATTTTTCTTTAAAGAAATATACCCAAGTCATTCTTGTATAATCATCAATAAAGAGAATGAAGTACCTGTTTTGACTCAGGGAAGGTGTTCGCATTGGGCCACATACATCGGTGTGGACAAGCTCCAGAATTTCCTTGGCTCTCCATGCATTTTCTGTTGGAAATGGTTGTCGGTGCTGCTTCCCGAGCATACAGCCTTCACAGACACCAACTCTTTCTTCTATGAGAGGAAAATCTCTCATCATATTTTTCTGATGAAGTAATCTCAACGAATTGAGATTGAAATGACCAAACCTTCGATGCCATAAGCTTGTTTTATCGGATTGGGCCACCATAGCATTCTCTCTTGGGTATTGCCAGTGAACAAGAAAGTTTCTATTTCTTCCCATCTTCACTTCGGCAATTTCTTGATTATTTTTCAAATCATATATTTGGCAAACATTTTTCTCAAAATGTAAAGAATATCCATTCTCCATCATTTGACCAACGCTTAGTAAATTTTGATCAAGACTAGGAACAAGGAGAACGTCTTTAATAAATCTCGTACCTTTTTTTGTTTCAATAGCAACAGTCCCTTTGCCTTTTGTCTCCACCAATTCTCCATTCCCCATCTTGACCTTTGTCTTGATAGAGGTGTCTAAGTTGCAAAAAATACTCTCTTTGGAAGTCATGTGATTGCTGCATCCACTATCAATGTACCAAGCATCCTTCCTCTCCTCCATAGCAGATTGACATGCATAGAATAGATGCTCATTTTCTTCTTTATCTTCAGAATAGTTGGCCTGATGGTTGTTTTTGTACCGGCAATATTTTTCAATGTGCCCGAACTTCTTGCAATTTCTGCATTGTGGCTTTCCTCGATGATAACAATCTTTCTCCAAATGGTTGGTCTTCTTGCATGTTCTGCATGGTGGATAGTCACCTTTCGTCTCCTTGCTTTTAGAGGTTCCTTCTTTTTGAAACTTGAACCCTCCTCTTGAGTTTCCTCCATCTCTTGATTTCTTGTCTTTCACATTGAGTTTAGATTGAAAAGCGCTCTCTAGTGAACCTTCATGTCGCCGATTCAATCTTTGCTCATGTGCTTGTAGGGAGCCCATCAACTCTGTAATCGACATTGTTGACAAGTCCTTGGATTCTTCAATAGCTGCTACAACTGGATCATACTTCTCCGTGAGGCTAATCAAGATTTTTTGGACAATTCTTTGATCGGAGATGTCGTCCCCATAGGCTCGCATCTGGTTGACAATCTCCATGATTCTTGAACTGTAATCTTTAGCAATTTCAGAATCTTTCATCTTGAGATTCTCCAGATCCCTCCTCAAGCCTTGCAACTTGATAGCTTGAGCTTTGGCGTTGCCTTGGAACTCCTCCTTCAACGTATCCCAAGCTTGCTTTGCAGTAGTAGCTCTCATGATTCTTGGGAAAATTGTATCGATGACAGCCTCTTGGAGAATATAAAGTGCCTTTGCATTTCGCTGCTTCAGCTTCTTTATCTTGGCAACTTCAGTTGCAGAAAGCTCACTGGTTTTTTCTTTAGGAATTGTGACACCTTCTTCAATAACATCCCACAAATCTTGGGACTCAAAATATGTCTTCATTCTGATACTCCAATAGTCGTAGCTTTCGCCATTGAATGTTGGGACAGAATCAGAGGGTTTAGTTATAGCCATAACGCCCGTCTAGATCGACTTAGCTCCGATACCAATTGTTAGGATTAGAATGAGGGGTTTGGTTGTTTGTAGGAAAGTGAAGATAGAAGTTAGAAAGGTTAGTATGGAGCACTTCTCTCCAAATGCACTAGATAGAATAACTTTCCTTTCTTTTTGGCTTCAACTATTATTACAAAACTTTACCCCATGAAGGGTATTTATAGGTGGGTGGAAGATATTTCTAGAACCACCCATTAATCTTACTCTTTCTAGATTGTCCTTGCATCTTCCTAGGTAGATTATTCATGAATACTCTAGAACATTATACAAGGTACATGTACTAGAGCATTGTAGAATAGTGTAGAACATGTATGATCATTCTAGAACATTCTAGAAGGTATATGTTCTAGATCATTCTAGAGCATTCATGGATATTCTAGAAAGTATATGTACTAGAATATTCTAGAACATGTGTGAACATTCTAGAACATTCTAGAAATGCATCACCTTTAATAAACACACGCTTCAAACCTGCAATTTTTGCTACTAGAAACGTCTACGTATTATGCTCAGCTTATCTTAATAATTTGTATTAAGAGTTTATGGAATGCAGCGAAGAACTTGGTCGACACTGATTTTGTATTCGCAAAAAGGGAAGGTAAACAATTAAGAAGCAAACTGATGAATTCGAACAGTAAAACTTCCGATTTTTAAGATAAAGTTGAATTGAAAAACTTCTTTTTTTTTTCCAAGATCTTCGTTCAAACTTTTTGGGTACCCATGCAAGTTCAAATGAAAGTTCTCTTCGTCTTCGAATTAGGCGGGTTGGTCCTAAGATCTTGAAAATGAACATTCGAAGCTCTCATAAAAAATGTGATGTCATTATCATACATGCATGCACAGCACGACGGTTCTTTAGCCGCTCCAAAAAAACAGGTGGAAGGTAGCGTCCGGAACACACTCCAGTCAACAGGGCCCAAAGTACACACTGTCAGGTGAATAAAGTGAGTGATCTGTGACTACATTCCACCGTACACCAGGATTGGTTTATTTTCTGCATTGCCCATCAGAATCCCGATTCTATACTCATTCCCTTTCTTTGGTACTGGTATTAGCAATCATGTCAATCATAAGGATGTCATATTTCCTTCCAACCACCGTTACTTGGATGCTTGCAGGACCAGCTACAATGTAGGGCTACCAAAACACAGCAACATCTCTTATGTTTTCTTTTTAGGTTTAGTTTGAACTTCTGTTTCGTATTCTATTTGCAGACAGGATTGTATGCATAAAAAATACTCTTGACTTTCGATGTGCGTGCAGTTATAGGGGCTATACAAGATCATATCTTACTGATGATCCCTCTTTGGCTTGCTGGTGCAACCCCTCATTATATTCAACATTCGGGATGTTTAGGGTGATAATTACTTCAGTATCCTGGACGAAAAGGGGAAGAGAGGGAGCCGGTGAACAGAAGGACGAGTACTAGCAGTTCACCACTTTGATATACCATTTTCTTAAAAGTTTATTATAAACAAGGAAAATCTTCAGCTTCAAGCTACTTCAGGCACCTTATGATCTCTCTCTCTCTATATATATATATATCTTTATGTAGTACTCCCTTTTGCTTTTTTATTTTCCTATCCTTTATTGTTTTTCCTACCTCAAATAAAAGTTTTGGAAAGGCAGATTAGCAAATCAATGCAAAAGCCGCCCTTTTTTTTTTGAAAAAAAAATAACCATAACGTATGACCCTTTTCTTCAAGTAAAGAAGGTCATTACATATAAACAAGACAGAAGTGAGGAACGAGAACAATACAACTATACAAGTACAGAATTACCTTGTTATGGCTCAAAGAGTGAGCTCACATTGTGGTGAGGACTACTTTAGTTGCTGGACACAACTGGACTCGATCGGAAGAAAAAGTGATCTCCCACCATTCAACCATTATGTACTAATTAAATACGTGATCATTTGAATTTTAAAAGCTAGGTGCAGAATCAAACGGTTTCAAAGTGAGAAACCCGGCCCCTCTGATCATCAGATTCTCTAGGTGCATGCTCTTTATCATGATGATGGTCACAGTCCCTCGTAATTGGTGCAGTCAATCTTCTTGTAACATGAGGCCACTAAATGAGCCCCCACTGTACGTCAGGACTATTTGATCCCCAAGCTTTAGGCCATCCACATGTAGGCAATGATGCTCTCCAATTAAGAACCCCATGTTGGGTTAGGCTCCCTTTTGGGACCAATATCATTGCCTAAAAAGGTATGGATGATCTATGGAATTCTCTCTTGATCGAACTGCAGCTTCTTTCAGTTTGGCACAACAGCTAGCAGCTAGTGCTTGGCACATTTGCTCGTCATGCTAAAGCCTTTAGAGGTTAGTGTGAACTGGGGGGGGGGGGGGGGGACAATTGTTGATTGTCCAAGCTGTTGTCGGATCTATGTGCATGTGAAAGATTGCGTGACAGTTTTTTCTTGACACTTTATGGGTGTGTACATCTACCCAGTAAGTCCACAGCGCTGTACGTGATACGACCCAGCTCTCCTCACGTAGTCGCAACTCTTTTGCGCATGCGCGACAAATCCAACGGTGACTGCGGCGCAGACTGTACAGCATGCATACAAGTCACAGTCTCACAGATAATATTTCAACTCTCAGAATTCTAAATAGACGAATCTATTGGGGTCGGTGGACAGGATCTTTATAAGCTCCACATATTTTAACCCCATTTGGGCATTGTTGTTTGTTGCTTTCCTCTCTTTGCTCTCTAGCTCACCACAAATGATTGGCATTTCTGATATTTTGCTATATGGCCAAGTCATTCAGGTCCCATGTTACCCTCTAGAAGCCGACCACTCGTCCCTCACCTTGTCCTCGTCTCCCTTCCAAATTTTTGCCCTAGTCTCTATGGTCATGCCGTCATGGCTTGGCTAATGAGTTCAGTGGCAAAGACTTTTTTGGTTTGAACCGGTTTGCTGCTATGATTCCTTCGTTCTTTTGGTGGTTTCTGAGCGTCGACACCTACTCGGCAAAGCCCATTGGGCCGTAGATTCGAAACTGCAGTTAGCCTTCTGGGCAAGGATATTCCTAAGTATGGACTTTTAAGTATGCGCAGCTTTCTAGTTTGAAGCCCACGTATTAGGCCAGCGTAGAAGGTCCATATTAAAAAAAAAAAAAAAAAGCATCAAAATCATGGCGTGGCGGGGCAGAGTCTAGGTGAGGTTATTTTTTTAAGTTTTTTTAAAATTCAAATTCATTCATAAAATTATTATCGAAAATCTTAAAAATTTAAATATAAATACTAATACATTTAACACAATTTTTAATAATTTTTTACTTTTTTATTTAATACAAATTTTATTTCTATATTTTTTCACCTAATTCAGTATTTTTTTATTAAATAATTACATCAAATCATCTCTCTATCATTTAGACAAAAATCTATAAAATATTATTTTACATAAAATATTCACAATTCTACTGTAATCCTATAATTTTTTTACGACAAGAGCATGCACCAGAGTTTTGACTTTGTATGCTGTTTCTCCAATTTTTTCACTCATATGAAAATCACCTTCACAAATGAGATTACAGAAACCGGTTTCGTTATAATATAGTTTAACTATTTACCACGTATTGTATATTTCACGTGCTTAGTTGATTTTTAAATATATAAATAAATAGGAATTGTTCCCAAGAAAATGTATTGGAATAAGACTTTAAAAAACTATTCATTTTAAAAGAATACAATTTGTACTCTTTAACTATTATTTATTTTTACAAATTGCATCTCAAATTTATGCACTTCAAATTATCAATAGGTTTGAAAATTTACAACCCATGTTACAATTTGATTGTTAAAATTGTGTTATGTATTGTTTTTTATTATTGATTTAAGGGCAAGATTTTAACTTATAGTGTAAAATGTAAATATATTAATAGTCATGGGCGGATCAAGGGGTACGGAAGGGGGTGGACGCCCCCACTGGCTCCAAAAAAGTTTTGCAATTATTTTTTGGTTATTAAGAAGCAAGCCCGCCCACATTGGCTTAGGCCTGCTTTCAGGGCCAGTGGGGGGCAGGACTGGGCCAGCGGGGGCACACCCACTGGCCCGGTCCGTGTGACTTGCTTGCTTAATTTTTTTTTTAAATTAATCAGAAGGTGAAACAGCGTTGTTTCACCCTCTAATTTTTTATAAAAAAATTTACTCACGCCTCTCTCTCTCACTCTGCGATCTCTCTGTATCTCCCTCACGCCTCAACAATCCCCCTCACTACTCACAGCTCACTGCCGTCGCTGCCACTTGCATTCTTGGCTAACTTTTTCCATTGTAACATTGTTGGTTGACCCTTGTGGTTGACATGAATTTATTATTATTTTAAGGATGCAGGAAATTTCCCATGTACAGAGACCGGCCAAATACACCATTTTTGGACTACTCCATTTGTGTGATCCATTATCACTTTAACTGCACTAATACATAAATTATGTAGGTCATACTAATTTATTATGTAGGTCCTCACTAATTTATCTTTTGACAATTAGAAAGGAAAGCACAGAAAATATTATTTTTATTGATCTAATTTATTATTGAGGTAATTTTTGAACAAGAAATAGCTGAGTGCACCAATACTTTTTGACAGAAGAAGATTCTTTATCTTCATATAGGCATCAAACTCCATAATTATTGATGAGTGTTAAGAATTGTCTTCCTCATATGCTGATAGACATTTTAAATTGTTTTGTTTTGTTCTTTTTAGATAATGAATATGTTTTTTTTATAAAAAAGCCATGAAACATGAAGTCGTCTAATACTCCTAATGTGACTACTACTCCTAATGAGGATTCTAGTTCGTAAAGACCTTGCCCTTTGTTGAGTTCGGATGATATTATTTTCTGATTTAGGGTTGCGTAAATCTATTGACTTGTATGATGTTAGGATTCAGGATCAAGTCCGTAAGGAATACTTGATCAAAGGTGATTTTCAACTTCGTGGTTATGTTTTTCCCAAGAACAAATGTGGGAAGGATTTGAGTTGTTTTAGGGAGGTGTGGTATAAAGATTATCCAAGGTTAGAATATAGTGTATTAGATGATGTAGCTTATTGTTTGTGGTGTTATCTATTTAGGCGACCTAAATGAGCACAATCGGGGGGAGATGTGTTTATATCTAAGAAATTTGATAACTGGAAAAAGGCGCTGGAGGGATTTAATGAACATGTTGACAGACATGAGAGTGCTCACAATGAAGTTAAACAAAAATGTGAAGCACTCATGAATCAGCGACAAAGTGTGTCACACATATTATCCACACATGGGCACGAGCAAGAGAATGCTTATCACATTCGATTAACAACGGTTTTAGATTGCATTCGTTTTCTTTTGGGGCAAGGATTGCATTTGTTTTCTTTTGGGACAAAGTGTGTCACACATATTATCCACACAAGAAGTGTATTTCATTATTTTTAATATTTTTGGTTCTTAATTTGCGATATTGTAATTTTAAGACACTTTTTACATTATGTGAGAATTTTTTTTGTCATTTTTCCTTAAAATGTCGACCCACTCATTTTATATCCTAGATACGCCACTGTTAATAGTTTGAGGTGTGATATATTGAGCTTAGTAGTTTAAGATATAAATTACTTAAAAAAAAGTAGTTTAAGATATAAATCACAAAATAAATTCTACTTCGAGGATGCTTACTCTTCAAAGAGCATAGTATGCCCTGAAAATCAGTGTAGTTTCCCCTTTTTAAATCTTAAATTAATCAAGTTGAACAATGAGTTACGGTGGGGAGAAGATTGAATGTGGCAAAAATTGAATGGAGATGTAAATTGTCACCTTAAGTCCAAGATTTTAGCTTCGGAAGTGTTATAGAAAACAATATAATTTGCAAACGAATTTGGGAGAAAATGCTGGTGAATGTGTTAAAAACCTTTGCGTGGTTGTTTGACACAAAATTTTACGTTCCTTCGAGACTTGCTGAGGCGAGTAACGCCTCGCATTTGTCGTGGTTGCTCAATGTCGCCTCTAAAGGTGGACCGTTTTACTGAATTTGCAAAGAGGGAGCTCTTCGGCCTTCCAAGAAACGTCCGAGCGGAGGGATCCCCGTAATTTCTTCTGGTCATCTCTCCCAATTGTTATCACACGTTGTCGATAAATATCCATACAAACACACTTTTGGCGTTTTGACAAACTCAGCAAATACGTCCTCGTCCTGTCTTTCCTAAAAACCCTTCCCAGTCTCACTGTCACTCCTGCAGGAAGTCCAAGCCCTGCCTCCAATTTTCCCGCCATTTCTCTCTTCACAGACACCAAAATACTCTCTTAGAACACCGATGAAAACCCTAGCCCTTCATCTTTCGCTCTAGGACACTGTCGCGCATCGCTCTCGGAGCTGCGATGGTCACTTCGAGGGATGTGCAAGAGATCATCTCGAAGCTCTCGTCCGATAAAGCCAAACTTCGCGAAGTAACTCCTGTTTCCTTCTTCGATTTTCTTTAGACATTCTCCGTCTTGTTGCCGTGAAAACGTCGAATAGTAAGGAAAACGAATCATTGTTCCTAAGAGGAGAAAAAAAGGAGGCAAGGAAAAATGTCGAATCAACCAAGTTAAAATCAGCGTAGTAGGGCAACTTGAGTGGATTTCTTATTCCACCGTATGGAAGGATGAAGTTTGACGTTCCGTGAACTTAGTTAAATTTTGCCAAAAAATTTCCTGCAGCCAAGCAGTTTCATGTAGGATTATCTTGGATTAGTCGCAGCAAAGAAATTACTATGAGGGTGGAACAACCTATTATACGAAACCCTAATAGCTGTATAAAGTTCAGTTGAGTAAATTCTGTTGTCTTCTCGGGGTCTATACACTTCAGCGGAATTAAGAGTCTCGTTTTGCTTGATTTCCCTAGGTTCTCTCCGGGAATAAACAGAAAACTAATGTACGTTTGTTTCTGATACATTTCATTCAGAAACTGAAAAAAATAAAAAATAAAAGGACAGAAAGGAAAAAAAGAGGAGGGGAAAACGACATTCAACTCAATTAACTCTAAGAGTTGAATGGGACTCAGGTCAGTGTATACTTTTGTTTTCTTGGTCCCACACATTCATCGCTTGATATGAATTCAAGATTTTCTTGTACTAATTTTGGCTAACAAAACTAACATCTGTATGTGTAATTCATTTAGCTTTATTTGGAAGAGTAGTACACTATTCCACTCAATAGAGCCTGATTGCCTGGCCTTCTGAATGATTATATCTTCTGCAGTGAACGATCATAAATTTCAGTCTTGAGTTTTCCTTTAACTCTTGTTATTCTGTGTTTCTTTCTGTTTAACTCTTGTTCCCATACAAATGTATACGTATAGGACGGGGTAAAGTTGTTGAATACATGGTTAGAAGGAGAAAGATCGGTTGCCTTCTGTAAATTTCTTCGTCAGAACACTGCTAGGCTGAGACCTGATGAAATTCCTCACTGTAAGATCTATTTTCTTCAAGGCACATGTATGTTTTATACGAGCTGAAAGCATAAGCAAAAGAGTTTATGTTGTTTCTGCAGCCGAAACATGGCCTTTTCTTGTTACTTTGCTTATTCAATGTGCATCGAAGGAAATTTCCTCTAGTAAGAGACGGCCGCCAAAAATAATATATGCAAAAACTCTTCGAATTGTTGTGCAACGAGCTGAAGACCCAAAAATTTCAGGTATCAATTGAATTATGTGGTTGTTCATATGGTTGATATTATTACTGAATGTAAGTGTCAAGTAAGTTATATGAGAAAATGTATCTGCTTTAACCATTGAAATAGCAGCGGGTGGCTGGTAATTTGAAATCTTATTCATTCTCCTTTTCTTGTTTTTAATCTTCGTTTTGCCTTAAGACTTATTAGGTTTTATGCATTTTGTTCCTTTGGTTGTTTTGCTTTAAAGTATGTTGAGGAAATTATTTTGAAGTAGATCTTGCATATCTATCTCAAAGGTTTATTAAATTGAGTTACTGATAGATCATATGATTTTGGGTTGGAAACCACTTGGCTTCTGATTGGAGGTCTTTTATAGATGGGAAACCTTTTGAATTGCAAAACAAACTGGAAAATTTTGTTACTGTTAAAGATTTTCGAAAACAAATAAATTCCAGTGGAGGGCAGACAATATTTTGCTAGATGGGGCCCCGTCTTATTTCTTAGAGGGCAGAGTTCGCTATAATCTCAAAGTAACCTCCCTGATGGGTGTATTTTTGTAAGTGAATGAAAACAACGATCATAGTGATCGTAGAACTCTCTGTTTTATCATCCTGTTATGCTTGAATCTAGTAATTTTTATGCATCTGCAGATATATTTTCGTCATCATATTGATGCTAGGAGCAATTTTATGGTTTTCGTCTTTATCATCATTTCAGGTAAAATGCTGACTTTGTTATCTGTGGTTAAATTGCTTTTTAACCACATTGGGGATGTCTTAAGCAATGTTCCAAGCTTCCAGTCAGAATATGGGATTGTTCTCCGGCATGTTTTGGCAGTTCGGAATTATTGTTTTCACATGAAAAGGCGCATATATTGCAGTGAGTTTTTTCTTTTGTATTCATCCCAAGGTGAATGGCTCTGAATAACACTTTCGCTAAGCACTCTTCTCTCATTTGCCTTATTCCATTTTGTCAAGGCTTGGTGCTTCTTTACATGGAGAATGTGGAAACGGGCTTACTTGGGAAGACTGACAGTCAATATAATCCCAAAGAGGAGGTGTTTCGACGTATCCTTGTTCTCCATTCACTTTTGGAAAATCCTCCTGGAGATTTCACTGATAATCTTAGAGAGGATATTATTAAGGGGTTTGTTGGGATTTTCTCTTTCATAAGGCAAGTCATGAATTCATCCTCCTTTTTCTCTTTTTGGTTTCCTATTGAAACAAAGTTTACTCTTTACATTTCTTTTTGCTGAAAATGGCTGTTTACATTCTGTCTTTCCTCGGCTTTATGTGTGCAGGGATGAGGGAAAGGTTTTGCGTAAGCTTATTGAGTGTATTAATACATTCTTGTCAAAGGACGGTCCAAATTTGGACTGTCGGTCCTTTGAAATCCATAATGCTGTGCAGCAATTTGTTTTCCGTTGTTGGTTGACAACCCGTGATCGAGGACTTAAGGTTTCTTCATGATGCATTTTCTAGCGCTTTAATTACTTTTTATCATTAAGGTATCATTTTGCTTATGAGGAGGTTCCAATGTGTTTACCCAGTGAGGGTGTTGGTTGAGTGATGGATTGAATAGCTATATTACCAGATTAAACAGTTTTGAGGATGAAATCCAGATTCTTTAACATTACAGGCCCAAATTAGATGCTACCTATCAGAAAAGAAAAGTACTTATAATTAGTAATGTACTTGTATATTTTGTAAGTTATAATGTTAGCAATTTGTGATTTATGAATAAATGAACCTTTTCTTTTGTTTGCAGGATGCACTTATTCTCTATGCAAGGTTACAGCTAAATTTAACTAAAGGTGGCGATGATGGGAATTCTTTGGTAGACCAACTTTTGGATGTAGTTTGTAAGGATCTAGATCAAAGCAATATATCCAGCACTGGTGTACCATGGTGAGTGTGTTTATTTTTTTGGACTTAGTGTTGCTGGCTGCTTTTGGTGGGGCTCTGATTGATGATTAATCTTTTCTTGCAGGAATGACACTACTAAAGACGACAAGTTTGGGACTTTAAATAGTTCACAGTATCGTTTGGTGGAACTTGCTGCTGTTGTGTTTTATCGGGTAGTTATTCCACATTATCTGTACCTAATACCTACTTTCAGTTTTGTGATCACTACTATTTATCTTTATTGTGGAGCTTCTTGGTGATCTTAAGTTTATAAAAAGTAACTTAAGAGGCATCTGCTATTGTTTTTTGTGGATTATAAGATTGGCTGTTAAAGTTAAGTATTTTAGATTGTTTTTGTGCTGTTTACTCTTGTAAAATTAATCTTTTTTGTTTTGCCGAATTCCTGCTCAATTTCTTCGATTTGGTATTCATGTTTTAACGCTTCACAAGTTATGCCTTTCTTATATAGAAACTCTAGACCCCCTAGTAATTTTTGCTTAGATGCTTTTGAGAAGCAGTCATCTTGAGAAGAGTTGTGAATTTTGGTTTTTGCGGGAGAGCAGTGCTAGATGATGACTGATATGATTTCACTCCTCAGGCATGTGTTGATACAACTAAAGCACCATCAACTCAAAAAAGGGTCAAGAGGGAGCATGCTTCTACTCATCTAAAAGAGGCTCTCATGGAAGGGAAATGGCTATGGTAAGTTTTCAGTTGTCTGAAGTTCTATGATTATTGTTTAGTACCATTGGACCTATTTCCTATAGATGGTTACTGAGCATAGTTCTTGTCATCTTCCATTGTGATACATATATCTCCATCCTGTATCAGTGGCCCATCTGTGTAAATACATCGTATTTAGGGACGTCATTTATTGCTTTACATTTTGAACAAAAAAACACAAATCTCCTAAATTACAGTTAAAAAGTTCTGAACTTTTTGAGGGTGTTCCATTTCTTGCTTTTCCAACAGATCAACGATGAGCCAAAGAAAACACAAATTTTGTATACTTGTTTTAGGAAGTGGACATCTTTTCTAGTACGCCCGATATCTTGAAGAAAATTAGGAATTGACTTCATGGTACAGTATATTGAGAGATTTCTTCAGCACTCTTAATTCTTCTGTAAGCTTTGGTTTCATCTTCTTTGTTGTTATTCCCCAGAGCCCGTTGCACATTTTCTTTATGCATCAAGCTGGCTGTCTTTGTCCAGATTTGTAAATAGTTCTGTCAAGTGACCCTCAACTTTTGCTTCATCAGATGTATTTTGGACTCAACAACCTAGAAATCAGTTGTTAGTTCAAAATGCCCAAGTTTTAAGAACACAAATTCTCATTAACTATACATAATCGTAATTCTGTGTTGCATATTCTGCTAGTATTTTTGGTGGTGATGATCAGTTGCTCCCCATTATTGTGATTGACATAAACTAAGCTTTGTTGATGTAATCGGGCTTTTAATAACAACTGTAATTACATGTTGGTCAGAGTTAGTCATATTTGGTTTGATGCCTTCATTGTTGACAAAAATGTTCTTTTGGACACCCCTTTCCTGTCATTATTTATTGATGCATTTAATGGATGATGGAAACCAAATGTAATCCTTTTCATAACTACACAAACCCTAATCTTATTTGGCCATTGAGTTCATTGTTTTAGTTTGCTTTTCATATGCTGTATTTTATATTGTAACATATTAATGTAGCAGCACTACACTACAGGAATGCGGCATTCTGTTGTCTTGCTCGCAACCACCACACCCGCATTAGTAAAGATCTTTTAGTCTACTGGTTCAAAGGCATATGTTCAAGCTTTGAAAGGTATTTCACTGAATTGAAAAGGGTGATTGTGCTCTTATCCTGCTATCGTTGGCCTTATTATCTTATTGAAAGGTATTTCTTTTAATTAAAAAGGAATAGCCGCTTTCTTTGTCTGTGGGGCGAGACGTTTCAGTTGGCAGAGGAGTAATCAATTTTGCGTGTGAAGTTGAAGAAGATGCACGCAAAGAAGGTGGCTATTCCTATTTCCAATGTTGGTGGGGGTAGCCATTAGTCTCTGCCCGAGGCATGTGCGCATTAGGCTTGAGTTAATGAGAAGGGAGCTGGATGTGCCGGGATTGTAAGGGAGGGGACTATGGTGTGGGTAAGGAAGATGGGCCAAATTTTTTTTACCGACAGGCCCACTGTATTATTAAATGGGAAGGAGAAAGCGTCAAACTATGGGGAAAATGGGGTGTCGTATGGGCTTGGGTCTGGGACAGTAGAAGGGACTAAGCTGGAAAGGGGGGGTCGAGTGGGCTTGGGTTTGGGCCGGTAGAAGGGACTATATGGGAAAGAGGGAGTTGGGCTGGTAGCCGGGTCGGGTGGAAAGGCATTTGGCGGGTCTGAGGACCCGAAACTTTCGGGTGTTTCAGTGGGTTCCCTGCTCACCGATCCAGCGGCAGACACTGTCCTTCAGCTTCAGAGGGAGGGGCCGACGTCATTTGAGGTGGTCGTGGGAACTGCCGGTGTTCTGTCGGTGCCGGAAGCTCTTGCTGACTCTGGCAGAGCTTCGCCTTCCAGATCACAGATCTGGCGGTGGATCCTAACCAGTGGCCTAGGGAGGTGAGATCGACCTCGTCTGTGGTGGATGAAGGCTTGGCCGGTGCTCTGCCGGCGCCGGAAGATCCTGTTCAGCCATGTCTTCTTGTGCCGAAACATATGGTGTGCCCTTTCAGGGCTGATGGGGTTCGGACCCTTTGGGTCCTCTATCCACGAGGCTGGTTCCACCTGTAGATGCTGATTGTCCTAAGGTGGAGGCTGATGGGATTGGAAAAGCTGAAGTGGGGACAACGGTTTTGGAGGAGCTTGATGATTCTGAGCTGGAGGAGCTGGCGGTTGAAGGTAGCTTCCACTCTATTGTTCCCCCACGCCTCCTTGTCTCCTGGCATGGACAGTGAAGTGTCGTTGGCTTCATTTGGGAGTATCGATTTGGCTGTTGATGTGCGAGAAGGTGGGAGATCAACAACATACTGAGAAATGGGAGGAGCTATAGTGTACGCAGGAAGTGGTGCTGATGGGATTGTGGTTGAACCTTTGGCGGTGTGCCCTCCTATGAAGATGAAGGAGGATTGTCATCTGGAGTTTTCCTCTTCGAAATGGGTGTTGGAGTTGGTGTCGTCCTTTCGGAAAATGGTTGGTTTTTCTTGTGATGGTCACGAGAGAAAGCTGATGGAACTCTTAGCGGCTTTAGAGATGGATAGGGGGAGGAATGGGCTTATGACTCCTAGCAAATCACGAGGCAAGTTCTTAAGGGAGCTGAAAGGATTGAAGTCATCAGTTAAGTATGATGGGAAGAGTATGTGTCTAGGAAGAGCCGAAAGGGTGGGTGGGAATCAATCAAATCTTTATGAAGCCCAGAATATTAAGTTGAAATATAAAAGGGTTGAATGATAGTCAGAAGCGTAGTGGGGTGAGGAATTTGTTGTGAGGATGAAAGCTTGATTAATTTGTTTTTAGAAGACTAAGGTGGGATAATTACTAGAGCTTTCATCAGAAGTTGGGGGGGGGGCTCATGTGGGCTGGAGCGGTCTAGCAGTGGATGGAGCTTCGGGTGAGATTCTGATTTTGTGGGACTTGAGGACTCTTGAGATGGTGGATTCTTGTGTGAGTAGTTTCTTTATTTCGGTTATTTTTAAGAATGTGGAGGATGGGGTGCAGTGGACGTTTTCTAAGGTGTATGGTTCCAATGAGGATTGTAGAAGAAGATTCCTTTGGAAGGAGTTGTCGGATGTCTTTGCTGGGTGGAGCCTTCCGTGGTGCGTTGGGGGAGAATTCAATTTCCAGAGTGAACATTTGGAAGCCGGAGGATTCGGGAGTGCTGTGATGGACTTGGACTTTTCAGATTTTTTTTTATGAAAATGGATTTGCCGATATCGGGATGGTTATTTACTTGGTCGAATAATAGAGCTTCCCAGTCATGGTCTATAATTGATCGTTTTCTCATAAGCCCTTGCTGGGAAGCCTTGTTCCCCAAGGTTACCCAAAAGAGGCTTCCTCGCCTGTTATCTGATCATTTCCCTATTCTCTGGGAAAGTGGCAGATTCGGGGGAGGAAAGAAACCCTTCCGGTTTGAGAACATGTGGCTTAAGGAGGTGGGTTTGTGGATAAGGTGAGGGCATGGTGGAATTCCTATGTTTTTTTGGGTTGCCGAGTTTTGTGTTGGATTCCAAGTTGAAAGCCTTGAAGAAGGATCTGAAATTGTGGAATCAAGAGGTTTTTGGGGATCTGAATTTTCGTAAATGTGCGCTGATGGGTGATTTATCCTTGTTGGAGTGATTGGATGAGGAGGGAAGCCTTGATGAGGAGTGAAAAGAGAGGAAAATGGAGGTGTCTAGGGAGCTGAATATTTTGATGGAGATGGAGGAGACCAATTGGAGCCAAAAGTCAAGGGCTCCTTGGCTTAAAAAAGGTGACCGGTGTACGACGTTCTTCCATAGGGTGGCCAACTCTAATAGAAGGAATAACGCCATTTCGAGCTTGAAGGTAGGGGGAGATGGTGGAGGGTCCCGAGCGGATTTCTGAGGAGATTGTTGGCTTCTATAGCTCCTTGTATAGGGAGCCTTTCTCTTGGCAACCTCTTCTAGAGGATTTAGAGTTCGCTTCTACTTCAGGGGCAGATGCGGAATGTATGGAGAGACCTTTTGATGAGGAAGAAGTAATGGGGTCTGTTAGGAGTTTAACTGGGGAGAAGGCACCAGCTCTCGATGGGTTCTCTTTAGCTTTTTTCCTATCTTGTTGGGAGGTGGTTAAGGGAGACATTCTCTTCATGTTCAATGAAATTGCTACGGAAGGAAGATTTGTAAGAAGTATGAACACCACTTTCATAGTTCTTATCCCGAAGAAACCGGGAGCGGTCGAGCTGAAGGACTTCCGTCCCATAAGCCTTGTGGGGAGTGTTTACAAGATATTGGCGAAGGTGCTAGCAAATCGTTTGAAGCTTTTCTTGGGAAAGATTATATCACCGTCTCAGAATGCTTTCGTGAAAGGTAGACAGATTTTAGATCCTGTGCTGATTGCTAGCGTGTGTATTGATTCGAGGTTGAGGTCCAATGTGCCGAGTATGTTATGTAAATTGAATATTCAAAAAGCCTATGACTATGTCAATTGGAAGTTCCTTTTGTACGTGTTAAGGAGATGTGGTTTTATGGAGGTGGTGTCAGTGGATCAAGTTTTGCATTTCTACGGTTAAATTTAGGTGCTGGTGAATGGCTCCCCCGAAGGCTTTTTTGGCAGTTCTAGGGGCTTGTGTCAGGGTGATCCGCTCTCACCCTTTTTGTTTGTGCTCATTATGGAAGCTTTCAGTAGGATGATGAATGAAGTGGTGGCAAGGGGTTCCATTGTGGGTTTTGAGGTTAGAGGTAGGGGTGGTGGAGGCGTGTGCATTTCTCACCTTCGGTTTGCTGATGACACATTAATATTGTGTGGGGCTGAGGTGAGTCATTTTCGTAATCTCAGATGCCTATTGCTTTGTTTTGAGGAAGTGTCGGGGGTTAAAAGTTAACCTTTCAAAAACGGAAGTTATTCCTGTTGGGGGTGTGTTCAAAAACGTTCAGGAGTTGGCTGCTATTTTGGGATGCAGAGTTTCGTCGTTGCCTACTACCTATCTTGAGTTACCTTTGGGAGCGCGTTTTAAGAGTAGACATATTTGGGATGACATTATTGAAAGAGCTGAAAGAAGGTTGGCGGGTTGGAAACGCAGCTACCTTTCGAAGGGTGGTAGACTCACTTTGATCAAGTCTACTCTATTGTCTTCCAACTTATTTTCTGTCCCTTTTTCTTATTCCCTTGGGGGTTACCAATAGATTGGAGAGAATCCAAAGGGCTTTTCTCTGGGAGGGGTGGTGGAATCGAACACAAGTTTCATCTTGTCAAGTGAGAGAGGGTTTGTTCTCCAATGAGTAGTGGAGGTTGGGTTTAAGGAGACTTCATTTGTTCAATAAAGCATTATTAGGAAAATGGTTGTGGCGTTTCGCCTTGGAGAGGGAAAGTTTGTGGAGGGCTGTCATTGAGGATACGTATGGTAGTGTTCCGAGCGGTTGGAGAACCAATGAGATCCATGGCTCTTATAGTGTGAGCCTTTGGAAGCATATTAGCAATGGATGGACCCTCTTTTGCGGTAACATCCGTTTTGTGGTGGGTTGTGGTCTTAGAGTTAGGTTTTGGCATGGCCTATGGTGTGGAGAAAGGCCTTTGAAGCTTGCATTCCCTCTTTTGTTTTCCTTTGTTAGAAAAAGCGAAAACAGTACAAGGAACTATACCGAAGTCGCTTATTCCAAACAAGTAACGAAACTAAGAAAATCATGAAAATCAACAAAAGGGCGCCCTAACATATCGTTAGCCCAAGAAAAGAGAGTAAGAAAAAACCCTGCAACTAAAGACAAAGAAACGTCTTCAAAACATCTAAAATACCGCTTCCTCCAAAGACACCACCAAATGCACGGAGGAATCATTCTCCAAATAACCTTGGCAAGCGGGTTGGAAAACCTCCTATGCCAACTCCAAAGCACATCCACCACCTTTTCCGGCATCACCCAATGGAGATTCGCATTGCTAAGAACGTGATTCCAAAGACCACGTGCCAAAGAACAATGGAGGAGCACATGGTTATCTGATTCCCCATCACCGCGACAAAGATAGCACCAATTAACAATACAAATTCCTCTTTTCTGAAGATTATCAATAGTAAGAATTTTCCCAGGCATAGCCTCCGACACAAAGAAAGAGACCCTCATAGGGCATTTCGACCTCTGTACTCATTTCCAAGGAAAAGACAAGCAATTCCCCCCCCCCCCCCACAATAAGAGAATACATAGACTTAACAGAAAATGAGCCTTTCTTGGTCCCCGTCCAAGACAACTTATCCTCCTCCCCCCTCCTAAGAACCACTTCATACAAACAGGAAAAGAATGCAGAAAAATCCTCCACCTCTCAATCATTTGCAAATCTAACAAAGGGAACATTCCAAACTGCATGACCAACACTCCCCTCCAAACAGTCCGCGTAGCCTCCTTACAACGCGACGAGGAGTAAACAACCGGGAAAGCCAAAGACAAAGGTTTATCACCACACCACCAATCATGCCAAAAACTCACCCTAGAACCACTACCCACCAAAAATTTAGTATGCTTGCTGAAAACATCCCAACCCTTGCTCTAAAGACTAACACTGTAAGACCCCCTACAAGGGGAAGTTCTCCAAACACCCACTACACACCCATACTTTGTAGCGATGACAACCCTCCAAAGACTCTCTTTACTGAGCAAAACGCCACAGCCACTTGCTCAGAAGAGCCTTATTAAACATCGAAATTCTACACAGTCCCAACCCCTTATTCAAAAAGGGAGAACACACCGACTCCCACTTCACAAGATGAAACTTGTGCACATTCCCATCGCCACCTTAAAGGAGGTGCCTTTGAATCTTCTCCAACCTATTGGTCGCTTCCCTTGGGATGGGAAACAACGAAAGGAAATAGGTTGGGAGGCTAGAAAGGGTAGACTTGATGAGAGTAAGCTTACCACCTTTTGAGAGATACATGCGCTTCCATCCCGCCGGCCTTCTCTCCATCCTCTCAAGGATACCATCCTAAATATGAACACACTTAAAACTAGCCCCCAAAGGGAGTCCCAAATATCGCATAGGTAAGGAAGACACCCCACAATCCATAATACCCGCCAACTCTTGAACATTATCAACGGAACCAATAGGAATGACCTCGGACTTAGACAAATTAATTCTAAGACCCGAGACCGCCTCAAAGCACAAGAGGAGGCATCTAAGACTTCGGAATTGGCTCACCTCCACCCCACACAAGAAATGAGAGATACTTACACTCTCCCTCGAAACCACCTCCCATCATAAAACCCTCCAATTCTCCATGCTCAACTACTCTCCCCAACATGTGACTGAAAGCTTCCATAACTATTACCAAAAGGAGTGGAGAAGGGGGATCCCCTTGCCGCAAACCACGAGAACTACTAAAAAAGCCTTGCGTGCAACCATTAACAATCAAAGAAAATTTCACCGTCAAAATACAAAACGAGATCCAACTATACCATTTTGAACCAAAACCACATCTACGAATAAGGTACGAAAGAAACTTCTAATTCACATGATCATAAGCCTTCTGAACATCCAGCTTACAAAGCATGCCCGGAATCCCCGACCTCAACCTGGAATCAATGAATTCATTGGCAATGACACTGAGTCCAGAATCTGTCTCCCCTTAACAAAAGCGTTTTGAGAATGAAATAATCTTATCTAGCATAGTCTTCAATCTATTAGCCAGCACCTAGTCCAATGATTAGGAGATTGAAGAATTTTCTGCTTTATTTTAATTGCTATACTCTATGGTTCTTAGGAGAATGGAAGAAGATAAAATGCTTTGGCAGGGTGCTAAGAATGCTAAGAATGAGGTCTTTTCGATTAAGTCGTTGTATGATCTTATTATTAGGGGATTGGGTGAGGTTTTTCCGTGGAGGCAGATCTGGAGGACTGTTGTCCCGCCTCGAGTTTCGTTCTTTGTATGGGAAGCGGCTTATGGAAAAGTTCTTAACCATTGACAATCTAAGAAAGAGGGGTTATGCTTGATTGATTGGTGCTTTCTATGCGAGGGAGATGGGGAATCTGTGGATCATGTACTTATCCATTGCTTGGTAGCGAGAGAGTTGTGGGTAGACGTGCTTAGGATAGTGAACTGTCCTTGGGTGATGCCTAAGAGGGTGGGTGCGGTGTTGAAGTGTTGGAAGCGAAAGTTCAATAACCCTTTAGCATTGGTTGTGTGGAAAATGATACCATTATGCATTTGGTGGAGCTTTTGAAATCTAAGGCCATTCTCATTGGAGTGGTGGGTAATGTCCAAATCTTGGCTGATATTTTGGGTTGTAGGGTTGCCTCTCTTCCTATCACTTATCTTGGCCTTCCTTTGAGGGCTTGTTTCAAAAGCATTAGTATTTGGAATGGCATCGTTGAGAAAATGGAGAAGCGGTTAGCTGGATGGAAGAGGAGCTATCTTTCGAAAGGTGGTAGTCACTTTGATCAAGTCCACTCTTGCTAATCTCCCAACTTATTTCTTGTCTCTTTTCCCCATCCCTTCGTCTGTGGCATGTAGATTGGAGAAGTTACAAAGAGACTTCTTGTGGGGTAGCACTGAGAATGTGCACAATTTTCATTTGCTTAATTGGGAGAGAGCGTGCTGCCCCATTAAGCAAGGAGGGCTGGGTATTAGGCGCTTAATTACTTTCATTAAGGCTTTGCTTGGGAAGTGGTTGTGGCGCTTTGCTTTCGAAAGTACCAGTTTGTGGTGGAATGTTATAGTGGAGAAGTTTGGGAGAGAGTTGGGTGGGTGGAGAACCCATCAGAGGAGAGGAATTTATGGAGTTGGTCTTTGGAGGTTTATTAGCAAAGGGTGGGATCCTTTTAACCACTTCATTAGGTTCGAGGCTGGTCGTGGCAATAGAGTTCGCTTTTGGAGTGAACTTTGGTGTGGAGAGAGACCCTTAAGGCTTGCCTTCCCGTCCCTCTTTTCTATTGCTAGTAATAAGGATGCTTGGAATGTTCAGTTTTTGAGGGCTACGAATGATTGAGAAGTTGAGGTGTTTTTGACTTTCTATTCTCTCCTTTATTCCAAGCCCTTGAGGAATGGAGCTGAAGATAAGATACGCTGGACGGGCACCAAGAATGGCATTTTCTCGGTGAAGTCGTTGTATGGGCTTCTTTCTTGTAGCCCCCGTCTTGTCTTTTCCGTGGATGCAGATTTGGAGGTCCTTTGTTCCTATGAGAGTTTCCTTTTTTGTGTGGGAGGCGGTGCATGAGAGAATTTTGACTACAAACAATTTGAGGAGGAGGGGTCTTTGTTTACTTGATTGATGCTATCTTTGTAGGTGCAATGGAGAATCGGTGGATCATATTCTTCTTCATTGTGTTGTCGCAAGGGATTTATGGTCTCATATGCTTAGCATTATGAATTATTGTTGGCTTATGCCTTCTTGGGTGAATGAGGTGCTGTTTTGTTGGAAACGGAAGTTCATCAATCCTCTTGCCTCGAGGGTGTGGAAGATGATTCCTTTGTGTATTTCGTGGGTTATTTGGAGGGAGAGGAATGAGAGGTGTTTTGAGAACTCATCCTTGTCTTCGGAAGGGTTGAGGGGTTTGATGTTGAGTTCCCTTTTTTTTTGGGCCAATGCTGTTTTGAGCTCTCATTTTTTCTGATTTTGCTGATTTTCTTAGCTTTGTAGCTTGTTGGGAGTAGGTTTTCAGTACAACTCTTTGTACTGGTACCTCTTTTTGTTTTTTCAATAAAGTTCTTCTTACTTATAAAAAAAAAATGGAGGGAGAGGAACGAAAGGTGCTTTGAAGATTCGGGGTTGTCCTTAGATTGTTGAAAGGGAAAAATGATGCAAACTTTGTTTTTGTTGGCTAATGGGGTGCTGGGTCTCCCTTTGTAGACTTCAGTGATTTTATTATTTTTCTAGCCTGTTTGTTGTAGATGGTTTAGTACAGCTTTTTGTACTGTTCCGTCTTCTTTTTCTTTCTTTCAATAAAACTTTCCTTACTTATCAAAAAAAAAGAAGAGAAAAAGATAATGCACATAGGGTTGATATAAGGACAGAGGAACACTATACTCTTCTGTGTTTCTAATTGTTAACACACCCATTTTCTTACTCTCGTGAATTGTATTGGCCATGATATCTGGAACCATACATTCAATCTTACACTTACTGATCAAGTCTTAAAATTTAAGGTATTTTTTGGTATCCTTTTTCATTTGTTCTAGAATATTTGATAAGTGACACACAGAGTCCTTGGAATTGATGATCCTCAGTAGATGAAGGTTGTATTCTCAAACGCACTCGAAATCTACTCTAGTGAACCTTGCTTTCCTTTGGCAAGAAAGTTTTCATATCTCTGTATCAATCAACTAATGGTGTTCCATTTGCCTATGCCTCTTAAACATGTCAATCCATGCATGCTTGTTCAGTCAATTGATTCTTGGCAATAAGTTTTGTTTTTATAAGCCAATGCTTGATATAAGTTGGTTACTGGATTCAGTGTAACACAAATCCTCATGTCCATGTGCATGCCCATGCCCCATTGCCATTTGCTGTTATCATGAAAAAGAATTTTAGGTTGCTTAACTTCTGGCCTTGTTTGGACTAACAATTTGGAATATGTTGCAGAATTTTGAATGATGCAAACATGAGGCATGCTTATGATGGTTTGCTATGGACTCTGCGGTACAAATCTGTATACCCATGCAATACTTTTAATCTAAGGTTTCAGTGTCTTAAGCATGTTCAATTTTAGACCGTGTTAGGAGTTTGCCCTCATTGTAATCCATATGTCTGTATCAGTGGGTATTGGTCAATATTCTTACATTTAGATTGCTCTCTGCCCATCAATTACTTCCCTCTGATCTCATATATATATTTTCTTGCATCAAAAGGAGTTTGCAGGAACTCTCTTCTGTACTGCTGCTACCAGATTCGAGGGGGGATAAATCATTGAGGCCATCTTATACTTCGAATGAGGTATTTTTTCCTCCAGCCTTTTTCTTGAATGTATCTTGAATGTGGACAGCTGCTTAACTCACAAATTGTCAAAATCTCTGATAGATAATAGGTTAGGCTTTTGAATATTTAGGGCTGATTTAAAACTTGATGCAGCCAAGCATCAAACTGAGCACCATGGAGAGTTCTATCTTTCTTTACTGTTTATCCACAGTATATATGTAGTGGAGTAGCGGTCCAAAGGGTTCATTTGCTGTCCAAACAGACTCTTCGACAAAAAAAAAAAACATATCAATGAGCTTCGTGGATCACCTACTCAATACCAACTATCGTCTTAATATTTGGACTCCACAATATTTAACTTGTTATTCCTTTGAGATGGTTCTATGTTTTTTATTTTTAGGCCATTGTAGAATTTTAAAAGTTCTTTAAGGGATTCTTCTGTGAACTCCCAGGTGCTTGAGTTCTTTTTTTTGATATAAAGTTTCTCGCAAGAAATTATGAAATGCAATGGAAAACAACTGTCTTCTGTTTTGAGCTGATTGATATTCTATTCCTCTGACTGGAAAGTACATTGACTCCAATGTATGGAAATTTTTGCAGTTTGACTGTACTTGGCAAGTTTTATGGAGCTGTCTAACCCATGGGTTGCCAATATTCAGCAATGTAACTGCAGTTGTAAGTTTTTTTTTTTACTGTCATTGTTCGTAAAGTTGAGCTATTGAGGGTTTTAGTTCTTGTATATCTCTTCAACCGATTTTCTTATAGCATTTTCCATAACAGCTTTGCCTGACTGTTTTTTGCATGCCTTAATTACACATATGATGATAAACATCCTTTCTTCAGCAGGTTGACTGTACGAAATGAACAGAACCTAAAAACTCTAATTATTTGGGAATTTCACACAGCGTAAATTTTCTTTAATTGTTTGTTCTAGCTGCCACTTTTATATTAATTTTGATGTTTCCATGCAGGTGGATGCTATTTTAGTGCTCCTTGGAAACATAATTTTGCATGTGAGTGCGAGAACTGTATTACTCTTCTCAAAACAATTAGAATATGCATTCTACACTAGTCCATCTACATCACCGTACATATTTTTCTTCCAATAATGGTTCTATGTCACTTGTTCTCTTCCAGGATCAAACAAATACATATGTCATACCTCAAGATGTTTGGGATCTGAGGTTATTCAAGCGATTTCCATCAGTGTAAGTGCATTCTTTTGTTGACTACATTCAGTGGAAAATCATTGCTTTTTGGCCCTTTTAATTCTTCTTTTTTAGTCTTTTGAGTAGAAGAACCAAGGAGAAAACAATGTTGTTACTGCTGAAGGCAGACAACGAAGTTAGTTGGCACTTTGCTCTTGGATTGATAACTTTCCTACTTTGCTTCTGATTGTTCATCGGTGTTAAAACCCATGTATCATAGTGCCTCTAGTTGTCTTCATCCCTTTGTTTTGCCCATATACCATGGAACCCAAAGTTCAGTTCGTGACACTCGACCTCCTCATAGGCACAGGCAGAGTATCATAGTCAATATTTGAGCTGCGCATCACCATTTAACCAAGTAAATAGTGGCAGTTGTCAACCAATTCTACATGCTCGCTGCTTTTTCATCCCTTCAGTCATAAATTAATGTCAAAAGGATTAAATTTCGTCTTCAGTGTTCTTCTTTGCATATATATACAGTAATAATAATAATATTAATACCGAAGACATCCAATACATCCTAACACTCCCCCTAGACTATACATCGAATTGTCCCAGCTTTGAACATATGGTAAGAGCACTTTCTTTGGTAAGAGCTTGGTGAAAATATCAGCCATCGGTGTACAATACATGTAATGAAATTCTTTTGAGTGAATCTTTTCAAGAATAAAATGGCTGGTGGTTTGGTTCATGAAAAAGTTGATTTGACATGCTATGTAGAGCGGCCGATTGACACAAAGCAATTGTGTTGGGAAAGTCGCTGAAAACTTGAAGTTGATAGGAAATGGGGTGGTGAAAGAGTCCAGAGTTGATACATGATACTCTTGCTCTTTTTAATACTAATGGTCACATCTAATTTTCTTCTACTTTTGACCAGGTCTCTTTTGTATTTCATTTCGTGTTACTTTTCAAGGAAAGGTTCTCAAGTAAGTGGTTTGCATCTTTCGGAAGTTCCTTTTCCGTCATCCTTCTCTCTGTCTTATTTCCTTTTTTTTCTTTATAAATTGAATTGATTATGTTTACCGTTGTGTTTGGGAGGGGGTCTTTGATATAGTTGGGGGTGGGGGTGGAGGGATGGTCTTCTGCTCAAGTTTTGGAGATTTATGGGCAAAAGACAGGAATTTGGAAGGCAACCCCACCCAATTTGTCTCCCTTCTTCACAAAATTGAGGGAATGTGACATGGTAGGGAAGTCTTTTAATGAGATTTAATAACATTTGACCTCCTAGAAAGGAAGGTGGTTACTGAAAAAAAAGGAAGGAAAAAGACATGTTTATGTGCATAATTTTGTCTTTTTCCTTTTTGCACGTCCAGATTGAAGAGAAGAAACCCCATATCCTTTTTATAGTTCACATCAAAACGAAAGGGGAGAGAGACTCCTTAGCCAATCTTCTATGTTCTTTTTTTTTGATAAGTGCCAATCTTCTATGATCTTAAACTCACCAGTAGCTTTCCGAGCAAGAAAAATGAATGTGTGGAAGTGTCAATCATAGGTTCCCGAGTTGAATTAAACACTAGCAATGGGTTGACTTGCTGATGCATTGGCTGAAGTGGCTGAACCTTATGCCTCATGCAGGTCTTGGTTTGATTAGGTTTTATATGAGTCTCCGTGTATTCTTGGCGTAGCCTCACATCAGGGACTTGTTTGTATTCACTTCATCCCAGCACAATTGTGCTTCAAAGGAGTTGGGAATAGAATGCATTGTTATGCTCAAAAGTTTTTTTTTGTATCATTGGTTTTGATTTTGGGAAAAAGACACTAGATATATGCTAGTTATGGCGTTAGGATATTCTCTTATGAAAGTTGGGACTAAGTTATGAAAAAACTATTTTTGCACCCTAGGAGAAACTTTTTCCAACTTGATATATGCTAGTTATGGACTTTAAGATCTTAGGAGAGGACACGATAACTTAGACTATTTTTTGCTATTACTCAATTCTTATTTGATGATAAAGATTACTCTAAAGCAGTTATCAATGAGTGATATTAATACCCGAAATTGGAGTATAGGAAAACGAAATGAAAGAAACAGGAGCCACGCATTTATTGATGTTAGCTGTGTATGTCTGAACGGTTTGGAAGTTGAGCCCTAGAATCACATAGTAGTCTTTACACTAGTGGGAGCTTTACATTGTGTACATGAACTTTAGGCGTTGTTCTATATTTGTTGAAAGAAGCAAAGGATAATGGGTCTCCACTGCATAAAGTCAGCAAGAAAATTTTAGAAGAGTAAAGGAAAGTCGCTCATTCTGTTGGTGGGTTGGGGTCATGACAATAAAATTTTCATGTTTGTGCAGTGTGACCTATGTGATAGTTTACGCCTCAGGAAAAGTCTTTTGAGAGCAATTTCGGGTCATATTCACTGGAAGGTCAGCTTGCTTTAGACTCTTATGTCCTATTATTTAGCTTTAGGTTGTTGTCATTTGCTTTATGTTGCTTCTAATTTTATTAAGGCATGGTCGTCTATTTAGATGCTGAACTCTGTTATAATGCTTCTGAATATGACTGTAATGACCGGGATTTTGGACATTATAGTTCATAAATGTGATCTTAATACTGCTGAATTTGCATCTAAGCTTGGAAGGCCTAAAAGAATCTTGGTAGTGTTACTGTTGGATGGAGAAAATTTAGTCTCCCTATACTGCGTGTCTATGCCTCTCAAAATTTCTTGATCCCCTGATAAGATCAACTGCAACTTTCCCTGGGATGCTTTGGGCAATGAATGAAAGCATCATTTAGTTGGTTGATCAGTTTTCTTGACCCTGAAATTCAGAGGACCTGGTGGTTTTTGATGAGATGACAATTATGTGGACTTGCTTTGCCAGCCTGCAGTCACCTTTTGACGATCATATCAGCTGTCCATACGTGATCTGGAAATTAAATGGGGCAAGGATTGTCTTTTACTATGGTCAGAAATGCTTATAGGCTCCGTGAAAATTAGTGGTTTGGGGCTTTAGTGTTTGCAAAATTTTCTTAAATAAAACTCAATTTTGTGTCCTTTGGTATTATAGTAATTGGTTCCTTTTTGTGTAGGAGTCCTTTATGTTAAATGAGCAGATGCTATTATTCTTCCCGGCAGCAGTGTATGCTCTTTGTGCTGGTTGTGTTCCTTTTACGGAATGCTGCAAAGGATTTCGGTTGTCATATTCTTTTGTGGATGAGACTGAGACTGTAGTAGAGCGATTTAAGGTATGTGGTTATGTCCTAATTACCATTTGATTTTGGATCTAATGCATACTTGTTGGTTCTCAGTGATAAACTGAAATTGGATTTTGTTTGTAGACAGAAGATGTTGAGCATGATGGTCTGCATGAACTGTTTGAGTGCTCTGTCAAAGTTCTCCCCGGAATGAATCAGGACTTTGGTGTTGAGGTGCTGAAATTCTGCGTTGCAAAGAATTCCATCTAAATTGAATGATATCTAATTAGTTTGGGACAAATTTGATCCTTTTTAGGTTTCCCCATCTCAAAGCCTTCAGAGTTTACGTCTTCCGCGGCAAGTAAGAGATCAGCTGCTGCAGGAAATGGAGACTTGTATTCTTGGATCTCTTGTCGACAAGGAGGTCGAAAGGAAGCCGATCTCAGATATATTCTTTAGATGTGGATTGTTATCAAACTTCATATATGGTTTGTATTTGACAAGGTTTGGTTCATCTTACTCTCTACTTTTTAGAGTCTGATTGCGCCAGAAACTCAATGATTATCTTCCGAGTTTTGTTGCTGAAGTTTCTGTTTAAGTTTTATACTTCCTCCCCTAAAACTACCAAACTGCTTTCTCATTGAAATGGTTGATTAAACATACTAAGAGGCTCTGCATGGTGGTGCTGGACCAGACATTCCTGCCAGCTTAATTAACTTAAGAAAGTTACTTATCAAAAAATTAACTTAAGAAAGTTGATAGAGTGGAGATCTCAGCAGCAGTTTTTTTGCTTGTGCTTTGTCTGGGGATTGTGTCAGTCAGCTTTGCACTTGTTCTCACATTGAGTATGGACTTTATGGTTGTCAGCTTGTTGTGTTGGAACTGTGCCTAATTTCTGTGCAACTGACACCGTATTTGAATGGACCGAGTTAGCATTTCTTGTGCTTTTACAAGTTTATGTTTTGTCAATATTGTGTAACCGTGCAGTTGAAAACCACTTGTGTTTTGGCAAATGGCTTTGGTATTTTGCAGCAATTGACATCTGATGTAAGTTTCTTCTATATGTTGTTTGATATATGCTTACAGGCTCTGTTCTCTTTGTTAGGAAAAATGATGAAGTTTCACCATATCTGTCCAAAATGGGCGAGTGCTTGTTAGAATTGTTGGATCGTGCTCGTAGTGGCATTCAAGGAAACCACAATGATTTTCGATTTCTCGGTTGCTTAGGCTCTGACTCAGTTTTTGGTGGAACATACTCTCTTGCTGTGTCATTACAACGTCTCGTTTGCTGTCCAATTTTCATGAAATCGAGAGAAAACAATCTGGATGTTTTACTTCATGGTTCTGTAGCCAAATCTGTGGAGAGGCTTTTAGAAGTGCTGGCGAATGTATATGTAGAATATTCTGAACGTGTAAGGAACTTTAATTCTGAGATGATCCTGGATGATTTATCTGCATCTGATAATTCTGTGCAAAATTCTTTTCCATTTGATGGCAATAGAAGTAGGATTATGGACATGGAGTTGGATGAGAATGAGGATTCCGGAGATGTGGATATTTTAACCGTTGGTGGGAAAATTGCCACTGGCATATCCTTTTCTCCAGCAAAATGGAAGTTGGGCATGATATCACTCATCTCAGGTTTTTTCTCAATTCTACATGTTAATACATGGGATACCCTATTTGAAGTCGTGAGCAAAGAATGTGATCAGAAGGTATAGTCCACATTTATTTAGTTCAACTTTTTTGGATGGATGTAAAAAAGTTTCCAATTTTTCACCATGTATATTCTATTAGCTGTTTGTTTTTGTCTTAATTCAGGTGTGTGAAAAAATTCTATACAACCTCTGTAGACATCCCTGTTGGTCCGCTGCAAAGATTACAGATTTGGTAAGCGGATCAAAGAACACGCAATTCCATCCGAGAATCTATCAAAGATATAAATAAATATGCGCTGCTTTTTTGGTTCGTATTAATTCACAGTTATATACTTGCCTTATTTTGCAGGTGAATTTATTTAATGACATGATAAAAAATCAAGCAAGTCTTAAGCTCAACTGTGTTAATGTTCTTGCTGCTATCCATGGGTTGCTAGCTTCTTTATTATCCTCGAATACTGTCAAAATGGAGAAATTTGTTCTGGAGGAAGTGTATTCGGAACAGGTATTTTGTATCTGTCATGTTGAATTTCTCATTCTGGATGAATACAACAACTAAATTGTGATTAGTGGTGTTGATACTTTGCTTGTGCAGTAGATGGTAGGCATTTAGTCATTCCCAACTTAGTTGAGTTGACGATTGTGTGGTGGATGATAAATGAAATATGCTGAGAGAGGAAGAAATGCATCGAATGAGACCTCTAATTTGTTCTACTTTTTTTTACTTGCAATTATTTCCGACCTCTCTTAATGAGATATTCCTTGATTGCCTTTGTTTTGTGACTGTGGTTTAGAGTTCATATTATGGTTCAATTGAGTAACTGGTTTGCTTTGCAGATATTGACACGTCTTGGAGATCTGGTGAACAAAGTTGCTGAGTTAGATCTTCTTGATTGGTGTGGTCGCGTTAGGCTGATTGATTGCATATGCGATTTTGTTTTGATTCGTCCTCAGATTGGCCAGGTGAATATATTTTACACTAAATGCTAATACTTCTTCCTTCGATGACAATTTTGAAAGACAGACATGGGTCTGATACATGGAATTTCAGGAGTCACAGAATAGCATGAGATGTGGAATGTCATGGAATACCATATCACGATCTTGAACATTGTAAGGAGGGGGGGGGGGTTGTGGGTTGGGGAGTTCAAATTGCTGTCATTCAGAATTATTAACGTAAATTTAGGTTGGTGAAGGACCAGAGGAAAATTGTTGGGTCTATGCCTTGATATATGCAGATCTGTCGCATTTCAGTTTTCAAGATTACAGCAAATAAGGCTCCTGATCACTAACTATAGGGCTAAAAAATAAAGCCCTCAAATGGTAGAATTCAAAGAAAACTAAAGAAGAGAAATCTGGTGCAACAAAAATTCCCCCAGGCATCCTTGTCAAATATATATAGATATATACATATGTATTGTACATGCATATATGTACACACATGAATATATGCAATAACAACACCCTAAAGAACTTCGGCTCCAATTTACCAACAACCTAAAGTATAATCTATTTTCTTTTGAACCATTGTAGCAGTGCAATCACTTCTGAGCACTGCGCATTTGATGCTCCACGACATAGAGAATATATGCATTTAGCTGGCCTAATCGTAGCTGTACTCCAACATGCTAAGATAGATCAAACCTCTAAATGTTAAACATCAACCCCAGCGAAACTGCTCCTGGTACCTTTCCCCCTCACTCAAAATATTCTTAATCTCAACCCCATCAACTCATCTGTTCATATGAGGAACAAGCAATCACTCTTCAAATTTCTTTTTATTTCTTCCTAACATGATTGAGATTATACATAGTATGGATAGTAATTGAAAGAAGTAAAGAGAAACGGTCTGATAAAGCATCGTGAGTAGGATGTGCATTTTGGAGTACATCTTAAGTTGCAAAGAGACAGAGGTAATGTGCAAGCATCCACTGTGTCCCTAGCTTGCTTGCCAGATGACCAGTTGAGAAGCCTTCTCTTTAATCATGGAATTGCTTGAACATGTAACTGATGGGTGCATTTACCTTCAACACCTTGCTTAACTCTTGCTTTGGAGATATTTGGTGATTTTCTTTTTGGCATTTTGTATTTGGTCGTAATTCTGTTGTTTAGGATAACTGACCTGATTTCTTTTATTCTTTTAATTGCTTTGCTATATGGTCGCTGTGACATATCTGTTCAAAGACAATGATTGAAAGGTTGCTTTTGTTGCTCCGAGATCCTGATTATCGAGTTAGATTCTACCTCGCTAGACATGTGGGTGTTCTCTTCCAAACATGGGATGGTCATGAGGAGTTATTCCAGGATATTTGGTATGTTCTACTACAGAATATAATGCATCATGTGGATCCAGCTGTGCCCCCTGGGGCTTTTGTATTTGCACAAAGTGACTTGCTTTATTGTCTCCCCCTCTTGGTTTCTTCTGATTTTCTTGAGGCCATCTAGGTGGTAAAAGTAGCTATGGAATCTCTAGCAAGGAATGTTGGTGACAATGTTGTTAAGAGTACCATAATCCAGAAACATAAGTCAAAGGAGATATTTGCCTTTTCTTATTCCTAATAGTAAATCTCTGTTTTTCTCTTAGTTTCACCATAACTCTTAGCCATGAATGTTGCCGAGTACACTATGGCTATTGTTATTGGCTAATCATTATTAGCTGTGATTTCTTTTTCTCTATAAAGCACAGAAGCACTTTTGCTGCCCAGATTGTTTGCTTTGATTCAATTCCTTCAAGCATGTACCCCATCTCTTGAATCGCAGCATCAATTTCGTACTGTATTTATATGTTGGGTGATATCTTGAGCAAAAACTACCAAGTTCACTGATTTTTCCCTGTTTGCTGTACAACATAGTTGGTCTGTAATATGCTTTCAAGAGATTTGTCCAGATTAGAAGGTCCATGAGGCTGTTGATCTAATAGATAGATAAACATTTGTGGAAGTTACATTCAACCACTACTTTCACTATTTGCTGAGGCATGTCCCTTTTAAAAAGGTGATGATCATTTTATGAAAAACTGGGTCATTAAGGGAGGGCTCAAGACCCATTTTGATGGTGCACATGTAACTGGCTAATAAAAAGAAAGGAAGAATGTTTATTCTAAAGAAAGGGTAGTCCTTTCTGTGGAGATTTTAACCATACGAGAATGCACAAAATCAATTGGAATTTTGCGATGCTGAATCCTTATTCTTTTGATGGATTATCCATAGCATTTCGTTGTGTTCTTGTTGTAAGTGATCTATAGATTCTTTAGTGAATTTGAGTGTGATTTGGTGTCAGATCTTGTGATTTAGACCACCAACCAGTGATTTTTAATTCAAACAACTACTTAATTTTCTTTTTTCTAGTTCCAACTTTGGAGTTCCAATGGTGCTCTCCTTGAAAGAAAAGCTTGTTACCGCACGGGAGGTCCTAGCTGCTGGTCCTCAGCCGCGTTCGATAATTGAAACTGTCATTGTTACTCTCATGCATGTTGCTTTGTACAGTGAGAAAGTGGAGTTGGAGGTATCTATATTTCTATCTCAATTTATAATTAGCTTCTCTCAGAGCAGAATTTTTCTTACTTCTATTTCTCTTTCTGGAATGTAAGGCAAAGAGCCAATTGTACACTAGCAGAAAAATCAAAGCCACATTAACCCCCCCGAATTTTTTATGGTTGCTTCATTCGGTGTTTCTTTTTCTTGGTGTGGTGTAATAATAATTACACCACTTTTGTTGCTAGCTTCAATTCAGTGACAAGCAGGAACAGCGTTTTGGCTGATTGACACCAAACCTGTTATTTAGCTTGTAAATTCATGCATGCTTTTCAATAGATTTATTTATTTTCTGATTTGTGATGGCTCATGTAGGCGGTTTTTATGATCTGTGTTGTTGCTGCTATTGATCCTTCTCAGAGGTATGAAATTCTGTCCAATTAATGGTTTTGCACGAGCAATTAGTAGTAGTTAGCTGATTTTGATCCTCTTTTTTTTTTTCCTCAGGGAATTGGTCTATGCAGTACTGCATAATCTATCCAGCCATCTCAATTATGCATCTTTATTGAAGGTGATGATTATAATTCTTGTCATGTTTTGAGATTGCCTATTTTAGCTTTTGAAACTGGTAGTGACTAAAATTTCGTTACTCTGGTTGTCCTGTTCCTTTTAAAGAATCGTGAGACCATTCGCATTAATGACTTAAGTTGCTTGGAAGTTTATATACTTATCTGCTATTATAGAATATCCTTGTTCTTTTGCAGTACATGGAGGAAGTCATGGGATCGATTATCTTTTGGTGGGTTGGTTGTGGTGTGAGTTTAGTTGCACTTGTGGAGGTAATATTCTCATCATGTCCACCAAGAACCCTTTTAATTCGTCTTAAGGTTTTTGCACAAGCCACAACAATTATTGAATATAACTTTTCTCCAACATCTTGCTATCATATTTGGAATGCGTTCCTTTTATCTGGGTATAACAATACAACAAGGAATCCTAATATCAAAAAAAGAATTAACTAATACAACAAGGTTCCTTAATGTTCTTTGGTAATGGAGGGATTGAAGTTCAATATCTTACGTTCACAGTTTGAAACAATTTTGATAATAGCATCTTGGGTGCTCTAGAAGATCTCAGCCAAGAAGTCAGAGGGTTCATATTTTCTAAAATTCTGGTTGGTGAGGACGGGTGTTAATGGCTTTTTTTCGTAGCTTGGTGATTGAAGCGAAATTGTTTCAGTTCTCTGTGAGTTCGTTTGGTCTGGTCACGTTAACTAAACATAGTAGAAATTCTCAGAGTGCCATTCGCTTTGGGCGATACGGGGTGGTCTGGTTGGCGAAGATGTTTGGCAAAATGGTGCAGACCAGGGTCCCTAGTGATTTTTCGGAGAAATTTAACGAGTCCTCCCGTGCTTTTCTAGCCCAGTTGTGTTCGAATAGGGGTGGTAGATATGTTGCTCTTGTTGAGTTTGGGGAGACGCCGACGAGGGGCTGTGATGGTTCCGGAGGGGAAGGCGAGTGTTGGATGGCAGTCCTTTGCCAGTTGTGACCTGTGAGGAGATTATCTCGGTTATAGGTGAGCTCCAGCGTAAGAGAATGCGGTCGGAGGTTGTTCCGGTCAGAGAAGGCTGGTCATTTGCTGATTCGGTGAAGGCTGGCTTGTAAGAGAAGAAGGCGGAGGAGAAGGGAGAGCTTTGCAGGTTTCCGGCCGTTGAGGGCAGCCAGCAAAGCAACTGGCGTTTGGCTTTCCTTCGGCGCAGCATGCAGACCCTAATAAGGAAATTGTGCTTCCCCACGTTTCTGAGCAGGCTGCGCTGGGGGCTGCGTCCGACAGAGAGCTGTGGCACCATTTAATGCGTTTACAGGCTGAGGTGGATTGAGTTGTTGGGCGGGTCAAAAACAAGCTGCAGATTTCGGAGCCCAAGTCCAAGCCCAAGTCAGCGCCACTTATAACTTTGAATTGCCGGGTATGTGGTTATAAATTGGTGGCCCAACAAACGCCTGTGAAGGCCCAATGCAGTGTTGATGTGGAGGCCCAACGCGTTGGTGTATTCTTGGGTGAGGAGGCCCAACACTTTGGTTCGGGCCTTAGTCTGGGGCAGTCTGGGATGGGCCTCTCCGTGGTGGGCTGTGGGTCGGGTCACTCAACCGACCTGATTATCCAGCAAGCTGAGGACGAGGTCAAGGTGGAGGGGCCTTCCTCGACTGGGCTGGGCGTCGTCGGCCAGCTCCTTGCCAATGGAGACGCTGGGGGCCGGCGAACCTGATGTGGGTGTTTTCGCTCCTGGTCCAGTTGGGGCGTCGCAGATCTGGGCGGAGTCCATAGCAGGGGAAGTCTCTACCGGCCCCTTGGGGCATTCAGGGGGTGGCCTTGTTGTTGAGCCTGTCGTGGGTCTACTGGCTGTTGGTAGTTCAGTTTCGGGGGTTGAGGTTGGGTCTGGGGGGCGCTGGTGATTTTCGAGGACGAGGGTGAAGAGGCCTGCATAGTGCCACTTCAGACAGTACATCCGGGGGCTGACAGGGAACCTGGTGTGAGGTCGTTTGTCCCGTCTACGTGGGTTTTGGAGATGATGTCGTCTTTTAGGCACCTAGTGGGGGTGTCTTGTGACGAATATGAAGCTGATCTCTTGCAACTCTTTGCTGCCTTGGAGATGAGGTGGGGGATGGGCAAAGAGACTTCGGGCAGATCAAGTGGTAAGTTGCTTCGAGAATTAAAATCTTTGGGGTGTTCTGTGAATTATGATGAGAGTACGTCTGGCTCTCGAAGGGGTTGGAAGATGGGGATAGCTTTAGTTACTTCTTTATGAAGCATCGGATTATTAGTTGGAATGTGCGGGGGTTGAATGATCGAGAAAAATGCAAAAGTGTGAGGAATCTTTTAAGAGGGTGGAAGGGTGATTTAGTTTGTCTTCAGGAAACTAAGGTCGTGGAGGTGTCTCATGCCATGGTGCGATGGTTATGGGGTGGGTCTCATGTTCAATGGTGTTGTCTCGACGCTGTAGGTGCATCGGGTGGTATTGTGTCTTTGGGATTCTCGTTCGTTGGAGTTGATTGAGTCTTGTGTGGGGCCCTTTTCTGTTTCGTTGAGCTTTAGAAATGTGGAGGATGGTATCCAGTGGCTCTTTTCGAGAGTTTATGGCCCTAATGATGCTTTTAGTAGGAAGATCTTATGGGATGAGTTGGTGGGTGTTCATAGTTGGTGGAATTTACCATGGTGTATTCGGGGGGATTTTAATGTGACTCGCTTTCCTAGTGAGCGATCGGGTGGCAGGGGCTCAAGGAGTGTCATGGTGGATTTTTCGGAGTTCGTGTCCGATCTTGGGTTGTTGGACCTTGAGTTGGTTGGTGGTTTGTTCACTTGGTCCAGTGGTAGATCTGCTTCGTCTTGGTCGAGGATTGACCGCTTCCTTGTTTGTCTGGCTTGGGAGTTGTCGTACCCGGAGCTTATTCAGAGACGGCTGCCTCGTTTGTTTTCGGATCATTTCCCAATTTTGTTGGAAAGTGGTAGGTTTGGGGGTAGTAAGAAGCCGTTCCGCTTTGAAAATATGTAGCTTAGGGTGGACGGGTTTGTAGAGTTGGTCAAGGAGTGGTGGCTTGGTTTTGACTTTGGGGGCTCACCAAGTTTTGTGCTTCACTCTAAGCTGAAGGCACTGAAACACAAACTTGTCGAGTGGAATCGGGATGTTTTTGGAAATTTGAGTGTTCGGAATGTGGCTCTGTTGCGCGACAGTCAGGTTAGAAGGTTGGAGGTCGCTAGGGAGTTAGAAAATGACTTTATTGGAGGAGATTAGTTGGAGCTAGAAGTCCAGGGCTTTGTGGCTGAAGGAGGGTGATCTTTGTACTAAGTTCTTTCATCGTATCGCTAATTCTAACCGGAAAGCGAATTGTATTTCTCGCTTGGAGGTGGAGGGGGAAGTGGTGGAGGATCCTGATTGGATTGCTGCGGAGATTGTGGATTATTATTCCTCATTATATGAGGAGCCCTTTCAGTGGCGTCCTTCGGTGGATGGTCTTGTGTTTGATGCTATTACGGGAGAGGATGTTGAATGGATCGAAAGGCCCTTTGATGTGGAGGAGGTGACTGATGTGGTGCGTAGTCTCAATGGAGACAGGCCTCGGGCCCGGATGGCTTCTCCCTTGCCTTTTTTCAAGCTTGTTGGGACTTTGTTAAGAATGATGTGATGCTGATATTTAATGAGTTCGCGAGAGATGAGAAGTTTGTTCGGAGCTTGAACTCCTCTTTCATTGTCCTTATTCCCAAGAAGCCAGGTGCGGTGGAGCTCAAAGGTTTCATCCCCATTAGTCTTGTGGGGAGTGCATATAAGATTCTAGCCCAGGTGTTAGCTAATATGTTGAAGTCTGTTTTAGATAAAATTATTTCCCCCTCTCAAAATGCTTTTGTTCGAGGGAGACAGATTTTGGACTCAGTGCTTATTGCCAATGAGTGCATTGACTCCAGGTTGAGGTCGGGAGTGCCAGGGATGCTTTGTAAGTTGGATGTTCAGAAGGCATACGATCATGTGAACTATAAGTTTCTTTTATACCTTCTTCGACGATGCAACTTCGGTGAAAAATGGTGTCGTAGGATCTCATTTTGTCTCTCGACGGTGAAGTTTTCCGTTATTGTCAATGGCAGCCCGAAAGATTTTTTCAGTAGCTCGCGTGGTTCAAGGCAAGGGGACCCCCTTTCTCCACTTCTTTTTGTGATTGTTATGGAAGTCTTTAGCCGCATGATGGGGAAAGTTGTGGCGCAAGACGATTTAGAGGGTTTTGCGGTCGGAGATGGAAGTGTGAGCATTTCTCACTTGCTTTTTGCTGATGATACCTTGGTGCTATGTGGGGCAGAGGTGAGTCATTTTCGGAGTCTCAGATGCCTCCTTTTGTGCTTCGATGCGGTCTCGGGCCTTAGCATAAATTTGTCTAAGTCCGAGGTTATTCCTATTGGTGGTGTTGCTACAGTTCAGGAGTTGGCGAGTATTTTGGAGTGTAGAGTGTCCTCTTTGCCGATGACATATCTGGAGCTTCCGTTGGGTGCTCGTTTTAAGAGTGTTCATATTTGGGATGAGATCCTTGAGCGGATGGAGCGCAAGTTGGCGGGATGACAACACATGTATCTTTCTAAGGGTGGTAGGCTTACTCTCATTAAGTCTACTCTCTCATACCTCCCCACCTATTTCCTTTCCTTGTTCCCTATCCCTGTTGTGGTCGCTAACCGGTTGGAGAAGCTTCAGAGGGACTTCCTTTGGGGTAGTGTTGGGGGTGTGCCTAAATATCATCTTGTGAAGTGGGAGTTGGTGTGTTCTCCATTCTCGAATGGGGGTTTGAGGCTCTGAAGTCTTGAGTTGTTCAATAGGGCTCTTTTGTGCAAGTGGTTGTGGCGTTTTGCTCACGAGCGAGATAGACTTTGGAGGGTCTTCATTGCTGCAAAATATGGGTGCACAGGGGGCCAGTGGTGTACTCGCCCAAGCAGGGGGTCCCATGGTGTGAGCTTGTGGCGTTTCATTAGCAAGGGTTGGGCCGATTTTCTTCCACATATCAGGTTCTCTGTGGTTAGTGGCTTGAGGATCAACTTTTGGCATGAGTGGTGGTGTGGTGATCAACCCTTGTCTTTGGCCTTTTTTATTGTGTTTTCGTTGTCCCGGTGCAAGGAGGCCATGGTGGCGGAATGTTTGGTGGAAAGGGATGGCATTGTTGTGTGGAATGTTCCCTTTGTGAGATCTGCGAACAATGGGGAGGTACATGAGTTTTCTGCCTTTTATTCTCTCTTGTACCGTGTGGTGATCCGGCGAGGGGAAGATGATCTGTTGTCTTGGCCTGGCTCCGGGAATGGTGTCTTTTCGGTAAAGTCCATGTATAATTTCATTGCTAGGAGGAATAACGTGTCTCTTCCTTGGAAAGGGGTGTGGAGGTCGCGATGTCCTTTGAGGGTTTCCTTCTTTGTTTGGGAGGCTATGCATAGGAGAATTCTCACGATTGATAATCTTCGGAGAAAAGGTGCCTACATGGTTGATTGGTGCTTTCTTTGCCGGGGTGATGGGGAGTCGGTTCACCATTTGCTTCTTCATTGTTCTTTGGCGCGGGCTTTGAAGTCATGTTTTTAGCATCACGAACTTTCATTGGGTGATGCCGGAGAAAGTGGTGGATGCGCTTTGGAGTTGGAATAGAAGGCTTTCTAACCCGGTTGCTAAGGCCATTTGGAGAATGATTTCGTCGTGTGTTTGGTGGCTGTCTTTGGAGGGAGCGAAACAATAGATGTTTCTTTGTCTTTGGTGAAATTGCAAGGGTTTATGTTGTTTTCCTTGTATTGTTGGGCTAATGCGGTTTTAGGGGGCATTTTTGTTGATTTTGACGATTTCCTTAGTTTTGTTTCTTGCTTGTACTAAGCGCCTTCGGTATAGTCCTTTGAACTGTTTTCGCTTTTTCTTATAAAACTGTCTTACTTATATAAAAAAAAAGAATTCACACTTTATTTTGTTGACTGACATGGTCGAAAAGAAGCTGCTGTGAACACTATGGTCACCAAATTTGTTGGGCCTATTTGTGTCCACAGTTTAACATAGCAGTTGAGGAGAGAGACTAGGATATTGTGACTTGTCTGCTCCATTGAGTATGAAATTTTTTATTGTTTCACATTTATCTTACACGGTGTGAGTAAAAGTATAATCCGTTGTCATTAATTATTAATTCATACAATTGTTGAATATAAGGTGGGGTGCCATACAGATCAAAGCAATCTGGCTGCACACTGCTGGACTGTTTGACATTGACTTGTTTGTGAGTGACTAGTCATGGTGGGACTAATGATGGTGTCACTTGAGCTGTGGGCAGTGAGTTACAAAGAAAACATTGTTTTTTGAACATGAAGTGAGGAGCATGCATATTAAAACCAATAAGATGCCTTCAAACACATTGATTTAAAGCTTGAGTAGCTTTTTTTGTTTTTGTAGAAAGATGGGGAAGGGGAGAGGTTAGGTTAGAGAGACAGAGAGGGAGAGGATATGATGCTGGACCAAATAAATGAACTCTAAAAAAAAATTGATTCTAGTAATGAAATTCAAGAGATAAAAGTATATGCTTGGTGAGAGGCATGAATTTTTAAGTTCGAAGAATGCTTGATTCCAACATTCAAGCTAACCCATGTTTTGGATCTTCTTTTTGAAAAATTGACTAATCTCAGATTGTTTTCTTGGGATACTTGTATCCCAAAACTGTAGATTTTTGTTCCTGAGTTGGTGCAACATGCCTTGTGCTCCATCCCTTCTATATACCAAGTTCATATCGTGTTGGTGGCATTATTAATTTTCCAGTTTCTGACTCTGATCACACTGCAACACTGCAATGTTATTTTTCCAAGTTAAAGATAAGTTCCAGTATATGATGTATATCTGCCAATTCAATACAATTTGGAAGGAGGAGGAAATAGAGAGGTGTTCATAGTGGGAAATATTTGATGTTGGGGTTTTTCGCAGAGTATATTATCTTAATTATTTGATATTATTTTGAGACAAGTAGTGAGTCGTTATCTATTTGACCTGTTTTGGTGGTTTCATTGGAGGTCGTGTCATTTGATATGAGATAATATGTGCTAGACAATGATAGTGTTAGTCTACATAACAATTATGTGGGATGCTAAGATTATCGTTGGAAGTTACTTATCAAAAAAAAAAAAAGATTATCGTTGGAAGTGAAAAATGATATTATATGTCTTGTTTATTTGTAGTTCCATATATGTGGATGTGATGCTAGTTGCTTAACTCCAATGTATATTGACCTTTCATTTTTACCTGTCTAATGTTGCGTCTTTGATAATTCAAGTATTTTTTTTCAATATCATTCTTTCTTATCTGTTTTTATGTTCATCTGACCATGTTGCAACTGTTCTTTGTAGATACGTCAACTTTTTGTCTCGGACACTGAGCCGAGTTATTTCATCCAATATTGTTGCCATTGGCTTCTTCCAGCTCTGGTTCTACACGGAGATTGCTCCAACCTAAGCTGGGTCGCTAAGGTATTGGCAATTTGTAATAGTGCATCATGTTTGTAATGAAGTATGGGAGCCTCCACTTTGAACTTGTAATAATTTGTACTTTGTTAAAAAATGTGCAATGTCATATTTAAAAAAAGCTATGTTGCTGAGCAGATTCCCCCCCTGAACATGAAACTAGCAGTGCTTGTTGATTTTTGTGTCCTCTGGTTCCTTTTTCTGTCTTGTAAATTTATTAACTTGTACATTTGTCTTTGCATCTGACAGTAGTTCTGTACCAGGTTGCTTCTCAACCGTTGGCAGTAATGGTTAGACATCAGTTTGTGCCTATCTTTGCCGTTTGTATGGCATTGCATTGCAGTAAGAGATCTGGGTGGGAAAAGGGAGCAGTTGTGCTTCGGAGTTCAATTTTGCATCTTGCTGAGATATCTGAGGATGAACGAGATAAACTTATAAAGAAATATATGGTTTGCCATATATTATTCATCACTTTTCTTTTTCTTCCTTTTCTGTTCGCCTTTTTATCTGTTGTTTGATGATCCTATGCTGTGTTTGGGTGGGCAGAAAAATTTTCTGTTGTATCTTTTTTATTGGAAGTAGTGTAGATTCTCTTAGGATTTGTGAAAAAGTTGTTGGAGTTTGTGAAAAGATATTGGAGTCCGTGAAAAGGTGATCGTGATTTTTTTTTTAATTTTGTTGCACCCAAACAAATCAGTGCTTAAGATCTCTGAAAAATGTTAATCTGATTTAAGGCACGTCACATATTCTCATGGCTCTTCCAAATAACATTCTGGCTCATCAATTGTCTAATATGTTAGAAGGAATAAGGTCAGTCAGAATCAGTATGCCAAGTTCTAGAAAGGAAGCCTTGTGTCTATTTGGTATTCTTTTCAAAAGTGAGAAATTAGTTATCTCACGTATTAGGGGGTGCTACTTATGAGTGTCAAGTGAATTTTAGTTCTAAAGTTTCATTTTCCAATGCCTAGTTTATTCTAATATTTGTTATACCTGACTAACATTTAGATCTACTTCACATTTTTGTCAGAGTTAGGTGAACTTCATGGAAGAGTTTTTGGTTATAATGTGTCATCATACTTTTTTGGATTTTGTAGGTATCTATTGTCAGCCACATTCTTGCTCTTGCCTCGTGTGCATCAGATCCTCCGATCCCTTTCTTTTCCAGCGATACAATTGTGCATGCGATTCAAAAAGTTGTTGATGGTTTTGTGGAAATGTGCTTTGCCTCGCACACCCTTTGATTTATCTGTTTTCCTTCTGGAGCTTCTATCTTATTATATTTATTTCTTAATGGGCTCATGCAGGGAGGACAGTCCTACAACTGCTGGCGTTGTTGACAAGATTAATGTTTTTCGCCCAGATAGAGTTTTCATGGTGCATTACAATTTAATATAACGTGTTTCTTTTTGTCCCCTGGAACTTTATAATTGCATTTTGAATTCCAGATCTTTTTATGTGAACTACTATTTTGACCATGCAGTTTATAGTAGAAATGCATTATAAAATAGCAGCAGCAGTTCATCATAGGCACAGAAGTCATCGCTTAGCTGGAATTGAAGTGCTCGTAAATATTCTTGGGCACAGAGCTGCTGTTTCAAGCACTTCTAAGTAAGTTTACGATGGGAAGACTTATCTTTTGCGTTACGAGACATTTATCCAAGTAGTGTGTGTCTATCAAGAGGTGGTGGAGGTGGAACAGTAGGAGAAGGTGGTGCTTGGGGCCCCTAGCATCTGAATTTTCCTTTGAAAAAACTCTTCTTAGATGTTGTGTGGTGTATGTTAGAAAATATAATTCAAATAATAGCTGAAAAATGTGGTTCCTTGGTGGGAGGTTGGCATACAAGCTCTGGTCGTGGCTCTTATGGGGTCAGCTTGTGGAGGTACATTAATAAAGGTTGGGAAGCTTTCAGTAAGCATATTCGGTTCAAGGTGGGTAAGGGGGCACTGTTAGTTTCTGGCATAATGCTTGGTACGGTGATCAGCCCTTAAGTCTTGCCGTTCCTATGGTTTTCTCGTTATCTCGGTAAGGAGGCTATGGTGGCGGATTGTCTGGTAGATGATGGTGGTAATGTGGTATGGAATGTTCCTTTCTCTAGAGCTGCAAATGACTGGGAGTTGGAAGATTTTGACGCTTTCTTTGCCTTGTTGTACGAGACTATTCTCAGAAGAGGGGAGGATGATGTCATCGTATGGAAGGGTTCTAAGATGGGGTATTTTCTGTTAAATCGATGTATGGTTTGCTTAGAGGAAGGGCTGGTCCCTCTTTCCCTTGGAAGGGTGTATGGCGGTCTTTATGCCCTATGAGAGTTTCTTTCTTTGTGTGGGAGGCTTCTCATGGTAGGAGTCTTAACTATTGATAATCTCCGTAGAAGGGGGTTGATCATTGCTGATTGGTGTTTCTTATACCGTTGTGGTGAGGAATCAGTTGATCATGTCTTGTTGCATTGTCCTTATGCGAGTAGATTACGGTTCCATGTGCTCAAAATTCTGAATCTTCAATGGGTTATGCCAGAAAAGGTGGAAGATGTGCTGAGGTGTTGGCAAAGAAGCTTTAGAAACCCTTTTGCAAAGGCTATTTGGAGAATGATTCCACATTGTATCTGGTGGTGTCTTTGGCGTGAGCGTAATAATAGATAATTTGAGGATTGTTCTTTGTCCTTGGATAGGTGGTAGGGTGTTTTGCTGTCTTTACTGTTTTCTTGGGTGAACTCGGTGCTTGGTTGCCCCTTTCTTGATTTTCTTGATTTCGTTAGTTTTCTTGCTTGTTTAGAATAGTGGTTGCGGTATAGTCTTTGTATTGTTTTCACTTTTCTAATGAGATTGACTTATTTATCAAATTTTTTTTTTTGAAATAATTGGTAGATTCATATGGTATCATAGCCAGGTTCCTGAGTTCCAGACCTGACTCCGCACTTCGCCCAAAATTCAATTAAATATTGCACGTGTTTGGCCTCTCAATTAAAGGAGAGTTCGACCCACACTTAAAAGGGAGTGTTAGAAAATATAATTTAAATAATAAAAGCTATCTCTTCTTATCAGTTTAAGCTTTTGGAATCAATGGTAGATTCACATGGTATCAAAGCCAAGGTCCTGAGTTCGAGACCTGACTCCATACTTCACCCCAATTTCAATTAAATATTGCACGTGTTTGGCCTCTCAATTAAAGGAGAGTCTGACTCACATATAAAGGGAGCTTTTGTGATAAGTGGTAGATTCACATGGTATTAGAGACAAGGTCTTGAGTTCAAGACCTGATTTCGCACTTCACCCCAAATTCAATTAAATATTGTATGTGTTTGGTCTTTCAATTAAACGAGAATTTGGCTCAAACGTGAGGGGAAATGTTAGAGAATATAATTTAAATAATAAAATTTATCCTTTCCTATCCGCTTAAGCTTTTGGGATAGTGGTAGATTTACAACGTATAGCTTTATCTTTAGGTTTCAAAAGATGTTATTGTAATTGCTATGCCACCCATAGATCAGGACTGATGTCCTTGGCATATTTAATTGCCCTCTCTTCTCTCTGATCTTTTGCAGTTACTCTATACATCTCCCTTATTCCTTTTTCCTTATTTGAAGAAGCTTACCTCTCCAAGTTACTTTCTCACGAGTAAAATCATATGTTTAAGGAGTCCTTTTTACCTACCTTCCTCCCCTGCCCCCTTGGGTTTTGTTGTTTATTAGCTTTCATGTTATAGAAGACCTTTTATATGCTGGAGTTGTGTGATTTCTCGTTCCGATTGTCTAATGTTGAATTTGTGCAGTTATCTTTTCAACCTGATTGGGCAATTCATTGGCTGTCATGCTTTACAAGATCAATGTTGTCGTATCATCTCCGCATTGCTTAGGACTTATAAAAGTAACCCCTCCAAAGAAATTATCAGCGTGCTAGGTGAACAACTTCAGGTTTGTTTTTTGTCAAATCATCAATTCTTGTCTATTTCACCTTTATTTCCTAAACATGCCCTGCCCTCGTCTGATTTTTTGTTGCAGTTTTTGGTATCAAAGTTGGTGGCTTGTTGCATTCCCTCTGGAGCTAATGGAGAACAATCTGGCACTAGATCATCGCAAGTTCTATCATTGCTACTCCAGCTAACTGTGGATTCTGATCCAGCTCTTTATGATTATATCAGAGTATGTCATTCCAAATCCGTAGGAGTAGATTTTATTCGTTCATAATGAAGTGTATAATCAATCTGGTGGAAACATTGTTTCTTAAAATTGGCAGTTTCTTATGGCAGGAATTGGAACCCTTCCCTGAAATAGATATCTTTGATGGCATACGACAGTTTCATCAGAAACTGTGCCAAGCCTACTCTCCAAGAGACCACTTATTGAAGGTAGAATATTTTCAACTTTTGGATGGTTTACATTGCTCTTTAAGTCACTTAGATATTCTTCACATCTTGGTGTCACTGTTTTCCTCTTGTACATGGCCCCTTTTCAGTTTGTGAGGAGATCTTCCTACCTTCCACCCAGATTACTTTTGTGGAGGTGATTTTCCATTCTTCTTTTCTTGTCTCTAGTTATGAAGTTCTAGAAATCTGAGGTTACATACTCATGTTGCATAAAATGGTTAGATAAAAAAAGAATAGAATTGAAAAATTAAATTTGGATAAAACACTGGAAAGTTGGCATGTTTTTAAATTGATTATTATAGGAATGGTTCAATTTGCAATATTCTTGTTTTGTTTGTTGTGACTTGAAATCTACTGTGGCTCGTGGGGGTGTGCCAATCTGCTTTGCGCACTTGGTATATTCTTTCAGTCTCCAAGCACTGCACAAGAAGTTAGTCAAGGATGAAACGTGTTGGAGCAGAAGGGATGCCGAAGATCTTGTGACAAATAGATATTGGCATGGTGACCATGAGATTGTTCGTGCGGTCTGGACGCTTGTCCGTGCATGTGGCTCAGATGACACCAATAGTGTTAGAGCATTAGTGTCCGATCTGATTTCTCGGGTATCAGCATTAGATTGTTTTTCTTTGTATCTAGCATTGTAGGTTTCATAGAATTGGGTCTGAGACATTCTCTGTCTCTTGTGACTGCAGGTTGGTATTGGGGATCCACATTGTGTTGTTTTCCATTTGCCTGGAGAGACAAGTAACATTCACGTTTGCCATGATATTGGTCACGTCTCTACTACAGAAATCAATTTGGTTACTGGTGTATCTGAAGAGCTTTCGATTGCAATTTTGAGGCTTCTGAAGAAGTACCTGATGGATGATTCTGTTGAAACAGTTGATATGACTTCACAAGCTCTTCGGGTGAGTGAATACATTTTCATGTGGCTTTGCCTTTGATGAGGTTTATGAGACTAGACTACATAGTTATGATTGCTATGGTTGCTTTTATTTCAATGCACTCAATACCTGTCTGGTGATTTGTTTGAGTATTACAAATGTTTAGAAACGAGTGATCGGTATTTTCAAAAACTGTCTAGCTTATTATTTGCACAGCTTGTGAGTCAAAATATAAGTTCGTTTCTCAATGAAACTATATTCACATCCCAAAGAAGCCGGGTGCGGTTGAGTTGAAAGATTTCCGTCCTATCAGTCTGGTGGGGGGAATCTATAAAATTCTTGCTAAGGTGTTGGCTAACCGGTTGAAGGCAGTGTTGGATAAAATTATATCTCCAGCTCAAAATGCCTTCATTCGTGGTAGGCAGATTCTGGATTCGGTGTTGATTGCGAATGAGTGTATCTACTCTCAGTTGAGTTTAGATAAGTCGGGCATGTTGTGTAAGCTGGACATCCACAAAGCTTACGACCATGTGAATTGGGATTTTTTGATGTACCTTCTTCGGTGATGTAGGTTTGGAGAGAAGTGGTGTAGGTGGATCTATTTTTGTTTTTCCTCGGTTAAGTTTTCAGTGCTGGTGAATGGCTTTCCTGAAGGCTTTTTTGGTAGTTCTCGTGGTTTGAGGCAGGGGGATTGTAGAAATCCCAAGTATCAAGGATATAGCAATCACGGGTGATATGGCAAATCTCAATATTATGGAAGGAACATAATATCCCTGATTACATGGGGAAATTAAGAAAGGAAATATTCGGTGCTTTATTTAGGCTGATTATTTGATTGTTTCCTTATGTATATGATTCTCTATGAGGTTATAAATAGAGACTCATACCTGTACAAATTAATCATCGAAGTAATATACAGAGATTTCTTTCTTTCTTCATGGTATCAGAGGCAGGTTCCGGAATCTTAGTTGTCAATGTCTGAATCCACCATTGACAGCGAAGGACCGGTCCTCTCACACACCTCCACTCCGAAAACACCATTGCTGCCCACCATGAGCTCCAATGGACTTGACAACTCGTCCTTCCAGCTCATGGTGGAAAAGTTTCATGGAAAAAATTTCCGTGAGTGGGCTCAATCCATCAAACTTGTCATCGATGGAAAAGGGAAATTGGGGTACCTCACTGGCGAAACCAAGCAACCACCGTCGACTAACACTGCCGACCTCCAAAAGTGGCGGTCAGAAAATTCGATGGTGATTGCATGGCTGGTGAACTCCATGAAATCCTCCATCGTTAAAACATATCTCTTCTTACCGACGACGAAGGACGTCTGGGATGCCGTAAGGGAGACGTACTCAGATGCTGAAGATTTCTCTCAGATCTTTGATCTCAAGACTCGACTGTGGCAGATGAAGCAGGGAGAGAGGGACGTCACCGAGTTCTTCATGGAGATGCAGACCCTCTGGCAGGAGCTCGACCTGAGCTGTGAAGAGGAATGGGCATGTTCTGGTGACAGCTCCAGATACCGGAAGAAGCTTGACACAGAAAGGGTCGTCGAGCTCCTGTGAAGAGGAATGGGCATGTTCTGGTGACAGCTCCAGATACCGGAAGAAGCTTGACACAGAAAGGGTCTTCGAGTTCCTCGCTGGGTTGAACCGAGAGCTCGACGACGCCCGGAGTCGGATCCTCAGTCGACGCCCTCTTCCATCCATTCGGGAAGTTTTTGCTGAAATCCGACGGGAGGAGCATCGACGGAAGGTGATGCTGCAGGAGGCCTCTCCTTCTCACGGGTCTCACGGGCCTCATGGGTCTCACGGGCCTAATTCAACGGAAGGGTCAGCCTTCACGTTTAAAGGCCCACGGTTTGGGCCAAGGCCCAAACAAAACAAAAGTAAACTCTGGTGTGACCATTGCCGAAAAAATGGTCACACCCGAGATTCTTGCTGGGAAATCCATGGGAAACCAGCCGACTGGAAACCACGACAGGGCAGCCGTGGCTATCAGACCACTCTCACGCACTCACCAGCATCCTCTCAAGCCACTCATGATAATTCACCTGTCAACTTTACCCCTGACCAATTGGACCAATTGCAAAAATTATTTTCTCACTTCCAAACTTCTGGTCAGCCTTCCCAGAATATTGCTTCTGCCTCCTTAGCCCAAAAAGGTAATTTCTTTCACGCTCTGAGCACATCCAGATCCAATAATCCTTGGATCATTGACTCAGGTGCTTCAGATCACATGACCGATTCATATCACCTATTTTCTTTCTTAATTTCCCCATGTAATCAGGGATATTATGTTCCTTCCATAATATTGAGATTTGCCATATCACCCGTGATTGCTATATCCTTGATACTTGGGATTTCTACAGGGATCCCTTATCTCCTTTGTTATTTGTCATTGTGATGGAAACACTCTCTCGTATGGTGGCTAGGTTGGACTTGGTTGGGGCTCTTAAAGGCTTCAGAGCCTCTGGGGTTAATAGGGAAGGGGTTTGTGTTTCCCACTTGCTTGCTGATAATACGTTGATTTTCTGTGGGGTTGAGGACTCTCAGTTTCGTAGTCTCCGGTGCATGCTCTTATGTTTTGAGGCAGTTTCTGGATTGGCGGTTAATTTATCTAAGTCTGAGGTGATCCCTGTTGCTAATGTCAGCAATGTGGTGGAGTTGGCTTCTCTTTTGGGTTGCAGGGTGTCTAATTTGCCTATGACGTATTTGGGTCTTCCGTTGGGAGCTCGTTTTAAGAGTGTTCATAATTGGGATGGAGCTTGGAAAGGATGGAGAGACGGTTGGCGGGGTGGAAGCGTATATACTTATCAAAGGGAGGTTGTGTTACTTTGATTAAGTCTACGCTTTCGTGTCTTCCTACGTACTTTCTTTCATTTTTCCCACTCCTGGTTAAGGTTGCATCTAGAATGGAGAAGTTGCAAAGAGATTTCTTGTGGGGAAGCGATGGTGAGTCTCACAAATTCCATCTTATTAATTGAAAGATGGTTTGTTCTCCTATTGATTGTGGTGGTTTGGGTATCAGGGGCCTCTACATGTTTAATAAAGGTCTGTTGGGTAAATGGTTTTGAAGGTTTGCTAATGAGAAGGGTTGTCTATGGCAGAGTATTATTAAAGGGAAATATGGTGCCATCGCGGGAGAATGGAGCACGTTACCTCCTCGTCGGTCTTATGGGGTTAGTCTCTGGAAGCGTATAGGCAAGGGTTGAGAGTCTTTCAAGGAGCATATTCGGGTGGTGGTGGGAAATGGGCAAAGGACGAGGTTTTGGCATGATGTATGGTGTGGGGATCGTCCTTTGAGGTGCTCTTTTCCTATGGTGTTTTCCCTTTCGATGTATCCGAATGGGCTGGTCGCGGATTGTTTGGAGGATGATATTTGCTCTATTGTCTGGAATAGTCAGTTCTTAAGAAGTGTGAATGATTGGGAGTTGGAAGAGTTTTCGACATTTTATACCACCCTTTACGAGTTGGAGATACATCGAGGTGTGGAGGATAAGTTGTGTTGGCTGGCTAATAAGGATGGTATTTTCTCTGTTAAGTCGTTCTATGGTATGCTTGTTGGTAGTAGATCTGTGTCGTTCCCTTGGCGTCGGATTTGGAAATCTAAAGTTCCAACGAGAGTCTCCTTCTTTGTTTGGGAGGCTCTGCATGGCAGGATTTTGACTACGAATAACCTGAGGCGTAGAGGCCTTTATGTGGTTGATTGGTGCTATTTGTGTAAGGGTGATGGAGAGTCAATTAACCATGTCTTATTACATTGCCCGGTGGCGACAGGGTTGTGGCAGCATGTTTTCTATATGGTTAATCTTCATTGGGTTATGCCGGAGCGGGTGGGGGATGTTTTGATTTGCTAGGGGAGAAAGTTTAAGGATCCTTTTGCTAAGATTATTTGGGAGATGATTCCTCCTTGCATTTGGTGGAGCATTTGCAAGGAGAGGAACTAGCGTTGTTTTGAGGATTCTTCTATGTCTATTGTGAGATTGCAGGGCGATTTGATGCTTAATCTCTTTTTCAGGGCTAGTGCGTTGTTGGATGGCCCTTTTATAGATTTCCAGGATTTCTTAAGCTTTTTCGTGTGTATGATGTAATTTCAGTCAGTACAATCTTTGTACTGCTCTTTTTCCTCTTTCTTGAATAAAACTTCTTACTTATACAAAAAAATGAAACTATATTCTTTAGATTTTAAGATCTGACGGCTCCTTTTCCTGGTTTATCTCGATATATGGAGCAAGACAGGCATGGGGAGAATGTTTCAGCCCACTGAGGGTCTGGTGGTACGTTTTTTGAGTCATTTATCTGATGTAATAGTGTTCTATTGGGTGTAACTTGATCCTTTATGGGGCACTCAATCCCAGGTGAAGTTGGGATCTCACCAGTTAGCTGGGATCATCATCGTCAACATAATTTTACATCTCTGGGGGCCCTGTATTTGTTGTAGGTAGACATCTTGACTACGAAGAGAAATTGTAACTATGGAACGTTATTAAAATTGTACCAGACCAGAATAAGGTGGAGGAGAGGAGTTATTTTGATAATATGACAAAATCCTTGTCTGGGATGTGAGTTTAGGACTTGAAAACTATACTGGGTCTAAATGATATTGGTTTTGCAGTTATATTACCTGGATGCTCTTATATCAATATCTAAGATTTGCCATCTACTGCTGTGTGGTTCTCAAGTTTGTGTTGAGTTCTATTATAATCATGTAATTTTGTCGGGTTTTGGTAACTTTCATGTTATTATTACTATTTTTTGTAGACTTTGTTCATACTCATCAGAGTAAGAAGTGTTGTATGTAGTTAACATGTTCCGAGGACCTCCATGTTCAAATCTGTGTTTGAAAAAGTATCTCTATGCGTGAATGTGTATGTTATTTTTAGTTACGAATGGAACGTATTCTAAAAATGCTTCGCAAGATTTGCTTAGTTCCTGCTAAATTATGTTCTGGTTCTTTGGTGTGGTATTTATGTTTTTATGATTTGTTTCTCTCTCTCAACCAGGGAATACTTTCAACTGAAAGTGGTCAAAGAGCTTTAATGTCATTTGATTCTTATGAGAGGTCTCTTATTGAGGTAAGTATTGTTCAATTATTATGTTCTGGTTTTTAAACCAATTTTCAGATGGTAAAAATCTTTTTGGCCAGGTGCATTAAAGGTTCTTGGTTTGGCCTTGAGGCTTGAGATCTTACTGTTGTTGGGTATAGTCCCATATCTGTTGCTGGAAATGGAGTCAACTTCCATAGTTCCACTGCTTCTTCTCTAATTTATACTGAGTTTTTTAAATATATGAACCGGGAGTCAAAGTTATAATTAGGAAGTGAACTTTGTGTGGTTAAGAATTGGAGCATCATAGAGGATCAGAATTGGATTGTAGGAGATGGTTGGAAATGAAAAAAATGATTTGAATGACTAAGGAAAGCAGAAGGTGATGAATAGACAATGTCTTATGTTGGCATTGGGCGCTAACTTTAACTTTCCCTTTTAACATTGAGGTCAATTGCATGAAAAAATCAGTTTAGCATGCTTTTTCTGCACTCTTGTTTAAGGTTACAATCCGAATATATTTTACCTAATTAAAAACTGCCTATATGAAGAATACTTGATTTTATTTTTTTAAAATATACTTGATTTTGACAGTATCTTCATCATGATTCTGGTGGTAAGAGTAGTTTTTGTGCTGAAAATTCATGGATCTGTATGCACGTGTAGGTTCACTCCAAGGGCATCAACAGTGACATGGTGGAAAAGTTCATTTTGGACCTGGAAAGGAAGTTCAAAGGTCAGATATTACTTTCTGAAGCCTATTCCTACTGGTGATACAATGTTTTACTAGTTAATGAAACAGTGGAAAGCGTTTTCTTCTTCAAGTTTTTGGTTGTCAACATGTAAATATCTTGTTCGCCTGTTATCAGCTGTGAATAGTTCACCAAAATCAACATTGTTAATGCCTCATAGAAGAGGAAGAAGATGAGCAATTATTTTTTCTGTTGCTTTGTGCTTGTTCTTTCTTAAAGTTTCAGCCATGTGCTTTATATGCTCTGGTGAACCTCTGTTACCCCTTTCACCCCTTATAGATTTATTAGATCTTCTCTTTCTACCCTTCTTTTTGTCTCCTTTATTATCTATTTACATGGTTTACTGTTATTCATTTGTTCAGACAATCAAAACTGGTATTTTCTCATTCTAGGATCCTTTGTCATTACCTTTGGATGGTTATTTTTAAATGTGCATAAGCTGTCTTTGCATGGTAATTGGGAATTACGATAAATTGAAGTATACATGATAAACTGCAGAATAAGCATGGGTGCTCATCTGGTGATGAGTAAGAAGGATTGAATGTATTTGAAATTATTTGTTGACAAGTGAGGTTTTTGATCGTCTATTTGGAAGCTATATTGTGCTGTCCTATAATTCTGGGGTAAAGATGTTATAGTTCTCCTATATAGATATCTATTTATGATCATGTAGTTCAAGGGACCCAGCTTTGTGGGCCCTTCTTTATTTGTGCCACTTGTACTATCAAATGTTACTCTATTTGACTTTAGGTTTCTATACTATTGTTCATAAGAAAGCTGGAACCAGCTAGTGTTTGCCTTCAACTTTGCTTTCTTATAATTCATATTCTGCTTTTGATTCTTTGGCTGGTTGCATCTTTTATCAGCTGAAGCAATTCCATTGGAGATATCTACTGTTTGGGTAACGCATAGTAAAACTTTTGAGATGTGGATTTGTCCGCTTGTATACTCACTCATTGGCTATTGCAATGATGTGATTCTGAGGTATTATATTTATACTTCAAAGACATGTCCCGAGAGTCCCTGAATCAAGTTGTGTTTACTGGTGTTTGTTATGGTTGACTTACATAATTAGAGGTCACATCGTGGTACAGATTATGTCAAGAAATTGTGCTGCTGAAAGCTGAAGTTGCTGAGCTTCTGTTGCCTAGTGTTGTAGTCAATCTGTCTGTTAAAAAAGATATGGATATTGATCTTCGCGAAGTTATCTCATCGCAGGTATTCTTGAGTTACTTTCGCCAGTTTCCAATTCTCTATTTACTGCTATCTGACTTCTAGAATCAATAAAATGTTCAAATAAGTTTGTCATTTTTGGTTTCAAATCATTGTCGTCCTTTGGGAGGCAATAATGCAGAAAGGGACTGTCTGTTTAAAGAGTTGATTCACTTGTTTCTTGTTTGTGGGATATGCCTTTTGTTTTGCTTATTTTTGTTCCGATCAAGTTTGAAGGGACAATATAATGAGGTTACTATGAGGTCAGTGATGCTGTGCAATTGCAAGAGCTTTGCAGTCAAGCAGCTAGATGCTAGCATATGAGACATACGGAAAAAGAGTATGAAATTGACTTATTCCAGGAATAGCAGACCCTCGTATGTAGTTTAGGCTTTAGCAAACTGGAAGAGTTATATTGCAATAGATGCCTTTTAAGGACTAGAGGAAGGGTGAAAGCAACATGAGTTTTGCATGTACTCATGTAACTGATCCCAAGTTGGATAGTATTGTTTTGCTGTTAGGTTGTTCACTGGCTTCACCAAACAATAAACCTTAAACTAAGAACCTTTTATCTTCATGATTTTCTTTCTTTTCGCATGTTCTTTTTAGTTAAGGGTGACATATTGGTTTATATATGGACAGCAAGGGTAAATGCTTTCTTCTCTCTTTTGCTTGAAACCCATGACTCAAGTTCCTTTTTCACATTTCTGTTATTTAGATTTCCTTATGGCGTCAAATAATGTGTTGGGATAAACAAAATTTGTTAAATATTGCACTAATAACAAGTGTGAGGACTTGAGGTAGTCTAAGTGTTAGTCATGCATGTCTGATGTCCTGTCTGCTATAGCTTTTGTTTTGTTCCTCAAACGAAGTTGCTCTGTTAACTTGATTTCACATGCAGGTGCAGGAACATATATTCACAGAGTCTAATAAGTTGGTCAAATCAATTCAAGTCTTCTTAAATGCCCTTAATGAACTTCGATTATGTTATGTCATGGATAGATCTTCTTCTCAACCATTGAAGAGAGAAATTTCTAAGGTAAGTTGGTTGAACTATCCTTCTAGTTGTGTACTTGATGCTCCTTGAGGTCTTTGTTTTTCTCAGGTTGTTATGCTTCAAAAGTGGTAATGGTTGATTGATATAATATTGTCCTGTCTGATGTATCTACCCATACTATGTGATGCTTTTGTTTTTGCTAAGATATATGGCTGCTATTTTACCAAACCATCTTTGAATTATCAGAGATACATGGAAGGATTAGATACTTTAAAAGTGATCTTTTGATTGTTGGATATAGATTTATTTTATTTTCTTTTTTGTTTGTAACTCATGCTTATTTAGAAAGAGTTTTGAGGAAATAAGTAAACTTTGGTCTTCCCATCATTTGTTAGTTGTAGAAGATTGTAGCATTATTTAGTGCTGGTTTAGCCAAGTTGGCTCTTAGGAGGGGTGAGGCCGGTCCTGATCTTTCCTTTCCATTTTTATTTTTGAGTACAACATCTTTGCTCTCGAGGGTGAATCTGCATGCTCAAGAGAGTAGAGCTAACTTAAACATAGTGCAATTTATGCGTGTGTGCGCTGGTGCCCACACGCTTATTCATTGTATTTTCTACTATTTATGTACTGAGACCTTCAAAATTGCCTTGAAATATAAACATGTAGTGCTGATGCCATTACTTGAAATTATGCTGCTACTGTTTGTGCTAGTCATATTAAGATCTACCATTGGGCGTTTATTATATAGGTTTAGGTTAATTGGAGTTGGTTTTTCTATTTCCTTATTTTCTTTAATTTATTTGGCATAAAATTGATAATTCTGCTTGGGTCTACTGTGTGCTAGCCTTCAAGTTATAGCTCAAAATCCCGTCCCACATCCATGAAGACTAGAGATTCAGTTGCTACATCAAGTGCAGTGGCAATGCTCACAGGTTTATGGGACAAGGTATTCTCTTCTATTCCACATGCATAGAAAACAGTTTTCAATTGCAATGCCCTATTACTTTTGTTTTGTTTTTGTTTGTTCTGTAGTTCTTTTCCTGATAGATATATTAATTCACAGGTTTACTGGCTTTGCATTGATTACCTTGTTGTAGCTAAATCAGCAGTTGTGAGCATCGAAGTCTCCTTTTCTACTTACCGTTTTCAATTGCAACACCCAATTACTTCCTTAGCATTTATCTGTTAGCTCCTATGACATGGATTGTGTCTTTTATAGATCTGTGGTTCATATTTTACCACAATGATGTATGTTGAGCATTGGTGTGAAGAGCATTTCAACAGCCTCACCCTGGGGAGCCCAGATTTCTCCCATGTTGAAATGGTAATTCCTATGGAGATGCTGTGTGCCATACCTTTTCTGGAGATGCGGTTTTAGCCCTAGTATTATGACTGGTAGATTTTTTTTTATACCAACAAACAGTCACTAAGGACCAATGTGATCTTCCTTAAGTATTTTAGAACTATTTGTTGTTTTAGTTTTGGTCTTCTGTGCCTTCTTTAAGTTTCTGTTAATTTCATTTTCTGTTTGGCTCTTCTTGATTACCAGTTACCACTTCACATTGGAATACTAGTCTCAGCAGTCACTCAAATCAATGAACCTGACAGTTTATATGGGATTGTCCAGTCACACAAGGTTAGTCAATATGTTAGCCATCAGTTTTTATTTCGCCCAGGTCCTTGTTGTGTATGTGGTACTCCTTGGAGGTGTTGTGCTTAAGGAAATTATTATATGGGAGAAATACACTTTGCACCCTCTAACTTTGGGGGTCTTGACACTTTGCACCTCTATCTATTATTTTTGTCACATTGCACTCACCAGCTATTGATTTCAGACACTTTTCACCATTTGTTAAAATTTTCCGTCAATTTGGACGGAAATTTATTTTTTGGTCTGTAAAATTATGATTTTACCTTCATAAAATGGTCATTGCCAAAAAAAAAATTATACAAAATTGTCATTTCGCATGTCAAAAAATCATTTTCCGTCCAAATTAACCGAAAATTTTAAGGGAGTGTGCAAAGTGTATGAAATCAATAGTTAGTAGGTGTAATGTAACAAAAATAATAGATTGGGGTACAAAGTGTTAAGACCCCCCAATAATTGAAGGATGCAGATTGTATTTAACCCTTATTATATTCTCTAACATTTCAGGCGAGATTCTTTCTATCCTGCACGTGCAACCCTTCTTTCCCAACTGGAAAAATAAAAACGACAAAAAAAAAAACTCAATGAGTTAAATGGGGAAAATGGGAGAAAAAGGACTAATAGTTCAAAGCTAGCAGTCCATGAGATGGTAAATAAATGAGAAGCTATGGAAGATAAGGATTTTTATTTTCCCCTACTTGGTCCCTTTGATTCATGTGCAGAGTTAGGTTCCTGTTTACCTGAATGTGTGCATGTGTGAATAGCTTGATTCTCAAATTGAAAATGTCAGTAGCTGTACAAGAAAAGCAAGAGCGTTTCTCTTCATACTATTTCCTCTCCATGTTATGACTTATGGCGAGCTTTTCGTATTTTGAATCTGTGTGTGGTCTTTACTGAATGGTCGCCACGGTTTTAACTACGTATTTACTGTTAATAACCAGTCTTTTAGCCACCCCTCTGAGCTGTTTATATCATGTTTGTTTCCATTGAAATTGCTCTTTCCGTTCCTTGAATTTTCAAATCCTGTTCCCTGGTAGCAGACTCTTACCGCCTGACTTGGTTGTGTTTTTTCTCACCTGAACAAAATTTTATGGTAATCACAATTGTGTCTTATAGGTTTAAGACCTCTAAATTGAATGGATCCTCCATTTAGTCGCTTGGATAATTAGTCAATTGAACCATCAAATTATTCTTGTAACACTTGATGGATGATTTGGACTTGTTATTTTCACCAAATTCATTGGAAGATATGAAAGATTCAGCTGTTGTTGTGGAGAAATTAGTGAATTGTAAAATCTCTCTATTACTTTGAGAAGAGAATCGTTGGTTTGACCGACGGACTACGTGGGAAATACGAGATCTAGGCAAGCCGCTACATGTTCTCCCCTCGCCCTTGAACGATAGAAGAACTACTTATCTTCTCTTAGATAGCGGTCATCCAATCAAATTGATAGCTTGTGGACTTGACGCTAGAAAGCACGGTTGATTTTGTTTTTTATTACTAACTGGCCAAACTTTTGTTGGAATAGCAGTGATAAGTATAGTAATGATGATTTTCACCAGTTCTTTTGTTGGAGGCATAGCTAATGGGGGCCAAGACATCCTATTATCTACAGTTAACATTGGATGATTGAGTCTAATATCAAAAATTTTTACCTGTGCATGATACTTTGAGGAATGTTTGGGGTCGTAGTAGGGATTCACATCATTTGTGTATTCTCACAGTTTGTGTACTTGTGTGGTTTTTTGGTGATGGCATCAAAAGTTGGTGTCTCAAATCATTACCTTTGAGCATGAGGGGAGCTGGAGCAAGGCCCTTGAATATTATGACTTGCAAGTACGATCTGATGTCTCAGTACAAATGGATCAGAGTTCCAGATATCTGTCGCTGGAACAGACACAACTGACATATCCTTTAGCAGTGTTGAGATTGGAAGATGAAATGGCACAACGTAGACCTTACAAAGGGCTGATTAGATCTTTGCAGCGAATTGGTTGTATGCATGTGCTGGATTTGTATTGCCAAGGATTGACTTCTCGGAAGGGTCAATTTCAGCATGATCAGGAATTCACTGAACTGCAGGTTTGCCGCCTTTATACATTGTTTTGCCTTGTTGAAAAGGGGTGATTAACAATGTAGACCACTCATTCCTTGCGGTTGTAGGGATTTATTTTGATAATATGATGCTATCTTTTTCATTTTTCTCATCTTTGTTTGTAAAATTGTAGTACGAGGCTGCCTGGCGTACAGGAAACTGGGACTTCTCCTTGCTTTATATAGGTGCTAAATCTACATCTCCAAGCCAGCACATCAAAAGTGAGCACTTCAATGAGAACTTGCACAGGTAATTTGCTTTGGTCTGGTGTTTAATTGGTATGTATTGTACACGTCTTACTAGGGAAAATGTTGATAGAAAACAGATACTCCTGATATAAATTTCAAGTTGACAGGGTATCCGGGGTTTAGCCCTAGCTGTTCATTAGGCATCCCCTCCCCCGTCCCATTACACCAATTAATTACCCGGCCATGCATGACCTATGGGGTGGACCTGAGGGGATTATTACACAAGTAGGGACTCAAACTCGTGACTTGTACTATGCAAGGTGCTTATCAAAGCTCAGCTTGCCACTGGAGCCACCCCTGGGGGTACCTGATATGCATTTTCTATGGTACATAAATCATTTTTCTTCTTTGAAAGTTGACAACTCAATTGAACTATGCTGTCAAAAGACTGTGAGAGGTATTAATAAGTAACTCATGCTGACATCGCATGTGTAACTATGATCTTTTTGATGCTGATAAGAAAAATAGCTTCTTCTAACAGTCAATAGATGAGCTTAGCAAGTTGGCACATCAATATTATGACGAAGTTGCATTACCAAAACTGGTAATATTCTTTTTATACTGTGAGTTTTGCTGTGTACTCCTCCATGCTTTTGGATTGTACCCTGTAGTTTTTGGTTGGTAGTTTTTTAAGAACCGTGTTGTAGAAGGAGATGTCGTTTTCCCATAGATTCAGTGTTGAAGCTAAGGAGTTCCAGATTACAGTCTTAGGTAATGGCGTCGTGAAAATGTCGGAATGGAGTCAAAAGGCTCTGAGTTCTATCTTCCTTGGGAGGTTTGGAGCTGTTTGGATGGTGAATATGGCCAATAGACTGCAAGTGGATGTTCACAAAGAGTTTGTCGTTAAGTTTAACGAGGGTTCTCGGGCTTTTTTGGCACAGCGATGTAGCAACAAGGTTGGGAGGTATGTTGCAATAGCGGAGTTTGGAGGGGGACGCAGAAAAGGGGTGGTGATGTTACCGGAAGGCAAAGGGGGGTCTGGCTGGCAGGCTTTAGCAACTGTATTTCAGGAGGTCGTGTCTCACTTCGGTGAACTTCAAAGGGGCAGAGGAGGCTCTTCGGATTCTCGAGTTCGACAAGAGGTTTCCTTCGCTGAGGCTATAAAGAGAGGGTCGAAGGGGGAGAGCTATGGAGGTAGGGGGTCGGCAGGGAAGGAAGATGGAGAGGTCGGAGGTGGCGTGGAGCAGAAGGATCTCAAGCATGCTTCTGTGCATGCGGCTCTGGCAGGCGACTCTCCTTTTTCCAAGGAGCTGTCATTTACTGCAAAGTCGGTTGTAGGAAAATAGTTTGATGTGGCTCTTTGGAGAACTAAGTTGACGGGAATAAGAGACGAAATTGATGTCCTGTTAGATCTATTGGGGATGGAAGGTGGGTCGGGTGTTGCTTCTCCAGCCCCGATAGTTAAGCCCGTTTTGATTTGGAAGGAGAAACTCTCTCCGCAGGTTCTGGTTGAAGCTGATGGGCCGGGCCTTGTCCTTTTGGGCCAGCCTTTGAGCCTTTCCCATTCGAAGGCCTCACGGGAGGAGAGTGGGCAGGCTCTCCCGAGGCCCGTTGCTGAGGGAGTTTTGGCCGACAGCTTCGGTTCACCGGAACGGTGCAAAGGAGATGGCCGATCCACCTCGCCGGTGGTGGCTATGCCTCCGGCGACTCATTCTGGGGTGGCAGAACAGGGTTCCGGCATCTCTCCAGCGCCGGAGCTGGCAGTAGAAACTGGAGCTGTTGTGACCTGTATCTCTTCCGGCTGGCTTGAGACGCCGGGAAGCTGCTCGTCGGAGACAGATGGGGCCGATCTGTCTGTTGGGAGGATCTAGAGTGATTTTTCGCTGGGGGAGGCTCACTTTGCTCCCGATGGACATTTTTCTCACCGAGTGAAGGAGGGTTGTGAGGCCGTGAGGACTCGGGCAGAGGTGAATCTTTCTCCTGGGGCTGGTTCAGGTGGTTTGGAGGTGGGGGAGTGTTCTCGGGGTTTGTCTACGAGTTTGGTTTGTGTTGACAGCTCATCTGGACCAAATCTAGGGGCAAATTCTCTAGTGTTGGAGGATGGTGATCTTCTGGGAGATGATGAGAGAGAATTGGCGACTGTGGAACCACTGGCGGTCTGCTTCCCACGTGCTAAATTGATGGGAAAATCTCAGAAGCTTGGTGTTTCAGATTGGGTATTAGAGATGGTTTCTTCTGTTAGACATTTGGTTGGGGGTGTCGTGTGAGGGTTATGAGGAGGAGCTGAGAAAGCTCTTTGTGGCGTTGGAAAGAGATAGGGTGCAGAGTAGTTCAAAAAAGGGTAGTAAATCAAGGGGAAAGTTGATTCGAGAGCTGAAAGGATTGTCTTCTTCGATTAACTATGAAGGGTCTTCTTCAATTGCTAGATTGAACAAGAACAAAGGGCGGGCATTGTTAGTGTTTAAATGATGCCACGTATATTGAGTTGGAATGTTAGGGGGTTGAATGATAATATGAAGTGCCGTAGGGTGGGGAATCTTTTGAGGGGTTGGAGACCGGACGTTGTTTGTCTTCAAGAGACCAAAGTGGCTGAGGTCTCATGGGCTTTGATTAGGCGTTTGTGGGGAGGGGCTCATGTTTGTTGGCTTAGTTTGGCGGCGGTTGGCGCCTCGGGGGTATTTTATTAATGTGGGACACGAGGGTGTTGGAGATGGTGGATTCTTGCCGTGGTGAGTTTTCGGTTTCGGTGATCTTTAAAAATGTGGACGATGGTTATCAGTGGATTTTTTCGAGTGTCTACGGTCCTAATGAGGATAGGGACAGAAGATTGTTATGGGATGAGTTGGCTGGGGTTTTTGTGTGGTGGGATCTCCCGTGGTGCATTGGTGGTGATTTTAATATCACCCGGTTTCCTAGCGAGCGTTCGGGTGATGGAGGGGGTGGGAGAGCTATGGTGGAGTTCTCTGATTTCGTTGCGGAGTTGGGTCTTGTGGACGTCCCTCTGTCGGGTGGTGTTTATACGTGGTCTAACAATAGGGACCCTGAGTCGTGGTCTAGGATTGACCGTTTCCTCTTCAGCTCGTCTTGGGAATCTTTGTTCCCGGAGGTGACTCAGAAAAGTTTGCCCCGCATTCTCTCGGATCATTTTCCTATTCTCTTGGAGCGGGGCAGTCAGGGGGGAGGGAAACGGCCGTTTAGATTTGAGAACATGTAGCTGAAAGTTGATGGGTTTGTGGATAAGGTTCGGGAGTGGTGGGGTTCGTATTCTTTTGCGGGGTCTCCTAGTTTTGTGTTGGATGCAAAGTTGAAGGCGCTGAAAAGAGATCTAAAAGTGTGGAACCAGGAGGTGTTTGGGGATATCATCTTTAGGAAGTCCTCTTTGTTAACCGAGTTGTCTTCTCTTGACTTGTTGGATGAAGGGGGGCTTCTGGAGGAGGAGGGGAAAGCTAGGAAGATTCAAGTGCTGGGGGAGTTGGATCGCTTGATTGATATGGAGGAGGTGAGCTGGAGACAAAAGTCGCGTTCTTTGTGGCTTAAGGGGGGGGATAGAAGCACAAAGTTTTTCCATCGCATGGCAAATTCAAATAGGAGGAATAATTCCATCTCTAGTTTGGAGGTGGATGTGGTTGTTGTGGAGGATCCGGATGTGGTGTCTGATGAGATTGTGAATTATTACTGCTCACTGTACAAAGAACCATATTCTTGGAGGCCGTCTTTGGAGGGTTTAGAGTTTGCTTCTATCTCGGGGGAGGAAGCTAGCTGGATTGAGAGACCTTTTGCTGAGGAAGAGGTGACTGCGGTGGTGCAATGCCTTAATGGGGATAAAGCCCCGTGCCCAGATGGTTTCTCGTTAGCCTTCTTTCAGTCTTGCTGGGAGGTGATTAAAAGGGATGTTTTGGCTTCTTTTAATGACTTTGCACAAAGGGGGAGATTTGTCAAGAGCTTGAATGTTTCCTTTATTGTTCTCATTCCCAAGAAGGTTGGTGCGGTCGAGCTTAAGGATTTCCGTCCCATCAGTCTTGTAGGTGGGGTCTATAAGATTTTGGCTAAGGTGTTGGCCAACAGATTGAAGGTGGTGTTGAATAAGATCATTTCACCCTCTCAGAGTGCCTTTGTTAGTGGTAGGCAAATCCTGGATCCGGTGTTGATTGCAAATGAGTGCATTGATTCCAGGTTGAGATCGCGGGTGCCTGGTTTGTTCTGTAAGCTGGATGTCCAGAAGGCTTACGACCATGTGAGTTGGGATTTCTTGTTGTATATGTTGAGGAGGTGTGGGTTTGGCGAGAAGTGGTGTAGTTGGATTGCTTTTTGTATTTCAACGGTTAAGTTTTCAGTTATGGTGAACGGTTCTCCTCAGGGTTTTTTTGGCAGTTCCCGCGGGTTGCACCAAGGTGATCCTCTTTCCCCTCTTCTCTTTGTTATTGTTATGGAGGCCTTTAGTAAGATGATTAATGAGTTGGTGGCGAGAGGTGCCTTGGTGGGTGTTGAGGTGGGTGGTGGTAGAGATAATGAGGTTTGTATTTCTCACTTATTATTTGCTGACGATACACTCATCATGTGTGGGGCTGAGGAGAGCCAAGTTCGTCATCTTAGATGCTTGTTGCTCTGCTTTGAGGCGGTGTCGGGTTTGAAGATCAATCTTTCCAAATCTGTTGTTATTCCTATTGGTTTTGTGGATAATGTTCAGCGGCTGGCCGACATAATGGAATGCGATGTTTCAGCCCTTCCGATGACTTACCTTGGGCTCCCTCTTGGGGCGAGATATAAGAGTCCACGCATTTGGGATGACATTGTTGAGCGGGTTGAAAGGAGATTGGCGAGTTGGAAGCGTCTTTACCTTTCGAAGGGGGGAAGAATTACTCTTATCAAGTCCACGCTTTCCTGCCTTCCTACTTATTTTATGTCTCTTTTTCCTCTCCCCATGGCGGTGGCTAACAGATTGGAAAAGCTCCAACGAGATTTTTTGTGGGGTAGTGGGGAGGGTCATAAGTTTCATCTTGTCAGGTGGGATAAGGTGTGCTCTCCTCTTCGTGATGGTGGGTTGGGTCTAAGGCGTTTGCCTTTGTTCAATAAGGCCTTGCTTGGAAAGTGGTTGTGGCGGTTCGCTACGGATACCAATAGTTTATGGAGGAATGTCATTTTGGTGAAGTACGGTTGCGAGGTGGGGGGTTGGAGGACTCCGGTGGTTAATGGTTCTTATGGGGTGAGCTTGTGGAAGCATATTAGTAGTGGGTGGGCCTTCTTCTATGAGAGGCTTTTTTTTGTGGTGGGGTGCGGGCTTAGAGTCCGTTTTTGGCATGATCTTTGGTGTGGAGACAGAATTTTAAGGTTAGCCTTCCCTCTCCTTTTCTCCTTGGCTCAGAATCAGGATGCTTTGGTGGCAGATTATATGGAGGATGGATCGGGAAGCACGGTTTGGAATGTTCAGTTTTCTAGATCTGCCAATGATTGCGAGTTGGATGACTTTGCGGCCTTTTATTCTTTGTTGTATGGGCAGGTTGTGAGGAGAGGGACAGCTGATAAGATGAGGTGGCGGGAATCCAAAATCGGTGCATTCTCGGTCAAGTCTTTGTATAGATCTCTTTCGCGGGTTATTGATTCGAGTTTCCCTTGGCGTCAGTGCTGGAAGACTTTGGTTCCCTCTAGAGTTTCCTTTTTGGCTTGGGAAGCTGCTCATGAGAGAGTGTTGACCATCGACAACTTAAGGAGGAGGGGCTTTTACTTGACTGATTGGTGTTTCTTGTGTAAAGGCGAGGGGGAGTCTGTGGATCATCTTTTTATGCATTGTTCGGTGGCTAGAGGGTTGTGGGCGTCTATAATTTGCATTATGAACCTTTCTTGGGTTATGCCAAGGAGGGTGATTGAGGTGTTGAGGGGCTGGAAAATGCAGTTCGACAACCCTTTTGCTTTGGCAGTGTGGAGGATGATTCCTCACGCTATTTGGTGGATCTTGTGGAGGGAGAGGAACAACAGATGCTTCGAAAATTCCGAGCGGTCTTTGGATAACTTAAGGGGTCTTTTATTACAGTCGCTTTTTCTTTGGGCTAATGTGATGTTGGGTTCTCCTTTTTCGGGTTTTTCGGATTTTCTTAGCTTTCTCGCTTGTTTATGTTAGGGGTTTTCAGTATAGTCTTTTGTACTGTCGACTCTGTTGTTTTGTACCTTTGTTTCTCTTTTTAATAAGATTGGCTTACTTATAAAAAAAAGGATCAGAAAAATAACATATTCCCGTCATTTGTCCTTTTACGAATACAATTGCAGCTTATATTATCTTTTCTTTTATACTTGGCAAATTAGTTGCTTGAGGGCATTGCAGGAGGGCGACTCTGACGAATTTCAAAGAAAACTGAAAGATTCAAAGCAGGTAACATCTATCAATTTGTCATATCTGTAAACCGGCAGCTGGAATTTATCTAATCAACTTCTGTTTTCATTTACTTTAGGAGCTTGTGTTGTCTATTTCTCGTGCAAGTAAAGAGAGCACTGAATACATTTACTCATCAATAGTCAAACTCCAGGTACTTAGAAACCTTGTATTATTGCGGCATAATTTTGAAGCATACATGAGTACTCAGTTCTGGGAATCTAGTCAAATCACAAATTGTGGTTCTTCCCAACATTGGCGCTTCTCTTTTAGTAATTAGCACTGATTGTAGTCTGCTCCAGTAGTTGCAGAACTTCTGGAAAACCGAGGCAAATAGATTTGACAGTTTTTCTTTAAAAAAGCTGTTGATTTTGGCTCACACCAACATATGGTCTGGCATACACTTGGCCAATTCATGAAGGAGAGAGTCCCCTCCCCCTTCTTTTTCTTCCTTAATACGGGTCTTTCTCAATTTTCTGCCATGTTATATGTTCCATGTGCAGATATTTTATCATCTTGGCATGGCTTGGGATTTACGTTGGACAACATCTCCATGTGAGAGAACAAAATACTGCACAGAGAAGCAGAAAGTATTTTCTGAACCTGTAATTCCAACATCAGAGCAGGTATTCTGTTGCCAACCTGCCTTTCATCACTCATTCTCAAGTTCCATAAAATACAAAAATGAGAAGCAAGCTTCTCCATTTCTTTGGGGGTCTATAGAACACTTGTACACCCCCCCTCCTTTCCCTTTTTTGAAAATATTAAATGTGGCTATTGCTGGTGTTAGATCAGTGCACTGTTTACAGTTGTTAAATTGCAGTCACGTTTTGAAATTATATTTTATTGCTATGTGCTTCCTCTAGCCATTATTTTTTAAAGGGCAATGATGGCACTCCTAGCAACAATAGTCCTGGAAAATTATCATCTTTATCCCTTTTAATCAGCTTGTCGTGCGGACAAGACGCTTGTGATTACCATGAATTGTTTACTGGGCATGTGTGAATTGATTGAATATTTGAGCATATTTTCCGTTTTCACACCCAAATTATGTATAAAAATATCAGAACAGGAAAAATGATATTACGGTCTTCTGATAGAAGTTTTTGAATGTCACTAGTTGTCTTGGCTGAATTTGGATTGGAACTCCACTTTGGAAAGAACACAGCTACATATGAACCTGTTGGAACCATTTATAGCGTTCAGGCGAGTTCTACTTCAAATAATAAGCTGTAAAGACTGTGAGATGCAACATCTTTTGCAATCTGCCTCCACTCTTCGGAAGGTATCACCAACATTTTGAAATCAGAAAGAAAACTATGACTTAGTCTGCATTTTCTGATATCGTAATGTATGGTTTATAGGGCTCAAGGTTTTCTCAAGCAGCTGCCGCTTTGCATGAGTTTAAGTTCCTCTGTGTTGAAACTGGAGAGCAACACTCAACGTTGTATTGGCTTGGAAGGGTAGAGAGTTTCTCCAAACCCTTTGTTATTGAAGGGACTTTTCAACTTTGTTTGAATTATGCATTGAGTGATATTGTTACTATCTCTTTCTTGTTAGTTCTCAAGTTTTTTTTTCTAAGCTCACATTCAATGTATTAGTTCCAAGATCAGTTCATCATTGTTAGACACATGCATGTTGAGCCCAGGGGGATGTTCGTTTGGAAGAAATTTGTAGGATTCTGATAAAATTGTGAATATTTAGGCGATGTTAAAGTTGTATTGGCATGCATACATAAGTTGTTGAAAGGGATTGATGTTTGTAAAAAACGTAATAAAGTGTTGTATTGGAATATGTTAGAGAATATAATTCAAATAATAAAATCTTCTTCTTCCTATCAGCTTAAGCTTTTGGGTTGAGTGGTAGATTCACATGGTATCAGAGCCAAGGTCCCAAGTTCGAGGCCTGACTCCGCATTCTATCCCAATTTCAATTAAATATTGCACGTGTTGGGCCTCCCAATTAGAGGAGAGTCCGGCCCACACGTGAGGGGGAGTGTTAGAGAATATAATTCAAATAATAAAATCTTCATCTTCCTATCAGCTTAAGCTTTTGGGTTGAGTGGTAGATTCACAGACTACGTGTGTTTTGTGATGTTTGGATTGTAAAAAAAAGTAGGATGCAAATCCTAAAAAAAAGTAGTAAACAAACATCACCCAGGTCTACAAGTGATGCCAAGTGTTTTGACTAGCCATCTTTTGGAGGGAGGATTTATCCTCATCTTGTATCTAATGTTTCATCCTAGCCGCTTACCATAATAAAGTTTTAGTGTAATATTAATGGAAACCTAATATCTAGTCTTGTTCTTGGCAATATTCTGTGGCCTATTATTTTCTTTTTAATTCCGCAGTAACTATCGACCAGCATGACTGTCTCCCACAGAACATTGGCTACCTTTTATGAACTAATCCTGGATTGGGTCCTTTATTACCTTAGTGGACAGAAAATGAGTTTCCTAAGAATTACTTCTTGAAATAAATTACAAAAAAGCTATGTAGATATGTCTAATCTTTTATTGAACTTCTCATTTGTGCATTAAAATGCATGGATTTTGCATTTAACCTGTAAACATGCCTTTTTCTGTGTTTTACTGAGACATTGCTCAGTCAAAGTTGGCATCTGTATCACTACAATTATACATATAATGGCAGCTTGAAGAAGCAAAGCTTCTGCGTGCCCAAGGTCAGGATGAGATGGCTATCAGCCTTGCAAAATATATCATACAGAATTATGAGTCGAATGAAGAGGCTTCAGATGTATATCGCTTAGTTGGGAAGTGGCTGGCAGAAACTCGATCGAGCAGGTTGTACCTGATATTTGTATATTCAGCGAATTTCTTTTGGGTGCCACCTCTTTGTTTCAGAAAACAACAATTTGTTGATCTTTTTAACTTTACGTACTATTTTGAAAAATGCAGTTCCCGAACTATTTTAGAGAAGTACTTGAAACCTGCCGTTTCACTTGCTGAGGATCAGAGGACTACAAACAAGAAGTGCATGGAAAGACAAAGCCAAACTCAATTTCATCTTGCACATTATGCAGATGCTCTCTTTAGGAGTTACGAGGACAGGCTTACCTCTAATGAGTGGCAAGCAGCAATGCGTCTAAGGAAACATAAGGTACCAAGCTGAGAGAAAGATCGGCATTCAACTTGGAACTTGGAATTCTTAAGTTGCACTGCTTAATTTTTTTTTCCTTTTTAATATTCTCATGAGTATGTTGTTTATGCAGACAATGGAGTTGGAAGAACTTATTAAACGGTTAAAAAGTTCATCCAAGGTGAATTTCAACCTTAATGTACTTCGTTTTCTGATGATGCATCTGCATTTGGTACCATAAAGGTATTGCTTTACCTTTGTAATAAGAGTTTCTGCTCACGGTATTTTAGGGGGATAAGACTGACTACTCATTAAAAATACAAGAGTTGCAAAAGCAACTTTCAATGGACAAGGAAGAAGCTGAAAAATTGCAGGTATTGGTGTTATTCCTAAATTTCGTCAAACGTTGTCTGCGAATGTCTCTATGTCCCAGTTCTGCTTGACAGGACTTTTAATGACCTGATCATTCGATGAAGGATATAAATTTAGAAATTCGTTTTTGTATTTGTTGATGAAATAGGTCTTTGCAGTATACAGAATTGAGGGAGAAATATTGTCGGTCTCCTCCTCTCAATATCATATTATATAAAGTGCATCAAATTAGTACAGCTGACTAGGCATTCCTTACACAAATTAAATTTTCACTACATGGATACTTGTTCATAATGACGTAAATTAAGCCTATAATCTGTTGCTTGAGTTATATCTGCTTCATATTATTTAGTTGGTTCCCTTAAACCTTGCAGGACGACAGAGACAATTTTCTCAGCCTAGCATTGGAGGGTTATAAGCGTTGTTTGGTTACAGGTGACAAATATGATGTGAGAGTGGTATGTACTTATCTATTCAGGTCCTCTGTTCAGTTGAATTGAAATATGTTGTGCATAGTATACGTAGAGAAGTGATGAGGTTAAAAAAGGTAACGTATTTTGTTCCAATGTATTACGCAGCATCTATTACTTTGCTTGAAGTTTAATTTTCCCTTGACACAATGAGTTGGAATGAAGTTTTCTCCATAATTTTATTAGGAATGTTTTCCCTTTTTCTATGCTTTGATGCATATGTCACTTTAGTTCTAGTTTTGGTCACCCTATTTCAAGTGGATCTAACATACATGGTTTCAGGTGTTTCGACTAGTTTCCCTGTGGTTCACTCTTTTCTCTAGACAAAAGGTTGTAAATAGCATGCTTAGCACAATCCAGGAGGTATAATGTTAAGGCAGAGTTAGTTCTTAAAACTGTTTAAGATCTTCTGTAAAGAGTTTACCTTCTTGGTCGTCTGATGCATTATTTGAAAATGTTTTTAGGTTCAGTCTTACAAATTCGTACCTCTAGTGTACCAAATTGCATCGAGAATGGGTAGCTCAAAGGACCAATCGGGGCATTGTGATTTTCAGGTTTGAACCTGATGTGAAAGTATGTTTATATTTTATGAAATTGTGGTTCAAAATTTAACCAGGATTGTTGAACTGTGCAGTTTGCTTTGGTTTCGCTGGTGAAGAAAATGGCCATTGACCATCCATACCATACAATCTTTCAGGTATATAAGTTCCACTCCTGGCCGGACACATACTTCATGGCATCCATCTCATCAATGATTAATTATCATATTCACCCTTGTATGTTTGACTGAATGTATTGACTATGTGGCCTTGTGCACCCTTTTTCTATCTTTTAATGGTTTCCTATCTTTCTGAGTGGATATTAGCTTCTAGCTCTGTCAAATGGTGACCGTATCAAAGACAAACAGCGTAGCCGGAACTCATTTGTCGTGGATTTGGATAAAAAGAATGCAGCAGAAAAACTATTAGAAGAGTTATCAACATATCATGGACCTATTATAAAACAAGTGAGTTACTTTCACTGTACAACTTAGACTCCATTTATATGTAAGTCTTATACTAATTGACCGCAATTCTTCTCTCTGTATTATAGATGAAGCAAATGGTGGAGGTCTATATCAAACTTGCAGAACTAGAAACGAGGAGAGAGGTTAGTCGAATTGATTCAATGTTTGGATGACGTTTGCTTCCAATTTGTCATTCTTAGTTTTGGTTGTCAAAAGCTCAGTCATGTGGTTCCTAGCATGAACCTCTGTGTTGTTTGACGCCTACCTATTTCAATGATGAGAACATAGGCTTTGACAGCTACCAATTAAAGAATGTTTTGTCAGCAGGATACCAATAAAAGGATGACACTACCAAGAGAAATACGTAGTCTTCGACAGCTGGAACTTGTAAGTACAGAACTATCCTCTGTAGTCTGGGACTTTTGGGTTTCATGGAGATATGATCATGGACTATCAATCTGATGCCTGTCAACAAGTAGAGTGATAATGCAAAGGGTTCGAAAAACATGATAGGTTGTTACATACCTAGGTTGCCAGATGCTGTTATTTGTTTCTCTGTAATTGCACTGTGCTACCAATTTTGTCCTGTTGTCCAATTTTTAGGCACTCTGTTTTACATTTTCATGAACTGCAAAACGTGATGTGATCACCTAGAAGACGTGATGCAAATCCCAATTCCACGTTCACCTGCAGCCACGAGCACAGCTGGTAGCTTACTGTTTAATTGACACAAATATACGCTTGGGCAAAAATTGTAATGATGGTTTCTGGAAGATAATCACCGGAGTGTTCCTTAAACGATATTATGAAACAAATTTCAGATGTTTGTTGTTTAGGCATGCATGCATGCCTTTTCAGTGTTGTCACATGATTGTCAGATGAGTCAAAGTAGGGTTTACCGACCCCCTCAGTTCAAGAGGAGGGCCACCCTGACAACAGAACTGAGGGGATCGTTTTGTCTGACCCATACAGAGCACCATCTGCTTGATACCAGTGGAGACCACCCCCAGTGCCTTCGGCCAGTGGTCAATGGGTCACATCGGCATGGTAAGGATTGGATGTTCCAGTGAGAAGACAGATCAGATTGGTGAATATGAGAACGATGAACACCAGGGATCAGCTTGACAATGGCAAAGGCAAGATGCTGAGGTGGTGATAGCACAAGGTGGGAAAGAAAAGTGGGAAGGTCAGAGGGGATGGAGAAGATTAGGGATGGTGGGAGAGGCTGAGGCAGCAGTGGGTGACGAGAGGGTTGGAAAATGGGAGAATTGGTACTTGGGTCTTTCGGGAAGAGACAACACACAGTTAGGGATTTAGGGTTACATTTTCCTTGGGTTTGTTAGATGTAAAAATACAATTTTATAGATATAGGGTCAGGTCGAGGTCAGTGAACTGACCCCCTCTAACAGAATCCAAACCGACCCTATCGTTTTTAAAATAGCTGGGCCAATCCCCGAACAGGGTCACCCCAAGACAAGCAGACTTTTGTCTGGCCAGCCTTCAAGCGGGCACTCGGTTTCAGCCCATCCTTGAAAAGCCCTAGGTCGAAGTTTGTTAGGGCGATCAATTTTCGGTTGTTGCAACAGTGCCACTTTGAGCAAAAAAAAAATACACTTCCCACGCAGATCAAAGTCAACTTAATCCTATCTTTTTCAGCATTTATGTCTCCCCCCCTCCATCCCCACCCACAAACAAAAAAAACATGCTCTTCCTGAGGAAAAACTATAATTTGATTTTAACAGCTTTAGTAATTGATAGTCGACTTATATACTTCTCTTGGGATGTATGCTTGTTGATATGTTGTATTTGTCTAGAAGCTACCCCCTCTAATTGTCTTTCTGATGAATTATATCCTTGGGTGATGCCTAAGAGGGTGGGTGGGGTGCTGAAGTTTTGGAAGAGGAAGTTCAACAACCCTTTGGCGTTGGTTGTGTGGAAAATGATACCATTATGCATTTGGTAGAGCTTATGGAGGGAAAGGAATGGAAGATGCTTTGAAGATTCGGGGCTGTCCTTAGAATGTTTGAAAGGAAAAATGATGCAGACTTTGTCTTTGTGGGCTAATGGGGTGTTGGGTTCTCCTTTTGTAGACTTAAGTGATTTTATTAGTTTTCTAGCTTGTTTGTTGTAGATGGTTTAGTATAGCCCTTTGTACTGTTCCGTCACCCTTTTCTTTCAATAAAAGCTTTCCTTAATTATTAAAAAAAAATTGATCTTCAATTGCTCTTCTTTCCTTTATTCCACTTGTAAGGAACTAAGACTTCAAAGTTATTGCATTTATGTGGAATCTTCAGGTTCCTGTGGTGACAGCTACCTTTCCTGTTGATCGTAGCTGTCAGTATCATGAAGGCACTTTTCCGTACTTCAAAGGTTTAGCAGATTCCATTATGTATGTAAACCAATTTAATTTCAGTTATATTCTTGTCTCTCTGTTTTTACACCTATTCTTGAGCTGATGCTTATGCCCATTGGCGGAGCCAGAAATTGATATGGGGGGGGGATTTCATATAATAATGATTTAGTTTTTTATTTTAAATATATATTATAAAAGCATGTATCATAAGGTTATATTTTTAATTTAAGACATAATAATGCTATTAATAAGTTACTGACTTAGGGATATGTGTGCTGTACCTTCGTAGTAGTTATCAAAAGGATCATGAATTATAATAATAGTTTTCTTCCTAAAATCCAAAATGTTCAATATTTTCTCCAAGTTACATTTGTAGAGAAAATAGAAAGAAAATGGACGGAAACAAGCCGAGTGTTTGAAGGGCTCAAGAAAAATAAAAGTCAAATCACACATTATGAGTTTTATTGTTAAATTTATTGTCATAAGAAAAAAAATTTGTCTAAAACCTTTGAATTTTCAAAAAAAAAAAAATCATAATTTTTCAAGATTCAACCCAAATCTTGAAATTTAACAAACTGAAATTTCAAATATTTGATGGCGCTAAATATTAATTTTTGTAAAAACTATATATATAGGGACCCAAAGGAAAGGGGGGTTTTAAAATTTGTTGGGGGCCAAATAAATTTTTTTGTAAAGACCATATAAAGATCGTGTTTGCATTTAGAGGACTAAAGGGGCAGAGGGGGGGGTTAAAAATTTTGTACGGCCCCATGGCTCCTCCACTGCTTGTGCCTAAGTTATCTCGGTGATGCTTGCAGGGTAATGAATGGTATTAATGCTCCAAAAGTGGTTGAATGCCGGGGTTCTGATGGTCGGATATATCGACAGCTAGCAAAATCTGGAAATGATGACCTACGACAAGATGCTGTAAGAATTGTTCTCTCTCTCTCTGTCAGATAATATACAGTCTGTCTGCACTTGTGCGCGTGTACATGCGGACTCATGCACTCTTCATGATTATTTTTTGCCTTCGCATGGAACGACTATATTTGGGGGGAATATGTAAATGAATAGCAGTTGTGTGGTCTTGCTCATCTGTGACTACCACCTGTGGAGTTCTTCCTTATCCGATGTTTTGAATTTGGCGCATATTAAAATCAGCATACCTGCTACCTTTCTTTGGGGATGAATTCTAGGTGTGATTATAACAAAGACATACTCTGTAATAGTACCATCTTTACCTTTGTTTTGCTGGACGTTTTCTTGTCTCTTCCCTCTTGGAAAATGCTTATATTTTCCTTTCAAAAAATGCTGAAATATCATATTTACTCTGATACCGAGATGCCTGTTTAATGTATCATTTAGACTGATGATACATCTTCTAAATCATTTACAGGTGATGGAACAATTTTTTGGTTTAGTTAACACCTTTTTGCAAAACCATCGGGATACATGGAAAAGAAGATTAGGAGTACGTACATACAAGGTATCTTCACTGAACATGATACAAGGGATTGTTGAGATTAAACCTGAAGGAAGAGTTTGCTGCGTTTATCCTCTGGAGGGAAGTTATGGTGATTAAAAAGTTACTTCCCACAAACTTTTGCATAAAACAAAATTGCTTTGAATTTCTTGTGAGGAAGCAGCCTTGTGAATCATCAGATTCCTTAGTGTCGATGGGCAATAATTTGGATAGTTTTTATCTTTCTTTTTTTATTTGGGTAAACATTTTCGATTTACTCTTTGACCTGTTCAAGAACCGAAAATCTTTGCGACACGTGCAGTTTCATTTGGTTATTACTTCTAGCAATATGCACTCATATGTTTATATCAATTTGGAAGATTCTCTCAAGAGTTATTGCTTATCAAACTTTTGAGGCTTTTGGTCCATAGTAGGACCTCAATCTGGTAGTACTCAGCCTTACTGATTTTTTGTGTGTATGGAACCTTGTGAACAAAGAATTGCAATTATGCTAATTGATTCTCAGAATTATTTGCACGGAAACTTTATTGGTCATTGGAAGCTTAGCAATGTTCATGAGGTTTGGAAAATTGCATCTTTTATGAAATAGGTGGTTCCTTTTACTCCAAGTGCTGGTGTCCTTGAATGGGTTGATGGCACCCTTCCTCTTGGGGAATATCTTATTGGGAGGTCAGTTAAATCCCAAGGTGCAATCTTTTAGCGTCATCTTCAATTTATGAGATCTTTATAGAATTGTTACCATCATCAAAGTGCAGTTCCAGAAATGGAGGTGCCCATGGTCGGTATGGGGTCGGTGACTGGCAATTTCTCAAATGCCGAGAGCACATGACAAATGTATGTATCATATGCTTTGCTTTTACATAATAAATGCAAGGAAAAAATTAACGTCCTGTGGGCAGTGCAGTGTTGCTGTGGAGGGGTTCTCCCCTTCACCCTGCGTAATGGTACCTGTTAGTATATTTTTTCTCGTTATTACAAATTCACTACCATCTATGCTCAAATCGGAGAGAATCCAGTATTTGGGCATCAGTGGCTAAATACAGACCACCCTCTTACGCATAAATGACTGGAGCTTATTTATTATTTAAATCGAAAACAAACCTTTCTGAAACACTAAATTGACTCCTATAACCTCAAAAGAAAAGAGAACGCAACAATTGCAAGCTTGGGAAGAACTCTACTATTTTTTAGACAATACTTTTGCTTCTTTTAGCGAAAATTAGTTAAAAAAATGTTTTGTTGAATTAGTTCGTAACATACATCCACAGCTTTGTAAAAACATTCATACATATTTAGCCTCAGATAAATGCTTTGTTCTGTTCTAACTTAGACGTGAGGTTTTAAAATGTACGGAAGAGTTTATTTTCATTTGAAATCTTTTCCCATGTAATGTTTAGTTCTGTTTCATATTGTTTCAAGTTTTGTGCAAAGGATAAGGCTGTCAAGTGGGTGCCCTTATATTCCTGCCAAGCTCTCTCTCCTGCTCATCCATAATTTCCTATAGAGTTCGTCATACACATTTTTACTATCTTTTTCTTTTGAAGTGATGGGCAAATATGAGGCTCACCAGAAAAAAGTTGAGCCATCTTCTTTAAGCGGTGTGGGCATTCATGTCTGAACATGCCATACTTGTTCTCACGGACCAATTTAATAAATATATTTAAAACCATTGTACTAATGTGATAATTAGAGAAAAGCTTATGGCAAAAACAATTGACAGTGGCTCTCTCATAACTGTTGCTGTCAGTGAAATACTATATTCCCAAGTGCACAATTCCTAACCTGAGAGTAAGCCTGATAATTTGATGGTGACGAAAGTGGATTGAGAAAGTGAAGTGACCATTCTGTTATTTACTCTTAGTGGTATGTATAATTCACCTCCAAGTAAAACCATGTTGATCTTTTTGATAGGGAAAAGACAAGCGTAAAGCATTTCAGGACGTTTGTCAGAACTTCAGGTAATCCTTTCCCCTAGAGGGAAAAACACCTTTTATCTTTTGCTTCGCTACCACCCCCCCCCCCCCCCCCCCAAAAAAAAAAAAGAAAAAAAACATCAACTTAGCCACCTTTTTCTGGGGCCAACTCATGCAGGCCCGTCATGCACTACTTTTTCTTGGAGAGATTTTTACATCCAGCTGACTGGTTTGAGAAGAGACTTGCTTATACAAGGAGTGTGGCTGCAAGTTCCATGGTGATGTTGACTTTGTTCCATTTATTTGTTTGAGAAATGGTCATCGTTGCCTTCTATTATCAAGCATGCATTTTTCATCGTCAAGGATTTTTTTCCGTCTAATTTTTGGTGATGTATTGTTGTAAACTACTTGGAAGTCCCCCCCCACTCTCTCTCTCTCTCTCTCTCTCTCTCTCTCTCTCTTTTAGTTTAGGAGTTTTTGTATTCAATGCACACAGTGATTTTGGCAACAGTCAGTGGAATATAGAAGGGAGGATTTGCCTAAAACAATTTCCTTCATGGAAAGTTCCGAGCATGTGGCGAAAACAATGTGGATATTGTTCTCCCTGATGCATTATATCTCTGCAGCTCCAAAATCATTAATTTATTTCTACTTGTCAAAATGCCTTTTAAGCTCAAATCTAAATCCTGCTTTTAACTCTTCTCCCTCTCTCTCTCTGTAAATAGCTTGTCTTGATATGGTTGGGCAATTTCACTTATGAAGTGCAATTATTGTGTTATCTTGTACCTGTATGAAATACTAACCACATCATTTCATATTCAGGTTGGTTATGTTGTGGGCCTTGGAGATCGACATGCCATGAATATTTTAGTTGATCAAGCCACTGCCGAAGTGGTTCACATAGATCTTGGTGTTGCCTTTGAACAAGGGTTGATGCTTAAGACACCAGAGCGGGTTTGTATCTCCCAATCATTTGAAGATTTCCTTTCTTTGCTTTGGTCCTTAACTGTACATTATGATTCCCTCATTCTTAACTTTTTATGACGGAAACTTTGTTAGGTCCCATTCAGGCTGACAAGAGACATCATTGATGGCATGGGTGTAACTGGAGTGGAAGGCGTTTTCAGAAGATGCTGTGAGGAAACCCTTTCTGTTATGCGGACAAATAAAGAAGCTCTGCTGACCATTGTTGAAGTATGACTATGTAACTAGTTTCTTTTGCTGACAAACAAAACTTGCAATTTCTTAATTCTCTTGATAGCAGATGGAAATTCTCTGCAGGTTTTTATCCATGATCCCCTGTATAAGTGGGCATTATCTCCTTTGAAGGCTTTGCAGCGTCAAAAGGTATTTTGGAAATTTCTCTGTTTTTATACATGTGTATGAGTCCATGACAGAAACAACGTGGGGGAGGCGGCAGGCCAGGAGGGAGATTGCTCAAAAATTTTGTGTGGGAAAGCGGATAACAGCATGATAAACGACAGTTAATATCAAAAGAGTATATGTGACTTGCAATAAAACGCAAATCAGGAATATGCGAAGGCTGGACAGAACTATATAACTGTCAGAACACTTTATTATTGCTGAATCAGAATCCAACAGGATGTATAAATAGGAGGCTTTAGGCAATGAAGATCCATGTAAAAGAAGGCAAGGAGGAAACAGGAGAGAGCAAGAGAAGGGGGAGCCCTATACAAACAGTATTGATTCTGTCAGAATAATAAACCTTGAAAATTCCATCGCAATATATCAGCCTTTGTTGGACTAACTGTTGCTATAATCTCCTCTCATGGAACATCTTTTTACTGCAAATTAGATGGTTGCTTAATTGGTTTTAATTGGGTCAACATGCGTACGTTTGGCATGCTATATACATTTTTCTCCTTTATAGGAAACGGATGAAGATCTGGAGACAATCTTGGAAGAATCACAAGATGAATATGAAGGTAACAAGGATGCTGCACGTGCGCTGATGCGTGTCAAACAGAAACTAGATGGATATGAAGATGGTGAAATGCGGAGTGTACATGGGCAGGTAATTACCCAATGTCACTGCTACATGCACGTAGCCATATCCAACTGAATAGCTGTTCGTGCCTTTTCCTTAGCTATAGCGTATAAATTCAGGTTAGAAGATCAACTGGCGTGCAATTGAGCATGATCATACATCACACTTAAGTAGTTTTTCTACTATCCGTTAATCTCATTCACACATGCGTGAAACCCATTGTGCTGTCTGATAAAAGCACGCTCTTGTTAGCCTCGTAACTAAATAAGTATCTTGGCTTGTTAGTTTTTATGGCCTAATATGAGGCTGGTATAAGAGGTCTAATTGCCATTGAATATATATCTACAAGACAACCATGTGTTATAAGCCTTCTTAGGCCAGTGGTAGAGAGTTGGAGACCACAATATCAACCAGATAAGGATATTCGGTTTGCAAGGTGAACGGTACAACGTATGGAATAGTTATGCAAACAGAGGTGCGTCTGCGTATTTGTTTGTGTGTGTGTGAGAGAAAGAAAGAGAGCAAAAATTGAAGAGAAAAAGAAATCCGATGCCACCTCTTTGAGGAGGTTGAGTCTCTTTTTGTTTCCCGAACGAGTTTAGTCAAATCTTGAAATAATAGTTTTTGAAGGCCTAACAGTAGGCAACTGACTCTAACTTTGGAACTGTATATTTCATAAAGTTTGTGTGACTTGCACAGCTAAAAAAGTAATGCTGGTAAGTTTATTTAGTTGTGAAATCAATTCACTCTATTGAGGTAAAGGATTTCATTGATCCATAGCTGATGCAACATGATCTGAATTTCCCGTTATAGGTCCAACAACTTATACAAGACGCTATTGATCCTGAGCGTTTGTGTCACTTGTTTCCTGGATGGGCAGCTTGGATGTGATTAAATCTGCTCTCTTCAGCTAAATGGCAGCCAGTCAGTCATCTTGTACAGTCGGTTTCCAGTTGTGTAGAATAGTGAGGTGTTTTTATTTCCGCAGACTGATTCATTAGGTTGGTTGTAATTAGTGTATATATAAAGGATGTAAATCAACGAAAAAATCAGCGTCTTGTTAGAAATTTTCATCAGCTTATTATTTTGCCCTGAATGTTTTACAAGTTTGGCAGATTCACTTGGGTTCCAACGGAACCATGTAATTGTTTCGTGCATCCTCACAGCCACTCATAGGATGGAAATAGGACACCCCTTTATACTCCGGTGGTTGTGCTGCTGCTGCTGCCATTTAATCCAATCGAATCGCCTGTCTCCATTATCATTCAGAGTCTCGTTTTCTCAAAGTTGTCCTTGGGTTTTAGCATCATACTCCATATCTTCGATTCTTATCTTTCAAGAAGAATGCTGCCTGGAAAGATGACCCTTATTGTTTGACAATAACTTGTATACGTTGTGAGGCGTATTTCATTGACAATATCATGGACGACAAATAAAATGTACTAGATAAGGCTTCTGCTGTGAACCATGCGACATTGTTGATCGAATGGGAGAGGATGCCTCCAATTCTGCATGAAATGTTTCCTTCTCCAAACAAAAGATTTTTATTTTATTTTGGAGTGCATGAGAAGCTCCATTGGCAGAATATGATTAGTGTGGAAGATGTGGGAGAACCGTACGAAGGAAACGACGATGTGCATCACCTTTCTCCCCACGGCAAACAAACAAACAAAGTACAAACCACCAAGTTTTGACTTGGCAACAGTTGAACTACTCACGCAGCTGCCCGTAAATAAAACTACTTTCTCGTTGACCCACAGATTCATCCTTTTTCTGGTAAAATGCTTTTTTGTGGGTTTTTACCATGTGAAGCGCTGGAAATAAATAATATTAGGCCTTGGTTATGATACTTCCATGTATTTTTTTATGCCTTCCAGTTTCAAATTTCAAGTTGCGAGTCTTAAAGATTGGGTACAATGAGTGAAGGCTCTCTAAGCCAGATTTACAAGTGGGTAGCTCAAGAAATGAAACGGCTCTCTAAGCCAAATCTACAAATGAATGGCTCAAGATATGGAAAGGCTCACTAAGCCAAGTCTACAAATGAAAGAACCTGAGTTTTGCTAGAAGAACAAGATCTTCTGAGAAAGCTTTGTGGAGTTGCAAGATGATTCACGAGCTTTCTCTCTCAAGAAATTAGGGCAAAAATGATTTTCGTGTGAAGCTCTTCAAGTCTTGTTGTTTCTCTTTCAAACTTCTTCTATTTATAGTCTCTAGGGCATCAGGGGTCTTCTTGTAAAGATTTGGAGCCGCTGGAGGTCATTTGGGTCCTTTGGAGACAATTTTTAAGTGAGTGACGTTGCTCCAGATCTGAGAAATCGAAGCATGTGTCGACACCATCCATGTATGTGTCGACACCTAGGAGTTTTGCCTGAAAACTCACTCTCGGGTGTATGACCCATGTGTCGACACTTATGTCCAATGTGTCGACACTTCTCTTCAAAGTGTTGACCCTTCAAAATGCCTTGGAAACATGCCTTCGGGTGCATGTGCAATGTGTCGACACTAAGTGTATATGTGTCGACACCTTCAAATTGGCTTGGATGCTTGCTTTCTGTTGTATGACCAATGTGTCGACACCTTTGCTCTATGTGTCGACACCTTCAGCTTTGCCCTGTAACCTTGCCTTCTGTTGATAGTGCAATGTGTCGACACCTTTCGTCTATGTGTCGACACCTTCAATTTGGCCTGGAAGCTTGCTTTCTGGTGAGTGTGCAATGTGTCGACACTTCTCTTTAATGTGTCGACACCATCATCTTGGCCTGGGACACGCCTTCTGTTGTATGACTAACGTGTCGACACCATGGTAGCATGTGTCGACACCCTCAACACTTAGGCTGAAAAGTGGCTTCCCTTGCACCAACAAACATTCTTAAAACACCTACAAAGTAAAGATTGTCCAATAAGCTTGTGTAGTGGTGTTCAATTATAACTAAGGCCAATTTAAGCTTAGAGAACTCTTGATATCATTTTCTTAAAAGGATTTGCAAATGTAGAATCTAAAGGTCTCAAACTAGTTGAAAAAAGTTTGTTATCATCAAAATCAAAAATAGATTGTTTATAAAACAACCTCGGGCTAACAATCTCCCCCTTTTTGATGATGACAAACCTAACTAATAATAAACCGTTGATACCAAAATGAAAAGCTCCCCCTGAGATTAGGTTGGAGTTTTTCAAGAGTTTTTAGCAAAAAGAACTTTAAGATTCTACGAAAATTTTGCAAGAGTTCCCTTTGTAAATAGAGGTTTTCCAAATTTTCAAAGCCTGTAAAAAAACACTTTTATAACATCCTCCAAACTCCCCCAAACTTCATCATTCAATTTCAGATCACAAGACTTCATATAGAGGAGAGTTTCAAGAAGATTACCTGAAGTACGATTCAGATATCCACAACGTTTTAAAACCTTATAACCAACATCAATGATATACCAATAAATGATCATAAGAAACAATACTCATAATACCAAGAATAAACCATACATTCATCCAACAATTGTCCAAAATACAAATGCATCCAAATGTTCAAAAGATAAGTACAGAGGAATGTCCTATCAGAAATTACATCAAAACGAAACTACTATCTATTTCTCCCCCTTTGGCATCATCAAAAACAGAATAAGGGAGAGGCAAGGATAAAGGAATGGGAAGACAAGGCGGGGACTATTGGCCAAGTGGAGGAGGATCGTAGGCGACATCCCATTTCTTCAGCCAGTTAGTCCAGGTGGTGGAGAACCAGTACGTCCAGCGGATCACACGGGGATGAAGATTACGATCAGCATCCAAATGACGCTCAGTAGCCGAGATCACTTCTCGAGAAGTGTTGGCCATGGATTCCTTGAGGTGCACAGATGCCAAGGCGAACTCATCCACGGTCTTCTGAATTACATCACTAGCCAGTTTGATGCTTTTGTTGACTTGTTGCTGAACACCCTGTACATCCTCGGAGACGGTGTCAATGCGCTGTTGATGCTCCCCAAGCATCTTCTTGATATCCTCAAGACCCGTCTTTACGTCAGAGGAGAGACCGTCCATTTTCATGCTCAGTTGGTGCTGGGCCTCTTTAATTTCCTCAACAGAGGCTGCCAAGGAGTTTAAGACGTGAATCCCGAGACCTACCAACCTCTCTTCGGGAAGAACACACAGCGGGTGAAGTAGTGGCATGCACTGGAGTCCGTTCTCTCGGAGGAGTGCCAGCGGTCATGGGTACCCTATCAGTGGCCTCAACCTCTGCCTCATCAGCAGGTTCGTCCTCAGACTCCGAACCCCTTTCTTCTACCATTTGAGATGCGCCCGCACCTTTCTTAATCCACAGACCCTCATCATTCTTCATATATCCCATTAACTTCAGGGTTTTCTCATTGTACTCTTGGAAGATTTTGGGTTTCTCCTTAACCTCCCCACCCATGCTAACCTCGAAAGCATGAAACACATGGGTGAAATACATCCCATATGGCAGCCCTTGTTTCTTTTTCTCTATGGCCGCTTTCATGTGGTTTAGCATCAAATGACCCAAGTTCATTCGAGTACGAGTTATTAAACAGTACATGATAAATAACTCTAAGTATGTCACGTACTCGAATTTGCCCGTTCTAGGTAAAATGATATTGCATACCATGTGATGCAATATCCGTCTATGAACACTAAGGGCATTGGCCATGGGTTTAACTGTCCGCTCTAGGGTTGGATCCTCCAACACAACCCTAAGTATCTCAATGGGTTCTACTTCAGACATCCCCACCCAACTATAAGCATCATAGAAGCATTTTCCTTCATTGGGGGCCGATATCACAGAATTCAGCGATGTGACAGATAAATCTAGGTGCTGAGCATTTACATAACTTGTCACATTCTCAGCGGAGGTAATATTGAGATTCGAATAAACCAACTTCACAAGGTATGGAAAACAATCTAATTTCACAGTAACAAACTTATCTCATCCTTGGTACTCAAAAATCTCTTGAAAATCAAACCCATTTTGATTAAACCAATTGAAATTCATCCACCTACCACCAAGAACTTTCCTCCCTCTAAAATCTTGAATAAATTTGTTCTTACAGAGGCCTGACCTGTATACATAGGCTTCTGTCATTGGCAGTGGTTCTTCCACCTCCTTTCCCTTCTTCTTTGCCCTCGGATTTGCAAGTGAAGTCGCCTTGGAGGATCTCTTTGGTCGACGTGAAGACATTTGGGCCGAATGGAGGAGAAATGGGGTGATGGCGCGGGGGTGTTGAGAGAGAGAGAGAGATTGGGTGAGTGAGAGGAAAGATTGAGAGAAGGAATCGCGTGGGTTTTGGGAGAGAAAGAGTTCTGAAGAGGAGAGAGAGATTTCGAGCCCTAATATTTTGAAAATGAGTCGAGCAACGCCTGAATCCCTATTTTAAAAACTGGAGTCCCGATATATGTGTCGACACTTAGTCCGTATGTGTCGACACATTGGTCTTGCACGAAAGATGTGTCGACACTTAGTCCTTATGTGTCGACACATTGGTCATGCTCCCGAATGTGCGGAAAAATACTCTCTCGGGTACAAGGCTTATGTGTCGACACTATGCATATATGTGTCGACACAAGCTTCTCTAGTGAAGAAAGAGGTCATTAAAACCAGATGTGTGACACTTGGTTCTTGAAGTGTCGACACATAGCATGAAAACATGATTTTTCACGAAGATTCACAAGAGAAAACATGCGATATGATACAAAAATCATTGAACAAAACTTCAACCAACATTCAAAGCATGATCAATGCAATCAACCAATATTATTTAAGAGAAGAAACACAATAATATTCAAAAGTTCATTCCAATGGAAAACTCATTCCTATCTCTTGGCGAATAAAACAGAATCTATCCTCATTAAGGGGTTTTGTGAAAATGTCCGCCAATTGAAGGTCGGTATTTACGAATTCAAGAACGATATCCCCTTTTTGAGCATGATCTCTAATAAAATGATGTTTTATCTCAATGTGTTTAGTCCTAGAGTGCTGAATAGGATTTTTAGTGAGATTTATAGCACTGGTATTGTCACATTTTATTGGGATGAGAGAATAATGAAGATTAAAATCTTCCAATTGTTGTTTCATCCACAATACTTGTGCACAACAATTGCCTATAGCAATATACTCGGCTTCCGTGGTTGATAGAGTCACGAAATTTTGTTTCTTACAACACCAAGAGACTAGTGAGGGTCCAAGAAATTGGCATGCACCACTAGTACTCTTTCTATCAATTTTGCATCCAGCATAATTCGCATCCGAGTATCCTTGTAAATTAAATTCAACACTCTTAGGATAAAACATACCTAGATTTTGAGTGCCAACAAGATATCTAAAAATTCTTTTAACTGCAAGGAGATGAGATTCCTTTGGACATGATTGATATCTGGCACACATGCAAACACTGAACATTATATCAGGTCTACTAGCAGTAAGATAGAGTAAAGAGCCAATCATACCTCGATATTTTGTTTGGTCCACATCCTTACCTTTCTCATCTTTTTCCAATTTTGTGGATGGACTCATGGGTGTACTCATTGGTTTTAAATTGTCCATGTTGAATCGTTTGAGGAGATCCCTTGTATATTTAGCTTGATTAATGAAGATTCCTTCATTGTTTTGCTTGATTTGAAGTCCGAGAAAATAGTTTAGTTCTCCCATGAGGCTCATTTCGAACTCACCTTGCATTACTTGAGCAAATTCTTGACACAAGGATTCGTTAGTAGATCCAAAAATAATATCATCAACATAAATTTGGACTATCAACAATTCATTCTCTTTTTCTTTTGTGAAGAGAGTTGTATCAATTTTTCCTCGTACAAAGCCATTTTCAATTAGAAAGGAACTAAGACGTTCATACCATGCTCGAGGTGCTTGTTTTACTCCATAAAGTGCTTTTGTGAGCTTGTACACATGATTTGAGAGATTTTCATCCTCAAATCCTGGTGGTTGCTCAACATAAACTTCCTCAGTGAGGAATCCATTTAAAAATGCATTTTTCACATCCATTTGAAATAATTTGAAATCTTTATAGCAAGCGAAAGCGAGTAACATGCGAATGGATTCTAAACGAGCAACAGGAGCAAAGGTTTCATCAAAATCAATTCCTTCTTCTTGATTGTAACCTTGGGCTACTAATCTTGCTTTGTTCCTTACTACTACTCCGGATTCATCCATTTTGTTTCTAAAAACCCATTTTGTACCAATAACTGGATAATCCTTGGGTCTAGGAACTAGATGTCATACTTGGTTTTTATCAAATTGTTTTAGTTCATCTTCCATAGCATGGATCCAACTTTCATCATCTTTAGCCTCAGAAAAATTCTTAGGCTCAAGTTGAGAAAGTAAAGCAAGATTATTGGCTTGAAGAAATGAAGATCTAGTTCTTACCCCTTTTTCAACATTACCAATGATTTGTTGCGGAGGATGATTCTTGATGTATTTCCACGACTTTGGCAAGTCATTGTCATCGTGATGAGATTCCTCTTGAATCTTTTGGGGTTCTTCCTCTTTTACCGTTGATTCTTCTTTGTCCATGTTGATAGTGAGTTGATCGACTTCTTTGGTGAGGTCTATAACATCTTCGTCATTATTCCTCACAAGATTGTTAGATTCATCAAAAACAGATTCTTCTACAACTAGAGTACGTTTATTGAATATACGATAAGCTTTACTAGAAGTTGAGTAGCCAAGAAATATACATTCGTCGGCTTTCGCATAAAACTTACCCAAATTGTCCTTGTTGTTGTTTAGGACAAAACATTTACATCCGAATATCTGAAAGTAACCAATGTTGGGTTTTCTATCATTCCATAGCTCATAAGGTGTTTTCTTGAGGATTGGTCTAATCATGCATCGGTTCATAACATAGCAACTTGTGTTAACTGCTTCAGCCCAGAAGTAGTCAGGCAAGTTGTTTTCACAAAGTATGGTTCTAGCCATCTCTTCAAGGGTCCTATTCTTCCTCTCTACAACACCATTTTGTTGAGGAGTTCTAGGAGCCGAGAAGTTATGGTTAATACCATTTTCATCACAGAATTTTTCAAAGGAGGAATTTTCAAATTCTCTTCCGTGATCACTACTTATGCTAGAAATAGCAAAACCTTTTTCATTTTGGATTTTCTTGCTAAGTTTTTCAAATGCATGAAATGCCTCATCCTTATGAGCCAAGAATATAACACATGTAAATCTACTAAAGTCATCAACAACAACAAAGCCAAAACGTTTGCCACCCAAACTCAAGGTCCGGGTTGGACCAAATAAGTCCATGTGTAGAAGTTGAAGTGGTCTAGTAGTGGACACAATGTTTTTGGGTTTAAAGGAGGTTTTGGTTTGTTTGCCCTTTTGACATGCTGCACAAATCTTATCTTTTTCAAAAGAAAGGTTAGGCAAACCCAAAACAAGATCCTTTTTGGCAAGTTTTGAAATCAAGTCCATGCTTGCATGAGCAAGCCTTCTATGCCACAACCAACTATCTTTGTCATTTAGAGCTGAAAGACATTTTATGTTTTCTGAAGAGATGCTCTCTAAATGAACAATATACACATTTTCAAATCTGTGTCCGACAAACAAAACTTTCTTGTTTTCAATGTTTTCAACAAGACACATAGATTATTCAAAAATGACTCGGTTTCCCTTGTCACACAATTGACTAATACTAAGAAGGTTATGCTTTAAACCTTCGACAAGAAGAACATTATCAATTGAGGAATTGGGATACTTACCAATGCTTCCAACTCCGAGTATTTTACCTTTTCCATTGTCACCAAAAGTGACTGATCCTTTGTTTTTAGGATGAAATGAGTTGAACCATCTTTTCTCTCCGGTCATGTGCTTGGAGCATCCACTATCAAGAATCCAATGGTCCTTGACATCTTCTGACTTCAAGCACACCTGTATAAAGAATCAATTCTTGATCTTTGGTACCCAAATCCTTTTGGGTCCATTAGTATTAGAACTGATTTCTTTCATCTTGTCCTTACGGACCCACATAAATTTAATCCCATAAGAGGATTTCTTTTTAGTTTGACAGACATGTGATATGTGACCAGATTTACCACAAAAGTTGCATAGCATAAATGATGGAGATGATTTTGTGATCATGTAAGAGTAAGATTTTTTATCTTTAAAAGAATCATATCCAATACCACTTTTATTGAAGCAACAACTTTGAGACCCAAGAAGAATGTCAAGGTTTTTCTTTCCTTGAGTAAATCTTGCAAGATCTTTTGTGAGAGAGTCAACCTTCATTTTCAAAGCTTCATTTTCAACAATCAAGGTATTTGACTCTCTTTGTAAATATTTTTCATTTTCTTGAGTAGTTCTTGCGAGATCATCTCTAAAGGATATAACTTGACTTTTCAAATTTTCGTTCTCTTTAGCAATACTTTCAAAATTCCTTTTAAGAGAACTATATTTTGAGATCATTCTTTTAAATTCAATATATTGGTCATCAAAGGCATCTTGCAGTTCCTCAAGTGTAAAGGAATAAAGCAAAGAGTCTTGTACCTCATCTTCATCTTCCTTTGCCATGAGACACAAGTTTGCAGCTTCTTCATCACTTTCGCTGCTGCTTTCATCAGATTCTCCCCATGCAGCCAAGAATGCTTTCTTCTTGCTTTTGAAGTCTCTTAACTTCTTGTGTGTCTCGAGATTGGGGCAATCAGACTTTATATGCCCGGGCTTCTTGCATCCAAAGCAGATAATCTCATTCTTCTTACTGCTATCACCCTTAAAGTGCGTTTTCCTTGAGAGTCTTTTATCCCCTTGTTTCTTGCGGAAGAACTTCTTGAACTTCTTGGTGAATAGGGAAAATTCTTCATCATCATCCTCAGAGGATTCATCTTCACTCGAGCAAGTTGCTTTTAATGCTATGCCCCTTTTTCTTCTACCTTCGTCCTCATCCTCCTTTACTTGATTCATCTCATGTGTCATGAGAGATCCCATGAGTTCGTCAAGTGAGAGTTTTGTCAAATCCTTAGCTTCTTGAATTGCTGTTACTTTAGGCTCCCAAAACTTAGGAAGACATCTGAGGATCTTTCTCACCATTTCAACATTAGTATACTCTTTACCGAGAGATTTTAATCCATTTATAATATCAGTAAAACGAGTAAACATAGAAGCAATAGATTCATCAGATTTCATTTTGAACAGTTCATAATTATGCATAAGCATACTAATCTTGTTTTCTTTAACTTAATTAGTACCTTCATGGGATACTTCTAGCTTATCCCAAATTTCTTTCGCGGTATCGCATCCGGAAATTCGATTGAACTCATTTGCATCAAGTGCACAGTATAACACATTCATGGCTTTAGAATTCAAAGACATAAGTTTAAGATCGGCATCATCCCAATCTTTTTCGTCCTTCAGTTTACCCTTTTGTCTCTAGGAAATCTAGAACCTCTGGAGATAACTCTTCATAGTTCATAATCTACGGCTTGGATGTATATTCTCATCTTTGCCTTCCAATAGTTATATGCATTTCCATTAAACAAGGGAGGTCGATTCGTCGACTGCCCTTCAGCCAGAGTGGTGCCAACTGGGGTTGTCATGATAATGAGCTAGTAACCTCAGCTCTGATACCAATTGTGAGTCTTAAAGACAACCCAAGAGGGGTGAATTGGGTTTTTCAAAAACTTTTGAACTCTTTTGCACACAAACCCAAAACGTTCTGATCAATATCTAGGAAAACTATGGACTAGATATATGCAAACAAAGATAACAACTATTGTACATAAACAAGTTCAATCACGAAATACCAGCAGAATTAAAAGAGAAGGGTAAGAGAGATGACACCAGTATTTTTAGGTGGTTCGGCCGATCTCTTGCCTACGTCCACCCCCAAGGCTATTGACTTCTTTGGGCTTCCTTCACTATTCTCCAAGTGAATACACACCTTAGCTTCCGGGGTGCTAAGGAACCGTTACAAAGCGTTTTCCGAGCTCACGCTTCAACTCGTTTCCCAAATCCCAAATCCTAGGGATTTCTTCTACTTCTCACAAGTAGGGTACAGTGTTCACACAACACTAGGAGGGTTTACAAAGATTGGGTACAATGAGTGAAGGCTCTCTAAGCCAGATTTACAAGTGGGTAGCTCAAGAAATGAAACGGCTCTCTAAGCCAAATCTACAAATGAATGGCTCAAGATATGGAAAGGCTCACTAAGCCAAGTCTACAAATGAAAGAACCTGAGTTTTGCTAGAAGAACAAGATCTTCTGAGAAAGCTTTGTGGAGTTGCAAGATGATTCACGAGCTTTCTCTCTCAAGAAATTAGGGCAAGAATGATTTTCGTGTGAAGCTCTTCAAGTCTTGTTGTTTCTCTTTCAAACTTCTTCTATTTATAGTCTCTAGGGCATCAGGGGTCTTCTTGTAAAGATTTGGAGCCGTTGGAGGTCATTTGGGTCCTTTGGAGACAATTTTTAAGTGAGTGACGTTGCTCCAGATCTGAGAAATCGAAGCATGTGTCGACACCATCCATGTATGTGTCGACACCTAGGAGTTTTGCCTGGAAACTCACTCTCGGGTGTATGACCCATGTGTCGACACTTATGTCCAATGTGTCGACACTTCTCTTCAAAGTGTTGACCCTTCAAAATGCCTTGGAAACATGCCTTCGGGTGCATGTGCAATGTGTCGACACTAAGTGTATATGTGTCGACACCTTTGCTCTATGTGTCGACACCTTCAGCTTTGCCCTGTAACCTTGCCTTCTGTTGATAGTGCAATGTGTCGACACCTTTCGTCTATGTGTCGACACCTTCAATTTGGCCTGGAAGCTTGCTTTCTGGTGAGTGTGCAATGTGTCGACACTTCTCTTTAATGTGTCGACACCATCATCTTGGCCTGGGACACGCCTTCTGTTGTATGACTAACGTGTCGACACCATGGTAGCATGTGTCGACATCCTCAACACTTAGGCTGAAAAGTGGCTTCCCTTGCACCAACAAACATTCTTAAAACACCTACAAAGTAAAGATTGTCCAATAAGCTTGTGTAGTGGTGTTCAATTATATCTAAGGCCAATTTAAGCTTAGAGAACTCTTGATATCATTTTCTTAAAAGGATTTGCAAATGTAGAATCTAAATGTCTCAAACTAGTTGAAAAAAGTTTGTTATCATCAAAATCAAAAATAGATTGTTTATAAAACAACATTGGACTAACACAAGTGATATACTACTAGCCACAAGTCCATAGGTATCTCAAATAGGGTTTTTTTTCCCTTCTAGACGTACATGCGGTAGATATTTAAATCATTCGTGTCTTTGGTGAGATTGGACTATAGGGTATCTAGTCGAATAAGTACCTCACCCGAAAGAGACCAAGCCCATAGGCCCAGCATTGTTCTTGTCTAATATTAGACCTTTGCTCAAGCTCAGCGGCTAAGTAAAAAAGTTTTTGCTTCATGCGTTTAGCTTCTTGGTTTTGCCTTCTAAGTAACTGTCCGGATAATAATTTTAGTAAATACGCAAACAAATAAGGATCCTTCTGAGCAGTACATGCTGTTTTTGGTCTATAGAGCATATGAACTTGTCTCACAATTAAGGCAGATCCTTAAATTCATACAAAAACATTATTATTATTAGTTAGGAAAACTTAATAGATTTGGACCGTTCGAGTCATTTCAATATTTCCAACGTACCATTTTCTCTTTCACACGATTGGCAGAAAAATTATCGAACAAGTCACAATAAAATTGAGAAGTTTTGCCAAATGAAGATAAGAACGAAAAAAAGGCAAAAAAAATCTCCACTAATTAAAGCTCAATCACGTGTGTATCCATCTACCCCGATATTTTCTCAAGAGCCAATTAGAACAGGCCAGGGTTTTAGATGATGTGTCACTTACGTGTATATATATATATATATATATATATATATATTCTCAAGGGTGTTACAGTCATTTCTGAAACTTTCAGAAAGATCAGTGGACCGGGTTAACTGCCACCAGACCATGGACCGCCCCATTTCCACCGGTACAAAATATAAAATTTATAAAAACCGGCCCTCGCAAAACTATTAGCGCCGCACCGCCATTCCACCCACACCCAACGTTTAAGCGGTTCTGTTAGTTTTCATATAAATCTCCCTCCTCCTCCTTGTAACCGTCCTCCATCCCACGTAACTCCTCATCCAAGCTTCGCTCACAATCTTTCTTATAGTAGAAGCTCTAATCTCTTCCCCGTCTCTTTCTTCGTCTCTGTTTTTTTGTTTTTCCTTCGTCATCCGACAGTTTTCCATTTTCTTGCTTTCATTTCGTTGCAATACAATTTTTTGGTTCGAATTTTGTTTCTTTTCGGCTATCTGAATTCGTCGATTATTTCCTTGCCGATCTGTTTGGGGCCGAAATTTCTGGTTCTGATCCAGATAGCTCTTGGATTCTCTGCTTCTTTTCTAGGCTGTCATTGCTCTGTAGAATGCTAAAAACTAGATCCTAAACTGTATATTCTCTCAAGGATTTGGGCTAGTTTTCTTGGCGGTTTAGTTGTAAAATCGATCTGAGCTTTTCTCTTACACCGTTTTAGTCTCCCGTTGGTTCGCTGATATGGAGAACAGTAGCGGAGATCAAGATCAGTGTCGGTTGTCGCCCTCTGAAATGCGAAACAGTCATTGTGATTCTCATGGGTTGGAGACTTCAACCTCTGAACAAGAATTCGACGAGCAGTTTGGGCAGACTGGCGTCGAAGATTCGGTGTCCGGGACCTCTAGTGATCAAGAAGCCGCGGTTTCCGATTGCGAAAGCAGCGTTTCTGGCACCAGTTGTGAGCAACTCCCGGCGTTTGATAACGGGTTGGCTAGGCTTTTTGAAGGGGAAAGAGTTCACGACATCATAAACCTGAGATTCATTTCGGCTTTAGCTTCGGTTGGTGTCCAAGCAACAGTCGTCGGCATTCAGAGAAATGGTTTCACAGGCGTGATGGGACAAGCAAGGTTGAATTCGTTTCAGATTTATGCGCAGGCGATGAAGAAGAAGTGCGGTGGCAATGCGAATGTCAAGTATGCTTGGTATGGTGCTTCTAAGGATGAGATAGTAAAGATCCTTTCACATGGTTTTGGTCATTGTGGCATGTCTCAGAACAATGGATTGTTTGGCGGCGGCATTTATCTTTCACCGGATAACTCACCTTTGGAAAGGTAAGCAAGCTTGTGCTTAGTGCAGTTTCTTCAATTAGGTTTATTATCCAATCTGATTGATATATTATGAGATTGCGGTGTCGGTTTGATAGAGTTTGGGGTTTTGTTGACAATATTTATGTGTCACACAGTGCGTGCAACTCGGTTATTGATAAGGAAGGTCTGCGACATATTTTGCTGTGTCGTGTAATACTGGGAAAGGCCGAGCTTGTGCAGATCGGGTCTGAGCAATGTCACCCGAGTTCCGAAGAATTCGATTCAGGCATGGACAATCTCATGGCCCCTAGGAAGTTTATTGTCTGGAGTACGCACATGAACACTCATATCTTGCCTGAGTACGTCGTGAGTTTCAGAGCTCCATGTACCTTGGCAGGTGAGTAATTAGCCTTTTTCCTGTTGTGTGTACTTATTTACGGGATGAATATGGAAGGCTGTGATGGGGGTGTTTTGCTGATTTATCCGCATGTCTAAATTGTGTAGGGTTTGCAAGGATTCCAAGACCATCGGGTATTCCAACTTCACCTTGGGTGCCATTTCCAACTCTAATTTCTGTGCTTTCGAAGTTCTTACCTCCACATACCGTCTCAGTGATCAGCAAGTATCATGAAGCTTACAGAGTAAGTACTTAGCATTGATCTTGTACCTCTAGTCACAAACTAGTCCTTTCTTTTCGAATAATCCTTTGATTTCGTTTGGTTTACTTTCTCTTACTTCTGGTCTCTCTCTCCAGGAGAAGAAGATCTCACGAAATGAACTGATACAGCGACTGAGACAAATAGCAGGAGATAAGTTGTTGATTGCGGTTATCAAGTCATTCAAAGCCAAGGTACCGCATCTGCTATTAATTAAATGTCTCTGACACTCTTTAGAATGAAAAATTCCTGGGCAGTAATGTCGAACACATTGGTTATGTATTTAGTTAGAAATTTATCTGTTGTTAAACAATTTGCGGCGAACAGCAATTTACACAAACCAAAATTATTGTTTGTAACATCCATCCATCTGGGATTCCTCAAATCCGTGTACATGGAGCTAAAAATTTGGAACAAAAAAGATGTAGGGTTGTACATGGAGCTAAAAGTTAGGAACAAAAAAGATGTTTTGAATTATAACGTCTGTCTTGAAGAATCTACTTAGAGTGGAAGAAGTCGTCGTATATTTCAAACGGCCGATAGTAGCTTGTTCTCTAGAGCAGGTAGAATCTTCCTTTTCGGAAAATCATTTTCATCAAGTATTGCTCTGTAGCAATTTCTCTATTATTGGATGATATGGGGTTACTCAGTGGAATGAAATCCGAGTATGATTGGGGAATAATGACAGTGGAGGATAACTGATCTCTCCACTTTATACTTGTATGTCTCCTTTATTCTTGGCTACGTTCCCTTCTGTCCCTTTCCTAGTTGAAGTCCATCTAGCTCATGCCTACTCCTGTCACGAACAAATGAATTCATGTTACTAGTTCCTTAGTGCATCATGCTTATGGTTATTCATTATACCGGCCATTAGTCTTCAAGCTTCCCTGGATTGTGAAGAGTAGTGTAGTGTAAAGGTTTCCTTTGGTTGAGATTCGAAGTGCTTTTAATTAATTACTAAGATCTCTTCACTCTTGTATTTCGATTTTTACATTTCATTTGTTGCCTGTTATAAGAGATTATTATTGAAGTGAGATTTCAATGTTTTGTGTCTACAGCAACTTAAGGAACCAACAGGCCTTAAGTAGGTGGTGGCTCCTGAGACTTGGACGGGAATAGTATGAGTGACAGGCGATACAGATGCCTCGCTTTTGTTTGGAGGCTAATTAGTGCAGGCATGAGTCATCAGTTGCTGTTAAGGACAGGGAATAGATGTTAGATAATTTTGGCATATCCAGTTAGCTTTCGGCAAGGGAAACAAACACGAACAGGTACGTGGTGAGGGATCCAGCAGACACCCACAGGGCTCAGTGGGCTAGTATTAAATCGTAGTTGTCAGTGTTCTACCTATGGAGTCCTTGTTCTGTTGTAATCGCATGCTTTTAGTACATCTGCAATTGTCAGTTGCTGACAAGAAAATGTTCTCTTTGGTTCAATTTCTGAAAATTCCGCATTGATGCGAATCCATTTTCAACTACGCCAAGGTCGCCATGGCTATGTTTGGTAGTGGATTGAGTACTGGATTTCAGTTGCGGTTTCAGTTTCATTTCACTGTTTCGCGTGCGGTTCGAGGTGACTCTGATTTAACACAAAGTTAACGTGGCTTGTTAATTACGCTAACGTCCGTTAGCGAGATGTACTTGTCTTGATAGTTGGCTTCCCTTATGCGCTCGTGCTCGCGCGCACCAGATTGTAATTATTTTTTCGTTAACCTCTGTTTCCCTTGAGCACTCTTAACTTGCGCGAGTCAAAGGTTTATTTTTTAAAATATTTTTTGTTAACGTTTCGTTGCTCACACAGCCTTGAGTTCTCCAATTCGCAGGAGCGATTTTTTTATAACATTTGCTTCCCTCGTGCTCTCTAAATTGTTACTTTTGCTTGCTAATTTATCTTTTTGCTTGTCTCGCTGCTCACTTGCTCTCCAATCACGAGAGCGATTTTTTTATAACCTTCGTTTTCCTCATGCTCTCTAAATTGTTACTTTTGCTTGTTAACTTATCTTTTTGCTTGTCTCGCTGCTCACTTGCTCTCTAATCACGAGAGCGATTTTTTATAACTTTTGCTTCCCTCGTGCTCTCTAAATTGCTACTCTAACTTGTCCTTTTGCTTGTCTGGTTGACATTTTACTTTTGATTTAAAATAAATAAATAAAAAAATGCTTGCGGACTAGGATGAGCGTAATTTATCATTACCATGAAAGAAAAACAAAAAAATAAATTCACCAAATTCTACTATGGAAAGCAAAATATTGACTGAAAATTGAATGAAAAGCTCAACCAAAAACAACAAAAAGAAATCATTAATTTCGCTCCAAAATAGTGGCATTCGAACAATTTGAAAAAGAGGATCTAGACCCTCGCTGTTTGGTCGCAAGAAAACAGAGCAGAAGAAAACAGAAACAAAAAATGTAAATTTTCACAAGAAAAATGAAACTCTGACTCCATCAAGGTTTTCTACTTTCTTTCAAATGTCCACTTTACGGGACAAAAAAACGAACATAATAATCAGACATCGCAGATAAAGAAAGGGAAAAAAACGAGAGATGCTTAGCTTAAGGACTCAAAACCCAACTTCATCCTCCATTTCTCTCCTAAATATCCATAGCTAGAGAGAGGGCACAAGGAGCACAGTAACAAGAGACCCCAGGTTCAACAGAGAAGAAGCTGCAATTCCACAACGAAGCAAATGCAGGAATTTTTAGTGATTCAGAGAAGGGCTCTCTGAGTGGCGTGTAGGCAGCAATAACACAATTGAGAGAGATAGAGAAAGAGACGGGGAGGATGGGCTGAAGAGGGGAGAGAGATGGAGAAAGAGACGAGAAAGATGGGGTGAAAAAATGTGTGGGTTTTCTCTCTTCTTCTTTTACTTTTTCTTTACTTTCCTATTTTTCCTCATCGCTAGTTCTGTGCCGTTATTGAATTTAAGGACTTTAAAATATTATTGAGACCATCCAAACATGGATTCAAGACTGTAGACCCAAAATTCAAATTTAAGACCTGAATCCAGAACTCAAATCACTTACGAAACATAGCCCATCTTTCTTGCACAAGTGCTTATTGAGAGCTGGAGCTGTAAAGCCAGGAACAGTTAAATGGTCCGACAAGAAAATTACCTGAAAATGAGATGAGCCGATACATGGAGTAACGACGGCAGAATTGACTACTACTATAACGAGTTGCTTCAATACGGATGAAGATTCTCTATTTTGTCCGGATTACAAGTAAAATTAGGAGAGATAAACACAGTAAGTAAATTCTATTAAATTCTATTATAAGATTTATATTAATCAAAATTTTATATGAATAATATTTTTTTTTTGTCTCTCTTCTAACTGTGCCGTCCAATCCGAACCAAAAAAAAATTGGAGAGAATTCTAACCTTTCCAATAATAGATTTCAAAAGTTGAAATCGCACAAGTGATGACATAATTAAAGCCTGGAGAGGCCTTCCTGGTTCTCGTCGACCAACCTCGAAGTATAGCCTCCTCCATGGCCATCCATAATGCGATCCGTGGCTGGTAGTCTTTTGGGAGAATCTAGGCACCGTTCTGCCCACTTGGCTCAACAAAGGTCCCCAGTTGGTCCTACCCTGGATGAAGTCAAAGCTGTCCCCTGACCATCTGACTTGGCCTAGATAGTAGTGTTTTTTTATGGCCACTTTAATATTGTGACAAGTGCGCCAATCCACGACATTCCCACTCTGCAGAACTGGGATTTTCAGCTTCATTAATGACATCCAACAGCTCCTCCCCAGTTTCAAGCTCTAGAATGTACAAAAGAAAAAGAATCTGCCCCAAAAGAAATCCATGGGCTCTCGAATTTTGTAGCACACAGTCTCACTCGATGGTTTTATGAGTTAATATGTCTCTTCAAGTCTTTACCTCCTACCCCAATGATTTGCCAACGGGGTGGGATCCACTCGGATGTGATCTTTTTCTATCGATAGAGTTTTTCTCTTTTTTGTTTTTGTTTTTGGAAGAAAAATATAGTTTTTTTCTTCTTTTTATTGCATTGTCAGGTTGTGTACAGAAAGGTGACTTTTTGGGTGCTATGGGCATTGTTTTGAGTGAATGAAGGCTGAACTGTGGGCAGGAATTTTTTTCTCTCAGCCAATTTAAAAACAGGACTAAAAGTTTGCTCGGTCAGGGGAAGTGGCCAGGGGCCGGGACCCAGTCCTTTCCAAAGTTTGCGGTTGCCACCAGAAAACTAAGACTCAGTAGTCAGTCATCAGTGTGCGGGAGCTTGAGTGTAAACCACCTTTCCGTCCTCATAGTTGTAGACGGGATATATCTCCAATGCCGCCTTTTGGTGCAGTGCTGATTGACAGGGAGTTTGAAGAACAGTGTTTCAGTCGGCATCAAGAAGTTCTTCCGAACCCAATAGAGAGTATCAGAACAAACTACAGAATCCTTTATCTGAAGAAGTCGGTGCTTTGAAGCTGATGCAGTATAGGGCCTATAGGCTATGCGAGCACATTGGGCTGAATTGTTTTTCGCTTCGTTGTCCAGCTCCAGTTACTGGGCCTACAGAAAACCTACTGTGAGCCAATTTTTAGTCCATTAGCTCTAGTTTTGGGCGATACAGTTGCATCAAGGCCCAATCAGGCGCATCACTCTATTGGAAACCCAATCCATACTGGGCTTTTGGTATCGGCCTCAATCGATTACATTTAAGAGAGGATGACGAGGAATTAGAATGCTTGAGGGTACAAGTGGGTATCCCAGATGGATTTTAGTTTTGTCAAATAATTGTGAACCCCGGGCCCAGATGGACTTTTACGTGGTTGGTATTAAAAATTAGGAACCCGAGATTGCCAACACGATTGCATTTACCGACAAAAAATCTTCAACTTGTAGCAGTAGAGGAAATGGATTTTTCCTTGACAATTACTTCCTTCTCGTTTTGATTGGTCCACACCATTGAAAAGTGACGATTTCGAGCATTTGCCTCTCAACCCTTCGATATTTCTCTCTTCCTTCTTGGTTTGTTGCTTCTACCATTCCATCAAACATATCTGTCCAGAAGTTAACAAAAAGATTGAGGAATATTCTTTCTCTAAATGCTTTTCCAAAATCTCGCAGCCATCAAGATCTGGTTTTACCCTCATCAAGGTGACAAGCTTACTCGAGATTGCACTCAGATAGCTTACTGTTGAAGTTTTACCCTACTTTGGCAATTGTAAACTACAAGAAAGAATCCAAACGGCAATCAATGAACTCTCTTCTGAATCATTTCTCCCCAAAAAAATGATGGTAATGATAAAAGTGAAAGCTTAATTATAAATGAGAAATCTGAAAACCCTATTTCCTATACCTTATTTGACGCAATTTGGTTTGCGCCAATGATGCCTCAAGTTTTGTCATGTGAATTATTAGGAGCATTACGGCATTATACCTAACGACACCGCCCATTTTGGCTTATTCTATAGCAACCTTGACTTGCAAGGATTCAGTGCCTTTAGGATTTTACTTCCTGGCTTCATGGCTCATGCTTTAATTCAAACATACTCATTTAAAACTAAATCATTGTCCACAAGTTTAAATTTCCAATATATAAATCTCACCCACTTGTTCTTGTTATCTACGTTTGCTAAATTGTTTTATTGGGTTGATAATTGTACTTCAACCAACTTAAAAAGGTCGTCTTCCTAATTGTACAGGTTGGAGATATTCCAAAAAACCTACGTTCTCTCACCGCGCGTCCCCCCTTTCCCCTCCGCTACTACTTTTCTTCCGGCCACCACAACAATCTCCACAAAATCTCTTCAAGAAACTACCCACCAAGATGGATTTTGCCTTCGCCTTTCTATTATCAGTAATATATGCAGTGGATTGGGTTAAGCAAAAGTTTCAGACATTATTGAACATTAATCAGTTTGAGTGGAACTGGTAGACTGCACAGACCGTCGAGATGCATGACCCGAACACTGAGCATCCGATTAAAACAAACAAAAAAGCAAAGAAAGTACAGGTGTGAAGCATGTTCCATAAAACAACTGTCGAGTTGTGGCATGTATATCCCCCTCCTTCTCTTCCTTTCCTCCCTCCACTTTAGTCGGTAGCCATCGTCCATACGATTCTTGGCACCTAAAAGGCTTCTGTACCGTTGTGGGAAAATGGCTGTTGTCTCTCTGGACCATTGACACCCCGTCAATCAAGGTCATAAAATAGTAGTCGCTCTTCCTCTTACGTTTATTTCCAGAATGGGGGGCCACTTAATTAATTACAGGCTTTTTTCCTTATAAAAGTGTCACAAAAAGCTAAAAACTCATGCCCCTTCAAGGCTTAAACGATATCATCCTTCCTCGTGCCCCAAACATTAAAACTCCATATCTGCTTACGCCTGCTTCGCCAGCTAAAAACTCAACATCACCAACCAAAAACCACGACCCCCTTTATTGGAATTCACCGTTAACACGAATCATAACACACCCATGTTCTTCGTCCTTTCTTAATTTTTATTGGCTTTTCGTTATTATCGATAAGAGGAAGAGAATATTAGAAATAAAAATTTAGCTAGGCTGAATAGAAATTATTTATACTGAGAAGTGAGATATCGACAATGAGAATGTCTAATTGAATTTATTGATTTTCTCACTTAAATTTAATGAGATTACATGAGATTTTATTTATAAGTCTTTGAAAACAATAGTCCACATTGCTTTAGCAATATAAGACACTGCACAATTTTAATAGAGAAAACTCTTTAAGATTCTGATAGATATTCTCATTAACTTATTGTCTCTATCTAATTTAAAGAGTGATAACATATAAGATTATCAATACTGCTCTTATTAATTATCGAATGGTGTGAATCCTATAACCTTCAATGTTATCTCTCTTCGAATTGGACTACCCACTTCGAGCAACAAATTAAAAAGAATCATGATCCACAATTGTCTACCGAAATGTTGTAGAGATATTTAAAAAAGAGGATTAGGATACAACAAGTAGATTCTACAATATTGATTGTTATCCTTGTAAAATTTCACTTACAATAACTTCTTATATAATTCGCTAACAAAATTAAAGAGAATCAATATGTGTTTGGGAGGAAGGTCAAAAATACCTTTTTTCTATTCAATTTAGAGATCACAGTAGACTCGAAAAGGTCACAGATGTGACATGATTTATAACATATTAGACGACCCCAGAGAGGGAGGCCCCTGTGACATGACCTTCCTCCCAAACACATAATAGGATGCCGTACAGTCGATCCCATTCTAATTGCAATTCTTTATCCTAATTTTTTTCTTTCATATTTATTCAATTTTAATAATGCTGGCAATCACTACTATGGCCTCCACTACTACTCCAGTCTGCGATATGATGGAAAGGATTGAGCCACGAGGATGAGAGACAAATCTTTGTGTTTGAAGTGGGAGGTATAAGCTTCACTTTCATAGCCATTTATTTTCATTTTCTTGCTAGAAAATATTTTTTTTTTTAAAAATCTACAGGTTCAGATATTTTGCTTATTTTAAATACTTAAAAAAATCTAAATAAAAACTTTAAAAGGGTTCAAGAAACCCGACCATTTTCATCTTGTACCCCCTAAGTGTACCCTTCATTTATTAAAGCGAGATAATTGATGAAGGCGACGACCGAAGAACAACTCCCACGGTCCACAACTATAAGGACAGCAAATCCGCATTAATAACCAAACAAAAGGCGCCCCCTCCCCCACCCTTCTACAACGTAATCTCTATCCAACACGTGTCAACCTCTGATCCTTCCGTACCACACGCGCCTTGCGCGGAAGCGTACTATTTTTAACTTCCGATATTTATAGTTTCTAAAAGATTCGAATCATAGAATATGTAAAAGAAAAAGAACAACCTCGGTTAGTAGAGCCGTTTTCCCCAGTCACGCGGCCTAACTCTACGCTAACCTGACCAGATTAAAAGATATCCCTGCTCTCCCAAAGCTCGCTCTCTCTCTCTCTCTCTCTCTCTCTCGCTTTGGACTCAATTTCCCAACTACTCACACCTATATATCCCAAAATCCCCACACACTTCCGGCCATTTCAACCAAACTCTTAAGAGGCAGAAATAGTTTTAACTGTAGAGCTCCAAATGCAGGGGGGTTCACTGCTCTCGATCTCTCCGAGCTTCAACGCCTACTCGTCAGGCAAACTCGCTGAGATCGCCGCCCGAGTTGTAGAGGAACTTCGCCTTGAACCCAACTCAGGCGCTAATATCTTTGACTGGGCTGCAGATGACCCACCTCTTCTCTCCCAAGAAACCTCCAAAACTGAATCCCAAGAACTGCAAGGCGAAGAGGAACAGGATGCAGAGGGAGCTGATGGCGATTTTGAGTTCGCTTTTGTTTCCAAAGGGCCAGAATCGTCTCCAATCCCGGCCGACGAGATCTTCTACAATGGCCAGATCAGACCCATCTACCCGATCTTCGACCAAAGCCTGCTTCTACAGGAATCCCGTGCGACCGCCAATAATTCAAAGGCCTCGATGCACCGTCGTCCTCGTCTGGGAAAGCTCATGACCGAAGAAAAGGAACGAGAAGACGCACGCGACCCCACGTCTTGCTCCTCCTCTGAAGCCGACGAGCTCGACAGGGTCTCAACCGAAACCTACTGCGTGTGGACAGCAACAAGACAAACATCCGAGCCAGCTGCTTCTTCCCGCGATGTTTGCAAGAAGAGCAGTTCGACAGGCTCGTCCAAGAGATGGAAGTTCCGAGACCTTCTTTATCGGAGTAACAGTGACGGGAAGGACAAGTTCGTCTTCTTGAACCCGAGCAGGAAGACCGAGAAGACGACGGCGACGGAGTCATCCAAGGAGAGTAGGAACAAGTTGAAGGTACATGACGATAAGCGTTATGCGAGCAGTGCTGTGGTGAAGGAAGAGGACAAGGGGAGGCCGGCGCCGTTGTTGCCCTATAAAAAGGACTTGGTGGGGTTATTTGCCAATGTCAATGGACTGAGTAGGAGTTTGCAGCCATTCTGAATAACGACACTTTTAGGTGATGAAATTAAGAGGTGGGTCGGTTGGTTTTGCAAAATCAATGCTTTTTAGATGGGGAATTTCAATATTTTTAGCTGAGTTTTCCTTAGATTTTTGTAAATTCTTAATTTGGGATTGAGTATACATTATATATGCTCTGTTAACTATGTTGTCTGAAGAACTTCATTCATATATGTCTTTTAAGAACCGAGTCTCATGCTTCCTCAATTAACTACGAGTTTGAAGGCTTTAAGCGATGAACTTTTTTTTTTCACGAGAAATAATTCAGCCCAATAAACCTAATCGAATGGAACTCACCTAAGTTATTGTTTAATTTTAGGGAAATATACAAATATAGTTTTAACGCATTTTGTGAAAACTCACCGGGTTTAAAAAAGTTTCAAATCGCTCATTGGGTTTATCATTTTTGTATAAAAACTCACTGAACTCAATGTCGTTAGCTCCGTTTAACGGAAAATATATTACGTCCAATCATAATATGACACGTGTCACTAAATAAATAAAAATTTAAAATTAACAAAAACAAAAGGATCGGGCAAACTGTGGAGGGGGATTCACCTGGCACCTCCGGGGGAGGAGGGTCTCCCCCCTCCACCTCTGGCCTGGGCGGCCATGGGTGGACCTTCTCCACCAGTCGACATGGGTTGCGTGACGGGGGATGTTCGTTAAATTATTTAGTGACACGTGTCATATCGTTATTGGACGTAATGGATTTTTCGTTAAACGAGGCTAATGTCAATGAGTTCAGTGAGTTTTTATACAAAAATGATAAACATAGTGAGCAAACTGTGGAGGGGGATTCACCTGGCACCTCCGGGGGAGGAGGGTCTCCCCCCTCCACCTCTGGCCTGGGCGGCCATGGGTGGACCTTCTCCACCAGTCGACATGGGTTGCGTGATGGGGGATGTTCGTTAAATTATTTAGTGACACATGTCATATCGTGATTGGACGTAATGGATTTTTCGTTAAACGGGGCTAATGTCAATGAGTTCAGTGAGTTTTTATACAAAAATGATAAACATAGTGAGCAATTTGAAACTTTTTAAAATCTGGTGAGTTTTCACAAAAGGCGTTAAAACCAGTATGATATTTGTATATTTTCCTTAATTTTATATGGATACAGTACCTTCAAACTACACAGATCACGAGAAAGAATCCAACCAAATAAAACCTACTCGAATGGAACATCCTAAGGATTTGATAAATTTTAGGGGGAAATTACAATTTTCACCCTCAAACTACCTAACATTTTTCACTTTGCACCCCAAAATACTATTTTTGTCAGATTTTACCCTCAAACTACTATGACCTAACAGTTTGCACCTTCCGTCCATAATTTTTGTCAATTTAGACGCGAAAAACGTGCAATCGACCACTACATGAACCGGTTAACCGCTACATAAACCGACCAACCGTTGAATGTTACCTTTGTAGCAAGTGGCGAATACTCACGTGTGACGCACATAATAGATTTTCAGTCTAAATTGATAGAAATTATGGACGAAGGGTGAAAACTATTGGGTCATGATAATTTGAAAGTGTAATTTGACGAAAGTGTTACTTTAGGGTGCAAAATAAAACAGACGTGGTAATTTGAAGATGAAAAGTATTATTTTCCCTCCATTTTAACTTTTATCGGAAAACAAATTTAGAAAGATATCTAAAAGCAGACTGTAAAAAAGTGAATGAGACCGTGACGTCGTGATGTTGTAATGGGAGTGTCCAGTGTGCGCCTTGAAAGCGCGAGGAAATGAAGAAATCTCGTGGGTCTCACACGGTGAAGTAAAGCAATATAGATAACCCTTGGAGTTTGGCTCTCCCGCTCTCGTTGCATTCCTTTCTTCATTTTTCCAAGTAGGCGGCGCTCCTTGATCCATTCCAGAGCAGCTTCGGGGTGTTTGAGTGTGTAAATAGGCATTCATGTTTGAAAAATATTATAAAATAAAGATATATTAAGGGAGTGGGTGAAAAAATGGAGAGAGAAGATTTTTAATAAATATTATAATAATAATAAATTATGTAATAAATTTGTTATTATTAAGCCTAAATAATTAGACTCAAATAAGTCGACTAATTGCCTTATCCATTTCGAGAAATAAGGGAATTACTGCAGGCTGCAGCTTGCCAAGCACCTTCTATCTTTATCTTTCATAAAAGTGAGACCCAAAATTGACTCCTAATAAACTTTGATTTTTCTTTCTTTTTTTCCTAATTTTTTATTCCAATCATATTCATTTTTCGAAATACTACTTTAATTCACAGGCAGTATTAAACAGTGTAATTAAAATTGTCGACATGGTAACATAATTTTCGTGGCGTGTCTTGATATAAATTATATAATAAACTAATTTTCGATTAATTTGTACGTTTTCTTTTTGCCTTGTTGCAGGTTAGACTTTGTATATTTAAAAAATAAGTCGATAAATCATCAATTGTTGGTGGTATATATAAACATAACTCTCATCATTGCATGCACGCGCGCGGGATCAAAAAAAATTATTTATTATAATCTTTATCTAATTTATGGCCTTTACAAAGAAATAAAGGATATAATCAAGTACTATTTATATCATTTATATATTTGGTCAATAGATTAATTCACTAATTTTAATCTTATATTATATATATATAACCTTTTTCATTGATCATAATATATCAGCATCTATCATTTATGACGGTAAATATTTATAATTTTTATATATATAATTGTTGAGAATATTAATTTATTAAACTTATCGATCCTCAAGCAAGTGGCGGCAAATACCGGCCGGCCACCTGGTTTATCTTCGTGATTAGTGTAAAAGTCAACCAGCTATTATAAAAATTGTCTTAAATGCATTGTAGGTCCACGTGGTATCATTTTTTTACAATTTGGTCCCTGTAGTATGTGTTTGTATTAGTTAGTCCCTGTGGTAAGCATCTTGTAACAAATTAGTCCTCCAGTTAAATTTTCGTCGACCCACTTAACGGCCGAAGCTGACGTGTCAAAAAATCTGAAGTCATCAGCGAATGGGGTGATGTCGCATGTCGAGAGGCGCGAGCAGGCCGAGTTGCTTGTGCTCGGAATGTTCGGGATGCCAGAGCTCAGTCTGTGTTCGAGATGCTCGGTCTGTCCTCTGTTGGTGCTCTCATTGGTGCATATGATGCCGCATGTATCCGTATCTCGAGCAAGCCGTGCTGCTTGTACTCGGGATACTCAAGCTGGTACTGCACGGGATGTCCGGGCTCGGTCTGTCCTTCGTTGGTCATCTTTCATTGGTGCATACGCGGAAAATAATCCACGTCAGCTTCGGTCATTAAGTGGGTCGACGGAAATCTAACGGGAGGACCAATTTGTTACAAGATGATTACTTCAGGGACTAGCCAGTACAAACGCATACTACATGGACTAATTTATAAAAAGATGATACCACGAAGACCTACATTACATTTAAGCCATAAAAATATACAGAAGTCAACTACAAATAATAATTTTATTTTGGATTATTTATATCCTTAAGTACTTGATAGCTGGATATTTTCTTATACGACAGTCGACACGACACAAGAGTAAAAACCAAAATTTGTAGCCAATAGCCCAATACAGCTATGATTGATAACGATGTTAATGAATAATCATTAAATGGGTTACCTTTTAATTTAGCCCAACAATTAATGCCTTTTACTTTCTACGCTGCGTTTTAAATTGAAATTCAGATAATATTGTTCATACAACTTATTTTACCATACGATAAAGGAATAAGCCGGGTATAATTGTAAGCAAAATTGGCAAGAGGGGGTTGAAAATGAAATATTACTTAAAAAATATTTTCATGCGCGCAACACAAACATAGTTAACTTTGGTTCCTCTAAAGGTTGAGATTTACAAAATTTAGATAGTATAGATTGTAATAATTCTAAGGAATCTAAATCTAATGGAAAAAGGACTATATAAAAAAAAACATGTACAAAGAAATTGGACAGACAATATTAAATAAATAATAGGAAAGAACAACAGATCATTTGATATTCATATGTAAGCTTTGTATTTTTTGTATTTTTTTCGGATATAGTTTACATAATTATCAACAAATTAAGAAAGAGTTCCTCGGGAAGAATATTACAATTAAATTGTCTGATATTCCCTTTCGGACAAATACCCAGTACAGCATCCCCATAATATTTTCCCTTTTTATATCCCCCGTGCATATACTATTCCATTAAACTATAAGGAGTCCACTTTTCCTTTTGTTTTGGGGTTCTATATACCTATTTGGTCCTGAATTTTGACTCATTTAAATAAATAGTCATTGAGTTTTCAAATTGATTATAAAGGTACTTAAATTTGTAATTTTTATCAAACAAATTTTTTCGTTAAACTTTTATCAATAAAGTTAACGATCCAAACGCTAGTTTCAATACATATGTCAACCAAAACTAAAATTACATGACTTGTAATTTTTGTAAGTTTTTTTTTCATAATTTTTTTCCTAATTTTTTGTTTTTTAAATAATAAAACAAAGTAAATTATTTAAACTATTATAAAAAAACAAAAATAAAAAAAAACTTTAAAAAATTATATGTCAGATTATTTTAGTTCTTGGATGACACGTGTGAACTTATGATTGAAGCTGACGTGTGAATCATTAATTTTAAGAATAAAATTTTAAAACAAAGACTTTTTTGACAAAAATTATAAACTCAAATATCTCTATGATTAAGATAAAAATATAAAGATCATTTGTTAAAAATGGTCAAAATCTAAGGGTGAACTTAAACTTTTTTTTAGGCATCTACTTTTCATTATTTAAGGCTGGGTCTGGATCTTGAAAAATTCAAATTCGACCCAAATTGAAGATAATCACGAATCAATGATCCATTTTATCTATAACCTTTCCTTATCCTGACCGACCAAAGTGATAAAAAAAATATCTTCATACCAAAGAATACAGTTAATCCCAACCGCTTTCCGATTAGCTCCTTGAGGGTGAAGCAAAAGGGAGGATGAATCTTGTGTCGGTGCAACCGTAGAGAAAACCAGCACATGTTCTGTAACGCATTTAGCCTGGTGCCCACTTTGTCTCCGTCTTGGTCTGATCTCTTTGTTATTTTCCCCGTATAATCGAGGAGCGCAAGATAGAGCAGCCTCTACGTACCCTATAGGCTCTAGCTAGGACTATCCTCGAATCTTCTTTGAAGGCCTGGAATTAGTTCGGAAGCAGAGTTTGGATTGATCCAAGTGCAATAGGGCATTGTTTGCTAAGAGGGTTAAAAAAACGTGTGGCTCACGATTTGCTAACAGAAAAATCTGCCAAATCCTACTTTATGATCAAAAGAGAAGAGAAAAAAAAAACAAAAGGAGAACAAAATCAATAAAAAGAAGATAAAATAAACCAAAGAGTATCTGTTAATGATTGAAGTATACTACTTTATTCAGGCTTCTTCTACACATCCCCATAAAAGAAGATAAGAAAGAAGGGACTGTGATATGGTGCCTCGGAATCCGAGTCTGTATGTGTGGGGGTATTTTCACATCTTTTCTTTATGTTAAAAGTTACTCAATGTGATTTCACGTTCTAACCAATCCATGTTGTAGTTTCAAGTCGACGAATTAGTCTATGTGGTTAGCGAGAGTTTATCACTTTAGTCCCTCCGTCAATCCACGTCAAGTAGTGAACGAAACACGTTTATCTGTCAAAAAGTTGTCACATGAATATCGATGGGCTGTCAAATTGTACACGTAAAACTCATTTAGATTAAAAAAAAATTCAAGTCTGGCAGTTGAATGTCCTAGCTCAAAATCTCCAAATTCGTCTTTCTTTCATTTCCCCGCCAAAAATGCCCTATCCCGAAATCTCGAAATCCTCCTTTCTTCATATTGATCCTAAATCAGACCACGTTCATCTTGGTTTCGCCATTTTTCCCGATCAAAGAACCACCCCTGTTGCCGTCGCCATTTTCTCCAAAACCACCAAACCTCCCCTTCGCCATTTTCTTTTCCCCCAAACCATTGAACGTCCCCCAAGCCTCCATATGATTCCGACTACCAAAAGAGATCGAACATACCGAACTGGCTGAGTACCGGGAGCAGCCAAAGAAAGACGAATTTTGAGATTTCGGGCTAGGGCATTCGACTACCAGACGTGAGTGTTTTTTGTTTTAAAATCTAAATGAATTACACGTGTGCAATTTGACAACTCATCGATATCCACGTGACAACTTTTTGATAGGTAAGCGTGCTCCGTTCACGACTTGACAAAGGGATTAACGAAGAGACTAAGTTGCAACCTCTCGCTGACCACAGGGACTGATTCGTTCAACTTGAAATCACAGAGACTGTTTCCGTACTTTTTCCTCTCTTTTTTTACTTCTTTTGGTGCATATAATGCCAGCCAAAGGCTGAGCTCTCGCAAGTACCCAGATATCTAGCATTAGTCACAGACCCATCCATGACTTCCACATCAAACCCACTTTGCAGAAAAGCTCTTTTTCAGTTTACCAATCAACAAATATGCTTCTTTTTCTTTCGTGGTTCAAGTTCATCTTGGTTTCGCCATTTTTCCCGATCAAAGAACCACCCCATTGGCATCAACTTCAGAGAATGTACATTAATTCCTGATCCTACCGTGTCCTATCTCATATGTTGTGAGAGTTTACAGGGAGAGCATTTGAGACAGTGCCAAAGTTTGGCACGTCATGTTATGATACTTTTCACCACTTTTCATTTCCCCAACCAAAAATTCTCTAGCAGTGTTTTGATATTCCTTTAAATAACAAAGAGAACGTAAATGGTGAGCCAAAATAGTACATTTCACAAAAATATACAGAGAAGTATATCATCTTTTACATTTATTTGTTTTTTATATATTTTTTTTACTGCTATGCAACCTTCAGGCATAAATGTTTGATTTGGAGGGGAATATTTCTTTTTCTCCTGTGGCTTCTTTGGCTTCCATTTCGTTATATATACTTATAAACAGAGAATCAATTACAAATTCTCAACCCTCAGTCATTTTCAATGAAAAGGTTTATTGGGTAGGTCCCAATCATTCTTTAATCAGGCCTCTTTCATTCGCAAGTGTGCCACCTTTCAACAAGGCCACTAGCTAGCAAAATATCACCTAAACGAATAGTGACCAAAAGAAAAATCGCCATGAACTGTTGATAATGGTAGTTGGTACCATGTGTATTTGTCTGCGATTGGTTAATTTTTGTCCAACATAGTGTTGGGGTTGTCCCACATCGGTTGTGAAAGGGGTTGGTCAGTTTATAAGTGTGAGGGAAAACCTCACCTCTTGAGCTAGTTTTTGGGGTTGAGAAGGCCCAAGACCACTTAACACTGGTATCAGAGGCCAGGTTAACCAACAAGTATCGAACCCAACAGTCCATGGGAGAAACTGCATCCAACCCAGGGCCCGATGTGTGAGGGGGAGATTATTGGGGTTGTCCTACATCGGTTGTGGAAGGGGTTAGTGGTCAGTTTATAAGTGTGAGGGAAAACCTCACAACTAGAGGCTACAACTCAGATCTTCAAGATGATATCAATCTTGGCAAATACAACGGAAAAACAACGTAGAGAAAATACCAACAATTTTCGGTTACTGTTCACGCGTACGAACTACTGTTCCTGAGCTCAAAATCTGATCTTCACCATTCAGATGATAGCCCCTTGTATCGTGAACGTCTCCTCCAAATTTCAGCTTGATCAGACCACAGACGAAGCGGGATCTAGCCTTTGATGAAACCTGGGCGTGAAAGAGAAAAACTGCCTCTTTCTTTTCTTTCTCTTCTTTTAATCCGTACTCCTTTCAAAGAACTCATCCTTAGGGTTATAATTTAAAACCCTAATGGGCTTTGAGCCTTATTAAAGACCCCCATTGGGCTTTCCTTCACATAGAAGGAATAAACCCAACAAATCTCCCCCTTCCGACTATGTGGAGGAAATCGCCATCCCGGCGATCGAACAACAATCTTCAAGCTTCTGTCTTGGTAGTGCTTTTGTTAACATATCAGCACCATTATTGTCAGTGTGAACTTTCTCAAGTTCCAGTAATTTATCATTCAACACACCTCTGATACCACTTTGTTGAGAGAGATAACGACAAACAAAACAACGAAATAATTCATCTCTCTAGATGAAAGCAAATAGAGCGCAATCTCAACAATTATATGTACTGAAAAATAATCTCAAGATAATCAATCACACCAAGCCAGAAGGACACAAGCAATTTTTACGTGGAAAACTTCCCCGGTGTGAGGAAGAAAAAACCACGGGACCTAGTCCAGTCAAATCTCCACTATAGACCAAATAATGGGTACACAAAGTCTTCTCTAGTAACAACTAGAGGCTACAACTCAGATCTTTAAGATGATATCAATCTTGGCAAATACAACGGAAAAACAACCGTAGAGAAAATACCAACAATTTGCGGTTACTGTTCACGCGTACGAACCACTGTTCATGAGCTCAAAATCTGATGTTCACCGTTTAGATGATAGCCCCTTGTGTCGTGAACGTCTCCTCCAAATTTCAGCTCAATCGGACCACAGAAGAAGCGGGATCTATCCTTTGATGAAACCTGGGCGTGAAAGAGAAAAACTGCCTCTTTCTGTTAATCCGTACTCCTTTCAAAGAACTCATCCTTAGGATTATAAGTTAAAACCCTAATGAGATTTGGGCCTTATTAAAGACCTCCATTGGACTTTCCTTCACATAGAAGGAATAAACCCAACACATAGTGGGTACGATTCCTTAAAGAATGGCTGGCCATGATCACAAAGAATCCATTTCAATATTGTTCTTCCTTCTGATATCTCCCATTCTTTTGCACATTTAAGGACCAGTCTCAATCATAAGAAAAAGCATTTTACCTCTCAAAGGAAAAAAAAGCCTGCTTTCTTCATTTTACATCTGAGATTTCACTCAAAAAAGTTTAAGATTAGAGCATTAGATGCCTGATGAAACAGAGTGGAAGACTGTGATTATCGTGTGAATCACATTAATCTTTCTTCTCTTACGTGGAGCACACTACTATCAGAAAGACCCTTTCAATATCTTTGTTCCTGTTTGCGGGAAGGATTTATCAAACGGAATTGGATTTGCTAGCCATCTTATGTGTTATATAAGTAAAAAGTTCGCACGAATTTCATATATTGTATGCAGGGCTTAAAACCCCATCTATATGCATAGAGGAATGTCCAGTTCAGAAAATAATCTGGAATGCGTGAGCTTTCCATCTTCATAGGGAGGGAGGTTGGGGACAATGAGACAAACTGTACTTGCGTACCACACCCGTGTTTGTGGGGGGTTTGATTGCATTGTCTCCCATTATATTCGACTGGGTGGGTGGACTCCGAAAACAGAGCATATAGCAGATGCCAGATGAACCCGCGACTATCAAACGGGCTGTGGAAGTTACCTGGAAACGCACAAACACATTTATTGACGCGCAGAGCTTCTAATAAATGAAGGCTACGCCAATCGAGCCTTAGAAATTAATGGCTGAGAACCCCAGGTTTTAATGCTGGAGGCAATCGGGGCAGGCAGTAGACAACATGTCTGGCTCAAACCGAAAACAGGATAAGATATCAAAAGGGCATCAGGATTACATATTTGATGATATCTTCGTGTTTTGTTGCTGTACTTGTTAGAAATTCTTTTTAATTTACTGTGAAAATGAGTTAGTCCAATTTAAAGATATAGACATAATATATAAATTTGACGGTAGAATTGATTGAACAATATTAAATAATATAATTTACATATTATGTTTATTTCTTTCAGAATTAGATAGAATTGAAAACTCTTGAGATCCCTGCTTAATCTGTTTTATCTGTCCGATGATGTAAAGTGCACGAGATTATGAATTTTATTTGTTGGTGAAAAAAGTGTAAAATTCCAGCCGGGCCTGAAAAGAAAGCCCAATCTATTCAGTTAAACTGATCACGATATTCTTTTTACCCTATCCTCTTCAGATTCAAGCCTTGGACATGTCCCGATAGTCCTGTCTACGTTGTGATCAAAATCTATAATCCAAGGCATGATTGCCGCGCGTCGGTTTCCATTATCCGTTTTTTCCTTGTTTTTTTTTTTCTGGGCTCTCGCGTACCAGATTCTGCCATGAGCAAACACGAGAGACATTGTCCTTTTTCCTCTCATTCATATAACGATTCCTTGAGCATAACCCTCGTGGAACACAATTGCAATGAGCTAGTTTAGACGTCGGGGGCTTCTAGTCTTCCCGTCATTGAAACCAAGACAAATCAAATGCCGTCTGCAAATTACTGTTATTTTCCAGGCAAATAGGATCACACTGGACTGTCGTTATCAAGGGCTTCCCAATATTATTTGTTCAATGTACCTTGAAATCTGTAACTCTATTAGGACGGGAAAGAAGGGGCTAAGAGAGATCAGACAAGATGTACCTGCACTTCAAAACGAGATTTCATCCCTTTTCCTTTAGCAATCCTGTTAACAACCCTTTGATTTCTTTGAATGGAAGGAGACAACTACCTTTTTTTTTTTTACCTTTTATATAATTACGCAAATGTGCAGGGAACCCATTCAGACATTTGAACTCTATGCCGGAGAACACAACTCAGATGCGTGTTTGTTCATTTTTATGTTTGATACAGTTGTTCAGCTGCCCCCGATGCAATGTATGATTACAGTAAACTCGACCCCCTCACCACCAAAATGCCAACTTTTGGCAGGAATCCTACTTTTCCGGTCCCAAATCAGACCAATTTCTATCCAGGCTAACAGGGGCCAGCTATCAGTCAAGCAAGAACAGGACTTAAACTGCTAGACTCGCCCACACTGGCAGCATATTTTCGTGCCCACAAGTCGTAATGTACAATTTCCTCAAGGGACGGCGAAGCCACCAACTCTGCCCGATGCTTATTGCATGTTAACTCCACGACCTTGAAAATATCCAGATAGCTGATCCTGGAACCAGGAAAAAGTGAAGTTATCATAACAAGAAGGGAGGATGCATATAAGCACAAGATTATATCATCATCAGATTCCCGATGATATATATTGGAGAAATAACAAGTTGTAAATCAGGAGTCATACAGGTTTATAGCTTCACAAATAAGCATTTGGGAGCTCGAGATCTAAATTAGAAGTCAGGCACCTTAACTTAAGTCAGGAGAGGAGCCGAGAAGGGTCAATGAAAAAATTTCTCAAGGAATTTAGAAATAGACCAGTACAAATTGGGCAATCCTCAAAGTAATGCTAAAGAAAAAATAGAGTTTCAAATCTTTGGAAAATAGAACCTTTTACAAAGGAAAACAGACTATCTTGAAAAATAATGAACCACATTCCCTAAAGTTACCTAATCTGTACAATGAAGAGTCCCAATAAGGAGGAAGCAGAAACAGACTGACTTGTCAAGCAGAAATGTTTGGAAGGAAACATTTGTAAGGAGTGAAAATCAAGAAACAGAAACACATACTTTTCATCAATAAACATCTCTACAGCTTTCTCATTTGCCGCACTAAGAACTCCTGTCATGGTGCCTCCAGCCCGTCCAGCAGCATATGCAAGATCCATAGAGGGGTATTTTACATTGTCAGGAGCTTTAAATGTTAGTGAACCAAGCCTGCATAAACCCATACCAACTCTCGTCAGATCAAAGAAGCATACTGATAATAAGTTACAAGGACATCAACCATTTCGAATTGATCACATCTACTATACTCTTGACAAGGAGACGAATTCCAAATTTTATAGGATAGAACTGACTAAAATTTCTTCAATCCCTTATTTTTTAGTTACATGGCATTGATAGTGATCATCTCTGTTTCGCCATTTTTGTGGTTCTAATCTAGACAACCAGCAAGCTACAGGTGCAAGCCAAGTGAAAGGAATAGCAGCTGGTCATAGAACAAATGGGTTTGATAATTCAGCAAGCAACAGGTCCAAGCCACAGGAGCTGAACAAGCCGAAGGAAAGATCTTGTTGTTATAGCTGTTGCTCGCTTGGCTGATGCTCGTCTTTCTCTTTTGAGCCGTATGGATAGCCATTACTTCTAACCTCCCACCAATCGGATCGAGTCCCTTTTAACTTGTTTGTTTGCAAAAGTATTCTAGGATACAATGAATATAACAAAATTCACAAAAAGAACATCCAAAATTTCAAAAAATCCTACACAAACACCAATAACTTTTCACACAAACTCCAATACCTTTTAAAAAAAATTCTAACAAATTCTCTCTCCATACCTTTTCACCAAACTCCAATATTTTTTTATTAAAAAATTACATCAACCATCTCTCTCTACACCTTTTTACAAACTCTTAATAAAATTAAATATCTTTAAAACTTTTTGCCAACTTTAACACAAAAACGTATAAAACTCCAATCTACATAAATATTCACAATTCTATCAAAATCATAAAAATCTTACAATTTTGTATAAAACGAACATTGGCTATAAGTTAGAGGATGGGATGTGATTGAATTTCTGAAATGTAGCTCATTTAAGCAATATGGCGAAGGAACACCTGTTACAATTTCTTCTGACCCTATATGGGAAGTCAATATAATCCCTAAGTATAAGAAAAGTAGGGTGAGAAAGGCATGGATTGAAATGTTTTACTTCCATACAGGGTAACTAACACTGGTAATTTATGGACGTGATACCTACCAGGTGTTTGAAAAGAACACGACAGGAGTTGAAAAACCTTAATATGACTGGGCAAGGGCTATTTACTTGCAAAGATCAAGGCGAGGCCAAGTTATTTCAGAGCAATAGATTCTGTCTGGCCATGACATTGTGTAGAGGATGGGCAAGCGCATATCAGGCCACCCTAATTGTGCCAGAACTGATGAGTCCTGTAATTAGAAAGAAATCATAAGCAACACATAAAAGAAGAAAGCGTCAGGCTATATATTGAAAAACATCATCAATTTCAATTGCACTGCATTTGCTAATGTAAGACATCTTGAACAATTAGAGAGGCACTAGAACATAGAAATCAAACCTGTGTTTCAACCATCGAATGTATAATGGATTGCGGATGAATAACGATCTCAATATTATCATATTCAGCTCCGAACAGATAATGGGCTTCAATGACTTCTAGGCCCTATTAGAGAGAGAGAGAGAGAGAGTGAGAACAAAAAAGAATTACTTGTTGCTGGCAACTCATACTACACTAGCTGATACATGGGATAAAGCATGATATTCCACTTAGAAGTAGAGATCACAAAAAGGTATAAACCTTATTGAAAAGGGTAGCAGAGTCAACAGTGATCTTTTTCCCCATATTCCAGTTCGGATGCTTCAAGGCATCAGCAACTTTAACTTCTTTGAGTTTATCAACAGGCCAATCCCTATTGTAACCAAGTAAACAAATTTTTAACTCCAGATTCCACTGTAAATACCAGAGGTATAAGAGTGATACTCCAAAATTGGCAATGAAACAGACTATACGTGTCAGGTATTGTAAACATGAGAGGAAATGAGCTTTCGACAGTTTTACAGGTAAGATGAGCCAAGCCAATAGTATGTATCATCAAACTCTAATAGAATTATATGAGAAAATTTTTTGAGCCTTAAGGTGTAATGTTGTCTGGATTCGTTCCTTTGACATTGTAGAAAAAGGAATGCATAAATTGGGCTCACTAGAACTATTTTTAACGAATTTCAAATAACTGGTCAGATATCAAGTTTTATATACATGTTTTATCAATACAAAAGAAAAGACCCAAAATATACTGAAAGAACTAATTATTACCCCGGTACATTCATAGTCGTAACCTTAAGTAATATCTTAAACTATGATTTCACACCTGAAAGCTCCACCGGATGCAGTTAAAATAATTCTCCGCAGTGCGCCCTCTGGCAAGCCCTGAATACACTGAGAAAAGGAGATATCTAATAAGTGAAGTATGGAATGTGAAGATGATCATTCCAGTCCTAGAGATAAGATGGACCAAGTTGTGTAATGAATCCTTCACTTAACTACAAGAAACAATAAAACTATATGTGATGGAAGAAGTATCTGAAATTTATACGAGGTTTGTTGGATAAGCTTAGCTATTTATGCAAATGTGTTTTTATACCTGAAATATTGCAGAATGTTCTGAATCAGCAGGAAGAATCTTTATGTTATGCTTGTGAGCTAGAGGAAGGACAAAAGGACCTCCAGCGATTAGGGTCTCTTTATTGGCCAAAGCTATGTCTTTCCCTGCTTCTATTGCAGCCACTGTAGGCTAAGAAAAAAATAACCAGGAACTTTTCCATTAGCTCATTTTTTTATACCACAATAACTGATTTCTGGTTATTTTCACCCTATTAATATGTAGTACCTAAACCCTATGAATTTACCTTTAATCCTGCACAACCTACTATTCCTGTAACTACAGTGACTGCATCTGGGTGGCGGGCGACCTGAGAATAAGAAATACCAATTTAACAATGTGAATATCTTTCATTATCTGAGAAGAGACCAGAGGACAAAGATGGTACACCACCTCTATGACTCCTTGTTCCCCAGGAATAATCTCAGGCTTTTGTTCTACACCAGCCAAAGCCTCCTTGAGTTCATCAAGTAAGGACTCGTTTCTAACAGCAACCAATTGAGGTTTGAATGTTTTCACCTGTACAGCAAACAACATATAAATATAAACAAAAATCGTAATACAGATACTTTTGTAGTCATGGAAAAACAAAAAGAACAAGCTTCAGGACCATGATGTCCAAACCCCAGATTGCTGGGATACTAGTGGTTAAAGCTAGTTTATAGTCAAGTGAGTAAAAAAATCAAGCGATATAGGTCAGACTTTGTCATCTTAGATTTAAGCCTTGTTGTAAATTAAAAACACCAAATCATTACAACTTCTATAACATGTTATGTATCCACTTGTTACCTGATCTGCAAGAAGAGTTACATTTGAACCAGCCGCAAGTGCCACAACTCTAAATTTATCTGGATTCTCTGCCACTATGTCCAATGTCTGTGAAATACCCAAAGCTGAATCTGAGTAACTAATCAAGGGTCAAGACATAAATCAGATGCCAAGCATTAATTTGACTCCTGAAAGGAAAAGGATCGAACATCCAAGAAAAAAGGGAGCTTGAGATTGGAAACCAACTTGATGCAAATTCCATAACCACCTTAACCTCAAATCACAAGGTGCAGATTTTACAACTGGTAAAGAAAATAGGAAATTTTCTGTAAACACCGTAGGCAGTATGGAGTCATTAGAACACAAAGTAACTGCTTGATTGATGAGTTTCTCACCAGAAAATAATATCTTCTTAAAACTCTTTATTGATCACAGAACCTCTTCCTTTCCCTCTTCTTGGCCTAGCATCATGATTTAGAACATCTCTCATGTCTCCTAGTGTTCCCTTTGATGACAAGAAAAGATATCCTATAGGAGTGCAACTACGTGGGCTCTGAAAGTAAGATATCTCCTTACCTGAGTTCCAATTGATCCGGTGGAACCAATAATGGAGATAGGCTTTGGACCATCCCAAGTCTTCCGACCAGGTTCTGGCACAGCTCGTCCTGGCCAGGCTGGTGGAGGTGGCTGTGCTGAACAACAAACTCTTCTCCCAAATACCGCTCCATAATCCTTTCTCTTCAGCGCAAACCCAGCTAAAAGTAGACAAGTAAACTAAAAAATTAAGCGTCGGAAAGGTATAAACCAAACTACTTAAAACAAACAGTTCTCAATGACACAGTTACAACTTAACTAATATCAACATATTTACCAAGGAAATAGATAAATTCTTTAGTCTAAAAAAAAAAAAAGTCAAATCGTTTCAAGACCGAATCCTATCAACGTCTCACACGATTGGCACTTCAGATTATGCCAAGAATTCTTAAATTCAAAATAATAAGAAGTAGATAAAATCGTGCCATGCATACTCGTGCCTTGAACTGCTATACAACTCCGAAGAGTGTTTGGGGTCTAACACAGCAACAAATTACACGCAAAATAAACGTCTGAAAAAAAAAATACGAAGGCTCAGTTTTTGGAAAATCATACTCAGCCCGTGCTCAAAAAATTGAACTTTTATATATGAAAGCTAATCTACAACAGCTACCGAAACAACGACCAATTTTTGTTTTTGTTTTTTCCTCTGTTTAAAGGCAAAAACTTAAGTTAACGTGTTAGAACCCTTTGTTATTTATAATTTATGCTTCACCCACGGTATTTCGTACAGCAAACCAAACATAGAATCGACGACTTCCGACATCCCTCTTGAATTTTTCATCACTGAGACTGAAGCAAATAGAATGAAACAAAAAACAACTCTTTGGCTAAGTTGAATTTCTCGTATGCAAACTAAATAACAAGCAACACAGGGAAGCTTTTCTTTCCACCAACTTCCCTGTTACTTTTTTTTTTGTTTTTCTGTTTTTGGCAGCAACAAAACGAACCTGGAAGCTTGGGGAAATGGCTGGACTTGGTGGAGTCCAAGAAGGAGATGGCCTTGATATCAGCTGGAGAGACTAAATTCAGAGCCATCGAAGTTTTTCAACTTGTTTGTTTCAAAAAGTTCAAAATTCAGAGGCGCAGAACCAGAAATGCTAGACTAATTCACGACCAAAGAATTCCCATTGTCCTCTACAGGCAGTGTTCTGATCAATATAAAAACACAAAGTGGGCTACAGGCGATAGAGTAGGCAATAAAGACGAGTGGAGGACAGAGACGAGTGGAATCAAGCTGAGTTTGTACCCTCTCCCACGGGCCTCTGTGCGTACGAATTACGTGCGATCTACGACGACGTTTCGATTAAGAATCCTCCATACCGCGCCTGCCTTGATTCCCTTGTATTCCGTCCAATAATCTTTTATCGTTAAATACATTTTGCACCCCTTATTTTTGAGATCCTTTACACTTTGCATCTCGATATATTATTTTTGACACATTAAATTTTTTAACTTACACATTTTTTCAATTTAGGCCTCGTACCTAAATTGTCCATCAATTTAGAAGAATTCCGTCCAAACGTGGGGTACAATGTGTACAAATCTTTAAAGATAAGGAGGTCAATATGTAAATATCCTCAAAGATAAGGAGGACAATGTGTAAATTTTTTGACGAAATCAGTCTAAATTGACGAGCAATTTGGGTACGGGTCCAAATTGGAAAAAATGTGTAACTTTATGGGTCCAAATTGAAAAAATGTGTAACTTTATGAGTCAATGTGTCAAAAATAATACATCGGGGTGCAAAGTGTAAATGACTCTAAAGATAAAGGGGAGAAAATATATTTAACCCAATCTTTAATGAATTGCGAGTTATAGCAGCTAGAAAAAACAAAACAAAAATAGTCTATCCGAAAAATATAGAATCACTAATTTCTCTGAAAAGTATTTTATTTTTTGTAATTTAAATTATTTTTTAATCTTTTGATATTTTTTTTTCTAAGAATAGGAGGTTGGTTGGCGATGCCATTGTCCCTGCAAGCAACCTAGATGCTAGTAGGTATTACTTATAAGTGTGGATGAAAAACCGAGACAATTAGCATTAATTTATGCTAGGCATAACAAACACCAAACTAGATGCTAGCTGATATTACCTTAAAAGTTTGGAAGAAAAATGACACAATTAGCAGTAACTTATCTAGGCATAGCAAACGCCAATAGGGACGCTATAATAGACTTTGTTGGTCGAATTTAGAGAGCATCGTGGAATCGTGGACGGTCGTGCAGGCATAATATTATTAATTAATTCACTAATATTCTTGGTGCACATCAGCTAATTAACACCAAAACTGCGGGTGATAGTGACCCTCCCCAAGAGACGAAGAAGTAGGTGAGGAGAGAGTATCATTTTACTTGTGCAAAATGTTTTCCAAAAGAATTAAAACGTGATTAGCACTCTGCAAATGAGACAAAATCACGTGCATGTAATTAACACACGTTTTGAGCTTCGAACATCTCTAAGCCATGTGATAATTACAGTCATAAAAAGAGAGATAAACACAATAAGTAAACTACATTTTATTGCTCGTACTGCCTAAAATTTTACATCGATAGACATAATATTGTTTGAGGGTGGAAATTTTGAGTATTAAGGTTTGTAAAATATTATAAATTAAAGATATGTTATAGAAGTTGGTGAAAAAGTGAAGAGAGAGAAGATTTTTAATAAATATTATAATAATAAAAAATTATGTGATAAATTTTTATTATTAAACCTAAATGATTGGGCCCAAATTATTGGGGTTCAAACAAGACCTTAATAATGTGTGATTCATCTGTTTCATCTATCTCTTCTTGAATTGCATAGAGAATCCTAATCTGAGTCCAAAACATGGAAGAGACTTTCATATTACATTAGATTAATATCCTCTGCGATTTTCTGTTCAAATTGCATGATACAATTTGAAGAGAAGATAAACATAATAGATAGACATTGCACCATTAATGTTACACATATAAAATTTAGAACAACATAGACCCTACAATGAAATCTATCTGCTATGTCTATTTCTCTCCAAATTATAAAATGCAATTCAATTGACAGTAAATTATAAAAAAAAAATTCCGGAAACGCATTACATCAAGGTGGAGAGAAGACGTGGTAGATAGTGTGGAACTCTAATAAGCTGAACACGTTTGAACCATAAAAAGCTAACAAGCCCTAAGAATAAACTACCACACAAAAAGAAAAAGGCATGGGCTAGAAATGCTTGCATACAATGAAGATAACGACTTCATCTGCAACCGTTCTCTCTCTTTTATTGTAACTTCATTTTCCTATAAAATAAATCCACATAAATTGAGTCCAAATTCAGGTAAAAGTACAAATAACACGAAGATCATGTTATTTGTGTCAAGTGATCCAAATATCCCACGCGATTCAACTACAAGCTTAAATGTATTCTTCTTTCAAGCTTTAGCTTTGTTCAAAACCATCGGCTTCTTCTTGTATCTCACTTGAGTTCGAACCTGAGCCCCCACCATTAATATCCACAGTACCTCCAGATTCAGATATTTTTGTGATCCTTTGCAGCTCATCAGTAACATCTGAAGGAGGTGCTAACAACTGATCATCAGCTATCCGTTCTCTCTGAACCGATGGTTTTGGCCGTCGGATAGCTTCAGCTGCTTCTGGCATTGCAACTGGAGGTGGCTGAGGCGGGACCCATAAACGCTGAACTGGTTGCTCACTGGTTCGCACACCATAAGACCCAGCATTGAGTTCTTCATTTTCAATCTCTGTGATTTTGACATTTTTCTTTTGCCACAAAGGTACTGAACTGTCACCGTTTAACTGATGACTTACTCCATTGTCTTGTAACTTTGAATTCCAGCCTTCACCATTTACCTGAGACTGAAATGCTTGGCCTGAGATTGAGATGTTCTGGGCCTGACTAACTTCCCACGGCTACTCAGGAGGACACAAAGTAATAATCAGCTTTATGTAAAGTGAATGCAAGAATACAGGAATTAGAAAATGTTTTTCCAAATTTCTCAATAGATATTAAAGTACCAAACGGAAGAAGGGTTCAGTAGCCGTACTTCTAACATTTCACATAAAAATTTATCCAAAGATAAAGCAATACTCATCAGAGCAATTTTTGTTTCTCATTTAACTGGCGCCCAACCATTAATTACGTCAAACGTTAGGACTACGTCTACTTCAACTCATGTAGTCACCTATCATGGTGCTGGAATTCGAAAAACAGAAATAACAGGCCCTAAGGATTGGCCCCAAGGAATCCAGCTTTAAAGTTCTGTTCTAATTCAGTCAGACTCGTCGGTACAGAAAATCAATTTTTCAAAAAATGGAAAAGAAAAAGACAGAAAATAAAACTATTTTAGAAGGAAAAATGGTCAACATCAAACCTTAGGTCTGGGTGCTAAACGAGGATTTGATGGTTGCTGATTAGGGTTTGGGGGTAGATCATTTATGTCCTACATATGAATTTAGAATGACAGTATTAGCATTGATCTCACAAACAAGCTGATGCAAACGTGAACTATACTAAACATACTTTGATATTAGGAGGTCTTTCCCCTCTTTGGATCATGGCCATAATCTGCAACACCATTATAGCAATCAAATAAGCAGAATGCATTTTAAAACCAAAGCTGATAACATTGCATGTGAGGGGTATAATGTCTCGGCTTTGCAATGAATCAAACATGAAGCGAAACAAACACATTTATATATAATAAACGCGGTTGTAGGTCGGAGTATAGAGATCAACATTGCTATGTATAATATTCCAGTTCTTATAACACAAACCGTTCTCTATAAATAAATTATTGTAAATAACAGATATTAAAGCAACATATTTGTATGAACAATAATTTGAATGCCATTCCAACCTCATGACCCTTTTCCGTTTTCTTTTATCTTATTCACCAATTTCGATGTTTGTTCTGAAAACCTTTTGATAACAAATAATATAGAGGTTTCCCGATTTTGCGAGACCGCTCAAATATCTACTCAGATTTCGGATAATTTCTAAGAATGGTCAGAAATCAGAGAGTAAAGGGCTGTACATTCAACTAAATGGTAGTTTCTGCTCACAGTTGCATTAAGGGGTCATTCCCCTATGCCAGCTCCACCGATGTCTCCAGTGGAGCAAGTCAAAAAATGTGGCCACTCACAAAATTGCCCCGTTGTCCATATTCAGAAAAATGATGTTCTATGGCAGCAAACTGAATGGAGTCAGTTATTCATACCTAGGTATTATATTGGACCGATTTCCGTTCTTAGGCGACTAAATTACATGTCATCCCACCAGTAGAATGATCCAACAAATTGCATGTAAAGAGGAGTTCAAGCAAGAATATAGACATCCATTAAACAATCAATTCTTCAGGAGTCTTTCTCATCAGTGGAAATATTGGATTAATTACTCACCTCCACATAAGACTTAGGGTGAGGTGCGATTGATGGTTCTGCAGCTGCAGGAGGAGAGGAAGATCTCACTGTACAGAAGATTCCGATTATAAGGCACTGCAACTCATTTAAAATGTTACATAATCGAGATGACACTTGGTCCCTAAATAACAACCTGAGCGTGAGTCATAGTCGGCCTTGTCATTTACATATGGTTGCTGCAGCACATTTAGAGTTAGTAAATTAGACAAGTCAAACGTGGATAAAAGAATTTATGATCCAAATCTTCTTCAGAAAGCATGAAATGTCCTCAATTTATGCCAATGTTCAGTTTACCTTTGAACTTGACAGAGTGACTCGATGATCTTCTTGATTAACAAAAGAGGGTCTCTCTTGGGAATTTGTTTGTCCTGATGATTAGGTAGAAAGAACGGATATTCCACGACAAAGTTAGCAGAGTACCAGTAACTTGGGAGACATTACTGTGGATATGCCTTGAATTTAGAGAAAAAAAAACTGGTATGAAGAATGCTTTCTATTCTGCCAATGAGCAGAGGATTCGTACACAGAACTACACCACAAACAACGAAGCTAAGAGAATCGTCTGAGAATACCTAGAAAAACTATCAAACAGCATTGACAGTCAAGAAATCAAGCGCCTGGACAATGACTTGACTGATTGTCAGATACTAACATCGGTACCCACGCGGCACTAACACACTAACAAAATACGGTGACATTGTAGCAAAGCTGTCATTTCAGACATCTCTGACCAATTTGCCAATGAAAAGAAGATATCTCCAACTCTCAAACATCGTTGATCTAAGTAAATATGAAAAAGTTTCCCATATGAAGAAATTATCATGTGTTCCCCATATAAATCTAGTATTGTCTAACTTCTCCCGTGAAAAATCTGTGAACTTCCAGCAGTTTTCCAATGTCTTCCAAAAAGTCGTTTTCTCCCCCTTTCAACTAAGCATGTGGTGATCCATCATAGGTATATCTCCTAAATTCACAGCTTTTGGAGTAAGTAAATACAGATTAACACACTGATGACTTATTTACCTAAGGCCTCAACTGTCCCAATATTTTTCAGAGTTCGGAAAGGTCTTAGGCCAACAGAAATATGAAATTAAAAATCCAAAAAAAGCAGCTGCTTTTTTGGTGAAGAAGAAAGGCAATGTCTAAAAGCACCAAAATCCTTACAAAGATACTAAATTGGTGTAACGAACAGAGAGGTAACAACATGTTTTGCAGCCTTAAAATAAGAAGAAAGCCATCTGCATCCCTCAGAGAATCCTTCACTTCATCGGTTTTCTTTCTTGCAAGAGTTTATCCTCCATAGTCTTTTTCTTTTTTGATAAGTAAGTTTATCCTCCATAGTCAGTAAAACCAAACAGTAAAATAGGCCACAAGCCACAGTTATGTGTATCTAATGTTAAATTCTGGGTTTTCCATAGCTAGACGCGTATACATTATCAACTTAGAGGTCCTTGTGCATACACAGGATGTTGTAAAAAAATTAGTTGATGTAGAATCAAGTCTAAATGAGATATGCGAACTCAACCTTGACATACTGAAAATTTAATATGAAATGAAATTTCAACAGAAGCAGATAAAATTGAAGCTAAATACTTCTTGATCAGAACAGTTACTTATATGTGCTTGTTTAATCAGAAAAATTCTCAATACCTTCCAATTTCCTTATGGCATTACTCATTGACTTCATTTCCCGTACATGCACATCTAAGAGATTCGTAAATTCTTCAAAATATCTCCTCTCTGTCAATGCATTGAACATGATGAAGCAATTAAAAGATATATTACTGACTGGTGAAAATTCGGAAAGAAAACAAAATCTTAAAAGAAAAAGAGAGAACAACAAAGCAAATAACATTTGATCTCCTTGGACAGAATCAGCTAAACAACCAGCATAAACCCACCTTCGTTTCTTGAACGCACTATTTCCTGGCTTGCTTTCGCAACATCAGCAGCTGCAGCTGCAGCTGCTTTTGCAGCAGCAGCAGTTTCTTCCTCCAAACTTGGTTTCAAAGAAGTTTTTTTTGCATGGTCATTTTCTTCCTCTGATACAACCTTGCGTATCCAAGACTTCAACCTAGGAACAATAACATTCTAGAATAGAGAACGTGTCATCAATTAAGTGATTGGGATGTTGGGTGCAACTATATGGATGCATCCAACTTATACATGGCAATAGTAGAGGGGTTACTTATCTCTACCTTAAGTAGGACAGCCGTTCCAGCCCCTGAAACTGCCAGAAATCCTACAGCAGCAATAGCATGATACCAGTGAAATTGGAACCGTTTTAGAGCACCTGCTGAGGAAACAGCACTGTTTGGAGCTGCTGCAGGCTGCAGAGTTTGTACTGGGGCCTGTGGTTGAATGTTTGATGATGTCTTCACCTGCCCATCTGTTAGTGTATCGTAAATTACACAGACATTAGTTGTAAAAGAATTACCCAAACTCTAGTCAAATTCCAGTCCGACTTCATCACTAATTTTGATTACCTTGATTAATACTGCCTGCCTGTACACTTGGCGGTGGGTCCTGTGATTTCCGAAACAAAGTCACACAAAATAAGGAACTGACAGCTAAGTTGCATATAATAGAGCACTCTAGATGACACTACAGTAACAGCGTGTAGGAAAAAAATGCAAACAAGACATTATATAACGTGCTTACAGGCACACGCCTAAAGGCTTCATCTATCTCCTCCTTTGTGAGGCCCTTCTTCTCAAGAAATGATCTTCTGTAGATGACCGGAGAGCCCCTAACTTTGGGGTGAGAGAGAAATTTCATCGCATTTTGCACTTGTTCCTCTCGCATTGGCTCGGAGTTCACAAACACAGATGGTGGAGAAGTTTGTTTGGGAACTTCTGCCCTGGACTCTTGCTGATCCTGATTAGTTGGTTGCACAACATCTGTTGCTGAAATTTACAAAAACCATCTTTTAAGATTGAAAAATCTGGATTTTCTTATGTTACCACATCTGCAATATATGTGGGGGTTGGGTAGGGACGCAGCGAAAGTAGAAGAAATTAACAATAAAACACTCTACCTATGTTCTTGCTCATGAAATCGACCAAGAACATCGACATATGATATGATGCTTTTAGCTCGATAAGGACTTTGATACAAACGACTTGCTAGACTTCTTTGTCAGACTATGAATAGAATAGGTAACGAGCTGGGGTTGCAGCCAACACATATTACATGCAAACAACCAAAAAGTCCCTATATGCAGTATCTCTTTTTCCAATTTACATTTTCTGAAGCTCCCTTTTGTAGAGATTGAGAAATTAAAATACAGAAACTGTAAAACAATAAACGAACTTCCCGAAACATGGCAGCCCGCACGATCAAGCCGAAAAAGAAAACGAAAACGAAAAAGAGAACAAATCAAATCAAATTAACCGAAAAGTACGTAAAACAAGCGAGAAACAAATAGCTAACTAGCGAATTGAGACCTGGGTTCTGCGGATTCCCGTCCGCCGGATTGGGAGGAGCAGCCGATTGAGTCTCCATCGCCGATTAGCCACCTCCTCTGATAGAATTTCCAAAAGAAACCACCACTCGATGAGGTGAGAGGAAACAGAGCTAAAGCTTCAACCGAATCATAAAGAATAAAAATTAAAAGCAAAAATTGACGATAGAAGGGCATACAGGAGATGAGGTCAGAAGAAACAGAAGCGGAGAGGGTGTCAGAGGTGGGCTTTGCTCATCCCAAAGCGTATAATGTTCTTCATTTGTTCATCACTGGCAGCGGCAAAACAAGCCAAAAACACTGCGGATAATAATATCAAATCATTAATGTTATTTTCTGTGTCAGAATATCTGCTATATTCGTTTTTGTCCTCGTTTGTTTTCTTGGGCCGATTTTTTAATATGTGGATGGATGAATCGGCCTCTTTTACTTTTTGTGGGCTATCCATGTGCTTTGGGCTGACCAAACACTGGGCCGATTTGATGATACAAAAGTATCTGGAACAAACAAAACATTGTCCCGATTTATGGGATCTTCTCCTGTTTTTGGCCCACTTTGGTGATGACCTCATGCTTGTGGATACAAAAGTATCTGGAACAAACAAAACATTGTCCCGATTTATGGGATCTTCTCCTGTTTTTGGCCCACTTTGGTGATGACCTCATGCTTGTGGACTGGGCTTATATTAAATCTCCAACGACATTTTGATTGTTGAGACTTCGAACAGAACATTTTATCTACGTTACGTAGGAAAAGAAGAAGAATACGAAGTAAATGTTAGTTCTATGTATGAGCTTAAGCCCCGAAAAGTCTAGAGAGAGACGGTCCTCCTCTCTGGACTTTCCCTGCTTTCAATCCTCTGCACCTCGCCCTCCAGCTTTCTTTCCTTCTCTGGGCGACGGGAGGAGATCCTTCTCCTCCCGTCTGCCCCCTTCCTGACCGGTTGTTGGCCGGCCACACTCTGTTTTTCCTTATTTTCATGTTTCCTCAAATAAAGGTGGTTTTTATTTCTCAGTGGTTCTTGTTCCGGTGGAGTTTTTTGGCGACGACAGTGCGTTTTTCGGCGAGCACGCGCCTCTTGGTCGACATTAGCGACTCCAGATCTATGACGTGTCCCTGTCCGGGGGTCCTACACCGACTCATGGCTGTCCACGCGCCCCTCCCGTGTCACGAGGATCTGGCACGCCTGGTGTTCCTCCCTCCTTTTTTGGCCGAGCTTCTCCTCTGTGGGCTCTTTTGTTGCAGGTGTTGGTTTGGGTCTTCCATCTCTGGCGACGGTATACGCCGTTCTCAGCGGAGTTGTATTGTGCCCCGGGTTGGGTTGGTGGGTCTGTGGACCCCGTTGGTTGTGGCCCTTATGGCCTGTAGTGATAGGACCCTTCTGGTCCTTCGTTTGTTTCTGGCCCGTTTGGCCTTTGAAAGTGTTGTAGTGGGTCTTTGTGCCCCATTTGAAGTCTTCGGTCATGGTTGGTTCCGGCAGCATTTGTATTTTCCTCCCCTATAAAATGCATTCCACCTTTACTTAGAAAAAAAAATGTTAGTTCTATATGAAACACTAGTGAATCAAGTGATGTTTTGCATTGAGGTCTAATTCTCATAAGCGTGCACAACTAGACCTTTAAGGTCAAATTAACTAGACAAGATGTTTGGGCCAATATTTGTTTAGGCCAGTGTTAGAATATATAATTTAAATAATAAAATTTACTTGCTTAAAATTTAGAATAAGTGGTAGATTTATCAGTATTAGAGCCAATATCCTGAGTTTGAAACTTAATTTATCATTTTATCTTCATTTCAATTAATATTATGTATGTTGGGCCTACTAATTAAGGAGAAATTCAGCTCACATATGAAGGGGAGTGTTAGAGTATGTAACTCAATAAATAAAATTTACCTCTTTCTATTAGTTTAAGTGCTTAGGATAAATAGTAGAGTGATAAATGGTACAGTGAGTAGCCTAAAAGTTTTTCCTACCTTAGACGAAGCTTTCACACCAAAGGCATGATAAAAAGGTGCATGCTTTTTCATGAATGTCTCGTAGGATTTCTGTCTCCATCTACAAGGAATTTGTGAATTTGTAACTTGAACCAATTATTTTCGCGGTCGGAGAAATAATTAGGAGAAAAAGGCAGCTATTTGAAGACCAAAATCTACTCCACCAAGTGAAATATCTTCGCATGTTGCTGTAATGGGTGTCATATATATGGACATGGTTGCAGTCCTGGTGTGTCATGCTCAAATAATGTAGAAGAAAAAAAACCCTCCATACTATTGAAGGTTTGAGTCACCAAATCTGTTGAATGTCACGTGCTCTTACCTAACTCCAGAAAAGCTTTTCTCGTCAATCATCTACTCAAATTTTGTTCTTGGATTCCAAACAACATAATCACCTTATGACAAACACCCAACCAAAGTTTCAAATGATCATGTAGATCATTGTAAATATAACACGTGGGAATATTACTGTTTTACGTACCCAGAAAGCTTAACCATGCATTTAGATTCGAGTCTCATGGAATATCTATTAATTAGTCATAATTTGTTGATTACTATATTCTACATTGACTTTACCTTTCTCATTCGCTTCGTAACTGGTCACTCGTATAGTCGTATATATAGTCCTCTAATGGGATGCAGAATATGATAAATAATGTTGATATAAGTGTATTTAAAGGGTATATAGACTCAGTCCTAAGTATCTTAATAAACGGTTCTCATTCAATCAACATATATACTAATAAATGAAATCGATAGCTCATCCATTTTTTAAAAGAAAAAACAGAAAGGAAAGTGTTAAACTAATTAGGTCAAAGTGCAATAACTAATTCGATCTAGATTATATATTGATTTCATTCGTTATTTTTTTTTTTATATTTATCATAACAACTAGTTGATAGAAGGAAAACGTACGTAAGTGATGTTTGGTGGCACATGCACGCACTAGCTAGAGAAGATAAGGTAGGTGGCGAACGGACAATATGAATGTAAAATGTTTTACGCGTTGTAGCTAGTGAGTTGAAAAATTTACACGTTGTATATGGAAAATAGAGACGTGTTTGTTTTAAAGTTGACAGCAAAACGCAAGAAAGAGAATTTTTTCCCCTAGACACGACAAATTAATCTACGTGGATCGTCGGGGTGTTTTTATCGTGAGGAATCTAAAGCTGGCCTGTTAGAAGCATAGGCTTCGCTTATAAATAGAGGCGTTCAGTTCCCTGCAAGATGTGCAATTCCTCTTCTACACTTAGTGTTTCACTAGAAAGGCAGCTAATTAGTTTTCTACCAAACTTTTGGAGCAAAAATCCTTGCAAACGGTCTGTCCATGGCTTCCTTTGTAACACGTACGTAGTAGTACTACTTCATGTACATGAGTTTATGTTTCATAAAATTACTAGAGAGCTAGAAAATCCTTGGTCCGAAATTTTACATTTATGTTAATTACCATAAGATTTTACTAGAGAGCTAGATTTTGCGTATATGTTTCAGTACTGTTTAAGTTTACACATTTTTGTGAATTTGCAGACGAAGCTTCGGAAATGTCGACTAGGTAGTCATTGGAGGTGGCAGTTGAAGGACTGCAGAAGCTCCTGAGGTTTTATTTTAAATAATCTTCGCCAACCTATATTTTAGAAAGAAAAAAACTGTAATTAAGCTGCCTAAAATTCTATTATATATCAAGACAGGCCCGCAAGGAGATCATATTTTAGAAAATCTCAACGAATTTTTATCGGATGCGTGTGCACGCGTAAGGGTCAAGTGATCTCACGTCTAGCTAGGTGATGATATAGGTAAGTATATGGACAAGAATGACAATATATACTAGCTTTAACGACTCAAGGACAAACACTAGTCACATCTGTGCTTTGACTTCAAAAAGAGTAGTCAAGGTTGCTCTTGAAGCCCCTTAGATCATTATAAAGCTCAGTTCAACCTAATAAGGTCTCAATGTGGGACTTGACTCTTATAGAATCAATCACTCATTCATTCTCCAAACGACCCAAGGACAAGCACTAGCCAAATCTGTGCTCTGACTTCAAAAATAGTATTCAAAGTTGCTCTTGAAGCCCATTGGATCATTATAAAGCTCAGTTCAACATAGTAATATCCCAATGTGAGACTTGACTCTTATAGAACCAATCACTCATTCATTCTCCTCTCCCACTCCATGTGAGATTCGGGGTATCACAATAGTCATACATTATTATTGAAAAATGCATAGTTAAATATATTTAATTTAATTTATTGTTTTTCCTATTTATTTGCAGTCTTTTCAACAATTTGAGAATTATATATATATATATATATATATATATATATATATATAACCGTTATATTGGGTGCAGCGAGAAGGAGGAGCTGGATGATCAGGTGGCAATTGCAAAAATTGAGAAACTGAGAGCCGAATTGCAAGGGAGAGATCTCGATCATTTTGACCCAGTCGAAAGAATTATAGACGGATTTCATCACTTCAAGATCAACAAATTTGAGTATGACACCACAACCCTGTTCGATCTGCTGCAGCTAGCATTTTTCTAGTACTTTTGGCTGGCATTTTCCGAGTGTTTTTTTATTTTCTTTTAAAAGCCAAACTTAGCTTATTTCACTGACAAATTAAGAGTGAATTTTGTAGTACCAAGTACTTTTCAACTTAACATTTTTCTTTCACAATTTTCCTTGGTCTAATTTTTGCAGCAAGTGTCCAGAGTTGTTCCGACATCTTGCTGAAGGCCAGTGGCCCAAGGTAGTGTTTAGGCATCTAGCTATTAGCTAGATTACTCATTCCTAGTACTTTTTCAGCGCCTGGCCAGATATGATCAGTATTTAAGCTAGATAAGGGTCTTTGATTTCATGCTACTGCAGTTCATGGTGTTTGCGTGCTCAGACTCTCGAGTCTGCCCCTCTCATGTCCTCAACTTCCAACCTGGGGAAGCCTTCATGTTCCGCAACATTGCTAACTTGGTTCCTCCATTTGACAAGGTTTTTGCATTTAAATCCTCCCCAATGGCTTTATTAATTAAACGCCCCAAACATATATATATCCTCATAGAACTTACCGTTAAGAATCTTGCCAAATTTTAAGCATATAATTTCTTTTAATTTAACATTATATCAAAATTAATTAGATCTCTAACATAACTGCATGTTTTACCGCACAGCTAAGATACTCTGGAGTTGGTGCAGCCATTGAATATGCCACCTTGTCTCTTAAAGTAATAACGTTCATATGTGCAAAGTTCATTCTTCTGTTTCTGCAATTTTCTCCCAATTTCTTTTTTCTACCATATCCTAATGTGAAGAAAATTTCTATACATAGGTAGAAAATATCCTAGTCATTGGGCACAGTCGTTGCGGTGGAATAGACAGGCTTATGTCTCATGATCATCAATATCCTGAAGATGGTTCTCCTTAGTAAGGCTTTTTACATAAAAAAACTTTTGAGCTCAAATTTGGAGTATTTTCTTTAAATTGGAAAATAAATCTAAAGTAGATAAGATAGTAAGAGAACTAGGGATGAAATTCTGATCATGAATCTTACTCCATTAATGATATGTACAGTGACTTCATTGACGAGTGGTTAAAAATCGGTATACCTGCCAAGGCAAAGGTCAAAGCAAACTCGTCCCATTTATCACCGGAGGATCAGCGTGTAGAATGTGAAAAGGTAGGCTTACCATGCATCTTGCTTCAAATCTAGCTAAATCATAACTCGAAAGATCAAGAAATTTGGCAAAAAGAGAGAAAACAAAGAGAAAAGAAGAAGTGTATATGAGTTTTCCGATATTGCAGAAGCTAGGCTTTCTTATAGATGTTTTCAACTAATTGTGTTTATACATATATGTCTATTATTCAGGAGGCAGTGAACTTGTCACTGATTAACTTGCTTACTTATCCGTACGTTCGGATGCTGTTGGCAAACAAGAAACTGCGGTTGATTGGTGGCTACTACGATTTTGTTAATGGAACTTTTAAGCTCTGGGAGTTTGAGTCTCGTTTTTCACCTCCTATTCCGATATAACGCGCGATTGTATCAAGTCAAGCTACTACTTTCCCTTGCCCTTTTTATGTCAACATAAGAACATAACCTTGTGCTTGCCTTAGTGTCTACTAAATAATGCCGAGCAGCTCTGTATGCTATATGCTCGCACTGATCTCGTGTTGCTTTTTGTTTACCCTATAAAATAAAAGTGTAAGAAGTCCAATTCTTCTACTTATGATTGCCTAGTTATAGTCAAGAAAATGAAGAATCACATGCATTAATAATTGATTATCATTTGAGAGATCGTAACACAATTATTTTCTTCGATAAGAATCTCCCATAGGACACAAGTTAGACGCTAGACATAATTAAATACGACCGAACTCGAGAAAATTACAAAAATAAATAAATAAAGAATATGAAAGCAGACAATGGGTGGGGGAAGAAAATATTCAAGTTTTTATTCTAATGGGAACTCTTGACAAACACCTGGACTAATTTCATCCCAGTTTGTTTGTTGTGCTGTTTTGCATAGGAAAGTAAGTGATCAGATAATTTTTGTCCGAGAGAAACCAGATCAGAGATTCCAATCTGTAGAGAAAAATTAGCCTAAGCGGATTTTTTTCTTCTTTCTGTGAAAAAATCTCACTCTCCAAGCCAGTGGCCCAACGACGCATTCAAATAAGATTAATGCAGCATCTTAGCTAGGAACATATATATATACACACACGCTAATTAAGGCCGGCCGGGTGATCGGGAAGGATATTGTATATATGTGACCAGGTCAACTACTTCGTGTACATAAGAGAAATAGACAAGTAAAACGAAATCCCCAGGAAAATGAAATAAAAAACCAAAGTGCGCAATATGCATGCATGCAACAATCTTGAGAGATCCATGCATCTGTCCGTATCCATGTCAGCTTCTGCTTTTATCTATTAGTAATCTCCAACGTAGGCATAGATTAAGGCTACTAAACATGAAAAAGAAGCAGCTAGATCATCGGATCCTCAAAGAGCGAACTTCATGATATTATAATATACTTCTTATACATTTCAACTTCCATCTCGAAGTAAACGATCTAATATATTTGTATCTTTTGTTATAAAGACAAAGTTGTAGATCAGCATATATAGAAGGTACATTATATATCCATGATGTTATATAACTAAATCACATGCAGCTCCCACCTAACCATGGGAGAACCTTCCTTTTAGTTATATGTTTAGGTTTATGGTTTATGTATACTTTTGTTTCCAACTGCTGAATTACATCACGTGTTAGTTTTTTTTTATTAGCTGGTTGTCGTGTCGTGTCGTGATCGTATTATTTAATATACGTAGATGGGACAATTATTAATGAAACGTGGTTTTAGGGTTCGTTTTACTGGTGAAGGGTGTTTCTGAGGAAGCTGCGCCTAAGCGTGTAATTAGAAGCACGTCAGATTCCGCTTATAAATAGGGAACATTCAGACGTCAATGCAAGATGTGCGCAACTTTCGTTTACATTTGTAGTACTGAGTCATCAGCTAGGCAGCTACTAGTTCTACCAACACTTTGAAGCAAAGATCTTTGCAAACGGTCTGTACGTTCACCTGTTTTTTTTTAGTAGTACATGATCATGAGCATCACCATTAATTCCTTAAACTTTGTTACATGCATCAATACTTTCATTGAGATTCGAATTGCCATGCATATTCTTATTAATTTCAGACTCTAATTTTCTGCTGTAATAATGTTCCTGAAAGCTCCAAGGTCATATTGGAACATTATCCTCAAGAGTGAACTATTATTAATCTAGTAATGCCTTCTTTTTTGGTTAAAAAAAGTGAACGAAACTGTATTACGTACTTAATTATATATGTAAGCACTTTATTCGTGTATATATATATAAACATACTTTTTTCAAGATTCATTTCTCTACTAAAGGTTTCCACATATATATGTGGAAACCTTTAGTAGAGAAATGAATCTTGAGTAGATCTCCTCAAAGTCACTTTGCGTAATTGAAGGGATTTTTCAAAATTTTGGAGGTCATGTGTTTAACCGTATTGCTTAATTTACATTATCTGAAATTAATTGCAGAAGGATTTTCTTCACGTATGGGCCGTATGGCGGCCATGCAGTCATTGGACGCTGTGGTTAAGGGACTGCAGAGGTTTGTCAGGTTCTATTTCTATATATATTTTACTCGTTCCAAACTCTAGTCCCCTGTCTGCCATGTACGTAGTCGGACAGTTTAGAACATGTCCACCGTAATGATGAATTTGAACTCTCACATCCATGTATGACAAGCGCTAGAACTACATGTTTTCTCATGGAGTACACGGCTACGTAAGCATAACAGACGACAAACGAAGGTCGTGAAAAATAACTTAGCGATAATTTTTGCTTTGACAATGTTGCAGATAAATAGGAAGAACAGGAAATAACTTTTGTGTTACTTAATTAACTATGGCCTTAACCATATATGCATTGCGGCATGTAATTGACACGTACGTCCGGCTATATTCCTTGGCTGCAGCGAGAAGGAAGACCTGGATGAGGTCGCAGCTGCAAAAATTGAGAAATTGGCAGCCGATGATCAATTGCAAGCTGCTGGGACAGATCCCCATCCATGTGAGCAAGCTGGTGACCCAGTTAAAAGGATTACAGACGGGTTTAATTACTTCAAGATCAACAAATTTGAGTATGACATTCGTTGTGCTGTGCCTGTCTTTCTTCAGAAATAGTAATTCCTTTTTGTGCAAAATCCTTAAGAATGGTGGAAGCCAGACCGCACATGATCAACTAATATTTTTATGGATTCTCTTGCATGAGTTGCCATGTAGCTTTTATGGGTAGACAAAAGGCAGAAATTTACAGAACAACTTTTAAATCTAGCTAACTTCTTCTTTTGATCTCCAAGTATGATATTTTTTTTCCTTTGGTTTGATCTAATTTGCAGCATGGATCCAGCATTGTACCAACATCTCGCCGAAGGACAGTGGCCCGAGGTACTACTTAGGCATCCATTTGATTAGTTATTACAGTTTCCCATGCTAGCTTTTAATTTAATTTGTCTTAATTTTGAGGACATAACAGATTTAATAAGCAAGATGATCATGGTCCTAAATTTATGGTGTACAGTTTCTGGTGTTTGCGTGCTCAGACTCCCGAGTCTCCCCCTCTTATATCCTGAACTTCCAGCCTGGGGAAGCCTTCACAGTTCGCAACATTGCTAACATGGTTCCTCCATTTGACCAGGTTTCTTATTTAAACCCTTACCTGTCACTCAATTGAACTCAACAAATCTATCCTTATTGAAAGTTACCATTCACTAACACAGTCGTCTTGCACAGCTAAAATACGCTGGATCTGGTGCAGCCATTGAATATGCTGTATCGGTTCTTGAGGTGAAATGTCATCCATTTCTCTAAAATTTCAGTTTTTGCAAAATGTTTCCACTTTCTTTCCAAGCCTTTTTTTCCGTGTTAAACGAAAAAGGAAAAATGTATAGGTGAAAAACATCCTGGTCATTGGACATAGTCGCTGCGGTGGGATAAAAAGGCTTATGTCTCATCCTGAAGATGGTTCTGCTCCTTTGTAAGGCTTTTTACATGAAATCTTTTAGAAAAAAAATTGAAAAACTGTCTATAACCATAAAAAATGGATCTAAAGTAGATCATGTAGGAAGAGCATTACGTTGACATTCCAAGTTGATGTGTACAGTGACTTCATCGACGAGTGGATGAAAATTGGTATTCCTGCTAAGGCCAAGGTCAAAGCAAACTCGGGTAATTTGACATTTGAGGAACAATGCGAACTATGTGAAAAGGTTGGCCTTCCAGCATGCATCTTGCTTTAGATCTATATCATAACTGATCAAAAGATCAAGTAATCTAATTAAGAGAAAAGGAAATGCAGAAGGCTTTAATTTCTAAAAAAGAAGGAAAACTCGGTTTCCTATACAGAAGAGGTTATCCTACAGATTTCGAATCTGATAATGTTTATGTGGATTTGTTATGCAGGAGTCAGTGAATTTATCACTGATTAACTTACTGACTTATCCATATGTTCGAACGGGACTGGCAAACAAGAAATTACGGTTGATGGGCGGCTATTATGATTTCGTTAATGGAAGTTTCAAGCTCTGGGAATTTAATTCTTGCTTTTCACCTCCTTTCCCAGCATAAGTCTCAACTGTATCAAGTCAAGTTGCCACTTTGCCTTGCTATTTTACTCACTGCTTCTATATTTGCCTTTTATGGACGATAGTGTCCACTAAATAAAGCCGATCGAGCAGCTCTTTGCATATTGCTCGATCGCACTCGCATGTTGCCCTTTGTTGCTATCAAAATGAAGTGTTAGATTGTTCATTCTCCAAATGATAATTGCAGAATAATAGTCAAGAAAGTGTCACCCAAAAGTTTGAGCTGGAAACCTATAAGACTTTGTGGAAGTGGTCGGGGGCCTCTGATCAATTTTCTCCCCTTCGATCCTAATCTTTGCTAATAGCACTAGCACGAAGCAGAGTAGTGTGAAACACAACAAAAGTAGATCATCCCTGTCTTTGTGCCATAATAACTCTTGGCCTATATTGTGAACAACCTTAAAGTACAAATGATAATGTCCATTGAATTTATGAGCAACAAACAGTCGCAAGTATTTAGTAAAATCAACTCTGGTGCAGATCTATCTAATATAAACGCCATTTACATAGAAAAGAGAACATAACAGCATGTCTTCCTTAACTTGCTGAAGTTGGTGGATCAGGATCATCTACAATTTGTTGCTCGAATTGCATAGCACAATTCAGAGAAAGACATACAATAGTTGAATCCATGGTATGATCCATGCAGGGCCGGCTCAAACAAAATGGAGGCCTAAGGCAAAATAAATTAATAGGTTTTTTATATAAAATTTAATATAAAATATTTAAAATTATCTGAAAATTATTAAATTGAATATAAAATATTAAAGGCCCCATTAATTATTTTTTATGAGGCCCTCATACATGACATCAAGGCCCCATGACTAGAACAATTAAGAAATTTGTAAGACATTTTTTCTCTTTAAGCAAAGTTCAGAAATATCTAAAAAAGAATTAGGAAGTCTGGAAGAAATATATATGTCCACTCATGATAAAAAAAAATATGAAAAGATTGCATTTTGTCTTTTTTTTATTAACCCAGTTGTCTTTTTATTTTTGGGTCATCTACAACACACAAAAAAATAAAAATAAAATATTTTTAGTCTTTACGGGGCCTTGCTCAGGGTGAGGCCTTAGGCCACCGCCTAACTTGCCTTACCCTTGAGCCGGCTCTGGATCCATGCTGCCCGAAAATTTATATGGATAACATTAAATGATGTTGGGTTCATCTGTTGTGTCTGTCTCTCCGAATTATACCGTGCAGTTTGAACAGTAAGTTACAGGAAATCCTCCTCCGAATTTGGAGTCGCCACTGAGATAACACAAGTTGTAGGCCCTTTGCTCCATTAGCCGTGTATGATAGAGACCCAACGAACAGCTAATAGTGGACTTCCCAAGCAAAAAGAGAAACAAATATCAAGCACAAGTGGTGTCTATTTATTCAATCTTAATAGTGGGTTGGTGGAAGTCTCGAAAGTGATTGTAATTGACCACGCTGTTACGTAGCACTGAGCTTTTTTGGTCAGGCTCTTCCGCGGGGAAATGCAGGCCAAACTAGGCTGTTCATTTTGTGAGACAAGATTACAACAGAAATGGGTGCAGAGCCCCAATCATTATAGTGTTCGTGAAAATTAGGATGGGACCCAAGAAAATTCGGCTGGTTCCATTGCTCCTTAATTCATAGGCTAAAAAAGGGTCATATAAAGCAATACCCATTGAAACTATCCAAAAGATGGACTGCAAAAAGAAAAACAGCTGCGTTTGAAAACCTACATAAAAGTATAATAGAAATAGACTAACAAAAATTAGGCCCCAGCTATTAATTATAAATATCTTAATTAGGCCAACAAGACGATCGCCCGACAAGATGTTATTTTAAAGTTTAAACAAATACGAAAGGTGAGCCGTTTGAAGAACAGCTAAAGTAGTGGCAAGAGGATGCAGTTGGCTGTCGCAACAAGAAATTCTTTGGGACTGAATTGAGGTCATTCAAGAAGAACTCCACCTCAGAAAATCAGTCAAAAAAACAGTTGCCATCCTACTATGATCAGTATAGCATGCCATTGAGGATGTAGGGGTTGGCCTGAGTGTGTTACTAGGTTTTAAGTTTGAATCTTTCTCGGTGTAAAAAATTCTTTGGGACTACTCCATGATAAAATCGGACTTAGTGTGTATGACTTGAAGGGCTGCACCAGGCCAAGATTTCTCCTTGTCACTTGAAAAAAAAAAGATGTATAGTTAGACATTATAGATGTTCTACAAAATTTGGAATCAGAATCGATTTCAATAAGAATTTTATATACTTTTGTTTTGACCCGAAAGTATCGACACTTCTCATTTACTCTTTTTTGTATAGAAAAAGTTCGTGAGCACTGAGCATCCCCCCTTCATTGGACGATTTTAAATGAAATAGTAAAAGTTTAAACACGGACAAGTATAATGGAGATCAGACTACTGTTATGAAAGATGACTCAAACCTATATGTGAAGGGGGATCATCACATGCGTGAAGCTGCTGTAACAAAAAAAACTTTTCTTTATGCTAGGTTTCTCGAAGTAATTGAGTCCATTTTTGAAAAGAAACCACACCCAACAAGATAGATGTGAGAGACTAGAAGAAAAAGGACTTTATAGAGTTCAAAGAGGTAATTATTTGAAGGAGACATTCACTACCTTCCAAGGACAAAGTTCCAAGTGCTGGGTTGCCTGCTTTGATAGGACTCAATGAAAAGGAAAAAGGTCAAAGCCCGTCCATCCTTTGCTTTTATGAGGTACAGATCAGAGGCCTTGCCTTTTCCAACATGACCCTGATGGGCTCCTCTAGACATTTTTCTGTCATGCGGCCTAGGAATTATTTCAGACCAAGATTCACCCTCACAGATTTCCTATCTTTTTACCCCCCACCCTCCTTTTTCTGCCTTTTTAACAACAATCACGACTAGGCATGGATGATGAATGGTTTGAAGAACAGAATGAAAAGAGAACTTCAATGATCAGTTGGGGCTTACTAAATGAACCCTAAGAATTCAGTACCCAATATTGAATTACATATAAATGATCATATATATGAAAAACAATGAGAAAGGCTTAGGAAAACAAAAATCAATGAGAAAGTAAGTGACCACGTTGACAGCTGGTTTGCAGCTAATAAACTCGAAAGAAAAAGGTCCAGTGCAAATATGAGGCAATCATGGCAAATATTCCCCATCATATGTCCTTTACTGCCTCAAATTTTCAGGTACTTTATGCTCTATTCTCCAAAAAAAAAAAACTGAAAATAGCATTCATGAGCTGAGAAATTTTTAGGCCTAGAAAAAAAGCTGAGAAATCTTTGGTTGAAAATCATACAGATTTGAGACATCGAAGTTTCATAGCATTAGGCACTCTGACTCTAGTATAGTAGAATACGTACGTCTGTAATGATGTGGCTTTAGTATTCCAAGACAAAGTTTTCGAACTTCAAATTATGTAATGAATTATTTTCTGAAACTTTCCGAGCAATCGAACTGCGAAGCTGCAGTATTCCATACTTCAGATTACGTACGTCTGTAATGATCCTTGGCTATTGGGTTTTGAGACCAAAAGTTCGAGAAGAATACGCATATCCAAAGCCACACTCAGAGTCTCCTCGGCAAACTACTGAACAGCTTTGAGCACAAAGTTGTCCAATTCAAAAATAAGACAACAGAACCCAGCTGGACCTCAATTCCTCGATTTCATCTCTTGTGTCTACATGCATGTCCCTCAAGTGTCTATGTCTCATTGACTTGTCGTGATGGTTGCATTCGTTCATGTTCTGGAATAGTTAGCCCGACAGTAATCTACCTCTTCTAGTTAGCTAGATCTTCGCTAGACAATTTATGTCCTACTAGTACAGAACTTGTAGACATAAATGCAACATTGTTTGCCATTTCTGAAAAACCTTTTGGCTTCCTTTTCTTGGGGTATTTTCCCTCGCAGCCTAATGCTTTGCATCCTAATTGTTATATGTTTGAGAATTTATGCGTATGCTTATGTGCAGGTAAGTTAGATGACAGAAAAGTCAGTGAGTTGTAGCTCAGTTGTCACCTCCTCCCTTTGGGGAGGGCAAGCTCTGGGGCTCGAATCCCCCTACCCCGCAGGCTTGGTCCTGCTTTTACAATTTTCCTAGAAAAACAAAAAAGTTAGATGATAGAAAAGAACAGAAAAATCAATTATTAAGGAGTTTACAAGACAACGTACAGAAAGCCTACAAACAATCCCAAACAAAATCAAGAGAATATCCATCAAGAGGCTCCGTTAAATAAGGAGCATGTAAACTTAGATCATCGTTAAAAAACCAAAACGAACTCTCGCAGCCATTATCGACCATGCCTTCTTGTATGCTACTAAATCTGAATATATTGCAACGGCCATCGCTGTTCACGGTCTCGGATGCAGTTTCGCCGTTGCAGCAGAAAGGCGGCTCAAAATTCGACTTTGAATGAACATTAAGATTCTCCCGTAGTTCTCTAGAGGAAGACGATAGAGAAGCTACAACTTTGGTTTTAGCTTTTTTGAGTCCGAGCTTCTTGCTCAAATGAGTGTTCCAATGGTTCTTAACTTGATTGTCAGTTCTCCCGGGTACTCGCCCAGCGATCAAAGACCACCTAAAGAAAAAAATGACCCCATTTTAGAACGTTTTGGCATATTAATTAGCGATATCTTTGCCATAAAGCCCTCTGGCACTTTATTAAGTGCTTTTGTTAGAGATACAATCATGATTTTAGTATTGGTGAACTGAATCAGTGGCTAAATTACAGTAAACTCCAATACAACGAATGCAAAGTGATAGGCCGATTACAAATGGCTTTATCATTTATTACTGATGGCTGTAGCATTAACCACCGATAGAATGATGGAGAAGAAAAGAATAAATAGAGGTACAGGATATATTAAAGGCCAAGCACAATCATGGCAACGTGGATTGGTGAAGGCATAAAATAGAGAAACACTTGGATTGATGATAAAGCTGCATCCACCATAGAATACTAATTGAGGCTCGTATCTAACGTTTGTGGAACCTCTGAAACAAGAATAGGAGCCAGTTTCGTTTCATGAAAATCTAAATGGCCGACAGTCATATATGTAACAGAGAAAGTTGATTTTCAAGTCGCTGACGATATATGACACTACAAAGGAAGCAAATGCACAAGAACAGGGGTCGGGACAGAGCTCACCTGTTTCCAAGGAGGTTATGGAGCCGAATTATGAGGTCCTCTTCTTCCTCCGAGAAATCCCCTCGCTTTACATTGGGACTTAGATAATTTATCCACCTTAATCTGCAACTTTTGCCACATCTTTTCAGGCCTGCACCACAAGTTATTTTGGAGGGTGTTCAGATGTTGCTCAACGCTTTACCCAACTAGCTAGGAAACAAATAGACGGCCAACAGCTTCGAGTGTTGGCCTTTTTGCTCACTGCGGAAAGAAAACTACGAACCTGACATCTTCGCAATGCGATTCCACTTCCCTTTTCCATGGACCTTTATGTAATCCAGCAGAATTCTGTCCTCCTCCATTGTCCACAACCCCTTTTTGTATTCATTCCCAGCTTCCATCCTGTTGCAACAAAGTAGAATTTGGAGGGACGGAGGGAGGGGGGAAGAGACTCAGAGAGAGAGAGAGAGAACTTTGCAGGTTTAGAGTTGGACTTGGTCTTTGGGAAAGGCTGATCAGCAATTGCGACGTGTATGTATATATTGTGAATATACTGATAGCTCTAGCCTTGGAAGAGCGTCTGATTCGTCACGATGGTCGACATATATTATCAACAATGCATGGGTGGTGGCCACGCTCAGTACTCATCATAAACTAGTGCCATATATAATATGATATTCATTGACAAATAGAAGAAAGATGAACTTTATAGACAACTCACGACCAAGTAGGGACGTGAGCAAAGCTGCTGGTGGGAGAAGAGGGGGGGGGGGGGGGGGCCGGGGCCAGCTGTCTCCAAAAGATCTGAAGAACCTTAAAACAAAAAAAAACCAAAAAGAACACCCAGATTGTCCCAATTCTAATGTAGTTTTAGTTTGAATTCACAAGGAATCAAATGCATGCAATGCAAGTGCTTCGTCCATAAATTATCTTGCTTTAACAACATACAAACCACTAAGAAAATGTACGTCCATGAATCACTGAATCTCTCGCAGTCTATTTATAATTACTGCTCACATTTTTTATTCCTCCAGAAATCACTGAACTTTAAGGGAATGTTGCAAAAATATATTATAGAGTCATCGGGGCCATAAGGTCCATACCATAGATCTCGACAAATACTCATTGGCCTCCTAATTGCTAGTGGGTACGTACGTACGTACCATGGATATAGCACCACGAGAAAAATTCGTGTCGATGATAAACTGATTTGTCACTACACTATCAATAGGAAAGCGGACAAGCTGTACTCAAATGAATTAGCAGGTGGGCTTTTTTATTTTTATTTTTTGCAGGTGGGCTTTGTTTCTTTCGTACGCTCATACGAACTTATCATAATTCAGAAGGATCGGGCCCTATTATCGTCAGCCCTCCCCCCTCTTTCTCTCTGTACGTTGTTTCTTCTATTTTCTTTTCCGAGCAGGGTTGGTGTCGGTCAGCCTCGAAAGTCCAAACATGGCCAACATTCGCATTAGGAAAGTAAGCACATCGCTTAGAAGCTTATTAACCTTCTCACACGTACCATTCGACTTGAATATTAATGTTACAGGAACCTTCTAGGAAAGGTACATTCCATAGCCAATCTTTTAAGGGGGAGAAAATGATTCTTTTTACCCTAGAAAAATTCTTTTTACCGGCCCCAATTTGCACATAAATTTAGAGATTAATTGACGTGTGAGTAAATTGTTCTGAATATATATTCGGCTTAAAAAAAACACAGTCACTCTATTTTACCGTATACTTTATTTTTTTTAAAATCTTTTTTCATGATATTATTATCCGAAAAAAAAAACTACATAAGAGACAGGAGAAGACTAGAAGAACAATAAACATTAAATGAGTACTGCCCTGGTCAAATGGATACATACATGCATAGGTAAGATAACATTCCTCATAAACAGTACACATGCATACTGTCCAGTGTCCAGTAGCTCGTGCAATTAATGCCCCCACATACTAGCGATCAGTCCATGCTACGATTGTCGTTTTCCTGAAACGACGTTAAGTTCCTTCCCTAGAAGACGGGGCTCTATTATGAATACAAGAAAGACGAGAGAGAAAACGGGTTACTTTTTTCTCCTTGGTTATTTGCGCATGGAAGGAGATCCTCTTGAGACATGGGCTGTGGGGGCGTTGGGTTACTATCTATTCTGTGCAACAGTGAATGATTGTGGTGTGCACGAATCTCAAAGCGAAGCAGTGAATCAGTGGCACTAGATTTCTTGCAGAAGCTGATCAAGCTGAGCAAGAATCGTGCATAGAGAGTTCTGTACACGTACATTTCTCGCTTGTAGTTTTGTGAGGACTTTTCAGACCCAGTGACCACTTGAATTATTGGACGCTGTTTTTTTAACCCAAGGCCAAGGGGGTGCAAGGACAAAAGGACAGAGTTGCATGGGAATCATAGCAAAAGAGGCTGGAGTTTTTTGGAAATTTATTTTTTAGTCCTTAGATTTTAACTTCTTTTTATTTTTAGTCATAAATTTTAGAGGGTCAAAATTTTAGTCTTTGAACTTTCATCTTTGTAAAATTTAGTCCTTCCGTCAGTCTGCCATCAGTTTGCTGTTAAATTTGTACCGGTCGACCGGTATATGAAGCGGACGACCGCTACATGTACCGGTCGACTGCTCACTTTCAAAACATATATCCGGTCGACCGCTTCAAAATTGGCGGACGACCGCTACATGTACCGGTCGACCGCTTCAAAATTGACGGTCGACCGGTACAAAAATTGATGGCAGACTGACGGAATGACTAAATTTTACAAAGATGAAAGTTCAAGGACTAAAATTTTGAAGGTTGAAAGTTAAGGACTAAAATTAAAAAGGGTCCAAAACCTAAGGACTAAAAAGCAAATTTCCCTTTTTTTAATCCTCCATTTGTTCGATATAATGTAATTTTAAATAAAGATTTAAATTATTAATTTTCACATATTGAATCTTTTAATTATTAAAATAATTTCAAATAATACTTTTGACATATTAAATTTAAGAGCTACTTATAAATTTCATTTTCTTCCAAAGTCGTAAGATATTAGACAAATGTGCCCGTGAATATTCAGTCGCCTAATTAAACATAAACTATTGAAATTTCCCCTTTTTACATTTTTTCTGCTTATGTTTTTTTTTTGGTCACGAGGGCTTTAATTGGTCATGTTGACCTACAGCCTTAAGGTGCAATCAACTGGGAACCGACCTCTCTTTATCATTGAGAAGGTGTGGGTATGGTGTTCATTAACTAAAATTTTTACTTTATAATATTTTATTATTATTATAAAAATTTCACTTTTTATTTTTCTTACTAATTTTCTAACTCTCTCCTCAATTTTTAATCATCTTCCATACTCAAAATTCTAACTACACTAAAATTGTATAAGTCAAACACAACCTAATTACACTACAAAACCCAATTTTTAATCATCTTCCATACTCAAAATTCTAACTACACTAAAATGGTATAAGTCAAACACAACCTAATTACACTACAAAACCCTATCTGATAGGATAAGAGAAGGGAAAGCGATAGGCTAGTAGTAGGCTTCCCTAGTACTTCTGCTAGCTTGACATAATGGGGATGTTTGAGTGTGAAAATTTTGGGTATTGAAGTTTGTGAAATATTATAAAGTAAAGATATGTTATGGGAGTTGGTGAAAAAGGTGAAGAGATAAGATTTTTAAGAAATATTATAATAATAAAAAAATTATGTGATGAATTTTTAATATTAACCTCAAATAATTGACCCCAATTATTTGGGGCTCAAACATCCTTATTATATTTAAGGGTTTTTTTTTTGTATATTTAAAGTTTCACATGGAACATAGTGATCACCGCCTGATCCCGTGAGTCCCTACTTGACGTGCATAGCTCACAGGCTCCTCAGCACAAGATGAAAACCCAAGTACCCAACCAGTCCACCACGCAACTTATAACGCATATTGTTTTGGGGCAAAAAACAAAAAATGCAAAGGTATGGAAAGGACTTGCATGGAACCAAACTCCTCCATGATCAGTGGGATGTGCAAACTGAAGAGAAAATTACCAGACCACCAAAAGTTTTGTACTTTGCTAGTTCTAAGTGTTTGTTGTTCGGGAAGTGTGAATTGGGCTTCTCGAGGCATAGTGAAAAATTTCAGAGCCAAACAGAAACAAAAACATTTAATGCTTGCATGCTTGTGCACTAATTAGATGCTGGACATGAAAGGTCTATACCACCATTTAATGCATGCATGTGGCGTGATTATGAGCATCTGCCAATGCATGTGCTAAGCGTAAGACGTCGTGGACTCTGGTGGGATATCTGTGAACGTCTCTCGATCACTTCAATTCCCATAACTTACGACAAGATTTACCAGGAAACAAACTAGACTCTTCTTCTTCTAACTTCTTCTGTTTCTCATGGAGTTAAACTTAGTGTAACCATCGTGGCCTCGATACTAGCTAGGGAATAGCGTCATAAAAATAGGGAGAGGGGGAAAGCGCAACGCATGCATTAGGGAAAAGAATAATTTACTGGAAGAATATGGTTTAAGGCATAGCAAGTGTTCAAGGAAGGCGTCCAAATTCAACCTACATACAGTCTATGTAATAAGAAGGGTTCCTTTGCTGCTTGTACAAGATCGCTGTTTCACTTATATTATTCAATATAATAATCTCCCACTTCATACAGTCCTACTCCCTTTCAATACGTATCGTCAACTTTAGGGCTAATTAGGCGCTGGGATCATGCTTTAATTTCCCAACTTCTTAGGCCAGTTTCTTCATGCACTCCTGTGATCTGTTACCAATTATAATATTTGTGCCAACAACGTACGGTTAACCAAAGTTATAGGGTCATGATATTTGAATATTGGCCCATGGGTTGAACTTTCAGCTTGTCATCTGTAGTCTTTTTTTCCTCCTTTCCGCCCACCGAAGCATCATGCAAACAAAATAAAATGGTAAGAGGATAAAAAAAAAAAAAAGATGATAAGAGACGACTCCTGTCAGCCTGTGACAGAGTTACAGGCTAACAGGCAGCAGCTATCGGTTTGAATAGCTCTTGCCCTGCTGGTGAAAACTGAAGCTCATGCAGTAACTGAATCCACAGCCTTTGACATCAAAAAAAGGCTGACAACTTTCATAGAGATTGCCCTTCATAAAGGCTCCAATAAAAACTGATAAATTAATCTGCCTCGAAACTGAGGATTAATACAAAATATAACACTAAAAAAGCACTAGTATGCTATTGGCAAAATGATTTCTTATGGGCATACTGCGACAAAGGGCGAGATTAGCAGAATGGCCGCCCATGCTTGAGATTATGTTAACCATCGGCTTGAGTCGGAATTGGTTGTCCTTGTAACCTGACCTAACCATGCTCCTCTCATGTTAAAATACACTGGGTAAATTTGCAGATACAAAGCACGCGTTTCTTTAGCTTTCACGCTGCAAAGAAAACATTAAAGATGTTTGTTTCATATTCCTATGAAGTTAGAGAAAATGACATGCATGGAGAACGAGAAGCCAATAAATAAGGAGGTTAGAATCATAAATTCAAAGGACTGACTTGATAACTTCAGATTCTGAAGCAATTTATCCACCATAATTCTCTGCTGCATGCATGCGCCCCGCTCAAAGTTTCCGAGTTCATAATTGCATTAGCAACGACAGTGACTGTAGATGGAGAGGTGGGGTTGACCTATAATCCAGTATGATAAGATAACATCAGGAAGTGTCTTCGAGGTTGCAGCATAAGCCATACCCGAGTTTTCAGTCTAGTCCTACAAGCTGGGCCCTGATCAAGCCCATATCAAGAACCAGTAATATATAGATCAAATGAATTGGAGAAGGGGGAGAGTCGACTAACCCAAACCGCGAGAAAATGGTGCCTCGAGAAGTATACCCAAATACGGCCATTCAATCCAACTGCTATCTCAAATGAAAGCTTCTTCCTAAAGCATCAAGAACTGGACAGGTTGACCAGCCCAGGAGCCTAGATAAAAGACGAGTTATATATTCATGTTCGAAACAGAGCCTCAACTAGTGGCGGATCCAGGATCAACCCTAAGATATTATCCATGGTAATTTATTAGTTTCTTCTTCTAAGCATTTATTATAGTACGCTGCGACGCTGCGTGACTTTCTTATCACAAATTTATCTATTATCTAAACAAAATAAAACAAAGTGAAGACAATCAATCAATTAGATCACAAACGAAACATAAATAAAACTATAGTACCAAACCGAAATATAAAATATTTTTATTCAAAAATATTAAATTCACATATTCACATATTCACAATAAATCACAACTCAAAAATCTAAATTTCAATCTAATTAATTCAAATCCAAATTACAATTACAATCTAATTACTGAAATGGAAATATGTGTATGAGAGAAAAAAAGAAAACAAAGACCTCTATACAGAATTGCAAAGACAAACAAAGAAACATCATACCATAAGTTGCTCCTCGCACCTTCTCATCGACAATAACGCAGTGAAAGTCTTTCAGTGTATGTCAAATCCCCTTTGACAGCCTCGTAAGCCAGCTCTCCAACGTAGTAACATCATTCAAAACGAAAACTCACCGACTTGGACCATATCACGAATGCACGAGACAACTTTCATCGACCCAACTAATATAAACAAAAACCAGAACAACTTACTTACGAGGCCTGAATATCATCCATGAAGCAAGAACATACGTAGTAAGAAGGCTCAAAAGGCTTTCGGGGGTCCTTCTCCGCACGGCCTTTTATTAGTAGCCCATCCTAACCTTTCCCTTCTCCATCTCGGGATCAAACTCACGGGGAAAGATGACATGGGTTCATTCTCGTTTTCTCCACACGGCCTAAAGGGCCCAAGCCGTACAGAATATATGGGAGGTTGGCCTCGGGCCCTTATAGGCTCAGACCAACTTATGAATAATATAAAAAAATAAAATGAAAAATGTTTTTTTGGGGATGCAATGGGTGGCGACAGCTCAGGGCCCCACCCGCTGCATCCGCCACTGGCCTCAAGCCTATTGCATCTGTAATGTTTATCCATCAAAAGGAAAAGAAAAATGTGCTATCGATCATGCGTTTTGCCATGGGAACGTTTTGCATTTAAAAGATCTATCAAACATCAAAATATGAGCTGAAGGGGCAGCAAAGGTCTTACATTCTTGATAGGCCAGTTGAAGATTCAAACATGTAGCCAACTTTAAGCAGGCCAACTTCTGCTGCTCTCCCTTTGGCTATAAAATACGGCACAATGCAATGAACAGATCATGTGAGTAGGGAAAAACAATAAATCAACAAGAAACGTTGAGAAACTAACAAAATGTCAGAAACATGACATATTTCTCCAGCACAAGATGAAGGCCAAACATCAGCGCACGAGAGCTCTGGATTCATGCCAGGATTTGCCTTCACAATTCGAATATAGAGCAAAGTACCTACTTGCAGCACAATGCATGATGACAAAACGAAAATACAATCACTCTCTGACGTATATTAAGCAAAGGACATACTATTAGAAGAAACAACCAGTGTTCAATAATAGATACTACAAGTGGTTTCAGTAACGCAATCAACCTTTTAGGAAACTAAAATATTTGAGGACCATATTTTTAACTTATAGCAAAGAACTGATCATGGTGTAAAGCTGGATCTCGATCGGAGCAATTAAATAAGGGAAGCTAGAGAAAAGGTTCATACTGATAGCGAATTATCATCTATAACGAAAGTGCAACTTAATATTCCTTTAGCAGCTTCAAGTTGTAAAGGCTTTAGTTTCCACATTATGAATGTTCACCTAGCCCTTTAAGGATCCAAAGTGGAGAAAGAAATGCATCTATAAAGAAAGAGATACAGTCTCAAACTATTACTCAAATATCTCAGAATTGGTATTTATTTTTTCAATTATACCAAGCAGATCCTTAGCACCAACATATATATATTGTAGGCAGCTGGCACCTGTGGCCATCAGCAAAATCAGGACCAACTGCAAAGACGTTGCCTTCAGTGGTATAAGGAAAGAATACTTCATACAAGTACTGGTCCTCTATTTTTCAACAGAAAGGCCACTAAAATTAGGGAGAACACAACTTTGAGTTTGTAACACCTCCCACCCTTCTCTCCCTATGTTTTACAACTTAAAGGAAAATGAGAATAAAAGGTCAACAAAAACAAAGGACTGATTTTGCGGAAATTATGCATAAGAGTGCTACATGGATGGGCAATGCACTCCAAACTTAAACTAAAGAACAAAACACATTGTCTTCGCAACTGACATATAATTAAGAATGACTTTAAGCTTGTACACACCTCACACTTTGGTATGTTTCTCCTAGTTCCTCCGCAAGCACAGGCAAATAAGTCAATGCAGGTCCACTTTTGGCCATCAGTGAACAATCGACTGAACAACCTAATTTAGACCCAAAATATGAACAAAATATCTAGAGGGGGAGTGAATAGGTATATTTAAAAATGTTAGTGCATTTTTGTGTTGGCATCATTCCGTGTCAAACTATGTCGTTATCGAATTGTAATTTTGGTCTCCACATTTGTTCAAGAGTTAGAGTTGATGGTCTGTCCAGAGTCATCACATTCAACCAGCGTTCAATAAGCGCTTGAACGCCCCTAGAAAATCCAGACAAAGTCATCACATTCAACTAGCGTTCAACAAGAGCTTGAGCGCCTTTGGAAAAATTCAATCACGTTCAATCGGCGTCCAACAAGTGCTCGGGCGCTCAATTATAATTTCAGACAGAAATATAGCGTTCGACGAGCACTCGAGCGACTTCCGGCGAATTTCAAAAATTACTGAATTTTTGGACTTTCCTTGTGAAACCAAGGGAAACCTTACTAGGTTTTGAGAGAGGCCGTCCAAAACAAAATTGATGCCTCCATTAAGCATAATTGTGCCTTCTTCCTCGAGAGAATACTCCTAGAAGATTTGTGCTTCAATATTGATGAGTTTTTCTCTATTCTTCAGTCAAATATCTTTGTAACCTCACTACAAGAAATATGGCCTTTAGCGACGAATTTATTAGCAACACACCTAATTTCGTAGTTAAAAATCTATTTTTTGCAACGAAAAAGTATTTCGCTGCTAAAATACCTCTTTTTGCAACAAATATAAAATTTCGTTGCTAGAAGATGGTTTTAGCGACGACTTTATCAGTGACAAATCGAACGTTGTCGCTAAAAGCATCTCTTCTGTGACGAAAATATTGTTTTGTAGCTAAATACTTAAAACACATGCTTTTAGGGACCAAATTCTACGTTCATTACTAAATGCGTTATCAGCGACAAACTCAATTTTGTCGCCAAAAGTACCTTTTGCAACAAATATAAAATTTCGTTGCCAGAAGATGGTTTTAGCGATGACTTTATCAACGACAAATCGAACGTTGTCGCTAAAAGTATCTATTTTGCGACGAAAATATTGTTTTGTAGCTAAATACTTAAAACACATGCTTTTAGCGACCAAATTATACATTCATTGCTAAAAGCGTTGTCAGCAACAAACTCAATTTTGTCGCCAAAAGTTCTTTTTGTGTGACGAAAATATTGTTGGTCACGAAAGACATAAAATAAATATTTTTAGTGACAAAATTCTAAATCGTCGCTGAAAACGTTATGAACGACGAACCTAATTGCGCCGTTAAAAGTACCTCTTTTTTGTCAAAAATATTATTTTGTAGCTAAAGACTTTGGATGCAATTTTTTTAGCTACAAATGTAGAATTTGTAGCTAAAATACATTTTGTGACAAAAATGCTTTGTCATTAAAACATAAAATAAAGAGCATATAAAGTATAAAGGTGCAAAACAAACGTAACACTTAGAGTCTAAGCGCACCGCGGTGCTTTATTGTTTATCGCATCTGAGTCTTTTATTTTCCCCTATTATTCCCAAATGTAGATTCTCAATCCCTTTGCCATCTCTCTCGATTTCACTCTCCCTCCCCTTCAAACCCTAATTTGTTAACTCTCTCTCCGTCCTCCTTCTCTATCGATTTCACTCTGCCTCTCCTTCAAACCCTAAATGGCTAACTCTCACTTTCGATTTCTCTCTCTTCTTCCTCTTTTTGAACCTACTCCACGTTACAGCCGGAGCTTAATCATTTTTTTCTCTGAACAAACCTCCATCCGAAACTTTCTTTGGATCTTTGAATCTCGACGCGAAGCGAAGACCGGCATCCTTTCGCTTCAGCTACACGTGCCTAGCCCCTTCATGCTTTTGCGTCGTTGGTTTCTCGACGATACATCGCCGGCAGATCGTTGTTTGTACTAAGCCCAATAAATCATCCGAATTTTCTGCGGTTTCTTCAACTGAAGGACGCTCTGGTGAGAAATTCAATTTCTCCTGAGGAAACCTATTTGTTGACTTCGCAAGATTATCTCTTCTGATTGCATTTCTTTGTATTTATCTTGCTGGGAATATGTTTGTATGGCTGTATGCGCTTATGGGTGCCCCTTTGGGAGTAGTTCGATTTCTAGTCACACTTATTTTGGAAATGTTCATATAATGATTTGGTTCCGTGTAGGGTTTTGAGGATCAAATAACATCAGTGGGATGGTGAATACTAGAGAAATTTCGACCTTTCTGGTCTTCTTTGCTTTTTAAAACAAAAATCTCTCTTTGCTCGGTATCTAATTTTGGTCTTATTTTTGTTAATCTTGGGTCAATTTTATCACGACTTTAGTTGGTCTACTTCTATAGTACGGTGATATATTAGAAGTCCCTTTGTGAACTACAGTTTTCACAAAACTATATACTTCAGCTATTGGGAGTTTCTGCAATGCTTATTGCCCCGTAAGCCCCAATTTTTGGGACTCTTTGGTTTGAGACATGAGACTGTCGTTCAAATACTTTGAGCTTTACTTAGTCAGCATGTAATGACTGTTTGTTGGACATGCAGAAAATATGAAGAGAGTAGTCCTCCACATGTAGAAGATTTTTGTTACATAACGGATAACACTTACACGAAGGAAGAGGTAATATTGATATTTCTGTTGTCTTTCAAAATATGCTTCAGTTTATAACACAAATTATAGCATAAATTAAGCTAATTTAATAGTTGTAGAAAACCTAAAGGTGAAGGCTTGGCTTGATAAGTTTCATTGTCTGGGACTGGAGGAGATATAATTGATATTGACTGTGTCTTTTGTCTTTCACTCCTCTTTCTCTGCTCCCTAAGATGCACTAGTATTTTGTTCTTATTAAGTGTATGAACTACAATAAGTGTAAAATTTGCTTTTGTGCTACAGGTCAGAATTTGTCGGGAGAAGGCAACATGACATGTATATCCTATAAAAAAACTTAAGAAATCAGAAATGCTTCGTAGAGGCCAGGTATACTTTTATCTAACCAGCCAGATTGTATCCTTTTAGGTCGAGCATGTAAAGGCTGAAAGGAATCTGCTTGCAGAGGTTGACAGCAACAGTCCTCTTGCAATTTTTTCTGGGTTTTTATTATTTGGGTGTAATGGGTTTCCTAATCGTAATAGTTGCAAATATCATGTTCTGCAGGGTATTTTTGCATCCATGGGGCAGTTTGTTGATGGACTGAAGTTCTCCGGAGTAGGACTTAGGATATTCTATTTTCTGCCTTTTGGTGGTGGTTGGGGGGAGTATGGGGCGAAGGAGGGATTGAGCTCATTATTGAAGTTCAAATCTCTCATGGGTTCCGTAATACAATGATGTCTACAAATTTGTGGTTTTAGGTTTTGGAAGGATGTCAAAGCACTGTATAAATTTTGCAGTCTTATGCTATTTTGCTAATCGATATTGGTTTCCCATTTGAAACTGAATATGCATATCTGCTTGTAGAGCGTGACCCCACATTTGTCTCTGGGCGGTGAAGTTTTTTGGGCTGGTCAGCATCGAAAGTCAGGTGTTGGGTATGCTGCTCGTTACAACACAGACAAGATGGTAAGGTGGCTTTGTTGCCATTCTTTACCACGTATTCTTTTTTTATATTGGACTTTCTTCACATTTTATCTTGTAGGATGTTGAGAGCATGATGAAGGTTTCAGATCAACTTTCTCATACACATGCCTCTAGTCCCTTGTGCAGCTTAAAAAAGCCTCAGAGGTCATTTCTGTGCCGCCGAATCTCACAAGATTCAAAGTTGGCTGACGCTGAACATCTTACTCAATTTGTATTTTAATTTACTTGTGCTGGAAACGTGCAGATAGTTATAAAATTACTGATTTGTATTTGTTTGAAAAGGGTATATCCCTTGAATTCGTGTTTGGATATTCCAAGTATATTGATATTTGGCCCCAAAACATTTATAAAGATTGGGCAATTCATTTTGTCAATATTTGTGCATTTTTTCAAGTGTAAAACTCTCAACAAATGGTATTTCGTCACGACTAATAAAAATTAGACCACTAGTTTTGTGATCTCGTCCAAACAAGTTTTGTCAACGAAAAGAAATGGCGACCAGAAATATTTGGTTAACAAACATTAAGAATGATCACCGATAAGATTTTACAGTATCTTCTAATGACGGAAGATTCCATGCCTCCAATGACCAAACGATCGGTCAATATAGTTGCCAATAACGACGAAACTGATTTTGGTGGACAAAAATCTTAAATCACAAGGTTCGAGTGACCATCGCCTAACCACTACAAGTCGTCTCCGGACATCCAAAGCTGACCAAAACTGGACTTTGCCCGACCATTCCACCCGTCATCTTACATGAATTTTGTTGTAGTGCCTTCATGGAGTTGAAGGTGTGTTGAAGAACAAGAGTGTTCGATAAAAAATCCATAAGAAGATCCTCAAAGGTTTGAGGGGAATGCCGCACGGAGCGGGTCTAAGCAGGGAGGCTTAAATTATTACATTAGGTTTGTCAGAGTCAAGCAACTGGGGTTGCCCGTGTCTAAATCATTGTTTGTAAGGTTTTCTTTTTAGTGGATTTTAAGTGGCTGCAAGCCCGGAGTGATTTTTCCTTTGAATGATATTTCAAAGGTTTTTCACTTTGTCATCAAATTCTTATTTTTTTGTGTGATTGAAGTTTGATTTAATTTTTCGCTGTCTATTTGTTGATTGAGTTGATTATTATGCATATCTAGGCTGAACAATTATAGAACATGTTTTAAAATTGTTATTGAATTTGCAATTAGAGGGGAAACGCATATTCACCCTCTCTAGGTGTTAATAGGGTCTAAACCGAATTTTTCAAAAAAAATTCAACAATCTTTTTAAAACAATAACCTATCCTATATATTATCAATCCTAATAAAATGCTTCCAATGAAAAATCTACCTAACAATGCTCAAACACAACTATTTTGACAGAAAACAAATAAACCACAATCTGTAAAATCTGTAAATAACATAGTATTATTCTGATCTGACTACAAGTGACTCCGAATAAACTACGGCAAACGAACTTACAGATTTAAAAATGAAATTGATTAACAATCAATATAACAACTCACCAATAAACTAATTCTAATCAGCAATTTACCAACCTCTGATTCTTGGACATTCTTTGTACAGTAATCTTCAAATCAAGAGAATTCAAACTCTTAACACAAAGAACAAGATTGGTTAATAAGATAATAATGAAAATTGATAAAGAACAATAAACACAATCGTAACACCAAGAATGATTACAAAGAGAAAACTCCCTATGGAATGTGCTTAATGAGAAAAAAACTATTCGAGCCCGTAGACCATTCGAATCCACTAGTTTTCAATCGATTTACAAAGTGATCTATTGAAAAAACTAACATAGCCTATCAAAACACTTAAAATCTAACTCGATTTACCATAAACTGAATATGCAAGGACGTAGAATGTCTAAGTCCACATGGAAACTCTGATCTCGAATGACACTTGATCTCCACGTACGATCCTTGTGCCATCAAAAGCCATGGCCGAACCTTTCAGCCACAATCATTCAGAACCTTTGAATCTTCAACACTCTCAAATGGTGTATGGGGAATCGGGGATCAAATTGACAATTTCATAAAGATATTCAGCAATAGTGGCCTTCACAAAAATATCCAACGTTCAATAAGAAGAAGACGATGAAGCCATAAGGTTTCTTGGAGAATCTCTTTCTTGAAAATACATAAATCTTGGGCGTTGATAAAATGTCTAACCCTCTCTTGCGAAAACACCCTTTGTATATCCCTTTCAAGCATGAAAGGCTAACATATTTTAGCCCTCTTTCTTATTTTTTCTCGAAACAATAAAAATGACAAAAATACCCCCATAGGTTTTTTGAGTTTAAATGCCAAAAACAGTTACACAAACTCTAAAACTCCAAAAACCTCTACCCTAGCCTACCTTCAACCTCTCTCCTTCCATCGGCGACTCCTCCGGCCACCCACCCTTCACTCCCACACCATCTCCGGTTGTTGTCCTTTCTCTTCTTCTCTCTCCTTGCTTTATTAGCTCTTTGTTCGAAATCTTGGCGGCTAGATGTCAGCGTTCATGTGGGTCTTTGGAGGACACAACCTAGCTAGTCCCCATCACCTCCTACAAGCAAGCCCAGTCGTACCAACCCGAATTTGATTGGTCTAGCCTGACCTTGTTCCTCATTTTCGGGCTATTTTGACGGAATTTGGAGACCATGCACCTCTTGGGTGGTTCCAGCAGCCCCAAGCGTGCCCAATGCCACCAATAAGTTTACATTCTGGCGATGCGTGGACCTTATGTGTCGATGACAGCCGCACTTCTTCCCTACACGTCATCGGCGTTTTGGCCTTCTCAGCTTGTTTTTTTGGTGGCTCTCTGATTCCGGCTCGGCCTTAGTTGTTTCCTTTTATGTTGTTCTAGTTCTCTGATGGGCCTCTCTGATCCTTTGTGGATCTTTTTGGTCTCTCAATGGATCTTATTGTGCCTAGGTTGTCAGTGCTCTTATTACTAGACCGTTTAGACTTTAGGTCTCAGTATTTTCATCTACCTTTATCGGGCACCGCTCTCTGCTTAGCATGGAGAATTTCGTGGTTTTCCTACTAGTTTTCTTTTGCAGCCCGGTTTTAGTTAGGTCCTATGTAGGTTTATCTTTGTATGGTTCTAACTTTTCTCTCTATATTTGTACTGTCTTGCGTTAATGAAATGATTTTTCGAGGGAAAAAATAAAAAAATAGACAGCCAATGCAAGTCATTTTATGTCAATAAAAAAGTTCTGCAAATGAAGGACAAAAATATCACAAAATGAATTTTTAGAGTTCACAAGATCACCTTAAATATATGATATAGGTGCCTCAAAGAGACCAGGAAAAGAAAGTATTTCATGCTTGGAAGAAGGACATGGCAGAACAAGACCAGAAGCTATTAATCACTCAGAAGAAGATAGAGTATCACGAAATAATATTCCACAACAAATTGTAATACAATCAAGAAGGGGAAATTCTTCACCCCTTCCCCCTCTCTTTTTTCCTTCTCTTTTTTCCCTTCATCTTGCCTAATGATCCCTAAAAGACCCAACAAGTTCCAAGATTCAAGTTCATCCTAATATCCTTTTCCTTTCTTTTTGATAATTGAATATAAAATTATATATGTCATAATTGCTAAAAAAACTACTAACCCACTCATTTGACGCCAACGGTACCCATTGCTTAATATTTTGTTTGGTCACTCATATAGCAACACAAGCACACCACCATTTTCGTTTTGCTTCCAACCCTAGTCTTCTCCTTTGGAAGCCAGAAGGTGAAAAGACAAAAAATTTTGGAGAAGACGCATGACATATATGCATATGTATCTGACGAGAAGAGGCCATGATTCCCATCAGAATAATTTTTTTTAAGTCAAAATGGTCCAAATAAAACAAAGAGGCATTGTTCTGCCCAGTGGCCATGGCCAAAATTATCTGCTTATATACTTGTTTCCTATCAACCATTGTACCCTTGCCAAAAACGACAACACTTAACATATATCATCGTTGATGAAGCCAAAATTTACCGGCCTATCACAAAGTCTATTGGGCAAAAGGCCCCAGAGAACTAGGCCAGCTACTCAGCGCTTGAGACAGGTTGAAAGGTTGACCAGCATATTCCTTCCTCCTACAAGTAAAGAAAATAATCAAGGGCACTGGGTCCCCCCGTAGGGGATATCTCCGATACTTTTGTTAGTTACCATGTTTCTATATATTTGGTTCTTAGAGATTTTTCAGAGAAGAGGAGCTTACCTCCTTTTAGAATCTCTTTCCTGCATTTACTCCCGCCTTTCATGTATGGGCTTGGGCCTCTTTTTCTTCTCTCTCGACCCATCCATTCCACCCTTAGACCCTATTAATCTCATCCACTTTTTTCGCTGAGTAATAATCCTATCAGGTCTGTCTCCCTCGATTGGATCAACTCTCCTTACTTTTTATCCCCTTGTCTAATCTTCTGAGATGTCAACCAAAAGATAAAATCATTGCTGCTTTGCGTGCACTTCCATACCTTATAAAAAGCTTCTTCAACAAGCCTTATGGGAATATCCCAACCTACTTGGTTTAGCCTACTCCTAATATTCCTTGATAGGGAAACATTCACTGCACCTGTATGACAAGCCTATGTTTAACTGTATTTAGGCTTTCAGTTATGGGCTATTATAGGAGGGGAACTTTTCCTCCTCCATCAACCGTCAACATTATATTTCAGTCTCCATAGATATATTAGAGGAATCACTATAGTTCTGAAAACTCAGACAAAAATTAGGGTTAGATAAATACATAGATAAAAAGAATTAAGGGACAAAAATGACTGCTCTGATTCCATTAAGTAATTTCCAATAGTGACTCGGGAGTTTTTTTTTTTCCTTCTTTATCTGAAAATCGCCACTCAAAAGGTCTCGGCTATGCTGTACTGGCCGTGTGACGGAGCATAGACCATATAGAAAGAAGAATGTCGAGGGAAAGAAAAAAAGATGATGGCATTTTTGTCTTTTGACAAAAAATCTCACTCTACCTCGAAACGTGTCGTTTTCGCCTAGAAGATACAGAAACCACGTAAACTCTGTTTGGTTCTCTGGAGAGTGTTCTTTTGAAATTATCGACACAAAGGAATGGACTTTTACTAATGACAAATCTGGCCATGCAAGAATGGCACTTGTGAGACCACCAAGATCACTTAACGCTCATACGGACCAAAATTACCTACCAAGAGCATCTAAGGTATTCCACCACTCTCTCGGCCATGATCTTTATAGCACAAGAGCTTCTTCACTGCATTGCGTTTCCAAGGTTAACAAATGTAGCGCTTCGATAAAATCGGGTGCTCTGGATAATCAGCATTTAAATGGTAATTCATCAGATCTTAAGTTGATCAGGGAGTACGTAAATGATGGATTATTTGAAAATGCAATAAAGGCCTACATTGGAATGATTGAATTTGGTTTTCCAGCTGAGCAATTTAGATTCTTTACGTCATTAATCAAGGCATTCGGTGGGCTTTCTGATAGAGGTAAGGTCAAACAAATTCATGGGCATGTGTTGAAGTTGGGAGTTCTACATGATGTTTATGTCGGAAATTCGCTTTTGAGTGCGTATTGGAAATGCAGTGCGGTAAAAGATGCAGTTCAGCTGTTCGAGAAAATGTGCGAGAGGGACTCTGTTTCATGGAATGGCATGATCTCTGGATTTTGCCAATCAGGTGATTGCATGAGTTCATTGCTAACTTTTAGAAGGATGATTTGGGAACTTGGTCTCTACCCGAATCGGGTAGCTTGCCTTTCTGCTCTGTCTGCTTGTTCTTCGATTGAGTCCTTTATTCGTGGAAGAGAAATCCATGGGTTTGTTGTGAAAAGTGGCTTGAGTATTGATGAGTTTCTAGTCAGCGGATTGATTGATATGTACATGAAATTTGGGGACATAAGGACAGCAGAATATGTTTTTAAGGGAACGTTTGATAAGGAGTCGAAAAATACAGTGATATGGAATGTCATGATCTTGGGCTATGTCTCTAATGGATGCTTGTTGAAGGCATTGGACTTGTTCCTCGAGATGTTGGCAAGGGAGATTATACCAGATGCTTCTACTCTAGTGACTGTTTTGGTTTTATGCTCTCAGTTGTCAGATTTAGCAGTAGGAAAGCAAATCCATGGATTCATTGTAAGCTTTGGACTGGATGACAATGTAAGAGCTGAAACAGCTCTTATAGACATGTACTTCAAATGTGATGATCCTGAAACTGGGTTGGAAATCTTCAGGAGGTCTCAAAATCGAACATTGGTCATGTGGGGTGCAGTAATCTCAAATTGTGCTCAGAGTGGTTATGCTACTGAGGCATTGGAATTGTTCCATACTTTCATATTAGATGGTAGCTTTGCTGATTCTGTCATACTTCTGGCTGTTCTGCGAGCATGTTCATCCTTGACTCTTAAGCCAAGAGGCATGGAAATCCATGGACTGACAATAAAGACAGGGTTTGGCAATGATGTTTTTGTTGGCGGTGCCCTAGTTGATATGTATGCGAAATGCAGAGATATCAAATCTGCTCAGAAGGTTTTGTGTAGATTACCGGAAAGGGATTTGGTCTCCTGGAATTCCTTAATATCTAGTTATGCTCAGAATGATTGTGCAGATGAAGCTTTGAAGGCTTTCCATGATATGCAAACTGAAGGAGTTGCACCTAACACTGTAACAGCTGCATATATTCTCTCTGTATGTGCTCATTTGTCTGTCATGGTCCTGTGCAAGGAGTCACATTGTTACCTGTTACGGAGAGGGTTTGAGTCTGATGTTCTTGTGAGCAATTCTCTAATTGCTGCCTATGCCAAGTGTGGGGACATATTTAGTTCGAGGACTGTATTTGAGAACATGCTGGAAAAAAATGAAGTATCGTGGAATTCAATGATTTCTGGTTATGGAATGCATGGCCGTATAGATGAAATGTTTGCTCTATTTGAAAAGATGAAAGAATCAGGCATGAAGCCAGACCACACAACTTTCATAGCTCTTCTTTCTGGATGCAGCCATGCAGGGAGAGTTAACATGGGATGTAAATATTTCAAAAGCATGGCTGAAGATCACAAACTTGAGCCTCGAGTTGAACACTACACATGCATGGTTGACCTTCTAGGTCGAGCTGGCCAACTAAAGCAGGCGTATGATCTGATTATGGCCATGCCTTGTGTTGCAGATGATCGCATATGGGGTTCATTGCTTGGATCATGCAAAACTCACGGTTGTGAGAAGCTCGCAGAACTTGTGGCTAACAACATATTCAAACTTGATCCTGCATGCATTGGTTACCGTGTTCTCCTTTCAAACATATATGATGGGGTTGGGAAACAAAACGAAGTCACTAGAATCAGATCAGAAATCAAAGACATGGGACTTAGAAAGAAGCCTGGATGCAGTTGGATTGAAGTTGACAACAAAATTCATATTTTTATTGCAAGTGATCATTCACACTCTCAGGTAGAAGAAATATATGCTGCAATAGATAGTTTAACGACAGAGATGGAAAGGGCAGGATATAACCCCCAAACACAAATGAGCTTTTGGACCTGATGATTGTGAATGGACAAAATGTAATAGACTGACACACGGTAAACAATGTGTATGCCAGCCGGGAAATTATTTCTGACACACAGATTGGTTTTGTTTACATATCTGGCTTTTTTTCTTCAGGAGATTGTTGAGCTTCCAACAGCTGGTTCTAAACAGAATAAGGAATCATCTTTCAGGTGTTTTTGTGGGTGAAGGATGTCTGTTCCGGCGCCTAATCATCCCTAAGTTGTGAAGCTCTCTCAATTGAGCTGTAGCCCAGAGCCAGGTGGAAAATGCATAGGGGTCAGGTGCTTCACCTATTCTTACACCCAATCTGATTATGGCCACGCCTTGTGTCCCAGATCATTGCTTGGATCGTGCAAAGACTCACAGTTGCCGGTGGTAAAAAGGTAGCAGAACTTGTGGCTAACAACATAACACACATGCATTGGCTACCTTGTCCTCCTTTCAAACACAAATGAAGGTTTTGGGGAAAGATAATGGAGCTAATAGAGCTGGAGATGGGACTCAAGAGGCAAACTTGGATGCTGCGGGACGAAGGTCGATAATAAAGTTTCTGCAGTTATTGCACACAATCGGTCACTAGGAGAAAATTTTCTAGTCATATTTATTATTATTTTCTTTGCAGTTAAGGCTATTTAAAATTAGTTATGGAACCAATTGGAATACTTATTAAGTTGACGCCTGTGGCATCTTCGGAAATTAGTTTTGTTGTGCTAACCAATATCTTGTAACGCCTAATATATTTGGACTTCGAGTTTACAACTAAAACTCTTGCCTCTGCAACTATGTGACTACACGAAAGCACAACCTAGATTGCTGTGTTTTATTACTTTAACCACAAGTCATTCATTTCCAACAAAAAATAGCAAATTTTGTCACCTCGGTAGCTATGTCTACTGTTGTTGGTCATCCTCTCCTAACATGGAGCTCAATCCCTTTTTGAGATTTTGTTAGTCATCTTTTACAGCATGGTGTTAGTTAGGCCTTAGGGCTGTGCAAAATACCCAAAATCGGACCCGGTCGAGGCAGATTTATCCAGGTTCGGGGTTGTGTCGGGTTTTATTTAAAGGAAAACTAATCATTCGGGTTCAAGTTCGGATCTTTAATGCTGAACCGAATCATACCCTAACCCAACTCATTTGTAAACAAAACTAAAAAACAAGAAAAATGCCATATACACCCTTAGCGAAACACATTAGTTTCTAACCCTCCCTCCCCTATCTTGATCACTCATCACTCGAAAGTTCAAAACAATCTCTCACTTCCTTACCCCCTCGCCAGCTGCCGCCTTCTCTCAATCTCTCTCTCTCTCTCTCTCTCTCTCTCTCTCTCTCTCTGTCAGCCCCTCTATTTCGATCTGCTTCTAGCCTTCGTGGTTCATGGCTTGAAATTTCATGCTTGCTCAGTGGCATTACAAGGTAGATATCAATTGCTTCTATTTATATATTTTGCTCCATCTCCTCACAGGGCCGGCTGAAGGGGTAGGCAGCTTGGGCGGCTGCCTAAGGCCCCTACCTCCAAGCAAGGCCCCAAGTTATTTGATTAGGAGAAAAAAAAAGGCTCAAGTAAGAGTGAAGTATAGTGAAACAAAAATATATCTCATAATTTTTTGTATAAAGGCCTCAAAAATTGTTTATGCTCAAAATTCATAGGTAGCTCTATTTTGTGAAAAAACTTATTTAATTTTTGTCACATACAATACAAGAGCATTTTAAAGTATGTATATGTTTAAAATATATTTTTTATTATATTCAAAAATAAAAAGGCCTCGCTTTTAATCTCTGCTTTAGGCCTCTATTTTCATTTAGCCGGCGCTGTCTCCTCACCAGCACCAAAGGTAGAAGGGAAATTGAAGAATTTGAGGATACGTAAGTTGCTTTCCATACTCGGTGTAGTTGAGAGGAGTGTGCCTCTGTTTTTTAAGGTGCTGCAGATATTGGGTGCAGGATCCATTAAAACCGAAGCAGAGTCAAACCCAATTGCAGGTCCGGCTCGGGGTTCCATCCCATTCGGGGTCAGGGCGACAAATATCTTCCTGAATCATTCGGGGTTGGGGAAATCCGAACATGGACCCGGTTTGCCCAGCCTTAGTAGGCCTCATGTAGGTTTATTTCTAATTTATGAAATGAAAATCTTATGGCATTATTCTGAAAAAAGAGAGAGAGAGAAAAGAAAAGAAAAGAAAGAAGGCGATTATTGCATCTTGTTCAAAGGCTTGTCGCAAGACGCCACGCCTATCCTGCTATCCTTCCCCATATAAGAACCACGCTGAAGGAGCTCCCAACACCTTGTCTGAACACACCGAGGGATCAAGGGAGTGCTCTTGCAGTTAGATATCTATGCTTTTGGATGTTTGGCTCATAGATGTTCTCTCAATTGATAAGGTAGGCAATGCTTCAGGACAACCTTTTTTTATGGCCGGCAATGTCCTTGGATGCAGTACAGTCCTTTGGATTATGGACTATGTATTGAAATATTTGAATTTAGTCAACGATTCTTGTAATTATCTTTGTGATTCTTTCTTATTCTAGAGACAACGCAGCTATACGTTAGGTGTAAAAAAATTTAGGCTTATAGCTTGATTGCAGGAATAATTGATAGCTTGATTGTAGAATCTACACTATTTTTTTTTTTGATAAGATTGTAGAATCTACACTATTGATCCATCACTATATAGGTCTGTACATATTTATTGAAAGTATGAATAAAAATATTCCGCTTGAACTCTGTTTCTAAAGTTGGTATCAGAGTCAGGTTCCGCCTGTCCTTTTTCGATCATATTTCCATTGACACCACACCAGAAAAAAAGAAAAGAAAAGCCTCACAACCTTCATCCCTCATTGCGTCACCATGAGCAAGTCAGATTTTGAAGTCTCTGGGCCCAAAGTTGCTCCTATTATTATTCACTTCGAAGGCTCATCTTTCCATGCAGGGATTGTACTCAATGAGACAAACTGTGATATGTGGTCTCAAATCATAGAGATGCATATTGCTGAGAAGGAGAAGCTCTCCTTTATTCGTGGGAGTTCATTGCTACCTACGGAGAAAGATGATGGCTATAAGAAGTGGTATGCAGATAATCAAAAGGTCAAGCGATGGTTGTTGATGTCAATGTCTCCAGCAATTATGAAGTGATATATTCACTTACCCACTGCTCGTTACATTTGGAACGCTCTTTCTAAAGCATTTTATGATGGAACAGATGAGTTACAAGTTTTTGCCTTGAATCAGAAGGCTTTCTCTGCCAAACAGAAGGGGATAGCACTTTCTGTATATTATCGAGAATTAACTGAAATTTTTTGTGAGTTGAATCATCGTGATAAAGTGATCATGAAGAGTGAAAAAGATGTTGAAACTTATGGAAAATCAGTTCAGCAAAGGGTGTATATTTTTCTTGCTGGATTAGATGGTGACTTTGAACAAGTCCGTGGTGAAATTCTGAGAAATGACCATATTCCTGAATTAGAAGAATGTTACGCGCTGGTCCGTCGTGAATCTATTCGACGTACAATGATGAATGGAGAACTTGACAACTTTGAAGCTTCAGAATCAACAAGATCGAACAAGGTATAGCCATCATAAGCATGGTGTTGACAAATCCACCTACAAATGCACTCATTGCGATCAAACGAGTATCAAAAGTCGATGCTTTGAACTTATGGGGTATCCCGAATGGTGGGATCACAATTGTGATCCATGAAAGAAGAATGCCAAGAAGACCTCCTCTGTTGCAGTTGTTGAAACAAAGATAGAGGAAGATATTGCTAGCAAGGCCTCGGTATTGGCAACAACTATAGATAAGGGTGGTAAGGTCTTCAATATTTCTGCACCTGCTTCTAATAATGCATGGATAATTGATTCTGGTGATATCGATCATATGACATTTGATTCTAGTCAGGCCTCTCTATTAAACCATCCTAACAAACATCAGTTTCCACTGTCAATGGTACTTCAAACCAGATTATTGGGGAAGGATTTGTACCCCTCGATAATACTTTGAATTTAGATTATGTTTTAGTTGTTCCATTTTTGAATTATAACCTTTTGTCGGTTTCCCAAATAACCACTGCCTTATCTTGTGTTGTCATTTTTTGCCTGACTTTTGTGTGTTTAAGGACATCCGAACAAGGTAAACGATAGGTTGTGGTATTAGGCGAGGGAAGTTGTATTATCTTGACTTGGTGTCTAGCAGTTCGAACAAGTTGCATCAAAGTTTTAGATGTGGATGGTTCCCAGGGGGAGAAGAAAAAATCTGAAATTTTCTTATGGCATCGACGTTTGGGGCATGTCTCTTTTGATTACTTGCAGAAATTATTTCCTAGTTTATTTACATGATTTAATGTTTCAAGTTTTCAGTGCGATATTTGTGAACTTGCAAAGAGCCATCGTGCTTCATTTCCATTAACTTTGAATAGAAGTTCAACTCCATTTATGGTCATACATTCTGATGTTTGGGGTCCATCCCACGTCCCTACCTTAAGTGGATCACGTTGGTTTGTTACTTTTATTGACGACCTGTACTAGGATGACTTGGGTGTGTCTAATGACGTCCAAAGGTGAAGTGACCTTGATCTTTAAAAGGTTTCATAAAATGATTTCTACTCAGTACAATGCACAGATGCAAGTTCTCTGCAGTGACGATGGTGGAGAATATATGAGTTCTGAATTACAGAAATATTTGGAAGCCCACGACATTATTTTCCAAACTACTTGTCCTAATACAACTCAGCAAAATGGGGTTGTTGAGCGAAAATATCGTCATTTTTTGGAAGTTGTCTGTGCTTCTTTAATCAAAGCTCAGATGTCGTTATCCTATTGGGGAGAAGCACTTACCTCCGCAACATATTTAATTAACCGTGTACCCTCCAGCACTATTGGTTTCCAAACACCATCTCATGCTCTTGCTGAAGCTCTTGTTGCCCCAACTATTCCCAACTTACTTCCTCGTGTCTTTGGATGTGTAGCTTTCGTACACCTTCATAAGCATCAACACAACAAGTTGCAACCTCGAGCTTTGAAATGTGTCTTTCTTGGGTACACTACTCATCAAAAGGGGTATCGGTGCTATCATCCTCCAACTCAACGAATGTTTATTACATTGGATGTAGTTTTTCATGAAGACTCCATGTTTTTTCCTCCGAGCCTCAACTTCAGGGGGAGTACCACCAAGAGGAAGTTCAGACTATAGATTATGATGTTCACATTTCTACAGAAGTTCCACCTAGTAACCAGGATATAAGTGGTATTAATTTGGATGGTAGTGGTGATGACTTACAAACTGGGCTAGTCAATCAAGACGTGAGTGAATTTGATTTAAGTGGTATAACTTTGGACCAAAGTGGTGATGCACACTTAGAATCTGAAACTATGGCTTCACCTTCGTCCACTGATACACCAAACCAATCTCTTGCTAAGGATGTTTCTTACTTTGTGCCTGAACCTGTTAGAAAACAGCTACCACAACGCCACACCAGAGGTATCCATAAACCCACATATGAGCCTGAACTTTCTAGTAAAGTTAAATATCTCATGAGTCATTATGTATTTGACCATCGCTTGTCTGAATCAAAATTGAAATTTGTAAATCAATTGTCTACTATATTTATTCCTAACAATGTGTAGGAAGCCATAACCGAACCCGAGGTGGAAAGTAAAAGAGTTTAAAGACCTTAATTATGTGACTGATTGATTTTGTATATCATTTTCTATCCTTTATATAGTTACAGAGAGAATTTTCTACAAGGAAATAAAAGCGCACTTTAGGCAATATAGTAGATGCAAAATAATGCAGATCCTAGAGTTACGAGAATCAAGGTAAAAGATAACGGACAGATATGCAGCTGAAGACAAGGCTTGATTTAAGGCAGCAATCAATTGCCTCGTATACGCCCCCGCAAAATGGAGGTACCGTCGGTGATTCCAATTTTGGAACAAAGCAGTTGCAAATGGGACTTGGAGAGAGGTTTTGTAAAAAGATTCGTCAACTGGTCTTGTTTATGAACATGAGAGATTGTGACTTGGCCACGGGTGACGTAGTCACGAACAAAGTAAAGATCAATGGCAATGTGCTTCATGCGGGAGTGCATAACGGGATTGAGGCTGAGTTGAGTAGCGCCAATGTTATCACATAGCAGAGAAGGTGGTCGTGGCAAGGAGACACCTAATTCAGACAAAAGAGACTGGAGCCAAGCAACTTCTGAAGTGGCAGCAGCGAGAGTACGGTACACGGCTTCAGTGGAGGATCGAGCAACAACCGTTTGCTTGCGAGTGCGCCAGGAAATAAGGCTTTGCCCAAGGAACGCAAGGTAGGTGCTAGTCAAAGTCCGATCATCTTGGTTGTTGGCCCAGTCAGCGTCGGAGTAGGCACACAAGTGGAGAGGAGAGGCTCGATGAAGTAAGATGTCATGGTTGACCGTGTGTTTGAGGTAGCGTAGAAGACATTTCGTAGCTTGCCAATGAATGGTGCTTGGACAGTGCATAAACTGTGCCAGTTTGTTGACAGCGAAGCTGATATCTGGGCGTATGAAGGACAAGTACTGAAGGGCACCAATGACACGACGAAATTCAGTGTTATCCACAGGAGCATAATCATCATTAAGATGTAACTCAACAGTAGATAGCGGAGTCATGACAATCTTGGCACCCTCCATCTAGGTTTTGTCAAGCAGATCACGTACATCTCGTTGCTGAGTGAGAAAGAGCCCATTGGAGGTAGGAATCACTTCAATGCCCAAGAAGAATCCTTGTCGTGATGTACAACCTGCGAAATGTGAGCCGAACTACTACCGGTGGTGATGAGATCATCAACGTAAACCAATATATGTAGAACATGAGTGCCAGAGTTAAAAATGAAGAAAGAACAATCTGAGTGAGAGTTGTTGAATCTGATAGCAAGCAAGCTAGTGTGAAGGGCCTTGTACCAAGCACGAGGGGTTGCTTGAGGCCGCAAATGGATTTTTCTAGTTTATAAACAAAATAGGGACAAGAAGCATCAACAAAGCCCACAGGTTGAGTCATGTAGACAATCTCATCAAGGGTGCCATGAAGAAAAGCGTTATTGACATCAAGTTGAAACAATGGCCAAGTATTTTGCAGGGCAAGAGAGAGGATAAGTCGAATGGTGGTTGGTTTAATCACAAGGTTGAATGTCTCTGTATAGTCAAAACTCGGATGTTGGTGGAAGCCTTTGGCAACCAACCGTGCTTTGTAGTGATCAATGCTATCATCCGCTTTCTGTTTAACACGGAAAACTCATTTGTGACCAACCGGTTTTTGAGAAGGATGAAGAGGAACCAATTTTCAGGTACCATGACGAACCAAGGCATTAAATTCTTCAGACATGGCAGTATGCCAATGAACATCCTTGAAAGCTTAGGAAACACGTGGGTTCTATTGGAGGGGGACATGATGTTTGGTGACAAGTAGAGTTGTTTGGGTTTTTAAATATTGCTCTGGGATCTTGTTGTCATAGGGGGCAGTATAGGCACAGAAGTGGCAGCGGGCAGAAGGGAAGTCACAAGTTCGGGAAGATCAACAGGAGAAGAGACTAAGAGCATACCTGAAGAAGGAGATCCTGGGGGTTCCACAGATGCGGGTGTAGGTGCCACATAGTCAGCCGACGAAGTGACAGCAGGCACAGGGGCAGATCAGTGATGACCGTGGGAGAGCTGGTACTGGGCACGAGTGAAGAGTTGGAGTAGGGGGACAAAAAAGGAAAAATCTTCTCGGCAAAGGTAACGTGACGGGAGACATAAAGACGTTGAGTATCAATATGCAAGTAGAGATAGACGCTTTGTGAGTCAGAGTATCCAACAAAGACACAAGGGTGGGACTTGGGTTGCAACTTATGGGAATTATAAGGACAAAGTCAGGGGAAACATATGGGAATTATAAGGACAAAGCCAGGGGAAACATAGGTACCCAAATGTTCTCAATTTGAGATAGTTGGGAGGTTGATGGAATAGTTTCTCAAAGGGACACTGAAGGTGCAAAATAGGGGTAGGCATGCGATTGATGAGGTACACAGCTACTTTGAATGCATAAACCCAATGAGAGGGGGGCATATGAGCCGTGTGTAGCAAGGAAAGTCCAGTTTCAACAACATCCTTGTGACGACGTTCTGAGGTACCATTTTATTGCGGAGTGTGAGGAGTGGTGGTGAAGTGACCAATTCCAAGGGAGGTAAGAAAAGGCTTGAGTTTAATAAACTCGCCACCATTGTCAGAATATAAATTTTTTAGCTTAACCTCAAAGCGACGTTCAAGGCTGGAAAAATGGTCAATACATATTACATAATATTTGTAACCATTTTAGTCCACAACAGGTGCCGAACCCCGGACATCTGCATACAAAACTCAAGAGGAGCAGAACTAGTCAAGGTAGTGGAAGAGAAAGGAAGCCGATGAGATTTGTGGATGTGACACGAAGTACAACTGTTGAATGGAGGAGACGACACCACTGGAAGAGAGTGAGAGCGAATAATGTGAGACACAATCTTGGAGGAAGGATGACCAAGTTGTTTGTGCCATCCTTCAAGAGAGACACTAGTGCCAACGAAATGAACCGCATGTGTCTGCCTGTCGGTCCGAAGAGCTGAGAGCGGGTAAACACTGTCACTGCATTGACCGTGAAGTAGAGGCGCCCCCGTGATCAGATCCTTCACAAGAAAATGAAAAGGGTAAAATTCAATAGAGACTCAATTGGATTTCGTGAAGCTATGAAGAGAAATAAGATTTTTTTTATAGAACGAACACACAGGACATCTTTAAGATGAAAGGTGCGTGAAAGGGAAGGAAGACTCATGGAGCCAACATGAGTCACAGGTAAACCTGTGCCAACACCAATGATGACTTCATCCTGACCATCATATTCAAAGTGAATATTGAGATTGGAGAGGTCGGAGGTGATGTTGGGAGAAGCAACGGATCCAAGAGCCATGTCTTCTCTTTGCCAGTAGAAACAACACAATTGATCACAGCATCTGTGTGACGCACTCGAGGACAGTGCTTATAATTGTGCCCAGGTTGGTCACAAAGTGACATAATGGTTCTGATTTATGATCTAATCGTCGATAACCCTACTTCTTGGAGGACCCCTTGCGAAAGGTGTTGGATTTTTGTGGAGGACCATACTTGCGTTGAGTGTTGTTGGCAGTGGCAATCATTACAAGGGAGATAGTTTCAAGGCATTTGATGCAGGACTCATGACCAAGGAGAAGATCATTAAGTTCTTCAAAGGACAGAGATGTCTCCCGAGCGAGAATGGGTGCCACAATATCACGGAAGTCAGGCCCGAGACCATTAAGAACATGAAGTGTGAGATTGCCATTGCTCATTGGTGAATCAATGAGAGCAAGTTCATCAGCATGGTCTTGATGGATTGAAGATACTCGGTGACGTGACGAGAACCACGTTGACTCAAAGTGAGTTCTTTCTTAACTACATGACGCGAGAACGAGAGCTATCATACAAGCGTACGAGCTTGATCCAAGCTTCCTTAGAGGTGTCAGGGGCAGCAATGAGTGACATAACAGTCTCTGAGACAGACGCAAAGATGGCGTTGAGAAGGAGCTTATCCTGCCGATACCAGTAAAGGTAAGCAGTACGGTCAGCAGATTGAGATGGACAAGGAAAAGATCCATCAATAAAACCGAGGAGATCATAGTTGATCAAGAGAGTATGAAACTGTGATCGCCAAGAAGGGTAGTTGGAAGGGGCAGCTTAAAGGAAGCTGAGACGCAGTATTAATGGCACCAAGGGAGTAGAGCTAGACGAGGTATTCACACCAGAAGTTGGGGTAGGACCAGAGGTGGGGTTTGCATCAGAAGTGGAGACAGGGCCAGAATGGTTAACGTCAGACATGATGTAGAGAAGGAAAAAAAATGCTCGTAGGAGACTTATAGGCTCTGATACCATAAAAGAGTTTAAAGACCTTAATTGTGACTGAATGATTTCGTTTATCATTTTCTATCCTTTATATAGTTACAGAGAGAATTTTCTACAAGGAAATAAAAGCGCACTTTAGGTTATACAGTAGCTGCAAAATATTGCAGATCATAGAGTTACGTAGGCGCTAGAATCAAGGTAAAAGATAACGGACATATATGCAGCTGAAGACAAGGCTTGTGTGGTTTTTCTTTGGCATCAATGTTGGAGGACTTTGGCTCCCCCTCGAGTTGCTTTCTTTGTTTGGGAAGCCATTCATAGGAAAATTTTGACCATTAACAACTTGAGGAGGAGGAGGAGAGTGTGCTTGACGGAGTGGTGCTATTTATGTAATAGTGATGGAGAAACGATTGATCATATCTTTCTTCATTGCACGATAGCAAGAGGATTGTGGGCGCATGTGTTGAGTACTCTTAACTACGATTGAGTTATGCCTAAGAAGCTGGTGGATGTCGTGTATTGTTGGAGGAGGAAGTTTGAGAATCCTATCGCTTCGGCTATTCAGAAGATGATCCCGACTAGCATATGGTGGAGTTTGTGGAGGGAAATGAATGAGAGACGTTTTAAGGATAAGGCCATGTCCTTGGATCGTTTGGGGGGTTCTATGTTGTATTCTCTTTTTTTGTGGGCTAATTCGGTCTTAGGTTTTCCTTTTAAGAGTTTTCTGGATTTTCTGAGTTTTATAGCTTGTATGCTCTAGAGTTTTCAGTATAATCTCTTGTATTGTTCACTTTCTTTTTCATTAATAAAGTTTTACTTACTTATCAAAAAAAAAAGACAAGGCTTGATTTAAGGCAGCAATTAACTGTCTTGTATAGAAAACTGCAATGAACGAAGAGGTAGAATCCTTGCTAAAAACAAAACTTGGGAACTTATTGATTATCCACCTGGAAAGAAACCAGTTGGATGTCAATGGGTATTTACTGTGAAGTACAAAGCAAATGGTGCAATTGAATGCTTTAAAGCGAGACTGGTGGCAAAAGGATACACTCAAACCTACAAGATTGATTATACAAGGACATTTGCAACTGTAGCTAAAATCAACACGGTTCGAGTCTTGTTGTCTCTAGCTGTGAACTTGGATTGGTCATTACAACAATTTGATGTGAAGAACGCCTTTCTACGTGGCAAGTTGTCTGAAGAAGTCTACATGGATCTTCCACCAGGATGCATGATACCCGAAATAGATAGTCAGAAGGTGTGCAAATTAAAGAAATCTTTGTATGGGTTGAAACAATCTCCAAGAGTGTGGTTCGGAAGGTTCACAAAGTCTATGAGAGCCTTCAGTTACCCTCAGAGCAATTCAAATCACACTTTATTTCTGAAGAAACGACAAGATAAATTCACTGCACTTATTGTATATGTAGATGATATGGTGGTCACATGAAATGATCCTGAAGAAAGGAAGAATCTGCAGAGTTTCTTGTCCAAAGAATTTAAAATGAAAAACCTTGGTCTCATGAAATTTTTCCTTGGAATCGAAGTGTCTCGATCTGATAAAGGTATGTTCCTTTCTCAAAGGAAATATACCTTAGATGTGTTGCAAGAAACTGGTATGTCAGCATGTCAACCAACTCATACACCATTGGAAGAAGGTTTGAAGTCATGTGTTGAATCTAATCATGTATCAGTTGATAAAGGAAGATACCAGAGACTTGTAGGAAGATTGATGTACTGAGCACACACTATGTTGGATCTTGCCTATGCATTGAGCATTGTTAGCCAGTTTATGCATAATCTTGGAGAGCAAGATATAAATGTCGTTATGCGTATTTTGAGTTATCTGAAGTCTGCTCCTAGTAAGGGAATTTTATTTACTAAGAATGTTGATTATCAAAATGTAGATGTTTATACTGATGTTGATTAGGCTAGAGCAATAGATGACAGACGCTCTACTTCATGATATTTCACCTTTGTAGGTGGTAATCTTGTTACATAGAGAAGCATAAAACAAAATGTTGTTGCAAGTTCAAGTGCAGAAGCTGAATTTAGAGGTATGACACTTGGAACTTGTGAAGCATTATGGTTAAGATCTCTCTCAAAGGATTTGGGCTATCCACCTAGGCAACCAATTCGGCTATATTGTGACAGTAAAGCAGCATGTGATATTGTCCATAATCCGGTTCAACAAGATCGTACTAAGCATGTAGAGGTAGACAGATTCTTCATTAAGAAGTTGGATGAGAAAAGTTTGGAGTTGCCTGAGATTAGATCAGAGGATCAATTGGCTGATATTCTCACTAAAGCAGTTTCAGATAGTGTTCTCAAAGTTTTTGGACAAGTTGGGCATGTGTGACATCTACGCACCAACTTGAGGGGGAGTGTTGAAATATTTGAATTATAGTCAACGATTTTTGTAATTATCTTTATGATTCTTTCCTATTCTAAAGACAACGCAGTTGTACGTTAGGTGTAAACAATTTTAGGCGTATAGCTTGATTGCAGGAATAATTGATAGCTTGATTGTATGATCTACACTATTGATCCATCACTATATAGGTATGTACATATTTATTGAAAGTATGAATAAAAATATTCCGCTTGAGCTCTGGTTCTGAAGTTGGTATCAGCATTTCCAAATTTCTACTGCAACTGTTGTGGGGGGGGGGGGGTGCACCGTTGATGTTGACGTTGTGGGGGTACTTATGCCCGAAAAGAGAATAATGATTTGGAGACTTTTGAGCTACTATAGGACCCTACTGTGTTCTTAAAGTCGGTAGTTTCTTTGTCACAAACAGGTGTAGTGATTTACCCATAAAACATATGTTTTCTGGTCGGTATACCAACAACCCATGTTATAAGAATGACATCAAAGAATCTATTGCAACAGGCCATATTATGACCTTCCAACTGTTATGTGATATTTATTGGACCTTTCTCATGGTGGTTGGGTTGCAGCTGGTCCTCCAGCTCTGACATCAAAGATAGTATTGGCACAGGACACTGGTTGGCAGTTCTTCAAATATTTTAAAACCCCACAAAACATTTCACACCTAAATGATCCTGTGACAAGAGCGGACTCTTCTTCCTACTACTCCTTAAAACTGTCGATAAATGACCCCACAATTGCATCTGGACATGGATTCTACTTAATACCTAAAACACTCACAATCATGAAAGACTGTCGATGTTTTTTTTGGGAACCTCCGAAATTTATTAGAGCCTCACATGTGGCGGAAAAATACTGTGGTTACAAACACAAAAAAACAGAAAAACCACGTAAAAAAACCAACCGACTAAGAGGAGCCAAAAATTAACGACGAATACTAGCAATACCAAGTATGTCAAGACGAATCAAACCTCTCAAACGACGAGACATATGTTCAACTCCCTCAAACCTTTTTGTGACTCTTGCCGCACCTAGACCTGCTAAAAAACAGGCTACTTGATTACCTTCTCGATATTGATGAGAAATGATGAAAGATAGACCACGAAGCTTTGATCTTTGATACTAAGTCTTCCCAATAGTCCCAAAGATACCAAACCGTGCAATAATGGGTGGATATCCAATTCACCACCAGGGATGAATCGCACTCGATTTCAACTAGAGAAAAACTCATCTCTTTACATAAATTCACACCCATAACATCAAGAAGTGGTCACTCAAACTAGAAACGAGTAAAGTTAATCTAATACGAGGTGGAAGATGTGGCTCCCGGCAAGTTTACGAGTACAAGACGAGCGATGTCACAAATCTGGATTTGGATATTCTACAGGCACAAACTAATGGTTATCGGTTTTCAAAACTCTGAACATCATAAGTTGGCATGGGGGTCTGATTAATGAGAAACTAGACAATCAATCCTTGAGCGTTTAACCAAAGAGACTCGTATAGACAAACTATCCACCAGCACCTATCATTTCCAAAAGATAGCATTCTTGTTATGCAACTCGGTTCACCAAAATATTCCATTGAAAATCACAGCAAGTTCGCAAAGTTTAATGCATCATTATATGCAAATGCTATGAATAAACATGATCCGTACACCCTCTTAGATATACCGACTAACAATTCAACATTAAGGATGCACCATGCTGGTAATGTCACTCTCGTCTCATTAACTCAGCACAACTGATAAAAGAGTTTGAAACATAATCGAAACCTCACAACCTCAGTCCAGTAGTGTTTCATTCGATTTCCTTAAAGATTACAGTATAAACATGGTAGAACAAACGCCATGCAGTAGCAATATATGTAAATATAGAGATTTTTAAGTAGTGAAATGAAACGATTGCTAAAGAAGGTTGATAATAATTACAAATGTATTACACAACAGTCTAGCACAGAATAATATAACCATCACCAAAAATAATCTGCAGATTGATAATACACCGAAATTGGCGCTCCGTGAATTATTTCATTCAACTGACAAGAAGAATCTAATTGAACCCCCCCCCCCCAACCTCTTTTCTTTTTCTTCTCTTTTTTCTTTTCTTTCTCTTGATCATATAAATAACCGGCCCTATGATACATCATATTCATTCTGAATCTATAAAAATCTTTATGATACCTAGACAACATCATTGGTTATACCATGAGAATTGGCATCAAGAAGGTTCTCTAGTGATCTGGCCTTCCTGTTCCGAGCTCTGCCTGCTTCTTTTAATAGCTCAGCCAACCTCCTCTTCTCATCATCTACATCAGGATTTGCTGTCCCAAGCTTTTCCTCCCTCATTACAACAACATGCTCCAAAATTTCGATTGCCTCATCCAACCTGCAGATAATATAATGAAAGGCACAATTGGTAAACCTAGATAATGTATAGCTCCAGAATTCACACCTAGCAACAATATTAAGATCCTAACAAAACAATACCAGTCTCAAAAACTGCAGTAAATAAATTCAAATATATGATCAGACAATTCATTTCCAGATTTCATTTTATTTTTTTCCTCAGCAAAATTACCAATTCAAATCCAACAATTATTCTTGAACGCATTCAAGACCCTTTTTTTGAAAACAGGTAAAAGGAAGGAAAAGAAAAGAAAAGGAAGTCCATATCTAAAGCCCCCAAATCCTCGAAAGTTCTAGCGCAACCAATCTTTAGCATGGAAGGAAGAAAGCAAAGCAAAAATTCAGCCATTTTAATCATTTTTGTTTTGGAACTAGGTGACCTAGTCAGATACTGTCGCTGAAGAACTCAATTATAACTCGAGTAGCACTTTGCTGAAACAGGGAAAAATAAACTTCTAAGCTTTTTACAATGAATAATAAAAGGAAAGGAAGAATGCAAGAACAAAAGAGAGTGTGTACCTGCCGACTGCATCATAAGTGCCAGCGAGATTGCTATATACCCCAAGTGTGTCAGGATGATATGGCCCGCACTCTTGTTCCAAAACACTCCTGGCTTCTTCAAATAACTCTGCAGCCTCATTTATGGCATAACGCTGCACACAAGCAAGTCCCATTTGGTTAAGAGCAATTCCAAAGAAGGCCGTTTTCTTCTCTCCACTTGCACGGAGCTTTGAGATGGCATTCTTGAAGGAGTTGTAGGATTCAGAATAATTTCCTAACATGTAGTACATGACCCCCATCTGGGCTTCAATGCCAGCTATTGTACTTTGCTGTCCAGGGGAATCATTATATATCTTCAATGCCTTCCGTAGCAATTTGAGTGCCTGCTCAAGCTCATCCATTGATTCATAGATAGCAGAAACATCAGTTAGCCCACTGGCAATCTCCTCTGGAGGGACCCCAGGCATGGGCTTTTCATAGATCCGGAGGGCACTCTCACAGTAGGATTTTGATTCCTTCATTTTACCTGTCTTGTTATACAACTCAGCCAGACGAACAAATACTGAACCAACAGCTGGATGATTCTCTCCTTTGGTGGTCTTGAAAACTGTGAGTGCTTTTTGATAAGCAAAAACAGCTTCATCATACCGAGACAAAGATAAGTAGGTATCCCCAATGCTACAATCAACAGAAGCCACTTCCACTTCCTGTCCATTTGCCACCAAGGCCATGCTGGCTAAAACAAGGTGCTCGAGAGCAGCTTCATGATCCCCCTTTGTTTCACATATAAGACCCATGAGTCTCCTATCCGCTGCCTCTTCAACAGAAACAGGCGAACCATTCTCTTTGTGAATGGCAAGTGCCATTTGACAAAGCCTCTCAGCCTCATTGAACTGAAATGCTTGAACGAGAGCTTCAGCCAAGTACCTACAAGTCTCCCCAACTCTTGGGTCAGTTTCTCCCAGAACTTGTCTCTGGACTTCTAGCCCTGTTGTATAGCACATTATGGAATTCTCAAGCTGCCCGAGCATTGCATAGGTATCACCCAGTTGCATGTGACCAGAAAATTTAGCAAGGGCATGCTCTTGACCTTCCTCAATAGCTGGAATGTCAAGTGAATGCTCAAGAATTGGAATCGCCTCAATATACTGGCCTAAGCTGCAGTATATTGCCGCTGTGACATGAAAACACATGACCAGTTCTAAACTGGGTTTCCCATTTGCCCATACTTCAAACGATTTTGCTGCTCGGAGAGCTAATTCAAGCGCTTTCTGGAGATTATCCCCAGACGACATCAAATGCCTTGCTTGCTTAAGTAAAAAGGGTCCCAGATCCGGATTGGCTAACTCTGGTTCAATAGAGTCCTGAGATCCATTCTGTACCTTAGACCCTCCTACAGGTGAATTTATCTGCTTCTTCACAAGAGAGACACCAATGTTTTGTTTTTTCAAACTCTTATAGCTGCGCCTATCAATAAGAGGTTTCTCAGGAGGACTTTTTCCCTTAGCACTCGATTTTAACGACGCTGCAGAGTCCACTTGCGAGAGAGAAGGTTTCTTCAAATGCCCTGGAGAAACGGACTTGGTACTTGCACCTTGGATTTCTTCCATCTTTCCTGACTTCTTACCTGTGGATGAACTACCCTTCTTAGAGGTAGAATCACTATGAGAATCACACTCTGGCCTATCAACTACTTCTTCCATTATCTCCACCTCCTTCATCTCCCCTCCCACCAGATGGCGTAACTCCGAATCAATCCTAGACTCTTCACCATCAGATCCAAAGCTTTGCCTAGATGGTGACTGATCAGAACTTTGCATCTCACATACATTTTCATAAAGCTGCTCAATTGAGGTCTCAATCACCCCACTAACAGGGAGACCAATACCTACACAACGCGGGCTTTTAGGACTCAAAGTACTCTTTGGAGACTTATTGGCAACTGAATTTTCCTTGATAGGTATAGAATTTCCGTTCAGCCCATTTGCAACCCCTTCTTCAATTATTTCATCCACAACAATGCCAGATGCAGAATTTCCATTCAGACCATTCACAACCCCTTCTTCATTACTTTTATCCATAACAACGCCAGGCATCTTTATGCGGTGGAATTGACAAAAACTCCAATATGGAATGGATTATCTGCAGCAAATATTTCACATAAGGGACACATTGATCACAACAGCTGTCACGGCAGATCCAACGAAGGAAGCATAAACATTTGCAAAGCTTTCCATGTGCATACACATACAGCGCCATAAATTCCCAATACGTATAAACTGCAAAAGGAATAGTGCACTTAACCTATGCTACATGATTGAATTGGACGCGGAGAGCATAAATGTAAGTTAACATCAAAGATTCAACTCTTGAACAAAATGCTGGTAAAACTTTGTAAGTATATAGAGAAAGTAAGCCTAACAAAGCCCAAAACTTTCGTTATACATATATAGAGAATCCATCTAAGTTTCCTCATTAGAGCGAAACTTATCGAAATATTGACTCGTGGCAAAGGGCAACATTCCAATTATAAAAGAGCCAATAAACACAATGAATCAACAACTCAAGCCCACAGACAAAATCATATCAAAACAAAAACGAAGAAACAGGTTGTGAACAAGAGAAAAAGCGTAGAACGGGCGAAAGAAATTGGGTTCAACCTTAAATGAAGATACAAATGAAGAGCAATTGGAGAGCAATTACCTTAAAATCAGCCACCAAAGTTCACAGCGAAAGGTTTGTGTTCTCTTGGTGTAATACGAACACAGAAACAGACACATATAGTGAAAACAATCTCACTTTTGGTTATGGAATATATATAAGCCTGGATGTTGAAGGAGACGGAATAGAGGAATTTCGGGATCAGGGTTGGTACAAATTTGAGAACTTCCTCGATGAAATAATTAAGCCGGAAAAAAAATTGAGACCTGCGTATTAAACAAATGGCTAATGACAAAAGTGGGTATTTTGCAGAGATGGAATGTCAGAGGGACGGGAGGGGTCAGAGGGCGACTTCTCACTTCTCTCTCCACCCCACCCCCACCTGCGCTAGCGCCCTACCACTGCCCATTTGCTCTATCATTTATTTCCTGTGTTTCGCTGTAACTTCCCACCTGGCGTTTGCAATACGGTAGTACTTTTTGAAGCCCGATTTTGCCCATGAGATATTTCTTTCCATTATTGATCCAGTATTTGACAGTCTGCTCGAAAATATTCCAACTTCTTGTCGCGTCGAGAGATAGAATCATCTATTTTCAATTTAAAAAGAAAATTAACAAAAAAAATTAAGATGGTGGAAATAATACTTTAGGTGACGTTTTCCTTTCTGGGTGAGTCTTTCATCAACTTTCGGTGGGATAGTTAGGTTTTCTGGACTAAAAGTCCAACTCATGAAGTTACCTGCCTTCTGTTTTTCTTCGTTACTAAGCTCTTTCCTTTTCCTTTTCCTTTTCCTTTTCCTTTTCCTTTTCCTTTCTCATCTTTGAACACAACAGCCAACAGCCACTCTTATCACAACACAAGCTGCATTATGTTTTTTCGCAAAAGTTGACACTCATGAATTTGTTGAGCGACTAATGTCCAACTTTGTAAGTAATTTTGTGGAACAGATATACTCTTTAATTTAATGTTCAAATTGAATGGTTTAATTTAAAAACAGATAAATGCTACAATAAAATCCATCATTCTTGATAATTAATACAAAAAAAAATGTTAAATATTATAAGACCCACGTGATATATCTATTTAAAAGACTATCCAATTTTCTGTGCAAATTGAAAAGCATCGTGATCTAATTTTAAGAGAGTCTCAAATTATATACAACATATTTCATTCCATGGCGAGTTTCAGGTTTTATAGTATTAGAGTGAGTCGTTCTTATTAGGTCACTTTCCCTCCCTGAATGCAAATGTCAACTTCCGGAAATAGTGTTGTATTTCGTAAAAAAAAAAAAGAGTTTTTATGCTGCTTTTGTGGGTTTTATATCCAAGCGTGAAAAGGCTGCATTTAATAGAGCCTGCAAAAAGCACATGAAGCAGTAATCAGATGGCATTCACTTATCCATCTGCAACATCAATTATTTAATGGAAATTCCGTGCCTTCTTATCTTGGCCCTTTCCATTTAGTACAATTATGGTCCCCCGAGTCTTCGACTGGAGTGAGCGTGATCCATCAAAATGAACCCGGTTTGTGGTTGTATAATTGCTGTAAAACATTGCTTTGAGTTTGATTAAAAAAAAAATTTTGACATTTTAGTCCTTAAGTTTTGGATTCTTTTTCATTTTAGTCCTTGAGTTTCAATTTTTAAATTTTTCGTCCTTGAGTTTTCTTGTTTTGACGAAATGGTCTTTCCGTCAGTCTGTCATTTATATACTTAACGGCACATGTAGTGGTCGACCGGGTATATGTGGTAAAAGTGAGCGGTCGACCGATCGGGTCAAAATTGTTAACGTGTCAGAGAGCTCCATTAAGTATATGGACGACAGACTGACGGAAGGATCATTTTGTCAAACAACGAAAACTCAATGACTAAAAATTTGAAAGTTGAAACTCAAGGACTAAAATGAAAAAGTGTCTAAAATCTAAGAACTAAATAGTGAATTTCCCAAAAAAAAAGAAATTAGACACACAAATATAAATAGTTGGATGTGATCTAATGTTCTCAAGTAAAACATTATTTGAGTTTGATCTACCACACATATTTCGCGACTTAATTAATAGTTGAGTTAGGAATTGATTGAGTATAAATATATATATATATAATATGTTGCTGCGATTTCAGCTCAAATCAATTTATTCTCAGTTGAATCATGTCCGTCTAGCGTAAAAGTAAGATGCCATGAATTTCTATTGTTACGAATAAAATATAATAATAATAATAAATAAATCAAATGAGAAAATATAATTTTTATCCACAAACTATCAGGGTAATGACATATTGCACCTCAAACTATCATCTTTAAGACATTGTATCCTCAAACTACCAATGTTAGACACTTTACATCCTAAACTACCAACAAAAGGCTGCGTTTGTCACTAAAATTTTACCCAAAATTTTATCTCTCTCCTAATAAAATACTCCAATATAATCTCTCTCTTCCATCAAAAATATAAAAAATTACAAAAACTATAAAATATTACATCTCTCTTCACTTTTTCACTAAACTCAATACCAAAAATTTTACTACACAAACCCACCCACATTACTCTCAAACTACTAATATTAAACACTTTGTACCCTCCATTTGATAATAATATTCTTAATAAATTAATGAATTAATAACAATATATTTAATATATGCAAAATGGGTCAAGGGTATTATCGTCATTTTAGTCTACAAATTTGACATAGGGTGCAAAGTGTCAAAAATTGGTAGTTAGAATGTGCAATATATCAAAATTGGTAATTTAAAATTAAAAGTATAAAATTTATAGATGAAAAATATATTTTATCCTTAAAAAAATCCATCGAAATGGACGAACAAGAAGAGAACAAAAATTGATGTGGTATTCCAAAAAGAGCGGATTTTCAAACAATTTCAGACGAGTAGTAAGCAATGGTATTCCGCATCCGTACAAAGTTCCAACTAATAAAGATGCCCAGCTTTTTTTTTTCTGAATATTTATTGGAGTAAGTGAGTTTACTTTACAGCGCTCAAGGTTGGACAATTGGGTTCATAATTAATGTAAGTAGCAACAACCCCTGCGTACAGTTCCTTCTACAAAAGTGGGGCGGGGGCAAAGCTTTAGATAGGGGCTTGTTTGGGAAAGTGTCGAGGTTTTGGTTTTGGTTCAACTTTTTGTTCAACTTTCAAACAAACCTTTACAACAAAACAATATTTAAATCAAAAAATTTAAAATTTGAAAGTTGAACCAAAACCAAAACCTCAACCCCTTTCCCAAACAAGCATATGAATTTTGATCAGGACCACTCTTATCCCAATATCTTCAGTACTAATTTCGACCACAGGGCTTGTTTGGAAATAGGTTATGATTTGGTTTTAGTTTTGATTTTAGGTTCAACTCTCTGAGAAACAGACTTAAAGCCCATTTTTCAGATAGAGCAACCCAGCAGGTTTATGCTACAGTCAAGTAGTTCTAAGCCCAAGCTGCCACTTAGACTTGTTCAAGTCTTTCTGGGTTGAAGCACAGAGCTTTTGAAAGCTGGGGAGAGAATAGGCCTGGATTGTTTGTCGTACCATTTTTATTATTATTATTTCTTCTGAGCAAGGAATGCCTATATAGAGACACGCTATATAACCTAAGGAAGGAACCGCTTCAAGGTCCAAAACATACAACACAAAATGAGAAACAAGAAGAAAATTTTTAACTTGAAGTTCCCGGTTATAATTGAAAATTTAAGCCTAGACAAGTTTATGATACACTTTTTCCATCACAGGTAGTCGAACAAGAGGGTCTTAAGCTTTTAAAGAAGCAGATTTATGGCGAACAATACATTTAGGCAAGCACCGGAGAAGGGTGTGATCGGAGGAAGGTTTGAAGGATGAGAAAAATTCAGGATTTTGCTCAAGTGATTCCCTGTAACTTTCCAAGATAGAAACTATCTCATCAAAATTCGGTCGTTTATCCGGATTGCCTGACCAGCATCGGTTGATGAGATGACAAAATGCAGGACATGTGGGTGGCAATGGTGGTCTTGCATTCTGCACAACACCAAGCGACACAACGAGGGAAGTTAGCATACTAAAAGAAACCCTGTCAAAAAATGAAGTGTGCAACTTACAATTTAAAATTATCTAGCGCATATACCTTTCCCAGAAACTTCAGCAAATTGGTCTCATATATGTAATGAACCGACAAACACCCAGAAAAACAAATGGACTAAAAGTCTATATTTACTTCATATGGTAATGATAAACTAAACCAAAAGAGTCTGAATTCTTCTTATTACTCTTATTTTGCTAAGAGATGGGAAGAGGGTTGGGACACGGGGGCTGAAAAAGTTCATCATATAAGCCAAGCAACTTTCATGTAGTAAAAGGTAATTTATCTGCAGCTTAACTATGAAAGAGCCCAGATTTTTTTAATGGTACGTTTTCTCGTAATTGATAATTGTTTCCCAGTAAACATTGCTTTGCAAACATGGCTCTCAAACGAGATATAATTTTTTTTCTGATGGGAAGCATAGATATTGCTCGACCACACGTCCAATGGTCTAAAAGTAGGTGCAGTCAGATCTAGAAAACCCACCCCCAGGCTTTCCGGTAAATAGTTCTTGTAACCATAGTTTCTTTTACCAGATTTTGTGGCTGAAAAATCTTGATAGTTCTATTTTATAGTCTTAATCTGCATTTTCCCCAAAGAGATGTATAATCAGTGCAAAAATGATGAATTTGAAAAGCTAAAACAGATATGTTGACGTGTCTCTGTTCAGATTCAGAAGATGATGCTGAAAGTTTCTCTCATTTGCAAGTTAGAAGCAGAGAAAGTTCAATTTAATTATCTATGCCTTCTGCCAGATATGAGCAGGTGTGCGTGAGTTTTGGGGGGGGGGGGGGGGGTTGAGTGTGCAAGAGAGACACAGCTATGCTTTGAATGTAAACTAAGGTGAGAGGAAATTCCTTCAGAGAATCATAACTAGAAGTGCAAGGATCAGCCTTACTGATGCTTCTAGAATGTGGGATATCATAGTCCTACATGGATAGGAATGGCCAAAACACAGCCAGTTCCACACGAACTGGACAAAATGCAAGGGCAAGCATTTGACCCCAACATGCATGTGAGGAAGAATATTGATCTGTGGATGCATTTTGAAGGACAAAAACTTACAAGGATGTAATAGCTCATAATGATCCCAGCCGAATTTTACAAGTTGTTTTATATAATGGCTTTTTCTGTAAACTTCCCGAATATGATCTTTTCTCAAGATTTCAGTGGAACAGAAGAACTGAAAAGAAAACAAGATGAGCATAGCAAGCATGATAGAAAATTGTATTACATTATCTAGTTTCAGTGAGACAGGGCACTTTCGTAACTAAGTGTCCTAAGCTCGTATTAATTACCATCCTACAAGTTGCAGCTTGAAAGAATAGTTCCTTTTTTACAATACTTTGAGTCAACTAAAATGATTTGGAAGCAAAGTCTATTATTCTTTATTCATGCTTTCGTGCAAGTGGATTAACTCAATGGCGCATAGTCTATTAATTTCTTTTTAGTTGCCCTTTCTGGCTATATTATCTTTCCACAGCTCAATATCTCACTACTAAATAGCTTAGTAACTTTATTCATTATAGAATTAGACTTCACACTATCACTTGCCAGCCAAAACCATTCCAAGAAATGGGTGAAAACAAAAGCAAAAGAAAAAAAAAAGGTTATTCAAAAGATTAATTTTTTAGCAGAACACTTTTTGCCCAATGTAAAACACAGCAAACAAAAGGTATGCTAACCACAGAGAGACAGAGATCAAAGCTTCCGAAGAAACTAGAACCCTCAACTATGCACAGGTTCTAATACCCGTCCCCACCTATTTTCCAATGTGTTAATTATCATTCAAATAAATTCTAAGATGTTAATTCCCCTCATTCATTCTAGTGTATCAACTAGAACAAGATGAAAACAATAATATACAGAATGGAATCTCCAGGATGGACAAGGTCCATCTGCTGATTAGACATTTCTCTTGGAATCTTATGAATAGCAGATGATTTGGGATTATCCAGTATCATCTATCTTCTGCCAATCGAAGTGGAAAAATCAGAAGATATCTCTACCAAATTTTACAAGATGACATGTTAGTTATTTCAGTGTAAAACATATCAGATTTCTCTCTGTGAGTTACCCATTAAAGGCAGCACAACGCGTGATATACTCACTGATATGAGTGTCGGAAATCAACTGCAGAGCAGATTGGGTGATTTGCTCGCTTGGTATTTTCTCCTCTGTCGTTTCAGTTTTTTCTGTTTTCCAACTCTCTTTTGTTGCATGTGTTGGATAGCACCTCCATATTTTCAGTCCCCAAGAAAAAAAGGTTCGTGATATTTTCAGATCTAGGGGTAAAAATGTTAGAATGCCTTTCGTTTATGATTTTTAAAAGCCACATAAGATGCATTTCAGGACATGATGATATAAATAACTATAGTCGAATTCAATAAGTTCATCATGTACATACCTTATGGGAAACTGCAAATGCAGTCTGTTCTGGAGTCATGTCATCAAATGGTGTCAATGCAGTTAAAAGCTCCCACAGAACAATGCCAAAACTATAAACATCCACTTTCTTTGTATGGTGTTTTTCTTTTATCATTTCAGGAGCCATCCAACGGTAAGTGCCTGTGAAACCTTTTGTACTACCACATTGAGATTCTAAGCATGAAATACCAAAATCTGCTACCTTCACGCTCATATCTTCGCCTAGAAGTAGATTTTCTGATTTCAGATCCCTATGAAGTATCCCCTGAGAATGAAGATATTGCATCCCATGTGCAATGTTGAGGGATAGTTTCAGAACTAGGCTGAGTGGAACAGAATGTGGCTCTTGGTGATGGAGGTACTTCCTTAATGAACCCCCAACCAAATACTCTGTGATGATACAAAACACAGGAGGTTTCTTACAAGCTGCAACAAACTGCAAGAAGAAAGTCGAAAACATAAAAACAGGTCAGAACAAGTGATCAAGTCCGACTAATCTTCAGCTGTCAAAATTTCCAAGGCGAACTGTTTGCTTGTCTCAAACAAGAGCGTCCAAAAATGTAAAGTATACTGGTTGACTAGATCCTTTGGTGAAAGATACAAATAGCAGCCACCTAAAACAAACTGAAACCAACAGTCAAGATGACACATCTCATACATGGTAATATTTCATTAGATAATGATCAACTCTTTGACAAGGAATCAGCATTTCAAATCTCTACAGCCTCAATGCCGTATTCCTCATCCATTTCATTGCACTAAGACAGACTTCTCACCCCCTCCTCCAAATCCTTAGCCTCAATAATCACAAAAGCTACTAACTGGAAAACTCCTGATTTCTGCTAAAAGTTCAACCTCGTTTGCCTTCCTCATAATTACTGATTTAGACCAAAGTCAGAATGGATGCCGCCACTCAGCATTGGGAGCTCTGGTAATACGTCCTACCCCTTGCTGGCAACAGTAATTCAATTGAATAGGGATTTCAGCTCATCATCGCTGCTGTGATGATAGAACTGACAAAATATAAATAGTAGAGGATATAGGAATGAACTTTTGACAACATTAGACTAAAATTCATGATTCGTAATTCAACAAGAAGAGTAAGTTCCATAGTGTTGGGCAGCAATATAGAACTTCATATCACACGTTACATTAGAACAGGACCACAACCTTCATTACTGCATAGGACCTCAAATACAAGCATGTATGTACAAGCCATTTAAGAAACAGAGCTTACAGCGATGATATTCGGATGACGCAACCGAAGGAGCAAGGCAACCTCCGAAATGAACTGTTTCTCGAGAATAGCAGCCAAGTTCTCGTCCTCCTCCGGTTGGCTTATCAGTTTAATAGCCACATCCCTCTGCTTATATATCCCTCTATAGATCCTACTATGCCTCCCCGAGGCAAACTTGCTACCAATTAATAACTGCGAAAGATCCGCGCTCCAATCTTCCTCTCCCTCCTCCTTTATCTCCGCCCCCGATGACACCAAGTACTTGGACCATGACACCGCACGGTTGTACTCTCCGAGCGAGAGCCTCCTCTCAGATTTCCCATTGGTGGAAATCTGCTTAAACCAGTAGAAATTCTTCATGGGTCTGACCAAAACTAATCAAAACCATCAAACCAGCCACCCCTTAAGCGTCTTTAACAAAATATGTATTCCAAAACGAAGCAATCCTTTCTAGTGAATTTTGAAAACACCAAGAAGCATAAAAATATATATAATATATATATAAGTTGCGAGCTTCAAACAGTTCCTTGTCCCACTACATTCCGAATGTCCAACATTGAAGCACTGATATAAACTTGATTCAAGCTAGCACGTCGTAAATGAAATCCAAAACTTGAAATTCCATTTATACAAGCCCAAAAATCAAAGCAAGAACGATGGTCCTTTCTGTAGAATAAAATAAAGGAGACAAAGACAGAGGTAAAACTACGACCAAAATACGTAGGAGCACTTAAGCTTCATTTACGAGTACCGCAACTTGTTGAGAAAAGGATAAGACTTTGCTCCAATAATGAGTCTAAAGCAGAGTAAAAGAAACATCTGAATGAAACATAGCTGGAAGCATTTGGTTTCTGATCTTCCAAGGCTAAGCCATAGCATGATAAGTGCCAAACTCACGACAGAGTGCACAAACAAACAAAGGTTAAAGCTTTTTAGGGCTTGAAGCTAAAGAACAAATACAAGAAGAGAGAGGAGAGGAAGAGAGGGTCTTGGGTTGGGTTGGGTTGGGTTGCGATGTTGTAGTTGGTGTTTCTAGTGTGCAGTGAAAGCAAGTGGTGCAAAGAACTGGCGCTTCTCTCTGTTCACTAAAACTGACTCGCAAACGCTACTTCATAACGTGCGAAGATCCACTTCCGAGCAGACAAACCGGGTCTTCTTTGACAATGACCGCTACCTCTTTCTTTCCCTGTTTGCCCTTGCTGTTAATTGGCATTATCCAAAATGTCATCTCCTCCTTCCTAAAATATCCTTCACAGGTCTTCGTTATAATTGTTTTGGCAGTAAAGTTGTGTATTTTTTTTTAGCACAGCAGTCACCAAGTCAGTGAACATACATATATCGCACATATTTATTCATACTATTGCCTCTTACTTAAATTGATTAAGATATTTATTCAATAAAAAATCAAACATGTGAGACAGAGAAGTCAAGGAGAAGAGACTTTCATATACTGAATCGATATATATATATATATGGCAAAGACATAATTTAAATAATCGGTCTTTAATATTTTAATAAATCGTCATTAGATTTTCAAATTGATCATAAATATATTTAATTTTTTAATTTTTATCAAACAAATCATTTCGTTAAACTTCTATTTATAAATTTAACTATTCACACTTCAATTTTAATCATGTCACTCAAAATTAAAATCACATTACTTATTATTTTTTAAATTATTTTCTTAATTTTTTGTTTTTTAAAAAAGTAAAACAAACTAAATTATTTTTAAAAAATAATATGTTAGGAAAAAATTTGAAAATAAAACTATAAGTCACATTATTGTAATTTTAGGTGACATATTAACTATGATTGAAGCTGTCGTGTGATCATTTGTGAATGAAATTTTAAGAGAATGACTTCTATAGCGAAATCAAAAGACAATTTGTTAAAAATAGTCCAACATAGTTACATAGGAACGGCTTAAAACCCTTTTAATCTTCTGGTAACGATTTCTTGTGTGAAAATATACAAGATATAGGTTGCATCGTTGAATGCCGTTTGGGACAAGGTTACTTTCCGTCAGAGCAGAAAATCTGTCGTCGCTTAACAGAGGGGTAGTTTTGTCCAAGAGGTAGACAAAGTGTTGGCCTTGGATCGAGGCGTTCGTTACGACAGAAACAGAAGCGGGGGCGTTGGCCGACTTGGCGTGGGTTGTTGCTTGCTGCTGGCTGTTGTAGTTTTGGTAACGGTGGAGTTTAAAGAGGAAGGACAGGAGGGCCCCAACACCACGGAGGGGTATCCGCGTGTGTCGGACATGCCGTATGGTCCTCTTCCGTATACGGTCACTTCTGATTCCCCTCCCTCTCCCTCTCCCTATTATAGCCTTTTCCTTTATATATATATATATTATGTTCTTATTAATAATTATTTAGTGAAGCCTCAATTTTTTCTGGTTATAACAGACAAATGAAAGCATAAACTATCGTTCTGATTTGGAATAATAAAAAAATTATAAATTCCAATAGTTTGAAGGTAAAATATAATAAAATATATTAACAGAGTATCATAGACCATTATCGAGTGAATGACGTCGGATTCCGTTTAGTTTTAGATGAATAATAATCAACTCATTCAATGGAACTCGAACTCATTCAGTTTAATTTTTTTATTTAATGGATGAGTTGATAAAATTTTGATAATATATATATATATATATATGGGCGGAGAGGGGTCAAAGTATCCTACCCCTTATAAAACCCACTTAAGGAAATTCAGGTTATGTTTGTGTAGAAAATTTTTTGGTATTTTATTCAGGTTAATTTTGGAATTTTATTCATTTTTGTCCCTTAAATAAAATTCCTACCTCCGCCACTGTATGTATATGTTATGACAAGCTCATGGTTGAAGCGTGTGTAGGGACATGTATAGGATTATATTGTTGTAGCTTAACCTCTGTTTGCATGAATAGAATTCTATAACTACTGTTTTATCTACTTTAATAATTTTTTATAAATTCTAACAACTTTTTTATAAATTTTAACAAATTTTAATAAACTTTTCATCAATTTTAAACGAATCTAAGCTACCTACCACTTTTGTCCATCCAAACACAGGCTTAATTTGTAGGATTCCATCTCCAAGTGGAATATTATCTGTGGGTCTCTAAGGATTTAAAAATATGAATAAGATATTCTGGTCCGAGAATCATCTAAAACCCCTTTTCACCCAATCCAGCCTGGAACGAGATAGACTGGTAGATGTGCCCAAAAAGCTAAAAAGAGTGTTCCTCATGCACTCCCAACAGAAGACTACAGCATTTGCCACTTCTTAATGCCGTGAAGCCGTCCGTACATGCATGCAGGCTTAGTGGGTCAATTAGTTCATTAATTAATTAATGTTACGTAAAGTAGAAATTTATAAAAACAACTTTAGACTTATTAATATCAAACGCAAGAGGCGTTATATATATATACTTCCATCCACTCGACAGGGTATATATGCATGACGGAGACTTCCATTTGTATATTCGGAAAAAGCTTCATGTTTTATGTTCATGTTCTGCTGGTTGCTGCATCACGAATGCCCAAATATACATTACGAATGTTGGGTGTTTTTGTTTTTTAATTGTTTTTTTGTCGTTGCATTATGTACCAGTTACTTACCACACTGTCTAAGAAAAGACATTTCTTAATAGGTTATGTAGTCATTAATCTATTAATAATAAATTAGATGGTTCAATTCGAAGGGAGATAGACAGGTTCTACAATATTCATTAATATTGTTCATATTAATTATACAACATTCAATGTATGTTCTATCTATTACTCAATGAAAGTTTTAATTATAAGACAGTGTAGAAAGATGAAACATAGATCTTCCCTAATTTGATGGTTCACCATCTAATTGGAATTGGGAGGGAGATAATCACATCATGTATTGAACATTGTAGGGTCTACTTACGGACATCATTGAATGTTGTAGGTTCTACACAATGTATCCATTTAACTCTAAATTAGACTATCCACTTCATACAACAAGTTAGAAAGAATCTTGATCCACAAAGAGATCCGTGATACTTCCTCGAATAATTGCTAAAGAGATGAAGGGTAAAAAGTAGACATGAATAGCAAACTTACATCACAATGATCTCTAGCATTACCAATCCATGAAAAATGAAAGCACAAAACTTTAGATCACGACGAACAATTTACAGATGTTGATTGTTGTGTGTGAATCAGATACGCCACACCTATAGTTTGATTTAGGCGATTTCTATAAGCTTCCAATAAAGAAAACAACAAATATTTGGGGCCATGCACATGCAATTGTACGTAACCTTCGATGAAATACCACGTATCTTTATCCCGTGACCTAATTAAGGCTCAATAATTTAGCCCATAACTTCTAGTACGGGATATATATAATATCCCCCAGCCGTTAATGGTGGTTGCCGGTTGGTGAGTACTTTGAAATTTGCTCCAAACAAATAATTACAATTGTTTAGGTACAAGGTAATTATGGGTTAAGGTGTATCTTTCTCTTTAATTGGGTGTTATGGATATATATCCTAATTAATTGTTTGGTACGTGTGCTATGATGAAGATTGAAGAAGACGATCAAATCGTGGCTTGCAGAGCATGGTTTTCTCTAAATCGGACGGCTCAAACTCAACGTGGGTGGTGTTAATTTGTTGGATCAAAGAGAAGAAAGATGCGTTTGATTGAGAATATTTGTCAGCTAGTCGAATTTATGGATCACTGGAACATGGGCGATCATGGACTGCACGTGAACCCATCTGCAGATGCATGGGAAGGAAGAAGACATTTTGGATGTCGTTTCCAGATAATTTGATCATATAATATATAGATATTAGTACTCTAACTTGCTAAGTCCAACAAAAAAGGAAATTATACCTTGGCCAAAGCACATAAGATTTGGCAAAAAAAATTCGCATTTAGATTATTATATAAACAATATTTCATTGCTGTATTTTTAATAAGAAATTTAGGAAAAAAAATAAAATACACGTAATGTTTGCCTTCCAGTGCGATCAAGTTTAGCCAGATCTGTCATAACCTCGTGCACAAAGGTGTCGCAGATCGTCCCCCGTTACAAAAAAAAAAGACTCCAATTATAAAATGATGTGAATGTTTACTATAGGTGGGACAGTGGCGGAACCAGAATTAGAAGTCAACTATGGCGAATTTTTAAAGCAAGATGACTGAATTTTTTTTTCATACATAATGCTAAAAACTATCTTAGAATTACAATATCAAAAATTAAAGACTAAAAATACAAAAAATATTGAAATACACATATCGTACTATGTACTACGACTAAGATGGGGCAATTGGATCTTGAGTTTCTGCATTTTCTGAAAATGTTGCAGAACGACTTCATCTCATCCTATCTCCCTCAACTCCTGCACATTAATAGAATTATTCAGACAAAATGTTTTGATTTATTCTAAAAATTCATCTCATCCGATCTCTCTCAACTCCTACAACCGTTCTCTCACAACTCTAACCAAAATCATAGAATTAACAATGTCTTGATCCTTTCGTTGTAAAGCTTGTGACAATTCATTTGTAAGATATATAGCTAAATCAATCAAACAATCAAACAATTTCTCTCAAATTATTAGCTGTCTAAGATATAACTAAATCAATCAAGTATACCGAATCATCTAAAATTAAAGAAAGAACCTGCAACTATTCCTAGACATTGACAAAAAGAAAGATGTTGGTGAAAAATTAAAATGCAATACTTCTATTTTATATATAATTAATTATGTTTATCGTGCCCTAATTTGAAATCAAAACATAATTCAAGATAATTACAAATTCTCAAATCTCAATCATACATTCATACAAATTAATTTCACAAGACAAGATAATCATTGTTAGCCCAAGGTTGTTTTGTAAACAATCCATAATTGATTTTGATGATAACAAAATTTCTAAGTTTTGAAGATTTTTAGATTTTACATTGTCAATCCACTATTTTCTAAGATATATTTCAAATGGACTGAGATTTATTTCTCTAAAATATTTCTAAGTGCACTTGAACACCAGTACACAAGTTGATAAGATCAAATTTTCATATTGTAGATGTTTAAAGAAGTTTGGAATGGATTGAACGTTTTAAAGCAGTTGTTTTTCTTTCCAGCACTTATAAGTGTCGACACATTGAATCTATGTGTCGACACATTGCACTTACACCCAAGAGCCGAACTCCGGAATGCAAAAATTCACTGTTGACAACATTTTCAGGCTGTGTTCAATGTGTCGACACATTGCACTGTCTCCAGAGAGAATGAAAACATGGTGTAGACACATAGAAGATCATGTGTCGACACATAGTGCGAAATTGCAGAAATTCTGGAACAACACCAGATCACTCAAAATGGTTCAAAATTGTCTCAAATGACCTCCAACGACACTCTAACTTTACAAGAAGACCATTTATGACCGTTGAAGACTTAAGGGCTATAAGAAGAACGATTTGGAGAGATAAGAAGAAGCTCGATCAAAATCGCAATATCTAGAGAGAGAAAAAGCCAAGATCCAAAGAAAATTCAATTGCTGATTTCTTCAAGTCCGGAGCTCTCATTGTCAAATCTTCTCCTCTTGCTCATCATTGACAACCCAGCCTTCAAAGGAAGAGAAATTTCTTGAAGAAGAGAGAGTTGCATCATCATTCAACATTTATCCTTCCATAGAAAGAGAGCAAGTAAGATCCAAAGTTTTCATTTGCTGATTCTTCTAAGATCAAAGCTCTCATTGTTCAATCTTCCTCTATTGTTCATCATTGACGACCTAGCCTTCAAAGAGAGAGATTTCTTGAAGAAAGGGCAACACAATTGCAAGTTCTATTTGCCCTAACTTTTAGAGAGAGAAAGTCATTTGAAGAAGAGGGAAAACCTCACCTAACAAGGAAGCTTGTGCTCACACCTGCCAAACGTTAGGTTTCCTTCAAGAATCTTATCTTCTTACACTTTATTAAGCTTTATACTTGTTGATTTGGCTTAGAGAGTCATTCCACATATTTTGAGTTTTTCATTGGCATATTCGGCTTAGAGAGTCATTCATTGTAATTCCATCTTTTGGAAACACTTAAGTGTTGGGTGAACACTTGTCCTACTTGTGAGAGTAGAAGAAATCCCTTAGGTTTTGAGGTTTGTGAGAAAGTTGAAGCGTGAGCTCGCAAAATGCTTTGTAAAGGTTCCTTAGCACCCGGAAAGTTAAGGTGTATTCGCTATTTGGAGAATAGTGGAGGAAGCCCAAGGAAGTCAATAGCCTTGGGGGTGGACGTAGGCACGTGTTTGGCCGAACCACCTAAAAATAAGATGTTATCTCTCTAACTCTATCTCGTTTATTATTCGTTTTATATCCATATTTGTGATGTTTTATGATTCATGATTCATTACTTATATTTAGCTTATCATTTAGTATATTCAGATGCATTTTTATCTTTAAAGAAATAGCATTTTCCATATCTGTGTTTTAATCGAAAAAGGGGTACGTTTTTGTAAAACTCAATTCACCCCCTCTTGGGTTGTTATTTAGACTCACAATCATAAAATGAACAATTTCAAAATATAAAGATAAATTAATTCACAAAAAATGCACTTAAATTCACAATTTCACCCAAAAAAATCATTCAGGAATTGGACATTGATCAACCCTTCAAAATCAAAATTATCAAATCAAACATAATTTATAATTTTATTACCTCTAGGTTATACCAAGAACTAATAGGAGTACCAGCAGCTTCTTGAAAAATATCTAGAGATGAAATCACCAAGTCTGCTTTAAGATGAGGATGAGACCCACTTCAGATGCCTAACAAAGACAACAACAACAATATGAACATGAAAGGAACTAATCAGGAGATGTCAAAACAGCAAAAAGCCATGAAAATTTGCCAATTGATCAAAAAGTAGGCGCCCAATACATTACACATCCAGTAGGCCCCCATCGTCTAGTCACTTAGGACACCTATTTGTCAAAGAGGCAGCACTTCAACTCACAGCAGTCATACTTTATAGCTAGGATTCCAACAAAACCAAGGAAAAGAATAGGTAGCACTTTTTCCACATTTAGAACAACAAAACCAAGGAAAAAGTTTAACAAACAACAGCACTTTAATAAACACAAGTGCCAACAGAAAAAAAATTCCTAAAATCTGATATTTTCAAGAGAAAAAACAAGTAGTTCTATATTTTATCACCTTCGAAGGCCCAAAGAAGATTCCGTCTATCTCACAGAGACCAATAGGAAAGAAAAACAACCTGGTATAGAATGTGCATCCAGTTAGCATCTCTGAATCTAGTAACGTGTCGCATCCAGTTCACAACACATAGCTTCAGCTGGGGATGCACCCCTGAAACTTGTCTTCCATGAAAGAGAGCCCTAAAGTTGCTTCAATTATCAGATTTATCAACCCATATAACGTGCAGTAAATTAGGTTCTATAAATTCACTCTAAAAACACAATACATAGAAATTTGTTGCTTTATCCTACCCATAGGTTTGGAACTTAGATGTGATAGTGCTTTGTGAGTATAATATTAGTATTGATACTAAAAAAACAGGAGGGGCAGGGGAAAAGAAAAAGGCAAACAATTCCTTTACCCATACGTTTCCTAGAGATTTTGCTTGGTTGCATCCTCTCTAAAGCTGTGAATCACATGTAACATAACTCGCGGGGATAAAAGAGAGATTAAAGCCAAAGAATAGATAGATAAAAACAGAAAAGACAAAACAAAGATTAAAATAATACCCGGAAACGGTAACCCATTCTTCTTCATTCAGGTTCCCTGCAGGCAAGCAATTCCTCTGCATCTCTGGGCTTCCTCGCATACCTTTGGTTCCTCAAAAACTTGGGATTCATCTAAATCTCCAAATGAAGCCGAGGGGGAAAAGAACTGGGTAAATTTTTTTTCGTTAAAAGTAGAAAAATGAACACAAAAGCATGCGATGGAAGTACAAAAAGACGAAACCCTTTAGTGGAAGTGTACCTGTGCTTCCTGGGCTTCTTGATACTGTTCTTGTGCGCCTTGTAAGACTGGTTTTGAGTCGTGTGGTTCTTTGACTTTGCCATTTCTCTGAATATTACAGATACAAGCTCTCAAATGTCAAGGTCGCCTTACAGTACCAGTATCAAATCTTCTCCGATTTCCTGTAAACCGTAAATCCAATCCCAGAGAAATACAAATATCATAAAACAAGGAGATGGAGAGAAAGAGAAAGAGATGCAGAACGAGAGTCTGAACGGAAGAGAGAAAAACGAGAGAGTGAAACAAAGAAAACAAGAGAGAAAAAGAGGACTAAAACTTACTTGGCAGAGGCAAATGTTCGAAAGATGCTGACTCCAGAGAGGGTTGAATTTCGCGAATTAGGGCGCGCGCGCGGGGAGTTTTTAAGAAAGGGGAGGTGGAGGTGGGGGAACGACAATGTTTTAGGTGGGGACTAAAGTTTTTAAGAAAGTTTTTTTTATTTGTAGTTATATATTTTTAGTAAATTATATTTTGTATGATTTGTTATATCTTTTTATAATACATTACATTTACTTTAATTGTATAAGTTAAATTCAAAAGTCATCTTTTTTTGGTAATAAATAATATGTCTTAATTAATTAGTCTTATATTACAAATTAATGAAATATAATTGTTAATTAAAACAAGTTGATAGAAATAATATATAATATTTATAATTTAAAAATATAAACTACCATAACAACTATAATCAGATATTACGTTATGCACTTTAATTGTGTAAGCTAATTAATCTCACAATATCTTTTTGTTTGAAATTAAATAATGTGTCATAATTAGATATTATTATATTACTAATTATTACAAATATATATGCTCATTATAAGCATATGATAATAGATGTCTAAACTACTTAGATTTAGTCAATAAAAATACAATTACCATAACAATCATAAATATAACTTTCATAACATTATTTCTAATTCCATATAACAACTTCAATTTTCATAACACTCTCTAATTCCATATTTTATTATGTAGGTCTTCTAAAATGTTTTTTAAACACGTGACAAAATAAAATTATGTATTAAAAGGAATAAAATAGTCTATAAAATTTTTATTAACATTAAATAAAATATTTTTTTTTTCTAAATATACCTATAGCGGCGTTTTTGTTATAGGTATACCTTTAGCAGCGGTTTTTTCAAAAACCGCTGCTAAAGGTAAACTCTATATGACTGCCGCTATAGATACCTAATTTCTAGCTGCGTTTTCAAAAAATGTTGTTAAAGGGGGTCTATAGCGGCGGTTAATGCCGCTAAAGGTATACCTTTAAAGACGTTTTTTGTTAAACGCTGCTAAAAAGGGTCTATAGCGGACTGACCGCCGCTAAAAAGACCGCAGCTAAAAAGACCACCGTTATAGACCCCCTTTAGCAGTGTTTTTAGCGACCGCCGCTATAAACCTGTTTTTTTGTAGTGGAGAGGTACTGCCGCACTGGTACTAGTTCGTTAACGTTGTTGTCGTGTGTTTGTGAGAGAGACGCTGAGACTTGAGAGAGGCACAAATATAATTTTAGAAGGTTAAAAAAAATTGCAACTGTGTCTTTCTATCTTCAGCAGTGTGAGAGAAATCTGAGAGAAAAAAAATGTTGCATGCAGGCCATGAAAAAACAGCAAACAAATTTATTTTGGCTTGGGCCTTGAGCTCAACCATGGCGGGCTCAGGTCAACCTATTTATAAAAAAAAAATTTACATGCAAAAAATATTTTGGGCGGAGCCAACCATGGCGGCCGCCATGGCTTGGTTCCCCCCATGGGTGGGGATAATTCTATAATTATTAGCCTTCAAGCTAATTACATGCAGTACTTAACGATACAACCGGCGCCATGGCTGGCTCCGCCCATGGGTGGGGATAATTCTATAATTATTAGCCTTCAAGCTAATTACATGCAATACTTAACGATACAGTCGGCTTTAGGGTATGTTTGAGGGTGAAAATTTTGGGTATTGGGGTTTGAGAAATATTATAAAGTAAAGAAATGTTATGGGAGTTGGTGAAAAATGAAGAGAGAAAAATTTTTTAATAAGTATTATAATAATAAAAAATTATTTGGTGAATTTTTTATGATTAAACCCAAATATTTGAACTCCAAACATCCCCTGTGTCCTCTCTGGTCGACTTTTCATGAGGTCTTTATGAACGCCCATCAGTTGGGTTGAGGCACCGAGTAAGATCACCAACCAAACACTCCAGCCGTGGTGAACAATATACGAAGTTGTTGGGTTGGCGGGATCGTATGATCAGTCTAAGCCAATGTCAACTGAAGCTTGATTTATGTTTAATAAAGTCTTCGATGTGAGAGTTAACCGGACTTCTTGATAAATATAAACTAAGTTACAATAAATTTTCACAAACTATATTCATATTCTTAAAAAAAAAATTCTTAAACTATAACTCGTTACGAGTCATCTTAAAAAAACTCCTGTTTTGTTGCTATTTCATCCCCAAATCCAGCTACGCTGTTAAATTGAATGACTTTTGTCTCACGTGATTTGCATATACCTCTCTCCCTCTATTAAAAAATTAATTATACCCTCGTCCGCATTGAGACATTGTGTTTTGCTCTTGATACGAAGTTGTTAAGCTAAACGCTGTGTTTCATGATTTTTAGTCTTTACCGGTAGTGCAATAAAAAAATTTCAAGAGTTATGACTCTTGGGAATGTGGGCATATATACTCATATTTCTACAAAAGGGAAGGGACATGTGTGGGTCACGTAGGAGAAAAACCATCCGAGTTAATGACTTATTTGCAGTCTGAGGATGGAATTGCAAACAAAATTAAAAATAGACTTAGAAGCGAATTACAACGAGTTATAATTTAAAGATTCTTTTGAGAATATGGTAGTATTTTGGGGGGGGGGGGGGTTGGGGGGTTTATTATAATTTACCCATAAATATATTAGACACTAAACACGTTAAAAATCAGTCCCAACTACGACGCTTAGATACTAATTTACAAGCACGAATTAAGCCCACTTTACCAGCTATGTTAACATCATCACTATCTCATGCTACGTAAGAAAAATATGAGTTGAGCCTTACAGTGACTAGAAGATCAGAAGGATGTCAATTGTCAACCTTGGGAAGAGAAAATGGTGCACTTAGGCGTTATAAAAACCAACTATTGGGCCTTTTCCAAGTCTCTATAGCTAGCCCAATGTTTCTTTTGTCCTACAAAAGTAGACTCCAATACGTTTCAGTAGGCTCTTGAGCTTGGACCACTTATATGGTAACCCACTCGGCCTTAAAAGTTGTCCAGTTCTTTGTTTGCCTTGTCACTACGTGTCCATATATTCACCCACAAGAGACCTGACATTGGTAGGGTACGATTTGAACACACTGGGTGCTTCCAAGGTAATGGATCAAACGAAGGCTAGAAAGAAGTAATGCAGTGGATCATTAACTTTCTGTAAATAACAGTTGTGATGAAGGAAAAAGAGAAAAGAACGGCTATGACAAACAATAAACGGGTTTCATTGCCACTACATATTCAAGTGGAATCAATACATTCTCTTATTTGTCTAACTAAGAAGAAGGGAAAAAAAATCTATCCATTCTATCTGCCTATACAACATGAAAATATGTGACATGCTCTTCAATCATGCACAACCAGAGCCTGAAGAGACATAAAACTGGTTACAAGATTATGTAGATGTGTGGGTACAAAGATCATAACCGGATAGGAGGGAACTGATGGCGAAGGCAACAAAAGCCAGAAAGGACATCCCGACGGATGCACTAGCCATCTCCGTGAACTCGTCTTTTCCCCAGTTTGACTGCCAATCATCAACCCGGGTGGCTGCTGATGAGGATGATGACATAAGAAGATATGCTAGTATCTGCCAGAAAAATAAACAAAGCAAATAGTATTTTTCAGTGCACAACAAGTAGCTCATGACTCCTCAAGCAAAACAACAAAAAGATTAAGTTCCTAAAGATCAAAGATGGCCATGTCCAAGGACTGGGAAGAAGGTCAGGGGAACCTGTAGTAGTTCCTAATGGTTTCAACAGTTTACTTAATCTCCACCTACCCACCATATTCATTAAATTATAACTTGTGAAGACCCTCAATTAGATAGGCTTAAATCATTAACAATGCATATCTAACAGCAACCACAACCAACAAAGCAAGGATGTTGTCTGACCCATTCAATGTCCAAGGTTCATGCCTACCATATTACAATAAAGAAGTAGTGCTCCTAGAATGAGTATGCTAAATGGCTACACGCTGTAGCAAGTTGTGAACTGAAACTGGAAAACATGAAACCCACAGGTTAAACTAAATCACAATACTCCAGTCTCCAGGGGTTGCCATTATGCACAAAACAAAGACAGAATTTATGTGCAAATTATCAGCAAGGAATAAGATAAGGAAGCTGCACAACTTGCCTGATCCATGAAGAAAACAAAGTGTCGACGTAGGTAGTGGCGGATCACATGTTTCCCAGTGACCAGATGGTAGGCTAGATCATATGCTTGGAACCCCGAATACACAAATGCAATGACATTGACAGATAAACAATACCTGCCAACAAAAGATCTCTGCCATCACACATCGAATCTCACAGAAGAAAATAATGAGGCGGCAAAATAATAGAAAAATAAAACGTCTACGAATCTAAATTTTATTCTCTGAAAGTTGACAAATAAAAGAGAAAACGTCAGCAGATAGTCAAACAGGGTTGTAGCAGATAAAAGCCATTCATTGCTACTCCAGTCATCTATGCCTATTTTTTAAGTAACAACTAATCAGCAAATCAAGCGTTGTGATATGTAAAATTGATCCGAGGTAAGTTAAGAGTATTATTCCCTTAATCCATCTAGGAGCATAGACCACAACACAAATGAAGGTGAAAAGGGTTCTGCAGAGTCGTCGCAAGCGCGCGAGATGTTAGCCTTAAAAACATAGAGAAAATAAAACTAATCTACATGCATATATAATCCTCAACTTAGAAAGTCGACTTGATTAAATCAATCATACATACAGAGAAGCTGATAACATCAATTAGGTGAAAGTCTTAAGATTTGTGTTCAGTAATGTAGCCTAAAGTCAAGAGAGACCTGTATATTGTCCCTATTCAGATAAATTAGAAAGAACTTCACAGCAAAAATTGACATTAGGAGAAGCCTACAGATACATAGCAATAAAACAATAAAGTGCGAGAGAGAGAGAGAGACCTGTATTCCTTGTAGCGGTCAAAGGAGTCGCCGCTCCAACCCTGGGTTTTATCGGCTGCCATAACCGAAAAGGAAATCAAGCAGAACACAAACTCACTCACCCTAAACCCAAGCGCAGCCCCCTTCAGTATCTCCTCCCTCTTCGACCTCCTCAGTATCGACGACACCGTCCCCGACCTCCGACCATCCTCACCGCCGCTGGGTCCCACCTTTGTCACTGACGGAGGAGGCTCCTCCCTCATGGCCCGGCTGAACACCAGCACCGGGGACGGAGAATTCGCCGCCTGGGCGTTGCTGTTCTTGTTGGCGTTCTCCGGCGGCTTCTGGGGACCCCAGGGCGACGGGAGCGGCGAGTACTGCGTCGACCTGTCGACGACGACGAGCGCCTTGGAGCAGTCCGGCTGTTTCTCAGGCGAGTTCTCCGGTGACTTGTAGGGTGGGCTCTCGGGCGGGTCGCCGAGCTCGGATCGCAGAGGCGAGTGGAAGCGGAGTGGCGAGTGGGGCGAGTCCATGTGAGTCGAAGATGACTCTGAATTCCTGGACGAAGATTTCTTCATGGTTGCTTTGCGTTGCTGTTGTTGGGTTTGGATGTGAGCTTCCATTCTCAATTCGTCTCGCTTTCCCGGATTTTAACGAGGCACAAACTCAGAAAGTGGCCCGTGTGGGAACTCGGGAAAAGAGGAAGCACCATCCCCTTTTAACTTCCTTTGTTCCGCTGTGGGACTACGCCACGTGTCTTAATAGCTTGTCAGTTACTTAATTACTATTATTTTACATTAAAAATTAAAATAGATATGGAAATGTTGAAGAAGAAAAATGGTAACATTCTACCGTGTCACGATACGACGCAGTATATGCAATGCAGTGAAGCTTCGAGTAGAGACTCCGTGCGCGCGAGTTGTGACAGAAAGGCCAAAAAAGTATGTAAAGTTCTCTCTTGGGTTGCTTTAAGAGTGGGCTATTCTTTTGTGACATAAAGCCATAAAGAGCACAAATTCCTTCCCTTGCCCTTTTTTTTAATTTCTCTTCTAGTAAGCACAGATTCTCCCACTGCTGTTTGACAGAAGAGCACAATCAGAGGAAGCATCCTACCTAGTAGTAATGCTCTGCCCACGTATAAATTACTTTTTACCAGTACTCCCACAGATTTCAACGTCAGTATATCTAAATGGAATAAAGGCTGCGTTTGCATCAAATATTTCATCAACTCCTAATAAAATACTACAATATAATCTCTCACCAAAAATATAAAAAATTACAAAAAATATAAAAAATTATCTCTCTTCACTTTTTCACTAAACTCAATACCAAAAATTTTACAACACAAAAGAAAAGTATCATTCCCTCAATCCCACGCTCTGACAAAATCTTCAATAATTCTACATTTATGTTTTAACTAAGGATGTTCATTTTATAAAAAATTATATGGTTTTTAAAATTTTCAATTAAATTTTAAATATTTAAGTAGATTGAAATTTTGTGTAAAAGTAAATGAAAATTTTAAAAAATATTTAAATTTTACTTAAATTTGTAAAAAGATGTACAATAGATGTTTTGATGTAATTATTTAATAAAACATATTATAATTATAAAAAAATAGAAAAATAGAAAAAAATTATTATAATATTTTTTTTAAAAAAAAATATTAAAGTTCGCGTGACAAAATTATTAGAAATTATGTAAAAAAATATTAGTGTTTGTATAATAATTTTTAAATATTTATTTTATAAATTTTATTATATGCATTATATCTAGAATATTTTTATAAACTATTAACAAAAGAAAACATCAAACACTTTGCGCTCTTTACTTTCAGGGACTCAAATGATATTTCACATCTACTTTTTCACGTCGGATCAACAGCTGCAAAGTTATGACTAAAGAATGAGAGCCTCATAACTAACAAAAGGCTAATCCTCATCATACAACTCAGGCATGCTGAAGAAATCTTCCTCTAGAAGACGGGGGGGGACTGTTTTGATATTATTTTGTCACAAAATTTTCACGGGTCAGCAAAAATGATATACAGCTCATAAAGGAAGCCAAAAAAGGTCAAACTGCCTTCTTTGCTCAAACGTGTTACAGATCGAAATTCTTTTTCTCAGCTTTGAATGCTCGATCTAATGGTTCACTCTGGTAGCTTTAATCTGCTGAAGAGCACAAGAAAACTCTGCTCAGGGACAACATACAGGAAACCAAGATCTGCGCCTTTGACATATGGTCCAATGCCCTGCAAAAAATGCAGAAAACAAAATAAATAAAGGAAATACAGCTGACTAATTCGAGTTAATCAGGCTCATACTCGGAAAGAAATGCCAGCACAATTAGTCAGCAGTCTCAATACCCTGCCATTTAATTGGAGAAGTTCTCCATCTACCCATTGTGGATTTCGGAACCCAAATTCTGCTATTCTTCCTTGACCTTTGTAACTTGCAACCTGGGAAACAAACAATCTCTGAGAAGTCCAAGGTGACAAAATTGAATGCAGCCTAAAAGAGAGTACAATCATGAATACAGAGAACTATCTATTGCAAGTAAGATTACCACTCCTAATTCATCCGGATACAACCCACGGCTGGACAAGTGATTTCCTCTCCCAATTCTAGCACGAAACGTCACCTGCATATCCCCAAACTGCAAAGTTTAGTACAACAGTCTGCTTTAATATGATTCTATTTTCAGCTGCATACAAAAAGTAAACCAGCATAACCATCAGCAAATACTAAAAGCCACAAACCTGGCCGGCAGGAACGTTAAGATCCCCAGTCAGCTTCACTGCCTCAACATATTCAAAAAACTCCATCTCAGAAGACTTGTCTTCGTCCCCACCATTCCAGTGGCCAAATTTACGCCGTAATTGTACCACCTCAGTGCCATAAGGGCCAAATGCACCAACATACAGGCCTACACTTCAACCAGCAGGTTGCACTATCAAAAGGATGTGCTTACATTAAATTTAAGAGACCACTAAGATAAGAAAATGGAAGATGAGATATATCACCTGAAAAAGGATCTAAATCTCCTCTGGAAGTGGTTATTCTACTAAAAGTTGTATACTCAGATAATCTGCTGCGTTTTTGTGCTTGACTAACAGCAAGCTTTACAATTTCGCGCACATTTCTGGAAACCTAAGATTAAGTTAAGAATTAATACAGGTATTCGTCAACAAAAGCATAGCATTGAAACCAAAAGTAATGGACTGCAAAAATGAGGAGGGCGATGCTATCCAACATTTTACCATTGCCAAAAATTATTCAACATAAATACTAACTACTAACCTATTTTCATATTTAAACCATGAAAGAGAAAGTCTACACTGAACCTCACCTTTGAAGAAACTTTGTCAGCACTCCAGAAGGCCTTCGCGACATCAGGAGGCATAAGCTCAGAGACACCTTGAGCTGCTACAGCTGCCACTTTGACTCTGGACACTTTACTTTCTCCATTGTCACGATCTAAGCTTCTCCCAGGTATATGTAGCATGAAAGAATCTCTCTCCATATCTTTTATTTCAGCAGGAAGGCGCAAATACTCTTCCTTAGTAGGAGTGTCATCATTATTATGTACAACTCCACCAATAAAAAGCTTCATATCCAACTCCTTTTCATCCTCTGATACATCATCACTGCCTCCTCCTAAGGTGACTCCGTCAGGGATCTCATCTAAATTACCAACTGCATCTTCAGAATTGTCGGCAGATCCAGTCTTCTCATTGTCCTCTTGCATCAACTGCTGTACAGAATCATTATCCTTTATCACTTCTTTGGAAACATTGACATTCATGACTTTAACTTTCAATCCCGGAATTTTATCTTTTAGAAAATTTATCACACTTCTAATCCCCTCCTCAGTCACTCCCTCAATGTTAGTGCCCTTTTCCTCATTTCTCTCTGGTTTTCCTTCATTTTCCGGGATATCCACTACAGATTCATTCTCCACTTCGGAAGTAGAAGGGTCTTTTGTGACTTTGGATGGTAAAATGGAATTTGTTGAATTTCCTTTGGCTCGCTGCAAGTATACTGCCTGCCAACAGATAAACACATTAGAAGCACTTCACATAAACTGCCATAAAGAGTTGAAGAAGACAAATCCAAGGAAGAAGGGCTCCACTTAAGCCATTTCAAGATACTAACAGTTGTAAAGGGGGCGGGTTGAAGCCCAGAAGGAATAGGTAATTCCTCCATTCATTATTCAATAGTCTTTAAACAAGCAATACAATTTGAGTAGAATACAACAGTCTAATCCTGCCATCTTCAGTCCCTTGATTGAACCATTGGCCAAAAATTTCATCCAACAACACAAGACAGTATTAAGGGTCAAATTTCACATCCAACACATGAAAACTGCTGTTGATTAAATGGGGAAAAGCAGATCACGTCAGTAGAAAGTCATGGCCTATAATTGATCAGGATTTGAAAAGAACAATCTTGTGCTTGTAATGGTAAGGGCTCCAAATCAATTAGCTGTATTGATTTTATGAAATGCACAGCAATTCAACAAGTTTTTTTCCCTCTTGTTTCAGTGGAGAGAGCACAACCACAATTATTTAATCCTGCTTGAAACTTGATAGTTGTGCCTCAGATCTATATGTTCAAACTAAGAGACCTGAATCAAATTAGGAACAGTACATTGTCTAAGAGTTCATCGGAATTGAAAGAGTGAAAGCATTGTCTGAGACACCAAACCCAAAAAGGAAAAAGAAAAAAGTTTAGTTCAGAATATGTAACACTCCATTTGAACTATCTAGTCAAGGTAAAAACTCTGAACAACCAGAGCCAAATCAAATTATAAGCTCAGTAAATAATCTAGTCAGGCCATGCCATACCTAATTGAACAATAATCTAACAGGAGCATTAGTAAATAACCTGCATGACATATGTCTCGTCACTATCTTTGACCACAAAAATTTCAAATAATGGTGTGCCAGGAGCTGCAGTTACCAACTGTCTGCAGAAATCAATAAAGGCATTTAAAAAGATAACTAAATAGATCATATACGAGAAGAAGAAAGAAAGAAAGAAGAGAGGAGAAGAGAACCTTACCTTGGACTATAACTCCTGCCAACAAATCTGCCCACACCAGGAGTGATACGAACTAATCTGCCAAAGGGATCATCTGAATCTTTTGAGTATCCCACCCACCAACCTACCTACATTTATCACAATATAATGGTTTAAAGACAGAAACAAACTTAATCCACAGAGACATGTCTCATCAGTAAGGCTGCCAGTAGCATTATCATTCGAGTATCAAACAGAACCAAGTCCTTCGTAAAGATGTGCTCAGCAACAAAGTTTCATTTCTATACGTAGACATTACGATCTAACAGAGCATCCATTTCTCAAAGGAGCCACATAACTGGAGTCCTTATATTATAAATAGACAAAACAGCTTTATAGAAATGAGTCCAAACTACTCAATGTCATAGACCACTCTTATCAGGTAAGTAGTGCAGAAAGAAGATGCATAACAGAGCTCCATTAAGTTGGAAACCAGAGTCAACTTTATTCTATCCACATTCTGCACTACCTGTAAAAGATTTATATCTTGTGCCAGTGCACTAGAATTCTCAAACCCATCTCACAACACTTGAGATAAACGAAGACAAAGCAAGATGCTTAAGGCCAAGGTAGATAATCATAGCAAGTAAACAAAATTGCAAACCATGTTCCAATGACTGGAGTAAAGTCTCTATTGAATATAGTAGCTAACAGTTGCTATAAAGATTACCAGTCCACTTCCTGTGTACCTACACAACCTCGAGGCATCAAGGTAACGCTCGTCTTCAATTGCATTCTGCAAATAGACAATGGATCAGATCAATGGCCAAATTTTTATGTGTGCCAGTCCGCACATCTAGTAATTCAAATGTTGCTCTGACCTCCAACTGAGACATGATTTCAGCAACACTGTCCTTTGATGTAGCTTCTGCAATAGCCATTTTTAACTTCGCAGCTTCTTGGAAGTCTTCCTTCTCAACTGCATCTTCAAGTTGAAACTGCAAAGCATGGCATTCCATCACAACTAAAAAAACATGGTAGCTAGTATGTGCCAGTCTAAATAGAGCAATTTTTAAAATCTTTATGGCAATATTCCAACCTCATACATATACTTACCACAACCAACCCCAGCCTCGATTCAAGCCAAAGACCAAAGTGCACTTTCAGTACGAATTATACCTTTCCATCATTCTATCTGCGTCAGCTCTAAATATTGTACTTTCCAAAGAAAAAGAAAAGACTTAACAATCGTGGTATAAGTCCATAATGTGAGAACTACTCAATGTCTAAATATTATCCACCACTTTAGAATGTCTTTAATATGATAAGTAAATCTAGAATTCTAACTTGCAACAGACAAGCATTTAGAGCTTTTCTGACAATGTAGACTTGAACCAAAATCTCTATGTAGTTATCCAAAAACTAAACCTTTAGACAATATCCGCGTCAACAATATCCCTTGCAACCCTTTCAGAAAAGAGTTCCGTACGTAAAAGTCACTAAATTTTTTCTCTTTTCCCGCTGAAAAAAAACTGACACAGAACCCGAAGAAAAAAGTGAAAAAACTAATGTGCAATATTGCACTTTGTTTAGCTCTTGAATAACATTAAAGCATCAAATTATACCATCCCCTACCTCATTAGGTCATGCTCAGTAGCTTTCTCTGAATTAGCAAAATTGGTGCTCCTTATTAGGAATCCACTCAGAGGAAATAACAAATAATTCAGAACAATTACAAAAAGAAAAAGTGGAACCCTACACCTCTCTCTCTAGCACACGTCGAAAAGAGAGAAAAAGCGGGCACCTTGAGAACAGAAGCAAAGCTTTCGGCCTGTTCAATCTCGGAGAAATGGCGATTCCAGCGGTTCCAATCCCATTCCAAAGAAGAATTATTATGGATGCTATTGTTGATGCTGCTATCGGAGCAACGGCAGAGGAGGCCGGAGTTCTTGCGGCTCTTATAGGATGAAATAGCGTGCTTGGTGTGGACGGAGCAACAACCCCAACCAAAAACCACGTTGAGGTTAGCTTTGGATTTCTTCAACATGAAATCAGAGCAACAGTAAAAGAACGGCGGTCTCAGTTGGGGCATGGGGATTGCCTGTCCCACGCCCCAAGCATTAGCCAGCGCCATCTATCTGTCTCTCTCTCTCTCTCAATATCAGAATTCAGAGACTCTGTTTCTAAGGGGAGCAGAGGCTTCGTCTATCTCTGAAAGTTGTCGTTCTTGGAGGGCTTTGATTGATATTCCGGATAGGAACGGGGAAGAGGGAGAGGGAGGATAAAGTTGAGCCCAGATGGTAAATTCAGACCCACGAGATCTACTAAGATTGTTACACGCGTCGCCACATCTATATGACCATATATTTTAAGGCATTTTTTTTTTTACTAATAATTTTTTTGAGGTGACGTGGAGATGATTGTTTACCGAAATTTTGAAAAATATTCTTAAAATTTTAAAAAAAATTTGAATGATAAGTTTTTTGAGATTTGTGAAAAGTTTGAAAAGTATGTGTAAAATTTTAGAAATCTTTTAAATGATGAATTTTTTAGAGTTTGTGAAAAGTTTAAAAAGTATGTATAAAAGTTGAAAATTTTGAAGTATGTTTATTTGGTTGGAATTTTTGGGGATCCAAATTTGGGCAAACAAACATGCCCTTAACCCGATGAGAGTGAACCCATCTCACGGACTAATAAATTACAGACGGATGCAACCCCTAAACTATACCGGCCATGTAAGTCCGATTTTACTGTAGAATAATCCTAACTAATTATTTACAGTTGAGAAAATTTAAACTTGAGAGCTCGAAGAGCATGCTTCAAGACTTCAAATTCTGATCACCCAGACTAATCCTTAAGAATAAAAATAATTAAAATTAAGAAAGAAAAAGGTTGATATTCTTTGCATACGCATGATGGTTGTGATTACTGTATATAATAATTTAAAAATATCAATTGGGTAGTAAATTGGAAAATTTCTATTCTATGACACGCAAGGACTTGAATGTGGTTAAAATAACATAAAAACCAACAAAAGCCTTAAACATTGAGGCTATCATACAATACAGAATTAAAACTAAACAAGCCCTAAACAGTGGGGCAGGCCCAAACGGGCGAAAACGGAACATAAACTCCGGCGACGGCGGCGGCGGCAGCGGCGGCGCGTGGGGGGCGGAGGATGGTAGTCGGACGGGAAAATGAAGCTCATGGGCCGCACAGTCCACGCCGGAGGAGGAGGATGCGATTCGGGGGGCGGAGGGGCATCCACGCGCGGCTGAGGGAAACGGCGCGTCAGATCCACGCGCCGCGCGTGGCGCGCGTGGATCACGACGCGCCGTCGGCTGACGACCGGAGAACAGAGCCCACGAAGCTCTCTTCGTGCGGAACCCATCCATCCAGCGCGTGTAGGCCCAAAGACGATGGAAACCACCGAAAACCTTGGGCGAACCACCTGCACACAAAAACCAAAAACCAACCCAAAAAACCGCCAGCCGCCTAGACCATAGAGCCGGAGAGGGGAGAGGGAAGATGGAGAGAGGAAAAGAGAGAGGAAAAATGAGGAGGGGAAGGAAGGAGCCGGAGCTCCCCCCTCCTCCGTAAGGGTCGGCGGTTTTGGGATAACGCAGTAGAGAGAGTTTTCTGTTGAGAGGACTGGGGCAAAGCAGTCTGACAAACGTTGTTTGCTTAATCATAGTATGCACCGGCTGGCATACGAGTGAAGAAACTGGACTAGGCTCCCCTGCAATACGTATTGCACGAGGAGCAATTCATCCATTACCAACCATTCGATTCAAATGGATGGCCATAAGTCTGACACGTCGTCTGTTTGGGTGAAAATTTGAAAAACAAGTGAAAGTGCTGCTAGCGGGAGAAACGGAGCTCTAACGCCTCTTTTAAACTTTGTTATTCATCTACTTCGTCCCATGTCTATCCCAACCAAAGCTTCACCGGCAACTCTGATTTCTTCCTCCTCCCGACCAACGAGTCGGCTCCTGCTCGACTTCGCCCGACATGGCTTAGCCAGCTCTTTTTTGTTCTCTAATTTCTTCTTCCTCCGGAATCCCTCTTTTTTCTTATCCATTTTCTTTTCCTTATAGTTGCTGCTCTTCTCACCGGGTCGAGCATCTCTTGCTGGAGCCACCTTGCATCTACCAGTGGAATTCCTTCACTTATAAACTACTTTCTCGATGAAGAATTTTTGGATAATCCCGAGTTTATGCTTTTCTTCTTCAAATTTTCGCAGTTTCTTCTCAACACTCGGCATAAGCCAAAATGGGTGTGGGTGAGCAAGGTGACTATGCCAAAATATTTTTGTTTTTTTTTTTATAAGTACTATGCCAAAATATAGTCAAGTGGGGAGCTTGTATTTTTGTTTCCGTTTCAATTTTTCACAGTTTCCTCTCACCTTGTGTTTCTGTTTTTGTTTTTTTGACACTCTTTGCTTTCTCTTTATCTGTACACTCACTGCTTTCTCTCTGCACACAAACAAAAAATGTTCCTATGTCTAAAGCCCAAACCTTTGCTAATTGCTAGCATCTCCTGCATTTTGTTTAGGGGTGTTACAATTTGCATTATTTTTTCAGAGTTTTACTGTGGTCAGCTGATGGAGTGACTCTAATTTAACACCCAATTTTGTAGCTGGTTATGACATGTAAGGTTTGGAAAGGAAAAATGGATGGGAAGGCTTGCAAGTTTTTCCTTTTTTTTTTTGTGTGAAGGATTGTGAAGTTATTTCTGCATAAACTTCATGGAGCAGCTGACAAGAGAAACGACAGAGGAAGTATAAAAAGGGATTCAAGAGGAAGAAGGGGATGCTCGTGTCCTGAACTGGATGCTTGGTAGTCAGATTTTTGGACACAAGATTGTGAAGGGGATGAATTAAAATTGGGCGATTCTTTACATTTGCAGTGCATATAGATAATAGCGAATATAAGAAGCTACTTAAAGCAATAACTCTATTATCAAACCAGAAAAAGGAAATAATAAAATGTATGAATCTTGTAGTACCAAGGAGAACTTTTAGTGTCTCACGAACCGTATTCTCTGGAATGTTGACAAAAGGCTCCTGAAATAAAGCAAATGTCGATAGGTTTAAGTCAAAATTCTTCACAGAGGAGGCTGGAACTTTCTTGGGGTTGGCCTTGATTCTTCACAGCGTTCAGCACCCCTTCATCCTTCTTAGGTGATGTTCGTTTTGAAGGTTTTTGTAAGATTTGGAGAATTTTGTGAATTTTTAGGTGATGATAAAGTTGTATTGGTGTTTGTGTAGAAGTTGGTGAGGTGTAAAAAATGAATGATGATGTTTATAGTTTTTTTGTTTTTTTTTTTCCGAATTTATTATTATTTTTATTAAAATAATAATATTTTTAATAAAATAATAATATTTTAAATAAAAATTTAAAGAAAATTCAAAAGATAAAAACAAAAGCATGTCAGGCGAACAAAAAAGCATGCAAAAGCATGACTTTTTCTTCAAACCGTGAGTCAGCCGAACGAAAAAGGAGGTCGAAAAGTTGAAAAAGGGGCGACTGCAGGCGACATGTCAGGTGAAGAGGCAGGCCGGCTACAGGTTGTTTTGAACAATTCCAAGTTTGCCCTTATGTGTTTTTAGTTATTAGGTTGTGGTGGAAGGTGTTTTAGTAATTCAATATGAACTTTTTAAGGGCAAAAAAGGAAAACAAAATGCGGAATCCTTGATTTTTTCTCAACTCTGCCGAACAAGGGTGTTTTAGGATTCGATTTCTGCGTTTTTTAACAAAACGAACACTACCGTTTCACCGATTTTTTCCTCGGACAGAGGGACCAGGTCTAGAGAGACGATTCTCACGCGATTCTAAGCCAAAATAGAAAGCTTGAAGAACGAGCCAAAATGTAGGACACAAGTTGAAAACAAAACTAAAAGTGGCGTTAGCGTTAGAACTCTGTTTTCCTCCGTTAGCAACACAATTCACTTATTTTTTAAAATCTTCACCCAAACAGACGAGGTGTCATATTTCTTACCCTCCATTTGAAACCAAGGGCTAATAATGGACGAATTGCTCCTCGTGCAATACCCTTGGTATTGCAGAGGAGCCCGGTCCGAAGAAACTTGGCTTACAAGTGCAAACAAAGTACGAGGGGAAAGTCATAATGGTGTCTTTTGCATCACTCAACGAGTGGTTGAGAATTAAATATAACATAAAATTTGTGTTCTTAACTGGATGGCATTCTAACCACGTGCTTATGTTAAAGGGATGTTTGTTTGCCAAAAAATTGGGAATATTCTCGAAATTTTGGGAATCTTTACTTTATTGAAATTTATTGGGGTTTGTGAAAGGTGAAGTGTGTAGGTGTAAAAGTTAAAAATTTTGAAGTTTGTTTAGTTTGTTCGATTTGTTGAGACTCCAAATATTTGGGGTCTTAAACATGCCTTAATCTTTTCAGCTCCTCAAGAGTTTTTTAGATTCGACGACATGCCCCGCATCCAACCATCATTGACTCGACATGTTCCACCAGACCCCCCCGGCCAATATAAGGCCACAATTTAAGAGAATTCTATTGGGACATAGACGGGAGGTCTGATACAAGTATTAAATATGGATCATAAGAGTTTTTTTCATTAAATTTTACCCATATTTGGATGGACAATTTTTTTTTTTTATGTTCACCTACTTCAGCTAATAGCGAGCATTGTAGGTTGATTAGATGCTTCTGAACGAAGTCCCACCAATTTTATACAAATTCTTCACTATATGGATTGGAAAATAGATCACTTGCAACGCATGGTGGAACCAAAGTGCAATAGTTGGGCAGCATTATCATAAGAGTAGCAGGAAAGATAAGGAAAACTGAAAAGCTTCTCAAACAAGAGTAGGAATTCGATCAATTGCTATCAATGCCAGGACGCAGATCAAGATGAGTCAGAAAGTAAAGAGTACAGCCTTTTTTTGGTCAGAAAGTACAGAGCACAGATCAAGATGAATATCTCTAACGAGGAGTAGAGATATTCACAGTTCATAAAGTTTGGCAATGTTTATAATCTAAGAGCCCGGTTATTTTCACCTTTCAGACACTACTACTCCCTTCCCAACTATTCCAACCAACAGATACTGAGAACTGAAGTAATCTGCACAACACAACTCCAACTCTAATCTCCATTGGGTTAACACAGAGAAAAATGCATTGGTTACAGTTTTCATGTCCATGACTCCATATACTTGGATCAATCAAAGAAACGCTCTTCATTGCAATAAGAAACCGCCACTACACCTTGATGACAGACGGACAAGTATCATTTAGCTTGTCTTTAGAGGTTAGGAAATCTAGCAAAAATTATGAGACATGGGGTAAAACCATGAAGTTTAGGGCCGTGGAGGGTTGCACTGACCAACAACCACGTGTTCAACTGGGGGGACTGGCTCAATGCTTGATGGGTGCCGACTCATCACAGGCACACCCCCATTCTCTAAAGTTTCCAATGAAGTTTCAGCATCGTCGGCCGCTCCTGCATTTCCTGCACGCACTGGACGAAGCAGACCCTGCAATCTCAACAGGTAGCTCTGGCTGGAAGGTTCTCTTATGTATCTGTTGGTTGTCACAACACTGGCAGATGACCGTTCCGGATCGGGATGAAGATTAGATAAAGCGCTAAGGTCAAGATTAGGGAAAACTGAGCAACGGCACCGAGGACATTTCACGTTCAGTCGAAGCCACTCGTCAATGCACTCAACATGGAAATTGTGAGCACACGGCAGGCCACGAACCTGCACAAATTTCCATAAGAAACTTGGGTTTAACTGCCCTAGTAATAATCATCTACCACTCGATATAGAAATTTGTGTATGCATGAGCCTAGGTGTGGTGGCCTGCACCTCATACCAGTACAGTTTTGCATCAAAGTTAACCACTTTTAACAATTTTCCTTTTTCAGGACTAAACATTCATTGTATCTACAGGGGGTCCACGTCCTAAAGAGCCAGACACCAAAGCTCAAAGAAAGGATGAGAATTTGCATGTGCCAGGAATCAGCATGAAACAATCTGATCCTGCAAAAATAAACCTGAACAACAATAAGATTTATGTCAAGTAACCTAGGAGATGGACCCCCACATACAGCCAGATGACCAGAAAGAAAGTATATCCAACTAATCCCACATTGTTCGATAACAGTTCAGTAACATGAGTAGATAGGTTTTGCTTTGAATAGATTCAACCACTTTGATATGACAGGAAATATGTGGATGATGATACATGATGAAGAGATTATGAAATAAATCTTGTGAGTGTATTATTTCTCCTTTGCTTTAGCGTGATAGATACTTGGAGCATAAACTGGAAATATAACTACTTTGTTTGAAAGGATGAACATTAAGTAGATAGGAAAACGAAAAAAATACGTACCTCATTTCCCACATGAAACTCTTCTAAGCAGATGGGACATTCACTGCAATCCGTTGGAACAGCCTTTAGCCTGAACTTTGGAAGTTCCTGAATGAGTGCTTCCACTGCTTCACTCTGTGCCCCCCCCCCCCCCCCAAAAAAAAAGAGTACCCTTCAGGATCCAGAACTGCATAATAATGAAGTTCATAAAAGCAACATGCGTATCACAACGAAAAGAAAAGCGGACGTATTATGAGAGCATCACAAAGAGTACAGACTCAAAACAGACTAATATAGAGTGGTAACTGATGCATCCTTCAAATAATCAAATACCCATACTCTAAATCTGTAGCAATGTTCGTGTATGTAATAAACCTCAGCACGTGCACATACTGCATTAATAATGCCTTAAAATGCTCTTTATTTTATGATCAGCCCTTTTTGGTATGTCGTTCACACTTGCAGTTCACCTAAACAGCTCTCTGGGACTTCAAATGTTTTAACATCATGTTATCTAGGCAATATCCAATAGAAGGATAAGGATAAACTCTAAGCCAGATGAAAGCTTACCTGAGCTGGAGTCAAGTAAAGTCCAGGATGGTATGCAGCAGCATCTTGGCCCATGCTTCTTGTTTCCTGACCAGCAGCTTCAAATGCCCAATCTGGTACACGGATCATGTCAACCAGAACCTAGGACAAGGAGGGAAACTCTTCTTATAGGTGCTTAGCCTTATTTAAGGGCCCAACAAGCATGAGTAATATACTAATATATAAAATTTGAACTAAACACTATACTGATCATAAGCATGTTATATCGGTTACATTGCATCATATTGAAATAATTTATGTTACGCATTCATGCCAATATTAAGCAAGCATGATACATGCTACATTGGACTATGAAAGTTCAAACACAGGTTTTTAAAGGAAATATTAGCCTCAGCCACAGGCTAATGGTGATGAATGATTTCAAAGAAATGTTCTGTGCTTAGGGTACAAAATTCAAGTCTTTTTCTCCCCTTCAGATCACACTGGTCATCCCTCCCCAGACATTCCATTCTGATACAGTATCAGTGGAAGGCGATATAGATTCCCTGCTCTCTTGAGGCATACAGGTACTTAGTAATTATCACCATATTGATAGCAAAAACATACAAAAGATTAACATATATGACAAATGTCTCTGCAGACACATCAGAGTACAAGATGCAAGATATTCAAGAGCTTACGCCATATTCTGATAAAGGAATCCCTTGTTGAGCACGTAGTAAATGTGCCTGTCTTCGTGTCAACCACTGCAACAGAAATATTCAACAAAACAAAGATATATCAGGGAGCTATATCACTAAAATAGGGAGTGCAATAGATCAGCCGAAACATGAGAAGACAGACAGCAGTCAAAATATAAAGCCAAATTAGTGTTAATCTCAAAAATGCCAAAGTAGAAAGAACACCACTAACCTTTCCCAATGACATGCAAGCAACGCAACAAAGTCCACAGTAGCTAAAAAGCAACCAAATGAGAAAACCCCATTTCTGACCTTCTTCAGGCAACTGCAAGCATTTAATGCATTGATTACAAAACCAAGCCATTTGCAGATGTCGATTCCGCTTATAAGAATGGAACGCAACAGCACGGAGCAAGGAGTTCCAAAATAACATACACAATCTTTTGCACGTTTGAACCAGAGGGTACCAATTACAGTCCAGGCCCAAAGGAATGGATATAGCAGCAGAGATAGAATGGAAAGCACCACTACTCTTCCACAGAAACGGGCATACCTCTGTTGCCACCCAAAATCCCTAAACCACAGCAAAGGGCATTGCTATTAAATTTTACCACATGAAAGTGCCAGGAGGACACTAACAAGAGACACAAAGAACAACCATAGAGCAACTCTGAGCAAAACTAGTGAAGAGCACAAAACAATTACATGATGAAATATGAGCTAACGGGCAAGGAAACATGTTAATTCAATAAAATAGTAGCTGCGGCTTCTAGAAAATTAAAGATTATACAAGCAAAACTTCTGTACACCTTATGTTCATGATTAAAACCCAAACCTAACTCCACTTAGGTATGTATAGCTTACAAGCCAGTACTTGTCTCAAGGTAAAGTATGTATAGACACAAAGAAGGCAAAATGCAACCACTACGAAGAGTTTATGACAGATTGAATCACGTACACAATGTATGTACTTTCACCATCAATGACCTTAAAATCTATGGAACAAGCTTGTCAGGCCTGATTAGTAAACTTAAACTTCAAGTTCTTCCTAGTGGAAAACAATGAGCAGAAACATTTCAAGCGAATGCAAAAACTTGGAGTAGACCATCCAAGTCATATTCAATTTTGTTGGAGTACTCTGTGTCAGGTCTCAAACCATTTGAGTCCAGATTTGTACTGGGGCCTGCTATGTACGTGTTCAAGAGAAATGAATATGACGTATAAGTGAATTCAATTAAATTTCCTAGGCTTACACCTACCAAGAAACAAACCATTCTCATTCATTATGATGATTAAATTACATCCAAATCACAAATTTAACAAACTAGCGTAAGATCCTCATCTCGAACCAACAACAACCTCAACAGTAAAAGAGAAAAAAAGGCCTTACAAACCCATTCCAGCGGCAAATCCATTATCTACAAACATCAACAGGCGAAAAACAAACACGGTTGTGTAATCAACCTGAACAAACAAAGATATCACATAGCTCAGAAGATGAGGAAACAAAAAGTTGATTTTAGAACGAAAATGAAGATGATAACACAAAGTTCTTAGAATAGAGAAAACCCACCACAATCCATATGTGCAACGGGAATGTACAAGAATGGTACCGCTTCCAATTAATGGCAACAATTACTCTGTAAGCAACAACGTTAAAGAAAGCATGTGCAACAAATCGGTGCCTTTCACATTTATCGTGGTTTTTAGCTTGAAAACAACCGAAGGCATACTTAAGTGAACAGCACAAATGTCTTAATAAGGAATACATCAATATCTACTAGTCTAACATTTTTTTTTTCGTCTTATTTAAAGAAGAGAAACCAATTACTTTTACTCAGACTCCATAGAATCCATATTAGACCCCCTAACTATGCACTGTAAGGATACAAACTCGTAGCAAGTATCGACAAGAAGAACCCGTCATACCTGCAAAAAGTCAATAGCTCATAAAAAATAATCAAATTGCTCCAGATACGCGCGCCCACACACGCGTATATATACGTATGTATTGGCAATCAGTGGAAGCAGGATAAAGAACTGACCATTTGAAATCGACGCCTCTCATGGCCATGGAGCAGGAACGGAAGCGAAAGCCCTAAAGTGAAGCAGAAGATTCAGCTTTCCTCATCTGAGGACGGAAATGCTTGAAACCGAGAGCGAAATCGAGATCCGATCTCTCATAAACCGGTTCAAGACGATGCAAATCATCAAAATCCGAAAAGAGAGATTTTTAAGAAAACGAGATTTCGAAAAGAACGAAGCTCCGTCCACTGAGAGAGAGAGGGAGAGCTGAGGCAGTGAGGAGTAGTAGTAGTAGTAATGGAGAGAGTCCGAGAGGGGCTTATAGGAGACAGAACATTGACGGTTTTCTAGCGCCGTTACTCCACGACGTTAACTGAAGCCAGAACATTTCTCTCCTCTTCCTCTTCCTCTTCCTCCCCCTGCACAACCTTCTTCTCTTTTTCCCTAAGCCCTCCTCCAACCTTCTTAGTTCTTCTTCTCTCTCTCTCTCTCTCTCTCTTCCCGTTCTTTTATTTATCTTCTTTTCCTTCTCCGGTTAATACAGTTGGCTCTGGCAGTTGAGAGCAGCGGACCTACTAATCTTCTGATTACTGTGGGTAAAAAATTTAATATAATACTGTTCATCAAATTATTTATCAAAACCATCTATTTTCACATTTTCACTAAATTTCATCATTTAAAATCTTGATCCTTTAAAATGCCATAATACAAGTAATTGGTATTTTATTGGGTCACGCGAAATACGAACCCCACATTAATATCTCATTGCTAAAACTCAGCGGATAATGGGGATGTTTGAGTGTTGAAATTTTGGGTGTTAAGATTTATAAAATATTATAAAGTAAAAATATTTTACGAGAGTTGGTAAAAAAGTGAAGTGAGAAATTTTTTTAATAAATATTATAATAATAAAAAATTATGTGATGAATTTTTTAATATTAATCTCAAAATAATTGGTTATTTGGGGCTCAAACATCCTCAATATCTACGTGGGTTTCTCCTAAGGAGACTATAAGTGATAATAAGAATCCTATGCGGATAACATACTTATGTCATAGCTTCTAGTTTAAATTACAACTTAATATGTATTATTGTAGATACAAATGACTTAAATATAATCACGGAAGATAGAAAGGTCTTTTTAGGCCTTCATTAATTTGCAAAGTGGGGGAAAAAAGAAGTCGGCGTGGTCTAATAATGACTAGGAATGTATGAGATGGGGATTATACATGTTTTAAGAATTAATAGTTGAGATAAAGCTCCTGAATACAAAAAGAAACTCCACTGCTTCTTCCAACTAGCTTTGGACCTATAAAAAAAGTATTCAATACTAAAAGCAAGTGGATATAGCTTCCATGGGTGACGTGGTCCTACGATTTTTTTAATTGTCTAGTTTGTAATGTTTACAGAAATGTTGTGTGTGTGTGTGTGATCACTCTTACGAATATTCCATTAAGCAAGAAGGTATAGCCCCGCAAGTTGTTCCTCTTCCTCTTTATCTAAGGGTATAAAATAAAGTTTTAAGTCGGGAGTAATATTCCCCTATGGCTATTAAGACCATTCAACGCAAGGCCTTTCATAGCACACTCTTTTGCCAAGCTCCCCCTCCCCCCCCCCCCCCCCCCCGCGTATATGTGCCTCTCCAACTGTGCATATGGGTTTGGAATGAATTCCAACTCAATGCTCTGTGCCTCTCCAAAGTTGGGGCCAGAGGCCAAGGATGAAGCTCTGAATAATGCGCCAATTTGGCCTTAAAAGCCTAACCCAAAACAGTTTCATGTGTAGGGTTTGCCAATACTAACTAGACCGCATTTGCTCGCTCGCCCACAATGGTTGGTTCCAACAAATTCTCCACACCACCAACCATGACTTATTTTTCATGAAGGCCAGAAACAACTAGCATTCACAATCTGAAAGATTCATAACTGGAATAGACCAAACTGATACTAATATGCTCATGGAATAGACCAAGGGTAGATCATTCATATGCATAGTGGATGATCTAATTAGTGACAAATATCAATCAGTACAAAACGTGTCAGATGATCTGCCTACATGTTTTCATCCACTGGCACATTTATGCTAGCAAACAAAAAGTTCAGTGGGAGGTTTTGTATGTATATATATACACAGGAAAATACAGGTTACTTTCATGTTGGTCCTAGATGCTCGGGAAGATCGTATCCTCTCTAATCTGAGACATTTATTCAGACATGTCTACGGGCATACTGACAATGCATATATACCCCAAGATGATAGGGATGTAAGAACTCCACCAGGCAAGGGGGAGAATAGAGAGGGAAAAAAGATATTATGCTTCAAAAATCACAATAATAAACCTACTTTCCAGCAGATTCCAACTTCTTAGTCTTAATAATCCGTCATTCAATAAGCATCTAGGACAATTTACACCGCCACCAAATTGGATTAGTCAAGAACGCAAATTATAGCATTTTTCAAATATCACAAAAAAAAACTTTTAGAGCAGAGGTAGGCCTTTCTCACCAAGAATCATCTTCTCCTCAGCTTAAACTTTGGACCTTGCTGTGCTGGACGGCTACAAACACCAGTGGGGCTCTGCTTAGTTTCTTCATAAAGTATTTGCAATTGGCAGCCTAATAGGAACAACTGGAAAATAAACGTCCATGAAGGAATCTGAAGAGCTAAAGAACATGAATCGCTACGTGCTTTAATTCTTTTATGCTTTGAATATCTTCCAGAAAAGTGATTTGCATTGCCTGCACAACTGATGACAACCCATTAAAGAGTTGGCTGTGGTAGCAGAAGTTGACAAGTCCCACTCTGAAGCATTGAAAACATGTAATAACAAATGATTTAGAAAACATAATAAGACGATGAGGGGAGAAAATGTCAAGCTTGTGCATCAGTCAATGTAAAATGGCAAAACTTGCCATCTCTTTGAATATACTAAATCTCTCTCTAAACTGACAGTGCAACCTTTACCCACACACAAACCTAAGTTTTCATTCAAAGAACAACCACACTAGAGGTTCCTGCTCAAATTGCATAGCATCTCCAGTGACAGTCAATCTTAGGTAATGTCAAGAATATAATTCAAATAATAAAATCTATATCTTCCTATCAGCTTAAGCTTTTGGAATAAGTGTTATATTCTCTAACAACCTGGGTGAGATGTCAGCAATGAATGAAGCAACTCAGCCTGTGGTACATGCAGTCTTCCAAAACCATGGCCTCTAGTTCGTGGCACAAAGGAGGGCATCTAAGAAAATTCTTGACCAAAGCAATAAGGAAACTATTTTCTTCTAAAACTTGGGAATAGCAGATACAATTCACTTCAGGTGAGAAATCACTTGGTGGATACATATATAAGTTAACTGCATAAACAACGACTCGTGTACCATGCTTTTTTTCTATGTAACATAAGCATGACTCTAGTTAAGCACACAGAAAAAGCCATCTTATGAAGATGTAGGCTTAGATTTTGTACCAGAACTCAGAACTAGTAAGTCTCGTGAATGAAAGACGTTGGAAACAAAAAGGTCATGATTCGAGCTTATATAAGCTATACAACAGCCTAAGAAAGCATAAGAACCCACTATGAAAAAAAGTTTAACCCTTTAATAGACTTCTGAAATTCAAGAAGCTAGTGATGAAAACACCTAAAATTTCAATTTCCCTGAAAAAACTCAGAAGAATGATTGAGAATACAAACCACTACAACGGAGCCCGTAAAAATGTCCCAAGATTATTTGACAACTATGCTTGAAACTAATAGCTATAAGAATCATTTAGAAAAACAAAATAGCTATAAGAATCAACAATGAAGATTTCTTTTGTCACAAGACTTGCTAAGTTTGATAAGCTAGAACAAGATCTAAAACTGAAATCTATCTCACAAACTTCGTAGGAGTGATATAGAGAGCACACTGCTACAATGACTGAATAAAAACTCCGAACAAAAATTGACATCCAAGCAACTACTTTCTGAGCCTCTAATACTGTTGTTGCAATGACTAGGAGAAAAATAAATCCAATCCCATCAACTGAAAAGGGCCACTAATATTAGATAAGTCGAGCTCATCACTGCAAAACATTAGAATATTCCATTTGGACATTAAAAAATTGGTTATCTATAAGAAGAACAGATTGTTCATAAGTTTCACTCTCTTGTTCTGTAACCTGGGCATGCGAAATAATATAAGCCTATTTCTGAAATCTATTGATTTTATAGAATCCATGACGTATAAATGCAAGAGAAAAGTCTCCAGACAAGCCAATGATGACAGCGAATCGCTGAAGAAAAGGTAGAAAATCTGCCACATCCATTACTTCTGCTTGAATACATTAATTACAACATGGTAACAATATTTAAATGCAATTTGGTGGCTTGAAACATTTATATACAGCAGATGCAGGTTGCTTGTAAGCAGGGATGCTACTGGTGTCAAAAAATCGGACTTCGCCAGGAGCAAAAGAAAGATCCCTACGCCTGAAATAGAAAAAGGGCAAAAAAAAACCCATGGCTTAGTTGATGGCAGTTTAAGCTAAAAAGTTTGACAAGAAGGCATCTTTTTCATGCTTTCAACTTTCATAACCTCTTTCTTGAGCCCATGACTCCTTTCTTTGGCATCATTTGGTCTTATATTGATCAGGGATACTTCCAAGCTTGGCCATCACCATTCTCAACAATGCTCAACATTTCATATCACATATGCATAGCATTGTATCATGCTTTCAACTTTCATAACCTCTTTCTTGAGCCCATGACTCTTTTTTTTGGCCTTATCTTGATCAAGGATACTTTCAGGCCTCTTGGCCATCATCATACTTATTATCGCATCACCATTTCATACCACATATGCATAGCGTTTTATCGTAAAACCATGAAGTGCAACGTGCAACATGCAACACCATATATCATTTTCATTGACCAACCTGTGGTCTATAATGCTCCAAGCTTAGGCTTATCACCATTGTCATAGCTCTAAAGCATGTCAAGAACTCTTTTGAATAATCAAACCAACTCAGGAAGCAATTTTATACACATGTTATAAGAAATATTCATTAAGCCTTAACATGCAAGGTGTCTAGAATTGGACAATGTCTATGTTTGACTAAAAACCCTAGCTAAGTGTTCATGCATTTGATCAGTCATTGCATTTAGAAACTTTAGGCTAATGATACATCTAATATACCAATATATATGAACTTGCAGAACACATAACATAAGGATTCTTCAAGAAACTTAAAGGCAAACAATGATCATTTTGCAACATCATCATAAAATATGCACAAGACATCATCTTTCATAATCTCTTTCTTGAGCTCAAGGCTCCTTTCTTTGGCCCCATTTGGCCTCCTCTTAATCAGGGATACTTTCATGCCTCTTGGCCATCATCATACTTATTATTGCATCATCATTTCATATCACATATGCATAGTATTGTATCATAAAACCATGGAGTGCAACATGCAATATCATTTTCATTGACCAACCCGTGGTCTATAAGGCCTCAAGCTTAGGCTTATAAGAGAGGTAGTGCAAGGGGGTGTTCAAGGCTTTGGCCGAAACCTCTTTGCCAACTTACCTTGCCATGGAAGTTTTTCCACCTTCCTTATCTTCTTCGTTTCCTCTTTCTCTCCTTCTTCTTCTTTCTTTCTCTCCTTCCTTTCCCTCTTGGCCGAATGATCTCAGCACTCACTCTTCACTCTCAAATTGCCGGATCTGTGGTGTGAGAAATGCATGGCAAGGGCTGGCTTTTATAGCCAACATTGTCATCATTTGGTCAAGGGGTGGCTGCCACAAGCAAGCCCCTTGATTGGGTGACTTAGGCGGCATAAGGGCTGGAGGAGCCAAATGGCACACTCTCCCTTCCCTAGGTGATGATTAAGGATACTTACATAAGCTAAAGTCACTTCAAAATCACATCAATTGTGATGGAAGCAAGCATGGTCGGTTGGTTCATCTTTGAATCTTCTATTCATGCAACAAAGGTCAAAAACATGGGACAAGGGAAAAGGACAAAGAGAACAAGACAAAACCAAGATTTCCTTGTGTGTGCCTTGTGACCTAGGGAGGAGAGAGAGAGAGAGAGACCCACATGACATCAAAGTAGACTTAGGTTAGCAAAATGAACTCTGTTTTAAGAAGGTAATGAATAAAAGAGGATGCAATAATCTCTGCCACCTGGTAAGCTCTCTGAGTAATAGAAGGCCAAATCCAATATCCTTTCTCACAAGCCCCCATTGCCTTGAGTTCAAAAGCAGCCCTCAAAGTCTGCTTCTTCCCCTTATCTGACAAACCCTTGTCCACTGAAGTCTTTGCAACTGGGTCGTATTAATGATCCCCAAACTCTCATATTCAGATTCCCCAGCCCTCACCAGAAAGTACCTTCCCACACCAACAAGAAACATGTCAGTCAACAGCAAAATGTTCGAAACCACAACAGCTACAAAACTTACAATCCCATACTGGCAACTTCTGGAACCCGCTAAAGTTAAGTTCTTTATCCGACTCTGCTTCAATATACACCGACATGGCTTAAATGAGGTCAATTTTTATTATTTTTCCCAATTTGCTGAAAACAGAAGCACACAAAGCCATAACCCACGCACAGGATGAGCTGGATAAAATGAGGACAGTCCCTTTGTTTTATTAAGTTACCTATTGGTGTGCCAAAATGGGGGCATCTGGAAGAGGCCGCGGGCCTCTACGACCGGCACGAAAGGGGTGACAGAGATAGATATGGTGAGTTCAGTGAGGAGGTGGCGGCGATGGGTAATGGGGATAGAAAAATTAGCGGGGATAGATGAATTAGCGGGGGTTTTGGAGGTTGATGATGGAGGAAGAGACGAATAGTGCGAGAGAAGAGGCGTTGCAGTGGAGTAAGATTTTCCAAGCATTTTGGCGGGCCCTTGGTAACTTCCGTACTGCAGAGACTGAGAGCACAGTTTCAGAGATGGTTGGTAAACTTTTCCTGACAACTTTTTCAAATTTTGCTCCACTTTAATCGAAAATCATATTTCTTTATTTTAACTATCCATTTTTTAAAAACACTCCTAACAGTTTCTTTATTTTAACTATCTATTTTTTACTATTCTATTTAATATTATTTTTTAAAGATTTATGTATTCTTTCTCTAATATTTATATTTTTAAATATTTTTTAAAGTATGAAAAGAAGGAAAAAAAAAAGAAAAAAAAAGGGAGAACGAGAGAGCTGGAGGAAGAAAAGGAAAAAAAAAGAGGAAGAGTCTGAGAGAAAAAAAGAAAAGAAATAAAAAGAAAATAAAAGAGAGGAAGAGTCTGAGAGAAGAAAAGAAAAATAAAGAAAAATAAAGATATTAATATTTTAAGGATAGTTAAGCGAATAATAGTTATTTGAAAATAGAGAATCATTGTTCAAATGTTAAAATTTGTTACAATAGATAAGTCGGTTTTTTTTTACTTTTGTGTTAAATTAGTTCTCTATTCTAACCAAAATGTTATAATAGAGAACATACTATAAGTGCTTTTTACAGAATTGAACATTGCGGATCCAGTCCACAAAACTATCTTACGTTTTGGGCCCTGATAACGTCTCCAGAATAGATTATATCCATCCATGGTTTCCCTTATCAGAAAATAAAATGAAGAGAGATAATTTTTGTTTTGTAAAAATTATTAATGCTTTTACAGAATTAGTTCTATGTTTTGTGTTGTAAAATTTTTGTGTTGTTACAATTTTGGTATTGAGTTTAGTGAAAAAGTGAAGAGAGATATTTTTTTATATTTTTTGTAGTGAAAAGTTATGATTTGATGAGAGAGAAATATATTATACTGTAGTATTTTATTGTGAGAGGGTGAAAATTTTTGTAAAATTTTTCATGCAAACGCACCCTTAATCTAGTCTGGATAAGGACTTCACTTTAGCCCTTGCGCCCGTGGGCTCGGCTACCCGCTTGGGCCATCTAACAAAATCCTTGACTTCTTCAACCAAGTGGCCCTTGACCAAACAGGGATTAGGGGGGACCCGGTAAATGAAAATCCAATGCACGTAACTTTATGAAAGTTGCTACAAGTGGTGGATTAATTCCGAGTCTCCCGAGTAGGTGTCACCTAATTAATTAGGCTCATGCTACAATATCCTACTTGTCATATGATAGAAGCAATTTCCTTTGTTGTGGGAAAAGAAACCAAAGTGGCTAGCCACTTCCAATAATTTGTATTCGGATTAAATATTATAGAAGATTATAATCATTTTTAAAATATTATAGATATTTAAAAAGTCAAATTTTCGATAACATTGATTAGTTTTGTCATTGATGGGCAAGAAATTATCGTTAGAGTTGGCTCGGTCCAGCTCAGCAAAGGACAAACATGCCTTACCAAAAAAAATCCATGGGTTGTGCGGATCTCACGAGATTTCTCTTTCTCCTCATTACATCATTACTTTTCACAATAATAAATATTAAAAATCATCTCTCTCTTCACTTTTTCACTAAATCTAATACCCTAAAATTTTAACCATCTCCAAAATTTTAAAACACAAACACAACCTAAGCAATGTCTCATCTGTTGAAGGGGGCTTCTGTATGTCACGAAATCTCGCTCTCGAAATCACCCCCGCCAATGGCTGACCAACCACGAGACGTTCTCCTTTGAAAACGCTACAAGTTGTCGTACATAGCACCAGACGCCCGCCATAGTATGCCGCAATCAGGCCTGATCCGCCACAAAAAGAAAGCTTTGTGCCCCTAAGGAAGGATGCAACACGTCAGTTCCACCATCTATCGCCGCCCTACACTAGTGAGTGCAGAACGACTCTCGTATATCTCATATAAAAAATTCCCGGTGCGTATTCTAAAATCATACAACAAATTACTTCCCTACTCACATTTATTTTTTGAGTTCTAACTTAAGCCTCTGAGACTCATCTTACTGGAAAAACTCCATTCACATTAGCTTGCAGTGCAGGTTCAATGACATGGAGGAAAGCTTGTAGATAGCAGCTCATCGCTCAGTAATTAGGCCAGATCAACTTTTGACTCCATCAATCACCATTACAGTGGATCTTGCCCTCAATCAGCTCTTGCCCTAAATCGGCCTGTTTGTCATGTTCAGTGATGAACAAAAGTTGTAGACAATGAAATAATCAACTGGCCAGTGGATCGTAGGTTCTTGTCCTAAACAGGAAGAGCAGTAGAAGCAGCGATCGAGCACGTGTTCCATATGATCTGAAATGAAAAAACCACCCTAAGTCCCTCCTATACGAGTATATCACGTTGACTGGTCAAAGTCGTCATCTACGTGTTTTTGTTTCGTAGTTGACCATAGGAAAGGCAAGTTCACCTTGTATACGTTTGTTTTCACACTTTTCAGGATTCTAAATATATTCATAGAACTACCACCGAACATATTCAGAATTCAAACACAAACACCAATGCATTCTACCAATATTCAACAATTTTTTAATTTTTTATTCAACATAAATTTTCTCTCTTTATACGTTTTCACATAACTTCAATACTTTTTATTAAACAATTACATCAAATCATTTCTCTCTATACTTTACACAAACACCAATAAAATACTATTCAACATAAATATTCACGACTTCTCTAAAATCCTACATTTTTACTTAAAACAAACATAACCCAAAACTTGTTCCTCTAATGTTGGATCGGAAGTAACATATTAAGTCTAGAAAACCACTTATGGACTTTCTACTGTCGTATTTACTAACGGTGATAATAAAAAATTAGGCTTAATATCTTCGTTGGCCTATTTTCTAACTATCCATATAGAATTTTTTGTCCTAAACTAATCCCTAAAGCAATCCACAATTCTTGTTCTGGTGCATCCGTCCACTTCAAAATTCAATTTGAGAGAAAAATCCGATGTGGCAGACGGAAGACAACTAAGCATCAGTAGAGGACCAACACTTGTCCTTATCACCACTGTACTCAGACCACAACATGACACCCTCCACTTTTATCCAAATAAGAAGCTGCAGTGCTCACTAGAGCTGTAAACCGGAAATGCGGTCCAGTTTTCGGACCGCATTTCCGGTCCTCCTAAATTAAAGGAGCGGACCTCTGGTTCACTTAAGTGGTCCGAATCGGTTTCATTTTTTAACATTTTTTTTAAAAAAAATTTAAAATTTTTTTCAGGTTAATTTCGAAGGAGGAAGGACATATAAAAATGTAGAATTTTAGTTTAGGTTAAAACTAATTTTTTAAAGTTTGTAATTTGCATTACAAATATATATAAAAAAATTTATTTATATTAATAAATGCGGTCCGATCCGGTTCGGATCACATTTTAAAAAATAGGACCAGACCGGACCACAAATCCGGTCCAATTTTGTTCAGCCGTAATGTTCACTGCTCAGACCACCACCTGCACGCTTGGGACAAGCCAAGGGTGCCAAGTAGTGGTCTAACATTGAGACACGTGTTGGTCTCCCAATAATGCTTATTTGTCCTCCATTGTCCCATAGAAATTTTTCATCTAAATGAGATCTAGAGTGAACGGAAATACCTGAAAAATAATTGTAGATTATTTTAGTAACTAGTTTAGGACAAAAAAATTCCATAGGGACTAGTTAATAAATGGGCCATAGCAAAGGGATCAACCAAGATATCAAGCCAAAAAATTAATATAGATAATTAAAGTATTAATTAAAATCAATCATAAAAATACAAAATGAAAAAAAATATATACAAACAGTCGTGACTCTCCATGAATTGAAAACATATAACAATATTACATAAATAACTGGAATACATATATAAACAATAAAATTGAAATAAATTGTAAAAATGCAATTCCAATTGCAGAAAATGTAAAAACAAAGATTAAAAAAGGGGCATGACCCTCAAATTATGAAACTCATAAATACAAAAGAATATGAAACCTCATAAATTTAAATTAATAATTAAAAAATACAAAATAAAGAGAAATAAAATTCCTAAGAAAATAAATAAAAAACTAGAAGGAAAAAAAGTTAAAAGAAATATATTAGAAAAAGAACAAAAGATAATATAAACAACGAATTTCTACAAACGTCTAAAATTTAAAAGCGTAACCGCGAAATTAAAAAAAAAAAAAGACTTAAAAGTCGAAATAACATATTCAGAAATATAAAAAAATAAGGAAAAAAAAGCGAAAGAGAGAAACAAAACTAAAAAAATATGAAAATAGTAAAAAGTTTTTAAAAGGAGAGATAAAGATTAGAATATATTCAGGAAAACCTCCATTGGAATCCACCCTCTTGGTAGGAGTTGGAGGCAAAGTTAGATCTAAATAGGGCGCGTCTCCGCTGAAGTTCGCGGGTGACCGAACTGCAGCGGATTTACTGCAGTGTGAGAGAGGGCAGTTGAGGGCAGTTTGGGTCCTGCCCGGGACCCACGTCCCTCTCTCACATACTGCAGCAGGATTTGATGTAGTTCGGTTACCCGAACTACAGCAAATCCGAGCCCATCTAAATACCACATGAAATAACGAAATAATTTCGTCTATTCATTACAACCAAATCACTTATCTGATCTCCATCTTCCCTTTTTCTTTCATATTTTTAAAACAGAAAAAAGTAAAGGGGTACTTTTTACCAAAAAGAAAAAGTTAAGTACACTTTGCATTTTTATGTTTGGAGTGTTAACACATTTCATCCTAATATTTTATTTTTAAAATATTAAACCCATTATATTATCTCACCCAATGATTTGTATCTCATAGTGAAATTTGACGTGACTTGTTTGAGATTTAAGGATAATACAATAATCTGACAGAGACTGAGGCCACTTGAAAGACACGTGTGAACTCGATTAGTGTGAAATTTGACGTCAAATTTCACTACGGAGTGAAAATCATAACAAATTTAATATCTAAAAATAAATGTAATTTATCAATGCTCCTAAACATAAAAGATGGTAAGGGTATTGAAGTGGAAAAATAACATTTTGCGAGGGAATCAGAATTGAATCGATGACAACTCCCCAACCAGCATCAAATTTTGTTTCAAACTTCTAACTACCCCGCCTGACATCAATGTGTATTAGGTAGTAGTACCATATGAAGATGCAGACTACTGTCAGACAAGACGACAATTCATGACTTATAATTAATTACTTTTGGCAATCTCTCTAAGTTGCTTATACATATTGGACTGGTTTTGAACCCATTATTTCGCACTACTAGTACCATAAACATGCAGACTCTGTCAGACAAGTAATAACTATAATTAACTCTACTCGTTATTGCTCTCGTACGTTTAGGTATATGCGACTTATTGATGTGGAGTTGGGTTTTGGGCCTTGTACTACTGAATAACGCACGTTAGCTCCAAAGGAAAAGGTACTTGCTGCATATCAGTAACTCAACAAAAGCACAAATAAGAAAAGAAGAGGCATGCGTTTTTAAACTAGGGCCGGTGACTGTGGTCCTCCTAGGTACACGGGAATAGTCACTGTACTGTACACCACTAGTCTAGAGGACAGTGGGTGTCACTGAACTCAAAAGACTATTATAACTTGTAAGCTCTGGAAATGCTCGAAAGACCATGGATTCCGACATTATTTTAGATATCCAAGCAGCCTACCCTCTTGTTATTCGCGTCCCATTGAAACATGTTCAACACTCTGACTCCTGTTTCCCACAAATGATTTGAAACATGATGCTGTCGTTCACTGGAAAAATAACCACTTCCTGCCACTAAAAATCTTTAATTCTTGCTCTTGATTGGCTTTTGATTAATCTACAACTCTCAATCCTCTACGAGAAATATGCTTCTTCAAGGAAACCATAATAATTTCTTAGGAAGATTTGGAAAGCACAATATTTTCCGCAGGAACTCCTACGGTAAACTTGCAAGCAAACTGGGTTGGTTTGAGTGGTTGATATGAGTTTAGAAATTTGTTCTTCCTAGAGTTTCAGTTTCAAATTCGAATCTTTTCAAATTCTTTAGAGGAGAAGGATAAATTTGGCAACACACTCACTCAAAACAGTCTCCTAAAGGAAAAGGAAACGAGATACTGAAACCACAGGCCGTCTCTAGCTATTTATGCTCTGCTCTGAATAGACAGTCTCTCTCTCTCTCTCTCTCTCTCGCAATGGACAGACAAACTAATAGGACGAGTTTTCTCTTGCACTTCTTGTTCTTATTACTCTCATCTTTCGATGTAAGTACATTTCCGTCTTCGTTGTTTTGGCTTTACATTACATAAATTACTTTCTACTCTGTCTTCTTCCTCCTTATCTTTGCGTTTCTCATTGTTCAATTTCTCTGTTATATATACACAGGTTTCTCAGGCAAACTCTACTACTGGTGAAATCAAACCAAGGTCGTCAAAGCTCCAACTCCACCCATTCACGCCCAAAGCCTCTCTGATCCGCTATTGGAACAAGCACATCAACAACAACCTCCCAAAACCACTTTTCCTTCTCTCCAAAGCCTCCCCACTCAATTCCACCAACGCCGCCTTTCTCACCAAACTCGCCATCGAAAACTCGCTGTCTTCACACCTCGACTCCTTCTGTTCCTTAGCCAACTTGTATTGTTCCTTCGATTCAAAGCCAGACCTGTACAAGCATGACAACAGAGACACCAACTTCGCCTTCTACTCCAACAAAGGCTTCGCTAACTACGGCTCATCCAAGCAAGGAGGGGTTGACTCCTTCAAGAACTACTCGAAGGGGTTGAACAACCCCAATGACTCCTTCGAGAAGTACAGCCGTGACTCAACCCGGCGCAGCGAAGCATTCACCAACTATGCAGACGACGCAAATGTCGCTAATTCTAACTTCACCAGCTACGGATCCAAGGCCACCGGCGGGTCCGGAGAGTTCAGTAACTACGAAAAACTTGTCAACGTCCCGAATCTCCAATTCAAGACCTATAAAACGGACGCCAAAGATCACATACTCTCTTTCTCGAGCTATAGTGACGAGACCAACTCTGGTGCCGAAGCATTTACAAGTTACGGAAAGAACGCAAAAGGCGGTCCTAGCGAGTTCAACAACTACGGTGATGACTCCAACATAATCGCTTCGTCCTTCACGGGCTACGGCGAGTTGGGTAATGGTGCAAACGACTCGTTTGCATCGTACGGTCAGTCGGGTAATAATCCACATAACAATTTCAAGACTTATGGCACTGGAGCTAACTCGGGAATCGATAGCTTCTCGAGCTACAGAAATGGAGCAAATGTCGGAGACGATACTTTTCAGTCTTATGCCAGGAATTCCAACTCCAGCAGAGTAAACTTTGCAAACTACGGAAGATCGTTCAATCATGGGAACGATACGTTTAAAGAGTACGGTATAGGGTCGAAACGTCCGGCCAATATAGGATTCAAATCTTATAGCATGGATCGAACGTTCAAAGAGTATACTGATAAGGGGGTCACCTTCTCTGAGTACAAGAATTTCAGCACTGCGTCAGAAGGTGCTCTACGTAAGATTGGCAGTTCGGTAAAAAGATGGGTGGAACCGGGCAAGTTTTTCCGCGAGTCCATGTTGAAGCAGGGGAATGTGATGGTGATGCCCGACATTGAGGACAGAATGCCAAGAAGGTCTTTTTTGCCCCCGTGGATTTTGTCGAAATTACCATTCTCAACCTCGCGTCTACCAGAGCTCGGGGAGATTTTCCACGCACGAGAGAATTCGAAGATGGAGCGCATGCTACTCAACGCGCTGGCGGAGTGCGAGAGGGCCGCGAGCCCGGGTGAGACCAAGAGATGCGTGGGCTCTGTGGAGGACATGATCGACTTCGCCGTCTCGGTTTTGGGCCGCAACCTGGCTGTGAGGACCACGGAAAATGTGAAAGGGTCGAAGCAGAAGGTGATGATCGGGACGGTCAAAGGGGTCAACGGAGGGAAAGTGACGAAATCGGTCTCATGCCATCAGAGCCTGTACCCGTACCTACTGTATTATTGTCATTCGGTGCCGAAAGTCAGGGTGTATGAGGCTGATATCCTTGATGTGGAAAGCAAGGCCAAGATCAACCAAGGTGTCGCCATCTGTCATATTGACACGTCAGCTTGGGGCCCGGAACACGGTGCGTTCGTGGCACTGGGATCCAGCCCTGGAAGAATCGAAGTTTGCCACTGGATTTTTGAAAATGACATGACGTGGGCCATTGCTGATTGAGCACAATTAGCTTGGTTAATAAACGTTAGCATGTTATAAAAGGTCGTGACAACATTAATTAAGCTCATCTGAAGCTTGGTTGGATTTGCCATTCTATGTTTGGAAATTAAATTCAAGCTGATTGATGGGATCAATCACTTTTTTCTTTTGTTAATGTTCTTGTTACTTACCTAAGATTTTAAGTTCCAAATTCCTAGACTCTTTCAAACTTTACCATGCCGAGACTGACAGGAAAGAAGCCAAAGCTTGTCTAAAGCATAGTGCAACATAGAAACTAGAAAGATCTAGCTAGAGACAAAGGTCAAATATTACCCAAATTATAAAAGGGAAAAAGAAAAGAAAAGAGAATTCCAGTGCAGAAGATAGGAAGTTAAGGTTATGATTCTGAAAGGAACAAAATCCTTGCTGGGTACGGTCTGGTCTTTTTGTCCCCCTCCATGCCAAAGTCATATCAAAGCATTCTCTGCGAGAGCCATCGAAGATGCTAAAGAGTAAAAGATGAAAGTGCGCGTGCAGTAGCAGAAACAGCATCTAATTTTTCAGCTTTGAGTGCAGCTAAAGCAACAACGCACCGTCAAAATGCTGGCTCTTGTAGCTCTTAATGCATTGCATAGAAAGGTGCGGGGGAGTCAGGCCCACCCACCTAGTGGCTTCTGCTGCATGCACTCCTGCATAATTCATAAACCGTCCTTCACAGCGTTCGTGGCTTCACGCTGAGGTTTTGAGTCTTTTGACTGCAGCCAGCTTTTTTGCACCCAAAGCCATGGCCCATGACCATAGCAGTGACGCATCATGACCAGGGCCTCCTCTATTGCGGGCAGAACTTCTTCATTGATATCCCAATTTCACGTTTTAATGATTCTTATTGAATATGAAGAAAAGGAGCACACGGAACAATTATCATGCATTGCACGCTGTATATGAATGCCCTTTGCATAAAAACTGAAGTGGAATCGGGACTCTTGTCGTGTATGTTTTGCACTATTGAACGAGGAAAAAGTTCAATGGCAGTATCGATGATGTCTACGACTTCCTCAAGTTCACAAGAAAACGCCTATACCGAGCTGTCCCAGGAGAAGAAATAGAACCCGTGTGCTGAACTTTCGTCGCAGAAAGTTCTCAATATGTCTAAATCCCACATCGTGAATTTGGGAAGATACATCACGGAAACCAATGTAAACAAAGTCTGTAAAACGTGGACAATTTTATCTAGTCTGGATACAGACTTCATTTTAGCCCTTGCGCCCGTGGGCTCGGCTACCTGACCATCTAACAAAAGTCAAGGGCTCCGCTACCTGCTTGGGCCATCTAACAAAAGCCTCAACTTCTTCAACCAAGTGGCCCTTGACGACAGAGGGATTAGGGGGGACCCGGTAAATGAAAATCCAATGCACATAACTTTATGAAAGTTGCTACAAAATGGTGGAGCCACTTCCAATAATTTGTATTCGGATTAAATATTATAGAAGATTATAATCATTTTAAAAATATTATAGATATTTAAAAAGTCAAATTTTCGATAACATTGATTAGTTTGTCATTTATGGGCATTATCGTTAGAGTTGGCTCGGTCAAGCTCTGCAAAGGACAAACATGCCCTACCAAAAAAAACCCATGGGGTGTGGACCTCACGAGCTTTGCTTGAACTTGGGAAGGGGGCCGAGTGGGCCCAGCCAGCTAAGCAATATCTCATCCGCTGAAGGGGGCTTCTGAATGTCACGGAATCTCGCTCTCGAAATCACCCCGCCAATGGCTGACCAACCACAAGACGTTCTCCTTTGAAAACGCTACAAGCTGTCGTACATAGCACCCGCCATAGTATGCCGCAATCAGGGCCTGATCCGCCACAAAGGAAAGATGCAACACGTCAGTCCCACCATCTATCGCCGCCCTACATTAGTGAGTGCAGAACGACTCTCGTATATCTCATATAAAAAATTCCCGGTGCGTATTCTAAAATCATACAACAAATTACTTCCCTACTCACATTTATTTTCTGAGTTCTAACTTAAGCATCTAAGGTTCATCTTACCGGAAAAACTCCATTCACATTAGCTTTCAGTGTAGGAGGTTCAATGACTTGGAGGAAAGCTTGTAGCTAGCAGCTCATCGCTCAGTAATTACGCCAGATCAACTTTTGACACCATCAATCACCATTACAGTGGATCTTGCCCTCAATCGGATCTTGCTCTAAATCGGCCTGTGTTTTCATGTTCAGTGATGAAAAAAGTTGTCAATAATGAAATAATTAACTGACCAGTGATCGCAGGTTCTTGTCCTAAACAGGAAGTGCAGTAGAAGCAGCGATCGAGCACGCGTTCCATACGATCTGAAATGAAAGAGCCACCCTAAGTCCTCCTATACGAGTATATTCCGTTGACTGGTCAAAGTCGTCATCTACGTGTTTTTGTTTCGTAGTTGACGCAAGTTGACCTTTTCTCCCTAGGACCCTAATTGCATCGGACATGGTCCATGGACATGTGGACAGTTGTCCCGCTGGCGGGCCTCAGTAGCTCTGTTACATCGCTTTTTGTCCTTCGATTTTCAATTTATGGGCCTTTCGCGGGGGAGCTGTCAATGACGTGGCGATGATCTGGACACTACGTCAACGTGTTCTAACTAGCAGTAGCTCATCTGTTCCCATTTGCTTTTCCGTAGCAAGTACAATTTGAAGTCCATATATAATATATTGTGAAAATTCGCATATATCACAAACCCTATCAAATCTTTAACCAATTTTGAAATAATGCCAAAAGTAGCTAACAGGAAATGTTCACCAAAATATTCATATTTTCATGCCCTAGGTAGAACGACGTTAATGAACTCGAGGATTCGAGATTATTTATAATATAAATGAAATTAATGTCCAACTGTCAAAGTCTTTTCTGCCTATAATAATTAGTCAATGTTATTTATTTATTTGTAAAGGTCATACCGAGTAAGTCAACACAACTGGAGTAGGAAGAATAGGTTGTGGCACATGGACATGATATACCTACTCCACGTGTAGTTTGGGAGAATTCATTCGAAAATAATCATGTAATTTTGATAGGTCTAGAAAGTGAAGTAGCTAACAGGAAATGTATATGGTCGGTGGAGGCGCGGTTAATTTTGAGAGGGAAAAAATTAGGATCGACCGATCGAATCAAAACGTCAAGAGTCAGCTACCGCCTACCGGTGGCAACAATGCCGTGCCTGCCCATTCACACTCGAGCTGACAAACTCCAGAATTAACTCAAGGAAAAGGGAAGGACAAACCAGACCCAACCACGCAGATGAGAGGATAGGCGACACAAATAAATTTATTAGGTTTGTGGGGACGCCTGCATCTGACCCTTTTTTGTCTTTTGACGAGTACTGAGGGATACTTCCAGTGTCGTTCCGTTCACTAGCGCATTGCTTCTTTCTTCTTCTGAAATTCAAAGCTTTGTATTTGTCTTTTACTGTGGCGGACTTCTATATAAGCCCGTACGCGTCGAACTCAAACCCCATAACAAATATACACTTCTCTGCTTGTCTGTTACAGTACTCTGGCTTCAGAGGTCTCTTTCTTTTCTATGCTAAATTTGTAGTACGCTGCTGTGAGAGATCGAGAGAGCTAGCTGAGGAGGCCGGAGTCTAATTGAGAGACGTTAAAAATGAAGAAGGTTAGCAGTGAGGCGTCGAAGCTTGATAGAAAGACAGTGGAGAGAAACCGGAGAATCCAAATGAAAGGCCTATGCTTCAAGCTTGTCACTGTTATACCTGACCACCACTTCAAACACTCCAGGGTATTCACTCTCTAGCTTAAATTCAAGTTACCATAGTTGCAGTCGGTCTAATTATTTGTTCTTTTCGTTTTCTTTGGCCGTCAGAGCTAACCTGATGACTCTGTGATCTGCTCCTTTGTTTTTCGTTTTGGTTTCTCCACTTAACGCAAGCCCGCGAATCAAAAGATTGGAGAGTTCAGGTGGATCATAGTAATCAGAAATCGTAAAATCGTTAATTCGGTGTTTAAATTAGTCAGTAAATGGTAAATTCTGAGAGAGACGCGAGTAAGTGATCTTTCTAGCCGAGCGTTAATTTTTGGAAGGAATTAAGATCCGGGTAACAAAAAAGTACTGCTGTGGGTATATCCCGAAATGGCTGGTGCAGATTTAATACCCCTTTATCTTAGCTCTTTGACATGTATTGCCGTCTGTCGTGGGCACATGTTCAAAGGCCTTCCCTTCCACACGATCCAAGAAAATACTGAGCGCCCACACTTCTTACGGTCTATGAAACTATTATTGGCTTCACAGCGAGTACTTTCACTGACGTGGAGATACTGAACCAAGAGCCTAAGATTCTAATATGACAGAATCTATACAAGTCTAATAGAAATTCTGTATAAGCTTCTAGGACCAATGGTAATGCCCTCAGTAGAATAGGATCTAGACTTGCCTGGATATATATACTACCTAATTTCATGCTTGCCAGTAGCAGTGACAGACTTTCTGTAAACCTTATCATTTAACCTCTTCTAATTATTTTCTTCTTTTCTCTTCTTGATCATGATCAGGACATGCTTTCACAGCTAGATCAGCTCGATTGCGCGGCATCCTATATTAGGCAACTAAAGGAAAGAATAGGAAAATTGCAGGGAAAGAAGGAACAAGAGATGAGTTTGGGAACTAGAAAGAATGTGATGAATAGCATGTCGAAGATCGGCTCAAGGTTGCCTGTAGTCGATTTGCGAGATTTGGATTCCAGTATAGAAGTGATTTTGATAAGTGGGCTGCAGAAGAACTTCATGTTGTACGAAGCCATTAGTATTCTTCAGGAAGAAGGCGCAGAAGTTGTCAGTGCCAGCTTTTCCACCGTGGGTGATAAAGTTTTTCACACAATTCATGCTCAGGTATAATTACACCCTAAATATACTCTTTTGATCAAAATCTTGTTTCCCCAAATATATCAGATAGGATAGCGAGTTCGATATATATGCAAGACTAATTTGATAAATATGATCCAGGTCAAAATTTCTAGAGTCGGGGTTGAGACATCAAGGGTACGGCAAAGATTGCAGGAACTAGTATACTACTGACTGCGGTCTACAAATCATCACCAATTCTCCCTTAGGAGTTCTCCACCAGGAGGATGCGAGCCAAACAAAGAGGATATATACCCCCATTACCCACTACATATGTTGGCCATCAGATAACCGATCGAGAGATGCTCCTTTTTTTTCTCCGAATATTGTAGTTAACGGCATTAACTAGTTATTAGTTTAGCCTGCACTCAAACTAGCTTATATATATATATACGCGCGCGCGAGCGCAATATTTGTTTTTAGCTCTTGTACTTATATATAAGCATTTATACTTAGTTCTATATATATGCAATTACATGTTGTATTGTTCTAAAATCATCATGATCAAGTACTTTCAGCAAATATGGTTAGGGTTAATTATATATGTATATAATGCAATACTCACAATAACAGCAAATATGGTTAGGGCTTTAATTAGGTAGTCGTTAATCGAGGAAAACAATTAATAAAATCGAGAAAGGTCACCGAGATATTATCACATACTTATATATATATATACTAGCTAGTTAATTTCTGAATAATATCAAATAACAGCTTGTTAAGTTGCTGGTGTTGATAAGCGAGATTCCATCCCAACCCTTGATCTATATGCCGAGCAGGACAAGGTTTTTATAAACTGATAGACAATTTAACAATATCCAAAGCACCCGTAATTAAATTTGAGGATCTTTAGTGGATTATATATATATATATGTACGTAGTTCATGGTCCAGTTGCTGCTTAATTGGCATGCAGCGCGCGCACACACATATATATATATATATATATACACACATATATATATATGTAAGTAGCTAAATTTAGATCTTTCTGCCCCAGTCTCAGATTGTTTAACTTCTTAAAGCAACCCGTTGTTCGTACCTGGAGTAACAATCCTAGAGACGTTTTGCCATCTACAATTCCATTAATTCCGTAAAGAGAAATCATTCTAATGGCCGAAAAATGCCTAATCATGAAGGCCTTCTGTGAGGGCCCTAGCTACGAGGGCCTAAATAAATTGTGGTCAGAAAAGTAGATGAGGTTTAATTATATGTGATAGATATCTCTGTGATTCCATGAACGGCGAGAAAGATCACTACGGTGACGAAACTAGAAAGGGCCCAGAGTTGGTCTGATCGAGGTTTCCTAGGTTTAATGCTTATGACTTATTTAATGATGGGCCAAGAAATATAAGGTCCTATTAGATCAGATCGTCCCTGATCCATAATCAGCATATTTGTCTGATCATCTCATCTTTCATTAGGCGTTCTAGAGGTTCTAGATTCTTAATTGAATGCCTATATGATCTAAAACGATAAGGGCTATATGTTCGAGAGACATTTATCTCTCATAATAGAACTTCATAACCTTGTTAAAGAGTTAGACTTTTAATAGAGATATGACTCTTAAACTCATATAAAAGGCAATGTATTACATTTTATTGATCTTATGTTTAATTATATTCTTTAAGCACTAAATATCTTCTAAAATCTAACTTGACTTTTGGATACTTGATTCGAGGTCATCCCCTCTCTCGTTGACTTTTGCATGATCGGATATGTGATGATTCTTTGCACCATCATGTATGATGAAGCTTAATTATTTTAATCCCACCTCAAGTAGTACTTACATCAAACAAAGGTAATTAATTAAAGAAAGGATTCCCACTTTCTTTTCCTTATGGCTCCGATCCATCACATGCACTAATATGTCAATTCTCAGGAGTAGTCAAAGGAAGTATCCTCTTCTCCCCCGGAATAGGATAAGAGAAAACAAAACTCAAAGTTGTCAATTAGGACCAATTAATACTGCTCATGATCTTGGCTAAACGCCAATCTCTAGAAAGAGAAAGTTGTAGGGGAGGGGACGCGTTAAGCTAAGAAGACGAAATTAGTGGGTTGCCGCAATTAATATGCGAAGAGGCGTGCCATTGCTTTAACGTAGGCCGTGCAATGACAACTGGGGTTGACTAGAAATATAGGGTACAACCTTGGACGTCTATATCGATCGTGGGGCCCCCACGTAGATATTTTTTTCCTTCTAAACTTTTCAAACTCGTCGTTAACGATGCGTCATGATCACTAGGCACTAATCGAGCATTCAAAAAGTCAATTTTGCACGTTACACTTGTTGCATTTTTCAGGATATGCAGACACAAATTGGTCTTTTGGTTTGAATTCAGGGATATCGATTCTCTTTTTAATTTTCTGTTCAGGATTACATGTACGATATAATATTTGAGAGAGACGTAAATATAATAAATAGATTTTAATTTATTTGGTGTATCTATCTCTTTTTAAATTATAATATATAATGTAAACGGCAAAATTACTAAAATTACTTAACTGACTGCATGCCTTACAACTAGTTTTGCATGTCAATCACATGCACGGATGAATTGGGGAATGGTTTAGGAAGCTTCAATACCCTCACCATCTAGCGGACCAACAAAATTGACTTCTAAGTATAGCTAAGTTGATTATACTTTTGGAGAGTGAAAAAAAGAAAGAAGAATGTTTTTGGGTGGAAACCTTGGACTAAGGTAGAAATATAATTGGGGAAAATATATATTGTCACTATAAACTACCGGAGGTCTGTGATACATTGCACCATAAACTACTAATTTTGACACATTACATCTTCCAACTATCAATGTTAAATATTTTCCACCCTAAAATACTCATTTTTATACATTGCGTCATTCAACTACCAATGTTATACAATTTGCACATTTCTTTCGATAATAATACCTCAAAATTTAATAAATTGACAATAATATCTTCAATATATTCAAAGTGAATCAAGAGTATTATCGTCATTTTAGTCTAAAATTTTGATAAAGTGTACAAAATGTCTAAGATTTGTAGTTAGATGGTGTAATATCTCAAAAATAATAGTTTATGGTGTAAAGTGTAAAACATGCAGTAGTTCGTGAGTGAAAAATACATTTTCTCCAATATAATTTTATAATTAATAAGTGCATATGCATGCTAATTTAACTTATAATTCCACCTTTTTCAAACTACTTCCTATCAAAGTTTATTAAAAAGTTTCTTATTTCGAGCTTGTCTCAATAGTAAGGGTAAATTTGTACTTGTGTGGATGGACGCACAAGTCACATATTTGATTTTTTATTGGATAAGTATCGAAATTTTGAGTGAGTGTCGCAGTAGTATAGATGAGAGTCTATACCTAACTCTTTATCTAAAGTCTACTGTATGTTGGGTGAGCCTACTCTGTACCTGCCACACAAGATTTCTTCTTTATACACAGAAAAAAGTTGATGGAAAGTCTTTAACATACAATATGAATAGCTTGTCCATTTATAAAAAAAAAAAAAAAGAATAGCTTGTCCTGCTTATAATGGCAGGCAGCCTCAGAGTCTTGCGTTTCTTGCTTCGAGCCTTCAACTTCCTCATAAAAACATGATAGGCAGTCAATTTAGCACTCGTGCGTTAGAGGGGATGCACACAAAAAGTCTGGTCCAACGTGACGTCTACGTGCGAAGCCATTTCCTGGGACGCTACATCCAGTGTCCAGGGATCACTCGGGGATCGACCAACAAATTAACCTGACTCGCTGTCCGTGTCAGAGGTTTTCGTGACAAATTTTAGGGATTTCGCTTTTCCCGACGGGACACTTCTTTTTAATTGTACTAATTTACCACGTGCAACGCGTTCCACAAGTATTTTGGATCCCGATCACCTGCAATTATCCACGCGTCCATCGCACTCGTGGGTCCCGCTCAAGACGATCACCTGCAATTATCCACGCGTGCCCGAGAAACAGTGGTTACCATCGCACTCGTGGGTCCCGCTCAGGACCCATGTTGGCTTCTCGCGAATTGCACTGCAATTCGGGCAGTCGAATTGCAGGCGATTGCTGTCGTATTATTTTAGCCCTGAGCCACACAGTCACAAACAGTGGTTGCCATCGCACATTAACGACAAATCTTTTAGAATTTTTTTAGTCGGTGTTTGCAAACTGTAATTAGTGTAAATATTTAGAAAATGTTATAAAAATATAGGAGAATGTAGTGTTATTAGGTTGTGTGAGAAAGTAGTAAATAAAGTAGAATTTAAAAGGAGTTAGTGAAAAAAATAAAGAAAGAGAAAATTTTACAGGAGCAGGTGATAATGTGAATAAAGAGATGATTTGAGTGAATTTATTAAATTTATTGTAATGAAAAAAAATGATTGGATGGGAGAGATAAATTATTTTGAGTGAAAATTTTATGCTTCTTAGTATTTTGCAAACGCGTCCTTAAATCATCCAAATTGATGGTGCGTCTGTCACATGTCATAACAAATTATGTGTTATCCAATTAAATTCTTACACTTAAAACCACTCGGGAGTCGCATCTAACCCATAATCGATAAACTTTTGGGCAATGCAACTCGAGGGACATATGTAAGAATTTAATTGGATAACACGTGGTCATTATGACGCATTAATTCTGGGTGATGGAGTTAAGATGGAAGCAATTATTTTCAAAAATTGGAAAAAACCCTTGCATTTTTTAGAAATTTTTAGTGAGTGAAAACCTAGGGAGTGAATGATTTATTAATTTTTCCTTCTTTTTGTAAGACTTTTATGTTTAACATGTTAATTGATAAAGGTTATTAAATCGAATTTATTTTCATAAAATAGTTAACCATCAAAACATAAGCATAGTAAAGACTAATCACATGCAGCTGTTCAGTGAGTCTCTAATAAGCAAAGAGTGACTAATTCGCTGCATAAATAAGAGTAAAACGTTCACTTACTTATGCTTGAGTTGGCCCAAACCCAGTGAGATGGGAAATTGTTTTTCACACAAGCTGGCTCCTGAACTGTTCTGCTTTTGTGGCCAGTTAAAGTCATCCTCAGTAGATCCTAAATTTCAGCCCAAATAAGGTAAGATATCCAATAATCAAAGAGAACGGAGATCTGATATCTGCTTCTGTGGCCCAGTTAAAGTCAAATGCTGGAGGCTTTACCTTAGTGAACTCCAATACTTGTGGACAGATTCAGATCCAACAAATTGTGAACCAATTTTTGGATTTAGCTCTAATTGGACTGTTTTTCTCTTAGGCCGCTAAGGCCTACCGGGTGCAAACCTTTTGGATTCCATTCTACGCACTTCAAATAAATTTGTCCACATTTTTCAGACATTTTAAATTTTTAAACCCATAATAGATGTAATTAGAATAATCATTAGTCAAAACATAAAAATAAAATCTCGATTTAATACAGGGCTCACATGACGTGTCTATCTATATTCGAATTAAACTATTCAATTCGGATAATAAATTGAAAATGATCTTTATAAGAGAAAACGAAGAATAAGAATAAAAAGAAGAAGCGTAAAGAAAAGGGATCACGATCCTTTCTAGAAGAAGAGTGGTAACCCAATTGGTTTGGCGGTATGAAAAGGGGCACCTATGAACATGAGGGGAGGGGAGGGGAGAGGAGGGGGGGGGGTTGGAGATCTCTGCCTCCAAAATTAATTGCACTATTGTGGGGTACGTGGTAATTGCCTCATTCCTAGGGCTGAAAACCGAAAATGCGGTCCGGTTTTCGGACCGCAATGCGGTCCAGACCGCATTTTCGGTTCTCATATATATAGGGACCGGACCGGACCACTTATAAGTGGTCCAAACCGGATTTAATTTTTTTTTTTAAAAAAATATTTTAAAATAACTTATTTGCGGCTTTGTGCAGAGCGGCACAATGCGCGCATTTAATTTTTTAAAAAAAAATTTTATTTTAAAAAAATTTATACCGAGAAAACACAGCGCAGAGCGACATTTAAGTTTTTTTTAAATATTTTATTTTAAAAAAATATAATCTCAAAAACTGCGCAGTGCAGACACTGCGCGCACTGCGCAGCTCCTGCGAGTGCATGCGCGCAGTGCGGCTCTGCACTGCACATGCCCTCAGCGGAGTCAGTGCGATTAGCACTTTTTTAATATATAAAAATAATTAAAAAAAACTGGTTATGAAATGCGGTCCGGTCTGGACCGCATTTCAGAAATATACAAACCGGACCGGACCGCAAATCCGGTCCGGTCCGGTTCTGTTCAGCCCTACTCATTCCCTTGGATGGTAGTAACTATAACTCAATCCGAATATTATGCAATGGTCATATCCAAGAGAGTAGGTTATGCTGATCGCTTCCACCCCTCCACCTTTTTTGCTAAGAAAAAAAATCAAAATCCTCTCTAATTTGCTCTAAATTAAACGGTCTAAATCGGAGAGAGATAGACACATCATATGAGTCATATAACATTAACATTTGATGTTGCCTGTATTATCGCGCAGTGTAGACTCTACTATATGCTCTATCCCAATTGAAATTTGGAGAATAAATTAAAGAGGACTTTGATTCATATTATCTACCCTCTGTTTTGTTCTTTTTCGTCTTTTTAAGTGGTAGTACAGGTTGGATGTGATAAACGGTATAGGGAGATCAAAAGACTAAAGTATGTCGGTTTGTTGCTTTGTTCGGGGCTACGACTCGCAAAGAAGCACTTTTGGTGTTCGCAGTTCGCACTTCGCACTTACTAATTGCCTATCAGTTCTAAGGTTGCAAAGAAGCCCCCATTCTTCCTAAATTCTCAGAATTAATCTCAGAACATCTTTTTCCATGTATGAAAACTCCAATAATTTTAGATCTCTCCAAATCTACCCCCAAAACTTCTTAAAATTTCAGTGGGACAATCACACCCGACACACCAAGTTCCAACCTTAAACTAAACGACACGACCGAGTACATATTCGACCCCTTCTGATGGTTTGGCACTCCACCCTTTTATCCGAAAGGTGGACTGTACTTTACAAGACATGCAACGGATCTTTACAGGGATGATATCGAAGAGGCTGGTTATTGTGTGATTGTGTGAGTGGACGGATGAGATTAGAAGTTGAGAAATCTAACGACTGACAAAATGTCACGTCAATTAATGAAATCGGGTCGGTTGTGCGGGTCAAATTCATTAATTGACGTGACATTTTGTCAGCTATTAGATTTATCAAAACTTCTAATCTCATCCGTCCACTCACACACTCACACAATAGCTTTACTCACACAATAACTTTTGCCTGATATCGAACAGTCTTGCGTACCCGGCCAAATGAAATTCAAATCTTTGACGAAGTTTATCAAACTCATTGTGGTCCGTACCTGCTTCAAGAAATATTAATAGAAAGACGCTCTACTTTACCTGAAGAAATGGGGTATTGCTTAATCAGATATGTTCGGCCTTGATGAGCCCGAACAAAATGGAGACTTCCTAACAAGAGTTTGACCTAAACCCTAAAGAAAATGACACTCTCGCATTAGGGTTTGCCCACATCGATCCAATGCCCATATCTCTAGCACGATGAAAACCTGCAACGAATCAAAATGATCAAATTATATATTGTCAAACACTTGTGGTGGGTTTTGAGTCTTGTCAAATAGTCAAATCTTATGTTTTAGATTCTTCGTCTTTACAACAATCTTTTGGAGTTTGGACACGTGCAGTTCCCTCCTCTTATATGCATATCTCTTTGTGGGATAAATTGGTTCTACTAGGTAACTCCTGACCCAGATATGCTCTTTCTCAGATGACAACGTTGTTTTGAGTGGAAAAATTAAATACTATAGCAGACATATTTGATCAAATCTTGCAAGATTCATTCGGATACTTTTTTTCGGTGCTGACATGCTGTCTTTTGGCGAAAATCACTTCCAAGTGCCGAGCAGTAGCTAAGCAGAATTCATGGCTCAAGTCAACGAAAAAAAAAAAGGGGATATTCTAATAATTTATAACATAATTATTTGAGTTAATTACACTTTACACTCTCCGTAACTATTGACATTTTATTCAAATCTATTATTTTTGTCACATTGTTAATTAGTAATTTTAAATATTTTGCATCATCTTTTAAAATTTTCAGTTAATTTAAACGAAAAGAAAAATTTGACGTGCAAAATAATAATTTTGTCTCCATAATTTGTTGGTAGTGACCCATTTATGAGAGTAATATCGTAATTTTTGAGATAAAAAAAAAATAAAATTTCGTTCAAATTGACAGAAAATTTTAACGTTAAAGTATCTGAAATCAATAATTGATTAGTGCAAAATGATAAAAATAATATATCATGAATGTTAAAACTCGGAAATTAGAGAAAATAAAGTGTATTTATTCTTAATTATTATCTACGAGTTGCTCGTGGAATTTTGAGAGCTGTTCAAACTCCGAGAGTAGTACTGTTAGTCTGTTACCCTTTTGGGCACTTGATTTATATATTCTTGTTCTAAGTTCGCTATATAAACTTTACCCGGTCTAATTCTCTCATGAACTAATGAAGCTAAAGGGTTACAAATGAAGAACATTCCTAGCTATACCGCTACAGCTAGAATAATGAAATATCCAAATAGGAATATCTTCTGGATAATTTTAAGGGTTAATGACCAAAATAGTCCCTGAGTTTTGTGTCCCTTATCGATTTGGTCTCTGAGTTTCCAATTTGGTCACATAGGTCCTTAGGTTATCCTAATTTATCAATTTGGTCCATTGGTTTCCAATTTGGTCACATAAGTCCTTAGGTTATTCTCATTTATCGATTTGGTCCCTGAGTTTCCGATTTGGTCACATAAGTCCTTAGGTTATCCTTATTTATTGATTTGGTCCTTTCGTACTTTGACGTTTCATCAAAATGAGCCACTACCCCCAAATCAATATGCAAACAGAGAGCAACAAATAGAAAATCCACGACACGATTCAAATCTCAAAGATCACCAACGGCTTCAGATTGGATATCTCTTAGCTCCGTGAAAAATAGACGACCAGCATGACTGATTTTTGGTAAAACATGGATCTGGGCTCCCTTCGTCGATCGAATAGGGGGTCTCCCCCGTTCGATTTTTTTTTCTTTTTTACGAATATGTCAGGTGGACGTGAGTTTTTTTAAAATAATAAAAAAAGCATACACGTGTCGCAATGTTATTGGTGGTGACGTGGCCCACCGTTAGCTGACTGTGCACGGAGAAGACGAAATTGGATGGAAGGATCAAATCGACAGATGAGGATAACCTAAGGACTTATGTGACCAAATTGGAAACCCAGAGACCAAATTGATAAATGAAGATAACCTATGGACTTATGTGACCAAATTGGAAACCCAAGGACCAAATTGATAAATGAGGATAACCTAAGGACTTATGTGACCAAATTAGAAACCCGGAGACCAAATCGATAAAGGGCATAAAACCCAGGGACTATTTTGGTCGTTAACCCTAATTTTAATAAGCCGCCCATCTGGCAAGACTTGGGAGCTATTGCTTGTCGGTCGACGGGATCTTTTGAGAAAAAAATTTAAAACCGATATGTCACCATCACGGGGCTTGAGCTATTGCTTGTTCCTCCATATTTGCAATATTTGCAGGAATATTTTTAAAATTTTAAGAATTTTATAAATATTTAGATTTATTGATGTTTGTAAAATATTTGTAGTGTATAAATATTAAAAATTTTAAAATATGTTTAATTTGTTAAAAAAATTTATAACCCAATATTTTGGGTATCAAACATCACCTTATTTAATCCAGGCTGCTGTTTTATTTGAATGTATATCTCTTACGTATGAGATTCTTAAATTAATTAAATATAGTCAATAATTGACTAATAAAAGTAAGACAACCCAATTGAGTTATCAACTATATATAAATATAATATAATATAATATGCATGGTAGCTTCATGAAGATTTTGCTTTCAAAATAAACTAAGAGATCTTTGACCTGATCCATACAAGCTGATGCAACATTGTGCCAAGAGGCAGTTGATCTTTACATAATATGTATTAAAGTAGAATGACTTAAAGGAACTTATTATCTCCATCCTAACCCTTTTGGTAAATCAGGTACTTATCTATCCACCTCAAAAGTTTGAGATGTGATAATTTATAAATAAAATAAATATAATCAAATATTTGAAGTACGAAGTCAGCTCTCAAATTTAAGACCTTACTCTGATACTATTTGAATTTATCACTTATTTCAAGAGTTTAAACTTATATGCAGAGATAAATTTTATTATTTAAATTTTATTTTTTAATAATATGATCCTGAAAAATCTTGATGCATAAAATAAACTTTCCACTTATTTTCACTCAATAATTGGGTCCATAATTCATGCTTAACAGAGGGGCCACTGTCGCTCATGTGTTCAAAGTAAGACCAGCAAAAAGGAAAGAAAAGTGCTCGATCGTTCAAAGTAGATAACTGAATCGTGATGGAGAAAACTTCTCTTGGGTCAGAAACGTATGTTTGTATCATAAGAAGTATATTGACCGTGAACCCCCCCCCCCCCCCCCCCCCCCCCCCGCCCAATTCAATCTTGTCGAAGAGAGTACGTAGTCTTTCGTTTGTAAATGGCAAATTAGTACATAAGTCCCTCCAAAAAAATTGATGTTTCACCCACATCCCCCCATCTCGGGGACAGTAGCTATCAACAACTGAAGATTGGTAATTTGGTATGGCAGGAATTATACATTTCAAATTTTGAACCCTTAAGTTTTATCTAATTTGAAAGATTTTGATATTCGGTTACAATATATATATATATATATATATATATATATATATATATATATATATATATATATTGATATTTTAGATTTATTATCTTCTAGTTGAAGCTTTGAATGTGGATTTGAAACCCCCAACTGAAGAAGTGAAGATTACAAGCACCCTTTGACTTCAAAAGTTGAGCACTTCTTAATTTATTTTATAAATTTAAATTGAAGACCCATTTTAGAAATTATTTTTGTAATGATTAAGAATTTTTTTGAGATATATTTCTTTAGGTGTATATGAGAGTGATGAGATCCATAGAACAAATATTTGGAAAGAGAATTTTTTTGAAATTTTTTGAAGATAAAATTTAATGAATATTAGATAATTTTTTTATTAAAGATTAACAAATATTTTTATGTGAAATAATCATGTTTAGATTAGAAACTATTTTAAAAAATAATAAAAAAAGTTTTCAAAACCATAAATAATCATAGTCGAAATATTATTTCTCAGTTGCAATGAATTTTTCTTGTAATTAAAGAAAATCAAACTAAGGTGATGTTCTTTCCCCAACAATTCGGGCCATAGAAATTTCCAGCAAAACAAGGGTGGATTTGTGTTTTAAGATTTTTGTGTTGTTAAAATTTAAGGAATTGGGTTTAGTAAAAAAGTGAAGAGAGATAATTTTTTTATATTTTTTGTAGTAAAAAATTATGATTTGATGGGAGATAGAGATTATATTGTAATATTTTATTGTGAGAGGGTGTAAAATTTTGTGACATTTTTGATAACAAAAGCACCCAACATTTTTAATTTTTATGCATACACATTTTACTTTTCACAAATACTAATAAATCTCAATAAAATAAAAATTCTCAAAATTTTGAAAATATTTCCCAAATTTTTAGCAAAGATACCCTAAAAATTTGAAAACTAAAAGAAGTATCTACAAACATCCGGGAGAATATTATAATTGTAAAAAGCTACCAGGTTGGCAAATATGTGAAAAAGAAGAAGAAATTGATTAAATAGGGAAGAAAAAGGAGAGTAGGGGAAGACCAAAGTGGGTCAGAAGCACACGTTATGCTCCGGCAGTTCCATGTGCCCACATGGATGATGATTGGCGAAGAAATACTGATCCACAGCGAAGTTTTCACGTTTTGTGGAAACCAAAGCTAAGACGAACCACATCGACAACAACCACCGAGTTAGCATATTGCACGCTGCTCACAGTCCTCTGATCTCAGTCAGACAGGGTTAAGAACGAAGGAGAAACAGAGGCAAAAGATGGACAAGACTAGTGATGGGTTTGTTAGGGCGGATCAGATTGATCTGAAGAGCTTGGACGAGCAGCTGGAGAGGCACTTCAACAAGGCCCGGAGCCTGGAAAAGAACAAGAAAAGAGACGATGACGCTTTTGACAATACCAGTAGACATAGTTTTAGCATTAATGTCACGGCCACCTCCAAGACTCTGAAGAAGGAGCGACAGGAGTGGGAGATCGACACTTCCAAGCTCATCATCAAGGCCGTCATTGCCCGTGGCACCTTCGGAACTGTTCACCGTGGCATCTACGACGGCCAGGATGTTGCCGGTCAGTCTCTCTCCCTGACTCCGCCACTTGTAATTTTAGCTTTTTTTTTTTTGTTTCCCTTCTTCTATGTGTAATTTATTTTCCTTGATTGATTGTATTCTCCCGTAAAGTTCAGTAATTTATTGCCTACCCTAAGGAAAAGAAAATTAGTTTTGGGGTAGTTTGTTTTGTTCTACTCATGCTTTGAATTGTATCTCAAACTTTCTCTTCTCTTAATTATCGGACAATTGAACTGATGCCCATTGGTTTTGCATAAATGCATGCACTTGTCTTTTATGAATTTGGTTGATTTCGATTTCTATTTGAACGTGTTCGGTCCTTATCGTTTAGGGGGACCATTCCGTCCAAGGCAAGGCGAAACAGTGTCTTGGTATTTGAACCGTATAAGAGAACTGAGTTCAGCGTTATGACGGGATTGGCGATTGGCCGTTGTAAATGTACTCTTATGAAATCCGTGACTGATACACGGGTTCAGGGTGAACTTGCCGATGGCGGCCAATTATTTGGTTGATGTTGTCGTATTGCTGAACTTTCATGTGATCACATTTGGTTGGTTGAAGTCTTATCAGCAAAGAGAAATAACAATTAAAAATGGTGGTCTCCAACTTTTTCGATTTGGTTCTGTCATCCTTACTATAATGCACATCAACTTATTTCAATAAAGCTAAGATCTATTTCCTTTCTTGGGAATGTTAGTTTAGCCCCTTTTCAATTCATTTGTTATGCTGATGGATTGCTCCCCTTTGAAGTCGTTTTAAGAAAAATATAATCATTAACACCACTTTTTCTGGTTTCTTTCTTGATCACCAGTTAAATTGCTTGACTGGGGTGAGGAGGGTCATAGGACAGAAGCTGAGATTGCCTCATTAAGGGCAGCTTTTACGCAAGAAGTTGTGGTGTGGCATAAGCTAGATCATCCCAATGTTACTAAGGTTACTTTTCAATTCTGCAAATTTCCTGTCTTCTTTTATATATGTACACAAGTGCCAATCAAATTTTAACTAGCTTATGCTTGTATATCATTCATTATTATTGTTTTACCTCCTATCTTACTTTCATTTTGAAAGTGTTTAATAAATTGAAAAACTTGAATTAGTTAAGTGGAATCAAAAGAGTTTAAGCATTGCTGCGTAGCTGTTGATGACTATTTTTCTTTCACTTGATATTCTGGCCTGCATCTCTTGTCTCCAAATGGCATTATAGCAATTCAAGGATTGCACTCTGACTTGGTTGGAATTTATTGACTGATTTAAAAAGTGGATGCATTTTAATGCTTTATAATTTTTTTTTCTTCTTAATGCTTTATAATTTTTTACTGCAACACTACATACATTTAAGGTCGATTATTTTTCCTCCGACTTGGTTGTTTTGCAGAAAATATTGTGCTGATTACAATTACTCTCCTACATTGTCGGTTCTCCATAAATTGACATTTTGATCTTTTGATTTCCAGTTTATTGGGGCAACAATGAGCTCATCAGAGCTACGAATTCAAACTGATAATGGTCAAATTGGCATGCCAAGTAGCGTGTGTTGTGTTGTTGTTGAATATCTGCCTGGGGGTGCTCTGAAATCTTACCTCATTAAAAACAGGAGAAGGAAGCTAGCTTTTAAGGTCGTCATCCAGCTTGCACTAGATCTTGCTAGGGGGTACCCACCATCTCTTTCTTGCTCAGTGTTTGTATAGTTGTACTCTTCGCAATATTGTGGTTTCCAGTTCAAAAATGGCATACAACTTTTGAGTTTTTTTTTTTACTGTGAGCTCTTGGAAGCTGAATATAAATCTGTATCTGTAGGTTGAGCTATCTTCACTCGCAGAAGATTGTTCACAGAGATGTAAAGACCGAGAACATGCTATTGGACAAGACACGTATAGTGAAAATTGCGGATTTCGGGGTTGCTCGTGTTGAGGCTTCAAATCCTAATGACATGACTGGGGAGACAGGGACACTTGGTTATATGGCCCCAGAGGTATTACTGGATAATTTTCTGAATAAGACTCCAAAACTATACCGAAGATGTCTCATTGATTCCTCTAGGATTTTTGCCTGTCTATATGTGCTTTGGGAGCAAATATAGATCTTACCGCTGGGGTGATGATGAACGCTTCATAATATTATGCAGTTGGTCTTCATGTTGTCTTTGGTGAACACTAGTTGTCCTGTTGGCACAATGGGGGTATTGAACTACAGGCCCTAATGTTTCTGCTTAGAAATTAGTAAGGATTATAGTAAATTTTAGGGATCACTTGGAGCATGGTTGCTCGAATAAATCAATTGTGGAGATAAAAGCAACCACCATTCTTTAAAGGGCAGCGTAAATATCAATACTAGAATCGTACATCTTTAATGATTTTTTTCCCTTAAAAATCAATACTCAAATCTTACATAGTCAATAAAGCTTAATAGTTTTTCAAAAACCAAGCTACATTTTGAGATTTCTGTCTCAAGATTACCTGTCACTTTTTAACTCCTAATTAAACTATCAATCTGGGTTACCTCATCTTGTAAGTTTCTCGTGGACCATGTAAGACAACTTCCTTTTCTGGGGAACTTAGAGCTAACTAGGAAGGTAATGGAAGATACAATCATTTAATGAATGAAATTTTATTGACTTGTCAAATGGGTGGTTGACAGGTTCTCAATGGCAATCCATATAACAGGAAGTGTGATGTGTACAGTTTTGGCATCTGTTTGTGGGAGATATATTGCTGTGACATGCCATATCCCGATCTTAGTTTCTCAGAAGTGACTTCAGCTGTTGTTCGGCAGGTAACTTATAGGCTTGTACACCAATCATTATACACTATAAGTATCAAGTCTTTCTGCTTAATATTTGTTTGATAAGATGAATTCTTTATGATTGATCCTTCTCTTTGGAAAAATTGCTGAAACTCCCAGAATCTGAGACCAGAGATACCAAGATGTTGCCCTAGTTCTCTGGCAAATGTGATGAAACGATGCTGGGATGCCAACCCCGACAAGCGGCCAGAGATGGAAGAAGTAGTTTCCATGATCGAGGCCATCGATACGTCAAAAGGTGGAGGTATGATCCCCCTTGATCAGTCTCAAGGCTGTCTTTGCTTCCGGAAATATCGTGGGCCTTGAGTTATTTTGTCCCGCAAACAACATGATGATGTAATTATTTTGAAGATCAGAGAGATCCAGCTGTAGTTACAGTTGAGAAAATAGAACTTGGGATATCTTGATGGGAGAAACAGACGGTGGTGGGTATATGAGGAGGAGCTGTGCTACATCCCACACTGTTAGATGATGTAAAGCTTTTTTTTTTTTACCCCTTTTTTAGATGCTTTCTAAAGATACGTTTTGGATTTACCCAATATATGTATCTTATTGTGGTTGTTGGACTGGTCCTGCAACCTCTTTGTAAGATCTCCCTTTGATATGGTATTGTTTCTTCTATTGTTATGATAAAGTTGAACCTTATTGCTATTTAAATCTGCTTTATACGACAAATCATTTGGCTCATGGAGTGCAGTAAATAGGACCTCGAATCTTTTTGGTGTGATGCCTTAAATTTATACCAAGTGCTTTTGGTGTGATGAATTTAGTTCTGTGGTAAGAGAAGCTGCAGGCTAAGCTATTCCCTAAAGCGCACTCTGTAGGCGCGGGATACTCTGGCACAGGTTTGCCTGTCGAGCGTATTGTTTGCCTGTCCCAGTTTTCCTGTGAGATGATGATGGCCTCGTCTCACAAGTTTTACAAATTGAAAAAAGGAAACGAGAAAAGAAAAGAAAACACCTCCTTGCTCATCCGTTTACAACATTGTTGGCTACGGTAGTTTAAATTTTCTAATAAGATTGTTTGACCTCTCTCCTCTACTTGTATTTGGGGACTATCCTCAAAGGCGGATCGAGGGGGTGCAGCCCTGGGCGGCCGCCCCCATTGGATCGGCCAAAAATAATTTTTACTTGGAAAAAATTAATTTTTTTTTTATTTTTTATTATAAGTTGGTATGGACTTATGGGAGCCCGATCCTCATAGGCCCAGGCCAACCTTGGTTTTAAGCTTGCATGGCCTGGTGCTAGAAATCGTCAGATAGTTTTTACTTGGCAAATGTGGACCTCCTTCTACGTGGACCTGGACCACCTGGTGCTAGAGAAATCAAGTCTTTTGGGTTTTGTTTTTCCTGTAAATGAGTATACGTGTATCTTAGTTATCCATACTGTCTCTTTATTACTTCTTTCTTTTAGCTTTTAAAGTATATTTTATTTGGAGTGGAAGATTTGACAATTTGATATTTGCATCTTAATTGGACATTGTGAGGTAACTAGTGCTTTGATCAAACCTAATTAATGTATTTGCAGTTGAATACTAACGATGGTAAATCCCCTGGTAGCCTATAGGACACTGCCATGAACAATTTGGGCAATTTATAGTTAACAACAAATTTTCCATACTATTATAGGAATTATAATGCAATACTTCTCAGTTATTTTTGTCCATACTATTTTGTAGTACTTGATATTGAAAAGTTTAGTGTATATCCCTCTTGACTCTCAGCTCTCTCTTAATCTCATTATTTAGATTTTTGACGGTTTCAATTTTTGCAGGATACTCGAGATTTTACACTTGAAAATTGCTGGACCTCCGACCCCTAGTATGTCCCTCTATCCAAGATTTTCTCTCTAAAATTCAGTAGAAAAATTCATTTATTTAGTATGCTAAAAATGCTTTAGGTTTGAAATTTTGTGAGTTGTGAAATTGTTGGAGGATGAGATTGAATTGGTTTGGATATCTTAGGGCTATAAAGGTTTTTACCTAGAAATTTCTAATTTTTTTAATTTTTTTCGAAAATAAATAGAAACTCACTCATATTTTTGGGTCTCGAATTAATTATTTAGCTGATTTTTGTTTGTTTAGGATTTTTCATGCCCTTGAATTTCGGTGGAGTTTCTGCTGCTCAAACTAATATTTTCTTATATATATATATATATATATATATATATAATTAGTAGGATCTAATTGCCACTTTCAGTCTTAGGAAATAGATAATAGATGTACGTGTATTTTAAAATTTTTGATGCTTTTTAATCCTTAATTTTTGATATTTTAAGTCTAAGACACTTTTTACATTACGTTGAATTTTTTTTTTTGTCATTTCGTCTTATGTGTTCGACCCCCTTCAAATTAGATCCTGGATTCGCCATCGACTATCCTCTGGTTTGAAGTGAAAAACCTAACACACAGACGAAAAGATTGAATGCGGCTACCAGATTGAAGCAATGAGACACGCTTATGCTTGAAAGAGTTGGGTTTCACTTTGTGTTCTGTTGTCCCATTCGGTCTTCCGGTAGTAGCAGGCGTACAGAATGAGCTGCAGCAAACCAGAAAAAGCTCCTAAAGCGTTGGGAATCTATCACAATTCAGAAGAGGAAATATGTTAGTTTGCCTAATGACACTCAAAGCCTCCCCAAACAAACTTAGGCACATTATGTAGAGATCGAACTTAGGCAACTAGAAACTTCTTTTTCAGGCTATAAAATTACCAAGATGTAGAGATCGAACTTGAAGAGTGAATAAACCACCCAAACGAGGCCATTGCAGAGGTTGGCCAGTGAGAGAAAGAAAGGCATGTACTTCACACTCTTTGTTTTAATGACCATCCGCTGCCAGAAGAAAAAAACCAAAAAGCAGAGCATGCATTTAGTGCCCAAGATATATATGATCTACACGTGCAGCAATGGGGAAAAGATATGCCTACCATCACGGTCAAGGGTGAAGCATACATCACTATGTTGAAGGCAACACACAATATCCCAACCATCATAGATCTGTCTTTGGTGGTATGGAAAATTCTCAGAGTAATGAAAACTACCAAGGCAAAGAAGATGATTTCAGTCACAAGAGCTGTTAAGTTTCATCCCAATACCAATTGACAATGGGAAGAGGTGGCCTAACAAGTATATGAAGCACAAGATTAAATGATCCCTAATTAATGTGGGACTCTAACACTCCCCTCACGTACATGCCGAATGAACATGGTCCATGCACGTGGACAACAAATGGGGAACACAAACAAGTGGGCCAAGTCCAGAAATAGTTTGCTCTGATACTATGTTAAGTTTCATCTCAATACCAATTGACAATGGGAAGAGGTGGCCCAACAAGTATATGAAGCACAAGATTAAATGATCCCTAATCAACGTGAGACTCTAACAAGAGCGATGATGATCTTCCACTGAAAGCAAGCATATATCAAAAATGAAAATCTCTTCAGATAACGGAAGAACAAGCAGCAACCAACGAGCAACATTGAATCACAACCCAAACTCCAATATTACATTTTGAATCACGAATTATATATCCCAAATCTGAAAAAGTGAATATTTGAATAGAGAATAGTGTAGTGCGATATCAACTTTCGCTTACACGGTTAGACGAGGAAGAGTAAATGAAGAAGGTGGTAACATAGATGATCTCGATTATTAGCCCACTGCCATTGATTGTGATGACAAGCAAGCTGTCTGGATGGACAAAAGGGAGACCGTAGAAGCACCACATTGCGCAATTGAGTACAGTTGCTAGATAAGGATCCGGCTTTAAAGTCTTCCACCGATTTTGCCTCGCGTATTTTAAGGAACGTTGGGCTGCAATTCATATAATGTGAAAAAAAAATATACTAAAACAGTCAGGCGAGTGCAGGTGTGAATTGATTTGTCTGCGTGTGTATGCGTTAGAGACAGAGAGATTACATTGGGGAGGCAAATAGGCCAAAAGAGATGACATTCCCTGCACAGAGAAAGGAAGACAAACTGATCAGGAATAAGGTGGCTCTGTATCATGTCTGTCTCTTCGCGTTCGATATAAAGATAGGAAAATGGAATAAACAAAAAAAAGTTCTTGATCAGAACATGAAGAAGTAAATTTAATATGAGGAAGGTTGGACGTACTAACCAATGGCGCCCATAATGGTTCTAACTGTCTCAGTGTTAACTATAGCTGCAATGCCCAGGAATGCGAGAGGTCAGATGCTTTGAACAAGACGAAGACGAAGAAATAGAAGCATAGATTAAATTAAGAGTCTGTGCATTTGCTGGTTTATCCAAAACCGAAAACTTTCTCCCCAAACTCATGGATGAGTGCTGTAACTGTCGGAGCAACAAGATGAAATGAAATGCCACGTCCCAATGAAAACTTGACCAGACGCAAATGTCGATCGAGTGTTGCATGCCAAGTACTGTCAGGCGGTCGTCAGTTAGTTAACAAGAATGTGTCGTGCATTGCTGTGTCTGTCTTCGTGCTTGAATCATCAGTAGCCACACATGTAGCTTGATCCTTAATTTTAGATTTGTCTTTCGAATATAGTCCTGTTTTCCGATCTATATCATGTCTTGGTTTTTGATACTCTTTAATTGTCAATAATTTTCAAGAGATTCAACTGATCAATAGAACAATGATAAAGAAAAGAAGCTAGCCCAAGTATGTGTTTGTTTTTGTATGTCAGTCCAAGCAATATTAGGAGTTCCAAATTATTAATCTCTATCCACCCATTCTTGTGATTTCGACTCCATTCCCTTACATATATGTTGCAGCATGAGGTTTTACAATTTACACATGTCAAATATGAAATGCCCTGTGTAATTAAATTTCTAGTATAAACAGGGATGAACTTAAAGATATTTTTTTCTTTAAAAAAAAATTATTAGGGAAGACCTCCTATATGGCTAATTCTTCACTTATTACGCAGGCCTTCCCTTTCGTGGTGTTGCACGTACCTGTCCCACAGCAGGTGGAATACCATTACCACCCAAGTCTACCTCCAGATACAGTTCATCCAACCAATACAGATCTGTCATTTCAACTATTCAAGTATGGATCTGTCATTTCCACACGAAAGTTGAAGTAATTCCCGAAAGATTTAACAAGAAAAATTGAACCCTTGCGTGTCATTTCAGGTTGTGGAATTAGGATCTGCGCAATTGCAGTGCAGCCACTATCAATTATCGAACAGAAAACACCTTATAAAATTACTCATAAAAAATGACGTTAGCAACCGCACCAAATGGGTTACACACCAATATTGCGCCTGCATTTGCAAACATACTCAGCAATGAGATTGACGCACACCCAACTTTTCTTGTACCTCTTCTCCAAGTAATTCTCACATTAAAATCGTGGTGGTAAATTGTACACTTGATTGTTGTTTATTTAATCCAATCTGACATTAGAAGTAGAATCCACTTAACTGGCTGGTAAATTCCGTGTATGTACAATTCTCTCAAATTACACAGGTCAGGTAAGGATTGATTTTCTCACACAGAAGTATATATGTCATAGTTGAGAAACAGGTTTCAATCAACCGAAGCTTCAGTCGTTTCTGTGGAAATACATTTGTAGAACCCCCTTGGATTAACTCAGATAACCATGCGTTTTCTTTCTCAAATAAATTTCCCAATTAAGAATATGAAGAATTTTTTTTACCGAAAGATGCCAATCAGAAAACAGAATTAAACGAAATAGTAAGCCTAATGTCTCCTGCAAAATTGGGTCACGTATAGTTGTTAGTCTTGCACGATGTATTTTCTTGGCAGGGAGATAAAACATGAGTTCTGTCCATGGTAGTCATTTCATCAACTCTGACAGGTTAGCCAAGGTTGGCTAATGAATATGAACACTTTAAGATCTGTTTCAACTCCAAAATTAGTCGTACTCGTGGACCATGTAATACGCAAATCTACTGTTATATAGGGAAAGGACAGAAAAATCTCATTTGTAATCCTACTTCTTTCCTCGCGGAACGCGTTTTTCCGTTCAAAATATCCTCATGAAAGCTGAAGCAATTCGTACTAACCGGGTGGGTGCCTATAGAATCAGTGATCGTCCACTGTTTGAGAAGTACACAATCCACTTTGGTATTGGTATAGGACGTGGAAGGAAGAGTCGGTTGTTCCTGTTTGTGCTAGAAATCTGGAAGTTTTCAGGAGAAACCTTTTTTGCTTTTGTCGAATATTTTAAGGTAAGGGAGATAATCATCTCTCTGACACTATTGTTGGCAGGTATCGCTGTATTGGTAGCAATACATGTTTGTTTATCTGGGAGAGATTTAGGAAGAAGGAATCGAGGTGATAATATGATCCGAGAAAGCAGCAATGGGAGCAAAAGGATGTCTACTGCAGAACTTAAAAGGCTTCCGTCCTTCGACTTCAAGGCAGGGGAAAAGAGACTAGCTCAGTTGATTGTGCTGTGTGCTTGGAAAACTTCAAGATGGGTGATAAGTGCAGGTTATTGCCAAATTGCAGGCACAGCTTCCATGTCCGGTGCATAGACTCGTGGCTGTTGAAGACACCTATTTGTCCCCTCTGTCGAACTTACGTTAACCCTCTGAAGATTGACATCATTGTAAGAGAGGAAAGTAGCGTTTCAGGCAATGTTGGAGGTGAATTGACATAGAACCTGGCAATTTTCGTTTCAAAGTGGACCATCAACACGGCTCAAGTATGCCTACCTCATTCCGCAGCTGACAGCTTTATTGTACAGTGTGTGAGAAATAAAAAAGTTGTACTTTTGATAAATTAGAACTTCAACGAAAAATCCAATTGAATTTATTACGTCTCATTTATGAAATTAAAAGATTACAAGAGGGACTTATTTATAAGCCAAAATCTTCTACCACCCTAAGCAATGTGGGACTACCACATTTCAACACTCCCCCGCAAACTCAAGGTGGACAAACCGACAAACCTTGAGTTTGGAGTTACAAAAATAATTACAAGAAACAAAAAAATTGCCGGTACTGAGCCGGAAAATTGCCGATACTGAGCCGGATGGTTGCCCCGATACTGAGCCGGGAGGTTGCCGGTACTGAGCCGGGAGAAAGCCGGTACTGAGCCGGGAAAGTTGCCGGTACTAAGCCGGTTGGTCGCCGGGTGGTCGCCAGGAGAAAGTCGGTACTAAGCCGGGAAAGTTGCCGGTACTAAGCCGGTACTGAGCCAGATGGTCGCCAAGAGGTAACCGGACTAAAGCCGAAAACCTTGCTCTGATACTATGTTAAAAATAAATTTTTTTTACTTTAGATAAATGAGACATCCAATGAAAAAACTCAATTGAGTTTGTAATAAAAAATTGAATTTATTACAAAAGAGGCTTATTTAAAAGTCAAAATCTTCTACCACTCTACATTGCTAAGCAATGTGGGACTATTATATTTCAACACAGTTGTTCTAGCTTTGTGTTTGTTTAGCGCCCTTCAAGATTTTCATTGTACTTTTTCGCTGATATATTTTCAATACAGAATCCTTTTAAGGACGTGCAAGTTATTTTTACTCGTTTTGTCTGATTTACTGCTAGTTCGTTCTCACAAACTCAGGTTCACCGCCATTATAGAATGCCATATGGGAAGCATGAATGCAATAGGTTTTTTTTTTAAGTTTCTGAGCTTAATCATGAGACAAGTTGCCAGCTTAGGTTGGGTAATCATCAAAAAGAGATAAAAGGAAAAAAGAGGAGATAAAAGAGAAATTTGGCATATCCAATCATGAAACGTAAGGCCTCAATGAAGAGCACCAAAAGTAATATGAAACGCTTTATTACAAACGCGCTTTTTCCAGAGCCGCTCTTTGTATAGGAGAACTGGAGAAATATGTTTTTCAGACAAGACTCCAAAGAAAATGACAGGAGGGAAAACTCTAATCATGGAGTTTTTGCTTTCTTTACCGCTCTTTTTTGTCTTGGTCTATAATGTTGGTTTGCCTACTGGAGAACGCAACTTTTTGCAGTTTAGTGCAGAGTACCCTTTTGCTGCACTACATGTGATCTCCCTGAGCCAGAGGATTACGATTGATAAGACAACTTGGTCAATAAAGAAGAGTGGGGAAGCCCTTTTTGCTCTATAAGTTGGTTGTGAAAGAGCGGGAGGAAACATAGGAGATGGAATCAGGAAGCTCAGCATCAGGTGATATAAGAGTTCAGGTAATAGGCCTTTCTAGTAACTAGATATTGGCTCCACTTAGAAAAAAAAAAGAACTAGATATTGACTTCAGTGATCATCAATTTTCCTTGGAACTTTTTTTGTGTCACCTCTTGATATGCAAGCGTTCTAAGACCTACCCAATTTGAATCCTTCGTATTGCAGCTCCTCCCGCTGCCTAGAGCAGAGCGTGGAACACTGGATCAGGCGTCCTCCCATGAGGAAACAACTAGAGGGAGAATGCAAAGCCTCTCTCTGTTGCGCGGAAAAGAACTCGTGTGTTTCGTTAGTTTGCCACCTGTAAAATTGTGGTTTGGTACCTACTGACCGATAAACAGATACTGGCCATCAATTTTCCTTTTTTTTTGGGTAAGTAAGATATATTGAAAAAGCAAAACAATACACGGGAGAACAACCCCTACACAGGTAACAAAACCTTGAAAAACAGGGCATCAGCACCCAACTTAGTCTAAACAAGACAGTCTAAACTAACTTGTCAAGAGATCTAGCCAGGGTAAACAAAGAACAACCAAAATGAGCCACTACAGTAGATAATGATGATAAACATTCAGAAGAGGAAAACAATCAATGAGCCCAGGTCACTAGATTAGAAATGCCCCATTTCGCTGCAATGTCCAGGTTAGCAGCAGAGATAGGAACACTATGAAGGAGACAAATTATTTCTTGGACAAGTCAGAGAGACTTCCATCAACACCTGTATCAATCTCCACAGGAGTACACCAGTGCAGACAGAAATATTCTCCTAATAGTTGCAATAAAGGAGTTGCCACTAAAGTTGAGGGATGCCCAGGTAACAACGTGATCTCAAGATAAATTTTGCCTTGGCAGGAGGCATCTGTCACCCAGAATAGACCAAGTTCGGGACGCAAATATGCATTTGAAGAATAAATGGTTCACAGATTCCTCTGGGTCACTAGACAACAGACACTTCATGTCTTGGACGAGACCCATCTCAAGGAGTCTGTCTTGGGTAGCAAGACTGAGGATGTCAAGAATCACCACAATGCTTGGAAGCCAAGTGAACCTGCAAGAATCACCGAGGGGGTGACCTCGGGCAGTGGCGTATCTAGGATATAAAATGAGTGGGGTCGAATTTTTAAGGAAAAATTACCAAAAAAAAAATTCTACATAATGTAAAAAGTGTCTTAAAATTACAATATCGCAAATTAAGAACTAAAAACATTAAAAATAATGAAATACACTTACTGAACTATTTGCTAATACTGAGAGATGGTAATTGGATCCCACAAGTTTTCATCTTCTGAAAATATTGTAAAATGGCTTCGTTCTCAATAGTGTAAAAAATATTCTCTCTCAATGTATAATATCATGTTATCATTCATCCATTCATCTCTCATCCTATTCCGCAAATCAGTCTTAATAATCTTCATTGCAAAAAACACTCTCAACGGTTGAAGTCGCAACCGGTAAGACCAATGCTAACTCAACAAGATGATAAACGAATGGAAATACAATATCCTTGCCACTCTCAACCATCTTCATAGTAAGACCTCCAATTTCTTGAATCCCAGAAAAATCATCATTGCTTCTAACATCTTGAATGTAGGTTTGAAACTGATCTTTAAGTAGTATAAGTTCAATTGATGAGAAATCATCTTGATAAAATTGAGCAAGACGATATAACTTAGTATGATCAAATGCCTTGAATGAGTTCCTTGGATCAATACATGCTATGCAAAGAAGTAGTTCTGTATTTTCTTCATTGAAACGATTATCCATCTCCTGAGAAATTAAATCAATCATTTGGCAAAACACTTCCACACGAAAATGATATCACTAAGTAATTGTTTGCCCTCCACTCCTCGAACTACGAGTTGGTACAATGTCTTCCATATTGGGCACAACGATGACATTAGTCTCACAAAAAGTTTTCACTTCTTCCAAAAATTCATCCCATCTCATCTCCCTAAAATCTTGCAACCATGTCTTCACAACTCTTACCAAAGACATAGCATTAACAATGTCTTGATTCTTTCGTTGTAATGTCAGTGACAATTCACTAGTAATTCCCATTATGTTCCTCAACAAATGCATAGTGAATACAAACACAAAGGTTTCCATCTTATCCATTAAACTCATAGCCATTGATCTTTGATATGAGAGAGTACCGTCCTCTTTTATGCCTTCAAGCACTTCCATCCTAGCATCATACGAGTCAAAAGATTTACGCAACACTAGGTTAAAATAATATCATCCGAACTCAAGAAAGGGCAAGGTCTTTTCGAACTATAATCCTCACTAGAAATAATAGCCACATTAGGAGTATTAAACGACTCCATGCTTCGTGACTTTTTTTTATCAAAAACCGCTCCATTATCTAAAAATAACAAAACAATTTAAAATGTCTATCAACTTATGAGGAAGACAATTCTTAACACCCATCAAAAGGTCAGCATCCAAACAAACAAACAATTTACGTGTTCACAAAATTTCTGCATTTTTATCCTCTATTATTATAAAATTGAGTGAAGACAAAAGTAAATGAAACCGCGTGGATATTACAGTCCAAATAGCTACTCAGGAGTTAAATATATCGGAAGTAGTTTTAATGAATTGGGCCTAATAGATTAGAAGCAAAAACACTTTTTTTTTACTCCTTTATAAGCAAATACTCTCATGTCTAAAATTCTTTCATATAAAGACAGTGTAGACACAAAAGGTACTAAAATATAACATACTAAATAGTCCAACATTGAAACAGCCATAAGCAATTAAGCATCAAGTCAGAAGAATTAACATTGAATGATTGAAATAGACATTCAACCAAGACAAACGTTAAAAACAAAAAAAACCAGCACAACACCATAGTTCATAACTATAAGCACATAATCATAAATGATAAATCATGAGAAATTCAGACAAAATTAAACTAAATCATGAGCAATTAATCATGCAGTAGCAGAAAAAATAAAATAAAAGTAAACAACTAATAATGAGAAATAAGAAATTAATCATGAAATGATTAAAATTTGAAACCATAAATGACTAAATTAAAAAATTAAATTAAACTAAATAGTTTAAATTGCACATACCTGGCGTGGAGTACACCAATTCCGCCTTGGCCTTGACTTCCATACATACTCTGGCAAAACTAAGTCTAGTCTTTTCAGAGGTTAATCGATATGGGTAGAGAGGTCGACCAACCCCACTTGCTACAAAACTCAGCCCATCCTCCTCCTAGTACTCCATTGGGATGTCGTAGAGCTTTACCCAGAGAGGAATTGAGTCTAACTTTTCCCTTAAAAAAGAGAGGTTAGGTTGCCACCTTTTCAGAACTAAGGGCCAATTATGCATGTGCCAAGGCCACCCTTCCAGAATTTTCTCAACAGATTCTAACTTCAAGAACTTGAAAAACTAAAACTCATTCTCTGACGATAACACCTCCATTAGTTCATCCTTGTTCAATAGCTTCCTAGCTATATTATTGACTGCATGAAAATTCAGTTGAGCCCCAAAAAAGTACCCAACGATTGTGTTTTCACACACCGAGCAACCAACCTTCAAGATACTAGCAGGGGGCCTAACAATGATTTTTCCATTCTCAAAACTCGGTTCATGGAATTTCAGCGTTATAAAATTCCTCACTGGAGGAACTAGAGCCGTTTTTAGTATTAAACCCACCACAACTGAAGCATACGAGACAGGGGGTGGGTTAGTAACAGGGTTCGACTTATCATAGGGGGGAGTAGTAATACCTTTCATGCCAGGAGGACAGATTTGGTCTCTTTCTCTACGTTTCCTACTTCTCCTTCGACCTCGGCTTTCTTCTGGCCTACTCAAAGATATGGAGTTCAAGTGCAAGCAACTATCTGTCCAACTCGCACTATGACGTACTCCTTGACTCTGGGCAACCAAACTTCCCTTGAGATCTGCCATCTCATCTCTCAGCTTAAATGCCTATGCCTCCCACGTTAGTTGTCCATGCCTATCCTCTCCCAAAATCGCAGTGCGATTTGGTGTCAACAAGCTTCCCTCCTTACTCCAGGAGATTCCACCAACATATACAGGGCCAGTACACACCACTTGAGAGCAAATGACTTGTGAACTACCAATTAGAGACTCGGGCACCATCGACCCAGTGAAATGGGTATCCAAAGGGGATTCAGCCACATCACTAGCCACAAAAGCCGAACAAAGAACAACAGAGGAGCTACCAACCAAATATGGTTAACAGTTTTGTTGGCTTTTGTGCACAATTGATATTTTGATGATTTTAATAAATGGATTAAGTTTATAAAATGGACATCTTTAAAGACAAAGTCATTTTCATAAAAAACTCAAAAACAAAAAGATTGAAGATCTAGAAGATGCAAAGAGCCAAAAAGTGAAGATTCAATCCTTATAGCTCAAAGGATTTGAATCATATACTTTCATATCTTTCAAAACATGCATAAATTGTTTTACCTCTTACTTGGAAGATCAAAATATTTTAAATGGTTTCAAAACACCACAATCAAACTCCCAAATCTTTTGTATAATTATGAGAAGTTAGTCTTTAAAATTAGGTGTTTCAAAGTGGTAAAAAACGTAGTTTTAATTCAACTGGATCATGTGTTTAAGTTGAGGAGGTCGACCGGCTAGTGAAGCGGTCGACTGGTCTTTCGACTGCCGACTATAGCGGTCTACCGGTTGTTTTTGAGAATATAGCCATTATAATTTCTGACATTATGACCGTTGGATCATGTAGCGATCAACCGACTCGTTTTGACAGATGACTCCCAACAACTATAAACGACTAATTTTAATATGTGACCTATATAAAGACCTTTCTAACGTCCAAAATTAAGAGAGAACGACCACCTATCATTTCTATATTTTGAGAAAGATCTTAAATCTTTCTATTTCATATTTCTCATATCATTCGCACAAATCACACTTTCTTATCCTTGTCATTTGTTTGAATCAAGAGATAGAGCTTTCCATTTTCATATCCACTCTTGAGAGAGTTTATTCTTGTATCTCCATATCCATAAGAGGTGATTCCTTTAGTGAGGTTGTTTACTAAAGAAGAAGTTTAGAGATGATATATCTCAAGCTTAGTTGAGTTGTGAGTGTTGAGCCCGAGAAAACACTTGTACCTCTAGCACCCGGAAGCTAGTGTGTATACTATTTGGAAGATAGTGAGAAAACCTCAAGGCTCGGTGAAGGAACTTGAGGAGTGGATGTAGGCGTGTTTGCCGAACCACCTAAAAATCACGTGTTTGCTTCTTTAAACTTTACTCTTTATATTTATCACTTATTTACACTTGTTGCATATATATACTTGTGCTAAATTATCATTTACTTTGCAAATACGAATTTTGGGGTTAAAAGCGAAAAGTTTTAGAAACTCAATTCACCTCCTCTTAAGTTGCCTTAATCCTAGGACTTACAAGTTCACCATATGAAGATAGGGAGGGACAAAGAGGGAAGGCAAGACGGGGAGGAAGCGAAGAAGGAACGAGAAAGGGCAAAGGATCGCTTATCCCAGCCATGGGGCCGATGACACGCGCCAGGACGCGCGCGAGAGCCACAAGCAAGGAACGAGGGGGGAGAGAAAAAAATTGAGAGGAAATGACCTCAATTGTCCATTTTCTCTTGTCAGTTGTCACTAACTTTTCTGAAAATTACCATTAGGCAACTTTTGGTGACTTTTTTAGTCTATCTTCCTCTAAACCCAACGAAAGGTCTCTCTCCCTGTGGATGCCAAGAGACCTGTAGCACAGGCATCTCTCCTGAGGTGAACCAAACATTAGTCTTTTTGGTTTTCTAGCTAAGCATTAGTCAAAAAGCAGGTGGACAAAATGGAGGGAACTCGTGGGTCTCTAGTGGTCTATGAACCAACCATCTTCTAAAGATCAACATGAAAACCCGATTCCATTTGGTTCTCTAATAGTATTGGTAGTTAAACTTTTCAAGTCCCAGTTCATAGAGAACGAAAGAATTTCAAATTTATCTTCTCCTAAACTACTAAGCTTTGATTAGAAATAGGTAAATCAAATTGCTATTTTTTTCCCCATTCTTTGAAATGAACAGAATTAGACTGTAGTCAGACTAATCAATTCCTTGACTGTATCTGACACCAAGCATTTATCATTACAAAAAGAATCTAAAGTACGTGAATATTTATATCTGTACTAGCTCGTGAAAAAACTGAGCTAATTTCGTACATTGGAACTGAAAAATGAAGAACAAGAAACCAAATATGTAGACACCAGAATGTGTATACAGGGAGGGTATACACAAGGACGTCTAGAAAAGAATTGTTAGTGCCTACTGCACATGAACAAATTCTTGTGGAATTGCCGAATTCATCAATTCGGAAGTGCTTGTCTCGTGAAAATTATGCAGAATCTTAAGGAGCGAACGTGCCTTCTTGCTTGTATGAGAGGTTCCCTCGGTTGAGAGGTGATACAGGGGAGCCATTAGCAAAGGGTTCTTCGCTAAAACAGCAACAACTTCTCTGCCGCCATTGATGCACAAAGATAGCAACATAGAAACACAATACTCTTTCCCGGTTCGTGTCGCGGAAGATTGCAGAATCCCAGTTATCAGACGCAAAGACGAGGTGTGGACAATAGATTGTGTTCCCTCAACGGTCTCAGCCAATGTTGCAATAACTGCCAAGGTTTCTGTTATAAGCTCAGGTTTGTCTGAAGAAGCTAAAATGTCAACTAGCAACGGGACAGTGCCAGCTTCAAGCACCCTCTGATGGTTCTCGGGAAAGAAGAGAAGCCCGAAAATTGCAACCACCGCATTCTTTTTCCCACAGGTTGTCCCTTCCTTGATAAGCTTCACTAACCCTGGGATTGCCTCCGGTGCTTCTCCTAGCAGTTTCCGGTACTCCTCCACCGAAGAAAGGTAAAACAATGTTGCTGCGGCTAGTTGCCTCGATTCCAAACTTAGTCCCATATTGAGGACATTGAGAATCAAGCTCAAGCCCCCATTTTCAATTATCTCAACCTTGCCAGTTGTGTGCTTTGAGAGCTTCAGCAAGGCCGCAATAACGTTCTCTTGAATTGACGTGTTGGTGGAAGACAGAAGGTTTTGCAAAGGCAGGACTGTTCCCTCTTTGACCAAACAAGATCGATTGAAAATGTTTGACTTTGCGAGCAATCGCACTTCATAAGCTGCCTTGTTCTTCTGCTCGGTTGTTCCAAAAACAAGCCTTCTGGAAAGAAATTTTGAAATAAATCTCATAGCTTCTGCTGCCACAGCACTCTCCGGCACGATAGTTCGTGTTATGTCACGACCCCGACTTCCGGACCTGGCAAGCGAAATGCCATTTTTATAGCAAAACTGATGGATAAGCTTTCTCAGAGAGGAATTGGGGACCAACTCCGTGCTTGTCAGCTTCTTTCCTGTTTTGGGACAGATCATGTTTCCAGCTTTCAGCCATTTCTTAATTGAACAACGATCGTACGTCTGACCAGTCGATACAGTAACGGGATTGGTCATTAGCTCCAGCGAAATCGGGCAGTGAAAGTCCTCAGGATTCAAGCAACTCAGCGTCTCCAAGTTGCCCTTCGCGTCGGTTTGTTCTTCGGCGTTTCGGTAATCAAACGTGTCAAATATTACACCCCTGCAGTAGCTCATCAGTCCTACCAAACTGCTTAGAAATGGAACCTCTCGCACTTCGCAGTCAGAGCACTCGAAACCATTTTCCTCCTCCAAGAACTTGATCTCCTTGTTGCAATCAGCCCAGTTTCGAATTTTTAAATAATCTAAAACCCGCTTCAAAGCACTTAGCTCAGGCTCAATCCCCTTCTCGAGCTGATTCAATATCGAAAGTACTTGTCTTGAGGCCCGTTCGTCATTTGGATCGAGCTCAAACTTGGCCTTGCGCGCTTGCTTGGCTATTAATTCAACCAATTCCTCCACTTCTCCACCAACATCGATCAAACTTAACGGCGTAACTTCAAGAGCCGTGGCAACCGCCCGTATTAGAACCCGGAATTGCGTGGCGATGAATTCAGACTTCATTAGCATCCAAAGCCGAGCGCCTTCTCGCGTACAATCTTCCAATAAGAACTGAATTTTCTGGTATGTAAAGTGGAGCTCGGAGAAGCAGAGAACAATGGAATCCGACTGACACAAACCGCGGTCTGGGATTTCCTCCAGGTACATAAGAAGAATCCAAATTTGGCGAATCGTTTCTCTGGCATTTCGTCTTTGTGTCGCAAAGAACTTCGATTGGTAGTTGCATATGTCTCGAGAGAGAGCGATCAAGGAGCTGAGAAGTGTTTCGAGAGCTATTCCCTCGCATGGGTGAACCGCCGGAAATGTTAAAGCCGGGCGGTCAGTCCGACTGAACCTTGGAATCATTGAAGTACAGGAATGGAATAGAGGGGAACTCTGTTTTCACTCTGTTACTCTGTTCTCCGAACACAACAGATATATAGCTTGTAGAGGCTCACTAGAAAATCCTAGGACACGTGGCTTCAAGACTTTGAGTGGAGATAGAGTTGGCAGTCGAGGAATTCCAACACGTGTTTCAGATTTTGAGTGGAGATAGAGTTGGCAGTTGAAGGATTCCAACACGTGTGATGAAACACGTGGCAAGGTGGTAGTGGACAGGCGCACCTTCTTCGATCCTGCCCAACTAGGCAGCAGCAATTGGATTTCCATGTTTTCGGTTTGTACGGACAAGATTATCAAAGAGCAGAAGTGATGTCTCGTGGGTCCCCTAAACCGACCTTGAAACGTGGACGTATCGGGCGGTGACATGGTACCTAGGGAAAAGGTAAGATGCCAAAGCAACGTAAGCTGACTGGGATATACTTTATCCAAGAAGCAAAATACGTGTCTTTTATGCGACGATAAGAAAACTTTAAGTGACGTTTGAAACAATAAAAATATTCACGTTTTAAAGAAAATTTGTTAAAAGTAAAAAAAAAATATAATCTAATACAAAAAACCACAACTTCAATATTTTTATTAAAAAATAATTAATTGCACTTTACACACGTAGTTTAGGGGTTCTGACACTTTTTACTCTATTATTTCAATTTTGAGATATTTTACTCAAGTGGTTTGGGGGTCAAGACACTTTATACCCCTCCGTCTATTATCCGTGATTTCAAAAGGAAAAGTAAGTTATTTGTTCTGCACGTAGCTCACTTACCCATTTTGTCCATAATATTCAAAAATTTCAATTACACTTTGCATCCAAAAAATCAGTCTGTTCATGGTTATTTTTTCAGAAGTTGCAAAGTTTCAAGACCTCTAAGCTACGAGAGTGAAATGTCTCGAAATTAAACATCCAAACCACCTGAGTAAAAGTATAATTAATCCCTAAAAAATTACATCAAATCTTCTATTTCCTTAATTTTTAATAAAATTCAATAAAAATTATTTTACAATAAAATATTATTAAAAAATTTCACCAACTTTTTACAAATTCAAAAAAAAAAAAAATCAAACTCTCAAAATCTTCTCTTAAAAATTTAAAATTCTTAGAATTTTTGCAAATAGTATTTAATGACGTCCTACAACTCGTCACCAGATCGTCCAATCTCAGCTCGATTCTAGCAAAATTATTTTCATAATTTATCTTTATCTATTTATTAATTTCAATTAAACTAGTTACCATCAGTAATTTTTACTTGACAAAAGTTGTGTTTTTGGTACAATATTTATTTTAAAAAAAGAAATATACACCAAGTTTCAAATTGTTTCCCAAACTCTCATGCAGGAACTTGTACTGCTTAGTTTAACACGACATTTTTTTTAATTAAGTGTAAAGTGCTAAACAGTAATTAAATATAATCAACTATTGTATATTTAAATGAAAGTGTGGAAGCTCTGTGTAGAATAACAATTTCCGGTCTTTTTATTATAGAATAGAAATTTGCATTTGAATCAACTGTTTGAGTGCAATTAATAAAGTTTTGTCGAGAGGAGTGCTCCGACTTGTTTATTCGCCCAAACTAAACAGTTATCAAAGCTTGCCGCCTTCCTAAAACGAAGATGTACAAGTTACGAATTTGGATTGTCCGAGGATCGGTGATGTTTTCTATACCAGCACGCGAGGTAGCACCATGCTACGATAAAGTTTTTTTTTTTTTCATGAATACGATAAAGATAAGAACTAATTTAAGGATCTTACGGGTAAATTATATAGTAAAGGCTGACTAGGTATAAACATTTAATAGTTAAAGGATAAAGGGGTTCTCAAAATTTTGAGAATCTTTACTTTATTGAGATTTATTGGAGTTTGTTAAAAGTAAAATGTGTAGGTGTAAAAGTTAAGAATTTTGGAGTTTGTTTGGCTTGCCTGCATTGTTGAGACTCCAAATTTTTGAGGAAGCAAACATGCAAAAAATATAACAAAATCAAATAGTTTGGAGTGTAAAGTATTATAAGTTCAATAGTCATATTTAATCCAATATTTTAGTAATGAATTCATACGTTATAAAATATATTTTATACCCTTCAATTATGTGAGTATCGACACTGATTTCAAATACTTTACTCAGTGGCGGAACCAAAATTAGAAGCCAACTATGACGAATTTTTATAGCAAAATGACTGAATTTTTTTCATACGTAACGCTAAAAACTGTAGTAGAATTACAATATCAAAAATTAAAGACTAAAAATATTTAAAATATTGAAATACACATATCGTACTATATACTATGACTAAGTGGGCAACTGGATCATGTGTTTTTGCATCTTTTGAAAATATTGCAAAACGACTTCGTTCTCTATAGTTTCAAAAATCTCCCGCTTGATGTACACTATCATGCAATCATTTATCCAGTCATCTCTCATCCTATTACGCAAATCAATATTGATAATCTTCATCGCAAAGAACACTCTTTCAACAGTTGCAGTCACAACTGGTAAGATCAATGTCAACTCAATAAGCTGATAAACTAGTGGATACAAAATATTATTTTTGGTCTCAACCATCTTCACAGCAAGACCTCCAATATCTTGAAGCCCAGGAAAAACATAATGCAATCTAACATATCTAATGTAATGTCAAGTTAATCTCTAAGAAACAACTTCTCAGTTGTTAAGAAATCTTCTGGATAAAACTCAGCAAGCTGACATAACTTATCAAGGGAAAATGTTGATAATGAGTCACTTGGATCAAGACATGTTATGGAAAGAAGTAACTACGTCCTTGCTTTTGTGAGATGATCATTCATCTCTTGACCAATTAAATCAATAACCTGGCAAACCACTTCCACACGAAAATAATACAAATAAGTAATTGTTTGCCCTCCACGCCTCGAACGACCGCGAGTTGGTATAATATCTTCCATATTGGGCACATTGATAGAATTATTCAGATAAAATGTTTTGACTTGTTCTAAAAATTCATCTCATCCTATCTCTGTGAGACCCCAACTTTTTCTATCTTTGTAAAAGAATTATGACTCCTTAAGATGTGCTCTAATTATTGAGGAAGACAGGTATAGGGGAAGTAATCTAAGGTTATGTCCAGGTGAAGATTTCCCCTAGGATTTTGTGCCTCTATAATTGAACTTGAATTGATATGTTGGTTGTAGTATTGACAATATGGAAGTTGAGTATTTGGGGATTTAGTTGAAATATTTGGAGGAATTTAATCAGGGCTTTAACCTTGAATATATGTGTGTCAATATGTGGATCTTGGAACAAGAAATGAGGAGACATATTAAGGTTAGAATTGTGGAGTGGCAGGAAAGAAAATAAATTTTCAGGAGGGGCAAAATGGGGAAAAGAAAGGTGAATTGAAGGAGAAAAGGGGAAGGAAGGGGGGGAAGGGCAATTTTGCCTTTTCCCTTCCCCCAAGACCTGCGTATAAGCCTTCTCCCCCTCTTTCCCGTATGATCCATTTGCCTTAGCTCCCACCGAAGAAAAGAAGAAGAAGAAGAATGAGAAGAAGAAAGGAAGAAGGAGAAAAAGAAGAAGGAGAAAGGAAGAAGAGAAAGAAAGAGAGAGAGAAGGAGGTGAGTAGTTGGCCGACCAAGCCATCTCTCCCACTCTCTTCTTGTTTTCTTTTGCTGGTTTGTTGTTGTGACGGTTGTTGTCTAGGTTGTTTTCTCTTTGAGTTCATGAGAGTATAATGTAGATCTATACATGCTTTCTTAGAGATAGTGTAGATCTAGCAAGCTTTGAAGAGTGGGATGGGTTGTATAGGAAATCATGGAAATGTGGCAAGATCTGGGAAATCATACTCAAGAGAAACCAATATGCACTCTAGGTGTTTGATAAAAAGACCAAGAGAGGAAGGATAAATGCAATAACTTGAGTTGATGAGATGGACTCATGTTTTAGCTGAAGGAATGAGTGGGAATGTGAGAGAATTTAAGTCCTGCGTATGAGGGTGTGAAAGGAGAGTATTTTGAGACAAGTTTCGGGTGATTTGGATGTATTATGTGTGTTTGGTGTCTGAAATATGGACTAGTGCTCGACAGGCGCTCGACAGGCGCTCGAGCACCCTTCAAGAATTATTCGTGCAGTAAGTTCACGCTCGACAGGCGCTCGACCAGCGCTCGAGCACCCCTTAACATTTTTATACAGAGGCTTAGCGCTCGACGAGCGCTCGAGCGGCTTCTTTGAATTTCACGAATTTTTCCTAAGTTTCTAAGTCTCCTATTGACCTATTAGAAGACCCTACTAGGTTTTTCACTTAAGAAAATACCTTGTGGTGTAAGATCACCAATTAGAAGTTAAGGATATGGATGATTTTGTATGATTTTGTATGTGTATGACGAAGTATGAGATATTGAACGAGGAATAAGGACAATTTTGTATGATGAAGCGTGAGTAATTGATTGATTACTCTATACGTCTAGTAAACCTATGAATAACAATAGTATGATCCAATTGTAGGTAAATGTGCATTCAACCCACAAGCAAGCAAAGTAAGAAGAGCTTACGTTTGTAAGTGAAAATAGTAAGTGGAACTTACGTCTGTAAGTGAAAAACTTACTTTTATGAAAACTGGAATGATACGCAACATGTTTTTATGAACAAGCATAACGGGTTTATAACCAAGCATGACAAGTTATTTCTCAACAAGCATGACATAGTATACGTATTTGCATGAAAGCATGAAAGAAGTTTTGTGCAAATGAAAATATGAAAGTTTTATAAGATATTTGTCATCAAGAATGACACGTCATGAGCAGTTGCATGATTTTCTTGAAAGAAAAAGAAAGTTTTGTGCAAATGAAAGTACGAGAAGCATTTTATGATAAGTTGATTACTCATCATCAAGCACGACATGAGCACGTCATGAGCAATTGCATTTGCATTTATTTTTTTTTTCTCATGAGAAAGAAGGAGAAATTTTATGCAAATGAAAGTACCATTTTTATGCTACTTTATGACAAGTTTTATGACAAGTAAGTTAATGAACTCAAGTCGGTCGGTACCGTACCAAGTCAAGAAGGTGCATCCATACTGAAGGACGTTTACGTGAAGGGTGGATGTCACCTAGGACACCCATACCGAAGGATGCTTGCAAGAAGGATGGGTAGTCCAGGAGGTATGTGCAATCACACTGAAGGATGCTTGCAAGAAGGTGTGAACCTCCAAGGGTTGTGTCTAGCCACTGATGGACGAATGCGAGAAGGTGCACTAGCTCAACCATATGTAAGGTCCCCAAGGGAAATAGGGGACAGTTCCAATGGAACGCACAACCCTGATGTCAGGGGTAAGTGGAGCTCAAGTAGCCCATAAGATAAGGATTGGAAAGATTTTCCAAAAGCAAGAGATTTATAAGTATAAGTGAAGTTTTCAAGAGCAAGTGCATGTGCATATGCAATCATGAGGCATACACGTGCATCAAAATTCATGATCATGCATGAATTACATACGTTTACATGGTATTTCAAGTTAAAGCTCATGATATTTCAAGTTCAAGTATGTGAACTACATTATGTTCAAGTTCATAATTATTTCAAGTTCAGGATGATTTCAAGTTTAAGTGCATGCTTATGATTACAAGTTCAAGTGCATGCTTACGATTTTAAGTTCATGATTATGAGTTCAAGAACAAGTTCATGGTTTTAAACTCACGATTTCAAGTTCATATTTCCAAACCATGATTTCAAGTCCATGTTTTAATTATAATTCCTTACTGAGTCTTTTGACTCACAGTTTTAAATTGTATCATTCCAGATAACGTTCAGGAGGGGAAATCTAGAAGAGGAATCGATGAGAATGACCTTTTCCCCTTTGTTGTTCATTAGAGGATTCAAGATGTATTATAAAGATGTTATGAGTAAGTCAATGTGAAGAGGACTTGATGGAATCCCTTAGATCATGTACTTCAGCTGTGTAGCCGTGCAATGTCATTAAGACGCTTACCCTATTCCGAGGAAGTCGTTTTGGGTAAGTTGAAGTTATAGCAGATCTCTTTGGCCCGTCTCTCTCAGTTAGATGTGTAAAAAAAAAAATTCCGCTGCATGATTAAGAGAAAACGCTGGAACATTCATTGAGTGGATGTTCGCGGCTGTCATTAACCCCCTTCGGGCTAGCGTTCGGGGCGTGACAATCTCCCTCAACTCCTGCAACCGTTCTCTCACAACTCTAACTTAAATCATAGCATTAATAATATCTTGATCCTTTCGTTGTAAAACTTGTGATAACTCTGGAACTGACTCGCCTTTGCCCCACACATCACCAAGGTGTCATCAACAAAGAGCAAGTGAGAAATGCTCACACTACCATCGCCGACCACAAAACCCTCTAACCGGCCGTGCTCCACGACTTTTCCCATCATGCGGCTAAATGCTTCCATAACAATCACAAACAGAAGTGGAGAAAGAGGGTCCCCTTGCCTTAACCCACGCGAGCTACTGAATAAACCCTGGGGGCAGCCGTTGACCATAACAGAGAACTTCACCGTCGAGATACAAAAAGAGATCCAACTGCACCATTTGTCACCGAAGCCGCATCGTCGAAGAAGGTATAAGAGAAACTTCCAATTCACATGATCATAGGCCTTCTGAACATCCAACTCACAAAGCATCCCCGGCACCCCCGACCTCAATCTAGAATCGATGCACTCATTCGCAATGAGCACAAAGTCCAAAATCTGCCTCCCACGAACAAAGACATTCTGAGATGGGGAAATAATTTTATCGACCACAGACTTCAATCTATTAGCCAAGACCTTGGCAAGAATCTTGTAAACACTCCCCACCAGACTAATGGGGCGAAAATCTTTGAGCTCCACAGCTCCCGGCTTCTTGGGGATGAGGACAATGAATGAAGAGTTCAAGCTCCGAACAAACTTCCCATCTCTCGCAAACTCATTAAACATCAGCATGACATCCTCTTTAACAAAGTCCCAACATGCATGATAGAAAGCAAGGGAGAAGCCATCTGGGCCTGATGCCTTGTCACCAGAAAGACTAAGCACCACCTCAGACACTTCCTCCACATCAAAAGGTCGTTCGATCCATTCAGCATCCTCTCCTGTAATAGAATATAAAACAAGACCATCCCCGAAGGACGCCACTATCTCCGCAACAATCCTTTCAGGATCCTCCACCACTTCCCCCTCCACCTCCAAGCAAGATATACAATTCATTCGCCTGTTAGAATTGGCAATACGATGAAAGAACTTAGTACACCGATCACCCTCCTTCAACCATAAAGCCCTGGACTTCTGCCTCTAGCTAACCTCCTCTAATAAAATCAAATTTTCCAACTCCCGAGCGACTTCCACCCTCCTAACCTGCCCCTCCTCAACAAGATGACCCCCCTCATCCAAGGCATCGAGAGACTGAAGCTCGCTCAATAGAGCCACTTTCTGAACACTCAGATGACCAAAAACATCCCGATTCCACTCCATAAGTTTGTATTTCAACGCCTTGAGTTTAGCTTGAAGCACAAAGCTTGGTGAACCCCGAAAGTCAAATCCGAGCCACCACTCCTTTACCAATGCCACAAATCCATCCACCCTAAGCCACATATTTTCAAAGCGGAACAGCTTCTTATGCCCCCCGAACATGCCACCCTCCAACAAAATAGGAAAGTGATCAGAAAACAGTCGACGAGGGGAGGTTCAGGAGTTCTCCGCCTTCTATTCTCTTTTGTACCGGGTGAAGATTCGACGAGGGGACGATGATCAGTTGTCTTGGTCTGGCTCAGCGAATGGTGTTTTTTCGGTAAAGTCCATGTATCAGTTTCTTGATAAAAGGAATAACGTGTCTCTTCCTTGGAAAGGCGTGTGGAGGTCACGATGCCCATTGCGGGTTTCCTTCTTTGTTTGGGAGGCTATGCACGGGAGAATTCTCACGATTGATAATCTTCGGAGGAGAGGGGTCTACATGGCGGAGTGGTGCTTTCTTTGCCGCGGTGATGGAGAGTCGGTTAACCATGCGCTTCTTCATTGTTCCTTGGCACGTGGGCTTTGGAGTCATGTTCTTAGCATCACGAACTTTCATTGGGTGATGCCGGAGACGGTGCTGCATGTGCTTTGGAGTTGGAATAGAGGGCTTTCTAACCCTGTTGCTATGGCCATTTGGAGAATGATCCCATCGTGTGTTTGGTGGTGTCTTTGGCGGGAGCGGAACAATAGATGCTTTGAAGATGTTTCTTTGCCCCTTGTGAAGCTGAGAGGGTTTATGTTGTTCTCCTTGTTTTGTTGGGCTAATGCGGTTTTAGGGGGCATTTTTGCCGACTTTGATGATTTCCTTAGCTTTGTTGCGTGTTTGTACTAAGCGCTTTCGGTATAGCACCTTGTACTGTTCTCGCTTTTTCTAATAAAATTGTCTTACTTATCAAAAAAAAAAATATAGCTAAATCAATCAAATAATTTCTCCCAAATTATCAGTTGTCTAAGATATATAGTTAAATCAATCAAGTATACCGAACCATCTAAAATTAAAGAGAGAACCTGCAACTATTCCTATACATTGACAAAAAGAAAGATGCTGGTGAAAAATTAAAATGCAATAATTTTATTTTATATATAATTAATTCTGCTAACGTGCCCTAATTTGGAATCCAAACATAATTCAAGATAATTACAAATTCTCAATCTCAAATTCTCAAATCTCAATCATAAATTCATACAAATTAATTTCACAAGACAAGATAATCATAAACTGAACAATTTCAAAATACAAGGATAAATTAATTCACAAAAAATGCACTTCAATCCACAATTTCACAAAAAAAATCATTCGGGAATTGGACATTGATCATCCCTTCAAAATCAAAATTATCAAATCCAACATAATTTATAATTTTATTATCTCTTAGGAGTGGACAAGAGAGCCAAGAGGTCTGTGGCGCGGCAGACGGTGGTGGCTGCACGGTGGGGCAGAGAAAATCTGGGAAGGAAGACCTGAGGGATAGAGAGAATCATATGTAGCTGGTGGCGCTGAAACTTGAGAGAGAGCAAGAGAGGCACTGCCGCACTGGTACTAGTACGTTAACGTCGTTGTCATGTGTTTATGAGAGAGAGGTGCTGAGACTTGAAAGAGACACGAATATAATTTTAGAAGGTTAAAAAAATTGAAATTGTGTATGTCTATCTTCAGCAGTGTGAGAGAAAATTTGATAGAAAGGGCTGAGAGAAGAAAAAACGGTGCGTGCAAGCCATGAAAAAACAGGAAACAGATGTAAAAATTTATTTTGGCTTGGGCCCTGGGCTCAACCATGGCAGGCCCAGGCCAACCTATTTATAAAAAAAAATTTACATGTAAATTTTTTTTTTGGGCGGCCGCCATGTTTCGCCAAGGCTTGGTTCTGCCCATGACTTTACAACTTCGTTAAAATTATGATTTTTTAGTATCTAAAATTACCATCTTACCCTTATAAAATGATTACTCTAAAATATTATGGGGATAAAATTGTCACTTCATGCGTTAAAAAAATTATTTTCTGTTTAAATTGATGAAATTTTTTGACAAAATGTGCAAATTGTCTGAAATCAATAATTGATATGTGCAATGTGCTAAAAATAATCAATTGAGTTACAAAGTATTTGGCAGGAGTTACAATATAATTGATAAGTGCAATGTGATAAAAATAATCAATTGAGTTACAATGGAAGGAGTCGCCTTGGGCTATTCGAATGGATTGTATTCCTTTAGCTTCTTTGGCAAATCTAATTAAGGCCATTTTGAATGTGGACGACTTGCTCAATCTTGAACAACAAAGAGTGAAGACATTTATTCTTAATGCAGCGTTGATTATGGACAACATTTGGCAACCTAGGAATCTTCTTGTTCATCAACAGGCTCCTGTGGTCGTTGAGGCGATCATTGCAGGTCTATGGAGGCGTTACACCGGACACTCTAACGTTTGGTTGGAGGCGTTACGCATAGTGCGTCATTCGATTTTTGTGCTTTTATGAGGTTTTCCCTGAGTAAGTGCAACGTTTGGTCTCTACTATGCAAGGTGACTTCCACAGCAACGACTTGAGTCGTACCCGACTCATAAGGTAATAATTTGGGTGGTGCTTGACCATATAGAACCTCACATGGAGCTAATTTTGTAGATGCATGGAAATTAGTATTGTACCACCACTCTACTAGGAAAGGCTCTTAGACCAATCCTTCGGTCGCTCACACACAAAACATCTGAGATCGTTCTCTAGGCATTTATTAACTATCTATGTTTGATCATCATTTTGGGGATGATAAACTGTATTGTAGGATAGTATTGTACCCTGAACCCGAAATAATTCCTTCTAAAATGTGCTTGTGAAGGTAGGATCCCTATCAGACACAATTGAGTCGGGATAGCCATGAAGTTTGAAAATAGAGTTTAGGAAGGTCATAACTAGCTTGGATGTTGTATATGGGAGGGCAAGGGGAATGAAATGGGCATACTTGGACAATCTGTCTACAACCACATAGATCACAGAATAGCCCTAAGAGAGGGGTAGACCTTCAATGAAGTCCACAATAATATAAGACCATGTACGAGTAGGAATTGACAAATGTTGTAGCAAACATCCAGGGGACAAATTATCATGTTTAATCTACTGATTGATGTGGCACTCCCGAATGTGTTGTAGAATCTGGTTTTTCATCCTAGGCCAATAAAAGTCTCTGTTCACACGATGTAGGGTTTTATCATACTCTGAATGACCTTAATAGGTGTGTCATGAGCCTGTTTGATGATCTGGTCACATAGGTTAGTGTTAGAACCCACATAAAATCTGTCTTTGTAAGATAAAAATGTTATTCCTCAAGTTATAAATAACTGGATCCAATTCCCTTGCTGCCCATTTGGTTAACAACTCTTTAAACTTGTCATCTGAGTATCTAGACCTCAAGTCCTCTAACCAATTTGTTGTATGTGAAGAGATAGCTGAGAGGGTTGCCTTAATGGTAGTTTATTATCTTATAGACAAGGCATCTGCCACCCTATTTTCTCGACCCTTCTTGTATTCCACTCTAAAATCATCCCCCAATAGCTTGGTTAACCATTTCTGTTGAAATGACGTGCCAATTTTCTGTTCCAGGAGGTGCTTTAGGCTCTGCTGATAAGTTCTTAACACAAAGTTTACCCAATTAAGTAAGGCCTCCACTTTTGGACAGCTGAAACTACTGCCAAAAGTTCATTCTCATAAGTATACTTAGTTGTTTTTTCCCTTCAGAGCTTGAGTGAAGTAAGCAATAGGTCTTCTCTCTTACATCGAACAACCCTAATTCCCACTCCACTAGCATCACATTCCAACACAAAGGGGTTAGAAAAATTGGATAGAACTAATATCGGTGGTTGTGTGACTGTTGCCTTAAGATGTTGGAAGGCTTCAGTGGCTGCAAGAGACCACCCAAACCCATTTTTTTGAGTAAAGCAATCAGAGGTGTTGCAATAGACCGATACCCCCTAATGAATTTTCTGTAATAACCCGTGAGTCCCAAGAAGCCTCTGAGGGACTTCAAAGTGGTGGGAGTGGGCCAATCTAACATGGATTGAATCTTGGAGGGTCAACGTTTACTCATTCCTCAGAAACAAAATGCCTTAAATAATCCACCTCCTTGCATCTAAGCCTGCGTTTTGATCTCTTTGCATACAACTGGTGTTTTCTCAAAATTTCCAGAGTCACCTGTAAGTGTTTTGAGTGATCAGTCCATGTTTTACTATAAATGAGAATGTCATCAAAGAACACCAGTAGAAATTTTCTCAAATAGGGTATGAAAACTTCATTCATGAGACTTTGAAAGATGGAAGGGGCATTTGTCAAGCCAAAAGACATGACTAAAAACTCTTAGTGACTCTTAATCAGTTCGAAATGTTGTTTTTGGAACATCTGCTGGTTTAACCCGAATATGGTGGTAACCGAATCTCAAATCTAGCTTTGAGAAAAATTTGGTACCGTGTAGCTCATCAAATAACTCATCTACAACTGGTATAGAGAATTTATCCTTAACTGTCTCCGCATTTGGGGTCCTATAGTCCACATACATACGCCAAGTCCCATAAGCCTTCCTAACCAGTAAAATAGGGGACAAAAAAGGGTTCTGACTCAATCTGATAATAATGCCCGTTTTCAAAAGTTTCCTAACGATTTTTTCAATTTCCTCATTTTGGAAAAAAAGATTTCGATAAGGTCTCACTAAAATGTGAGATTTCCCTTTATTCAAAATTATTGCATGATCATGGTACCTCATTGGTGGCAACCCAGTAGTTCATTAAACACATTTGCATACTATTGCAAGAGGATTTCCACATCTGGAAATCCTTTTGTAAGACATAATTGGGTTGGTTCGATAAGTGGCAAGAAGAGCCCCTTCTTACCACCCTTGTTGAACTTTGTCCCATTTCCTTCCTCCATAAGCTGATTAGGACTTAAGCCCCTCAACTTCACTATTTGTTCTTGCATCTTGAACTCCATAGTAAGTTCAGAAAAATTCCAAAGAATTTGGCCAAGTGTTCTCAACCAATATACTCCTAACACCATATCACAACCCGCTAAACTCAGCACATAAGTGTCGGTTACAAAGTTGTTGCCCTGTATTTGCAGCTTCACAACTTCATAGGTTACCTACCCCTACATTTCTGCATCTTCAGCATTCTCATTTCCCATATACATTCACATCCCCAGCTTCTCATTCCTCCATAAGAAATAACTTTGGATATTTGCACACATGCTTAAAAGTCCACTTTTCATCACAATTGTAACATAATCTTTTCTCTCTCCTTTCCTTCATTTGGTTGGGTGTAAGTTTTTGGATTTGAAATGGTTTTCTGTTGGTTTGATGTACTGTTTTGGTTGTGGGAGGTTGGGTTATATGAGGGTGGATTGTGCAGCAACCCTTTTGTGGTCTTATGGTTGAGTAAAACGCGTTCTTCTTGGATCTTAGCTAATCCATAGGTTGTAATTAGGTTGGGAGGATTGAACATCCTCACATGAAGTTGAATCTCATCTTTGAGTCCACTAAAAAAACAGCTTAGTTTGTAATTCTCAGTCAGCCCCCTCAATCTATTAGAAAGATATTCAAATTGACTTTTGTAATGTTTCACACTACCGACCTGCCTCAATCTCGTCAACATTTCCATGGGGTCAGCATAAGAACTAGGTCCAAATCTTGTTAGGAGAGCCTCTACAAACTCATCCTAATCTCGCAGATTACCAAATTTTTCTAGATCCTGGAACCAAACAAGAGATTGTCCTTCCATGTGGTAAGAGGCTAGGAAAAGTCTGTGGGTCATAGGAGTCTTGTGAAAAGTAAAAAATTTAGTGGTTTTATATAACCGACTATTTGGATTAGTCCCATCAAATCTGGGAAAGTACAATTTGACTAACCTAAAACGCAGCCCTCCTCCATCACTGTTACCTCCATTTCCACTTGGTGGTGGACCCTGTTGGATGACAACAACCATGTCCTCCTGCTCCTACTCCTTCACTGTACCCCACACACTATATTCTAACTGCTTCTCGTAACAACCTCCTAACCTCCTAATAGCATCTCACAGGACATCATAAAAAGATGGGTCGATCTAGATCCAACAAGCCCACCCAACTAACTAAGACTAACCCATTACCACAAAGCTATAACAAGCCCACACAAATGAATGGCCCAGTATGCCAACCCAGCCCACACCGAACACTTAACACATCAGCTACAAACGACAACTTCATCAATCCTTTCAAATCTATTGTCTTCGTGTCTCTCTTCCTCTAAGCCCTAGCTCACTTCGACATATGACAACACTTGGTTTGTATCAAACAATGAAGAAGGAAACGTTTTCGGAGAATGAGGTGTTGTTTGTTTATCAAAATTTTGGGAATCTTTTGAATGTTGAAGTTTATTGGGATTTCTGAAAAATGTGAAATGTATGTGTAAAAGTGTGAAGTTTATTGGGGTTTGTGAAATGTGTTTGTTTGGGTGAAAATTTTGGGCTCCCAAATAATTGGGCAAACAAACGCACTCTGAGTTTGTCTGTTTGTTTCCTTTCTCTCCTTTCCCTCTCTCTTGGCCCGATCGAACACCGACCTAATCCTACTGCCGTCGGTCTGGCCGGTCCCTTTCTCCCTCGGCGCAGTTGTCAATCCTGGATGTTTTGGGCACCCAATGGGCCGGTCCCTTTCTCCCTTGGTGCGGGTGAGGCGCAGCACTATCGGCGAGGCGCTGCTCCTGCAAGCCTATGTCATTGGGTACAAGAATTTTGGGCTTGGGTCTTCTTTGTGTGAGAAGGGCCCGTTGGCCCCTTCTTTCTCTTGAGAGCTCTCTCTCTTTCTCCGCAATGCTGGGTTGGGTCTGATCAAGTGGGCCGAGAAATATCTAACCCATCAAATAGTATTCTTTCTCTAGAGTCGAAACAGGTCCATTAGGAACACATAACACAATTCGATGCCCTTGATTAGACACGACTCAGGTTTTTGTTTAGTCTGTTGTTTGATTCCATTATTTTTTTAACCAGCTTCTGGTCTGAATTTTCTTTAAAAGGGCTTGTAGTCCATTTTGGCAGCTCCTTTGCATTTGTTTGGGGCGGCCTGTGTAGGTAGTACATGTCTGGTTGAAAGCATAATGGGTGTTAGTCTACCCCATATGTTCAGATTTAGTTGGCGTTGAAAAATCACACTCCAAGTTAAAAGATGATAGTCATGCAGTTGCAGCAACCACGCTTCTTTATCACTAGCATTTCATATAGACACAAATGAGCAAGCAAGTTCTCTTGAGGAAGTTGTTGCTCTTACTCTCTACTCGTTAATCACATGCTGATCATTGGAAGCTGTCTCTTATTTAAAACAGGAAAGATGAGAGACTGCAACATGGTGGAACTGAGACACTTACAACCATGCTGGCTTCTTCAAAGGAGTAACAATAGCCTTGACTTGCAAGTAGTTTTTAAGGCTGTAGATTCCCTTCTCCCTGCCTATACCACTCATTTTGTACCCACCAAAAGGAATTGCAGCGTCAAACACATCGAAACAATTAACCCAAACAGTACCAACTCTTAGTGCTCGGGTGATCATGTTGGCGGTGTCCAAGCTTTTAGTAAAAACTCCTGCAGCTAGACCATACCGGGTTGTATTTGCCCTCCGTACTGTTTCTTCGTTATCCCTGACATAGAACCCAAAAAAAGAGAGGAGATGTTTAGGTATAATTACTAGTAAAACTTTTTTTCTTTGTTGGTCTGCAACCAGTTTACAGTTTCTTTTCCGCGGTGTTCTTAATGCTTGTGTGTGTGTGTGTGTTGTTGTTTTTTTTTTTTTTTTTCACAGTAAGCTTCCACAAATAGCATTGCAGTTGGCAAATATGCTTCTGCCATAGCATCTGTTTTCAGAATACGATAACATAGTATTGCAAAGGATGGAACTGTTTATGAAAATTTTATCAGATTGAAGTTCTAAACTCACTTGAATTTCAAGATGGATTGCACTGGGCCAAAGATCTCCTCCTTTGCTATCAACATATCATCCTGGTTGATGAAAATATCAAATTCACGTTACACTACACGATCTTTCAAGCATAATGGTTGAGTATATTAACCGAGAGCAATTATTAGTACCTGAACATTCGCGAAGACGGTGGGCTGAATAAAGTGCCCTTTGGAGCCTAATCGGTCACCTCCACACAAAAGGGTGGCATTGCTTTGGACTCCAGATTTTATGTACCTAAGGACTTTCTCAAACTGCTCCGGGTCGATCTGTCATTTTCACAAGGTACAGAAATAGCATGACTTGCTTCATCACACAAAATAAATTTAGACTTCATAATATTCTGCCAACCACGTCGGCCTCATCTCTCAGTACCTGAGGACCTTGTTCCACACCTTTCTTGAAGGGATCTCCAACAATACGTCTCATAGCACGTGCCTTTGCTTTCTCTATGAACTCATCATATATCCGTTCATGTACAAAGGTACGAGACCCAGCACAACAACATTGCCCCTGGAGACAATAGAGCATTTATCTATTAATTAAAGCATTTTTTAGCTATTAATTATAGCGTTTGCACTATAAATCCATCTCTGTGAGATAATTGCTTGAACAAACCTGATTGAAGAAAAGAGCGAAGTGAGCAAGCTCCACAGCCTGATCAACATCCGCATCCTCACACACTATGAAAGGTGATTTACCTCCTAGCTCTAGTGTTACCGGCTTAAGATTGCTTCTTGCAGCCAACTCAAGTACAATTTTTCCTGTGTCAGTTGACCCTGTGAAAGCTAGCTGCAAAACCATTGGTAATGGTTACAAGATGTGAACATATATCCAGAATAAGATTATTGCTTTAATTTGCCAAATCAGGGAATTTAAGAGCGTGATAGACAGTGGTGTGAAACGCATGAAGTCTACCATCCTTGCAGACTGGCAATAAAAGTATATATTTGTTATGATTAGAGGTCAAAATTGATGGATAGTGGCAAGGGTAGAAAAATAATTCTGAAGATCAGACGAGGCAGCTCTCAATACAAGTGACTCGTCAGATACAGATACAACTGGACACAAGTTATAACATGTAGAACTATCCTCCCAACTTACCTTGTCCACATCCATATGGCTGGCAAGCGCTGCACCAGCAGACCTTAGGATTTCCAAAGAAAATATATGCATTTGCTCTAAACAAACATACTTCATGGAATAGCTTTCCTGCAAAGAGAGCAGTCAAAGGTGTTTGTTCTGCTGTCTTCAACACAATAGTGTTACCACACGCTAGAGCAGGCCCAACTTTCCAGGCAAACATGATAAGAGGAAAGTTCCAGGGAATAATTTGTCCTGCAACTCCAATTGGCTCATGCAATGTTTGCACATGATAATCTCCATCAGCTGGAACTGTTAGACCGTGAATTTTATCTGCCCAGCCTGAACAGTACAGAGGGGAAGCATTAGAAGAATACAACTCACCGATGCTAAAAGAAAATAAATAGTATTAGACTAGCTCTACTGATCTCACCAGCATAGTATCGAAATAGACGTGCAAGCAATGGTAATTCAGATTTGGCAGACTGTTCATAAGGCTTCCCGTTGTTCCATGTTTCCAGAGCTGCAAGCTCTTCAGTGTGTTTCTCAACCAAATCAGCAAATCGCAACAATATCAGCGATCTTTCCTGAAAAGAATATATTGGTGCAAATGCGTTGTCACTCAATAAGATTTATCGAAACTAAACAGCGAAGCAAACTAGGAGGAGAAGGTGGATTCTTCTCACATAAGCGGTCATCCTTGGCCATGGTCCCTCATCGAATGCCTTTCGGGCAGCAGCTACAGCACGGTTAATGTCTTCTGCATCCCCCTCAGCAACATGGGCAATCACTTCCCCAGTACGAGGGTCATATGTTGGAAATGTTTTTCCTGAGAACAATGGGAAGTCCACATAACTCCATCATATGCACTATCAGTGACAGAATTTCAATCATATCAATTGGTACAAGCACTTCATGAAAGAGAAAGAAAGCAAAGCCACATATCCAATAGAACAAATTTACCTGATGCAGCGTCTACAAACTGGCCATTAATCAGATTCTGGGTGTAACTTATCTGAACAGGTGGAGTGATTAATTCCTCGGCCACTGAAGCAGTTGTAAACCTCTTGATGCATCTCCCCCAACCAGAAGTTTTCCCTGAAGATCACATTTTGTAAATTTCTTAAGATAGGTACGAGCTACAACGGAAATACCCAGGTACAGAACAAAAATAAATAGGAAGGAAAAAGGATCACATCGCACTTCTGATCTACAATTGTGGTATTTGATTACTTTCAATAGGCACCAAACTGCATATTTACTTAAATCTTTTTCTGCTTTTAGTTAGGGTATTTTAATACGAGTCATTGGCCTTCTCCTATGGTTTTAAATAACCTCTAAAAAGAAGGAAACCCCATCACTGAAAAATTCTGAATTATTGTACCTAGTCCTTTACTGATCTTCTTTTATCATCATCGGACCCAAGTAAGATGGATATTTATACCAGGCTGCTTGAAAGTCATGTTTACAATTCTCTTTTCTCATTTCTTATAAATTGAAAAGGGTTTTAAAAAGGCAAACAGGATATCTGATGCATAATTGTAGGTCTTTCTTTTTCCGTAGTGCGGTTTCAACGAAAATACGAGCTTAGACCAAAAAAGTTCCAAGCTTGCGAAACTTTCACTGCTAAAATTCCCAGCAAACTTTTATACAGTGACAAAATTTTGACCATGATGAATACTCAGAGATGGAATCACGCATGCCAAACGAGACAAAGAGAAAAAAGCAGCAGAATAATAGAAATCACAAATAATCATCTTCATGCAGAGTGAAAATGAAAACTGATCAAGGAGAGCAAGGTGGAAACGATCACCTAGGGAGGAAAGCAGAGAAGTAGATCTGGAAGCAGAAAGAGAGCGAGACAGCAGCGAGGAGAGTCTGCGAGCAGCCATGGCCACAGATTACCTCGAAGCCTTTGGCTCTTTATGATAAAACAGAGTGCTCTGCTTTGAGGCTAAGAGTTGGGATAGAACTCTCAGGTCTTCTCTCTCTGAAGTGTGACTGCGACCTTTTTAGATGTGCATAATTGGGTTAAATATTTTAACTTAACTTAACTTAACTTAACTTAAAAGAATGTGATTAGATTAGATATAACCACTATATTGGTCCAGCAAACGGTCAGACCTTTATATTTTTTTAAACGGTCAGACTTTTAGTTTGTTTGCATTATGTGCATCGCTGTTCTCACCACGAGTGTATTCCCGCGCTTTCTTTGACACGTGCAAGCTATCCTGTCCAAATTTTGCTGCTTATGCGTTTTCTTTTCCCCTAATTCTGTGTGGCTTTTTCCTAAGCTGCTTCTTATGCCTGATGTTGTTCGTATTATCTTCTATGGGTGTCATTTTCTTTAGCTTCAAGTTTTGTTTTGTATTCCTGAACCTTTGGCTTCCAGATTTTGGAGTCTGCAATATTTGGTAAAAAATAAAACGAAACATTGTTAGCAAGGCAAAAGAATGCAGCGAATAGTATAACTAATAAATACGAATAAAAACACCTTCTGCCAAAAGAAAATAAGAAATAAGATAATACAAAACTCGTCATTTTCGGGGAAGTAGTCTGTCGGAAGTAATGATAATCACTGAGTAGTTGGAGTTGAATGTCACGAAAAGCTCTTCTTAGCCGAAAGGCTTTCACCTTGAAAGTTTTGCATGACCGACTTTTGTGTTTACATGTGTCACCTGGGCGCCAGTTCAGTAAGCTCGTCATTTTCGGGGAAGTAGTCTGTCGGAAGTAGTGATAATCACTGAGTAGTTGGAGTTGAATGCGAAAAGCTCTTCTTAGCCGAAAGCCTTTGTCACCTTGAAAGTTTTGCATGAGCGACTTTTGTGTTTACATGTGTCACCTGGGCGCCAGTTCAGTGGTTGGTCTGTTATGTGGGTCCAGCCCACGTGCGGTTTCATTTAAAGCACCGGGGCTGAAGTATTTTAAGTAGGGCGACCTTTTGGTTGCCGCCTTAGAGAATAAATATAGAGGCCGCCGCACGGAAGATAAAAAGAAAGGTACCGCATGCATAAAGATAGAAATAGTGGAGATTTTGGGGATGTCTGATTGTGGAAATTTTGAGTATTGGGGTTTGTGAAATATTATAAAGTAAAGATATGTTATGGGAGTTGGTGAAAAAGTGAAGAAAGAGAAGATTTTTAATAAATATTATAATAATAAAAAATTATATGATGAATTTTTTAGTATTAAACCCAAATATTTTGCCCTAATTATCTGGGGCTCAAACATCCCCAATTTTTAGGAGTTTTTTTTTTCGGTGTAGTTTGTATACATAAGTAAATTGGATTATTTTTGAGAAGTTTATTTGGGTGATTCGTTAAGGGAAAGTTGTGATCTTCAGATTAAGGATCTCGTTGCAAGGTGAGTTTCGTCAGATTCTAGAATTTAACGTGAGATTGTATTGTTGAACTCTAATATACTAGAACTCAAGTTTTGGGCATAAAATTGAGTGTTGTAATCTCTATTTTATTACAGTGGATTTATCTCGAAGCTGACTTGTGGTTTTCTCCTTCACACTGAAGGATTTTTCATTTAAATCTTGTGTGTTCTCTTAATGCTTGATTTATTTCTTTTCTGTTTGGTAGTTAGTTTGCTTATGACTATTATTTAATTTGTACAGGGACATAATTTGGCTCAACAAAGTGGTATCAGAGCTAAGGTTGTGTGTGGTTGGTTGTCTTGTGTGGATTAAATGGAGAATAGTTCAGGCACTATGATTAAACTCAGGACATCAAATTATTCAATTTGGAAGCTGATGATGGAGGACATCCTTTGCTGTAAGGATTTGCATGATCCTATTTAAGGGTGGGCAAATTATCCGGTTTCCGGTACCGGTGTTCCGACACTGGTTCCGGTCAATACCGGAACTGGAACCGGATCTCATTTTAGGGAAATCCCGGAACCAAAATTTCCGGCGGAATTGCCGGAATTTCCGGTTCCGGAAAATATTTTTTTAAAATATATTTTTATTTGGGTTCCTTAGTATTTAGATACTTGGATTTTTTATTTAGTTGGTTGCTTTAGTATTTCTCTCCTAAATATTTTTTTTTGTTAATTGATTACTTGATTTTCTTATTATTCTCTTATAAATGTTTTATTTTGTTTTGTTTTGTTTTGTTTTGTCTTTTTTAGAGAATGAGCATTGGAGAAGCTTGGAATGTTTGATGAATTAGGAAGCTTGGGATTTTGATTCTTGAATTTGGAATTTTGGATGTCCTTTAATGTTTATCTTTTACTTGTTTTTTTAAATTTCAAAGAACTAATTTTAATTTAGAGTTCACCTTTTTGAATTTGGATTATTTATTTACTTGTTTAGAGTTTATCTTTTTCTTGTTTACTTATTTGTATGGTTAATTGTTTGTTTAGTTTTTTTTGTAGTTTGAAGAATGTCTTGTTTATTTACTTATTTGTATTGTTTATTTTTTATGGTTAATTGTTTGTTAATTATTTTTCAATTGGATTATTGGCATTTGGATTTTGGCCCTTTATATTGGATGATAGTATTTTATATGGTATTTGAGTCTTTATTTTGGACTTGGACATCATGTAAAAGATGTAAATTTTTTGCATAATTAGTTATGGGCCCACACAAAATATTGCCCTTTTAGGCCCAAATAAGGAATCGGAATTTCCGGTTCCGTTTCCGGCAATTTCGGTTCCAATTCCGGTGTATTCCGGAATGAAACCGGAATAAAAATAACAATTCTGGTGGGTACCGAAACGGAAATCGGAATAGGCAATTTCGGTTCTGTTCCATCCGGTGCCCACCCTTAATCCTATTGAGAGTGATAGTGTCAAGCCAAGCAATGAAAGCGCAAAGGATTGAGAGAAGAAAAACTGAAAGATTATTAGGTACATTAGACAGTGGATTGATCTTAGCGTGTTCCATCATGTGTCTCAAAAGACAAATGCCAAAGCTTTATGGAAAAAATTGGAAGTCTCTATGAGAGGAAGACAACTCAGAATAAAGCTTTTGCGATTAGAAAGCTTGTGAATTTGGAGCTGAAAGAGAGAAAGTCTGTTGCGGAGCATTTGAGTGATTTCCAAAACTTAGTGAATCAGTTGATTACAATGAAAATAGTGCTAGACGATGAGTTACAAGCGTTATTGCTTCAAAGTTTTTTGTCAGACAGTTGGGAGACTTTGGTGGTGTCACATAGTAATTCTACTCCGAATGGTGTGTTAGCACCCAATATGGTAAAAGATTGCTTGTTCAATGAAGAGACAAGAAGAAGAGATACAAGCAAAAAAAACGCACAGACTCTTGTTACAGACAATAAGGGGCGAAGTAAGGGTAGTGATCATAAAGGACACGGGAAATTCAGAAGTCAGTCGAAAGGGAAAGATTAGATAAAATGTTTCTTTTGTGATAAGAAATGTCATATAATGAAGCACTGTAAGGCTTGGAAAAATAAAAATAAAGAGGATAAGAATCAGAATACCACAACTAGTGTTTTAGATGAGGATATGACAGTGGCAGTTATGTTTGCTGAAGAAGAGCATTGTTATCATGTTATGGATCTATTTGTTGAGTGGGTGATCGACTCAGCGACTTCCTACAATGTCACTCCAAAAAGGGAGCTCTTTACTTCGTACAAAGTGGGTAACTTTGGCAGAGTGAAGATGGACAATGAGAGTCATGCCGACATAGTGGGAATTTGTGCTATTTGTCTGCAGACAGATGCTAGATGCACCTTGACATTGAAGAATGTGCGAATGTGCCAGACATGCGTCTGAATTTGCTATTTACACATGTCTTTGAGGACATGAGGTATGAAAGTTATTTTGGCAACGGAAGATGGAAACTTACGAAGAGGTCAATGGTATTTGCTAGAGGAAAGATTTGTTGCACACTTTACAAGACACAAATAAAGGTATGTAATGAAGCGGTAAATGCAACGGAAGATGATTTTTCACTGGATTTGTGGCACAAGCGGCTGGCTCACAAGAATGAGAAGAGATTGCAGATTTTGGTAAGAAATCCCTCATTCTTTTGGCCAACAGTGCGTCTTTAAATCTATGTGATTGTTTGCTTGGTAAAAAACATATAGTTTCTTTTTAGAAATCTTCTTGTAGATAGCTTAATCTATTAGATTTGATTTATTCTGATGTATGTAGTCCCATTGAGGTGGAGTCCTTAGGTGACAATATATATTTTCTTACTTTTATTGATGATACTTCCTGAAAGGCGTGTTTGCTTTGTTTGAGATCAAAAGACCAGGATTTTCAGCACTTCAAGAAGTTTTATGTCATGGTGGAACAAAAAACCGGCAAAGTTTTTAAGTGTCTCCTGACTGACAACGAAGGGGAGTATAGGTGTGATGTGTTTGAAGATTATTGCTCAGAGCATGACATTAGACATGAGAAGACAGTTCCTGGTACCCCACAACATAACATTGTGGCAGAGAGAATGAACAACACCGCCGAAAAGGTCAGAAGTATGTTAAGGATGACTGGACTGCCTAAGTCTTTCTGGGGTAAATCTATTCGCACTGTGTGCTACCTAATCAACCGGTCTCCCATAAGTTCCTTTGAGTTTTGAGATTCCAGAGAAAGTGTGGACAGGAAATGATGTTTCTTATTCTCACTTGAAGGTTGCACATGTGCCTAAGGAGCAACGGTTGTAGCTTGATGACAAAGTCACTCCTTGCATTTTTGTTGGCTACAGAGATGCAGAATTTGGCTACTGATTATGAGATCCAAAAAGGAAGAAGATTATCAGAAGTAAATGTGATTTCCATTAAAATCAAAGTTTGACAGATTTTGAGAAATCTGAGAATCCAAGACGTGTCGTTGAAGGTGTTATTGATCTTACACCTGCCTCTTTGTCTTCAGACAGTGCCACTCAAGGGGGAGAGATGCACGTTGACAAGCATGCTGATGAGCCAACAATGGTTGATGAAGATGATCCAGAGGATGTTGAGTAGGTGGAGCAACCTACTCCATTAGTCCTCAGGCTAGAAGGTTTACCAGAAGCATCGTCCATCAATCAGGAATCCTAATTCAAATTATATTTTGTTAACTGATGAAGGGGAGCCATAAAACTTTCAGGAAGTGCAGTCTCATAAGGACAAGCAGAGCTGGGTGATTACTATGTAGGACGAGATAAATTCTTTGTAGAAGAATGAAACTTATGAGTTGGTGGAACTTCCTAAAGGCAAGAAGGCGTTGAAGAATAAATGATGAGAAACTAGTGTAGTATAAAGCTCGATTGGTGGTGAAAGACTTCAGTCATAAGAAAATGATTGACTTCGATGAGATATTCTCTCTTGTAGTCAAGATGACTTCCATTCGAGTGGTTTTGGGTTTAGTAGCCAGTATGGATCTCGAACTTGAGCAGCTAGATGTGAAGACTACTTTTCTCCGTGGTGATTTGGAGTAAGAAAGCTACATGGATCAGCCATAAGGATTTGAAGTGAAAGGAAAGGAACACATGGTTTGCAAGTTGAAAAAGAGTCTGTATAGGTTGAAGCATGATCCATTATTGTGGTATAAAAAGTTTCACTCTTTTATGGTGGGTCATGGTTATACACGGACAGAGGCAGATCATTGTGTGTATGTCAGAGAATTTCATGGCGGAAACTTCATTATTCTTTTGCTATATGTAGATGATATGTTGATAGTGAGACAAGATATTCAATTGGTTTGCAGTTTGAAGATAGATTTGTTCAAGTCCTTTGACATGAAGGATCTTGGTTAAACACGACATATTTTGGGAATGCATATTCGTCGTGATAGGAAGGCTAGAAACTTATGGCTATCACAGCAGAAATATATAGAACGGGTGCTGGTGAGGTTTAACACGAAGAATGCTAAACCAATTGGGATACCACTTGGTGGTCACTTCAAAGTCAGTAAAAAGACTTGTCCTTCTACAAAGGAGTAGAAAGAAAGCATTATAGTTATTCCTTATTCATCTTCAGTCGAGAGTTTGATGTATGTCATGGTTTGAACAAGGCCAGACATTGCTCATGCAGTTGGCGTGGTTAACAGGTTTCTTGTTAATCCTGGTAAAGATCACTGAGAGGCAATGAAATGTATCTTCAGATATTTGAGAGGTAGCTCGAAGATACGTTTGACTTTTGGAGATTCAAAACTAGTTTTGGAGGGATATGCAGATGCAGATATGACGGGTGACCTAGATGGTAGAAAATCTACTTCGGGGTTCTTGTTTACTTTTACAGGGGGAGTTGTATCATGACAGTCAAGATTGCAGAAGTCTGTTGCTTTATCTACAACTGATGTTGTGTATATTGCAGCACTTGAAGCAGGAAAAGAAATGTTTCGGATGAAACGGTTTCTCCAAGATTTGGGTTTGAAGCAAAATGGGTACGTGGTTCATTATGACAGTCAGAGTGCATTACACTTGAGCAAGAATGCTACTTACCATTCACGGACGAAGCACATTGATGTGAGATACCATTGGCTTCGACAAGCAGTGACAGAACAATTGATACTATTGGAAAAGATTCATACTGAGAAGAATCCGGCTGACATGATGACAAAGGTTGTGACTAGATAGAAGTTTGAGCATTCTGATTCGTTAGAAATCTGTCTCCTTTTTTAGTGGGCTGAAGAGAGAGATTGTTATGTGGGTCCAGCCCATGTGCGGTGTCATTTGAAGCCCATCCTTGGGCTTAAGTATTTTAAGTAGGGTGACCTTTGCACAACATAGATAAGAAATAGAGATGCTGCCGCACGAAAGAGAAAAATGAGAGAAAATAAAGGTGCTGCATGCATAAAGAGAAAAAAAAAGATGAGACTTTTTCAGGAGTTTTTCTTTCTATCTTCAGGTGTGATTTTCACACAGGAGTAAATTGGGTTATCTCTGAGAAGTTTATCTGGGTGCTTCATCAACGGGGAGTTGTGATATTCAGATTGAGGATCTCGCTACAGGGTAGTTTTCTTCAGATTCTAGGATTTGCGGTGAGATTATATTTTTTCTCAGATAGTTGATATTGTTGAATTACAATTTGCTAGAACTCAAGTTTTTAGCATAAACTTGAGTGTTGTAATCTCTATTTATTTATAATGGATTTATCTCAGAGCTGCCCCATGATTTTTCTCTTCACACTGAAGGATTTTTCATGTAAATCTTGTGTGTTCTCTTGGTGCTTGTTTTATTACTTTTCTGTTTGGTAGTCGGTTTGCTTGATGTTATTATTTAATTTGAATAGGGACACAATTTGGTCTAATAGGGTCGTCCTCCATAGAATCAACATACCAAGTTCGAATGACATGGGTGTAGGGTTGATGTTCTTTTTCTTGGACGAGTTTCAGACTAACGGCGCACGAGACTGTGGGCTGATTCGGTGCACACCACCTAAAAGAAAACTACTTGCAGGGCCTACATCTAGACTGGCAATGTAGCTCCCTTAGTAGTTTAGGTATTTACATTTGGTTTACTTAATAGTTGTCTCAGGGTGGCCATATTCAAACTGTTTAGTACAGTTGAGCTGCTCCGCTGCCTGTAAAGCTTTTCCAATGAACAACCCAATGGGAGTCACCGTCTCTCGAAGGGAAAGCCATAAACATGAGTATCGTCAAATATAAAGAAGTTAGTACCTTAAATCCCTCGACATAGTAGTTGGGTTGTGGGACAGCTCTTAAGGACTTGGAGCTTAGGAGCTGGCATCAAAATTTGATTGGAACAACTAACAATACTACAGGTTTGTGCCCACCCTATTAAATTAAGCTACTCTCTTCGTCCTTCATCACGTGTCTTTTTAATTAGACAGATCAAGAGTGAAAGATCGAGGAATTGCAACTTATTGGTCTCGGGGGGGGGGGGGGGGGGGAAGACGTAAGTAGTCGAGTGTTTAAGTTTTTAAAGGCCTTCGTCCTCCTCTGCTGTGCATTACTGATGTCAATGGCATGTGAGTCCCGTCAATAGCGTAGACTTCTGAGGTGTTAGCTTATGAACTCACAGAATGGACAAGGGACGAGATATTTGACAATTTCCTGATCCTCCTTGTCATGAAAGATTCTTGTTTCCTAGATGATGGAAAGGTCAGTGGTAGAGTGCGGTTCAAGGTTATTGAATAAAGAGAGAAATTGGTAGCTTTTTAAGGGGGAAAGGGGCAAGAGGATAGAAGAGAGAAGTCGAAAAAGAGAAAAAGGAAAACCAAGAAAGAAAGGAATTGACTGACGTCATTGCAATGGAACTTCTGGAGGAGGTAGCTGAATACAGTGAAGAATCTGGGTGCAGCTATGAATAGAACAGCTGTAAACACTGAAAGCACAGATGCTGTCTTGTTGTAATCGCACTCATATATTTAATAGTCAACCAATTTAGAAATTGAACTTTAAGAAAGTCTCACTATGGTGGAAAACTGAGGCTAATAATGCAAAAGGGAGAAAATATTATTTTCACTCAATTTTTTATTTTTACAATGTTGAATTTCTGAAGTTTTGTCTCTATCTAACTTATCTGTTAAAATGTATAAGACGGAAAGTACAAATCGACGGCAAATAGTACTCACAAGAGAGGGACGTTCTTCATTTTCTGTTCTTTCTTTACGGTAACTTGGATGAATGGTACAAATAGATGAAAATCAAAAATTAAAAGATCCAATGTCATGAAAATAATAGACGTAGTTGTAAAGTGTATGTCCTTAGAAGTAAAATGAATCAAGTGAAGTTGGTCTTGATTAGCCTGTTCAATGGAAACTTTTAAGAACTTGTCCGGTTGTTTGAGCCTCACTAGAGAATATAATTCAAATAATAAAATATTTATATTTTTATCGGTTTAAATTTTTGAGATAAATGGTAAATTCACAGTTACGTCATATCTATCAGTTCAGTGTATTTTTCCAGGGTTACAAACTCACGGGTAAGGCAACGGGAGAGAGAAGGCTGAAGGTGGAAATGAGCTCCCATAACATTTTCCTTACGATATTCAATCCACCCAAACAGTGCAGGTGGCCATGTAATACTCCATCACGGGGAGGTGGGAACCGAAACTATCATTGTGAAAATGGGCATCTTTTGGTTTTAGCGAAAGGTGCAAGAGAATGAGGACAACCTACCCACCACAACTATTGATAATATCGAATAAAGGACAGCCAAAACTGTCTTCGAGAGTAAAGTTGCCTGCAATATAGGAGTCGCATGCGGCCCCTACAGAATACGGTATCGAAAGGGCCCCAGTAGACAAAAAATGACAAAAGATGTAGAGCTGGTTCGGGCGTGCTATTTCTTAACAAAAAACAAGGCTGATAATAGAGACCATGGATGAAATCTACGTAGCTTTTGTAAACCTTTGGCAGCATTCGAAAGGGCTACGGAAAATTGAGAAGACTGATAGTGAAACTTACCGAGGATAGAATATCCAAGATATTGTCAACGGAAATCTCTCGCTGGCCATTTTATGGCCAATTCGAATTTTAAATTCGAATTTACGTTACAGCTTGTTTACGTTACAACATTACAGCTTGTTTACGTTACAACGTTACAGCTTGATTTTCTCTCCGTGTACAGCTTTGGTTTCCATGTATAGCAGTGCAATTAGTATAGCATTAGAATGTGTCTATATAATGAGAAGTCTTGATAGAGACAAGGACAGTTTTTCTCGGCAAAGCTTTCTAAATTGTCATGGTATCAGAGCCACTTGTATAAACTCGATACCTTTGTTTCTTTCTCGTCTCGGTAGCGTGCTTCGTGTGTTCCTTGGCGTCGCGTTGGTATCTCGACCCACATCGTCTCGTGCTACTGGTTCTCCTGGTGACTTTCGGAGAGTTCCTGGTGTTCCACCACTGTTGCAGATCGCGTTCCTCGCAATCGGTTCTTTTGCCGATCTCGTCTCTTGCTGTCGGCAGACCATTTTGGGCCATCGTCTCTTGCAGATCGCATTCCTCGAATTCGGTTCTTTTGCCGATCTCGTCTCTTGCTGTCGTCGGTGGTGGTATTTTCTATTTCCACTTTCGTTGGTGTAATCTCGTATTTCAGTTTGGTGCTTCTGTTTTGGGTACTGCTATTGGTGCTATTTGGTTAGTTTCGGTGATATCTTCTGTTGCTTTCGGTGCCATCATTTTGGGTGTTTTTTTCCGGTCGTGGGTGTTCGTCTCGGTGCTATCTTTGTCCTCATTTTGTTGAGTGGGTGATATTTTATTATATGTTCTCATACTATTGGCGTGGATAGCTCTGGGTGATTTGTTTTTTTGGCGTGGGTGATATTCTTCGACTCTGCAACATGTCAGACAAGTCAGATACTTTCTTTGTTCGCTTTCATGGCAAGAATTACTCAGCCTGGTCATTTCAATTCCGAGTCTTTGTCACGGGCAAGGATCTATGGGGTCATGTTGATGGCAGTAGTCCTTCTCCGGAAAAAGACAAAGAAAAGGAGCAATATGCTAAGTGGATCGTCAAGGATGCTCAAGTTATGTCATGGATTCTCGGGTCGGTTGAGCCTCATATTATTTTAAATCTTCGACTCTCCAAAACTGCTGCTGAAATGTGGAATTATTTGAAGAAGCTCTACAGTCACACAAATACTGCTCGTCGGTTTCAATTGGAACTTGAGTTATCCACTCTTACACAGGACAACTTATCCATCTCTGATTTCTGTTCCCTTTTTATGAATCTTTGGACTGAGTATACTGATATCATTTATGCTACTATCCCTCCTGACGGTCTTGCTGCAGTTCAATCTGTCCATGAAACAAGTATGCGAGATCAATTTCTTATGAAACTCAGATCGGAGTTTGAAGTCACACGATCCAATCTCATGAACCGAGAGACTGTGCCCCCTTTGGATGTATGTCTGAATGATCTCTTTCGTGAGGAGCAACGTCTTCTTACTCACACTACCATGGAACAACGCTCATCTAGTCCCGCGCTTGTTCCCGTAGCTTATGCTGCACAAGGGAAGAATCGCGGAAGGGACATGAGTACTGTCCAGTGCTTCAGCTGCAAGGGATTTGGTCATTATGCTACTAATTGCTCCAAAAAGTTCTGTCACTACTGCAAAAAACCTGGCCCCATCATCAAAGAATGCTCTATTCGACCTCCAAAGAAGTCTGAAAAAGCCTACAGTGTCTCAATTGACTCCTCAAGTGCCACTAGCCCTGCAACTATCGCTTCTCCTTCACCACATGTTCCGAGTCCTGTTCCCTCCATCACTCCTGAAATGATACAACAAATGATCATTTATGCATTCTCGGCATTAGGGATATCAGGTAAACAATTTCCAATATCACAACCTTGGTATTTTGATTCCGGAGCTTCCCACCATATGACCAATAGTGTTGTTCCTCTTTCAAATGTCAAAAAGTATATAGGCAATCTCGAGATACATACTGCTGATGGCAGTCCTTTTTCCATCACTGCTGTTGGTGATGTTTCTCCTTCATTAACAAATGTTTTTGTTTCTCCTGCTCTTTCTACTAACCTTGTTTCTGTGGGTCAGTTGGTTGACAATGGTTGTCATGTTCAATTTTCTCAATCTGGTTGTGTTGTGCAGGATCAAGTATCCGGGAGGATGATCGCGAAGGGGACTAAAGTGGGGCGGCTTTTTCCACTACATTTACCCTTATCTCATTTACCTTCGTCTGTTATTTCTTGTCATTTTGTTCAAGTTGATCCCCGAATGTGGCATAGGCGTCTAGGACATCCAAATCCTAATGTATTGCATACTTTGTTACATTCTGGCTTACTTGGGAATAAAACATCTTTTTCTCATAGTTCTGTCCATTTTGATTGCACTTCGTGTAAACTTGGGAAAAGCAAAACTCTCCCTTTTCCCATTCACACTTCTCATGAAGTTCGTCCATTTGAATTAATACATAGTGATGTGTGGGGCATGTCACCTGTAATTTCTCACGCTCACTACAAATATTTCGTCACATTTATTGACGATTATAGTCGATTCACTTGGATATACTTTCTCCACTCTAAGAGCGATGTTTTTTCTATGTTTAAGATTTTTTGCGCTCATATTGAAACTCAATTTTCTGCTAAAATAAAGTTCTGCGTTCTGACAATGGAGGAGAATACATGTCTAATATTTTTCAGGAATTCCTTCAAACTAAAGGGATAATTTCTCAACGATCTTGTCCATCCACACCACAACAAAATGGTGTGGCTGAGAGAAAGAATCGCCACCTCCTTGATGTTGTCCGCACCCTTCTTCTTGAGTCTTCCGTACCACCTCGTTTCTGGTGTGAAGCCATGTCCACAGCTGTCCACCTTATCAACCGCTTACCTTCTCCATCCTTGGGCCATGTATCTCCTTTCCTTCGTTTATTTGGTCATGCTCCACAGTATTCTAATCTTCGTACCTTTGGTTGTGTGTGTTTTGTTCATCTTCCAGATCACGAACGCACAAAACTCACAGCTCAGTCAGTCAAATGTGCTTTCCTCGGCTATTCTGTCTCTCATAAGGGTTTTATATGTTATGACCCTCAGCTTCGTAGAACTCGTATATCTCGGAATGTGATTTTTTTGGAAAATCAATATTTTTTATCACTCATTGTGATCTTATTTCTTCATCAAGATCTGTCATGCCTATATTTTCTGACTCTCCTGCAGATTCCCCCAGTACAAAGCCTCTCATAGTGTATCAATGACGTGCCCCACCTGCCCTGGATCCTCCTACAGCTCCCCCTGAGCCTCCTCTCGATAATTCCTTGGTTACTGGTCCTGTTTCAGCTTCCACCGCTGCTCCTGCACCTCTCAGAAAAAGTACTCGCGTTCGTCGACCCCCTATTTGGTTTGGTCCTTCCTCTCCTTTCTCCTTGATTGCCACTTTGTCTTCCATTCCTATTCCTTCATCTTATAAACAGGCCATGGAACACGAGTGTTGGCAGAAAGCAATGGACGCAGAGCTCCAAGCACTTGAAGAAAATAACACTTGGGACATTGTGCCTTGCCCTCCATCTGTGAACCCAATTGGCAGTAAGTGGGTATTTTCTATCAAGCTTCCGTCGGACGGATCGTTAGACCGCTACAAGGCCCGGCTGGTGGCTCTTGGAAACAAACAAGAATATGGTTTGGACTACGACGAGACCTTTGCACCTGTGGCCAAGATGACTACTGTACGCATCATTCTTGCGCTTGCCTCCTCCCAATCTTGACCCTTACATCAAATGGATGTCAAGAACGCTTTCTTACATGGAGATCTCAAGGAAGAAGTATACATGAAACTTCCTTCTGGTATGCCTATTTCTTCTCCCAATAACGTGTGCAGATGAAAGCGTTCTCTGTATGGTTTAAAGCAAGCACCAAGGGCATGGTTTGAGAAATTTCGGAGCACTCTACTTGGCTTCTCGTTCACCCAAAGTCAGTATGATTCATCTTTATTTCTTCAAAAGACTGTTAATGGTATCGTCCTTCTTCTTGTCTACGTGGATGACATTATCATTACTGGTTCCGATCTTGATGCCATCTCTAAGCTTCAGCAGATGTTACATACTACTTTCCATATGAAAGATCTCGGCCATCTCACCTATTTTTTGGGCTTGGAGGTACATCATTCACCTCATGGTATTTTCTTAACTCAAAGCAAATATATTCAAGATCTTGTCACTATGGCTCGCTTGACTGAGACAACTCATGTGGACACTCCTATGGAAATAAATGTCAAATATCGAAGTGATGCAGGAGACCTTCTTGATGATCCCACTCACTATCGCAAGTTGGTTGGTAGTCTTATCTACCTCACCATCACACGACCAGACATCTCTTATGCTGTTCATACTGTCAGCAAGTTCATGCAATCTCCTTGACATCTTCACCTAGCCGTTGTTCGTCGCATAATTCGGTATCTTCTTGGCTCTTCTCAACGTGGTTTATTTTTTCCTGCTCATGCTTCGCTTCAGCTACAAGCATATTGTGATGCCGACTGGGCTGGTTGCCCCGATACCCGAAGATCAACTACTGGATGGTGCATGTTTCTCGGTGATTCTTTTATCTCTTGGAAATGCAAAAAGCAGGAATGTGTCTCTAAGTCCTCCACTAAGGCCGAATACCGTGCTATGTCTGCTGCCTGCTCTGAAATCATTTGGCTCCGTGGTCTCCTCACCGAACTTGGTTTCTCACAGACCCAACCCACTCCTCTTCATGGCGACAACACGAGTGCCATCCAAATTGCCGCTAATCCTGTATTTCATGAGCGAACCAAGCACATTGAGGTCGACTGCCATTCCATTCGCGAAGCTTTTGATCGTAAGGTTATCACCCTCCCACACATTTCCACCGTTCTCCAGGTTACGGATATCTTCACTAAGTCCATGACACGTCAGCGCCATCACTTCCCTGTTAACAAATTGCTGCTTGTCGACTTACCAGCATCAATTTGAGGGGGGATGTCAACGGAAATCTCTCGCTGGCCATTTTATGGCCAATTCGAATTTCAAATTCGAATTTACATTACAACTTGTTTACGTTACAACATTACAGCTTGTTTACGTTACAACGTTACAGCTTGATTTTCTCTCCGTGTACAGCTTTGGTTTCCATGTATAGCAGTGCAATTAGTATAGCATTAGAATGTGTCTATATAATGAGAAGTCTTGATAGAGACAAGGACAGTTTTTCTCGGCAAAGCTTTCTAAATTGTCAGATATATACAGAGTAGTGGGTCCGCATCTTCTATATCGGCGATGGCTAGCAATGCAGACAGCCAAATTAAGACCTACGTTGAGAGGGACTGGCTAACGTTACTCATCCAGTAGGAAATTAGGAAGTCATATCAAAACCCAAGTAGAAACAAAGGCATTTATGACAGCAACTGGTTGGGCGACTCGGGAGGACAGTAGACACCACAGCCATTCCATTGCAGTGGTTATTTGTTTACTAATTTTTTTTCGTAAGTAAACTTATTATCTAATTCAATTAGGAGTACTATACAATTTGCGGAGAGAATTTTACATGTACACTGGAGAGGCATTTACAAATTAATGAGAAAAGATGTTCAGTACTCATAATTGAGGCATTTACTGGTATTATGTATTTTATAATTAATTAAATAATCATAAATTACTGACTGATGTCAGTACTCAAAGGTACGTAGATCACGATTCACAATTGCCCCATCATCCACAATAAATTTGACGCATAAGGCATTGTATACATACGTCCAACTCCCACTTATTTCGGATATGGGCAAATGCAAGGAAGAAAACTGAATGAAACGGTCCGTGAACAACGCCACTCCTTCTTGGTTTGCGGCAGAATGCACAAATATATTTTGTGTTTGATGGATATTGCAATCCTGCTACGTTTTGGCTTCTGTATTTTCTGAAACACAGTTCTTTTACAACTCAACTATCTTCATCGTCTGCTGAGAAATCAGGTTCCTCTGGCTTTAACAGCTTGGGCATGCGTAAGCTGCTTGCATCAGACCTGTGTTGAGCCCCTCTTCTGGTGTTTGCAACAAATCTGGAAGCCAAAACTGTAGCTCCCAAGTTCTGGACATTTTGTACAATTCCAAGTGACAAGTTATTAGCACCGCTATCCTCATAGTCTGCGCCTGATCCACCCCTATAGGTAAAGGCTTTTTCCAAAAGATGTGCATTAGAAAAGCCCTCTTGTCTTGACAACTCCGTTTCCCTTTTTTTTCTTCACGTACCGTCTCCATGCAACTTGTATAAAGCAAGCTCCCCATGTCCTCCACTGGTGGGAGTAGTACCTGAAAGCATGCTGGAGTCTCTTGCTATGAAGGCACTACTGACTGGAAACAAACTTGAGGTCTTCAGCTGGAAGTGCAAATGCCTCAACTTCAGTTAGGGACTTGACTGTTCGAGTTGATGAAGGACGGTTGAGACTAGAGGTGGGCATTAGAGCCCATGTCAGTAACTCTTCGCCACAAAAGTCACCGGCTCTGAGGGTAATTGAATTGAAGAATCCTGACCTTCCACCATCAGTTGTGGAGCTCTCTAGTTCGCCTCTAATGATGAATAGCATCTCGTTCACTGGATCACCCTCCCGGATGATATATGTGTCTTTAGTATTCAGGGATGAGACGAGGCGTTCACAGATGGCATCTAAGAGAAGCCGATCCATTTGTTCAAAAAATGGAACCTGAAAAACATGATAATTTTCAAACTCGGGAATTCAGATTACCGCATTTCGTCAAGCATAATAAATAAGAGTGGTGTATATAAGTTGAGGATATCGACCGGTGTTTAATTATACCAATTTAAACCATTTGCAAACACAAACAGAGAGAATTTACTGTCTCGAACAAGTTTTTTGTAGTGCGTACACTATAGCATGATGTGGGTATTGCGAGACAGCACAAGTGACAGCCAGCACACAGATTTGTTGAGGGTATATGATAAATGGACGGTTTGGTTTCCAGGTGAAAGTGTCTATGTAATTGGCAGTATTTTTCATGGGCAAAACTGTAAACTCATATTGTATTTTTTGGTTATAGACTGTAATCGCAACTTGGTCTATGAAGAATTTCGGAAGAGATCTGCACAGTTGGGAAGTTGGGAGAAGCAACAAGAAGGTTCGGAAGAGATCTGCACAGTTGGGAAGTTGGGAGAGTTTGTTTTGAGGACTATGTGAAGTGATGCGTTTCATTTAGGAAACTGACCCATACCTCAAAACGTCAGCGTTTTAAATCAAAACCTTCCCAAACCCTTATACAAAAGAGTCCCGATGGTGAGAGTGAAGGTTACGAAACGAAAATACACTAAGCAAGAAACCCTAAAAATCTCTCGTGAAGCCATAAGCCTTCTGTTTTCTCCTCTCTCTGTTGAGTATACCTGAATCTGCTGATCTATGTCATTTGAGAGAGATTGATTGCTTCCCTCTGGTGGAAGATTGTGAGAATGTTGAGTGCTGATTGAAGAAGCTACACATTGTTGTTGGTTGCTGTCAAAGAAGAATTGCATCAAAGAAACAAATATCTTGAGAGTTCTCAAGAAGGGTTGACGAGATTGTCGACATCCACATGATTTGATTGGAGTTGCTGATCAACAAATTGAGTACTGAGCACCGGCTTAAGAAGGTTGTCTTGGGTGGCTTTTGTGAAGACTGGGGGATTTGGAAAGTAAAGGGGCTTTACTTAGAATCACAGTCTTGTAAGGTTTAAGAATCATAGTGGATCGATCGGTGTGGCATTAGCACACCCGGAGTGTTTTTGTCACTTGGGGAAATCAAACCCAAGTGATTTTCACTTCGTCACCAAAAACTTCTTGTGTCGATTCTCTTCTCTATTCTTTTAATATTGTTGCAAGATTAGGTTTTATTTGATCTTGATTGAACTAACCTCTCTTGTGTTCATGGTTTTGCAGATTTAAGAAGCTGAAATCGTGATCTGGTTAAAGGCAGTCTAGTAGTTGTCTTTGATCTATTACTGATTTAGATTTCTTAATCTGGGTTGTTATAGAAGTTGTGTGTTTCTGATATTGTGACCGAAAGTTTGCTGCTTAGGTATTGTGTGCTTTATGGTGTTGCTGGAAAATTAGTTGTTAGAATCTTGATAATTAGATTGAATCTTGAGGTGCTGAGATTATCTTGGTGCAGTAGATTAACTTTTGAGTTGGTTGTTAAGCTGCTGTAGAAATTCCAGACTTTTGTGTTTATAAGGTTGTAAAAGTTCAGCTTACTGCTTGGTCATATCATTGCTTATATCTTTATAGAATTGAGTGTTTTATAGGGTAGACAAATCTACATGTTCTGTGTTGGTAGTGGTTGTTAAATAATCACTCTGTTTATTGATTGAACAACTACTGTAAATCATTCTACTTGTTGGGTGTTCAGTTCACAAAAATTCATACATTGCCTTGATTGTGTACTTGCTACTAGTATCTCTTTGTCTTCGGTTGATATTTCCTGATATAGTGTGAAAATCTCGATTGCTCTATTGCTGAATCATCTGCTCTGTCTTGATTATTTTGTTGCTGTTTTAGTGTGGTTATTCTCTTGCAGCTCAGTACATTGATCATTAAAAATATAGTTGCTGTAAACATCTTGTACTAGTATTTTACAGATATGGAGTTGTTGATTGAATTAGTATTACTTGATTCTGTTTTTCAGTGATTGTTAAAACTCTTGTTTAATTTTCTTAAAATACCTATTCACCCCCCTCTAGGTATATTCTATTGTCTAAACATAGTTTCACCAGGCTTATAAACTTCCATTATAGACTTGGAATACGCACCGAGTCAGCAGCTGACATCAACCACTTAAAAGGTACACCAAAAGATTCTTGTTCTTTTGTTCTCCTGAGTGTTCACCAAAAGATTCTGATTTTGAAAGAAATGTTGCTTTTATTTTCATGCTACATCTGGTGGGAATGGTTGAATGCATAGATGTGAAATCCATCTAAAGTCTAAACCCAAATCCAAGGATACTTAAATCTTATGTATTTATTTAGAAAAAAAAAATTAAATCTTATGTATTTGCATCTTCCGTATCCCGGCTCAATCAAGTGCCCATGTAATGAAATTGATCTCAGGGCCTTCCACTAAGGAAGATGATTGCGCTTCAATTAAGCTCTAACACGAATATTGAGCTTGGTTATGCTAGTCTAGGATTTCAATTGTACTCACAAAAATAGAACAAGTGGCATATATAAGTATTCGTGTGAAGAAAATTCTGAACCTTTCACAATTCTCAGGGCCCTTTTTTTACTTGAAAATAAGGAATGCGAATGGGACTTACACGGAGGAGAAGGGCCATACATAGATGTCTCTTAATTTGGCGACGGAGGTCCAAAGGCAAAGAGCGCAAAATGGATTCTTCATCTACGCCTCTTGTGGCAAGCCATTTGTATTGAACAAACCGACGTACACGATGTTGCAGTTCTGGAGGAAGTTGACGGTGCCTCATCCACTCCTCTGTATCTCTTCGTTTTACCCTCCACTCTTCTAGTCTTGCTGTTGTAGATTGCAGATAGTTCTTGAAGAAAACAAAAGTTACCAGGATTACACAACTATAAAAAATTTGTCATCTCACCATGAAGACAGATAGTCGGCTCTAAAAGTAAATTAGCCCCCAATTCACCCCTTTCTCCTGGATGCTACACCTGCATCACTTATCTATGACGTCTGCAGCAAGGATCTTTTTGACCCACTTGAATACAACCCTGTTTTTTCTCTTTTGGTTTTCTTGTGAGCGGACGGGTTGCAAGTTCTGCATTTTTCATTTTATAAGGTTCGATCATAAGTTATGAACCACAGGATCTTAATCCTAAACCTATTATTACTAGATCATCACGAGGTAGTTCAGGAATACTAACAATGGGTGGTAAAATAATACCTGCATATTGCCTATGAGGTGGGAGAACAGAACAAGACCAGCTAAGCAAATGCTCATGCTGAACACTATTTCTCCGCTTAAATTGCTTGTAACAAGATTTTGTCCATACGAACTGCATATGACAGCATCATTGAGAAATTAGAACAATCAAAACTTGTATTTGAACTATATTCATGTATTATTGTTAGCCCTCAGTCAACTTTCTACATGCTCTTTTGAGGTAGAAAACCTGCAAATTGTCTACACTTGAGGAATGAACACACATGGTAATCAAATAGTAAGTCATGGGCAGGGCAAATGCCTTTTGAGTGATTTTGCAAGCCTATATCTATATGTAAGTCTACAAATTTGGCAGACATCACAACCTTCGACTTCCTTTAAACCGACTATTTAGCTCAAAAAGATTTCCATTTAGCACATCTGATCTTTGCTTCATGAACCGAGCGGAACTTAATTTTGACCATTAACTGCTCTCTGAAAGCTTAATTCTCAATCAATCAGAGATGTAGTTGCAAGAAAATAGACAAGTTTGTTACTCTTGAGGGAAACTTAATCCTTAAACTGTAAATTAGTCAATGTCCTACAGACTACAAACCTACAACGCTTAGGCTGCCAAATCAATTTATGACAGTTGCCAACCTCGAGACTTCATTGAAAATGATTCAATCAAATTATTTAAGAACCACTGATGCAGGGGGAACGGATTCCCTCCGAAGTTACCGAATGAACGACTGATAATTCAATTTGCAGATCCAACGGTTGAAAATACTCCACCTTTTGAGGCTTCCAGCTTGGCTCCATGGCTACAATCTCTCTACTTTCGGCTTGGCTTCATGGCTTCAATCTCTCTACTTTTCCTTTCTTTCTCGTTCTTTCCCTTCTCTCTTCTTCCCCTTCTTTCTCACGCAAGGATTGCAGTATCGGAAGACCCCATTTATTCCGGATACTAAAAACCTCACTGCTAATATTCCGACTTCTCTCTTTACTCCGGATGCTAAAAATCTCCTCAGCATATAAAGTCGACCTTGGTTTTGTCTCGGAGGGAAAAATCTGGAAAACCCGATTGGCGACTGTTTGTGTAGCCATGTTTTGAACTTGGGGACTTGCTTTCGAACATGGGGAAAAGCTCTCTTTGGTTAAAGCTTGAAGGCCATGGCATCAGTTTGCCAGAAAATTGCACTAGTAGATCTCTACACCAGTCGCAATTTTTTTCCTCCACACACTTTGATTTTGTTTTCCCCTTGTGTTCTGAGGACTTGTGGAGGCATTATGGACTTAGTTAGGGGGAGGGAGATTCATATGCGTGATTTGAGGCTTGGGTTTTAGTCTGATGTTGTAGTTAATGCTTTGATCACGATGTATGCGAAATGTGGTGATATTGCCAATGCGCAGTTGGTGTTTGATGGAATGCTGAAGAGAGACAGGATTTATTGTAATTTCCAATTTTCTTTATTCGGTAACATGGCCTTGCACGTGTACAGATGGAGATTACCTTTTTAGGGCCTTCCGATTCATGAAGCCGATATGTTCTTTTGGTTTTGTTCCTTCAAATTTTTTTTTGTCATGATGGATAGATAGAGCATGTATGAAATTATGGGAAAAATCGCGTGCATGTATGAAATTAACGTGACTCTTTTGTGCGCGTTGTCCATGGTCTTCGTACCCAACAAGTAACGACGTATCCTTTTTTGTCTTGACGAGACCACTGGGAGTACTGCTTCCGATTTTTAAGCTCATTGCCAGCCAAATCACTTGAAGGCTACATCTACTATCTTATACATTGCAGTGAGTGCCAGTCAATAGCCATGAAAGGAGCCCCAAACAAAAAAAAAACCATTTTTTCATTATTTCATGCTCCTCATATCTAACCGTAACTGACTTGTCCGAGAATTCAATTTCAAACGACCATAGTACAAGGCCTCCACAACATTCTCTTACTGCTATTTTTAACTTTACATGCTATAATATGCTACCATAAAGAAGTCTACATCTATCCATCTTCACTGTCTTTGACCTGCAATCTAGGCAACAATGGTTATTCACTTCCCGCTTGCCACCATTCACTTCCATCTTCACTTAAGCAAGCTATTATGGAAAATATACAAGCAAGTTGTTGGAGGCAGAACATGAATCCCTACATACAAGACATGTCTAGTGAGGAACATTTGGAGGATAATAGGAACTAATCTTGCAACATAAACCGTGTCCGAGGCCACTGAATTTCCAAAGCAACAGAAAACCTAAACAAAGTGAAGAAACCACACAAGCGAGAAAGAAAGTGAAAATTACATATTAAAATTAATTAATTAGACAATGAAGAAGGGAAACTTTAAGACTGAGCATCTTCTTTTATTTTCTTTTCATTATGAGAGAAAGGCTCCTAAAAAGACCAAAGAGAAAAATCAAATAACTGCAATACCTCAGTGCAAAGACACAGTCCAGGGCACTGACTTTCTCCACACCTACCACTGCAGGGCATATAGCCCGCACAACAATGATGTACAGTAGACTCAACCTACGAACTCAGGTTCCAGACGGTAAACATCCAAAAATTGAAAATTAGAATCTTAAGAGTAATTATTTTTATCAGAATATTAATTAAAATATTCTGCAAGGTAATGATAGGTCATATTGAATAATTATTCTTTAGGAATCAGGTAAAATCAACTAGAAAACGAATTGATTTCTTACACACCTCAAAAACTGCTAAAATTCATATTAGACCCAGAAAAAGAAGGGGTTTCTTGAAGTATTTGTAGTTCTTCTCACTGGAAAATGAGAAAAAGGGAAAATACGAATAAAGATAGAGAAACTCATATATTCAACTTATGATAAAGAAATTGAAGCAAACATCAGCTCCGGTTATAATAATCAAATTATTATAAAAGAACAACCGAAGATAAATTGATTAACTTTCCATAGTTTAGCCCCGAAGAAGTGAGAATCTCAATTTTCAAGTATTTAGCAAACCATCCCTAAATTTATCATGCTCTATCGTCTTAGTTGAGCTAAGTGGATTTGAAATTTTAACAAGCAACATAACTAGGAACAGAACCCAGAGCCTTGTACACTCTCCTGCTTCGAATTCCTTGGCAACCGTAGAAAGGAAAACCTGAACGATTACCAAAATCCACCACAACCCATAATAGGAAAGAAAACAAAGAAAAGAAAATATATATATATGGGGTAAACTCAGAGTTAGCCCCCTATGTTTGGGCAAAAATCATAGTTAGCCCCATATTTTTGAATCCAACAATTTGATACCCATAACTTTCAAAACCTATCAATCTTCGCCCCCCGTCTAAATTAGAAGTTAAATCAGACGGAAAAGCATGAAAAATAACCAAAATGCCCCTCCAAAATAAAATTACTAAAAAAATAAAAAAATTCATTAAAAATAAAAAATGATATTTTTTCAAAAATTAATATTTTTTAAATAAAACTATATTGAAACTCTATTTCAATAATATATTTATTTTAATTTATTTCTTAAATTTATATTTTATTTTATTTTATTTTAAATTTTAGCTTTGGAGGGGCATTTCGGTCATTTTGCATGAATTTCCGTCGGACTTAACACCTGATTTAGACGGGGGCTAAGTTTGATAGGTTGTGAAAGTTATGGGTATCAAATTGTTGGTTTCAAAAATATGGGGCTAACTATGATTTTTGCCCAAACATAGGGGGCTAACTATGAATTTACCCCTATATATATATATATATATATATATATATATATATATATATATAAAAGCAACAATCATATAACTGCTAGCGTTAATAATACCATACCTTGGACGATTTGCTACCTCCCTTCGACAACCTTAAACCGTGAGAAGACGGTGTGGGTGTGCTCAACATCAAAGACAGGCAGATATATGGAGAGGTCACGAGATTTGAAATGCAGTTTTTTTTTTTTGGTAAAATTTGAAATGCAGTTGAGAGAAGGGAAAAAAGTTAAAATTTGGGGAGTGAGGTTGGAGAGGAAGGAACTGGCCGCGCAGAAAAAAAGGGGAGCTCAAAGTCTTGAACGAAAAGTAGAGAGATTGAAACCATGGAGCCAAGCCGAAAGTAGAGAGATTGTAGCCATGGAGCCAAGCCGGAAGCCTCAAAAAATTCATTAAATGAGTGGAGTATTTTCAACCGTTGGATCTGCAACTTGAATTATCAGCCGTTCATTCGGTAACGTCGGAGGGAACCGACTTCGGAGGGAATCTGTTCCCCCTCATGGAAACGACGACTAGGATGGTTTCTGCCACATTCTCTGCAGAATTTGCACTCAAAAATGTCAAAAAGAAGACATGGTGATGATCACAAATGGTAAAAATCAAATCTCTTCTCAACAAGACGTCGCTGCTGAAGGGAAAGACAAAGATTCTGGTGATGATCTTAAGCATCCAAGCATTCCTGGTTGGTTTGCTGAGCATTGTCCAATTTGGCCAGGTAAGTTCCCCTTTTTCACTGAAGCTCTCAAAATCTACGACACCCTTACCCTGGATTATATCTTAATTTGTTTAAGTTTTCTTGCTGATAAGTTTCCCCGATCGAGTAAGTTATGATTCACCTCTATTATGGTTTTCAATTTGTAGGGAAGTATACAGATGTAATATATGCCCCAAACTTAAGAGTACTGCAAACAGAATTATATTTCATTATATATGTACATAAATATGCTGTACTCTTAAGTTTGGAGCATATATCTGTATACTGCCCTACAAATTGAAAACCATAATAGAGGTGAGCACGGACATTTCTTTTAGATGGACAAAAGAGAATTCTATCATGAAAGAAAATTATCAAGAATAGAACTGCTGATAAAGTAACAACAGAAGTCATAACTTACTCGATCGAGGAAACTTATCAGCAATAAAACTTAAACAAATTAAGATATAATCCTGAGTAAGGGTGTCGTAGATTTTGAGAGCTTCAGTGAAAAAGGGGAACTTACCTGGCCAAATTGGACAATGCTCAGCAAACCAACCAGGAATGCTTGGATGCTTAAGATCATCACCAGAATCTCTGTCTTTCCCTTCAGCAATGACGTCTTGTTGAGAAGAGATTTCATTTTCACCATTTGTGATCATCACCATGTCTTCTTTTTGACATTTTGAGTGCAAATTCTGCAGAGAATGTTGCAGAAACCATCCTAGTCGTCGTTTCCATGAGGGTCGTTTTCACCTTCATTACTCTTTGTATCTGCCAATTGCTATCGTGGTTTGCCCTTTTATAGGACATCCGGGCTCTTGAATCCTCAGATTTGGCAAGCCAGATGAGTCCAGAGCTGTCTCTCTTTGCGGCTAAATATGGAAACTTGTGGTCTCTTTGGCTTCATATATGTCGCTTTCTTTGTCGAGTGATTTCTATGACGACCCGATGGGTTAACATACTACAGTTCCCTGAAAGTTGAGAGACCAAGAAGAAGTTTCGTTGACATGGCATGGCAACCTTAACCAGGAAAAAATAATTGGTGCAGATGGATCGCCAAGGAAGATTCTATAAGAGGCGTCCCTACCATACATCCGCATCGGGTCATAGTTGATTGAAGACTACTTCCCATAACAAGCAATCTCCAATCATTACTTGCCAGCAGTACACAATGAATGAAAGGAAGAAATTGGAATTATTTGGTCATATATGAAATGATATGCATGCATATCATGCCTTCATTGCTGTCATTAGTGTTATGAGATATCTGCAATCTCTGGAATTGGAATGTGCTCATGATTTTAGCTGGTATTGCCAAAATTGTTGAATTGCCCATATATATCCATCACTGGCGCCTCAGATAAAATCAAAACCTCTTAATTTGAGCTTATCTCCATAATCTCCATATAGGATCAAAATTTAATTTGTATCCTACTGTGTATAACAAAACAATATAAAGCCCATGAAAAAAATAAATTTGCTGCTTGATTAATGTCTATATGATTATCTGGACTCCATTGATTTTGATTAAAAACTACTCCTGAAAATAAAGCATCTTACTGGTTCAGCTATATATATATATATATATATATATATATATTAGCATATATGGAATTCCAAATTAGACGGCCTATTTAATATTATAACACAAAAACCAATGGCACACTTAGCCATGATATACTCTTAAAGAAACTTCAATACTTTCGGGCTATCTGTCGAGTCCAACATTGCTAAAGCAATGTGAGATATTGTAACCAAAGGTTTATGAATAAAACTTCTTTTGTAATTTCATTCTTACACCAATGAGTATACAAATCTGCTTGGTTGGGCCTTCCCACACCACTTAAACCTTGTGTCTCACTTATCTGAGGCTTATAAATAAAGTCTCATTTGTAATTTCATCCTTACATTAGTGAGTACACAAATCTGCTCGGTTGAGCCTTCCACACAACTTTAATCTTGTGTCTCACTTATCTCTCTTTCTTAATCTAAATTATTCTCTCTCTTTTATTTTAATTTTAACATGGTATCACAGTTCAAGCCCAACCATGTCCAGTCTAGCCTTGTTCAGACCCTGCCTAGTCTGGCCTCGTTTAGTTCTTTTGTTGGGCTTTTCGGCGCCCCATCCAATATCAATCCAGTGAACTTCAGGCATCTTCTCACAGCCTTTTCGGTGCTTGATAGTTCGGTATCACTTCGACGACCTTCAGACATCTTCTCTAGAGCTTTCCGTCTTCCCGTCCGGCAAGATTTCGGCGATCAAATTAAGGAAGATACCTTTGATAATAGCTAACAGATATATTTAGACTTTGATTGCAAGTAAATGTGGCAACGTGACCAGGAGCTGGCCTGGTGTTTTAGGCTTGATTTGAAGGTTTGCTTTCTCATAGTCTCGAGTTCGAATCTATTAGGTGTTACCAATCCCTTGTGACCACTCATAGGGCTTGCAACCCAATAATTATCCGATTTGTATAGGATAGGAGACGGCACAAAAGAAATGACTACGAGATCAAATTAAGGACTCGTTTATTTATCTTTTTATAAATTTATTGACGCACCTAAGGGTTATGAATCCCTTGTGTGATCTATATGTCACTTTGTTATATGAGTGTCATTGAAGTCGCATGCATACTACAAGAAAAATGACTTTTAACGATGATATTTACGCAGTCACGACAAAATCAGAAAAGTGGTCACTAATAATACTCTTTAGCGACAACAATATTATCGTCTCTTAAATTTGGTCGCAAATAATGATATGAGAAAATAACAATGAAATTTTGCACATCACCGACTCCGATTATAGTCACTAAATGTGATGCAACATTAGCGACCATCAAAATGTTGTTGACAATACCTATCTTTTGCAACTGGAAAAAGGGTGGTCACAAAATTTAGAGCTTCTTTTAGAACAAATAATCGCAAAATTAGCAAGTAAAAATGATAGTCGCTAAAAATCATGAACGTTTTTTATTTAGTGTCAGAATTTTTAGCAATAAGAATGATGCTATTGCTAAAACCCAAGTTTTAGCATGTAAAGCGATGGAACCTATGGTTGCTAAAAGGGTGGTGGCACTACAAAAAAACAGATCTATAGTGGCGGTCTTTTTAGCGGCGTTTTGAAAAAAACGCTGCTATATGTCTAATTTCTAGCAACGTTTGTCTACAGCGGCGGTCACAGTGACTGCCGCTGGTGAGTACACCTTTAGCAGCGTTTTGTTTTAAAAACGCTGCTATAAGTATCAGTGTAAAAAAATTTGTTAATTGTAACTTATTTAATGTTAATAATTATTTTATATATTATTTTATTCCTTTTAATATACAATTTTATTTTATCATGTATTTGAAAATTTTTATTTTAAGTGACATACTTAATGAAATATGAAATTAGAAAGAGTGTTGTGAAAATTAAAATTGTTATATGGTCTTAGAGACTATGCTTTAGTCATTATATAGGTATATATATAAAGTACTTAGGTTAATTAGCACATATAAATTATTTAATAAACACATGCTTAGAAAAAAATTATAAGTATTATATATTGTTACTCCCAACCTATTTTAATTAATATTATTATACTAATTATAAAAAAGAGTAAAGAATGTACATTGCTATGTACTTAAAACTAAGATTTTTAAATGTTATTACAATTTACAACTGATTTTAATTTACTAAAAACACATATAATATATATAATAAAACAAGACTTTAGAAATGGATAGTTATAAGTATATGCATATTTATATAAGCAATAAGTATTTTACTTCACGAAAATAAAAGAAAATTATACAAATTAAACAAAATATAAAGGAAAGAAAAGAAAACAAAGCTGGCGGTGAGTTTCGTTTTCCTTTCCTGCCCGCGCCCCTGGACCGAAATATTTGTCTTCCCTCCCATTTCCCTCCCCCTCCCGAGTCGATCCAGTGGGGAACGCCCCTTTTAGCACCAACTCTCTCACCCTCTCTCTCATTTTACTTTTCTTTGTCCTGATTTTAAACGCTCCCCTCCTTCGGTTGTTCCTTGCCCTCTAAGCATTCTTTTTGCTTTCAATGGAGGCGAAGCTGCTGGGAACTGCCTCTCCTGCCATTGCTCACACGATCCCAAATTCCCCCCTTTCCTTTTAACTTTTGTTATCTACGTTAATTTTCAGCTTCTTCTAGGTTTTTTTTCGAACACATTTTTTACTTGTTTTTGTAATTCTGTTTGATCGAAGATCAGAGAGTTGTTCGTTGTGAGTGAATCTTGACCGTTGTTGAGAATGATGCGGTTGAGATGGGGATCAACGTGGGCTCGTCAAGCTGAAGCTTGGAGACTCCACCACAGGATTCAGGTGGTGCTATTGCGGCACCATCGCCAATGACATGGCAGTCAATTGAGAGAACTTCAATCGCGACATGAGGGAGTTGCAGGGCCTATTCTCAAAGCTAAATCCCATGGCTGAGGAGTTTCTGCCTCCATCGCTGGTGGGTTGGGGTGGTGGGTTTCTCACTTTCAGATCCGAACCCTGGAGGTGGTAGAAGAACTGAGAACCAAAAGAGCAGACAAACAGGTGGTGATTGCTTTCTGAGCCAACCCCTGCCAAATCCACCACCTTTGGCACCCTTACCTGTAGTTTCTCCTGATCCTTGTACACAGGAAATGATAAATGAAAAGTTGAAGAAAACAGAGGATCTGGGTGAGTCACTAACTCTCAAATTTTATTAGGTTGTGGCCTTACTAAATTTCTGTAAGAATTTGAATCTCAAACAGTTCCCATATCTATTCAATGCATGTGTCACAATTGTTGGTGGTAATTCTTTAGTTTGTATTGACATTGTTTAACATCTGAGATACATTGCTGGGTTTCTACATGTTGGATAAGAGTTATTAATCTCATTACTAATTGGATATAGGTCTAGAAATTAGTTTGTGGATATTTGTTAAAGGTTTGCGACTTTTCAGGCGAGCAGGATTTAGTTGAAGAGGCATAGAAGGCATCGCGACTTTTCCAGGCCAATATTTGGCTTGCCACATGCGCCCCATTTGGCCTGTCGCTCGCGCCCCCCGCTTGTGGGGCGTGCCGACAAGCCAATATTTTTTAATTTCGATTCAAGTCTATAGCGGGCGGCAGTTGCAACCGCCGCTAAATGACCACTGCTATAGATCTAGTCTTCACCAACGGTCATTCAAACCGCTGCTAAAAAACCACTGCTAAAGCTATAGAAGTGATTTCTGACCGCTGCCAAAGGTCATTTTTTTGTAGTGTGGCAACGATAAAAATGGTTGTAAATTGTAATAGTTCAACCCTCTAAGTATTCTTATATATCTTAATTTTTAACTAATTATAATAAATAGTATTTATATTACTATTTTCTGATTTAATTATTTTATTAGTTTTTAAATAGGGGAAAATCCCTAAAAATAATTTTACATATCCAAAAATTATGAGAAAAATATCATCTTTCTTATCTTTTTAAGCTCTTTGATTTAATTAATTATTTTACTCATTTAAGTACCTTGAATATTTTTAAATATTATATTTTATTGCTGAAAAATACTAAAATACCCCTAATACATGCATGTTTTAACCCTATTTCTTATAAAATCTTATTTTCTCTTCAATCTTTTTGCTTGTTTTGCATTATTCCCTTAATTACTAAGCGAATTGGACATGTTCTAAGGTAGCAGTGCATCTTAGGAGTATTTTTAAGAATTATTTCTTTTAATCAGCTAAAATAGGCCTATAAATTAGGTTTTATTGCATATAAGCTTGAAAACAAAGCCCAATTCGACCCAGCCCTTTTCCAAATCCCAGACAACCTATTTTTAAGTCACAAAACCGGCCAACCCCTAGTTTAGTGCCCATAGAAATGTTTTGTAGTCAAGGAGCAATGAGCCAATGATTAGTCAACATTGCAATCATTAGTTGCCTCCCTTGCTTCCCAATCACCTTCTATTACTTGAGCAGATCACCTAAGCTAAGCCTAGACACCTACTTAACCCTAGTTAGTGAAAGTATAAATAGGACCATTGTGTGAAGGAATTCTTCACACTTTCATCTGGCCATTTCTTAGATAATGAGAGAGTGAGAGAGAGAGAGCTGGAGAAATGAGAGGAGAGGAGAAAAAGAGAGAAAGGAGGCGTGCCCCCTAGAGAGAAGAAGAAGAATTCTTGGAGAAAAGTTGTAAAATAGTTGGGGTATCTTGAACTCTGGTGGTTAGAGATTCTTATCTTGGTTATTGATATTAACAGTGAGCTTAATGGAGGTTTTGATACTCAAGAGATCATCAAAAGGTCAAAGAGAATCAAAAAGTAAGGGATTAGTTTGCATGTTAATGGCGTTATTAGCATTTTGATGTTTTAACTTAGTAACATACTATACTATGATATGGAATTCTTCATTAGGATATTCATGTGTTAGAGGAGTGATTAGGTTGATTAGATGTTAGAAGATTTTGAAGTATTGAAGGAATTGTGAAGATTAGGTCTTTTACCCCTTTGAAGATTTTTATGATAGTTTTTGAGTATTTATTTTGCATGGCATGGTTTTTAGGTCCTCAAGAGGTATTAGAAACATATAGGATTGACTTCATGTTATGATTTACGGAGAAATTATAAGATTTGCTTAATTAGGTTAAAACTAGTCTATTTTAGCTTAATTTTGCATTTACTTTGAGATATTAAGCTAGACGCTATCAGTAGTCTCTAGTTAAAATTTTGTATCATTTAGAGCTAAGATGAATTAATTATGAATTTTTGAAGTTATATTCAAAAACTGAGTTTTGCCTAAAAAGTTTAATATCTATTCGAATTGGGCTTATTTTCCAACCTTTGTATTTTTTTATGGGCTTGAAATCTTATGTTTTTGGCTAAGCTTTGGGTTTGGATAGTGGAGCCCAAAGTTACACCTTTTTTTGACCTAAAAAGCTTGTTTCTAATAGGCCATAGATGAGGGCCTCTTTTCTTATTTTTGGACCGGCCAAGTGGCTCTCTACAGCCATTGATCTTATTTGGTAATGGCTTGCCAGCAAGCCCAAGTGCAAGTCCCTATTGGACTTGAATTAGTGGACCTAGCCTTTTGACTTATATTTGACTAATGAGAATTCCTATGTTTAATTGTTTGATTATTGGAAAGCATATCAGTTTATTTAAATGGTATTTATTTTTGAAATAAATACCATTTAAATATTTATTTTTGCAAAAGGATATGATTTTATGGAAATGATATATTTTTGGAAAATATATCAAAGTTATGAAATATTGATATTGTAGTGCATTTGCATGGCATTTGGCACTAAATTGATAAAGGATATGACACCTATATGGAAAAAGTTTATATGGGGTTATGACACCAATCACTGGGAAGGATAACCATCACTACCGGTTTGGATGGCCCAATAGTAGAAGGCGTAATGGGCTTTTACTCTTGTCCTAAGACAACAGAATGTCTAGGACTGTCCTAAAGTGAATGAGAGATTGGACGCACAACCCTGGCCACTAGGAGTGAATCAGTGGATTTGTAAAGAAATGTGCATTAAAGGAATGGACAAGAGCATTGCATTACAAACTGCATTTTGCATATTGTCTGCTGCTAGGGATGAATAGCGGACATGTCGGAGGCGGAATTTAATATTTCGACATCTGACCCGCTAACTAGTGAATGACCAAAATGGATTTTGCTTCTGCTACTAACTCTTAGCGGAAGCAGATAGTGGAATTACGATAATGTTCTGGGCCATATTTTTTGGCTCATTTAAGTTTTTTTTACAAAAAAAATAAAGATGTTATTCATTTATCACAATTCACAAATACAAATATCTCTGATATATCAGAAAATTAAAATATACAACCCGAACTTCATATGAACATTTCTCAATTCATTACAAAAATCTCAATTAAATAAATGAACACAACAAGTATACAAATGAAAATTAAGAATTTACATTGCACTTGCACCATATCAACTCACAAAGACACAAAGTAATTAGAGTTGAATTTTATTTTTCTAACGACATGTCTACTTTTGCTTGTTTCACTTTCTGTCTTGTCTCCTACTTCACCTATATCTATCGTTTATGTGATCACATCAGATGGTTTCTTTATTTAGTATTTGTGTTTCTGAAGTTAGTACTAACACGATCACTAATGAGATAGCTTTAATGTGTGGACCTGAAGCCACTATTGCATATTCATGTGTTTCTAATCTGTGATTCTACACATTAGTCCATTTGTGTCTTGTTGGACATACTAAATTTTTATTAAACATTAGGCTCAGAGGTTCCAGATTAACTTCAAGTCTTCCAATAGAAATTTTACTGCAACTGGGAACACCTTCACATCAAACTAAAAACATAGGGCACCAAACATCAAACCAAAAAGTTCAAGAATAAGGATGCAGAGAGCTATCTAGATTCATTTCAGCAGAAAATCAATCACTTGAACTATAGACATTAATGCGGGAAGAATCTCATCCCCAAACACATTTGAAAGGATATCGAGACAGAGAGACAGAGAGATCGACAGAGACTAGAGAGAGAGAAATAGACATAGAGAGACAGAGAGAAATATACATACAGAGACAGAGAGAGAAACAGCAGAGGTCGCTGGAGAAGACAGAGCTTAGCAGTCAGTAGAGAAAGAGAGAGAGACTGTAAGAGAAGAGAGAGACAGAGAGAGAGTAATGGCAGACGAACAAAGAAAGAGTGTGAGTGAGGGTCGTGAAGGAGAAATAGGAGGGGGACTTAGGGTTTTTTCACCGTGGATCAAAACTTGTCGTTTTGATCCACGGTATAATATTTTTTTTTCAAAAAAACCAACTAAACGATGTTGTTCTATTTAAAATAAAATGACGTCGTTTTAATATTTAGTTAAAAAAAATAAAAACTAACTGAACTAGTTTTCCATTAAAATGGCGGAAACTACTGCTTCCGGTGCCGCCTCTAGTAAGCCTCCAAATCCTCCTCTGATTCCGATTCTTGGAAGCTATAGACCTCAGCTTCCCGGAGCTCCGACGGTAGTCGAACCGAACTTACACCCCTATCTACAACATGCTGCATTCTATATGTTATATACTATATGCTGCATACTGCATATCGTTACCCTGATACTCTCAGATAGTTATGAATTGTTTATGGATCATGTATGAACTGTTTGTATGGTTGTCTTCACATGTTCTCATTCTCCCCTTACTAGTCCTTAAGCCTCACCCTTTTGTTTGTCCACTTTTATTTCTCTAAGACAGATTATGCCGATATTTGATTCCCTTGTTACCCATGAACTTATCACCCATGTTCTGGTTACTGACAGTCTTGAAGTGATCATGGACTCCCAGCCCTACCTGATCCGGAAGGATCTGCCGCCGGAGTTTCCCCGAGAAAATGTCCTATCGACTGGATTGACCTCACCGATTCCTCAAATGAAGATTCCCATTTAGCGACGCTACTGCTTTATGTTTTCTTTTGTTTGATTGGTGTGTTTGTATATATTTATGAATAATAGGGTTAGAGATTTATTTGTAGGCTTACTAATGTTAGCCTAGGAGCAATATCTCCTAATCTCTAACCCCAACAACTTGTTTTGGTTGTTTTTATGTTCTTATGTTGTTCCTGAGTATCGTGGTGTTATCTAAGTTATGACCAGCTTGTGCTTTCTTCTAACTTGACTTCCATTTTCTCTTAGTTATTTCTGATTATTTATTTTACAAGTCTTCCACTGATTTTCTATACTATATAGTAATCTTTAAATATCCGAGGAATATTCCCACAGTCTTGAGACTTGTAGGATAAGAACGTGTCGTAATATCGTCATGTATGCATCTCTGTTACTACAAAGAGACTTAGAGACTACTACGAGCACAAGGGACGTGACATAAATATAGATACCTTTGAATTAAATAACACACATGTATGATAATTTTGTTGGTGCAATTATGTTCCTGTTATTTCATTTTTTGTGATACTAGATGATTTTGAATTAAATAACATAGAAATGTAACTTATATGGTAACCTTCCCCCAAATCGATAAATTAGGAAAGGAAATAAGCTGGTAGGTTGAACTGGGTTAAATTAAGACCTAGACACCCATATGCATTTGTCTTTCAATTAAACTTTCAAAAATAATATTTCCAGTGCAAGTTCTTCGCATGGCCATGTAATTCACTTAACAACTATTTCCCCCCATCAACAGGCACTACAAAAAATTGATTTTTTGTGACAAAACATTTAGTCACTAAAAATCACAATTTCGTCGCTAAAAGAATTAGTGACGAAATTTTTCCGTCACTAAAAGAATTAGTGATGAAATTTTTCCGTCAGGAGGTTTGTCAGTGTATGAGCATCACAAAATGTATTTCGTGATAAAATCTGAATTTTTTTCAAAAAATTAATTTGGTGGCGGAAAATTTTCGTCACTAAATATAACGATCGATCGGAAATTGTACAGATAGGTCAGTGAAACCGAACTGATCGATCAGGTGGATCAATGATCGATCGGACTTTGTTTTGAAATAATTGATTGGTAAAAAAGCACGATGGATCGTCCATTTGATGATGATCGATCAGTAAGTAATGTCGATTGATCAAAAGCATTTTTCTAATCGATCGATATGTATTAACGATCAAAAGCAATGAAGAAGACGATCGATCGTTTCAGTACCACCAATCAGACGTGTTTGTCTAACCAATCGATCACCTTAGTTGGAGATAGATCATCGTATTAAGATTCGATCGGTCGATTGGGTCAGCAATGGAACGATTATTTTCAAAGTGATCGATCGTTTGAGTTGGATGATCGTCTGCTATTTCTCTACCAATCAGTCGCTTATAATATCGACGGATGGCTTTTTGCTAATGGTCAATCTCTTGTACGTAGGCGATGGATTGGTTTTGTTACTGATTGATCATTATTATCGGCGTTTTAGGCGATCGATCGTGTTTACACTGACCGTTCGATCGTTGAAATTGTCGATCAAACGGTAATAACATAATTAGTTTTTTAAAATAATAATAATAACAATAATAGAAAATATTAAATAACACATAATGTTACAATAATAATACAATACTCACATTAATAAACATCAATAATACATAATTATTCGTAATTAAACTGAAAATGACATCATAATAATAAATAATCACAAAGCAATCACAACATACATGCATCTACCTGGGTCAGCCCTAAACTGGCTGAATAATCGCTTTGATATTTCGTGCATTTTCTTTTTCATTATAGAGAACATTTTCTTCTCCTGTTCTTTTGATATTTCTACCCGTAAATGCTTTTGCTCTTTTTGCATGCGCTCCTCCTACTCCAACCGAATGCTCTCCTGCTCCACCTACTGCTCCTCACGGTGGTCCTGCAGTGTGGCCTCCATCTCAGCTTGCTTCTTCACAAATTCTTGCAAGTCTACTTCTCTAGTAGCTCCCATTGTTTCTATCGCATCTTTTGCCTTCGCTAGTTGGTATTATAAATAAGATGACTGTGTAGTTAAAGTTGATGAAGGCGCAGGTTTAACCGCACGTCCTAAACCCCAAAATATCTCGACTTCTTGCCTAATATCTCGGATTATACTTCAATTTTGGTGTAAATTTTCCTTTTTTAAATACTCTGGTGTTGGAAGACATCCATCAGTTCCTAAAAATGACGATAATTACCAAAAACAATAAGTTAAAATGAAAGTGACTTACATAAATTTTTCTCTCCTTCAGAGATATAATCTTTGTTTTTAAAATTCTTCTTATACAGCTCTGCTGGATTGATTTTGTCACTGTCGAGATTTTTCTACATGGAAATAGCATAAAGTTATAGATAAACAATATCAATAAAATTCATAATTTTTGTATTTAACTTACTATGCAAGCTCGAGTGCGCTGGAACGAGCGTAAACCAGTAGCATGGTTCACATTCAAATTTGATTTATTCTTCTTATTTTGCTCGCTTCGTTTCTGCGATATTTTAAGAAATTAGATATGAAAAGAATGTAATATTAGAGCAACAGATTTTTGTAAATCACACACCAAAAATGCCTCGCTGGTGAATAAATCGTATAACTCCTTCCACTGTTCTTCCGTGGTATTAGGATAGGGCTTCAACAACGCCGCCTATTTACTCGAGAACTTCTTGAAATAAGCATGCATCCGATTGCAGTGCATTCAACGTGCCATCATCATAGTCTCGACCACCGTCCTCACGTACTCCTGACAGGTGTTTTCAAGGTCAAAGAGGTCCTAGATAAGATCAAAGCACACAATATTACAATGATAAACGAAAGGCTTAACAAAGAATATTATGTTTATGAGTTTAATGATACCAACACCCGATTCATAATATACTTCTACAGGAACATCAACTCACTTGTTAACGGAGATCGAAATCAGCCCTCGGACCAACATTCCAATATTTTTCGATATGGTGGCAGCTGTGGAAGACACTCCCCCACACTCTCCCTTCGGGATATGCATCGATAATTACCCGAACCCAAGATTCTTTTACAAATCGACATAAAATGAAATAACAAAGTTAGTCGGTCGTTTAACTTAAAAAAAAATATATAACTTAGAATAATTTCTTACATGCACAACTACTAGACAAGCTGACGTGCCTTTACTCATGGACACATTCAGTATTGAAGATGGTGCGTTTGAAGTAAGACTCGAGATCAGACTCATACTAAGCGGAGTAAGTGAGACATGCAACTGTCCAGAAGTAACTGAAGGACATTCTCATCCACGCTTCATTTTATCGTACAAGCTGTGACATAACCAAAACAAACGATAAATATGTGGTAAAATAGACAATAATAATAATAATAATAATAATAATAATAATAATAATAACACTTTAGAAAACAAGTATCGAACTCATCTAACCCTAAATTCACAATTTCAAACTATCCATATTTTAGACAATTCAAGGATTAGTTTGCGATAAACGCATATTTATCATCTCATAACCCTTGAACGGGTCTAAGGTTACACACATTATATCCCAAAAATAAACTTAAACAAAACAAGTTAAAAATACTAATATAATTATCCTTTATGTTTTTTAAACTTCATAATTAATTTTCAGGACTCAAGCACTTCAATAATCAAACACGTAAATAGCTCAAATACTACACATGCATCAATAATCTAAAAACACTATTATAATCATCCTCATGCCGATATCGTTAATAATCTAAAAATACTATTATTTTTTGCAGCTTCTTTAATATTTTAATTATGTTATTGTGATTATTTATTAACATATAGTTATATACAATTGTTGCAGCATACTTAAAAATGTTAGGAGCTAAGCGTGCGCGCAGTTCGAGGACTGGGGCAGGATTATTGTCCCAAGAGCTTCTTAATAGTGTTTTTAGATTATTGATGCATGTGTAGTATTTGAGCTGCAATATAACGATCGATCGGTGACACAGTTTCGCATTTCCAAACAGTTACATTTACCGATCGATCGGTAGTAGAAGGTGATCGATCGATCGGTAAAAGCCACATGCCGATATACCATTCGTTATGCAATCGGCGTCTGACACATGTTTATTGATCACCGATCTATCATCTTAGACCTACCAATTGATCAGTAATTGTGACGACGTAATTTTATCACCAAAACACTTTGCAAGTAATGACGGGGCATTTCATCACAAAATGTGCAAACAATTCATATTTAGTGACTAAAATAACATTCGTCACTAATAATAGACTTTTAGTGATGAAAATCATTTCAATAAATGTCAAATTTCAAGTAGTGATATTTACCACCATTTTTATCGTTGCCACCACCCTTTTAGCGACCATAATTTCATCGCTATACATGCTAAAACTTGGGTTTTAGCAATAACATCATTCTAATTGCTAAAAATTCTGACACTAAATAAAAAACGTTCATGATTTTTAGTGACTACCATTTTTACTTGCTAATTTAGCGATTAGTGGTTCTAAAAGAAGTATGCCTCTAAATTCTGTGACCACCCTTTTTCCAGTTGCAAAAGATAGGTATTGTCAACAACTTTTTGATGATCGCTAATGTTGTCATGTATATCACATTTAGTGACTATAATAGAAGTCGCTAATGTGCGAAATTTCATCGTTATGTTTTCATCTCATTATTTGCGACCAAATTTAAGAGAAGATAATATTATTTCGCTAAAGAGTATTATTAGTGACCACTTTTCTGATTTTGTCGTGACTGCGTAAATATCATAGCTAAAAGTCATTTTTCTTGTAATATGCATGCGACTTCAATGATATTCATATAACATACTGACATAGAGATCACACTGGAGATTCATAACCCTTAGGTGAATCAATAAATTTATAAAAAGATAAATAAATGAGTCCTTCGTTTGATCTCGTAGTCACTTCTTTTGTGTCGTCTCCTATCCTATACAAATCGGATAATTATTAGACCCAAGCCCTATGAGTGGTTACAAAGAATTGGAATTCCATATATGCTATATTGTTTTGTTATACACAGTAGGATGCAAATAAAATTTTTGATCCCATATGGAGATTATGGAGATAAGCTCTAATTAAGAGGTTTTAAATTTATCTGAGGCGCCAGTGATGGATAATTATATATGGGCAATTCATGTACAATTTTGGCAAGACCAGCAAAAATCATGAGCACATTCCCATTCCAGAGATTGCAGTATATCTCATAACACTAATGACAGCAATGAAGGCATGATATGCATGCATATCATTTCATATATGTCCAAATAATTCCAATTTCTTCCTTTCATTCATTGTGTACTGCTGGCATGTAATGATTGGAGATTGCTTGTTATGGGAAGTAGTCTTCAATCAACTATGACGCGATGGGAAGTATGGTAGGGACGTCTCTTATAGAATCTTCAATTCCTTGGCGATCCATCTGCACCCATTTTTTCCTGGTTAAGGTTGCCATGCCATGTCAACGAAACTTCTTCTTGGTCTCTCAACTTTCAGGGAACTGTAGTATGTTAACCCGTCGGGTCGTCATAGAAATCACTCGACAAAGAAAGCGACATATATGAAGCCAAAGAGACCACAAGTTTCCATATTTAGCCGCAAAGAGAGACAGCTCTGGACTCATCTGGCTTGTCAAATCTGAGGATTCAAGAGCCCGGATGTCCTATAAAAGGGCAAACCACGAGAGCAATTGGCAGATACAAAGAGTAATTAAGGTGAAAACGACCCTCATGGAAACGACGACTAGGATGGTTTCTGCCATTTTCTCTGCGGATTTGCACTCAAAAATGTCAAAAGAAGACATGGTGATGATCAGTAATGGTGAAAATGAAGTCTCTTCTCAACCAGACGTCGCTGCTGAGGGGAAAGACAGAGATTCTGGTGATGATCTTAAGCATCCAAGCATTCCTGGTTGGTTTGCTGAGCATTGCCCAATTTGGCCAGGTAAGTTCCCCTTTTTCACTGAAGCTCTCAAAATCTACGACACCCTTACAGTGAATTATGTCTTAATTTGTTTAAGTTTTCTTGCTGATAAGTTTCCCCGATCGAGTAAGTTATGACTTCTTTTGTTCTTTTATCAGCAGTTCTATTCTTTGATAATTTTCTTTCACGATAGAATTCTCTTTTGTCCATCTAAAAGAAATGTCCGTGCTCACGGCCTCCATTATGGTTTTCAATTTGTAGGGTAGTATACAGATGTATGCTCCAAACTTAAGAGTACTGCATATTTATGTATATATATAGTGTAAAATGGACCACCTGTCCAGAAGAAACGAAGACAGCAAATTTGGGTCATGATGGCATGGTTTTAGACCACTTTCATCTGTTATCTTATAACCATGGATATCTTGTGATCAGTAATAGGTTTTGCCGTCTAAACATGCGTCGCACATAAATTAACCATAGCCGAAAGGAAATACATGTGTTCCATGTTGAGTTAGGGTGCTTTTTGTGCATGCTTCAAAGAGAATATTTGCAGTAGTACTTCTCTCTTAAGTATATTGACCATTCCGCTTTGACCTTCAGGAAGACAGAAAACGCATTAACTATATATTCTCACTATCTTATCCTACATCTCACACAAAAAACAAGAACAGACAAAACTTCATAAGAAATCCCACCATTCCCCCCCCCCCCCAACTAATCGCACATTTGGTGAAGAGACAAGCTTGAGCATGCGTATTCAGTTCAATGTAAAAGTCGCCAAGCCATTAATTTTTGCTTTGAAATTCTTTTGCTCCACTTGCAGTAATGGACCATAATCCACTCGATATGTATATATCTTGTAGGCCAAGCACACTTTTTAAAAGTTGAGAAAATTCTGTTTCAAGGATCGTCCAAGTACCAAAGTATGATGGTGTTTCAGGTATATGCAATATTATGGCCTGCAGAGTTTTAGTTGAAGATATTGCAAAAGCTAGCAACTGTTTAATGGCGCAACTTATACATATATATATATATATATGCTGACTCTTCACTGCAGTCATCAGCATACGGTAAGGTTTTTGTCCTTGATGGAGCACTACAACTTACAGAGAAAGATGAATGTTCTTACCAAGAAATGATGACCCACCTTCCACTTTGCTCAATTCCAAACCCGAATAAGGTTCCTATTATAACCTCTCTATAATATTTTAAAATTTTGGCAATTATTTCAAGAAAAATATAATTCTCCCACCTGTCAAGTACTTCACCACTTTTCCTCTCAGGTATTGCTTATTGGGGGAGGAGATGGTGGGATCCTCAGAGAAATTTCTCGCCACTCGTCGGTTGAGGAGATTCATATTTGTGAAATAGACACAATGCTGGTGGATGTAAGTACGAAGCAACAAAACTCTTAATATTCTGAATATAAACAATAGAATCTAGATGGATAATTTCCTGCCCGGTATCCTACGAGTAATTTCGTCCATGATTAACAACTAGCTGTTTCCTTCCGGACAAACACTTGATCAGTGCAACGGTTTTGGTTTGATTTCTCAGGTGTACAAGCAATTCTTCCCAGATATAGCAGTAGGATACGATGACCCTCGCGTAACTCTCCATGTTACAGACGGTGTGTACTTGTCAATACGTGCGTTCCTTACCGACTTACTTAGAGGTTCGAGTTTATATAACAATTGTTTTTTTTCTCCTCGTCAGGAATTGCATTTTTGGTGTCGAATGCAGGAGGAAATTATGATGCAATAATAGTGGATGCATTCGACCCAATAAGTCTCTCTCTCTCTCTCTCTCTCTCTCAGTCACACAAGTATTTTCTGCCTTCCGACAAAGTCATATGTCTGATACAATTCAGGGCCTGATCACGAGCTTTTCGAGACGTCATTCTTCGAACTGGTGGGAAACGCTCTTCGTCCTGGAGGAGTATTGTGCATCCAAGCTGAGAGCATATGGTTCGATTCCCTTGACATCGAGAAGCTAGTCACGAAATGCCGCCAGGTATTTAGAGGCTCAGTCGAATATGCATGGACAATAGTTCCTGCATATCCAAGGTACATATTCATCCCGATCTCAGCTCGCCTGTATGAAGTTTTTTGTTTTTATTTTGACATATACGCCTTCAAAAGGAATACATCTTGTAATCATGTTTGCGTAAAAGAAGAAAGAAGAAACATGTGAAACTCGTTATTCATAGCTTATTAATGGGTCAAAACCAGTCTAATTAACCAGACCTTAAGCACGAAATGATAAACTTGTCAGTCATTATTATTGTGTTTCTTAAAGGGTTTGGAACTCTGTCAACTTTTTCCATTAGAAACTAAAGATGATATGCGGTGGGCCCTTTTGCTGAGATCTCTTTAGCAGCAGTCATCGACTCATCTTAGCAAGCATATATGCTTATTGAAGTGTGGAATTGTTCATTCCCATTCCCACTTCGTATCTTATAAAATAGAACTAGTAAGTCACGCCTCAATTTCTTCGACTCGATCAGAAGTAAAAACTGCGTAGCGACTTCCCAGTAATTCACACCTTAAACTGAGATGACATTTTCACTCTGCCTGCCCAATTAAAAAGCACATACGTGAATCCGAATACTAACGAGGTGCAATTGGAGTTTGAAGAAAGAATAATAATGGAGTCAAATTCTACTATAGGATATGCATGTATCGGCTAATCTAGATTTTCATTTTATCAGTGGGGTTATTGGTTTCTTGCTTTGCTCCACCGAGGGATCTCCCGTCAACTTCAAAAGTCCGATTAACCCAATCGATCCAAATGTGAGCTATGGCGTAGCAAAAGCGCCCTTGAAGTTTTACAACTCAGAGGTACTTCCTTTGCCGCTCCAATTTGGCGGACAAGCCCCTTATCTACAAATTAAACGTTCTTGGTTCATTTTTTTTAATTGATACGCTCCCTTTAATTTCGAGTACATTGGTTCCTTTCCCTGTCAGGTACATTCAGCTTCATTTTGTCTGCCATCTTTTGCCAAGAAGGTGATCAACTCCAAAGTTGGTAGCACCATGAATGGAGTTGGTACAACTGCAACTCAGATGACATAAGTGAAAGTTCGACCACCAGAAGCAATTTGATTAGCATTGTTTGCCAAGATTTATACACCAGTCCGACAATAATCTCACCAGACCCAGACATCATAATTGTGTTTTGATTTTATCTTCCGAAAAGTTAGATTTGCTAGTATGAATCGATTTGGTTGGTTTGAAAACAGCAAATTCATTTAGTAAACATGGTGGATAATATAACATTTCTTTGGTAAGCAAATTGCATTATGGCATAGAGTTGGGTTATGGTGCTGGCCTTTATGGTGCTGGTGGACGGCTGGGATTGAATTTTAAATATCCAAGGGTTGTGATAGTGTCATGTCAATTAATGAAGGATGACCCGCGGGTTGACCCGTTTTAGCGCTGACCAGCGAATGAGATTCGGTCGACCGCTACAAGTATCGGTCGACTGTTCATGTAGCGGTCGACTGCTTCATGTAGAGGTCAACCGCTACATGAAGCGGTCGACCTGTTCTGTGGACCGCTACATGAATAGGTCGACCGATACTTGTAGCGGTCGACCGAATCTCATTCGCTGATCAGCGGTAAAACGTGTCAACCCATGAGTCATCCCTCATTAATTGATGTGGCACTATCACAGCCATTGGATCTTTAAAATTCAATCACAGTCGTCGGCCAGCACCATAGCCGTCAGCACCATAATTGAACCCTTATGGCATATCCCTTTTTAATTCCTTTCTTTCTTAAACTTGGGACTTTTTGCGTAAGATTCTGACAATGCAATATCCCCTGCTAGAACCCATCTTTATTCTGTAACCTAAGGAGCCATTTACATGAGCTCCCAAGCCTTCTCATTGCAGGCATGCAGTACTTGGATTAATATTTCAGGATACTACTAGTCAAACCAATGCTTCTTGGCAATGGTCTGCACCAGTTTGCAGCATCAGAAGCATTAGGCGAAGGTTCATAACCCATATTTATCAAAGACCTTGGCCAATCAAATGCAACAAGAGTTGGGAAAAGGTTTTAGCTAATGGAACCAAGGAGAATAAAGTTACACCGCCTTAAGAACGCGGCAGTAAAAGAGGTCATATTTACACTGAATCCCCTATATGCATGCCATCCTTGATATGTATGACCTTTGATCAATGGATGGTGTGTGGAATTCATTGACCCGAATGTACGTCATGAAGACTAGGCATTTTTGGCTTTAGGAACCTAAGTTGCCATACAACTTCTCTTTATAATATCGATCGTAGCTCTTAAAGTTTTTGGAGCTGAAACCGCAATTGCACTGTCGGTCCTATAGTATTGGAAAGTTAAATAAATAAAAAAAAGTCTCTAGGTAAGAAAAGGTATATATATTTGGGTATTTGTAGTTATGTTTCGGTTAAAATCTGATCACTCCCTTCATCCTCGTCTCTCTTCTGTAATGGCAAATGCAGATATGAAAGAGAAGATTTCTTATTATTCTCTAACTTTTTTTGAATATGCGTATAGATTTAGCTTTAATGAAAAAAAGATAAAAATAGATTAAAGGATCAGATTTTAACGAAAACGTGACTACGTGACTAGAGAGACTTGATGTATCTCTTTTTACCCTAAAGATTATTTTTGTAACTTTTTAATACTACAAGACTACGGATGTAATTATGTATTATTAATTGATCCTGGTCAATTGATGGAAAATGGACAGAGGAAATAACAAATTCCGAGCACCAGAAGAACTAAGCCTTGGCCAAGTAGATCATGCATCTTCACCCTTTTGTGAGGGAAAAGTAGGTACCAGTTAACTTTTCTTTGACTTTCTTTTACCCACCTTCCTGTTTTGTTTGGCTCAGCGTTGAATATACGCGCGTCAAATATCTTATTTTGAAATGTGATTTGACCGACAAGATACTGTGAGCAGAAAACAATTTCAGTGGTGTTAGTGCTTCTGTCCCTCATGGATCATAGAATCACCAAATGATTGGATAATGTCCTGTACGTTGTCCTCGGTCCAAGTTGAGGATAATATTGCTGATATGGTTGGAAGGCCACCTAACTCAAAGTTGGAACTCTCTCAACCCAATAAAAACTTTTATGGGGATATTTACCCCCCAATAGATTGTCGAATAGACAGAGGGATCCAAAATTAGATTGTCCAACTCATTTTGTCTCCATGAACTTGAGCAAATTTGAACCACATCTCGCTGGTGGTTACAAGTACATAGAAACAGACTTGCTAATAAAACAGCAAAAATTTATAGATCACGAGAAAAAAATTAATGTCTAATATTAGTAATACTACGTTTGTCAAGACGAATCAAACCTTTAAAAATGTGAGACATCTGCTTAACACCCCATACCTGTTTGTAAGGTTGGCTGTCCTTTACCCTGTCAAAAAGTCTGCTACTTGATTATCTTGTCTGTATGAATCATACTTGAGAAAATCTCATCTCCTTATATATAGTCACACCCATAATGACTGCTCGCAATTTTGCCTCATTAGTTGGCTTGCATAATTTAGTCCACAGACACCAATACATTCTGAGTCTTCCATTAATATAAACCCAAAAGAAAGTTGAAAAAATTGAATTCAGTTTCTTGAAAATGACCTTAAGTCACGTTAAGCACAGATAACAGATGAGTATAGGCATACTGAAGAGGACATGCCCGAGGAGAACAAGATATCCTTGAGAAAGAAGCTTCATTTGTGATTTTCATTGTACTAGCGTATACTGCTTTTAAACCACAAAGGCCACGGAGTATTGTAGTGGCCATGAGGTGATTGTGGTGGTTGACATTATGGTGCAGAGATGGTGTCATATCCTATACTAGCATCATCAAAGTTCTATGTGTTGGTAGGAGATTCGGATTCCATCCGCCTGCCGACTCTCCTCATTAACTGATGTAGCAAACTCAGTGTCATATGATTTAGTGGGATTTAACTCCATACAAAGATAATTTTTTCCCTAAAATTATTTTCAATCCTCAACAAAGTTTTCCACTATTTTTTTCCCTGAAAAACATCCATTGTATTCAAATACTAAAAGGCAGGGAAAACAGAGGTTTTTTGATTCCGCATTCTATCTTGTTTCGTGAACAAAGTTTTCCACTAAGCATTAACCTTGTTGAAAAAAAATACAAAAAACACAAACAATTCCTCTTAATTTCTTTCCAAACATACTTTCATAATTTTCACATCCTCCAACAAATATTTTTTTAAAAAAATCACATTCTAAACATCTTTTAGCTGAGTCCCACCACTTTTACAGTACCAAAAAAAACACATCTCAAAAAAAATTTCCTGATCATTACAAAAAAAATGTTTTCAAGTTTGTTACAGGTGCAGAAGCACTTCAACAAATCAATGAAGACAAATTCCAACAAATATAGGAGCTGATGCTTCTTGATTCATAACAGATTGCGGGACCTGAATCTTTGTGCTGGGCGCCCGGGCACAAAGCATTTATTCAGCAACATTATGTTGGCAGACGAACGGTGGGCAATTATCCTATCTATGTGGAAAACACCATTAAAGGGGAATCTGCTGCGTGTCAAGATCTCTTGAGTACAGGGACATAATACACAAACCGTGAGGGAGAAAAAAATAAGTGGCCAAAAATACAAGCACTCCAAGGTCAGCTTCTTCACCAACTGCAGGCCGACGAGGATTAGCCCAGTAGACTTGACTTGCACACCATAAGCAGTACAGGCTTGCAACAATGAGCACAAGATTCATTGACTGATATGATTGTTTTCTTGTGGACTTTAAGGACTTCACTCTGCATGCCAGAAAAATAGTAAGATGACAATGCCAGGAACTATGAGTGTGTCTGTAATAATTTAGACAAAATTTTGTATAGTATCCAAACAAAAGAAAAGCAAAGTGAAAAAATGAAAACACCTGTTGATGTAAATAAAGCCCCCAATTAAGCAAATGCATAAGAAGCCAACTACAACAACGGCGTCAGGGTTGACAGGTGCTCGACCTTCCCACCAACCAGTGCTCAAAATCCAAGTATACATCCTCGAATGTCCATTTTCCTGAACATTGAGGACATAACATCTGGTTCATCAATTGGAACTATAGATGACTCCAGAGACCCAATAAAATTGCTGCATCGAAGAAATGCAAAAAAACAAAAAGAGTTCTTTCTTTCAATAAGCATAAGAAGGAAATTCTTTTAGGCTGGAGAACGTTGTTTTGCTTCCTGCGGCAGCAATTGCTGTGTGGTGCTCATAATGTTTCAGTAGCCCAACCGTTTTACTAGCCAACAAACTATCAATGATGGTAGCTAAATGTTGAATTTCCATTTTTGATATGAGACTCACAATACAGATTTATACAGGACATTATGATAAGTCTTAATCGTTGGCAGCTTTAAGCATTGAGGAAAGTTTCTCAATCTAAAATAATGCATTGTGGAGTTCGAGGCTAAAAGAAGCAGGGTTTGTGCTAAATTTGGAATTAAATATTTATGATTTGAGTAGATCCAACTTCAGCACACAGAACATGGTAACAGCTGACGCAACCAATTGAATTCAGTTCACATATTTATCTTTCACCATGACTATCTATCAATAAGTCATATTCTTCTAGACTTTCCAGCAACCTCAGCCTATGCGACCTTGCATGACCCTTACCCTAGCCGCAGTATGACTTGAACCTAAGGAGAATGAGCTCAACCAAATTAGGGGTGCCAGCATCCATCTTATTCCTTATTATCACGGCTTCCAGCTTTCTCAAAACTCCAACTAGTGACAACCTCTTCCAGTTTCTTGCCATTCATCCAATGAACATCCTCCTGCTCATTTTCGGAGCTTGTTGGTGAATTGCTTTCCAATCAGTGTGATCGAACATGGCTAATCCTCGCTGCTATATATGTCAACCAAACAACTAAAATCCATCAGTAAGGTACCCCTACTTCAATCAATCTTCTTGCGGAGATCTTTAGAAAAGAAACCAAAGCCACATACTTTCCACCCAGGAAGTCAACCTGTCACCTCAAAAACTACCTTATCCTGAAATTTTCTCGCCATATTTTTGACATGATACTCAACCCAATATCCCCTAGATATGGCCTGTTAATATCACTTCAATTGCTAGCAAATAGTAAATACTCTTTTTGCATAATTACCCACCAACTCACTTGTGTCATCAAGAGATCTTTAAAAGGTAGATTACTTCCCCCATAAACTGCCTATAAGCAAGGTTGAATTATCAATGTCCCTAGAATGAAAACAAGTGATTATCCAACACTTTCTTTGCCCCCTGTCGATTTTCACTTGACTATTATCTTCCTGCTCCCATCTTACAAACTTCATCCCGAAATACATTGACCAAAATGAATACAGTCTGCATTTGCACTTATAGACCGCAGACCACTTGCACAACCTACATTCAGCGCATTTTCTTCTCCTTGACCGGACCAAACCACTAATTTGAGCAACATGCTACAACTGAAAACCTTTTCATGCTTCATTGTTCTTGAGGCTTCCCCAATTTAAACAACTTAACGTTCCCCAACAAAGTCACCACCATTGCATACACTAAAGTTAACAGAAATATTTCGTGAAAACAAACAACTAATTACACCAAGCAACATTGCATGTTAGCGTCCACATACCTCAAACAAGTGATCAAGGAAAAAGTGCGTCAAAGAACCTGCTGAGACCAACAATAAGCATTGCTTCTCTGTAAGCGGCACCTGTGCAGCGGAAACCCCAAAAAGATCATACAAAAACATTTTCAGCTGCAGGATCATGCTTTACAAAACTAATTAACCATAACTATAATAACTAGGATGCAAACCACTCACTCCCGTGCAACTACTTCAAGTGAAGGAAGCAATTTGTGGGTAGACAACCACCTCTTCAATGCATTAGAATATGAAAAATGCAATTACTTGGCCAATTATTGCGCAGGAGACATCACAGTTCCCCCGAATAAGACCATTTCTCCAGGAAGCACCCAGAACTGAATCGGACCAATACAACCATCTGAACTTTTGAAGTTCAAAAACGGAATTCACATAAAAGCATAGTTTTAAAACTTGTCTTTTTTGTTTTTCTGCATTGAACTACAAACAACCACCCAAACTGGGAGCCAAGCTTTGGAATCACCTGGTGATTCTCAAAAAAATCAATGAACTAAAATCATTAAAACCCAAATCCCATATCTTCAAACCACCATAAATCATCCCAGTCACTCAATTGAAAATCCTAATCAGATCTTACACGCATTACCCAAACAACGATATCAGAAAACTCAATTTTCTACCTTTGCCTATAATTTGCCCTACAACAAAACAACCAGAACATAAAAAGATTTGAAGCTCGGAACCTAACTCACCCCAGACACTGAATCCAGAACCCCTTTTTGCAGCAATACCCTAGACAACCAAGAGTAAAGAAAACACAGAGGGAGCCCAAGAATCAGGACGTAGTAAAAAGGGTGATGGACGGCATCGGCTAAGGCGGAGGCGAATGTCTGGCCGAAGCCCAGGGTGGAGCCAAGCCACTCGGTGAAGGAGCCGATGTCGGGGCCGAAGAAGGCATTGAGGGCGTATGTGAGAGTGTGGTGCGGGCTGAAACGGCCGTTAGTAAGGGATGAGAGGGCCAAGCCCGAGCCCATGGCGTACATCATGTGAGGACCTGGGCCTGGCATGGCTCGGGAGCTAGTTCCTCCTCCGCAATGCTCGAGCTGTTTGAGAGGGACAAGGAGCTGAAGGTAGGCGTTGACCCGGGCTTGGATTATTACTGTAAATCGGACTTTCCTGACACAGTTAAACCCAGTCCTCACTCCTCCGCTTACTGACTCAGCATAGAAAAACTCAAAGTCAAAGCCCATATCTTCTCGGATTAAACTTTTTCATCTTTGGTAATCGACTATTTTTATCCAAACATTCGTCCCAGTTTTTATCGAAGAAGGAATGGACAAGTTCCAATGCCAAAATCTCCCTCTCATCAGCACATGTTTAGCTTTAGCATGTGTCTGGAGGTAATTTCTGAATTCCAAACTTCGTAAACATGAACATGTTCTCGCAACGGTATACATCTTAAGCAAGCAGGCTCTCGAGATGACTTTGAAAATGGGCCTGGTCCTGGGCCTATCCCTCTCGACCCAGCCCATCTTAGGATAAATGGGCAAAAGAAGGCAACGTCAGCAACTCGAAAAGTAAGCAACCTCGAATGGAAAGAAAAAGAGTGGTGGAACATTCCTATCAACCTGCGGGGCCCACGAAATTTCAACTTTTCGTGGGATTAAAGGACAGAGGGACCTACGCAGAAGAAAAAAAAAAAAAAAGGACAGAGGGACCCCCCGCCCCCCCCCCCTCCAGACGCAATCACAGCCCCCTTGTGACACATTGCCGTGTAACACGGAGATACCGGATAAGGAGGGTCCCACGAAGATTTTCGCATTTGCATGTTAAAAGAAAGAATATAAATTTATTCGCCTTCGATATCATCCGACGTTACGTGGCCCCACCTGACCAATCACTCTGCGGGGTGTGCTCGATGACGTGGACCTTCTTGTCTGCGTGACATCCTTCGTGGGCTCCACTAGAGGATAAGATATGTATATATTTTGTGACCTCTAATGCACGCTGTCTCCCATCCACAACCTCAGTCTCATCGATGGGGGCACAATAAGTTCTTCCCTCCTTATCTCAAGACTGAAAATATCTAAACTTTGAATGAGAACAATCTTCTTTAAATTGTTTTGGTAATTAGGGAAGCATTCTAGCTGGCAATATTTTTCTGGACTCGACTTCTCTTTAAAAATAATTTATATTGAAATAATCTCGATTTTCAGAGATACTTTTAAATAAAAGTTTGATATCTTCAAAGTTTAACTTCTAAGAAGTTTGGTGATAAGATAAGATGATACGTGTGTTTTGATAATCTGTTGCTTCTTGAAGACATCCAATACAATTCTGACGTAACTTATCTGGGTAGCTCAGGTGGTACTGAGGCTCATGAGAATATGGATTACGTGCTTATTCAGTGGTTTAAATTATTATTTACACAAAAAAAATTCGCAATTTAAATATAAAATTAGTAAATGGATCTTTGTTAAATTTATTATAGTTTTAAATTTAATTTGGGTGGATATTAGATTAAAAATTATATATATAATATTCAATTCCTAATAAAAAAAAGATTTACTTAATCGTTTACATGATGCCTATATTTTTTTAAAACTTGATATGAAATCTAGATATTATCAAATTCAAATAGCTGAACAAGACAGATATAAAACCGCTTTTACAGTTCTTTTTGGTCATTTTGAATGGAATGTTATGTCCTTCGGTCTGAAAAATGTCAATTCTGAATTTTAAAATATTATGAATTATATATTTAATCCTTATTCTTCATTTGTTTTATTATATTGATGATGTTTTGATTTTTTTCCAAATCTATAAAACAACATTGGTATCACCTTAAAAAATTTAAAAATATAATTGAACAAAATGGATTAGTTGTATCAGCTCCAAAAATAAAATTATTTCAGAAAAATATAAGATTTTTGGGTCATAATATATATCAAGGTACGGACTCCACGTTCTTTTTCTGCAACATTCATAACATAAAAAGCAGCACAACTCTAAGGAGATTTAGAAGGACGTATTAATTTTTTATCAAGTAAAGATTTAATTTCTTTTTTACAAATTTCTAAAAATTCTTGATTCATTTGTATTGGTCTTGCTTTGGTAGGTATATTCTTTTCAGATAGTTTAGGTTCATAAGGAAGAGTTATTATGTGTTGTTTACTATTCCAGAAAGCATTTGGAACAAAAGAATAAATAGTATCTTTTAATATTTGTTGATATTTTTGTATATCTTGTTGTAATTGTTTATCATTGATTGGTTCATCTATTTGTTTATACAGGATTTTTTTTTGTAAAAAATTTAAATGTTATTTTTTACAATAAATTTTTGTTTGATTTAAAATATTAATTTTTTTAGATATAGAAATTTTTTTAAAGCTTGAATATCTTAAAAGGAGGATAACAAATGTAACTTATGTCATTTTTAAATTCTTATGGCCTCTATTATTCTCTCCTTTCGTCTACGTAAGCTCGTAGCTAGCTAGTTTCCTCATATTCTTCCTTGCTTTTTCAGAAAAGGATATGTGAACGCATGTAGCCCACGCGAACAAGGCATAGATGATTAAAGAAGAGAAAAATTACTGCCCTTAGCTTTCTTCACAAGTTCACGCTACGTTGTTTTGAACTTTTTCCAAAACGAGTTGTGACCGCTATATATTCCGTGTACCACGAGAGGGTGCTACCCTGTGCCTCCTAATGATCCAACAGCTGCTCAATCCCTTCAAAGTTCGGCATTAATTCTCTTTCCGTCATTGACCTTTGTGGATTAGTTCATGATGTTTTTCAATTGGTTTCAAAGACCATATAGTACGCTGATAATTAAAATATAAATCCTTCACAATTTTTAAACTAATATACCAAATGATTAGGAACTTCTATAATTTTTTATGAGAAAAATACATTTTTTACTTACAAATTATCATAATTTTTGCACTTTGCACCCTTAAACTATCAATTTTGATACTTTGCACCCACTAACTACCAATTTTGACACTTTGCACCATCGGTTAAATTTTTACACTAAAATTACGATAATAAATTGACTTATTTTGCATATATTGAAGATATTGTTGTTAATTCATTACTTTTTTAAGGGTATTATTGTCAAATGGAGAGTGCTAAAGTGTTTAATATTAATAGTTGGAAGATATAATGTGTCAAAGTGAACCGTTTAGGGTGTAAAGTGTCTAACATTAGTAGTTCAAATGTGTAATAACCTAAAAATAATAGTTTATGATGCAATGTGTCAGTAACCGATAGTTTGTAGATGAAAAATGTATTTTTTATATTTATTAAATAATATAAAATCTATATATTATATCTATCACTACAATTTAGATATAAAAAAAATAGTACTATGTATTTTTAGTTGTGTTTAAAAATTATACATAACCAATGAAAATAAATAAAAAATATATGGGTCAAAACTTGATTGATTTGTAAATTAGAGAATAGGAAGGATGGAATATGCTAAAATTCTAAAAGAAATCCGATAAGAGTTGGAACCTTGTCCCATACGGAAGGTTATACGAATTATGTGGTACGCAGAGGTGGCTTCGAACATCCAACGAAATGGAGGCAAGTGCGGCCTTAGTTGTCGTTGTGGGGCTCGTTAGGTGTAAAGATTGTTGTTGAGTTGGTATTGGCTTTCGAGGACAGGAGTTGGTTTGAAGTGTGAACTCAAAAAACCAAAGTCCGTACGAGATTGTGGGAGGGGAGTAGGATAATGTAGGACCGTAGGATGAGGAGAATGGAAGGAGCTAGCTAGCTGTCCAGAGAAAAAAAGGCATTTAAAGATCCTTGTCCCCTAGATTTTATCCACATCGTACTTCGCATCTAAAGGTTGCACCTCATTTTCCTCACAATTACATTCTTGCCATCCCCTCCCGACACTGCTCGTTGTTTTATATTTTTCATCGAGAAACTATATTAAGTTTTATATTTACGTTACTATGTTTAAAATATTACATTTTTTATTATCAATAATAAATATTTTGCATTTTTCATTAAATTTTTAAATTAAAATAATGATGATATTCTTGATCCCACTTTAAATATATTATTATCAATTTATTAAATTTTGAAAGTATTATTATTAAAAAAAGATACAAAATTTAACATTGGTAATTGAAAGGTACAATATGTCAAAATTTGTAATTTAAAGGGTAATGTGTCAAAATTAATAGTTACAAGATATAATATGTCAAAACTGAATTTAAGATGCAATGTGTGACATATTCAGTAATTTATTAGTAGAAAATGTATCTTTCCCTTATTTTAATCTTCCCCATTTTTAACACAAAATGCTTTTTTCTATGTTTTTTTTATCTTTTCAATTCAAATTTGTCCATCCGACCATCACCAATTATTGGGAGTAATTTGTCTTAAACAATTTAGTTTTAAAATTAATACCTTCATTGAAGCTAATGCTTTTGAGATTATCTTATCCTAAAAATTGAAGTTATGTCTTTTACTAGTGCTTGAAATAATGGTAATTGACTTCAATTTTAAATAATTGACTTCTATGCATAACGTGGCTTCTAATGCGGACGGTTACACGTTAACACGTTTTGAAAAAAGCTAAAAAATTTAATACCATGACATATTATAAGAATTTTCTATAATTTTCTATTCAAAATATATGTTGCAATTGCTATAAAGATAAGCATAATAAATACATATTGTGCGTTGAATATTGTAAAGTATACTCTTAATAATTAATGTGTAACATTAGATATTAAAAAGTACAATCAATATATGTCATTCTCTAAAGATTGCACCACACACAATTTCTTGTAAGAATTTGTAGAAAATGTTAATTTCATTACAGTATGTGATTATTCAAGCAAAAGAAAATATAAAATAAAAATAGGACAAAGTCACTTTGAGCCCTCAAAGTAGCACATAAATGTTAAAAATGACCTCAAACTACCAATCTTGACACATTGAGCCCACGAGCTATAAAATTTTATCAAATCACGTTATGAACTAAAATTTGACGGTCAAAATTGTGTCACATGGCTCAAATCTGATGATTTTGACTATTAAATTTTAGTTCAGGGTACAATTTTATAAAATTTGGTAGTTAATGGACTCAATGTGTCAAGATTGATAGTTTAAGGGACTCTTTAATACTGTGTGCAACTCCAAAGATTCACAGTAATTTTCCCTTAAAAAAATAATTTAATGGCCTTAATTAAGGGGCAGTAGAGATTGTGGATAAGTCGTCCAATTTTGATAAAGAATTTGTAAAAAAAAATATTGCACCCACTAAAAAGAAAAGTTAAAAGAAGGAAAGATTGACTTAACGGTATTTAGGTTGTGTTTGTTTTTTCAAAATTTTAAGGTCTAAATTTTTTAACAAAATAAATACACTTTATAATTTTTAATTTTTTACACGTAGATTTCAATTTTTTTACAAATTTTGATAAATTTAACAATAAAAAAATTCTTTAAAATTTCGAAACAAATGCCGTCGTTAGGGTGAGAGACGGTGGATAAGAAGCACAAATTGGGGAAACAAGGAGCGATCGAGTCACGTTAGGGGGAATTGGGGGAGTAAAGTGTAGTAAATGCGAGTCTTATCCGAAATGTGAAAAAGCGTGGTCGAGCCGCCGCGTGCACTTACAGGTCACGCTCTTCCACCCACAGTAAAACGTGGCTTTCCACGAGCTCATCATTTGCATTGGGCGTTTTGGGCCTTTGGCGTCAAAGAGGCAATTTGTCGGTGTGTCACGATTTGGTTACAGCTCATCTTTACCCTTTGCCCCCGCTCCTTAATTTCCTATCCTACTTTTCCCTCCTATCAACCCCCTATACGTCTCCAAATAGCAGTCCTATTTAGGCTGCGTTTGTCACTAAAATTTTACCCAAAATTTTATCTCTCTCCTAATAAAATACTCCAATATAATCTCTCTCTCTTCCATCAAAAAATATAAAAAATTACAAAAACTATAAAATATTACCTCTCTCTTCACTTTTTCACTAAACCCAATACCAACACTAAATCCAATACCAAAAATTTTACCACACAAACCCACCCTTAGTTGTTTACGGTATATAAAGAGTCACGGGACCGCTTCAATCTGTACAACACGAGGACACAGTAAAGTCTCCAATCTGTTGGCTTTTCATCCTCTCCCTGATTCAATGAATATTTATATATATACATATATTATAAGCTTTTATCCATTATTTATATTCTTCTGGAAACCAAGCAATGGTCAATCATATTCAATTAACAAGACAGGCACAGCAATAACACATTGACAGAGCAAATAAAGAGAATAAAAGGATAATCTTCTTTATCATAACAAATGGGGCCTCCCTTTTTCACCTAAACAATTTATTTTTGGTCCCCCAACTATTTTTTTTTACAGAGATTGACATTTCTCTCAATTTTCTAATCCTGGTTTGACATCTTCATCCCGTTGAATTACCTATTTAACCTCCTCTTGTTTGTCTGTGAACAGTGTATTTTTCATTGTAAACTTTATTTATGGTTTTTTTTTCTTTCAAATTCTTAATATTTGAAGAATGACAATTTCACTACCCAACCCTTCTCATCTAATACACTTATATCAAGTAGGAGTTTTTTTTAAGTATTGTATAATTCGATACATATGTTAATTTTTATTTGTAAATGAAAAATGTTACATACCTAATAAAGTTGAACTCTAGGGGCATTTATGGGTGACCAAATCCAGGAGACTATAACGTAAGACCAACCAGAGTTGCAATCCAACTGTGTTACTCTCTCTCTCTCTCCATCTGATATATATCTTTATTTTGTTTTTGGACTTTCTTCGTTTTTTTCCGTCCGAGAGCTTCCTTTGTTTAACGAACAATTATCAATGAGAAAATATACAAACACCGACCCAAACGGAAACTCCAATTATTTTTATATTATTTTCCACATACTTTTTCTCGGTCCGTTTTCTGAACCCATTAAAGCACCTCACAAATCTCACCGGTTTCGAACCTAACAGTCTTTCGCATTTTCCTTTGATAGAAGAGTGAATTCGTTTCCGTAATATTCTTTTTTTTTTTATCCTTCGTAAGGCTGTTGTCGTTGCTTCGAGGATCTGTTTGGTTGCTGATAAAATCTAAGGACGTGAAGTGGGTGCTCGTGATCTTTCTTGGGATATCGCCGGTTGAAACTTGAATCTGCTTCTGTGGGATGATGCGGTTTTCTTCTCCTCTCTTCTGTCTTTGATTTCTTGGGCGCTAAACAGGAATGCCATTGGTTATCGGATTTGCGTGTGATTTCTTCGCGGAATATTGATCGTTACCGCTATCGAGCAGCTAACTGGAAGCACCGTTGCTGGATCAGTTTGATCTCGTCTCAGGTAATTAAATCTCTCTATGCGTGTTCATTTGGTCCCACGGGGTGGTATGCCTTGTATGCCTGTGTCTATGTCGTGTCTGCTGCATATATATGTCACCATGTATGAGTGTCTCTAAAGTGAGCTGAAGGGTCATGACTCAGTAGAGCTACTCTTCCGCAAAGTAGATACGGGTCGTAAATGGGGCTTTGAAAGAAGATAATTTGAAGACATTCAACTATTTTTCACAGAAATAAAAATATTGCACGTGAATATTTTGGAATGTATAATTCATTCATGAAATACGTCGCGGTTAGGGTAATGTTTTTGCTTTTGATTCCACTTTTTGTATTAGATGGAGCCCTCGTGAATAGAACTCCTCCATGGAAAAAGTCTTTTTTTTAATAGGTTGGTTAATTACATTTTGTAGTACAAATTGGATATAAATAAGAACTACTTTATCAGCGGAATCCAATTCATTAATCACAAACATCGTACTCATTCATTATATTGAATATATTACATATCCACGATCAAAAAGATGGATAAGGTGATTCAATGATAATGTTGGAAGCCTCTGGTTGAAGTGTCGTATTGAAGAATCTATTGCGATTGCTTTTGATATTCGAAGAATATTCTTCTCCATTCCACTGGTTCCAGAAATTTTGCCCCGATCCTGATTTTGTAGGAAATTTATTCAGACGTAAGTAGCAGTAATGTGGAGGTTTCATATATAAAGACGATGAATCGTAGAAAAGAACGAAACAAGGCTCTTCAGTTGCAACTTTTTTTTTTTGTTTATACAACAATGGAATATGAGACATGAGTCAAAACATTCTAATCCTTGCAATATCTGATGCAGTTGGAGCTACAGTTGTAATGATTTTTGTTGGGAAGATTGTGTCCCTCAGACAGCTTTAATCTGCTTATTAATGTTCATGGCGTAGCAGCTCTGTTTCTCCTTAGCTCTTCATCTCGATCGATATTTAACATATGCACTTGATATGAGCAAAAAGTATCTTGATCAACGAGGTAGACTTTATAACTATTCCACTTCAAGAAATGAAGTGTAAGAGCACATATCTCGTGTGCCTTTTGACAACCTTGATTTGCAAGTAACCATCAGAAGACATTACATCTATTTTTTTTTTTGATAAGTGACATTACATCTAAATTTGAACATGTTGGTATGTTTAGAAGATAAAGAATCTGGAAATCTTTGATGGTACCTTAGCCAGGATCATCAGTTCCCCTTTTTTCATCTTAAATTTTAATGCGTCCAACAGAATCCAACGTTCTGGCTTCGCTGTTCTTGTCATGATCTCTTATTTCTCTTCCCAGTTAGTCTGGCCAGGTTCTGTTTGCGTATCAATACGGAACTCTGATTCTGATGAGTTCCTAATTGGGCATGTGACAGAGTGGGAGTTCTAATCATTACGGTAGCAAACATAATTTAGATCTAAGTCATTCATCTTATAGCAGAAACAGTTGAAATAGTTGTCTTTAGTGAGTTTTGCGGTTTGAGTGGTTTTTGCTGACACAGAAACTGTTGCGAAAATTAAATGTATCATATCTTCGAACCAAATATTCCCGATAGATTTGGACGACTTGCTGACCGTGAAGGTCCGTTACTAAAATATTTGCTTTTACTGAAGTTCATCTAACTGTGCAGGGTGGTCAGAAAGTCTTTTCCAGCCTTCCTGAACGTATCTGGTTCTCTATAATTTGGACCAATCACCATCATTTTGGTGGAAAAGTCTCCATCCTTCATTGTTCTAAACCTTTTGAATTGAACAGACGGATATATGATCTCCTACTGGCAATCATGTTGTCAAGGTCTTACATGAATTTGTTGGAATTGGCATCTGGGGACATGTTGAATTTCCCTCAGACACCTAGAAACCTTCCGAAGGTGATGACCTTTCCAGGAATTATTTCTGATGTAGATGGTGGTGCAGGTAATGAAGATAGAGATGTTCCCTCCTCTGAAACCCGTGCAAAGAAAATTATAGTGGCAAATTTTCTCCCTCTACATGCTCAAAAAGATCATGAATCTGGCGGATGGTCTTTTAGCTTTGATGAGGATGCACTTCTGTTACAACTTAAGGATGGTTTCTCATCTGAGAGTGATGTTGTTTATGTGGGATCTCTGAAGGTTGATGTAGATGCAAGTGAGCAAGAAGAAGTTTCCCAGAGACTGCTAGAGGAGTTTAATTGTGTCCCAACATTCCTCCTTCCTGAGCTCCAGAAAAAATTCTATCATGGGTTCTGTAAGCAATATTTGTGGACCCTTTTTCACTACATGCTACCCATCTCCCCAGACCACAGCAACCGCTTCGACAGGATGCTTTGGCAGGCCTATGTTTCTGCAAATAAAATCTTTGCAGATAAGGTTCTGGAGGTGATCAATCCTGAAGATGATTATGTATGGGTTCATGACTATCATCTTATGGTTCTACCTACATTTTTGAGGAAGCGTTTCAATCGTGTTAAGCTTGGGTTCTTCCTTCATAGCCCATTTCCCTCATCTGAAATCTACAGGACTCTGCCGGTTAGAGATGAAATACTGAAAGCACTGCTTAACACAGATTTGATTGGTTTTCAAACATTTGATTATGCTCGCCACTTTCTCTCTTGCTGCAGTAGAATGCTGGGCTTGAAGTATGAATCCAAGCGGGGCCACATCGGACTTGAATATCTTGGACGCACAGTGTATATCAAAATTTTGCCCGCGGGAATTCATATGGGTCGACTTGAATCTGCATTGAATCATCCTACTTCTTCTATCATGGCCAAAGAGATCCAGGAGCAATTCGAGGGGAAACAGCTTATTCTTGGTGTTGATGACATGGACATATTCAAAGGCATCAGTTTGAAATTACTAGCCTTTGAGCAGCTTTTGCAGCAGCATCAAGACTTGTGTGGCAAACTTGTCCTGGTACAAATTATAAATCCTGCGAGGAGCACAGGAAAGGATGTTCAGGAGGCAAAGAGGGAGACATACATGACCACCAGAAGGATAAATGAGATTTTTGGCTTTCCAGGCTATGAACCAATTATCCTGATTGATCGGAAGGTCCCTACCTATGAGAAGACTGCCTATTATGCTTTGGCAGAATGTTGCATCGTCAGTGCTGTGAGGGACGGTATGAACCTAGTCTCCTATAAGTATACCGTTTGTAGGCAAGGGGCTGCAAAGATGGATAAAACTTTGGGCATTGCTTCTGGTTCTCCTCGTGTTAGTACACTTGTTGTATCTGAGTTCATAGGATGCTCACCATCACTAAGTGGCGCAATTAGGGTGAATCCATGGGACATTGATGCCGTAGCTGATGCACTAAATTTGGCCATCACAATGCCTGATCTTGAGAAGCAGTTGCGGCATGAGAAGCATTTTCGTTATATTAGCTCTCACGATGTGGCTTATTGGTCCCACAGTTTTCTGCAGGACTTGGAGAGAGCATGCAAAGATCACTATAGTAAACGTTGCTGGGGCATTGGCTTTGGTCTGAGTTTTAGAGTTTTGTCTCTATCTCCAAGCTTTCGGAAGCTTTCCATTGACTATATTGTCCCTGCATATAAGAGGACGGAAAGAAGGGCTATATTTTTGGATTATGATGGAACAGTAGTGCCTCAATCTTCAATTATTAAAACCCCAACTCGTGAAGTTATCTCTGTTCTGAACAAGCTGTGTGATGACCCAAAGAACACTGTGTTTATAGTCAGTGGTAGGGGCAGAAGCTCTTTAAGTGAATGGTTTTCTCAATGTCAGAATCTGGGTATTGCAGCAGAGCATGGATTCTTCATAAGGTATCTCCTGGTCACATGATGAATGTAGTTGATAACCAGGGGCACTGATATTTTCTTTAACTTGTTTTCCTAAGAGAAATGGTAGTGTTTTAATGGTTTGGAGACCATATTAGCTTTTCCTAATATGCTATTTTGTTCCATATGTGAATGCTAATTTTAGGTGCATATCTGAATTTGTTGTGGCTCCTTAATCAGGGTAGTGATTTTCAGTAATTGGCAACAGTGTAACTTCCAATTCATTATGGTTCTTCTTGTAGGTGGAATAGGACATCAAATTGGGAAACCAATCCCATAGCCATCGATTTTGATTGGAAAAGAATAGCTGAACCTGTAATGCAATCATATACAGAAACAACAGATGGCTCCTATATAGAGGCCAAGGAGAGTGCCTTGGTATGGCACCATCAAGATGCTGATCCTGACTTTGGATCTTGCCAGGCCAAGGAGCTTTTGGATCATCTTGAAAATGTCCTTGCGAATGAGCCTGTAGTTGTTAAGAGGGGCCAGCATATTGTTGAAGTAAAGCCTCAGGTATGCATGTTTTCTTCCTCTCGGTGCACCTCTGCTTGCTTCTTCGAGGTTCTAAAGTTGGCATATTCATTGCAGGGAGTTAATAAAGGGTTAGTCACAGAGAAAGTTCTCTCCACAATGATCAGTTATGGAAAGCCACCGGATTTTGTGATGTGCATTGGGGATGATAGATCTGATGAGGACATGTTTCAAAGCATATCAACCACAGCTTATAACTCATGTCTCCCTGAAGCTCCAGAGGTCTTTGCGTGCACTGTTGGCCAAAAACCTAGCAAAGCTAGGTACTATCTTGACGATAGTGTGGATGTTGTGATATTGCTTCAAGGCCTGGCCACTGCTGCAAATCTAAAGTCAAGGTCTAGTTCGCAAATTCAATTTTCTTTCCAAAGTACTGCTTAAAATGCAGGAACTGATGTAGGGTTAAGAATCAATGTTGTGGGTATGGCCGGAGATCAAATGGAAAGCTATGTTCGATCATCTTTTGCATCCTATGACATAGATGGACAAACTTTGGCAATTGGGATTGTTCTTCTGGTGATGTTAACTTATTCATTGGTGCAGCTCCTGGTTCCTTCCGAGAGGAAGACAAGCACCTGGGATTATGGTGGTCTGGAATTGTCGCTGACTGACATAGAATTTTTTATTTATTTGAAAGGTGGTCTTGTCAGTGTATATGTTGGCATCTAGTAGAACCATTCATTAGAGGGGATTCCCTTTTAGTACAAAGATCCAGATGTTACTTTCAGATATAGTCACCAATACCAAAGAATTTCAACTGGTTTTGCTCAAAGTCATTCTCGTATGGAAGTGTTCCTGGTGCCATGCTTTCAGCCTGGCAATCCCAATGAGGATGGATGGTACTTTTTTACTGTCATCCCCACAAAATGAACAGGTTTCTGGAGTGAGACATTGTTGATTGTACATAAAACTTTCGTACTTTTCAGAATGTCAGATCTTTACTTCTCTTGTAATTGTCCTCTAATCACTCTCTTCTTTCCTCTTCTCTTTGTAGATTCTACTGGCATGGTTATTGTTAGTGAAGCACTTGAATAGAATGCCCAAAACGTAAATGCTTCTGTTGTTCTGTTGGGCCTAGAAAACGGTCCCAAAAGGGCTCTATGGACCGTAGCTTAGCCCGGTTACAAAACGGGAATAGGAAGAGAATTTCAAATTTATAAAAACCTTATATCATATCAGTGCTGAGATAATATGTAAGTTAACTCAGTAATAACTGTTCCGTGAGTCGTGAGGTTGGTCTAGTAGTAGGATTGGGTCAAATGGATCCAGTTTAAGGGGATTTTTCATGTTATAAAAGAAAAAAAAGAGTTTACCTTTCTTTGCTCTCTAAAATGTATGGATATCTTAATTCTTTCTAAACGCAGGTATTCACGATCAAGTATTGATAAAATTTTAAAAACAAGTTAGACGATGAAGTATTGTAATTATTTCGTAGAAAAAAAAGTATTGTAATTTATTCGACGTCACTTCACCAACGCGTTACGAGTTACTGGAATATTTTACGTTCTCGAGGAAAATCGAAATCCAAAGGAAAAGGGAAAGTGTCTTCCTACTTTATCACTTGGTGAAGCAGAGGAGGAGACCCAGATTTCGTAGTCAGCACGAAGAAACGAACAAACAACTTGAAAGAGGGAAAATGTATTCTTGGCGTTTGTCTTCCGTTGTCTCGGCCACTCTCTTCCTCGCGATTTTCCCCTGTATTCAGGTAAAGAGTTTGTTATTGTGCGGTTCATTCTCTCTCTCTTGATTTGCTCGAAAACCGAAGTGGGAGTAATCAACTAGTTGGTGTGGGTAAACCTCATTTCGTGTAGAAGAGCCACGCGGCAAATGAAGTGCATGAGGGGAGCTTCAAGCTCTCGTCGCCATTTTCAACAGCTCTGGAAACCCTTCAGAAGCAAATTGGGTATGCCTTATTCGTTTCTGATTCTCGCTTTTTCCACTTCTAGAGTATCAATTCCGTGTGGTTGCTGATGACGAGAATTGCTATGTGGGTTTTGTTTTTGTCCTCAAAGCAAACCGACATAAACCAAAACTTTCCTTTTCGTTGATTTTCCTGTTTTTCTTATGCTTGTTAATGTCTAAGCTTGATATACATTCCACACCCCCGTGGTTATCTATTTATTGCAAGTTTCTTATATATGTTTTTGTTCCGTTGGCTGGTTTTGGAAATTTCGCTCGGTAATTGTAGTATCAGTGTCTTGGGGTGCATTGTTACCCATTTTGTTAAATTTTAAGCTTTATTACTTTCCAGATTCGTGGAAGCAGAATCTTTAGTGATAAACATTTGGATTTGGTTAACTTTTCGCCAAGAGATTTTGCTAACGTTCTTTTTCCTGTGTTTACTCTTTTACTAAGTGGGTTCTTACTAAGGAAAAAAAAAACTACTTGTGTGGTATTTGCAAATGCCAAAATTTTGGTTTATGGGAGTCGAAAAAGTAACATAGAGATGATTTGAGTGAATTTTTTATGTTTATTGTAATGGGAAGAGATATTTGATAGGAAGAATGAGCTTATTTTATAGTTATTTTATTATTATGTTCTTTACCAAAATTTTGAGATGCAAGCACCACTGGTTTTTAATTACTTAATTCCAAAAAAGAAAAGCTGCTCTCTTTGTTTTTTGCTTTTTCAGTAGTATTGCTCTCTCTATCTTCAGCTATAATTTCCAGAGCATTGGTCTTCTTCGCCGTGCCATGACACACGCCTCCTTCTCTGAAGAGAACAACCGAGCATTGAGCATTTTGGGTGCTAAAGTGATCGAAACGACAGCCTCTCTCCGCATACTTGGAAACAATATTGATATTTCTTCAAAAGAGCTGAACCTCCGTGTAGCAGAGATCACTAAAGTGGAATCTTCCTGTGCGACGGATGGGATACGGTTGGGGTTGCAGAAGGTGGTCCGAGTTTCTCCAAAGACTGATTCTTCAAATCCTGCAGTGGTTTGTGGTGCTTTTCGAGCTATCTTTGGTGCTATTGCTATTGACGCAGGGAAGTCTGATGATGCTGGAAAGATTTTCTGGAGTGTTCATGGTGGTGATGCAGGGAAAGCTCTGGCAGTGTAAGTTGAGCTCTGTTAGTGTGGGATCACAAGCACATAAGCTAATTAACTACTATTTTCTAGGCTGGAGTGTTCATGGGAACTGAGTCTGTATGATGTACTTAAATATTGGAGGTTGTGGTAGGCTGTAAATTTGCCAAGTCAGAGTGCATTTTGATTCTGGTTGAGTGCCTTTTATCTTATGCATGAATAATTCTAAGATTCCTTTCAGCTTACCTATGAAGTATTTTGGTTTTGAAAAAAAAACAAACTGTTTTCCTTTGGAAATGGATCTTCGCCTGGCGACTTCTGAGAGCTACTGGACTGATAAAGGATGCAGCAAAGGTAATGACCGTGAATAATATTGCTGAATTTCAGCTTTCACTAAAATGTGAGATGAGGTTGAACAATGCAGACGAGTTGCCATTTCTTATTGCCTAATTGAATGAAAAATGTGGAGTATACGTGAATGAATACATTTTGATGGAATATAAGTTGTAGGAAACTGATGAGATCAAGGTAAAAGATCCGATCACCACTTGTCTTTTGTACACAAATCTGTATAGAAACTTGCAGTCTTCAAATTAGTTCTGGTTGAGGATCGTGACAGAATGAGCTTAATAATATCATGCAGCCTCAGTCATTTCCAAATTAGGATGAAATGGTAATACTCCAGAAGTTTTACTCTCTTTTTTCAGTGGATAAATACAGAATTCTTCTAGGTAGTTTGCACGTAAATCAAATAAGTGTATAAAGTTTAAAACTCATCAAATTAGTTCTTAAAGTTGAAAGACATAAATACACCTACAGTCATGTGGCATAAGAAAGTTACAAATTAATTTTTAAGGTAAAGAAAGTTGTAAATTAGTTTACATGGTAATGTTTTTGTTAAAATTACGTCTCTCCATCTATCTTCGACTTTTTCATTAATGATATATGTTAGTGAATGAAAGATTTATTTGGACACGTAGCACGTTGTGATTAGTATGACTAACATATGTCGTTATGGAAAAAAACAGAGATAAACAAAGAGATGTGTAGGTGTATTTATGCTAGGTTAAAAATCATTCACATTTGAAGGATTACCGGAGGACTAAAGTGTGATGAATTTTATACTTTATAAACTAATTTGATGGGTTTTAAAAATTGGGGCAACTAATTGATTTTCGCCTAAATTACGAAAACAAACTTTGTATTTGTCTTGTTTTTTTTTTAGCTTGTATCAATTTGCAGATACTGTTCTTGTGGTTTCAAACTTTGGAACTTTTATATATTTTCTCCAAGTTATTTTCGTTGGCATTGGCTGCAAGGAAGCCAACACAGCAAGTCTTGGGGATGGCAGCCTGGCATATTCCCGATTGGCATTTGCGGACCCTTGTTCTCTGCTCTTTTGAAGTGGACCCTACCAAATATATGCTTGATTACACCTACGCCTGGGCCCGCCCTTCACACGATCAGGATCCTCTGCAATTCTCACGGAATTGCAGAGGGTCCAATTCCGTGAGAGGCAGAGACAAATGTGTGGGTCCTCTCACCGAATTGCAGCCGGATCCCCCCTTCACACTCTCTTATTGACCTGGTCCGCTTGCAAACCACCCAATCATTGATCCCCACACTCCGCAACCACAACGGCTCTAATAGCAAACTGAATTTACCAAAACCACCCTTCCCACGTAACCATCCCTATATATAGATAGACTAAAGAACCACCGGGAAAATCCAGGTGCGCTCCCGGTCCAACCGTTTACCTAGGTTTCGCCTAAAAATACCCCTCCACCGGGACTTCCCCGTCGCTCCAATTTGCCGTTACAATCCTCCTCCTATCGCCCCGTATAAAAGTCTAACTTCTCTCTCTCATCTCGGAGTGGGAGAAAGAGGGAATTAGGGTTCGTAAGACTGCATATCCCTGCTAAACCTCGGATATTCTGCGGCCATGGAGGTATCGGGCCGAAATATGGAGCGCAGAGACTCTGAACCAATCGGCGAAGAGCGAACGAATGATCTCGTGGCCAACAGGTGTTGCAGCTTCTGTATCCCCTGCGTCGGCTCCCGGCGATCCTCCGCCGGTGGATTGGCCTGGTGGGAACGGGTACGATCGACCCAGGTCCACGAGGAGACCTGGTGGTTCCGTGGCCTTCAAGCCTTCAAGAAACTCCGAGAGTGGTCCGAGATCGTCGCGGGGCCGAAGTGGAAGACCTTCATTCGTCGATTCAACAGGAATCGCAGCGGTGCTGGGGTTGGTGGCGGCTTGAGCAGGCACGGGAGCAAATTCCAATACGACCCCCTAAGTTACGCGCTGAACTTCGACGAGGGGTTGGGTCAGAACAATAGCCTGGATGCCGACGAGGACCACCACTTGTTCCGGAACTTCTCGACCCGGTACGCCTCGGTCCCGAGTCACATGCCGATTAAATCTTCATCAGCTTTGGATTCCGGGAAGGACATGGCGGTGTTCGCATAGTAAGATGCGCCGCGTGGGCTAAGTTGCGCCAGAGGATGAGCTGAAGGGTTGACTGCTGGACGTTAACATGGCGGCGCCAGATCACCTTTTGATTTTATTTGTTTTTTTTTAATGTTGATATTTTTAGATATCATATTTATTTATTAATTGATTAAAAGTATCTATGTTTGTGAGGGTGAGGGTGAGTGTGAGTGGTGACTGTGTATAGATGGTTGTGATGGACCAAAAGTTGCATTATTTTAGGCTTTGCTTGTAATTCAAGTAGTTTACAGCTAATGGATGTTATTTTGGCGTACTTTTTTTTTTTGGTGTACTTGGTTGAACAAAGTCCGACCTACTGGGTATATATTGAGTCCAAGGCTCCAGTACGCAAGTCAATTGCGCGTCATCCACATCTTTAAATAACATTTTTTTTTATTAAGATCAGAAGTCACACGCTTCTCTTAAAAAAAGCTCTCGGCCTCACCTCACCATCCAGAGTCCTAACGGTGGAGGGTAAGCTCCGGCTTTATCATCACCTCCTCCTTTTTCTTTTTCTCCTCCTCCCTCTTCTTTCTTCCCTTCTCTTCTCTCTGTTTCGGTTGGCACCGGTTGTTGGTTGGTTTTGTGATTTTTTTTCATTTTCTTTGCAAGTGGCTCCTAGGTGTTCAGCGGTTTCTGCTCCTTTCTTGTGGGCACGCGCCGTCTAGTTGTCTTCAGCAAGCGCCGATCTCAACAACCACGGTCCTCCACTGCTCCAACTCTGGCGCGTGTTGTTCCACGCACCCCACAAGGTGCGCGTGAATCTCATGCGTCGATCACTCTTGGAGCGCGTATGGTCTCTTCTGCCCTCAGCCCCCTTCCCCTCTTCGCTGGACTGGCATCTGTTCTCCATTTTCCGCTGTAGATCTCCTCCGCCCACCACCCGTCGCCGCCGCCACTGCTTTCGGTCCCGTTCTTTCCAGTGTCTCCACGGAATTTTCCTTGGCCTATTTTCATTTTTCGCTCGTTTGGGCTTGCCTCATTGTTTCAGGCTTGCTTTGTTTTGTTTATGTGCTTTTCTGTTGCTTATTTCCTGTTTTTAGGCATATTATCTTGCTGTCATTTGTGGCTTTTCTAGCCTCTGTGACTTCTCTGTCCCTTTTGATAATTTTTGGACCTTTAGGTCCGTCTGCTCGTTGGCCCGCCGACTCTTCGGAGTGTCTGATATTCCCTTTAGAGCTTTCTGAGGTTTTTAAACCTCTTTGATCCTTTAATATATACATATACTATTTATGCCAAATTGGTTACTAAAGAGTTGGTAGCATCTATAGATTTTGTGTATTGAATTTGTATTTAATGAGAAATCTTCATTTTTAGTCTTTGATTTATCACTAAACATTATCTACCCAAACTATAAATTTCATTACATTTAGTTTTCAAACTATTAATTTGAACTATAGATTTCATCACAATTAATTTTCAAACTATCAATTTTATCACATTTAATTTCTAAACTACTAAAATGCATAAATATTTACCTTAACACAAGATGTTATAGAAAATCAATCTAGACCCTTCCAAAAGGAATGAGGTCAGCACACCATTTTTGATAATCACCTTTGGGAGAATTAAAAAAATGGACCAAATCAGTTTTTCAATTTTTTTAATAATAAGTTATATTTTGTATTTATGTGTTTTTAGTAAATTAAAATCAGTTGTAAATTGTAATAATATTTAAAATTTTTTATACTTAGTATTAAATAAATACATTGCTATGTACATTCTTTACACTTTTTTTTATAATCAGTATAATAATCTTAATTAAAATAGTTTGAGAGTAATAATATATAATACTTATAATTTAAAAAGTATGTGTTTATTATATAATTGATATGTGCTAATTAAATTAAGTACTTTATACATATGTATTTTCCTAATGACTAAATCATAGCATCTAAGACCATATATTAAGTTATGTACTTTAATTGCACAAACTAATATCATAATATCTTCTTTTTGAAATTAAATAATATGTCATAATTAAATAGTATCATATAACTAATTATTCAAAAAATATATGCTAATTATAAGCATGATAATAGATGTTTTCTAAATTCATTAGATTTAGTCGATAAATATGCAATTACCATAACAACCATATGTATAATTTAAAATATATAATATAACAACTTCAATTTTTATAACACTACTTCTAATTCCATATTTATTAAGTAGGTCCCTTAAAATAATTTTTTTTCAAATACATAACAAAATAAAATTATATATTAAAAGGAATAAAATAATCTATAACATTAAAAACATATAATTACTAAATAAATTTTTTTGCACTTATACCTTTAGCAGCGTTTTTGAAAAAAAAACAATGCTAAAAGTGTACTCTACAGCGACGGTCACTGTGACAGCCGCTGTAGATACCGAATTTTTAAACGCTGCTATAAATTACAACTATAGTGACGGTCATTGTGATCGCTGCTGTAGATTACACCTTTAGCAGTGTTTTGAACAAAAACGCTGCTAAAAATTCGAAATTTAGCGATATTTTGCAAAAAAAAACGCTGCTAAAAACACCATTTAGAACCGGTTTTAGCGACCACCGCTATAGACCTATATTTTTTTTTTTATAGTGCTTACGTGATCAGAACATGCAGCTCTAGCTAGGATTCGGGATAAGACCCTAAGGAAGGAAGCTCACCCTTGCACAAATATCATTAGTAAATAAGGAAAGATTTAATCTAAATTTTTTTGTTTTCTCGGAATATATATTTTAAGGAATTAAAGAGGGGTGTGGGAATTGAATTAAACAGTACTGATATGGGTAAAGTATCACCATCATTTCCTTGCTCCTCTCCTCCACTTCCCATCCTACCAAACATCGGTTACACACATTCCACCTCTCTGTATTTTCTCTCTTTTTTCTTTCCATCCCTTGTCTTTTCCTTCGTACAAACAAACTCGAATTCAGCACCCAAAAAATGATAATCTATATGGTTAAGCGATGTTTGACAAAGTAATTTCTCCCTTCCTCTCTGTGCCTCGAGATCAGTCTCGAGCTTGTTAATTTTCTTTCTCAAGCCAGGAATCACCTCTGACGAACGCCCCCACATTGGGGGTCGACCAATTCAAAAAAGGAGCAAGCCCGAGGTCCCTGAGTACACAAACATAAAGATAGAAAATGTAACCTCTTTTTTGGCATTTATCGAATAGAAAATTTGCAATACCTATACATAAAGACAGCATACCGACTGCAACCCATATCTTGAGCGCCCAAAGAACCTACGTACTGGGTTCTTCTCTATCCATGAAGTTTTCATCCGAGCTTACACAGTAACAGAACAGGTTCCCCTTAAATCATTTGTGCTTGCGGAAGAGAAGAAGGAAGCCAACTGCTACATTTTATAGAACGGGACAAGCAATCAAATTAAAATGTTGCCAGAAATAGAATGGGACAAGCTTCCTCTAGCTCGATTACCCAATGCGACATAGATGCCCTTTCTTCTTCGGAAAACCACTAGAAATAGACAAATTCTAAGATCTATTTGTTTTTACGCAAGCTAAGCTATTTGTTTAGTACTTCCTTCAGCCATTGTTTTGTCGTTTATTCCTGTAAGTATGCAAGCTTTGCACTTTTTATCATTTCAATTGGCGCCATTCGTTTATTACTCTCCTTCGACCGTTGTTTTGTCATTTTGTCCTTTGCTCCTGTAAGCATGCAAACGGCGTCGTTTTCACCTTCTCAATTAGACAATTTCGTTCTGACATGGTGTGTTGAGTGGCAAAGTAGGTGACGTGAGAGTTCAAGTTGACACTTACAATTAAGTCTGTTGGAAGTCCTACATTGCTAGAAATACTAGTCAATGTGCTCCTTATAAGGTTGTGACATCCCTCACTCCTTAAGACGTCTTTTGGAGTTGAGTTAGGTTCACATTTCACATATTATGTAAATTCTAATACGGTATCTGAGGAATATTCCTAGTTTGTGGTCCACCGTCACCCGTTTCCACGTGTTGGCTTGGATGTCCTCCTGGCACACGTGAGGGGGCGTGTTGGAAGTCCCATATTGCTAGAAATACTAGTCAATGTGCTCCTTATAAGGTTGTGACATCCCTCACTCCTTAAGGCGTCTTTTGGAGTTGAGTTAGATCCACATTTCACATATTATGTACATTCTAATAAAGTCAGTTCAGCAGATAAATTTTGACAGAAGAATTTAATATAAAATCATGTAAATATCAAAGACAGAGACGAGGATGAAAAAAATTGATAACAAATTAATTTAATTTTCACGAAACCACAAGCGAATAAAATAGCATTTATCTCTATTTATTTCGACGACGGTGGAGGTTTTTTTTAAAGAGGCAAAAGATTGAAAGGATGTGTACGATAAAGCTGTTTCTATTTTTCTCTGTTTTGTTATTTCGTAGACGACAAAATTTTCTTTGCAGTTTACAATAAACAATTTCTAGCTGTGATGTAAGGGACTTTGTTGGAAATTGGAATGATGATAGAGGGTCAGGAGTTGACAGAGACTTATTCCCTAGACTCCTTGCTTCGTAATAAAGAATCGACGCGTGTTAATCTGTTGTGTTATTAAAAAAGTCCAAAAGTCGCCAATATTTCTATTTAATTACCTTATTTGGACTGAATGGATATAGACATCCTTTTAAATTTCGTGACAAAACCGTACTATCAAACTCCCGTAGAGGATAACACAGCAGGTGAGACATGAATTAAGATTTTATATAATTTTATGTTTGAATTGCATAATAAAATTTAGGATTTGATAGACACAGTATAGGTTGTTTATATAAAATTTCAGACAGTACGAGTATTACAATGAACTGAATTTTACTATACAATTTAGATAGAGAACGGTAAAAGATCTCAATGCCTAAAATATGCAACATTTTATTTCTATTCAAATTTGATCATTCAATTTCATCAATAAATTAGAAAAAAATCTTGTCTGAAAAATAGGTCTATGTTACTTGTGGAGGTGGGCATTTGGAGGCTTTCCAGCTCCAAGTAAATCTAATTTCTAATTTTCTGGTGACGTACATTGCAGATAAAGCAAATAAAACAAACACTTTTTTCTCTCAATTTTTCTTCCTTTTGCTTTGCACATAATCGGTACGATTTTGCCCATAGAAAACATCTTTCAGGTCAACCTTTTAACTCCCAACGAAGTATCAGATTCTAAAGTCAATCTGTTATCTACTTGGTCACCTTGATGCACTGACCAAACAAAGCCGATGCTTTCCAAGTTTCCTTACGCTCACATCACTTAGAAACCAATCAAAGTTCTTTTTTTTTATAATTCGAAACCAATCAGAGTTCAGATACACAAAACTTGTTCTCCAGGTTACTTTGTTGTCTGAAATTCAGGAAACTGTGTCCTTTGTATAACGTATACTCAAAGACTTGCAACGAAGATTATCTAAGATTATTCTTCAGAATATTACATGCATCCTCTGCAAATGACATCTGAAAGTCGGCATTTTCAATCAGTGGCTTCAGGCACACATTTGGGTAGCAATCTAATGCGGAAATAATTGCCCCAAGTACCTTCCCAATCACATGAGATTCCTACAATTTCTGAATGCAAATTAGCTATATACATGTTTCTGCACGAACCTTTCTGCTATTTACAGATTTATGTTCAGCAAAATATCACCTAAGATCCATGGAAAGCTCAAGCAATTAAAACCTTCCCCGCGGTAACTTGGGTGGTAAGCTACATGATACCATGCTGAGGCCAGCTGCTGATGTTCATTCATCTTGCAGCTATTTTCAAACCATTCTCTGGCTTCATTTTGTAAGCTCTTCACTGAGAGCAAAATCCGATCCTTCATATCCCCATATCTCCTGTTATCACGCTGCAAATATGCTGCACGGCTCCGCAGATTACCTGTTAGAATCTCATCCTCACTCTCAACTCCTTAATATGTCATTATGGTGCTCATTCTCTCTAAATACTGTTCCTTGTGTCTTTCTGCAATTTCAAGGAGGGCCTCAAAACCATTTACTTCAAGTTTATGATCGTAAACTGGTTGAGCAACCTACTCCAACCCCAAGTTTGACCTTTCTTGCACTGCTGAGTCAACAATGGCACGGTAGAGTTTCCCCGATACCCCATTGGAGGTATACATGGGTTTTTCTATCCTCCATGAAATCTGGAAACTCCTTTGGTTTTAAAGCCCTCAGCATTTCAGCTGGTGCACCAGTCTTTGCAAAGTCAACAGCCATGGAGTGAAGGTTGGCCTACTCTAGACATTTTTGACTCCGAGCTTTATTTGGCTCCCGGTCAGCAAGAACTAAATGTGCAGTAGAGATGGCACCCAAAATATCATTGATCATGTAGTTAACAATTTTTTTTTGAATTTCCTGCATTTTTGTCCAGAAAAGAATAAGAATTAAGATATGAAAAAAAATCACGGGAGTTTAATTATGACATTGTAGGTTAAAACTGGTTTAGATATCTACCTCTAAGGTCACATCATGATCCATTACACGAGGTCTTCCCCGTGTAGTCCATGGGGGGTTCAATTTCACAGGGTATGAGATCTTCATCCCAGCTGATGAAGAATTGGTCCTCCATCAAGTTCAACACCAGAGCATTCATTTGGATGTGGCCTGCAGTCAAAAATTGTCAGCCACAATTATAATCCATTTAAGAACCAAAAGTGTTAACCATCCCTTCGTGCTCTACTATGTATGCTCTAATAACACAGCAAAAAAAAAAAACGGGTTAGACATCAAAAATCGTAGTAGGAAATGACATGTCCACTGAAAGTTAGGTGCTTCAACAGAACGGGATGGTAGGTGCAAGAAGATGGTTAGACAGAAAAGCAAACTTGATTTATTTTCTTTTTTTCGCAGGGGAAGAAGGCTTCAGGAGTAAGTTGCTAACCAGGACACTAGGTAACCTGTTTCTGTGAGAAGGTATCGGATCAATTGTTGGTGCTATGACTGATTACATCAAGTTTAAATGCATCACCAAGGAAAAAGAAAACATAAGTAAGAAAAACACTGGTAAACTCAGCTCAGCCCAGAAATGCCTTCCAGTTAAAAACTCGGTTTCGCTAAAAATAATAACCAATGGATAATCCATGGGAAATCTAAAGTTTTCACCAAAACTAAGTCGATAATAGGATATCAATATCTTGAAATTCTGTATAAAGTGACAAGATGAATTAAAACAGAATAATCTTTTCTGTATATTCCTTGAATGATACAATCGTACAGCCATATGCGTCTATTTATAATATCATAGAGATATACAAATATGGAAATAATCCTCAAAATCAACCTAAATAAGGTACACCGAATATCTCATCAATCAGTATTTCTAATCACCCCATAATACTTGGGATTTCTACACACTCCACAATACTCGAGATTTCTACACTCCCCCTCAAATTAGATCGTAAATATTGATCAGTTCCAACTTGTAGATAAAATCGTTGAAATTTTGCCGAGACAGTCCTTTTGTGAAGGTGTCCGCCGTTATGCTCTTTTGTAGGAACATAGGTCATATAGATGATTCCATCTTCAACCTTTTCCTTGATGAAATGTTTGCCCACTTCTATATGTTTGGTCCGGTCATACTGGACTAGATTGAGGGAAATATTGATGGCTGCTTTGTTATCACAGTAGAGTTTAATTGAAAATTTTACTATGACATGTAGTTCTTCTAAGAGTTTCTTTAACCACAGTCCTTCACACATCCCCAGTGCAACTGCTCTGAACTCAGCTTTAGCACTACTTCTGACCACTACATTTTGTTTCTTGCTTCTTCAACTTACCAAGTTACCCCATACAAAGGTGCAATATCTGGTACTAGACCTTCTATCCTCTACTGAACCTGCCCAATCAGCATCTGTGAAGATCTCCACTTCTGTGATTTCATTTTTCTTGAAGAATAGTCCTTTTGCCCAAAGAGCCTTTAATATATCTTAGAATTTTGTACACAGCTTCTAGATGAGTTTCTTTTGGTGAATACATGTGTTGGCTTGCCACACTAACAACAAATGCAATGTCAGGTCTAGTATGTGACAAGTAGATCAGTTTGCCAACTAGTCTCTGATATCTTTCTTTTTCAACTGGGCTTCCAACGTCTTCTGTTCTTTTTCCTACTTCTATAGGCGTGTCACTTGGTTTACATCCAAACATGCTAGTCTCGGTTAAAAGATCAAGGATATACTTTCTTTGAGATACACTAATGCCCTTTTTTGATCTAGAAACTTCCATTCCCAAGAAGTATCGCATTTGTCCTAGGTCTTTTACCTCAAATTCAGTGGCTAGAACTTTCTTCAGTCTCTCCATCTCCACTATATTATCTCCAGTTAGGATTATGTCATCGACATATATAATCATAATTGTTTTCCTCCTATCTTTAGATTGCCGGAAAAACATAGTGTGATCTGACTGCCCCTGCTGATATCCTTGACTCTTTACTACTTTGGCAAATTTGTCGAACCATGCTCTTGGTGACTGTTTAAGGCCATATAGAGACTTCTTAAGTTTACACACGTGATCTTCTTCACCAGTTTTACAAAAACCTAGTGGTATTGTCATGAAGACTTCTTCTTCTAATTCTCCATTCAGAAATACATTCTTAATGTCAAGTTGTTGGAGAAACCAATCAAAATTGACTGCCAAGGACAAGAGAACCCGAATTGTATTCAACTTTGCCACGGGTGCAAACGTCTTTGTGTAGTCAATACCCGGGTATGTGTATACCCTTTAGCTACAAGGCGGGCTTTGTACCTTTCTATAGTCCCATCAGCTTTATATTTCAAAATGAACACCCATTTGCAGCCAACGAGTCTCTTTCCTCTCAATAAATCCATTACTTCCCAAGTTCCATTTTTTTCCAAGACCCTCATTTCTTCCATTACTGTCTTTCTCCATTTGGGAATCTTCAAGGCCTCCTGAATGTCTTTTGGAATTTCTGCACTATCAAGATTAGAGGTAAAAGCACGAAACTCTATAGACAGAGCGTTATAAGACATAAATTTCAAGAAAGGATGGAGAGTACATGACCGAAATTGTTTTCTAAGAGCAATGAGTAAATTAATATCAAAGGACTATGTTTACCAGATTTGGAAGGAGACTTATAGACACTTGAAACTATTACCGGTTCCAACTCTCTTGGTGCTTCAGGTATCAGATTCTATATGTCCTTTGGTTTTGGCTTTCTTGAATAAACAAGTATCTCTTTGTCATTTTGTTTTTCTACATCTTCCCCTGAGTTCAACTGTCCTTCTGTAAGTGACATATTAAAATGAGAAGGTGTGACAAATTCGGCGTCTATGGCAGGGTCAATGTTTGGGACAGGCTCAGGAAGAGAGATCGAAGTCCAAAAACCGAGCTTTTTCACTCAAATGCTCCCCCTGAAGAGAAGACTTTTAGAAGTAAGAAGTGTTTTCAAAGAATGTAACGTCAAGGCTGACAAAGACCTTTTTTGGTGAAGGGATCATAGCACTTGTACCTTTTTTGAGTAGGACAATATCCTATGAAAACACACTTAATAGCTCAGATCTAATTTGCTTTGATGATGAGAATGAACATGGACGAAGGCGGGACAACCAAACACTCTGAGAGGGGTAGACTAGAGCTAAAGCGAGAGGTAGGGAAATATTGCTCAAATTTTTGGAGAGGGTGTTTCAAAAGAAAGAACGAGGCTATGCATTTTATTGATGAGATAGGTAGAGGTTAAATTTGGCATCACCCCAGAATATTTTTGGCATATTTGTAGTAAATAGCAAGGCACGAGCAACTTCGGGGAGGGGTCTATTTTTTGCGTTTGGGAACCCCATTTTGTTGGGGGTGTCGACGCATGAACTCTGATGAATTATTCCATGTCTGAGAAGATATCTCCTAAGATAGAATTGAAATATCCTGTGTTATTATCAGTGCACAGAATTTGAATGGGAGTGTGTTTGAATCATGAAATGAAAATTAATAAACACAGAACGAACATCAATTTTTTCTTTCAATAGATAAACCCAACAAACGAAAGTATGATCATCAATAAATGTAACAAACCATTTTGTGTGAGTAAGAATACGAGGAGGACCCTATAGATCACTGTGAATCATGGTGAACGGTTGAGATAAATTGTATTGGGATTTTGGGAACGAAGTACGCCGATGTTTCGCAAATTCACATATTTCACACTGAAAATCAAAAGAGCTTTTATTCGAAAAAATGAAAGGAAACAACCATCTCAAATATTGAGAATTGGGATCACCCGTTCTAAAATGCCATAACAAAATTTAACTATCCCTAAAGACAGAGGCAGAATCACAAATGACAATTTGACTTTGTTCACTCACAGTAGCCTCCTCAAAGTAGTAAAGTCCCTCATACTCCTTAGCACTGCCAATCGTCTTCCCTGATAATAGGTTCTGAAAAATACAATGAGAGGGAAGAAATTTAGCAGAGCAATTGGACGTTTTCGTTAACTGACTAATGGACAAGAGATTGCAAGATGGATTGGGAACATTAAGGACAAAGTCCAATTTTATAGAGTCAGAGAGGTGAATACTCTCTTTTCCTGCAACAGATGAAAGAGAGCCATATGCAATTTTAACTTTGAGATTTCCAGCACAAGGTGAGTAAAAGGAAAAAAGGTGATAAGAATCAGTCATGTGATCGGAAGCGCCTCAATGATCCAAGGATTTTTGGATCGGGAGGTGCTCAGAGCACGGAGAAAAATACCTTTGTGGGCTAAGGAGGCGGAAGCAATATTCTGGGAAGACTGACCAGAATTGTGGAAGTTGGAAAACAATTTTTGTAATTGTTCCAACTGTTTAGAAGTAAAGTCGTCAGTGGAGACGTCGGGTGTGGCCTAGGATTGCACTGGTGGGTGCACGAGTGGTTTGATAGCCTTGAGTGCGATTGCCTTGTCTCGGTTTTCTAGTCAGCAGGTTTGCCATGAAGGTCCCAACATCTATCTTTGGTGTGGCCAGTTTTGCGACAATGGTCTCACCAGCTCTTGCCTCTATTTGGTTTTGGGCCGAACCCAGGTCATGGGCCTTTAGAAACCAAGGCTGACATTTTAGATCCATTAGGCCTGAGAGAAGGTTTTTCCAGTAGCATAACTCTCCTTCGGTGCTCCTCACGCTAGTGGAGGGCAAAGGATCTCGACCAAGGATTCAGCCTCTAACGTCGTCTAGTTTGCAATTGAGACCAACAAGGAATTCAAAAACCCGTTCAGTTTCAAGCTTCTTTTTGTACCGAGCATTGTCGTCGGAACACTCCCACTCGTCGTCATAGCTCAGATTGAGCTTTTGCCAAAGAGCCTACATCTCCATGTAAAAATCGGTAACATCCTTCTCTCCTTGTTTCATTTGCCATAATCGGGTCTTGATGTCAAAAATCTGAGAGGAGTTCTTCACATCCGAGTATGTCTCTCGAACGGCATCCCAGATGTCCTTCGCCGTCTGTAAGAACATGTAAGTTTTGCTGATGGAGGATTTCATGGAATTCACCAGCCATGCAATCATCATCGAATTTTCTGACCGCCAGTTCAGAAGGGCAGCAATATCGGTCGAAGGTGGTTGTTTTGTTTCGCCAGTGAGATACCCTTGTTTCCCTTTTTCATTGATGACAAGCTCAATCGATTGGGCCCATTCATGAAATTTTTTTCCGTTGAGCTTTTCCACCGTGAGTTGGAAGAACAAGTTTTCAAGTCCATTGGAGCCCATGGTGGACAACGGTGGTGTTTCTCGAGTGGGGTTTGTAGAGCTTACCAGTCCTTCGCTATCGACGGTGGCTTCTGACATTGATAGATAAGGAACCTGACTTTGATACCATGAAAACAAAATAATCTTTTATGTATATTCCTTGAATGATACAATCGTACCGCTATATGTCTCTATTTATAATACCAAAGAGATATACAAATAATGAAATAATTCTCGAAATCAGCCTAAATAAGGTGCACCGAATATCTCATCAATCACTTTTTCTAATCACCCCACAATACTCGGGATTTCTACAATGAAAGTGTCGCCTGATCACATTTCATAGGCCGGAACCACAACCTGTCAACCTGATTCTGGTAATTCATAATGATCTGAAAACCCAAAACACTTTAGAATGGTGTGCTAATAAGTTCAAGTTAGAAAATTTATTCTTCATGGTATTGTCAAATAATTGGGTAGGAAGATATTGAGAGCAATAGAATGGTTCTGGTAATTGCATCTCATATCATATCTGGTGAAGACAAAAATGTAAAAAAAAATAATTGAAGTCTAAAAACGTGAGCTGTACCGTTTGCCTCTTCGAGGGAAGAGAAGACAATCCACCAAACCCTTCTCCTGTCCACTTCATAGATAGCCTCAAGGACTCTGATGTCTCCTGGGTGAAGACAAGGATTTTTTTTTGGGGAAATAGTCAGTAAATAAAAAAAAAGAAACACCAACAACGACATGACATGCCTGGTGTTGGCAAAAACAGCAGGACAAGCCTGGAACAAGAGAAAAACACAACCACACAACAACACAATCTGACGCAGCAGATTACAACAAGAGAAAGCACACACACATCCACATAACTACACAATCTGTCGCAGCAGATTACAACAAGAGAAAACACATAAAACTAACACAAGAATTAGCTCAAAAAGAACAACAAAATCTCAAGTTAAAATGGTGTCAGGGAGGTTCCACGCCTGAAGAGTTCTCAGATTGCTCAGAGTTGGTGCCACCCTGCAAAACAAGCTCGCTCAGCCCTTAATGACAGCAATAATCTCCAAGAACACATGCACAAGCCTTCTAGATTTCCCTTGAAACAATCGTTGGTTCCGCTCCTTCCAGATGAAGTAGATAGTTGAAGACAAAGCAAGCTTCACAATGCGTGAGCTCAATGCATTGCCCTTGGAATTTTGCGAATACCATGAAATGATCTCCCTCCAGTCCATGTGGTGCCTGGGCAACCCATTCCTATCTTCCACTAGTGTCCAGATACGCTTAGAAAATTGACACTGGAAAAAAAGATGGTCAATATCCTCACTTCCACCTTGTCAAAGCACACACCTGGAGTGCTGGATAATCCCTTTGTCTCGCAGCCTATCTTGTGTGGATAGTCTCTCTTTGATCGCAAGCCAAAGGATGAAAGAATGCCTAGGGATATGTCCTTTAAACCAAAGCAAATGGGACCAGTCCACTACCTAACCAGCAGGTTGGAAGGAGTGAAGAGCACTCTTGATAGAGAAGATCGCATTAGTAGCTGGCTTCCATCTGACCAGATCAGTCCTATCAGGAACTGGTCTCAAATTAGGAGGAGTTCCATTGGCAATGGCTCGCCAGATACCTCCACTCAGCCAAGCCCAATCATTCCCCAATATGATGTCTTTCACCTTAGCACGCAAGTCACCCCCTGCAGCAAGAATTGAGTCTCTGGAGGTAAGATTAATAAATGGGCCAGACGGATGCCACTCATCAAACCACAAGAAGGTAGACTCCCCCTTACCAATCCTGTGGTGAATACACTCACGAAGCAAAGGTCTAAGCTTAAGGAGTTTGCGCCAATTCCAGGAACAATTAGCTGGAATTTTAATGTCCCAAATGGACCTGCCTCTCAGTAAGTATCTTCTCACCCAATTGGACCACACCGAGTCCTCCTGGTCTGCAAAGAGGTTCCAGAGATGCTTCATAACAGCAGCTTGGTTCCACAGCTCAAGGTTGGGAATACCAAGGCCACCTTCGGCACAGACCTCCTTCCATGCAACTTGGTGACCCCCTCTGCTATAATCTTTACCTTTCCACAGGAATGCTGTACATGTTGTCTCATCTACCTTCTGCAAGCAACTCTGGTCCTGAAATTGTAGTTCAGCTTTTGCCATGGTAATGCGTACATAAACTTGGCCATAGTCTAAAATACCTGTTTCATCCAGGCAACCAATCAGGATCCGGCCCTTTGGAACAAATATTCAACATCTAGTTTTCAAATCAGAGATGAGGTTCTCAAAATGTGCTCGAAGCAATCATTGAGAGATAAGCTTCCTCATTTGGTTCATAACCCTGAAGCAGCATCTTCACCAGAATGTTTCTAGAATCTGATCCATTCAAGCTCTCTAAGACATTTAAAGCCGTTTCCCTATTTGTCAACATTTTCCCCAGCAGACACAATTGTTCTTGTTGCATTGCCTCAAGTACTTTGTCCTTCACTCCCAAGGTAGATAAGAGGGAAATAATTTCCCGATTCAAATAGCAAGCCATGGAATCACTCCATTTAGTGATGTTAAGCATCCTATTTTTTATTCAAATTTAAGCAACTACTGTGCAAAGATAGCTTCCGGAATGAATTACGATCAACAGCGGCAACACCTTTATATCCACCATATCGAATTTGAAATGCCGAAGGAGTTTGATTTAATCCACACTTCTGAGCAACTTGCCTAGCAAAAGCCAAAGATATTTTTCCGATGCCATCTGAGAAGCAGTAGTCAACTCCATCCAAAGTCACTCCGACATCAGGAATAATCTCTACATCCTGTATGGGACATCAAGAGTTTGGAAAGAGGAGCTGAACAATTGGCCCATCCTTGCTGCACATTTAGATATGCTGCGAATCTTGGTGAAGCACCCCATCCATTCCATAATATCTTCTGTTTTTACTTTTTCATTGGAAGCAAACATCCAAACAGAATTTGACCAGAGTTGACTAGCTGAAAAAGCTAGAAATTCAAATCTTTTCGTTCCAATCACAATCCCGTCTCGAAGAACAGTCAATATCCTATGATATATTCCAGTTCTGAAAGGTTTGGAAAAGATTCCTCGCTGGATACTTGTGGATATACTCCAATCCTCTTCAACAAAAGTTACTCTCATAAAGTCTGAAGCATAGGACGCATAATTCTTCACGACATAATTGGAAGTTTCAATCTCAGGACCCAAGCAATAAATCTTTGTTGGGGTGATTAGGGCTCTGTGACAACTCATTACATTATGATCTGCTAAACTTTTGTAGGAAGACGGGGGAACACTTCTACAGTTTCTTCCTAGGACATGTAATTGGGTCTTTACAAATGATGCAGGTTCATAACAAGTATAATTTAGCTTGTGCAACTTCTGAAGAATCATAAGAGCAGTTTCAACATTTATTCTGCTAAGTATATCAATCAGATCAGCATCTGCTGCACCAAGACAATTTTTTTGGGTTTGGACAAGGGAATTTAGCTGGAAAAGGATTTCATATGCTAAGTTAGAGCTTGATTTGCATTTGACAAGAGGAACTATCTCAGATGTAGAACAGAATTCGTCCCCGTCCTCTAAAATTAGCTCCCTTGTATCTTCTCTATAACGTGGGAAACTACTAAAAATATCTGAAGCCGATATTCCTCCCTCAATTTCCCAGAAAAATGAAGTTGATTGTCCAATTGAGTTCATAACAGAGAAGTCCGTTGTGCGAACCCAAAGAAAGTTAAAATCTTCCTTGCAGATATGGTAGCCAGCACTAAATTTTGTATCTATCTCAGGCGCAGAAATCTTCTGATAGATCCTTGGCCCGTACTTGAGCTGGGAAAAGAGATTAGTACACTTTGAGTTGAGATAGAGATTGTACATAGAAAGAAAGCAGTCTGAAGCCATAAAGCAATCAATAAACGAACTGACATCAGAAGAGTTTCAAAGTATTGAAAGATGGCACTTTTATTCACGTGTTGTATGCTAAAAACATGCCATTCCCATTTTTCCCTCTTTCACAACCCCAAGAAACTGTCATTAAAAGATGAGCATAACACAAAATTTACCATTGTGTTCAAAGAAATATCCCATTAGGCTGATTAAGAAGCTATATCACCAAATATTTTTACACTCAACACTCATTCTGTTAAGCAACATGTCCAGCTTAGGCTCCTATCATGTCAATGTAACAAAGGACCCGCAGATAACACAACAAAATGACTTCTTTTCTGGCTCCAGCTGCCCTTGTAGCGTTCTCTTGAAATTTTTTTTCATCGCTCTGAGCTCATAAAGTGCTAGAGGCGTATTATGCCTGCCTTTTAGCTATATCTTCTACTTTCCATTTGTAAGGCCCTTCTTGCCCTTGGAGTAAGATAGATTTTCCAGTAGCTAAACAATATGTTCATTGCCGTTCCTCTCTATGTAGGCCCATATATATAAGTGCTTGTACCACCTCTTGCTCATTTATCTCCTACATTCCAAACAAAAGAAAAAAAAAAGACGCTTTCCTTCCCAAACTTCATCTTTCTTATTGAGTCATTCTTTTTAGTATAACAGTCCAAAAGATGGAACAATACAGGTACAACAACCATTAAAACGTACTTCATTTCCTATCAAAACTCAACAGAAGCTTTGCTATTTTCCTTAATTAGACCTACTTTAAATTTCTCCCACTTTAAATCTACCTAGCTACCTGTTGCTAATTTAAGGAACAAAGAAAAGGAAATCAAGACATATCCTTTCAATAGAGCAGTACTTGACATAGAAACGTTGCCACGCATATAAGGGAATATGATATGATAAGTGCACGCTTAATTATAATTAATGAGATGCACTGAGAGGCACAAACAATATAAATCTGATTTCTTTTAAACCATCATAATATTAACAATCCAATCTTCCTTGAAGAAAATAAAATGGCACAAGTAGCTTCTTTCTTCTTGAAAAAACCGACACGTCCAAGCATTAAAAAAAAAACAAAACAAAATAACACCAAACCCCACAAAAAACCATACCTTCAAAAGCAGCGCGTTGATATCTTCTCCCCCAGAATCACACCCTACTGCCTCCAAAACATCATGAAACATAACCTCTATTTTGAAACACTCCCTGCTCTGCCACACCCAGAACTCCACGCGTCCTTTCTCAGGCATAACCCAAGCCTGTAAGAATTTACTTACAGGATTTGCACAGCGGAAAAATCAAATGATTAGGATCTAACCTCTAGCCGTTATGATCAAGCATTCTTTATGTGAGAATAACATGTAGAAGACCTACAAAACAAAACTCACAATAGGCAAATACAAACAAAGAGTCTTCTGAACCTATCGCCTATACTTTAGGGTTTCTCACTTATGCCATATCTGATGGATGAAATACACAGACTTTATTTATAGGCTAGGCCAGGGACCCTCATGTAATTATTAATTCTTTATTTATTCCTACCATCAAGGAATAATTATATTTAATACCACGAATAATATCCTAATTGGAATAATTACCCAATAGCATAATTAAATAATTTAAACTTTATTAATTCATGTGGTACGTGGACCACACTTTAAGGGAAACATTATCAATAAGAAATTCATGTCTCTTAAAATTCTCTCTTATACTGAATACTGAATGTCGATATATATAATTTTCTGCTTCAACTTTACAGTTCTTGGAGAAGATAACTGTATTACACTTGTTGCAGAAAATCTTAACAGGTCTTACTATATTATCGACAATTTTGAGACCTTTAATGTAGTTTCACAACTGTGATGCCTGTGTAAAATATTAATAGCACGCAATGAGTTTTGCTTCTATGACAACAATTTGTCTACCACCTTTATAGGATATATATCGATATATCACTTTAATAAGAAAATATATATCCTGAAGTAAACTTCCCAATGTCTACCATATTACAAAATTCAAATTTGAATAACCAATCAACTCTGAATGGTTGGAGTTACTTTAGGTTAATCTTTAGTCCTTGGTGACTCACATATACTACATTACTTTATTTTACAGCTTTCAAATCTGAGTTTCCTCAGTAATGACGTTGTCTGACCAACGTCAAACCTAATCCAATGCACCTTAAGGGGTTTGAACTTTATTACATTTATCCCCTTTGACAATAAATGCTACTATATACTTTATGTAGCAAACTTGAATTGTCATCTTCAACACAATGAATTTACGTATGGTACTAGAAAAGAATGTATTCCCACTGACCCTAGGGTATGTACAAATATCAACACGATTCTCCTTAAATCCTTATGAGATAACAATCTTGTGAAATTTCACATACCAATGGTGAGATATTTGTACTAGTCCAGACTGACTGTTATTCTTAATTCAAGCTTTAACCTTTATACCTCCTTTAAGATCTTATATTTAGAAATTTCACTTCCACATATACTTTATGTAACTCTAAACCAAATGAGTTACTAAATGTCATGTTTATCATAAATGACCCTTTATGACATTTTACCAACACAATGGTTTGTGAAAGCAAACTCTAATCATCTTTATGTCTGACATTAAAGCCATAACTTTTCAGGTATACTGGTAAATCATAAAATTATTGACCTCTCTTGTCTCGAGGATGTTGTCTTTAACCCTACTCCCACTGTATAAAACAATCTGAGTAGGTATAGATTGAACCTTTCTTTATGAGCTGACTTTACTAAGAATGATTGCAATTCAAGGTAATCAAACTGATTTTCCTCAAACACAATCAAGAATCTTTCTATTAAAGTTAATTTCGTCAACTATTATGCTTCTTCAACTTTCATCCTGCGAGGATAAGCACTCCCACTAGGTTCAACTTCCTCAAGAAAATTTACTTCATGAGACTTAACAATTTTACGACTATATGAAGGATAATGAAAATTAGTGTACTGTATAGCCGATGAAAATATCGCTGATTGTCCTTGAATATAATTTCCCTGGGCGAGAATTAAAAATCCTCTCTTTATTAGGACAATAAAAAATGTGTAAATAAATACACAGCAATGTTTTAGGCTTTACTCCATAAACTTAAGTGATCCATCATATTTTCTCTTTTATTGTACCTACTGTAGTATTCCTTACCTCCATAAGATTTTACGATCTGTGTTTACTTCATGTTTCTCTATTTCCACTTTATAGGACATAAAAGCATTTAATGCTTTAACCTCATTAATTAGAAGATAGAGATACATGGATTTTTCATGGTCATCAACGAATGAGATAAAATCTCTCTGACCATTTCGGTAAATAATGAGAGAAGGTACATTTATAACAATGTGTATGATCTTGAGGATCACTGAACCCTTTTGACACCTTTAATAGTCTGGTTGGTCTGCTTTTCCTTAATAGTCAGTAAAAACAGGAGTTTTTAAGACTCAAAACTTTACTAACTTCTATATGGAGACATATTAATCTCCCATGCCAAAAGTTCAATTTAGAAAGCTCCATTTTATGCCAACTTTAATATGCAGGAATAAATAAAACGCTCGAGGTCGGTGGCCACGCGCCGGAGGGATGGGCTCAGCAGCTCCGGGCGCTCCTGGTGGCTCTTTTCCGGTGGCTGTCGGACGGCGCGTGCTCCTACACGCGCGGCCCCGCGTGCGCGCGTGTGGTCCACGCGCCGCCCCTTTTGTGGCTCTGTCTGGGCGGCGGTGGTGGTTGTCTCGGCCAGGGGTGTTTTTTGTGTGTGTTTGGCTGTGTTTGTTTTGTGTCTGTGTTTTTCATTTCTGCAGGAAGCTGTGGGAAGGTGCAATCGGTGACCACCGCTCTGGCGGCTTTGCTTCTGCAGCGGCTGTTCCGGTGGTTTGTCCCTTGCTACTTCGCCATTTTTTGTCATGGGCCTTGTTGTCCATTTGTGTTGATGCAGCTAGTCGCTCCGGGTTGGTGGTTTGTTGCTCGTCGACCGTCTTCCTTGGCGGTGTTATTGTCGGGTCTTTGGACCCCGTTAGAATCTACGGATCCTTGCATCCGTCTTGTTGAGGCCTGGATGGCCATTTGGAATCTGGCCTTTAAGGCCTTGAGATGTATCGCCCGTAGGGCTTTAAGTGCTGTTGTATTCATGTGTAAGCTTATGTTCTTTGTATCCAGCCTTACAGGGCTGTCTGTATTCAGCACTGGTGTAAGTTTTCCTGTGAAATGAATTTCACGTTTGCTTAGAAAAAAAAAGACTCATTATTGACAAACGTTTCATTTTCCATAATACAGAAATTGGAGTTGTCCAATTGAAAACAATAATCAACAACAAAAACTTGAAAAATAAATCTTTATAGTATATAAAACTTTTAATGTAGCTATTTTATAAAATCAATCAAAATCCCAACAGTCTTTATTTTCAAAATCATCTTGTTTTAAAATGAATGCTTTGTTTTGTTGGCCACTATATACTTTAAAAATTTATGCATGATATTAACAATGTGGATTGCAAAACCGAAATCAATCCATTGGAGCTTTAATAAAAATCACACACCAAATATGAGATTGTTTCCACATTCGAGTCGTTTCCTTTATATGCCACTTTATTGCAAAGAGATACATATTCCCTTATTGTCATTTTACTGTATTGACACTTTATGTTTCTTCTTTGACAATTGGGCATTCTCGCATTTATTGGTCATTTCTTTATCATGAGTGAATCATTTAACACCTCATGGTTTCTCTATTTTAATCTCTCTAACCTTAAGCACACGTGGTCAAAAAATAATTTATATTGAACATTTGGCTTTATGTGTGCACGCTTTAGAAAAATAATCATAATCTAAAGTGAGAGATTATTTGTGAAATAGACCAAGATTGACTCAATAGTCTCACCTTTTGAGGACTAAAACTTTAATTATAATATCCTTCAATTCCATAACGTGCTTGTGCACTCCTTCGGAATCACCAAAATTTTAGCTTGAAAACAAATATTGAGGTGTTTACTTGAGATTTCACGAGTATTAAGTCTAAGTAATTTAATTACTTCCACCACTCATGCCTTTTAATATCCTATGACGTACTTGATTCCATTAGATAGGTGGTTCATCAATATGGAACGCCAGATTAACATTTATACACCTCAAACATTCTTTCCAGTCATAAATAAATAAGCATTGGAACATAAATTGTAATATCAAATATCGAATAGAAATAACCACAATTACCAAGGAAAATAAATTATTTATGCTATGAAATAAACTTTATTCTAAATTAACCAATGTCAATTTAGACGGTAAATTCAAACCTTCCTGTGGGTAGAGGTTGCATCACGCATGGATTTTATCGGAAAACTTTATCAATAAGACTAGCAAATTTTAGTGCCAGGAAATAAAATTTTCCATACCTGCGGGCATAGGAAAATATATCTCATAACATCTAGTTTACTATCTTATTCTAACTAAACCATAAAATTAATAACCTCCCTGTGGGGCCGGGTCATTAGCTTCATGATTTAATTACAACATAGATGCCAATATCCTGATGAAGTTTTATTAAAATGTCCAGATGTGATTATCATCATAAATTAGGATGTTGTGGCTACTCCTAATAAATTTTGATAATCACAACTTCAATGGCATTGATAATCTTTATGCTCAATTAACAAAATGTTACATCAATCTTTATGCGCAATTAACAAAACATATACTAAATATTAACTGTAAAATTACAACAATAAAATGGATAATAATACAATATTGTAGCATAAATATCCACTTTAAGAGTTTATATTCATTGATGAGCCAAAATTTTAAAATAAAATTCATTTCTGCCACAATTATATCCGAAATGAATAAATATAATAAAGCCTGAGAAACACTTACAGAAGAAATGACGTGGCTTAGTGGTGAAATCATGCTTATCCGCAGCAGTGACCGCAGTTTGAAACTCGGTCATTGCCTTTGAGCTTCTTATTTTCCTTCAGCATTCAGCAAAATGCAAATGGTTCAACGGGTCGGCAACCTGCTACCCGACCCGCGCCTGGTGGGTCAGCCTTACTGGGTCATTTGGGCCCAGACCACGCCATCACTAAATGGGCGTGGTCCTTTTTATTTTAACCTTATGGCCCAAAATTTCAATGAGCCTAGCCCAAACTTTAAAAAACATTTCATGGGCAGCCCAAATGAGTATGACCGAAATTTCATACCCCAAAAATTTAGAACTATATATTGGTCCAAATAAAACATATAAGCAGAAAATAAAATTTCTGATTTTTTTTACTGTTCCGGTCCGGCCAACCACCGGTGACCCACCCACGCAGGTCGCAGAACCCGAACCGCGCGGGTCACATTTCCTCAGCCTGATATCCCTCTGGGCTGACCCAAATATCAGCCCAGATCTGACCCTCTACGCCCAGTACTGACTGCCCAAAAATGGCCTAAATGTTAGCCAGCCCTTTGCGGGTGACTGCCCAGTACCGTATGGCCCAAAACAATAATTTCCTGGCCACGAGGGTTTCCTCGTTTCATCTGGGCGCCGCACGAAGGAAAGTCTGCGCCGTTTCTTTTCTCTTTCTCGTTTGATTCAAAGACACAGAAACCCATTAGATTCAAACTATCCAATTCGGTCAACAACTTCCAGATATCAAAAAGAAATTTGGAAAACCAGAGATCTGTTAATGAAAGGTAAAGTGAAGTTGACCGAATTGCACAAAAAGACAAAACCAAAAGAATAACTTGCAAAAACCGTATGTCTTCATGAAAAGAGTTAATCGAATGGCACAAAAAGCAACACAAAACAACAAAACCGGATTTGTTCAAGAAAAATGAAGACTTTAAGAAGACTTGAAAAAGTGGCCGAACTGTGGTCTTCGCACAAAAAGACAAACCATACATTGTATGAAGATATCCAGATGCAGACAAAAGACCATGAAAGAAAAGCACTGTCGATTTGTACACTGAGCATAACAGCAAAAAGGTAGCCTCTGATACCACATGTAAGAATTTACTTACAGGATTTGCACAGCGGAAAAATCAAATGATTAGGATCTGACCTCTAGCCGTTTTGATCAAGCGTTCTTTATGTGAGAATAACATGTAGAAGACCTACAAAACAAAACTCACAATAGGCAAATACTCAAGCGTTCTCTATCGCCTATACTTTAGGGTTTCTCACTTATGTCATATCTGATGGATGGAATACACATACTTTATTTATAGGCTAGACCAGAGACCCTCATGTAATTATTAATTCTTTAGTTATTCCTACCATCAAGGAATAATTATATTTAATACCACAAATAATATCCTAATTGGAATAATTACCCAATACCATAATTAAATAATTTAAACTTTATTAATTCATGTGGTACGTGGACCACACTTTAAGGGAAAATTCTAACAAAGCCCTCACGCCCTCCAACGACTCCAGAACGCTCATGCAATCATCTCTCACCATAAAACCCACGTGGAGAATGCATTTCTCGAGACGGTTCTTGGGGTACACGGGGCGGGCGACGATGTCGTCGAAGGCCTCAGAGAGCCTGAGGGTGTGGGAGTTGAAGGTTAGAGCAAAGGACTGAACCCTGGACTTGACAACGAGGGTAGTGAACTGGACGCGGCCAAAGCCCCAAGATTTCCAGTTCTTGTGGTCGGTAAAGATCTCGACAGCAAAGATTGAGTCGTGGCCGAGTGTGGACTCGAGGAAGTGTAGAAGCTCGTGGGCCGTCACGTTTTGGGGCATGTTTGAGACCCGAACTGTGGGTCTCTCCACCATGCCCATTGTCACTCACCACAGAGAGTAAAAGAATACGAGGGAAGCTACAGAGAGATTAAACAGAAACTTTTGTCCTTAGGGGTTGCGGTGGAATTAGTGGCGAAGGATTAGAAGCCAATTATAGTTAACTTTTAAAGCGAAATGACTGATTTTTTTTTTCATACGTAATGCTAAAAACAATCTTAGAATGACAATATAAAAAAATTAAAGACTAAAAATATTAAAAAACATATATCGTACTATGTACTACGATTGAGAGGAGGCAATTGGAACCATGCGTTTCTACATTTTCTGAAAATGTAGAAACGACTTCGGTCTATATAGTTTCAAAAATTGCCCGCTCAATATACACTATTATGCAATCATTCATCCAGAACATTAACAATGTCTTGATCTTGTCCCTGCATTAACAATTTATCTCATCCTATCTCCTTAAACTCCTGCAACAATTCCCTTACAACTCTAACCAAACTCATAACATTAACAATGTCTTGATCTTGTCCCTGTAAAGTTTGTGACAATGTATTTGTAGTTCTCTTTATCTTCCTCAACAAATGCATAAAAAATACAAATTCAGAACTGGTAGTCACATTAGGAGTATTAGACAACTCCACGCTTCGTGACTTTTTGTGAAAAACCTTTCTATTATCTAAAAAAAATAAAACAAAGCAAAATTCATATAAATTAAACAAATTTATAGATTTGTGGCATATGTTACACCTTCAAAATCATTCGGAATTGGACATTGATCAGCCCTTCAAAATCAAAATTACCAAATCCAACATAATTTATAATTTTATTACCTCTTAGGAGTTAGGAGTGGACAAGAGCCAAAAGATCTGTGGCACGGCGGACGGCTGTGGCTGCACGGCGGGGCGGAGAAAATTTGAGAAGTGAGGCTTGAGGGATAGAGAGAATCAGCTTTAGAGAAGTGAGAAAGACAAGACAAGTGAGAAGAAAGAAAGGAAAGGCTAAAAGTCATACCTGGGCAGCGCAGCGCGGTGGTGGTAGCTGGTGGCAGCCTGGTGTACGTCATTGTCTTGTGTTTGTGAGAGAGAAAATTTGATAGAGAGGAGCTGAGAGAGGCATGAATAGAATTATATAAGGTTTAAACAATTGAAACGATGTGTTTCTGGCTTCAGCAATGTGAGAGAAGGCTGAGAGATCATATGCACGATTAATAAAACGGTGCGTGCAACGTGCTCTGGGCTCAACCATGCCGGGAGGAAGCTTCTTTTAGCCTGGGCCCTGGGCTCAATCATGGCGGGCCCAACCCAACCTATTTAAAAAAATATATAAATATAAAAATTTATTTTGGGTGGAACCATGGCTTGGTTCCGCCCCTAAGTGGAATTGGAAGAAGCTGAAAGACCTGAAACACTCGCTTAGGTCACTTCTGTGCGCTTTTGTCCTTCCTTCGTATCGGTAGTGGGGTCTCGTGCGTTTCCCAACTTTTCTTAAACAAAATTTAATTGTTAATTTCAGTTTAAAATTAAAGCCTTTTATTTTTTTAATTAAAGTAAATTACAACCTAAGTTCTCGAGCTAAACACTCACAACTCAAGTGATTTTTCAGGCTCACTATTTACAACCCAATCAAACTTGAGATATACACTCTTTAAGTTTATTCTTTAGTGAACAACCTCACTAATGGAATAACTTCTCATGAATAGAAAGATACAAGAATCAAACTTTCACAAAGAGTGAATAAGAAACTTGAAATCACTATCTCTTTTGATTAACACAATGACAATGATGTAAATATGTAATTTATGTGAATTAATGGGGGATATATAATAAGAAGGTTTAAGATTTTTCTCAGGCTATAGAAATGATATATGGTCATTCTCCTCTGTTTTTAGAAATTAGGTAGGTCTTTATGTAGGCCATATTAGAAACTAGTCTTTGGGGGTTGATTTGAAAATTTTTCCGTTGTACAGGTCGACCGCTTCAACTAGTCGTTGTCTAATGGTCATAAAATTTGAATGCTGTCAAATTTTTATCATACACGCCCAGTTGACCATTATAAATCATTTTTATCATCCGTTATAGCCGGTCTACCGCTACAGATCATTTTCATACACCGCTATAACTAAAAAACATGTTTTTAACCTTTTTGAAATCTCAATTTCAAAAAGCAACTTCTCAAAAGTATAACCAATGTTTGAGAGTTTATATAGGAATGATTTGAAATACTAATGACGCATTTTGGTCGTCAAACTTATGGATGATTTGAAAACACTTATGACGCATTTTGTTCGTCAAACTTGTGATAAGAAGATTATGCACAGTTTGAAAGATATGCAAGTGTGTGATTCAAATTCTTGTCAAAAGTGAAACTAAGAGTTAGAAGGTTATACTCTATGGTCTTGAATTTTCGCTTTTGAGCTCCTTGCATCTTCTTGATCTTTAATCTTCTTCTCTTGAAGATGTTTATTTTGTAAACTTAATACATTTATTGAATTCATCAAAATATCGATCATGAACACCAACAATTTGTAGTAGCAGTAAATTTGTGAAACTTCTTGAAAAGGTATTCGAATATTATGCTTCAAACATATTTGACTGAATGACATTTACCATGTGTATTTTTTTAAGGTAAAGCGGGAAAACATAAAAAGACATTTGTTTTTTTCTAAGCAAGCAAATATAGCACAAAAACCAAAAGTCAGTACATCAGAGGGTGGGGAGCCCTACAAACAACCTCAAATAACCACTGCACTAAACAAAAAATAAAATAAAAATAAAAAAGCTCTTGGCCATGGCTAGAGACTAGATCCAAGACATGAACTCCCTGAAGGCGATTAACTAAAGAACTCCAAGCGGCCTTAGAGTCATCTGCAACAATCACAGACCAAAGGCGAGATCGCTGCAGGAAAGAGAGCAGTGACAGATCTGGAGATGGTTGAGCAGGGCACCACACCAATAGCCGGTGACTGATGAGCAAGAGCACACGAGGGCTAAATCAATAGCCAGAGAAAACCCAAAAGGAACCGCAATAGGGAAGGTGCGTGAGTAGCACTCATTTGATGCCAAGCCACCGAAAAAGAAAAAGATGGAAGATCGGAGAACTAGGAGGAGGTTGGGAGGGCACATGCACGGTGGTCGGCCACTGGAAGTGGTAGATCTGGTCTTCTTCTCTCAATACGAAAAACAAAAGAAAAAAAAACTACATAGAGAAAAGAAGAGAACAGAATGAGGGAAAGAAGAAGGAGAAGAAAATGAGGAAGATGAGGAAAGTTGATATCGTGATTAAAGGGTTAGGTGGGAACATAGACACTGAAGAGAGAAAAGTCGAGAGAAAAGTAAGTGCATAAAAGGAAATTTGTTTCTTTGCTTATAAACTGGCATATTTATGTACCTCGCAGGTTATACTTCCCATTTCATTTCATTTGATTTTCTAGGCACTTCGCGCATCGTTATTCATTCCTAGATTTAAAAAAATTGCCTGGAGGGAAGTTCAAGAGAAGGTAGCGAAGCGATTGGCGGGCTGGAAGGCAAGGACCCTTTCACAAGCAGGACACACCGTTTTGCTGCAATCAGTGGCGCAGGCCATCCTTTCCTATCTCACGTCTGTATTTCTTTTCCCAAAGAGTGTGAATCTCGGTCTTGACATTCGGATGAAGAATTTCTGGTGAGGCTTTGATGGGGAGAGATATCATCCGAAATCTTGGGAAAGCATTTGCCGCCCGAAAACTATGGTGGCCTTGGACTCAGTATAACAAAGGACTTAAATCGAGCATTGGTAGCGAAACAAGGTTGGGAAATGATGACAAATAAAAATAGTCTTTGGGTGGTGGCTATGGCAGCTAAATACTGTAGGGGTTCTAATTTGCATCAAGCGCAAAGCATTCAAGGAGGTTCTTGGTTTTGGCAGGGTCTATTGAAAACAAGAGATATTGTAGAAGCTGGATTTTTTTGGGCAATCAAGACGGACCGTGAGATTAATATTTGGAGTTCTCATTGGGTTCCAGGGGTACATCCCCAAGCTTAAATGGGGAGTTACAGTGGATTGTCATATCACTTGTGTGAGTGACTTAATTAATCCAGTCACTAATGCTTGGAAGGAGACTCTGATTAGAGACATATTTGAAGCACAATCTGCATAGGCTATTATGAACATTTCACTGCAATCCACTCATACTGAGAATATGCCCTGATGGGTTCTTTCGAAAAAGGCAATGTTTTTTGTGAAAGATGCTTATTTGAGTGATCTTTTTTTTATATATAAGTCAAGTTTCATAAAGATACCGAAGCATATAGACCAGGTCAAAAAGAACCGACAGGAACCCAAAAAGGATCGGAGAAAACCACTATATGTTCTATGCGAGGCAGGGGGAGCGGTGGCCGGACTCAGTAGACAAGCTACCAGGACCTAGACAAGCCAATAGTTACAGCACCATAACCTGGGCAGCAAGCCACGACACAGAGCCAGAAAAGATCCACAAGGGATCGGAAAGCCCACATCGGAGCCTGAACAAATGACCACAAAACAACAACACAACCACAAACTACATCAACACAACCACAAAAGAACACATGGCCACAAAACAACAATACAACACAGAACAACAAAACGAGCGGAGAGCAAAAACGACAGCGGCACACCTAAGGCATAGAGCAACTGTCGGCGCGTGGGGACCAAGCGCTGCCGGAAGGCAACAACGAGGAAGTGTCGAGCTCACCAAAGGAAGAAGGAGCCACAACCGGAGGTGCGTGACTGGAAACAGGCTGGGAGGAGAGCATCGTGTTGGGCTCGTGAGATCCACGCGCAGTGCGTGAGGCATCACGCGCCGACCAAAAGACTCCGGACTGAAGCGGTTGAACTCGCCTGGTGGAGACGGCGACGTCTAACAAGGTTGTGTCCATAGAAACTGAACGAACGCCCCGAGATCTAACCGCCAAGATTCGGACCAAAAAAGAGAGAAGAATGGGGAAGAGGGGAAAGAGGGGAAAGAGAGATCAACATCACAGGTTCGTAGATCCGGGTGACCTCTCTCAACAAGTATGGAGGATAATATGTAAATTGAAGGTACAACATAGATTGAAAGCTCTCGTTCTGGAAAGTTGCGACAAAGGCTTTACCTGTTGGCAATAATTCGTCATAAGCTTTTAGACAGTGTCCTATCTGTAATTGTGTTGGAAAAACTTTAAAGCATTTATTTATAGACTATTCTGTCAGTTTTGGACTATGGAGTACTAGAACTTGGCTGTTAGACACGAAAGCATTCAGAGGCCTCTCGTTGCATGCTTGGGTCAAATTCCTCCTCAATCACACCAACCTGCTTGGTGAGGTACCAGAGAGGTGGCCGAGAATGATGATAGTGGTGACTATCACTGTGGACACTATCTAGAACACCCGTAATAAGATTATTCATGAGGGGAAACTTCTGGATTTTTGAGATCTATTCAACGTTGCTGTTGAAAAATCTGTTTAGACCCTAAAGAACACCTAGAGGGGGGTGAATATGTGTTGGTACTTTCTTTTTCTATGAATAGAAAAATTTAGAACAAGTCTTAAAAGAGTCTCATCTAGATGTGAAAAATATTTAACAATCAACAAATATGCAACGAAATATTAAAACAAATATCAATAATAAATAATAAATCAATCACACGTCAAGACACGAGATTTGATGACGAAGTGAAAAACATTATCAAAGGAAAAAATCACTCTGGCCTAACAGCTACAAAAAATTCACTAGAAGATAAACCTTACACATGTGACTCAGACACGAGCAACACCCAGTTGCTTGACTCTGACAACCTCGAAGTAATAATCTAGGTAATCCAACCTAGACCCGCTCCATTGCGGTTAATCCTCAGCCTTCTAAGGTTCTTCTTGTAAATCTCTTCAACACCGGTAACTCCGGCTGCCAATCTCCTTAAGCTCTCAAAAGGCTTCTCACAAGAGGTTGGTTTCAATGGTGATTGATGTAGGAGAGAGAAAATATATACACTTTAGGTGCAAAAGTTTCAAAGAATATTTCTCTCAAGCATAAGATGCCAAGGAATGAAGGAAATAACTTGGGTAACCATCTTAGACGAATGTCTCACGGTTTAAATAGAAAAAAAATAAGAAATTTTGAAAATAGAGATTTTCGTTCGAACCAAGATAGGGTGAAGCTTGGGCGAAATCCAATGTATGAAAAAGTGGCAATTTCGCTTGAGCCAAGCTAGGGCGTAAATAAGGCGAAACACACTGAAGAAAAATATCAATTTCGCTTGAGCCAAGATCAGGCGAAGCTTGGACGAAGATCCTATTCCGGAGATACACTCAAGAGATTTTAGGATCGGATCACACTTCGCGAATTTGAACTCCTCTTTCAAATTTCGAACGCCCTTCGTCCTTATCTTCATGATTCAAAAGCTTTCCAATTCTAATTTTCGTAATTCAAACGCTTTTCAATCCTAATCTTCTTATGAGACATCTTGAACACTTAAAATAAATTTTTATCTAAATAATTCAAATATTACAACTCAAATTTGAAACGGAATTTATCAATAACAATAAACGCTATCATGAACACTATGAGGTATGACAACTTCATAATTCTCTGGCAGTAAGATCATGGGTCCCTCCAGCGGAAGGAGCTATCAAAATTAATTATGATGTTGCACTAAGAGATCAGTGGATTTGTTTGGTGGAGGTCTATCGCAATTGGAAAAGGGAGATTCTCAAAGTTCGCCTTAGTCGTATATATGGTACAGAGTCTTTGAAAGGGGAGGCCCGGGCTGGTAGATTGGCCTGCCTTATTGCAGATGACTTTAATTTCTGTGATGTCATCATGGAGGGGGATGCACAGATTTTCCTTAATCAGGGCGGTGGATATTGATACTATGCCGGATTGGGTGATCGAAGCTGAAGTATTGACTATCCGTGCTCTACTGCACAATCACAACAATTGGCAATTTCGATGGATACAGCGGGATGGGAATTTCTTGGCTCACAATTTGGTGGGGACTCCAACACGATTTTTCGAATGATACTAAACTGGAGGATATTCATGTATCCATTATTCATTGTGATGACTCTATTGCGGATAGTAGTGTCTCTTTTATGGGATAACTTCCTGTTACTTAGAAAAAAAAATTATAAGGTAAAGAGAAATAGAAAGAAAAGATTTTGTTTAGCTCTTCTACGGTGCTACACTTGCTAATAATTCCTACAAGAATAGGCGAGTTGAATTTCTAATGAAAGCAAGATAATGAGGTAGGGGTGAATAGCAGACTAGTCGAAAACAGAATTTAACATTCCGATTTTCAGTCCGCTAACTAGCGGATTACCAAAATGGATTCTACTTTCGTTTCCGACTCTTAGCGAATAGCGGAATTCTGATAATGTTTTGGGCCATATTTTTTTGCCTATTTAAGCATTTTTTACAAAAAAAATATAATGATGTTATTCATTCGTCACAATTCACAAATACAAATATCTCTGATATATCATAAAATTAAAATATACAACCCAAACTTCATAAGAAAATTTCTCAATTCATTACAAAGATCTCAATTATATAAATGAACACAATAAGTATACAAATGAAAATTGAGAATTTACATTACACTTGCACTACATCAATTCACCAAGACACCAAGTGATTAAAGTTGAATTTTAGAGTAAAATGTTGGTCATCCTTTAAAGTTCAAACTAATACATCCATATCATATTATGATCATATTAGTTTTGATGGTCATTTTATTTAGCCCATAATATTTAAAAACCGACAATTCATTGTTGATCGTTTGAAAACCGAAAACAACATCCTAGCAACTTATTTTAAAAGCAGAAAACAAAGATAACATAAACTCTGAACATAAAATCCATATTCACAACAAAATACTAAAACATGCAATTTACAGACAAGTGTAAAAATAAATATAAAAACATGCAATTCACAAAATCCATATTCAATAAATCCCAAAATAACATGCAAATAACAAAATTGAGATTCAATAAATCTCAGAACAACATGCAATTCACAAAATTCATAATCACAGATTCACAACGTCACCTAGTAAGTAGTAACCTAGACACCATCACAATTCTTAATTAACTAAAGAAATATTATGGGCTTAATAATACAAGTGATCAAGACTCGATGGAAACAATAAATGAGGGCATACCCAAGATGTCTACCCTTCAATTTGTCTTACATTCTCTCTTTAAGTTCCTTACTTGCAATTTCTCCAATTTTTTCCCTAGAGAGAGAGATAGGGGAAGGGGGAGAGAATGAGATTTGTGTACTTTACTGGCATTCAACTCCAACATCATATTGTGGATTCTCTTATGCATGACTTTGTTCGTTGGGCCGCTTCTTCGTCTTTTGAGGGATGTTTGTCCCCTGTCTAGTGAGCGGTTGCATAACTATCTTTGTATGTATGCGAGTTTTGACCCTTTTTAACCGTGGGTTTTTTTTGTATATTCTCCTCTCTAGTAATATATCTTTCGTATTATGCTAAAAAAGAAAAACTTCCAACATCATATTTCTTATAAAACAAAACTACAACATCACATTGCCAGCTGCAAGAGATTCCACTCACTCTGATTCCCATTATAACCAAGTGGAACACAATAACCAAGGATGAGGAGCTACAAAAAGCCTTGAAAAACTCTATGTGGTGAACGAGGCCCAGAGAGAGAGAGAGCAACACTGAAAGAAATGCTAATCATGACTAAAAGCCCCTTCTCGCCACTATCATGACCAAGGACGGAGCTAGGGCCCCTTAAGTCACTGGGAATTTCTAATGTGGCTTCGTCCCTCCCTGATCATGACTCCTCCCTTCTGTACTAAAATACTAAAAACACTTTAGGTGAAAGGATGACCTTTTATGACCAAAGAATGGGGAGTGAACTCTCTCTGAGCCTCAAAAGGTGGTTAAGAAAGCACCGTAAATCATGGTTCATTTTATTTGAAATGAGGCTTTCTTCCTCAGATTATGAACCATACCCAAAATTATTTCCATTTGCAGCTTCATCATGCATTTGGTTTTCAGCACAAAGATATTAACAATCGCAAGTAATATTTTCCTGGACTTCCCCAGATATTTGTAGGATCTGCTTAATTTTGAACTTCTCCTTGGCTAATCAGATTCTAGGGATTTTCTTACAATGTCCTCTGCCTAATAATCAGGTGCAGATCTCAATTCTTGATGCCAAAGGAAAACATTGTAGCTTTCAGTAGGTCAGATATGCAAAGGAAACGTTAACTGGGAGGTCTTAACTTTTACATGACATTAACTAAAGCTCGTTTTTCTACTAAACAAATTACAATAAAAAGCTACACAAAAGTGAACTTTGACTACTGCACATAGCGCATGCTAACTTAATGCGAGTTGTCCTCGAGACTTCTGAGACGTGGGAAAAATTAGAAGACAAGAAGAGGTTTATCGCATCTGTAATAAGTAGAAATAAGAAAAAGCAGAGCAGGAAACATATACCAAACCTTTGATGTGTTTAACCAATTTGTCAAGAGAAAAAACACAAAAACTATAGTCATACAACTTTTATGCAGCTCGAGTTTCACCATTAATTGGGACACTTACATTAAGAGAAGGCGACAGGTCCATACGACTGTTTGAGGAACTTGGGTATCTGCTTTTTTTTACCAGAGCCAGATCTTCGACACAGAGAAGCTCTCACCTTTCGTCCGGTCGCCGATTTTCTTACCCTCCACATCCCCATGAACTGAAAAATTTGCAGGGAGTCCTCTCTCTTTGACAAGCTTCACATTATTATCTCCATCTCCTTCGCCACAACCACTACCACTTTCAGACAAGGCCACCAGCAGAGTTGAATTATCAACCACATACTGAAATGTTCCCATTGAATAGCATCTCCTAGCATTCAAATTACGGCTACTAGTCTCTCCTCTTCTCTCACCACTTTCAACTCCATCATGAAAGCTTATGAACTTCCCAAGTCTCACAGAAAAGACCCTCTTCTCACCAATAGATTCGTCAATAGTTATTGTCCTCTGACTACTTGAAAATCCACTCTCTCCATCACCAGGAAACCTATTTGATAGCTCCCTAGGAACATCGAAGTTAAACGCTGGAATTTGAGTACGATTGCTAAAGCCCAAAAGGGTCCTTCTACAAAGAGGACATGTAGAATTTGAGAGAAGCCATGTATCTATACAGTCGATGTGAAAAGCATGACTACAAGTAGGAAGCAACCTTAACTTTTCGTGTTCAGAAAATTCACACAGACAAACAACACAATCAAACGACCCATCCGTACCCATTATATCTTTGTAGTAGAAAGCAGGTAGAGCATATATGAAAGCTTGGTCTAGACCTGAGTCATGTAAGCGGAAGAGTTGTTGAAGTTGTCTTTGGAAAGCATGAGAGCCGGAGGTGTCTGTGAATCTATTTGATTGATAAATGGTCGAAGAAGATGACCTTTTCATGAAACACCTAAAAAGTAAATGGAGAATACCATAGATGAAGAAGAGTACTGCTAGAATTACTATAAGCAGAAGAAGCACTGGGCTGATTCCGCTAACAGACGATGTTGGGGTTGCTACTTCTTCATGGTTAGTGCTATAATAAGCAACAGGGAATGAAGATAGAGATGATTGAGGAGGTCGTGGGTATACCACAGTACTGTCATATTTTTGCTTGGTTTCATGCAGAATTATAAGCATTTTGATAGATGGGTATGCTCAAAATCAGATTTTTGTCATGAGTTTCTTGAGCTTAGACTTAATCTTTGAGAAACACACCAAAGACAACAGCAAAAAAGCACATTGATATCCACCGCTGCCTCCTGCCCTGCTGGAGACTTTCTTTCTTGTGTTGAGATGATAGAATAACAAGGTGTGCAAGCTAGAAAATATTATAGGTGGAGTTATACTATGTTGTTGACGAACATCAAGGAAAACAAATGCTTTCTGACTGTTTGGTTGGGAGGGAGGGGATTTATTACTTGAAAGCTCAGTGATTAAGTCGTCAACGTTAGAAAGAAGAAGATGGCTATTTGGAGGATTGAGGAGATATTAAAGGTTGCATAGTACCTACCTTTTGATACAGGGAGTACACAGGAAACCATTAATAGAGTTTGCATGGTAACTGGTAGGTGAAGGATTTTACGACTAAGAAATCCCAAGAGGTAGGATTTTTCTTCAATTGTGAGGTTCATGTATGAAACAGTATAATGGGCCATCTGATGTGGGTGAGTGAAGTTCGAGGCCTACTTGATGATCGCGACGACGAACTAGATTTTCCTTATTTTCTACTATGCTTTATCACCATACTTCTGTTCTTCCCCTTTTCTGGCTTCCCCGATTTTTCTGAAAATCAATTTCTTATATCCAAAGGATCAGCCTTAGAATTGGCAAGTGGCATTTTGAAGAAGTTTGACATGAGTGTGGTTTGTTGAAGAAGAGTTGCAATAGGTTTGGGAATTATCTTAAAAAACCTTCCTATAATATGCAATGAATTAGAAATTAATTAGAAATAACTAAGACAAAAATTAACACATTTTCACATAATTAAGAGGCTTTATTTTTCTTTCAACTCTGGGAAAGATCTGGAACTATGCCGATGCGTCCAGTACTTTTTATTTTCTTCCCAAATCAAACTCTTCATCTACTTGATGATGTTAGTGTCTGAATAGTTTATCTCGCACAGACACTTCACTATTAGCAATTACTCATGAACATCATTTACACTGTCGGTGTTGTTTAATTTGTCAGGACGAAGTGGTCGCCCTTGTAATCAAAATCTGCAGGCCCATCGCTACCATTTGTTCATGAGGCACATATCCAGGAAGCTAGCTGCTTAAAATAATAGTATCCTAAACCAATTATACCAAGCATTAAACAAACCAATAAGGCCTGCCTTGTACACCTTTTCTTGTCTGCCCCATTTTAAGGTGCAGATCATGATCAGGGACATGCATGCATTTTAAGGATATCCACACGACATTAATGATGAACCTGAGGAATAAGAGGTCCACCATTTCAGAAAATTCTATTTGTCCACAGAAGTACCATTGTGGCTTCTTTCTATTAATCATAAATTATCAGAACAATTACAGTGCAATGATGATGTCCTCGGCCATTTCTTGCCACTCTCGGCAGTTTTCTATCAATCTTGGCATGAAAGCAACTTATCAGCCAACAGGAAAGTGTCATTTTTCCGATTTTGATTAACCATATTGAGGTCTGATCAGTCTTTTATAAATAAATCAGCACAGCTAATAATGACGATAGTTGATTAAGGAACAATGCATGGTAAATGATGGATACAATGTAAATAACCATGCCCATTTTTACCAAAAGAGACCACACCCAATAATAGGTCTTTAGGCATACTACCATAAAATTACTGGCTCAAAAGGAAAAGACGTTGGTTTATTGTATGGCGTAGAGAATATAAACATTGTATATATATTCTTTGTGAATCTACTATTTATCCCCAAAGCTTAAGCTTGAATCTATCATTTATCTCAAAAATTTAAGTTATTAAGAAAATGTAGATTTTGTTGATTAAATGTTCTCTAACATTCCTGTATGAAATCCGGGGCCTTAAATCGATGAGCCAAAAGCGTGGATATGGTGGCATGAGAGAGATCTCAAAGGTGTGGACAAAACCTAGTGGTTGGATCCCACATTGCTTTTTTCTTTCACGCAATGCATGTTATATTCCTCCATGATTGAGCGCAATCAAATAGTGAAATAGGGATTACAAATTTACAGGTAACCATGTTTTCTGGTAAGAGTTGGATAATTCCCTGTGACTTTAGTTGCTACATGCCCTATCTGGTTAAGGTAGTCGGACAGTTTTATTTGGCTCTTAGCATTTTTGTTTCTTAACACGGGGCCCCTCCTATAGAGTAATGAGCCTTCCTCTAGGACAATATGGTTGGTGTCTTACAGATCTTCAAGTGTATGCGGGTCCCTTTAATGCAAAATACGAACTACAAAGATTTGCGGATCGAGTTGTATATATATTTGTGTTGCATGCATGTGATCTTCTAATATGAAAAGTTTTAAGATGAGATTCTGATGGAACCCTTCGATCACACTGATCTGGGTGACCAGTTAGTGGCGGAACCAGGAATTCAATTGAAGGGGGTCGAACTCTTAAGGAAAAATGACAAAAAAAAATTTCTTAAGAGTTAAAATATAAAAAATTAAGAATTAAAAACACTAAAAATATTAAAATACATGTACCGTACTATTTGCTGATACTGAGAGGTGGCAATTGGAAAACCATATTAACTGAGATATCCATCAGTAATTAACCAAACATACATTTCAAAGCAATGAATATAAATGTCAACAATTAATTACAAAACCATATTAACTATTGCAATTTTTTTTCCCTTTTTCATCCCCCAAGCCCTTTCTTTTAGTGTTCATTGATATGCAGGGCAATGATTTTACTGCTTCAAAATTTTTCAGCTATTCTAACATGTGAATTGATGATCACAAAATTTTGTGCAACTCTAGTTTCAAAGTTAACAAATCATACATTAACCATACTATATAAATACTACCAAATAAAATACAAAGACCTAAATTTTTTTTTTACTTCTTTTTTCCATGTAATGCCCCTCCATTAGACAAGTAAATGCCACTTCACCAACTTAGCCCACAATCTAGATCACACCCAATGACCCAAGAATAAGACACATGATCTCCCACTAAAGTTTGTCTCTCCCTATCCATCTCGTCCATTGACTAGGAACCTAACCTAAACTTCTATCTCCATCACAATATAGCATAACTCTCCCACTCTTGCATCGAGCCTGCTATAATTTACATTACATACTTCTGAAAACATAATTTTTCTATGTCCTCGTGTGATATTTCACCCCACACATAATTTTTTTTTACCGACCCCCATCGTCACAACGTGGTTCATCCTCTGTGGGTGACCCGACTCATAGCAGTGTGTTTCGTGCACGGACTCGCTAGAAGAGAGCACTGTTAACAAGCAGCTCAGTACTGGGGTTTCACTTACCCAAATGGTCAAAATGCAGAAATTGTTCACAAAGGGGGTGTCTTAAAGCTTTCTTAAATACTTCTACCATTGTTTTAATACGAATTTGTGTGTTATGATTTGTTTCCTTTTCGTTTTAACTTGTGGGTTTTCCTGTGGGAATTGAAATTTCTTCCACTATCGAAGAATCTATAGTTCGATATAAAGCCAACTAGTGGCAGTCCATTCAAGAAAGTATAGTAATTAAATATTAATTGCAACCATATTGCTGCTGCTAGATGAGTAATATTCTAGCATGATATGGAAAACGAGTAGTGGTCCGGCCGCTTGAAACAATCTACGTACGTATAAAGATATAAGGATAGATATGCAGATCATATCTTTGAGTATTTCACAGCTGACTTGTTCCTCCCATATGCATCCCCCCACATGCATCAAAAGATATTGAGCTCTCTTCTTCCTGTTTTAATTTTATTGTTCGTGCTGCGAGTTGACCCATGCTGGGCCTTGCATTTGGAGAAGGATTTATGCACTTCAGTGCTATCTGCAACAAGTTCACCATCCTTTCTTCACTGGCATCTTCTGAAAGCAGTGCCTCATCGAAGACTTCGATGGTCCATTCCTCTTTAACTACTGAGTGCACCCATGTAGACAAATCAAACCCACTGTTCTGGACCAGCTTCCCCGTGGAGTCCGGTTAGAATACGGAGGGCATAACGTGCGAGTGTTACGGGGGCACGACCAGGATTAAAACACGGAAATTCAACGGTCCTCACTGCGCCAGCGAATTAATGAGATGACCCGCTTATTTTACCCGATTTTTTTCAACCCGCGTGTTTTACCCGCAAAACACATGAGCTTCTGTCGTTCTTTTTTCTTCCTCTGTTTTTTGTTTAATTTCTTGTAGGAAACAGAGCAAGTAGTAGCACCATCGATGAGTGGTTGCAGATCATTAACGTTGTGGGATCGCGAACTTCGGTAGCCTTGGTTGCCCTTTAAATTGCTCTAAGCTTTGCTGTTTCTCGATCTTCCTCCGATACTCAGCTTCTAATACCTCTCTGGCACTCTCTCCCTCTCCTTCTCAATTATTGGCAGCTTTATCAAGCGGATGGATGAAGCATCAACTCATCAAGAAGGTCGTTCATCTGTATAGCCACGGTCTCATTAATTAATCATGGGCACGAAGCTAATGCAGGAATCATAGATGCCATGCAAAGTTGTAAGCTTGTCCATCTCTCGGATCTGCTTTGACCAGCAAGTAACGTTTCCAAGCCTTATTTGGATAAAGGGCAGCAATCTCTTCATGCATGGCAACAGGAGTTGATCTTTACACAGTGGTAGTTGCTCGCCTTAGACCGGAAGATGTCACTCCAGCGGGAACTGCAAAAGAATAGCATGCAAGTTGATGATCGCCTTGGTTCCGACTTGTACTGGACCCCACACGCGTTACAGAGAGGCTGTAATATAAACGTCGGGCTCCGGCGAGGCTGTGGTTTCAGAGAGTACAAGGAGACGGGACGTCCAGTTGCATGGAGCAGCTCGAGACCGCTTGCTCCTCGCATGTACCCCGCGGGTTGCAGTTCAAGGTGCAGCGAACGATTGAGTTCAGCCCGAGCGCGCATATCAGCGCGCATAAAAGGGCTGCTAATATGATGACCATGTTGGTGTCAAAGTTGTCCTCGCTGATGTACGAGTCACGCGTCTTGTTCCCATTTTTCGGTGGCAAACTCAGGTCTAGTGTCTCGAGTGCGGCAATGCATATCTTCTATTGCTCAGAGAAATGGTTTTCTGCTTTTTCTTCGGAGGGGTTTCACACACGCGTATACTATACTTACTCACTAGCTCAAACAGAAGTAACTAAAAGAGAGACAAGAGGGTTCTTCTGGGTTATAGTAATGTTGTCAGGATTCCAGCTAGAAAGGGACACAGTAGAAGCATCCTATTTGTCTCCAGAATAATGCAAAAAGACTCGGTTAAATGGTCTTTGTGGATGACTGTCATCCGAATTTGGTACCTTTTCACTGCAAGATTATTCCAGCTTCTTAATCAGAAATGGTCCTACGTACTCTGCTTGCAGCAAAAGATGATTGAGATTCGAATGGAGAGAGTACTACTTTTAAGTTTCAACCTTACCTGACGCTTTCGTTAATTTGCTGGAGAACTTATCGTCGCGGGTGACCCAAAACGATCAGACTTCTTCTTTTGATAAATATCTAGGGTACTGAACCTTTATGGCGCAGGATGTGATTAGTACTCAGTGGAAGACTTGGTTTTTATACCCAAGTTTTTCAAGTCTTTGGAGCGGTCAAGTCTCAGGAGATACACTGCTGGATACATAGGAATTGATAAAAGGTAAGATATTGTTGAAGTAGCTTTGCAGTTTGCTTACCTATAGATCAGCTCCCGTTAAAGATGGAGAGAATTGGCCTTTACAATACACTTGGTCCCAACTTGCCCATACCCAGGCCTTGGTGCAAAACTCAAAGACTTGCTTGACGTGGGAAAACCCATCTCCATTTCACACAAGCTGGCACCATTTTCAACTGAACTATTCGGAGGACGTGCCACAAGAGGTCCGTTTAAGCTTGCTCTATTTCCTACAAGAAAGTAAACAAAAAAACAGAGCAAGAAAAAAAACAACAAAGCTCATTCGTTTTGCGGGTAAAACAGGCGGGTCGAGACAAACGGGTAAACACGCGTGGGTCAGCTCATTAATGCGCTGTCGCGTTTAGAGCCGTCGGATTCCATAAATTTAATCCTGGCCGTGCCCCCGTAACCTCTGCACGTTAACTCCTCAGTATTCTAACCGGACTCTTCCCCGTGAGCAGCTCGAGAAGTATCACACCGAAGGCATAAACATCAAGCTTGAAAGGGCTGTAGGAATGGCCTCCACTCGGATTTTTGTTTTGACACCCTTGCCTTGGGAAGGAAATGTTTCGTCTTGATTTTCAACCGCCATTAGACCGTATTCGCTGATGCGCGTATGCATATTTCTGTCAAACAAAATGTTTGTGGATTTTAGGTTGCCATGAGCAATCCCGTCTTCATGCAGATCCTTGTGCATAAATGCCAAAGCCTCAGCAATGCTAGCTGCAACACTTAGTCTGCTTCCCCAGTCAAATGTGTGGCCATCTTTTGATCCTGAAACCAATTATGATGATCAAGATACATATCTAGTTAGGTGTTTCTCTTGCATGAGAAATTATATTTTTTAGTACCACGTCATATAAAATTTCCCTCCCCAAAAGGGTGTAATTAGGGCCTGGAGATTAAATGGGAGAGAACAATTTTTATCAGACTAGGGGGAAAATCCAGATGGTGTCTAGAGTTTTGTGCTAATACATTTATTGTATTCCTAAGCAGCCTAAATCAGGTTTCCCAGTCGAGCATAGTAGGGTTTGTGTCATCTCCTAGTACAAAAGCACAATTCCCAGTCATTCAAACCTATGGGCATATGCGTGCATTCTTCTGTCAGCTCCTTTTCCATTAATTAATCTCGTTCCACATTTTAAACAAGTACAGCTTTAAGCTTCCCTTTTTTCTTTGGTGGCGAAGGGGCACTGAAGAAACTATTTACTTTAACATTCTACAGCGTACGTACATAAGATGAGATATACTCAGAATGAGACATTACCATATTGGAGAAGCTGGAACAGGCTGCCGTTCTGCTGATATTCATATACCAAAAGCTTCTCTTGCTCGGAGCAATAAAATGCAACCGGTGGCAGTACATGGGAATGCCTCGCCAGGTCTAGTTTCCTCATCCTGCGACGGAAATCTTCTTCAGAAATTTCCCAATCCTTGATTCTTTTTACGGCCAAAATCTCCCCGCTATTGAGCATCACTTTGTAGAGGCTTCCATGCTTTCCTTTCCCAAGCAATTCAGCTGGAGCTCTAAGCAAGTCCTCAAATCGAAGTGCCCTCACCGTTGAACTCGTGAGAACCACCAGTTTAGATATCGCCACTGAACTCTCAATAGATGTCATTGAAAACTCTGGCCTGTTTATACCAAACTTGAACTCGTTGGATGTTTCACTAGGCTTATCGCTACTGATATGAGTGATATCCACCGCCATTTCCTTCTTCGGAACCTTTTCTTCTTTGGACACCTTTTTGCGCATTAATTTAAGGGCCAAGAAGACCACTATAATCACGCCAAGGACTATATAGCCGGAGTATATAAGAAACTCCTTAGGTGAAGATGATTTCAGGCGACCAGGTACTGGACAGGCTGTTGATAGTGGTTTTCCACATAATTCGGGATTACCCGAAAAGCTGTCTGCAGTGAAAAGGCCTTGGACATCAGGAATTGGTCCGTTGAAATTGTTGTTGGAAACGTTGAATTCTTCTAAGTTGGAGAAATCAAAATTCGGTATTCCTCCACTCAGATGATTATTCTGGGCCAAAAAGGTTTTCAGGCCTGAAATCCGAGGCAGATAAGGAAGCTCATCGGAGAGGTTATTGTCAGATATATCAAGCTTCTTCAAGTTACCCAACCCCGAAAGAGAGTCCGGAAGGCGACCAGAGAATTTATTCCCACTTAAATACAGGTGAATCAAATTCTTACATTTTCCTATCTCTTCTGGTATTGACCCACCGATTGTGTTGTTTTTCAGACTAAGGTAAAGAAGAGACTTCACCATGCAAATAGAACTGGCACTAAAGATTCCAGTGAGGTTGGACCCATCAAGAATTATTTGGCACACAATCGCAGGCTTCTCACAGCAGGTCACTCCCACCCATCTGTTATTGCAAGGGTCTGAAGATATGCTCCAGCCAAAGTTGATATGTCTTCGTGGATTACCTGGTGAGAGTTTTTCCATGAATTGAACTAGCGCATGTCCCACCTCAGTTTCTTCTGCAATTGCCAATGGAGTGATGAGAAAGATCAAAATGGGGATCACCCAGATGGAAATTCGATCCATCTTTTGATGGACAAGTCGAAATTTGTTGTGGCAATGGCTCTGTACTTTGCTTGTCTTCTTCGTCTAGGGGGTTTGGCTGATTGGAATTGTGAGACAATAAGAAATTAAGAAGATGGTTTTGCTTAAATCACTTATGAAATGCCAATTGGGTGATACTCGTTCACCCTCGGTTGTTTGAAGTAGTCCGTATGTGATTGCCAAAAAGGACTAATTGAAACAAGCCAAAAGGCACAAAATGACTTTATTTCAACACACTTGGAAGCCGGCAAACGGTCACATTGGGAATGACAGGTCCCTTTGGCTTCCCACCGACCACAACGTTTGCTGGTGCCATTAAGACCATTCTCATCGTCATTTTTGTGTGTGGAAGAGACTTGCCAGCAATGAAGTAGCCAGTACACGAGAAGTCCATTGGAATGGATCAAACGGGAGTCGAACAGACTAGAGTCTTACAATTTGTTTGGTTTCTTGTAAAAGACGGTAAAACGTAGATATTAATGATAGGCCTGCTTCAGTTGAGCAAAAGGTATTACAAGGGTTAAGATGCTCTTTTCCGAGTGGCGTGTCCGAACAATTAAACACAGATATATTGACCGCGGGCAATATATTAGTTAATAATGCATTGCCTTCTTCGAGATCAGTAAGCAAACTCCGATAAGCCAAAAGCAACCAGGCAATCCATAATTTAGATGCCAATGACTTAAAATATCCATTATAAGCGACACTTCTGTGAATCCACAGGCAGAGTAGCGGCTCAAACTACAAGTTGGAGCATAATAACCCTTCGCTCTTTCAAGAGCCAAAGAAAGACCTGAGAAGCAATGAAGACCTTCCAGATGCCGCTCTCTCTTTCTCACAAGCTGATTGCAAATGTCTTTCTGCAGGAAAAAATATTTCCTCTCTCAATAGGTTTTCCCCTCTGGCCTTGTAAACCATAAAAAACTACTCATCTAGACTATGTGAGAGTAATAACAGCAAAATATGTGAGCAAATTAAGCTAAGGTCTTCCTTTTTTTTCTTCTTCTTTTACTTCCATAAATCGGTTTGGCACTTTGGCATCCCTTCCAATTCCATAACATTGTGTTTCTGAGGAAACACTCCTCAATGTATACACCTTTGAATCTATATGAGAAAAGTGCTGTAATTTTGAACTTGTTTTAGTGTGGCGCAGCTGTTAATGTCCTGAAGTTGAGATATATTGTCCAATTAGCCGAACACTGAATGATGATAGGGTCAAACTTGGTTCAGGAGTTTTTTGTAGCATCAAGTGGTGATGGAGCGAACCCGTGGCCCCAGTCAATTCATATCATATACAGGGGTTGGCATTATCTGTGAGATTAGCATAGAGGGTAGGGCACCAAACATCTCTTCCCTATATCTTCCAAGCGCACAGAATTCCTCGGCCACATTCTCCCCATAGTAGATAAGAAGCCTACACAGTACACTCAAATCATCTGTTTATCTCAAAGCGCACAGGGTCCAGACTATTCAGATAAGCTGGCTGAAGAACTACTGCGTCATTAGTACAAGTGAGATACTGAATCCCAAACAGAATATTAGGAGAAAGAAAGATTGATTAACCAAAACTTGTCGATTTCTTCTGTTTCTTTGATTTCCATTTCATCCCCTGCACCTTAAAATATCAGTACAGGCATTACCACCGAAATCTCTCGCATCAATCATGATTCTACGGGCAAACAAACATCTACGTACAACTAGTAACAATCGTAAAGGGTAAACATTATAGGGGTTTCTTTGCTTCTGCTATAGGGAGGTAATGATAGAACAAAAGCCTTCAAATTTTCATTATGGGTCGGCATGTCCGGCGATATCATCATCACTGGAATCTCTTTCTTCGTCAGTGATGTCCTCTTCGCCACTGTCCACTTCAGCTGTTGAATTCATAATACTCTCCTTCTTTGCATATCGCTCACAGTATTCTGAGTGCACACATAAATAGCGGAAAAACTTAAATTTGTAATTCCAGAGTAAAAGGTTCACCTTGACCTTAGAATAATGTGTATTACAATGTGTTAAGAAGCAATCTCAAAGAAGAAAACATCCTAATAAAACTTGATGACCGAAGTACTCCCCATATGCTGCTATTCTTTAAAATAGTGATAGTGGAACCAACTTATGTTGGGGAAAAAATTCACCTTGGCAGTTGGCAGTAGTGAATGTGAAAAGGGTATGGAAGAGAAGAAAGAGTGTAGAATTTAGGCAGAATCTTGCATCTGACCCTTAGGCAGAAAGTTTTGATTTCTAAGGAGATTCGTGGTCAAATCATCCAATTTTTTTGTTTTTGTTTTTTAAGGTTCTTCTTCTCATGCTATCTACACAAAAAAGACATAAGAGAGTCCTTAATCAACTTACCAACATAATTTTCATGTCACAAACAAATGTCCTGGGTAACCCTCAAACAAGCCCTCTGCAGAACTGCAGAGTGAGTTCCCAAATTGAACAATTTCATATCGTTCTGGTTCTTCCTTGAAGTTGGTGTGCTAGAAAACTATTCAGTATTACAAAATGAAGAAAGGTCGTTTATATCATAATCAAGTTTTCACCTTTTACTTTCTGATCATACTGCTTTCGGTCCTTCATCATCAGTGATGCAGCATCACCATTGAGTGGGTCAGAAGGATTCGGATAAAGCAAGAGTTGTGGAAGGAAAACTTCAAACACATTTAACAGATCTGTGCCAACAGAAACCATAGTAATCCAAGTTAATTAAAAATGGTACATGGAAGTTCGAACACATTCTGAGCAGGGAGGGACAAATGGGTTTTACAACATGTAAAAAATAGGAATATAGACATCTTACAAACTACTTTGGAAGAATTAACTGAAAATAAAGTTGATTAGCAGTAATTACCAAACATTGGACTCCAAGATTGATTGATAACATCCAAGCACACAGAACCAGATCTGCAATCAGTGAAATAAAAAAACTGAACTTCTCTTGACAACAAACTTAAAAGAATATCATCTGCAGACATTTTTCAACAACCTCTGAAACGTCCAGCTAAGCAAACCATATTGCCATTCATTGATGCTTCTTGAGAATAGTAGCCAGCCAGAATGTTTTTCTTGTCGGTAAGAGGTAAGTAATATTATAAAGGAAAATGTATAGCTTGGGTGAACAAACACTCTTAAGTGTTTAATCACAGTATACAAAACACAGCCCAGCCACATTGACTATTAGCCAATACCATTACAATACAAACCGATGAACAAAAGTTTAGTTGATTGCAATAGTGAGCTTTTCATATGATCAAGCCAACAGAGGTCCAGAAGCTTTTTTTTATTGCAGTTAAATATTCCAAGAGCATCAAAGTTTAGTTGAAAATGATAATAGTATGTGATTTGCTTGAGGTATAAGTTGCTCACAATTCATCAACGTTTGGGTGGTATATCTTGTTCACAAACCCAATAGAAGGAGACTTGTATGGATAAGCGTCAGGAAGCTCAACATGGATTTTCCAAACCCCACCTTCATAAAGGCCTGAAACCCACATTTGAATAACAAATAGAATACAACATCAAAGAACTATATTGTAGATAACCAAAACGGCTTTTACGAAAGATGAAAAAGAACTTTCAGAGGAATCATTCACTAAAATACGAAAGAGAACAGTAAAAAAACTGGATTCCCAAACCATTCTCTTCAATATCAATCTCTCAAAAATCAACCAAAACAAAGAAATTTAGGATCAAAACCTTATCCAAAATTGAATTAGAATCTAATTTTCCATTATCTTTTAGCATCATGTAACTCCTGCGTATCCATGGACATCACCACACAAAGATAGCTGAACAATGCTGATCTCATTAAAAAAAGTGTCACTGGATAAGAAACACAAATAATTTCTGGTGATATACATTAAGGATATTTAGCAATGTAGAAGGAATGATAATGGGATCTATTTTCGTTTCTGTAGTATTTAAAAGTGCACAGACACCACAATGTTTTCAAGGACTTCGCCTAGTATATATCCCGCATTGGATTTCAACAACTAATTTTTCTGTCGTTATTCGTAGAATCCCAATATCAAAATTTACCCTCATAGAGATCATAACCATCAAAGCATCACAACAATGTAAATGACATGATAAGGAAATAGAACCATGAGAGTAAGGAAAGTACTTTCTTTCGGACCATGGAATTCCACATTGAATTCATTGAGTCCATCATTTATTGTCTCCACGTTGTAATCACTCATCATCCTGGAAAGCATTAACACATGTGAGAGGCGCCAAACAAAGTTCATTAGTCATAACTTCAGCATGTGAAATTGGGATTGCAAGCCTGAAAGAGAACTCATTATACAAGGCCAGCTTTATCAAACTAAAGAGAAAACAATATAGCTTTTCAGGGATATAACAATGATGAGCAACTTACAACTTCATCACATCCATCTCTCTCCTCTTGCTTGGAGAAGACATCTTGGCTTTATAAACTAACCGAGACCTGCTATTGTCCATTAATGAAACTCACTGTTTCCTCACGTGTTAATTAAAAGAGTTAACTTCAATGCAGTCACATGCACATTTGTGTCCAGGGATACCTAGAGTTATAAAATGACAAATAAGATAGTTTAGCTTAAGAGAATAAGCACATACCGTCTTTGCAGACACTCACAAGATGTAATATCAGATGGAGAAGCAGGAAGCAGAACAAATCAGAATCCTCAAATTTTGATAGACAACTGAAACTTGGAACGAGGAAGGCATGTACCTGTTGATTCAAAAAGAAATTACAAATCAGAAAATGGAAACATATTTTAACAACAGTTTAATCTTCCTTAAATGAAATTAGGCTTTGATAAACCCTGAGATCACAAAACTGGGTCTAAGGAGTTATTTAAATTTCCACCATTAACATCTTCACATTGTTAGACTTTCAAAGTAGACCAATCTACACTCAGACAAGCACTTAAGGGAAATCACCAGTAAAGTGCAGGGTAAAATTGAGAGGATGACATAAGACAATGGTAATTCAACTGTTAATGTGTCAGCAGCGGACACATATAGCATAACCAGGCCATGTCTCAATCATCATAGACCCATAAGAAGAAACAACACGAAGAAAATGAAGTGGAAGAAAATGAGACAAACCATTCTCATGATAAGATGCAAAGCTACATTATCCTGCTCCTGAATCAAGTAAAAAGAGCATAAACCTTTCTACCCCACTTAGTAAAGAGAGTAGAACTCAGATTGCCTTCAAGGGCTTTCTTGCAACCCAAAAACACTAGTCGTTCTAGGACTACCATCTTCTTCACTACAAAATGAAAGTGGACTCACTGTGGTAGAGTGGTATAGGGTTGTCCAAGCCTCCTGTGAGCTGGGTCATTAAGTAGACTGCATTCACACAAACCATTGCCCTTAAATTGCCTACATCTCAAGCTCAAACTGGCTACCTTGTCTTATAAAAAAGTACGTAGCTACACAACTATATGATGGTGCAACATACATGCATGATTGCATACATCCCTACATAATACATAAATATATCATATTTATGTATAGGCCTCTTATGTTGTCTTTTCAGCAAACAACTCTTTAGCACCCAAGCAGCAAAGTGATACATTATCCATCAAGGATCACGAAGGCAAACTTCGTGAATCAACAAGTTAGTATTCTATTTGGATCTATGATTAAGGCCATTACGATACCGTTATCAAAAGTAAGCTGAAAAAATTTCCACGAAGACTAACTTTCGAGCAAGATACGTAACATCAATGAATGACAAAATCTATGATAGTTCACAGGCAATTAATCATTTTTAGATTAACAGAAAATTAACTTTCCTTAACCTGCTCGAGTTCCTACTGAAATGAGGAAAACAGACACTGATGGTAGAATTTTTGGTCTTGATAGTAGCATTTCAAAAAGGGTACCATATTCCATCTTGACATGAACAGAAAAACCAATGCGTAGCGTCTAATCCGCAATACAATCACTCAATTCACAAACACCTTGTACCATCAATAGAAATATAAGGGGCAGACGGAAAGATTTTGAATCGTTTTACTAAACCCAGTTCAATCCCATATCCACAGAAAATTTCTCTATATTCCGTCCCTGTTCCGGCAAACAAATAGCGTATTACCAACTTATGATAATTTACAAAATAGAACATTAACAGAAGTGGCGGAGGCGTATTTATTATTCTTCAGAGCCAAAAGCTCCATCCAGTTCTGAGATTGTACACAGACTGGATTCATGACAAGATCTGTGGATTACCCCGTAAGCAAATCCAGAGAGAAACAACAAACAAACCGTGCCCCATTTGATTGATTCCTGAGAAAAAGCTGGAAAAGAAAAAGGAAAACTTGGTGTCTTACGATTGCCACTCAGTTTCCCAAGAGAAAAATCCAAGGACCCTTCCACGGGTAGGGGCTTGTGATTCTTGATCGGAGAAAAGAAGTCCCGAGAACTAAACGGAAAGAGATACGGGAAACGGGGAAAGAGAGATTTGAGAAGGACAATACACTTCAAACTGATTGAGAGAGAGAGAAAGAAATTCGTATATATGCTACATAAGACATGTATGCATGTGTGTCCATATGGAATGGGAGACACAGAATACGGGGGACGTGAGTTTCGACGTGTTCAGTGGCACGCGTTAGGAATTCCGTGATGCACGTGGCGGAGAGCTTTGCGGTATCCTAATTAGTAATTAGTGGTGATTAATATTGTCATTTACCTCCAGATTTTTTACACCGGCAATGAAGCAGCACTTTGCCGCTGGAGTCTGGAGCAATAGCCACCCATCATCACCAGGGGTGTAAGTCCGGTCCGACCACCGGCGGAGCTCTAGATCTGGTTCCGGGAATATGAGGTCTGACCCTTTCAACTGGAAGTATATTTGGAGTTTTTCTGGAACCGGAACTTTTCGCCGATTCAGCAGAAAACCAGTTCTGGTTGTTTTTTTATTTTTAACTACATATTAAAATGATGTCCTTCTATTTAAAATATAATGACGTCGTTTAGTTGATTTTTTTAAAAAAATAATAATAATATCGGTGATAGAAAACCTAATTCTCTTCCCCACTCTCCTTCGTGACCCTCCTCACTCCTCGTTCCTCACTCCACACAGTCACTCCCTCAGCTCTCTCTCTATGTTCGTCTGCCATTAGTCTCTCTGCCTATTGCTTGCATTGCCACATTTGACGGGATTAACGTTTAATTCATTTGCTAGGGTAGTCGAAGTGCCGGTGATAGGTTATCTAATCATCTCTCGCTTGAAGAAGCAGAATAAGCTAGTCGAGGCCTGTTTTTGTTGTTGTGGTGCAAAGTTCGTTTGTTTTTGCTTGCTTCTAAAACTCCTTGGCTTGATTTTTGGCAGGTGAATTTTTTAAAACAAGATTCTGGATATTTTTTTTTCGAAGTCAAGTTTCATTGCTGAAACCAAAGATGACAAACAGGCCTTACAAAAAAAGGGAGATTACAGATCACGACAGATAATAGAAAAAGAAATAAGGTTCACATAAACAAATCCCTCAGTTGAAGTGATGGCTGCCCACTTCGCTAACAAATGCGCCATTTGGTTCGATTTGCGAGGGATCCATTGTACACTCCAATCTGGAAACCGGCTCAGTTGTGATAAAATAAACTCCACCTGTGTCGAGATACTCCACAGAGGGGGATCCGGTTTGGAATTGATCTCTCATACAAGCTGGAGAGAATCACATTCAAACACCACTTTACGCCAGCCAAGTCGGGAAGCCTGAGTCATTGCAGTCGAAACTGCTATAGCTTCACCAGGCAAAGGGTCCATAGCGTTGATTCATTCCATGTACACGGCACAGAGGGAACTTGAGCTGTCCCTGCAGGACATCGCTATGAAAGACCCATTGTTGCGCACTGCCACATTTGTATTTACTTTCAATCAGCCCGAGTCTGGAGGTTTCCATATATTGTTGCCCAATCTATCAATTTCAATTCAAGCCACTAAATGATCATGCACCCTGGAACTGACAAACTTTATAAGAGTATGGGGGATCACTACCTTACCATTATGCACAACATCATTACGAGCTTGCCATAACTTGTTGAGAACAATGACAACATTAATTATCAAGGCTCGATGCTCACGGTGGTGCATAGTATTTCCTCCCTTTTCAATGACAATAAATTCTATTAATTGTGTCATCGAAGTAAGAGGAATGCAGGTGATATCCAAGGATCCCTACGAATATCAACATCGCCACTTCCTGGCAGTATGCACCACCCCTCCTCGATGATTGGTCTTGTTTGCATTATTCCTTTCCAAGCCCACGATGCATTTGATTTCACCTCTGCTTCTAGAAAAAGGGTTGTAGGAAAATACTTTGCTTAAAAAAATTTGAACCCAAAGGTGTTGGGGTTGGTGTGGATTATCCAAGCCAATTTAGCAATACAAGCCCTATTAATCTCATAAGTATGAGAAAACCCCAAACCTCCATTGGCTTTTGGAAGACACAGCTTGTCCCAGGCTCTGGGTGTAAAGTTTCGGTTTTTGGATTGGGGGAAACCCCACCAAAAATCTTTTAAAATCCAATCAATGTTCTCACACCATCCCTTCAGTAGTAATAAAGTAGGCATACAATATTGTGGAAGGCCAAGAGCTACCGCTTTGATCATTGTAGTACGGCCCGCTTGAGATAAAGTTCAAATCTTCCATCCCGCTACTTTTTGCAGCACCTTAGCTTTCACTTCCCCAAAAGAAGCTTTTTTTAATCTGCCAACAAAAAGGGGTAATCCCAAGTATTTGCTGGAAAAAGACATGGATTTGAGTTTAAGGATGGATTGCATAGATGCGATAATCTGAGGGTGAGTATTTCGGCTGCACCAAATGGCAGATTTAGAATTGTTTTCCATTTGCCCAGACCACCGTGCATATCGCTCCAGAATAGCATGAATCTTCATAGCTTCGCGCCCATTTGTACGACAAAAAATATGAAGATTGTCAGCAAACATTAGATGAAAAATAGGAGGGCATACATCGCTACTTTTTATACCATGGATCAATCCAAGATCTTCAGCACGACAAAAGAGCCGCGAGAGCACTTCTGTTGCAATAATGAAAAGGAAAGGTGAGAACGGATCACCTTGCCGCAAACCCCTCTCCGACTGAAAAAATCCATAAGCACTGCCATTGAGGAGAATCAAAAAGAAATAGTGGATAGCCGAAACATTTGAGTATATGAAAGATAAATTTCCATTTGAGCCGATCATAGGCTTTTTCTATGTCCAATTTAATGGTAGTCAACCCTTTACGCCCCTGTTTGAATTTCATCGAGTGCAGAATCTCCTGAACTATGATCACATTTTCTTGGATCAATCTTCCGGGACAAAGGTCGCTTGGGAAACAGAAATGAGCTTGTGCATGACTACCTTCAACCTGCTGGTCATAAGTTTAGAAATAATTTTGTAAGCAACATTACATAGACTTATAGGTCGGAAGTGACTTACCAACGTAGGGGTTGCATTTTTCGGGATCAACGTTATAAACGTTTGATTTAGCTCCATAGAGAGAGTTCCTGATCTGAAGAAGGCTTGCACCATGTTGAGAACATCCATGCAAATTGTTGACCAATAATGCTAATAAAAAAGGGTTGTCATCCCATCAGGCCCATGAGCCTTTGTTGCTCCAATGCTCACCACCGTTTGATAAATTTCTTCAGCAGATGGTATGGCACACAACATTTCATTTTCATCTCCTGATATATAGGGGTGGATTACCTTTTCAATACCCGTTGCTAGTTCAGTATTTGAGGATTTGTAAATATCCCGAAAATACTGCAGAAATAAATCCCCAATATCCTTACGGGTATGTTTCCATCGCCCCGAGGAGGTTTGAATATTTTCCATGTAATTCCGGCGCCTTCGGATCACAGTGGAAGTGTGAAAATGTTTAGTATTGAGGTCCCTTGTGGTTAACCATGTGAGTCGAGACTTTTGTTTCCAGAGCAGTTCTTATCTACGCATTTCTTCTTGGAGCTGTGAACGAAGAGAAGTCTCGGCCTCAAATTGATTTGCAGTTGGTACATCACATTCATGCATTTACTATTCATGTGACGGTATTGATACTCTTGAAAGGTATTTTATTTGCTCGTAGCTCGCGTTTGATACCGGATAAAGCAAATCTTGATTTTCGTTTCCCTTGTGATGGACCTGGAAGAGGGGGGACATGTCAAGTATCTGCTTGGGATCATGTCTTTTTAGGGCTATTCTTATGGGCACAGGCATCCCAGGTAATTCAGTCTTATGGTTCTTCATTATCTGCATATGGCCTTTTTTTCTTAGGTGCTCATTTTGTATGGACTTTTAGTTTAATGTTTCTATTAAGCGAAGGTGGTTATTGGCAAGAACTTATTAAATCCATCGTTTGGGCTCATAGTAAATTAAAAGTTGCTCATGCTACATTGTCCAAGGACGTGTTGTAGGAGTAACTCATTACCTTCGGTGGCAAGCGTTGAATATCATCCAGTTGCTGACGTAACTGGGCTATTTTTTTCTGTATATGGCCATAACTGTCTTTATTCCACTGTCTCAAGGCTTTTTTTGCAGATTTGATCTTCCATATTAATTGGTGAGCTGGATAGCCATGTTGCGGCTGGTTCCATGCAGCAGACACCACCTCTCGACTCGAAAGCTCCCGGGTCCAAAAATTTTCAAAACGGAAGGGCTTTGAACCGCCCTTTTGGTACCCTGTTGTGTAAGGGACAACTGGAGCATGATCTGAAGCTTTACGAGGCATATGGCGCAACATTTGCCATACCTCGATCAAGCCGTTCCCGGATCTGTTGATAGCCCTTTCGTCCATTGCACCATTGTATGGATTTCTAGTACATCCAATATCAACTAGGCCATGCCGAATAGAGAGCTGATATACATAATCTCTAGAGGAGCTGACATAGGGTCTACCTCCTTGTTTATCACCATTGTGGGAGATGACATTGAAGTCTCCAAGCACTAGCCACGGCTTGTGAATGGAATTTCCCAGATCAAAAAGGTGGTCCCAGAATTGCTCTTTACTTTGCCATTTCGTTGGGCAATGGATAAAAGATAAAATCCAAGATTGGTAGACAGGATCTGAGCGGATAGTTACACTAATCATATGGCGGCTGGAAATGTTGAAATGTGGTAGTCCCACATTGTTTAGTGTAGGAAGATTTTGGCTTATAAATAAGCCTCTTGTAATCTTTTAATTATATAAATGAGATGTAATAAATTCAATTGGGTTTTCACAATTGTGTGTCTCATTTATCTAAAGAGTACCAGCGACTTCTCGGCTCAGTACCGGCAACCTTTGTTATTATTTTCTTCCTGTAATTATTTTTTTGTAACTCCAAATTCAAGGTTTGTACACCTTAAGTTTGTGGGGGAGTGTTGAAATATGATAGTCCCACATTGCTTAGTGTAGGAAGATTTTGGCTTATAAATAAGCCCCTTGTAATCTTTTAATTATATAAATGAGATGTAATAAATTTAATTGAATTTTTCCATAATTTAGTGTCTCATTTATCTTAAGTAAAAAAAAAAATTCTAACAGGAAAAAATGCACATCACAAAGCACCCGCGGTCTCCAAGCGAAAATAATCCCACCACTTAAATCAATCGCTGGAGAGTCAATGCTACGAGGAAAACCCAGATTACTAAGAAGTCCTTTGGCATGTCTAATATTTGTCTCAGCAATGCAGAGGCAGTCGGGATTTCACTACCTTATAAGCGCCCGTAGTGCTTGAATTGCCGGACCACGGGCTAGACCCCGGCAATTCCAATACATGATTATCATGGTTGGGGTGGGGGCATGATAAGGCCCGCCTCATCTGCCCTTGATACTTCCCTTGATACTTCGTCAATATCCATAGCCTCCCTGCTACCGCTTTGTCTAGTATGCTCCTGAGAGTAGCGACTAAGTAACGCAGCACTTTGTTTTGCAATTTTCTTCCACCATGCCAAAGGTAACTCCTCATCAGAGAGCTCATCCTCATCTGGGTCTGCCTCAAATTCTAGACGTCTTTTGACCCCCAGTATCGAACTATTAGACTTTAAACTGAATCCACCTTTGCGGAGGGGGTGTTTCGAAAGCTTCTTGTTCGGCCTCATCCACCAGTTCATGAATTACCGCCCCCTTTTTCTTTTGGTGGGTTTCTATAACCCGGGCCTCTTCCTCCTCTGGATATTGGGCCCATGTGGGAGAGGCTCAAATAGGCAACGGGCCCCTGGTACACATTTCTGCAGCTGTTGCTTGTAGACTTGTAGTAGGCCTTTTCCAATTCGATAAGAAGTCAACATGACGATCCCAGTTGATTTCAGAGGCTGCCACGATCTGGGACTCCTGACATTCAGCCAATTTTGAAAGACCCGAATTAAATGCATGGGAGATTCCCAGGTGGTTGCGCAGACATTGAGTATTTTTCGAAGCCTGTATCGGCAGAGAACGTTGGTGGTGGGATAACTCCTTCCCACTGTGACTTCTCTCATCCATGTTCTCGTTAACTGTGCAAGCTTCAGTGGGTTTGGCCATTGCGGAAAGAGACTGGTTTGTTTTCAGCTCTGCAGCAGAGTTTAGAACACTTTGTTCTGAATGAGGGACCTTACAGGGGACTCGGAGAGGGAATCAGCGAGTACGTCCTAACCGGCCGTCAGATGGGTGACACCGAATTAATGAACCCATACGACGGCCGATATTAAAATGAATTAAAAAATTCAAACGAACGAAAAAGAAAACGTTAGACAGTGTTAAAATGAAACGGTGAACAAAACTCACCGTTTCATTATTACCCTCAGAATACTCAGAATACGCGTCCCGCTCAGTTTTTAATCTTGGGTGACGCCATTAATGCCGTCGCTGAGCACGTGTTTCTCCAAAAGCAGACTTGGTTGGCAAATTAGATATCAGAAGCACGATTACAGGAATGATCACCTGTAGGTTGTAAATCAAGAGAACACGAATAAAAGTTTTAACTGTTGAAAGAAAGGAGCTGGACAAGGGTGGTCAGAATCTTGTCGTCAACTAAACTAGAACTCTCTCGGTTCTTCAGGATTGCGCCTGTGTTTAAACGACACAAAAGTTACGGATATAAAATTGTCTCATCTTTAGAAAGAAATTGGTAGTTGAGCGAGCGGAGTTCACATGAAATGGATATCTAATGAGTAGATAAAAGTGTATTTCAGATTTACAGATCTTAAAAAGGGCAGTGTTTAGGATGCAACCCAGTTAGTCATGCTTCACAGGGCATAGTGCTTAGGATGCAACCCAGTTACCAAGGCTGGGCGCGCGAGGCATGGCGCGCTGGGCGCGCGACAGGGCCTGGTAATTACCAAGGCTGTCGCGCGCGCGAGGCATTGCGCGCTGGGCGCGCGACAGCCTTGGTAATTCCTTGTTGTCGTTGCAATCCACATGCTTTCCACCGCAACTTCCCCCAACTGTCTGAACAGGTTAAATACCATACAGATTAAAGTGTCTAACTGTTCGGACCCCACTCTCAAAGCGTTGCCAGAAAGGAAACGTCTAGAACATCAGCCCACAAAACCGTGTATGAAAGGCGTACCAGCTGGTGACCACGTGGACACCCAGCCCCCCGCGCCTTCCTCGTATAACCCCACGCTGGATCGTGTTAACGCGGGCACTTCTCTTTGCTTATTTTTTTCCCTTTTTTATTTTTATTTAATTTTTAATTTTCCCTCTTTGAATAAGCACTTTGCTTTTCCGCTAAACTGCATAGATTATTTTTGTGACCCACATTCCCCAACGGCTCGAAGCCAACTTCTCTCCACCAAACTCCTGCGGTTTCATTATCACCAGCTCCTCTGTTTTCGTCCTCTCCAACAGCTTGATGTGTTCGTGTAAAGCTTCCTTCAAGTCGTACCACTTTTTTTTTGTTTCTTTAGTTGAAACAGAGTACTTACCATTCAACTCCAATTACAGCCACGTACTTCTTCTTCCTTTGTTTGCTAGAAGGAGCTCGTTATCTGTTAAGACCATCGCGGCTTTGCTTTTGTTAACGAGCTTATAGTAATTCTCATAGAACCCCACGCTGGATCATGGTGTCAGCTCTCAAGCACGTGCTCAGCGAAGGCATTAATGGCGTCACCCAAGAGTTTTGACCAAGTTCAATGCCATGATTTCCGGCCTATTCCAGCTTAGAAGTGCATACGAGTGGGTTGTCACTAAGAAATCTGGGCGTTCATCAGAGGGTGAGCTGGTCTCCTTGGTGGTTGAGAAGGAGCCCAAACATCAATGTGGGGGCTCAGTTCCCAATCTTACGAAGGAGCTAGCATTGTCTTTCCTTCTTCTAACAGCTTCAGCAAGGAGTGTACTGTCGGCTCGGGGAATCCATTTCTACTTTTTGCTGTTTCATGGGATGTCATTCCTGCTGGTTGGTTTAGATCTGATTGGCGAACAAGTTCAGTGACCAAAAAGAGACAAGGCAGTGGTTCCATGCGTTTGTATTCAAAAAAATATCAGCATATGAGAAAAAACGAAATACCATTTTTTGACTTAATAAATTGCAGGAAAACACTCCAAATTATAATGACCTATCAGAGCATACAAAGTTTTTGTACAGCAAAGAGATAGGAATTATAATGCCCTATCAGCTATGAGATTTTCGGCGCCCTGTCGCGCGCGGCCCGCGCGCCGGTCTGGGATTTCGAATAAACGGGAAAGGGACCGTTTTAATGAAACGGTGAGTTTTGATACTTAACGTCTCGCCAACTTCCGTTTCTTTCGTTTTGTTTTTTTAAGCTACTTTAATACCGGCCGTCGGATGAGTTCATTAATTCGGTGTCACCCATCCGACAGCCGGTTAGGACGTACTCGCTGCTTCCCTCTTAGGAGGGAATCCGAGTCCCCTTACAGGGGCTGGGATTGTCATTCGCTTTGCTACCACTAAAGGGACCCGAGAACCTACGATGCTCCGAAACTTCAGCTTTCATTTGTGCACTGAAACCATGCGGACCAGGAGCTACAACTGCCTCATAATTGCACGTATTGTGGGAATGACCAACCGACCGTAGTTATAACACAAATCAGCAATTTTTTCATATTTAAACTGGATCCATATACGATCTCCAGTCTGCCTCTCGTAATAATAGCCCGCAACCAATGGGTGCATTAAATCCACCATAATCCTGCAACGTAGAAACGATGTGCCCCAAACATGCATCTGGGACTTGAAGTTTTACTTCAAGAACCTCACCCACGTTGGCCGCTGAGAAGATAACCATATTTCGAGTAAGCTTTCCCAGTGGGAGGCCATGTATCTGTATCCATACCGGGGCTTTTGTAAATTCAATCTCCTGCAGGGTTCTACCCACCTCTCATGGCTTTAAAACCAACATAGAACCTTTAATATTCCAAGAGCATTGGTCTAAAATCTTCTGCCTAATGCCAGCACGAGGGAAGGAGAATATTAAAACATCATTCGTACCTTCTTCCATTTCGAGGTCCTTTATATAACTCCACGATTTAAATATGGCTTCTCGAACTCCTATTTTATTCCGAGTTTTAGTGGAGAACAACTTCCCTACCAAGCACTGTCGGATCTAAGAAGGCCGACAGGGGCCATTTGCCACTGGTTGTTGCTATTGCTATTTTGATTTTTCTTGCCACAAATAAATATCATGTTTGAATACCGTGGTTATTGGTCAAGGGTAGATTTTGTGGGAATAAAAATCTAAATTTCGGTCTGTTTCCAGTTAGGATGAAAATCTAAATTTTGAATACAGTGGTCAATGGTAGATTTTGTTGTTGCTATTTTGGTTTCTAGATTTTGTTTCCAGTGGAGATAAAAATCTTAATTTTGCTGTCGTGGGTTATATAAGGATGATATATTTCACAGCCTCTTTATTTGATTTTGAGATTTTTGTACTCCAAATTCTTTTTCATATTATTGTGGCTATTGATTATTGATTAAGTTTTGAAATTATAGTGAAATTGTGATTAGTGCCTTAGGTTGTGACTTGTGATTAAATTGATAAATTTTGTTTTGGTTTTGTTTAGATAATGGAGAAGTTTTTGATAAAAAAAAACCAGCGGGGTCGTCTAGTACTCTTAGCGTGGCTACTACTTCTGAGTCGAATATTAGCTCGAAAAAACGTCGTGTTTTGTTTAGTCCATATGATATTATTGCTGACCCAAAGTTATGTAAATTCATTGAAGAATATGGTGTTGGGATTAGGGACCAAGTTCGTAGGGAGTATTTGATAAAAGGTCATTGTCAGCCGCTTGGGCATGATTTTCCTAAGAAGAAATATGGAAACCGAATGAGGGATTTTTTATAGTCATGGTTTAAAGAATATGAATGGTTGGAATATATTGCGAATAAAGTTTTTGAAGCTATTGATAATGAATTCATATTGCAACGTTTTTCAAAATATGCAGAACCGTAGGATCCAATTGTCATCTATCAGTCTCAACAAATAATACGATACTTTTATTTCAATATAATATATTTTTAATACTTTTAATTTTTAATTTTGAATATTTTAACTCTATGACATTTTTGTGCATTACGTAATTAATTATTTTTTTTGTCATTTTCTCTTAAAAGTTGGCCCCCTTTCAAATTCGGTCCTGGTTCCGCCACTGCTACCAAGAGCCTCCGAGTCTCGAAATCAGCATCTTCTTCTTCTTTATGAGGATCCGTAGGAGGGGACTTCCACCCCAGTGCTTTTGTTTTCAGCGTGATAGCCTCCAAAGATTCCTGAAAATGTTGCATGGTAGAAAAAGAGAGCAACAGGGGAGAGAAGGAAAAGAAAAGATACGAAAAGTACGCAGGAAAAAAAGAGAAGAGATAAGATAAAAAGTGGGGAAAGAATGAGGGAGATGGTGAAAGGGAAGGGGGAGAAGAGCAGGCGCCAACAAGGAGGGGGAAGGAAGGAGAGGAGAAGGGGAGAAGGTAGGAATCACAGGGTGACGTCAACACTACAAGAAATGTTGCAAATAGCAACGCTCAGCATTTGTCGGTAAAAGCATTCATTTTGTCGCAAAAGGAGATATAGCTACAAAAATGAGAACGTCGGAGGCCCGTCGCAAATACGTCGCAAATATGACATTGGCGCTAAAAGCATTGATGGTCAATACACTTGGAATATTAAAATAGAAATTCAAGGGATATAACCTTTCCGAACAAATACAGATCAGTATTCATATAACCATATCTCCACATTACCAACACAAGGAAATTAAAATACAACAGAAGCCAAACAAATCTAGGTACATGGAAGCTAAAAATTTAACTACAGGTGTACTAGGGAGTACAAAAAAACAAGCCACATCTCGTTGCTCTCAACGCTATGACCTGAGACTAGCACTACTCTTTGCTGTTGAAAAATCTTGCACCAAATGAACAATATATTAGTTTAGACAACACGTCAAAACAAAAGATAACACAATTCTGCCAACCTCTGATAACAAAACAAAAGATAACACAAGATATCTTTTAAAGATAGCAAAATACAAGATATCTCAATACTTTGATCTGTACAAAATAAACACTCCAAATGCAAAATCAAATCTCAAAACTGAAAAACATAACTAAAACATAAGCAATTAGTATGCTACAAAAATGAACAATTCATAAACATTGTAGGGAACAATTCATAAGCACTCCAAATGCAAAATCAAAACTCAAAAATGAACAATGCATATAAACTCAATTGGCTCAAGTGTTATAGCAACCGACAATGGAAGAACCAAAGCAGAAAAGCAGCAGTGTGGAACAAAGATATATATTCTAGATGTTATACCTGGTATTCCAATTCCTGTGTCATATACATCACAACATATCCACGCTGTTGTTTCAAAATAATAAGGGTGCTCCTCTGCAGCTTCATCCACAAAGGCTTGACTCTTAACTGGGGTTCTAGATGGATATGGTACAGCATAAAGGTTTATCCCAACTTTTCCTTCATGAGTAAATTTGATAGCATTGCTGCAACACAGAAACTAGTGTTTTTAGATGTATGATATTTCCAAACAGATTCCAAACAATTTAATCCATAGAAAAGTCTATGCCTTGAAAGGACTCCTTAACAAGGAAAAATGAATTGTATGACTGTAGTACCTGATCAAGTTGGTGAGAATTTGTCGGATCCTTAGAACATCCCCAATGCCCTGAAATTTGATTTAAAATATTTGAAATGACTAACGTGCAAAAGTGGCTTCAACCCTAATAAAACAAGACAAAAACTAGTCATCTTTGACCTTACAAAACTTTTGGTACCACTTACAGGGACTATGAGTTTGTATCACAATGTTTGCTCAACATACTTTCAAAAGTCGGTCCTTCTCATCAAATTTAAAACATGTGGCTCAAGTGCTATTAGAAGGACAGATGCATATGACATATGCAGAGCTATAGCATGACCATTTAATTCAGTATTCAAACATCAAACACAGATGACAGTAACACTCTTCTAATTTGTTTACAGCATCCTTGAGACCTTCAGGACAGAGTCAATCTAACACTCAGATCCATTAGAAGCAGAGCTATCCCCCCTCCACCCACTCCCTTTTCTTCCCTTCAACAAAAGGAAAGAAGAAGCAGATACCTATTCTTGATTTCTTGCGCAGAGACCTAAAATCCAACCACTCAAATCGCTTTACCACATTTTCACAGTCCCAAACAAGAAATTACCAGAGCAAGCAAACTGAGTCATTCTTGATCTCATTTGAACTATCTAAATATTACTCTCCCAGAGCAAGCAAACAGATGTGAGTCCTAGTTTCAGGATTAAGGCAACCCAAGAGGGGGGTGAATTGGTTTTCTAAACTTTTCGATATTAACCCCACAAACCGTGTTTGCAAAGTAAATACTAATTTAGCACAAGTATAATAATATAACAAGTTTGTAAGTGCTAAATGCAAAGAGTAGGGATAGAGAAAGCAAACACGTGATTTTTTAGGTGGTTCGGCAAACCCGCCTACATCCACCCTTCAAGCTCCTTCACCGAGCCTTGAGGTTTTCCACTATCTTCAATAGCTTTACACACTAGCTTCCGGGTGCTAGTGAACCGTACAAGTGTTTTCCAGGGATCAACACTCAAACCCACCCAAGTGGTTTTTTGGCTCACCACTCACAACCTCACCAAGCTTGAGATATACACTCTCAAAGCTTCTTCTTTAGTGAACAACCTCACTAAAGGAAACCTCTTTTGATAGGTAGATTGAGGAACAAGACTCTCTCAAAGAGTAGATATAAAAGTGGAAGCTCTATCTCTTGATTCACACAAAGACAAGGATGTGAAAGTGTAATTTGTGTGAATGATATGAGAAATATGAAATAGGAAGGTTTAGAATATTTCTCAACCTATACAAATTATATGTGGTCGTTGGTTCTTTATTTTAGATGAAATGAAAGTGTATTTATAGGCCACATGTGAAAACTAGTCGTTTATGGTCATTAGGGGTCGATTTGACAATTTTATAGTTGTACCGGTCGACCGCTTCATGTATCGGTCGACCGGTTCAAGTAGTCGTTGCCCAACGGTTATAAATTTGAATGCTGTCAAGATCATCCGCTTCATGTAGAGGTCGACCGCTACAAAAAGTTCATCGACCGGTTCATTTAAAACCATGTTTTTGACCACTTTTAAACACTCAATTTTAAAGACTTACTTCCCATAAGTATATGAAGGGTTTGGGAGTATATTTGGAGTGTTTTGAAACCTTTAAAAACATTTTAATCTTTCAAACAAAAGGTAAAACGGTTTATGCACGTTTTGAAAGATATGCAAGTGTGTGATTCAAATCCTTGTCAAATGTGAAATAAATAGTTACAAGGATTATACCCTAAGGTCTTGAATCTTCACTTTGAGCTCTTTGCATCTTCTTATTCTTCTTTCTTCAAGTCTTTGGCTCTTTTATCAAGTCGTCTTTGTATTTAAAGATGTCCACTTTATAAACTTGATCCATTTATTGAAATCATCAAAATCTTGATTGTGCACAAAAGCCAACAACAGAAAGTATAGAAAAAAAAATTATAAAATGGTGAGAGAATGACGTACTAGTGTTTGGCGGACTCTTCGAGGGCGACCTTGTGCTCTTGTGCTCGGAGCTTGGCCGCCTCGACCTTAAGCTTTTTCTTTTCCTCATTGGCGAGCCTAAGAGCTTATTTTCGGGCCTCGTTCTTGCGCATGAGCTCGACCTCGTGGATGTACTCCTTGCGGATCTGCTTGACCAGCTTGTAAATTAGTTCATTGATGAGCGAAATGTTCGAGTGCAGAGGGAATCTTAGAAGTGGAAGACGAAATTTTCATCTTCATTCTGAGAGAGAGAGAGAGAGAGGGCAGAGTCGAAAGAGACGGCAGAGTTGTGGAAGTGGAGACGAAGGGTTAAAACGTAGGTTAGGGCAACACTGAGTAAAATACAATCATGTCCTTTACTTCTAGCGACGCATCTAACGTCTTTAACGACAAAAACAAAATTTTTGTGGCAATAGGTATTTCTAGCCACGTAATTGAGTTCATAGCTAATAACGTTTTTAGCGACAAAATAAAATTTTCATCGCAAAAGACATATTTAGCGACAAAATGTCATTGTTCGTCGCAACAAACATATTTTTAGCAATAACATTCAGCATGTAGCTGATGACCTCGTCACTAAAACCTTCTTCTAGCGACAAAAATTTTTTTAGTTGCTAAAAAGAGATTTTTAGCTACCAAAATTGGTCTGCGGCTGGTGAATTTGTCGCTATATATCATATTTCTTGTAGTGCAAGGAGAGTGGAAATCTCTAGAAAACTCTACGGGGAAAGCGGGCCTTAACCAAATAACAAGACTCTGGATATGAAATTGACTGATGTTGCGGAATACTGTGATACCAGAGGCATCTATGTTTAAGCCTGAATTCCCTCCCCAAGGTCTTTTTCCTTATACCCGCAGACCATAGTAATTGTCCTCTTTGAAAGATACTTCCATTATTGGTTTCATATGTTGTTTAATTTGTTAATTTAAAAACTGATTTTTGCTCAATGGTTAGTAGTGATACAACGCTTAAGTGTCTAAAATTCATATTTAGTTTTCATGTGTGATGTTGTGTGGGGAAGCCATTGAAGATGGTTCTGAAGATTCATTTCATATTTAGTTTTTGTGTGATGGTTGTTTTGTTGTAACATTGACTGGTGCTTAAGCACCTCTTTTGGACTATACTTAGTAAGCTTATTATAAGGAAATGTACCTTTTTTGATGAATCAAATATGTTGGAAACAACTTCGTACTTGGTGAATATGTTCTTGTTAATGAATATGATATGATATGTTAGCTTACTGCCACTTTTTGTCAATGGTGAAGTGCCACCTATTCCGTTTGCTTTTGGCCAGTTTTAGCATGGTGCACTTTAGCATTTTTCGGTCATTGCTTAAAATATGACAATAAAGTGTATACCATTTGTTTCAGGTGAATGCTTATTGTGCACTTTAGCATAAACAACTCTAACAAGACTGAACTAAACAGACATCCTTACATTCATTAAAGCAAGTCTTTATAATAACCGTTCACAAACATAATAACCATTCACAAACATCATTACATTAAGCGTTAATATAGTAGGTCCTTACAATAACCAAAAATTCCATCATTTTTACATTAAGCATTAAAGTCTTGTTAACCAAATAATACAGTATGTAATTTGGTCAGCAAGAACTTCAAACTATAAATATCTCATGGTGGTAACATGTGCCTCAAATGAGTACACACACTGATACCATATACGTGAGCAACCAAAATTCCACCAAAAAGACACCAACTGAAGACCAGTGCAGCCTTATAACCTCTCCTTTGGACCTTTGAATCCTTTCTCTCCACCTAAATCTCCTCTCGATGTTGTGCAACCATGGAATCGATTATGGCTCGATGTTGCGAGGTCATGGCAGCAAGATGTTCTTGGTGTTGAGCAGTCATGGCCTCAATGGTTGTTTCTTGTTGTCAGAGCTCTCTCTCAATTTATTCCAAAGAAACTTGTTCACCAATCGTCTAACTGTGCATTGCTCGAAGTTTGCAAATAACCCTTCATTCATATGCACACATCTTAGGATCTCTCCATGCAAAATAATTACAATGACCACCATCCTGCCACCATTAGGTTAAACACGTTTTTTTACTAAACAACTATGAATTCTGTCACATTCAGAACTATAACAATATTCAACTTTATCTACCAATAATTTTTTGGTACTTATACTATACTTACTCAACCAGTTATTAAACATTACCATAACAGTTAAGTCTAATAAACATAGTTGTAAAAAAACATAGTACTACTAAACATTAATGTAACAATTAATGTTATTGGGATTTCCTTACATGTCAATTCATCCCAACAACAACACAGAAAAAAACAAAAATTTCATCATGCATTTAATAAGATACCAAAACATCTTTTAAGGCAGTAGTCGAGATTGGTAACCAACCTTGTACTTCACACAACCCCAGAATCTTCTGCCAAAGTTTTCATTCGTGAATGCAGTAGTCAAGTTTGCTCTCAAATTAAAGAAACATCTTAGACCCTATGTAGAACATTCACTTTGTTCACTTGCAGAGCTAAACCTATTGTGTGACTCGGGCATTGAATGACTGAGATAAGAAAAAAATACCTATAACATTTAGATATTAGAATCAAGTCAGAATGAGAAAAAGTGAGGATCCAAACCTTTAGCAAAAATGGTTCTCAGCATTTGCTTCACCTAGGAGTTTGAAAATGGTTGATGGCAAGAGCAGATCTAAACTTCGTGTCTCACGGATGGAAGAGAGAGAAGATCGAAGCCGAGATAGCGTAAATGGACATGTCATCGAGTGTGTGAGAGAAGTCGAGATAAAATAACATCAAAATAGAGAAAGGGGCAAAAGGGTAATCTGTTATGGGTGCAAATCACGTGTTCAAGCTGTCCATCTGTTTTAACGCAAAAAATGAACGGAGGACGAGTTTTGATGATTTTTGAAACTTAAAGGACGTAAATATCCGTTAAGGTAGTTGGTGGGTCGACATTGATTTTTAGTCATACTTAATGGACGAACTATGAAATTACCCCTTATTTTTTCCAACTTATTTTTGTTTAAATAGAAAAATTTTCTATCTCAACTAATGATGCGGTCAGACCACTAGTTTTGTGGCACTATTTTACATCAGTGACGCCATCATACCATTATTTTTACCTCAATAATGCGGTCAGACGTGTGCTGCAATCGTACTGGTCGAAGAATTGGTCGCACAACTTGTTTAGTGGTCCGACCAGTGCGACTAAATAGAGAGAAAAATGGTACTGATGTGCGCCTAGTCGACTCCACAAGGAGCCCAGCCGCACCAATGTCTCACATGCCTCATTAAATGAGGTGGAGACCTGTGAGGCGTTAGATTTTATAAGATTCAATGCAGACCGTGTGTCTAGATATGTCTAGACCCATACAGTCTGGACTGAATCCAAACCCACAACTACAACCTATAACATTATTATTATTATTATTTAAACCTATGACAATATTAGTTGTGGATAAGCTTTGGTTATTCTTTGCCTGCAGTTGTACGGTTGCTGAATACTAGAACTTGAGTGTTCCAATTGGCCAATCGAAGCTTGTAACACTTCTTGGCCATAGCTTTTCTGTCGATTTTTGTGTCTGCAAATTCTGATGATGAGAGAACTGGATGGAGGATGAGAATTCTATTTAATTTCTGTTCGGATTGCACGATGCAATTCGGAGAAAGATAGACCGAACAGGTGGACCTTATTGTAGGATGCATGCTGCCTGAAACTGTACATGGGCAGCATCAAACGGTATGGGGTCCACCTGATAGAATACATGCTTGCGAGAGACATGCAATTCAGAGAGAAAAATTGCAGAGAATCCTAGTCCTGCATAGAATTAATGCTTGCGAAAGACATTATTATTTCTCTCCAATTCTTTTTTCTTTTTTTTTTCTGGAAACAAAATCATATCATTGATAGTGAGAACTAGAGCTTACAAATGATCGTCACTTGATGTAAGTAGGGATTAAGTTTAGATTACAAAAACTAGAGAGATGACTAGAGGCCGCTCATTTTGCAAGCAAGTGGACCTGCTGAGTGCTGGAATACTACGAGGGATCCACTTAATGGTCCAGTTTGGAAAGCAGAAAATAACACTCGTAAAGGAAGGACAAGACCTTCTATCTTCCAGCATGGACCTTGGTCCGACTGGATCAGGTCGTTCCAGAGTTGCTGGGAATCAGTTTCAAACTGAACATGGGTCCAGTTCCGATGATCTTGAGCAAGCTAGGCAGCTCGAACAGCTGCCAAAGTTTCAGCAAACAATGGGTCCTTGGCCTGAGAACATAATATTGCCCAAAAGAAGCTATTGACATCCCATGTTCTTTGGAGTAGCTGTAATCTTCATCCACCACCATGACCTTCCTTTGCTTTATCCTACTTGTAATTGCCCCGGGAAAAAAATCACCTTAAAGATCGATTTTATATATGGATGTAGCATTTTATGGCTTTCATACCTGTTTATTTTGGATCGTCTCCCGGATAACTAAAGAGAGAGTAAAAAAAAGGGCAGTAATTCAAATCAAGATTTATCTGGTACCCTATTTATGTTAAACTATGTTAAATCACATAAATAAAGGTGAAAAGTAAGAAATCAATCTTTTATCAAACTACTTGTCTTTTTGTAGTCGAATCCCCAAGTTTTTGGAATGCTCCAAATTCTACTTGAGCATTCAAGTCTGGGTCAATACCGGCAAAAAAATCTCTGAACAAGGTTCTAGCACCATGTCAAATGTGTCCAAAGAAGAAGAGTAGAGCAAACGAAGCATGTACAAAAGTAAACCAACCCCTTGGACTGTTACAAAAAATATATATATGTTATTTTTTCGTAGCCCAAAAGACTTCAGCACATTTCATTTCTAGCTAGTAAAAAGAAACTTTTTAACTCAGTATCGCATGACCTTAACGACATTAATATTTATTAACTTTGTTTTTCCTAGTCAAGGAAATATAGGAAAACTTATTTCATAGAACGTCTTTCTGTTTTAGCCTTCTGCTAATAATCTAACATATCATGTTCTTTCTCTTCATTCATGTACCCTCCAGTTGCTTCCCTTCCAACCTGTTCCGGCGGTTTTTGGGTCGGGGATGAAAACCCCAGGCAAGTGAAACAAGCTGGATGTGGATGGGTATTGGCCACTAGAGATGGGAGTTTTGAGAGAAATGCCTCGAGGCCGTTGGTTGATGGAGTAAGGATCAGCGGCTGATTGAAGTGATTAGAGAAATCCATTATTGTAGAGGAAGGGTGATCGACTGCATGGTTTGAACCGGCCGTAACCCTCGAATGATATTGACGGTGAGGATGACAATAATTGGGTATGGTAAAAGGAAGCCAGGGATACCCTGAAGATGGCATGATAATGTGTTAAGTCAAGATGGAATGCAGCCATGCAGCCTGCAGGGGATAGCTGGCTATTCCTTTCTTCCATGGTTCCGGCTCCCTCACCCCCTCCTCCTTTTTCCTTTTTCCCCCCTCCTCCCCTCTCCCCTCTCCTCCTTGCGGTTTGGTTTGGCCAGTGTTGGTGGCCGTTTTGTTTGGTTTTTGGTTTTTTTTGGCAGGTGGATTCCAAGCGGCGGACGGCGTTTTTCATCGTGTTTTAGCTCACACGCGCCTGCTGGGTGCATTCAGCCCGAAGAGCCCGATGCAGCGCCGCTCTTCCGGCTTCGATCCGACGGAGCGTGTCCTCCCACGCGCCCCACGCGCGGCGCATGGATCTGACGCGCCGGCGCTTGGGGCCGCGCGTGAGACACGCTCCGATGATCCGCCTCCGTTTTTCTCACCGGATCTGGCCTCTGTGGCTTGTTCCGTCTCTCCTGGGCCGTGGATTTCGTCTTCCCGCCACCACGCGCCGCCAACTCCGCCGTCGTCGCCGCCGCTGCCGCCGCCGGTCCGAACCAAAATAATCTCATTTGGGCCTGCCCAATTGTTTAGGGCTTGTTGTGTTCTGGTTTTGTGTTTTCTCCCAATTGGGTATGCCCCACTGTTTCGGGCTCGTTTAGCTTTTATGTTCGCCTCTATGTTTAAGGCTTATGTTGGTTTTCCTGTTGTTTTTACTCTGTTTTTAGGCCTAATAGCTATCTGGCATATGTGGCTTTTCTGCGGTCTGAGACCGATCTGCCCCTTGTGGGCCTTTGTAGGACCTTATGGTCCGTCCGCTCGTTGGCACGCCGGCTCTTCGGAGTATCTGGCACGCCCTTTAGAGCACCCCGAGGTCTTTCGACCTCCTTGATCTGATCTGATCTTAATATATATATGCTGTTATGCTCAAAAAAAAAAATCAAAGATTTACCAACGAGTAGTATGATAATATACAGGCTTCCCAAAATGGAACGGCGAAACCACTAGTATGATTATATACTGGCTTCCAAAAATGGAAAGGTGAAAATACTCCAAATATATTTAAAATGTATGTCATTTAAAACCTTACCTTTGAAGCCCTGCACAATGTGTCTAGGACAACAGCTATATTAAAATTTAACCGTTGACCTCAAAGAATTAGCCTAGTGGTTAAAACTTCAACCTTTATGGTTTGATTCCTCCAAATTCTCAAGTTCAAAACCTTATAAATACTACAACTTTTAAGACCACCCTCGACCTGGTAATTGCTCAATTTATGTAGGACGAAAAGACTGTATAAGCTTCGGAATTAGTTAAGATGAAAATAAACTAGCTCAAACACCTAGTTACAAATATTAAAAAAAAATAGCTGTTATTGAAATGTCAGCCATTCCAACTTACGAAAATCGAGTCTCCTTATCTTCTGAAGACCTCAACTCAAGTACATTAATTATTGTCTAATAGAACACAATTTGGATCTCTCTGATCTGTTCAGCATAGCAATAACATTGGCATATAATCGTATATGCAAAATTGCAAAACTGTACCATAACATTGCCTGTTGCCGACATGGACCATGGTCCTCCAACTCAATAAAATCACCAACATGACAAAAAACCAAAAAACAAAATGATGCGCAGTACTGTAGTATTTAATGTGATTTCCAGGGATTTCCCCCATAGTAGTAAGCAGTACCGACCATAAGTGCCACTGTAGCACCTTGGACAACCACACGAGCTCTCATTAGCACCTGGCCCAGCTGAGAATTGCCTTGTCTGAAACTGATCAAGCCCGCGGTAAGCACTCCAGCTGTCATTAGTGCACCTGAGTATTTACATACAATCAAACAACAGATACTAAGTACTCATTATTCCATAGCTAAAAACATTATAGGTAAGATCAAAGGAAAGCATGAGATAAATGTTGAACTTCAGAAAGCCTAACAAAAGCCAACATTACGCAGCTCAAGAATATAATGGTAAATTCAAAAGCAATGTCTTTTCAATGTACTATATAACACCAAACAAAATTCTGTGTTCAGTAACATTAGAAAAATAACAAGCTGGTTCCCCCCCCCCTCCTCTTTCTACCTTTTGCCGGAATGACAAGACAGTCGGTTATCCGTGCTAACTCTGTCAATCAACCAACCCACACTAGTTAGTGAATTCTGGTCAAACATTATACTCATGAAAAAAACTCCAATTCCCCACCTAAAATCTGCTAGGTTATCCCGTCACCTATAGGAGTTAATAATGTTTCTCACAAGAAAAAAGCGGCTGAGGGACAACAATCAAAATATTAGTATATTGAATAAAATTTTTATTTACAAAATATAATGAACGACATATGTTAAACATCACCCATGCTCACCTCTTCATGCTGGAGACATCAAGAGGCAACTAAAGAAGTGATAAAAGCAACGGCTAGCTTATGAAAATACTATAGTTGCTTTAGCTTTACTCACATCAGTTGCAAATTTTTGTGCGGGTCTTACCAAAAGAGGATTAGGTTATTTCGGTATTTAATTCAACCAACTTCAATCCTTACCCACTAATATTTTAGAAGATTTCACAAAATCCCTTTTCATTTCCAACAAAAATGTAAACAACATATAATAATAACCACCCAGGATATGCAATACAGAACACCAAACCCATTTTGCAAACCACAGTGATTGACGTTCCTCAGTTCCTCTGAACGTTGGTAGTCCTGAACAGATTATGAAGTCTACAGCTAAGGTACCGTTACCAATTCAAATATCTTTCTAACAGACCAACAAATAGAATGAGAGCCTTTCATCATTGCTTCCCAAATACCAACTCCAAAGCTTCCCTGAAGCTTCTCATGAAATAAAAAATAAAAATAATAATCTTCATCCATATATATTTCAACACTATGCAGAGAACAAATTATGCAGTGTGTTAACTGAAGACTTCCACTCTCCGTACGAAAATAATGAAACCTAGATAAACTGAATCATACTTAAAAGGAAAATCTGGAAAGGTAAAGAAAAAATTAAAGGAGATAAAAAGCAGGTGAGAGGCATGTGGATCAAAATAGTAAGAAACAAGCTGATGTATGATCCAAAATAAAGACACCACTCCACATAGGAGCTACATGCACTCAGATGCTCAAAGCATTAAGCTTTCACAAGGGTGTTAAATCCATAACAAAAACGAACAAATAAATAAATTTTCTTGCATTCCTGACTTACAAGACCAGCCAATTTAACGAAAGAGATGTGTTCTAGATGATTGTATTCCCACTAATGTACTCAAATTCAAAGAAAGTACTAATAAAAGGCAACAGAAACTTATGGTCAGCTGAAAAAGGAAAAGGAGAGGCCCAATTCTATAGAACGCTAGCAATTATGCCCGAAAACCATCGACAAATATTCACCAAATTGAGAAGACCAATTCCACCGTGAATAAAAACCTAAAAACCGACAAGACAAACCATCCCAAACCCAGATAAAATAACTGAATCTGCGCCACTTCTATTAGAACCACAAACTCATTTCCCACCACAAATGTAGCTAAATGTAACCAAGACGCTTGTTCGAACTTATAAAAAATTTGACCCAAACACCTTGTAGAAAGTTGACACTTTTTCCTCGTTGTTAAGAAAAGCCCGATGAACATAACCAGACCCAATATCAGAGCAATCCCGATTGACAAAAATGCAACAGAATACAACATCAAAATAAACAAAAATCAAAGAATAACACTCAAAATTAATAATCAAACAATAACAATCAAATAGACGTATGAATCGCCAAACTAAAATTCTGAAACAATTGGAACAAACCAAAAAGAACATAAAATGAGTTATGGAAGAGAAAATGGGGGTTTACCGACAGGGACAAGAGGGTTCCGGACGCGCTTCTTCTCCCCCAAAAAATATTCCGAATCGGACTTAGTCGTATCAGTCTTCTCCATTTTGTATTGTGCCCCAATTAACCAACTTCAACAGCAGAAAAAAAAAACGTCTTATAGACACAAAAAACCAAAAGATTGGCGAACCGCAGGTCAGCAATAAATTCAGAAAACCTGCAAAATACGCACTTTTAATTATAGCCGGTGCGAGCGAGCGGTGTTTTTTTTCTTTTATTTTTTCCTTTTATTTTTTCACTTAATTGTTTCAGCACCGGAGCGCCGCGGGGGGATATTTCGAGAGCGGGTCTGGAGGCGGGCTTTTTGATTTAGCATTTGGGCCTTCACTTTATTTCTAACCCAGTTACATGGGCTTCCTGGGTATTGGCCAGCTTTAAATGTTATCTACTTTCAACAAGGGAAAACTTGATAATTGTGTGGTTGCTGGTTGAGCCCCAATTATTTTTATTTGGAGTTTTTATGTCCAATATATAATATTCGTAAATAAATTATAATTAGATAATTAAAGAAATCCAACAGCACCAACACCAACACCAACACCAACACCTGTCACCTACTACCATCCGACATTCTCTCATGTTTTGTTACTTACCGTTCTCCGTTGTCTCCCAACATTTTCACTTTTGAGAGCTTTTAGACACTTAGTACCAGAATTTTGATCTGATCAAATTCCTAATGGATTTAAGTAGATTTATTATATGGTGGTGATTATGATGATGGATTTTGCATGGTTTTTAATGTTTTTACTCTGATGATTTCAGACAAGACAAAAAATCTCCAACCACTAAACTACTGTAATTGTCTTACTCTTCTCATTCCACCATTGGAACTAGCAACAACTTGATACAGGAGGTCTGCCAATACTCTGATTTTCGAGAGAGAGAGATGGAGTTGAGGTCCTCTTTGGTGGGTTTATTGCCGTTTGCAGCCATGGTGATGGTGGAGTGCCTGGATGTGGGCTTGACCACACTGAGCAAAGCTGCCATGTCCAGAGGGATGAGTCACTATGTCTTCGTCGTCTACTCCAATGCTCTTGCCACTCTCATCCTCCTCCCCTCTTCTTTCATTATCCACAGGTAATCTCCTTGGCCGGTCAACAAAACTGACACTTCGTTTCTTGATCTATTTCGCTCATAGAACTGACATTAAAGTTTGTTAATTTACCTCTTGTTTTCAGGAACAAGAGGCCTCCACTGACCATCTCTCTCCTCTGTAAATTCTTCCTCCTCAGCCTTTCTGGGTATGAAATTTCACATAAGCTCCACTTAATCAACCTAGGAACTCTAGCTTTTTATCGGGAAAAAAAATTCATTGTTTTTCGTTGTTTCTGTGAAGGGTTATATGATATCCCTCTGGGTTTTGCAGGATAACATTGATGCAGAATTGTGTATTCACTGGCATAAGCTACAGCTCTCCTACCCTTGCATCTGCTATGAGCAACTTGGTGCCAGCATTCACTTTCTTGCTTGCTGTAATCTTCAGGTTTTTCTCTTCGCCTTCTTGTATTACACTAGAGAGGGGAAGGACGGTGCTCGTCTTTCCAGTAATTAAAGGCCAGAGGCACAATATAAGGAGAAATTGTGTCAAACAGATTATCAGTCACACCAACAGTATCAAAACTGGGAAATCTGAATAAAAATAACCTTATTTAGTGATTTAGGTACACGATTGAGATGGGATTTACAAGTGCTAACAAAGGTCTATCCATATTTGTTGTCGTTGTTTTTATTCCTCCCCCCCTCCCCCTCTCTCTAATCCAGGATGGAAAAGCTACATTTGAGCAGCTCAAGAAGTCAGATCAAGATCATGGGCACCCTGGTGTCAATCGGAGGAGCATTAATTGTTACCCTTTACAAGGGTCCGCCCATTGGGGAACCCACAGTTCAATCTCGACCATATCCGTCCATTTTGTTGGCAACAAGCAATTGGATCATTGGAGGCCTTTTCCTTGCGACGGCTAGTTTATGTCTTGCAATATGGACCACTGCTCAGGTGATATATCAAATGACAAGCCACTTGAAGCAGATGCGGAACTCTCTTTTTGCATTTATAATATCTTCTGTCTGGGGAACTGATCTTAATAATTTAAACTCTATTTCAAGGCAGCAATTCTGAAAGGGTACCCGTCGGAGATGACCATAGTCTCCTTTTATTGCTTATTTGGGACAATGCAATGTGCAGCAGTTTCTTTGATTGCAGAAAGAGATCTAAATGCATGGAAATTAAGGCCTGATATGGAGCTTGTCTCTATCATCTACTCAGTACGTACATCCAATTAGTTTGTCTCTATTCGGAACCTTAATTACTAGAAAAGCTTATTGGCAAGTTTTCATTTTGTGTAGGCTGTTTTTGGAAGTGTGGTGACATTTTCTGTATTAACCTGGTGCATACATAAGAAGGGGCCTTTGTTTGTCGCCATGTTCAAGCCCTTGGGGATAGCTATAGCTGCTTTGATGGGTGTCATCTTCCTTGGTGACACACTCCATGTTGGCAGGTTGTGTTCTCTCATCCTATCTCCATCATCAATTTTACCAACATTACCAAGTCATTAGGTCACTTATCAAGCTTGATTAAGTGGTATACTACCTAGAAAACCATTGGAGTCTGATTTAATTTTCTGTTGTTTATTTTGTTGATTTACTTGGCTATTATTCAGATCTAGACCAGATGGTTTTAGAACCTATTTTGAAATTATCACAGTATTCTTTAATTGGGAGTAAACATCTATTCACACCCCTCTAGATATTAATTTGGTCTAAACCTTGATTTTTCCAGTAGGATTGTATTAGATTTTTTGTAAGCCATAACCAAGATTGATCGGGTCTAGTGATGGACTAATTGGGGGTTTTTTTTTACCGCATTTTGTAGTGTTATCGGAGCAACTGTAATCGTCGCAGGATTTTATGCAGTACTATGGTCACAATCCAAAGAAGAGGAAAAGGGTAAGTCCCATGGTGATGATAGGCTGCCGTCACCATCACAGAAGACACCTCTCTTGGAGAGCCAAACGGATGTATAACAAGCGGTTGAATCATCACTTCTTTATTATCTTTGGATCTTTCAGAGCATTGTTCTTTATAATCTGAGGATAAACAAAAAATATGACAGAAAAATGAATGGTGATCTAGTTATGTTCTTGATCTCCCTTTTGGAATCTGTTACTATAGGAGGATTATAGCTTGGAAAATAGAGTAGCCAGAGTGTCAATTGCAGTTGAATCACGACTATTTCTTTCTAAATAACAACAGATTGTATAAAAGGTCAGTAGATATGGCTGCATTAGATTCTTCCGGCCGAGTCCCGGTGGCAAAGTCGGGTCAAACTAGAGTACTCTCTAATTTGCTTCGACACAATTGAAAGCTGATGCTATTTCGTGAACAAGGACTTTGGAGTTCCGCTATCACATAATAGCATGAATCAGATCGTATCAGTTCATGCAACTCAACCCAAAATTGCTATCAGGACACTCAATCACTCATCCAGATTATCGACGGTGGAGACTCCTTTTAACAAGATTTAGGGTGATGTGTTGTTCATGCGACCATCTATATGCTAAGATTATTCAAAATTTCCCCTTTCGTAATTGTTTGGTGCACAAAACCCTCCCAAGCCCTTTAAAAAGCATGCCATGCTAGGGAAGAGGTTTGAGTAAAAAAAAACGTTGGTATGTTACCTTTTCTTTTCATTCAAATTTCAAGTGTCTGCAAACTATGGTTCCATTCACATCTTGAACATGTATGTCAACTATCATACAAATTTAAGCCTCTTATCTCTCGAAAATATGTAGAAGGTAGAACGATAATATTGAGGACCACCCTCAATCCTCCTACAGCTTGTATGACTTCCTCCACTATAGCCAAAAACTATCAACCCCAAGTGAGGTACCTGCACCTAACCATTCTCCAGAGACCGCCCGTAACATCTCACATAGGGAAACAATGTCTAAGAACTATAAATAGATGGCTAGCAAGTCCGGCCAGCCGAATCTGGCATATTCTTCTCTGGATTGTGGATTGTAGAAAGGAAAACTCTGCACTGTCAGGTAAGAAAATTAGCATTGTCGGTGTATATCCATGATCCAACCTCACAACTTGAGATCATCGGACACTGCTGATGGTATGCAGTGTGTAGCAAGAATATCTAGAGTAGCTGCTTTTGCCGTCTTTGTCCGAAGGACCACTATCTGCAAAGAATTAACACTTGTCAAGAAATGAGAGGAGCAATGTGTGTGTACATATTTATTGCACGCTGAGAGTGAGGACCTGTTGATATTCTAGATCAAATTTCAAAAATTCATCTTCACAGTTCTCTACCATGGCGGCCAAGCTCTTCAGATTCTTCACAGGATCACCATTGAACGCAAGAACCTACACAAGTACATGATGAAACAATTCAGGAACTACAGCATTTCACAACAGACATCAAAAGAACTTCCAGGAAACTGCAACTCCAGACCTGGGTGTTAACAATGTCCTCGTACCCAATGTTGATATCTGCAACAAGTACCTTCATCAAAATACAGTTAGAATGTATACAACAAGAATGGGGAAAGTGAGAGAAGGAGAGAGAGAGAGAGAGTACCTGTGAAACCACAACAAGCTGTTCATCTGGTGATTGTGGCATTGAATGCAACAGCTTATCCAAAAGCTTGACTGGAGCTTCATATTCGTACTCCTTTCCATACTACAGATATGGAAGCAAGAAGTCAGAATTGCATGACACCATGCAAAATTTTGCAAGTCAAACATGATCATGATAAATTTGTTCATAAGTTGAAATAAATATAGTAGGTCCCCAAATTCACATGCAAGTTGCAAAAAACAAGAAAAAGGACCAACGTTAGTATGAAGCAAATTGGTTGGTGATGGATTGAGGCCATCAATGGCATTAAAAGTTTGAGATGAAATTATTTTCCTTGAAGCAGAACCATCAAGATATAAAAGACACACAGAGCCAACATGTATGATGAAAGACTAGGAACAAACTATTAGAACCACTGATAGGTGAAAATAAATGACACCCCACCTGCCAAAAACCAAATCTTTTTTATGGTTCTTAGTACCATTTGGTATGGCTGTAGGTTTTCAACATCTCAGAAGCCGCAACAGCTTTGAGAAGCTACAGTTAGACTGCTTCTCAACAACTGCCTTAAAAAGTCCAAGCTGCTTCACCGAAGCGGCCAAAAGGCTGTTACCAGACAAACTGTAGGGTAGCTTCTGTTTTTCAGAAGCTAAAGCGTCCCTGGAGAAGCCATGAAAAGCCGCACCAACTGGGCCTTATTTGATGACGACCCTACTGCAATTGGGGCTCATTCTCACATGAAGGAAATGAAATGAAGGTGATCCGAGGACATAAACCACTTAGAAGAAGCATGCTCTATCATATAGTAGAAGTCCTTAGACCAAGAAGACTAAACTCAAACATTGATTTTCAATTAGTAGTATACTCTAACGTAATAGTCTTCCGGGTAGAGAAGACTGGCAGAACAGGATTCACAAGGCTGAAATAAAACAGCAAGACCTATTCTAATGAAGTTGTGCATGCATAGAAGACCAAGATGCCTCATCCCAATAGCAAGTTAAAAATCAACTAGTACAAGAATTCTCCATTTCATTCTCATTAAAAAAACGAAGTTTAATTTCCCACTACAATCCAACTTCCCTCGCTACACCAGTTGTCCAGCCCCCATTATGCTAAAGTTCTTGGGAGATTGAAAAAATTCAGCTAGAACAAGTAAACAATGGAGACTAAAAGGGTAGAAGCAACAGGCAATAGCGTCCATGCACACTCACACAAGACATAGCAATCATCAAACAGGCATTCAAAAGTTGAACAACAAACCTCAGAACGAAGGTATGGGACAGATACAGTCGTAAAAACAAATCCAGCAATAATATAGTATGAGGGAGGTCTGCCTTTGACGTGTGCCGGAATAAGCCTTTTGTGAGTTGCAAGTTTAATGTCAAAGGTGAGAATCTCACAATTGCGAAGTACTTTAATGGCTGCATTATCACCGGTATACTTCTGGGAGACGAGGTAGCTAAAACCTATGCGCTCTCCATGCCGAAAAGGAACTGAAACATCCCACATGAAATTGGTGAAGTGTCGCATCACAAACGGCGCATCACCGTTAAGGAACAATAAAACAACCAAGACAAGAATACTAGAACTTCACATCTTTTTACATTTAGAACCTTAAAGCACAAATTTGCATATGTAGTCAAGATAAGCTGTAATTTAGGGAGGAGTGGAAGGGATGAAAGGGGACGGGAGAAGCTTGGTACCCATCATGAGTTTAAAGATGCTTTTCATCAAATCCTCTGAGTTCATCTAAATCAAAATGGTATCCTAAGGAACAATGAAGTTTTCTGGTTGCAGTGACAAAACAAGGAACTCTTATTTTAGAGATATATGAGAGAAAGATTCACAGGAGGGAACAAAACGAAAAGAGATAAAAAAAAATTATTTCTCCAAGAAAGTAGAGATAATAATCATAATACCAAAATACAACAATTGATTCAATTTCGAACTAGAAAACTGATTACTTATAAATAAGTCTTCGTTGACTACAGCGACATACAATTATCTCTCAAACCAGGGTGTAACATTAGTGATGCACTTCAAAATTGCTTTTTTGCAATAACCAGAATAAGTCATGCTTACCCGTTCCATCGTTGGCTATATCAACTCCATCAAAGCTGAGAATAATATCTGATGGTTCCAAAACCTTAGATTCAGGGGCAGTGGGATCAATTCTTCTGATACGAACGCCCTTTTGATCAGGTTTCATACCCATTGCCGTCCGCAAATCAGGATTTTCCATCTTCTGCCACTCAACCCCTAGAATTGGGAATCCTGCCCATGTAAGGAATGGTGATGAGATTCAAAGCAGGGGGGAACCAAGTATGTCGGACTCATAAAACTGTAGGTTTGCACCACATAGAAGTTAGTAACAGATGTCAACAAAATTCAAAGATGTAACTAAATTACCTGTATATGCTCCATTATTCTCATAATCCTGGATGAAGTGCATGATGACTGGTGTTGGTATCACATAACCTATATTCTCTGCATCCTCATGTTTAAGTGACTGAAATGCGATGCCCACACAATTTCCCTTATCATTAAAAGCAGGCCCACCAGAATTCCCAGAGTTTATAGCAGCATCTATCTGCAAAAAGCAACCACAAAAGAAGGCATCAGGATAATTGTTAATGGGCAAACCATATACGTAATGAAATGCTGGCACCGTAACATTGTAACCTGCAAACCCAGAAACTCAGTGGAACCATGAACATAAGATAGGATCTCTATTCGCGAAACAACACCACTTGTCACCGAAATCGTGTCTCCCCCAATGGGGTAACCCACAACCGTCACAGCATCTTGAAGTGCAGGCAAATCCCCAAATTCTACAGGTGACACCCCATCCCAAAATTCATCATCATCAACTGTAAGCATGGCTGCAACATCACGGAAATCGCAACTTGCATTCAATTAAAAATCCCACAATAGAGTCCATTATGTGCAATTCGAAAAGGCCATCAAACTTTACTTCATGTAACAGATAATACAACTCAGAGGACTTTACATATACAATGCGCAATCAACTTACTCAACAACTTCTCTCTATCCATCTCTGTCAAAGTGAAAATTTATGTGCAACAATAATTTATACCTCCTAGTCTCCTCCCACACCCTTGAGTTACCTCTATCCTAAAATTCCATAATTGGTTTTTGATAACTGTTATACTCCTTTTGCTTCAATTTGTAATACACACCCATTCGTTGATTCTTGCATCTGTTTTACTGAGAATACACCATCCATCTCGCACATTGATATTGTCTACAGTAGAACAAGAAGGTTTAAGACTTTGTTGTCATTGCCAACAAATGTAGCATGCTCCAATACACTGATAAATAAATTAGTCCAGACACGGAAAACATAAATTTGGCACGTATATATTTCTAAGTTTTAGTTGTAGCATGAAATGCAGTTCCTAAGCGATGCATTCAAGCATGACTGCACGAATCCAAACATCAACCAAACCAGGAAAGCTGGTTACCAATATCGCATTCGGTCCCAATAGAGAGCACGGTGGCGAGGTACTTGGTGTCCGAACCGCGCTTCTTGAGCTTGACCTGGGTGTAATGCTCGACGGAGTGCGCGTTGGTGAGCACCCTCCTCCCTCCGATCACGAAGCCGCTACTGCTGGAGCTGTACTGCCTCTTCCGCTGCCACGGCAGCGAGAAATTCGGCTCCGTGTGCACACAGAACACCTTCACCACCGCGTCCATCGCGGGGACCACCCTAGCCGTCGGGCCCTCCGGGGCCATAGGCCCCACTGCAACGTCGACGAAGTCCCCGTTGTCGAATGAGCGAGAGGGAAACCGCCGCGCGATCGGGGACAGCAGGGGTGGAGGCTCGTCGGGCTTGGGCCGCTTCTTCGGGCGGCCGAGGCGCTGGGTGGTGACGTTGACGGTAGCAGAAGTCGTGGGTTGGTCGATGAGCTCTACGTTGCTGACGGAGAAGACATCATCAAATGCGGTGTTGGCAGTGGAAGGAAGATCTAGGGTTTCGGTGGAGGGATTCTTGGGCTTGCGGCCTCTTTTCCGCTTGTTGGAATCTCGGCCCATTTGGCTGGCGGAGGCTGAGGATAAGCTTCAAAGAGGGAGAGAGAACAGAACGGGAAAGAAACAGGGTCTGAGCGTGACGGACGGAGTTGCAGAGGGAGGGAATAGAAAGGAGAGGGAAGTCGACGACGTATCTCGTACTTCCGTTGGTTTACAATACATGTCGTTTACTTGGCCAAACGACCCGTAGCTGTGCGATTTGCCACTGTCGTTTCCGTTTCAACACAATCCTGTAAAAGACCAGTGACTCCTGTTGTGTAGTGTAGCTTAGTACATTTAAGAATGATATTATCCCTGATCATACAAGGTTTTAAAATAATGGGAGGTCAGAGACAAGTACCATAAAAGAAAGACAAATAAAAGATCCTAATGGAATGGATCTCATGCATCTTTCACCATGTTCGGCCGTGCACTCAAATGCATATCATAGTGTAAATCTGTAGAAGCCCAAAGAAAAAGCTCAGCAGAAGGGCACAACAGCTCCCTAGCTAGCTACTTTGCTGCCTTGTGAAAAGTTAGCTTATAATGGAAGCTAATCTTGAAAACTTTGGTCTACTAACTGCCCACCATTACAATTGATTGCCACGGGAATCATTACAGTCATAATACAAAAGCACAAGCATTCTTCAAATTATCATTGGAAGTAGCTGTGTACTATTGAAGTTTTGAGGACAATAAAAACTCTGGAATAATGAAGATTTGAGGTCAGTGTATAGAACATGAACTTCCCCACATCTACCTCATAGTCGTTGTCCCAGTGGTCTTCTGTCCGTTTTGTCATGGACCTTGTGGTTCACTTCCATTCGTAATAGTATGGATAATGTTTTGGAAAAATGAGAGCGAAATACTTGACTACCCACTCTTTGAGCGACCAAAACCACCATTTCTAGCGAAAGATATCTCTGGTCCTTCGACTCGTTTAGAAATTACGAGCCTTTGGGACTCTCTAGATGAGGCCTTTTATGGCCACTTGAATCACAACCTTTAGGTAGGGGTGTTCAAAAATTATCCGATCCGACTCTTCGACCCGCCTCGACCCGATCGGGTCGGGTGGAGTCGGATCCGGATTTGGAGTCGGATACTTTAAATAAATAAAAAACGTGTATTCGGGTCGGAGTCGGATATCCGGATATAAATCCGTTTGTATCCGACCCGACCCAAATTACCGAATATATGAAACGCGCGTTTTGACGTTAGTAAAACGCGCGTTTCAGCCTCTGCCCTCCCCCTCCCCCGTATGACTTGCGATTTCAGGCTTTCAGCCCTCCTACTCCCCAATCCCCTCCATTCGTCGATTTCCCCCTTTCTCTCAAAAACCCTAACCTAAGTCTAACCATGACCTGTCAGGTGCCGCCGGCCCGCCAGTCGCCAGTCATCGCACGCCGCACCCCCCTCAGTCGCCAGTTGCCAATCGCTGCACCCCTTCGGGCTTCGAGTTCGCGAATCGCGAGTTCCTCCAGATCTCTCTCAGTCTCTCTCTCTCTCTCTCTCTCTCGTATTATATAATGCCCTAGATTTGCTATTGCTGACTGTTGTTTGTTTGCTGTTGGCAGATCTAACTTTGCAGTCAATAGATCTAATTTTGCCGAACTGATTTGTAGCTAAAATACAAGGTAATTTGATGGTTGTTCACTTGTTTGTTTGCTGTTGAAACTTAGGGCTAGATCTAATATGTGCATGGTTGCAGTTGAGTCTATGTTAGTGACTGTTGAAACTTAGGTCATAGCTGGATAACCCATTCTTCCCTATTGGCTAATGATCGCGTTGTTGCTTCTGGCATTGACTGTGTTGCCCGACTGTGACTTGTGAGAAGGCAGTGTATAACAAATTTGTATAGGAACATTTTTATGCATGTCACTCAATATGTATATCTCTTTTGATCTCAACTCGACTGTGGATGTGAATTCACTTGAATGATAATGGGACATTTACAGGTTGGATGGATAAATGTTTCATGTTTTCTGGTTCTTTGATTCAGTCAAAACATATACACTACTGTATCTGTCCACTGTTTTGCAGATGAATGTATCAAGCAATTGTAAACATCTTAGTGGAGAATCACTTGTTATAGTATGGAAACCGTCTGTTGCAGATGAATGTATCAAGCAACTGTTTTCCATAAGAAGGTTCTTGGTTTGTTAGACATATGCTTTTAAGGAATTGGTCTTCCCTGTAATTCATTGTGCTTTATTACCTTGTATTACACTCATGTACTAAGTGTTTTACATTAGTGCATTTTACCACGAGTATAGTTGAAGAGCAACTTCTTCTTGCATCTACATAATTGGAGCAAGTTGGAGCCAAAAAACCAATAGTACATGGGAAATGAATTTGTCTTTGATCATCTTGCAACTACAATTTGGTAGATAAATCTGGATTTTCATTCAAGATCTGACAACTAGGATATAATTTTTATTGTTTTAGTATGACAGTTGGCTGTATGCTTTTTACAGTTCAGAGATGGTGTGATACTTATAGTGGTTCTTTGACCTTGCTTATGACATCTTTATTGAAATCTTGTTTGTGGTAATTATTTGTTCCTTCTAACAGCATTTTTTAATTTTCCTATGGCCTTTTCTATAGGTTATTTGCTTCTGATATTATTTAATATCAGTGTTGACTGTGTTGCTGTTCTTCGCTGCTAAGTTGCTCAGGTAAGTGTATATTTTTCCATTTTGGTTTTTGAGAAATTATAATATTTTGCCTATGGAGATTGGAGGTCAGGGCTTGCTGAATTGGTTTGTTGGTTCTCTTGTGTTGTTGGTGATTGGAGATTGAAGTGCTGAATTGTTTGGTTGATTTATCTTTGATTCTTTGTTGAACAATATAATGATATATAGTTTGTATATTAATTTAACAGATGGAAGCAATTAATTTTGATGAATTGGGTACCCCTACGAGTGGTACTCCTGAAAGAGGTGGTACGGGTACCCCTGAAACGGGTAGTACCCCTACTTCGGGTAATCCGGACAGTCCTATGTCTCCCGTTATTGATCTTGATGCAGAGGCAGAGGGGCCTTCTGCTGGTACTCAACCTACACGTGGTGGGCGACCACCATTGCCTAGGAGGCAATCTAATAGATCTAGGGCCTGGGATCATTTCACAAGACAACCGATTGGGGGTGGTAAACTTCCGAAGTGTACATGTAACTATTGTGGACAAATTTTTAATTGTCACTCCAAGTTACAAGGTATTTCGTCTTTGCTCAATCATCTAGCTAGTTGCCCTAAGTATCTTTATATCAAGGGAAAGACGGACAAGAGGCAATCTCATTTAAGCTTCGAGTCTAAGAATAGTGGGGAGAGTAAAGATATGACATTAGCCAAGTACAGTGAGAAAAAGATTAGGGCATCACTTGCTAAAATGGTTGTGGTAGATGAATTGCCATTTTTTTATTGTAGAAGGTGAGGAATTTAAGGAATTTGTGAAGACTCTTGAGCCTAGGTTTCCCATGCCTTCTCGGTATACAGTGATGAGGGATGTTATGAAGCTTTTCCTAAGGGAGAAAGAGGAGTTGAAGACTATGTTTTTGACTTCAGGGCAAAGTGTTTGTTTAACCACTGATACGTGGACTTCGATCCAGAATATAAATTACATGTGTGTTACTGGACATTTTATTGATAGTAGCTGGAAGATGCATAAAAGAATCCTTGCATTTCGTAAGATTCAAGATCACAAAGGGGCAACGATTGGGAGGGAATTAGAGGAGTGTATGCTTGAATGGGAAATCTCTAAATTTCTTACTATTACAGTTGACAATGTCACTGCCAATGATAGTGCTATTGATTGGTTGAAGAAAAGAACCTTGAGCAGTGATCAAACTATTTGTGGCCATGATTTCATTCATATGAGGTGTAGTGCACACATTCTGAATCTAATTGTCAATGAGGGGTTGAAAGAACTTGATGAGTCTGTCATTAAGGTTCGGAACTTGGTGAAGTATGTGAAGTCTTCTCCAGCTAGGTTAGCAAAATTTAGAACTTGTGTGGAGAAGAAAAGAATCCAATGTGCTTTATCTTTGTGCCTTGATGTTCCAACTAGATGGAACTCCACTTACCTTATGCTGAATGTTGCTGAAAAATACCAGAGGGCATTTGAGCTGTTGCAAGAGGATGATGGACAAATACATAATTATTTGAATGAGAATGGACCAGGTAGGAGAGGATTGGGAGCTCCTGATGATGATGATTGGGATAGAGTTAGAACGTTTGTGACATTTTTGCAAATTTTCTATGATGTTACGATGCGACTCTCTGGGTCAATGTATGTCACTTCTAATTTGCATTTTCAAGAAGTCTCCTACATTCATACTCATTTGATGACATATTGTGATAGTCATGATGATTTGTTGAGTGCCATGGCTTTTAGAATGAAGTTGAAGTATGAAAAATATTGGGGGGATGTCCACAAGATCAATAGGCTCTTGTTTGTGGGTGCTATCCTTGACCCACGTTACAAGATTGTCACCCTAGAATTTTGGTTCAAGAAGATTATGGGTGTTGAGGAAGGAGAAAAATTTATTGAGATCTTGACAATAGATGTTGAGCGGTTGTATAGGCACTACAGTGATGGCTTATCTTCAGATGGGCCTAGGATGGGCAGTGAAATTTGTGATGACTATGATTATGACTCTCAAAGCAGTGGCACAACAGTGGGAAGGGAAAGGAGAAGTTCAAATCCGTTGTGTATCTTGCAAGAATTCCATCAATCTCGGGCATCTAGGAATTTGTTAGATTGCAAGAGTGAGTTGGAACGTTATTACTTGGAGGATGTGGAGTCCCCTAGTTTAGTGTTTGATATTTTAACTTGGTGGAAGGTTAACTCCACCAAATTTCCAATTATTGCTCGAATTGCACGAGATGTGCTAGCTATTCCTATCACTACCGTTGCTTCTGAGTCTGCATTCAGTACTGGAGGGCGTGTTCTGGATCCCTATCGGAGCTCCTTGGCTCCCAAAACAGTTGAGGCTCTCATATGTGCTCAGAATTGGCTAAGGTCATCATCCATTAGCCCTGCCCAACGTGTCTTAGAAGCCGTTGAGGACTTTGAAAGCTTTAGACTAGACTCAGGTAACAATGTTCTATGAAATTCAATTCATTTATTGTTTTGGTTCTTCTTTTTGTGTAATTAATGTTGTTTTCATATTTTTGTATAGAATTGGAAGCTGATCCTGTGGGTATCATTTTGGATGAATCTTGAATGTATTGGATTAGAGACTCTCAAAGTGTGTGGTATTGACATCATGTGAGTAATATCTTACTTGTAACTTCTAATATTACACTTATTTGTTCTTTTTCTATCCTACTACTTTCTAACAGTAATTCTACTGATTCATTTTCTACAGGATGTAATTTGGAAACCATCGTTTTTCTTCGTCAAATATTTGGAAACTTGGAATGTTATTAATTTTAGAACTTGCATCGTTCATTATCGAGTCAGTGAATATCTCTGTTAATTATAATTTAGAAGTATGGAATAGTTTGTTTTTAATTGTTATATTTACCTATTTCTACTTGATGCTCATCCGAGGACAATGCAGATATTATTTAGCTATTTCTACTCGATGCTCATCCGAGGAATAGCTATTTCTACTGGGTCTTTGACTCTTGATTTTTAGCTGTTGTACACTTAGATAATATCTGCATTAGTTTTCATTTCTCATTATCATGTCTAAGGTACATCTGTTTCTCTCAATACAGTGGGTCTTTGACTCTTTAACTAGTTTTCACGCACAGCCATCTTCTATTGAGCACGCTGCACATAGGCAAGCACTACCTATCTAGTGCGTGTTGATTTGTTAAATTATGAGTGTTGCAAAAAAACACCTTAAGCTTAAGGTTAAATTCGGATTGCCCTAAAGCACTGCAAAATAGGCCCAAATCCGTCAGGCCCAAAGTAGCAAAAAGGCCCAAATTCGTCAGGCCCAAAGTAGGCCCAAATTCGAAATCCGATCCGAAATCGACCCGAAATCCGAATATCCGAATTCGCCGGATAGTAAGTGCTCGGATTCGGATTTCGGATAGTAAATCTGGTATCCAATTTTTTCGGATTCGGATTCGGATATATCATTTCCGAATCCGAAAAGGTCGGTGCACAGCCCTACCTTTAGGCCAATAGATGCATAGTCCTTTGGACTTTAAATGATGATGTAATGGGCTCTATGCCCTTTTATTTGTGTCAGCCTCGGAGGGTTGCTTGTATTCAGCAAGTCTGTAATTTTTTCAATAAAATGAAATCCAATATTGCTAAGCCAAAAAAAATATGGATTAAAATACTTCAAATTTGAGGTCACATTCTGTGGATTCCATCTTCTAGTCAAAATTCTCATTTGTAAACATTAACTAATTTAAATTTTTAGTCAAGAAAATAATAATAATAATAATAATTAACTTCATAATCATTTATTTTTCGATCTCTCTTTATTTTTTCATTAACTTCATATTAATTTTCACTACTTTCTCTTAAAATTCAATAAAATTATAGGCTTAATTACCTTACAGGTGGTGTTTGTTTGTGGAAATATTGGGGTTTTAGAAATTTTTGGTATTGGGGTTTGTGAAAAAATATAGTATTTTATGGAAAAGTGAGGAAAGAGAAGATTTAATTGAATAGTATAATATTATTTTATAATTTCATGTGGAGAGAGGTATTATTTTATGATTGTTTAGAAATATTGAGGATTGAAAAAATCGGGAAACAAACGCCTCGACAGGTCCCTGTGGTATCCAACTTTTACAAAATAGTCTCTGTGGTATGACTTTCAACAAATAGTCATCGTGGTATAGTTTTGAGACAAATTAGACCCTCTCGTCCAACTGTCGTTACCCACTTAACTAGAGAGTGTTGTATATGTCACTTTTCATTCAGGCGTTGACACATCAGCAGCCGTCCTGGATCGAACCAATCAAGTCTGAGGTTGAGGCTCAGACTAATTCTACGAGCTAAAAAAATATATATCACTCGTGATTTGGATACTAATGTTAAAAAATATGTGTCAACGCGTGAATGACGCTGACGTGGCATGTACAACACTCTTCCGGCAGTTAGACAGAGGGACTAATTTGTCTCAAAACTATACCACATTGACTATTTTGTTGATACCACATGGACTAATTTGTCTCAAAACTATACCACAAGTATCATTTGTTGAAAGTCATACCACAGTGACTATTTTGTAAAAGTCGGATACCACAGGGACATGTAAGGTAATTAAGCCAAAATTATAATCTACCTCAATTTTCAAGCTTCCCAAAAGTTGCAGAAATTTTCGGTTTCCAAACATGGCCTTAGACAGTACCAAATCTCGTCCCTTCTACCTATATCTATTATTTAAAAAACAAACCGTGGGTTTGTCCGTACAAAGTCAAGCCATTTCTTCGTTACAAATTTTTCATTAGTTTATTTTTGGACAAAGCCCAGTCCTATTTTGCCAAACAGTTCTTAACCATTCATCCTCTCTGTAATTATATTTCTTCCCTTGTGGGCAACCCTCTATTTTTTTTTTAATTATGTTGCTTAATGTGTACTTATGCCTCCGACCAACACTTTTTCAAGCCTGTCATAATTCTAGCTGCCTCCCCGATTTCTAGCTTTAGAGCTGTCGTTTAGCCTTTGAGCTTCAAACATATAGTAACATAAAACACAGCCGCGGCCCTTTCTTTCTTCCTTCCTTCTTCTTTTTCCTTTTCATCAGTATCTTCAAAAAAAAAAAAAATCCCCCCCACTTCTTCTCCAATAGTTTAATACCTTATTTTGAGGAGGAAACGTAGGCGAATAAAACGACAAGGTCCCATTTTTATGGAATATAAAAGTGAAGTCTATTTTATATCTTTATTTAAGATTCACCCATTGTCTAATGAAAATGATAGATTATGTCATTAACTAATTAAATAATATTTGAGTTGTAGAGCAGATTCAAGCATTTGGTAAACGAGTTTTCAGTCTAGTCAAGACATTGTACAACTTAATCAAGTTCTTCTGAATCCTATGCACAAAAAAAAAAATATGCTAGTAAATTGTAAATTAAAATATTAGTTTTTGTGCTATAAAATTATAAAGGGCTAATTACAAAAACCTCCAACGAACTTATACCACAATCTCAAATACCCCATAAACTCGAACTCGTTGCAACTCGACCCACAAACTATACTTTTTGTTACGATTTCATTCCTTAACCTACTGGAGTTGTTATATCGAACAGTTTTTGTCTCAATGAAACGACACGTGACATTCTCCTTACTTGAAAAGACGAATTTACCATCATTTGAGTACTCTCTAGTCTTCTATAATGCTTTTAGCAATTTGTAGAGCTAAGAATCAAGCTAATTTTTTTTTTTATTAAAACAAAAAAAGATGATACTTAGAATCAAACTGGTCAAATTCGTCTTTTCAATTAAAGAGAAGGTCATGTGTCGTTTAAGTGAGACAAAAACCGTTTGATATAACAACTTCAATAGGTTGAGAGATGAAATCATAACGAAAAGTATAGTTTGTGGGGACGAGTTGCAATGAGTTCAATTTTATGGGGGTATTTGAGATTGGGGTATAAATTTGTGGGGAGGTTTTTGTAATTAACCCAATTATAAATACACTCCCACAAAAAAAGAAGCTTTTTCTATTATGATTTTCATCTTTATTCAACTATATACTTCTTGTATTTTATTCTATAAACTTATAAATACAGCAAGTATTCTCTCCAAATGCTCCTCCCCTCTTTTCGTCTCTTTTATTCAATCTTGATCTAGCCTTTTTTTTTAAAAGCAAAGTTTCGTGGGTAGATTCATGTCTTCGCTATAAGGTCCACACAAAGGACAAGTTTGGACAACAAAATAATTTAATTTCAATGGTCCCAAAGGAACAACTACAAACTCCATTAGGTATAATGCCCGTGACATGAGCAGAAAATTGCCCAATTGATTGCTACCTCAAGTCAACATTGACCCTTACCTTTGTCATAAATCAATGCAAAAATTGATATAAATGCCTGTCCCCGCCGATCAAATATTACTTACTATCCAATATTGGAGCTATCTTCTCAACCTTAATTTGATCCTTGTTTGGGGGATCCAATGTTGGTAAAGTTGTTGCTGTTAAAGATGGTGGCTTTAACACATCATACTCCACATTACTCGATAATTAATATCAAGATAATTAAATGTTGTCAAATTAGATTGTTAGAGATAATTTAATAATTGCAAATATTCAAATCACAATTATTTTCTTATATAATAAGATATTATAAGAATTAGAGATATTGTAATGAGAATTTAAGATTTTCTGTAATTTTCTGATTGAATTGTATAGTATAATTTAAAAAGAGATAAATACAGTAAGTAAACTGTAAATCATATAACATTTAATGCGATAGACACAATAGATAAACCGTAAATCATATACTATTAAATATTATTCATATAAAATTTCTAATAACATTAACTATGCGATACTGTAAAGTCTCTATGTTATGTTTATTTTTATCCCAAAAAAAAATCTGGTTGAGAACCGCAGAAGAAAGATAAAAGACTGAACAGGAAGCACGGGCTTCATGGGCCTGTCACGAGAGCGCCGTCCGGTGCATGGCAGTGTACTGTGTACGAAGCATGAAGGAAAGTAAACGGTAAACCTCTCACAGGTTCTGGCAACAAATAGACAGAGGAAATATGACCCGTCCTCGTATTTCAGGGAGTAATAAAAAGACAACAACTGGGACACAGAGGATACAAAAGTTGTGTTTGTGTTGTAAAATTTTAGTGTTAAAATTTTAGGTATTGGGTTTAGTGAAAAAGTGAAGAGAGAGATAATTTTTTATATTTTTTTGTAGTAAATAGTAATGATTTGATGGGGAGAGAGAGATTATATTGTAATATTTAATTGTGTTGAAATTTTAGAGGGGGTAAAATTTTGGTACACAAACCCACCTAAAGCCCAAACAAGAAACCAGGGAAATTAACAAATTGCAAAAATTACAACCATATAAGGAAAATACAAAATTTTTAACGAAACAGCATTTTACTAGTAAGAAAAGGACATACTATTTTAAACTATCATAACTTCCAGATGAAAATTATGTTCTTTTATTTTTTTTTCCCTTTGCAAATAGGAAAGCCACGTTCATTAATCAAATCTGAATTTATTCTCTTTTTTAATTTTCAAAACTTTATCAACTAAATAGTAAAATTTGAAAATTTTAGTTACTTTTTCAATTTTAAAATCTCCATATACTGACATCTGTTGTTTCACAAGTATAAAAAATGTTGGAAATTTGTTGGCATATTTTTTCACAAATTTTAATCTCTTTTTTTATATAAAAAAGTATATCAAATAATCTATTTCAATACTTTTTTTTATAAAATTTACACTAATTCTAATAAGAAATTGTAGAAATTTATTGAAACATACGAGCACAGGTTCAATTATAAGAGATTCTGTCACCATCCTATCTATGTTTTTTCATAAATTTTAATAAAACTTCATCCCCAATTAACAACCTTCAGACTTTCAAACAATTTCTCATAAAATTTTGTATAAATTCAAAAAAAAATCAATTTTAACTAATAAAAATTCATAATCAGTCCCATTTTTTATTTTCCAAATATAAAAAATAAAATACGGAAAAAGGAAACAACGAAAAGTAAAACGAACTGCTACTGCTACTGAGAGTGAATGAGTGAGAATCATGTGAGTTGCTGCTCTCTCTCTCTGCATCAAACCAACAACTTGTTAAACCCAACAACCCCTATTAGTTTGTTTAGTGTATATCTGGGAGCTGAGAGCTTCTTCTCCCTCTTGGTTTCAATGGCTTCAAGTGCTTCAAGGTTCATCAAGTGTGTAACAGTGGGAGATGGGGCTGTGGGGAAGACCTGCATGCTTATTTGCTATACAAGTAACAAATTCCCCACTGTATGTCATTCCATCTTCCGAAGATCCATCTGGGTCCTTCCCTTTTGGAAATTTGTTTTTGCGGTGTGGTTTGTCTGTTGTGTTGTTCAATGCGAGTGCGCATCTGGACTTTGCAGCTTTTTGGGCTTTTTTTATGATTGTATTGCAGAAAGTATCTCTCTCTCTCTCTCTCTCTCATCAAAATTTTCCTGTGGGTTTTGCCTTCTCTTTCATTTTCCTAATAAATAGGTGGGTTTCATGTGTAATCATCTGGGTTTCAACTGATGTTGGTTTAGGCTAAAAGTGGGGGAAAATAGTTGTTGCGGTTGCTGATTTTAGACTCTTTATTTCTTACTTTTTTCTGAATTTGAATGGATTTGATGTTTATCAGGATTATATACCCACAGTGTTCGACAACTTCAGTGCAAATGTGGTAGTCGAAGGCACCACTGTCAACTTAGGCCTCTGGGACACGGCTGGTATAATTCCTACGATGTCTACAATCATACCTTCAGCTTCATCTTTCATTTGCTTCTGCTTGCATTTTAACTGAACCGACAAGTTTCCGTTTAGATTCTGTTTCTACCATAAAACAGGTTTGGAAAACTTGGCAAATTTGTTACTTTACATATGATTTCAATTTATGTCATAGGGCAAGAGGATTACAATAGATTGAGGCCATTGAGCTACAGAGGAGCAGATGTCTTTGTCTTAGCTTTCTCCTTAGTTAGTCGTGCAAGCTATGAAAACGTCCTGAAAAAGGTGTGTTTGCCTGAAGATTCTAATTTCATGAGTGAGTTGTCTGTGGTATGGTTAAATTTCAGTGTCTTTTTTGCCTTTTTCTGCTCTTTGTTTTGCCCTTAAATCAGCTACTTCTAATACTCAAATCTTTTAATCAGTGGATCCCCGAACTTCAGCATTATGCCCCAGGAATTCCTGTGGTGCTGGTTGGCACCAAATTGGGTACGCTAAACGGAATTGACAATTTTTCTTTTGGCCAATTAAAAATTGACATTGATATACATCTGGAGGTGGATTCTTTATTGTTTGCAGTTAGTTTGCTGTAATGTACAACCTTCTGAACCTTGTATTTTGTTACTCATCATTCTGTATGGCCATTATTTTTCCTACTTTCTAAGGATAAAATGATCTTGGGGTCCCAAAAATGTAAAAGATAAACTTTCCACTGGGCTTAAATCTAGGAGACTGAAAGAGAAAAAGAAAGATGCGCTTCCAGAAGTTTTACGTATGAAAATTAATGTTGTAGGTGTGCTCTTCAACTAAATCCAACCCTTATAATGAAGAAGACTGCTTTCCTAAACAAGGATGCATCCTCATTTCAGATTGTTCATTAATTTCTACAAGTTTATGATTTTCGTAAAGCTATGGTTATAATATGGTTGAAAGATTGACCCTGTATGTTAATACATGAATGTCATTTGGGCACATCGAATAAGGGTGGTCTCCAACATGAATTCAGTCATGGGGATGAATATCATGGCCGGGGCCATTCATAACTCATGCACAATTAACTCATTGTTCTGAAATGAGTCATTTGGAGAGTTTCGTAAACATGTAGATTAATCTCACTTGGTCACTGATTTAAACATTCTATTCAAAATGGTTTCATCCCTAGATATCACCATGTCTTTGACATCGTACTTTATTTGATATAACAGAAGTGCGAGTTAAATAGTTTAATAATATTGGCAGTGGAATTTTTAATTGAATGGGTCTCCTATCAACAAGCAGTATCGTGAAACAAAATATTTTTCGAGTTTATTAGTATAGGTCTCTAATAATCAGGACTACCATAGAATTAGTGGAAGTTTTAACTATTGTTGAATGGAAATATAGGTACTTTGATTTTACATGTCTTATCAAGCTATCTGAATGAACCTATATCCTGATGGACCAGTGATGGTAGCTCCAATAGATCGTATTTCTGAACACGATTTAATTCTCATGCCATTACATTGATATTCTGGTAGCAGTGGAAAAAAGAGTAAATTGGCAAATTACCAGTTCTGTAGACTCTATGGACTTTCATCTTGTAATATGCGGACTAGTTATGCACAAGTAATACAATTAATTTTAACACAGATCTTCTAGAGGATAAGCACTATTTGGGTGATCATCCTGGATTGGTGCCTGTGACAACTGCACAGGTGCAATTTCTTCCACTAGATGCTCTCTGGATATTGATGGTTATGATTGGAGCCATTTATGGTATAATGGTTTTGGTTTAATCAGGGCGAGGAACTCCGTAAACAGATTGGTGCTACATACTATATAGAATGCAGCTCAAAAACTCAGCAGGTAAAATGAACTAGCATGTCTTATGATGTTAGTGATGAGACAGTACGGTTTCAACTGCAAGTAACATAAATATGGCATTCTAATTTAACCAGAGTCAACTCTTTCAACTAACGAGGATGTCAAAATGTGCTGAAAGATTATTTGGCAGCAGGTTTTAATCGATCCCTATAACAATTGAACTATATGCTCCTTCCGCCCAAAATAATAGTCTGTGTTTTCATTTTTGCCCATCTCAAAATTATTGTTTATTCCAAAATTTCCAAGAATCATTTTAAATCTGCTAACAGCCATTCTTTTCTGACGCAGTCATTACATGTAGATGTGCCTTTTCACTTGTCAACGTGCCATAATGCTAATTGATAACATTAGAAGTGGGTCTGAAGAATTTAGAATTTAGTTTCTTAGAAATCTATGCTTTTTCAAGACTCGAGAGGGGCCATTTTTAAGGTATAGAGGGTGTATGTTCCAAAAAGAAAATTCTCATTAGACAAAATGCAGAATCTACGAACGTCTCAGCACCATGATCGCCTTCTATTGTATAGTTATGATGCCAGTTTCCTGCAAATGATATCTCTAACACCATACTTGGGTCTTTCTGAGAGGTTATGCCAATTTTTAATGTTATGAATTCCTCCTTATGAAATCCTATCTGGAGGCTCTGATGTTTAGCACGTGTTGACCTATTTACTCTCCAAATAAAGTGGATTCTTGCAATGCCCGATGTGGGGTACATGCTCTCACGTCTAAAGAATCCTGCGTGCCTCTCCACTTAAATGTCTTTTGATTGTTTCGAGGACTGTCCTCACTGTTTTGTCTTATAGACACCTTGAGTTTGTCTTTATGTTGTACTTGACCATTTACATTGGAACTGCAGAATGTGAAAGCAGTTTTTGATGCTGCAATCAGGGTGGTTATCAAGCCGCCACAGAAGCAAAAAGAGAAGAAGAAGAAGAAGAAGTCACGTCACGGATGCCTATCGTTAGTGCCTTCTTTTCTTCGTACCAAGGCTTCCTTGCCATGGTTCAGTAATTCCTGATTTGGACTCTCACACTGTGTTTGGGGATTATGCATAGTTGAGATGTTCCTTAGATAAATGAATGTAGTTCCAGCATTACGTGCACTGGACTAATATCAATTTTCCTCTTAAATATTTTTCATATAGATCTTTCTCACCCTCCAGAATTTAAAACATAGAATTGTATTGCCTCTGCATCATTTTCTCATGTTACTGCTGCTGTAGCCTTTTCTGCAAGTAGTGTCAGCATCTTGATAATATGTTTTTATGGCCTGCCTATATAATAGTGTGTTGGGATGAAAGGTCACCTTGAACTATCCCGATTCTAATATCTCTTATATCCTGAGTCTTCAGTTTCTTGGGCGTAATCTGTTACTTAAAACTGCAGAAATTTGTTTCAAGGGAGGAGCCTCGTGTGTCTCAAATAAAACATCTACCGTGGAGTTTGTCTTGGCAATGTCACCCAGAAGCTCTACGTTGCATTCTGGCTGTGACGTTCCCGTTAGTTTGATTTTCCTCGATAGTTTCTGAAGTATATCAGAATGCAGCTCTCTCCCAAGGTCATCTGCTCTGGGACTGTTTTCTTTTGTTCTGGTTTTTCTTATAATTAGCAGAAAAATGGTATGTCCTAGGAAACTCGTCTTTGTGTTATTTGTTCATTGTAAAGAATTGAAGTTCAGTTTTTCTTTTTGGTTCTTTTCTTTTCTGTTTCTCAAACAAGAGAATCTGGTCTACTTCATCCATGCTATTCACCCTCTGGTACCATTTCAAGTGAGCTGCAAGAGCAAGAAATGATGCATGTAGTTTCTACTAGTTTTTCAAGGTGAACTTGTTAGATTTCAGGTGCTCTCTCATCGTATGTATAAAGTGATCATCATTTATTATTTGCTGATGCCTCATGCCTCATGCCTTTATATTCTCCTTCCTTTTTAATTCTAGTTCTATAACTTACATAGTGTTTGTTTACACTAAAACTTTAACAAAATTTTACTAAAATTTTAACTTTTTCACATCCTCATTCCCTCTCTTACTTTATTATTTGCTGATGCCTCATGCCTTTATAATCTCCTTCCTTTTTAATTCTAGTTCTATAACTTAATGTTTACCGGTAACAGGAAAAAGAGAGAAAAGGCTGTTATGGCCCCCCTGGTAAGAGAATGCTATCTAGTTTTTCTTTAAGCAAATGAAAGAAATGGTATCAGTTGCTTTTTTTTCTAAGCAAGCTGGATTCCATTAAATAACGACAATCAAGGAGGAATTCTTGGATTGTCACTGGACAGGCAATGTACAGGAATACAAGATGTGGGGATATTCTCAATCAGCATCTCGGTTGCTGCCAATTGGGCTACATTATGAGCCACCCTAATAGCTTTACGATTTACATGATGGAAACCTCAAGAAGGATGAGATTTCCCATATATGGAGAATATCAGAGATAATAGAGCTCATATGCCAATCACTTGGAATCACTTCTTGGCAGATTGCCTGTACCACAGATAAATTATCCCCTTCAAACAAAACCTCTTCCTTAGAAAGATGTGCCTCCTGTGTAGCAAATAAAGCTTCATTAGCTTCCCCCAGAATTGGAGGGCCTGGTGGCATGCTCTTTGTCCAAACAAAGAGATCTGCTTTAGAGTTACGACACACAACTGCCAGAATAGAGAAGGATGGGCGAACTGCAACGTCAAAGTTGACTTTCCAGTAAGGGCCAACTGGAGGAATCCAACATGACTGGACAGTTCGAGGGATAGAAGCCCACGCCGCCTGATGTTCTGCATACAATCTCTGCACTCCTACTGGCTACTACAAGTTGGTCATGAATGATTTTATTATGCGTAAACCAAAGAGAATCCATGAGAATAACCACAAAGCAGATAAAATTCATCTGCTCGGCTACAGGAATACCAAAGTGCAGTGTTGGACTCAAAAGACATTTTATCCAATCAGCAATATGCCGTTATCCCCTAGTATCAATGGCCAACTGCCAAGGGGATTCGTGCCACAGGAGTTGGGCAATGAGGCATGTGAAGAATATGTGTTCTAAAGACTCCACAGTACAATTACACATCACACAAGAAGAACTGTCAAAGGGTAGATTAAGAATTCTGCTAATAGTACTCTTGCAAGGTATAACATTCTAGACAGCTTTCCACAAAAATAGCTTTAGACGGTCTTGGAGGGGTAGTTTCCAGAGCTTTAGCCAATATGCCCGATCCAATGGATTATAAGATGTCATAGGTAAATCCATTAAGAAATAAGTAGACTTTCAAGAAAAGTGTCCTTTGGGATCTACTATCCAACGAAGTTGGTCTCGGGCTGGTTGAATAGGCAAATGAATATTAAGAATGCAATCTACATCCTGTGCCAAAAATAGACTCCGGACTAAATCTTCCCTCCATAGACGGGTCCCTGGGATAATAAGGTGTCACTCTAAAATTTTCTTCCATAACCACATCAGCATCACGAGGTCTTGGGATAAAGTATTCGGCAGATTGAACCTAGGGATCTAGCCAAATTCGAACAGCTTCCCCGGACATAATTTGGAAGCGTAAGCCTTGATGAAGTAATGGAGAAGTCTTATAAATACCTTTCCAAAGCCATGAGGCAGAAGGAGAAAGTGCATTATACCAGAAATGGGTCTTGGGCATAGATTCTGCTCTCAATGCTTGAATCCAGATTTGCTTGCCCTTTATATGGTTCGACAAAAGCCGAGACTCTACAGGAATCATCTTTTCCATTCTTTTAAACTAGCTTTTCAATTAATTTCTTCTCAATCACAGACAGATTATTCATATTATTCTCTGAAGCAATGGGATATCTGGTCTTATTCAAGGAGATTTACCAGTCACCCTTTATGTCATCACAATTTTCCTCCATCCATGTTAGGATTCCATTCCACTACGCAATGCCTTTCACATGTTCGGTCAAAGAACATAATCTACTCACTTGTCGCAGTCAATGCAATATACAACACATTTGCGCAGGAGAATTAAGTAAAATATTACTTCTTATTTAACTAATAAGTAAAGGAAAGAGTTACATACATGAAGAAAACACTAAAAAAATTGCTCTTATCATTCATTGAGAATTACTCTTTGCCAAAACCTTTTTTCCCTTTTTCCCATCTTTTCTCCTTTGCGCAGTCCAGGAAACGTTACAGAGATCTCCTCTCTATATCTTTCTCTCTCCAGTGACTAGACTGCACATTAGTACTGACAGACGCAATCAATAACTAATAAGTTTTGGCTCACGAATTTTGCGTTTCTTAATTCTACTGCAAGGATGAGTGCTTGTATCCATCCCAACCTCCTTCTGGCTCCTTCCTTTTCAAGACACCACCAGCCACCTGGTACATCCTCGATTGCTCATCAGCAACAGCCTGCGAACTGGCAACAGACAGTTGCCTTGGTGGAAGAGAACTCTCGTCTCTCCCTTCTACATCTGGGCCTCCAGGACCGGAATTGAGGTCTAAAGCCTGTCTTCCCCATTTTCGACTGCTCTCAGCACTACTATTAATGCTACCATCACGAAAGCTTACAACAAAAGGCCTCGGGTAATGGGATGAAACTGCACCAGCAGGTCCTAAAAACGGGGTATGGACTGCAGGGAAGCAGACCTTCCCACCAGATGATGAATCTACGTATGTTGTTGAACCACCTGAAAAAGTCGCTGAAGGCAATGGAAAGCTGGTTCCAAAAGGGAAGACAGGGTACTGAAAAGGGCTGGAGGGGAAGGGCACTGCAGGAGATGACGACAAGACTGGCCCCCTGTAGACATCAGGACTAAATGGGTTGCTGCCACCAGCGTGACCCAACAACCTTTGCGGCCCACCAGTTCCAACAATTGGGAAAGGCGGCTCCCCTCTATCAGCCATTATTGACGGAATGGTGACTGCGGAATAAGTGCTTCCTGAAGCAAACCATGGTGAGAAGTTTCCCATTTCTGCATTGCTCATACGAAGGCCGGAAATAGGTGGTTGGGATGGCAAACTGCTCCCCGCAAGCTGAATAAACGGAGGCGGCTCAGCATTCAACTCATCGGCAGGCCCATTGTTTAAATCGAAGTCCCTGTGGCCACTCGCTGCACCATTACGTAGACCACCTGATGATTTGGCTGGCACAAGTGGGACATCCATTCTATGGCTGTTGCTTGTTAAGTAATTGCCCATGTCAGAAGCATCACCAATACGGTTCAAATCAAGATCAAGTCCCCCGGAGCAACGAACAGGTACAGAAACCGTCAGTTCCTCACATGCCATTTCATTGTTATTTGTTGGGCGAGATAAATTACCCATCTCCTGAGCACAATCTCGATATGCCAAATCCTCAAGTACTCTTTCATCAGGTACATTCAAGTCAATATCCAAAGGAGGGCGACCCTGCTTGCCAGCTGTAGCATCAGGAAGAATAGTAGTTGCAGTGCCCTGCAGGATCTCGGGAGTTTTCCGAGGTTCAGCCGGCCGAAAGGCACTAGTGGCTGCTGATCCCTTCCATCCAAGCTCCCCTCGACTCCTCAATAGGTCATCTGGCGGAACAAAGGGCCCTTTGGCAGCAGCTGCCACTGTAATTGAAGCAGGAAGGCCACCAGAGACAGAGGAAACAGGAAAAGGTAATGGACTAACCAAACGAATAGCAGCTGAACCCCCGGCTGCCATAAAGTTATTCTTTTCCCCAAGTTTTCCTTCATCAACAGTAAAGCCTTCATTCAAATCAAATTCTACTTTGGTGTCCATATCTGACACCCCTGAAGCCGATATAGAAGAAACATCTGCAGTGGTTGATGTACATTCCTCAGCATCATCTGCTTCAGGGCCAATCAACTTCAACCCCCTAGACTTCTCATGCTGTTCTGTCTCTTGCACAGGAGATGCACGAGAAACCTTGTGAGAAGCTGGTCTACTATGTTGGTCATTACCTTCTTTGCTTCCCAAATTCTCCCCCAGATCCTTGTCATCCGGTCTAGCATCAGCTGAAACTACACCAACTAGAACTCGATTCACAGGGTTTGCAGGAGCATTTCCTTTAAGTTCATGACATTGTATTTCAGTCTGCTTAACATGAATCCTTGCATCTCCTTCCTCATTCTTCTCAGCCTTCAATTCAATGACATTTTCAGAAACCAGATCTTTCCCACCACCAGAAGGATGCGGCACTTCCTTCTTTGCTTTCAAAATCTCAGAATGGAGAGTCAAAGCAGGAGGTTTCTCATCAGTCTTGACGCCACTTTTCAACTCTCCAATTATCAACTTCTTGTTCTTACTATCAGTTTCTAGAAGGGCTTCTCCTCTGGCTTCCATCTGGCCTTCTAGATTTGCAACCACATTACTGACCTTTTCTTTGTCCAACAAAGGACCATTTGCTTGTTCTTTAACATCTGGAAGGGCATTTGCATCCACCCCACCAACTGCCTTTTTATTATGAATAGCTTTGCCTTCTTCAATATCCATGTTTTTCATCATTTTGCTTGCAGAGGAGGAAGCCACTACAGCAGCTACTGTTATTTCAGATGTATTTCCATTGCTCTCAGCACATGGATCTGCAGTTTCCAGCAAGTCCATACTTGAAGAATCAAAATGTCCGCTGGGCCCACCTACAGGATTCTCTTCAGACACCAAAGAGGCAGGATCACCTTCTTCATCTGTAAGCCCAACATTGGTGGTAAGTATAACCTGCTTCTCATGCTCAACCTCAGCACTTTGATTAGACTGGTTACGGTTTGGGGTAAGGTCATCAACAGGAGATGATTTAACATTTGAATCACAAATACCTGTGCAAGAGGGTTCAACACCAAGTGTGTTTCTCTGAGGAGAATCAGTTGGTGATACCAAATCAGACTTGGACATCTCTCCAGCAGCAACACTAGCAAGCAAATTCATTCCAACATCATCTCCAATTGACATAGATGCATTAGCTTCTGAATACTTGACACAACTTTCAATCAAAGCATTCATAGATCGCAAGGAAGCCTCTTGTGCATTCCCTGGTTTAGGCTCATTTCCTGATGATGAAGCAGCTTTAGCTTCTGCCTTTTTACTTTCATCACCAGTCCTAGGACGCTCTTCATCTGTAATGGCAGCAGGTGATGCATCACCTTCATCAGAGCCAGTCAGCACATCTTTGAAATCATTGCTTTGCCATGATTCCGTGTTCACATCTGAAGTAATATTAGCACGATATGCATCACTCTTTTCCTTTGAACTACTATCAAACTGATCCAGCTTCTCTGAAAGCACAGGAGAAGAAGCTCTGCTATTCACGATTGAAGGATCTTCAAACAGTGCTCCACTGGCACTTTGTGCAGGACTGCGCACTCGATTTGGAATCTTAACAATCAACTTATGACTATCATTGACCGCCCCATCAACTGCCTTTTCACACAACAATGGGGAGTGTGATTGTTTTTCTGAGGCTGACTTTTTGTGCACGGAACTCCTTTTTGAACCACTATCCTTTTGAACGCCAGAAAGAGTGGAGCCAGGGAGGCCATTTATTGTCTTCCTATGCCGTGAAGAACCACTTGATAACTTATTTCCACTCATGGAACCAGCAGGAGGGCTCCTTGCGTCGTCCTTCCCTGAAAGTCCTCCAGTTTTAGTCTGGTCACTAGAACAAGATTGACTGTTGTGGGACTGACTAGAACTGCTACTTTTCTCATCCCTAACAGTAGTCAGAGGGAGATCAGAAGTGACACCAACAGCATGCCTAGCCTGGCCATCTTTCAAGTTAGTACTAGCCTGTGCAGGTGACAGCACTGAAACTGATTTTGTAGACCCTGGAGATGCAGATGCAGACCGAGAAGTGCTCTCCCCTTGGACGACCTTTACTGGAGCAGTTTTGGATGCAGAGAGGGGTGGAGCTGAGCTCTTCACAGCAACATCAGTGGAAGCTCCTGCGTGTCTGTTACCACCATGGGAAACTTCAGGAAGACGTGCTCTAGCAGGCCAGGGAACAGCCTGATTTGAACCAGATTTTGCATCATTGATGTTCATTTCAGCTTCTACACGTTTCTTCCAGGTATCAACTAAACTTCTTGCTTTCTTCTGGATTTCCAAGTTCTTATGAGAACGCAAAAGATTCACAGACTTCCCAATGTTGCACATCTGTAGGGCATGAAGATTTACAGGCAGCTTATCAAGTGCACGAAGCAAAACCAAGAGAAACTCCTCAACATATTTATCACCATCCTTGGAGCCAGTACCATCACCAATCTTCCCTTTATGTACTTCTTGGAGCCATTCGTCTAATACAGGCAAACCTTTAAGCTGCACAAACTGATTAAGGTAATCAAACTTATCTGTGGCTGCTATAACACCAACAAGCATTGACCGCCCAGCTAAGTCTATCTTCTTCTCTGTTCTGTCAGGCAGCATGAGCTGCACCAGTCTCTCAACCCCTTCAAAGTCCACAAGGGCTCCTTTCTCTGTAATTTTGGCAGTCTCTGATTTCAAATTACTTTCCAGTCTACTGTGGCCAGAATCCCCGTCATCTGCTTTTGTAGGACGCTCTCGTTTGACAGGGTCAGAACCCTGGTCTCCTCGCTCCCTCTTCTTCCCCTTTACTTGAGAAGGAACAGAAGAGGTGCTATTCTGAACACTATCTGAAGCTTTTAACTGTGACGATGTCGGACCACTCATTGGTTTTGGAGATCGACCACCTGACTGCAATGTTGCATGCATTTCAATTCGTGTCTTATGTAAGAGCTGATCTACTTCTTCCTGAAGTTCCTATAAAAGAAGAGACCATGAATACCCTAAAAATTCACCATTAGAGCAATTTATGGGTGTCCAAAAGCATAAAAACTCACATCAATATAATCTTGATCAGTTAGCCACCATAAACACTTGTTTGTGACATCATACACCTGCCGACACACAAATGACGAAATCCCTGATGGAAGCTCAACACCTTTAGGAAGGAATGCAACTTTACATGGATGAAGTAGCGAGGCAGCAAGAATCTCATCCTTATGAAAGGAATAAAAGATTTCGTTTGGTGCAGCTTCCAATTGGACGTCTTTGCCAAGCTTTACTTCAGAAGGACGATAAAGCCAATTAACACCTACCTTCCACTTATCCTCTTTACCTGCAGCCAACCAACGAATTATTCCAATGAAAGGTGGGGAATCCTGAGGCGGTTTGAAAAGAGCACAATCACCAACACTGATCTTGCGTCCATCCTGTGAAGGTGGCAGGGGAGGGGAAAAAGACTTCATTCAGTAATAAAGAGTAACAGATCTTAAACCCTCGGCAGCACAACTTAATGCCAATACATGACTAGTATTCCAAGCACCAACAAGGACGGTACTTCACAAAAAAGATTCCCTTTCATTTAAATAAGAAACGAAACTATAAACTAAATATGGGGAGGACAATGTAAAGACCATTTATACGGTTCCGAAGCTCATCAGAAAGATCTACTACAAGATTCAAAATTTGTTGACACACTATGCAAACCAAAGAGTCTCACTTAGATGGATGTTGCATGCCCTAAATAAGTTTCCTGGTTATAACATTAGATTTGCAGATGCTTTTTCTTTGGGCCAATGTGATGTTTGGCTTTCCCTTTTCGGGTTTTCTGGATTTTCTTAGCTTTCTAGTTTGCTTGTGTTAGGGGTTTTCAGTACAGTCTATTGTACTGTTGACCCTGGTGTTTTGTGTTCTTTGTTTTTCTTCTCTTTCATAAATTGGCTTGCTTATCACAAAAAACATTAGATTTGCAGAAGGCTAATAAATACAGTTAAAACATCGGTTTATAGTGATAATATATTACCACCACATTGAAGATACAATACCCTCGATTCCACCTGCTAATTTAACAGTTCCAACAGAAGTATACCCCTACAACACCTTCTCCTTCATGCCCAAATGTCCAGGACACCTACAATGGTGCAACAATTTTTTTTTACCCTTTTTCAATGAACAGAAAAATTCCAATTGCTTAAAGTTTCAGAAACATGTAACTACCGCCTAGAAATCTCTGTTCCCTCCCGCTCACCCAAAGGAGGTAGTCTACAACTCACATTTGGTGCATTTTCCATCAATTCTAGAACAGAAACATCTGCTGCACATAAATTAGAAGTTCCTCGTATGGAAAGAAAGATTTTCTTGTGCTTGACAACATTAAATGACAAGATAAATTATAGATTTTTGTCTTTTGCATATCTAATCTGTGAGGCACCAAAGCCTACATGCAGAGTATTAGATGGCAATGGCACTAGATTACCATCTTAATTCCGTCTTACTTGTAGGTTGAGAAAAACAAACAGAAAGACCAGTCACCGTAGTCCAGCAATAAGACGTGTACAGGTCAGAGCCACATGCTATCCTTACTATAAACAACAGCCAGAAACTGACATCTTAATGGAGAACGAATAGACAGCAGGGAATCTGCTGTTTCAGAAGCTGACCTAGACTTACAGGATTATAAAGCGCAACACCCCTCCCCACCTCTTTCTTTGGGGCCGGGGGTAGAAAATAACCTCGACTTCAGAAAGGCACATTCACCCAATTACGTAAATGAATCCCATATTCCACAATAAGAAAAAAAAAGTTTTGTTTCCCGTAATTTTCAATTCAAACAACCCAAACATATCACAAAACGAGTATGATTTCTTCAATTTGTGCCACTCCCGCGAATTCAAGTAACTCACAAAAAAATCGGATTCATCTCGATTACCCGTCCCCCAAATTTATCAGCTCAGGAAAAGAAACAAAAATACGGCCATTCCTTTATATATCAATCAAAACCAGACACCCATATTGAACCCAAAAAAAGCAAACCCGCAAAAATTCGAAACAAGAACCTACAGAAAATCAAACCTTGCAGAAAGAATTAGCAGAAGACGAAGAAGAACCATCGGCTGCGGCGTCTACGATCGCACGCGTGGGGACTATCCACATGTGCCGACTCCGTTTTCTCTCCTCAATAGCCCGCTCAATCCCATGCATAGCCTTGCATTTTCCCCAATCCCTCCTCCTTCAATCCCTTCTACGAGTACCATCAATTCCGAACCTCCGTTCCTACGGCACCAATTCCCCTACCTCAATTTCTTCACCAATTCAACCCCAAAAAACCCTAGATCGATCTTGTGCCATTTCTTCCGCGAACAAAAAACAGAGAAACCCTAAAACGCTTTCGACCTCAATTCGATTCCGTTTCAGTCCTGAATAATTGGCCTAATTGAAGATCAGATCCACCAAATTACGGTGATTTTTTTGGTCAAGAGAGAAGAAGTGCGAGAATCTAGAGAGAGACAGAGACGAGGAGAGAGCTAGACGGGGAAAAGGAAAGGTGTAGTTAGACTTGGCAACGGGCTGTGCAGGGTCGGTTTCGAATCTGTTTGAAATTGGTTGCACTAGTTATCTGGATCGGGTTTTTTTACTCTATTGGTGAACCCTTTTATCCCACCCGTCTGATATAGTCAACCTCTACTCTTTCTTTCTTTTTTGGGAATTCGGCATTTTGGTCCTTGAGTTTATACTCATTTGGCAAATTGGCCCTTCACTTTCAAATTTCAAATTTTTAGTCCTTAAATTTTCTTTGTTTGATGAAATGGTCATTTCGTTAGTCTGACGTCCATATGCTTAACGGATTTGAAGCGATCGACAGGTTATATGTGTTGAAAGTGAGCGGTCGACCTCTACATGACCGCTTCATGTAGCGGTCGCCCGGTATAAATTTGCTGACATGTCAAAGAGCTCCGTTAAGCATATGGACGACAGACTGACGGAAGTACCATTTCGTCAAACAAAGAGAACCCAATGACTAAAAATTTGAAATTTGAAAGTGAAGGACCCATTTACCAAAGGGGTATAAACCCATAGACCAAAATATCAAATTCCCTTCTTTTTTATAGGCAGTCCATCCTCTACTTATACGGATCCAGCCAAAAAAAACCTCTACTTATACGGCATATATTTATGTACTTCAGTTCTTTTGTGTATGCCAACGTATTATTTCATTTAACAATTTAATAATTTTAAATCAATTATGCATAAAACTAAACTTTCATTTACGACCGTCTCTGATAAAAATGACTTTTTTTGGCAACGTTACTTGTGTAGAAAAAATGTATGATTTTATATTAAGTCTTGAACACAAGAATTATAGAACAAAAAACATTTTATATGTTGTAAGAATTATAGGACAAAAAACCATTTTAATATATTGTTAAAGTCGAATCTAAGAGAAGGTTTTTGATAAAACAAAAAAATGACGGAAGGTGCAAAATAAAATATATAAGATTAGTAATTGATGAAAAATATATTTATCCAAATCATTTTTTAATTCTTGCAGCATGTCTGATATGCATCATTGGGTTTATTAAAAATGCAGCTCGGTGGTTTCAGCTATTGCTTTAAAACTGACAAATGGTGCCTCTGTTCATAGTTTCACAAATTGGGGAATTTTACCGCTGCTGGAATTCAATTGGGCATGGAAGCTATGCGCAGTGTACCATCTAGGAACCAGTAACTTGAGTCAATCCAAAAAGGGCAAATGCTTGCACAGATGCGAGCATGAATTTACCAAGTGAACTATGTTTTGTCTATGCCCCTCCAAAAGGCTGCCAAATTCGAAAAAAAAAAAAATTGGGCTGCTTCCAAGTGTGCATCTCATGCGTGAGACCATTAGTGGCAAAGTCGGGACAAAACGAAATCAAACTGTATCCAAGACTAAGATTAAAAGGAAACTAGAATACAACATCAAGTATGAAAACAAGAACAGTTCAGTTGCCAAAATTCGTGACCAGTCAGTTTTATATATATGTGATCAGAATGTAGAGGTGAAGATAAGCGAGATAAATTAAGCAACAAATCACATACAAAAAGGTGTTGGCTCAAAAGCAGTTCGGCAATCCAACCTCCATACTGGAAGGGTGGATTCTTTAAGTACGGCATATATAGTTGATGCACAGGATACCAGTAATGGCACCAATTTTGGAATGCCTGGGTAACACAGACTGAATGCTTTCCAACAGTAAAAATATCTACAAACGGGAAACTGATCTGCTGCCACCCAGAACAAATTCAAGTAACAAATAGCCAGTAGACCCCAGATGATTCCATTAAAATACAACTTGATACAGCTTACAGCGAAAGGATGGGGGGTCGGAGACTATGAACAACATCAGATAACTCACTCACCACCCATCATCCGAAAGCACACAAGTCAGATGACAGCCCCAGGGGATTAGCCAACCTCATCCTCAAAGCACTGAAGAGAAGACATTAAACTAGGGTGATGTTCGTTTTGAAGGTTTTTGTAGGATTTGGAGAATTTTGTGAAGTTTTAGGTGATATTAAAGTTGTGTTGGTGTTTGTGTAGAAGTTGGTGAGGTGTAAAAAAATGAATGATGATGTTTATAGTTTTTTTTTCGAATTTATTATTATTTGTATTAAAATAATAATATTTTTAATAAAAAAAACAAAAAACAAAATAAAGCATAAACCGACCATATCAACGTCAAGCCTGGCGCAAATATTCAGGAGACATGTCAGGCCCCTGGCAGGCCGGCTGCAAGCACAAGTTTTAAAAATTCCAAATTTGCCCTTTGTTGTTTTTAGTTGTTAGGTTGTGGTGGAAGATGTTTTAGTCATTCAATATCAACTTTTCAGGGCAAAAAAGGAAAAAAAAAATTCTGAATCCTTTCTTTTTTCTCAACTTAGCCGAACATGATGCATTTTGGATTCAAATCCAACAAAAAAGAAGGAAACGAACATTACTTAGAAATAATTAAAATATTAGGGTGATGTTCGTTTTTAAGGTTTTTGTAGGATTTTGAGAATTTTGTGAATTTTTAGGTGATGATAAAGTTGTATTGGTGTTTGTGTAAAAGTTGTTGAGGTGTAAAAAAATAATGATGATGTTTAAAGTTATTTTTTTTATTTATTTCGAATTTATTATATTTTATTAAAATTTGATTTTTTGAAGGTAAAAAAAAAGCAAAAAAACTAAAAAGTCGTTGAAGACAAACTGCTGTCATGCTATAGTACGCATGACAGCAGTTTGTCGCCCAACTTTTTAAGGGGAGACATTTAAAAAAAAAACAGAAATGCTGTAAAAGCCACGTGCAGGGCATAGGGACAGGCGTAGAGGGCATGAGAATTCGGATTTGTATTCGGCTTTTGCCGAACAAGATTGAGTTTTGAACTCGAATACTGTGTTTTCTCCGAACCGGCTCTCGATCTACAGCGCGAAAGTGCAAGAACATAGAGGGATAAAATCGGAAGAGAGAGACAGAGAAGAAAGAGAAAGCTAGACGGCAAAAAGGAAAGGTGTACTTGTAGGAGAATGATAGAGCGACAGGCGGGTGAGACAGGTGAAAAGCGACGCGAATAAATTATACAAGAATGTGACTGACACTGCTTTTACAGATTTGGGGGCGAGAACTGGGATGGGAAACAACAGAAATGTTGACCGATCTGCTCCAATTTGACTTTCATTTTTTATTATGAGTTTTGAGAGGTTTGAGATTTCACCAGGGGCGGTATAGAGCACTCTGCTAGACGGGTACTGTACTGAGGGAGCTTATTTAAAAAAAATGGAGGGACAGTCTGTTGGGGGAGTGATTGGGTGACCTGCAAGTGATGGAAGGGTAGGTAACATCCCCCACATGACGGAGGAGTTAAGGTTGTCTAGAGATGTTCCAACACACATTACAAGGAGTAAAGAAAAAGGGTGTGGGGGCGATGTAAAATAAATGTTCTGTTTCTCGCAGGGAAAATGATCTTTTATGATGCGGCTGCTTACATAAGCATGAGGTTCGCCAGGTCAGTATCCCAAACATCACGTGCCATTCTTTTTTTTTTTGCCTGAGCAAATCATGTGCCATTCGAATTCTCACAATTTGGGTTTTTTTTTCCCTTTCCTTATGAAGATGTCGTCTCATGTTAACCCTTGACATGGTTGGTCGGAGCCTCTTCTAAGGTCTATGGGTGTGCTCCTCATGTGTCGCAAGTTTAAATCTCTTAAAGTAACAATAATTTAGTAAAAATTCACACTTTATATTTATGAGTAAAAATTAACCTGGTATTTACTATTTTGAAAGCGAAGATTTGAGACACTTAAGTTTCAAATATCTACAATCCACGCCTCCAGTTAAATTTACGGTTATATTAGACAAAATTTATCTCCATGTGCATCAACATGTCAGTCGTCCATAACAAATGACTTAAATTCCCCTTATTTGTTACTTCATATTGCTAATCGATATTTCAATCCACGCCGATTTTACTTTCACACGAGAGCTTCATGTGAATAACACGCCTTTTTTGTTTCTTTATCCGTTTCCAGTACTTGTAAAAGTTAGCTTCGGCATTAAGTTTTGCATTCTGCAAACAGGGAAAATCTCGTTAGTGGCTATTGTAAGAGTGAAAATGCCATCAAGCGGCCAAAACTTTCAATGGAAAGCCTCCAAAGAACAATATCAGACATCTCGTTTGAGCTTAGCAAGAAGAAATTGGTCTACATCATCTCCCACCCATATCCAAGGTTGAGGTCGCAAAGTGCAAGTATTGTGCCATGTGTTGAGGAGTGCACCCCTGAGTACATCAGTTGCGTTCGCGACAAGTTTTCAGGGAAGATCATTTGTGGGTTGTGTGTTGAAGCTGCAAGTGAAGAGATGAAGAAGAATGGATGGGAAAGAGAGGAGGCTTTGAATAAGCACATGACTGCTTGTTCAATGTTTAATAGGCTCGAGAGTAGGGTTGTTCAGTGCCGCCAAAAAATTCCGGATGCACCAGCACCAGCACCGGATTGTCGATACCCGACTTCACAGGTGCCGATGTCAGTTTAATGTTTTGAAAAAAACTCAGTGTTATTCCCAGTTCTCGAGTTACTCGGCACTGGGTTCCTAAGTACCAGGACACCACTTTTTTAATTATAAAAAACGAATCATTTTGTTTAAACCCCTCCCCCATTTGTTCGCAACTCCCCCCCCCCCCCCGAAAATATCTTGATTCCCCCCCACGTCCCTCATTTCCCCCCTCTGACCCTCTCTCCTCTGCGCCCATCCCATCTGTGCCTCTCTCTCTCTCTCTCCCTCTCCTGCCAACCACCACAACTGCAGCTGGCACACCTCTCGTCGCCGAGCACAGGTCCCCTCCTTCACTCATCAAGCTCCCATCTCCTATGCTGTCAGTCACATCTCTCTCAAGTGCTAAGGGTTTATGTATGTTAAAAATCAATGGATTTGTTAAATTTAATTTACTCTATTAAAAATATTATGACATATATTATTGTTGAACGTTTTCTCATTGTTTGTTGTTTTTAGAGTTTGTAATTTTAATAAATTTGGGAAGTTTAAGAAAACAACAAATAAACCAGTGAAATGCTAAAATTTTCAAGAGGTTTTCACTTCCCAAAAGAGAACACAACATATTGGATGTTCAAGATACGTAATCATTGATGATCCGCCAGAAGAAAATGTAAGAAGTAAAACTAGAAAAAGGTAAATCTTACACCTAAACTTTCTTAAAATTCCTTTTGAAAGAAATCTTTTACTCAAAGGCTAAATCTCTAGAAACTAAGGGAGGCAAGTATTAATGTCAAGTTCCATTTTTCTCCACTGAAACACTAGATGAAACACAAACATCCTCCAACTGAGTGCAGCAAGGATAGAACTGAGTGTGCTCTTAATGGCTATGTAGCATATTACTTTGTTAACAGAACAAATTGAAGTGAGGCACATGAAATGTTTTACATGTTTGGCCATCTCTATTAGTAGCTTAGAATTGGAAGTTAGTATGAGTTTCAAAATGGATGTACCACGACCGATGTGATGATGTTGTATTTAGTTTTTTTTAATCTGTTAGTGTGTGAGATATACATTACATAGTTCACTATGACTTGAATTGTAGGTTGAGCTTCGGACAATGGATGGACTAGTGAAGGATAGAACTCAGTGTGCTCTCAATGGCTACTACTTCATTCCAGTCTATGACAAGGTAATGTTTACCATGCTAATGCTTGATGTTTCCGCTAAGGGCATGTAGTCTTTTTAAGTTCTTCTCACTGATAAATATAGGCTCAATATGAATGTAGGTTAATCAAAAACCGTCTACTAAGGGCCGGTTTTTGCCCTTAACGGTGTAGGTGTAGGTGACAATTATTTAAAAATCGGTATATCCAGTGTAGGTGACGATTTTGGGGTTGAATAGCCCTACTCGGGAGGACGTACACTGTTTTATAACAAGTGCATAATGCTCGTTGGAATGTCCATGTATTTTATCATCAAATTAATGAATTAATTTCAAGATATAAGGATTTCTTATTACAACAGGTTGTTCGAAAGGAAATCTATTGTTCCAAATCCCTTAATGTATAATATTATTTTAGGAAATGTGTCATACTATATATAACATTGATATTATAAAGATACATGTAAGGAAAATATCAGTTATATTACTAAATTATTATTATTATAAGGTAAAGAATGTAGGGCAGGATTAAGACGTTCTGAAAATTTTAAAAGTTAAGTTAATGCAATAAGTTGTTGATTGATATTAGAATGACAGATGTAAGACGAATATCAATTATATTACTAGTTTATAATAAGGGAAATTTACAAATAATTGATTGAATTTTAGCATCTTTTTAAAAATCTCACTGGGTTTCAAAAAATTCAAAACGCTTATTGAGTTTATAATTTTAGAATCAAAACTCACTCGACCCAACGCCGTTAGACCTATTTAACGGAAAATTCATCTCGTCCAATCACAACGTGACACGTGTCATTAAATAAATAAAAAATATTTTCAAAAATAAAAATAAATATATATTTAATAAAGAAAAACGTCATTTAAATTTTTTTTACAAATAACTCACTAAATTTTAACGCCTTTTAAAACAAAACTCACTGGGTTTTAAAAAAGTTTAAAAAGCTGACTAAGTTTGTCATTTTGGTATCAAAACTCACTGGACTCAGCGTCATTAAACCTGTTTAATGGAAAATATTTCTCGTCCAATCACAATGTGACATGTGTCATTAAATAAATAAAAACTTTTTTTTATAAAAAAATAAATCTAAAATTAATAAAAAAACATTATTATTTTTTTTTAAAAGATCGGGGACCCCTAATCCTTTCATGGTTGAGAGGGAACCCCCCTCCTCTGGTCGCCGGGGGAAGGAGGATCTCCCCCTCCACCTCTGGGCAGCCAGAGGGAGGGTTCCTCCACCCCTGGCGGTGGTCTGGGTGGGCGTTGGGGGACCTCTCGACCGTCCCAAAGCCGGGGTGGAGGAGGGATTCCTCCACCCTACATTGGCTGCCCAGTTCTAGGCTGCCATGGGTGGACTCCCTCCACCCATCTGCGTCTGACCCGCAACTCATAGAGACCACCGCTCGGGGTGGAGGAGCCCTCCCTCTGGCAGCCCAGAGGTGGAGGATCCACCCTCCACCGTGAAAGGATCAGGGGTCCCCGATTTTTTTAAAAAAATTAATTATGTTTTTTTTTATTATTTTTAGATTAATTTTTTATTTATTTAATGACATGTGTTACATTGTGATTGGACGAGATGAATTTTCCGTTAAATAAATCTAGCAGCGTTGGGTCCAGTGAGTTTTGATACTAAAATGACAAACCCAGAGAGCGTTTTGAAATTCTTTAAAACCCAGTGAGTTTTTTAAAAAAATCGCTAAAACTTAGTGAGTTATTTGTAATTTTTTTTGTTTTAAAAAAAGTTACGTTTTTTTAATTAATTTTAGATTTATTTATTTATTTAATGACACGTGTCACATTGTGATTGAACAATATGAATTTTCTGTTAAATAGGTCTAACGGCGTTGGACCTAGTAAATTTTGATTCTAAAATTATAAACCGAGTGAGCGTTTTGAAATTTTTTAAAATTCAGTGAGGTTTTTAAAAAAGCGCTAAATTATGTAGGGCAGGATTAAGACGTTCTTAAAATTTTAAAATTTAAGTTAATGCAATAAGTTGTTGATTGATATTAGAATGACAGATGTAAGACGAATATAAATTATATTACTAGTTTATAATAACGTAAATAAGGTGTGACAGGATTAAGATCTTTTTAAACTTTGAAAAGTTAAGTTAATATAATAAGTAGGTGACGGTCAAAATCTAGAAGTTAACGTATGATAGAAATGTCATATATATTTTTTTAAGAAGAAGAAAAAACCCGTCGGGTCAGTTGATTTTAGTTTTTTCATCACATAAGACCTTTGTTAGGTAAAAAAAATACAAGTTTAGAGTTTTTGGATTCATAAAAAAAACTCATAGAGAAATAACTTTTAAAATTATATAATGTTATAAAAAAATACAATTTTTCATCCTCAAACTATAAATCTTTTTTAAATGTGTACCATAAACTATCAAACTTGATATATTGCACTTTAATTTATCAATTGGTTTACACTTTACACCCCACGTTACAGTTAAACTTTTAAAATTGTGTCACATATCCAAATTTTTATTGATTTAAAGATGAGGTCTTCATATAAGGTGTAAAATGTAAATATATTAGTAGTATCCGATGCAACGTATCAAGTTTAATAATTTAGAATGTAGACGGTAAATTGTGTGGTAATTAAAGAGTGTAAAGTATTTATTTTTTTAAAAAATTAATGTTGGTCAGATTTATTTTTATTGTTCTTGCAACCCTTTGAATTAGTAGTGGAGAATCATGCCATATGAAATGGGAAGAAAGAATCATAAGAAAAGATTAAGGCCATGCTGCAGCAAATCAAGATTTTTTTAAAATTTTTGGAAATATTGTGAAAATTAAGATAAATTAAAGTTTTATTGGATTATAATAATTTTTTATATTTATTGTAGTAAAGAGAGTTGATTTGATGGCGAATCGTGATTTTGAAGTTTTATTATTATTATTTTTAATTAATTTTTATATTAATACAATTTGCACTCCTTATGTTTGGAGGTGTTAATTGCACCCTGATGTTTTATTTTTTAGACATTGAGTCAATTATGTTATCTTCCCCAACTATTTGCATCCCAAAGTGAAATTTGACATCAAATTAGACGATAATTGTTTACACTTGTCTCTCACGATACCTCAATCTCTGTTAGATTACCGTATCGCCCTTGAATCTTAAATAATATTTGCGTACAGATCACCTGAATATATACAATACTAGCATCTCTCTCCGAAGGCAAATGTTTATTGCCTTGAAATCATCATTCCTGAGGTCCTTACGGGCAAATTCTCCTATCAATATCTTAGCAATGGCAAGGGAAGTACGATGACCGTCTTATTTGACGCCTAATTTCATTCCGAATTGCAAATCATTGAGAGAAATAACATAATAAGTTTAATATCTCAAAAATAAAATATTCGAGTTCAATGTGTTGACACCCTAAACATATAGAGTGCAAAGTGTATTTAACCTTTAATTTTTTAAAAGTTTTATTATTATTGTTTTTAATAAAAAAAAAATAGAAATATTACGTTTGCAATTTAAAATTTTTGAATGAAGAGGAATTTGATCAAAATTCTTATTTTGCAAACATGTCATAAGTTTGGAAGGTCTACAAATCAGCTGCTAACATCATTTTATCACATTGTCAAATCAAGACCATGTTTTGTCAATCAGGCATGAGGGGGGTGCTTCCCATGTTTGCGACGGCAACGTTGGATTTTTGTCCATGTCTGCCTCCCATATTTTCCTGAGGGGCCGAGACAACATAACGGGTCTGCAAAGAAAATCGAGGCTTTTTGTGCCGTCACCTTTCAAGGCTTTAAGACCCACACGGATGGGGCTCCTTTGCTTTCTCAATCCCCAACTTCTCTGTTCCTGTCTTTTGGTGTGTGCGTGCACGTATGTCCAAACTTTTCAACCCATTCCCGTTTCACTTGGGACCCTTTCTATTTCCCGAATCGGTTTGCTTGCCAAGCTGAGAATAAACATGCTTTGACTTTGGTATCAAAACCAATTACGACAGAGCACATGTTGTCCATGATGTTTAGTCCTCCTAGCCCACCTCGACCTACTAGTTAGAGAAACTGAGTAAATGTATTTGTTTAAGCATAGCAATGCCAGCTCAAGTGAACAGCTACCAAAATAAGTGCATTTCATTGTACTGATAGTAAGCCTTAGCCATAACCAAGGGGTTGAAGGCCATTAAGTGGGTTGCAGAGCAATAAATGAGTTTTTTTTATTAGCAAAGTATTATTATTCTTATGGTAGATATAATCTTCCAACTATTAAAAAGGAAAAAAAAAATTAAAATTTTCCTTTTGAGAGGAGTTGGGATAATCTTACTGATCTAAAGTAGATCATGCTGCTGCAAAAGGGGGGGGGGGGGAAGCATGTACGGACCACAAGCGAAGTAGCAAAATTAGTTTGGAGTGACATTCGAGAGCGGGTGATCTATGGATCGAGCTCTACATAGATCGAGCTCTACCGCTTCAAAAATTAATTTCACTCTTGTGAGATTGTGGTGACAGTACTTTTTCTTATAAATGATAATCATGATTCAATTCGAACATTATGCATGCGAATGAACTAAGAGTAGGATAGGTCGCACCCTCTACATTTTTTACTCACCGAGAAGGGGGGGGGGAAATGTATGTAATGGTACTTACAGGTAGTTAGGAGACTCAACTAACAGTGTCAGACCATGTGGTGCAGAATCTAACAATCGAAAGGGCAAAGTCAATAAGATGGACCATTCGGGCACTTTACAGACCGCCAAAGGTGCGCCTACTAGAACTTCTTGAACCGTTTCCCACACCTAGAGAATAAATAAATGCTTCCTCTTTAATTATCCATAAGTCTATAAGAGAAAAACAGAAATCCAAGTCTAGATAATGGTCTCAATCATTAAATGCACCTCATGCACTTAAAGCCAAGCACCCGAATGTATGCATAATAACCCCAAAGTTTAGAGTACAATCAAAAAATTCAAGTCCCCCCCAAAGCAGAGAAAATTATTATTATTATTATTATTATTATTATTATTATTATTATTAGGATTGATCAAGTACGAAACATTGTATAAAGCTTTCCCTCAGATGAGAAATAAAGAACCAAGAATATCTCTAGGCTGAATATAATCACATCTTTCGAGCAACAAAATTTTGAACTTTCCAGTCCAGATAGGAGCACAAAAGGTTATCTCAGCTGAAATGAATGCATAAACCCAAAGTTTTGCGCAACTCCCAAAGATTCGAGTTTCCAGGGTAGTAGTGAAGAAGGATATGGTACTATCACCTGTTTAATCTCCCCTTTATTATTCCTCTTTGCGTACCTTTTGTTTTGAATAGTTCTTTAGTGTCCCTTCGACTTCATGTAAATGTGTTTATTATACAAGGCAGCTTTACAGAGCTCTACAAGGTCGTACCATGGAAATGCTTCAACAAAATCCCCGCCATATGGGAGGAAGTAAGAAATAATTTGCTTTTTATGAAGCTTCAATAACGTACCAAAACACAAAAGCTTCAACATAACATATACGTTATGGGATGTACAATCCATCTATCCACGCACAAATATCTTCCACACAAATTCGGACCAGGAAGAAGAGAGTTCAAAATGAAAACAAGGGAAAGGGACACTCAAACATCAGAGGCCCGAACAGAACATATCCATTCCCATATAGCCAGCTGATACAAGTTGTGTTAATCATGCGGCAAATATCCAGAACTACAAATAAGACTAATCTCAGAGACAAGAAACAAGTAACATAAAACTTCATGAGTAGGTTGCAATTTGTCCATCTACTGCAGAACAGTGATACTTGGTGCATTACCTGAAGCTGCAGACCTACACCAAGAAAAGTAAGGCTACTTTTCAGTCCACCAGCATAACCAATGCAGTGTTTAGGGAAAACACAAGCTGGAAGTCATCACAGAGCATTTATCATCCTCTTCATGTCAGCAGATCTCCTGGGATCTGGATCTTCAATCGCTCTCTCGGTGAGAACTTGCTTGATGCGGCACATTGACTTCCTCACCTGAATTTTATATTTACAGTTGATGAACAAAAATCACTTAAACTTAATTCCCAACAGAAACCCAGTCAATGTATTTGATGGAGTAATTCTAGTATCACAAATCCATTTGACATGCACGTGGTATCATCACAAATTTTTTAATGTAAACTGGTAGCTGAAACCATTGCGAAGAAATGTCAAATATGGCCCATTGACTGCCTCAAGTTTTTTTTTATACCAGACACAATTATCCAGGCACAAATTAAAACAACATAGCACTTTAGGAATTTAAGAATCCCAGGGGCTCAAATAAGGAAACTATTTATTTTTCAAGATTTTGCCACTTTTTCATCCTGCATAAAATGTTGACAAAATCACCAACCTCTCTTTGTCAGACCAGTCGAAATGGCTGTAAAGAACAATATGGACATGACTAAAAGCATGCAGACATAATCACTTGCCAAGTCTAGTTTAAATAACTTATCTATCATAGCAGTCGGAGTTTAAGAATTGAGCCATAAAGTGAAGTGGCTGCACTTTTCAGAAACAAAGATTTCAGGAGTTATATTCTGACCGTGAGAGTAAACAACCATGACAAAGAACAAAAGGATTGTCTAAAAAGAAAAGGTCTGGAAACCGTTCTGGCCTCCATCATCAGCTTGACAAAACTTAAAATACATAAGGATGATGTCTTTGTCTAACAAAACTGCATTAATAAGTCGAAGGGTTCCCAACCTGTGGCACCTATAGCATTCAGAATTCCCTCTAATACCTGCGGAGCTCAATCTAGTGCCCCATTCCAATACTCAACATTCTGCCCCCAATATATGTCCAGAGAATCAAGTGCGAAAGCAAAATCCTGTTGAACAGAATGCTTAACATATCCAAAGGCACTTATCTCTTTGAAGGTCAGAAATCTGTGTTCGATACAAAACATATGACAGCATATTTACGCTAAGGGAAAACCTTCTTCTATAACTGGTAAACAGTTCAGTAAGTTTCAGTTCAACAATGAGGTTCCATTGTTAGAGCAAACTGCACAAAAATTACAATTGGATTACAAATCCAGCCTTGAAAAGCATTTACACAAAACAAAGCCATCACAGGTAAAATTGTTATAGAAGGTACGCCAATTTTGATTTCCTGCGGCAATGATTATCAGGGTGGATACCATAAGAAGTCGATGGCCAAACAAAACGGCACGGATCAAGAATAAAAAAAAATTGGTATAGGACATTTAACATTAAATTTCAGATCCTATAACAGCAGTCCTTGTATTCATATTGGGCAAGAGTATCCTAAGAGTTTTCAAGTACCGCCATATGAGCAACACAAGTTTTTTCGGGTAACAGGTAAGTAAGCAGCAGGTGTTAGAAAGACAATAATTGCAGCATGTTGAGGGAGAAGCAAAATACAGGAGTTAAACCTTGGGAATGCGCTCCGGATTAGGAAACCGTAGATTCTGTGCATGGAGCATCTGGCGTTGAGTCATCAGCATGTTTTTCTCCTTTAACAAAACATACCACAGTTTGTGAAGGTCATCCCATGACTTCAGTCGCAGTTCGGAAGCCTTCCAACTTCTACCTGAGAGCATTAAAGCATGAAATGCAAAATGATTTTCAACGGATACCTTTGGTAACTAGGTATCACACTTGGAATTCTCCTAGAAGCACATTGAAGGAATCTGAATAACCATAAGGAGAATAACCTCATGTGCAAGAAGACTTTGAATTGCACCAAATTCCACATTAGAAAACAGTGCAATGGCTTCAACAGAACGACTACATATGGAAAAATGTCTCCGAGGTGCCTACTGTAAAGCTGCAGTGTAAACTATACACTTGATCCATGAGAAAACTAGATGAAGTACTTGGGACATCTGGCTATCAACCCCTTGAACTGCTATCTATAATCTAACTTGGTTGAGTTTATTTAAGCACAACCCAACCAAAAGATTGATTTTCAGATATTTCTTACTGATGTGGGTACCCTGGTCAAAGGCTCAAAAGCTCTTTCTTCCCCCCACCACACCAACAACCCAAAAAGTGTTTAATTAACAGTAAGCATTGTCACCTTGTCTTGATAGGTTAAAGAGCAAACAGAAACAAGGAAAACAAGATGCCTGTACCATAAACAACAGGTTTGTCATCTTCTGTGCTTCTATCTGCCTCAAAGAACTCTTCCAGAGGGTTCCTAGCTGCAGAAGCAGCTGCAGCTGTCGCAGCAGACGTTTCTGATTTAGCTGCAGTAAATAGTGCTCTCCCAAAAATTCTTGACAAGAACATGATTGTGATCAGATTGCTGTAGAATAGTTCAATAATAGATAAGATGCAAAAGAATCCGAGAGCAATGTTACAGAACTTATATTTGGCTTACGAGAACATCCAGGAAACCCAAAACAAGTGGTAGACCATGGGTTCCCACATATTTGGCTTAAGAACATAAAAAATGGATGACCCAGAAGCCTTGAAAAATTACACTATTTTCAAAAAACGGAGATAACACTAAGAATCTTACGGGTTTTTATACCATAACATGGAAAGCACAAATTAAATTAAACAAGCTCAAATCATAATTCCTTAACATAGATATTCAAGTAAAATATGGAACTGAATAGGTCATTGCAGATTTAGTGTTCGGACCTAGTCCATCTATGGAACGAATTAGACAGCTCAACATGGGAAAGGATGCCAGATAAAAATCCTTTTGCCAATCTGGTACCACATGTTCACTGGGTAAAACTTTCAAATTAATATTGGAAAAAATATACTCCCTAGCTTCTGAAGAAATTACTCCAGTCTCCTCCCAAACACATACTAGGAACGAATTAGACAACAGGAATAGTTTCCACTCTTCCTTCAGTGTGCCCTTTACCTTTTCGACCATAGATGGAATTAACATGGACTAGCTCCGAGAAATCTCTACCCTTTGGTTTGGTTTCTGTGAAAAAGCAGGGAAAAGAAAAGGAGATGGAGAACTTCTACAAAACTTTCCAAAGCGGAGCTAATGGGCAATATCCTTCCGGATGTGTAGAGCCCAGCTTGCAATAGAGCGCTCCTTGGAATGTTGCAACTTCCATCTACGTTTTTTTCTTCTCTTAAGCAAATGACAGTTTTATTTCAAAACGCTACTACATCGACCACCAGAAACAAAATGCAAAAACTTTAGTCTAATGAGCAAATTTCTGAGCACATTCAGAACAAAGACAATCATTTCGTTAGACAGAGAGAGAGAGAGAGAGAGATTAGGGTTAGGGACCTTGATCGTTGCGAGAGGCAAAGAGGATTGTGGCGGTGTCGTCACCGATGATGCACTCGGCTATGCGGGTCTGGCAGAGGCGCTGAGAAGGCGGTCCTGCCCTTCTGCAAACAAAAAATGGAGCTACACGAATTTGTCTCTGATTTGGGCAAAACGAATTAGGGAATGAAATCGAGTGATGAATTAGACCGGCAGACCCAGAGAAGCTGGCCGCTGCAGCTACGGCAGATAGAGTGAGAGAAAGGGGCAAAACTTCAAATGCCGAATGGGGAGAGAGGGCGGCAGCAGGCAGACCAGGAGAGAGAGAGCAGCGTTCGGCGAGCTGAGAGAATTCCAATGGGGGATCGGCTAGCTGTGAGAGTGGGTGAGCCTCTGCGGCTGTACATCTCCTTGGGGGTTTTGGGTTTTGGAGGAACTATATGGTTTAAGACTTTAGAGACTTTTTCCAATTTTGGTTGCAGGATAAATGGAACACTGTTTGAAGCCCCGCAAGCTTTCAGCTTAATGACCAGTTGCCCACATCTAAACCCCATACGACCCAAGGCCCACATCTAATTTGCTATCTGGGCCACAAAGCATGTATTTATTGGGCTTGATCCTTACAACCGTGGGCTTTGAACCGTTCTGACATAGAACAAAGAGGTGCACAGCCCTTTTCTGCATCGTACACAAATGTTCCAAATTTATCATTGTTCCGTTGAAAATTGTTGTTGTTGCTCGACAAAGAATTACTCAGTGTAATCTTCTCAAAAGAAAGATCCAAAACAAAAAAAAAACAGGAAAACAGAAGTACCTATAGATACATATTTTTTTAATCGAGATTTACTATCAATCTCGAAATTTGTGTAGTCCCTCTCTCCCACATAAATTGAGCAATCACTGGGGTTAATGTCAGAATAGCCTCAAAGGGTTAATAATTACTAAGGGTGTGTTCGGTTAAGGTGTTTTGTGAGGATTTTTTGTGTTTTGAGAATTTTTATGTGATGTTAACTTTATTGGTATGCGTGTTGTAGTTATATTTATGTGGTGTGAAAAATGATGTTTGGTTGTAAAATCCTGATGATTCAAAAAATCCTGAGGATTCTTTATAAACGAACATGCTCTAAGAGACTTGAAACCTTAGAAAGAGCATACTATCAAGACTTAGGGTAACCCTTTTGAATTTGTATGTATAATATACTTATACTATGACAACACGATTTCATATCAATTATCATAAAAAAAACCAACTCATGATCTCGGATATCATTTTTTGTTTCCGAATAACTTCATGGAATTAAATTTCGTGGATATGACATAATTAATATGTCGTTGAAGTCGTGGTTAGTAGAAATTCGAATCTCTAACTTATTTCGTGGAACATTTTCAAGTAATAGAGTTTATTAGACTAATACCAAACCTAATACAAAAAAAAAGTTGATGGGTTGCACGAATTGTCTTGTCACAACAAAACAAGTGGTAAGAAGATGCTTTAGAGGATGTTCGGTTAAAGTGAATTTTGAGAATTTTTAGGTAGGATTAACTTTATTGGTATGCGTACTGTAATGATTTATATGTGGTGTTAAAAATGATGTTTGGTTGTAAAAAAAAATTGCATTATTAAAATTCAAAAAAATTACGAGGATTAAAAAAAAACCGAACACATCCTTAATCTCTATTTCACTTAACAAATATATATATATATACATACACGCCACATATACACGTACTCATCAGATTGGACAAAGAGGTTGTTCCACTTCCATCTATTCGTGAACAGCCTGTAGCCATTATTTCTACGTATATGCATACGAATGTGATGTTCTCTCTCTCTATATATATAAAAAGAATGTTCTAGTTTTGCATGACAGAGGATTTTCTTAAATACACGCATAGAGAACATCACAGTCGTATGCATATACATAGAAATAATGGCTACGGCTGTTCACGAATAGATGGAACAACCACTTTGTCCAATCCGATGAGTACGTGTCTGTGGCGTGAATTGAGAGGTACCTCCTAGAAACCATATCTCCAAATTACTAACACAAAGGCTACGTGTTAGAGAAAGAACCAAACCAATCAAAAAAGGGGCCTAAAAAGCCAGAGAATTCGCCAAGCTTCTGGTCCCTGCATGGTAATGGGTCGGGTGAGGCGCGAATATCCTCTAGACCCTAAAAGCAGTGAAAGCAACAGCCACGTTCTGTCCCCTGTTCTCTGCCCCCTCCTCCGTCCACTTTCCTCCATCTCCTCCTAACTTCACTCACACTCTGCCTGCTTAAAATTACCTCATTACCCATCTCCATTTCCAATATTGCCACCATTTTTATACTATAGTTTTCCCCCCACCTAAACACCTAATTATTCATCTCCAAACCCTATTTAACCATCCACAATCTCTTAGCCAAGGGGTAGGTGATTTGATTAAATATTTCTGGGCCCCGCCCACACGATATGGACATTTTAAAGTGTCGCAAAAGTTGACACACGATATGGCAGATCGGCCGAGAAGATGACAAACTTCAGCAGCCCAATCTCTATTGCTTTTGCTTTAGCTTTTCAAATCTGGACAAAGAGAGAAAAAAAAATCTGGACAAAGTTGTCCATGGGGCCAATCAATATGCCCAACTAACCTTTCCGTATGACATAATTGAAAGTATCAAGTGGGTGCAAGAAATATTAGGGTACATAATTATAGCTTTTTTTATTATAAAGTTTCAAAACAGTAATAAATTATATTTATTGTCGTCCTTGCCTTGGCAGAGACTAAATGCAAATTTTTAATCATTATGACTTCCAATTCAAACTAACCTATCCTTAAAGTTTGCAATCTAATTGCAATACAATGCACCACCAACTGCCATTTGGTGATTCTGTCCATATTTTAGTGCCTCGGTTATGGAACCTGCCTCACTATATACTATTGCAACAAACTGCTGCTTGCTTTCCTCAGATTCTGTGGGTTTAATCATTGCTGATAATAGATAGGAACCTCATTTTTATGAACATAATCCATGTTTTTTTGTTAAATATTTTTAAAAATTATATATTATTAAAACTTTAAACTCTCACCCGATTCTCATGTGCCCCTATGATCCTTACGTTGTGTTTGTATGTTAAAATTTTAGGGTATTAGATTTGATAAAAAAGTGATAAGAGAGATTATTTTTAATATTTGTTATAATAAAAATTAATTATATAATGGGAAGAGAGATTATATTGTAATTTTTTATTATATTAAAATTTTAACAGAGGTAAAATTTTAGTTAGTTATGCAAATAATCCCCATCCCGGTCCATAGCAAAGCTCATGAGACGTTTGTTGGGGGTGTGGACAAAATCCTCTGCCAATCAAATTCACAAGGGTGGTTGTGGCGAGGCGGCTTACATGCTTGAAAGCTGGTCTTGACATGTGGACACATCCAAATCCGACAGCATACATTTACATAATTTTAATTACTAATTGTTGATACAGTGTTTGGAAGGTTTCCAGTTTCATGGAATGGTGGACATATATTCCGCTTCAAACCCAAATTTTTGGTATCGAAATCGGATCTCATTTTAAAGAAATTTTAGAAATGGAATCAGAAATATCGAAATTTTCGATTTCGGTACAATTTTTAAAATTTTCAAAAAAAATTTAATTTTAATTTAGATGTTGTCTCTTTCAATTTGGATTATTTAATGAATATTTAGTTATTTACTTATTTGTATGGTTAATTTTTTTTGTAAATTTAATTTAGAGTTTATTTTGATAGTGTTTATTTTGTTTTGGAATTTATTTGTTTAGTTGTAATTTTAATTTAGAATTTATTTTAGAATTATGAAATAGTAAAATATTGTTTTGGAATTTAGTTATAATTTTAATTTAGAATTATTTGACCCACAAAACATAATTAAAAAAAATTTATTTTTGGATCAACGAGCTCAAATTAAAGCTGTCTTTTTAGACACTTAGAACCAAAATTTTTGGTTTCAGTTTCAATTCTAATTTCGGCTCCTTAGAGTTTATTTCGAAATGAAATCAGAATAATAATTTTGATTTAGCGTGAGTACCGAAATCGAAACCGGTTCGTTGGTTCCCGTGCCAACCCGTCTCATGGCCTAAAGTGTCACCGACTTATTTTTTTTCTTTTTCTCTTTTCCTTAGGCCCCCCACCGACTGGCGACTACATTTCATCAGTCAAGCCCTTTGAAGTTTGACTTCTGGTAAAATTACCTTCACAAAAGTCTTGAAAGATAAAAGAAATGTCTACTGGGTGTTTGAAACCAGAAGAAGAGCTTTCCAAATGTACGTTGAAGATAGGTTTTCACTTTTCACGCAGGAGAAAGAAAAACAAGCTAAAACTAGCCTCTGTTTTTGGATTGGTAAAAAAATATCTAGTTAGAAATAGTGTAGGTTTGTTTGGAATTGAAAAAAAAACGGTTGAGATTTATAAAAAAAGTATTGAAATTGGAGAAAAAGAGATTGTGAATTTTTTTTTTAAATAAAATTATGTCATACAAATAAGAGCTTAGAAAAGCACACCCAAATCCTATGCAATTTTTTACACGAATTACACCTTGTAATTTGAAGAAAAATATACACAACAAGCGTATCACATACTATATGATGATTGTCTATATAATGTTTCAGCCAATATAGATTTTACAATGAGGCTCATCTATTGTGTCTATCTCTTTTTGAATTATACCGTATAATTTAAATAGAAAGTTTTTGAATATCTTATTAATAAGAGAGTTGATATAACACATTTTCAGGTATCGGTACCTAGACAAAATGCAGAAAATTGTGTTAATTATTAACTTTTTTCTTGAGAATTTAAGAAGATGTTTATACATTTTCAACATTTTCTATCAATAGCTGTCCTCTTATAAGAAAAGAAAATTCACATCTCAAAACTTGGGTAATGTTCGTTTTGTCTAGATTTGTAAGATTCGAATTTAAAATCATTCATGTTCGGCGAGTTACTAAAAAAAGTTAGGATTCTTCTGACATTTTTTTTATTTTGTACACCTGTTGTCGCATGAGGCTCTGCGCATTCAGCAAAAGCAGGCTTCTTGCCCCCTGCTTTTTCGGTTGAATTGTTTTCTTTTAAAAAAAAATACTATTAAATATTTAAATATTAATAAAAATTAATAAATTCGAAAAAAAACTTTAAACATCATCTTTACTTTTATACACATAATCAATTTTTACACAAATATCAATACAAATTTAACAACAACTAAAAATTCTCAAAACTCTCGAAATCCTTTGAAAATTAACAACAAGAACATAACCTTGGTTACCAAGCTGGTGATGGGAAAGCTACAGAAAAGCGTCGGAACGCAGGAAAGTTTGAAAGGCTGCCAGTTGTAACTGAATTGCAAGCGAGGCCAGTGATTGGTGGGATGGGGCTGACTGAATTAGGGGATAAGAGTGGGGGAGAAACTTGTCGGCCCCTCTTCACCATTGGCTAATCGGCTCTGGGCGCCACAATATTCCTCCTATACAGGCTGCACGTGATAGTCATCAACTGAATGTCTAAATTGTCCCCACCTCTTCCATTATTCAATTCGACGCATAGATTTTTTTTTTGTTCACGAAAAATTTTAAAATTATTTAATTTTTATTCGAGTTGTAAAAAGTTATAGAAATATTAATTAATGTAATTATTTAATAAAAAATATTAGAGCTAGGTAAAAAAATATAGAGAATATTTGTTATAATTTTTTAAAAAAATATTAGAATTTGTGTGAAAAATTATTAAAAATGATGTAAAAAGTATTGGTGTTTGTGTATGAATTTTTTAAATTTTGGATATTCATTTTATACATTTGTTAAATTCTATTGTATTATAAAATATTTTTATAAACGAAGGTTGTTTCAGAATTGAAGGGTATTACGAACATTTCGCACAAAAAAAGCAAGCCTAGCTGTTAAACGAAAAATGTGATATTGCCAAGGCGGAATTTTGTCAAACTAGTGTCAATTACAAGCTAAAACTAAGGTGGTGTTTGAGTATGAAAATTTCGAGTATTAAAGTTTGTGAAATATTATTATTTGTGAAAAAATAAATATATTTTATGGGAGTTGGTGAAATGGTAAAGATAGAGAATATTTTTAATAAATATTATAATAATAAAAAATTAGTTGATAATTTTTTAATATTAACCCTAAATAATTAGGGCCAATTATTTGAAGTTCAAATAAGCCCTTAAACAAGTTCTAAACGGCGTCGTGTAACTCTATTACTTGAACCCCATTTTTTTTACCTCGCTAAGGTAAATTTTTATATATGAAAATCTTCTATAATTTAATAGTATCTATTTATTGTATTTATTTCTTTTTAAATTATACTGTGCATCAAGAAATTAAATGTTGTCCGTCTCTCTTACATAAACTGCTATCAACGTGAGAAAAAAAGGTTGTTAATTGTTTCATAGATTAACCAACAAAAATGACGAAAAACTTAAAAACCAAAAGTAGAAACCACATTGATGATTGTCACGGAGAAAATGCGAACTGTGTGTTGTAGACTGGACTTCAGGTTTCACAGAGCCGTACCACAGAGCGAGAGTTAATTCCTCTGTGGAGATATTCCGTTTTGAGTAAAAATTGTATAATTTTAGATAAATTATAAATATTTACGTTGAATCGTATTTTATTGATAGTTGTATAAAGTGAAGAGATAAATAATTTGATGTAATTGTTTAATAAAAAAATATTGGAGTTATGTAAAAAAGTATAAAGAGAGAAAATTTATTTTAAATAAAAAGTAAAAAATTGTTAAAGATCGTATAAAATGTAAATTGTAATTTTATGAATATATTTGAATCCTAAAAAAATTATTGGAAACAAAGATAACTTGGAAACCTTCCTATGGATCGTTCCATCAGAGATGATTTTTTTTCCCTTTGGCATTAGAGATCTTCACCTGCTCACACACACCTTACATCCATTCAAGAATCTGCCTTTGCTCCGCCTACTTTTTTTTTTTTTTTTTTTTTTAAATATCCGTCCCCATTTTTCAGTGAACAGTTTAGTTGTGGGGTAGCAGCACATTATAGGTATGAGTTTATCGACTTTAAAAAGCTTTGCCAACTTGATCTGGCTTCAGAAAGATTACCAAAAGCCTAAAGGTACTTTTCCCTGGCCTTCTCAGTCCTACTATTATTATGTGTATTGCGTGGTCACTCACTTCAACTCTTTAAGTAATGACTATTTCTCACTCTTATCAGAACCCTTTAGTTACACTATCATTTTCCACTGCCATTTTGTTTTCTTGTTACAGTTAAACACCTCTATTATGCCCTTTCCTCTGTTTTTGTTGGTTTCCATGTGGGTGGTTCAATCTTTCGGGTTCTCATAGATTGAGAGGTTTGGTTTCTAGATTCCAAGCTCATTTCGGGGGGCTTTTGCAGGATTTAAGATCTGGCTTGTGGTTTGGTGTGGGTTTGATACTCTTTTTAATAGCTCGTGCTTGTAATTTCTGCTTGCTAGAGAGTTTTAGAGCAAGAGTAAGAAAGTTCTAGAAAAAGAGATTAATGGCCGGAGGAGGAGGAGGAGGTGGTGGCGGTGGTGGAGGTGCAAAATCAGATGAGCCACAGCCACACCCACCAAAGGATCAGCTGCCCAACATTTATTACTGCATGACCAGTCCACCTCCATGGCGTGAGTATTTCTTTCTCTGTCTCTCTCATCAACAGAAGTATCTTTTTTTCTGTGCTGACTTTTAACTTGGATTCTGAATAATTGTTCATTTCGGCAGCAAAAGTGTTAGGTTATTCATGGTGGGTCGTAGTTTCTTATGAATCTCTCTGGTATATTTAACGCAGGTTCTATTACAAGTTAGTCTGATTTCGGATACGTTATCTGTGTTTAACCGTTCAAAAGTACCTTTCTGAGTTCTCTCTTTTTCTTTGGCAGATATGCCCCTCTTTCGAAAAAGTAAAGCGCTGTTTACGTTAATATAAACCTTATTCTCCTAGTCAAAAATTCTGATTCTGCTAGAGCAAAAGAGAACTGATTTTTCACTGTACTTTAGTTTGTTGTGTTTTTGGTGGGAAGTTTTCAGTAATTGATTCTTCCAATTTTTATATATTTGTATTTTAGCTTTTGCATGTGCTATGCTGTACTGTTTGGGAACTTGGGGTTCTGGCTTTCGCGAGATTCCATCCTGTATGCCTAGTTCCAAGTTGGTTGCAGCCATTTTAGTTTTAGTTTTTTTCCCTTTTTAATAAAGTTTCTTTTGTTTTTTCTTTTGTATATGCGCATATACATATTGTTTGGGTTCTGATTCTAGACTATGCATTATGCGGTTCATTTCAACACAAGAATGCTCCTTCTGACTATTTGGGGATGGCTAAGCTTATCACTAGTGGCCAGAATCTGCATAGAAAAGTTATAAATTCAATTACATTGTTACAGTTCAGTAATTTGGCAATTTCTAATTTACGGATGGATTACTCAGTACCTTTGGTTTCAAATTTTTGCAATTGCTTTGAATCATTAAAGACACTTCTTGGCATGATGCAGCTGAAGCCATCCTTCTTGGGTTCCAACACTATCTTGTGATGCTTGGGACAACGGTTCTCATCCCCACTGCTCTGGTTCCCCAGATGGGAGGTGGAAATGTGAGCTCCCAATAGAAGAATATGTTGATTTAAACTAAATACTGGTATTTTTTTCAAGGGTATCCTTGACGATCGTTCTGTTGCCATTGTTGTAGGAGGAGAAGGCGAAGGTGATCCAAACCCTACTCTTTGTTGCCGGTCTGAACACATTGCTGCAGTCATTGTTTGGGACTCGACTGCCTGCTGTCATTGGAGGGTCATATACCTTTGTACCGACTACGATCTCCATTATTCTTTCTGGTCGATTCAGTGGTGGCTCAAACCCTATAGAGGTGGCACTTTTTATAGTCTGCTAAATTGCTCATTAATATTTATGCACTTCTGTTGTGCAACTATGGTAGATAACTAGTGGCCATCATATGATAGTGCTGGAAATAAAGTCTTCGTTATCCTCTATTGGATAGGCATCCAATCGAAGTCCAAACACAAAAAAGTGCACATCTTATGTAACCCACTTGGAGAAGTAAAGAGGAAGATCGATATCACACACTCAAACATAAATGAAATCTTGCTGATGTTTGTATCAGATTGATTGTAATCATATCTTGATGTCTTCATGCCTTTACAGAAATTTAAGAGTACAATGCGGGCCATCCAGGGTGCTCTTATTATTGCTTCTACCCTTCAGATAGTCTTAGGCTTCAGTGGCCTGTGGCGCAATGTTGCAAGGTTGGTTCAAAGCTTGCTGTTACAATTTTAATTAGCTAGCTTCTGTTTGCTCGGGCTCATCAAGGACATTCTGGAAAAGGCTCATTCAACTAAATGTCATTTATCATTTAGTGGTTTTGGTATTCATTTATCTATCAGCTTCATATTGTTGTATTTTGGTATTTTCCGCATAAGAGACTGCATCAAACACAAACAATTGACTAGTCATTTCGTTTGGTTCCATGCTTCAGGTTTTTAAGTCCACTTTCAGTTGTTCCTTTGGTAGGATTAGTTGGATTTGGCCTTTACGCGTTAGGTTTTCCTGGGGTAAGTCTTATTTTTTTGCAATGTGCACTCACATATAAACTTGGCCATTTGTTACTCTTGGAGATTGACTCATACTATGAATCTCTAGGTTGCAAAATGTGTGGAGATTGGGCTGCCGGAGCTTATTATTTTAGTTTTTATTTCACAGGTACTGGTCTTTTTGTCACACATTCAGTTCTTGTGGTATTGAATTTTTTTTATAATGTGTTATAATATCTGGCCTTCTGTGAATTTTATTCTGAAACCTTGGAGAGGAATGATTGTTCGTTGGCTAATCTTTATTTCTGAATGCTTTCTTATGCAGTATATGCCCCATGTGTTACACTCAGGAAGACATCTCTTTGACCGTTTTGCAGTCATTTTCTCAGTGGTGATTGTTTGGATCTATGCTCACCTACTCACTGTAGGTGGGGCATATAATAATGCTGCTCCCAAAACACAAGTAAGCTGCCGAACTGATCGTGCTGGGCTTATAGATGGTGCTCCATGGTGAGTAGGGGTTGCTTCATTCAAGAAATTGCTCTTTTGCTCATTTTGTCTGTGGCATCTGTCAGTTTGATTGGAGTTACAAAATAGAAAGCCTTGATATTTGTTTCTAGACGATTGTTCTGTTTATAGTAGGTCATGGAAATCCCTTTTGTAGTCATGTATCTGTAACGCAGGCTGATTATGGGTCTTAATCCTCTTTTTTTGCGACGATCTTTTTCATTCAATATAGTACAGACCTTTAGTTCATAGACTTTATGGAAGTTCCTGCTCTGTCTCTCTCTCTCTCTTTGTTCAACATGGTTGCAACAGTTCAAATCAACACCGGAACATTGTTTTTTGCAGAGGACTTGTGCAGTGTTGTTATCTTCTTTCCAAATTACTTTTAGCACTTTTTGCCTTTAGGTTGCCAAGCCCAGTTAGTTGATAAGGAGTCATAGACCGAATCCAATTAGCCAGTATTATGAGTTTGTGTTGGGTTATAGTCTTTACCATGCGCCTCTGAAATATTATAGAATCAAATCCTAATCTAGGATAAAAGTATTATTTTCGTTAATGTATTTTGATTATGACCTCAAGAGTGCTTCACTGCTATGTTTCTGTGCCTAAAAATAATAAGTAGTATTTCTGTTCGATACTTGACATGAGTGAGATAGAATTAGTTTTTGGAATTTGGGTTTGCAGGATACGAGTTCCATATCCCTTTCAATGGGGAACACCTACATTTGATGCTGGGGAAGCCTTTGCCATGATGATGGCTTCTTTTGTCGCGCTTGTAGAGGTGGGCTGTCTTTCTTGATATTCTTCTTCTTTGGGGTTTACTCGTTTCTCATACATGTCGGATGGTTTGAACAGTCCACTGGTGCTTTCATTGCGGTATCAAGGTATGCAAGTGCAACTATGTTGCCACCTTCCGTTCTCAGCCGCGGAGTTGGTTGGCAGGTAATTAGAAGACTTCTCTCCTCATATTTAAGTAATGACAGACTTGACATGCTCATTGAGGTTCTAGCTGTTTTTGGCATCTATAATTGTTGTATCTATTCCAGCTTAACTTCTCTTGTGGTATGCATGGATGCCTCAGTATATATGGGTGTGCTCAGCTTCCACAACCCCACCGCGTCGCCGGGGGGGGGGGGGTGGGGGCATTGTGGAAGTTGAGTACAAACTAACTATGACAGAGGTTCATACACTAGCAAAAGGAGTAAGAAATGGAAATATAAGGCTCCCTTGATGATAAAAGATGTGACTATTCATAAGATGAAGAAGAGAAGAAACCTGACTATTGGCATGTTTATTCCTATGATCCTACCTGTATTTGCACCTCAGCCTGGCCATGTTTATCACGTCTGCAATCCTACAAAAAGATGTTCATGGAAACTAGAATACTCTTTCAAAAAGGGTGTAAAACTTGAATAAGAAAAACACATGATCCTACCTGTATTTGCACCTCAGCCTGGCCATGTTTATCACGTCTGCAATCCTACAAAAAGATGTTCATGGAAACTAGAATACTCTTTCAAAAAGGGTGTAAAACTTGAATAAGAAAAACACAGGTACTGGGTTTAGTGAAGTATCATGAACTATGTATTTGGGTTGGTTGCTGAATGCTGTAATTAAGTCTGGGACTTTGCCATTTGAGTTTTTATTTGCATAGTATTCCTGTTGATCCTATATGTCCACATTTGGTACAAGTTTTTTTCCGAAGTTCATTTTCAAGTGAAAATTGGATTCTTACCCAGTTTTGATTGTTGTTGCGCATAGGGAATTGGCATCCTGTTTTCTGGGTTGTTTGGAACCGTCAGTGGATCCTCAGTATCTGTGTAAGACTCCAAATAAGGAAAAAGCCTATGCTGTTTGACTATTCTATTCAATTAGGTGACAGATCTAAGGATTTTGGTTGACTTTTGTGTAGAGAGAATGCTGGTCTTTTGGCCTTGACTCGTGTTGGCAGTCGGAGGGTAGTACAAATATCAGCTGGATTTATGATTTTCTTTTCCATTCTTGGTAAGTTGTTGCTGAATGAGGTGTTGGAAATGGGTGCAAATTGAATAAGTACTACCAATTGGCCTTTCCTTGCAAACCTTTTGTTCCTGTTATCAGTTGGTTTTTCATCAATGTACAGGAAAATTTGGAGCAGTCTTTGCGTCAATCCCAGCTCCCATTATTGCTGCCCTCTACTGCCTTTTATTTGCTTATGTGGGTATGTCTCCTGCTTTTAACAGGTTAACAAGCAGAGATGTGGACATCTGATTTATTTGATCATTCTTATGTACACACTTATTGTGAATGAACAGGTTCGGGAGGCCTTAGTTTTCTTCAGTTCTGCAACTTAAACAGCTTCAGAACAAAGTTCATCTTAGGCTTCTCTGTCTTCATGGGCTTGTCTGTGCCACAGTACTTCAATGAGTACACAGTAATAAATGGTTATGGTCCAGTTCACACTGGAGCAAGATGGGTATGTATGCCATATGTCAGCCCTGTATCACTCCTGATCTAGTGATCTTCGCTTGAAATCATGTCATTGTTTGGTCTTTGGCTCCACTAACTAAAGCGGCACTCTTTTATTGGCAGTTCAACGATATTGTGAATGTCCCTTTTTCATCAGAAGCTTTTGTTGCTGGCTGCTTGGCATATTTCCTAGACAACACACTGCACCGGAGGGACAGTGGAATCAGGAAAGACAGAGGTAAACATTGGTGGGACAAGTTCAGATCCTTCAAGGGTGATACAAGGAGTGAGGAATTTTATTCACTGCCCTTCAATCTGAACAAGTATTTCCCTTCCGTGTGATACGAGCAGCTCGACATTTTAAGTCTCATCTAATCATAAATTACTCTCATGAAAGCTTCAAAAGCTCGTCTGATCATGTTATAAGTCATTATTGTCTCCATTACTTGTGAATCTTATTACATGCTAGAGCGATATAAGATAGTCTCTTCCTTTATAGAATGCTTTCGAACATTTATTTCATTGTTTTCTTTGTTGTACATCCAATGACAGACCGGATTTGAGTGAGCAATGAAGCAGTTTTATTTATCCCCATTCTCCTCATTTCGCTCTGATTTTCTGCTATAATTGTCTGTCCATTTCACTATAACCTACTCTTGTAGTTAAAATGCTTGATTTATAAGCTTCCATTTAGAGATTATGCTCGTAGTTAAGATTTATCATTTAACTTGCCAAAAGCAAAGAAGCATTATTCATCTCAGTTTATTGACTGTATAGGAAGATGGTGCATGTTAAGAATTTTTTAAATTAGAGGAAGTATGACTTGAAAATTTGGAAGTACTCTGATCAGTGTTGAAATTATAGAATATCCTCGGAGAAAGAATTCCAAGAATTTAGATTCAACTCAGTGAGCTCCTTTAAAGCTCCATGATTCCAGCCATAATTTGAGTTCCATACAAAATGAAAAATCCAAAGTTCCAGTCCGCTCCACAGGGAATTAGGAAGGGACAGGCGTGGCTGAAAATGTGCAGCATATCAGGTTTGAGAATACTATGCAATCTGCCTTGTCATTTTCTAGTGGCTATCATTGGGATTTTTGGACCAGAGAATCGGGTACCCTATGAGTGATGTTACTCAATGGTCACTTCAAATTAATCAGGTGACGGTGTACTCCTAATCCACATGAATTAGGACAGGGAACCTACCTCCCCCTGCCCCTTTCAAAAGTCCCCACTTGATCCAGTGACAAGAGAATAGCAACTAGCAAGAAGCCAAGTGGACGTTTATGTGCCTGGATAAACCTCATTAAAGCAAATTGTTTGTCAATTTGCAAGTACGATCTACAAGAGCTTGACCACCCTGCCTCAATAATGGTCTTTACAGTAATAGTGGAAATTCCACCTACTTCTGTGACATTTAAAGAAAAGATTGTGATAATTTCCTTCAAAGGAGGGAAGCCATATCTGGACCGTAAGCATAATGAAACTGTGCCCACAAGCATATATGGTTATTGCTCTTAGAGCACATACAATGGAGGCCTAAATTTCATCTAAGATTCTGGTTCATTGGAGGCTTTGATTCGAAGAGGCAGGTATGGTAGGTGTGCCAAGTGCTGGTTTTCAAGGTCCACTTACCCATTACTGGGGTTTGTACAGCTCAAATGAGCAAAGGATGCCCATGGAAGAGCAAACAACACCATTATTATCCTTGTCATTACTTGCTATAATCATGTCAAAACCAGGATTAGTTTTTCACTAAAATCTTAACAACCAGATTGCTCTTGTCCAAAACTTAAGATCAAAGCTGTTCATAAACTTGAACCTCTGAACAGGGAAAACAGGCTGTTATTGCTTTTCATCTCTGTTTGTTCTGGGTTCAATGACCCAGGCACCAATATACAAAGATGTACCAGGCTTAACTTTTTTGGCTGGTGTCATGCGTTTTAGGTACATAAGCTGAAAGGGACAAAATTAATCTCCTCACCAGAATCCTAAAAATACCCCCCATGCTGTTTGGTGAGGAAGTTCTGATCAGTAAATGCCAAAGTAATGGCAATGGGACCTACAAATGTTGCGCCCACCCAATTCAAACCATGAAAAGGAGGAGCTGAATGCTACCCACTAGTTGTATGCCAATATCAAAACACGAATAATGGGAAGGCTGGACTTCCTATATAAAATATAGCTTAATTACCTTACACGTCCATGTGGTATCCAAATTTAACAAAATAGTCCTTGTGGTATGACTTTCAACAAAATGATCCTTGTGGTATAGTTTTGAAACAAATTAGTCCCTGTGGTATGACTTTCAACAAAATAGTCCCTGTGGTATAGTTTTAAGACAAATTAGTCCATATTTCCAACTGTCGTTACCCACTTAACTAGAGTGTTGTATATGCCACTTTTCATTCACGCGTTGTCAGCAGACGTCCTGGATCGAACCAATCAAGTCTGAGGTTGAGGCTCAGACTAATTCTACGAGCTAAAATAAGTATATCTCTCGTGATTTGGATACTAATGTTAAAAAATACGTGTCAATGCGTGAATGACGCTGACGTGACATGTACAACACTCTCCCGGCAGTTAGACAGAGAGACTAATTTGTCTCAAAACTATACCACAGAGACTATTTTGTTAAAGTCATACCACGTGGATTAATTTGTCTCAAAACTATATCACAATGACCATTTTGTTGAAAGTCATTCACAGAGACTATTTTGTAAAAGTCGGATACCACAGTGACCTGTAAGGTAATTAGGCCTAAAATATATGGCTGTGAAGATCCTGAACGAAAGAAGTCAAGATCTCCCCTTGAACTATTTAATGGCTCTAGTCCCCCCACCTTCAGTAGCATTTTGAGATTTAAGGTTGGAAGCCAGAATGCCTGCTCTTTCACATGGCTAGGATACACTTCCATATAATTAACAAATGCTTTCTAGGATTTCTGGGCACTCAAATCAGGGTAGCATTTAGTGGGAGAAGTGATTTCTTTGAGTTCCTACAAGTAATTTGTTTACTCTGAATCTCTGATCACATGAAACAATTAAAGTCTCATTAATTAGGGTCATCACTCACCATAATAAAAAAATATCCATTAGGAAATTTTCATGGTTCCAATGAAACAATTAAAGTCTCATTAATTAGTGCCATCAGTTACCAAAATAAGATTTTACCAAAAATATCCTACTGAATACATTATGAGGTCAAAGGGTCAAGTTGTATCAACTTGGATAATTACACTTATTCTCTTCTAGTTGAAATTGAAGTTCATCTATCAATTTTTATTTTTGAGTGACGAGGAGAAACTCAGCTCGACAGATCCATCGAAATAAAACTCACTTAACAGGCTAAAAAAACCTTGAACCGGTTCAACCTTCCAAGAGTAGTCTTAAGCAATTATTTATACCTAGAGGAATTCGAACATGAGTCCTCAATCCCGCACACCCCAAGTCTTAGGTCATGCCCACCACCAACCCCATGGGGTTTCATCTCTCAATTTATCGGGTAGATATTTGAAGCTTTTAACTCTACCTCTTACTACATGCTCTCGACACAATTTTAAAAGAATTCTTGTAGCAAGGGGGAGAAGAAATGGAATCCTATAGCTTGAAGTATCGCCTCAAGATATGGGAAAGTACAATTTGGCATGTGGTTAGATTTATTTCACATGGGGAAAGGACGTGCTAGCTGTTCTTTTTTTAAGTACAAGAGACCCTTTTGTTTCAGAAGATAAAAGTAAAATAATCCATCAAAATAACAGCAGTACCACCTGGAAAAAAAAGGGAAAATTGAAAAGATTATTTAACTTGGGAGATCAAATTTCAAATATAGTAAGTGGAAAGAGAACTTTGTCACTTATTTATATTATTTATACAACATGAGATCCTAAATTGGCTAATGAGACTTGTGGTGTTATAAAGACAGAAGTGGGACCAAATTATATTTCGGTCATAAAATTTCAAAGACCAACCCAAGAAATTTGGAAGGCAGAGAATCTGACAGTGCTTGTCTCCACTACCCGATCTGTTTCAAGCACTGTGTTCTCAATATTTGGGCCATGACACAAAAAGCCTCGATACACACAACTTATAGATGAAAATGGCACCCATTGGGGTGTTCATTTGTACTGGTAGTTACCGTTTTAACCGTTAAAACTGTCATCGCTACCGGTACTGTCACCGATAAAGACGGTTATTGTGCCTTAGCGGTGCGGTGGCGGTGTCAAATATGTGATTCCGTCAATTACGGTGACGGTTTTCACCAAATCGTAGCCTACACTACCGTTAACCACTCATAGTTGAGACTTAAGATGACTATTGATTATGTAACATACTTTTGTTGAGCTTTTGTTGGGATATGTTAATTGGTTTATGTCATATTGTTTGACACTTTTTATTAAACTTTAGTCTTTATGTTTGAATATGATATTATGTTGGACTTTTGGACAACTTATCATATTTGTTATGATTATAATGATTATGATATTATGATTGAATATGTTATGATATTTGTCCATTTGATATGATTATTGATTATGATATTATGTTATAAATTTAAACAGCTCACAATAATAATAAAAAATAAAAAAAACCTAAGGAAAAAATCCATTTTTTTGGCACAACTGTTATACGGTTTAAACCGTTACCGTTAATACAGTCACCGGAAAAAACGGTTATTGTGCCTTAACGGTGACGGTGACGGTGTCAATTATGTGATTCCGTCAATTGCGGTGACGGGTTACCGTTAATACCGTCACCGGCAAGAGCGGTTATTGTGCCTTAGCGGTGCGGTGATGGTGTCAATTATGTGATTCCGTCAATTGCGGTGACGGTAACGGTAAAAACTGTCACCTACATCACCGTTAACCACCCCTACCCAATGACGCTTTTACCAAGCCATGGTAATTCAGAGATAAAAGAAATAGGCCACACGAGTAAAAAAAAAAAACTAACTTACAAAATCGTCAGCTTTCTTTATTTCCTCTGCAATGCAATTTGTGAGAAGGAAAAACTTAACTCGGCTGGTCCACTTGAAATTTACTTAATAGACTGTTAAATTTCGAGTTAGTGCAATCCGATGACTCTAAAAAAATTATTTAGACCTGAAATCCCAAATACTGAACACCCGAGCCAATGCCGTGGGATTGCAATGTATCTTTTCTTTCTGTTCTGACAGGGAGGAAGCTTTTAGCAAAATCGGATTCTTCTTTTTGAAGGTTAATAGCTTTTGGAACGCAACGGGGCCCGAAAGCAAAGCTCTCACACGCGACACGCACTCATTACGTGTCAAGAGAAGCCATCCAGACGATGCTGCATGAGGGAGCACGGGTCCCATCCCCACAGAGCCCTCTTTCGCGTTTTCTTTTCTCTCTCTCTCGCAACACACAAAATTTCACGTCTCTGGTTTCCACTTTGGTGAACGACATGAAACGTCTCCCCCAACTTGCCTCAACTCCTCCTCTGCCACGCCCCACTCAATCGCTCATCGAGCGTCTATTTCAGATGGCATAAAAAAGGAACATTTGCAAACCCCATGAGATAAACACAGGCAGGCTTTACATGATCCAACCCACCACGTCTACGTCTACGTGTAACGGTGTCAGCGACCATGCTCTAATGCTATCTGGTGATGTGGCAAGCCATTCGGCCTCTACGGTAACGGCTGTTACGGAAAACTGTTACATAACGGACGTGGTGGACTGCTGGGTAGACCAAACGGATGTAAGGTGTCCAAAATTGGGACTGCACAGATGATCTCCGGCCCTACTTCCTTCTGTCTCTTCGTTAGACCAACCAGAGCACGCCACATCATAACATGTTTAGCAGTTTAGGACGATCATGTCACTTTGCAATTCCCAAACTGCCCTTGGTTACTAGGATGTGTCCCTCTGTGATTAGCATAAATTAACATTTTGGGTCCTAATCAGTTTTGTGATTTGGAACTTTAAAAAGGGCTTGTGTAGAGACTTTGAAGTCATTCGGACATTTATCACATAGGAAGCTGGTGGGTGGTGTCTATAAAGAGGCTGGTGCATAGAAGAGATCCTTCCTTGCTTCCTCATTATATCTTATCATTCTAAGTGTGAGGGAGGGAAGGAGGGAAAGATGGGGAATTGCCAAGCCATTGATGCAGCAACACTGGTGGTACAACACCCAAGTGGGAAAGTGGACAAGTTCTACTGGCCTGTGAGTGCTAGCGAGATCATGAAGATGAACCCTGGCCACTATGTTGCTCTTCTTATCTCCACCACCTTGTGTCCAGCAAGAAATGACAAGGAAGACCGCCCGCTTAAGAATGAGAACGACAAAAATCGTGTCCGTTTAACAAAGATTAAGCTGCTTCGGCCGACGGATACTCTTGTTCTTGGTCAAGTTTATAGACTCATCACGACTCAAGGTTTGTAAGCTCTCTGTTTCCTTGAGTTTATGAGGGAGGGGAGCTTTTGAGGTACTTGCTTGTGCTTAATCTGACAAGAAACTCCAATTTGTTTTGTGGGTTTCTAGAGGTTATGAAGGGGTTGTGGGCAAAGAAGCAAGCGACGATGAAGAAAAGCCAGTCAGAATCAGCAGAGAAGCCAGAGAGGGTAAAAGAGAAGCCGGATTCTCTGCTGGAGATTGCAGCGAGAAGATCTCAACCCGAGGAGGACAATCATGTAAAGCTTCATTGAACACTAAAATTTCCATTTTTTCTGTATGTCATCTCTGCAATCTGGGTTGAGCTTAAAGATTATTCCTTTAAAGCTAACAGGAATCAAAGATTTGTCAATCAGATCCTTCGAGTCAGCTTTGGTTCTGATTGAAGATTACAATATATTTATTGTAATTAATTGAAGTTTTCCAGGCTTATAAAAAAAATTGAAGTTTTCCAGTACAACCTTAAGTGAGAGAAAATTACATTAAAAGAGAGCGTATAGTTACTGATTCAAGAACATTGGGGGATTCTTGAAACTGTATCAGCATAAAATAATAGGACATGCGATAGAGCTCCCTCGAGTCAAAGACTAAAATGATTAAAAGAAGAATAATATTTGTGGTTGGATGGCCCATGTGCGATAGGTTTACTATTCGCTATGATTCCTAATTTCCTATTATCTTACCTAATTATATCATTCCGTTTCAGGCGATAACACATGATGAGAGACACCGATCAAGAACCATCGTATCAACTACCCCTGCCACAGCCAGGTCAAGAACATGGCAACCATCTTTACAAAGCATCTCAGAGGCTGGAAGTTGACCATGATCTCAACATGCTGCTGCGTAAGAGACGGAGAAGAAATATTTGCATTTCTACGACGACCTCCTGCGGAAATAATTTTGGTGCATTTCAGGGAGGCCAACTGTGACCTGGGTGAATCAGAACCTTCTTTTTCAATTGCTGTTCTGGGTAATGCATAGTTGTGTATAGCAAAGGGGCTCATATGCAACATAGTGTAATCAAGTGCTCTTCTGAGTTCTGAAATGAAATTAGACTCCTTGTTACTGTAAATTGGTCAGTCAGCTCAACGTTGGAAATAAAAGAGAGACAACAAGAAGAGGTCACGGTACATATAGTAAAGGTGATGCTATCCCATATTTATCATCATGGCGATTGTTCAATCAGTTTTAACTTTTTAGGCCAGAAAAGAAAAACCAGTAAACAAAAAGCTTCTTCTGTTGAGGGTAAAAGCACAGCATGTATTAAATTGCTGTTTCTCCTGTCTTCATATAGTTTAGATCTTTGTTACCTAATGATTCCAGCATTCGGGCCATCTACCAGAACAAGAAAACAGTGAAGGAAGCCAGCAAACAGTAGTATTAGAATTGCATGTGGGGTCATTTAAAAAAAAAATCCGGAGTAATAGAGTTCTAATATTATCTAGCAGACAACGAATAGTTCCCACAAAAATAAAAGAACCTAAAGTTCAAATCATTGCTTTGAAGTCTCAACTGATCATTTATGAGAAACAGGGCACCGAGGGTTGCTAAATTCCACCGAACTTTTTATTTTGAACAGAGTAGCTAGACTCTAATAGATATGTGCTTTAAAGAATAATCAATTTTGTGAAGGGGTTAATCTAATCAAGCATTCTCTGCTAGCAGTGAAATATCATCACTAGTCGTCGCTCAGGAAGGCATATGCCCCATTTGTGTAATGAACAATGTCTGTGTGCGTGCGTGCGCATGAGCGTGTGTGTGATTTGAATATTAATCATCTTTCATAAAGTATTTAACTCGGTATTGTAAGGTGATCAAAACCTTCCCTCCCTCGTCGGCTGACCCATTCTCTTGTCGTCTCCCAAAGTAATACATGTTACCAACTTCCCATCGACCTGAGAATCCGAATTTTAGGAACTACCCAAGTTCTGGAAATTGTTTCCGTGTTCAGGGTACCTTATAATTAAGCTCTAATGGAAGACGATTATGATATTTCTTTAGAGCACTTGTTCCTTCCAAGTGCATATTCCAAAAGGGGAAGGTAAAAAAAAAAAGGCTTCCATGCATGCCTTGCAGCTCTTAGAAGCATAAAAAACGAAGTAATTAGATAACATACAAAAGGGATTCAGAAACCAATAACAGTGTCTGATTTCAGAAGGTTCTTCCTTGGTTGAAACATTGAGCGAAAAAGTTACATAATTACATGAAATAAGCATTCCTCTGCAATGTTTCACTTTGTGATCGCCATCAAATTGACCTTTTCTAATGCACGGGAAGAACCGAACCTTCCTCTTCCTTCATTGCATGATTAGTCTCTCTTTGGATCTCAGAGCAAGACAGACCAAAGCCAGTAAAGCAAAAGATGGTTTTTTCTTTCCCCGTCTTCTCTTAAAGATATTGCTCCACTTCGCAGGCCACCTTTGAGTAGGACAAGTGCATCCAGGTCACTTATACAAGCGTTTTGCATGAGTTATATTCTTGGTGCATCACACATTTTGAATTCTGTAGAAAGTACATAGAATTCCTTCCATGCGGGCCATCCACTGTCTGCCATTGTTTAGCAAAAACTTGTCAACTTGTCCCCATGTTGAGCGAAAAAGGAAAATGCCGTCAGATTCTTAAGTGGTGGAGAAAGCATCTTCTTTCAGCTGATTGCAGGCTTAGCTGTATCTGATTGAGCTAGCTGTATCAAGCACTTCCCCCTGACCAACAGTTGAGCCAATTTCGAAGGAGAGAAACAACCCTTAACTAGCGTGACGAGCAGTTAGCTCCTTTTCATCCCAAACATTATCTTCCTTTTCACAGTCCACATCCGCTTTGACATGTTAAAGTGAACCTGAAAGCAGTTATGGCTATAATTATTGTGTTTGAAAGAAAAGATCATAGTGCTCAAACCGAAACATTCTGCAGCAGGGTGTGCTCCTATGGTCACGTCCAGAGAGGGTTGTTAAGTTGGTCGCCTCCTCTCTCCATTCACCTATAAAAAGAAAAAAAAAAAAGAAGATCATATTGCTTACTCTGGAAGAAAGACGAGCATCATTAATCATTCGGATTTCATATTCAAAAAGGGTAGGGATTGGAACAATCTTGAGTAATATTTTAAATACTAGGAATTGAGAAAGTTTCTGTCTAAAAGCTTTTTTAACAGTCCTAAAAAGGGTTATATCCAACACATTAATCAATTTTATCAATATTAAACAATATATTAATGGCTCAATTGTTTTTTCCCATTTTTTAGCTGCTTTGATTAATTCTATCTAGGGCATGGATAAAAGTCATTAATGTGTTGGTGGTATCGGAACACTATTAGGGAGATAACCGTCAAAGCTGAACGACAATCCTACATAATCCTAGATTTTTCACTGTCCCAATCCTATCATAAACCATAACAGCCTCATCAGGCGTCACCTTATCCTCACATAACGTCATGAACACTTTCATTCATTCGATTGAAGACTTTCTGGGCATCCTCCATTTTCCCAAATATCGTACAGATAGCAATCCAACAGAATAGGGTACAAACATATCTGATTCAGTGATTCCGACCTGTTTTGTATTAATGGTCCATGAACAATCTCTCCATATACTGGGCATTTGTGGTTCGAACACAGTGGTGACAAGGTGAATGGAATTAGCTCATGCGGGTCAAGATTCTTTGAAAGATTGATAGATTCTTGGGAATTCTGGTGCTTGGAATTAGTGTTAGAATATTTACTTTTAAGTGACCTAGTTATATATGAGAATAATCTTTTAATAAGTAAATATTATGGTGTCAATTAATATGATTATGGAATCAGTGGCAAATTGATTCTGATTACAATTTGATTCTATTGTAATTGATTCTGATTTGATAAAGATTGCAATTTGATTAATTCTGATTTGATATATTTCTTGATGGAAAGAACAAATCAGAATATGTACCATTTTGAGGGTCCCTGACCTAACCTATAAATAGAGATATGTGTATATCATCTAACACACTCTCTGAGGCATAGACATAGCTTGGAAGAGCCTCAAATTTCTTTTTTTTTTCTCTGTGCTAATAATTCTTGTTTTAGTTTTGCAGAATTATTCTGCAGATATTCTATTCAAGTGCTAAGCATAATGACAGGAGGTAAAAGTTTATGTTATTTAAATTTCGCTGCGTATAAAATCATGTTGATTTTGATTTTGCTCTATCAATTAGCTCATGCGGCTCAAGAACAAAGAAGACGGCAAAAGAATAAAAGTATTGATCAAATAAGATTCCAGCACCAACTGGTTTGTTGGTAAAGAGGTAAAGTTAATGAGAGAGGAGACTGAAGAAGCTTGAGACGAAAGCGAGTGACAACTTGAGCATGAGTTTGCTTTGGCCGCCTAATGCCCAGGTTTGATCTCAAGCAACCAGTACTGCCTGTTTGTAGACATGGTGTTGGCTATTGGAAACTAATTAGAAGAGCCAAGTGACTTCGACATTATCATTGTCGCACACATGATAAAACAAAATTTGGACCGCAAGAGACGATAGGAACAAACGAAATAAAATTCAAGGATGCAAGCACGTTTGCAATGCTAAAGTTTGACCAATCTCAAAAGTTATTTTCCAGACTTTAGCGACTCAATTTCCGACATCCCATTGAAGTTAGTAAGACTAATTGATCATTTGATCGTCCCGGTTCCACGAATTGCTGCAGACAATGTGTAGGGTGTGTGCAGCATACCAGTCAAAGATGAACCTTTGCTCCGCTCCAATCTCCAAGCATCATCCCCATAAGAGGATCATAGCATTTAGCATCCACTCAGACAGACACCTGAAAAATCTCATAGGCCCAGCGTTAGCATCCCCTCTCATGCGAGCAGCTCTGTTTTAAAAAATTCTACCAAGAGCCCTTTCACAAAAGCTGCACATGTTGCATAATTGGGAGAAAATATATAGCAAATATCCACTTTGGATTCAGGAAACTAGTCCAAGCATCATGATTTTGGAATTGAACAAAATCATTTAAGCAGAATATACAATAAAAGGCTATCATGTAATAACTCAGAAGACTAGCAAGTGCACAAGCGCTATGACTAGTCGAAATCATCTATGATTAAAAAAAAAAATATCAGTTTTGGGATTGTTTCTGTGTCCTTGTGCGTGGAAAGGTTCATAAAGGTAAAGGTGCGGCCACATTTTGACAAGCACTGGCAAAAATAGAGCAAACACAAAAAATAGAGTCAATACTGAGACCAGACGCATCATAGCCATAGGACCGAAAACCATATCAAGCTTCAAATCAAAGGTGAGAAACAGGAAGACTAAGCTTGCCACATAGTTTATTGAAGGAAATAAAACCAACTCCCTACAAATAATCCATACAAAGCTCACTCAAAAAATTCAGCAACTTACTGACTTCTCTACCAAGATTTATACCGGAATAACATAATACGTACACTCAAAGAAACGGAATTCCAAAACCTCTAGTATATCACAGACTATAACAGTTGCATCCCAACTCTTGCTTATCAACCCACCATCTGAGTGATATCACATTATACTAAAACATTTCAAATTCCTATTCTGCCACTCCATTCTCAGCTTCCAGCTTGACAGCTTCTACTTCCACTTCTTCATGCTTATCAAGTTGGCTGAAGTTTCCCTTCTGCTTGAATAGTTGGGTGTGGTGGTGCCTACAATAGAGACGCTGCTCATGGGCTACATAGTTTGATGGGCTAATCACACAGCCTCCATGAGTGCACCTGAAACAAGCTTTATGGTATGATACACCATCAACTGCCACCTGAAGAAAAGAAAAAGAAAAAAGCATTCAATAATGCGCAATATCTCCCTCTCTGATCCTCAGAAACATACAACAAGCACACATTTCAGACTTCCAAGGCTAATTTTGAGTTGGTACTTCCATTTCAATTTCTCCCCTTATTGATCAATAAGCAAATAATTCAACTCAGGGACGGAGCTAGGGCCCCCAGCACCCCCCAAAATAACTGCCCCCGCCCCTGTAAGATTCAATCCTGGCTTCATCCTTGATTCCACTCTTCTCTTTATTACGGTTCTGTTGATGGAGAAACATGAAGTTGCTAGTGAAGCACAACCCATATGACTGATGGAAAATAAATCTCCATATGACTGATATCATTGATTCTAGCAATATAATAACTGCTAATGAATTCGTAGAAGTGGAATGTAGTTCTAAGTGTCATTTTCAGACAAGAAAAGTAACAACTAACAAATTGCCTTATCACTTTCCTTCTTTCAGTTTTTCTATATGATATCAAGCATCAATAAAATAGCAAAGAGTTTCCAAAGTGCATAGTACATCATCGAGACCTAATTGCAAAAGATCTTGTTTTCAAAGCTCAAGATTCCATTAACTGTGAAAAAGAGTAGAGATGCATATATGTCATCATGGAAGACATTACATAGCATGCCAAGTAAGCATCCTGTACATAGACATTTCAGACTTGGTCCAAGTTCTAAAGATTTGTCCTTGTACAAACATTTTGTGGTGTGCAATTCTTCTCTATGATCTTTAGTCCTATTCAGACTTCACAAATTCTTCCTTACAAAACGAGCAAAACTATAGAATTTAATCCCTTGGACCTTCATGTAGCTTCTACCGACAGATTTTTCTCGATCTGTATTATTATTTTTTGAGCTGACCTGGTGGATGACATAGCCTAGCAGTTTCTGAGGCTCTGGTTAGAGAGCAACAGATGCCACAATGTGATACTGCTTAAAGAATTCTTGTGCAAAAGCTATCCTTTTTTACAAGTCATTATGGATTACTTAAACCAAAAATGGATTACACATTTGAAGCTCACAATCTAATAGTCACATGAAAGTATGCATGAATTTGATTGAGTATAGACTTTAGTGCTCAGGTAGGCACCCAACAATGCTTGACATAAAAATCCCCTGACTCACAGTTCATAATCAAATGGATTCCTAAGACTTACCCTTTCAATAGGGTAAACAGTTTTATTGCACGCAACACACTTTTCTTTAGTTCCACCAAACAAACTTGAAACTTTGCTGTTGGTCTGGACCTGCACAACTCAAACCCGATGAAATAAAGCTGAATTTAGAAAAGAATAATAAGCAAATTAAGGCTTTAGTTACCTGATTGGCAGATCTGTCGGCTCTAACAGTTTTTGGAGTACCTAAAGAAGATAAAGAGAGAGGGCACATATAAACAAGCTTACCAAGCAAATATAAGCAGAGGCGGGGTATGACTGAAAACAACTAGATAACGGCCAATTACCTTCAAAACTTTTATCCAAGCTGCCAGTCATCTTAAACAGTTGATCAAAGTGAGGTTTGCAATATAAAACACCCTCAAAGGAGGAATAATTACTCAACTGCAATGACATTGAAGAGAATGAGAAATAAGGATAAGATCGAAGCAGAACAACGTTTTCTATATAGTTTAAGACCTCGCTAAAAACAGTACAGACCAGAATTCCAGCAAGAACCCTACACCAGTAACAATAACAAATAAATATAGATACAAAAGAAAGAAGCGTGTGCTGTGAGAAGACAACGAAAATCAGATATTGTAAAAACCAACGTCGGAATGTTCGCTCGAGGAGGATAACCGCGAACTCAATTGAAGATTAGATAAAATATGCCAACAGTCGTCAAATTGAGATTTCTAATACAAATGTTTAGAGCGTGATTTCCTGGGGCCTACAGCTCAACATCCTGACTAGGTTCTCTAAATTTGAATTTATTTCCAAATCTTCAACAAAGCAAATTCGCATCCGTATTACAGCTTAAGACGGCAATGATTATTTGAATATTTCCGCCTATTTTTCAGGCTTTTCTAAATCCAATTTGATCCAAACTTCTACATCGATGTAGAGCCTGTTGAACTCCTTTATGCAACACACACTTAGTCGTTACTTAAGAGCAAAATCATTGAAGAAGTCAAGATTTTAGTTAAAAAAAAGCCTTTTTGTTGAGGGCTCATCACCAGCATTCACAATAAGCACAGCGATCATAATGAAGTGTTCCATATTATAGTCTCGTGATGGCGATCGTTGAACGAAACCCAGATGAAAAGATCCACAATCAAGTGCCAAATGGGATAGACAAAAAAAAGTGGTACATATATAATCTATAGAAGAAGCCAAAGTGCACTGCAAAGCATGAACTTCAATGTCAAAAAGTGTGCCCAGGCATCCCTCTATTAGAAAGAGTCTGTTAATTGTTTTCTTTTTGGGTTGTTACCTTAAGGGTACCCTTGCAGTGGTGGCATCTGAAGCAGGCCTTGTGGTAGACCTTGTTATCAGCAGTAAGCTGATCAACCAAGTACACAGTCTTCTCACATGCCTTGCACTTCTGGGTAGTCCCTGCAAATGTTGCCATCCCGAAAACTCCTCCGCACCAGAAATCTCTAAAATCCAAGCCCCAACAGAATGAACTATTTCAGACCCTTTCCCGGAGAGAAGACTTTCTCTCGCTGATCAACTATTTCTCAGTCTCTTTCAAACTGGAGTCAGCGAGACCAACCAACTTCTTTGTTAACACCTCCGGGCTACGGGCACGTTTGACGGTGGAAATTTTAGATATTAGAGTGTGAGAAATATTATAAAGTAAAGATATGCTAATTGAACGGCTGAAAAAGTAAAGAGAGAAAATTTTTAATAAATATTATAATAATAAAAAATTATGTGATGAATTTTTTATTATTAAATTTAAATTTTTGAGTCTAAATTAGTGGAGTTCAAACAAGACTTATATACTATGTATGAGGATAAAAATTTTGGATATTAAAATTTGAGAAATATTATAAAGTAAAAATATGTTAAAGTAATTATTGATGAAGATTTTTAATAAATATTATAATAATAAAAAATTATATAATAAATTTTTTATTATTAAATTTAAATTTTTTACCTAAATTATTAAGCACAAACAAGACACGAGTTGCCAATTGGGCAGGCAAAGCAGGGATAGTTTTGTAACTGCGTTCTCAACAATGATGGCTTTAGCTGACAGTGTCCTAATTACCCTCAAAGTAGACAGGTGTCCCAGAGTATACAGATTCGAGGATGTCGCGGTTTTTAAGATGTTTGTCAAGGAAAACTTTTTTTTTAAAATTTGTTAAATAATAAAAATAGAGAATATTTGACTGAATTTTTTAATAAAACATTAATATAATTTGTTGAAAAGTTAAAAAAATGAGATTTAATTTTTTAATAAATGATTATTAAAGTCTGTATAAAAGAAATGTAGAAAATTGTGCGAAAATTTTGAAAATTTAAATTTTGGTGGCAAAAATTTTAATTTTAAAATTTGTCTTTACCAAACATCGACTATTTTCACGGAGGACTTTTCATACCACCCTCATGAGACAGCGCGTGACTAATGTTAACTGAATTTGTAGCTTGGGTGGTTCCGAAAAAAAGCACCTAAACAAAGACAATACCCGCGTTCCGATTAAATGCATTAATCTATTTTGAAAGTAAAAGAAAATTAATATTTATTGAGACTTTTGCAATTAATAGACTATAAATTATTTGTGTTAAATACACTAAGAGCAAGGTATATCAATATTCTCATAATTATTTTATTCTTGGATTAGAAAAGGTTAAGAAGAATTTTTAAATATTTTTGGGTGTTTCATATAAAGAAAAATAAATCGCGGATTGGAAAAAACATACGAGTAAAAAAAGCTCTTCATTGGTTCTTTTTTTTTAATAATACTATTTTCTTTTTGGTTCTACAATTTAATGTTTCTTCATTAAGACCGTAGTGTTATTTATCTAATGAAGTCTGCACCCGATTTAAGGAATTTATGGCCTTCTTGCATGCTAAAATATTCTCAAGTTTTCACTGAATTTACGAAATAAAGAAGGAGAAAAATCATTGTTCGCCCCATAAATTTGCATCAATTGCATTTCACTTCCCTAACTTTAAAACTGCGATTTACGTCCTATAAGTATAAAACATTTGCAATGTTCGTCCACAGTCAAAATTTCCGTTATAATTGACGGAATTCGACATTAAAATGATTAAAATAACCCTTCAAAATAAAATTACTGGAAGTATTTAAAAAAATTCACTAAAAAAGGTAATATTTTTTAAATAAAACTATTGAAACTCTATTTGAATAATCTATATATTTTTTAAATTTATTTCTCCAATATTTATTTATTTATTTGAAAATTATATTTGAGGGTATTTCGGTCATTTTAATGACGAGTTCTGTCAAGTTTAACGAAAATTTTGACCGTGAACGAACATTGCAAATGTTTCATACTTATAGAACGTAAATCGCAGTTTTTAAAGTTAGAGAGAGTAAAATGCAATTGACGCAAACGTATGGGGCGAACAATGACTTTTCCCATAAAAAAAAAAATCAGTTGAACTACAAAATCTCAAAACTTTTACACATATCCCAATAGAGTTTAATCTCAAATCCTAATAAAAATTAATATCTTACAATAAAACTCAATCTTCTAGCAACAAGTTTTTAAATTTGCTATTTGTTTTTCACAAACCCTATAAAAGTCAAACTCCAAAAAAAAAAATCTTATAAATTTATAAATAAACATGAGCTTTAGGGGCTGTTCGTTTAACAAAGAATTCTTAGGATTTTTTGTATTATCACAACACAAAAATCCTACAACCAAATATCATTTTTAACCTCACATAAAAATAACTACAACACGCATACCAATAAAGTTAACATCACCTAAAAATTTTCAAAACATAAAAAATCCTCACAACACTCTTAACCGAACACCCTCTAATAGCATATAAATTTAAGGTGGTCTGATTTTCATGCCAAAATTTGTACGGATAAGAAGAATAAATTAAGTAATTTTACGTACTGGACTACTCTTAGGAAGTGACACTAAGTAAGGTGCCGATTTCAATGGAACAAATAGCAATACCTAGAGTGCAAGAAAAGTAAAATAAAATTCTAAATAGATCAGTGGAGAAAAAAACACAATCTTATTATTGTCCAATTTATAATGCTACATGTCATTTGCAAGGACATGGAGAGAGAAAAGATAAGTATTAAACAATCTCTAAGAAAACAACTAAAACAATGAAAGGAAAAAAGGACAAAGATCCTCTCTGAATTAGCCTTTGCACAAAGAGATGCAGTGTCTTGAACGCGCTCTGGATGTAGTGGGGAGTCGGAGGCGCAAATATCGCTGTTGGTAAATATGTTATGGGGTCAGTCATGATGAGGTAAGGATCATTTCTTTGAAAATCCTCAGACCGATGTGAGTGCTCGCACGATGTACAGCTGAGAGCTCAATCATGCTCCAAATTTTAAAAACAAAAAAAGGCCCGCCACCCTTTGTTTCTGCCTTTTCTGGGTCTTTAGAATCTTTACAGAACACGTCTATATAAATCGGTTGGCACGTGTCATCTGATTATAGGTCATTTCAGCTCCAACTTTTTTTTTTTCCCGTGTGGCAATAGAAATATGAAAATTGAGCTCCGAGGAATTTTGAAATTGTCAAGGTTTTGTGCAAGGAATCAAGAGCTTTCTAGAGTTGATAGCAGAGGCGGAGCCAGGGGTGCGGGTGGTGGTGGCCGCCCCTGGCTCCAAAAATTCTTTAATTTTTTATTTTTATTTTATTTTTTTATATATTAAGAAGTAGGCCTGCCCCCACTGGCCCAGGCCTGCTTCAGGGCCAGTGGGGGCGGGACGGGCCAGCGAGGGCGAGCCCACTGGCCCAGGCCTACTTCATTATATATATATTTTTTAAAATAAGAGGATGAAACGGCGTCGTTTCACCCTCTGATTTTGAAAAAAAAACTTTCGGTCGCTTACTCGTTCTGTCTCTTGCACTCTCTCCGAAACTCCCGTTTTCACCCTATGATTTTGAACAAAAAAAACTTTCGGCCTCTCGCACTCTCTCCGAAACTCCGTCTCTCCCTCAAGCCTCAGCCCTCACGACGCTCTCTGCCTCTCTCAGTATGCCGCTTGCCGCCGCCCGCCATCCCCGGCAGACCGCCGACGCCCGTCACGCCCCCAACCCAGGTAAGCCCACTGCCCACCATCTCTTTGACTCTCATTCTCTTGTTTCTTTTTTTTATTCCCACTAATCTCACTCGCCAGCCGCCTCTGCAGGTGCCGCCACTGGTCCACCAGCCACCGGAACTCTCTAGTCTCTGCCGACTGCCTGAATAGTGACTGCGTCTCCCTCTCGGCTCTCTCCGAAACCATGCCTCCGGCTCCAGGTATGTGAAAATTGAAATCAGCAATTTAGATTTTAGACTATTTAGTATTTAGTTTAATTTAATTTAATTTTCCAATTAAGCCATTTAGGGTTTCAAAACATTAGGAAAACTGAATTTGTTCACTTGCCTTGCGCTTAGAAACTGAATTTGAGACTTCCATTTGATATTTTTTGATCTTTGGCTTTCTCATATCTTCTTTGTTCATTTTTAGAATTTTGTTTCTTTAATGCCTAGAAACCTGTGTTACTATTGTGTCTTTTTATATTTGGTAGCCTTCTGTATTTCTACGTCTGCTCATATAAGAAGAGCTTTCTGTTTTTTTTAACCTTTATTCCAACCTTTCACATTTTGACAAGTTGGGGGGAACGGTAATCAACCTTTTGAACTTTCACAACAGTTCTTGCATGGTGTATCTAAGTCAAAATTTCCAATCAATACTGGAAAGAGATCTGCTAAATTTACAGGTATCATGGTATCTGTGCGTCGTGCAGCAATTTTGATATCCAATGTTGTAGATTCATTCAAAGATGAACACCCTTTTTCTTGATGGGCATCATCAATCTGACAATGTTTGGGGTCAGAGCAGTTGTTCCCCTCGTGCTGAATCTTTAAAGGAAACTCTTAATTCATATACTTTAATCCCTGTAGCTGGGGATCATAGTGAGTCACCTTGGGAAGCTATGGCATCCTTTGCTCAACATTTGATGTCAATGCCTTCTGGTCAGGGACAAACAAGGCTTCTCTCTCTTGAGGTTTTTAGGACTGTTTATGCTGCCATTAAGAAGGCCGGTGACCAAGGTTTGAGCATTATAGAAGTTTCCCAATTGATAAATAGTCCAGGTACCAATGTTATCTCTTGCATTCTCATGAGTGTACGTATGTATGCTTTCAGTTTAAGGAAAAATGACATCGTATGTGTGTGCTTCACTGGATTGATTATTTCCTGTTGTTCCTTTTCTAGGAGAAAAGATACCTGAAGTTGTCATTCATGTCCTACAAGCATTTCACCGAGCCCTAATGGTTAGATTTTTTATGATTTAGCGGTTGAGATATATGCGGATCATGTGTGCTCTGTATGTTCTTATTGTCCTGTTAGATTAAGTAGTGCTTGAAGTTTAATCAGTGTGGGATATATGATAACTAAATGCAAATTGTAAAAATATTCTGAGGAATTTTTAGCTTAGGAGTAAAGTAGTCGTTTTTGCTTACTTTCAGCTGCAAAATATTAAAAACATTTTTTTTTCTGTTGCTTCGTTTGTTGGTTTGTGATCCAGGAGACTGTTTTCATTTTGTTTAATCTGTGTTTCGAAGTGAGATTTGTAACTCTTTAACGTATAGTATGATGACCATTTCTTTTAACTCTTAACATGTGCAGCGAATTTCTTCGTTCTTTTAAATCTGAACCACTGATTTGCCACTTAAATATATTCATTACATCAAAATATGCTAAATGGATTATAAATGTTTGACAGTCGAGTAGAGATGATATGTACCAAGTCACCAGGCTCAGCTTGAACAAATTTTGTTATTATAATTTGGAGAGCTTGTTTTAGTTTTAGATGTGAAATGACACATTGGGATCGGAGACTACATGTTTGATCACATAGCTTATAGAAACTAAAACAGCTGCAAATACTGAAAGGAAATCATTTTGGTCACTAGCAATTTTCCCTCTTCCTCGAGATGTTATTACTCCTTAATTTAATTGTCACCTCTCAATCTTAGTAAATAATACGATGTGTGTATTTCAATTTTTTAATGTTTTTAGTCCTTAATTTTTGATATTTTAACTCTTAAGACACTTTTTACATTAAATAGAGAATTTTTTTTATCATTTCGACTTAGGAATTTGCCCCCGCTCAAGTTGAGTCCTGGTTCCGCCCCTGGTTGATAGTGACATCATTCTGTTTCTTATATAATTATCGTTACTCTCCGGGCTTTTAATTGTTGGGCTAATCTTGTTCCTTATCAGTGGAAACTTTCCTGCGAGGAGATAAAGAGATAATTGAGAAACTTTCTGAGTCAATACGCCGACTTTTGACTTGATCTACCTCACCCCCACACCCACCCCACGAATTTTAATTGCTGAAAACAAATAACTGGTCGGTCTGTATTGGGTGGCAGTGGGCACCTCTGTCTAAATCTTTCACACAGCGCCAAAAGGAAACACCATTTTTGTCACGTCGAAGAACACTGACAAATTCTTTAGTTATATGTGGCGTATTTATCAGCTTTGGAAAAGAAAAGAGCTTCATCAGCTTTTCTGTGTAATTGTATGAGAAAGGATCAGGTGGGAGTAGCACCACGGTAACATGAGGTACCATTGAAACCAGTACATCAATGCAATGAATGACATCGAACAGAACAGAAGGTCAAGTTCATCTCACGCCATGTTTTTACTGCTTATTTAACCAGCCAACAAAAAAATATTGCAAGACTAACACCATGCCAAACCATTTTACATTCCTTTCTCAATTCTTCTTCTCATTTTTTACCCCTTCTTCTCATTTAAGATCTGCAGGGTAGCTGCACTTCATTATGCACTCCCCTCCGCAGCCCTTGCTTGTTTGCGAGCCTCCTCCCGCATGACTGCTTTAACATATATTTCGTAGCAGCAACCTGAAACAAGCACACATCATGTACTTTAAGTTTTGAAAGTAGAAACAAGTATAACAAAGACCATCTTTGGTGTGTCATGATCAATAATTCGGGTAATCTTTTGTGCATAGCTCATAAAAAAAACATGTCTGACTATCTATCATTTAGAAAACGAGATTGAATAAAAATTAGGAATAAAGAGGCACACCCTTATTGAGCACCGTCTAAATGATTCCTACAAACTTATTCCATACGTAGAGAATGATCCCGTTCAAACCAAAGTGGCTATCAAAGGCAAGGCCATAAGAAGTATAATTAGTTGTGAGAGAAAACAGCCAACAACCTAGCAGATTACATGGCCATGCATAATGCCCATGGTAACAGTAGCCGAGAGAAAATGGTTGTGACCAATTATAAGGTCTAGCTCATGTTTGGTGGCAAAGAAATCCCCGGACAGAAAGGTCAGAATGATAGCACACAAATTATACGCAGCAGTTCTACAACAAATTTATCATTTTACAGGTAGAGATGATGTTCACACGTGTCTGGATGAACATGTATAAGTAAGGACACTGCACAACCTGCAGAAAACAGCAAAAATTCGAACGACAAATCCCAAGTTTTAATAACGACGACTTGGACAGGCTTCCCCACATGATGTGAAGAAGCTTAATCATTGTAGTCATAAAATGAAATTATGATAGACATGATACACCTGCAAGTTGCTAGGTGTGGGAATCAACTCCCTCAAATTGGTCGTCCATTGTTTTCAAAGGCTGACATGATGGTTCTAGCCATCAGGAATGACTCCTAAAACTGACTGACCATTATATGGCTCCTGGATCGTGCCAACATCATGTGATCGGCTCGTTGGTGGTCAAGTAGCGGCAGGCCACGATCGGTCTTAGTTGGAAACTTCAGATCAGGGGTCAGGGAGCAGGTATTTTGCACATCCATATAAGATACTTCAAATGTATTTTTTAATTATTTTCAACAAACAAAAAGACATAGCGAAAGTCAACAATAAAAAAAACATTTTCCAACTATAATGTACCATATATATTATCTGAAGTCAAAACAATTAGGTTCTGTGAAACTAATTGCTCTATGTTTCCCAGAAAATATATACGATCCAATTTCCCACCACAATGAGAAGGGTCTGTTTGGTATATTCTGAGAAAGAGTGTTGTGATCAAAACTTTTTGTGACCCTTGTTGCTGATGGAAAAATTGCTGCAAGGAAAGTCTACGTTTTAACTGCGTGTTCGGCAACACCTACAAAAATTAGTATCTACCTCATCACTATTAAAAAAATATTAGTAATTGACCGAACAATATCTTTTCCATATTCTGATTTGAAAAACTACGTATTCGGCAAAAACATCAAAATGTCTGCCTCTATCAGCCATTTCTTCAAATAAAACCCTTGACTTGTTTCATCCACCATTCTATCAGCCATTTTATTCTTAATCTTTTCTCTAAAAATATAATTAAAATATTAAAAGTATATAAATATTTTAATAAATATCATAGGACCGGAGGGGGGGGGGGAGTTTCCGCCCTCGCCCCCTGGGTCTGCCACTGAGGTGTAGCATAACAATATAAAACACTTCTTTTACAAAGAACCAAGACAAAAGAAAGGAGGAAGGAGGTAATTAGACAAATTATCAGAAAAAACAGAGTTGCGGGATTGACTTGGCCATATAGACAAGCTTGTGTGACAGCAGACGAAATGGCAATCTGGCAGGTGGAGGTGATGGTGTTGATGTTGGCAGGAGAATGAGCCTCGGGGACAAAAGCTCATGGAGTGAGAAGGTGATGCATGTTTTCATGTGAGCACAGGTGGATTTAGATCAAATCTATGGGCCATTTCCATCTGTCCAACAATTACCGTTACACCATTTTCGCTTATGCTGCATGACCAAAAATTGCTGAAATGAGTATTCCAATAAGAATCAATCTCCATGATTGTCCCTTTCAGCAATTTTTGCCATTGGAAGTTCTTAATGCTGCATCCATTTTATGGAAACAAGAGAAGGTCCAACTTGGGCTTCGGGAAGAGCAAAAGGTTTGTGATGCTCTGAAACAGCAATATGTTGCAGCAGTTGCAGAGCAATGACACTGCTACACTCTCTTAAAGCTTTTTGGGTAAGGAGTATTATGCAGCAATTAGTCCTTATTCTGTTAACAGCCTAAAACAGTTATGGCAGACTTGAAAAACCTCGTAATTCAATGTTTCCCCTCTATGGTGAAACAGTAAGCCCGTTTGATACATCTAAAACTAAACAACCCAAGATCTCGTTGTCTTGCAGTGATGGCCTTCATTGCTATACTCAACTTTTCTTTGCAATGTTGTTTAAATCATGCGGAAAAAGAAGAAAAATTTGGTTGAACAGAAGGTTTCTTCAAACCTGCCATGATTAATAACTGCATTCTTTTCTTCTGGTTACCAAAAATCCAGCTGGCAGCTTCTGGATGGAAAATTTTCTTTTTATCCTTTGCTAAGTGGAAACAAACAGACATTAAATCAAGTTCACAGCAGTTATTTCTTAGTGCCCTATAGGCAGCATAACAATGGACTTCATCAATCTAAAGATTCTCAACATCACATACACAAACATCATTGACAAAAAGCCCAAACAAGTAACAACACTAAAAATTGACCAACCTATTCACAAGTGGCTGGAAACCATAGCACAGACAAATGTATTTATAATCCAATGTTTCAGGTTAGGGTTTCATCCACTGCATACTGGGTTAACTCTTTACTTCATGAAGGTTTCACTAATGCATGCCAAAGCATGTAAAAGAAGTATTGTGACCAGCATCAATTCTACTTGAATTTTATAGAGCAAAATTCAATACCTAAATTAATTCACTAAAAACTTTTAAGACCTAGCCAATCTCGTTCTCTTCTTCATTACTGTAACACACCAACCCAATACCTACTAGAATACTCACGAACCATTCCATTTACTTCTAGTCGATAAAATATCATACCTGCAACAACAACAACTGTGAGAACATCACCAATCCTTTTAAGCCGCCACACACTCTTTTTATGCGATTTGAATGGCTTCAGAGCTGGGTCCTCTGCCAAGAGCTGCAAAATGACCAGCTTAGTACAACAAAGTTACAAGTGAACCACAGAAACATGTCGTGTCGATTTCAAGGCTCCTAAAGTGACACAAACAATTTTACAAGACCACACTCAAAATGCTTAAGTTTGGGTTATTTCAGCATCTAAGTAAGTAATAAAAAATATCAGGTCTCTTGTTTGTTAACTTATCTAAATGAGCTCAGAATCCTCACAAATATTCAAGAACCAAAGTCAATAACTTTGAGCTGTTTGCCCCAGAGTCTTGGCTACTGATTTGACCAAATCTACCTTTTGACATTGATGCACACCGGTTTCGTGAAGAATTACCAGATAACTATTCAAAGCAAAGAACATGAAGATATGTATTTTCAAAGACATATTCGTCTACGCTGAAGATATTTATCCAACAAAAACACACGGATCGAGCAATAGAGAGAGAAAATAGAAGAGAGACTCACGGCTTTCTCGCGAGGTCCGAGTTCCACGTGATATGCCCGGCGTGCAAGAGTGAGGGCTTCATCCGCCTTCTGGTTCATCAGAGCACAAATCCGACAGAGACACGTGAGAGATCGAAACGACGATCACGCAAGGGGGATGGAGAGAAAGAGAGGAACTGCACCTGGGAATGAGCTCGGAAATGAGAAGCGATCCCGGTTTTGTTAAACAAGAACGCCATTTTCGGTAGAATCTCAGAGCTCTGAGACAGATCAGTGGAGTAGAGCAGCTGGTAAGGGAGTCCAAATTCTCTCGGTTCAAAAACAAGAGGCTCTATAGAAGAAGATGAGAAGAGGTAGAAGAGAAGGTGGAAAAAAAAAGAAGTGGGTTTGCTATGGTACCCTTGTAATTTTAACGTATTCGTTCTTTGTATCCTTTGGTTTGGACGGTCGGACCTTGCGCCATGCGTGAGTTGCGTCGTCACGTAATCCAAAAAGCTTTTGACCGAAGCTTCTTATTTATGCATACATATTTTGTAAGCTAAATACACTCTTTACCTATCAATTATTAATTATATAATATATTACATCTTAAATTATTAATTTTCACATATTATACTCTCGAGCTATTAATGTTAGATATTTTACACATTAAACTACTCACTTTGACATATTACATCCTCAAACTACTAATATTAAACATTTTACATCCTTCATTTGACAATAATATCTTTAAAAAATTAATGAATTGATAATAATATTTTTAAAATGGGTCAAAGATATTATTGTTATTTAATCTAAAAAATTGACAAATGGTACAAAATATCTAAAATTAATAGTTATAAGGTGCAATATGTCAAAACTAGTAGTTTAGGACGTAAAGTACAAAATCTATAGTAATTTGTAGTTAAAAAATATATTTCCCCTATTTTCTATTATTATTAACATTTTGTATATATGATAACCCAATAATTAGAAATTTCGATTTTTAAAAAAAAAATCTATCTTTATGGATTTATGATTTTTATCAACCAAGTCATTCTTTTAAAATTTCATTTGTAAAATTAATGGTTCATATTTAAGCTCTAATCAGAAATTTGACATATTTACCCAAAACTAACTAAAATATTTTTTATAATTAAAATAATTTAGTTTATTTTATTTTAAAATAAAAAATTATGAAAAAATTATAAAAATAAATACAAAATTAGTTCACATGATGCAAAAAATAGAATTAATCTCGATAATAACAAAGTATGAAATTAGTTTCCTAATCTCACAAAATCATAAAATCAGTCTTTAATAGAGACTAACGATAAACAAAAGTGGAACTAAAGGAATTATTTTATACTTTCGAAAACTAATTCAATTTTCGCCCGTAAACTTTCCAAAATTATAAACTTAGGTGGCAAGTATATTAAAATTGACGTGTTGAAGTTTAACAAAACAGACTTATTTAAACAAATTTAAAGACTTTTATAATTAATTTAAAAACAGAAATATTATCTATTAAAAGAAATAAAAATCTAGAGATTACTTAACCCCAGATAAATTTAGAAAACCCAGCACCTCAGTATGTGTTTTTAGGCAACTTGGAACCTGGGAATCCAAGGATATGTTCGCTTTTTTTAAGATTCTATGTATATTCACGAAACTACCACCGAATATATTTAGAATTCAAACACAAACACCAATATATTTTACACAATCTTCAACAATTTTTTAATTTTTTATTCAACATAAATTTTCTCTCTGTACTTTTTTCACATAACTCTAATATTTTTTTATTAAACAATTACATCAAATCATTTCTCTCTCCACTTTACACAAACACCAATAAAATACTATTCAACATAAATATTTACCACGTGTCGGGAAGCAGTTAGTCTCTTTAATAAAGAGGAGGGTTAGGTCCTAATCTTACGTTCCGAACTTGAACATTTTTATATAGTCGATTAAAGAAAGCCGGACGAAGGAAACGATGGCATTAAGAGGGGCCGTTGCGACGGCATGCAATATTGGAGGAAGACGGAGGAACCCATATCTTATATCAGTTCCTCACTATCTCAGACTCAACTCCCATAAACCTCCCTCACATTCTCCCCATAGATTCACATCCTTTCCGATATTCCAACCCGGTAAGTCCATTAAATTCTCGTGTTTAGTCTTTCAAACTTTTCAATCTCTCATTTGAATGTGAGTATAATAAACTAAGTCCGAACATCATAGTTTTGAGGTAAGCAATATTCTAACATGGTAATCCAAGCTTTTGGTTGCGCTTTTTGTTCACGGAACCAACTTCGGCTGAAATCTAGTTCGAGTTTATCTTTTTATTAAGTAATGTCCTGATATGTGAAACAAAGAACTGAAGAAAGTCTGATTGGTTCTTGCGCTCTTTAAAATTCGTGCAGGACTTAGATATCCTATTCGTACTATAACTGAGGCAACTGCGGATCCCTTAACACCCAAGAAAGAAAATGGAGAAGAATCACCTCAGAATTGGAACATCAAAATGCTCTATGATGGGGACTGCCCGCTTTGCATGCGTGAGGTCTGGCTTGAAGAACCTGTTCTTGCATTTGATTTTGGCTGATGCGTGTCATGTTGGTTAATTTGAGCTAAGATTTTGTCCTGTGAAAGTCGGTACTTATTGATGTGCTTAAGTTCATCCCAATGCCAGGTTAACATGCTTAGGGAGAGGAATAAGCGCTATGGTACGATCAAATTTGTTGACATAAGTTTGGATGATTACTCGCCACAGGAGAATCAAGGCCTAGACTACAAAACTGTATGTTCCTAAAAGTGCTGAACCTGTAGTATATAGCTAGGCAACAGAACCATCAGCTGTTGCTCATATTCAGATGACTTCACAGACTATGCTTGCTTACTCTTTGATTCATTATCTGGTTTCTGTGGATAAGCGAGTATATCTACTGAGAAATCTAGCATGAGATGAGATCACGTAGCTCTATGGTTTGGCTGTAGGAAAATAAACGATAACCTTGGAGTTGTAGTACGTACGATAGAGTATAGGGACTTTGGAGAGAGCAAGGTCTAGATTTAGAGCATCTCTAATTTCTTAGATACACCTGCAGTGCAGTGATCAAGTTCTGTTTCGTTGTTCAGGTTATGGGAAGCATTCACGCAATCCTCTCTGATGGAACTGTAGTCACTGATGTTGAAGTACGCCTCATTTCATACCAGTTTCATTCTCTCTGTAGTTTTCTGTTTACGGTGCCCCTCTCTCAAAAACGGTTCCCTATCTTTCCAAATTTCCATCCAAGTATAACATCAATATCTATCTCGTAATTTTGTTGAATATACACCAATCTGTGTTTCAGTGGTCCACACTCTGGGAGATCTAGATTTGAATTATTAAAGGAAGTTAATAAGAAAAACGTGACAAAGAAAACACCACCAGGAGGTTTAAACTTTGACTGTAGCTGCTCCATGACTAGAATCAATTAGTGCATGATCAAAATCGTAAAACTTTGATCTGTGTCCTAGCTTCTGTGTGAATGTCTAACTCTAAAAGGAGGACCAAGTGCAGCCTGAGGATTTCGAAATGTTGAATAGCACTGCTCACCTCCAGGATTTCCACCATGGATGGTTAGGAAGTTTACTGAGGCCCTTTTATAGACGTGGGCAATGTAAGCACATTGATTATCACTAGGTCAATTTCCTACCTGTATACTCCGTGTTGATATCAACATTTTTGTGAATATTGAATGTCAACTTGTGGGGCTCCTTTGGGATTCTTTGGATACAGAATACGTTAAAGAAGCTGGCTAAAGCATTCTGAGAAGATATCAATTTTACGTTGTCCTGTTTTCTTTATCTAAGATGTATTTGACCAAGAAAGAGAGGTACTGATGCAAATGAAAACTTCTGCAGGCATTTAGAAGATTGTATGAGCAAGTTGGACTTGGTTGGGTTTATGCGATCACTAAATATGAACCTGTAAGTTCTTATTCCCCAGCGTTACCTGTTACTCAATAGAAAAGGCTGCTATGCTACAGACAGTCATTGGGATAAAGCTCCTTTGTCATTTTATCTTTAGTTACTTATCATAACAGCATGCACTTAACAGATTGGAACGGTAGCTGATGCCATATATGGTGTCTGGGCTAAATATCGTCTTCAAATCACAGGTAATTGTGCTTCTATTGCCAAACTGATTCCACAGCTGATTGTCATTAATACTTTCTGTTGCTTGTACGAAAAAATAACAAAGCTGCAGCAGCCTTCCGATCCGCACATCCAAATCAGTGCTTGCTGTGATAAGAAATTATTTGATTGTTACTACCTTAAAGAAATGCCTGGACTGTAGACCCTATCATTAGTGGTGGTTGTACCATGAATTTTTTTCTCTTTACTGCTTTTGAACTCCTCTTTAAGCTATCATTGGTGGTTGTTGTACCATGAAAGTTTCTCTTTACTCCTTTTGAACTCTTTAAGCATATCTTCAAAATCAAATTACTAGCCTGTTTTGAAACCTAATCTTGTCTGTTACTAGTAGGATTCTGATCTACTCGATAAATTAAAGCATAGATCTTGTGATGCAAACTTATAGCCTGTACTTGTGCAGGCCGGCCACCTTTAGAAGAGGTTTTGGAGGCGAGGAAGAAGAACAAGGTTGGCATACCACATCTGCATGGATTACCTTGCCTGCATGCATGACGACATTTAACTGAATCTTTCATGTGGTTGAAAGTAGAAAATCAACCAAGATTAACTTTGTGTAACTAGTTTCTCCTGGATGATAATACTTTGCTAAACAACTTTGAGATAGCAAAAAGGTCAAGCAATAGATAGTCAACATAGGATGCATGAACTTAAGAACTAGCAGACATGACAATGCTGGCTGCAGTTTTTGCTTTCAAGTCGGTCTCCTCATAAAAGCTTTCACAATTTACACATTTGAGGTATCAAGTACTTATAGATGTTTCGATCTCTGCTCTCATGACAGGGTGAAGTATGTAATGACAAGAATGCTTGTAAGATGTAATCTTGGTTGATGATTCCCAGAAGAAAGCTTCAAGGCTCGATTTGCTTCATCATCTTCGATGTTTTGCTGAATCTGAGCAATATCCAGGCCTTGTAAAAAAATAAAGAGGTCTGGTAGTTTGGTGGAGAAAGTGCCCATGTATATTCGTAGTCCTTTTACAATCTCAATGCTATCATTTGGTGAAGTAGACAGTGTAAAGCTTAGATACATACCCATTTTTCTATGCTCTTGCAATACCTAGCCAATGATATTCCACTTTTCTCAGATAGTGTAGAGGTGGTCTTGATGCGTGGTAGTTAGTTTTTGCTCGTGTATTAAGGTTTATCTGCATGACTTGGAACAAAATTACTTTTCTATGACTTGCAAGATTATGGTCATGCCACTTGATATAAAATCCATTGCATTTATAGCTGTTTGGATATGTACTGGAATTTGACAATCCATTTCAAATGTGAAACTTCACCTAAGAAATGCAAAAGATTTGAGTAAAAGCTGCCAAGGTACACATATGCAGTGCAACCCTAAAATAGAAGGCTGGTTTAGAACCTAACATCCAAACTGAATGGAAGATGCATAGGAATAGCTGAAATGCCAGCAGATGGACCAATTGAAGCGCCCAGAATCAAGCTTCCTTCCCATCTCCTGTCACCAACTTACCTACAACTTCATCGATATTCTTATCAGAGCTTCCTCCTGCACTAACTGTGGTTATTGCAAGCTCCCTCCATTTGGTTGCATTCTTCATTATTTCCTCACTTTTTTCTCCTGCTGTAACTTTCCTTATACACATCTCCAGCTCATCCCTCATCACCACCCCCTCTTTGTTCTTCTTAGCCCTTACTCCCACCTGCCACAACTCCTCAATAAACTTAGCATTAGTAGGCTGGTCACTCCACTGAGGCAGTGCTACCATTGGCACCCCTAGGCTCAAGGCCTCCAATGTTTGAGTTCCATCCACAACGTGTCACAAAGCAGCCCACGGCAGGGTGTGCTAGCACCTCTAGTTGGTTGCACCACGCCACAACCATCTCTCTACTGAACTAACAAATTCAATTGGCAACTTGTCTCCGGAATCTTTTGCAACCAACAGGAAATGCATATTGCTTGCTATCAAACCCCATCCAATTTCTTCAGCTTGTTCAGTTGTGATGTCTGACATGCTTCCAAATGATACGTAGACCACCCACCTGGGTGGTTTTGTATCGAGTAATCGAGCCATCTCAAGCACCGGTCACTGCTGAGCTCCCAAAGACTGGCTCCATAAGCTGTCTCCAACGATCTTCTTGTCTAGGTAGGCTGATGGCACTATTGGACCAATCATCACCAAGGGCCAGAGCCCCAACATGGCCTTCACTAGCTTTTCAACAGTCAACGAACAATCTCAGAGAGAGATTATATTAATGTGCAGAACTTACTACAAAACACACGGACTAGAATGTAGAATTTGCTAGATGTGATTCCTAATGAAATCCCTAATATTTCAGACTAAAATAATATCTTCAAATGTGGATTAGGATCCTCTACAATTTCTTGTCTAAATTACACCATACAATTTGGAGAGAAATAGACACAATATGTAGATCTCACATTTAATGCTACCCATATAAACTTTCGGACAGCACTGTAGGTGCAATTCGAGTAGAAAATTGCAGATGATCATGATCCCTTGAATGTATTGAGAAGCTCCATTTAAAGTATCTAGAAATTCGTCGGTCCTTTGAACACGTATCAAAGTGATAGATCAAATGTTTTCCCCTTTCAACATCTTCCTTTTCCCGATTTCCTTAATTATTCTCGGCTCCAGTTTATTTCTGGCAAATCATTCAAGAATCCCATGCCACCACTGCTTACTGGTTTCTTGGGGGGGGGGGGGGGGGTAACAAATGGCAATAGCAAGTTCTCTAATTCAAAATAAAAGAGATGAGGTGAAGTACAACAAAGTTACCTCGTTCTCCAACTCTTCAAAACTATTGCAGAAACCCCAGTCATTTTCTTCCAGACGGCCAAATTTCTCCATGATCACTTCCAAATAAGCAGAGTGACTGGCAGGCTGCGCGAGAAAGCCTGGCAAGTCAGAAATGCTAAGGAAGGCAGGCCAGGCAACGACACGGGTTCAGCTTCTTTCTTCACAGGCAAAATCAGATGACCATGATCGATATGCCGGTACATGGAGCATACAGAAGCCGAGTTTGTTAAGAACACAGCCCCGAAAATGCCAAATTGCCTGGCCACGTCAAGAGCCCATGCTAGCAGAGAGTCATACACAATACAGTTTACAGGTGAGCCTGAGTCATTGAACTTCGATACGAGGTCTGCTAAAGTTTTTGAACCGACTGACTTGAAGGACTCCAGGTAGGCTTCTACACTGGGAGCTTGCTTAAATCCGCCTTCATCGTAGCCATCTGAGATGGGCTCAACGCCTACAGTGGCTGAATTAATAGACTCGACAGTATAATGGGTGGTGGCTAGAGTGGCTTTCAGTCCTTTGGAGGCCAAGCGTTTAGCAAACTGCAGGAGAGGGTTTATGTGGCCTTGAGCAGGATAAGTAAGAACGATGACATGACCTTTTTATAGTTCATTTCCTTGATTTCAGAGACCTTACTCTGCAGAATGAACAAGAGGTTTTTTGCACGGATTTACCATGGAAAAACGTGTAAAATATAGGAGTTCACTCTTTTGGACATTAATGGCAAAAATTGTGGGTAATATTTGAATGGAAATCCTGGGGTATGTTTTCAATCTGGATTTGGACCCCGCAATACATAGATTTGCACAATGACTGTGAGTCAAGTTAATCCGATCACATAAGCCAAGTAAGAGATTGGTAAGTCTCGATTGAGTTCCAATAAGGTCCATTAGATTATCTAATTAAAGTTGGACAGTAATTCTAATGCATTACAGACGTGAGTGATTCCCCACTCTTTAGACTCCTATCCAAGATTGGAGTCTAAAGAGTGGGGAATCACTTAGTTCAGAGTAATCCAAGGAATATTATAGATTTAAGGATACCATCATTGAACAAATGATATATTTATACACGACTCTGAAATCTGACATGAAAGCCGGAGAATGTTAAGCATCCTGGCCTTACTGCTTCAAAATCTGAACAGCAACCAGGTACCAGAAACTTGCCCAGATACTGTGAAAAACATCTACATATTTACAAGTTGATTTGGGAAGAAAAGGAGCTCTCTGAGCTTTCACTAGCTGGCGAAGATACAGGAACTACAACTGTATCTACTTCTAAGAAGACCTCCATCTTGTCTCCCTACTACTGCACGCAAAATTTAATCGGCAGCGCCCACTAAAACTATATCTCAAATTTTGCTAGCCTAAAAAGCTACCTGTGTTTCTTTCTTCTTTTTTCTGTTTTTACATTTTCTTCATGATCCATTATTGAATTCTCGGAGTTTCCCAAACCGGATTTCTTTTTAAAGTCACTCTCTTCATTATTGAGAACCATTTTAGCACACTGAATAGCTTTGTCCATCTCCTCTGAGCAACAGCTGTAGAACGTGCCGAAAGGAAGGACTCGAGAGCACTCCTTAGATCAGATGGTGATTCTAAATTGAGATTTTGAGACTGAAGATCATTATCAAAAAATTGCAGGTGATCCTCATCATAGAAAGCTTGAGAAATGTGCTCTGTGTCACAGATCAGGGAGTTTGTGACTTGGCCTGGAAAACTCAAAGCCTGGTCATATCTGAGACCCATGCCATCAATGCTGGGCAAGGAATAATCATCCAAACCACTAGAACCCCCAACAGAGTATATGGATGAAATGTTATCAGGAGAAGAGACACTTGGTGGTGTATACTCAAATCCACCAATCTTGTGAGAAGCCAAATGCTTGCTCCCATTCGAACTGTCTGTCCTGGGCGAGCTCACAGTGTAAAGAACATTTGTTAAGTGTGAAGAGCCACCCACAAGAGAGGCTTCATCATCAAAAGGGATTACTTGCCCCCAGTGTTCAAATGCAGAAATCACCAAGCTGTGGGCCTCAGCCTAATGGAAAAAAAAGTTGACGATAAGAGGTCAGACATGACAAAGAACAAGGAAGAAAAAAATAAAAAAACAAAAACTGAGGTGATAAGAGGAGTGCCTTTTCAGCTTCTGAAAGCTTATCAATAGGAACATACTGGCACTCTGAAAGTAGTCCCATTACTTGTCCCACAACGTTGAAAACCACACCAGTTTTCTGTTGATAACTTGAAGGGCAGTACAAGTACATCCTCTTATCAAGTATGCATGTCCGAGCATGCTCCACAGTCACTTCCCACATCTTAGCTGACATACCTGTGCCAAGTATCTGCACATGTCCGAAACAATTGCTATAATTTCTCAATTTGAACACAGCTGAATTAATCCATCACCTAGACTTCTAAATAGTTGGAAGTGTTCAATTTGTTTGCCGGAGCTTAAATAGGAGTATGATGTCTGAGTGTAGATAAAGCATAACTTGTAGAAGTTTGTAGGTCTCAATAAGAACAGAGATCTGGACTCTAATTTCAACGAGACATGATGCGACACATGTAAACTATAGCCATGTCTATACATGCTCAACATTGGTACACATCATGGCTAACTCAAAACAATTGGTGCATCAACAACACTGTACCTCGTGAATGCTTCTATCCAAAATGATAAACATTGTCCTCAATGAAACACAAGGGCTCTTCAAATGACTCTTCCTTGTTTTCAGACCATTAAGAAGTTCACAAAAGTAGTATATCAATACAGCGATACACAATCCTTTACCAGAAATTGCTGGAATACCTTTAAAATTATAGACATAATATTAGCAAACATTATTTAAAAGGAAAATGCAATTGTAATTACGCTGCGGAGCCTTGGAGGGTCAATGAACAGTAGAATCAAAAAATCCTTCACAGTGTTGATGTGTTCCCTGCTCAACCGCTTATGGAAAGCTCCATCTTTGCCAATCTTTTCTAATCTCCACACTTCATCGAACAGTGAAGGAGGGTGATGCTTCTTGTACACTGCAACCAGAAGCAGAAGTTACATGTGTATAGGCATCAGGCTATGCAAGAAAGTCGTGGAAGACAGGATAACAAGAAGTTCATATTTAGTACAAAGAGTGAACTTGCCAACTAGACTACACATGTAAGAAATATATCCAATGTTTTCTTGTAGCTATTTGACACAAGTACTCGATGGCACTGACAATGACTGAACACCTCAAAATAGTAGAAATATATCCAATGTTTTCTTGTAGCTATTTGACACAAGTACTCGATGGCACTGACAATGACTGAACACCTCAAAATAGTCTGATTGAAGACAATAAATAAAAAAACTCATAGCCGTGAACTTAAAAATACAATACCAAATACCGACCACCAAAACCACTAGCACTAGAGAATTTTTAAAATTGGATCTCAACAAATCAAAGTGAAAGAATATCAGAGTTAAGTACTCACATTCTCCGCGGTGATCCCTGACAATAAAATATTCCGTTTTTGCTTCTTTGACTCTTGTTCCGTCAATGTTATCGACAACTCTTGCCCCTAGCCTGAACTTTCGGCTTCTCGTCCAGCTTGAATTATCTGTAAAAGAAATCTCACCCACTGAACCAGTGCCCTCTTTAAGATTTACAAATGGATCTCCTGTAAGTAGGGGTTTCTTTCCTTCCCTCTCTCGCACAATGTTGTTCTTAAACTCTTCAACTGTCCAATTTTCATTCTCATCACCATCGAAATCACCCTCGAGAACTAAAATTTCCACCTTAGATGATGATTCTGCCCCAGATATTACAGTTTGTCCGGTACGAGCATCAACCAAAGCCACTTGTATGTTAGAACAATCTTCTCCATCGATTCTAGCTCCAGTAAACACTGGAAGTGAGAGGTTATTGACAAACTTTAGCTGTAAGTTTCTTGACTCTGAAATATGTACATCATTTCCACAATTCCTGAACACAACGTCAAAAGTATGCATCATCTATCTAATTATAAGCCAACAGTGGTTAACATGATTACCTTTCAAAAAAATCTTAACTAGCAGAGTATCATTTCTTACTGTTTCATGCTGTTCAAATGCTTTCTTAGGGCCAATTCAACTTCCTCTTTGACCTGTAGAAACATAAATCCATGAGCACTGACCAGTTATACATAGACAAATTAACACAGAGCCAAATGTGTTCCAAAAAAGAAACAACCGGAAGATAACGGAGCTTACCAATCAATAGAAAGGACAACCTAGAGATTCAATTCACAGAATCATTTTCAGTCACATCCATACTCCTAACTTTGGAAGCATACAAACTTAGCAACTAACCACCAAAAGGGTGAAGAGCATAAACACATCTTGGCAGCAGTTAGTTACTACTTTAATACACCGAGAGATTGTTCAGAACCTTTGATTTGTGACGCCACAACAGTGCTCATATGCTAAAAGGATCCTCGCATTAGTATAGAAAGAACCAAAAAATGTTCTAATTCACAGTTTTTAAGTTTGATGTTTAGATGTCGAACCTGTTAACACAAATAAATTTACATAAAAAGATGAACTTACCACTTTGCGAATCAAAGGCTCCAGAATTGGCTCCAGCAAATGCTGGACTGATTGTATCTTCATAACCTCCAGAATCACACTGATCATCATTCACAAGATCGTTAGAAATCAAATTTATGGGAGAAAATGCTAGCAGTTGGGTCCCATAAACCTCATCAACAGAAATTACAAGAAAAGTTCCTTCATGTGATGAGTAAAACAATTAGCATCAATTGCTCCATCATGTCTTATTTACTGCAGATCAAATTCCACAACTTTATTTTGTTACCCATAGATGACTATTTAAAAATCCTTTCTTCCAGTTCTTGAGCCAAGTGCACTGGCATGTACAAGGAGAAGCAATTTTCACTAAGCATACCCAACGGACCATTTCTTAATCAGGCACCATTTTCTACTATCTTTCACCATAGTTTATACCACGCACACCCAATTCGAGAAAGAAAAAAACAACATTCATTAGTTGCCTTACTCATGCACCAGTAAAAGATTGGCTCTGACCTCACCGTCCACCAAATTTATTTTAGAGGGAAGAAGATATCATTCGGTCCAGAGACCATGGGCGTCAATTATTCGGTATCAAAGCCAGCAGCAATCAGAATTCGCATGGGAAGACAATTTAGAAAAAAAAATTCCACGAAACAAGCGATTGCAGTTCAATTCTTACCAAACCCAGTTCAGTTTTCTTCTAGACATCACAAACTAAATGACATTCATTGACAAATTTCACTGAACAAGCACAATCAATTCCTTCACGTAATATATTCCACTTAGCCTCAACAAGATCTCCACCCACAATAAGATAGCAACAACAAAGAGTGAGAGAGAGAAAAGAAAATAGAACTTCAAAGCCAGTATTTAATTTGTCCCTCTTACTTCTTCAAAGTAGGAAGCCTCCTACGCTTATCTTCAGAACTACACCCTTCTGTCCGGGCCTTGACATCCTCTTGTTGCCTCTTGTGCGACATCATCAAAGCCCAGAACCATCCACAACACTATTGGGTGGGTGTTTGAGCGAACCATGAACAACAGCAAAAAACAACAATATTTTTATCAAAAGATACCAACATGCGGCGCGAAGATAATAAGAAGCACAAAAACAGCAATATGTATATATAAGCAAGCTGGTAATAAATACAATCAAGTATTAAACTCCAAAATCTTTCAAGTACTTGTGTGTCGTCTTCTTATTCATTTGTCTGAATTTGGCTGGTCTGGGATGCTTCTCGGCCCTGAGGCTCTCCCATTACGCTCTTTTGGCTCCATACCAAAAACGCCTCGCAGGGTCTGAGCGTTAAGGATCCTGAGGAGGAGAGGGTTGTCTGGGGTCCACAGAAAGCGCGTTACGGACTTGGTGAGATGGGGTCCACGTAATTACGCGCAATTTTGGTAAAGCCTCTATTTTGCGTGTAGGCAGTCTTGATAATCTATTCATGGGTCCACGAGGGTTCGCGCGGTCGCGTTGGATTCCCCGTTTGTAAAGAACTCAGCCATATCATATGCTAGTTTTACTAAAGATTTAAAACGTCGTTTGTCAGATAGGATCGTCTATATTGGGGATGTGGTGTTTCAAATTACCCAATTAAGAAGTTACGTAATTCACAAAAAGAAAATGACAAAAGTATGCTATTTTCCAACTACCACTTTTAATAAATTGAGCTCAAAATTTTTAAATCAATTAATTTACAGTCTAAAATAAAATTTGACTATCATTTATAACACAAGTTAAACGATTTTGACAGTTTAATTATTTAAGATCGCATATTAAAAACTTAATAATTTTATAATTTAATGTGTAAAAAATGATAGTTAAGACTTTTGTTTGAAATTGTTATGATAATTTGGTGTGCAAATAAACTTTTTTTTTCTTTGTAATTTTGATTTAAATTAAAGGGTTAATGATATATTTGTCTCTTGACTATGTCCTCGGCACATAAATAGTTCCTAAATTTTATTTTTTATTATGTAAGACTATGTTCGTTTACACCAAATTTTTAGGATTTGCATCATACTTTTATATTTACAATCCAAACATCACAAAAACACGTATTCCAATACAATACTATTACTTTTTTTTCAAACATCAATCTATTTTAACAATTTTTGCACGTATACCAATACAACTTTAACATCACCTAAATATTCACAATTTTAACTTAATCCTACAATTTTCTTCTAAACGAACATCCCCTAAGATTTTTCCCACTATTAAAAATATATTCGTTTTTATCAAACGCTGCTTCAAAAAAGTTGACACAATGTTACATCAAAATTAATTATACTACGTCAGTAATTTTTTTAAGAAAATATGATTAAAATCAAAATTCAGGAAAATAATAATAATAATACGCCAGGGGCAAAACTGATAGATGAAATGTATGATTGATCCTAAATTACATGTTTTAACTAGTTTCTAGATCGCAATAATTGCATACCACTAAAGAGATCATATGGTAATTAAGGATCTTTCTTCCAATAATGTTGTGTTGATTGATTGAACCATACAGAACAGGTTAAGGTATCAGACATCATTCAAGCAATGTGTCGCGTAATTCACAAGCCAAATGAAAACAATCAAATGTAAAATTGTCTTATCATAATTTGGGATTTTGCACATAAATTTTCCAACAGGAAAAATACTCAACCGAAATACATACTACCATGAGCTAAGATTGTTAACTGAAAACCTAACACCCTTATTTATGTTCGAGAAACAGTAATTCAGCCCATAGAGAAAAAATAATTAAATCAAATTCTTCTTAATAAGTTAAGATCAAGTGATAATTTCACACTATATTAATAAGTTAAGCTCAAGTGAAAGTTTCACAAGATATCATAATTAATGATAAAAAATATGTATATTTTAATTAAAATAATATGTATTTGGCATATGAGGATGTTCATTTTGTAAAGATTTTTAAGATTTTGATATAATTTTGAATATTTTATGTAGATTGGAGTTTTATAAGTTTTTGAGTAAAAGTTGATGAATTTTTTTAAAGATATTTGATTTTTGTTGGAGTTTATAAAAGGTTGTAGATAGATGAATTGATGTAATTGTTTAATAAAAAAAATATTGAAGTTATGTGAAAAATTATGGAGAGAATATTTGTTATAATTTTTTTTGAAAAGGTATTGGAGTTTGTGTGAAAAATTGTTGGAGATTGTGTAAAAAAATATTAGTATTTGTCTATGAATTTATGAGATTTTGGATGTTCGTTTTTATACATTTGTTGAATCATATTGTATTCTAGAATACTTTTACAAACGAACATGCTCATAGTTTAAGGAGAAGACTTACCCAAGAAAAAGTGAAAGAAAACATAATTCAAATAATTATATTACACACTTCCAAACTGCTTTAAGATCTAGCTAATATTTGAATAAAAATACATAATGATAAAAAAATTATGAGAGTAAATACACTGAATCAAAATAATAATTTTTGGGAGAAAATACACTTTTCACCCATAAACTATCGGGTTTGTGACACATTGCATCCTCCAACTACCAATGTTAGACATTTTTCACCTTAAATTACTCAATTTCACACATTGCACCCTTCAACTACTAATGTTATACACGTTGTACTCTCTTTCCGACAACAATACCCCTGAAAAATATCTTCAATATATTCAAAGTGGGTCAAGGGCATAATCGTCATTTTAGTTAAAATATTGATAGAGGATGCAAAGTGTATACGATTAGTAGTTAAAGGACGCAATATCTCAAATATAATAATAGTTTAGGATACAAAGTGTAAAACATACGGTAGTTCGTAAGTGAAAAATATATTTTTCTCTGTCTAAAATAAAAGTTGACGGCACAAAGTATAAATGGTTAATAATTTAAAAGTGAAATGTAAATTTGTACTTTAAAGTGTAAAATATTAAGATCCTACTAATAATGGGCGAAAAAAATATTTGTCCCAAAAAAAACTAATAGTAGTAGTTGAGTATTCTGATATTTTGATAGGGTAGGCCCAGCAGTGGTTTCCTCTGGATGGCTCCATAATAACAACGGACAGCATCTTTCCTCCAGTTATTATAAAATTGCATATAACATAGTTATCTACTTGTTTCCTGCAGTAGTTTGATACCAGCTCGTGCTAAATGCGTTTTAGCAACACCTTAGATTCTCTTCCAAGCACAACGGGACTACCTACTAACATTATAGAAATACTCATCTCGATCGGATTGAAAAAGAAGAAGAAGAAGCAAAAAGCAAAACGTTATCTAGTCTAACCCAGTTTGATTATAATAATTCCTGCAATTGTTTAATCTGCCTTAAGAGCGACTCTATTAACACGAGCTGACACACGGTTCTTTTTACCCCCCGACAATAATTTAAATAGGTTAATTTCAATTTTTCTCATCAAATTATTACTCAATTTTTAAATATCTTTACAAATTTTAAGTCATTACAACTCGCCTCCACAAACTATACTTTTCGTTGCGATTTCATACTCAATCTGTTTAAGTTATTATATCGAATGATTTTCATCTCATATAAACGATATGACATTCTCCTTATTTGAAAGGACTAATTTAACTCGTTCGATTCTAAACGAATTATCTTTAAATAAAAAATAAAAAATATTAGTTAACTATATATTATTTGTTAGCTATATGAATTACTAGAAACACTGTATAAGACTATGGAGGACTTAAATGAGAGTAAAATTGTATTTTCAGGCAAAGAGAAAGTCACGTGTTTGTTACTTGAGACAGAAACTGTTCGATATAACAACTTTAGTAGGTTGGAGGATGAAATCGTAACAAGAAGTATAGTTTATAGAAACGAGTTTCAACGAGTTAAAGTTTGTGAGGGTATTTAAGAATTGAGTGGTAGTTTGTGGGAGGAAATTATAATTGATCCAATTTAAATATATATTTACTTAAATAGTATAAATTAAACTATTTTGATCAACACTTAAAGAGTGTTTGGCACCCGAAAAAGGTTTTCCAAAAGCCCAAAAAAAACTAGGAGAAAAAAAAGATTAAGCATCGTGGTTAAACTATACAAAGCGTTTGCAAAACACTAGCTGCATTAAATATTTTCACTATTCTAAAATTTTAATTTGCAAATACAACTAATTCAAAATTTTTATCAAATAAATTAACTTCAAAATAATCTATCTCTTTCATTAAATCATCTATTTTTATTACAATACACATAAACGAAATTTACTCACATCATCTATATCTTCACATTTTCATCAACTCCCATAAAATTTTGCTCCTATATTCTCATTTTTTTCATAAAACTCCTATAAAATTATACTTTATTCACTATTTTCTCTCAATTTTTCTCAATTTTCATAGTATTTTTTAAATATTTTACTTAATTAGAGTTTACATGACGATGGTCTCTCTTTCAATAATTTGGTATAAAAATCACCACCACTAATATCATCCATTCATAGAGTTTTTCAAACTAAGTATTTTTAATTGGCAATCAACGGATATGGAAATCATCATGGTCGTCAGCCCCTGTTCCAGAATATTCATATCAACGACGAATACTTGAAGATTTTACTAAAGAACGACAATTGTCATCTTCGAAAATGTAAAATTTAAGACAATGATCGAACCTCACAGAGATGTCATACATCAACTCACTACTTCCAGGAATCTTCCTTAGTTCATCAACCGTACCTTCACATACTATTTTGTTCAACATTTCCCAAGCATATAACACAAAAGTTACATGTACAGTACTCGGAGCGTAATTTGTTTTCTGACCAAAAGTTAAAAAGCATAACAGAGATCAGTTTGTCCCAAAAACGATGTTTGAACTTTGAATGTAAAAGTTTTAAAGCGGTAAAAAATTTAAAATATTGAAATTGATAAAAAAATAAAGAGATGATTTGAATTAATTTTTTATATTTATTTAAATGATAGTAATCAGAAATTTTAAAATGGTAAAAAATTTAAAATATTAAATTAGTAAAAAAATAATAACAATAATTTTATAAAGAGAATTTTGAAGAGTTATAAAATTTTCATTAAATCATATAAAGAATTGGTGGATGCATGATAAAAATAATAAATTAAAGTTAGAAGGTGCAAAGTGTATTTATCCTTAATTATTACTTATTTTGTATTTTGTATCTTATATTTTAAAAGATTAAATTTACAAACAACTCATTCTTAATACATTGTATTCTCTATCTATTTGGTAGAGGACAAACAATTCGAAATGATACATGTATATACCCTCATGAGAAAAATATTGAGTCATTCAGTTAAAAATATTTAAGTGGTTCGGGATTTCCATCCATTGTTAGAAAGCTTAACTGAACATTTAGTTTTCTCACTTATATTTCAAAATGTTACATTGAGGCTTATTTATAAACTTTTGATTTTCGACACCCAATGTGGGACTTCACATTTCAACAGAAACAAAGTAGCCATTCCGCCGTCTATATTCCAGGGCTAGAGTTGACAACGACTATATGCCAATTGGAAGAAACAAGAATAAGAGGGGGAGAATAGAGAAGCCACAGAGACAAACTTTAAATAGTTATTTCTGACTTGTGATTCAAAGTATTTGCAAGGTTCTGAGTGCCAATTTTTTCAATAAAAAGGGAGCTCAATAAATTAGTATTCCTTAGTCTCTGTCTGATTGAATTTCAATGACTATGTACGCATGTTAACTGCATTGAAATATTGAGACTAGTCTGCATCGTTTATGGAATGGACTAGTTGTTAGTTTTATAATTGTCAGGATTCATGTGTGAAGGAGGAATTCTGGGGTTAGTCTCGCATCCTTTTGTGGAAGGGGTGTGAGGAAAAATCTCCCCCTTTTAAACTAATTTTTAACCTTCAAGATCACTTAACATGAAACCCCCCCCCCTCACCCCACCCCACCATTTGCTGCTTTATTAGTAGTTACCATTTTGCTTGTTAGGGGAGCATTGTTGATAAAAATGTCCAACGAAACTAGGTGACATCGAAAATCATGTTGGTTGTACAAAGTTAGGCAGTATTCTCAGGATTTTTTTGTATTCTCACGACATAAAAATCCTACAACCAAACATCATTTCTAACCTCACATAAAAATAACTACAACACGTATACCAATAAAGTTAACATCACTTAAAAATTCTCAAAACACAAATCTTCACAACACACCTAATCGAACACACTCTTAGACTTAGTATACATACTTAAATTTGAATGACGTTGTTCTGTGCTGTTTTCTCATTTAACTGAATACAAAAAAGAATAGAAAAGAGCAATTGGAGGTTGTGCTTTCTATTTGAGCATTGACCATACTAGTAGCGTTGTTTTCGTGACGAATGTAGGTGGGTAGTTGTCTCCCCGAATTAGTTACGTAAAATATATTGATATTAACGACTTTTTTTTCCATTAAGAAGGTTACTGAAAGAGAAATGATAGACATCCCGAAAATTTTGTCCCGAATGTGTCCCGAAAGCTGACGTGGCCAAATTTATTCTTTTTAAATCTCTCTCCATCAGTCCGCTTTATTTGATGACGTCATTTTGTCGTTGTTAGGAAATGAGGCGCGTTGTTCACATGCTTTGGTTCGCTGCACACTATTACCCAGAAGAAAAGGTGTATGCATGTTCCATTGGCCCACTGCACACTCTATTACCCAAAGTGTTCTATTAAATCTCTCATTAATTCTCAAACTTTGGATCGCATTCGGTGGATGGAAAAACACTCACGGAAAACTCAATCCTGCAAGTTTAATAAGTGTATCTCACCTGACAAATTAGCAAAGAATTAATGCAGTCTCCTAAATTACACAAGTGAGATGAGTTATGATTGTACCGCAGCAATGATGATCTAAAATAATTGCTTGCGTATAAAGAATTCAAACTTAAAACTTTAGAACGAACACAACTCCATGTGATCTAAACAATTCATTAATTCTTTTCAGTTCTAATAATTCGTGCATTGAAAAACAAAAATGAAAATGACAAGTCAAACGTGACAGAAAAAACAATTTCGTTTGATTTGTAGTACATTTTATTATGTTCACCGAATTAATTTTTTTGTTGTTCTCACACATATGATGTAACATTTGAAATAATGTTTTCTGTGATTAAGATCATCAAGAGTGATTTGTGTAATAGGATGAGAGATGACTGGATGAATGATTGTATGGTAGTGTACATCGAGCAAGAAGTTTTTAAAACTATTAAGAACGAAGTCATTTTATAATATTTTCAGAAGATACTAATGCGTAAGATCCAATTGTCACTTCTCAGTTGCAGTACATAGTACGATACATGTATTCCGATATTTTTAATACTTTTAGTCTTTAATTTTTGACATTGCAACTTTAAGACAATTTTTTGCATTACGAAAGAAATTTTTTTTTAGTATTTCGTCTTTAAAATTCGCCACCCTTAAATTTTAATCCTGACTCCACCACTAAAAATAATCCATCAAATGAATAATAGATGGTTTAGCTGTTAGCATTCTATTAAACCCACTCTTCTCATGATTTTATGTCAGATAATTTAAGTATATATACTTTATTTTAAGTTAACAAATAGTTACATTACTTATAAAAAACAAATAGTTGCATTACTAGCATTCTTTATAAGTCCTTATGAAATATATGGTGCATATACAATATAGAAATATAAATAGTATTAAATGCATTTATTAATACATAATTTAATATTAATAGTTTAAAATTCAATACTAAAAATTATAAGGTTTATATGCTGTCCGAATTGCACTACTTTTGTGATATATAAAAAGGACAGGACAAAAACAAAAGATTTAAAAGTAAGGGTACTACAATCTTATTACAAATTGATCGAATTGCACTACTTTCCATCCACCGAATGCGATCCAAAGTTTGAGAATTAATGAGCGATTTGAAGTGTGCGGTGGGCCAATGGAAAATGCATACACTTTTTCTTCTGGATAATAGTGTGCGGTGAACCAAAGCACATGAACAACGCGCCTCATTTCCTAACAACGACAAAATGACGTCGTCAAATAAAGCGGACTGATGGAGAGATTTAAAAAGAATAAATTTAGCCACGTCAGCTTTCGGGACGGATTCGGGACAAAATTTTCGGGACGTCTATCATTTCTCTTACTGAAATGATGTTTGATTTTCACGAGACGCACGTACTTCCACTCTTTTTTTCTCTAATCAACAGTGAAAACATAATTTCGGTATTCAGCGACGAAAGACTTGCAATGTGATACGTGTCCTTCGTCTAGTTGGTGTGCAATCTGATGTGTGCTTCGGCTTTCAGCTGGAATTCCTTGAAGTACCTCGCTCTTTTAATCGCATGGAGATCTATCTCGATTCTCGAACCTGAACAACCAGGAAAGTCAGAATTCCCTGTCATAACCTCATTGTAAAAGCAGAGCAAACAAATACAATGGCTAAAGGCTTAAAGCACGTAAACAATGTCTAGAACTGCACGGAAGATACAGTAGGCTCCGTATTATGTCTCCTTGATTTGATGAAATCATTACCAAATAGGACTGTCAAAAATTTAAGTCAGACGAACATTAACATCTCTAGAAGAATGCACAGAGATTTCTAGTCCAAGCTTATTGTTACATTTTACAGGTGCTTTTCAATTATCTACCTAATAGACTGGAAAATAATCACGAAAGCTCAATTGACAGCTATGTCTCTGATCTTCTGAATAACCAGATTATGCCAAACAGGACTTTTGGCACTCCCCCACAAGACAAAAGAAAGTCTCCCTCACTAGCCCATTCCCGGCTCCTTTAGAAACCACAGGAGGAGGAGGGAGTAGCCAAGTGGGTGTGAGAGTTCGAAGGGAACTGGCCAAGCCAAAAGTGATACAGACATGCTTAGAGAAAAACAAAAAGTGATACCGACATGCCCCTTCTAACTTTTGAAGGGCAACTTTGAGGAAATTTCGACGATACCTCTGAGCCTGATAATTTCATTAGATGTAACTTCTGACCAACTGTACAATTACACATTATGCGGCAGAACACCCTCCCTCGACCCCTCCAACCCTAAACATTAAGGAACCAATCTCATCTCAAGTTAAAGGATAAACACATCGTTCCCCTTTCAATTTGATCAGGGTGTAACACAATGGAACCACTTTAATTCTACTGAAGCAATCTTTTAGTTTCGGAGAGAGATTAGCAAGAGGTATTACGCATTACAATTACAAGATGTGAAATATCTACCTTCAATTAATGATTATTGGATTACAGCTTTTTCTCCTTTGCCTCCTCGCTTTTTTCAAAATCCGTTCAGTCTCTTCCTTTACCTCCTCAATCAAACACTTTTCCATGCCTTCCTCCATAAATAATGGATTAGAGCAAAGATTGAAAAGCAAATAATGGTAAGATAGTCACTGCAATATCTTTAAACCAAATAAACTAATGTGAGAGGTGGGAAAAAAAGATGAAAAGAAATAGCTACTTGCAATACCATAACTGAGAACAATTCCAGATCTTGATATTAACGTGACTGGGTGAAAAAACAAAAAGATAACCTCTATTGCCTTTACTCTGCAGTCTAACTGTCTAAGCTTTCTCTCATGACATGACTCAGTATTTCAGTTAAGCAAACACTTAAACCCGTAATTCCTAAATCAGTATATCGGAGAACAAAAAAAGTCTGTCGGATGAGTGAAATGATTGGTGACACATGTTTCATCTATTAGAGAATAGAAGCCACAACTCTCACAAAAATAAGCCCTTGGTACACCCATGATACCCGTGTTTTTAAGTTTTAATATCTAGTTGTATCTCACCTCTCTTTCAGAGGGCTGGCATCTCAAAGATCAAAGATGTCAAGTCAGTTCATAAGAGATCCAATGTTTACTTTCAATGGAAAATTCATCAATGAGAACTATGAGATCTAATCGAATGAAGTGCTGCTTTGTACTTTTATTAACTACCTGTTTCCTTGTCTTCAAGCAAGCAGGAAAAACCTCCATCAATCTCCTCATCCGATTCAATGTTGATTCTAAAACATTTTTCCTGCATCATATATTGCCACCTCAAATATGCCACCAGAATGGATTATTGGATTTGTATTGTTTTTCCAATGACCAATACCTAAATCTTTATGCAATTTTTATGACAAAGAAAAGGGAAAGGGGGACCCCGACGGGGGGATAGAATTACGTGCTCGAGGGAAGAAACTTTGTTTTGTTTCTGCACCTTGTTGGATGGCCTATCCTTGGCAATCGCTTTTTCCACTTTTACTGACTTCCAGCCTCCCGTTTCTACCTTTGGAGATACAGTAGCTTCCACACGGACCTTTTGAGGCACTGCCAAACTGGAATCAAGCACAAATCTGTAATCTCTCTAAAGGGAAATAAAACATTAATACTAACAAAACCGAGAACGCCAGAGTCAATCAAAGTTCTGATGCCATCTTCATGCTCATAAACATAAATCTAGTGTCTCATTTATTGCTTTTAATGCCATCTTCGTGCACATGAACACAAGTCTATTTTCTCTCATTTGCTTTCTTTCCATCCAATTTCAGTCAACATATTGCTTTAAAAATAATCTATTTGCAGTCTATACTTTCCACATTTCTTCTCTCAGACCACAGTATCTCCAATGAGGTTCTTTTTTACCTCTTATAATAACTTGTCTAATTTCTCTCAGAGTTTACTCCACAGAACGAAAATTGGGGGGGGGGGGGGGAGGGGGAGAGAGAGAGAGAGAGAGAGAGAGAGAGAGAGAATCCTATTGCTAGACATTAAATTACTTCTATTCTTGGATATTGGAGGTGGTCTCATTGTTTTACAATTTTCTGACTGTAACTAGTTCAATTTACCAGTAGTATAGGCAGCAGAAATAAACTGAGGTTTACGTACTTCCTAGAAGGCTTTGTATATTTCTGTGCAGTAGCACTGCGCACATAATCCTGCAAAGGGGAAAAGGTAAGAGGCTTTTAAAGAACATAAACTCAGAAAATTAAGTACTAAAAGAGCTAATGGGTCATTATCCATGACGAAGGAAGCACCTCTGTTAGGAGGATGGAGGATGTTAGATCTTTTGGGTCAGAAGTCTTCAGCCTACAAGCTATTCCCTGAGAACAAGTAACGGAGGAAGAAAGACATTCAGTAAGCTTAGAGCCATGGTATTCTTTATAATAGGAATATTGCATGGCGGTAATTGAAAAGATCTGGAAATAGGGAAGAATTTAGCCTTGTATGTGTCAGAAAGAGAAATAAAATTCAGTCTGAGATTTACTTTAGTCAAACAACAAGAAGCACTAAATAAACTATCTTAAAGCCAAGAAAAAAGAAATACCTCAAGGCCTAAAGTAATTCACACATACACCAGCAGTGTCCATTACGACATCATACCTGCATTTCTTTGCTGAGGGTGTCACTGAGCTTATCTTGTATTTTCAGCATAGATTCTTCCATCTGCTGCGGAAAAGATGACACCTGCAAGCAAATCTCCTGTAACTTGTGTTTAGATATATCTTTGTTTAGCTCATCAGATATTGACCTAAAGCCCCCAGCAAGACTAGCTTTGATATCTTCTTGTCCTTTTTTCTGTTTACCAGATCTCATTTGTGTTAGAAAATATCACATCAATTGATGTTTTAATCAACTAAGCAGCTCACATAGTATACCAGGCTTTACCAGTGACTGCAGTAAGTTATCATGAAGAATCAACTTCTGCCGGATGCCTTCCGCTGAATCAAAGTTAAAAAAATAACGAAGTTGAAAAAGCAACAGTGCTATACATTATCGAATCATCTTTTTGGGTAAATTGGTAGTTGTATTGGATGTGAAAAGAACAAAAATTACAAGAGGAGCTCCTTGGATCCCAATTCGAGCAAACTCATCACCAAAGCTTACTAAACCATAAGTTCAGGAACACATAAACTTCAAGTTTTACAAGGAAAATATGGGCTTTAGCCTAAAGTTCGAACTGTCTGGGACAAGGGAAAAAAACTGATAACTGGGACAAACATGAACTAGTTACTCGGAACTTGGTACGATGAAATGTCTACTAGGTCTGCACTTTTCAAAGAAATAGAAGAGTGATCTCAATTCCTCTTGACAACTTCTCAAAATGGTCAAATTTTTCTGGTTTTTAAGTCAAAAGCACATAAGCTCATATAGGTTGGAACAGCATTACTTAAACAGATTGAGTGATACATGGTTTCTGGAAATCCTCCCTTCTATGGATTAAACATTGGACTAGATCACTCACTGTCCATTGAGACTTCTTTCATTCCTTTGCTTGCTTGCATGACATCACTCTGAACGGAATCCAAAATCATTCCTAACCTGCTTAATGAAGTTTCCATCAATCCAATCCGATGTTCAACTTCTTCACTAATCTGACCTGTTCAGGCAAATAAAGAATTCAGTTAACCCTGCAAGACATGCAAATGCATCGTGCATGCGAGAACAAAAGCTTAATTGACATGGTTGCTGTTTCATGACTCTAAAGCAAACTTTCCCTTTTGTAATCTCGAGAATACATATTAAAGACGCTTATACAATTTCAAGGTATCTCGTCAATTTCACACTCAGGAGCGACCTTACATCTATGATCTGGAATGGAAGCAGAGTTCCATTTGCGGATTGGATTGACTGAAGATCGTGAGATTGGCATTTGACTCTCTTCTCGTGAACAACTTGGCGGGGGCAAGCAAGAAATCCTCTTCGCAGAGCTCTCTCGTTCTTGAGAACCAAATCTCTGCAAAGAATCAATGGTAGAGCTAACAGAGAAGTATACTACTGTTTTTTTAGCCACAAAAGAAACAGGGAAAAAAGGAATAAGAATAGCAACTCAGAAAAGAACATATAACATTTCTGTTTTAAATTGAAATACTGAAGCCACTGCATCTGGAAAGCACAAGAAGAGAAAAGAAACCCGTATGTTGGACGAAAAGGAGTTCACGAAGAAATCATACCGTATAAAAGAACCAAAACTTTCTGAAGAGCTAAAAACTCAAACCTGATCATTTGTCAGAACCTCATTGAGAGAGTTTTGAGAGAGCTGGGAAAACATGCCATGCTGAGATGACATTCCCTGCGAAAATGATTGCTGCGATTGTTGTGATTGGAGCTGTGATGCTTGAGGTCCCGTCGGTACAACATTTAATCTCCTTCAGATCATTGACAAAAAGCAGCACAAGTGAAGAAGACGGAAAAGGAACTTGAAAATGAAATTGGATTTGGAGAGGTGCATTTGAAGTCCTCAGGATCTTCACGGAGGCTAAAAGAAATATTTACAAAACAGATGCATAGGCATAAACCACAGAAATATATACAAACTAATGCAGTCTCTGAGAGAAACGGAGAAAAGAGAGTTAGATTTATTTCCGTACTGACGGATTTCAAATGTATTAAGACATTTGTATTTCACCTTTCTTCCTACATTCTCTCATACGGATCATTTCTGATGAAATGAAAGGGAGAGCACTTGAGTACGAATAGTAGTGTTAATCTTGTTTAATCTAATAAATTTGCACGTTCTCCGGAACTCAGTCTACAGAGAAGGTGCTGAAGGAAAATATAAACTACGTATGACTCAGATTCGAGTCGGCTGGAGCTTAAATCAAACTACTGGAAGTTTAACCAATCAAATTTCTATTCTTAAACATTTCCAGCATATACTCAGGAGCCGAATGGAGCAAGTCGTGGTGGAAAATTCGACCTCGCGTTAGGAGGAAAGACGGAGATGGAGCTGAGATCACAAGCTTTGTTGATCTGTAGCTTCATTGGCTTCATTCACCGAATTTGAGGGTCCGTCGAATTGATCCACCCTAGGAGATAAAAGCCGAGGTCGATCTGAGAATAGGGGCAAACGGTATCTCAGCGCTTCGAATTTCAGAGATTTATAACCATAATCGGAGTAGAGCGAGGCATAACGAGCGTTAAGTATAATCAACGCGTGGCGGGAAACGGAGATTAAAAAACTGTAATACTTCGGGTTTGCTACTCTGAACTCGGTCATGGATCAACCAGGGCCCAGGATTCGTTGTTTTAGTTCTGAACAGTCTTCGCGGTTTTTGGTTAAGTTGGATCAATAGTTTTGCGGTACGAGACAGACATTCAATTCAAGCCCATAAAGAACGACCGTCTATTACTTGGGCTTCCAAGACATGCATATGGAGTTCCTGTGAAGGCCAGTCTTGAGGGCAGAGAGTTTCAAAGTCAAATCGGAATTGGGGCCCAAATAGCTCGCAGAAATGTATTCTGAAGTGGGTTCGCAACTGTTCCCTTTTGGGCACCGGAGGAAACTCGGGCTAAATTTTGGACATCGCCAGTTATTTTTTCACTCCTTATTTTCAACTAAAACCATCTGCTGCTTTATCAGTTTCCATAAGTTCTTCAAAGGAAAATACACTAGACATAAAACGAGCTAGTAAATCGATTATTGCTATTTACAGAGACAACATACGCTTCACAGACACAAGCGGGAAGCCACTGCCCAAGTCTTCACTCGAGGAGAAGGAGAGGAAGAGAACCCATTTGGAGCTACACGCGGAAAAATAAAGCTAGATTTGGGACATTGATCCTACGGACACTTGGTCTTGTTGCCATGGGTGGTCATGTCGGTGTAGCATGTCCCACACAACTCTCTGTTACCTGAGGTCCCAGGTGGCACACACTTGCACCTCACACAGCAAGTACCACACGCTCTGCTGCACACGTTCGGCCTCGAATGGACACTGCACCTCTGCTTGCACAGACCTCCGCAATCTAATGCCAGATATCAAGATATATCAGAAGAGAACAATGTATTTCTTTCCAAAACAAAACGAAGCTGAAACGCCTAGAAAAAAAAGACGAAATTGAAACAGAAATAGTCAAAAGAACGCTCAGCCTATGACGAACCAAAATACCGCCACCCACAAGAAAAAAATCAGAAACAAAAAGGTAAAACCTAACGTGATTCAGCAGAGCAGTGATAGTGCTCTTCATATATGGCTTAATGCAAAGTGGCTAAACTCTTCTATCTTCTTGCCCAGTCTAAAGCTTCCTATTCTCGGAAAACATATCAAATCTTGCTTCAAATAAAGACTAGGGGTCCAGGGGAGCAAACGGAAGTAAAAATAATAGAAGTCTCCTGAAATAGAAAGAGATTTTTTTTAAGAGGACCTGAGGTTGTTAAATCAACATACCTACTTCCTGCATGAGCCTTCTGTTTCCACCCTTCACAACAAGCTGAAAGTTTAAAAGGCAAAAAAAAAGGGCGTCAGCTTTTGAGTTTAGTAATTTATTCAAACACTGAACCCAATGGTCTTGAAAGAACAAGGAGAAAGCGGAAACAGAGGGTTCTGTACAGGCACAGGCACTTTGAGATGTGGTAGCTCCTCCTCTATCTTGATATCAGACGAAACCTGTACAAAAAACGATCAGGAATGGTTGAAACAAGAGTATCTAAACAAAAGCCATCTCAGAAAAACCACAGAACCCAGCATGTACGTACCATTGTGACTAACAAGAGGAAGGCCCCCAACAGAAAAAACACACGTAATGTCATTTTCGCACTTGAACTTCTAAGATTTCAGTGTATCACTACTCGCAAATGAATGGAGCTATGCAGCAGGTGCAGGCCAATGGTCTGCTCTTTATAGCCATTTCATCTGTACCAACAGTACAAAACTGGTCACGCTTTCTAGTTGTTATTACGATCAGGCCTGCGGGGACGCCTCGAGCTTTGGGCAAAGCCGAGTACTCTGCATCTGTCAGATAGAGTTGGCAGCCGTGTTCTTATCAAGATTGAGGCCCATGTTAATCCGGTGCTACTCCACCTTTACTGTTTTCTTTCACCCAAAAACAAAATTGACGAACAGTTCTTAAGGAGCAAGTACACCCTAAGTTAAGGTTAGGGTATGTCTGGGTGGAAATTTTAAGAATCGAGATTTGTAAAATATTATAAAATAAAAATATTTTATGATAATGAGTGAAAAAATAAAGAATTTTTTTTATTAAATATTATAATAATAAAAAATTATGTGATAAATTTCTTATTATTAAAATTAAATAATTAATCCTAACTAACTGGGGTCAAACAAAATAATGTGTCAGTCATACTTCTAATTTCATTTTACTATCCAATTTTTTTTTAAAAAAAAAACCATAAAACAAATGACAAAGGTGTGAACCCATCGGTCTTGGTCGTGTCGAGGGGTCAAACAAGTGGTTTTATTGCGTACAGCTGGATGGCAATAAGCGCTGTACTCCGCACAATTCCAGAGGAGACAGAGTATAGTAGGGTCTAGTACCATCCGTACGAACCTTCTAACCCTGACGTAAAATATTTCTAAAACCACTACCCCATGCCCAGGACCAATGGTATGATATCCCACGTTCTAGGCCTGAACATCGGTCGGTTGTCACTTATGGACAACCGACGCCGACATTGCTATACAGACTGGCCGAACACACCGAATGAATTTTTCATTCGGTCGGTTCGGCCGGTTCATTCGGTTGGGCCTCATGGGCCTTTTTAAGATAAGGTCCAATGTTTTGGGCCATTTTTTATTTTTTTTTTATAAATAATTTTGGGCAATTTTCATTGTTCTAAAATTATCAAAAAGAACACCAATACCTTCAATTATCAACATAATACAGTCTAAAATAAAATAAGTTATACTAAGATAATTTAATACAGTCCAAATTAAAATAAACTAGACTAAGATAAATACATTCCAAAATAAAATAAACTCATCAAGTCTCTAAAAGCTCCTCAAGCTCCTCCACTTTCACCTTCTGAAAACCAAAAATAACATATTGTGTAAAAACTAAATAGTAAAGATTTTCAGTAAAGAGAAATCTAAAATAACTACTAAATTAGTAAATTACCTTCTTCAACCTTAAAGTTTTCAATGCTGTCCAATGATTGTTGAATGTCAAAACTGGGTTCTTCTCTTAACCAATTTTGCGTGCAAATTAATGCCTCAACAGTTTTTGGACTCAAAGAACTCCGAAAGGGATCAAGCACACGTCCACCGGTGCTAAATGCAGATTCAGAAGAAACGGTAGAAATAGGCATAGCCATCACGTCACGTGCAATATGACCAAGGATAGGATATTTAGAGGCATTCATCTTCCACCAATTTAAAACATCAAAATCCACAGTTCGTGCCTCCCGACCATCTGATAAGTATTGTTCAATTTCAGATTTGTTACCCACATTTGTTTTTTATTCAAATTCATCCATAATGCCCCAAAAGGATTCAGAGTCGTCTACATCTTTCTCATCACCCCCATGTGGAGTAAAAGAGTCCTTGCATGGTTGAACCTCGCTTGAAGACCCAAACCGAGCTGAATACTCCGTATACAATCGATGTAAGACACGTCTTACACTTTCTAACATCAATTCAGCCTCATGTTCATATATTTGTTTGAACCACAATTCCAAAGCAAACATTTTGCACCGTGGATCAATCACAACAGCAATGAATAAAAATAAATTAAACTTCTCAGACCTTCCCCAATATTTTTCATACTTCCGTTTCATACCAATTGCCATGGCACTTAAAAGAACATCACCACTATCACATATCCTTGATAATTGTTTTTGAATCATACAAAGCTCTTGAAAATATGCATTAGAAGTTACATGCAAAGATCCAGAAAATCTCAATGTAGCTTCATAAAAATTTTTCAAAAACTTTGTAATTACTCGAATTCTATCCCAATCACCACATCCAGGAGGCCCCAAAATCCTTCTCCCCTCACTAGCTTCACCAAAGTAACGAAGAAAGTGCTCATCATCATCCTCCAAGCGTTCAAATGCCTTTTGATATATTTGAGCTGAGTCCAACATAAGATAAGTTGAGTTCCATCTGGTAGAAACATCAAGACACAATCCCCTTTTACTCTCAATCTTTTCCTTTTGTGCACAAACATTGAATATTTTCAATCTAGAAGGAGATGACCTCACATATCTCACTGCATTGCGAACCTTGAGAATTGATTCATCACTTTCTTTTAACCTCTCAGTGACAATAAGGTTTAGGATGTGGGCACAACATCTCATATGAAGGTAATCACCATCCATGACATTGCCCTTCATATGCCTCTTTAGGTAATCAATAGCAACATCATTTGAGGAGGCATTATCAACTGTGATGGTGAAAACTCTATCTATTCCCCAATCATGTAAACAAGTCTCTATATGCTTCCCAATTGTATCCCCCCGATGATTAGGAATTAAACAAAAGTTTATGATTCTTTTGTGCAACCTCCATTCAGAATCAATGAAATGTGCTGTCAAACACATGTAATTTAAATTTTGCACTGAGCTCCAAGTGTCAGTTGTGAGACAAACTCTACTAGCAGTTGACTTAAAAAAAGATTTCAACTTTCCTTTTTCCACATCATAAAGCTTCATACAATCCCTAGCCACAGTAACACGGGAAGGCACATTAAACTTGGGTTCCATTTTCGAACAAACTTTTCTAAACTTAATCGACTCCACAAATCTAAAAGGCAATTCATCACAAATAACCATTTCAACAATTGCCATCCGAATACCTTCAGGATCATACTTGTGAAACCCCATTTTATTAATTGCACCACCATCAGACCCTTCCCCTTTCTTGTCAAAACACAAAGTAGTCTGATTCTTATCCGCTGGTCTCCTATAGGGATACTTCTTGCAACTCTCTAAATGTTGTATCATTGATGATGTCCCATTTTTCTTAGAGTGACAAAAGTACTCCTTCGAACAATAGTTACATGTGGCTTTCGGGTCACTAGAATCACAAGCAGCCATTTTGGTAAAATGGTCCCACACTTGGGACGGGTCTCTACTAGCCTTCCTTTTAGAAAAAGGTCGAATAGTAGGCTGGGACTGGGTTTGAGTTGGAGTATTGTTAACATTTGATGGGTTTGAGTTCATAGGAGATGGTGCCTCGTCCTCTTTTATCTGGGGGGTAGGATTACCCCCTTTAGATGTAGGACCGTCCATCTAGAATTCAGTAACTGAAATGTAAAAAATTAGATTGTCACTATCATATTCTATGCAATATAATTATAATTTAATCCAATATCCAACATGATATATATGAAAAAAAACATAATCTAATCCAATATCCAATATCCAATAATTAGAATTTAATCCAATATCCAAGATGATATATATGAAAAAACATAATCTAATCCAATATCCAATATCCAATTAAGGAAAACAAAACTAAAAAGATAATTCCTCGCCCTTGGCAGAATGAGAAAACATACCAGGGTCCTCCAGGGAGACGTAGACCTTGGCAGTTGACCAATTGTGTAGAACCAAAAACCCCGATGTTTGCCAAGGAAATCTCCTGTCTCAGCTTCCAATATGACACCTTCCTTCTCCCCGATGTGTCTAGCAACAAATTCACTGAATTTTATCTGTAGCCCAAAAAAAGAAAAAAAAGATAACACATCATGATGAACACGTGCACTACTCACAATCCCTATCATCAAAGCACTGATTATACCTCAGAATGATTTTTTTCTTTTGAAAAAACAAATGTAGAAATCATTTCAATTATCCCCCTTTCAAGACACCCACCATTACCAATATCAACACTGCTTTAAAAACCAGAACTTCTAATCAACGAAAAAAAACCCCGAAAATTACAATCAACGAAAAATACCAAACAGGATATGCAAGACTAAACATTCAACGAAAGAAAGACAAGATTCGGATGGGAACCCACAAGAGAAAAGCCTGACACGTTCCTATGTTTTGCTCCAATACATTCCACATATACTAAAAGAACAGAAAGTCCTGTTTGGTACCACTATAGAATAACTTGCTCATTAAATCTGGCGGGAGATTACTTACAAAATGACAGAAGCACTAGAATCTGGCTTTGTCAAGCTCACACCAGCATTATACTTTGCATACTTGCCAGAACCTGTCAAGTAACTAGATTCTGCTCCAAAGGCAATGCTGGGGGTGCCAATGGTTGCTGAAAAATCAAGAGCAGGGGACTTGTTCAGACCAACAGCTGTGGTGAAAGTTGCATGTTCATGGCAATAAAATTGGTACCTTGCCAGACTTGTAATCGGGTAGTTTGAATGACAGAACGGTTTTTGTGGATGGCAGGATATCTGTGATACAGAAGGTTGTCAAGACCTGCTAAACAAAGAAACAATTACTAGAAAGAACAAGGACTATAATTTAGATTTTGAAAAGAGAAAGAATGAAAGAAATTACATTTGATTCTGTGTCAACTTTGACATCAAACACAACATTCTTGTGCTTGTACTGTGCTGCCACATCACCTGAAGAAAGACCCCTCTTATTCACCACTGGTGAACTAAGGGTCTGAAATAAAAGAAATAAAAAGAATCATTCTCAACCGAAATCTCGCATATGGTGTCACATGACACATGATATTAATCACAGTCTTGTCAGCAGAAATTCTATTCTCCACATAGACCATGTGCCTAGGAAATTCTATTCTCCACATAGACCATGAAAGGATGGTGATATACTTAAGTTCCTCATGTGCCTAGGAAGCCGAAGCAATCTCCATTGAAGCCTATTCAAGTTTTTCCTACTCAAATCTTTTTTTTTTCATTCTTGGAGCATCAATTTGTTCATCTCTTTTCACCTGCATCTTATCCCAACTGGACGTGAAGTCTAAGATAAACAATTCCTCTATAGTTGTGCACTATGTTGTTCCTAAGGGGCTAGACCATAAGAATGTATTTCCTTTCTGAACTTAGGACTGATTAACCGAAATATCCTAAACCTCTGCAAGGAATGTCATATGGCCGATTTTAAATTTAGAAACACACCAGTTAGATTTCACAATGTAAATGCTGAACTTTGTGCGTTTTTCTGTTTGCATTAGAGACTCATAACTACTGCTGTTAACCTAGTTACACTTAGTCTTTTGAGTCAGAGCACTGTATATTACTATCTAAAATATCCACCATGCGTATGAAGCGCTAGTCACAGTTAGAAGCCAAATACTTTACAATTGAGTAAGCAACCTGAATGAAACAAAATATATAGATCCACAACTACAAGAGAAAAGCCTGATTGAAGCTTTGGAACTTACATGGGAACCCACAACTACAAGAGAAAAGCCTGAGGAATCGGATGAGAGCTGGAGGGGGGAAGGGGCCGAACGGCGCAAAGGAGATCTGGAGATTCGGAGAAGCCTGGAGGGGTGGAGGCCGGAGGGGGAATGGCGAATCGGCGCTGCTTAGTGGTTAGGGCTAAAATGATCGAATGTCGAACAGTCGAAGGGGGTAAAAAAACACGTCTTAACTTAAGTGATATGGGTCGGTCGGTTCGGTTTTCGGTGAACCGACCCATATCACCGAAAACCGAACCGATCTCAATCGGTTTTAAAAAGGATGGGCCGAGGACCGACCTGGGCCATCACCCAACCGCCCGCACCAATGGGGTGCGGTCGGTTTGGGTCGCCCGGTTCGGCCCAAACATGTTCAGGCCTACCACGTTCCATACCCTAAGGCCTAAGTTGGCCCCAGAGACGAGTCAGGACAAGAAAGCAAAAGCTAAAGAGATCGACGGCTGAGCTGGTTGGGCTGGGATGTCGTGATCCGTATGATTTGCCAAGTGTGGACAATTACTGGGGTAGACCGTACTTCTTTACTCAATGACCACTCTTTCATACATTTATTATCAACCTTCCAGCCTGGCCTAGCGCTGGATGCCAGCTCTTCAACACCTGGGTCGCATTCTTTGCCAAAAACGAAGACCACTTGCCAACTAACCTGGTTTGAAGTTAAAACAATGAATTAATGGTTGAAGTGCCACGTCATATAATAGAACTATCGTGTATGTTTGAAGGTGAAAATTTTGATTATTAGAGTTTGAAAAATATTATAAAATAAAGAAATATTATGGGAATTAGTGAAAAAGTGAAGAGAGAAGATTTTTAATAAATATTATAATAATAAAAAATTATGTGGTGAATTTTTTAGTAATAAACTTAAAATTTTAAACCCAATTAATTAGGGCTCAAACATGACCATCATTCCTCCTCTCTTTCTCTCTCCTTTTCCTATTCTCTCACAGGGTGTTAGATTACAAAACCTGCCAAAATAATATACCTCTGTGGACCAAAGTTTCTTTTATTTGGGGATTAGGGTTAAAGGGGAAAATAAGAAAAATATCTGGTTGTCTTGGGGCATCAATTGAACAACCAGAGCCCACAGTATCCAGCCATACTACATGATCTTCGTCGACAAGAAGTTGAATCAACTCCACATTCTTCATCAGTCAAACACCTGTGGTCTATGCGAGCATCACGTACGTGGCATGCACTCTCCGCCGGTTGATCAACATGTTCCCATGAATTCGATGTTGTAGCAGGGCAGACTTGCCTTGACATTGCACTTGCCGGCCTTGCTTGCTTTTCACTCTGCAGAGAGAAAACTCCATTATTTGTGCCCCAATATATTCGAGCAAGTAAACTATATATATATGCAAGAAAAGGGTAAGTCTGCAGGAGCTCCTTTGGGAAGCATGTTTTGAATATGTTGAAGAATGAGTTTCACTCTAGAAGTAGACAGGTAGAAAAAATACCTGGGAAGAAGTCCAGTTAGTTGGGATATAGGTCTCCGGAAGCCTTTCATGCCAATCACTCAACACCGGAAGGGGATGACCCTCGGTTGTGAAAATAACATTCTGATCAACCAAAAAGGAATCATCAAAGAGAAGATACAGATACTTGCACCTACAAAAGACAGAAAACAATTTCAAATGTGACAATTCCGCGGCTTAAACAAATAGTCTTTAATAACTGACGGTAGAAGGGGAAAAGAAAACGAAGGAGCTCTCACGTTTCGGCAAGGAAAAAGCTATGTTGATGATCTTCCAACTGCATAGTCGTCACATCTCTAATGCTTGCATATCCTCCCTCCACTTTGGTGTATGAATTGAGAGAATTAACAATTGATTCACCCACGTCTAAGTACCATGGATCTGATAACATGAGAAAATATACAAATCAAACCACAAGGTCTTGAAGGGTCCAGCAACCTTTAACTTGGATACTGATACGAAAATCATCAGACCTTTGGTGGCTTGATATAAGTAGAATGTTGACTCTGCCAATTCAGGGCGCAGAGGATAATATTTTTCTGTAGGATGCAACGTTTGATGGTCCAATAAATACCTGAATGATTTTATAAGTCATGTTATCCGTTTTCTTCACCATTATGAAAAAATTTCTCCCATGGTAAAAACCAAAAGGGAAGAAACTAAATTACGCTAACGTAATTCTTGTCATTATAAGCATATAAAAGGAATTCTATATAGACCAGACAGATGACTTTCTCTGGGCGGGAGATGGATATATTGAATAGAGAGAGAAAAGGAGGACACAAGGAAAGCCTTAAAAAAGGCGGTACCTCTCTGGTAGAACTCCAAACTTCTCCCACACATAAAAAAACTCACGGTGTGATGAATTAGCAGCCGCAATATCCCCCACAAGAACCTAATTGCCATCATTCAAACATAAAGATCAGAAATGTTCTTTCAGTGGCTTCAAAAATTCTTGAACATTCTGATGTACTTGCCTGTAAGCCTGGCCAAAATGCTTGTAGACTTGTAAGCTGCCAATAAGTAGCTTTTCCTGTTCTCATATCAGCTTCGTGGTACCTAAATTAAGATCACATTTTTAATAACAAACACTTTTTTTCAGCCTACTAACTGATAGGTGAAAGAAAAGTTCCTCTACCGAACTGTGGAAGTTGTTTCAGAACACACAAGTTTAAAACTTAAAGTTGTAGTCAACACACAAAGAATATAGGCATTTGAACTCCACCTGCAAATAGTAACTACAGAGGACATTTTTAATGTTTGAAAAAACAATACAAAGGGAGTGGCAAAGTTCTCAAGTCCAAAAAGACAAAAGTCCCTCAATACACAACTTTCCTCTGGACCCTATGTAGTTTGTATTCTTTCTACTTCTCTGAATAACCTGCTCATTTCCTCCTCATAATGATCTAGCCTAACTTGTTAGGAAGCCCATGATAGGAATCTTAGATAGATTTTGGCCAAATCTGATAGAAGACATATAGCTCATTCAGCTTCCACAGGTTCCAGGTCACATCAATAAAATCATTTTTTTTTTCTTGGCAATAAAATCATTTTTAAACTCCAAACATCATGTTATTCATGGAACTAAAGCAGTTTGCCCGTTTTATGCAGTTCAATCAAAGCCCCAAAATCTTTAGAAGGAAGTTGCAGTCTTTAGGCAAGTTAAAACCATAAATTAGAAAACACTGGGCCCAAAAACAAGAGCATATGAATAGAGAGAAACGTTCAAAATGAACAGAGCTAGACATCAGTGGAGTACCATGGTCCGTGTCTAAAGTATTTCTGCACTGCGAGATAAGCAGAATGAAACATTCTCCAAAGCTCCTCCTTTCCAAAAAGAATGTGGGCCTTGAATAGATACTCATAGAATGAATCAACTCCTACAAGATGCCACAAGGAATCCAGCAGGAGAAACATCAAGGCTTACTCGTCAAATTTTATCAATTATCGGAATCCAGAAGAGCATAATGTTTACTGTTCAGCAATTTTACAATGGAACAAATGCTGAAGTTTGAAAAGGAAGCTGATATATTTAGTAGTGTCACAGACCATATGACTTTAAATCCAACACAAACCAAGATTGAAGCCCAAAGAGTAGTACCTACCAGCCCCAATACCGGATGAATACTCAAGCCATTCCCCAGTGACCACATCCAGTGTCGTTCCAAGTAAATTCAATGAGCTCCGCATGCTCCATAACTTCCGAAGTGCACGTAAAGCCACTGATTCATATATGGGGTTCCCAGTTAATCGCGACAGGGCTCCCATTTCAAGAATCAGAGAACCTGAATCCATTATGAAAATCAGCTGATTTCAGGGCCTCATGTTTTGTGATAGCCTCATCTTAAATCTTCAAAGATAAGCTTCTTACCACACCCTGAAGTGCTTGTTTCAGTAGTCTCATTCACCACTACTCCGTACTGCCCACAGAATTTTGCATTGATGCGGAGTCATATATCCTTCTTACAAACAAAACCAACAGACAATATTCATACAGTTTGACGATTTGCATAGGCTGCAAATATTATGCAAGACGCGTGTAAGTAACACATAAACTTGTCTTCAGCGTCACCAACCTAGAATAGCATCAATATGACCATGCTCAGCATCTCATTGATGACCTTTTTCTGTATAGTTATAGGATGACAGAGCGATCTTTCAGCTCTAGAATCATAAGCTTTCCTGTTCTGATTAACATTGGAGGTGGGAGTGATTCAGGAAAAAACAAAAGAATGATTACTCTTCACACTGGATTTGTGGACCTGTGGTAGGGTACTGCTGAGGGTCCTGTAATGATGCTACTGTCCATGACAGAGTAATAGTCGGTTAGAAGTCTCTTGTGTTCTGACATAGATATGGATTTTTTAAGGCTGTTGGGTCATATTGTTTACTCTGAAATGTATGACTAGGATCAGATTTGATCCAGGGTTACAATTTAGATCTGCAAATTATTGGGATATTGTCTCATTAATAGCTCGAATCACTGTCGATGCCTATTATTTGTTATCGATACATTTCCCTATGGCTTGTTAGTTCGTCTGAGAACTCTGGGATTTTGTGTATTTCAGCACCCTAAAGAGGTTTTTTCTCGGTTTTTCTTTAAGAAACTAAGAATTCAATAGACCATCAAAGTGACTCCTTGTCTCATCATGCCCCTGAATGCTTCAGTTGTGTCAGACAGGAACAGGATCTACCACTTGGATGAAGAAGACCGTAAAAGTAGAAAGAGATTGAACTCTAACCGGACTGATGGTTTGTGGTTACCAGAGCAAATTGATGAATTGGAATGGATATGTTCATAGAATACCATTGTAAGACTGTAATACAGTAAAATTGTCTTTGACTTGTTTGTTCCTCTGATAAAAACTTGATTGCAACACCCCAAAATTCTACCTTAATTCTACCTAGGGAAACTAAGACTTGGACAGGTAATCAAAGCAAACCCTTTTCTCATTGTGCTCCTGATTGCTTCCTTTGGAGGAAAAGAACAAATAGTCATACTAGAACAAACAGAACTTATAATGTCTTCAGCGATGTGAACAGTACCACAAGCTAAATACCCCTCAACCAGAGAACTAACACTGAACTATATAAATTTTGACAATCAAAATTTACTAATAAGTACTGGCATAATATCAGATACATTTGCCAGTGACTCGTTACATTCTTCAAATATCCAAGCTCAATTGTTAAAATTCGTAAAATAGGGTAATTTTATTCAAAAATTTGCGAGCAGCATTGATGAAACCCAACATGAATCAGTCCTATCCCATAGAAAGTCTGCTATATTTTCAACATGAGAGAATGGAGGACTCATATATAGATATGCCAGAAGGAGGCACATAAAATTGGTTTAGAAGGAAAGTATGATGTCTCAAATATTTGGAACTGCAAGAAAATCTAAATTCCTGCTAGAATGTTTTGGTGGTACCTTTAAGTTAATCCAGGCATATGGCAACCCGGTGGGCGTATCGAATGCAGGTAAAAACCGTCTCCCTAAATCTTCAGCCAGAATAAGCAGCTGATTCTTGTAAGCACCATTAACCAACCTGTTTGTAGAATCAGTTGCAAGTACATGAGCAGAAACAAGTCCTCCAAGAACTCTTATGTTGCACTACACAATAACGACCAAGTGGACGAGAACGATTAAAACACATTGAGCAACTTGCAAAAAATAAAAAATAAAAATTTGCTCCTTGAATGAAATTCAGAAATAAAAACAGGTATGACTGCTTCATCAGGTTAGAGTAATCTATCACCATACTACATGAAGCTTTAGAATTAACATAGTAGCAAAAATGATGTTTCCCAAAAAATATTCTAATCACATACCTCAAAAAGATTGATCCTTGCATCAACACTGAATCTTAGATTTTCAGAAATCCAAAGTACCGCCCTTTCAAATTCACTATTGTTACCCAAGATAACAAGGCTGAGATACAGAGGCATTTTGCGTCAGAATGGTGATTATACAATCTCGAATGAGAAATCAAGAAAGCACCAAACAAGAATGATCCATGGCAATAACTAGAAGTGTAACAAATTTTTTTTGATAAGTAAGAAAATTTTATTAACAAAAACGTGAAGACAGTACAAGAAACTGTACCGAAATCACCCAACTGTCTATATTTTGTTATGCAAGCCGCATTTTATACCTGGATAATGATTCTATAAGTGTAAGAGCAGATCCATTATAGTCTTGCGGTAAGTGTTCAAGCTGCAATCAATACAATACCGAGTTAAAATTTCCACTTGTCACTAAGCATTAACTACAAGATCAATAAGGAAAAATCACCTTCAGATTTCCAAGCTCACTAAGGGAGTCAGTGAAAGATTTAGTTAGAGGCTTTAGCTCATCATGCTGCAACAAATATAATCACGAAATCAGGAGATGGAAGTGATATGCCAACTTGTGACTGCATAATTGGAGATCATGGACTTACCGGGAATGCATAGGACAAGTAGTTCTCATACGCATGATAAAACCTGAAAACAAAAGAAAAGGCAGTTAAACTTCGTCTGATAATTCTTCCAAATTAGATGTCAATAGAAATAGTTCTGTATATAACAAGAGCAAATTATGTCCCGGCAATTATTTTACGCTTTAATTGCTTCAAATGAATCCTTCACTCCGATGATATATTGCCGCAGCAGTGGCATTCTATCTTTAAGTTTCCTATGTTGGTTTATTCTGGATAAGAAAAATTCATCTGAACACCACCAAACCATATCCTTTTGAAACGCCAGTTACTTAACTTGTTAATTATCGTGTTTAAAGGAACACTCAAATTATAAATAACACTGCTCCAACAAGCACGGGTCAATTACTAAAAGCAAAGAACTCATCGCCTTTATTGGTCACAAAAGTACAAACACCGCTCATTTTCCCCGAAGACAAGCAAAATTCAACTCCAATATCTCGATGCATTTAAAACTCAGTCAGCTTATCCCCCAAAATATCCACAAAAAAGTTGGAATCAAAGAACGCATGCTAAGTTACACTAAATTTCGCGGAGACCAAAACAGAAGACCCGTCACCAAACAATTAGTACCAACAAGAGTGCAACGAAAATGAGTCGAGAAAATCAATTGGGGCCAGTGTGAAGCTCTTTGTGCTTACATCTCGCGAACCTTCTCTCTCATGTGTCTCTTCTTAGCTACCCAATGGGGATCGAGCTGGGACTCGCACGGGTTGAAGATGGCGGGAGACATCACGAGGAACACGAACATCGATGCCCAAGTAAAGTAGCGGGGAAACATCATCGGTTTTCGTTTCGGTTCCGGACCAGGGCGTTGTTTCGTTGTGGATCTCGTCTCCAACGATGAAAGATACGATGGACTCTCCGGATTCAGACGAGACCGTGGTCCCGTGGCTAGTGGGCTACTATCAAGTTGCTGAGTCAAAAGGCCTCCTGTGACACACTCTCGCCAAATAAGAAGACGCCACTTAACGCATGTGGGTCCACTTGTTTTTATACCTGTAGATTAAGCACGATATGGCAATTGGGTCTCCTAACACGTGGTGTCCATTGGTTAGTTTCTGACTAATGCCTGTTTTTTTCTTAAACAGGTGTCCCGTCAGTTTAAGCTCATATTAATTAGTATTGGACCTGTATAGTTCTTTTTCCTCCCCCACAAATTTTGGAGTCATCAGAGAGTAATTTTAGACATATAAATTTAATCAATAGCGGGTATATCAGAAATTCTAAACAGTATTTTTAAATAGTTTTACTAGTACTTTATATTTATTTTATTATATTACTATTAAATTAAGTGGAGGATGAGAAAATTGCAACGGTTTTGGATTACTTATTTGTTAGCTGGGTTGTAGTCTTGTGTGTCATACCACTCGGAATTTTATTGGTAATCTATTAACTTCAATTAAAAAAAATATGGTAGAGAAAGAAAATTTCCTTAATTTCAAATAAAAATAAATATTTTAAACAGAATGGGCCTGTAATAAATTCACTTCACTGATGGTTGTGGGCCGCCAATGAATTCGAGTTCGGGTACGTGACCAGAAAGAAAAAAGGCTTCTCAAAACTGTAGGGTAGTTTCTAATGGGCTGCATATTTTAGGATTTTGATCTGCTCCTCCAACAGTCCTCCTACGGGGAATCAAACTTGATCCACAGGGTCCGTTTGAAGTCCATTCAATCTGCGCCACACGGTGACACGGGGACACCTTTTAATCATTTTGCATACTACAACCATGTGGCTTTGGCAGAAAGCAGCTTGTTGGTTTCATGCAAGATTCCGACAAACGGGCTAATTGCCTGAGCAAAACCAAGCGGCTTCTCGCTGGTACAGCGAATTTCACGCTCAATCAAACCAATTCCTTCCCCGCGCAGAAGCCAAAGCCATTCAAAAATAGCACTATATTCCAGAAACATGCTGATCAGACCAAACCAGCAAGGCTAATAACAATCACTTCCCCTACCCTAAAGCCTCTCCCATCCACAATTCTCTTCCCCATGTTCCCTGTCTCCGTTTTGCTCAAACCCATAGATTTGCTTTCTCTTTCCTCTCCATTCCCTCCTAAGGAGGCTCCGCTGGGGACACGTAGAGAAAGCAGGTCTCTACCCTTCCCCTTCCCAGCTTCCCTCTTCCTCTTTCTTTCACCATGGCTTTCCCTTTACTTTTCCTTCTCCTTCTCTCCATTCCCTTGTCGGATTCCAAGCTCACCGTCGACTACTACAAGCAAAAATGCCCGGAATTCGACAGAATCATGCGCGAAACCGTGACCAGCAAGCAAATTGCCAGCCCCACCACTGCCGCCGGCACCCTCCGTCTCCTCTTCCACGACTGCATGGTTGAGGGCTGTGACGCCTCCGTTCTCATCTCCTCCAATCGCTTCAACAAGGCGGAGCGCGATGCTGACATCAACCTCTCCCTCGCAGGTGATGCCTTTGACCTCATTGTCCGGGCCAAGACTGCCCTGGAGCTCTCTTGCCCCGGCATCGTCTCCTGTTCTGACATCGTGGCTTTAGCTACTCGCGACCTGATCACCATGGTGGGAGGCCCATACTACGATGTTCGCTTGGGTCGAAAGGATGGCCTCGTGTCACAAGCTTCACGCGTAGAAGGAAACCTTCCAAAAAGTAACATGCCCTTGAACCAGATCATCAACATGTTCGCATCTAAAGACTTTACCGTAGAAGAAATGGTTGCCCTGAATGGAGCGCACACCATCGGATTCTCTCACTGCAAGGAATTCAGCGATAGAATTTTCCATTATAGCAAGACATCACCGTCTGATCCATCAATCTATCCGAAGTTTGCGGAGGGTTTGAGGAAAACTTGTGCGAACTACACCAAAGACCCTACAATGTCTGCTTTCAACGACGTGATGACCCCAGGCAAGTTCGACAACATGTACTACCAGAATCTTCAGAGGGGATTGGGGCTCTTGGCCTCGGACCATGAACTAGTGAAGGACCCCAGGACGAAGCCATACGTAGATTTGTACGCATCGAACCAGTCCAAGTTCTTCCAGGATTTCTCCCATGCAATGGAGAAGCTTAGCATTTACGGTATCAAGACTGGTCAGAAGGGAGAGGTGAGGCACAGGTGCGACACGTTCAACACTCTCAAGGAATAGAAAGATTGTTTTGACTTTGATAGCCATGTATGGGACCAATAGAGAGAGAATTTTCAGAGTTTCGCCAATTTATTTTGGTCAAATTTCAAAAGAACTCCGATGGTTATATATATATATGATGATCCAGTTGATGCGCTTCAAAATAAACATTACTATAGAAGCCTGTAAGTAATTTCCATATGAATGTCAGTTGATATTAAATCGGAGCACCGGTCATTATCGAATGAGAAAGCAGGTCTGTGATTGCAAACACAACAAGTACTCTTGACATCGAATGCTTCAAAGCAAAAATGTTAGAATAGAAATATGAGAAAAAGAAGGGGAAAAGTTCAACCTTAATAAAATGCACAACAAATGGCAGGGAAAGAATGTGTCTGGTTACAGATTATTACGGAAGTTCCCAACGCCTTATGTTATCATAAGCACCACAAATCCTAGGTTAGAGCAGAGCACTCACTATACGGGGAGTAAGGTTAGGGTCCTATACGGGTCCCAGAAATTGTAACTCATTACCCCGCATGATTAGATTTTATTCCTAAAACATTGTCGGGAAAAGGAAATTTGCGGGAAAGGACGAATGATTTATCGACCCCAGAAAGAATACAAGAATGACACATTCCCATACATAATGAATGGAAAACATTTATAAAAAAACGCAAAAGTTTTTTCAATAATTAGGCTTCGAAAAATCAGCCTGCTTCTCTACTCTGCGAGTGACACTACAAGAAAGTTGGGCTTCAACGACGAAATTCTTGGGTGCGGCTCTATTCCTGTCGGCGAAACCTTCTCAACAACGACGAGAACGTAACTCCCGCAAGCGATAGAAGAGAAACCCACTTTCGAATTGTCGACAACCAAAGCTGTTGGCAATTTTCGGTCTCTTCGTCGACACAAATGGAATTCTTCGAAATATCCACCGCTCCATCCGCCGTCGATGAGAAGACAGAATCGCTGACGGAGCTAAGCCTTCATCGACGCTGCAATTCTTTCAGCGACGGCTTGTAGGGAGATCTGTGGTAGGCAGATTTGTGCCCTTCTCAGCTCGTATTGTGAATCTCGTCGTTGTTGATCATCGATTGGGTTTATCCTACAGCAAGCTTCCCGCTGATCCCCTCAAATTCTCTGCTCTCAAATTGGACCTGCTCTTGCTTCGGTAATCTCCCTCTCTCTGGTTTGGTTCTGTAATTTTCGAATTTTCTGTATCCTCTTTTTAGTTTGCTTTTATTATAAACACATGATGTGGGATCGGAACAAAACATTTGACACGTACCCTTTCCATAGAATTCGTGTTTGGTTGGATGAACTAGTTGGATTTGTGGTAGGCAGATCTTGTCATTTATGGTGCTGATTGAGGCCAGTACAAGTCTTAGGGGATCACACTCTATATATCATATTCTTCCTTTTGGAGTAGCAGTGCTATAAGTTCTGGAAAGATCCAAAAGAACAAAAAAATGAGAGAGGAAGAAAAAATTCTGGGCTTGAATTCTGATTTGGATATTAAGAGGTTTCCGTTGCGTGTTGGTGCATGTGATTGTGGATAGTATAGCCCTGTAAGAAATCTTCCATTGGAAATCTTGATTGGTGTTAGCTTTGCGCCTTTCTTACGACTGAAAAGGTACCCCAAGGAAGTCAGCTAGTTGTGTTATGTTCCATTTTGGGGAAAATGAAATCCTATAGTCGGAAAAATCTCAGTTTTCAAGAATTACTTTCTCACACTTTCCTCTCTCTGGTGTCATAATTTGTCTTGTGGTGGAAGTAATAAAAATGATGTTCTGCATCTACATGGATTGGAAAAGGTCGATGATTTGGTAACATAAGGCAAACACCTCAGGAACTGAATTGTCTTTAGTACAACGACACTGTGATGGATTGGTTGCCTTTATGGAGAATATTGAGGTTCTGCAGTTCTATAGTTTGGGTATCTTTATACAAGCAGCGGGTTTTGAGGTTTTATGATGGTCAGGGGAGGTGATTGTGGTGGAAAAAAGATAAGTAAGGAATACAGAGTTTGGAGTTAATCAAGGGAAATGAGAAAATGATCTAAATGAACGGTAATCACAGAAGAGTATTTTGGTGTTCTTGGAATTGCAGAGAAGGATTGTATCAGCTTTGTGGCTTCGAAATTTAGCAGATATATTTCTGTTGAATGGAAAACGTTCTAGTCATTCCCAATCCCAGCCATTCCTACTATTGGAATCACACAAAAATTATTGCCATGAGCATAATCCGATAGCAGCAAGTTGACTATGGCCTGCCTATCATTATCTCTACCATACACTTCACGTTCTTCTACCAGCGATGCTGTGGGTATTTTCCATGACCGTTTCTCTCCAACACCATGTTTCAGACCAAGGACTACTTTTTTTTTTGCAATAAACTTTAATCTGTCAACAATCTCTTCTATCTTGTGTTTTATCTGTTGCAAGTACAAAGCAAGCAAAATTATTGATGGATAGGTTGTTTGAGGTTAACCTGTGTTGGTTCAGAACAAAGGAAGAGGTTACTCATAAAAGATGTGAGTAGAAATCAATAAGAAATTTATTTGTCTTTATGGGAGAAAAAGAACTGGCAAAAACTTGAGTTTCTGCACAAAACTGATTTGGACTTAGGTATAATTCACAAAAGTTTGAAAGAACATATCAGGGAATGACAAGATAAGAAAAGACAGGCAATGAAAATTTTGCAAAGAATTATGTAACATTTTGGAGTCAGCGAATGCTTCAACAATTATTTCGATAGTAAGAGAAGCAGAAAATGCTCTTGAAGTAAGTAGGAAGTGCCCATGTTTTCTCTAGCTCTTTATTTGTCATTTTCTTTATCATTAATTCCAAGTACTGTTATTTCCTTTTAATGGGTACTTACTAAAACAATTGCAATTGTTATTCCAAAATGCTTTCAATCATTAAATTTTGATAAGCATCAGAAGAACAGACAACAGTAGTAAAGTCTGCAATAATAGGCTATGGGATGCATTTGACAGTTTACTCAAAACGTCCTTTTCCTAATTATCTAGGTCAATGAAAGGTTCTGACATTCTCTTTGGAATGGAATCACATGGAATAATCTCTTCTGCTTGCTATTAACACCAACATAACCATAAAATACTTACTCTATGTAAAATGAGGAACCACTCAGTTCAGAAGTTCATACGGAGGGAATTTTATTGCTATTGCGTGGGTAAAATCCATGTGGATGGAAGCAGACGGGTATCAGATTTTTTTAGTCCAGGGATTTGGCTTCCTATAAATCAAGAAAATGTCAACACCTTCTCTCTCTCTGTCCCAAAAGGAAAAAGAGAAATTAAAAGAAGTAAACAACTGAAAATAGTGTGAAGTTACATGTTCCATAAAAAACATGAGATTGACTAGCCTCTATGCCATATCAGAACTTCCAACAATCATGATTTCTGAAATTACTTTCAATAGAAAAACACCTCTATTATCATCTGTAGTTGATATATGACTTACTCGTACCCATGAGGAGATTTTTTGTGATACTGCTTTAGCTGTTTCCATTAATATGTTGTTGCCTCAATTGCTTTCATTTTTTCTGAATCAGGTTAGAGTATTTAAACTTCTACAGTGGTTAGTTGTTCTATTTACTGTTATAGAAAGTATAGGCTGCAAGTTCTGTTTCCCAGACTAGAATTTGTCATCTCTTAGACCTTTTCTATTTCTTTCTTTCTCCATGTTTAAACTAGCTGATTTTCATTTTGATTTTAGCTGAGTTTAGAGCGATTAAAGTAGCTGTGAGGTGATCAAGGAAAATGAAAATCAGTAAAGAAACACATTTTGTTAAGTTTGTGACCAAGTTCTGTTTCATTAATGAATGAGTATTAGTTTTGTCATCTTGTCAGGCAGTGATACCTGAATGAATTCTTATAGATATTTTGACATGCAGGTACTGTCTGCGAACAAATAAAAAAGAAAGAGATATGTAAAACTTGCAACCTTTTATCGTACTATGTCATTTAGTTCAATCTTTGAGATCTACAAATGTAGACGAGAGAAGCAACCCTCCAGAAGTAATAATCCATTTGAAGCCAATATATATAACTAAAAAGTATCGGAGCATTGGTAGCCATGAACAATCATGTTAGAAAACACCAAGAAAGTTTGGAGAGAATTTGGGGGAATCCGAGGAATCTGATTCCATTGAGTTATCTCTTCTATATGGTGCTCTAAAAGGGAAGAATATTTATACAATGGAAATTAATTGAAATCTAATCCTAATTCATTATTCTAGACTAACTGCGGGTAATGCACAATTGTTTCAAAAAATAATGGAATTCCTAATTTGTCCTGCCGAACTCTAAAGCTAGTGACTCTGTATGAAAGATTAGCCCAATGCCTACAAGAAATGCGCTCTGGCAAACCTTCCGAGAATCACTCCATCTCTTGGATGGAAAGAGCACAGCGGACTGAACATCAATCAGAATTGGGGTGCTAAAAATCGCCATATTATGCCACTTTTTATTCATATATATATACAAGATTTAGATTTAGTCCTTTTTGTGGAGCTGGAATTCAAATTCTTAGAAAGAAGAAACCAGAATCTTAATTAACTCATTCTGGGTCTTAAATCAACATGTTATAAAAGTTCTGGCGCTTATGTAATATTACCTATCAGAACACCTCAACATTCACCTGCAGCATTGTAACCTACGCTTTCAGTTTTTTCCATTTTGAAATAATGATCAACTACCTAGAGGACTTCCTAACCAACCTCTGGGGTTTGAGTAAATAAATCAGGCTATACTACGTACGTAAGTTCAGCTGGGCAACTTTCTTTATGTTGCTGTAGTGGTGGCCCTGGTGGGCATGCAACCTTTTCTAATTTCATTTACTTTTCATAGGCCTGATCAGCGCTTCCTTTACTTTTCACAGATCTGACAGTACTCCATTAAACAAAAAACTTCTATTTTTAGTGAGTTAACTTTGAAGTTTTTTGGGGTGATCATCTCTGGCTCGAGTCTGTACCCACAAAGTGACAAAAAGTTAATATTTCTAAACGTAGGTACCCATAGAAAAATGATAAAAGAGAAGACCTAAAACAAGGAAGTCCATTATTTTCTGGTGAGTGATATGTGGGTCGTGGCCAAAGATTTCAGGAGACAGGACAACCACGCCAAAATGGGGTTGCTAAGACCATATTTTAAACCCTACAGACCATCTAATAAGAAAAAAAAGACTGAGGAGAAGACCAAACCAAAGAGAAGTCATCCAAGCTCTGATACCATGTTGAAAGGAACTTTGAATTGAAATAATCGTCTCTCATTGAATTCAAATTGGTTACAATCGGTGATATATACAATTGTTGAGCTAACGGATTTCTGAGGAATATTACCAAGCACCTATTGTGCACTACACGTCCAGCAGCAAATACAATCCATTGGTTACACAGAGAATCTCCAGTAGTACAATAGCGCACAAAAATCGCAACGAATTAGAACTAGGTGATTCCGGAATGTTCTGGATCTGGAGCTGAGTTGGAGGGTGACTGAGCAGTGGCTGATGTGAAAGATTTGTGCAGATCCGGATGTTGATCTGGAACTATCTTGGAAAGGTCAATATACATAATTCATTTGATATTGTATATATATTTCTTTAGAAAGGCAAAACATAATTCTGAGGCCACCTATGCGGCACAAGACTGAAGACTGCCATGAAAACTAGATACAAACTCAAATAGGTAATATATATAATATGGTGCTCAAAAAATCTCCTCAGTCGGGCAAACTGTACTAAAACGTAAAACTTTCACTTTCGAGCCCCTGCTTACTATCTTCCTTATCTATGCTTTTGGCTGGAATTTTATTAAACTCTGTTTTTGGAACGTCAATTTACCTTTTAACCATAAACATTTCTCCTTGACTTTTCCACGGACGTCATTAACCAAACACACCTTCGAGCCCCTGCCTACTCTCTTCCTTTACTTTACTTTTTTTTTAATGAATATCTTACTCTTTACCTCATTAGCGTCTTTTACACGTCTAACGAACTTTTAGTGTTTTCTTTCCACTACGAAACCAGAAACAACAATTTTACAAAAAGAAAACTAACTTCAAACGTCAACCTACCACTACTACTCAAGCAAACATAAATCGTACCAACCTTTTATTATCCCAGCGAAAATTATTTTGAAAATAGCGGGAATAAATTCCCGCTTGCACAAGCGACGCAGCTTTCATTTACCTTGTATCTGAAACTGCCGTTTCACTTTTTGAAGATAGAACTTCCAGTGTTATCGTGTAGTGGCCACCAACAGGATTCCGAGGAAGCTGATCCTAGGACATTTTTTGACAGCAGGTATGTACAGAAAGTATACATTGAAGTCCAGATTTTTATCTCTATATGTCGTTGCATAAATATTCACAGGGGTGTAGAGTACCAAAGGCCAAAATATGCTCTGTTTTTTTTTTTTTCCAGAACTCAGAGCATGAAGAAACAGTGCAAACGCATTTCTCCACCTCCTCTTGTATTTCCTGTTGATCTAGTCTAACAAAAATAGCAACTAATTTAATTTTTATGTCATCTAGCAGGCAAACAATTACACATCTCAGGCTGAGATATTCCATCAGGTACTGAGCATTTTGTTTCTTACCGTTCGTATAGAATATGTGCTTCTAGCATTTTTTTTTCTTCTTATTTTGTCCTCATTTTTCCAATTCTTGTTGAATCAATAGGTTTGTCATTAAAGCTTTGCTTCTTGCAGGTTGACATATTTATTCAGAAGTTGATCTCGATCCAGTTGTTCAACATATCAGTTTCGTACTTGAATCTGAAACCGGAAGAGCCCCTCTTGTCTTTTATTCTGGATTTGAGAAGATGGTTGATCTTGTGCTTTGCACTTAACCAAGCTTTTATTATCTCTATACCAGTCTCCTCTGCTTTCGTCATCGTGGATTTCAAAAACATAACCGTCAACGAATTCCTTAGCACAGTCATGGAGGAAAAAAAAAAAGAACCTGCCGACGAACTCTTTAGCACCATCGTTGAAAAAAAAAACAGAATAGTCGACGAATTCTTTAGCACCGTGGAGGAAAAAAACAGAACCTGCCGACACAATATCTTAACCGTGAATGATGTGTTTGGCCGACTTACATTTTTCCCTATCGGTGAAAACCCCCGACGTCCTCCTCACGTCGAGCAAAATTTTCACCGACTATAGTTTGTCTCCGTCGGTGAAAAACATCGACGTCCTCTGCACGTCGACGAAAGTCATTCACGACTTGTATTTTTCTTTGTCGGTGAAAATCTATCGACAAACAACCTTCTCCACGACTTCATCGACGACGGGAAGTTGAACGTCGATAGAACTAAAAACGACGCCATTCTTCACGTCGGCATTACAGGGCATCACCGACCAAGTTGTGCTAGTGAAAGGCTTCTCCCGACTAGTGCAAGTTTTTTTGCCCGACAGTAAAACCGGTCGGAGTAGACATTCTCTGCCGACGAAGAAGAATAGAGGTGGCTGACAATCAATCCCGACGAAGCATCACCGACGAACGTTCGACCACCGCATAACGTCGGCAGAGACAAAAGTCGACGGAAAAACCTGTTATCTGGGACGACCGGTTCCGTCGTTGATGAGGAAGTTTCTTGTAGTGTGAGGTCTCAGGTGCGTGTTCCCTAGCTAAGCTGGTAGCCTGGTAGACCACCTTCAGCTGCTAGTTTTATCCGCTGGTGATGCTCCTCAACCTTGTATTCTTCAATTTCCTTAAACAGCTCGGTATCCAACACACAGTCCGGGCGTGCATAAACAGCCGCTTGGACACTGGCCATTAGTTTTGCTATCCCCCGACCAGAGAACCCTTCCGTTTTCTGAGCAGCCTCTCGGATCACATCATCAGATACGTCTTTCATACTTATCTTTTGCGGCTTTTTGACGAACAAATGACCCCACGTACACGTGCTGTCCCTTTCACCAGAAAAGGTAGTTGTGCAAGTAGAGCTTCAGCAGTTAAAAACGTTCTTCCTCTCTCCCGGAAGGGGAAACTCGATAACTTCATCAATGCGGTCAGTAAGGTTAGGGTCCTATACAAGATCACCAGGCCTGTTTGTGGCAAGAACGAGCACTATGTCTTTAGAATGATCTCCGGTTCGGAAGAGCAATGCATTTAGAGCACTCCACTCATGTGTACTGTTTCGCCTGCATCGGATCAATAGCATTATTACTAAATTTGCTGCTAGAAGAAACTCAACCATATTTCCCTAGAGCACAGAAATAACCAGTGGGGTATATACATAGGCACATGATAAATTGGTCCAAACCAAACTATTCCCCAACAAAGATCTTTATTGGAACATATTTCGAATAAACTAGAATTTCTAATTAACAGCACCTAAGAGAACAAGTAATGGCACGGCTGGGCTTTTCCACACAAGTCATAATTAGTGTACATAGTCTATGAAGAGACATTCTCAGGTGCTGCCATACAGTGTCAGAGTAAAACTGACCATAGATGATAGACACATATTATTACAACAATGAGAATCTCGGACCACCAGCAATATTCTGTAACTGTAACATCCTGAAAAGTAAGAGTCAAGCATCTAAAAATTTGGAAAAAAAAAAGGTAAAAGTATGAAAACCTAAGAATGAGAGCAAATAGTAACCAGTAGAGAGCAGCTTTAACCTTCAAAACAAAAGAAAGAAAGCAAAAATCTTACTCGCAAGAAAGCATCTGCCTCATCAATAAAAAGCATTAAACCTTTATTCGATTTTTTAGCCCAGTCAAATATCTGATTAATTTTGGTAACAGCCTGTGCACCCAGTGGCACATCTCCTCCTGTCATCATTGCATAATCCAAACCCTGTATGGAAAGACTCAAAGGTCAATTGGAGCAACAAGAAAATAAATTGTCATCAACTTCTAAAGCCGTCCCTTAGTAACATCACAATTATCTTGGATAGGTCCTGAAAATAACATCATATGAAAGAGTCCGGTCATTGATTCTTAACTAAGGAGAAGATGCCACCAAATCAAATTTTTTATATTTATTTAGAGTGAAAAGTAATGATTTAATGGCGAGAGATAATTTTAGAGAGTTATTTTATTAAAGTTGAAATTTTGAGAGTCCAAAATATCGGTTTCCAAACATCTCCTATATCCTATTCATATAGCTTCCAGCCTCACAAATACATCTATGGAGTACAGACATACTTTATGGACTAATAAAAGTCCACTAAGGCAGGAAGCATCAATAAATGAGAGCCGAACTGTATGAAGTCCTAAGTTCAGAGCATACCGATTTCCAAGCTATCTCCCTCGCAACCAAAGTTTAACCAGTGCCTGGCGGCCCGTAAAACATCATATTACGAAAAGGTGCCTGATGAGTCTTGGTGTTTGCCGTAGCTCTAGCAAGATGCTCTATTCTCCTTTGTAATGAAGGATGGAGAACAATATTGCTAAGACCGTTTTTGCTTCCTACATGCCCTGCGGCCCCTGCTGATGTACTATATCTCAAAACTTTATTTTTTGCTTGAGAGACCAATTCTGACCCCGGAAATCTTGCCTCGGATGATTCTTGAATAAATGGTTGCCCCAGGATCCGATTAACATATCCCCACATGACTCAAGCTCCTTCTCTGTAAACACGCCAAATATCATCAAATAGAATCAGATGGCTTCTCCACTTAAGAGGTATAAAAATCGTAAAACGTGGAACTAAAAGATTAATTAAGTAATTCCATGGACAAGGGTTCCCTTCAGATGGCTTCTTCACGACAGAGTAATTGCTAAATGTAATATTTCGCACTTCACCTATTCTGTCAAATGGGTGGACAGGGCACACTTGATGAGTCCCATGAAAAAATGATAGTGGTGAACAAAATGTTATGAAAGGTTGCAATGAAGTGGTGGTCGTGTAGTGTTCGGAGCTAGGTAGTGGTGGTAATTGGCTGGGGGAGGGAAGGAGCAGAGGTAGTGGGGTGAAGGATGGTGGCATTGCCAATAGTAGCATTGTTCCCATATTCCTGCATGCCTAGTCACAAACACATGTTGTTTAGGTACACCCAAATTGTATCCACATGCAACATCTTTTCAAGTCATATTCTGGCACTTGTCGATGCATCGTGATAAAGACTCTTGCAGGATTTATTTACTTACTTATTAGATAAGTAAGAAGCCCGTAAGATTTCAAGGAAGATCTTCAATCATGGATGGACCAAGCAATAACCACAGTAAAAGACAAACAAAACAGAGAAACACCAGCCACCAAGAAAAAGGATCTGTATATGCTAAGTAACATGACCAAAAATTAATGCAATAAGAATACCAGCATACAAACCTAGTCGTATAAACTCGAGCAGCTGATGCAGTGGCTCCTCCGACAGTCATAATCAACTTGCTCCTATAAGTCAGAAGGACCCGAAAACCCCCTGCAGGTTAGAGTTAAGAAATGGTCGTAATTTCTGATCAAACAATTAAATGTAGGACCAACAATTAGATACAGGAGAGATGCAAAAGCATATGAAGTTAGACCAATTTACTGTATTGCATCTCATCTCCTAAACTACAATAAATAAGTTTTAAGAACCAATAAGAGTATAGAAAAATAAATGGAGAATCCCCTATAGAACCTATTACTAAAATAAACACAGGAGGAAAGGGCTATGCAAAACAAGTGTTTCTAGGAGATGGGTAACGGAAACTATTCTTCTGCCTTCTCTATTTCAGTTGGGAACGAACAGCAAAGTCCATCAGAGCCATACCATGAAAAATAAGAGGAGAGCAAAGCCCCAATGCAAAAACAAATGGCACGTTTTCTAAGCTGTGAAACTAGGTTGTTTTGCAGCAACAGAAAGAAAAGATTCTTACGCCTTCCTTTACCATCACTGCCATAACAATAAAAAATTGTTGAAGCAGATTGGAAATGTTTAAAGAGGCAAAAAAATTCAGTATATGTGAGGTGTGTATCACACATCTTAATCTGTTTTCAGTCATGTATGTAACTTTGAAACCCAACACCACTCATGCTGCAAATGGAACACAGTAAAAAGTACGACAAAGTCATTTTTACTTACGTTCACTTTCAGTGAACTAATATGAACTTAACAAGCATGGCTCAAAATGTCCATGAGATGCAATTGATCAAGGAGTATGGGATGAAGCACAAGATATGCAATCCTGACATGAATACGAATACATGCTTTTTAATAGTGCATGCCTTCAATATGACTAAAAGTTGTATTGATTGCAGCAAGCCATTTCTCTCTTTCACCATTAATTCGTTCTACAAGCGTTCTCTTGTTATGTTCCTCAGTCAGTTTTGCTTCATGGGCTCGACCTTCAGCCTCAGCCATGGCCTTAATTCTGATGGCTCCCTTTTCTATTTCAGCTTTCTCTTCCTCAGTTTGGAGCTGCTGAGCTTGGATCTGTTCCTCAGTTCCTCAGTTGCTCGTCTTGCTTGTTCTTTCCTCGTAGAGGACTCATGCATCCTAACTAATTCGACATTATGTCCTCTGAACTTCATGATCTGTCTGCAAACAGTGCGAAACAGAATATAATTGACATGTTTGATGGGAAAACACTTACCATTTAATATTTAAAGTGAGGGGGGAGGAGAGAGAGAGAGAGAGAGGAAGGTATAATTAGCAGTTACAAAGAAAGCCTACTTATGTTTTGTCCTAACTTTCGACACACAAGAATAATGCATGCCAGAATGGCGCAGACATCCACTGACTTGAACAAGGTTTCAAGCAGAAATTAAGATTTTGTTTGGTCGCAGACAGGGAAGGGGAAATGAAGGTTTAAGCTACAGAAGCCAATGGCAGATTCACCAGGAAACACAAACACACACACAGCACAACACAAGTGGGAGGGTTTTTCTCAAACTCCACCCACTAATTAACAGGCCATAGTTGTGGGTTTTATGCCCTCTATATTTGAAAGATTTAAAGAACTGTATAATTTATTTCACTCTCAGCACCTGTATTCTTTTTCTAGCCAGTTCATCGTCATATCGCAACATCTGTGCCTTTGCCTGTGCTTGTTGCTGTATTATCTCTTTGTTCTTCATGCAATTTCCGCTGCCTTTCCTGCCAGTGAAAATAAACAGTACAAGTACCAAGTTACAGTGGATGCGGGGATAACACAATGTACTAAGATTGATCTGACATGCAGGTTTTTACAATGAGAATACACATTCTGTACACCTAAAATGTTCCGAGCTAAAAGGTACAAGCTTTAGAATATCTACTTCTACATGTACAATAAACTTACTGTAGATGTAAAGTACATAATGAAAATAACAACCAATTTTATTACAAAAAGGAATCACTCTCTGTTCGTACAACCATAAATAGGCTACAAATTGTGCCTCAAAATTGTAGAGAGATGCAATAGCTGAGTTTGTAAGCAGATTTCGGAGGTTTATGTAATTTGAAAAACGAGCATTATTTGATCAGTATAGCTTGTATGCGAAGGACCTCAGCTTTCTTAAATAAAACACAGCCTTGGCCTGCTTTACACATATATGCTTAAATCAGATTGCCAAAAAGATTGATGGGCTATATGCTCTGAGACTACATCGCATAACCAAAATGAATGGTGTGAATGACATGCATAACCACTCACAATATCATGTTGAGCTCTTAATTGCTTCAAAGTGAATCTTCTCAGCAGCCCACTCTGCGAGACGAGCATCTTCTTGCTACTACTTGAAAAACCTGACGAAACAGTAAAACGCCGAATTTAAAGCCAAAGAACTATACCTAAAGTGAGCTAGATAATCGGAATGCGTTTTGATGGATTAAATTTTCAGTTCACTTAAACAGTAACTCTTATGAGCTGTTAAAAGCATCTTCTTTTTCTCGGGTCCCAGGCCAAGCAAAATTTAAACCAAAAAAAGATCGATCTTTCTCCCCCAATTCCACGGCGTATAGACGTAATACCAGGACACAACTCCTATTGGTTAACACCTCTTTTCTTTTCTCAGCTACCAAACAAATTACAAAGAAAAGTCAATGAAGAAATACAAAACAAAAACCTGTTTAGAGTGTGAAGAGCTGTCGATTTCACGAAAAGCTTTGGCACCCCGTTCCAACGACTCTGAATCGAATCCCGAACCCCTGGACTCTTCGCCCTCCGACTTCGGATTAGAGGTCTGCTCCCCCTGAGCAGACGAAGAAGAAGAATAAGAGAAAGGATTGAAACGAAAGGGACCGTCGGCATACGCACGGTTAGAAACCGTTGACAAGGACGCGGCCGCCGCCGCCAGTGCTACGCAACTGGTATATGTTTATATATAGTAACCATATTTATCATCTCTAACTCTGTAATATCTACGCTTGTAGATATTTGTGTAAGGAGTAACTATGAATCTAGCTTATCTAATTGCTGGTTTCTGTTCCCTTGCAGCTTAGCTTGTCAAATTTATAGACACTTTGTGCTGAGATATGTTGTGGTGCTGGCGTTCACTAATTTCTGCAGTCGTACTACTGAACTTACCCAAACTAAAAAGAACTTGTATTGCAATGGTTATCTGCAAGATATATTTTCAATCTTATTTTCGATACATTTTCAATTGGTTGCATAGCATTTACAGTACTATTCTACCATATCCGTGTAAAATATTCTACATGCTGGTTTCTACTTGGGATTTATATTTATAGACACTTTAGCTTGAGATATGTTCTAGTGCTGGCGCTCATTAATTTCCCTGAACACTACTGAACTAGTGAACTTACCCGAACTAAAAAGAAGTCGTATTTTTTCTTCGTTCTTCAATCGTAATATTTTGTTTTTGTAAGTAAGATGCGATTTGATCTCATGGTAGTTTGATTTTGTAATGGATAGCAGAGCATTGAGAGAACTGAGATCGTGCAAGACCCGCATGCAATCACTGATGCAGTAATTAGGGCTCTTAGCTCGAGCCCAACAGTTCGTGAGATTTCTGCCGCTTTGAGTCCAACTAGGAGGACTCCCGAAGATCCAGAAGCTGGGGAAGTTCCTGCACGAGGTCCTCCAACTAGTCCAGTTGTTGACTTCATAGAGTTCTTGGTAAGTATAGTTATCTATGTCACTAAATGAAGCAATCTTGGGAGTTAATTTTCTAATACGTAATATTTATTTTGATTAATAAGTCTGAAAAAACTAGGCAGAATAATATGAGGATTTCATTGATTGTGACTCAAAAACCTTCCTTTAGACTGGTATTTGAAAGAGTGAAAAATTATGTTTTTTTTAAGAATAGGAGATCAATGTCTTTATAAATTTGTTTGTTTTTATAATATCTTTTATTCCTTGAGATATACTTCTCCGAATATAAATTGAATCTCAATTATGTCTGGTTATGCATATAAAGCAATCTTAAAAATTGATTTTCTAGTACATATTAAAAATTTATAACAAATAGTACAAAATGTATTTATCCGTATTCTTTTAAATTCTCTCATTTTTTTCTCCTTTTCTTCTCCACCCCTCCCTGTTTTCTCTGCGCTTTCCTTCCATACATGCATGCTGCTACACTTACTGTAATTAAAATTGGATACAATCTTCTTCACATACATTAGTAATTGGTTGTCCTTAGAAACCTCCTATACGGAGATGTAATCTCTTAGAAAATCTAACGCATTAATTCGAGGGTCTAAAGTTTTGCAGTTTTCCAATGAACGCGAGATTTGACTTGCATAATCTTGATTTTGGATCATAGTCTTCTAGGTATTAGACATATTGTTATGATAGTTAGCTTATTGTTACGATAGTTAGATCAGTCAGTCAGTTAGTTATTTAGTTAACAGAGTATCTAGTTTCTTTACTTGTATATAAGGACTCCTCTGTATTCAATATTAATACACAAGAATTCATTTTATTCAAATCCAATATGGTATCAGAGCAAATTTTTTTGCTTCCGCACTTCTAACTTTCTTTTCTCTGTTTCTTTCCTCCAAAAGAACATGCCTACTTCTGTTTCCGCTCCACCTCCTGTACAAATTCAATCTCCTGATCTCGATCCTCCACCTCGAACCTTTTTCAATCCTTCTATGGATGATAATCCATCCAATCCTCTCTTCCTTCACCATGTTGAAAATCCTGGTGCCATTCTTGTCTCCCAGCTCCTCCTTGGTGCTCATAATTTTTCCACATGGCATCGATCGATGAGCATGGCTCTCACAATCAAGAACAAATTTGGATTTGTCAATGGTACAATTCCTAAACCTGCTTCAGACAGTTCTTCTTTTTATGCTTGGGATCGATGTAACATGATGGTCACCTCTTGGCTTCTCAATTCCGTCTCCAAAGACATTGCTTCTTCTGTTATGTATGTTGACTCTGCACAACATATTTGGAATGCTTTGCGAGAACGGTTCACTCAGTCTAATGGTCCAAGAATCTTCCATACTCGCAAGAATTTTGCCACTTTAGTCCAAGACAGCACTTCTGTTACTACATACTTCACCAAACTCAAAATCTTTTGGGATGAACTTCAAACTTTTTGTCCTATTGATCCATGTGTGTGTGGATCTGAATGCAAGGCTACGAAGTCTGTACTTGCTGCTCAAGAAAGAGAGTTTATCCTTCAATTTCTCATGGGTTTGGATGAGAAATTCTCTCATGTTCGTGGCCAAATTCTGCTGACTGACCCCCTTCCTCCTATTAACAAGGTTTTCTCCTTGATAGTTCAAGAAGAAGAGCAGCTTGGTACCAAGTCAAATCTGATTGACTCTGCCGTCATGGCTCTCAGACGTGAACCTGCTTATAGCCTTGGAGGTCATAAACCAGTCAAACCTCTCTGCACACATTGTGGTAAACCTGGCCATACAATAGAGAAGTGTTATAGACTTCATGGGTTTCCTCCCGGCTTCAAGTTCACTAAGGGTCGACCTATTGCTGTTCACAATGCCACTCAGGATCCCGAGGATCAGTCACTATCCAAGTTTTCTAATCTTCAAGAGCAGTGTCAAAGTTTAATTTCATCTCTTCAAAATCAGTCCTTTATGTCTTCAATTCCATCATCTGTGAATCATGTTTCCATTCCTCAACCCCTCCAATCTTCACTTACTTCGAATTTTTCAGGTACTATTAGTTCCTCATCTGATCATTTTTTGTCACAATTATCCAATCAGCATGCTTCCTTTCCTTCAACATCTTGGATTTTGGACACAGGTGCAACAGATCATATGATCTGTTCCCTGGATTTTTTCACTACTGTTCCTTCCAAAATTCAACTCAAAATTAATCTACCTAATGGTGCACATGTCACTGCCACTCACATTGGTACTATCATTTTCACTTCTGGTATCACATTGACCAATGTTCTTTATAGGGCTGAACAAAACCGGACCGCAGACCGGACCGGACCGGAAAACCGGACCGAATTTGCGGTCCGGTCCGGTTTTAATTTTAAAAAAGCGGTCCGGTCCGGACCGGATTGAAGGACCGGATTTATCCGGTCCGGTCCGGTCTGTAGATTTATGAAATGCGGTCCGGACCGGACCGGACCGCATTTCATATTTTTTTAATTTTTTTTAAATGTTTTAAAAAATAATCGCACCTATACTGCTTAAATTTATTTTTTAATTTTTTAAATATTAAAAAATTAATCGCACTGCGCAGAGCTATAGGCTCTGCGCGAGCCGCACTGCGCAGTGCAGAGCCCGCGCAGTGCGGCTCTGCGAAATTTTAAAATTTTTTTTTTTAAAATTTGAATCCTGCGCGGGCTCTGCTAAATTTTTAAAATTTTTTTTAAAAAAAAAGTTAAATCCGTTCTGGACCACTTAAGTGGTCCAGACCGGACCGCATTTCTTGAAACCGGACCGGACCGGACCACATATATGTGGTCCGGTCCGGTCCTTTAATATTGGAGGACCGGAAATGCGGTCCGGACCGCATTTCCGGTTTTCACCCCTAGTTCTTTATATTCCCAATTTCTCTGTTAATCTCATATCTGCCAGCAAGCTAACATCTGATTCTTCTTGCTGTTTAATTTTTCTTCAAACTCATTGCTTTATACAGGGCCTTACTCCTTGGAGGACGATTGGAGTTGCTAAGATCACAAAGGGTTTATATCATTTACTGCCACATTATGCGACTGTTTCTGCTTCTAGTAATTTTTCTTCATGTAATCTTAGTTCCAAAACTCTTCCTTTTTTGTGGCATTGTCGATTAGGCCACATTTCTGATTCAAGATTACAGCTTCTCAAGTCTATTTTACCTGCTAGTTCTAGTTCTTCTATGTGTACCCCTTCACCTTGTTCTGTTTGCCATATTAGTAAACAAAAACATCTTTCTTTTCCTGTCAGTACCTCTCGGGCATCTTCTCTTTTTCAGCTTATTCATTGTGACATATGGGGTCCATTTCCTCATACTTCATATGATGGCTTTCGATATTTCTTATCCATAGTAGATGATCACTCTCGCTGTACATGGATTTACCTTATGAAAGCTAAATCTGATACCCGCAAGTATATTCCAGTTTTTTGTCAATTAGTTGAGACTCAATTCCAAACTTTTGTTAAGACTATAAGGTCTGATAATGGTTTAGAGTTCCGTATGACAGATTTCTTTAATCAAAAAGGAATTCTTCATCAAACCAGTTGCCCTTACACACCACAACAAAATTCTATAGTCGAAAGAAAGCATCAACATATATTAAATGTTGCTAGGTCTCTCCGGTTTCAAGCTCACCTTCCCATTTCTTTTTGGAGTGACTGCATACTCACAGCAGTGCACTTAATTAATCGAATTCCTACACCCCTTCTCAATAACCATTCTCCTTTCGAACTCATTTTTCAGAAGCTTCCCAATTACAATCTCTTAAGAACCTTTGGTTGCTTAGCTTTTGTCTCAACTAATTCTCATTGTCGAAATAAATTTGAACCTCGGGCTGTTCCATGTGTGTTCTTAGGATATCCTAGTGGTACAAAAGGTTACAAACTTCTTGATATTACTACTCATCAGATTATAATATCTCAACATGTTATTTTCTATGAGTCTATCTTCCCTCTTTCTAAGCAAATTCATACTTCTAGTACCCCTAATTTTCTGCAGCATGTTGTCCTTCCTAGTTCTGATAATCCTATCCTTGATAGCCACTTATGTACACCACCAGTTTCCTCTGCTAATGACCTCACAACTACACACTCAGATCCTTCACCCGATATTCTCACCTCTCCTTCACATGATATATCTACTTCTCCCATCTCAACATCCTCTCCAGATATTATCCTCAATACTTCCCCAACTTTATCTGATGTTTCTTCATCTGATTCTCCACACTTTATACCACCTATTCGAAAATCTTCTAGAATCAGAAAGCAGCCTACTTATTTGCAGGATTATCATTGTCAAATGCTCTCACCTTCTGATAGCAGCTCCAATTTCTCCTCGGTTCCAGGTTCTATTTCTCCTCCTCTTTATCCATTGTCTTCATATCTCTCTTATTCTCACTTGTCTTCATCTCATAAAACTTTCACTTTAGCTGTCTCTAGTCATTCTGAGCCACGTTTCTTTCATGAAGCTATTAAGGTCCCTGAATGGAGAGAGGCAATGAAAGCTGAAATCACTGCACTTGAACTTAATAAAACTTGGGTTTTAACTGATCTTCCTCCTAACAAAACAGCAATTGGATGTAAATGAGTCTACAAGTGTAAGTTTCGAGCTGATGGCACCCTTGAACGATACAAAGCAAGGCTGGTTGCTAAAGGGTATAATCAGCAGGAGGGTATCGATTATTTTGATACCTTTTCTCCTGTTGCAAAACTGACCACAGTGCGTTGCTTGCTAGCTTTAGCTGCTGTACATCATTGGGAGTTACATCAATTGGATGTCAATAATGCTTTCCTTCATGGAGAGCTTGATGAGGAAGTATTCATGAAGTTACCTCCTGGTTTTTCTCATCCTAATGATCACCGAGTATGTCGATTGACTAAGTCCCTTTATGGTCTGAAACAAGCCAGTCGACAGTGGTTTCAAAAGTTCTCCAACACTCTGCTGACTTATGGATTTAAACAATCTTCATTTGATCCTTCTCTCTTTATTAAATCTGATGATTCTATTTTTCTGGCACTTTTAGTTTACGTTGATGATATTGTCATTGCAAGCAACTCTTCTACTTCGGTTGCTGCCTTAAAGTCTTGGCTGGATTCCCAGTTTAAGTTAAAGGATTTAGGTCCTTTGAAATTCTTTCTTGGTCTTGAGGTGGCAAGGTCCAAAACTGGAATCTCCTTATGTCAACGTAAATACTGTCTTGAAGTGATTGAAGATGCAGGTCTGCTAGCATCTAAGCCTGTTCAAGTTCCAATGGATTCTTCTTTAAGACTTAACAAGTCAGATGGAGAGCTCCTTGAGGATCCCAGTTCTTACCGCAGGCTAATAGGCAGATTGTTATATTTAACAATTACTCGGCCTGAGATTTGTTTTGCCATTAATACTTTGAGTCAATTCTTATCTCAACCACGGGTACCTCATCATACTGCTGCTATCCAAGTCTTAAAGTATCTTAAAGGTTCTCCGGGTCAAGGGATTATCCTATCTAGTTCATCTTCCATCCAATTAAAAGCTTTTTGTGATGCTGATTGGGGAGCTTGTCCAGACACCCGCAGATCAGTCACGGGTTTTACTATTTTTTGAGAGATTCTTTGATTTCATGGAAATCAAAGAAGCAACATACAGTTAGTCGATCCTCTGCTGAGGCAGAATACCGATCTATGGCACTGACATCTTGCGAATTGCAGTGGCTGGTTACTCTTCTTCGTGATTTTCAGATTTCTCATGACAAGCCGACTCTTCTCTTCTGTGACAGCAAGGCTGCCTTACACATTGCAGCCAATCCCGTGTTCCATGAACGAACCAAGCACATAGATATTGATTGCCACCTAGTTCGTGACATGGTCCAGCGTAAACTGATCAAAACTTTTCACGTTTCTTCAGACCATCAACTAGCTGATTTGCTGACTAAACCTTTTTCATCTGCTCTGTTTCATCGTTTAGTTGCCAAGCTTGGACTGTTAAATATTCACAGTCCAGCTTGAGGGGGGCTATTAGACATACTGTTATGATAGTTAGCTTATTGTTACGATAGTTAGATCAGTTAGTCAGTTAGTTATTTAGTTAACAGAGTTTCTAGTTTCTTTACTTGTATATAAGGACTCCTCTGTATTCAATATTAATACACAAGAATTCATTTTATTCAAATCCAATACTAGGTTTGTAATATTTCATTTATTTTTTAAGTTCGTAGCCGAACTCTTTTATTTGACAATAAATTGTCAATCATGATTACTGCTTATGAGAGGACAAATCTTTGTTGAAAATTCCCAGATAAAACATGCAGAGCTCCTTCTCAACGCTTTGCCCCTTTTCATGGAGATTGCACATGTTTGTTTTCCAAAGAACAAAAATCTTAAGTTGGCAGTGGCAGTGGCAGTGCGTACTTCGATCAACTGTCTTATAACGTGGATTGAATTTGTTCGGAAAGCGAAGAGCAGAGGTGCAAGGTTTGCCTTTCCCTATTTCATTCTACCCGATGAACAGAGATACGGGTGTATTGTTGACTACCTGGACCTGTATGCAGCAATACCACAGATGGGATTTTTGATTACATCTTTACTCAAGAAGCTTACAAGCAATGTTATTGATATTTTGGGAGTCATACTATTTACGGCGATCTTCTGTTCGAAATTGACCGTTAAACTCCACGGGTGTCACTCCTATTAGATGGTATACAGAGTAAAATGGATGTACTGCTTCTCGACGGCAAGAGAGACTACTTTTGTGTGGAAAAAGTTATTTGTTGTGACAATGTTAAGTGAGCCTCAGGACTTGTTGGTTGGGTCTTCTATTAGGTTTGCAAAATAGGAAGAGATTGTGCTAGAAATAATATTCACGTTGATTGATTATGTTGAAAGAATACAAGGAAATATATACACTAGTGATAGGGAGAAAGTTCCCATATTAACACAAAGATGAAAAGGAAATAATCAGCGATAATATGGCTATACAAATATGTCTAAGAATAGGGAAATGTTGCCGTTGGACATAATAGGAGAGCCGTTGGACATTAATAGGAGAATATCTTTGTGGATCTTGTAATACTCCCCCTCAAGTTGGCGCATGAAGATCCGTAATGCCCAATTTGCGAGAGAAGTGAGAAAATAATTCACGACCCAAAGCTTTGGTAAAGATGTCTGCAAGTTGATCGAAAGCGGGAACGTGAGCGGTAGTGAGAAGACCGTTGCGAAGCTTTTCACGAACAATGTGACAATCGATTTCAATATGCCTGGTGCGTTCATGAAAAACCGGATTTTTAGCAATGTGGAGGGCCGCTTGATTGTCACAATAGAGGCGCATGGGCTGAGATTGAGGTATCTGGAGATCGTGAAAAAGGGACCGGAGCTAGGTGAGTTCACAAGTGGTAGAAGCCATGGCACGATATTCGGCTTCAGCAGAGGAGCGCGAGACAGTGGGTTGTTTCTTTGTGCGCCAGGAGATGGGGCTGGTGCCGAGCTGGATGAAGAAGCCAGTGGTAGGACAACTGGCCCAGTCAGAGTCGGAGTAGGCGGATACCTGAAAAGAATTGTTAGAAGGATAAAAAAGACCTTGACCGGGGGTAGATTTGAGATACCGGAGAATGCGGAGAGCAGCATCTTAATGAGACTGGCGCGGAGCATGCATGAATTGACTAAGAAGACGATATTCAGGCGTGTGATAGTGAGATAAAGGAGACGACCAACAAGGCGACGATAAAGGCTGGGATCTGGTAAAAGGGCACCATCAGCATCTGTGAGCTTGAGATTTTGTTCCATGGGTGTGCCGGCAGGCTGGGCACCGAGTTGACCACTATCGGAAAGAATGTCCAAAGTGTATTTCCGTTGGTTAAGAAATATGCCGAAGGGGCGCGAGAAACTTCGAGGCAGAGAAAATACTTCAAGGGGCCGAGATCTTTAATTTTGAAACGTTGGCTAAGGATATCTTTGAGACGTTGAATGTGAGAGATATCATTACCTGCGAAAAGAATATCATCAACATAGACAAGGATGAGTGTGAAAGAAAAAGGTGTGGAAGAAAGAAAGAGAGAATGATCCGCTTGAGATTGTCAGAAACCAGCAGGGAGGAGAACCGAAGATAGTTTGGAAAACCAGTTCCGAGATGCTTGCTTGAGGCCGTAGAGGGATTTCTGCAAACGAAATACATGAGACTCCCCCTGACGAGAATACCCAGGAAGAGGGGTCATGTAAACTTCCTCGTCGAGATCGCCATGAAGAAAGGCGTTGTTGACATCGAGTTGATGGAGGGACTAGTTGTGGATAGCAGCGACTGCAAGAACACAGCGAACAGTAACAAGTTTAGCAACAGGGGCGAAAGTGTCATGGAAGTGAAGACCTTCTACCTGAGTATATCCTTTGGCAACCAAACGAGCTTTGTAACGCTCAATGGAGCCGTCAGAGCGAAGCTTAGTTTTGAAAACCCATTTACAACCAATGGGTTTCTTACCTGGAGGGAGAGGTTGAAGAGTCCAAGTGTGATTGGATTCGAGGGCAGTTAACTCGACTTGCATAGCGTCACGCCAGTGAGCAAACGAATAGCAGCAGAATATGTAGTACGATCAACAGGTTGAGATAATGAAGAGATAAAAGCTAAATGCGGAGAATTAAAACGATGATAAGATAAATGAGAAGAGAGACAGTGAGTCGTACCTGAGGGAGGTTGAGAGGAAGAGGAAGCCATGATGGACGAAGGAAGGGTTAGACAAAGATAATCCGGAAGGTAGGAGGGCTGAGTAATAGTACGTTTAGGCCTCAAGGGAAGAGGCGGAGGAGTTGGGGAAGAAGGTGGAGGGGAACGGGGAGGGGAGGAGGGGGGAGGGGAAGAAGGTAGAGGGAGATCAGGAATAGGTAAAGGGAGCACAGGATCATTAGAAGGGTGAACATTGTGATCATGATAAGGAAAAAGATGTTCGTGGAAGGAGACATCGCTGGAGATGTAGATGCGATGAGAATCGAGATCATAGACACGATAAGTGTGATGATGCGGAGGATAGCCAAGAAAAATACAGCGGCGAGCAAGCTGGGAAAATTTATCGCGGTGAGAATTGAGAGTGTGAGCATAGCATAAACAACCAAAAACCCGTAAATGATGGTAAGGGGGTGATTTGTTGAAAAGAAGATCGTAAGGGGATCGATGGGAAAGGGTGGCGGAAGGGGTCCGATTTATAAGATATGTGACGGTCAAAATACATTCACTCCAAAAGGTGATGGGAAGATTGGCATGGAAGCGTAAACAGCGAGCCACATTGAGGAGGTGACGCTGTTTACGTTCGGACACCCCATTTTGTTGTGGTGTCTCGACACACGTTCTTTCATGAAAAATACCGTTGGTATAAAAAAAATTGTTGCATTTTGCGAGACAGAAATTTCTGACCATTGTCGGTGCGAATTTTTTTAATTTTTGTAGTAAACTGAGTGTGTACAAAAGCAAAGAAGTGAGTAAGACATGAATACGCATTAGATTTAAAACGCATTAAATAAACCCAAGTGGCGCGAGAATAATCATTGACAATCGTTAAAAAATAATGAGCACCAGAAAGAGAAGGATTGGAATACCCACCCCAAATATCACAATAAATACGGTCAAAAGAAAGCATGCTTTTATTTAAATTAGAAGAAAAAGGTAAACGAATGTGTTTTGCTCTAGAACAAACATCACAATGAAAAGGAGAATTATGAGAAATATTTAAAAGTTTCGGAAGACATTGGAAAGAAGGGTGACCGAGGCGAGCATGCCATAAATGAGAAGACGGAGCGCAAGAAAACTGGAAGGCGGATGCAGAAACAGGTTTGTAATAATAGAGTCCATCACGAACTTCACCCGTTCCAATTAAGAGCGGAGGTAATTTTACTAATAGACAATAAATTGAATTTAAATTGAGGAACAAGTAAAACATTATCAAGAGTGAGAGTGGGAGATAAACGAAGAGTACCAGTTTGAGTGATAGAGACAGTCTCACCATTAGGTAATTGAACAGGACATGGTCGAATAAGAGAATGAATATTAGATAAATTAGAAGTGTGTGAAATCATGTGATCAGATGCTTCTGAATCTATAACCTATGCGGCAGTGGGAAATAAAGAGGCAGAGTGACACACAGCAGGGTTACCAGCGAAATGTGCTGAGGTGTTGACAGCAGGGGCAACAGTGGAAAGGGCGTTGGTTGCAGGGGCATTTTGGGAAGCCAAAAAATCCTTAAGTTGTTGCAGCTGTGTGGTCGAGAGCCTTAGAGAATCTTGCGTGAGGAGAGCGTCGTGGTCGAGAGAGAGACCGCTGGAGACAGAGACGTGGTGCGCCACGGGAGAGGAGATCGGGTGTCTGTCGGCGTGACGCGGTGGAGGCTTGGAGGAGGAACGGTGGCCAGCTGGAAAACCATGGAGACGGTAGAAAAGTCTCCTGCCAATGTCCATCCTGTTGACAGTGGGTACACCGGGGACGACCGCGGCCGCGGGTGCGCAAGTCAGGCGGCCGGGAGGAGCTACGGTGGAAGGCCATGGCAGTGGCATCTGGAGGGGTGGATTGGAGATGCAATAGACGTTGTTGCTCTTTTTGGTGAAGGATGGAATATATCTTGGACAGGGGCAACAAGGGATCGGTGACAAGAATTTGGCTTCGAATGGAACTGTAAGATTCGTGAAGACCCATCAGAAGCTGAAAAATTCATTTAGAATCGATTTGAGATTGGGTGTCTTTGAGAGAGCCACAAGAGCAAGGCGGAAGAGGTTGAAGAATTGAGAGTTCATCCCAGTAAGATTTGAGGATAGTGAAGTAGTGAGAAAGAGATTTGGTGTCTTGGGTGAGATTGGAGATGTCTTGGTGAAGTTGAAAAATTCGGGGATAGTTAGATTGAGAGAAACGGTCATGGAGATCAAGCCAAACCGAACGAGGGCTGTCGTGATAGATGAGGCTGTCGACGATGGTTTTATCGATGGAATTAAGGATCCAGGACAAAACCATGTCGTTGCAGCGTTCCCACAAAGGAACATCGGCTGGACAGCTTGGTTTGGTGAGGGAACCGTCAACAAAACCGAGTTTGTGTTTGGCGTTCAAAGCCATCTTCATAGCTCGGTGCCATTTGAGGTAGTTATCCCCATTGAGATGAGAAGTCACCAAGGTGGCTCCTGAATAATATGAGGCATGAAGAAAGTATGGAGAACTGACGTCTAAATGACGTTTGGAAGATGGAGAAGGAACCTCTGGATCGGAGGTGGAAGAGATGACAGCAGGAGGAGATGGAGGATCGGCATTGGCCATGGTGAGGAAAAAAAATTTGTTTTACTGCTCTGATACCATATTAGGTTTGCAAAATAGGAAGAGATTATACTAGAAATAATATTCACGTTGATTGATTATGTTGAAAGAATACAAGGAAATATATACACGAATGATAGAGAGAAAGTTCCCATATTAACACAAAGAGGAAAAGGAAAGAATCAGCGGTAATATGGCTATACAAATATGTCTAAGAATAGGGAAATGTTGTCGTTGGACATAATAGGAGAGCCGTTGGACATTAATAGGAGAATATCTCTGTGGATCTTGTAATATCCTCTGTGCAGCTACTGTTGTTTTGATATTGAGTTTGGCTGGGGCGGCTTCCTTCTTGTTTGAGGGAGACTTCCCTTTTTCTGAGTATTCTGGTTCTTATTCGTGGGTTTATGAGGGATTTGACCCCCTCTAGCATCTTTTGTTTTGCTTCTGTTTTTTGAACTCTGATTTGCTATTTATAATATGGTTTGCTATTTATCTTGAGTTTGGCTACAGCTTGACTGCACCTCGCAGCTCAGTACTGAGACAAATTTGTGGTGTTTGTATGCCAAATATTTGGTTATCCCAAAAATTTTAGCCTAATAAAATAATCTATTCTTCCTATTAAATTATCTCTTTCTATAATAATAAACATAAAAAATGACTATCGCTCCGGCAATCTCTATTTCCTGGGATTCAGCAGCGAGGACCTTGAATAGACAAATGACTAGCGCTCAAAACCAAAGCAAAAGTAGCTCGAGAGACACCCATATCCACCAAAGCACCAATCAATACCCATCCAGCCAAACAAAGCATACAACAAAACATGTTCCTTGAAAACATTAGTTCAGAAACACTGACCCCATTGTCCATATTCAATTAATTATAATCCACATGAGAATAATTTCTTGAAAACAAAAATTAGGGCATGTTCGTTTGGCTAAAAATTTTAGAATTTGAATCCAATTTTTTAAATTTATATTTCTAACATTACTCATACTACTCATACACGCATACCAATACAACTTACTATTAACTTTTTTATACATCAATATAATTCAACAACTTTTACACACATGTCAATAAAGCTTAAACATCACTTAAATATTCACAGTATTCTTAAAATTTTCTCAAAGCTAACGAGCCCTTAGTTGCAGAAATAAAACCGCAACAATGCAAGGCCAGAACATGCAAATCCCCCAAAATGTTCCAAGCTTATTCACATTGTTGCCACCAGGCCAAAACCAATTGGAAAAACCCAAACAGAAGAAAAGAGCATACATACATACATCTTCCCAAGTGAGAAAGGCAGAATTGAGAGACTCAAAAGCCCTCTGAGAATTAACTTTCGTAGTGTTCTGCGAGAGCACGGTTTTAACCAAACCGTCCAAAACGCTCTCCTCCCTCTCCCCGTCCAAGGGCTCTGAGTTCAGCAAACCATGAGCCTCATCAGCAGGAAAGTTAGCTCTTTTTCTGCTGTCCTTGGCGAACTCTTGGGCATGTTCGTTTTGTAAAAAGACTGTAAGATTCTAATAGAATTGTGAATATCTATGTAAAACAATGTTTTATAGATATTTGTGTAAAGGATAGAGAGATGATTTGATGTAATTGTTTAATAAAAATATATTAGAATTAAGTGAAAAAGTATAGAGAGAAAATTTGTTATAATTTTTTTTTTTAAATGTATTGAAGTTTGTATTAAAAGTTGTTGGAGATTGTGTTAAATATATTGATGTTTGTGTTTGAATTCTTAAGATATTCGGTGATAATTTTATAAATGAATTTGAATCTTAAAAAAATATGAAAACGATGTCCTTAAAAAAAAAAGTCGTGGAGGGCCAAGAGGTCATCCCGTATGGCTAGGCATTCTTCAGGAGTAGGTTGAGGGTGGGTCGTATACGGGTCATTGGTGGGTTGGTCGAGGCAAATAGTAGCTCTAGATGATTTTCGAGACTCCAGCGGGTGCTAAAGCTCCCGCTGCTTTCTTTTTCGGGTATTGTGCATTTTTCTGCTGCTTGATTCAGTTAAATTCTCGATTTAACAGTGGAGAGATTGTAGAGGCTGCGCTCGTCAGCTCAGCTCCACGAGCTTCTTTTTATCACCTCCTCATATGGGCCAGCATTTTTGACGTGGGCTTTCCAATGTGGACCTATCCAGAACTCCAAAATATTCTAACCATTTGGTAGAAACGAAGCCCAAGCAGGCGAGAAGTTTCAGGGTGAGTATCGCAATGGAAAATTTTATTCTGGTTTCATTCCGATTCCAAAATTTTCGGAAATGGTATATATACAAGATCTGAATGAAAAATGAGAAAAGCATAGGAACAAATATATTTTATCGATAAAAATTTCAATGGGTGCTGCAAACCGAACGCTAACCCACTAGATATATTGTTTTGCATGAACTTCAATCACATTATGGCATGATACAAATAAGTTATTGAGAAAAGCATACCAAATTCTATAGGTCTGCCATGAAGTTCATTGTAATTGATCAAAAGCCAAACGGAAGAAAAAGCTTCGTAATATTAGCTGCCCAGAAAAATGAATGGAAAATATTCAACTCAGAGACTACTAGAGCCTTACCGGGCAATGAATGTTGAAGTTGGAGCAAAATGAGACTGGTGCACCACGCGTGGAGCTCTTGCGTAATATGTCATTTTCCACAGGGTCCCATGTCGGCAGCAACCAAAATCTATCACCAATATCCAACAGTCCCAAATTGATCACCAATCCAAAATCCGGCGAACAAAACATAAATTTCAACTCTGAGAGACGCGGAGACGGAGAGAGAGGGGACTGTGGGCGATGGTCAGTGCAAGAGAGAGAGACCTGCGATAGAGAGAGAGACGCGAAAAGAGGGGAAAAAGTAGTATGTACTTTAAAGAAAAGTCTAGAAGGAGGGAGATAGTATCCCTCATGTGATGTCTTTACCTGGGTCAAAACGACCCAGCTCACCTCTTTAAAAAAAAATAAGGCTAAACGTTTTTTTAAAACATGCCGAAATAGGAAATTTCGACATTTTCGATTCTGAAATTTTAAATCTTTACGATTCGATGTCGGTACCGGAATAAACCAGAACAATTCCAGTATCAGAACTGGATAAAAGGCTCAGCCGTAGAGAAGTTGGGAGGAGGATTAAAAGTGGTTAAATTGCCAGCATAGCCCAGTTAGTACCACCAACTGTTCAATTTCTTGAGATCAAAAGCTTGAGTGGACATAAATTGAAATAGCTTATAAAAGTGAAGCATGATCTTGGACTTAGTATATGAGTTCAGACTTTTTAGTAGCTTTGTCTGTAATGGCAGACTCACCCAATGGACAGTAACTTTGCTTCAAACCAAACAAAAAAACCATTAGCAGCTAAGTTATTGAACAATCAAATATTTTTTATGTAAAGCGGTAGAATTGAATTTATTTTTGCAACGAAATTTACCATCATGAGAAATGTGGAACCATGTGACCAATCATATTAATTAAACAAGTAAATTTTAGCTCTTGCAATAGATTTTTCTGCGTTACAGATGTCCCAATACCCAACAACTTTGTGAAAGGAAGTTTTTTTTTTTTATCTAAACAACAACTTCTACACTTGGAAACTTTCATCAAGTAATTTGAGAGAGAGAGAGAGAGAGCCATTGTTTGCCCAACAGAATGAAGACTGGGATGAAGTCAGATCGATCATGCTAGGTTTCACTTGAAAATAGCAACTACCAACTGCCACGGGCACGAGGGGCCTATAGAAACCTGCGAACCACCTTATGAGGACACAAAAATGACACCCTACTACCACTGACATGCTGATTGAATTGGCAGTGGATGAAAAATATCTTATCCATGGAAAAGGCATAAAATAAGAAAAGAGCGTTGAATAGAAAGCTAAAGGGCACACCAAACACTTTCTTTAGCATATTTGGAGAATAAGAACCCCAATTTTCATGTTGCTCATCCCTTAAAATACAATTTTTTTTTTGTGTTTTGAGAATTTTTATGTGATGTTAACTTTATTGGTATGCGTATTGTAGTTATATTTAGGGTTAAATGCATGTCATGCTCCTGTGGTATGCGGTAATAGCAAATATGCCCCTGAGGTAAACAAGTCATTTTCATACCCCTGAGGTAAACATTCAGGAGCAAATATGTCCTTCCGTTATGTTTACCTCAGGGGTATGAAAGGGCATATCTGCTCCTGAATGTTTACATCAGGGGTATGAAAATTACTTTGTTTACCTCAGGGGCATATTTGCTATTACCGCATACCACAGGGGCATGACATGCATTTAACCCTTATATTTATGTGGTGTGAAAAATGATGTTTGGTTGTGAAAGTGCTTATGTAAAATTGGCAAAATTTCCATGGTCAAAACAATTCTTTGTATAAATGTATTTTTCCATTTGTAGATTTGTAAAAGCAACTTGATTAAGTCTGGAAAGACGTATAGCTAAAGAGGAAAAGGTCTGGAAGGATGTGGAGCTAAGGATAAAGTTTCTGGAAGGTGATAGGTGCATCTAGAATGGTTGGAAGTCAGTTACGGAGCTGTTAGACGGATGTTCAGTTGGCTGGGTTAGCCTTGGGTCAGCTTAGCGGGAATTCTGCAGATAACGTAATAACCTTCTAGAAAATTGCCCAGTCATCATAACTTTTTCGTTTTGACTTATTTACCCTCACTAAAGTCATATACCACTTTCCCAAAATGCCTTTGACGTATTTTTTTAACTCATCGTCTATTCTCGAAACCTCAAGAACTCTCTCTGTATTCGATTTCCCCCATTTCTCTCTTGTGCAAGATTCGGTTCTAACCATATCTGATTGTGAGAGTGTGTAAGCTTCCCTCTGGTGGAAGATCAGTGAGCCTTGTCGTCGATTGAAGGCTGGATGTTCTTAGTTCTTTGCTGTTGAAGATTCACATCACCAATTGTTGAGGTTCTTGAGTGGGTTCTCAAGAAAAGTTGTTGCTGAAAGTTTTCAGAGGAGCTTCAAGCCTACGAGTTCGTGGGATCTGCTGTAGAACGAGCACCAGAGTTGCTGGTCTTCGTGTGGGTGCTGGGCACCAACCCAATTCGGTGGATTTGGGTGATTTTACATAGGAAAAGGGGTTTTGAGGCCAAAAGCTTTTTGGTTAGATCACCATTGTAAAATCCCGACGTTCTAAGTGGAAAGACTTGGTGGAAACACCCGGAGTGTTTTTTATTTCTCAGAAGACGTTCTTCTTGAGAAATTTTTCACTTCGTTACCAAAAATTTCTGTGTTGATTCTATTCTCTTCTTTCTTGATATTTTTGCAACTAACCATTTCTTGTTGATCATTTTGCAGATCTGAAAGATTTGGTAACTTGAAATTGTCAAGCTTAGTGGTTGTTGAATTCTGTCCGAATTATTGTTGGTTATTAGTCTTAGAATTGTTGAATATTGTTGCTAAAGAGTTAGAATTTGTATTGTTGGTTATGAGAATATTTCTTGTGTTAAATAGGTTCAGGAAAATCTTTTTACATTGAGTGTTGCTTGCTGAAATTTGCTTAGGTTGTTGTTGTGATATTACTTCTTGAAGTGCAGATATTATCTTGCTGAAAAATCATTATTAAGTTGGTTATATTGTTGCTGACTATATCTCATTGTTGTTAATTGATAGTTGTCAAAGTTACATGTTAATCTTGATTTTTCTGTTTTGAGTATTTGCTATATTGAGTAGTGATTGCTGCTGTAATTGTTAGTCTATTGGTTATTTGGTCAAGTTGAATCATTCTTAATTTGATTGATTAAGGTTGTTGTTAAGTGCTTAAATCATATTGTTTGAATAGGTTTTAATAGTGCAAGTGTATTAGTTTTTGAACTTGGTTTTCTGTGGTTTTTTAAAGAGAGGTGTATTAGTTTTTAAATACATATTCACCCCCCCCCCCTCTAGGTATATTCTAGGGTCTAAACGTAGTTTCAGGTTGTAGAATCCCGATGATTCAAAAAATCTTGAAGATTCATGGTAAACGAACAACCTCTTATCTTTGAAGAAAATAGACAAAAAATCTCGAATTATTTTCAATATTCGATCATTTCTAAAAGGGATAAACTCATAGTTAACCTCATATGTTTGTACAAAAATCATAGTTAGCCCCCTATTTTTCAATCCAACAATTTGATACCCATAACTTTCAAAACCTATCAATCTTCGCCCCCGTTTAAATCAGACGGAAAATCATGAAAAATGACCAAAATGCCCCTTCAAAATAAATTTAATAAAAAATATTTAAAAAATTCATTAAAAAATAAAAAATGATATTTTTTTTAAATTTAATATTTTTAAAATAAAACTATATTGAAACTCTATTTCAATAATATATATTTTTATTTATTTTAAAAATTTAGCTTTGGAGGGGTATTTCGGTCATTTTGCATGAATTTCCGTCGGACTTAACACCTGATTTAGACGGGGGGCTAAGATTAATAGGTTTTAAAAGTTATGAGTCTCAAATTGTTGGATTGAAAGATATGGAGCTAACTTGATTTTTGCTCAAACATAAGGGGCTAACTATGAGTTTACCCCTTTCTAAAAGCAGAGACAAAAATAAGACCACACTTTTAGACCTTTTAAGTACCAATCCGTATATGTTGCTTCATTCCATGAGCAAACTGACAAAGTCTCCGTTTTTCATATATATTTCGTGGCTCTAAAGTACATGCTCCCAACCAGAAAACACAAAGTAAAACTAAATAAAAAATGTCGTTCATAACATCCTGCCCAATACATGTACAATCAAAGACCTATGACCTTAAACAAAGTTACAAATAAATAATTAACATTAATAAATATCAGAAAAACCACAAAAATAGGGAAAACAAAAAAAACACGAACATTTCCGTCCCAATAACTAGTCCCACACCGTACACACGGCCCCGACCAAACCCTCCAGATTTGAAAAACCCACGTGTTTGAGTCGACCCCTTTTTTTTTTTGTCCCCGTCTTGTTTTGTTCTGTTTTCTATTTTCTGACCGAACAAATAATTACAACGGTAAAGGAAGAAATTACCAAATCGCAACAAAATCAAAAAGCTGTCGAGTTTGCACCGTACAAGTTCCTCCCACCGGCAACTCGGTACCGAGTTCCCATTCCGCCCGAGTCAGAAACCGCCACCCAGTCCTCCGCTCCTTCCTCCTCCTCTCTCCCCCTCATCATCTGCAATATCCTCTTGGCCTTCTCCCTCGCTCTCTCGCTTCCTCTCTCCTGTATCTCTCTCAACACCTCGGCCGCCCTTGCCTCCTTGGCCAGCCCCTTGAACCTCATGCTTCCCTGACTCAGAGCGCACAGCGCCGTCACGCAGTTCTCCCGCGTCGCCTCCGAGTCCGCTTCTTCATCCGTCCTAAGCAACGTTACAAAGATCTCTACCGCGTTCGCGTCCAGCATCGCCGACCTCCCCTCAGCGCACACCGCCAAGTTGCATAAGACCAAGAGCACCCGGCCGGCTGAGTTCCCGGCCTTCGTCATTGCCAGCAGCGTCGGCACGGCTCCTAGCTTCACGAGCTTGGCCCGGTTGCTCTGAATCAGAGTCAAATGGTACAGGGCCAGCGCCGTGTCGTGCCGAGTCCGCTCGCTCTCGGACCTCAGCGCGTGCATTAACGGCGCCAAAGCTCCTAACGCTCCGATTGCCATCTTGTTCTCTTCATCTAAAGCTAAGCTAAATAGCGCCCCGGCCGCGTGCTCCTGAGATTCACTGAATCCGCCCTTCAACGCGTCGATTAGAAGCGGGACGAATCCTGACCGCACAATCAGGACCTTGTTGACCTTCTCGAGAGAGAGATTCACCAACACAGCGATAGCGTTGGTTTTCACGGTGGCGTAGTCGGATGAGATCAGTGATCGGACGGCGGAGAGTAACCGAGGGGTACAGAGAGAAAGCCTGAGATCCTCTCTGGTCCTAGTGAGCTTTCTCAGGGAAATCATCGCTTCTTCTTGCTCGAACACCTCGGGGCTCTTCAGCTTCGCGAGGAATTGTTCCTCTTCGGGAGTTGAAGAGTTAGGGTTTATGATTTGGGCAAGGGTCTCGTTCTCAACCATATCGATGGAAGAAGAGGAGGACGAGTAGCAAGAAGGTCGAGTGGTTAGAGGCAAAGGAGTGGCTGGACTCGCCCCGATGACCACCGATTCCTCGGAAGAACCCGAGTTGAAGTGGTTGACTCGAGGACGCAACTCGGTCGCCGCGTGCGACAAAATCAACGGAGGGTTCTCCGCCACGCCCTTTAACAACTCTCTCTCCGAAACCCGAATCTCAGGCCTCGAACTCCTCCCCTCAGCCATCGCCGCACGTACAATCCCCTCTACGGCGCTGTAAACTGGTGCTCGCGGATGTTCCGCACCCGAACTCTCGCACCAGCTGAGGATCGCTGATCTCATGTTCTTATTCTCAATCACGGCCGTCAAATCAGCTCTAGACCCGTCCTCGAGCTTCGGGGAATAACCCAGGTCCCGGCAGACTTCTACGGATACACGCTCGAAGGTTTGGCCCGAAGAGACGACGACCGGATCAGACATGAGAAACCCGGAAATGGGGCAGACAAATTCCTTGAGGGGTTGTTTGGGGTCGTGCTTTGGGTTAGAGTTAGAGCGGTGAAACGAGATTTTCCACCTGTGCTTCCCATTACCACCCATTAGGGCTCCGTCTTCTTCTTGTCTCTGAGTTTCTTCAATTTTTCCTTTTTTCGCGCCGTGCCTGGGTTTTTTACTTTATGGGTCAGAGCTCGGAGATAGAGGGGTCAAGAACATGGAGTTGTGTGGATTTGGAGAGAGAGAGGGGATGAGGGATTCAGAGAATTGGGGATGTGCGGGCTGGGAGGATGCATATTAATGTTGGTAAGCGATGGACTTTTCCGGTTGAGAACCGCGGAAAGACCAAGTCCGGTCCGAGAGAAGAGAGATTATTCGGCGTTGTAAACGTTGGTTAACGCAGGGTTGGCTTGTGTGGTCAAGAAAGGTCTACAAGAGTGTTCCTTCTGATGTTGAGGTTTGAATTTGTTTACGTGTAAATAAATTTTTAGAGTCCCTTTTAAAGTAAAACTGAACTTATATTAAAAACATAATTTATATTGGAATATGTCAGTCCGAATTCAGTATACGTAAATGGGTACTCGAATTTCTCAAGTTAAAAAATGTTGAAATTAAGATTTGACAAAAATATTTAAGGTTAGATTATGAGCTTTACTATATTCCAATTATTATTATTTTTTATTTTGCAAGCTGTAACATTAATGTTTACTAATATTTACAGCTTAAGAATCTCAAGTTTGACTTTCATTTCTTTTTTATCTTTTCTTCCATTTAAATACGTGAAAGCACAAAAAGTACTGCTAGTATCCTAAACTATCGTATTTACATTTAAAATATAATCATCATTTTATTTAAAATAATTCAATTTAGATTTAATTTTAAAAGAAAAAAATAGATAGATGATGCAATATGTTAAAAAGTTTAAAATAAAATTTATAATAATTGTATAAAGTTTAAAATCTAAAATAGTTAGTGTGTTAAAATCCCTGCTTATTAGTTTGGATCGATTTGAATAATTAATGTTCTCTTGTTCGACAGTATACAATGAGATTAATAGGCCATTAGTTATAAAAGTTTCCTATCCTTAAATAATATAATACATTTTTCACCCAAAAATTATAATAGCTTTCACACACGTCATTCTAAATTATTAATGTTAAACCCTTTGGATCCTTAATCAAATCAGACGAAAATTGAAATTTTGTTACACCTAAAATGACTTTATAACCTCGATGGCTTAATGAATTAGTAACATTACCAACACTCAAATATAAATATATGCAAAGTGTGTTAGGGATATTTTTGTCATTTTTGTTTAATCTGACACGTAAATATAAAGTGTATTAGATTGATAGGTGAGAATTATATTTATTTCTTAAATTATTAAAGAATAAGACATCGTAGCATAGTGTTTGTGTAAGTAAAATTTTAGGGTAAAATTTTAGGGTTTGTGAAAAAGTGAAGAGAGAATGAAAAAGTGAAAAAATTAGTAAAAAATGTAAAAAAGTTAGATAAAAAGTAAGGAGAGAGAATAAAAAAGTAAGTGAAAAAATGAAAAAGTTGGTAAAAAGTAAAAAAGTTAGTAAAAAAGTTAGAGAAAAATGAAGGAGAGAAAATGAGAATGTAATGATGTAAAAGTTAAAGAATGAGAGAAAATGGGAATGTAATGATGTTAAAATTTTAGGATAAAATTTTAACTTCACAGACGCTAAAGTGTCAAGAACTATAACGTTAACTTTTTTTCCGGGAGTAAATTGAAATTTTGGGCTATTCTCACAGGAAAAATGGGGCAATCATTGAGTAGGATTTTTTTATTAAAATAAATTTAGAGTCTTCTTTCAGATATCTTGCTTAGTATTACACTCTACTTTAAAAACAATTCAGAGAAAACTATAAGATTATATATTGATCAATCGCAACCTACTAATATTCATTAATAAAGTGAACCCAACCTTCATTGGTATTACATTGTTTCTTATAATTGATTAAAAAAAGAAATTATTATTTTTAGGAGGAGAACGCTACTAAATTCGACTAATCGCTGTACTAGACTTTGGGTTCAGATCATCTAACTGACTTGGTTGGGATTTGTTTGAATTTCTGCTTTAATTTTTCACAAATCCTTTGTTTACAAATTAATTTTCCTGACCTTCCTGTATGAAAGAATATATTTTATAAAAATAAAATAAAAAATACTAATTTTAACGTGGGCATTCTGTTTTACGTGCCAACTGGACCCATTAAATAATATTGTCCTCTCAATTTAATATAAAAGTCATGTTTACAAACTAAAATTCTATTTACTCCAAAATCCTCATCAGCAAACATATCTAAATCAAAATTTTGGTAAAAAAATTCAAAATCATATATTTTCCCATATTAAATCATCTAGTTCCACTTACAACAAATAAATAAATAAATCGCTCAAATAATTTATCTATTCATTAAATAAGAAAAATAATAATAACACATCAGTTGCTGAGTTGTCAATTGATGTGACACTTTCGTTAGGGAAACAAACGGATCCCTAATAGAAAGATCATGTTGTAAAAAATTGTAAACCCAAAAATTAATATTTGAAAAAAATTAAATTCAAAAAATAAAAATTAAAAAGAGTAAAATTAAAGGATTAAAATGCTAAATTTTCTAATAAAAAAATCCAAGTACGTTGTGTACGGTATAAAATCAATCTCTGTCAAACCACACGCAGTGCGTATAATAATAACACCGTACGCACACAAGCATTAATATCTTTCAAGGATTTAGGGAAAATGAAAGAGAGTCTGCTTTCAACACTTCAAACGTCAATGACAATACCCACATGAACATCCAGGCTCCAGCAAAGCATGGACTTTTATATACAACGGCCAGCTTCATAAATATATATATCATTGATTCCACTAAAAAAAAAAGTGTCTAACAATATTAATACGGCGTCGTATTGTTGACATTATCAATGACTCGAGTCTCTCCTACCTTACGTGAGCAGGCTTACATATGCCTGAAATTATATAGCACTGCTTTACTTGCCTTCCACCACTTGTACATACGAGTGCGTTTTATTATTGACTTTGTTTTAGTAATCATCTAATGCCCCTTTTAATTATGATAATTATGAACTGTCATAATTCTGTCAAAAAAGAAGTCTGAATTGCATAGCTGCGCTCGTCTAATATTTGTATGTAATATATATATATATATATATTTGAAGGTTTTTTTAGACAAGTTGTTTCAGGTACGGCTTAATGCATACTTGCTTTACCTTTTTAAAGAAGGTTTGACTGGATGATCGTGGCTCCAAGTTCCAACTGGTAACCAGATTGCATGGAGGTTGAAGCCCGAAATACTTAGAAATTTCGACATATATAGAAATGTCGTTTGGTCGAGATTCGTTGGCGGGTGAAAGTGCTTATGTAAAATTGGCATAATTTTCATGGTCAAAACAATTCTTTGTATAAATGTATTTTTCCATTTTTAGAATTGTAAGAGCAACTTGATTAAGTCTGGAATGACGTGGAGCTAAAGAGAAAGAGTCTGGAAGGTGCTGGGTGCATCTAGAATGGTTGGGAGACAGTTGGGAAAGTTTCTGGAAGGTGCTGGGTGAATCTAGAATGGTTGGGAGACAGTTACTGAGCTGTTAGATGAATTTTCGGTTGGCTGGGTTAGCCTTGGGTCAGCCTAGCGGGAATTCTGCAGATAACGTATTACCCTTCTAGAAAATTGTCCAGTCATCATAACTTTTTCGTTTTGACTTATTTACCCTCACTAAAGTCATATACCACTTTCCCAAATGCTTTGGAAGTACTTACTCATCGTCTATTCTCTCGAAACTTCAAGAACTCTCTCTGTACTCGATTTCCCCCATTTCTCTCTTGTGCAAAATTTCTGTTCTAACCAGATCTGATTGTGAGAGTGAGTAATCTTCCCTCTGGTGGAAGATCAGTGAGCCTTGTCATCGACTGAAGGCTGGAAGTTCTTAGTTCGTTGCTATTGAAGATTCACATCACCAAGAGTTGAGGTTCTTGAGTGGGTTCTCAAGAAAAGTTGTTGCTGAAAGTTTTCAGAGGAGCTTCAAGCCCACGTGTTCGTGGGATCTGCTGTAGAACGAGCACCAGAGTTGCTGGTCTTCGAGTGGGTGCTGGGCACCAACCCAATTCGGTGGATTTGGGTGATTTTATATAGGAAAAGGGGTCTTGAGGCCAAAAGGTTTTTGGTTAAGATCACCATTGTAAAATTCGGACGTTCTAGTGGAAAGACTTGGTGGAAACACCCGGAGTGTTTTTTATTTCTCAGAAGACGTTCTTCTTGAGAAATTTTTCACTTCGTTACCAAAAATTTCTGTGTTGATTCTATTCTCTTCTTTCTTGATATTTTTGCAACTAACTATTTCTTGTTGATTATTTTGCAGATCTGAAAGATATTGGTAACTTGAAATTGTCAACTTAGTGACTATTGAATTCTGTCCGAATCTTTGTTGGTTATTAGTCTTAGAAGTGTTGAATATTGTTGCTTAAGAGTTTGAATTTGTATTGTTGAATCTGAGAATATTTCTTGTGTGAAATAGGTTCAAGAAATCCTTTATACGTTAAGTGTTGCTTGCTGAAATTTGTATAGGCTGTTGTTGTGATATTATTTCTTGAAGTGCAGATTTTACATTGCTGAAAAATCATAATTCAGTTGATCATATTGTTGCTGACTATATCTCATTATTGTTAATTGATAGTTGTCAAAGTTACATGTCAATCTTGATTTTTCTGTTTTGAGTATTTGATATAATTAGTAGTGATTGCTGCTGTAATTGTTTTCTCTAACAGCTATTTGGTCAAGATTGAATCATTCTTAATTTGATTGTTTGAGGTTGCTGTTAAGTGCTTATATCATATTGTTTGAATAGGTTTTAATAGTGCAAGTGTATTAGTTTTTGAACTTGGTTTTCTGTGGTCTTGTAAAGAGAGGTGTATTAGTTTTTAAATACCTATTCACCCCCCCTCTAGGTATATTCTAGGGTCTAAACGTAGTTTCAGCGGGTAAGAGACAGTTTTATTAGTCTAGAAGGCCTCGTAAATGAGAAGAGAGTGTGCAGAAGATGGGCTGGAAACACTGCACAACATCGGGACAAAATGCGATGACAGGCCAGTTGGTTCCAGGACCCACCGATATACCGTATACGCAAAATGGCCTCGTTTTATATTGGGAATGGGACCATCAATTTCATGAGGAATCGCAGCCAAATAATATGCTTAGGATCGTCAAAGATAAGCTCACAATGTTCGTTTTCTTTTCCTCCATTTATCTGAGTTGGGCGAGGATTTGCTCCAGCTCGGTAAGGTTGAGTTGGGCGAGGATTTGCTGCAGTGTGTGAGGAAGGGGCGACCCTCGCCCGGATGAGTTCAGCCCATGGAATCTTAAGAAGAGATTTACATAATTTTTTAACCTTTATTCATCACCCGATATCTCTAGTTGGTTGTGTTATTTTTGTGATTAATAGAATTAAGCCTTTGGCTTAATTAATGATACAATTTCTGTGATATTGGATTTGCTAATGATACTGAATTTTAACGAATTGGTCTTTGAAGTGTAATTTGAATGAGCTAATCTATGTGGTACATTTTTTAGATATATAAACTCTTCCGTCGATCAAAAGTTAACTCAATATCATAGATAGGTTATCCAACATAAATAATGGATATTTTGACCTCGAACTCATAACGGTCTTTTGTTAGTCGTCTAATTTTTTGTAGATAAAATGATTAATATGTATGAAAAATGGACTATAGGGATCTGTATTCAAAGTTATACTCCTATGAGTGATTTATTAAAAATTAATATCACATAAAAATTTAACAGTAAATAAACCTTCAAAAAATTCTTAATAAAATATTGACATCCATCAACCCTTTAGTTTCAACTCAATATACGACCTACATCAAATTGTGCTTGATTTCAAACTCTCATTTGGATTGATCATATATGTTTTGAGTCGTTACTGAAAAAAATAACTAAATTACATATTTATTGTAGGAATATTCCTTGAACTTTCACCTAAATATCATTTACAAGTCTAAACTACGAATTTCATCACATTTAAACCACAAAGTATCAAAATGTATCAATGTTTGCTTTGTCATTAGATTCAACCGCCGATATTGTGCCATTAAATCCAACTACTGATAGTGTCACAGTCTACTTTCTGTACATTTCAACTGTAAGATCTTATGAGATGACGACGAACATTAATTCATCTTAATAGTTTTATGGCTAAATGTGATGAAATTTGTAGTTTAGATTTTTAAATGACATTTTGGTAAAAGAAATTGAGGCTAAAGTGACGATTTCTCAATCTAACATTAAGTAGAAGTCCTAAACTTTAATTTTACTAAATGATTTCTATGAAATTCTAAACAAAAACATCCAATACTTAATTTATCCGCATAAAAGAAAAAAATATCTCATGCAATGTCACCAGAGGAATTTTACGTAAATCACAACTCTTTCTTGCCGAATAATTAATTAAAACGCCTTTAAACTTAAAGCTATCCTTACTTCAAAGATTCATAGGAAAGCTCGTTGCCTGTGGAAATCGAAAGATCAATGACTCGTTACTTTGCTCAGTATAAGGCCCAAAAGAAAAGAACAAGAAAAAAAAACTCGTTGCTTTTTTGGGCACTGACATGAAAGTCTCACGGTGCCTTTCAAATAATACACAACTGCCCAACACATTTTCATACTGCGTTAGTGTGGTGTGCCTGAGAATAATATTTAGAAGCAGTCCCGGACCCCCCGGTGACCCTTTCAGGTACAATATATACCCTAAAGCTTGTTGCATTAGAATATGATAGGAGAATAATAGAATCTGAAGCACCCATACGAAGACAATACCAACTTTAAATTTTTGTCTTATTAGAAAAAATTGACATTTGATATGATAAACAATTACAGATAAATTGTCGTGTAAAGTCGAGAAGACATTTGACTTCGTATATCCTGGAATTATTGAGGTAGCTGCTGAATCGAAAGGCCGTAGAGAAGGATATCTAAACACCACCGTTTAAACCTCCCAACTCTATAAAATTATAATATTCTATATTAAAGCTGGGCCTTAATAACCTTCGAAAATATTGGGATCGACGTTACGTCACAACTACATCCTAGTTGTCACTTCCAAATTAATTAGCTAGGGTGCACGTTCAAGTGTCGTTTTGGACGTAACTCTTAGTTTTGACTTTCGGACTCGCATGAGGTTATAATGGTAATGTTTGTTTATCAAAATTTTGAAGAATATTTTTAAAATTTTAGGAATTTTTTGAATGTTGAAGTTTATGGAGTTTGTGAAAAGTTTGAAGTGTACATGTAAAAATTAAAAATTTTAAAATATGTTTATTTTGTTAGAAATTTTAGACTCTAAAATTTTGGACAAACAAACGTGTCATTTGTAAATAGTGTTATCTGAAATGGGTCAACGTGATCAAAATGAGGAAGTGGCTTGGAATATTTCTCAATGCGAATACGGGCTCATGGAATTGGGACTGGATCTGCTTTTCAAGCAATCTTGAAATCCAGCCCACTTATTGTCCTCCTAGCCACGGGTTGGCACTCGATTCAGCAACTGGGCTTGGACTGAGTAGGGAACTGGGATCAAGAAGCCCAATATTAAAAAAAAAAGCATTATGCGGAAGCTGAAATCTGTAACTAATATCTTCATGCTTTGTCGAAGTAATTCTGCAAGCAATTACTTAATTAATACGTAGTTGCTTCATGTATATGCATTCTTGTTACTGTGCTTGGTGCAGTGTTTGATGGGCCTTTTAAAAACTCAAAAGATATGCTTTTCTTAAATCAAACAAATTCTAAGGAACATTTTCTTATACAACTTCCAAAGGCCGACCGGTAACAATATTAGGAAGGGCATGCAGTACTTATCCGTAGCATGAAGCATCCGAGATTCGCTACATTCTAGAAAGTGAGCAGTATTTTCGTCACATTTGAACCTCTCTCTCGCTCTCTCCATATATATATATGTAAAAGTTGCATTATTTGTAGGTGAAAAGTAGACTTCTAGATTTCTGTTGTCGAAGAATGCTCGATCCTAGCTAGGAAAAGGAGATGAAAACTTGCCTAACATGAGATGAGACGTCCATGCGAGACAGACAGCAATATATTTGTCCCAATATCCGTACATGATATTATCGTCGTCTGAATTAACTAACCCAATTGACTTCTGGCCGGAAGTACTTCGCAAATATAGCAAGAACATGCAACAGCTAGCAAATTAATCCTCGTCTTTGAATATTTTGGTAGACGTGAAAGGGAAACCATTAGTGAAAGATGCTCTTGATCGTTGAGTCCAAATCTCATGAGGTTCAACGACAAGTCCGTGCAAATTAAAGATTAATATTACCGATTTGAGTTGAATGAAGAACATGAGTTTGAACGGAGATCTGGTAGGTCAAGCTTGAAGGTTTTGCAGTCAACAGGAATCTCTTAACGCATGCTTCGTTTTTTTTTTCGTTTTGTCTAAGCATAACGCACGCTTCGATCGATGAATGTTACGTACGTACTTTCGCCCAAAACGTCACAGAACGTTTGTACGTTTGCAAAGTACTACTGCCTAATTCACAGCGCTAGGAGAAGATATATACCTAATCTGTCCTCAAATTCTCTCCTTTCTTATTTCCTCTCTTCTTTTATAAGTCAGAGGAAGAATACCATATAAATCCCCCGCCTGATCATACGGTTCTATATATGTTCATCAAGTGAAAACACGTTAAAATATTGAAAGACAATTATTCGGCGCTTGACTTGGCTAATTTTTTCGATCCCCACCTGGTATATATGCAAGCCACCCCGTTTTTCAGGAACAATATTTCAAAAGGCTTAGCTGGCCAACAGTTGTTGCTGATTTATGACTTGCGTGGAGCCTGGAGGGGTACGTACAGCATGAAAGAAGGGTAGAGAAGTACCGTGTGCGGACTTGATGATGTCCATTACAGCAGCTAAAGGAAGAAAAAAATGTGTCCTTGCCTCCTTGGAATGTCAAAGGCGAAGCTCCTGGAGAAAATCGTTTTCCGCATGAAAAATGTTTCCTAGTAGAAGCTCATTTTTTAGTTCAAATTAGAGTGCTATATATGAAGTTATGTGGTGGACAATTAAGGGCAAGGAGATTAACAAGAGAACGAACCAAGGTATTGATAAATATATATATATATAGTACATTATCATCTGTTATGGGTTATATGAGCTCCGTAATATATATCTAACCATGGCTTCTTCTTTTTTCATTCAAATAATCCCCACATACAAAAAAAAAGCTACATGGCCTCCTTATTTGCACATTATATATAGATTTCTTACTGTCTCCTAGATTAGAGTACACAGGCAATAATATTTTCACACATAGCCATCATGTATACTCACATGCACATAATAAATATATGCCCCTAGACAATCTTGATCTATGACAATATGTGTCTGAGTTTGAATCAGGAGATCAGGTGTGATCCCGATGATCATAACCATGATCTCCTATCATCTTACCATACTGATAAACAGATTATCTCATGGAGATCAGGTTAAAGTAGTAAAACAGAAGAGGTTGAAAGGTCGCGGGAGTGAAATTATAGGAAACCCTAGAGCTCAAGAACTATATTTGTATTCTTTGCTTGCATTTGCCATGGCCGAGGAATAAAGTTTCTCATGGGGATATATCTAATGGATTCAAAGATAATGTTCACTAATGGCCGTGGACAACATCGAAGATATTAATTGGGCGCAAGTACTTATTTACATGCCATGAGTAAGGAACATTGAATTTTGGTCATAAATATTGAGTGCACCAACAGTTAGAACCCAAAAAATAAACCCCCACAACATCTAAACACTTCAGAGAAAGATAGGGAGAATGAGAGAGATCATTAATATCGTTCCCGATGACAAACACGAATGGCCAAATGAAACTATATATATTGTTCCCTTCTTTCCGCAGACATCTGAACAGCAAAACTAAGCGATATTAAGACAGGTTAAAGCAGGCTAATAGGTTTACTGAAGATACAAAAATCAAAACCGGAAAAAAAAGGAAAAAGAAAACTGAAGCCGGAACTTTTAAAACTTATATGATTTGACTTGATCTAGCGAACGATCGGACCGAGACGCTTGATTCCCCGAGAGCAAGAGTTATGGTGGATCCTCTAATGGAAAAGATCCTTCAATCGTAGAAGATTGAAACTTCAAAGTAGGGTTTTCTCATAGCGAAACCCTCCTCATCCTCCTCCTTGTCGTCGTCTTCTTCTTCCTCCTCTTCCTCTTCCTCCTCTTCTTCTTCTTTTCCTGCTGTTTCCTTTGCCTTTCTTGACTGTTGTTGGTGATGGTGAAGGTCATCAGGGGTCTGGTGGATGATGATAAAGGATGAGCTGGGAGTGGCGAGGGGGTAATGATGGTGGTGGAGAGTCAGAGGGAAGGGCGAGGAGGGCATGATGATTGCTGTTGGGTGCTGCCGTTGAAAGTTGAAGAAAAATCCAAGGTATTGCGTGCCATCTCTCAGAGACAAACTAATTGATTGGCTCTCTCTCTCTCACTCTCTCTCGCGGAGGGAATTATCACTAAACCCATGGTGCTAGCTTTTCTATGCCTTTGCTCTCAAAGTAAAGACCATATTTCTTTTTCTATGAATAAAAATAATCAGGTGCAACAATTTATGTGTGGCCTTGGCTATAACAGCCAATCACATTGGTGCGAGAGTTGTCACTTGGAAGCGCAGGTGTTGCTGTAGCGGAATTTTCCATATTCTCTCCTCCGTTAGTGTTCCCTTTATGTTTTTTTTTTATTGATTGCAGTAAAAGGCTGTTTGTGACTGTATATGGAGTAGATCATAAACTGCTTAAGCTTTATCGGGTTTAGCTAAAGATGGAATTTGGCAGGCACACGGATATAACTAGCAATAAGAAATATAGACTGATAAAAAAACAAAAACCAGAAATCTCGAATGACGAAGGAATCATTGAACTGAGAAATGACAGGGTGAGAGAATCGAAAAAATATATGTGTCTGGGAGAACAGGCGGTACTTCGAGGCAGAATGCCAGAATGTGTGGCCTTGTAAGTATATTGGCTGGACTGCAAAAAAGCACTTCGTACAAATAAATGAAGACAAAAAAAAAAGGTAGTTACTGTTCCTCAAATATGCCAATCTTTTCTGTTAAGAAGGAAGTACGTAATTCTTTTTTGTTTTATGTGATGTTTGGGAGCAATAATTCATCGTGTAGAGAAAGGATAAGATTCCCTAATTAATAAGCATATTTTGAATAGGTCACCTCAATGTACTATACCTGATACCTGATTTGATAATCTATACACTCAAAAGTACTCAGCCTTCTGATAATTTTGTGGACATCGTATTAGATTCTCTCTCTATTTGTTGTGTTCCTTTTGCTTCCTTTCCATACATGTTCGATGAGTACCTTTTCTCCACTTTGAAGCATCACCTAGATCCCTATCCCATGCTTCTAAGTTGCTTCAACCCTGATACTCAGAATTTACTGCATCAGCTAGAGTTGCTTAATTACTGCTTTATCTTTTGCATGACACAAATCTGCAGTTTTTGCTACATTTCGAAAACATGTTTTAGTATCTTTTCACCTGACCCTTTCTCTCTAATTGGCACCCCACAGCAGTATGATAATTGCTGCTACACTATCCTGGGGTCGAGATCTGTGACGAAGAAGAGAAGAATAATGTATATTCTTGCTGTACTTCTTGTCAACATCGCCATATCCATTACCCTTTTCGGTTGATGTTGCCATATAATCTGAAAAGAGAGAGAGAAAAAAATTGAAAAGAGAATAGTCAGTTTATCCCCCAAAAAACACTCTAACTGTTGCATGTTTCATATAATCATTACAAATTATATCAAAGCTTTTAAGATGAAAAAAGTACTTGTTCATTTAATTCCTTATACCTCAAAATATGTCTTTAATTTGATACACCTCGCTAGGAAGTTTAAGTAAATTCCTATGCAGAGAGAGGAATTAATTAAAGAAATATTTGGAAAAGCTCTTTTCTGTTTATGATGGTTCCAACCTTACGTATAAAGCTGCTGGAAACCCTAGCTAGTTAAACAGTGAACAAGCATGCGTACAGCTTAGCAATATTTGTTTAAGAAATTGCCAGCCATGATCTCGCCCTGCAATATCTTCTTAACCGTCCAAACAGGCCCTTGACATGTGAGGGAAAACAATATATAGTTCCTTGTTGGAATCAATCCATGTTAAATTTATGGATAGTAAGTGACTCATTTAAACCTTTGCTAGCTAAATGACTTTTATGTTTGACCCTGATAAAGTCGCCCACATGAGCCAGCCTTTATGTTCCACTTTCTCCTTTACGCGAGAAAAATAATTGTGGCAAACCAAAGTAGTTCGATAGAAAACTAGGAAAAAGGCAAAAAATTTCCGGAGATTCAAATCTTTTTAGCACCAACAAAGTTCCGAACCCAATGCTCCCAAAAGTTCACAGGTTTCATGTCTCCCCACTCTTTTTTCACTCGCGTTCGATCAAATTCTGGCATCAATGTATATATCCAAAAAGAACATGCCCAACATCACTTTAGAATGGTCAATATAAACTACAAGCATAACTTTGTCCAATATAGTCAGCTGTCTTTTCTCTAGCTTCTTTCTTTTGCTTGACATGAGTTGTCAAGATCCCTTTTTTTGTGTTTTTTTTTCTAGGTAGTTCTCAAGATCGTAATCCCATACCAATAATACTTGCAACAAAGTCATTGGATTATCTTTTTTTCGTTTCCTCTGTGAGCTTTCAAAGAGGAACTCATTTGTTTTTGTTTTTGTAAAAGTCTGCAGAAAGCAAAGGAACCTTGATAGGAAAAAACACCACTGCTGAGGGTTATTTAAGAAAAAGAAAAAGCCACTCATGCTGAGACACTGAGAGAGCCGGGATACTGGGGCCATTATAGCTATCTTTATGTGATTCCACCGCAATGCCGAGGGATTAGGCAGTCAGGCTCCTATGACCCAACAGGAAAAAGTACTTTTTATTCCCCAAGTGCAGTGACCTGTATGGTACCAAAAATCTGCATATCATCATTACATTGAGAAAGTGGGTAGTCACCACCTATCTTCTGATATACTTTAAAACACAGCAAAAGTATCAAGCACATTCATGTACATGTGCTGCTTTCTAAAGTCCAAAGACTGCGGCGGGGTTGAATCAAATCTGGGCGCAAGTGGGGGCCCATGTAAGCCCAACTTCGAGAATCCTAGCTAGCCCAGCCCAAATTATATTTTTGAGTCTCCACATCCGGTCCATTGGGTTCAAAAGCAAATCGAAGTTTTTCTATCAAAACTCTCTATAATCATACCCTTGTCTGCCCATGGTCCCTGACAGCCCTCCACCCTGGGTTCCAATCATGACACTATTCCGTGAGTTGGCTCCAAATTTTTGTGCGTGCTAATTTTGGTTGATCTGGGAAGTTGGGCTCACATGATATACCAGAGGCGACCATTTGCTTCTTGGGTTGAATTGGACCGAGATAGAAAAAAACCTTTCATCTTTCACTGCTTCTTTGAAAGGGAACCCGACGATCTGAGAGCGCCAAGAATATGTTAGTTTGGCGTAGTGTAGTTCCCAACGTTCAATTTTCTCGCGGGAATTTCTTCAAGCACCTTCCGACTCCAACGCCATCGTCTATTTCATCACCGAAACACTAACCACTACCAGAGCCCTTAGGTCTTCCTATTTCGAAAGCCTTACTTCACGTCAGAAAGATCAGGTCCATCTCTACGTGGACGCTCTACTCCAATGGAACCAGGTTGCAGAGAATGCAAACTTTTAACAAATATTGCCTTCTTAATTTTTGGGGGAATTAAAATTACTCTTTTTCATAAGCTAATTGATATTATTACATGTTTTCCAACGTGCAGAGAATGAATCTTACCGCCGTTACAGAGGTAAATGAGGTTTTGGAAAGGCATATCGAGGATTCACTTGCAATTATACCACCTGTGAGTAATTCTTATTTCTCACACTGTAACAACTCAGTCGACAGCATTAACATCGTTGATGTTGGAAGCGGCGCGGGGCTTCCCGTATTGATTCTGGCTATTGCTCGCCCAGGTAAATTAATGTAGAAGATTTTTAAACGGATAGTAGGTTCCATTGACGCGACTTATCATTGATTTTGTGTTGTAAACTCATTTGTTGGTGCCTCTGATAACATAATTTGGACGGATAGATTGGAAGGTAACGCTATTAGAGTCCATGAACAAGCGCTGCGTTTTCTTGGAGCATGCAATAGGTCTTACTGGCTTGTCTAATGTCCGTGTTGTAAGAGGGAGAGCAGAGGTACTGTTTCTCTCTTCCTTCAGGTCTGATGGTTTCACACTTCTGCGTTTATCAGTATCTATTCATTTGGATATGACCATGCTAAACTCGTACGTTACTTTTTGGGGAGAAAGAGGGGGGGGGGGGAGTGTGTTGCCAATTTTGAGTAGTTGGTAACCATGGCTAAGGGGGGAAAAAGAGTGGGGTATCCATGTTATGGTTTTTGAATCTCTGAAATTGGCTTATTGAGCTATTTGTAAGGTGCCTCCAATGATAAAGGGTAGAATTAGCTGTATTTCCCTGTCCAAGAGCTCCACGTAGTAAAGCTTCTATTGCCATTTGTCCAAAAAGATGATAACAATTCCCTTACCAAGCTATCTAAATAGATTTTTGGAAATCTGCAGAAAAACTGTTGTCGATTGCCTGAGATGAGACACATTATTTGATTACTTCTCTTTTCTAAGGTAGTTATTATTCACAGACACTTTTTATTTGCTCTTCTAGATACGTACTACACACACACACACACAAATATGTATGTGATGTATACATGTTCTGAACATTCAGCTTGTCTCCTGAACATGACAAACTTTGTTATAGTACAGAATTTGGGCCAGGATCTTTGCTTCAGAGAGAAATTTGATGTAGCAGTGGCAAGAGCGGTTGCCGAAATGAGAATCTTAGGTAATCTTGTAAACTCCATATCCTGTTTTTTGCTTCTTTCAGACTCTGAGCTGTTTGTTTCTGGTAAATTTGTTCTTTATGTTTCTTCATTTCCAGCGGAATACTGTCTTCCTCTGGTTCGCGTGGGTGGGTTGTTTGTTGCCGCAAAGGGTCATGATCCTCAGGTATGTATCCACTGTTCGCTTGTGGAAATTCAACCACCGGATCATTACCTTTTATTAAAGATTAATGTTGATTGGAAGTTTTGTTAGCTACCAATAAGTGGTTGCCCTAGTTTTATCTGCTTCTTGTTTTCTTGAATTTTTTTCTAAAGGCAAATACACAACTTACGCACCCACAAAGGATTGAATCCACACCCTTAGTGTCTTCCCCCTTATGGATGGAAATTGTGTAGGTTCATCATTTCTTTAGGGTCTGCAAATACAACTGGAGAAATAATTGATATACCCAATTTCATTGTGTTATGCAATCTAACAATTCTCAAAATTTTGGATCAAGTAAAATCTGCCTTAAATTTAAAAGGTTAAATAATCGACTTGTTTTTTCATGTTAAGCTTTTCCTTGGTGTGAGCCATTGACTAATTCTCTTATGTGGTACATTTGGACAGGAAGAAGTTAGGAATGCAGACAGAGCAATCCAAATGATGGGTGCTTCCCTGTTGCAACTCTGCTCTGGTGTGTTCATTTGATTTTCACTTTCCCATATTCATATTGATTTAAAAAATATACTCATGTCTTCGATTATTTATTTGAGGGAATTGGACAATATGGTCGAGGGGTTGATTTTCCTGAGAAAGGCTTCTTTTGTTTTACTAGTACATAGTATATGGACATAGTGAACTGTGGTTCTTTTCTGGATTATACTCACTACTTAACAAACTCTTTTATTGCTTAATCATAATATCACCTTTGAACAGAGCCTGTCGTGACAGATGTAAGATTAGTTATTCTTTTTTTGTCAAGATTTTTGCCCCCCAGCTGAGAGCTAGAACAGGCCCTCCAATACCCTTCCAGGTGGATACTTTCACCATTTATGCCATTCCATTTGTCTCAGTCATTGACATTTGTGGCTGGGATATGAGTACATCTCTATGTATCCTGTGTTTTCTATTTATCTCAACATACGAACGGAGTTCTTAGTTTTCTTCGATTACAAAGACCCTTGGTCTTAGCAAACCTCATAAATTGCTTGAAGTTGTTTTCTTCACGTTGGGAAAAAGGTGGATCCCTCATCAAGGAAAAAAGCAGATGATGATCCAGGTGGGGAACAAGAGAATAGGATTAGGAAATGGTGGTGCACTCAAGTTTTCTTAAAGAAGATGGCCATCGATGTGGGATTGCACAGGCACTTGGGGAAAGTGGATTTGGTGATATTGCCTTGACATTAAGCCAAGTCTTCCCATGCTCTGGGGAAAGTGGAGCCTCAAGTTTAAGCTTCTGCTTATACATGTTCGAGGACCCTACCAACCACGTGGAGTAGGTTTAGAAGGCAGGCTTATGAAACTGGCTCATTGTCCTAGCGTTAAAATCAGACCTCTGCAATATCTGGGCTACTTATCTCTTTTAATTGGAATCAACTTTTGGTCTTTGTTACTAGATGATTCCTCGGGGGTAAAACTGCTGCCTGTAAATCTACTTTCACTCTATTTAGCTTTAAATATCTGAATGTATAGATGATATTGCATTAAGGATCAGCTGATATGCTACTTGTTGAACTCATGCTAACATTACCCAAACGTCAGTGGAGTTGCACAGCCCATATGGACAGCGGACTGCGGTTATTTGTTTAAAGCATCTCCCCACCCCGCGGAAGTATCCTCGTGATCCAGGTACACCAGCGAAAGCACCACTGTAGAAACTTTGGAGCCCAATCTGCTGTTGTCTTTATCCACAACTTGTACTTTGATATCCTACTTTCTTATGAGTGGATAAATATTGTAACCCAAACAAAATCAAGCACTCATTTTGATCTACCTGGGTAACCTATTGTGCTAAATGTGCATTCTTTATTCATTTATTTTCAGTTGCTTTTAATGGAAGCTGTGGAAGGTTTTTTTTGGAGATTGAAAAGTTAAATAAATCAATAAACTTGCTTGTGCAATAAGATTGTAACTTATTGAGTTCCTTTTCTGCTTTTGTGGAGTGACCAGTGAGGACTCTATACACTCGACAACAGGTGAAGTTTTTAATTTATCATGAGTGATCCTGCTTTGTTTGGGAAAAAAAGCGGTAGAAGACATGGTGCAAAACAAAGAATTGAGAATAAAGATGGAAAAAGAGATGCTGTCTTTCATGGAGTAATTTGAAAAATGTTTGCAGTCTGCAATGATGTAGATTCAGAAAGGGAAAATAGTATCATCTTAAGTTGTCTAGACAGTATGAGTTATGGCAGTTGAAGGGTGACGAGGGTCAGGGAAGAAGAATCTGTAATCTGTCGTCTTTTCACCCTTCTGAGAAATTACTGCTTGCTAACTCATAGATGTGCTTCTCTCTTCATATCATGAAGTGCATCGTAGAAAGACTTGTTAACTATTTCATTTTTACATTATAGATTTGGATTACAGTGTCAGTTACTACATATGGATTAGACTATAAGGTAGTGTTTTACTTTTAAACTATCTTGGTAAATGTATAATGGGTAGGGCTTTAGCTTACTGTTGTATTTTAAATCGCCTTCTTAGATATATAATCCAGTGCCAAATATTTTGCATAGAAGTTGCTGAGTTCTAGTTGTTTGGGTAACCTCTCTGTTAATCTTAAATTAATCTCTGTAGTAAGACATCTGTCTCTTTCTCAAATACACCCCCACCCCCACACCTACACACACACATTGATATTGAACATACTAATTATCCTTAAAAGCTTATATTACTTTTGTGATCCCTCTTTAGCCAGCATACATGCTGAATATCTTAATCGTCTGTTGAACTGATTATATTTTTATTGATCTAAAAGGTTCACCACAAAAATGATTTTGTTTGTTCAAACTTAGGTTAAAAGTGATGGTCTAGATAATCCTGCCATTTGCAGGGTAAGACACGTGGATACAAGATCATCCGAGTCAGGGGTTTAGGTATCTCCAGGTCATGAACAAAATTAGTATGTTATACTTTTAAGTTATTTTATAAGAGGAAAACAAGGGGGTAAAATGTAAGTTATAATAGCGTGGCGTGGGAACAATGACTTTTACCTAACTTCCCCTCCACTTGTAATTAATTAAATGGGGTCGAACCATTAAAGCCTCTGATAAAGCATCGCCTATGGTGTAGATCATTAGGGTAGAGATCTGTGTAACATCAGGCTGCCACGTGGAAACCGTACAAAATTAATACTTTTAAGTATAGATAAAGAAACATAGTGTATGATGTAAGTTGTAATCCGTTTTCGCATTTGTTAAAACCTTTTTATGAACGATTTGGCTACTTTTTTTTTAGGTTTGTTTTTTTTTTTTGGCTTAATTAGTCTACTAGTCTTTGGGGTATGACCGAATCTCTAATTGGTCCCTAAAAATCTCATATGACTAATGAGATTACATCACTACCAATCACAAGCAGCTACGCGACTTTAAGTCACTCGGGGTGCGTTGCCTTAACAAAGAAATATGTCCAATATGGAGTTATGAGTTGACATTTTAGGTCTAAATGACGTAGACAATTCGATGTGGATTTTACAACCAGGCCAACTTAGCAGTTTGAGTGAATCGAGAACACTTGACTGCTTACAATTGGTGATGATGTGTCTCCATTAATCATATGAGATTTGTTATGTTAATAGAACCAATAGATTTGAGGGAATGGCCATTATGGACATGAATGATTCCTCAGGGACTAGTTTAGTATTAAATAAATCTTAAGGACCAGTTTGATAATCGACCATACCTCATGGATTAGTGAACTAATTAAACCTTTTTTTGTCAGCAATATGATATATTAGTATTTCATTAAGAGGATTAAAATACAACGGAAGAACTGAACCCTCAATAGAACTGGCGTCCCCGCAAGCATAGCCATACGACATTACAAGGCACACATGTCCAAACCCAACATGACAGAAAACGAAATATTATTTAGGATCGTTCCCGCTAGCTTAGCTATACGACATTACAAGGCACACATGTCCAAATCCAACATGATAGAAAACGAAATAAACCAACAGAAATAGAAATAAACAACCGAGAGGAGGCAGTGGAACTGGCCGGAAGAGCAAAAATTGTGGCAGTGTGTGAGGTACATGCGCTAGCTAGTTGAAGTCAAACGGGACCAGATCAAATTGCCAAGAGACATTGAAGCCAACTATGGAGGTCGTGTCCTTCGAAAAGTACCAAAATAGTCCCAAATGGAAGGGAAAAAGATCGGGCTAGTTTCAGACGTGGTTGGATTGGTGAGCCTGAGGGAGATGAAGCCAGCCAAGGGAAGTGGTCATCGGTGACCACCCAAAACAACGAGATCAAGCTTCAAAAAATTGCCGAAAAGGAAGCCCAAAAAAGGTCGGAGAGGAAGAGTTTGTCTAGACCCCGACCATAGGAGGCTGGGACAAGAATGGAGAGGAAACAAGAAGGGCAAGAGCTCCTCCCGTCACCGTGAACAATAATGAGTACTTGGGAGTGCAATCAGGGGACAAGGAGGGGTTTCTAGAGAGAAGATCTCTCTCTCTCTCGAATTTGTTTTTTATTATATACGTTCAGCTTTTTAGGGTTTGTTGTTCAAAACGCAGCATTTGAATGGTTCATGAGCCTATAAACTTCATGCGTTGATCAGACTTTGGATAGTTTCCTCCCCTCCCCACCCACCCCTCCTTTGTCTGATCATGGTGATTATGATAATTGTCCAATGCTTTTTTTTCCATAATAAAGGTTAAAGGAAAGATCACTAGTTTCTTCATTTACTTTTACATTTTGGGCCATGTGGTACATCCTGAGACAAGTCTCTTCACTAGAATGAGATGGCAAATGATGTTACTTTTCCTTCTCAAACGGATCTAAAGGAACTATGGATGTGGAAAAAGAAGAAGATCGAACGGATAGAAACTTACAAATACACTTCCCCTTCTTAAGAAGTAGGCTAGTAGCTAGATTCATTCTAGACTTAAGATATGTTTGTCATCCTTGAAAGTTTTTTTTTTTGGGAAAAAAAAGCAGTTGCTAACGTAATAACATTACATTATAATATACAGTAATATATATCTTGAACAATTAGGATATCGCAATTATGCAGTCTTTAAGAGAACCAAGTTACTCCGCCTCATTGGACGGTCTTCTTCTTCCTCTGCGTGCGGTCCAATCGTCCAACTTTCGTACTTATAAGGAATGTTTGTTTTCTTAATATTTTGAGACATGAAAATTAGGGGTAAAGTCATAGTTAGCCCCTTATGTTTGGATAAAAATCATAGTTAGCCCCATATTTTTGAATCCAACAATTTGATACCCATAACTTTCACAACCTATCAAACTTAGTCCCCCGTCTAAATCAGATGTTAAGTCCGACGGAAATTCATGCAAAATGACCGAAATGCTCCTCCAAAGCTAAAATTTAAAATAAAATAAAATATAAATTTAAGAAATAAATTAAAATAAATATATTATTGAAATAGAGTTTCAATATAGTTTTATTTAAAAAATATTAATTTTTGAAAAAATATCATTTTTTATTTTTAATGAATTTTTTTTATTTTTTTAGTAATTTTATTTTGAAGGGGCATTTTGGTCATTTTTCATGCTTTTCCGTCTGATTTAACGTCTAATTTAGACGGGAGGGCGAAGCTTGATAGGTTTTGAAAGTTATGGGTATCAAATTGTTGGATTCAAACATATGAGGCTAACTATGATTTTTGCCCAACATAGGGGGCTAACTATGAGTTTACCCCAAATTTTCAGCTAAATAAACACATTCCAATATTTTTAACTTTACACATATACATTTTACCTTTCACAAACTTCAATAAATCTCAATAGTAAAAATTATAAAATTTTGAAAATGTTACCCAACATTTCCCTAATATATTGTGTGTACGATCAAAGCAAATGGTTTCCTGAATGAGTTTAGCTATAAGCTGATTCGTAGAGGGGTTTTTAATTTTTGCAGGAAAGTACGTCTGATCACTTCATGTGGCTGGCTACATTGTAAAATAATAATAAAAAAAAAATCGTAGCACTAAAATCGTACGCATACTAAATAGTTGAACCATGATAAGGATCAACCTCCAAAGAAGATATTAGTTTTAGTGCTTTTTACAATGGAAGGATAAGTGCTAAACTCGAGGAGGGCATCGAGTGAGATTCACAATTCCTAAGTAGTTATGGCATAGGTTTGTTGTAACTTATATATTAATTACTTTTTTAAATTTTGTACATGCCAAGAAAAAGTTAAAGGGTACATGCTAAACTTTAAGGAGATGTGTTTCACGGCTAGCTATTTGCCTTTTCCTTAAAATTTGTCGTCATTTGTTTTTTTTTTCTAATTAAGCGATACACGTGTTTAGTCAGACACATTCTTTATTAAGGCCTTAAGGGTCTCTATTTTATAATTAATTAATTTTTCTAACCTATGTTATGTCATCGTGAAACTTGCTTCTGCCTAGCTGCCCCTTATATATACACGTTGGAGAAACGTGTTCTTCTTTTGGAAAATAGTATTTCATAAGGGAATTTGCTTTTACGTTTATTTATTTGGACAGATCCGCTATTATAGCGAATGTAGGTATGATCTAAAAAAATCCAACTTTAGTTGAGAAAGTGGGCATTAATCTTTAGAGGTGATCGCTATTGAGTGTAAACTTCACTAATCCCGACATTATTGCCCTCTTTCTCGTTTGAGTCCCACGGTCCCACCAATTATATATCCGACTGACCCTTCAGGACAATAAAGAGCTCCAACACAACACCATACATTCGTCACCATACACAAATCAAGTAATGTCTCAAAGGCTTTATGTAATATGTAGTCATGTAGGCAAATTCGGCACGGTGCACTTCTCCCGGCCCGGCAGAAAGAAAGAAGTGCCCCACAATAATTTTATTTTTCTTTCTATTTAATTTCAAACGTTAAAAATAATAATAATAAATTTCAAAATCATTTCTCTCTCAATATAAATCATTTATTTTCATCACAATAAACACCTATACAAAATTTACTCAAATTATTTTTCTCTTCATTTTTTCGTGTACTCTCATAAAACTCTAGAATTTTCCGACATTCTCGAACATATATACTTCAAAAAATTTATTACTTTCTAACAAAACCCAATAAAACTTTAATCTATCTCAATTTTTACGGCATCACCGAAACTTTCGAAAAACCTTTGTAAATGCAAGCATGCCTCAGGTCTTCTATGCACAAGAAGCTGCCCGGATTTTGTTAATCGAGGATTCAGGGCAACACTTTCAAAGTAGTTTATTAGGTATTTGACAAGTTAAATTCCAAAAGACTTCTCTAAAAGGAATCCCTCATTGCCCATTACCATAAAAACTTAGCTGTACATTAGCGTAATCCAATACAAGGAAGAAAAAGAGACTGAAAATAAAACAAAGAAATCAAGAAGAGGGGGAAAGGGAGAAGAGGAAAAGAAGCACACATGGTCTCTTCGCGTTATCTACACATATAGCCGCTAGGAATTTTCTTCTAAAGAATCGATAGGGACTACAACCTGCCAAACCTTAATGTCACAGTCCAAACCACCGCTGTAAAGGAGGTAAGCTTCATCCGATGAGTTGCAACGATCAATTGCGGCAGTCAAGCACTTGACGGGCCCTCTGTGCCCTTCCAAGACTGCCAGACAAGTGTAATTTCTATCAGCAGTACCTCTCCAAATCCTCACAGTTCTATCTGCTGAGCCACTACACACCAATTCAGACACAACAGACAAGCATAATATGGAGTTGGTGTGTCCCCTAAGCGCATCCACAACCTCCAAGCTGCCACTAGCTCCCTTCTCCCACACCACTATGGATCTGTCACATGCACCAGAGTACAACACAGACCCATCACTGCTCAGAGCCAATGCATTAATCCCAGAATTGTGTTTTTGTAGAGTTGCAACCAGGGAATGCTTCTTCTGATCTCCTTGGTTTTTCTTCCACACCTTGATTTTCTTGTCAGCTGAGCCCGTATAAACATGTCCGTCGTTCGATAACACCAGCGCATTTATCGCATCATCATGCGCGTTTGTCAGGGATTCTAAGCATTTGAAGTCCTTCGTTCGCCAGATTTTGAGCGTCCGATCCCATGAAACGGAGTAGAGGAGCGACTCATCCTCTGATAAAGCAAGTGCAGAGACAGCATCAACATGATGTACCCAGGTACTTTTTTTGTGCCTTCGAATCTGGACCCGGTTATTGGGCATCAGAAGCTTAGAGGCACGGTCGCCAAGCGTCGGGAGTGTGGCTGAGTGGGTGTACTTTGGATGATCAGGTTCGTGATTGTTGATTTTCCATACGCGGATTTTATTATCCTGGTGAGCACTAAAGAGTTTGTCAGCCAGGACCACCAGGGACTTCACCGCACCCTTCCCGCCAGGTACCAGGTTGCTAAATATCGGACTTTCCCGATCGGATTCAGCGTGTAAAGCAGTGCGCTTCCAGGAACGGATTTCTCTGTCGGAAGAGCCGGTGTAGAGGAATTTTCCAGCAAGGGTGAGACAAGATATGTAAGAGTTATGGCCTTTGAGAGTGGTGAGGCAGTGGTGGTGGGTGTTGGGAAGATAGTGTTGTTGCTGGAGGGATCGTGAGGCGAGGGAAGGAACCGACTGGAGGCTTCGTAGGGAAAGAAGAGAATTTAACTCCGGTTCATGGTAGCTAGACTCAGATTGAGGCTCATTTTTCGATTCAAAAGATCTTCGGCATGCCATAATTCCCATGTTGGAGAGAGGGAGGAAAGCAAGGATGGGGCTGAAGAAAGTCATGAGGTGACCTAAATATATAGAGGTTAGGAATTTGTCAAGGGGGAATCGTTCGTGTACCTAAAGCAAAACACTTTTTGTGCATGCTTCTTTTATTATTTACACCTCCTAACTACATATTCTGTCTATTTATTTATTTATTTATTTTTCATGTCATGGTTAGTTAATATGTCAGTAACTGTAACTGTAAATTTCCACTCAATATCAATTATAGATATAAGGGGTCGTTATTGGCATAACAGTGAGGATATAAGAATAACTCATTTTCTACTGTCTAGACGGGCCGGCGTATGTTGAGTATAGGAATTCGCCCAGCGAAGTAGAACTGTAGAAGGGCATCAACCTACTTTTATATATTAATTAGGCTTATCTAGAAAAAAAATATTAATTAGGCTTGCTAAGTTAGCATGGGGCATCGAGCCTTTTTTCTTCTTCTTTTTTTTCCTCCCTGGCCATCAAGCTTACAGCTTTACAGTGTCCCACGGGCTCTCAAACGTGGAGACAGTGGAAATCCGATGCTTAATTCCGGGGAAAAAGACAGAAAATAAGTAAGTAAAATGAAGAAGTGAAGAAAGAAAGACAGGTCTGATCGGATTCAACAGTGACCCGTCGTTTGGCAGCTATGTTTTGTCCAAATTAATGAATGACCATGGCAAGTTGGGCCAGGACTACGTACGTGAGAAGACCCCTTTCTTCTGAAGGGTTTAAGCAAGTGTCCAAGACTCTTCCTGGCTCCACTAAGAATATATATAACTGAGATTACCCTAGTTTATAGTCTACATCACCACCTATATATATATAAATATATGTTTCTCGACCGGGAAATTGCAGAACATATATAATCTTGCCATGTATGACTTTCCCCTGTATAGGCTAACAAGATCAGGAGAAAGATCTTCGAATTCTTTGCTGGAACGAAAGATATTCAAACTTTCATTAAACAAAACTGCAAAATCGAGTAAAAAAGCTACAGGTAAAGTGGCATTCATTCAAGTAAGCGGCAGGTGGCATGGATATAATGTTTTCAATATATGCTATGACAGGGTTATTGAAACGTGAAGATTTCCTTTCTCAGCTACTGATCGCCCTAGTGGACGACAATTCCATGCTGCTTATCTTTGAGTATGTCTTGCACTATTATATTCTAGCTAGTCAGTGATCCCTATATGATATACTTTTTGGCAATATTCGCTTAAGAAAAAAATAAGAGAAAATATTGCGATCAGGTTGATCTGTGCAGCCATCTGTCTACAACCTTAATCAGTTAATCCCTTGCTTTTGCTGCAATATTGTCAAATTCATTTTCTCTCATTATTATACACGTGATATGCTACTTTTGTTGCCACAAGTAGTTCCCGCTGACATTTCAATGGATTCGAGCTAGCTTGCCTAGCTAGAATAAATGGGTTCGGGTTTTCATTATCTTGGCAAACGACTCTTGTGGTAACTCGACTGGCAGAACCTCCTCCTTTCAAAAGAACTTTCGGTGTGGCTCCTGGCTCATAGATATTCTCGAGTAGCACCATCCATGTGCTGACTAATTATGGCACCTGATCCGGTCTTTGTCTCCTCTCTCTCTCTCTCAATTGGGAGATTGTATATTTCTGAAAGATCACCAAAAGTATGTTTTTATCTATTTTTAACTTCGACGGTGGGGGATATCGCCAGAACGCCATAGGGTTCCAAAAATACGTGATTCATAGATGATAGAAGGGTGGTCTGGTCCCTCTCCCCTGACCCTCCCTATCCTTTTCTCTCTCCAACTTTCTCAAATACGAGCCTTTTAGGTCTGGTTTTGCTTCCTTGAAGGTACAACAGTTAGGTAGCCAAAGTAGGACCCTCTTTTTTCTTGGCTTAAATGCACCCCATGCCCCTGAGGTATGCGAAAAGAGCAAATATGCCCCTAAGGTAAAGAAAGTCATTTTCATACCCCTGAGGTATACTTTCAGGAGCAAATATGCCCCTCCGTTATGTGTCGTTTGAAACCCTAACGGTAAATGCTGACGTGTCAAAATTAGACACGTCAGCACCAATTACAGCTCGACACCTAGCATTTTCGAAATTAAAAAAAAAAAAAACAGAACAGTGTGTGGGCCGTGGGGGAGAACCCCCGAGCGGCGAAGGGAGCTGGGCTCCCTTCGCCTCTCGGGGGTTCTCCCCCACACATTGTTCTGTTTTTTTTTAATTTCGAAAATGTCAGGTGTCGAGTTGTGATTGGTGCTGACATGTCTAATTTTGACACGTCAGCATTTACCGTTAGGGTTTCAAACGGCACATAACAGAGGGGCATATTTGCTCCTAAAAGTATACCTCAGGGGTATGAAAATGATTTTCTTTACCTCAGGGGCATATTTGTTCTTTCCGCATACCCCAGGGGCATGGGTGCATTTAAGCCTTTTTTTCTTTTAGGGAAAGGAAAAGGAAAACACCACAAGTGGCTTCGAGGGGAGTAACAAATGAATTTACAGCAGTAAATCCACGCATTTTTCAAAAATGTCTATTTTTAAAAGAGAATGGCAATTTATAAGCTCACAAATTCCCTTGCTTTTAGCCGGAATGTGACAGATCTTTTCTTTTTCCAAAGAACTTAGGGAAAGGGGAAAAGGAAAAGTAGGACCTGATTACTTTTTTGTGTACCCATTTAGCAGATATTAATCTTTGGAGTCTCTCTCAATCAGTCTCAGGGGCATATTTGCTCTTTCCGCATACCCCAAGGGCATGGGTGTATTTAAGCCTTTTTTCTTTTAGGGAAAGGAAAAGGAAAACACCACAAGTGGCTTCGAGGGGAGTAACAAATGAATTTACAGCGATAAATCCACGCATTTTTAAAAAAAGGTCTATTTTTAAAAGAGAATGGCAATTTATAAGCTCACAAATTCCCTTGCTTTTAGCCGGAATGTGACAGATCTTTTCTTTTTCCAAAGAACTTAGGGAAAGGGGAAAAGGAAAGCCGGAATGTGACAGATCTTTTCTTTTTCCAAAGAACTTAGGGAAAGGGGAAAAGGAAAGGAGGACCTGATTACTTTTTTGTGTACCCATTTAGCAGATATTAATCTTTGGAGTCTCTCTCAATCAGTGTACACCACGTCCACTCCTACTTTTTCACGGTTTCTGGCTACCAAATGATAGCCGTTTTAGATGTTATATATTGGTATTTTGTTTTTTTGTTTTTTGAGCAGATGTTATTGGTATGTACTTAGTTGAGAGTGACCTTTACTCTGACCTCGATGGTGCTTTTAGTCGGGGGTACCTTTCTTTATCTTCTTCTTTTTCTAGGTTGAGCCGTCTGTGGGGACTCGTTATGTGAAGAATCTGCTAAAAAACAGACAAAAATTATAAAGAACGAGGTAAGAAGAAAATGATGCTTCGGATGAAACTATGGTGGCCATATATAGCGCTTTGTGGAAGGTAAGGTGCTTTCCAATTGGACATTCAAGGACGTATATAGGAACAGATTAGAAAAGTTTGTTATTTATTTGCAAATGTCCATATTACCTTAGCAATGTAGGACTACACATTTCAACACTCCTTCCCGACACTGATGTTGGATAGTCGTCAGAAGGTAACCGGACTAAAGCGAAAAATCTTACTTTGATACCATGTTAGAAATAAAAATTTAAACTTTGATAAGTGAGACATCCATTAATGAGAATACCCAATTAAATTTATTACATTTCTCACTTATAATTTTAAAATGTTTACATGATGAAATGCTCACATTACCTTAGCAACGTGAGACAACACATTTCAACAAAGGTAATGTCACATTGTCCGTTGACGAGTAAGTACTAAGTAGGACCCAGTTGTCTCTTATTTTGGTACGTTATCTTAGGGATGGCCAAATCCTTATCTTGTATCCTTTATCTTGTATCCTTTATCTGCCTACTGGTTTTCTTTCTTTCTTTATTGGCTAAAATGCTCAGTACGTCCTTGGGGTATGACCATTTCCCAATTTAGTCCTTAGGGTATGAATTTCCCTTAAAAAATCCCTGGGGTTTGGCCCTATTCTCAGAAGAGTCTTGCCGTCAACTTAATGGAAGGAATTGCTGACGTGGCTAACAGAAGACACGTGTTTGCTGACATAACACGTTTAAAAATTAGAAAAAAAAATAATACGAAGGCACGTGTATAATTCGAAGCTGAAATCCCTAAAATGCCCCAAAATCTGGCACCTCTATAATATCTACATCCACGCCGATCCGACAGCCAAAATCAGCCCTCCAGGCGACGTCGCCGACACTCATCTCCGCCGCGCGTAGACTCCTCGCCGTGGCCTTCCTCGACGACCCTTTGAATTTATACTTCACACTCGTGTCCCAGCATTGCATCTCGCTCCACTCCTTTCCTTTCGTCCACAACTTCCTCTTCCGCAAGACTCCAACTTCCTTTAAAGAAGCATTCTCGTCGCATTTCCCAAAGTACCAAAGCTTCATCGAAATCCTCTCCGAAGAGCCCAACTTACCGGACCGCTACAACTCCCGTGGCGAAGACGTCATGCTCCCCGAAGTGCCATACGAGCAATTCAGGGTCGGATCTCAGTTTTTCACACTGACCCGTAAGCACGCATTGATGGTTCTCAGAGACATAAAGTTGTGGAAGAAGTTCAAGCTGCCATGCTTGAACCTCGACTCGTGTTACCCCGAGGAGCACTACTTTTCGACGCTTTTGTCCATGGAGGATCCAAAAGGTGTACCCATTACACGCTCACGCGGGTGAACTGGACATACAGCATGGATGGCCATCCCCACATGTATACGCCGGAGGAAGTGTCCGCGGAGCTTGTGTACAAGTTGAGGGAATCGAATTCGAGCTACCCGTACATATTCGCCAGGAAGTTCTCGCCATACTCCCTGAAGCCGTTGATGAAGATCACCAATGATGTCATTTTCCGGGACTGACCTAAACCTGGCACGTGACTTCGTATTATTTTTTTTCTAATTTTTAAACTTGTCATGTCAGCAAACACGTGTCTTCTGTTAGCCACGTCAGCAATTCCGTCCATTAAGTTGACGGCAGGACTATTCTGGGAATAGGGCCAAACCCCATGAATTTTTTAAGGGAAATTCATACCCTAAGGATTAAATTGGGAAATGGTCATACTCCAGGGACGTACGGAGTATTTTAGTCTTCTTTATTTTTTAACCCTGAGTGTTAGCTCAGTGATTACCTCCTCCCCTTGGGAGGGTCCTTCCGGAGTTCGAAGCTCCTTATCCGCAGGATATGCCTGCTGCTATTGTTGACTAAAAAAAAAGTACATAATAAAAAAACCCCTGCGATCAAGGGGGTCAAAACCTGCATATATGTAAGGGTAGTTTTGCAGCAACTCATGAGACGAGGGCAAATATCTCTTCAAAAGAAGAAAAAGCGACCCAACGAATAAGATCAAGAGAATTCACGCTACTGGAGATAGAAATCACCTTACAAAGCTTGAAAATGTCAAATAAAGAGGAGCAATATTTCCTAGTATTTGACTTGCTAGCACTTGGCATTTGGGATAATAATTATCCTAATTCGTTTTCAGCCCATAATTGTAGAAGGATATATCACATCCTGTTTTCCACGAAGATTAGAGTGTTTTCATTGCTTATGTCATTTGGGCCTTCATATTTCAAAGTAAACTCACTGTGAGTCAAAAATTATAGGTTGGATTGTTGGCTTTCAGACATTGTCAAGGTTCAAATAATTCAAGCTAATCAACCAAGCCTGAGAGAGCTCATTGAGTCGACGGAGGCGGCATTTTCATCGAGATAAAAGAAAAATGACTCTGTTTTTTTTCCTTTCGAGGCTGTTTTATTTTTGGAAAGAAAGTTTTATTCATTTGTAAATAAGGCTCCATGCACTTTCACGCACGCGAGTGGATCTCACACACCCGATTCTCTTTTCTCCAGATCTGTATTCTAGTGGTGGTTTCCGATCAGCACGCATCGTGTGGTTGGTCTCCACTCCTTTCGGTGGTTCGTTCTGTCTCAGACCGACACTGACCGGCTGGCGCATGGGTGGCCACGCAAATCCCCTGCCTTGCGTGCCTCTCACTCCCTTTGTCAGTTTTCTCTCTTGACCGGTTCCTCTCCTCCTCCTACCGCTTTCAGCTTTTATTTTATGTTAGTCATATTAGCTTATTGTTTGTTGGGTTTTTCTGTCCCTTATGGGTTTTTGTACAGCTTTTAGGTCGTCCTGCTCATTAACTCACCGACTATTCTGAGTGTTTGGTTGACTATTTAGAGAGTGTTCTTGAGGTTCTTAAATTTCCTTGATTTTATTAATGAAATGTGCTGATATGATTAATTCCAAAAAAAAAAAGCTCTCTTCGTCGATGGGGCAGGAGGCGACAGAGGCAGCAAGATTGAAGGCATGTGGCTCCAATCAGTCGGAGCTGGCGGCCATAGCTAGATAACATCGGTGCTGGGGGTGAAGGATGGTGACTGGAAATCCTGAAGTGCATGGAGGTGAAGATCTGAGTAGATGACACTCGGGTTCAGCAGGAGAGGATCCGATCCTTCGAGGAGTGAACTCAGAGCCGGAATGGGGTCGGCAGAGGTCAGAGTAGCAAGAACAGCACTTTTGGGGGCTGCTTGAAGTGCCAAAAGCAAGTACTTTGCTCAGGCGTTCAAAAGGGAAATTGTCCTATGCTTACTTGGTATTTTAAGTCTTTTTTATTGTGTTTGCATGCCATATTTGGTCCTAAAACTTTGGCTTGAAAAAATAATTATAAAATAATCAAATTAATTTTTTTGTAAATTTAATACTGATCATACGATGTTATTGTAAAACTCATTCTCTCTGAAATTTTATATGAACAAATATGATAGTATTAAATAATGTAGAGTTTAACTGTTATGTTCATCTCTCACCAGCACCATATAATTTAAATATGGAATTGCATAAGATTTTAATTCAAAAATAATCTCTCATTTTTTTTAATCGACAACGTCTTCCACGTGGATGTCGTTTCCAACAACCAACTTTATGAGATAAAGATGGAAATAATTTGCATTAAATATAAGTGCATTAATTATAATTTGTATCTTGATGGAGATAATTTAGCTATTTGTATTTTTAGAATTTGATGTTCTACCAAACGACATGAAGTGATATTTTGAGGTGACGTAGCAACAATAATCTTGTATCCCTAACTTAGATTTTGTACTTCTGTAAAATAAATTCAAAAATAATTTGTATCTGACAAGTTGTTCTACCAAACCGCATTAAATTATGATGCGATAGTAGGAAAAAGTTACAATAATTAATTCTGAGCTATGAGAGGACGATAAACGATTACTTGTAAGAATTAAAACGTTTGACAGTTGTAACCCAGAAGGTATATAAATAAATATTTTAACATCATCACCTTACAAAAGAAGAAAGACATTTTCAAACGTATTAAAATAACCTTAAGCACAGCATATCATACAAGTAATTTTCAACAAAAAGTAAGAGTCGGTATCGCAACCATAATTTTCATTTTGGCTCTATTTTAGAATAAATCAAAATTTTCAGAAATAAAATTCGAAAATTTCGATTCCTTATCTGCAAAATAAACACTACCAAAATACAATCTAATTTAGCACTTTTGAAAGGATTTATTCCCAATTTGTTTGGATTCTCAAAGCGCAAGACTATCGACTCGAACTAAAATATGATATACTATGTAACAAATGCAAGGAAAAAGAATTTGGAAACCGTGTACAGCTCTTAGAGCAAAAGAACCAAAAGAGGAAAATTTTTAAGCAAAGAAGAAAACATTGGAAGCTACAAGACCAATCTGGGTTTTAGGCTCCCGAACCCAGTTGCCAAGCTCAATTCTCTTTTGCCCAACCATCGTCTTGAGCCTCTGAGTGAAGGCCGAATCATAAGAAACCAAGTTGATCTCATATACTCCTTCAGCATCGCCAGCCTTCCTTGCATTCGGCCCCAAGGAGATGTGACTGAGAGAGAGAGAGAGAGAGAGAGAGAGAGAGAGGGGAAAGAGGAGCTGAGCACAAACGGCAGGGAGAGGAGGGCACGGGTGACGGCTCAGGCTGACGGCAGGCAGGGAGCAACGAGGGGGTGAGGGCCCGGGTTCATGGCAGGGAGAGAGGTGGGGTGAAGCTTGGAACTTTCAAATAGATTTGAAAGACTTAGGTCTTTCATTGGTTAGGTTAAGTGACTTGGGTTTCGACCCAGGTCACTACTTTATTTATTTATTTTTAAACAGAGCACCGTTTTGAGCCATGTATTTTTTTTAAAAAAAATTATACTAGAACCGGAAATTCCGGCATTTTCGCCAAAATTTTCGGTTACGATTCAATTTCAAAAAATGGCCGGAACTATTACCGGAATTGGATGTTTCGGTTTGAACAGGAACAAATGCTCACCCTTAATAAAAGGAAGGAGGGGAGATACCAACTAATTGGAAAATAATAGCTTTTGGTGACAAAAGAGGTACCTTCTTCGTAAAACCTTGCTTTCACGGCTTGCTTGTTTGCTTCTTCTCTGTTTTGTACTCTCTCATTGATTAACCCATGATTTGATCGCCATCTTGCAGGATAACCACCATTATGTGAGTTTCCATTTCATAGAGCTGGAGATCAATGACTATTTTAATCCAATATGCTTCACCTATTCCTCTTTTTATAATCCTTTTTAAAATCATCAGCATGAAAAGGTCGGTCAGCCGTTGAGGGGTAAAATCTACTCCTTTAGGGATCTTAAAGTTGACATATATCTTAAACCAAAATGAAATTCAAAGATCTGAGATTAACTTCAATTTTGATCTTAATCATACAAGTGATGGGATTTAACATCCCACCGATGAGAAATAAGGTACTCAAGGTCGGAAAAAATTTCGGTTCTAAAACTTGAGTTCTAATATATTCTAACATAGGGTTATGATGTTGTCAACAAATTAATTAATTCTATTAATATAGTCAATACATTAACAGTGAAGTTAAAAAAGAAAAATTGAGTTATTAATATATTATTTAATGTAATCGGAGTCATTAATGAAATTTATTAATGAATTATCAATATTAAAACCCTGATTAGAAATTATTAGAATTGAAAATTTTCACAAATTTTTACACAAAAAAATATAAAATTCCAATCTGCCTAAACATTTACAAATCTATAAAAAAATTTAAAAATCCTACCAATTTTTTTGTAAAACGAATAGCGTCTAGACAACATTCAATTACCCCTGCCCAAAAAAAAATTACCCCCCAACTCTATACAGCAGCCTCTAGAGGGTGGTATTGGAAACAGTTTCCACTAAAGGATAAGAAACTTATCCCATTAATGAAAGCGACACGTCGACATGAAGTTTGTTAGAGTCTTCCATTGATTAGAGACTATTTAATTTTGTGTTTAATATACCCGTTGGGTCACCTCTTCCCATTGCTAATTGGTATTGAATGAAATTTGACATGGTATCAGAGACTTGGCCCACTTGTTTGTGTTCCTCATTATTGTCCACGTGCATGGACCATGTTTATTCGGCCTGCACGTGAGGGGAGTGTTGTAGTTTCACATTAATTAGGGATCATTTAATCTTGTGCTTCATATATTCGATAGACCACCTCTTCTTATTGTCAATTATTGTAACGAAACTTGACAAAGGTGAACTATATTTCATAAAGCGCTGCCTACTCTGGTTTGCTATCGAGAGCATCACGAGTAATGGGGTCTTGCACCGTTGCACGCACTAGATTCACAACCAGAAGTATCTTGTCCGTTGACCATGTCATTCACTCAGTTTGTCCCAGAAATCCCACTGTCACTTTCGATTAGCAAGATTCAATGGTTTGTAGCCTTTCACCGTTCCTAGATGTGACTTGGTGTTGGAATGCGTAGGTCTGTAGCTCTGTACCTTTTCATGTATCTCTCTTGGTTCGAACCTCTTGTTGAAAAGAGCCGACACTATTTCGACGCGAACCGGTTCCAGTTCTCTCTTGCCAAAATTGCATGGTATGTTTCCATTCCAAGCAGACAAGATGGAAAGAAACGCAAGGAAGAAGTCTTCACTGAGTGTCACAAACAGAGAACTTCACATGACATTTGACGAAGACCTGATTCCGGTTCGCCTAATTTAGATAATCAAACAATATTCTGGAGGCCTTCACATGGGGCTCAAGTACTAATCAAACTCCACGAGAAGAGTATTGGTTTCTCGTTACAAAAAGAAGCTTCGGGGACGGGGATGGGAGGTTATTGGGGCCCGTCTGAAATCCTCTTAGCCAGGCTGCTGTGGGTAAGGCCCAGAGAAGATCGCATCTAGATTCAATCAAAGCCCAAGGCTCACGCGGTTTCTACGAGATCCCCGGTCAACGTTCGCCTGGGTTAGCAACAATTTGGGCCTCAGTCCAGCATGTTGAGAAGATGAAATGTTGGAAACAGACGAAGAGCTTACAGCACAACCACCCCCACCTCCACCAATAGGGCTGCTAAGAACAAAACCGAGCCGTAGACCGGATTGGACCAGTTTTGTAGTTTTTATCTGATGAATCCGGTCCAGTCTAGACCGGATTGATGAAACCGGATTAATGCGATCCGATCCGGTCCTAATTTTTTAAAAATCGGTCCAGACAGGACCGAAGAGCATTTAATTTTTTTTTTAAAAAATAAAATATATATTACGTACTGCGCAGTAGCTGCAGGAGCTCTGCGCAGTGTTAAAATTTTTTTAAATTTTTTTTTTTTAAAAAAATAAAACCGGTCTGGACCACTTATAAGTGGTCCGGTCCGGTCCTCTATATTTTTAAGACCGAAAATCCGGTCCAACCGCATTCCGATCCAAAAATCTGACCGAATTTCCAGTCCTGTATCACTATCCACCAATACTGAACAAACCTTCTCCTTCCCCAGACTCTCTCTCTCTCTCTCTCTCTCCGATTGGTGCCATGGATATTTCCTTTATAAAATATAGGGATAAATACACTTTGCCCCCTTGTCTTTGAGATCATTTACACTTTGCACCCCGATATTTTATTTTTGATACATTGGACCCATCATCTTCCACATTTTTCCAATCTGGACCCCGTACCCGATTTTGGCCGTTAAAATTGACGTATTCCGTTAAAAATTTACACATTTCCCCCTTATCTTTGGGGGTATGTACACATTGCTCCCCTTATCTTTGGAGACATTTACACATTGCACCCCACGTTTTAACGGAATCCGTCTAAATTAACGGGCAATTTGGGTACGGGGTCCAAATTGAAAAACTGTGTAAGTTAAAGGGTCCAATGTGTCAAAAATAATACATCGGGGTGCAAATTATAAATGACCCCAAAGATAAGGAGGTAAAGTGTATTTATCCCTAAAATATATCATACGTCAGCTCAGATTGCAGGGCCCTAGCTTTCTAACAAGATAGGGCCTTTCCCGCTTGATCCAAGTCAGCACAGAACAAACTCCACATCACGTGAAGATTACAGGTCAGACTCCAGCTCAATCTACTACAGTTCATGCACTTTGTAACTAATTCTGGATTAGTTAAATAATTAGTTAGTTTGGATGTGTACATACATATGGTGGGTTTGTTTTGTAAAATTTCAGTGTTGTTAAAATTTTAGGTATTGAGTTTAGTGAAAAAGTGAAGAGAGAGATAATTTTTTATATTTTTTGTAGTGAAAAGTTATGATTTAATGGGAAAAGAGAGATTATACTATAATATTTTATTGTGTTAAAATTTTAGAGGGCGTAAAATTTTATAACATAAACACACACACACACACACACACACATATATATATATATATATATATATATATATATATATATATATATATGAGAACCTTTCTTCTAAACTAAGTACATACATAAAGGTAATTAGTTTGGATGTGTACATACATAAAGGTACCTTGCTTCACTGACTGTCACTCTCATCGCCTTCATCGCCAACCATGGACTCCCAGCTTCCCGCCTTTTCTCTCTCATGATCTTAGTGCTCTGCACCTTTTCCTTGGCTCACTCGTCGACGATCGGAGTCGACTACATTTCGCGTCTCCTCGAAATCCAGGACCGCGAGCGGGCTCCTCCCTCTGTCCATGTAGTCGCGGTTCGAGCCGTTCTCCGCCGCCTCCTTCCTCTCACTCTTCCCGCTTCGAGTTCCAAATCATGTCCAAGGTCTATATAATTTTATTTCACTGGCTTTTTTTCCTCTGTTCTCTGTTTGACTGCGGATAAAACTTAGGAGAACGGAAGATAGCTCATTTTGAGCTTTTATCATCGCGGACCTGAAAAAGTTAAAACTACTTATTGACCTTCACTCTCATCTATATTGCTTGGTTGGATTGCTTAGAAATCGAAAGCGAAACTTAAAACGTACACGAACATATACAACATAATGTATTCGTGTTTACGTGCGCGCTTTTGTGCCCATAGATAAATGCGTGGGCACTCACATGCCCATAAACTTGATTCTACATAGATTATCGACATTTGCCATGAGAATCAGAATTGTGTGCAAATTTAGCCGTCTTAGTCAGTGCATACTCTGCAGAGCTTCTAGTATATTGTATACTCAACAAAATAACAGTTCTCCTTTTTCTTTGCTTTCAATTATGGAGTGGCTCTCACTCATTCATTTATATCGAATAGGACCAATGTGGTGGTGAGTTTTGCTTTATAATCAGGAACAATCCTTCTTTCATTAGACGTGGGGATCCTGAAATTCTGTGAGATTTCTTCACTTACTACCTTGTAATTATCTCTGCTGAAGAGTTTATTTCCTTCGTTCTATGGACTTGGCCCTGTGTTCTAAATCGTTTTGATGTTCTGCATGGAGATATCGAAATCCTTCTTTCCCATGTAATTTTATTTCTTTTACTTGCTTACCAACTTTCTATTTTGCGTTTAACAACTCGAGATACTTTATATTCTTATGTCAATACCAAATGTAGTATATTTGTTGTTTCAGGCTTGTTCATTTTGCAGTCGAATGGTTTTTTCTTTTTTGGATAAGTTCAGTCAAATGCTTTTCAAATACCTAAATTGCAAATGTAAAAAATGCATCTGAGTGCGAAGCCTTTCCATTGCTTTGACAGAATGGTACAACATTGCTTTTAGCAAAACTTGTTTTCTCATGGGCACCAGTGCCATCATCCCTGAAAATAAAAGCACAGTTGTGAGCATTGTAATTCGTTTTTTGTGAGTTGCATTGTTTTCTTAAATAATAACGTCTAATTACAGGTGGGGTGGACCACTACCACAAAGTTGGTTAGACCAACAACTGATTCTGCAGAAGAAAATTCTTAACAGAATGTATGAGCTTGGAATGACTCCAGGTACCAACGATTCCTTACCATCCAGTTTCTATATTTGTTTCCTCTTTTTGAAATACTGTCCAAGATTGGAATTGCAAATTCTTGTTTAGTAGTAGAACCAGTGTAAGTGTGTTTTGATAAGATTATGTCGTAATTGCTTTTATTAATCTTCACATTAACATGTTATTTTCCTGGAATATAACAATGTTAAATTTCTGATTAGTGTATGTCTGATAAATTATTGGAGCTAATCTGTGATGAAACTTCACATTTTAAATTCCTCCAATCTTCATTGGGTTGGATAAAACCACTATATCTTTTTGCTTTTGTCCTGACCTTTCAGTTGCTAGGATTAGGTCTCATCACACTGCTTATTGAGGTTGGGAGCTCCTCTGTAGGAAATCTTAGAATCATGTAGAATTACTCTTGCAAGATCTTCTTATCAAAAACTAGATTTTTCAGAAGATAGTGCACTGGGAAAATAATATATTCATGGATTACTTTCATTTTCTCCCATGTGTTGGTCATACTTGTAATTCATGCAAACTCTGCTGTACAGTTCTTCCAGCCTTTTCTGGCAATGTTCCTGCAGCATTAAAAGGTATTTTTCCGTCAGCAAAGATAACACGTTTGGGAAATTGGTAAGTACTGAAATGTGCAACGACTTGTGAACTGACATCTGACATGCCTTTGGTTGACAGCTATGGAATGGTTTGATACCATAAGTGTTTTCATTCTGAAACATCCGAACTTAAGGACTTCTAAGACATGATTCCCAAGGACTCCTGCCACTAAAGGTCAGTTTCAATATCTCAAGGGTTTGGAGTTCGAGTCAAAGGATCTCTTTGGAGGCATAGACATTTCAGCAGATACCACGATACCAAAAATTGGGCAGATTTATTACTATTGTTCTTGTGAACAGAAGATGTCCGAAATCTTAAATGAGATATCCAGGACTTTCACCATACAATTGCATGCATATATGGCCCAAATATGCTTTCTTATAGACATTCCACACCGATCCCCCACTCTTGAGAAGATGGACTATTTGTAAATAAGACAAAATTTGAAAATTAGCGGCAAAGACTCCTTGGCTGCCTTAATTGTGGAGAGAACACATAGATGGAAGAGTAAAGAGGCTTTCCAAGAAAAACAGGAGAAAATAGGGAATGCAGTTGGAATAAAAAGGGATACTCATCATTTAAACCTTGAGGATGATTAAGTCACACATAACTGAAATGAAGGATTTTATGATGGTTCTAGAAATTAATACCTTTGATAAACCAAATAGGTCCTGAAGGCATCAGACTCCAACATGCAGCTTGAAGAATTAAGATTTAGCTGCTGCATTATTTTTCTTTCTGTCATTATAGCACCAGAAGATGTGGAATCTCTATCATATTCTGATTCCACATTTCATACACTTCTATTCTCTTTCAATAAAATATGAAGAATTCATATTCCACTTCCTGATCCTGCTCTATCGCTGTTCCCTGTCATTAACTAGGTCTGTGGATAGGAAATTAGTAGTGTTCAGAATTTTACATTCTACAAATTGCCTTTTGGGCAGAGTCTGGAAGGACTGATCACATATACAACTGGTAAGATATTTTCTGAGTTCCTTCTCTGTTTCTTTCTCTTCGTTATTATTATTACTTCTTATATTAGTGCTGAAAACCCTTAGCTCGTCTGAGTGAGTATGAAACAAATGAGTATTATATATTCTTGAACCTATCCAAACACAAATTTCGAAGGGCACTGCCCAAGATAAGATAGAGACTAAGAATGGAGATATTCGAAGTTTTCTTTGTTATTTGCTATGCAATCGGCCTTAATGTAGAAGAATATACATAACTGACTCATCTCTTTTTCTGTAATTCAAAACCATCATTGAATTACATTAATAATATTTGGGTATAAGGTTGGAAATTTTGTCATTCACAGAATAAGGTTTGTTTGTTGGTTTGTTGAATTGCGGTCAACACATTAAGGTTCAGAACCCCATGTCCAAGTTGTCTTGAAAAAGCAATTTAGCTGCTCTTCAATGAATTCTTCTGCATCAAAAACATGCTGCAATACATTTTCATGTCAAAACTTGCCCATTAAATTTTCTCAACAGTGCATGCTTCAACTTTCAATTTCTCTGTACAGTTTATATACTTTTTCATCAAATTCGAAATATTCTACATTGAAATTAATGTTCTTGTAATGATTTTGGAACCTACACCAGCGATACATTCAACGAGAACACTCCGCCTGTAGAAGCCACAGTTTATCTCTTCATTAGGGGCAGCAATATTTAGGGGGATGCAAAGTGGTGATAATGATGCTGTCTGGCTAATGCAGGTGAATTTCTTGCTCTTCATTTAGGTTTTACCAGCATGCAGATCCATTAATCATGAATCCTCTCTGGCCTTGGTTCTTTCATATGTTCTGAAGCTTTTCTTTAGTCTCTTTCCATTTTGCACTGACTTCAATTGTGGATCTTACATTCCCTGCCCCTTTCTCTTCTTGTCAGGGGCGGCTGTTTTCGTATGATCCCTTTTGGAGGCCCCCACAAATGAAGGTTATTTCTATGCTGGCCTTTGTTGTGTTGCTTTCTAGTTGTTAATGAAATTTTCAATTTTAAGCCTGTTATCAGTCTAATTTACTCCATTTGTTTGAGAAATGGTGTTAAAGCGTCTACAGGTCAAACCAAATGGAGGATAGAAAGTTCGTTGATCTAAAATTGAAGCATTTGATATAAATTATCAACTGTGTAGTGAACTTTTTGTCATCATGATTATAGTCCAGTTTCCTTTTGTAGTCTGCTTTTGGGTGACAGTAACCTATGCTTGTTCACAGGCGCTTTTACATTTTGTTCCTGTGGGGAGGCTGGTAGTCCTTGATCTGTTTGCAGAAGTGAAACCCTTATGGATTACTTCCGAACAGTTTTATGGTGTTCCTTACGTATGTCAAGTCATTGTTTGGTTTTCTAGTTAGCGATGATAGCTAGGACAATTTACTATTTGAGAAACACAATGTAAGATACTTGTTAACTGGTCTTTACTGTTGAAAAAGCTTCCAATACTTAATATTCCTATATAAAACGTCTAGCATTTTCCTTTTCACCGCTTGTTGACTAAGAATTGAACCGCAGAGCTGGCATTTGGTCGAGTTTGTCCCTGCAGTAGAGATTGTGTTCCATTCTTTTTCCATATTCATTGATAATGCATACAGTAATGCCAAAACTAATGTTAAATAGGTCATTTGAGATTAGTCCAGTGGCCAAACAACAATCGTTAAAGTTGACCGCTTGGCAAAAGTTTCAAAAACAATGCTTTGTACATTGAGATGGATGCTTACATAGATGGTGATGCCCTACTAACTACCTTTTGGTGGTTTCTCAGTTCATTAATTTTCCAAGCCTTCTGATAAATTTGTATATTCTACTCTCCCTCTGATTTCTAATTTGATTTGTTAGTTTTCTACTCTACAGGTGTATGCTGCACAATTTTGCCGGAAATGTTGAGATGTATGGAGTATTAGATAGGATAGCATCTGGACTGGTTGACGCTCGTCAAAGTGAAAATTCCACAATGGCAACTGTGTACATTCTGGTTTTGCTTGTTCCTTCAAGATATTATCAATTCCTTACTTATAGCATAAGGTTTTGCAGCCACAGAATCAATCGTCTTGTGTCATTCTTAGAAAACATTCTGGCTGCATTTATCTCAGCTTTGAGTCATGGGCCTCTTGTTTCCTTCATATTGTTACGAATTATATTTGCTTTAATTTTTTTTTCAAATTTTCTGAGAAAAATATTGATGGAAAATTGCATGAGTCAAATACTTTAGGATGTTTATGAGTAATTATATCTCATGCTACATGGGCAGAGACCGAGATATTGATTGTTTAGTTAATGAAGGACTTGAAATTGGAGCACTAAACTAACTTTCCAAAGATTTCATGAGGAACAAGATTTGATTTCTGAGAGTTTTAATAAGTATAACAAACTTAAATTGTAGGCTGGCTGATAAAGCAAACCCCAATTTTCATAGTACCCTGTCAAAGAAACACACTGTTTCTAAAGCAATTAGTGGATGACCAGACAAATTAATGTTATAGATTAACACAAACTTGCTTTTTTGGGAAGATCTAATATCTGATCTTCACACCTTGCATTGTCTTGTTTGGAGCCCCTTTCCTTGGTCAGAGCTTGTAGACGACATAACCATCATATTTCCTAACCTCTCTCTCACCCCCTCTCCCTCTCTCACTCCCTCCCTCTCTCTCCCTTACCGTACTTTCCACATGCTTATGTAGGTAGAACAAAAGATATTGAACAACCTAATTTAGACCCAAATGTGCGGAAAAAACCTAGAGGGAGGTGAATAGGTATATTAAAAAATATCAAATAATTCCTTTTTAATACACACAACCTATTCTCAATTATATGAACTCAAACACACTGTTAACAATATTCAAATATCTAATTACCAATCAGATATGAACATATGACATATAAACTATAAAACTCAAATCTGAAAAACAGGAGAATCTGAAGAAACTTCAAGCGACTCCGAAGAAACTGCAACTGACAGAAACACAATTTTTCAGATGAACTTCAGACAAACGAAACACAATCAATTGAATACTTAAACCTGAAATCAGAATATCACAAAGAACACTTACCAACCAGATCAGTGAGTATGTTTACCAAATCTCAAGATTGAATACTCACAACACAAATGGCACACACTTGGTTAGTAAAATAGTGACTAATCAAAGCAAGAATCAATGAAAGAAATATAACACCAGAAATGGTTACGAAGAAAAACTCCCTAAGGAACGTCCTTAAGGAGAAAAACTCTTCGGGCCCGTAGGCCGTTCGAATCCACTAGCTTCCAACGATTACAAGGTGATCTATTGAAGCCTAACCTAGCCTATCAACAACCCTTGAATCAAACCCGATTTACCAAACCGAATCTTAACTTGAACATAGAACCTCTATGTCCAACAAGGAAGCCACTATCTCGAACGACACTTCATCTCAATGCACAAACCTTGTGCAATCAAGGACCACAGCTGAAACCTTCAGCCACTCCGATTCAGAACCTCTGAATCTTCAACTTCACGAAGACGAAAGGGGGAAAGCGGTGACCGTCACTAGATCCTTGTCAACAACTCAATCAACACCAAAGGAAGCTATTCACGAAATCAGCACACCATCATCAAGAAGGAGATGAATCAGATCTATACACTCGAGCTCTCTCAATCTTGAAGCCAACCAAATCTTGAATGCATGAAATCAGAATATCGCGTGAAGTCCTTTGCACCCAGTTTTCAGATCTGTTTTGTATACCCGTGATATGCAAAACTAACTCAGCTTCCTTCTAAAAACTTCTAGAATAGTAGGAAATGACCAGATAGCCCTTAATGAGGACTTCTTGATGACCAACTGTTCAGCACATCATTTCCATCTTCTAGAATCATTACAAAGGACAAAATTACCCCTACTACAAAAACTCACGTGATGCCAATTTGCCGTAACAGATATCAAAAACTTGGCATCACTGATAGTCATTTTCCTCTGGATTCTATTTTATTCAGCTCATGCATCTTTCTTTAACTACTTACTAACATGAAGGTTGGAGTTGGAATGTCAGTGGAAGGTATAGAACAGAATCCTGCGGTTTATGACCTCATGTATGAAATGGCTTTCCAACATGACAAAGTTGATGTCGAGGTAATATTAATTTTTTCCTCGACCTGCAGAATGTGGCTTGCTTAATCCATCTATAATGCCGATTCAAAATAGGAAAGTCAAATTGCAAGCACGATATGATCCATTAGTTACCACATAAAAACCTTCCCAAGTGGGACAAATTGTGTCCATATGTGTGTAGGTAGGTTATGGATATCATTACTATGGCTTTTGAAGAGGTATTCCTTGTAACCCTCTTCCTTCTGCCTGATTTGCATTGACTGGCACCAGGCAATGACTACCTTGTTTAAATATCAGCCAGGAATTGTGGACATTCTTTCTTGTTATGCTTCAACTATTTCATTGCAAGTCTTTTGTAAACTCATCTCCTACCTACAGTGTGTACAAGTATTTGCTTTCAAATGGTCTGTAAATTTATGCATTCATAAGGCCCTGAAAACCATCGTTCTTCTTAAAAAAAGTTCTTCTCAAAAAAAATTAATCACTTGTGGATTATTACTTTTGCTTCTCTTTGGTTTTGCTGTTTGTTTGAGGCGTATGGTTTTACATGACATTCACTTATTAACATCCCATGACTACCCCTATTTCAGGCATGGATTCACTTATATTCGACAAGACGCCACGGCCGATCAGTTCCTTTAATAAAAGATGCCTGGGATATATTGTATCACACTGTCTACAACTGCACTGATGGTGCCTATGTAAGTTCCCCTAACTAGTTTAATCGATTCTAAACTGTTAAGTAATGTATCCTTCCTGCTTTTGATCCCCGTGGTCAAAAGGCTATTCTCTCTGTATAGGTTGAATGCTTTTGAATTGCAATTACCCGTTTAGTTATTCTCGATGCATTCCAATATATTCGAATCTGAATCATGGTGATAAGAGTACAGGACAAAAACAGGGATGTAATTGTGGCATTTCCTGATGTTGATCCTGCCGTTATATCAGTACTGCATGAGAGCTATAACGATTATAGGAAATCAGAATCAAGAAGAACAGCCCTAGAGGAAATAATGGATTCATTTGATCCTCCTCATCTGTGGTATTCTACTTCCGAAGTGATACATGCATTAAAACTTTTCATCGCAAGTGGGGATGAACTATCGGAAAGTAACAACTCCAGGTTAGCATGTTCTCTGGTGTTGAAGGTTTTTCATACAAATCTTGGACCACTCTCTGTTGGTGTTGAAGCTTTTTCATGCAATCCTTGGACCACTGTTTTGTTACAAAAACTTTTCGTCTTTTAGTTACATGCCTCTTCTGTGCTAGGTATGACCTTGTCGACCTAACCAGACAAGCTTTAGCAAAATATGCAACCAGCGCAGCTATTCTTGAAGGTAATAGAAGCCTATCAGTTGAAGGATGTCCATGGAGTGGCCAGCCAAAGCCAGAAGTTTCTGGACCTGGTGGAAGATACGGACACACTCTTAGCTTGCCATAATGGTTTTTCTCTTGGGACCTTGGCTGGAAAGTGCAAAAAGGATTTGCTTGCTCAAGATGAAGAACAGGAAAAACAGCAGGTTTTGACCTCTACCATGTTAATTGCCAAATGATCTTGCAAATCAGTTGATTTTTTTGAGTAGAACGGAGCTACTGTAGGATTTGCCGCACCTCCTCTTGGGGAGGAGGTGCCCAGCTCAAATGGTATAGGCATTGACTTTTGAGGCGTGTATTTAGGAGATGTTTGAGGGTGAAAATTTTGAGTATTGGGGTTTAAGAAATATTATAAAGTAAAGATATGTTATGGGAGTCGGTGAAAAAGTAAAGAGATAGAAGATTTTTAATAAGTATTATAATAATAAAAAATTATGTGATGAATTTTTTATGATTAAACCTAAATATTTGAGCCAACTATTTGGACACCAAACATACCATTAATTTCTAGTTAGCTCAGACAAAAAAAAAAGACAAGGTTACTTCTGGGGGAGGGGAAATAGTATCTATTTATGTAGCCGGTAGCTGCCTGCAATAGATAAGAAAATAAATGGTGAGCCGTCCCGCGCCACAAGGCGTATTTTTTTTTTTGGTGTGGCATACGTACTTTATCAACTAACAGAGGGAATTTTCCCTTCACCTAATTAACAAAAAAAAAAAACTCCAACAGAGAGGAACAACGGCCAACGTCATCAACCACCGACACGTGGATTTAGGTAAATTAAAGAGAGATATTTTCTTCTCTATATAAACAATTAATTACTATCTAGAAGGTGCACATCCGACTTTTGTTTTCTTACGGGTAGGTTGAGGCGGTGTACTTTGACTAAACTATCTATAGATATATGGCAGGAAGTAGCCGCAAGGAAGACACCTCCTAATATTTTGCCTTTCAATTTTTCCCTTACTGTCATCCACGTGAGAAACCGTCTGGTCAAAAAGTCTTCTGGATAATTCCAGAAGGTCCTAAAAGCACGCGATGAAATTATACTATTACCCTTCTGTTAATAGTAGTCCGAATTCCGGAATGAAGACTTTTTTTTAATGGATCGGAATGAAGACTTTAATGGTTAAAACTTATCCGGGAAAAAAAAATTAGAGACATGAAAAATATGACTCGTACCCACAATTGTAAAATAATGTAACAAAATTAGTGAAACCAAGAAAAAATCCAAATCATCACTGCAAAATTAAATTATTCAAAATTTATCTACTTTGAAATAAAAATTAATTTATATATACCTTATTTTGTTGAGATCTTCTTTAATTTATTAATCAAGTTGTATTGTTTAAATTAAAGAGAAAAAAGTAATATATGAATCTTATCATATTTAACTATATCGATATTAATTATTAAATTCGGATAGTAAATTGGAAAGATATGGAAGGCAGAAAAAATGAAAAGGGGTTTCTTGTGGATTAAAAAAAAAAAAGAGAAATCTTTTAATTTCTTTAATTGCCGCCTCTCAGAAGCGTCAATTTTCAAAATGGCCCATTCCCATATTCCCACGCGCTTAAAACGACTATAAAAAAAAAACATTTAGGTTGATGAGTCCCCAACTCGACACCTATTATTACGAAAACTTGCACGTCTCTCTCTCCCCATCGCTCTGTCTCGTCTTTCAGAGTAAAAACGTCCATATTTTCCTTCGTCAACAAGGGCTCGCTGCAATGGAAAGAAACAACTCATATGGGGCAGGCGCGTCGTGGGCTGACCAGTGGGACTACAGTAACCCGGACCCCGTCCCTGCAGGAAACACCCAAAAGAACAGTAGTTCTACGGCCAAGTACAAACAGAAGGTTGGAGAAGGCCTTGGAAAGACCAAAGCTGTGGCTTCGCATGGCGTAAAGAAGGTCAAGGAAGGGACCTCCTTAGGCTGTCAATGGATCAAGGACAAGTATCACAAAACTACCCAGAAGCGTTAAAAGTCCCGCCTCATAAGTTTGATTGTCGACATCTCTCTCATATATATTTTCAAATTTCCTTTCCTTCCTCTCTTCGCTGTATTCATTGTTTCATATATAAATACACTTTTGGGATTTTCATGAATAATACGATTCTTCCCCCCCCCCCTTTTTTTTGCCGCTTTCATCTTTGTTTTACATCTTGTGTTCTTCGTATGATCTTTGATTTGATGAATCTCGTTCCTTGAAATGGACAATTAATTCGGATTTCTGTTCTGCAAAATCAATGGCATGGATTTGATGTTTTAAGGACCAAATTCAATGTAATTGGTCAAATCTTAGATTTTGAAGGGGAAAGTGTTTTGTTTCCTAACTGGACGGGTTAGAACTAGACGGTTTGCGCATGCAATTCTTTTAAAGTTCTGCAACTCTGTTGACCACGTGACCGGGTCCAACTATTACGGCGATAGAATAATAGTAGCCTCAAATGACCGCGTGCACGTAAATAGTACTAGTTTCAAATCTTGTGTTCTTCATAATGCATAATTTTTTTTTTTCTTTTTTTGAAGCAATTAATCTTCGGACATATGTTACATTTACATAAAAATGCAATACCAGGTCAACTTGACATTTGACAACTTAAGCCTTGTACCCATTCATTCGTCAGTTGATCAATGTACTTTTGGGCCTTAAAGCCTTATGGGGCACAACACGGCTCAACTTGCTTCTTTTGTGGGCCTAAGTAATTAAGCCTAGGCCCGTGGATGAGCTCCCCTCTTTAGCGTTGCCTTTTGGTGGTGATGGGCCTACGTATAATTATGTCCGTATAGGAATTTAAAAGGACAATTTATAAAAAAATACTACTTAAGATTTTAGGATACTACGGGCTTGTTTGGAACCCGGTCCAAGTCCTGGTCCTGGAGTTCAAATCTTGGTTTAAACCCACGTTTACGTTTGTGCGCTTTGGCTGGGTTCAGGGGTCTAACAATCTGCTACGTGTAACCTTCTGATTGGGCAGAAGTTCCGACATCGACCAAAACTGAAGCGTTAACACAGTTGTTCATTGTCTCGTCTCCTTTTTATCAAACAACATTACAAAACATCCAACGAAATTTGTATTCCTCCCTCTCACTGTAGCCTAACGTCGTCGGGTAAAAGATTCCACAACATCTTTCGCTCCCCCCATCTCCTTCCTTCATTCTCATTGCAACTTTATGGCGGGGTCCTGAAACACCAACAACCGAGTTAATGCCCCAGCGACCTCATATCCGGATATCTGCTGCTAATAACTCCCTTTACCTATTCACCTACAAACTATGCTTAATCGATCCACTGCCGTGTGTAAACGATCTAGAACCAGCTATTCCACTGAAAGTCATGGTGTTCGTCGTCCGTCCGCGTGTGCCGGAGTGCCCACGACGCCAGATAGCCGGGATTCGCGCATCGGCCAAAGGAGATTGTTCGCTTCCTCGCCAAGACCTACCACTGCTCCAAAGACGCTTTCGAAGTCCAAGGTAAACTCATATGCTCTTCTGCCAAAATTGTGGCGTGGATCTGTTTAATTCTAATAAATGGTTGATGTCCGTTTGCATAACAGATGTTTGAATTTACATGCTTGCGAGTGTTAGATGCAAAGAGGACCATTGTGTAGTTTCGACGGAGGATGCATGCGACTTCTTCAGGCAAGGACAGAAAAGAATCACGGGAGATGGTTTCTCCGGTGCCCGCTTAGTGAGGTGAGACGGGTTGATTATACAGGACCACCCCGGATGCTTCTACTGGGTAGATGAGCTTAATGCCAACGTATTGACTTGCCACATGTTTCAGTAGAAAACTCTATTGGTGCCCGCGATCTCTCGGCAGTTTGCTTATCTGTATTTATGGCGATGAATTAAAGTTATTGAGAACACGGTCTGAGTATTAGTGCCCGCGGTAGCTAGGATGGAGGCCTTGTGCTTAGTGGTCTCTCATGTACACGATGATCTCTTTATTAGTAAATGGAAGCATTTTACCGAGCAACATAGCAAACAATAACATGACTTCCATGTTCACAATTTTACAACGCTAGAAAGACGAGTACGTTTGAGCATGGGAAGTGGTCTCCAGTAGGATGAGCAGTGCACCGGAGTTAGACAGACTGCTGCATATTGTGGGATCCACGTACAACCCCAACCCACGTGGCGTTGAAGATGGTTTTTGAATGCACATACGCCGGTCTGAGTATTCTTTACTTTGGGTTTGTGTCGTCTGGACTCTGTAGAAGTTAGGTATAATGCGTCGGTTGTTCCCTACTTTAAAATACAGTAGGCTTTAAGTAAGACCCAGGGTCCAACTTCTGGAACCAGAGCCAGAATCAGGAACTAGGACTAGGACCTGGACTCGGTTCCAAACAAGCCCTACTTGTTTTTAGATTTGATAAATCAATGTCTGGTTAATTCATTCTTGCAAAATTATTCATTTATCATATTTTCATCTACATTTCTAATAAAATTGATGATGTGGGATGTTAAGGTGACATGTCACGTGTTTTAAAAATAAATAAAAATTATAATATCATTATGATTTAATATCTTATATTTAAATTATGATTTTTTATTTAATTTATTGTTATAATTATAATTATTTTTATTTTTATTTTTAAAGTGTCATGTCACATAACCATATATTTATACATTTACGCCATTAATTCCAGTATAAATTTGGATGAAAGTATGACCGAATAAGTGATATTATAAGCGTAATTTAACTCATACAGTGAGTTGTGAAATCTATAAACATAACCATGTTTTTAGAATGCATGACTATTTTTTCCCCTTATCATTAATCACGATTCGTTATTATCTGATCTACTGATAGTGGTAGCCATGACAACTTCTAGAGGGATCAAGATCCTCTGTAGACCCCACAACTTATACGTTTATCTCTCTTCAAATTATACTATGTAATTTAGTTAGAGAATTTACAAAGGATCTCAATCCCAGTGGAAGCATGGTAACCGATTAAGATCCTCTTTAATTCTTTGCTCGAAGTGTATGGTTCAATTTGGAGACAAATAAACACATGTAGACCATACAATATTCAATGTTGTCTATATTTGTCCACATAAAATTTCGAGCAATATAAACCCAACAATGTGGTCTACCTACTGTGTCTATTTCTTTCCAAATTGTAACATACAATTCGATCAGAGAATTACAAAAGATCTCAATCTCATGGCAACCATATTGTCATTGCCGATTAGCAGTGCAAGAAACAGCTAAAAAGAAAAATGATGAAAATGACTGAGATAGACATTGAGGTTTCAAAACCACTGAAATGGACAAATGACTAGCAAAGTAGATATTGAATTTAAAATTTTAAAGTGGTTGCAATGAAATTTTTGGAAATTTTCTCTAATGATAATGATTTTTTTAGTTCTTGTCATCCTTTTGAAATGTGAGCCTCTTAATAAAATTAAAGGAAATTTTAAAATTATCGTATGTATTTTTATGGAATTTAAAAAATGTATTTTTTCTATAATTGACAAATTACTGATATTACCGTTCAAGCATGTTTGCAAAATCATCTTTGTCACATTTTCATCAATATTTCTAATGGAATTAATGATGTGGCATAACAAGTTTTTCATTTGGCATGTTAGGAGTCTTGAAAATAAATAATAATAATAATAATAACTTATTATTATTATTATTATTTATAAAACATAACATTTTATATGACCATATATTAGCACTTAGCGTGCCACATCATCAATTAATTTTAAAATCTAAACAAAAATGTGATTAAGATAATAATTTTGTAAGTGACTTAATTTCAGACAATGATTTATCTACACATAAAAAATGTGACTGAGATAGTAATTTTATAAGTATAACCTAAATTCAGACAATGATTTAACTATACATAGAATGATTATCTATAGAATATAAATGTGTTGGATCATCATAATCTCTAGATTTTAGTAATAATAGTTGTATTGGTTCATTCAAATCTCTAGATTTTATAAATACTTTTAATTAAATTTTTGAGAATTTGACATTTTGGTCCTTAAGTTTATACCCTTTTACAATTGGGTCCTTCAAATTTAAAATCCTTATATTTTCAACCTTTGACAAAAACACTTATGCTAACTTCCCATCCATCCGCTTGACAGAGGTTAAAGCCACGTCATTTATATGTCCACGTGGCACATGCAACAATTAAAGGCGACATTTACTCTCTTCCTCCTTGCTACCCTCTGCTTCTTCCTCTCTTGAGCAGAGGGTGAACCACTTACTCTGAAGTCTGAACCCTCTACCCTTCCATTCTTGTATCCTCTCATTGATCTCTGTTAGGTTACGGGAACAAGTATACACCGTCGCCCCATCCTGCTAGTTCTTCCACTATGGAATATCTGATGAATACTCCAAATGAATAAACAAAAATAGGATAACAAATCAGTGCAGAAAAGAAAAAAACAAAAGTTAGAGAGAGAGAGAGATAAGGTTGCTAAGCTAACCCAATGCCTCAGGTTCCCGTTCCACCAGTGACAAGGGCGGTCATGCCCTTAAGAGACCATCTTTGGTCTCTGAAATTTGGCTATGCCTTTTCCATGTTTTTTCTGTTCCGTTTTTCTTCTCCCTTCAAGTAGTCAAGATGCAAAAGCTTGTAAGCACTAACAGCTTAAAATGGGTATATTGACTGGCAGCCGTCGAAGCAAGGGACACATCCGTTTTTCTTCTCCCTTTCTCTTCTTTGTTACCATTGATTTTGGCAATTTTGCTTACTGTGTTTTCATCTTTCATCGTATTCCTTTGTAGGAAACAACAGTGGTATTTGTAGTTTGGAATTTTGGAGACTTAAATATTTGAATCATGTAATACTGATATTCTACCAAATTGGATTCATCACAGACTCAGAACAAAAAACAAACCCCAACAACAAAAATCAGTGAAACATCGTTAAAGTTCATCACAAATCCACCGAAAACGAGAAATCCATAAAGGCTCCAAAACTTCAGCCTTACTAAATACTATCCATGGCCGACTAGGCAACAAAAACATAACAACTGATCATTTCTTTCTGTCTTTCCTCATCAGTATCTTAAATGCTTCCGAACTCATTTGCGACCAAAACTCGCTTGCTTCGCAGATTTTGTTAGCTTTGGTTTACCTGAATCGGGGAGAAACTTAACTGAAGGAAGACACCGGAGAAAATCAGTTTTGAGAGAGAGAGAGAGGATGACGTGGTTTATTGACATGCCACGTGAACATATAAATGACACGTGGCTTCAAAATCTGTTAAGAAGACGAAGGTGGACGGAAAGCTAACGGGAGGGTATTTTTGTCAAAGGTTGAAAATATAAGGGTCTTAAATTTGAAGTTTGAATTTCAAGGACCCAAATGTAAAAGAGATATAAACTTAAGGACTAAAATGCTAAATTCTAAAAAAAAAATTATATTTTGGATAATTAAGAATCTAATATAGTTCTTTAAACGTTTTCTGTCGAATGTGATATGTTTAAGATTGAGAGCTAGTTTTTTTTTTAAAAAAAAGAAAAAAGAGTAGGAGCTAGCAGATGACCATATTAATCCGCCTGTATTGATTAAGCATAATTAGCTGTAATTCAAATAGGTGATAAGTAGCAAAATATATTACCGCCTAAATTATATTTAAGATGTAAAAATACGTCGCCTACAATAAAAATGTAATCTATATTGATGTCTAAATTATGAGTTAATTAGACTTTACACCCACGTGGTTGGAGATATTGACACTTTGTATTCGGTTATTTTAATTGTAATATATTTCATTCATGTAATTATAGCTTATTTCGAATTGTACTTCTAGTCAATTTATTTATTATTTTGAATGAAAAAATTAACTATACACGTAAGTCCTACGTAAAGTATCTTAAAAATAAAAGAATTGAGTGTAAATTATAAATAATTATTTTTAAATATCAAGGTCAAATAGGCAAATAAGTCACATTAGTACATATAATTGAAATTTTCGTTTATTTTAATCGATAAATAATCGATAGGGTATAAACGCTGCGTAGATACGTAGAGTAATTAATCCCAAAATTGTTCGGGACACAAAAGAGTGCCTGGATAAATTACACGCGTACCAATTTCACGGGGAATTTTGTCATTTACTGAAACATGAAGCAAAAAGACCAAAATAGATAACGATCAAATTAACAAAAAGATAAGCGGACGTTCCTTAATCCTTATTTCAAGTTATAAAGCTCAGCTCATTATTTCAATAAACAGAAGGCCCCCTGTCACTCGCTTCAGTCAAATACCTCCGAGAGCGAGAGAAATGGCGATCCCGGTACCAAGTCGGCAGCTTTTCATCAACGGCGAGTGGAGAGTACCGACCCTCAAGAAACGCATACCCATCATCAACCCATCCAATGAAGCGATCATCGGTCTCTCTATGACTCTCTCTCTCTCGCTATTGTTTATGCTTCTGCAAGTTTGTGACCAATCATTCATATTACAAGTTTGACTCATGTATATAGGAAATGAGGGGGTTTGGTTTATGATCTGACGAAGATCTGATATGCGAGCTTGCGGGAATGTGAATTTTGTAGGGGACATACCGGCAGCTACTGCTGAGGATGTGGAGCTTGCGGTGGATGCGGCTCGAAAAGCCCTTTCCAGGAACAAAGGGAGAGATTGGGCCTCTGCTTCTGGAGCGGTTCGTGCCAAGTATCTGCGTGCTATTGCCGCTAAGGTATTGGATTTTGGTTAGAAATTTAAAATCCTATTTTTGTGATTCATTAGGTCATTTTAATACTACTGGTTGCTAAAAAGAATTGTGAACTTTGGTTCAAAGGACATTGGATAGGAATGTCTGGACCAGTCATCTGGTTCATGATCCATGGAGATGGTACCGATGTTTTTCTAGTCTGTCCTCACCTGACGACTTCGAAGCATGATCCCAGAGAAATGGCTCTGTGATGACTATACAGGGTAGGCGTTTTGTCAATAATGCTGTGATATGGGTGTCCATGTATACATGCAGATAACTGAGCGGAAATCTGAACTAGCAAAGCTCGAAGCAATGGATTGTGGAAAACCACTGGACGAAGCAGCATGGGACATTGTAAGCTTGCGAGCCATTTTGGAAATTTTACAGTTGATTATCCAGTATATTGTCTTACATGCTTGATATGTAAACCAGGATGATGTTGCTGGGTGCTTTGAGTACTATGCAGACCTTGCTGAAGGTTTGGACGCAAAGCAAAAGGCTTCTGTTTCCCTTCCTATGGAGACATTCAAGAGTTATGTTCTTATGGAGCCGATTGGGGTTGTTGGGCTGATTACTCCTTGGTATTTGCCTCTCCTGTATCTTGACTGTTTATGGACTCTTTTTATCTGTTTAGTATCAGTAGTCAAAGTTGTATGTGTGTTTCCATGTTTGGTTTCTTGCTTTTCACTAGTTCATGCGGTATTTCTTGCATGCCTTTATAAAAAAGAAGAAGAAGAAGAAGAAGGTTTGTTGAACCCTTCTGTGCTTAATCCGCCTACTCCGTCTGGCATCATGTTTTGGGGTTGCCTTCGTCAACTTGTTTTCTGTTCTCAACTTATACAGAGTTGCTCCTTGCATATCAAGATTCGTTCTCTGAAGAAAATGAGTCTTAGCTGATCTTCTTCATGTTCCTCTCGATTGGCCCTTTCTTTACTTCTTAGGAATGCATTGAATTAGTGTTGCTGTTCTTTGTTGATTTGCATCTACATTCTGCTAGTATGCGTTGCAATTGATTCTTGGTTTTTTCACAGCTAAGTGGAATGGTAAAATCTACTGTTCCTGGTTTCCATAGATTGGTGGTTATGATAATTTTCTATTGCTTGTCGACTTTGAGTACGAGGAACAAGGATTTCAATGGTTTATAGGGTTATCTTCTTTTTCTGTGTTGAAGGAACTATCCTCTGCTTATGGCTACATGGAAAGTGGCTCCTGCCTTGGCTGCTGGGTGTGCTGCCATACTGAAGCCATCTGAAGTGGCATCTGTGTACGTTCTCATTAATTTATTTGAGTTTTTTTTTGTTTTTATTTGATTTTTCATTTTGTATCTTATCATTTTTAAACTTTCAGGACCTGTTTGGAGCTGGCTGAAGTGTGCAGAGAGGTCGGTCTTCCTCCTGGTATCCTTAATATTTTGACTGGATTGGGCCCTGAGGCCGGTGCTCCTTTGGCATCACATCCCCATGTTGACAAGGTTCCATTTAGTAACTTTTTACTGTTGAAGATATATGAAGTAGAATTGTCTCACATATTCGAAGAATTTGATGCGGAGAAAATATTTGCTTTATTTTAGCTACCTGGCTGTGACAGCTAATGTATAAGATGTCAACAGGTAGCATTTACTGGAAGCACTGCAACTGGAAGTAAGATTATGACAGCTGCAGCTCAAGTAGTTAAGGTAAATTTAAACATAATGGTATTGGCTTTTATTTCTGCGGCAATTGTGTGTTTAATAGGGTCTTCCTTATGTTAACTTGTGCTGTTTCTTGGCAGCCTGTTTCACTGGAGCTCGGTGGGAAAAGCCCACTTCTTGTTTTTGAGGATGTCGACCTTGATAAGGGTTAGTGCCTCCTGAATAACTAAATCATTTTTGTGAGAAACAGATTGTATAGAGAATAGTCTGGCATTGAACCGTCATTGATTAGAAAACACATGCTACTATTGGTTTTCTGGTATTGATAATTATTCTTCCTTTGTCCATGATTCAAACAGCTGCTGAATGGGCTGCTTTTGGTTGCTTTTGGACAAATGGTCAGATTTGCAGTGCAACATCCAGACTCATAGTGCATGTAAGTATGAAGAGAGTAATTACACTTTTCTCCTGCATACATTTGGGCCCTACATCCAAGATTCTCTCCCTCACGCACACACACACACACCCTTTGCTCCCCTTGGTCTTTTTGTTCCGGGTTGCACAAGAGTGGAAACATTACTGGAATTTAGCACACGGGCGAGGTCATAGCTTGTATTGTAGTGCCTTTCTGTTCATTATTCCTACTCTCTGGCCCCCAATTGAATAATACAACTTTTTCAGGAAAGCATTGCTGCAGAGTTTTTGGATAGGCTTGTAAAATGGGTAAAAAACATCAAGATTTCAGATCCTCTGGAAGAAGGCTGCAGGCTTGGCCCTGTTGTTAGTGGCAGTCAGGTAAGCTCAACATGTTTTGACTTTTGATTAACCTATAGGTATCATGTAGACCATTGTTAAACGTCAAATAAGCGTCCATTTTCTAGTGCAGGAAAGAGGAAACTTTCCAACGTTGGTAGTTGTTTGGTTATAACTTTTAGGTTTTGTTCTGTGTATCAATCTACATTATCTCAATTACAGAATGTGCTCAGAAGATTCCTTACTGAAAGGGTGCCACCTCCCAAAAATGAAAAAAAAATGAAAAAAAAAACATGTTGGTCTCCAAAACCACCTCCATAGCTTGCTGTCTATTTGCTAACCAGCATTCAAGGCATATATCCCTTGTGGGATTAAGGGTCTTCCTCTTATGGCTTTTGTCAGGTTGCCTTACTTGTGGGGGTTAACTGCTGGTGACTGTTATTGGTGAAAACTTTTTTAGGGTTGCTCCTGCTTATGGCATCAGAGTTTTTGTGTGATAATTATGAAACTTTTCATCCGTGTCTGTTACTGCTATTGTGCCAATTTTGCTTTATTTCTGATCACATTATTTAAAATTTCTGTTGATTCTACTGATACATTTTTTTGTATGTTCCACCATTATTCTGTTGTGATTGGTTGTCTAATATTTAGTTCATCCTGCTCAGTATGACAAAGTACTGGAATTCATTGCTACAGCTAAGAGTGAAGGTGCAACCATTTTATGTGGTGGGGCTCGTCCTGAGGTATAACCCCCCCCCCCCCCCCCCCCACCTGCTTGTACTTATCAGAAGTGCCATGTTTCTATAGCCTCATGACATTTGGTGAATTTTACATATGAATGGCAGCATCTGAAAAAAGGATTTTTTATCCAACCAACCATCATAACGGATGTAACAACATCAATGCAAATATGGAGAGAAGAAGTTTTTGGACCTGTTCTTTGCGTTAAAACATTCAGTACTGAAGATGAAGCTATTGAACTGGCAAATGACACCCAGTAAGTTGATAATTTTGTTGCAATTATAATAACAAGAAATCCACCTGAAATTCTATTGGTTTGAGAAAGAAAGAAGAGGGGACGTTTGACTCGTTTTTACTTCTAGTTTTGGTCCGCTGGTTTTGATATAGGCGATTTTTTTTGGATGTCTTATTGCTGTTTCACAGTTACGGCTTAGGTGGTGCTGTCATATCACAAGATCTTGAAAGGTGTGAACGCATTAGTAAGGTGAGGTTTGATTGACAATTGAAGGAAACATCAGTTAATTGATTATCTAGTTCTGGTAGTTAAATATTGTGTCTGTGATGCTGTTCTGCAGGCAATTCAAGCAGGAATTGTTTGGATCAATTGCTCACAGCCTTGCTTCACTCAGGCTCCATGGGGGGGCAACAAACGTAGCGGTTTTGGCCGTGAATTAGGGGAATGGTATGACCCTGATTTCTCAAGTTGAAATATGTGAAACACCAATCTTGTTTGTTTTGGAAAACAAAATTATGGGGAAACAGAGAAACAACCAGTAAGCAGTAGGATAGGAACGATGTAAATAGAACCAGAAAGAGAACTCTCCACATGCTTCTTGAATTGAAAGATGTAACCATTTTATTTACCACTGCTTCAGCCAGATTAGCATCAATCCACGGCCTGTGATGACAATATCGTTTTCTTTATTGGCAGGGGACTCAACAATTACTTGAGCGTGAAGCAGGTTACTCAGTACATCTCTGATGAACCATGGGGGTGGTACAATTCTCCTTCAAAGCTGTGAAAGTGGCCCTCAAAATACAAATGGGAGATAGATACCCCATCTATCAAATTGGAGGAAATAAGATGGGAGGAATAGGGTGCACGGGGGAACTTAATTGAAGAACCGGGGAATTAAAAAAACTTGAAAATGTCAGAACCTGCTGAGTTTGAGTATTTGCTTGAAATCATACGGGGCTATTAGCTAACGAACCGGCCTGACTTATTGCCATTTGCTGTTTTTAGCACCTTTGCGCAATCCCACTGTTATTAAACCAGTAAAGAAAGTCTGGCGTAGCCATAAATACTACGACTCCTTCATTGGAACAGAGGTCTCAGGTTTTACCTGGAACTGAAGGCTCCTGAAGTGCGATCCAAGTTGCCAATGTGGCAGTAGACAGAGGGATCCAACAAAGCTGGATCATGATTTTGATATCTGCATTCATGTGTTAGTCGAAAATGGTTTGAGAAAATATTACCCCAAGACATTGAAATTGGGACTCGAAGGCAAATCCTAATGGGAATGATCCAAAGTCACAGATCCCTCAATCTCGAAGGTAATGCGTTGCTCGTTCCTTTTCAAATGGGGATGGGCTTTTTTTGTCCCTATATAATCTCCTGCGGCTTCTTCCAAAAGTTTTTGACCGATAAGGTCGGGTACGAGCGTAATCTGGTTGCGCGAACAGCCTCTGCCCTACTCCTTCCCGAATTTTGAGGCCGATCCACTACCTTTTCTTGCCTCCTTGTTTTGAAAGCAATTTTAGAGATGCCCCACTTTCAAAATACTTCATAGTAGTTATTAGAGACAGAATAGGCATCGTGATCCTCACTTAACTTGCACCCAAATTGCTGCCTTCACGGGCACACACCTTGCTATGCACCTCTGCCACTTTCTCGAATTAAGCAATTAAAATTTATAATTAAAGAGAAGAGAGATGAAATTTCATGGCATCTATCTTAACGACCACTGTACTATAATTTATAAAGTTGGGTGTTGAGTCAAAAATCATATGTATATATATACCTCTGTTGGTTCTCCCGTTTTCCATAGATGGTGGGCTGCACAAACTCATGCACAAATTTACCCATTTGAGTAATTATTAAAGCTGGACAGGATTTACAGTAATTCTTTGCCTGGGCAATTTAAATAGAGAAAGTTACATTATTTAATATTATTCTGGTAAAGTTTTAAACATGAATTAGACACTAAAATCTACATTTTATATTTATATCTCTTCAAATTATATGATATAGTTTAGATAATAAATTAAGTAAGATTTTAATTTTAGGCATGTTCGTTTGTAAAAGTATTATAGAATTTAATAAGATCTAACAAAATTTATATCTAAAATCTTAAAAATTCTTTCAGAAATACTAATACATTTTACACAATCTCCAATAACTTTTTACAAAAATTCTTATATCTTTTCAAAAAATAATTATAACAAATATTTTCTCTTTATACTTTTCATTTAACTCCAATATTTTTTTATTAAATAATTACATCAAATCATCTCTACAAATTTCAATAAAAATTAAATATATTAAAAAAATTTCACCAACTTTTATATAAACATCTATATAATTTCAATCTACGTAAATATTTACGATTATATCAAAATCTTAAATTTTTTATAATTTTTGACAAAACCAACATCTCTCAGTCTTAGAGTCCAACTTGCCATTGGAGTATACAGAGGATCAATGAATCACGACGAAAGCTTTTGTAGAGGACTCACATGGAATGCATTATTAACTACGACTGTTTGATAAAGTGGGGGCGTTGGGTCAATATATATATATATATATTACGAAGTTAGTTGTCTCGTTTTCAATGAAGTTTCGGCTGCACAGAACCTCAAGTGGACAAGAGATTGGATCCACGCTCTGTGAATGATCTAAAAAGTTGCAGTTGCACTCTCTCTGCAACACCTCAATTAACCCATCAAAGCTTGATAACAAAGGGATCTGCTTCAATGGTGGCATTTCTTTTATCCTTGCTAATAACACTTCTATGTAGCTGCTTTCTTTCATCTTCTTTTATTTGGCCTCCAGAAATTGCATACCCATATAGGCTACTGTTTCTTTTTGTATATTTGCAAGCGCCATTGTTATGTTCCCACCATAAGAGAATCCCTCACGTAAACTCTCCAAGGTCAATGGAAAATTGAGGGAAGGAAGAGGGTACTATGAACCCAAAACCTTACTTTTTTACCCTTGCGAGAATTACAACGAGAGAGGAAGAATAGAGAATATTTTTAAGACTTAATTACTGTTATAATCACTGTCATATTTGTTTTTAACAAATCAGTTTTGTGATACAATCTTAAACGGGTTGTCCTTGAAGTCTATTTTTCAGACATATGGGTTTTTTCGTCAACTAAAAATTAGTTAATTAACAGAAAAACCAACATAAGATTGGAGTTGAAATTTCCATTTTCCGTATTAGATAATCTATCCCAGACTACATCCCCATTAGTGAACGGGAGAACTTATAATATGTTTGAAAAACTGACGACATGAATCAATATGTTTAAGTTATACATCAAAAGTGATTTGTTAAAAGTCAATACCACTTGGACAATATTAGTAAGGAAAAAATACATTTTTCACTCACAAACTACCATAGGTTTTGCACTTTACACCATAAACTACCAGTTTTGACACATTGCACCATCTAACTACCAATTTTAGACACTTTGGACCCTTTGTCAAATTTTTAGATTAAAATTACGACAATGTCCTTATCCCACTTTGCATATATTGAAGATATTGCTGTAAATTCATTAACTTTTGGAGGATATTATTGTCAGATGGAGGGTGCAACGTGTTTACCATTAGTAGTTGGATGATGTAATGTATCAAAGTGGGTGGTTTAGAGTATAATGTATTATAGACTTATATTTGATGGATGAAAAATGTATTTATCCCTATTAGTAATTATACTTATTTGTAATATCCTTTATAGAACAATATTTATGACTAACAAATAATAATTAATTTTGTTATCTCTTTTATATTTTCCACCGCTGCTTTCTTTTCATTGCTCTCGTTCTGCCGTCCTTCCTACCAAGTCTAGAGGTGAATAACGGACATGTCGGAAGCGAAATTCAATATTCCGACATTCGGTCCGCTAACTAGCGGATGACCAAAATGGATGCCGCTTCCGCTTCTGGCTCTTAAGGGACTTAGCGGAAGCAGATAGCGGAATTTCGATAATGTTTTAGGTCATATTGTTTTGCCCATTTAAGCCTTCTTTTTTTACAAAAAACAAAGATATTATTCATTCATCACAATGCACAAATACAAATATCTCTGATATATCAAAAAATTAAAATATACAATTCATATGAACATTTCTCTATTCATTACAAATATCTCAAATTAAGAATTTATATTGCACTCACAACACATCAATTCACCAAGACACCAAGTGATTAGAGTTGAATTTTGGAGTAAAATATTGATCATCCTTTAAAGTTCAAACTAATACAACCATATGATATTATGATCATATTAGTTTTGATGGTCATTTTGTTAAGCTCATAATATTTAAAAACCAAAAATTCATTGTTAATCTTTTGAAAACCGAAAACAACATCCTAGCAACCTATTTTAAAAATCGGTAAGAACAATAACATAAACTCTTAACGTAAAATCCAGATTCACAACGAAATCCTAAAAGAAATTGGAGTCTACATGATCGCCTATTATTGAACAAAGAGAAGTGGATCCCAATGGTCTTAATAGTCTCAAATAACTTGAAGATCTTGACAACCAAAGACTTCAGTCGGTTATTAAAACATAATATGAAACCAGGCTATGTTTCTTGTAGAAATCTCGTATGGGTTGAAATACATTTTATGGATAAAAAAGAAACCTTATTTTCTTGCAGTTACTCGGGATTCTGGGAACTGTGTGTTCATCAGAACACATTATGAAAACATACTCACACGTGTTATATATTCCATACTCTATAGCTGTAAAAATCTTCGAGTTCAATATAACAAGTCCCTATACTAATTCATAAACCTTGATGTTTTCCCAATGAGAATATGAAACCGGAGCTATATTACTTGCAAAAATCTCATTTGGTTCACAATATAAGACGCAATGACCAAGAATAAAATTCACTGGAACAACCTATAAAATCATAAAGAATCTAATATTAATGCATAATGACTACAAATCTAATATTTATACAGCTAGCCGAATGACTAAGAATCTAATGTTGATGCATAATATAGACTTGACTGCAATATAACGAGTTCACAACAATTTACATTTTTTGCTAGAAGCCTAGAACATATCTGAAAATTAAAATAGAGAGAGAAACAGAGAGATTGACATAGACTAGAGAGAGAGAAAGAGAGAGAGAGAGGGAGGGAAACATACAGAGAGAGAGAAGCAGCGGAGGACGGAGGGTGACTCTTGCATCGCAGGAGAAGATGGAGCTCATCGGTCAGCAGAGAAAGAGAGAGTCTGTAAGAGAAGAGAGAGAGTAATGGTAGACGAAGTCATCGAACATGATGGAGAGAGAGAGAGAGAGAGATAGCTGAGGGAGTTAGGGTCGCGAAGGAGAGGGGGAAGGGGGACTTGGGATTTTTCACCATGGGTATAATATATATTTTAAAAAACAACTAAATGAAGTCGTTAATAGAACAACACCATTTTAATATTCAGTTTAAAAAAAGGAACTGATTTTCCACTACATCGGCGAAAATTTTTACTTCCGAAAAAATTTCAAATCCACCTCCTGTTCCAGTTCCTAAAAGCTACGGACTTCAACTTAACGAAATCGGTGACGGGACTAGAGCCGAAACTCCGTGGGTAATGGGACCAGACTTACACCCCTAACCAAGTCCAATAATTGATCCCCAACTACGTTACTCTTCCTCATCTAACTATTAATATACTGAAATGGACTGAGGATGACTTTGCATCAAATCATGTGCTGGAATAAGATACCCACCGCCCATGGTATCTTCCGACTTCCTTGTTACTTTCCCGTGAGCAAGCACTGTACATCCACTCGCCCATTAGTCATTGATAGCAACGTGACTGTTTATCCAAGATAAATTACCTTTCCTTGCCCCTCCCTCCGTCTCTATATATATTAAAAATAACTAAAAAATTTCAGCATCCCAAACAGAAAAATGGTTTATATCAATTTTAAGTTTTAATTACCGTTATATAGTCTTTTGGTATTGAATTTTAATAAATTAGTCTTTAAAATACAACTTTGAATAAGTCAATCTTCGTGGTCTATTTTTGCATACATATAAATTTGTTTGTCCACTAAAAGTTAATTGATCAACAAAAGACTGACACGAATTTAGAGTCAAAATGTCTATTTTCTGAGTCGGATAGTCTAGTTCAGTTTCCGTCCCCTTTAGTCCTCTAATTTTTGATGGATGAAAAGATCTATATGTCAAAAAATTGACCACAAAGATTGACACATTCAAGTTATATTCCAAGAATTGATTTGTTAAAAAAAACCCAAAAGAATTGTATTAATAACTAAGCCAAAATTGTATGCCATATACGAAGAATCATAATGTTTTTCAAATTATAAATAACTTGTTTAAGTAATAGGTTTGAATTTTTTTTCTCAGTTGTAATGATTTAAATGTCTCTGTTTGGCTCTAAAAATGCTATTGAAGTTAGTTTAGTCAAGGTGTATTTCTCAGGTTTATACAAGGCCATCCCAAGTTTCTTCAAGGATTAGGGGAGTTTAACTTTAAACAGATTATCCTTCTCATGTTATGAAAATTTTATAATAATACATCACGTGTACATAAAATAGGAGTAAGACCCTTTTCTATTTAGATGGAAAATAGGCTTTGTCCCATTTCAAAAATATTAAAATTGGCCCAGTGATTCTCTGATCGAAAGATAGAAGACGTAGATATGGAAAAGATTTCAAGAATATTCTCTATGCGTTTTTTTTTTCTTGTCTGGGAAGAATATTCTAATATTTCAGAGCCAAACGACTAACCTTTCACATCTCTCTCTCATCGAATTGCCCCTGCAGGACTCCCTCGTCCCTTTTTCACTTCCTATTTCCTAGGATGTCACCGACAAGGATCGAACAAGGAAAACACTACTAGACAACTAATGTAATGGAATTCTTTGATTTGTTTTTTTCCCTAGGAAATTGTTTTATTTGATTGATAGGAACAACAAACAAAACGCATTTATTATAACAAATATAATTCATTATGAAATTGAATATAAAACATATGCAAGTTAGAAAATACTGTTAAATGAATTAACAGGTAAACAAATAAAATAAAATAAAAATAGATAGAGTGCTCTTATATGAGAAGCTTGTGGTCTTATTTGAGTTCTAATAATTTGGGTTAAAAAATTTAGATTTAATAAAAAAAATTATCACATAATTTTTTATTATTATAATATTTATTAAAAATCTTTTATTTTTTCACTTTTTACCAATTCTAGTAATATATCTCTACTGTATAATATTAATTTTCACCCTCAAACGTACCCACACCATCTAGATTTGTTAATATTGATAGGAAGTTACCTTATAGACTGCTTTTTCCTCTATCTTTTTCGCATGGAACTGTCTACGGAGTAGCGAAACAAATTCCCGGGCAGGCAACCAAAAACGTGGAAGAAATGTGTCGTGTCCAGGGACCAGAATGGCACGTAGTGACGTAGGAATAATATCAAAGGGGGCCATATGCAGCCTGATTTCCTAAACCGGCTTCTCACTCCCACGCCGATGGGTCCGTCCCAGACAGAAAGCCATGTGCCATGTTGGGAAAAATAGGTGGAAGCTTCCGAGCTTTGGCTATATTTTGGCGTACTTATCAGTTATCACAAGCGAGGGGCTTTCGAACCCTTTCTTCTTTATGCTGCATCGTAAACTCGTATTACCTCCTCTAAAAATCCTTCGTAGATTACATTTTGAAAACCGCTGATCCCATCTCTCTCTCTCTCTCTCTCTCTCTCACACGCAGCTAGTATACTACGAAGGTATCACTTAGTCATTACTTTGGTGGTAATGCTGTGACTCTTATTGGGTCCGACTGATTTGATGGTCCTTTCACGAATGGACTAGTCACACAAATTGAACGTGTGGGCTGTGTAAAATGCGGACAGGTTTTGTTTTTTAAGGGTTTGAGTTTTTCTTATAACGAGTTCTGAAGGGGTTGACGATTTCTGGATCTGGGTTTGTGCTGGTTAACGATGGGGAGCGCAGAGGAGAGAGTGGTTGCTGTGATCATGGTTGGTGGACCCACTAAAGGTATGAGCTTGTTTTATAATTTTTGAAATTGGAAAATGAGAAAATTGGGACCAATTTCTTAGTCTGTTGGAAATTGTTTAGTCTTGGTGGTAAAACCAAGACTAAGCAAATGAATCTTTACGCGAGTGTGAAAACCAATTTCGTATTCCTTACAGTTTTGGAAACAATATATGTATATTGTCTGATGCTAACCTTGATTGTAAAATATAGTAATAAAATAAAATAAAAATAACCTTGATTGTAAAACCCGGGAAACTGTGACATTCTCGTTTTGTTTTAATGCTATTTTGTAGTTTTCAAGTTAGTTTTATTGTTATAATGATTTGGCATTTAGACTGAGATATCTCTTAACAACTGGTTTTTTGCTGTAAATTTTTGGATTTTATAGGTACTAGATTCCGACCACTCTCATTGAACATTCCAAAGCCGCTTTTTCCTTTAGCTGGACAACCAATGGTTCATCATCCAATTTCTGCATGTAAACGGGTATATTCTTGGAGAAATCAATAAAGTGATTCTGTATAATACTTAGTTTCTTGGTTTTCATATGCTGAGATTCACAATTATTCCTTCCATTTCAGATTCCGAATTTAGCTCAGATCTATCTTATTGGTTTCTATGAGGAACGTGAGTTTGCATTATACGTGTCCTCCATTTCTAATGAGCTCAAAGTCCCTGTTAGGTAAATTGTTTCTTTCCTATTAAATAATGGGAAATATTTCTCCTAAATTGTCATCTGGATTTGATTTGTGGATGTTGCTTTGTATTCTTGTTTTTGCCGTGCATATCAGATACTTGAGAGAAGACAAGCCACATGGTTCAGCTGGTGGGCTTTATAATTTTAGAGATCTGATCATGGAAGACAACCCGGTATTAGTCTTTGCTGGTTGTCTTTGTCATAATTGCAAATATTTCTATTTAAATTTGTTTTTTTCTCGTTTTTGGGATTGTAATTTCCACCTTTAACTGTCAGCCATTATGTAATACTGTACCCAAACTTACCTATGTTGATAAATTGCATCTTCAAATTACCAAACACCTTTTTTTTCACAAACTTGACATTAAAAAGGATGAAAATTAGGTTATGCGAGACAGTTTTTACCTGTCAATTTTAACCAAGTGCTCATTGTTATTTTTTGGTAGTATAATGTAATATTCAATGTTGGTAGTTTAATACTAAACGTGTGAAGGGCGGCAATGCGGACGTAGTAAGGGTAGATTTGCCTTTTGTTTGGTTTGCGTGTATCGCGGGGGGGGGGGGGGGGGGTGGGTTCTTTGATATCAGGTATATGTAGATACAAATAGAGTGTTAATGGTGGTGCTTGAATTTTCTTTGGCAGTCGCTTCTTTTCTTGCTCAATTGCGATGTCTGCTGTAGTTTTCCGCTACCCGAAATGCTTGGTAATGAATTTCTTCTAGCTGAGATCTATGTTCTTTTTGCTGCTTGTAACTATCTAACAGTTTTTGCTGGTTTGTAGTTCTCTCTGAATGTCTTGTAAGTGCATTGTTTTTGTGAAGCAACAACTTCCATACCTTCTGGTGGTTAATTTTGATTATTCTTGTCTTGCATAGAAACTTGATAACTTCTTTTGCTATTTGCAGAGGCTCACAGAAGATATGGTGGTATGGGAACAATTCTAGTAATCAAGGTAGGTTAACACATACAAAAGCAAAATTCTGTGAGAGCATCTTTATGTGATATAATCATTTATGTGTTCTTCATATTTTGGGTTTCAATCGCCTTTCGCCTTTCTCTGACAGGTTTCTGCTGAGTCAGCAAACCAGTTTGGAGAATTGGTTGCTGATCCAGTCACTAACGAACTGTTGCATTATACAGAGAAACCAGAAACTTTTGTACGTAAAATACTGATCCAACTGATCTTTAAGATACTCTTAGCTTTCAGTGGCCTGACCTGTTGAGTTGAGTTTTGAAGTTCTTTCTTTCCCTGTCTCTGGTTTGTTTGTGATGGGATTAGGTAAGTGACAGAATCAATTGTGGAGTCTACATATTTACTCCAGACATTTTCACTGCCATCCAGGGGGTTGCCACTCAGCGGAAAGACAGAGGTTAGTGATAGAGGTCTCTGGTTGAATTTCCATGCCTCAGTATGTGCTTGACTTAGAAGTTAGAAGTTGCTCAAATGAAGTGATTCAGGTTTAGTGCTTGGTTCTCAAAAGTCGTGAGGATGGTGTATCAATGTGAGGGTTGAGAATTCAAATTTGATACCTATCTTGGATTTGCACCACTTCTATGTATTTTGACTGTTCAAATTCCAAGAAATTTGGCTCGGTGTTAAATGAAACTAGTTCATCATTTGACTTACCATGTTGTGTTCACATAAACTTGGTAATCATCATGCTGAAACCTGAACATTATTTTTGTCATTTGCAGCTAACCTGAGACGTGTATCCAGCTTTGAAGCACTCCAGTCATCAACAAGGTTTGAGACTTGTACTATAACATGAAATAATCTGTTCAATCTATTTTTAGCTGAGCAAAACATCTGCAGCAAGATATTACCAGGAAGTTGTGGTTGATTTGCAAAATTTCTGCCACAACAAAGATTAGGGCTGTTATGGATTTAAAATTGTCTAAGGTCTTTTTCCTTTACAGTAGTGTTGATTTACCTGGAATATAGCTGGGAAATTAATGTGCTCTGGGTCCATATTTGTCTTATTGGCATAAAACCTGGGGATGGTTGTTGTTGATCAAGGAGTTAGGCAGGTGTTCAATGAGGGCTTTGGCTTTGAAAACCCAAGTTGGTTTGTTGGGAACTGGTTGTCACACCATTGTGGCATCCTTTGTATATAGTTGATCTGTTATCATAAAGCCAAACCCTGTCACTGTTGCTTTACCTTAGATCTTTAGTGTTTTTTCTCAATTTCCAGTCCTGATACAAGTGTTCCTTCCTCAGGAGTCTTCCCACAGATTATGTAAGATTGGATCAAGATATTCTATCACCTCTTGCTGGGAAGAAGCAGTTATATACCTATGAGACCATGGACTTCTGGGAACAAATCAAAACTCCTGGGTAAGACTGACATCAGCGTGTTGTATTAGCATGATCTTTACCTCATCATTCAGGACCATTATTATTTGAGTTGTTGCTTGCAGGATGTCCTTGAAATGTTCTGCTTTATATCTTGCGCAATTCCGGTTCACCTCTTCCCATCTTTTGGCAAGTGGGGATGGTACAAAGAGTACTGCCATCTCTGGTGATGTGTATATTCATCCATCAGCAAAAGTTCATCCAACAGCTAAGGTGATCTCTCCCTTCTCCTTTTGTCTTAAGTATGCACTCTGACTAGAGCGTTACTGATCTATTTAATCTTCTTGGTTTGTTTTTTTTTTCCGCTGTTTTTGGAAATCGAATGAGTACATTGTTTTTGTATGCTTTTATCTCTAGTGGGAAAAGGAAACTCACTTGTGATTCTTTTGCTGGTTTTTTTTTATGCTTTGCTGTATTGTGCGTATTCAGTTATTTTTTTTGGGGTGGAGAGAGGGGGGGTTGCATTATTTACGATACTAACTGAACTTTGCCTCTAACTGGCATAGACCTTATGTAAATTACCTGGAAACAAATACTTCCTCGTTCACATATCAACGGGTAGAGAAGCAGTTTTCTTCTTTCCATCTAGTTGAACATAACCTTATTCTATGTTTCGAAATATAATATTCTGCTATGGTTAAACAGATTGGTCCAAATGTCTCAATATCTGCAAATGCTCGTATAGCTGCTGGTGTAAGACTGATCAGCTGTATCATCCTTGATGATGTCGAAATTAAGGTATTACAACTGCGTCCAAGAGTAAGAAGGGCATACGTAAGCTTACCTTAAGCTTGACTTCAGTACTTATGCGAATTTTCAGGAAAACGCAGTAGTTGTTCACGCAATTGTTGGGTGGAAGTCTTCTATTGGGAGGTGGTCTCGGGTCCAGGCATGTTCAGAAATTTGCCCTTTTATATTTCCCAAAAGCATACATGTTTGCTCATCAAGAGAATGTTGTTTTATATCATCTAATCATATGAGGCTGTGAATTCTTCCTGAATGATTTGATTTTCTTACATAGAATGTCATTTAAAGGCTGCATTAAGCTCTAGAGTTTAGTGAGTGTGACCCCTGAGTTAATGTGGTTCGATTCTGTCTCAGCACAAACATGGTTCAATAATTGAAGGATCAGTGTCGTGTCAGCACCACAGGAATAGTTCAATAATTGCAACCTACACATGATGGCATCAGGAAAAAAATAGTTTAACGTGACTCAGATCTTCTCATGGCTTTGCCTTTTCATCATATGATTTGAATCTGTAACCATTTAGGCTCCCACTTCATAGATGAGAAAAGGGGAAAACGAATCATTAATCGATCTAACTTTTGGTTGACTGATTTCAGGCCTCTGGAGATTACAATTCAAAACTTGGGGTTACAATACTCGGTACTGTTATGCATTCTCCACCTCTTGACAAGAAACTCAAGTTCATGCTTCTTTGTTTCTATTCAACTGAAAGCCACCCATTACTCCATCTGACTGCCACTGTGTTTTAATGCAGGTGAAGCTGTGACCGTTGAAGATGAAGTTGTGGTGGTTAATAGCATTGTCCTACCAAACAAGACTCTCAATGTCAGTGTCCAAGAAGAAATAATTCTGTGATGAGCAATAACTGTTTCACTGCTGTCACGAAGATCCCCCCCCCCTTTCCCTCTGTCTTTCTCCCAAAGTAGTATGTTTGTATCCACTCATCATTGGTCTTCAAGTGGGAAAGCCAATGAATCAAATAACTCATCGTCCTTGTGTAAAATGAGTTTTCTGTAAGAGGAATAAGAGGTATTGGTTGGCAGTATGATGAGTTTGTTCAGTAAAAAATAAAAAGAAAAGAAAAGAAAATGACTTACGACTTTCAGGCTAAAATGATACTTACCAAAAGAAGATATGAGAGAAAGAGATTGCTCTGTGTTGGATGCATATTCTCTATGCACCAGCTAAGAAAGGCCATCATGATATTCCCTTTCGATCTGGTCTTCATAGTCTAACACATTCTTTCATTCCTTTGGTCGTTGCATTATTGTCCGTCTTCTAGAAATTCCTTACTCAAAGAAGTATGGACGATCTGTTTAAAGTCGATGGGACAAAGTTTGCAATTTTTCTTGGCACCTCGAGGATGCAAATTGTATGGTTATTCTTGGTAATCTATGATATTTTTCGAAACTGAATTCTACTTGAACAAAGTTGACTCTTCATTTGATGGAAATTTAAGCGGGGATCTGAAAGTACAGAAACAAATTAAATATGAGAGGTTGGTAGAAGGAATTCGGATCATGACTCAAAACAGATTTGCAAGACCATTGACAACCCAATTCCCTATTTGGATATCTCGTGGAGAGCTAATTACAATCGGTCTGAGCCCAGAAAGACCTCTCATATTTCAGTTGTTTCTGTGGTTACAGATCTCGCTTAAATTTCCATCAAACGAAGACTCAACTTTGTTCCTCTTAAAACTGATGTTTGTGACATCACTTCCAAACATTCTTTTCCTAGAACCATTTGAAGCAGCCCCATTATCAGCGTTCCCTCTCCACCCTAACCACCTAAATGCAGGCTTTCTGGTCTGTGCTGTATGGGTCTGCATATCATTCAACAAGATATTGGAAGATGAGCAAATGACTGTAATAGAGCCTATAGAGGCAAACTTAGTTCAGTTCAGCAAGAGAAATAAAAATATCACGTAAACAACCTATAAATATGTGCCCAAACTTATACCTTCTCGATGAGTTTCATTGAAGAAAACACGTTTGCAATATCATGATTTGATTAATATACAAGTTTCTTTTGTTGTCAGTCTTTTTTATTGTCTTTGGCAGATTCAATTTCTTTTTCTCAGAGTGCCGATCAACCATGTCATAAAAGAATGAGTATACTAATAATACAACCAAACACTATATGCTCATTTTCAAGGGTTTTTTTTGGGGGGGGGGGGGGGGGGGGGGCTGGGTCTGCTGCAGTTCGGCTGACCGAACTGCAGCAAACCCTGTGAGGGAATAGTAGCATAAACCAATAACTAAAAGAAAAAAACTATGAAGACGGAATATATACCTTTCGTCAGGGCTTTAACAATGGCGCTAGGGATTGCTGCAAACCTCCAGTTATATATATATATATATATATTGGTTCTTTGCCTCCCTAGCAAGAACCTAAAAAATAAGACCAAATAGCAATTAAAGGCCAAGAGTTTATGCATAACTCGAAATAGGCGTACACAAGCATATTGTTAAGAAAAAGAACTGGAATTTATGAAGATTAAAGGTCAATAATCCCACCCCAACACCTAATTGTAAAGCAGCATCGTCAAGCCCGAAAGACCGGATGTCGTCTCTATCGTACAAGTCCAAGAAGCTGCAAGAAACCAATTGAACTATAAAAGAAAGAAAAAAGAAAAAAAAAAACAAGAAGAAGAAATCAAGGCCTAGTGACCAAAATCAATTAATGTACCTGTACCTTAATTATCATGTGTTTGCATCTTCCTACGTACGCATCTTTTGTACTATGGGGTGTTCGGTTGAGTTGTGTTTTGAGAATTTTTTTGTGTTTTGAGAATTTTTAGGTGATGTTAACTTTATTGGTATGCGTGTTGTATTTATTTTTATGCAGTGTTAAAAATGATGTTTGGTTGTAGAATTTTTTGTGTTGTGAAAATTCAAAAAAATTCTGAAAATACTGGTTAAACGAACATGCTCTATATGGTTGTCCAATAAATCGGTAGCTATTTGTCTGGCTTAAAGATTGTACTTAATTAAGGCCTAGTGAGCAAAATCCCTATAGATTAATGGACTAATTGGGAATATATATACTTTTAGATTAATGAGTATTACTTTTTCTTATATAGGAGGGGATGGTAAAATTTTATTTATCGAGCCAATTCTAACCGTTCACATTAAGGCTGAATTTGGATGGGCAAAAAAAAATTCTGGTGAAATTTATGTTGTTGAAGTTAATATAGATTCTGTTGGGATTAGTGAAAAGATTGTTATAGTTTGTAAAAGTTGGAGTTTGTAAAAAAGTTGTTGAAGTGTTGGAAGGTTAAAGTTGGTGAAAAAGTAATTGCGAATTATTAACAACCAAACATAGACTAATCTGACACGCATATTTTTAGGATGCTCGTTTGATTACCAACTCGTTCATATAAACCTATATTACATTCCTATATGGATACTTGTAGACTAGCGATGAAATGAAAGCACTGCGACTATCTGGTAATCTATACTAGCCCATATTAACATATCCTGGTAATCTTATATTAATATATCCTTCATATTATCCTCTAAAAAAAACACCTTTTACTAGCCTATGGGCTTTAACGAAATTCGATCACCGGCAGGCTTGTTAAAAGGCAAATAATCCAATTCCATACCAAGCCGGTTGAACATCAAGTGTTGGATGGTATTAGATTCTAGGACTACTAACAAGTTTCGATTCAACGGCAGGGGCAAAAGCAGGGAGGGCGAAGGGTGGCGGCCGACACCCATCGCTCCCCTCTAAAAAAAATTTACATGTACTTTTTTTTAATAGAAGATGACTTGTGTCCGATACCCATAGGCTTAGGCCAACTTGGGGAGACCCCATTAGCTCCTTTAAATTGAAGTCTGACCTATTGGAGACATTGAGCGTCTTCTCACAATATATCAGGCTCATAGTCTACATGTTTATTTTATTCTCATAATGGGGCAATTTGCCTAAATGCCTAATGCGTTTGTGTGGTAGAGATAATGAGGGGGCAAGAGGACAAATACATCAAGGAGACACTAGGATGCGCCTGAGTCATGGTCTAACGTGGATTCAGATCTATGTTGCATATCTATTAGCAATTGTTCCTTCCCTAATTCTGAAAAAATTATCTTCCTTTTAGGAAAAAAAATCAGGAACTTTGTAAATGAAAATTTGCAAACATAACTAAATTAAAATTTTGATTAAAAAAATTATAAATAATCTATTCTCAATCAAATCATCTCTCTTTATTACAATAAATATAAAAAATTCACTCAAATCATCTATCTTTTTCACTTTTTCACAACATCCTTACAAAAATCAATAAAACTTTAATCTATTTCAATTATTACAACGTTCTCAAAATTTGTAAAATATGACACAACTCATTGTTAATGCTATGAGTTTGGTTAGAGTTGTGAAGGAACAACTGCAGGAATTGAGGGAGAAGGAATGAGATAAAGTTTTGGAAGAAGTCAAGACTTTTTTTGTGGATAACTCTAATAGTGTGCCCAATATGGAATAAGTTATACCAACTCGCAATCGTTCGAGGCGTGGAGGACAAACTATTACTTATTTCCATCATTCAAGACATGGATAATCGGTTCACAGAAGCAAGTACAGAATTGCTTCTTTGCATAACATGTCTTAACCCAATAAATTCATTTTCAGCATTTAATCATGTTAAGTTATGTCGTTTTGATGAGTATTATCTAGAAGATTTTACAGTAGATGATCGTGTGTTACTTCGAACTTAGCTTAACACCTACATTAGAGATGCTAGGAGTTGATGATTTTTCTGGACTTCGAGATATTGGAGGTATTGCAACGAAGATGGTTGAGATTGGAAAGAATATTGTATTTCTATTGGTTTATCGACTTATTGAGTTGACATTGGTCTTACCAGTTGCGACCGCAACTGTTGAAAGAGTATTTTCTACGTTGAAGATCATCAAAAGTGATTTGCGTAATAGGATGAGAGATGATTGAATGAATGATTGTATGGTGGTATACATCGAGTAGAAATTTTTTAAAACTATTGAAAATGAAACCATTTTACAACATTTTCAGAACATGCAGATGCGTAGGATCCAATTGTTACTTATTAGTAGCAATACATAGTACGATACATGTATTTCAATATTTTTAATATTTTCGTTTTTAATTTTCGTTATTGTAATTCTAAGACACTTTTTGCATTATGAAGGAATTTTTTTGATCGTTTCGCCTTTAAAGTTCGATACCCTTAGATATTAATCCTGGTTCCGCCACTGTTCAACAGTCCAGAAAATAAATGAGTTATTGTCTCTTTAACCTAGAGCTCGAAGTATGAAGGAGAGATTGTTAGGGTTAGTCTCGCATCAGTAGTGAAAGAAGTTGGTGATCAGTTTATACGTGTGAGATAATGCCTCACCTCTTAAGCTAACTTTGAGATTGAGAATGCTCAAGACCACTTTATCTTAAGTATGTTTTTTTTTGCTGAATAAAACCTCATCTCATTATGGAAAACAAAAACTAATACACATATCACAAACTCATATATGCTCAGGAATACTAGAAGGTGAAAAGAAACCAACACTACCCAAACTAGCTGCCCATTGAGCAAGTTTATGGGAAAAAACATTACATGTTCGAGAAACCCACACAATCCTCCACTCCTTTATCTTAAGTATGCACTCTCACTATAGTGTTACTTATCTATTTAATTTTTTTTAATGTTTTGGAAATCGAATGAGCACATTGTTTTTGTATGTTTTTTTATCACCGGAAAAGGAAACTCTGTTGAAATGAGAGAAAAGAGGAAGAGAGAAAAAAGACTTAGACATTTCTTACGTCCACCAGAGAAAGCCCAACAGATTACATTTTTATTTTGGGGAAATTCACTTTGCACCACCAAAGTTTAGGGTCATTTCTAAGTTGCACCCACTTTTATTGATTTCGTTAGAGTTAAACATCAAAGTAGCACATCCGTTAATTTACACCCTCCAGCTTATAAGTTCGTTACTTCTCACGGCAAACTAAGGATGTGTCGTCCACATGACCAAACGAATATCAGACTTTCCGTTTTGCCCTTCTTTAATGAATATATACGTTGAACATCATTCGGGAGAAAATATCTAAGTCTTCGAAATTTCCACTCTTCGACGATACCAGTGGCGTCTGTTGTTTTCAGCGGTTACCATTTGCCGTGATTCCAGTTGCAAGATTTCAAGAGATCTCGGATCTGGTATAGTTATGGCCTTCGGATCTTGATTAATGGGTGTTTTGTCCTTTTATTCGTTGTTATTTTAGGGTTTGGGCGCTTGTATGTTAATTCGTAGTGAAGTTTAGGAATTTCAATGAAATTGATGAATGTTTGTTGCTCATTGGTTTTCTACGTACTCTTAAGTTGATTCCATGCGTAAAGCGTTCGTGGTGAAGTTGTTTTTGTTGTCTATTTGGAATTTTGGAAACCCACTAGGTACCGTGGTCCCCCCATTTTGTCCCCCATGTTGAATCTGTTGGCTGGCCTTACTTTATTTTCGAGTGAGAGCAAGTGGTCCCATAAAGTATACATGGGTCCCTTTGTGCACGATCTTGACTGAATAAATTTGCACAAATATGTTCTGTGGGTAACTTTGTTTAGTGTTTAGGTTCGACCTTTTTTAGTTAAGCTTGTTGGTTGGTGTTCCATGTGACTTTGTATCTTTTACCTTTGTGGCCCTAAGTATGACAAAAATACCTTTGTTGGTTGGTGTTTCACAATATGCACGATAATGGTGTAACAGTAAACAAAATTAATGCTTAATGTTGACATCCCACAGTTAATCAATAATTACAAGCTTCAATTGGAATCACTCGATACTGATAGGCAAAAATTAGTAGTTTAATTCTTTATGACTGCCTTTATATTCTCCTGCTACCATTACTGTGCAGTTTCATAGGACAATAATTTAGTTGCATTTTGAGCAGTGTTACGGGTGCCAAGTCCTTTATATGCTATAATATGCATCAGCAACAAGTTTAACAGAGCAAGAACTACTTTTTGTAAATTATTTTTCCATTCAGTACAAAGTCCTTTACATGAACATTGGAACTATGCATCACAATCGGGCTCTTCCATTGCATCTAGAGTGGTTCGAAGGTTTGCAAGAAAGGCTGGTGAAGTGGGCAGTAAGTCAAGTGGAGGGGAACACATTAATGTAGACTTGACTACCAAGGAACATATACCGATTTAGAGATCAGTATCTCCCATCACGTGGAGCACCTCGGATACCCTGTGGGCCAAGTTTGGCCTTGGTTTTATGGTTGCACAAAACCAACAAGGTGGAAGCTCTAGCAGATTGGTGGTCCCAACCATTGACCAGGCTTTAAAGAGGGTTGAAGAAAAGAAGAAGATAAATGCACCCAAGGATAAATGATAGCTAGTTTGTGAAATGTATAGGCCATGTATTATTTTGTACTTCCAAAGCTAATCTGGTTTGGCTTATTTTGTGAAACGTATGGCTTTGTTTGTACCTGAGACATGGATTCAGAATTGTGAACTTTTGTTATGTGGTTGGGTCTGGTTATGGAAAGTTACATGATGTACTTTTGTCAACTGTTATGGGTCTGATTATATTATGTAAAGTGTCATAATTTTGCCGACATAGGTAAATAGTTTTTGGTCTGGTTGTGTAAAGCTTGCTCAACCATTGTGCACTTTGCACTTTTGTTATGGAATATGTTTGAAGTTATATTATGCTCAACCATTATGGAATATGTTGCTCAGTCATTGTGCACTTTGCACTTTTGTTTTTGGTCTGGTTATATTTTGTAAACAGTGTTTGAAGTTCACATATTATGGACATATGTAGGGATGCACTTTTGGAGCCTAAAACTTTGAAAATAGGCAAAAACTAAATGCACATGAGTTGACTAATACATCTTAAATAAACCAAGGAACTTAATGTATTACAAGTCACTAATACATCTTAAATAAACCAAGGAACTTAATGCCTTGATTGCAAAATAAGCCTCTCAAAACCAAACTACAAAAGATTGTACATATCAAGTTACAGTTTTTCAGTTATAGTGCTAAGGCTGGGCAAAGACCCACTACCTTTCCTCTGACATACACTGAGGGCAACAACAACAAGACCAACACACCAATTACCACCAACGAGATCAACATCAGTCTCCTGTAGAATTTCAAGTCTTCAGTGTGATTGAATTTTGCAGAAACCAACTCTAAGAGAAGCCGGTTTGTCTGCTTGCGTTCCATAGTCAAATTGATTTTCAAGGAGTCCTCCTCCACGTCTGTCTTCTCATGCCTCTTCCGAAGACATCTTAAAACTTTTCTTCCATGAATACACATAGGAGAATCAAACCAGCATTAAACAAAGAGTGAAAACTAGATTTGGCATGATCTCCCAATCTGACATTATATGAAGAAACTTTAAAAACCAGCATTAAACAAAGAGTGAAAACTAGATTTTAGACTGGAAAACAATGGATTACATTGTGGTTAACACAGGTAAAAAACCTTCTACCAAAATTTCCATATGTGTAGACAGTCTTCAAGCATGAATGAACCCCACACCAACAAAGCGGGTTGTCTTTCGAATCTCCAACCCAACTGGTTGCCGAACCTCCAGTACTTGGTGATGATTGTGCATCACTGAGTAAAGAATAAAATGCATTCCATGTATTAAAGGTAGAAATTTAAGCATTCGGGGAAAATGGAAAGGACGCAGATCCAAAAAAACCACTACATATGCACAAAGGAGTGTAAGAAAATATGCAAGCAGATGCAAAATAAGCCTGCAAAGGTTCGACATTTACCAGTGTGACGCCATCCTGCAAGCTCTGGACGAAGAAGAAATGATTTCGCAAGTTGCTTGTCGTTGGCGAGAAGCTAGGGTTTGAAATCATCAACCGAAACAATTATGTCGGGTGGGGGGAAATGTTTAGCGTATATATTCATTAAAGAAGGGCAAAACGGGAAGTCTAATGTTTTTTTGGTCAAGTGGACGACACGTCCTTGGTTTGCCTTAAGAAGTAACGACAATATGAGCTGGAGGGTGTAAATTAACGGAAAGTGGTACTTTGATGTTTAACTCTAACGAAATCAATAAAAGTGGGTGCAACTTAGAAATGACCCCAAACTTTGGGGGTGCAAAGTGAATTTTCCCCTTTAATTTTTCAAGGTATATTTAACTTGTATATAAAAGGGCCTTTTTATAGGACCAATTCATAAAGAACTCACATTCTTAACCATTGTGAGACTTGAAACAATTTATATTCTAACAAACTCACTTTCAGATGTTTTGGAAATCGAAGTTTGCCTCTAATTGATATAGACCTTATGTAAATTACCTGGAAACAAATACTTCCTCGTTCACATATCAACGGGTAGAGAAGCGGTTTTCCTTCTTTCGATCTAGTTGAACTGACAACCTTATTCTATGTTTCGAAGTATAAATATTCTGCTATCGTTAAACAGATTGGTCCAAATGTCTCAATATCTGCAAATGCTCGTATAGCTGCAGGTGTAAGACTGATCAGCTGTATCATCCTTGATGATGTCGAAATTAAGGTATTACAACTGCATCCAAGAGTACCATGGGCATACCTAAGCTTACCTTAAGCTTGAGTTTAGTACTTGTGCGAATTTTCAGGAAAATGCAGTAGTTGTTCACGCAATTGTTGGGTGGACGTCTTCTATTGGGAGGTGGTCTCCGGTCCAGGCATGTTCAGAAATTTGCCCTTTTTATTTTCCAAAAGCACATATGTTTTTTCATCAAGAGAATGTGCTTTAATTACTGTTTGCTATGTATTGGATGCATATTCTCGATTTTTTTTGTAAGGAAAGAGGACGAAACCTCTAAATTTTATTCAAAACCCTCACATATGGCTGAGGAAAATCGTTTACACAAAATCAAAACCAATAAAAAAGACTAAAAAATAAATCAAAACCTGAAAATACAAGACAATACAAAAAAGACAAACAACAGGAGATGACAGTATAAAAAAACAAAACAACCATAGGAAAAAAAAATCACACGTCTCAATCTTGTCATCCCAAGACAATCCAGGAAAGGAATGTTTTTGAAGTGATGTCACAAACATCAGTTTTAAGAGGAATAAAGTTGACTCTTCCTTTGACGGAAATGTATGCGGGGATCTGAAAGTACAGAAAGCAAATGAAATATGAGAGGTTGGTAGATGAGGTTGATAGAAGGAATTCGGATCATGACTCGAAACAGATTTGCAAGACCTACCAATTCGGACCTTTTTCCAGAAAACAGAGGAGAAACCATCCAGTTTGTAAGTGACACTTGACAGATTTCTAAGGACAGATAAAACTAGTACAATCCAGAACACAATTTAAGGAATATGAGTCACCTGTAGAGTTGACTTCTAGCCCAACATTATACTTGGTTACCAAAGGTGACTCGAATCTAGATCATTGACAACCTATTTCCCTACCTGGGATCTCTCATGGGGAGCTAATTTCAATCGGTCTGAGCCCAAAAGAGGTGTTTAACCGAACGCATGCAATAGAGTATGAAATGATACTGAGGTCTATAAGTAGAGGCCAGACTTTCTCCTTCAGGAACTCGCTTTGCACCATTATTCTCAGGTGGAACAACTTTGGACATACTGGTAGGAGCAAAAGGTACGAATTGGTAGGAGCACAGGGTACAAATTCGGACCTTTTGCAACTTCCAGTATGTCCAAAGTTGGTCTACCTGAGTATAATGGTACAAAGAGAGTTCCTGACAGGGAAAGTCTGGCCTCCACTTAAATTTTCATAAAATGAAAGAGTTAACCAAGGGGTGATTATTGAAAGCAACTCTTTGAACTCTTGTAAGATTGTGAATGAGACTGAGGTCCTGGTGGAGAGCCCTCTAGCTGGTGGTCCTAGCTAATCTGATTCGTGAAGTGCTGGGAAGGCATGAAGGTTGGAGGTTAATCTGGATCCCAAGGAGACTAAAGTCTGCGGCTCATCATCTTGCTGTCTGGGTCTCTAGTTTATGTGTTTCTGATTTTTTAGATGTAGCAGCTTTGCCTCAGTCGGCTTTATCAGCTGATGATCCTATGGATACTCACTGATAATTTGTTTTCCCGAACTAGTTTTTTCTGTGCTTTGGCGTTTTATTAGTTTTAATGAATCAGTACTTGCTTAGAACAAAAAAAAACCTTAAAACTGATGTTTGTGACATCATTTCCAAACATTATTTTCTTAGAATCATTTGAGGCAGCCCCATTGGCCATTACCCCTCTCCATCCTAACCACCTAAATGCAGGCTTCCTGGTTTGTGTTGTATGGGTCTGCATATCATTCAACAAGGTATTGGAAGATGAGCAAATCACTGTAATAGGGGCAAACTTAGTTAAGTTCAACAAGAGAAAAATGCTATAAATATTTGCCCAAACTTTTACCTTCTCGATGAGTTTCATTGAAGACAACACGCTTGCAATATCATATAATCGCCTATTATCTGCGAAGAACCAGAGAAGCACAGTTCGAGGATATCAAATCCCATTCAAATTTTATTTCGAGATTTTTCGCCTATCATCTCTTAATAATGAAGCGCTTCCACACATGATTTGACACACATAAAGGGAGACTTCAATTCACATTCCCATGAGGGTAAGTCTACAAAGTGGCTCAAGTAATGATTTTTTTATCAAATAATTATTTTTTATTATAAAAAATTCATTCAAATACCCTAAACTTTTAATCTCTTCAAAATTTTAATACTCAAACATAATTGAGTCGACCCATAATTCTACTCTATCTCTAGCGCTTCGTAGCAACGGATTTGAACCGTTAAAACAATGAGATTTCATTCAAGTTTTGTTTGTTTTCGTTGAAAATATTTTTTAAAAAAATATATGCGTTTGGTAGGGGCGAAAAAAAGAGTCAAACGAAAAAAAAGTGGTCAAAGTGAGAATGAGGCGCATCACGAGAAAAATAACTTAACGCTTAAAGAAGCTCAAGATATTTTTTAAGATGATATTTTTAATAACAGGTACATGATTTGTTTAATATAAAAGTTTCTTTTGTTGTTATTCGTTTTTTTAATCATTTTTCTTTTCTTCGCCAGACTCAATTTATTTTTCCTAAGAATGTCGATTAACCATTTCCTAAAAGAATGAGTATACTACTAGTATTTATCAACATACTATAAATATGTTATTCAGTGCAAGATTAATTGTCTGCTTTTATTATTTTTAATCTCTGTTAACTATTACAAAATATTTTTTAAGTTTTCAAATTACAACCAAACTAAGCTCATTTTCAAGAAGTTAATGAAACACAAAAACTTGTTTAGTTTTCGCAAAATTTTTTTTTTTCATTTTACCCGAATATCGCTTCGTCATTCAGGATCTACAACTATTTTAATCTTAAAACAAATAGTAGCATAACCCAAGAACTAAAAGAAAAAAAAACCTATGAAGACGGAATACCTTTCATCAAGGCTTTAGGGTTTGACTTGTCATTCTGACTTCCATAACTGGGATTCAAGTATCTTTCATCGTTACAGTCGTCGTCGGAAACCTGTTCGCCAAAAAAAGTGGTGTTTGCGTCCTAAAAATTTAATTTAATAAAATAACTATAAAATAATCTCCATTACCATGTTAGCAGGAAGTTGTGGTTGCTTTGCAAAATTTCTGCCACAACGAAGCACCACAAATTAGGACGTGTGCACGTTAGTTTACAGATAAATGGGAGAATTTTCCCTATGCAAGCAAAAAGGAAAACTCTTTGTCAAGTGGCCTGAAATTCTTAATATTAATAGAAGGCAGAGACAAGACTTTTAAATGACTGAGACAGATAGATTATGGAAGATACACGATTGTAATTGGAAACTATAATCTTATTTATAATAATTAAATCTATTGATAAAATGACTAAAACTATGAATAAGTCTATTCAGTTAGTTAGCTCCTAGAGGGTTTGCCTCGAGGAAATGGAAAAGAAAGGATATGAATTAGAATGTTGTTTTATATCATCTAATCATATGAGGCTGTGAGTTAAAGAACCATGATCCTCGGCAATTTCTTGCCAGATTGTACAGTACAAATCGAAGAGAGATAAACCGAGCAAGTGGACTCCACACCATTTAATATGCATATGAGTCTTACAGTGGAATCCATTTACTCAATCAACCTCTCCAAATTATATGGTGCAATGTAAATAAGAAATTACGGAAGATCTCCATTCAAACTCTAGAGTAGGGGTGTTCATTTGCACCGGTTGTTACCATTTTAACCGCTACCGGTAAGGGCGGTTATCGTGCCTTAGCGGTGCGGTGACGGTGTCAAATATGTGATTCCGTCAATTGAGGTGACGGTGGCGGTTTTCGCCAAACCGTCACCTACACTACCGTTAACCACCCCTAGTTGAGACTTGAGATGATTATTGATTATGTGACATACTTTTGTTGGAATATGTTAGTTGGTTTATGTCACATTGTTGAACACTTTTATTAGACTTTAGTCTTTATGTTTTCAGCAAAAAAAAAAAAGAATATGATATTATGTTATACTTTTGGACAACTTTAATATGTTATGTTATTTGTAAATTTGATATGATTATTGATTATAATATTATGTTGGAAATTTAAACAGTCTAAAACAGTGAAAAAAATGAAAAAGCTCAAGGAAAAAACATTTTTTTTGCACAACGGTTATACGGTTTAAGCGGTTATCGTATAACCATTACCGTTAATACCGTCACCGGCAAGGATGGTTATTGTGCCTTAGCAGTGCGATAACGGTGTCAATTATGTAATTCCGTCAATTGCGGTGACGGTTTTTACCAAACCGTCACCTACACTACCGTTAACCACCCCTAGTCTAGAGAGTTTAGTGAGTGTGACGCCAGAGTTCATGTGGTTCGATTCTGTCTTAGCACAATCATGGTTCAATAATTGAAGGATCAGTTTCGTATCAGCACCACAAGAATAGTTAAATAATTGCAACCTACACACGATGGCATCAGGAAAAGAATAGTTTAATGTGATAGATCTTCTCATGGCTTTGCCTTTTCATCATAGGATTTGAATCTGTAACCATCAGGCTCCCACTTCATAGATGAGAAAAGTGGAAAACAAATCATTAATCGATCTAACTTTTGGTCGACTGATCACAGGCCGCTGGAGATTACAATTCAAAACTTGGGGTTACAATACTTAAAGAGGATGATCAGTTTAAAGCCAATGGGACAAAGTTTGCAATTTTTCTTAGCACCTCGAGGATGCAAACTGTATGGTTATTCTTGGTAATCAATGATATTTTTCGAAACTGAATTCTACTTGAATCAATGCTGTAGAATGTTAGAATTATATGCCCTCGATAACCAAATTGATTAATTCGGTCCTAATATCTCATATGGAATATAGTATGGTGGAAGGAATTAATTGTATGTAAAAGGGGCATATTTGCAATAATCTTAAATTCCAGGGGTCAATTACAATATGTTGATGGACTTGATTGTAATTAGTAGAAGCCCTAATTGTATTAGAAGAAGAGTTCTTCAGTGTTATCCTACGGCTGGAATTTGAGATCCCTAAGGATCCTATGTCTCATGCTCTTTCTAGGGTTTTTCCAAGGCCTATAAATATAATTGTTATATTCAAGGGGTTGGCTATCAGAACCTATTAGGGAAATCCCAATAACGAAAGAGTGACATAAATCCCTTAGGAGGCAACACATCTGAGTTGTTATTCTGAATTGCTGGAGCTTTGGATTGGATCGTAAAGCGGCTTAAGGTTTGTAGATTCCTAAATTCCCTTGTCAGGTATGAAATCGAATCCGAAATTGTAATCATAAATCCTGGATGATGTTTTGTTGAAAACATGTTGTTTGTTTATAGTTTAATTCCGCATATAAACTATCAGTGGTATCAGAGCCAGGTTCACATGACTGCAATTGTTGGATTATATGAACTTTGCTAAATTTTGATTGAGAATCAAAACCCAATAATTTTTCTGTTACTATTCAAGTGAACAGTACATAATTTTATTAAACTCGATTGACTGTTCAAGTGTTGTTATATAAAATTTGTTTTATAAAGAATTATGAACTGTTCGTGAGAAATTTTTTTTCTCTTCAAAATATGTATGGCGGCTATTAGGACGGCAGCCGCCACACCACTGGCCGGAGATGCATCCGGTGGGACCGGAGCAACCTCCTGACCGGAACAGGTGGAGGTCCGACGGCCATAAGGCCGTGGACCACCACCAGCACACCCGTGTGAGACACGGGTGTGAAAGAAATAGCCCAAAGGCGGCAACCGCGCGCCGGGAGGCTGCACGGTGGCCGCCGATGGCAAGGCCGGCCAACGTCCAGCATGGGACTGGCCGGACGTGGCCAGCCAGTGGCAGACGGCGGCCAGCAGCCCTGGCCGCTGTCTTCTCTCCCGAAGGCCACGAGCAGCGCCCAGGGATGAGATCCCCGGGTCGCCCGCTTGGGCCAAACGGGTAGGGCATGTTTTGCCCTACCCGGTTCAGTAGCCCAGCCCAAAAGTTGGGCTGGGTCAAATAAAAAAAAAAGGGTTTTGGACTGGGTTTAGAACCCAGCCCAACCCGCGAGAAGGCTGGGCTTGGAGTCAAGTCCGAGCCCGAAGCTTGGGGCAGGCCGAGTTGCGAACCCAGCCCACTTCCAAGCGGGCCGGTTTGACCGGTCTGGGGGCAAGACCGGCCCAAGGCTCAGTATCCCAGCCCAAAGTTGGGCTGGGCCATTAAAAAGGAAAAGTGGGCTGTTCCCACGGGCTGGGCCTTCATGGGCCAGCCCATGCGGGGCTAGGGCCACGGGTTGGACCCGGGCCCGTAGCCCAGCCCAGGTCCGGGTTAGACCCGGACCATGACAGGATCCGGTCCGGATATGACCCAGACCGTTACCCATTACCGGCCGGGTTAGACCCGGACCGGTGGTCAATGGGTCAAATCCGTTTGACCCGTTGACCGATTTGACCCGGTTTGACCGAATTAAAAAAAAAATTTGTTTTCCAATTTTTGGTGCTAAATAGGATTAATTATAGTAATTTTTCCTATGGTCTCTATTATCAATAAATAGGAGTTTTACTTGATTAAAATTGGTTGAAGCCAAAATGGATAAAACCGATTTTAATTTTGTAAAATTTTCTTATTTATCTCTTGGGAAGATAAGTGTCTACATCTTAGTGGGAGTGTCTTCTAAAATAGTGACATAACTCACAAGTATTTGGAACACACTTAGATAATGGAATGCACAAACCAAATAAACGCTAGTGCTAAAATAGTACAAGACGTGTTTATTTAAGTAGGCCAAAAGTAAATCGAGAATCACAAATATTTTTAAAATATTTTGCATATGATGTAAATTTTGATGAATAGTAGCTATTCGCCTTTACAAGATGTGTACAATGAGTACCAAAATGGATTTGTTGTTGCATGTAAGGTAGAGGTTCTCGATACCCATTTAGAATATTATAAATATAAATGTTATATTTTTCATTATTGTGATATATCTGTTTATTGTTCGGATGGGTGGTACCATTAGTTATTCAAAAACCTGAATCTAATGGAATTATATATGTGAATGATTTTGCAGATTCAAAATGACTTTTAATCCTTTGGCTAGGATTCTGGATGACAATCGGTTGACAGGACCGAATTATGTTGATTGGAAGAGAAATCTTATGATTGTTCTCTCAGCCGATAAGATCGGTTATGTTCTAACCTCTGAGACACCTGAGCTTGCCCTGGACAATGCCACTGAGGAAGAAAAGAAAGTCTTTAACAAGTGGCATGATGATGATAATATGACAAAGTGTTATATTATGGCTTCAATCTCTAATGTTTTGCAGAAAGATTGTGAGGGCATAGCTACAGCTGCAGGCACTATGTTGCATCTCCAAGAAATGTTCGGAGAGCAAAGCAAATCTGCTAGGCAGACTGCTATGAAGAATCTGATGTCCACCAAAATGGTGGAAGGGAGCCCTGTTCGGGATCATGTCTTGAAGATGATTTCTTTCATCAACGAACTGGATTTTTTGGGAGCTGAGATGGATAGTGACACAAAAGTTGATGCCATACTTTCATCTCTGCCTGATTCTTTCAATCAGTTTGTCCTTAATTACAATATGAACAAGATGAGTGTGACATTGTCAGAGCTGCTCAATATGTTGCAGTCAGCTCAAGATCTCATCAAGAAGGACAAACTTACTGTGATGGTCACAGAGAAATCTAATGCCTCTATGAATCTGAAACCCAAGTTTAAGAAATTCAAGAAAAATAATAAGGGGTTTCAGGCAGCAAAGAATGTTCAAGGTGGACAAGGAAACAAAGGAGGTGACAAGAACAAAGGCAAAGGAAATTGTTTCCATTGCGGCAAGCCCGGTCACTGGAAGAGAAATTGCCGAGTTTACTTAGCTTCTCTTAAAAAGGGCAAACCTTCTGAAGGGGTTCAAGGAGACCAGAAAGCTCCATGAAAGGGAGCTGATCCTTAAGATGGGGACGGGTGCAACTGTTGCAGCGACTGTCATCGGAGTGTTTAGTTTAGAATTATCGAATAATAGAATTTTGATTCTAGAAGATTGTCTTTATGTTCCAGAAGTGCGTAGAAATTTGATTTCTGTTTCGAAACTTGTTTTATCTGGATATTCGTTTCTTTTCAATTCAAAACTTGTTATAAAGTTTCAAAATAAATTTGTTGCTTCTGGAATTATTTATGATGGTCTTTATCTTTTAAATGTTGATAATTCTTTAAATAATGTTGAGAATGATGATTCCAGTGTGTTATCCCTTAAAAGGAAGAGGGATGTTAATCCAACCTACTTATGGCATCTAAGACTTGGTCATGCCAATATTGATAGGATCAATAGATTGGTAAGGGATGGGCCATTACAATTTCTAAAAATTGAGCCCTATCCAATCTGTGAGCCCTGCTTGCAAGGAAAGATGACCAAAAGTCCTTTTACAGGAAAAGGAATAAGAGCCACAGAAGTATTAGGATTAATACATACTGATGTTTGTGGTCCCTTCAACCACATGGCAAGAGGAGGTTTCTCTTATTTCATTACTTTCACTGATGATTATTCCAGGTATGGTTATCTATACCTGATGAAGCATAAATCAGAATCTTTTGAAAAGTTCAAGGAATTCCACAATGAAGTTGAGAAACAGATTGGAAAGTCCATTAAAATGATTCGCTCCGATCGGGAAGGCGAATACCTCTTGGATGATTTTAAAGTTTATCTTAAAGATAATGGAATCATATCTCAACTCACTCCACCAGGCACACCACAACATAATGGTGTTGCAGAGAGAAGGAATAGAACCCTATTGGATATGGTTCGTTCTATGATGAGCATATCTGAGTTGCCCATATCATTTTGGGGACATGCTTTGGAGACCGCTGTTTACTTGTTAAACAGGATCCCTACAAAATCAGTTCCTAATACCCCGTATGAGTTATGGACTGGCAAGAAGCCAAGTCTTAGTCATTTTAAGATATGGGGTTGTCCAACTCATGTTAAAAGGTTTAATGTGGATAAACTGGGATCAAGGACTGATAGATGCCTATTTGTAGGCTATCCCAAAATGACTACTGGTTTATACTTTTATAATCCTAATGAAAACAAAGTGTTTGTTAGCAGAAATGCTACTTTTCTTGAAGAGGATTATAGTTTGAATGAAACCGAGAGTAGAGTTGCTCTTGATGAGCAAAGAGATAGTACAGTGACTGTGCAGAACGAGAACAATGAGGATCAAGTGGTTGCTCCCACTGATCAAAGTGAACCTGTTGAGACACAGGAGCCTCGTCGTAGTAAAATGATTATAAGACCTCCAGTAAAATTCAATTTGTTAAATGAGATTTACCAAATGGAATCTGAGGGACTGGAGATTGATCCTTGTGGTTATACAGAGGCTGTTAATGACAAAGATGCTAAGCATTGACATGTGGTCATGAAATCAGAGATGGACTCCATGTTTTCCAACAAGGTATGGACCTTGGTAGACAAACCAGAAGGCATTAAGCCTATAGGTTGCAAATGGGTCTACAAAAGGAAACTTGGACCAACAGGAAAGGTAGAGACCTTTAAAGCTAGGCTGGTGGCAAAAAGGGTATACTCAAAAGACTGGTATTGATTATGAGGAAATTTTTTCACCTGTAGCCATGCTAAAGTCCATAAAGATTCTATTAGCGATTGCGGCATACTATGATTATGAGATATGGCAGATGGATGTGAAAACCGCATTTTTGAATGGGTATATCCATGAAGAAATTTATATGGACCAGCCAGAAGGTTTCATATCTCGGGAAAATGAATCGAAAGTATGCAAATTGGAGAAATCCATTTATGGCCTAAAACAAGCATCACGTTGTTGGAACATCCGTTTTGACGAGTCAATCAAAATGTTTGGTTTCTCACAAAACATGGATGAACCTTGTGTCTACAAGAAGGTTAGTGGGAGTGCTATTACTTTTTTGGTTCTTTATGTAGATGACATACTACTCATTGGGTATGATGTAGGGGCTTTGTCATCTGTGAAAATGTGGTTGTCTAACCAATTTTCAATGAAGGACCTTGGGGAAGCATCCTACATACTCGGGATCAAAGTGTTTAGAGACCGAAAGAAAAGATTATTGGGTCTTTCACAGGTCAATTATATTGACAGGATATTGGCTAGATTTAGCATAGTAAATTCCAAGAAAGGGTTTCTACCCTTTAGACATGGAATTCATCTCTCTAAGCAAATGTGTCCAAAAACACCTGAAGAAAGAGAGAAGATGAGTAACTGTCATTATGCTTCGGCTGTAGGGAGTCTCATGTATGCTATGCTTTGCACTAGGCCTGATATCAGTCACGCAGTTAGCGTTGTGAGTAGATATCAATCCAATCCAGGTCCAGAACATTGGTCAGCAGTGAAACATATCCTCAGGTATTTGAGAAATACAAAGCACTATTTCTTAGTGTATGGCAGTGAGGATCTGACTGTCCAGGGATATACAGATTCGGATTTCCAATCAGATATTGATGATAGAATATCAACGTCCGGATTTGTGTTCCTTCTTGGAAAAGGAGCATTTAGTTGGAGAAGTTTCAAGCAAAGTACTACTGTTGATTTTACAACTGAGGCAGAATATGTTGCTGCAAGTGAAGCTGCAAAGGAAGCTGTGTGGATTCGCAAGTTCCTTCAAGAACTTGAAGTTGTCCCTTCGATTGAGGTACCTATTCCCTTATACTGCGATAATAATTGTGCAATTGCACAGGCAGTGGAACCAAGGTCTCATCAAAGGACAAAGCACATAGAACGTCGTTTTCACCTAATACGTGATATCATATCCAGAGGTGATATCAAAATGGTGAAGGTTGCATCAGCTGATAATTTAGCTGATCCATTTACAAAACCTTTATCTCAGAAAGTGTTTGAGAAACATATTAATGATATGGGTTTGAGATATATATATGATTGGGTTCGACGTTTTATTTTTTTATTATATGATAATAAAAGTTTATTTGTTTCTCACATATATTTATTGTTGTTATGGGTTTATACGTAACATGAGATGTTATGTATGTAAATTTGTTCAGGTAACATTGTAGAAAAATCATGCTAGAGATTAATGAATCAAAGGCAGGGAATAATGATTTTTCAGTTCCTTGTAAGCCTGAAATTGTTCTAGACTTTTGTAACATAAAGTCTACACTTGTTGTGCGGAGAATGATTGATTCCATCATTGAGGTATGACCTTAAGCAAACGAGTGAGTGTCATGTAATAAGTACATACACTGAACAGGATCCGATTAAGAACACCTTTTGGAAATGATCACTGTCAGGTTAAAGGTTGTTCTATCACAATTCAGTATTGTCCTTAGACCTGAGAGGTTTGTATTTATTCATGAAATGTGTACACAGCTTTGATATTGTCAACCGGTGATGTTCATTCAGGACTATATCTTGACATGTTGGGTTGTGTGCGTGATGAATAAATGGTATGAATGCTCAACAAGAAATCCATCAGTCTTTTAGAAAGACAGTATATTCAGTTAGTGTTCATGAAAGAGTTGGACCAAAAGAATCCGGCCGGAGTGTTTTACAAAACTATTTTATGAATACATAAAAGTATATGATATATATTTCAAAATTGTTTTGTGGTCCAACTGAATTATGAACTAAGAAATCAAGTTTACATGAGATAGGGACATGACGGTGATATTTGGTTCTAAGGGCAAGTGAGAGATTGTTAGAATTATGTGCCCTCGATAACCAAATTGATTAATTCGGTCCTAATATCTCATATGGAATATAGTATGGTGGAAGAAATTAATTATATGTAAAAGGGGCATATTTGCAATAATCTTAAATTTCAGGGGTCAATTACAATATGTTGATGGACTTGATTGTAATTAGTAGAAGCTCTAATTGTATTAGAAGAAGAGTTCTTCAGTGTTATCCTACGGCTGGAATTTGAGATCCATAAGGATCCTATGTCTTATGCTCTTTCTAGGGTTTTTCCAAGGTCTATAAATATAATTGTTATATTCAAGAGGTTGGCTATCAGAACCTATTAGGGAAATCCCAATAACGAAAGAGTGACATAAATCCCTTAGGAGGCAACACATCTGAGTTGCTATGCTGAATTGCTGGAGCTTTGGATTGGATCGTAAAGCGGCTTAAGGTTTGTAGATTCCTAAATTCCCTTGTCAGGTATGAAATCGAATCCGAAATTGTAATCATAAATCCTGGATGATGTTTTGTTGAAAACATGTTGTTTGTTTATAGTTTAATTCCGCATATAAACTATCATAGAACTCTACAACCCACCCTTGGGAAAACAAATGCGAAGGTTCGTTGATTCATAGAGTGACAGTCGAATGCGAGATGCCCAACGGTAGAATGTGGCTAAGGATTAGAGTTAAGAGGCCAAGAATGTTGGAAACCAGGAAGCCCAAACAAAAGGATTTCTTTGTATCAGGAATTTTGTACTGATTTCTTCCCAGCGAGTTCAGAGTACCATGTTTTCCATGCTTCCACGTAGTGAGAGAAGAGATCTTTCAAGGCTGCAATGGTAAAGCGGCTTCGCATTAGTACATCTCATGGCAACAACTCAAGAATATAAAAGGCCTAAGAATATGAAAAAGGTGAAAAAAAAATAGTGACAAGGCAAAGGACACCTGAAGAGAATCCCTCCAGAGGAGAAACCATCCAATTTGTAAGTGAGACTTGACAGATTTATAAGGACAGATAAACTAGTACAAAGATCCAGAACACAATATAGAGAATGAGTCACATGTAGAGTTTACTTCTAGCGGCCTAGCCCAACATTTTACTTGGTGACTTGACTCTAGATGATTGACAACCCATTTCCCTAGTGGGATCTCTCATGGAGAGCTAATTACAATCGGTCTGAACCTATAAGTGGTGTTTCACCGAACTGCAATAGAGTATGAAATGATACCTTCGTTTTGATACTCAGGTCTATAAGTAGAGGCCAGACTTTCCCATTCAGGAGCTCGCTTTGCACCATTATTCTCAGGTGGACCAACTTTGGACATACTCCTAGGAGCAAAAGGTCCGAATTGGTAGGTCTTGCAGATCTCTTTTGATTCAAGATCCGAATTCCTTCTATCAACCTCATCTACCAACCTCTCATGTTTCAGTTCTTTCTGTACTTTCAGATCCCCGCTTAAATTTCCATCAAATGAAGCATCAACTTTGTTCCTCTTAAAACTGATGTTTGTGATATCATTTCCAAACATTCTTTTCCTAGAATCATTTGAAGCAGCCCCATTATCAGCATTCCCTCTACACCCTAACCACCTAAAGGCAGGCTTCCTTGTTTCTGGTGTATGGGTCTGCATATTATTCAACAAGGTATTGGAAGATGAGCAAATGACTGTAATAGGGGCAAACTTAGTTCAGTTCAACAAGAGAGAAATGCTATAAATATTTGCCCAAACTTTTACCTTCTCGATTAGTTTCATTGAAGACAACACGTTTGCAATATCATATAATCGTCTTACTTTAGCTGCAAAGTTTCAATATCAAATTACCGTTAGTTAAACAGTTCAGCTTCATTTCAGACAATAGATAAAAATAGAGGAAGCAAACAAAATTAGTACTTCTCATTGAGGAATCATGTCCATCCCCAAGCAATAACCTCGCAGCATCGTCAAGCGATATTAATTCTACCTACATAATTATTTGAAAACATCATACTGACGAGGTTACAATGCAAATTACTGACAAAATTATAAAAGTACGATAGCGTTCCACTCACATTGGAGCAGACAAAGAGCTTGACAAAATTCTGTGTAAGAAGTGCCAGAGATTTTTCCCGCCTATTATCTGCGAAGAATCATAGAAGCACAGTTAGAGAATATCAAATCCCATTCAACTTTTATTTCGAGATTTTTCTCCTATCATCTCTTAATAATGAAGTGTTTGCACACATAATTAGACACACATAAAGGAAGACTTCAATTCACATTCCCAAAAAGAAAAGTCTACAAAGTGACCCAAGGAAGCGAAAGTTTTTCAAGGCTACCTTGTTTAGTTTTTCCTGTAAATATGTTTTCATTTTCTTCATTTTATCCGAATATAGCTGACTCATTCACTATCTACAACTATATTAATCTTGAAACAAATAGTAGCATAACCCAAGAACTAAAAGAGAAAAACTACGAAGACGGAATACCTTTGGTCAAGGCTTTAACAATAGCGCTAGGGTTTGACTTGTCATTCTGACTTCCAGTATTCGGATTTGAGTATCTTTCATCGTCATCATCCTCATCGGAGACCTGTTCCCGAAAAAAATGGAATTTGCTCCTAAAATTTTTGTTTAATAAAATAATCTATTTACTTACATCAAACATAAAAAAATTATTAAAATCATCTCTATTTCCACTTGATTTTCAGCATCCTCTATAAAAATGCCTATATCATTTATGAAAAAAACAAAAAAAAAATCAACAGGAGTAATTCCATAAACCCGATTATTCACCTACTTTTGCATAGTCGTTGCTGTCAAAGGTATTGATATTCAAGCCCTCTTCCTATCACAGCATCAGAACGCAGGATTAGTAATATATTACAGATACTGAACATTTCAATGATGTCTTTCAATTCTCAGTATTATGTCATTCATATCATCCACTTACGACCGTGATACGTAATCAGAAAAAGAAAGTACCTTGAGCTCCTCTAAAGCCTTAGGGATTGCTGCAAACCCTTTCCAGTTATATTGGTTCTTTGCCTTCCTAGCAAGAACCTACAAAATAAAACCAAATCGCAATTAAAGGCTAAGATTTTTTACATAACTCGAAATGGGCGTACACAAGCTTATTGTCAAGAAAAAGAACTGAAATTTATGAAGATTAAAGGTCAATACTCCCACCCCAACACTCTCCAAGACATTTACTATGTCGTATATCCTTCGCCTCTCGACCCCTGAAAATCCCAAATCCATCAGATCCAGAAAGGTCGCAAATGGGATATATTGCAGTTCTTAATAGTTTGTAATCAGATCAAGACCTAATCGTTGAGCGGCATCGTCAAGCCCGAAAGACCGGACGTCGTCTCTATCATACAAGTCCAAGAAACTGCAAGAAACCAATTGAACTATAAAGAAAGAAAATAAAGAAAAGGAAAGAAATCTTAAAGATGGCGCACGTAGATAAGAGAGTGGGGAGGAGTACTTGGAGCACAGAAGACCGAGGGACTTTTGCTTTCGGCTATAGTTGTGGTGCCGCGACGAGGGATCACCCGGTAGAGCTGAGGAGGAATGGGAGGCCATTGATGGTCGTGCGGAATCTGTGGATCTGTTTTGAAAGTTTGAATAAGCGGTTGGATAATTGGAGCGAAGGAATTTCGAAATGCACCACCTTTTCGATCCCAAGAAAATACTGAGCCGGGAGGGATGATTTCCACTTTCGAAAGTTTAAATAAGCGGGAATTTGAATTCCTCTGAAGCGCCATTGTAAACGTCGTAAAAATTACCGGGATTGCGTCGTTTATTATAGCGCGTAGCTTGCTGGGCTGGTCGTGAAATAAAACGTTGCCCAAAGAGCTGGACTGGACCAGGTCCAAGCCCAAATTCTCAGTATTATGTCATTCATATCTAATAGAAAAAGTCAAGGGTGAGAAAATCATTCGTTTTCTATCAGAATTTTCGGTTTCCGATTTCGGTACCGATTCCGGCCTATTCCTGTACAGGAACCAGAATATTATCGAGTTTGTCATTGTAAACGTCGTCGTTTATTATAGCGCATAGCTTGTTGGGCTGGTCGTGAAATAAAACGTTGCCCAAAGAGCTGGACTAGACCAGGTCCAAGCCCAAATTGGACCGGTGACTACAAATGAACCTCGTCACCAATATTCCGTCTCATGAAAATGTCGCTCTCTATGGGTTGTGGCCATATCTTTCAATTCTCAGTATTATGTCATTCATATCTAATAGAAAAAGATAATGGTCAGAAAATCATCCGGTTTCTATCAGAATTTTCGGTTCCAATTTCGGAACCGATTTCGGCCTATTCCGGTACCGGAATAGGAACTCATTTTATAGAAATTTCGAAACCAGAACCGAAAATTCCGGCATAAATGCTAGAATTTTCAAGTTTCAGTGGGTCAAAACGACCCAAGTAACACGAAGACTCCAGCCTTCGAGTTCATGAGTCTTCAAAAAATTTCCTAAGTCCCTCACAATCACAGCCCTAAGACTCTAAGTTCACCTCCCCGCCTCCAGCGACAACCCCCCACCACTGAGTCCGGCCACCGTCCCTCCCAGCCTCCATCCTGAAATCTCCATCTCTCGCAGTCTCTCTCTCTCTCTCTCTCGCTATCTCGCGGGTTGCTTTCATCAGCTGGATTTTGGACCTTTGGTGGCCGAATCTCTCAGCAACTTTCTCTCACCAAGGGTTTGTTAATTTTAGTTTTGTAAATGTTGTATTTAGTCTTTAAATTGCTTTAATATTTGTTAATTTGATTTTGAGATTTTCATGATTTTATAATTGACAGATTCGGTCATTGAAGAAATCTCGTTAGGGTTGATTATTTGGATACCAAATCTCTCTTGCAAGTCTCACAAAAGTATGATTATTTTACTGCATTAATTACATCAGACCAAATGACCAATACCTAGCTGATGACTAATTATAATGTAAAACTATTGATGACTATTTTTTTTTCAAACATTAGCTTGAACTACTCTTTGAATGATTTCAATTGCTATTTTGCAGTTTGGTGCATGCTTCAGGAAATTGTGTATTGTATTGCTCAGACATATATCTCGAATGAAGCTGAGTCTAAGATGACTTTTTTTTTTTATATTTGTAACCATCCGTATTCTGACTTGGAAATGAGAGCTATACATCTCGCAGTATGGTTTTGTGCTTCCTCCATGTATAGATTGTTTGTAAATAAGTTTTATGGAGATCATGTATTCAATCTGATCTTGTAAACTCATGAAGCTTTGATTGAAGAGTCGACTTTTTTAGAATGTTGGTATCCTGCTATTAGTTCTTTACTATTATTGGTCACATAGATGCATTTCAGATATATTTGTGCAATACATAACCTTATCATGCATATGAGAAATAAGCCTAGGAATATTTAATCTTTGATTATTTGTCTTGATACAAGGGGATAAAAATGCTTGCTTCTTCACTAGGTGGGTCTAATCTCTTAAGAAAGTTTACTGGTCTGGCTGTTGAGGACTGAGGAGCAAAAAGCCATTTGTGCTTTGTATTTCTTGTCTGGTTCGTCATCTACAAGAAGAACCAGACAAGAAATAAGTCTTTGCATAACCGTTACTTGCACAAATTTTCTTTTCCTTTCTTTTTCTTCAAAAACTTAGTTTTTGCCTATTAGTGACAAGGTAGTGAAAATTGAGACAAAAACTTGCTCCTGTAGAATGCAGAAGCTATATATGAGATAACAGTTGGGGTTGGGGGTCTCATAACATTTCACTAAGGAAGACTTAAACATGTGTTTCTTCATTAAGCTTTTAGTTATCTTGCTCAAGGTTCTGGTTTGAAAATGAGCAATGCTGAAAGAGGAAACTATGTGTGCATGTGTATACATGCATGTACACATAATGGGTGTTTGTCCGTTAAAGATACTAGTGAATATCATACAAGGGACTATATTTGGTTGATGAGGAGGTGCTTTTTGGGTCAATGCTTGAATATGTAATTTTTTTTCCTTTGATGTCTTGATGATCATGATGGGATGATACATTTAAAAACCATATTATGAAACTGCTGCAACAGGGGAAAAAACAGCCCAATTTTGGCCCAAAAGGCATTTTGGGCCTAAGTCAAAACTGGGCCTTCAGGCCCAAATATGAAATTGGAATTTCTGGATTCCATTTCCAGAAAATTCCGGTTCCTTTATGGTAAATTCCGGAATAGAACCAGAATGAAAATTCTTATTCCGATGAGTACCTGAATCGGAACCGGAATCCATCCGTTCTGGTACTCACCCTTAGAAAAAGCCCGAAGTGCTACCGGTTGGAGTCTCTTGATAATGTTGCTAGTAGAAAATTTGAATAAAGCTTTTTCTGATATTTGTGAATTTTTTAAAAAGATTTGATTATAAATTGATTTTTATTTTTTTTTTAAACAATTGATTTTTATTAAAGTTTGTAAAAAAATTCTAATGAAATGGAATGGAAAGAAAAAAATATATTAAAGTTTGTGTGAACACACATTGAAATTTACTTGAAATTGAATTTTAGTCTGTTATTATAAATAAGATACAGTAGTTTGTTTCTCTTTAAGCTGCTACATTGATGGAGCCCTTGCATCTGTTCATTTCTTACTCTGTAATGGCTTCGACATCACTGATACGACCGCTAAACCCCCTAATTCCACCTCCTTGAGATCTTGAGAGGGACAATGGCAGCCTTCCTAAATTCTTTTTCTTCTTGAGGATGCCATGACCAATCAGGACTGCCCCATAAATGTTTGGGAACTCACAATGGAACAAATGAACATGATACTGAGAAGCTCTGAGAGGAATCATAGTACCATAAATCACTACGTCCGACACTTCAATTGATTGCATAAATTGGTGGCAAAACCTGCGAGGGAATGTGATAGTGAAGGCGCCCTCTGCTAAGTAAACTTTTACTATCACTGAACAGCTCGTCAATCTTCTTATCCCCGCAATTACGTGCAGACGAACAAACAGGTGAACTGAACGGTTGATCATAGAGTATGGTCTTAATTGACAGTAACCATGTTGCAAGAACATGAAATAGCAGTAGGAAGGATGAGCAATGCAACTTTGAATCTTGTCAAATCCAGTAACCATGAACGCCTCTTTTCCTGTATCAAATGCTTTCACACGCAGTGGTATTTGTCAGCAGCAAAGGGCTAAGGCTGGTTTTCCACTTTTCAAGAACCTTTAATTTGTCCTCACAAACTCCTCAGCCGCACCTTACATAACATAAATTCTAGGGTGGAGACAGCTTGCAAACACAGGCACTGTCGCTGACTAAGTGCAAAGGAGCAGCACATCCTCCAAAACTCTTAGAGAAGAGAATAGTGACAAACACCATCATGTATGACTTGAAGCCTATCAGAATATCCTGGGATGGTTCCAGAATCGGAGTTAAGAGTGCAAACCAAAGGATTCAAGAGCCAATTTTAAACGCCAATACTCTTCACAATTTGATATGCCGAGGAAGACGGCCGCATTTGCTCTGCAGTCGCAAAATCTCTTTCGCAAAACCTTGATTACCTGTTAGAAGAAGCCCATTCAGAACCCGCTCAAAAGTAAACTTCCGGGGAAGAAATCCTGTATCGACCATCTCAATCAACAACTTCCCAGCCACCAACAAATCGCCTGACTTCTTCCTCACAAACATTGCACTTATCAAAATATTATATGTATCCAAATTTGGCAAGCCATCTCCGCTAGCCATTTTCTGAAACACATCCAACCCCTTCTCTATCTCACCAGCATCACAAAAGTAACGGATTACAATATTGTAAGTCTGAACATTCGGCTCACATTCATCATCATCCTTCATTCTTTCCATAAACCTCAAAGCCCTATCCATTTGACCTGCATGACATAATCCTCTAATTACCACATTATAAGTCGTATAATTAGGCACATACCCCTTCCTCACCATCTCCTCAAACACCAAAATTGCATTTTCCACGCTATCCTTCTTACACAAAACCTGAATCAGAGCGTTGTACGTTGAGACCGAAGGAAGCACACCCTCTGCAACCATCTCATCGAAAACCCTTCTAGCTCTCTTAATCTCACCCGCGCAACCAAACCCATGAACCACGGTAGTGTAAGTAACGACATCCAGCCCACATTTCCTCTTCTTCATTTGCAAAAAGAATTCCCAAGCTTCCGTAATCTGACCAGCTCTAAAATACCCTTTAAGCATTGTATTATACGTGGTTAAACTTGGCTCCAATCCCCTCTCCACCATCTCCTTCAACACCTCCAATGCCTTGGGCGTCCGCTTAATCAAACACCACCCATTTGCAATTATATTATAACTAACAGTATCAGCCTTAAACCTACCCTTTAGAACCTTGAACAAATTATAAGGCATTTCTACGCGTTTCGACTTGCACAAAACATCAAGAATCGTATTGAACGAATTCAAGTCCTGAAAACAACCGTGCTCGTGCATCAACAAGAAGAGTTTGACAGCTCTATCGGGTTTGCCAGCGGCGGCGTACCTCTCGGCTATGATGGCAAAGGTTTTTGGGCCTGGCCCCAAGCAGCGAGCGCGCATCCGGGCCACGAGGGTCCAGACGGCCTTGTAGTCGAATATGTACCTCTCGAATATGTTATGCTATTTGTCCATTTGATATGATTATTGATTATAATATTATGTTGGAAATTTAAACAGTCTAAAACAGTGAAAAAAAATGAAAAAACTCAAGGAAAATTTTTTTTTTTTTGCACAACGGTTATACGGTCTAAGCGGTTATCGTATAATCGTTACCGTTAATACCGTCACCGGCAATTATGGTTATTGTGCCTTAGCGGTGCGGTGACGGTGTCAATTATGTGATTCCGTCAATTACGGTGACGGTTTTTACCAAACCGTCACCTACACTACCGTTAACCACCCCTAGTCTAGAGAGTTTAGTGAGTGTGACGCCAGAGTTCATGTGGTTCGATTCTGTCTTAGCACAATCATGGTTCAATAATTGAAGGATCAGTTTCGTATCAGCACCACAAGAATAGTTAAATAATTGCAACCTACACACGATGGCATCAGGAAAAGAATAGTTTAATGTGACAGATCTTCTCATGGCTTTGCCTTTTCATCATAGGATTTGAATCTGTAACCATCAGGCTCCCACTTCATAGATGAGAAAAGTGGAAAACAAATCATTAATCGATCTAGTCAAATGGTTTTGCCCGCTGCTGCTGCTTGGCTTGGCTGGTGGCCAAGGACTTGTTGTGTCACCGTGCCATGACAAGGTCATGTGTTGTCTTGGCATGTCTGCGGCATGCTGGCTGGCATGTCAGGCATGGACGTTGGTGAGGTGTCATGCCTAGTCAGGGGCGCTAGGGTGCCTAGCTTGGTTGTGGTGTTGTCGCCGCGCGCATTGTGGGCTTGTCACGGGTGCCCTTGGTGCCTCATCTCGACACATATCCTTTCACGCATAGCTGTCATGGCCCATGTAATCACTAGGGATCATTTCACAAATGTTGCGCGCGCGGGGCGCGTGACAAACCCCTACGCGCATGACAAGCCAAGTTGGCATGTCGCGCACGACAAGCCAAAATATTGGCTTGTCAGTATTTGCAAGTAAAATATTGTACCTTTTCTTTCGTTTTACTCATTTATTTATCCAGGGAAAAAAATACTCATTGTTCAATATTCGCCAATGTGATCTTCATTGCCTTCCTCAAGAAAAGAGGCAAGAACTGACAAAAATCAGCAGAAAAGTCACTCATCTAGCAAACCTTTATTTTATTTTTTTCATTTTTCCCGTGCCCTTTGCTGCACGGTCCAATAGTATTCCAGTCATAACTTGGTCTAGTTCCCAGAATTGGTTTTGAACGCACCCAATCACCAAGTTCAAAACCAGAAAGTCGATCTACATCTCCAGGAGAAACTTTCCACAAGCACCTTCTGCCAGCCACTCTCACCTACACAAGGATAACCAAAACTACTTATGAGGTACATCAATTAAAAACAATCCTAGGTAACATCATTATTGCATGCATACAAATAAGGTTGTATTTCTATCACTGCAGAAGTCGTGAATCACAGTGCATTAGCTAAAAGCAACAAATGGTTTCACCATCAGTTTGTCTTGAATGTGTAAATGATGGAAAAATAAATTATTGCCATTATTTATTTTATCAGTATGTTGCCTGCATCTACCAAGTATACTTTAGTCATACAAATCATAAATCTTGAGAAGTGAGATACTACCTTAAAGTCTTCCACCTTTTCCAAGCATAAATTATATCTAAAGGAGGAAAGCCCAACATTTCTCCCTTACCTTGAAAGGGGCAACAGGCTCCACCAGCGCATTATTTTAGTCGCAACGTCAATGCGATTTTCTCTACCGCGAGCCTTTGCGCGCGGGCCGCTTGCGACAGTTGTGGAACAAAAAATGCAGGAGATAGAAAGAGAGAACCAGTGAGAAATTTTGCAAAACCCGTCGAAAATCGCATGCGACCAAGGAGCTGAGGCCGAGGAAGAAGCAGTTTCTTGGAAGAATGAGAGAGAATCTTGTGGGAAGCAAAAAAGAATGCGGATAAGAAGCAGCTTGGAGAAGAAGCACAGTACTAGGCGGGAAGAAATATTCAACTTCGTATTCTTAGTGAAATAATGAGTTTTGCTCACCGTTATGTTTTAACGCTCTATCCAACGGTTTTATATTTGATTTTGAATTTTTTTAAGTCATTTTAATACAGGCTGTTGGATGGGTTCATTAATGGGATGTCACCCATCCAACGGTCTGTTAGGACCGATTAGCAAATTCCGTTTTAGGAGGAAATCCGAGTCTGGATAACACTAGCCCCAACAGTCTTGCCACTTTCTCTGATCGCAAACCTCATCCTTGCTCACAAGCCACCGACATTATAAGCTCCACTACCATCTTAACTTGGTCTCCAGGCATAACCAGAACGACAAGTTGGTCTGTCACCTGACACCTTCCCAGTCACATCCGTAGTCCTCATATAAAACTCCACCACTAACAAGAACGACAAGTTGGTATGCCGCTGCGGTATTGGAATGCAATCATCCACAACGTCCCTGAGTTCGAATATCTTGTCCACCCACTGGTTCACGCCTCGGGTGATCTTCAGGTCTACCATTAGAACCTCCAATGCCAGTAGAGCCAAGCCCAAGATGATGAGTATGTCACCACCTGGGAACTCGTAGGAGCTCAGGAGCTCTCTCACCTCCAACTACAAAAACTGCAATAGCTCCTCCTCGTCGACTTGGTGCTATTTGTTCAGAAACACCACCATGTTCGGGACACTCTCTTGTTTTGCGAGCAAGACATGCTTCTTTATCGAATCCTTCTTGATCTGAGTTGCAGACAACAAAGATTCGGCCTAGCTGTCGAACCAACCAGACGACAGAAATAGGTTCTAAATGGTGTGTTTCTTTCTGTATCATTTCAAAGTTGTGCACTTTTCTTCAAGCCATAGTAAGACACCAGCTTACTGATGTGACCTTTCTCTTAGGGAAACAGACGAATCTTTCATTTCGTCAAAAATTATAAATCAAAGACTAAAATTTGAAAAATGAAACCCAAGACTAAAGAATAAAAAGAGATATAAATCCAAGGACTAAATTGTTAAATTCTCTCCAAATTTTCATAGTGCCCTTTAATTGGACTTTAACAGAATATGGGCTTACGTTGTTGTCATCTCGTTGTCTGTGGTAGAGCTGTGCATGGGCGGTGGTGAAAATGTTACCACCGGCACCGCCACCGGTGGTAACATATCACTGGTCCCAGCGGTAGCGGTAACATCGGTGGCGGTGCCGATGAACCGCTACCACCACTGGGCCCCGATTTTTGGGCCTTTTAAGCCCTCTTGGCCATTTGGTCCCATTTGTTGGGCTTTTTGGGCCATTTGGACTAGTTTTTTGAGCGATTTTTGGGCCATTTCGACCCTTTTTTTTGGCCCGTTGTTGGTGCATTTTGTGTCCCTTTTTTTGGGCGTTTTGAGCCATTTAGATCCATTTTTGGGCGATTTGGACCCTTTTGTGCCATTTGTACCCCTATTGTGGCATTTTTCAGAGTTCCCAATATTATGATAATCTAAACAAAGATGTAAAACAATTAATGAAATAAAAAAAACAATATAGTGAAAATTGTATCTAAACATGTAGGCCATATTATTGATCCCCATGACAATAATTAAGTTTAATCATGGAGATTCTTATTATATGACCTTTTTTTATATGCCCCATTTTTTTGAGAATGACCAAATCCAATATTTGATCATTCTCAATTAAAACACTAAAACGTTATTTTAATTTTCACTTACAAGTTACAAAACTACAACAAAATTAACAAATTTTCAAATACAAGTTAGAAAACGTACAAGTTAACCAAACTACAACAATACATAATACAAGACAACACTATAAAATTACTAAAATACAACATTATACATACATGATACATCAAATAAACATTGTTCAAATAAAATAGCATAAGAAGGAGTAAAAGGTGGGGCAAATGCAACATGCGTCCTACTCTATCTCGATCTCCGTCGTCAAAGTCAATATCTCTACATAATTCAGAAATAAAAGCATCAAATTATAATGATTACATTATATTGAGTATCAAATTTCAAAATTTAACCAAAGAATAATTTTACCTGAATCGAGTCGGTAAGTCTCTTCATCTTCAGTTATGTTATCAGATACATCAAGTTCAGACTCAACCATCTCATCCTCCAACTGACAACAGATTCACAAAGCCTAAAGCAATTTAAGTAACTAAATTTAATATAGAGATGAGATATAAAGACATACCTGATTTGCAATCAAATAAACTAATTTAATTAAACAAAGAGAGAGATGTCACTGCCAAATAGATCCAACCCACTGAAACCTACGATTAAGAAAGCACGTACAATCAATGCCTAACTCTAGTTTTGAACACAAAACAACACTTTCAAATAATTGGAAAGAAACTTCTACGATTTCTTGCTCTAATTACTTAAGAAGCATACAGATGAAAATTACACGGTAAACTTTCCAGTCCATGTATTACACAATACCAGCTGTAGAGATAAGTGTGCTACTGCTCATTACCAAATATCTTGTTAGAAGGAGATGCACCTATATATGAATTAATCATGCAAAATAGGAGGTGGAGAACAGAAAAAAGGCCATTCCCAACATGATATACAACCAAAATTTAAATTCAAATGTCACAACTCATGATACTCACCACAGAAGAAAAGCCATAAATGCATACAACATCGCATAAACCTTTATAAATGAGATAGAAGTGGCATCATATATAACTGTTGCTTTGCTGACTGCACTTAATATCCATACACATAATTCAAGGACTTCAGAGCATAGAGATTACCCCGCCAACCACATTCAAAACCAAATCCATTCTGGCCGTGGACGGCCTATCAAGTTGTTAGATATAGAACCTCCATGAACAATAAATCCTCTATCTCATTTGAATCCCAAACAAATTCAAAGAAAAGACAAAGAATACAACAGAATCCTATCAGAGATTCGAGGGAACATAAATCTACAAGAGTGTTACCACTACCGTCAATGAGGACATTCAAGATCGAGATCAAGAACAAGATCAGCCTCAAAGAGAGAACCCCATCATAGAGGAACACGAGAAGTAGCAATCATCATCCAGTGATTAACTTCACAATTATAACCCTAGAGCAAATCGGTGTGAAAAAAAAAGGCAGAGAGGGACTTACCGTGAGGGAGACAAAGTCGAACGAGAGAGAGAGAGAAAGAGCCGAGCCGGCAGCAGCTGTAGAAGGCAGAGACAGATGAGATTCGACAGAGAGAGATAGAGAGGAAGATAGCGAGAGAGAGAGACTTACCGGGCAGATGCGTCTCAGCTGGCCGTGAGTCGTCGATTGTCGAGGGAGGGGTCGGGGGCTGACTGTTGAGCGTCGTGAGCGATAGGGCATGAATGAATGAGGGGAAATTAGGGAATGGGGATCCGGGAATAAGCAGTCGTAAAAAAAACGACTCGTCCCCCCCTTTTTTTAAACCCGGTTGTGGCAGTGAACCGCCCGGCGGTTGGCGGTTTCACTGTCACCGCTAATTTCACCGCCTTTGAGTGAAATTAGCAACTAATACTGCCCCCGCCCCCGCTACTAAGAGGGGGCGGTTGCCGGTGCCGGTTAACCGGCCCATCGCCAGTACCGGTGAACACCCCTAGTCTGTGGCCCGGCCTACTACCGAAGAGTGAGTACTGAAGACCCTGAAAAGCGAAGCCCTCGTCTTTTTTAAAAAACCTGGGAGGCGGGTCGCGCAGTGCGACCACGACACCCGCCGCACATTAGAGGCGAGCACAGTTTGCTTTCTAGAAGGCCTTTTATGAAGAGCGCGAGCAACTAATCTAAGTGACAGTGAGAGAGGGATCCATGAATTCGAAAGAGAGTTGCAGAACTGAACTCCGGACTGCGATTCATCAGCTCAGTGATCGTGGCCTTTACTCCGCCTCCAAATGGTACTCAACTCCAAAACCCTAAAGCCGTAAACTCCAATCTCGGTCCCTCCTTTCTCTCTCTCTATCGGAACTGATTGGTTTACTAAAATTTCGACAAGTGCTTTTGCTACCTTTGGAAGCAAGAACCTTTTTTTTTCCTTGATTTTTAGCTTCTGTAGGCAACATAAGTACTTCCAAGATTCCAATGGAGCAAGCCTGAATGGGGGATCCGAAACCTTTAAAATCCGTTTGATTTATTTAAATAATCGTCTTCTTGTTTGAATTTCCGTGTTTGTATCTATAGTGAGTGTTAATTTTACGGTCTCGATGCTCCATTCGGTGACGAAGCAACTTGGGCAAAAGGAATCTAGTATGAGAATTTATTACCCTCTCCAGAAGCTCGAACTGGGCTAAATCATAATTTATTCAGTGCAGAATTTTATTTTCCCTGGCCAAAATTGGTGTAAAAATCTTGTTGGACTGAATTATATTTCCGTCCTGTTTAGTTTTCGTCTCACTTTAGCTCTTCTTCTTTTTTCCTTAATCGCCAGTAGTTGTTTCATTTTGTTGCCAGTGGATTTTGACGCACATTTATATATGCAGGGCAGCAGAACAGTTATTGGGCATCGAGCAAGACCCAGCAAAGTTCACACCTGCAAACACCAGATTCCAGCGAGGAAGCTCAAGCATTTGCCGGAGATTCCGCACAAATGAGGTCACATCAACGCCGATTGCTGGTGTGTCATATGTGTCCACTCCAGTCATGGAGGAGGACGATATGGTGGATGGGGACTTTTACCTTCTAGCCAAGTCTTACTTTGACTGCCGGGAGTACAGGAGGGCTGCTCATGTGCTTCGAGACCAAACTGGAAAGAAATCTGTCTTCTTGCGTTGTTATGCTTTTTATCTGGTTTGTTTGATTATATAATTCATATTGGTTATCTGTTGTTTTGTGTTAGGTCTCCAAATGAATATGTGAGATTTGGTTTTTGATTTGGTAGGAATAAGATTTGTTTTCTCCGTATGTTCTTTATTGATTGTAGGAGATAAATGATGAAAGATTCAATTTGGTGGTTAGGGGAAAAATGGTTAATTCAGTATGATAGAATGGTGAACACTCAGTCTGGAGACATTGTTTTTTCAAAACTTTTTTTAAAATATATAAATATATATATATATATATATATATATATATATATATATCATGTAACATGTTAGAGTTGAACTTAGCCAGCAAGAAAGAATTAAGGTATAATGCCTTCTTTTTGTATGGAGAAATGTCGACCAGAAGTGAGGCTTCCTTTTTGAAATTTATCTGTGAAATCTCAGCGGGAGAAAGTAGATTAGAAAGAAACAACTAGAGGCCCTTGAATATGTTATGTTATAAGGTTTCAGGATTTCCTTTGGATAAGATGCCTATGGTGTTGTACTGGCTGAAACAAAGACTGAAAAGAATTGTGTACCAAAATTGAAGGAAAACTAAAGAACATCATACTCACGAGACATTTTTTTTTTAGGGGAGGGGCTTATTTTAATCCATTCATGTTCACGTATGGCTGACATTATGTCTATTTGAAGGTCATATGTTCCATTCGATCTCAGACATGTTCCATACCTCCTAATAATGAAACTGTTGTTCTGATTGTTTCATGAAGGCTGGAGAAAAGCGGAAAGAAGAAGAGATGATAGAACTTGAGGGACCCTTAGGTAAGAGTGACACTGTCAACCGCGAACTGGTCTCTTTGGAACGTGAATTATCAACCCTTCGTAAGAATGGAACAATTGATCCTTTTGGGTTATACTTGTATGGTCTTGTACTCAAAGAGAAAGGCAGCGAGAATCTTGCTCGCACAGTTCTTGTCGAGTCTGTGAATAGCTACCCTTGGAACTGGAGTGCATGGTCGGAGCTGCAGTCTTTGTGTACTACAATTGACACCTTGAACATCCTCAATCTCAATTACCATTGGATGAAGGACTTCTTTCTTGCCAGTGCCTACCAAGAACTTAGGATGCACAATGAATCTTTAGCAAAATATGAACATCTACTTGGAACTTTTGGTTTTAGTAATTACATCCAGGCTCAAATTGCAAAAGCTCGGTACAGCTTAAGGGAATTTGAACAAGTTGAAGAAATATTTGAAGAACTTCTTAGAAATGATCCTTATCGGGTTGAAGAAATGGATATGTATTCAAATGTGCTCTATGCAAAAGAATGTTTCTCTGCACTGAGTTACCTTGCCCATAGAGTATTTTTGACTGATAAATACAGGCCTGAATCTTGTTGCATTATTGGGAATTACTACAGTTTAAAGGGGCAGCATGAGAAGTCCGTTATGTATTTTAGGAGGGCACTCAAACTGAACAAAAAATATTTATCAGCTTGGACACTTATGGGTCATGAGTTTGTGGAGATGAAAAATATTCCAGCTGCAGTTGATGCTTATCGACGGGCTGTAGATATAAATCAGTGTGATTATCGAGCTTGGTATGGATTAGGACAAACTTATGAGATGATGGGCATGCCTTTCTATGCTCTCCATTACTTCCGGAAATCTGTATTCTTGCAGCCCAGTGATTCTCGGTTGTGGATTGCAATGGCTCAATGTTATGAAACTGATCAGCTTCGCATGCTTGAGGAGGCAATTAAGTGTTATAGAAGGGCAGCAAATTGTAATGACAGGGAAGCCATCGCTCTACACCAACTAGCAAAATTACATTGTGAACTTGGGCGTCCTGAAGAGGCAGCATTTTACTACAAGAAGGATTTGGAGAGGATGGAAGCTGAAGAGAGGGAAGGACCAAATATGGTAGAAGCGCTGCTTTATCTTGCTACATACTACAAAGCCCAGAAGAGATTTGAGGAAGCGGAGGCGTATTGTACCCGTCTTCTGGATTATACTGGCCCAGTGAGTTTTATTACTTCTTTTTTTTCTTCTGTCTATGGATTCCATGGAAAATTAACTCTTCTTACAAACTTTTGGATATTTATCAGTGCACTTCATTGCCCTTGATTGCAGGAGAAGGAAACAGCAAAGAGTCTACTCCGAGGAATGAGAACAGCACAGTCTAGTTTCCCTGCGATGGATGTTGAGCACTTTCCCCCCTGAGTTTCTCTTTTCCACACATGTTCTATGCCTCTTGTCCCAGTTTCTGGCTTATGGAAATCAGTTACTGGTGAAGAGCTGGGGATAGCGTGAAAATACTAGCACATCTTGAATGCAGCACAACAAATGAATGCCCTCTGATAGTGTAATCAAGGTCGGGGTGAAAGCCACCACAGAAAAGCTCAGTCTTTGGAGCTGCAGTTATCTAGGCTGAAGCTCTAAGTCAGGAAAGCATTTCCTGGATTGTGTACTTCGGGGAGGGGGGGGGAATTGGAACTTGATTTATTATCTAAACGTAGGTGTACTTCAGTGTAAGATATATTGCGATCATTTATCAATGTAATATCAGTCCTAGAAATTTCCGTTCTTGTTTTCTGCTGTTCATTTCACCACATTGTTCATGTTGTGCTGCTATAATGAATTTCTGTACGTCGGGACTGTGAATTTCCTCGCTTGCCCATTGTCTTCTTTGTTGTCTTTTGAGTGGGTGGGTGGGTGGGTGGGGCTGGTGCAATGGTTCAAGAATGGCTTTTGAAAGTCAGCTGATGAGGCCTAAATTATAAACTCTCTAGATACGTAGGTGCATTGACTTCTAAAGACTCGAGGATATGTTCGTGTTGAGTCATTTTAGAGAAGTTGTGAATATTTACGTTGAATAGTGTTTTATTTGTGTGTAAAGTGGAGAGGAATGATTTGATGTAATTGTTTAATAAAAAAATATTGGAGTTATGTGAAAAAGTAAAGAGAAAATTTGTGTTAAATAAAAAAAAAGTAAAAAATTGTTGGAGATTGTGTAAAATGTATTGGTGTTTGTTTTTGAATTCTTAAAATGTTCGGTGGTAATTTTATAAATGTATTTGAATCCTAAAAAAAATTTGTAACTAAGCCATCTGTCGTTTTTTGGGTGGCTGGGCCCTTATAATTTGCGTTGTGTGAACTAGTATGGCTATCAGAAGGCTCCTAGAGGACCTAGGCTCCTCGTTTTTTGCCTCGCGATTTTACGGATCTTAAGAGCTATCAGAAGTGACTCCCAAAATCTGATGAAAATTACCGATTACGATTCGATCTTATAAAACCATTATAGTGATCGTACGCGTTCACAGCAAGGGCTGGCCAATCATGACTGCTAGAAAGGTTCCGAACAGTTGGTGTCATTTTTTTTTGGGACATGAATTCATTGTCGGAGCAGGTGTCGGGTTCCTTTCTAGCAGATTGCTTGGGAGTTGGGACCTTGGGAGAAGCGGACTTGTAACAAGATCGAATGTTACAGCAAATAAAAAACTTCCCAAATCACCCACCAAAAAAAAAAACTTTCCAAATCAAAGAGAGAACAGCAATTACCCCCACGATAAATAATGATACCTAAGAAAGCGTCTTTTTCAATGGTTTCAAGACAAATCGCAGGTAACTTCTATCTTCTTATACTGTATGCTTTGTCTAGCCTGAACACAAAACAAATTTATCTTACAATTCCATTTAAAAGAGAGGCTGGGAACAACATTCAAATTTCCAAGAAGGTAAAGTAAATCATCTCATAAAATGCACGTTCATATTATTATACGCCCAGAAGAATATTAAGTTCAACCACATCCACCGGAAGCAAATTTAACATAGTTTCCAGGCGCAAACGACACCATTCTTGAGCTTACACCTTCACCAAAAGTCTCTTTTATTCAAAGCATTTAGCCTCGACTTGGGTCGGTGAAGAAGCTGTTTATGGATGGCATAATTTCTGGAGACTTGTTGCGGACAAATTTCCTCAGGAAATGCTCAGAATACTTCTGCCCCTCTGCAAAGTTATCAAGCACCCCAGCAGCCCTGTTCTCCTTGTTCACCCTGAGAAAAAGAAAGAACAATTATATATCATCCATGCAGGACAATTACCACTAATACTACAGATTCGTGTGATATACGTTGAGCATAAAAGCAAAAAATCGAAGTACAGAAGAATTGACCAACACCCACATGATCCCCCCCCCCCCTCAGAAGAAACTTAATTACAGTGAAATCACCCATGTTTAAGTTCAGATGAAGATGACTAGGCATCTTATTGAACTACTAATCAGCTCATAACAAAGCCAAGCTTTTCGTTGTAACAATCACCTGCTCAAATTTATATGACTATCGAATAGGATTTGAGGGTAATGAAGGTAAAAAAAAAAAAAAAGAGAGAGATAAAATACAAAAGGCTTCCCTATGCGAGTATATAATCCTTTGAATAGGGTTCAATTCAGACAGAAAGAAAGACATGCTCTAGCTTTCTTTGCTCTTGGACTAGCACCACCTCTATCTGCCCAACCAGTCCTCCCACGCTAGAATCCACCTCTTTCCCAACAACTCAATTAATCGACTTAAAGTTGGAATCCCTCAGTTCCAGAGCTCCAAAAATGTCTGATGATCATTTTAACATTGTAATTTCAACTAACACCACGCTTTTAAACCAATGAATGTTACACACTTCATGAAGCCTAGGTCATTAGCCCCACATAAGCTCAATAATGCAAAATATTCAGTGACTATCAAGAATCCTCATTTACTGGCACAATTTGCACAAAGATAATACGTAATTACATAAAAAAGGATGATAAAGACTAATTTTGAATTAAGAAATAACAATCAAACAAAATAGAACTAACGACGTGATTTACGGAGCTCAAACCTATTTCGCCTATATTCACTCATAATCAGTCCGGCATACATAAACATGCGCAGAGAGAGAGAGAGAGAGAGAGACCTGACTTCAGGGTTGATGCAGATATTGCGGACCAGCTGCAAACCGCAGATCCCTACAGCAACTCCCACGGCCGCGAACAGAGGATATACCTGCAAGTAGAAACATGAACACAGATACTTAGACACAAATCTAGATCTTCTGATCTAAAACTCAAATTGTAGGAAGAACAAAGTCGATCAAAACGCCTGAAAAAAGGGGGAAAAGTCGATCAAATCTAGGCGCGGAAATGTTCTCATTCCAGCCGTTGAAGATAAAAGCAACGGCAGATCGGAGCGTACCTCAGGCCTCAGCCATCTGTTCGCGGTGGATGAAGCCATTGAACGCACTGTACGAGAGGGATCGGAGAGTGTGAAGAGCTTTGAAAAGTGAGGAGAAAAACGCTGAGTAAAGGGGAAGTAGGCGACTTAAGTCAATATTTTGCTTTTTGTTGGAAACGATATAACCCGATTGGCTGTGACGGTAGAGATAGGACTACACGCTCACCGAACTTTGTGACCAGTAAACCAATCATCGGTCGACACGTATGGGAATAGTCGTTTCTCCTCTTTTTGTTTTTTATTTTTTTAACCATAGGAATTAGGTGATTGTGGAGTCCCTAAGCTTAATGAACAAAGATTATAAATATTTTCTTTATAAAATTACTTTATTATTATTATAATATATATTTACATTTTATAATTCTTCACCTTTTTTTTATTATCAATTTTTATAAAACTATATTTATTTTTTTACTGACTTATAATTAAAATTTAGCCACCCAAGATGTGAACATGCAAACTTGTTCTCTGGCATCACGAGGATCGGCATGACGTGTAATAAACGACAGTCGAACTTGACAACAGTAGTTGATGATTTGTCGAATTAACATACGGTAAATAATTATTTTTTTCTAAGTGTCCGAATCAATTTAAACGCACCTCAGCTAATCTAAGAGTCTTTATGGTTTTTCCGTCCCACAAAAATCCGACAATTACCTGACCAAAAGATTAATAACACATAAAATTTTGAACTTAACATTGAAAGGAGCATATCACTAAGACCCAAGCCTTAACCACGGCCAACCCATTAAATCCTCAATAAGAATTTAGGAAAAATTGCATAGCCAACTCCGATATCTTCATCAACCTCTAATCAGAGACATTGTTACCTAGATAATGCGATTATTGTCTTCATAAACAGAAAGAGGAGAAAAGAGTAATAGGATCTGCGATGTTCAAACAAGAAATCGTTCACCACTCAAAAAATAAAAGCTCTGACAAATGTGTGGCAAACAATACAGGGCCTTTTCCTCTTTCAGACCCCAAAAACTCGATGACACAACAATGATATCAGAATCTTTCCAGCTTAACCGTACAAGGGCGATGAGTAGCCATCTGGGACAGTTGCTCATGCCAAATTCGTTGGAAGTCAGGCGCTTCTTGCAATTAATTTCAACGTCTGTCCATCATCTAAGCAACTTCCAACATGCTAGATGAAGCCATCAATGAGCATTTTTTCGTAATATGCTCCTGGCAGCTTGTTGATCTATCCTACACTTTACGAGCACGGTCACGCCAAGATCCTTGCTGCTTCGCAAGTGCCTAAAACCATGGTAAACAATCATTCAATCATGCATAAGTAAACACCCCCCGGAAAATAAATAAATAAATAAAAGAAACCTAAAAAGCAGGCAAAATTATCTACCTTCTCGCTTAAGAGGCTTGAAGCAAGGCCATTTTCAGTGCTCTCCTTTTTGTTGTCCTCCATTTCTGGTTCACTCTCAGTATTTATGGAAGGTGGAAGTGATGAGGCTCCAAACATGGCCTCATCGTGAGCAGCTTTGATTTGTTCCTCTCTTCTTGCCTTTACATCACAAAATGTAAACCACATTTCATACAAGAAATAGTCTCTCTCTCACACACTCTCTTTCATGATACATTGATGAGTATCAAATGGAAGCCATTATGAGAGAGAGAGAGATAGGTGAAAGATGGTGCACCGTACCTCTACTGCAGAAAAGCGGAAGCTCTGGCCAATGTGCTTGACTAACACTGTATCATCTTCTGCAGCTGCAGACAGGGTAAAAATGCTCTTTCAGTTTTCTATTCCCAAACCCATCTGAACACCCAAGTACAACACACACAGGATCTGACAATCATAACCCATATTGTTAAAACGATTTTTTTCATATTGAAAAAAAACTCATCATCATCTGATTAGAGACCATTGCCATGCTTACGGAATTTTCCCTCTTTCACCATGTTTGGATTCCAGATTATTGTGCTTATACGATAATTGATTGCAAGGGTGTATTTCATGTAGAGAAATCTTCAGGTGAATATAAGAGAAAACCAGCAAGAACTAACAGGGAGCAGCTGCATCGCTCCCCCATATTGGAAAAAAGCACTATCATATTCCATAATCGAGCCTATTAGAAATAACATGCGAATTAAAAATCAAGAGACTTCCATGACCCGCATTTATCTCTTAGTACATCTTAAAAAGGCAATGTCAAGGACAAAAATAGTTGACCTTCAATCTCCTCCTCATCAAGCGGAGCATCCTTGTTGAATTCAAACCGTTCCCAACCTGGTCCCATGCCCTTTGTTGCATCCTTCTTAGCTGATATATAGTAACATTTAATAATAGCAGGAAAAAAATTACTAGGGATTACAAACACAGAGAAATCATTCAATTAGCAACTCTAGCTAGGAATTTAACAATTATTTTCCATCTTTTACAGGCAAGGGTAAGAGAGGAAGGGGGTTTCTGATGGGTGGTGGCTACTGTTTTATGCGAAACATTAAGATATACGTAACTAATAGTATCCTCACAAGCTTAAAATTTACTTGGAATTTCTCTAAGCACTATTGTTTATGAAGTATGGAAAATCTTTGAGATGAAAGAATACGTTGCATTCAAAGGTTGGCTTTTGGCTACATGTATCTCTAAACTAGAAGGAAGACGAAAAACGGCTACCGGCTTTGCTGCCAACAATGCTTTTGAAAATAAATAAAGATTAAGTACCAACTTTAGGTCCAACCATTCAGCAAAGACCAAACCCTTATGGAATTTCTAATAATTAATTACATTATGCTTATTATGAAATTCAACAAATATTATCAACTTCAACGCCTTTCCAAATGTTTTGACTTTATGAGATAAAATATAAGAGATTGCAAGAGATGTTGCTTTCAACTTCAGATCACCATGCTAACTGTAATTCTTCCTCGAAATAGAACCACTGTTGATAATTGATGCAGGATCATGGTCAAATCACAGCCACTTTCCCATCAATTATTTTACCTAGTTTACTATGACATTCAAAGCAAGATAAAGTCACAAGCAGAAACAACAACAAGACTGATGTTCACCGTGAAGATATTCTTAAGACGAATCTACATAGCTGGTAAATTTTCTTATCTACGTTCAACAGAATAGTGTGTTAGCGGTATGCACCTTTGTCCACAAACTTGTGGCACTTTATATTCCGCCTAGCTTGCTCCCAACATGGGAGTCTACGAGTACGACACCTTGACCCTGGAAGTACTACCACAGCCTAGAGAATATGATTGGTTTGACTTGATCATAGTAGGTTACCTTGCTAGTATAAAGCATCAACTTTCGTTCATCCATTTAGTGCTATTCATTGAGGTTTTCCTAAACTAGATTTCTTTTTCATAGCTCTGGGAAGAGAAAAAAAATAATCATTCTTTTAATTAAATCATAACCACTACCGAAATTCCAAATAAACAAAACAAATGCAATTCGCCAAAATGACATGCACGGAAGAAGAATAAAGAAATTGAAAAACATTTCGTAGGCATCTGATAAATAAGTTACCCGTTTCAGCAAGCTGAAGCTTCATCTTTGCTTTGACTCTTTCAGCAGGTGTCTGTTTACAACAAAGAGGCAGCTATTTGAGGGTTCAAAGATTGAAAGTAATCAATAACCAGTGCGAATTTGAAATAATTACTCGAATGCGTAAAAATCATTAAAGACATTGAAACAGAGCTGCAAATGCCACTAAGCAGAAGATGAAAACTTCCAATCAAACAGAAAAACATTGAAGCACAATGGTAGCCCTTTATTTATTTCAAAAAGATCGCACAGCTTAATTGGAAGAGACATACCATATTGTCATAGCCTTCAATCAACTCTGAATAAACAACCCCACCACTCCTCTCCTTCTCCACATTACCCACCCTTACCCTATCCCTATCCCTATCCCCATCTTCAGTTCTGTTCTTCTCAGACCTCCTCCTATCTCGCTCTCGCGGCGACAAGCTCCGAGTCCTCCTCTCCGATCTTCGATCCCGCCCGGGTGAAACACTACTCCTTCTCCTCCTCTTTCTGTCCTTATCCCTATCCCTATCCCTATCTCTATCCCTCTCCCTCTCCCCGTCTCTACCTCTATCCCTCTCCCTGTACCCGTCTCTGTCCCTACCCTTGTCCCTGTCTCTGTGTCTCTCTCTGCTCCTACTTCGCCTTCTCGAATGTCTTTCCCTATCTCTCTCTCTTTCGCTTTTATCTGCAACCCTAGCATGTTTGTATTCTTCAGAGGAGCCGGGTTTCTTCTTGAGCTTGTTTTGGATAGCTTCGACCTGCGCTTGCTTTTGAATCTCCGCGGCCTTGGTGGGGCTCGAGGCTCTGACGAAGGCGCTGAGGAAAGAGGAAGACGAGGAAGGCAAAGCCGACCCTCTCGCTGGAACATTGTCCGAGGCGGAGGAGAAACCAAGGCCTTGTTTGAACCTGGCAGCTCCCTCGCCTTTGCGAGTCAGCTCCTCGTAATACGCCGCTGCTTTCTCTTCCTCCATTTTCGGCGAGGATCCGACGCAAACGGAGCAGTCTCTGTGATCGTTACAGGAAACCTTCTGCCGTTTCTTTACTTAAGCCGAAACAGCGTCGCGTGGAGTGGAAACCTTCTGCCGTTTCTTTTTCTTTTTGGTTCGCGCCATTTAACTAGAAGGGGAAGGGTTTTATGAAAATGGGCCCCCATATTGGTCGGCCCGAGCTCAATACTCCAGGCCTCTATAAAAGGCTGGATGGCACGCTCACGGCCCCGAGATTCAGAGGAATTGGCGATTTGTGTATATCATTAGGGATCACCTAAACATGTTTTGTTTGTGTAGTGTAAGAAAGATTCGGTACACCCAGTCGTGTAATAGGTATGACTGGATTCCCCCTAACTAGAAAAGGCACTAAACATATTAGATTATAACGAAGACACTCGAGTCAACTTGACAATTCTGAATATTAGTTAATTCAAAGACTAACTCCCATATAAAATTCTGTAAATTAAGATTTAAAAAAAAACTATCAAAATATATTGGTCCATTAGGAAGACTTGATTCTATTAGGCCTAACATATTTGTACTTGTATTAATACTATTGATGAAGTCAAAATTAATTGGCATATCACAAAGTTCACTGGACAAAGGGGCCCGAGGGAGCTGGGCCAGAGACCCAGCGTTTTGGGATGGGCTGCAAGGTTGAGTAGCACCTTCCTTCCTCCTACAAGTAAAGAATACCATCAAGGGCACAAGATCCTCCCCATGAGGGATATCTCCGATGCTTTTGTTAGTTACTATCTTTTTGGATATCTTTTGTTCTTAGAGGTTTTTTTCTAGAGAAGAAGAGCTTACCTCCCCTTAGAATCTCTTTCCTTCATATACTCATTCCTCTTCTGGTGGGCTTGGGCCTCTTTTCTCTATCTCGGCCTATCCATTCTACCTTTAGACCTTATCAATCTCATCCACCTTTTTGTTGGGTAACAGTCCTGTCAGGCTTGTCCCCTTCAACCGGATCGACTCTCATTGCTTTTTATCCCCTCGTCTAATCTTCTAAGCCGTCAGCAAGAGAATGAAATCATTGTTGCTTGTGTGCGCCATACCTTAGAAAAAGCTTATTCGGCGAGCCTCTATGGGGATACCCTAACTTGCTCGATCTAGCCTACTCCTAATATTCTCAGTGGGTCAACACTCACTACTTTTGCATGGCAGGCTTATGTCTAACCATATTTGAGCTTTCAGCCATTGGTTTTTTTGAGAGAAAAAGTTCGTCCTCCATCAACTATGTCAATGAAAAGTTATACTTTTTTCTCTCTTATTGTCTCTTAAGCAAGCAAATGATTGAAGAGACAAGAATTGGAATTGGTGGTATAGAAGAAGTAGAACTTGTGCAAGAATTGGATCTAAAAAACCTACTCACGTATTAATCCATTATTTTGTTTAAATCTTCATTCCATAAAGTTTGGCTCATTTTATGGAGATTAATAGACACGTTAATCCCTTCAACTCTTTGTGCAATGGAATATCCACAAGGAATCGGCAAAACAAGTCTTCCAATATATATATATATATATATATATATATACGACCTCAGGTTATATGCGGAATTGAAAGCTGAATTTAAACGTGCTTAGTATAAATACTGAAAAATAACAACTGTAAATGACATATAAAAAACATAAAGCAGTTAGAACCGTCCATGTAGGCGATAGCAATAATGTAATGCAAATTAAAACAAGTGATGTAGAAATAACACTGAAGAATTCAAAATAAACTTCATACAAAGACTGTTCTAAGATAAATACAGAGATTGTTTAAAAGAGAAATACAGAAATTGAAAAGACAGAATTATTACACGATTAAACTAAATTGTGGAAACTTGGGGAAAGGAAAGGTTGATCGGGAGGAAAAGGTTATCGGAGATAAGAGATGATCGGCAGGTGAGATTTAGAGAGAGAAGGTAGAGAGTTTTGATCTGCCGAACTCAAAGGAGACGTTTGGTTTATATATGGAAAGAAAGGAAAGTAAAAGACAGATATAACCTTGTACTGTCTCAACAGTGTGGGGGTATTTTTGGTGAGGGTAAAATTGACATTCTTCTGTAGCAACAGTAGATGGCGTCTGCTTTCAATGTAGATGAATAGTAACTTGTCGGCATGCTATCAGGCTTTATCTTGAATAGTCTTCAGGAATCGGAACAGTATCTGGATGTTGAACAATATCTGAAATTTGAACAGTTACAGTTATTCTCTGGAATTTGAACGGTCTTCTGGATGGTAACATCTATAAATTATTAAGTTGTTAATTGATAGTCTGGATGTCATTAGCAGAAAGTTCAATGTAAAAAGCAGTATAGGGACCCTATGCATCTTTGTGGGTTGGTATGTAAAAGTCATCAGATATTTCCTGTGTTGCAACTGTATCTTCATCCTTTGAAAGCTGTAAGAGACTATCAAGTAATTCTTTTATATAAGCATCACGGGATGTCGCCGCAGCAAGTTTTCCTTGGATTTGACTTCTTTGTGCAAGAAACAAAGGATGTTTTTCTTCCTTATGATTGGCTTTGGCCAGGGCGATTATTATAGGATCAAAAGAAAATACAGACCACCATTTGATAAAGAATTTTTGGATAATATCTTGGCGGTATCCTGAGTGGTAAACACAAATTTCCAACTAAAAATCCAAGGTAATAAATTGAATTGGATATAAAATCTGAGAAGGTGCGGTATATTGGTTATGAGTGGATTTTTCTTGGCAATATATTTTTGAACTGATGGGGTATCATGTGGACAAAGGGTCCACTGGGTATATGTTTGTTTAAGGGTATCAGGGAATAGAATGATATTTGGACCAAACCGTTCCCACTATTGGATAAACCATTGGGGCATAAGGTTAGTACAGTAAAACCCTTTGAAGCGTATAAACCATGTATGACGATGGGTTTGATTTTCGAAAAGGAGAGCAAAAGAAATATGTTTTAAATTTTTATAAGGAACAGACAGGGCTCGAAGAGTCCATGGTTGACCTCATTCTATTGACTAAATAATACATCGAATGATAAATTTTGAAAAACCAATGCGAGAAGAATCATACTTACAGGGAGTATGTTCGAATTCAACTGACTTCGTATCATGCAGGATATATTGGTAAAATGCTTGGGTATACATGGGGTTTTTTGGAACAAAATTCCATCTAGGAGGTAATATTTGGCTTGTTGTTTGGTAATGGTCTGTAAAGGTATGATATGGTTCTTTAATAAAGGCAACATGACGAATATAGGCCTTTGGGACCATGATATTCTGAGGGTTGGTAGGAAGAGAAGGGACAATGGCTGAGGAATCAACTTAGAATCAGTGTTCGGAGTTATTTTCTGACTGAAAGTTTTATTCATGGGAGGAAGAGGTGAAGGAGCTCGAGGGGAGCTTATGGTAGGTATTGTGCCAAGTAGAGTAAAGGTATTTTTTAAAGGTATAGCACCAGGGCGTATACCAGGGTGTCGAGCCATAAAGGAAGGTCCTCTAGGGGCAAAAGGAGGAAATAAGCTATCGGACAAAAAATCTGAAGTAGATAAGGTCCGATTTAGTTTTGGTATGGAAGAAGAAGCATAAGATTTTGAAGTACTCATTTGCCCTGTATAAATTCACAAGTAAGAAAACCAGGGATTGAGTTTAACTCACCTTTATATATATTCCATATCAAAATAAAAAACAGATAGAATTCCTTGCCAACGAGCAAACATATATTTTGATGCAAGGTTTTTGACATCTTTTAAAAGAATATCTTTGGCAGATTTACAATTAACACATATTAAAAATGGTTGATTTAATAAGTCATCTTGAAATTTAGAAATGCATAGAACGATAGCTAATATTTATTGTTTCACAGTGCTATATTTTTGTTGTGTTGGATTCCAGGGCCTGAATGAAAACGAACGATATGCTCGGTATCAGTGGGATGCATGCATTGTTCGAGTATGCCACCATACTCGATATCAGATGCATTAGTTTCAACTATTTTAAATGCAGATGGAGATGCAATGTCTAGGCATGGCAAATGTTTAACATTGAGTTTTATCTTTTTAATAATATCAGTATGGATAGTAGTCCATGGAGGAGGTTTTTTACGTAATCGGGCAAAAAGAGATTTACATATTTTACAAAGATCTTTATAAAATTCATATATATAATTGAGGCTACCTAAAGACCGTTGTAATTGGGTTTTCTCCAGAATTTAGTCAACGAATTCGATAGCACGATGAATGGGAGTAAGTGTGCCATGATGTATATTATGACCAAAAAAACGAATATGAGGTTGGAATAACTTAATCTTGGGAGCAGAAACAACAAAATCATTATCTTTAATTATATTAAAGAATTTATGTAAATGATACCAATGTTGTTTAATATTTTTAGAGAAAATTAAAACATCATCAATATAAACAATAACAAAAAATGAATAAGGATTAAATATATCATTCATAATATTTTGAAATTCAGAATGAGCATTTTTTAAGCCAAAGGGCATAACATTTCATTCAAAATGTCCGAAGGGAACAATAAAGACGGTTTTATATCTATCAGCTTCAGCAATCTGAATTTGTTAAAAGCCAGATTTCATATCAAATTTATGGAAAATAGTAGAATCATGTAAAAGGTTTAACAAATCTTGTTTATTGGGAATATGATAATGTATCCATTGTAAAATTTAGTTTAAAGGTTTATAATTAATAACAAGATGAGGAACTCCTCGTTCTATTTCAGCTTGTTTATGAACAGAAAAAGCAGCACAACTCCAAGGGGATTTAGATTTGCGTATGAGTCCTTTGTCTAGTAAATCTGAAATTTCTTTTTTACAATATTCTAAAAGTTCTTGATTCATTTGAATCGGTCGAGCTTTAGTAGTAATATTTCGTTCAGAAAAATCTTTTTCATAAGGAAGAGTAATAATATGTTTTTTATGATTCCAGAAAGCAGTAGGAATGGAACATAATTCAGATTCTCTTTTGTGAGAAAAACACTTTAGTATCTTTTTGTAAAGAAAGATCTTTGATTTGTTCATCAATTTGTTTATATATAATTTCATTTTGCAAGGTTTGTAAATGATTCTTTTTACGAAGAATTTTGTCATGGGTAAGAGAATTGATTTCCTTTCGTATAGACATATCTTTTAATAATTGAATATCACGAGAAAATGGAGGATAATAAAATTTAAAAATTATATCATGACCTAAAACTCCAGAAGTAATACCTTCTTCAGTCACAATAAAAGGATATAATAAAACAAGAAAGGGATTATCGAGAATGACCGAAGATAAATTTTATACTAAAACAAAAGTGGTTTGAAAGCAAAACTCATTATTGCAAATATGAACATTAGGAACTTTATAATTAATAATCATTTTGCCACCATCAACTTGAGATAAGCGTTAAGTGGTTTTCTCAAAGTATTTAGTATCAATAAGGTCTTCCTAAATATAATTCAGAACAGCACCAGAATCAATCAAAGCAATAGTAGTGAAACTAAAATCTTTAATACGTCGGGTAACTTCTGCATACCATTTCTGGAAAACAATTCGATCTATTAATTGTATAAAAGGTTTAGGAGGAAGGAAAGAAGTATCCTAAGAAGGAGGAGGAGGAAGATTAGTAAGAGCCAGAGTTGTAGTGAAAGAAGAAGCGATTTGATTAGCTTGATAAGTTATTTTGACAAAATTTTGTTGTGTATTTTGTAATGATTTAATTTGTTGTTTAAGAATATGTATTTCTTTATGCAAAAACTGTAAAGTAATAGGAGGATTATCAGGTAATACAAAATGTGCCATGATATCATTGTAATTGTAATGTATGTTATTACCAGATATAAAGGAAGGAGATGGTTAAGAAAACATTTCTTTCATTTTTAGCATATGTTTGTTTTGTCTCATCACGAGAGATTTGTGTAATTAAATCAAAAGGTAAATGTTTTGTTAATACAAAAATTTGTTTTTGACAAACAAAATTATCATCTTCACAATTACATAATTTAACTAAATCAGATTCGGAAGAAGAAGAAAGAAAAGAGGAAGATGAAGAAGTTTGATTATCTAATTGAATATCAAGATCTGCATAAGAAGAATGAGGAGTAGTATTTAAAAAATAATATAAAGTTTTTGTTTAATATCATCAGATATATCTAATTGTTGTATGTGTTTTTTAGCAAAACATTTAGAAGCAAAATGTCCAAGTTTTCCACATTTCCAACAAACTGCCTTTGAGGACATGGAGGATTTAAAATGTTTTTTCTTAGTTTTAAAAGTAGACGATGAGGGTTTTGAAAAATGTATTTTCTTAAAATATTTTTTGGAAGAATATTTATGCTTACGAGAATAAGATTTATCAAAACGACGTTTTTGTTTGGAAGGAGGAATAAGACTGGGATATCCAGATTGTTCACAAAAGGAACCTAATTCACGACAACTATTTTTCTTATCAAATTCAAGAGTCTTTTTGAGACAGAGATCATTACATATCTATAATCCTATCTTATTAATGATATTAATAATATCACCATAAGTAAGATTATCATACGGAATAATATCGTTAGGATTAGCAAGATTCAGACGAACCTTTTGTGCAAAATAATAAGGAAGATCAGCAGTAAATTTTTCATTCCAATAAGCTTGGTTACAACCTTCGCGATGTAAAACTTTGGAAAGGAAAATATCTTTATACCAATGAAAATCAGAAAGGGTTAGACATTTTAAATTAATAAGAAAATCAGAAGTTCTATCTTTTTAAGAAGAAGGGTCACCAATAAATTTGTTGGTGATTGTATAGAGAAGAGAATTGACAGCATTAGGAATAAGTTGGTTATTTTGCATAATAGCATCCCCATTTGCATCTAGTATAATAACAGAAGTTATTTTGATTTTTTTAGCTTGAGATAAATAATTATCCCACATATTCTTTAATTGGCCCGTAAATCCTGTAATTAAACAATTAACAACTTGTATATCAGTACGATTAATACTTTTTAAAACATTAGAATACATAGTCACTTCATGCAAAATATTAAGAATTTTATATTCAGAAACACCATCAATATTCCATTAGTAAAGAATATCAGAGGAAAAAGTCGTTTTAGATGTAAGATGTCGTTCTTCAAATTGAAGATAAAGAGGAGTTAGACGAGGATAATAATTACGTGAAATACCCCGCGTATATTTTGAAGGAATCCTAGAAGCTTTGTTATGTGATTTATTTATTTTATTAAGACTTAAATCTTGAAATTGTTGTTCTAAAGTCAAAACATCATTATCAAAAGAAGCATTATCTGAAGAATCAGAAGGTGCAATTTGATTTAAAACATTGAGACGAGAAGGAGAAGGGAACTGGAATGATTTGTTTGGAGTAGGAGTAGGGGGAGTGTTAATATTAATTTTAGACAACGTATCTTATATTTTATGCAAAACAGATTCAGTTTCAATAGAAGAAGTTTTAACAAAAGGAGTCATCTTTGAAAGTTCATGAGGCATAAAAAGCGATTTTTTGGAAGAACTTGACAAAGAAGGAGGTTTAATTAAATTTTCTAACTTGGAAGATGGATACTAACTTTATGTAAATAAGTATTTGTATAATTATTTTGTTGAATAATATTATCTAAATTTTTATCACTATTGGTTTTAAAAGGAGTAGCCAAAAAATTACGAGCATTATTATTAAAACTAATAGTATCCATGGGCGGATAAAGTTCAAATACCTTTTGTTGATCATGAGTAATCCAAGAGATGCTATCCTGAGTAAGAACACTTAAAGTAATATGATTTTAGGCAAACCAAGAGAAAAAGGGAATATGATTTTGAACACTAATCATGTGATCATAATACTGAGTTCGTATAATAGCTTGTTCTGGTAAAGAGAATTTATTTAAAAACCATAGAACGTTTGACAGAGTTTTCAAAGGATTGAAAATCTGCATGAAATATTTATTTGTTTAAAACAAATTCAGATTGTAAAACATTTAATGAATGTGATCGTTGAAGAGAAAAAAACTTCCAATTGTGTAGGGGAAGTTCTTTCAATTATAGGAAGAGGTTCATTTTCATAAGGAGGAAATTGAACTGGTGGTTCAGTACGTATACTTGTTATTTCTGGCATTTGTACATTACGTGTATGACGTGTAGAGGTAAATGTAGAAGTACTAGGAAGAAAAGAATTTAAAGTATATTGAAAATTGCGAGAACTTGAAGTGCGAGAATCAACAGAAGATCGAGAGTCGTCCTGTTATTAAGAAAAGAGAGTATAACAGATCAGTCAGTATGTTGAGCAAAATATTCAATTTCTTTATTTTCCTTTTTCGGAGGTGGAACAATCAAAGGAAGTTTCTATTGTTATGGTAAAATAATATCATCTCATTTAATCATACGAGAGACTATGATATTAGAAAATTTAGTACTAGTATTTAAAAGTAAACCAGAATGAGGGCGTACATTAGATCTAGGGTCAAGGGTAGTTTTCATAAGTTTATAATGTAGCCTATATAAGACAGCAAGGTATTGAACACCTTCCATCATATCATAGCCCGATGATTTAATGTTAAGAATAAGAGAATGTAAAATAGTTGTATCAGATAAATAAATGGGAAAATAAGGATAACAATTAAAATATATTAGACCTTGATGTAAATAAGATTTAACAATACCAAGTAAAAAGTTTTGAAATTGTTTATGACGGCTATCATGTAAATAAAGAAGAACAAAAACATTTAAACCTTGTCTAGTAAGCGGTGTGGCTGCTATTTGGACTAAATCCATGTGCTTATATTTAAAACTTTGGTTAATATGTCGTTTAATCATATTAATATATATATACACAGCTGTGTGAAAATCCTTCCGAATAAACAATGTACCAAAAAACGAAAGAAAGAAAAACGTGTATAGAGATCGGACAACTAAAGTGTACCCACCAAAAAGTCTGTCTCCAGCTGGTTTGACCGGCGCCGAGCAACGGACATAACGTCGTCCGGTATCCGAAAACCAAGTAAAATTTTGGATGGTTTTGTATGGAGACTGGAGAGCAGGGAGTCTGGATTCATGATATCTTGCAAAAGATAATGGACCTCTCATTATGATGTGGACTCGTATTTGGACAGCAATAAGACTTTCAGCAAAAGTCATGATCAGATGCCACCCCCTACGTCAAACACGCAAAAAAATCCAAGATTCCTCGCTCAACCAAATTGGACAAAAAAAAGTTCCGTTGCAACCATCACCACAAAAATGCGTCCTTCCTAATACAATTACTTATAAAAACTTAAAATTTTCAATCCCAAGCATTAACTCAAAATTTTCACAGCCACTGATAATTTTCATTCTTTTCCCATTTTGATTATAAAATTTAAAATTATAAATTATAAAAATATATCTCCCTCGTCAAATGTTTATTCTCATTATAAATAAATATATAAAATTATTCAAATAATTTATTTTTTCTTTTTCTTTTTATTTAAAAATATTTGAAAAATTCAACTACTTTTTCATAAAATATAATAAAAAAAACTTGAAATACAGAAATAGGTGGATCAAGCAGGCGATTTCAGCCAAAATCTGTGTAAACTCGGACCACAAGAAATTGCCGAGCTAGATTTTCTATGGATTGCAGAAGCAAGGAGCATATCCCTATCCCGCACCAGGTGGGAGTGGGGAGGGGATTTAAAAATGGGATCCCATATCAGTCCCATGCTCGGCAATCCACTTTAGATGTCGGAGATACTCTCTTTGTCGGATACGTTTCCTCTTAAAAGCCAAGCAAAAAAAATACGATTTCCCCCAAGAAAGAAAAGCGAAGCAGATCCAATCCCCACTACATCCACAGGTGTGTAAAGTCCAAAAGCGTATCGTATCCGAGATCGGGGAATAATTTAATGCAACCATTTCAGATCTGACCACTCACTCAATTGTAGGAGAGAGACTCTCTGAGCGAGAGTGAGAGTGAGAGAGCACCCAGAAGCCAACAGAAAATTAAAAAACAAAAAAATTAGCTTTTCCGTAGGGTTATATGGGGGCCACCATCCTCCACCGTATCCACTTAAAAGATTATTTGTCCGTACGGTGAAATATATTTTTGGAGGTGACACTCAACTACTACTCGCAGCCGGCTCGGGACGGCTTTCCTCTTTTTGACGCCGTCGGTTCGCTCCCGTCCCGTCTCGCGTTTGGGAACTCCGAGTCGGCCGCCTAGAAGTTTATTCAACAAATGTTATCCTCTAGAACTTAACACTGTTACGCGGTCTTTAGTTGACCAGTCGTTAAAATTTTTCCTACCTAGTAAAAGCTGGCATCCACGAAAGCTAGCTACTAGCCTACTGCAGAACACGGAATTTCCATTTCAAAACGATCCATTTTATAATTCGGACCTTCGATAAGCTGTGCTAAAAATTTTAAATTTATTAATAAAAAATTCATTACATAATTTTTTATTATTATTATATTTATTAAAAATCTTCTTTTTCGCTTTTTCATCAACTTTCGTAACATATCTTTACTTTATAATATTTTCCAAATCCCAATACCCAAAATTTTCACCCTCAAACATACCCCAAATAACTTTGATTTTAGTTGGTTTAAAATTTTATATTTTTAATATTATTTATACCCGTATATTAATATAATTTAATATAATTTTTTTACACACGTCAATAAAGTTTAAACATCACCTAAATATTTATATTATTCTTAAAATTTTTCAAAATAAACATGTACTTCTACTTTAGAAGCAAAATTTAATATTCTCATAAAAAAAATTACACAAAATAAATATGTCTAATAACGGCTAACCAACTTATTTTTCTTAAAAAAAAACCTTTCTTTTCTTTTTTAATGAAAAAGGCCAACTCTTTTTTTTATTGGGACTTGCTATCTTTGTCTAAATTAATAGAATGAATGGGTATACGATGATTACATGTATTGGGAGACTTTACAAGTAGATTAATATTTTATTTGAATTAGCTTTTGCAGCATAAAAATGATAATAAGCATTCCAAACACCATAAGATATCGTGTGTGTGTGTGTATATATATTAATGTTTTTTCTTTCAATAAAGGAGGTGCACAAAATATCTCATAGGAATAAAAAGTCTAGCAAGATTTTTCTTCAAGCTCAAGTTATATGCCGCATTCCATTGGGTTTCTCGTGCTAATTGTATTATTTTTGCACTGTGGAAGACAAACAAGCTACCCTTTTCCATTAAAATATGATTTTAAGAGGCATATCTAACCCAATTCTTCAAGTGATTAAAAATTAGATCTTTGATGGTAAAAGAGGTGATGGAACATCATGGGGAATCAAACAAATGTTGAAAAAAATGATGGCTTTTAATTTGGATTAAGGGACAACTCCAAAAAAAATATTACCACCCATATGGTAGTTCAAGTGAAACGAGGAGTTGAGAATAAAACACTTAAAAGAGAGAGCACGGAGGAGAGATCCTTAAATTGAATACTTTCGCTTCAACTTGTATATTAGTGGGGTTATAATGACGGCCTTCCTTTCTCAAAATAGGCAGTTATGACTTAATTCGAATATTTTGTGGCGAATAATAATTTATACTATCAAGTGCAAGAGAAGTTGACTACATTTGTATAAAAATTTAACACAATAAAAAATTATAATATAATATTTTTTTTATTAAATATAATATCCTAAAATTTTAACCTCTAAAAATTATAATTCTCAAACACAACCGTAATTAATGGTAACTTTCTACTCTTTTAGCCCAGAAAAAAGAAAAATTCATAAGGCATTCCTTCTTAAACAAACGGCTATCCACTCGGTGAAAAGAAATATATCTTTTAAGAAGCACATTCTAGAGACAGAATCCAATTTGGTTGGCCAATGTGTCGTTTAGATGAACGCGTAGCACTTTGGACGCTTTCCTTGAATCAGCCTGGATGCTTCGCATCCAAAATTGTTATTGGACCAGAGGGGCTGGAAAAAAAGAAGCATATCTGAGCTGATTTGACGGGTGCTCAAGTATCTCAAATCGTTTCAATGAGAGGTGGAACTCACAATTGACATCAAAGTAAAGACCCCAGTTCAGGACCCTCCACAGAGTAGGAAATGCCATTTGAGCCATAGCTAAAAAAAAAAAAAAAACGACATCAAAGTAAAGACAGAGCACTTAAGGATGTCGCTAAAGATAGCACGTTTATCTTCCAATACACAGTGTTAACTTGCAGCCAAAGCAGGAAACATCAAAATAAAACAAACAGCTATGCTACTATAGGATACTGTTGGGAATAATTCAACTTATATCTACACCTTCTTTCACAGATAATACATGCCTAATTGTAATTAAAGTTTTAAAAAATAACAAATAAACTCTCAAAATAACCAAAAATTGTTAATAACTGCGTTTTACTTAAAGCAATTTTTTTTAGTGGAGAGGAAAAATTCAACTGAATATCATTTGTTATCTTTTAAATGTTATTGTGAGTAGCCTAGAAAAAATAAATGTTAGTGGGGTTGAAATGCATGCGACGTTTAGGGGAGGTAATTCCATGCCAATAGGAGACCCATGGCATAATTGATTGCCTTGATATTGCTGTTTAGCCCTTTTGGGGGGCAACATGTGGCACATAAGAACAGGCACTGTTTAGTCACAACTGTTACTGTAGAGTAGTCAAAATGCTCGCACTCAAATCCTTGGGCCAACCAGTAACCACACAGACAAAGCCTACGTTATACGTTTTGTCTTCTCTGACTGCGACTATTTACTGCGAAATCTTTGAATTTACTGACAGGACAACAAGAGAAGCGATTCGCAGGGGATAATACTCTCTCTCTCCGATAGTCTGATAGATTTTCTAACACAAAATATAGGGGGAGAAAAATCTTTCGCATTTGGATCCTCAGAATCTCAGCTTTTGCCTTTTTCCTTAAATTAAAGCAAAAGCAACCCACATACTCTCTTTCCCATTTCGTAGTCATCCCTCAACCCCAAACTATGGTATAAAGTAACCAACAGACTCACGCCCTCTTGCGTTCTATTCTTTCTTCTATTTTCGCTCCTTTAGGAAGACGCTCTTCTTTAGCAAGACCCATTTCAGCTTCAGAGGCTAACAACATTTCTTGAGAGCTTTTTTTCTGACAAATGGCGACGTCCAGCCAGGTTTTAAGGCGGAACTTGTCGGATAATGTTGATTTTTGCGACGACTCACTTTCGGGTTCACCGGAGCTGCATGTTCTGGCCGTGGATGACAGCCTCGTGGACCGAAAGGTTATCGAGCGGTTGCTGAAGATATCGTCTTGTAAAGGTAAGCGAACTTAAACTTTGTTTTTCACCAAGTTGGGTTTTGATCAATTTCTGAGGTCGATTGGATTGGAATATGCAGTGACGGCTGTAGAGAGTGGGCCGAGAGCTCTGCAGTATCTGGGATTGGATGGAGAGAAGGGCTCTGTTGGTTTTGATGTAAGAAACGAGTTTGGATTCTAGAATGCATTTTCTCTCTGGTTGGTTGCCAAAAAAGTGTGGGAAAAGGAAAGAACGGATAATCGGGAACTTTTATTTTCTTGCATTTCATAAGCAACCCAGCCAAATATTCAAATCTTCTTTTGTTTCTCTCATGAAAATACCATTGTTGAAGTGATTCTGATGGCTGTTAATATGATGACAGGCTCTGAAAGTTAATCTCATAATGACGGATTACTCAATGCCAGGGATGACAGGATATGAACTGCTCAAGAAGATCAAGGTTTGTATATATTATGCGTTGTCGTTGCTGCTCAAATTTTCTGTTTGTCGGGACCTGAAATTTGCTGAGAATTGCAGGAAAATAAAAGGGATGTTCTTGGTATTCATGTTTTTAAACAGGGGAAGTTCTAGATCACACAAAATATTGTTTTCTCTGTTACTCATTCCTGCATTTTCTCAGCAAACAGATCACAGCTTCTAAAGGCAATGAGAAAAAAGAAATGAGTTACTTTTATTATTTATCTTTGTTGAGGGTGTTTTACCTTTGGTTACTTCCAATCAGGAATCTTCTGTCTTGAAAGAGATACCAGTGGTGATCATGTCATCCGAAAACATCTTGACTCGTATTGATAGGTATTTTCTTAATTCATTCAGCCTTCTCTGTTTGCATCAATATTTTGTTAGAAAGTCTTTTTGCAAGCTTGTACCTAATTTGTCAATTGATGTAATTTCATATGCAAATGCATGATAATTATGGATCATGCGCATCTTTTATAATGACCACCAAATTCGGTGATTTCGATAACCCAATTTGTCATTTTTTTATTTTGTTTAATGACAAATATTCCTTCAGTATGTATGGAAACTTATATCGTGTATCTTAAAGTTTAGACGACAAAACTGACCATCAGCCTAACTTGTTCCCGTGTGGATTTGTTGAATTCACTCATTTTCAATTCGTGACTGGTCCATTGAAATTTTGGTAGCATTTGATTGTGCATAACCTCACTTGTTATGTATAGCGTACAATTTGGTAGATCTCAGGAAAATAATCTCAGGGTTTTCTTGAAAATATATAGCTGACAGAGATAAAGGAGGATAAGGGCGTTAAAATGTGATCAAATTGCTGAACTAGTCAAAACTTGCAACTGTTTTCTTCAGTAAAATTTCCAAGTTTGGATGATTGTGCAACGGGGATTGAGACCTCTTTTTAACCATCGCCTTTCACCCCCATTCACTATACCAACTATAACAATACATCCCCCTAAATGGGAAGGCCCATTCCAGATCCCAGATCTCAGATCCAACTACATGGGATTGGTGGCTTTCTTCCTATCATGTGTCTGCAAGCTCGCCAGCTTGCGTCTTACAGTCATTGCCTAATCTTTGTTATCACTGATATGTGGGTGGGTGCTTTATGGTGGCCGTGTATTGAGAGCTAATTCTGCTACTTATTAGCAGGTGTTTGGAAGAAGGGGCCCAAGATTTTCTACTGAAACCAGTAAAATTGTCAGACGTGAAGCGTTTGAAAGATTTCCTAATGAGAGGGGAAGGAAAGGACAGTGAAGAAGAAACAAGAATCCACAAGAGAAGGCGACAAGATGATTGCACTTCCTTGCCCTCACCATCCCCGTTATCACCTTTTCCAGTGCCTGCTTGTGATTCATCATCATCCACAAGGCCAGTATCATCACCATCGGTGTGCTCCTCAAAGAGAGCCAAGCTAAGAATCAAAGATTGATATTACCCACTTTTCGATTTGAGTGGCGTGGCAATGCTTTGTTAGCAACATGCCCCTGCTCAAATGTTTTGTTTTCAAATTTTACTTCTGGCCTAGCATAGTTTCTGGTGGAAGTATACACTTTTTTGTTCGCTCATCGATTTTGTATATATGAAATTCAACATATGATCAAATGAAATCCCCAGTATTTTAGGGCAACTTGCCAAATTCAGTATCTGAGTATTGGTCCGTCATGTTTAATATCTGATTTCTTCAAAACTACACCACGCGAGTAGATTCCAACTTCGTAGATTTTCGTCAAAAAGCATTAAGCCTCTCGTATATGGCTATGTCGTCGTCATCATCAACGCTTCTTTAATGATAACAAATATGACGCAACTGCACGCGGTACGTACTGCAGAGAAATGAACAACCAAGTAAAGAGGGCATCACGAGGCAGAGATGCTTAAACTCCAACTTACCAGGATTTCTCAACAAATAATTCTTGAAATGAGAAGATTGATTAAACCGAAGTTAAATAACCTTCACGAAGGTCTATTGCTTTTTTTTTCTTCCTTTTTCTTGGTAAGGTCTTCAAACCAAGCATTGCAATTGCAATTGCAGATTGATCAGCACCTTCTCCATGCTGCTGCATGTAGATCGAGAAGCTGCTTATAATTCAAGAATCAGGGTACATATCCCCAGTACCCCAGTTTATTATACCTCTTTTTCTTACCCTCTATTAGAATTTACACAATATGTGAAAGATGAACCTAACTCAACTCCAAAAGACGCCTTGAGGAGTGAGGGATGTCACAACCTTATAAGGAGCACATTGACTAGTTTCTTTAGCAATGTGGGACTTCCAACACGCCCCCTCACGTGTGGCGGGAGGACATCCAAGCCAACACGTGGAAACGAGTGACGGTGGACCACAAACTAGGAATTTTGCTCTGATACCATATTAGAATTTACACAATATGTGAAAGGTGAGCCTAACTCAACTCCAAAAGACGCCTTGAGGAGTGAGGGATGTCACAACCTTATAAGGAGCACATTGACTAGTTTCTTTAGCAATGTGGGACTTCCAACACCCTCTACCCACTAACAAAACATCGGTGCTACCCACCTCATTAAACCTGGGAAAATTGAAATCCAAACTTTGAGACTTTTCCGGCTCTAGAAAGAATGAATCTGATCCGAATCTCTTCTTAGAAAAAAAAAAAATAGGATGCGCAATGTTACATGTCTTCGCCTTAGTCATACTAATAGGACAGGGAAACAATGTCACACTTCAAGGTTTTGACATCCAAGTCCTTTTATCCTTGTCCACCCGCTATAAATTAGGGTAGTATCACAAGGCATTCGTGGTATCTGACCTCTGTTTCTACGTCTATTTCATCTGGGATCATCATTCTGAAATCTCAGGGCGGTAAAGACCATCAATGTATTGTAAAGCTTTCTGCATACCCTAAAAGTGAATGGTTGGCTCACTTATTGCATATAGAAGATTAGAAGTGTAAGTAATTTAGCATCTATTCCAACGATTTGGATGTTTAAAACCATTTCTTTCCCCATCTTTTGTGCTGCAATGGTTTAACGGAGATGGAAAAAGACCAAGATGATCCGAATGACTGCCAATGCATACACTTTCTGCTGTGGAACATTTTCTTGAGCATACAGTCCGTGACAGCATAGCCAAAGAACCAAAACACAATAGATGAGGTGAAAAATCTGTCCTCTCTCCGAGAGGGATGAATTCCCGATATCTGTGGGCAGTATCTTCTTCCTCCTTGGATGGTTTAGGCTTTCGATCCTCCTTAGCTAGTTAGTAGCTTTTCTGTTTTCTGCTTTGGTTTTGTAAGACTCTTTTATTTCAATGTTATTAGGCCTTGTTGATAAAAAAAAAAAAGTGGTGAAAGATCTGGCTTTCGATGCTGGGGTACTGAAGCAATACGACAACACGCAGGAGAGTCCAATGCTTTTATTGATTTGTGCTCTTGCCATGGGTATAACGTAATGGACATCCTACATGCTTGTGGAAGTAATTATAATACCAGTCACAATGCTACTGACATGGATTGCTACCCTGTCAAATTCCTACCAACCATTAACTCATATCTTCGGATCAACAATAATGGACATCCCTACCCACATACTGCCAAGAAATTCTAATCAAACAGCTGTCTCAATCACAAGTTTTATCCGAGACGACATAATCAAATGTGAGGTGAGGAACAAGAAAGCACAGCAATTATGTGCACAGACAAAATTCGTTTCAAGTTCCATGAATTTGTTGACAAACACAATGGAAGAAGGCAGGACGGCTAAACTGTCACATCCACCGCAGAGTATTGGACATACCATTATTCTCTATCTACAAATCGCAGATTGGCTCTATACGTGGAAATTGGAATGGAAGAAGGCAGGACGGCTAAACTGTCACACCCACCGCAGAGTATTGGACATACCATTATTCTCTATCTACAAATCGCAGATTAGCTCTATACGTGGAAGTTGGACAGTGGTGGAACCAGGATTAATATTCAAGGGTGTCAAACTTTAAAGGCGAAATAACAAAAAAAAAATCCTTTATAATACAAAAATTGTCTTAAAATTACAATAACGAAAATTAAAGACGAAAAACATTAAAGATATTGAAATACATGTTCGTTGGCATGATAATAATTCAAATCAATTTCAATTCTAATACATTAGAAATAACATCAATCCACAAAATTAATTGCTTTCATTGCCACATACTATAGAAAATCGAAAGACCCTAGTTCTTAAAAGTACTATTATTTGAATCCTCACCTTAACAATGTCACCGGGAACATAGAGAATTTGAGCAACTCTTCCTTTGTAACGACTAGTTATTTCTATAGTTGCTTTGTCACTTTGAACTTCACAAATTGGTTGAAATTCTTCAATTTGATCCCCCTGCCAGAGTTATTCAGAGCTACATCGCATTCTTAGTTGTTTGAATTGCTCTTATTTGATGGAGAGCTATGCTGTAGTATCTGAGGACACACAACCCCCCCCCCCCCCAACACCCACCCAGTTCTTTAACCCCCATTTTCAATATTTAAAACATTTAGTAAGAAAGTAGTAGTTTCAAACTACCAAGTTATTTGTATTAAATATTAGAAGCATAGCAAACTCGAAGAATCTTAATTCTTATGCCTGTTCGTTGGCATGATAATGAAGCTGCTGAATGGAGATGGCCTCCTGATGGACTCGTTTGAAGGATAGTGTCGGTGAGCAAATACCCATTTTGACTGAGTCATGACAACTACATTTGATCAGCTTCTGATAAGCGTAGGGTGGTGGTTTGCCATTTTAACTGGCTGGGCTTCTTACATTCAATGGACAGTGGGCAACATTCTTCCCTTTTTGTAATTGACTTCTAGTGTGCAAAATATTACTGTTTAATGCTTGTAGATCAACCCACTGACACAGAAGAACACTATAAATTTTGTTATTCAGAGCAATGAAGGCTTAGATTTCCCACAAAACTATGCTAAAAGTCCAAATCCAAGCATAGCAAAATCACGGCACATTTTGAGCTAAAACATACATGAATTTGGAAAAAAGCTAATTCATTTCTGCATAATAAACCTATCGTCTTGCAAGAACCACTAGTAGAGTTCTTAAAAAAACTAAAACCAAAACCAACCAAGAAATTTGCATCTATAAGCATCCTTAAACACACAAAAAATATATACTGACTTCAGAAATAAGTGAAAAGAGCCTAAAACAGTTTGGATCAAGGAAGAAAAAGAGAAATCCAACAACTGTTCACACATCCGACCAAGACTTGAGAAAATTCATCCAACACAACAATTTACTTAGAAGACAAAATATGAAAAACTAGCATCATGATTCACTCAAATCCCTAATTCACAAATCCCTAATTCATAAAATTCATCAAAAAATCACAACAATAAAATTACTTACCTTGGCTGAGTGATTCTGTCAAAGAGAGAGAGAGAGATAGCTGATAGGTCTTTGAAAATTGAAATATTGAGAGAGAGAGAGTCAGAGAGAGAGAAATTAGAGTTTAATAATTAAATTTGTAAAGAGAATTAAATCACAAAGTGAGTGGCTGTGTGCCCAGACCTGTGGCTGTTGAGTGTGCGGCGGTGGCTGAGTGAGATGAGAGTGAGAGGTGAGAAAGGCCGGGGTATTCAGATGCAGAAAAGAGAAAGGAGGGGGAGAGGAGGGAAGGGGGGGACGCGGAACGCCCGCGTTTCTGGGTTTTTTTTTAATTATGCAGAGGGTGAAACGACGTGCTGTTTAAAAAAAATAAAAAGGTCTGGGTCAAGGGGATCGGGCCCAGGCTTTATGTAGAATACATGTTTGTAGTTGGCCTGGACCTGAGCATGATAGGTGTCGGCCCAAGCCAACTTATTTTAAAAAATAATAGTAAAATAAAAAATACCATGTATTTTTTTTTTTGGGTGAAGGGTATTGGCCGATACCCTTTGCCCCCTCCCTCCGCCCCTGATCTGTTGGACTTTGTCACTTTGCAACGAGGGAGCTCCACATTAAGTTCACAAGGCAAAAGCAGTTGAAAATGAACTAATTCCAACCAAATACAACTACCCACTTTCACATCTTCAGTCCCAAGCTCCAGAACTTTCAAAATCATGGACGCTTATTAGGGCTGAACAAAACCGGACCGGAAAATCGGCCCGTATTTGCGGTCCTGTCCGATCCTATTTGTTAAAATGCAGTCCGGTCCGGACCGAATTGGAGGACCGCATAAATGCGGTCCGGTCCTGTTTATACATTTTTAATATGCGGTCCGGACCGGACCGCATTTAGTAAATATTTTTATTTTTATTTTTTTTAATATAATAAAAAAACAAAATAACGAAACATTCGTGAATCGTCTTCACGTGAGAATCATTAAAAAAATAAAAAAAAACAATTTTTTTGAAAAAAATTTATGGCAGAAAGTAGTAGCACTGCGCATAATATTTTTTTTAAAAAAAATTAAATCCGGTCTGGACCACTTAAGTGGTCCTGACCGGACCGTATTTTACAAGACCGGTCCGGTCCTTTAATATAAGAGAACCAAAAATGCGGTCCGGACCGCATTTCCAGTTTTCAGCCCTAACGCTTATTCCCCAAATTTCAACTTCTGTTCTTAATTTAGATGTTTCTACTCCGGTTATAGACTTGAGCCCAAATCCTAGTGCAGACCTAGCCCACCCTTTAGCCCTTCAAGATCAATTAGACCTCCAGCCTTCCTTGAGGCCTATTTTGGGCCCAGTTCTCCCTACTCTTCCCTCATTCCTAAACAACAAACCCATTATAACTGTAAATCCACTCCCACCTGCGTAGCAACTCATCTGACTGACCCTTCTTCTTGTCCAAGTATACGTCATCGTTTTAAGTCAAACACTATTCTGGAAGAGGAAGACGTCCCTCTAGTAGCCCTTCGGATTCGCAACAAGGCAACCAAGCACGTTGGTCCTCTGCTCCCGAATCTTGCTCATAAACGAAGGCAACTGGATAAAGGAAAATCAAAGCTGCTGTCCGATGCTCTCTCTGATCCATTATTCTCATCTGATGTCACGACCGAGGAGGCGAGCCTTACCATGCCCCCCAGAACCATGAGGCTTCTCTTTTGGAACTGTCTGGGTTTAGCCCGAGCTCCGACAATTCGAGCCCTTCGGGAACTGATCAGGATGCACTCGCCTGACTGTCTTTGCATTGCTGAACCCAAAATCCAAAATGTGCATGACCCCCTTAGTAGTGTTGGGTTTCATCATCATCTTGGTTATCCTCCTAATGGTCTGAAATGGGGACTCATTTTTGCTTGGAAGGATGGCCTTGATTTTGAAGCGACATGGATCTCTGCTCATATTATAAATTTGGTTCTATTTTATGATCCTCCTCACACCCACTAGATGTTGACGTTAGTGCATGGACCCCCAATCTAGCACAACAAGAGAGCATTCTGGAACATGTTGACAGATACGGCTGACCATTTCACGAGAGCTTGGATTTGTATAGGAGATTTAAATGCTCTTGCTGATAGTACGGACAAATGGTGAGGCAGAACTTTTGTGGAGTCCTCTCACGGCAGTTTGGGCACCTTTATGAGAGAACAAGGACTTGTGGACCTTGGTTTTCAGGGCGCTCCTTTTACTTGGAGCAATAAACGTAGTGGCAGAGCCCTCATTCAAGAACGCCTAGATCGTGGTATTGCCAACGGTGATTGGCGCCTTCTTTTCGCTCGAGCTTTCATAAAACACTGCCCTCGCTAGTCGCTTCGCCTCAGATCATGTTGCTCTTTATCTAGACACTTATGGAGATCAACAAGGACTTCTGAAGCAATTTAGATTTGAAGCCTTGTGGTTAAGAAATAGCTCTTGTCGAGATGTAATTGAACAAGCTTGGGCATACAATGGTCCAGGTTCTCCAGCTTATTGCCTCTGTAAAAAAATTCAAGCTCTGAAGCCCGCATTAAATAAATGGAACAGGGCTACTTTTGGCACCATTCAAGAACAATTCAGTTTTTGCAAACTGAATTAAGTCACATTCAAGCTTTGCCCCCGTCTCCTAAAAAGGAAGACAAGTAAGCCTTTATTCAGTTTGCCTTGCAGGAGCAATTGGCACGGGAGGAGCTTCTTTGGAAGCAGAAGTCGCGTGTTGATTGGCTTACTATGCCCGATTTAAATACCTGCTTTTTTCATCTATGATAGTTCAGCCATGACCTTTCTTCTATTTTTTTGTTCTTCTCGTGTATTGTTTCTGTCTGTTCTTAACTGAAGTTCTTCACTAGACGTGATTCCATGTGTCACAATTCATTTGTAACCTTTGAGTCTGTTTACAGATTCTCGAAAACAATCGTTAGGTCTCCAAGCTTTTTATTCTAACAATGCTGCCACCTTCTCCATCGCCATCACCAAATAATACAGTTGTGAAAGCCATTGCTGCTACAGCTGCGACTACTTTAGTCATTGCTGGGATTTTGTTGTTCTTCTTTCAAAAGCTTGTAATTGCTCGAGCTCGACGCCAAAAGCAGAACAAGGTGAATAGAAGCTTTCATCGAGAAGAAGGTGCACTAACTCTAAAGAGTTGAAAAACTATGGAGGAAATGTTAAAAGGACTGATTGTGTACGAAAATGGAGTGGACGTTCTTTATCTGACGAAACTAGAAGGTGGACAACTTAGAGCTTCTTTTCCAAAGTTATTGTTTGATCCTAATTTTAAGGACGAAACGGAAAAGAAGGTGGACGTTACACTTGTGGAACCAAGAAAATCTAAACCTCAGGAATTCTTATGAAGAAATAATATTTTAATGAATTAAAATAAAAACGAACCGCTCTTGAAAAAATCAGCATATAAAAGGTAAAAGGTCCATAGGAGCAGTTGTTCTTAAGAGTAATATATGTCCAAATTCCATCACCTGAAGTTTATTTCCGAAGATTATTATTGATTGATTCAGCAAACCTTACATCAGATGCTCATAAAATCAGCTCACGGCACTAGTAAATTCGTAATAGAGATCGTTGGTTTTTTTAATAATATTGTTCAATTTCTCACACACACACTTATGTATTTTATTTTATGGTTAAATACATTGTGCATCTTTTGTGTCTGGGATGTTGACACATTAATTGCATCCCAATATTTAATTTTTGAGACATTAAGTCATTATGTTATCTATCCAAACAATTTGCACCTTGAAGTGAAATTACGTGTCAAATTAAACGACAATTGTTTACATATGTCTCTCACGTGACTTCAGTCTATGTTAGATTAAAAAATCCAATGGTTGAAAATTGAATAGTCTTTTTAATCTAATTGACAAATTCTGTTTTATAACGGTATGTCAATTGATGAAATTACACGTTGAGTAGCTACAAAAAAGTTCTTCTTAGAGAAAGATTCTACTCTCTCTCTAGAATCCCTCACCCTCCCTCCACCCCCCCTTGTTTTTTTTTCATTTCATGGAGTTTGTTGTGGGATGGACTAGCGGGGATCACTTCTCTTCGTCAACCTCCTGTGGACACACACTATCCGATCGTCTTAAGCGGTGGTGGTGGACGCATGTTTGTGGAAATAAGAGTGAGATGCTTGCCACTCCCTACTACAGCTACAAAAAACTGCCATGTATGGCGAATTTAAAATTATATTTGAGTCTTTGAACTCCTTTAAGAATTACATGTCTTTATGCCATTAAGCAGTGACGTATCTAGGATATAAACTGAGCGGGGTCGAATTTTTAAGACAAAATTACTAAAAAAAATTCACATAATGTAAAAATTATCTTAAAATTACAATATCACAAATTAAGAACCAAAAACATTAAAAATAATAAAATACACTTACTGACCTATTTGCTAATACTGAGGTTGAAAATTTTGGATATTGGGGCTTGAGAAATATTATAAAGTAAAGATATGTTATGAGAATTGGTGAAAAAATGAAGAGAGAATATTTTTAATAAGTATAATAATAATAAAAAAATATATAATGAATTTTTTATTATTAAACTTAAATTTTTGGGCCCAAATTATTGAGTTCCAAACATGCCCGTAATGTTGTAGAGCTAATCTCTTTTCATTTATTTGTCTTGTCCTTTGATAAGGCTCTTCTTCCTTTTTTTTTTTTTTTAATCAAGGCTGTTCTTCCTTAAGTTTCAATGGAGTTGATCCATCCGGTGCGTTTACTCACCTAACCCAGTTTGAAAAGTCCGCAATTCGCTTAAAACGACGTCTTAATAATCAGTAAAACACAACAAATCACTTGGGACTTCTTTTTCTTGTTTTACTTACTTTTTGGGCATGGATATAACTCAAGAAAACGTCCATGACTAGTTCTCCGAAAATGGGCCTTGATAATGTCAATTTCATTCCAAGCGTATCTAGAGGGTACTTGGACGGGCCTAGATACGGTCCAATCAGTACTAAGAGCACAGATGCTACTTGAGTGTATACGTCATAACATGAGCCTTGATAAAGTCCCTTCCATTCTCACAGCCCGCTCGGATGTTAGTTAAGTGGAGATGTCGTGACATGGGCCCAGATAAAATTCATTCCATTTAAAACACTCTCGCCCCCACTGGCCCAGGAAGCAAGCCTGGGCGGCTGGGTCAGTGGGGGCAGACCTATTTTAAAAAACTTAAAATAAAGAAATACTAATGGATTTTTTGGAGCCAGTGGGGGCGGCCGCCCCCACCGGCACCCCTGGCTCCGCCTCTGCCATTAAGAAGTAGGTTTTTATGGTCAATTGGTGGATAATCTTTTGGGCTTTAAATAATGTTATAATGGATTTTATGCCCTTAAAATTTGTAATCGACTTTAGAGACAGTATTCAGCACTATTATATCTTTAACGTGAAATTAATTACTTAAAAAAGAAAAGAATAAATGACACATCTTCCATAAGTCTTCACTCTTCATGCAGCAACCTTTCATGACTAGAAGGCGCCTGATCACCTGTCATGTAGGCAGTGGCGGACCGGAGCTGTGACACGTTCTGCCAGTTTTTTTTTTGCACCTTCGCTGCGAAACCCAATTCCAAGTTCTATGTCTTTGCTTACCGGGGCAGGGGGCTTGCCAGAAACTGGCTTTAGTAACCTTTTCGTACGACCTTTTGCAATTATTTTGCCTGTGTACGTCAAATCTATAAATTACAGAACATAATGCCTGCGAAAGAAATCAATGAATACATATTGAAAGTTGTAGTACTGATGTAAGTAAAGCAATTGAGGCTGTTAGTTCCATGTAACCTGTATCAAATAATTTTGACTACTCTGACAATATGATAGTACAAATATTCTTGCAAGCACAGTACTCGCCTACTCGGATTCCATGCCTTGAACCATTTTCTTCTTGGACTATTCCTATACATCATGTAATGCCACGATTTTTACACTCAAGTGTCAGTCGTAATTCCGTTTCCTTTGCATAATTTTAGAAAACGTGCGGTAGAAAATGGGGAAAAAGTGGATTCTGCATTACTGTAATTAGGTTTTTGTTTGATAACTAGGTGAAGTAAATAGGAAAAACACTTTATGAAAAGGTTACTACGGAATTTTTTTACACCTTCACCACGAAATTTGCAGACGGGTTTGGTTGGGATATATGCTGTGGGCAGATTATGGAGGTGAAATTGGTGTTCCATAAAACGTCTCACCGGGATGCAGTTACATATGGAGCATTATGATCAATGGGTACGCTAGTCATGGTATTTTTATTGTTTTTATATATTTTCAGAAAATGCGGACATGTAGGGTATTTTAATATTTTTAGTTCTTAATTTTTGATATTTTAACTTTTAAGATATTTTTTGCATTACGTAAGAAAATTTTTTTTTTGTCATTTTGCTTAGGAGTTTGCCACCCTCAACTTGAGTCCTGATACCGCCACATGATGTAGGCATGTATGTGGCAGTGTCAATGATACAAGTGGGGTCTTAAATGGAGAGATACAATAAAGCAGATCTCCTTCCGTATATAAGACTTGAAGAAAATAGCTTTATCTGCAGGGGAAAGATTAGAAGGGGCATCACAGGAATATACGTTGCAGCAAATAAACCAGCTGACTAAAAAGAACAAAGCTTGAGTAGTGTTTCCAATCTCACAAGTGTTGTTGGTCCCCCAATATACAGGTTTATAAAACCACTACAATTGGACAATCACTAATGGCTTCTCATCATGGCACATCCAAACTTTTGATTCCTTTGATAGCACGATCCTTACATTTTAAGCAAATCATGAGAGGACAATCCTTTTGACTGCTGATGGCAATACCCAAACCCCACTTTCTTGAGGAGTGAAGATCCCATTATCGAAGAATCAGGAGTCCTGCAACTTCCAAGTCCAGTGTCAAAGCTTCATCCTGCAAATATTAAGCTGATTGGATGAAAAAAAAGATTCACAAATCTAAGTAACAAAAGAATGGGGGATTTACTTGGCATTACCTCTCTAAGGCAGCTTGGCTGATGGGAATCACACCACCAGGAGAGACAAGAGCATCTACTGAAACGTCATTTGGGGTGACTGCTATGACTCCTTCATCCATAATCTGCAGAGAATATGATAGTGCCACTGCAAAACCAGAGGCAGTCATTTGAAGTGAGTAACTGAATCCTTATAAGCTGACTAAAAGACCTTAAGCAATTATTTTATATGAGAAGTCATGCATACCAAGGAGGGGTTCCCTCCAATCCCTTGCCTTTGCAAGCTCTTGGTATTTCTTCAGGAAGGTATCATAATAACTATTGATTTCATCAAACATAAACATTAGTGAAGCACAGCTATAACATCGAGTGGTCTATACGGGTAAATTTAATATCCTTTAGCAAGAAATACAGGCAGTCAAATTTCTATCAATCAGCAGCGCTCTAGCAGTCCCACAAGTTGGTTCACCAATCAGTCCGGGTACTAAGGTAATAGCAACGATCATATATCTCATTTCTTTTGGTCCGAAGGAATACTAATACTTTAGAGACTTAAAAAAGAGGTTTTATATCTAATGAGCATATAGTATCTTTATACACCCCCCCACCCCCCAAAAAAAAACAAAAAAAGCTCTAAGAAACTCATCTCTCACAATTTCATCAGCTAATTAGATAAGTGTGTAGATAGGGCAAGATTTGTAACTATACCCTCCACCGCGACCCATGCGCCTTCCGGATTTGTCAAATGCTAGTCCTGGAGGCAGAAAATAAACCAAATGCTATTATATACGATTTTGTTTGTGTAACTTGAGAGCATTTTGCAAGTAAATAACAAAACAGGAAGAAAAGTTCTGCCAGGCAAGAGGAACACATCAACTGGCTCATTTGCTTGCATAACTGCACCAAAGAAAGCCCTCGTATGTTAGGGTCAGCGGATATACATATATTTACGTGGATTACTGAAATAGAGTCCAAAGCTTGATTAACCCCCAACAAAAAAACGAAGCAGCAGGAAAAATAAAAGAGAGGAAATCAGTGAACAGTTTCCTAGAAGCAAAGATTATCGATTTAGCACTAGGCCTAAGTGGCTCTAGTTTCGAGCCCAGGGGCAAACAACCCAAACGTCCCTTGAAGTGCTAGACATGAAGAAGAATGAAATGCAGCCGGCATGCTGATTTAGCTAAAAACCCCAAGGTTTTAATATCAAAGCTTATTGCATCTCACTCTGCTTAGTAGGTGTTATGGATTACTATGTATAAGCAGAAAATGAAATTAGTCTACAAATTAGACACAGAGTCCGCATGTCATTTGAGAGAGAGGTATGCGCAATCAGAAATAACCAAAAAAATTACCATCTTCACGTTCATTTCCAAAACTATCCACAGGAGCCGGTTCTAAGATGTTCATTGTGCTCGCAACAAGATCATCAATACATGAGATGTTCAGCATGCGCATGTGACTATTCTTGTCCCCCACGCGTGGAACATAAAGCCTTTTTCCGCTCTGTGTATTATCACCTATCGAGTTTAAGAAAAAAGGTAAGTACTTCCCGAAATTAGACAATAAATACCTTGTAAGCAGAAATAAAGTTGCACAAGTGCTTGCTTCATACCAAAGACAACTGAATTACTAATGAAGGTGAAAGTTATGAACTCATGCTTGGCAGCAGAGAGAAAGAGGTAAAATGCAAAGTTGGATCTAAATTTCACAAAACTTCATTGGAGATTTCTGCCCAACTATAAAATGTACATGTTTTCTCAAACAATTACACTCCAATCGTGTCTACAATCAGGAGCAGCTTGTCCTATGATTATCCAACTAGGGATCTCTTCCGAGAAAGAACAAAGCACTCCTTCCAGCTAAAATCTCCTAAAGAATGTTTTTCGGTCCAATCGATGGTCTGAGTTAGAGTGAGCTGGGATTCTCTGGCTCGATCCATGAGACGCAACCAGCTAAGCTAGAGGGCATCAGAATTATTCAGAAGTACATTGCCGTTTTAGGAATCACATAGCATTTCATTTTCCAAAAGATAAAACAGACAGCACACACACCTCTTGATGGATTTTGATTGGCACTGGTTATTGTGCGAGTGAGGCTATTGTGCAAGTGAACGAGTGAGATTAGAAATTGAGAAATCTAAATGGCTGAAAAAATGTCACGTCAATTAGATTTCTCAACTTCTACTTTCATCCGTTCATTCACAACTTCTACTTTCATCCGTCCATTCACACACTCACACAATAATCTCAATCACGCTATATCTTTTGTCGGATTTTTTTTCAGAATTTCTGACAACAACTTCGATGTGTCAACTTCCCGTAAAACACTGCAGCTTATATACACACACAATATTCTACTAGATTGAAAGTTTGAAACCACGGAGATTCCAAGACATTACTCTGAATAGCATTGTCTGAAGAACAAGACAATATTAGAAGCCCCACGTCCCGATATCAAAGGAAGACACGAAGTGCAATAATACAAGTACGCACCTTCGTGGAATCTGAGCTCGGAGTCCATGGCCTTGAGGGCCTTGCGGACCCTGGTTCTGAGGGGACGTTTCTGCCTGAACACTCCGTCCAGATGGTCTTTCTCTTCGTTCTTGTTCATCGTGGTGAAGGTCACGGCGGAGGGTGGCGCGTAGGAGGGTGGGCGAGAGAGGAGGAGTGGCTTTGTTGCTGGTACTGTTCTGGGTATTGGGCACGGTTGGGACGGGAACGGATTGCCTTCCGGATGTCCGGTCCATCCGGCCATCCAGTGGTTGGGAGCCCGGGCAGGGGGCTGCCGTCCATCCGGCCATCCGGAGGGGATTGCCTTCGGAGGCAATCCCCTCTCGGTTGGGACATCAGCGCCACCAATACAACCTGTTTCACCTCTCGGGTTAACCCAGCTATCCTCATGGACTCTCTTACTGCTTTGCCATCTTTTAGCACCTTCGGAGCCCTATTAGCTCTTTTTTTTCTTTTTAATTTGTAACTACTGAAATCCAATCCACTCATGGCTGTAATGCCTGATCCAATTTGAATGAATTGGGTTAGGACTGACCTAATCCAATTTGAACACCAATTTAGTTACTAATTTTACTATTTAAGAGAATTGAACACCAATCACGATCTTAAGTTCATCTTGATTACTAAAGTAATCCGAAGTGGATTAATGCGACCGTTAAATTCATTTAACTACTTTTTTTCCATCATGGAAGCAGTGCACAATGAGTGTTAATGTTTCAAAAAGTGATTACTAGAACAAAGTTAGATTTTAGAAAGATTAAGAACAGCTAATGATACAGAACTTAGTAATGATAATTACTTGGAAGGCCATAATTTGTGCTAGGTTTGCGAATGGAACAAAGAATCATATCTAAATCGGGTGTTTCGAGGTTACTAATTATGTATTTTCCTTTTGTTTTCTGTTCCGGAGAAGAATGTGGTAACAGTGTTAAGTGTTTAGTGCTCCAAACTGCTGCTACAGGTGGGGAAGTATGGCAGCAATTCTCAGATAGGAGCGAAAGTGGAACAAGACATCAATTTGATCCGGTGCCTCGTTGAGTTGACCGCGATGGCACCTGAAGAACGACAGACTACTTTTCTTTTTGGGTTTCTCGGCAGTAAGATAGGACAAGTCAAAAGCAAGGGAACAAGCATGGGAGGTTAGGAGTAGATCTTGAAGAGCTTTTGATGAGTAGAGATGAAGCCAGACATGATCCTCAGTCAGCCAGAGATGATGCCTCTCGCCGACTGAAGATCACGCATTGTTTTCTCTCATTTATCGAGCCTCATAAAGCTGCTTCTTTCCTCCAATACTTTCTCAAGCATTATGGATAGCACATGTACTAACCGCAATAAGCCTTAATATACCCTTATGATGGTGCAAAATAATAGTTAAAATTAGTCCTACTCCATATAGAAAACACGTATCCATCATAAAACAGAAGGTTTGGATCCATAAGCAACAAATTCGGATGGAAGGAACAATGACAACTTGAAACTATTCAATGTCAGTGGAGGTTTCAAAAGGCTTTCTGGTTCTCTTCAGTCCAGGCTCCACTCATCAGCTAAGAAGATCTTTGCCTCTCCTTTCTACCTTCCCTGGCATCACCAACAGCCTCCCAGCACCCTTATGATAGAAGTAGCACAAATTTTAGTCCAGCTATACAAGAGCTCATTTGTGTTAGGTTGATCAATCAAATTGCTAAGCGAGTGCCTGATATATATATAGAACCTTTCAAGCACTAATTCCCTTCTGTCACCACACACTGAAACAGAGTCGACAGGTTGCATTTAATGTGAAAGGTTGCTGCAGAAATCAATGATAGTGCAACTCATGCTGTTTCACCTGCATAACTTTTAGTCAGAAGTTCTTTCTTCTTTCTTTTGGGTGAATTAACTTACATAATTGAGTTTTGTTTCCTCTTACAGTAAAATACCATAACTATAAGGCATCTCAATATAATCAACTAGCGATGAGATTCTTGAGCATAATCAGTGGTAACCAGCATAATCAACTTACTGCATGTATTTTAGCAATAAACAGCATAATGTAGAAAAAGTTTGGTATTCATACTATCTATGGTTCTTCAACCAATCACCACTTAATTTACTTTGAGCATTTGTATCACTAATTGAGCTGCGTTTAAATACATGAAGGTTGTGCCTTCAAATCTGTTTATTTGTGATGGAAACTCTGTTTATGTGTAATTCAACTTATGTTTTATGAAAAGAAGGCACTTACCACAAAATGAAGGTGGTGGCCAGACCAAGAACTTCCTAAAGCTTCAAAGCTAAATTCAGAGTACTTTTCCAGTAGGCAATAAACATTTTGTACATCATAAGGAGAAGAAAATGGGACCAAAAAGATAATCTAATAATCATATTTCTAGTGATTAAGTTGGTTTAAGAACTGATTTCCCGTATGCTATGCCTCTGGAAACATCCCATATAGCTTACCTGCTCGCCTACTACGGTTAGGTTACTTAGGGACAGCTTCATGATGATGGTTAACACCTCAATTCTTGCGGAGGAAAGAACTTCTAAGAACAAACAGCCACCTTAAACTTTAAGTAAATACCTCAACTTTCCTTCATTGAAAATTTTGAGGGAGACCTTAAACAACCTAACATAATTTGTGAGTCCATCTTGCGATAGAAATTCATGATAGGACCTGGTTCTTCTCCAGAACTAGTTTACACTGACAACTGGATCTAACTATTCATGGTCAAAGAGTTAGCAGCTTGTTCGACATGCTCAGTGAGGAACAGAAAATACATGTGTATTCGCATATACTGAAAGGATGGGTTACCTTAGCCAGAAAAGGAAAAAGAAAGCATGGCCCTTGGATAAGCACTCAAAACCAACTCTTTTTTGGGTATTAAATACTAGGAAAAACAAAACGATATATGTATAATTCAGTAATGGTATCAGGGATCAGAACCAGGCTTCCAATGTCTTCTTAGCCATTAGCAACAAGTGCATGTGATTAGAAAAATGCAAGGACTGATTCCCATTCACAAAAAACATCCCTCTTATTAGAAAAGTGCATGTACTCTGAATAAAGAAACCACAATTTCCTCACTTTCTATCCTATCTCCTATATGCCTGATTAATTTTCTAAACTCTACCTTCAACTACATTTGGTATTTTGTTATGCAGGCAGGCAATTTAAAAGGATCTTGACTAATAAGTGAACATATTATGACAATGGAGCATAATCGATTAGGATTAACTGGACATTTTCGCAGAGAAAATAATAGGATTAATTGCATTTACCATAAAGAAAGATTAGGATGACAATCATGCATCATTCTCTCCGAGGGGCATTGTCACAAGTTGTCGAAGTTTCCGCATATTTCGAGATATTTCTATCAAAAGTTTTGCTCCTTCACTATGTTTCTCGAGTGTCTGAGCAGCATTCTCCAGGAATCCATTGTCTGCTTCAAGGGCCTTCACCCTCTGACTAAGATGAGACAGTTCTCTTGTTAGAAAAGGTCTCCTTTGCTTTCCTGCAAAACATTAGAAAGATCAACTGATCCTTTGATAGTGATATCGGATAAGCAAAAGAATCATTAGACTTATTCTCATCTTGTACCAATATAGGGTATTCTATATGCTTAACACATATTAATGTCGTATGTACAGAGATCTTTTTGTATGTATGTTACCTATCTCATCACTTGTATGTTCTGCACATTTGAAGCTAGATCGTGGGGAATGAACTCCATTTTCTGATATCAAGTGATTTCTATTTTCCAGTTTCTCAAACGATCCAGGAGGATCCTCCCCTTGCAAATCTTTCAATGATTCACTTATGGTAACTCCTCCGTAATTATTTTGTGCATCTTCTCCATTAATCTCGAGTTCATTGACACTTACATAAGAACGGCCACTTTCAGATTTTGCACTGTAAGATGAGTAGGACCGTGATTTATGCTCTAGGTAATCTTCAGCCCCAATTTTGCCTCTGCTGAACCCATCTTCCCTTAAGCTTCCATATTTTATTCTATATGCCTCAAGTTCAGCCTCTAAAATCTTGATTTCTTCCTCTCTCTTGGCAAGCAAATCAGTCGTTTCTTGTAGAGCTTCTTGGTCATACTCTGCCTGCTCCTCCATCATTCTCTGATACTGCAAGGCATCCATCTGAACAGCTGCCTTTTCTGCTTGAATCCGGGTGATCATGGACATTGCATTGTTAGCTGCAACAGCCGAAGCACTTCTTTCTTCATCCAGTTCCATGCACAAAGCCATCAATGAGTTGCGATCCAAGCGAACCTGTCTCTTCAGATGATGCAGAATGGAATCATTGTCAGCTTCATTTGGCAGATTCTCCTCACTAGACTCTGAAGCAAACAGTGTTTTTCCAAGTGCCATTTTCCTTGTAATCCTAGTACCCCACTTAGGACTGTTAGTGCCTGAATCTGTTAGCGGGATCCCAAAGAACCTGTTCCCACGTGCAAAGGTAGGGGTCTTAGAGCCGTCATCATTCAAATCCTCAGCTTCTTCGAATACGGATACTGTTGCAGCTTTGACATCTGCTCCCCCAACTGCGTTTATGAAGTCCAGATAGAATATTAATGAGAGAGTCATATAAGAAAATCATTGATTTTGGATCAATTATTTTTTATTCTTTTCCAGCAGAAGAATAACAAAAATCATTGTTCGAACTTGAACTGCTATATCTGGGTTATATGTCCTAGTTCAAGATGGTGAAAGGCTGAAAGCTAAAAATTGTTTGAAAGTTTTAGCATTTCTATTATTCCATGCAGGAATAATGCAACGAAAAACAAAAGGACCAAAAAACTCACATTGAAGACCAGGACTGAGTGCATGCAAGCCATCCTCATCTTCGGGAAGCGAGTCATTGTCAGAAATGAATTTGAGTTCGGTGTATCGGGTGCGGGGTGAATCCAAAGAACGAATCTCCTCATTTCTCAATATTACAAAGGGTGTTCGTGGTGAAGGAGCAGGAGCTAGTGAATACGCGCGAGCACCTCTTCCCTTAGAGTAGGATGATTTCAACTTCAATTGCACTCCGCAACAAGAACACTGATGAACGTTACTCTTCTCGGCGTGCACAATATCATCCTTCTTTCCTGCGGGCAAACTCAGATGTATTTGGTTATCATCCTCCACAAATCTCTCAAGATCCTTATGCAGAGACTTATGCGTATTGCAATCGGATTCCTTCTCGGCTGCAAAAGAAAGAAGGCAACCTTCGCACATCTTTCCAATATCGGACAGTTTCTTGTGGTTGTGGCAATATGCCAGAGACGAAATATCCTTCTTGTGAGCTTCGCACACAGAATGGTTGTAGTAGAAGTCGGGGTCTCTGTGGATAAGTACATGATCGATTCTCGTGCAAAGCAGGCAAGGGACTTGCAGCTCAAAGAACTTGGCGAATTCATTGGCAACAAACGCAAGAAACACGTCAATGAATAGCAGAAGGATTAACACCCATTCAAGCACGGCGAAGAGCAAGAAATGTGGGAATTTCCCAAATTCTTGTTCAACAAAACGTGTGAACGATCGCCTTGCCATTTTTTCCTTTGTTCTTCTTTTATCTTTTGGGATCCAGAAACAAGAATACAGAAAGATTACACTCTTGTGTATACTCTAAATGACTGATTCAAGTGGGTATAGGATGAAAAAGATGGAGAAGAACGACAACGAAATCAGAGGCTTAGAGGCTGGTGTAATGGAAGGTCATGACCTTTGTGCAATGAGCCAGCTGACCCAGATCATGACCTTCTCTCTGAGTTTTGATGCCTATGGAGAGGAGAGAGGTCAGAGGTACCTCACCTCATGTTCCAAATCAGAGATTTTTAAAAATTTGGGTGGTGTCCTTCACTTGGCCATAAATAGAAAAATAGTTTTTTTTTGTGGAGATTGAGGTTGATACGCAGATTGTACAGCTGAAATAACGGTCTATCATGCGCTCCCCAAACAACGGTTAACGGTAGGACGACATCGTTTCCACAATCTTTTTCGCACGTGAAAAGTGGGCTAGGTTGGAATGTTATTATTGGGCTCAAGCGTAGACATATTTTCATGGCAGGGAAATGGTAGACTGGGCCACCTAAATCAGATTCAATGGAGTCTCTCCCATAACTCGGCTAGCAAGCAAGAGAGACGAGAACTAATTGGCGCAGGGCCAGGAAGAGGAAAATATTTCTCTCAAAAAGATTAGTCCAAAAATCTGAAGGGTGAAATCCTCTTGTTTCTTTCGTTGATTAGGGGAAATTGATTGGTATGATGGTATTTGAGTAAAACCTGCACTTCTTATTTTTCAAAGAGGAGATTGGAGTATATAGTTGATTTAATGGTTTCTATTGTCTAAAGGCTCTGGAACTCTTTCCTCAGTGCATCATTTCAATGCAAAAGGACTCCTAAACCCTTCAATCTTGGGTTCTGCAGGCTGCTTGACAGAATTTTTTTCCACATTATCCTGCGAAGCTCAACATGTTCTGTTATGATTCAAGCATTCCACTCTACACCAGCATCAGAAATGCTACTGAATCTACCCAGTGAATATAGGCTGCAGCAAATATCCTTGCAGAAGAGAAGCCTGTAAGAAAAGTGGAGTAATGTGCAAACATCTTGACTAAAATAATTCACCATTCATATAAGTGATTGGAAAAAAAACCCCAAGATTAATAGTCAATTCAAATACTAGAGTAACAAACTCTCCGATGTCTATCTGAATCATATAATACCGGCTTCTGCTGTCAATATATAGCCTACCTATTACAAGGTGGGAAACCACTTCGCTGAGTAATGGTATATGATATGCCAAGAGAATATATTTGGGTATCATCAATATATAAGAGCTAGCTTGCAGAGAAAACATTCGCAGACATGTATGGTGATATGCATCCCTGAACCTGAAAAGAACCCAATAGTCTGAGTAAGAACTACAGCTGTGTAACAAAGATTTAAGGATCTGTTTGTCATGACAAAAATGGAGTGAATATGATTGTCTAAATGATAAGAATGCAGGTTATGACACTAAGAACAAATCAAATTGCCACAAGTGATCATCTAGTCCACCCCACTACTTGAGGTTTTAGGCTTAATCAGGGTGAGTATATACAACAAAAAAATCCAACTCTGTAATGGCGTTTTGAGTGTTAAAATTTCGGGGCGTTTGAGTTGGTGAAAAAATGAAGAGAGAGATGATTTGAATGATTTTTTTCTATTTATTTTAGTGAAAAGTGATAATTTGATGAAGAGAGAGAATACGCAGGAAAAAAATAGATGAGAGAGAAAATATTTTGTCGTTATTATATTAGGCCAAAAAATTTGGCTAACAAACACCACCGTGACACAATACCACAAAATACGTTCGTTTCAAACTGTGCAACATTGAATTTCCTTCACAGGAATCAATATGTGGCCGTCTTCTAGTTTTCTCTTCCTCATATCATTCCACTTAATAACTGAACAAGAGATTAATCAACACAACCACGAAACAGGAAAATTCATTGAACCAGTTCACTTAAAAGACTAAAAGACTGTAAGGCAGTGGAATTAAGAAAAAAAGAAATTTATCAACTATCCAAGCTTTTCTCATACACAAATGCATGCAGACTAATCAAGCAATTGATTAGTCAATTGCAGAGTGGATGATGATCTATTACCTGCAACAAGCAAGTAGGAATTTGGATAAACCCCTGCAGAAAAAGATCGACCTTTTCTAACGTGCTCTGAGGAACAGGCGTGATCACATATAGCAAGCCTTTAAAAGTGTCAATGCCCCTCACTATCCCTGGTCCAGAAAGGAATGAAGTTCATGTAGCTGTCATGGTTATCGGACTAAGGACAGCAACAAATATAGAACTGAAGACATGACAATAGGAATTAAAGTGGTTCACAGAAACATATAGACTGGACAACAACAGAAAAAGAAAGGGGAGTATAAACTGCTATCTTGAACAGATAATGAAACATTTGCTTTGAACTACAGAATCAAATCAATGTTTACTTCAAACACGAACATTATGTTTTTCCAAGAGAGAGACTTATATTACCATCTCAAAACTTAATGAAGTTCAGAGCAGAAGTAAAAACCCGCACTAGTACGCCTTTGTTTTCCAAGACTCTCTTGACGATGAAGCTGTATGTTATGCTTGGCAGAAAATTCTTACAATCAGATATAGTTGTACGAAAGTGTTCTAGTTAGATAACATGAGAACAACATGGGTTTGACCATAAAGGACAAGATCTTCCTCACTTTATCTTCCATTTGTAAAATCAAATATGAAGATTCTTAATGAAAAAAGAGAAGCAAACAGGTGCTCCTGGCACACTGGGATGGTATGGACACAAAATGGTATGCAAAAACATTAAAATTGTCAAGAGGTTTTTACAGGTGGCAATTGGAAATATCTCTTATACTTTTTCAGTACTTAATTCCTAAAAAGAACTTGCATCACCATTACAACATTCACCACTATAATTTAACTTGAAACACCATTACTAAAACGATTACTTTCTTTTGTTGGGCCACAGGTGATGCCAAATTATGTTATATGATCAAAATTTACACTCTACCTCCAGACATAGTAGCATTTATGGATACAATCATGTGTGATTCACAAAACTGAGAAAGCTATATTGATGAGAGATAGTAGATAATAACCATTTGAGCAAGGAGATGCATTTAAGTAAAAGCGACCTACCAAGACCAACACATAAAGGTAAAGTTTCAGAGTCTTCAGAGCTAACTGCCAAGCCAACAATTGTTGCATTCAAACTGTAAAATATCTCAGAACTTGGGACCTAGCATCAGAAAAGCAGTTATAAGGGTTTGAAATATATTAACAGATGAACAAATCCATATTATCCAGACATGGATCCAAAGAAAGTTAAAAGTGCAGTTTAGAAAAGTTTTAATGAAGTAATTTATCTTCTCAGAACTCTGCCTTAAAATGTCCTAGACACTTGTAGACGTACCAGGAGGGGAATAAAACAATCCAAACCATAGTTTACACAAACTCCACAGAAACATATACATACAAAACAACATTGCAGCAATTCATCAACATCTTGAACCAACCTGGCAATGGAGATGTCTGATCTTGATGCTTGACACAGGAACTTCATATGGAGGGTGAGAGGCCAGTGCATGCGCAAGGTCTTTAATTGTTGTGATATTCAGGTTACTAGGAAAGCACTGCCTGAAATATGCCATTATTCGTAAATCACGTAAAAGCCGTGCATCCTTTTGCACTAACACCCTGGAAAACAAAGCACAGATTAGATGTTAAAAATAAAAGCTGCAACTGCACCAAAACTCCATATCTTCTGGAAACAAATATGCCACTCATGAAGGCAACAAAATGTTTAAAATTTAAATATTCTGCTAGCTAACAGGAATCAATTTGTTTAGGAGAAAAATCAATGTTAACAAAAAAGAACTCCTTACATATAAGATCCCAGACCAGTACAAATATAACCTTCAAGCAGGCAAAGAAACTCTAAACTCTTTTTTGAAAAACAGCAAGGTTAACCAGGACTTGCATCTAAGCTAGTGCAATCGTGGGACTCATTCTTCTATCATGGATCGGCTTTGGTGTACATTGAATTGGATACCAGTCAAGGATAAAAGAAGGTTATAATACAATGATCCTCATGCATGAAGCAAGGAATTCAACATATTCCCTAATGGAACAGATTCACGATTTACAACTTTGTACAGAATAAACTACAGTCATAATGTAATATTTCAATACAAACTTGGAGACAGCTAAGAACTTACGATCTGTTATAAGAATCCTGACGAGCTGAATTGATTTCAATTACATTAACCATCCGAGTGTAATCCTCATCTAACCAAAACGCCCCAGCTGGTAGATTCTTTCTCTCCGCAGATATATTTATTTTAACTACATGTGTAGGAGTAATGTATCTCAACATATCCACCAGTATATCATATCCAACACCTGCCACAATAGAGGAATGGGGAGAAAATAGAGTGATTTCTGGAATCAATCAAACACCTTAAAGTCAAAACATCACTGGCCAGGAAAGAAGTAATATAAGGTCAGAGAATCTATTCATATTACAAATCAGAATAAGAAGCAAGTAAGCATTCAAAGAAGCCTACCTTTCACCCAGCCAGGAGTATTTACAACAAGAGGCAATTCTGTCTTAATATGGTTTTCATTCTTGTTTGACAAGCAGTAATTCTTCCGATAATAATCACACAGTGCAAAAATAGCATTCAGGTATGCTGTTGGATCTCTTTTTGAAGAGACATCCCCAAAGAAGAAGCATCTGAGGAGATAAAAATAGTAAGTGAATGTCTGTACTTCTTCAGTAGAATCTAGGACAGACAATGAGAAGGCACAATTACAATTAAAGGCAGGGCTTAAAAAGAGAGTGGCCGAAATCCAACGAGTGTCAGCTCAAATGGCACTTCCTTCCCGTGTAAAAACAAGAGGGAGGGCATGGTCATGGGTGCAATACTCTAGTTGCACGCTTAATGTGCCTTCAAAAATAAAAAAATAAAAAATAAAAAGAGAAAGGGGAAGAAACTGCATAGAAGTTCTACCAGATTAGTAAACAAAACTGTATGAGTTCGCCTCTAACAGATCGTAGCTCATTCATTGGGTCAGAGGTAATGTTCCATCACACCAAAGATCAACCTTTCACATCTCAAAGACAAGCAGAAGCATTTAGACCAATAACTCCAATTCAATGCAGATTTTGGATTAAAAAAGAAGAAGAAGCAAACCGTTTTATCTTAAATATGAAGTTAATAAGTAGCAAGACGAGGCTCCATAGCTCATACCTCTCTGGTGTCTTCAGACATGGGATTGTCAAATCTATTCCAACGAAACGAAAATGAAATTTGGATAAGTAACTAAACAACTAACAAAGACCAAGACTCCCACCCAAAAAACATCTAAAGATGCAATAAATTCACTATATTGTTAAGAAAGATAAAACCATAAAAAAAAAAAATTGCCTGGAGTCAGTTTGTCAACTACAGTGAGGGACAGAAACCCAGGAGGTGTAAACTCAGGCTGACCAACGTCTGCATCCAGATAAGCTACTTTTGTAAACCTGTAAATTTAAAAGAAAAAGAGAAAAAAAATATACGTAAGAAGGTGGAGATCTGAGTGAAGAACGCAGAATTAACTAGCAAATCATCTCCCAACTCAATGCTAGCGCCACAGACGACAAGAATGCCTTTTTATAGAGATCAAAGTGAAGTATCGTTATTTACATATATCCACTACTAATGGTCATATTACACAAGTAGCCACGATGAAGGTGTTTCAACATAGAAAACTCGGAACTCCACTTTAAATTAGCAGATTAAATTACAGAAAAACATAATAATAGATTAACAAGTATAAGACCACTTGCATAGAACCCATACGGATTCCAAGACACTCACTTCAAAACAAAAGAGGAAAAAGCAAATAGAACCAACAATCACTTCAAAACGAAAATAGACTAGCATCGACCTCTGGAGAAGGATGTTGAGGAGGTAGCGGGAGAAGGTGGTTTTGCCACAGTTTTTGGCGCCGCAGATAACAGCAACGGGGGGCGGCGAAGTGACCGAATCGTACGCTATAGAGTCCACGGCGTCGGACCATTCCTCGGGTATGTATATGTCCGGGGACGGGCTTTCGTGTTCTAACAGCGTAGACATGACTTAACTCACTTCTCCTGTTTCTCTTTCTTCCCTGTGGTCTGGATATTGTCTAGCTCTCCCCTCTCTTGTGCTTATATAGAGGAGCGGCCTGGCGAGGATATATGCGCGGGCTTGTGCCTGTTGACTGTTGTTACTGTTATGGAACAGGCGTGGAATGAAAGGGGGCACGTTGTTTTTGGGAACCTAATCATGTCTGGGTTGAGGGCTTTGCATTCTTGAGTCTGAACATGCAGATGGGAAGGTCTGGACTCCGGTTTCGTTGAATTGACGCGACTCGGGCACGGACGAGTTCTGGTTCCCCTTATTTTTCAGAGCAAGCGAAACAAATAACAAATAGAAAACGAATAGGTCTACGCTGATTTATTAAAAAAAAGAATAAATGCAAAATGAGTGATATAAGCCAAAATTGAATTAGCCTATCTGATAAGAAAAGTATAAAATTAGTCATTCTAATTTTAGAAAGAGGTAAAATCAGTCCCTTATGGAGGACCAACGATAAACAAAAGTGAAATCACATGGACGGATTTATGCTTTTGTTATCACAAAGACTAATTCGATTTTGGCATATATCACAGGGACTAATTTTGCATTTATCCCAAAAAATGGTTAACTACACTTCCTCCCACGAACTTATACCCGATTCTCAATATTTCTCCAAACTATAACTCGTGACAATCTGCCCCAATTACTTACGTTTTTTGTTTCAATCCTGTTTTGGACCTCAATTTGGTGTTAAGTCTCACATTATTCGTCACATGTGACCATCACGTGACTCCTATAATATGCGAATAGTCCATCTTGCCCCCAAGAACAGTGTCGTTGCAATTGGTTTAAGTTTCCTTCGTGCCCTAAACACTGCGTATGGATTCCTTCGAGGTGCTTTGAACTCCCGATATAAGTGGCACACCCGAAACTTAGTAATTTGGATCTCCGATCAGGGCAGGCTGAGGGAACATCCAATTCGCAAGGTAATGCCCATAAATAAATTCACTTTTCATAAATCCCCTTTTCGTGTTCATTGTAGTTTTTTACAATGTAATGCCCAGAAACAACAAAACATGGGTTCATCTTTACGTGTTCATTGTAATTTTCATAAATCCACTTGTTACTTATTGAAGGTGACCTGAGAATGCAATTATAAAATGACCCTCCCTCATTGGTACTTTTCTTGAGCAAAAGATTTTCAAACTTGAACCCATGTTCTACTATTAGCCACAAATACGAAAAAAATTGCATTAGCTTGCCAGTGCCACGGGTAATTGGTTGTTGTTTATATTCTGCAGTTTTACCTTGCCTTGCAAATAATGTGTGGGTAAATGCGTTGTGTGTATATTGTGCACCTTAGTCTTCTTTATATTGTTTGGTTATGTCTACTTCCAGTGTTAGTTCAAGTTCTTGGGCTAAAGAAGGTGGGGCAAGCTTAGGGGGATGTCAATGTTACTACGGTGTTTCTACGTACATCAAGACATCGTACGTTGAGAAAAATTTCGGACGTCGATTCTTCAGTTGTCCCAACTATAAGTTGAAGCGTGCTTGTGGGTTTTTTGCTTGGGTTGATCCTCCAATATGTGAACATGAGAAAAGAGTGTTGAGATGTATGCGACAAAGACAAGAACGGTTAAACGTTGAAAGCCTAAATGTGGATATGTTGAAAGGGGAGATCAAAATACATTGCAATCTCGAGAAGTAGTACAAGCTTGCATTGGGATTGTTGTTGATGGTCGTTGTAGTTCTTTTGTCTATTTTGTGTTATTCGGCAGAATTTTCATGAATTCTAGTTATGTGTCGTGTCGTGTCTAGGATGAATTATGAATGTAAATTGTCAGTTTGTAAGGATACTTGAATGTGTCATTTGTAAGTTTCAACTTCAATGAATCAATGGGTTAGGTGCTATCAATGAATGTGTTATCCTTTAACTTCAACAGTTGTGTCAAATTGTGCAGTTGGTAGACTTGTAAGGGTACAATTACAAAATTAGTGCATTCAAAACATTACGAACTTTGATCTGATTCAACTTCTTGCTTTCATTGTTTATAGAAGATCTTACAAAAATGTAGCATATAGCCCTAACAAAAGATCTTTCATCAACAATGTAGCAACCAAAATAACCCAACCTTTTCACCAAACTGCTACAATGGACCTCAAAAAATTACAACACATGGCCAATATATATCTTGGTCCTACATTGTTCAAATTTACACCCAAGTTCACAACTAAAATCCTAAATAAGTACATCACATACAAAATCACTAGGGATTGTCCATTTTCATCTTCTTCAACCCCTCATTTTCATTTTCCTTTTGTTTTCCACTCGTCTTCTGCCTTGATTGGGTAGTTGGTTGGGTAGCTAGATCAACTTGTGACCCCACAATAGGTTCAATGAGGTCAATGAATAATTGACGAGGATTTCTCGACCCCCTAGCAATCCCTCATAGTTGATATGAGCTTCAGGTTCGCGATACTACACCCCTACTAGTCTGTGACTTCTTGGTGGTGTCATCTTTCTTTTTTCGTGATGAAGAGGGTGCTTCTGATGAGCTACTCCTTCTCAAGCTAGAGGGCATCAAACCTGTTGGGCTCATTCCCCAGTTAGGGGTCGGCATAATTCTGGAAAAATTGGGTGGATCCTACAAAATATTTCAAAACTTAGTACTCAAGTAATTAACTATGACAACATAAGATTAAAAAAAATTCGGTTAAGTTAGTAAGTATATTAGTCCCTGTACATGCCTTATGAGTTTGCAATTATTCACTTCGGCCATGAACTGAAGACCCTGTTGTGGATTTTCAGTTTTCTGTTGAGTTTCCGATTATTCACTATGAGTAAGTATGATCTTACTACACAATTTACTTTTCCAAAGGTCACGGTTATTCATAAATTTCTAATAATAAGTCACTGCATAAATTGATTATAAAAAACCAAACAGCACTCAGATCATATATAAAATTTTGATTCCAATCTATAATTCTTAGATCATTGAAAAAATTAGCGTTGTTTGTTTTCTTAGGCTTAAGTCAGTTGGACAAGGAATCTTTGTTTCAGTCGAAATGATATCTAACACTCTTTTGCTTATCCGCTGAGGCAAAAATATGCTTGTAGAGGTAAAACCATGTCCCATTTTTTAGTTTTGGCATTCATCATAATCTAAGGCTAAAACCTATGCAATCTTAGAAAAAATACTTAATTTACTGAATGTGTGCAAACTTACAACATTGGTCGTTAACCCAGAAGCAACAGCAGCAGATGACCTAGCTTGAGAGGAATTAACTTTTGACAACATTGGCAGAGAAGTCAGCAAGTAGTAATCCGTAATGATGGATTTTTAACCTCTGGTGGATTGGCACGTGGATGGTCATTAGGTGTTTTTTTTTCTTGCATGACCTAGCAATATGCCCCACTGTGCCACATTTATAGCATCTAATCTTGGTGCATGTTGATTCTAACTCGGGACTTTGGTTCATCAGTGCCTATTCTCCTCAACTTCTTTGGTCTTTCAGGTAAATAATTGGCCCTTAAGCCTTCATGTAAGTATCAACAGTTTAGTAGTCATCTACGTAGTCTTCGGACTTCCCTCCATCATACAAAATTGTTGAGATTGCATGAGCACATGGTATAGCCGTGAGGTCCTATCGCCGACACCAACAAGTTCGCTCTTTTAAGTTGACAACGTATTGCTTTCGCTTATGCTCCACCTCGAACAATTCATTCCCAGCATAGTCGATATACACTCAAAGGAGTTTAAACTATTGCTGTCAACTTTTTTCATTATCGCCGGTACTTATTTACCATCCATCTTTTGCATCTCGTCTCTCTTTACTTGGTACCGCCACATCAATTTCTTTTGAATGATCTCCATCATAGTGATTATTGGCATTGTTAGCCCAATGTTGTTTTTACACACAATCTATATTTGATTTTGATGATAACAAAATATTCTAAGTTTCAAAGACTTTTAGATTTTACATTGTCAATTCACAATTTCCAATTTGTATTTCAAAATGATTGATGTTTCACTCACTAAAATCTTTTTAAGTGCACTTGAACACCATTACACAAGTTGATAAGATCAGTTTTTCATATTGTAGGTGTTTAAAGAAAGTTAGAATGGTTTGGACGCTTTAAAGATGTTGTTTTTCTCTCCAGCACTTATAAGTGTCGACACATTGAGTGATGGTGTCGACACATTGCACTTACTCCAGAATGTTGAATTCATGATGTCGACACATCGCACTAACACCCGAGAGCATGGTTTCAGGCCATTTTTAATGTGTCAGCACATACCACCAATGTGTCGACACATTGCACTGTCTCCCGAGAGCAAAATTTCAGACCAAGTTTTAATGTGTCAGCACATACTACCCATGTGTCGACACATACCAAGAATTTGCAGAAATTATGGAATGACGTCAGATCGTTCAAAGTGATTCAAAAATTCCTTTAAACCCCTCTAACGACACTCAAACTTTACAAGAAGATCCTTTATGACCGTTGAAGACCTAGGAGCTATAAGAAGAACGAGATGGAGAGAGAGGATAAGCTCAATCATCAATGTAATATCTAGATAGAGAAATCCAAGATCCAAAGTTTTTCATTTGCTGATTTTTCCAAGATCAAAGCTTCAATTGTTCAATCTTTCTCTATTGTTCATCATTTACGAATTAGCCTCCAAAGAGATAGAGATTTCTTGAAGAAGGGATAACACACTTGCAAGTTCTCTTTGCCCTAACTTCTAGAGAGAGAAAGTTCTTTGGAGAAGAGGGAAGACCGCATCTACCAAGAAAGCTTATGCTCCTACTTGTCAAACCTTAGGTTTCATTCAAGAATCTTGTCTTCTTGCACTTTATTGAGCTTTTCATTTGCTAATTCGGCTTAGAGAGTCATTCCACACATTTTGTGTTTTACACTTGCACATTTGGCTTAGAGAGTCATTCTTCATTGTACCCAATTATTGGAAAACAACTGAGTGTTGAGTGAACATTTGTCCTACTTGTGAGAGTAGAAGAAATCCTTTAGGTTTTGGGGTTTATGAGAGAGTTGAAGCGTGTGCTCGAAAAACGCTTTGTAAAGGTTCCTTAGCACCCCCGAAGCTAAGATGTATTCGCTATTTGGAGAATAATAGAGGAAGCCCAAGGAAGTCAATAGCCTTGGGGGTGGACGTAGACACGTGTTTGGCCGAACCACCTAAAATTACGGTGTCATCTCTCTAACTCTATCTCTCTTATTATTCGTTTCATATCCATATTAGTGATGCTTTATGATTCATGATTTATTGCTTATATTTAGCTTATCATTTAGTATATTCAGATCTGCATTTTTATTCTTAGAGAAATAGTATTTTCTAGATCTATGTTTTAATTGAAAAGAGGGCAAGTTTTTTATAAACTCAATTTACCCCCCCTTTTGGGTTGTTATTTAGAATGACAGGCATATCACATGCATCCAATATGTAAGCATTGAAGCACTCTGAAAAATTATTTACAAGGAGAACTAACCTCGAATAAGGTGGAAAATGAGACCTCGCCCACAGTACTGGGTCAACGAGAGCAAGATATGCATATGCCTTTAGACTTAAGGACTTTCAACATCATCATCTTAGCATGAAATTTTACATTGTGTATACTGATTCTGCTGCTCAAAGACGGTCCTTCAATAGCTGACATCGATTGACGTCATCTCTAAAATTTGTGTACAAGTGTCGTACATAAATTCGATGATCAGTGGTTGGGAGGATTTCCTCAAAGCTTGGGACAAGGCCCTGCAAGTATTTAGCAAAATTATAAGAAAAATAAACAAGTCAACTTAATGATCAACAACCCATCAAATAGCTTGTAGGAAAGAGTATACCTTTTGTCGATCTGAGATGAATGTCCATCCGTGTGGAAGGTTGGGCCCAAGATCAGATACCAAAATACGCAGGAACCATAACCAACTTTCTTTGAGCTCCGCCTCCACAGCAACAAGCCAATTGGGTAAATATTTTTGTTCACATCCCTCCCAACAACACACAGAAGTTGGCCTTTGTAAGGGCCCTTTAAAAAACACTCATCCATACCGATGAGTAGTCTACAGCCAGCTTTGAAACTGTCTCGTATGGTTGCCATAGAAAAATACATACCCTGGAAAACAAGTTCACTCTCCTTTAATGGTTGTTGAACCCTCATAATAATTATAGATCATGGGTTAGTACTACTCAAAGTTGCACAATAAGACTAAAGTCGTGCATATTGTTCCTTGTGCATCCCCTATTCCTCCTCAGTTGCCTTCTTTTTTGCCCTATACAGCTTGCAGCGACTGACATCTACCTTCCAAGATCTTTCATCTCCTCTTTCAGTGCCTTAATGGGCCAATCGAGGTTATGTATGAATTGCTCCAAGTATTTATTTGATATCCAGGTAGATGACACTTGAGTGCTTTTGTAGCTCCAAGTGCATCAGTGGTTGCCCAAGTATGAAATAATTTGGAAAGTTAGCTCGTTCTTCACATTTACGAGCATAGACTTGATACTGGCACATTTCTCGCTTGCACTGCATAATGACCTTATCTCGGTCATTCTTTGCCCAATGCAAATCATTCTCAATGTGTATATTAGCCTCTCGAGTTGCCTCTTTAAAGACTTCAACAGATGAAAATTTCATCCTCAATTCCAAGCGTGGGCTAACCATATGTTTATCCTTAAATACTGGAAATTTAAGGCGTTGTGTACCTTCGCTTTGAATTTCATCACCACCAAACCCCTCTGCCTCTGAAAGTATGTCTTAACTATCCTCAGGATCCTTCTTCAATTCTGCAGCCTCATTTATATCAATGTTTTCACCCAAATCCACACTGCGAGGCTGATAACTGCTAGTGGCACCATTCCCCTTTGGTCCTCAAAAATATCTTCCTCCCCACTCATAATTTCATCCCAAAAAGAATCATGTGGTAGACTCTCATGCGGTGGACTCTCAAGAAGTTCTTTTTTTTTTTCTTATTATTCTTCAATAATCTTCTTTTTCCCTTTGTCTGGAGTTGCTTTCTTCTTTACAGGCAGCTTATATCTTTTCTTCTTTGGAGATTGTACATTCTCCACTTCGTCTCCAACCACGTAGAGAATTATTGTATTATGCCCAATATGATCCATAACCGTACCCAAAACGTTCATGTCTGATCCAATCAGTACCATCTCGTCGTCAAGTGAATTGGTTAGGTGTGCGTAATAAGACAAACAGTCTATATCTCATGGTTCTGGATGCAAAGTTGTCTTCCCTCCAACGTACTCAATGCGGGGGGCCCTTACAAACTTTCTCCCATAATTCACCTCGAAGAGCACAAATGAATCATTTTCTATAAACCTGACATAATTTTAAAAACATACACATTACCTTAACAGAATAGCATATAATACCAATTTTAAAAGTAAACATAGACTAAGTAATAGAGCACAAGTCAAATAAAGAAAACAAAACCAATTTACCAATTTATAATCACAGAAAACATGACCATAAAACATATAGCCCTGCAAGTCACATAAAATTGGGAAAGGTACAAACTTTCAGAAAAGGAATTGAAAGCACAGTTAAAGCTACATCTAAAAAGTTATTATATTTTTCTTTCCAATGGAAAAACAAATTTTATAAGAATGCAAGAATACAAGAGACCATTCTTACAGACAACATACAAGAAAACGACTTTACAACATTTGCATTTAAAGCTCAAAAAGTGATAAAAATTCATAAAGGACATAAAAGGTTAACACTTGAAAGATGCCAACCAATAGAAATGAGGCTATTGCCATAACATTCTCTAGTCCTTGTCCACCTTCGTAGATTTCCAACGATAGGCTAAAAATTAAAAGGTAAAGAAATGGAAGCTATCAACTTCTAGAGTTTCAAACTTTCATTAGAAATCTTGCAAGAGGAAGATAGCAACTAAACAAAGTTGACAACAATTACCATTTAGAAATGCATGGCAGCCAAATAATTACAAATCAGGCGCAAATAACAAAATATCTTCCAACTTCCAAATGCATTAATTAATCATTCAAAAAGTGGACATCAAGTATAAAGCCAACCTCCACTCCTCCAGGGAAGCAAAATGAAAGAAGATCTTTGTACTGGAGGGTAGACAAATAAGACCTGAAAATAAAAATAAATGAAAATTCAGATCAAATTATTAAACAAACAAAAAGTCATATAGAGAAAATAGAACCAATTTACCAAATTTAAAATAACACAAAACATATAGCCCTGCAAGTCACATAGAAAAAATAACCGTAGAAAACAGAACCATAAAACATATAGCTTAACAGAGGCCTTGCAAGTCACAAGTCACTTAGAGAATTTCATCACACGAAGCACATGTTCTTTTAATAGAGCACAAGTCACATAGAAAAAATAACAACACACTTCACATAGTCAGAAATCTGCACATGTCACATGTTTTAAAAAGGTACGAGCAACATAAAAAAATCCATATAATTCACGTGCTTTTGGAGAACAACTAACAAAGCCCATAATGCTTTACAAAGTTAGTTGCTTTACGGCCAAGACAATAATTAATGGCTAAGACAATAGTTAATGACTAAGACAATAATTTTACTAGGAAGGTGACCACAACAGCACATGCTTTCGAAGAACAACAAACACTAGCAGAGAAGAAAGGGACCACAACAGCACAACACATATTCAAATAGAAAAATGCAAATACTGGCAAAGAGAGAAGAGGACTACTCGAGAAAATGGCACAAGAGACAAAGACTAAGCATGCTATAATCAACATTCCACTTTCCAAAACTAACAAAGCACCATTTCATCCTACATAATGTATGCCTACCACCTCATTCGTAGCCAACCCAATCACCACCAACCAATAACCCATAAATCAAATTTGGGGAACAAAACAAAAAGTGGTGTACAAATAGAAACAATGGAGTTGGAAGACCAAAAATATTACCTTCGGCGTAAAAACTAAAATAATGATCTTTACTACGCCGAAACACAATCAAACAATGCTAGAAATGTTTAAGGCACTGGAATGAGTTCGTGATTTGGGGAAAGATTGGAGGAAAACGTAAAGTACTATAATGAGTTAGTTATTTGGGGGGAAAAGATCGAGTCTTTCTTCTATTTGAGTTTTGGTTTGAAAAACCTAAATGTGGGTGGGTTAGCACATGCGACGTCGTTTTGGAGTTGCGGGAGAAAATTAAACAAAAATCTAACGGGACTATTCATCGAGGCATTAAAAGTCTTATTGCAGCATATGAGAGTCACATGATGGTCACATTTAACGGAAAACGTGAGACTTAACGCCGAATTGGGGTCTCAAACAGGGTTGAAACAAAAAACGTAAATAATGGGGGTGGATTGTCACAAGTTATAGTTTATGGGATATTAAAAATCGGGTGTAAGTTCATAGGGGAAAGTATAATTTTCCCTAAAAAGAATAAAAAATAATAGGTCTCTGCTGTTAAGATACACAATTGACACAATTCTATTTGTAACGACCGTTACAATGATTAAAAAATAACATATATCGAATTACATGTCATGGTAATAAGATACTATCCATGTTAAAAAGTTTCGCTGAATTTAAAAATAGTTCGAATCTGATATCACGGGAAAAATATAGAAGCTACTTTTTTTTTTAGTAAGTTATAAGCTACTTCACTAGGCAGTCTATTGTAAATTTATTTAGGTAACAAAGGAAACCGTGTATTAATCTTATACTTCGTTCATGACGGAATTTAGAGCATATGGAGAGTGCACTGTGACTAATTGGGAGTGCACGTAAAACATCTTAATACCTCCACCCACCTGCAAGACAAGAGTATCATTTAATAGAACTTAGAACGTTCGAGTTTACAGCTTATTCTAGAATTCGCCCATCATTAGACTAAACTCTCTCGGGCACAAATCCATTGCTGATTAGTAAGAAAGAAGTTAGAGTTTACAATATGGATACATTGTTTTCTATGTCATCTTTAATCTGCATTTTCTTTTACCGTAGGAGTTTTATACTTGGCTACGGGGACGTGAGAATGATACTATAATTGTTCTGTTATTTTTTTTAGTAACGACAGTCCACTGAACTCACCGAAGTGAAATTCACTTAATAGATTGGTGCAGTCTCCAACTCTCACACAAAAGGTAAATCTAATTTACCGTGATCTATGAGAGTGATCCTAAGAAATTATTTGCACTTCAAAAGATTTAAACTTAAAACTTCAGGAGGAACACACCTCTAAGCCAAAATCGTGATGACCTAGACCAATTATTTAGTATTAATACTATGCTACTTTCCTCGCTCAATAAAATTTACGGAGTATTGGATGTTTAGTTAATGATTTTAAAAATATTTTTTATTTTTAAAATGTTTTCCAAACCAAACATGATTTTTTTCATATTAAAAATATTTCAATCTACAATAATTTTTTTTATATAATTATTGACAGTAATTTATGTGAAAATAACACAAAAACTTATAAATATTCCCCTCACAAAAATCTTCATCCAACATACGTTGTTGCTCTCACATTCTTTGAGAGAATAAATTTTAAAAAAATTTACTTTCCAAATATAGTTTCTATAGCCTCCACTATTCTCATAAAATACATAAAAAAACATATCTGACAAATTTAGAAAAAGATATCTAATTAGTCGACCTCGCATCTATTAATATCTACATAAGTGGAAAAAAGAAACAGAGGTAAAAATACCAGCAAAAATGAGGTGTCTGACGTACATATTATATATGAGATAAATGCAAAATCAGTTCCTGTGACATACGCTAAAATCGAATTAATCATTGTGATAACAAAAGCATAAAATTAGTCTCTGTAATTTCACTTTCATTTGTCATCGTTCCTCCCATCAGAGACAGGTTAACTTTATGATTTTCTTATCACGAAGACTAATTCGATTTTGGCTTATATAACAAGACTAATTTTGTATTTATTCCTAATATATATATATATATATATATATATAACTAAAATTTTAACGGTTATGGCAAAGCTGATAACGCGCTCTCTCAAGTCTTAATCACGCGCCACGTGCTAATTCTCCTAATTATCACCCTTAACCCAAACTCCTACATGCGTTTATGTACCAAAATTTTACCCCCTCTAAAATTTTAACACAATTAAATATTACAATATAATCTCTTTCCCCATCAAATCATTATTATTTATTACAAAAAATATAAAAAATTATCTCTCTCTTCACTTTCTCACAGACTCAATACCTAAAATTTTATCGAGAGTAAAATTTTACTACACAAACACAAAAGACCTCCCCGAGCTCGCATTGACCAAGAGTCAAACACCCGCAGATCAGAAGGCCAGAACCCCATTTCCTTCGAAGTTCGAACCATCACTGCTCACTGATCACCATTCCCAGACCCGTTTCTCACCCGAGCGCCAAAAAGGCGAAAACTCCTCTATCCAAAAACTAAGGGCGAAAAGAATATCGAAAACCAAAGAGGAAACAGGTGGAGATATCGGATTGTTGCATAAATCCTGGAAGAGCGAGCCACTGTTCCAAATTCTGGTTCATGAGCCAAGCATGGAGCTCCAGAACACGGTGAAAGAAGCCCTAAATGCACTGTACCATCACCCCGACGATACGGTTCGTATGCAAGCCGATCGGTGGCTCCAAGATTTTCAGCGCACTCTCGACGCGTGGCAGGTACTCCACTATCCATAGTTTGCTTCTCAGATTCCTGGATGTCAGTTGGTAGGGGAAGCTTGTGGATTCGATTTGAGTGAATAGGTCTAATTATTTTCTGCGTTTAGTTAGTCTGTGTGCGATTTGGGAGGTTTCCGTGATAAATTTGGTGCTGCTTTACGGTTTTACTGATAAAATTGTTTTTGAAATTGTTGCTTGCGTGTTTTTTCTAATGCGTTCCGTTTAGGGTTAATTTCTGAGCTTGGAATGCTGTGCACTTCCTTTTTTATGTTTCTGGATTGTGTACTTCGCGTGCTCGTCCGTCTGTGTGTGGGCTATGTTTTTTAGATGTCGGGTAAAGAAAGCACCGTATACTTTCTTCGGTTTCTGCGAAAATGTGGGGAAATGAAATTACAAGTTTAGGATCTGGAAATGTATTTGAAGCTGCACAAAGGTCATGTTGTACACTGAAATAAAGTGTATTATGTTCGGATGCCAACACGAGAAAAGGAAAAGAAAATTCTCGTAGGTTTTTGATCTCATTTTTATACTTCTGACCAAATGAAAGCTTCAAAGATTTCAATCTTCTGCGCGTAGAATAAATGAGAGAAATAGGCACTATAATCTAACACTGCACTTTTGTTTTTGTGCACATATTAGATAGTTTTTTCTTGTCATTCATCGATCTCAAGGAGTCATGGTATAACCAACATCACGGTTTTGTCATGTATGTTGTATGCTAGGTGTTAACTTTTTTGCGGAAGAGAGTTTTTAGTTGTTAATTAACTATGTAACTTGTGTATCAGGGAAATATATTATGTTCCATATCTTTTAAAACTATGTTTGAATCAGTTTTGTTTGTTTTCCGTATAATCGTGTAGGATTGCGCAAGAGCCAAGCTTTGCCTGCTTCAAATTGGTCTTCAGATCGAGGACTCAGGCTCACTATCAAAGCCTGGTATGAGGGGCTCAGGCTAGGCTTGGCTCATTCTTGGTTACCATATTAAATATATTTCATTTTAACTGAACATAAAAGGTATACAACTTAAGACAACATTATGTTAATTATAAAGTTCCTTCAAGGAAATACCCTTGAACTCAATTCTTTTGTTCAAATCATTAGGTTAGATTTTAAAATGCTTCGGACATTTTTTTCTGATATATATCAGAAGTACTTGGTTTCCCTCCCTCTTCTCATTTTGGAGATTGCATATTTCCTAGCTTGCATTAATCTCCATGTTCAAATTCAGGTTGTGCACTAATTTATTGGTGATCTTGTGTGGTGGTTCCATTTGTATTTGATGCTTTTGCATGTTGTTCTTTCACCCTAATCACAATTTGGTTTGTTGTTCTTTTCTTTTTCTGCGACTTTTCTGCTGAATGCCATATGGGTAATAGTATGTTCTGTTCTAGATAATTTAACCTTTTGTTTGCCTATTCAGGTTGCTGATAATTTGCTTCATGATGCCACTAGCAATTTAGAAACCTTAATCTTTTGTTCTCAAACCCTCAGAAGTAAGGTAAATTTTACACACTTGATAATCTCTACATTGGTTATTTATAAAAAAAAAAAGAGAATCTCTACATTGCTTAATGCTACGAATATGCGAAAAGCTAGATGAAGAAAAGCTTGTTGAGGATGTATTATTGCATCTTTTTGTTGGCATGGACATTGTGTTTGATCTAGGTACAACGTGACTTTGAAGAACTACCTTCTGAAGCTTTTCGCCCATTACGGGATTCCTTAAATGTGAGTTAGGATCTGTTAGCTTCTACCCCCTTCTGTTTTGGATATAATGCTTGAAGTTTCTCATCATGTCCATTAAATTTATCGTCATGGATGTTTTAAATGCAGACATTACTGAAAAAATTTCACAAAGGGCCTCCTAAAGTTAGAACTCAGGTATCGACCGAATTTCCTTTCTCATGTACATCCTATCTCTAATATTATGAAATCAAGAGAATTTTAAAACTCAGTTGGCTTACTCTATAGATCAGCATTGCGGTGGCTGCCTTGGCTGTATATGTTCCTGCTGAAGATTGGGGAGATGGTGGTATTGTGAATTGGCTTAGAGATGAGATGAAATCCCATCCAGAATACATACCTGGATTCTTGGAACTACTCACAGTTTTGCCTGAGGTATATATAAAATCATGCATGTTAAATTTATTTTCTGTCCATCACTCTTTGGGGAGAGAGGATTGTTGCCTGCATAAGAATAAAATGATGAGAATGCTAACTAGGGAAATCTGAGTGGTGCCCTTGACCAATTAAAAAGGGCTTGGTTGGACAGTCCACTAAAATGATATTATTTACATTATTACATAATGATGTTGTTGGGTTTAGAAATTTTCACATTTGCGTGATAGTGTTTCCCATTTATATAGTAATATTTACACTATTCTGTGGATGCAGCATTGATTCCTGGTAGTATTTAACAGATAAGCATGTCTGTAAAGTTGCATTTACTATAAATTTGAACCACTGGAAGTGTAAATTACATTGTATTTCTAATTTTTACATGCCACCTTTTACAAAAAAAAAATTGGTTCAACGAATTAACTGTGTGGTATATCATGAAAATTTTATGACAATGAAGATGTCAAGCCCACTTCATGCGCTTGTCAAACCCCATATTTAAATTGGCCATTAGTTAGTAGTCATATTCTAATCACTTGACCAAAGGTGGTACTTTTGTGTAGTCTGTGCATCCAATTGTGGTTCAAAGTCACCCATAGAAATATAGTTTAGGAGGTTTCTTTGATGCTTATTAGTCTTGGCTAGTAGACGATATGGATGTCTGCATCTGTGTTTGTGAAAGGACATTATTCCCCTTTTATCAATGTTCTAGTCACTGCTGTAAAATGCTCTGTCATCTTTCCAAATCCCCATATTATAAAAGTATGGGAACCTTTTTTTTTTTGTGCGCCTTGTATAGATTCTCTACCTGTTTTCTTCTTGCAATCAGGAAGTATATAACTACAAGATAGCAGCTCGTCCTGAAAGACGTCGTCAATTCGAAAAAGAGCTCACTTCTCTAATGGAGATAGCTTTAAGTATCTTAACAGCTTGTGTGGGCATTAATGAACTTAAGGAGCAGGTGGGAGCTTTTGTTCTTGTTAGAAACTTTTAATTATTTTGTCTATGTTGATGTTGGAACAGAATAGGTGCCCACTTTTGCTTGTTTACTAAGCTCTTTGGACCATTTCAATGTAATTGATTTGTCAGGTTCTTGAGGCATTTGCATCTTGGCTTCGACTGAAGCATGGGTATGCATTTCCATTGCTTTCAATCTTGTGTGTAACATGTATTTGAGAGTTTGTCACAAACTTTTTCTCCTAGATTGGGAGGGGAGTACTGTGTGCAAGTTACGTACTCTGAAATATTGATTAGTGGCTCATGCTTCTCTAATCTGAAGAGAGTTCAGGCTGAGTTTTTCGTTGTGCCATGGTTGGTAAGAACTCACGGTTGCAGAAATAATATTATTAGAGTTTTCCAATAGTAGGAATTTTCAATTACCGAGTCATGGTGTGGTTGACAAATTCAGATCCTGCACCTGGGTAAGCAGTTATCTCAAATGTTTTTGGAGGAACCTTTAGGATCACAGATGAGAGGAAAAAAAATTACTTTAACATCATGCTAGTGGCTTGCCCTCGACAAGCTCAAACTGCTGCTCATTGTCATTGATTTTGGAATTCTGGAAATATGGTCCAGTTCCCTTGAGCTTGATTGAAATTTCCTTCTCCCTTGGGTCTTCTTTCTAGTGGCTTTGAGTGCGGGCTTAATCATTAACTCTAAAAGGAAATGTGCTAGACTGTAGAGTGGGACTTTGTGTTGTTTATTATGTGATAAAACAAAACATTCATTCTTTGGATATTGTCTTATGTATTGGAAATTGAATGGAGGCTTGTGAAGTTTGGCCTCGTCTTCAATTTAATGTTTTCGTATCTTATGAGAGAAAATGTGAGGGAGTTGCGAGCCCTCAGGGTAGACTTGAGGAGACAGCTAAGGGAAATGGGTTGAAGGTTAGCGTGTAACGCCAAAACATAGAATCTTCTTTTAGCCTTTCTGAAGTTGTTGGGCTAAAAGGCTTTGTCGAGTTGAGACCTAATAATACATCTGTTGTATGAATTTATGCATGTATGATGAATACATGTTGTAGGCTTGCATTGTAGGATCATGATACGATGTATCATGTTTTTTTTTTTGATAAGTGATGTATCATGTGTCTTATTAGACAAAAAAGTGTCTCCACTTGTCAAATAGTGTGGTCTTGGTTGCATTCTTGTGTAGCTTTTGAATTTTTCCGAGCATGTGGATGACATGAAGATGAAATGAGTTGTGAATCGTGTTTCTGTTCCAGGATCCCAGGATCTATGCTTGCTTCTCATCCATTGGTGCTCACTGCTCTTGCAAGCTTGAATTCTGAGTTTCTTTCAGAGGCAGCTGTAAATGGTACTAAAGTTGGGAGATGCTAATTTTTCTCGACAACTTGTATTGAAAATGTTCCTCTCTTGTTTTGTGTTTTTTTCTTTTAGTATAATTTATCTCTTTATCTTCTAATAGCATTGTTGATGTTTTTTTGTTCCTTTCTTCCTTGCAGTCGTCTCAGAATTAATACACTACACGGCAGCAGGAACCTCTGGAGGTGTTGCTGTGCAGATGCCTTTGATTCAAGTAATTGTACCTCAAGTTATGAGTCTAAAGTCACATCTTAAAGATTCGTCAAAGGTATTGCACCTATGGGTTTCGAAAGTTTGCTTTTCTAGGCCTGTATATTTGTCTAAGGGAAATGTAATGTAAAGGCAGTAGTACTGAAGACCATGCAGGAATTGCATTCCTTTTAATTGATTTAGTCCTTTATTTCTTGGCCATTATTCTCCTGCAAACTTGGATCATGAGCTTGTGAGAACATTGGTCAAGATATAATCCAGTTGTATTTGGGGTGCGGGATTCACTAAATTGAAGAGTGATTTGGCGTGTATATCATGGATGATAGTTAGTCATAATAGTAATGGGAAATAATAGGTATCTTAACATTCTTTGCCAAATGAAATGACGACAGCAAACTAAATGTTCTTTGTTGCTCTATTGTTATTCTGACTTTCTTTTTTAGGATGAAGAGGATGTGAAGGCCATTGCTCGATTATTTGCTGACATGGGTGATTCATATGTTGAACTAATTGCCACTGGTACACATATCTGCCCTCGAGTGAATCCCATATCTCTGAAAGTTTTGAAAGATTCTTGCCTCTACTAGTTGCAAAGTACTTCAAATTTTGCAAAATGCTCCTGATTTAATTGATTATTGTTTATCTAATGCACCTCTTTTCTGGTTGATTTTTCTTTTGCTCAGGTTCTGAGGAATCAATGTTGATAGTAAATGCCTTATTAGAAGTTGCTTCTCACCCAGAATATTACATTGCTTCGATGACATTTAACTTTTGGCACAGTCTTCAGGTGATCTTGACTAAAAGGTAATCTATCTGTAATCTACTCATCTAAAATAACTGTTGTTAAAAGAAAATGTTGAACATCGCAATTGCAATATGCCAGGGATTCTTATTTACCATTTGGTAATGAAGCTTCCATTGAAGCCGAGAGAAAACGGAGGCGGGATACTTTTGTTCCATCATATGAGTCACTCGTGTCCCTGGTGAGTCTTTGGATCTGGAAGTCAAACTCTCAAAACTCTTGTGCTACATGATGATATCTAACTTTTTTTTTGGTTGGTGTTGATTTTGCTAAGAATTTGACCCTTCATGTCCTTTCACTGAGTTTGTTGACTATCTTTAATCTGAGCAGTGGTTTCCTTGTTGCTACTTCATCCCAACCTTCAATTGGGTGTGATTATACAACTATTGGGATTGCCTGTTTTTCTATTCTTTTCATTTTGTTGGTGGTATTGCTATCTTAGGATTTTGGGAACACAGTTATTACCTTATTGTTTAGCTTGATGAGATACCTATCGTACCTTAGGTGAAGCACGTGCATTTCTTTTGTTGCTGCTATTTGCATATTCCTCCACTTCTGCTTTAGCCAAGAAGTGCTATTATAGTCTGATTCATGCATCTGTGGATAAAGCAGTTGATGCCTGTGAACAAGGGTTATTGATTAAGATATTTTCTCTCTCACCAGTGTTTGTGAAAGTGAAGAAGAATTCACAAAATCAAGTGAACCTATAACTGTGTTGAAAACAAAAATTACACGAGTACTTTTTGTGGAATATAATATTTTAAGAGAGCTAATGATTTTCTGCACAGGTTAGTTTCCGAGTTCAATATCCCCAAGATTATCTTGACCTCTCCCACGAGGACCGCAAAGAATTTAAACACACGAGATATGGTAATGATGAGCTTTATGTTTTTGCATTATTTTGTTGATTGTTTTTATTTGTTCCCAGAACCAATGGTACACTATTGTTGTCTAAAGTATAGCCTATGTTGTACTGCTTCTGGTAGCATGCAAAAAGTTTGGACTATTTTTAGCTGATCATTTGTATTTCACTGGGAGGATGTTCCAAAACCGTAAACCTGAGTCCTTTGGTTGCTGAAACAATAAAGAGGTTTATACTAATAACAATTGTTGGAGAGTGTATGACAGACTGTAAGCACAGAATTGAAGTTCATTATTTTCGTTACATCTTATGGATTCTTATGCTTTGTAATAGGATGGTTAATTATGACTTATCAAAAAAAAATAGGATGGTTAATTATGTGGATCTCAAGCACTTTGATGGAATTTTGCCGTTTTATACTTATTTTTCCTTTAAATGTTTGTTGTGTCAAAAAAAACTATTTCTCACAAGAGAATCCTGGAAGTGGGAGTTGTAGAGGAGCCATTGATAACCTTAAGAAATCGTAGTTGAAGAACTGCAGTCAATATTATCCTCTGTTGTTGGCAGAATTGCACCTTCCATTATTATTCGAGTTGACTTTTTCCTTTTCAGTATCTTCAGCCTAGTGATTGATACCCTCATCTGTATAATGCTAATTGAATCTATGATGTTGGTAGCTGTTGCGGATGTCTTGATTGATGCGGCATCAGTTTTAGGCGGTGATGCAACTCTGCAAATTCTTTATAAGAAGCTTGTTGAGGTCAGTATAATATTGTTTAACTGCTGGATTGGCATCCTCTATCCTTCTGGAAAAACTTATTTATTTTTGAAGCTTTGGAGCTTGGTTTCAAAACTAGGTCATAATTTATGAGCTTAATTAGGTATATGAAATTGGTGTTGCTACGCTGCCCTCTAGTTTGAAAGCCTGATTTGCTATTGCTTAAATATGTCTTACAAAAGATTCAACCTGCTTAAAAAATGACTTTATCAAAAATCATTGGGCACCGCTTTCTCGACACAAGGTGGAGAGAATTTAGAATTTCAAAAATTTTGTGAGCACTTTCCCTCAATTTGGTCTCCGAGAAGGCAAGGGGAAAATGGAATTCGCAAAGATTTCTGTTAATGTCAGTTATTTTTTCAATGTCGCTAGATAGTGATGAATTATGGGCCTGGGTTTTGTAGGTTGAACTTCGAGAATGTTTTCAGTACCTTGGATTTGTACTTTTTGTTGTTTGAAGATCTTTTCCTAAGAGTATCATTATTGTTATATGATACTATCTACTGCATCATTTAAGGCTGTGGCTCACTGTGGAAATGGTGAAAACCACGAATGGCGCCCAGCAGAGGCTGCTTTATTTTGCATTCGGGCCATATCAAATTATGTTTCAGTGGTGGAAGCTGAAGTAATGCCTCAGGTATGTTGTGGTTCAAATTCCTCTTTCATTGTTCTTTGTACTCAAGTGAGCATATGGTAGGGAAGAAGATAGGGAGGATAGAAAAAAGGGAGAGGCTAAAGGTTTTCCAGTGTTTGGTATAGTGGAAATGATGGAGAGGAAGTGCTCTCTCCTCCAGGAATGCTGAAACTTCATCTGCCCAACTGGGGCAGAAAACCAGATGGGGAATGATGGATGTCGGAGGGAGTAGGAATAGTGTGTTTTGGCATTTCTGTGAACGTTTGTTTTGGCACTTAAGGTAGAGGAAGTGCTACCAAAAAACCTCTACCAGCTCATGGCTGGAAGCTTGTGAATATTTGGAACAATCTAAAAAGGGGAAAAAGAAAAGAAAATGGGTACCACTGATAAATTCTATATAGATTCAGCCAAATGCAGTATACCCAAGTGTAAAGATATCAATATCTGTTTAACAAGTGCAAAGAGATTGGGATTCTCTTAAAAGGAAAAAAAAAACAATGAATGAATTCTTGAAGAATCCTAATTTAGATTGCACCCAAATTTTGCATTTGGGTTTCCAAATAGATTACCAAAAGGGAGAGAAAAAGAGAGAGAGAATAGGTGGAACATATAGCATTTTTCGAGGGTATAATAGGAATCGTAATCTAAATAGTTTTTCCTTTCCTCTTCTCTGTCTTCTCTAGCAAACAAAGGAAATGACAGTATAAAAGACTGTCCTACTCTTGTGAACATGGCTATAGTATATGTATAGCATTGTCCTGTCGAAGTTCGTGTTTTTACATGGTGGAATTCATATGAAAACAACTATTTAATTAGAGAATGCCTTCTTCACTGTCTGTCTAGCAGCATCTAACTCTTAGAATATGGATGTTTGTCTTCTCTGTTTGGTACATGCAGATTATGACCCTGCTTCCCAAACTTCCTCAACAGCCCCAACTACTTCAGACAGGTAATATTTCTATTATAGCTCGTAGGCTGCTCTTCCACCCCCCCCCCCCCCCCCACCTTCACCTCCACGATGCTCATGTCTTAACATGGACTGGAGATGGTGAACCACGTGTTCCAAATATGGAAAAAGTTCACCTTGCTTCACTGGGCTGCAGAGGAAGGATGCTTTGCAATTGCATATCAAATGGAGATTACTGTTTTCCTTTTCCCAGTATTTTATATGTTAGATATCTTCATTTTTTAAAATGATGCCTGTCATTTGCCTGTTGTAAATACCTTCAGTATGCTTAACAATTGGCGCATATTCAAAATGGCTTGATTCTGCATCAAATGGATCTATACTGCCTGCCCTGATTGACATCCTCATTAGTGGCATGGGTACATCTGAAGATTCTGCAGCAGCTGCGTCTTTGGCATTTAAACACATTTGTGACGGTGAGGAATCTGTCTTTTGAAGTGCATATTTTGCCTTATTTCCGTGTTTCTTGTGCTTTTACAAAGATTCTCTGCTAAGCTTGTGTGAGTGCATTTGTCTCTCACTCCAAAATTTTAGCATAATAAAATAATTACAATATAATCTTTGAGCACATTCTAGTCCCGAATAGAAATCTTTGAGCTTTATATCTTCAGATCTAATGAATCCTAGCTCCTAGGATTTGTTGGTTGAACTGCCCCATGCACGCTAGGGGAAATCAGGAATACCCTGTGTGGGCTGAAATTTAAATGTTAGGTAGCAGTAGCTGTTGCCCCCATTGTGAAAGTAATGAAGAACAATTGTCTGGATTGATAACTTCTCAAGTGCAGTTTTGTTTTATGATAGCTGGATGTATTTTGAGGTCCTTTAGAGGGCATTTCTCTGATTGTACTGAGACAAGAAAAATCTTATGCTAATTTACGTCTTTGAAGTTAAATTATCTCTGTTAAGTAGGGCTGTTCAGATTTGAGCCAAGACTGGCCCGACCAAACTGACCGACCTGACCTGACACATTCCTACACTTTTTTTTTCCAAAAAAAGACCCCTCCCCCCCCCTTCTCACCCGGTGCGATTAGGAATTTAGGGTTTTTTCTCCTTCTTACTTCTCCCCTCTCTCAGCCACCTGCTGCAGCGCTTCCTAGCTGACGCTGTTGTCTCTCTCTCTCTCTCTCTCTCTGTCTGTTAAATGCTGCAAATAGGGTTTCTTGGAGTCGGTTGTTGTGATTTGGATTGCTGTTGGTTGTTGATGGTTGCGATTTGGGCTGTTGTTGGTTGTGATTTGGATTTTCTTCTTGCATGAGTTTTTTTTTCTTTTTTCCCGCCTAAGTTCTTGCTCACAGTGCCCAAACCAACCGAGACCGACTAGGGTTGGTTTGGCTGGTCTTGAGTGCCCTCGGTTTGGTGGTTGTCCCTTATTTTCCAGAAACCGACCACCTCAGTTCAGTGGTCAATGAGGAGATCAAACCGAACCGAGGGGGTCGGTTTTCACTCCTACTGTTAAGGTCTTTGTTGGTTTCTCCTTGGTCTATTTTTACTCTCTCTCTCTCTCTGTGAAGGCAATATACAACTCATGCACCACAAGGGATTGAAGCCATAATCTTACTCTCCACAAATACTAATCGTAGGAGGAGATGCCATTTGGTTCAAGGGCCATTGGGCTTGTTTTAAAAAATTTAGCTTGTGGAATTGTTTGATTATTGATCTTATTATTCATGTCTTTTTTGGTTTTGACTACCCCTTTTCAATAGACAATGTCGACATTTATCTCTGTTAACATACTGATAAGTTATTTCTCTCTGCATTCCCATGGTGGCAGTATTGGCCATTCTGATTTTGGTTCATATTGTCTCAATATGGTTTAAAATGATGCTTTATCAACTTTAGATTGCCGGAGAAAGCTGTGTGGATGTTTAGATGGTCTATTCCACATATACCATAGGGCAGTTTCAGGAGAGGGTAGTTTCAAAGTCTCAGCTGAGGACTCGCTGCATCTAGTTGAAGCGTTGAGGTAAATTGTTGTTTCCTTAATACTATAGCACGGTGAAACAAGTTTCTATTCTAACTTCCTTACTATCTTTCTGCAGCATGGTCATTATGGAACTTCCTCCTGACAATGCTAAGAGGGCCCTGGAGGCGTTATGCTTGCCAGTTGTAACTCCTTTACAGGTGGGTTTTATTTCGTGTGGAGTTTTTGACTTGACAAATATGTTGTTGACGATATAAGCAAATTTTGTGGAGCAGGAAGCAGTCAGTCAAGGTCCAGAGATATTAAATAAGAAACCTGCTCGTGAGTTAACTGTTCATATCGATCGATTTGCCTACATCTTCAGGTGAGATCGAAATCACTCATTATTTGCTTTATTTCTTTCAATCTAGTTATTTCCCATCAAAATGCTTCTGAAACCAAATTTGAAACAAATTTCAGATATGTAAATCACCCTGAAGCAGTAGCAGATGCAATTCAAAGGCTTTGGCCAATCTTTAAAGCCCTCTTTGATCTGTAAGCAACTGTAAATTGTTTCTTTGCTAGGATAAGCTCCTATGTGAAGGTTACCTTGATTTTTCCATTCTTATCTGATCTGTGTATTAAATGCTTTTGTATAGTCGTGCTTGGGACATGCGAACAATGGAGTCTCTTTGCCGAGCTTGCAAATATGCTGTGAGTTTTCTGTACCATGTCATTAACTAGGTTTGCTTGATGAAAGTAAAACATGGCACTATTCTGGTTATATTTTAAATGTAAACTAAAGCATTTCAGAATATTAGTGCAGAGAATCCTGTGGTTTGTGTCATATTGTTTAATATTTTACTATTTCATTCCTTTATTTGTATTAAACGTTTGCCTAGGTTTGTTCTGATGCATGAAGTGTTTAGATTGCTTTTAACTTGAGTTATGTTTATTCCAAACTGTAAGCCGAGGTTCCATTGCTCATATCTACTGCTCAATTATTGGCTTCATTCTTGATATGTGATCCCTGAGTGATTTGTATGTGAGTCATTCCCAATTCTCCAACATTGAGAAACTGACCTTTGAAGTCAATGGAATCTATATTGATCTAGATTCCCTATGATCATGGGTTAGCTTTGTAAGCATCAATTTATCCTTGTGTCACATTTCAATTGTCCCTCTTTTATTTCTTGAGTATGTTTTTTAACTTTCTTCCCAATATTTTTTTTAGGGTGGTTTGTTAGAGTATGTTATTAATGTGATTAATTATTGTGCCTCGAGCATTGTTATGCTTAGTAAGGAGATTAGAAATGCAGGATCACCACTAGTGGTTGAATAAAGAATTACAATTTTCTTAGGTAAGAACTTCTGGAAGGTTCATGGGAATCACAATTGGAGCTATGCTAGAAGAGATTCAAGGCTTGTATAAACAGCATCACCAGCCATGCTTTCTTTATCTCTCTAGTGAAGTCATAAAGGTTTGGATTCCGTTACCAGCAGTTCAATACCCTCCCCCCCCCCCCCCCCCTTTTTCTTCTCTGTTCTGAGCAGTGAAGGCATCTTGGGTTGCAGATATTTGGTTCGGATGCATCTTGTGCAAACTATTTGAAAATTTTGATTGAATCACTGTTCCTCCACACAACACGTCTTCTCACAAATATTCAGGTATCTCTTCCAGGCAGTTTATATCCTTACATAGTTGAGATCTGCCTTGAATTTGTTGATCTTGATCCTGCTTGAATCTGGTCTACAGGAATTCACTGCCAGACCTGATATAGCAGATGATTGCTTTTTGTTGGCATCGAGGTGCATTCGTTATTGTCCACAGCTATTTATGCCATCTGAAGCATTTCAATCATTAGTAGATTGTGCTATGGTTGGGATCACTGTACAGCATAGGTAGTGTTGCTCTCGTCTCTTTCTGACTCTCCAAATAATATAACGGACTAACATTTGTCTTACTTTTTCTCCCACCCACAGAGAGGCCTCCAATTCCATGTTGACATTCTTATCCGATGTATTTGATCTGGCAAACTCTAGCAAGGGAGAGCAATACATACCCATCAGGGATGCTGTTCTTGTTCCTCGAGGGGCCAGTATCGCCAGAATTTTGATTGCCTCTTTAACAGGGGCTCTACCTAGTTCCCGATTAGAACCGGTAGCTCTTAAGTTTTATTATCAAATCCCTAAAAGTTGCAATATGTAAAATCACGATTAACTATATTCATTTTCACTCGAGTTTTGAAAATTTATGGAGCATTTCTTCCCCAGGTGACTTACACCCTACTGTCATTAACTCGTGCATACGGGCCACGAGCAGTGGAGTGGGCCAAGGAAAGTGTCTCTCTAATTCCATCGACTGCTGTCACGGAGGTCGAGCGGTCAAGATTTTTGAAAGCATTGTCTGATGCAGCTTCAGGGTTTGATCTTAATAGTCTGACTCTTCCGATTGAAGAGATGTCAGATGTTTGCCGGCGTAACAGAACAGTTCAGGAGATTGTTCAAGGTGCTTTGAGGCCACTTGAGTTGAATTTGACACCTGTATCATAGGATTTTAGCTGGGTGACACAAAAAGGCCATTTTGCTTAGGCCTCTGTTAGTCAATAGTTACTTCGGCTGTGTATTAGCGGTAATGTTTTTTATTTTTCTTTCTTTCTTTCGCTTTTGTGTTTTAATTATTAGTCTCCAATTTTAAAGGAGAATCATTGCCCCGCCCCGTTGGTTGGGAGGAGCGACCATTGTGTCTCTATTGAACATGTGGGAACATCGAGTGGTTTCACTTGTCTTGGCATTGTCATTTGGGGGGTTTAATTTTTATTTGGTAAAGATTTGTAATTTACTGTTGAGAAAAAAAAACGAGCTGTAATTTTTTACTCTAGTGGGAAAAAAAAGATTGAAAAAGAGAGAAGAAAGGGGGCATTGTTTGTGTTTCATCCTATGCTCTACGGAAATCTTCGAATGTGTTGGAAATAACGTCTACCCCTTGTTCTTCATATTTTCTTGGAGTGCCGAGAAATTTTCAATGCCTTATATTGTGAAGGACAAATTTGACTTTCAATTGGTCATGTAAGAATAATTGCTTAAATGTCCATTATCTTAAATTTGGTTGGGGAGGAGAACAAGGGAAAATGTATAGGCGGCAGACCTTGTATCGGGAGGGTAAGTCAGAACTTCTGTTTACAAAAACTTGTAAGATATTGATATTAGGATTTTGATAAAAATTTACGGAGATTGAAGTTTTATAGGTTTTTGTGTAAAAGTTTGTGAAAAGTTTTAAAGATATTTAATTTTTATTGGAGTTAGTATAAAGGTGTAGAGATTTAGAAAAAAAATAGTATAAAGGTGTAGAGAGATTATTTGATGTAATTTTTTTAATTAAAAAGTATTAAGAGTTATTGAAAAGGTATTAGAATTTGTATAAAAAGTTGTTAGAGTTTGTATAAAAAGTATGGGTGTAGAATTTTTTTAGATTTTGTTTTGTAAATTTTGTTGCATTCATTGTATGTTTATTAGCTGAATAAACCAATTCGAATTACGGAAAGCGAAAAGAGTCCCCCATATCGCAAACCCAACACGGCCTGAACAAGCAACCCACTGAGCAAGCTTATGGGCAAAAACATTACACGCCTCGACACCCAAGCAATTCGCCACTCCTTGAAATCAAGCAATCCACTCCTAATCTTGTCCATCAAAGAAGCAATTGGCTAGCTCGTCGAAACAGCCTCCAGAATCTCTTTGCAAAGCACCAAAGAGTCGCATTCAAACTCCACCTTCGTCCAGTTCTTCTCACGAGCCAAAATCATAGCCTTGGCCAAAGTGCAGGTTTCAACAACTAATGAGTCCACAGCAGCAAAGCGTTCCATGTAGGTCATACAGAGGGAACTGAGAGAATCTCGAACCGAGATAGTCATGAAAGACCCAAAGGAACGAATAACCACGTGACCACGTCCGTATTAATCTTCAACCAGCCGGACTTAGGAGGTAACCATCTGAGCTTGACCCCTCCTCAACCTTAAGCCAAGCATGAGCATGGTCGAAATAACTCCTTCAAATAGAACATACCAAATCCCGCAAAGCCACCCTATCCTCCTCGTGGATTACCCTGTTGCACAAAAAGCACATTTAGCATTCTATTTGCATTAAGAATCAAATCAATTAAACCAACCGCAGACAGGATTTAACACATCCATTTGTATAGCCCATGGGGATTCCTTCCATGCTATGCATGCCACACTACACTTTAAAAATATATGGAGCGTATCTTCTGAGGCTAGGCGACAAAAAGGACAAAGAAAATTGCTTCCTCCTCGCAATGAAGAATTCTAGCCAGAGTTCCTCTAGTTTTCATGGCCCCCGCCGCCACCTTCCAAATTAATAGCTTAAGTCGATCTTGAATTTTCAACTTCCATAGCCGCTCCAAGACTTGGCATCCAGAGCTGATCTCGCAGGTGCTCTACTACGCTGCTCTAAAAGAACCACCGATTTTACAAAGAAGCCTCTGCTTCTCTCTTTCGTCCAAATCCAAGCATCATCCAAATCCGGGTTTCGCACCGGTAGTTTTAAAATTTCCTCCACTTAATTCTCCACAAAAAGGGATCTCATCATATCGTCATTCCACATTTTAGACTCTGGCCGAACCAAATCTGAAACAAACTGGACAGATGATCCAGCACCAGGACCTGCTCTCCACTCCGGATGAAAACCAATGCCTCCCGGGGAGCCAAGGGTCTTCCACTAACCTCACTGTTCTACCATTTCGAGGCTACAAACAACAGCCCATTTTAAGGAGTGTTGTTGTTTGTAAAATACCCTTCCATATAGCCGAAAAGTTTCCTTGCGTGGGAGAAGAATAAAGAGATGACACATTTTGGTATTTGGTTTGGCAACCGAAACCCAAAGCTTCTCAGGATGCTTCAAAACTTGCCACCCTAATATCGCTACCAGAGCTAAATTGATCTCATACATCTTGTGAATTTCAATTCCTCCCTCCTCCTTAGGAAGACAAATATAACTCCAAGCTTTAGGAGTAAAATTGTGACTCTTCTGCTCCAAGAATCCCCACCAAAAATCTTTTAGCATCCTATCGATATCTTCGCACAACCCACGAGGGAGAAGGAATATTGACATACAGTACAGAGGCATTGCCGTAGCAACTGCCTTGATCAAGGTCGTTCTCCTCGCTTGAGACAACGCCCTCATCTTCAACCCTGCAATTTTTGTGAGGACTTTCTCCTTCACATCGCTAAAAGCCTTCTTTTTCAATCTGCAAATAAAGAGCGGTAACCCCAAGTATTTGCTATCCATGCTCAGCTTCTTCACCTTCATAACGCTGCACACCTCCTCCACAATAGTAGGATACGTATTTTTGCTACAAAATAATGCATATTTTGCCAAGTTGATTTTCTGCCCAGAAACCTGTGCATACACATCTAAAACAGCAAACAAACGGTTGACTTCCTTAGCATTAGCTCTGCAAAAAAATCAACAAATCATCTGCCAATAATAAATGTGAGATAGAAGGCGCTCACATATCTACTTTGATTCCATGGAAACCTCTAAAAATTTCCTTTCTGATCAGCAGTCTAGATAAAACCTCAAGCCCAAAATAAACAGAAAATGAGATAACGGGTTTCCTTGCCGAAGACCACTCTCTCGAGAGAGAAGAAACCATACAGGGAACCATTCAATAATATCCAAAGGAAACAGTAGAAATACACTATTGAATCCATCCCACTCATCTATCATTGAAGCCGAATCTCCTCAGCACCTGCAAAATAAAACCTCACTTCATGCGGTCATAAGCCTTCTCCATATCTAATTTAACAGCACACAACTCCTTCTGCCCTCGCTTGAATTTCATGGAATGCAACACTTCTTGGCCTATGATAGCATTGTCCTGAATGGTACGGCCAGACACAAGCTGCTTGAAATGGAGAAATTAGCTTGGGTAAAACACATTTAAGCCTCCCTGCTAGAATCTTAGAGACCACTTTATAAGCAACGTTACAAAGACAGATAGGCTAGAACTGCTCGATCCTAGAAGGATGATACACCTCAGGCAACAATGCAATAAAGCTATGATTTAATTGTCGAAGTAAATAACCAGATCTGAAAAAGTGTATGGACATCTTCTTACTGCTACCCCCACTTCTTTCTAATAGTGTTGATAGAATAAAGCCGGAAATCCATCCGGTCCCAGTGCCTTAAGAGCACCCAATTGAAAAACCGCAACCTTGATTTCTTCAGCATCCGGAATGGCACACAACGCCACATTGTCCTCATCAGTAATAACAGGTTGAATTAAATCCTCTAGCAACCCAACCTCCTCCAGATGAAGAGAATAATCTCTGAAAATAGCCAATGATGTGGGTGTCGATAAGACTCCTCTCTTTAATCCACTTACCCGAACCATCCCTTATCATCTTAATATTATTTCTTCGCCTCTTAATAATAGTAGATAGGTGAAAAAAATTTGTATTGAGGTCAGATGTGGCTAACCAATTAACACTGAATTTTTGCCTCCGAATATATTCTTCTTGCTTCAAAGCTTTCGAAAGATCCACCTGAATACTCTGTTCTGCGCTCCAGTTACCATCTGAACGGACTTGCTCTTGGATAAAATTAAGCCCCTCCTGCAAAGCTTTAATTCTAGACTGAAAACCCCGAACTCTTCTCTGTTCCACTTCACAAAAGCCACTTGAACAGTCTTAATCTTCTGCACCAAGCGATAAGAAGCCGACCCATGCACCTGAACACCCCACGCGCCAGCGTCGACATCCTTGCTCAAACCATCTCGAACCCAGCAACTCTCAAAGTGGAAGGGTTTAGGTCCAACACTCATAGCCCCGGTAGTATCAATAATAATTGGGGCATGATCAGATGCAATTCTAGAGAGAATGCGAATCACAGCCCGAGGAAAAAAAAGTTGTCCATTCGCCATTAGCCAGGCCTTTATCGAGTCTCTTCCTAATTTTATGAGACTCACTCCGACCGTTGCACCATGTAAACCGAGGACCCATAGACGCCACATCAGCCAGCCCTTGGCGCATTCTTAACCGAAAAAAAAACATCCGTCGAAGATGAAGCCTTCTGCCCTCCATTTTTCATGCTGCCTAGACACAACATTAAAATCGTCCAAGATAATCCATGGGCCTCCGAAACTGCTTCCCACCCGCTCAACCTCAAGCCAAAAATCAGCTTTCAACCCCGAATCGCACGAACTGTGTATGAATGTGAGGCCCCAAGGCTGATCACTCGGCTCACTAAACACCACAATACTGAACAAAAATTGTCTCTGCGCCACCAAGTCAAAATCAAACCACCTTTAATTCCTTCCGCAGGGACCTCCACAGAATCCAGAAATCCCAAATTCGCCAAAATACCCAAAGCTTTGGAAATCTTCGTTTCCACTATGCATAGACAATCCGGGTTTGATCGTCTAAGCATTGCCCTTGAGGCTTTAATTGTCGAGGCTTGGGCAAGGCCTCGACAATTCCAAAATAGAACAATCATTGGGGCGTGGGGGGCGTGGTCAGACCCGTCTCTTCAGCCACAGTGGTTACTCCTACATACTAATTCTCTTGAGTTCCCGCACTCAAGGTAGCTGCCCTCTTCCTCTGAGACAGCTTGCTTTTGTCTTGGAAAGAACTCCCTTTTTAGCCCAATAGGTCAGGGGTTGCAATTTGTCCTTATGAAAAGACTCCAGCAAACCGCAATCGATATCGTGATGATCACCAACTTCCTCCATGTTTCTCAATCGGCCATTATTTTTAACTTCCACTTTCCTCTTGTTGCTGATAACGACACCCCCTGTGCTACGAAGGCCTAACTGAGCCACACCCTTTCCAAACTTGAATCTTTTTCCCAGCCCGGGCCTCTTCTAACTGGACTAGACGTTCCTCTCTGCTGGGCTTGATATGGTCAGACACCAGCCCCTTACAACCGGCTCTCGCACAACAAAGGCCTGCCTTCTACTTCAGAGAATAAGGCTGCAAGCCCTAAAGAATCACCACAAGCCCAATCCTCATTTTTATCATCAAATACGACCTCTGTGGGCTTCTCACCTTCTGTAACCTGGCTCAACCCACTACTAGGAGATGATAAGCTGGAGACCTTCGAGATCCTTCGCCCAGAATCTTCCTCACTCTTTCGTAAACGTTCTTGGTCTCTCTCAAATTTTAGAGTTTCGTTCCATGCCTCCAAATCAGAAATCACCATATCTGAAATAAATGGACAGCCCATCACCACAATCTCAATCCTCCTTTTTATCATCTAATACGACCTCTGTGGGCTTCTCACCTTCTGTAACCTGGCCCAACCCACTACTAGGAGATGATAAGCTGGAGACCTTCGAGATCCTTCGCCCAGAACCTTCTCCCTCTTTCGCAAACGTTCTTGGTCTCTCTCAAATTTTAGAGTTTCGTTCCATGCCTCTAAATCAGAAATCACCAGATCCGGAATAAAAGGACAGCCTGCTGCTGTTGGCGTGCATAAGACTCTCAGTTGTCCTTAACGATGGCTGGTGCAGACACCTCTTCACCAACCTTGTACCTACTAGTGTCAGTGTCAGATCTGACCGAATCCCAGCGATTGATCCCTATGGTGGTGCGTGAAGTCGACCTCTTGATCATCGAATCTGCTCTGGGCAACCTCCTTCCAAATCCACCGTTACCTGCAGTCGAAGAGCCTCCATCTTGACCTCCATTCCCACCTGAGGTAACTTCTTCCTGGAAACAATTTATAGGATAATGTGATCCAGAACTTTGGAAATTGCCTTGTGATTGAGATTCTGTTGAGAACTCCTTCGATCTTGGAATCAACTTGTTTGGGCCTGAAAATCTCCTATTATTTTGTGAAATCGCCATCATTCTAGGGTTGAAGGCAACTGGAGCTTACTGAGATATTTGAGGTGCAGAACAGGTGTTTGTCACTCTTGACGATCTTGCAATTGGCAAATACCAATATCAACTCAATAAGTCGAAAAAAAACTAATAGAAATATTTTTTGTCTCAACCATCACCATCTTCAACTCCAATATCTTAAAGTCTAGAAAAAATATTATTTCTTCTAAATCCCTAATATAGGTATTAAGGTAATTGTTAAATATCAAATGATCATCTACCATGAAATCTTCTGAGTAAAGCTCCGACGTAATTAGGATATTCGAGAGAACTATCTCACTCATCCATTTTACTATTTCAGTGAGACAATCGGATTCTCGACAGCTTTGTATCGTTTTTAAATGCAAACTATAACCAATTTCGTGTGGCCCAGGTCTTTGGAGTTGGGTCGATGCAGTGACGTTCTACTCTCTCAGGTGAATGGGCTCGACATTGGAGAACTCTAAAACCCAGCCTTGGCTTGCCAAGGCAGTGCAAGGCACCCGGTACCTTTGATTTGGATTTCCCCACCGGCCCCAGGGACCCAATAACTCAGATAATTTGGTACTTTGAAATTGCTTTGCATTCTCTTCGTGGCCTTTCGCATTGCCTTTTTCACCACCTTCCTGCAGGTCAAGTATTTTTCAACCTCCTTTACAAGCTCCATTCTACTGCCCCGTCTTCTGCGCAGAGTTGATTGAAACTCAAGTATTCTTTCCTTTGTTTGAAGCAAGGCATCTCTTGCGATATTACACACATCCAAGAGCCTAAGAGATCCATCCAACAGTTCATTAACCCATTTCTCTTGCTGCTCAAGGGCTACAGCTTGACTGAATGGCAACAAGACCAACTATTCAACTCATTGTCCATTATTTTACGCTTCTAAAATCACAGGCAAATTTCACGCAAAGAATCCAATATAACATGCTGCACAACAACATACAAATATGCAGGAAAGGATCCGGTTTCAAGTGAGCACATGCTGACTGAAGGAAGACAAATTGCAGGCTGCAAAACATGGGTTGGTCTGGGCCTATGGGATCGGGCCCCCACAGACCCAGGCCAAAAAAATAAAAAAAATTTATATATGGAGGGCAGAAGGCCCAGGCCAGTTATCCGCCACTGAGTTCATGATTGATGTTGCAACTTTGGAAGGATTTCCAGAACACCTGTCGATAAGTGTGGTGCCAACAAAGGAATCCTCAATCGACGTTGCCGAACACTTGGGAAAATCGATATTAATTTACATCCTTATTTTTTCTGACCAATATTTTATATAAGAACCAAGGACCCCCAACGTGAAACGTTGGAGGAGAAATTGTTGCGGAAATTACGACGTTGCTGTTACGCAAATCGAGGCTTCGATTTCGGTTATCCTAAAAATGATGAAAAAGAGAAGAAGGAAGATTCTTTGGATTCAAGTACATCCCCCAACAAAAAAAAAGAAACAAAACAAAATATTAGCCCCCTTCCTTAACATCTCTTTACATAGAATTGCCTCTTTAAATAAGGAGAGGGATTATTTATACAATTGATTTGCCACCTTAATGATGATATTTTGAAACTTACCATGCCTACTTTCCCCATAATTTCGCTTGGGAAACTCTTTTAGTTCGGTAATGTAAACTGACTATATGGGTTTAGTCTCAGAATTCGAAAAAATCATTCTTATCCTTCTTGAACATTTAAATTTAAATTTAAAATTATAATTCAATTTGAATTTGCATTTGCAAATCCTAACTAGTGGAAATGTTGAGAGAATGTTGTGAAATTGAGGAGATCATAGTTTTATTAAATTTTGTGAAAATGTAGAGAAAAAATAGAATTTTAACTAGTAAAAATATTTAAGAAATGTTGTGAAAATTGAAGATATTGGAGTTTTATTGGATTTTGAGACAATGTAATGAAAAAAGTATAATTTTAAAGAAGTTGGTGACGAAAAATCCAGTTTAGACCATATTAACACCTAGAGGAGTTTCTCATCTATTTAAAAAGGAATAACAAGTCTAGATATTTGTAATAAACAACTCAATAAGTAGTGGAATAATGAATCAAATATCAATCACACAAGAGACAAAAATTTTGTTAACAAAGTGGAAACCATTGAACTTAGAAAAACTACTCCGGGTTAGCAACTATCAGAAATTCACTAACAGAGATATCTAAAGAATTTTCTCTCTCAAGGGATGATACTTGAATTCTGAAAGGAGAAATATTTCAAAATCCAAATTTTGAAATAGTTTTGAATTTTTCTCTGAGACTTTGCATCAGTGGAACCGGCTCCTTGGTTTAGCTCTTCGTTTTAAAGTTGTCCTTATGCTTTCAAACTTTGAAAAGGTTCCTTAATCTCTTGAACAATTTGATCAAATTTAAAATACAACTCAATTTGAATTTAAAATTTTACACAAAATTATGTCAACATTTTAACACTAACAAACTCTCATTTTGGCGATTCTATAACAAAACCTAAATGATAAAGATCATTGTCAATCACTAAAGCAAGAACATTTACATTATAACCCAACCCTATGACTTAAAAATAAGTGTTCAAGAGTCTTCTGAATTAAATTTATTTCTTGAAAAATAAATTCTCAACAATTACGTGAAAAACATGGGAAACATAATGAATACATTGATAATCAATAAAACAATAGACTAAATCAGAGAGTATTTACTCCCCTTAATCTATTATCCCCTAAGACCAGCTATTCATTTACACTACCATCTCTCTCTTTTTGTCACAAATAGTCAAAGGGCAATTATGGTCTCATTAACATCAAAGGGAATAGCCAACAAAAAAAAAACTTAGAGACATACAATTAGGATCTCACTAGCATACAAAATCAATATGAAATTACCTCATGTACATGGAAATTAATAATCATTGATTTCATGTCACGTCTTGAAAAGTTTTAACATCGATAATAAAAAAAATTTGGACTGCATATGTGTGTGAGAGACCAAAACGTAATCAAAGAGACTTAAGACCTTAAATATATGAGCTAGGTCAAGGTTAGTCAAATGAAACCACTAGTGAAGGGAAACACATAACCAAAAGACTGAAATTCAAATCCAATGCCTCTAGGACTTGAAAATACAAATTTTGCTCCCCTAAATTGAATTTCCCAATATAATTTTCTCCCCCCTTTTTAATTATTGGGATTGAAACAACTTTCTTTGTGTATGAATATTATTTTTAACTTTATGATTCTTTAGGGGTATTAATGAAAAAGTTCATCTCATTACATTAGATGTCAATTCAATCTTAAGAGAATATTCCCTATCATCTGTAATTGACGACCCAAATCTCACACATGTAGTCAAGTCTCATTCAATCATATTTGGCGTGCACTGTAATTTATATACCAAAAGACATTACAGATTTTGTTAACTAGCACAAAAGAGAGACATTAGGCATTACTTTCAAATGCATGCTCTCAACTACGTTAATTAATCCAATGATTTTAAGAAATCTTAAATTTTGAAATAGTTTCGAAATTTTATCAATCTCTTGAACACTTTGATTAAACTTAAAATACAACTCAATTCGAATTTAAAATTTGATATGGAATTAGGCCAACATTAAAACACTAACAAGTAAAAAAATGAAGAGATAGATAATTTGAGTGAATTTTTTATGTTTATTAAGATTATTTCATGGAAGGATAGAAATAATTTTGAAGTTTTTATTTTTTTTCTTGGCCCCTTAATTGGTGTAAAAACCGAAAAAATTAAAAAAATTTGTGATAAATTCACGTTTGAATCTAAAAATTCTTAAAACATTCCAAAATTTTCACAAATTTTAATTTTGAGAAGGCGTCTACTAGTTTGGAGCCAATACTCAAATATCACTCCTTTTTAAGGTCGTAGTCCTCGTTCCATAAAACCCTTCGTCCTATTTAGTTCTTGATCATCTACCAGACCGCCACAGAAGAAGCACCGGCTTCGTACATTTCATCATCGCGGTAGGGACATGAGTACGGAGTGTTCTGTTCAAGTAAAAAAAAATACGAGTATGGAGTGTCCTGAGGATCTGTGGGCAGAAATCCTCTGTAGACTGCCTCGAAAAGATCTCATTAGGTGCCAAATCTTATCCAAGACGTGGTACCAACTTATTGCTGGTGTTTGCATTCCAAGGTTTTGTCCAAAGAACTCGCTATCGGGACTTTATTTCTCAAGCGTAAGGTGGTTTTTTCGCTTTCCAGGTAGAAGCTGTATATCCCTGATGCAAGGGGTCCTTTCGCGGAAGATGAGGCGCAGTGCTGATAACTCTCTAATCAATTATGTTGGTTTAGAAGACACGGCTGATGCAGACTGTGAGAGCAACAAACAACTGGGGGAAATCCGATTCGAGATGTCGTACTCTGATCTTTTACCATTCCGGCCTCAAACATCACTCGGAAGCAGCAATGGGTTGCTTCTCTTTCTGAATGAATCCACTTGTCAATACTACGTGTGTAATCCTTTAACCAGGCAATCTGTGGCAGTCCCCAAGGCTCATGATCAGCAACGTCTGCATAGTTGCGCCGCTTTGGCAGCATTTGACCCCGCGGAATCCTCTCACTACAAAGTGGTTCGCTTCTCTGTTTCTGATTCACGTGAGCCAGTGCTGCATATCTTCTCTTCGAAATTTGGAGAGTGGACTGAACACAAGCCGCAGTTTCAGTTTGACAGCATCGACCTTGGTGACTGGAGCCAGTTTAGGCCTTCTACTGCTTATTCAAATGGCGTGTTGTATCGTTTGTCAATGTTTCACATCTTACGCATTGACCTCAACGTCGTGAATGTTCGTCTCATTGAAATCCCGGAGGCTGAGAGGGGAGGCAAAATTGGATGTTTTCCTGTTCTGGGCAAAAATAGATTTATTGGGGTGTCAACGGGGCGTCTCCATTATTCCTACGAGTTAAACTTCCAGTTGCGCATTTGGTTTCTCGAGGACTATGGCGAATCCAGTGAGTGGATTTTGAAGTACAGTATTGATGTCCGGGATTTGCAGGCACGCCTTGATAACTTGGATGTAAGTAGGCGCTGGCTTGAGCCGTTTGGATTTCATCCCAAGTCTGATTGCATCTTCCTTGCCACTCCGCACATGATTTTGAGCTACGACCTCAAAAGCCATAGGCTTAAATCCGTGTGCAAAAGAACAGGCGAATTCGTTTTTCCCATCTTCATGAGCTGATCTTGCTCGATACCTTTGAAAGAATTAAGCCACAGGAATCGCAGATCCCCTCCATCATAAGAAGCCCTTATTATTTATTTTTTTTCTTACGAATGAAATTACGAGTATTTTCCTCTTGTGATTTGAACTTAAGCGAATGGCATGATTTTCCAGATTACATTCTCGTTTCGGTCCCATGGTGTCTTTGTTATTGGATTTGCAGCTTAGTTTTTTTTCCTTGAACAATTGCTAATTTCATCCCATTATATAAATTTGTAGACTAAATGATACTAATGTCTTTGACTCACTTAAAGATATTGTTTTCAATTCATTAAATTTTCGAGAGTATTATTATAGCCCTCACGCGCCGCTACCTTTCCCGCACCTCCGGCCTGCTCCGCCGGGTTTTCTATTTCTGTTTTTGTTGTTTCTTTTTATTTTATGTTCTGTTGGTTTTGGGCCTGTGCATGTGTGTCTTGTACCGCCATTTGGTTGTGCTTGTTGGGATATCGCCTCTGTTGAGGATTTGGTTCACCCATTAAAGCAATTTCGACTGTATTTTGATCCCCGTAATGAAATACAAATATCCATTTATTTGTCCAAAAAAAAGAGGAGATGAATTGTGTAAAAAATGTCTAAAATTTTGACAATTTCTTCGAAGTGTATTGATAGTTAGATGGTGCAATATCTCAAAAGTAGTAGTTTAGGGTGTAAAATATAATTTTCAATATATATATATTAGAAAAGTTTAGAGTTTTTAAATATATATATATATATATATATTTTTAAAAACTCTAAACTTTTCTAAAAATATGATAGTGACCAACTTGTTGCTCTGGCACCTTATTCGTCATGGTCTATGAATCTTACTTGGTAGGTCTCTGGTTGTTTATTCCGCTATATCTAAGAATCCAGCACCTTATTTGTGAATAAAACAAGTGAGTCAAAGTCCTCTCCAGTGCACACCTGGCCACCCTTTTCCAGCACCTTCTTTTTTTCTTTCTTTTTTTTATCGTGCATCAAATGGCTTCATCTTCTATGTCCAAAGTTAAATTCGTTTCAAATAAATTTTAGGATTCAAATACATTCCTAAAATTACTACTGAACATATTCAGAATTCAAACTCAAACAACAATACATTTTACACAAGCTCCAACAACTTTTTACTTTTTTATTCAACATAAATTTTCTCTCTCTATATTTTTTCACATAACTCCAATATTTTTTAATTAAACAATTACATCAAATCATTTCTCTCTCAACTTTATACAAACACCAATAAAACACTATACAACATAAATATTCACAATTTTTCAAAAATCTTACATTTTTACTCAAACCGAACATATCCTTGAATGATTCAATCCCTTTACTATTTTCTTTTCATTAAAACAATACGTGAAATATTCTAAGATTGTGTTTGTTTTCCCAACATTTCGAAGCATAAAAATTTCTGACAAAATAAACACATTTTAATATTTTTAATTTTACATATATATTTTTTATTTTTCACAAACCTCAATAAAGTAAAGATTTCTAAAATTTCGAGAATATTTTTTAAAATTTTGAAAAACAAAAATACCATAAGTCGATAGTTTATATACCGTTGAATTTAGATTTCGGTCGAACTTTTACACTTTTTATTATGGGTAAATATAATAGTTATATTAAATTCGAAAAAAAAATTGCAGCCAGTAATGTATAGCACATGAAAAAGTCTAAAAAAATTGCAGCCTGCGACGGAAAAACTTAAATAGACTCGAAGCCCCTACAATATACCAGATAAAATGTTTAATAATTAAAATATATTAAAATTATAAATTGTGATATAAAAAAATCTCAATCATTTATTTTGAAGTCAATAAAAATTTTGAAAATCTAGAAAATAATATGCACTGAGAACAATATAATTAAAAATATCTAAAAAATATAAATTGTGATATGAAAAAATCTCAATCATTCATTTTAAAGTCAATAAATTTTTTGAAAATCTAGAAAATAATATGCACTGGGAACAATTTTTATTGCTGTAGGAAGAGTAGTAGAGAAAAAACAAAAGCAAAAAAAAAAAAAAAAAAGTCGCCTGGTAGCCGTAGGCAGTAGCGGGGGGCGATATGCTCATTGCACAGTACGTTTTCCTAAAACGACAAGTAGGATAAGTGGAATTGTTGCGATTGTTCGTGTTAATGCATCAAAATTGATTGCGACCTTTCCCTGCAAGCTCACTCACCATCACACTCGCTTCCTCTCTCTGCGTTGTGATCCGTGGCTCTCACAGTCACCTTGAAGCGGGCAAAAATTCTTGGCTGGGAAGGAAGGCAAACCTCTGGCAGATTCTCTCTCTGAAGATAAAAAATGATCTCCAGCTCTGAGAAGAAGAAGAAAGGCATGCAGTCTCTCTTAGCTAGCAATCTCAGCAGTAAGCTGGCAATCTCGATCCCATCATCCTCCGCCCAAGAAAGCGACTTCGACTTCGCCGAAGTTTTCGGCCCCCCGACTCCAAACGCAAATCCCTCATCATCACCGCCGTCTACGTCATCCTCCGCCTTCCCACCTGGGGACCCACCGGTTATCCACAATCGGTCCCACTCCTTCGTGGGCCCCTCCCCGCGCTTCACCCTCTCCCGCTCCCTCCCCTTTCAATCCGAGTCCGCGTTCGAGTCCGATTCTGAGTCCGAAGCTGAACCCATAAATGGACCGAATGATGCTAAAAGTGAGAGACTGCGGAAGATTGGGCCTGGGGATTTTGAGATTCTCAGAGTTGTGGGGCAGGGGGCCTTTGGGAAAGTGTTCCAGGTCGTCTGGAAGAGAGAGACACCGAATACTTCGAACAATAATTGTGAAGGAGAAGGAGATGGTGACTCTGAGGGCGACGGGATCTACGCCATGAAAGTGATGAGGAAGGACACCATTATAAAGAAGAACCACGTGGATTATATGAAGGCCGAGAGGGACATTCTCACAAAAGTTGTGCACCCCTTTATAGTTCCGCTCCGCTACTCCTTCCAGGTTCTTTCTTTCACCTAAAATTTCTACAGGTTGAGTTTTCATTTTGGTTGATCAGATATTTCGTTGTATAAACTGTCTACTAAGAAACCCCTAATTGGAAAGGTCACTGCTTTGCATGTAGATAATTGGAGTTAAAATACGCTAAATTTTACTTTTTCAATTGGAAGGGTCGTCTCTCTCTCAGACTCTCATGATAAATTGTCGAATATGGGCTGGCGATTCTTCTCAACTCCTCTACGTTTTAGACCATTGCTTTTCCATTTGATTAGATGTAGAATGTTCTGATTCTTCTTTGTGGGTGACTATTGCAGACAAAGTCTAAGCTTTACTTAATTCTGGATTTTGTAAATGGAGGGCATCTGTTCTTTCATCTGTACCGGCAGGGGATCTTCAGGTATCTTCTATAGTTCTATGGTTCTGCTTGAAATTTACAGATTTTTCATCATAGCGTTTTTTTCACTGGTTTGATTTTGGCTTCGGGTGTGTCTTGATGAGTAGTGAGGATCAGGCAAGACTTTATACTGCTGAGATAGTATCCGCTGTTTCTCATCTTCACAAGCGCGGGATTGTGCATCGGGATCTTAAACCTGAAAATATTCTCATGGACGCTGATGGGCATGTAATGGCCATGCCCATTTACCCATTTCTGTTCTAGGAACGTGGATTAAAGTCATGAAAGATGCTTTTCTTGCGTAGATAAGTCTTTTGAAGATTATGTGGTTTCCCTTGCGTAACGTCGGTGCACTGGTACAGGTTATGCTAACTGATTTTGGACTGGCAAAGGAAATTGATGAATCAAGCAGATCAAATTCAATGTGTGGGACGACAGAGTACATGGCTCCAGAAATTTTGCTGTCTAAAGGGCACAATAAAGATGCTGATTGGTGGAGTGTTGGAATACTTCTGTATGAGATGCTAACTGGGCAGGTAATAACAACGGCAAAACTCATTACTTTAATTAAGATTCCTGAATTTTGGTATATGATGACCTCCAGCTGCAAAGTAATGCTGAAACAAGCATAGTAACCACAGCAGATTGTTGTAGTTGCTGTGAGATTTTTGTTTGTCTTCTTCTCAGGAGTGGTCTTGGTGACCAAAGGAACTCTGTTAACAACCTTGGCTTTCTTGTCTCCCAAGAAAGAGTCAGATATCCATTGGGAACCATAGACTTGTTGATACCGAGCACAAAGGTTACAAGGATAAACCATGAGTTAGTGCTTCTCCACTGCAAAAGGCAGTGTCAATGGCTTCCTAGAGTATATAGGGATAAAAGAAGATGATAATGAACGTATCTTAGTAAATTATCTACTTCTAAGATCTCTCTTTCTAATGTCAGGTGAATGCAAGTTCCACAGTAACATAGCAGCTTCTAAGGCTTAGGCACTGCATCTGAGATAGCCATGCAAGAGACAATCATTTTGTCGTTAAGTATAGTTGTACTAGCCACTTGTTCCTCTTTTTCTTTATTGTACATGTCTGCTGGGTAGGTATCTAGCTGATGTATTGAGCATATGCCTCATATCAATGTGCTTGTCATTCTGAGTTTAGCACAGATACTTGCATTTTAGTATCAATAATTTCATATAGATCAGCTGTCATTCAGTCATCTGATAGGACTGCCAGTTCCTCCTGATTGAAATAAAAATCTTGTAACTGTTGGTCCCTGTCCTAGTTCAGTTAATTCATTTTGTTTCCACAAATGAGCCTTATAAAGGATCAAAAGAGCTGCAACCTTAGATTACAGATTTCCGTTGTTGCTCAAAAGTTGATAATATTTCTTGCTGTAGCCACCATTTACACATGCAAATAGAAAGAAACTTCAGGAGAGAATCATCAAAGAGAAGATGAAACTTCCACCACGCCTTAGCAGCGAGGCTCACTCTCTGCTCAAAGGAGTAAGTATCCTGCCAATTTGATTTATTTATTTTTCTCTTGTTTTCCTTTTCTCTTTTCATTTTTCGGGTTTTCTTTTTAAGAGATTTCTCTTTATATTTGCAGTTGCTGCAGAAGGAACCATCAAAAAGATTAGGCAGCGGCCCTAATGGAGGGAATGAGATTAGAAGTCATAAATGGTTTCAATCAATCAACTGGAAAAAATTGGAGGCCAGAGAACTAAAACCCAAGTTTAGGCCAGATGTGAATGGAAAAGACTGCACCGCCAATTTTGACAAATGCTGGACAGCAATGCCTCTAGATGACTCACCAGCTCCCACGCCAACTGCAGATGATCATTTCCAAGGGTATACTTATGTGGCTCCTAACCGCTGGCTTTCGTCTGGATAAACTTAAGGCCTCTAGCCAAGACCAAAATGTGGATGACTAGAAGCAAGATTGCCATTCTATGTTAGCTGTAAGTTATTTCTACCAGATGAAAAAATATGTTGATTTTCATATCCCATGTACATTATTTCTAACTTTTCTTGAATAATTAGTTTCATGGATTTTCACTAATCACTTGCTTATTTTTTTTTTTTGATAAGTAAGAAGAAGTTTTATTGAAGGGAAAAGACCTGAGACGAAATTAGTACAAAGATTGTACTAAAGTCACTCAAAACATACAGATAAAGAAACTAAGGAAATCAACATAGTCCTCAAAACATCCCCCCAAAAGAGCATTAGCCCACAAAAAAAGAGAAAGAAAAACATCCCCCTGCAGGCTCCTAACGGAACGGGCAGAATCTTCGAAGCATCTCCTATTCCTCTCCCTCCAAAGGCACCACCACACACACGCAGGTATCATCCCCCAAATGGTCTTGGCAATCGGATCCTTAAACTTCCTACCCCAACACGAAAAGACATCCTCGACCTTTTCAGGCATGACCCAATGAACATTGACGATCCCAAGGATCGACATCCAAAGATCTCGAGCAACCTTACAATGCAATAATAAGTGATTAACTGATTCTCCATCGCCCTTACACATATAACACCACTCTGTGACATAACCACCCCTTCGCCTGAGGTTATCTATAGTCATAATGCGCCCATGGGTAGCCTCCCAGACAAAAAAGGACACTCGCATAGGGACCTTCGCCTTCCAAACCCCCTTCCAAGGGAAAGAGGCAGAACTCGCATAACCAGCAAGATACTCATAGAAGGATTTAACGGAGAAGACTCCACTCTTCGAACCCATCCACCACATCACATCCACATTATCCTGACGCCCCCTTTGCTTATAGAGGAGAGAAAAGAAAGCATCAACCTCCTCCAGCTCCCAATCATTCACATGTCTAGATAATTGCAAATTCCACACAAGGGACGAAGAATTAAACTCCATACATTCCGCCACCATAGCTTCCTTACGAGAAGATAAAGAGAAGACTAAAGGGAATGTCCGGCTTAGAACTTGCCCATCACACCACTTGTCATGCCAAAACCGATGACGCTTATCATCCGCAAAAAGCAAATGGGAAACGCTGAGAGTTGCCCCACTCGCCCCACCAACCTGAAAACCATCAATAGCACCATGCGATACACACTGCGTCAACATACGAGAAAGAGCCTCCATAACAATGACGAACAAGAAAGGTGAGAGGGGGTCTCCTTGCCTCAAGCCCCGAGAACTACCAAAAAAACCTTCCGGGGATCCATTCACTAGAACAGAAAAACGGACGGAAGAAATGCAAAAACCAACCCAGCTGCACCACCTATCACCGAAGCCACATCTGCGCAATAAATACAGAAGAAAACTCCAATTGACATGGTCATAGGCTTTGTGAATATCCAACTTACACAATAAGCCCGGGGCTCCCATTTTCAACCGAGAATCAATACACTCGTTGGCTATCAAGACGGAATCCAGAATCTGTCGGCCCTCCACGAAAGCACTTTGAGTAGGTGAAATAATCTTGTTCAGCATACACTTCAATCTGTTTGCCAAGACCTTAGCTAGAATCTTATAGATTCCTCCCACGAGGCTGATGGGACGAAAATCTTTCAATTCAACAGCTCCTGGTTTTTTCGAGATGAGAACAAGAAAAGTAGAATTCAGACTTCGGACAAACCTACCTTCCCGGTAAAATTCATTGAAAACAGAAATAACATCCTCCTTTATCACCTCCCAACAAGTCTGATAGAACGCGAGCGAAAAACCATCCGGCCCAGGAGCTTTATCTCCATTGAAACCTCTAACCACCCCAGACACCTCCTCCTCCTCGAAGGGTCTTTCTAACCACTCCGCCTCCTCCCCCAAAATCATATCGAAAGCCAGCCCATCCAACGAAGGCCTCCACTGATAAGGCTCGGTATACAAAGAAGAATAGAAGCTAACAATCCTCATAGAAATATCCACAGGGTCTTCCACCAACTCCCCATCTACCTCAAGGCTAGAGATAGCATTAGTCTTTCTATGAGAATTGGCAACTCGATGGAAAAACTTCGTACACCTATCCCCCTCCTTGAGCCACAAAGCCCGAGATTTATGCCTCCAACTCACTTCCTCCAAATCAAGCAGCTGATCCATCTCCCTCCTAATATCCAACTTCCTAGCAACACACCCAAAATCCAGAGAACCCTCCTCATCCAGCTCATCCAGCGAAGATAACTCCCTCAGCAAAGATGTCTTCCGAGAAGAGATATCACCAAAGACATTGGTATTCCAATCTTTTAAATCTTGTTTCAGAGCCTTCAACTTCGAACTGAGTACAAAACTAGGAGACCCCGTGAAATCGTAACTACTCCACCAATCCCGAATGCGATCTACAAACCCATCCACCTTTAACCACATATTTTCAAATCTGAACGGTTTTTTCCCAACTGACGCACCCTCCAACATAATTGGAAAGTGATCAGAATACAGACGAGGCAACCGTCGCTGGATAATCCTCGGGAACAAACTCTCCCACTCTGGACTAAAAATGAATCGATCAATCCTGGACCAACAACGATTATTCGACCAAGTGAAGACACCTCCTACCAACGGCGCGTCAACCAGCCCAATCTCAGAGATAAAATCTGAAAATTCAGTCATCGGTCTCCCAAAACCACCCAGGCCGGACCTCTCACCCGGAAAACGTGTGACATTAAAATCCCCACCAATACACCACGGTGCGTTCCACCAATAGAAAACACCAGCCAACTCATCCCATAATAATCTACGAAGGGAGTCACCATTAGGACCATACACCCCAGAGAATGCCCAAGCATACCCATCCTCCACATTCTTAAAGAGAACAGACAAAGAGTAAGTCCCCATACAAGCATTTACCATCTCCAAAACACGAGAATCCCATAGAATTAAAATCCCACCTGAGGCACCCTCTGCTGGCAAACTACTCCACCTCACATGAGGTCCCCCCCCACAAACGCCTCACCAGAGCCCTCGAAACATTCTCAACTTTAGTCTCCTGTAAGCACACAAGAACCGGCTTCCAACTACGAACTAAATTTCCAATCCTAGAGCACTTAACCGATTCATTAAGGCCCCGAACGTTCCAACTTAGGATTCTAGGCTGCATTGACAACCGAATTAGCCCTCCCTCCTGACCTGCTCCTCCTAGAATCCGCCATATTTCCTCCGTAATTAATGGAGGACACCAAAGCTTTCATTTCTCTTACTAACTTTCCCCCCGATCGACAAGGAGATACCCTACCCTTGATGTCAACCCTATTTTGCTCGAACTCTTCAAACAACTCCATCAATTTGTCGTCATACCCCTCACAAGACACTCCCACCATTTTCCGAAAAGAGGACATCATCTTCAATACCCACTTAGACTTCGGATAATGAACCTGCAAGGGTGCCCAAAGAAGCTCAGAAGACCCTTCTCCCCCTCCCTCTTCGAGACCCGAAACAACCACCCCATCACCCACTGGATAAGTAGATTGAGTCACAGTACCACCCTCGTAGGCTACTAGCTGCCCAGCCTCTGGACCACCCGAGTCAAAATTGAAAGCACATAACCCTTCTACATCAGTGTGTTTCAAAGGAGCCACAACACCCCCCTCAAACCTTACCAACTGCATGGCCTCTGTACCACCCGAAGCATCACACAACTGAACCCCACCCATGGCTTTGCTACTAGCCGATTCGAGAAACAGAGCATGAGTCTCACCTTGAACGACATCAAGCATGCTCGGAACTGTGTCTACTGCCGGAACTGTCTATTGCCAGGTTTACTGCCGGAACGACATCAAGGATGATCGGAACTGTGTGGTCGTGTGAAGAAGCGGTACCCGACTCAGACAGAGAGGGAGGGTCCCGGCAGGCTGTCACCGGTCCGGCGTGGGCAAGAGAGTCGGCCTCTGTCGGGGCCCCAACCTGCGCGCCCGCCCCCTCTACATCGACCTGCTGATGACCAAGCCCAAGCTGCTGGGCCGGCAAAGTCTCTTGGGCCGCATCCGATATAAATAAAGGGCCACCATTTACGTGCTGCTGATGAACATGCCCGATCGGCTGGGCCGGCAAAGTTGGTTGGGCTTTCAGGAGGAACCCACAAACTTGACATTTAAACTCCTGTGTAACTGGGCCTCCCACGCCCAGATTCTCTATCACAGCCTCAAGCCGACTCACTTGGCTCCGCAGGCCCGCCAATTGGGCCCAAAGTTCCTGCAAAGTAAGACATGTGACACTGCCAGACATCATTTCGGCCTGCCCTGCACGACGTCTGTCAACCCCAGCACCTGAGCCACAGACTTCGCCGAATATTGCATGCGATCCCTGCCCTCCAAAAAGCATTTCGGCTGCGTTGCCATTTACGTGAAACGCACCCTGCCCCATGTCTTCCCCTACTGCTCTACTGTCACCGTCCGATAGCTGCTTCCCCCTAGGCGAGACCACTCCTCCATCGACACCCGGACTCTCGTCCTGTGGAGCTTCGGTATGGCTGTTTGCGCCGGTCAATCCCTGACCTCCCCTCACTACATCACGGTAGGAAAGCTCAGACCGTAGAGTAGCACAGAGGATTGAGACAGGTCGTTGCTGTTTCGAACGAAAATGTATCACCGCCTCTTGGAAGACTCGATTCAGAATCTGCCACCCGATGGCATAACGACCTTCTGGTATCATCACCACCCCCACCTTCCGGCCTCTGCTATACTCGACTATGGCTACGTAGCGCCCGCCTTTATTCCGACACCTCTGTGCCAAAAAACCACGACCAGCAACGTTAAACTTGGACGAAAACTCAGCGACGTCCCCGGCTGTCAAAAGCTTATCCGTCATATTCACCATCCACAATACCCCAAACTTTCTCCATCTGAATCGAGGTGGTGGTCTGGACACTCCATTCCGTAAACTTAACCACACCTTTAGCACTAATGGACACCTTAAACTCCTTCGATTCAACGCGGAAATTACGAACAAAAGACATCGGTTTCCCCGTCGTTGTTAACTAATGGAAGTTCAATAGATTAGGACTTTGGGTGAATTACCTTTAGTCAAAACTTCATTCCTTGCTTCGGAGATTTCACGTGTCTGCATCCCTTGCTTACGATCATTACTGTGCCCACCCCCCTTTCCCTCTTCCACTAATCACTTGCTTATTAGTAATATTTAAAACTTTTTTAAAAAATAAACGTATTCAAGGACGTCCATTTATGATTCACTTTGTTGGTGCTACTGCAAACCATATCAGCTAGAATATCTCGCTTGAGATAACAACTTTCCCATGTCGAGTTTCATTCCCCCCCCCCCCCCCACCGGAGGGATAGCTAATATTTATTTACGGATTTTCTGTACACTTCATGTTCTCTATTACTACGGATGTTAGCTAAACAAAAAGAAATGTTGTTGGACTGGAGGCTATTGGAAAAGAGACTCTTAATGTGCTGGTCCTATGATGATTGCACATTAATCACGTTTATTCTCCTTGTCTAATATAGGAGAGCACGATAACCGGGGCTTTTAAAATAGCTAATCTAGTTAATTGCGCACTCAATCATCATGTTTACTTTCCTCACCCTAAGTTGGAGAGCGGGACAAGATGAGAAGGATTTTCAATATTTTATGTACTTGGTTAGTTCAAAGCATATGTGTATATGGTTTAGGGTTAATTTTCTGTAATTTTTTTGTCCAAATTGCATTATTCAATTCGGATAGAGATAGACACAAGTGGATCATACATCATTTAATACTGGTCATATAAAATAAAGCTTCGTACAATATGAATTTTATAATGGGATCCAAATGTTGTGTCGGTATAATTTGTGCACAAAATTATAGAGAATTCTATCCACGTATATACTATCAGAATTATAGCAGGCCCTGTCTAAGTACTTTGAGAGTGAGAGAAAAGATGCTGTCTGTATCGTCCTTGTGAAGGTGGCACAAACCAGTGGTGGATAGTAAAGAGATGCATTTACAAAAGGTAGGAAGGGTAAACCAATGAAGAAGAATCTTGTTCCATCTCACTTTTCCTAGGCACAACGAAGTATTAACAGTTACTTAAATCTAGACACCTTCTTGAGATGTGCTTAGCTATAATGATAGCATCTCAGAGACTTTGGTGTTTATATTCCGATTGATTGAGACCGACCTAAACGTACTACTTCGCGTATTGGATTGGAATTAACTATGCGAGACCTGGTGTGAGCTGCCGGGCATCTGGGGTAAAGGTCTTTGTAAGGGTTGATGAAGTACCTGGAAAAATGGCATGTCATGTTTCACGCGGTCACGTGTCAATCACACAGATAGGTAGGGGGAATAGATTCTTCCATCGTCGGCCTCTAGATTACGACCTTGTTTCTTGGAATGAGAAAGGGATCTATCCACTAAAGAAAGTTAGGTGTTTCCTCGCCTGTTATAAGGTGTTGCCACGGGGGCCAGAAGAACCCAGAGAGCGAACCAATCCATCTATTCTTCGAAAGCAAGTATCATTTGCTTATTTATATCCTTATATCTCCTGCTAAACCCAATCATTTCATTTGATCTTTTAGTCGGTAGTTGTAGCAGTAGAAACTTGTTATGGCCATGAACAGCAAGGATAGGAGCAGCGAATCCCTTTGTGAGAAGTCGATGAAGATAGTGGCGAACGTCATTAGGATGTCTTCTTTTTCAATTGCGAAGATGAGTCTTGGAGCAGGTGGACACCCAGCGGCTGTGGGCAGAAACCTTGAACCTGTGAGAGACTGTGTCAAGATTGACGACAACAACTGGAAGCAGTCTCAGAATCCTGGGTGCAGAAGGTCGCAACAACAACAAAGCAGCTCAAGGCTTTCATACTTGATTGAACCGGGTGAAAAGGATGATTCTTCGCATGTGATCCGCGAGGAGCTGGGTGTCGATGGTAGGGCTTCTGCCTACATTAGAAGGGTACATGAGAAGAACCGAAGTAACTATGATGCTGCAAAGCATTCTCCACTCATATTTCCTTCAGCTCGCACAGTACTGCTGAATTAGCACCCGTCTGTCTGTGTTCTATGTTTACATTTGTGTTATTGCTTGCCATCGTCGCCTTGGTTAGGAAAAAAAACCCAGTATATAAGTGGCATATCTGTCCTGCTTGGACAAGTGAATGATTATTGTCTTGTAAAGTTTGTATTAGTAGATGCTCCTTTAGGCTTTAGCTGTGGGTTCCTTTGTTCCTTGTTTTTTTTTTTTACCATAAGAAGGATATATTACTAGAAGGGGAGAAAGAAAAAAAAAAAAAATCGGCGATAGAAGGGAATCAAAATCCGCATACACCAGAGGATAGTAATGCAGCAGCTCATGAGACGGGACAAACATCCTTCAAAAGATGAGGAAGCGGCTCGTCGGCATAATCACATCAGAGAGATGAGGAAGATCATGCAGACGAGCCTATGAGACATTATTTGGCGGAAATTGAATCCTTTCAACACTATTATCAAGAGAAATCCCTCATTAAGGTAGCTTGTGTAATCTTGCTGTTTTTCGTTAAGATTTTGTCGTCTTTTTCGTGGCTACTCTTACCGAGCTCCAATTTCAAAACGTCTTCTAGTTCATTTTGTTGGTTGTCATTTTCCTTCTTAGTATTCCACCTTTCCTTAACTACCAAGGACTCTACCTTTCCTTTAACCACCGAGGACTCCCACCTAGCATAGCCTTCCCGTTGTCCTTTTTCTTGTTCCTCCCCCTTTTTCCCTTTCCTTTACAACTCGCGAACATGGAAGTATTCTGGCGGGGGTAAACAATCCTTTGAATTATGGACCACCGAAGTTGTATGACAACAACAATTTTCTACCAAAATCAATAACCGACCAAGATGTACATCACACTATTCCGACAATAGGTGGCCCACTTCACACCATTAATACTACCATGACCCATTATTGAGAACCAACTCAATCCACATTCACAAAATTATATGTTTGTCCTGTCAGCTAAAAGGGGAAGAAATGCCTCTCTACAAGTGATCCACATTGATATTTCTATCCAAAATGCAATGAAAACCACTACATCCTTTAGGCTAACACCCACCAACATAAGCAATGAAGCCCTTGTTATTTTCAGTGATCTAAGCTACAATAATTAAAAACAGACAAAAAGACAAGAATCTAAGAAAATTGCTTAAACCAACAAACAGAAAAGACTTGACAGTTCTTTGGGTCTGTACAAAACAAACAAGGATCAAGTTCAGTCATCTAATCACCTGATCTTCTCTAACCCATGCTTTCTTCTTTTTGATAAATTTTCTCTAACCCATCTGCCCTAATTATGAACCTTTTTCCATATCTAGTCTTTCTTAAGCAACAGTGATGATGCTATCACCATTGTTGAAGCTTGACATTGCCTGGAAAGCCGAATGCCTCGACAGCGACTCCCTCTGATCAGAAGGCAAAGACAGCTTTAGAGTCAACGGCAATGGATCGATCGCTGACTTCGAATTCAAGCTGAGATCAGTTATAGTCGAAGCCTGAGGAGCAGTGTAGATAGGAATAGGGCGGACAAGATTTGACAAGGATGCATTGATCTCCACATTTCCCTGTCCCAGAGTTAGGTTCTCCAACATTGGGTTCTCAATGGGAGCGGGAACCGGACCAACACTCATTTGAAAAGAAGGCATAATGGAGAACCCACTAAAATTGCAACTTTCAGGTGGGGGCGGAGGCAATGGGTGCGACTGCGAGGCACTATCTTGATGGTGTCCTGGTTCTTCTTCCATTGGACTTGCAGTGACCTATTACACGCATTTGGAAAACGGTCATTAAAAAATTGTCTCCCGTTTGATTGTTGAGAAAATGTAAGGAAATGCAAAAAAACTGAATATTTTATTTCAGGAATTAAGGGGAAAAAACAAGAAGTCAAACCTCAGGTTTAAAAAGAGTGGATTCACAACTATTTGCCTTTGAATGGATCAACTTTAGCAAATTCTAGGAAACCAAGACGACCAAAAATATTTACGATTCTTGATTACATGTTCATTTTCTGTTCCTAAAAATTCTCAACAACCAAAACGTAAAAGAATTTTTTTTATAAGAAACCAAAACGTAAAAGAATAGAGACGAAATAAATGACATATGAATGAGTAGCCCAATATCTTTCAAAAGCTAAAAAAAAACATCTTTCTTCTCCACAGGTAATCTTTCCAAGAAAATCCACAACAGCATCCTAAAACAACTACTTCTGAAGATGAGGTCGACTTCTCCACCGCTTTCTTAAATTTTCAAGAATAGTTTTTTTTTCTCTCATTAAACAAACAGAAATACACCATTATTAATAATAACAAAGAAAAGATTGAATTTTTACCGTGTCGGTGGTGATGTCGAACAGGCTCGATCTGCGGCGACGACGGTTGAGATTGCTGCGTCGGAGATAGTATTTCTGAGCGTGGCTTGCAACCTGCGTTGGCGTGCGAGTCTTCACGAAGTTCCTCGATATTCCTCTCCAATCTCCTTTCCCTACTTTCTGCAATCCCAGCAGGAAAAGCTTGTGCTCCTCCTCAGTCCATGGAACCCCTGTATAACATATAAATCATCCATCAAAATCCGTCAGAATATTCCTCAAAATTAGAGAAGAGAATCGAAAATATACCCATAGAACAAAATTTTCTAGAAAAGTAAATACTGGATGCGATTTATACAGATATAGAGAGCAATTGACTAATTAATTGGGAAAAGTTTTGATACCATTGTCCATGGCTAGCAGGTGATTGTATATTTCAAATTATCAAGCCAACCATATACAGACTAAAGAAAAAAGGAATACCAAAACAGTTTGCAACGAACAAATCAATTACTTGGATATTGAAAAAGTGGGAAGGGAAATATAAGGAAAGATTATCGGCGATCTGAATCTGACCTCGTTTGCGCTCGCGCTCGCGGTTAGCGCGGGAATTGGGAACGGCGTCGTCCGCGGAGGCGTAACCGGCCGCAGCCACGTCTTCTTTGCCGTTGTTGTTATTGTTGATGACGTTAACCTTGGAGCCCTCCTCCTGGTGCTGTTCGTACTGAGACAGGTTGTTCATACTCACACTCTTCCTCATCGCGTCCACCACCACCCTCACCCCAAACAGCATGATCTCTCCGGCACCGCCAGAGTCTCCGCCGCACGCGCGAGACATCTTCACCGGACCCACTTGTCTCCTCCCTTCTTTAGTCTGGGATCCCCGCAAAAGCCGTACAACTGGAAAAATAGCCGAGAGAGAGAGAGAGAAGAAGAGCGAATTGAATTCTAATGCATATGCGTTCGGTTAAACCCATATATATATATATATATTTATATTTATATTTATACACATAAAAAGTACCATATAGTCTATCGATATGGGTGGCATGGCAACATGTGGATGTGTGGGTGTAAAGGCATGGCCTTGTTCGTGGGTTTCTTTCCTCTGTTTCACACGTGGCTACTCTGGTCGTCGTTTTGTTTCTTGCCTTCGTTCAAATTGGATACAATTTTATTTTATTTTTAAAGATTAATTATAATTTCCTCTCAAACTCAAATACCCCATGAAATTTAATTCCTTACAACTCACTCTTATGAATTATATTTTTCATTATGATTTCATACTTCAACCAACTGGAATTTATTATGTTAAAATGTTTATATCTTACATAACAAACTTATGACATTCTCTTTTTGTGAAAAAACATTTTTACTCTCGTTTCAGTCGCCTCCAACTTTCTATAGTACTTCTAGCCGTTCGTAGAGTTAAAAAAATAATATATAGTTAGTTAATTTTTTATTAAAAAAATGACTCACTTAAAATTAATTTAGTCAAATTTGTCTTTTCAATTAAATAGAGGTCACATGAGACTGAAACCTTTCGATATAACAACTTCAGCAAGCTGTGGATGAAAATTTGTGGGATATTTGAGAATTGAGTAATAATTTGAGGAAAAAAATTTAATTAATTATGTGTTTAAATATTCTGAGAAAAATTTGATAGGAGAAAAAGGGAATATTACGAGAATAACGAGTCTAGGCTTTGAGCCATTCGGTTCAGGTTAATGCATTTGGGTGTATGTTTGATCGGTGGAGCGTGGCGAGCACTCAGCATTGGAAGTATATATGGGCGTGACACGAAATCTAAAGAATGAATGGGTGGAGCTCATGTTTCGTGTCTAGTAGAGCTAACCAAACTTGTATTTATATCTTCGATTATTGATTTAATATATATAACCCATAATTTAGTGCCCATCTGATTCAGTAGGTTTAAAAATTTGAAAGATATTTAAGGTAGAACGCAGCTAATGGGCAGTGGCTTTTGTTCTTGATAACTCTTGTTAAAAGACAACTGGAATGGTTTGCAATCTCAGAAGAATCCTCTAATTTTTATTAATTTTCTATTTTCTGATTTTATTTTTATATTTTCATATTTTATCAAGAGTTTTCAAATTTAACTTTTTTTCCTTTTTAATTTGTTAACTGTTCCACAACATTTAATGTTGTCAGAGTATTAATTGTCTTACATGATGGATCCAACAATATTTTTGAATATCTAATTATAAAAGAAAAATAAAAAGGATATTAATTGTTGAGAAAGAAGATTCATTTAATACTCACAATGAGAGGTATTGCCACTTTTTCCCCACATAATAAAATATTTTTTTCACGTAATATTCATTGAATTTAATGCACTCTCATAATATGAGGCATCTGCCTCTTTTTCTTAAATACTAAAATATTTTTTCAGGTATTTTTAAAATTTATCTGAGAGTTTTATTCAGATGGCATTTCTATTTATCCATTTAAAAATCACAGAAAAAAAAGAACAAGAAAAATATATGTACGGGGTAGTTTTCGTGATCCATCAACAGAGAGAGCCATGAGGTAAGCTGACTAGCTGAGGCAGTTTAGAAGACTTTTGGAAATCAATTAACCAAGAAGGAAAGTGACCCTAATTTTGTATCTTACCAAATTGTAGAATTTTGTGGCATTTTTTTTAAAAAAAAATACAGAGACAGCGAGACCGCCATGAGCTAAGCAAATTAGGTAATTTAGGCTGTGTTTGCAAAACTCAACATTTCCAACATTTTATCTCTCTCCTAATAAAATACTCCAATATAATCTCTCTCTCTCCCATAAAAAAATATAAAAAAATTACAAAAACTATAAAAAATTACCTCTCTCTTTACCTTTTCACTAAACCCAATACCAACACATATTCCTATACCCAACATTTTACAACACAAACACAACCTTAGAAGACTTTTGGAAACCAATTAACCAAGTAGGAAAGTGGCACAGAATTTGATCTTACCATTTATATTTCCACTCGGCACTCACTGCCAATTCATGTTGCCCCTCAAAGAATTATAAAATAGAAAACACTGCACATGGGGAGGCAGTTCACAATATATATATATATATATATATATATATATCCAATTTGCACCCCTGCTTTATCCAGTCAGATCATAAATCTAGTCAAACACCAAAATTGTCTGAGCAAATTTAAATTAGCCAAAAAAAAATGTAAGCCGAACCAATAATTAAATGAACCAAATAGGAGTATAACTATTCAAGATAGAATAAAATAATCCGTAGGTGGAAAAGAGAGGGAGAGAATGGGAGGATGGACCGTCCGTTTCGCATATTCCCCTTGTTGCCCTTAGAGAGTAGGGAGAAAAATATTTTATTTGGTTATCTTATTAACATGGTACACTTTGATACGATGGCCTTTCGTGGTGGGTTGGTTCTGGGAAGATAAGGCAAGATAAGGTTTTGTGGGGTTCCACTGTCCATCTCCACCTTTTGGATCTCCACGCTCACTCATTGCACGTTCAATCCTTCTTCTATCAATTTTTTACTTTAATTAAATATACTTTTGGGTCATCGATAATTAGGGGTGCTAATAATTTACCAAACATATTATTAGCACCCCTAATTAAATATAATGTTTTTGCTATTATATTTTGTAGAGTAAAAAGTCATAACTTTATTGACCAAACATATCAGTTTCTCTCCAAATTAACCATAAAGTGTGCAAAGTATACACCATTAATTAGTCAAGTTAATTATACTTCTAATATAATTTAAATAATTAAATTTATCTTAATTTTTAACCAAAAAAAAGGAAACGGAACAAGTTAATCAGACACAGAAGGGTGTGTCGTGTGGTGATACGTACATATGTTTCACTAATGTTGGATCCCCTTTCGTTGCGAGTTGATGGAGCTGGATGATCCATTTTGCTTGGAGAATAATATGAAAGAGTACAGTTGGAGGTCAGATGGATGCAAATCTGATTAAAAGAAAGAGGATCAGAATAGGCACTATTAGCATATTGGGCTGTCCAAGCTAAATCCTGCAGATTTTTTACCTCTTTTGGATCATGCCAATCAATATATTCGATAAGTGTAAATTTTTTATTTTAAAAGTTGAAACAGGTACAGAGAATTTAAATCTAATCTCTTATCCGATATTTCTCTTACACTTGGATTCAGATTACTTAGTGATAAATCAAGCAAGATCAACTTTGATATCATAAAGATTAATTTATTGCTTATCTCAAAGAGTATTAAATTCTTAATAAATTAATGCTTTATTTATTTAAACATTAATCCTGCTAAGTCCAGTCTCATTGAACCCAATTGGAGAACTACTCGAAACAGCTCTAAAACTCTGCGTTCTGCGAAGTAAAAGCAGCTTAATGCTGGGAACTAAAAAAATGCTTTCTTTGGGCATGTTTGGCTAAAACTTTTAGAGTTTGAGTCCAACATTTTAAATTTATATTTCTAACATTATTTCTACACACGTACAAATACAACTCAATATTACTTTTTTTACATACATCAATATAACTTTGACAATTTTTATACGTATATCAATAAAGCTAAAACATTACTTAAATATTCACACTATTTTTATAATTCAACAAATTTTCTCAAAGCGAACATTTTCTTTATTTATTTGGGCCTCCCTCAACTTCTTTGGACAGTTTTCACGGGAAATAAGAGAGAACGTTTTGTGTAAAAATAAGTCGTACGAAATCATGCAAAATGAGATTATGATTTAAAAAAAATAAGTGATATTTTAAGATTGACTACCTTATTTAGGGTATGTTTGTGTTGTAAAAATTTTGGTATTGAGTTTAGTGATGATATTGAGTTTAGTAAAAAAGTGAAGAGAGGTAATTTTTTATATTTTTATAGTGAAAAGTTATGATTTGATAGTAAAGAGAGAGATTATATTGTAATATTTTATTATGAGTTGATAAAAATTTTTATGAAATTTTGTTGGCAAACGCAACCTCAATGAGCCAAGTTAGTCCAGAAGAAATTACCGCGCGAGCTGTCGTGCATGCATCACATGGTTTTCAATTCATAAAGCGCAGGAGGACTAGGAGAGAAAGTATAAGCAGTACTTCGTCTTTTACTTTGAAACATTATGATCGGATATGAAATGCATATACATTAGGCCGAGAAAAGATTCCGTCCAAAGGGGGTGTGTTCAAAGGTAATCAAAGTTGAATGGACGGTCAGAATTTTAAAACAATACATCTAAGGGCTAAGATTTTGCCACTTCATTTAATGAGACATGAGACAAATACAAATTCTAGCCTTTGGATGTATTGTTTTATACACGCGTGCCCCTGTGGTATAAATTTTTCTTGAATATAACCTTAGGGTTTATTTTGTTGTCCCGCTGCCTCTGTGGTGATGTACCTTTCCCAAAAATATCTTTCCGTCCATAATCCGTCTGTAAACTAATGAAATTTGTTGAGCTGTTAAAAAATTACACGTCATGACCAATAGAAAGAGGACACGTGTTCAATTTGTTGATTGAGCATATATCTCTATGGTTTCCGTAGACTCCAACACTGTCAACAAATTTTTCATGCCAAAATTACTCCTGCCACATCAGCTGAAGAAGACCATGGTCCCAAATCCAAATTGTTTTTCACCCAAATTGATTTCGACCGAAACTATCTTGCTGTTCATGAAATTGTTTTTCCCCAAACCCACAAAAATCTTGACCATATAACCAGGTTACCATCATGGACCACAGTATCACCGGCCAAATCAACTAGAGGTACCAGACGTGAGGGGCCTCGAGGCCAAGGAGGCAAACCCAAGCCGGAGATGGTAGATGGACTCTGGCGTGGTCAGATGGGTTAGGTGCACTACATCCAGGGACTCTGCTTCCCTTTTCAGTGAAGTTTCGTATAGTTCGTCTGTGGACTTGTCCATGGTCCCGTAGATGTAGTCATAGAGTGGCATGAAAAGCTAGTAATTGGGAAAAAAAAGGACCGAAAAAGCAAAATAAAAAAAAGTCCCTTGAACTTCGAAGTTATGTCGAAATTCCGTCGCACAGGATCACGAGCTTCAGCTTAGAGGACAAAATCCACCATGGGAAGCGATTCTGGAGAAAGAGAAACCCGTCATGTCTTGGATCTTTCCGTGGCCAACAATGAAGGCCAAAACACTATGAAAGACAGGATCTCCAAGATCACCCCAAGTAGCTGGGTTTCATGAAAATTGCTTTGCTTTTTTTACTTTTGATTGTGGACTGCAAAGGTTTTTCCTATGTGGAGTGAATTATTGGTACTGAATCTTTGATATTCTCTAATTTTGTGAAGTTCGATTGTCTATGGTTTGTTTTGGGTTGGGTTTGAATCTTTTGGATTTGGTGCTTTCTCACAACACAGAGCTTACTAGGCAAAGTGCAGCTCTTTTTATCCTCCGATGGAATCGAAGACAACTTGGAATTGATAAGAGGTAGAGAGCGAGAGAGTTGGGATCTGGGAGTTGTACGGTACGCCGAAAAAATTTTGTTTGCCTTTTGAGAGTAGATCTGAGGTCCCTCTCTCTCTCTCTCAACATCTATTTCCAGCCCAGCGACGGGGAAATAAATGTGGCGGGGGCAATTTTGGCATAAAAAATTTATTTGCAGAGTGGAGTCTACGGGAACCATAGGGATACATGCCCAGTCAACAAATTGAACATGTGTCCTCTTTCTATTGGCCATGACGTGTAATTTTTTAACAGCTCATCAAATTCCATTAGTTTGCAGACGGATTATGGCAGGAGGGGTATTTTTGGGAGAAGTACATCACCACAAAGGCAGCGAGACAACAAAATGAACCCTAAGGGTATATTCAAGAAAAGTTTATACCACAAAGGCACACGTGTATATTAAACCTTTTAAAATCCTGACAGTTCCTTTGATTAACTTTGAACACACCCCTTTGGATTCAATCTTTTCCCATTATGCCTGCACAAACTATAAATCCGATATGGTTTTTGGACTAGAATTCGATTGGACCAAATTTTCGGTTGTGCCTAAATTGAAGATTCAGACCAGTTTTTTTTTTCTCCTAAGCTTTCATTTTTTTTAATTTTCAGCTCACATCTTAAGATAAAAAAAAATAGTTAAAAAGGGAAGAACCTGATCAAAGAACTCAAAATGCATAGTTTTAGAGTAAAGGTTTTAAGTTTATATTATTATTATTTTTTTAAAAATATTTATTATTTATATTAATAAATCTGGTGCGGTCTGTTCCATGGCCGAACCGGACCCGAAAAAATATAACTGGTTTTTCAAATCATGTCCAGATCAGATCAAATTTGTACTACTAAGATCACAAAATCCGATTTGGTTCAGTTCAGTTTTGTGATCCGGTTCAGTTTGCGGTCTGATTTTATTCAACCCTAATATACATATATGCACGTGTACACGAGCAACAGGAAGGGAATGAGAGCCACAAGAGGAGGATAAAGAGAGAAGAGACATGCTTTTAGTTAGGTGGATGAGAATAGTAAAAGGTTCTGGTCCTAGCAAGAGTATGATACCGTCAACGCATTAATAAATTTCATCAATAGTCCGGATTACATTAAACAGCCCATTAATGATTCAATTTTTTTTATAAATGCAATATTAATATTAATAACATCCATTAACGTACGGATAGCATTAGATAAAGAACACTGTCACGATTGAAACTTTGGGTCGAAATTTTTTTTTAGTAGGAAGTCGATCTCAGCATTTTAAATTGTATTGTAATGTTAAAAACTACATTGGGTCGGATATGACAGTAAAAGAGTACTGTGACTGCAGATTCGAAGCACAATCCTACATGAACTAGCTAGGGTACATAGGGTGGGTACCCTTTGAAAGGTAGAGATCTAAGTAGGTACATGAAGATGATGTTTAGCCTAAAGAGAAATAATTCAAAACAGCGGGAAACATCTTCAATTATTTCACTGTTGAGATCTCCAAATCTTTCCTGTAGTGAAGTGAGGCCATTTCTGCCGTCACCTGCTGTCATCTTCCTTTTTTCTGAGTGATCCTCTTTGTTCTCTGTCGTTCTTCTGGATTTCCTGACAATTGACTTCGACTTCCAATTTTATAGTCGATCCTGAGAGCCTTCAAAAGTGGGTTGAGATTTCCCATATCAATAGTATATTTCGGATAAGATTCTCAATGTAAATTATATCCGCACCATCTTCTCCCAATTGACTTCGACTCCCAATTTGATAAATATAAGTGCTTCATGATGGGCCTAACAGCTAAAATTGATTACATCTTTCTTTCTTTTTATAGGCAAGGAATACTATAATTTTTTTTTGGCTATAGGAGTTATCTGTTTACTATTGTGGATACTCCCAAATCAGGATCAGAATGTCTCTAATATGTTGCTTGAATTAGAGTCTAATTATAAACATTATATATGAATTTTACAGTATCTAATATTATCTATATTAATTATTTGACCGAGTGAACAGGTGAAGAGAGAATGAAAAAGTGGGTGAAAAAATGAAAAAAGTTTGTAAAAAAATGAGGAGAAAATTTTAAGAATTGAAATTTTAATTTGTCAAAATTCACTTAACTATAGAACACATGTATTATCTCTACAATAAATCGGAGAGAATATGTAATTATGTATCCCAAATCGACCTCCTCCTAGATATAATGCCTGATGGGACACATTGTGTAGGTCACGCGGTCAAGGGTCGAGACCATTAGACATTCGGCGATCCGTTTTTTCGTTTGGCAGACAAGTAGATGCCATATAGGAGTGGGACAACATGAAAAGAGTCGTAAGCATTCTGCCAATCTTAGCCATTCCGCACTTTCAGCGGTTTCGGGTCACAGACCAGGGTCCATGGTTGGACCTTGATCTGGTCCATGTATTCCCCGAATTAAAGACTCGATTTGATGTCAAATAATCCTCCCACTCACAAATGCATGGCATCATCATATTGGTTCAACTCTCCATTGTTTTCCTACCATCAAGTCCTGGTATTCATCAGCCCGAAGAATAATAAGAATATAAAAGTCAGCACATTTGGATCTGACCCACCACCCTTCAGATATTGTAACGATTTGGATGTGAAAGATATAATGTACATTTACAAATGAAAAGAATTATCATACGAAAAGACTAAACTAACGTACCCACCAAAAAAAGGAGGAGGAATAATCTACAGCTACAAAACCACAATCCTCTTCATCACCCGAAGTCTTCCCCCTGGTAATTGAAAGGAGCAAAATTGAATGGGGACGTAGTCGGCAGGCAACAGCGGCCAACTGAACTCTAGCCAAGCATCACAAGTAACATTTTGTGTTCCTCTGGCTCTGGCCAAGCCTGATAATGGCAAGCTGGTTGCTAACTTGGTAAAGTCTAATCAAAACATTCTCCAGCAAATTCATGTCTCTAAACTGTGCTTGGTACGAGCTCTGTTCTTTTCCTGGTTCTAGTTTCCGAATCTGCATCCTTATGTTGGCTACTTTTCGCATCAGCATTGGAAGTTCTTGCTCCAGAAAGAATAAGGGGGGAGTTACTCAAATCAATTAGTTTATCCTTTTTTGTCCCATTTGAAGATGATTCTGAGCCCGACAGGATCCGCTTGAGCTGTGAGCGCTGGCAGACAATTCGACCCTTGTTCCAGCCAGGGAAACAAAAGGATGATGACACTTTGTCCTGCAAAAATGAATAGGCAGCCTTTGCAACGGGAAAATCCCTTGAAATTGAACTTTGCTCCATCCGCCCCCTCCTGGTCAATGAAAATACACTGATGTTAATTATAAAGTTGTTTGTGCTACGCACTTTGGTTGACAAACCTGTTGCACTTCCAAGCAAAGAAACTATAAACTATCCCAACGCAACCCACTCTAGGTATTTGATTTATAAATATATTGCGGCAAAGCCAAGGTCATCATTTATACAAGCACTTACAAGCATTGGAGAAATGAGCAACTTCCATGCATATTTGCCTAACACAAGATTCATAATCGTAATTCATCAGCCTTGGATTGCCTATATGGGCTGTGCCATGGTCTTCAGCAATGCCAAGTACCCAAATTATGGACTTAGTGTCTACTAAATAGCTTGTCTACCAAAAAAAACCCCAAGCAGATGCCAACTGAATAGGCACAAACAGCGTTCATAAATGTTCTGAACTGAACTTCAGTTTTGGGCCACATATAACCTTAGAACAGATTGCATCAAATCATCACTCGCCTCAGTTCAGCAATGTAAGCATGCACTATTAACATTTTATCTTGTCTGTGTATATATGTGTGGTTGAGGTGGTAAGAGAAGTAATCATGGCAAATGATGAAACAGCTAATAACCCCTTCAGAAGCTGAATGGAAAAGGATTTATTCAGCCCACCCTAAGGAATTGGGATTTGAGGCTCTACTGTGTCAAGTAAAAATAGCTCTGCCAGACCAAGGAGTCTTCAGGCGTATTATTGTTGACCCCAGCACAGCCAGTAGATCCAATCAAAACCGCGATGGATTTGGTGTTACACATGGGTGGACCAAGCTATCTGTAAGTCCAAACCAACATGGAGGAGCCTTGCCTCTCTCTCTCTCTCTCTCTGGCATCAGTTCCTAAGAGGAACAAAAAGACCAATCGTGAGGAAAAAGGCTCTTACACTACGACAACACTTGCTACTTGAGGAAGATCTTCCCCATTTGTAAACATCTCGTGCATGTTATTGAGCCAAAGTGATATTGCTGTACATGCTCCACCTTCCCACATCCTGCAAAATGGTCAATGTTAACAAGAAAGAAACTCAACGTGAAGAATGCAACTGGGAATAGAAAATAGTTACTGCAACACCTGTGTACATCAACAGCCCACACAAGTTTATTGTAACGGAAGAGTTCAGGAAAAAGCCCCCTATTTGATGCTTCATTGAGTACCCTTGCAGCCCGTTCTTTCTGGCCCAGCCACCAAAGTGCTTCTAAGAGTGTGTTGTAGAACCTCATTCCCAACCCGCATCCTTCTGAGTTAAGTTTGTCAAAGACATACTCTACCATCTGCCAGTTAGAGTCATCATCATAATCCCCCTTGATCATCTGCCCCATCACTTGATGAATACTTGATACCCTATTTGTCAACATCTCATCCAACAACTCATAGGCATCATCCCACCTGAAAGCAAGGAACCCAAAAGCTAAAATGCCAAACAGGCAAAAGGATGATTGGCTCCCTACCATAGAATCTATCTGTTCCATGAATAAACTTTAAAAATGAGTGAGCGAAGTTTGACAGATGTTGAACTGTTGAACCCCATAAAATTTGAATGGATACTATGTTTACAATTACGTAACCGAAATACCTTAACCCTAGTTCCTGTCTAATGAAGAAAAAGACAATTGACAGCCAAGTACAAAAGCTTCATATCATGACTTAGGACATCTGTTATTCAACAGTGTCCGAGGGAAACAAAGACCAAAAAAGTGTACGGTAAACATGTCTATTTTGAGTGCCTGGGCAGAAGATAGTAGATGAGCATGGTTTCACACACAGAATTGCAGACAATAGTAGCGACCTGATTTTGCCCTTGATTCTGACAATACTCATCTGCATTCCAAGATACCAGCACTCATGCAGAGACCATCCTTATATTCAGTAACTTAGCTATCTCTTCCAAATGATGCCATTAACAAACAACATTGATTACTTGTCTAATTTCTTTAATTTGTGCACCATCACTGTTATTCACAAAACTGACAAGCATGAATCATTATTATTGTAACCGACTGCCATGGAAACTACTCTATAAATAGTACACCGAAATGTTGAATACTTAAACAGATGCTGACCTCTCACTTTTTGCATAAACAGCCAGCATCATGCAATAGCACATGATGCTGGGCAGTGTTCCTGATGCCTTAATTTCCTGGAACTGCTCCACACTCTCATCAACAAGACCTGCAATGCAGTAAACACTTAAAACTGCCTCAAAGGTCCGTTCATCAGGGTCACATCTTGCCCTTTCCATCTCAAGGTACACCTTTACGGCTTCTTCAAACTGGCCGCCTTGCCTAAAAGCTTCAATAACGCCATTGAAGGAATCCACATTGCGTTCAACACCAGACTCACCCATTCTGAACAATATAACTTCACACTCCTTGTATAACCCACCCCTAGCAAATGCATGAATCAGTGAGTTGTAGGTTTCAACCATTGGCTTATTCCCCGCTTCGTTCATTGTGTTAAAGGCAACAAGAGCTTCCTCATAGAGTGCAGCTTGCCCATATGCCTCAATAACCCCCGTATAAGCCTTGGAACTTGGTACTATCCCTTTCTCATTCATCTTAAGCAAAATTTTCTTGGCATCCTCATGGAGCCCTCCCTTCCCACAAGCAAATATTAACCCCTCGTATGTTTCCATATTCGGTTCAACATTCTCCTCCTCCATATCATGAAACAAAGTCACCACCTCCTTAAAATACCCCCCCTCACCAAACACATGTATCAAAATGTTATAAGTAGCAGCATCTGGCTCTGTATTGCTAGCTTTCATCTCGAGAAAAAGTTCACGAACATCATCATACCTCCCATTCCTCCCATACAAATTCAACAAAGTACTATATGTAGCCGCATTGGGCACACTCCCTGCTGCCTGCATCTGCCGAAACACACCCACTGCATCTTTAATCGATCCCATTTGGGCATATGCTTCCAGTAACACATTATATGACATTATATCTGGCATATTGCCCCCTAAGTCCATTTCCTTAAGAAGCTCCGAAACTTTCTCAAGCTTACCCAACTTCCCAAACGTCTCAACTAGGTAGCTGTACGTTGTTATATCGGGAACTATCCCTCCCTCATTCATAGTCCTAAACACCATCTCAGCTTCGTTGCCTAGACCCCTACTAGCACAAGCACTAAGCAAAGTATTATAAGTAACCAGGTCAGGCTGTATCCCTTCGTGCCTCATTTCTGCAAATAATCCTAACAAACCTTCCCAATCCAAACTACCTCTAGCACAAGCATTTATCACAGTGTTATAGGTTAACACGCTTGGCGAGATCATTTCCTTTTTCATTCTATCAAGGTGTTCGAGCGAAGTCTGGTACTGACCGTTGCGCCCGTACGCGTTGATCACTGCTGTGTAGGAGAATACGGTCCTGGCCACACCCTGGCTCGGCATTTCGTCGAAAATTTCGCTGCATTTCTCAAGCAAGCCTTCCCGGCCGAGCAAGCTGATCATGATGGTGTATATATGCTCGTTGGGCTTGCACCATATCTGGCGTTGCATATACTTGAAGAGGCGGAGTGAGCGCTGCCAGTCGCCGCGTTGAGCGAACTCCTTGAAGACCAGTGCAAAGTCGTTGAGAGACAGCTTGCTCTTGAACATCTCCAGGCACCGAGCGATGCTGCCCCGGGGAGGGAGGCTGCTGAGCTTGTTGATTAGGGTCTCGACGTCGTAGCTGTACTTTCCTTTCTCCACGGTCACCGATGGGTTCCCGAGCATGATCTCTTTGGGCTTGGCCCTGGCTTTTGCGGCGGCATCGGAATGGAGTCTCCGGCCACCCCAGAGAAATAGCCTTTCGATTGAGATCTTAGGTGTTTTCGTTGGGAATGTGAATTGGTTGGACTTGGGTTTGGGTTTGAAGAAGCTGGACGAGACAGGTGAAGGGCGGGGCAGGGAGAGAGTAGGTGAGAGGGTCATCTCCGTACTTTAATTAGCATGAGCTTCGGGAAGAGTTTCAGGATTGGTTTGGGAGCTCAAGAAGCATGAATTTTCTCCGTAAAATTTGAATCAGTTCTTGTGTCTCTCTCCCAGCTCCTTGCGGAGAATTCGGGAGAAGTTATTAGCTTGTCGTGCAGGCGAAATCTTCAGAAGAGTGTATTCTCTGCGAATTCACCATCTGTTCAGTCCAATTTCGACGGGAAAGTTACAGAAGACGGAGTACGATGGCGGGTAAGGGTGTGTGAGCTGAAACTAGCTTGAAGAAAGACACGTGGAGTTCTTGTGGATAACAGGGGCTTGGAGTTCGAGGAGTGAAGAAGACGGAGAGAAGTGGGCGGGTAATTTAAAACCCAGACGTAAGCGGATTGAGGGTGACAGTGGGCTTTTTTCCTGAAAGGATATGGGCTTTATTTCTTGGTCGTCAACCCGGAATTGCGAAACCCATTTGGAGGTAACGCAAGTTTAAACAAAACTGTTCGTTTGCGTATCGGGAAAACAACTATGAACATAGATTAAACAAGATATATAAAAACTATCAACACTGATTTACAGTATGCGTTTTTTTTTCCCTCTTCCGTCCAATGACATTATTATTAATATCGGAAAATAATAATAATTAGGAGCCCCTCCACTCCTAACTCTACCAAAACAGATCAATACTCACCTTCTAATAACAAATTACGGTTCGAAATGAAATATTCACTTTTTTGTCTCTAAATTATGGTATGCAGTTGCAGTGAGTGAACTGTTTGTATATAAGCCTTATTTTTAGCCAAAAATATGGGTCGTAAGCCTTGCCCGTGAATCTGTGATACCTACGAACTCAACACTAGACCAAAAGCGTCTGCTGTCCGCCGAGTGACACCGGGCAGATACGAAGAGTACCAACCGCGGGAAAAGGTCTGGGAAGAGAGGACGGTAGGAACAGACTGGGAGAGAGATGGGGATAGCCAGTAAGGCCGGAGACTGGGCATTCAAGGCATTTACGGCGGGTCTGGGGGTCGCCACCATTTACCTCACCGCCACTTTCTCTGTCAACGTCTACAGAGGCCTCGCTTGGCACAACTCTCAATCAGTACCGAACCGCTCTTTCTATTCACTTCCTTTTTTCTTGTTTTCTCAGGAGCTTATCTTCGTTGATTATGCTATCGCCCCTTTAATTTTTTTTTTCCCTGAATCTATCTCCCCTTTATTCGTTTGAATAAGATTGCCCTTTTTATAGTTTTGGTGATCGTAGTTCTATAAATGAACTGGGGGCGCTTGAATAATTAGGGACTATTTGCGCATTATCTGTGAAGGCCTCAGCGTCCACTCGACGGTTCTAGATCCGTTAGAAAACGAGAAATAGGTTCTCCCTTTTATGATTGTTCCAGTTTCCTTCAGCAAAATTCGTGCTTTGCTGTAGTCATTATTATATATTCACATGCTTCAGGATTTCAATATACATCGGTGTGCGTTAATATGTTAAGGCTTGATTGCCATGCACACCACTCTAGGTTTCTATTTCGATTAATGACTTCCAATAGAATGGGAAGTTAGGCAGCTTGTCATAGTTTATGCAAGAAAATTTTGATTAATAATTAAGGTTTTATTTGGAAAATTATGCGAGTATGTGTGAGTTTTACATTTGTCGGACTTCTGAAAGTGTCGTGTGGATAATCTATTGTATACATGAACCACGGAAAGAGATGACTGTGAAGCAGTAGACGTCAATTACAGTCGTGGCTGAGAATACCTAGGGTTTTGAAAGATTTTAAATGTAACATGAAAGAGCACTTGCCTGCTGAATACCTAATAATTTGCAATTTGGAAGGGGTCAATTGCTTTAAAATGAGCATTCTGTTCGAGTAGAGTTGATTGTTCATCATGTTGACTCAACAGTTATGTATACCTAGGGAATTGATTGTGTGGTGAAGCATTGTTAATCTCATGCTTATTACAGAGTAACACATTTGCTTGTCCTTGCTGATTTTCGTTTGATTTTCCATGGTTGGAAGGATTAGGTTGGAGTAATATCATAGTTCGCCTCATAACTATGGGCCAATTTCAATCTCGCCCCCTAGCTTGCTGACTATGAGTTACATAACCACACACTTTCTCCTTTCTGTTTTATCTCAATACATCCTTCTGCTATCTATTTATAGTATCTGTCTCTGCATTTTTCCTTTGCAGCCCACAAAAAATAGACCTGCTTTGGTGAAGTCATAACATTTAGCAAGGCCATCTAACGTTGGGTTTTTATGCAATACTTCTTATGACTGCTTTTGAACATGTGACCTTTTCCCCCCATCTTGTTTATGAAGAAGATGCCACATATTTGAAAGACTGTTAGTACTTGCTCATTACATAAGAATGAAGTAGAAGGTGAGGTTGTTGGGTTTAAGAACTAGTGCATGCGTATGTAAAGTCTCTGTTCGACTCCTAATGATATGTGAGAGGTGATCAGCTATATTCTATTTAGTGAAAGGATATTTTGTATGCTATATCGAACTATTGCAGATAAGCTCCTTCCTCTGATGCTATCAACTCAGTAAGTTTGGTTTATTGGGAATTGGGTTAGCGAATTACTTGCTGTTTAGAAAATTGTCATAACTGTGGTGCTCTGCCATTATATTTTTCAGGAATAATATGGCTGTGTTCTGTTGCATAATGTTCTATAATATGTTGCTCTTGAGGTGTTGATTACTTTTTATGGACAACTATCTAAATGATACCCGGTGTTCTTTCTGCAGAAAATCGAGAAGCAAGACTCCAATGAGCAAGCCCCGTGACTTGAATTCCACATGTTACCTTCTCTGTGTCTTTCGCTGTACACATAAACTCTATACTCTCTCTTCATTGTTTCATCTATAAAGTTATATGCTTGGCCAATAAGAGGCTCATTTACCGTCTGATTAGCTTTCCAAATTCTGTGGACTGAACCAATTATGTTTTCGAACTGAAAATGATTTTGGATTACCTCGGAGATCCCATCTCCTTTTATCTGTAACTTTGCCCTTGCAAGAATAACACTGCTGGAAATATTTTTGAGTTATGTACAGGAGTTAAGAGTATGAGATCAGTAGAGCATGAGTGTGTGTCGAGGGTTTTCTCAAACTGCCATTATGTCATCTGTTCAACAAAAAATTGTACCTTAGGCTATGGATTTTTGCGATCTCTCCCACTGGTCTTGCTTTTTTTTTTTAAAAAAAAAAGAAAGAGGACGTTATCTCAAAAAAATAGGCCTAGCTTGTGGTGGAGGAATACTGTGGTAATAAGCATCAAAGAGGCACAAAATAAGATAAACAATCAAATTGAACAAAACATCACGCCTTATTTTCTTCGGCGATATACACCTGCAAGAAACTACCAAAATATGAAAAAGCACATTCAAAACATTAAAGATGTAAATTTGATAAAGCATGAAGATCTAATATGTAGGCACCAACGGACTTTCCGAGCATATTCTTAACTTCGCTGAAATGTTGTTCCAATCCTTCTGCTCTTGTATTTTTCAATGTTTGTTAAAGAATTTCTCTCTCAATATATATGATTAATCTCGAAAGATGTACACATAGTGCAGCTATGATGACGAATCCAGTTAACCGGCATCTAGTTAACAATTAACATGAAATCACTCTCTATTTGAACACGACTGTAGTTGAGCTGAATGTACAACTTAACCCCAACAAGCATAGCTAGAAGCTTCACTTTAGACTTGGACCTTATACCCTACACTACTTTCAAAAAAACACAAAAACAAAAACTGTTTTGAGAATTAAACCAAACATAGCCAAAATTTCCTTGAGCATCCCATACCAGGATTTCCACGTTTAACTTGAACAAACCTGATCGTGGCTTCTCCCAAACAACTGCATGTAGCTTTCGACGGTCTTGACAAATGATACGAATACCAAAATCCCGCAAAATTTGTTCATTCTCCTAGTCTAATTCGATTACTTGGCCTCATATGGATCGCTAGTTCATGAGCCCAAAATAGCAACTCACCCCAAAAAGCATCTTGAGAAGTATAGACCTTTAAACCTCACCTTACATCTTCTTACGCCACAAAATTCAAACGAGAACACAAGGAAGGAGACTTGTTAAAGACCCCATTTGGGTACTTCGCTTGGCTTTTTTAAACCATCAATGTAATCTGGATTTCCAATTGATTCCTAATTCAAAATGTACCCCCATTCCAACTGATAACTTCCTCCATAGCTGATTAGAAAACATGTCAGTTCTAAAAACATGGTCTAATGATTCAATATCCGGAGATTCATATCACGTACATTTCAAAGCTAAAGCTATCCCTACCTCCTGTATTCGAACATCAACACTCAACGCATTATGAAAAACATTACAGATCTAGAAAAACCTTACAAAGAGTAATAAAGAGATTTTTTCGGTAAAAAAAGGATACCAAAATCAATTAAACCAAGGATGAGTAACCCCCTTAGTACAAATCAGATCCCAAGCATGTTTAGTAGAAAAAAATTCCTTTAGGATCACTGCACCAAAGCAGATGATCAATCACCTCTTGAGCTATTGTCTCTTTCAACTGCTGAATTCTCCATCCCTAATCCGTAAGAAGATCATTCAATTTTGTTCCATGGTGAGAAATCTCAGTAACCCAATAAAAAATGAAACCTACTTTGCACCATTGGTCAATACCATAAAGATAAATTTTTCCTTCATTCACCCTCGAAATATGATTCTCTATTACTACAACTAAGCATTGACGAATAGTTTTCCATTCTCTCTCCCGGTACGTAAACATCTCTCCAGAATTCTCCAGATCACAACGCCAGATTTTGTTCTATGTCAGTTATGCGAAGTTGGCGAAGAAACTTGTGAGCATCTCTTTACTCACTGCTCATTCGCTTGTTGTCTCTGGCATCAAGCTCCATGGCCACTGGATGTTCAAGCTTTCGGTGATATATCAACTTCTGATTGGGTAAAATTGTTAATCAATCCTACAGAGTTTACATCTTCATCCCCGATTTGAACATGCGTTTGTTCTTTATGCTGCTCTAACTCTGGATACATTGTGGTTCGCTCGAAACAAGAAGGTTCATAACTTGATTATACCGGATCCTAATCAACTCCTTATCCAAGTTCAATGGAGTCATCGAAAGCACTTGGCAGCCTGGGCAGAAAAGGCAAAAGAGGATCTGAAATTACGGACAACATCAAGCAACGGGTGGGTCAAAATTAAGACAGATGAGTCTATAAGACGTTCACTTGTGTCCATGGCGTCTATTTGTTACAATAATCACGGTATGGCTTTGTGGGCTCGCTCTGAAATTATACCAAGAATGTCATCCCTTTCAGCGGAGCTTATGGCAATCCGGATGGCAATGGATGAAGCAGAGAATAGAAGCCTGGAGTTTGTGGCTTTTGAAAGTGATTCGCTCCTCTCTATTTCGGGTATTATGGATAGGTCCCTTTCTTTGACAGGGGATGCAGGATCCATTGTTGAAGTTATTCTTGAAATGACAATAGATCGCAAAATTTCACGTCAAATTAATTCAAATGTGGATTACTTGGCTAAGTGGGCTGCGGATAAGGAGTTTTTCGGCTCAATCCCTTTATCTAGATTACCCAGTTTTGTATTACGACAACATTTGTACTTTGATCCACCCTGATTTGGCTGGTCTTTTTCTTGTAATAAAGTGATTGCTCATTGCGTAGAAACAAGAAAAAGAAAAAGAAAATAGTTTTCCATTGCCTAGAGACCAAACGAACCTTTGAATGAAATCTTACTCCAAGAAACCCAGTGTTTTTTCTTCTCCATTACCCCCACAAGAAATCTGAAAAAATGCCACGAAGCATCTTTAGCACCGTATTCGGCACCTCCATGGTAGACATGAAGAGAATTGGTAAACTGGTAAGAACATGATGAAGTAAAACTATTTTACCCATACCGAAAGAAGCATACTTTTCCAACCATCTTTGCACAAATCTTAGAAATAAGATGATCAAAATGCCTCACACAAATTTGCCCAGGCAACAGACGAGCTCCCAAATAATTGCTTTTAAACTTGTCAGCATATTTTTCTCTCATTGAACTAACAATCTTTGAGTGGGTAGTCTGGACTCTGGTTGCAGATTTGATGACGGGTACCGATAGTTGCCTGACAATCTTTGACTCTCGTGGGTTTGCTTCTATGCTTTCATGTTTACCCATCAAAAGTCTGCTCCCTGTTAAAACGCCTCATACAGAAACCAGCTTAACCATATTCCTTCATTGCAACAGTACTCAGACTCCCTAATTCCTAACATTTACGCTGTTCGGTGTCGGGCGGACAGAAACCGGTGGCCCTGCCCGAGTGCGCTCTCAATTACCACCGCATTTTGAAACACATATTATCCACACCCACATCTTCACATACCCAAAAAAAAAAAGCGAACGACTCAATGAAAAAGTAAATTTAAGGTCGACTCCTCTATACACACTTCACACTCAAGATGATGGCAATCACATTTCGTGGAAACTCATTGGTTGAGTTCTAAATTATACCAAAAAATAGAATCAAACAGAAACTGGATGAATGATGAAGCATATTATGATTGTGGTGTGAATCAGCTCCATTTGGCTTCTCGAAAACTATTATAAGATTTCTCTAGTGATAGTATTAAAAATCGCTGCCATCACCTAATTTGCAATAGGCAACTTCAGGGCACGCCAAACATATCCCGTGACTTGATCATCTCCATACCGCTGGATCACTTCGATGGTTAGTATTTCTTGACCAAGATGGAATTTGAATTGGAGGATACCCAAGGCTCCAGCGTAAACCATACAACGGATCTGCTAAACAGGAAATCAGAAAAAAAATGAAAGATGAAGAGTTAAATACTGGAAAAAGAAACACGTCAAAAAGTACCTGCTGTTTTCCAGCGACTAGTGATGTGCTGCCTCTTAGACACCCCTTGAATTACTCTGGATCTCTGCCAGGGGATTCACAATGAAGCCACCAATTCCCTGAAGCCGAAGCCTACGGTTTTCTAAAGTAAACGTTTCAGTATCCCCATTCCTATCAGCTCTGTAGCGCATGGCTGGCACTGATGGGGTCGCGCTGGAAGTAGAAACCCTTGAGGATGAATACCGGCCTTCTGTCTTTCTCCAGAACTTGGAGCTCAAAAAATCTGCACCCGAAAACAGGCAACATTTGGGCCCCAGGGAGCCACTGTTCGTCATTCTCCCACTCGATACAGCCAGATCATATGAGATCTCATCCAGTGCTAACTCTAGGCCATGCACACGTGTCTCCAAAGAACGCATTCCATTTTGTGAGCTCCCAATGAATCTCTAAATACAACAAGAAAATGAGAAAGCTGAGACGCAGCCTTTATCAACTTCACTGATCAGCACTACACACTAGAATATAACATGTTTATGAGTATTGACTACCCTTAAAAAATGTCTACAGAAGTCAGGCTATGTAAAGAATCTATTCTTGTGAAAATAGAATGCTCTGCAGGCGTCCAGCTTATGACTAGTTACATCTCAGTGTTAAAAGTGGAAAAATGCCATTAGAGTCTGTTGTATCAACAACCTGTATTGGAATGGCTGCCTCCAAGAGATTGTTGCAGCAAATACAACTATTTTTGGTAGAAAATAATTGGTCTTAGCACTACGTAAAATCTTAAGCAGACGTAGTGAAGGCAAATAGCAACTTAACGGAATTTATCCATATTTAAAAATATATATTCACTGGATAATGCCAAATTGAGAAACCAGACGTCCTGGTTTGTCCAAAATATGAGGGAAAAATCATAAGTAATAGCTTAAAAGAGACTACAGGTATATTTACACATCAAACAATGACAAATAACAAACAAACCTCAATTTTCAAGCACAGACACAAACCTGCAGGAGATCCAGCAAATTGGTTTGCTGCTTTTCAATGTGAACAAGCTGGTTGCGGATTAGAGATAAATCCTGGCACTCTTTGTGGTTCCTATGTGAATCAGTTGCATTACAGACAACAGCAGCGGATTCTGGGCTCTCCTCACAACATGGAACCACACGAGATCCACTCTTAGACCCACCAAACTTTTGCATCTTGTCATCAGAATGTTTACCGATGAGCAACCGCTTCGTATCAGGCCTTGTTAACCAATTTTTCTCAATATTTCTGTCCTGAGGGACATTCTCATCTCTCTCCGTCTTATCAATCCCAATGGACCCACAAACACTAGCTACTGCAATATCAACTTTCCAATCTGAAGGTTTCTTGCGGTCCGCCTTCCGGAACAGAACTGGACTTGTTTTCCTGTCATTGCTCTTCAAAGGACTTCTCTTGGTAGCACAGGTAGCAGCTGAACTATTAGTCGGAGTTAACCGGCTAGTTTGGATGGGTTTCTTCCTCAACTGAGAAGCTTCATAACCAGCAGTGCAAGAATCTTTGGAGCGAGGCAGATAATGCCCATCACTTGCATTTTCTGTGTCATAATAAAGAGAATTACAGAACGTGAATGAAGTAAACAAGATCAGAAAATGTCAGAAATGGATGTCAATTGAGCAATAGATGCAATAGACACTAATGATAAACAAATTGAGCCTATCGATGGTACCAAAGAAGAAAATAAAAATGACAATAAAACCGTAAAATATTCCAAGGAAATAATAGATAATCAACCTGAACTATACACAGATGCCAAATTGCAACAAATCTCTTTCTACTGTGACAGCTTGTTAATGGAGATGTCACAGTGCCGCACATAGTTAGAAATCATAAACTAGTCCAACACTATGTCACTAGCTACATCAATTCAATTCAATATCTATTGATCATCAACCTTCCTTTCTCCTATTCGGCTCGGTTATCCCTCATTAAATTCTAACCCAAAAAAAATTCTGATACCTTTTGAAGAAGATTCTGACCGTTGTGGCTGTGATACCTCATCCGAGACATCAGGAATCTGCTTCCAAGCCTCTAATGTCTGATTCATAACCTCGCGCACGGCCTTCACCTACACCCAAAACAAACACCACAAATAAATCCACATTCCACCAGAATTACTGCAAAGGACATGGTACAACAGTTAGTAAATCGCACATTCCCTAGTACTTTCTTCATGGAGCAAATGTTTTACCAAATCTGTAATTAGATACATGCCTTAATTACAGGTGACAAATTTCACATCGACTCGTCGTTTAACAGCTGCTCAAAAAAATAATAAAAAGATTTCATTTAACAGCGATCTAAAAACTCATGCTTTCCTTTTGTATTTAACAAAATAGAATCATTTAGAAAAAAATAAACAAAATAGAATTAAGATCTCGAACATTGTATGGGCTCTAAAACCTTATTTTCCAATATATTCAATAAACATTAGGAGCATATAAATTAAATGGGTAGAAAACGAGTATTCGGCGATGGAATATTGATTGATCCAATCAAAAGTAACTGAATATGCATCAGCTTTGACTTTAACCTAGTCAGAAAGACCAAATCAGAAACCACATAAGCAATTGATGATACTTAAATACTACAGAAATGAACGAAGAAGAAAAACAAAAAGCACCTTGTCGTAACGACGACTCTCGAGAATCTTGAGACACCCAGCCTTACACTCTGCCATAGAATCCCTCTCGGCCACCGACAAACTCAGCAACGCCTCCGCAGCCGCCTTCCTTGCCGTCCATTCCTCACTGCTCAAGAACTCCATCAGACAAGGCACCAAGTTCTTCGACGCCCCGTTAACCGACGCCGCACCGGCGCTAACAACGCTTCCAATCAGAGCCAGAAGCGCCGCCTTTGCCTTGAATATATCGGATTTCAACAACTTCTCGAACCTCGGCAACAGCTTTGCCAGCCTCGCCGGCTCCGGATCCGGTGCGGCATCGATCGCCGCAGCCAAACATAAAGCCGCTCCGATCTGCGCGTTCTGGTCCTGCTCCGTGAAGAGTGCGTCGGCCAAAGGCTTCAGGAAAGAAACAAACGGCGGCTTCGTGACGTGCGAGGACAGAGCCGAGATGGAATTAACGCAAGAGGATCGAACGGAGGAGTCCGGGTCACGGAGGCGGCGGGTAATGGATGAGAGCATTTTCGAGAGGTACGGGGACAGCGTGTTACCGTGAGTCTCCGAGAGGACTGCTAAGAGGTTCACGCATTGTTTGCGCACCGGTGACTTGTCGGAGGGGTCGGCGGAGTGAATGCAGGACAGAAACGTCGGGAATTGTGTCGGTTCAAGGTTCCGGGCGATGGATTCTAGTTCGGAGGCGGCGATGGAGTGGGTGTCGCGGTCGGAGAGCTTGGTGAGGCAGGTGAAGACCTGGTGCTTAAGGTTTTGAGCCATTTTCCGGTTTTCCTCATTACACGAGATGAGCTAGGCGTCCGCCGGTGGAGTCTCCATAATCTCCAGCAACATAGCCGGAGATGATAGTGGAGGTTGGTATCGTGTAGTCGGTTTTAGTTTGAGAAAGTGTAAAGCAGTCCATGCTCTTTGCCTTCTTATACCGTCGCAGGCTCGCAGGCAGCAGGGAAATGATACGGACAGGTAATTTTATCGGCGGAAAGGAAAAGTCTTAAACGACACCGTTTCACACGGCAATCAATTTTCCGCAAGAAAAGAAAAGGACCTGGGGCTGAACCGTAGAGGCTTTTGAGGTTTCCTTTTTTGCACTTTACTCAAAAGGTGGGGCTTTTTAGTCATGCTTCTTAGAGAATAAGCGTAGCTGGAAAACTGTAATTATAGCTTAATTTAATCCATTAGAAAAATATCAAAGTTAATGATAAAGAGAGTTGGTGATCGGGTGCGATCAATTTCATGTGATCTCAATGTTACGTAAGCAGGTACCGTACACAGTTTGGTATGAGGTCTTTTTCTTTGACTTCTGTAGTACTAAAATTAACCTTTATTCGGGTACTCCTGCTGCGATCTACGTCTGGGCACAGCGGATTGCTTCTACGTGACTGTGTCCGTAAGGCGTAAATGTCGACCACCGACTAATTTAAGAGCCAGCCACGTGGCAATTTATATTATGGTCTGCATCGGTCTTGTAATTTTTAAAAGCGACCTGCCACCTTAGGGGTAGAATGTCCGGATAACCCGACTGTGAGAGAAGTAAAAAGTCTTTGGTTATTTTCGTGATGAGTAAAAATGTAGGATTTTAGAGAAGTTGTGAATTTTTATGTTGAATAGTATTTTATTGGTGTTTGTGTAAAGTGGAGAGAGAAATGATTTGATGTAATTTTTAATAAATACGTATTAGAGTTATGTGAAAAAGTATAGAGAGAGAAAATTTATGTGAAATAAAAAATTAAAAAAATTGTTGGAGATTATATAAAATGTATTGATGTTTGTTTTTGAATTTTAAATATGTTTAATGGTAAATTTATGAATATACTTAAAATCCTGAAAAAATTGTGAAAACGAACATATCCTTTGATAATCTATGGCTTACGCCGCTTTCGTCCAGGGTGAGGTGAGGAAGAAAACTCTGGTGCGGGAAATGCTACGCTGTCGTTTAAGGTGGCTTGGATTTTTCATTTGATTGGGTAAGTTCAGGTGAACCTACTTACAATGTGGGTCTCAATTCTCCAACCTCCTTACCCACTTCAGTACCTTTAATAAACATAAAAAAGGAGTTTCTAAAAGGCTTCATTTTATTCTTTTTTTTTTCTTTTAAAGGTCAAAGGTATTGCTGGGTGGTGTAGTTGTATCCGGTAAGAAGTCCCATAAGCCACAAATCTTGCGAAAAGGAAAGCAAGATGAGAGTTTTGAATCTATGAGGTTTTTTTGTCACGGGCCGTCCTTGTCGGTTGGACCGGAACAAACGAACCAACTACGAATAATTTAGCCACGCAGAGACAAATCAAACTTATTTTATAATTGCTCTTATTTTGACGTATAGGATTGTCTTTTTATTTGGATTACCTGCAATTTTCTATTTATTTTCAGATTCGATATATATTTTCTCTACTTGAAGTTATATTTTTCATTTTTTTCTCACTCTCATACTTAAAATCATTGAACTGTGTGTAAATCACATATGTTGAAATGAAAAATAAATGGAAATATACAATAAGAGGCTTAAATATATGAAGAGCATAAATAAAATACAAATAAGTCAGTCATCAAATTAAGATGTATATCATGTTCGTTTTGAGAAAATTTTAAGAATAGTGTGAATATTTATATGATGTTTGAACTTTATTGACATGCGTGTATAAATTATTGAATTGTATTGATGTGTGTAAAAAATATAATGTTAAATTGTATTGATATGCATATAAAAATAATGTTATCGAATATAAATTTTTAAAAAATAAATTTAAATTATAAAATTTTTAGACGAAGGAACATGTCCGTAATCTTTTTAAAGATACGTTGGTAGTCTAATACGGAAGCGATCAGTTATTTTCTTAGAGAGTGTTCGGTTGAGTTGTGTTTTGAGAATTTTTAGGTGATGTTAACTTTATTGGTATGCGTGTTGTAGTTATTTTTATATAATGTTAAAAATGATATTTGGTTGTAGAATTTTTTGTATTGTGAGAATTCTAAAAAATCCTGAAAATACTGGTTAAACGAACAACCACTTATTTACTATGTAAAAAGTAATTGAATGAGGCAGACACCTGGATTCGTAATAATGAAAAGAAGCGTGTAAATGAATCCACTGCCACCCCACGTTCTTTGGGGCTCTATTTTTAGCTGCTACACTTTGGATCGATGGTTTTACATGGTATGATATTGGGAAAGTCATATTGAAAATAGTTTTTCTCCCATTTCACGTAAATTATTTTTTCGTGCTATTTTTTTATGGTTAAAAATTTTATCTTGAAAATGTATTTAGAGATCATAGCTGATTGATTAGAAGAAAAGGGGACTTCAAAGTCTAGAATAAATTTATCCAAGTGAGTAGGTCTTCGCGAGGAGCTATGGATGTTTGAGGGTGAAAATTTTGAGTATTGGGGTTTGAGAAATATTATAAAGTAAAGATATGTTATGAGAGTTGGTGAAAAAGTAAAGAGAGACAAAATTTTTAATAAGTATTATAATAATAAAAAATTATGTGGTGAATTTTTTATGATTAAACCCAAATATTTGGACACCAAACATACCCTATAATGAGTTGGCGCCTCCTTCCTTTAGAGAGGGTTCTATAAGGGGATCAATCCCCTTGCTCCTTTTTTTCGCGTACTTTGTCCTGTTTTGTCTAGAAAAAAAAAATAGGTCTTTAAAATTTGATGCTGGACTTTCAAGCGGGATGCAACATATTCCTTCTTATTGTTAAAAAAATATTATTTTTATAAAATTGAGAAGAAGAAAAAACCAATACTTGTGTTGATTGAGTCTAGGCTATTAGAAAAACGTCACATGACCGCATTGAGGCTTGAGATAATTGTTTAAAATAACACATTGATATTATAAGAACTAAGAAGGCATCAAAACATGTTCAGTAGAAAAGCGCGGATAGTTCATGCGACAGGGGCGAAGGCAATATAATTGTCTGGATTCCGGATGTGGAGCCAATGCAATAAATAATGCCACAAGAAAAAAGGCACACCACATGCGAGACGGGATTGGAAGCAAAAAGAATGTGATAAACATCTCTCACTCCATGTATAGGCTCTCTCTCGCCCTTGCATGTTCTTACAATATGTTTATTGGGAACAAGATATCCAATGTACTAAGGCATATCCTACCAAGGACATTTTCTAATTTCTATACTCATTTAATAACTTGGTTAATTTTTTTTATGTAACTAGGAAAATCTCACTCGTCTTTTGTGCAATGGATTTAGATGAATGTGGTACAATTTAGACATACTGCGAGACCTTAATATCATGAACAAACTTGAAAAAATATGTTTGAGGGTGAAAATTTTGGGTATTGGGGTTTGAGAAATATTATAAAGTAAAGATATGTTATGAAAGTTGATGAAAAAGTGAAGAGAGAGAAGATTTTTAATAAATATTATAATACTAATAAATTATGTGGTGAATTTTTTATTATTAAACCTAAATTTTTGAGCCCAACTTATTGGAGCTCAAACATACCCTGATGACCCACAATTCAAATTTCTATTTAAATCATCAATTTTTTGCTCGTGAAGAATCAAACTCAATACCGTATGGCTAATGACACAGTTTCAAATAGGCTCTAACTAGTGAGCAACCCGGACTGAATTAAGGCGTTTGTTTCCCAATATTTTCATCTCTCAAAATTTCGAAACAATCATAAAATAATCTCTCTCATCGTTAAATTATAAAATAATATTATATTATTCAATTAAATCTTCTCTCTCCTCACTTTTCCATAAAATATTATACTTTTTCACAAACCCAAATATCCAAAATTTCTAAAACCCCAATATTTCCACAAACAAACACCACCTTAACTTGATTAATTTTATTTTTAACCATAATTAGCTTCTTATTTTTTTTATTTTGGTGACATGTGGGGCATATTTGAGCCTCAATTAATTGGGCTCAAAATTTTAGGCTTACTACTAAAAAATTCACCACATAATTTTTTATTATTATAATATTTATTAAAAATCTTCTCTCTCTTCACTTTTTCACCAACTCCCATAATATTTCTTTACTTTATAATATTTCTCAAACCTCAATACCCAAAATTTTCACCTTCAAACGTACCCGTGATCTGTTTGGGCAGAAACTACAACATTGTTTATTCGCGCGCGTCTGACCTCCCTCCCTAGCACGAGTTTCTTTCTCACTTTTCATTAGATGGATGACTTTTTTGTTTTTCTCCCGAGGTAGGAATATTATTCGTATTAATATAAATTTTAATAAACAGATATGTACAAACCTATTTTAGAGAGAAAGACTCTACATTCTTTCTAGAATTTTCCCCTCATTGGCCAACTCAACCTCTCCTGTCACGTTCTTCCCCGGCTGCGAGAAGAGCTTCACCGCCCCCCTCCCCTCTTATGTTCCTACCTTTTATGACCGGAACCTTCTATAAACCTCATTTCTGGCCACTTTTAGGAGTTTTTTCCGGCAGATTTGGTAATTAGATCTATGCTTTTTCTGGAAGCTTTTAAAGACCACGACCAGCGGTGACGACATCTACATTGACCGGAAAAGCTTTTCGCACTGGTCAGCTAGTGACGAGACGACGCGTGTGGATCTCACGACTGTCCCTTTTTTCTTAATTTTTCAATGACAGATGGTCCTCTCCTGTATGCACGTGCCAGGTAGCTGGCATCTGGACGTCCAGACACTCCTCGTGGTCATCTTCGATGACCGGCCATGGATCGCACACACCTCCCCATTTTTAGATTTGGGTGGTTTATCGCCTCCAACTGCTGGTCCCGCCACTCTATTCTGCCATCAGTTTTCCTTTTTTGCTGGTCGTTTCAGCTTGCTGTCCTTCGTGAGCTTTCCGCCATTTTATGGGTCTTTGCATGCCTTTTTGGACTCGAGTTTGTAAGTACGTTTGACCTTTTTATTCATTGACCCGTCGCCTCTTCAAATGGTTTGACACGCCTCGTACTTGAGGTTTTCAAACCTCCTTGATTTTAATGAAAGCTAATGCGCAGTACTATAATATTTGTAAGATCTACAGTTCAATTCATTTCTCAATTATAATATTTTTTTTTACTCGAATCTCTTATGGCTTTAAATATTGTGTGGGACCTACAAATTATTTGTAAAACCATGAGAGATTTGAGTGGATTAGATGATATAATTCAAAGAAAGATAGAAACACTGGTAATATTTAATGTTATTTATATTAATTATCCCACAGTGTAAATCTTACATTATTGAAGTGTGTGTTTATCTCTCACAGTCACTGCCACATAAGAGAAGATGTAAGACTTGATAGGGCTCAAGTTCTGCCTGCTATTATTAATAGAACGATGGAAATCCTAAAGAGGGCCAAGATGGATCCAAAATCGAATCAACTATGCCCAACTTGATCCAAAATGATGAAGGCCCATGGGTCACATAACCGACTCACATTACAGCAATATTATACAGGCGGAATTGATAACAAAGGTGATTGGCTTCCAAATTTTGGCACGACTCAGGCTAATTATTGCTCAAGTAATTTTATGAATGAAAACTAGCCTAGAAAAAAATTGAAAACTAGTCATAATATCAGCAAAACAACGTTATCATGTGCAACAAAATACATACGAAATTCCTTTTCGGTAGAATAAGCTCGTAAAACTACATTCACATGGTCCTACTACTAATCATGATTCCATAAACTCTCTTTAATTGAACTTATTTTTATACATGACCCATTTTAAGTTCATTCAGGAAGCATATTTGTTTTATTTATCTTTGCCTGACGTTAAAATTTGACATCTCCATAGATATGGCAATAGCTCCATATTTTAGTATTTCGAAAGTTTATAACTATTAAATACTTATAGGGTGTTTGTTTTCAAAATTTTAGTAAAATTTTGTGTTGGTGTTAAAAAAGATGTGATATTGAAATTGGTGAAGGCATGATTGATTGTTTTTGAAAATTAAAATATTTTGAAATTTAAGGGGATTTATTGATTTTTGCCCATTAATATGACGCTTATTATAATGTTTCCACCCACAAAACTTGGTTTACAAAATTTTTTAACTTAGTTTTGTTTTTGAAAAATAAAAAATTTATAAGATTGACTTAAACACTATTTACATTAACATCATTTTCAGGTGCCGGTTAAATATTTAAAAATAATTAAAATAAATTACAAAATTTATTCTAGAAGAAAACAAGTTTACCCTTAATTTTTTAAGATATATCTCTAAAATAACAAAGGAAATTTCGTTGTACTAAATCTTTAGATCGAATCAGACAGATCTGGCCCGATTGACGTTGATGGAACTGAAACTACAAATCTCATATTCTTCGATCGATCCGTGACTAAAATATCATTTAAGTCACAATGTACGCATACTGCAAATGATTTTGATCAACTTAATTTAAAACTTATTCAATTTTTTTTTGTTGAAGACCAACGACATACATTTGATATAATTTAGGTTTAAATACACTTTGCTCCTTTATCTTTGAGGTCATTTACACTTTACATCCAGATGTATTATTTTTGACACATTGGACCCCTCAACTTACACATTTTGTCAATTTGGGCCCCGTATCCAAATTGTCAGTTAATTTAGACGGATTCCGTCAAAACGTGGGGTGTAATGTGTAAAAATATCCAAAGATAAGAGACACAATGTGTAAATACCCCTAAAGATAAGAGAGCAACGTGTAAATGTCTAAATTGACAGGAAATTTGGGTACGGAATCCAAATTTAAAAAATGCGTAACTTTATGAGTTCAATGTATCAAAAATAATATATCAAGGTGCAAAATGTACGTAACCTTATAATTTATGTGAAATACAATCTTAATATTTATTTCGGGGTGGTCATTAAAAGAAAAAGAAAAGAGGGATTGATCTGAGGGCTGTGATGATGAGCTAAAAATATCCACTCACGAGACAAGAACATTTGTTGTTCTAGTTGATTTATGAAACTGCCTAATTAATGCCACAAAAAATTCAGCGTTAACGTGGCAGCCGAGTAAAAAGGGAGAACAAAAAGCAAACAAATATAAACGACGTACGACGGTGACGTTTCGTTACAAAAAAAATTCATGTACATGGACATTACGAAGATAACCTTTCAGATATTTTCTCCTTTCCATTGTTTTCCACCTCCCAAACTATGGAATCGACATGTGTTATATCCTCACAGAGTGATCCTGTAAATCAACTAATATAGCAGGGGTATTTTCGTAACATAATTACTATATATATTGAACTCAGCCTACTGATACCAGAGCGTGAAAAAAGACCGAGCGGAGCAGAGGAGTTTCCGTTATCCATTCGATTTCTCTCTCTATAAATTCGTTCTTTCTGTCTTTTCTCTCCTCTCGAATTAGGGTTTTTGCGAACTCTGTTCTTCGTTCTGAATCAGAATCCGACCCCCCCAGCCATGTTTTCCGACTCGATCACCTCCGCTTCGATTCCTTCGGCCCACAACGCCCGGGACTTGGGCAAGAAAAAAAGGGTGAGATTGAATTCCTAATCGTAATCTCCGATTACTTCATTTATCTATAAGAAATTTTATCTTTAAAATTTTAAATTGATTTTCCTTCTTCCTTTTTTTTCTTTCTTTTGAATTTGTGTGTTCAGGCCAACAGGTCTGCCAAATTGAAGCAGTGCAAGCTTGATGCTCGCCGCGACCAATGGCTTTCTCAAGGTATGCCTATAATCTGTTCTCTTGCAATATTCATGTTATTCCTAAAAATGTGGTTCTTTGATTTTACTTGTTTGTTTAAAACAATTGGCTCGTTCAATTGCTTATCTGCTTTGCGACGGATGATGGGCTTAGGTTCCGCCAAGAACAAGGGATGCAAGGAGGAACAAAATGCCAGCGCTCAGTTCCGCAGAGGGGACAAACGCTCGTTGGAGAATTTAGAATTGAATTCCAGAACGGAAGAAATGGATGGATCGATTCATCACTTCAGCAATTTGGACTCGCCGTCGCACTGTCCCACCAGTGCAACTAGTAGCGTCTTGGGCGGTGCTGATTCGGGAACAAACTTCACTAGCAGTAGCAGCAGCGGCAGCAGTAGCAGTAGTATCAGTGGTGGGTGCTGTTCCGGGTGTATTACGGAAGACGAGGAAGGAGGAGGGGAAGACGATGGGTGCTTGGACGATTGGGAGGCCATGGCAGATGCTTTAGCGGCTGACGATGAAGACAAGCGCCAAAGCGAAAAGCTGGGTTCCGAATTGCCCCCTGAGCGCCAACCAGTCGTTTCTCCACGGGAAGGGACGGACGAGATGAACCTAGGAGGTGGGAGTTTGAAGCCAGAATGTCCTAAAATGGGTCCAGGGGCTTGCGTGAACAGCCGGGCATGGAGGCCTGACGATGCTTTCCGACCTCAAAGTTTGCCCAATTTATCTAAGCAGCAAAGCTTGCTTAATCCGGACCGGTATTATGGGGGAGGGATAACATGGCGCTGTAGGAGTGTAGCGACTGCGCCGTCTTCGTGTCCTATATGCTATGAGGATTTGGATTTCACGGACTCGAGCTTCTTGCCTTGCTTGTGCGGGTTTCACCTCTGCCTTTTCTGCCACAAGAGGATTCTTGAGGAGGATAGGCGCTGTCCTGGCTGCAGGAAGCCGTATGAGACTCCTGTTGAGGCGGAGGCTAGTGTTCATGAGGATAGCCTGGCATTACCACTGGCTCGATCTTGTAGCATGATCACAAGGTCTTAGGATGAGTCTCAGTTTCCGTTAATCGTGAATGTTGGGTCTCTATTTTGCGTGTATTTTGTGTTCTGTCTAATCTTAGACTCTGTTTCCTCTTTTCATAGAAATAGATGTTGGCATAGGGTTTTGAGCACTCGAGAATTAAGCTACTTCTCTTATGAGTTTGGTTCTTATATGTATGGTGCATTCGTTGATGTAGAGGGCTCATCTTGGTATGAATAGATAAGGTGGTATAGAAAGTCAATACATAAAAGGTGATTAGAATATTGTTCGGCCTTTCTTCTGCATTTCTGGTCTTATGTTCCACTGTTTGTTCGAACTTTCTATTAAAATTTATTTGATGATGGCATAGTGTTGAAACATTCTTTTCTAGGACTTGCATCACGATTTTAGGTATTTGAATTGAATTTCATGTCTAATTTTGGATCAAAAAGTGGTCTTCATATTATGATTTTCTCAGCATACTTCCTGCCCAAGCTCATAATTTGTTTTCGGTGATCAACGGTGAAGGTTTCTCGGACGGATTAAAAAGTGGTATTCATATTGGAAATTTCTCTGTTTATTATTTTTTTAGCATAATTCATGCCCAAGCTCATATATCGTTTTCAGTGATCAACGGTGAAGGTTTCTCGGACGGATCAAGAGTGAATGTTACTTTATGGTTGTGGAGTCCAGATTTTCTAATTTCAATGTGTGTCAATGATTAGAGGTTATAAATATGTTCTTTAACTTGGTCGTGTGAAAGTAATCTCAACTAATTGTGCAAAATGAAACAATCATCAGTATTTATACATGAGTGCACCACTACATGAAGAAAAAACTGGAGGATGTTGCTGTTGGTTATTAACTTATATGACATAAGATTAGGTTAGCATTGTCACTTTACCATAGATTATGATCGAGTTCAGATCTTTTATTACCCATCCCATGGCTTGTTCTTTCTGGTACATGAGTGCTCCTTCAGATTTATCCTTTTAACATGCTTCCAGAAGAGCTTCTGCTTCATTTTGATCCGAATAACTTTAATGATTGCTCTTTTGTTTGTCTTGTCTTTGTTAGTTTGTTTCTTCTCTGAGGTTTGCATTCCAACTTGTCCTCTCCCCTGAAGCCTACGTGGAGGATTTTTTGCTGTTGTTTTCCCCAATTGTAGGTTTGATCAATTTTCTTTCTCATACATAATCCCTTTCTGAGTATTGTCACTGAAGGTTATCATGTCCTGTCGTACTTGAAGGATCTTTTACTCTTCCTCTTCCCAATTTGACCTAAATAGTCAAGAATACAAAGATATTTAGATTTTTCTTCTCTCTGATATCTCTTAATTACTTATCAAAGGGGGGGGGGAGAAAGAGTAATGTAGTGGTTTATCCTAGAAAGAATTAGAAGAGGATGTGAAAAGATGAAGTTCTGGCATTTTGTTGAAAATGGTGAAAAGAAGGAGAGGAGAAGAAAAGAAAAGGGGGGGGGGGTTGTGAAAAGGGTAAATGTGGTTGAGCTGGGAGCTTTATATTTGTTTCATTCAAATGAACTTCCTTATGCTTTGTATTTTACTTGCATTGATTCAAATATTTGATCATACTTTGCCTTGATATATGGACAAGGCTACTGTGCCCTTCCTGTCAATATTTGTCATAGATTAGGTAAAGCATTAGTGTTTGAACATAGTGCAGACAGTTGTAGTACTTTAATAGATGTGAATAGCCTTGTGATGATCTATTATCTTTCCATTTGAACAGAAGATCCCTTGTTTTGACTCCCTGCTTCTATTTATTAATACTGCTGAATGAATTTTAGCTGTGTATAAAGGTGATTATCTCCTAGGTCTCCGTGGTATGTGGAACATCAGAATCTGGTAAAGTAGTCTGTAAACCTTCCTCCTCCCCCACCCAAAAAAAAAAATTGCGTGAGGGCTTGCCCTGCGCAGCAGTGGGCACTGCTCTTGCTTCTATTTTGGTCCTTATTCTGTTGAAGTTAAATGTATAATCTTAGAAAGAAAAAGGCAAAAACTTTAATTTAACACCCATTTCCCCTTCCTTACATGATATTAGTATAGAGGCAATGTAGTGAAAAAGCCATAAATTGTTCTTTATATTTATTTTGATCTGCTTTTGCCAGTGTAAATGTTGTAGTTTGGCTGTTAGCTTTGTGTTATTGTGTCGAATCATTATCTTTTGCTATTTTACTATTTCTTTCAGGAGTCTATTATTGCGGCAAGAGTGATTGGATTCATCATTTTCTTAGAAGACTCATTTTGATGTATTTCATTTTTGCCAAACTTGTATTAAATTTTAGATCTTAACCTTTCTCTCTTTCTTCCATATATCTGTTGGGTACTACAAAAAAAATTCAAAGGGAAATGTGTTCTTGAGGTGATCAGTTGTACAAGTTTGTTTATGGCAAAGAAGCAGGATTAACACAGCCTATAGCCTAAAAGCATTGGAGCCGTGACATGTAGTTTTCACCAAATTTTCATTTTTCTGATCACTAGAGTAGAGCTGAACACCATCAATTTGTAATGGTAACTGTCAGAGCACTTCAGTTGCTGTTTGGCAATCTTGGGGTAGCTGCTATGGATTTTGGTTTTTAGTCTGCTGAAACATGTTGGCTACAAATGTGGGACATTTAGTTTTCCTTAGTCTGTAATGGAGACTGGAGGTAGATTAGTTTTGACGGCTTTATTCACATTTGTCTTGCTAGATGCATCTGCATATTCGTATAGTTTCAATGTGGAATGAATAGTGATTATGTACCTCCTCGATTTCAATAGTATTTTCCAGGTGGATTTTAGCATCTTTTTCCATCCTATGAGCAAACAACTTTTATCTTTGGCATGGGTTTGGACATGTTGGCAAAGCTGTAATAGGGTCATCATTATTTTGTCGATATCTGAAACTACTTATGCTGAATTACATCCTTGTGCACATTGTAATATGACATTAGATAGGATGCGTCAAAGTTGGTTACCATTCTCAGTTTCTTTATTTATTTATCTCTGATATGTAAGCATGTAGTATAGATTGGCCTGTATTCAATGTGTAGAATGAATGATCCTTTGGCTCTTGACTGAAATATGTAGCACTCTTACAGAAGATAGAGCCCCGCAGTAAGTAGGCATGATAAGCATGCACAATGCATTAGAATGATCAGTTGGGAGTTATGCCGTGACAATGTGGTTTCTGCAGATCAAACACTTTTCTGCGGTGTCATTGTTGTCAGATTTCATGTAAGACTATTAATACAACGATGAGCATGCACAAAACGGAATATCTGTCTGCAACTCTTGATGTCCTTTTATTTCACCAAGCAATAGAGGGAATTATTTAGCACACGAGCAAACATTCATAACAGGCCTAGGAGAAAAAAGGGCATAAATCCTTAAACAAACTGCAGGTACTATTTGAGAATTTAAGCAAAAAAAAAAGAAAAAAAACTTTCATAACAGATTTGGTACTAAAACATATGCAGGCAGGTGTCAACAGCCAGAATGGCCGTTTCTTTATGTGTTTGTCATCAATGTTGAAAAGCCAGATTCCGCTGCCACCTGACTAGGGAGTGTTTTCCACCACTTCACAATGGCGGAGTCCTTCTCCTTATGCTGTATAGGGAGTGTTTTCCACCACTTAACGAACGTGGATTCCTCCAAGAGCACATCCTTATCCAAGTCCTTGCCGTTAACCCATTTCAGCAGATTGTTTTCTAGCTCCAAAACTTTGTCCTTCACTTTTTCAAACCCGTCTTTATTAAGGCGGAGCTCCTCTATGTCTGCCCAGAAGTGCGATTCTCCGGAGGATCCAGGGACCATCCTCTCGGCGTGCTCGCGCCATCTTTGTATGTATCTATAGCGTTTCGGCCGGCCCCTTATCGTATAGGGCCCTGTGTCTTCATTCTTCAAGTGTCGATAGTAATTGGCAATATCTAGGGGTTCAACAAGGCGGCGGTACCTCGTTCCAAGCTTTATCCATTCCTCATCCCTCTCGAATCTATCTGGGAGTTCGTACCTCTTCAACATCTCGATGATTTCATCCCATATACCCGCAAGCTCGAGTCTCTTAACGTTAGCATTGAAGTCGTCGGCTGTTTTTTGAAGCTTGAAGGCGTCGTAATAGCCCACATTGCGAACAACACTCATTTTTCGGTAGTCATCCAACACTTGCATTGCTTTCTTCATTTCGTTCTTCTTGGAAATAGGTTTATCTTGGTTTCCGGGCTTTCCCTTGTCCACCTCCTCGGCATCACTAAAATAAGCCTTGTTTCTCTGCTTTCGCTTCTCCAACTCTGCAGCAGCACGAAGACACAATCTAGCTCTCGTGCTCTGAAATCCCACACAAAAAATAAGCACAGTGGATTGGAAAAGGCCAAAATTAGCTGTAAATTTAAAGCCTTACTTAATAAGATATATAAATTTAATCGTTTTGTTTTATGGTTTTATTTAGTTAACAGAATGAAGCTTTGGTCAATAACAAGCGAAGAAAAAAGAGCTTTACCAAGCCAAGGTCATTCAAAGCTGAGTTAATTCTTGCGCGGTCACCGCCTGACAAGGGGAGATTTGCCAATTCCGTTAAGCCAACATCGTGTACATCTTGCATTTGTAAGCTATCCTGCAATTCCTTTTCATAGCCCAAATGTTGCTCAAGACTCCTATGGGCAATCTCTGTGCCTTCTGTTTCACTGCCCAACTGACAGGAATAGAACAGTAGTTGCAAAACAGCGTCTGGGTTGCTCAAGACCACCAGACTTCCGTTCCCAGTGCAGAAGATGTAGGTTCCAAAGGGTTTGTAAGGGCTTAATGGAATGAAGCTTGTGACAGTTTCCACTAGCAGATTTGTGTTCCCCATGAGCTTACAGGCAGCGTGACTTGCCACAGTTGACGCATTCCTCATGACAGTCTCATAAAAATCTGAAGCCTCTTCGGGGATATTGTCACTGGGTCTTGTCTTGAAGAAGAGGAGAATTGTTGAGATGCTTTGTTCAATGGATGTGATAGGAGCAAGCAACATTCGCGGGACAATATCATACCTCATGACAAAGTGTTTGAAACAGGAAGCCCAGTTCTCTCTCACAAGAGCATGGGAAAATATGTGATTACCAGTTAGAGGGCATCCAAAAGTCACGCACAGAGGTGAGATTTTTGTTTTCCAGGCCCTCTCCAAGAACCAAAGTGTTGCGAGGATGGCCATCGGACCACCCAAAGAGTGTCCGGTAAACACTACTTTCCTCTCTCCTATCACAACCCTCTGTTTTTTCTTTTTTTGACTTCCATGCTCATTTTCCTCCACGACCATTTCCACCTGAATTATATATTTGAAGTTAGCATCAAGATCATTTTTCGAGCCCCATATGGACATGTTTCAGTGCTTGCATAGGTTCATTCATGCTCATGTAATTACAAACTTTATTTTTGAAACTGATTATATACCATAAAATTAAGAACATTGTTATTAAAATCTTAAACTTTAATAATATATATTTTGTATTTATGGGTTAAATACATTTTTCGCCCTTGCCTATTATGATTCTAACACTTTGCACTTAAAATTATCGATTTCGTTATATTTTGTCCTTTAACTACCAACCAACAAAAATAACAATTTCCTTCCAAATTAACAGTTGTGCTGCAAATTGTAAACGGTTGTAGTCGAAGGGCAAAATGTAATAAAATTAGTAATTTAAAGTGTAAAGTGTCAGAATCCTAATAATCGAATAGGGAGAAAAATATATTTTTGCCTTAGATTTATTTATTCAGTCGGTTGCGTTGAATTTGTAAGTCAGAATATATAAATATCTTATTTATACAAATATGAGCAGTTTAAACATGGTGTAGGATAAGTAAAAATAATTGATTAATCTGTAAATGTATAAAACAGCATGCCACATATCCTTCACCCTAAACCAGATCGACACACGTCAGCAGAACATTGCCGGAACAGGCAAGAATGTTAAAAGCGGTAACGATGCTAGTAGCGTACCTTCTTTTCGAGATCTGAATTGGCCAACAAGCCTTCGAATCTCCGAAGAAAAGCTGCGTTAACTTTAGCAACTTCATCGTTGCCTATACTCCTAAGAGACGGAAACTTGTCGAGCTTGATATCGGTTTCTCCAAAGGGTTTGTGAGCAAACCAATCAGTTGCAGACCAAGATCCAGGGAAGCTAAAAAGGAAGGTAAGATCGGATGAGCTGGGAATCTCCTCAAGGATGTATCCCTGCAGTGGAGATCTGTGAGCGTTCATGGCAGAAGAGCAAGCTTTTATGATCAGCTCTTCTCTCATTCCTATCGCTTCACTGGCCATGTTTTTGGGTTCTTTCTCGACCAATCTGCAGGTTCACCAGTTGTGCTTCTTCTTTTTATAGAGCTTGAAGAAAGGAATCACTTGAATTCACTGGAAAACCCCTTTGGTTATATTGGGTTTTGGCAGAGATCTTGAGAATAATGGGTGTGGATGGTGAGCTTTTTTTATAATCGAACAACCATTGACGAAGACCACTTTAAAAACAAATAAAAACCATTGACGAAGGGATAAGGGAAAAAAAACCATTGACGAAGACTTCGTTTTTTAATGATCTTTTTTTACATCCTGTAAGTTGCCTGGACTTTGCCCGACACTTTCTTTTTTCCTCCTAGCAGACTTTGCTTGACTTGCTTTGAAGGGATTGGATCCAAATCCAAACACGAAGCGTTAGGATCTTTTTTTTAGGTTTTAGTTGTTATGATTCGTTATATCAAACTTACTTACAGGAACATGGATCAAATATAATTTTTGTTTGAATTTTTTTTTTCTAACCGGGTGTTCGGGCTACCTTAAGCGCACCTCAACTAATCTTAGTGCTGTCAAATTTTCATTGTAATTTAAATAAATATAGTCAAAGTGTAACAACATATTCTAAAACTTTAAAAAGAAGAAATTATAAACTTTAACTTTAAGTGTAAAAACCAAAATTTCGTCAACTGTGCTAATTGAACCGGATGTTCATTCAACGAGTAAAAGTTATCAATTATTATATCATATTAAAACTTGTGCATTAGATATTATACACAATTTCGTCATGTACTACACTATAACAAATACATATGAAAGTTCTCTACTGATAAATGCATTCCCACAATGTGGTGGTTCGCATGTGGGACACTTTTCATATATGTCCAATTCCAAAATATTAGATATTATATTACTTACTTTTGAAAAGCTTTAACAATCCCCCATCGTTTTAAAAAATACAGAACAACAACTCTTATACATAAATAAAAGTGTCTTGTAGACTTAAACCTTTATTTAGTGAAAGTATGTCAAAGTTGATTAGAAAACTATGGTAGACAAGCATTGAACCATCAATCCTATTTAACCAGCCGGATGTACCTCACACATAAGAATTAATCACATCAAGAGATTCATAAAACTGACTCGTGGATAGGTCGTCGGTCATGTATCCTTTTCATGAGTGCTCTAGAGATAAAACCAAATTCTCATAGGGCGGCACCACCCCCAACACTCATACAAGTAGACTTTTGAGTGCCATGTAACAAAACACTCCATTGAACATCTAAGCGTTCCAAGCCTATTAAGTGCATAAAAGCACAACACCTCAATTTCATATTACATGAACAAATCACTTTACCTTTTGGAAAAGAAAAAACTTTAAAGTGTTTTCCCGTCACTTTAGGATGTACTTTTGCTTATTAAACCCAAGAGCTCTATACTTCAAGTGTTGGGTTGAGTTTCTATCATTTAGTGATTTTGAATAATTGGTTTTAGCTCCATCCCCTTTGATGTTTTCCACACTAAATCCTTTGTAAGTCCTTTAGTCAATGGATCCGCAAGATTTTCAGAAGACTTTACAAAACTTATAGTAATTACTCCATCAGTGAGTAATTATCTCACATAGCTATGTCTAAGGCCAATGTGCCTAGATTTTCCATTGTAGACATTGCTATATGCCCAAGATAATGTAGCTTGGCTATCACAACGTATTGGTATCGGCGTCATCGTTTAAGATTGTAAGAGAAAAAGAAATCGAAGAAGGAAATTGCTCCCAAGGCACAATAACATTGCTTTCCTTAAACAATATTTGCCCCCACCAGTTTGTGCACAAGGTGAATTCAATTTTGTTCAAGATACAATAGAGCCTGGATTCTAGGGATCCACTAGTTCAAATGCGTCGCACAAATAAACGAAGATGAGCTAAAAAAATCTCTTGATGTTTTTTTAATTAATTCAATAAGATAAAAATCTTCTACATTTAAAAAGGAGTTATTTGAAATTCAAACTACGTGACTTATAGTTGTTAAATAATTGCTAACAACGTGATTCATGAACACGTTTAATTACCCATGATTAGATAAACTAATCATACTAATTTATACTAAACAAATCAACCGTTGGATTTTCACCGAAGCTGAAACAATCAAGATCTGACCGTCTGATCAAAAGACCAAAAGCGGCTTAGATCCTCACTCCAATGCTTCGTGCTAAGCGCCAAGTGTGCCTCATATATGCACCACAAAATCACCCTTAGTGCCTTACAACCCAATGCAGGGTGAATTCAAATTTGTTCAGGAAAGCAACATTGTTGTGTCTTGGGAGCAATTTCTTTCCTTTTTAGATTTATTTTTCTCTTACAGCCCATGTATCTTCTAGGAAGTTTCAAGGGTACAGATTCAGTAGGAAGTGTTGTTCAAGAGAGACAGACAGGTAAAACTCCGTATGGTTGGCCTAAAACTAACTATGGATTCTTTTCCCTAGCTGGCTTTAGAAAAAAAAAGTAAATTCTCATATTCTTTTCCAAGTTGGCATTAGAAAATAATACTTATTTTTTTCTACGTAAATGGTTTCATTGCAATTGAATTCATAGTACAAAATACAATAAGATCAAGATACCATAGATCCAAGCAAAATTAGGCTATACCAAAGGACTAGCGGGATTCCAATGGATCAAGAAACCACAAATGCTCCATGTTGGGCAGAGAGAGAGGGTGGCAGGAAGTGGTAGACTATAGCTACCAGACCACTTAAGTGCTAGCAACGAGAACTAAGGCAAGAACAACCTAAATGCGACACAACAAAGCCCATCAGAGGGTTGGCAAAGCCAATAAGTGGCCGAAGAAGCCCCCCACGACTAGTACAACTGAAATAAAAACAAGGCCCCCTAATAGACCAAAATAAAATAAAACCATAGAAAAAGGAAAAAAAATTAGCCTCAGAGCTAAGAAAAGGCCGCAAAACACGGATCGAGGAAGCAAGCTAAGGCAGCTCGTGGAAGCCACTTGCGGCAGGAAAAAGCTGGGTACGAGCAGATCGGGGCGATCTGAGGTATTGGATCTGAGGAAACGGTGCCTCAAAAGATCGCTAGAAAAGCGGCGAGTTGAGACTTATGAGCTATAGCGTGGCCTCCGAGAGTCAACAAAAGCGTTGAGATCTAGCTTTCCCTCCTCGAGCAAAAACCGACAAAACTAGAGAATAGACGAGAAAAAATGACATATCCCAATCATAAGTGGCTGTGACTGGATAGAAGGGGGACGAGGAGTCGTCCGCTGGAATTTGAAGGAGAAGGCAGAGTGTTAGGCTGAAGGTTTGGGGGTGTTCTAGATAAGGGTGGGCACCGGAACGGACGGAACCGGAATTGGCCATTCCGGTTCCGGTTCCGGTACCCACCGGAACCACATTTTTGGTTCCGGTTCCGTTCCGGAATAAACCGGAACGGAACCGGAATTGGAACCGGAATTTCCGGAACCGGAATTGTTCCTTATATGGGCCTAAAAAAATATTTTTAGTTTAGGCCCATTGACCCAAAAATAGATTTTTAAGTTGTGTTTTGTGGGCCAAATAACTCTAAATTAAAATTACAATTAAACAACTAAATTTCAAAACAATATTTTACTATTTCAAGATGCCAAAATAAATATAAATTAAAATTACAACTAAATTTCAAAACAAAATAAATATTATGAAAATAAACTCTAAATTAAATTTACAAAAAAATTATTAAACAAACAATTAATCATGCAAATAAGTAAACAACTAAACATTTATCAAAAATTCAAATTGAAAGAGGTAAACTCTAAATTAAAATTATAATATTTTTTTAATTTTTTATAAAATATACCGGAACCGGAATTTTCCGGTATTTCCGCCGGAATTTCCGGTTCCGGTTCCGGTTCCGGTTCCGGAATTTCCCTAAAATGGGATCCGGTTCCGGTACCGGAAATGACCGGAACCGATACCGGAACCGGAAATTCCGGTTGGAACCGGAACATTTGCACACCCTTAGTTCTAGAGAAGGTAGAGCCCCTCTCTCTCAAACATGAAAAATAATACATTTTCACATTGCCATTTTTGTCAACCGAATTAACTAAATGGTTTTGGGTTTTGGAGCCAGGACCCAAATCCGGAAAGGCCCATATCTTTTTGAGTTGGATTTGGCCTAAGACTTCCAACTGCTTCAGGATCCTCTCTGCATTACATTGGATTGTAATTGTCTTGTGTGGAACGGGAGACTACACAGATTTCATGATTAGTTAAGATACACATAATTTGACCCAGACACCTGGTTAAAAAAAAACAGCCATCCACTTTTGGAAGCAGTGGCAATCTTAGTGCATAGAACTTCAGTGTATGTTAATTTTAATAAATCTTTCAATTGATGAAGATCTGTCCAGGTAATTCCATGGGGGACGACAATAATGTTTTACTTGTGATTAAAGATTTAACTTTCAAAGTCTCTCTTGCTTTCATGTGACAGATGACTCCATATCAAATCTTCTTTACTGTGCGTTCTTACCTTCTCAATTTTGTGTACTAAAAGTACAGTTTATCTCCTTTAAAAGTCTTCGTCAGATTCGCTGATAGATGTCCTACACATATCCAGCGTGAAATGTGAGTCGAAGCTTGGGAATCCTCCACGGAGTTTTTCTCCAGGGTGAAAGCATGGTGGCGATGATCCCAGAGGTGTTGTCACGTTCTTCTTCTGTAGTTTCCTAGAAATGTCTACACAAACAGTTGAAGCGGGTGTGCCCCTTTGTATTTGAAGCTCCTGCTTGGTAGTATTGAGCCGTACTTTGAACAACGTCCATAACTCGTGTTTGCTCCTCCCTCACCACCTTAAGCTCATCTTCACATTCCTCTAGAAATCCTTTCATTTCCTTCATGAATCCACTCCTCTCATCATTGCCACAATGGCACAATATCTCATAAGTTGCCGAATTTCGGTGATACAGACGCCCAGAGTGGAACAAATATTGGCAAAAATTGTCATATTCTATGCTGACTGATTTCTTTACATTAGATAATTCAATGCTTAATGCCCTTTCTGAGTATTGTCACCGAAGGTTATCATGTCATGTCCTGCTTGAAGGATCGTTTACTCTTCCTCTTCCCAATTTGACCTAAATAGTAAAGAATACAAATATATGGGTAAAATCATAGTTAACCCCGTAAGTATGATCGAAAATTAAATTGCTATTCGTAACTTTCATAATGGTGATTTAAGACATTTAATTTTGAAATTCATCAATTCACGCCTCGGTCCAAATCAAGCATTAAATCAGACGGAAAATTATGAAAAATGACCAAAATGTTTTCCAAGAAATTACTAAAAATATTTTAAAAAAATCATTAAAAATAAAAAATGATATATTTTTTAAATAAAACTATTGAAACTCTATTTCAATAATCTATTTATTTTTGATTTATTTATATTTATTTTTAAAATTTATTCTTGGAGGAGTATTTCATTTTGCATGATTTTTCGTTTGATTTAACGCCTAATTTGGACGGAGGCATGATAATTTTCAAAAGTTAATGATTTCAAATTGCCTTTATGATAATTGTGGGTACTAATTTGATTTTTCTAGGTTAATTATGACTTTACCCCCACAAATATATTTAAAAAATTTCTTCTTTATGATATCTCTTAATTATTTATCAAAGGGGAGCAAGAGTATTGTACTGATTTATGTTCAGCCCATGAGAAAGCCCTGGCCCATTCGTGGGCCCTCAGCTTAAATGAAATCATGTAGCTAGGGCAACTCTATGTTGCCGCATAACACAAGTTGGGAGAAAAGTCAGGCACGTTGCCGCACGAAGGAGCACAAAGGAGAAAAGAGAAAGAAAAGGAAAACAGAGGAGAGTTTTTCCATGAGATTTTCTTTTGATCTTCAGTGTAGTTTTCAAGAGCAACTCGAGGTTAGTTCTGAAAAGATTATCTGGGTACTTTCAATTAGTATTGTCATCTTTATTTTATTATATTAAATTTATCTCGGAATTGTCTAGTGATTGTTTTTCCTTCGCACCGAAGGATTTTTCATTTAATTGTGTTCTCTGGTGTTTCTCTCTCTATTTTCTTGTTTGGTTGTTAGTTTGCTTTGAATTATTATTTAATTTACACAATAACGTAATTTGGCCTAATAGTTCATCCTAGAAAATGATGTGAGAAGACAAAGTTATGTGAAAAATGGTGAAAAAAGGATAGGAGAAGAAAAGAAAAGGGGTGAAAAGGGCAAATGTGATTGAGCTGTGAGCATTATATTTGTATCATTCAACTGAACTGCCTTATGCTTTACATTTTACTTTCATTGATTCAAATATTTGATCATACTCTGCCTTGTTATTATATATAGGAGTAATGCCGCGGCAATGTGGTTTCAGCAGATCAACACTTCACTGCGCATCAAGTGTTGTCAGATTTCATGTACCTGAAGAGACTATTCATACAAAACGGAATATCTGCCTTCAACTTTTGATGTCCTTTTATTTCACCAAGCAATACAATAGCGGGAATTATTTAGCACACTAAGCAAACATTCCTAAAAGACTTAGGGAAAAAAAGGTCCTAAATGCTCAGACAAACTGCAGGTACTATTTGAGGATTTAAGCAAAAGAAAAAACAAATAAGCGAACAAACAAACATTCATAATAGATTTGGTACTCAAAACGCATGCAAGCAGGTGTCAACAGCCAGAATAGCCGTTTCTTAATGTCCTTTTATTTCACCAAGCACTAGCGGGAATTATTTAGCACACTAGCAAACATTCCTAACAGGCTTAGGGAAAAAAAAAGGCCTAAATCCTCAAAGATACTACACGTACTATTTGAGTATTCAAGCAAAAAGAAAAAAAAATTGATTACAGATTTGGTACTCAAAACATATGCAAGCAGGTGTCAGCCGGCCAGAATGGCCGTTTCTTTATATGTTTGGCTGCTTTGGCATCAATGTTGAAAAGCCAGATTTCACCTTCTCCTGATCATCAGAGTGTGCTTTCCACCACTTCACAATAGCGGAGTCCTCCCCCTTATGCTGTTCAGGGAGTGTTTTCCACCACTTAACGAAGGTGGATTCGGCCTTCAAGAACACATCCTTATCCAAGTCCTCATCGTTAACCCATTTCAGCAGATTGTTTTCTAGCTCCAAAACTTTGTCCTTCACTTTTTCGAAGCCGTCTTTATTACGGCTGAGCTCCTCTACGTCTGCCCAAAAGTGCGATTCTCCGGAGGATCCAGGGACCATCCTCTTGTCGTGCTCGAGCCATCTTTGTGTGTATCTATAGCGTTTCGGCCGGCCCCTTTTCGTATAGGGCCCTGTGTCTTCATTCTTCGAGTGTCGATAGTAATTGGCTATATCTAAGGGTTCAACAAGGCGGCGGTACCTCGTTCCAAGCTCTATCCATTCCTCATCCCTCTCGAATCCATCTGGGAGTTCGTACTTCTTCAACATCTCCATGATTTCATCCCATATACCTGCAAGCTCGAGTCTCTTAACGTTAGCGTTGAAGTCGTCGGCTATTTTTTGAAGCTTGAAGGCGTCGTAATAGCCCACATCCCGAACATTAATACTCTTTTTTCGGTAGTCATCCAGCACTTGCATTGCATTATTCATTTCGTCCTTCTTAGAAATAGTATTATCCTTGTTTCTCTGCTTTCGCTTCTCCAACTCTGCAGCAGCACGAAGACACAATCTAGCTCTCGTGCTCTGTAATCCCACAAAAAAAAGCACACACACTAGATTGGAAAAGGCCAAAAAATAAGATATATAATTTTAATTTTTTTTTGTTTTTGTTTTATTTTAATGGTTTTAATTTGTCTTTTTCAAGTCAAAATTCAACAAAAAATTAGTTTATAGAATGAACCTTTGGTCAACAAAAAGCGAAGAAAAGAGAACTTTACCAAGCCAAGGTCATTCAAGGCTGAGTTAATTCTTGCGCTGTCAATATCTCCCGACAAGGGGAGATTTGCCAATTCCGTTAAACCAACATCGTGTACATCTTGCATTTGTAAGCTATCCTGCAATTCATTTTCATAGCCCAAATGTTGCTTAAGACTCCTATTGGCAATCTCTGTGCCTTCCGTTTCACTGCCCAGCTGACAGGAATAGAACAGTAGTTGCAAAACAGCGTCTGGGTTGCTCAAGACCACCAGACTTCCGTTCCCAATGCAGAAGATGTAGGTTCCAAAGGGTTTGTAAGGGCTTAATGGAATGAAGCTTGTGACAGTTTCCGCTAGCAGATTTGTATTCCCCATGAGCTTACAGGCAGCGTGACTTGCCACGGCTGACGCATTCCTCATGACAGTCTCATAAAAATCTGAAGCCTCTTCGGGGATATTGCCACTAGGTCTTGTCTTGAAGAAGAGGAGAATTGTTGAGATGCTTTGTTCAATGGATGTGACAGGAGCAAGCAACATTCGGGGGACAATATCATACCTCATGACAAAGTGTTTGAAAAAGGAAGCCCAGTTCTCTCTCACAAGAGCATGGGAGAATATGTGATCACCAGTTAGAGGGCATCCAAAAGTCACGCACAAAGGTGAGATTTTTGTTTTCCAGGTCCTCTCCAAGAACCAAAGTGTTGCGAGGATGGCCATCGAACCACCTGCGGAGTGTCCTGTAAACACTACTTGCCTCTCGCCTATCACATCCCTTTGTTTTTTCTTTTTTTGACTTCCTTGCTCATTTTCCTCCACGGTCATTTTCACCTGAATTATATATTTGAAATTAGCATCAACATCATCTCTCCACCTGTAATTATTTTTTGACACTGATTCTATACCATAAAATTAAGAACATCCTTATTGAATCTTAATCTTTATTAATCTATTTTTTTCATTTTTTATTCATTCGATTGGGGTTTAATTTTTAAATCAAAACATATAAATATCTTACTTTATACAAATGTGAGTAGTTTTTTTATGTGAAAAAAGTTTTGATTTAAAATTTTAATCCTAATAAATCTTAAAAAATGGATGTCACGTTGCTAACACATTAAATAATATTTCAACCGTCCATTGTCAGGACTGATTACGGAAAACTTTAATTATATAAAATGATTGTATGATCCGATAAAACAGCATGCCACATATCCTTCACCCAAAACGAAACCAGATCGACACACGTCATGAGCTGAACATTGCAGGAACAGGCAAGAAAGTTAAAAGAGGAAAGATGCTACTAGCGTACCTTCTTTTCGAAATCTGAATTGGCCAACAAATCTTCGAATCTCCGAAGAAAAACTGCATTAACTTTAGCAACTTTAGCAACTTTAAGACCTTTAGTATCTTCATCGTTGCTTAGACTCCTGAGAGACGGAAACTTGTCGAGCTTGATATTGGTTTCTCCAAAGGGTTTGTCATGAGCAAACCAATCAGTTGCAGACCAAGATCCAGGGAAGCTAAAAAGGAAGGTAGTACGATCGGAATCATCGGATGAACTGCGAATCTTCTCAAGAATGTATCGCTTCCGTGGAGATCTGTCATGAGCGTTCATGGCAGAAGAGCAAGCTTTTCTTATCAGCTCTTCTCTCATTCCTATCGCTTCACTGGCCATGGTTTTGAGTTCTTTCTCGAGCAATCTGCAGGTTCACCAGTTGTGCTTCGTCTTTTATCGAGCTTGAAGAAAGGAATCGCTTGAATTCACTCGAACACCACTAGATCTGGTTTATATTGATAATAATGGGTGTTTTATAATCGAAGAACCATTGACGAAGACGATTACAAAAACAAAAAAATAAACCGTGGACGAAGACTTCGTTTTTTGATCTTTTTTACTTCGTGTAGGTTACCTGGACATTTCCCAACACTTTCTTTTTACCTGCTAGCCAGACATTGCTTGACTTGCTTAGGTTTTAGTTAAGCTTACTCATATATAAAACGAACATGTTGGTAAACAGTACGTGTCTTCTGAAATAAAATAAAATAAAATTATTGGCTTATCAAATTAATCTCTCGTTCTGTACGCGCCAAAACATGAATTGAGAACTACATCCACTCTCCAAGAAATATCATATTAGCTTTCGGAGTCACTAGAAAATTGGGTAATAAAATAACGTGATTTTGAAAAAAATAATAATCAAGTGGGTTCATGGAACGATTCAGCAGGAAGTTTCAACACTGACTGCATATTCTTTTCCCAAGTTGGCTTTAGAAAACAAAAAGTAAACCCTCGGATTCATTTCCAAGTTGGCATTAGAAAATAATACAATTTTTCACATTGCCAGAGTTTTTGTCAACCGAAATTAATTAAATGGTTTTGGGTTTTGGAGCCACGACCCAAAACGGGAAGGCCCATATCTTTTCTGAGTTGGATTTGGCCCATGATTTACCACGCTGCTTCTGGATCCTCCCTGCATCACATTGTGCACAGTACCTCCAAGATCAATAGTCATCCACTTTCGGGTTCACCTATTCTGTATTTATTTATTGGAACAACAACCTTTATAGTTTTTAAGGAGACCCTACTGCATAGTACTTCAGGGCATGTGTTGAGGAGATAAGTACATGGGCTCGTAATATAACATATAACAACACCACTCAATTTAAAAGCTAAGCATATAGATTTGAACACAATTATGTTATATTAATCATTAAGCATTTTAATTTTAGTAAATCCATTTGGAATGTCGACGTAATGTTCTACTTGTGATTAAAGATTCAACTTCCAACGTCTTTCTTACCTTTCATGTGACAGATGACTCCATATCAAATCTTTTTACTCTTGTGTTCTTACATTCTCAATTTTGTTAACTAAAAGTATAGTTTATCCTCTTTAAAAGTCTTCGTCAGATTCGCTTATAGATGTACTACACATATCCAGCGTGAAATGTGAGTCAAAGCTTGGGAATCTCCACGAGGTTTTTCTCCAGGTTGAAAGTGGTGGCGGGTGATCCCAGAGGTGTTGTCACGTTCTTCTTCTGTAGCTTCCGAAAATGTCTACACAAACTTGATCAACCATGTCGAGGAAGTCCTTGACGATAACAAACAGTTGAAGCGGGTGTGCCCCTTTGTATTTGGAAGCTCCTGCTTGGTAGTATTGAGTCGTACTCTGAACAAGGTTCATAACTCGTGTTTGCTCCTCCCTCACCACCTTAAGCTCCTCTTCACATTCCTCTAGAAATCCTTTCATTTCCTTCATGAACCCACTCCTCTCATCATTGCCACAACATCTCATAAGTTGTCGAATTTCAGTGATACGGACGCCCAGAATGGAACAGATATTGGTAAAAATGTCATATTCTATGCTGGCTGATTTCTTTACATTAGATAATTCAATGCTTAGGCATTCTAGCACTGGTAAACCAACGTTAGATAATCCTTATCTCTCTCTTCTGCTGTAAGGCTATCTATGCCTGTTGTGCTAATAATTTGACTCTTGCTTCTGCCAAGGCAGTGGTTCTGATTGATCAGACAACGTGTACCCTCTGATTGGACTACTTGTTCCACTACAAAGTGAAGTAGAGTCGTCTTTCCATCTGTGCTTTTCACATCAGAGAGCTTTCGTAGGGTACTAAGATCAAAACCTGACGCATTCCCTCTGATGGTCCCAGCATTCATACGGTTGCCAGCCTTGAGGATAGCTTCGAGGATTTAAGAAAAGCCTACCGATTCTTAGCTCCTTGCACGCTATCTCAAGTGCTCGCAAGAACTCCTTGATGTTGAGACTATCAACATCATAATTTGTTCTGAAAAGCATTGCATTTAAACGAATAAATGCCGAAGGAACAGCTTTCAGGATGTGGTAGAGGAAAGATTCAGCATATGCTAGTGTAGCTGGGTTGCCATCGAATTGAAGGATTTTGGCTTCTTCCTCTTGGGTTGGAGCCATTTTGGTAAGTTTCTCAAGGGTATCAGCATTGAGTCCCTGGCCTTCAAAGAGGGCATCCAGAATCTCTTTGTGAGAGATTGCAAGAGATCGCAGTATAATTGCTATGTTCTGTGATTTTCGTGTCTCCAGGATGAAAATTTGAGCTGGTGGAGCAGAATTGGACTTGCTTGAAGTTGACAGGACATAATCTCTTTCAAACGATTTTGCAGTTGCTATTAACGTATCCAAACAAGGTCTTCGAATCTGAATAGCGCATACAAAAAAGTTATGGCAAGGAATTGAAAAAATGCTATGGATTGACAAATTTATGGCACAATTACCGGAAAGATTCGTCAACAATCGTATCCCAGACCACTGAATGATCAGCATGAGCTATAACCTTATCCCAGTGCAGTGGCTTCAGCTTCATTTGGCCAGAAACAAGCCCTCTCGAGCTCTCCCCAGCAGAAGCCTCTGCCCAGCCCTTGCTACTTGCTTTCGCTCTGGGTACTGGTAGGTGTTTCAATGATGACAGTGGACTCCCTGCCTTAGGAGGTGGAGGCGGTAGTGCAGGACTATGTTTAGCTAGAATAAATGGTGATGGTGGCGGAGGTGGTCCTTCTCGTTGAAATTACCTACTCCCTCGCCGCCGCTCTCATAGAGTCATCTATTGGAAAAGTTACAGAGCCTCTCTCTATCTCCCTCAAGCTTTTGACAAGCTTATCTAGTTATCTTCCATGTAAAACCGATTCTTCCTGTCTCTGTCAAAACGCCAACCAACCCCAACCAATTGCCAAGTTCGGGTCTTTTCTTATACAAATTCAATTAAATGGCCTTCTGGGCACTTTCGTTGACATTTGGCCGTTTTTTGTTGCATTCAGTATAAAAGGAGGACTACTGTGGTAGGTGGTTCTCAGGATAGCAACATAGATATATTGAACTATCATCTTCCAAAACCCAGTACTTCTAAAGAACAAAAGCCTGTTGCAGCCATGGTCACTCCCTCAGCTTCGCCCTTTCGCCTACTATCATGCCTAGTCGTGTTATTGCTTCTCCCTCTGCTTTCCTTCGCTGCCGATCCCGACCCGTTACAGGATTTCTGTGTAGCAGACATGAGTGCCCCTCCATTGCTTAATGGCTTCCCTTGCAAACCTGCCTCAAATGTAACTTCAGGTGATTTTTTCTTTGATGGATTTATGAAAGAGGGTAACACAGCAAACACCTTCGGCGTGAATGTCACTGCCGGCGACGTTCTTTCTTTCCCTGGGCTAAACACTCTTGGGATTTCAATGAACCGGGTGGACTTTGCTCGTGGAGGAATAAACCCACTCCATTCTCACTTCGTGCAACCGAGACTGGTGTGGTCATGAATGGAAAGCTACTCGTGGGGTTTGTGACAACTGGGAACGTGTTTTACTCTAAAGTCTTGACTGCTGGGCAGATGTTTGTCATTCCTCGGGGACTCGTACACTTCCAAAAGAATGTTGGAGAAGGGAAGGCCCTTGCCTTCACGGCTTTCAACAGTCAACTTGCCAGGGGTTGAAGTCCTCCCCGTCACTCTCTTTGCTTCAACACCACCGATTCCTGACGACGTGTTAACTCAGGCATTCCAAGTAGAAGAAGATGTTGTCAAGTCTATAAAGTCTAAGTTTGCTTCTTATGCTTAAGGTCTTGCAGATAACTTCCCCTTGATGCGAAGATCTCATAGTATATATAATTATATTGCTTTTTAGATTACCTGCTTATTCGGGTACTCTTCTGTGTTTCATTTGTATTCTTGAATTTTACAATAAAACTCGTCACCTATGAGCTCAGGCATTGAGCTTTGAATGCTTGTCGACTTGGGGTGAATCAATATGTTTAATAAAACTTTGTGCAATGAGGAGTTTTTTTTTTTTTATTGATAGGAAGTCATGTGGTGTTAGAGTGCTCTTTAACCCTCAGCCATTGGTTGAAGGAAATGTCTTTTTGTTAATAATTAAATTAATTATTTAAATTTCTTTGTTAGGCAAATTGTAATAACCTCCCTCAAACTATCTCCTTATTTCAATTACTCCCTAAACTTTTTTTCTCAGCTTATTGTGGGCATAATGATTTCACTCTGAGTCAAGGGTTGTGTTCTGCACGTGGGACGAACTTCATTCAAAATAACGTCCCAAATCGATTAGGGATGGAACTGCAGCAATCATAAAGTTCGAGAGGGTGAGTTGGAACGAGTTAGAGTTTAGGGATAATTAACATGAGAGTGATAATTCGTGGGAGTTTATTGTAATTTGTAAAAAAAAAAAAACCGAAGCCTCAAGTATTATATTTGTACATTAATACAAATAGGGCAAATTACAAATACCCCCCTCGAAATATCACCCGTGTCTCATTTCCCCCCCTAAACTATGACTCGTTGCAACTCGCCCCCTTTAACTATGTCTCTTGTTGCAATTTCATCCCCCGAGCGATTTTGAGTGTTAAATTAAACGGAATTTGTCTCATCCACTCGTTAAAAGACCATTATACCCTTCCTAATATTAAAAGACTGAAATGCCCCTCTTAACGCCCAGGCTGAGATACTCCCAGCGCGTGATCAAATATTTTGTTTCTTGAATGGGCCAGTCGTCTTCGACTTTGGGGCTCCGACGGAGTTGAGCCGACGTGAATCCTCTCCGAGCAATAGGTTATACTTCCGGTCATCTTCTTCGGTTATTTCGTCCTTTGAGACTAACGAAGAGGCAGAGGAAGCGGAGGATTTCGAAAACGTCGTTTTTGGGCTCGACTACACCAGAGATCTTCCCGACGAGTGCTTGGCCAACATTTTTCACTTCCTCGAAGCCGGCGACCGGAAGCAATCCTCGCTCGTTTGCCGCAGGTGGTTCAGAGTCGACGGTCAGAGCCGTAACCGGCTCTCTCTTAACGCCTAGGCTGAGATACTCCCTTTCCTCCCCTCTCTGTTCACCCGCTTCGATTCGGCGACTAGGCTCACCCTCCGATGTGACCGCAAGTCGATTAGCATCGGCGACGATGCTTTGATTCTGATCTCGACTCGGTGCCGGAGCGTGACTCGCCTCAAGCTCCGTGGCTACCTCGAACTCACCGACAGAGGGATGGAAGTGTTCGCTCAGAACTGTAAGGGTTTGAAGAAGCTCTCTTGTGGATCGAGTATGTTCGGCGCCAGAGCCATGAACGCAGTGCTCGACCATTGTACGTCCCTTGAGGAGCTCTCCGTGAAGCGGCTATTGAGGAAGCTTCACATTGATGGTTGGAGGACTAATAGGATTGGTGATGAGGGTCTAATAGCAATTGCTAGCCAATGTCCCAATTTACAAGAACTTTGTTTAATCGGATTGAACCTCACCTCTTTGAGTCTGGCGCCGATAGCTTCCAATTGCCCAAGATTGGAGAGATTGGCACTATGTGGGAGTGCCACTGTTGGCGATGCTGAGATCACTGATGTCGGGATTGAACCCCACCTCTTTGTGTATAAAGGGTTGCCCTATCTCTGATGTCGGGGTTGAAACGCTTTCTTGGGGTTGTCCCAATTTGGTCAAAGTTAAGGTCAAGAAGTGTATGGAGTGAGTGGTGAAGTTGTGGACGATTGTGAAGTTGAGCCATTGGATGGTAGTGGAAGAGAGGTTGGAATTCAAGAGAGTGGTATGGAGTTGCCACCAATTGGTAGACATGTAACTGTAGTTGGTGCTTCGTCGAGTACTAATGGCCGATTAACTACAATGTTTAGGACAAAGTTCGGTTTTTTTGCTGGTAGGAATTTGGTGGCATGCACCTTCAGGAGGTGGTCAAATGGTGATGACAGTTTCAGTTCGAGGTGGACAAAGTTCGGTCTTTGTCAAGTGTTTGGAAATTTTCTCTTACTCTGAAGTCAAATTGTTACCGATGGGATAATCACGTGTTCGTTGCCCGTAATGGGTAATCGTGGGTTCATTACTTAAAAAAGGCAAATTAGAGGGGCATTTCAGTCTTTTAATATTAGGAAAGGTATAATGGTCTTTTAACGAGTGGATGAGACGGATTCCGTTTAATTTAACACTCAAAATCGCTCGGGGGATGAAATTGCAACAAGAGACATAGTTAAGGGGGGCGAGTTACAACGAGTCATAGTTTAGGGGGGTAAATGAGACACGGGTGATAGTTCGAGGGGGGTATTTGTAATTTGCCCTTTTTTTCTTTGATGGGTTTATGAAAGAGGGTAACACAGCAAACACCTTCGGCGTGAATCTCACTGCCGGCAATGTTCTTTCTTTCCCTGGGCTTGACACTCTTGAGGTTTCAATGAACCGGGTGGACTTTGCTCGTGGAGGAATAAACCCACCCCACTCTCACCCTCGTGCATCCGAGACTGGTGTGGTCATAAATGGAAAGCTACTGGTGGGGTTTGTGACAACTGGGAACGTGTTTTACTCTAAAGTCTTGACTGCTGGGCAGATGTTTGTCATTCCTCGGGGACTCGTACACTTCCAAAAGAATGTTGGAGAAGGAAAGGCCCTTGCCTTCACGGGTTTCAACAGTCACGTGCCAGGGGCTGTAGTCCTCCCCTTCACTCTCTTTGCTTCAACACCAGCGATTCCTAACGATGTGTTAACTCAGGCATTCCAAGTAGAAGAAGATGTTGTCAAGTCTATAAAGTAGTTTGCTTCTTAGGCTTAAGGTCTTGCAGATAACTTCCCCTTGATGTGAAGATCTCATAGGATATATATTGCCTTACCTGCTTATTCGGGTACTCTTCTGTGTTTCATTTGTATTCTTGAATTTTATAATAATACTCGTCACCTTTGACCTCAGGCATTGAGCTTTGAATGCTTGTCGACTTAAGGGTGAATCAGTATTTTTAACAACACCATTTGTGTAATGGGAAATTTTTATTTTTTTATTTTTTATTAATAGAAAGTTTGGGGTTAAATTTTTGTGTTCTTAATCCTCAGCTAGTGGTTGAGGGAAATGTCCTTCTGCTAATAATTAAATCAATTGTATATGTTTTTTTTAGGTAAATTTCAATAACTTTCCTCAAACTCTCTCTAATCTCAATTAACCCCCTAAACTTTTCTTCTCGGCTTATTGTGAGCATAATGGTATTTTCACTCAAGTTGAGACATGTGGGACGAAATCCGTTCAAAATAATGTCCCAAATCGGTTAAGAGATGGAATTGTAACAATCATAAAGTTCAAGAGGGTGAGTTGGAACAAGTTAGAGTTTAGTGATAATTGAGATTAGGGTGATAGTTTGTGAAAGGTTATTGTAATTTGTCCAAAAAAAACATAAGTCTCAAATATTATACCTATTCATTAATACAATATATAAAAACAAAAAAATTTGTCCGTTCAAGTTTATGTTTATTGCTTTCCGTCCATTATGGATCTTTTTAGAATTTTTTGTATTTATAGTTGGAGTTTGCTTTCAAAGTTGTTCAAGGGAGCTGAATTGACACTACATCTGTCATTTCTCCGGCTTGTGTTGTGGTTGTTACTATTCTTAGATTTTCGATCCCTTTAACCGCGGGCTTGCCCACTTTTTGTGTTCCTTCGGACGCACTCTCCGTGAGCTTACTCGCTTTCTGTGGGCCTTCATGCTCACCATTTTAAGACCTTGTGTCCTCTCTTATGGGTTATAACCCAATAGGCTTGTTGCTAGCCTAGGGCAATTTCTTGTATGCTCTCAACTCTAATCTTTCTTACTTTCAATAGATGGTCTTGATTTTTTTTTTTTTTTTAAAAGGTGGCCTCCATCACAATTTTTTTTACGACGAGGAAATCCCCCAAAGCCGGACCATTTTGGCCCAACCCTGAAGAAAGCTTAAATCACATAATTGGGATTACGGATAACGCCCTCAAATAAGTCTCCTTTTGTTTTCTGTTCATGTGGGAATAAATGATTCAGATAGTCTTTGCAAAGGATTACTCGGTTGGGCGTTCTCTGTACTTCTTCAAATCCAGCTCTACTATTTTAATTACCGGAGAATTTTGCATTGTTTGAATTTGATTAATAATTATCAAAACGAAAATTTACACCAACTACCAACATTTCACAACGAATACGAAATCTGAAGAGAAACCCCAGAAAGCACAATCCTGCCAGTACTCCTTTTGAAATTAGCAACATTCTGTAACAACGGATATAAGAATTATATAGGTTCCAGAACGCAGTCCTATGCTTACATGGTTTGAGAACTAAATTCATCCTAGGAGATATTACCTGCATACTGATGCAATTTGCCTAACGTGTATCCAGTCAGATGATACATAAGAACATCAATCTACATATGATGTCTACGACAACTTTTGGGACATTCAAACAGACACGAGAACGTTCCAGGTCAGACGACGAGAACCCAAATGGCATAGTTGCCCACTGATTATGGCTGACGGATTAAGTACTGATTCTGCTCCTGATCTGCTCATGCCTACTATATTAAATTGCTCTTTAAAAACTGCCACCAACCTGCATGTGCAGCCACTCAGGCTGTGAGCTTGAAGCATATTCCCTCGTTGCTTGTGATCCAAACATCATTCCAGATGCATCAAATGGCTGCGCACCAAGCTGAAACGCCACATCAACTGGTTAGAAAAAATATAGACATATGAATACCATTAAATTTCCATTCCAGTTTTATGTGATAGAAGTAACAGTTGTAAGGAAATATTCGCTTCCCTTGAAGATAACTCAATGTACGCAACATTTCTCCTACGAGATTATCCACCAAAAATCTTACAAAAGTACTAAAGTATCACACAGATTCAAAGGGATGAATGTATGGCAAGGAAAAACTAATAATGCACATGAGAATCCAGAGGCAGCATGATTTGTCGAGATGACAAATTAGCATAATCATGGACAATGAAAATGAATAAAATGCATCACTTTCACAGGTTACAGTTCAGCAGCTACTATAAGAGAAATTGAAATAGACAAGAAAGAAAGAGACAGGATATTGTAGATATGGCTTTAAGTAGATGTGGACTAACAAACATGGTTCTCCACTCAATTCCACCAGACCATATCATAAACATTCACATGCTCCTTTCATGACGTACATTATAAAACAGTTGAGATACAGTACAATAGCGTATGAATTAACAACTTGAGTGCAAGAAATTCCATTGCAACTACTACTTATGGCCAGGACTTACAAAGCAAGAAACATAAAGGGCCTATAGTAGAAATTAAGACAAGACAAAAGAGTAAATAAGGAACTATACGTGGGAGTATGAATTCACAAAAAGCAGGACAGAGGAAATCGTGTTTAGTAGCCTCTACGCTTTGATTAGAATGCTGATTTTCAAGTGGTCATATTAGAGTTTAGACCTCACAAGGAGCCAGTAAATATTTTTCAGTCCACAAAACTGCACCATGATGTTCAATGGTTCAGATTAGTCCTCTGAGGTAGCCAATCCGGCTATCAAAGTGACTCTAGGTCTGCATTTAGTTACCACAGAAGTTTGATAAAATTTTGTATGGAATGAAAAGTCCATTTTAGAACTGTTGACGATTAGCACCTAGAGGCTATTATTTTTCCACCAAGCATGCTACAAAAACACATCCATTTATTTCATTAAGTCCCATGCAATTAGGCATGCTATGTCAATATGGAAGCTTACATCTTTTGGGGGAAAGCCCTCAATGGTGGGGTTCATACTCATCCTCGAATTAACTGTTTCAAGCTTCATTGAAAGGAACTGTGAAATCCAATAATATGCAAAGTTTCAGGTTCAGCAGTCTAAAGGAAATTAATGTCAATACGTTGCATTCAAGATACTTACCTCAACCTGGTGTTGCAGTGACTGGATATAATTAATAATCTCGTCAAGGACAAGTGCTTTTCCAATAACCTGTTCAGAGGGGAAGTACACGAAGTCAAGCAAAGCTGAATTTGAACTTGAACCTTTTGACTTTTTACAAAGATATAATTAGGATTATCCCAATCGTGAAGAAAAAACAACAACAAACGAAATAATACATATGATAGGCATGACATTCATAGAATGTTTTATATGCTCAATTATACAGCACGAGCAAAAGCAAACCATAGTAATAGAATCTAAATAACCAACAACAACATAAGGAAAAAACAAAGAAAACAAAGCTATAGCAGTAATATACCTTGTTACATCCAGGGACCAAATCTTGGAGGATTTTCATCCTCTCACTAATCTTCTCCCTCCTTGCCTGCCAATATGGGCACGATAAATGACATGTTTCCAAGGATGAATATATGTACTGATTTACCAGCTTTACCATACATAACCAAGACAACAGTGCTGAAGGATACAGATTTTAAAAATACAAAATTCTCCAATATCTGGATCTAGAGCACCGGTGACAGCATGGACGTCTAAAACACTATTTTCAGTAATTATCAAATGATTGGAAATGGCAGGTTTAAAGCAAACTGAAGGGAATTACCCTCTCTGCTAGACTGTGGCTATCAGTAGCTTGGCCCCTTCTCGCCCTAACATGAATATAGTCTTGCTTAGGTGGCTCAGCAAGTTTAGTGCTCTCTTCAGCTGGCTTGGTACCAGCTGCTGAACTAGCTTCCACTTCAGCTTTTAGGACTTCATTTTCATCTCGGGATCCAGCTTGTTTCATCCGTTTACCATTTGATTCGTTCTGTCCAAATGAATAAAAACTGTCAAACTAGAGTTTGAAAACTAGCGTCAAAGCTAAGCAAATTCACAACCAAAATTACACCCATTTAAAGCCTAGTAGTCACATTCTATTAGTTCTAGAAAATTCAAACTCCCATCCCATGATTTTTTTGTTCGTTCGAAATCTCAATTCTCAGCTTATAAACGAAGAACAACAGAGATTCCTGCCAGATCAAGCTAACAAAAACAAATCACGCACAAATTACCAAAGACCGGGTTCGTATCAAGAAACTGTTCAAATTCAAAACTTTCCAGTCGAGCTGAACCGTAGCCCAATATAAGACCCACTCAGATTAATTTTCCTTCCTATTTTTTTAGGTTCCTTCTCTTGGAACATTTGGATAAAAAGGAAAGCAGAGAATAAAATTAAAGACTTTTCTCCATTTTCGAAAAAACCACGAAAAGGAAAAACACCCACTCATAAGCTTCAACCTACCATTCAAGCCGCTCATTCATACTAACAAGAAAACGAACGACATAAAGCATAAGACTCAAAATGTTAGCATTTTTTATGCTCCTCTTTCCTCCTGGAGACCAAAGAGAGAACTGAACCAGAGAAGACGGACAGAACGAGGGAAAATGAGAGACCAACCAAGTCATTGGCGCTACTAGTGGAAACCATCTTCGACGACTCGTCCTCTGAGCTCGCTTCTTTTCTCTTCTTCCCATCACCACCGCCACTCTGCTCCGTCACCGTCGACTCCTCGGCAGACCCGTCGCGGTTCCCGGAGCTCTCGCAGAACCTGCCAGTGGTCAGACCCAAGCTACCCATCCGGAGCCCCTGCCCCCCACAGCCGGACTCCACGCCGAATGACCAAATCTCCGCCAAGCTGTATGCGGAAGGTTTCGCTGCCGAGAACGAAGATTCGTTTATCAGTGGAGGATCCATTTCTCCGGACCCGAATTCATCCAAAGTGACTCAACCCCACTTCAGAGCTTGAATCCGAATGGAAGTTTGAACTTTTCTCGAGAGAGACAAACAGACAGAGAGTGTGAGGCAGTAGAAGCAGGGCAGCGAATTGCGATCTTCAGTTGTGACTTGTGCGTGGGAGGGGAGTGGTGCGCAGTGCGCCTACTTTGCTTTATAGCCCGTGACAGTGAGAGCTGAAGAGGAAGTGTGGGGTACGCGAAGGGTGTTTTCGTCTGAAAAAAAGGCCGGGAGTTTATTATTGTTATCGTAAATAAATTCTCAACGATAAAATTTTGATTAATTTGCACCAACCAGTGTGAGAACGCAGTAATTAGGTTGTTATACCAAGATATGTCTGCCGTACGGGACCAAAAGTGCAGAACCACCCACGTTGTGGGAGAGTAATTATTTAGGGAACCCTACATTGCTTAGGGTGGTTTATCCACGCTGCTTTGGGGGTACGGGAAATCGTGTTGAAGTGAATTCGTTTGGGATTGGAGATTAGACGGAGCGTTGCACAAATAACGTAGGAGTTGAAAACCTCTGTAATTCATGATACGTTCCTTTTTACAAAGATTCTAAATATATTAATAAAATTATCAGCGAATATATTTAAAATTTAAATATAAATATCAATATATTTTATACAATCTTTAATAATTTTTTAATCAACATGATTTTTCTCTCTATACTTTTTCACATAACTCTAATATTTTTTATTAAACAATTACATCAAATCATTTCTCTCTTCACTTTACACAAACACTAATAAAAATACTATTCAACATAAATATTCACATATTCTCTAAAATCTTACATTTTTACTCAAAACGAACATAACTTAGGATTTGAGATTCAAATCACAGTCGTTTTATTATATTTTGGTAGTCAACTAGTTATCTGATTTTTTTTTAAGTGGTTGTGAGTTTCCACTAGCTTTATGATGTTTCATTTTTTGAAACGTTTTTTTTTTTGCTTAAAAAAATAGAAGAGGAAAAACTAAAAAAAAAAAAAGTAGGAGAAACAAAATAAGTATTTCCTCTACTGGTATGTTGCTTGTTGGTTCGATAACTAAAACTTGAAAGGTGGTAACCAATTTGCTTTTCCTTTCATGCTACGTAATTTGAATTAAGAAAATTCAAGTTGGGCATGTCCTCTCATGTTTAGAAACCATTTTCTTAGTAGCCAAAAAGTAAGAGAAATCATCCTAAAGCTTGTTCTACGACGGAGTTTAAGAAAATTATTGACTCAATTGTATTTTCTAGGTACGATATTGTCTGCTTTTAGCCTAGAAAATATATCTTACAAAGTAAGTTCAAGGTCTCACCTTATGAACACTAGAGCCTCTCTCTCTCTTAAATAATGTGGGATCTCACTCACCAAACTCTATTCGTGATTCATCACCTCCCAAACAAGCGAGACATCCGAGTGCCTACTTCTCATTAGGTGGTACGACCCACGACTTGTCACGCCTCATGTTCTGGGCCGGCTCAAGCCAAATGGAGGCTTAAGACGCTATATAAATTTATAGGTTTTTTGTATACATTTTAATATAAAATATTTAATAATTATTAAATTTAATATAAAATATTGAAAAGCCTCATTAATTACTTTTCTAGGTCTCTTACATACGACATCAAGGCTCCATAACTTGTACAATTAAGAAATTTATAGGACATTCATATACTTTGTATAGTTAATTTATTATAGGATTTTTTTTCTCTTTTAGCAAAGTTCATAATGTGAAAAATGATTATGAAGCTTGGGAAAAACATATCAATGAGCAAAAAAAAATAGTACACTTGTGATAAAATAAAAATAAAAATATTGCATCTTGCCATTTTTTTTAGCTCGATTGTCTTTTTTATTTCTTGGGTCATCTACGATACAAAAAAAATTCTCTTTATGGGGCCTTGCTCAGGGTGAGGCCTTACGCCATCGCCTAAGTGGCCTTACCCTTGAGCCGACAGTGCTCATGTTCCACACTTACTATTGAAGATGGACTCTATACCACTTGTCACACCTTGCCTCGTAACAACCGCATAATAATCTATTAATATATGATAATTTTATCCGAGGATATAAAATTTATGAATTATATTAAATAAAACCACTTAAACTATTCCAAAGAGCAAATTTTAATAATAAAACTTTAATATATTCAGAAATTATTTTTCATTATATCTAAATCATTTGTCATATTCATTTCTTCTATAAATTCTTTCATAATTTTCAGAAGAGAAATAAGGGGGAGAAAAGAAGAACTCCATACATGCATATATACTTGAATAGGGCTGTTCAACCCCGGTGTAGGTGCCGGTTTTGGCCAAAACCGGCACCTACACCGGATATGCCGGTTTTTAAAAAAATGCCACCTACACCTACACCGTTAAGGGCAAAAACCGGCCCTTAACGGTGGCGGTTTTAGCGGTGGCGGTTTCCGGTAATCCTACATTCATATTTAGCTAAAAATAACTTGAACTAATTGAATGAAAAGTAGAAACGTTAATAGTTCGAGCAATGTGATTCAATAGCTGAACCAGAAACAGAATCTCAGTCAGATCCAGGTGCCTCTCGGCATGAAAACTCCAAAACCAACAAAGAAAAAACTAATTTACAGAATGGGATCCAAAACATTCTCCAACATTCTCCCCACCCCCAGCCCATATCTGAGCCTCTCCTTTTAAAGGCAGAGAAGGAACACTCAGACAGAGAGGCTCGTGATCATTGATTCCTTCCAATTTCTCAACTGAACATGGTGAAAGTATCAAGCTAACTGTAAAACGTTAGAAAGAAATCCAGTAACTTCTCCATTTGGGAAAAAAAAAAAGAACAAATTTGGATACTACACGAATTTAGAAAATAAAGATGAATAAGAAAAGAAATAACCTCTGGAAGGGGACCTGGAGCATATGTGTCATCATCTTCAGCTATAACAAGCACTTCATCCCCTTCTTTCAGAACATAACCATAATCTGGATTTAAAATTATCTTCCCCACATCTGCAGCCACCTTAATTCCGCAGGGAATTGCATCAGGAAATGAAATAAGCACATCTTCAAAACACAGACCATCCAACTCGGGCCACCGCTTGATATAAAACTCAGCATTCTCAAACCCCAATAAGTCCTCCCAAATCTGCCAAAAGAAAGAAAAAGAAAAAACAATGATAAAAATTGCAGTTTAGTTTGATAAATTAAGTTCCACTAAAAGGAGAGGATTTTGCAGTCGCTGATTTTCAGCAAACTCTTGTGTAACTAGAGCTCAGTAATAACCTGTGCAAGGCCAGGTTGCAGAGCACATTGTATCATCAAGCGTCCAATCACATCATGCGCCACTACCGTTTCAATAAGTTCCCCTCCAACAAGCTTCACAAGGGGCTCATTGTCAAGGTCGCTCATCTCCACAACAACATGACCCCTTATACCCTCTTTCACTCCAGTGAGACTGAGCACAACCCTCAAAGCACGTGCATCACTCTGCAAACAATTATGTCTGCATATATAAGTAATGTTTAACAATTAACAACCCAATCACTCAGAAGGATAAGATGTTGATGGAAGTAAACCTGATCAGCATTTTCATCTGAAGCTAATACAATGATAGCACGTGCCTTTGAAACTGAAACCTGGGAATTGGAGAAAAGAGGAAATAGAAAGGAGAACAATCCAGAATTTCATATATGCATCTTAAAAACAATGGCTGGAGGGGGATTTTTTTTCCTTGGGAAAGAAGGGGGGGGGGAAGAGAGAGCAACTACAGATCTGGTTAAAGAGTACCTTCTTTAAGTCAGCCAGAATAAGAGGACTGCCGCTTCTGCATATAACAGATGTTCCCATTAAGTCGAACTCTAGCTTTGCTATATCCATCTCCATTTCCTCCTTGTCTCGTTCTGCCAGTACAACAACAAAAGATTCGATAAAAAACCCCGACCCCACAATCCAAAGCAAATCCAAAACCTCCACATTTCAAGAAACCGTTCCCGAAAGTCATCGAAAGAAGAAATTTCCAAAATTCACAGAGCAATCAAAATCAAAGAAACTACAAAAGATTCGATAAAAAACAAAGTCGGTACCTTGATTTTGGGAATGGAGTAAGCCAGGTTCCCCAAATACGACATTTGAGCATACAACCTGACCTCGGCCAAGGACACCCTCCTTAGCAACCTCGAGAACGAATCCCTATCGAATTCAATCTCTTCTTTTTCGTCGTCATCATTACCGACTCTACAAACCTCACAATCTTCCTCCTCGTCTTTGCCATCGGCGCCAACTCTCTGATCAATGGCCACAGGACCCTCATCCTCCTCCTCTACATCCATAAGGTCAGCGCTTCTCTCCTTCCACAAGGACCTCAGGTGCAAAATTTTCAATACCCAGTTCTCTCTCTTCCCCTCCTCCTCGTCCTGCAAACCAACCATCCCTTCGCTGATCTTCTTGACAGTAGTATTCTCCATCAGAACGGCGTCGTCTATGGCCAACCCATTGTGCCTATTGTTCCCATCACCTTTCTTTGACGGCCACAAAGATCTCAACGGGTACTTGAACGGGAAAAAAAGGGGAAACCCGGTTCCCGGTCCCCCGGGTTCCCGGTGCCGGGGAACCCGGGAACCGGGAATACCCCCGGGTTTCCCCCAAAATGAGGCACCGGCACCTACACCGGTTTCCCGGTCCCCCGGGTTCCCGGTGCCGGTGCCGGTGCCGGGGCCGGTGCCACCGGAATTTTCCGGTGGCACTGAACAGCCCTAATTTCAACCTTCACAGGACCATAAAAAATCTCCAAAAATCTTAGAATGTAAACATGATCTAAGGAGCGCAGTAGGCGCAGCGCACTGCTCCTGTCCCTCGCATATTCAAGTATAGGGCTGTTCAGTGCCACCGGAAAATTCCGGTGGCACCGGCCCCGGCACCGGCACCGGCACCGGGAACCCGGGGGACCGGGAAACCGGTGTAGGTGCCGGTGCCTCATTTTGGGGGAAACCCGGGGGTATTCCCGGTTCCCGGGTTCCCCGGCACCGGGAACCCGGGGGACCGGGAACCGGGTTTCCCCTTTTTTTCCCGTTCAAGTACCCGTTGAGATCTTTGTGGCCGTCAAAGAAAGGTGATGGGAACAATAGGCACAATGGGTTGGCCATAGACGACGCCGTTCTGATGGAGAATACTACTGTCAAGAAGATCAGCGAAGGGATGGTTGGTTTGCAGGACGAGGAGGAGGGGAAGAGAGAGAACTGGGTATTGAAAATTTTGCACCTGAGGTCCTTGTGGAAGGAGAGAAGCGCTGACCTTATGGATGTAGAGGAGGAGGATGAGGGTCCTGTGGCCATTGATCAGAGAGTTGGCGCCGATGGCAAAGACGAGGAGGAAGATTGTGAGGTTTGTAGAGTCGGTAATGATGACGACGAAAAAGAAGAGATTGAATTCGATAGGGATTCGTTCTCGAGGTTGCTAAGGAGGGTGTCCTTGGCCGAGGTCAGGTTGTATGCTCAAATGTCGTATTTGGGGAACCTGGCTTACTCCATTCCCAAAATCAAGGTACCGACTTTGTTTTTTATCGAATCTTTTGTAGTTTCTTTGATTTTGATTGCTCTGTGAATTTTGGAAATTTCTTCTTTCGATGACTTTCGGGAACGGTTTCTTGAAATGTGGAGGTTTTGGATTTGCTTTGGATTGTGGGGTCGGGGTTTTTTATCGAATCTTTTGTTGTTGTACTGGCAGAACGAGACAAGGAGGAAATGGAGATGGATATAGCAAAGCTAGAGTTCGACTTAATGGGAACATCTGTTATATGCAGAAGCGGCAGTCCTCTTATTCTGGCTGACTTAAAGAAGGTACTCTTTAACCAGATCTGTAGTTGCTCTCTCTTCCCCCCCCCCCTTCTTTCCCAAGGAAAAAAAATCCCCCTCCAGCCATTGTTTTTAAGATGCATATATGAAATTCTGGATTGTTCTCCTTTCTATTTCCTCTTTTCTCCAATTCCCAGGTTTCAGTTTCAAAGGCACGTGCTATCATTGTATTAGCTTCAGATGAAAATGCTGATCAGGTTTACTTCCATCAACATCTTATCCTTCTGAGTGATTGGGTTGTTAATTGTTAAACATTACTTATATATGCAGACATAATTGTTTGCAGAGTGATGCACGTGCTTTGAGGGTTGTGCTCAGTCTCACTGGAGTGAAAGAGGGTATAAGGGGTCATGTTGTTGTGGAGATGAGCGACCTTGACAATGAGCCCCTTGTGAAGCTTGTTGGAGGGGAACTTATTGAAACGGTAGTGGCGCATGATGTGATTGGACGCTTGATGATACAATGTGCTCTGCAACCTGGCCTTGCACAGGTTATTACTGAGCTCTAGTTACACAAGAGTTTGCTGAAAATCAGCGACTGCAAAATCCTCTCCTTTTAGTGGAACTTAATTTATCAAACTAAACTGCAATTTTTATCATTGTTTTTTCTTTTTCTTTCTTTTGGCAGATTTGGGAGGACTTATTGGGGTTTGAGAATGCTGAGTTTTATATCAAGCGGTGGCCCGAGTTGGATGGTCTGTGTTTTGAAGATGTGCTTATTTCATTTCCTGATGCAATTCCCTGCGGAATTAAGGTGGCTGCAGATGTGGGGAAGATAATTTTAAATCCAGATTATGGTTATGTTCTGAAAGAAGGGGATGAAGTGCTTGTTATAGCTGAAGATGATGACACATATGCTCCAGGTCCCCTTCCAGAGGTTATTTCTTTTCTTATTCATCTTTATTTTCTAAATTCGTGTAGTATCCAAATTTGTTCTTTTTTTTTTTCCCAAATGGAGAAGTTACTGGATTTCTTTCTAACGTTTTACAGTTAGCTTGATACTTTCACCATGTTCAGTTGAGAAATTGGAAGGAATCAATGATCACGAGCCTCTCTGTCTGAGTGTTCCTTCTCTGCCTTTAAAAGGAGAGGCTCAGATATGGGCTGGGGGTGGGGAGAATGTTGGAGAATGTTTTGGATCCCATTCTGTAAATTAGTTTTTTCTTTGTTGGTTTTGGAGTTTTCATGCCGAGAGGCACCTGGATCTGACTGAGATTCTGTTTCTGGTTCAGCTATTGAATCACATTGCTCGAACTATTAACGTTTCTACTTTTCATTCAATTAGTTCAAGTTATTTTTAGCTAAATATGAATGTAGGATTACCGGAAACCGCCACCGCTAAAACCGCCACCGTTAAGGGCCGGTTTTTGCCCTTAACGGTGTAGGTGTAGGTGGCATTTTTTTAAAAACCGGCATATCCGGTGTAGGTGCCGGTTTTGGCCAAAACCGGCACCTACACCGGGGTTGAACAGCCCTAGTTGAAATAAATTGAAGTTTTATTTGGATTTTATAAGAAAGTAGTGAAAATCTCGAAGAATGTTGGAGAGATGGTGGAAAATTTAAAAGTTTTATAAAAGTTAGTGAAAAAATTGAAGGGTAAGACCATTGTGGTGATTTTTTTTATGTTTATTATAATAATAACGGATGATTTTGAAATGATTTTATTATTTTAAAAAAATGTAAAATAAAAAGAGAATAAAAATTAATTTGAATGTGAAAATAAAAATATGAAAACTTCAAACTTTTGGAGTAATTTCAGTGTTCCCAACCTAAGTATGGGGCAAAAAATCAATCTGGCAATTTACACTATAATATCAGACAAAAATTATGTAAAATTATCGAAATGTCCTTTAAAAATAAAATTTTAAAAAATTAATAGATTACTGAAAAAAGAGTTTTAATAGTTTTATTTAAACAATATTGCATTTAAAAAAATATAATTATTTATTTTTAACATTTTTAATAATTTTATTTTAGATGCACATTTCCATCATTTTAAATGATTTTATCATCATTTTAATAATTAGGGAGCCATACTAATTTTGTCTCAACTAAGTATGACATTACTCCAAACGACTTTAATTATTTGGGATTGAGAATTTTTTTAATGAAGAGATTATTAACCTTAGTCTACGTGACTCAGAAGCAATGGACACATGGCATGGGGGAAGGTTCGTGGAAATTTCTCGGAGGATCTACTAGTCCATTTACCAATCATAGATACAGTCGGAGCATAAATATAAATATTGCATTCGCTAGATTCTGACGGCCACGTGGCCTTCCTGCCACTTCACTAATCTCGATTTAAGATTCACTGACATGTCTAACGCAAATTACTAATTGGCGACTGGCGAGAGTAGTTGGTTTTCCATAATCTAATCGCGTGGGCTGTGGAGGAGACCAGACCTACGCTGGTATAGGATCACGCGCTGCGCAAAGCACATTTACAAAGAAAATGCTAAGATTTTAAAGTTTTTGATAGAATTATGAATATATATAAATTTGAATTTTATAATTTTTTTTGCGTGAAAAGTTGATAAATAATTTTAAAAATATTTAATTTTGGTTGGTGTAATTGTTTAATAACAAAATATTGAAATTAAGTGAAAAAAATTATGAAAATAGAATATTTGTTATAATTTTTTTTGAAAATGAAGTTTGTATGAAAAGTTATTAGAGATTGTGTAAAATTTATTAATATTTTTGTAGGAATTTTTGAAATTTTTGATGTTTCTTTTGTAAATTTTATTGAATCTTATTGTATTCTATAATACTTTTGAAAACAAACATGCTTAGAGAGTTTTGTTTTGCCTGCGGAAGAGAAAGGGAGAGGTCTCTACGTGTTAGTGCCATAACTAAAGAAATTTTTAAAGTATGTTTTAGAGATATTGAAAAATATTATAGTTTTATAGGAGTGGGTGAAAAAAGTTAAGAAATAGATAATTTGAGTAATAATTTTGTATTTATTGTGATGGAAAGAGACTAGAGAAGAGTGATGATTTTGAATTTTTCTTTATTATTATTTTTTTGAATTTTGAAATTAAAATAAAAATAGAAAAAAATTGCTGTGAGTTCCTTATTTAGTATGAAAATCGAAAAAGTACAATTTTTGAAAATAAAAATTCAGCATCTAAAAATGATTAGAACCTCAATTTTGTTTAACAAAATCTGGCCTTGCAAACATGTCCTAAAAGAGTTGAGAAAAATGCTCTTCACAAGTTAGAATTCATCGGGTGATGTTTAATTTGTTTAATACTTTTCCTTGATTGACGCTCAAATTAAACAGATTGTCAATTGATTTATTTTTATTTGTTTGTAACTTGGGGGACCTAATTAGACAAGTTAAAATTTGAAGAGACATTTTGATTTCACTCCATAAATATAAGATGTATTAGATGTTTTCATATATATATATATATATAGAGAGAGAGAGAGAGAGAGTAACATGGGGTGATCATAAGAGTTACATATATGTTAAAAAAGAGGTATAAATGGTGACAATATTCTATTACGATTGTCTTCTAGGTTGTTGTTAGTATTTGATCTAATTAACTTTTACTTACTTTTAAGTTGCAAAAATTTCTTTTAAAAAAAAGGGAAATTCACTTTTTAGTCCCTAGGTTTTGGACATTTTTTTTTAGTCCTTCAGTTTCAACTTTCAAATTTTTAGTTCTTGAGTTTTCATTGTTTGACGAAATGGTCCTTCCATCAGTCTGTCGTCCATATACTTAACTGAGCTCTCTGACACGTCAACAATTTTGACCCGGTCGCGGTCGACCGCTCACTTTTAACACATATACCGGTCGACCACTACATGTGCAAAACCGTTAAACATATAGACGACAGACTGACGGAATGACCATTTCGTCAAAACAAGAAAACTCAGGGACTAAAAATTTGAAAGTTGAAACTGAAAGACTAAAATGAAAAAGTGTCTAAAACCTAGAGACTAAAATGTCAATTTTCCTAAAAAAAATTACATTAATTTGTAGTCTTATCGTGCAGGAATAAAATAATTTATAATTTGTTACCTTGATTGCATAGTGAAAGTCGATAAGAAATAGATACAATATGAGTCTTATCGTGTTTAATTACGTGTTATGTGAAATTTTAGACAATACAAATCCTATTTAAATTTAATGATATCTCCTGTTAAATTTCAGCCAATATAAGGTATACTACGGGTGCGTTTGTGATAAAAATTTCACAAAATATTTCACTAACTTCCAATAAAATACTACAATATAATCTCTCGCTCCTATAAAAAAATATAAAAAATTACAAAAAATATAAAAAATTACCTCTTCACTTTTTCACTAAACTCAATACCAAAAATTTTACAACACAAACATAACCTACATTTAATATTTGTAGTGTCTGACTCTTTAAATTACATATAATTCAACCGGAAAATAAAGGTTTTTTTTTATTAAGTAATGGGATAGGGAAAAACAGCCAAACCGCATACACCAAAATTTAAACATGAGACCAAGCTCTTCCCAAAAGAAAGGAGGTGTGAATCGAGCTACATGCTCGCTGACAGAAAATAAAGGTTCCGAGAGGCATAAAATGTGGTGATAGACAATGAGTGCGAGGGTATCATTGGAACTTTGTGTCTTGCGTAGCGCAGAATAAAATCTGCTTCCCTCTCTTCCCCTCCACCATTTTTTTTATCCTTCGGCCCAATTTGTGCGGATACAGAATAGTGGGCCCGGAAGGAAATCGATTCCGTCCACGTATTCTTCTTACCTTTTCCCACTCAATCAATGGAAATGGTTTTTCCTCACGCCAGTTTTCCACCTCACCTTCCCTTTCCCTACTCTTTCCACCGATCCAAACAGTGTTCTGGTAATAACATCACCGAGAAACGTGGGATAAAAAACTCGTCTGTATTTACCCTTGAAGAGTTTTATAATCCACATCGCATAAAATCATTATATTCCATCTGATAAAAATAAACCATCCATTTATGAAAGACCGACATCTCTGCTAAAACACTTCTCTCGGTTCTCAAAGATAGTTCAAAAATGTGCTCTCCAGAAATTCTTAGTTCTTTCAGTATTGCAGCAAAAGACCTAAACTCCACCCCACTTGGCCAAATGAAAAAAGAACCATATGAAAACACTCTTGGACAATACAACTTTCAAAGTCATCAATTGAATTTTGCCTTTTGATGAGGAAGCTATAGTAAGCCATGAGACCACATGCTTTATCAAGCGTTGTAAGCCACAGAGACTGTTAAACTACCATAAACTTTATCAAGCATTATAACCCAAAGAGATAGGATTTGTTAAAACTCAGTCAGACAGTAATATCACTAGCTGATCATATTTGATCGAGGCTCAAAGATTTAGTAAGTCCAGCCTTCAATACTGCATGTAGGGCACAAAAGATGAACAATTTGCAAGCAGTGTGGAACTGTGCAACAGTAAAACCCATCCCCACACGTATGCTGAGGTTACTTCTGATGTGAAAAACAAGTTTTCCCATCTCAAAGCACAACCTCGAGATAAGTGAAGAGAGCAACTAGCCATATATCGAATGGACACCAGGGTTGGTGCAAGCGATAAATGCAAAACCTGCTTTGTCAAAGAGAATTCACAGTTGAGAGAAGCTTTCAGCTTCAGCACCATCGCTGCCTAGTGCCTAATCTTCTTCTTTTTTCACCTAACAAAATCGAACCCACATAGCCGGCGCGCGCCGCCTAACTTGCTTAGCAGAAAACTGATATTCAGCTAAGCAGATACAATTAAACCCACAAAAGTCTATTTGTGACATGCCAAAGATAGTTTCGAGTTCATGTGGCACCAATGCGTTGCAAATTGACAGGCCATTTTGTTGTAGATGGATTCATGACAAGGACTAACTCCCTCTTTTTCCGTGTTCTGGAACTGGCTTTTCATAAACGTGCTCGAAATTTCATTGTCATCGGCAGTTCGTGTCCACCTCATTCTAATTGCAATGCTAAACAACAAAAGGGCTGTGCTCCACTTCATTTTGCATTGTCACACAACGTAGCAGTGGCAGATAGTGGGAAAATAAGAACAGAAAGATAGTAATAAAGAAGGTATTAGATAACCCAGAAGTTCTAAACGTTTCCTTTATTGGAATTATCCACCCTGAAAGAGTGGATAATCATAAAAGTGATCATAATTATATCGACATACAGAGGCAAGATGTGACTGCTACAGATTGTCCATTTACTTCAAGAATTCTTTGGCGAATGGCAGTTCAGGTCCCTTTTAAAAGCTAACAAAGTAAAGTTGAGGCTTATCTTTGCTTTTCTTTTGTGCAAATTTGACCAAGTACAGATGGGTAATGCAGCAAAAGCTTCTAAAAGTTCTGTGATTGCTTATCTTTAAAGGTAGAGTTTTGACATCTGACTTATGTTCAAAAGCACAAACTAACATAACCCAAATCACCCACTTAGCAGAAAAATGTTGTATTCATCAGTGTCTCTATGATCAGGGGTTCTTTTAGGCAAGTGGAACTTATGCCCCGCTTGATCAATAAGGTTAGGATCTAACACCATGTGTAGTGCCGTGGGTTTTGAATTTCGGATGGTCATTGATCAACAAAAATTATAGGACAACAGGTGCCCGCCCTCTAGATGAAGGACTATTTCAGCTCAAAAATTTGAACGATTTTTTGGAAGGAGCTTGTTCTTTCGAGATAACCTTACCAAAAGTAGGACGAGGGAGCGTTAGCCAAGTAAAGATGTCTCATGTCTCTGACATAATTCAGAAAGTCGAGATAAGGTTGCCTACTTATTTTTCGTAGAAAATTCCTAATCAGTTAGAACACTGTAACTGTTGGTTGTGAGTTCCTCTGTCACGTGATACAACATTGAATGTTACACCTTCTGCGTACTGGGGCTGTCCTCTTGTTGCCCAGTGGGACGAAATACAGCAAGATCGATCCCCTACTCAAGTGGCTCGCGCATTTTTCTTGTTCATGCTCTTAACACCTTCCCATATAACAAAGCTCCATACCATATGGGTCTATGTTCGTATTTAGGGTACTTCATTGTTTGATTCTACACCAAGCTTGAAATAAGAAGCACATAAGGCCATTTAAATCATAAAATGCAGGTCGTTTAAGCTTAGAAGCTGAAATAGAAAGGCATTCCACTGTAGAGACAGTTTTCCTGAGTACCACTTGGGCTCGCTTAGGGGACAAGAACAAAAGGTACCAATTGGGTTGAATCCCTTATTCTTCTCCCTTTTTTTTTTTCTGCATCCTATCTTGTTGGTTAGATGTATAGAGAATAGGTAAGGTGATTGGCGATCAAGAACTTGTGGAAACTATATATGTTATATTCAATGGGAAACGTACTGATCCTCCTTTCTTTTTAAGATTGGATGCACTTGCAAAAGCTAATTGGTTGAACTTGAAATTGTTTAACAAAAAACTGTTATTTAATTAGATTTTAATGATAATAAGTCATCTGACACAATCAATACTTAGATTGTAAATGAGTATATATCTGTTCGGATTAGAATCTTCTATAAATTTTTTTCAAATTATACAAAATTATTCTATAATTTAGAAAGAGATAAATACATAGTAACTATTAAGTAATATACACTTCATACTGCCTGAATCTCCACATCTGATGCGGTAAAGGATTTTGATTCATAGATCTCCACGCCTGCACTGATCTTGATAAATTTCTTCGTTGATAAGAAAAAGTAAACACACTACCTTAACTAGAAGAAATGGTATCCATAACAGCTTCAGGCATTAGTAGCCCATCTAGACAAGGACTGCGGGCCTACTGACTTGAATTTAGTGGTGTTTCTAGCAATAGGTCGACGGGGGCTATCAGGATTCAGGCCATTCATTAACGAGCGGCGAATTCTGTATCAGCCTAGGGACCTAGTCTCATGTCCTACGGCACCCTCGGCGGATATCAGAGCTGCTTGAAGTAAACAATTTGGGGACCTCTAGGACTATCACAACTCAAATGCTAAAGTGGAAGGGGTCCTTGGACCTCCCTTCAAATGATATCGGAACCCGCCCAAGTTTCGGAAACAGAGACCATTTGATCGGAGCTGGCAGCAGAATGAAGCGAAGGGTTTTACAGGTATCTTCTTTTGATGAAAAATTGAGCCAATTTTCATTCCCGGGAGTCCCTTCTTGCATTGACCAAAGAAAAAAACTAATGGTACAGCCATCTTTGCTTGTACAACAATTTAAAGCACCTTCCAATTAAACAGTGGACTGGTTGAATTGTTTTCCTGTATTGTCATATACTAGTAAGAGTGTGAAGCAAGGGAAAGAATAACAAATGACAGCTCTCAGTCATGTGGATTAGGATATTAAGCAATTTTCTGTAAGAATTATATGATGTAATTTGAAAATAAATAGACATAACGTGTCGATCATATACTATTTAATGTTGTTTATACAAAGTTTCAAATAACATAAATCTTACAATAGAATCTACATGTTGTGTCTATCTCTTTTTAAATTACATCGTGTAATTCGGGCATAAACCTTACAATAGAATCTACATATTAGTATATCTCTTTTTAAATTACATCGTGCTATTCAGACAAAAAATTACATAGTATCCTTATCCTAGTCATGTACATGTCCTAACAAGTCCCTACCCTTATCATCTACATCTACACGTGCTATACTATCGAGTCAAAGGAAGTCAAGAGTAAGGTTGCATCCAAAGCTGTTTATTGCTGTGGACAGTGGACTGCACTATAAATATCATCGGCCAGAAATAAATGCTTATGCAGCATGGGCATTATGGCCCCATATATGCTCAGGTTCAGGAGAGTAACGTGTAACTATATTAATGATGGACAAAACAGCACGTCCTCCTCCATTAATCCCCACCACAGATGCCACATCACATTCATTGAGCAGTGAAACCCAAGTAGACATTATGGATCCCACATCTTGTACCATGAAAGTTTAAACAGGCTCTTCCTAAGAGATATCTTCCCTCTTTTAGTTTTCTGGGAATCTTCTCAGAAGATATCATTTACTATAATGTCAAGCAGAAAAAACAAAACTAACAAGAAATTTTGAAGCCGAACATCAGGCATAAGATTATGGCATTGTGCGCAAGTAAGAAGAAATTTTGAACCAGAGCATCGTTACATTATGGCCATGTGCGCTGGTAAAAGAAGGATTTCCACGTTATATAAAAAAAAGGAGGTTCTCTATTTCTAACCAAAGAATTACAAGAAAGTAATGCCGTAGACCACTTAAAAAAGGTCCTTGAACAAAAAGAAAAACGAAACTTCCTTCTGTCCCAAGTTTTCCCGAGCAAAAGCCATGTACAAGCAGCAAAAGTGACTAATATACTTTAGCCTTCTAAAACTTTCTATTCTAAATATGGTTTAATTCCAACTGTTCCTAGTCATCCACTTCAATCTGCTCTATGTACAGTGGTCTTAAACAAGAGAATGTACAACTTTTGATCAATTGAGAAATACATGAACCCACCAACTGAATGCGTCACGAAAGACCCAAAACTTGTCCCCACAATACAGTGCCATGCTGGCCCATACACCCCATCAAACTCCTGCAAAATCACGGCCACCCAGCAAAATTTATTACCAAAAAATCACAAATTCACAGAAACACTCACAAATCAAGAAAAGAACTCAAATAAATGAAGAGTTTTGATTAAAACATGAACTGAATACAGTGCAATACCAATTACCTTCTTGATAGTGCAGGCAAGGGCCTTGGAAGTAAACTTCTCCAGACTATCACAAGTCTTTCTCGCAAAATCCGCAACGTGTATCTGCATAAACGGAGGCATATCAACTGAAACCACCTTAACAGCGCTGTTTGCAAAGATATCTGCTAACTCAACCTGTGAGCCACAGAAAGACCTCCTTCTGCCGCCTCTCATAGATAATGAAACCGACGGTCTCTTAGCATCATCCCCCTCCAGAGGACCCTTCAGTTCTATATCCTTCACTTTCTCTGTTAATCTCCCAATATCAAGTACTTCATAAGGTTCTCTCTTTTTCTCATCCACTTTCACCTCAAGATACTTCTTCTTATCCAATTCTTTGGATGATCCCTTGGACTTCTCCTTATACTCTTCCTTCGTTGCTTTACGCTCTCCTAGTTTTGGAGCAATAGTTTTGGTTTGGCGGTTTGGTCTGATTAGGAAAAACTTGGAGGAATCCTCCATAGCAGAAACTGTCATGGCTTTGGCTTGCAATCGGGTGTCTACAAGAATTGGAGGCGGCCGTGGATAAGTGGGCTTTTGGGAGGAACGGACTTTGTGATATGGGTTTAACCTTGAGAAGTGTTGGGGTATGAAAGCGGGTTTAGAGGGTATGGGGGGATCTGGGTTTGCTCTAATCTGGTGGTGAGAAGTGGGGTTAGTCTTGGTGATAGAGGTGGGTTTGGGGTGTTTTTTGAGAGTGGGATCCATGGAGGGCTTAGGTTCTGGGTGTACTAGGATGCGCGTTTGGGTGGTATGGTGAGCCATGCTGGTGGGGGATAAGCGCAAGGATAGCGAGGAAGATCAAGAGGTTGTTTGGGCATTTGTGGAGGAGAGAACATGGGTTGGGGAGAGATGATCACTGCTCGGCGGTGGGGTTCACTGGATAGGGAATTGTGTGGTGACTTGTGAGATCTATACTGCTTTGTTCTAACATGCGCCGGGGGCGAATGCCATGGGAGGCCTGTAGTGTGTTTGACCGTTGACTTGATCTGTTTCTAGTTTTTTATAATCCACCTTCTGCAGATTCCTCTTGAGAATCGAGTGGTGCGAGCAGGACGTCATCTTCTTATTAAGTGAACAAAAGCTCGCTGATAATAAAACTTACCTATCCAAAAAAAAAAGCTCGCCAATAATGCCCTGAATTCAAATTTCGCTGTTAAATCTGATTAAGGGGGAATTGCTTTGTTTTGATTAGGGGTATTTTGTTTTCTCGGTTAAATCTTTGAATTGACAGGCACTTCAGAGATACTTAGAGAGAACTTGGGACTGGGTGACCTCGTAATTGATTTGTGGTTTCTTTTTTGTTTGGGGGGCAGTTCATTTGTGATTTCTGGACAATGAAAGTGCCTGATTTTTGGGTACATCTATGCTTAACCACTAGTACAATTATGCGTGGGGACATCCGACATTCAACCTCTGCTGCTAATGTGCATCGGCTATGAATAAAGTTGGCTAAAATAGCACGGCAGCTATCCGAAAGAAATTAATAATATTTTCAACGGTCAATATTCAAGTAGAATTAGAGAAATGCACATAAATACACGGAGGAAGGGACAGGACTAGACAGGGAGGGGGAGGCCGGAAAGTGGCTAGGACGCTAAATTATCATTCTTTATTGTTTTTCGTTTGTTGCGACCCTCTGCTCATGGGGCAGTGTCTGATATGCCGGGGGGGAGCGCAGAGGATGTAAGGACCATAACCATTCATTCTAGTATTCTACAGAATCACATGCCTCCCTTCGATGCTACTACAATTGCCGTGTGTCCTTATTCACCGATTTTGAGGCCCAATTTTTAGCAAAGAGGTACACGCAACATAAACAAAACGACATGAATCAAAAGAAACAACAAACAATTCTGTATGTTAAAAGGAGAACATGTTATGTCATCCCTACGACCCTCGCATCTATACAAATTTATGAGGGTACTCGAAATTGAACAAAAAGTGCCCTACTATGAATGCCACTTTTAACCTTTTTACAAGCGACAGTTAACCCAAAAGCGTCTCCAAATTGAAGAGAAGACAACTAGGAATTAGGAAGGAAAGAGCAACAAATGAACACCGTGACTTAGAAGAAGATATTGTAGAGTACAAACAAGTTCACAATAAGTATTCATATCTCTGAGAAAATTCTAAAGACATTTTTGTATAAGCTTCAGATTCAAGTAGAATGAAGAATGGTAAAACCCATATCTTAAAGTCATCATTCAGATTCTCTAGTTCTATTTACAATATAAGACTTCAGTTGCTTTAGCTCGATAGGTTTTGCTGGAAATCTAATGGAACCAACAATAGAACTTCACTTTTATCTCTTTCAAATCAAAGTCCCATATGCTGTTTTAAGTAATACTAGCATATTTATTTCAAGTAGTATGAGGTTTCAAGAGTACTTCATTGTATGGAAACGATTATGCCAGTGAAGAGACGAGAAGACACAGTAATTCAGATTTGAGCTCACGGAAGCACGCCTCAACAAGATCACAAAGCCTATTTCTATTTTAGACAAGGTTTGAACATCAAAGATTCATATACATCTCTCTCATTGCTCAGATATCATTAAAAAACACTTTTCTCAAACGGTGGACTACAAGTAAGAGCTGAAGGCCACTTAGGAATAAAGAACGAGCTGAAGCCGTGTAAAATTACAATAAAATCTCAGCCTGGTTTCTTTGATTCTCTATAATTTTCTTTTGTACATCTTAAACAAGTAAGAATTTGTTAGTTTACAACATTTTACTGATGTGGCATGAACAAAAATGTGCATAATGCTCATTCTGAATGGATGATACCAAAAGCAAGTTCCACAGTTTCTATGATCAAGACTGACATGAAAATAAAACCGGGGAGTATTACTTCCTGTAGTTTAACTGGTGCCTCCGCGTACTAGAAACAAAGGAGTGTGTGACCTATCCGAATTCGAAGTGGTAGCACTGCTTGATCAGAAGACCGCATACCTCCACAAGAACAAAAAAAATAAAGCCCGACGTCACAGGATGTAAAAAGCATTACTACTAATTCCATGGACTTGGCAGCCGAGTATCTCTAAAAGCAGATGTACCACCAGATGCTGCAGGGGAAGGAGAGGATGCAATATAATTTGTTCCTGATACAGATATTGTGGGCACGTTTGCAGGATTCCCCTGGTGCCCTGTGGGAGCAAAGCGTGACGGACTACCAGTTGCCCCAAAACTTGCTCGCGATGGGTGTGAAACCTTCATACAAAAGAGACTTCAAAAAATGAGTACACAGTGCGTCATCATAAGAAACCAGAGCAAGAAATGCAAGTTGATTTTTCCACTAATCCAGTGCGTCATATCATTGTAAAAAGTTTCTCTTAAAGTTATATTATTTTGAAGAGCTCCAACCCAAACAATTTGATTCACTGCCAAAGTGTGAGCTTGTTAGAGGCCAGCTATTGACAACTAATTCTATCTCTAGAACCCATCCATGACACTCCCCAAAGGAAACATCTTAGCAATCATCATTCAAGATCCTCCTTCTGGTTGTCCATCGCAGGCCTGGACAATTAGGTATTCACAAGTTGACTACTTAAGGTGATGAAGAACTAACCTAAATCCTGGAACTTAATTTTTTTCTTCTCAGAAATATTTAAGATGTCTTCATCATCTCATTTTAGCCATATTTCCTATATATTACAAGCACATATATCCATGTATCACACACCAAATGAGCACATGATGGTTGGGTTTTTTTAATCAAGCTCCCTTGCTGCCTTTGCACTTGAGGGCTAATCTGTATCCATACCACGGGCACAACATGGTAGCACTTCTCTGTTCAAAGTTTAGAGGAAGTATCACTTGAGCTATAACTCATTGGCTCCTCTTGACAAATGTCAGTTCATTCTGTTATTGAATCCATTCTTTGATTCAGACCAGACACAACTTGCCCCCAAGCTCATTTCTTACAACAATAGGCTAAAGCCAGGAACTCCACTGTAGTGCTAAAGGTTGGAAAAGGCTAAATGAGTGCAAAATGAGTGATTAAAACTGAGAAGAGCTTGTATTAGCATGGGACCAACTCAGCTGCCTGCAGGACAAGTTCTCACCAAAACCCAATGAAAAAACTATTATGAAAATCAGAAGTCAACAAAATGCGAAAGAAAGTAGAGAACAATTCCGAGCAACATGCTTTGATACTTTGCCACATGATACCAAGTTACAGTAATTTGTAAATGTTACCACGTTGTGTTGATTAGAAGCAGGCCTTCTAAGAGGAGACTCTGAAGATGGTGACATACTGCTCGTCCGAAGCATATGGCGAGAATGAATACTATGATTCAAAGGATCTTCAGCTTCTCCCCCTTCCAAATATCCAGCAAGGTTTGCCTCCATGCCTGACCTAGGAGTACCATGCCTAGTGAGTAACCCAGCATCATTTGTGGCATCCACTTGAAGTGGAGCAGGAGGGCGGATAGCCATTCCTTGCATACTATTTCGCCTCTTTAATTCCTCCTCTGCACTCAAGATCTGCTAGCCACAGCCAATCAATTTATATGAACAAACTCACGTCCAACAAACCAAAAGTGCAGAACTTAAGCAGAAAAGCAACACAAAGCAATGAGAGAAACCGATATCGACTCTGCCCACGGCTTACCTGCTTCAGTGCTTGTACTGGATTATGTTTCTTTGAATTCAAACTTTGTAACTTATCCTCGACCTCCCTTTTCCTCTTCTCTCTGTCGTTTAACACATCCAATTTGTTGCTTACCTAGCCAGGTAAGACAAATAAGAACAGTTAACAAGCATTACTAAAGAGGAGAGATGAAGAACTATAAACAAATAATCTGCGATTAAAATCAAATTACTTTGTAATTCCCTACTTCTATAATGTGTTCCAAGTTCTGAAGGTTCATGGTCAAGGAAAACATTCTCTCTCCAAATAAGCTAAGCTTCTTAAGGAATATGATTTGAAATTCACCGCCTTCTCTGTATTATTCTATGTGAATTCATAGTAGGCAGAACACTTATGTTTTATCGAATTCTATCACTTCTAATTAAAAAGACTTTTTTTATTAATATTTCCATAGCTGGGTATCAAAATGTGATTATCTTCATTGAGTACTTCCTCGTACCAAAACCACCACAAAGCTATCTGTCATTCGAAAAAGCGTGGACATTGTTGAAGATTCCAAATAAGCTGTCCACAATAACAGCATTTTCGGTCACAATTTGCAACATTTAATTCTTTTGGACATTTCGATATCCACTATTCGTCACCAATATCTCAAAATGCACAAAGTACCATTAACTACAACATAGTCTACAGCATGACAACTTCGAAAACTGATAAGACGTAGCATGAACAGTACCTCAAAATTAGGAGTTGCCGTGACCGCCGGTTTTGTTTGGGCCGGCAGAGCTTGGTTATTTGCACCGGCATCTCCCGTATTGGGAGCTTCCTCAGGCAATGGTTCAACCGCTTCCGCTGGGCAATCACCTCCGCCGCCCGATCTTCTCTGGTCTTTCTGATCCTTGTCCTCACCCGAAGGCCCTTCTCCGCAGTCAACGAACTTTTCCACTTTCAATTGAGGCTCAATAGAAGATGAATTTTCCTTCGGGGCTTCGTTTTGTTCTTTCGGTTCAGAGCTAGGGTTTGCGTAATGGTTAGAGGTAGTGGAGTTGAGGCGAGACATCGCTTTGGAGCGACGGTGCAGGAGAGATTTGAAGTCTCTAATGGTGATTTTAGGGGATGGTATAAGCCATCGACGAGGCACGTCGGGGACCCTGTGAAGGTTTCCTCTGTACAGCGACATCGCCACCATTTTTCCGTCAGTATATCTGTTTCCGCTCCCGTCCCTGTCACTAAATATGAAACACTCGTGCTATCCTACAGGTCGTTTACTGAGGAAAAGAAGCCATCCACAACTCGTCGAGGGGGTAAGATCTATTATTATAAGTCGTTTATTGGCCATTTTCCCTAAAATATAAATGCACTGATCTGCATTTAATAGATATTCAAAAAAAAAATCAACCACTATTTATAATTCAATCATCTAAATTTCACTACCATAGCTAAGCACCATAAAGATGGTTAAAACGACAGTACTGCTAGTTGCATGATCTTGAGAGTTCTAAAGATTCTGATACGTAGCTAAGCACACTGTACCCTCAGGGAAAACTTTTAGAATCTTCCACGGGGCAAGTTCAGGGAGGATCCAACATACAAACAGTATACTTTCAATAATTCAGAAAAGAATGGTCTGCTGGAAGAGGACAAGCAGTGATCCATCCGATTACATGAAACATAACTTTCAGCAGTAGTGTATCAGGAAGTAGTTCTAACAGTGTTACAGAACTCTGAAGTTGCTAGCCCATAAAAGGTTTTAACAGTCCTTAGTTCCCAACTACTATATACTCCTTGCCATAATATTACTGCAACTTGGAAGGAACTCAATAGTAGAATGGTTCCTCCGAAAGGTTAGGGAAGTCTAAGCACATGTCATATTGTTGATCTAGCATGGCCTCTACAAAAGAGATGTCAGACGACGATGAAGGTTGAAAGTGATTATGGGGGACTGCACCTTCCATGCCTTTAGCTTTAGCACATTCTTGGGCAGCAGCCTCATTACTGGGAGTCTCATTTTGTGGTATCGCATCTTGTTTTTGGCTAGCGGGTTTCTTTTATGAATGCTCAGCCATGATGTCTTGTTCCTGTGGTTCAGCTGGTATAAATGCATCGTCGAGAAGGAAGTCGTGCCAGCTTAAGTCTGGGGGTGACTTTTCCTTTGCTGCAGTGGAGCAAGTAAGAGAAGATGACGATGACGATGACAATGAGTCTTCGACGAAGATTGGCAGTGGAATGGTCTCCTTTTTTATGCAATTTGAGGTCTCTGTGACCAGCTTTATAGCTTGGAGCTCTGCCAGGAGATCCAGTGAGTGATTCCCATTGTGATTGTTACTCAAGAAGGTATCTTGGGTTCGTTCATTTTGGGAAGATATTGTTGAGAGCATTATTTGGCTGATGATGCTTGGGAATCCCAGTGATGAGGATGGAGATTGTTCTGATTTCAACATAGCTGCATTCGATCCAATTCTGGTGCCAGGTTTCCGGAGGCCTCCAATGTTTCCATAGTCAGCAAGTATTTGAGAGAAAGGCTTATGAGTAACGGGATCAATTCCAATTTCAGAAAGCTTCTTTCGCAGCTTGGTGGTCCAGTGGTTCTTAACATCATTGTCTGTTCTCCCAGGAAGTTGTTGGGCTATTATGGACCACCTGACCACATAAACCTTGGGAGAGAGATAGGAGGCATTATCCTTGCACTCGCAACAGAAACAGAATATTAAACAGTTGGCAGATATGTTTGACATGATCTTCTGATAAATCACACAACTTTCTCCCTACTATCCATAGAAAAGGCAAAATAGTTGTAGATGGCCAGCTCTGACCAAGAATGATGAGATTTTGATGTCTTTTTCTTTGTCTTTTTTCCTTTGTCCGCAGGATTTTGGAGGAATACTTTGGTTATTGCTCGTCACAGAGAGAAAAGGCCAAAACTGCTTGAGCATCGCAATATGAAACATTTCTATGGAATTAATCCCTTCATAAACCAGACATTTTATAAGCAATTTCTCTAAACCCCAGAAATTTGCTAAAGCACCAAGATCTTTTAATTAGTTAAAAATCCTAGGAGCAAGGAGTATGGTGATTGACAATAAAAGCAAGGATCCTAACCTCAAACGTAATTTAGAATAGCTGGTGGAGATTACATAAAGGCAAGAATGGGAAAGTTGCTTTAGAATGAAAAAAAAAATGATGAGATGATTATAGATCCGAGGCATTGCTCTGCCAAATTGCTTAGGAAATAATAAAAATTGTATCGTCTCACTGCATCCATGTGAAACTTTTCTGAAACATAAAGGCTTATAGTCATGTAAGTGTTGGAACACGAATATGGCGTCTTAGTATTGCAAGGGGAATGCATATGATGAACTATGACTTCTTTGATACAGACTACTGCTTCCGGAGAAATAAGAGTTGACAAATTTTTGCAAAGCACTTAATATTGAGAGAATGGAGATCATGATCTTATGAGCATTGCAGCATTATGTGTGAGAATGAAAATGTCGGATGACCAATAAGAAATTGAAGCTAAAAGAATGAAAATGGGAGACTGGAAAAGGAGAAAAACGAAACCAAACAGAATCAGTTGTTTAAAACAGTGACAAGGAGGGGAAGATAGCCCACCCGCTACCTATCGCGGCATGAAGCCTGATGATCATCTCCTCTTCTTCGGAGGTGAAGCTGTCATGTTTTAGATAAGGCCTCAAGTAGTTCATCCACCTTAGCCTGCGGCTCCTCCCACATCTTTTAAGTCCAGTCTGTCATGGGGGCAGAATATTAATTATGATAGGCGTGTAATAGCTGGCCTGCTCTATAGTTTTTTTAGAAGGATAAATACATAATTAGTCCCTGTGATATAAGCGAAAATCGAATTAGTCCCCATGATAAGAAAAACATAAAATTAGTTCCTGTGATTCCATTTTCGTTTGTCGTTGGTCCTCCATTAGGGACTGATTTTATCCATTTCTGAAATCACAAGGATTAATTTTATGTTCTTTTATCATTAGGACTAATTCGATTTTCGCGTATATCACAGGGACTAATTTTGTATTTATCCCTTTTTTAGGAGTATATAGTTTTCCTTAAATAGCTACATAATTATAGAGAATAGCTAGAAATAAGGGATGTTGCTCCTCCTTGATGCATTTTCCTTATATAACCTGTTTTTGAATTCTTTACTTGATGGAATGAGAGCAAAAGGAACAAGGGCTCGATTTTATTCTTCCAACTTGACATGGTATCGGAGCCACTCGGTTCTCAGCATCATTTGTTTCAACCCCTGTTCGGGTGGTTTTAGTGATTCTAGGGTGGAATCTTGGATTTTCTAGTCTCTTGGCTCTTGTTCCCACATCTTGGTCCATGTCTGAATTTTTTTCCTTTGTTCCCTTTTCTTCGACGTTCCTTTCCTCATGGAGAAGCATGAAGCTGTCTGCATCAAGTTTATCGGGAAGAATTATTCGACTTGGGCCTTTCATTTCCAGACCCTCATTGAAGGCCTAAAGCTGTGGGGCTATCTTGATGGCTCAGTGCCACTTTCAGCGAGTGACAGGGTGAGAAGCGGGTCTAATAGCTCGCTGCAGATGCCGGGATTCGCTCTTGGATTCTTGGATCTGTTGATCCTACTCTCATTCTTAGTATTCAACCCTATCCTACTACCAAATAGGTGTGGGAAAACATGAAAATTGTGTTCAATAATAACAATAGTGCAAGGCAGTTTCAGCTTGAGTTGGAAATTGCAAATTTCTCTCAAGGAAACTTGTCCATCCAAGAGTATTAATCAGGTCTACTCACTGTATGGACTGAGTATTCTGGACTTGTTCAAACCAAGCTTTCTGCAGAGGGTTTGGCTGTTGTGCATCAAGATCATGCCACACGACATCGGGACCAATTTCTCATACAATTGCGTCCTGAATTTGAAGCTACCAGATCTGCTTTGCTGAACAGGGAGGTTCCTACCTCTTTTGAGATCTGTCTTGGGGAATTACTGTGTGTAGAACAATGGGGTATTACTCAAGCTTTCTTAGAAAAAGATGTCAGCACCCACCTTGTAGTTGCTTTTGCTGCTCAAGGACGACCAAAGCCACGAGATCTAAGCACTACATTGTGCTTTAGTTGTAAACAATATGGCCATATCGCAGTCAATTGTCCCAAGAAAACTTGTAACTACTGCAAGAAGAATGGTCACATCATCGAGGATTGCCTCACAAGACCTTCTAACCACAAGCCAAAGGCTTATCAAGCTTCGGTTGAGTCTACTACTTCGTATGCTCCATCTCTTGGGGCCTTCTCTGCATCTGTTCCACCTATGACTCCCAACATGGTCCAGCAAATGATTATCTCAGTTTTTTCTGCACTAGGCCTTCAAGGTACCATCTATGATCCTTCTACATCTTGGTTACTTGATTTAGGTGCCTCGAATCACATGACTAGAACCTCTAGTATGCTTCAAAATATTCGCAGGTATCATGGTCATTCTCATATCCAAACTAATAGTGGTAATATCGTTCCTATTACGGCTATTAGGGATATTTCTACTAGACTCAAAGATGTCCTTATATCTCCGGGGTTATCTGTAAATCTGCTCTCTGTTGGACAGTTAGTTGATAATAGTTGTGTTGTGGTTTTCTTTTGTGATGGATGTGTGGTGCAGGAGCAGGAGCAGGGGTCGGGCAAAGAGATATCGAAGGGGCCTAAGATTGGGAGATTACTTCCCCTGCAGATCACTCCAAATCCACCTCATAGTGTGCTATCTTTTGCTTTCACTACAGTTTCTAATAAGGGTTTTGTTTGGCACTGACGTTTGGGTCATCCAAACGCTCCCTTTACCTTTATCTGCTAGAGACAAATAGTTTGATGTGATTCACAGTGATGTGGGCGTTACACCAGTTTCTTCTCATGCTCATTATCGATACTTTGTCACATTTATTGACGACTACAACCATTTTACCTGATTGTATTTCCTGCGCTTCAAGTCTAAGGTATTTTCAGCTTTCATCTGGATGTTTACTTATTTGTATGGTTAAATGTTTGTTTAGTAGTTTTTTTGTCATTTTAATTTAGAGTTTATTTTGTTTTGGAATTTAGTTGTTTAGTTGTAATTTTAATTTAGAGTTATTTGACAGTGTTTATTTTTTTTTGGACCAAGATGACATTTTTTATTAATTTGACAGTGTTTTGAACTTTTTAAGTTGGACGACATTGCACTGTTTTATTTTCGCAATTGGATCTTCAATTGATGCTTATACTAGTGTTATTTTGGGCCTTTTGGGTGCAATTTTGCCTCTCACAATACCTTAATTCCGGCCCACGAAACACAAAACTTAAAAAAAATCATTTTTGGGCCAATGGGCCCAAACCAAATATGGGCATTTTAGGCCCCGATAAGGAACTGGATTTTTCGGTTAATTCTGGAATGAAACCGAAATGAAAATTAAAATTTCGGTGGGTACCGGAACCGGAATGGGTCATTCCGGTTCCGTCCGTTCCGGTGCCCACCCTTAACCTTCGCAGGTCTTGAACATGGAGACTCCTCATTTATGCCTCTTTGGCAAACCTTCAGACTACCACCACCTTCATACCTTCGAGTGTGTATGTTTTGTTCATTTACCTCCACATGAATGTCACAAGCTATATGCACAGTCCGTGAAGTTGCATTCATGGGATATAGTCCTTCTTAGAAAGGTTTCTTATGCTATGATCCTCGTCTTAAGCGAATGAGGGCGTCTCAGATTGTATTTTTTTTTAAGAACATTTTTTTACTACTCGTTCTCTCTCTACTTCTGACGCTATGGACTCTGTTGTTCTCTTACTTGCCTTTGATGTTCCAACTCCCTCATTTGCTCGCTTTAAACCAAGGTTGGTACATACTCGTCGCCCCATTGCCTCCATCCGCAATGTGTCTCCTCCTACAACCCCTTCCTCGTTAGATGTTGTTGGTCTTGTATTGCCCTCTTCTAAGGCTGCTATTTCAGAGGTGTTACCTGCTGCCAGGCTGTTTACACGGCCTACTAGGCCTCCCGCCAGATTCTGTCTTGCTGCCACTCTGTCCAGTATTGCAGTTCCTTTCTCTTATTCCCATGCAGCAAAAGAGGACTGTTGGAGACAAGCTATGCAGGAGGAACTTAATGCGCTTGCGAACAACAATACTTGGGAGCTTGTTTCATGTCTTAAACCGTCAAACCTCTCGGTTTTAAGTGGGTGTTTTCTCATAAAATTTGCTCTGATGGTACTTTGGACAGATATAAAGCCCGTCTTGTTGCTTTAGGCAACCACCAAACATATGGAATTGACTACGTAGAAACCTTTGCCCTGGTTACCAGGATGACCACGATCCCTCTCGTCCTTGCTATTGTCGTTTCTCAAAATTGGCCTATCCATCAAATGGATGTCAAAAACGTCTTTCTACATGTTGATCTCAAAGAAGCAGTATATATGAAGCCTCCCTCTGGCTTAGAAGCGCCTCCTAATCATGTTTGTTGCCTGAAGCGGTCTCTTTACGGGTTTAAACAAGCCCCTCGTGCGTGATTTGATAAATTTCGCACCACTTTCCTTGGTCTCTCTTTTCAACAAAGTCAACATGATCATTCCTTGTTTCTCAAAAGGACTTCTACTGATCTTGTCTTGCTCTTGGTTTATGTCGACGATATTGTGATCACGGGTACTGATTCCCTTCTTATTCAGCAGATGTAACAAAATCTCCAGTCCTCATTTGATATGAAGGATCTCGGCCAACTAACTTATTTTCTTGGTCTTCAAGCCCATCGCGACTCTATTGGTGTATATATCAATCAGCAAAAGTATGCCCTTGATTTGATACTGCTTGCTCGACTCCAAGACACTTCCACTGTCGATACTCCTCTTGAGCTCAATGTTAAATATCATTGTAATGAAGGCAACCTATTTGATGATCATACCTTTTATCGTACGTTGGTTGGGAGCTTGGTTTATTTGACTATACCAGGCCAGATTTCTCTTTTGTTGTCCAACAAGTCAGCCAATTCATGCAAAATCCCTGACATCTACATTTAGCTAATGTTCGACGTATTATTTGGCATATCCAAGGGACTCCTTCACAGGGTTTGTTCTTCCTTACTGGCAATCCCCTTCATCTAGTTGCCTATCCTGACGCTGATTACGCTGGCTGTCCCAATACTCGTCGCTCCACTACCGGATGATGCATGTTTCTTGGAAATGCCCTGATCTTCTGGAAGAGTAAGAAACAAAAATTGGTTTCCAAGTCCTCAACTGAATCTGAATATCGAGCAATGTCCGCCATTGCCTCCGAGATCACTTGGCTCCGAGGCCTTTTATTTGAAGTCGGTTTCCCACAGCACAATCCCACTCCTTTACATGCCGATAACGCTAGTGCCATCAGGATTACAAATAATCTCGTTTTTTACGAGCGCACTAAGCACATCGAAGTGGATTGTCATTACATCCGCCATGCCTTTGAACGCCACCTCCTTACTCTTCCCTATGTTCCCACAGAACTCCAAGTTGCAGATATTCTGACCAAATCTTTAACGCTCCAGCGACACCAGTTTCTTGTCAACAAATTGTTGTTGGTTGCCCACCCACCATCAATTTGAGGGAGGTGTCATGGGGGCAGAATATTAATTATGATAATATTCTGCAACCAGCCTATTAACTCTGTTGACCAGAGTGATAGGCGAGTAATAGCTGGCCTGCTGTACAATTTTTTAGGAGTATATAGTTTTCCTTAAATAGCTACGTACGTATAGAGAATAGCTAGAAAAATGGATGCCGCTCCTCCTTGATACACTTTTCTTGTACCTGTTTTTGAATTCTTTACTTGATGGAATGAGAGCAAAGGAACAGGGGGCTCGATTTTATTCTTCCAACCTGACACTGTAAAACACCCCCACACAGCATCAACCTCATTAGGGAGATGACAATTGCTCTTAACTAGTCCAATCACAACCATGTAAGTGTAATCCAACTGTGTCGGAAATGAATTACCCTGTTTTTTTAGGAACAACTGTCCAGTTGCATGTGCCATACTTTAAGACATGTGCAAGTATCTTTGCATCTTCCTCTGCAGTCCAGTGACCCCTTTTAAGGTCCAGCTTCTCACAACAAGGAGGTCTTACCATCTTATCTCTCAATCCAAAAGCACATCGCAAAATGAAAAAGGAAGTAGGAAACAGAAAGAAAAGATGAAGGAAGTTGATGATGGCAGAGGTTGATAATAGTTGTGCAATTTTCATCATAGTCTCTTGTGCAAATGCTCTTTGAGAGGAAAGAGAGAATGGGGGCGAGGAGTTAAAGGTATTACAAGTGTGAAGGCACGAAAAGCATGAGGCTTTCTCCCAATTAACTTACGGGGCGTTTGTTTCCCGATTTTTTTAATCCTCAACATTTCCAAATAATCATAAAATAATACCTCTCTCCTCATTAAATTATAAAATAATATTATACTATTCAATTAAATCTTCTCTCTCCTCATTTTTTCATAAAATACTATACTTTTTCACAAACCCCAATACCCAAAATTTCTAAAACCCCAATATTTCCACAAACAAACACCACCTAATATGCATGAGGTATGGCATCTTGGCATAAACTGTTTGAGATGAAATAAGGATTACTCTCTCTCTTACTCGGCATACTGACATGCTTGGCTTCAACAGCACTAGAGTCAGGTTTGAATCGGGTGATTTATTTGGTTAAATGTAGATTTAATATAACTAAGTTGACATAAATTATAGACTTGTTTGTATTAGTTTGTTCATCGTGTAAAGGAAATGACTTCTGTTGTAGTTCCTAATGATCACAAGTTTCATGAGAGCTACTATTTTAGACAAGAGATCGTTAAACTAATTAAAGAAATGACATTGAAAACCCATTCCAGTTCTTCCAACTCGGAACAACCGAGCTTGCATGAGTAGAAGCTGTTCGGAATCTATGATACTGAGATCTTCAATCTCTATTTTCACTGGTGAAGCTATATCCTACAATGTGAAAATAAAAAGACAAATATTGAGAAACAAAAGCTAAAACCAAGAACATCACAGTTAAACAGTGAATCATCAAATTGGCAACAAGGTCTGCAGACAGAACAAAATTTATTGAAAATGTAGTTAACTAGGAGCATTGAGCTTTCATACAGCATGGGTTTTTAAATTATAGATGGCAGAGTATGAAGATGCTCATCTTAAAAACTTGTAACTGAGCATTTTCACACTGAAAGATATGGTTCTGACTACTGTTAGTCATAGATCAATGAGGCTGGATAGTCATCTCAAAGGGTATGGGTTCATTAACCACAGCCAAGGAGCATAATCCAGTAGTGAAATGAAATCACGCTGTAAAGCCAAAGGATAAAATTTACAAGCATTTCAGGTTAGCTCAAGGAGAAGACCAACTGATATCAGTCCCAATCGTTAGACGTCTTTAAGCTTGTTTTCTGGACATGAACACAAGTTTAGAATACTTTAGGATGAGAAGGACATATATTGCATGATAGATATTCGGACCTCAGTGTCGGCATTGGCTTACGATTTGCAACTTCAGCTACTCCCAAACCATGTACTGATTGTTATGGTGTACCTCGTTTTGTGTATAGACTGAACACCATGTCTTAAAAAACGGCCCAAATCATTACAAAAAAAAAAAACAATAAAAGGCCGACAAATCCTGCATAAATATCAAACTACTTTAAAGACAGATTGCCAGACAACAAAGACAGGAGCCCCCGATTACTGCAAAGTGCTCTGTTGCGCGGCTTTGACTTTGAATATGCCATTCTTGTCCAGGGGTTGAACGTTTAGGCCTAAAGTGTATGCAGGGTTTTGGGTTTAACTTTCCAATTTCAAATATCAAGATTTAAATATTATTTTGTTGTAAAGGTTTGTTTGTTTGATTAAGGTGTGAAATCATTTATATTTTAGCTAATTAAATAATATTAATTATTAGTTATTATGATATTTAAAAATAATAAAATCTGATTTTTAAAAAATCAGAAAATATATAATCCAAAAAAATAAGTAGAAAATAGTTTCATAAATATAAAAAATTACAAAATAGATAAAAATATGAAATTAATAAAAATATTCACAAAAATTAAAAGACCAAGATAACACTTGTGCAAAATTTATAAAACAAATATATTTTAAAAAATAATAAAAATAAATAATTAAAAAGATTGATTAAATATTTCAAAAACAAAAACTTAACAATAATTTGCATGAAAAAGTTACAAAAATACAAAAAAAAAGCTTACAAATATTGAGAAAAATATAAAAAATTTAAAACCAAATTGGGGCCACAATAAAAATTCACCAAATAAAGAAAACTAAAAAATTAATAAATAAAACAATTTTTAAAATCAATAAATAATATTAATTTAAATTTGGGGACATATAACAAATAAAAACCAATTTACAACAGCCATAAATAATTGTATAAACTAAATAATAACTAAATGTGTAAAAATATACTTCCAGAAATATTCTGAAAAAAACTTTCTCTTTGTTGTTGTAAATTAATTTTGATCCCTTATTTTAGTAGATTTCAATAAATTTTTATTTTTCTTGTAATAATTTTGATAATGATTATATTTTCTAATTATTGTTAAGTTTTTATTTTGAACATTTTAATCAATGTTTTTAATTTATATTTTTTATTTTGTAAGTAAAATTTTATTTGTTTTATAAAATTTTGCATATTTTTATCTTGTGTTTTTATTTCAAGAATACTTTTAATAAGTTTGATATTTTATCTATTTTTATATTTATGAAACAATTTTCTAAGTATTTTTTGAATTATATATTTTCTTATTTTATTTTTTTGAATATTATAATAACTATAAAAAATATTATTTAGTTTAATAAAGTGTAAATCATTCAAAATCTCAATTAACCAAACAAACCCTTACAACAAAATAATATTTAAAAATTTAAAATTTAAAATTTAAAATCTGAATCTTTTAAACATAAAAACAAAATCACAATCCTTTTCCAAACACGCCTTAGTGCCCACTTACTTAGCCAAGGCCCATTCAAAACATGTTTTTTTATTTACTGATTTGATCAAGCTTTTAATTTTTTCTTGCGGAAGGGGCGCTGCAAATCCAGTGCTTCTTCTGTTCATCTTCATTGGTGTGCAAGATATATGGTAATAGGTAGCATTCCCTTATTATTATTATTATTTTCCTACAAGCCTTGGATGGATCAAAAAATTTATTTGTAAATTTTATTAGAATTTTTGGAAAAATATATTAAAATTTGTAAAAGTCGTTGAAATTTCTGAAAATGTGTTTTTGGGCCATCTAAACAGAGGCCCAGTTATACATCCCACGTTAAGACTGTCATCGGGGGAGAAAGAGGGAGCTGGCTTGATTGTCATTTACCTGGGTGACACATGCCACTCCTCGACGACGTCGTATCTTCGTTTTAATACGAAAAAAAGGACACCATTGAGGGCATAAAACCCAAACGCTGGCAACGCCCACTAAAACTGGTTGCGTCAAGAATCAGAGGCTCGTTCCAAATGCCAACAAGGTATGATATTAAAATTTTGCAATATTATTGTCACATAAATACATTAAAAATAATGGTAGGTATGTATATATTATAAGAACAAAGGATTGGACATGCAATTTTTTTTTTGGGAAATTGGTAGTTTAATCCCTGGGTTTTCCACCCTTTAGCGGTTTGATCCTTAAAAAATAAACCCTAACAAATTACTCCCCAAACTACCATCATTTGACAAAATCAACCTTCCGTTACATTCAGTCTGATTTTTTAACGGAGAATGTTACACCTGACAATTTTTACACGTGACACTGCTTCATTCCAATGAGAATCGTTGGAAACTTCTGTCGTTGTCAGAGGAGAACTTCCACGTCTTTCTCTCCATCCCATTGCCTCTCAAACTCAGACATCCCCTCACGTCTTTCTCTCCATTCCAATCAAAATCGTTGGAAACTTCCACCACTACCGTTTTCTTAATCATTGACTCTCTCGTTGCCAGAGGAGAACGCACATCAAACCCATAAAGAGAGGGAGAGAAATGGGCCATGACTCCATGACGACCCTGAAACGAAGCTCAGCCGCTGGTCTTCCTACTACTACTTCTACAACAACCAGAGGCCATATGGTGATGAAGGCATTCAAGGTGGATCCTGTTTTGCTGCTGAACATCCTCACGAGGTGTATCAACCTAGGACGCTGATTGACTTGAACTTACCTGTTCCTTCAGAGGCTGAAGCTTTCATGACAGAGATAAAAGAAACAGAGCATGACAAAGTGAACAAGGAACTAGATGATCCCAATGTTGTCAAACCGTCTGACTCTGTCCCTAATCCTAAACAGCTGCCTAACATAAATTCCCGGAGACACAGCTGCCTAACATAAGTTCGCCTCACTAGAGCAAATACAGAAGGCGAGAGGGAGAGAGAACACACTATTTTTCGACCCATTGCTGAGAGCTTTGCAGTACAGCAGTTCATCCAAAAATTAGCTCAATATTTACGACCTAGTTTCAGCCATAAAACAAATTAAGAACTACAACAGAAAAAAAAAAATCAAGAAGGTTCTTCTTTTGTCTCCTTCTCGCTTTCGGGTCACTTTGTTTTTGAGCCCCGCAGGACCCACCTGTTGGGGAGGGGGGCTGCTGACATAATGTATGCCTATAAAACCATGATTTTGTTTGGCTGAAAAGTGTAGCAAATGGACAACACACTGCACACCATACCTGCATGCGGGTCCTTGCCAACTCAACAGGATAGCAAGAGACACACGCTAATGAGCGTGCAATCGACCCTGCAACTAATGGGACATATGGAGTCAAGTTCGGCACCCTTTGGGCTGTAAAATCTTCCATTACATTGCGCAAAACATCATAACAAGGCAAGTAGATGCCCACCTGGTTGACAATAAAAAGAATGATCTTCTGTGAGATAGTGCATGAAAGATGCAAAGGATACCTGGCATCTCAAAGGCACAGATCAACCCTAGGTAGAAGCGCAGAGCAAACTTCATACCTAACAGAGACTTACCGTTGGCACAACCGATGCTAAACTTGCAGTTGTGCCTCTCCAAAGTGTAGCAAATCCTTCCTGCACAAACTCATTCCTTCAAGCCCCAAGTGATAAGTGAGAGAGTAGCATTTTAGAAAGAGAGAGGAGATGCAATGCAAAACCAACGCGAACGTAACGGAAGGATGAAGCAGTGTCACGTGTAAAAATTGCCAGTGTAACATTCTCCGTTAAAAAATCAGACGGAATGTAACGGAAGGTTGATTTTGTCAAATGATGGTAGTTTGGGGAGTAATTTGTTAAGGTTTGTTTTTTAAGGATCAAACCGCTAAAGGGTGAAAAACTCAGGGATTAATCTATCAATTTCCTTTTTTTTTTTAATCTTTTGGGTCTTTTACAGAGAAGAAATATGTGGAACAGCTAATAAAGCTGCTTTTAACCTCAAATTATAAATTTTCTTTCCAGAGTAAGAGATTCAGACAGCCAGACAGGTACAACTACACCTACCTTTCGTTCGTGTAGTGGGGCTTCCAGCTTGGACACATATTTTTTGGACCTATTCTATAGTGCCCTGTTTGGAACTGACAAAAGGAGGCAAGAAATTTCAGTTTAAGGGAATGCTATTCTGTGCCCTGTTTAGTGGGATGAAAAAGTTTTTTTATTATTATTATTTATCACTTTCTGAGTTAAAAGGCATCAGCATTACGAAAAGTTGTCACTTTTCCAATGTAATGTGTATCCACGTGACACAACACTTTTTCCTTTTTCCGGCAATAATCCATTAGGATTTTGAAATGATTTTCCACATGGCGTGACCTTAGGACATTTTTATTAATTAATTTCATAATACTGCTAGGTGAATATATGTCCATGCGTATTTCATATTCATTCGTGATATTTTATATCTTTATATTATAAATGTTGAACAATAAGGAATTTAATTGGGTGTTTACTTTCAATTAAAAAAATCATTCTTAGAACCTTACAACAAAAAAAATTCTACAACCAAATATCATTTTTAACATGTTACATAAAAATAACTAAAACACGCATACCAATAAAGTTAACATCACCTGAAAATTCTCAAACACATAACTCAACCGAATACCCTCTTAATCTTGAGTTTGGCATAGATTTCACATCAGATCATCGGGTATTCTTTTTTTTTTAAACGTCTTTCTATCGAATTTTTGTCTAACTTCAGTAATAACGTAAGGTAAATATCAGTGAATACTTTAAGGAAACTGCCCAAGAAGTGAAATAGTGTACGGCGCAAAAGGAGTATATGAGGATGTTCGTTTGGAACAAAATTGTAGAATTCTTATAAAATTGCGAATATTTATGTGATGTTAAAGTTGTATTGATATGCGTGTAGAAGTTGTTAAATTGATTGTTATTTGTAAAAAAAAGTAATAAAATATTATATTAAAATACATATTTTTTGTGATGTTTAGATTATAAGTATAAAAATAATATATAAATCTTAAAAATTTAATATAAACGAACATAGGCTAAGTCGAACAAGTTGGAACAACAATATTTTGTGAGATAAAAGATAGACAATAGCTGATGTGACGGCAAATGTAGTTAGCTTGTAGCATATTTGAAAAGTGGGTTTATACTTTTCATTATAAGACAATTAATTTGTAGTGTAACTTAGTAGTTTATGGTGTAAAATTTAAAATGAATGATAGTTAAGAGAGAGTAAATGTAATTTTTTTTAAAGAAAAATCCTAAATCCAACGGGAAGGAGGAGAAGAGCTATCCCATTAAACATAACGAGTAGCTGCCTTTTCCCAAAGAAAGGATTATTGAAGAAAATTTAAGGTAATGGAGTGCTTCTTTCCTGTTTAGGATAGCCAATTGTTTCAAACAATCAAAAGCTACCAAAAGGAAAAAGCTTCAGATGATCTCAGAACAAAAAAAAAAATGGTATGGACGAGTTGGTTTGACACATCAAGAAACGAAAAAGAGAAAACAAACGAGTTGATTATACCGTAAATTGATCACGTAACACAAGATGCAAAGGGTCACAATTTAGATAAGGTTGGCATAAATGGCTACGGACAAAGATGAAACGGCTCGGAGGAAGAAAAGAACAAGAAGAAGAAGTCAAAATCATTGCAGGTATTGTGTAAGTCGCTTGCCACGTTTATGATTATACCGTAAATTGAGGTCAAAATCATGGCTGCAAAATGTTTGCTAAAAATATAAAACCCAAATGAGGGCTGCAATTTTGCGATTTAAAATAAAATTTCACATTATATTTTTTCTTCTGTTGGTTTTCATATAAATTGTAAGAATACGTGTGTTTTGTAATATTTGGATGGTAAAAAAAAAGTAGGATACAAATCTTAAAAAAAGTAGGAAGCGTACATGTCCTGACGTGTCATGATGTCATGAAATCCACAAAATTTGAGTTTTGTTAGTATAAATATAAGAATCTTTGACCCATCATATATTAAACTATCAGGTTTGACAACTGACACATTCTAATTATCAATTTTAAATACTTTGTGCACTTTGTTACTTTTTTAAACTAAATTGACTATAATATCTTTGATCACGGTAAAAATATTATTGTCAATTTATTAAGTTCTTTGAAATATTATTATCATAAATAATATAAATTGTTTAACATTAGTAGTTAGATGATAACATATATCAAAATTAATAATTTAATATGTAAAGTGTCTAATATTGATAGTTGAAGTACACGATATGTAAGAGCTAATAATTTATTATACACTATGTTCAACCCTCGTAATGGGTAAAAAATGTATATATATATATATATATTTTTTTTTTTTTTTTCTTGAAGATACTACGAATTTCAATAGCTTCCCCAAAATTTTCTGTATACCCAGAAGACAAAATTGAAGACGGCATGACATGATCACAAATTGAAGACGGCTAGAATGGTCCGAGCCGTGTTCATTGAATGGTTTCTGAAGTCGTCCAGTTGCTTTTCGCATGTACTCTCAACTCTGATCCTTCGAGTCTTTAAAACCTTAAGAAATTAAAATTTTAAAAAATAACAATATTCAATTATATTTTCATTGATTTTCCCAATCAAGTTCAACAAAAGGACAAACTCTACAAATCACCCTCCCCGAGTTTTCAAATAAATAAAACCAAAAGTAAAAGGCTAAAAGATACCTTAATTAGTGAGAAAAAAAATGAGGTTCCAATCGGGGGGCGAATCTACCGAGCGGGCTGTGGGGCGCAAGAGTCGTCAGTTGGGGGCTATCCCAGTTTGTTTTCTCCTTTTTTTTTTTTTTTTTTTTTTAAATAATTTTTAGAAGGGATGTTATAAACTTTTATTAAGGTCTAAATTTTTTTGACAGGCTGGATTGGAGTCCCTCAACCTTTACTTTTATGGCTATTTCAAAGGCCATTGTTAGTAAAATTTAAATATTTTAATTAATTTAGTACTTAAGAACGAGCCTGATATTATATATATCTCAATTAGGCCATTTTACAACTATTTTAGAGGTATACTACATTGAAACTAGCCCTAAGATGTAGTGTTTTCTTGCATTTGGGCATGCATTTTGGAATATATTTTGAATTAGCATTTTCTATAATATTTTGAGCATATTTGCAAACTAAAAATTTGGCCTAAATTAACTAGCTCAAAATTTTTAATCGAGAAAATAATAATAAACTATCTTCAAAACAATATTTTTCTTCTCATCAAATCATGTTTTCAATTACATTAAATATTACAAAAAATCATTCAAATAATTAAATTTTTTTACCAATTCTGTGTAAAATTCAACTTTTGCATTACTTTCTTTCAAAATTAAATAAAATTCTAATTCATCTAAAATTTTACAAAATTCCTAAACTTTCCATAAAATAATTTGTAAATAGGACCAAATGTACGAATTATACTATACAATTTTTTTTTTTTTTTAAAAACGATATAACATGTGGGTTTAACATTAGGTAATGATTAGGGCTGTGCATAACCGGTGCCGGTGGCGGTTATGGCCTCCACCGGCACCGGCACCGCTCTAGGCGGTTCTCCAAAAACGGGAACCGTCCCCGCCACCGTAAGGGGAACAACCGTCACCTAACGGTGGCGGTTTTGGCGGTGGCGGTGGGCGGTAACCACCACACACCGGAAATTCAAAAAAATTCAAGGAAAAAAATTTAAAAACCGCACAAATCAAAACAAAATTTCACAAAAATATAAACAAACTGCACAAATCGCAAGATCTCAACCCAAACTGCACAAAATCGCAAGATTTCAACCCAAATCACAGATTCCAAACCAAATCAAGCCAAATCAAACCAAACCAAACCAAACCAAATAGCAGATTCCAAGCCAAATCAAACCAAACCAAACCAAACAAAATCGCAGATTCCAAATCGAAAGAAACCAAAAATACAACAAAATAATCAAATCGCAATGAATGGGGGAGAGCGAGAGCGAGAGAGTTGCAGAGCGAGAGCGTGAGCGAGAGTTGTAGAGCGAGAGCGAGAGAGTTGCAGAGGGCGAAGAGGGAGAGGCCGAGAGGGGGGGGGAGGGAGGAGGAAGAAATGACGAAGAGGAGAAGAAATAGGGTTAAGTAGAAACCCTAGAAATAAAAACGACGTTGTTTCTCATTAATGAGAAACGACGTCGTTTCATAAATGTTTTAAAAAAAAAAAGCGGTGAAACCGCCCAGCGGGAGCGGTTTCACCGCTTCCGTCAAAATCCCCGTTATTTGGGGATTTTGACTCACCGGCACCGGTGCACAGTACACGGTGCCGGTACCGGCGGCGGTGCCGGTTAACCGGCCCACCGCCGGTACCGGTGCACAGCCCTAGTAATGATGTCAGTATTAAAATTAGAGTAATGTGACTTTTATAACATTTAATTCTTATGGTTTCTATTATTTTCTAGATTTTACGAACACATAATTGTACCTATAATTTTTAATTGATAATTGGGTTTGGACTATCTTGCCTAGGCCTGTCCAAAAAGCCGGCCGGACCGACCGGACCGGCCAAACCGGACCGGCCCGGATCGGTTTTGACCTAAACCGGTTGACTTTTAGTCATCCGGGTTGACCGGTGTATTCCGATCCGGTTCTGGGTTACCCTCATGAAAACCCGGGATCGGACCAGAGTATACCTCTCCAAACTGGCCCAAACCGGAAATTGGCCCAAAATGACAAGACCCAACCCAAAAATAGGCCCAAAATGGCATGTCCCAAACCGGCCCAGACCGGACCGGATAAATCGAAAATAGGACCGGACCGGTCCGGTCCAGTCTATATGCTTTGAAAAAGTTCCGGTTTGGCCGGTCAAACCGGACCGAACCGGCCCGGACCGGATGTTGGACATTCCTAATCTTGCAGATACTTTAATGTCTTCTCGTATACTTAAAAAATAATAATCAAACTGCATTAAAAGAGATTTCATATCATTTATAACATTTTAGCTGGAGTTATTATTTTAAAAAATTAAAAGAGATTTCATATCATTTATAACATTTTAGCTGGAGTTATTATTTTTAAAAATAATAATGGAGGGAAAGAGGGAGAGAGAGAGAGCATCACCTGTCTGTCACAGTGTTACCTCCGGTAGACATCTAATACTTTTAAAATTAATTGCAGCGGCGGAGCTTTTCTTTTTGTAGTCGCCGATGCGGACCCTTAAATATCAGAATGAACAGATTCCTGCCTGATTGATGTTGGATAAATGCACTCCTCAGATTCCCACTCGCTTCAGTAAGCACAACGGGTATGCTCGCTTATCTGCTACGCCATGTGGCAATCTTCTTGTATACACCCTCGTGACCACCTGCCCTGGGTCAATTACATTAGAGCTTTTCATCGAGCTTGAATGGGACATGGTTTCATTCTTCCCGATAGGGCTGAATAAAATGGGGCCGGATTTGTTGTCGAGTCCGGTTATATATTTTTAAATGCCGTTAAGATCGGATTGTATTTATTAATATAAATAAAAAATATTTTTATATTTTTTAATACAAATTGTAAATTTAAATTAAAACTATACATTTTTATATTTCCTCTTCTTTTCAAAATTAATCTAAATTTTAAAATTTTTTAAAAATTGAAACCGGCCTGGACAATATTTGGTTGGACCGGACCGGACCACTTATAAGTGGTCCGGTCCGATTCTCTATTTTAGTAAGACCGGAAATTTGATTTGCCGCCCCAACTCCTGAGACTATAAAAGACAAATTGAAAATACTACATTTCTCTTTTTCGCATTTTTATGATTTTAATCTTATGTTAATTTTTATATATGAGATCACGCCTTAGCTTAATATAAGATTAAAAAGAGCATTATAAATAACAATTTTTAGAAATCTAACCGAAAATAAAAAATGCAAAATCTTATTATGAATTTTGCTGAGAATTTAGCATTTATAATAAAAAACTTATGCACCTATAAAATTAAAAAATCTAAAATAAAAATTTATCCTCCACAAAATGCATGTTTGAGTAACTGCCTCTCAAAATTGGCTTATATAGCTTCCAATTTCAATTACCACCAAGATTTTTAAGCTCCCAAAAATATATTTTTATATTAAATCAAGTAAAAAAAATCTTTACATCCTTATTAATTTTCCATCCATCCTTTTCCTGACCCAAAAGTTAGTTATATAATCATCATCCGTTAGAAAAAAACGGTCATTTGGTCATTTTCTTTTTGACCCACTTAGGGCAGATGAAAATGTGACCCACTTGGATGCGAGTGCTCCAGCGAGTAGGCTCCACCAAGCATCTTTAGTTGTCTTTTTCCCTTTTTTTTTTCTTTTCTTAATTTATTAAATTTATGATTTCTCAAATATTCAAGCCCCCAATTCTTAATAGTTCCTCAATTTGAAAATATTCTCTAATTCCAGGAAAGAGGTCTCGTCACCGACCTCAATTCCAATTCCCCATCCCTCAAAACGCCTCTGAATAAGGTCTTTAATTTCCCTCGCTCTACGCGCTTGTGGCCATTGTTGCTGACCTAACTCTCTTTCCCTCTAGCCTCTCAAATTCTCTATATATTTCTTCTGTAATTTTCTCATTTTCAAAAGATTTTGAACACCAACACAGTGCAAGATTAGAGATTCGTTTCGGGTTGCAGGGGGTTAATTGTGTACAAAATTGGGGGATGAAGAGGGGTAAATTGGAAAAGCTCGATATGTTCGTGTCTCTGAGTAGGCAGAGATCATTTCAGATTCTGATCGGAGCGGGGCTTTTGTATCTGCTTCTGGTAACCGTAGAACTCCCCTTCGTGTTCAGGACTGGGTTCGGTGCTGTGTCCCAGGAGGGTCTCTCTCGGCCCTCTCAGCTCGAGTCCGAGGAGGAATTTGAAGAACGAGAAGCCCCGTCTCGCCCCCACAAACTCATCTCCCTTACCTCGTCCCAGCCGACTCAGTCTCGACCCGTCAAGTACAAGATTCTATCCGGCTTGGCGTTCGACCCGAAAGCTTTCGATTCGGTCCGTGGGGACGGGGCTTCGGAGCTGTACAAGTCGGCTAGAGTGGCCTGGGAAGTGGGGAACACGTTCTGGAAAGAGATTCAATCGGGAAAAGCTAAAGCTATAGTTGAGAAGAACGAAAACCGGTCGGTGGAGCGGTGTCCGCATTCCGTTTCTCTGTCCGGGTATGAATTCGTTACCCGAAAGCAAGTCATGGTGCTGCCCTGTGGGCTCACGTTGGGATCGCACTTGACTTTGGTCGGGCAGCCGAGGCCGGCGCATGCTGAGCACGAGCCGAGGATATCGCTGGTGAGGGACGATGAAGACTCGGTGATGGTGTCGCAGTTCATGTTGGAGTTGCAGGGTTTGAAGACTGTTGAGGGCGAGGACCCACCTAGAGTTTTGCATTTCAATCCAAGGTTGAAAGGGGACTGGAGCGGAAAGCCCGTGCTTGAACTCAATACTTGCTATAGGATGCAGTGGGGATCCCCGTTAAGGTGCGAGGGGTGGAAGTCTAAGGCTGATGAAGAAACCGGTGAGTGACTGATTAATAATTTGCCGATGAATGTACGTAGTATTCACGGTGGAGCTGCTTTATGTTCGGTTTTCTTTGGTTGATCTGTTTGAGTCATTGGATAGGTGAAATGAGGTGGTCTTGATGCATTAGAGACTACTCTTGGTGCGGTAGCTCGTAAAAAAGCTACCTTTACTGGTGAAGCATTTGTGGATGGTAAAGGAACTTACAAGTGATTAGTAGATTTTATTCCAAGGGTCGTTATATTTCAAAACAAATTGCTTATGGGGTTTTATATTGCATACTTTCTGAGTGCATTTGAAGGAAGTACTATATCTCACAGCAGCATAGGTATTTTGCGGTTTTGTGTGAATGTTTATGTAAATAGTTTAGTATTTTACGGAAAACCACTTCTAAATTGTAGTTGCTTGAGATTTGTTGATGTCTCAGGGTTTGAAAATTAGGAATTGGAAAACTAAGGTTTGGAACGGGAAAATAAAAATGTGGTTGGTGTCAGTTATTCTTTGGAAATTCCTTTTGACATTAATTTTAGTCCACTTCCTTTCTATTTCATGGACTGCAACCCTCGAGCATTATATGGGGAAAAAATGGTTTTGAATAGAGGATTTTGTTGGAGTTATCTTCGATCATGTTTGTACCTAGATATGTTATATGGGCCATTTGCTCCGTCAAATCTGCATGACCCCTTTCATTTTCTGAGCCTGTTCTAGAAAGCACCATTATATATAGTGGGAAACTATTTCTTTTGGCTTCCTTATGTTTTCCTTTGGTAACAGCTAAATTGAGCAATTCCTTTTGACTGGCTGCAGTTGATGATCAGGTGAAGTGTGAGAAGTGGATTCGAGATGATGACAGCGGGTCAGAGGAGTCTAAGACGACATGGTGGTTGAACCGGCTGATAGGCCGAACGAAAAAGGTTACTGTTGACTGGCCATACCCATTTGCAGAGGGCAAGCTATTTGTTCTTACCCTTAGTGCGGGATTGGAGGGTTATCATATTAGTGTTGATGGGAGGCATGTCACCTCTTTCCCTTATCGCACCGTAAGTATTGTCCTACAAACTTCTTTTCTCAGGATGGATGTACATTTCTTTTAAGATTGTTTGTTAATTTCAACAGGGGTTTACTCTGGAGGATGCAACTGGGCTATCAGTGATTGGGGATGTCGATGTCCACTATATATATGCTGCCTCTTTACCTTCATCACATCCTAGTTTTGCTCCACAACGGCATCTTGAGTTTTCAGGCAGATGGAAAGCCTCGCCACTTCCAGATGGCGGTGTGGAACTTTTCATTGGTATTCTTTCTGCTGGCAACCATTTTGCCGAGCGGATGGCTGTAAGGAAGTCTTGGATGCAGCATAAGCTTATCAAGTCTTCAAATGCGGTAGCTCGTTTCTTTGTAGCACTGGTAATTTTAAAAATTTTTGGCACTTGTAGTTATGATGGTTTTAGTAAAGTACAAAACATAAATATATGATTATTAAAGACCTTTTGAATTGATATTCGGACAGCACGCAAGAAAGGAAGTTAATGTTGAATTGAAGAAAGAAGCAGAGTTTTTTGGAGACATTGTTATTGTGCCTTACATGGATAACTACGATCTAGTTGTGCTGAAGACTCTTGCCATCTGTGAATATGGGGTGAGTTTGTGGGAAAAATTACAAACTGAAGAATGTTAACATTAACTCGTGGGTTATCCTTTAATGGCAAGTATACTTAATGTCTTCAATTGTTCTCAGGTTCGAACAGCATCTGCCAAGTATATTATGAAGTGTGATGATGATACATTTGTGAGAGTGGATGCAATTTTTGACGAAGCAAAGAAAGTCCCCGATGGTAGAAGCTTGTATATCGGGAATATAAATTACTACCATAAGCCCTTGCGCTATGGTAAATGGGAGGTTACATATGAGGTACGGGAGAACCTACTGGCCTTGATACCCTTGATATAATTAACTAGTTTATTGGTCCTATAGTTTGCATGACTTTTAACCTTTTATGTCGGGTGAATACATTATTTTTTGGATAATATTTGTAAAATTTCATCAAGTCCTCTGTATTATGGTGTAGTTTTTGCAGTTAGACTTTTCTACTGGTTATGACATCCAATTGATTGGTGGACTTGCCTTGATTTTCTTGTAGAACTGGTTAAATGTGGGATGATTCCTGACTTCATATTTTTATCTTTAGATTTTGCTTGTGAGGAGATTTCAATCTTGTGTAACCTAGATCAGCGTTCTTCAATTGTAGTTTTGAGTTGTGAGAATTTTCTTTGCTTCAATGAAAGCGATTCTCCTGCAGTGCTTGTGTCACTGTTGTTCTCCATTATGTGTTTCAGGAGTGGCCAGAAGAAGATTATCCACCCTATGCTAATGGACCAGGCTATATTTTGTCATCAGACATAGCACACTTCATTGTATCTGAGTTTGAGAAACGTAAATTAAGGGTAGGCAATGGATCCTCTCTCTCTCTTTTTCTCAGTGTGAGTGGGCTAGTGCAAGCGTGGCGATAATGGGATGTATAGCTTCTTTTTGGCTGATTCTCGATGTAATTACAACTTTGTGCAGATGTTTAAAATGGAAGATGTGAGTATGGGAATGTGGGTGGAGCAATTCAACAGCACAAAACCGGTTCTTTATCTGCATAGCTTGCAGTTCTGCCAGTTTGGGTGCATAGAAGATTATTATACAGCTCATTACCAGTCCCCAAGGCAGATGATCTGCATGTGGGACAAGTTGCAAATGCAGGGAAGGGCTCACTGCTGCGACATGAGATGATAATTGTGGTGTGGTCGATCTTCAGAATCTGATATAGAGCAGGGGGAGAGAAACAAGTTTTGCAGTGATAGCATGATGTTATTGTATATTTTGGGTGGGTTTGTTTCTGGCCCTGTATAAATGCCGTTACAAATTCGTTCATTTTTTCTCGCTCCTTGTGTTTTTCACACCTTTGTTCTTCCTCCCTTTCTGGGCCGGATGTTGGAAGATGAAAAGATTAGAGGGAAGAGCTTGATACGAATCCAAGTTCTGTAATTTACATCGGACCAAACCAGATGGAAATGATTATCATTCAGATTACAAGTCCTGGCCTCTTGAAGCCCATATGTACAGTAATAGTCCTGACTAGTATCTTTCCTCTGAATTCGATTCCTTGTGCAGATACTGGTCCAGTTCGAGTCCGGCATGTGGCATGTAAGTATCCAGATTTCCCTCACCGAAAAAAAAGGGTAGAAAAAGTAGTATTATGCGGTACGTTAATTGAGTGTCATTCTCGGTCGCATATATCTGTTGCCTCATTGATAATGGTGGGTTTTATTGGTCAAAATTTGATCATATGTGAAACGATTATGTTTCTCCTGTTAAAGATGTAATTATTTTCCTTCTAGGAAGATCCATATTTGTCGGATTTTATGGCTGAACAAGTATTGGTAGGTGGAATCCTGCTTCTGAAGCTGAACTGAACAGTCTCGAAAAACCGAACTGAGTTGAATAGATTCTCTCGATCGTCGAATGGTTTTAGTTTGGCGGATTGGTTGTCGGGTTCCGAGGATCCACACCTGAGAGTGATGATCGTCAAGCCTACCTATATATCATTAAACGAGTCGCGGAGGGAAATGGCGGACTCGATACGTTGCCACTGCAATTGATTGATGGAGATTGTGTTGGACTACTTGACTGGCGCGACCATCTGCTCCGCGTCTTAGAGACCCAATACACTACATGACCACCCGAGTGACGGCAATGAGTCAATCCGTATGGTCGGCTCTCCGAGCCCTGTCCTGTCCTTCTTTAGGCTCTCTACTGTCGTCTCCCAGGCCCAATGGAACCTCCGGTTCGTGATTTCACTCACTCGGCAAGTGGCAATTAGGAACACAAATTTCTTGTTTATTCTCCTGTTTTTGTTCTAATCTTGCAATGAACAATCAAGGATTAAAGGCTGCTCAACAAATTATCCGAAACCATAAGAATTTGACACAAGGTTAGTACCGGTTTCTGGTATGCACTAGTGAAGTGTATCGAAAAAAAATTCTCAAAACAAACATGCCCTAAAATTTCATAAAAATTGTAAAGAAAACTAAAGACCCAGGGGGTATTCAAAAATTTGGGGGGACATGGCCCCTGGCTCCGCCACTGCCTGTTGGTGCCGTGCCGCGGTTGGCTTCATAGCTTAAGATATTCTAGCTGACTACGAACAAAACAAAGAGAAAATCGAGTAGATGTGTGATTTAAAGAGCAACTCGGGCTACAACTCTAAACTCACAAGATGAATAGTATGGATACCATAGAAGAAAGTTGATATCTTGACAAGAGATCTCATGATTGTAATACTTTCATTCATATTTTAAGAGGTTACAAACGTTCTCTATAGAAGTTTAACTACATCTTATTAGGATACAAATCATAGCACTACTTATTATTCTAAAATAGTGCATGATTCCCTCTATCAATCCAAGAAATGATTCTTAAATCAAGACAATAAACATAAGTAAAGATTACAAGAAAGAAAATCTTATAAGGCATCATTTGCTATATCCCTAGTCAAAATAAACACATAAGGAAAGATTCCTATTCTTCAATCTCTTAAAATCGTGGAGCAAATGCCTCCTTAAATGGTGCCTTAATCCATAGAGCAAATCTCTCCTTCAATAGTGCCTTAATTGGTGCCGCCACCAGTGGCTCCTTGGAGGTGTAACTGGATATGTTTGCAAATACATAATTTTTTTAATTGAGGGTAATATAAATTTTATTGGAGTTTGTGAAAAAGTTGTTAGAGTTCAAGCTGTTAGACTTTATAAAAAAAGTCTTGAAATTTATAAAAAAATTATTAAAATATGTAAAAAAAATGTTTGAAAAAATTTTAATTTTATTTATTTATGCTCCCCAAATAGCAATCATGTTTTAAGAATTGTTAGATGCAAACATAATTTTCTTTCTAGAAATTTTTATTTTTTTTCTTTTTCACACCAAATAAGGGACACACAATAATTTTCTTTTTCTTTATTTAAACTTATTTTAAAAAATAATAATAAAACTTCAAAAGTATCACCCTCTTCATCAAATCATCTTTCTATCAAAATAAACATAAAATTTTTGGGGTAAAGTCATAGTTAGCCCCCTATGTTTGGGCAAAAATCATAGTTAACCCCATATTTTTGAATCCAACAATTTGATACCCATAACTTTCACAACCTATCAAACTTAGCCCCTTGTCTAAATCAGGTGTTAAGTCCGACGAAAATTCGTGCAAAATGACCGAAATGCCCCTCCAAAGCTAAAATTTAAAATAAAATAAAATAAAATATAAATTTAAGAAATAAATTAAAATAAATATATTATTGAAATAGAGTTTCAATATAGTTTTATTTAAAAAATATTAATTTTTGAAAAAATATCATTTTTTATTTTTAATGAATTTTTTTTATTTTTTTAGTTATTTTATTTTGGAGGGCATTTTGGTCATTTTTCATGCTTTTCCGTCTGATTTAACGTCTAATTTAGAAGGGAGGCGAAAATTGATAGGTTTTGAAAGTTATGGGTATCAAATTGTTGGATTCAAAAATATGGGGCTAACTATGATTTTTGCCCAAACATAGGGGGCTAATTATGAGTTTACCCAAAATTTTTTAATCAAATAATCTCTCTTTTCATATTTTTTTGCAAGCTCTAACAAAACTTCAAAATTTTCCAACATACTCCAAAATATACTTCAAAATTTTCACTATTTTTTCATAAAATCCAATAAAACTCTAATGTATCCCATAATTTAGCCAAAATTTTCTAAAAATTTTGAAATGCAAATTGGTTTATAGATATTGGTTCACACTACGCGTTGGCCCAAGCTAAGTTTTATCCTGCACCAAATCGTAGTACACATGGGACCCCTATGCTATTGCCCCTTTTCCAAGCATCTTTCTCCCGAATAAACAAGCAAAATAAAACGAAATACAGACTCACTTAACCCAGCAGAATCAAATGCAAAACCTGATTTTCCATATGATATGAGATTGACATATTTCGTGATACACTGCATCAACAAGTGCAGGTAGCTGTAATCTCCACTCTTCTCTACCCCTGCATTATGCAGCAGTCTCCTTATTACCATTATCCAAAAAAGGAAAATAGAAAATAGAAAAAAAAGTACTGTCCTCCCTGCTGAATTAAATGCAGAATGGTTAACCAGAGAAAAAAAAATCCTCAGAATTGTCTGCAGAAACATTTTTCGCATGGGTTTCGTATAGGTTCCAAAAAGAGCATCACTACTCAGAAAAATTTGACCGTTTGAAACTGGATCAGCAATCGTACTGTACTCTTGTTGACACGTGATATTGCCTGCATATGTCCAAATTTTTCCGGAGTAAATGAGTCATTGAAGTAATGTTCTTAATAAATAGAACCTACGTTAGAGTTTAAGTTAAATCGATATTTTTTTGTTAATTTTCATTAACAATTATTACTGACAGGACTTTAAAATGCACGTCATAACGAATTAGAAAGTGTTACCTGTCCGATTAAAACATTCACGCCACATCTATGCTAAGTGTTTGTCAGCTCACCACGTTTAGTTAAAAAAAAGAAAAATAACTTAATGAGATGATGTCGTTCTTTCTATTGCAGACACTGACATAAAATGTGGCATGAATATTTTAATTGGACAGATGACGTTTTCTAATTCGTTAATAATGACCGTTAACAGAGCTAACAAAGAATATACGAAAAAATCTCGATTTGACTTAAATTGTATCTCAAAGACCTTTTTATTAAAAACATTACCTCGTATACTCATTTTCAACCTTGATATTTCTCAAGTATCCTGAGTGCAATTAAGCCATAGAAAGAGAAGACTAAAACACAAACAATAGGCACGGGACAGTGGAAGGCCTTAGGCTTTGCCGCTTTCTTGGGGTCCCCCTCAAGAGTCCTTGTGTACTTACGAAACGTCCATGGCCACGAGAGTGACACGACCGTGGCGTATGTCTTTTTTTCAGTTGAGAAAGCGACCCTGTCTTATCATAAAATTATAATGTCGAAAATTAAAAATTAAAAATATTAAAAAATATATATAGTACTATATACTACTACTGGTAACAATTGGGTTAGAGACAGTAGTCTCTGATCACATGTAGCTGTGATTTAAACATTAACATTAGGAAGAAAAATAGCATAGAAGACATTTCAACCATAATACTATTCATTATATTTACCATATTCTTTAATAAGTTTTAACATCAAATCAAATACATGAAGATTCCTCAGTTTTTAGATACATTAAAAGGTACAACTGTATCATCAATAATTGGAGATTTAAAAAAAAAACAGCATTATACTCTAGGACTGATGGTATATAAGTTCAAACTTAGTATTCCATTAAAAGCCACTATTTCAATGTTTTACAAACATGTGGGTTGAGGACATAACGAGCTATACTTTGGTTCCTTCGTATTAACATTTCTAAAAGCAAGACAAAATAAACACCAAACCCAGAAGACAATATGTATTTTGGTATAAAACATTATAAATATATATTATAGGTTCAAGTTGTGCAACTTCCATAGCTTTGCACTGGACAATAAGCCCACAGTCCAACTACTTTGCCCCAAACATGTATGTCAATGCTCCCAACATCAAGATAATTAGAGATTCATTCGTCTAGAAATTAATAAATGCCTAAGTGTCAGATTTCACTGTACATGACATCCAATCTACTGAAACTGGTGTACACAATAGAAGTCTACAGTACATGCAATTCAACGGCGAAGCTTAGCATAATAGTCATTCCTTACGATTTATGAAGCTACAGAATGGAGTAATGAGTTGGCCTGGATTCAATGGGTGTCGGCTCAAGCTAATTATTAAAATAAAACAAAGTACATGTAATTTTTTTTAGTGGAGCAATGGGTGGCGGCCGGATTCGCTATCCTGCTTCCGCCATTATTGAGACCTAACATTTTCATCCTCTAAAATTTTCATCTCAATAAAATAATTTTTCAAAATTCTATTTTTTCTGTTAAATTATCACTTTTTATTCTAAATAAATATAAACAATTTATTTAAATTATTATTATTTTATTAATTTTTCATTAACTCTAACACTTCAAAAATTTTTAACTCTGAAATTAACGTCTGCATTAGTCATCTTTGGAAAGCAGGACTACCTACCCAGAAAAAAAAGGACAGCGAAAAAGAATAAAGAAGGAAAAGCATGACTAACCTTTTCCAATGGTCTAAGAGGCATGAGATGACTTCATGGATTCTTCGTGGCGCCATGGTCCCCAACTTCCCAAGAAAAAATAATACATTTGTATGAATGCAGGGCTCTTTTTGACAATTCTCAATTGGTTCATGGGAATGGACGTCATGTGGTTATCTGCAGCTGCGATTTCTAACACTGCTTTCTGTGACCTGCAATTATCCATGTCTTTCCCTATTCTTTTTTGTTCACAGAAGGAATCTCTATTCCAATAGGAACTGACAGGCTGCAAAGAAGATTAAGCATAGTTTAAAGACTTCAAGAAAACAAGCATAAAAGGACCCGCATGAACCTCCCAATTTTGTCATCTTCTGTCTATCAAGGGCACATTTCGATCCATTGGCTACCGAAATTCTTCTAGGTGGAAAAAGAAAAAAAAGCATTTGTGCCCACCTTTTCTAGGCTTTTTACACTCTCATGTGCGTGACACGTGTTCCACAAGGACACTTATGGGAACGTGGATTTGGTTATCTTTGTTGCAGAACTCTTTGCCACCGTGCACGTGGTTCTTCTAAAAACATTGTTAGTACATGATTTCTTCCTTTTTTTTTTTTTCGGAAGACCATAAAAATATATCTACAATTTTTCAAATCAAGCATGATTGAGATTTGTATAATCCGTTTTAATTAGTTGATTATGATGATCTTGTATAGTTACTTTCTCACCCTATAAAAAGATGGCTTCTTAAACAGTTTCTACCCACCTCAGAATACACACCAGCATTCTTCATTTTCTGGGTCTTTAAACATAGAAATGGTAGCACCAAATGACCCAAAAGTAATAGTTTTAGAACTGGGTGTCGTTGGCTACTAATTGCCTTTTGGCTGTAAACACCAAACAGTGCTCATTGCCCGCCTTCTCTTTTGTTCATTTCCTATCAGCACAGATATCGCCAAGAAAAGCCTCACCTTTGCTTAAACGATAACGCAGAAGAATCCCAGATGCTAAAATCCACAATGTTTTCGTCAACCATGACCGAAATGTGGGCAAGAATGGGCTCGACCATAGCCAGCTTCATGTTTGTGTGGGCGATCGTTCGCCAGTACTGTCCTTATGAGCTTCGACGCTTCTTTGAAAAGTATTCGCACAGACTCATGGGCTACTTCTATCCCTACATTCGGATTTCGTTCCACGAGTTCACGGGAGCTCGGCTCAAGCGGAGCGAGGCCTATGCTGCTGTCGAAGCATACCTTAGCGCCAACTCTTCCAGGAGCGCAAAGAGACTCAAAGCCGAGATGGGCAGAGATAGCAGCAGCCTGGTGTTGAGTATGGACGAGTATGAGAGAGTGAAAGATGAGTTTCGCGGTGTTAAAGTTTGGTGGGTGTCGAGCAAAGTCTCGTCGTCACCGACGAGATCCATGTCGTATTATCCTGAGCAGGAGAAGAGGCTCTACAAGCTCACGTTTCACAGGAAGTACCGTGACACAATCACGGAGTCATACTTGGACCATGTCGTGAAGGAAGGGAAGGAGATTAGAGTGAAGAATAGGCAGAGGAATCTGTACACAAATAGCCCTGGTTACAAGTGGCCGAGCTACAAGCAAACCATGTGGAGTCATATCGTGTTCGAGCATCCAGCAACCTTCGAAACAATGGCGATGGAGCCGGAGAAGAAGAAGGAGATTATTGAAGATCTGTTGACTTTCACCAAGAGTAAGGACTTCTATGCAAAGATTGGAAAGGCCTGGAAGAGGGGTTATCTACTTTATGGGCCTCCGGGTACTGGGAAGTCGACGATGATTGCAGCAATGGCGAATCTGTTGCACTACGATGTCTACGATCTTGAGCTTACAGCAGTGAAGGACAACACAGAGCTGAGGAAGCTTTTGATTGAGACAACCAGTAAGTCTATGATTGTGATTGAAGACATTGATTGTTCGCTTGATCTTACTGGTCAGAGGAAGAAGAAAGCAGAGAAATCTTCAGATGACGAGATTGAGAAGTCCCTTAAGGAAATTGCTAAGAAAGAAGCAAAGGAAGGGGGCAGCAGCAGCAAAGTCACTCTTTCGGGGCTGTTGAATTTCATTGATGGACTGTGGTCCGCTTGTGGCGGAGAGAGACTGATTGTTTTTACCACTAATTATGTGGAGAAGCTGGATTCGGCACTCATAAGAAGGGGGAGAATGGACAAGCATATTGAGCTCTCTTACTGCAGTTTTGAGGGGTTCAAGGTGCTTGCAAAGAATTACCTGAATCTCGAAATGCACACCATGTTTGATACGATTCAGAGGCTGATGGAAGAGACGAAGATCACACCTGCCGATGTTGCGGAGAACCTTATGCCAAAGTCCCCAATGGACGACGCCGAGAAATGTCTGTCACACTTGATACGGGCTCTCGAGGAAGCCAATGAAGCAGCAGCAAAGAAGAATGATGAAGACGTGAAAGAGAATGAACCAACCAATGAAGACTCTGTTCAGTCCGAAGTTGACCAAGAAAAAGTTATTGTGTGAGTGAGCTTATTGTGTGAGCGAGCTTATTGTGCGAGCGTGTGAGTGAACGGGTGAGATTAAAAGTTTAGAAATCTAATAGCTGAAACAATGTCACGTCATATAATGAACCCGACCCACTAACCCGACCCGCGAAATTGACCCGGTTTCATTAAATAACGTGTCATTTTTTCAGCCATTAGATTTCTCAACTTCTAATCTCACCCGTTCACTCACACAACAAGCTCACTCACACAATAACCGGACCCAGTGCCAATATGCTATTCGAGAAATCATGAATCTATTTGCATGCCAAAACTCCCTACAGAACCCTGGGTCCCTGACACATTAGAGCAAAACCAGTAGCACTGGCAGTTTTCCATGGCCATCTTCAACATAGCATTTAGCAAATTGTATCCATGAAACAAGAGAGCATAGACACACAATTAACAAATCGAAATCTTAGAAACCAATAACCTTTTGAGTGGGGATCTTAATTCCATTACCAAAAACACGATAGTTCTAACCTTGATTGCTTTATCAGCAGAGGTAAGCAACACAACGCGCAGATCAATGATCATTGTCATGACAACGAAAGCTAAAAGCTAGAAGGCTCTAAACTCTCGTAGGCCAAATTTTGATCTGTTTCCATGCTAGTTTTAAGGGTTATTTGTGTCGGGTAGATTAATAAAATCCAACACAATTTGTTTCGGTCCTAAAAAATATGCTAACCAGATCGACAAGAAAAGAATACCATTCAATCACAAAACAAAGAAGTGGCGGTACAGAAAGCACGAGATTTACATGAAGCACTTTTAACGCAAAAAATTAAACCAACTAGTTCTTGGGTATGGCCGGACGTCGGTCGCCAGCGTTTATTATTATTTTTTTTTTCTCAGCGGTCGCCAGCGTTTATTATTTTCATACACTAGTCTTTATCTTCAGAGAATTCCTCCTGTCATGGGTGGTCATCCCGTTGACCAAATTGCCCTGCAGTTCCAAAGAGAGTGAGAGATGTGTGGGTCCCACCTCTCTCTCTCTCTCCTAATTGTTCTTGCAATTCGGTCTCTCTCGTAATTGCAGGAAATCCCGTCCGTCATCTTGGTGCTCTGTTGGTCATTTTAATGAAATAAATTTTATGTAACTAATGAAAGTTTGTGCAGAAAATTACTTACCAAATCTTTTATGAACAATATGCGATTTTATGGATCCCGTCCATCTCTTTATAATTTGTCTCTTCAATTTTCGTTCAGGTCTTACAAATCTCACACTTTGAGTCTTTTTTATTTCACAATTTTAACATCCTAAATATTCTACCTCATTCCTCTTCACGCCTTATAGATGTCAGAGAGTTTTCTCAGAGTCCTGATTGCCAACATGAGTTTTCTCAAAGTCCTGAATCCTGATTGCCAACATATGACTGACTATCTCATAAACTACCCTTTCATATGAAAAACTATTTTCTATTATTTTCCTTATATTCTTTTATTCCGAATTTTGAGTATTTGAGATTGATTTGTGAAATCTTTTTGCTAACTGCTATTTTGCTTATCTATCTCTGTATGCTATATTTCACATGAGCTAATATGACCATAATAATACCTTTGATTAAATCATTATAGTTTCCTTATCTTGTATAGTTACTTTCTCTCGCTATCAGTTAAGCCTTTTGTTTACAACATCATAACCAACTTCGTCAAATCATGGTAGTTTCCTTATTCGAGATCGACTTGCAAATTTTCCTGATCACGAAAATATGCCATAGAGAATAACAAAACAAACAAAAAAAGCTAAACTCTTTGTCTCCCTGTACGTGTGCGCTCTCTTGATTAATGGTCTTGTGACTCTCGTCAAAGATCAAGACTGCATGGTTAGAGTTGGTAATATAATCTATCGAGTAAATTTCTTTTATTTTCAACGGCTAGAATTTTACAACATTAACACCTGCAACTTATATCTAAATTCCTAATTCTTATTAAAATATGCAACTATTGAGTCTACAATTAAAGAAATCTATTAATTAAATAGGACACCCACGATTCCACGAACCAGCCGGAGTCATAGTCGGAGCACCCACTGCTTGTTCAAACACAAACACCAATACATTTTACACAATCTCCAACAACTTTTTACTTTTTTATTTAACACAAATTTTCTCTCTTTATTTTTTCACATAACTCCAATACTTTTTTATTAAACAATTACATCAAATCATTTCTCTCTCCACTTTACACAAATACCAATAAAACACTATTCAACACAAATATTCACAACTTCTCTAAAATCATATATTTTTACCCGAACCGAACATATCTCTGAGGTAAAATTAAAGAGCAAAAAAATAAATTTTCGTCAAAATTGTCACGAAAATTTAACAAAAGGTATAAAGTGATTGACATTAATAATTAGGAGCAAAATTTGTGATTTAACACAAATTTTCTCTCTATATTTTTTCACATAACTCCAATACTTTTTTATTAAACAATTACATCAAATCATTTCTCTCCACTTTACACAAACACCAATAAAAAACTATTCAATATAAATATTCACAACTTCTCTAAAATCCTACATTTTTACCCGAACCGAACATATCCCAGGTAAAATTAAGGAGCAAAAAAAATAAATTTTCGTCAAAATTGTCACGAAATTTTAACAAAAGGTATAAATTGATTGACATTAATAATTAATGAGTGCAATATGATAAAAATAATAAGGGTTATGTTCCCCATTTAATCACTAGATTTTGAACGCTTTTAACAAATCGAGTTTTAAATTTATCTTAAAGATCATTGAGTTTACAATTTGTTTTTCAAATAAGTCATTTTTGTTTAACTTTTATCTATAAAGTTAACTATTCACACGTAAATTCTCATTACAAGTTCACACGTGTCATTTAAAATTAAATTGATGTGACTTATACTTTTTTCTTAATATTTTATTTTTTAAAACATTAAAAAATAAATTATTTTTAAAACATAAAAAATTAAATTATTTTTAAAAAATAAAAATTTAGTAAAAACACTTTAAAAAAATGATAAGTCATTTTAGGTTTGGATTAGAGGTGTCAAATTATGATTAGAGCATCAATTTAAAAACTGAAACCTGATTTGTTAATAAAAGGTCAAAATTTAAAGACCAAATGGGTACTTAACCCAACAAATAAATAAGCCTCCATAATTGGCTGGCGCAAACCTAATGCATAGTATATATTTATCTTCTTGTCAAATCAATAACAACATCAAGCTTTAGTATTTTAAAATGTCACGGGAAATTTTTTGTAGAAAGTGCTGTGCACTTGATTTCCTAAAGACTTATCTTTTCTATTAGTCAAGATCTGTGATTTCACACTTCCCACCCAACTTTCCAGGCAACTTTCTACCGAACTTTCCTAGCAATTTTCTCGTCATTTCAAAAAGCTTAAATCGAGTTACCTGCTGGTCTAGGCTTGCCCTGTAGGTAAGTCTCCTTCCGTGGTAGGTTCTTTTGAGTGGTGCTTACAATTCTAACCTCCCAGTCTTGTGGGGGAATTTGGGATGTTTGAGGGTAGAAATTTTGGATACTGAGGTTTGAAAAATATTATAAAGTAAAGATATGTTACGAGAGTCGGTGAAAAAATGAAGAAATAAATTTTTTAATAAATATTATAATAATAAAAAAAACTTAAATTTTTGGACCCAAATTATTGGGGCTCAAAGAAGACCGTGTACCAAGACTTGTCTATCACGTTTAATACGTCTATCTAATACATGGAAGCTGGCCTTCCAACCATCAGACTAGCGTTAGGAGTCATTTTCTCGTTGTTTTGTGGTAGAAATTCTTATCAAAATGTCCCATGCGCCACGAGCGTCTGCTGACGCAATAGAACCATGTCACATATTACGTATTAGTATTGAAGTTGTGCAGCGCTGCAATACAAAACTGGTAATTATTAGGCTATATAACCACCAGTCCCGCCCTCACCCTCGACACACAGCCGAGAAAAAGCCTTCCCTTGGCCTGAAAATAAGAAAATCAAGATCCCCATAAAACCACACCCCAAAACCCAAAAATGTTGCCGGCAACCATGACAGAGACGTGGGCAACAGTGGGTTCTACCCTAGCCAGCGCAATGTTTGTTTGGGCGATGGTTCGCCAATATTGTCCTTCTGATCTTCGCATCTTCTTTGAAGCTTATACACAGAGACTCACAAGCTACTTCAATCCCAATATGCAGATTTCTTTTCCCGAGCACACAGAAGATCGGTTCAATCGAAGCGAAGCTTTTACTACTGTGGAGACATACCTTAGCGCCAACGCCACCAAGAGCGCTAAAAGACTCAAAGCTGAGATGGGCAAAGATAGTAGCAACATAGTGTTGAGTATGGACGAGTATGAGAGAGTGACCGATGAGTTTCGTGGTATTAAAATTGGGTGGGCGTCAACCAAAGCGACGACACGGACACAGTCTATCTCATATTTACCTCCGCCGGGCAAGAGGTTCTATAATCTCACGTTTCATAAGAAGCACCGTGAGACAATCACCAAGTCATATTTGGATCACGTTCTGAAAGAAGGGAAGGAGATTAGAGTGAGGAATAGGCAGAGGAAGCTCTACACGAATTGTTCTACTGACAAGCACTGGCCAAGCTACAAACAAAGCATGTGGAGTAGTATTGTGTTTGAGCATCCAGCAAAATTTGAAACTATAGCGATGGAGCCGGAGAAGAAGCAGGAGATCATTGATGATCTCTTGACTTTCAGAAAGAGCAAGGACTACTATGCAAAGATTGGGAAGGCGTGGAAGAGGGGTTACTTACTTTATGGGCCACCCGGCACGGGGAAATCATCGATGATTGCAGCTATGGCAAACTTGTTGAACTATGATATCTATGATCTGGAGCTCACAGCAGTGAAGGACAACACAGAGCTGAGGAAGCTTTTGATTGAGACAACCGGTCAATCTATCATTGTGATTGAAGACATTGATTGCTCGCTTGATCTTACAGGTCAGAGGAAAAAGAAAGCAGATAAATCTTCAGATGAAGAGGAGAAGCCGGATAAGGAAATTGCCAAGAAGTTAGCAAAGGAAGAGGGCAGCAGCAGTAAAGTCACTCTTTCGGGGCTGTTGAATTTTATCGATGGACTGTGGTCCTCTTGCGGGGGAGAGAGGCTGATTGTTTTTACCACCAATTATGTGGAGAAGCTGGATCCGGCACTCATAAGAAGGGGGAGAATGGACAAGCATATTGAGCTATCTTACTGCAGTTTTGAGGCTTTCAAGGTGCTTGCGAAGAATTACTTGGATCTTGAAATGCACCCGATGTTTGATGCGATTCAGAGGCTGATCGGAGAGACCAATATCACACCCATCACACCCGCAGATGTTGCGGAGAACCTTATGCCGAAGTCCTCACTGGATGATGCAGACAAATGCCTATCGAAGCTGATACAGGCTCTCGAGGAAGCGAAGGAATTAGAAGCAGCAAAGAAGAAAGATGAAGACGTGAAAGAGAATGATCCAACCATGAAAGATCCTGTCGTCGATAAGGATTCTGAAAATACACAGTGAATCTGTCGCACCCCCCGTATTGAGTTCTTGAATTTTAATATGGGAGGAGAATAACTTGTTATTAATGCTTGTTCATTATAAGAATGTTGGTAAAGAAGTATTATGAATTTTTAGGTGATGTTAAAGTTGTATTGTCATGTGTGCAGAAGTTGTTAAAATAGATTGATGTTTGTAAAAAAAAAGTGTTATATTGAAATACGTGTGTTTTATGATTTTTAGATGAACTTAGGAAATTAGAGAGGTAAAAAATTGAAATAAACACAAAAATCATGTGAAATAAAAGAATCATCCAATCAAATGCCAAAATTCAGGATATGAAACCAACGGTTTCATCGTGGATGCTGGATAGGGAAAATCTGTCTCTCTCATACGAATACGAAACTCCTTTGCGAATTAGAATTTCTTCATATCTTGTCGCGGGGGTTTCTTTCTCGTTGTAGTGGCTGCGGAAACTTTCTACTGATTCCTGAACAAAAGATTGTGGGCCAGCTTCGTGAATTGTACTAAGATTCTTTTTTGACTGAGCAGCCATCACTTATAGTCAAATATGAATCAACCGGTATGGCCTTGGTCCCCAAGAAGGAGTACTACTGACTCACTTGGAAAATAAGGAAATCAACATCCTTGATTTCCTTACAAATGATCAGTGTCCGCTTCTTCCTGATTAAAGTGTCCGCTTCTTCCTTCTTCGGCCAACTAACGAGCAGGGGATTAGAATTTTCTTTAATTTCTTATTTGGATTTCACGTTACAATTTCAAGAAATAGTGACATAACAGATCCATCATATACTATTTAATGTTGTCCATATAAAATTTCGGACATCATAATACTTATAATAGAATCAACTTGCTGTGTCTAGCTCTCTTCAAATTACACTGTTCAATCTGAACAAAAAATTACAGAAAATCTTCATCCACGAGTACTAGTTCATGGGGGAACTTTTGGATAGATTGATTTGTGGGTGCTTTTCAAATATATTTATTTTTTTCTTTCTCACAAAATCTAGGTTCTAGTATAGACAACTTCGAAGTAATGAAGCAGAAAAAACATGTTTATGCCTACTGAAGTAAAAAAATAAAAATCTGCAAATTTATTAAACAAAACTTCCTAAGAGATGGCATATTAAGCTGATCATAGGTTCGAGGTCTGAATTCCATCGTTGTAAGCCCAGAAATTCTTTGTTGTGCAAGTGTTGTTGCGTTGTTCTTATTACTTGCTTAATTGTAGGGATTTTTGTTGGCAACTTTTGATTAGATTCCATAGTGGTATCAGGCCCCCAAAAGGTTTGGGAGCAAGGCAAAAATCAGAGGATGGCACTATCCATTTCATGGGCAAAGTTTCTCCAGGCAACGGCCAGGGCCGACAGGCCCACTCTCTGCAGACATGGGACCTTTTTGCGTGCTAATACCGTAGACCTAATCGTGACTGAGAATTTGGAGCAAAACAGTAAAACAAGCAGATCTATACATATGGGCAGATCATCGTTATCAAAACAGTAAAACAATCTTGATTGCTTTATCAAGAGACCCAACCAACCCAAATGCCCACAGGGCAGATCATCGTCATGAACATGGGAGAGAAACCACTAGGCTGTAACATCTAATAGGCCAAATTTGTTCAGTTACAATATTAGTTAAAGGTTATTGTACATTGATTGGATGAACTAAGGAACTCCCAACAATTTCCTGATTCGTTTGTGGTAGGTTTCTTTGAATGTAGAGATGCTAAAAAATGACTACGTACCTAATCTACATAACTCTCTCAGCATTGCATTGCATTGCCCCCAGCAGCAAATCACGCACCAAGGTAGCTGCTTAAACTACACCATGGAAGAATTCTGACGGTAACTTCTCTCCATGGGCTTATCACAAAATTTATGAACTTAACTATCATACATGTAGCTTCCCTGGAAGAAAACAAATACCGAGCTTTCCGACTGCACAGCTGGAAGCATTAGAAGTCATCTGTATCTTCATCTTTCATTACAGTGTTCGGACCATCATCGAAACCGGAACCAGGAGCAAGCTCATTTAGGTCAAGAAAACGTCTTTTCTGCACACCCACATTTTCGTCCTGGCCAGGGCTATTTGATTTCTCGGGTGGCTGCTTTTGCTCTTTCTCTACCGTTTCAGTGTAAGCTTCAACTGGCGGGTCAACTTTCATTTTATGGTCATTATCATTGCCATCAGAATCCTGACTTTCCATTGAATAGTCCCCATTCTCCCTTGCATCTGAGTGTGAGTCTGACGCGTTTGACCTTGACCTCTCAGGTTTCGTAGACTCTGTTTCTGATTCTGACATCTCATACTGTCTGTAATTAATACGATTTCTAGTGGCCCTCTTACTGCGTCGTAGACCTGACTGGAGCTCATCAACTGACCTTAGTTTCGTTTCCCTCCTAGTACGGCCTGGCAATTTTCTAACTTTTTGGGGCTCATTACTTTCCTCACTGTTACTCAGGGAACCATCATCATCTTCTTCTTCTTCCTCCTCTTCAGCATTTTCTTCCTCCCAATGATACTCCTCATCTCCCTCAGAGCTACTTGATAACTTCCTCTTCTCTTTGCGTTTCCTCAAATATTCCTCATCATAAACAGCTTCCCCAACTATATCGTCATCACTGTCATAATCTGCCTCATTATCTGAAACTGCTTCAACAAACTCTCTTGCAGAATACCGTTGAGGTCTCTGCCTCCGCCGATTGCTACATTTTAATATATATTACTTAATGCAGGGATGACTTTTAACACATGAAACTATATTCTGAAACATTAAAAAGAATTTTAACTCACCTTCGATCCAATGGGTCAGCTTTATGCTCTTCCTGAGCGTCATCAAAATCAGCTGATGTGGGAGACGGTGCACTGAAATTGACATGTGGTGAAGCATGTGAAGGGCTGCTCCATTTTCCATTTGCAGAAGCTTCAGGTTTCACAACCATGTCTCTTCTGTGTAGAGGTTCCGGGGATGGCTGTTTCTGTCTGTAAGAATGAGAATATAATAAGTTAAAAGTTCATACCTTGTAAATCAGTGAACCATATTGTCTTAGGCATGCAATCTATACTTTGTAATCTTGATAGCTTCGTTGATGGACTTGTCATAATCATCTGCAAAACCATGACAAACAGCAGATTTCATATATCCATCACATTTGAATAAGCACCAAGCAGTATATGAACATGTGTCCAATGGTCACCTAGCAGCAGCGCATCAGATAATTAATATTTATAGTAAACCTCAAATTATTAAGGTTAAAAATACGTTCTTAATGATAAGTATTACTACTATGTGAACAGGAAAGTACAACCACTCCCTCCAAATAAATAAACATGGCACAGAAGTTAACCACATTAAGGAGGAAGTATGACCGGGTTGCTCTTACCAAAGGTATAGGTTACGGGTTTTCTGTCACGAAGAGAGCGTCCTGGAGCAAGCCCATCTACACTCAAGAAATTATCAAGAAGGAGAGCTTGTCTGTGTTGCTTTTTCATCAACCTCTCCTTCCTCTGCAAACAACAAATTTAAATTGCAACTTTTTTCATCTAGATTATTTCCCCAGAAACAGCAATATTAATAGCATGATTTATTCTATGAAACCAAACTAAATACAAGAACACACTTCTCTAAAGAACATAAATCAAGGAAAACAACCAATCAAATTAAGAAGGTTCTGGTCAACAAACAGCTTTGAGTACCTTATGATCCTTCTCAATCTCAGGAAGCATGTCTATCTTCAACCTTTTTCCTAATGAAGCCTCGGTTCGGTTTTTACTTGAGAAAAGCTTTTCCTGCAATAGACAGACAAGTTTCACAAGAGCAGTAGAGAGAAAATTGGAACACATTTTCCTGAATTTGGGAAGTTGAAAAAAGTTTGAAATTCATGTCTTAACACCACAGAATAATTGTTATGGTAGTCAGTCGTAGGTAATACAACGTCTTCCATTATAAAGTTTCTACTTGACAAGACTCAACTATACCCGACCCTTTATCAAGTATTAACACCGAATAAGCACTACATCTAATGAAAAGCCAAACATTTATAGACGAACCTAACAAATGGATCCCCCATACACCAAAAATGTATATATAGTTCTCTGAAGGACAAAACATTTCCAACTAAAATTGACGACCTCCATCACCCAAAATTCAACACAATTAGCCTTAGTCTCAATGTATTGGAACTACCCGTGTGAGAAACCTGTCACAATTTGTACCCCCAAAGCTGGGTACAGCATCCATGAACAGCTTTTGAACCCCACAAAACATGGATTGTTTAGAATGATGGAGGATGTCATGTGTAGTCACATTATCAGCTAGGCCTTTGGTGTTTATGATTTTGCAAGTTCACAGACAGTTTTGACATCTTGGTTGTGAATAACTGAAATCGGGGGCTGTATTTGGACATTCATCTCATCCTCTATACCCATTAAGGACATCTATTACCGCTTGGAGTAGGTGATTATAATCCTTTACTAGTCTCCCAAATAAGAAAAGTCCACTAAATCCCAAAAGAGCCATAACACCTCTCAACAGCAAATGTCCAGATCTCCACGCTCCATGAAAACATTTCACTTGAAGGGCCTTTTCAACTTCCCAAAACCTCTTGACAATTCACACACACTAAAAGAGAGAACATTAATAAAAGCTTTGTGCGCAAGCTTGGGAACTCATAAAAATATCCCTATGAAGGCAACACCCGTATTGAACTGTGGTAAAAACAGTCATCTGAAGGTTTTAGGTAAATGCACAGAGAGGCTCATAAAAGGTTAGGAGAGCTACAACTGGTGATCACTTAAACTATGAGCTACAAGTATGGGGAGAGCAATGAAATATACGAAGTCATTAGCAATTAGGAAAACCACCATCTGCCTAGTGGAACATGTCAAATCCTCTTAAGAGGAATCAAAGTCCTGATGCCATGTAAGCTGCGAAAAAATCCCTCATCAAAGTGACCTAAATAGGAGAGAAATATTAGTCCTGATGATCTGGTTTAAGAACTCTTAGCCAATACATCTTTGCAATTATGTGGCAATTCCGGAGACTCATGTAAGCTACATGAGATGAAAATACATGCCGGGAGATCTGTCACAACGTCATCCTTCGAATACATTTCGCATAACCCATGATCCTAACTAGTTAGTGGATAGCTACACAACTTTACTGCTTTATCAAAGCTAACACAGGAGGTTTGAAGACACGACATAATGAACTTATCCACAATAAAATCTCAGAGTATAAGCCACCATAACATTTTTCCCATCTCATATCCAATTCTCCTGATCAAAAGTGAGTAATGACCTTTGCCGAGGCCTAGAATCATATAGCCCCACACCTCCAAAGGCCTCCCCTTCTATTGTTACGTACATATTTCCTACGTCACGTTTCTCCAACAGCTGACTTTCTGTTCCAAAAAGCTCCGTGTCCGTTAACTAAACTCATCTGAGAGAGGGCGAATCTTCCCAAATCTGGTGCTTTACAGGCACTATTGATATTCTTGACACTAAACTAGAAATCCAAAATGTGGACAGTTAACAGGTGAATAGACATGTAAATGAGTTCTCAGAGTAAAACCTTCCTGTCAGTAAGAAGTATCTACATCACCAAAAACATTTCTCAGCATCTTTTCATAAGGAAGTTCGAACATACATTTTAGCAATGAATCCAACATCAAATGGCAGGGCCACCCAATAGCGTGGTAAATTGACAAATATTTGAACCAAACAACAGAATTAATATTCCATGATTAAGGGAACATCTAAGAATCCAAGACAGCCATTTAAGAACATCACGCAATAGGATCTACTTTGCAAACACGGGTAGATTCTCAGAGCACAAAAGAAGAGGGTATTGAACGGGGTCATAAAAAATTTACTTAACTCGTGAAAAAGGTAGAGAAAACTAACAACATTGTATTTTTTTTTATAAGTAAGCCAATATTATTAAGAAGAAGAAAAACATGAAACACACTACAACGGAGTCAACAGTACAAGAGAAAATACTGAAGAATCCTAACCCAAACAAAAAGAAAACCAGAAAAAGGGAACACAAAGGCCCAAAGAACGCCAAGAACTCCCAACCACCCTCAACCCACTAGCCAACAAAGCACCCTCACCCACCGAACCCGCAAACCTATAGCCATCCAAACGAGACCCCTAGCATTCCAACCCAAAGCTCACAGTCTTCCTAACGATCGAAGAAGACCCTTCATAGTTCATTGAAGACTTCAAGCCCTTCAACTCCCTGAGCATCTTCCCCCCTGATTTTCTAGACGTTCTCGAGCGAGGCTGCATCCGATCGCGTTCCAACGCTGCAAAGAGATCTCTCAGCTTTTCCTCTTGACCACCACACGACACCCCAACCATCTGACCCACAGAGGAAACCATGTCCAAGACCCACGTCGGAGATTCTCCCCCCAAGGCTTTATGAGGGAAACTAACCTCCAAGGGTTCGGTCGAAGGTTCATCCACATACGCCAACTCCCTCTCATCACTGCCCAGAAACTCCCCATCCTCCAAATCTGGTCCAATAGAGCTCTCAACACAAACCAACCGCGAACACTCCCCCACCTCCGGGCCACCCAAACAAACCCCGGGAGAAAGGACCACCCCTGCCCGAGCCCTCTCTAGTGCAGCATCTACCACAACAACAATCGCCCCCCCTTCTGCCCTATTGACACTCGGCAGTCCCTCTTCACTATCAAAATCTGCCTTGTGGTGAGAGGCCCCATCGAGTTCTGTAGGAGTTGAACACCCACGACTTCCATCCAGCACAACCCGACCCTCCCCCAAGAGAGAAACCACTCTCGGGAGCCCACCAGGAACAAAAGAGGGCTCCACAACCCTTCCACAAAATTCGTCGGCAATTTCTGTTGCCACCCGGACCAAACCCGGCGGCTCCAGCGACTCCGGGAGCTGAACAGACCCATTCGTGCCCAAGAGCAAGGCTGCCGGAGAGGATATCGGTGTCGGCAAGACAACGAGGACCTCACCTCCATCCTCAGACAACGTCGACGAGACACCTTCCGCCAAGTGAGGACTTCGGGTGGGTCGACACCTCCTGCGTGCCCTGGCCTTCAACATCAAAAGATATCGTCTGGGCCGGGTCTTCAACAAGCCCAACAAGCCCACTTGCAGGCCCACACAATGAGAGCCCCCCAACAGGCCCCCTGGCTCACCATGCGACAACTCCAGCCCAGGAGATCTGCCGGAGGAGACTCTGGCGCCTGAACAGCCACCAGGCTAACGCCGGCAGCCACAGAAGACACCGGCGGGCCCCCTGCCACCAACGACTGGAATGGGGTGTCTCCCGCCAGCTCGCTGGCATGTGCGAGAAACCCAGGCGACGGATCGGAAAGCCAGAAGCTAGGCAATGGTCGATCAGAGTCGGCAGGAGCTCCCGGCGACGGCAGACCACCGACTGGACCCACTGCCTTACGCCCACAATCCATACAGTCGAGGCCCAAACCAAGAGAATCAGCCTCACCCATTATACTAAAGGCCTGGATTAGGGCCTCCAACTCCGCTCTTAGGCCCACGAGTCGAATTCGAAAATGCTTCGAACAGAACGCCTCACCTCGCCCCCCCTTGGGACCTGAACTGTCAGCTGCCACAATGGCAGGCACCACCCTTTTCGCCGGATGCGCAGACATAGCTCCAGACCCCTTTGCAGCTTTCGGCTTGGCTTCAAAGTTTGAATGAAGCATGCCGGAGACTGGTGGAGGCTTCCTCTTAACGGCATCGGCAAATGAGACACCTAGCCTCCAGCCCTCATCCTTCGACGATGATCCTCCTCGCCCAGAAACGCCTAGAAAATCGACAACAGCCTGAAAACAATCAGCCAACAAAATCCAACCTCTCCCATCGACACCTTCTGGGATCATAACCGCCCCTCTACGTCTACCTTGCCCATACTCAAAGATAGCGACAAAACGCCCCGCCTTATTCCCACACCTCTGAGCCAAAAATGCTCTGGAAAATTCATTGAACTTCAACGAAAAAGGACTATCAGCATCAGCCGCCAGTAACTTGCCAGCCAAGTTTGCCAACCAAACCGACCCAAGGAAATAGTGCTATAACCCTTTCTAGTCCATTCAGACACCTTGATCGTACCACCAACATTGACTGAGACTTGGAATTCTTTGGCTTCTATTCTAAAACACCAAGAGAACCCCATCACCCCATATGCCTTATCTATGGACGAGTATTTCTACTAAGATTGATGAGGAAGCCGTATGGATGTAGAAGTGAACAACTAAAGATTTCTATGACGGAAAAATCTAACCAACAATCAATCACCCAACCCAGGCATCCCACAGGGGAGAGATGGGGGAGGAGAGAGAACGGTTGAGCTGCAAACAGCACTGACTGATTATGGAGGACATTGGTTGTTTAAGATTGTTGTAGAAACTAGGATTTCACGTAAAAGAGGAGAGAAAGTTATTTAACAACATTGTGATTTTATACCCGATATTCAACTCCAATACAGTCGTTTGAAATGTCATTTTTCATGATACATTAGAATACTAAGAATCACAACAGTCCCACCCTCCACAAATCAACCTCATTATTAGAAAAAAAACATTTCAACTATTGAAACCAGTTATAAATGCATGCACATGAACAGACCATTTTAGAAACTTACAGAAACGTCTTGAAATTCATCAAAATTGGTTGCCACTGTTTCCCACTGGTAAGTTGCACTAGGAAGAACCTGGGAACCCTTTGTTTTTGCTTTCTTTACCTCAACCTTCCTTATCTCCCGATACAAACGATGACCAACTATAGGATCATCTTCATACCTGCACCAACCACATTCACCAACTTATTATACCCCTACTACATACAATGCACAATACACTAAAAGCTTCCACTGAAGAGTGATAAATTCTCTACTCAGATAAAGATAATGGTTCATCTTTTATTTGATGTTTGGAAATAAACCAATATGCAAGCTGTAAACCTTGATGGATATGGCTTATGAGAAGATTAACTACATTACCAGTAAGAAATTCCATGTGAATCACCCCCAACACGTTCTTTACGAAATGCTAAAAGTTGAACACCATGTTTAAGTGAATTGTCAATGTAGTTCCTGATATCTTCTTGCTGCAACAAGTAACTCAGATTCAGTTCTCACAGCAGTGGTGCAAAGAAGCATAGAAGAAATAACAAAGTACCAAATATGAATCAGGAGCTACTAATAATGCAGAATTACCCTCATACTTCCAATAGAGTTTTTGGGTTGAGTGAAATAAACGGTTAAACAAAGTAGAACATAGGATCAAGAACTGTAAGATATAATCATTATTAATGCTCCTACCTCTACACGAATGCCACAGAGTGCTTTCAAGATGACCACACGAACCCCAGGATCAAGAGTCCTGTACACTTCAACCTCCCCTCTGGCAAATAAGTATTATTTGAAACATTAGAAACATACAAAAACTCATTCATAAATTAAAGAAATCTACAGATACACGGTTACTCACCCATGAGAAGCAACAATGGGTAGATCCCCATCTGCAACCTACAATTAGATACCAAGCGCAAGTTAGTTTTCCAATACCCAGAATAGGGTCCAAGCAGGGCATACTAAAACCAATAATCAGTAAAACAAGTACAATAATTTTGTTACCCAATGCCACCAATCTCTCAATTTTCTACACAAAACGGTGACCCAGGTATCACGTGTAAGTGCCATCCGCGTAACAGGAGGGATTGCCTAAAAAAGGGTAGATGGAAAACAGATGAGCAAAACCAATGCAGCAGCAACATAATATAACTAGCTAATATAGAAAATTTTCAGTAGCTCGGGGTCAAGACGGTATGTTGTGTGATATCCAAGGAATATATCTAAAAATCAGCTACAGTACCAGAAAATATGCAATTCTAGTTTGTGCTGTAAACAGGAGAGACATAAATATTTGAGATAAAATGGAATCATTAGACAAGGCAATGCACAAGCAATAACTCAAAAAATAATCAATGGCAAAAGGCAAAAGCATGTCAGTGCATAGTCAATCTGTATAATTGGGAACTAAACAAGATCTAATTATTTTGCTGACATTCATTCTACCTTTAAGGAGGAAATTCAAAGTTTACAGAAAAAGTCCAACCTACCTCCACCCACAGTCAAATGAAAATAAATGCATAATGATGCATAAAGCTTTGGATCTACAAAGTAATGAACATCACAAAATCAAACCTCTATCTGGTACAAAATCCCCTAAAAACATTTAACTATTGAATTGAAACAAGAAGAAAATAAAACCTTGCTCCATATCGGGAATGTCATAATAGATTTTCCCAATAAAATTGTGGAACCCCAAATTCTGCATGGAGTTGGAGATAAGGAATAAACTTGAGGTCTATAAAGGCCAAGTCCCACATTGGGACCTTACTAGGTGGAATGGGCCTTATAATAATTCTTAGGGGCTTCAAAAGCAACTTCGACCGGTCATTTTGAAGTCAAAGTGCAGATATGACTAGTGCTTCCTTAGATCGTTACAAATAGTATTAGAGCAGGCCTGGTAAAAGCTATTGTGGGTTCGGTGGGCCTTGATAAGGGCATCAAGAGTTTAAGGGGGAGAAATTCTGAAACCTCAAATCCCACTTGGAGTGGGAGAGGATAAAGAATAGACTTGAGGTCTATAAAGGTCATGTCCCACATTGAGACCTTATTAGTGAGAATTATGCCTTGTAATGATTCCAAGGGATTTCAAAAGCGATCTCTGCTAGTCATTTTAAAGTTAAGGCATAAATGTGGCTAACGCTTCCTTGAGTCTTTACAAAAGTAAAGTACCAATTGGCTTCGCATCCACATTACCATCATGAGTATAATTGGGAGATGGCTCTTCTTTCCTTTCTTAATTTGTAATAATCACATGATAGTCATTTCAATCCCATTGAAGAAATAATGGCAACATCATATATCTTCCAAAATTTGATCCCATGAATGAAAACCATGATCTTCCAAGCAATTAAGAACTAAATATACCTTATGCAAGATGGCTAGGCTGGTTTTAGTAGATTTTAGGTGACATTCATAATCTCTACAAATTATGAGGCAATCTCTTCAAAGGTGGAGGAATTAACATTAGAAATGTATCTTCAGAAAGATGAGTTGCTTCCCTCTCCAAATCTCACCCCATTAGCTCTGTGATGAAATTAGCGACACAAGCAGGCTCGTGCAAAGTTTCTGTTGCGTCATATACAAAACAACAACCTTACTGTTTTAGGTGTCCAGTTGTACCACCTCCTCCACCATGGCCTACCTTCTTCATTAGCACTTCAATACCCTGATAGTCATCAGATACTATAGTCCATGTCCTTACTTATGATGTAATGAGCCAAAACCTGAACTCGCTCCCTATAATCTTTCTGACAATATTGAATGAATCTTACACTCTAAGACATTGTGATAAGAATTGACAACAGATCAGAAATTTAAAATATATTGATACTCTCTCCCTCCCATTACGTATCTTTCTTCCAAGATGGTTAACCTCTTCTCAGAAACTCAAGCCTGAAGTCAAAAACTAACTTTGCACATGAGGTTTGTTTGGCCTCTGATCATCCGTTCAGGGGATTCTTTTAAAGAAAAGTGCGCCATTTAAGGGGAAACTTCCCATCAGGTGGTGGCCACTAGAGCATTGTAGGTCAGTGAATGCAGATAGACCTTAAGGCATGACCACCCTATATGCTACAAAGCAGCATCTAGTGAGGATCCTACATGTCCAACAAAACTTGGAATGACATTTTAACTTCTGTTGTCTTGCAAATAAACAAGGGAAAGTAAGGATTAAGAACAAATTCTTGCCTATACAATCTTAAGACATAACCAACCTATATGCTACAAAGAAGCACCTAGTGAGAATCCTACATGTCCAACAAAACTTGGAATGACATATTAACTACTGTTATCTTGCTAATAAAACAAAATGAAAGTAAGCATTTAAGAGAAAATTCTTGTCTATACAATCTTCTAACACATTCAAAAAGCTTTATTTTAGTTCAACAAGTGTGACTCCTTACTACTTGGGGCCTCTTATAAATATCACCAAAATCCATTCGGCTTCAAGTTTAAAACAATGTTACTGAAGACTTCCAACTTTTCTCTATCCCAAGATTCAAGGAAACTTAGAAAATACTGCATATGAATGTTGACACTAAATAGTAACGTATAAGCACTCTCAAGTTACCAAGGTATTCTAACTTCTTGAAGAAATGCATCCGAACTTAACAAAAGAAATTGAAATAGCCCACTTTGCTTATAGATACTTACCCTGCTGCAACTTAGCATTCAACTTGAGTTGCATAGAACTAAACTACAACATTTCTACCGCAAAGTCATAAACTTGGCATATATTTATCTCAGAACACAAAGTCATAAACTTCGCATATACCTATCTCAAAACAAACGCAAATAACACAAAACTAAGCATGAAGCATAGCACAATGTGCAACTACCACGGAAACATAAGAGAGTAAGTGACATTCGTGCGCTAAAAAGCTTCAAAGAAGTTTAAACAGAAGGAAAAATAAAACCAAAACTTTTTTTCTCCGAAACCAAGGACCAACCTTCAATAACGGTATATGTATGTCACTTAAAGTATCATTTGGGGTAATCAAAGCCGTCTCGAACTCCTCGGCTGAGAACTCCGCCGAGATATTGAGAAGAGGCCTAAACACCTGCAACACAAGAACAGTAAAAAGAACAAAATAAAACATAAACCCTAAAGCACCAAAGACACTAAAATAAAAGAGCTTTGCAAGAAAGATCACGGCTTCAAAAGCTCACATGCAAGAAGTTGAGTACGGAAGCCAACTCCCACATCGACCGGAGGGTCCACCGCGGCAATTGTGAAGGCGGGGGCGGCTCCACCAACGGGGTGATGATCTTGCTGCATTGCTCTCTCTGCTGCGGCCACTCGTCTTGTCGCTGCTGCTGCTCCTTCTTCTTTGGCTTACTCGCTGGCATGGGAGCAGCGGCAGCCTGGAGCCTAGCGGCGGCTCGAATGGTGCACGCGCGCGACGGCCGGTTACTCCTATTAACGGGAGGTGCAGGCGTGGTGGTGGTGGTGTCATTTTCGGAATTGGGTTTCTGGGTGTGATTTTCGGGCGAGGAGGATCGGTCGTTGGGGATCGGAGGAGGGGAGGGTTCGCGGGACATGGTTTTAGCGGAGATCAGGTGGGCTTAGGGGAGTTATGCTGGGATTACATGTAGAGGATCATGGGATTGCATTGGGCAAAAGGGAAGGGCTTATTGCTGTTTTGGAGTGCGAAAGGGAAAGAATAGGAGTTGGAGAAGGTAAAGGAGAGAGAGAACCCAGGAGATGGAGGACAAACGGTCCAAACCATCATTCGAATAGGTTCATGAATGTCTATCTATGTGTATGTTTTCTTTGCCTCTGTGACTGGAAACAGGAAACTGAGGGAAAGAAAAAATGGGGGGGGGGGGGGGGGGGAAGAAGGGTAGAGAGAGAATGGGAGAAAGAGGGGAAGAGGACCAGTCCTAATTTGCTGGAGTTTGGATTTTATTTTAAGCTTTGGGTTTTTGGGGTATTTGGTCCTCAAGCTGTGATAAAATTTGGGAGTTTTAATAATTGCAAAGAAAATTAATGGATATTTTTGCTTTTGTTCAGATTGTTTAATGCTTCAATACTTGTTGATTTTGCTTTTATTGTTTCGAAGAACCTGGTTTTAACCTAAGATAGCAATGGTTTACTGTGGTTGACAAATTGTGAATGATTGTGGTTACTTTAGGAAATAGAACTGCTTAAAATTCATTTAATTTGTTTTAAATCAAACGCACCACTCAACTTAAAAAACATTAAAGAAAAAAAAAAGAGAGACAAAAACAAAAAAGCTACCATTTATTTGATACTGAGAAACTATACCTATCCCATTCCAATTTCCTGTCATTGTCATCTTGAACCAGAAGTGCTTGCTCTCCAACTTTCACCTTTTGTGTTGTATGGATGCACTGCTGCATGAATTGCTTCTATTTTCCAGCCAAAACCTTGGTCAAATATCCAGCAGGTTTCTCTTTGCATAACTCGAACCTACCCAATTTCTTGTGTTCGTCCCTGTCTTCTAAAGCCAGCATTAACTCTCTCACCCCAGTTTCCGTAGACAAAAGATACCAAGAAAGATGGAAGACTGCATTTTGTAGGGTGTGTAGAGGGGGGACTGCAAGTTTGAACTATAAGCGGAAGCCAAGCCATCTTATGTATTTATTTCCATCCAAACCTACTTCCCATTATTCATCTGCAGTGACATTTATCCGCCCTTTATAGTTTTCTTTTGGTATTTTCAGTTCCTGATTCCTGACACTCGCTTTCACCCGTTCTGTTTTCCCTTTTTCTTCTTCACCCCTCTTGCAGCAATCTCTCTCTCACCAATATCCCATTTCTTCCACATGCAAACTTTTTAATGTTAGTTTCTGTAACCCAACTAGATTGAACCCTGGTTTTGTGTCTTGCACATTTTGTTTTGATATCTGGGATTTAGGCCCAGCCTTGAAACTGATATATGGGCTTTCATGGGCAAGAAGGGCTTTAAATTTGGGTTTTCATACCAAACTGCCTTGACATTGTAGGCTTGACCCAACGTGTTCTGTTCCATTTGACGATCTGGATGATGGAATTTCAGAATAATTTTTTTTAATAACTATTAGATTTTGTTACATCCTACTTTTGTTCACTGCGTTCAGATAGTTTGACCTAGTTGAAAAACGTATGTAAGTACTTGGTCGTAGACAAAACTTAGGCCTACGCATTGAATACTATTCGTCTAAGAATGGAATTACTTCCTCCAAACTATTGATCTGATTGCTTTTTTTCTTAAAAAAAAAATTATTTCCCTGTGTTTGCATTTGTTTTTTGGGTAAGGATTGTTTGAATTTGATTATAACTAATAGTTGGGGGTTAGAAACGACACTAAAGACGGAATTGCAGAATCAATCCGTGATAGATTCGAATAATTGTCTCTGCAAGGGGAGCTCACAACAATATAGATTATAGACAGACTGGTAGGTCTTAAATGTATCATTAGTTTATAACGATATAGCTTGCTGAGCTGTGAGTGTTAGTAATTCGATGATACTGTACAACTGTTAGTCTTTCATCTTTCTGTTAGCTAGTTAGTTATCAGCCTCTCTGCTAGTTAGTTATCAGACTCTCTATATAAACAGAGTCCTTGTAATACTTGAAAAATACACAAATTATTCAGAGCATTTTCATCTTCTTACTTCCGCATTCTTTTCCCTCTCAATTTTCACATGGTATCAGAGGATTTCTGAATCATGGATTCTGAAAACGAATCTCCTATTCCTCCTGTTACTACTCTGCCTCTACCTCCCAATGCTGATGCAAGTGAATACAATCCATTCTATCTTCATCGTGGAGATAGTCCTGGAACTGTACTGGTTTCTCAACTCCTACACGCAAACAACTATCCTACCTGGTCTAGATCTATGTTCATGGCGCTTAGTGCAAAGAACAAGATCGGATTCATTGATGGATCTCTTCCAAAACCGAGCATCACCAGTTCTCAGTATGCTATCTGGATCAGATGCAACAATATGGTGATTTCTTGGATTCTTAATTCAATCTCTAAAGATCTTGCAGCAAGTGTGATTTATATTGAAACAGCACACGAAATATGGTCTGATCTGAAGGATAGGCTATCTCAGAGTAATGGACCACGTGTGTTTCAACTTCAAAAGGTGATCTCTACCTTTTCTCAAGATCAAATGTCTGTTTGCACATATTTCACAAAATTCAAAGGTTTTTGGGATGAATTGAGTAACTATCGACCATTGCCTAACTGTTCCTGTGGAGCTATTAAGACAATAGTTGCTTTTCAGCATCAAGACTATGTGATGAGGTTCCTCATTGGACTTAATGATTCATTTTCCAATATTAGAGGACAGATTCTCCTGCATTCTATAGCAAGTCTCATGATACTCGTTCTGGAGCCAAGTACACAGTTCAGTATCCTAAGAAAGAAAGACCACTCTGTAGCCATTGTGGCATCCTTGGGCATACTATGGAGAAATGCTACAAGCTCCATGGATATCCCCCCGGTTACAAAAATACTAGAGCCAAAATCTCTGCCAATCAAATATCTGTTGTTCCTGATTGTCCATCAACTGATTTTGCTGCAGCCAATTCACAATTTCCCTTTAGCCGAGAGCAGTATCAGCAACTGCTTACCTTAATCAAACCACAACAAGATCAGCCTTCTGCTATTTCATCAGCAATGCATGTCACTCATGACCAATCTCCAGATATTACTCCATCCATGACAGGTATAACTTCTTGTTTTTCCTCTATCCTAAACACTCAAACTCACTCCTGGATTGTGGACGCAGGAGCCACAGATCATATGGTCTCTTCCTTGTCTTTCCTTACACATGACATCTTTCCTATTTCTTCCTCTGTTCAACTACCTAATGGACATTCTGCCAAAGTTACACATACTGGTAGTGTTAGACGTTCTAACAGCCTTATTCTCCTCAATGTACTTTGTGTTCCTACTTTTGGATTTAATCTTCTTTCCATCAGTAAACTAACCCGAGATGTTGGCTGTTGTGTCTTGTTTCAATCTAATCTTTGCTATATTCAGGACCAATCCAGCTGGAGGACGATTGGATTAGCTGAACAAAGAGGTGGCTTATATCATTTGCTTCCTACTAATGACAATTCTCATGTTGGCAGTTCTGTTTCTTCTTGTTTTTCAATTTCATCTCATAATCTGTGGCATTTCAGACTTGGTCATGTTTCTTCTTCGATGTTAAAGTTGTTACAATCTAATAATACTGTCATTCATTTCACAAACAATATACCTTGTGAAATATGTCCATTAGCAAAACAGAAAAAGCTGCCATTTCCATCTCGGCAGCACCATTCACAGCATATTTTTGATCGCATACATGTTGATATATGGGGTCCCATGTCAGTTTCTACTACTGATGGTTCTAGATATTTTCTTACAATAGTTGATGATTTTAGTAGATCTACTTGGGTCTATTTAATGCATTCCAAGTCTCAAACATCAACTATTTTACAAATATTCTTCAATCTAATTCTTACTCAATTTAAACTCAAAATCAAAGTTGTACGCACTGATAATGGTGTTGAGTTTAAATTGAATTCTTTCTATGCATCTCATGGTGTCATTCACCAATGTTCATGTGTAGAAACTCCTCAACAAAACGGTATTGTTGAGCGTAAGCATCAACACATTTTAAATGTCGCTCGAGCCCTCAAATTTCAGTCTCACATTCCTCTTGAATTTTGGGGAGATTGTATACTTACTGCTGTATACCTCATAAATCGAACTCCCACTCCTCTTTTGTCAAATAAATCTCCTTTTGAGATCTTATTTTTTGTCAAGCCCACATATGATCATCTTCGAGTTTTTGGATGCCTTTGTTTTGCTTCTACACTTCTTTGTAACAGAACCAAATTTGATCCTAGGGCTTCCAAATGCATCTTCTTAGGATATCCCTATGGCTTTAAAGGTTATAAGCTTTATGATCTCCAAAGCCATAAGATTTTCATCTCACGTAATGTTCAATTCTTTGAACATATCTTTCCCTTTGCTAATATATCCTCATCTGCAGATCCTCTTGTAGTCCCTACATCATTTCCTGATTCTGCTTTAAGATCACATTCTCCTACATTTCTGCATACTCTCGGTTCTGTTGATATTCCTCCAGCTCCTGATCTTTCCTTATCTTCACATGATACTGCTATTTCTTCATCTTCTTCACCACATTGCATTACCTCTACTGAAATTTCAGTTCCTTTGCGTCGTTCCACTCGAAATAGAACTGTTCCATCTTATCTCCAACATTACTATTGTCAATCAGTTCAATCCAAGTCTGCTCCTCTGCTGGTTCCTAAGTCAGGTACCTCTCATTCTCTTATCAATTACCTTGGTCATGCCTTTTTATCTCCCTCTCATCATGCTTTTATCACTGCCATTTCTACCCATGTTGAACCAACCACATTTCAACAAGCTATTAAGTTTGCTGAATGGCGAGAGGCTATGCAGAAAGAAATTTCTGCTCTTCAAGCTAATAATACTTGGGTTATTACTACTCTTCCACCCAATAAAACTCCCATAGGTTGCAAGTGGATTTTTAAGATCAAATATCGTTCAGATGGCTCTATTGAACGTCATAAAGCTCGGCTGGTGGCTAAGGGTTACACCCAACGTGAAGGATTTGATTACTTTGATACTTTCTCCCCCGTGGTTAAAATTTCCACTGTTAGAGTTCTTCTTGCCTTGGCTGCTTCCAAGAATTGGTATTTACATCAATTGGATGTAAATAACGCTTTTCTCCATGGTGATCTTGATGAAGAGATCTTTATGACTGTACCACCCGGTTTTCAGGTGCAGGGGGACAATCAAGTATGCAAATTGACTAAATCCCTTTATGGTCTTAAGCAAGCTTCTCGGCAATGGTTTTTTTAAGTTCTCTCAGTTCTTGCTTGCTAATGGTTTTACTCAATCCAAGTCTGACTATTCCCTCTTTACCCGACAGTCTAGCACTTCCTTCTTGGCACTACTTGTTTATGTTGATGATCTTGTTCTTGCTAGTAGTGATGTCACAGTTGTTTCTGATTTCATCCAAGTGATCAATGCTCGGTTTCAGATCAAGGATTTAGGTCCTCTTAAATATTTCCTTGGGTTGGAAGTTGCTAGATCATCCAAGGGAATTTCATTATGTCAGCGCAAGTTTACTCTTGATGTTATGACCTCATCTGGTTTAACTGGCTCTCGTCCAGCTAAGACTCCTATGGAATCCAATCTTAAGCTTGATTCATCTACTGGAGCTCTTCTTCCTGATGCTACTTTATACCGAAGATTGATTGGAAAATTACTTTATCTGACCTTGACTCGTCCTGACTTATCTTATCCTGTTCAAGTTTTAAGTCAGTATATGGATACACCTCGTGATCCCCACTTGCAAGCTGCCACTCGAATTCTTCGATATCTGAAGACTACTGTTGGTCAGGGTCTCTTCTTTCCTTCCACCTCTTCTCTTCATCTCAAAGCTTTTACTGATGCTGATTGGGCTGCATGTTCAGAATCTCGCAAGTCTGTCACTGGTTATTGTGTGTTCTTAGGTGATTCATTAATCAGTTGGAAGTCTAAAAAGCAGACCACAATCTCTCGTTCATCTGCTGAGGCCGAATATAGGGCTATGGCTGCTACTGTGGCTGAATTGCAATGGCTTCTTTACTTGCTTGTTGATTTTCAGATCTCTCATCCCAAACCAACTCAGTTCTTCTGTGATAGTCAATCTGCTCTTCACATAGCTGCCAATCCGGTCTTCCATGAGAGGACTAAACATATAGAGATCGATTGTCACTTTATTCGTGATAAAATTACAGCTGGTGTTATTCAAACATTTCATGTAGCTTCCCGGCATCAAGTTGCAGATCTTTTGACTAAAGCTCTTGGTTCTGATCAGCTTCAATTTCTTCTCGGCAAGATGGGTGTTTTGAATATTCACACTTCATCTTGAGGGGGACTCTTAAATGTATCATTAGTTTATAACGATATAGCTTGCTGAGCTGTGAGTGTTAGTAATTCGATGATACTGTACAGCTGTTAGTCTTTCATCTTTCTGTTAGCTAGTTAGTTATCAGCCTCTCTGCTAGTTAGTTATCAGACTCTCTATATAAACAGAGTCCTTGTAATACTTGAAAAATACACAAATTATTCAGAGCATTTTCATCTTCTTACTTCCGCATTCTTTTCCCTCTCAATTTTCACAGTAGGAGAGAAAAGCTGGCTTCCTTTGGTTAAATAGCGGGCTTCTTGCTTCCTTCTTTGTTCGAAAACCGAATATGTTAAAGCAATTTGGCTAATGGGCCATTATAAGGAAGGTGATCTACTGATTTCAAAATGGCCTTGCCCAGTTTATATACGTACAACAGACACAATAAACTAGCATCACATGCAGAACATGGCAAGCCAAGCAAATGGTCAGTGATCAAAGGAGGAAGATATGGAAAAGACAAGTTACAACAGACTGGTTTTTGCAACGAAAATCAATAACAAGCTAAATACACAAACATTCAACAGTAAATGAAACGTACTTGGCATTCTATCTACATCGAGCCTCATAATCTTTCCAAGCAGTGATTTCTTGTTTTGGGCGAAATTGTAACATCACCATCGCCAGTTCGCCACTACCATCTCCCATCATGAAGTATAAATACCCATCTGTAGGTCCAAAGAGTATCTGCCCTCCATGATGAGAAGTAAATGGAAGGCCCATTGTCAATATCCTTCTCACTTCCGTTGGGTTGGCGCTTTTTGCCTGGAGAAAAATTGAGAGTCAAAGTCACAATCGATCGTTTGAGTTTAGTTAAATTATTAACTGAAATTTTGAGCGTGAAGATTCTTAACAAATAAGGCAGAGTTAAGGAGGAATAATTAACTGTAAACTCTGCAATAACACTTTTATATTGGCATGGTTGGGTACCGTCTGGAGATACTAGCTGTGAAGGATCACAATTGACGTCTAAGTAACATGAACATCTTCTTCTACATCCAGGCCAACTAGTCTCGTTACAATCGAAGGAAGCAAAGAATCGCCCGTTTTGTGAGAAGTTTGGATGGAATGCCATACCCATCAACCCGAATTCAGCTTCATTAGTCAGATCTAGAAAGGGATTGCCCTCATCAAGCTCTAACGTTCCTCCTGCTCCCTGTGCAGGAATGGTTGCCAACCAAATCTTACCCTGTTGGTTAGCGAAAAGTGCACGGTTTGACCCATCAGGATGAGGAACCATGCTGGTGTAAGATCCAGTAGCTATTTTCTCAAGGCACAAGCCATGTGGAAATCTTGGAGGTCTAGTGTTTCTTAGTTTGACAGGTTGACCAGCAAAACATACTGATCCCTGAGTAGATGCTCCGCCAAAAGCATGGCAGAAATCAGTTTCTGACTTCCAGTATTTAGTCAGGTTGCTCGCTGTGGAATTGATTGGTAATCCAGCTTGACTTTCTTGTGAAGGAAAAAAGGGAGAATTCAAGATAGCCACATTTTGGCATCTATCCCAGACGCTGGAGCAGAAGTTCTTTGTCGCTTGTCTAGATTGGGACGATTTTGCTGAAACGTTGGAGTTGCAGAGTACAGGAACTGTCCGGAGTGTAGAAGGAACCCTGAATAGCTCCGCCGAAAATGGATCGCATATCTATAAACCATGATAACAAAGAAACGGCACACAGCCATAAATACTGCTTTTGAACCATTGACACATCACAACAAAGAGGAGATTTACAGGAAGACTAATCAGCATGTTACGTGCGTAAATCCTGATGCATGTATTAACTCCAACTCAGGTAAGAGCTGCTTCATAGGAGGAAACTAAATTTATAGGAGATCTAGACAAAGGACTTGCATCACCTTCTTATATATTCATCAAAATGGCAACTCATAAATCGTCCATGAGGCGCGAACAAACAGACCATTTATAAGCCAAAGGTACACAAAGTATAAGTAAAAGGATTTCTTACCCCGCAAAGTATTGATTTCACAACTGATGCGCATTTATGATCAGAGATGTTCATTGCTTGGAATTGCTTCTGTATACGTAAATCTTCTGTGGAGTTGCAGCATGAGCTGCTACTGTACGGACAAATGCCAATGGGGTTTTCAAGGTAGAGGGTGCCCCTGCAACGATCAAAACAGTAGTAATGACAAGTCAATTTTGAAATGACAGAAAATTATCCATAAGGCAGTACAGGAGTCTAAATTTAGAAACTGAACACACGTAAAAACAGAGGAACAAAAGGCGTAAGAGCAAAAACCCACTGGAATCAATGCATAAAGGATGTGAAAAGGAAGGATCAAAAAGCAGCAGCAAGCAACTAAAGAAGAGGGTACTGGCAAGAAGGCGTCCCATCTCAGCAAATCTACAAAAACTCCCCGGAACAACTAAAGATTATATAGGAAAGGAGTACTCTGGCTGCCGAACATGCTAGCCATTTCAAAAATCTGGACGTTTCATTTAACTCTCTAAACCATTGGATTGAGGCAGCAACTGGACCACTCAATTTATTTGACTCTCATGAGTCATGAATTCTTTATTCAAAACACCGAGAAAAAACGAAAAGAGCTAACGTCTAGTACTAGCAGTTTCAAGTTTGTCAAGATGAATCATACCTTTCAGACGACGAGGCATCTGCTCCTCATACATGTTAGTGAGACCTGTTGCCCCTGCCCTGCCAAAAAGTCCATTATTTGATTACTTTCTCTATATTGGTGAAAAATTGTGAAAGTTAGGTCATTGAGTTCCTTTACCAAATCCTCTCAATAGTTTCAAAGACCATATCGTGCATGAATGGTCGGTTATCCAGTTCACCATCAGAGATTGAGATGAGTCACACTCAATCTCAACCTGAGAAAATCTCATATCTTTAAACATAGTCACACCCATAACGACTGCCCGTAACTCTATCTCATTATTCGCTCCTATGCCAAATTCAGCTGAGAACGCAGCATGCAAATCCCTTAAAGTCACGGATCACTCCTCCACCACCGCAAATGCCAGGATTACCAGGACAACAACTATCCACGTTCAACCTCATCCACCCCTCATTTGGTTTTCGCTAGGGCTATAAACGAACTGAGTATTGAATGTTCAAACTCGGCTCGTTTAACACATATATATGGGCTCGAGCTCGAATAAAATTCGAAAATCCTATTCGAACTAGCTCATTGAATTTTAACAGAGCTCAAGCTCAACTAAAGAAAACAAACGAGCTCAGTTCGGCTTGGCATGAGCTCAAGTTCTACTTTTATTTGTTTTCTTTCAAATAATTTCAATCATTCAAGTAATAGGGTACATTTTTAAGGTCTAAATAGAGATTATGGACACAAATAAAAAAAATCAAGTCTACATGGTATTTTTGAAGAAAACCTTCATTTATCAATTTATTACAGGCTATTAGAAACTTACATTTAAAAAATAAAAAAGAAACAATATGTAACTTAGTAAAACAAACAAAGAGACCAAAAGACTAAATAATTTTCAGCTCAGTAAAACAAATGTTTTATAAAGTTAATTAAGGCCATATATTGCGATATTAACTCTGTTGCTAAAAACGGTTGCTAATGCAGCTGGAGGTAGGGTTTTCCCATTTTCCTTAGCTCGCTGTGGATTCCAAAAACTGTTGCTAAATAGATGGTTCTTGAGCATTATGTTTCAATTTCGATACTAGTAGTCAAGGAATGTAGAAATATAGTTCAAGAAACATAAAAAATATGATGGCATGTAATTACATATATTTGGTTATGACATAGAAAGATTTATATTTGCACAGTACTTTGAACTTAAAGTAAGATGAATAACAAAATATATGACTAGATATACATACATTAATATCATATAAAATGTCAAACAATTATAAAGATTTAATTTTATATAAATAGAAAAATATTTAATTTCCAAATATATTGAATCAAGCTTAAACTAAAGTACATTACAAAATATATGTTTATGTATACAAAAATGACATATGTAAGGTATACACCGTAATATATATATATGAGTAATATTAAACATAAACTAATAGCATAACATGACAAAGAATTAAATATATTAGGTTATATACGTTATTTTAAGCGCATGCTAAAATCATAAAAACTAATTATACACCATAACACACACACACACATATATATACACCTAATTCTATAACATAAATACATATGTTATGTAGATATTTAAGTGATACAAAACATAAAGTAATAGTGTCTATCGCGGCAAACACAAAGAGTATTGTTAGTTCCTAAAGTTAGAATGTTTGCTTTGTTCCGTGACATGTATGTTGTAAAGAAACGGTGTCTTGGATGTGGTTGATAAAAAAAATTTGCTTCAGTTGAAAGGGTTTAGAAGTGAAGAAATCTGGAAGTTACAAAATTGTTAAAGTGTTAAGTGTCTATCTGCACACCTAGTGTTTGTGATAATTTCTAGGAGATCTTAGAATTGTTTGATTAAATTGTTTTGTCATTACTTAAGGCTGTGTGATTTTTTTCCAAATCTGTTTAGGTTCAACAAATTCTTTATGATAAGATTTGTAAAAGATTTTCCGCATTAGGGTGTAATAGAATGTGTTGGAATTTTTTAACTTACTGTTCACCCCCTCTAGATAAGTTTAGGGTCTAAACCTTGTCCCACAAATATAATACATACAAGTGTAATAAATATATAGGTACTAAATATATATTATACGTCTTTAAATATTACGAGCTTTAAAGAAGCTTAATTGAGCTAAGTTGAGCTTATATGAGTTTTGTTCGCTAGTCTAAACTAAGTTGAGCCCGAGTTTAATCGAGCTTGGGTCATGTAATATTTGAGACATAAATGATATTCGAACTCGGGCCATTTATTAAACAAATTGAGCTTATACGACCCAAGTTCGAACTGTCTATTAATAGTTTGGTTTCATTTACAGCCCTAGTTTTTGCCATTTAACAACTCTATAAGGTCGTACAACAACCATACTAATTAGCACCTCCAATGAACAGATCTTGATTAGTAGAGTCTACTAGCTTTTGAGATATCTAAGAACCAAGATTTAGACCTAGAAGCATTTATCAATAGAGAGGTCAACTCATGCTAGACATAGCAACCTTTTAGAGGAAATTGTATATATTATAAAGGTTTCAACTAAGCAAGAAAATGTGACACCTTTCATGCTAGATCTAAGCTCTAGTGGACATCTTAGACAACCACACACCCTCCGACCAGCCTTTGCACCTCCCGCCACTTCGATGGTTACCAATCTGGCACCTGTGCATGAGGACCAAACTCCTCCATCATCCGATTTTTCCTCCTTCCTTTGCCTTCAGCTTTCTGTTTCTATTAGTTTTTCTAGTTTTCCACCTTTTATGGGTCATTTCATTTTTCCCCATTTGGGTTTATATAGCCTTCTAGCCCGATTGCTCGTTGGGATGTTGCCTCTACAGAGGGTTTGACTAACTCTTTAGAGCACGTAACTGAAAACCTCTTTGAACGAATGAGATTACCACCGCTGGTTGACCGGCCCGTTGTCAGGCCCCGTGCTGGTATTTACCCCCTTGGCGCGCATATAGTAATTGCATGCATATAGTTCGGGGATTGCCGCACAATAAAAATCCTTATGATCGTTTAAATGCCCTTGAAATTACTTAGAGGAAAGTTTAATTAGAAAATATTACTGATAAAAGAAAGGTCGTAAATCGATTTAAAAGAAATTTAAAGATTTAAAACGAGAATGACAAAATCTTCAAGCTAACGTATCAAAATCAAATCAACTTATTATAGGACAATCTCATGTCGAATTAGGTTAAAAACTGATTGGTATTGTAGTAGATTAAAGCATAATTAAAGAAAATAATTAAACCTTGAAGTAAGAAAACAACATAGAGAAATACGCGTTTTCCTATAAACAAACACGGTTTGGTACAAAATGGGTCATTCAGAGGGATTACAAAAGAGTAGGCTTAGGTCAAACAAAAATATGAACTTCCTACAATCCCCTAGCCTATACAATTGCGTGCCAAGGATCGAAAACAAATTTTGAAACATTGCCAACGAAAGAAAATAAGAGAACAAGGAAATGAGGGTACAAAATAGACTCTGCATCTAGAATCTCTTCAATCTTGAAATAATCCAATCTTCTGCTTAACAATAAAAGACAAACACAAACAAACATAAAAAAGGGTGAGTCATATTTACTCAGTAAGGGGGGAAAGAGAACATGTTATGAACAATTATAGTAACATGTCAATGAACAATTATAATAACATGTAAATCATAAGATTTAAGCCATTAAGCATTGATAACTGTAATTAAGATAATATGGTATGCTCGATGCAATGTAGGAACGATGATGTATCCGTTACCCGATCATTTTACTTTATTTCTTTCCGTTCGTTCTTTTCTGTCACTGTCACATGGTTCACAGTATGCGTTAAGTATGCATGTCTCATGTCAATGCCCATACATATCATTCATGATATGCAACACCTTAACCACACTTGAACTTTCAGGTCATCAGAGGTGCCCTTTAGTCTCTCTGTTTAACCCCCAGAGTTTGGGTTGTGCGTCTCCTCCCCTTCTATGAGACTGTCCTGTGCTCCTTGCACCAGGACCTTGTCAAGCGTATATTGTTTCACGCCAGGGATACCACTCACTCCTTTCAGTAGTGGCTTGCACTATCCCACTGTGATCGGTACCGTCACCATTTCATTGGACCACCTCTGGGAATGAGTTTCATTTCTTTCATTTCATTATTAGATTACTCATTCCCATGGCATGAAGATGCATATGTCTCATATGCTTTCATCGAAAATTCATGACAGGATGATGCAACATATATCATATGCATCATCGTTAATAAATTCACAAAGACGATCAATGGAATGCATATGACATATGAAATTGCAATTGACATATCATGAACAAAACAGATTCACAATTCACATAAGTCAGTTACAAAATGTACACATGTACTTTCATATTTTACAATGTCGAGATATGGCAAAAGAATACGTTTAACTTCAAATAGAACATTAAATAGGAAAAATAATTATTAGTATGTATAAATTGACACGTACTAAACTACTTAGTCACTAAAAGTTGATTAACCAACTAACCCATCAGATCTGGCCTCCTTGCTTAAAACATATTTTTCTTTTCTTTTATTTAATTATTGCTTAATGGGGCCGATCATGACCCTAAATGAGGCCTTGTGATTTGGACCTCGAAACTAAATGAACTTAGGCCCAAAAATTTATCCTAAGTCCTCTAGACAGAGTTTAACACCGCCATGGGGCCATATTTTAGGTCAGGACATTTTCACCCCTAATTTTTACTGAAATCCCGAAACTGTCCCTGATGGCATTTTTTGGTCATTTTACCTTCTTTTTCACTTCTTTTCTTTTTAAAACTTTTAGGGCTTCGACCAGTATACCATAGCAACTTACCTGAATTTCTTCAGGGCCTAAATCCACATGTTTGTCACCAACAAGAACACTACACAAATGAGTATCACACGAATGTTTAAAAAAAAGGCTTGCATGTCATTTACTCTTCCTCTAACAGTACATGCACAACATATCTAATATATATGGCTCTTCATTTTCAATCAAACCATCCCCTAGCATAACAGCACCGAAGCAGAGCATTAAAATGAGAGACAACATCTTAAAATATCAATATCTTTCAAGTAGATGTGACAATGAGCATGCATTACATTTCCCTTTTTCCCTATGGTCAAACCGTGGCCCCTTTCTCATCCTTTCCAGCCATTTCAGTCTACTAACTATGGTTCATTAGTATTTCACTTACCACTTGCACAATCAAAAGTACAAATCAAGATATTCATGTGTATTGCATATGCATTATAGGATATCTAGCAACAGTTTCATCGTCTGTAACATGCAACTACAAGGATACATCTTTCATAAAAACAACAAGAGATTCATCAAAGGCCAAGAGGTATAAACGTGTATCATTTGTATCTATACGACAGTAGCATGTTTTCTCACAGAAGAAGACAAAATCACATTTTTTCCCCAAAGCCCTACATGCAACTAAACCATCCCTTACCTCAAGCTTTCTCTCTTTTTTTTTTTCTCCTTCTTTCTTCCCTTCTATTCTTCTTCCTTGCCGATCCCTCTCCTTTCCTCCCCATTTTTTTTCTCTTTTCTCTTTTTTTTCTTCTCTTCTTTCTTTCTTTCTTCCTTCTTCTCTTTTTCATTCTCACGGCAACTCTCATCTGTTGCTCTCTTTGGCCGAATGAGTGGCCAAATAACTCCCCCCCCCTCCCCCTTTTATAGCTTAGGTTAACTAAGGTTAAACTATGGTTAAAAGATTACAATGAAGCCACTTGTCACACCACTTGTCACACATGTTAAGTCTCCTAAGACACTTGTCACACATGCAACAAATAGGTGGCATTAGGGAGAGATTTACAAGTGTCACACATGCAAATATTTTATATAATTATTATTGAAATTTTCAATTAAAACTAAATTATCAATTGCTAAAAATAATTTTCTAATTTTAACAATTATTTAAGACATTAAATATGTAGGTTATAAATCCTATTAGTTAAAGAAAGAAATAATTTAGCAAAATGATTAATAGAATTTTATTTCAGAAAAATACATTATAGTCTCTTAATTAGAAATTAAGGCGATGAGATCAAAAATTCATAAAGTTTAAAAATGAAGATATTGGTATTTCATAAAATATATCAAAGTATCATATAAGCATTTTATTTAACCTTGAAAAATAAATACAAACATGAATTATTAATTAAGGATATTAAAAGAAATAAATTTTCTTATTAGCAAATTTTTGACACAAAAAGGCAACAAATGACAATTAAGATTAGGTAAGAAATGTAGCAAAAAATTTCCACATTAAATAAAATATAGCATCTTAGCTTAGCAATCAAATATCGAGGTTAAAGCTACAATTTCTAGAAAACTAAAAATGCTAACAAAATTAACTTAATCATTAAATGTAATATTTATTAATGAAATTTCATTTATTAGAAATTTAAAGAACTAATAAATAACAAAGTTTCAAATAAAGGATAATAATGACATTTTGTAAAATATTAGCATGAAAAGATAATCTATAAGATTAATAAGTTTAAATCTTCGTAAAATCATCTCACTCTTACTAATTAAGATAGTTTTAGGAAAAATACACGGGAGGGGTATTACACCCGTCTACTCTACAAAGGGTCTAACTAACCTTTTGAGCATGCAACTGAGGTCTTTGAACCTCTTTAAACGAATGAGATTGGTTGTTATGATTTAAAAAAAAAAAAGCAAGGTGCAATTTACAAAAATCTAGAAGCACCTTAAGAAAGGAGAAAAGAGTTACACAGTACAAACTCATGCCATCTTTCTATATTACATGCACACATTGCAAGAGACTAGACGAAACCCAACAAAATCAACAACAAAGAACAGAATAGGAGCACTACATTGTTACAAGGGACAATGAACTGGCTTGCACGAGATTTAGCAGAAGAAGGACCGGGGCTTTGAACAGCAGTGACATTATCCTTTGGGCAAGTGTAATTACAACGACTAGGACTAACAACTCTGTAAACACCACTGCTGGTTAGGAGATAGATATCCATACGGTTGTCTTCCCCAAATGAGTTAATAATTCCCAAAGCTGGTAAAGAACTTCCTCGCACATAGGTGCATGGTATAGGAGAGTCAGCTGCGCAACTAAAGGGTATTGCACTTCTGGTAAAGTTCCCACTGTCTTCAGGAATCTCGGTGCCAGCCCATAGAGCAGTTCCGTATACATCTGCAAACAAGTACCTGAATGAAGCTAAGTAACTTGTTAGCGAAGACAATATAATTATCACAAAGGTCAGCCTAGTACCCCCCCAAGAACGACTACAAGCCTCATCCATCATAAGCCAAAGATGGAAAAAGATATATTACCTTCCATACATGCAAGGATCAGTCATAGACCGATAGAAATAGCCCTCGATGACAGCTCCCTTGCCATTTACCTCAGAATGAAAATATCCTAATACCGGAAAATGGGGCCAATGGAGTTTACAGGTATACTTCCGCCGGGCGACTCTAGAGGGATGTATAAAAGGGGGCCCTCATAAACACGCCAGCCATAGTTCCATCCTTGGTGATGAGATCCACCTCTTCATATCAATCCTGTTGGTGTGATAGAAAATGTCTTACATGTGGTTCTAAAACTAGTGGTGAGTTGTTCCTTATTGCATGGCCTTGAACAGGGAAAAGTTACAAACCAAAGCATAACCAACATAACAGAAAGAAAATGAGGAAATCTGTAAATTTGAAATCCCCCTTTTCTGTAACAAACACCTTTGGAAGCACAGTAGACTTACTTCACTAGCTAGATCGTGAAGGATAGAAAGTCCAACCAAAAGCCCAGTAGAGGAAGCAAAAAAGGGTCATAAATGCTTAGAAAAAAAAAAAGTCAGAAGTTGCTGAGATATCTGCCACATCATTTGAGGCCATGACAAACAAGACCAAGAAATATAATCCGCGTCTTAAGCCATCCAGCAGACGCCAATAAGAAATATATTCTCCTGGCACTGAAATCATCAAAGGTATTTTCCAAAAAGGCTAGTTGCAGTCTTGTTCTTGTGAGTACAGGCTTCCAGATGCTTTGTTTAATTGTCTCTCCACCATTTTCTATTCCTAGGTTATAGATTATATTTTGACAGTTCCCTTACAGTAAAATGTCAGAGAGAATTGCTAACCCAAATAATTGCCATCTAATTGGACAATGGCCTTCTCTTCTTGAAATTATTGCCATTTTTTTGTTTCCCTGTTTTTTGTGAGGTGGGGGGAGAAAAGCAGGGCATTGGGGATAATAAAATTAGATAATTTCCGCTGGTATAGTGGAAGGTCAAGGAAGGTATTTGCTGAACATTATCTACTTTTCCTTGGTTCTAACAGGTTCCTAAGCATCTCATAAGTCAAAACAAAGATTTTGTAAATAGGAGAATAAATTTCATTTTACATTCCCTCAATTATGAAATCAATGTCACAAGTACTTTGGAGTCTGAACTACCATATTTTTCACATTAAACCTTTGAATAGCCAAAGTTCATCAATGTGCGTCATCCGGCCCTCTAATCTTATGGTTGATATGTGTGATAATTGGGTCATGTCGCATGATTATGACTATCATCCTATGCATGATGGGATGATCGCTTTGTGGAGTGGCCAGTAAAGTGTGAGGGTACTCGACTACATCTTGCGGAAGACAGGAGCAAAAATTACAAATATAGAAAAGGAATATATAGAAAATATAGAGAAATTACAAATGAATTTTAAAGCTTTTTTAAAAAAATTATTGGATTTTAAAATTTATCCCGACCAATCACAACCTAATTTATTTATTTTTTATATATCATGGTCCAAATTACCCGAATTACAACCAGGCGAATACAGCTGGCGGGACCCATGAAAGGAACGAAGAAGTCATTACATGCTCCATGCGGGGCAGAAGGAACGATGACCGGACTCAGTAGTAAGAGCTAACAAGACCTATGCTAGCCAACAAAGATCGCACCACAACCTGGTACAGCAGCCCTTAAAAGGCAGAACAGATCCACAAGGGATCGGGAAGGCCCACGCAGGAGCCGGAAACAACAACCAAAAAACACAACACAGCCTAACAAAAACAAACGAACAACATATCACAAACAACAAACAACAAAAACACAAACAAGGAATCTTCACCACCACCACCGAGCAGCGAGGCCAACCGCGAAGTTGTGACAACTTAGCTGTCACAACTTAAGTTGTAACAGCTATATTGTACTCCAGGGAAGACTATTAGTAGTGTCTCAAAGATTGGCTCACACGAAGCATCGTGAGCGTTGCTAAAAACGAAAGGTAGTGCTCTAAAGATTTGGACCCCTTTCGGCTCATTGGCAACCTTCTTCACCTTAGGCAAAAGGGAATGGTCAGTGTGTATCCTTAATCCAAGATTATGCCTCTGCTTTCTTTTCTAGGCAAGCTTATGCGATTGCCGATTAGATAGCAAACAATGCACTCTTGGAAGAATATAAATCATTCATAGATCTGAAAATGTAGGAAACACAAAACACGTCCTCTGCATTCATTTCCCCTATGCCCGTGCAGCATTACAATTGAACAATAAAGGCTTTTAACTCTGCAGAGACATCAATTACAAAAATTGAGAGAATCCAAAAGCAACTTGAACTTCATGTGAACATTTTGGTACAAACGAAGGAGGAACAAAGTGAAAAAAAAAAAGGCACACGGTACAAAACAAAACGCCATTGCAACAAACCAGGCCGTCGTCCTAAATGTATACTAGACCAAACCCAGCAAAATCAACAACAACGAGCAGAATAGGAGCACTGCATTGTTACACGGGACACTCAACTGGCTTGCACGAGATTTAGCAGAAGTAGGAGCAGGGCTTTGAACGACATTTTCCTTTGTGCAAGTGTAATTACAACGACTAGGACTAACAATTCTGTAAACACCACTGCTCGTAAGTAAATAAATGTCCTTATTGTTGTCCTCCCCGAATGAAAAGATATACCCCAAAGCTGGAAGAGAACTTCCTTGCACAGAGGTGCATCGTAAAGGAGAGTCAGCAGCACAACTGAAAGGGATCAAACTACTGTTGAACTTCCCACTGTCTTCTGGACTCTCGATGCCAGTCCATATGGAAGTTGCATATAAATCTGCATACAGGTACCTGAAAATTGAGATCAAGTAAATTGTTAGCAAGGATCAATGTTATCACAAGGGTGAGCATGGTAGTCCCAAGAAAACACTTCATTCTTTTTCAGCTGATAATCATGGATTTTGTATATTTCTTGACAGTGTTATTACTCTTAGGAGGCTCTTCAGCTTATGGTATCTAGAAAGAATGACTAGAATTCTCATCCATTCATGACAAAGATGAGAGAAGCATAATTACCTTCCGTTTATGCAAGGATCAGTAGTAGACCGATAGAAGTAGCCCCCCGTGATTGATGCTGATCCAACCTTATTATTTACATCAGAGTGCAAATATCCCATAACCGGAAAGATTGTGCTTAGCGAATTAACAGTTGTATTTTCACCAGGTGTCATTGTAATATTGAATTGAAGGGGGCCCTCATAAACACGCCAGCCATAGTTTCCGTCCTTGGTGATGAGATCCACCTCTTCATACTTATCCTATATGTAGAGAAAAGTGTCCAAGCGCTGTTCAGAATCTAGCATACATACTCGGGATTTTCTCTTATTGCATGGCCTTTGAACAGGCGAGTTAACAATTAAACATAGTTACATAAGCATATTCACCATAGCATAAAGAAAATGAAGGAATCCCAGAACCTTGAGACACCCTTACTGTAAAAGACAATGAATGACATTGAAAGAAAGAACTGCTTTACTTTTTCCAGCTACAATGCTATTGATTACAAATTTAATGGGAATCAGACACCTACTAGAGGATGCAAATAAGATAAGAAATTGCTGGAAACCATTGATAAAAACGACTAAGCTATTTAGTACATTGCAGTATGCAATCTAGTTGGACGGAAGCAACCATGTTCTGCTGGCACTGAAATCAATCAAAGCTAGTTTTGAATAAAGGCCAGTTGCAGTCATGTTTCCTTGTGAATAAAGCCTAACTGATGCTTTGAAAAACTGAAAACTCTGTTTCAATGTTTCATTGACAGGTCCTATTTCTAGGTTTCAGAATAAATTTTGAAGGTTCCCTACAAGTAGTTCTAAAGTAAAAAGTTCAGGCGAATTGCTAACCCAAAATGATTGCCCTTTCAGACTCTGAAATTAGCAGATGGGGGGGAGTTGGTGGTCAAACAAGGGATTTGCTGAACTATACCTACTTTTCCTTGGTTCGAACAAGTTTCCTCTCTATCATGCATAGAATTAACTTCTCTGAAAAATTCCTTAATACTCTTGAGTGGCAAGTTCAATATAAAAAGGTCACTCACAGAGGTGAACGTGAAAGAACTTCTCTGTTTCCTTTTGAGAACTTCACTTCCAAGGATAATTAAAAGCAAGAAAAAGGACTCTTGAAATGGAGGTTTTTTGGTAAATTTAACATGCTATCTAGGTTGAGTACTGGTAGCAAAGTAACTTCCCATCCAAGAACATAGAAAGAGAAATATCTCAAACCTGCCCAACATCTCCACACATCAAGTAGGAAGGCCTTTCTGCATCAAAACTACAACGCCAAGGATTTCTTAATCCGTAGGCCCATATTTCAGGCTGCAATTCTGTATCTTCCTTATACGGATTATCTGCCGGGATAGAGTAGTTACCCCAAAGATTAAGTTTATCAATTTCTTGTGCACCTGGAAAGACAGTACAAGGGACGAGAGTGAGATTTAAAACAGTAGCGAACTACTACAACTATGCCAGTAAACGAGCTCGCCATTGACAATGCGTCATAGAGAACCTAAATCGTCATGTACACAACCACCCTACATTGTCTGATTCCATACTACATATATTTTCCTTCTACTTCCCCTTTTCTAGTTGATCAACATCAAAGAATAGGAGGAGATGGGTCTTTCAAAGATTCAGGTTCCCAGTCGGACATGTAAACTTTGAGGAAGCATTGCAATATCAGAACAAAAAGAATACACAGAGAGATCCTGGAAGGGGCGATTATTTCAGTAACAAAGGTCAATAACAAGGTAAATGCACAAAAAATTCTGTGCCGATACTTACTGGGTATGTTGTCTACATCAAGCCTCATAATCTTTCCAAGCAATGATTTCTTGTTTTGCGCAAAATTGAAAGGATCGCCTTCACCACCACCATCTCCCATCATGAAGTACAAATACCCATCTGCAGGTCCAAAGAGTATCTGCCCTCCGTGATGGGATGTAAATGGAAGGCCCATTGTAAATATCCTTCTCACTTCTGTTGGTTTGGCACTTGTTGCCTGGAGAGAATTCAAGAGTCCGTTAGACTCATTTGAGTTCAATTAACAACTGAAAAGTTTTGAGCGTAGAGGTTTGTACCAAAGAAGGCTTGGTTGAGGTACCATTAACAGTATACTCGGCAACGACACTTTGAAACTGGCATGGCTGGGCACCATTATCAGCTCCAAGCTTTGAAGGATCACAATTGACATCCGAGTTACATGAACATCTTCCGCTACATCCTGGCCACTTAACCTTATCACAGTTGAAGGAAGCAAAGAATCGCCCATTTTGTGCAAAGTTTGGATGGAATGCTATTCCCAACATCCCAAATTCCGTATCAAAATCTACTTCATCACTTAGATCAAGAAAGGGATTAGATTCATCAAGCTGCAGTGTCCCTTCTGCTCCCTGGTCAGGAATAGTTGCCAACCAAATCTTACCTGCTTGGTTAGCAAAAAATGCACGGTTTGACCCATCAGGATGGGAAGCCATGGCAAGGTAAGATCCATTTGCTATCTTCTCAAGGCACATGCCATGTGGAGGGCTAGGAGTTCCACTGTTGTTTAGTGTAACGGGTTGACCATCAAAACATACTGATCCACCAGTAGACTCTCCGCCAAATGATTTGCAGAAATCAGCTTCTGACTGCCAGTATTGGGTCAGTACGCTAACCTTGGAATTGACAGGTAATCCAGCTTGACCTTTCAGTGACGGGGCAAAGGGAGAATTCAAAAGAGACACATTTCGGCATGTATCCCATACACTAGAGCAGAAGTTATTTGCTGCTTGGTTAGATTGGGACGAATTAACTGAAATAGTGGAATTGCAAAGCAGAGGAACTGTCCGGGGTGTAGAAGCAACTGTGAATAGCTCTCCGGAAAATGGATCGCATCTCTGCAAACCATGACAACAAAGATTCGAAACACTTCATAAATATCCGAAATTTGAAAATTGACACATATAAACAGCAAAGAGAGGATTGATCAGGAAGTTCAGTAGCATGTTCACTTGCTTATTTGCTTTGAAGTAATGCTATATTTAAGTCTGACTTAAGCAAGAACTTCATACAAGGAACGTAAACTGAAGAAATTTCCTCATGCAAGCAAACATCAAATATTTATACTTGTGCAATATCAACATTCATTGTGAATGACAATTTCAATTTAGCCAGCGGGCAACTTGTAAATTGGGCATGAAACAGGAACAAACAGACTAACAGCCAAGGTATAGGGGGAAAAGGAAGTTTTAAATAGGGCCAAATGTTTTTAGGACGAAATTTTCAGGGCCACATATATTCTGAGACTAAATACCAAGGTTTATGGCCATGAAAGGTGGTGCATATCTGGGTAAAACATATATTTTCTTTTAAGAGAACTTCGTACCGCACAAAGTATGGATTTCATAACAGAAGCACAGCCAGGATCAGAGATATTCATTGCTGTCAATTGCTTCTGTAATACCAAATCTTCGTTGGAGTCGCAGCATGAGGTCCCATTGTAAGGACAAAACGTCAGTGTGGCGTTCAAAGTAAAAGGTGCCCCTACACCAATTAAATCAGTAGAAATGGTGAATCAATTTTTACTTTGATATGAATAATTCATCAGAAGGCACTAAAATCTGAAGTAGAAATTTAATCCCCTGAAAAGAGAGAAAAATGAGAGCATAACCCACTTGAATCGATGCATGAAGGATGTGAAAGGGAAGGATCAAAAAGCAGCAGCAAGCTACAAAGGAGGAGAGTACTGGCAAGAACACGTCCCATCTCAGCAAACAGAGAGAAAGGGGAGATATTTTACAATAGCATCCTTCCCTCGAATCTACTCCAGGAGACTCTGAAGCTGCAGTTGTACCGGGCTAACTCCTCGGAACAATCTTGATTATATAATATACGGAAGGAAGCCTTGCTGGCCGTTGGAATGCTCCCCATGATCAAAATCTGTATCTTTCGGTAAACTCTCAGCCATTGGCCCATCTAGGTCTTCTCTCTTTCTCTCTCCAGAATTTCATGTCTAATTTATTTCACCTAAGGGAATCATTTTCAACTCTCTCTCTCTCTCTGGGTAAATGCAGCTTCCAGAATACAAGTTCATTCAAAAGCCCCCACCCCCTCTCTCTCTCTCAAGCTTTTGAAAACATTTCTTTTCAACTCAAACGAATTGACGACTAACCTTTGAATTAAAAATTGTGCAGCAGCTGTATTCAGAGACTAAAACAGAGGAGGAGAAAACGGGAAAAGGATTGAGGCAGGAAGGAGAACAGTCTATCAAGTTGACTTTTATGAATTGTTTATTCAAAATGTGTAAATTAATAGGGTTGGTTGAGAAGAAACCCTCTGGTTTTCCCGCCAGACCAACTTGGAGTTGGAGGGACCCTGGTTGTTTCAAGTAGCAGTGTGTCTTGTGCCCACATTGATTGCCCTTGCGGGTTCACTGTTTCCGACCAGCACCAAAACACATGCCTTAAAACAAGACCAATATACAAATATGAATAAAACCCCACTTGCATAGTTGCATTCACATCCAAAACAGTGCTGAAGAAAGTCATTCAACGGTGACCGTGACGTTAACACCATGACAAACTGGAGGATATGATTTTTTTTTTTAAACACCACAACTGTCCACAGCCCACAGGGTCGTCATCGATGTTAGAAAAATTTCACCGGCACCCGGACAAAAAAAAGGTCAAAACAATGGAATAGTAACGGGGTCCAGGTCCGCGCACGGTTATTTTAGTGAAAAAGTCGCTGTAGTTGTTGGAAATCGAGAAAGAAAGTGAATTTTGGAGCTTTTTAGCTTGATTTGCTTCCTGAAAATATCTCAGGTAAGCCAAACAGGCGTGCATGTTGTTGAATTTGCAGAGATGGAACTTGCAGGAAAAGAAGTTACCTGGTGAGATTGTCTCCCAATCCCATCGGAGATTGGGGAGGCAGTTACATTTTACACAAGAACTGGATCAGTTCAAAGGAGAAAAAACATTTAAAAAAAACTCAAGAAAAAGACTAAAAAAAAAACCTCCATACGCCCTTTTTTTTCCCAAACTTTTTTTCCCTTTTATAATCAAACAAAAATTCTTTATACATGGATATCAGTCAAAGCAAACTAACACCTTAACATTTGAGCCGGTTATGTACTGGAATAAATCTGAAGTGCGGCATAAATCCAGCGGTTTTATTATTAGTGTTGAGCATATTGCATACTGGCATCAAATTTTCCGTTAATTCAAAAGATTCCATGTTTTCTATAGATTATAGAAAATGTGTGGCCTCTCTTAATTATTAGTTTTATTTTCAGATACGACAAGATAACTACGATGCTAATCCTTGGTTATCGGCCAGAAGTCCAGCTCGATTATCCATCCACATCCATGGAAAATCCTTTCATTTGTAATAAAAGAAATTGATACCTGCCAACTGCTGCTATTAAATTAAGCAAACGGAAAAAAAAAGAAACAGATATTATGATTTGCGGATCAATAATAATATTATAAAATTCGAGTCTTATATATATATATCAAATAAATAAAATTTGATTGTTATCCGTTTTAAATCATTTGGATCGATCAACTTGGAGCTTACATGCATGCGGTGTTTTAATTAATTACCTAACAAATTATAATTGCAGTCACTTTAATTAAAAAGTTTGATGATTGAAAATATAATAAATAATGGAAAATGCAATATAGTACTGGTTAATTAATTAATCAATTTGAAACTCTGTTACAAAATTAAAGTTCCCATCAGTACTACAAGTTGATGTTATATATTATTTTTGACTTGGAAAACATTATTATCGAAATTATCAGAAAATTCTTATGGGGAAAATGAATGATTGACAGTAGATAGTACTATTCCTATATATATATATTTTTTACTTTTTTAAAGTTTCCACACTCGTTGCACGAACATATATATAGAGGATAATAAAAATGGAGGCCTAATTGCAGTCAAACATCCTAATTTCCAATCTAAAAATTAATTTTCAAAATTCCAACCGCACATCTTATAATTATGGGTGTTCATTTACACCGGCGGTGACCGTTTTAACCACTAAAACCGTCACCGCTACCGGTACCGTAACCGGTAAGAGCGGTTATTGTGCCTTAGCGGTGCGGTGGCAGTGTCAAATATGTGATTCTGTCAATTGCGGTGACGATTTTCGTCAAACCGTCACCTATACTACCGTTAACCACCCCTAGTTGAGATTTAAGATGATTATTAATTATGTGACATACTTTTGTTGAGCTTTTGTTGGAATATGTTAGTTGGTTTATGTCACATTGTTGGACATTTTTATTAGACTTTAGTCTTTATGTTCGAATATGATATTATGTTGAACTTTTGGAAAACTATTATATTTGTTATGATTATTAATGATTATGATATTTGTCCATTTGATATGGTTATTGATTATGATATTATGTTAGAAATTTAAATAGCCCAAAACAGTGAAAAAATCCAAGAAAAAAACCCATTTTTTTGGCACACGGTTATACGGTTTAAGCGGTTATCGTATAACCATTTCCGTTAATATAGTCACCGGTAAGAACGGTTATTGTGGCTTAACGGTACAGTGGTAATGTCAATTATGTGATTCCGTCAATTGCGGTGACGGTAACGGTTTTTACCAAACCGTCACCTACACTACCGTTAACCACCCTTACACTACCGTTAACCACCCCTACTTATAATTAGGATAGTAGTGTGAATTTTTTACTTGGAAAAAATATATCAATTGGGTTTTATGCGAATTTAATTAATTAATTAATCTGCTGCCTCGGTCAGGAAATTAAATACTTCAAATCGATATTACATTAAGTAATCCATGGACCTAGCCAGTTGAGTTGAATTGCAAATCTGCTAGCTCTTGTGGGAATTTTATACATCTTGTATATATATATATATATACGAACGAACATACGTACGTACGTCATTAATTAAGAAGATATATAAAGTCAAGAGAATCTCGAATCTTTGAGTTAGTCTTATATTAGATACTTAATTATAAGCATAAATATACATGATTAATTCAGAAAGCATATATCTCATAAGTCTAGCTAATTACAACTGCATGATATATAATTAATTTGTAAATATATATGCAAGTTGAAATTAACTACGAAATCAATTAAAAGACGATGTCGAAGATTAAAGGCCATAGGTATAGATAATCTTAACATATACTCTATAATTATCACCATTACGTACGTGATGATCACTTAGTGGAATGGCCAGTATATATATATATATATACGAGAACTGTAAACTGATCAAAGTCTTGCTGGAGACAGGAACAAAATCATGCGGTTCCGCACCATATATAATTAGACAATTGGAATAGCAGAATTAATTAATAAAATCTGATAAATTTTATTGCTTAGAAAAGAGATCCAAGACAACCATGTCCATGTTGTTCTTAACTTATTCGTCTCTCACCTGCGATAGATAGCTGGCTGTCTTATTTTTAACTTAAAACAAAACCATAACTCGTATTGTTTTGTATTATTCTGGGTCTTAATTAATCATGCTAGCTAGAAAGCTAGCTTTAGCATATTGTTTAGTTCGGCAAATTAAGGCGCTTGAAACAACATTAATTCCAATCGAGAGTCATACTATATATAGCTAGAAATCATCTTATGAAAGGTGTACAGTTAAAGTAATATTGATCCAAAGAATGCTAAAAAGAGAGTCACGTAGTACATTTGGTGTCCTGCTAAAATATGTGTGGATGCAATCGGGAGTAGTACTTATGAGGAAAGACGACTAGCTAGCTTATGCTTCTTTCCTCAATTAAAATTATCGTCTATGAAAGAGACTTTTCTCTATTTCATTGCCACATTAATCTATACAAATTATTGAGACTTAACATCTTAATTAATTATTATGTTTGTTTCATACTGGGTCCAATATCAGTATCGATTATAAGTTTTAATTGGTGTGATAAATAACAATAATTTGATTAATTAGTACAATATAAAGTTAACATCATATTTAAACAATAATTAAGCTATAAAAAAGGATAAATAAAGTGTTGACAATCTTGAACTTGAATTAATTACTAGGGATTCTGATGAGTTAATCAGTTGCATCGATCAATCAGTATAATATATATTTTAAATTAGGGATAAATACACTTTGCCCCCTTGTCTTTGGGGTCATTTACACTTTGCACCCCGATGTTTTATTTTTGATACATTGGACCCATTATCTTCCACATTTTTGCAATGTGGACCCCGTACCCGATTTGACCGTCTAAATTGACGGATTTCGTCAACACGTAAACCGGTCGACCGCTACAAAGGTAACGTGAGAGGTATGATGAGCCGGTCGACCGCTTCATGTAGCGGTCGATCGGTGCATGTGTTGACGAAATCCGTCAATTTAGACGGCAAATTGGGTACGGGGTTCACATTGCAAAAATGTGGAAGATAATAGGTCCAATGTATCAAAAATAAAACATCGGGATATAAAATGTAAATGACCCAAAAAAATAAGGGAACAAATTGTATTTATCCCTTTAAATTAATTGTCACGTACGGACATAGAAAGTAACCCGGAACTAATATGGAATTGAATTGTAAATTTTCTCTCGTGGTTTATTTATCCGATATACGTCATGATTAAGAGAGAGGCAACGGAATCTCAAAACTTATATTGGTTAAATATCAGATAGAAACTATAAGTGCGTGAATTGACAAAGCATCTGATCATAAGTCTAACAACAAATATATATAGTTTATTAATAAACAGGTTGTGATTAATTAAGTAGCTAGAAAATCAATTCATTCAGAGACCTCAAGTTGTGTAAAAAATAATGTTAGTTAATTAGGGACAATTCAATGATTAGAGGTTATATATATCTATAGATAATCTTTGGATTTACTATATATATAATTCTCGTACCTTTAATTACGTGATGGTCACTTAGTGGAGTAGTAGTGGCCAGTAATTAAACAGTAGTGATCGAGCAAAGTGCGAGTACTGTGCTCAAACGTCCGGCGCCGATAGATCACATGCATGCCGGAACAAAGTCATGTGCTTTCTGCACCATAAAGCAATTGGAAACCATAGATTTCCTGCTTAGAAAAAGACAGGAGACCAACATATTGTTTATTTATTGTCCCTTTGCCGAGGAGATATCCTGATCCACGTCGTTTTTTTTAATATTATATATATATATATGCCCTGTTAGCTGGGCTAACATACATGTATTCGATGCATATATGGGTTGAAACAGTGGTCGTTAGATTTTGTGCTTTTATTGATCTGCAGGGGCCACGGTATATAACGCGCGCTGTAATTTGCTGCTTTTTTTGGTACATATCATGAAGCGACACTCTGAATGCTATCACCAAGGCCCAACTGTGAAAAGGTTCGTGTATACTGGGGCCGCTCAACATTTTTGGAGTATTAGGTAAATTATAAAAATAAAGCTTTTTAATTTTTTTAAAAAAATAAATTTAAAATTAAACAATAAATTTACTTTTTTTAGATGCAATATTACTAATTAGATTTATATATTCAAGATTAGCCAATTAATCAATTTCAATAGATAAAATTCTTAAATTATTTAATCTATTTAGAGAAATAATTATTGTAAATAATTTTTTATAATTTTAATTTAGGAAAAATTATTCATGGAGAATCAACGGTAAAAGGTATAGTAAGTAGTAAGTTCATTTCGTAAGTCTTTGAGTCTTAAAATTTGGGTCTCTAATAAAATAATTATAAAATAATCTATCTTTTCATCCAATCGTGAATTTTCATTAAAATAAATATAAAAAATTTATTCAAATCATTTATATTTATACTTTTTTACCGACTCACATAAAAACTTAAAATTTCGGCCACATGGAATAATTCAAACCGAGATAACTCAAATTAAGGAGCATTCAGAGAGTTTCTAGCTTAGGCCTTAAACATAGCACTGTTTTGGTGGAAAAGGCGTTTGAAACAACAATTCTAATCGAGTATTGCTCGAATGCAAGCTAAATGACAGAGGGTCACATTTGGCATGTGGCATGGAGCTCAATTATGTGTACGTGTATGATGCAATCGTGAGTTATAAAGGAAATTATAAAACGAGTAAGGTTTTTGAGCTTGCTTGATCTTATGCTTCTTTCCTCAATTAAATTAATTATCCAGATTTTAAAACTATAGTCTATAAATAGACATGTATTAGATTCGTTTCTATATTATACCTATTCTTGATATATACATTCCATACCATTCATAGCTTAACATATATATTTTGTTGCTATATATGTTTGTCGCATACTGCATCAGGTAGTGTTTATATTCTAATTACTATAATCTAACAGCATAATATTTAAACAAATAAGCGCTAGTGTATATATAACAAGGTTTAACTCCTGCAACATGTGAGCCAAATGCCATAATTTTGAGCATTCCATTATTCAAATTTATTATTTTTATGTTATCATAAAATTTAGGGGAAAATACAATTTTCACCCACAAACTACCAGAGTAGTGACACATTGCACCACAAACTACCATCTTTAAGACATTGCACCCTCAAACTACTAATGTTAGATACTTTGCACCCTAAACTACCAATTTTGACACATTACACCTTTCAACTACTAATATTAAACACTTTGCACCCTCCATTTGACAATAATACCCTTGAAAAATTAATAAATTGACAACAATATCTTTACTATATACAAAATGGGTCAAGGGCGTTATTGTCATTTTAGTCTCAAAATTTGAAAAATGGTGCAAAGTGTAAAAAATTGATAGTTAAAAGATGTAATGTATCACAATTGATAATTTATCATGCCAAGTGTAAAATCTACTATAGTTTATGAGTGAAAAATTGTATTTTCCCCTCAAATTTATCTGTTAATATTACACCACGGAACCTGTTTTCTTCACGTCAGTCTTAAAAGATCTTACGAAAGGACGAACTAGTCTGACGAAATTGACCTATAGACGGGGACATTCGGAGGTCTCAATATTTTGTTTTTTGTGTAGGAGATCTTAATAATTTGATTAAGTCAACTATGCCCTTTAAAAATCTGGACAAGACTTGCCGAAGTTGGTGCATCGATCGTTGTCTAGACTGAATGGAAATCATGTGAACTCAAGACTTGCCTCGTTCCTTTGTGAAAGGCCGTTTGACTTCTTTTGTTCCATGACCATCGACAAGTACATCTCCACTAGCCATCAGTGCATTTTACCACATTTATTGGCGTCGCCTTTATTGCCAGCAAGTCGGTCAACATTAACTGCCGCTGGAGTTTAAAAGCGTCGGGGTGAACCAAAAAAAAAAGCGTCGGGGCAGTTATCCTTTCACTACGGGTGAGCAAAATTTCCTGTACGAATCGGAATTTTAAGTTTTATTTTCGATTTTAGAAATTTGCTTTTGGTTTAAATATATATGGGAAGTTAGATATGATGATTTTCAAAATTTTAATCAGAAATTCTGTTAAAATTATCAAAATTTCCGATTTCGATTTTTATAAAAAATAAAAAATATGAACATGAGCTATAATATATATAATTTGATTGAATGTTTATTTTAGAATCTAAATTTTAGATGAATATTTTACATCTATTGTTAATTTATGATAAATAATTAAAAAATACTGAAATTTCAAGTTTCATTTTTTAAATATGACTTAAAATAAAGTATAAATGAATGTTTATTTTAGAATTTAAATTTTGTATAAATGTTTATTTATTATTAATTTATGATAAATAAGATAAAAATTTCTAAAAATTCGGTCCAAAAAATATTTTTAATTCATTAAAATTCTAAAAAAATATATTAAAAAGAATCCACATGAACATGGAATTTCTAATTCCGATTCTGAAAATTCTGGTAAAATATATGAATAGAAGCGTAACAAAAAAATTGTTAATGTCGGAACTGGATTGGGAGTTTTTCAAATTCAGATTTTGAATATATTTTTTCTTTTGAGTTTGAGCTCGGATAAGAAAAAAAATTGTATGAACAACAATTTATTTGTTGTTTATAGTAATTATTAGGTGAAAATATTACATGGATTTTGAATGAATGTTTAGTTTAGTCTTTTTATTTCATATAGAAAAAATTAAATAATTTTGCATCAAATGACTAATTTATGATGGGTAAAACACACTCGAAACGAAAAGGCTTAAATTCTAATTTATAAGTATGGGTGTAAGTTCGGTCCGGCTACATGCGGAACTCCGGCTCTGGTTCCGTCCCCGGTTCCAGGAAGACAAGATCCGTAGCTTCAAGGAACCAGAATCGGAGGTAATTTTTGGAGCTTTTAACGGAAGCGGAAGCAGAAGCGAAAGTTTCCGCCAGTTCAACAGAAAACCGATTCCACTTAATTTTTTATTTTTTAAAACTTAATATCAAAACGACGTCGTTCTATTTATAAAGAACGACATTGTTTCGTTGTTTTCTTTTTAAACAGATATATATATATATATATATATATATATATATATATATATATATATATATATATATACCGTGGATCAAAACGTGCGTTTTGATCCACGATTTTTTTCTAAACCTTAACTCTCCCTCCCCGAAGTCCCCCCTCTCCTTCGCACAGTCTCTCTCTCTCTCTCTCTCTGTCAACCTCCGCTGCCTTCTGCTAGCCTGCTGCTCGGCGCTCGCTGTATGTCTCTGACTCTCTCTATCTCTCATTCTCTTTGTCTCCATCGCTCTCTCTCTCTCTCTATTTTAACATATATGTTCTCTCTCTATTATGAATCTGTTGTGAATCAGGGTGGCCGTTCAGAATGCATTGTAACGAATAGAAGAGGTGGTTTTAATTCAACCAAATATTGAATTTGTAGTAGTGTACTATAGTACTTGATCTGCTACCAAAAGTAACAATTTTCAACTAATTATCCCAGCAACTTAAGCGATTTTAGAGAAAGTAGTATGAATGTGACTTAGTAATTGTAGATCTGTTCTAGCAGAGATTTTGCATATGTGTTAGTGGCCTTGTTCGGTTTAATGGTTGTGAATCTACTTGTAGCTAATGGTTCAAAATCTGATTGTGAATTGTTGTGAATTTGCTTGTATCTTGCAGAGATTTTGCGTATGTTTAGTGGCCTAGTTTGGTTTAATGGTTGTGAATTTGCTTGTAGATAACAACTGATTAATGGTTTAATGGCTATGAAACAACTTAACAAATCCAGTGATAACTATATCATTTTGTAGTGCACAGAATTCTTAGGCCGTTTTGCAGTGGTTTAATGATTGTGAATATGCATGTTTAATGGTTTAATGGTTATGAATTTGATTAAATTTTCTCATGTTGTTTTGCAAAATATTATCGGAATTCCGACATTCGCTTCCACTAAGTCCGGCAAGAGTCGAAAGTGGAAGTGAAATCCATTTTGGTCATCCGCTAGATAGCGGACCGGATGTCGGAATGTTAAATTTCGCTTCCGACATGTCCGCTATTCACCCCTATTTATAAGCCCAATTTGACCCAAAAGCACACTAAATTCGACTTCAAAATGACTAAAAATAGTGTTCAACCCATTATGGTCCAATTATTATAACGGAAATTTCTGATTCCATTCATTCCAAATTTCAATATATTCTAAAATTTGAGTTCTGATACCCATTTTTAATAGGTACCTATTAGACCCAAATAAGTTGTCCTTGCCAAGTGAGAAACCCGGCTGTCTGTGAAAGCCATCTAGAAATTGCTTGTCATAGACGAAGATAGAAACAACAGTCTTCGACAAACGGGGACACGCAATTTTGGGTTTTGACAGTAAGCTTCTCATCTACTTAACAACAAGACGTCCTATTTGAACTTTAACGAAGGCCATGGTAATTTTCCAGAAAAAGAAAGCCTAAAATCAAGGGAGAACATAAGAGAAAGATGGTACTTGGCTGATGGCTCACGGAGCTTGTTTCACTTTCCTTTGAGCATGCATATATATAGACACACACACACACACATATATAATTATTGTAGCTGCTTGGTCGTGCAACTCTATACACCTTCATTGCATAGGACTGACTTTCCCTCTCCGGAAAGTCTACTTTGAAATTTTGAATAGAACAGTCACGAGCACATGTGAAGGATAGTTTTGTAGCTCTGAAGTTCCTACGGTGTTTGCTTGAGAAAGCTACCTAGAGAACTCAGAAGCGATTATCGAAGGAATGCTTCTTCTCCTGCTTTCAACTGAGAATAAAAGAGAAACAGACAGCTCACTTGCGGTTCATATCAAGTAGAGTTAAATTGAAATCAATAAGCCCATTCTCTCGACTTGAACTTCAGAAGAATTTACACGGTTCGTAATCATATCTTATGGACTGCAATTTACTAAGTTCAGATTTTGAAAAATCCACACATTTGTGGACGTAGAAACATGTCTATTTCTATTTCTCACAAGAGGCTGAAGATGGAAAGGAAAAAAAAATAGAGAAAGAAGGTATAAGACAGTCTTCAAGTATCACTAAGAAAGAAGCAGTGAAATTATCTCTTAATTTGAATGTAGTACAATTATGGATTTGCTAACTCAGTTTTATCTACCATGCTCTTAAGATATTAGATCCAAATTACTTCTATCTCAAAAACTAAGAAAGTTTGAAATTTATGCCATTCCGAAATTAATAATCGATGGTACAAGGGAGGTTCTCCAATGAAACAACACCAAAGCCTCCAAAAGCTACTGGCAAATGAATATTGAAACATGTACACTTGGTTTCTTTTAGTTACATGCATGCCTCCTCTATCCTCGTACCCTTCAGCAGCTGCAATAATCTCAACCCTCAAGTGCACCAAGTGCTTTCATATCCTCCAAAAAGGCCATATATGAGTCATCAATGCTCTGTGCCTTTGGTGCTGATGACAACAAGTTAGCTGCTTCTGGCTTCACAACGGTGGGAGCAACTGGCCTGGCAGCCGCTGAAGTAGTTGGGAGTGCTGGCTTTGGTTTTGCTTTAGGGATGGCAGTCTCTCTCCTCACTCTTACAGATGCAGGAACCTGAACTCAGACGCAATGCAAGCTCAAGCCATGGAGGGTATAGCACAATCGAAGTAAAATACTCAGTTCAACTTGCAGTATGATGTAGAGCCAGACAAACTGCAATAGTTCTTTGGAAAAGGAACTTAACCAATGTCAGCTCCCACCATCATATATATCCCTTTTAGACTACTATCAGATTACGTTTGATTGCACATCTAGCTAAAACCATATGCTCTGGTAATCCAACATGATACAAAAGAGCTTGCATACTATTCGTGTGGAACTTCCAGATGTCATCTGGCAGACAGACTATGTACATGAGTGAGTCCGCATACACACTTATGCTATGTATACACAGAGAAGTAATAGCCAGGAATTACTTGAACTCCTCCATATGTGCAATATTCGATTTTGTATCGTCTATTTTCAATTGCAGCTTAACCATGTGTGTCTCAATCACATAATTTGGCCTGTTACCTCTGGTTAAGCTGAAGAGAGGACTCAACATGTAACTACCAGAATAGTCTCTTTTTTCAGAGAATTAAACACAGCAAGCAAAGGAGAGTTAACTAACCATAGCTGTAAGTTCCGGTGTGTGCTGAGCTAGAGGCCTCTTGACAACAGTAGACGCAGCGGATTTTATATAAGATGGTTTCTGAGGACCAGATGGCCTACTAGCAGCATGCTCATCTTCTAGGAAGGTCGGTGGAGGACCAGGTGGAAGTCGTGGTCTCATCATAGGGGGAGGCCCAGGCGGGGGACCATATGGTGGCCTTGGCATTAGCGGATGCATAACTCCAGGGGGACGTGCTAGGCCAGGAAGACCAGGAGCAGCTAATGGAGGCCGCATATCAGGAGGAGGTAGTGGTGGGGGATGACGTGATATTCCTGGGGGCAATACATCAGGGTGCAAAGTTGGCAGCAGAGCAGGTCCAGGCACTGAAGGTTGTTGCCTTGGAGGGGGTGGTGGAGGAACTATTTTCGAGAGATCTGTGATTGCTGCAAAATTATTGGTGTCTGCATCAGATGGTGCCCCTTCCAACTGGTTACTTGACTTCAGAGGCACTCCAGGTGGGGGAGGAGGAGGAGGAAGGACGGTAGGCACCTATAAAGGACATGTTCCAGCTGTTAAATGCAACAACTTTAAATAACTAGTGTAATGCCATCAGATCTTAGATTGCCAACCAAGTATATACCTCTCTTTGGCCATGACAACCATGAGTAAATTATCATGTCCACTGATCCATCTTGACCCTAACATTGCAAGATAGACCAGATCCCAGGAATAATGAAGACAGGCTTACCTGACCTTGCTCCTTGTAGTTCATGCCATCTAGCAATGCAGGTTGGTTTATCTCCTTTTTGCCTCCGCTGGTACCAGGAGGAGGTGGCTGAGCAGACAACTGGAGTGGTGGAGGTGCAGAGTGATTTCCAACTTGCTCTTTCGGTGGGGGCCCAGGAGGTGGTGGTGGGGGCAACGGTGGTGCAGGCAATGGCATAACCAAATTATTTGCAGCAGGCTTCAGAGGCATTGGAGGTGGAGGTGGTAGAGGCAGAGATGCAGGTTTAACAGAACCTTCGCCAGAGTTGATGTCGCCACTGTCTGGCAAAGGGGGAGGTGGTGGCGGTGGAGGTTGAGCAGGTGCGTCTAACACAGCATCTTCTGACTCTGTCTTTGACGACGATGTGGAAGCACTGGATGAAGCAGCAGACAAGGGGATTCTAGGCCCTGCATTTAAAATGCAAAAGCAGAATTAGAGAGAGAGAGAAACACAGAGTATATAATACTTAACTAAGAAAGGAGCAAAACAAAGAAGAGGGACAGACCTATTGATGATTTATACATGGGAGGCTTTCCCGGGGGTGGGGCACCGGAAGGATTCAGCGTAGGATGATAGTAAACAGAGTCCTGCAGCCAAAAATTTGATGAGTGCCTGTTGAGTTAGCACAAAAGAATTGGAATGATCTTCACAAGCTGGACCTTACTTCAGGCTTTGGATGCTTGACTTTCTCTTCTTCTTCTGCGGTGGTACGCCTTCCAGGTGGTCCCAAATGACTGAGCAGAAGATAAGCTATAGTATGTAAATAAAAATAAACAAACATTAAATCTAAACTCCAACTACACGCACAGAATTAAATTAGGAAGAAAGATGGCTTTGTCACCTGAACATAACTGGGGCCTCACCCTTCTCTTTCATTTTGTCTTCATATTCCTGTCAACAAGCAAGTATTTGATCACCATGTACAGAAAAATAATGCTGCTAAATTGCAGGAAAATATCAAGTCAATTAAGTTTGACAAACAACGGCAATTGAGATCATTGCTCCTGTGAAGTGCCCATTGACAACACAACAGGTTAGGTAATTCTCTATGTATTTAAAAATAAATAAATAAAAGATGTCAATCACTACTGATTTATATGCAGTTCCACCTCTCAATAATCTTCAAATATTGATCATTTCTCCACGTTACCACTTAGCACCTCATTTACAGGTCAGAATTCAAGGATGAATGACTTCTACTGAGGCAATGGTCATGTTCAATTCACAGAAAAGGCCAGCATTACCTGCCTTTTAGGAAATATAAGAAAAAGGTTAAAGAGGCATCCCAAAGAGAGGACAGAAAGAAGTGCGTGTTTTTAAGAACATTTTTCAGCTTACAGAAAAATATAATCATGAAACTCTTTTCTAACAGTTCAGTGAATGAGATTAAATACTAAGAATTTGAAGTAACCTGGAAGGACTACCAAAAATTCAAACAGAGAAGGGCCAAAAGGAAGAAGTATGTCAAACCTATTGCGAAAAAAAGTGACTGACATTTTTTTAAGGCCTAATTATTTCATTGGTCTCTGTGTTATTTCGAAATCTCAAACTGGTCTCCAAGGAATTTTTCGTCCTAAAGTAGTCTGTTAAATATTAGTATGCCAATACAGCTCTTTTCATCCACTAGCGCCTATATCTAGACGTCAAAGTCCTACATGGATAAAGAGGACATGTCATAACTAATACAAAATCTCCACGTGTCCATTCTGAGTGGACGTAAATTATGAGTGCCATCCCCTGTACGTCTCCACGTCAAATTGGAGGTCCCAGCTAGATCAGATACGCCATGCAAAGGTGGACCTCATTAAATTTTTACCATTGAGATGAACACGTAGAGGTCTAGTATGGAGTATGATGTGTCTCCGTTAGTCATGTATGACGTTGTCGTCCAGATGCAGAAGCTAATTGAAAGAAAGGAAAGGACTATATTTGCATACTAATATTTTACAGGGACTACTATAGGACAAAAAATACACTAGAGACCAATTTGGGATTTCGAAATACCATAGGGACCAATTGAATAATTAAGTCTTTTTTTTTTAAATGAGTAATTATTTAGCCTTATGTTTTCTCCCCAATTACACCCCTAATTTTCACCACTTCAATATCAATACTTCATGACCAGGTATAGAGATGCAAGAATAAAAAGCGACGGTAAAAGCAACCATGCTATCTCATTAGTGAAGTAAAAGTCAACGAGAATACCTATGAATGTTGTTATGACTATTTTTTTTTATCAGCCAATCTTATTAAAGAGAAGAGAACCAGAGAACACACAATAACGGAGTCGACAGTACAAGAGACTATACTGAAAACCCCAAACACACAAACTAAAAACAAAAGCACCCTCAACCCACTAGCCACAAGGCAAAGCAACAAAACTCTCCCATGTACTCCCACCCACCCTCAACCCTATACTCCCCCAACCGTGGCCAGTCGTGCCAACAAAGAAGACACAAAAGATTCCCCTAGCAGTCCAACTCATAGCTCTTAGTCCTCCTAGCGATCGAAGAAGACCCTTCATAATTAACCGAAGACTTCAATTTCTGCAACTCCCTTAGCATCTCCCCCCCTGATTTTCTAGACTTTTTCAAACTAAGCTGCACCAGATTGCGTTACAACGCTGCAAAGAGATCTCTCAACTTTTCCTCTTGACCACCACACGACACCCCAACCATATGACCCACAGAGGAAACCATGTCCAAGACTCACGCCGGAGATTCCCCCTCCAAAGCGTTACTAGGGAAACTAGCCGTCAAGGGTTTGGTCGTGGTATCGCGTCCATCCTCCTTCGCTAGAGAATGAGATTTGAGAACTGGTCCAAAAGAACACTCCCCCTACAGACCACATAAGAGGGACCCAGAAGAAAAAGCCAGCTCCCTCACAACAGCACAACTCTCCACGACGCTAGGAGAGACAACCCCATCGAGCACTACGTGGACCTCCTCCAACGGGATCCCACTCTAAAGCTCCCCAACGGGACTTCCCGAGGTGAAGATCAGTATGTCAGTGGGGGCCGAGGCAACGCGAGGCGGAAAATCCGTAAGCCCGACATGCCCTATATGCCCATCAGCTTCAATCTGGTTCATCGAGAAAGAAGGGACCAAGTTGCCCGAGGACAAATTGCCCGGATTGTCCGGGATGCCCTGCAAACCTCCAGGCTCCGTGTAAGATACATCTAACCCAGAATGCCAGGGAATAGTAATCCCTGCATACCCTGTAATTCCGAGAAAACTTGTAGGCCCGGGGTCAGTAATCCCTGCATACCTTGTAATCCCGGGAATACCTGTAGGCCTGAGGTCAGTAATTCCAGCTAGGCTTGGGGTTCCCACCGAAGGACTGGGCCCCTCGCCCTTCTGAAAAGACCCAACGCCTTCACTCTGGGCCCCCGAATCAGAGCTAAGGGCCTGCCCTCCGTAGTCTGGGAAACCCTGAAGGCCCCGGGAGCCCTGGAGGCCCGAGATCAAGACCAGTTGTCCTGGTAGGTCCGAGATTTCCACCGAAGGACCGGGCCCCTCGACTACCGGATTTCTCCCGCCGCCATCACTCTAGGCCTCCGACTCAAAGATCAGGCCTGTCCTCCACAGTCTGGACAACTAAGGACCAAAACAACTGAACTCGCCTCACCCATAAAACTCAAAGACCGGAAGAGCCGGTCTAACTCCTCTTTAAGACTCAAAAGCCTTGCGCGAAAATGTTGAGAACAAATATTCGCATGCTGACTGACAACAGTCGAATGCGCATTAAAAGCGTCCTCATGGAAACTGTCAGCCTCAAAAACAGTGGTCTGCACCTGCTTTTCCCCATGCGTGAAAAGAGCATCAGTAGCTTTCGACGGGGCCCCAAAATTTGAAAATGCTAAACTAGAGGGAAACAACGGAGGTTTTGAAAGGATCCCCAGTGATGACTTGGGCGGCAATAGCCATGAGTGGAAGGATAGGTGCCGAGATGAGGCGTCAAGGACACACATAGGCACTCATGACACGCCCACAGCGCGCGCAGTGACAACACCGCAGCCATGCCATAGCACCAGCGCGCGCGCAAGCTAGGCGCCCCAGCGCCCCTGACAAGCCATGGCGCCTCACCAACGCCCATGACTGGCATGCCAGCCAGCCGGCCGCAGACATGTCATGACTGCACATGGCCTTGCCCATGGCCTTGTCATGGCACGGCGCCACAAAAAGTCCTTGGCCATCAGCCAAGCCATGCAGCAGCAGGAGGCCAGCAGAAGAAGCCACAACAAGTCCTTGGCCACCAGCCGGCAGCCACCATCAGTGGCGGAGCACCACCACCACTACCGGTGCTAGGTGGGGAATGGAAGAGGACGGGCCAGGTGTAAGCGGCCGCGGCGCCATCGTGGAAGACGGCGGACGACGGCGAGATCCCTACATTCATGGAGGTATCTTAGAGATTAGTTTCCATTTGTGTTATGATTGAATAAATCATATCTTCTAGATTTAGAGATCCTTTCCTAAACTCTAGAAGATTCTTTTCCTTTATGTTTATGTTCAATTAGGCATGTAATATCAAATCTCCTTGATTAAAGGGATTTGACTTTGATTTGATGTTAATTTAATTTGATTGAGTCAATTAGGGTTTGTAAGCTCCTAAGGATGTCTACTTAGGAGCATTAGAGTGATTCATTCAGAGAAGAATAGAGTCTTGGAGAGCCAGAGAGCTTTTGGGGTGAGATTTGGCCAAACATAGACACGTATATGCTAAGTCGGTGTTAAGGCTAATAACCTTCTCACTTAGGATTCATTCTAGGCTAATAACCTAGTTTGGGTACCCGTTCTTGGGCTAATTAACCCTTGATCGGGATTGATCTTGTATCTTGTGGCTCTTGGGCTAATTAACCCTTGACCACGTTCTTCGTTCTTATCAATAAACATCTCAAGTGTTCTCCATTTTGAGTGTTAGATCCTATATAAACAGCTTGTGTGTTACAGATAACGGTTTAGGAGCATCGATTCGGGTGATTGTGTTCGAATCACTTGGCGGGAATTGGCGTTGTTATGGTGGTCTAGACCGGGATCCCTAACAAAATGGTGCTTTCATTGAGAGGTGCATGAAGATTTCATTGAGAGTTGCTTGAAATGTGAAGATCTTCAAGAGGTAAACACGAGCATACATTACTTTGATTCAATTTCGTTGGATTAATTCGTTTGCGAAGTTGTTTTTGCTTGGGGGAGTTCATACTCGAGGAGGGGTTTGATCTTCATTTTGGAGAGAACCCAAGGTTGGAACTTGTTTGTTCATACCAAGTTCGGGAGTCAGGGAGGGGTTCGATCTTCTTTTGGAGAGAACCCTAGGTCGGAAGTTGTTCGTGCCAAGATTTTTGAAGGGAGGGGTTCGATCTTCATTTTGGAGAGAACCCAAGGTTTGACTTGTTGTGGCAGCCAAGTATTGCAATGGAGGCAGCGTCGAGTTCACTCACTTCCAACCGAGACCGATTCGAAGCCTTGGAGTCATCTACTCTATGGCTGAAAGACAAGATGGTGGAGACATCCACAACTATGGCTGACATGCAAGGAGCCATAGCCGGAGTTACCATGGCCACCGAAGAGAATAGGAGAGAGGTGGAGGGGATGAAACAAGACCTGCAAGCGGCATTGGCGAGACTTGGTAGAGAGCCAAGCGGAGGCAACCGTGTAGAAGCCGCAAGGATGGAGGATGCTCAACACTTGGATGAAAGAGAAACTCATTTGTCTGTGTCCACAAGAGGGGAGCCTAGACCAAGACAACAACTTAGAGTGGGTGGCCGTGTGGAGAATGAGCATGCAGTAGTCGAGAGGTGGCTACGGGTGGAATCTAACCATGGTGATGATGACCATGGAAGATCGGAAGATAGAGCTGGAGGAAGTCGGTATGGGGAGGAGAGATCCTATGGCCAAACCTATGAAGATGTTAGATGGCGAGAAGGACCACAGAGTGATCGTGACCACTATGATCGTGATGGTGGTGATAGCGAGGGAAATCGGTTTCACAACCGAGGACCTCGAAGACAACACTATCATATAGATGATCATGATAGAGATGGGGGAGATGAAAATTGGTCTCACAACCGAGGACCTAGGAAGCCGAAGATCGAGTTTCCAAAGTTTGGTGGAGGTGACCCCCATAAGTGGCTTGATAAGGAGGATCACTATTTCCATTTGTATGAAGTGCCGAGAGAAGAAAGAGTGACCACCGCGTGTTTCGACCTTGAAGGCAAAGCAAGCAAGTGGTGGAGATGGATTCGAGCCCAATATGAGAAAGATAAAAGAAGGCTCGGGTGGACGGCTTTTGAAAGGGAGATGCTCATGCAATTTGGGCCCTCGCCTATTGTCAATCACCATGGCCAACTGGCCAAAATCAAGCAAGAAGGCAAGGTGCATGCCTATGTGGAGGAGTTTCGACAACTCCAAACATTAGTAAGGGGTTGGTCGGAGGAGGCACTCATCGGCACCTTTGTGGATGGGTTGAAGCCTTGGATAGCTACGGAGCTCAAGTTAAAGCAGCCCACTAGGTTGCAAGAAGTCATGAGGATGGCCAAGATCCTTGAAGATAGCTACCGGTTTGAGAAGAGACATGACAAAGAAAAAGCGGCTAGCGAGGAAGATGAGCCCTTGCAATCCGAGATACCTTCGAAGGGAAAGGAGGTGGTTGAAAAGTCATGCAAGAAGACGAATGACCTACTGAAGCTTAGCCGGGAGGAGCTTGCTGAGTATCTCAAAAAGCGGATGTGCTGTAAGTGTGGAGATAAGTGGAGTCCTGACCACCAATGCAAGAAGGGAAAGCTCATGCTCATGATTGATGAAGAAGAGTCGAGTGAGGAGCATGACTATGCGGAGCACTCAAGTGATAGTGAGTTGAGTCTTAGTGCCATGACCGGTATTGGGAGAAACTCAACCTTGACCTTCATGGCTTCGATGGGCAAGCACGATGTCACCTTGTTGGTGGATAGTGGGTCGACCCACAACTTCATCAACGCCCACCTTGTTGCTAAGGCGAGCATGCATGGGGAGGAGATAGACGCCTTTGACGTGAAGCTTGCCAATGGTGGGAAGATGAGATGTGAGAGGATGGTGAAGGCGGTTCCCATTGGTGTCCAAGGTATGCAATTAGTTGTTGATCTTTATGTACTTTCCTTGGATGAGTTGGATGTGGTTTTGGGCAATGCTTGGTTGAAAGGCATTGACAAGATCATACTTGATTACGGTGGGAGGAGTATGAAGTTCACCCTTGGGGGTAGGTTGGTTACTTGGAGCATGGGTGTGCTACCCAAAGAAGAGTTAGTGTGGGAGAACTATGATGATGTGACCTCTAGAGTTACAAAGGTTACCTTTGGGGTCAAAGGTACTATTTATGGAAGGGGGAATGAAAGGATCCCCAGTGATGACTTGGGCGGCAATAGCCATGAGTGGGAGGATAGGTGCCGAGGTGAGGCGCCAAGGACACACATGGGCACTCATGACACGCCCACAGCGCGCGCAGTGACAACACCGCAGCCATGCCATGGCACCAGCGCGCGCACCCGCTCACATGCTAGGCGCCCCAACGCCCCTGACAAGGCATGGCGCCTTACCAACGCCCATGCCTGGCATGTCAGTCAGCCGGCCGCATACATGCCATGACAACACATGGCCTTGCCCATGGCCTTGCCATGGCACGGCGCCACAGCAAGTCCTTGGCCACCAGCCAAGCCATGCAGCAGCAGGCCAGCAGGAGAAGCCACAACAAGTCTTTGGCCACCAGCCAAGCCATGCAGCCACAGCAGGCCAGCAGACAAAAGAGTGTCATGACACAGGATGGCCACCACCGGCAGCCACCACCAGTGTCGGAGCACCACCACCCCTACCGGTGCTAGGTGGGGAATGGAAGAGGACGAGTCAGGCACCCGAGGAGCATCACCACCCATGGTGGTGCAAGCGGCGGCGGCGCCACCGTGGACGACGGCGAGATCCCTACATTCATGGAGGTATCTTAGAGATTAGTTTCCATTTGTGTTATGATTGAATAAATCATATCTTCTAGATTTAGGGATCCTTTCCTAAACTCTAGAAGATTCTTTTCCTTTATATTTATGTTCAATTAGGCATGTAATATCAAATCTCCTTGATTAAAAGGATTTGATTTAGATTTGATTTGATTGAGTCAATTAGGGTTTGTAAGCTCCTAAGGATGTCTATATAAACACCCTTAGGAGCATTAGAGTGATTCATTCAGAGAAGAATAGAGTCTTGGAGAGCCAGAGAGCTTTTGGGGTGGGATTTGGCCAAGCATAGGCACGTATATGCTAAGTCGGCGTTAAGACTAATAACCTTCTCACTTGAGATTCATTCTAGGCTAATAACCTAGTTTGGGTACCCGTTCTTGGGCTAATTAACCCTTGATCGGGATTGTTCTTGTATCTTGTGGTTCTTGGGCTAATTAACCCTTGACCACGTTCTTTGTTCTTATCAATACACATCTCAAGTGTTCTCCATTTTGAGTAGGGGTGTTCATTTGCACCGACGGTTACCGTTTTAACCGCTAAAACCGCTACCGCCACCGCTACCGGTAAGGGCGGTTATTATGCCTTAGCGGTGCGGTGACGGTGTCAAATATATGATTCCGTCAATTACGGTGACGATTTTCGCCAAACCGTCACCTACATTACCGTTAACCACCTCTAGTTGAGACTTAAGATGATTATTGATTATGTGACATACTTTTGTTGGGCTTCTGTTGGAATATGTTAGTTGGTTTATGTCACATTGTTGTACACTTTTATTAGACTTCAGTCTTTATGTTTGAATATGATATATGTTATACTTTTGGACAACTTTATAATTGTTATGATTGTTAATGATTATGATACTATATTTGAATATGTTATGATATTTGTCCATTTGATATGATTATTGACTATGATATTATGTTGGAAATTTAAACAGCCTAAAATAGTGAAAAAAATGAAAAAACTCAAGAAAAAACTCTTTTTTTTTTGCACAACGGTTATACGGTTTAAGCGGTTATCGTATAACCGTTACCGTTAATACCGTCACCGGCAATGGCGGTTATTGTGCCTTAGCGATGCGGTGACGGTGTTAATTATGTGATTCCGTCAATTGCAGTGACGGTTTTTGCCAAACCGTCACCTACACTACCGTTAACCACCCCTAATTTTGAGTATTAGATCCTATATAAACAGCTCGTGTGTTACAGATAACGGTTTAGGAGGATCGATTGGGGTGATCGTGTTCGAATCACTTGGCGGGAATTGGCGTTGTTATGGTGGCCTAGACCGGGGTCCCTAACAGGTTTCCTCTTGACGGCGTCAGCGAAGGAGAAGCCATTGCTTCTCCCCACCTCACCCTTGGAAAAACGACGCGGCCTAGAAGAGCCTTGGAAAGCGACAACGGCCTGGAAGCATCCGGCCAGCAAATGCCAACCACGCCCATCGACACCCTCTAGGACCATTATCGCACCTCTGCGACGTCCCTCCCCATACGCAATAATAGCGACGTAGCGCCCCGCCTTATTCCCGCATCGCTAAGCCAAAAACGCTCTGGAGGCTTCGTTGAACTTCAGAGCAAAAGGTCGAGTGGCATTAGCCGCCAACAATTTGCCAACCAAGTTAACCACCCAAACTGCACCAAACCCCCCTAATGAAATCGTGATGTATTTCTTCCGACTCCATTCAAACAACGTAATCACTCCCTCATCGCTAACAGTAACTTGAAACTCTTTGGCTTCGACTCTAAAACACCGGGAGAACCCCATCGGAAAACAAAACCACAAACCAAGAGCTGGACTTCTATCCTAGTCTACATTTTTAAGGTTGAGAAGGTAGACTTAGCGGGAGAAAAAAAAAAAGAAATTTTTATCTTAGAGATTAAGGGAGAAGAGACGGATCCTTGAGAGTGTTTTAGAGAGAGAGTCAGAAAATTCGGTAAGGCAGGCTGCTGTTATGACTAAATATAAAAAGCATAATTCATGAGAACCAACTCCAAGTTGACATTTCCAATGATTCAAGAGAGGAGTGGCAAGGAAGGTAGAACAAAATGTCATCTGTCAGTATTACCTTCCTCTTTTTTAAAACAAGGTTATATGTGTCCTCTAGTTGCCTCTTCTTGTGTTTTCTCGCTTTGTCTAGAGCACCATCAGCCTCTGCACCAATTGAAAGCACACAGGTAAATTTAAACGGGTCAAATCTTCCTAACCAATGAAAATGACAAAAGGAAGTGTACAAAACATAACTCTGGGAAGATGGCAAAGAATAATACATGCACTTTCCCATCAAAACCCTTAAGGTAGCATTACCTACATATGATGCAATGTGCTTCATGACTTCTCAAGATACAATGTGGACGACATGGAAAAGTTTACAATGACGGGTAGGTAGTTCCTTAAAATTTGCGACCAATCGAAGTGGATGATTATTTAGGGACGGACTGAGTACATCATTAGCTATTCCATATGTCAATCAATTGATAGAATTTCTATGCACAACGAGCAAAAAGGCGAAAAATAATCTATTATGAATTAAGTATAGTATTGCCACACAATACATTCAGATTGTTCTATCATAATCATAAATGTGTCTTTAAAATGGATGACAACCAATGTCACAGTTACCAGATGGGAAATCCCCAAGCAGAACAGGACTTACTCATCATTTCCAACTTCTCAATTTGGTCCCTAAGAGTTTCAGGATCCTTCTTCAAGAGTCCCACCTCTCTCACCTTTTTTCTTTCTTTCTTGTTCTGTTAATCACAAATAACACACAGTCGGAAAATATAGAATATAAGAACTGAATAATGTTCAAACTACGCTAAGCCCATCAAAGAGATAACACACACACACACCAAAAACGGGTGGGGCAAAAAGGAGAGGAACACAAGTTTTAGGAAATCAGCACGATCAGGATCATAATATATAGCAACAAACAGTCAAAATAATATCTTATTTACTGAGATCTCAGCCCACTAAACATATTATAAAAAGGAACTACCTTCTCTAGTAGCAAATAACGACCCTCTGACCTTTTTCCTTTGTTTCTTGCTCTGTTAGTGGCAAATAAAACACATTCGAAAAATAAAGAATAGGAGAACTGAATAATGTTCAAACTACGCTAAGCCCATGGAAGAGATAACTAAAGTAGCAGCCCTGCACCAAACCTCCCCTCCTCCGCGAAACAGAACAGGAGGGGCAAAAAGGAAAGAAACACAAGTTTTAGGAAATCAAGATCACAATATATAGAGACGGTCAAAAAAATATATAAATAACTGAGATCTCAGCCCACTAGACATATTGTAAGAAGCAACAACCTTATCTGCCAGCAAATAATAACAGCCTGCTCCCCTCACCGGTAAACCGGACAGACAAATGGGAGTGAAAGAAATTTAAGATCTATTTTCCGCACCAAGTTAAGCTATTATCTACAAACCTAAGAGAGGTAAATTTGCTCAATTGCAATGTAAAATCTAAATCTTTCAGCACCAAAGTGAAAAGTAAATATCGCTTTAAATCTCTCTCTCACCCATGTTCACAATGGTCCATGATCTATTTGTGGACATTGTTCATAAGCTTGTTGGACATCTTAGGGAATAAGATCACATATGATATCCCTTTATCTCCCTTAGATCACATATGATATCCCTTTATCTCCCTTAGATAATAGTGTCATGTACCATTAATTAGGGTACACTTGGGGTGGCCTACATAAGCTAGTCTTTTTTTCTAAACACATAAGCTAGATTAGTTGGCAATCAACTAGGCTCAAGCCCTAATTACTTAGCCACACTCTATTCCGCTAGGATTTACAGGAATGGGTACTTGCGAGAGTTGATGCTGTCATTGTTTGGATAGGCTCAGAATTTGGATTCACCTCATTTATGCAAATACTAGGCCTAGAGAATTAAACTTAATTCTTCTATATATCAATTTGACTACAGAATTAATTACTTCACCTTTATGGATTATTTTCTAATGACAAAAATATCATTAGGATTCTCATTAACCCTTACATTAGAGTACTCATAGCTACAAGAAAGCGAGAATCTCAAGTTAAAATTCACTTATTCGACAGGAGCTGGGATTTTTATGGAATTTTAAAGCCTGGAAATTTATCCAAACAAACAATCAGACTTTCAAAAATTCCCATCCTAAATTCAAACCTCACACTGAGCCCCAGGATTGTAATTTACCACGAGCTTAAAGCTCCAGTAACCTATCCAAAGTCCATAAAACGATTGCTAGACCATATATGACTATTGATAAAGCCCGATCAAAATTAAGAGGACCCCCCCCAATTGCGGTGTTTTGTAGCTGAGTCAGAAGATAAAAGAGAAGCTTTTTGAATGTGAGATACTGCATTCGTTGATAGTCCAAAAAAAAGGGGAAGAAAGAGAATACTGCTCAAATTCTTTGAGCAGAAAATAGGATCCCCAATTGCTCAAATTCTTTCGAGAAAAAAGCGAACGAAAAACTATAGGATCACAAAATTTTACTTCTCATATCCTGTCCCTTTCAGAGTTTTCTCGCCAACCAAACACAAGGCGAACCAATATTAGGGAAAAACGCTTAGGGCAGTAGTGGACAAATCGCGAGAATCGAGTGAAAAGGCTTATAAAAACGGTGACAAAGAACAATAGACTGAGCGTGGAATGAGACACCAAAACGGTGTAGTTTCAGAGATGAGAGTTACCCGTTTCAGCTCCCTCTTGCGGAGCTCCTTACGGAACGAGTCCGTAGGGTTCATCACCTTGCCCCCCTTCGTCGTCTTCATGTTTGAATTCTCTCTCTCTCTCTCTATTCGAGGAGCACCTCTTCTCCACTCTTTGAGCTTATATATCCTCCCCTCCGACTTCAAATCGCGGCCGTAACGAAATCGCAAGGGGCTGAAGAAACTCCCCCACTAAAGTTACCGATGGCCCATCTTGTGGATGTTGTTTGTCGTAATTACGGATATAGCCCCCAGCGTCTCTGGTAATATGGCATCGTATCCAGTTTCATAGGCTCAACAGAAGCTAGCCTAAATTCCGAAGTCCTAAATGCTTCTGGATCTTTGGCTCTGGGCTTGGACTGAAGTCGATGGGCTGGCTGTCAGGTCCGTAAATTACAAGATTGATTATGTTCAAAGTTTTATTATATATTATATATATCTGAATTTATATGAGAAGAAATTCACCTCAAATAATCGAGGATAGTTTCGGCAGTTCAAAATTAAGCTTTGACACTTACTACAGACTTTTATGGCAACTCCCGTCGCCTTAAAACGCCACCTCCTGACTTAACAAGTTCTAATCGTAACTCAGCTGCTGTGCTGGCTTTAGGCAAAACGTATTTGAGTTGCTCGCATTTTAGTAAACGACCAACCTTCTGGCGCGATTTTGTAACGGTGCTTGATTAAGCATCAAAACCGCTCTACAAATTCCTTAAAAAAAGTTGTAATTTTTTGCTTCGTCTCTTAAAAGCAAAACTAGAGAAACATGACAAGAAAATAACAACAGGCATTAACAAAACGGCAACAGCACGCTGCACAATGTAGTTTTACAAGATTGTAGTTTGTGCGAAACGACATCCCCTTTTGAGCAATTTGGAAGCCGAACAAAAACCACATTTACAAATCCCAACTGGTGGTGCAAACCTCCTTGCCAACTCGGCCCTTGGGAGATTGTCTGCTTGTGTCCATGCTCGTGTCCATGCTAATGTCAAAGGTAAACTTTCTGGCTTCTTCTCCTCAGTGGGTTCCGGCTAGCCTTCCCCATGACCTAAACGAATGGTGCATGCACCATTTTCAACCTGCTTGGTGGTTCGTTCCCTTTTTTTCTCAAAGACGGTTCCAAGTCCTGAAATTTCATTGCAAGCATGCCTGGAGGGCTGCAGCCTGCACACAATGTTCTACTAAAGATATAGGCTTGTTTTCATCTCAATTACATCCAGGTATAATAAGATGCTTTCTTTTTTAACATCAAAATCATCAATTAAAACAGGAAAAGAAACTCAAATCAAGTATTTGTTCTTCCCTGAAACAAACTGAAGAAATGGTTTCATATTCCACTTAAATATTAGTTCATGCTGTAAACTTGCAATGTTGTAGCAATTAAATGGCAAGAACCTGAATCATATAGCCAGAAAATACAGGTATCTCCATTTTCACAATAGAAAGTAGTCAGTGTTTCTAGGTTTCTAATCTCTGTGTCCATTGCCTCATTCATTACTCGAAGGTTAAAAGTCTTCCACTAGAAGATCTTCTTTTCTCAACCTCTCTCAAACCATCTTCTACTCAATGACCTCAACCAATGTCATAATGCTTATGTGCCATACTTTTGGCACTGAGATAGGTATCCTACTGCAGAACTTTATCTTAAAATACTTCCTCTTGCTCTGTTTTCAGGCCACTTGGATCGCATGTTCCTCCTCATTACTAACTAGAAGCATTTGTAGGATCCATATTGTCTAAACAGTTTTTGCTAATAGTACTAAGGTATAAACCAATGAAAATGCTTTTGCCAGAGCCCTTGTACTCCATTGGGAATTTTTTTGCTATGAAAGAGTTGACTCCCATAAAATCCCAACTAAGCTTTCACAAAGAAAAATACGCCGTGTTGAGATAATTGAGTACAACGACATATGTTCTATGTAGAAATAAGTTGCTAGAGAGAGGGGGAATGCAAAACAATTTACTCCCTCAAGGGACGTAGCAGTCTTCTGTGTATAACCTGATTATACACACTTTTGGTCCGAAAGTACAACCCCAAGGCAGCAAGAGACCCAACGAGAGTAGCAGCTGCCATGATTAGAAAAGACAACATGAAGCATTGAGTTCCAGAGCATGTGTTGCCTTCTGCTGATGCTTCCTTGTCATATATGTACCCAATAACTCTCACAGAAAATATGTAAGATCCAACAGGATTTGCCATTGTTACTGTATTGAATATGGTGCCCATGTGTTCCACACCAAATATCTCCGAAGTGATCGTAGGCATTAGTGACCATTGAGAACCATAACAAACACCCACCAATACTGAACCAGCATACAAAGCACCGGGCAAACCAAAAGCAATCACCAGATGACCAATGCTCATGGTTGCAAGAGTAATAACCATGAACAATGGCCTTGCCCATCCTCTAACGCGCAGGAAATAATCTGATACATAGCCAGCTCCCAAACGGCCAAGAAAATTCCAGATGCTCCACAAAGAAACCAAAGAACTCATCTCGAAGCTGGTGTAACCAAGAGATCCTCCTATCTGGCTGATGTTATTCACTGTGGCAAGTCCTGAGCCCATACCACAAGCCATGGCAAAAAACAAAATCCAGAATTCTATGGTGCAGATGGCCTGCAACAGAGTCAGGTTTTCTTCTGCTTGCAGAGGTCTTCTATCATTGTTGTCCTTGTCATGATCAGAACTGCCTCGCAATTCATGATATGCAGCAGAATCTTGTCTCAGATATATATTCTCAGCATCCAGCTGGTCAGGATCCTTCATTAGTTGGTCGTTCTCTGTATTGAGATTCTGTGAAATCCTATTAGACTCACTTTCATGGACTCTAATTGCTACGCAGAAAGGTGAGGCAAGCAACAGCACTAGAAAGACCAATGTGATGACACGCACTGAGAACTGAAAAGTAATAATGTTCTCCAAAATAATAAGAACCATAAGATAAGCAGCGACAGCCAGAGCAATCAATGAGAATCTGTCAAGGTGCTTCTTTTCATCTCCCTCGTTTGTGTTGTGGATTCTCACAAACCACATGAGCCACAGAGCATTGATAGTAGGCAAAAGAGCCAGCATCAGGAGATAGGATGTAGGCTTGATATTGACTGTCTTGTATAGTTGAACTAAAATAGCTCCACTCAAACCAAGAAAACCCTAGCAAAAGAAAAGTACTAATTTTCAGGATTCTCCCAATCCGATAAGAAAATAAATTTTGAAGGTCAAGCAGTAGCAACGGTATATGGGCTGTGGCAGCACGAACTCTTGAACGAGTATGCTTTGTCATAAATCCAATGCTGATAGGACAAACGACCTGTTGGTAAGGTGAATTGATTAACAGAGGCTGTCGTGAGTAGTGTCATCTGAAAAAGGAGGAGGAGATGACTGTTGCGGTACTGCACATTCTTGACGTAACAAGGGACAATTGAGCTATATATCCTAGGTATAAAAAGCCAAAGAATTGAAACCCTAGAAGCAAAAGCACAAAGCATGAGTCAATGAACATGAATATTGGTTCTGATATATTTGTTTTCCCATTAGAAATAACTGATCAAACACTATGCCTCTGGTTATCAGAAAAAAGGTTTGACTTTACACAAGGCAGAAGATTCACGATGAAAATTAATTGAAGTACCTTTATAATGCCAACGATAGTGCCACTGTAATTGGGGAAGTTGCGTACGCCAGTGACCACATTAGAAGTGTTAAAGAAGGTCACAGCGTTGGACGCCAACAACATGAACAAGCACATGGCAGAAACGGGCGGCCGGGGGATCAATCCGACGACGGAGGCCCACATGAGGAAAAACCCCAGGAAGCACTGGACCGCTCCCGCCAGGTGGACCACCCATGGCCCACAACGGCGGCGGTGATCCGCTGCTGCGGCGGAGTAAAGGAGGCCGGCGAGAACACCGAAGTTGCCACCGACGTCCTTGAAGACAGAGACGATGTCGAGCGTCGACTGGTCGTAGCCTTGGCTTGATTTGAGAATCGGGGAGTAGATGGAGAAGGTGTAGAGATAGCCGCTGGTGCACTGAAGCCATATGCTAGCCACAGTGGAGACCCATCTGTTATGGAACTTATCCATCTCTTGCTGTTTACTTCAATATTTTGGATTCCCTTACCTTTGGTCTTGCTGAAAATTGCTTGGTACTTCGAAAGGGATACCCATGTCGTTGCATCTTCTGAGCGGATGTTACTGTGTCATCCATGTCGTATAGCTTTTTTGTTTGCTACTTATGGTGTCTGGACAGTTGTCCACGGACCACGGGGTGTCTGTCAGCTTATTTTTTCTGATACATCTTCCCGTTTTTTTAATAAAAATCTTCTTTCCTTTCCTTCTTTGAGGTTGAACGAGGTTGATGTCAAAAGAGCTTGCGATTTCATGACAGGGGAAAGACATGGTGTTTGTGATGTTAAAATTTTAGTAAAATTGTAGGAGTTGGTAAAAAGGTTGAAGAGAGAGAATGAAAAAGTGAAAAAGTTAGAGAAAAAGTAAGGAGAGAGAATGAAAAAGTAAGTAAAAAAGTGAAAAAGTAAGAGAAAAAGTAAGGAGAGAGAATGAAAAAGTAAAGATGTTAAAATTTTGGTAAAATTTTGTTAAAATTGTAGGGTAGACAAACACTATGTAAGCATTATTGATTGTGCATGTTCTAAATCTTCATGTTGAAAACAGAGCATGGCCAGGGTAGGGTGAAGATTATTTCTGAATGAACTGATTTATCTTTTGTCTCCTCCTCTTCTTCATATTGGTTGAGAAAATCAATAATCTAAAGCTTTCCAAGAGTCATAAATATAACTTTACATTACATATTGTGATATATATTTCAAATAATACACTTGAAGACCAGGGAACACTTTACAGAACCGTTCAAACAACGCATAGCGTGTACCATATATGATATACAGCAAATGCTTACAATTAGGTATACAGCAAATGCTTGGCTCGCCTATTACCTTTTGCCTACGCACAAAGTTGGCACCTTTGCTTCTCTTGTAATTATCTCAGAGAATGCTTTGAACTTCTAAGCACAACTTGCTGGTAGACCCTAATGATACGAAAGAACAATGCAATAGCAACATGGAACCCCAAGAAAACCACGGATGACATGATCAGAAAGATACCACAAAGCAGTGAGCGCCAAAACAGGAGCCCTTTTCACCACCTGCTTCCTTGTCGTAAATATACCCAATCACTTCTCACAGAAAATATATGAGATCCGACAGGAGTTGCGATGGCAATAGCGTTGAAAATAGTACCCATGTGTCTTGACACCAAATACCTCCGAAGTGATCGTCGGCATCAGTGACCACTGTGCTCCATCGCAAATCCCCACTAGGATTGAACCCACGTACAACATTCCTGGAAAACCAGAAGCAATAACCATGTGGCCAGCAGCCATTGCTGCGAGAGTAATGCCCATCAAAAGTGGCCTCGCGAAACCCCTTTTGTGCAGTAAATAATCTGATAAATTCCCAGCACCGATACGGCAAGGAGATCCCATATACTCCATAAAGAGACCAAATTATTGATCTCCAATGCAGTGTAATTGAAAGATTGCCCTATTTGGCTCAAGTTATTTACTACAGCTTGGGCAGAGCCCATTCCTCCTACCATGGCTATAAACAACAACCAGAAGTCTACAGTGAAGATGGCTTGCAAAAGATTCATTCCCTCCTCATCCGGCAGAATTATGCCAGCTAAATCAGCAGGGACTCGATCCTCACCACTTGGCAGTTCATTAGATGCTAGAGGAAAAGGATTAGCCTTAACTGCAGAAGTCTCGGATGACGCCATCAACTTGCGGTTCTCCATCAAAAGATTCCTCCCAGAAGAAAAAGTTTCACGAGATATCCGGGACTCCTCCCTCTAGGCTTTGATTGCAATTCCAAGAGGTGATGCAAGTAGAAGTAAAAAAAGTATAAAGGTAAAAACGCGTGCCAAGAAGGGCAAAATGAAGCGTTTTCCAAAACCATTAGAAACATGAGATAACCAGCAATTGTCAGAGCAACAGCTGAGAAACAATTCAACTGCCTCCTGTCATCAATTGCGCGTCCTTTATAGATTCTGGCCAAAAACATAAGCGCGATAGAGCCAAACGTAGGCAACAGAGCAAGCATCAGAATGAAATTGCTCGGCTTGTCTAATGTCCTTATAGAATGTGTCATAGGCTCGGATCATTACTGCTCCACTAATACCAAGAAAGCCCTGGCACAAAAATGAAGCAGGTGAGCGACCTCACACCATACCTCATGCAAAAGCATTGACAGAAAGATGTTATAAATAGCGCAAGGACTTGTGAAAAATGCGCTCTTTCATGGTTCATTGAGACGATGACTTCTAAGAGAACAGATGAATCTTCCACCGAAGGATATGATATCTTCCTTAAGTCATCACAAGACATCATAACTTAGTGGAATCCACCTTATATAATTCCTCGCACTCTCGTATAATACACTTCCTTTGGACAAAAGGGAGAACATTTTAAAGCCACTCATTATAGCGCTCGAAGATTATGTACCTTCATGATGATGCCCACAAATCAATGGTCCCACTACAATCGACAAAGTTCTGCACGCCGGTAACGATGTTAGCTGTGTTGAAGAAGGTCTCAGCATGAGCGGACAAGAACACAAAGAAACACATAAGCGGAACTGGTGGCCGGGGGATTAATCCAACGACGGAAGCTCACATTAGAAAGTACCCCAAGAAATTCTGGACCGCCCACGGCCCACGGAAACTCGACCAGTGAGACGGTTGCAGTTACCCAGTGCTACGGCGGAGTACAAGAAGCCGGAGATGACCCCGGCGTTGCCGCCAATGTCCTTGAAGACGGACACGAGGTCGAGCGTTGATTGGTCGTACCCTTGGCTGGATTTCAGTACCGAGGAGTAGATGCTGAAGGTGAAAGCAACACAGCAACTCTGTATCCATATGCTTGCCACCGTGGCTGTCCATCTACTGTTCAGCCTCACCATCCTGCAACTCTCTCCTTTCCTTCGTCAGGTATTTTACCTGCCGATGCTGTCGGAACCCAGCTTATAGGGACTTCGCACGTGTGTGACCCAGGATGTATCGATATTATTTGTTTGTCACCTTTGTATCATTGATGTATTTATTTATGGAGTCCAAAAATTTCAATTATTGGTCGTATGCGCTTTATAGCCTACGGCGGAGTACAAGACGCCAGAGGAGACCCCGGCGTTGTTGCCAATGTCCTTGACGACGTACATATTAAACTACACAAGTAGTTTATTCTTTACTCTGTAAAAGCTCGTTGAGCTGTTATTCCAAGTAGTTTGAAACTGTTAGAGAAGTTGTTAGCTGTTAGTTTGTCAGCTGATTAGTTATAAAGTCAGTCTATACAAACAGACGAGATGTAATGTCGTAACTACTGAACTGAAGTTTATTCAATTGCTTGCTCTGTTATTAGTTACTCTGAACTTTTATGGTATCATAGCATTCTCTGATTCATGGCTTCTGTTTCTGAACCTGTTTCCATTCCTCCTATTTCACAGCGAATTCCTCCACCAAGAGATACAACTGATTCAAATGATTCCAATTCATATTATTTTTATCACGGAGATAATTCTGGAACTGTTCTAGTTTCTCAACTTCTTCAAGAGACAATTATCCTACCCAAATCTCGATCAATGATAATGGCGCTTAGTGCAAAGAAAAAAGTTAGATTCATTGACGGATCCATCAGCAAACCGAGCACATCCAGTTCACAATATGGAATCTGATACTTACCAATGTGCTTTGTGTTCCCTCGTTTGCTTTCGATCTTCTTTCCATCAGTCAACTCACTCATAATCTTCCTTGCTGTGTTCTGTTCCTATCTGACTTTTGTTATATTCAGGATCTATGGATGATTGGATTAGCTGAATAAAAATGGGATATCATCTGCGGCCCATTTCTGACAATTCTAGTATTATATCCGATGAAGCCATTTTTAACTAGTCAATCCAAGAGTCAACAGGGTTAAGAGCCCGAGGAAGCTGGGCATGAGGTTCGGCGCTTGGGATGGGTTGAAAGTTTCTGAATCTCCTTCCTTCTTCCTACAAGTAAAGAAAATAAACAAGGATTCGGGATCCTCCCCGTGAGAGTTTTCTCCGATGTCATTGTTAATTGCTATTTTTTCTATATATTTTATTTACTGGTTTGATTACGAGTGAAAGATAGTGCATACCTTTTTCTCTCTCTTTCTTCCTCTATTTATTCTTCCTCTTTTCCGTCTAGGCCGCGATGGCTTGCATCTTTATCCTTCTTCTTCTTTCTTTTTTTATGATGCAAGCCCCTAGTCTCTTCTTTTTTATGACGGTCTTTCCATATCATGCACCTTCTCCCCCGCCCCCCCCCCCATCAATTAAGCGGGCCCCATTTTTCCCCTCCTCCTCTCTATTGGTCTTCAGGAGGGCGATATTTTTTTTCTAAACAACGAATCCTTTATTAATCAAACTATCAACCAAACTCAAGGGGATTAAAAACCCAGTTCTGCCTAAGAAGACAAATAGGCAGAAAATCCAAAGGAATACAACCAAACGCCAAATTAACAGCAGCCCATTTGGCCAAGTAATCAGCATTCTGATTAGCTTGACGTGAAAATTTAAAAAAAAAAAAAAAAAAAAACTCCACAATGGTCTATGAATCGTCATCTCTCTAATGGCTTCAACTGAAAAACCAGCTTCACCTTCAACACTTACTAAAGGATCCTTAATACCCATTATAGCAGAAAGAGAATCCCTCTCAAACATCACATTTAACCAAGCTTCCCCTGCTGCCATCCTTACTGCCAGCACTTCCGCCAATAAAGGAGACATGCTAGGAAATATCTCCACACGAGCCCATACAGCAATACCATGATGATCATAACATATACAAGCCAAAGTCACAAAAGATGACTTAACAACGACATCTATATTGATTTTAACCATCCCATCAGGTGGAGCTGTCCAAATTCTCTGCTCTTGATAATCCTTCTCTCTCCAGGCCACCAAATGCTGCTGATAACACCTCTTGATACGATTAAGCAATAGAATAGGATCAACAGGAATACATTCGTGAACTTTCTGATTCCTCGCAAACCATATCATATCCATTGCCACGACTATATAGACCACAAAAGCATGTTCATCACAGGAATTTATCTCCAATAGATGATAAATTCAGCATCTCCATATTCAAAGGCCAAGGTGCCTGACGCCAAACACATTGAATAATCGAGCAATAGAGAAACACATGCTCCACTGTTTCCAAAGCACCTTCACACAAGGGACAAAATCCAAATTCTGGCAAAACATTAGGAATAATACGAGCAAGATGATTACGATTAGGAAGGGCATTCCAGACAACTCTTCAAAGGAAATGCTTTATACGATCTGGAATCTTAAGTCTCCAAAATCGCTTCCAATCTTCACAAGATAAAATTGCCATAGGAGGAATCCGATCCTTTATAATCTCCAGGTACATACTTTTAACAAAAAATTTCTTATCAGAAGATAATATCCATTGAGCAAATTCTTGTTCAATATCCTGTGAAGGACAAAGTCGAAGAATTGCATTTGCACTATTATCATCAAAAATCTCCTTTATAAGCTCCTCGTTCCAAACTGAACCTTCATCATTCCATAAATCTTGAACCTTCAAATACGTGTCTTCATGAATCTCCAAACCTCTAGGCAATGGTCTGAAATGATCTAACTCCGAAAGCCAAGGATCCTGCCAACAACTCAAGTTTGAATTTCAGGAGGGCGATATTTGTTTGCTCATTTAATGACCATATATTATTCTTTCTAGCATCGTTTTTGTCAAGAAATCAGATAATTAATTATTACTTAGGCCTCACATTTTCTTGCTTGATGCGACCCCCATTTAAGAGGGTTGACTGGAACTTGTTTATATTAGGATGAGCCTCAGGCTTTTCTATCGGGCCCCGACCCCGTTTCCTTTCTCATTGGGCTTTAGTAGTAGCGATCATTTCAGGAGGCCGAAAAATCTATTCCCATCAGTATCTGCTCACAGTTCTATTTTTAGTTCCTCTTGTTCTTCCATTTCGTCTTATAATCTGACAATTCTAGTGTTGACTTTTATTCTTCCATTTCTGACAATTCTAGTGTTGTATCTGTTCGCAGTTCAATTGGACGTCGAGAGCGTTGATTGATCGTGGCCTTGGCTGGATTTCAGTACCGAGGAGTAGTTGCTGAAGGTGAAACGGCTACAGCAACTCTGTATCCATATGCTTGTCAGTTGTCACCGTGGCTATCCATTTACTGCTCAGCCTCTCTATGCCGCAACTCTCTCCTTCCCTTCGTCAGATATTCACCTGCCGGCCGATGTTGTCGGAACCCACCATATAGGGAGTTCTTGTCAATGCACGTGCGTGACCCTCTATCATTTTCCCGTTGAAAGTTTTGGGAGAAGAAGGCCGAAACGTAATCGTAGTTGCTCTTTTTCTTCCTTGCTGACAAAGTTTGCAGTTTACTTTAGTAGGAAGAAATGATCTTCTATAGTTTTAGAAGACCAACCATATCATTTTGTTTGTCACATCCGTATAACAGATGTGTTTGTGTACGCCGTACGGAGTCCAAACATCTCACAGCCAATATTTTCTGTATCAGTTGTTATGAACACAATCAATTGGCTAAAAATCATGCCAAAACTTCATGTTTATTGTTTTAAAGCCTTTGCGGACAAGTCAGACTTAAGTGAAGAGTTTCAACCTCTGGTTTCTCCCCTCCCAACTCCTCTTGCTTTTTCTAAGAAAACCCAAAAATAAAATGGTTTCTTTATTCTGATGCACGAGCATGACAGTTTTGGGAGCTTAATCCTCCCTATTCATGGACTTTTAAACCTGCCTGTTTGTGCCGAAAACCTGACACAATGATGATTACATCCTATCAGGAAATGAAATATAGCTCAATGGAGAGCAACAATCCACAACTAATGCGGACATCCACAGCTGACTGATACAAATTGATTCGAATGGTCAATCGAAAGAGTATCAGCCTCGTGGGAGACAGAGCAGAGCTCTAAGGAAGTAATTCACTCTTACCGCTGAACTGAGACACTGAAAGAGTATCAGCCTCGTGGGAGACAGCAGAGCTCTAAGGAAGTAATTCACTCTTACCGCTGAACTGAGACACTGTTTCTAAGATAGTTTTTGTAGCCCTGCCCAATGACATGTTCTGCTACGCAATGAGGAACCATGAATTCTGAATAAATAAGAATTCGACCACTTTCCGACAGGAATTGAGGTTATAAAATTCTAACCAAGCTGATCATCAGCTGTAACTACAGGAAATACATACGAATAATATGGAAGACTATAACTTCCCTGTTGTACTTAAAACAGAGATACCATTCACTCGATAACAAATAAACAAAAAAATTGTAGGCTTCTGAAAACTATATAACTCCCATAGAAGAGAGAAGAACAAGAAAAGAGGATAGCCTCATCTATTACCTTCCCATTCGCATATTTTATCCCAATCCTCTTAAAGAATGCTTTAACCTTCTAAGCACAACTAGCTGATAGAACCTTCTAGTCCGAAAGAACAATGCAACAGCAACAAGGAAACCCAAAAAAGCCACAGATGCCATGATCAGAAAAGATAACATAAAACAGCGAGTACCAGAGCAGGTGTCATCTTCACCAGAAGCTTCCTCATCATATATATACCCAATTACTCTTACAGAGAAAATGTAAGATCCTACAGGACTTGCTATGGCAATTGTGTTGAAAATAGTACCCATGTGCCTAACACCAAATATCTCGGAAGTGATAGTGGGCATTAATGACCACTGTGAGCCATAACAAATTCCCACTATGATTGAACCCACATATAAATTTCCAGGAAAACCAGCAGCAATAAATATATGACCAACAGTCATTGTGGCTAAAGTAATGGCCATCAGCAGCGGCCTTGCCCAACCCAGTGTGTGTAGTAAATATTCCGATACATATCCAGCTCCGAAACGGCCAAGAAAATTCCATATACTCAATAAAGAAACCAAATTGTTTATCTCCACAGTCGTGTAACCGAGAGATTGTCCTATTTGGCTCATGTTATTAATTGTAGCCAGACCAGAGCCCATTCCACATATCATGGCACTAAACAACAACCAGAAGTTCACAGTACTCATGGCTTGCAATAGATTCAAGTCTTCTTTGTCCTGAAGCATTGTGTCATCTGAAGTGCCCTGCACTTGGCCCTCACCACTCGGCACCTCATGATACTCTATAGGCTCCTCTGCTTTAGAGTATTTTGGGGATGTGATTTGATCAGCATTTTCAGTTAACAGACTACTATTAATTGAATCTTTTCCTTGTAGTCTCCTCAAGTCCTCCCCCTGGGCCTTAATTGCAACTCCAAGAGGTGATGCAAGTAGAAGCAGAAGAAGTATAAAGGTACAAATACGTGCCCACAATGGCAAAGTGAAGATGTTCTCCAAGATAATTATAATCATGAGATAACCAGCAATGATCAATGCAACAGCAGAGAAGCGATTTAAGTGCTTCTTGTCATCCCTCGTGGTTGCTTTATAAATTCTCACCAAAAACATAAGCAAAAGGGAGACTATCGTAGGCAACAGAGCAATCATCAATATGTACGTGCTTGGCTCGCCCTCGAACAATGCGTCATACACTTGAATTAGTATTGCTCCCTGCCCATCAAAGAAGGTAGAATGACAAAGTTTCAATTGGAAAGTACTACTAGATCCGTGAAGACAATAGCCGGGCACCTTTTTTCATCAATCACTTCACAGGAAAATCTATCATTTAGATCAAAATTGTTACAAACAAAACCGAATCATGGCCAAACAGTTAGTCAGAGCAAAGCGCCAAAGCAAGACGAGATGTATGTGACTTGCTTTGAATTCTAAATATGATACTAACCGTAATGTGAGCCTAGCACAAAAAACATGAAATACGTTGACCTGATCTCATCTCCCTCCCCCACTCTCCAAAAAGAAAGAAAGATTATTTCCCACTCGTGCACAATGTACAGGACTTCCTCTCTTTGGTCCAACTACGAAAGTAAAAAAAAAAAAAAAAGAACTTTCCGTTGAACATTTAAGTTTGGCCATGCAGAGCATTATGCTCCATCTTAAGGGGGATAAAAGAGCCGGCACTAGTTATTCCCAAAAGCTGGGTTTCAACATTAGTTTCGTCCGCAACTCTATTCAAATTCATAGTTGCTTATTCCAGCACGTTAAAAATTTGTCATACCTTCAGTCACAGTGCAAGCATCTACTGTGCCATATGATATATACTTGAAACCAAATTCAATCTCGAAGACAGAAAATTAATACTCCAACTCTGATTGGCTCTTGGAACTAATAAAATGAAAAACACAGAACAGAAGCTACAAGGTCCGACAAGTCTAAAGCCAAAAACAAACAAAACCCCACACGTGCCTTCATGATGCCGACGATGGTCCCACCATAGTCTGGAAAATTCTGTAAGCCACTAACCACATTGGCTGTGTTGAAAAACGTCCGAGCATGAGCCGCCAGAAACATAAATAGGCGCATCAACGGCACCGGAGGCCGATCGATCAACCCGACCACCAGTGGCGGAGCCAGGAATGCAATTAATGGGAGGTAAACTTCTAAAAAAAAAAATTACTGCGTAATGCAAAAAAATTTGTTAAGAGTTAAAATATAAAAAAATTAATGACTAAAAATATTGAAATACGCGTACCATATTATTTGCTGATACTGAGAAGTGGCAATTGGATCATGCGCGACTGCATCTTTTGAAAACGTTGCAAAATAGTTTCGTTCTCAATAGTTTCAAAAATTTCTCTCTCGATGTATACCATCATACAATCATTCAGTCATTCATCTCACATCTTATTACGCAAGTCAGTTTTGATAAACTTCATTGCAGAGAATACTCTCTCGACGGTTGCAGTCGCAACTGGTAAGACCAATGTCAACTCAATAAGTAGATAAACCAATGGATATAGAGTATGATTTCTTATCTCAACCATCATCATAGCAAGACCTCCGATATCTTGAAGCCCAGAAAAAGTAGCATGACTTTTTTTTTTTGATAAGTAAGTCAATCTTATTAGAAAGTAGCGAAAACAGTACAATGGACTGCACTGAATACACTTAGTCCATACAAACAACAAAACTAAGAAAATCACCGAAATCAACAAAGTGGCAACCTAACACCGCGTTAGCCCAAAAAAAAGAGAAACAAACAAACACCCTTGCAAGTTCACCAAGGACAGAGAAACATCTTCAAAACATCTATTATTACGTTCCCTCCAAAGACACCACCAAATGCATGAAGGAATCATTCTCCAAATGGTCTTAGCAATCGGGTTGGAAAACTTCCTATTACAACTCCACAACACATCCACCACCTTTTCAGGCATCACCCAATAGAAGTTCGTGATAGAGAGAACATGATTCCAAAGAGCTCTAGCCACAAAACAATGAAGAAGCATATGATCCACCGACTTCCCATCACGGCGGCAAAGATAACATCATTCTGCCATAATAACATCTTTTCTCCGAAGATTATCGGTAGTGAGGATTCTACCATGCATAGCCTCTCAAACAAAAAAAGAGACCCTCATAGGGCATTTCGACCTCCACGAGACAAACCATTCCCATACGAAAGGGAATTGTACATAGACTTAACTGAGAAAACACCATTATTGGCTCCAATCCAACACACATTATCATCCACACCTCTCATAAGCAGCGAACTATACAAAAGGGAAAAGAAGGTCGAAAATTCTCCCACTTCCCAATCATTGGCAGATCTAACAAAAGGGACAGCCCACACCACATGACCATCACTTTCCATCAAGAACTTCGCCACCGTAGCCTCCTTGCACCTAGACAAAGAGAAAACAACTGGAAACGCCAAAGATAAAGGCTTGTCGTCTCACCACCAATCCTTCCAAAAACTGATCCGAACCCTACTGCCCACCCAAAATCTAATATGGTTCCAAAAGCAAATGAGAAATGTTCACACTCCCCCTTCCCACCACAAATCCTTCAATACCGCCATATTCAACCACTTTTCTCATCATACGACTAAATGCTTCCATCACCATAACAAAGAGGAGAGGAGAAAGGGGATCCCTCTGCCTCAAACCCCGGGAGCTACCAAAAAAACCTCTCGGACATCCATTAACCATCACTGAAAACTTCACCTTAGAGATGCAAAACGAGATCCAACGACACCATCGCTCACCAAAACCGCATCTACGAAGAATGTACAAAAGAAACTTCCAATTCACATGGTCATAAGCCTTCTGAACATCCAACTTGCATAGCATGCCAGGTTTTCCCAACCTTACCCTGGAATCGATGCATTCATTCGCAATAAGTACCGAGTCCAGGATTTGTCTCCCCCTAACAAACGCATTTTGTGAAGGAGAAATAATCTTATCCATCAAAGACTTCAACCTATTGGCCAACACTTTGGCTAAAATCTTGTAGACCCCCCCCCCACTAAGCTAATGGGGCGAAAATCATTGAGCTCCACCGCCCCAGGCTTCTTGGGAATAATCACAATGAAAGTGGAGTTTAGACTCCGAACAAACTACCCGTCTCTCACGAACTCATTAAACATCATCATAACATCATGTTTAATAAAGTCCCAACAAGCTTGAAAAAAGGCTAGGGAGAAGCCATCCGGACCAGGGGCCTTATCACCATTAAGGCTATGCACCACCCCGGTCACCTCTTCATCATCAAAAGGCCTTTCGAGCCATACTGCATCTTCCCCCGTGATACTATCAAAATCCAACTCATCCAGGAAAGGACGCTAATCAAAGGGCTCTACGTACAAAGAAGAATAAAAATCCACAACCTCCTTAGCAATCTCTGTTGGATCCTCCAACTCTGCCCCCTCCACCACCAACTCTGCTGGGCTTAAGGGGGCAGGTGAATTTAAGTGGGTGTTATGGGGGGCGGCCCTTTAAAAATAAAAAATTTAGGTGTAAAAATTATTTTTTGGGGAGCCAACCGGGGCAATGGTCCCTGTTTGCCCTCCCTTGCCTCCGCTTGTGCCGATGACGGAGGCCCACATGAGATAATAGCCCAGGAAGCATTGGATCACCCCCGCGACGTGGACCACCCATGGTCCGTTGAGGCTTCGGTTACTAAGCGTGACGGAAGAGTAAAGGAGGCCGGAGAGGATCCCGATGTTGGCGTCGATGTCCTTGAAGACGGACACGGTGTCGAGGGTTGATTGTTCGTAGCCCTGGCTGGATTTTAGCACCGAGGAGTAGATACTGAAGGTATAGGATGCGTCGCAGCTGCACTGGATCCATATGCTGGCCACCGTGGCTATCCATCTGGTGCTCACCCTTTCCACCTCCGTGCGATTATGCGATTCTCTCTCTCGTGGCTGTCTTCTCTTTAATGGTGCGTCACTTTATATGAGGTGTTTAAAGTATAGTTATAAGACAAATATTTTATTTTCGGGGTGTACTTAGCTCTTATATTTTGTCAAAAATTAAATACTTATATCTAACTTTCAATCCTACTATTTGAGATTCATAACTTTCAAAATCTATCAATTTTCGCCCTCCGTCCAATTTAGGCGTTAAATCCGACGGAAAATCATTCAAAATGACCAAAATGCCCCTCCAAGTCTAAATTTTAAAAAATTAATAAAAAATTAATATAGTTTCAATTGTTTTATTTTAAAAAAAATATTACTTCTTTTAAAAAATTATTTTTTATTTTTAATGAATTTTTAAATTATTTTTAGTAATTTTATCATGGAGGGGCATTTCGGTCATTTTCATCCTTGCTATCTGATTTAACGTTAGATTTAGATGGGGTCGAAGATTGATAGGTTTTGAAAGTTATGAGTCTCAAATTGTGAGATTAAAAGTTAAGGGTATTTATTTGATTTTTGCCCAAACATATGAGCTAGCTATAATTTTACCCCTTTAATTTTTTGCCTTGAAAAAATGAATATTTATTATATATATATATATCATATATACCCGGTGATTCATGTGCTACCTTTAGTTAAACAGATTATTAGTAAAGAACAGTTTCGAATTAATTTCAAAAAAAATATTGAAACCCCACAATCTTGTTTCCCATAAAGTAGGGATTTAAAATGTATTTTAAATAAATTCAGATTCCAGGAAACTCATAAAATAATGAAAATGTTAGGCAAACAGATTTCAACCTCTACGTTTGTTTTATAAAATTTTACACATTCTAAAATTTTAACACAATAAAATATTACAATATAATTTCTCTCTTCCCATCAAACATTAATTTTCACTATAAAAAATTACACTATTACTGTCCGATTTCGAGCGCGGAAAATTTAAACAATTGGGATAAGAGACTTCCAAACTCAACCCCTTCTTTCGCGCGTGCCTATTACTTGTCCAGTCGTGTTATGAGATTCTGTCGTCTATTAATCTATTCCATTCAAAAATAAAAATACTTGCAATAAAGATCAATATGCTATATAATTTTCGAACCAAATTGTACATTATATATAAAGATACACATAACAAGTGGATCTATACTATTTAATGATGTATATATCTACCCATATGAAGTTCGGCCAGTATGGATCCTATAATGGGGTCTACATGTTTGGCTATCTCTCTTCCAATTCTATTATGCAATTCGAACAAATAATTACAGATGATCGGGATGAACATAAAATGATATAGGGCCCACACAAAATTTTAAAGGATCTAATCCTTCTTGCAAACTCCAACTATTTTTTTCTTCACTAATTCGAAGAGAATCTACAATATTTCTAATAAAAAATTATCGCAATTAAGCTTTTCAGACTCATATTGATCGAAAATTTATATGAAAAAATATGAACAGAGTTAAATAGTATATGATTTATTTGTTGCGCCTATCTCTTTCCGAATTCTGTCATATAATTCAGATAGAAAAATTACAAATATATTAATATTCAATAAAAAAGAATTGGAGTGCGATGGTAACAAATTCTTAAAATTTTGTCGTGACATGAAAAGCCAGGGATATGTTCGTTTTCACATTTTTTTTCAGGATTCTAAGTATATTCACAAATCTACCACCGAACATATTCAGAATTCAAACACAAACACCAATACATTTACACAATCTCCAACAATTTTTTCATTTTTTATTCAACATAAATTTTTTATCTTCAATACTTTTTCACATATCTCCAATATTTTTTTATTAAACAATTACATCAAATCATTTCTCTCTCCACTTTACACAAACATCAATAAAATACTATTCAACATAAAAATTCACAACTTCTCTAAAATCCTACATTTTTACTCAAAACGAACATAACCCAGATCTCGTAAGGAAAACAAAACAATATTTTATTCAGAGTATTCCGTTAAAAATAGACTATAATTTATTGATACAAAAAGATGTTCAAATTCTCGAAATCACTTTTACTTAATTTAAACTTAAACTGCACCTGATGAAATACATAAATATATAAATTCTAATTTTAAAATTTAATATACTCTGGATTCAACCCCTGATTCACTGTAGTAAGTATTTTGTAAGAAGTCAAAAAGGAGGACGAGAAGTAACTGCTGAATTATTTTTAATAAGTAGATATTGATACAATTCAAGAATTTAGAAGAAGAAGCCAAGAAGGTGTCTGCGAAGGTGTTTTTTTAGAGCACTAGTTAATATTAATGCATTTTAAGAATTCAAAAGAGAAGTCGAGCAGATTTCTGTAGGATTTTCTTAATAAGTTAAAGACAAAATACACTATAGAATTCGTAATAGTACAATTTTTGGTGCGATCGCACGGAAATTGTGACAGTTAAATTTTACTAAAATAGTTTTATTAGCACCGAGGTTAACAGTGGCGGAACCAGGACCAAAATTCAGGGGGGTCGAATTCTAAAGACGAAATGATAAAAAAAAAAAAAATTCCCTTTATAATGCTAAAAATTGTCTTACAATTACAATATCAAAAATTAAAGACTAAAAGCATTAAAAATATTACAATACATGTACCCAGTGGCGGAGCCAGAAACCCAATTAATGGGGGGCAAACTTTTTAAGGAAAAATGACAAAAAAAAAAAATTTTACTACTTAATGCAAAAAAAGTCTGAAGTTCTAAAATTAGTGCTTCCCTTTGCTCCATGCAATGACACATTTGTCTACCTAGAAGTGCAAAATACTCATCCGCCTCATGATATTTTGGCAATCAACTTTTTCTTCGTTTTTTTTTTCTTTCATTCTTTGACTAAGTTAACGTCCATACATAGTGGATATCTAAGTCCACATAATATTGTACCTCTGAATAGAGGAAACAACACCTGGCTCTTATGATCAGACATCGAGACTTTCACAGACACCCAGCGAGGGTATACCCAGGGAAGAAAAAAAGTGGGTCGCGGGAACAACCTGCAACCGTACTATCCAAATAATTGAACAATATTTTTTTTTTTGCAAAAAGTTACAATAGGAGCTTTTAAGTTTTTTTTAATATAATATGCAAAAATAAGGGAAAAAAGCAAAAAATGAGAGAGTGAGAGGTGTGAGGACTGATGGTGCCAGTTTAGCTCATTTCTGCTGTGTGGACTGATAGAAAATATCAGACGATGTTATTGCAGTTTTCTGGGTCAGGGGTATCGGGCTCAGGCTTTATGTGTAAAACATATGTATAGTTGGTCTGAGCCTGAGCTTCAGGGGTATCGGGCTCAAACCAACTTAATTTTTTTAAAAAATAAAAAATAAAAAAGTAATGAAAAAAAAAAAATTTTGTGGCGTGAGGGGTAGCGACCGCCCAGGGTCGCTACCCCTTAGTTCCGCCTCTGCCGAGGTACTATAAGTATAATAAATATGAGACTCTAATATAGTTATAGCATTTGAATAAATTAGTAATAAAATAGATAAAATGAATTAGTAGATTTTTTCACGCACATATCTTTTACAATTTATAAAATATATATATTTTAAAAAAGCACGTTTTCAATTTGCATGATTACATGAAATTTTTTAATAAAATTTTATTGAAATTTGGTGAAAAATATGAAAATTTTGTATAAAAGATGTTAGAATTTGTGTTTAGTTTTATAAAAATTTAGATGCTAAGTTGTGGATTTCTGTGTTAAAAAATGGCCGAAAATCGCCTAAACATCGACCTCCAAGGCGCACGGGTTAAAGCGTCCGTCCACGCTCCAGTAACGCGATTGAACTCGCCAATGTCAACTGTAAAGAAACAACGTGCCCTCAGCCCTCTTTCCCAGCAGCTTGGCACAAGGTCTCTCCATCGTCTTCCGGCACGGCAGAAGCATACACAAAATTTTAATTGCGGAATATTAATCAATCAATCGAGAAATTTAAAAAAAAGGAGCTTCCAGCTCCCAAGAGACCAAAAGCGAGAGAGAGAGAGAGAGGGGGGGGGGGGGATAGGATTTAGATTTTGGGGCTTATATCCATCCTCTTCTGCTCCATGCAAGAACTTCCCCAATCCTCTCTTGCCGTTCATGGTGGGTGTTTCAGGTGGTGGGGGCACTCCTCTATTTTCGGATGGCCGCCGATGACGACGACACCGCTTTCCCCGTGGCAGAGACCGTGGCCGCTGTTCCGCTCGCCGAGGCGCCGATTCTCTTCTTCGTCTGCTTTCACAAGGCTCTACGGTCGGAGCTCGCTGCTCTGCGACGCCTGTCGGTGGGGGCGGCGCCGGAGTGTGGGTCTCATGGCCGCGAGCTGGTACTCGAGCTCCGATGGAGATTCGAGTTTTTGAAACTTGTTTGTAAGTTTCACTGTGCCGCAGAAGATGAGGTGGGTGTTTATTTATTGGTTTACCACAATCTCGTTTGGTCGCTGAGAACATGAAGTAAAAGAAGAAAATTTTAAACTTCGAAAAGTAGGGATAAAAATGTATATACTCTTAGACACTAGAGACTCGGTGTCGGAAGCTCGTTGCGAACTCTGCGCGGAAATGCTCATAATTTAATTAATCGGTGTCAAACTGGCATCGAGTCTGTACAATTAACATTCTTTTCAATCTAAGCCACGAAGTAGATTTTATTTGGCTTTACGGGAAAGCAAAATGTTTGCCTTCCTTTTTTGTTTTGTTGGAGAAAGGGAAATGGAAAAGAAATTGAATTGACAATTATTATCAAGGTTCTCATAGCTGAAGCCTCAATTTGCGGTTGTAGGGCTTCTTTATATTTAGATGTGTGATAGTTCGAATAAAGATTATAGTTTTTCATTTATGAAATGTAATAATTCAGTTTTCAGATCTCTACTGAAACTTGGGCAGTGAATATAAACATGGGTCTGGTCGCAGAGACTGTAACACCAAGATTTTGCACAAATCTAAAATCTTTTAAAAGTTTAGATAAAATTTTAAATCAAGTGTTCTAACATAATTCTAGTTTCTGTTGTCGAAAAGCTAGAATTTTCGGATGAACTGCTATTTTCGCAAAAATCTAAAGGTTCTGTTACTCGAATACAAATCTAAGGGTTCATTGAATCCCAAAATTCAAACAACTTAATAAACCCTCTAGACAAACTCCAAAATTCAGGAAATTAAATACTTACCTATAAGTTCCGAAGGTTTGAGAATTATTTTCTTAATGGTCGTTAGTCGTTATTGGGAGTTTTTGTGTTCTCGAGCTTTTAAAAATTCAAGGAACCCTGAAAGGAGTAATTTATTGTAAAACACTAGAGTTCACATTTGTGCATCCTGTGAGCTTTCGGATTAGTGTAATCATAGTCATAGCTTTGAGGCTTAGAATCTGCTTTCAGTTAGAGGTTGAAATGTGAACTTCTGGCATTTTGCCTAGGAAATTCTGAGAGCTCAATTTGCTTTTGATAAACAATCAGATAGCTTACATATGCCTAGGAAAGGCAAATATATTTGCAGTTTGATCAAGTATAAGCGTATTTTAAGCTGTCAAAATATCCCGCCTCTTCGTTAATAAGACAGATTTCATTTTGGGGTGTTGATATCTTATCTCCAGCCTTACTATCAACCCCCAGTTTGTGTTTCAAACTTACGCATCCAAATGATTGGAGCACATAGCTGCTATGTGTTTAAGGGAATATGCCCCCTACATATTAGCTTGTACAATTGTTGGAGGCTTTGTGCAAAACAGAAATAGGGAAAATAGAACCAAACTATCACAAAGTAAACACAAAGATTTTTATGTGGTTCAGTCTCAGGTAGTGAAAAGAAAGTTCTATTAGCAAGTATGAGGATCACAATAGGGGCAGGAAACTGAAACCCAAACACACCCATAGCTCACTCTCTCTCCATTCCCAAAGACAAGCACGCTTCTTTGTGTGGATGGTGATCTTTTAATGATATTGCAAGTCTTTTCTATAATATCCACCTGAAATAGTAATCTTCTTTCATTTTTTTCTCTTTGACATGTCAATGGTTCCAAGCGTAAAATTATATTTTCTTGCAGGTTCTCTTTCTTGTACTAGATGTCCATGTTAAAAATGTGGCATGCACGTATTCACTCAAGCACGAAAGCTTTGATGACCTCTTCGATTCTGTTTTTCCTTGCTTGGATGTTTTATTGGAGGAAAAGAATAATGCTTCCAATCGTTTCAAGAACTCATTTGTTGCATCAGCACCATTCAAAACTCCATTTGCCAGCATATGTTGAAAGAAGAACAGCAGGTAGCAATTGCTTCATCACTGAAACGCTGCTCCAAAATATTAGTTTGCTGCTTTGTGTCTTGTGCTTAGTAAAGAATATTTTTTATGGCTTCCGAAGTCCATTGTCCTCACTTGATCACCATTTTTTTTAGTTCCTAGGATGGTTGTATGGAGGACCTGCTTTAATCACCTTCAAGTTTGTGCAAACTTTCCCGCCCCTGTTGCATGGCGGATCAATCTTTCTATCACAATGTCTTCACTCATCTATGTGAAAGGCATGTTTCATTTCTTGTACCATGATCAATTTGTTTACCCTGATCTTCTTTATAACTTCCAACTGTTCATGGTTCGCTGGGTTCTGCATATGATTTACCAAGCAGATTTAAGTTATAGTGTAGCAGTGACTTATGGATGGGTGAATATATTGAAGCAGCCTTTATTCTTCCTTGTCTGGTAAGTGAGTGGTCCCACCGGAATGAGGAGAGGAAGAACCAAACTTGAAACCTCCTCTTCATAATTCATTATCTTCAGCTGTGTGCTCACTTTTGGGGTAAAGTGGCATAAAATGTTGCATGCAACACTAGAATCAAGAAATCTTTAGGCGATCTGAAGGATTGCTTAGTGTATCATGCCAGTTGTTGCTGTCAGCCTCATTGTCTAGTCAGCAGGCAATAAGCAGCTGTTGCCATCAAGGCCTCACACATCATTGTTAAAATAGAATACTAATCCTGAAATTAACTCCAGTATCTGATTTATTTAATTCAACACAAATTTGAAACATTATTCATTTAGGTTATGTTAAGATTGCATCTCCAAGCATATATTTTGAGTAAATGTCGAATCTGGTTATTTCGTACTGTTATCCTTTGTAAGTAGCATTGCAGTATATAAGATGACTGAAGTGTCAATATGCATGGTACAGGTTTTTCCATTGTTGATGCAGCAATTATCTTTCCAAGAACAGGGTTCACTTGTGTGGCAGTTCATATGTAGTGTTCCAGTAATGCTGATGGAGCAATTCTTGCCATGGATGATCTCCTTTCTTTCTCCAGGGGAAAAAACAGATGTGATTCATTTTGTACACAAAATTATACCTGTAGAAAAATCATTTCAAGAGGTAGATTCTCAGCATAATTCTCATGGTGATTTGGATCGCCTTCTTGATTATGACTGCTTCAAATATGTTTGTGAAGGTGGTGTGTTCTTGGCTTGGTTACCGTAGTCAACTCTCTTCTGGTGCCTATACTACTGCTGGAAAAGGCATGCAAAATCCTGGTGGATCTGCAGACGTGAGTAGGATACTCGAATTGTATTCAACTAAGAGGCCCTTCAGTGAGAATTGGAATTGGATAAAAGCATGTTGTATCCAAACAGATGTTGGACACAAACCAATTGATTGTCTTAGTCTTTGGCACGGTGTCATCATGAAAGATTTGAAAGCAATTCTGGAAGAGCTATATGAAATAAGAAGCTCAAGCTGTTTTTCGAATTTGGATTCTGTAGTTATCCAGCTGAAATTCCTGGTTGATGTCCTTAGCTTCTACAGGTATGGTTGGTGAAGCACTTCCTTAAGACTGCCACCATGAAATCCTTTTCTTTGTTCCTCACATAATTACTTTATTCTTCACCTGGCATAATTCTTAATGAACGACTGACTTTCTGATTTACAGAAATGCGTTGAGGAAATTGTTTTACCCTCTGCTAAACCAACTTGCCAATGAATTCCTTTCTCCCTCTGATGAACGATTCCCCCGTGGGAGTCATGTTGAAATTCTATTGTGTCTGCTACAACATAATGCGCAAAATGGCATACCTTTGGGCAAGTTTCTCAAAAATCTTTGCATGGAACTTGAGGCTTTTGTGTTGGAAGTCAGCAAACAGTTTGCCTTTCAAGAAATGGAGGTAACCTTCTTGTAGACATTAACAAGACAAGGGGAAAAAAATCAACTTACTGCTAATATGGAGTAGTTTACACACACACACACACACACACACACATTACCTGTCATCAAATATATTATTTACAAAATGTTTCCATATTGTCATCATTTGACCCTTCTTCCAGTTTATAACAGGTATTTCCCACTATTAGGAAGTGCAGCCACGAAATTCAGCAGCAACTTATGTACATGAGCCTTAATACTATGCCACTTGGGTTGTTGAAGTGTGCAATTACTTGGTTTTCAGTTCACTTATCAGAGGATGAATCCAGGTCTATTCTTCACAGCATAAAGCAGGGATATTCTTTTGTAAATAGTTCATTTGCATCCCTCTTACATAGCTGGTTTCAAACTGGCTACTCAGGAAAAATCTCTATTGAAAAATTAAGAGAGAATTTGCAGAAATTTTTCAAGAGCAGGTGCACTTTCCAATCCGAGCAAATCAAGGAAGCTTCTGGATCTTCTTCCTTACACTTAGACATGCAACTTCCCGAAGGATCTAACTGTAGGTCAACTGAACCAGTCTTTGCTGACAAGGGCAAGATCTGTCTTTCTTCATCTTCTAACTCCCACAATGTTAAGAAGTATGAGACATTATACTCCAGTGGAATCAATCTGCACATATTTTTCCCCAGAACAATAAAGCCTGTGCATCTTTTTCCCAAGTTTCCTGGTGATAGAAGTTCTTCAAGTTCTGTTGTCAACGAACCAAAACCAGTGGACATCATCTTTTTCTTCCACAAGGCTCTCAGGAAAGATTTGGATTACCTTGTCTACGGTTCAGCTGAATTGGCTGAAGATCTAGGCCTTCTTATGGATTTCCGTCGGCGTTTCAATCTCATACGTATTCTATATCAGATCCATAGTGATGCAGAGGATAAGGTAGCTTTTCCAGCTTTGGAGGCAAAGGGAAAACTTCAAAACATAAGCCAATCCTATACCATTGACCACAAACTTGAAGTTGAACACTTCAGTCAGATATCACTCATTTTAGATAAAATGTATGAGTTGCAAATTTCAGTTTCTTGTGCTGAGTCTGCAGGATGAGAGAATGGTGAAGCATCATAAATTATGTGGAAAGCTGCACGACATGTGCAACTCAATGCATAAATTGCTCTCCAACCATATTTACCGAGAAGAAGTTGAAATTTGGCCCTTATTTAGAGAAAGCTTCTCCATTGAGGAGCAAGAAAAGATCATAGGACGCATGCTTGGAAGAACAGGAGCTGAAGTATTGCAAGATATGATACCTTGGTTGATGGAGTCTTTAACAGCTGAAGAACAGCATGCCATGATGTCTTCATGGCACAAGGTGACAAAAAATACAATGTTTGATGAGTGGTTAAGGGAATGGTGGGAAGGATATGATACGGCAAAGTTGGCAGAGGAATCAAGTATCTCACCTTCAAGGACAACTGATCCACTAGATGTTATTTCAAGATATCTGTCCCAAGAAGTCCTTAATGAACAAAAGGAAGATATATTTTTAGAAAAATGTAGTGATTTTCCACATAGAGATCAGGTTGTTGCAAATATTGAGACATTTCAAAACCAAAATGTGGATGATAAAGAAAAGGTCCTCAATGGAGATCAGCATAATAATGACTGTTCAGAATGTGCAAAAATTTTCAGTAACTGTGACAAGAAGAAATGCAGTGAAGCAGTAGCCATCACAGATCAGATTGATAAATCTTCTCAACTTTTTCAACTACGTTGAGAGCTCTTGGCCCGGTGAACGCCTGCTGACAATGAATCAGGAAGATCTGGAGGCTGCGATAAGAAGAGTTTCCCGTGATTCTTCACTGGATCTGCAGAAAAAATCATATATAATCCAGAATCTGCTAATGGGGTTGGTATTATGCATTTCTTCCCTTTTTAAACCTCCTCTTCTTCCCCTTTTTGGAGTAGACTGTAAAGCCCTTCACTAAGGATACTGGCAAGATAGTCTGCAAGTGTAGTAAGAGCGTGTACCATCACATGTGATGTTATAGCACATAGGATATTTTACAGAAAAAGTCAACACTCATATGAACCTGAAGTTAGAAATATATTCAAATTCTGACAGGGCGGTGGCTCCCTTCTACATCGTTTGAATAATAGGCCTATATGCTGTTTGCTGACATCCTTCTGCTCGGAGACCTGAATTATTTTTGCTTTAATTTTTTTCTATATTGCTAGTGCAAACTTATGTTATTTGACAGTGTTGTCCATCTTGTATCAGCCGTTGGATTGTTGGACAACAAATATCCCATTCAGTCTCAAGTAATAAGGAAGGTATTCCTGGTTGGTATCCATCTTATCAGACCATCTCAAATTAACCTTTGGTTGCAAACACTACAAGAGGAACTGTAAGCTTTTTGCTCCCTGTTGCAACCAGCTTTATACATGCATCCGTTGCCATGATGAGGTGGCTGACCATACGTTGGATAGGTACGAACAATGTGAGCCACATTTTCTGCTTTCACACTGTAATTTCCATGGTTTTCAATCCTCTTCAGCATGTTTGCCATTCTTTCTGTCATGTACACAGGAAATCTATTGCAAAGATGATGTGCATGAAGTGCTTGAAAATTCAGCCGATTGGCCCCGCATGCTCCACTGTTTCCTGTGACAATTTGTCCATGGCAAGATATTATTGCAAGATCTGCAAGCTATTTGATGATGGAAGGTGATGTTGCACAATTGACCTTTTTCAGAATCTTGATTTTGTGCAATGAAATTCTGCTTTTTGCTTTTGCTGTTGCTTCACTTTAATATAAATAGAAACAAAAGAAAAAAGACCAAAAAAGGTTCCCTTTTGAGAAAAGGATTACTTTAGTCTTTCTTTGTTAATATGTCTTCCATGGAAACTACTAATTTCTTGAAAGAAGCTTTAGAGGGGTTGTAATGATTAACCCAAGCACTATTGGGAATTATTGACAGTAAACGACACCTTAATTTACAAGTGTAGAGGTACTTGGCAAGGGAATTATTGATAATTTTTTGCCATTACCAAAGCTTGTTTTGTTTTCCTCTCTATGATGCCCTTTAATGGCATGGACCTCATTGTCAAGTTTAGATGGCGAGGCCTTACTAGTTAATATCTATGAGAGGCCCTTGGCTACCAATTAATGACTATTTTATTGGACAAAACAGTTTGTTTCTTATTAGCCCATCAATAGGAACATAGACTAATTCAGTGATGATCATTGTTTGTTAAGTCCACTAGGCTGTGATTTTGGAATACTGTTAAAAATGTTGCCTTTTATTACCTATCTGGATATATTTATCTCAGCTATCTGAACTTCTGAAGTTTCTAATTTAGGAGTTGTTTTACAGAGAAATCTATCACTGCCCTTACTGTAATCTGTGCCGACTTGGGAAGGGATTGGGAGTTGACTATTTTCACTGCATGAATTGCAATGCTTGTATGTCACGCTCTCTTTCAGCTCACATATGTAGGGAGAAATGTTTGGAGGATAACTGCCCAATATGCCATGAATACATCTTCACATCCAGTTCTTCAGTAAAAGCCCTTCCATGTGGTCATTTAATGCACTCAACATGTTTTCAGGTATTTTTGCTCTCAAAGTTCTTCACATTTTTCTGCACTTGGAAAATATTCAGGCAACTTTACTGGTGCTACTGTTGCTTTTGCTAGGACTATACCTGTATCCACTATACATGCCCAATCTGTAGCAAGTCACTTGGGGACATGCAGGTGACTAGACATTTTTCCTATCCTATCATCTCTGCTGCTTTCATGCTCTTTTATATATGTACTACTGTAACTTCAACGTTTCCAGAGAGGAAATTTTTTTTGATAAACAATTAATAGAGATCTTCATTTCAACGTGTTGAATTCTTAACTTAGGAAGGAAAGTTTTCTTAAAATGAAAATTTAAAAATAATCTTTTAAGTTCACATAAGTTGGAATTCACTCTAATAGTAGCTTTGTTTTGAGCTAAAGCTGTTAAAGTGGCGGAATCGAATTTTTGTCATCACTTTTGTCTGTGATTCATTTGTTCTCTATGGTAGTCTAGATGAAGCCATAAGAAGTGACCTGATTCTCAAGTTAATGAGTTGACTGTCTCCAATTTGTGTTTTCTTGAAGCTCCCAAATTATGAATGTCTTGCAGGTATATTTTAGGATGTTAGATGCAATGTTAGCAGAAGAGAAAATTCCAGATGAATATGCAGGAAAAACTCAGGTTCATCATTGTGTTTTTAGTCCTCACATCTCACCTTCTATATGTTAATTTTTTTCCAGTGATTGATTGTGAGAGGGATTGCAGGCCATACTTTGCAATGATTGTAAGAAGAGAGGAGGATGCACCCTTCCATTGGCTTTACCACAAATGCTCTTATTGTGGTTCATACAATACTAGGCCTCTATGATTTTCTTTCTGTGAGGGGGAATAATTCCTTCATCAAGCTACTTTGTATAGAAAAATGAGCTTGTATGAGTAATTTGAATATGACCCCTTAGGATTGGGCAAAAATGTACTCTGAAAAGAACTTTAAAAATTTCATTTGTTGTCCTCGAGAAACTGAGTTTATTGGAATATGTAACCCCTTTTCCTTCTTGCTACTTCCTAAATTTTTTAGTTTGTGAGTTGTGAGATTCATTCTGAAGTAGTTTACAACAAGCAAGGGCAATCAAGAAAGATGGTATCCTTTTTCTACATATACTTGGCTTCTGGTATTCCAGGGTTCATCACCTGCTTTGTACGAAATGGTAAGCAAGCAGAAAATATGTAAATTTATCCTTATCATATGCACTCTAGATTTTTGTTTCCTTCTTTATCATAGTGGTCAATCATGTAATCTGAGTAGTCATTCATCTGTATATGGGAACGAAAGAAGTCACTATCAAACAGCTTGCCCTATTGAAAGACCAAAGGTGTGCTCTGCCAGGCGACTAAGAAAGAAATTGGCTTGTGCTTGAATTGAAGTGATGAGGTCACAAAGTGGGAAGTAGGGCTCCTATTGACTAAAGGCTGGTTCTTCGGTTTCCTTTAGAATGAAAGTACCTATGAAGCCCCTACTACTTACTTCTAGATGTTGGTAGAATTCTCTTAGTTTTGTTGCTCTTTTGGGCTAAGTGATTTCAGTATAGTTCCTTGTACTGCTATCACTTTTTCTAATAAGATTGACTTGCTTATAAAAAAAAGGAGATGTTGGTAGGATTCAAGCTATGTTCTTGTCATCTTATCTCTGTAGCGTATGAAGATGAGTTCTGCAAGCCTAAAAGAACAATCAAGTACAGGTTCAGGATTTTTAGACAGTATTTACAGAATTGCTCTCTCCTGCTCTGATTGGGGTGTCTGGGTGTGAGGCTAGTCAAATGCCAAACATTTAAACTGTGAAGTCTTGGAGGAAATTTCATTGAGTTTTTATTTAACCCCTTCTTCTCAGGTAGAAGTGGAAAATATAGATCAATAGTTATACAAATGTGAGATTTTTATCATGTAGATGTACATGAAATGTGGTGACCATCAGTGCCTCCCCATTAATATTCTAAGTTAGATAAACATTCGCACACAACCTACCAATTTATTTAGGAATAGGAATATAGCAAGTAATTGATTGTATAGTCTGTGTAATGTTAAAAATTTATTCATAGAGGGACTAAGAGAAAAAATACAAGAATCTCAAAATTGTGGAATTTACTCTATGAAACAGGAAAAAAAAAGAATGCTCTTAGCGTCATCTGATCAGTGTCAGATCAGTTGACACTGGTAAGACTGAAGCATGCAGCTGCGTTCTTCAATTCATTCTCTGCAACATGCTCAATGGACTGGGTTGTATCTTTCAACGATTCTTCCGAGCTGCAGATTAAGTGAAATTATCAGGTTGAAAATATTGTTCCTCTATTTCACTTGTTGGCTGAATCACTATTTTTTTCAAGTGTTTTAAACAGGTTAATGCATCCAAAGTGATAAATGTACCTTGACTCATAAGCCTCTTTGGAATCAATATATGATTGTCTGTCATCGATGGTATCAAAGAATGGGTGCATCTCATCATAGTCTTGAACTTCTTCTTGTTGGATAGCCAGTGGTTGCGAGACAACCACCTGAGACTGAATTGCCATTGAGTTGTTACTGTTATTGGCATAAGGATGCTGAACCCAGAAAGGGTTTGCCACATTATCCTTCATATTCATAGAAGCAGAGTTGTAACCGGATTTGCTGCCATTTGAATAAGAGTGCTGTTGTGTTACAGGCAAAGCAGGCACAGCATTGTAAGGCTGTGGAGTATGATTGAAAAGTGGTACAGCATTGCTCGGTGGGGCCATGCCTAATTCTAATTGCGAAGTCACATCATTCGGCATAGAGGAAATCTGATGCTGGTGTTGTTGGTACACCTCAAGCTGTGCCTGGACAGCTTGAAGCTCTTCCTCTGCCTGCAGGATTTGATATTGTAGTTGACAGGTTATGCCCCAACACCCATATACCGGATACTTGTCACGAATATTAGCTTGGTAGATGATAGACCTCATTGCCTCAGTCTTTTGACCAGGCTCCAATTTCTCTAGTATCTTCAAGATGTTGCGCACACCAAATAATTTGTGAGCATTTTGGAACAGCTTTGGTTGTTCGGGTGGGAAGTAAGGTGCAAGTGCGCACTCGGCTGAGCACCTTCTCCTTTGATACTTGCATGCAGCGCATGCCTGACTTGTACCACCCTTAAGGGTCATGTTTACACCACCTTATGGTGCAAGTTAATATGATAACCTTATTGCAAACACAAGAAGCAAAGTTTGATGATCGGGAAGGAAGAGGGGGAGGACAAAAGGATTGTCATGGTAAAGAAGAACGTGAAAGAAATAAAAAAAATTGAAACAAAAAAGAAACAGAGTAACGGTATAAAAGAGATAATGGTCATAATGAAGAAGAACGTGAAAGAAATGGTAAAGGGAGAGAGGAGACTGTTGGAACTGAAATGGGTAGAGTATCTTGCTCTGAACGGTTCTCGTATGACCGAATTTTGCTGGATGGGGAGAAGACTGAGTAAAAGTAGAGATTGAAGAGGGAACCGAGATTATTGGTGAATGCTTCTTTCCAAGTATGACCGTTAGGGACAACTGTACGGAGTTTACGAGTCCTAAATCCTAATATTTTATTGGTGATGCCTTTTATTTTATGTTTTTCTTATATTTTTAATTTATAGCAATTAATAAGTTTTGCAAACTTATTTTTTTATATTTTATACAATTCCCTTAATTATTTTATGAATATTTATTTGTTATTTTGATATTTTCTAATAATTTTATATTGGAGTAAATATTTTTATGTTTTTCTCCACATGTTATATTTTTCCCCTAATATTTGTAAATTAATTTTAATTGTGTTAATATTTTTTAAAATATAATGATTACTAAAAGAAAAATATTGTTAAATACAATATTAAATAAATGAGTCAAAACTTCACTAACCAAACATATCCCTATTCTAAAACATATTTTAATCTTCAAAATTTGAAACCAAAACCAAAACTTAAACCCCTTTCCAAATAGGTGGCCAAATATTTCGGTCAAAGTTGGAACGAGAATGCATTTTTGGCATTTTTCAAGATTGGATATTTTCGGTTCTTGTTTTTTATTTTTAAATAGGGCTAAAGTATTCAACTGGAATAGAATCTGAACCAAATATGATATTCTGGTTAGTATCGAAATCGGAATGGACCCATCTTTATTTCAAACAAACCCGAGATAATTGGTAAGAGTGGATATCGGAACGGATGGAATTAGAATGAACTATTCCGGTACTAGTACCAATCATAATCCAATTTTTTTTATTCTTATTCCATTCTGATAAATACCGGATGGAACTGTAATTTTTTATTTCAATATGTGAATTTTTTTTCATGAGATTTTATTTTGGTCCTAATGGACCAAAAATAATTTTTAGGCATGTTGGCCAAATTTTTCTGTTATACTCATCATAAATTAATATAAAATAAACATTAATCCAAAATTTTAAAATAGAACATTTATCTAAAATGCATGTAATTGTGTCACTTGATAATTGATACGAACAATAAATAAAATTTTGGCTATATTAAATTATTATCATTTTGGTTCTATGGCCATTTTATTTTTTACCCATACGTGCATACAATATTGGCACACAATATAAACCAAAAATTAAATTAAATTACAATAATTCATACAAGGTCCAAATAAAAAATATACAAATGTCTAACAAAATATTACTGCCACTACCAAAGTCTAAACTCCAATGACTAAGCATTATGCATATACATAAATGATTGTATCACATAATCCAAGCAAACAATTACAATGTTCTAATATTAACAGATTTTTTTAGGTATCGACATTTTTTATATAGTAAAATTGTCATTTATGATGGTTGAGATTTTTTTTTTCGTTTTATAATTAGGGACAATCTCTGTGCACCGAATTTGGATGAAACTAATCCAGTATAGTTATATTGGAAGGCTTAACGCCACAAAATTCTGAACACCAGCCTCTCACCACAGTTAAGTCGAGATATTTTTATTATTGAAGATTATAACCAATAAGCTCCCATTTGAAAGACATGTCGCCTTGACATTTTACCTACAGAATCTCATGATTCTTTTATTCGGTTATTTCGGGTCCAGATGGTTTTTAGTTTTGCAGGAATGGTGGGTTTGTGTTGTAAAATTTTTGTGTTGTTAAAATTTTAGGTATTGGGTTTAGTGAAAAAGTGAAGAGAGATAATTTTTTATATTTTTTTTAGTGAAAAGTTATGATTTGATGGGAGAGAGAGATTATATTGAAATATTTTATTGTGAGAGGGTATAAAATTTTGTGAAACTTTTTATGGCAAACGGACCCTGAGACTTTAATTTGTCACCAACGATCACTAATGCTTTTTTGAACTTCAAGTGCCTTTTATCACTTATCAATTCCGTTTATTGAGAAGAAAACACAGAGAAAGGAATCTGATGGTGGCAGCGCCCGTTAACAAAAGAAATCAGCAAGAACCCCCTTCGCGACATCGGTACGGTAAGGTTTTTTTCGCCTGGGTAGAGGGGCTTTCCCTCTCTCCCTTCTCTCCTTCTTATTTCCTTTCTCTCTTTTCCCTTTTGATGGCCCATGTGTGGTTAGTAGCCCTAACCAGCTTGTCATAGACATTGGGGGGGATTCCGTGGGAGTTTCCCTTGGGGAGCAGTCCAAGGATGGTGTCGATACCCAATTTGTGGGGTCAAGAGTCTTGGAGGCAGAGATTGTATTGGAAGGAGGACCGTGGCACATGGTCAATCGCCCAATTCTTCTCAAGAAATGGCAGCCTAACCTTAGTCTTTTGAAGGAGGAGCTTAGTTTGGCTCCTTTGTGGGTTAAATTGTATGGTATTCCTATTCATCAAAAAAAAAATTGTATGGTATTCCCCTTGAATGTTGGTCTGCTGATGTGTTGAGTTATGTCTCTAGCAAGGTGGGTAAGCCTCTTTACTCTAATCGGTTGACGTCAGAGAAAAAATGAATAAGTTTTGCTAGAGTGTGCATTGAAGTACAGGCAGCTAAGGAATTGGTTAGATTCAGTCGACGTCATGGGATTTGAAGGGCATGAATTCACTGTGCATGTGTAGTATGATTGGGAACCTGTAGTTTGCACTTGGTGTAACTGCTTTGGACACAATACTAGTAAATGTGGTCGGAAGTTGGTCAATTTACCAGTGGGCAATGTGGGGGTTCCGAATGTGTCAAGTATACCTATAGATTCAACCCAGGAGTGGAATGAGGTTAAAAGAAGGAAAGGGAAGGAACCAAGGGCTGAATCCGGTTCTGCTTTGGGGATCCATTTATCTAAAATCTCTATCCCTTGTCTTAAGAATAATGAGGTGCAACTTGTGTCCCCGTGCACCACGCCCTGTATCCAATCTATGGAGGCGTCTGTGGAACCTGGTACACCTGTCAACAACTCTACACAAGCACTAGAATCTGATCTGCATTAAGCTTGTTACTAATTTTCTGCTCCACCCAAGAGCGGTCAATGGGGTCTTGGTTGCACTGCTCATCCCATAAATTTTGAAAAAAACATTGAGCCTCCTTCTTAATCTCCTCATGGTCCATGATTTCTGACCCATCGTCTCTTGTGAGTGAACTAAGCCTTGATTTGCTTTTGAAAATTCCTGACAGATTTAAAGAAAAATCTAGTATTCTCATCCCCAAGATCAAGCCATTGGACTCTCGACTTCTGACGATAGAAACTTTCTTCATCTCGTCTCAACTGTATGTATTCTTTCACTTCCCGACACTCATTGCCAACATTAGTCGAGCACATAGGATACTGGATTACAAGCTTCTGCGCCAACTCCATTTTTTCCTTGGCTTCTAAAACTCTAACTGAGAGGTTGGAGAAATTGTTAGAGGTTGGAGAAATGATCCTTATTCAGCTTTTTCAGAGTCCTCAACCGGGTTGTCAAAGTCCACATCGGTGTACCAAATAGCTCCTCTGCCCAAATATCCATCAAACCCCAATGGCAGGGGTAAGCGGAAAATGATCTTTGTGTTTAAGGAGGTTGAATTTGCAGTGCAGTCTAAAATGAATTCCCTTAGGGGCTTCCGGAGGTCTCCACGAGATGAAGAACTTGCTGGTCATTGGGGTTTGATGGATTCTATTTGGAAATGAACAGGTTGCTGCTCCGTAATTGTTTGCTTATTTGCCTGCTGCTATGATATTCTGTTTATTTTTGTAGGACTGGGGATGTTTGACCCCTCTTATTGTAGGCTGTGTTAGCCAAACCTTTCGGTATGTTTAATACTATCTTACTTACCCAAAAAAAAAAATTCCGTTTATTTTCCCTGCACTCGGATACTTGAAATTATCTAACACCACAACCACCATATATATCACCAAATTCGAACCTTAACAAATAAACAAACAAATGCAACCACTTGTGAGTCAAGCATCCCACAAAAACCTATTGAATCATCTTTCATAGTTGGTACAGCTAATAAACACTTCTTGGCCACAACTGTTAATAGGCGAACAATCAGCAAAAACTCTCTTTATTAGCGGTACATCAAGGCTGCACTCTTAACCTAAGGAAATGGCCATATTGTTTGCATCTTACAAGTAGCAGAAAACATATAGTTGAAAAATGGAAAATAAAGAAAAGACGAAAGTGACAACACAATGTAGAGGCTTAGGGGAAAAAAAACACAATGTAGAGTAGTTTATGCTGCAGCAGAGAAACTACAATCCACTCTGTATGCCAACGAAGATGAGCAGAATACCATCGAATGAATAACATAAATAAGAATAAGTTAAGAGAAAAAGCAACAAGTTACCCAATAATACTAATCACATAAGCATGAAGAGGTGAGGTAATCTATACAAAACTCTTATAAACTGAGGGAAAATTTTTAACACAAAGGAGAAATATGTAGAAGAGTTTCTAAATCTAATTAACTGTTTTGTTACAACTAGCTATATGCTCCAGGCAACAACCGACACTCCATTCGATTGTAAAAATAGCATGATATGCTCCCCCATTGCATAAACAGCCGGCAACCTTTATAATAACATGCTCTTCCCCAACCAAACCATCTTATTGACAAGATCCAAGGAATGAAAGGACAACTCCAGGGATGGATATCCTAACTATGCCTAAACAGTATTCTGAAGCGAGAACCAAAATCTCTACGCTTAAGGCGGTTCAATCATCTGAAGTCCTTAAGTTGAAAACGAAACCTCTTTTAATATATCATCATTCCCTGCTAGGACCAGTTGCTCCAAAACTCTTGATGATGTAACAGTAACTGTTGGTTTGATGTCAAAACTTCTTACAATTTCCTAAAACCAAACATTGCAGGTTGCACTGTTTGAAATGCGCCGGTGTTAGCAGCATTGCATCAATATAAACAAAGCATCTCACCGTAAGCAAAAGTGGAGTGCCAAGCTACGTCAAACTCAATGCTCTCGGACGCAGCAAATAACATGACCAAGTTCCAACAAGAAGACTAGTTTACAGCTTCAAAGAAAAGAACCTGAGGTTGCAAGTGCCCTCTTTCGCACATGGCAAGGACCTCATTCCAACCACCAATCACCTAAACATAGTATACAGATTAACAAAGTACAGTGGGTAGAACAGATGGCAAAATTTACAAAGAAAGGTGAATTTTACCTTGACAGTTTTATCGTCATACATAATCCACTGTGAATGGTCATGACTATAGGCAAAGCAATGATAATGTTGCCCATAGTAGCAAACCTAGAAGTTATAGAACACATATCAGAGACAATAGGACATTGGAATCATATCAATAAGGTCCTGGCGAACCAACTTAAAATTATAGTTCCAAATATGCAGAACAAAACCACTTTGAATATAGAATTTGACACACGTGCATGCATACAAAAACTATGATTGCATTCTTGTTTGGAGGCATTTGGGGTGGAGAGGGAAGGGGAAGGGTGAGTGGTGGAAGTTCTTTTCATCAATAAGGCTACTTGTGTCAACAACTACCTAATTAGAAGTATCGGTCTTGATGAAAATCTGTGCCTATAGAAAAAAGAGGCTTTATAACTTATATCGTTTTCACTCGCATAATAATTCTGATCATGAGTACCCTATCACAAGTATAAGTCTTCTTTTTAAGGGGAGTAACAAACCAAAATTATGGGTTCAGTTGTTTTGGGGTATATTTCCAAGAATCGGGCAGTTTAGAATTTCGGGATTTGTTTGAAATATTCAATAACTTGATTTCGAATAATGCAGTTAATTTTTTATTTGTTACTTTGTGTGCCTTCTTATTATTTTCTGGTGCAATTGCTAAATCTGCTCAATTCCCCCTTCAGGTATGGTTACCTGATGCTATGGAAGGACCTACTCCTATTTCAGCTCTTATACATGCTGCTACTATGGTAGCAGCAGGGATTTTTCTTGTAGCTCGGCTTTTTCCTCTTTTCATAGTTATACCCTACATAATGAATATAATAGCCTCGATAGGTATAATAACATTACTATTGGGAGCTACTTTAGCTCTTGCTCAAAAAGATATTAAGAGAAGTTTAGCCTATTCTACAATGTCTCAATTGGGTTATATGATGTTAGCTCTAGGTATTGGGTCTTATAGAGCTGCTTTATTTCATTTGATTACTCATGCTTATTCGAAAGCACCCTATCTCCAACACTATTGAAAACCTCAGTCACCAAAAGATCTTTTCCTTGGTAAACAGCAAAATCTACTCATGGAAGGAAACCAATTACTTCCTGGAAAACCACAAGAAATTTCAGCCATTAGATGACCAAAAGAAAAAGAAAGTTCTCCGTCATTGCCTCTAGGCGACAACTTGCAAAGCCTGGTCTGGCAGTGTCTCCATCCATCCAAAGATCTCTCTCTCTCTCTCTCTACAACCAAGCCTGTCAAAGCCAATGCCCAAGCCAGCAGGATCCACCAAACAACCTCCAGACCCATTATAGCCCTTACTTGGGTACAGCTACCTTGTTCCCTCAAGATCTCTCTCCGGTCTTTTATATCTCTCACAAGATCCTTTAGGGTAAGGCAATCAAAGTAAATAAATTCTTCTACCCTAACTAGAAAATAGGCTATTTTCAGGAAAACATTTCTCTCTGTGATCATTTTCCAGCAGCAGTGTTTGGTACTGAATCCCTGTCTTCCTACTTTACAAATACATGAAAAATTCTGATATACATGCATCAAAACCAGATTTGAGATTCATCAGTGTACATACCACTGAAACCAGGCTATGCGTGCTCTTTGGATCTAAACCACGATAAAGCACACTGACATCTATCTCCGTGCTAAGGGTTTCCAGTGTTGCTTTTATATCATCAACACTTTCACATGTATTCTGCCAACCTAGAACTGCAATACCCACCATATGATTCTGAGTATCAACATAAAGCACTAGTACTGAAACAAAAAATTTCCCAAACACTAGTAATATCACCTGTTGTGAAAACATATGGTGGAGTTGAGAGAATGTGATGGATGTAGTTGAGCTTCCCACACCCACCAACATCAGGATCACAAGCTAACTGATGATTCATCTCTACAAGATTTAAAAGCTCATCAAAGGAGCTCTCTGGACACATTACCTGAAGGGTGATATAGAAGCCAGTTACTGAAAATATCTAACAGAAAAAGGTGATTGCACAAAAAAGAATATACTTCAACATACCTTCATGGTTCGGAGGGCACTGGCATTTATATTATGGAAGAAGGAAGTATACTTTAAATGTCGCGTCTCCAGACCACAACTATAGCAATTCATTCGTTCAAAAATGTTCGTTCCAAAAATGGAATGCACTATACAGGAATTGCTTGCACAATCCCAAGACCCCATGCAGTTGCTTTCCACCGATTCCGTATTAGAAACGGTAGAACCACTAACAAAGGATTGATGAAGGCAGTCAAATATCACTGCCAGTACTTCAGACGCATCATTCATCTGAGCCTGCCAGTTGCAGCTATATTAGGTATAGAATACTAAACCAGATCATCCCCATGGCTACATTCATGGTAATAAGCATGATGAAATTGTGTACAGATCTGAAAATTGCACTAGAGTCAAGGCACACAATCAAAGCCCAATGAAATTACCTCCTGGAAGAAATTACTATCTGGATACAGGTTGCTTAGAGCTATTCTCAAAGAAGTAGGGGCCACTGCTTCTCTTCGCATATCTGTAGATGCAATGCTCAGGGCCGTAAATATTTCATACAATGCGCAGACGACACAGGGATCACCTACATGAACGTGCACTGATGTTGATCTCCTTAGAAACTCCTCTCGAAACCGTCTTATATGCCACAAGGACTGTGGTCAGAGAGAAAAGAAACGAAAAAAGCAGGTCAGGCCAGAGAAGATGGCATAAAAGAAAGAAATGAAATTGCATCTACAGATGCTATAACTAAAAATAATAATTCAGTGCCTGTATGATAACGTTCAGAAAGCAATTGTACTCGCCCACTTCATTCTGCAGCCCTGTACCAACGATATCTACACCAGTCGCCATCACCGGTGTGCCTTCATTTGGTGAAACATCAATTTTATCTTCTTCTGGAGAAATCCTCCGTTGTGTACTCAAACTTGACACCAAGGGCTGTTTCTTCTGTGCTTGAGCATGGTACGTGTCTGATGCACAACATATATAGAAGCTCAACAAGTTGCAACTATTCCTACTTCACAGAGGAGATTATGTGGAATCCAAGTTCTGAGAATGCTGGTAAATATATTGATAATGGCTACTGGATATATAATTCTGCCAAGATTTGACCCCATCTAAAGCAATTGGCTAAAGTCTATGTTGTCGGGCAACATTTTACACTAGATTAACAAGCCCAAATGAGACTGAGGTACAACACTACATGATAAACCCAGGTAAATTTATCACTTAAAATATGCATATGTAGAAATATGAAGCCAAGCTGATGGGGAAGATGTTATTTAAGCTAGAAAACTTCGGCTTTCAATTCGCACATATTCAGTTCATTTTGGCGTAGTCTACATGTATGTATGTGTATACATCGAAAATGACTCAGATAAGTCCAAACTGACCCAACCAAGAAGTCAAAGGCTCCACCTATTCCGCATAGAAGAAACATGCCCAATTACTATTTTCAGATTAATGACTAAAAGAATTCTCTCTTTCCTCTTTCTATTGTCATGAAAAAAACTCACGAACTTGCCTTCAGTTTGTCTCAACCTAGCCAGAGTAGTCTTCATTAGGGCTGTGCATGGGCGGTGCTGGTGGCGGCTTTCTGCCCCCACCAGCAAACCAGCACTGGCACCACCCATGCTGGTGTCCCCCAAACAGGTGTCGGCACCGGTCTGTTTAGGCAGGTAACCATTGCCCGCTGGTGAGCGGTAACCGGTGTTAGATAGAGAGGTGCGTTTTGAAGATACGCCGTTAATTAAAAAAAAAACACTTTAAACAAAACAGTGGAAGCGGTGAACTGCCACCGCTTTTGCCCACAGGTACCGGTACAGCTGGGCTGCGGTTACCGGTACACAGTGCCGGTACCAGTGTTCAGTTATAGTCTTCATACATTCACCCAAAGAGATTATTTATCTATTGTATTTTTCTGTGTTAAATCAATCTGACTGCAGTAAGAATTTCCACAAATTATGCTGAAGTTCATTCTGCTTGGGAATCAACATGTTCAAAAATGGCACATAAGTGTTTGACTTTTAATAAGGTACTTGGGCCCAAATACCAAGCCCACCTAATTCCCAAGAAGATAGAGATGCGATTGGAACAGCCAAGCCTAAAAAACTAATTAATCAGTCAACTTTTCTCATATTGCAGCTCTCATAGCTGGACCTTTGGAGGTCCCAATGCCTAGTTTAACCCCACATAAATCAATAACTCAACCTAAAAACAAGGTTATACAGAGAGAAAACAGAATAATCTTACCAAGACTTTGGCGTACAGCTTGTTTAAAGTCAGCTTGAAACCTTTCCTCCTCTTCCTCCTCTACTTTCAATTGTCTCAATGTCTTTGTTCCACTGTCTACAGCAAAAGAGCCAACTGTTTGTCACATAAAGAAACAAAGTTATATCAGTCCAACATTCTGGAAACAAGCCATGAAAGTATCAATGCTTGTCTCATAGAAAGAACCATGAAGGCCAATAGACCAAATGCACGCCTGTAAATGGCTGAAGAGGGGTAAAATACAACAAATAACATCGTACCAAAGCAGAAATCCTAGAGAACATCTAAGACTCACCTCTGTCTGCACAGAGAGGGTCATGAAATTCATCTTGCTCTTTTAAGCTCCCAACCTCAATATTTTCCTTCTCTGGCATCATGACTTGACACTTTCCATCAACCAATTTGCTGGAACTCCTCTGCCGCTTACCTTTCCTTCCAGTCCGTCGATCAGATGGCAAGAGACCATCCTCTGCCATTCCTCCATTACCTGGGACTGCAAAACAAACTAGACCGTTACAACATCTCCACCATTAAAACAAACCCACACCTCATTTGGAAACCTACTTTTTACCAACCTTGTTTAGCCGTCGTGTCTCGTGTACTACAAATCTTTTTGGTACAAGCAACTGGAGAAGAATTTATTGGCCTAAGGGAACCATTTGGAAGCATGTCTTCTGGATGGTTTGTGAGTCCATCTCCCTGTGCCAAGTGCTCCTAAAAGGGTGCAAGTTCGTGAAAACATTGTTCATATCTAAATAAAAGTTCCCATAAATTAACCAGGATGGCTTTGGTTCTCATACTACATCCAGCATTCGATTCACCATTCCAATTGTCCATGGGAATGGAGCTTGAAAATATGAGCACAAACTCAATCAAACAAGAGAGCATTAAACAGGAAATTTTTACCTGCATACAAGGTTTCAATTGTTCATGCACCTCTTGATCAACTGCACCAGACTCAGAGTTAAGATCATGCAGTCCTTCAGCCACCCTCTCTGGGTATGATCGAGTAGATTTCTTATGTTGCTCAGCAAGGTGCTTCTGTTTAGCCTCAGCCTCAACACGTCTTTGATACTCCAAGGACTCTTCAAGCTTTCTCTCCTCCTCTTCAAGCTTAGATTGAAGTCTAAATTCCTCTTCAAATTGTATTAAGTAATGACCATTCTCAGAAGCAACAATCTCAGTGTCTTGGTGATCACCATCAGATGCAACTGGAAATGGACTACAGCAAGAGACATATCTAGCATTATTAAGAACGGGAAAGACTTAAATGGTGCCATGTTTTGGAAAGAATGAGGTGTGTAATCATGAGTAAAGAGGAAAATGTACATTGTGTCAGTCTCAGGATTAAGCAGGAGCTGCTGGAGACCTCCGGTAGCCTGCGAAGCACATAAAATATCAGACCATTAGGGCTATTTGACATGGATTAATTAGCACTCAGTCAAAGAAAAAACCAGACAGCAAAATCGGCACCTTTGAGTCTTTGGTTTTCCTGTACTCCTTGTTCTTTTTCTTATCCTTTGTCTTGTCCTGTGTATGCCTGGAGGCATCAGTTCCTCCTCTGACATCCTTTTTAGAGTCCAGTGCAAGCTCTGCTAAAAAGGCTTCTCTTGCAGCATCAGACTTCTCTGTAGCATCTTTCTCAGCCAAATCCTCCAAGTGTGCCTGAAAAAGAGAGACATTAGGTCCATAAAAAGAGGAGCATGTCACAATAATTCCCACCGGTTCAATACAAACCCTCAGGTATGACTTTGCTAGAGGCAATAATATTGACTGATAATCATGGCCAGAAACAGGCTCAAGGTTGAGTTCCAACTGCTGCATTTCAGCAACATTTCGCATGAGCCGGGCATCAATTTTGCTGAGCTGCACTACAAAATCAGTGAGTTAAAATGGCAGGGATCAATATCAATATCCTTATCCAAAAGATCATCTAGAACAAACAAACTAACCTCTATGGATAACTGCTCTTTCTGCCTCTGAATTGCAACTTCAATACAAGCATCCACTTGGTGCAAATAGTCCTTTGCTCTCCAATCATCACCTTCCCCAGATTCCAAGTCACATAACTGAGAAGTCGCACCACTGTAAGTTTCCTCATACCCAAATTGATTAACATTTAGAGCTTCTGCCTCTTTTAAAACATTTGATATAGCATCTAGCTCAATTTTGCGGCTGAGGAACATCACATCATTCTCACTCTCAAGAAGATCTTCTCTCCGCTTCCTCAAGACGGCATCATAGCTTCTATGGACAAATTCTGTGACATTCTCCCTCTTCTTGCCTTCTTCAAGACACAGATCCTCCACTGCCTGCAATGCTTCTTCATAGCTTAAATGTTCACATTTTCTTTCACAAAGACCCTGTAGGTGATAGAATTCCTTCTCAAGCATCTGGAGAATTTCAGATCCTTGATGTGTTTTATCTTCTTTTGTACGCATCCACAAAGCCAACTGTTCCCCACTTGTGGGACCTGCAAATATCCAGGATAGCATAGAATCGGCATCAGGTTGAACCCCATTTGCAGTGCCAGCAGCAGGGGCATTATGGATGGCAGCACCATGAACTGTGCCAGGAGCACATTCAATTGGCAGTAAATATTCATCCAGAAGGAGACATGATCCATCTTCATTAAGAACAATCTTCTCCTTAATGTCATTAGCTTGCGTGCCACTGTTTGCATCATCCAAGGGACTAATACTACTTTTCTCAGAATAACGACCTAAACCACAAGAATGTGATATTTCCTGCAAGAATTTAAGGATCTTCCTGAGATGGGTTGCTCCCAAGAAGCAGATGCATATAGGTGTTTGATCCGCACCAAGGCTCAAAAGCTGGGAACCCGAAGCAAGACCCTGCAGCTCATCCATCGTAAATTGTATCACCTTGTTAAGATGACTTGCAGCAAGATATTTGTGTCTAATAAGAACCTCAAATACAGCATGAATTCTTTCAAGAAGTTTTCCACGCTCAGCATCATCAGATACTGGCCAACTATCAGTAAAGGAATATGTCACTGAGCCATTATCGGCAACACATTGCCGGCACTCAAGATTGGCAACTTTGTCATCATTATTGCTGCTCTTTATAGCAACATTATTGCAACTATCACCAAAATCTCCGTTCTCAGGGAAAGAGGAATCCCATGCATCCTTGGAGCAGTTCTCACACTCCTCAGTATGATTCCCAGAATAGAGATCCTCTGCAAAAGCAGAGTCGGTGCTGCTACTATTTCTTTGATTTCCAAGCATTTTAACGGCAGCTGACACATCCAGTGGCTTCCAAGGACAATTGAGAAGCATCTCAATCCATTCATTATCAACGTTCTGAGGCAAAACTGACTGCATTTTGGGTAAGAGGTTTCCCATATGCTCTTGCACTACATGCTGCATGTGAGATTCTGAATCAGCAAACTTGTCGTTACATCGACAGCAAACCCAGAAATTGCAGCTCTTATTAGCCTCAGCAAATGACAGAGCCTCTGACAAGACCTCATTGGCCAAACCATTCTTGGAGGAGCCGTAATGGGCCCTAAGATCACAAACCTTAATACTAAGTAACTCTTTCTTCATATCAACAGTCATACAATTCCAATAGGACCGAACCCTATCCCTCCTCTCTGCCCTAGACCCATTTTTCCTCCCATTCGCATACTTGGTTCGCCGCTGCTCACCTACTTTCGATCCCGAAGATGAATCCAATACCCCATTCTGTGATTGGGGCCTGTCTGACTCCGACTTGTGCTGCAGCAATCTCGCCGCAGCCACCCTTACTTCAATTTCCATCCTCCTCTCCTCTGGTGTCTTGGTTGCCTTCTTAATCTCATTCGGCCTTCTTGCTTGCACCATCCTCGCCTCCATGGGGTCCTCCGCAACCCTCCTAATAGGAATGAGCCGAAACTTATCCTCCCCATTACCCCCCAAGTTCTTCATCCAAGTCGACAATGAAGCAATGTTCGACTTCTGAATCAGCTGCCTCAGCTCGTTTTGCACATGCCCAATTCTTGCCTCTGTCGTTGATATCTTCTGCTGGCTCTCTTCCTGCAAGCTCTCCTTGACAGGATCAATCGGATTTTCAATCGCCAGTGCCCGCTCACACTCCTGCACCACCTCCTCATACTCCTTTCCATCGTTGGCCCCCTCGTAGAGCAAATTAGCAAAGAAATGAGCGAATTCGACTGAATTCGGCGACAGCTCGACAGCTCTCTTTGCCGACTCCAACGCGTTCTTCAAGTGCCGCTGCTTTGCGTTAGGGTCGTCAATGATGGACGCTACTTTGACACACACTGTGCCCTGGACTCGATGAATCAGCGCAGAGTGAGGCGAGCCCTCGTGCCGAGCACACGACTCCTTCATTAGCCGCAACGCCTTGGTATGGTTCCCGCGCCGCAGCGCTATCAGGGCTTTCTCACATTCGAGCTTGACAGTGGAGTAAGACGACCCGTTCGATTCCACCAAGGGTTCTATCTTGCTCACGTCCTTGGGGGTATTAGTATCGGGATTCGGACAGGGAGCGGGTTCGGCTAGAATCGAATCATCAGCGGCAGAAGCCGTCGGAGATTGCTTGGAGCGTGGAGCGACGTTTCGCTTCTTATGGCCCATCAATTGAGTTCGCAGCAATCCGATTCACTTGCATATATACGTACGTGTTTACAAATATCTACTCGTATTATATAGTAATATATTATAGAGACAGGGGAGGTGGAGAAGGAGACTTACTTCGGATAATAGAGAGATACAGAGAGAATGTGAGAGTATAACTGGTATATTGCCGGCGACGGTGACGGAAAAGGATCTGCGGCGAAACCTATGCGAGGGGAGAAAGTCGTTGTCTGTGAGTGACTTACAGGCACCTACCCACGGAAGGGGGTACGCTTTGATTGGGGGAAACAGAAGGATTAAGGAATCAGATTATATGGATGTGGAAGTATGATTAGCACCAAAACAAAAAGGGCATAATATACTTTTTTTTTACTTTTTAATTTTCTTTAACATCTTTTCTTATTAACTGCTTTCCATTTTCGCCATTTTAAAATATCTGTGGGCTATAAAAGATATTTGAAAATAATTCCCACAGATAATGCAATTAGAATATAAAATCCATCGATCATGTATTTTCTATCTTCTAAGCTATACTTAATTACTTAGGCTGCGTTTGCATACAAAATATTACCCAAAATATTATCTCTCTCCTAATAAAATACTACAATATAATCTCTCTCTCCCATCAAAAATTATAAAAAATTACCTCTCTTCACTTTTTCACTAAACCCAATACCAACACATATTCTCATACCAAAAATATTACAACACAAACACAACCTTAGAAATCTCTAGAATTCACGTGATCAAATTACTCGGAAATCCATTTGGCACGTGGGAGGAGACTAGTAAGAGTATTTTTTATGGGAATTTCTTTACTTTCAACTTTAAATTTTGAACTAAATGTCAATTAAAGATTTAAGTTACAAAAATTGTCATCTTTAGCCCTCAAATTATTAAAATTCATTAATGTTTAGTAAAGATTTTACGATTGAGACAATAGAGACAATTGGATCACATGACAGGACGAACATTGATGAATTTTAATAGTTTGAAAGTTAAAGTGCGAAGCTTTTCATAATTCATGCCTTTGATTAACATTTGATAAAAAAAATTGATGGGCTAAAAGTGAAGGTTTTTCATTTTCTATTCTAGACATGTAAATCATAATGCCAATGGTGAATAATATTCTAATATTTATCTTCCGAACAAATTGTGTCATAGCATTTATAAAGACGCTTGTGTTTAAGTGGAAAAAAAATCTACTGATTAAATGAATACAAATGATCAATTAGACATAGCAATGCTGAGTTAATAAATCCAACCGTTAGAATCTGGTCATACCTCATTAATGATTATGAGGTAAGGTAAAATTGGCTTGACTTAGTGACGAATCATTCTCATTAAAGGATGGGGCCAACTTTGTACCTTTAAATAATAATGGATACATAGAACTTGACTTCTGTTATCAGAATCTTTTCCCAGCAATGACATAGATGCAACTAAAACTATATACTGATCAAACTTTAATGTAATCAGAGTTCACATGAAATGATTATCCACCTTTAGTAGTGATGACTCATTTTCCACTTTCAGATTTTCAAAGATTTGTTGTAGCCACCAACCTTTTAACAAGGACAAGAAACTCCTCTCTTTTTTTTAACAATAGTGTAACCAAAACCAAAAGAGAAGGCAACAGAGGAAGAAGGGCCTACGCATCCTCACTAAACATAGACTAAATTTTCTCAAGATGAATGAATGGGTTATGTTTTGAATTCCGCTTCCATTTTGGTAGGGGACTTACAGATAAGAGGACCGAGGTAGAGGACAAAGTAGACGAACTGATATGTAATCGACCCTTGAACTAAAAAAGGAATAAGTGTTTTATCAATAACATATCACCCAGACAAACATTGGAAGCTCTCTGCACTCTATAAGCTGCAAAACAGCAGACATGGAAATGGTCATTTAGGCCACTGGCTGCAGTTGGATGTAAATACTGCAAACATCAGACGAAAGAAATTGTTCATTCCATTTCAGAGCTATGTTTGTGGGGGAGCCTTATTCACAAGAAACGAATGAAATATGCACTCTGCTAAAGAAGAAGACCATGAAAGGTACTGCAACCCAACAGGACAAGTCCAAAGGCCAAAGCACATAGCTTTGTTGAATAAAACAACATGCTTCCATATTTGAACCATTCATGTCATGTCAGTGCATCAACCAGCAACAAATATTTGATTGCCAAAATCTTGCTCATTTCCCGTAGATCATCATGTCATCAAGTTCTCATCTAGAGATACCTCTCAAAATTGACAAATTTGCCATTTAACTACAAATAGCTACAAACTGGAACAAGGTCAAATACGTACTTACACGTGAAGCAGCCCAAAACTGGGTTATAAGCTACAAAACTGTGCTTAAGCTACAAACAAGATAGAACATAATAGCAATCTCAACTACAGTAGATGCATCCGCTCCACGTAAGACTGGAGCAACCATCTATTAAGAGGCTCTCCACATCCCACAAAACACCCAGAGTTGCCATTTTCAGTGAAAAATGGGAAACTAAATATGTTTAGCAGTTCCTGCACGGCCTGCCTCACCAAAGATGATCCTGTCACCCGGCTCCGCCGGCCCCATCCAGTTATAATATCTATACGGCTGGGAACTATCCCTGACATTAGCATCTGCCGGCGAAACCAAGCAAGTGTCCTTGCAAGTGCCGTCACAGCTGTACCATCCGACATAACATGCAGGTTAATAAGCCAATAACATGAGCTTTTCTCTTTAACAGCATCTGGATATACATTCTTTTGTGCAGCCACCTCCCATACTGAGCCTGCCTCCTCCTTGAGCCCTGACTTATGAAGAAAATCTACAACTGCATCTATGAGTCCCCTCTTGCTCTCCCTATCCTCAGAATGCATCCGGTCTAAGAACTTGCTTACATGATCTCGCACATTTTGACCGTCAGGTCCAGCTGCAGGCAGGGAGAGTAGAAATGTATGTGCAGGGTGACCTGTGATGGTCATGAGCTTGCAACAAAACCCCATGTCATATGATGACTGTGCTTCTGTACAACAACTGAGGAGTAAGGTATAAGTTTGCAATGAAGGGTTTAGACCCAAACCCACCATACTTCGCAGCAAGTGATATGCATCTGACAGCCGATGCATGCGAAGGAAAGCGCTGAGCAGGGAATTGCATGTGGGCACATTGGGCCGCAAACCTGCATAAAGCATCGCTTGATACCACTCCCAGGCCTTCTCAACATTACCAGCCTTTCCCCACAAGTCTACCAAAAGACCATAAACTGGTTCATCTGGGACCCAGTTTTTCTGCTTCATTTCCACAAACACTGCTTCTGCTTCCTCAATGTACCCACAATGGCCAAGCACCTCCATCACTATGCTATAAGTCACTTTATCAGGTTCAAATCCTGCATTCTGCATGTCGCGATAAAGCTTCAATGCAGTCTCATAGTTCCTTGCTTTGGCTTGCAAAGCAATCATGATATTATAGGTGACTATATTAGGAACACAACCCTGATCTCTCATCTCACAGAATAGCTGGTGGGCAGCTGTCAAATTCCCAGCTTTCCCCAGGCAGTTGATCATAACGCTGTAAGTGAATGTATCAGGAGAAAGGCCCGCCTCTTGCATTCTTTCATACATGCACATGGCAACATCAAGAAACCCAGCTTTTGCATGGATGTCAATTAGTGTGCAGTAAGTGACGCGGTCAGGTTCGCATCCTGCATCCTGCATTTGGTTGAAAACATTGAGCGCATCATTTAAGTAGTTTGCACGACCATAACTGTGAATCAAACGGTTATATGTCACAACATTAGGCTGGCAGCCATCCCTAACCATCTGATCAAGCAATTTGTTTATTGCACCGAACTGCCTGGCACGGCCAAGGATGCCAACCATGGTGGTGTAAGTGTGCCCATCATGCTTGAAACCAGGTTGTCGTTTCAACCAATAGAAAAAGCCAAGAGCAACAGAGTGGTCCTGAAGTTGCTTGAGAAGCTGGTTTGCCTGAAAGGCATCCATTGAATATCTGAGATTTCCAAGAGCCTTTTCAGCAGCAGGACCCCACTTCAGTTGTTGCAGTATTTGATAAACACTTTCCACAGCGTGTCCATTGTTTACAAACTGCCTCTTGATTGGAGCAATTCCTGTTGCCATTGTCATATCTCTGGGGGTTTTGTTAAAACCTCTACTGTGTTTGTTGACACCTCTATTGTTAGACCCAACAATCTCTGGATCAAAACTCTGCTTATTGGAATTAAAATTTGATGCGGAACGGTTTGAATGAGCTTGTGGTCTGTGTGGTACAGTCTTTCCCTCACGAATATCTGGAGATATAGAGTGAGTTGTCCCTGACCCAGTCTGTGGAACATGCTCGAGACCTTTGAGAAAACTAGGTTTATCACCTTTCCCCCTTGTAACGTGATCATTTGCAGTATGGTTTGACCCAGCTGCTATCTCCGCAGATGGTTTTGGATGAACACTAGAAAAGTTCTCTCTTTTGATGTGTATCACATTTGAAGATTTGATGCTGGAGACAGGCCTAGTAGGATCGACCATACAGTTCAAGGATGAGTTTAGGATCCCATCCCCACCTGATAGAGGAAGCTTATAATACACTAAATCTGACAAAAAACTTACAGCTGCAATACCAGCCTTAACAAACTGGTCAGCAACAAGAGGCGATGACTGTACCACATCCTTCTCACAAACATCAATGCCACTAGCATAACTTACACAATCGGATCTCCTCAAAGAAGTTGGGGCAGAAACAACCGGTTTTAGAGGACTCGAGTGATCAGCATTCTCGGCCTTCTGAGAACCAAGCACTTTCACTGACTCCTTTGAAATGAGGGATCCTGCTCTTCCTGAAGATGTGGATACTAAGGTGGATGGCTTTTGAGCAAGTAGAACTTCATTTCTAGTACGCTGCCCTCTTGAAACACAAGTTTCATCCTCAGGGCAAGTGCATGAACTTCCATCTTGAGCACCACATCTAGATCCATTAAGAAAAAAGGACCTCGCACTATTGGAAAGGTTACCGATCTGCTTTGCCCGTAACATCTGAAGATACAGTAGTCACATGATAAGAAGGTCACATGAGTCAGTTAAAATCATCCCAATTAAACCGAATATTATCAGCTTCTCCATGAAGAGAGTACATGTTTTATTTGATTATATCGCAGAACCAGCATTATAAGGCCACTCTGCTTACACTATCCTTCCAGTAAAGCATTTGTAAACTTATCAGAATGAACCAAGAACAAGATTTCCTGTCCTTGTTTGCAACAAACATTATCCGCAAATGCAAGAAATATGATAAACAGTTGTAAATTAAAAGGAAGAAAAAGAATTAGCATATGACTAAGAAGTACCTAAAAATCTTGATATAAATACTGTCTCATATGCCAGTATATGTCTGAGTGATTTACAAGAAGTCTTTCAGCAAAAAAATTCCCGCTTCTTGATCCTAAAGTGTTGAAAGGACTAAACTACTAAAAAAAGCAATGACTAGATACAAGTGTTTGAAGAGTTTGTCTCTCTATAGTCAATAAATGGGGATTACTACACAAGCTGCATGGAAAAATAAAAGATCCGGACACAGAGAAAGGGAAGAACACCCAAAACCATATTGGTGAAAAATATGACAAAAGAATCAAAGCATCACTTATTCATGAATGTAGTCTTCCAAACAAATGTTAAACTAGGGAACAAGAACTTATGTTTTTCCAAAGACATGCTAAGTTATGCACATCATCTTAGTCGCAAAGATACTAATCCAATGTTGCATTTCAAAGTTCCAAGGCAGCATAATGCATAGAATAATAACTGCAGATATTCCTTTCAACAAGTTATGGATTCTTTAAGTAATCATCGTCCATGATCAGCCCATCTAGGCTTCCTTCAGCAAGAACTTGTTAGTCTCTCCATCACAATATGCCCCACTGTTGTTGTGCTCCCTACTTGTAGCTTGATGCAAAAAATACAGGGTAAAATCCCATTAGTCTCGTCCAGACATGCCAATGGGTTCATTTCAAACTCTGCTTCAATGTCTTCGTTAGATGATATGTTTGTGCAAAAACTCATGCAGCACAACTCATAAACACAGCACATACCACCTCTGTGAATTCTTCTAATACTTGCAAGTGGCCTCACACCCTTATCATCGACACTTGAACTGACACTTAAAGTGACCTGCGACCTCAAATAACACGCAGTCCCGTCCTCTTTCAGTGACGAATTTACACTAACAAGACATATTTTGTTGAATTGCTCACTGAGAGATTTCAAAACTGATGTGGTTCAGCAAGGTACTGACAAATCTAATGCTTGTCAATAAAGTGCATGTCCAAATATACACTTATCTTGTTCAATTTAAGAATACCACCACCAATTTACTTACTTTTGCTAAGGTTAAATGACATAACTCTACTGATGTGCTAACATACCATCTAACAAACTTCTAATAGCTCTAACTTTCTTTTTCTAGCTATAGTACCTCTTGTTTGAGACTGTATCAGAAGTACTCCTAACTGGCATCATAAAATTGGTTAAAAAATAAAGCACGATCCTGATAAATCAGAAATTAATCGAATCACGCGTACAGTTATTGCAATCATCTATAACCTGCTATTGTTTTCAAGTACATGTTGAAAAGCAAGAAATGAAGTCTGAGATGCGTACTGAACAGTGACAGCAGTTCAAGGAAAAACAGTGACAGAAATACTCTACCTGAGTTCAGAAATTTCAGCCAACAAACAAAAAAGGGCTGCCCGAGGTGATTCCCGGAATTTTTTGTGAATCAATGCACCCACTTCAAACCGAAAATTTCGTTTCCCATTGTTAGGACCATCAAAATGTCCTTTTAGCAATACAGAAATCATCCCACGGCCATCGAAACCTGAAAGGACAAAATGTTTTACTGAGTCACGGAAGCTGCATATTTTGAACGTTCTTTTTCTTGTTCCTCACAGCAAAAAACAGAAAAGTATAACCACCGTAACCCTTCGTTCTAGTACCTGGTTCCTTTCATTATTACACATACAAAACACCAGAAATAACAAAACTTTGCTTCTTATGAACAAATTGTACCGCCTGTTTTCCCAAAAGACCGACTAAAAATAATAAATATTTCACCATCTAAGAAGTGTCCAACAAATTCATCTACCTCAATCATCAGAATGTAAAGTTGAAACAGCCCCTTGTCAGGTAGCAAACCAAATATAGCTCATACCAAGCAAACAACAACATCCTCACAGATAGAGAAAGAGAGAGATACCTGAATGTCAAAAGGCTTCCTGCGTCTGAACTCTGAAGGACGGTGAGGGAGAGGGAGAGGGAGAGAAAGAGAGGAGGGGGTGGCGGCTCCCCTCTCTGCAGTCAAGGCTGAGTTTTTGTTCCAAGCAAGTTGTGAGAGAGAGAGAGAGAGAGCGAAGCTGTTGCGAGCTATGATTTCACACTTATTTTGTATTTTTCACCTTATCATTTTTTTTTCTTTTCGCAACTTTTTGCCTCTGTGACCAGCGTTCTGGGATAGGTGGTACACGTGGCGTGACATTCATGGCTTGCACGTGACAGGTAAAAGTTCATGTCATATATTTTCTTGGAAACTTCAACGGTTCGGGGGCAGATCCAGTAAGCGCGTTTTCACTGAGCCTTTTGGCCCTTTTGTATGGAACACATCGACAGCAGACATTAAATATTCTCTCTTTATTTAAATAAAAAATTACATCAAATATTATCTCTTTTTATTTTTTTATTTAAAAAATAATAATTTCTTATATAATACAATTTGAAGAGGAACACAATAAATGATAGATCATATTGTATAATTGTGTATATATAAAATTTCGAACAATATAATTTATTTATTATATCTATATCTTTTAATTATATTTTATTAATATAAAATAAAATTAATAAAATAATATTTTAAATAAAAATGAAAAAAAAAACTTCAGAAAAGGGGTCGTGCTGCCAAAGTGGGTCCCGGATTCTAAGATGTGAAAAATCCAACGGTTATGGAGATGCAACTGTAACTTATAGGCTCGCGGAGGGGCAGCACTAGAAAGCCACTCGTGGTTTCTCGGTACGTGGACCAACAAACACCGCTAATATGCAGACACTTGACTGTCAAACGTTCGCTTCTTGCCCAAGCAAATATCTTCCCCCGGGTTTTCGCGAACGAACGGGTAATTTTCAATAATTCTTTGGATTAATGATTTTATATACTTCAATAACTTAATATTTATTCTAGATTTTGTTAGGTTAGTGTGTTTTTTTTAAATTAAGTTATATTAATTTGACTTAATTACCTTACAGATTCATGTGGTATCCAACTTTTATAAAATAGTCTTTGTGGTATGACTTTTAACAAAATGGTTTTTGTGTTATAGTTTTGAGACAAATTAGTCCCTCTGTCTAACTGACAGGAGAGTGTTGTACATGTCATGTCAGCGTCATTCATGCGTTGACACGTGTTTTTTAACATTAGTATCCAAATCACGAGTGATATACTTCTTTTAGCTCGTAGAATTAGTCTGAGCCTCAACTTTAGTTCGATCCAGAGCGGCTGCTAACGTATTAACGCGTGAAATAGTTATTAATATAGGTGTTACAGTTATTTTTAAGTGACTTGAAAAATGTTGGATTTATATATTTTTAATATTTTAAAAAATTAAAATGTAAAGGAAACCAACATGATCTTGTTGTTTTATTTCGGCTGAGGAGATATCAGATATATGTCGTGTTACTCTCGAGATTTCACATATGCTACCTACTCGCTATCCCCACGAGGGGATAATAAATTGAGTGCTAATGACTCTCGCTTTTGCCACACTACCCTTAACGTGAAGCTAACCGCAGGACCATATTATTCGTAATCTTGTCGGGAGAACAGTTTAATTGAGCTCGCTATTGGACGGTATATACGTGGCAAATTACCAGACATTCTACTTGACGAAAAAGACTTGTGCGATTATTTCGTCAACAAATTCGACGCCACGAGCAAAATGCATCGTAGTGTCGTTTTTTTATTCTTTTTTTTTTTTTAGAATATAGCCCAATAATCTGGCTCGTGTGGAAAATGAGCTAAAAGTGTTCAGCTTATTGGGCCCACTGGGCAACGGCTCCTTGGGACCTCGAAATCCCACAATCGGCCCAAGCAATCTACATGAGAGGTCTAACATGGGATCGATTTGGCCCAGACCGAAGGCCCAGCAGCGGGCAGCCTCGCCCCTCGGAAATATTAGTGGAATAGGGTTTTCAACGCATCCCATTCGTCATGCGACTCTTCTAGAAGAAACGGAACAATGTGGTCGAAGTCAAGATGGACTTGCGGGGTTATATTAGTGGGTGCGGGTGAAGGTTGGAGAATTACAGTTTTGTTCACTATCATTCACAAGTAGGACACTGAGATAATGTTCACTATAGAGATACCTCCACCTTATGCAATAGAATGCAAGTATATTCAATAGTCCAATGGCATGTTTGGAAATGAGAATTTTGACTAAGGCTATGTTCGTTTTTAACTTTTTTTCAGGATTCAAATACATTCACAAAATTATCACCGAACATCTTAAGAATCCAAACACAACACCAATACATTTTACACAATCTCCAACAACTTTTTACTTTTTTATTCAACATAAATTTTCTCTCTATATTTTTTCACATAACTCCAATACTTTTTTATTAAACAATTACATCAAATCATTTCTCTCTTCACTTTACAAAAACACCTATAAAACATTATTCAACATAAATATTCACAACTTCTCTAAAATCCTACATTTTTACCCAACACGAACATATCTAAGAAAAAAAATCAACTTTCTCTTCTTCATCCAACAATCTCTTTCCATGACAATATATATATATATAATCCACTCAAATTATTTATAACTTTGTTTTCACCAACATTATCAAAATTCTCAAAAAAAATCTTAATTTGCAAACATAGCTTTTGATTAGGATGTTTTAACACTCCAACCAAAGGTAAAAACTGGTGTAGAAAAGTAAATAGGGTTTAGGTGTAAGACTAGGAGGATTGTGCCTAGTGGGAGACCGACCATATGACTATCGCACGCCTATAGGTTGGAATGCAAAGTTTAGGCAGACCAGGGTCATGTTCTTTTACCACTTTTTTTAAAGATTTGCATCCTACTTTTTTTTATAATCTAAATATCACAAAATACATGTATTTCAATACAATATTTTATTACTTTTTTTACAAACATCAGTCTTTTTTAGCAGTTTCTACGTCAATACAACTTTAACATCACCTAGATATTCACAATTTTATCATAATCCTACAAATTTCTTTAAAATGAACATCACATATTTGCAGGACTTAACGAGTTGAAAAGTAACAAACCTTAGGGATTAGACTTTGGGTCAATATGAGTTGTTGAGTTAGATTGAAGGAAGAAGACGCAACAGAATGGAGAGACTCAATCTCTAAGGTCGAAGCATGTGGTCCGGTCAAATCAATAAAAAAAAGTGTTATGTTCGTTTGGCTAAAAATTCTAGAATTTGAATCCAATTTTTTAGAATTTATACTCATAACATTACTCCTACACGCATACCAATACAACTCAATATTATATTTTTTACACACATCAGTACAACTTTTATAACTGTTACACGCATGCCAATAAAACTCAAACATCACTTAAATATTCACACTATATTTAGAATTCAATAATTTTTCTCAAAACAAACATGCTTTAGTCGAGTGTTTCTTTTATGATTTGCATTCTACTTTTATATTTACATGTCAAACATCACAAAACACACGCATTCTAATACAACACTTTATTACATTTTTTATAAGCATCAATCCATTTTAACAACTTCTGCACCCATGTCAATACAATTTTAACATCACCTAAATGTTTATAATTTTATCAAAATCCTACAAATTTTTTTTCTAAACCAACATTTAGGGGCGTTTGTTGCCCGAATAATTGGCATCCAAATAATTGGGGTTAATATTAAAAAATTATTAATGGTGGGTTTGTGTTGTAAAATTTTTGGTATTGGGTTTAGTGAAAAAGTGAAGAGAGAGATATTTTTTTTATATTTTTTGATGGAAGAGAAAGAGATTATATTGTAATATTTTATTGTGGGTTAATGAAATATTTTGTGAAATTTTTTATGGCAAACGCACTCTAAATAAGATTTATTTCTTCATCAAATAATTATTTATTATTAAAATATTAATTTAAATATTATTTATCTTCACTTTTTCACCAACTCTCATAAAAATATCTTTACTATTTCACAAATCTTAATACCCAACATTTCTAAAAAAAATAAAAACATCACCATAGTAAGTCATGAAAAGAATGGGAACGAGGCAAAGAGGCTACAAAGAAGAGGTCCCGAGGACCTTTGGAAAGTTTTTATTATTATTATTATTTTGGTGTCGCAGGTGGGACCAAGTATTAAATTTGGCAGAGGTTTTGGCTGGATAGCGGGCCGAACGAACTCATGGGCCCAGCCGACGATGAAGGATGGATCTCACTGGGGGATCCGAGCGGGTGCAGATGGTTCGAATTTGGAATGTTCTAGGCAGGATTTGGAATCTTGGATCCAAGCTAGACCGCAAAAATTGGTCAATGTTATTTCACCGAAAATCAAATAAATTTTTAATTTTAAAATTCATCAAATTAATTTTTAAAATTAAAAATTTAATCTTTTTAAAGAATTTAAAACGCAAATAATTTTTTAATTTAATATACTAATTTTTATGTGTTTTAAAATTTAAAGACTTATTTAATTTTCATACAACTACATGAATTAAGGTTGTATTTATCTTTCTTTCTTTCTTTTTGTAAGGATCTAAGCTAGGCCCTGAGATGCACAAACCAACAATCGACCATGCACCGACCACACGGCACATGCAGGGTGATCACAGATTGGCATGGGGAGGAACAAATGCAAGGAATTTTGCATTTTTGTGTCAATGATTTACGCTTCTGCACAGATGATTTTAGTTTCTAGTAAAAACTTCATGAAAAAAAAAAAATATTCGAGCCAAAACTTTAAGAACTGCATCTTGTGGTTAGGGGTAGAGAGTAAACTGTTTATTGCTAGAAGGGTTCCTAATTGTGGTGCTTTTGCACCTTTTCAAGTCGGAAAGGAGTAAGAAAAAAGTTTGAAATCCTTACTTTACGCAGTTGGTGTGGGGGCGAGCCGGGGGAGGAGCACGTGCTTTTTGCAACCCATCACCAAACATCATAATAGTGTCAACATGGCCTTTCTGACTTTCTCCTTTTCCCGAATCCATCATAATAGTCTACCAAGCCATGCCAGGGTATAAAGTTTGCCTACATCGAGGGCTACATGAAAGAGGGTGTGCGTCTCTATCATTACTCCTTCGATGCCTTTGGGCATGGTATAAGAGCCAGCAGCCCATCAATTCTTGCGGCGTAAAGAGAGAGGACCGAAAAGAGAGGAAGGAAAAAGGCAGCCCCTTTTTGTTTTCCCTCTTATCTATCCCGTGGAGCCCCCTTTTTGCTTGCTGCTGCTCGATTTGGAAAAATATAATTACAAAGTCAAATTGATTGAATGGCTGCATTCAAAAAAAAAATTGACACAAATGTACTTAATGTTATAAAACATACACAGTTTAATTATGACAATTAATACGAATAATATTTATAATTCTGATCAGAAAGCATATCATTATCAACCACGAAGGGGTATAGTGTATACTAGTTACTGAGACTCACTTTTTCCCACCTCAGATCTAAATGGACCACTAATTAGCTGAGCAGTCATTTTCTAACACTCTCCCTCCTAACAAGCGTTGAGTATCCCAAACATTTAAGGTAAATTGTTTTTTTTCTTCACTATTTGGTGTATAATATTTTAACCTATAAATATCGGAGAAAGTCAGATATATGTTCTGACACCATTTGCTATCAGTGATTAAAACATAAAAAATTCAAGCCCCTAATTCTCTACAACTACAAGTCGTGAAAACAGAAGATTATACGGTAGTTTAACTTATATAAACGAATGAGAGTTAATCTACTCGAGCAGCTCAAGTGGCAGCGAAGGCCTTAAATGTATGATTAGGCACATATTTATGGTTTAAATTATTACTTACGCAAAAAGCTCACGACTTAAATAATGAGTGGGTTAGTGGACTGATCAATCTCTGTATAATTTGTTACGATGTTTAACTCAATTCGTATAAATACTGAATTAAATCCGTCCAAACTCAATGTTAAGTGGCAGTGAAAGCCTTAAAGGCAGCATGATTAAGCATATATTTAGGGATTCAAATTATCACTGCGCGAAAAGCTCACGACTTAAATGAGAGGTGAGTTAGTGAGCTGATTAATATCACTAGAATTTGCCCATCGTATAAATACTGAACAAATTTAAGTGGTTAAACAAAGCAAAAAGAAACAAAATATCAGTTGCATGCGTCTCATACGAGAGAAGCTGCAAAATAACAGTAACAAAATGAATTTCTGAGAACAATCTTGAGTTTTGTGATCGAGATTCAAAGATCAAGGAGTGAAAGGTGATATCATGAACTGGGTAGAGTATGAATCATTGGAAAAGTAGGTGTTACGCGACTCGGCTTCAGATGAGCTCGAGATACGCAAAGCCCCAGGATTGGGCTTTGGCTGGCCTATTCATGATCATTTTGAATGGTAAAACACCCTTTTTGCGGCTTTTCCACCAGCAGAAAAATTGCTTTAACCGGTTTTCCAGCAGCACCTTTTCCCTGCTCCTACGGCCTAAAGGAAGACGACTTCTCATCAGCTTTGTTGACTTTAACAAACGGAATCATAAAAATGTCCATATTTGTGTGTTAATGACGACTCTCGAGCCTCTCCAGTCTCCACCTACTTCCAGTTTTTGTCTTTATTTGTCTATTCTTTCCAGCAGTCCCTGATCACAACGGAGATGCCCTGTAACAACAGTGGCTTGTTCTTGGCCAAAAAACACCAATAGAATTGGGAGACGAAGCCAGAAATGTTTTCTATGAAGAATAAAACATTATGCGTACAGACAAACCTATTTTTGAGGAAATATTTATTAGAAAAAAGTTCAGATATTCGTTTTGCTTTGACTTTCTCACCGCCCTTGGCTACTTCTCTGACAAACCCCCCTCTGCAACTTCTTCTAATCTCTTATGGAACATCAAATTTGCATTACTATAAGAGAAGACCGAAGTCAACTTCATCCCACCGTAAAAAACACGATCAATTTCAATTCCCAGACAAACCCATTTATGATTACTTGGAAATTAGTGTTTGGGTCAAGTTGAATAAAGTCAATGGAGAGGAGCTGTTCGTACTGATTACCAATTTGCACATATTCAACATCAGACTGACCAATTTTGCGTTTGGTCTTGTCTCATTCCACAACCAACCCATTACATTAAACTACCATGAAATTTCCTCCCCTCCCCCTATGAAAACAAAACAGAGTACTTCTCTCAGAATTTGTAGATACCCAATATTCTAAAACATATATACTTATCCATCTAATTTGGATTAGTTTTTTTTATTTGTGCCCCATATTTTAAAACCAATCAACAGATGCACAGGATTAAGAAGTCTGCAAATTATTGCAGAAGTCAAGACCCACTGCCCATCTGCCCCTGTTTGCTTACATCAAAGATTAATATAAAAAATTATGAAGTTTTTTCTCTGACGTAAGTTGGTTTCTTTGGTGTTTTTTTGGTCGGGTGTGAATTCTCTCCTAATGGCTCATTTCTGAAGTTTATTCTTTGATAGTTGTGGACTGTTAGATATATGGGAAAGAATCCTCTCTATCTAATCGGGCTTATTCGAAAATGAAATCCGTCACCGTTTTTACCTCTAATAAAATGAATTTGGTAGGGAAACTTAACAGTATTCCTTCATCACCAAACTCTCGAAATAGCAGCAAAAGATTTTGGAGAAACTTCTGCTTCTAGACATCCTCCTGCAATTAAACATTCCTACCGCAATGCTCTGTACTGGTGAACAACTTCAACAACTAATACCCAGATGACCCCAACCGCCCACGTCGCTCTCCCCCCCGCGCGCCTTTAAACTATGTGAAATCGACGGATGACTACAATAGTTGGCCTTATAAGCATCTGAGAGGTTTCCATATAGGAAAACTACTTTTCCTCTTGCTGATGCTTATGGTAGCCATACAGTCACTTAAACAGTCAAAATTAATGTGGTTGTGTGAGACTATGGCACCATTTTTTCCGTAATCTAAAAATATATATAAATACAACTTATTATGAGCCGAAAAAATATTGACGAAAAATCTTTTCCTACTTATAATGTCTGTTCCCTCCTATTCAGCTCTGTCTATACCACAAGCTCATGTAGTCTTGACCCACCTGATTATTCCTCCCAACTCTTCTACACAACCATACTTCCAGGTTCCAGCCCGGTCCAAATTTGACCACAAGGTTATTTCAGTAAATCACTGTCATGGCTCATTAGTAAAATCCTTTATAGACCAAAATTTCTTCACTAATCGGCCAATGAACTCCAATTATCCAACATCACACTCTACGACTTTAATCTATTACTTAAAAAGTAAAAATAAATAAATTATGTAAAAACAATAGTACAAACTAATAAGACTCTTTTTTTCAAAAACCCCTCCTTTTCTTCAACCGATCCCCGCGTTTTCTCTCTTTCCCCGGCGGGTAGTAAGTAACCCACCGATCACGTCACCCACACCAGCGGCACCACTCGATACGTACCGTGTTTCCTGTGGCACCACTCGATAGTACCTTTTTGCCAGTCGCAAGGCACAGACGAGCACTCTGTGTCTGCTTAACAGCATGGGAAACTGTAACGCCTGCGTCAGGGCGGAGAGCAAAGAAGACAGCAACTCCGACAGTCCGAAAGGTAAGAAGAAGAGGACCGGAGAGCGAAAGTCAAACCCGTACTCGGATGACCCTATTCGTTCTCCAGCTCCGATCCGAGTGCTGAAGGACATAGTACCCTTGACTCACCGGACCCGAATTGGTGATAAGTACATCCTGGGCCGGGAGCTGGGCCGTGGAGAGTTCGGCATCACCTACCTGTGTACGGACAGGGAGACCAAGGAAGCCCTGGCCTGTAAGTCCATCTCGAAGCGTAAACTCCGGACGGCGGTGGACGTGGAGGACGTGCGTCGGGAGGTGGCAATAATGTCGACCGTGCCGGACCACCCGAACGTGGTGAAGCTTAAGGCGACGTACGAGGACAGCGAGAACGTGCACCTGGTTATGGAGCTCTGCGAGGGAGGGGAGCTGTTCGATAGGATCGTGGCCAGGGGGCATTACAGCGAGAGGGCCGCAGCGAGCGTGGCGAGGACGATAGCGGAGGTGGTGAAGATGTGCCACGCCAATGGTGTTATGCATAGGGACTTGAAGCCAGAGAATTTCTTGTTCGCCAATAAGAAGGAGCATTCGCCACTCAAGGCCATCGATTTCGGTCTCTCCGTGTTTTTCAAACCTGGTACGGGTGGTCAATCTCGGTTGCTTTTGGGTTCGGTTGATTTTTTCAGGGGTCTATGGGTTTTGCTTGACATGCTAGCTGATTCCAGGTTGAATAAGGATCATACGCTATTGAAATCTGGTTCCTCGTGATAAATTCTGGCTGGGTTCTGAGTTGATTGTTCATGTTTTTTTTTTCACAACGCTTGGAATTCTATCTTGATTGTTGAATATGAGTATTCAGGTCTTTTAATTATCTGTTCTGTTTTTTTTTTCTTCCTTTCTTTCTTGGTATGTGTGGGTTATTGCTCGAAACTGTGGTTGGATATTTAATTAACTCTTATGGAGGTTTCAGGGGAAAGGTTTTCGGAGATCGTGGGGAGCCCGTATTATATGGCGCCAGAGGTGTTGAAGCGGAATTATGGACCAGAGGTCGATATATGGAGCTCCGGCGTGATTCTGTATATTCTGTTATGCGGGGTTCCTCCATTTTGGGCAGGTATTTCTGTTATGTTCTTCTTTTTTTTTTGGGTCCCGATAATAGCCATCTTTGGTGATAGTCTGGCTCTTAAGGTGAACTTGGTGATGAAATCTTTTCCGCGATTATGAAGGTTTTCCATTTTAATTGTTTGTGGCAGAGACCGAGCAGGGTGTTGCTCTTGCAATTTTAAGAGGGGTCATTGATTTTAAAAGGGAACCATGGCCTCGGATTTCTGAAAGTGCTAAGAGCCTTGTTCGACAGATGTTGGAGCCTGATCCCAGAAAGCGGTTGACTGCTCAACAAGTACTTGGTAAGTTCTTCAGCGGTTTGGGATCATGGATTTCACTTGCTGTCAATAAACACACAAGTTGCATAGCGTGACGACCATCATAGTTAATTTGGTGCATCAGTTTGGAATAAATTTCTTTTGGGGAATCCAGTGGTGCATCTTAGTGGCAGTGACCTCACCACCCTGAATTCAGGTTATATTAAGTTGGGTTCCATTGAAGAGCTTAATGGGGCGTTGAGAGGAAATTTTGGAGACCTCTGCACTTTCCAGATTACATTAAAAGACAAAATTGAGGTTTTACAATGATGATTCACTGACTAGAGACAGTTTTAGTTGTTGAATATAGGATAATAATTATTGTTTGTGATCACTAATCTGAATGACCATGGATTAGTAGATTCTGCTAGATTTTGACTTTGAATACAAGGGAATAGTCTTTCAGCATATTTGCTAGCTTTTGACTTTTGATATAAAGTATAGCCTTTTAGACTGTCGGGACCTCATTGAGATGTGTTGGACAGTGGTGGAAAATATCAGAGTGGTTCGCAGAGAGGAATAAGAGATATCTTCAGTTGGAACCATTTTGATCCTATTGGCGTACTCAGATTTTTCGGTTCCTAGTGAGCAACTAAAACATTTGAGAAAAATAAAAAATTCATTTGGTAAGGGATTAAGCAAATTAACCACCAAAATGTGTCCAAGTAATGACATGTAAATTCTTTTACATTGAATATATATATCATAAACCAAGCACACATGTATTTGTTATTAGGGAAATCTTTATTTCTAGCCCCCGAACTATCATTTCAATATCATTTACTGGTCTGAATTACGAAATTTCATCACATTTAGCCCACAAACTACTAAAATTCATCAATGTCCGCTTTCTAGTAAGATCTTATAATTGAAATGTGCAGAAAATAGGATACATAGATCTTACTAGAGGGCGAAGATTGATGTATCTTTGTAGTTTGCGGACTAAATGTAATGAAATTCATAGGTTAGAGCGGTAAATGACATTTGGGTGATAATTTGGAGGTTAAAAGTATAGATTTCTCTTGTTATCACTACCAAAGTGAATTTAGCGTGATATAATTATTTGCCTCATGATATTTTTCCTCCTTTTTAATGAAGAGCAATGAGATTCAAGTTATATTGTGCATACAACTACTTCTTAAAGATAATCATGGCCTCCTATATAAGAGTTTTTGGAGATTTAAGAGGTTGTATTTTGCAATCACTATAGCTATTTTCATAGTGGTTGAATCTTGAGGCTTGAATCAGTACACTGATAGAACCTCCTGGGAGATGCTAATTTGGATGATCAACCCCAGATAGTGGGGTTCAAAATGGAATATATGGTGTGTTGATTATCAGTGGGATGCAATATATTATTCATTCATCTTTTTGGTTAGGAGATAAACTGTTGAAGTGCCTGTATATGCAAAAATTTTAGAGTTTGAATTTTTCTGCAGCATGGCTATCTTTCTTGATACAGTTATATTGATCCTTTTATTTATTTTCTTTCATCTTTTGGTAGATCACCCCTGGTTGCACAATGCGAAGAAAGCTCCAAATGTACCACTTGGAGATATTGTGCGGACAAGACTCAGGCAATTCTCTGTGATGAACAGATTCAAAAAGAAAGCCCTTCGAGTAAGAATCCTTTTTTTTTTCATTTAGGTTTAATTGTTTGCTCTAGTTCTGACTACAATGCAAATGGTGTGCAATTTTTAAACTTCTGTGGATGATTCAAGTTTGTTCAATCAATTGCTGTAGGTAATTGCTGAACACTTGTCTGTAGAAGAGGTAGAAGTCATTAGAGATATGTTTACACTGATGGACACTGATAGAGATGGGAGAGTAACATACGAGGAACTGAAGGCTGGGCTTCGGAAGGTTGGTTCACAATTGGCTGAGCCAGAGATAAAAATGCTGATGGAAGTGGTAAATTTCTTTGAATTTATTGAAGCTCAGATTTGTAGTCACTTTCATGGAACATGCAGCAGGATAGCTGTTTTTAAAAAAAAGAGCCAGAAGGGACAAATAGAGGGTCAAGCATTGAATTGAAAGCATAAGAAACTGCATACTCTAGGTTATCAACTTACGACGGAAGATACAGTAGGATAGCTATTTGATACTCTAGAGTATCATTTGGTTAGACTTTTGCTTGTCAAACGGCTATTCCATGTTGCTAACTCCCAGTAGATGGCGATTAAAAAAAAAACTGCCAGTAGATGGCAGAAATTTATCTGATGAAGTCTTGCTGAGGCCATGTGCCCTTTGCCACTAGCCAAAACAGTTGGCACCTCCCCGTGGTTTTAGTGTATTGAGAATGCTTTGAAACTTGATATTGTGTAGTATTTATATGCAAATAGAATGGCATAAACGCTTGGTGTATAGCATAATATGCATGGTTCAAAATGTCTCCCAGACAAGTAGGACTTATGAAGAGGTTAAATTTAGGCTGGGTTGAAACTTTTGAACCTTTACTAGTGAATTCAAGATCACAGCAGTGTCTGATAGCATTGGTTAGTAAATATAGTTCTGTCCCATGGTTAAAAAAATGTTTATCATATAGTGATAAGAGTTTGTGGTATCTCATTACTATTTAATGTCAAACCGATAGAATTTTTTACTTGTGAGGGTTTTTTAGGCTGATGTCAATGGGAATGGAGTACTGGACTATGGAGAATTTGTAGCAGTGACAATTCACTTGCAAAGAATGGAAAATGATGAGCATTTCCGCAGAGCCTTTATGTTCTTTGACAAAGATGGAAGTGGTTATATCGAAACAAATGAGTTACGAGAAGCCTTAGCAGATGACTCGGGTGAAACTGATACTGATGTGCTGAATGACATTTTGCGTGAGGTTGACACAGACAAGGTTCGACTTTATTTCTGATGGTTTATAAAATTCAGGTTCCCCCCCCCCATAGACGCATCCCTTTCAGAACATCTTGAAGTTGGAAACAAGATTTTGATAGTGATAAATATTTGGAACTAGTCAAAATGCTGCAAAAAGAGAGGCTGAAATCATTTAGATTTTAAAATTGGAAGTGAGAATTCTTACATACTTTTGTTATTAAAACTACTCTCCTGTGTATATTTCATATAGCTTGCACATTTTGTCCTAATCTGTTTTGGAATACTTTTCAGGATGGACGGATTAGCTATGAGGAATTTGTTGCTATGATGAAAACTGGAACTGATTGGAGAAAGGCTTCCCGACAATATTCTAGGGAGAGGTTTAAAAGTTTGAGCCTCAACCTGATGAAGGATGGTTCTTTGCATCTTCATGATGGGATTACTGGTCAATCTGTTGCTGTATGAGCTAAAGTAGTCATGATCTTGTTTTGTATGTGCCACGGAGTTTCTTTCCATTTACATATACACAAAAACAGGGCATGTGTGGTTTCGGGACTCTTGAGTTTTTGGTTCAAGATTTAAGGAGAAACACTGAATATGCTCCGGTGACATGGACGGGCTTAACCTGGCATTTGGCTGCTTGAATCATGCATTAGGAGCTGCATATTGGCTGAAATCGTCAGCTACTGACCGGGATGGCGGAAGGATGTGTTCTTCTAAAATGGGTGTCACAAGTTCTTGTATATTTGTTATGTTTTTCTCTCTTCCCCCCACCCCAAGTTGTGCATAAAGGAGTTACGAGTCTTCTTTTTTTCTGTTGAAACTGAGAACATCGGAGAAATTCTTAAATGTTGTATTCTTGCATCCATATGAAGCAATCTATTTCTGAGAATTGAATTAATTGGTTTGACTCATGCTGCTTGGAATAGTGCAAGCGTAACTACGGTTGAAGTAGATACCGCCATGTGGGGCGCCATAGCACAGATCGAATTTGGGTGTGCCATTGGAATATTGCCTTATGTTCAGTAGACTTGAAACAAAAAACCTGGAGTAATATCAAACAATCTTCTGAAAAATAGAACTCTATGCTTCTAAGGAATAATCTGATCCCGAACTCACTTCGAATCTAAAAGTTTGTTCGTGAAAAATTATTTATCAATATCTGATGAACAATCTTCGATCTTCTTTGAATTTCAAATTTGGGCGGTAGGATCATAGGAAACTCTTTTCTATTATTTCTCACATATTGTTTTATTTTAAATTAACTCACTCCCGAGAATATGAGATTCATTTGTGAAATCTCTTTCGCTGTCAATTATTTGCTTATATATCCTTCTATCATACTGTATTTCACATGAGTCAATAGGACTGGAATAATATCACTGATTAATTTCTTAGCTCATATAATTCTTAATTCACAATCTGTAACCTGTTGGACTCTCAAATTGTTTCAAAAATAATTTTACAAATAAATTTATCTTATATATATATAAATTTTGAAAAATATTTTCACAAAATTAATTGTGAATATCTTCTCAACATCAATGATTACTTCCAAAAAGTATCTATATTTGATTTCGTTCAATGCATGTCGAGCTGAGCATTTTCACCACTGATTCGGAAATGACAGTTTTCGGTGGTGATTTTTGACAAACCGGTTATTCACGATTTAACCGACACCGACATCAAAACCTTGCCGAAAACCGCCACTACTTTTTTTTAATAATAAAGAAAATGGCGTTGTTCTATGACGCCTTGGCTTTTGCTTAACCCTGCTCCGCTGCCCTTTTTTATATAGGTGGTGTTTGTTCGTGGAAATTTCGGGGAATATTCTCGAAATTTTGGGAATCTTTACTTTATTGAGATTTATTGGGGTTTGTAAAAAGTAGAGTGTGTATGTGTAAAAGGTAAAAATTTTGAAGTGTGTTTGTTTTGTTGAAAATTTCGGGTCTTCAAATTTTTGGGAAACAAACACCACCATAATAAAAGATAATGACGCCATTCTTTTTAATAACAAACCGTTGTCTTTTGTCATTTTTGTTTTCAAACAAAAACAAAAAATTAGAAACGACGCCTCTCCTCAGTCCTCTCTCTAGCTATCCTTTGTCTCTATTGTTGTCGGTTTATCCCAAACAGTTTAGCCAGCACTGTCAATGCCGATTATTCAAGTCTAAGTGCATTTACTCTTACAATACAATCATTAATTTGTTTAAGATCATCACTTAAATAATGAAGTTCATCATCCTATTTAATAACGAGTGTATACTTATTTATACATATAAATATATCTTAGTATAGAATAATTGTCAACTGAACAAGGAAATAAAAAGTAATACTTGTGTCATTAATCATTTTCATGACTTTTCTATAACGTCACTCAACAATATCCGTGTAATATATTATGTCATAACATAATATCTAATAAATGAATATAAATATGTGTCATTTAAATAAATAATTATTTTTACAATTAGTTTCGAGGCATATTTTTTTCCATAAGACACCATAAAAGTATTTATGACATTCAATAACAACTAATCCTCACAAGCCAAAATCATAAATCGGAAAGAAACGAAAATAAATGAAACAAAAAATTGCCCAAGAAACCTCGAGGCCTTAATCTTGCATGAACGCGAGGCATTGGGTATCAGCAGAGAGGACAAGTGACTCTTCTGCAGCCACTTGACTATGCAGTCTCCATAATACACATGCGAGCATGGCATGCGAATCACTTCCAACCCTGCCTCAAACTCTTCCGTATAGACCATTCACTGATCTCCAGTCGGCCCAACCCTTCTGCAAAAGTTACCTTCTCCAATCCCTCTATGGAAGATTTAGTCGCCGCGATGGGCTGGAACCGTCGACCTCCATAGACTCCGTGGTAATCCTATCCACCACCGCGGACTAGACGTCGTCGTAAACCTCTACCACCATCGTGTACTCACACACTTCATCAGTCTCCAGCAGCTCGTAGAGAGTGTCGAAATCCAGCGGCAGCCTTATGTGGGTTCAGTTAGTGTGCTGAGGGCTTAATATGCTGATGATGCTGATGAACGGCCAAGATCTACACTTCCAGATCTAAGGGATGTTAACAAGCCACTTCAATTAAAAAAATTTGACCTGAATTCAACAATATCCCACCCACTCCGAATTGATGACCTGCAATTTTTTTTCAAAGAAAACCTCTATTCTTCGCCCAGCAGCCGCCCAGCTCCATATCCTTCTTGGCAATCACCGCAAGCTCCTTCACCTTCTTCCTGGCCTTATTTCCCATGTCTCTCTCCATCAATTCTCTGACCGTCTTCTCTAAGCCTCCTCCTCACAAACCTTTAAACGATCCATCACAGGTCTCAACCCTCAGTCCCACATTTATCTCCTCCGCCACCATTCTTGCATTCAGATGTTGCTCTACCATCATTGGCCATGCAAGGATTGGCACCCCAGCGAATATACTCTCCGCCACAGAATTCCACCCACAGTGGCTAAGAAAACCTTTCACACACTCGTGCATCAAGATCTCCCTTTGGTCAACCTAGTCTTTCACTGCAATTCCTATATCTTTCACTCTCTCTTCAAACCCATCTGGAAGCTCTGATTCGCTCTTTCTTGTCACCCACAGGAAATTCACTTTGGATTGTTCCAACCCAATGGCTAGTTCTTTAAGTTGTGCAGAAGAAATCTCCACCTGAGAGCCAAAGGCTACGTATAGAACTGAGCTCCCTTGATCAAGCTTCTTGTCCAGCCACTTCATCCATGTGGGCTCATTGTGGGCTTCTGGTAGAATCGTGGTTGCTCCCTCATATACTCCTGTGGGAGGATGATAGCTAGGTGAAGAAGAAAATACTGGTTTTCTTTGAAAAAAAGTTGCGGTCATCAATTCGGAGTGGTTGGGATATTGTTGAATTCGGGTCAAATTTTTTTAATTGAAGTGGCTTGTTAACAGCCCTTAGATCTGGAAGTGTAGATCTTGGTCGTCCATCAGCACCATTAGCACACTAACTGAACCCGCCTTATGTGAGATATCTAGTGACACCGCATATTGCTCTTCATCGAAGATGCCCAAATCCGAGAAAATAGAGCGGAGATGAACATCGTCATCTTGCAACAGAGCCGCTTGTTTGGGAACCAAGACGGTTCGTGATGTAATGGGAAATTTCGTCAAAGAAGAATACAGTGGATCATCGCGTGTGCCGGTATAGTTGAACATCGCGAGAGCCTTAGACATGCGAAACTCAATTGGAATCTCGTCGGCCGAGTGCAACTGCGAGAGGCCGTTGATGGGTCCGCTTTGGCGCCACACTCTGTGCCTGAACACGTAGCAGTTGACGTTGGACGACATTCTTTGCTTTCCTTGTTCTCCTTTCTGAGCAACGCACCTAAGACGTAAGAGGGGAACAGATTCCCTCCGAATGAGGGAAGTCCAAAGATGTCCAAAGGGACGGTCAAAAGTTAAAAATTGCAATCTAAGGGTCCTAATTCATTCACCTCATTTAATGAAAAAGATGGCTCCGTGACTTGGCTTGGCGGCTCAATCTGTCCTTGTGAGAGCCGAAATTCTTCTTCTTTCTCCTTCTTCTTCTTCTTCCTTCGTCCACAATTTTTTCACCAACGACCCACACCTATATTCAATGAACCTTGCACTCTCTAGCTCCTCTCCTCGCCGGACCTTGCCGGAATTCTAAGCCTTGAAAACTTTGAACGATATAAAAACGCAAAATTGAGAGAGAGAAGCGACTGACCATGGCAAGGGGGTTCACATAGAAGGACTATGTTTCAACTCGAAGCGTCAGACGGACAAACCCTGAAGGATGCAAGCTTTGTTTTCACGTACTTGTACTTTTAGTTCGCCACAAGTGGAGAAAAGCTGTACATGAGAAGTGGGTTTTGGTGAAATTGAAGTTTCTGGCTCACTTTCATGTTTCCTTCTACGTTGTGTTTGAGGATCAATATGTAAAGTTTGATGTTGTGGGGGAAAGGAGTAGGAGGTATTTGAATATATAATGAGTGCTGGGATTGGAACAGGACGGTGGGGATCGAAATTGATTGGAATTATTGTGATTGCTTTTCTTGTTATGGCTTCAGTGTACGTTGTGACAAGAGGAAGTTTTGAACAAAACACTTCAAATTTTCTCAAGGGAAATCCAAGATTTTCTTTTAAATAATTATCTGGTCTGGGAAAACCAAACTGTTCACTTGACTCCAAACTTACAGGCGCCCACCAATACATCATACGTGCTCAAACCAACTTAAAAAACGCCTATCAGACTCCAAGAATTCGAACACTTAAAGAAGAAACAGAAACAAACCATGTTGTTTCGGGCTTCTGTGAGGAAAAAAATTAGGGACTAAGGAATTCCGGCAAGGTCCGCCGAGGAGAGGAGTTAGAGAGTGCAAGGTCTGTCGAATTTAGGTGCGGGTTGTTGCTGAAAAAATTGGGGACGAAGGAAGAAGAAGAAATCCTGGACAGATTGAGCCGCCAAGCCAAGTCATGTAGCCATCTTTTTCATTAAATGAGGTGGATGAATTAGGACCCTTATATTGCAATTTTTAACTTTTGACCGTCTCTTTGGACATCTTCGGACTTCCCTCCTTCGGAGGGAATCTCGTCCGCCGAGTGCAAATGCGAGTGATGGGTCCGCTTTGGCGCCACACTATGTGCCTGAACACGTAGCAATTGATGTTGGACGACATGCTTTGCTTCCTTGTTCTCCTTTATGAGCAACGTACCTAAGACGTAAGAGAACTCTTAACGCTGAAAAGAAGCCGGATATATCAATATATACTAGGGGGTGTCCGAAGGCCGGTTTGGTTCGGTCTGGGCCCGTATCACCGGATTTGCAGAGAGCAAATCAATTGGACCAAACCGGCCATGCTAATGGGACCAAACCGGCCATGCTAATGAGACCGAACCGATCTGATTTGGCTGGTTTGGGTCTAGGGTTTGTGCCTTATTTGAAACTAAGTTTTTTGTTCTTTTTTGAGCTTTTTTTAGACCATTTTCTGGGTTTCTTTACATCAATTTTTTTAGTTTTTTTTTTGCATCAAGTTTGTGCTATGATCTCAACCAAATTATTCCACAATTGTGACATTTCTTCTACAACAAACTAAAAAAAACTTCAAATCATACATTTAAAGAATACTACTATACTAATTACTAGGTTACTAATTAAAGAATTCTAAATTATAGATTTTTAAGAATAATAAATCATACATCTTAAGACTTAAAGCATACATTTAAATAATTCTAAATCAACAAACTAAATAGAAATTTCAAAATAAAGAAAGTCCAAAATAAAAGTATCAAATAGAAATGCTACTGAACTAATTAGTAATTACATTACTTTATTACAAGTCATAACAAACAACAAAATAAACAAATAAACAAACTAAAAGTATAATTAATACATGCCAACAAAATAGTAGAAAAATAAAATAAAGTCTATATCCTTGTCCAATTGTCCATCTCCCATCAAGCTGTAAAAAATATATACATGTGAGATAATAAACTATGAAACAATAATGGACATTATTATGAAAAGAAATAAAACCATACCATGAAATCAATCTAATTAGTCATCATTGATCTCAATCCGAGTCACTCGTGAGTTAAAAGTTATTCCTAATAATATAAGACGTAAACAACATGTTTAAATCTTCATAAATGTTTAATAACTAGAACTTAAAAAATTAAAAAACTAACAAAGATATTTTAAAATAAGATTACCTGATTCTAATGCCTCATAGGCCTCAACTTCGTCCATTGACTCCTGAAGATCTAATTTAATTGGATCCTTCAACCAATTTTGAGAGCACACAATAGTCTCAACTGTGACCGAAGACAAAGAACTGCGGAAATGATCAAGCACACGACCCCCCGTGCCAGTGGCGGAACTAGGACCAAAATTCAGGGGGGTCGAATTTTAAAAGCGAAATAACAATAATTTTTTTTCCTTTGTAAAGTTAAAAATTATCTTACAACTACAATATCAAAAATTAAGAACTATAAACATTAAAAATATTACAATACATGTACATAGGTGACAATTGCATCCTACTCATCAACTCTTTTTCTCACTTTGCACCTTTGTTTGTAGCTACGCCTGCTTTTGATGATCTTTAACATAGAATTTAGCCCCTAGCGGGTGAATAGATACTCCAAGATTTTAATTCACAAACTCACACAACAAAACCAGATGTAGTCAAGGAAAGAAAAAAAACAGAGGTAAGTTTCTTCCCTCCTTTTCAATATTATGCCAAGAAGGAAGAAATTTCTGGCCTGGGCCAAGGGTGGCGGCATAGGCCAACTTATTTTAATAAGGCAGCTTTTTATATATACTGAGCGAGTGATTGTAAAAGTATCACCCACCTAAAGGGCCAAAATTTTTCTAAACCCCATATCAACTTGGCAGATTAGTTGAAGTCATTGACTATACAAGTGTCTATCCCCACTTAATGCCGCATAAAAACAATTTCACCATGTGCAGAGCATGACAACCGAACATGGTACGACGTGTCAAACTCTTATTTGCATGTAAGATTTCATTTTTGGTGGCTTGAGGGGTAGCGGCCCTTATTTTTTTTTAAAAAAAAAAATATATATATATATATATATATATATATATAGCGGCCGCCCAGAACAGTTACCCCTTCGTTCTGCCACGTGCTAAATGTTGACTCACTAGCAACTGTAGAAACAGACATAGCCAGCACATCCTTTGCAACCCTCGCAAGTATGAGATATTTGGATTTATTATTCCCCCCATCAAGCAAAAATATCAAAGGATGTGGTATTACGTGTCTCACACCTATCTGTTAGATATGCATCAATTTCGGACTTAACATGGTCAACTTCATGATCTTGCTCATAATTGCACAACAACATGAAACAAGAATAAATAAACATACTTCTAGAGAATGAAAAAACTGTCAAATCACATAAGAATGTTTTGCAATAATCTGAAAACTATGCTTCTCAAATACCCTAGGCATGAAAATTATTCATAATTGCAAATACCCTAGACAAAAAATTTTCAAACTAAAAAAATATTTGAAAAAAGAAAATACAATTTCAAACACAAATTACAATTTCACAACAAAATGCTAAACATTTCATTTCTCCAAGTTTATTGCATTTAGTTATTCAAATGACTACATTTTAGATTGCATTCAAATTTTTAAACAATTCCACAATCAATCAAGAAAATTTCAGACACAATTTCAAACAAAACCAAATCCTTCAATCAAGTCCATCCTCCACAGTTTCACAACTTAATCTATACTCTAAAATTCTAAATTAACTAATGAACTACAATAACTAATTAATTAAATCAGTTCATGAATTCTTACCTCAATGGCAGTGCACTGGCCACACACGACATAAATTCACAAATCAGTGAATCATAATCTTGTAACCCGCAAAGTCCCAGTAAATTAACTAAAATAGAGACGACCAATTAACTAAGAACAACATCAATTTGCACGCCTAGAGGGAGATGAAAAGAATTAAGAAATTACCTGAGAGATGAGAGAGAGAGACACGGTAAGGGAGAGAGAGACACACGACATCAACCACTAACCTGCAAAGAGAGAGGAGGTTGAGAGGGGTTGTGCGTGAAAGAAGATAGGGAGGGGGCTGAGGAGTGAGGGAGGGAGGAGGTTGTTACGTGAGAGGGGGTGTTGTGCGAAGTGCGAAATAAGGAGGTGTTGTGCTGACGCGAACTGAGGGGGGTCAAAGGTGTTGCACTCTGCGAACTGAGGGGGGTTAGGTTTTTTTTTTAAATGTGAGAAAGGAGGGGGATTCGTGAATGACTAAATGCGCAAAGTTGCAAATATTTTAGTTTTTTTTTTAAAAAAAAAACTCGTTCAGACCTGTCTGGAGTAGTATACTCCAGTCCGGTACTGATTTTTCTATGTATGAAACCAAGATCAGACCGGAGTGTATCGATTTCACCGGACCGACCATTCCAGTAAGTTCTTTCTCACCGGTTTGACCAAAACGGTCCGGCCAGTTCTTTGGACACCCCTAATATATACAACATGTTTGATATATGTGTTTTAATTGGAATACAATTGGGTTTCGTACAATCACCGATTTAGTTCATCTTTGATAATCAAAATTTTGGTTTTCCCTCCATTCCAAAATTTGTTGAATTTAAAATTACAATTAATTTTAAATTTTAATTAAAATAAAATTGAAAATAATTTATTTCTCCATTAAATTATCATTTTTATTACAATAATTATAAAAATAATTCTACCATTTCTCTCAAAATCCAATAAAACTATATTCCACCTTAATTTTACAATATTATAAAAATATATTAATTACACTTTACACCCACATGATTTAGGAGGTTTGACACTTTGCATCATGTTCTTTCAATTTGACACATTTTACCACGTAGTTTTAAGTTCTTTTGATTTGCATCCCACCATTTAATTCTTTTAAAACAAACAGAAATCTCAATCACGTGTTTTGCACATGGATCACCTTGCCCATTTTACCTCCTATATTTAAAAATGATTAATTACACTTTACACCAATGCAGTTTGAGCATCTAATACTTTACATATCGTTATTTTATTTTTAAGATACTTTGCACCCAAGTGTTTTGCACGTAGTTAATTTTTCCATTCAAAATAACATATAAATTAAGCGGGGTGCAAATCAAAATAAGCCAAAACCATGTAGGTGAAATGTGTCAAAATTAAAAGAACATGGTTCAAAGTATTTTCGATCAATTTCTTAAGATGACGTGCCATTGTGGGAAGAAGAATGTGAGTACATTTCATGTTAGTCAAAACGCTGCGGATTACGGAGAAGATAATCGGCATGTCTTTTTGTTTAAAGGCAAGAAATCTATCGTCTTCAAACTGCGTCGTTTTATAGTTCTCTTGACTGGGATACGCTGATGTGGATTAATGATGCAGACGTGAAGAAAGTGCTAAAGTGGAGTTTTATTCTGTTATAAATTTAACAGAGGGTTGACGGATGGAGTGAAAGTCACACTATATGTTTTCGGTAACCAAAAAGTAAATAAATAAATTTAGTGACCATTTTTTCAGTGGTATTAAAATTTAGTGACCAAATTGTTAATTTTTTTTTTTTTGGGTAAACATGATGCAAAATTCCATACTAGGTTGGGCACAACTTCAAAACCCTATATATGGCCCAAAATCCAAATCCACCCCAAAAGCACCATCTCCAGTCGTCAAACCCCGTACGTAGTAGTTTGCAGCACGTTAATGTGTGAATGGATACATGACCAAAGTTGATCGGAGTCGTATATACAGATCCGGGACCCACCTCAAACAATTCCCTCCTTTGTCGAAGAAGCCAAACGGCTCCCACAAGTCCACAACCGTCGGATCCGAGCTGTAGCCCCGTTCCGTTACACATCCAACGGCCTCCTCCCTCGCCCTCTTCCCATTCTCCGGCGAGCTCCTCCACTCCAACACCGGCGCAGAAAGGGCGAAAAAAAAACCTTAGGGGTGAGAGAGAGATGGGCGTGGACTACTACAACATTCTGAAAGTGCACAGGAACGCGAGCGAGGAGGATTTGAAGAAGGCGTACAAGAGGCTGGCGATGATTTGGCACCCGGACAAGAATCGCGAGAACAACCGCGACGCCGAGGCCAAGTTCAAGCAAATCTCCGAAGCCTACGATGTTCTCAGTGACCCTCAGAAGCGCCAGATCTACGATCTCTACGGCGAGGAGGCCCTCAAGTCAGGCCAATTCCCGCCGCCGCCCTCCTCCTCCTCCTCCTCATCCTCCTCGCGCCACGGCGGGTTCGCCCACCACAACTACCAGCAGCACTATTACAACAACAACCGCCAGCATCCGACGTCGTTCCACTTCAACCCGCGTGACGCGGATGACATATACGCCGAGATTTTCGGATCGGAAAGTAATGGTACCAGTAGTGACGGTGGTGGTGGAGGAGGAGCGAGGGGGCTTGGTAGGGATGGGTTCTTCAGGGCAACGGGTGGCGGATCGGGAACCGGCTCGTCTAAGAAGGCTGCGCCTCTGGAGAATGTGTTGCCCTGTAGCTTGGAGGAGCTCTACAAAGGTGCTAAGAAAAAGATGAGGATCTCCAGGAACGTCTACGTCTCCATTGGGTATGCAATATTGCAAAAAAGTTCTTGAATTTTCTTGCTTTATTTTGCTCAGGAACTAGGCATTGCGATTGACTTTTCCCCGCTGAAGTAGATTTTTTCTTAGTTAAAAGCTTATACTTAGGAACCAGTGCTGCGAGGTGCTTCTGGTATTCGGAACCAAATACGCGTATTCTGTTAGAGCTGAAGTTACAGATAACGTGGAGGTTGTACTTTTGCAGTATTCAAAGTGTGAAACGTTGCCTCTACTAAAATTGATTTATTTGAAAACTATTGTTTGTCTCCAGTATTGCTTATTTTTGGATGTGGGTTCGGGATTGATTGCTTGGCATGGTCGACTTTATGTTGTGAGTCGACAGGTTCAGCAAAGGTTATGGCCATGTAAGTGTAATTCTGTTTTTGGCAAAGTACTCGACTTGGGCATAGTGTAGGTTTATCGAGCATTGCATTTTTGGCTTTGGATCATAGTTGTTAAATCTTTTTACTTCTGTTAGAAATGGTCTTAACATATAATGGGATGAAATAATGGTTCGCTTGCTTGGTTAGGGTTTATTACTGGTACTCGACATACATTTTTAGCCATTACACTTTTTTAGATGCTAACTTTACCCAATCAATTCCTGAAATTATTGAGTACCAATCTCTTCAATGTCATTGGGGACGACCATTGAACTCTGTTTTAGATATTTTAGCTTTCTTTAGATAGCTGCTTGGTTTTCTTGTGGAAGTGTTCTCAACTATCTACCAATGGAGAGTTCTTGTATATATTCAGTGTTTCAGTATAGTACCAAAAAAGGGGTAGGGTAGCCTCTTAATGTATGCAACTGGGCTTGCCCTGAACATTCAAGGAGCCAGCCTACTTTGGGAAGTCCAAGTAAGGGATTTCGAGGGTTTGCTTGAGGTTGAATTTGTTGGTTTGTTAAATGGTAATGCATAAAGAAGTGAGAAAATCTTCTGCAGATCTGCCAAATGACTTAGTTTCTTGGCTTGAATTTGGATCCCTTTACTGATGCTGAGAAGATTAGCCCTGGGAGTGATGATTATTCTTAGGAAGTCTTGTGACTTTCACAGTACCGTGCAATGTCAGGAATGACATTGACAATGATGTAGATCAGTCAAGTTAGCTGGAACACTTACCCTCTTGGATTAGCATGTGATTGTGGGAGAAAATCTTCTGCAGATCTGCCAAAAGACTTAGTTTCTTTGCTTGAATTTGGATCCATTTTTCTGATGATGAAAAGATTAGCCCTGGGAGAGATGATTATTATTAGGAAGTCTTGTGACTTTCACAGTAACGTGCAATTTCAGGAATGACATTGGCAATGGCGTGGATCAGTTGAGTTAGCCGGAACACTTACCCTCTTGGACTAGCATGTGGCTCTGATTTTATTTCTTTATAATAACTGCCTTCAAGAGGTTTGGGGGCAGGTTGGGTCAGGATTAGCCGATGCACATGGTTCGCTCTTTAGCTTGATTTGGGGGTACCCATGGTGCAATCCACCACATTTTATGTTTAAGCAGTTTGTGCTGCAAAGAGTACTAGGCTTCTTTATACATGGCAAAGGAGGAGAGATAAACTGTGTAAAATCTCAACATAGTCTGATGAAAGAATTCTTCATACTTGTTAAAAAATGATTGTGTCGTGGGTATTCAGTTTGGGAAGTCAAAAGCTGACTGGGTTTCGCTGTTAACATCAATTGTCAAGTAAAATGCTTGGAGCATCTTCGCTCTTGTGGTTGTAATTAAGAATTTCAGCCCAAGTTCTCACATGTCCCAAGTTCGATCCCCAACACCGCCATTATCGCCCCTGACTTAACTGGGGTGTGTTGGGTGGGGTCCTGGTACATGCCCCCAGGTTGGCTTGTAGGGCCTGGTACACGAAGTGGCCCGACCTTGGGAGCTCCTGGGTTATTAAAAAAAAAAAATCATGCTTATGTTTTGATGGGTATATTCACCTAACTGACATATTGTAGTGGGGACTAGATGGAAGTGTTCCATATGTCCTTAGAGGCAGCAGCATCAATAAAAGAGGGCAAACTAGTCAGCCTTGTCAGATAAATAGGAGGAAAGTTCATTAATTGGAACGCATCATAAGCTTAGGCTGATGAGATTGATTTGTGTCATATGTTTCCTTTGTGGTGTGTCATAAAAGAGAATTTTAAAAAGGTAGGGAAATCACAAACTACCAAGGGGAGAAGATGGTCATAATAAGGTTTTTAAGTCATCCTATCATTGGCGTATGACCCTTGCTTTCATTACATCTATGTGCATTACCTCGCGAAATAGCAAATTCGGGGTCTAATTAGGTGAGCATAAACCTACTACTATAATTATCCCTACGCTTTTTTTCGAGGTGAAATGCCGGAGAAAAAATAAAAAGGACAGAAAAAAACGTGGTCAAGAAGGTTATAGTAAAGAAGTTTTTTTTTTCAAAAGGGATAATGCTTTTATGATGACAAATTTTGACGATCTCTAGGTATTGTCATAGTTGACTAGAACCTTTGTTGTTTTTCATTTCTTCCATGTCCCTGTTCTTCTGGTTATCTTTGGCCTTTAAAGCCATAAAGCATTAAAGTCAGGCTGTCTGGGTACATTTTATTCTCGTGGTCTGTCCTGTTAGGACAATTACGTCTTTCACTGTCCAAGTTTAAAGATCTGCAGATCATCTTTAAAATGTACATGGATACTCATAGTCTATTTAAATTCAAAAAGACTAATAGATGTACTTTTCTACGACTGGCATGATATGGAATTTGTCAGCTTATTTTTTGTAAATGTATGCTTTCGTTCTGTCAATTGTGAATGTTTTGCCTTTTTTTTTAGCTCCACTTGATGGCATGAGCAATTCTCTTGCAGTAAGTTTCGGACTCTGGAGGAGATATTGACCATTGAGATAAAACCTGGTTGGAAGAAGGGCACCAAGATCACATTTCCTGAGAAGGGTAACCAGGAGCCTGGTGTTATTCCTGCAGATGTCATTTTTGTGGTAGATGAGAAACCGCATGCACTTTACAAGAGGGATGGGAATGATCTGGTAGTCAACCAGGAGATAACACTGCTAGAGTCCCTCACAGGGAAGACCCTTGACCTGACTACCCTGGATGGAAGGAATCTCATGATCCCTCTGACAGATATCGTCAAACCCGGAGCAGAGGTTGTTGTCCCAGTTGAGGGAATGCCAATCTCAAGAGAACCTGGGAGGAAGGGAAATTTGAGAATCAAATTTGACGTCAAGTACCCTTCAAGGCTTACACCAGAACAAAAATCTGATTTAAAAAGAGTTCTGGGAGGCATTTCATAATAATTGCGAGCTGTAAACATCAGGTTTGAAGATTAACACTTATGGTCATGGCTATGGGATGTAAATATGGCATGCATATCCCATTGAAGAATCACGAATGTGAATAGTAGGAAGTTTTCAGGACGTGAATATGAGCAAAGGGAGGGCCAAGAGTAAGATGGGTTCTTCCAATCTAGCATTTGGATGCCTTAATGTGCTAGGATTATCGTCATGGGGATCGGCATCACTCTTAACTGGTAGAAAATACTACGTGACCTTGTGTTATTTTTGCCATAGTGCTATTCTGCCTTTGATTTGGTGCTATACATAGAAAGATACTCCACGAATCTTCAACATATTTTGAAGTGACTTGGTCTTGTTTTTAACTTTGGGCAATATTGAATTTATTGTATTGGTTAGTCAAAGATAGTACTCATTGATCTGTTTTTCAAAGCTGTGCTTGAGGACTCAAATTCGTGATGGTACCTCCGTTGCAATTTTTGTTACCTCATCATGCAAAATGGAAATTGCCCCATCTGCAGTTCTTGCCTGGGCAGTTTCCGAGCAACATAGAGATAATGAAACCTCTCGTTGCAGTCGTGAAACGCTTTCAGAACTGCAGTGCTTGTCGTTTTCTTCAACTACTTGTGTGCTTTATCTGTTTTGTTTGGATTCAGAAAAGAGTCCATTCGGCCAATGGCTTTCGCTCTTAACAAGTTACAGATCTTCGTAGACCAGAACAGAAACAAAAAGAGTTGCAAATCTTTACTATCTCCCGTGCGGAGCTGGAAAGTGGGAGTAGGTACCACCACGTATGAAGGTCATCGTGGATTTTGTGCTTGAAATCCGTCTCGTCAAACTGCAACGAGTACTATGTTTCACGTTATTATTCTTTCATTGTCTCATTCTCACAGTCCCTTAACAATCGAGGAAACAATATTTGAAAAGTTGAAAGTCCAAAACTTGTTTGTGAATCATGGTAGTGTCTCTCGTGGCCGAAGTGAATGTCTGAGAGCAGCGTTCTATAACTCTGGTTGGACCGAAAGTAGTATTCTCTTATAGTGTAGGCTGCAAGTTTTGATTCGAGGGTTATGTTCTGTGCAATCGAGTGAATGGACAATGTCCACGATGAACGGGCCACCAATTTCCTTTCTGCCTTTTCTTCATGAGTTGGGCCTGGCTGCTGCTCCTACCTGACTACCTGTGGTGTCACCCTCTTTTCTTTTTCCTTCTTCATCTTCTGTTTTTAGTCCCGAATGTTGCCATTTGCCCTGCAAAAGAGGGCACTTTGGTGTGATCTATGAGAGGTTGTCGACTTTCTCCCCAAATTCTCTGTATTTTTCTGTTTTTTTAGTATGCCCATGAGTCACAAGACAGGCGTTGTAGGTTTCTGCCAAGTAAATTGATTGAAAAAAAAAAAAGATCGCCAGTAGCAATCATGCAGGCTTACATTGTTTAATGTCTTTGTCATTATTTATAGACGAAGGATTCTCGCTCGCTGTCCTAAGCACCTGAAACGTACAAACCATATAATTTTCTAAAGACTGCTGAAAATGGGGGATTATATAGGATCGCCAATTAGCACACGCCTACACCTACTGCGGTTGCGATTCGTCTTCCTAAAAGCCGGTTCTGTATCGTTTTTTGGACTCATTGATTCCTTCCGCAGTTACATAAGTACGAATATCAAAGGCCAAGAACCCAAACGCGCGTACCCAATGCCTTTACAGCAACAATGCAACAAGATCAGATCAGCGAAAAGCTGTTTTATTCCACGAAAAGGAGACAAAATTAGGCACGCTGCTGTCCTGGCAATGGACGAAAAAGGGTTGCTTTGTTACCTATTCCACTGAGTATCGTAGATTGTTTTGCAAATCATGTGATCAGGTAAGCTAGGAGTAAAAAACTGAGAAGCATATTCACTCCCTAATTACAAGTAAAAAATTGAAGTCACTTGTTTTTTCCTTCCTTGTACTCTGCTTTTCCTTTCCTGCCTGTTTGGTGCACGAACTTCGAAAGGAACAGGGGTGGTACGGGGAACAGTATCTTGCCCTGTCCAGGTCCTGTAACCTGTTTTCTCCTCAGAAATCCAACCATTTCATCTTCTTCTTTCTTAAATTGGGTAAAAAGTATATATACAGATCACACTACCTAAGAGCAAGGACAAGGAAATGACATACAAAAAAACAAAAATAAAAAGGACAAGGAAATGACAGGGAGGATCTTGCGTACATCAGAGGCCGCTTTTTTTTTTTTTTCTTTTTTGTGAGCGTATACCAGAGTCACTTGAGGTAAAGACACTCCTCATCTAAACAATCAGCAGCCCACCACAGAAAGTTTTCTGCTTTCCATTAAAATGGCTACTCTTAATACGTTGATCTCCTTATGCTTTTGTAGTGGATTGCTTGCCAAAATTGACAACAAGCTTCAGTACTTCCCTTTAATATCTGTATCCAATATATATATATTATAATTTATATATAGTAAAAACAAAAAAGGTCGATTGAGAGAGATTTGGGGTGTTGGTGTAATAATCATTTACTTGCTGAGATTTTTTATTTCCAACTTTAAAAGACGAACTTCGGCAGGATGATACACCAACTCTGCTCACACGAGCATGGAAACAACAGGCAGTAAAGCCTGTAGATTCAATCCACCAAGACAATAACTCAACCTTCAGAAGTTAAGACTCAAAGGACCCTCGGTGAATGGTGAATTCTCTTACGCCTTGTTTGGATGGGCGTTGAAAAATATTGAAATTTGTGAAAGAAGACAAAAAGTGTATCGAAACAGCAGACCAATTTACTAACTTTCTTCTTCTGTAGGATAAGATATATGAGGTTGCAGTAGCGCCACTCGATTCACAAAATGATACAAAAAGGCTCACATTGAATTTTAAGGATCTAGCCTCTAGGCTTGTTGGAAGGCAGGCACAAGCATGTGGTGGTGTTGGCCAGCATTAATTTCTTGGCTTCAGAAGAGTTTGAAGTAGAGGGCCATGACTGCTGCGGGTCTTCTTTTCTTTGACTGGTTGGAAATGGGTTCGCAGTGTGAAAAATTGACTGCTGCCTGACACTTTTAAGAGAGCAATCCATGTACAGACCACTTGTGAAAAGCTCATCCCAATCTTATCCACTTAGCATTTAGCATTTTAATATTTTATATATATAAAATATATACCGCTGCATGCCCACTTCCACTTGTCTACAACTTCTAATAAAGCGAAACTATCTAAGTAATTTATTTTCAATATATTAATTATTATTTTTATTTTCCAATACCTTAAGTCAATATCACTGCCCTCGGTCAAAACGTTGGGAATCCAAAAGGGCGAAGACTCCCTTAAGAGCTCTAATGTGACGCGTTCGCACTGCTCGTTGAATAATAGGAACATAATGGGGGCGTGAGGTGTTACGGCAAGTACGGACTGTACGAAGCGGACAAAGTTCATGCTATGTGATGTTAATTACTCTGCTGTTTGGACGCGTCCAAAAGCTGTTCGCTGCTTGTCGCCAAGCTGGAACACGTTTGTCTAACCAATGGGACGATCGCCGCATGGCAGGTTGGGTCCATCCCCTTTCATCCCAACTCTCCACCACCCAATCCCACATGCATATCCAATAATTAGACCCATCTTTTTCGTGTAATTTTTTTTTTTTAACTTGTTGTTATTTTTTGAGCCTAGAGCTTTTTGTTTATAATAATTTAATAACAGATAATATCTCTGCTCACAAACATAAATAAATTAAGATAAGATAATATCTTGCATTGGTGGACCAACCATTTTTATGGTATGGTATGTTCTACTCACACAACGATTGGCACAAACTTACATCTTTTCGAATGCCTTGTCGTGATCCATTGGAAGAATATTTTCTTTGCAAGTGTCTTTTTGTGTTCTTGAGGAATCAGTTAAAAAGGAAAAAAAAGAATAGTTTGATCAATTTTCACGATGGATCTATCTTTTACATTTTCTTATAAAAATTGAGAAATCTTTATTTTTCAGTCACTCGACTTTTCACCGAATACTAATTACAAATATGAACTACGAAAATCATGTATTGTGTCGCAAAATTTATTTTTTACATACGTCAATTTTATTATCTTATTAAAAAATAAATATTGATATATTTTTATAAGGAAAAAATACAATTTCCACCCACAAACTATAGGGGTAGTGACACATTGCACCCCAAACTACCATTTTTAAGACATTGCATCCTCAAATTACCAATGTTAGACACTTTGCACCCTAAACTATCAATTTTGACACATTATACCATACAACTACTAATATTTAGGGATAAATACAAAATCAGTCTCTGTGCTATACGCAAAAATCGATTTAGTACATGTGATATGAAAAACATCGATTTAGTCCCTGTGATTCTATTTTCGATTGTTATTGGTCCTCCGTCAGGAACTGATGTTATCACTTTCTGAAATCACAGGGATTAAATCGATGATTTTCATATCACAGGGACTAAATCGATTTTTGAGTATAGCACAGGGACCAATTTTGCATTTATCCCTAATATTTAACACTTTGCACCCTCCATTTGACAATAATACCTTTGAGAAATTAATAAGTTGACAACAATATCTTTACTATATACAAAATGGGTCAAGGGAATTATTGTCATTTTAGTCTCAAAATTTGAAAAATGGTGCAGTGTCCAAAATTGGTAGTTAGATGATGTAATGTATCAAAATTTATAGTTTAGGGTGCAAAGTGCAAAACCTATAGTAGTTTGTGGGTGAAAAATGTATTTTTCCTTTTTATAATTTATAGACTAAATGTGACGATTTTTATAGTTCAAAACTGTAATTGACATTTAGTTACAACTTTAGAAGTATATTCCAAAAAAAATTGATATTAGGTTAGAATAATGTCTTTATTTTTTTAATAACAGAGACAAAAGGGTCACAGCACGGGAAAGTAGACTAACCCAAAAAATAAATCCTCTGAGTTAAGGTAATGTCTTATTTCAAAGGAGATAATTAAGAATTTTTTCTTTTTGCTATTAGATAAATTAGAAAATGAAGCGTCTTTTAACTGTTCTTTAGGGAGCAATAAAAGAAAGTGATTAATAATTTCAAATATACTTTTTCTCCATTTTAATGTCAAATTTTGCTTACAGTGCTTTGGTAGTGGTTAGTTGGAAGAATATTCACATATAAAATTATGTAACAAATAAAATGGTCCTTTAATTATTCTAAACACGACTCAGCGTCTACCTATAATTGACGTGTAATTAGGGATAATCTATATTACTCTAATGATTTTTCTTTTCCTTTACACTAGTTCCAAACACAGATTAAAAACACGTATTTTATTTTGTAACAAGATAAATATGTTGGACCCTTGAATTGCTGGTTCAGCTGAAAAATAAATTAACCAAATTAAAATAACAACAATAAATTCTGAACATTTGAATCCGTCTAATAATTAAAATATCATTTAAATTTTTTTTAAAAATTTGCTCCAAATTTGTTAGATTCAAATAGAGCTTTTCAACCGTACAGATATCACTTTGGTGACAGAAAATAGAGCTTTTTTTTTAAATAGCATTGTGATTCAGGGAAATTCAATTTTTAGTCCTTAGTTTTTGAACACTTTTTTATTTTAGTAATTTATTTTCAAATTTTAAATTTTTAGTCATTGAGTTATTTTTTTGTTTGTTTAACGAAATAATCATTCTGTCAGTCTGTCGTTAATATATTTAACGGAGCTCTCTGACATGTCAGCGAATTTGTACCGATCGACCGTTCACGTTCAAAACATATACCCGATTGACCTCTTCAAATTTGATGACGTGTCAAAGAGGTTCATTAAGCATATGGACGACTGACTGACGAAATGACTATTTCGTCAAAAAAAATTTAAAGATTAAAAATTTAAAATTTGAAAGTGAAAAGATTAAAATAAAAAAGTGATGAAAAAGGTGAGAGGAAAAATGTTTTGAAGAAACATGAAAGGTAGCCTTAAAATTTAAGGGTGAATTTTCCTTCATATAATCCTTTATCTTTCCCGGCGACAAAGAGCCGAAAATTTCAACCAAACCACGTGGGAAACAAGATGGAACCTTTCCAAATGGTAAAACCTGGTCGAAACGACAGAAAAGAAAATTACTTCCTGTCTAATCAAAGAGATTACGTTGTTTGTTTAGACAAAATCAAACAAAATCTATTCCGATACTTCTCAAGCTCTTCCCGAAGATCATGGTTACGACTTTCTTCTCCTGTTGCATCACGTGAAAACGAGTCCGTACAATGTATATCTCTTTAGGTAAAGGGAATAATAATTAATCATTAATAATTAGGCCCCACGCAACTCCATGTATTGTCATACACGTTACTTGCAATATAATGCAATTGATAATCCCACATTAGAAGATTTTTGTGCGTGGATCCAGATCAAAGTCAATCTTCAATTCAAATACAGCGAGGGTGGGGGGAGAGTGATTAAGGCTACTTTTGCGTCCTAAAATTTTACACACTCTAAAATTTTAACATAATAAAAAATTACAATATAATATCTCTCTCCCCCATCAAATCACTATTATTCACTACAAAAAATATAAAAAATTATCTCTCTCTCCACTTTTTCACTAAACCCAATACCTAAAATTTTAACAACACTAAAATTTTACAACACAAACACACCCTAAAAGAGACTGAAACAATACCCTTTACTTTATTTTTTAATTTTGTAATTTAATTTTTTTTTTTTATAATTTTCCGTTGAAATGAGCCCACTAATAATTATGCTTGGTTCACTTATCAAAAATACCATAAAAGGGAATTATACCGTTCAAGGAAAGCCACTTGTTTTTGCTAGAAAAAGGCACCAAATCCTCACACTAATGGCCACCATGTCAAAACATTTATATAAGATATAAATGGGGTTAATTTTCCAAGGAATTAATTAATAAAATAACCATGCCGGGGGTGCAATTTATACCCATCAATGCATGCACATCTTTGGTGAATCTGATTTGCACTTAATCCAATAAATTAAATAAATAAAAGAGAATGTACCTACCTTTGAGGCCCAAGATGGCCGGGAGACCGTCCGGAAGTTGGTGACGGGCTGGTCACCTACAAAAGCGGAAAGCCAACGGCAACAGGTGTCAACAAGACGCGAAAATAAATATTATCATTTTATATGTGACGGACTGCTTTATATATAGTATTCCTTTTTTTTTTTGAGCACTGTATGTATAGTATTCGATTTGTTCTGCTCGAGCTCCACGTGTTTCTGCAGTGAAACAATTACAATTTTAATTTAATATGCCTGCTACGTAATCTAATTAAAACAAGAAAAAGAAAAAATATTAGTAAAAACCACTCTTGCACCCCCAAATTTCGAGTATTGATATTTTACACCCTTATTTTGTTATTTTTCGTGGTATCAAGCCCTCAAAATTTTACTTCTCATCAATTTGAATCCTTTGTTCAATTGACCGGAAAAAGATAGAAAATTGGACGAAATATACAAATCGTCTGTCGGTACTTACTTATACGAGAGGCATGCGTCTTATTTTTTGTCTGTAATTTGGACAAAGGGTCTACATAGACGAAAATCAAGAGTCGATGGACCTAATGTTAGAAAAATAATATACGACGCTATAAAATATAAATATCTTAAATTTGGTAGGTGTGAAGTATATTTTCTCTAAAAGATTATTAAAAAAAGGGAAAGAATTTACGGCTAGCGATCATAATTGGTTCTATTTGGTGGTTTCAATCTTTTGGCATCATGAAGTGGTATTAGGTTGAAACTTGTCGTTTGAGTATAACCATATTCTTCCTTAGATTGTTTTTGAATATGTTCTTCACGTAAAATTAATGGATAATACTTGCCGAGTAAAGTCTTATGATGTTATTTAAAATAAAAGGAGTGGTGATCATGATTAGTGCATGTGTAATAATACGTACTCCCCATTAGGTGTTATATAAAATAATTAATTCACACATATTGCAATTATGATGCCTAAGAGCCCAATATAATATTTTTCTAAATATTATCTATATTTGAAAAATTATATAGTTCGTCATTTGGTTCATTTCCGGGGCCATCACCTCACCTTTTCGATAGATTATGGGGTTGCCGAGCTTGAAAACACATTAAAATTATTAAAATAAAATAATATTAGTAATAATTGAGAGTACCGCTTAAAATAACATGGAGATGAAAGTAAAGTAGGACAAAAGGGGCGACGGAAAGGAAGACGATAATAGGGAAAAGCAGAATCATCACTGACTCTCATGACTTTAGTTGTTGGGTGCCCGAGGTTGAGTCAAATTAAAAGTGCCTTTTACTTGCTTCAAATGAGAAAGTATATAAACAAAATTAAGATAAAACATTTGTTTAAGGTCAAATTGCATTCATGCCCTCACAGTTTGTCCTAATTATTGTACTTGATCCTTCCAATTTTCAACTGAGATGGGCTCGAGTCTGTAACACGAGTGAGCATCATTGTTGTCGCTATTTCTGGTTAAATAAATATTATAAATGTCAAAGTCCAAAATTATGGAAAAATAAACAGAAAATTAGAAAATAAACGTGTAAAGGCAAGCTATAATGTTACCTAATTCTGTTCCTATTTTTCCCACAAATCAGAAGCTTACAACAAAATTAGATTAGATTAATAGTGAGCTCTTTTTCCTACTGGCCAATCAGAATATAACTTGTAGGGTAGGAAGCGTGTTGGGTAGAATATGTTTGGCAAATCAAATCTATATTGCTTTTCTACTCGAGCAAACAACGTGGCATAGTTTGATTTTGAAAGAAGGGTGAAAAGAGATAGGCTGAGTGCATGTTCTTTTTTTTTTTTTCTAAATCATTTAGATTTTGCATGTTGGTTTTATGATTCATGGGCCTTTTTTTTTGGTTGATGTTCATCCATGAAATTATCCAACAACTCCATGAAAAAGACCCTTTTTGCCCAGAAGGGTCAAGATATTAGCAGTTTAGCACTATAAAAGCAAAGGCACAAGGCTTCATTGGGATGCTCCAAAAAAAAAAAGTTCTTTATTGGGAGTTTTATTAGCTTGCCACCACTCCAATGCTCTTTTGGCGGTTCCTCTTTCCTGTTTTCCCTGCAGATTTGCTGTTGGTGGGTTTTCGTCATTTTGGATGCTGTGCATAAGTTAGGTTCAAAACCAGTTTTTTCCTGGTACTGCGTGGTTTCTCTTTAAATTCCGCGTTTTTGTGTATTTCATGGTTGCTCTTTGATGAGGTCTGATCTGTGAATGGTTCTATTGTGAGAGAGAGTTAGAGAGCGTGGCTCTTTGCTTTAGAGAGAGGAAGAGATGGCGGACAAGCCTGAAGTTTTGGAGGCTGTTTTGAAGGAAGCTGTGGATTTGGTAATAGATCTGGACAATATTGAACTTTTTTTGGTTGCTAATTGTGTTTGTGCTGTTGTTCTGTTCGTGTAAAATGTTCTTTTGGGATGAAAGTTTGGACTTTGTGAGTGTAGGAAAACATACCCATTGAGGAAGTGTTGGAGAATCTGCGATGTAGTAGAGAAGGTCTCACCTCGGTGGCTGCTGAGGAGAGGCTGGCTATTTTCGGGCACAACAAGCTTGAAGAGAAAAGGGTACTGTTTCATTTCTGTGGCTTCTTTTATTTTTCTTAGGTTAATGGAGATACGGCCTCCCCCCCTAACTCAAAATCTTGCCTTTTGAGTGTGTTTCAGGAGAGCAAATTCTTGAAGTTCTTGGGGTTCATGTGGAACCCTCTATCTTGGGTGATGGAAGCTGCTGCTATCATGGCCATTGCGCTTGCTAATGGAGGAGTGAGTTGTCAGCTTTTCTGGTATTGGTGCTATTTCTTTGCGAATCTTGGTTGACTGTAAATTTATCGAAGTTCACCTTAAATTTCTGCAGGGGAAGCCCCCGGATTGGCAAGACTTCGTGGGGATTATAGTCCTACTTGTCATCAACTCAACAATTAGTTTCATTGAGGAAAACAATGCGGGTAATGCCGCGGCTGCACTCATGGCTCGTCTTGCTCCTAAAGCCAAGGTATCAGATTTGACAACTTGTTCCGCTGCAAAGTACTGTTTTTTGGACTTTGCTAGTTTGGGTTTATTTCTATATCGTTTATTTAAAAAGTGATTCAGCGATGCTTTTGTTTCTATTTGGGTGTGTGAAACATGCTGAAAATCGCGGGTTGGTTTCAATCCCGATGAATTTGTTATACAGGTTCTTCGAGATGGAAGATGGGGCGAGCATGACGCAGCTGTTCTAGTACCTGGTGACATAGTCAGTATTAAGCTAGGAGATATTATCCCGGCCGATGCTCGACTTCTTGAAGGAGATCCATTGAAAATTGACCAGGTTGGTCTCCTACTCCTGAAGTGTTTAGCGTACTGTATCCAGGTTTTGTCACGCCTGGATTCATATTAGATTGGTTTAATTTCTGTTTCTTTTAAGTTCTGCTTTGGGCTTCACAGTCTGCACTTACTGGTGAGTCTCTTCCAGTCACGAAAGGCCCTGGAGATGGTGTCTACTCTGGTTCAACTTGCAAACAGGGAGAAATTGAAGCCGTGGTCATCGCCACTGGTGTCCATACATTCTTTGGGAAGGCTGCTCACCTTGTTGATAGCACCAACCAAGTGGGCCACTTCCAAAAGGCAAGCAGATAGATGCGCTTATCTAACCTTTAGTCACTGTGCTTAGTAGTTCATGATTCTTTTTTCATAATCATTCCTCTTATGTGGTTTTGTAGGTGTTGACTGCAATTGGCAATTTCTGTATATGTTCAATTGCTGTGGGGATGATTGTGGAGATTATAGTTATGTATCCCATTCAAGACCGAGAGTACCGTCCTGGAATTGACAATCTTCTCGTGCTTCTTATTGGAGGGATTCCAATTGCCATGCCTACAGTTCTCTCTGTGACAATGGCTATTGGTTCTCACAGGTTAGCTCAGCAGGTTAGTTGGGTTCCTCTATTTGTCCTTTTGAGTGCGTGTGAGGAGCTTATGGGCATAATGGACTACGGCAATAATGATGGCAGGGAGCAATCACGAAAAGAATGACAGCAATAGAAGAGATGGCAGGCATGGACGTGCTCTGCAGTGACAAGACTGGAACTTTGACATTGAACAAGCTTACTGTTGACAAGGCTCTTATTGAGGTCAGTTAAGTGATGCTGCAGCATGCTGTTAATAGGCGTATCTCTTCCTGCTGAAAGAATGTAACATATTCTTGTTTTAAATGCATGCCCAAATTTAACTCTTCAGGTTTTCGCTAAAGGAGTTGACGCAGATAGTGTTGTTCTGATGGCAGCTCGAGCCTCTCGAACAGAGAATCAAGATGCAATTGATTTTGCTATAGTTGGGATGTTGGCTGATCCAAAGGAGGTAAAGTAATTGATGTCAGAGTTATTTTCTTTTTGTGACAGTTATGCAGTTACACATCTTCAGTTGTTTATTGTATTAAGATGATGACTCTTTTTCTCGGAAAAAATCTATACATTTAACTAGTTTATTATTTTGATTTCTGTTTAACACTTTTCCTTTCTTGCTACTAAAAGGCACGTGCTGGAATCCAAGAAGTGCACTTCCTCCCTTTTAATCCTACTGATAAGCGAACGGCATTGACTTACATTGACCGTGATGGTAAAATGCACAGAGTCAGCAAAGGTGCACCGTTACAGGTAAGTTGTCCTCCCTACTACCATTACAGATGCGGCTAGTCCTTTGTCGCTGTTCTGTCCTAATTTCCTGTCTCCAATATCATTGATAGATTCTGGACCTCGCCCATAATAAGTCAGACATTGAGCGTCGAGTTCATGCCGTGATTGATAAGTTTGCAGAACGAGGTTTACGATCTCTTGCTGTGGCATATCAGGTAACACGATCTCTGTTTCTCAGTTTTCTAGTCCTCAGGTACTTTAATAAGATGGTTATCACTACTTTGTCATAATTTATTGGTCTCTTCATTCATCTCATCCAATTTATGCAGGAAGTGCCCGAAGGAAGGAAAGAGAGTGCTGGAGGCCCGTGGCAGTTCATTGGTCTAATGCCTCTCTTTGACCCTCCCAGGCATGACAGTGCAGAGACAATAAGAAGGGCTTTAAACCTTGGAGTGAATGTGAAAATGATTACAGGTTTGTTACATTGTAATTGGAAGCTATAACTTTGCTATTGTATGCAAGGGAAACCTTGTAGAAATAAGAGTCACATTGCATCCTTTTATCTGGTTTTGAAATATGGAGCCATCCTAATTGGACCTATATGTTCAAAACTGGGTTGATCACGCCCACTGGTTTTGGTCAGAGAGGAGAGCAATGTATGTTAGATGTCAGACCGTCTTTTTCATTATTCTGTCTATTAATCGACTGATATGGGTAGAAGAGGACTTTAGTCTTCATTTATAATGTTGATCAGCTTTTCAAATATTGCTATTATTTTATTTGTTTTATGGGCCTTTTCCAGCCTTCGCTTCAAGTTATTGTAAAACTTTCTGTTAGTAGTTCACACGCGTTGCTGAGCTTTGTGTTTTCTGTCAGGTGATCAACTTGCAATAGGAAAGGAAACCGGACGGCGGTTGGGAATGGGTACTAACATGTATCCTTCATCTGCTTTGCTAGGACAGGACAAGGATGAGTCTATTGCAGCTTTACCAATTGACGAGCTGATAGAAAAAGCTGATGGCTTTGCTGGTGTTTTCCCTGGTATATTTAATTAACTCGTCATTTTTGGTTGTCAGACATAGTTTTTCGTTGTCCTTGCTGATATCGTTTGGCTGGATATATATTTTTTCAGAGCACAAGTATGAGATCGTAAAGCGCTTACAAGCTAGGAAACATATATGTGGCATGACTGGTGATGGAGTGAATGATGCTCCTGCCCTAAAAAAAGCTGACATTGGGATAGCTGTTGCTGATGCGACAGATGCAGCTCGTAGTGCTTCTGACATTGTCCTTACAGAACCTGGTCTTAGTGTTATCATTAGTGCTGTTTTGACTAGTCGGGCAATCTTCCAAAGGATGAAAAATTACACAGTAAGCATAGGTTTCAACTTCGATGTGTTACACTTTTAGTTTTATATTGAATGCCAACGTATGGTTGTCTGCAATGCCAATTTTAATGTGGATAATTGTCCTTACAGTTAGTTGTTTAAAATTAATTTGCGGGTCAAGTGGGCATATTCTTAGTTCAAGAACATATTTGATTGATTTACTCACATATTGTCTTCTGTCGGGCAGATATATGCGGTTTCAATTACGATCCGTATTGTGGTATGATTTCTTTAATTTTATCACATAGATGCATTTCTACTTGCTTCAGCAATTCTTTTATTTGTATATTGCATTAGATAAGTTAGGAGCAACTTTGTGCTTACAATGGATTTTGTTTCTTTGATATGGTTACAGCTTGGCTTCATGTTGCTTGCGCTGATATGGAAGTTTGACTTTCCACCTTTTATGGTGCTTATCATTGCCATCCTCAATGATGGTGTGTGGTTTTTTCCTTCTCGATATCTTCTTACCCCCTGCAGGGGAGTTCTCTCTCCATTTGTGTGCATCAATTCATAACGGTACCAACAAAAGAAACTTTAATGCAAACAAATATGGAGCTGGCAAGAAATAGAACTTGCTTGTTCTTTGTTCTGAGACTTCAATTCTTGTCGAACAAGATCACATATGCCTATTTCTAAGTCTTAAATCACCTATTTGTTGTCTCTGAAGTCATTATCAAGAGGTTTTGACACGTACTAGCGTGATCATACTTTAGGTACTATCATGACAATCTCAAAAGATAGGGTGAAACCATCTCCCTTGCCGGATAGTTGGAAGCTAGCTGAGATTTTTACAACTGGCATTGTTCTTGGTAGTTACTTGGCAATGATGACAGTCATATTTTTCTGGGCTGCATACAAGACAGATTTCTTCCCGGTAAGATGGCCTACTTTCATTGTAAGTTACAAGCACTTGGGTGACCCCACTATTGAAAATGTGTTTAATATTCATTTTTCTTTCTTTTGTTTGTTTGTAGATGTCTGTCCCAATTCTTTTGTTTGTATGTTGTATGCCTATGTATTTGTTCAAAGTACTCGTTTTGTTTTCTTGTTATAGTCACGACTTGCTATTTTATTTGGTTTCCTATTACACACTTCCAGCGCATATTTGGGGTTCCAACCCTTGAGAAAACGGCTCATGATGACTTCCGAAAGCTTGCTTCAGCAATATATCTGCAAGTGAGCACCATTAGTCAGGCCCTCATATTCGTGACACGGTCTAGAAGTTGGTCCTTCCTTGAGCGTCCTGGGTTGTTGCTTGTAGTGGCTTTCATTATTGCTCAGCTGGTGAGCGAACTGCCTCTTCATTTAATTTTAGTTTTGCTATTACCTAGATGAAGAGATTGTTCCTGATCTTTTACTGCAAGCAGATTGCCACTTTGATTGCGGTCTATGCGAGTTGGAGCTTTGCTGCAATTGAAGGGATTGGATGGGGCTGGGCTGGCGTCATCTGGCTCTATAACATAATCTTCTATATCCCACTTGATATCATAAAGTTCTTTATACGCTATGCTCTAAGTGGGAGGGCTTGGGATCTTGTTATTGAGCAGAGGGTATGAATGACACCAGTTTGTTGGAGTACTTTATTCAATGGCGTCTTTGTTTGTTAGCTGTTTTTGATTGATTTCATGGCTATGTAGATTGCTTTCACAAGACAAAAGGACTTTGGGAAGGAACAAAGGGAGCTTCAATGGGCTCATGCACAAAGAACATTGCATGGGTTGCAGCCACCGGACACCAAGATGTTTACTGAACGAGCACATTTCACAGAGCTCAATCAAATGGCTGAAGAAGCTAAAAGAAGAGCTGAAGTAGCTAGGTAGGCCGTGGTCGAAATTAGTAATGAGTATTAGAAGTCCCATCTTTTTACCCTGATTTCCTTCCGTGGGTAGCCTGATGTGCATGAAGTTAAACCTAGAATCCTACTGCATAGCTATGCTGGAGGATGATTGGCATTACTCCGAAGTTACTCCAACTAACTTCTAAGAATGTCAACCAAAGCATTTAACTATTTTTTTTCTTTGCTTTACTTTCCCTGCTATGTTAATGGAGGTTGTTAAATTTGTCTGTTCGGTCAGCCAGTTATGACTTGTGGCCATAAATTTTATGTCTCCTGCACTGGTTTTAGAATCCTTGGATTGTGGTTGTACATTTTTGAGTCAATTATGCTCGTCTGACTTGTTTTATTCTTATGGCCTCTTACAGGTTGAGGGAACTCCATACACTGAAAGGTCATGTAGAATCAGTGGTGAGACTGAAGGGCCTCGACATAGACACAATTCAGCAAGCATACACTGTCTGAGTAATAGCATTTGGCCATCTTTCGCACTCCTGTTAAAGATGCTTCTACTAGTGCTGAGAGTAAGGACATGTAATCAACATGTTTGGGGAACTTTTTTTAATCTGCGGCACTTTAATGTCCATTTTCAGCAGTTATGCTGAGGCTCTTTATCTTTTTATCTTTTCTTTTCTTTTTTACCCACTTGAAATGAGATCTTAAATTCTCAATTGTCATTAGCCTCCTAAACTATTATCTTGTTTCTAGGAACCCAGTGAGGGTTTGAAATATCCAAATTACCCTTACTAAAAGGGAGATATCTGGAGTACTCGTACTTGGGTGTATTTTCTTTTTCGTTTTGGCTGAGGTCAGCCAAGACATTGTAGGTCATAACAGGGGCAAATTGCGTATTATGGTTGGGGGTCAGGGATCAAATTGTTATAGCTTTGGTCTGATATTAGGAAAGGGGGCGAGAAAGAATTGGAGGTGATAAGTGTAATTTCCATATGAATAGGTTGGTTCTTTTGACCTTTAGCCTGCTATTGTTTGCAGACCCTGGCCCACTAAGCAAGTAACCATTGCCCTTGAAGTTTTAGTTGTTTGTCTGCCTACCTGGTGTAGCAGTGGTTATGATACTCGCCATTCTAAAATAAGTTCATTTCTGGCTTGTGGTTAGGCTGCAGAAGCAATTTTTCAACTAATATTAAATGGTAAAGAAGGGTAAATCTGTCCTCCACTTGGCATTATATGGCATCCGTCAACTTGTTGGTTGAACTACTTTTGACATCTCAAGCACCAAGCAAAATCCTCGTTAGATTTTTACATGAGTAGCATGGGGTCAACCTCGACCTAGCATACTTCAGAGTAGTTGTGACAGAAATATGAGATCCTAGTTTGCCCAAATCGATAAATGAGGATAACCTAAGGACTTATGTGACCAAATTGGAAACTCAGGGATCAAATCGATAAATGAGAATAAACTAAGGACTTATGTAACCAAATTGGAAACCTAGGGATCAAATTGATAAATGAGGATAACCTAAGGACTTATGTGACCAAATTGGAAACTCATGGATCAAATCGATAAAGGGCACAAAATTCAGGGATTATTTTGGTCATTAACCCAGGAAAGTTTCAGGTAGTGTGGAATGATATGATTTCGGTTGTTTCTAGCGGGAGTCCTGTCAGACACGTATCATGCTTGTCCTTTTCTTTCGTAAACGTTCTTCAGAACCGCTTCAGCTGGTAGTAGGAGTTTTCACTTGCAGTCTGCGTCTAACGTTGACATGTTGATAGTGATAGGTTGAAAGTTCTAAATGCTAGAAAGTCTCCGAGTTGCGATCACCTCCAATCCAGTGAGATATATTACCTGAAATTGACATCGCCAAGCGTCAATTAGTGAAGGTCAAGCTCTTCCACAGTTCCACTTGGCTTTTAGTTTGACTAGTCATAGTTGGAAAGCGTGTTCTACTGTTTAAGCTCTGCACATGCTTTTGAATGAGCACTTAGATTCACGTCCACCCAAATATTCAATGGTTTAAAGCCTGGATAGGAAAGATGGGGGATTACAAGTGGTACTCACGAAACAAATTTTAGTAAATTGGGTTAATGAGTTGCCAAAAATAAATTTTGTTTGTATAAGAACTACACCAGGTTCCTGTTCTGGGTTAATCTCAGATCTTTAGAAGCAAGGAAGAAAGCCAGTGAATATAGCAATATCAATTGCTTCGATTGATATGGACAGAGAGGCTATTCAGGAAGATTGCATCATTTTGTAGTGTTTTCGCTGAAGAAAAAGATGCATGTGCCAAGTTTCCCATTCATGTACATATCCTGCTCTATGCAAGCTTAGCTCTTCGACAGAAAAAAGGCAATTCACATCCCACTGATTTGATCCTACATAAAGTTCCTACATAAGTTACATCAAACTCTGCCTCCAAATGGCAAAGAAGAACATTATTCTAGGTAGCCTATAGCGTAATGCAGCATGCATAGCCGCATGACACGGTTCAAGCAATTGTTTTGCGGGGGAGGGGTAGTGTCATATAACCCACAATAGAAGTGATTACCTATGGACTGCGCCATCAGACGGTAGGTTTTACAGATTGAGTTGGTCCTAGTTTGTCTTTGAGTGAATCCCTTACATTCCCTTTGTACCTGTACCACTTTGCAAGAACTAGGAAGTAGCCTAAGTTCAAGACCTCTAGAGCCGCAATGATGTAGTAGTAGTAGTCCAATCTTCCCATGTTCAGATCTTCTGGCAACCAATTTCCGGTTGCAGCCCCCTCTGTTGTTCGGTGGACTATTGATATCAGGAAAGTGCTCAAATAACTTGAAGCTCCCATGCCACAATATAAAAGAGATCCAGCAAAGCTTCTCATGTTCTCAGGGAATTGCTTGTAGTAGAATTCAACTTGGCCAACAGAAGCAAATGCTTCAACTAGCCCGGCTAGTGCGAGTTGAGGAATCAGCCATAGACCTGACATTGAGGAAATGGCACCTCTTCTTGGTTCAACTCCTAGAGTTGGCTTGGTTATAGCAGTTGTCCTCCGACGCTCTTCTACCAGGGCAGATGCTAGCATCGTGACTATGGAGAGAAATATGCCAATTCCAATCCTCTGGAGTACAGTGATGCCACCTTCTTTTCCTGTGAGCCTTCGGAGGATTGGGACAACTATTCTGTCATAGATGGGAATCCATATTGTCATGCTCAACATCAAGAAGACAATGTAGGATGCAGCGGGGATCTTGAAGTTGCTGTTTCCTAGGTGTCTATTGGATTGAAGGGCTTGGAACACTGCATATGTATTCTGCTGGACTATAACCATATAGTTTATGACAGCTGCAGCCCATATAGGGATCACCCTCAATAAACATTTCAGTTCTTCCACTTGCTGCATGGTGCAAAGTTTCCATGGATCAGTCGCTGATCCATCCTGGTTTATCTGATCTTGGGGGGTCACAATTGCTGCTTTGTCCAGGAATCTGCCAACATCGTCATTTTGGTTGGTTCAATTTTAACACCTAATTGCCATGCGATGATCAATTGTAAAATTCTTATAGTTAAGTTACCTGAATTGGTCTGAGTAAGGAAGCTTGGTATTGATAGAACCAGGAGGCATATAGTTGAAGAGGGAGAGCCATGGCTGCTCTGGTTGCTTTAAGCGCCTTTTCTTAATTGCAACTACTATGACCTGTGCCACACTCGTCAAAGGACTACCAGTGGCTTTCACTTTCACATACATTTTTGAACCCAGAAAAAAGAGTGCACACGAAATGAGCATTAGGATTGCTGGAATTCCTAAACCTATAGCCCAGCTCACATTGGACTGCACGTACACAATGAGCGTTAAGGATACAAGCTGGGCAAACGTAAAGGTAAAGAAATACCAATTGAAAAAGCTATTGATTCCTCTCTTTCCAGATTCTGTTTCAGGGTTGAACTGGTCGGCTCCGAAGGCTAGGTTGCATGGCCGGACGCCAGCAGCTCCCACTATCAGTAATCCAAACCCAGTAAGCAAAAATGCCATTTGCCCTGCTGTTGGCCCTTTGCACACGTCATTCGCTCCTGATCCACAATAGGGTGGATGCAGCTTCTTGATTGCCGCTGTTAGTTGTATTACAAGCAATCCCTTCACATACAAAGACAAATCAGTCGTAATATGCATTATCACAGAAGTTGAATGAGCTGCAAATTTTACAGATGGTTGGGGATGACCGAGATAGGATACTTTCGACCTTCGGGTTTGTGTCAAGCAAACTAAGAGGTCAATAATACCTTATACAAGGAGGATTCATGATAACAAATTTCCAATTTTTTTTTTCCTGATTCTCTACTCAGCCTAGTTTAGCCTTTTATTCTCCTCAGACATCAGTACTCAGACATAGGTAATTAACGATTTATACCCACTAACTCTGTTCAGAAACAAATTTGGTGATTCACTAGTATCATCTCTTACTGGATGCTACTTGGTGATAAATTTGAGTGCGAGTAATGGTAGTAGTATTAGTACCATAAAGGAGGCAATTGTTGCAAATGCCAACGTCTTATAGCGACCAAAATAAGTGTCGGAAAAGAAAGCTCCAAGCAAGGTGGAAAAGTTGGCGGTTCCATTGAAGACGTTGATAATTGTTGTAGCTGTAATGCTCTTCATGTGGAAGACACTGGTAAGATAGATCAAGAGGTTGGCTAAGGTACCTATGGCTCCCAGTTTCTCAAAAGTTTCATTCCCTGAAACGTTATAGATATACAAATGGGTCCTTCAGAATTCAAGAAAGCAAACACAAAACTGGAAAAAAAAAAAGAAAAAACATGGAAAGAAGAAAGCAAAGCACAGAGAAGGGCATGGAGCAAAAGAAAAGCTCCCCCTCTCACTCACCTATAATGAATGGCATGGATTTCCATCCTCTATAGTTAATTCTGTACTCATCAGCTGTAATAGCTTTTTTATTATTCTCCGTGGTTCCGCTAGCGTTCTTCTCCATGGCTCTCTCTCCCACCCCGTGTGTGGGTCTGTGCGCTTTGTGGTAATATAGTGCTAATCACTGAGTGTGAACATAGGACCTGACTTATAATTAAGAGGCTGAATTTCTTCTCTTTCCTGACCTTTTCCCACGTCTTTTTCCTGCTCTGCTCCTTGTTCAGTCGTCTCTCTCTTCTTTTTCTCGAAGACCGTTAGTTTTTCTGAACGAGTGTTTGCGAATGTGAGCGTCTTCTGAGGTTCTGTTGGAACCACGAAGTCATCATTCCTGACCTGAAGTCCACTAAAGAACTACTGTGCGTGAACGGTGAATTGGAGAAAACAGAGCAGTCTTGTAAGCAAGGCAACCAAGGATGTCGAAATCCCCTGACAAATCGAAATCTTTATAAAGCAAGTAAGTTGTAGACTTATAACTCCCCTGAAAGGATAATTTTTTTTTGGCTTAAATGCACCCCATACCCCTGGGGTATGTCGAAAGAGCAAATATGCCCCTGTGGTATGCAAAGTCATTTTCATACCCCTGAGGTATACTTTCAGGAGCAAATATCCCCTCCGTTATGTGCCGTTTGAAACCCTAACGGTAAATGTTGACGTGTCAAAATTTGACACGTCAGCACCAATCAGAGGTCGACACCTGTCATTTTCGAAATTAAAAAAAAAAACTCAAACACTCGACAGAACTGGGGGAGAGCCCCCCAGCGGCGAAGGGAGCCCAGAACCGCGGCTCGCGCCGTGCGGGGGTGGCCGGCAGGGGCCACCCCGGCAAAGGGGGAGCCCCGATCTGGGCTCCCCGCGTCGCGCGAGGCGGCCGCGCGCCGCGAGGGGTGGCCTCGAGCCACCCCCGCGTCTCCCCTGCTCAGGGGTGGCGCGCGGCCGCCGCAGGCGACGCGAGGAGCCCATATCTGGGCTCCCCCGCGTCGGCCGCGCCTTTCGCGCGACGGGGGAGCCCAGATCGGGGCTCCCCCTTCGCCGGGGTGGCCCCTGTCGGCCACCCCCGCACGGCGCGAGCACCGGGGGTGGCTGGCGGCCACCCCTCGCGGCGGCGAAGGGAGCCCAGCTCCCTTCGCCGTTGGGGGGCTCTCCCCCAGTTCTGTCGAGTGTTTGAGTTTTTTTTTTTTTTTAATTTCGAAAATGACAGGTGTCGACCTCTGATTGGTGCTGACGTGTCAAATTTTGACACGTCAGCATTTACCGTTAGAGTTTCAAACGACACATAACGGAGGGGCATATTTGCTCCTGAAAGTATACCTCAGGGGTATGAAAATGACTTTGCATACCACAAGGGCATATTTGCTCTTTCGGCATACCTCAGGGGCATGAGGTGCATTTAAGTTTTTTTTTTTTTTTTTAAGGATGCGTGGTTTGATGTCCGTAAGTTTATTTTTTTATCTTCAGCTTGAGGCGAAAATGATTATCTTCGGTTTTCTTCTCCTGATTTCCGCTCCCAAGTTACTAGGAAAAAAAATAATGATAACAATTTATTAATTCAGAAAGAAAGAGAAAAAAAACGCCTAGAAGATTCCTCGTCACTCGAAGTGTCACTCTGGAGCATTATCTGTCAGATTATAATAAGTGTCCATTGAAGTAATGGAAGGTTTCTTAGGGTGGGTTTGTGTGGTAAAATTTTTGGTATTGGGTTTAGTGTTGGTATTGGGTTTAGTGAAAAAGTGAAGAGAGAGGTAATATTTTATAATTTTTATAATTTTTTATATTTTTTGATAGAAGAGAGAGATTATATTAGAGTATTTTATTAGGAGAGAGATAAAATTTTGGATAAAATTTTAATGACAAACGCAAAATTTTAAATGATTGTACCTAGATTTTCTTTTTTAATAAAAGAGGACGTCTGAAGTTTATTTGAGTCTTGACTGCCTTACTTCGGGTGGGGGAGAAACCGAAGTTATAAAACCAACCAACACGTCAACAAAACAACCAAAGACAAATAGACACCCAAACAAAAGAATCAAAGACAAAACAAATACCAACTAAGATGTTCAGCAACGAGACATGGATATCGTTCGTATCCGGACCCCTTTTCCATTTGCCAACTATGAAGTAGGAACCATATTGCTCACTCCAAAACATCTCATGGATTATTGTCTTCCTCTTTTTGGTTACCGAGCGTTTCGTCAAGGACTCTGATCTATTTAGGTGGCCAGCCTAAAACATTTCTGGCATGTCCGTTGTTTGTTCATGAGTTGGTGGGCTGTGCATGTGGCCTTATTCTGATACAGGTCAAATGGGTTTGGGATTTGCAATTGGCCGGAAGCGAATGGATCTTTGTAAAGGGGTACTATTCACAGGCGGAGACATGTATTTATTTATTTATTTTTATTTTTATTAGGTTTGCCCCCCTTGCCTACCTAGATGAATCAGCCCGCCCCCTTAAAATCCAAGCAGCCCAATACCTCAAAATCAAATTAAAAGAATAAGCAGAGAGATATTTATTTATGTTAAAACTTAAAATCTTACATTAACTTGTCGACATTGTCGTGAATTTTGCAACGAATATTTCATATACTTCTCCTGAGTCCTGATAATCGTTTTGTTGTAATCATTGAAATAGATGTTTTCACTATTCTAGTACTGTTTTTTTTTGTTCTTTTACCTTTTATGTTGGACTTCGTTAAGAATTTGGATATCGCAAATACTGAGAAAGGGGGTGGTGTGCTCTTGTTGGATAAGTGATAATTCAATTATTCAAGTGTGTTGCGTGTTCATCTTTACTTACTAGAGAATCATTGGTTATATCTGTTAGCGCATTTTTGTATTGGCAAAATTCCGTGTCAAAATATGTCTTGATTGAGTTGTAATTTTGGTCCCCACATTTGTTCAAGAGTTAGAGTTGAGGGTGTGTCCAAAGTCTTCATCACGTTCAACCAGCGTTCAACAGACGCTCGAGCGGCTTTGGAAACATGCAAACAAAGTCTCAGCGTTAGACCAGCGTTAGACGAGTGCTCGAGCACTCAGTACAAATTGGCTGACAGAAACATAAGCGTTCGACCAGCGCTCGAGCGCTCAGTTCAAATTTCAGACAGAAACACAAGCGCTCGACCAGCGCTCGAGCGACTTCCGGCGAATTTCAAAAATCCTTGAATTTTTGGAATTTCCTTTTGAAAGGTTAGGAAACCCTACTAGGTTTCGTGGGAGGCCGCCCTAATGTTGATTGAGGCTTCTATTGAGCAGTTTTGTGCCTCTATCCTTGAGAGAAAAACCCAAGAAGATTGGTGCTTCAAGATTAACAAGTTTCTCTCTATCCTTTGATCAAATATCTGTGTAACCTTCATGGTGTTGAAGGCGTGCTGAAGAACAAGAGTGTTCGGTGAAGAATCCACAAGAAAATCCTCAAAGGTTTGAGGGGAATGCCGCACGGAGCGGGTCTAAGCAGGGAGGCTTAGATTATTACATCAGGGTTGTCAGAGTCAAGCAACAGGGGTTGCCCATGTCTGAATCACTGTTTGTAAGGTTTTCTTCTTAGTGAATTCTAGGTGGCTGCTAGCCCGGAGTGATTTTTTCCTTTGAATGGTATTTCAAAGGTTTTCCACTTCGTCACCAAATTCTTGTGTCTTTGTGTGATTGAAGTTTATTTAATTCTCCGCTGCCTATTTGTTGACTGAGTTGATTATTATGCATATCTAGGCTGGACAATTTTAGAACATGTTTTAAAATTGTTGTTGATTTGTTTATTAGAGGGAAAACACATATTTTCCGTCTCTAAGTGTTGTTAGGGTCTAAACTAGATTTTTCAATATCATTTTATTGTCACTATCATCATCTAATTTTAGATGTCTGAATTCTCCACAATTTATGAAAATCCAAAGTTGAAGTAGACTCATTTTCATCTATCTTTTGTTTGTTTAGGTCTGATTTTTCATAGCCCATGAGATTAACTTGTTTTTAATTGTCTTTCTCTATAGGTGAAACTTCTTTTCCATTGTAATTTGTGACGTTTGGATCAAGTTATAAATCTATTTCTTCAAAATTTTAGCCATTAATTTAGCCAGGTAATGGACACTTTGAACTACGATTTTTCTGTTTTCTCATTTTGTAAGGGGAGTAGAATAGTTATTTGGATGTTAAAATTGAACTTTTTGTCCAAATTTTTTTTCTATTATCATTTACCAAGTATGTATATTCTCCTTACAATTTCGGGTTATTTTATTGTTGATAGAGATTCTACTCTTGAGAAGCCCGTGTTCAATAGTACTGTCACACTAAAAAAAACTATAGCAAGGGTGAGAAGTATTTTTATGCCATTGGAACCTAGATTTTTTTTGAACTTTGGATAATTTGGCTTCTTTTTCCAATATGCTTCGTTTTGCTATTGTTTCTTTCAAGAATAATAGAAATACAATAATGATTTATTTTTCTCATTTATGTGTTATGTTTTCTTTTTACAGATCCCAACAAATTCAGCAGGACTTATTGAGCATAGAGCACATCCTTTCTGGCAACAAAAATAAGTACTTCATTTATGGAAGTAAAAAGTTATATTGCTGAAAATACTTTATTTCATTTATGTGTTTTGTTTTACAAAGAATATATATATATATATATATATGTTTGCGTGATTAGTTGGTGCTCTATTGGTGTCTTGAACAACAAGAATTTAATCTTTAATGTCACCTCTCAGTAACAGCAAATAGTACGGTACGTGTATTTCAATATTTTTAGTGTTTTTAGTCCTTAATTTTTTTTATTTATACTCTTAAGACATTTTTTTGCATTAAGTAGTAAAAAATTTTTTTTGTCATTTTTTCTTAAATTTTGCCCCCCATTAATTGAGTTTCTGGCTCCGCCACTGGTACTATTATTATGTAGTACACGTGTGTGGAAGATGGCGTACGTCTCTTCACTCTTGATTGAGCAAGGTTCAGAGTTAGGTCATTTCCATGTCGCAGGTTTTGGTAAAGGGGAACTCATTTGCAATTGATTATCTTCTACAAGTCGGCCGCACCTAATATTGGAGTCTCGTAGACCTAATTTCTTGCAAAGATTTGCTTTATAGTAGAGAAATAGGGCCATTCTCGAATAGGTTAGATATTGTTTTGAGGTTTGTTCAGACTTTAAAAAGGATTGGACTTCTTCCGAACGATATGGCAGCACCAAATCAGACTGGTAGCTGCGGTTCTTCCTTCAAGTAGTTGCATGCATGATTGCAGCAGTGACAACTGCTATGTGGACCAATGTCTGAAGATTGGAGGACCCTTAGACTGCGGATTCTTACTCTCTGATTGCACCTATTTGAACCAAAACTTTTCTTCCTTTTGGTAAGTTTAATTAGTAGCTTAAGGATAATTCAAGTAGGTAAGTTTAATTTCCACTAAAATCTTCGTTGCCAAGATGTCCCGCCATCCCGGGCCAAACTCTTTCGCTCTTTTTCCTTTGGGTGAGTCACATTAGAAGTTACTCATTCAACATCATGAGAACCGTAGCTCTGATAAGCTAAGCCACAACATTTAATAAACTAGCTAGAGTGAAACTACTGAAGGCACAGAATAGAAAAAGGAAATTTCTAACAATTCATTTTTGTTTATTTTTGACAGTAAACACCAAAGTAGGGGAATTAACGTGCTGGAAAGTAAAGTCCTCTCTTAGGTGCAAAGGAAATACCACCTGTGAAGAACAGTACCATCATGAACACCACTTACTGGCTTGTTCTATAGTTCTTAAAAGACTAATTTTGTGTTGTGTATCACACAAGAGGTTTTTCAGAGTGCATCTTTTCCACGCCAACTTCATCAACACTGCTGTCGCTTCCTTTGTACTTATACCACTTTGCACATATTATGAAGTAACCAAAATTTAGGACCTCCACTGCAGCAACCAAGTAATAGAAGTACTCCAACCTCCCCTTGTTAAGATCATCGGGCAACCAGTTACCGGTAGCAGCCCCTGAAGTTGCCCTGTGAAGTATTGACACCAAGGAACTACTCAAGTAACTTGCCCCAGCAAAACCAACAAATAAGAAAGACCCACCAATACTTCTCATGTTTTCTGGGAATTGCTTGTAGTAGAATTCAACTTCTGCGACAACCGTAAATGCTTCAGAAAGTCCTATTAGTGTCAACTGAGGTACCAACCACATACCAGACAGAGGAGAAATTGCACCTCTTCTTGGTTCTATACCAATTGGGTTAGCAAGAGCTAGAGTTCTTCTCCTTTCTTCAACAATGGCAGATATAAGCATGGTGACTATGGTAAGAACCATGCCCACACCCATCCTTTGCAGGACTGTGATGCCAGCTTCTTTGCCGGTGAATCTTCTAAGTGTAGGGACTATGACTCGGTCATAGATAGGTATCCCGATGGTGAGGCCGAGCATGGAGAAGGCAATGTAGGAGGCAGCAGGGATCTCGAAACCGGTACTGCCAAGGCGTCTATCAGTTTGAAGGGCTTGGAAGACAACGTACGTTTGCTGTTGGACCGTCGCAACGTAGTATATACTGGCTTCAGCCCAGATGGGAATCACTCTCATCATGCATTTTACTTGTTCTACTTGCTGCATACTGCAAAGTCTCCATGGGTTGGCTGCTGATCCGTCAGATTTTACTTGGTTTTCAGGGGTACTGATCGCGGCTTTGTCTAGAAATCTGCAAGAAGTAAATTAATTCCTTTAGCATACGTCATGAATTGCGAGTAATTGTAGGTGTTCCGTTATGTGACTTGTCATACAATCAATCGAGTTCATGTGTAACTAGATTTGATTTTGCTGTGTCCTAAAGTAGCGTGAGAAGACAACTTGGAAAAAGCAATATATGGGGCTCGCAATCTGATATAAGGAATGAACGTAAACAAGATGGCATACGCTAGTAGATAAGCAGTTCATATTACCTGAATTGATCAGTGTAAGGAAGCTTGGAGTTGATAGAATCTTGTGGGATGTGGTTGAAAAGGGAGAGACGCGGTTCTTCAGGTATCTGTAAATGGCGCTTCTTGACTGTAACAAATATAACCTGAAGTATGCTTGCTAAAGGGCTACCTTCTGGTTTAAGTTTCACGTATATTCGTGTACCCAAGAAGAAGAGTGCACACGACAAGAACATCAGAAAGGCAGGGATCGCCAGCCCCCAGGCCCAGCTCACGTTGGATTGCACATATACGATGATTGTTAAAGATACCATCATGGCAAAAGTAAAGGTAAAGTAGTACCAATTGAAGAAGCTTCTGATTCCCCTCTTTCCAGATTCTGTGTTGGGATTGAATTGGTCAGCACCGAAGGCTAAGTTACACGGTCTAATGCCACCTGCCCCAACAAGCAACAACTAGAAATCCTAGCCCACTTAGCAGAAAGGCCAGTTGCCATGGTGTTGCTCCACGGCATTCCCCTGTCTTGTCTGCTCCACAGGAGGGAGGATGCAGCTTTGCAATAGCTGCTGTTAATGTCAGCATAAGCATTCCCTGTTAAGATAGAGAAACACAATAAAGCGAAGTGGAAAGCTGTTACTGATTTGCAAAGAATGAATGCTTGGTCATTGATCCTAAGTTTACATGGTTAATTAACCATGTCTAAGAGCCAGCATGGTTTGTTTGAAATTTGAAGATTGTGAACAGAAGTGCTAGCAATACCATTAAAGAGGCAACTGAGGCAAATCCCAGCGTCTTGTAACGGCCAAAGTAGGTGTCGCACAAGAACGCTCCTAGTAAGGTAGCAAAGTTGGTGGTACCATTGAAGACGTTGACAAGAGTTGTAGCAGTTATACTGTTCATGTTGAACACAGTAGTGAGATACACTAAAAGGTTGGTTGAGGTTCCAATGGTCCCACGCTTCTCAAAGGTCTCATTGCCTGTATTAATCGTTCATCAAATAGTAGAAAAAAAAACAAAACAAAACATGCTGTAGCAGAAAATGGTATGCTCCCTGTCTCTGCTTCTCATACCTATTACAAATGGCATGGCTTTAATTCCTCTGTAGTTCAGCTGAGGCTCACATGTCTTCATGTCCTTCTCGTTCTTCATGTCTTTCCGTGTCATCATTGTACTGGGTTTCAATTATCTTTGTTAATGGCACAGAAACTCCCATATAACGTACAACAGAGATATAAGTAGTTGAGAGGTTTAAAATTGAATCCTCACAATATACGCTTCTCATTAGTTTATGTTATCCTTCCTGCTTGGAGAGTCGTTTCCTTCACCTTCAGCATTCCTTGTCGAGACAACCCAACAAAGAGTTTTGAAAAAAATTTAAGTCGTCAATCTTGACCTTGCATGCAGGAAATTCGGAAGATTACTTTGTTTTTTCTGCTGATTTGTTCGAATAAATTTAGTGAAAAGAGGCGGACAAACCAGGGAAAGAAATAGAAGGTCATTCTTTTCACTTAAGAACCTTAACGATGATGTCCCTAGGAAGACGTCAGAAAGCAAGTTGTGAGCTTACGTGCTTCAAGCAGTTGTGAAGTTTGCGGTGCTTCGCGTAGATTTGCACCTCTTGATGTGGCAAAAAACCAAAACCATTTTTCTTACTTAGAAGTAAAGCCTAATTACGAAGAAATTAGGGAATTAATTAATAGCTCTCGGCCTTCTTTGTTATTGCTTATTTAACAACCACACACCTTCACTGGCGGATCAAGGATCAAAATTCATGAGGGTCGAACTTTAAAAGCGAAATTAAAAAAAATTTCTTCGTAATGCAAAAAATTGTCTTAGAGTGTGTTCGGTTAAGGTGTATTCTGAGGATTTTTTGTGTTTTGAGAATTTTTATGTGATGTTAACTTTATTGGTATGCGTGTTGTAGTTATATTTATGTGGTGTGAAAAATTATGTTTGGTTGTAGAATCCTGAGGATTCAAAAAATCCTGAGGATTCTTCCTAAACGAACATGCCCTTAGAATGACAATATCGAAAATTAAAGACTAAAAGTATTAAAAATATTAGAATACATCTACTGTACTATGTACTATGACTGAGAGATTACAATTGCTTCCTATGTTTTTGCATCTTCTAAAAATGTTGCAAAATGACTTCGTTCTCAATAGTTTTAAAAACTTATTGCTCGATGTACACTATCATGCAATCATTCATCCAGTCATCTCTCATCTTATTACGTAAATCACTCTTGATGATCTTCATCGCATAAAATACTCTTTCAACGGTTGCAGTCGCAACTGGTAAGACCAATGTCAACTCAATAAGTCGATAAACTAATGGAAATAAAGTATTTTTTTGTCTCAACCATCTTCATAGCAAGACCTCCAATATCTTGAAGCCTAGAAAAAATATTATTTCTTCTAACATCTCTAATATAGGTATAAAGCTGATTTTTAAGTATCAAATGATCATCTACTGTGAAATCTTCTATATAAAGCTCAGTAAGTCGACGTAACTTAGCATGATCAAACGCTGAGAATGAATTTTTTGGATCAAGACATACTATGCAAAGAAGTAACTCTGTACTTTATTTTGTGAACCGATTATTCATCTTCTGAATGATCAAATAAATAACCTGACAAAACAATTCCACACGAAAATGATGGAAATAAGTAATAGTTTTCCCTCCACGCCTTGAACGACTACGAGTTGGTATAATGTCTTCCATATTCGACACACTAATAGAGTTATCTACACATAAAGTTTTGGCTTATTCCAAAAATTCATTTCATTCTATATCTCTCATTTCTTGCAACTGTTCATTCACAACTTCAACCAAACTCATAGCATTAATAATGTCTTGTTTCAAAGCTTTCCTCCAATCAATATGAAAACTATAATTTTCATAGACCACCCCCTTTACATTCTCAAAAAGTCAATTGGTTGGGGATGTTATACGCTAAGATGGGCTAATTTTATGGTCCACAAATTTCATGAATTATATTTTTCTTTTTCACATTGATTTGGGTCTTCGTAAGAAATGTGGGTCTTCGTAAAAAGATCCGTCTGAAGCTCTAAGGAAAAGTATGACATTAAATCTTGTAGAAAGTGATGATGAATTTTATAAGGATGTTTGAGGGTGAAAATTTTGAGTATTGGGGTTTGAGAAATAATATAAAGTAAAGATATGTTATGAGAGTTGGTGAAAAAGTAAAGAGAGAGAAGATTTTTAATAAGTATTATAATAATAAAAAATTATGTGGTAAATTTTTTATGATTAAACCCAAATATTTGGGCACCAAACATACCCAAGAAGATATAAGAAAAAAAATTATAGTAGATTATTGGAGTTCACTTAACATATAGGTAAATTTTGAGGAGGCTAGTGTGACGGTTTATGACTCCTCATTTAAGTCACTTGTATTCTAAGGGAAATCAAATCTAAGATTAAAGGCCTTATTCGTGATTGTATGGATTAACTTGGATTCTATTTGCTTAGCACAACAAAATTAAATAAACTTTCGCAGAAAAAATAAATGTTTTTGATAAGATCTAGCCTTCCACGTGTCCATTTGGAACGCATTAGATATCATATTCCAGTCCGTGTGTTGTACATAGGATTCTCATCTTCCGGCATAGATTTTAAAAAATATATCACTACGTGTCCAACTGCCAGTAATTAGAACACACTTCGAAAGTCCAGAATCCGATGGGAAAAGTTAAGCAGAGTGAAAACGACATTTGCCCTCTGGGCGTCGTGTCTGAAACGGTCTCCCTCTCTCTCTCTCTCACTTTCAGAGGTCATTCTTCTTCTTAGAGCTCTTAGCGGAGCTTCATATCTAATATTTTGTTCCAAATGACTCCTCAGTCCTTCCGCAGCGGAGCTTCAAGAACCTTGAAAGGATACCCTTTTCATGAATTGGCTTGAGTCTATGGGATCGGGTACCCGCTTTTAAATTTTAACATAATAAAAAATTACAATATAATCTCTCTCTTCGTCACATCATTACTTTTCACTATAATAAATATTATAAATCACCTCTCTTCACTTTTTCACTAAATTCAATACACTAAAATTTTATCTTTTCCAAAATTTTAACACTCAAACACAGTCTTAAACAGTGGCCAGCTCCACAAACAAAAAGTGACAACGATGGAATGAATAACGTGCGTAGTTAGGGATATGTTTGAGCCGTAATAAGTTGGACTCAAAATTTTAGATTTAATAATAAAAAATTTACCACATAATTTTTTATTATTATAATATTTATTAAAAATCTTATCTCTTCCCTTTTCACCAATTTTCATAATATATCTTTACTTTATAATATTTCTCGAAACTTTAAAATTTTGACCGTCAAACAGACCCAGATGGTCAGTCGTGAGTTTTACCTATAATAGCCTACAAATTAAAAAAAGTCGGCGCGTCCTTTGTTGACTGACAAACATGCAGTCCAATCCTATTTCCACAGCCGCTCTCGCACGGACTTAATTCCCAGTGCAATTATTGTTTACATCGAGAAACTTTGAACATATTAACATTGCAAAGGAATGTGCACGTCCCAAATTGGCTGCGCGGTAATCGTTGTCGTAAGAGTTATAGTCAAATCTGTGCAGAGAGGTCACTGACAAGTGACAAGTCTAATCTGTGATTCTGTATAGCTTTGCAACCTTTCGTTAATTCTTAAAAAAAAATTCCAATCATTTTTATTAATTTTAATATTTTTTTACAAATTCTACTAACATTTTATAAATATCCAATGACTTTTAACAAATTTCATCCACTTTCACGAATTTTTCATTAATTCTAAAAAAATCTACACTATCTCTAATAAAAACAAACACAAATTTGCTAACGTAACCAATATGTCTAATATTATTTCGGTGGTCTCTCATCTATCAACGTTTTGGAAAAACGTTTTGGAAAGATTATTTTTCAAATATCTCAGTCTTAACGTTTCAGTTTTGACAAGACTCTTGTCTATATATGACGAGAGTCGTGGATTAAATCTGAGAATAATTTTTAGGATTAATTATAAAAAGTTTTCTCAAATTATCCATTTATTTTAAAATTCTCCATAAATTTGAACTTGTCATAACCTGCCTATTTAAACTTAATTTATTGTGTCAAACACATTTTGATGCATTTGTAATGATGTCGTAAGACATATTCCGTCACACGTGATAAATACGTGAGCTCCCTCATAATTAAAAGACCAAGATGCCCCAGTTATTATTCTTGGAAATTGAAAGTGGATTTTGTCCTTTCTTCCTCACCTACAACTCAAGAACCTCTTTATTCCTCGTCCACGGTTTTCTCACTTGTTTACAAATCAAACATGGGCACATTCTTGGGGAACGTGTTGCACGGGACATGCAAATATATGTGGACGAACGAGTGCATGTACAAAAGGGAATGGAAGAAAGGGCAATGTAAGCGGCAAAGGCAAGTTCTCGTGGCCTTTGGGAGCTATATTTCAGGTCAAGTTTGATGGAGGGTCTCGCCACCTTCATCGGGCCCGATGGCGATACCAAATGGGGCGTTTGTTTGTGGAAATATTGAGATTTTGGAAATTTTGGATATTGGGGTTTGTGAAAAAATATAGTATTTTATAAAAAAGTGAGGAGAGAGAAGATTTAATTGAATAGTATAATATTATTTTATAATTTAATGAGGAGAGAGATATTATTTTATGATTGCTGGAAATGTTGAGGGTTGGAAAAATTGGGAAACAAACGCCCCCAAAGAGTCTGTGTTTGTTGGTCGATTGTGACATTAAGAAACCGGGATAGATGATATCCAAGGGACATAAGAACTACGATTTGATGCTTAATCCTCAATTGGGTATCAGGTGTTTTTTATTTTTTATTCTCGTTCTCTATCTTGTTTATGTACATTTTTTGTTTTGTTCGTCAGTCTTGCATGGAGTTACGACAGCTTGGGTGGTGATTTTTGCAGCAATAGAAATGATGTTTTTTTCTTCGAACAACTTTGAAGACCAAGCTCAATAGCTAGATATTGACTCTACCACCTCCCTATATAAATAGCCAGATATTCTCATTCATATTGAATCATCTGATATTCTCTCAAGTCTTACTTCTCTAATAATTCATCTTCTCCATATCTAACTTGGCCGTCTGAGTCTCCGGACCCGAGGCCATCCCCCTCGGTGATTCTTGCAGGTTCACTTGGCTTTCGAGCATATTGGTGATTCTTGACTTCATCAAGTTTCCGAGCACTGTGGTGATTTCTTGGCATCATCAGTTGGCGTCGTCTGTGGAAATCCTCAAAAAAAGCCACATCCAAACACTTTACGCTCACCACAGCAGCTTTCAACCACCTCATGTGCATCCTTCTTTCATCATAATGCATTCCTCTGTAGGAATACCGAAGAACGACTAGCCACCTCTGGTCACAAACACAGAATTCATCCTCAATAGGGACGTTGTGACAAACTCGGATCTCGCCCCCAACAACGATGTATAACTGACCACCTTGGTCCAGACCGTGGAGAAACTTATTCACCAGATTAGCCCGACCTATACAACGTGATCGAATTGGGAAAGTCCTACACATATTTAATTTATCAGGCTACTGATAACATCTCTTTGTCTAACCTCGTTTATCTTAACATCTAATATTTATCTTATTTAACATAACAACCTGTTGGATTTATCTTTTCTAAGCAGAGCACCCTGCCCGGGAAAAAATCCCCGCAAAGGTCCAACCCTACAGAGGTCTAATAATACCGAGTACCCCTACAGAGGGTCAACTCCGCCGAGCGCACCGCCCGGGACATGCTACCCGCAAGCTTGCCTCGATCACTCGCCCTACAGAGGCGCAACCCTACAGAGATCTAAAAATGCTGAGTACCTCTACAGAGGGGAACTCCGCCGAGCGCTCCGCCCGGGACAAGCTTCCCACAGGCTTGCCTCGATCACATGCCCTGCCCGGGACAACATCCTCGCAGAGGCTCGACAGTGGCGAGAGCACCGATAATGTTACTGTGCCACATGCACCTCTTGGTCTCAGCGACCCAAAAATCTTATCTCTTTATCTACCCTGAGAATTTCGTTATATTTTATTTAACATAACGAGCTATTAGATTTATCTTTTCTATGCAGAGCACCCTGCCCGAGATAAGATCCACACAGGCTTGACTCGATTACATGCCATGCTCAGGACAACATCCCTATAGAGGCGCGACAGTGCCGAGAGCACTGATAATGTTACTGTGCCATAGGCACCCCTTGGTCTCAGCGACCCTGAAATCTTATCTCTTTACCTACCCTCAGAATTTCGTAGTATTTTATTTAACATAACGAGCTATTAGATTTATCTTTTATGTGCAGAGTACCATGTCCGGGACAAGATCCTCACAGGCTTGACTCGATCACATGTCTTGTCGGGACAAGATCCCCGCAGAAGCCCGATAGCGCCGAGCACCATACCGGGGACAAGATCCCCCCAGATGGTCAACTCCTCCGAGTATCCTGTTCGAGACTTGATGTCAGTGCCGAGAACATCACTATTGTTATTATGCCACAGACACCCCTTGGTCTCAGCGACCCAGATATCTTATTGACAATTTCTGTTTACCTATCCTGACTATTTCATTGTATTTTATCTAACATGACAAGTTTGTGGCTTTATTTTATCTGATAATTCAGATATCTAGTCGTTCTTTACAAAGTGTCAAACGCACCCCAATCGAGTACCCCCGCCTCGGACAAGTTTCGAGCGGCGGGTCTAACTCGCTAGTGCCAAAGGCACCCTGATTGAATACCCCCGCCCCGGACAAGCTCTGAGCGGTTGTTTTAACTCGCCAGTGCCAAAGGCACCCCGATCGAGTACCCCCGCCTCGGACAAGCTTCGAGCGGCTGGTCTAACTTGCAATTGCCAGAGGGACCTTGATCGAGTTCCCATTTATATTTTCTCAGGCTCAATTACTCTTTCAATACTAAATGCCTTTTGGGATCTAACTTTGCCGTCAGAGTCTCCGGATACGATACCGCCCCCTTCTTTTCAGATCTGGTCGAACTCTACTGAAAACCTTGCTCGAGACTTTGATCTTACCAGCAGCTGAACTACTCCAAAGTACCCTGCTCAGAACTGAATCTCAACAGGACAACTGACCCAATCAGGGACTTGATCTTCGGTCCAACCTACATTATTTTTTCGGTTGAAAATGGGGAGACTACTGATGGGCCATGAAATACTCGGCTCGACCAGACCACTCGGGCTCGGGCTGATTAGCCGGTTAGTAACCCCGAGTAGTCGACCGCGCGTTGACACCTGTAATCCGATCTCACATAGAAGACTTGACTATCCGAGGACTCCTCATGCATATTTGAATTGCCGGTGGCGCTCTTCTAATACAATTCTACAACAAGACTCCTGGTCAGATAATGATGTTAGATACTTCAGGACTCCAGGTAAGATGAGGATTTTAGAGACTTCAGGACTCCAGGTAAGATGAGGAGTCCTGAAGACCATACCTTTAAGACTCCCTTTGTGACTCTACCACCTCTCTATATAAATAGTCAGGTACTCTCCTTCATATCGAATCATCTGATATTCTCTCAAGTCTTACTTCTCTAATAATTCTTCTTCTTCGTATCTAACTTGGCCGTCGGAGTCTCCGGACCCGAGGTCACCCCCTCGGTGATTCTTGCAGGTTCACTTGGCTACCGAGCATATTGGTGATTCTTGACATCATCCGGCTTCCGAACACCGCGATGATTTATTGGCATCATCAGTTTGCATTTTTTGGTCCTTTATTTTGTCTTTCCGAGTATGTAACCAAGTTATTCTTTCACCACCATAAGTGAGAGTTTTTTTTAACAAAAAAGATACCTACTAATCCATCGTTTGTGAAAATAGGCCTGAATGTCAGAATGTGGTTGGGTGGGTAAGCTCTTCTCACTCTTCCTCTGGGTGCTCTACTTCTCCGCAGATAATGCAACGAGTGTCGTCAATTCAGAACTCGAAATTATGTAAATTTTTACTTGGTTGTTTTCGTTCTCCAGATAGTGATATTTACAAGATTCATCTAATTATTTGCAGATGAATATGCTATTGAGAAAAAACGATTGGAAGACGTTGTAGATAAAAGGTGCCCGGATAGCTTCCAGTTGCACGGATGCAAATCGAAGATGATCGGCCATCAATGAGCCGAGTATTGCAGTTGCTAGAGCAAGAGGTCACTGCGGCCAGTGATGTCTCATTATGCAGGACCCTAACAAATGATTGCCAGGTCCGATAACAATTTACACGGGATATCTCGTGGTGCTGGTGCGGAGTCTACAAGATGCATCTGAGCCCACTATCGAGTCCAAAGACGAGGGTAGTAATCGGTGGGCCCAATAAGGATTTGCACTTTTAGCCCTCAAAAGCCTATCACAAATGGGTTCGACTGCAAACAAATATCGAGGTGGAAAGAGATGGGTTTTTAGGAACGAATTGGGTCGTGAATTTTCTTTCCTTTTTGTGCTATTTTTTGGTCTCAAACTCGCAAAATCTTCTCTAACACTTGTGTTGCATTCTAATTTTTCTCATCATGAAGCAAACAAAGCACCATGACTAGGACACCATGAAAGGTTTTTTTTTTTTAAAAATAGAGCTCAAAATAAAGTATAATATATGAAATTTGCTTGAATGTTTATTTTAGAAACTAGATTTTTGATAAATATTTACATTTATTGTTATGTTACGATAGATAAATGAAAAATCTTCCAAAATTTTGGCCTAAAAAAATAGATCTAAAAAAGCCGACATGTTGAATGGAATTTTCGATTTCAATTCCGGAATAAAAAAAAATTCCAGTGAGTACCTGAACAGATTCGTTGTGGTACCTATTCCTATTTGGATGAATCTATCCTAAAAGGCGAAAGGAAGAATTTTGAAAATAATACAAGTAATGACTATTATAATAATAATAATAATAAGTTAGAATATTCATCCGTCGTAAGCGAGAGTATTTATTGAAAAATTAACAATCTCGTTCTCTTTCTCTGAACAAAAGAAGTTGTGTTGTGTTATATAGACAGCTCAACTGTTATATTTGGATATAAAGCGATGCGAACTTCTCGAATGATTTGTTACCTAAAAAACACTTCATTCAAGCAGAAATGATATCAGAAGATACTTGTGAATGGTAAGTTTGGGTGTTACCCATGATGTACATGGTAGCTTTCCATCCTCTTCGTTTTCTAGGAAAAGCACGAGGAGAAGCGGGTGGAGGGTCTTTCTCTGCTGGCCCGAAGAAGTATAAGTTGCATTTTCCTTTTTTTCTTTTTCCGTATCTCACTATATCTCTTGGAAGTTAGGAACCTACTTTCAGTCTTTCAGTACTTTGTCTTCTTCTTTTTTTCTCTGAGGAACCTACTTTATCTAATCATGTTTTCTTCTGCTCATAATTACAATGTCTACTATTTAAGCCCGGACTGCACTCCCCAAAAGCGCTCAGAAATGGTTGTATCCCTGGTGATATCAACAGGGCAATTTTCATGGAGTGGCTGTGATTTAATGCTATTCGCGATGACCAAAATGTTGGTTTAGAATGGGTGAAAAAAGTGAAAGAATTATATAATTAATTTGAATGAATTTTTTATAATTATTAAAATAAAAATAGATAATTTAATGAAGAGAGATATTATTTTATTAAATTTTTGAGAAGCAAATACCACCTTTATATTGGATAGAGATTTTAGAGTGGACTTGCATGGACTTCGATAGTCAACATGCATGCAACGTGGCAAATAAATTTTCACCCATTTCAAATATCTTTGTTGTCATCACAACTAATTAAATGGTATAAATGGTAGGTATTAGAACGGATGAAATCGTAGTGGTTCATTACGCAGAAATTTTAGTTTTCATACGTGAGCTTTTTTGGCCAATTTTTTTTGGCACGAATGGGCTTTTAGGCATTTTGGATCGGAATTTTGGTCAAATTTTTTGTCATATATTATAAATTAACTATAGATAAAATATAAAATAAATATTCATCTAAAATTTACAATAAACATTCATCTAAATTTTAAAATATAAAATAAAATTATAGGTATCGAAAAACAAAATCCTTTCTTCATTTGAGCCATTTTTTTATTAGAACCAGATTGTATGTACCGGAATCAGAATCAGAAATTACCCTTATGTACGAATTATTTGCCTAACCCTACATGGTGCTAAAGTCTTAACACTAGGGTCATGTTCGTTTTGTAAATTATCGGAGGATTCGCATCCGAACTCGTTCATGTTCGGCGAGTTTCAGCTGCATTAGGATTCAACATAAAACATTCCGAAAATGCCCTGCAAAAGTTGACGTTTAATGACTAAAAGCCCCTCAAACAAAGCGTAAAGAACAGAAAACGTTAAGGGTAAAATGAGATTATGACCCTACTCCTGCATCCGGACTGCAGCAAAGCTGTTATGTCCCCTGCGCCAGTGCGTCTTGTCCCCTGCGCCGCTTTGAATCATCGTCGAACAAAATGGCCTCTGTCTTCACAAAAGCAATTGTGACTTTATCTCACTTTGTCGTTTTGTGATTTTGTGTTTTTTTTTGTTAAATATCTTTAAAATATTCAAATTTTAGTAAAATAATAAAAATAAATTCAAAAAATAATAAAAATAATTTTAAACATCATCATTATTTTTTACACATCATCAATCTCTACACAAACACCAATACAACTTTAACAACACATAAATATTCACAAAACTCTTCAAATCTTACAAAATTCTTCAACGCGAACATAACCTAGATGTTTAACCGGTGGAATTAGGTTTCAGGAGTGATTTCAAAAGTTGCTTTGGTTTTGGGTCTTTGGCCCATATTTGCAGTCCTTGTATGACTGTTGGGGCCTAACCCCAACCCCTTAATTATCCTTTTCCATAGAAAAAATATTAATATATTGTAATTTGGCCAAAGTTATTTTATGATGGTTTTCATTTTGCTCTTCTTTGGCGGGAATGCCTAAAGCAATTGGGTGAAAGTAAAATTCAAAAAAGGGAAAATAATTAATTAGTGATTTATCAGAGTCCAGCACAACGAATGCAGAGAAGAAGTTGGGTGGAGGGATTTGCATACCCACTGCAGGGAGTGGGGCACCGACATTATGTCCACATTTTGTTCGGTTCCAAAACAATAGTATGAAGAGCACCGATTATTATTGCATCTATGTATTAAAGTTGAGAGTCCTGTATTATTAAAGTAATGTAAGCTATTGTATCTAAAGACTTATAAATAAAGCCTTATATAATCTCATCAAAAATATAAGTGAAATAAGCAATAAGCCCAGTTGGGCATTTCACAGTAGATATAAATATATAGACCGAACCACTTAAATTTTGTGTCACCGTAAACCAAATGACATGTGGCTCACTTCTGATGGATGGGCTGAAGAAGTTCAGCTGGAATTGGGGACGGGTTGACGCAATGTATATGCAGATAGGTCCGTCTATTTGAGTGTAGCCGCAATAACAATCTGACCGGCGAAGACATTCATCATGAGGGCACACAAAATTGCTCAAGGTTATGTTCGTTTTCTATATTTTTTCAGGATTCAAATATATTCACAAAACTACCAGCGAACATATTCAGAATTCAAACACAAACACCAATACATTTTACACAATCTCCAACGACTTTTTACTTTTTAAAATTTTTTTTCTCTATACTTTTTCACATAACTCTAATATTTTTTTATTAAACAATTACATCAAATCATTTATCTCTCTACTTGACACAAACATCAATAAAACACTAAAACACTATTCAACATAAATATTCACAATTTCTCTAAAATCCTACATTTTTACTCAAATCAATCGTATCCCAAAACAAACCGAGTTACAGGCAATACAAGGAAAAAATCGTCAGCTTTAGAACCCAAGTTATATCGTCTGAAAGTTTTGCGGCGAGCACGAAACTATAGCATAAACAAGTGTCGTCCTCTAAACTTCCTGCTCCTACCTAAAAAAAGGAGCTGGTAAAAGAACAAGAAAATATGAACATAATGTATAAATATTATGTGGCTAGAATGTACTGATACGTGGACAATCGATGACATTATTTAATTATTCATATGCGGTTGGGAGGTGGCTGGTGGGGGGAATGATTTTCCGGTTGGGAGGTGGCCGGTGGGGATCGACCTGTTCATGTAGCGGTCAACCTGTACTTGATGGCTCTCATTCGCGGGTGAACAATAATTTTCAAATTAATTAACTTGGACAATTTCCGTCATTTTCTTCAATATTACGATATCTAATTATAAAATAAATTAATTTTAATCATTTTTAATTTATGTTTTAGCCTATAAATCCACCATTAAGCTATTTGCTTCCTTAAAAGGGTCAGCAGACACGTACACTGCAACCTCGACTTTTTCGAATAGATGTTGAAAGGCCTTTTCAGGCAACCGGTGTGTTTAAAATGTCCGGGACTCTCTACGCAGGAATATATATATATATAATACACTTTACGTTAGGGTTGGCCCCTTGCTTCAAATGGTAGTTTGTATACGTGTTCTTTAAAGACCGGCGAGTTTCCGAATTTTCCGAGTCGAGAAATAGAGCTTAAAGTCCCCTTCCTGACTTTTTTTTGTTTGTTGAAATTTTCACCGGACAACGGCTACTTTTTTCTGCTCGAGTTTCAATGCCAACTTTTGCTCTGCTCAAAAACATAAAAAAGTGAACTCCCTCCCTCTCTCTCCCTCTCTGTGCTTCAAATAATTATTACTTTAATCCAATTCTCATGATAAATCCTCCACCATCATCACGACTCCCCCTTCAATTCCACTCCACCCACCACTGTTATCATAAAAGATTCGCTTCGCCGCACACTTCCCCCTCATTTCTTTGCTTCCACAGTGACTCGGTGTTCCGACAAACCACAAAACTAAAAACTTTACCCAGTAAACCCTCCCGGAAGGAAGATGGAAATGCGCATGCTTGTTCGGGTCTTGCCTATTATTTTTGCAGCTGCCATTTTGAGCCCTTGTTCTCTTGCTCTAACTCAAGATGGTAAGCCCCATTGCATTTCGTCTTCCATATTTGGGTAGATGTAATTGTACGGTTCTTGAGAACTTGGTGGGAGGAAGCAAATATTAAAGAGGAACTTCCCTCTGAAGATCTATTTTTATTTTATTTTTATTTTGTAGTCCAATGCACATTTTCGCCTTTTTTCTTTGTTCCTCAATCTAATGATCTCATGAAAATACACAATCAAAGAGATTAATCAAGACTGCTTCGTCCATAATTTGCATTTCTCCCCAACAATTGCTTTTAACTTTTTGTTCTTTTTGGTGGTGGACAGGGCACTTCACCAGAACGGCTTACATGGGATTATCCCTAATGAAATTACAAATTGTACTGAGCTCAGAGCTTTGTATGTCATCTGGTGCCCTAACCTTTTTTTGCTTTTTAATTTTTTGGTTTGCGATTATTTTCTGTTTGATTATATGTATTGTCTCGCCTCCCCCTATTCCCCTTTTAGGTACTTGAGGGGAAATTATCTTTGGCACTACCTTGTACCCTTTCTTTTTGTGTTAGACACTACGTTGTAGTTCTTGTTATTCAATTCCTCCAACTTATTAGAATGCACAAATATGTGTATACTGCTTTTTGTTTGTCACTCATTGCTTTGTGGCTGGAACTATTTGTCACCTAGTTAATATGGTTAATCTTTGATAATTTTCTAACATGAGAAACCAAATATAGGAATATATCAAGCAATTCGTTGAAGGGGGCTATACCTTCCTCTATTGGCCGTCTAACACATTTGCGCCTTCTGTAAGTGTAACAATATTAGTAGCTTTGGGCACAGTTTGTTTCTTATTCATTTTATAGTATAAGAAAAGTGACGATGGCTTGATTGTTTGTCTTTCTCTAATTTATCTTAGGAACTTGTCCACAAACTTTTTTTCTGGTGAGATCCCAGATTTTGGAGCTCTAAGCACATTTGGGAATGCGTCGTGAGTACTGTTTTATCATGTCATCCAGTTGTTACCTCTGTCATCATTTGAATATAAGGCATGCATGTAGAAGTTTTTTTTCCCTGGAGCACCAGTAATTAATAGCTTGTAAAGCGTAAGCAGCAGCTATCGATTCTTAGGCACAGGCTGATTGCCCAGTTTGGGTGATGTGACAATGAAGTATGAAACATGGTGAAATGTGATTTGGTCTTTTTGGAGTTTGGATGAGGAGGGAAGTACTAAGCTATATAAGTCTGCATTGCATATTGAGATGCTGGGTTGATATGTCTCCGCTACTGTATACTATATGGCTTCAAATCATTTGAGACTTGTGTACTAATTTTTTATGGAAATGATCCGACTGGAAATATAGAGGTTAGCATGTGGATGCCTTGACTTGATATCAGTAATTTTAGCAGTATCCCTTTAGCATTTCCTACTTTGGCACTTCTATTCTCCCTGTCATTTCCTCTGTTCTATTTTTGTTTCTTATGAAAAGGTAGGTACAGGAAGGGAGTAATTTATTAGTCTTAGGTTATTGTCTCGAGATCACAAAGGCAGTATTCACACGCCTGCAATAGTTGTCAGCATCCAGAAACTTTTTAGTGTATACTTCCATGCAGTAGTAACATTTGTGAACAACTTCTATAGCCTGCCTTCTTTAGTCTTTTGTGTTTATTGTTTTATGATCCATTACTGTCGTGTTTGTTAAAAGCTGCACTGCTTGTGCATAGGTTTTTTGGAAATCTTGACCTTTGTGGCCGACAAGTACACAGGCCATGTAGGACTTCAATGGGATTCCCCGTAGTGCTACCACACGCTGAGAGTGATGAAGCAGCAGGCAAGTTCTAAGTAGTGTTTATTGGGTTCTAGTTGGTTAACGAATTGTCCGATGAGATCTGGTGTCTAGTTCTGTAAAATCACATTCAGTATATTTCAATTGGATATCCACAAGGTAATTCTTGTTTGTTTGTTGTGGGTTTTCTGCAGTCCCTACCAAGCGATCTTCTCACTACCTCAAAGGAGTGCTGATCGGTGCAATGTCCACAATGGGCCTTGCACTTGTTGTTATCCTTGCTGTACTCTGGGTTTGGTTGCTTTCAAAGAAGGAAAGAGCAGCTAGGAGATATACGGAGGTCAAAAAGCAAGTCCAACGAGATACAAGTGAGCTTGATGCTTTCTAAAATCTGAGCATTTCATCCTTTTTTTTCATCTGTTTTGTAATTGACAATAAACCTTGACTTATGAAAAGGCACAAAACTTATTACTTTCCATGGTGACTTGCCATACCCGTCATCTGAGATCGTAGACAAGCTGGAATCTCTTGATGAAGAGGATGTTGTTGGGTCTGGAGGGTTTGGTACTGTATACAGGATGGTTATGAATGATTGTGGAATATTTGCTGTTAAAAGAATTGATCGAAGTCGCGAAGGATCAGATCAAGTGTTTGAGAGGGAGTTAGAGATCTTGGGTAGCATCAAGCACATAAATTTGGTAAACCTGCGGGGTTACTGCAGACTCCCAGCTTCAAAGCTTCTTATCTATGACTATTTGGCTATGGGCAGCTTAGATGATTTCTTGCATGGTGCGTTTCATAATTTTGGACTTTCTGGTTATTATTTACATTCTAAATCATGGAGTTTTGTGTGGCAATTAAAGAAACCAATGTGTTTGAACCAAATGTACAAATCAGCTCTTGTTTTGCTGGTAAAGTTCATCAGTATTTGAGCTTTTGTTTCTCTTTGATTCTCACATGATTGTTGTAATACTGATCTCTTTGAACGGTGCTTTGCAATTCCTAGTAATATTAGCAATCAAAGATTGAACGAACTTCTTACGAAAGTTACTTACCAGGCTAGGCAATCGTACTGCCCAAAATCCTTACTGCTCTTTAGTGCTGCCTCTCAGTTATTCTGCTTAGATTGAAGCAGCTGAACTTTAGGTGTTTGTTTAGTTTTATTTCCTTTGTGTTTTTGCTATCAATTTAAGTTTGCAAGATGTGAATTCAAGTCATCTCGTGTAACATAATATGTCATTGGTCATTTGACTTCTGTTGTTTTGGTGTTCTTTTTAGAACATGGACCTGAAGATCGTTCCTTGAATTGGGGTGCCCGATTGAAGATAGAGCCCTTGGTTCTGCCAGGGGTCTAACATACTTGCACTATGACTGCTGTCCAAAGATTGTGCATCGTGACATAAAATCCAGCAACATTCTCCTTGATGAAAATTTGGAGCCTCGTGTATCAGACTTTGGTCTTGCGAAGCTTTTGGTTGACGAGGATGCCCATGTTACGACTGTGGTTGCTGGCACTTTTGGTTACTTAGCACCAGGTACATGTTTTGATTTGGCATCATGATATCTACGCTCCAAAAAAGAGAAGAAACTTAATCTTTTATTAGTTTAATGTGCACTTCTTGCTATTTATATTGTGGTCTTGTGATGGTTTCTTCGATAGAGGATGCAATTTGACGTCACTTTTTTCAGGTGTTCCGGCAAAATGACATACCATGAGGGCCACGAGGCCTCATCTCAATTTGAACTCCTTATAATGAATATGAGGAAAAGCGTTTTGGGTGATTCAGAGAACAATTTTCTCGAACATGCGCAACCTTGAAACAGTTCACTTTATGACCGAATGAAAACAAACAACACTATTGGATGTTAGTTAAGATCTGCTCTTTGGTGAACATAATTGATTGGGAGATAATGGCGACTTGCTAGTTTTTCAGGTGATAGGTAAATCTAGCTTTCTTGGGGCTACCAAAAAGTATGTGGTCTAAACCTACAGCAGGGCTGTGCATCTCACAAATTCTCACAACGTGATGGTTTTACTGGCACATCACAGCTTTACGACTGGCTAGGACCATTCGGCTTGTGTATACTTGAATCTATTTGATTTCCAAGCAATAGATTGTCCTTAGCAGTCTTTTAACCAAGGAACCTCAAATTTAGGGTGTGAGTCTTTTAACCATGGAACCTCAAATTTAGGGTGTGGTCATCGCTAGAACTCTAGAAACGATTATTAGCAAATGACATGCATCCAGTAGGCCACAATAAAATGTCTTAGTGATGGCACTGTGGAAAATTAGCACCAAAGGAGTGTAAAGTTAGCTTAATGGCAGCAGTTTCAAATGGTTCAGAGAGTATTAGAGTATTCAAATTGTGTTCTTTCCTACTTTCAAGAATTGTATCCAGTGTTTTTGTGAACAGAGTCCATGTTCATCAGTTCTCGCTATTGATTGATTAACTAGAATACAAAACGTATTTCACTGATCCCGAAGGGTGTGGCTTGATGATCCATGTTATTTGTCACTATAATACAGAATATCTACAAAGTGGAAGAGCCACTGAGAAGTCTGATGTATACAGCTTTGGAGTTCTCTTGCTAGAGCTTGTAACTGGAAAGAGACCTACTGATCCATCCTTTGTGAAAAGAGGCTTGAATGTGGTTGGGTGGGTAAGCTCTTCTCAATTTTCCTCTGTATGCTCTACTTCTCTGCAGATGATGCAATGAGTGTCATACAGAACTCGAAGAAGTAGTGTAAATTTACTTTTTTTTTAATCTTCCTTCTCCAGATAGTGATATTTACAAGATTCATTAAAATTATTTGCAGTTGAATATGCTATTGAGACAAAAACGATTAGAAGACATTGTGGATAAAAGGTGCACAGATGCAGATATGGAGACTGTAGAAGCAATTATAGAGATAGCTTCCAGGTGTACAGATGCAAATCCAGATGAGCGGCCATCAATGAACCAAGTATTGCAGTTGCTAGAGCAAGAGGTCATGTCTCCCTACCCCAGTGATTTCTACGAGTCACATTCAGATCATTGTTGATAATACACGTAATAGACACTTTTGAGTGCTAATGCTAGAGAGAAATTTTCCTAGCATGTGATTGTACCTACCCGACCTTGTTTGGTGAGTGATTTGCTCCTGGCTGTGGGGACTGTATATTCTTTTCTCGCAAATGATGGATGTGATTGTTCTCCTGCCTGCATGTTGATTCTGTCTATTTTTATTTATCTTATCTCAAAAAATTACAGTAGCGCATTCGTATCAAGAGAAGCGGATAAAACTAGGGAGATTTGCAGAATTCTTTGTTCCGGTCCAGCATGAAAAATCACATTCGGTACTGTTTTCCAAAGATGTTTTTGAACAAGCTTAAGTGGCAGTCTTCAAACAAGAAACCGAATCAAAGTTAGTATTTGCTCCACCACCATAAATGGCGCCGCTCTCTTTTCCGATATCCCTGCAGTGGCTTTGGTCTGCCTGCCTAACGCATTTGGACAGAGGGACAGTACATTTGGACTAAAGGAATGAGAAAATTATGGAGAACACAGTACAATTCAGCAGTGTCTGGACAGAGGGACTTTGTTGTCAATTTGGACGGTCGATTGCCCCTGTCCCCGGCCGAAAAAGAAAAGCTCTAGTTTCATGGAACTCTTTTTCAATTCAAAAAATAAGGTTCAGTTCCTACACGCAGCGATTGGTGCTTTTGTCATGGAAAATAATTCAGGCGGTTTCTAATCGTAAATTAAGAACATATGACAACCAAAAATTGCAAGCAAGCAGATTATTTGTAAATGGAAGTGAACAGAACTTAGTTTTTCACCTCTACATTCTCCTTAATTTTACTCCGGTGGAATATCAATTGAAAAATTGTCTTCAGGTTGCCTATATAATTTGTCAGAGGAAGCTTGCAGCCAGCTTGGGTGGACCAAAAATTTCTTCTCCTTCTTTGCCTGTCGACACTCCGCCGCTCCAGCAACGTTCGTAACCACATGCGTGACGGAGGGAGAAAGCTCCCTAGAACAAACGGCTCCTAACTCCTCTGCCATTAGCAATAGACGCCAATTCTCGGGATCCAAATCTGAAGGAAAAATATGGGTGAAGAATATATTACATCCGTGAAGTACCATACGACGTTCAAGTATCGATCTGACATCCTTCTGCGCAAGAGTACCAGCATCGGGCTCTGGGCGGAAAAACAGTCGGTGAATCATTTTTAAAGTTTTGAGAATGGTGGCGAGTATTCCTGTAGTCTCACGTTCATCAGTGTCCAATGCAGAAAGAGATACAACACTCTTCTCATCTTCCAAATCAAAATAAAGGTACCTCCTAACACGGATCAAATTTGACTGGTGCTTTTTCCACACATGTTCGGAGTCATCGAGGATAATAACCATGCTTTCCGGCTTCAGCACCACCTCTAGAGTCTTTTCTTCTTCTTGAAGGCAATCTTCACGTGCGATAATCCTCGACCTGAAGTAAACGTTTTCTGGGTCAAGAAACTTAGCCATCCTCCTCGCATAGTATCGTGTCCCCATTGTGTATATATAAATCTCAAACATGGTACTTGCTTCTTTCAGAAAATATTTAACGAATGGCCTCAACTTGGTGATCGCTCTCATCTCTTTCAGAAAAAATAGTGTGCCCTTGGGGCTACGCTGCAAAAGTTCTTGATGCTTTTCCAGATATTTCTGTTGTGATGTTGTTTGAAGCAACGTGTGGTCTAAATCAAGAACTAAAACGAGCTTTTTATCACGCAACAATCTCTTCGACTCCAATTCTCGTAGCCGAGCAATTTCATCGTAACTCAGCCATAAATCCTCATTTATGTACCTAAATGGCATGCCGTATGCTTTCCCCATCTTTTCGTGGCAAACCAAACACTTCCCCCTAAGAACCGTAGTATGTGCACAAATCTCCGTTTCACGTGCATCATCAATATGTTTAGGTAGGTGGTCGGATGATAAATTGAAATCCGACTGTTCTGCATGTTGCGGAGAATCAATCACAGAAAATACCATCTTGATCAGTTTATCCCAATAGTGTAACAGTGCTAGTTGATTGTGTCTTTCTCCTATGCGTATCTGCCTCGTGCGCTATATATGGTGGTGTCTACCGATCTAGAACACGGAGAGGCACCTCCTCCATTGCGAATCAGAGCTCATGGAACACCAAATTCTGACTCCGGCTTTTGCTTACTCCTAGTGGGATTAGAAGACGGATGACAAATAGTCTAGGGTTTCTTCCCAAGTTGATGTCGAAAGGAAACTTGGGTCTTATATGGGGACCGATCTGATGTAGGATTAATCGCGGAATCTACGAGATGCATTTGAGCCCAATATCGAGTCCAAAGACCAGAGTACCAATCGCTGGGCCCAATAAGGATTTGTAGCCCTCGAAAGCTAACTGGGTTCGACTGCAAATAAGGTCTTGTTTGAGCCCTAAAAATTTAGGTTTAATAATAAAAAATTTATCACATAATTTTTTATTATTATAATATTTATTAAAAATCTTCTATTTCTTCACTTTTTCACCAACTTCCATAGTATATCTTTATTTTATAATATTTCTCAAACCCTAATACTCAAAATTTCCACCCTCAAACATCCCTTAAATATCGTGGTGGAAAGAGTTTGGCTTTTAGGAACGGATTGGGTCGTGAATTTTCTTGATTTTTTTGTGATATTTTTGGTGTAAATCTCTCCTAAAACTTTGTTGCATTCTGTATTTCGCATGATGAAGATTGAAGCGGAACAATAGAAGTCTTTAGATTGATTGAATTAAGATTTCAAGCCTCGGTTTGTTTTATTGCAAACAAAAATTCGTATTGTGATTTCTGGATATTTAGAGAGATTAGTAAATTTGGTCAATTGAAAATAGAATCGGTTTAATTTTTTATTCTTACAGCCCACTTGAAACTCACACTTCTTCTACCTTGTCTTTCCAGCTTTATTATGTTGATATATGTCTTATATATATTCATAATTTTATGTACTTTATTATTTAAATATAAATTTTTATTAGATTATAATAAATATTATTTTTAATTCATCTCAAACTAATATTAAAAATCAAATTTACAAATCATACAATATTACCAAAAAAAATAATGTATCAACTAGAATACTTATCGAAACAAAATTTACTTGAAATTATTTTACATTATAAATAAATTTACGTCGAAGAGTTTAGGTCGGATGTTATTTTATGGCGAATCAATTCAAAACAAAGAAAAAACATTAGAATAGTACAAATAATAACTACCATGATTATAATGGTGGTAATAATTACTTGGCGGTGAGTAGGAATTGCGACATGTAGAAGATGGTGTGATGTCATCTTGTGTTAAAGGACAAAATGCATATGAAGAGGAGTATTTCACAATAAGATAGGATTATTGTTGGAAGTCCCACATTGCTAGAGAAATTAGTCAATGTGCTCATTATAAGGTTGTGACATCCCTCATTCTTCAAGACGTCTTTTGGAGTTGAGTTAGACTCACCTTTCACATATTGTGTAAATTCTAATATGGCATCAGAGTCAGGTTCCTAGTTTGTGGTCCACCATCACCCGTTTCCACGTGTTGGCTTCGATGTCCTCCCGCCACACGTGAGAGGGCGTGTTGAAAGTCCCACATTGCTAGAGAAACTAGTCAATGTGCTCATTATAAGGTTGTGACATCCCTCATTCCTCAATGCGTCTTTTGGAGTTGAGTTAGACTCACTTTTCACATATTGTGTAAAGTCTAATATGATTTCAATAAATCATGCGTCCTACACTCCACCAACAACATCTTCTACATTTTAAACATTTTTTTTTAATTTTTCTTTTTTAAAGTAAAAGGTTGGAAGGAGGCTACTAATACAATCAACTATCTTTGAATGTGACCACACCGCTGTAAAATTAAGGGTGATAATTTTATCCTGTGGAAATCGAAATTTTCGGTTCCGGCCTATTCCGGTACCGGAACAGGAATCCATTTTAGAGAAATTTCAGAACTGGAAATTTCGACGGACATGCCAGAATTTTTCGGTTCCGGATTTAAAAAAAAAAAATAATTAGGGGCTGGTTATAAAAAAACGACAACGTGACCTGGGTCAAAACGACACAGGCCACATGAAGAGTCGAGACTCTTCAAATCTTCGTCGAATTTTCAAAATGTCCCAAACTCTCCACCCAGGTCCTCCTAGCCGCCACTCGCCAGCGCCCAGCCCCCCTCCACTGAGTCCATCGTCGTTGTCATTCGTCCCTCCCAAAATCTTGATCTCTCTCCCTCTCTCTCTCTCACTCGCGGGATTTCAGTTGTGTTTTGGACCTTAGGTGGCCGAATCTCTCACAAGAGGTGGGGTTTGTTATTTTTATCTTTGTAAATGTTGGATTTTGTCTTTAAATTATTTAAGGGTTTGTTAATTTGATTTGAGGATTTTAACTTGTTTTAGGGTTTAAGTCTGTTCATGAAATTTTTCATATATCCGAATCTCATGCTGTGGAGATAGATTATGATTGCAATTAGCTTCTGCTATATTCAAAGATGATTATGAACAGACTATATCTATGATTACAATTAGCTTCCTGTGTTTCTGATGCTTTGAAATGTCAAGCCTGTATCGACATGATCTGTCCACAAGTCCCTGTGTTTTTTATGCTTTGAAATGAATGAGAGGTCCCATTTTTTTTGGAAGTGTAATCTGTAATTGCTTGTTGCCTTGTTATAGGATTGATTTTTGCTGTAAGTGTAATCCGGAAGTGTAATTTGTATTTACTTGTTGCCTTGTCATAGTGTAATCTGTATGCTTTTAAAAAAAAAAATTATCTCATGTTTAAGATTATAATTTGATTATTTGAAGAGGTTGTTTACTTGAAACAATGTTTACTTTGTGTTGTTTATTTGATTATCTCATCTTGTTGTTGTACCTCTATTGCAGAATGAATAAATCTCTCTTCATTATAGTGGTTTTCAGATAGAATGAATGTATGGAATGATTGGATACAATCTGTAATATTTTTTTCCTTTGTTGATGAAATGATATATTATTATGCTTAAAAATAGTATTATGAAAATGAAATTGCATAACAGGGGAAAAAACAGCCAATTTTTTAGCCCAATTTTTTGGGCCAAAATAAAATTCAGGCCCTTAGGCCCATTAATGGAACCGAAATGAAATTTTGGGTTCCGATAAGTACCAGAACGGATGGAATGGAAATGACCCATTTCGGTTTCATCTGTTCCGGTACTCACCCTTATTAGTCAAATGTTCAAATTGAGACATAATTACTAAATTAACATTCTAGACTGTATAGTCTTACTAGAATACAACGAACTTTAAGGGAGGCCAGAGTTTCGATCCAAGGATCTACTACCCACTTAGACCTTCTTTCCTTCTTCAAAGATTATTGGACCGCCCCTTTCCTGGTTATCCTTACTAGTTAAATGTGAAGCAGCGGGGGAACAAGTAGGCTGTCAACTTCTTCAAAGAGCAAGAGTTTTGATCAAGAGTGCCAATTTCTTTGCCATATATGTCTTAAGTGTGAAACATTTTGGTTTTTTTTTTCTTCCTGACAATATGTTTCCAATCCTTTTCTTTTTTGTTTTTCTGAGCAAACTTCATAGTATATATGTTCCCCAATCATATATATTTAACAACTAACTGGTCACAGGCTGGTCATTTTAAAGGTAAAGTGGAAAAATATTAGGTGAAATTATTCCAGCACGTGCCTACCTTGGCTTTTTTGAGCGTGCCTTTTTCTACCTAACATAAATGGCTGCGTTTGCTTTCGTAATATTCTTCAAAATTTTATCTTTTTCTTAATAAAATACTTCAATATAATCTCTCTCTACCATAAAAAAATATAAAAAATTACCTCTCTCTTCACCATTTCACTAAACCTAATACCAACACATATTCTCATACCAAAAATATTACGACACAAACACAATATTATAGATGGAGCCACTGGCACATCCCTTGATTAAAACAAAGAAAAGATGAAAAGCCGCCTCTTTAAGAGATTGGCAACCATTGGTGTCGGCCAATTCTATCCTGTTGTGTACAGGATGACAGACAAATCCGCCGAGGTCAAGGAGAGACTAGAGGGCAAGGTAGCCATAATCACAGGCGGCGCAAGCGGCATAGGGGAGGCCACCGCACACCTTTTCGCCCAACATGGCACACGCGTGGTCGTGATCGCTGATATCCAAGACCAATTGGGTCAAGAAGTGGCCTCATCCATTGGCATGGACAGGTGCAGCTACGTGCACTGTGATGTTGCTGATGAAGACCAAGTTAAAAACCTGGTGGAATCGACGGTGCAAAAACATGGGCAGCTCGACATCATGTTTAGCAATGCCGGAATTGCAAGTGCCTTGGAACAGACCGTCCTTGACCTTGACTTTAAGGAGTTTGACCGGTTGTTTGCAGTCAATGTGCGCGGCATGGCCTTGTGTGTGAAGCACGCGGCACGTGCGATGGTTGAAGGACGTGTGAGGGGGAGTATCATATGCACGGGGAGCGTGGCCGCCAGCCACGGTGGGAAGAGGAGAACCGACTACAGCATGTCGAAGCACGCAGTTCTGGGCCTGGTTCGATCTGCGAGCGTGCAGCTTGGGGTGCACGGGATTAGGGTCAACTGCGTGTCGCCAAACGCCCTCGCAACGCCGTTGACGGGCAAGCTGCGAGGGAAGAGCATGGAGGAGCTTCAGAATTTCTATGAGACCTACGCTAGGTTGAAAGGGGTTTCACTGGATGTGAAACATGTGGCAGATGCCGTGCTGTTTCTGACATCCAATGACTTTGTAAATGGACACGATCTGCTAGTGGACGGGAGCTTCGTGCCTCAGTAGGTAGCTAGATGTTAAGAAATGGCGTTATATTCAATGATTCCGATCCCAAAGAGGCATATGTTTGCATGCTATTACATATAAAGTGATGTTCTACCTTATCAACATATGAACAGTCAACAGATGTAGTATAGTTATCATAAAGTGATCTGACTCCATTCATAATCGAAGATCCACCGTATTTCTATCTGATTTGGGCATACCAGTGCATATAGTAGTGACGAAGAAGATATATAGCTTCATCGATTTGCGATTACAGTGAAGTAATGGTACAGTTCCTAAATACACAGAGTATGAGTAAATTTGCCAACTGAATATGGAAGCCATTGAGTACAATATGGAAGAGATGAGAATGAATTTCTTTACAGAGAGATCTCTCTGTTGTACAGAAAAGGTTTTATTATAAATTGGCAAACATAACCGAGTTCGGTTATTATGTTGAGCACTATTGTGCTGAGCCTGCTGAGCGACGGCTGACATTAGAAGTTAGAGATCCGATGGCTGTGGTTAAACACACTATTTAAAATATTTTAATTGATGTGGCGCAATCTGGACCTTTTAATTTTGAAACTTTTAATCTCAGCCGTTACTTAGCACAATAACCAAAAGAAAAATATACTTTTTATATTATTAGAAAAAGAAAATAAAAAAACTCTTTTCAACAAATTACATATTCCAAATAGTTCTAATTACCACTTTTAAGAGAAAATAATTTAGACTAACAGAGAGAAATGAGACACGAGATTTAAGTGATTCGGTACATAAACTTACATCCACTGTGGGAAGGTTCAACCAGGCAGATTTGTGTACTCACTGATGTGTAGACACACGTTGAGCTTGAACTCTAATAAGTCTAATACTCCCGGTGGACACATGTTGAGTTTGGACTTACAAAAAAAATTCCCCATAAGAAAAAAATGACGCCAGAGGATGGCCAGAGAAGAGTGGATTGTCGCCGGAAGATGGCCAAAGAAGAGTGATGACCAGCCTAAGCCAAGCTGAGCCACAAGATCGAAATGACTTTGGTACCATGTTAAGAATAAAATAAAAGAGAGAAAATAATTTAGACTAAGAGATAGAGGTAAAAGAGAGAAATGAGACATCAAATTTAAGTGGTTCAATACATAGACCTGCATCCATTGTAGCTAGGAAGGCTCAATCAGGTAGATTTGTGTACTTACTATTGTGTAGATGAGAGATTATATAGACTTATTTATAAATTTTTAATTACAATGCTAATAACTCTAATACCCAAAAAGAGAAAAAAAAAATCATCTAATCAAACAACGTTGCAATTTACTAACCCACTTTCGTAAACTCAAAAAAGCATGACTTAATAATTTGGATTAACAATCAGGCTTCCTCTAAGTAAATGCGTAACAGCGTCTTCCACTTAGATGGTGGGCTAGCTACCATATTCATCATTTCATCCAAATGACATTGAGCTCTGGATGTGAAGCCCATCGCAACCTCTTTTGTCATTCTGCGAGACCATTTACAGTACGTACTCGTACCACTGTGCATGGTTTCAATAATACATGTTATAATTCCTTTTCATTGTATTCCTTTCGCTATTTCCTCTTGTGATAATCCCCCTCAGCCCCCTGAATTCTCTGTTGTTGGATGTTCTGTACTTCTGATCTGTTTTTATTGAATTTACTTAGAAAAAAAAGTCGTACTTATCCCAGAAAACCACGAGCTCCTAACTTCTGCCGCTTCTGTTCAACTCAAGAGAGCACGGTTTAGACTTTTAGTTAGAAACTGCGGGTAACGATTGTGTTTGAAGCCTAAAATAAGGACACATTTTCAGGCCAGAGAAAAAGTGACACATTTTCGCTTCCCAACTACTTTTCTACCCAAAAACTAGTACTTACTTTCGCTCTTTTATTTTCTCTTTTTCAAAGCAAGTCATTATCTAACTAACATACAGAAGTACTTCCTTTCTCCATGGAGATTGAGTAGGGACTTCAATCTCAAGCTAATTCATTATCGTATCTGCCACTTTTTTCGTGTGTCACAATGACAGACTCCTCCATAGTTTTCAATCGCAGACTAGAGGGCAAGGTAGCCATAATCACAGGCGGCGCAAGCGGCATAGGGGAAGCCACCGCACGCCTTTTCGCCCAACATGGCACGCGCATGGTTGTGATCGCCGACATCCAAGATCAACTGGGTCACCAAGTAGCCTCATCCATTGGCATAGACAAGTGCTGCTACGTGCACTGTGATGTTGCTGATGAAGAGCAAGTGAAAAACCTGTTGGAATCGACGGTGCAGAAACATGGGCAGCTCGACATCATGTTTAGCAACGCCGGAATCGCATCCGCCTCGGACCAGACCGTCCTCGAGCTGGACTTCTCGGAGTTTGACCGGGTGTTCACAATCAACGCCCGTGGCATGGCCTTGTGTGTGAAGCACGCTGCCCGTGTGATGGTTGAAGGGCGCGTCAGGGGGAATATAGTGTGCACGGGGAGCGTGACCGCTAGCCACGGCTGGAAGAACCGCACCGACTACTGCATGTCGAAGCACGCGGTGCTGGGCCTGGTTCGAGCGGCGAGTGTGCAGCTAGGGGTGCACGGGATCAGGGTGAACTGCGTGTCACCGAATGGGCTGGCTACGCCGGGGATGAGCGGGTTGCTAGGAAAGAGCATGGAGGAGGTTGAGAAAGTGGCGGAGACATACGCGAGGTTGAAAGGGGTTGCACTCAACGTGAAACATGTGGCAGATGCGGTGCTGTTTCTCACGTGCAATGACTTTGTGACTGGACACGATCTGCTGGTGGATGGTAGCTGCGTGGCTCCGTAGTTAGCTGTTGGGCAATGTAAAAACATGTGACTGGACACGATCTGCTGGTGGATGGTAGCTGCGTGGCTCCGTTGTTAGCTGTTGGGCAATGTAAAAACATATATATGGATCAGAATTTCCTAGATTCTTAACATGGTACATATTTGCCTTTGATACTATGAATCAATTGATTTATGTTAAAGATATTAGAGTAAATGCGTCTTAACTAATTATTTGATTTATGGTGAACACTTTTGAATAAATGTGTATCGATTTTCACATAATTTCTTTTGCAAAATAATAAAGATGACCCCGGACACCGAGATAAGGCACCTCCGATGCCTAAGTCAGTATCTTGGTCTTTTAAATTTCTCTAGAATCACTTATCTTTCTCCTTCTTGACATTTTGTTTTTATAGCCCTTCTTCACATCCTTGTGTTTCCCTTTTTTGAGGAATGTGATCCCTCGTAGCATCGTGTTGAAAGTGTACTCTTCACACATCTCATAGTGGATAGTTGCTTTGAATAACAAGAACATCAGGATTGTGGGGCTGCTACATGTTATAAGCTTTGCTTATAACCGCTTACAACACGTGTCGTGGTTTCTCATTCTTTCGGACTTGGCGCAATATGTGCCAAGTGTTGTTGTTGGGCTTTTCGTGCGTATAATCATGTTCATCCAGCCCAAATTGATTTGGGTTGGATTAATTTAATTTTAGTATCATCCGATCCATTTGTCAAGGTAAAAGAAGGCTTTATCTACTAACTTTTTTTTCTCTATGCAAAAGACCACTATAGAATGTCCAGTTTGAGTTATAGTTACTGCTTAATGGACGAACCCGACACCACAACTACAATAAGACCATCAATTAGTTCCTAGCTCATCTACTATGCTTAAGATCATACTTTATTTTTACAAGTGATTTTAACTTATTCCAACTCGAATTCCTTACTTTAGAACTGATGAATTTAGGTGGTACGAACCATGTTGGTTTCATTCAGTCTCGAGGGTTAATAGTTAAAGCCCGAATTGTATTAGCCGTGGTATAACAGATGCCCTACTTGAAAAATTTTGTGTTCAGATTAATGATCTTGTTTCTGTTAACTTCTTTGGTTCGAATTGATGATTAAAAACTGAATTCGAAGACTTTCATGGCCTTCTGGTGGAACGTCGTCCCAAAGCTGGACCCCAACGCTTCCTTTATCCACTACGCATCTATGTATAGACACGGAGGTAAGGTCTAAACTTTGATTGTTCTGGGCTTACATAAAGATACCAATTGCGTATTAATTAAATTTCGTAAGATCTATTCCAATTTCAATGATTTGGCTAGTTTGAAACATTAACCTCAACCGGGAATTTAAGTTAAAAAACAAAGTAGACATGGAAAACAAAAAAATACACATCGCCAAATACTAAGGCTGTTTTTGTTTCCAAGTAAAATAAAAAATAACACAAGAATATTTTCAACCGTAAATATTCTTTGTCAAAAAATTATTATTATTATTATTTATGTTTAAAAAGGTTCAAAAAGATATTTGGGGAAAATACACTTTGCACCCTTGAACTATGGGGTGTCTGGCACTTTGCACCTCCTTGTCTTGATTTCGTGACATTGAGCCCACAAACTTTTGATTTCCGTCAATTATCACCCCAAAGCCCATTTAACCTTTAATTTAGACGGTAATTAACCCACGTGTCGTCCACGTGAGCTACTTAAATTTTTGCTTCCCGTTTTACCCTTATGTCCGAGTCGTCTCTCTCTCTCTCTCTCTCATCCCTCCTTGTCCTCTCTTTCGTTCTCAGATCCTGCCTCTCCAGGTTTAATTCCGACTAGCTTTACTCTCACATAACTTTCACCTTTTCTCGAATACTACCATTAGCTTATTAGTAGTGCAATCCAGATCCATGCGTCCTTCCAAAGACTTGGCTGCTTATGGCTGTGCCAGTGTGGCTTGCATTCGTCAACGTCGCACGAGCTCTCCGCGTCTTGCATGCCGGCATCATCTTCAACGAAGGGATGCCTAAGAAGACTATCTTCGAGTCGTTGCATGAAGCTGGTCGCAACTTTGGGATTTACTACCAGTACCCTCCGGCCACCCTTACTTCAAGTACCCTTCGACTGCAACTGGGTCCTCGTTGTCACCGCGTCTTGTTAGTGCGTGAAGAACTATTTGTACTGGCAGGCGCTTGTTCTAGGAGGCGTGGACTCCTGCTTTGTAGGATAGCTTCAGGGGGTCCATCACACTGCACACCTTCTCTCGTTCTATCTCGTCCAGGTTTGGATGCACTTGAAAAAAAAACCAAAACCAGCAGCAGGTTAATAGCCTTGAGCAGCGACGAAACAACAACCAGGAGATCGTGCTCGCCATCTGTGGCCTCAATCTGGTAAAGAGAGCGACTACAAGCTTCTTTTGGACGACCGCTTGGGCATGCAGATGTTCGACGACGGTTACGTCCACATGGGCCTGTTGAAGTCGGCGATCTGGCTACTCAACCAAGAGTCTGACACGCTGCGCTGGCTTTGGGTTGAGAACGACAGCAACTACGATATGATATTCGCAGGGGCACATTCTTGGCTCCGGAGTGGTCTCACTTTTGACGGTGATCCCGAGGAAAAATATCTGGTGCTACGCAGTCGCACCCGCCAAGTGTATGTCGCTCAACCTGACCAGGATGAGGGAACAGATGCGTGGGACGTGCTCGAACTCGTCGGGCGTAGCTAAGGGCCACGTGGTGCTGTCGTCGGAGCCCATGTGTGTGCAGCACTTCCGCGCCCAACGCGTGCAGCCGAGACATAGGACGCATTCCACCCCGCACGAGAGGGTTCCTCGATTTTGAAAAACTTCCAAGCCAGTCGAAGAAGATGGAAGAGATTCCTCTTCCTCCTCCTCAGACCGAGTATGCCACAGCTGAGCTCTCCAGTCAGGAGGACGAGCTGAAGGAGAAGAAGGGTTTCTTGGAGAAGATCAACGAAAAGCCGCCTGGATACCACCTTGAGGGTAGAACGGAGAAAATAAACAAAGTGATGCGCGTGGATGCCACGTGGGTTAATTACAATCTTAATTAAGGGTTAAATGGGCTTTGGGGTGCTAATCGACGGAAATAAAAAGTTTGTGAGCTCAATGTCACGAAATCAAGACAAAGAGGTGCAAAGTTTCAGGTACCCCATAGTTCAAGGGTGCAAAGTGTACTTTCCCCAAGATATTTTGAAATGGATCTCACCTCGTGTCATTTGTATATTGATGATGCCAAAACTCGTCATGTCCCTTCATACAACGACGGTGAGTAACAGAGTTAGGAATTTATTTTTGGGGACAAACTAATATTATAATATTTTTTATTTTTTTATTATATACTTTGTTATATATAAAATATGAAAAAGTTTGTATAAATACAACTCAAATTATGAAAAAAAGTCTGAAAGAGTTTTCTAAACTTAAGAATATATAGCACAAGTTTATATTAGTTAAAAATTGAGCATACTGTAAAGACACTCATAGAAATAATACAAAGTATATATAAACAATAAAGAGTTTGAAAATATTAAAAGAGGAGAATACGCTCATATTCTCTATTTTAAAAATAAATATATTTTTAACTTTCAGAACTTTTTACTAAAGTTTAAGAAAAAGTCTATATTTTTGAAGATTTAAGTTGAATTTCGATTTTTTTAATCCTATTAAATGTGTTTTTAAACTATGTCCAAACTAAAAATGATAAGTTATTGTTAAATATTCAAGGCCAAAATTTGTGTTTCAAATTCCTAAGAGGCTAAAAAATAGTTTGAGAGGACATTTTTGAAAATTTTGGGGGACCGAGAACGTATTGGGCAAAGGGAGTAGGGGTGTAAGTCCGATCTGACTACCGACGAAACTTTGGCTCTGGTTCCGTCACCGATTTTGGGAAGCTAAGCTCTGGCTCTTCCAGGAACTGAAGTCGGAGGTCGATTTTGGGATTTCCCGGAACCGAATCTGGAAGCGGACGTTTTCGTTGGTTTAGCGGAAAACTGGTTCTGGTTATTATTATTATTATTATTATTATTATTATTATTATTATTATTATAACTAAAAGTTTAAACGACGTCGTTCTATTTTAAATAGAACGACATTGTTTAGATGGATTTTTTTGTAAAAATGATCGACGGTAACAAAAGCCCTAATCTTGATTCCTTTCAGCCTTTCCCCCCGGCCACCTCTCCTTCGCGAACCTTGACCCTCCTCATCACTCCCTCAGCTCTCTGTCTCTCTCTGTTCGTCGAGTCTCATCATCACTCCCTAAGCTTCGTCTTCTCCGGTGAGTGCAAGCAACGTCGAGTTTGCCTCCATCGTTGTGAGTTGTGACATTGTCGTTTTGTTTCTCTCTGTCTCTCTATGTTTTTTCTCTCTCTCTCTATCTCTCTTTGTCCCCATCTCTCTGTCTCCATCTCTCTATCTCTTTCTCTAGTTCAATTTTTTCACAGATTTGTTCGTCTAACTTGCTAAGTGTATATTGTGAATTTGTGAACATGTGTAGGCTGTTAATTGTATTGCATTAAGTGGTGCAAGGGTTTGGCTAAGTGTATGAAATTATGAATATTAGATTCATAGTGGTGCAAGGGTTCGACCACCGCACACCCTCATTAAGTGGTGCAAGGGTTTGGCTAATTGTATTGCATTCATGTATCTTTCGACCTGTGTTTATTATCATTTCGTCATGAATACTTGGGTCTTGGATAATGTTGTTGAGTACCTGCTTCTATAAGAGAAAGTTGTGCCGATCTAGAAATGACACTTCAAGTTGTTAATTTGTTTAATTTTTAGTTTTTGATTTCTCAGTGATTTCTTTTTGTACTATGATATTTCCAGTGCCTTGCTACTACGAGGATACGGTAGTTTATGAAATCTTGGGTGTGCATGTTCTTTGATTTCTTGAGTATTATGTTTATCCATATGGAGTGAAATAACTTGTTCTTATGAAATCTTGATTGTTGTTTTGCTAGTTATACCGAAGGAAAGTTTAGATTGGATGTTTGCTAACTTTGCTTGCTTAAAGAATAATGTGAATCTATATGTTTTATATATGTATATGCTATAAGCCTTTATGTGCATTCAAGTCTATATATGTTTGCTGAAAGAGTAAAGAATAATAGGTTTGATATATGTATATGCAAGAGGGTGTAATTCCAGGAGTTGTTTAATTGCATTCAAATGTGAATTGTTGTGAATCTATTATGTGAATCTGTTAGATACTATACTTAGTCCAAGTTGTGATATTTGTATTTGTGAATTGTGAAGAATGAATGGCATATTTATATATTGTAAAAAATGTTTAAATGGGCCAAAAATATGGCCCAAAACATTATCGAAATTCCGCTATCCGCTTCCGTTGAGTCCGCTAAAAGTCGGAAGCGAAAGCGGAAGCGGAATCTATTTTGGTCATCCGCTAGTTAGCAAACCGAATGTCGGAATATTAAATTTCGCTTCCGACATGTCCGCTATTCACCCCTAAAAGGGACCGGGGGCACTTTTCAAAATCCTTCGGTCTTCTTCCTAGCATCACTAGGCCCAAAATTGTCACTTGCAAGAAAATAAAAAACAAGGTCTCCTTCCTAGCATCACTAGGCCTAAAATTGTCACTTGCAAGACAATAAAAAACGAGGTTAGAATCGTCAAGTGGATGAGTTCCGATGCCTAAATGAGTTTCTGAAGAATGGTTATTGTTTAGGAAGAGTCTATTTTTTTTAGCGGTTGGAATTGGCCGGCATAGTTGTTGTTTGGACTTGATCACTGCTTGATCGTTCTTTCCTTTATTAGTTATGGATTCTATAATTGTTCTACTTTCATGGTTTTGGTCTATCCTTTCCTTTTGTGAGAAGCATTTTTTTTACTAGTGATATTTTGGGAGATTCTCGCCGAATCGGGGATGAATATCCCCTACAATTTATTGTCTGGATTGCATGGTGCAATTCAGAAAGAGATAGAAACAACAGGTGGACCTTACACAGTTTAATGTTGTCCATGTAAAGTTTCGAACATCATGAATCCTACAATGAAGTCTATATGCTATGTCTATCTCTCTCCGAATTGTACCGTACAATCTAGACATAAAATTATAAAGGATCTTCATCCCTGAATCGAGCTTGGATTTGATTTGGGATTGGTAGGGTGGCTCCCATTTTGCTTTCTTGGTTACGGGTCTCCTGGCCCAGGCCGGTCCTTTACATTGAATGTGGTCAGAAAGTCCCCCTCGGGCCTTCTGAGCCCGTTTTTTTGGTATGGGCCGTATCATATTTCCTCATCACATATCATGACGCGCGTGGAAAATCTGACTGTAGCTCATTTTCGAGTCCTCGATCGGTTCGCATGATGTTGCGAATGCAGAGATGAGAAGACCCGGAGAGATGTTTGAGTGGAGTGATCTTAGGTGATGTCAATTAAAAATGTACCAATAAAATTATAAAAAGGGGTGTCCTATCTACGGATAATTATGCTAAAGAGCTAGTGGGACCAAACCTGATGCCATCAGAATATGTGCAGAATCTTCGAGTGTTGGTAATGTTAAACCCAATTTCGATAGCATTATCTACTGCTGTTGGTATTAAACTTGGTTAGAGTAGCCAGGCCTTACAACATCTAATTTTTGATGTCTTTATTCTTCCGAATTGCAAAGTGCAATAATACAATATCACTTGTTAATCCAAAATAATCGTCGCCGGATATACCAAGACCCTGGCTACGGATTCGTTGAGAGCCACATGTCCATGGACTCTCCTCCTCTCCAAGCACGATTAGAAATGAAAAGTCAAAGTTATTATATGTAATCTACACGGCCTGCTTCATGAGATTGAGCAACAGCAAAGCCGCACCCAATAAACGACCTTCCGAACTCCCCAAGAGCCAAGAGCCCCCGTCTTTTTTTTTTTCGGTCCTGAGCAAGAGCCCACCTTTAAGAACTCGGATTTTTCGGCTAACAACTGTCAAATCTTTCCAGGGGCTCAGATTGGATCATATATCCAGGAGAACAAGTGGAAGAGAAAGAGGAAGTCACAGACAGAGGAGGGTAGGATCTCAGGAACCAAGGAAGGGAATGGGCATACGACTACGCGCTGCCTGTTCTCATATTCATCAAAATAGTTCAATGATACCATCAACGTCTTCCACAGCTTTGCTTTCATTTGCTCCAGCAATTTCATTGCCAAGCAAGAACCATTCTGTTCAGAACAGAGGAGTTGTTTTAGAAAAGTGTCTTGGTCTGAGTTTGGCTAATGGTAGAAATAGAACACGTCTAGTAAAAAGTGGGAGAAGTAGAGAATATGGGATCGTAGCTTCAGGCAACGTGGCTGCAACCTTCTGGGATGGTTGGAAACCTGAGAAGCGCCCTGTAGCTCCTTTGCTCAGCGACATTGCCTGGCCTTCTGCAGGTTTGAGATTGTCTGGATTTTGATAGGAATTTGCGTTTGATTGCCTTTATCAGTGACTTAGCGTGAAAGCAAGGCATGTGACAGAATTCATTAGTGCGAAAGCCCCTTAGTTCTGTTCTAAAATTGGACGGTGACTGTGTTAGACAGGCTGAATTATCACAGACGTATAAACGCGTGATTAAAATGTGCTTAAATTTTTAATTACTTTTGGTCTTTATGTAGGGGCATTTGCAGCAATGGCGATACTGGGCAAGATGGATCAGGTTTTGGCTCCAAGAGGAATTTCAATGACAATCGCACCTTTGGGGGCTGTTTGTGCTGTTCTCTTTGCCACTCCCTCCTCACCAGCTGCCCGGGTACCCTTCTATCTTTCTGGGACATATTAATATCTCAATTAATGCCGGACCCATAAAATCAAGTATCTTGCCATTGATCTTTTATGGGCCTGTTTAATGACAATGGAATCACTAACTATCCAAACAGTTTAAACTTTCCAAAAGAATTAGATTTATTTTTTAAAATTATATTCTCTAATACTCAAGATTAGAAATTATCCACCTATTAAAAAAGAGATTTATATTTAATTAATGTTAGAATCATAATTAAAATTTTGTATTTTCTATATTTTGTACCCGAACTTGTAAACCTTCCAACATTTCTCAAAAAAAATCGAAAATAGTAAGTTTTTTTTTGTAACTAGGAAAATCGAGATACCTATTTACATGACTGAGTATCGACACGAATTGAGTTTAATGACACGAAACTCAAAAGAATAAAAATAAAATAAAAAATAGTGAGCTGCCAATATGTAAAAGCTCACTTTTTCATGTAAAAAAAATAGTGAGTTGCTAATAAAACTCCTTTTTTATGTATGATGCGGATCTCATAATTTTAAAAATCTTAAAAGTGAAAAGAGAATGTATAAATAAAGAAAAATTATCTCTGTGGAAATTCCTATAGTAGACATGATATTTCAACATATGGTCCAAAATCTCATAATGATTTTACTACAATTCTGAGTCGTCTTTATGGTCAGTAGATGTCCTTTAGTTCGACCCACCTCTCGTTAATTTCAATTGTTTGCATTGTTCCTTATCTTATCCGGAATTACCTAATCCGGCTCTTGAAAAGCTTATACATTGACACATATAATATACCTTCTTAAGAACATAAGAGAACAACAAAAAATTTCCTTCCCAGCATGCTGTAAGGCGCGATTAAGGTCTCCTGGGTTGCCCTTCATGCCACTGGCCGGTGGGTATGTTTGCAAGTTCTCTCGTGCCAAGCTGAGCAAAATCAAAGCAATGTTATCTTGCGTCTCTTTGTTTGCATGTGCGCCTATTTGTTTGGATAATGGGGTTGGAGCCTGGAGGCCGGGGTTGAGAAGGCTAAACATGATTACTGAGCAATGACAGGTGCACAGAAGCATCGACCTTCCTTAAAGAGCAGAGCTCAAATGGGTCCAGTTGGTGTGAAAAATGAGATCTAGCTTGGGAGTTGGGAGATAAATTGATAAGACAAATCCTCTGACCAACTTGGAATTGGTGATGACATGTCAAAAGAAGGAAATGGATCACTTCAAAACCCCCATACAATTTAGCTAAGGCATCTGCAAATTATTGGTGACATGGGCGCTCTGTTCATCTACCTGACAAGAACTTCCATTAAATAGTATCTTACTATTGTGGTTTTGCAGAAGTACAACATGTTCGTGGCTCAAATTGGTTGCGCTGCCATCGGTGTTCTGGCATTGTCTACGTTTGGGCCTGGATGGCTTGCGAGGAGTATTGCCCTGGCTGCTTCCATTGCCTTTATGAGCTACTCGGGTGCCATCCATCCACCAGGTAATACCCGAAAATAACTTTGACTATGTCCATTCTGATGTAGCTTACTTCCCTAGGAATCCCAAATCCACAATTTGACGTTGAGAGAAATTTGACAATCATACTGCAGCTGCAAGCTTGCCTATCATCTTCATCGATGGAGCTAAATTTCACCACTTGAACTTTTGGTATGCTTTGTTTCCTGGTGCTGCTGCATGCATCCTCCTCTGTTTTATAGTAAGTTCTTTCAATTTGCCTTGGCCGTCTGCTTTTAATCGCCAAAGAGTATTAAAGCAAAAAAAAAAAAAAAAATTGTGAGGAACAATAACTAGTTCCAGTATTTTCTGGATTTAATTTAATAAGCAACAGAAATTATTCAGTTAATAATCACTAGACTTATTATTCCTTCAAGGTGCTTAAGATCCACTCTATCTGAGCAAATCTCGTGGTTTCTATGTATCAATTACTAACAACTCTTGAAATTTTCTCCTTTCTTGTTCAACTGCTACAGCAAGAGATGGTGATCTACTTGAAAGACAACTTCAAATTTTGATATGTAAACAAGTTTTTATTGTTAGAGATAATATCATAATCAAATCTTAAAAATTTGATATGATATTATGATTATCATAATATCAAATTTTTGATATTGTTATGAAGATTCAAATTCAAATTCAAATGTAGAGATTTAAATTTAAATATAGGATATTCTACTATTATGCTTTGTATTATCTCTATATATAGAGATCTTCAATTGTAATCTGTATGGACTCATAATACAAAATACAGCATAGAGGGCTTTCACAGTGGATGTAGGTCTTCTAGACCGAACCACTTAAAATCTTCTATCTCTTGTTACTATTTCTCTCCTCTCTTCATTTTCACCTTTTTTCTTCTTGGTATTCAAGATCGTAGCCTATGATATGATTTCAAAGTCCGATCAATTTTTTTTAAAAAAAATATATGATCAGCAAAGGAGCAAAGATCAGCAAGGGAGCAAGGATCTATGATTTCAAGGTCCAACCACCTTCAGATCTCGTTTTTCAAACACAAGATTTCAGATCTCTCCATCTTGTGTTTGAGGGAGGATGTTAGAGATAATATCATAATCAAATCTTAAAGATTTGATATGATATTATGATTATCACAATATCAAATTGTTGATATTGTTATGAAGGTTCAAATTCTTTTTTTTTTCTTGAAAACAACTAATATATTAAAAACAACTAAAAAACGAACACCACAGGACCGACCACAGGACAAACCGACACAAACACAACCAGCAAGACCCTCCAACGGATCAGACGAACCACTATGAACTTCATGCAGGGCAGAGGGAGTGATGGCCGGACATAGTAGGCAAAGCTACTAGGACGTGGACAAGCCAGAAAAGCGCCAGCAGTGACGCGTAGCGAGACCCAATAAAGGGTCGGAAAAGAGCCACAAGGACTCGGATAAGCCCACGGAAGGGGCGGACAGAAAACCACAGAACCAGACAAACAACAAGCCCTAAACAGAGGGGCACACCCAAACGGGCGAAAACACGACCAAACACGAGCCCTAAACAGAGGGGCATGCCAAAACGGGCGACAACAGAGCAGCACACAAGCCCGAAACAAAGGGGCAAACCCAAACGGGTTTATTGGCGGTCCCGGGGAGAACCGGGAAATCTCTGTCCAGAGCGGCGGCGGAGACGGCGGCACTTGGTGGCGGGAAGTTGAGATCCACGACCCAGATGAAGCACAAGGACCTATAGAGGCAAAATATGGAAATAAAAACATAGATTGGGCAGTGGAAGGGCCCGCACGCGCGGCTACAAGCGGCGGTGCGTCAGATCCACGCGCCGCGCGTGGAGCACGTGTGTGCAGATGCGCCATCGTCTTGCAACCGGAGAAACGGCGCTGCAACGGTCTCGATGTGCTGATGCCAACGAGCCGGCGCGTGCGTGTCCAAAGGAGACGTAAAGCACCGAAAACCGCCAGGAGACCACCTGCTAGATAAAACCAAAACAACACCCAACCACACCACAAACAGCCGGACCAGAGAGAAACCCAGGGAAGAGAGAAGAGGGGGAGAGGAAAAGGAGAAGAAAAAAGGAGGAGGGGGGTGAAGGAGGTGGACCTCCCCCCTCCTCCGTAGGGGCACGACTTAGGGGAAAAAACCAGAGAGTTGAGAGAGAAGGGCACTGTAGCAAAGGCCTGATAAACTCACATATTACCTCCTCTCTTATGAAGATTCAAATTCAAATTCAAATGTAGAGATTTAAATTTAAATATAGGATATTCTCCTTTTATGCTTTGTATTATCTCTATAAATAGAGATCTTCAATTGCAATCTGTATGGACTCATAATACAAAATACAGTTATAGAGGGCTTTCACAGTGTATCTAGATCTTCTAGACCGAACCATTTAAAATCTTTCGTCTCTTATTACTATTTCTCTCTCCTCTTCATTTTCACCTTTTTTTTCTTTTTTCTTTTTATCTTTCTGTTGCCATTAAGCGTATCCGATCCCTTTCGAAGCTAAAACCAGATAGCCTACTGCAAGGTAGTTGTAGACCTGGTGGGCCTGATCAATCCACCAAAAAGCAAGTTCTCCAAATTCTTCATTCAGAGAATGGCCCCTAGGGAGCAAATTGCAAGATTGGGCAGGCACCAACTTTCAGAATGGAATGTTATATGATTGTATGGAGCTTGCAAACTGTCATTAAGGAGGTTGTGACTGAGATCGCTGGGGAGTGTGGTCTTCTAGGGGGACGATGTACACGTGAATATATCTCTTGTGAAAATTTCTGTCAGATTCTGCAGGGACTCCACTCTGACAATAAGACTGGATTATGATACAAATGACATGTGAGATGAATTAGACCAAACTCTAAAACCCGATTAAGGATCTTGAAGTTGCTTAGTCAAGTTTCATTTCTTTGTTTATTATTAATTGAGTGTGTGCTGTAGTAGATAATATTTTCCCACAGCTTCGACCACTTGTAAAGTGGACAATAGGATGACCAACTTGTTGTCTTTAATAGGATGACCAACTTGAAGACACACAAGAATATAGCTGTAAGTTTAGGGAAGATTTAGGTTTAAGATTAGTCCTCATCCTATTGGTGGTCCTAGCATCCGAACAGAGGAGATCATTATAACAGAATAACATTTAAAAAACAAAAAAATATTCCCTTCACATGTGATATTGCGAGTATGACAAGCATCCTCTGAATTTGTTCTGATTCCAAAGAAAGAGATTCTATAGGTTTGTCTGACAAGAGATACAAACTCTTCTTATTGCATTGATCTGTGAAGACTGTAATAACAGTTTTGTCTTCATCCAAGTTTTTTTTTTCTAAGCCTTCATCCAAGTTATTTACTCGAACACTAAAGAAAAAAGCTGCTGGAACTTCAGCAAGTTATATCTGTGCTCTCACAACGTTAGATTAGCTCAGGGCAGCAACCAAGCTAGTAGGCCTGACAATCTTTTCGCCTGAAACTCTGCTGATCATCTTCCCTACGAATACGAGATTGCTTCTTCCCTGCATACCCAGAGAAGTAGCCGAAGCCATTGAAAAGCGTATCAGTATTTAAAAATCAAAGGGTTAAATGCATGTTATGTCTCTGTGGTATGCGGTAATAGCAAATATGCCCCTAAGGTAAACAAAGTCCTTTTCATACCCATGAGGTAAACATTCAGGAGCAAATATGTTCTTCCGTTATGTGTCGTTTGAAACACTAACTGTAAATGCTGACGTGTCAAAATTAGATACGTCAGCACCAATCATAAATCGACACGTGGCATTTTCGAAAAAAAGGGGGAGAACCCCTTCGAGCGTCGAAGGGAGCCCAGATCTGGGCTCCCTTCGCCGCCGCGGCTCCCCTGCTCAGGGGTGGCCGGCAAGATGCCACCCCGGCGACGGGCGTCGCGCGCGCCGCTCGCGTGAAGGGGGATCGCGCGACGGGGGAGCCCAGATGTTAGGGACCCCAATCTAGGCCATCATAACAACGCCAACTCCCGCCAAGTGATTCGAACACGATCCACCCCAATTGATCCTCCTAAACCGTTATCTGTAACACACGAGCTGTTTATATAGGATCTAACACTCAATTTGGAGAACACTCGAGATATTTATTGATAAGAACACGAAGAACGTGGTTAAGCGTTAATTAGCCCAAAGACCACAAGATACAAGAACACTCCCGATCAAGGGTTAATTAGCCCAAGAACGGGTACCCAAACTAGGTTATTAGCCTAGAATGAATCCCAAGTGAGAAGGTTATTAGCCTTAACATCGACTTAGCATATACGTGTTTATGCTTGGCCAAAACACTCAGAAGCACTCAGGCTCTCCAAGACTACTATTCTCTCTATTCTCTGAATGAATATCTCTAATGCTCCTAAGGGTGTTTATATAGACATCCTTAGAAGCTTACAAACCCTAATTGACTTCATCAAATCAAATCAACATCAAATCAAATCTAAATCAAATCTAAATCAAATCCTTTTAATCAATGAGATTTTATATTACATGCCTAATTGAACATAAACATAAAGGAAATGAATCTTCTAGAGTTTAGGAAAGGATCCCTAAATCTAGAAGATATGATTTATTTAATCATAACAATAAAAGGAAACTAATCCCTAAGATACCTCTATCAATTCCAGGATCTCGCCGTCGTCCGCCGCTGTCCACAGTGGCGCCGCCGCTTCTTGCACCACCATGGGCGTTGATGCTCCTCTGGGTCCTGTGACTTTCCTCTTGCATTCCCCATTTAGCACCGGTAGGTGTGGTGGTGCTCCGCCACTGGTGGTGGCTGGTGGTGGTGTCATGCCACTCTTCTGTCTGCTGGCCTGCTATGGCTACATGGCTTGGCTGGTGGCCAAGGACTTGCTATGGCACCGTGTCATGGCATGTCTGTGGCCGGTTGGCTGGCATGCCAGGCATGGCTGTGGTTGGGGCGCTGAGCTTGCGCGCGCGAGCGTCGGTGTCATGGCTTGGCTATGGTGTTGTCACTGCGCGCGCTGTGGGCATGTCATGGATGTCCATTGGTGTCATTGGTGCCTCATCTCGGCACCTATCCTCCCACTCATGGCTATCACCCCCCATGTCGTCACTGGGGATCCTTTCAATCCCCCTTCCATAAAGAGTACCCTTGACCCCAAGGGTAACCTTTGAAACTCCCAAGGTCATGCCACCATAGTCCGCCCAAACCATCTCCTCTCTAGGTAGCCCACCCGGATTCCAAGTAATAACTCTACTATCCAGGGTGAACTTCATACTCCACCCACTATATTCAAGTATGGTTTTATCAATACTCTTCCACCAAGCTTCACCCCTAACCACATTCAACTCATTTAAGGATAGCACGAATTCAATTAAGGTTTTGCAAATGGCTCTATCAAAAGTAACAATACACGTGTGACATTAGATTCATCTGCTACCAGACTCCCCCTGTCACTGTCATCGACTCTTTCCTCTCCTGTCGCGCGTCCCACTAAGCGTACGTCCCTCTATTTTTATAGTTTTATGCTTGTCTGTATCTCCTTCGAAAGACGACAAACTTTTTTTTAAAATAATAATAAATAAATACAATATTAGCCCTTGGTGGGGCCCTTGCTAGCGTTTTTTGATCTGATCATCGGCCAATGAGAGGCTTGAATCTGCTGCCACGTTATTTCCACGTCTGAGTCGTGGAAGTTGTTTGGTGGACGCTGCAGCGATTGCAACGCTTGTTCGACGAGCATAGATCGTGTCGGTACACGTGGTGAACATCTCTTGGACCCCTTGAAAGCGTGTTTGTGACGTCAATTGTCGGCAGGAAATCTGGAAGAAGAGAGTACACCTCGTAATTTTTTAATGGTCGCAAATACTATGCCTTAAAAGAACGGCTACAAAGAATTTTCCTTTAATTCATTTTTCTTTTTCGGTTTTCCAAATTATAATTAATGAAAAAGTAAATAAAAGTTTGCTATCGAAAATAGAAAATATTATATAAGCACAAGAAGGCTAAAGTTGAGTGTCCACAGTTCATATTGAAAGCTACACAGAAGAGGTTCAAATATTTTGCTTTGCTGATTTGCTCACGGATCTTGTATTTGCAGGTTTGACCTTCCATAGATTAATAAATTGCCTTACGTTATGAATTTTATATGCAAATCGAAGAGAAAGTCCAAGAAAGAGTTACTGATTAGTTGAGAGAGAGCTTTCAGACGTCAAATTCTGCGTATGAAATCGTAATCTAATATGGCGGGTTTAAATTATTGTGGACGATGATGATGTTTGATTAGCAATGCATCTCGTAAGCTTATTACCCAGAAATTCAAACGCAGCCTTAGTCGTTAATCGGAAGTTGCCCATCAATTTTGTCAACAGTGGGCTACCTATCTACCCAATTTTGATCAAAGAATTTGCAGATCAGGATCCATTAGAGAAGTTATCTATCAAGTTGTTTTGACTGACCATATTGGCTTGTTCCTCTGTTTGTAGCTCCAGGGGACTAGTAATTGTTTTTGTAAGATAATGATGTGATTATTTGATGCTAAACTTGTATGTTCTAATTGGCGAGGAAGTTCTCCAGAGAGTACACTGCCTGACTCTGCTATTCAGCTAAGATCAAAGTTCTGGCAAAGATAAAGCAAGAACATCGCCATCACCATGGACCATCATATTTTCTGTACTGTGTTGTTGAAGCCTGAAGGGGACCATTAAGTAATGTTGATTGATGTGAAGATGTAGGAATTCTCCTCTCAAGTTTTAGCTGCCAGGGAAACTCATCTACCATGATTCCCGGCTACTAGTTAAAAAAGCAAGAGATGCGGACATTTTGCTAAATTCACCATAAGAACATGGCCCTCTTCTTATTTTCATCTTTGTAGAAGTCTACAAGTGAAAGAAAAAGGAAAAAAGAAAGGTATCGTAGAGCCAGGCACTCTTAGGGCATGTTTGAGACCCCAAATATTTGGGATCTCAACAAATCGAACAAACTAAACAAACTCCAAATTTTTTAACTTTTACACCTACACACTTCACATTTCACAAACCCCAATAAATCTCAATAAAGTAAAGATTTCTAAAATTTCGGGAATATTCTCTAATTTTTTGACAAACAAACATCCCCTTAGGCGTTGGAATATCCATTAGGAGAGGCCTGGAGAAGTCAACCAAAGTTATCTTATGGAAGGGAGGCCAGACACATAGAAAGCTCTGTAAAATGCTCATTCAGTATAAACTGAACAGAGGCTCCGTCCTCTTTGAAGTCTTGAACCGATTCTTTTGGACATTGATTTTCCTCACATCAAAATCTTGTTTATCCCTTTTGTAAACTCATCAAAAGGTATCGTCTCACCACTTTTGCCGAGTACCAACAGGGAGAAAACACTGAATCGAGAAGGAAACCATGAAAATTGATTTGCCAACTCATGGCGCAGTTGACCCCATGAAAAGAAAGCACGATGGCTATTGATGCTTTCATAATCTCCACAGGGAATTAAAGTAACAGGATTACCCTTATGACAGAAATCTGAAAGTCAACTCTTCTATACACAGGGAGCTGTTATTCTACAGATCAGATTTTCCGCTGCACATTTCTTTTAAAAAGACATACAGGTGCTGGCAATATAAAGTGCATCACAGCTCAGCCCATGTTCTGCTTAGTTGCCAAGTCCTGACATATCAATTTAAGTAGGACACATTCATATGATGTGTTTGCAAACTAAAATAGTTAGATATTTAAAGAATTTATAAAAATTGAGAAAATCGAAATGTTATTAAATTTTGCGAAAAATAATGAATAAAGTAGAATTTTGTAAAAATGAAGAAAACAAATAAAAATTTGTAAAAAGGTGAAAAAAGTAAAATTTTATAAAAATAAGTTAATTATGTTTGCAACCTAAAATTTTAAAATAATATTAAAATTTTACCATAATTTACATCTCCAAACGTGTCCTAATAACAAACCCATGAATAGTTTTTTTTCTTCGAAGTAACAAACCCTTGAATAGTAGTAGAATACACTTAAAAGTAAAGTAACCTGATTCAGCATATCGCTTCGAGTGGATTTGTTTTATAAAATTTTTAGGTATTAAATTTAGTGAAAAAGTAAAGAGATAGATATTTTTTTATTTTTTTTAATAAATAGTAATAATTCTCGACCTTTAAAATTTATTATAATATATTATGAGAAGAAATAAATTATATTATAATATTTTATTATATTAAAATTTTTAAAAAAATAAAATTTTAGAACACGACCTTTAGTATCTGCATGCTCCCTCTTTGCAAGACATTCCACAACCTTCGCTGCAAAAGCTGTACTGACAACCTGTTCCAGTATCTGCATGCTCCCTCTTTGCAAGACATTCCACAACCTTCGCTGCAAAAGCTGTACTGACAACCTGTTCCATGTACCCCATCCATATACAGGGGCATGTGCTTGTTTGGATGTTCCATGTACCCCATCCATATGCAGGGGCATGTGCTTGTTTGGATGTATAACCACAAATATCAACAATGGTTTACCATTAAAACCACTCTGACAAAGCATAGGGGAAAAAACCACTCGGACAAGAAGGGTAATCAGAAGGCCCAATAGGCAATATACGAAACAGAGGATTTGTGGGAGCCACTCGATGACCATTACAGCTAAATACTCTGAGCACCCTGAGATAAGTTCTCGCAGCAATCAGGTTATAGTAGCAAATCTTTTTATCAAGTTTATCATGTGCTGTTAAAAAAACCCCGAGTTAAACCCGTCACTCCCCACAGGATGTGGCCAAATAAGTATAATATGGCATTTTGCGCAGAAAATGTTATTTAATTACATTTCCAACCGGAAAATAGTTTTACAAACGTGCGGAAGGCCACCACTTGTAGACATAGTGCATCCCAAAGCCATCACAAAAGCTGACCCGGGGGATCCGTTGCTCGGATTTATTGCCTGCTAACATCTACAGCCAAATCGTGACCTAAGCTAAAACAGAGGAAATTCATAGATAATTCAGTTGAATAACACAGATAATTCAGTTGGCCCAGGACCAAAATGCATGATCTTCAACAGGGAATCCAAAATTACAAGGATTTTCAGGCGGGTCGGAGTAATCAATATGTTCCAACTTCGGAAAGATGTATGGAGGCAATAGGCTCTTGCTAAAATTGTCCTCCTCATCTTGAGACAAATCCGACTGATCAGGTTCGAAAACATGCGAGGAATCACCAGGATCTAGCAGGGAAGAGTGGACCACATCAGTGTAATGTGGGCTATCTGAATCAAGTATATCACTTTTCACTGAACTAACATCGTCCTGCTTACAAACCACAGTCGACACTTTGGACCCTTCACCCTCAGAAAGCGATTCAGCAACAGACTTTTGCGGCGGTTCCGGGGATAATTGGTTGGTATCAGAGAGTTCAAAGCTTCCCATCTCTTTCCCTCTGAGCAGCAGCTTATCCGTTAGAAGAACAAACTGCCAAAACATGAAAGAAATCCAGTAAGTGTATCAAAATTCCAGGATACCAGAAAAGGAAGGGCGGTGAATTGAAGAGCACTATGTTCACCTCAGCTTTCAATTCATCCTTCTCCTTGAGGAGGTTGTCATAGTTAGCCTTGAGGCCATCATAGTTAGCTTGCAAAGCCTCGTAATCCCTCTCCAGCTGTTTTGTCCTCCATCGAGCTCGGCGGTTCTGAAACCATATGGCAACCTGCCGAGGCTGCAAGCCGAGTTCCTTTGAAAGCTGGGTTTTCCTCTCGGGTTCAAGCTTGTTATCCAATTCGAAACTCTTCTCGAGAAACTGGACTTGGTCCACGGTTAGCCGCCTCTTCTTCTCGGGTTGATGGAAATAGTCGTCCAAGTCCTCGTCTCCGTTGTCTTCGTGCTCATACGAGCGGAAAAAGGGCCTATTCGATCCGTTTCCTGCACGAACATCTTCAAAGCTCACCATGGATCTTGAACCTGAAACAGAATACTCCACAACTAAATTTAAAAGCGGAAAAAACTATCTTTGACTCAATTAATAAAGCAAAAATTCCAACCAAAATCTTGAACTGACTAACATTACTTAAGAGAGATACATAAACACATTAGATGTCGAATTATTTGGCTACGTGAGTAAAATTCTCTTCTTGATTGTCGTTTCTTTTTCACTATGTGAATTTGGGTCTGGTTGTATGAATCCACAACAACGAAACCGCAACGAAAATTACCCCACACCAGAGGCTTAGCAAAAAGATTATAAAGTCAATCTAATGCTGAATATTGAGCATATAGAGAAACAGCTTTTGTTACTTTACTGGTGGAATGAACCGACTTAAAGAATCCAAAGCCTCCATAACACCATATCAGTAGTAGTTTGTAAAACAGCTGACAAATGAAAAGCAAGGAGCGCGCGCGCGAGAGAGAGAGAAAGCATACCAAGGAAAGAAGGGGACGACCCAGAAAGAAAAATAGAATCAAGGGGCTGAGAGGCGCAAGAACCCTTCTGATTCTGAAACATAACACTCAAACTGGAACCACCACTACCACCGCTATAACCACCTGCCATAATATAAACTTCGGACCTGATCAGTTTGTTTTTTCTTTCTCAAGCAAACGTAACGGCCAAGATAGGCTGATCCAATGGCCCTTAGCTTCGCGCGAACGATTTAAGACTTGTGGCGGAAGAAGCTGGTGATGATGATCTCGGTTATGTGTGAAGTATGGGAGCACCGGCAGCTCACACCCATCACTCAGAAGAGAAAAAAAAAATGGAGGATTCCGATCACGATTGGGGAAGCAAGTGAAAGGGAGTGGAGATGAAGTGCTTCGCCGCTATTTGGTTGCACTCTCAGCACAGAGGGGAAGGGAGTTAAAATTTTCCTCTGGAAGGAGACCTGAAGGGGGTGTTATACAAGGGGCTTCGAGGAGAGGGGGTGTTATAATGTTGCCCCTCCTGGCCAGGCGGAGATACAAACATTTTTTAAGAAGACGAAAGTCTTGGAGATCGTCGTTCATCACAAGTTTTCAATGGAAAAAAATGATAACCCACAAATTTTCAATTAAATATTAATTAACTTTTTGAATTGCCAAATCACCACATCGACCCCATGGAAATGCATCAATTCGCCGTTTTTTCCCAATCTTACGTACATTTGACAGGAATAAACATTGTTAAATTTTGATAATTTTGAGTTATATGCAATCATTTTTTTAGCAGAAATCAAGTTAACACCTATATGGATTGCACATCTGGATGTTAGGATCCAGACTTATTGATAAGCAATGCACTTAGGGTATGTTCGGTTGAGTATTTTTTTAAAAAATTTATATTTAGGTTGTGTTTGTGTTGAAAAATTTTTGGTATTGAGTTTTGTGTTGGTATTGAGTTTAGTGAAAAAGTGAAGAGAGAGATAATTTTTTATATTTTTTTATAGGAGAGAGAGAGATTATATTGTAATATTTTATTGTAAGTTTGTGAAAAATATTGTGATATTTTTGGTGCAAACGCACCCTTAAATGTCAAACATCACAAAACACATGTATTCTAATATAACACTTTATTACATTTTTTACAAGCATCAATAACTTTTAACAACTTCTGCACGCATGACAATACTACTTTAATATCACCTAAATATTCACAATTTTATTAAAATCATACAAATTTCTTCCAAACGAACATTACCTTAATATATGTGGCACTACCCAGTGAGAACAATAAGAAATCGTGTAGACGAATTATGTGGGAACTTATGGTTAAATTGTTCAAAGATTTTTTTAATTATGAATTCATGCCAATCTTAAAAAATTTGATAACTGAAGTCCTTGCTTTTGCAAGCTCATTCACTAACGCTAAAGCCATTTTTTAATTTTCACGTAGTTGGTTTTAAAATGTTTATTTTACTTGTTTAGATTCACGTTTGATTGGAAAACTCCACCCTCTCTCTCTCTCTCTCGGAATAATACCATATTTGCACAAAAAGAAGAATACAAAATAAAATAAGGGTTATCTGTTGTAAAACTAAGGAACAATACGATCTAGAAAGTGTAACAAAGAGAGAAAGAGAGCAATAGTTCTTCAGAAACTATGATATATTCTAAATATTGTTGTGTCCAACAATTCATCTCAATACCTATTTATATAGGCATAGAGCAAATACATAGAATTAAAAAGGTACATAATGGTGAGAAAACTAACGGTTGGTAAAAGGTGTAACGGTCATCCATAATAACTCATAATATTCATAACATTATCTATTAAATCTGCAATTTTCGAGAGCAGTCTAGAGATATATAAGACAAAATATAATTATTATGTCAATAAATTTGGAGAACAATTCAGTCTAAAATCACCGTGACTTTGAATTTATATGTATAATTTTTCTTTAAATCGAATCATTTTTTATTAATTAGTGCTGGCTCTTTAAATTTTGTATATGATATTAAAATTACACATTCTAATTTGGAGCAAATTTATTCCAACTCCGAAAGTAGAAGAACTTAACATTTTGATGGTTTAAAAAGGGAAATTCACTTTTTAGTCCTTAAGTTTTGAATTTTTATTTTATTTTAGTCCTTAGGTTTTAAATTTCAAAATTTTCAGTCATTGATTTTTTTTTTGAAATGGTCATTCCGTCAGTCTGCCGTCCATATGCTTAACGGACCTCTTTGACATGTCAGCAGATTTGAAGCGGTCGACCGGATATATATTTTGACCGGTACAAATTTACTAACGTGTCATAGAGCTCCGTTAAGATATAGACGGCAAACTGACGGAATGACTATTTCGTCAAATAAAAAAAATTTAAGAACAAAAAATTTAAAAATTGAAACTAAAGGACTGAAATAAAAAAGTGTTCAAAACTTTAAAACTCACGGACTAAAAACTAAATTTTCTTAAAAAAAACTGTCAATTGTGTAAGAGTACAGGTAAATCGATTTTCGATTTTAAGAGGAAAGAGTAAGGGGGCAGACTATGGAAGGATGTGTTCATGACAACGAGGCAGAGAGAGAAGTGGGGGAGAGAAAACAAAGGAATCCTGTCCAATCAGTCGCAGTCGGAGGTGAGCGGGGGTGTGGCCAGCGCGGGAATTAACTATTATGAGCGAGTCAGTATGCGACACATTTGCGGACCGTCTTTCTGACTTGGTCACACCTATGGGCCTCACTCGCCCACCCAGTCCCACCTTCCCACCACTCACGCTGCTCGATTTCCGACACGTTGGGTACGCATTGGGCCACCATAATGTGACCGTGGGCCCATTCATGTCGCCTCACAATATTTGTGGTAGTTGTTTTTTCATACTTATAATAATAACAAGGTATAAATTTATCAAATTAGTCCCGCGAGTTAATATGTATCATGTTTTAGTCCCAGAAGAATTTTAATTATTAGACTAATTTAATTTTCACACAAATTACAAGAAAGAATTTTGTATTTATTCTTAATAATAATAATTCTTTTTTATCAGTTTCCAACATGAGGTCAGCTGAGAGATTAGAGACACTGAGAGTTGGATTGAAAGATACGATAACTTATCGGTCTCCCCCAATTCCTCAACAATATTAGGATATGTTCGTCTTAAAAAAATTTGTTGAATTCTAAGAATACTGTGAATATTTAGCTGATGTTTAAATTTTATTGGCATGCGTGTAAAAGTTGTTGAGTTGTATTTATGTGTATAAAAAAATATTAAGTTGTATTGACATGCGCGTAGGAGTAATGTTATGAGTATAAATTTAAAAAATTGAATTCAAATTCTAAATTTTATAGCCAAACTAACATGCCCTTAGAGTTTAGTGCTTTCATAGAACAAAATTAAAATATGCCTAAGGTAGAATTAGGGCTGTGCATAAGCGGTGGCGGTTATGCCCTCCACCGCCACCACCACCGCTATGGACGGTTGTCCAAAAATGGACACCGCCCCCGCCACCGTTAAGGAACGAAACCGGCCCCTAACGGTGGCGGTAGCGGTTACTGCCATCTGCACCCAGATCGCAAAAATCACAAAAAAAAAAATCAGCTCACAACAAATTCACAAATCTCAACCCAAATCGCAACCATCACAACCAAATCATCACAAATCTCAACCAAATCCACAAACCCAAAAAAAATCACAAACATTCCAAATCGCAACAAAACTATAGAGAGAGAGAAACAGAAAGAAAGAAAAAGATAGAGAGGCAAATAGCGAGAGGACGGCAGAGCCACGGTGGCTGAGGGGAAGCTGAAGCGTCTTGCAGCGGGTCTGGGAGGAGCAGGCGGCTGGAGGCTAGGGTGAAACGCGGGGGGAGGGGGTTGCCGTCTGCTTCAGTGCTTCTTCGAAAATGGGAAGGGAGAGGGGCCTCGAAACTTTTAGGGTTTCGGGGCCCCTCAAAACAATGACGTTTCTCTTTAAAGAGAAACGTCGTCGTTTTGTATAAAATAAATGAAAAAAATAAAAAAATAAAACGGTTCTGGCGGTGAACCGCCCAGCGGTGGGCGGTTTCACCACCACCGCCATTTTCACCGGTTTTTGGTGAAAATGGCCACCGGCACCGCCCCCGCTACTAAGCGGGGAGCGGTTACCAGTACCGGTACCGGTGGCGGTGGCGGTTAACCGGCCCACCGCCGGTACCGGTGAACAGCCCTAGGTAGAATGGTTGGAAGAGTTGGGACTCAATGAAATTGCTTTAAGTTTCGTACCCCAAAAAAGATAAAATAACTTATCTTTTCACGTTGGACGGCAAGATTGAAGGGTAGCCAGATTGATCCATATTTGTGATGCAAAATTCTGATTCTTTTATTTTTATTTTTATTTTTTTCTAGTGTAGATGAAAAACTTCGAGCATCCAGTATGTATTGAGCTAAGGCGGATTTAGCACAATTTAGACGATTTAAAAGTTCAGAATCTCATTTAAGTCACTGATTTTATCATATTAAAGAATGGAATTCAAAATTGTAATCCTAATAGGCACTTTTGGAAGTGCATATGTTGAACTTGTAATTGGTAAGAGACAATTAGAGAATTATGTTCGTGTATTAAGTCTAGGTCAGGGTACATGCTAAGTTTATATTACAAGGGAATGAAAACAAATCTCATGACTGATGGTGTAAATAAGGAAAAGAAATAAATAGTAGAAATATACAAAATGTACAGCTAAGAGCATATGTAAATCTGTGAGGTCGAGAGTTTATATACTAGTTTTGATAATAAAAAAAGGGATAAATGCAAAATCAGTCCCTGTGCTATACGCAAAAATCGATTTAGTCCCTGTGATATGAAAAACATCGATTTAGTCCCTGTGATTTTATTTTCGTTTGTTATTGGTCCTCCATCAGGGACTGCTTTTATTACTTTCTGAAATCACAAGGACTAAATCGATGTTTTTCATATCACAGGGACTAAATCGATTTTTGCGTATAGCATAAGGACCACTTTTACATTTATCCCTAAAAAAAATTCTACAAGGACAGGAGAGTATAGTGTGCATGAGGGTTTGACCGTCTTCTGTTTGTAGCACTTTCGATGTATGAAGGACAATGGTCCAAAGCCACAGACAAAGGTCCCCCTCTTTATTGGACCAATTCGAATGGAGGGATCTGTTCACTTACCCATTGAAACAATGCGTAGTTGTCGTGCCACACTGGTTTACTTGTCCTTGTCCATTATCTAGGTTTCCAAGCTCCTCCTCCTCACCTATTGATTTTTTTTCGAGCTCGCTTTTGGCACCGGGAATTCCTCTTTCTGCCTCAAAGTGAAAATCGAACATTAAATTCTAACCACACTTTCCACAGAACAATGCGACATTAGCACTTTCTAGAAAAAATGGTGGAAGACGCTATTTCCTTCCCTCTATCGCAGCCAATGAGTTTTTGGGATCTTGCTTTTGCTTGCACTGGACAGCTCCAATGAGATGCCATTTAGTAATTGCCAGTGCCTGCTGCAATTGGGCCAACCCAAGTGAGACATTGAACCTTTCTTGGTAGCTTTCGTCCTTGAGAACGCTATTTGCACCGACCACTCTTTCGTGACCAGATACACATACACTAGTTGAAGCCTAAAAAATTCTCAAACCGCCGCCCACCCGAACCTTTTTATTGTTTACATTGACTTAGAAAGCGACCATATAAGGTCAAGTTCCAGTAGGCACCACTAAAGCTGGTTGGTTTATTGTTAGAGTGCACTAGAACTGTTTGAATAAAATGCAAAGTCTCAAGTTCGATACCCGTCGAAATCAGATGACTTAAGTGGGAGATCGGGGGGGCTGTCGCACTAGTTTCCTCAAGATTTAATTATGTGTTAGGTGAGCTCACCGGTAGATTTGCCTTACCAAGGTCGTCTCTGACTATAGGCAGTCTAGGGGTTGCTTAAGGCTCTCACTTTCCTATTTTACTTACTAATTAATAGGCCCCCAATTTATGTTCAATATTTTAATTTAATAAAAGAAAAAAATAACTTACAAAATCTCCTTCAAACTTTTTGAAATTTTAATAGGAAGGCTCCAACTTCCTATTTTACTTAATATTTAATAAGCTCCCAATTTATGTCCAATTTTTAAGTCAATAAAAGAAAATATAAGCCTTAAAATCTTTTTTAATTTTTTTTAAATTCCCATTAAATGCAAAAAAAAAATACATTATTCAAATTTCCGTGAAAGAGGGGTGGGTAGGCCTCCAACTTATCTCAAAAAGTTATAAGTTGAACTTTTCTTGGTAGCTTTTACTCTCTCTTTTTTTTGGGTAACTTTTGCTTGTTAGAGTACTTATTGTGCCGATCTAAAGTCTCTCGTAATCGTACATGTTTCAGCTCAAAAAATCTCGAGATCATCCATCGGAACTTTCGTTATCTATGTTTGAGATAGTAGAGAGAGCAAGGGGAAGTTTGGTACCGCTCAGGCTTAGGCCGCACGACTGGCCCATAGTCTCTCCTGGTACAAAGTTTGGCCCCCCTCAAGCTTAGGCCGTACGAGTGGCCCATGCTCTCAAAAGCCAACAGGTCCAGCACTCTTGTATATTTGGATCGCTACGACCCTATGCTTGTCTCTTTGGTACAGAGATGGTCCATGGTCTAAGCAATAGCAGACTTGTAGGCTGTAGCAGACTGATGACCCTATCTTGATCATGAATGGAGAAATCATTGAGTCCCGTCATCTTCTTCTTGGGACATTTCCTCGTGCATCAAGATCGATTTTTTTTTTTTTGGTATGGAAACCCCTGCACTCTCTTATCTAAGTGACCGATTCATCTAAGTTTTTGAGTGCAAGAAGAAGTTTGGCACAAATTGGCAGCAAAGCCGCAGAAGAAGGGGAGAGAGCCTGCTGCCAAGAGGGGGTATATTGAACAATAGAACATGAGACAGTCCACTAATGGTCATTGCACCAAAAGAGACATCTTTCCCTGCGAGACGCCGAGACCCACCAAAATGTGAGGCATTCCATTCTATGGCGCGGAGGTGAGGCTAAAAGGGCCGAGGAGCCTCAAAATTGACTCTTGACAAGTACTTAACATATCATATATAACCAATAGGATTGCAGAAATTGCAGAAGCAAGTTTTATGTTGAAAGGAACCCATCAATGCTCGTGTCTGCATCTGGACTGGTGGTTGTCATGGCCTCGTGACGGATGAGATTGCCAACTGCCACATACAATTCCTATCTCTTATCCAATTTCTTCAATATCTTCAGACTCTGCAAAGAAACTAATAAAGCTTCTACTGGAATTGGATAAAAAGAAAATTTACTGAAGCTTCTGCTGCTCTAGAGACTCCTCTGTAACATGCTGTATACTGTCGAGGCACACAAGAGCAGAGAGGCACCTGGCCTAGAGCATATTTCGTGTCTCCCGATATTTGCGTTTCATTTTCACAACAGCTAAGGGCAGAGGAGATTCTTCAGCCAAATTGAGTTCCAGCTTTAGACAATACCTCTTATCAGAATCTGACATACAGACAGATTAAGTTGCAAATTGTGAGATAAGACTAGATATCAGACAGTTCCATTGAAGTTCCGTATCCAAAAGAGCTGAAGAATCACGTTCAGTCAACAATATACCAAATGCTGGAGGAATCAACTTATGTTATTCAAAAAGTTCTTTTTTCTAAAAGGATTACACCATAAGCTTTCAAGAAGCTCCTAAATGCTAGTAAGGGATTATTCTTAAGTTTGGTGGGACAATAATATTCATTCCAATGTTCTCCTGGCCAGCGAACTATTTGGAGAGCCTACATTCTAGAAGAATACATAATCAGAACCTAACCTGCAGTGATGTTGAAATGAGGTTGCTTTAAATTCCTTTTGAGTGAGAAAAGGTAGCAACCACATTGCTGGGGGTTTTAGGTAAGATGTCCAGAGTACTAAAGGAGAATTTAATTCGTATTCCATCATCCTAATAAATTTATCACTGTTCCAGTCGAAAATATTTCCTATGCTTCCACCATTTATCCAGTCGCGATACCAGTCTGTCCATAAGAAGATGAAACTTCCTCATTCATGCAACACTCCCTGACCAAAGATGAATCCCACTTTCTCCTTTACCTCAACTATTTTCTTCTTTTATCCTAATAACTTTTTTTTCCCCATAGGTATGCATTTGGATTAAATTTTGATGAGTAAAACAACAATCTGTTTCGATACAGGGGACTAAATCATGCTGCCTGAAGGAGGGCCCCATCATCTAGACTCTAGAGGCTCCTAGGCATCCAATATGGAGTTCTCAGAGAATCATGCTCCCAGAGTTCTCTTGTGTATTTACATCCACAAGTTTTGATGATCAGGGGGTACAAGGACTAGGTGGCCTAGAAAGGAAACCGCCACTACCGGGCAACAGCTAGCAGAGGATGCGTAGGCTAACTCCATTAGTTAAAGGAGGCAATTAAAGATCGAAGTTGAGAGTTCTACCGAATATGAGAAAAGACAAAAGTCACATTGATTGTTACAAGTCATAAAGGATCTATTGGCCTTGATATTTCAGAGGTAATGGCCATGGGAAAATTCAAGTTCCTAAATCAAGACATAGAATTTGTCACCGTCGAGGATTACAATTTACATGGAAGATATGCATGAAATTTTTCTGTTTTAGGAAAGGCCAGTATAGGATAATGCAGAGATAGTGCAAGTACACGTAGCTTTGATCTCTTGAGATTAGCTTTAGCACGCAGTGGTCTTAGCACTAGCAGTGTGAGTGCAAGTGTTGCAGACTTGCAGTGGAACGTGTCTGAAAAGCTAGAGTTTAACTTTACCTTCCAAGCACAACATCAATTCGATCCACCATGGCCGCATTTAATCATGTAACCCACTTGCTTCCAAGATATTTATCTGATCCTGTGGTAACCACTCCCTGATAGTACTTCAAATATGTTGACCTGTAAACAGCACGTGGTCTACTCAGGGCCTTCAATAAAATGATATTTGGCTTCCATTAGCAGATCTATGCTTCAGAAAATCAGCTGCAAAGATTCATTTTTCCTTTTTTTACTTTTTGTTTCTTGTTGATAATACTAGCATGCTGAACTTAAATGATCAATGTGTCATTTGAAGTTGGGTTGATCAGAATGATGAACGTATCCATTTCCAGTAACTCAGTCTAATACAAAAAGCAACAATGGAATATTTGAAGTTGAAGTAGAAGATATGAGAACATCAGGAACCATATATGGTACAATTTGATTAAACGTGTTTCTTTAATTCATCTCAAATGCAGCTTGTTATAACAAAGAGATCCTAGATCACGCGTCTCTCTCTCTCTCTCTTTCGCATAGGGATGGATGTACTGCAAACACTTAAACACTGGAAAGTGCACAGGTTCTGGAGAATGCAAAGGCATTTTCATGGCATCTTAAGTGCGAATCTGATTAAAAGAGTCCTAGAAAGCCGTCTTCTACAGTCACCGTCCAGCACTCACCCACGGCCCCTTTCTCCCTGCTGAAAGACTTTTGTTTTTTTTTTAAAAGGCCTTCCATCTCTAGGGTTCCTGTAGAACTTAGAAAAAGAGATGGTGAGGTTCTAATTCATAAGCTATTATTTTTCATCTGTTCTATTTGTCTCCTCGCTTTCTTCTCTTTCTTTTTTTGTTCCCCGGGTTCTACATTCACCTGGGTATGACTTCTGTAGGATGAAGCACGCCAGTTACACGTATGGGAGGGCTATGTAGATTGGAGGAATAGGCCTGCCTTAAGAGGCCGTCATGGTGGCATGCTTGCTGCTTCCTTTCTCTTGGGTTAGTAAAGCTTGGATCAGCACAAGGACGTTTTTATTTTAAATACTACCTCTACCTTTAAAACTTGGTTACTTAAGCTTTCTCTCTAGTAGTACATCAATGTAAACTGTGTTGCACAGTAGGCGTCAGTTCATTCATTTGGGATAATAAGGAGAGAACAGATATATAGAAGAACATAGGCAATGAAGATCGTTAGACTATACAAAACCCAATGGAAATTTTTAACTGATCAAATGAGGTATATCTTAATCATAACAGCTGGGAATACTTACATGTGGTTTTGTTTCAACCCAAACCTCAGTTGTGGAGATATTGGAGAACCTGGCATACCTCGCCAATGCAAGCAACCTCGTGCTATACCTGTCGAAATTCATGCATTTTTCTCCTTCCACTTCGCCGTCATCGTTACCAATTTCATGGGCACAGCCTTTCTCCTTGCTCTCCTTGGTGGTTTTCTCGCAGATACATTCTTCACCACTTACTCCATCTATTTGATAGGCGCTGCAATCGAGTTTACAGTGAGTTTCCGAGCCTTGATTTTACTTCTACCCCCTGTTTTATTAACAGCTATGCATGATTGGATTGAGTTTGGCAATGCCCCTAATTTGAGCCTTCTAACTTTTTTCACATAACATAGAAAGCTTCAGCTTCTCTCAAGATATGGTGACTATTCCTGACTAGCTCCATGAGTGAGCCAAATAACAAGGTACGCCTGTTGTCAGGTCCCTCTCGAGGGCACTGGTACTTAAAGTTGAGGCATCACCAGCCCCTAGATGGGAAGACTCACTATTTGGATGTATCAATGGTCTTTTCCAGCAGAACTAGGATGAACCATTCAATAAAGTCATCCATGCAGGGCATGGCCAGCAATATGGCAAAGATGATGGTACACTATAAAAAAAAGCAAAATCTAGTCTCACCGGATGCTGTCCCCTGCACCTACATCGACAATATTATTGTTTTATAGTCAGGATGAATTGAGAGATATAAAAAGGTGCCCTGGACTAGTTTTTTCCAGTCACGTTCAATGACCTGGCTAGACCCCACAGGTGGTCTGCGGTCGTGTTTTGTGAGATTCAATTGGTGGAAAGAAATCGTCCTATCAGCGTGATGGGACGGCGAATTGCAAAATAAGAGGGTGTCATTTTCTCATCTTCTATTTGCATAGGTAAGCTATTCACTTAAAACTAAAATACCGCTCAACTACAAGCTTAATTAATTAACTTCGCCGTCCAATTTGGCAAGAGAGAAAAACCATGTACCAACTACAGAACGGCTCGTCACCGAGCTTTGGCTCGGTTGGCTTCTCCTCCTTTGTGGAGATCCTGATCCGGGAATCAAATCTCCCCGCCCCCAATTTGCCAAGAAAAAAATAAAACTACAGAGTGGCTCCATCCAACTTCAGGTTTACAATCTGACATTATCAGGGCCTTTGGCACGCGTTTAGACTTGATGCCATTTTGTGTCACGCCCTGGTTAATCCGCTGTATAGACTTGTACAATTGGGATGATAGAAATATCTATTTCTCTACTGAAAAGATCCTGCAATAAAGATCATACCTGTTCATGTCTTAACAAAATTTGACAAATGATACAGGGTTTGTTGATTCTGACAATACAAGCTCATATACCATCCTTGAAACCACCACTCTGCATCTCGGTGAACTCCTACAGTCCATGCCAGGAGGTTGTTGGTGGCGAAGCAGTAATGTTGTTTGCGGGCCTCTATCTGGTGGCACTCGGCGTTGGAGCTATAAAAGGGTCGCTTCCACCACACGGGGCAGAGCAGTTTGATGACACCACCCCACAAGGAAGGAAACAGAGATCCTCATACTTCAACTACTACGTCTTCTGCCTTTCCTGTGGGGCTTTAATTGCAGTTACTTTAGTTGTATGGATTGAAGACAACAAAGGCTGGCAGTGGGGTTTTGGGATCTCCACTACAGCAATACTGATTTCCATCCCAGTGTTCCTCCTTGGCTCTTCTACTTACAGAAACAAAGTCGCCACAGGAAGCCCCATCACAACGATTTTCAAGGTAAATTTAGACAAATTGCAGAATAACACATTACAAAATTTCGTAGCTGGAGCTGGCTAAAGAGAGCTCTTTCATTTGTGTCCAACAGGTTCTTGCTGCAGCGATTTACAACACATGCAAAGGAAGCAATTCTAAAAGTGCAATCATGTGCACGAACACAAGTCCAAACTACGCTGCACAAACCGATGAGGGAGGAGACAGTAATGCTGAAGCAAAGGTGCCTAGGCAAACTCTAACAGAAAGCCTCAAGTTCCTTAACAGAGCAGCAATCAACGAGCATGTCCATCCGATGCTGAAGTGCACAGTAAAGCAAGTAGAAGAAGTCAAAATAGTGCTAAGGACCCTCCCAATCTTCATGTCTACAATGACGCTAAACTGCTGTCTTGCTCAACTCTCTACCTTTTCAGTCCAACAGGCAGCTACCATGAATACTAAGCTTGGCTCCTAGAAGGTCCCACCAGCTTCTCTACCTGTAGTCCCTGTCCTCTTTATCATGATCCTTGCACCAGTCTATAACAATGCAATCCTTCCATTTTCCAGAAAAATAACTAAAACTGAAATGGGGATCACTCATTTGCAACGAATAGGGACAGGGCTTATTAGAGTTAGTCCCACATTGCTAAAGCAATGTGGGCTATTGCAATCAAAGGCTTATAAATAAAGCTTCTCTGTAATCTCATCCTTACACCAGTGAGTACACACATCTGCCCATTTGGGCCTTCCCACAGTGGATGTAGGTCTATGGACCGAACCACTTAAATCTTGTGTCTCACTTCTCCTCTCTCTCTTAGTCTAAATTTTTATTCTCTTTTATTTTAGCCTTAACATGGTATCAGAGCCATTTCGATCCTGTGGCTCATTTTGGCTCAGGCTGGTCAGCACTCTTGTTGGCTTAGCTTGGCCTAGTTTAGGCCTAGTCCAGTCTGGCCTATTTTAGTTCTTCTCTCGGGCCTTCCGGCGCCCCGTCCGGCATTCCTCCGGCGACCTTCCGGCGTCTTCTCTCGGGCCTTCCGGCGCCCCGTCCGGCATTCCTCCGACGATCTTCCGGCGTCTTCTCTCGGGTCTTCCGGCGCACCGTCCGGCATTCCTCCGGCGATCTTCCGGCGTCTTCTCTCGGGTCTTCCGGCGCCCCGTCCGGCATTCCTCCGGCGATCTTCCGGCGTCTTCTCTCGGGTCTTCCGGCGCCCCGTCCGGCATTCCTCCGGCGATCTTCCGGCGTCTTCTCTCGGGCCTTCCGGCGCCCCGTCCGGCATTCATCCGGCGACCTTCCGGCGTCTTCTCTCGGGCCTTCCGGCGCCCCGTCCGGCATTCCTCTGACGACCTTCCGGCGTCTTCCCCATTCCGGCGACCCTCTCCGGCCATCTTCAGGCGATTGTCGGCCTCTCTCCGGTCAGATTCCGGCCAACTTCCGGCGACTGTCTACCCTTCTCCGGCCATCCTCCGGCGCCATTTTTTTCTTATGGGGAATTTCTTTTTCAAGTCCAAACTCAACGTGTATCCACCTTGCGTTTGCGGGGGAGTATTAGAGTTAGTCCCACATTGCTAAAGCAATGTGGGCTATTGCAATCAAAGGCTTATAAATAAAGCTTCTCTGTAATCTCATCCTTACACAGTGGATGTAGGTCTATGGACCGAACCACTTAAATCTTGTGTCTCACTTCTCCTCTCTCTCTTAGTCTAAATTTTTATTCTCTTTTATTTTAGTCTTAACAGGGCTGATCCTCTCTATAGTGGGCATGGCAATCGCAGCGCTGGTAGAAATAAAGCGAAAGAAGGTGGCAGCCGAATCTGGCCTAATAAATTCTGCACAACCTCTACCTATAACCTTCCTTTGGGTGGCTTTGCAGTACTTGTTCCTTGGATCAGCTGACCTGTTCACCTTGGCTGGCATGATGGAATTCTTCTTCACGGAGGCACCATCAAGCATGAGATCTCTAGCCACGGCTCTCTCCTGGGCCTCACTGGCTATTGGGTATTACCTCAGCTCCGTGCTTGTATCAATAGTCAACTGTGTCACCAGTGCCAACCGACAAAGACCGTGGCTCTTTGGCAGCAACTTGAACCATTATCACCTCGAGAGGTTTTACTGGCTGATGTGTGTATTAAGCGGATTAAACTTCGTGCACTTCCTCTTCTGGGCCAATCGCTACAAGTACAGATCAATGCAGGGACCTGAATGACTGAGATTTATCACGTCCACCAAACCCAGGAGCTGTTTTTTCGTCTAAGACAGAGAGATCCAGTACTCTTGGTTGCTACGCTCAGACTCTATATTATATTTATTCCTATTATCATTTTGTTTGAGCTTTTACTCTTTTTTTTCTTACTTATAATATGTTGTAGCAGAATCCCAAATACTGGATTTGCAGTACAACTAAATGAAGGCTATCATTACGAAGTATGCAACTGGTGGTTATGACAGTGAAAATGGTGTAATCGGTTAGTCAGCCTTAAATAAATAAATATACTTTGTACTCTCTGACTTAGGATTTTAGGACTGCACAATTAGAAATTCAATTGAAGGACCGGACTGGTTAAAAATTAGTCCAGACCGGTTTTTTATAAGCTTTTTTTTTTCTTTTTCAGCTCACATCTTAAGAGAAAAAATTAGTTGAAGAGAGGTCATGGTTAAAGAACTAAAAACGCAAAGTTTTAGAGTAAAAGTTTTAAGTTTGAATTACAAAATTTTTATAAAAAATTATTATTTATATTAATAAATCCGGTCCGGTCCGATCTAGACCAAATCCCAAAAGGCATGGACTGGACCGGATATAACTGATTTTTCAAATCCGGTCTGGATTGGACCGGATTTGTATCACTAAGACCACAAATCCGGTCTGGTCCAGTTTGGTTTTTGGTCCGATTCGATATGTGGTCCGGTTCTCTGCAGTCCGGTTCTCTGCAGTCCTACTCTAACTTTAGGGGTCTTGACACTTTATACCCTTATCTATTATTTTTTTCACATTACATCCATCAACTATTAACTGAATGATAATGTGTCTTTTTCACATTACATCCATCACTTTGCAAAATTTATTTTATGGTCTCTAAATTTATAATTTTATCCTTATAAAATAGACATTGCAAAAAAATTTATGGGAACAAAATTATCATTTCACACAATCAAAAAATTATTTTCCATACAAATTAACCAAAAATTTGATGGGTTCAAAGCGTTTAAAATTAATAATTATGAGTGTAATGTGTGAAAAATAATAAATTGTGGTGTAAACTATATTTATTTTTTTTTTTTTTTTTAAAAAGCTACGAGTTACACTGCATAAAGTTGTAGCTACCCAATGTGTTTATTCCCCTCCCCTCACTTAACAGCCCATATAGTTCCTCTGCGTGTGATTTGATTTGGAGGAGTCCTCCAAAATGGGTTCGATTTCTGGTTTGGATTGTTTGGTTTTAAGGTTTTTATTGATAAGAGTTTCTGGTTCTTTTACAACCAAATGGGGATGTAGCTCAGATGGTAGAGCGCTCGCTTAGCATGCGAGAGGTACGGGGATCGATACCCCGCATCTCCACTGGAGACTTCCTAATGTTTTTTTTCTTTCTTGCTTTTCAGTCCAAGAAACGGACTCTGTATAGTGTATTGTACATTTTTGTCTTCTTTGAAGAACTCACGAAACCTGCATGAGCGCTCTGTTCCAACTTCCATGCCCATTTGCAACCTTAACCAAAACTCTCCATTCTCACTTCTAAGTTTTGCTAGTAGATTTTAGCTTTTATTCATGCAACTAAAAGAAAGACGCGAAACAAAACTACACTTTCACAGGGAGACATTTTTCTTGCTTCTGCAAATTATGTTGAAGAATGTACTTTGAACTTCATACATTTCCTCCTCCTATCTTACTCACTAATGTTGGAAATCCATAATTTGCGTTTATCCCTTGATGCTAACTTCACCCCCTCCTCTTCTTTACATCCCTTAAAAAGGGTATCCAAACCTGAAACCCCCCGCATTTCCCTGATCCTCCCTCCTTCAAGGAAAATAATATTACAAACAAGAAAAATGAAAAAAAAAGGAACATCAAATAGTACAAAAGAAAATGTCGTATCAGGCAGACAAGCAAAAAGTGATAAGGAAACATGGAAAGTCAATCAGCTTCTTGTAAACCACCCAATACAATGGATGCAACGATCAAACCAACAGCCCCAACCCCAAGCGCCCCGGCCAACACGGCCTGCACGGCTACCAGCCCAGCGGAGTCGTCTGGGATCAACACGATGGCTGCCAACGCCGCCACCAATACGGGCAGTGTCGCCGATGCGAGAGTGGAGGGCGAGACGGTCGTGGCCTTCTCGAGCAAGCTGAGCAGGCCGAACTCCTCGGCCTTGGAAAACACCCCAAGCTTCTCAATGGAGGAGAGAGTTAGTCCGAGCTCCTCGGCCTTGGATAGCAGGCCGGCCTTCTCAACGTTGCTCAGGACCTTTCGCTTCTCCAGCTCCTTGAACACGTCCACTTCCACTGACTCGCCCCCCTCGTAGAATATTCCCGCCCCGAACCACTGTTTCTGCCAGTTCTTATCGTACTTGTTCACCTGCATTTTTTTATTATTGATTGCCATTAGGCTGAAAGAACCCAATGCTACGTTTTGTTGACAAGAAACTGTGCAGAGGTAACGGATATGGGATATGGAAGTGAATCAAAATTAAGGAACCCAATTAAGCCAATCTTCTACGTTATGCTATATAGCTATTCTCTTAGCAGCCAAGAGAATGGTACGTGTTCGTTAAGTACTCCTAACTCCTATTCCTTTTCTTGCTCAAATTTTCAATTGGGTATACAACTTAGGCATTAGTTTTCCATTTCTTTCCCTGAATTTTCTCGGACAGCCAGACATGAAATAAATGGTATTCATTGAAAGAATAATAAAACAAAGAAAGAGAAAGTAGAACCTTCTTTTTGGGCGCCATGGCAACGACTGTGAATGATTTTCTGGTGGGAAAAATACGGGCGAAATGAGATTTAGGGGAAAGGAACTGTTTGGGTTCAAGTCCTCGAAGATAAGCAGCAGCTGAAGATGGTGCAGTGGCCGCCATTGATCGAAGAGGGAGAAACAGAGTTTGCAGCTCCCAGAGCTAACTTGTTGGGGGGGGGGGGGGGGGATTTCTCTTGGTGAATCTAATTGCCACGTGGGATGGTGGACGCGGAGATGAAAGGTCAGAGTTCTTTGCCTGTAATTGCATGACATTATATCCACCAATCAAATCGGTGATAGCTTTATCCGGGGAGGAAAAGTGGAAAAGAGATTATCACGAAGGGGGTGGTAGTAGTGTTTTATCTGAGTTATTTGTGTAAATCTTAGAATTTTCTAAATAAAAAAAATAAACATTCAACAGGTATTAATAAATAAGATTTTATGCCCATTATTGGTAGGGACATTTTTTCAAAAAATTGACCAAAATCATCACTTTATAGCCTGCTTTTTGAATTACGTGGTATAATTAGGAGGGATATAATAGTTAGATCTACATTATTTAATATTATTCATCTTTGTTTATAGTATATTACTTTCTGAATTGCGTGATATAATTCAGAGAGATACAATAAGTAAATCTACACTATTTAATGTTGTTCATATAAAATTTTAGACAACAAGAATCCTATCACATAGATCATTTATTGTGTTTATCTCTCTCTAAATTGCACCTTGCAATTTGGGCACTTGTAGAGAATTTGAGATAAAATACCATCTTGTCCTTTCTTCTTAGAATATTTCTAGATAATATAATTTGAGATTTTAATTTTTAAAGTCGGTGATTTAATGATTGCAACAATATATGATACCAATTTAAAGGGTTAAAGTATAAATCTTCTAAATGCAATTCCAGTTTTTTTTATCTCTAAGCCAACTGAATTTAGTTTTATTGTTATAACAACCTCTCTCTCCATGCATATCATGTAACTGGAGAGATTTTTATTGTTATAAAAATATCAATGAGATTGACAAACCAAAATTTTAAATCTATAAAATTGTATCATAATTATAAAAATTTCATTCCAACTGCTATAATATTTTTTTTACTTTTTATCAATTTTTTCACCAACCCCATATTTAAAATTTTAACCACCCTACAAATTTTGCAAACGCGAAGTGAAGTACCTCGCTGCTTTGATTAGAATTAAGGGAAGACGCGGACAGTTGCCATTTCACTCGAGCGTCGTGAGGCTATCTAAACCTTCTGACCAATAGGCAGTGGCGGATGTAGGGGGCAGCTGCCACCCATTACACCGCCCAGAAAAAAAAATTAGACGTCATTTTTTTTGCCTGGGCCTGTGGGGGCCTGATCCCCAGAGGCCTAGGCCAACCCATGTTTTGCAGCCCGCAGGGCCTGGGCTCGTTAGGCCCAGACCCTTTATTTTTTAATATCCAGAGGGTGAAACGACGTCGTTTCACCCTCTGCCTTAAAAAAATCAAATGGAAAAGGTCGATTTCTCTCTCTCTCTCTCTCTCTCTCGACCCCATCCCTCTCTTTTTCGCCCACCGCTGCACGGCCCGCACCACCGTGCCTACTGCCGGCTGCTGCACTCTCTCTCTCTGCCTCTCTTTCTTGCCCATTGCCACAGTCCGCACGCGCATCTCTATCCACTGGCCCATTGCCGCTGACCGCACCGCGGCACCACCGTGCCCACTAGCCATTGCCCTGTTGTCCACCGCTGACCGCCCACTGTCGCACGCTCGCACCACTGCTGAATTTTCTCTCCATCTCTCTCTCTAGACTCTCACCTCTCTCTCAATCTCATTATTTTAATTTTTTACGGTTTCAATTTTTGCAGGATCCTCGAGATTTTACACTTGAAAATTGTTGGACCTTCGACCCGTGGTATGTCTCACTATCCAAGATTCTCTCTCTACAATTCAATAGAAAAATTCATTTATTTAGTATGCTAAAAATAATTTAGGGTTTGGAATTTTGTGATTTGTGAAATTGTTGGAGGATGAAATTGAATTGGTTTGGATATTTGAGGTTTGTGAAATTATTGGATAATGAGATTGAATTGGTTTGGATATTTGTGGTTTGTGAAATTATTGGAGGATGAGATTGAATTGGTTTTGATATTTGTGGTTTGTGAAATTGTTGGAGGATGAGATTGAATTGGTTTGAAATTTGGATATATGTGATTTGTGAGACTGTTTATTTGAATTGGTTTGTGAAATTGTTTTCATTTTTGAATAATTTGATTGTAATATCAATTGAATCCAATGTAATTAAATTGTAATTTAGATTTGAATTAGAGATTTTGACATTTTGTGAAATTGGGGATTTTTTTAGTAGTATGATTTTTAATTAATTTGATTGTAATGTCAATTGAATTAATTATATTGAAAATTGGATTTTTGAGTTGTGATCCAATTGATTGATTGTCTTCACTTTGTTATATTTTGTTTAGATAATGGATAAATTTGTGATAGGAAAGCCACACAGCGTAGAGTAGTCTAATACTCCTAACACGACTACTAATTCTGAAACAAATATTAGTTCAAAAAGACCTCGCATTATATTTAGCCCAGATGATATTATTGCCGACTCAGGGTTACGTAAACTCATTGAAGAATATGATGTTGGGATTAGAAATCAAGTTCGTAGGGAATACTTGATCAAATGTCTTTTTCAACCCGTGACCATGATTTTCCCAAGAAGCAATACGAGCAAGAAATGAGGGGTTGTAGGGAGGTATGATTTAAAGATTTTAATTGGTTGGAATATAGTGTATCAAAGGATGAAACATATTTCTTGTGGTGTTATCTGTTTAGGCGACCTAGAGGAGGAAAGTCCAGGGGAGATAAGTTTACATCTACGGATTTAGCAATTAGAAAAATGTAGTGGAAGTTTTTGGTGAATTGGTGCACATGATATTGCTCACAATGAAGTTAGAAGACAATGTGAAACATTTGAAAATCAGTGACAAAGTGTGTCGCACATGTTATCCGCACACGGACACGATCAAGAGAATGCTTATCGCATTCGTTTAACAGCGGTTTTAGATGCCGTTCGTTATCTTTTGGGGCAATGAATAGCTTTTCGTGGTCATGAAGAGTCTGATAGTTCAATAAGGAATGACAATTTTCTTGAGCATTTGAACGTGTTTTTCCAACGTGATGAAAAAATTGCTAATACACTTAACACTAACACACTTGTATATCATGTCTTGATCCAAAAAATTCATTCTCAGTTTGATCATGCTAAATTACATTGTCTTGCTGAGTTTTATCTAGAAGATTTCACAGTAGATAATCATTTGATACTTAAAAATTAGCTTAATACCTATATTAGAGATGTTAGAAGAAATGATGTTTTTCTGGGGCTTCAAGATGGTTGAGACAAAAAAGAATACTCTATTTCCATTAGTTTATCGACTTATTGAGTTGGCATTAGTCTTATCAGTTGCGATTGCAACCGTTGAAAGAGTATTTTCTGCGATGAAGATCATCAAGAGTTATTTACGTAATAGGATTAGAGATGACTAGATGAATGATTGCATGATAGTGTACATCGAGCAAGAAGTTTTTAAAATTATTGAGAACGAAACTATTTTGCAACATTTTCAGAAGATGCAAAAACGTAGGATCCAATTGTCATCTCTCAGCCGTAATACATAGTACGAAACATATATTCTAATATTTTTTAATACTTTTAGTCTTTAATTTTTTATATTGTAAATCTAAAACAATTTTTTACATTAAAAAAAATTATTATCCTTTCGAGTTTAAAGTTTAACTCCATAAATTTTGTTAGATCCGCCACTGCCCATAAGAGATAAGATTTTTACACGCTCGTCGATGACCATGGCTGGGGCCACTTCGATGGGGCCGATCTTCGTTAGTAGTTGACCCACGGTTTGTCCACCCACAGGTTATGATTTGTGACCTTTCTGAATTCTAGGTGCTGCTAAAATAACTCGGTTCTCTTTCTCTTCGTCTTGAAAGGGGTCAAGTAATTCCGAGAAAGAAAAATCAAGGCATGGGATTATTTATTTATTTATTTATTTGGGTAAGTAGGTATGGGATTTCTTCTTCTCTTTCATTTCAATTCATAATCACAAGTGGGTTTCCGAGGAGCTTTCTTTTGCTTTACAAACGTTATCCTTTTTCTCTGAAAAGCAGCGAAGTTACTGTATTCTGTATATTTACTTTTGCTCTCTTGGCGTATTCTCTATTCCTCAGAGGAATGCTTTTCCAGTTTTCCTGCATATAATTGGTCTTACTTTTGCTCTCTGGGCGCATTCTCTATTCCTCAGAGGAATGCTTTTCTTGCATATAATTGGTCCTTTATCTGTTTTGAACTAAGAATGATTGCGAAATTGGTCGTTGACGAGTTCAATAAATGGGATGAATATAATCAAGTGAAACTAGAACCCAATACGATTTCTCGTTAAGACGGCAAAAGATTGGCTGTGATGGTCCGAATTTACAAAATTTAGAAACTTGGACCGTTTCTTGTTCTCTGTTATACTTCGGTACTTTTCTAGGTTGCATCACGGTGGAGATCTTGTTCTCTGTCATAGTTTAATGTGTTGAAGGTTTTTTTATTTGGAAAAACTTAATGCAATTATGTATTGAAAAAGCTTCGTAGTCTTCCTGGCAGTAGTAGTTACAGATCAGATAATCTGATTTTAGTGGCTTTAGATGGCGGATAAGATGAATGGTCAATGTATTGACTTCCTATTGTTGGAATACTCAAACTTCCGTCACATGGGTATATCCTCGCATGTAAGATATTTATGTGGATAGATCCTATCGTAATCTCTTTCGGTTCTATATAATTACTCGAAAGTCTATTTGTTTGAGTTGTCACCCTTTCCCATCGAAGACCTATTCTCTCGCTCTGTTCTCCTGCTCTTGGTTTGTTTCTTGACTTGTAAGCGTTTCTCTTGTCTCTCTTCTCTTTGAAGTGAATTCTGTGGGTTACTGTTTTCTTTCGGTGAACTTAGCGATTCTAAACCCTTCAATTATATCTGTTATGAGAATTTACATGTGCTTACTGTGAAAGCGCCTCTCTCGCCCTTTTTTATTTTATTTTTTATTTCCAACAAGTTGCTGATTATATTCATGTGTTAGAAATTATAACACAGGGAAGACAAGATGGGTAATCTGTTTTGTTGTATACAAGTTGGCCAATCAACAGTGGCTATCAAGGAAAGATTTGGCAAATATGAGCAAGTGCTTGAACCAGGATGCCATTGCTGAGTTCGGTTACTATACGGGGGTTTTAAAATGCGGGTTTACGGGGGAACGGCCACGATTTCCTTCAACACAATCCAACGGTCGTCAGCTGTTCAACCGAGTTAATGAAATCCGGACCCGGGTTGGTGGTTTTGACCCGCGTGTTTTACCATATTATGCCGACGACCCGCTTCTTTTCCAAATCCCCCTTCTCCCAATCGTGGCCCGCTTGTTTTCTGGCAAAATCCCCCTTCTCTCATTTTTTGAATTCGAAGCTGGTTCTGGGTGAAATCTGCGCTTGGCTCTTCGTGAAGGAAAATCTGGGTAAGGCTCTGTTTCTTCTTCATCTGGCAACAAGTGGTTCTAATCTTCAAATTTTTTGAAAGTCTGTTGAAAGTATCCACTTGTTCTAATCTGCTGACATAGCATTTATTTTCTGCATTCAATGACTATCTACGAATTTTGGCAAATGGTGATGTGAATACATGCAAGTTTGTAAGGCTGACAATGCTATACGATACTGCATACCTGTGTTTGAGTGCTTATAGATTTTATTAGTAAGTTAGAGCAATAATATTAGTAAGCACAGACGGGCTGCTTTTTTGTGCTTGTGGCATATTCCCCTCTGATTTAGGCATATTCTGCTGCATGCATCCTTCTCGTAGTTTACTCTTATCCATGTAAAGGATGATTATTCCCTTTGTTTTTGTGTATGATCTTTAGCATGTAAATGAGTTTTATCTGCAGCAACATTTTTGACAGGATTTTGTAGCTGCTACTGGATATCTGAGACGAAAAGCTTTGTGAATGAGGCTGTGAGAAAATGTACTCTTAACGTAGGAAAACTCTGTGGCAGCGGGAAGTAGCAGTTTAATTTCAGTTCTAGGGGACTGGGCATTTGTGATAATCTCTAATCTTACCCAACCCCGCAGTTTAATTTCGGGCTCCTTTGTATACCGTGTGTGACATAACATTGCAGTTTGAAATATCACTATGATACCTGTTAATTGAATTTCTTGTATTTGTTTGGCTCATAGATTGAACATTAGTGTTAACTATAATCTACAGCGCCTATTGAAGCCAAAATTCTAGAGCATTTTCAGCACGAACCCCATTCCACCCTTTGGTAAGCTTTTTCCATGTCCACTGTTATTACCACAACCATTCCCTTCTCTCCCTTGCTTATGGTTCATACCATTGAATATTTTAGCCTCGAAGTTTCTAGGAAAGCAAAAGGAACTTTTTCCTCCTTTTGCATAATACAGAAGGAGAACAAGCCAGCAAGTTGGGCATTGATGCAGGTCTTTTATACCATTACAGCCTGTTTGGTTGCTACTAGGGATGGTATTGTGGCCCACTGAAGGCAATGTTTAACATATTTACCGAACAATGAGGAGTAATCCTCACCCACTTCTCTAAATTTTGGTTTGAGGAAGAAATTCAATACTAGTTATGGGTATGATGTTGATGATTTTAGTGGGCTAAGCTAGCCCATAGTAACCCCTCAATTATTGTTTCTAAAGAAATCATGAGAAGGTGATCATCATTTTGCTTTCTTACTGTTTCCTAATGCTTATGATGTCCTGCACATGTACCTTTGACTTATAAATGCAATCTTGGTCCTAACAAAACAAAAGAGCCCCCAAAAAGCAACTAATGAACTTGAGGTTCTGAGGGACTCCAATAGCAACTTCACTGCTTGAAGAGGCTGGAGGGAGATGGAGCCGTAGGTCTGCTGCGCAATATTTAAAGATGAAGATGTAAATGGAGTTTCGTCCAGTCATTTTTCTTTGCTGCAGTCAAACCTGTAATTACCGCTCAACAAAATTTCTGTTCCAAACGCTTATTTCGCTTTGCTTGAAAAGAAAGTCAGACAACATGATCTTGATTGATTTCTCCACATCTACAAGTTGGCCGAGTTCTGTTCCGTACACCACCCAATAGTGGGGTGGCGAGTCCAGAGTCGAAAGAATGGTAATTGTTTAGTGTAAACACCATTATGAGAACCCTTCAAAGATAAACTGAAATTATATTATGTATGAAGCAAAAAGCACCAAAAGTTGTTCACAAAGATGATTACAAGTTATTGAGCTAAATGGCAAAGGAAGGAAACTTGCAACAAATCCCTCCCAAAATATAAAGAATTGGTTTGTGATGGTATTAATTTCTCTTGAAGCTATAGCATTGATTTTCTGTGCTAAAACGCAGAAGGAGCCCCGGAAGCAAGGCCTTTATCTTCTACTTAATTATGATGCCGTATGCAGGCAGTGCACACATCCTCTATACCTACAAAATAGGGAGATAACGACTAGAAATGGACCATTCATGTCCTTCTGTCTTCAGATATCGGTATATCTTTCTTCAGTTTGGAAAACATGTGCCTGCCTCTCAGAAGCTTGCAGTTAACAGAGCATTTTCATCCTCACCACATCGCTGGTGAATGTCCAAGATTCTTTCAGCATTCAAATAGCAAGGTGTTGTAGCACAACCTTAAACACGAAAATGCAAGTAAATAAACCAAATAAAAAAAATAAAAATAAAGCAACAAAATAAAAATTTATATTACAGGGGGGTACCACAACAAAGGCTCTTCTCATCCACATGCTCCACATCTAAACCAATTAACCACGATCCCAATGAAACATCTTCGTTGGCGTATTTGTGCAGTGTGTTCCTGAGATATTTCCAAACAAATTCTCATCTCACTATTAAAGGGCATTTTCAATTGCCCAACTTAGCCATTACCGATATGTAGCTATATATGTTATCAATGAAGCCAAGAGGTACACAACCTCCCTAAACATACAATTGCACATGGCAATGAAACAAGATACTTATGGTTCCAGGTTCAAAATCAAACAGTGGATAGACAAATTCTGTGTTATCTTATTCACCTGTCAGCTCCTTCAACCCTAACCAATTTATAGTTTTCTAGTCCAAAAGGTAAGGACACTGCATACTTACTGGTTTATTGATATATAGGTGGCCAAATCTTTTGAGATGCCATATAATTGTCCTGTTGCATGCTGGAAGTAATTGTTTCCCACCTCACCAAATTTCCAATACTCGGGTTCATGGTACCTCACTCCCCTGTTCCAAAGAAAGGATGAAGCACAAACCAGATTGTTTTGTCATTATCTCGAAATTTTTAAAAACAAAATGAGCTTACTTTCGAGCAAGGACAGGACCAGACTTCATGCAGCCAATATACACCCGAGATTTCATACGGTGTCTAGCTAGAGTGGCTGCAAGCGCAGCTGGAGTAATTCGAAGAAAATGAACTCAAATGAGACGAAGGACCAAATGTAATAAGAAAAGAAATGTTCTGCATCCAAATATATTACTACTCTCACGAGCAATAGCTAGACCACTTCAATAATAATTAGGAAAACCATCTTAAGAAGCCCAGACCTTAAAATGAGTGTTCTAGATACAAGATTAAGACATATGGCAAGGGAGGAAACATTGGGGGAAGTGCAGAAGAAGAAGAAGATTAGAACCACTTGCTATGTCGGCCGGAGTTTGCAGATTAGAACAAGTGGATACTTTCAACAAACTTTCAAAAACTTTGCAGATTAAAACGACTTGTTGCCAGATGAAGAAGAAACAGAGCCTTACCCAGAACCACTTGTTGGCAGATTTTCCTTGACGAAGAGCGAGCGCAGATTTCTACTGTTTTGGCAGATTTTCCCTTCACCCATAACCAGCTTCGAATTCAAAATATAGAGAAGGGGGATTAATTCAGAAAGAAGCGGGTCGTCGGCATTAAACGGTAAAACACGCGGGTCAGCCGACGACCCGGGTCCGGATTTCATTTATTCGGTTAGGAGCAGCTGACGACCGTTGGATTCGAGGGAAACAATCGTGGCCGTTCCCCCGTAAACCAGCATTTTAAAACCCCCGTATAGTAACCGAACTCGCCATTGCTTGCCTTGGTTCCTTGGAAGTCAGCTTGCTGGCCATCTTACTCTTCGGTTGCAGCAATTGGATGTGCGTTGTGAGACCAAGACGAAGGTTTGTGGATATTCATTACCATGGAGACGATTAAACCTTGGTGGTCATGTGATGTTTGTTAGTTGATCTGTAATTTTGCAAAGGCGGATTTTTTCTCGTAAGGCATTTTTGTTTCTATCTTGTCGCGTAATTTATTTGCGAAATATCTACATCTGTATTGCCTAGGTGCATCCGGAGCTAACTCGTGGTACCATCTGTTCTTAGTTATACGTTCATGTAGTTGTTAGCCTTAGCGCGAGAGAGAGAGAGTACGGGAACAAAAAGCATCCATAAGAGCATGCTTTAAGCATATATTAAAGTTTTCTGAGCCACCAAATTATGCTCTTTTGAAGCAGATCGATTTGTTGCTTAGTGCAATCAAAGCTTCTTTTGTAAGATGCATTTTTTTTGGATAGGTTTTAGCTTTGAATTCCACATTTCTTTGCAGTAAGTTTCACCGTGTTAAATATTCATCTGATTAATGCAGTTTTCGTGCTTCTTTTCATGCTCAACATGTCGACAGGGACAACGTCCACTCTAAATCTCACAAGATATGTATACTAATGAGTTTGGTCTGTCATTTTGACGACAGAATTGCCTTCAGATTCTAAGTGGTCAGGCAACTGACTGAAAGCTTCCGAGAATGGCTCTGTCCAAAGTAGACTCGACCAAACGCTCTTGATTGGATTGTCGGCATATAAGCAGAAATCAATTAATTAAGATGAAGAACATGTCGCCATAGTAACGCTGCAGATTTTATCGTACATGTATCCCACGCTCATGACCATGGGAAGAGCTCCTAGCGTTAAGTAGTATCTTATTTATGTGAAAGTAAAAAAAGATAGATTAGGGTGAAATTAGTTTGGCAAGACTTTTGTTATTTGTTAAATATGTCTGGGCGGTAGTTTGTGGGGTGATTGGTTTTTGTGATCATTTGTTCTACAGGACAACGTATTTGTCAATGTCGTTGCATCTATTCAATACCGTGCCCTGGCTGACAAGGCAAGTGATGCCTTTTACAAACTAAGCAACACAAGAAACCAAATCCAGGCCTATGTATTTGATGGTATAGACCAATTATCCTGTTGTCTATTATAGTCACACACATATGGCATGATGTAATATCTGGCTCTGATTAATTATTTTTGTTAGTATCTTCTCTCTTTTTCTGTAATTTAATTATCAGCTAAACAGAGTCGCCTCTCCCTGAATTAGTAATCAGAGCTAGTGTGCCGAAGCTCAACTTGGATGATGTTTTTGAGCAGAAGAATGAAATTGCCAGAGCTGTAGAAGATGAACTTGCAAAGGTAGACTATTCGGTCAATTATGGGTAGTGTAACATCATGGAGCCTATAACTTCTGAAACTGTTGTTCTCCCTTCGTGATTGCTGACAGGCTATGTCTGCTTATGGGTATGAAATAGTACAAACACTCATTGTCGATATAGAACCAGATGAGCATGTGAAGCGAGCAATGAATGAGATCAATGCTGGTATAGTACCCCACTGACTTAACGAAGTTTTAAGTCTTTCTTAATTCTCTCTATTGCTTTGGATGTGTGAATTGCTTCTTTGGTGGAGATGCTAAAGTTCTATATCATCTGATAGAGTTCATTCAATGTAGAAAGTTGTTGGACCTGAAGAGTGTGAGCTCGCGAAGCATTTTTGCATCCCCCATGTAGAGGCCAACCAAGCAACTGAATCTTATAATTTAGATATAGTAACTAGGGTATATAATTCTAAATTCTTTTTCTAACATCAGTAGTGCTTACTCGATAAGCTGTTTCCCGACAGTAGATTGGAGCTTTCTTAATTTCCAGGAGTATGACCACATATTCAAATCAGGACTACTTTACTGATCTCTTTTTGTGACTGTTCAGTTGTCTATGCTCTTCATTGTACTTTCAAGTCAGTTATACTCTTTCAAAAGGGAAGGTGGTATTTTAGTTTCTGTTTGTTTCGGTAAGCTTTATATTTTCTGAGAACATTATTTTATCAGCTGCAAGAATGAGGATGGCAGCAAATGAGAAGGCAGAGGCTGAGAAAATCTTGCAAATTAAGCGAGCTGAGGGTGAGGCTGAGTCTAAGTATTTGTCTGGGCTGGGTATTGCCCGCCAGCGTCAAGCTATTGTGGATGGCTTGAGAGACAGTGTGCTGGGCTTCTCTGTTAATGTTCCTGGTACCACTGCCAAGGATGTAATGGACATGGTACTTGTTACCCAGTATTTCGACACCATGAAAGACATCGGTGCTTCCTCAAAATCCTCTGCTGTGTTCATCCCACATGGACCTGGTGCTGTTCGTGATGTAGCATCTCAGATTCGTAATGGACTTCTTCAGGCTTCTGCTACTCAGTAGTGTTGATTTCCAGTTTTAAGCTTTTAATAAGTTTGTGGTTAAATGAGCTCCATACCTGTTAATCTTTAGCTGCAAGTTGTTCAGTGTGTAGTAATCTTACATGACATACAGTCATATTTGCTTCTTATGAATGATTGATTATTGTTTATACCGGCTTGAAGATATCCCGAGCATATAGACTCTTTTCTGGTTTTGAAACTTCTAGGAGTTCTTCCTGCTGTAACTTGAATGTTGTTTAATGTCTTCATTCAACTGAAAAATTACAAGAAAAGACGAAATGTGCTTATTCTTTATAAAGGTTAAAATAATGCCTGTTGCTTAGTTAAAACATGGTTGATTTGAGGCTCTAGCCTACACAATTTTTTCCTGAGAATATAGAAGGGGAAGAAAGAAAAACAGAGAGCAAAATGCTTCTGCAAAACGTTTCAGTCCAATTGCCCCAAATTAAAGCCTATTGAGCTACTCAGTGTTTCACGCTTTTAGTAACCTAAGTCCTAAAGGTAGAAATTGCTATTTATTATTAGTTATAGAAATTTCTGAAAAGCTGTATGCATATATTCCTTAAAATATCTCAAAAAAAAAAAAACGCCCTGTTGAAGTGATACATTCTTGGGGGCTGTTCGGTTTTTTAACATTCTCAGGATTTTTTGAATCCTGAGAATACACAAACTGAACATATTTTTTAACATCACCTAAAAATAACTACCGCACGCATACCAATAAAGTTAACATCACCTAAAAATTCTCAAAATGCTACCCAACCGAACATCCTCTTGTTCTTCTTTACAAGGACTGTTTTGACTTCTGTTTTCACATAATTATAGATTCTCTGACTGAATGCCGGGCAGACTTTAAACTGGAGGAGGAGCCGGAAAGCCCTTTGTTGTGTTGGATATAGAAGCGTTCTCTATTGGTTTCTTCTAAATTCTGAAAGCCATAGACAGGCCAATCTTAGGTATTCTCTTTATGTCCATAAAATCAATCTCTCCAGCAAAAGTTAGAACAAGCTTTTGCCACAACTCTTGCTGGATAAGAGCACCTGCCTTGCCATGCGTGTTTAATCGAGCCTTCGCCAACGTCAAAGGAAAAAATGCATGCTGACAGCCAATAGTAATGGCAGTGTCGTTAACTGAAAACGTATGCTTCAGCTCCACTGCAATGGCGGTGTCGGTTGGGGGGTTCACCACGCAGGAACATGAAGCTTTCCAAGAGTCCAGCTTGTCATCCCTGCGTTGTGAGGGAAGTTAATAGCATTAAACCACTGGAGTTCAGGTTCATAGTAATAGACATTGCTTTTTTTTTCTAGAATAATAGACATTGATTTAGAATCACTACGGGGTGGAAAAAATTTCTGAGACTTTTTCTCGAAAGTATAATAAGAGTTTTTACTCCCTAGCAGAAGGAAACAAAGATAGAACAAGTCAGACATCATCTCTGCTTCTAACAATTCCTTTGTGCAACTTTTTCACGGGAATGCTCACAAGTTTATGGAGGCAATAAGGAAGTCACTGTTGAAGCTCAAACCAGCATTATATTGATCGAGTGTTCTTGTTGATATGTCAATGGCGAGGTCAGTCCCAAGGGAGAGAAAGTCGCTTCCTATGATTCCTGACAAGCATATGTGGGGATTATATCCTGCAAAAGGGTTTCCTTTCAATCCAAAGCCTCCGGTAATCCCAGCATAGTCTTGCAAGTATTGCAGTTCCACCTGTTACAACAATCAATGTTGCTTAAGAATAGATCCCCTGCAGTGCATAACATGCCTCAGGCTCAACAAGGAAAAGGGAATCAGAAGTAGGAATAGAAAAGAAACAATAAATACTGATGCAAGAAGTATCAGACTTGAGATGGCAAGAGAGCGACTTACCTTGGCAGAATCAGGAATTTCAAGCTTAAAAAGGGTCCTCAGTCCAGGTAAAATATCTCCAACTGTTGGACTCATGGAAAACAAAAGATTAAGATAAACTATAAGATTCAGCTTGATCACTTTCCAAAAATTGCAAACTGGTATGGCGTTTGTCAATCATATAATTAATGTAACTAGTAGGATGGCAAAGAAGAGACATGATTTTCTCGTCCATCTTCACAGCTGCTTTTCACTTGCTTCTGGGGTGCGCATCGAATTCTTAAGCAATCTAGTTCAGTTAAATTCCATAGATTGAGCTCAAAACATTATGACCAGCCCTTTCAATTGACATACTTGCTGGCAATATCACAACTCCATTAGGAGCTGATGGTAGCCATCCCAATATAAGACATTACATTTGAAGCTGAAAACAGCACTTTCTTCATTACTTAAATTTTTGTGATCCAATCTAAACAAAAAGCAGCCGACCGGAGTTCGTTTTAAGATGCAGGATTCGATGGAGGGGAACTCATGACACAAACGTTTCTGAAGAAAGGAAGAGAGGAGGAGTTACACGAAAGAACAAAGGAAATTCGCAGATATTTGTAAGGAATAATTGACCTCTTCGAAAGTAATTTTATGCTCACTAGCCGAATGATTGTAAAAATTTCCTCGTAATGGCATAGGTGTATGCAGCACCAGTTCCAAGCTTAAAGACTAAGAAACAAAAAACAAGATTATATGAAAAATTGAATCTGCAAACATGTTGAGAACGAGCTATTTATCCCTTCTTTGACCGATCAAAATTGCTTCAGAAGAAAAAGAAGAAACCTCAGCTTAATTCTAAATAGATCAGGAAGCAATTACTTTGACAGGAGAGATTGAGGCTGCAGTCGTGAAAATGACCAGGTGGTTGCTGTACATAGCCCTTATACAGAAGATCTAACATAAAGTGAACGGAAATCATGTAAGTAAACAACAAGAGAGAACCAAGACTTCTCATAAGAAATGCTTCGAAGGATACTTTAGAAACCACAGAGTTAATAACCTCTGGCCTTTTTGCCAATACCAAAGTATAAACCCGGCAACATGCTCGTTTGTTGTTAAAACTTATGGAGATCGAAACTTTTGTTTTGACCAGTTAGCATTGGTTGGCACGGAATTTATTGGAACTGGACAGCAGGCAAAGAGGAAGCTTCCTTCTGTATTAAGCAAAGCAAGAATTATTAAGAGAAATTTCCAAGAACCCGTTCCAACGTGATTTAGTTGTCCATTATGCCTGAGTATGACTGTATGATCTTTGTGGTGTGGCAGTCTTGCTCCTTTTGGACATTTACATCTTAGATTAGGACTGGGAACAGAAACAGCAAGACGAGATGTTACCTGTGCTGAAGCACGCAGTGAGGAGAGATAAAGTACACCAATAGTCACTGAGGTTCAAGGTTCTTAACCTCTCAGCTTGACAATCTTTCAAAAGCTCAATGATGTTCCAAATATTACGTGTGTTCCTATATGGTCAAAAATTCATCTGACCAGGCTGATTAGGCATGCATTTGGCTGCGTAACTGCAGCGGAGGCAACTCCTGTAGCTGGTGGCATTCTTTTTTGCTGTATTTCTTGTTGGTATCTTTCTTTTCTTTCTTAAATATTGGTTGCAGTGGCGGAGCCAATGGGTGGCAAGGGGGGGCGCTTGTCACCCCTTCATTGAATGTAAACTTTTTTTTTTAACGTATTTACAGGAGGCCAGGCCGGGATCCCCTTTGACCCAAGCCAGCCCGCCCCCCCTTTCACCTTCTGTTTTTTTTTAAATACAAAAGCAAAGTTTGTTTACATGGACACTTTTTCCCTAAATTTGTCTGGTTGCCGAATGAATATAATTATATTAATATATGGTGGCTTTGGTTAATTGGTTTCTGTCTTTGTTTTGTCTAGTTGGTTTTAGTTAATTAGTTTGGTTATGTTGCTTTAATTTCTTGTTGTCCTAAGGCGTTTATGTAGTGTTTCAAAAACTGTTTAATTGTTTTTTTAAAGTTAATTTTGAAGCTCAAATTTTATTTGGTGGTGGGCTTATTCAGGTAATTTGTATACTAAACCTTATTAGAAATTTAGAAAATGATCTAGTGGATTGTTGGTTGATATTGGAAGGTGGATTTTGTGAATTGTTAGAGATTGAAGGTCAGAGCTTATGTTGGTTCTGTTGGTTTTTGTGAATTATTGGAGATTGTATGTCAAAGCTTATGTTGATTCTGTTGGATTTAAGTTGTTAAAATTGAAATTGTGAATTGTTGAATTTGTGATTTGTTTATTTTCGTTTTGTTTTGTTTAGATAATGGATACATTTTTTATAAAAAAAATCAGCCAGCGTGGAGTTGTCTAATACTCCTACTTTTGAAACTGTTGCAAATGAAGATATTTTGTAACGTTTTCAGAATATGCAGAACCGTAGGATCCAATTGTCGCCTCGTAGTTTTATCAAATAGTACGACACGTGTATTTTAATATTTTTAATACTTTAGTCCTTAATTTTTGATATTTTAACTCTAAGACACTTTTTACATTACGTAGGAAACTTTTTTGAGATGTCATTTCGCCTTAGAAGATTGCCCCCCCACCACTTAAGTCCTGGTTCCGCCACTGATTGGTTGGATCCAATTCATGTCAAATATGTAGCAAAGTTTCTGTTCAAAGGGGTTGAAAATCAAGGTACTTTGTGACTATGGCTGATGATTCCTATAGCTTCAGTGCGGATTAAATATTTTGGACTGCCCATTCGCTTTCAACTCCAGCAATCTCCTCGAAGCTCCCTCTTAGTTCAACAAAGAAAATAGTCCGGGCTCCTAAATTCTTGATTGTAATCCCCTTTTGACATGGTTGAGAGGGACAACAGAGACAACTGAAATGTCTAGCCCCCCCACCCCCACTTACACTATCCAGTTTTCTGGCCCTATGCAGAACTCGCGAGGAAAACGGAGAAAGCCTCCTAACATTTTCTGACAGCAGTTGCCATCTGATTGCGTGAAAGTTCTCAAGTCAGAACGTTCTTCTGTCATTATCTATTTCAGTACAAACATGATCTATCATCAATATTGTAAGGCATTCTCTTAGGTCCATTTTCCTCACGTCGGATTTGAACTTTGAAGTAACCTCCATCCTTACTATGATTTTTTTTTTCTACGCAAAAGAACTTTATTCAAAGCAGCGGAAACCTCAAACTCAAGGGGCAAAAAACAAGCACTCTGTCTCTATAATTCAAGAGGAAGAAAGTGAAAGGGAATTAAACCAAAAAATTGCCTAGAAGCATCCCACTAAAAATCTGTATTGAAATTTGCTTGTCGTGAAACTTTGAAGAAGCTCCATGATGGACAAGAGGCCGCCATTTCACGAATGGCTCTAATGAAGGTGCCCGAAGGACCTTGCACCAAAAGAGAATAATCACAAATGGCAGCGCTTTCAAAAGCTACACGGACCAAATTTCTTGACAATGCTTCTCTCATTGCCTTACTTTGAAATATTTATTAATTAAGCAAGTAATTATTTTATCATTTGACGATAATGTATTTGACTCACTTTGTATATGTATATTATTGTCAATTCATTAAGTCATCAAGCCTATTATTATCTAATATCAATAGTTTGAGGTATAATATATTAAAATGGATAATTTAGGATGTAAAATATCTAATATTGTATTTGTCACTTATATATATACATCCCTTTCTCTCTAAGTCTTTTTTTCATAGTCTTTTCTTTCTAATTAAAATACAGATCATTTTTATTCTTTATGGGTACTTTTCCTCGACAACTTCTACGTGCAAACATTTTTACGAAATATCAAAGCTCGTTAGTAGGGGTGTAAGTCCTATCTAGCTACCGGCGGAACTCCGGATACGGTTCTGAATACCGAAAGCAGAAGTTTCCGCCAGTTCAACTGAAAACCAGTTTCGCTTAATTTTTTATTTTTTTTAAAACTTAATATGAAAACGACGTCCTTCTATTATAAATAGAACGATGTCGTTTCATTGTTTTATTTTTAAACAAATATATATACCGTGGATCAAAACGTGCGTTTTTATCCAAGGTTTTTTTCAAAACCCTAACTCTCCCTTCCAGAAGTCCCCCTCTCCTTCGCATAGTCCCCCTCTCTCTATCTCTCTGTCGTTGACTCTCTCTCGGTCTCTCTGTCTCCATCGTTATCTCTTTGTCTCTCTTTCTCTATTGTAACAGATCTGTTCTCTCTCTCTATTGTGAATTTGTTGTGAATCAAGATGGCAGTTTCAACTTAGTGAACCAATGCATTGTAATCAACATAAGAGGCGATTTTAATTCAACCAAATGTTGAATTTATAGTAGTGTACTATAGTACTGATATGCTTCCATAATAACAATTTTCAACTAACTATCCCAGCAACTTAAGCGATTTTAGAGAAAGTAGTATGAATGTGACTATTAGTAATTGTATATCTGTTCTAGCAGAGATTTTGCATATGTTTAATGGCCTGGTTCGGTTTAATCTACTTGTAGATAATGGTTCAAAATCTAATTGTGAATTGTTGTGAATCTGCTTGTATCTTGCAGAGATTTTGCGTATGTTTAGTGGCCTAGTTTGGTTTAACGGTTGCGAATTTGATTGTAGATACAACTAATTAAATTTTGCAGATAACAACTGATTAATGGTTTAATGGCTATGAAACAACTTAACAAATCCAGTGATAACTATATCATTTTGCAGTGCATAAAATCCTTATGTCGTTTTGCAGTGGTTTAATGGTTGGGAATATGCATGTTTAATGGTTTAATGGTTGTGAATTTGATTAAATTTTCTCCTTATGCTGTTTTGCAAAATATTATTAGAATTCCAACATCCGCTTCCGCTAAGTCCGGCAAGAATCGGAAGCGGAAGCGGAATCCATTTTGGTCATGCGGGCCTGATGTCAAAATGTTAGATTCCGCTTCCGACATGTCCGCTATTCACCCCTACTCGTTAGGAACCCATTTCTTAACTTGACAATTTCATCTTGAGAAACCCCAAAATATCGTCTTAATAGCTGCATCACATAAGTAGCACACTTTCTCTCTATCTCTATCTATTTCTCTCTTTGTGGCAAACGATTTGTAACACACTCGTTCTTTTTTTAAAAAATTATCATAACAACTCTATAGTATATTAATTCATGCCGATTTAAAGATCTCAATTACAGGTTCTAAAGACATGTCAGACCTTGAGTGATGGGCTAACGAGGAAAGAGGCTCAACGGCCATACAAATCCAAATAAACGGAGAGTTGAAATGATCCATGATGGGCGAGAAGTTACAAACAATGGAAAAGTAAACAGACGACGGAGCAAAGCGACAAAGACAACAACTAGAGGAGAGCAAAAGGATCGTGTGCGTGAGATGCATATTCCCACGTGCTAGCCAGTCAACCTACTGTCATGGCAAGTTGAAGCACTGGGAGGTTCAGAGGCTGGTCGGACGACACTTACTCACTGGAGAAGACAAGAAGAGGCTCAAAATTGAAAAAGGCATGAGTGTGCAAGGCTCCATGCGAAGGCCGATCAACACTTGGCTTGAACGAAAACGAACGTTGACGATGCTGAAGCCATTCTCGTCGGTCATGAGCTTCAAAAGTCTACAAAAATGCTTAAATCTAAGCTCAAAGCCTATCGAAAAAAGCCCCAAAAAAAAGTTCGGAATATGGGGTTTATTGAAAGATCAGGCTACCAAAGAGCATATATGAGAAGAATATGGAAGTGGGAGGAGTGCTCCTTGTTAACAAAACAGGTGATCCTACCACCTTAGCACCAGACGATCCTGGCTCCATGAAACCTCACTGAGTCTTGATTATTCTATAATAGCCTAGTCTTGTAACACTAATAGTGCGTATATTTTATGTTAGGATATTTCTATTATGTTACCGCATATTGCGGTACACATGTACGTTGTTTATAAAAGTCCATAGTGCACTGCAATAACACTATGCAGAAAATATTCTTTCATACATACTTGTCTCCTTCGTTTCTCTTCGTACTCTATTATGGTATCAGTGGCCATATGACCTTCGTCCTTATCTCTCCCTACACGCCATCACATGGTTACCCAATCTCACACCAATTCTCTATGGAAAAATAAATATCGTGATGGCACTATCAAGTGGCCTCCCCCCACGTGCCCATCACACTGCCCTCACAACTGTCCCTGAGCTCCTTCATGTGTCATCGAAGACACTCGTTTTCCTAAGTGGCGACGTGCAATGGAATGTGAATTTCAGGCTCTTCAAGCTAACTGGACATGGTCTCGTGTGCCTTCTTCCTCGCATCATGATGTAGTTGGCTGCCGTTGGTTTTTAAAACCAAACGTCGAGCATATGGCTCTTTGGAATGGTATAAAGCCAAGTTGGTTGACAAAGGCTTTCATCAACAGGCTGGCATTGATTACACTGATACTTTTCATCCCAGTGGTTAAATCCACTACAGAGCATCTGGTTCTTGCTATTGTCGTTTCCTCTAGTTGGTCCTGCATACAACTCGATGTTCAAAATGCTTTCCTTCATTGCACTCTTCAGGATGTTGTGTATATGCAACAACCTTCTGCGTTTGTGCACCTTGATTACCCTCAACATGTTTGTTGTCTTCGCTAGGCTCTTTACGGCCTCAAACAGGCTCATCGTGCCTAGTTCTCACGGTTGAGCTCTCATCTTCTTGAGCTGGGCTTTGTGGCTTCTCGGGCTGACACCAACCTCTTTGTCTATGCCTCTAGACGTCACTTGGTTTACATACTAGTCTATGTTGATGACTGTATTGTGACCGGTTCTTCTCTTTCCCTGGTTCAATATTTTATCACTTGTCTGTCTGTTAATTTTCCTATTAAGGGTCTTGGGACCCTACACTATTTTTTTGGGGTCGAAGTGTCTCATTCCAGCTCTGGCATGTACTTTTATCAACAAAAGTATGTCCATGATCTCATCTGCAAGACCAATATGATGCTGGCTATACCGATCTTGTCTCCTATGGCGTCTTCTCTTCGCCTCTATACTTATGAAGGTGCTCTGTTTGATGACCCTATTCTCTACCGGAGTACCGTTGGTAGTCTACAATTATCTCTCATTTACAAGACCGAACATCTCCTTCGCAATAAACAAGACTTGCCAATTTATGCAAGCTCAAATGGAGCCTCATTGGCAGGCTGTTAAGCTTATTTTACGTTATCTTAAGCATACTGCTCACTTTGGCCTTCATATCACTCAGTCCTACATCACTAAGCTCAGTGCCTTCTCTAATGCTGATTGGGCTAGCAGTCCAGATGATCACCTCTCCACTAGTGGCTTTTGTCTCTTTCTTGGCTCTATTCTTATCTGATGGACTTCCCATAAACAGAAGACTGTTGCTCGGTTTAGCACCGAGCCTGAGTATCGCTCTCTTGCCAATGCCATAGCTGAACTCTTATGGATCCAGCCCCTGCTACATGAACTTCACATGTTCCTGCCTCAAGCTCCAACCTTGTGGTGTGACAACTTAGGCACCACCTACCTTTCTGCAAATCCCGTTTTTCATTCCCGTTCAAAGCGTGTGGAAATTGATTTCCACTTTGTATGCGATCATGTTGCTACCAAGACTTTATCTTTTGCTTTTATCTCCAACAAGGACTAGCTTGTTGATGTTTTTACCCAGCCAATTGTGGTTGATCGCTTCCATTGTCTTTCCTACATTCTTACTGTCTTCCCGTTATCGCTGGAAGCGAGGCGGGCTGTTAACACATCAGCTGATCCTACCACCTTAGCACTAGACGATCCTGGCTCCACGACACCTCACTGAGTCTTGATTCTTCTAGAATAGTCTAGTCTTGTAATGCTAATAGTGCCTATCTTTTCTGTTAGGATATTTCTATTTTGTTACCTCATATTGCGGTACACATGCACATTGTTTATAAAAGTGCACAGTGTTAACTGTGCAGAAATATTCTTTCATGCGTACTCGTCTTCTTCCTTTCTCTTCGTACTCTATTACTCCTCTCCCATCAAAGAAGGTGGAGGGAGGAAAGGGGCAGAGTGAGAGGGAGAAGAGAAAAATTATAGAGAGAAGGCAGATCTCTTTCTCTCTCTCTATGGAAAAGTCCTTCCAACTACTATTTTCTTCCCTTCTATTTTTCTCCAACACGATGTACCTTCTCAGTGCCCAATTTTTTTTAGTCTTAATAGGCAATGGAGCCCTTGTTCATATCTAACAAGAAATCTGAAGTCTCGTATCTGATTCTCGTCCACTTTGGTTCATAATTTCAAACTGATCAAAGCACCTCGAGGCATCATCACCCTTGGAAACTTCAGGTTTTCCTCCGGCAAACACTGATCCCTATGATGGATTCGATGCTTTCGACCACTTAACTGCTTCCTGAAATTAGAGAAGGCTCTATAGTATAAGGCCCCGGGGGAATGTCTTTGAGTGGTTTATTCTATTGGGGAAACTTGTAAGTCCAAGCTTTGTAGTCTGAATTCAAATGCCACATAATCTGCAGACTGTGAATCTTATCACTTGCAAGATACCAATCAAATTGCAACAATTCTGATGCATTGCACGCCTGGAGAAAGAATCAAGAGAACTTGTTCCTTGTCATGGAGGTGGTTGCCATGATTGGCCGCACACGTTTTGGAACTTGGCATTTTTTGAGGAAACATAAGAGATCATAAGTTTTCTTGCTTGTCTCCCAGAGAGTGAATGGATAAATAACCAGACCACTCCTCAAAACCAAAATTCTCATCCTCTCAAGAACCTCTTGCTAACAAACCAGTTGACAAAAATTAGTGACATACCATCTAACTTGTGATTGGCCAACGTGTATTTTCTTTTCTGACAATCATTTGCACAGATGACTCTGTATGAACTTTTGCACCTCTGTGAGGAAGCACCGACTTTAGTGGACTCTAAAATGGTGTCTCTTAGGCTCAAAGCATGTATATAAAAGGGGACAAGTAGGATAACCAATACCCAGAGCCCTTTTGTAATGGGTTTGGCTAGAAAGCACAATTCTTTCTCTTGGTAGGCACTGTTGAATGTTCACTAGTGTACTAATATCTCATAAAGCTGGCAATGATGATTATTATGTGAGGAATAAAACTTGGTCCGAGATCAATGCAAGATTGATTCATCTTTCTACATGCATTGCTTCCGGACCAGGCTTCATTCCCCTCTTTAGTTATCGGTTTTTCTTTCAATCCACTGAGGCAAATTTCCCAACAGGTTATTCTTGTTGCATGACTTATCTTCTCTTTCGTTTGTTTATTTGAGCAATTAGTTTAATGAATCTCATATGCTTGTATTATAAGTATTTTGTAAGTAATTAGTTTATCTTCATTGGTGTTGTGCATTGACATTAAAGAAACGACCATTTTCACATGCCAACTGTGCCATCACTGTAGATGAAAGTCTTTTGTCGTTAGTCTTTCGTTTTGTTTAGACTTAAAAATATTAGAATACACTTATTGTACTATGTACTACGACTGAGAGATGTCAATTAATTCAAAAAAATGATACTACCAAAAAAAGATGGGGCTGGACAATATAATGCGTGTGCTCATATGTATCTGCTAAAGTCAGTCCCAGCTATAAATTTCATTTGAGAACAAACACAATTAAGATACAAATTTTGTAACACACAAGTGGACTAATCAGCAACACATAACCAACTTAATAAATTATAAACTAAATCAGCAACCAATATCAGCACAATCTCCAAATCATAGATATATAATTACCTTTCTAAAGGATCATTTCAATAGGTCATATCTGTCAATCAACAGGGTATATTTGGAAATTAAAGTCCCCAAAACAAGAGTTCCTTAAGGTACTACTGCCACAGAGCCAAAACAAGATTTCGTGGGGTTGTACACTACTGTCTGTGCATGATCAGCAAGGCACCAAAGAACGCGGACACCAAAGCATTGAGTTTTGTTGGATTGAAATATATATAAAAATGGGACATCCTTTGAGTTTTCTATTTGTGAAAATCCTTTGTACATACGTCTGATTTATTTCCTTGTTTGGTCAGAAAGAACGAGCTTCACATCTTTCTGTTTACTATGTCTCACTAAGTGAATTGGAATTTGGATCCAGTACTCCTTTTACTATATATTTTTATATGTGCACAAAAATATAAACTAAGGAGCACTTTGGTAACTAAATATTAAAGCTTCACATCACAACATTAATTCTGGCATGATCCAGCACTCCATATTTGTCTTGTTCTACTCCCAATTTGGAGAGTTTACAACTTGAGATTATCTAGAAAGTACTTTTTGTATACCATAAGGAGCCACACCAACATAGTCAATTGTTAGGAATGAATTTAGCAAACAATTATCCTTCAAATCCTACAAACAAAACAAAAAATCGGAGAAAATTCCCAAATTTTGTAATTTGAACCTTACAGAAAAATAACTCAATAAACCGAATCAGCACAATCTCCAAATCAGATACCATTAGTCGGCAACCAAATCAGTAACACAACACAATTAAGATAAACAAATCAGCAACACAGAACCAAATCAACACCTTCCAATCTCCAACACAACCTAATAAACCGAATCAACAACTTCCAATCTCCAACACAACACAACCCAATAAACCAAATCAACAAGCCCTGACCTCAAATCTCCATATAAATTCATTAAAATATGCTAATAATTCACAAAATATTGAAATATACATTGACCTGAGGGCTGAGAACGATTATACCCAGCGGCAGCAAGACAACAGCTGAACAACAACACACAAAATCTACCATAAGTGACAAACATTCGTAAATTCGTAAATGTAGATAAATTAAATGAATGCGGGAGTATGAGAGATACCTGTAACCTATGGCTGTCTCCTGTCACAGAGTCAACAAATCGGCACAAATTCTACGGCAATGGAGGCGCAACTTGCTGAGGCCTGAGGGCCGTGAGGACTGAGGAGTGAGGAGGCGAGAAGGGAGTATGAGAGGATACCAGCGGCGCCCGGTGGATGCAGCTGACGGTGGTAGCCAGTGGCCCGATAGGAGACAGTCAACAATGGAGAAGGAGATTCGATGATGGCCTTGAGGTAGGCAACGGGGATGGGCACGGTGGTGGGTGGTGCGGCAGGGCTAGGCACGGTGACCGGTGGGCCGCGTGCGAAGAGAGAGAGAGGGGCAAGGGCACTAAAAATTCGAAGAGAGAGAGAGGGTCGAGAAAATGGGGGAGAAAATTCAAAACAGGGTGAAACTCGTGCGTTTCACCCTGTTTTGAATTTTTTATTTATTTAAGTTTCACTATTTTTTAAGGCAAAGGGTGAAACTGCGCCGTTTCACCCTCTGCATATCAAAAAATAAAAGCTCAGGCCGTGCAGAATAAATGGGGGTTGGCCCAGGCCAACCTATGAATAAAAAAAACTAAATGAAATTTTTTTGGGGGGATGCAATGGGTGGTGGCCGCCCAGGGCCGCACCCCCTGCATCCGCCACTGCTTAAGGGATTCGCAGGGAGTAAGGTCCCTAAATCTTGAGCTTTTGAGTTTCAGATAACTCATATATATCGAGCAGCCTTAGGAGGAAATGGTGGGGTAGTCTCCCCTACTTGCCCATGGGGCACCTAGTTCTATTTCGTTATGCATTTTCGAAATTTTCTCTTTCTTTGCCACAAGTGTGCCCACCTGCATTTTGGAATCGATCTTTCCCTGTTTCCTGTTGTACTTTGTTTCCCCCTTCCTTCTCTTGTTTTTCATCTCCATCCTAGTAATTCTCTTTATTTTTCCTTCTTCTCAACATCCCCTTTGTCTTCAACTTCATCGGAAGGTGTTGTCTCTCCCATATTTAATCAACGATGTTGCAGATCTTGGTTGGTGAGTTCTCTGGAACATAGAATTGGTGAAATTTAGAAGCAAAGAGCATGGAATAAAGCTACTAATGCAAGGTAACATGGTTCTTTCCCAGTACATTCCTACAGCTTTTTTCTTTTTGATCCAGCGGTAAAAGGGCGCCAGTATGAGAGTGAAGTTTAAATTCTCATCCAAATATTGCTTGCCTAATTGATCTCATGATAGGTAGCTTGATAATTAGTTGATATTTTGGCGAAAAGAAATCTAACAGCCTCCGCATCCATGCCATGAAGCTAGAACAAAAGGCAAGCATTTCACTACACGCTACAAAAAGAAATTGCAAACCAAAGATATCAGGGCAGATAGTACAGGGGAGACAGGGAGCTAGAAGAAGATGCTCAAACACAATTTCCTTCGGCACAATGCCTTTTGGACCAGGCAGATACAGAAGAAGATGACCTTGGTCAATCCCTTATTAATTTTTTTTCTCTAGTAAACCACATCCTAATATAAAAACATAATATCAGTTCCTCCCGACCTATGCGACAAATGTCATTTTAGGATCTAAATTACCAATTTTATCATATTGAGCTGTTAAAATTCATCAATTTTCAGTATGATCCAACCCTCAATGTTGTGATGTGTAGCTTTTTTTTTTTAGATTTCAACTGTAAGCGCTTACTAGATGATGAACATCCATGAATCTTGATAGTTTTGTGATCAAATTTGAAGGCAATGATATTTCACAATGAGTTATATATATATATATATCAAGGTCCAAACTAGGAACTGAAATACATTGACCGGGGCGATATAAACTAGGATCGGAGAAAGTCACTATATGCTTCATGCTAGGCAATGAGAGCGGTGGCCGGACTCAGTATACAAGGCTACCAAGACCTAAGCTTGCCAACAAATAAAACACTACAACCTGGTGCAGTAAGCCCCAACAAGGGCTGAAAAAAATCTACAAGGGATCGGAAAAGCAAAATTATTTCACAATGAATTCGTCCCAGCTGGACTGAACAGCCGAAATAGGATGGCATTTAACTTTTCCCATTGGCCTGTAAGGAAAACGAAGGCCCAATTGGAGGTTGTGTTTCGTGGGCTGTTGTTGAGATTTTAGGAGCGCTAGGAATCGATCTCTAAGCACATCTCTTGTGCTCAAAAGCCATGCCTGTATCAACTTCCCACGCTTAGCCACAAACTGGTCGTAAACAAAAAAAAAAATTGGTTGAATTATTTATCGGGGAATTCAATATCTCATGAAATATTTTGATCTCTCTCCGTCTTTCTTGAATATCTAATTGTGAATGACTATTTTCTATTTAATTTTCAGCCTTCACTTAGGTGGGTCTCCTCTGCATCATTTGCAATTATGACTATATACAATAAGATCTATACAGTAGGATCACTTGATTAATATTTTAAGAGCTTCTAATACATTAAAATATCCTTGCATCGGACGTGAAGTGAATAAAATGAATAATAAAAAGAATAAATTATATAAATCTTTAAATTAGTATATACTCTGGATAATATGCGTCCTAAGTTTAATATGTTAAGACCTGACCCTCGTTTGTCCACAATATTAATACTTAAAAAAATATGACAATAATTTTATTTTTCCTTCCGACGACTCTTTGTGAACACAAAAACTAGTAACTTGATCTATTCGGAAAGTATTCCAAGAAGGTCTCATGCAGTGGCGGAGTCAGAAATTTTGTATAGGGAGGGCAGAAACGAAATTTTTTTACAATAATATGATTAAAAATAAATATTAAATATTATGCGAAAAATTTTTTCAAATAAGATTTCAATATATCAATATTTTTTAATACTTGAAAATAAATATGTAAAACAAGAAAAAGATTAGAAGGGAGGGGGCACGAATTAATATCAGGGAGAGAGGGAGGGGTAGGATACTCAGTTTTTTTTAAGAACGAGGGGGGCAGCTGCCCCCCGCCCCCCCTCATGAACTAAACTCCTGGATAAATTCCACGAAGCCAGCAGTGATTACAGGCAAAACTCACTAGCCACACTACCTTGTTGGAACAAAAAGATGTTCGGATCCAATTTTTATATATTGAAAAAAGCAAATCAATGTTTATACTTTCGGGGACACCATTACAGCAAACTGCCACTGCCACTGCCACTCTAGCGCTCTTTTTTTCTTCATCCTAAACTGTCTTTTGCGCAAACTCCTATGCTCTTATTTCAAAGCTTTCAATAGTTAGGCAATCAATCCGGATACACGAAACAGAGCATCATGACAACTTGCAACTTTCCCCCCTTTATGATTCCCCCAACTCTTTCCCTCCTTTCAGTCTGTATATCAAGGACAACTTTTTCAACACGGACAGTTGTTTGACCCAACTTTGTTAGGTTAAAATTTTAGTAAAATGTTTGGAGTCGGTAAAAAGGTTGAAGAGAGAGAGAATTGAAAAAGTGAAAAAGTTAGAGAAAAAGTAAGAGAAATAATAAAAAAATAAGTAAAAAATTGAAAAAAAAAAATTTAGAGATAAAATAAGGAGAAAGAATGAAAAAAAAAAAGATGTTACAATTTTGGTAAAATTTTGTTAAAACTGTAGTTTAGACAAACACCATGTTTACCTCTTCTCCTACTCTACAGCGATCGGTCGCACAAGCTTGGAAGCCGCCTGAAGAAATTTAAACTAGCCGGAGGCATGGGGTCCCGGAACATGGGATGCCGTAAATAGTAGAATCCTAAGGCCACAGCCACCATTTTGGGTGGCACCACGTAGAGTACTACAGTGATCACTAGGCATACCCCAATGAACAACTTAGTGGCCCTTGGGTCCCTCCAGCTCACCAGGGCTTGGACCCTTTCACCTTGGGTTGCAAAATCACCCAAAACTGTTTGGACCCTTGCAGCCAACATTCTTAATCGGTCGTACCTGGCCCTAATTATGTCCGGTGGTTTGGAGCTTGGAATAGTGTCGAATTCCTCGTCCAGTTCATCAGGGTCGACCGTTTCGGCTTGGGACAAGCGGATATCCATCCCCGCCGGTATCTTGGGCCGAAACCGATAATACCAAACTCCAATCAAGAACACGTATAGAAAACCCGTTGGGACTACCAAATCTGGGTACCAAACAAGCACCAAATATAAGACATGGACAAGAACTGTTGTAACCGGGTTTCGCCACCTCCGGATACCATCCAACCATTTTGCCAACCCCACTGCCCATGCCAGAACTGCCACGATCCGAAACCAATTAGCCTTGCTCTTCCTCATGCTCCAGGTGTGTGAGTCCGCGTCCAACATGTACCGAACCACCTCCTGCCCCAGAGGTGGTTCGGACCTGGCAAGCCACGCGGCCACCATCTTCGTGGCCGCCCCACGTAACGCCTCTTTCTGAGCCACCCCGAGCGGCCGGAGGTAGTGCATTCTCGGAAGCAGTGGCTGTCCGTAAATAGCGCACGTCTCCGGCAAGAGTGAAGGGCAGGCAAACCGAACCGCTAACTCAATCTCGCCCATTTTCTTCAACCCACTTCTCACCAGAACCAGTAACGGGTACGAATTCGTATACACCTTGTTACTCTCCAGCGTCGATACACGTATCCGTACTTTGCCTATGCGGCAGTCCGGCTTGTCGTCCGCCACGTCAGCGAACATGCGCCAGTTGTCGAAGACTCCTACAGTCAAAACCGTGCACGGATCGTATACCTGCCACGTGTACTGCTCGTTCCAGCGTGGATCAAAGCTGTCAGTGATGGTACGTGTCCGGACCCACTTTTTGCCATACTTAGCCACACAGTAAGCATCTGTGGACCCTTTGCCCAGACTCTTTGTTTTCATCGGGAGCAAGTCGCGAGCCCCTAGGATCCCCAGCTCTAAAATCCCAATAGCCGGCTTCCAGAGCTGCTTAGCCGTGGGCCTAAAATCGCTGCACACGTGCGCCGCTTCGTCGAGCACGTGGTAGCCACCCTCCAAGCAAAGACGCAGATGGATTCTCCCGCAGTAGGACCCACCGCCTCCACCGCAACTGCCACCACATTCCAGCGCGAACCATTTCGGAGCCACGTAGCGCTCATCAAGCCGTTGATCGATTGAGCTCACTGGTACGATAACGTGGCCGAGAAGTACGGCTTCCTTGGTCGTACGGTCCTCGGCGAGCAGAATTAGGGAGTCCTCCAGAGGCTCGCTGGCCACGAATATGAGGTCTTCGTTCCAGTGGAACGAAGCACTGTGATTGCTCATGGACCCTCGCCTGCTTCGTACGGACTGGAAACCTAGCTGCGCTTTGACGCGAATCTCTGGCGCCGTTAATGGAGGTAGATTCGGAGCAATGTGAAGGTCCTGCGCTTCGATTACCGTGACTCTCAGATACCACAGCTTCGGCGACTGATACACCTTCGACCGGGTGTGCGCTACATGCGGCGCATCGGAACTCCACGCCTCAGGGAATGCATCGTCAGCTTGAGTACCGATCCAGACGGAGAGCTGAATGTCGCCGGAGACCCTGCCTGGATGTTGATCGGCGGACCCGACTTCCAGGCGAAACCACCGCGGAGCTAATGGACTGTCAGGGGGATCCCGTACGGGAACATCAAAGAGGTCGAAGCAGACGCCGCCGAGGAAATGATCAGACGGCGAGTCCCAAACGGATATCTCCAAGGTTGAACCCACCGAGTCGGGCCGGCTGTGCCCAAGCGCGAATACCTGATGCCACTCGGGCGAGTCGGTCGGCTCTCCGGGTCTGTGACTCACCGGCTTCGATTTCACATAGTGTGTCGACGTCCTGATTTTCACGTACGGATTCTCGTTTGGCGCGAGGCCACGCGCCTTCACTATCCTTACGAACAAGTACTGCATCGGTTCGACCAAATCGTATGGATGGACCCTCTCGGTTGAGTCCTTCGTAACCCTTCCAGTAATCACTTTTGGTGAGTAATCTCAGTTGGGCCTCTTCATAACCCTGACCCTTTCACCTCCTCCAGCTCTCGCGCTCTGCATCATCCTCACCTCCGGTGGAAGACGTGCCTCCGGCATCGCAGAAGGATCCATACCTGGTACCTCCGGCGGCTCCGAATGATAGTGAACCACATGAGGCGGTGGTGACTCCTCGATAACCACAACCGGCGGCGAATGCGAGCGATCGTGGCCAACGCCCACCGGTGCCGGAACCTCAAAAATCCTAGCTTCTTCCACCACCACAACCCCCCGCTGCTTCGGCTTCTCCGAAACTTGGGGCACATCATCCCGAGGAGGCTGCGTTGGCGGGTTGTCATCGACCAGCTCATCGTAGTAGTAAAATCTCAAGCCAATCTCTCCCCTGATCCAACTGAACACGCTCTTCTTCTCCAATGGAAAGTAAACCAATCCCTCATGGCCTCGCTTAGCAAACTGGCTACCATTAAACTTTACCCTCCCAAGGAAATGGTTTTTACGGCCACTGCCAGTGTTGCTGCTGTACTTCTTGTCGTTGAAGACCTCGATCTCGAGCTCCTCGGATTCCATGTTCTCCGGGTCGGAGACGACGAACTCGAGGGACTCGTTCCATTCGGGATTAAGGTCCCGAAACTTGGTGGAGGTCCGCTTCTTTTGGCCGTCGAAGTCGGCGACGACGTAAGGGCTGGAACTGCTCTGGCCATCCTTGGGAAGTAGGTCACGTGCGTTAACGACGTCAACAATGAGTTTCCTGGTCGTTCTGGGCTGCTGCGGCGGTGGGTGAGAAGACGTCGGGTTCATTGTCTCATTTGGATTGAGCCGTGGGTAGTCAGTTAAACGGTGGGTGGCCGTTGATAGCGGAGGAGACAGAGACAGAGAAAGAGGAGAGAGACGGGTTTGCTTTTGTGGTGAGTGCCTTTTTGAATTTGTGGCAGCTATAGGAGGAGCATCTCGGTTTTCGTTTCGGAATAATATAAGCAGTACTGTTTAGGTTATGATTTTTGGTTTTTTTTTTGGGTATTTCAGACTGTTTGTTGCTCATGATACGAGGAAGGGAATGTTATCGTGGAGGAAGGAGGTTGATTCAGGAGGTTGCAGTGGTAGTGGGGGAGAGTGGATTCCATTCTCTACCGTGAAGGTTTTCTTTCAACTCTTCGGCTTCCTCCTTTAATAGGTTCGTTATCCACCTCATCCTTTGTCTGTCTTTTATTTTTTATTTTTAATCTTCTCAGGGATTTATAATAGCTTAATTTATTGATTTTATTTATTCTTTTACTGTAATAAGTCCATGCAAGAAGAAATGAATAATCTTTGTTGCTCTTGATCCTATTGTAATCAATGTAGAATATATTTTTCTGCTTCTACTCCTTCGTCGCCTTCTTTTTTTTTTTTTTGGCCCCCGGTGGTGGGGGAGAAGAATTCAGATCCTGATGGAAAAGTCCTAAATCTGGGATGGCTGAGTAGATACTGAGCTTTAAAGGAAAATTCTGGGCGTCCCGCTGGGGCGTCCCGCCAGCGTCCCGCTGGGGACGTGGCAGCGGGACCCAGCGTGGGGCCCACCATTCCCCTTTGGGGGAAATTGCTGGGCCCCACTGCCACGTCCGCGGTACGCCCAGCAAGTCCCGGGCTTTAAATGTCTTAATTTCACCCCGCAAAACACTTGTCTATGTGCTTTATGTCAAAGAGTACAGATCATTTTCTATATTATATTATTCTTTATGTGAGAAGAGCTTTCCTCTCAAACAAATAATAACATGGGGTTCGCAAATCCTACATGATTTTACGGTGTTATGGAGTATAGTGTAATTTGTTTGAGTAGAGGAAAACGAAGGTGCCCTGATATTCTGTGTGAACTCAGATAGAAGTTAGTTTAGGGTAAGAGCTGTGTAATGCCTTTGAGGTTTTAGATTGGATATAAAACTTGAGCCAAGATTTATACAGGGTTTGAAATTCTGTCCTTTTTTTGCACCATTATAAAATTGTAATGGTGATTTTTTCAAACTATACCGTCTATATACCTTATAGAGTAGGAGTGGGTTTGTTTTGTAAAATTTTAGGGCTTGTTCGGTTACTTTAAATTCTCAGGTTTTTTTGAATCTTGAGAATACACAAACCGAATATGTTTTTTAACATCACTTAAAAATAACTACTGCACGCATGCCAATAAAGTTAACATCACCTAAAAATTCTCAAAATTCTCCATCACCGAACAACCTCTTAGTGTTGTTAAAATTTTAGTTATTGAGTTTAGTAAAAAATTGAAGAGGGGTAATTTTTTATATTTTGTATAGTAAAAAGTTACTATTAGATAAAGAAAAAAAGATTATATTTTAATAATTTATTATGTTAAAATTTTATATTATAAACACACCCGGTTACCTTGATAATAACTTCAGCATTCACAATCGTACCCCACAGCTCAAGATGCCTCCAGCCTCCAGCAAGAAGGCACATGATTCCACCTCCCAACTGTGGCCCTCTCCTTTTCGTCAGAAGCACCACATTTTGAATAAAGTTCCAAGACAAAGCATCACCTTTATTTCTTCTGGGGTTCTCTCATTCTTCCGTACATCCCTTGTCAACCTTACGTATGTTTGTTTGCAAAATGTTAGGAAATATTTTCAAAATTTTCGAAATTTTTATTAAGATTTATTGAGTTTATGAAAGATAAAGTATATATATATAAAAGTTGAAAATATTGAAGTATTTTTATTTTGTTAGAAATTTTTATGACCCAAAATATTAGAGAAACAAACATACCCTTAAAGACCAGTCGCTTTCCTTTTCTGCATTGAGCAATACTAAATATAGTTGGAAGCTCCTAGCCTCAATAATCTCCTTACGTAGTCAAAGACACGTTCATGTAAATCCTAAATCCAACTGGATATATTTGTTTTTTCAATATTTTAAGATATAAAAATTTTCAGTAAAATAAATACACTAATATTTTAAATTCTTACACACATTTTAATTTTCATAAATCTTAATAAATCTCAATAAAATAAAAATTCTTAAAATTTCGACAATATCCCCCACCGCAAACAAACATACTCTGTAAATGCAGAAAATTTGTTATTCTGCTAAACACTTTTCCTTTGTGTGCTAAAAAAAAACGATCGAAGGGCGGACGTAAGTCACAACTTTTGGCATGCATGCCACAGAAGCTTCTCCCTCCCGCGTAATTTCTAGGTTCCTTTTTCAGAATTGGTGGACTACTGTTCGTGGAATCCGATCCTACAGTATAAAAGTAAATTTTGAATTGATGCTGCTTTGTTTTTGGCATATTCTTGTAGGGGATCGGTGGATGACATCAATGCAAAGCTTGTATACCTCAAAGAAGATTAGCTAAAAGAGGAACGCCAGATCCTTTTCCTGTGACTTCCTTGATTTGAGCCAATCAAATTCTACCACATCTGAAACTAAGGCAGCAATTAACTCAAACGTACAGGAATCCAACTACATTAATGTTTTACAGGAAATGCTGTGTTGGGAAGCTGGACTCGATCAGTAATGATTTATCAACTTTGAAATTAGATTTGGCAAGTTAACAGTGATTACTGCCACTTTTAGACAAGGGGAGTTTTTTCTGTCATTGGCTGATCTATTTATGATGCACAAAAAATGATGGATTCAGGAGAGTAAATAGTCAACTATGTCCCTTCAGTTATGACATAAGAATATATACTGAAGGGAGATCGCGGTAGGTGCAATTAGTTGAGAGAGTGAGAAAATGTGGGATCCACATCTCTCTCTCATTTTTTTACTAATGACTCCTCGTGCAATACTCCAAATATTGCAAAGGAGGCTGATCCCATTCTTATTGACCGAAAATTGGATTAATTCGATCTACTTTGAAGTGTCTTTGGATATGTTATATAACTGGTTTTGAAGACTATAATATGTCAATATTGTAATCGCACTTTGACTTTTGGAGAAGCTTCATGATCTCATCTCTGTCGGCTCTGTAGCATTTGTTATGCATAATATGCGGCTACTTTGGTTGGGAGATCCTCTCTTCTGAGCCGCCCACTTGTTGGGGCCATTGCTGCTACCGTGGAGCTTATTAGGATGGAGTTGACTAGCTTTACGGATTGGAAGATTGCTTGGTTCCTAGGCCATGTAATCTTTTACCTCATTTGATTGATATATGGGTTGCTGTTTCTGGTCGTTTTGGTTTTATTTCGATTGCTAGTATTCCCGAGCATATCCGGGGTTGGGATATGTTTTGTGACTTTCGTTCATTTTAAATCTACAATGGTTTATTTAGCAAAAAAAAAAAAAACTAGTATACTGTTAAACTCGCGTGTCACAGGTTAGTCCAATTTTCTTCCTAAACCATATCCGGAATGCATGCCTAAATTTAGAATAGAAACAAAAGCATGCTATATAACTGTCCAGCAAAGTTGATAACCAGAAAAGTAAGAAAGAAAAATTTCCAGAAGACGAGAAAAATAAATTGTTTAGCTAGTTCCTATATAAAGTAAGAACTGCTGCTCCTTACTGGATTGTCTGCAAGAGTCTCTTAGAGTTTGCTATGGTGAATTGGAAAACTAATAATTTGTTTTGGCTCTTCTTTTCTCAATCTGAGTGAAAACTCTCTGCTGTCTCCATAAGACATGCTAAACGTTTGCTTTAATAACGTCTCCCTTGGCTTCAGAACTGCAACTCTCTCTTGTCATAGCAAAAGATACTCAAGCTTGGTGTGTGCTCGGAGGTCATTTTGTATTCTCTTCCAATCCTCTCCTAAAGTTTTGTCTCTAAGATAAGATTGAAGAGCTTAAGGTTACCATATTTGTATTGCACAGTTCAAAAAGTCCAAGCCAGAATAGATGGTTCTTATTTATTTGGATTTTCAACAAATCATTTTTATTCTGTACGTAGGCAGATTTCCATGCCAATGTGATAACAAATATGCAGCCATACAAGAATAGTAATCAGGTGAAGGTAGACACTATAAAAAGTGCAGGGTCGATAGGTTCCTCAGTGTCCAGCTGAATCCAACTTACGTGACACAAGCACCCCCAGTGAAAATGCTAATAGAGCTGTTATAACAATCCCCTTGTTTCTTTTCAGCATCTTCAGAAGATTTCCCAAGTTGACATTAGATTCATTCTCCCATTTCTTTATGGTCTCTGCAGAGAAACTTATTGGGGGATTTCCCTTGTGCTCTTTCTTCTCTGCACTATGGCTGCCTTGGACATTACCCTGCTGGTGGCCATCTCTGTTCAAATTCTGATCACTGGTAGGTTTTTCATGTTCATTTTCTGGTGCTCTGCCACTGACATTTTCTTTCACAACCTCAGAGTCTCTCTTTTCTTCTACTTCCTGCTTTGGGACGGTCACATACAGGATCTCACCCTCAAACCTGCCAGAGATATTATCGGCGTCCGAATTTTCTGGCAGTCGAAATCTTTCCTCGAAAAGGATGTATTTGCCCTCGTTTACTTTCCTTTCACCACTGACTGTTATATCGCCTGAGCTATCAGCCCGAAGCTTAACTTCTTCCGTCTTGAAACCTAAAAGACAATGCGAGGAAAATTCATTTCAATTTCTTAATATAAGCTCCACTTGTAGAATATGAAACTTAAACCTTATAAACAACTGCGTGAATGCTACTACTCATGGGACGGGAGAAGTTAGGGTCCTAATATTAAGATCCTATGAGGACCTAATGGAGGACTGAGATGTTGCCAACACATTAATGAATAGAATGGAGGGCTGAGATTAAAGGAGCATTAAAAAAAGCCTAACACTGTTACATGTTTAACAGATCTAAAAATCACTTTTAATTTTTTCCATCCTTTAATCTCAGTCCTCCATTTAATTCATTAATGTGTTGACAACATCTCAGCCCTCCATTAAGTCCTCTTATGACTTTAACATTAGTACCCTAACTTCTTCCAAATGGGACACCTCTCCTTTGGGTAATTGGAATATGTTCCTTTCAAACCTTCTGTGCTTCATCTAACTGGATGGCATTGTTAAACTCAAGTGCCTAGGAAAAGGTAAGATCGCCTTTCAACGAAGGAAAATCACCATCAAGCTTCCCATCATGAAGATAGCAAACTTTTTTCCAATTACATAAACCTATCATTGTGCTTTTCTTCGCACAAAAGATTCTGAAAGTACCATGTCAAGAACAGAATTATATATATATTAAGATATATATATATATATATCTTAATTTCGTTTTAATGGAGTCATTGTTTTCCTCTCTAAATATGCGCCTAAAGATTGAACTAGAATGTTTGGAGTTCGAGTAGAAATGGTGATAAATATATGGAGTTGTATTACCTGGCAGATCCATGAGGAGATAATGGGCATCTGCGTCCTCTGTCCATCCTGAACAAGGTACAATTTCTTCTACTGCAGGATAATGCGAGCTTCCTGTCTCCATGGATGAGCAATCCCAGCTGAACTCGATTGGAGATATGGATGTTGTGGTGCTTAGCGTTGAATGCAATCTTATTTATAAAGAACGACTCACCTATATATGTTTTCCCCACAGGTCGAAGTTGAATCTCAAACGGCTTTTCCGTGTGGTGTTATACATCCTTATGCCAAACTTTTCCCGTTGGAGTACGAAGTTTTGGCTGGTGGTCTGCGTAGTTTTCTTACACGAGGACGACAGAAAAAGTACTATTCGTTGCTTTCCTTGCAGCCGTCACCTCTTCCGGGCTTTGTTTACTGCTTTACTCATGCTTTGGACGTCGTGCATGCATTCCTACGGGCATCAGTTTTTTTTAGGATTACAGGGAAGAGATTATAAGTTAATTATGTCGAATTTTTAAAGCGAATTGATTAATTTTTTTTTATTTGTCATGCTAAAAATTGTCTTAGAATTACAATATCAAAAATTAAAGACTATCAATATTAAAAATATTGAAATACATATATCGTACTATGTACTACGACTGAGAGTGAGCAATTAGATCCTACGTTTCTGTATCTTCTGAAAATTGTCTCCGTTGAACAAGCATTCACCAATTCTTTCTCAGCTTTTGGAGAAGTTATTTGGTTGTTTCCAGGAGTATTACTCTTAATTGTCTTAGCAACTTTTTCATCAAATTTACCATATCATTCCAAAAGTTCAAGAAAATTGTCCTTCGTCAATGAACCATCAGACTCATAATGACCATGAAAAGTCAATCCTTGCATCAAAAGAAACCGAATGCATTTTAAAACCGCTGTTAAACCAATGCGATAAGCATTTTCTGTAAGAACTATTATTTAACACATCTCTCACAGACCTTCCGCATAAAGGCGATAAGCATTCTCTATATTGTTGTTAAACGAATGCAAACGATCATTTCTTTGTTGTTGATTTTGGAATGCTTCACATTGAATTCTAGCTTCATTGTGAACACTATCATATGTACCAACATGCTCACCAAAAACATTCACTGCATTTTTCCAAGTGTTAAATCTCACAGAAGTAAACAGATTTCCCCCAAACCTTGCCCCTTTAGATCGCCTAAACAAATAACACCACAAGATGTGCAATCCTTTGATACACTATATTCCAACCACAGATAATTTTTGAACCATGCCGCCCTAAAATCCCTCATATCCTTCTCATATTTCTTACTGGGAAAATTATGACTACGCGATTGACAAGGACCTTTGATCAAGTACTCCCTACGGACTTGATCAATAATCCTAGCATCATATTCTTTAATGGATTTACGTAACTCTGAGTCAGCAATAATATCATCTGGACTAAACTTAATACGAGATCTTTCCAAACTAATATCAATTTCAGAACTAGTAGTTATATTAGGAGTATTAGACGACAACACGCTTCGTGATTTGTGGCATATGTTAGGTTGTTTATGATGAAATCTTTTGTAATTAACATTTTCTATCAATGATATTATAAAATTGGCCTTAAAAAAATTAGAAGTAGGACTTATTCTTAGACGTTGACCAAAATAAATATTTGTGTTTCAATTAATGACTTTGATATAAGAAGCCACTATTTGTATATGGAAAGACTACCTTAACATGGAAACAAAAACTCAAAACAAAACGCAACGGAATCAGTTCTTACATAATAATCAAATAATTTCTCTCAAATTATTAACTGTCTAAGATATATAGCTAAATTGATCAAGTATACCGAACCATCTAAAATTAAAGAGAGAACCTGCAACTATTCCTAGACATTGACAAAAAGAAAGATGCTGGTGAAAAATTAAAATGTAATAATTCTAGAATTATAGAAGCTGAGAGAGGCAATAATAGAATTATAGAAGGTTAAAAAAATGAAACGGTGTGTTTCTGGCTTCAGCAGCATGAAAGAAAATCTGAGAGAGAGGGCTGAGAGATCAAATGCATGATTTTGAGGCCTGAGGGTGAGAAAATAAAACAGTGTGCATCGTTCTGTTTTAATTTTTTTTAATGTACAATGTTTGTGGGTTTTGGCTAAAAATTAAAAGTCTGATTCGGACTGAACAACTTATTTATTCGGACTAGAGGAAGCTTCATTTGGCCTGGGCCCTGGGCTCAACAATGGCGGGCCTAGGCCAACCTATTTATAAAAAAAATAAAATACATGTAAAAAATTATTTTGGGCGGAGTTCACCATGGCGGCCGCCATGGTTCGCCATGGCTTGGTTCCGCCTATGCTTAGGATGGATGCCCACCTCATTTGTAATTTACTAAATAATAGTGTGAGGCTATCATTATATTGAATTTAGAGAACAAAATACAATAAAGATAAAAAAAAAACAAAATAAAAACAAAAGATCCAAAGTACTTAGGTTACAAAAAAATGCTAACGAGATTTAAAAGGATCTATAAACCACCTCATTTGTAATTCACCAGCAAATTACCACTTTTTGTAAAATCTTACTGAGATTGTGCCACTTCGCATAGCTTTTATCTATTTTAACTATTAGATTCACTTTTTGACTTGTAAGCAAGTGGTAATTTGAGTTGGCTCAATTACGAAATCGTGGTAATTTGGGAGGATAAATTATAAAAAGATTAAAGTGGAAAGTGTACTAATGTCACCATAATTATAGGTCAATATCAATTTGTCTCTCTTAAGTTTTCAAACAGCTATTGTGTCGTCCCTTATGTTTAGAACATAATCAATATCCACTTTCAGTTTGATTTGGTAATTAAGTCATATGGTAAAGGACCGAAAAGCTCCTCAAGACAAATTTTAAAAATAAAAAAATTAATAAATATAGTACTGAAAGAGTATTTCAATATTATTATTTTTTTTTTTAAAATACTTTTATTTATATATTAATTTTTGTTTTTTATTGATTTTTTTTAATATTTTTAGTAATTTATCTTGGAATGACATTTCGGTCATTTTGCATGTTATTTAACTGTCAAATGAAATGGAAGATGAGGATTGATCATGTTCAAAATATAAGTGAAGCAAATATCCTTTTGGAGGGCAAGAATGATTTTTGCCTATAATTAGGGGGCAACATGCTATAATATTACCTTTTTTTTTAATTTAATCTCTTTCACTTTTGTTTTTTTGTTCTTTACCTTAATGAAAACGCATTACCTTACAAGGCTATAGGTCAAAAAACCGCTGCTATAACCTATAGCAGCGGTTTTTTAGCGGCGGTCTCGACCGCCGCTATATCTCCGTCGGCATAGGTATATAGCGGCGGTTCTGGTGACCGCTGGTGAAGACCTTGGGTCTATAGACCGCCGCTATAGGCTTGAGCACAATTGCACTTTTTGACATGTGGGTATAGCTTTATTCGGTGACTGCCGCTAAATACCTAATGTGACCGCCGCTATAGAGTTTCCACCTATAGCAGCGGTCGGTGACCGCCGCTATAGGTTTGCAGCTTTTTTTTTTGCCAGCATTTCCAAATCACTACTAAATTTTTCCTATATTTTCTATACATGCTTTTTTAATAGATAATACAAATTTATTTTAATAATCTTAATTCATTAGATGTAAAAATTTAAAGACCAAAGATAATAAAATAAAATATAATTTATTATTGATTAATAACATTTTACAACAAATACAAGAATCTCTACAAGTAATTTAAAAAGTAACAAATTTCTTATATAAACTAACAATAAACAAAGACCAACTAAAATATTCAAATACAACACAATATCACATATCAACGTCCTCTTGAATTCCTTTCACATATCAACGACTCAATGATAATCTTCCGAATTATATTCAATCCAAAAACATAGAAGAGTTTCCGCAGCCAGCATACGACCATTATACAAGAACAATACATTAGTCAGCAATTGGTACTAGCGTACCACTGAAAAATAACAGAGATCCCACCTAGAAACTTTGGCTATGTTTGGTTTAGTTCTCAAAACAGATTTTGTGTTTTTGTTTTTTTGGAAGTAGTGTAAATTCTCTTGCGATTGGTGAAAAGTTAGTTAAATGTTGTAAAAGGTTATTGATATTGGTGAAAATGTATTGAAATTGATGAAAAAATTATTGGGATCGGTGAAAATGTATTGGAATTTATGAAAAAGTGATTAAGAAATTTTTGAAAACATTTTGAGAACTTAAACAAACATAGCCTTTACCTTTTCCACTTGTGCACTCTGCAATTTTTTAACACTCTGACCTTGACAGGCCATTTACCTGAAAATTTGATGGAGAAAATCTTTACTTAAATGAATTAGAGCTCAGCAAAGTCTGATATGCATTCTGGTTATAGTAAGAAAAAACATGTATAATCTAAGGTAAACATCAAACTGCCATGAAACCAATGGTGAAAATACCCAATCTGGACCAAGTTCAGCAAGCAGAAGGAAAACTTAGCTCGTAAGAGTTTTTAACAACCAGCCCTTGCATTTTACCCATGACTTCAAATTTTTCATCTGAACATACATTCTAGCATCTACAAGCTGAAACCGCATTCCTCGTTCTCATATTTACCTGACAACCGAAAGATTTTAAAATCAGAAACTAACTAAAAAAACCAATATAGTTCATGCTACTCTTTTCCTTGTTCTTTCTATTGGGAATGAGAAGAATAGATTGAATAAAAAGAAAAAGACCCTGCAACCATTCATATATGCAAGTAAGAGTGCTATGTGAGACGCAGAGGCAAAATATTAACTAAACGGGTAAAACAAGAGAACAAACCAATAGGTCCCTCGGGAATCGTAGTAAAACGGAAGGAGAATCTAAAGCATCCAATTCGAACACCACCTAACTACTACCACAACCATCGCCCTTTGATTGCTCCAAATTTATCAACTTTCTCGAAACCAAAACAAAATCAAACCTAACCTTCTTACTCCAGTTTCTCTGGAAAAATACAATAAAAAGAGAAAAAAAAAACAAAAAACCCTAGCGAAAGCGAGAAAGAGAGACGAAGACCTTCACCTCCTGGTCTTGCCGCTGCTGTGCTTCTTCCGACGAAGGAGACTTTTTGGTAGGGAACCGTTCCAAAGTGAAGCCAATTTCAAGATCAAAGAGACGAATCACAACGTGAAACGGAATCGATTAGGCGAGGAAGAATGAGAGAGCGAGAGAGTTTGGGGTTATATCGGAAGAGAGAATGGGTGAGAAAGGAGAGAGAAGGCGCTAAATGAAAATAAGCTAAGTGGTTTTGTATTCGGAGGGAAAAATTTGGCGCTCAAGGAAAGTTTTCCTCTCGTATTTTATGTTTTTTTCGTCCAAAAGTTATAGCTGTGAATCTATATTATATCATAATATAAAACTGATTTCGTTATTACATTTTAAACTCACCGTTTTCAGTTTGGGGTTTTATACATACTTTTAGTAAATTGAGATCAATTATAATAATATTTAAACATTGCAAGATTTGTTATATGTGTTTATCATATATATGGTATGTGCTAATTAACCGAAGTACTTTATATGTATGTACCTATATACATAATGACTAAATCATAGCGTCTAAGACTATATACTAAGTATTTTATATGCATGTACCTACCTAATGACTAAATCATAGCCTCTATGACCATATATTAAGTTATACAACTTAATAATACTTATAATTTAATTAAAATAAAATTAATAAATTGGTAGTACATATTATATAATATTTATAATGTAAAAATATAATGTTTTCTTTTATAACATTGTATGATTTGTATATGTTTTTATATGTACTCTAATTGCATAAGTTAAATATTATGTCTTTATATTATGCAACAATCTTAATGTTCATAACACTCTCTCTAACTTAATATTTTATTAAGTATGTCTTTAAATTAAAATTTTTCACATACATGACAAACTAAATTATATATGAACATAAATACAATAATATTTAACATAAATATTAACATTAAAGAAATTATAACTAATTAAAAATATATTTTTCATCTTATACCTATAGCAGCGGTCAACACAAAACTGCTGCTATAGGTTATTTTTCAGCGGCGTTTGCGTCTGCAAACGCCGCTGAATGTGTGCTCTATAGCGGCGGTCGACCTGACCGTCGCTAGAGACCCTAATTTTTCAGCGACGTTTTGAGAAAAACGCTGGGAAAGACTGACCACCGCTACAGGTACCACTTCCAGCGACGTTTTGAGAAAAACGCTGGGAAAGGGGGGTCTATAGCTGCGGTCAGTGACCGCCGCTATTACGACCGCTGCTACAGGTACCACTTCCAGCGACGTTTTGAGAAAAACGCTGGGAAAGGGGGGTCTATAGCGGCGGTCAGTGACCGCTGCTAAAAAGACCGCCGCTATAGACCCCCTGTAGCAGCGTTTTTTGAAAAACGCCGCAAAAAACCCCCTTTAGCGGCGTTTTAAGAGACCGCCGCTAAGAAGACCGCCGCTAAAAACCCTTTTGTTGTAGTGTACCAAGATATGCTCCTAAATAGGATACTTGGAATCATACGTTCTTCACATTTTGGCCTCCCAAAAGTAGGTTTTAGAAAAGTCGATTGAAACCTCCTCAAAAGAGATATGCAGTCATCGAGTGAAGATTTTCACAGCCTGTTAGACGAAGTAGAACAATGGTTGTTCCACTTCCGAATTATGACAATATTGCCGATATGTGGAACACGCTGCAGCTTGGGTTGAAGTGGGCAGTAGCGCGAATCTTCATTGGAATCCACCTCAGCCAGGATTTTTAAAACTTAACTAGGATATAGGATATAGGTTGCGTTTGTCACTAAAATTTTACCCAAAATTTTATCTCTCCTAATAAAATACTCCAATATAATCTCTCTCTTCCATCAAAAAATATAAAAAATTACAAAAACTATAAAATATTACCTCTCTCTTCACTTTTTCACTAAACCCAATACTAAAAATTTTACCATACAAACCCAAGTTATTTGTGTAAGCGGATCTTACGTAGCTATCTCGATGAAAGATTCTTTTAATTCTCCATATACACAGAACGATTAGCTAGTATGAACCCCATGGTTGGTGAAGCTTGCGGAAGCGGTTTTCTTGGCTCGCGAGAGGAATTGGTGTCGAGCTGTTTTTGAATGTGATCATTGCTCGTGTAAGGATATTCTATCTGCTGATCAGCCAAGTTTGTGGGCTGCTGCTACTTTGTGAATCACATTCGGGCTGGGCTTGTTGAGTTTGTTGAGTGGAAGGTTGTTTGGGCTCTTAGGAGATGTAAAGAGATGGCTCACAAGTTAGCTAAGTGGGCAGCCCGATTTGGTAAAAAAGGGTTCTTTTCTGCTAGCGATATACTTGAGCATATCCGGGGTTTTGTGATATGCATGATCTCTTTTAGCTACTTCTTAATAAGAGATTTTATTTAGCAAAAAAAAAAAGATTGATGCCTCGTGAATTGAGTTGTCCGTCCTTTAATGCCCAGACTATTACCAGATGATCCTTCCCATGCTTCGAAAGAAATATTGTTTGATATTACCGAATGTTTAATTATGCTCTCAAAAAATCATCTACTGAGATTGCGGCCATAATTTGTTAACCATACTATTTGTCATGTTTTGGACCAAATTCTTTTTAATTTGTTACTCGAATTGGATGGTCAATTGGATGGTCAGATTGAATGATCCAATTAGAAGAGAGAGCGACACAACATGCATTGAATGTTGTAGAACACAAATTGGCTAACAATTAATATTAGCATTATTGAATGTTGTAGGGTCCACACGTGATGACTCTCCTTTCGAATTTGACTATCCAATTTAGGGCTGCACAACCGGAATGCGGTCCGGTTTTTCGGACCGCATTGCGGTCCTTAAATAATATAGGACCGGACCGGACCACTTATAAGTGGTCCGGTCCGGTCCGGTTTCACTACATGCGGTCCGGACCGGTTTTAATTTTTTTAAAATTTTTTTAAATTTTTTTAATTTTTTCAAAAAAAAATTTAGATTAATTTCAAATGGAAAGTGTATATAAAAATGTTAAGTTTTAGTTTAGATAAAAATTAAACGTTTTATGTTTATAATTTGTATTAAAAATATATAAAAATATTTTTTTTTATTTTTTTAATAAATGCGGTCCGGTCCGGTCCGGACCGCATTTATTAAAAATAAGGACCGGACCGGACCGGATAACCGGATTTTTCCGGTCCGGTCCGGACCGGATAACCGGATTTTAAGAAAAAGGACCGGACCGGACCGGAAAACCGGTCCGGTTTTGTTCACCCCTAATCCAATTCACACCAAATTAAAAATGATCCTAAACAATCTAAATTAGGAAACCAAATTGGAGAAAAAAAGATTCCAGCAAAAATGTATCTTGTTCGATTGGTACTGGGGAAAGCATAAAAGTCAGTGCATAGTTGGTTAGAATATATAAGATCTTTCGAGTCTGGATTATGTTTTATATTCTCGATGCTGTTTTATTTTTTTTTTCTTTTTTTTTTCTTTTTAACAGACGATATACTCTGTTTGGTTAGCCGAAGAATAAGGTGATATTTGACTCTTTAGATTGAAAAATTACTAAAAAAAAAGAAAAGAAAACAATGAGATGGGAAAGCTAGTTACTCCTTAATTACCCAAAATGGTATATGGAATTAAAAAAAAAAAACCAATTAGCTCTATAGGGTAAAAAACCAAGAGGCGTTGAGTGGCTCTCCCGTCTTCCCTCCCTGCGCATCATTTTGTTTCTTTTCATCATTTAGATTTATGGTAGGCATGCGCCTCCTTGCATTATCCTTTTGAACCTTTAATCCTTCCCCACAGCCTAAAAAGCCCATAAGAACAACCATCACAACTGCCTTCTTGCATGCATATCGGGAATGGTTTCAACCTGATCCATGCGACGTTACTTCTGTATATAGCACAAAGAGTTCAAAGCACCCAATCAGAAGGGGTGAAGAAGTGAAGGAAAAGGAGTTTCAAAAAGAAAACGAAAACAGAAAAAAAATAAAAGAAAAGAAGAAGATCGACCGAGACAGTTTAAGACAGCCATGGAAGCTACGAAGCTTGCATTGCTAGTTGTATGTGCTTTTGTTGCGATATTACCAACCCTTGGGGCTCACATTGCAGATTTTGATGAGAATACCATCGAGGCCTACCACCCTAATCCCTATAATGTCACCGATCATCTCAACCAGGAAGTCCATAAGTAAGACCATTTTTATCCGTCTTAACATCTGCTTCATGCATATATGCATATATATTCACACTGTTCTGTCTTCATCCTTAATGGATTGAAGATTGTAGATCTTTGGGGAAAATGTAATTCTCTAATTAAAGGTTTTTATTGACGTCAAAATAACGAGGGTGTTCGATTAAAGTCCTATGTCGAATGGCTTCTCGTACTACTAATGAAATATAACCAAGAAATTAGCTCCAGTTTAGAAACACGTGGAACTTTTCTGCTCGACTGTTACCTGGGCAACCTTTGTTGTATAGTGGCAAAGCAATCGTTTGAAAGCAGAGCCCAAAGTGGACACCTGACCTTAGCTTGCTACGCTGTGGAACTTGAGGATTGATCTTGTTCACTTGGGACTATCTGCTATGCCCAAAAAGCAGCGATTTTGACTATTTGGTATCTGGATTTTTGGTCCGTTTAGGTTTTTTCGCGAGCTCTCTGAACATAATTCTGTTTGTATTGATTGCTCTTTTGGCGAATATTAATATATGAAATATATTTGCCTAGAAAAGAAAAAAAAAAAAGACTACTTGGTATAAGGATAAGATATAGATTCCCAGATATATCTGCAAATTCTGTCCATACAAGAGGGTACTTGGCCATTCATACAGACATACAAAATCCATACCGTTGGATTTTCTGAACGAATGTCATCACAACCATTCCAACATAAATAGTCTTACAGTTAACACAGGGCAACATTACAAGATGAACTTAAATGAGTAGGGTAATATCTATATGACTATTCTCTCAAGTTTCAATATATTCCCTAAAATCCATAGTTGTACGGTGTAAATGTGGCAAAACGATCGAAACCAAAGATTTTTTAAAAAAAAAACTTGCCAGATTTATTTCCCACTCCGAAGAACCAGGTGAACAACTTGAACCACAATTCTAACTCATGGAATTATGTTGGAGCAAAACATGATACATCGGAACCCAGAGCAGGAATCAAACATGCAGAAAGGATCCACTCTTCAATAAAATAAAAAATTGAAAGAATGTTTGGTAATGATTACAAAGACACCACTCAGATTAACAATGTCCAAGTATGCAAGAAAATATCGCTTAAGGCATCCCTCCCCTACGTTGGAAGCACTAGGATACAGAAAGAATGTTATTACCAAGGTCATAGCTTCCCTGATATTTGAATATGAGCCAAGGGAATTAAGAGTTCACCAACATTCAAAGCATAGATGCAATTAAATGTGCTAGGGAGATCACCAAACTAGGGAAACAATAAAATGGATAAGTATTTTAATATTTTATGACTGATGGTTCTCTGGATGCTGCACGAGACTCGGGTTCAGACTATACGCAAATCCAAAGCTCTTGTCCTTTGTTTTAATCCAAACCAGGATCCAAGTTAATAGAGAAAGTGCACTAATACTGGTGAGTCCATCAATCTGTAAATTTTGAAAATGACAGTTAGCTTAAGATTTTAAGGAATGCATACATAATTACAAAAATTATAGGCTCAGAAAGAAAGAAGGGATTCTTAATACGAGTTTGGAAGATATGGACTACAATCAAGCCCAACTCATCAGCAAAACTCCCCCCCCCCCCCAAAAAAAAAAGAAAGAAGAAAAAGGTTCCCCCTTGATCATATGCTTAGGTCTTTAGTGAAGGACTCAACCAAAGAACTAAGAAAGAGAAAATGTAATCAAGAAGACTTTTTCAGAATCACTAACCTTTCAATTTATACTTGTCAAGTTATCAGCTTTTGGTGCAGAGGAACTTCAAGTTTAAGCAGCTTGGTGAACTACAGAGCATATCAGAACACAGTAAGAGATCATTCAATATCTCTTGCGACAATGCTGATGATTGACACAGAGATTAGACACACCCCACGTACCCACAAACATCTGTATGCACCCAGACCCACAAACCCATATACGCATGCACGTACAACATACCTGAGATATCTTGAGTTCCAGTTCATCCCACTCTAAAGAGGAATTGCTTCCTTCAACAATCCCTGTCCCAGCATAGATCAATGCACCAAGACCCTAGGATCCAAATTGGTTAGCACTTTTTCAACAGAATGGCTACGAAATAAGACATACATATTACAGAGAGATTCTTACGATATACAAAACAACTCAGTTGTTCTTCCTACTACTTAAAGCTTACTATTAGACTATTAGTAACTTTCTCTTAGTACTTTGGCATCTAAAAAAAGCGGAGGAGCCACTTCTTAATTGAGTTAGGATACCATAAGTTGTGGAGGCAGTTCCCACTAGCTCAAAAGAGAGGTAGCAAACAGTAAAAGAATTTACTTGGCTCACCTTTTCCACCAATGCTGACCTTATGCCCACAGCGAACTCACTCTCTCCTCCACCAAACCAACCAACAGGTCCAGCATACATTCCTCGATCAAACAGTTCTGAATAAGATATATAATAATTCACCAGCTTCTTGAAATTGATAGAGATTTGTTATTGAGGTGTTATATTGAGCAGTTAGAAAGAAAAGGTTGATTTGTGTCCTATATTGCCTAATCAATGGAAAGGAACTTTTTCAAGGCATATCCAAGCACACATTTGATTTCGTAAGAGCACCCACTAGAAGATGTATTATTGATCATTCATCTGCCGAGGTGCTGACATGAAAACAGGTGCCAAAACAATAAAGTTTCCCAGTACATCCAGGGACCAGGCAACCACAGGAGCACCTCCAGACTCTCTGGGTGTCTGTCTTGTAAAGAGTACTTTATGTTTGGTTCAGGCAATAAAGAATTTCTGAAATCAACCAGTAGAATTTGTCACTGGCAGAGATGTAAATACCTTTAACAGAGTCTCAATTACTCAGCATTTTCTACTAAGTTATGCGACCCCTGATGTAGGAATCAGGTTAGTGCAAATGCAGAGCATATCCAAAAGGTACTTCAGAACGTTCATCCCTTAACACCAGTGCCACCACAAACATCACTGTGACAATCATTCTGTGGGACCACAAGCACCATATTCACTGCAGTAAGTCATGACCACACATAGCATAACCACCACTATACAGCACCACCATAACCACTCCCCTTTGACCCTATCACTTATAAGTACCACTAGCAAATTCCACTTTTTTCAAACCTACTCAAACCTAGAACAATTCCTCAGTGTTTTAGATAGGTATATTCAGTTTTGACGTCTTGATTTCCTTCACATATCCACTACTAGTTGTCACAAGTCCCTCTCCTTTGCTAACAGTACCAGACAATTGAAGAAACTAGTCCGAGAGGATTTTGGGATGTCTCATCTAAAAGAACCAAAAAGAATGTAAGGCAATCTAGGACGGCGAAACAGACAAACGACGATGATATAGCATCTACCAGTTTCTGCAATAAAATGCCGTGCCTCTTCCATTGGAAATCCACAAACTGCTGGAGTTGGGTGAAGAGAAGCTAAGATGTCAAACTGGCAAAATAATAGGAGAATTTTGTAAATAAAATAGCTACATAAAACGACTGTGAACAAAACCATCATATCCGCACTAAATTAACAATCATTTACAACTTTTTGGAAGAAAAGCAACTGCAATCGAAATAATAACTTTAATGAGAATCCGAAGTCAGACATCTATGTGGTGGAAGGGAACTTATTATTTTGGACACAACACTGTATTGCCTTTACCTCATCATCTTCACTTCTTAACCTGCCGGTCAAATGGGCATATAAATGCTGGACTCTGGGAAGTTTCCTTATCGCTTTCTTTGGTTCAACCACTGCCCCTTCACATACAGCCTGCAAAGCAAAATTGAGTCAGCTGACTTGAAGACAGCCCTGAATTCTCATAGAGTCTATTATGGATGCCCACCACAAGGGTGTTGGATGCAAGAGAAAAGGTCATACATGAACTGTAATGGTCCGTAGTCATGACTCATGAATAAGGCAAGTGTCTCAACATAGACACTGAAAAGACTTACTATGCAACATGGTTTGACCAGAAAAGTTTTGTTCGAAACTTATGTGGGGCTACATTACGGAATGACCTTTTGGTTCCATCACAAAGGATGACACAGCAAGAAAGAACAGTAACCGATTGAGACAAACTTCAGGGACCATGAACTCGCGAATGATATATAGACCATTGTATTCTGGTCTAGTACAAACTCCAATAGATAAAATTTCCTAAAAATATTTACCAAAAAGAAAATTTGAGTTAAACAAACAAAGTTCAAGAAATCAATCCGAGAATCAAGGCAAAATTGATGATGACTGATTCTAAAATAGTATTCAAATTATTGCAACGAAGTAAAGAAAGTCAATCTTATAGTTGACTAGAGATATATTGAATTATCCTCATTTAAGGGAGTTCAAACACTGTTAAACTCTTCAGCAATTTGTCCTACATCAGAGCACCCTAGACATTCCACTTTGTCGAAGACCAAAAGTAAATCTCTCTCACTTTCTTTCTGAAGACAAAGTTGGAAGGCCACAAGACAATAGTTTCCTAACAAACAACTACACATGGATATTTAGAGAGACCTTTGTACAAAGATCAGTAATACAGGTGATAAAACTGAACTTACCTCTAATTTTTTTTTCTTATGCTTTCTCGAACTATAGTGAACTCTAGGTGATCCTTGGGGCTGCAATATCAATAAAAGTGACATGACACATGTTGGATATCAGCTGCTCATGAACCATTGAAATTACTTCCATCATTACTTGTGATATAAACATCCTTAGAAAGTGAACAACCAATAAGTTTTGAGTAATGTACTAAAACCTGGAAACTAAGTCATGTTCTACTTGAAGATCTAGAGTAATTGATCCACCCCTACCACGGGTTCCAGCCAAAGCCTCGCTACTAATGCTGAGATATTTTCGGTGAAATAGTTGCTCTGGCTATTCACAAATTTAATGTAAGTCAGAATAAAAAGGAAAGAAAAGTGGGGAAAAAGGGGGAACTGCCAAAAGGACAAAACATAAACTATGTTTTCTATTGGATAGGATGATGTCTGACATCAACGCTCCAAATCAGGTTGGGAAATTAAGTCAAATACATCAATCAAGGACTTTGAAAGTGAAAATGATATTATAAACTTAGTAATTGGCACAAGAAATGTAGCTGGTAACTGAACGGTAAAATGCAAATTCTATGGCAAAAGTAGATTATTGCGGTTAATAAAATAGGAAATAATTCTGCAAACAGTACTTCTTTATTGATGTAGTAAGAAGAGTGAGTGACTCGTTAGACCCATTGGATGTAGGTAATCCGTTTCCCCTACTTAGGGAGTGATACGCAGGAAGGGGTTAGAAAGTAATGAAAAAATTCCCAATAGGAACTTTCTGTCTGTCAGCATCCTACCATGAAGCTTGCTCATGCTACTTTCAAACAAAGACCATAGGCAACCATCCAAATCTATTCTCACAGTAAGTTTTCAAATTGTGTAGAGATAAAAAGGTAAAGCGGTGGACAAAAAGAATACGCTAAGTTAACGGGTGAAAATACAATTAATGTAGTTACCGTATTCCCAATAAATGCTGGTGCATTAGGAGGCTGTAGACAAAACTGATAAGCATTTTCCCCTTCAACCTACAAAGATCAACTCATAGATAAGATTAACTTGTTACTAGAAAGAACAATAATTATGTCACAAAGAAAGAAAACACTACCTGTAAACAAGCTAACCATGTAATGGGATCAATATCGGTAGTGGTTACCACTCTGCTGCTCCGTGCTAGTACAACCTTAATTTCCACGGAATGATTGCTTCATTAATACTACGAGAGAGAGAGAGAGAGAGAGAGAATAGAAAGGAGGCTGGTACTGTGGTGGATAGGGCAGAAAATTAAGGGTTGCAAGTAAAGAACCTGAATATTAAAAACTCAAAGACAAAGAGGAGCTCAGCACCTTAATGAGTGCTGAGTTGCTTCTGTCTATAAGTTGTAAAGCTCTGTTAACTGCAAGATCCCAACGTGGTTTATTGGGAATATGGTTGTTACATAGCATGAATGTTCTTGGAACTTCTTTTCGCATCTTTAGGACAATGGAAGAAATCTGCATCGTTCAAGAAGGTCTAAAAAGGACGGCATAAAAGATAAAGGTCCACTATATGTACTCCTCGTGCAAAGCCAAGAATATGGACCTGGCACAACGTAGCCTGAAGTGCATCAATAGCCATTTCCCATGTCCACGAAAGGGATTTGTCCCATGCAATAGTTGTGGCAAGCATTGAGCTTCCTTCAAGCTCATCAAGCTCAACCTGTCATTCAGTATCTAGCAACAGATGGTATAAATACTAACAAGAAACATAACCCGAAGACTACTAACTACTTCGTGAAAAGAAAACAACTTATCTACCTGCGGAACCATAAAGTAAAAGGAACCAAAACCCTCCCATTCCGCTGAAATGTTAGACTTCGCATCGAAACGGATAGCCCCGTAAGCACGTATTAAAGGGCACTTCTTTGAGAGGAACCTTCAGAAAGAGAAAATAGAATGAGGATTCTCAGACGACGTATTGACTCCCAAAGTGCCGGTAGAAACCCCTTTTACCTCTTAATGGATTTCCAATCGCTAAAAGAGAAGGGGTAGGTATGCCGAAAGAAGACCGCGGAGCCCACGCCGGCAACACTGACGAAACTGGGTGCTCCCTTCGAGATGTCATTTCCGTTGGTGCAACAGAAAAAATCGGAATTTCCAGTTCGACGACAGGAGAAAAAGCATCGAGGAAGGAGGATGTGGTGTTGGGCGTGGAGCCAATCAATTCCTTCAATTTGCTGCTGGATTGGCACCTTCACTCATCAAGAATGAACGCCTGTTAGCTTTGGCTCCTGTTTGAAAAATAATAGAATAATACTCCGATTGGAAATTTACGAAGTTGTGTCGAGTTATGTTACGACGATCCTTCTTGTCGACTTAGCAACAACAAAAGGCAGAAAAAGGAAAAAAGATGTGGTGCCATAGGGGCTTTTTCGATTGGAGAAACGGAGGAGGCGTGGTTGGGAAAAAGGATACTCTCCAATCTTCTATTATACTTGCAATAGGTATTTTTTTTTAAACAGGGAAGGTTAGTTTTCAAGTTTTTTTAAGGATTTAAATTTATTTATAAAATTATCACCGAATATTTTAAGAATTTAAACACAAATATCAATACATTTAACACAATCTCCAACATTTTTTACACAAACTTCAATACATTTTCAAAAAAAAATTATAACAAATTTTCTCTCTACTTTTTCACCTAATTTTAATATTTTTTTATTAAACAATTATAGAAAATCATCTATCTCTATCATTTACACAAACACCTATAAAACACTATTTTACATAAATATTCACAATTCTACTAGAATCCTACAGTTTTTTACACGAACATGCCCATAGAAATTACCTTTCTGAATTGTAATATATAATTTGAATAACAAATTACATAAGATCATAATTTCATAATTAATGTGTCACTGATTTAGTGAGGAACTGAGAATATTATCTATGAACTAATAATATAAAGATGGATTGAAATTTTCTCTAATTTGGACTGGACGTACAAAATTCTGTCTATATTAATTAGCAAGTAATGTGGGTCCGCCATGTTGTGTCTTAATATTATAATTACATAGCATAGATAGATACTTAACAGTTCAGGCGACCCAAAAGAAGATTAAGCAAAAAATTTGCTTCGAAAGCCTGCTATATAAATATATGCTAGCAGGATAAGGAAAAATATGATGTTCAATGCGAACCAGCCACGTGGGCATAGTCCCATCTATCTTTGACAAAGCGACTACAGATAGGCCTGATCACCAGTACCGGCGGTGTGCCGGTTAACCGGCACCGCCGCCGGTACCGGCACCGGTGACGGTGAGCAAAATCCCCTCTTAGCGGGGATTTTGTCGGTGGCGGTGAAACCGCTCACCGTTTTTTTTTTTTTTTAAATATGCATATTAAACGACGCCGTTTCTTTTAGTGACTTTAACCCTAACCTAAGTTCCTAACCCTACATTTCTCCTTCGCAGCCTCAATCACTCGGCCTCTCTCCTTCAGTCGCAACTCGCACGCCTCTCTCCTCAGTCGAAGTCGAACGCCTCTCTCGCACGCGGCACGCCTTTCTCCTTCGTTCGAGCCTCTCTCCTTCAGTCGACTATCGCTCTCTCTCTCTCTATCTCTCCCCCTAATTTTCTTGTGTTTTGGTTGAGATTTGCTGGGTTTGAGGAAATTTTTTATTTAGGGTTTTTTCGATTTGATTGATATTTGGAAAGCTTGCGATTTGGTATTGATTATATGTGGAGATTTTCTTGCGATTTGGTATTGATTAGGGGTTGCAATTTTGGAATTTTTTCAGCTATTTATGAGAATTTGTGTTGCAATTTTGGAAATTTTTTTTGTGATCTCCGGTGTAGGGCGGTAACCGCTACCGCTACTGCCACCGTCGAAACCGCCACCGTTAGGTGCCGGTTTCCTCCTTTCACGGTGGCGGGGGCGGTGTCTAATTTTAGACAACCGCCCATAGCGGTGGTGGTGGAAGGCATAACCGTCACCGCCACCGCTTATGCACAGCCCTGACTGCAGATAAGAAAGCCTTCCCATATCACATGCACACCCTTCGGGTCCAGGAGTTGATCGAGGACACAATATATATCTGAGATGAACGAAGATGTCCAAATGGAATTGACCCTGTAGCTTGCCTGGAGACGTATGATTCCAGATGCAAATGGCGATGGATCAGATTTCAACTGGGAAATGGCCGAGTCGAGTCTGTTCTTATAGCCAATGCGGGCGACGGAACTGCTGGAAAAGTACGCGTCTCAATAGTTCCTACAGGGGCTCGGGAGTCTCCTTGGCAGCCATTCATGGACAGTGAACACGGCTGATATTTCTGCTACAAAAACATGTCATAAACATATATAACGTGGGTTTCAACTAAACAAATATGTTTTGCTTTTCCTTTTTCGTTTTCTTTGTGGGTAAGTGTGAGGCGGGAACAGAGTGGCTTACGTGATGGAAGAAATGAAGGGATTGCCAACTGGAAGTAGATGGGCCGGCAGAAATACTGCATTTTGCTGATTCTGAGTCACTGAAGCGTGCGACGAAGTGGCCCGGAGCGGCAGCAGTGACCATGGGCAGAGAGAGAGAAAAACAGGAAGAGAGACTTTTGGGGCTACTGTCCTGTAGGCGATGATATATAATCCGATATGATAGGAGGCTATATCTTTCACTGGGAGAGGGAGGATTAGTCTGGACGACAATTGACATCTCACGAAAGGCAATTGGCTGTTGTTGTAACACGTGATAGCTATCCTATACAACATTAAATAATATATGTATCTCTTTTCAAATTATACAGTACAATTCCAACAAAAAATTATAAAAAAAATCCAGACTCTCTTATGCTTCCATCTATCTGGTGAACTTAATCATTCTCCATGCTCCAAATGCTATTTGCTCAAAATATACTTGCATAGTACAAGTAATCAACAAAAAATGATTTTACGAGCACATTTTTCATCATGTTATTACAACAATTATTATCATCACAACAACCCAGCGTGAAAGGCAAACAACTGCATTCACAAGATTGTGGGGGTAAGAAAGCTATTCGACACCACATAATTACATGGACAGACCCACCCTTTTCGCATCCTCTGCGATAAGAAGATCCATCCCCTGTTAAGGGGGGAAAAAAATTATGTGATCCATCAAGACTTAAAAGGGAAGGATCCTTAAGTTCGCTATTCCTCCTCCAGATCTAGTCTACCTATTCTCTGTCGTCTCCTGTCAAAAACTACTTTAAAGGATTCGCGCTCGGCGCGTAGTCGCTCTTGGAATACGCTTTGCCTCTTTGACTCACTGGCATCACGGGTTGATGCTGGGATTTCCTCTTCAGGTAATGGGTTGGACTTCTGAAAGTGATGAAAGCAAAGCAAATACAGTGAATAGTGAGGGCACTATGTCGGATCTATGGGGTTGTTATAAAAAAATTGAGGAAATGAATAATAGTGCAAATACCAAGCACAAGAACAGCCAGAAAAACATCCTACGTATGTTTTAAAGAGAAACTATTGAAACAAAGATGAGAAACAAACAACTATCTTAGAAAATGATTTCTTCATGACAGAACATGGTATAAAGTACTCTTAAAAAATCTAGAACTAACTGGATAACTGACCAGGTTGTATCCAGCGCCAGGTCCAATCACTAAAGACAATACATTAGCTTTCTTTGCTGAATGTATTGAAAATCCAGTGCTGCTAACCTGAAGAAAGGAAAGAGGCAACAAAAAGACTTTAAACACAACATAATTCAGAAATATACACGTGCATGGTATTATATTTTGCAGACATAATTCTATCATCTCATGTATACTACATATGCATTATATCGTCAGTATCCTTGCTTCAGACATGAACCAGATCCAGGAAAACACTATTTGGCGGCAATCTTAGCAAATTCAATCCTGAAGTAGGACAATATCCCAACTAATTGTTAAAACCTATTAAGCTTATTAACCTACAATAATCTGCAACTGCCTTATGAGAGCCTAATTCTGTTAAATTCGATACCAGAAATTTCACTATTTCTCAATTCACTCATACCTAAAAATTTGCACTAAAAAGGAACTTATGGATGTTAAAATTTGCGAGAACCATTTAAAGTGTGATCAACAGAAATGGATTCGCCCAGGCATAAAGAAGAAGAAATAATCGTATGGACCACACAAAAAGTACCTGGTCAGCCCAACGTACAGATTTTGCCTCCTTGGCATATGCTTGAATCAACCCAGAAAGAGCATTTAAATTACCCCTCACACCTTCACTTCTTTCGGTAAGATCTCCATCTAAATCAGCTGACCATTTACCCTACCTATTTCTTTCACTTCTCCCCTTGGATGGTCTCCTTCAGAATCCCATCTATTCCCATCCTTCGAAGAATCTACATCTTAAAAAAATAGTTCAGTATATCAATAGCTTAGAAAGAAAAAAAAAAAGTTAAGTAAATCAATATGTGGAATAAAAGTCATTTGTCTTCACATAAAAAAAGTTCAATACACTCTTAACAAAGAGGAAAAGTAAAACCTCACCAGAATTTCTTCTGGGGGACGTAATAAAAAACTAAAATGTTCTCATAATGAAGCACCAACAAGACAAGCAGATTTTGCAGAAAAAAAAAATCAGGTTATTTTGGGGGTGAAACAGCCTCCTGATCCGCCCTGTCAGATAACTGAACAAGGACCAATTTTAAAAGTTTTACATTTAAGTCAACTAGGACAGTCACAAACTCCTTCCCAAGTCTCAAACAAACTATGTATTTGCTCCATATAAGGATCTACGATTTGGGATTCAGTCCTCAGCTTCTATTACTATCATACAGAAATTAGGCAATAAAACCGACCCTACATCTAACTGACAGGAGATAATTATTTTTCAAGGAGTGACTTAATAATTACTCTTTCCTCCCCACTTCCCAACCCCCACGCAAAAAAAAGAAGAAGAAGTTACTGATCATTCAGATCCATAGTCCTTGGTTTCTTCTTCTGTTCACAGGTGGTCTAATCAGTAACTACTAACAAAAACTTTCTGGGAAAACCAGTTGAGAGACAAAATTTGAAATATTCTAAAAAGTACTTCATTTTTCCAACTCAAATAACCCACAAAAGCAACTCAGCGATAGCCCAAGCTAAAACATCACAAACGGGTAAACAAAACACATAAAAAGAAGAGAAGAAAATAAAAATTGTGCTCACACGGAATAGTCATAGTTGTAAAACATTGATCGTAAGTATTTCATGTGTACAGGAAAGAAAGACATGTAAGAGACACAACTGTACCGGTTAAAAGTACAGAAAATTGAGGCAGTTCCACCATGGCAGACATACAAATAGATATATAAAGAAATCACCACTATTGGAAGTAGGAAAAGCCAGGAGTTGATATATACCATCAGGTGCATCTTCTCTCACAGGAGGTGCTGCAATATTCTCAGGCTTTCTTTCTGTCAGCTCAGATAAATTTCCATCAAAATCTCCATCTTCCATGTCCATTTCTACCTGGCAGATATTGTATGTTCAAAGAAATTAAACCAAACAAAGTTAACACACTCTCTAAAATTAAATTAGGTAAAAAGAACTGGGATTAATTCATAACACAATCTATACACATACACATATGAACTGACAACCGCAATGAGAATCGTATCAAGTACACCTTTTCATTTAGATAGCAATAACAGGAACATGTTAGTCCTTCAAGCATATCAAACCAAAACATATAAAAAATAACTTTCTATTCTGATGGAAATAGATATTTTTCATTTCTGAGTAAGATGAAAAGTCGAGAAGTAACATTCCTCCTGCGGGCCCTTGCCATCACCAACGAAAGTTACCGTCTGGGCCGGGTCTTCAACAAGCCCAACAAGCCCATCAACAGGCCCACACGATGAGGGCCCCCCAACAGGCCCCCTGGCTCACCATGCGACAGCTCCAGCCCAGGAGATCTGCTGAAGCGGACCACCAGATCTGCCGAAGGAGACTCCGGCGCCTGAACAGCCACCAGGCTATCGCCGACAGCCACAGAAGACACCGGCGGGCCCCCTGCCACCAACGACTGGAAAGGGTTGTCTCCCGCCAGCTCGCCGGCATGTGCGAGAAATCTAGGCGACGGATCAGAGTCAGCAGGAGCTCCCTGTGACGGCAGACCACCAGCTGGACCCAGAGCCACCCCAGACGACGTGGACCCATCATCCTGAAGCAGCCCAGCCCTTTCGGAAGCCATACGCCCACAAGCCATACAGTCGAGGCCCAAACCAAGAGAGCCAGCCTCACCCATAAGACTAAAGGCCTGGATAAGGGCCTCCAACTCCACTTGTAGGCCCACCAAACGAATTCGAAAATGCTCCGAATAGAAAGCCACACCTCGCCCCCCCTTGGGACCTGAACTGTTCGCTGCCACAATGGCAGGGACCAGCCTTTTCGCCGCATGCATAGACATAGCTCCAAACCCCTCTGCAACTTTCGGCATGGCCACACAATTTGAATGAAACATGCCGGGGACTGGTGGAGGCTGCCTCCTAACGGCATCGGCAAATGAGACACCCAGCCTCCAGCCCTCATCCTGCGACGATGAACCTCCACTTTTCCAATCGACTGCAGCCAACAAAAGCCAACCAAACGAATTCGAAAATGCTCCGAATAGAAAGCCACACCTCGCCCCCCCTTGGGACCTGAACTGTTCGCTTCCACAATGGCAGGGACCAGCCTTTTCGCCGCATGCACAGACATAGCTCCAAACCCCTCTGCAACTTTCGGCATGGCCACACAATTTGAATGAAACATGCCGGGGACTGGTGGAGGCTGCCTCCTAACGGCATCGGCAAATGAGACACCCAGCCTCCAGCCCTCATCCTGCGACGATGAACCTCCACTTTTCAAATCGACTGCAGCCTGAAAACTGTCAGCCAACAAAAGCCAACCTCTCCCATCGACACCTTCTGGGACCATAATCGCCCCTCTACGTCTACCTTGCCCATACTCAAAGATAGCAACAAAACGCCCTGCCTTATTCCCACACCTCTGAGCCAGAAATGCTCTGGAACCTTCATTGAACTTCAACGAAAAAGGCCTATCAGCAACTTTCCGGCCGAGTTTGCCAACCAAACAGCACCAAACCGACCCAAGGAAATAGTGCTATAACCCTTTCTACTCCATTCAGACACCTTGATCAACCCACCAACACTGACTGAGACTTGGAATTCTTTGGCTTCTATTCTAAAACACCGAGAGAACCCCATCACCCCATATGCCTTATCTATGGACGAATAAATCTACTAAGATAGATGAGGCAGCCGTATGGATGAAGAAGAGAACAACTAAAGATTTCTATTGGGCCCGAGTGGGTCTGTTCAGCTCCCGGAGTCGCTAGAGCCGCCGGGTTTGGTCTGGGTGGCAACAGAAATTGCCGAAGCATTTCGTGGAAGGGTTGTGGAGCCCTCTTTTGTTCCTGGTGGGCTACCGGCAGTGGATTCTCTCTCGGGGGAGGGTCGGGTTGTGTTGGAAGGAAGTTGTGGGAATTCTACTCCTACAGTTCTCGTTGGGGCCTCTAACCTCAAGGCTGATTTTGATAGTGAAGAGGGCAATAGGGCAGTAGGGGGCGATGGCTCTTGTGGTAGACACTGATCTTGAGAGGGCTCGGGCAGGGGTGGTTCTTTCTCCGGGGGTCTGTTTGGGTGGTCCGGAGGTGGGGGAGTGTTCGCGGTTGGTTTGTGTTGAGAGCTCAATTGGACAAGATTTGGAGGTTGGATAGCTTCGGGACAATGATGAGAGGGAGTTGGCGTATGTGGATGAACCTTCGACCGCACCCTTGGCGGTTAGTTTCCCTCATAAAGCTTTGGGGAGAGAATCTCCGGCGTGGGTCTTGGACATGGTTTCCTCTGTGGGTCAGATGGTTGGGGTGTCGTGTGGTGGTCAAGAGGATAAGCTGAGGGCTCTTTTTGCAACTTTGGAACGCGATCGGGTGCAGCCTCGCTCGAAAACGTCCAGAAAATCGGGGGAGAAGATGCTTAGGGAGTTAAAGGGCTTGAAGTCTTCGGTGAACTATGAAGGGTCTTCTTCGTTCGCTAGGAAGTCTGTGAGTTTTGGGCTGGACTGCTAGGGGTCTCGTTTGGATGGCTCTAGGTTTGAGGGTGGGTGGGTAAGGGTGCTTTGTTGTCTAGTGGGTTGAGGGTTGAGGGTGGTTGGGAGTTCTTGGCGTTCTTTGGGCCTTTTGTGTTCCTTTTTGTTTGGGTTTGGACTCTTCAGTATTTTCTCTTGTACTGCTGACTCCGTTGTAGTGTGTTTTGTGTTTCGTGCTTTTCTTCTTCTTAATAAAATTGGCTTGCTTATAAAAAAAAAAACATTCCACTACCTCTTGAATTCCATACACATATGAACTGACAACCACAATGAGAATCATATCAAGTACACCTTTTCATTTAGATAGCAATAACAGGAACATGTTAGTCATTCAAGCATATCAAAACAAAACATATAAAAAAATAACTTTCTATTCTGATGGAAATAGATAATTTTTCATTTCTGAGTAAAATGAAAAGTCAAGAAGTAACATTCCACTACCTCTTGAATTCCACTCTCTTTCAGGTCATCCCCATGGAATAATGACTGTTAAGCCAGCAAAAATACACAGCATCAAAATCCAACCATGAGAGCAAATACAAAGTTGAAAAAAGAGAAAATGGAAAAAAACAAAAGAGAGGAAACAATTCCCATTTTCCTGAACCTTCACTATTGTAATCATTTGCTAACATGATACAGCATTTTTCCTTTTCTAAAATGACTAAAGTAATTATTACCCAGAAAAAACATGTCAGCAGTAAATAAGTTTAACCTAAACTCCATCAAATATGGAGGGGAACCTCATTTTGCACCCATGAACTATGAGATCAATGTCACTTTGGGGGTCTGCACTACCAAATTCTCACATTCAGCTCACAAACTATCAAAATTCATCGCGCCCACAAATAAAATCCAATCTTCAAAATCGTGCCACATGGCCCATTTATAACACATGGCACAATTTTGACGGTCGGACCTTATTTGTGGGCTCACATTGATGAATTTTGATAGTTCGTGAGCTGAATGTGACGAATTTGGTAGTTCACACCCCCAAAGTGACATTGACCCTATAGTTGAGGGGCGCAAAGTGATTTTTCCCAATTTTTTTTTTTTGATAAGTAAGCCGATTTTATTAAAAAAGGATCAAACAACAAACGGGACCAACAGTACAAGAGAAAATACTGAAGAACCTTAACCCAAACACCCACCCACCCAAACACAAACTCCCACCCTACTCACCCAAAACCCCCAACCAACAAGATTAACCCAAAAGATACCCTTAACAGTGAAGCCCATAACTCTTAGTCTTCCGAGAGACCGAAGAAGACCCTTCATAGATGATCGAAGACTGCAAACCCTTCAGCTCCCTTAGCAACCTCCCACCAGATTTCCGAGTCTTTTTCGAACTAAGCGGCAGCCGGTCACGTTCCAACACAGCAAAGAGATCCCTCAGCTTATCGTCTTGGCCACCACACGTCACCCCAACCAGCTGACCCACAGAGGACACCATATCCAAAACCCATGCCGGAGAATCCATCCGCTCCTTCCCCTTCACAGAATCCAACGACGGTTTGTAAGGTGCAACCGCCAACCCACTCTTACCATGTTCAATCCTTTCCGTTACTCACTCTTACCGGTTCCATCCTTTCCGTTACTCACTCTTACCATGTTCAATTAATCGTTTTTCCGGTTAGCCAGAAACCATGTTCTCTCCGTTCTCTCTCTTCCCTCTTTTCCCTTTTTTTGCGTCGGCTGTTAGTTCCTGGTTAGATTTTTTCATCTAAGCGTCCTTCTGTTGGTTGTTTGCTCGGGGTTTCGATGTCCTTCTCCCGTAGATTCTGTGTTGAAGCGAAGGTCTTTCAGGTGATAGTATTAGGCAATGGTGTTGTGAAGCTATCGGAGTGGAGTAGGAAGGCTAAGAGTTCTATCTTCTTCGGGAGAGATGGAGCTGTTTCGTTGCTTAACTTGGTTTCTAGTTTGCTGAAGGATATGAATAGGGAGTTTGTTGTGAACTTTGTTGAAGCTTCTAGGGCCTTTGTGGCACAGAGGTGCTGCAACAAGGCAGGCAGATTTCTTTGTTTAGCAGAGTTTGGTGGAGGGCGTCGTCGGGGGGTGGTAATGGTACCGGAAGGTACGGGGGCGTCAGGGTGGTTGGAACTCGCCTCTGTGTTTCAGGGTGTGATTTCTTACCTTGGTCAGTGTGGTAATGGAGGTGGTGGCCTTGGTGGCTATCCTGTTCGCAGGGGTTTCTCTTTCGTTGAAGCTGTTAAGGGAGGGATGAAGGGGGAGAGCGTGGGGAGTAGGGAGGTAGCTGTGACAGGCGTAGAGGGGCCTGAGGGTGGCGTGGAGCAGCAGGCTGTGCAGCATGACTCTCTGTCCAAGGAGCCTGTACGCATTGTTCAGTCGGCTGGGGGCAGGGTGGTTGTCGAGTCTTTTTGGAGAAAGAAGCTGCAGGGGCTGCGGGAAGAGATTGAAAGGAAGAGCCGGCGACCTGGTCTGTGCCAGCGACTACTCGATCCGGCGACGAAAACACCCCCAGGGAAGATACACGCTTATCGGGTAACTCGGGAGCAGAGATCGGCGCCAACTCCGTCGCCGGAATGGCCTCCGGGAAGCCACCCCTCGCCTCCGCAGTCGCCGTCGAGCCTCCGTCCTTCGCCGGAGGTCGGTCAGCCTCATCGGCGGCTCCTTCATGCTGACCGACACCATCCTCTTACATAAGAACCGGGTTTAGATGGGTGCCCGACGCTGACCCAAAAGGACCCGGCCCATGAAGACCCACCGAAGGAGCCACCTGGGCTGTAGCCAACGCGCCTGGGCTTGGGGGCAGAGGCTCCGGCCCATCCCCCAGCACCAGCCCTTGCAATGGGCATTTGCCCTTACTCTCCCACCCAAGTGGACCCAGCCCATCAGCAGCCCAATTGATTCCTATACCCGGCCCACCCTCACACCCTCACACCCAATTAAATAATCTATTTAGTGCTCTTTCGAACATACACCTTTGAGAAAATTGTAGCATCATTATGGGTCTGTTTAGAATTCGCCAGAAACTCAAGAGCATCTCGTGTCTGAACATCGTGACCCAAATCTGCTCCAGTTAGAGCCACAGACAGCTCCGACGGGCCCTTGCTGACATCAACCAACCTCCGGCGAGCCATTCCCGCCTCCCCCACGTTGGACAGAAGACTATCGGCCTGGAGAACCCCCTTCCCGTCGTCGTTGATGGGGGGTGGGTTTACGTGGTCTAATAATAGGACCCATCAGGCTTGGTCTAGGATTGACCGGTTTTTGATTAATTCAGAATGGGAGGCTTTGTTCCTTGATGTTAGTCAGAAAAGACTTCCTCGGTTGCTGTCGGACCATTTTCCTATTATTTTGGAGAATGGCAGATTTAGGAGAGGGAAGAAGCCGTTTAGATTTGAAAATATGTGGCTGAAGGCGGAGGGTTTTGTGGAGAGAGTGAGAGAATGGTGGGGATCTTATGATTTCTCTGGGTCTGCTAGTTTTGTGGTGAATGCAAAGCTAAAAGCTTTGAAGAAAGATTTAAAGGTGTGGAATAAGGAAGTCTTTGGGGATATTGAGTTGAGAAAGAATACTTTAATGGGGAAGTTGTCTTCGTTGGATTCTTTGGATGAGGGGGTATGTTGGATGACGAAGGTAGAGATCGGAAGTTGGTGGTGAAGGGGGAGTTGAGCCAATTGATTGAATTGGAAGAAGTTCATTGGAGACAGAAATCTAGAGCTCTTTGGCTGAAGGAAGGGGATAGGTGTACCAAATTTTTTCACAAAATCGCCAATTCTCATAGTCAATACTATTTCAAACCTGGAGGTAGATGGGGTTCTTATTGATGATGAAGATGTGGTTTCTACGAAGATTGTGGATTTTTATAAGTCATTGTATCAGGAGTCTTATGCGTGGAGGCCTTCTTTAGATGGGTTGGTATTTGATAGTATTGATGATGCTGAGGCTCAGTGGATAGAGCGTCCTTTTGATGAGGAGGAGGTTTCAGGAGTTTTACGTACTTTTAATGGAGACAAGGCGCCAGTCCTGATGGTTTTTCTTTAGCTTTTTTCCAATCATGCTGGGATGTGGTTAAGGAAGATGTGATGGCCATGTTTAATGAGTTTGCCCAGAAGGGGACGTTTGTTAGAAGTATGAATGCTACTTTTATTGTTCTCATTCCAAAGAGAGTGGGCGCGATTGAGCTAAAGGATTTTCGTCCTATAAGTCTTGTGGGAGGGTTTATAAGATTCTTGCTAAGGTATTGGCTAATAGACTGAAGGTGATGTTGCCAAAGATTATCTCATCTTCTCAGAATTCTTTTGTGCAAGGTAGGCAGATATTAGATTCAGTATTGATTGCTAATGAGTGTATCGATTCCAGGTTAAGATCGGGTCTTCCGGGATTGTTATGCAAGTTGGATGTTCACAAGGCGTATGATCATGTTAATTGGGGTTTTTTGATGTATTTGTTGCAGAGGTGCGGCTTTGGTGCGAAATGGTGTAATTGGATTAGGTTTTGCATTTCAACTGTCAAGTTCTCTGTTATGGTTAATGGATCTCCTTGTGGTTTTTTTGGGAGCTCTAGGGGTTTGAGACAAGGAGATCCTCTTTCTCCTTTGCTGTTTGTTATTGTTATGGAAGCTTTGAGTCGGATGTTAAATGAGTTGGTTGTTGGTGGTGTTATGAGGGGTTTTGATATTGGCGGGCCGGGTGGTAATGTGGTTTCTATATCACATTTGTTATTTGCTGATGATACTCTTATCTTATGTGGGGCGGATGATTCTCAGATTCGTAACCTTCGGTGTTTACTTCTTTGTTTTGAGGCCGTTTTTGGTTTGAAAGTGAATCTTGCTAAGTCTGAGGTTATTCCTATCGGGCATGTTGGGAATGTACAGAATTTGGCTGCTATTTTGGGGTGTTCTGTCTCTTCTCTACCATGAAGTATCTTGGTCTTCCTCTTGGAGCTAAATTTAAGAGTGTCCGCATTTGGGATGGAATAATTGAGCGACTGGAGCGCAGATTATCTGGTTGGAAGCGTCTCTATCTTTCAAAGGGAGGACGGATTACTTTGATTAAATCAACACTTGCTAGTCTTCCGACCTATTTTATGTCTCTTTTTCCTATTCCTCAGGTGGTTGCAAATAGGATTGAGAAGTTGCAAAGGGATTTCTTGTGGGGAAGTGGTGGAGATGATCACAGGTTTCATCTTGTTAGATGGGACACAGTATGTTCCCCTATTTCTGTGGGAGGATTGGGTTTAAGACGGTTGGTGTTATATAATCAAGCTTTGTTAGGGAAGTGGTTGTGGAGGTTTGTTTCTGAGCGGGATACGTTATGGAAAACAATTATTATAGCCAAGTATGGTACTGAGGTGGGAGGTTGGAGGACACTTGGGGTAAGAGGATCGTATGGAGTTAGCCTATGGAAGTATATTTCGAAGGGGTGGAATTCTTTCTTTGCAAATGTGAATTTTTTGGTGGGGTGTGGGAGTAAAGTTCGGTTTTGGTACGATTGTTGGTGTGGTCCTCGAGCACTGATGTTAGAGTTTCCTCATCTCTTTTCGTTATCCACTTGTAAGGAGGAGGTAGTGGAGAATTGTATTGAGGTTAGCTCTGGCATGCCTGTGTGGAATATACAGTTTATCCGACCGTTTAATGATTGGGAATTGGATGAAGTTTCGACGTTCTTTAACCTTCTACATTCTTTCAAGGTTAGAGGTGGAGTTCCTGATAGAGTAATTTGGAGGGAATCGAAGAGTGGGCTGTTTACTGTTAAATCTATGTATAGGATTTTGGTGGGGGCTACTCCTGTGGATTTTCCTTGGAGACAGTTGTGGAGGACTTTTTCACCCCCAAGAGTTTCGTTCTTTGTGTGGGAAGCTACTCATGGGAAAGTTTTGACAATAGATAATTTGAGGCGGAGGGGTATTTGCTTGACAGAGTGGTGTTATTTGTGTAGATGTAATGGGGAGTCTGTTGATCATATTCTACTTCATTGTTCGTTTGCTCGATGTTTGTGGTCACATATTTTATCTATATTGAACTTCTCTTGGGTTATGCCTTCTAGGGTGGTTGAGGTGTTGAGATGTTGGAAGAAGAAGTTTGACGACACAAGAGCTTTGGTGGTTTGGAGGATGATACCTTCCTGTATTTGGTGGTGTTTGTGGCGAGAAAGAAATATTCGTTGTTTCGAGAACCAAGCGTCAACGATGGAGAGTCTTAAGAGTCACATGTTACAGTCTCTTTTCCTTTGGTCTAATGCTGTATTGGAGTTTCCGTTTTTGGATCTTCTAGATTTTTGTAGCTTTCTAGCTTGTATGTTTTAGATGTTTTCAGTACAGCCTATTGTACTGTTAATTCTTTTCTCTTTTTAATAAAACTTTTATTTACCTATCAAAAAAAAAATAATCTATTTAGGACTGCTGCTTTGCCTTGAATGTCCAACATAGAACCCCAAAACAAAATTGAGACCATAATTACAACATACCTTGACATCTAGTTGCAAGTACAAACATGGAGCTTCCTCCCATTGCCTGGCCATCTTTTCGATGTTATCTTTAGTAAAACCATGTAAATTCCTAGCTGCACAGCCCTAGAAATCCACAAAAACATGAAGTTGTACCTCATTGGAAGATATATAATTCTTCAAATCTATACAAGTTGTAACTCCTTTTTTCCAAAGACGTCTAATGACGTCGTGTGAGGGAAACACATGGTCAGAAATATCCAAATGACATATTTAAACTACTAGTCCCTTATACTGCAAGAGAGTAAAAAACTAATAAACAAACTTAACATCCCATACACCCCCCATCAGAAGTATACTATCTTTTAACCAAAAAAATTGAATGTTAAAGAATTATGAACTGGATTCTCACATTGAAGACAAAAGCAAAGAACATTGCATCTTAGTACACACCAAAAAGAGTGTGAACTAAACTGGAAATGTACAGTCGTAGTCAGTCATGCAAAACATATAAACTTACCACAGGGTCCTTATACGTAGCTTCTAATATATAAACTTCATAACATCTTAGTACACACCAAAAAGAGTGTGAACTAGACTGGAAATGTACAGTCGTAGTCAGTCATGCAAAACATATAAACTTACCACAGGGTCCTTATACGTAGCTTCTAATATATAAACTTCGTAACCGGAACTCTGAAAAAAAAAGGACAATGAGGAAGCTAACTAGAAAAAAAGAAACAACACAGCAGTGGGATTCTAAATGGAAGACAACAGAACTTTGATTCCAGATGGAAACATTTGAATAAAATATGCTCATATTTGGTGCCTGAAAAAATCAGCTTCCTTAGAATAGAGAAGGGTTGACATGATCAAAAGATGCCTCGAGTATTCACCATGTCGCAGCATCTTCACTGTATCACTCAGCAAAAACACAAAATGCTAGGCCAGCAGAATTCAAGGTAGCTGCTTGCACTGAATAGCAGTAAAATACATGCAAGAAACATCCTTTTACATGATAGGCCAACTCAATATTCTAACACTGTGGCTAAAATAGTCAAAATGAGAGTTCTTAAATTTTTAGTAATTATAACTACCAACTTTTCCAATCTTTGGCATGCTGAAAAGCAGGATTTGACTACGGGGAAAAAGTTTAAGAGAGAGGGAAAGAAGGGGGGGAATGCCAAAGGGCAGCTTAAACATCCCAAAATGCCAGAACAAATTCAAACACTGCCAAACACAATTACAAACATCAATAATTGTGTTAATTACACCATCACGACCAACAGTGCAACAATACAATATAAAGTTCATTTTCATTTTTCCTTAACATTCCATCGTCTGTAATTGTAACATCTAGGAGCCCACAATGTCAACGAGTTACTGTGCGCTTAAAATAGATTAGATGCAAATTTTGACAGTCTGAAGAAACCAAAGTCTCTCGTTTCATTTGTCCACAACAAAACAGCAATTCGTAAACCAGATAATAGACACACCCACAAAGAATAAAACTGAAGAACTTTGCCAGGAAACTGGAGCGTTGAACATTACCACATTGATATCATTAACTTTAACACAAGCTAACAACAGAAACCCAAATCTTCTCCTTAAAACAATATACAGCAGCCGAAATCCAGGAAGTGGGGCATCAGTGTTATATATATCCAACAGTTAAAATCAGACCAGCTAAGCATTATGATACCATCCATGCTACATTGGGTGTATTTGAAATTATTTGAGTCGTCATGTCAGAACACATCGGAGAGGTTCTTAGAAAGAGAATTGAGGATATACCTTTGCAATTGCCCAAAACTGAGCAAAATCAGCTAACCGCAGATTGCGGTCATCCACTAAGACGAGGCACACATACCACCAACAAAAGGGTCAATATCCGAAGAAAACTGCATCTGTTGTTAATGAAAATGAAAGCAGTGCATGGGCACTGCATCACCACTTTATCTATAAGAACACTAGATCATTGAGCTTATTGAATGCCGTAACAAGCCAGCATAACCGGAAGAACCTTTGACACCTTTAATTGCTTTTATCTAGTATTTATGCCTAATGTTTGAAAATACTTCTCAAAAAAATAAATGACGACGTCAGTTTCTTGAACTGAGCAATAATTCAGGCATAATTATATCACTGTAATCAAAAGGACTGGAAAGCCTAGGACTTTGGTGCTATCAATAGCATCGGAAGCGTGCAATTGAATATGACTAATAGGCATGACCTTGATGCGATTATACCAGAGGACATCATGTCACAAACTTAGCACAGGTTTCAAATAGAAAATACAAGTGATCCCATCTTAAAAACTCCCCATAAAGCAAGTAACCTTAGATATAGCCAGTATATACAGAAGGAAATATGATAAATACTTAAAGCAAAAACGAAAAATTTATCCGTTCCAATTAATTGAGATTTTGGAATAGAAAAGGCATACCGATGATGAAGGTGAAAACCCCCTCCTCAAGGGTCTTCTTAAATGCTTTCAACATGCTTGACCTATAGGCCTGTCATAAATAAATATAGCATGAGATACTACAAAAACTAAGACAACCATACACATCTTTATATGCACAAGAGAATGCACGTGCAAATGCACAATACAACATGCGAAAGCAAGCGCCCCATACATATCACGGATCAAATAGATCAACATACAAGTGAAAGTCTCTACGGCATAAGGATAGCAATATAGTAGGTAACATTACACCCAATTATGGTAACAAGATTAAACGAAAGCCACTGCCACATTCCAGTTCAACACTACGAGCATGTGACAGAAGACAACAATGCAATAATTTCATTTTGGCATCCAAGAAACCTAAATTTCCATTCATGAAAAACACTGTAATATATTTGATACCTATCTAATATTTTGAACAAAGATTAGTGACATTAGGATATACAATGATCATATATTCTTTGTCATGCGCTTCTAAACATAGTATGGCCAATATATGATTTGTTTCAGCAACTAGACATCCAGTACCTAATCTAAAGCCCGCATTCATCACAGGAAGAGTGAAAACAAAATATGATAGCTACAAAAAAATAAGAGCACAAAATCATCACATGAAAGAGAGAGAGAGAGAGAGAGAGAGAGAGAGAGAGGAAGAAGAAGAAGAAGAAGAAATCAAGTATTTGTTCCTTGGATGTGACAAATCAAACCAAAATATAGATTACCACACGCTAAACCAAGTTGCAGTGCCAAGACACTATTGAAGGACTAAGTATCTTCTGTTTCAACAAACCTAAACCAACATCCGCTACCAAAATAACTGAAATGACAACACTATGCAAACACTGAAATGCCAACACTGTGCAAGCAATAAGTTGTATTTGTTCACATAAAATTTCATGTTGCAAGGAAATAAAATGCATTACCTCCTCCATTTCGGGTTCATAACAGTACTCCATCACCTTCTTTGTTATTGGTTTCTTGCCTCTGACTGAAATAGAAGATTTTGCAATGTCACCTTCCTCAACCTTTAGGGCAGAAGGCGGGAGGAGATAATTTAAAATCAACGACCAGCATTCAGTGTAAACCATCAATCACAAAAAGGCCAACAAACCTTTTCAACCTCGGTCATGAAATAATCATCAATAGAATGAATACGTGGAGCATGACCACCATTTTCAACCTCAAGGTCGCGTAACATCTTTGCTAAGTAGCTCTTTCCACTACCTAACTAAAAGTATAAAAACATATGATAAGTCATCCATCGGATGGTCATAAACACGGAGATTTAGTGGAGCGCCAACGGAGATAAATTTTCCAACACCTATGTATGAACAATCAATCCTATTAACTGCTGTGTTATAGAAAGGACTTAGGTTACGTTTTTTTCTTTTCTTTTCTTTTTATAAGTAGAAAGGACTTAAGTTACGTAATTCAACAAAAATGTCTTTGCAGATCAAGCACCAGTATTTAATAGATTCACATGCCACATAAATCAGTGTTAACTCCCAGAAGCATAGGCATATCATTTCCCAAACTCTACAGAAGAAACAAAACTAGCAAAAGGATGAATAGAAATGCAAAATCAAGATAGGATACCTGGAAGCCCTCGAAGGATTATCACAATGTGATCCGGACGAGTAGCTCGGTGCGGTGGCTTAAATAAGTGGGAAGCATCAACAACTTTTGGCTTATCGTATGCGTTAGAGAGAAAGGTTTTCCGTCTCCCATAGCCTGATTACACAATAATAGTGCATTGCTTGAGATTCATTAGAAGTATAGATACAAATCATTTAACAAGGTAACTTACCTCTGAAAGAAAGCCAGTGGAAGCATATGGCATGGTCAAGGAGTGGGCCTCAGGGATGGGTGGATATGACGAAGGCACCTTGGACAATGAACCAACAGGAACAGAAAACAGAGAAGCAGTTGTTTTAGGTGGTGAAACGTAGGCTATCAACTCTGAAGAAGGGCGCAATGCTGGGTAAGTTGGGGGAGGTGGAGGTGGAGGTGGAGAAGCAGGCAGAGGAGGCTTCCTGTTATAAAACCGAGAAGCCTCCATTTGACCCGTATTTTCAAAAGGCATGCTGCCACCAGAAGCCGATTGGAAATACCCTCCATGTTCATTAAAATTTGAAGCACCATGTTGGGTTACTCCAGACATACTCTGATGCCAGATCGGACCCTGTTTGCCATCTCGTGATGGAAAACTGACTTCAAGTGGTTGTCTCGCATCACTTGGCAGGCCAGATGAATGGAAATCATGTCTTAAATCAACAGAATATTGGATTCCATATGGCTGTTGCAGCTGACAGTTAGAATCACGATTGTCCTTTGGGATACTATCTCTTTGCTCAGGGTGTGGCAACCTTGTCCCTTGCCAATTAGTCGTATGAGAATACGGTGGTTCATTTGCTGGCATGGAATCGCTACTCTGCCACTGTCGAGGATTGTGAATATTAAGATAATTGTCAGCAGGAACTTCGGAAACTGGGTAAGGCAGGTGCGTCTGATCCACATTTTTAATCCCATAGGTCTGAAAAGAATGCAAAGAACTTTCATCCCGACCATGTCTAGAATGTGATAATTCTGCATTCTGAAACCCAGTCCTACTACTCTGCCTATTCGGTTGCCCTCTTCTATCACCGGAACCAAATCTCGGATCATAAAACTCCATATTCCTGGGACCTCTTGGTCCCAACTCACTCGTACTTTCCCGAGAACCATCAAATTTCCCGAACTCCCCAACAACAGGTCTACCATAATTCCCATCAAAAGCTGAACTTTCCTGAACATCTTCATTCATTCCGCGGTTCATTCCTGGCATCGTAGCGGCAACACCTTCAGGCGGCAATCCACCCAACACACTGCCGTGCTCGCGAATCAGCTTTAATCTCCGCTCATCCTCCAAGGACATCCTTACAGGGTTCTGATTACTTTGAATATCATCGATCCTGGGCTTCTTAGGGCTCCTATCACTCTCGTTTACAAAACCATTACTATAAGACTCTGATTGAAATTGCCCGTATGGGTCTCCACTATCCAAGCTAGGGTTTCTACCCCAGGGCCTAGGATCTCCGAACCCATCTGTGAACGGTAAGGGCGGACCCGTGGGCCCACGGTACGGGTTGAACGGAAATCTAGGCCTTTGATAGAAGGAAGGGTGCAGAGGGCAGAAGGGGAAGTGCGGAGCTGAGCAGGTGGGGCAGATGTTACCTGGGAGTGGCCTGGGACGCCATTGTTGCTGGTGATGATGGTAATGATGGTCCATTCCGAAGCTTGTTCTGGCCAATCCGCAAAAGCCTTAAAGAAAACGAAGATTCTGGACGAAATCACAGTTTAGCATTTTAGATGATTAGGGTTTCGTATAAGAGTCCAGATCAGGATCAGTGGCACGGCCATGTCGGACAACAATAGGTGAAACATGAAAACTCTACCAAGAAGAAAGAAAGAAAAATAACTCCGCCGGTTTTATAGGGAAATTATCTGCTACATAAGTACTATTTCCCAACTCTTGTCCAACCAACTAAAGCCATGCAACTACTAGCCCAAGCAGTATTGGGTCTGAAATAGGGGAATGGATTTCCTCCTAAGGCTTTTCTGTCCGAAGATCCGTATGAAAGGCAGATATTTTATTCTACAAATCTGACGGTTGAAAGTAGTCCAGGTCATTTAATGAAATTTTCCGGCTTCCCGGCTTACCTTTCCTTGCTTTTACACGTTAAGCTTAAATCCTTCTCCTTCTTCCACGTATCCCTGCTTCCTTAACAATTTTTTTCTCTTCCTCGAACTGTTACTCCCTCCTTACTATCTTCCTCTGCCGCTCCTCTCCTCCTTCTACAGATAAATTCACGGGCATCCTCGCGGCCATGTGTTGAGTCAAAAGGAGTACCCAACTGATCACCAACTCACCACCTCCCCAAGTAATATCATGCGAGAAGTGAGTTGTGCCATATTGGTCAAACAATCACTACTAAACAAACGAAACCCATTGAAGGCCCTTTTCGCCACTCCTGTTTAAAATTTGCTCCACCTACAACCCCTTGTAAACCCTTCCAAACCTCGTGAGATGGTCTACGTAGGCAAAAGGAATCTGTACGAACATATGAGGAACGTTTTGGCAGACATTGCTGAAGAAACGCTTACTGGTTCTCTGTCTTACACCAAAATCCTATTCTATTGGCTTCGATTGGAGAGTATGAGAAGGTCAAAACTTAGACTTGGAAAGACTGTCAGTTCTAATCATATCCTAGAGGAAGTGTTAGCATTACTAGAATTCAGTGGCGAGGGTTAGGCAGTAATAGGAAAAGGGGCTTCCACAGATACAATAAAGCTTCAAGGACAGGGAGGTGAATATTTGCTTGTCGAAAGGGTAGAGGCACTCACTCATCTACTCCAAGCCGGTACGTGAACTGCCACTCCCTTGTCTCCCCTGGGTGTTCTCGTATCGGAAATCCTTAGCTGAACTAAGAAACGGAAGAGATAATGGAGGAGAAGGAGGAGAGGAGCGGCAGAAGAAGGTAGTAAGGAAGGAGTAGCAGTTGAGGAGGAGAAAAAAAATTGGAGAAGAAGCAAGGACGCGTGGAAAAAGGAGAAGGGAGCTCAAGCTTAACGTGTAAAAGCTAGGAAATGATTCAGCTCCAAGTCAAGCCGGGAAGCCGAAAAATTTAATTAAATGATCTGGACCACTTTTTACCGTCAGATCTGTAGAATAAAATCTCTGCCGTTCATTCGGATCTTCGGAAAGAAAAGCCTTCGGATGGAATCCATTCCCCTGAAATAGAACGTCTAAGAGAGAGAGTGTCAGAGAGAAGATCATTGAATTTAACCTTTATGTCTTTATTATCACTTGCGTATTAATAGGATTGTGATGATGATCCTCCGTTCTCAGGATAAGTAATTATGACTCAATCCAAATATTTTGTAGAAAATATTGGTTCTTATAGTCGCGCCAGAGATAGTTGATTACACTGGTCGCCCCTTTCCACTTTTTTAACTTAATCAAAAAAAATTGCATCCTATTTTTGTATCCTACTTTTAATATGTGAAAAATGATTTCAATCTACTCAATGCCTTCACTAATTGAAACCATGCAGCCTTTTTCTTTGTGCAGTAATAAAGGAAAATAACTCTTGCATGCAGATAGGATTGTGGTGACGGTCATTCCTTCTCAAGACAAGTAGTTATGATTCAATTCGAACATTTTACAGTAAAGTGAGAATTCCTATGGTCACGTCTAAGGAGAGTTGACTACATATACCATATATGGTATTTTTGTATATAGTCATGAAGATAAATAAGCACAAGCATATACCATATATGGTAAATTTGTAAGAAATGCTAACAATTTTTTATGTGTAAAATTACAATCCGATCCTTAATTTGAAAAGAGGTCTCTTTAGAAACTCTCACTTTTTATCTGATTATCTCCACGTCCAGTTTACAAGAAAATCCCTTTCAAAAGCATTTTGAAATTGAGGTACTGGTAGATACAATTATACAAATTGTTAAACATCTCTCTGTTTATGGGTGACTCGTTGAATTTTCCTAGACTGTTCTATTCTTTTGTCTGACTATGACCCAGTCCACCGGCTCAGTGGGCTTTTTTTTTTTCTAAGCGGCTCAGTGGGCTTTTGACAAAGCATCCATCACGTTTGAGGAATCCCCTTCTAGCTTAGAGGAAAAAAAAATGGACACAAACTATACAGTTTTACACTTTATACCATAAACTATTAATTTTGATACATTATATTTTCTAATTATTTGACATTTTGCACCTCCTATTTGACAATATTATCCTTAATAAATTAATGAATTGACAACAATATCTTTAATATATGTAAAATGGGTCAAGAGTATTATCATCAGTTTAGTCTACAAATCTGATATAGGGTGCAAAGTGTTAAAAATTGGTAGTTAGAGGATGTAATGTATCAAAATTGGTAATTTAGAGTGCAAAGTATAAAATCTACTGTAGCAACGTAGTTTGTGAGTGATATATTTTTTTCGAAGAGAAAAGAAAAGAGGAATCCCTTCTAGAAGCACGTTCGAGAGATCCGGCGTCACAGATTCTTCGGCAGCAAGTAGAGCTCCTTCAGCTACTGCTCAGAGAGGGTTGCAAGTTTCTTTCGAGTCGTTGCATTGGATGATTTCCCGAGAGGGGTTCAGAATAACAACAGCTGCTGCCGATTCTGAGTTCCGAATTGCTGCATCAAACTGAGCTATAAAGCAGTTTGTTGGGAGTAGGATTAAATCTGGCTTGCGGAGTAGAGGTAACAATCCGCCAGGCTCTGTAATGTCCTTCTATCTGATTTTCACTCATAATAAAAAAGGAGTACATCTATTCTCACACATAACAAAAAGAGGACAACATTGTTCAGAGTGCATAGCACATACTACTCATTGGATCCTTCTCTTGGGCAATACGGGGAATCCAAAGAATCGGGACATTAGAACGTGAATCCAAGGGAATCCTTCTCTTGGGCAGCTCCTTCTTGAACACTCGTTGCAAGCTCTCCCAGTTCCAAGCCCGCTTAGCTGCTGCCTGATAATAATTGCTTTCACCATCCGTAGTGTCTTCTTGTAGTGGCTCGGTTTGAGGAGAAAACGAACATGACTATGAATATAGAAGGATACCAAGTGAAGGGTGTGTCAATTGCAGGCCACGAAACCTGCATAATGTTCCCAACTCTCAAAGTGGCCTTCGATATAGGCCGCTGCCCCCAGCACGCTATTAGCCATGATTTCCTTTGCATCTCTCATGCCCATTTGGATCACATTGTAAGTCCCTCTCGTGCTTTCTTTGGGTTTCTGTTTGTTTTCGTTGCTCTTTGTAGTGGACCGCTTAATTTTTATTCTAATGCACATGTTTCTATTGCATAACATGGACCAAGATTTTGGTATATTTTGTTTTCATTGGTTTTCTATGTTCTTCATGTTATTGTCTACTTTGATGGTGTTGGAGCTACTTAATTTGGTTTATGCTGGCTATATGGTTTGGTGAGCTGGAGTGTGTGATAGTTCAGAGTGGTTCGATGGTAAAATATATACGAGTTAAAAACTAATGTAATTTGTGATTTCTTTCTTGGGTTATTCAAGGGTGATAGCATGGAGTGTTGGGTGGAATATTTGAGGGCTTAGGTATTATTTGATAGTTGGTTTTGAATGAATTGGGAATTAAAGCCAATATTTTAAGTTTTACTGCAAGATGTCCAGGAGGAGGAACTAGGTGGAATGCCTAGGTGGCATCACGTTCTTGGACCATTGTAAAATATTTAGATATCTGCTGCCAGGTTTCAAACAATTTTCGGAATTCTCATCTGCTTTTAAGATAGCTATGGAAGATAACAGTAGTGCAAACCTCTTGACCCTCATTCTGCCGAAAAGAACATTGATATTTTTATGAAATTTCCCATGCATTCACATAAGTCGGTTTTTGACGTCCCCACAATTATTTTTGTTGATTCTTGATTTTAAATTACACTGCATTACCAATTTTTGTTCGTGATTTCTTTTGATTAGTATGGATGTTACATGGATTCTTGTCCCCTCGTTTGATGTTATTCTGTCAGTTATAGTCAAGTGCTATTTGTAACTCAATACATTTACAGGGAGGTCTTCCCATGTACGTTGCAACTCGTGGCTTATACAAAATGAAGCCCCCTACAATCATTGTGCCAAAATGTATAAAGGAAGATGTAGAACAACTGTTTGAGGTGCACAGAAGAATGGACCAATCAGAGCTGAAGCACAATCTAATTGGCTTGGATGTTGGTAGTGGCCAATCTTCAATTATATTCTTTCACAGACCAAAAATTTGGTCTCTTCTCCTCTCATTTCATTGAGTGTAATATTTAGTTAAGCTTTTTCCAGGAGAAGAGTTTTATTTGAGAAAAGACCTCAAAGTAAGAGCTTTCAAGACTTATCACGTAATACCAAGTCAGGTATCCTAATTAGATTTTTTTTACCTAGTTTTGACGTATTAATGAATATGAATGATTCATGGCAGGGATATGTAGTATACAATGTAAAACAGAAACTTAAGCAGGAGTACATTGGCCTTCCTGCGAATGAGATTAAAAATTTGAAGTCATCAGGCGTGGAGGTCTGTCCTGACAGATGCCTTCATAAACTTCTTAATGATATTATGTAATTGGTAACTTGTTTCCTTTACTTTCCTGTGACCTTTATTTTGCAGGTTTTGTGCAAGTGTTCTAGCAATTCTCATGTGCTATGTTTGTCTTCTTTTTGTTAATTTGATAAGGAGAGAACTCTAAGGGTGGTGTGGAAAGTAATAACGGCCTTAAGCATGAGTGTAGATATCCCAAAATTTATCATATTCACCTGCTTTCATTCCAAATTCAAATAATCTGTGTATAGCACGTAACAATATATGCTGTACCGTTTCTTACTGCAATGACCAGAATTTTTTTGATTGATGTTGGAATATCTTTCCTGTTATTGTATTATTTGATTGGATGTGGAAAATATTTTTTTGTTGAAAATTTTCGAGATCGAAATAAGCTTAGAGTTTTATGACAGGATAAATTGAGCATCGGAGCACACATTTCGCTTTTGTGATGTTTGGGTTAACAATTTTTGGAAAATGTTATCACCACTGTGTTTAAACCCCCAGGCCTGGATGATAGATGTTGTGTTTAAAAGATTTTTTTTTTTATTTTCGTGCATATACGTAACAAGCCTGAAATTGCTTTTGCAGATAACATACACTGTGACAGTACCTGAAATTGCTTTCACGGGAGATACCATGTCTGACTTCATAGTTGACCAAAATAACATCGATGTTTTGAGATCGAGGATTCTTGTTATGGAGGTGCATTACTTTGCTTAATAGAATTTCATAGGCTTATTACTGTCTTGTCTTGCTGCTTGTATTTGTATCTATTTCCCTCTCTGTCCCCCTCATACACACATGGAGAGTCACAGAGAGAGAAGCTATAAAAGAGACCTTCAGTGATGAAGGGAAACATATAATGGTGGCTGTTGAATGCTGCTTATGATTTGGGATTTTGGTCTTTCTTCTGAGAGTTATTCAGGAGATGCGCTTTTGCTTTTACATCTGGGTACATTACCATTTTCTTTAATTAGATGATTTTTAATTTATTGCAGAAGTTATAGTCTTGCTCTGTAAAGGGACTTTAGAAGACAAAGACAGAAAAAAGATGTAAATCTGATCACTATCTGGCTCCTTGTTTTTGGACCTTGGAACGATGTGGAACATGACATTTTTTTTAAAATCAAATAAAGAGAATCCTTAATGTTTGTCTTGTGGTGGTTACAATTGAACCTACAGCACAATAAGTTTGATTCTATTAATGAGAGGAGGCTTTGTGAGATAGCTGCTCTTAATCACACATACTTGCTTCAAATCATGCGGACCTTGTGGTGAGAGGAAGACTTTTTAATACCCAAATTGCCTTTTCTCTCATTTCTTTGGTCTTCAGCGTTTATCATTCGTGCAATTCAGCAACGTGTGCTTTTTGGGATGCTAGACTTTTAGACTCTCTGCTCGTGCATTCCATAGTACTGAGTATCTTGGTGACGCTTCATGCATGTTATACAACACTCAAACATGCGCAGATGTACGCACACAGTTGAGATATCCATTATTTACACATGTTATACCTCCCAAAGTCAGTTGAGCATCTATGATTATTTGTACATTGGATGAGGCTCCAAGTATTGTTACCATTTTATATCGGGCTCATGTTTTTCCTACAGAGCACCTTTGTTGATAGTTCCACCACAGTGGAGGATGCAAGAGACTATGGACATACTCATCTACATGAGGTTTAGTCTCCAAAGGAACCATTATGTTGTATGCCATCAGTGACCTTCGTCTTGTATGATGCATCTCTCTTGGTCTCTTACTGTTTGTTTCTATTTTGCGGGCGAGCTTTTAGCAGATAATAAATCATGCGGAGAGGTTTGAGAACAAGGCAATTCTTCTCATTCACTTTTCAGAACGCCATAGAGTTGAGGTATTTTTCTCCAGACTTCTACTAGAGTTTACTAGTTCTGTCAGTAGGACACGTATTTTTCCTCTCTGATGGACCCTCCACCACATTGTGTGGATCGTGTTTAATTTATAGGTTGCCTTACGGCTCATAGTTGTCACATAGCTCATGATAGTGACACAAAGGAATTTCCGTCCTTGTTTGTTCTGCTAGCCCTTCCAAATCTATCAGGTCGAATAGAGGAGTGTGTAATAAATCTCGTGAATCATATAGGATGGGGGCATACTCTTTCTAATGGTCAAGTTTTATGTTACAATGTCCCTCTTATCTTTCTCAATGGTAATTCAATTGGCAAATTGTATGTTGATTCATCAGGAAATTCAACAAGCTGTGTCTGCATTGCCTCCACCTTTGGCTGGTAGAGTATTTGCACTTACAGAAGGTTTCTGATGGAAAGTGTTGAAGGTATTTTGTTACTTTTGCCAATACATTGCTTGGACTCTTTTTCTTTCTGGGATAAATTTTGGGATTTTTTTTGTTGTTTAAGCAACATATTCTAGTTTATTTCCTGTCTTCGTCCGCTTTCTGAACACAATGTGATATGCCATGAAGACGTGGAGTTAAATTGTTGGACAAATTATACAACTAGTTGCTGGAACGAATAGTTGATCAAGCAACCAGCAGGTTGTAGCCCAGATGGTACCACCCAATATTAAGTAGCTCACACGTCAGGAGCTAGAGTAACATAAGTTGAAATCACTTGCGAAAGAGCTTGACCTTGAGTCTAGTGGATATAATGGGATTGACCAGTAATCAGATTGATGCTGTGGTGGCGAGCTCGCTCAATGGACAATAGCTATGATTCAAACTTGACATTCTGCAATGAGAGTACTTCTATGGTCACGGTGGTTGCTATGCTAGTTGCCCCTTCTTTTTTTTTTTTTACTTAGAAAAAAAATAGTTGATCAAGCAATACATTTTTCTTCATTTTTTTAATTTATTTTTTACTTTTTATGTTTTTGCTTCAATATACATTGATATATGTAACAAAATGGTTAGCCTACATGTGTCCTATCAAAAAGAGCGATGACAGAGATTATCTTAAAATATCCTTAATTTGGATTCCTCGAACAATTGTTTCACCTATATATACGCAACACTAATGTTCCAGACCGTTTCAGGATGGCTGGAAGTTCAGCTTTACAGTTGTATCAATCGGCTTCCAAAACCTGCGGAAAACTTCAGTACTTTTGGCTGTACTGAAATGAACGCGGAACCTTCAAGTGTGGAGGAATAAAAAGGAGATCCTTGATTTCAATTACTCATACGTGTGGTGAAAGACAGTTACATTACATGTATCCGAAGTTTCACATGAAGTTTGTGATGGCATTAAGCTTCTAGTGCCACCAAATTGAGCTAGTTTCAGTGTAAGGTACCGCATATTGTCTTGTAAAAAAAAATCACGTGCAATCATGTTCTGTCTTTTTTTTTTTCTTTTTGCCTTCCAAGCCTCCCTAGACGCTGTTTCTCTTTTCGGAGTTGGCAAAAACCGAGGCAGTGACATTGTGAATTGCTTGGATTAATACGGGACCCTAACCCTTAAATATGGCATACAGTCTAGGGCCATCGGACGGTCTAATAAGTTCAACTGTTTGCCAGTAACAATCGTGCTCCTGCAAAATGGCTGCAGCCTTCCAAGGGAAAAACTGCTAATTTTATTCTCCAAACTGCCTGTGCTAATTTTAAACGTAATGCTCTGATTTCATCGTTTCTGTAATATTCTAGCTGCTTCTCTAGCATATTATGAATCATTAGACCGAAGAACCAGAAAGCTATCCAACCCTCATTAGTTGGACTTTGGTTCCTGAGTGCAGTTCCCCGTGTTATCAGTCCTTACTTCGGGCCAAAAAAAGAAAATTTATTAGAAATACAAGGAAAACAAACTACAATTACTGACACGACAGCTTCTCCCAACAAATTTTCAATTAGACTGTCATTGAAACAGTATACACTCATTGCAATCTATTTCGGCCATCATGCAAACCCCCTGGCAGAGACTAGCAATGACTCCAGAAAGGCTAATATTAATAGCTAGATCAACCCCACGACAAAAACCATTATCCAGTGCAGATTCATTAAAATCTAACATGAGATCCCTCCCATTTGGGTAAATTCGAACTCACAGCCTATAGCCTTCCATCCCAAAAGTGCATACCAAACCTAATAAACCAATCAAATAGGCAATAGCTAGGCAGAAGAATTTATAACTAACCTTAATTCATTCCAAGAAAATCACATCCAATTTCAATGACAGAAAAGACTAGAGGCCAATTCTGCAAATGCAGTACCAATGCAATATCAGCGACAATACCCAGTTCTGTGCATCTTAAACTTCAACTTGCAATTTCTCAGGTACACTCGCCATTAAACCACATAGTCTGGCTTCGGAGGCTAAAGAACTAACCACTACCTCCATAGATCTCAGCTCTTCATGAAACTCTGGATGCAAGACCAGAGAAGAAAACTTTTCATCTAACACCAGTCCAACACAGTTGATGACATCTTCGAGCTTAGGAACCCAACCACACTCTTTTAAACCCAACTTAGATGATGCTCTAGAACATGGAACTGCCTGAGGAAACCTCTCATACTTCTTCAACCACTTGGCCAAATACCGAATCAAATTCATCATCTCTTTACCATTCAACTTACTAACTGCGGATGCTGATACCACTCTATCAACATTTGGTGAGGCCAGAAAGTAGTGCAAACAGAGCTCGGGAGTAGAAAACCCATCATAGGCCATCATAAGCAAAATTGAAGCGTCCTTCGCCAAGCGAGCTTTCTTTGCTGACAGACGCATATCACTTGCCTTTTCAATCGCTGACAAAGCCTGCTTCTCCCATTCCTTCCTCACATTCACCATACTATTATACGCATCTTTCGGTGGACAAAGAAAATAGTTCAAAATATCAAGTAATTCAGATGCCCCAAGATCCGAAGCATGCTTAATACAAACGCAAATCAAGTTCGACCTCTTCTTTACCACGAGTCTATTAACCAAATCCGGATAAGAAGAATGCTCAACAAGCCCATTAACAATCAAAGCCTCGACCAACTCCCACGTCTCCAAGACCACACACGCGTCCAAAACCAAACCAGCAACATCTTTACCCATCAAAGATCCTAGCTTCTCAATCAACAGTCCGGTATAACCCATATCAGACGAATCAATCCCAATGGAAACTCCGACTTTGTCCCTGATTTTCTCAAGAAACTGATTCAAAATCGTGATAAACTCATCGTTACCAAAAGCACTCGGGTTCTTGAGCTTCCGCTTCAGCTTTGTAAAGAACTTTTTTCCCAAGTCGATGACTTCAGAATCAGTTTTCGAGATTTGCCAACCGACGACGGGGTTGACGAGCGAAACAGGATTTGGTTCCTCGAGTTTAGGCCTCAGAGTGGGTAAAACATCATCTGGGTTTAGAACAATGGGGTACTCTGATTGCGAAGATAGTGGCTCGGAATCCGCCGAGGCCTTCTCTATCACCTCGAGCAACGTCATAGCGGAATTGGAAAGGAAAGCTTGAAACCTGATGAATAAACAAATAAAGATACGTCAAAAGGAATCCAAACAAATTCCCATGTCAAAATTTATATCAAACACTGGCTCATTCATTTAAACAAAAATAAAAGAACTAAAATATCTCAATTATTTAGCTCCGACACACCTCCTTCCGTTTAATCCAGTAAAGGTTCAAACTCGTTTGAGTTCAGGTGCCTGGAGTCAAAGCATCCGAAAGTGAAGAGCCGAAGAGGAGAGGGCACGACGCCGAGGGGAACACAAGCCGAACCCTAGCCGTCCGTGCAAATTTTGGCGCCTTGGACACTGATAGCACGAGAATATGTTTCTACTGGATCGGGTACCAATTTTGGGCCTTGAGTTTGCCCATAAATAAAATAAAATTCCACACTCCCATCTTTTAAATGATTATAGCACTCAATGTGGGACTCTGGATAGACGCCGATAGAAACTACAATGTTATTAAATGATTGAATTTAATTTTTTTTTCCTTAGCGATTGAATTTAATTGATGATAAGAAATTTTACTACCAGCTCGTAGGGATAAAAAAAAGAACAAAATTTATTTATATTAAAACCGAAAGCAACAAGCAGTTTGTAAGCGTACAGATGAACAGATCAATCCAGTCTTTGCACAATGCATGTTCTAGCTAAACCGGGGATCTAGCATTGCCATGCCTTTGCCATTTGGATCAATTCAAATTTGTAATCCCTCGTGAGTGGTGGAGAAATTACCAGAGACCAAACGATTACGGAAAACAGCTTGCTTATAACATATGCTGCCATAAAGTTCTCTTTAATTTATTATAGACGCTTGAAGTACCTCTCTGTAATATTGTTATTTCCTTTTTTCAGAGGCAGAAACATTTTCTCATTTTGTTGTGTTCTTTTTTTTGGGCGACCGCCGCCCGGGGGGCGGTGTTCTTTAACACTGTCAGGAGGACTAATCTTTTTAGCTACTTTTGTCAGTCTAACTCTTCAGCTTGAGGGTGGAATAGATCTTGGCAGGGGACCAAAATCGTAGATGATTTCTCTATGGCAAGACCAAACAAGTTTTATTGCTTCTGGGGTCCCAATTCCTGCACCCCTGGGATCTCCAGCTGGTCCAAACCTGTGACACCATTGTTCATCACACGTTTAAGCACATGGCAATCTTCCCGTGAAGGAAAATAGACAAATGAATTTTGCACCCACCAATGATTCTGTGGAGCTCCAGTTGTTCTTGCTCTTAATCCAGCATAAGTCGTCCCATTTACTGATTTGCCAATAACTTCCTGCACATGGATTTGCGATATGAAAACACTAAACCAAGAGGATGTAGGCGGAAATCATTATCTAGTGAAGCACCTTTTGATAAGTATTTCAGGGGACTGCTCCCCACAGATAAGTTTGCTGGTTATCAGGTTGAGCATCATATTAAGAGGCACGAATTTAGACAGAAGTGGAGATCGATCACTACATCCCAATACACAATCCCCTCTTCTCTCCCTTTCTCCCCGACTAAGGGTGGAAAAGGAAGAAAAAAAGAAAAGGAAGTGACGCATTCATTTAACAGTTTCAGCTCATACACAAGAATGAGCTGTGGGTATGTCGAGCAACACCAAGGCGAAAGGAACGTTTGGACTAGCTACAATAGCGAAGGCCTTAGCTATCAAGAATTCAACATTTAATGCACGAGCATTTCATGTGACTGAGTTGCCTCTTCATTATTTATGATACTTTTACTTATCGTCGAATTAAATCCGTTCCAATGAAGGCATAAACCTCACAAACAGAACATGATTCAACTTTTGGTGATGCTTGAGTTTAGTGTGTGTTAATTTTAATAACTGAAATCAGCAGCTCATGTGTGTGCTTGAGAGAGAGAGTTGCTGAATCTAGCCTGCAGGAACAGCAGATCATTTGAAACCACAGCAGCAGTTAAATGTGCGTGCATCCTCTCCAGAGCATCCAATACCAATGGGAGTTGATCTCTTGTATACTCGGTAATAATCTAGGCGAAAAGACAAAATGTTAGAAGCATTTACACAACAAGAAGCAAACACAAAAGTGTCAGTAACATTTAGCTTCCAGCCATTAAAATTCATGCCTTCATCTAAATAATGTAATTGAAAAAGAAAAGTCAGGATGGACTTCTTCATGTCCAACTCTCTCTCTCTCTCACGTGTATATGTACGAGCATATGCACAGACATCCCAGAAAAGACATAAGGATGTTTTCTGGCTTCATGGTGCACATACAACAGCTTAGTAGAAATAATCAAAATCATCCGAAGATGGGCCATTCATGTTATAAAAGCTGGCCTGCCTACTTTGAGACTGCATAATCTAGTTCAGCTGGTGTGCCAACATAGCAAGATATTGTTGAAACTTTATTGCTTCAATCTGTGCCATTTAGTGACCCAAAAAAAAAAAATGGTGTGCCATTTCAGCTGCTATTCTGTTTTGAAGTATAAAGAACAGCAACCATGGAAACTGAAATATAGACATGGTGTAATTCGAGCAACATAAACCATACAGGAAAATATTGCTATACGATTTGCTGTTATCAAGACTAGATAAACAGACTATGTAAAAAATTGGAAGACAGGGAACCAACCTACATTTTGGAACTAAATTCTGACAAAAGTTGGTTCGAACAATTGAAACAAGAGAGTATGATACGATCAGGTATATACTAGTCCATTTCAAGATCCAGCCCCAAAGTTCTCATGTCCAGGCCCCCCAAAAGTTTCCAGAAAAGTGGATGTTTTGAACTGCTAGTATTTTGAAATAGCCAATGTGATGAGCCAGTTTTTCAGGACACCAGTACGTACTCACCTTAAACGGTATAATTGAAATTGGTAATAAACTGAAAACCAGAGAGGAAGAACATAATGTGTCTTTCTTCTTTACCTGGAATGGCCCAAAAATTTCTCTTGTTACAAGCTCATAATTTTTTGCCTTCAACATTTCTTCAAGTGGGACATAAATGGCCGTTGGTTTTAGAGCACCATATATGGGGGGAATGGAGTGATTCTTTAAAGGTTCACCCCCAAAGAGTAGTTTTGAACCTGGTATTTGAAGCAATTTAGTCGTGTGTTCTAGCATAGCTTCAGTTGTGAACTGCAACAACGAAAGAGAAGAGCAAAGTTAACCATCTGCAAGTGGCTGAATTTTAAAGCAACATGGGTGGTTATCCTTGCGAAGACTATTCTGCGAGATAATTAGAAACAACCAAGACATGCAAATTTGAATGGTTTTTCTTGGGTATGGGATGAAATGGATAACACAATAAGGACTAAATCAATTTGAGAGATCCTCAAAGAAGAATTCCACACTTTGATAGTGTCCTAATAGTATGTAATTATATCTTGCCAAGGTTTTTCCGTCAATTTAGCAAAGATTGGTCAAGTCACTAAGGGTTATGCACTTTAAGGTTAAGACCCTGCTCATCTTGCTCTGCGAAGCCACATCTGAGACTTAACCCATTATTGCAGAAACCTATTTCCTACATGTAATGACCCTCAAATTGACTTCAACAAGGAATACAACTATACAGCCTGAGAAATCCATCCATTTCAATGCTGCAATTCAAAAAGGTTCCTTCGAAACTCTTCCAGGATATTAGTTAAAATGCAGTTAATTTGATGATTTATGACCATGATTATGTTGATCATATGGAACAAAATAATTAAAATAGCAGCAAAAAGTACCCTACTTACAGTGAGGACAGGGCCAATAGTTAAATCTTCCAACTTCCTTCTTTCAGCAAGATCTTTCAATTTGGATACAAAAGAACTTCTATACCAGTTCTGCACAAGGGTAGTGACCAAATTGTCAAGATTAATGGAAGGAAAAAGGTTTGCAACCCATATTGCGACAATAAGAGCATCAGCAGATGACATAACCTGATCCAAGGTAGAAACACTGGTGATTGCCTTCTCAGCCTTGACAAGAAACATTCTTAAGAAGTGACAAGTGTAGGCAACTAACCTCATGCATGAATAGCATTGATTGTGCAGAGCACTTCTGACCGCTGCATGCATATGCATCCTGATCACAGACCCAGGCGACATAATCCTCCTGCCATTTGGAAACCCATGAGAAATAAAGGAAAAGCAGTCAGATACGGAAGGGAAAATTAAAAAGGAAACCCCCTAATCTACAGCTAGGATTGTTTGTAAGAAACCTCCTGAACATCAGGCCCAAGAATTTTCCAGTCAAATCCTGCATCTTCCAACTTAATGCGACCTTTAAGGTCAACAGCCAACTTATCCGCCACTCGTGAGCTACCAGTAAAAAGGGTCATTCGCGGATTTGCCTGCAGGGTAATAGAAGTATGAAATTTTTGTTTCGTATATACTCCCAGCAAATTTACATGGAAAAATGCATACTCCTAAGATTTGTAGAATTCCCGGGTGAGAGCCATTCCTGTTATAAAAAACTGGACAAAATTTTGACATTCTAGACCTGAAATCCCTTTGGCATAAGTACAAGGCATTTTCGTTTGGAGAAAACCATAACTTGCCCAAAGAGGTTAAAGACAAAAATTGACCCTCTAATGATAACTATTATCGCCTTCGTGTAACCACTTCCATTGCTACCAACACCACCTCTACTTATTAGTTTTTGCCCACTACTGTTCATTACCAACCATGTCCAGTAAAATACAGAAGCCTGATCTCTTAAGAAATTTTCAAAGCAAGCAATTGAAAAGCTTTGAGGTATTAAGCACAAGAATCTGATTTTATTAAGAACTAGAAAGCAAAGTCCAAGTAGCTAGAACCAACCTCCAGTAATAGCTTGTTCATTGTCTTCCCATCAGCATTTATAAAGTCAGCATCATCCGCAGGTAATCCACAATAATGAAGTAGTCGCATCATTTGTTCCATGACAATGCTCACCTACAAATCATAATCAGTGACTATCTTAACAAATGCACTGAGGAACGCCAAATAGACATCCCAAGATGGAATTGTAGATTGCATTTAAAAGGGATGTCCACATAAGGAAGGCAATTTACAAAGGAAAAAAATGCTTTCAAAGTAGGGATTGAACACTCTTCCACCAATTTCTATAAGCTTCAATTTCAGTGGAAATCCATCTATTGGCTCCATTGCTAACTATGTACGTCATCATCATTGTTCTCTCTCTCTCTCTCTCTCTCTCTCTCTCACACACACACTTATTGAACATCTGCAAATGTTCCTTGTCAAACAAGTTGTTGATTCTCTCCTCAAATTGCATTTGTGTATTAACTAGGTCACTGCCAAAAATGTTATGTGAACCAAATCCTATGATATCAAGGAATTAGAAAGTTTCCACCAACTATACAACACAAAAATAAATTTTACAGGCATACCTTGCTATCAACTTTAAGAACAGGTTTGTTGCCCATATACAGGGCACCCATCAACTGAAGCACAGGAATCTCCAGGGGAAAATTGAAAGGAGTTATAATTGCAACCTGCCCACTCATAGATCATCAAATTACGAAGAAACTAAAGATATTGTTTATGCTCTACCGTTGTGACGAAAAAATATTTGTATAACATCCGAATCTCAATCAGAAACATATGAAGAAACCATGTCTGTATCTGTCATGGAGACATTTATTTGAGAAGGGGGAAACCAAATCCACATCAAGATGACAACATAGTATGGCTAGTTCCAAAAAATTAAAGAAAAAAGAGACCAACCATCAGAGAAAGAATCTCATATAGATTGAGCTCTTCTCATATCTAAGATCCATCAGTTTTTCGCCACTTTGTGCGGTACAGCATGTGCTCAGGTAAAAAAGTTTGACTTCTCTTTTTCCTGAAAGCTCAGAGAAAAGGGACCTCCCACGACTTTTTATCAGATGAACTTACTTTTATGCAGAAAATCAGTTCGGTGCGCATCTTATGGCTTTAGATAACAGGAAATTAATAAAGAACTTCAATAAACATTAAAAGATCCTAGTGACATGTCTCTAATACACTTCGAACTCTCATTTTAATTACCAGCCTTTTTTGTTTTAAAATTTTTAATTAGGTGGACTCTTTTTTCAAGCCTCACCACTTAATCAATTAATAAACATTATTTTTTTTGCCATAATTCAGAAATAAGATTTGGTTATCCTGAGCAATGAAATTTTAAAAAGAATACATGAACATGATGCTAATATGCTTTCTAATAGTAACATTCATATTTAAAAGGAACAACTTACAGGACCATAAGGCCAGCGAAAACCATGACTTTGCTGTCCGAGATGATTTCCCGGTACTGCAAAAGACCTTGCAAGGAAACGAACCTGCCAAATTTTCAACCATAATTATAAAGAACTTCTTTAGCAACTTTATTGGTGAACCTACACCCAAAAAATGACATTTTTACAGAAAAATTTTGAAGTACAGTTATGCCTAGGGTATTTCTTCCAGAACACAACCCACTCATGTTAAACGCAGCATGGCATTTAATGGTTACTGCATTGGTTCGGATAAGAAGGCAGCAATCCAAAGATTTTTAGTTAGAGCATATCAATGCAAAAGAAGGCCATTTTCCTTTGCCATAGCAAGAAAGCTCAAATGATTCATCTTCAGGTACCTGATCACCTGAGAAATTCTCTAGAAACTTTTGTGTAACTTGAACTTCACCAAGAGCCTGCTGGTAACTCTTAGGAGCAACTCTTTGTATTAACCTAGTGAAGAAATCAGAAACCTGAAAGTCGCAGCAATCAAAATTTAATGCAATATAACGCTCAAATCTTCGAGTGATTCATAATTTTAAAAGAGAGAAAAATATAAAGGAAACAGAAAAGCATTCTTCTTTTTATGGCTTTTGATACATTACCTTTGGAAGGGAAAGCATGTCTGCGGCCTTTGCAGATATGTCCCCAAACAATAGATACCTGTAAAAGATGGTTCCCACTTAGTAGTTTTTGCTATTGTAACTAAAGTTCCTAAGAAAACAGACATATGGTAGTGATTATATCCGTAGCAATTATATATCGTATAGAAATTAGTAAGGAACCAGAAGAATTAAAAAATGATGGCAAACATGCTTTTGGCTTAGTGTTCAGCGTTTTTGGCTTAGGCAGCACAAACCTCTCTGGTTCTTTGAAGGGATTGTGTAGACCATGTTTGGGACACTTGGACAAGCTCTCCACAAATGGCTGCATAAGCAATCAGCAGATGGGGAAATAGCAAGGAAAGAAAACAAAAACAAAAACAAAAACAAAAGGAAAAGAAATTGATTTAAATGCAAGTGCAAATAGGAACACATAAGCAAGCATTTCAAAGTTTAAACCAGTGCATTTAATAGAAAAGGAAACTGGAGAGATGACATGATGAAGCACGATGACTAAGCTCAGCTAGAACATTCTCTATACACTCAATAAGGGGGGAGATCTGTCTGGAGAGGAAACTGTAGGCTTTACTCAGAACACATACCTTAATATCTGTTTCATCTACCTCTGCAACTTTAATGAATGGCTCTCCATTTAAAGGATCCAGAATTGTATTCCAACTTGAAGATTCTATCCATTTACCTTGCACTAAAAATGAGACTCTCCATGGTCAAAATACTTGATCAATGTGAAACTACACTGAAGACAACAAACTCAGAGTCAACCATGAATAAAATAACTAAGATATGATGAACAGAAGTCAATTATTCTAGTGTCCTTGACTCTAAGCTCTGCATGGTAAAAAAAAATATAGAGTCAGAACTGTTCCATTTCTCTTTTCTTCCTACTTTTTCTCTCTTCTGTGTGTGTGGTTTGTTTGGGGTGGGGGGGGGGGAGAGAGAGAGAGAGAGATTTTTCAATACTTCATCCACTCTACTTTTAATTTTGAAGGGTAAAAAAGAGATCCAAAAACTCTAGAAACAGAACAAAACTAGAGAAACAATATAGAGATCTACACCTAGCAATCCCTGTAAATCTAAACTTTTTTCTTTTGTCTTGAAATCTTGGTGGCTGCAGTGCATTTCTATAAGAATCAAAATTCTGCTTACAAGCAACACATGCTGGTAAAGTTTCAACACCTACCAAAGTTGTGAACTTCAGCAGGCTGAGAACCTGATACCTCTTCAACGTCTAAAGTAGCAAAGGGTATAGTGTGAACAGACCTGCTATATAGGTAAAATCGAAATTATAAGGCAGCAACTACAAGGAAATCATACCCAGTAATATGTAATCAACTTCAGATATTTGGCACAAATAGGATGATTCTACAACCAAACACTCTACAGTACCAGCATATCTTCCGATATTACAAAAGCTTCCAAATAAGAATCATCAGGCAACGATCCTTCCATTACCAATAGAAATTCATGAGAAGCATGTGCACACGACAGTTTTATCCAATCAGGCTTGAAAATAGTACAGGCATAAGAGCACCTCCGCATCTGTCTTGGATTCTGGCTCCAAATGCATCATTTGCGAGTATTAAGTATTAAGTGCGAAATTCATACCAGTTTGACAAATATAATCATCTTCCCATTTAACTATTCACCATTAGTCTGCAATCTTCAATCCAAAATAAGCTAGCAGAAACGGCATAGTAGTGAAATTTCACTTTGGTTGGAGGGTATCTTTCTAAACGGACAAACGATTGCATACATGTTCAAACAAAAAATAAATGGAATACATGAAATCACGGCTACGAAAACAGTTATAATGAATACGCTTCTTTGGGTATAAAGGATTTCCATTCCAGCTTATAATTATCACAGTGCAAAGAATTAAAACAACACAAACCCAACTAGACCCACCAACAATGGAGCACTGAAGTTTCTGAAATTATCAACAAGCCAACTTATTATGAAAAAAAAAAAAACTTCATACTAACTATCTATACAGCCATACAGAGAAATGTACACATGATAAATATTTTTCCTCTTAACTATAAAATATAAACCTCAACCATCACACAAATCTCCGACACATTTATCTCTGATATGAATAAAGAAACCATCAACTCACACAGCCAAAAATGTTTTCTTTTTTAAACAAAGGAAATAAAACCAACCCAACATTCAGATAATTCCCAAAAAGCAACACAAAGCCAGCAAAACGCTCACCATTCTCAACGAACCCACGATCCGAAAAGCAGTAATTTTTGCAGAAAACACCCTGAAATACCTCGAGAGATTGAAAAAACTGAACCAACTGAGAGCCTTCCGGGGATCCCTGCCCCTCGTTCCTTGGCTGACTAGAAACCTATTCATGGTGTGTGATAGATCACTGAATCGAACGTTTGTCTGAGATTACAAGTGTCCCCGCTTCGAAATGCAGCACCAAACCTCAACAAAGTTGGGAGCACCCACATAAATAAATATGGCAGCTACAATTTTTAGCACTTCAAAACTGTTAATAATCGCCACCTGGAAGTCACTTTCTGGGCTAAGCTGCCATTTGCATGTAACTTTTGGTTTTAGACTGTGCTCCGATTTTCGAATCCCAATAACCTCATCCTATCCTATGTGCGCCCCTTTCGACCTCACTACACTCTCGTTTATAGATCATAAACGAGAGTTCCGTAAACAATTAATATGAATCTAATTTGAGTTGTTAACGAAATTTTAGAGAATATTTTTAATATTTTATAATTTTTTGAATATTAAAATTTGTAAAAAAATATTCTCTAAAATTAAAAATTTTAAAATATAAATATAAAAATTAAAAATATTAAATTGTGTTTATTTTGTTAAAAAAACAATTTTAAGCAAATAAACAACACCCATTCCCAACCATATCATACGGCTCCAACTGAAACTCAGGCTGACCCGAAGAATGAAAAAAAGGAAAAACGAATTTGATCATCCATTTCAGAGGATTGAGTCATAGATATGCCCTCAAACATTCAAGGGCGGGTCATAATTATCGGATTTTATTAGTCTTTTTTCCGTGATCATATCGGATTTTTCTTAGTTGATAGGTCAAAATTAGATACTTTTAGAGGTAAATTTTCAAGATCATCGTTGAACTGTTCCTTCGGCGATAATTCGATTGAAAAAATAAAATAAACCTATTTGCAATAGTATTCGGAGAATCGGATAGAGATTACTTCCTGATACAGTCATCAACTCTGTACTCTTATCCATCCAAATTTTTTTTAACATATTTTTATGCTCACAATTAAAGAGTCCCAAAAAGCAGAACTTGGAAGAGTCAAACTCTTGCATGAAGTTTTCCACTGATCAGGCGTATATGATGCGATCCATTGAAAACCAAAGACCTCAGCTCCATGGTAGCGTTGGATTAAAAGGATATGGGGATTGAAGTTAGCACTTAGCAGATGTGGCGATGACGCCGCAGTTGATAAGGACGGAGTGTCGTTTTGCTACCTCCTCGTATCATTTTGCCAAACGTTGTCCAAATTCGTCTCTTCCTATCGTCGTATTTGACGAATTCTATAGTGAAGCCCATTCCTAGGCCTTTTAACATTTAAAGCGCATTTGTTTTTATAGAGAGACACTATACATAAATGGACGGCACTACGGGCCAAGCGGGGGGCGTCGGCCCTAGAAACGTACGGTTTTCTTGACAATTTTATTTTTGGCTTGCTTGTGCAGTGTGTTTTCAATTTTGGCTTCCAGAAATGCACAATTATACAACTGACCCCTTAATTTTTTTAATTTTTAGCTTCGTACCTAACAAAATGTCAAAATATACATCTAGAATCTGGTATCAATGGGAAAAACAAAGAAGAAGCTAATTTTTTAGTAATGCTTAGTCAGACCAACAAGGTCAAAAGAAAATAAAGTATATTAAGACCAAATGCATGACCGACACAAAAGAAAGAGGATGTTGTCATGTTGGGGCACATCCCATTGACCTCACATTAACTAGGAAAAGAGACTTCTTTGTGTGGGTGCCTAACAACGAATGGTTTATTTTTAAGAGAAACCAATAGGCAATTTTACACGCAAAAAGGGAATAAAAATAAAAATAATAACCAGTTGTTGTCCCTAAATTAAGCGTTGAATTTTTCAAGTTGCGTATATTTTATATATTTTCTGTGCTTTTCCTTTTTATTAATTTGTGTATATTTGTCATAGTTTTCTTTTTCCGATCCACCAAACAACTCAAAGCCCAAAGCTTTGGTAATTCCTGTAGATTAGGTCGTCTCAATGGAGACTCAAGCCATTAGATTATCTTAGGGTTCATTTAAAGAGGAAAGTTAGGGTTCCTAAAAGACAGGCCAATAGTACCACCCAAAGACAACATAAAGCTGTTCTTTCTTAAACGGAAACAAATGTCAACTACGTACCAAGCGAACTACTGTTAACGAATCCAAAAAAACACAGGCACTTAGGGACAAGATGTTAATCTATGAGGAGAAAGCAGCTAGAAATATAGTTAGACCTAATTAAGTTTTCCGGCTGGCCGCGGATATAGTTGAATGGACACCCATTGACAATCGAGAGCTAGCTTGCATCACCGATTATCTTACTATTACAATAATACAGACAAAACAATATCTAGTGGGAACTCGACGCTCTTGTGAAAATTGACTTTTCTTAAAAAAGATGAAGGAAAAAAAACACAGCAAGAACAACAGGAACAGAAAGTTCAAGGAAAGAGACATATCCAAATCAGTGCAGCACATAATTCTCTAAGTTATTATTGGCCTCCTTTCAATGCCACGATCTAACGCATGATTGACTTGGATTTATTTATTTTGGTGATCTTACTCAAACAGCTTGCCATTATACACCATTCCTATCAGATGACATGATTGGTGAATTCTTAATGTTTCCCATTGAATATATATTATATAACACACAACCACGTACTTTGTAGAATTAGGGGTTCTGCTAATTAATTAATTGCACTTCAAATTATGTTCATTAGAATGGTCTTTCCACACATGATCTACCGACATACTTCGTGTTTAGATCCCTGTCTTAATTGGTTGAGTGCAGCTACTGTATATATAATATTGAGTTATTTTGGCAAGTGTCTCATTAATTAAGAAGAAGCGTATGGATATGATCGATCTTAACGCATGGAAACAGGTAAAACTGGGGATTATCGATCTGAATGGTTAAAATTAGTATCTAATTGTCTACTGAACAGTTCAAGGCATTGCAGCGAGGGACTACAGCTTGTAGACTTCCAGTCACATGATATTTTCCCTTTCTTTTTCTGGCCGCCACTTTGCTGGAGATACTGTATATATAATTAGTAGGTGATGAGAAATACATATTAAAGTGTATATATCTAGCTATGAAGTTGATATATATGCTTCTGAATATCTCACACAAAGGCGTAGCTAGCTAGCTAGATTTGGAATGAAGCAATAAATGAGCGATTTGCACAAGTTTTCTGGGTCAATTCGCTTAAAGAATTTATGCCAAATAAAGTCCATAGTTCAAGGTACGTACCAGGCACTAAATATATATATACTAATTGAGTGAGAAACCTATATATTTTTATAACTAGCTAGAAGCCAAATCTTACCGGCCGAAGGTATATAACGTGCATAAACCTATAAGAAACCTAAATCCCAATGATTATTGCTCTAAACTGAAAAGCCTGAAAGTTGACCTAGCTTAGTAGAATAATGCTCATGATCAGTTAGCAGCTTCTACATCTAAGAATATTCTAACAATTATGCCTCAAGGTTGTGGTAATTTTAAAAAGGGATTGAGAGTTGCTGATCCCTTGTCCAATGCATATATATTTTAATGAAGCTTGTATGACTAGTTGGAAGCCAAGTTTCCCAAGTCTTACTTTGAAAATAGAAAATAGCTCATCTTAGATATTCTTATATATTGTACATATAAAGTAAACAAAATATTAAAATACATAGATGGCAGATTAATATATGTTTGTAATGTATCGCAATTAAGAAAGTTAATTAGTACAAACCGTTGACCTACAGCTAGCATGGATAAAAATTTATTGGAACCATCGAGATCAAGGTAACGTCTTAGCTTACGGCGGCCTCTCTAATTTATCTGTGACTGATACACACACACATCTAATATTATATCTCTTGCATATTGATCATACAATATCTGATTATAATTTGGATAATCTTTTCTATATATATGCATATATGTGCCATATGATAATTAGGGTATTCAAGCTAATTAATACTGATCTCTTCATCCCTCTAGAGTTTTCGCATGACATGCAATTTAAAGAAATAGAATAAACAAAAATTAGTTTTTTCCAAATATTTTTACTTTGTTAAGAAGGATGTACATGGGTTCAAATTTGCAAATTTACATGTCGATCTACAATGAATAGGTAATTAAGAAGTTCATGAAATATTGGCCCATATATATATATTTTATGAAACCCATAATTAATGCAATTGGTTAATTAATTAGTACAAACTTAAAAAACATCCATTTACGATGGAGTACATACTAGTAGTAGTATAATAAGGTTAATTAATAATCAATGTTAACTCATGAAGTTTCAATGAAGTTTACCTAGAAAAAATAATTACAAATCCGTACACAGAAAGAGTCCAAAATGTGGGAAACGGAATCTTAAAGGCTTTTCTTGTATAAGAACAAACTTGGGTCAAAATCCAATTAATGGTTTGTCGACGTGGCCAAGTGGTTCTCTCTTCCATTGAATTTGACAACAACTTTGAAAATTGAAAGTCCTCATGCATGCATGGCCCCTCCTCTAGTTACGAAAGAAATTGAGTTAATGTATATTCATAGAGACCTGCTGACTCTTTCACCGTTTTGGTTCTCCTAATTCTTATCTTTCTAATAGATATTAAGGCTGCTACTCATATTTTCCAAATCCAAGTGGAACAGGAGGGTGGCGCACCGCCGGGCCCACGTGCATGTCAAATGTAGGGACTTTGCTTTCATATATATAGAGAGTCAATCCACCGATCGATCATCTATAGGTAACTCAAAGATGTGTACATTTTTGGCAATACAAATGAATGAATTCAGACCTCTAGTCCTTATTCTGATCTTTGATTTGGACATTACCCAGTTATTTCTGAACTAGTACTTACTACTAGCTAGTGTTAGCATATTGTTATACTGACCGCGCGCACCAAAGATCATCCAGTCTAGCTCCTCTTTAATTTGTTGGAAATTTCTCCAACTAGGGCATGTTTTTCACCATGTCTCCATCATCATATATAAATGCCACACAAGGCTTTACCCTCTAGGGCAAGTATACTTATAATTCTTTCGAGACTTTTCACAAACTTTTAATTTCTATATATGACATGTTTATAATTATAATCAATATTTGTCTCAGAATCATATGATTTTCGCCTTATTTGGAAGTGGAATTGCACTTTTGTTTTGCCTGAAAATATTGTCTTCCTTAAAAATGTTTTCAATTTTTCTTGTGTTTGGTAGGAGTAAAAAATAGAGGTCAAATGAAAAATCTCAAGTTAGTCAAAGGAAAATTTTACTCGATCTGCAAAATTGAAAATGACTTTTCTCCCTCATGACCTCTTCTGGCATCCTCCCTCCGACTATGAAATCTTAACCACTACCTGCTATCCTCTATTTTTCTTTTCCACACTTCTATTTTCTTTGGTCCCCATTAAGTTCAGATCCTTCAGGCAACAACGGCTAACTTCAACATATTCTCACGAGTCGTAACTCACATCCCTTACAACACGTCTGCCCTTCACATTTATAGCATCCCTCATTCGATAGGATAGGAATCCTTTCTCTCACCCTCTCTCCCCTTCGGATTATTCTCAGGCTAATTACCAAACACCCAAAAATATTTGCAGAATGGTCTTCTAGGGTCTCTAACAAATCATGGAATTTTTGTTATTTTCTTTGAAAATAATTTCATATGTAAATATTTAACTATTTTCTTACATTTACTCAAAACGAAGGAAGCCGTAATCATGACAATTAAGTATGCTATGAATGTTATAATATTGTTGGAAGCAAGTACGTAATGCCTATTGGAGATTTATAATATTGGTAGAAATATTGTAATATAAAATTTCTGTGTAAGGAACTAATTGTACCATTAATGAACTACAACCCATTTTTGCAATGTGCTATTTAATTAAACTTGCAAAACTCGAAATCCTCAAAAAAAAGCTGTAATATCCTAAGGTTTAAAATTCTTTGGATTTCGTAATCTTGAAGACTGCTTAAAAATGGGTTATCAGATAAGAGATAATAAGTCTAATTTCTCCTTGAAAAATCACTTGAGAAGATTCAGAATTTGACTTTTCTTTCAAATAAGCTGTAAAGTTTCGTAATATATAAACCGTGATTTTGGTATGTGACAGCGTAGAAAAGGGCTAAGCGTAGCACACAGGATGCTCACTGCAATATCTGACTTTAGATTGATCTACGTTGATAACAGCCGAATGCATGGACCAATGAGCAGTCATTCCGCAACCCATGGCCCAGGCTTGAGTTCAACTTTCCTTTTCTTTTTTGGGTAACTTAATTTGACCTCAATCTTCTCACTAGATCAACCCTAGCCCATGACCTGATTAAGCTGACAATGGAGAGGGAAAGTTTAGATCACCGGCGGTAGCACGTTGGTGCCAAAAACTTTGACCGTACGTAAGCCAATGCGCCCTAATTTTTGTATTTTTGTAATATAGTACGAAACTTCAACGATGGTAGTAGTATTACGTGGTGTCCGACCATTGCGGCTTAAAGCCCTCTCTCTCTGTCTCTCTCTCTGACATGTTATCTCAAACGTTGACGTTGAATTCTTCCATTTTCGAGTAAATAATATAAGGCGTTACGAGAAAAATATAAGTTTCTTAACGTGCAATTGGATTGGCCGGGCTGTTGACATTTTGTCTGTTTTGGATTGTAAGGCTAGTTCTGGTTCTGGTGTGAATGTTTTCCTTTTTCTTTCTAAACGCAGTCAAATACTTCATGCTGTCTATATAAGAAGAGGGCCCAATTGAGAGCCAGAGAAAGAAGAAGAAAAGCTACAAGGATAAAGAGCTATGGACGCTGCCAAGGAAAGATCTGGTTATGGAGATGTAGTCAAGGAGGAGAAAAGATATGAATCTAGCGGTTATGAAGAAGGATGCAAAGAAGAGACAGTGATCAAGGTGGAACTTTCTTCTTCTTTTTCCTCGTTTTTCCGTTTGTTGGAGATTTTCTGTGGATCTATTTAGGTTTAATTAACCTTAATAAATGGTATATTCATGGAAGAAGTTCATGTTAATACGAACTCCGTCTAAGTTTCAGTTTTGGGCTTATCTTTATATATACCGTATACAGCCTAATTCAGCATCAAGATTTTAATTTGTTGGAATTCGCAGATAAAATAAACAGATTCTACGATATATTTTTGTTAGAATCAGCCTTTTTGGTGATCAAATGCTTTTGACAAAGTATATATATTCATGAAAATTAACAGCTATAACAAGCTAGTCGCGATTGCTCCAATTTCATCAAGTTCTATTGCATTTCAAACTGGTTCAATACTTTTCATTAACGTCGTTCAAATCGCTCAACCTTTGCTTTTACTGTAATCCAGGTCGGAAATGGAAGAACGAGCCATGAAAATGGCTTGAAGTTGAAGCCAGCTTCACCTAAACAGAAGGATTCAAGCTGGAGCAAGCAGGTATGGGAATTTAGTTCTTTCTTTTCTCACTCCAAGTTCTTGAGCAGATCTATGGCCATCTCATGCATCCTCGTTCATGATCCTTAGACAGCCTTTCATTACAAAATATTAATTAATGGAATCTCAATTCATCTCGATCATGTGTTTCTTCTTTGTGATAACCCTCGTGTAAGTACAATAATACCCTTGAATCGTGTCGAGACTCGAGAGTCTATTGTCATCTTCTAGCGATGTTCTAGCTAGGTTGTCTGGGCTGCATTTAAGACACAAACCACCATTAATCATGGTAAAAGCTGTCGCCCTTGCTAGTACGACATCATGTAGTCTTCTGACAGTTTCTTCTTCCTCTTGATATTCATTATTAACATTTTGACCATCGATCATTTGTCGAGAATTAGTGACAGATCGATCATGACAACTTGCAGACCATGCTTTCCGCAGCAGACTTCAAATGTTTTTTCACTGTTCTTTGAAAACACCCTCTCTACAGATGCTTTTGGTGATTATTTGCTTAATATACACACTAGCTGGATCTGTATCAACAAATTAAATTAATCAGGGAAAGAAACAGGCCGGTTTTTTTTTGGTAAGTTAAAAAGAAATTAAGAGGATTTCAATTCATCCATACCTATAATTCTCTCCTAATTCATGGTTTCTTCAAGCCAATTAAAGAGCAGGTCAAAAGTGTTTTGCTTCTGTGCACACACACACATGAGATAAACGTGTCTATATATATATATATATTAGGAAGGTTTTCTTTCGCATTGCACGAAAATCAACATAGTTTAATGAACTAATAGAGTTTGGTAGCAAAAACAAGCATGTTTCCGCGGAGCTCTCCTGTGATACGTACAGACTTCATTTCAAAATTCTAATTCACTAGGGGACCATATAGTGAAACCTATCTGAATCATAAATCTAATCAATATGAATTTCCAATACTTCTCGAGTACTTCTAGCTTAATTTCTTTCTTCTTCTTTTTCCTTGTCTCCGTAAGAGGATAAATGAGTAATAAATCATCTTCTTACAATATACGTGGATGCAGGACGATCAGCTCCAATCTGCTAGAGCGGAAATGGGTGAGGTCCGCGAAGAAAATAAAAGGTTGAAGAAGCATTTGGATGATATGATGAAGGATTACCAGACCCTCCAAATGGAATTCTATGGCCTTGTTCATAAAGAAGGGAGAAAACCTGCGGAGGCAGCTAATTACAAGCATCAAGAAATTGCAGAACCGGAGTTTGTTTCCCTTAGCCTTGGAAGAGTTCCAAGTGACCCAAAAAAGGACGAAAAGAATATTATCTCTAGCCCATGGAAAGAGAATGAGCAAGCTAAAGAAGGATTGAATCTTGGACTAGACTGCAAATTCGAATTGTCGAGATCGACAGAAACTGAATCTTTGCGGAATACAACCCCTGTTAACAGTAATTCTGAAGAGCAAAACGAAGAACCTGGGGAGACTTGGCCGCCTGGTAAAGTCCTCAAGACGATGAGAAGTGGAGATGATGAGGTTGCGCAACAGAATCCCGCGAAGAAAGCTAGGGTTTCTGTCAGGGCTAGATGTGATACGCCAACGGTAAGCACTAATCATCCACCCACGTCGTCGACATTAATATTATTCCATAAACTTTTGTCTCTTAAGCAGTTCTTTAATCTAGTCATGTCTAGATCGCCATAAATGAATTAAACTAAGATTGCACAACCAGATCCTTTTTCTCATATATGTAATTTGTACAGATGAATGATGGATGTCAATGGAGGAAATATGGGCAAAAGATATCGAAAGGAAACCCATGCCCTCGTGCGTATTATCGTTGCACTGTCGCTCCTTCATGTCCAGTGAGAAAACAGGTACATACAATTTGTCATCACTTATATATTAAATTAGCTAGCTAGCTAGCTAGTCTTCACTGAATATTTTGACCCCTTCTCTTGTCATAATTAATTAAATATCTTAGATTAAGTATTAGTATCCAGAATTGGGATTCTTATAGTTTCAAGAATATATATATCACCTAACATATATACTAAAATTTGAAATTGAAAGTGATAAGTAATGAATATCTAACATTGAATTCTAAGAATTCTGGCAGATCCACTTAAGGCTATGAACCCTTTTATTCGATTTTCAAGATAACGCAAATATTAATTGTACCCTCTTTAATTAAGAACATATATGCATTGGTTTGAAATTTCAGGTGCAAAGATGCGCGGAGGACATGACCATCTTGATCACCACGTATGAAGGAACACACAACCATCCGCTTCCAATGTCGGCCACTGCGATGGCCTCGACCACTTCAGCAGCCGCTTCCATGCTTTTGTCTGGCTCATCAAGCTCCCGTCCTGGCCATAGTTCATCAGCCAACACCCTCAGCACTGCTGCTGCTGATCTTCACGGCTTGAACTATTATCTCTCAGATAATTCGAAATCAAAGCCATTCTACTTATCCTCTTCTCCGTTCTCATCTGCCCCTTCATGCCCAACAATCACTCTTGATCTCACATCAACCCCGGCCTCTTCCTCATCTCCTTTTAACAAATTTTCTTCAAGCTATCCTCCGAGGTATTCTTCGGGGAGTCTCAACTTCAGTTCTTCCGAGTCCAACTCAATGTCTTGGGCCAATGGGTTCCTTAACTACAACACTCAACCCTACAATAGGAGCCAAATTGGAAACGTAACAATAGGAAGACAACCTGTGGAAAATGTTTATCAGTCATTCGTGCAAAAGAAGAACCCAACTCCTCCTCAACACTCTCTACCAGAGACCATTGCTGCTGCAACAAAAGCAATCACCGCTGACCCGAGTTTCCAATCTGCTTTAGCAGCTGCTCTCACCTCAATCATCGGCACTGGGGGTGGTGCAGTAGGAACCCCGAGTGAAGATAATTTCGGTCAGAAGTCAGCTTTGGGTGATCTTTTTCCAATGTCTTACACCTTCCCACCGGCTCCTACAGGGAATGGATGTGCAACAAGCTTCATAAACAAAGCGCATTCAACGAACTCACAGCAGGGAAGCTTAATGTTACTACCACCTTCATTGCCGTTATCTACTTCCAAGAGTGCATCCGCATCTCCTGGAGATAATAGGGACCATATTAATTGATGGGTTTTGACTATTCTCATAGAACGTTGTTTATTCTTGGATTGGCCTATGAGGATATATGTACAATTAATTCAAAAAATCTCCGTGAAGATAGTGACAGCAAGCGAATTAGCAAAGTTGAACATTAATATTTTTCCTTCTAATTTTTCCGTAATCTATGTAGTGGCGACAAGTCTTGATGATTCAGCCTGTGGATATACGTTTCATGGATACGGGATAAAGTCCAAATTAGCTTAGAAATTCCGACTGATCATCTCCTCCCAATTACGTCGATGACAATAACACTGTATGTCATTTGTGCAACTGTGACCATCGTGGAAATATATTATATTGTTCGTCAACCAATTAGAAAATTTTGCCCGAAATCTGTCTTTGGGGGACGACAAGTAACGGTGTCAACACTTTCTTATTCACCTTCCCATCTAAAGCTGTCAGGGATCGTATTTATGATCAGGGTCCATGGAATGTTAGGGGAAATCTTCTCATTCTCAAACCCTGGTCCCCAAATGATACCTTCCTTGAACTTGATTTGTATACTACCCCGATTTGGGTGCAAGTTCATGGCTTGCCCCTTAACCGAATGAATAGAGAAAGTATCATCAATGTGAGTTCTTCCATTGGAACTGTTATGGGCATGGATGTGAATCCTACTGGAAATGTTTGGTGTGCCTGTTTTCTCCGAATTAAGGTTCTACTTGACTTTAGGAAGCCTCTGCTGCCAGGCTATTATCAACAACGTTTTGATGCTGAGCCATGCTGGGTGCAATTCAAATATGAGAAGCTTTCAGAGTTTTCTTATAATTGTGGGAAGCTGGGACACACTCAAGCTGGTTGTTCTTTCCAGGCTGTTTTGTCGGATCCCAATTTTCGTTTTAAGCCTCGAATGAAAGCTGAGGCTATCCTTCAACGAAAATTCGCTGGAAATACCCCTCTTTCATAAACCTCCCCTCATTCCGACACCTCTTCTCCTCGTCCTTCTTCTTCCCCTCCTTTTCCTAAACCGTATCCTTCTTCCTCCCACCTTTTCTCCTCCCCCTACGTTCTTCCCCTCTTCCTGTGTCATCTTCTCTTGAAATTATTCAGCTTCCAGCGACTTCCCCTTCATCTCGGCTTTTGGAGAATTCTTGGGCACCTTTGCATGCTACTGTCGCGGATAGTGGCGAAGCACGTGATATTTGCACGGGGAGTGATACAAAGAAGGCTACTCTGTCGACTGTTCCTAGTCTGGGCATAGACTCCTTCCATGTTATTAATGCTTGCGGCGATTTGGAGCCTGTTATATCTCCTGGTGTCAGAAAAACTCAAACTTCGAATGTTAGTAGAGCTCTCTTTTTTTATGAGTCCAATCAGATCATTTTATGTCAGGGCCCGACGTCTTCTTCTACACTCTCTGAGGAACGTCTTCCCCTAGACTCTTCTTTAGTCACCCAAGTTTTGACTCCTCCCTCTGATGTGGCATTGGGTCCACCCTCTTGCCTGGCTCTTTCAGCTCCCCTACTCTCAGAAGCTCATTCACCGGTTTCGTTCACAGAGAAGCCCATCTTAAGCCCACTCTCTCCTAACCCAAGCCCATTCGTTGCTACAACCCCTGTTCCCTTCCCGTAACTCTCATATCCTCTCTTTCCCCACCTCCGTATCTGCACCTTCTTCTACGCCCAGTATTCGGCACCGATCCAAATCCAAACTCACCATTAAAGAGGAAGACGTCCCTCTCACAGCCCTCCGGTTAAAAAATAAAGCTAGTAAACACGTGGGTCCTCTTCTTCCTACTCTTGTCCCCACGAAGAAGTCGCTGGACAAGGGTAAATCGAAGCTTCTGTCTGTTTCTCTCTCTAATCCCAATTTTTTCTCATCTGATGTTGTGGCCGAGGAGGCGGGCCTTATCAAGCCCCCTGAACCATGAAGCTCTTATATTGGAACTATCGAGGCTTAGCCCGTACCACGACAGTTCGAGCTCTTCGGGCTTTGGTCAGGATGCATTCGCCTGACTGCATTTGTATTGCTGAACCCAAAACTCCATCTGTACAGAAGCCTCTTACCAGTGTTGGTTTTCCTCACTATCTAGGTTGTTCGCCGCATGGAAGGAGAGGAGGATTAATTTTTGCATGGAAGGATGACATAGATTTTGAAGCTACGTGGGTTTCTACACAACTCATCAATTTGGTCATTTTTTCGGATCCTTCTCATACTCCCTGGATGTTGTCATTGGTGCATGGACCTTCCATTTGGCGTGACAAAAAAGCCTTTTGGAATCTGTTAAATGTCACGGCTACCCAGTTTTCGGGTGCTTGGATTTGTATCGGAGATTTTAATGCTCTTGTTGATCAGTCAGATAAATGGAGAGGTCGAACCTTTGCAGAATCCTCTCATGGTAGCTTAGGGTCCTTCATGAGGACTCAAGGTCTTGTCGACCTTGGATTTCAGGGTGCCCCGTTTACTTCGAGTAATAAACATGGTGGTCGAGCTCTAATTCGGGAACGCCTTGACCTAGGCATTGTAAATGGTGATTGGCGTCTCCTTTTTCCCTGTGTCTTTATTAAACACTGCCCCCGATTTGCTTCAGATCATGCTGCAATTTTCCTAGACACCTATGGAGAGCAACAGGGACTTCCGAAATAATTTCAGTTTGAAGCCTTTTGGTTAAGGAATACTTCTTGCCGAGCTGTTATTGAAAAGGCATGGTCCTACCATGGCCCAGGGTCCCCGACTTTTTGCCTCTGCAAAAAAAATTCAAGCTCTTAAAGTGGAGTTGCGGCATTGGAATCGAGAGACCTTTGGTCTCATCCAGGAGCAAATTCGTTTTTTACAGCACGAATTAGCTTAGGGTCCTTCATGAGGACTCAAGGTCTTGTCGACCTTGGATTTCAGGGTGCCCCGTTTACTTCGAGTAATAAACATGGTGGTCGAGCTCTAATTCGGGAACGCCTTGACCTAGGCATTGTAAATGGTGATTGGCGTCTCCTTTTTCCCTGTGTCTTTATTAAACACTGCCCCCGATTTGCTTCAGATCATGCTGCAATTTTCCTAGACACCTATGGAGAGCAACAGGGACTTCCGAAATAATTTCAGTTTGAAGCCTTTTGGTTAAGGAATACTTCTTGCCGAGCTGTTATTGAAAGGCATGGTCCTACCATGGCCCAGGGTCCCCGACTTTTTGCCTCTGCAAAAAAAATTCAAGCTCTTAAAGTGGAGTTGCAACATTGGAATCGAGAGACCTTTGGTCTCATCCAGGAGCAAATTCGTTTTTTACAGCACGAATTAAGCCACGTCCAAACCTTGAATCCCTCAGTTGCCACTGAGGAAAAAGAATCATCTCTTTAGTTTGCTTTACAGGAGCAGTTAACACGGGAGAAAATTTTATGGAAGCAGAAATCGCGAGTTGAATGGCTTGCCATGCCTGATCTGAATACTCGCTACTTCCACCTCTCTACGATTATTCGTAGGCGAAGGAATGCTATTGAATATCTCAAGACTGAGGACGAACGATGGCTGGATAATCGAACTGACATTGAATCGTGCCTTAGGAGGATGCATGATATGAATCGTGCCTTGATTGCCAAATTGGGATGGTTGATACTGAAAAATCTCAATTCTTTGTGGTCCTAATGTATTTCGACTAAATATCTTAAACGTCACCATTTGTTTGATAATGTTGCTGTTAGAGGTTCCTCTTGGTTTTGGCATGGTGTTGTTGCCACCTTGGACTTAGTAAAAGCTGGGGCCTGTTTTCTAGTCCGCAATGGGAGAACAATTAATATTTGGACTGACACATGGGTAATATGCCTCAACATTTAGCTATTTTGAATCCCACTTGTCAATTTTATGATTATTATTCTAAAGTGCATCAGCTTATTAATTGGGATTCTTTATGTTGGAAACATGACCTTATTCACTGCCTGTTTACACCTGAATGTGCTCAAGAGATTATAAATATACCACTCACTCACACAAATGAGGATGACTCTCTCTCTCTCTTGGCCTATGGACCCCACGGGTACTTTTTCGGTGAAATCTGCCTATGCACTTGATCAGGCTAATCGTTTCCAATGTAGAATTGGTTGGGAAGCGAAATGTTGGAAAAAATTATGGGTTGGGAAGTTACAGCATCATTTAAAATTTTTGTTGTGGAAATTAGCCCAGAATGCTCTTCCTCTCAGGGGGAATATGACAGCCTTTATGACTTCTGTTGATGAGGAATTTGCTGCATGTCAAATCTGTTTTAATGACCTTGAAACTGCAGAGCATTTGTTTCTTAAATGCCCCTTAGCCCAAATAATTTGGAGGCAAAGCCCATGGCCAATTCATAGTAGTGCTTTTTGCTCTGTTAATATAGCCTAATGGATTCATATGTCATGTTATTCCCATAAAGAATTGGGTTTTGATAAATGTTTGGAGAGACTTTTTTATGTGGGCTGCTATTGCTATGGATTCAATCTGGATGTTTCGCAATCTTTCTGTCCATCAAGGCCTCATCCCCGATCCGTTGGATGTTCTCTTAGTCATTCAGCGAAGATTTTGGGAACATTCTAATGCCTGGAAAGTTAAAGATGAGGAGCTTCGTCTCTCATGGCTTTCCCCTGCTTCTCCAGCTGTTAAGATTAACTTTGATGTAGCTTGTAGGAGCAGCTTTTCGATCATTGCTGCTGTCTGCAGAAATTATGCAGGTGAGATTTTCCAAGTAAGGACTGCTTCTATACCGATTTCTCAACCATTATGGGGTGAAATCAAGGCTGCACTTATGACATTTTCTGAATGTTAACGGGTTTTTTTTTTTTTTCAAATGAATTGTTTAATTAGTCTTTTGCTGGTCTTTTTATACCTTAACTATTAATTCAATTAATTTTCTCAAAACCAAGACCAACAAAACTAAATCCAAGCTACCAGTTAGAAGAATGAGCAATGATTAACAAATTAACCAGTTAAGGTTTGGACTGAAAAAAATGGACAATAATTAACAAATTCTTTTATATTATAGTAGCAAACAATTATATTAGAACCAATGAATTTAGTGTGAGATTAGATCTAAAGACAAATTGGATAACTTGGTGACAGTGGAGGTTTTCATCGAACGCAAAGAGGGCACACATTGAAAGGGGATTCTTTAAGACCAAACGTGTTCAGCATCTGTCTTTCGGCGAGATGTTTCATTCTTTTTTTCAGAAGTTATTCTTTCTTTTAGGTCATCGTTTTCCTTATATTATTTAAAGATAATAAGGTTCCCCGTTAGTGTAACAATCCCACATTGGTTGGGGAATAAAAATAATGTCTTAATATAAGCTTGGAGGCACCTCCACTTGGTAAGCCGGTTTTCTAAGTGTGAATCTTCAAACTTATGTGGGTCCATTACAAATGGTATCAGAGCCGGTTGTGGGCTCTTGTTCTACCCCACCACCACGCCTACGGAGTGGCCGGCCATGGATCCGGTGGTACGGGCACGACCCTAGTCCGAGGAATAGAAGGCACGACCATGGATCCAGTGGAACGGGCATGACCCCAGTCCGGTGAATAGAAGCCCCATGGTGCTCGACCAACGTGGGCGTTGGTCTTAAAGGGTGGTGGTATGTAACAATCCCACATTGGTTGGGGAATAAAAATAATGTCTTAATATAAGCTTGGAGGCACCTCCACTTGGTAAGCCGATTTTCTAAGTGTGAATCTTCAAGCTTATGTGGGTCCATTACAGTTAGTTATAGAAACCACCGATTTTCCATGCTGATGCTTGACCCCATATACGCGCCGGCTTCGTATTTTGGATGAATTGCACGTAGACACAGACACAACGTTGCGTGGTGTATAGGTGGGCGATAGGCCCATCTCGGTACCCAGTGGCTCGGTGGGGACGAGCTGACTAGACCCAGGGCCGGCTCAAGGGTAAGGCAGCTTAGGCGGTGGCCTAAGGCCTCACCCTGAGCAAGGCCCTATAAAGACTAAAAATAATTTTTTATTTATTTATTTTTTGTGTTGTAGATGACCCAAAAATAAAAAGACAACTGTGCTAAGAATAAAATGACAAGATGCAATATTTTCATATATTTTTTTTATTATGAGTACCCTGAGCAAGGCCCCATAAAGACTAAAAATAATTTTTTATTTTTTATTTATTTATTTTTTGTGTTGTAGATTATCCAAAAATAAAAAGACAACTGTACTAAGAATAAAATGGCAAGATGCAATATTTTCATGTATTTTTTTATTATGAGTGGATTAATATATTTCTTTCAGGCCTCTAAATCTTTTTTTAGAAATTTCTAAATTTTGCTCAAAGAAAAAAATGCCTTATAAATTTCTTAATTGTTCTAGTCATGGGGCATTGATATCATGTAGTAGGGCCTCATAAAAAAACAATTAATGGGGGCCTTTGAGTATTTTATATTAAATTTAATAATTTTCAAATATTTTTAATTAAATTTTATATTTAAAAAAGTCTAATAAATTATTTTGCCTTAGGCCCCCATTTTGTTTGAGCCGGCCCTGACTAGACCATACCCAACCACATCCCAAATCCCCCAATTTCCCTTCAATTATAACAATCTCTTCCCTCCACCTCCGTCTTGGATTCTCTCCCTCTATCTCTCTCTCTCTCCATCGATGCCTGCGATCTGACCAGGTTCCCAAAAGCCTGGTTCTTCTGCATGCTTTTCTCGACCATACACGGGCAAAGCGAATCGAGACCCTAGCTTTTTTTTTTTTTTGTAATCGAGACCCTAGCTTTTACTTTCCAAGACCGGAGCTTTTGAAGATCGGGATCCTCTTGTCGCATCGGCTTCCAGGTGAGACAAGGTTCCCGAAATTGTTTCATTTTTATGTTGTTTGCTGTAGACTGCTGTTTCATTTACTTTAGTTTCGAATTCAATTGGTTGTCGTGGTGGATGATCAGAGACTCAAGAGAGAAAAAGATGTTAATTTTGCATTCGATAAAGATCGAAAACCCTAGCTTCGCGGGCGGTTTCGTTGCACAGAAATCCGTGGTGCTAGATGGGACCTGTACCAAGTTAGGAATCCATTTTACCAGAGTAGTAAAAAGGATTTGATTGTTTTGTCGTGTGAATTCAACTAAATGATCTGGATTTGAAGCTCAGTACAAGGTTCTGTTCATGCTGCTTTTAATATGTCCCTTGTGTGCGTAATTCGACTTAAATCCTTTGTGTCATTGTGAATCAGTAGTGTAAGTACTGGCAATTTCATTGATAAATTTACTTATGGTATGATGTTTTATCGAGTATGGACCCCTTTGGTCATTGTTGTTCCAGGGAATCCGAGTTGCCTTCCTGTATTATTGTGGTATTTGCGTATAAATATTTTTCATAAACCTATCTATTAGGTGAAAAGAGAAGAAGAAAAAACTGCAATCGGTGTCAAAAAGTATGCCCTTGGTTTTGGATATACTTGTATTGAATTAGGTATTTAGATGTATTTGCTTATTTCTTTCCTTTTTGGATGGTGACAGGTGTGGCTAATAGGCGGTGACAATGTCGACTCCGGCTAGGAAGAGGCTGATGAGAGATTTTAAGAGATTGCAACAAGATCCACCTGCTGGCATAAGTGGGGCACCCCAGGACAACAATATAATGCTCTGGAATGCTGTTATTTTTGGGTAAGCTGGGGATAAAGTGCATAAAGATGTGTTTTTGGGGTTTTCTTATGTTGTTTAACTATTTTTTTTTTCATTTTTCAAGTATGTTTAAGTACGGTTGGATAAGCCATTTCTGGTTTCTTGTCTGGTTTGGATTGCAGTCCTGATGATACTCCGTGGGATGGAGGTGAGTCGATCCGTGAACTGAAGATTTTATTTGAATAGACTAGTATATGTTGTCAAACGGGTTTTACTCTCTTTTTCTTTATAGCACAATGGGTTATATCCGTGTTGATTTCTTGATGTATTTCATGTTTGCTTTCACATCCAAAATAAATGGACACTCTGAGTTCTATTTAATTCCCTTGTATTCAAATATAAATTTCTGATTGAGAACAAAACAGCACTTTAACGCCTGGGTAGTTTTCCACTTGCCATCCTTTATATGGTCATTGTGCCTGCAATTGGTATAATAGGCTCAATGCTTAAAAAGCTTCATATTTGAGGGGTTTCAAAACGCCCTGCAACATACACAGCTTGTCTCACCCAGCAGTTTAGGGTACGTATTAGTCTTTCTCACTCTCTAGTATTTCTTTACAAAAGAATGACCATAAGATGCTGGGTGAGACAGTTTTCAGGTGCTGATCTTCAATGTATACAAAAAACTTATCTCTACTATGCATAAATCGATATTGTGTTACTTAATTCATTGGCTTCCAATACAACTGCTTTTAGAATTAGTCCTTCTATATGAAGTGTATCCAGATGATTGAGCAGCAGCTTGTAAGAGCTAATCTTTCTGTGTCTTGAGGTGCTTAGGTGCACAATGATTCAGCATTATTGTGAAATGAACTTTAACATGCATTGTTTGATCTGTGTGAATATTCTTGTGCTGCTAGTACCATGTCTCATTCGCATCCTATCAATCTTGGCCGTTCGCATTCTATTTGAACTGTTTGTAGTCATTGGCATTATCTTGTATAAAGAAAGATAATCTGCTGATTGGATCACTATTTTATGTGTTTTGCGGGCAAGGAGGCATATATTTGTGTTGAGAGTCTTACTCCTGCCCTCTCCCATCCCCTGATCCAGAGGACTATGCCTCTTTCTCTTTGCATTATCTTAGTGTATCTAAACCTACATAAAAGATTTTTTATTTGAGTTATCCAGGTACGTTCAAGTTGACTCTGCAGTTCACCGAGGATTACCCAAACAAACCACCAACAGTGCGATTTGTTTCTCGAATGTTTCACCCCAACAGTAAGTTGGATGGGGAGCTATTTACATTTGGAATATTACCCAACTATCAGTTCTGATTTCAAATTTCTTTTGTTAGTTTATGCTGATGGAAGTATTTGTCTGGATATTTTACAAAATCAATGGAGTCCTATTTATGATGTGGCTGCTATACTCACATCTATCCAGGTATGTAGAATGCTTTTATTTCTTTGTTGGTAGCATTGCTGACTGTTCCATATAAGTGAAGCAGATGCAAATATTACATACGTCAGGAGATTTTGTTTGATATAAAATGTCTTTTGGTATCAAGAATTGTCAGGACGCCCTTCTTGTTTGTTTTGAATAAGCGGGCTATTTCTGGACTGGAGAATAGCCGTCTGTTTAGCTCGCAGAGGCAGTCCAGTCCTTCCCTGTTCTAGAATCAAATTACCCAGTTCCCCCGTATAGCATTACCTTCGTAGTTTGTCATGCGTGCCACGGTTCTATTTTCTGGTCTCTGACCATTAGAAGTACTTCTAGCATGACTTGTAGGTTTACCTGATTCAATCTATGTATAGATGCAGGCATCCATATGTGCATAAGTACATTGTGAATTGTTGTCGAAGTTTAGAAACATGTACAAACCCTCCCTCCTAGGAGCCTCCTTTGGCAGGACCAGTACTGGGTGCTTTCCCTTACATCTCACAATTGCATGCTACCTTCCTTGATTGGTATCAGTGCAATTTGCTGGCAAATTGAAAAGCATATCACTCTGCCCAAGCTGCAGAATGAGAAAGTATATTGAAGTTGAGTTATATTTTTCTTATCTGCACCTCCTGTAGTGAACATTTCCAGCTGTAGCCATGTCAAATCCGTATCCCTTCCCATATCCATATCATGCACTTCACGCATTCAGTGGCCAGCTGGGAATTGGACCATCATTCCAGAATCTCAACCTGATGACGTATTTATTTGCTTCCTTTTTCCATGGATCTCTTTCAAGAAATTGAGGAGGGGGCTTGGTTTTGTTTTTGGTTCCTAAGCAAACTGTATTGTTGATCCTTGTTTCGCAGGACTTTTTCGTGACTATTATTATATGTTCCTATGGATTCGTCAACTGATGGTATCATATAACTTTCAGTGGATTTATCCATAGTTTCTTTCATATTTGTTGTCCCTCGTGCATTTTTGTCCTGGCAAATTTGAGTCTGCCCCATTGATAGTTTTTAGTGAGACTGTTGATTCTCCTCATCTATAATGCTGCTTAGGAGGAGGGTAAGAAATAAATTTACTTTAGTCTAGCTATATGGACTGGCTAGAATGAGGCCTTTAGGATCTTTAGAAATTCATCACCATTTAGGAACCAATGCCTCTATGAAAAGCATGAATGTGATCTTGGTAAGTTTTGAGGAACATCATTTAGGATGCAATACCTCTGCAAAAACCGTGAGTGTGATATTGGTTGCTCTGGTCATTCAAGAAGTAAAAATTGGAGCTATTCGGAGCCCTCTTAGGTTTTATATTTTTTATTTCACTTGAAATTTGGAAAACACTGGAGTGGCAAGCATTCATCTGAGGCTTAAAGCACATAGAGAAAGGGAACTCTATTATGGATATGTTTCATCAGTTGTGACAATGTTTAAAAAAAAATACAATGGCATTCCAATCTTAGACAATACAAACCAAAGAGGAAACCCCCCCTCCCCTGCCGGCTGTGGTTAATGTATAGACGCTAATGTGTGCGGTTGAATAGAGGTCCAAGATATTGATGATACCGTTTAGTAGTTGTTTGTCATTTCATATCCTGTTATATTAGTGAAGAATGCCAGATAAGGTTTATGATACCAATAAGATGGACGCGACATGTGGTGATGGAAATCTTGAATGATCTTGAGAATGAAATCTCGCAACTCCGAAATCCTAGTAACTTTTTAGCTAGTTTCATGGTAAAACATTGATGAATGTTGAAAAAAATGGAGAAGTAAAAATGTAGTTAAATTAAGGCAGCAAAAGACTGTATTGTGGTATCAGACAGTTATGCTCAAAGTTAAAACACAATTAGAGCTAAGTAGGATTTCTATTTTGGCCTTTCCCTTGAACCATTTTCCAGTATTATTTATTAAGAAAGGTGTTAAATGGTGGAATAATTAGAAATATGGGATTGCCGGAACCTGTAGCTTGTCCTGCTACCACATCAAGTACAGCTATGGAAATGATCGAGTTTGGACCCTACTGGCTGGTTGATATGCCTTTGCTGTTATCCTACACACACGTTTTTTTCTTTTGCACACTAAGCTGACTAGGCTGACTACCTATAAGACTGTTTAGACGATCATTCGAAGGCATTTAATGAAGCTGCTGCTAAGAACACTAGATAGAGAGCTGTCAAGGTATTGAAGACCACTAAAGAGTTCTCTTAAAATTAAAAGATATCATTTTCTTATTGCAGTCACTGCTGTGTGATCTCAACCCCAACTCTCCAGCAAATTCGGAAGCTGCTCGGATGTTTAGTGAGAACAAGCGTGAGTACAACCGAAGAGTGAGGGAAATTGTGGAGCAGAGCTGGACAGCAGACTAATGCGAGGGGGAATTTGAAGGGCACTACCGAGGCTCTCTGATGGCATGTTTGAAATGGCATTGCCGCTCAAGAAACATGGCACAAGGTTGTCAACTGTATCATGTATTTCAGGTCTTCCTATCAGAATTGTTAGGGTGGTTTTATTTTTACTTGGGTATGAATTGCTGTGTTACGTGTTGTTATTATGATAATGTGAAATATAATTCGTGCATCACTTGAATTCAACTGTTATGAGCTTGCTTCAGCATAAAATTTGCTGTTCCTGCATTTTGTTGTGTTGTTGCAGCTTGCAAAAATGATTGTCGGGGCATAGCCTTTTCTAAGACCAATTACATTTTTATTTTTTTTTAAAAAATTTCTTTATCCTTTTCGCCGCTGGGAGATCAATTAGCTTTTTCCCCCTCATAAGTTTTCGTCTCTGTGAAAATGCCACTGGTTACGAGGAAAGTGAAGTGTATCCTTTCCTTCTGAGGGAGCAAGGACTAGCATTTGAAAAAGTGATCCGGCTGGCTCTCTATCCCGGTGAAGTAAGTTTTATCTATCTCCACCTCAACAGTCTCCCCCATTGATGAATATCGTAATCGACCTGAACTTCGCATAACTTCCCGTTACGTCATATGTCAATAGTTTAACGCCCTTCCGAAAGCCTTAGAATTTGATCATTTTCAACGTGGACGAGCGAAAACAAGAGCGTCTATTATGCTTCGCAAAAGAATTTTTCTCGTGTCACAATGTTCATACTTGCGGCGGGACTTGAGTCAGTGAATGAAATCAGAACTCTGTATTAGCATTTTCAGACGGCCAGTCTTGCTATTGCAATCATTTCCCACAGTTGGGCAAAAAAATTAGGTGCACCAATTTGGGCAGTCAAGTAGGTCTGCCTAGTTAAGATCATAACGTTTTGGCCATAATGGCCATTATAAAGTAATAATGGGAAGGAAAATAGAGGGAGTCGAAGAATCCTTATTGGAGCTTGTAAGAGTAGTCTGCAAGCGGGTAAAATAAACAAACCGATCGAAATGCCGGGCCGAGAATCCACCAAATCTGGCTTATGTCAATCAAAGAGGCATTTTCTTTCTACATTCCTTTTCTTTTTCATAGGTGCACCAGAATACTGTGGTTGCAAATATTACATAATATTGAACCAATAGAAAATCAGTTTTAACGATTCAAAAGACTTTGGTTTCACCAGCAACTGTAAATTACGAGATAAACAATCCAAAAAGAGTATCAATAAAAGGAAAATAAATCATCTTCCACACCAAACTGAAACACTTTTTCACCTTAAACCCTTTCTATACAAAAATGAAAATCCCCCATCTAAAAAAACTGAAGACAAGCCATGAGAATGAGAATTTGCTGCGAAACTTCTACAGGTCTTCATTCAAGCGTTATCTCTCCCATTGGAAGACCATCCTAGAACATAAAAGGAACGGAACATATTGTTAGTAAAAAAAAGTACTCATACATATTCAGAAGAAATTCAAATGACTTCACAAAACATTGGAATCAAAAGTAAATGAGTAGGACTTCGGAGTGGCGATACATGAAAGCTCAAACTATGTTCTGATTAAGTTTCCATACCATGTTTTCTTTGTTCTCCTGTGGCACATCCTCGGCAGGCAATGTATTAACTAGAACTGTGAATGTTAGGGAGTCAGTCTGTCAGTTGTGCAGTATATATAGATATAGACATAATAAGGAAATAACTAAGTAGGCTTGCCTTCTTCAGCAGATTTCTTCACCGGCTTGATCTTGTCCTTTTCTTTATTAAATTCCAGCTTAGATGACTTTTCAGGTTTCTTTACTTTACGACCCCCAGTCTCTGGAACAGGATTTGAATTTGTAGAATTCTGGTTCAAAGATCCACGAGACCTGGTTGCACGACTATTCTTCTGAATGGTTACCTTCTTGGCTGATTGAGTGACTGGAGAAGCTTGAGCAGCATCTGCGTTCAACGACCTGGGCTTCAGTTTCCTAGTTCCCCTGGTAGAGGAGGAGCTGTGGACATCATCATCGGATGATCTAGTTCCCTCGTCAGGCATCTGAGAAAAGGTTTCAGAGACCTGCAGCTGCTCTGTATTTTCTGAAATGTTATATCTTTCAAATAATTCCTTCACAGGTTCCCCAAGTTCACTGAGGCTATGTCGCTGAGTATAAGACTTGAGCTCATCCCGCATTCGCTGAAGCGGCTGAGTTTGATGAGATTTGTAATGGGGGAAACAAAAGGGAGAAACAAGTTAATCAAACCTTGCATTACTTCAAGGCTGAAAAAAGAGAATTGAGTAGCGTGTGCTTGTCCAATAATTCACCTTGTACATGCAAAATTGAAACTTTAATGCCAATGTGTCTATACAATACTATCTACTGTGACAAGGACTGCCACAGGAACATGAAACAAAGGAAAAGAATAAGGGTTGAAATATGAAATTGAATCTAATGTGTCTATACATTTCGTTGGTTCAGATTCTCTCACTGTCCAGTTTGTAATTTGGAGGGTGAAGTAACCACCTACCTTTTCACAACAAATTTACCTGCTAACCATCAAAACAAAAACTCAATATGATATTATACACAGCCAGGCCCTAACAGAGTACCCTCTTCACAATAAGGAGCATAGAAGCATCAACAGAGAAAAAATAAGCACTTTACAGTCTCCCTAATCATCAACAGCAAATTTTACAGCTCAATGCTTCCATATTACTCTACTTATTAACTCATAAAGATAATAAACTAGTTAGGTACTTCGTCTCAACTCAATGAGAGACGATAAAACGTGCATCTATTGTGAAATTTCATAACTACGAAGAAGCACGGAAGACTGAGAAAAAAGGATAGGCTTACCTCACATCCTGCTTCTAAGGCTAATTTGAAAAGGCCAAGCGAAATTGAGTGCTTAGCAGCAGATTCAGAGAGCTTAATCTGAGATAACCAATAGGATGCTGAGGACAAGACATTGAACTTCTTTCGGCTAGTTGATCTGGAAACGTCAGAAACAGGTGCATCACTTTTCCCCTGACAAGTAACAGACCTCCTAGCTCTAGCCTCTGAAATTGGAGTGATGTTGGCAGCCAGTTTTGGTGCTGGACTGACAGTAGCCTTCGCAGGAGTAGACAGCCTTCTAGGTGGCTTGGCAGATTTGTCCTTAATAGAGAGATCAAGAACACTAACGCTTTTACTTACACTCGATTTAGAGCCCCCCCTGAAAAAGGAATCAGAAAATCAGCCAGTTGCTACTCCAACTGTGTCGGTTGACTGCACCTACTGCAGATAACATTTGACATGGTGCAAATAAAATCCAGGCATAATGGGGACGTAGAAACCCATTATGTGCCCAGTACAAGAGTGTCGCTTAGCAAAACAAAATGTACAAAACCTATTACAATCTTATCGCAACGTATGCAAAATATGTATATTACCAGTCAATCAAAAACTTACAAGAACCCAGCCCCTCTACAATTCCATTTCCTTACCTTTTCATGAGTATATAAACAAGATTCCACACGAACGTGAATCGTAAAACCATCACTCGGTCTTCGGCAAATTGCCTAACATTTCTCTCAATGACCCCAGTTCACTAGATTTGAGCACTTCCCACAAAACATAATAACCACTGGATAACAGGAGCAACAGTGTTGCCCATCTTGCTCTAGTGTCAGTACAATTCTCGAGCAATAACAAAATTATACCGCCATTATCTCAAAATTCAATTATCTAAACCCCATTACCAAACAACGTTAACAAAATCGAAGGCAGAAAGTATCTAAGAACAGAAAAGACAAAAAAGGAAAAGAAAATTACCGCTTAGACGCGGAATGGTTTGAGAATTCGGTGGCAGGGGGCTTTTCCTCCTTGGCTTTAGTCCCCGAACGCAGAGCATACCGAAGAAGCTTCGTCTTCCCTGAGCCTGCATTCCCTGAAAACATCCCAAACGGCAACCTTGGCTTACACAAAACAAAAAACCCTCACATACAAAGGAAGCAACAGAGAGACAGGAATAGAATGAAGCGAGGTATGCATACCGGGAACCGAAGTCTGGCTCTGCTCCTTAACTAAATCCTCCATGTCTCTGCTTTCCCTCTCTCCCCCCCTTTCAGACTTTGGAGTTACAAGATTGAATTGCCACGGAGAAAACTGTGAATGGTCGTATACTTTGACGTATACTTTGAGTTTGCGTTCGGCTCTTTGGGTTTGGGCTTTTGTTTTTGTTTTTAAATTTGTTTTCCACTCTATTCCAAGGGGGGAAATAAACCTTAAAGAGCGGATTTATAACCAAAGCCGCTTCTGTTTCCGTCTACGCTTTGCCAAATGCCCCTTGGGCGGGAAACGCGAGGAACCTCCCACCAGCTCAAAATCGAACGTTACTCATCCCACTCGCCTCGAGTTTGAAGAAAATATTACTCGCTCTGGTTCCTCGACAATTGCTAAACAACGCTTTGTTTCTCCCGTACGCCTACTTGCGCTTGTCTACGTGGAGGTTTTCTATAAGTTTAGACTGGAAGGAGATTGCATTAGGACACGTGGAGGGGAAACGGGTTGTGGTTATCGGAAGCGACAAACGACGCGCAAATGGTTTACCTGCAACTGGAATAAAAAGATGGTCTATGACGATGATTTGTGGGGTCGGGTTGTTTGAACGGCTGGCGCTCGAGCTGGGACCCGCGCAGTTTGAAGCAGAACAAGACGCTCCAGTGGTTTTTGAATTTCGAATTTCAAATCAGGAGCCGTTGAAACTGCTTTTGCAGTTGAGATGGTGGGCCGGTGGCCTTTTTGTCAAAAAAATGGGTTGGGACTTATTTGTAATGTGGAGTTTGGTTTCTGCCTGTCCCATGGATCGGAGTAGCTGCGAGAAGGGCCACAAACTTAGGCGGACCCTCAGGAGTCATGGCCCAGAAAACCCGCTTGGGCTGTATGTGTTCGGGTGTGTTGGAAGGGCCTGGGTCGATGCCTGAGCCCATTCTCAGCTCACCGTACAGTGACTGCCTCACTGTAATACGTTTTCCTTGCTGTGTGAGAGGCTTGTTCAAGTTGCAGATGTTCTTATCGCATTCACTGCTATGGCATAAGTCATAGATTACCAAAAACTTTCCCATTCCAGTTAGACCGTCAAAAGTCCAATAGGAAGGTGTACATTTTTGACGACTCTCAATTACCAAGATTATGCCGTATTATAAAATTGTCTTACTGACGTAAAGTATTTCTTTATATATGGAGAGAAAATATTAGAGAATATGATGATAGAAACTGATGGAGTAGGTTTTTTAGCCTTGGAAGAGGTTGTGTCACCAACAAGGCCCAACATCAAATGGAATGGTTCGGGTGAGTGGAGACGGGCTAAGGCCCATCCTAGCATTAGCAAGCCCATGATGCTTAAATGTCAGTAAGATAGGAGGAGAAGACAACACTTTATAGTAGGTCACATCCAAGTTGCCAAAAGAGCCTGCAAAAAGAGTTCATCATCTTATTTCTCGATAGAAATAGTAACATGGGGAATAATATCGGCTCGCTTAATAAATGCGGGGCAGAAGGAGCCCAATATGCTACCGTCACTCCCTCACTAATAAGAAAATATAAAGGAAGGCCCAGGCCCAGCAGAGGGAAGGGTCAAGATAAAGAAGCATGAAGGGGACCAGAGAGGTAACCTCGATAAGGAAAAAAACAGAAGAATTTTCCATAAGAAGAAAGACAAGAGATATACAGAGAAATGATGATGAAAAAAAGGCATCGGAGATATTTCCCTACGGAGAAGACCCCGTGTCCTATCTCGTTTTCTTTGCTCGTAGGAGAAAGAAAGGAGCGTGATAGCCTTTCAATCCATCCCAAACACTGAGTTTTTGGCCTAATAGACTTTTTGATAGACCAGTTAATTTTGGCTTCATCGAAAACAAAAAAATGTTTATGCATTCATGTGCTGGTGTACATATCCATCTCAAAGTTTGTGGTCAAATTTTATTTGGAAGCGTACATTAATAAATTTTAGTAATTTGAGGGTTCAATGTGATGTACATGGTAGTTGGAACTTCCAAAATGAACTTAACCCCATAGTTCACAGTGTAAAGTGATTTTTTTCCTATTTATTTTCAACGTGATGGCAATATATCAATAAACATGTATGTTGAACTAATCTATGGTATTAATTTAATGGGTTAAATATACTTTTACACCCTCCATGTTTGGGATCATGGACACTTTACACTTCTTTTTTGAATTTTGACACCTTTCACCCTTGAAGTTTTTATTGCTGTCAATTTGCACCCACCATCCAATCTGGCCATTAAATTAGACGGAGTCCTCGATCACGTGCCAAATAAAACCCTTAATTATTTTAGTGAGGGTCTCAACATAATTAAGCCCGTAGGATTTAGTGTCATTTGGTCAAAGTTATATTCAAGGACATTATAAGAATTAAGCTAAAATTGTCGGAAACTCATTTAACATACGGGTAATTTTGTTAATGTAATTGAAATGTAAGGAAAAACAGTCATTTTAGGGGAGAGAGCTTCACTTGATCAAAGATTTGGTCCAGTTTGACGGGTGCATATCATGAAAATGTGTCAACAATAATAATAAAAAAGTTACAAAGTTTTAGTGACCCCGAACGGGTGCAAATTGTATTTAATTATAATTTAAAATATGAGGTTGAAAATACACTCAAAATTTTCAGAAAATTTTGGATATGTTTGTTTTAACAATTTTTTCAGGATTTTAAGTATATTCACAAATTTACCACCGAACATATTTAGAATTCAAACACAAAAATCAATACATTTTACAAATCTCCAATAATTTTTAAATTTTTTATTCAATATAAATTTTATCTCTCTATACTTTTTTCACATAACTCCAATACTTTTTTATTAAACAATTACTTCAAATTATTTCTCTCTCCACTTTACACAAACACTAATAAAATATTATTTAACATAAAAATTCACAACTTCTCTCGACAGTCTCTTTAGCCTCCAGCGTCTCCCTTGCAACAACGAACTCCCTCGTGCACTTCCTTCGCATCCTCTGCCAATCCACGCGCTCTCTTCAACAACAGTACGGTTTCGATATCCACTCTCCTACTCGCGCGTAAGAGTAAAATCTCCCGGTATGAGGGAACATACGTAATTTTATATAATGCTTCCGAATATAGAACCCGGACACTTTGTTCCGAAGTAACTGTAATCGGGACTCCCAACACACCTTCCTTTCTTTTAATAACTCCTTTATGTACTCGCGCTCACACCACCGACTCCGACTCTCGACCGTCCATCTTTCCTCATTTTATATTTCCGGTTGACGTGAGATGATGTCAGAACATGCTATGGATCAACGGACACAATAGAACCTCATATTTGATAAACAGTGCCCTTCCACATCATATTATTACTGTATGTAGTATCTTCGTTTACTGTTTTCTTTGTTTAATTATATGTTTTCGCTTCGGTAGAGCACAGCGAGGGACTGAGAGAGAGAGAGAGTGAGTGAAAACAAATCAAAGCAAACATTTCCTTGGTTTGCAAGCTCGCTCAACCTCACTTCCACTCAATGGTACACGGTCTCCCTCTCTCTTTCTTTAACTCACAGAACATGTGTGTGTGTACATATAGACTCCGACATTTTTGTTTCAGAAGGCTTAAATATATATATATATATATATATATGGTTGTGCTATGGTTTGATTCATTCTGGTTATTAGGAATGGTAGATTTGGAGCCTTCGAGAAGTACATTTGTCTGGTAAGTTGCAGATCTGGTCTGATTCAACCTCATGTATGCTCTATTTGTGCTCGGATTCGTGGTTAGTTTTTGTCTCTGTAGTAATTTGTAGGTTGTTGCTCCGAGCAGATCTTTTTGAAACTAGGTTTCTTGCAATGAATTATTTGTGTTTCAGTTTCTAAGTTTCGCTAGCATTTAGTAACTGTACGGGGCATTATTCACTAATTCAGGTTGCTTAGCAAGTATCTGTGTTAGTATTTTGTGGTTTTTCAAACTAATTACTTTAAATTCATTTGAGTGCCAAATTTGATATTTTTGTGTGTTTTGATACTGAATGTCTCTCTGTCTGTCTCTTTTAACTTTGACTTAACTCGATTTACCTTTGATGGTTACTTTGTTTGTTGGTAAGCTGAGGAGATGTGTACTCTGCTTGGTTACTTTGAATCTTTTAAGAGCATTTTCTAGATGCCTTGATTTAGTTTTTTTGAGAACACGTAATAATAAGCTGTCACCTTAACTCAGTAACTAGTGATACTACTTCAGAAAAGAAACCATGTTAATCAATGCGGGTGATCATAGGTTGTTCAGTCATTTCCCATGGCATGGCATTTTCATTGATTAAAAGGAGTTATTTTTCTTGTATAAGCTGTTCTGACATGACGAAATGCAGAGAGTGGGAATCAGGTTCTCGTGATTGCTGATTCTGGTCTGCCTACAATGGGAAAATCACCAGGGAAGTGGATCAAAACCGTACTGTTTGGGAAGAAGTCTTCCGAATCTAGTATTTCAAAAGGAAGAGAGGTAATACTTAGTTGGTTACTGCACAGATCACGTATACTATTATATATCTGGCTATAACATTTATAATACCACCGCAGATCATTTACTCAAAAGATATAGCTTGTGACAATAGTCTGATATACCTCCAGTTGGATTTTATCATCTAAAACGAGATGGGATAATCAGAATGCATACTGTTGGTTTGGTCTTTTTGTAAACCCAGAGCAGTAGTAAGATTGACATAATAGACCATTACTTCCCATTAAATTGCATATTAAATTGCTGCTAAAGCAACAGTACCATTCTTTAGATGATAAGAATCTGATGTTCCTGCTGAGAGTTTGCATTGTGATGTTCTTGCACCTAGTAATGCTGTGTTTAGCAGCCAATGAAGTTCTTGATTGTTTTTTTTTTATAACGTGGGAATCCCCCAAAGCCAGACGTGTTTGACCCAACCTTGAAGTACAAACCACGATCCACTGGACCGACCCTACAACTCAGGGAGCAGATAGGTCAAGAACTCATCCAACAGTAGGAAAATCTATCCCACACCCTTGAGACTCGAACTTGGTACGTCGAGCCCCAAGGAGGATGTCCCTCCTAACCACTGAGCTATCGCCCTTGGGGGTTAAATTTCTTGATAGGTTACGATGTTAAAATGATCACTGTAACTATTCTAGGATAATATGATTTTCATCAGTTCAAAATACATAGTTCAAGTATAGATCACACCTTTCTCTAATATCCAATATAGATATCACCTTTCTCCCGTCTGTATAGAATATATAATTTTCTATTCATCATTCTTTTGTAGAAAATTACCAAAGAGAAAGAGGTCTTGGTTCCTACAAAAACATCAGAAGGCAATTTGGCTTTGGAGCCTCCTGTGGCTTCACTTCCAGCTACCAGTTTAGTTGGTCGAAATGAAGGGAAGTTAGAGAAGGAGAAAAAGGAAGCCGCAAATTCATCACATGACAAGGAGGACATTTTGCCTGGGAAACAAGAGACAGATGCACTGGGATCAACACCACAGAATGCACCATACGATCCTGAGAAAATTAGGCAAGTGCAAGCTGCAACAAAGGCACAGGCTGCTTTTAGGGGTTATCTTGTAAGTCTCATGCAGAAGTAATATTGCATGATGATAGTTGATTCTGAGGGGAGGTGTTAAATTTATCATGTATTCTGTTGGTGGATTCATCCTTTCTTTGATGGGCTATGATTGGATCAAGACATTAAAAAGAAAACAATTAGGACATCCAGTGCTTTTCGAGGGTGCCTTTTAATTCGTTCTCTTTGAGTACCTCTTGTGTATTTTATTTTGGTTACAGGCTCCAGTCACTAGTCTATTTACTTGACTCGACTGTTTTGCCGCACTGCTAACTTCGTTTTAAACTTTTGCGTTGATTTAGTATGTATGGCCTTTGTTAGAGAGTTTGACTGCAATCATCCATCTCATGTTAAACTCCATGCTCGTAGTAGCATCTTCTGATTGCTGAAATTCTTTCAGCATGCATTGTCCGTCTGAGAGATTAGCTCCTTGTGCTCCATGCTGCCAATGGTGTTTTCTTTCTTTATAGTGTCACGTTTTCTATAGAATCATGGCTTAATACTGTGTTTCATCAATTCCGTTTTTTGTGTAGTTTGTGCTATTTATGCATATCTGACTAACTGTTAGACAATATAAATGGTTGAGCTTATTAAATCTGTGCACTTATTCAGATCACATTTACTTCTAGATAATTTCTTTGTTGTTGTGATTATGCTGCACTGATTAAGCATATTCTGTGAAGGCTCGTCGGGCATTTTGGGCCCTCAAAGGCATAATAAGGCTGCAGGCACTTATTCGAGGGCACTTGGTTAGGAGGCAAGCTGTGGCCACTTTATCCTGTATGCTGGGAATTGTCAAGTTTCAGGCACTTGTTCGTGGAAGGAGTGTTAGACATTCTCATCTTGGGATTGAAGTGCATAAAATTTGCCATCTGGTGAAGCCGCTGGTAAACTTTTAGAGATTTCTGCCTGCAATCAGTCACTGATGATGGATGCCAATCATTAGTTATATCATGGGTGACACCCCCAAGGGTTTGGTGCGGTGGTAAGGCTTCGGCTTGGGTTCTAACATGTCCCAAGTTCGAGCCCCAACATCCCCATTATCGCCCTTGACTTATCTGCTCCCTGGGTTGTGGGGTCGGTCCAGTGGGCCGGGGTTTGTACTTCAGGGTTGGGCCAAAAGGGTCCGGCTTTGGGGAATTTCCTCGTCATCAAAAAAAAAGTTATATCATGGGTGACATTCTTTCAGCTAGGAGTTCTATTTTCCTGAATATGTATGCTACTGTAACTGAAATTAGGTCAAGTTTATGGAGGGTGCAATCGTTCCACTGTGTTTCTATAAGTATATTGGAATAATCTAGGAGAGTTTATCTCTACTAAATGTACAGATGAAAGACTAGAAATTATCCTTCAGGGATGATGTTACCAAATGTGCTTAAAGGCGCCTTCTCTCACAACAGGGTGAATAAAACAACTAATTCTTTATGGGTTCATAATAATTAATATGTTAGAATATAAGGGAATAGAGATTTTCACCCTCATGTCTCTCACATATTCATGCAAACACATTTACGCACCACAGCTGGTGCTATGAAAAGTGAGGTGGGTCAACATCGTTTCATAATATAAACACTCAACCATGTCAAATCTCCTGGTTAGGACCCTTATACCCTCTTGGGCCCTCTCTTTTCTGTTTTCTACAATTACTCTGAATCCTGTACTGATATATAAGATGATAACTAAGTACACACATATGATCTTTCGCCATAGAATCATTGTCGGATCTCCTGTCCTTTGTACCTTGGTTCAGCTTGGGATGGGTGGGTAGAGTTAGACCTTAGGTTCAAATCTTCCCTAGTTGGACTTCTGTACCTGGTTTTGTATCACTATATTCTTTTGAGCCGACTTACATACTTCAATTTATGTTTTGTTCCTTGCATTTAGTTCATAATTATACAACATAATTATTTGCAGTAGAAAGCATCATTGTGCTTGTTTGGCACATTTATCATTCAGCAAATAATGCAGTTCGAGAAGACACTTTAAGTTTTTGTTAGACATTTTTAAGCTAGCTGCTTTTAAATATGCCTTAGTTCTTCTAGTGCTTTTAATCAATCTTTCTTCCTTATCTTCAATCTACCAGGAGAGCAAGCCAGCAGTTCCTATCAGAGTTTACATGTCAACACAGATTGTTAAGCTGTCTGCAAATGCTTTTGTTCGCAAGGTGAGTTTAGCATTGTGTCATACCTGTGGGTAGGGTTGTCTTATGCCCTTTGATTCATCAATGGAAGTAGCAACCATGAGATTAATCAAATATGTTATTCAGGGGACACCAAGATTTCTTGGCTATTAAGCTTCTATCAATTTAGTGCAACTGCAATTGCTTTGATTAAAAATAAAGCAGACATTAAAAGTTGTCTATGTGTAAGCAATAGATACTCTCATCAATATATTCCACATAGTTCCTTGAGAAATTTGATCAAGAGTTGCAGATAGCACACTCTACCTGCCCCTCCCCCCGCCTTTCTTAATTTCCAAAGTTTTTTCTTTATTCCTTTATAACAAAATGACTGGCTGGAACCTAAAACATTAAGCTGAGCTCTATAAAGTTTTGGACTTCAATTGTAGGTTGAACTTCTTCACCTTGGATTACATAGGGAAGTTTATTTTTCATGGGTATGGTGGCAGCATGTCTATCAAGACTTTTTTTCTGTCTTTCTTTCTTTCTAAATCTATCTGAGGCATGCAAGGTTTTCAAGTATATATTGAGCTTCCGTTCAGAAGAAATTGGGAACTTTGGCTTGTCATTGAGGCATGATGCGGGGAAGAACCTTGCAGTTTGACTTTCTAAATCTGTTCAGCACGTAAAATTTTCAATTGCCATGTTACCCATTGATTGTATGTTTTGTTATATATGCTTTTGAACTGGTAATCTAACTGCTTGGTTTGTTACTTTAGCTCCTGGCTCCATCACCGACTGTGATGCCTCTGCACCTACATTTTGATTCTCTGGAACCAAATTCAGCCTCAAACTGGTTAGATAGGTGGTCATTGTCCTTCATTTGGAGACCAGTTTCGCGACCAAAGAAAATTCCAGACTTGAAATCTCATAGGAAGCTGGGTAATGTGCAAACTGTAGAAGCTCAAATAGGCAAGTCAAAGCGTAGCACCCGGAGGCTCCCAGCGGCAAATGTTGATGGTGCCTCAGTGCAAGCAACCTCTGAATCTGAGAAACCCAAACCTAACTTGAAGAAAGTTTCAACTCATTCAGTAGATCCAGTACAGGAAAATCCTCAAAATGAGCTTGAAAAGGTCAAACGTAATTTGAGAAAGGTTCATAACCCGGTAGTAGAGAACTCTGCCCAGCTAGAGGTCGAAACTGAAAAACCAAAGCTGGTTATGGAGATGGCACCTACCAATTTAAGTCGTGATGTTTTAGAACGGGGAACGGCTAATTCTAGTGAGAAAATGAAGAAAGAGGGAACCTTGGATACGTCCAAAGTGCCTGATGTAGAAAAACCTCCCGAACCTTTGGCGACAAAAGAGGTATCCAATTTACCATGTTGTGATCAAGCTACAGTGGAATCAAAGCCTTTTACAAAAAACAGAGATAAAGATATAAATGTTCCTGGTGATGAAGCTGTACCAGAGTCAAATCTTTTAATGGAGAGCAATAATAAAATTGACAACATTGACTTAGCAAATGGAGACTTGAGCGAAAAAGAAGATATGACATGCCACGAGAACCAAAAATCCACCAGGAAAGCTTCTGTTGCAGCAAAGCAAGAGCGTGCTGAGAATGGGTTACAGAATAGTCCAACATTACCAAGCTATATGGCAGCAACTGAATCCGTAAAGGCAAAGCTGAGAGTTCAGGACTCCCCAAGGTTTGGACAAGAGGGGGTTGAGAAAAACAACATCACGCGGCGCCATTCTCTTCCATCTTTGACCAACAGTAAAATCAGTTCACAGTCACCAAGAACCCAGAGACTGGTGCAAGCAGGTGGGAAAGCCGGAAATAAAAGCGACAGATCTCTCTCGGCTTCAAGAGATGGAAATGGTATGATATGTTTGATTCTCAATAGAATTTTTTATTCTTAAATCTTATGTTTTCCTGGACTGGTTAAAAAATGTGTTCCATATATATATATTTATAATTTTCTTGTGAAGAACTTCTCCAAGGAGTTTTATTGGAAGTTCTATTGGCGGTAAAAGTGGTAAAGTAAAGATAGGTATCTTTCTGAGCCATCGGTTTAAGGGTCTATTGGTTTGTCTCGTCTGCAATACTGCAAACTGTCATGCTTTGCATGCTGAAGCTTTATAATGTGTTTCTATCTGAACCATTGATAGCATATTTTCATCATGCCAAGAAAGTCAAACAAGAATTTTTCATCAGTTTCTGGAATCATCTGTTAATTTACTCTGTCGCACATTAAATATACATGCAAATTCATCTTTTTCCCTGTATAATCTTAGTTATTAAGCAGCTGTTATGCAGTTGGTTGTAAATAGTTGTAGTTACAGCTTGTACGAAGCATTGTATATTTAAAGCACTGTATAGCTATTCAAGTCATTCAGTTCAATTCATTTTCTCACATTTCTGCTCTCCACATCACTTCTCTGTTATTTCTTCCTGTTCACATCTTAAGACCCTGTCTTCTTGTTATACACCTTGGTGTTTGATTTTGCAGCACGGGTAACCCAAGCAGAGTGGAGAAGGTAGTTTCTGAGCGAGATGGGGTCTTCAGGAGTCTAACATAAGGAGGCAAAATTGATCTGGGGTTTTCTCTATTTATGCGTGTTTGGAAGTGTTCTGCAACTGAAATTGGGACTGTAGTGGGAGGGGTGTGTTAGGCCAAGAGCCTTTCCTGCATTGGGGGGGGGGGGGGGTGTTTGTGAGTGAATGTACATCATAGGTTTTGAAGTTTTATGTCATAATCCTGAACCGTGCTTGGTTCTGGCTGTTCATAGTGTGTTGCATAGTGGTTAAAGATCTTAAAAAATGCACCTGAAATCATGTTTGTAACGAATGTTCTATTAGCATGTACTTGTACGCTGACATCTAGTTATTCAGCTTTTAGTTGCTTTCATTTTCTGGAAGGCAGATTGTTCATAAAAAAAAAATCTGGAAGGCAGATTTGCTTTCATTCTGCTAGACAAATCCTGCAGAATTTTACGAATCCAGATTTCAGGTGGAACCAAAGAAGCTATAGATTGGGCTAATTTTCTGGAGTCCATGGGAATTTGTAATGGACTCACATAAGCTTGGAGATTCACACTTGAAAAACCGGCTTACCAAGTGGAGGTGCCTCCAAGCTTATATTAAGGCATTACTTTTATTCCCCAACCAATGTGGGATTGTTACAGAAATCCAAGTTTAAGAAGCACAGGAAGGCAAGAAACTGAGATGAATCTGATGTCGAAGCTATCCCAACACTACCCACCCAACAACTACCCATTAATGGCGGAGTTCCAAAGTTGTACAGAATGCACACAAACATTATACAAACTCAAGCGAACGTCTCAATGATGATCAGTAATACCAATTTGATTGGGATTATACACAATTCCATGAACCGGTCCTGGTCGGCCTAAGAGATTTCTCTCAGAAGTCGTTGCTGAAGGCATTGGTTGAGCATACGGAGGGACTGGAATCTCGGCCGAGTGGCCAGAAATGCAGAGGGTTCCAGAATCATCTTGCTCCCAGTACACTTCTACCATAATCCCCCTAGGGCTCTCTTCAGATTCTGTACCTGGAATTCCCACAAACCTGGCTCATACAGGTATCTGTGCAATGAAGGTAAAAGGATATGATGGGAGTCAACATAATGATTCCCTAACTTTTTTTTACTGTACCTTGCTTTAAGATTAAATATGCCACTTTCCTGAACTGAGGCTCCAGATGTCAAAGAAAGAGTTAACAATTTCCCTTCAGCTGCTGCACTCTCTAGCTCCGCCTGCCTTGCGATATTCAAAAAAACTTCTTCCAGAGTCGTGAGACTAAGTTGGATGTCAGATATGCCAAATCCCCTTTCTCTGTCTTGAAGCTCCTCGAAAAATTTCTGTTCAGGATTATGAGAACCCAAGAGGGGGGAAACAAAAGAAGGAAGCAAAAGTTAAAAATATGGAGGGAATAAGACATTATAAGTAGACACTACATTGATTATCATGATCGTTTCATGATGTTTATGGTGGATAAAGATTAACACTTTAGATTGTAATCGGACGATATTAAAATGCAAGGGAGTGTTACTGCTTGAGCTAACTCATCGCTTTATGGCAGTTCAAAACATGTCATTAAAGAAAGGACTGGTCCAGATATTTATCTGTAGGTATTAGACATGCCAAAGGGCACCTCATTGAACATGAAAACATCCTAGCCTGTAATGTTCCCAGATAAACCGAAAGTTGTAATGCCTTCCCTAAAATCTTCCTTTATTCTGAGCAATTCATTACATAGCCATACTTGTTGCTTTTGATGCTTCGTCAGTGGAAATGAAATAAGGTTCTACTATAATTAATACCATACCATAGTGCTGAGTGTCCTATCCAAGCTAGGATTATAAACAATGACAAAGGACAGCTTGACATGTAATAGACACAAAATACAACGAAGAAAAGGCTTACCGTCAAAAGTCCCTCTCTGCCATGAGGAATCACGAAAGTCAAAAAGGCTTTGTTCTCCTCCTTTGGCAGTACATCCAATAGCTGTCAAAACTTTACCCAGTCAGAAGCCAAACTCTCTATGCTAATGAAAAACTCTACCCAATTTACTTAATTTTTTTTTCTAAGCAAAGATTCATAAACAAAATAAGTAGTTTACATACAATCACGGGGAAGAGGGGATTATCAGAATCTAAAATGTCAACAGGGATACAACTGACAGGAATTGACCTAACAAAATTTGCAGCAATAGCCCATTTAGCAAGGTTATGTGCTAGCCTATTAGCACCTCGCCTAACATGAACCATTCTCTAGAGGGGATGATCTTCCAGCAAAGATTTAATAACCTGAATGAGCGAAGCTATAGACCAATCAGATTGGAAATTTGGCAAACTGAGTGCATTGCAGACCTGAAGGTTGTCCCATTCAAAAACAATAAGAGGGTAGTCAAGAAAACAAGCCTCCTGAACATCCAATAATGTTGCTCGGGCCTCTCCCACCAAAGGAGTGCCAGGAGGCACTCTCTTTGTCCAAGAAAAGAGTACATTGCCACTACTATTTCTGCACACAACCGCAAGCATGGAAAATCAGGTCCGATGGCAGCATCATAATTAAATTTCCAAACATTGCCAAGAGGTGGAGACCATTTGCATATTTTATCTATAGCAACGTTCTGTCATGCCTTGGAATGCTCAGCATACAAACTTTGGATTCTTCGAAGAATGGTGCCAACATCTTCCTGCCGGTTGTTATGAATGATTTGATTTCTATAAAACCATATCACATCCATCAACACAACAGCACAACGAATGAAATTTGCCATATTTTCAATGGAGAGGGAAAGAGAATTAACCGGATCTAAAAGAAAAGAGATCCAGTCAGTTATACCAAGGTCCCTGAACCGCAAAGTATGGAACCCCCAAGGAGATTCACGCCAAGCTATAGAAGCCAACGAGCAATAGAAATATAAATGGACAAGAGACTCCTCTTCCTCCATACAAAAAGGACATAATGAGAAGTCAGGACCTAAAGCAAGAACGCGAAGGCAAAATATTCCAAGCAACTTTCCAAATTAATAGCTTAAGTCGATCTTGCAAGTCTAATCGCCAAAGATTCTTCCATAATCCTATAGGAAGAGCATAAAACTGAGAATCATTATGCCTCTCAAGAAAAGAATAGGCAGATTTGATGGTGAACTGACCTTTAGAGTCAAGGAGCCACACAAGCCGATCAACACTAGGTGAGGGAGGAATGTACAGATTTAATATAAGATCAGCTTCCCCTGAACGAAATAAATTTCTAACTACTTGCTCATCCCACTGTCTTGTTTTAGGATTAATCAGTTCTGCCACCCTCATATCTTCAAACTCAGGAGAGATCACAGAAGGAGGTGAGGGTATAAAATGAGCAAATTGAGAAATCCAAGGGTCCTTCGAGACCCTTACATTAGAACCAGAAGATACAATAAAACATCAGCCATGTTTAAGGAATGAACTCATTTTAACAATTCCTTTCCATAGCCATGAGGAAGATACTGCAGGGGCATTATCCCACTGAAATTGAGAATGCATATATGTCGCCCTTAGAGCATGTATCCATGGTTTATCAAAGCCGGAATGAATATGCCATCCAAGTTTCAGAATACGTGCTCTATTAATAGACCTCCTTTGGGTTCCTAATATCTACAAATGATCTTAGCCACCTTTGGGTTCCACGCTTAGAACTTCATAGTTCTTTTCTTTCAATAAATCACAACCATCTAAAGACTCTTTATAAAAGCAATAGAAAAGGAATTAGCTGCTCTTATGAAGTGCAGATCATGACTTTTTGGGTTACACTTGCTTCTCCATTGGTGACTGATAGCTTAAAGGTCGATATGGAGGATCTTACGCGTTTACAATGACAACATCTTCGGATCACGAGCAAGATGTTGAGATCATGGTGCGGCATCTCTCTCCCCAAGCTAACAAAATATACCACATTTCTGGAACCCAGAAGTTTGAGCTGCCCAAGCATGAGATCAGAATTGCTGATGTGTTCCAAGCAGTAGAGAACGCAAAAAGCAGGTTCACAGTTTTTGCTTGGGGTCTCGCTGACACTACTTCGGAGGATGTTTTCATCAAAGTTGCCCGTGGGGCACAGACATTCAATGAGTTGTCATGACCGTCCGATATGTTCGTAAAAATAGGTTATTACTTTCAAAATTTATTTGAATTAGTCGTGAAGATGGCCGCCAGATAGCTAGGCTTCCTCTACGGTTTTGCATGCGGCCGATCTTGTTGTTATCCTTTGTTTTGGAATAGCTTATATTTGTTTTATATCTATTTTTCTGGCTTATTTCGTTTTTACATGTTGTCTACGTGTAGTGTTTGTTCGTTTGACTTTTGAGCTGTTTTTATTGGGCTTGACCAGTTGACTTTTTTATTGGACTAGCCTGCACATTTTTCGTTAAAAGGTCATAACTCTTGAAGAGGTGTTGGAACGGTGGAACCTTATAAGCCACTCTCAGATCTTCTTCCTTGGGGATGTGACACAAAGTTTCTTTATGTTTTTAGTTAATTTGTGAAAAGTAAGAGGAATCCAATATCATAGAGGGCAAAAAAAGTATATTATTAGGCAAACCTACACACCAGTTTCAAAAGGGCATATATAGCTGCTAAAATTATTTCATCCACTTATCAAAAAATAAAAAATAAAACTATTGCATCCTCTTTAATTTGCTAGCTTTAGTAGTTTTCCTACAAGTGTTTTAATTTCTCCATATAAAATACATTTACTAGTAATTGATGATCTCTAACACAAGATAAAAAAAATTTAAATTTTATTAAGTAATATAATTCAAATAATAAAATCAATTTATTCCTATTAACTTTAGCTTTTAGTAAACGTGATAGTTTTACATGGTATCAGAGGTCAGATGTGAATTTAAAATTTAACTATGCACTTCACTTTATCTCATTAAATATTATATGTATTAGATTTATCGATTAAAGAAAAGTCTAATCTGCTTTATAAGCTCTAAAGCATTATCAAGAGTGGTGCAACTATAAGTCTATGATCACACAAAATAAGCTTTTGGAACGGAGGATAATATAAAAATCTCATAAGCAATATTGACAAGGGCGCACCTGGGCTCGTAGCGGGGGCCGGCCTTGGCCATCCAAACATCTTTGAAATGCAAAAGTCCTGCATATTTTGTTTTTTTTTTTGCATTGAATTTTTAGAGTGTTGATACTACAAACTTCCCCCCATCCGAAAGAAAAAAAAGAAGAAGAAGAAAAGAATTAGGACAAAGAATTGGTTGGTGTAGTTGTTTTGTTAAACCAATTTCTTGTTATCTCCTGAATCTGGAATTTTAAACGGTGAGGGTATTATTTCTAATTCTTTGTGGGAAACTATGATAGTTTTAGGGGGAGGATGACTTGCATTTATGGTGGACTTATATTGGTGAGAACCAGAACATTCAAGTTCATCTGATGATATTTTTCTAAATATTTAAAGAAACTGATGTTCGTATCAAGTTGAAGCATAAGTTTTTACCATTTATCATAAATGACTTTCTTTTTCGGTCTTCGTATGTGTTTCACGATAGTGCGTTTGGATATTGGCATTAGACATAAACTCTTCTTCTAAATTTTTCATATTTGGGCTAAATTCTTTACTTGTGGTGAGTAATTGAGGTTTGACAGATTCAAAATCTGTCTATATATATATAATTTTCATGTGTAGAACTTCTCCAAAGAGTTTTAGTGGAAGATATTTTTGGCGGTAAAAGTGGTAAAGTAAAGATAGGCATCTTTCTGAGCCATCGGTTTTAGGGTTTATTGGTTTTTCTCTTCTGCAATACTGCAAACTGTCATAGTGTTTCTGAGCGAGATGGGCTGTTCATAGTGTATTGCATAGTGGTTAAAGATCTTAAAAAATGCACCTGAAATATTGTTTGTAACGAACTTTCTATTAGCATGTACTTGTATGCTGACATCTAGTTATTCAGCTTTTAGTTGCTTTCATTTTCTGGAAGGCAGATTTGCTTTCATTAGGGTAGACAAATTCTGCAGAATTTTACGAGTCCAGATTTCTGGTGGGATCAAAGAAGCTAGAGATTGAGCTAATTTTCTGGAGTCCATGGGAAATCCAAGTTAAAGAAGCACAGGAAGGCAAGCAACCGAGGTGAATCTGATGTGGAAGCTATCCCAACTACCCTATAGCCTGAACGGAACTATGCAACAAGCTATTAAAAACTGCTTTGGAATTGGACTAGTTGCTCCACAAACTATAACATAGAATCGAATCTTTACTAACACGTGGATTGGTACACCAAAAGAAATTACAAGATAATGCAAGTATAATGGGTTTCCCTAGAAGAAACTACATAATATTGTAATTGTATTGAATCATTTCACTACCTAGCAAAATTATGTGAAGTGTCTCCGTATTCTATTATACATGATACAGCAGACTAAACTATGACCGCATGGCGGAGCTCCAAAGATGTACAGAATGCACACAAACATTATGAGTAGAAACTCAAGCCAACGTGTCAATGATGATCAGTAATACCAATTTGATTGGGATCATACACAATTCCATGAACTGGTCCTGGCCGGCCTAAGAGATTTCTCTCAGAAGTTGTTGCTGAAGGCATTGGTTGAGCATTCGGAGGGACTGGAATCTCGGCCGAGTGGCCAGAAATGCAGAGGGTTCCAGAATCATCTTGCTCCCAGTACACTTCTACCATAATCCCCCTAGGGCTCTCTTCAGATTCTGTTCCTGGAATCCCCACAAACTTGGCTCCTACAGGTATCTGTGCAATGATGGTAAAAGGATATGATGGGAGTCAACATGATGATTCCCAAACTTTTTTCTACTGTACCTTGCGTTAAGATTAAACAACAAAACCCCACTTACCTGAACTAAGGCTCCAGATGTCAAAGAAAGAGTTGCCAGTTTCCCTTCAGCTGCTGCACTCTCTAGCTCCGCCTGCCTTGCGATATTCAAGAAAACTTCTTCCAGAGTTGTGAGACTAAGTTGGATGTCAGATATGCCAAATTCCCTTTCTCTGTCTTGAAGCTCCTCGAAAAATTTCTGTTCGGGATTATGAGTACCCAAGAGGGGGAAAACAAAAGAAGGAAGCAAAAGGTAAAAATATGGAGGGAAAAAGACATTATAAGTAGACACTACATTGGTCATCATGATCGTTTCATGATATTTATAGTAGATAAAGATTAACACTTTAGATTGTATCCGACGATAATAAAATGCAAGGGAGTGTTACTGCTTGAGCTAACTCATCGCCTTATGGCAGTTCAAAACATTTCATTAAAGAAAGGACTGCTCCAGATATTTATCTGTAGGTATTAAACATGCCAAAGGGCACCTCATTGAACATGACTACTTACTAGCCTGTAATGTTCCCAGATAAACCGAAAGTTGTAATAACTTCCCCAAAATCTTCCTTTATTCTGAGCGATTCATGACATAGCCATACTTGTTGCTTTTGATGCTTCTTCAGTGGAAAATGAAATAAGGTTCTAGTATAATACATACCATAGTGCCGAGTACCCAAGCTAGGACTATAAACAATGACAAAGGACAGCTTGGCATGTAATAGACACAAAATACAGTGAAAAAAAGGCTTACCGTCAAAAGTCCCTCTCTGTCGTGAGGAATCACGAAAGTCAAAAAGGTTTTGTTCTCCTCTTTTGGTACTACATCCAATCGCTGTCAAAACATTCCAGTCAGAAGCCAAACTCTGTATGCTAATGAAAAAATCTACACTCAATTTACTTATTATTTAACGTACATCTTTAAAGAACTTCTTCACAGCCTCATGATGAACTGTAGAAACAGCAGTCCCATCAGAAGGAGAATGAGTAGGAGGAGTTTGTCCGTTTTTGTTTCCCAAGAAGCTGACATTCGCAATGAAACCAGTGCCAAACCGTGACTTCAACCTGATTGAGTTTCCAATGCAGCGAAGCCTACCCTTTGCCATGATTCCTATGCGGTCACTTAAGATGTCAGCTTCTTCCATTGAATGTGTTGTTAGGACAATGACACGCCCTTTCTTTGCGTCGTTTATTATGTCCCACACGTGCCTCCTCGTTATTGGATCCATACCTGTTGTCTGCCAATTAGGAGAAAACAATGAAACTTTGCATAAACCAATCAAGTAAATAAATATCAGAAAGAAAATCCTCGTATCTACGTACGGGTTCATCCAAAATGACTAATTTTGGATCCCCAATAAGGGCTATTGCAACACTGAGGCGACGTTTCATTCCTCCGCTGTAACTCCCAGCTCTCATTTTGGCTGCCTCAGTGAGTCTCACCTCTGCCAATGACTTCTGAGAAATCTGCATTTGCACGCAGAATCATTTATCTTCAGAGGAATGAACGAGCATCAACAATAGATTAACATATTCAGTTATAAAAGCTATTGGAAAATCTTCATGAATCATCAATGATATCGGAGAAAGCAGGTGAAACACCTTTTTCCTTGCATGATACGTACCGATGTAATAGAAGCAGGGGGTAGTCCTTTAACACTAGCAAAGAGGTGGAGGTGTTCTTGACCAGATAATGCATCCCAAAGGATATCAAACTATGAAAAGTAGCAAAATTCAAGAAGTTAGTGTACAACTTCTTTTCTGAGTCATTGCTATTGGACACTTTGTTACACTCCCATAGTACAGCAAACATGTGGCAAACAAAAACCTGGATGCACACATCCACAAACACCCAAACACAGATACCTGGGGACAAACTCCTATAATTCTTCGAATGTTTGACATGCCAACTGAGCTTCGGACTGAATTTCCATATATCAACGCTGAAAACAAGACAGATTCAACATTATACTTTTCTGGACTTCATTTCCGTAAGATAAACAGAGAGAGAGAGAGAGAGAGAGAGAGTCAACCATCTCCACCAGTTACTGGTGTAATGCCAGTCAAACAGTTAATGGTCGTTGTTTTTCCAGCTCCATTAGGTCCAAGAAGACAAAACAACTGATCCTTTGCAAAGTTCACCCACAAGCCCTGATGGTGCAAAGAAACAAAGTTAAGTCTACCAAACCAGAAATCCTACCCGTAGCAAGCATCATGATTCTCGTCTCATGCCTTATATTAATGCTTGATGAAAATTAAGAAACTGGAAGAAGATCATGATGGCAATGCAGAGAAGAACATAAATCTGGATGGGAATAAGTGGCCCTCAACACACCTATTTGTAACTCCAATGTGATGAATAATAGGATACACCACTCGATAGATTCTACCAGACAACCCCATAGGGTAACAATTAAGATCATTGGCTGATACCTCAGAAAATTAAATTATAATGTTCTACTTTTCTTATTATTTTAAGTTTTTTGGGGGTAAATGTTAATTTAATATAGTATCAGAGCATTTGTATGGAATCAAACCTTGACTGAACTCTTTAGTCCCATTTTATTAGATATGCCACATATTGAGCCCATATATTAAGGGTTATTTTGGTCCATACATGAGGAGGAATGTTGGAATATATATACTAAATATTTTAATTCAAACATTCCTTCAAATTTAAGCATTTAGGATAAATTGTAATGTAATAGATACTAATGATCTATCTATTTAGTCTATCCCCTCTATCTGTGCCTTCCAAAAGATTCCCCCAAAGAAAAGTACTAAGAAATATAGGAGGAGGTACAGGTGAAAAAAACAGAAGCATATCAATTCAACAAATTAGATATCTGATTAGATCAATCTCATAAAAGCATCCTCCTATGAAAGATCAAAGAGTAGGACTCTCCCTCATCTAATAACAACTACATAATCACATAGATATGAACAAAAAGCTTACTTTTATTGCCTCAACTAAAGTTGAAAAGACATCCTTACCTTAAGGGCATGGTAGGGTGAAGTCTTCTTGCATTTAAAGCAACCACACTGCCTGGTCCCAGGAAACGCCTTTACAAGACCACGTATCTGGACGGCAACATTTGGATCAACCGTGCCTTCCTTTGTTTGTTGTCTTACAACATTTTCCTCTTCAAGAACATCTCCATCATCTGGAGAAACGTGCTCCTGATGTGGGACTGAACCTATGCAACTACAAATGCCACCCTCTTTGAAAAGAGAGAGGGGAAAAGCATCAGTGATAATTCGAGGCAATGAGGAGAACTCATGAGCTCAGAATGAAGATTAAACTGAGTCACCTTTCACTTTGCTTCCACCTTTCCCCATCCAATACCCAGGATTTAGGAAGTAAAACACTGATTTTCGTAGGCCAGATGCATTTGGGATTATATTATCGAAGTAGAGAGCCAATATGAACCACACAACGAACGTAGCAAGCAGCCATTTATAAATATCATTCTGTCAACGATACAAGAAATACATTATAACTGTTATGAAAGTGATTCAGCTTAGATTAAAGCAAAGAGAGCAAACTGCAGCAAACAAGAAGGAATGTGTCATAAGCAATTTTTCACTAGAATGTCAATACTAGGTTTTTAGCTTGAAGTATTCACATACAATCGTCATCACACACTCTGTATCATTTGGTGCACAATTGGCCCGTCTCCTCCAGCTAACCCCAACATCTTGAGGGGTTGAAGTTGCACCAGCAAGCAGATTTAGAGCTTCAGCAAGAAGATTAGGCGGGAACACCGACCAGATAGCTCTTAAGGTACTAGAGAAGTCATTACTGTAGGGAAATCCAAATATTGTAACAAGCTGCAAAGACAAAAAGAAACGTATTATGCAAGTGAACCGATAACACCTTATATATATACATATGGATATGGAATCTTGCCTGAGTCAAAAATCCCACAATAAATATGGAAAAACCCACTGTTGTGGATGAAGATGATTTGCTAATAAAGGCTGACAGCATGAAGGCAAAGCCAACCTAGCATCAAAAGTTAGAAAGACAGATCAAGGGTTGCTGTATTTTATAAGGGCTGGCTTTCAATTAATTACTCAAACAATCAACATTAATACAAAGCAAGTAAAACAATGACCTATAGGGCTGGCAGCAAAAAATCATACCATATTGAGCTGGAAAAGAAAGAACACAAGGAACAGGACTGCAAAGCTGTTGTTCAAGAAAAAATCAAACTGAAACATCATCCCAAAGAGAACTAAGAAAAGAGAGGAGAGAAGCGCAACAATTCCCTCCCAAGTGAGCCATGAGAGCCAGTAAGCAGAATCATAAAGACCCATCATAGTCATTGCCTGGGAGGATAAGAATTGAAAAGGAAAAAAGTGAATTAGTCTGCGAAGTTGCGCCAGTGATAATCCTATTTTAACTTAACGATGCAGAATATCAATACCTGGCGAAGTTTAAGCTCTTTCTCCGTGATTAAAGAACTAATTTGAAACACAAAAGCAAACATGGCAGTTGCAAGAAAAAAGGTTGGACCTGCTGCAGCCACAGCAGAGAAAGTTTCAACTGCAGGGTGCGCGAATTCCTTAAATCCAACAACCCAGCTAAAGTTTGGATCTGAACATGCACAGAGTCATTAGATTAGTGCTCCGTCTAGTTAATACAATAAGGGAGATCACGTCATGAAATCAAGTAACTAGAAATTTCCAGACAGGAACTAAAATTTAATACCTCCAATCAGAAATTTCGCAATCTCACGCTCTGCGGCAATCTGAAGTGGTATTTGAAATTTAAATGTGGGATCCTCGTAGTTCCCTCGCACTGCAGCTGGGGTGGAATTAGTCTGTATGCCATAGCTAATTACAGAAGCATTTCGTTGTACAAAATGCAAAGCTCCCGGGCACCTCATTGGATTACTAAAAAGCCATGCGTCTACTTCATCTGGTGTTCGAAATGACTGAACCTGTGTCAACAAAGGACGGCATTCAGGATGTTTGTATGATCTTCCACATTCTGAATCGTCCATGAACTTAATTTTCCGTCCACCTTCTAGACTAACCACAAACCAAGTTTCCATATGTCGAATAATGAACCAAACATAGAGAAGCTTCCTACATTCTCGAAGAAGAATTCAAATCTCCAATAAAACCACAACATATGGTTACGATTGGACAATTTTCATTTTTCATTAGCTTCGCCTTTTCTTTTAGATTCCCAGCAACCAAACAAAGAGAAAAAAATTTCAGTAAATTTTGAAGTTTCTCTTTCTAGCTAGATGGTAAACTGGCTTAATTTGCAGTCGATAATTTCATTTTTTTCCCTTTTTAAACTCAAAACGGAGGAAAATTATATTGCGAACCATCAAAACAGCGGAAAAATCCCCAATCAGAAATTTTCTTTTCGCGATAAATTCCAGTAAGATTAAAGCGAAGAGAGAAGACAGATGAATTCAAATCCAATAATATAAAGAAAAAAAACAGTGCATCGAAGTTCTCTTCGATCTCTTCATTAACTTCCAAACTACGAATAGATTTTAATGGAGTACGACTAATCTTAATTCTAAAGCCGTCAAATACGTGATCCTCCAAATATCTGGTCTCATTTTCTTTTCTGCGCAACCAAGCAGACACTAACCTTGCTCGAAGGAACCGGCCTCCCAGGGTTATTGGCCATGATATTACTCACAATTCTCTGAGCAGCGGTGCTCTCATTTCCGCTCCACAGAAAGTCAAAGCAGGGGTTCTTGATGTAGAACTTGTCCTCGCAGGGAGGGATCGGCGGCGAGGCGATTAGGTTGGGGTCGGTGATACTCTTGAAGGCAGTGGAGGACGAGAAGCGAGCCTCGACGGCCTTCTGTATGCAGAAGATAAGGAAGATAAAGAAGAAGGACGCGAAGAGCTGGAGGAATGTGGCCGTCTTGTTCCGCCACGAGAGCAGCAAGTTCTTCTTCAAGAGCGCGGTGTATTGCTGGAAGAGCAGCGGAAAACCGCGCCGTAAGTTCATGGTTTTAAATTTTATTGCTCTCGTCCCTTCCTTTCTCTGTTTGGCTTTGAATTGGGTTCAAGAATCTTTTTGGAGGGGAAACAACGCTACAAGTTTTAGACTCTATGGAGTGTGTGATTTATATTGCGGAAGAGAAACGTTCGAAAGGCGCGCTGCGTCATGGAGGGTGATGAGGGGAGGAAATCTATTTGGGGTTGGTTTTCAAGGGAATTAACGATTTGTGCCACTGGCCTGATAAGTCGTTGGTCGAACTAGGAATTTTTGGTATTCCCATTCTCCAGGGAATGGAGAGCTTCCGCGAAATTGCGACCTAGTTTTGGTCGCAATTTCGGACATGTCAAACCCTTGACAAATCATGCATAAGCTTAGCTCGTAAAAGGGTACTTTGGTCAATTCGCTCGCAGAGGTAGAAGGGCAAAACGGTCGTCTAAAATAAGTTGTACAGTAGCGACATTCGGGATGATCTATGCATGTTAGTCAAACACGGATCATGGTAGTACTATAATGTTGTTGATTCCGTGCTGTGTTCATGGAGTTTGAATTATATCTTGTTCTCACCATATTCCGATTACAGACTGTTTGGTTGACTTTCCTGCATTTTCCCGGAAAATTGGCATTTGGCACATGCATTATTAGACTCGTCTAGTATTTGGCATTTGCCACCCTACAGATTGAAAAACCTCGAAACGAGCGGGGGTGAGCTTCTTAATGCCACCCCATTACTCTAATTTTTAGGGCGATCGGTTGGAGCCGTCACGGGCTAACACCAGATCAGAGCTCTCCCAAAATAAATTTATATAAAGATCGAATTTCTATAACTAGCCCTTACTGTCTGACTTTTCCATGGAACAAAGCTCCATTCGATCGCTTGCTATATTTTTTTCTTTCAAAAAAGCCCATCCAACCAGATTAGATTTCGAATTTCCCTTTTCACTGTTGTATTTACATGTATATAATTAATGAACAAATTAGAGAACTGTAAGTCAAATATCCAATGGTTTCTTCGCATAGATGTTAAACCACGTCGTTTATATGCTTATTACTGGAGACCTATGGATCCCGAGCCATTTACTCGTTATGGTCACGTCATCATTAAACATGTGTTAGTTCTAAATTTTGGTACGTAAAGATAATATTTATTATGTGTCTTTTGGTATAATATTAGTTGAGCAAAGCTAATGGCCTTCACGACCTTAACTTCTGCCCTAGGGACTTCTTTTGTGACGAATGACACATTAATTTAGTACTGGCTAATTATTAAAAATAATTAAAAATTTAGGTGATTTAGGACTGCTCTTTTAGGCCGAAAAATTATTATTATTTTCCTATATGTTTTCTTGTTACTTTTTTATTTTGTTATAAGTAAATATTGATACATTACCGCGAACAAAATTGATAACACCATATGCTTGTTGAGCTCTCCATGTTCAAAAATTTTGTTATAAAATATAAGAGAAAAATTCACTTTAAACTATAAAAATATTTAAATTAAATTTAAATAAAGGTCTTAACTACTATTTTTGACATTTGAGTCTCTAAATTACTAGATTTTATCAATTTGCGTATTTAAAAATAATTAAACCGTTAAAATCATGTCACGTGTATTCTAAATAAACCAGGTGACATGATTTTGACCATCACATTTTATTTTCAGTGTAAATTAGTCAGTTTTAAGAATTTAACAACATAATGCGTAAAAAATGGTAGTTAAGGGGATATTTGAGGGTGTAAATTTTGGGTATTGAGATTTGAAAAATATTATAAAATAAAGATATGTTATGAGAGTTGGTGAAAAAGTGAAGAGAGAAAATATTTTTAATAAATATTATAATAATAAAAATTTATGGGATGAATTTTATATTATTAAATTTAAATTTTTGGACCCAAATTATTGGGCTCAAACAAGACCTTTAATATGCAAACAGACTTTACCCATCCAACATACCTTAAGAAAGCTAGCCGTTGTTGCCGCCTCATCTCATGCACCGCAATACTACGCGTTTGGTTCAGGAAGAAACATAACGTTGAAACATAAATTATTAAATGATTCCCGCCACTCTCCCTCTGTTAAATGATTCAAAATTCCCGCCACTCTCAACGGCTAGCCCCCAGTAGCCCAGAGCCATATGCCAAATCCACTTCGCTTTCCTTAAGATAGAGGTTGCTACTCTTTACCCGTCTGCAAGAAGAGATGCATCAGCTATGACATTCCTGTCTACATCTATGGAGCGCCATTTGTTAAATTTACTTCACTCGTCTCTCCAGATAAAACAATTCAATCAAATTCACGCATTGATTGTCACAAATTATCCGGCTCTTACTCAAGCTTTCGTAAGAAGTCTGCTACGTTTCTCCATTGTGGCCTATGCTCGTGACGTGATAGATAGAATTCCTCAACCAAATCAAGTTCTTTATGGTTCCCTGATTTCCACGTATTCCAAGCTTTCATTGAATAAGAAAGCTTTGGAGGCGTTTGTTTTGATGCATGGTAGTGGTACCGGGGTAGTATGGTTAACTATTCCGCCCGTTATGAAGTCGTGCACTTCTTTGTTAGCTGTTGAATTAGCAAAAGAAATTCATTCGTTGGTAATAAAACAAGGGTTCGGTTTGGATGTCTTTGTTCAGACTCCTCTGATGGATTTTTATGCCAAGACTGGAGACATAGATTCTGCAAAGAAAGTTTTCGATGGGATTTGTATGAAGGATACGATCTGTTATAATTGTTTGATTTCCGGGTACTCAAAGTCAGGTGATGTAATTGCAGCCCAGCAACTGTTTGATGAGATGACCGAGAGAACTATTGTTTCGTGGAATTCTATGATTTCTTGCTATGCGAATAATGGGTGTTATCATGAGGGTTTGAGGATTTTTGAGAGGATGCAGGAAGAGGGGTGTCACCCTAATGAAATTAGTGTAGCCACTATGCTCTCAATATGTGCTAAGCTTAGGGATTTGGAAATGGGGCTGAGAGTTAAGAAATTCATTCAGGATAACAATTTTAGTTATAATATGATAGTTTCTACTGCATTGTTGGAGATGTATGTGAAATGTGGGGTTGTTGATGATGCACGTCAGGAGTTTAACCGCATGGATAGAAAAGATGTGGTTGCATGGGGTGCGATGCTTGCTGGTTATGCCCAAAATGGGAGACCGCATGAGGTCTTAGAGCTCTTTGAATGCATGAAAAGTGAAGGAATTAAACCTAATGACGTTGTGCTTGTCAGTGTTCTATCAGCTTGCTCTCAATTGGGCTCGGTAGAAGCTAGTGAGCGCATAGGCAATTATGTAGAGAGTCAAGATTTTATCTTGAATGTTTATGTGGCCTCTGCACTGGTGGATATGTACTCCAAGTGTGGAAAGATTACTAAAGCTCGTCAAATATTTGATATGATGCCTCATAAAGATATTGTTAGTTGGAATTCCTTGATTATAGGTCTAGCAGCTAATGGTTTTGCAGAGGATGCATTTAATCTTTTTGAGAAAATGAAACAAAATAAAGCGACACCGAATGATATCACATTTGTGGGGTTATTGACAGCTTGCACCCATGCAGGCCTAGTTGAATTGGGGCTTGAGTTTTTCAGTAGCATGAAATCGGATCATGAGATTACACCAGCCATTGAACATTATGCTTGTATTGTTGACCTCTTTTGTAGATCTGGGAGGCTGAATGAGGCGTATGAGTTCATAACTACAATGGATGTGGAGCCTAATGTTGTTGTATGGGGCACTTTATTGAGTGCTTCTAGAATATATTCAAATGTAGAGCTTGCTGAGCTCTCTGTCAAGAAGTTACTGGAACTGGAGCCCGAGAATTCTGGGAACTATGTCCTTCTTTCCAACATATATGCAAGTGCTGGCAGATGGCAAGAAGCCTTGAAGGTGCGGAATATTATGAAATTCAACAGAGTGCAGAAAACCACTGCATATAGTTGGATAGAAGTGGACGATGAAGTGCTTATGTTTTTAGTTGGTGACACCTCCCACCCTAGGTCTAATGAGGCTTTTCGTGTTGTTGATGGGCTGGCAATACAGTCGGCTTCGACTAGTTACAGTTTAGATTATGAAGGGGAATTTTGATGATGCTCCAAGGGGAGTACTAGTAAATGCCTGCTGCTACTATCGTTACAAAATGGTGGATGTTGTACTATATAACTCCGTACATTTCCTCTCAGCCAAAGAGGAATCCGACTAGTACTATCGGCTATTGTTCAAATCTCAGCTTGGGCTTCGACATCCTTCTCTCTTGTGGTCAAATGAGAGCATGATATCTGGAAGAAGTTTTCACAGTGAACTGTTTTCTTTCTATGTTAGATATTTTAAATGGTAAAATAATGCAGTGAACGGAGAAGTTTAGGTTGCCTGCCCTTGCACGTCATATTTGTCATGTATAGAATTCCACACCTAATAAATTTTGGTTGAATGTGGCATAAACTATGAAAACAAATCTTTGTGGGCAAAGCAGAGTGACCTTTTCTTAATCTTTTGCTAACTTGGTGTGAGCTTCATATAGGATGGTTTGTAGGAAGTAAATATGCTCTTTCCCGGAAACTGGTTATTCTGATGTTTGACCATGGAGACTTGAATGTTCAGCCTTTTATATGTTTCTTTTCTGATATGTAAGAAGTTTCAACAATTTTTTGTAGGATTGCACCCTTTTGGATGCTTTCAAGCTATATTCATGTTCATACTGATACTTCATCTTCACAGTTTTCTGTAATTTGATACCACCATTGTCCATCACTTAAACGTTAAGGATATAAGAATCTTGACCAGCATTTGGTCAAATGTTTGCAACCATTATGTCCTCTTGTGATTTTTCAATAAGTTGTGCATTTCTTTTCATGTGCTGCTTGCGTGCTTGTGTATATGGTTTTTCTCTTCTCATTTGTTCGCTGCTTCGAGGTTTGACTTTTGGGTGTTGAAGTAGTGGGCAAAGGTGTTACTTTCAGCACATCTTAGCCTTCTTCAGAACTCACTACTTTGAAAGTTATTATCAAGCAGGTTTCGAGGCTCCAAGGAAGCAGTGCAAGTTTGGAATTGCGGCACTTATGTCATTTTCTTGATTGAGTAGGAGATATGATATTTCATTTGGTCACATCATAACACGACACGCGACGATATTTCATTTCCCCCCTGAATTCTGAAAAAAACTACCTGTCTGTGTGTCTTAGGTGATGTTCGGTTAAGGTGTTTTGTGAAGATTTTGTGTTTTGAGAATTTTTATGTAGTGTTAAAAATGATGTTTAGTTGTAAAATTTTGAGGATTCAAAAAATCCTCAGGATTCTTTGTAAACGATCAGACTCTTAATCTTGGACATTCACTGTTCTAAGAAAACTGCAAACTGAATGCAGCACGTGTACTAATTCGATTCCTGGCCCACGTTTCTTCCCCATGGCTTTTAACAGACACCCACTTTGATTGGACTTTTCTTCATTCAAAGTCAATGTTTATACCCATTGATAATCAAGTAGAAAACTGTGTGGGTTTAAGAATATTGTTATTGTATTAATGCCTGCCCCTTTGCTTCAATTCATTTTCAAGAAATCAAGTTCAACGACTTGATCTCTTATGGGGATTTAAAAGATCCTATAAGATGCTTGTCTAAACTTTACTCCAGAATCACTCCACCTGGTGCTATGCTGTGTGTTTCCTGCATCAAAATTCAGGAGACCACAGGGAATTTCATATAATTTCGAACATTCTTGTGGGTAGGTGGACTTTGACGGTTTCCTAAACTTGGCTGTAGAGGGAACTTAAAATAATTGCAGTCAGGGGCATCGAGCATATATATATATATATATGTATTTCTTTTTCTACGCAGGGGTATCAAGCATATTAAAAGAACAAAAGGTCTTCATTGTAGAAATAAATAACTTCAGAAAATATGGCTCTAGATATTGAAGCATAAATAAATGTCTACCTTATCATCTGAGGATAGTAGAGAACTGGTCCCGCTGGTGACGTTGAGTTGCAAGTGATTCTTTTGGATCTTACCCACAATTATTTAGGATTTTAGTCATATCTAATAAAATAATTTATCTTCTGATTAAATTATCACTTCCCACTCTAATAAATATAAAAAATTAATTTAAATTATAGTTTTAATTTTTTTTTTATCCATTCCTATACCTAAAATTTTAACACACAAACACCATCAAGACACTAAATGAATTATTCTATACAAATAGCCTTTCATAACCACATGTTTGATCCTCCAGAGGCCGAAAGCAAAGCAGAAAACCAAAGAAAATATACCCAACAAGACTATGGGAGATTGAGATCGGTTAGTTCACAACAATGGCAACAATAGTAAGCCATGTTAAGGCACGTTCGTAGAGAACTGGGATCCACCAACCATTGAACCTCCTACGGCCACAATTAGGCCACATGGCAGTGACTATTATCTTATGACTTAAATATTTGGGTAGTCCATAGAATCTCTTTGATTTCCAAAAAAACAATACGTTTTAATTTTCTTTGGGACATGAGAGGACTGAGGAGGATACATTTTCTTTACTATTTTTCTTAATGAAACAAATTATATGTTTAAATGCTTTCTTACGAAACACAAGCTAAATATATTTTAGATAAATTAATATTTTAGGTCTTAGGTTTTGGGTACATTTTTATTTTAGTCCTTCACTTTCAATTTTTCAAATTTTTTGTCCTTTAGTTTTTTTTAATTGAAATAGTTCTTCCGTCAGTCTGTCGTTCATAAGCTTAACGACACATGAAGCGGTTGATCGGATATATGTGTTGAAAGTGAGCGATCGACCTCTATATGAAGCGGTCAACAACTACAAATTTGCTGACGTGTCAGAGAACTCAGTTAAGCATATGAATGAAAGATTAACGGAATGACTATTTCATCAATAAAGATAAATTAAGAATTAAAATTTTGAAAGTTGAACACTATATTTTATTGTGTACAGAATTTTAAAATATTTTTTCGGAAATATCGTGCAGGGGTTCAGAAGGAATCGCAGTGACAGATTTGGGGCACCCCGAGCCACTCACAAATAGTCAAACCGCGTGGAGGGCAACACAGTCATTAAACGAAGGGCAGTTTCGGTAGCGAAACATGTCCCTAGCAGGCCGGATTTATGACCATTTCCGAAAATAAATCGAAGGGTAGAGACAATATTGTCATCCGGGGTCGGAACACCGTTCTCTCTTTGCACGACGAAACGCATATATATACTTTCGAAGTCCGGAGAGTTGTTTACTTTTCGGGGGGATAAACAGAATCAAACATCACGAGCAGAGAGCAAATAGAGAAGTCGAAATCTCAAAGAACTGTAGAACGTAAGTACTATCTTCCGATATTCGGCGGGAATTTGAATTCCCCTTGCACGCCGGGGAAGTTTATAACAGTCATATTTCTCTCTTCGGCGTGAGAGTCCTTTGCTTCGGCCTCAATGGCAGATTCATCGCTTGGTCCTGCCAGCTTCTGGACTCAGGCGAATGCTCTACTCCGAAAGAACGTCACCTACCAGGTTTCTCTACTCTCCTTCATAGAATTAGAGAAGCTTCTTGTTTTCGCAAGTATAATAATTTGTAAAGAAATGAAAATGGATGATAATTCTGGGTGGTGATTTTTCACTTCTTTTTATTTTGGTTAGTTATAGTTAGCATTTCTACGTTTCCTTCTGAGTTGTTGATCTATATAATGTTTGGTTTTTTGCCCTTTGCGGGTTCTTTTGATTAGCGTGCTATCTTAATATGTTAGCCTTTCCAAGGGGTACAAATTATTAATCGGATCGGCGTGTCTGCTCTGTGTTATCAATAAGCTTATAGCTTAGAAAGTTGACGGTTAGCTTTTTATATGACCGTGTTCGTTGTACCTTAAAATTTGGATAGTCCTTCAACTGAATATGACGTCGAACTAGATTGATTTTTCTGGCCAATTCCTAAAAAGAACATGTTGAGCAGAAACGTTTGCTTTTCTCTCTCGGTTAAAGTATCCATCATTATACGTAACAACTGACCTTGCTTATTTGTTAAACTTGATTATTTACTGGGTTTTAAGAAGAAATAAGCTTTTTTTTTGTTTTACTTCTCTATTTGGGTACACCTGTCAATATATTTGTGCGCCTCTTGGTGGAATTTACACTAACCAACTTCATATTGTGACTATTTTTTTGGTGAGTTCTGAAAATATCTCGCTGAATATTTATATTGTTGTTTTCATTTGTTATTTTTGCAGAAACGAAATATCAAGACAAATATCCGGCTCGTTTCTTTTCCCTTTATCATCTGTTTATTGCTTGTTCTCCTTCAAGGATTTATCAATAGTCAATTGGATAAGCCTTCAAATAATTGTGGCTGTGCTTGCGTTGATACAAACGGAGATGGAAAATGTCAGAAGGTTTGTGGGTTAGAGTACTCAGATTTGGATCAGGCAGCCACTTGTCCCATTCCTAATCCTCCAGAATGGCCTCCTCTGTTACAAGTACCAGCTCCTGAATATCGCGCAGTGAGAACTGACTTTCTTCCATTTACAGACCTGCCAAATGAATCATGCAGGAGTTCAGGGTCCTGTCCGACAACTTTCCTTTTCACTGGGAATAATCAGTCTCTTGGACAAAGTCTCTCTCTCTCTCTCTCTCTCTCTGTGTGTGTGTGTGTTACTTCAGTTTGCTAACATTTTAATCTTGATTGCTTTATCTAATGGGTTTATAAACATTTCGTCTGTATTAATCGGAATCTTTGCTTTTGGTAGTTTTGGCTGGAAATATGATCAAGGCTTCTTTCAATCTGAATGCCTCTGATGTAGTTGATAGCTTAGCCACTAATGTTGTGGTAAGTTGTTTCTAGTTCTCTTTGCTTTCCTGAGCTTCTTATAGTATGCATTCCCTTCTATTTTGTTTGAAGGATTATAGTCATCTAATATAAATCTCTTGGATTCCTTCTGTTGATATTCATGCTCAGGAATGCTGATAATTTCGATTTCTCAAAAAAATTTCAGGGCTCAGATTCATATCCCCAGACAACCAATTTTCTTGATCCTGCTTTCTATTCTGGTGTTCCCATATATAACGTGCAAAGTCAGTGCTCATCAAACTCTACACTTCCTGTTTCTTTTCAGGAGTTTTCCATTAATGTGCAACAAGGTAAATATCCCTTGTATTTTTATTGGTATAAAGCCGTTCTTATTTCTCCCGGAAACAATATGCTCCACATTCTTTATTGAATAGACCCGGATATAAGTAGAGATTCAGTTGTGGAAGTTCATGCTGACACGTTACATTTTTGTGCATATAGGACATGAACACAGTGGAGAAATGAAAGCTTGGTGCACTTGTTTGTGTGTATACAAGTTTTATATCTAGTATAGAGAAGTTAGCAAACTACATTCCTTCATGCATTTTTTTTTGTTTATCAAGAAAGAAAGCCTTAGGTGGTGAAGATAGATGATAAACACACATTGATTGCACTTATTTAATAGAACCAATGTAATGTAAAGAACAATACAAATGGACGGAGCTACCCCTTGTTAGCCATTCGGTTTTATCCACCTCTTACGACTAGGGTACTAAGCGTTCTTATCATAATGATTCTAATAAAAGTATTATTTTTAGATGTTTTCGGACAGACTGTCTCTTGATGTGCTTAAATGACTCCAGAAATATTTTATTTGATTTGGCCGTTTGTTGTTTCTTCATCATAATATTGGTGCCACTAGAAGAAAATCAAACAAACATTTTGAGAAGATATGGCCCGACTTTGCATTACACGCCTAGGTGCAAAACCTCAGACATGGGTTTGATCATGGCTTGGGCCTTGCATGTGCAAAATAGGAAACAGTAAAAATTTGAAAAAAGTCCCTGCGGTGTCTCTCAAAATAAACTCCTTCTTTGGGTTTCCAAATCTGCTAAATAAGTGCCTGGATTTTAACCTTTTGTAAAAAAATTGCCTCCCTCGATAGGACAGGAGTTTTGTCCCCTTCCAGAACCCTCACGGAAGTTTTTCCAGGTCAGCACAAAATTCACTTCTACCACATCGCAAAAAAGCCACACGTGACACCTCGAATGTTGATTGATGCAGGGTGGTAACTTCCGTATGCTTAGTATTGTATAGTCAAGTTGATTTCTATTCTGTGAATGCTTAACATTAAAGTTGTTTGCATGGAAGATTCTAGTTCTTGTTTAATAATCCTTTTTTTTCTATTTTTATTCCTTTCCTTCCTTCCCCTTTTGAGCTAACCTTCTGTTACTTCCTGTGTACAAGGCTGCATATCATTTTATTCTTTAGCACTTTGAATGATTTTGATGTCTAACAAAAGCCCTATTTGTTTGTTCTGCCTTCATTCTAGAGGTTAGTTGTGTCCAAGGTTTACCTTTGTGGCGGAATAGTTCATCTGAGATTAACAATGAGCTATATAAGGGGTACAGAAAAGGGAATTCAGAGAGCAAGATTAATGAATTTACCGCAGGTATCTCTACTTGATATCTTCAACTCAATGGTTTGATGTGTTTGAAGTGGTATTATATAGGGTACAATACTTATGGTTCTATGTTTCAACAGCTTATGATTTCTTGAACTCCAATGGGAATAGTTTTAATGTGAGCATATGGTACAATTCAACCTATAAGAATGACTCAGGCCAAACATCTATTGCACTGGTGCGGGTTCCACGCTCGGTGAATCTGGTAAAGTTTTCCTTGATCCTACATAAGCATGTTTGGATTGAACTATGGAAATATTGTGCCTGACGTTTGACATTTGTACATTTTTTGAATGGTTGTTGGACAATAAGCTCTCTGCAGATACTAAAGAAGGGTTCCATGTTACTCAGGCTGTGATGATTTGTTATTCATTTATTTAGTGTTGCTGCGATAATAAAGTGGCTTTCAATCTCCAACAGTCCCAAGTCTAGAGGATAAAAAAAAAAATTGAATTGTAAGTGGAAGCCCATTGTTGAATGGCAATCTGCTTGCCAAACCGACACTCTCCTACCTACTTTCTAGATCTTTACGGTCCAACTCTCAGGCATCCTGGTGTAGTTTGTTCCAAGTCATATATTTGTCTCTCATGTATGCTCTGTCCGTTGTATTTAGAATGATCTATGGGGAGATCACATAGACCAGTCTGTCTATCTCAGATATTTAAGAAAAGATCCACCAGGGTGTCTTTTCAAGGTGACGCCATATTGGTCCTTGGATGCAATGAGCAGAAACTCATGCAGTTATCTATTGCCAGTAAAACACTAAGGAAATAGGTTTTGCTTAGAAGTTAGAAGTAAGTATCATTGACAAGGCAACAAATGGCCCCCTTTTCAGTTCACTGATGGTTTTCACTGTAATTGATTAATTGCATGGTCCTTTCTTTCAAAAAAGATGACTCGTGCTGGGGTGTCAAAACGAATCTCCAGAACTTTGTTTGGTCATATAATCCGAATCATATCTCCAGGACTTGTCCTTGTTAATTAATTGAATGGCCTTTATCTTTTAAAAGTGATGACTCGTCCCGGGGGCTTGAAACTAATCTCCTGCACTTTATCTTCAAAATGATCTAAGGTAGTTAAGATTGTTTAATGTCTTTTATATGGATCTTCTGTTTCCTTAGTCTATCATAACTTCTCCATCACCTGATGTGTCTTGGATCTTGGTTCATGTATCTCATCCAAGATTGCTCAATTGAGAGTTAAGATATATTTCTATTCCCTGCTTTCCTGATTTGGAATTTTCAGCATTTATCTTCTTATCTGCATCCTATGACTCTTGCATTAGATGACAAACTATGATAAATACTGACACTTAGAATGCACATGTTCATAGGTTTCCAATGCCTACCTTCAGTTTTTCCGAGGCCCAGGCACACAAATGATATTCGAGTTTGTTAAAGAAATGCCCAAACCTCAAACGAAGTTGAGGCTGGATTTATCATCTCTTCTGGGTACACTCTTCTTTACATGGGTCATTCTACAGCTATTCCCTGTAAGTTTGTTGATTTTTCTACATTTGTGTTAGGACTCATTTGTTTATAAGCATTTATGGTGACAGATGCATATGTATGTATATCATGTGTATATATTTTTAAATTATCATAATTTTCATGAGTGGTCAAATGTTAATTAACTTTTAAGATAACCCATCTGATGTCCCTTTTGTTGAGTGATCAATTGACATGACACAATGTTTTGTCAGGCCATTCCTTAGTTTGTTCGAAACACAAGATTCGTTAAAAATCTAGTGGCCTAATTATGTCCCAGTTTCCTGAACGTTGACCTCTAGCTCAACTTCTCCATAATTATGTACCATGGTTTATTGGATCACTTACTTGTAGCCCTAGGATCAGATATGAGTAATGGCTGCAACTGTGGTCACCCTTTTGGGAAAAAGGTTGCTAGCAAGATTCTTTTGTGAGAGCCGATTTCAATAATTACATCTAATATCAGATTGTTGGATGACATGTAGTACTTGTTGTATGATATGTATTAGATGCGTTTTTGTCACTATTTGGAGTTATCTAATCAGTCTGCCTTTTGTGTTGTAGGTTATTTTGACGTCCTTGGTTTATGAGAAACAACAGAAATTGAGAATCATGATGAAAATGCATGGGCTTGGTGATGGGCCTTACTGGATGATTTCTTATGCTTATTTTCTTCTAATATCTTTGGTCTACATGCTGTCTTTTGTGATATTTGGCTCAGTCATAGGTAATCTAATTAATACATCCAGTTAAGTGTAATCTAGTTTGACGTGGGTTCAAGTTTGATGTAGTTCACTTTGTTGCAGGCTTAAAATTCTTCACACTGAATGACTACAGCCTCCAGTTTGTGTTTTATTTCATCTATGTAAACTTGCAAATCTCGCTCGCCTTTCTTGCAGCTGCAATGTTTTCAAATGTTAAAACTTCTGCAGGTTTGTTGTTAGTTATTTGAACTTCTTGAGCTTTTTAAAATGGGTGAAATTTTGTTAGCTGACATGAATGTCATGCTTGAATATGCATGATTGCAGTTGTTGGGTACATTTGCGTCTTTGGAACTGGGCTTTTGGGAGGCTTTCTTTTCCAATTCTTTATTCAAGATACATCATTCCCAAGTAAGTGGTAGAATTTTTAAATAGAGCATCTGTCATGTTGTCTATGAGGCTTTGCAGACTACTTTTGTTTCAACAAGAACCATCTTTTGGTGAGAACTAACATTTCGATTTGGTGGCTTTTTGATTAGCCAAACTCAATTATGCACAAAATACATACTTAGGCCTCCCCAATGACGTCATATTATGTAGTTAATTTAAAGAATAGTAGATGGTGAGGAATAAGGTTTTTTACAGTGTGCTCTGCTGACACTGCCCTCTATATTGTAAAGGATAACGTCGGCATACATGGCAACGAGATTCAGCACACATATTTTTACTGTCACAGTCATTGTTGCAATAAAATTCTTTTAGATTTGTCTCAATCATTGGAGGATATGAGCATGCATTCAAATTAAAGCTCTGGTTTGATATGGGTTGAAATACTGGTAGTAGTTTTCTTTATGTATGCCATATACCAAAATGCTGTTGGATCTCTCTGTCAACCTGTTGGTACCTTTAAAGTCAGTATTTGATGTAATCTTCTGTATTCGATTTTCCATAATTTTTTTAAGATGTGGTCTACTCATTGCGAAACTTTTTTTTATTTGTAGGAGGATGGATCATTGCAATGGAATTATATCCTGGCTTCTCTTTATATCGTGGTTTATATGAGTTTGCACAGGCTTCCTTCACTGGAAACTTTTTGGAAACCCATGGGATGCGATGGGGAGACTTGAGTGATAGCGTAAATGGGATGAGGGAGGTCTTGATTATCATGCTTGTTGAGTGGTTCGTGGTGCTTTTCATTGCATATTACATTGATCAAGTTGTGTCATCAGGAAGTGGAAAAAGTCCTCTATTTTTCTTACGAAACTTTGGAAAGAAGCCTTCAACTTTTCGGAGACCAAGTTTGCAAAGGCAAGGGTCCAAGGTTTTTGTTCAGCTGGATAAGCCTGATGTCAGTCAAGAGGTAGGCCTTTTGTCCCTTACCGGTATACTTGGTCTTATTTGTTCATATAGTTTAGATGGGGGATAAATAGGCACTTGGTGAGTAGACTGAAATACTAGTCTACTGCTTTATATGTTGCATCTTCAAGGGGTGGAGGTCCCCTAAGGTGGAATTGTAATATGTTTGAATTATACATATTGTCCATCAAAGCACTCCTATAATTTCCTATCCTTCCTCTTAAAATTCTTTTTCTCAATTCCATATAAACATTATCAGATTCTTGTCTTCTCTTCAGTGCTTTAAGTCACTGTGCTATACAGGAAGGTTACTTAATTTATTGATTGAATGAGAACTTTCAACGTCCTGTCTTGTGAGCTGGATAATATCTTTGATATCGCCTTATGTTTCTATTATAGCAATGCATTTTTATGGGTTTTTTCCTTTCTGATATCTTCCAAGTTGCTTCAGGTCTGAGGTCACAATCAACATTTTCATATTCTTTTTCTTCTATCTTCAGAGGGAAAAGGTCGAGCAGCTGCTACTTGAGCCAAGCTCAAGTCATGCCATCATCGTTGACGACATAAAAAAAGTATATCCAGGAAAGGATGGAAACCCAGCAAAATTTGCAGTGAGAGGCTTATCTCTTGCCTTGCCTCAAGGGGAGTGCTTTGGTATGCTTGGCCCCAACGGTGCTGGCAAGACTTCTTTTATTAGTATGGTCAGTATAAAATTGCATTTTGCTCTTCAAATTTTACTTGGAAAAAGTTTCTTCGGTTTTTCTTAGAAGTGAGCTCATGAAGGTTGGGTATTAGTCCCTGAAATAATATGGGGGAACATAAGAAATTTGAAAATCTTCATGTTTAAGCATTTGGTTCTTTTCATGCTACCCTTGAAATGTCTAATGCCTGGATGTGATTTGATTGCTTCTTTTGATAAAAGGAATAGCAATCTTTACTTGGTTTACCTTGCTATATATTGGCTTCGCTATTACATTTTTCTCGGGTTCATTGTGTGAAGTTATGTTAAATGGTGTTTACCTTGCAAATTTTGGCCTAGTTGCTTGCCATATCAGAAACACATTCGCTCTTCTGCTTTCTGTATTATTCAACAGTTGACATGTGGCCATTAACAGATGATTGGTCTTACGAAGCCAACCTCTGGCACAGCATATGTCCACGGTCTGGACATACGGACTGATATGGATGGAATCTATACAAGTATGGGCGTATGCCCACAGCACGAGTAAGCCTGTTTCCTCCTGCACTTCATAAAAGCAATTATCTTCTCTCTCTCTCTCTCTCTCTCCCTTCCTCCTTCCCTTTTTAAATGTAGAATCCTGATATACATATTTCTTTTTGACAACCTTAGCCTGCTTTGGGAAACTCTTACTGGACGGGAGCACCTACTATTTTACGGTAGACTGAAGAACCTCACTGGTTCTGCCTTAACAGAAGTGAGTCAATGTTTTTGTTTGGTGGGATATGGTCATGTAAAGGTTCAGCATCAGAGAGCAATTGAATCTCAAAGGAGAAAATTTAGCATGGCCTTGTATTTTGTTTTGAGAATATTAAGAAGTAAATCATGGCTGAAACTAGTTTTCAAAGGAGTATTTCTGGTTGTTATCCTTAACACCATGAATTACTGTTTGTTTGAGGTTGTGAATTGAATGCAAAAGGGCTATAAATTGGAAGTCAATATATAAACTTGGACATGTACTGCGCTTGTTTTCTCCAACCCACTAGAATTTGATAGCTGTAAAGGTTTAGAAGGAGCGACTGTTTAGTTGCTAGCCTTTTTCTACTGGAAAACTCTTGACCTCCAATTTTCGACTCCCATTTTCTTACTGTAGGCGGTGGAAGAATCTCTTAAGAGTGTCAATCTGTTTAATGGTGGGGTTGCTGACAAGCAAGCTGGTAAATATAGTGGAGGTATGAAGAGGCGGCTTAGTGTTGCCATATCATTGATTGGTGACCCCAAAGTATGTCTTCATCTCTGTTCAACTCCAATCTACTTTTCTTCATGAGACAGGTGTATGTCGAAGCTCCTCTGTTTCTACTTAGGGTCTTAACTCTTGGAAATTTTGCAAGGTTGTTTATATGGATGAGCCCAGTACTGGCTTAGATCCAGCTTCAAGAAACAATTTGTGGAATGTTGTGAAGCGTGCAAAGCAAGATCGGGCTATCATTCTCACCAGTAAGCACTCCTCCTGCTACCCGTAATTGTAGAATTTGAAACACCAGAAACTCATAAAAGTGGGTTAGAGATTAACTGAACCTATTTTCGTCCAGGCTGTATATGGTCCCATCCTAATGGTTTAACTATGCATTTTCTTATGAGATAACAGTGCGACAATAATTGTTACCTCGTTAATTTGCTGATGGAACTTGTGTTTGTATTTTCAGCACATTCGATGGAAGAGGCAGAGGTTTTGTGTGATCGATTAGGGATTTTTGTTGATGGCAGCTTGCAGTGCATGGGAAATCCTAAAGAGGTAAGTTCATGTTGATAATACATGACTTGTATAGAGTGGGTTCCGTTTGAGTACTTTCCACCTTAGATCTATCCTGAGGTATTTCCACATTGAGATACTACAAGGAACAAACCTTGATCATTATTTTACCAGTCACCTGTAACCACTCCCCACGCCCGCCGCAAAAAAGAAGAAGTTGAAATTCATATTGGATACTCTAGGTGGTTTCTCTTCTTTTGCGAAAAGCAGGGTGCAAAAGATTAAGATTTTAGCATTAAGGATTCAAGGATAAAAAGGAAAGGAATAGGGAACACAAGTAATATGTTTCTCTTGTCAATGTTACTTTCTATGCATAAGAGGAATGGAAATTTAAGTAATCTGAAAAGATTGCAATGTTGTGAAAGGAAAATAAAATCTGCATTGCCTTCTTTGGGAAACGTCGATTTATATTATGCACATGGGTGGATAAAGTGTGGTCGTTTTCAGTGTCTGGCAAGCTACATTTTCTTTTCAAAGCTGAAAGTTTTTTCAAAGCTAGTCTTTATGCACAATGCAGTTCCACTACAATGTTGTTGTTCAGTCCTAGCTGAAATTTTCTCGATTCCTAATATCTACGAATGATCTGAGCCACCTTTGTCATGGTTCCATGCTTAGAACCTCATAATTCTTTTCTTTCAATAAATCACAACCATCTAAAGAGTCAAACTAAAAGCAATATAAAGGGAAGCAGCTCTTATAAGGTGAAGATGACTTTTCAATAACACTTGCTTCTCGCCAAGAAAAAAAAAATAACACTGGCTTCTCTATTTGTGCATGATAGCTTAAAGGTCGATATGGAGGATCTTACGTGTTTACAATGACAACATCTTCGGATCACGAGCAAGATGTTGAGATCATGGTGCGGCATCTCTCTCCACAAGCTAACAAAATATACCACATTTCTGGAACCCAGAAGTTTGAGCTGCCCAAGCATGAGATCAGAATTGCTGATGTGTTCCAAGCAGTAGAGAACGCAAAAAGCAGGTTCACAGTTTTTGCTTGGGGTCTTGCTGACACCACTTTGGAAGATGTTTTCATCAAGGTTGCTCGTGGGGCACAGGAATTCAATGTGTTGTCATGACTGTCTGATCATGATATGTTCTTTATAATAGGACATTACTTTTATTTCTGAATTAGTACTCTGAAGATAGGCTTTTCCTTAACGGCTATGCATTCGGCTGATGTTTTTGTTACCCTAGTTTTGTAATATCTTTATATTTGTTATATATCTTTTTTCTGTTTTCCTTTTTTCCTCTTGGCAAACTCATTTTAGATACCTGTATAGACATGTTCTTATAGAAAGTAATAAAAGTCAAATATCTTCCTGAAAGTCATGTGTTTTCCTTTCTCTTACTGTCCTTTTTGGTTCCATTTGCCGAGACATACACAGCAGAGGCAGCATTCTCCCTTACGATTAATCTATCTCGCCGGGATCATTTTTCTTACGTTGCAGATGGCCCTAGGCGCAACGTAAAGAAACTTCTCGAATGATGTAGAAAAAAAAAAGAGAAGACTTTCAAATGCTACGGTACTGAACAGATTTTCATCATTGCAGGACATGAAAGTTGCCTGCATATATAAGTAGAAGAAAGAAAATAAAAAAAAAATGATTTGCTGTTCATTTAAGCTGAAGACTCAGGCAAATCAAAGATTATTAACGGGGCCGTCAAGTTTAATGCCTTTCCTGTACTTTTGATGGCAAATCACTACCGCCGCTTACCGGGGTGCTCTTGCAAGCATGCACGAGTTGCCTTATGCTTTTGTTAATTATGGGTTCTACGGACCACAAGTAAACATAAGACTTTTTGCAAATCCAACTACAATTTATGCCCGTGGCAAGGTCTTTCTGCTTTTGTTGGCTTCAAAAATTAATATGAAAGGAAAGATAAAAAGCTCACTTTTAGCGAGGAGATGAGAGAGCGATCCAATCTCTTCATTAGATTATGTAGATGTCTGTGGGAGGGAATTCGAACCCACCAATCGGACGAATTTAGATATGAGATCTTAAAAGGGAATCAGTTCCGGCTTATTTAAATTCCAACAAAAGAACTAATTTTTTTTTCTCCTCCTACCATGAGAGGCAACACCTAAATAGGAAAAAAAAAATAAAGAGTTTCTTTTTAATTTAACGATTATTTTTTTTTAAAAAAAATTTACATTCAACCACATGAAAAGGAAGGAAAGTAAGGCATGGAGTGCACTTCAAAACATTGCACTTTAAGAAGGGTTAAGGACATATATAAGTCCTCTAATCTATTTTTTTTAACTCGTTGGCAGCCTTAGGATCATCTGTTAAGACATATAATTAGGACTTAAGCTGTAGGAGGGAAACCGAACCCCTATATCCTAAGTACTTTGCCTCGAATAATCTTCTTTAACTTGTTGCCTGTTGGAAGGAAACTAGAAAGCAAAGCAGCAAGAGCTTATCGAGTAAGGTTAGTGAACAATCCGATTTAGACCCAAATGTGCGAAAAATACCTAGAGGGGGGGTGAATAGGTATATTAAAAAAATTTATCCAATAGCAATTTTCTTTTTCAATCCACAACCTATTCTCTGAAATTTAAACTCAATCAATCTTTAACAAGGTTCAACTACCTTATTACAAATCATATATGCACAAAGTACAGATACACAGTAAATTCACAAATCTGAAAAACAGAGATAACAGAAGAACCTTAAAGTGACTCCGAAGTAACTGTACTGGGCAGAACTAAGATTTTTCAGATTAACTTTGTACAACCTAATCACAATCAATTGCTTATCTAAACCTTAAACAACCACCGCCAGAAATCTGATTCACCTACTTAATAGCACAGATAAGCAGTACCAGAAAACTATAACACGCAGTAACTCAATTTTCCCCAACACAGAAATTAATAAACAACAATAAAGACTATTCCGAAGATACTGCAAGACACTCTTAAGAAACTACAAACTCGCAGAACAGAGAAATGATAAAATCACAAAGAATACTTACCAACCGAATCAGTGAGTATATCTACCAAATATCACAGTTGAATACTCACAACACAAAGAAAACAATTGGTTAGTAAAATAGCAATTAATCAAAGCAAGAAACAATGATAAACATGTAACACCGAAAATGGTTACGAAGAGAAACTCCCTAAGGAACGTCCTTAAGGAGAAAAACTCTCCGGGCCCGTAGGCCGTTCGAATCCACTAGCTTCCAAAAGTTACAAGGTGATCTATTGAAGACTAACCTAGCCTAACAACAACCCTTGAATCAAACTCGGTTTACCAAACCGAATCACCACTCGAACATAGAACCTTTATGTTCAACACGGAAGCCACGATCTCTGAACGACAATAGATCTCCTCACACAAACCTTGTGCAATCTAGGGCCAAGGCTGAAACCTTCAGCCTCACTGATTCAGAACCTCTGAATCTCCAATCTTCACAAAATCGAATTGGGGGAAAACTCTGGTGATCTTCTAATTCTTTATCTTCCAATCAATCAACACACCAAACTCTTCACGAAATCAGCTCTCCATCATCACATAGAAGACAGATCAGATCAGCACACATGAGCTCTTCAAATCTTGGAGTTCACCGAATCTTGGAAGCAAAATATCTGAAACTCTTTGTAACCAAAAATCTGTTTGCACTCTGTTATGCGAAATCCTTGTATACCCGTGAGATGTAGATCCTCTTTTGCTTTCCTTCTCAAGTCTTCTAGAATCATAGAAAAAGTCCAGATTGCCCTTAATGAGACTTTCTTTATGACCAACGGTACATCACTTGCTTTTCTCCTACTAGAGACAACCGAAAAAGACTAAAGGGCCCCTAAATAAAAATGGTCACGTGGGCATGCCAAAATAATTGCCTTAACAGTTAGTTTCTCCAGTCAAGTGAGTCTGAAGCCAAGGTTTTTATTTGGCAGATTACTCATTAATTTTCATGCTGTTTCGGGCTCAGACATTAATATGAGAAGGTCCAACAAATTCGAAGACCTTCTATAGTTCTATATATAAGGAATTCTGAGCCCTGTAAACTAAAATCTTCGGTTTAAGTGTCTTTAGGGGTTATTTGAAATTTATAAATCAGAAACTTATAAGGTACCCCAAATTATCGGTAATTGAAATTTTAAATTATCATTTTTTTCTAGAAAATACAAAAGTCAAAGCTCCCATACAAACATTATAAGTACTTGGATAAATGTTGGGTATTAACCAGTGGCGGAACTAGGACCAAAATTCAGGGGGGTCGAATTCTAAAGACGAAATGATAACATTTTTTTCCCTTTATAATGCTAAAAATTGTCTTACAATTACAATATCAAAAATTAAAGACTAAAAGCATTAAAAATATTACAATACAAGTACTGTGCTATGTACTGCGACTGAGAGGTGACAATTGCATCCTACGATTTTACATATTTTGAAAATGTTACAAAACGGCTTCGTTCTCTTGTGACAAACTTATCCATTATCTAAATAAAATAAAATAAAATGAATGTATCAATATATTATATTCCAGTTACTAAAAGCCATGTGGAGATGCAAAGTGAAGTCTCCTGTTCATGAACACATGTGGAGATTCAAATAAACAGTGAAAAATAGATGACAGCCAATTCCACAAAAGCAAAAGAGTACAACAGTTGTCAAAATATAGAAACAAACAATTGCTGAAGTTCTAAAATTAGTGCTTCCCTTTGCTCCATGCAATGACACATTTGTCTACCTAGAAGTGCAAAATACTCATCCACCTCATGATATTTTGGCAATCAACTTTGTTCTGCAAATTTTGGCAATCAACTTTTTCTTCGTTTTTTTTTCTTTCATTCTTTGACTAAGTTAACGTCCATACATAGTGGATATCTAAGTCCACATAATATTGTACCTCTGAATAGAGGAAACAACACCTAACTCTTATGATCAGACATCGAGACTTTCACAGACACCCAGCGAGGGTATACCCAGGGAAGAAAAAAAGTGGGTCGCGGGAACAACCTGCAACCGTACTATCCAAATAATTGAACAATATTTTTTTTTGCAAAAAGTTACAATAGGAGCTTTTAAGTTTTTTTAATATAATATGCAAAAATAAGGAAAAAAAGCAAAAAATGAGAGAGTGAGAGGTGTGAGGACTGATGGTGCCAGTTTAGCTCATTTCTGCTGTGTGGACTGATAGAAAATGTCAGACGATGTTATTGCAGTTTTCTGGGTTAGGGGTATTGGGCCCAGGCTTTATGTGTAAAACATATGTATAGTTCGTATGAGCCTGAGCTTCAGGGGTATCGGGCCCAGACTAACTTAATTTTTTTAAAAAATAATAATAAAGTAATGAAAAAAAAAATTGTGGCGTGAGGGGTAGCGACCGCCCAGGGTCGCTACCCCTTCGTTCCGCCTCTGGTATTAACGCCCCACAGCTTGGCACAAGGAATTATAGTGAAGATCTTCCGCAACAAAAGCAATGAGACCAGTCAAAGATAAAAGAAAATCAAGACAACAACTATTGTGAGAATCTTTCGCAAGAGATAGAGCTTCTTCACATCACAAGGGATAATTGGTAGGGGTGAACTTGAGAGTAATGAAATTTCCAACTTTAAGAGATAGAGAAACCATGATGGTTGATACGTGAAAGTGCTCACAGTGCCTCTGATACCGAGAGGAAAAATAGGAATACAGGAAGTAAAAGATATTTCTTTGTTTATTCCGAAAACGTTAAAGCAAAAACACTCTAGCGTACAACTATTTAAAATAGAATTATTCTGCATACTGTATAAAAGTATTTAATGAGGCAATTAATGACATGACAACTTTTGACTCTTTTCAGCAAATTATGCAACGGTTCTTAGCTTTCAACGTTTTGCTTTGATTTCTGATGTCTTCCTATTTTTACTTGCCGCAACTTCGGGAACTTAACTTCAGCTCTTTATATGATTCTACGACTTTTGCTATTTCTTTTTATCTTTAATTGCGGCAATCTATTTTTGAATAGGGCCGATTTCTTTCTATCTTTAATTGCGGCAATTTATTTTTGAATAAGATGCAACGGCTCTTTCTTCAACGGATACTGCTTTTGATTTCTTAATTTATTTCTATCTTTAACTACGGAAAATCCTCATAATAGTTGTTGTCTTGATTTTCTTTCATCTGTGGGGCGTTAATTTTGGGCGGCTACCTTTTTAACTTTTACATGTGTAGGAGCGGAGAAAACTCCATTTTGAAGACAAAGAGCGAATGAAAGTAAAGGACAAAGAGCTAATCCATCGAGGAGCGTAGTCCGAAGCATGAAAACTCTACTCTCCCCCCGGTCAAAGTCGTGTCCCATTTTTTTCCGCAAAGAAACGAGGTACAACAAGAAAATAAATGTAAAGTTAGGTAGTTAGTGAGAAAATAACCGAGGTACCATTTTTTTCTCATGCAATTTTGACCATTTCTTAGGGGGACCGGACAACTGCCTCCAAGTCCCGACATGGAGACGGCCCATCACGCGATTTGTTGGTCATTGGATATGAAAAATAGTATAAGGGGTTATTTCTGTTACATATAATATAAATAATTCATCTATAAAATTTGTTATAATATTATTTATAATAGAAATAATATGTTAGATTTAAAATATTATGTGAAATTATCATTTATTTATTTTTTTAAAAGATAGTTTTTATTATATAAATTATATTATTTAACACCATCTTTAAATGTTGGACCGAATTCTCCTCAAGTGTTAGACCCAACACAGCTTAGGTTTCGTACGCAAAACCTTATATTTGTAGCCCAAAACAGCTAAAGTGGTGCGTTGGTCGCTAAGAAAAAAGAAATGGTGTGTTGGTCGTCGGCCTCTCTATTTCCCATGTGGCCGGTGCCCAACCCATGACTTGGAAGTCTAAATAATGCATACAATTGATTGGACAAGACCCTTTTTCTTCTCGTGGCAGCCCAACTCCCCTCTCTTCTTTGGGTCAAGAAAATGTCCCTTTCGTACTTCGACCGTGTGTTTTGGCTTGCCACTGTCGACAACTACTTTACTGGTGGGGCAAAATTGTTCGAAGCATGCAGAAGTCTCTGCATTGGAAATAAATGTCCAATTATGTTAGGTGATTGGGAATTAAGATTTTATGTAATTATTATTCGAATTATATAGTATAATTATATTATTGAATTTGAACAAAAAAAAATATAAAGAATCTCAATCTGTTGTTCCAAGTCAGAGTAATTAATTTACACAGAACTCTCACAGTTTTCACCATTTCTTAGGTTGTGTTTGTGTTGAAATATTTTTGGTGTTGGGTTTTGTGTTGGTATTGAGTTTAGTGAAAAAGTGAAGAAAGAGGTAATTTTTTATATTTTTTGATGGGAGATAGAGAGATTATATTGTAGTATTTTATTAGGAGAGAGAGAATATTTTGAGAAAAATTGTTGGTGCAAACGCACAGACTTGGACGTTGTTGTCTTCTAAGGGTGCGTTTGCACCAACGTCCAAGTCTGTGCACGGAACAACCCATCAAGCGAGGGCCCACGTTATGCGGTTGTGATTCGAATTAGGGTAGGACTTTATATAAATCCCAAAAATAGAGTTAAACAAACTATGAAAGAGAGAAGAACCAAATTAGGCTGCGTTTGCGTGTTAAAATTTTACACTCTCTAAAATTTTAACACAATAAAATATTAGAATATAATCTCTCTCTCCCATCAAATCACTACTTTTCACTACAAAAATATAAAAAATTACCTCTCTTTACTTTTTCACTAAACCCAATATCTAAAATTTTAACAACACTAAAATTTTACAAAACAAACAAACCCTTAGTAGAATGAAGTTAATTCATTTTACAAAAGGGTTAAGTACCCATGTAATCCATTGATGTAAGTTTCTCCCGTATACATTTTCAGTGTCAGTGTGGTATGAAACAAGAAACTCTCCTCTCCACTTGTTCAACACGCCGCCCATTTTTTTTCCGCAAAGAAATAATGTACAATATGGAAATAAATGTCCATCCAATTACATCAGGTCGTTGGTCCAAATCAGAGTAATTAATATACTTGAGACTTTCCCTACGCAGTTTTGATTGTTTCTTTGGCGACAACTGCGCCATCCAAGTCCCTCCACGGAGCAGGCCCCATCAGGCTAGGCCCATGTTACGAGGTCGAGATGTGAAGGGTACTTGGGTTGTGTTTGTGGGGCGAGGGTCTGCTGCAGTTCGGGTGATCGAACTGCAGCAGCAGTTTGCTGCAGTTGTGAGGGGCGGGCGTGGGTCCCGCCCCTGTACTGTTCATGCCCGAACAGTACAACACTGTTCGGGCATGAACAGTACAGGCGTGGGTCCCGGGCGGGACCCACGCCTGCCCCTCACAACTGCAGCGAACTTTGCTGCAGTTCGGTCACCCGAACTGCAGCAAAGCCTCGCCCGTGTTTGTGTTGTAATATTTTTGGTATGAGAATATGTGTTGGTATTGAGTTTAGTGAAAATGTGAAGAGAGAAGTAATTTTTTATATTTTTTGTAATTTTTTATATTTTTTATGGGAGAGAGAGATTATATTGGAGTATTTTATTAGGAGAGATAAAATTTTGAGAAAAATTTTAGTTGCAAACGCAGCCTTAGGGTAGGGCTTTATATAAATCCCAAAGGTAAGAGTTAAATATCCCATGAAAAAGAGAAGAATTAAATTAGTAGAATGAAATTATTTCGTTATATATTTATCACTGCATATATATATATATAACCTATTAACCAGTGTGGCAGTGTTGGACTATACATTTAGAAGCAAATATATGTCACAATAGCTTAGAGACTAAAAGAAGAAAAAAAGTATTTGTCATAAACTTCTAGAGGAGGGCAGAAGATCTCTCTTTCTCTTGAAAAGGCTTTTTTTTTTACCGTATTCACTTAAATCCAATTTTCAATCCCGGCACTTGAAAATCTTCAGCGGCTCACATGAGCCAAAATACAAGCTAGCTTGAGTTGGAATATCCGGACTTGTGAAATGCTATTTAAGGGGAGAATGAGTACCAAGTTCTCCACTACTACAACTGAAGATGGCTACCAAGTTGTCCACCACCATTCTATTTTGTTTGATTGCATTTCTCGTCTTTGCTAATCATGTTGCGCCCCGACAAATCACGGAGGTTCCTCAACACAGTGAGCAATTTCATCTGTTTACTTATAGTTTCCCCTTTTCATTATTTCTATGGGTGGAACAAAAATTTAATTTCTCTTTGTATTGCCTTCTAGCATCATTACCTTTATTTAGACTATATTTTTTTTTTCTGATTTTAAAAACATTTTTTTTAATCTAAAAACAATTTTTCATCTAGACATTATTTTTAATCTTATAACTATTAATTGTCAATCTCTAATAAAATTTTCTATATCATCATTAATCTTAATGTTTTTTTTGTTACAAAAAATAACATAGAGACCAAAACATAAATTTCTCCAAACTTTTAATTAATAAATTTTGCCTCTAACAAAAATTTAATTTATTTGTAAATATATTGTATACCTTCCCAATCTTCAAAAAAAAAACCTAAAAAATACAGCTCCAAATTTTTCATAATGATTATATAGAAAAAAAACTTCTCATTTCAAATTAATTAATTTCTCCCATTGTTTATTTCATTTGGCCTCTTTTGCAGAAGAAACGGAAGGACAAATATTAGGCCGTGGGCGCTCGTGTCAAAAGGCTCCGCCGGATGACCCCCCGCCGGATTGTCGTCCCCCGGTTGTCAATCAAGCAGGCCTTCCGTAATCCATAGAGCCCTGAGAAGGAAATCAGTGGTGGCTTTGAGTGGTTCTGTGAAGTTATTTGGATCCATTAACGGCAAATAAGAACTCTCACCAGTTCTTATTTTCATATATATATATTGTCAGTAGGGCAGTATAGCTATATTTGTTGGTCATGTACAAGTCCAAGTCAGAGTAAGTAATTTACCAAGAATTTCCCCAGCAGTACTTATGACTATTTCTCATAGACCAAATGGAGAAATTCATATGAAAGTACTTATACACGGACAATTTGTTTTATTATATATATTGATATCATATTTAATATGTTTACACCATTATTACTTACTTATTTTTTACTTTTTAAATATTATTTTTCATATCTATCTTTTTGGATATTAAAATTGACGTCTTCTAATTATATAATCATAGGAATGAAGTTTACTGAAAAAAGAAATTATGGTTATAGTGGTTGTATTGTGTGGTCTGAATTGTGTTTTTAACATCTGTGTAATTGATTTATATTTATGATTGAGAAATTATGTAATTATACGATTATTGACCGACCTAATTCAAATATATGACTTGAGGTTCATGATGAGGACGTCACAGCGTCAGTAGTGACGCCGACAACGAAGAAGCTAGCTTCTTTTCTATATGTCAACCATCTTAAATAGTCGACACCAATCCATACCCAGGTAGTTCTGATTCATGGGATGATTCTGCGTCATAGATGCACTACCAGAAAATTTATTTTAGGTGTCAAAAAAATTTGTTACCAAAGCAGTTCGTTATTTTTTTAGCCTCCATTTGAGAGAGAAAATACCTTGAATATTTGAGATCCAAATAACTAGATTTTTCTCTCAATAAGTCATCACAAATCCAACTAATTTGATGTCTTCATAGTGCTGAAGGAATTTAACAGCCGAAGTTCCAGTGTGGAAGAATGAGATCGTTCGTAAATAGTCCGTAAGAAGAACCTCAGCGTCTAAGGTGGTTACAACATGTTGAATGAATTCGAGTAAGGTTATTTGGATTATTACATCAGGGGTTGTTAAGAGTAAAGTGGTTTTGCCAGTGTCTAAATCACTGTTTTGAAGGTTTTTTTTAGCGGATTTTGGACAGTACTGATAATCTGGATAAAATTTTATTTTGAAGGGTGCTTTAAAAGTTTTCAGTTTCATCAACAAAATCTCGTATGTGATTGGAGTTTGATTTATTTATCTCTTCCATTAGGTTCGAACAATATAAGTGTTGTTTGTTTACCTAAGTTTTGGGGAATATTCTCAAAATTTTGGGAATCTTTTGAATGTTGAAGTTTATTGGGGTTTATAAAAAGTTTGAAGTGTATGTGTAAAAGTTGAAAATTTTGAAGTATGTTTATTTTGTTGGAAATGTTGAGCCCCCAAAATTTTGAGCAAACAAACATGTCCATAGACCGGTTTCATCTAACATTGTTCAAACACATTCGAAAGGTAAAAACACAATTGTCAGCAAATGTCCGAATGGGAAAGAAGGGTATCGAACCAAAAAACGATGAATCTTTAATTTTTGTTTGGATGAAATAAACCAAAAAACATGCACTCGTCCGAGTGGTAATATGTTTGTTCGAACGAATTTTTTTTGAAACAGACTGTCCATTTTGTAGAAGTTAGACTTCTGAGATTAATTTTTAGATTTGAAAATTTGAGGATTTCTTAGAAGTTAATTAAAGTGTTAGACCAATAAGAACAGAGCACATTAAAAATTGACAACGTCAGACATGCAACAAGAGATACAATGATGAAGCACATACGTTTTTTTTTCTAAGCAAATGCTAATATCATTCAACAAGAAATGGAAATACAGTAAATAAATCACAAAATGCAAGTGCAGAACACAAAGATCCCAATGGGCCAGCTACAAGACCAAAGGGGCATATAGGTTGAAACATCAAAGAAAAATGATCAATTGACCATAGCAAAGGGATTGTGACACCCAAAAGAACCAGGAGAACACAAACGGATCTAAGATCCATGTCCAAGTTGAAAACACTAGGAGACGGAGTCGGTCGCCAGAGGAGAGGATGCAAGCGTCGACACCTCAATCCCACCTCCTCTGAGAGACTTCCATGTCAACGCCGGCAGAATAGGGAGACTCACAAGAGTGGCTCCCAGCAAAAGGCGGAGTCACAACAAGTGGATCTCGCCGATGTGCTAGGCACGAGAGATTCACTTGCTCCCAAAGTGGCGCGTGAAGCATCACAAACCAGCACCGAGTCGTCGAACACGAGACGGTTGGAAAATCTGAGGTGCGTGTCGGTCGGAGCTTCGCAAAAGTCAACAAATATCCCTTGAACCAGTTAGAAAGATGATTATTAGAGCACGTGTTATAACAGATTCTGTTACTTATTCATTATGTATCAATTAGCTTAGTTACAGCTAATTCCAACTATATACAACTTACATAAACACGTCTCTCTGTATATAAATACAAGCTTTGTACTGCTATATGATTTAATACCAATAGACAAGAATTATACAATTCTCTGTTTCCTTTGTATTTTTCTGCTTCTATACATTTCATCATGGTATCAGAGCAAAATACTTCTGAAACCCTAGCTTCCGCAATTGAGAATGATAAATCTAGCAGTCTTTATTTTCTGCACAGTGGAGATAATCCGGGAACTATCTTAGTTTCTCAGATCCTTAGTGGAGAAAATTACTCAAGTTGGCGCCGATCCATGGAGATGACTCTCAGTGCGAAAAACAAACTACAGTTTGTTAATGGCAGTCTTCCAAGGCCTTTGATAGAAGATCCTTTATGGACAAGATGTAATGACATGGTTGCATCTTGGATTTTGAACTCAATCACCAAAACACTTGCTAAGAGTGTGATGTACATAGACACAGTAGCTGGAATATGGAAAGATTTGAATGAACGTTTTTCTCAAGGGAATGGACCACGAATTTTCCAGATCCAGAAGTCTATAGTTTCCCTGTCTCAAGGAAAGGATAGTGTGAACACTTATTTCACTAAATTGAAAGCCTTGTGGGAAGAACTTTCAACTTACAAACAGAATCTATTCTGTTCTTGCGGCACATTCAAATCATCTGCTTATAATCAAGAATGCATCATGCAATTCTTGATGGGACTCAATTATTCATATGCATCTATTCGTGGCCAGATATTATTAATTGAACCTCTTCCTTCAATTAATAAGGTTTTCTCATTAGTAGTTCAAGAAGAACGTCAAAGAGATGTTTCAGTTGCTGATTCTCCCTCTGTTGAGAACACTGCATTTCTCACTAGATCTCAGCTTTATACCTCTAGGTTTTCTTCACGAAGAGACAAGCCAACTTGTAGTCATTGTGGAATTGTAGGTCACACTATTGATAAATGCTACAAGGCTCATGACTATCCTCTTGGCTATAAGTTTAAAACTAAGACTGCTACTGCTGTCAACTCTGTTTCTTCTGCTGCTGCTGTGCTGCCATCTACTGGATCTCTATTTACAATGGAACAATGCAAGCAGCTCTTGGCACTGATACAGTCATCCTCCTCAACCTCGGATGCACCTCAGTCTGCTTATGGTCTACAAGCTAGTCATGTTTCTGATATGTCTTCATTAAACATGGCAGATAATTCAGATTTTTCTTCTTCCACTTGGATTGTGGACACGGGAGCTACTGACCATATGGTCTCCTCCCTTTCTTTGCTGACTTCTATTTCTTCTGTGACCTCTTCATTTGTTAAACTTCTGAATGGATCCACAGTTCCTGTTAGTCATATTGGCACTGTCCAACTTTCTCCTTACATCTTGCTTAACCATGTTTTGGTTATACCATCATTTTCCTTTAATCTTCTTTATGTCAGTGCTCTAATCAAACAAGTTAGTTGTTGCCTAACTTTTCTTCATGATCGTTTGATTATTCAGGACCTGCACAGCTTGAAGACGATTGGTTTGGCTAAGGAACATGTTGGCCTCTATCATTTGGTTCAAACAAATTCTGGTGTATTGCATTCCACTTCCTCTGTTTGTTCTTCATTACCTAGAGCTTGTAATTCCACTAATAATTCTGCCATTTTATGGCATTGTAGGTTAGGACATCCATCTTTTTCTCGTATGCAATTTCTTAAAGATTGTATAACAGATTTTTCTTTGCCAAACATTACTCATTGCAATATTTGTCCTATGGCTAAACAACATCATCTTCCTTTTCCAATATCTGTGCATAAATCTACTACTGTGTTTGAGTTAGTTCATCTTGACCTATGGGGACCTTTTGCTGTTCCCGATTCCAATGGTTTTAGATATTTCTTAATAGTAGTAGATGACTTTAGTCGCTGCACTTGGACATATCTTCTTGCTGCCAAATCTCACACCTTTGCTCATATACAAGCTTTCTTTACTCTTGTAGAAACTCAGTTTAATACCAGAATTAAGAACATTAGATCTGATTTTGGTACTGAGTTCTCTTTGTCATCATTTTTTGCCTCTAAAGGTGTTATACACCAACACTCTTGTGTAGCTACTCCCCAGCAAAATGGAATTGTTGAGCGAAAGCATCAACACATTCTAAATGTTGCTCGAGCTCTTCGGTTCCAGGCTGGTCTTCCACTCTCTTTTTGGAGTGATTGTGTGCTTACTGCCACATACCTCATTAACAGAGTTCCTTCTCCTTTATTAGGGCATAAATCACCTTATGAAATTATGTTCTCTTGCAAACCAAGCTATAAACACCTTCGTGTCTTTGGTTCTTTTTGTTATGTTTCCACTTCTCATATAGGTCGTCATAAGTTTGATTCTAGAGCTGATCCTTGTATTTTTCTTGGATATCCCTATGCTATGAAAGGTTACAAAGTGTATCATTTAACTACTCAAAAGACTTCTATTTCTCGTAATGTGGTCTTCCATGAACACTTGTTTCCTTTCAAAAATTTTCCACCTTCTCGTTCAACTCACTCTAGCTTGCCTATTTCTGCTCTTGACTATGATTCTCTTACATCAAATCCTTTGCCTAATAATTTTTCTTCTACTGATGTTCCTTCTCCTTCATCATCTTTCGAAGCACCTACAGAATCTGCTATTGCTTCTCCTGAATCTGCCATTGCATTTCCTTCTGCTACTCATTCCTTACCTGCATCTGAACCTGTTTCTATGCCTCCTTCTATTCCTTTAATTCGTCATTCTTCTAGAATTCGCAAGGCACCATCATATTTGAATGATTACCACTGTCAATTGGCTCATATCCCCCCTGGCAATCCACTTGTCTTTGCTCTTGTAGGTTCACATCCTTCTGGTACACCTTATACTCTTTCTTCTTTTCTTAGTTATGATAAGCTTTCCTCTCAACATAAAACTTTTGTTCTTGTTGTTCACTCTAATCCTGAACCTGCCACGTTTAAAGAAGCTGTCCAGAAGCCTGAATGGCGTGATGCAATGGCCAAAGAAATTGCTGCCTTGGAATTAAACAACACATGGGTTGTTTGTTAATTCTTTACCTCCCGATAAAATCCCCATTGATTGTAAATGGGTATATAAGCTTAAACTACATGCTGATGGCACTGTGGAACGCCATAAAGCTAGGCTAGTTGCCAAAGGTTATACTCAGAATGAAGGATTTGACTACTTTGAGACCTTTTCTCCAATCAATGATCCTACAAAAAGACAACCTAAACGGAAAGGGAAAAGCTAAGGGAGAAACTAAGGGGAAAACGGAAAGAGAAGCAGGCCAGGGGACAGTGGGCAAGCGGATGGAGGCAAAGCTCCACCTGTCGCCCAAGAGCGAAAGGGGACGAGGGGACTCTCAGAAGCAGGAAGAAAGAATGTCTAGAGAGCGGGAGGACTAGTGCTCGCTGATGAAGCACTAATTACTTGCAAGTTCACACATTGGGTCAACTTAAAGGAGAATTGATACTGGGTAAATGCCATGCATAGTTCAGTTGAAAGGCATGTGATTGCAAGAAAGGCAAGGCATGCAGCTAATTAATGAGTTCATCAACACGCTAGCCTTTGTTATTTCACATAGACGTACGACAAAAAATTCTTTACAGTCGTGATGGGTTTGGCGAGATCGAAGATGAAAAGTAGCTTTAGGAATCAACAAATATGAGCCAAATAAATTTGATGTAACCCAAAATAACATATCACTGTCGAATATATATATAAACGAGTTCCTAATAGTTCCCGTATAGAAAGAGAGTCCTTTCGTGTTAACAAACTACCATTATTAATGAGGGTTATTAAACTAAGTAAAAATTACAAAAAATATAGAAATAAGCTGATGTATCCTGCACGTGCGGGAGACGATGAAAGATATATATCATGGATTTTTTTTTTTTACTAAGCAAAGGTGGTACACTTTATTGCTAAAAAGTTAACCATAATCACATACAAGGATCTCTTGAGGTAAAGAGGCAGCATTGATCCTACCACTATGATTATGATTTATACACCATTTAGTTATAAAATGTGCCATAAAGTTTCCTTCTCTAGGAATCGCCACCTCCCCAGTCTCCCTCAGCTGCAACATTAATATTACCTTTCCAGTCTCTACAAACTGCCGCATAGCTCAGAAAACCCCCCTTGATAGCCACATCAAAGTTCACTTTAAGTTGGTCTTTCCGTGGGTACTGTCATCTTATCGTTCTTCTGCTTTGCTTCCATATATCATGGACTTGTAACAAGTTTTTATGGTTAATTTATATACTGATGCATAGTTAGTTGAACTGCATGTGACTTGTAACATTGTCACGTAGCGCGCGCATGCAGTTAAGTTGCAGGATCATACGATTTGAACTGATTTCTTGTGTCTTTCCAAAGAGACATTTGGGAGGTACAACATTTGAATTTGATAAAAAGGAGCACTTTATTATAACTGACACTTGAAAAGACTGGCATAGAAATTTAATATTAAGGACTGTAGTTATTAGGACTGTAGAAGAAACAAAATGACTCATCATTAATAACTTGAACCAACTAATTGCTAGTCGACACAATTCTGGCACGACTTTGTAGGCAACTTCTTGAAAAGATCGGACTAGGAATGAGCTGTTTGGGCTGATAAGACCTGAGAAATCACGTACATAGTTGGCCTCAATTGTGGAGAGACATTTAAGCATTCAGTTGCGAGATTCACAACTGTATTAAGTTGGCCCTTAATTGGAGTCTCTGGAAATGGAAGGCGATGATCTAACACATCTTTTAGCTGTACGTTTTCCTTGGCAGATGAAGATGCTAATGAGGAGATGAGGTCGCCCGGATGCTTTCCTGTCGTGATTTCTAATGTCAACACCCCAAAGCTATACACATCACATTTCTCAGTTGCCTTCATTGTATAAGCAAGCTCTGCCAAGAAAAAGTAAAAACAAAAACAAAAACAAAAAGAATCAACCATTATATATGAACGGGTTCTATGTTAATCTTAAACTAAGATAATAATGAAATAAAATTACCTGGGGCTATATATCCATAGGTGCCTGCAAGAGTAGTCCAATTGGAAGAGTCTAGATTCAAAAGCTTAGCAGTGCCGAAGTCCGAAATATGAGCCTCGTATCGAGAATCCAACAAGATGTTACCGCTTTTTATGTCTCGATGAATAATTGGCGGAGAGCAGTCATGGTGCATATAGGACAAAGCATAAGCCACACCTTTAATAATATTCAGCCTCTTCCTCCAGTCTAGCACTTCAGCAGCATCTTCATTCTCTAAGATTGTGGCCAAGCTACCCCGTTCGACGTACTCATAAACCAAAAAGGAATGTCGTGCATGCGAACAGAAACCATAAAGTTTAACAATATTTCGATGTCGTGTTTCTGTTAATGTCCTTATCTCACTTAAGAATTCTTTTTGCAATCTTATCTCTCCCTCATGTCGTGCATGGAGTTTCTTCACAGCAACTATATCACCTGACGACAGCTCTGCTTTGTAGACACTTCCATGTCCTCCCTGCCCAATGCAATATCTGGCATCAAAAGCCTCTGTTGCCGTTATGATTTCTTTATACATTGTTTTTCCGTCAAAAGTTGACATTGAAATAAGTACTGCATCCTCGTTGCTTTCCTCTGATTCTGGATCTTTCTCTCTTCTTTGCAAACGGCGAAACATTTGAAACAAAGCAAATATAAAAAACAGCGCTCCCAAAAGAGGAAAAACAATAACAAGCACGACTTTGTGATCTCTGTTCGAGACTGTTTTACAAGGTTGCAATCCTCCAACGTTGCCACACAATCCCTTATTGCCCTTTAATGCTTCTATGGGAGCACCTAGAAATGCGCTGCTGTTGGGAATGGGACCCTGCAACTCATTGTAGGATATGTCAACGTTCAACAACCAGTGCATCTTTTCAAAGCCTGTCGGGATGACACCAGAGAGATGATTGTGGGAGATATTCAGCTTCTCCAAGCTCTGCATTTTGCTAATTTCTGCTGGTATATCACCAATTAGAGAGTTAAAGCTCAAATCTAGTTTGGAGATATGAGATAAGCTCCCAAGATGCACAGAAACCCTACCGCTGAAATTGTTATGGCTGAGATTCAAATCGTACAGTTTAAACAAGTCCCCAATTAGGGTAGTCGGAGTTGACTTGCACAATTTATTTGACGACAGGTCAAGGTATTCAAGATTAGTCAGAGAGCCGAATTCTAAAGGCACAGCACCAGATAGTTGATTACCATTCAACATCAACTTCACTAGAGAAGTCAACCTTCCGAATTCTTTTGGAATTTCCCCAACTATATTATTCAAAGAAAGATCAAGCACATGTAGCTGAGAGCACATTCCAATCTCTGGTGGTATACTACCAGTGATGTCGTTCCCACGGAGTTCTAGGTCTTGTAACTGGGGACATTGTCCCCAGTTTTTTGAGATTCCGCCATAGAATTTATTGTCGCTTAGATGTATGGATTGCAAGTTTGGGTAGAAACCAAAGGCTTCGGATATATGTCCAACAAATCGGTTGCCTTCCAAACGGACTCTGATTAAGCTGGTGCAATTTTTTAAGCTTTTGGGAACCCTGCCAATGAAATGGTTGTTGGAGGCAGCAATTTCTTGAAGTGATCCACCATGGCAAATGTTTTCAGGCAAGAAGCCAGTGAATTGGTTTTTGTCCAATATTAGCATAACCAAGTTCATGAGATCTCCAAGTCCTCGAGGAATGGAACCAGAAAGTTGGTTGTCACGAAGATATAAAATTTCCAAGTTGCTCAAATTGGCAAACGAAGCTGGAACAGAACCATGGAGTTGGTTTCTGCTCAACTGTAGATTGTTGATGGACTCCAAGTTCCCAATCTCTTCAGGGATGGAGCCAGAAAGGTTATTTGCATAAAGGTAAAGAACAGTAAGATTTCCCAGCTCACCCAATGATGCGGGAATCGAACCATTAAGATAGTTGAGTTGGAGGAATAATTTGGAAAGCGACTTCAAATTTCCTATTTCTTGAGGAATGAGACCAGAAAGTGAATTGTCGAATAAATATAACTTGGTAAGTTTTGTTAGGTTCCCAAAAGATGGAGGGATTGGACCTGTCAGGCGGTTAATAGAAATGGCCAAATCAAACAAATTGAAGAGATTTCCCATTTCTGGAGGAAGGAAACCGGAAAGTTCATTTTCGTGGAGATACAAATAAGTTAGGTTGCTCAAATTGCTCGAAGCAGGAAGAGAACCTTCAAAACCTATTTCTGGTGGGATTTGCCCCGACAACTGATTATCGGACAAATCGAGATAGACGAGTCTGGATAGGAAGCTAATCTGAGGTGGAATGGTACCAAAGATAGTGTTTTTGCTGAGATCAACATGTACAAGATTTGGGAAAGAGGAAAAGGAAAATCCATGAAGCGTACCTTGTAGTCCACAACGGGTAAGGTTGATTCTGAGGACACTTCCAGCTGGGTTGCAAGAAATACCAAACCAAGTGCATGGGCTTGAAGTTCGGTTTGGATTAGCAGAAGAATTGGTAGGACTGTCGGGAACGGAAGTCCATGAAGATAGTTTAGATGGGTTATTTTGAAGGCTTTTTTTCCATTTGAGAAGAGCAGTTGCTTCTTCGGAGGAAGCAGAAGCAAAAGTAGCATTTGATGATGAAACCAACTGAACAAACAAGGCAAAGAACACTAGGATGGATTCTTTCTTAAAGATAGAAGAACCGGCCATTGTTATTGTTCGTATAGCAGCTGAACACTTGTTGAGGGCTTTATTTGTGACCAACTACGTACGTACCAATATATCATTCTTCCCAGGTTAACAATAATGTAATCGAAGCTCGAAAAGTCTTGTCTTCGATTGCTATCAAAACCTAAATATAACCAGTATTAATTGGACAATACACTTGAGAGACAAAAAAAGAAGAAAAGTATTTGTTGTGAAATTCTAGAAGAGGGCAAGACGGGCGGCTCCGGGCTATAGACAAGGTAAGCGGTTGCTTAAAAACCCCCAAATAGGAAGGCTCAAATTAAAAATTTTATTTAATAGATATATTTAAAAAATATTAAATGATACTAAAAAATTTAACGATAAAACTATTTGTATAGAAATTTAGTTAATTAATTTTTTATTCTATTAAATGCCTATTAAATCTTCTTGATAAAAAGAACAAAAGGCCTATTAAATCACATTAATAAAAGAATTCTTTAACTCTTCAAAAAGACCTATTAATTCTCATTGATTAAAATAATCATTAACTCTTCAAAATTGATTTGCATGATCAACCTATAAAATATCTCTAATTAAAAGATATTAATTTCAAATTAATTCAAACGAAATTTAATAAAATCAATACTATAAAATGTTTTTTAAAAAATCTAAAGCATCAACCAACCGCCGGTCTCCCTCTAGAAAAGGCTGTCTTTTTTTTTTTCTTTTTTTTTTACCAGTGTGGACTTTTTAGTACTCTAATCCTGAATCTCCATTGACTTCAAGTGCGCGACAAGAGGACGACAATTGTGTGGTTTGGTAAATGTCCATTCAATGCTACCTAGCGAGCTGCAAGTTTGAGCCGAGTTCATGAGCGGGCCAAAGAATGTAGCCAAGTTAGAGTAGACACTATCGACATGTTTGAACCCCATTTGGGTAATTTAGAAAAAAAAAATCTCATTGGGTCAATTATTTGGGATTTGTTGAGAATCACTGCAAATCTCTCTCCAACAAGACTGTCCCTGATTTTTAGCATCCTCCATGATACTCGGCTGACCCTTGATTGCAGGAGTTTGCTTCCTTATTTTTTGTGATAGTTTTCCTTATAAATATTATTATCGTTGATATATTTCCTTGTAAACAACAGTATCGTAAATATAAATGGAAAACTCCTACATGTCTACCACCCAAAAGGTGCGGTAGTTCACGAAAACATTCTCATGGTATCAGAGCTCTTCTTGGATTCACATCCCACTGATCCATATGGTCTCCGACACCTCTTCTTTGTCTTTCAACACCATGATCCACATGATTACCGTCAAACTTTCTTCTGTCAGGAGCTCCTCTGTTACGTTGATGGCTCTCTCGCCATGCCCCCTTCTACATAACCAAGGATTCTGTGTCTACCCCCAACGCCAAACACCTGGAATGGAAACTTCAGGATAAGCGTTTGCTTAGTCTTATTCTCTCTTCCCTTACCGAAGAAGCCTTAGCGGAAGTCATTAGACTCGACACTTCTCGCGATGTCTGGCTTGCGCTCGAAAATACATTCTGTCATCGTTCCAAAGCCCGTGAGCTTCGTCTCAAGGATGACTTACAGCTTATGAATTGTGGCACTCGTAGTGTCACCGAATACTCACGAGTTTTCAAAGCTCTCTGTGATCAACTCAGCGCCATGGGGCGTCCTGTCGACGATATCGATAAAGTCCACTGGTTCCTTAGAGGTTTAGCCCCTGATTTCTCTAGTTTCTTCACTGCTCAGATGTCCCTCTCTCCATTGCCCACGTTTAAAAATCTTGTTTCTTGGAGTGCTAAGAAGCAACCGACTGTTTCTCGTTCTAGTTGTGAGTCAGAATATTGTGCTCTCGCTCTTGCCGCTACTGAAGTCATTTGGTTAACGCATCTCTTATGTGATCTCAAAGTTTCTCTTCCTCATCGGCCATTCTTACTCTGCGACAACAAAAGTGCCATTTTCCTGAGTTCCATCCCATTGCTCACAAGCGCGCTAAGCACATCGACCTCGACTACCATTTTCTTCGTGAGCTTGTTGTCGCTGGAAAGCTTCGGATTCAATAGGTTCCCTCCAATCTTCAGGTTGCCAACATTTTCACCAAGAGTGTTTCTCGGCCTCTCTATTCACTTTTCAGATCCAAGCTTCGCGTGTGCCCAAATCCCACGCTCCACTTGCAAGGGGTGTTGAGAATCACTGCAAATCTCTCTCCAGCAAGGTTGTCCCTGATTTTCAGCATCCTCCATGATACTCGGCTGACCCTTGATTGCGGGAATTTTCTTCCTTATTTTTTGTGATAGTTTTCCTTTTCAATATTATTACCGTTGATATATTTCCTTGTAAACAACCATACCGTAAATATAAATGGAAAACTCCTACCACCCAAAATGTGCGGTAGTTCACGAAAACATTCTCAGGATTAATATTAAAAAATTTACCACACAATTTTTTATTATTATAATATTTATTAAAAATCTTCTATTTCTTCACTTTTCACCAACTCCCATAAAATATCTTTACTTTATAATATTTTACAAAAACCAATACCCAAAATTTTCATACTCAAACCTCCCCTGTGATAGTCAGGCCAACGAGTCTACACTAATTTCTATAATTGGCTAGCTATTACATATTATATTTTGGCCCCTGCATAAGCCACGTCCTGACTTCGCCCCTGATAATCTTACTTGGGAAAGGAAACTAGTGGTGGAGCCACTTTAAAAGAACAATTACCAAAAAAAATTCTTTCATAATGCAAAAAATGTCTTAGAACTATAATATCCTATATATCTTATAAGTGACATGACAATGCCAAAATTCTCTTGTTTTTTATTATTTCTTCTTTGTTTCTCTCTCTTTTTGCCGTCTCTACACGCCCAAAATTGTCAAGATCTATATGTAATTTTTTTTTGGGGGTGCGAACCTGGTTCCGCCCTTGAAGGAAACTAATAAAAGCAAAGCAGCTGCAACAGCTTATCGAGCAACGCAGCAAGGTTAGTTTCTCCTAGGGCAGAACAGAACCGGACCGCAGACCGAACCGGATCGAAAAACCGGACCGGAAATGAGGTCCGGTCCGGTTTTAATCTTAAAAATCCGGTCCGGTCCGGTTGCTATATTTTTAAATGCGGTCCGGACCGGACCGGACCGCATTTAAAAAATTTTAAATTTTTTTAAATATATTAAAAAAGGCACACTGCGCGAGCACTGCGCAGTGCGGCACGCGCACACTGCGCAAGCACTGCGCAGACTCGCGCAGTGCGGCGCCCGCACACTGCGCAGACTCGCGCAGTGTTCCTGCGCAGTGCTGCGCGCGCACACTGCGCGAGCACTGTGCAGAGCTACAATGCGCAGTGCGGCTCGCGCAGCGCACACTGTGCGAGCACTGTAGCTCTGCCAGTGCAGACCTACAGTGCTATTAAAAGTTTTAATTTTTTTTTTTTAAATAATTAAATCCGGTCTGGACCACTTAAGTGGTCCAGACCGGACCGCATTTTAAAGGACCGGACCGGACCGGACCACTTATAAGTGGTCCGGTCCGGTCCTTTATTATTGAAGGACCGGAAATGCGGTCCGGACCGCATTTCCGGTTTTCACCCCTAGTTTCTCCAGTACTCCAGTGACTCGATCTCACGCATGAGCAAGAAGCCAAGGTTTTTATTGGGCAGATGACTTTTTAATTTCTATTCTGTTTGGGCTCATACAAATATACCTTCTACATTTTAATATTTTTAAATTATCATTTCTTCCGGGACAAATATAAAATTTCAAGTTATTAGATAAATTAGAGTCCAAGAAATTAAAATTAAGTTAATTAGCAATAAAGTAGACAATTGTGATGCTGAGTTTTAAGAGAAAATCTTACTGGGAATGGTACTATTATTTTGAAAATAGACATAAAAACTGATAGAGTGACTGTTATTAGATGATAGTGCTAGTTTTGTCTAGTTTTTTTAATTTAAAATTTTAATTTTGTAAAATAATTTTAATTAGTCCTATTTTGTAGGTCTTTATTAAGTTTTATTTCAAAACTTTTAGCTTTCTTTTCTTCTTAATTTTAATTTTCCTATAATATAGGGCCCTTATAATTAGGGGCGTCTCTAAACTAACTTGGGCCTTAGGAAAAAAATACAAAATGGGGCCTTTTGTAATAATTTATAAAATAAAAATTTAAATATAAAATATTAATAAATTGTAGTTAAAATTTAGTTTTCTTGCTTTTTCAAATGCAAAATATAAAAATTGTATATCCAAGAATTGTTAATATATCAATTTTAATTGAAAATACGTTTAGGTAGTCCTTTTTTAGATTGAATTAAATTTTCTATTTTAGTTGCTTTTTTATATCAAGATTTGTATTTTTTTTATTACATATATATCTCAAAAATATTTTAAAAATAAATATTAAAAGCTAAAATAAACATAAATACAAACTTAGAATAAAACTACAATACAAAATACAACAAATAAAATTAAAATTCTGAATAATAGCACATCGGCCCTCAGCAACAAGTCATGATCTCCTCCAAAGATAAGAGTTGTAAAATACCAAGAAATAATAGAGATAAAAATAGAATGAATAAGAGGAGTTTTTGGTAATTTTTATTTAAGACAAAAACAAGTAGTTTCTCGCATAATTTTTCAAGTACTTTATCCATTAAGTCCTTTTAAATATAGATTTTTATCTTGTTAAATGCATGCAGAGGTAAAAATAATAAATACAGTAGGTGCACTGTTTAAATGGCTAGCAATTATTTGTAGTTTATTCAGGTATGAAGGGGTAAAAATTAAATAAATTAGGTGGTAAGTTTAAATATATTAATATGAGAGTTGATAGGAATTTTCATTTTAATCATTTGACTCCTTTAATTAAGGAGACTTGATAAGGTTCATAGTTATCCCTTTTAAGGACTCTTTAAAAAAGGCCTCAAAAACTAAAGAGTTAATGATTACTTCATGGTTTTAATAGGCTTCTTTTTAGAATAATAAATTTAATAAAAAGATATACAAATAAATTAATTATATAGCTTTTTAATTATTAAATATAATTTTAATATAACCTATTAAAGAAATTTAAAATTTATATATCAGTCACTTTTAAGGTTTCTCCAAATAGTCGGTAAATATCGATCAGAATACATCACATGTATAAAATAATAAAAAAATATGAAAAAATAATAAAAAAAAGTTAAATAAAAATATAAAAAATCAATATTGAGGAAGAAAATTAAAAAATAATTTTTAAAGCCACACCACCACCAATAATACTCCATCACATATACAAAACAGTAGGAAAATAATGAAACCAAAAATATAATAATAGAATCATAAAACAAGAAAAGTACGTATAGGGAATAGAAGAAGTTAAAATTTATACGTCAATAAAACATAATAATTAATAAAATTATGAGAAATAAAACAATAAATAAAAAAAGTATAAGAAAGAGAAACATAAAATAGAATTGTATGGTGATCGATAATGGGCCTCTATATTTTCCATGCAGCGTGTTCCAGACTACCGGAAGCATAGGACAAGAGGTCTCTGGGCCGTGACGGCACTAGAGTTTCTCCATTAGACTGCGGTTGGCTGAGAAGGAGGAGCTTTCGATGGGACAACGACCATTTTGCAAGCCCAATCTTAGTCTTTGTTTTCAGTTAAGCCCATATCCGTTTATGTGGATCACACTGGTGTCCCATCCTTACGTCGACCGTGGATTTTGACTTTGCTATTGTCTGGTGAGAACTACGTACTTTCAAGCCTAGCTGATAACCCACTTAGCGTTGGGTCAAAATTGTAAACACATTAATTGAAATTTTCAACTGGTATTCATCAAAATTGCGAAAATCCGCCCAATCAGAAGTCCGAACCAAGAAAACTAATGATTAGGACAATGGGCAAAGAGCATCAAGATAAATGACTTTGTTAGGCAACTTCATGAAAACATCGCACTAGGAATGTGCAGTTTGGGCTGACAAGACCTGAGAAACCATGTGCATAGTTGGTCTCAACTGTGGAGAGACATTTACGCATTCAGTTGCAAGATTCACAACTGTATTAAGTTCGTCCTCAACTGGAGTCTTTGGAAATGGAAGACGTCGGTCCAACACATCTTTTAGCTGTATGTTGTCCTTGGCATATGGAGATGCTAATGAGGAGATGAGATCACCCGGATGCTTTCCGGTCGTGATTTCTAATGTCAACACTCCAAAGCTATATACATCGCATTTCTCAGTTGCCTTCATTGTATAAGCCAGCTCTGTCAAGGAAAAAAAACAGAAAGAAAACAAGAATCAAACATTATATATGCAAGATTTCTACGTCGTTAATCTTAAACTAGCATAACAATGAAATAAAATTACCTGGGGCTATGTATCCGTATGTGCCTGCAAGAGTAGTCCAATTGGAAGAGTCTGGCTTTAGAAGCTTAGCAGTGCCGAAGTCCGAAATATGAGCCTCGTATTGAGAATCCAGCAAGATATTTCCGGTTTTAATGTCTCGATGAATGATTGGCGGAGAGCAGTCATGGTGCATATAGGACAAAGCATAAGCCACACCTTTAATAATATTCAGCCTCTTCCTCCAGTCTAACAATTCAGCAGCATCTTCACTCCCTAAGATTGTGGCCAAGCTACCCCTTTCGAGGTACTCATAAACCAAAAAGGAATGTCGTGAATGCGAACAGAAACCATAAAGTTTAACAATATTTCGATGTCGTGTTTCTGTTAATGTCCTTATCTCACTTAAGAATTCTTTTTGTAATCTTATTTCTCCCTCATGTCGCGCGTGGAGTTTCTTCACCGCAACTATATGACCTGAGGACAGCTCGGCTTTGTAGACACTTCCATATCCTCCCTGCCCAATGCAATATCTGGCATCAAAAGACTGCGTTGCCTTTATGACTTCTTTATACATTGTTCTTCCGTCAAAAGTTGACATTGAAATAAGTGTTTCATCCATGTCGCTTTCTTCTGATTCTGGATCTTTCTCTCTTCTTTGCATACGGAGAAAAATTTGAAAGCAAGCAAATATAAAAAACAGCGCTCCCAAAAGAGGGAAAACAATAACAAACACGAGTTTGTGATCTTTTTTCGAGATAATTTTACAAGGTTGCAGTCCTGCAACGTTGCCACACAATCCCTTATTGCCCTTCAATGCTTCTATAGGAGCATCTAGAAATGCGCTGCTATTGGGAATGGGACCCTGCAACTCATTGAAGGATATGTCAACGTACCTCAACCAGTGCATCTTTTCAAAGTCTATCGGGATGACACCAGAGAGATGATTGTGGGAGAGATTCAGCTTCTCCAAGCTCTGCATTTTGCTAATTTCTGCTGGTATCTCGCCAATAAGAGAGTTAAGGCTCAAATCTAGTTTGGAGATATGAGATAAGCTCCCGAGATGCACAGGAAGCCTATCGCTGAAATTGTTATGGCTCAGATTCAAATCGTGCAGTTTAAACAAGTCCCCAAGGGTGGTCGGAATTGACTCGCACAATTTATTTGACGACAGGTCAAGGTATTCAAGATTAGTCAGTGAGCCGAATTCTAAAGGCACAGCACCAGATAGTTGATTACCATTCAACATCAACTTCACTAGAGATGTCAACCTTGTGAGTTCTTTTGGAATTTTCCCAACTATACTATTCAAAGAAAGATCAAGTACTTGTAGCTGAGAGCACATTCCAATCTCGGGTGGTATACTACCACTGATGTCGTTCCCACGGAATTCTAGGGCTTTTAACTGGGGACAATGTCCCCAGTTATTTGAGATTCTGCCATAGAATTTATTGTCGCTTAGATGTATGGATTGCAAGTTTGGATAGAAATCAAAGTCGTCGGATATATCTCCAACAAATCGGTTGCCTTCCAAACGGACTCTGACTAAGCTGGTGCAATTTTTTAAGCTTTTGGGAACCCTGCCTATGAAATGGTTGTTGGAGGCAGCAATTTCTTGAAGTGATCCGCCATGGCAAATGTTCTCAGGCAAGGCGCCAGTGAATTGGTTTTCGTCCAATTCTACCCAAACCAGGTTCATGAGATCTCCAAGTCCTTGAGGAATGGGACCAGAAAGTTGGTTGTCACGAAGAAATAAATATTCCAAGTTGCTCAAATTAGCAAATGAAGCTGGAACAGAACCATGGAGTTGGTTTCTGCTCAACTCTAGATCGTTGATGGAATTCAAGTTCCCTATCTCTTCAGGGATGGAGCCAGAAAGGTTATTTCCAAAAAGGTAAAGAAGAGTAAGATTTCCCAGCTCACCCAATGGTGCCGGAATCGAACCATTAAGATGGTTTTCTTCGAGGGCTAATTCGGAAAGCGACTTCAAATTTCCTATTTCTGGAGGGATGTGACCAGAAAGTGAATTGTTGAATAAATATACCATGGTAAGTTTTGTTAGGTTCCCAAAAGATGGAGGAATTGGACCTGTCAGGCGGTTACTAGAAATGCCCAACTCAACCAAATTGAAGAGATTTCCCATTTCTGGAGGAATTTTCCCAGACAACTGATTAGCGGACAAATCGAGATAGACGAGTTTGGACAGGAAGCTAATCTGAGGTGGAATGGTACCAAAGATAAGGTTTTTGCTGAGATCAACATATGCAAGATTTGGGAAAGAGGAAAAGGAAAATCCATGAAGCGTACCTTGTAGTCCAGAACGGGTAAGGTTCATTCTGATGACACTTCCAGCAGGATTGCATGAAATACCAAACCAAGTGCATGGGCTTGAAGAATTGGTAGGACTGTTGAGAACGGAAGTCCATGAAGATAGTTTAGGGTTATTTTGAAGGTTTTTTTCCCATTTGAGAAGAGTAGTTGCTTCTTCGGAAGAAGCAGAAGCAAAAGTAGCATTTGATGATGAAACCAACTGAACAAACAAGACAAAGAACACGAGGATGCATTCTTTCTTAAAGATAGAAGAACCGGCCCCGGCCATTGTTATTGTTCGTGTAGATGTTGCACACTTAATTAAGGGCTGTATTTCTTAAGAAGCTGCTGATTGCTTTATTTATAACCAACTACCAACCACTCTTCCCAGGTGCTACTAGGTTAACAATGCCATCCAATAATTCTTCATAGGAGAAGCAATAAATGCTATAGAACACTAATATGGCGTCTCTCTTTTTAAATTTGATCAATCAATGCGACTAAAAAATTAAAAATGTCAATCATTAGATCTGAAGTTAAGTTTCCTTAGGATATGTTCAATTTTTTCTTTTACATAAGCTCTGCACCAATAAATTTATTTATGTATCTAGTAAATAGGGGTAATGTCATAATTGTTTGCACCCTAACTATGGGCCAATTTCAAACTCGGTCCCCAAACTATAAAAACGACAATTTACATCCTGTAATTTTTGAAAATCATCAATGTAGGCCCTCTGTCCAAATCAACAGTTAAGTCAAATGAAAATATATGTAAATTGACCAAAATTCTCATCCAAATCAAAATTACTAACCATATTAAAAAAATTCATTAAAAATAAAAAAAATGATATTTTAGAAAAAGTTAGTATTTTTTTAAATAAAAATATTGAAACTCTATTTCAGTAATCTATATATTTTAATTTATTTCTTGAATTTTAATTTATTTTTTTAAAATTATTTTGGAAGGGTATTTCGGTCATTTTATATGTGTTTTTGTCCTACTTAATAGCGAATTTGGATAAGAGTGTATATTGATGATTTTTAAAAGTTAGAGGACGTAAATCATCGTTTTCATAGTTTAGGGAGCAAGTTTGAAATTGGCTCATAGTTTGAAGGCGAACAATGACATTACCTCTAGTAAATAATATCTGAGTCATATTCCGATATTGTGTAAGGGTATTTGCTTGAAAATTGAGAAAGTGAGAAAACCATTAGAAGGTTTTTTCTTTAATATCTCTTCTAGACTTTCTAAAACTAAGGGTAAAGCATAAGTACTTAACTCTAAGTATTGATTAAATTACCATAATCTTATTTATGATGGCAAGAAGGGACTTTGCAAGATGTTGTAATATTGACATTCAACAGCATATTCCAACATTTACAAATATGGTCTGTGCAGTATGCTTGGAAACTATACGGCTTGTGGATAAACTCTGCATTTAATTTGATCACATGTAATCACGTCCGTAGACTTGCTGCAAGTCTCCATTCGAAGATGGGTTAGTGGGGTTGTTTGATTATCAACTCAAGTTTTCGAATTTCGCATAGACTACTAATGCACATATGTTGGAAAACACAAAGGGCAGGATCTCATGATTGACTCTACTTGGACGGTAAGGACTAAGGAGGCAAATATAAGTTTCTTTGAAGCGGGAACCATTACCATCCCTCCCGCGCGCAGAAGTCGAATGAAAGCAAAGGTCCAAAGGACAAGCGTTTACCGTCATGATCGATCGGTGGCGGCACAGGAGTTTTTCATTTGATTCCAATTGGATGACAGGGAGGAGCTTTTGATTGGACAACGACCTTTTTATTCTTACTGCCAGCCCAACCCCACTCTCTTCTTTTGGTCAAGGTGATGTTAAGAGTCTTCCACAATTTATAAATGGTGCGTTGGTCGCCAAGAATAACAAAAAAAAGTGGTGTGTTGGTCGTCGGCCGCCTCTATTAGTCTCTACTTTCCATGTAGTGTGTATCAACCCACCCGGAAGCCTAAAAAGCACTAACTGGCGGCACAAGAGTTTCTCATTTGATTCCTTCATTTGATTCTAGTTGGATGGCAAGATGTAGCTTTTGATTGGACAATGAACTTTTTTTAATTATCAAGGTCAACCCAACCCCACTCAACCCCACTCTCTTCTTTGGTGTAGTTCATGTCCCTTCTTTATGTCAGATTGTATCTTGACTTTACCAGAGTATAATTTAAATAATAAATTTTTTTCTTTCTATCAACTTAAATTTTTAGACTTAGCAGTAGATTCATATGGTATCAGAGCCAAGATCTTGAGTTGGAGACTTAACTCCGTATTTCACCCAAATTTTAATTAAATATTGTATGTGTTTGATCTTCTTAAAAGGAGAGTTCGGCCCATACATGAGAATGAGTGTACTTAGAAAATATAATTCAAATAATAAAATTTTTATCCTCCTATCAGCTTAAATTTTTGGGATCAGTGGTAAATTAATAAGTGACAATTATATGCTTTTAAGCCTAGCTAATAGCCATTATCTTAAGGGGAAGGAACGTTTCCACCCATAACTGAATATGGCTATCAAGTTGTCCACTGACATTGAGTCTTAGCGAATATAGCTATCAACTCCTAAAAAAAAGCTAAAATCTTCGAGGTCGGGTTCCTTTAAATGCTTTGATTTTGGGTTAAAAACTCAAACACGAACCTGATTTTTCTCGGGTTCATGGTTCAAAATCCCACCATGACCAGAATGTAATCTAACCAGTTCGGATTGAACTTGATCGGTTTTGGGTTAAGAGATTTGGTCGATGAATTTTTGGCCTCCCCTAACATTGAGAGAGACATGTCGAGAAAGGAGATTTACTAGTTTCATAAAGTAAACCACTTTTAGAAAAGTGGAGTTGTGTTTTACGGTTGACGGTATTTTACAAAACTCACCAAACAGACGAAAGTATTGAAAATACTTTACATAGAAAAAAAATATGACAAAACAGACAGAGCCTAAACTTTTTAATATTTTTCGGTTTCTAGTTTTTTTTTTCTTTCTTTCTAAGTCACTGTTTCTAATCTAGATACGCTAGAAATTTGAATGGTAGGGTTTTATATAAATCTGAGTTAAATATATATACTTTGAAAAGGAGAAGAAAATTAGTAGAATGGAATTAATTCGTTTTAGAAAAACATGGTATGCATTGATGTTGGGCCATCCACAATAGTAAATGTAAACGTGGTAATCCAGAAGGAAATATTTGTCACTACATGTAACCAGTATTGGACAATACATTTATAAGCAAGTATTTGCCACAGTAGCTTAGAGACAGAGAAAAAAAAAGTATATTTATTCCTCATAAAATTTTTAGAAGAGGGTAGAGGCTGTCTCACCGGCCCCGGTCCATTCCCGAATAGACCCGTAGATCCATCTCCACAGAAATCTGGATATTTAAAATATAAAAACAAAAACAAACAAAAAATGAGTCGAATACTTGAGTGTGCATCCAGGAATTTTCCCTTCTTGACCACAAATGGAATATCATATTTTATGCTTGTGGAGGAAGAGAAACATGTCGCGTGCAGAAAAACCAAACAAATGTATTGATTTATGGGGTCATCACTCAAAATACACGGTTGATATGCTATTTAAGGGAGAATGACCACCCTCACCTCCAATAACTGATGATCAAGATGGCTACCAAGTTCTCCACTACCATTCTATTTTGTTTGATTGCATTTCTCTTCTTTACTAATCTCGTCGCTCCCCGAGAAATTACTTTGGTTCCTCAATGCATGAGTAAGTAATCTCATTCAGTTTACTCTTCTTCTTTTTTTTTTAAAAAAAAAAAACAATATCACTCTATTAATTTATATCATAAGAAATCTTGCGATCCGATCCTCATAGTTTTCCCTTTTCATTATTTTTATGGGTGAAATTAAATAACGCTCTTGATCTAAAGCATATATAGATCTCAACGAATTTACTTTCAGAGAATCATTAGCTATTGCCATGATCTAGCATCAATACCTTCATTTTAGGCTATATTTGTTTATCTCAACAAAGATTTTTCATCTAAACATTATTTTTAATCTTAAAACTATTGCCAATCTCTAATAAAAAATTTATATTATTATTAATCTTATTTTTTGTAAATATATTTTATACATGTCCAAAATTTTCATAATAATTATATAGAAAATTTTTCTCATTTCAAATTAATTTAGCCCATTACTTATTTCATTTGTCCTGTTTTGCAGAAGAGACGGATGTACAAATAGGCCGTATGCCGTACTACTGGAGTGCGAAACTGCTGGACAAACCCCCGAAGGATTATCGTGCCTCTAACGATCATGAGCCGGTTCGGTAGAACCCAGGGATGTGGAAATCAGTGGTGGCTTTGGGTTTTTTTTTTCCTCAGTCGAAGTGGTGGTTTTGTGTTGTAATTTGGATCCATTCACGGCAAATAAGAGAAGCTTAGTAGTGCATTATCTATATCTTCTTCCTTCTGGTCATGACAATACCGTGTTAGGTCGTTAGTCCAATTCAGAGAGTAATTTACGCAGAACTTCCCTCACGTAGTACTGTTTCTTAGGATAACTGTTTTCAAGTCCATTTACGACATGGAGCAGGCCCATGAGGGGAGGACATGTTCTGTCGCAATTTACGGGTGTCGATTACGGACTCGGATACCCTACTAAGAGAGATTACCTAATGGGTCATAACAGGTCATTATATGGATAACAATACATTAATTAATTCATCCTATGATCTATATTAAAATGTAAAAAAAAATACAAAATGAAAAGAAAAAAAAATTCTATATGTAATATAGACCATTGAATAGATTCATTAATGAACTGTCATCCATTCATTGACCTGTTAGGACCCATTATGTAATTCTCTCTTAGGAGGAAATCTTTTCCTGTCGATTACATGTTCAATAATTGAAAAAGGCCTAGCTGATAACCCAGTCCAAGAGTCTTTTGTCCTTTCTTTTGAGTCTTTTTGCCCTTTTTTGTTTTGTTTTTTAAGCAAGTTCTTTTGTGGTGAGCTTGAGACCAGATTTTCTATTTCACTTCAATTTTAATTAAATACAATACTAATTAAGCGTACGATTAAAGGAAAATCCAATCCATACTCTTTTAGTTAAACACCTATTTGATCTTTTAGTTTTGACCTCTTTTTTAAAATAGTCCCCAGATTTTCAATCTGATCACACAGTCACAGGCGGATCCAGCTATGGGCAGCCACCCCGCATTGCCTGAAAAATCTCTTAAAAAATTTTTTTTTTTGGATTTTTTTATATGGGCTGCCCCCCTTAGACCCAGGCCCTGAAGCCAGCCCCCCTTCAAACCCAGGCGCCCAGGCCAGCTTAGCCGGTCTAATTTTTTTTTTTTTTAAATCAACAGAGGGTAAAATACGCATTTCACCTTGGCCTTTTTTTTTAGTTAATTCGGCGCCATCCTCCCCTCCCTCTCTAACAACTTCAATTTCCCCCCCTTTTCTCCCTGACGCCCACAGCCTAGCCTCTCTCACTCTGCTCCCCACCTCCCGATGCTAGCCTCTGTCTCTCTCTCTCCTCTCACTCTGCCTCCACAGAATGCCAGCCTATAGTCCTCTATCACTCTACCGACTGTCTCTCCTCCTCCGGACCTCCACAGTCGACAGAATGCCGGCTGAGCTCTCTCTCTCCCTCTCCGTCCCTCTCTCCTCCTCCACAGGACCACAACTCTTTCTCTCTCTCCAATCTCTAGCTCTCTCTCTCCAGCCTCCAAGTACTCTCTCAACTCAAGTCTCTTTGTAACTCTGTTTATTTTTCAATTAGTGATGAAATTTATTTTAAATTTTGATGAATTATGTGATGAAATTTAATTAGCAGATTAGGATTATTGAATTTATTGTGAACCGGATAGAGAATTCATGAATTTGTGATGAAATTTAATTAGTAGATTAGGATTATTGAATATATTGTGAACCGGATAGAAAATTCATGAATTTGTGATGAAATTTTAATTGAATTCATGTGATGAAATTTTGATGAATTAAGTACTGATAGAGAATTCTTGAATTTGCAATATTTCTAATCAGAAGATATTTGTTGTAAAAACCTAGATACAGTCAATACAATCACTCACATACAAACTCGAATCAAATTTCTGAATTCTGATTCGTGTAAGCAAAAAGGGAAACACGATTTGATCTTTTGGGGCTTATAGAAGGTAAGAGGAGAATTGAGCTATCTTACTCATCAATATTAGAAGGAGACCATCGTTTTTTGCTCTTTTTATTTCCTATAAGTACTTGATCTGTGTTTTTGAATATTTAAGCTATGTTTCATTTTCCTAGTAGAATTGTCTTAATAAGCTTATAATGTACTTAGTTCCTTTTAATTTGCTATTAGGTCTTAGTATCTTTGAATTGTCATGTAGGCCTTCAATTCAAAAATGTTATGTGCTTAGTTCCTTTCAATTGGTAATTTTTTCTTAACTTTTATTCATTATTCTACTATGTAGTGCAGTATGAAATTTATAGAAATTTTGCTAGTTTTAATTTTAGTTTCTTCTTGTTTGAAAAATAAATCTGTTGCGAGATCATGTTATTTTTATTCACACAAAGTGGTAAATATTTCAATCCTCGTGTTAGTCTTTCTAGGATTTTTTTTTTAACTCTTAAGACATTTTTTTGCATTACATAGTAAAAATTTTTTTTTTGTCATTTTTCCTTAAGAGTTTGTCCCCCTTCCATTACATTCCTGGATCCGCCACTGCACACAGTTATGAGTTTTTCAGTAATGACTCGGAAGGTCTTGCCGTCACTTTCGGCTAAAAAAAAAGTAACCACCACGAGTCTCTTCACATGATTCAACAATGCCATCTCATGCCCACAGCGCCAGTTCATTTAAAATCTCCAGGTCACCCATTTAAAAATGCCAGCTCACACCCCACGTAATTAAAATCACCAAATAAGCAGTGAATCTCCCAAACCCCTATTTTCTATCGATATTGCTCCCCCGAATCCCCAATTTTAAACCCTTGATACTCCCCCGAACACACATCTCATTTGCGCCCTAGGTCTCATGACCAACATTGGTGCCGAAAATTCGCAAATTGGCAAAGCTAACCGAAATAAAAAGAAAAAGGAGGAAATTGTGTGACAATTTGTGAATGTTAAGAACAAGTTTTTTGTTATGAACCTGCTGATTGAATGTATCGTGGATGACCATTTGACTTCATTACATTTGAGTTTTCCCACATCTCGATCTTTGCAAATATATTTGGATTTTCAGAATGCAACTTGGAGATAGAACATTCATGTACCTTGATTTCTTCAACATTCTTGTATCTCTAGCGATATAACTTTATGCCTATATAACGGGGTTTTGAGATGAGCTGTAGAAAATAATACGTAAGGGTGGAAAAAATATTCCGACCATAACCAGAATTTTCGATTTCGGTTCTAGTTCCGACTATTTGATTCCTGTTTCGACACATACTGGAACCAGAATCAGAATTTTTTTTTGGCATTTTCCAAAATCAAAATTTTTTTGGCATTTTCCAATTTTTTTTTGGTCTCTTTTGCAGAAGAGACGACCGTGAAAAACGATCAATAAACCACCTGGTAGTGGCCGGCCTCCAGTACAGCCCTGAGATGGATCACAGCAAAGTAGGAGAAACACTCACTAGTTTTCATTGCTATATATATTGTCAGTACTGCATTATCGGTATCTGTTCACCCAAGGTCACCGGAAGGTCAATTAGTACATGGATTATGGATATGAAAAATAATATTACGGGTTATTTCTTTTAAAGATAATATAATAATACATGTCAATACCAGTTAAATCTACCACTTCTCTCAGACGTTGAAGCTGAGTTTGTGAGGAAGTTGTAATATTAATTTGAAATATGGTGAAGCGATGGTCAAGTTCCAAACTCAAGAAGTTGACATCAATACCACGTGAATCTATCATTTATCCTTCAAAATTAGGTTGAGAGAAAAAATATTCTCATATTTAAACTTGAATATCTGATGATGAGAGTGAAGTTAGTTAGTAAGAGACATTCATTTCAATCTGAGTAAAGGAGGTTCAAGCTTAGAAATAAAATAAAAAAGGCAAAAATAAGGAACTTCGATCGTGAGATGTTGAATTGACATTCAACAGTATAATACCACCATTTGCAAAATGGTCTGTGTAGTATGCTTGGACAATATCTCTTTGTGGGGGTAGAGAAACATGTCGTATGCAGAAAAAACGAACAAGTTCTTATGTGATGACTCATGAAAATGGTATTTAAGGTGGACTGACCGTTTCCTCCCATATATACCTCAAGATGTCTGACAAGTTCTTCACTTCCATTGTATTTTATGTGATTGCATTCCTCATCTTTGCTAGTACTGATGTTGCGCCCCGAGAAATCACGGGGGTTCCTCAGAACAGTGAGCCATTTCATTCTCTTACCTTTTTTTTTTCTAAGCAATTGCACTCTGTTAACTTATATCATAAGAAATCTTGTAATTAATATCTCTTCTTCGTAGTTTTCCCTTTTCATTATTTCTGTGGGTGAAACATAAAAACGCTCTTCTAATTTCTAAACCATAGATGTCAACGAATCTCATGACTTTCAGAGAATTGAAGCATCGCCTTCTATCATCATTAATCTTATTTTTGTTACAAAAAATAACATCAACACCAAAACGACTTTCACAAAATTCTTAATAAATATTTCCTCTAACAAAAATTTTCGCTGTAAATATATTCTATACCTACCCAATCTTCAAAAGAAAACCCAGAAGGTACATGTTCAAAATTTTCGTAATGATTATATAGAAAAAATTTCTCATTTCAAATTAATTTCTCCCTTGATTTATTTCATTTGGCTTGTTTTGCAGAAGAGAGAGATGTAGAAATAGGCCGTACGCTGTACTACTGGAGTGCGGAGCTGCTGGACAGACCCCCGAGGGATGCACGTACCTCTCACGATAAGTCGCCGCCGCCCTTTCGAGGCCCGCAGAGCCCAGAGATGGAAATCAGTGGTGGCTTTGAGTTTTTTTTTTTTCAATCTAACTGGTGACAGAATACGAGAAACTCACCGGTTGTAATATCTTCTTCCTTTTGGTCATAACAGGAGGTTAGGTTGTTGGTCTGAATCAGTAAATAATTTATTCAAAATTTTGAGATATTTATTATTAACAGAGTTATTATTTTACTCTGTTTCTGTTAACTTTCTGTTAACTTTTCACGTTACCAGTCAGTTGTATAGAAGTAGTTAAAGCTGTTAGCTGATTGGTTAGATAAGTAGTTGGTTTGTTATTCTCTTTTGTAATATATAAAGACATCTGTACTAGTTACTTCATTAAGTCGAATATACAGAGTAATTCAGCAAACTGATATTCGCATTCTCTTGGCATCCATTTCCATTTTACAATCTTTACACGGTATCAGAGGATTTTGTATAATGGCTGCCGAGATACCTTCTTCTCAGATTTCATCTCCTCCGATTTCTTCTCCTTCAATTTCAAACATCTTTGACAATCAGTCAAGTCCTTTATTTCTCAATAGCAGTGAAAATCCTAGCACTGTTCTAGTCACTCAAATTCTCAGCAGCAATGGTGAGAATTATTCTAGCTGGCGTAGGTCTATGCAAATGGCTTTAAATGCCAAGAACAAGTATGCTTTTGTTACTGGAGCCATTCCAGAACCTGAGTCTTCATCTCCAACCTATGCGAGTTGGATTCGATGCAACGACATGGTGTCTTCATGGATATTAAACTCGATATCCAAAGAATTGGCAAATACTGTACTGTATATTGAGACAGCAGCTGGTATTTGGAAAGAGCTTGCTGAACGATGTTCTCAGGGCAATGCTCCACGGATTTTTCAAATTCAAAAGGCAATTGTGTCTTTATCTCAAGGTCAGAACACCATAACTGCTTACTATACTACTATGAAAGCTTTATGGGAAGAATTGGCTAATTACAAGCACAATCCGGTATGTTCTTGTGGAGCTGTCAAACATATTGCTGATGCATACAATTTAGAATGTGTGATTCAATTTCTCATGGGGTTAAATGATTCGTATTCTCATATACGTGGTCAAATTCTATTAATGGATCTTGTTCCATCTATCAACAAGGTTCTCTTCTTAGTCATTCAAGAAGAACGACAGAGAGACATTACTTCTCTGATTTCTCATTCAACAGAGAACACTGCATTCTTTACTTGCACTCCAGGTGCTTCACCTTTCAATAGACCTGTTGGTAAGCCTCATTTTCAGAAGAGAGATCGTCCACTTTGTAGTCACTGTGGTTTTGCTGGTCATACAGTGGATAAGTGCTATAAATTGCATGGTTATCCACCTGGGTATAAACCACGAACCAAGATGAACAATGCTGGTTCTGCTCATCAAGTCAATTTAGAACATTCTTCTGTTTTCAATTATTCATTACCTTTTACCAAGGAACAATGTCAGCAACTGTTAGCTCTCATTCCTTCTGCTGAGTCTGTTGTTTCAGATTCATTAGTTGCTGATATTCCTTCTCAGAGCATGGTTAATATGGCAGGTATAAGTCTTCACCCTGCTACTTGTTCTGTACTTCATAAATCTGCCAATTTCATGTCTAAATGGATTGTAGATACTGGAGCCACTGACCATATGGTCAGCTCGGTCTCCATGTTAACATCCATTACATCCTCTACTATGTCCTCTGTAAAAATGCCAAATGATCAATCAGCATCTGTTACTCATATTGGCACAGTACGCATTTCTCCTAAAATTCTTCTTACAAATGTTTTAGTTGTACCCTCTTTTTCTTATAATCTCATTTCAGTCAGTTCATTGATGAAACACTTATCTTGCTGTGTCATTTTGCTTAACCAATACTTGTTTATCCAGGACCTACTCACTTGGACAACGATTGGTTTAGCTAAAGAATCACAAGGCCTGTATTTTTTACTTCCAAATGTTTCTGGTGGTTTAGTTTCTGCTTGTAATGTGTCTTCTGTTAATAAATCTGCCTCTTTATGGCATTGTCGCTTAGGGCACTTTCCTTTGTCTAAATTTTCTTTGCTACAAGATTCCATTGGTGATGTAAACACTACTAAACTTCATCACTGCACTGTGTGTCCTATGGCCAAACAAAAGAGGCTGCCATTTCCTATTTCTACATCTCAGTCCAATGTTCCTTTTGAATTGATACATTGTGACCTCTGGGGTCCTTTCTCAGTACCTGATCATAATGGAATGAGATTTTTTCTTACTATTGTCGATGACTTCACTAGATGTACATGGGTATACTTGCTGCAAAGTAAAGCACAAACCCCTAATTACATCAAGTCATTTTTTCAGCTTGTTGAAACTCAGTTTACTCTCAAAGTTAAAACTCTTCGAACTGATTTTGGAACTGAATTCAATCTCTCAGATTTCCTTACCTCTAAAGGAACCATTCATCAATTCTCTTGTGTTGCAACCCCCCAACAAAATGGGGTTGTTGAACGCAAACATCAGCATATTCTTAATGTTGCTAGATCATTAAGATTTCAATCTAACCTTCCACTTCAGTTCTGGTCAGATTGTATTCTCTCAGCAGTTTATATCATCAATTGATTGCCCTCTCCTCTTCTTAAAAATAAGTCTCCTTTTGAGCTTCTTTTTTCTTTCAAACCTGATTATACTCATTTTAGAACTGTTGGCTGCTTATGCTATGTGTCTACCTTACCTAAAAATCGTCACAAATTTGATGCTAAAGCTCAACCTTGTGTCTTTCTAGGATATCCTTACGGCATTAAAGGATATAAACTTTATAATCTTCATTCTAAACAATTCCTTATCTCTCGGAATGTTGTTTTTCATGAAGATTATTTCCCTTTTAAGCATCTGCCTCATACATCTGACTCTGTGGTTTTACCACTTGTTATTTCAGAACCTGACATGTCTTTTCCTTCTCCACCTGCAGCTTCTTCTTTCACAAATCCTCTTTCTTCAGTTCCTGATTCTTCTGTATCAGTTTCTTCTGATCTTTCTTCTGATTCTCCTCCACTTATTCATGTTCCTTTTATTGATTCTTCTGATATATCTTCTGTTGTTCCGGTTCCTCTTTTACCAAATTCTTCCACTGATTCTAGAAGATCTACAAGGATTCGAAAACCACCTCAATATTTGGAAAATTATCACTGTAAAATGGTTGTGAATTCTGATGCTAACCCTTCTTTGTTAAGTTTAAAAGGTTCTCATCCTTCTGGTCTTCCTTATTCCATTCATCCTTATCTTACCTATGATAAGATTTCTGCCTCCCATCGTGCTTTTGTCACCTCTGTAAGTACAACCCCTGAGCCCACTTCCTTTCACACTGCTGTCACTTTTCCTGAATGGAGACATGCCATGGCCACAGAAATTGAAGCTCTTGAGCTTAATAACACCTGGACAGTGTGCTCTCTTCCTGCTGGACATACCCCAATTGCTTGTAAATGGGTCTATAAAGTCAAATTTCGAGCTGATGGTTCCATTGAGAGGCATAAAGCCAGATTAGTGGCCAAGGGATTCACTCAACGAGAAGGCTTTGATTATTTTGACACCTTTTCACCTGTGGCCAAATTGACATCTGTTCAAGTACTTCTTGCAGTAGCTGCTTCTCGTCGTTGGCATTTACATCAGCTTGATGTAAATAATGTCTTCCTTCATGGTGATTTGAATGAAGATATATACATGCTTTTACCTCCCGGTTTCAATGCTAAAGGGGGAGACAAGGTTTGCAAGTTGAATAAGTCATTGTATGGCTTAAAGCAAGCCTCTAGACAATGGTTCTTGAAGTTTTCTGATTTTTTATTAGCCAATGGTTTTCACCAGTCAACAGCTGATTCAACTCTTTTCACCAAGCATTCGGATCATTCCTTTCTTGCTCTCTTGGTTTATGTTGATGACATCATACTCACTGGTGATAATCTTCAAATGCTTACTGATTTCAAGCATGTTATTGATCAGAAATTCAGAATTAAGGACTTAGGCAAACTCAAATACTTTCTTGGGTTAGAGGTGGCTCACTCAGACACTGGTATTTCCATTTGCCAACGAAAGTTTGCCTTAGACATTCTATCAGACTCGGGGTATGTTGGTTCAAAACCTGTTAAGACCCCTTTTGAGCAAAATCTCCAGCTTTCTCGTGATGCTGGTTGTCCTTTACCAGATCTTACTATCTACAGAAGGTTGATTGGCCGCATGCTTTATCTTACTATTACAAGACCTGATATTGCTTATGCCCTTCAGGTTCTTAGTCAATTCATGGATCAGCCCCATCAACCTCATCTTGATGCAGCTCACCGTGTCCTACGGTATATTAAAGGCTCTCCTGGTCAGGGTTTGTTTTATCCCATTGATAATTCTTTCCATCTTAAAGCCTTTACAGATAGTGACTGGGCTGGTTGCCTTGATACTCGAAAATCTGTTACCGGATTTTGTGTTTTTCTTGGTGACTCATTGATCTCTTGGAAGTCCAAGAAGCAGACTGTTGTGTCTAGATCATCAGCTGAGGCCGAGTACAGGGCTATGGCTTCTACTGGATGTGAGCTTCAATGGCTCAAGTTTCTGTTAGCTGATCTTAAAATTCCTCATCAACAGCCAGCTCTTCTCTTCTGTGACAATCAAGCTGCTCTACATATTGCAGCTAACCCAGTTTTTCATGAGCGCACAAAGCACATAGAGTTAGACTGCCATCTGATTCGTGAGAAGATCAAATCTGGTCTCCTTCGCACTTTACATATTCGTTCTCCTCATCAACTGGCGGATTTGTTTACAAAAGCTTTAAGTGCTCCTCAATTCTCCTTTCTATTATCCAAGATGAACTTTCATAACATCTTCTGTTCATCTTGAGGGGGCGTATTAACAGAGTTATTATTTTACTCTCACTACAAGAAAAACCTCCTCTGCCCACGGAAGCAGTCGTGGCAGAAAGGCAGCAAAATCGTCGCAAAAGGCCTTCCTCCACGGAAAGACGTCGTCAAGCTCTGGTGGCCATTGCCGCGTGGAGACAGATTTACGCTGACGACCAAAGCTTTCCGTCGGCACCATTCAAGCTATGTCCACCATGGAAGACGTTGGGGGAAGTCTCAGATCTCCGTCGAGGTTGGTTGTACCTCTGCCCACGGTAGCCCTTAGCTGACGATGACCAGTCGTCAAGAGAGGCGAGACTTTGCCAACGAGCTCCGATTCGTCAAGAAAAGTGCCACCCCAATGCCGACGAGCTCAACCCGTCGCCCATTTATGTATTTTTTGCCCCCAACAATGACTGTAGCAAAATGGTGGAGACTAATGAGTGCCCACGACTTGCAGTGATCGTAGTTGCATTTCTTGCAAATTGAAATTTGGCTTTTCGGTCAAGCTTGGGTGCAATTGGTTGGTCAAAGTGCATTTGAAGTTGACGAAGCATTCTGTATATTTTTCTTTGTTTTCTCATTTTAGTGCAATTAGTTTTCAGAATTTCATTTCGGTGTAATTTTTTTCTGAGCTTCTCCAATTTATTTTTTCCCATTTGGCTCACGGCATTCCTCCATTACTTCTACTTACTGCACAAATACGGAGAAAATAACACAGCTATGAAACAACTGGAGTTACACTTATAACAGAGTAATATCCATATCTATATTCACATGACAGATCTTCATCAGATTTATAAATCTGAAAACCAAAATCAACCTACAATTGCCTTAGTTAGAATACTTTCCAATATGGCTCTTAAACCACGTGCACCAGTGTTCTTTGCCTTCGCTTTCTTTGCAATCAATGTCAAAGCGTTCTCACTAAAATGTAACTTGACCTGAAATTGAATAGACAGATCAACAGCACCAAAAGTACCACATAGAGGGTAACCACATCTGCATCAAATGCTTGAGATCACAAACTGGATAGAACAAGAATTGAATTTTATGGACTGCAAGCTTACATTGTTCATACTGAACATCTTCTTGTATTGTTTAACAAGAGCATTTTTGGGTTCTGTGAGGACCTATAATATAAACAAACATAAACCATCAGAGAGTTAAATCTTCCTTATCGATGAAAAAGGGAGAATAACAACAAATTCTATTTCAAATTTCAAGATTTACTGCATGTTTGAAGCAAAACAACTTTCGGAGATCATCATGTAACCATTATAAGAAACAGATATGTATACGAGATTTTGGAGTTTTAGCCAATTACGTAACAGATTAAAGCTAAAAAACTGCAACTACCAAAACCCATTTCTTCTTCACAAGGAGATAGAAGAAACTGAATATAATAAACATTAAAGTGATAGAACATACCTGAACGAGTTGGTCTTCGTTTAAAGCTGACAGACTAACTAAAATTGGAAATCGCCCAATAAATTCTGGTATGAGGCCATAGGAAACAAGATCACCACTATCTACCTACAAGTTCGTTTCAAAACACATAAGGTTAGCCAATGAAAGGAATCAACAGACATAATTGTGTACCAGATCTAAAAGAAGAATCCAATCAATGGGAATGTCAATAATTAACGTAACCATAGTGTACGGATTCTTACAGGTGGCTGGGACGAGAGCAAGGGCGAAGGTGTAGAACCTCGACCCTTTGAACCCGAACGTTGGCATACACTTCCTCCTTGCCTTCCTCTCTTAGCATTCGATGTCATCCAATTAACTGCTTCCAAGAATAAAAACTAACCAACAAAACAGAGCATGCACATGCCAAGTACAATTATTCATCAACTCTCCGAGACTTATACTAAAGATGGTTCACATTAGTTCAACTCCCCAAGACCTATAATAATCTCCTAGGATTCTACATAGTGTGAGTGCGTTGCTGTAGAACACAGATTTACCTGGTTGCACTAAGTGTTCTGTAACAGGTGAGAAGCTTGCTGCAAAAGTTGAACGATTTGCTTCTCCTGGTCCCTCTTGGTATTTCTTGTTCTGCTTCAAAAATATCCTCTTTAAGCGGACTAATTCAAACACAGGATAAGATAGTCACTTTTTGCTTCCAATGACATCTACTTCATACTTGCTAGTGTACATAGAATGATCGAGCTGCAACACCCACTTTTTCAGAGTACCCTCCCTCATTTAGAAGAGCACACACCTAATATACATACCAAGAATCGTACCTTTCCGCACGGTAACATGAGGGAGCACACACCTAATATACATACCAAGAATCGTACCTTTCCGCACTGTAACAGGGAAACACGAGTTAAAGCAGTTCTTTTGGGTGGGCAAACTGAGATTGAAAGGAAACCCGGTCCTAATTTCTAACAATCATATATAAACCACCTCAAGAAAAACCAACATGGGCTGCAATAAAGCTACAGCTGAAGTTCTAGGATGAAAGCAGAAACCCAGAATCCAACTGAGAGTTCTATGGCCAAAATACTCCTGAAGCTAACTTTTAGGAAAGCAAACCAAATTTCGGTTTCCTTATTTCATTTCCTGCCTAATCAGGAACCCAACAAAGCACCAAACAGTTAAACCAAAAAAGTCCAAAAACTACCTGATCGCTTATTTTCCAGCGGGAAACCTTTTTGCCAACGGCTAGGGTGGTTCCGGAACACCCGATCCCGCGGGAGGAGGTGGGTGCAAGCCTTTCCTCCGAAATGTGTCAGCTCGGTTCAACGCGAGGACAGAGACCTCCTGCGAAGAGTAAAGAGAAAAGAGAGAAAAAGAAAAGAAAATGGGGGAAGAGGAGAGAGAAGTGAGGCGGCTGGCAAGGAGAGGAGGGGTGAGAATTCGACAGAGGGCTTTTGGAACTATCGCAGCGGGAGGAAGAAGAGACCTTAGCGCGAAACAATCGATTTGATTTTTTACTTTTAGTAACGCTAGTTTTTAGTTTTAGGAACGGGAGCATAAATGTTGTACCTTTAGTGACCAACAAATGGATTTGATCACTGGCGCCTGATGTTTTAGTGACCAAACAGAAGACTTTGTGGCTGTAGCATGATTTTTTACTTTTAGTAACGCTAGTTTTTGGTTTTAGGAACGGGAGCATAAAGTTGTACCTTTAGTGACCAACATCAGGATTTAGTCACTAGCGCCTGATGTTTTAGTGACCAAATAGAAGGGTTCGGTGGCTGTAGGATGATTTTCTTGTAGTGTCTGTTTCTGTTAACTTTCTGTTAACTTTTCACGTTACCAGTCAGTTGTATAGAAGTAGTTAAAGCTGTTAGCTGATTGGTTAGATAAGTAGTTGGTTTGTTATTCTCTTTTGTAATATATAAAGACATCTGTACTAGTTACTTCATTAAGTCGAATATACAGAGTAATTCAGCAAACTGATATTCGCATTCTCTTGGCATCCATTTCCATTTTACAATCTTTACATTTATAGTGAGAAAGAATGTTAAATAATATAGTTTGAAAGATTTATTATCAATTTAGTCCCTTAATTTTCAATCAGTCGTGAATTTTTCCACCCATGACACAGGAGGTCCTGTTGTCACTTTTGGTTCAAAAAACAGCTAAACAAATATCCACGGCGAATTAAATCATGCCTGTCGTGTCTTCCCCATGACTCAGCAATGCTACCTCATGCACAGTGCCAGCTTACTTAAAGTCTCCAGGTCACCCATTTAAAAATGCCAGCTTAATTAAAATCACCAAATAAGTCGTGAATCTCCCAAACCATGGATGCTCCCGGCCTAAACACTCATCTCGTTTGTGACGGTATGACCTAGGTCTCAACAACATTCGTGCAGAAACTTTGCAAATTGGTAAAGCCGACCGAAATAAGGGTCGGTTTGTTTCATTGTAAAGTTTTTTTTTATAAAGCAGTTTTCAATGCGTTACCGTTTCAGTAAAGTACTATAATTTTTGGTGTTTGGTTGTTATCTTAAATATAATTTTAAAAAATATTTTTTAATGTTTGCATATGTTGTATTTTTCATAATCTTATACTATTCATAAATTTAATTCTTAACATTAATTTGAATTAAAATAAAAAAATAAATCAAATGATATATGAAACTGAAATTTCAAGTAAATTACAAAATTTTCTGCTTTCAATTTTTTTTTAAAAAAAATGGATTGCTACGGGAGATTTTTTCAAGTAAATTGCAAATTTTTCTGCTTTCGATTCTAAAAAAAATTCAAAATAGATTGCAAGTTACTTGAAAAAAAAGAAGAGATAACTAGCCAATTATACACATCTTGCGGTCACAGAAGCACAGACTTTGGCACCAACCTAACAACCCAGGAGCCCCAACTCACCAAAATCCACAAATTATCCTACCTATTACCTAAGAGGCACTTCTAGGTCAAACTCCCTTGTTTGACATGTCAAAGACTTATACGACCCACCAATCCAACAAGTTACAACATATTACTAAAATCTTAACCCTACAAACCCAATGCCTAGCAAAAATATTACTAGCATCAGCAAGGGGATATAATTCCCGGTCAAAATCTTCATACGAAGATAGCATTGCCAACAAGTTAATGAAATGCACTGGAACTTCATTTCTACAAGCATTTTGCTTTCCAGCTAACACAAGAAGATAGAAACTGAGGCACAACCCTATTTGTTATACCAAGGGTCTAGATCTAGACTACAATCCACTGTTTTTATGTAGAGAAACAACTAAAATATGAATGTCTTGCCTAATATGTGCTCACACCCCTAAATGTTAAGAGCTGGAACGGTTCAAAAGAGGAAGAAACATAAATGGATTTCCTTTAGATGCACATATAGAGTGAGATCGAGAGAGCTTCGAAAGGAAAGTGTTCAAGAGAGTGAGAGAAATGACTAGTCATGGTAGAGAATGTGAGAGCCTTTAAGCTAGTTCGAGTAAAGAGTGATCTTTTTTGTTTTGGGAGAACAGTCGAGTGATATTGGGAGAGGCTGGGAAATAAGTTTCATCACTTTTGAAAAAGAAACCACTTTCCGGAAAGTAGGTTATATTTTACGTTTGACTGAATTTAGTTTCCATTGACTGCGAATTCATGGAGCATCCAAACACCAGAAAGTAAGTAAGAATACAGCGAAACAAACGTGAACAAGACGATTTAAGACTCAAAACAATAGTAGCCGAACCTAGAGGGGGTGAATAGATTCTACAAATTTCCTTACAACAGACAAACAAATCTCTACTCATCCACATTATCAGGGCAATATATGAGAAAAAATTATGAACAACATAAGGAGAGATCTTACATCATTCTTATTTTCGAAACTCAAGCACTTCAATAATCAAACATCTAAATAAATATAAATGCTTCACATCATCAATAATTTGCAACAAAACTTGTGTGGAACACCGATCGATCGGTAAAAATATGACGATCGATCGTCAGACAATTATCTAGAAGACGATCGATCGTTTAAAATACAACGATGTTATGATTAAATTACCATAATCTTATATATGATTGCCAGAAGGAACTTTGTCAGGTGTTGTATTGACATTCAACAGTATAATTCCACCATTTACAAAATGGTCTGTGCAACCCAACCCCACACCCTTTTTGGTCAAGTTGATGTTAGGAGTATTCCATCATTTATAGAGGTGGTGGTGTTGTATTCACTACGGAAGGCTGGAGACAATTTACGAGCTACTTCATCAATTAGGTTGGAATGAGCTTGCAAAATTGATAATTGATGAGCTACGTTATCAATTCCGTTAGAAGTCTCGAGAAAAATGTGATAGAGAGAGTGATTTTGCAAGCATGACCTAAATCTAGGCATTAATTTATCAATTCTAAAAACCTAAACAGTTTTTTTAAATGTCATAAAAACCAGTAATTTTAAAAAATTTCATAAAAAACTCCCAAGATTGGTTCCTTTCGTTATATAACGTAGTTGATTAACTTTGCCTTAAGCGTAAAAAGGCAGATTTTTAAGCAGGCAGCTATCCGGTGTATAATTTAAGAGTTGTGGACCCAAAAAAAAAATTGATCCCTTTATTATTTCTCTGGAGAATTTGGAAAGCGTGCGATTTACGGTTGAGTTTCTATCATATCAGCAGGTTCAGGTTGTATATGCGGCAACAGAAGGTTCAGAATTTTCCCGGTGAGTAATAAACAGAGACGGGCTACCCATGCTAAACCCCGTAATTGCTTTCTAGTGACATCCAATAAGGTATCAAACAGGGGAAAAAATAAAATCCCACTTCCTCTTTACTAATTTGTTCTATAAAAAAAATATAATTTTCAGCTACGAATTATCATATATTTTATCTTTTATATTCTAAACTATACAATGTTTAAGACGTTACACTCACAATGTACGTACCTATCTTTAATATATTTGGAAAAAATATCTATTTTTAATATTTTGCATCTTCTATCTATTTTTTTTAATATGAAATGATGATTATATCGGACTTAGTTGTAACACGACTTTCTTGAAGGGCAAAATAAACATTTCGTATTAAAAAAGTTAATTTCCATTTATTTGGTAAAAAATAAAATTAAGGTATAATGTGTTAAAAATAGATAGCTTGTGAGTAGTATAGTGCAATGTTTCAAAAGTGATAGTATAGCGTGTGAATTGTAAACCTCTTCTCCGTCAGTCATTAGATAATTAGTATGTATCTATGATATCATGCTAAATTGTAAATAAAGATATTATGTGACAATAGTTTTTCTTTTTCATCACCAATATTCATGCCTGCCTATATGAAGAATATTTATACAGGCTGAGGCGCTAATAATCAGAGAATATTTGTAACTATGATTTTTGTCCAAACATATGGAGCTAACTATGAGTTTACCCCAAAAAAAATTATTGGGGTTTAAAAAATTTAAAACAACTCACTATAGTTATTATTTTTATACTGACATTCACTCACTCAAAACAGTTATACTTATTTAACAGAAAATTTATTCGTTTAATTGAAATGTGACAGGAATCATAAATATTTTTAAAAATTAAAAAATAAATCTAAAATTAATAAAAAAAAGAGAATTAATTAAAAAAAGAAGAAGGAGAAGAATAAGAATAAGAAAGGCTCCGGCTTTCACAGTGGAGAGCCGGCCTACTACGATCACCCATTTAAAAATGCCAGCTTAATTAAGTAAAATGATCACCAAATAAGTCGTGAATCTCCCAAACCATTGATGCTCCACTAAACACACATCTCATTTGTACCCTAGGTCTCAACAACATTCCTGCCACAATTTCGCAAATTGGTAAAGCTGACCGAATTTTTTTTTTTTAAAAAGGATGAAATTGTTTGACAATTTGTGAATGTTAAGAATAAGTTTTTTTGTATGAATATAGGGATTCAATGTATTGTACATGACTAGTTGACTTCATTACCCTTGAATTTTTCCACATCTTGATCTTTGCAAATACATCTGAAGGTTTATATTCCATGAATCTTATCATGACTCTATATATATGCCTATATAAAGGGGTTTTAAGACGAGTTGTAGAGGGAACAAGAATGTAAAGATTAATATATAATAATTTCTAAAAACCTATCTCCCTGCTGTCTTGTCTACTTTTCTCTTGCTACGATTTCAAGTTTCATATTTTATTTTCTCCTTCGTTTCATAACATTTTTGAATTTTGAAGCAAAAAAATAATAAAAAGAATTAGAGAGTCATAACCTAAAATATAGTACTACCCTCTCATTTTCATCCCATCACTTAGAAAGTACTGCTAAATATTATATACAGCATATATTGGGGTTGGAGAACCTAATATTCTAAATAGAAGAAGGTAATTTGATTTGATCTTATGACATCTGAGTGTACGCATCACCTAAATTGACGGGATAAATCAAGGCTTAAAACTTTCTGTTTTACAATTTATGGGAAAAAAATAGAGATTGTTCTTGAATGCCAACCCTACTAGCACAGTTGAAAGGTCATCACAACTTCAAATTTATTTATTTATATTTTCTGTGAAATTTTTGTTTTTAAAAATATCTATAAACAAGGTGATTTTAGAACAAAAAGAAAGTATGCTTGTCGTTTTGCACTCAAGATTACTACTTTTGTCACATTCAATCACCCAACTATATTTTGCCTTCAGACACTAATTTACACAATTTCTTAAAATTTGTTGTCGTTTTGAACCAAAAGTGATTGTTTGATATACGACATGACGCTAGCTTTTACCCACACAAAACTATTGCTGCAGCAAAAAAAAAAAAAAAGTGAGAGAAACAAATAAAAAGCTTTACCCGGCTCACAGGGAAAAAGTCATGCTTGAGCTGGAATACCACGACATGTGAAATGTTATTTAAGGGGGAAATTAAGGACCGTTTCCACCCAGTTAATTTTAAAGATGGTCCACTTCCGTTGTATTTTATTTGATTACATTTTTGTCTTTGCTAATGATGTTGAATTAATAATTATGTTGTTAACTCTAAGTATTGATTAAATTACCATAATCTTATCTATGATTCCAGGAAGGAACTTTGTCAGGTGCATGTATTGACATTCAACAGTATAATTCCACCATTTACGTACATTTTACGGTCACGAGTGGCGGCACAGGAGTTCTTCATTTGATGGCTGGCAAGGAGAAGCTTTTGAAATGATTTGACGACGACGTTTTTATTCTCGGTGCCAGCCTAACCCCACACCCTCTTGAAAGAAGCCAAGCTGTCCACGGAAAAGAGATTTTCATTACTGTAGAAAATGAAAATTTCCTAAGAATCACTGCATATACTGACTTGACCAAAGAAGAGACTGGCCGGGGTTGGGTTGGCACTGAGAATAAAAAGTTCTTTGTCCAATCAAAAGCTACTTCTTGCCATCCAACTAGAATCAAATGAGAAACTCTTGTCCCGCCACTCCTCGTGACATGTTAAATTCTTGTCCTTTGCCTCCATTAGTCTTCCGGGTGTTGGTACGTACGACGTACTACTTCATACACGGAAAATAGCAAGAGAGGCGGATGAGATCCTACCCTTTGTATTTTCCACCATAAGTGCACTAGTCTATGCGAAAACTTGAGTTGATAATCGAACAACCCCACTAACCCTTCTTCAAATGGAGTCTTACAGCAAGTCTACGGACATGATTATCATGTGATCAAAATCTCGATCGAGTTTATAATCCACAAGCAGTATAAAATATGTCTTGCTACTTTTTCACAAATTCTCATAAAATTCTACATTTTCACTACTTTCTCTTAAAATCTAATAAAACTTTAATTCACCTCAATTTTTACTGCATTCATTTTGAGTCAAATATAAAACTCTAGATTTTCCATGTAGCGGATAAAGTGGCAGGTTGGTCATTTGCCTCACTATTTTCCATGTAGCAAGTCCAACCGACTTAGAAGTCTAATGCAATCAAAAGTGTACTAGAATTTACAAGTCATGTTCCTCTACAATTTTCTGTTTATTTTACCATGCAATTTGGAAAAATATAAACATAACAGATGGATCTCATTGTAGGGTACATAATACCCGAAACTTTACATGTACAATATTAGACAATATAAGATTCATCTATTATATCTATTCTCTCCAAATTGTACTATACAATTCAGACAAAAACTTACAAATGATTCTAATTCAGAATTTACAGTAATAGAGTTTCTTATTTTGATTCCAGATGGGTGTTAAGGAGTAGCTTTTGATTGGAAAACAGGAGTGGCCAATGAGCTATGGCTCAAGTGGCACCTCCTCCGTATACGGAGGAGGGTCCTGATCTGGGGTTCGAATACCCCCACCCCCTCTCCTGGCAGGCTATGACCTGCATTGCCTAAAAAAAAAAAAGATTGGAAAACAGGAGCGGCTTAAGGGGTAGGGGCCCTCTGGCAGCCCACTCCAACTAAGGCCTCATATATTTTATGAATTATCACATTTAAATTTGTAATAAAACATGTAATTATAAATAGTGGGTCTTGATTAATGAAAATCATGACCCATTAGTTTCGTTGATCTTCTTATCTTTGTATGGAAACAATAAATCAATTTATATTTTATAGAGCCAAGAACTCCAACGTGAATATAGGCCCAATTAATGTCTAACAACAGCATTAAATGTGGATCTTAATTTATAAAATAATTAAGAGATCTACTTTATTATCATTTTTGGAAACCGTAATGAACGCAATCATGCATGATAAACACGATATATATATATATATATATATATATATATATACATATCTCAAATATCTATTTTATATATCCATACATTTAGACTTTGGATAGAATTAGCTCTCAATAATCTTATTTTAACTATAATCTCTTTACAATAGATAACTATTTTAATTACATATTCTTCTGGTAAATAATTTTATATTTATTGAGATAGAAGAGTACTTTTAATAACATTACAGTTGCTTTTATGTTAACATTAAGATATATTATATTACTACAGTAAATAAAAAAATTCAAAAGGCCTAAATTTAAAATTTCGCCTAAGGCCTCAACTCGGCCGCCCCTGATTGGACATCGACCTTTTTATTCTCAGTGCAGCCCATCCCCAATCTTTTCTTTCGGCCAAGGCCCAAGCCAATGTCCCTTCCGTACGTCGACCGTGGGTTTTGTTCGAAGCATGCAGATTACTCAAAAAGACTGGGTCAAATCAAATTGGGCCCTGACAAAGGAGAGCAGCCTACACAAATCGACCCAATGGGTCTGATCAACTGAACACAGGCCTTTGGTAAAGCAGGCCCCAACAGTTGATGAGGCTTTGGGCCCCAGTCATGTGCTTTCAAGCCCAGTGGAGGGCTGTGTTTTGTGTGGTGGCCCAGCCAAGTTCAAAAGGAGTGAAACGTTTGGGGGAGATGGATTTTGAAATTCCACGCGCCTCGAAGAAAAACGGAACCCTCTTACTCCTCCTCTCAGTGAACCCGAGGAATCTCTTGCTACTCTGTTCGTCCATGGTATATCTGAACCATACGAGCCCCCACCCCAACCAGGAGGTTTATATCATGAAATTGCCGAGGTTTAGAGAGACCCACGTTACAACGAGCCCTCCGACTACCGGTTTGAGAAGTAGACCCTATGAGCAACTTTTTTGAAAAATTCACTGGTTTAGACCCAATTGACACTTAGAGAGTGAATATGAGTCTAAATCTGACTCTTTTCAGATTGCTTGGCTTTGCTTTTCTGGTATGTTAGAGATTAAACAACTTGGATAATCATTTAGAATGACGGGACTGGTTGCCAACCCAAACAAACCAAGAACAAGGATCCATTGGATTCCATGGAAGCCAGATCAATACTTCACTGGTGTGATGATTCTGCCACCAAACTACCTATATGACACCAACTTAACTGTTTATCTAATTCTGTTACAGTTGGATTACCAAACCAATAGTGGAAAGCGGTGATATGTGTGCCTGGCACCTAACAAATGCTAAATGCTAAGGCTTCTTGGACCCTTTTGAAGCTGTATCCCCTTTTCAAACAGAAAACACCAACACAGAGATATAACTTTCCATAGAAAACAGGAGAAAATAAGAGAAAAGGGGAGAAGCAGAATAAGCAAAATGACTCGACTATTAAAGGAACATCGGCAACCACTTTTAAGGTCGGACAAATTTTAAACTGTTTTCTCTTCTCCCCCTAATGCAGCCTATTCAAGCAAAAAAACCATATCGATGGAGTCGGATCGTTGCACCGATCGTCTTTCATCCAGTTGAAGCCGTCATTGCCATGAGCAGCGGTCGTGTCTTGTCCCGACCCTTGTGGTCGTTTTTTGTGTGTTGTGACCCAGCCCTTGAGGTCGGTTTGTATTGTGTTCTTATCTTCATGGCTGGATTTTAGGGTGTCCCAACTCTCATGTGGTTGTCTTACAGCCCTTGTGGATGTTTATAGTCTGAGCACTTGTGGTAGGATTGATTTCGGATCTTTGGATATGACATATTGTAAGACCTCTAATCCTTTGTTAATCTTTGCAGCCCTCGGTGGGCTTTGTTGTGTCCAGGTTGTCAATGCTTTCATTACTAGCTCGTATAGGTCTCGATAGTTACGTCTATCGTTATCAGTCATCGCTCTCCTCGCCTAGCATAAGCATTTGCCCGATCCCTTTATGGGATCCTGCTAGTTTTCTTTTACGGCTCGGTTAAAGTTAGGTCATATGTAGGTTTCTCCAAGTATAATTCTAACTTTTAAAATGCAAGCATTTTTTTAAAAAAAGGAACATCGGCAACCCTTTAATTTCGGACAAATTTGGTTCTGAACTTTTTACAGATTCAACTATCAATGGACATATGGCGAAGATAATCGATCGGCCTGATAATCAATATTCAAAAGAAAAGGAAACAATTTTCTTGTTAACTCATTCAACAGGCATCTGAAACCGACACAAGGGGCAGAGGTTACTCTTCCTCAGCCAATTGGCAATACAATCTCGATGATAGACATGCGAGCAAGGCATGTGAGTAGCTTCTGACCCCGTCAGAATATCTTCCAAGCATACGACGCAGGGCGTTGTACCACCATCTACTTTGACCTTCTCCAATGCCTCAATGGATGATTTGCTTGCGCAGACCAGGCTGCCTTTGAACTCCCACTCATCCACGGATTCCCTTAAAGCCTCAGAAAGTTCGTCGTGCATGCCTTGTATAACAACAGTAAGAGCCACCACCATTGGAATAGTCTTGCGGTACATGTTGTCAGCCTCCCTGGCTAGCTCACGAGCAAAAGTTGAAATCTTTTGGATCATGAACGGCTGAACACTGAAGGGGACTTCCATCAGGGAAAGCATTCTGGATATCATCGACCACGACGTACTGTTCATTATTAACAGGTCCCGTCGTATAATGAAAACTTGATAGCTAGTGGGGCTTGTGACGCTCTGGCTATCATCTCCCCCCATTGATTCGAAGTTAGAAAATACTTCAATAAAGAAGGCAGGGTATGGTGAAACACTATCTGGTTCGTTGAAGTACTCGGGCTGCCATGCCTCGCAACGATGAACAAAGGGTAATGTCATGCTTGACATCTTGATGAAGAAGAACATGAATTACAGAGGAAAAGAGCAAAAAGAGTACAAGGTTGCTTACTATTTGTGTTTTCCTTTTGGTTTCTAGGTCTTAATATTGAGTTAAAAGAACCAAGCTACCAATTAGTTTCAGGAAAGGAGTGACTTCGAAGCTAAGCAAAAGAGACGCTCTAAGACCGCCAGAAGACGTCTAGAGACATCGATGTCCTTGAGATCACTGCGTTTTTTTCTTACTTTTTTAGTTTTTATCGGACTAGGTGTCTCTCTCTCTCTCTCTCCGTGAATTTTCAACAATTATTATTTGATTCGGATTAGGAGTAAGATTTTCATTAGTTTCCACGCTATACCCGACTAGGTGCCTGCCCTCCAAGCTCAAGCCACGAATAATCAGTCATATTGACGATGCTGATGACAATGATACAAGATCGTGTTAACCCCTGCCATGTAGCCGGGGCCCAATAACCCCTGCCATAATCGTCAAGAAACCTGCCTGTTTTTAGCTGTTAATAAGAACATTACATGCACGAATTAGACATTCGACTTCGAGACTTTTAAACCAAGCTTGTACATAAATTCTTCAATCATGTTCAAAACATTCTAGCAAGAAGGGGCGGTCAAATTTTAATTTGAGCTGGACTCCACTATCCAGCAACCAAACCTTCAGCTTGAATTTCTGTTTCTTGCCCATATAAACAAGAACGTCATCATCTGATCCTAAAAGGATTACAAATTTTATGAGATTCTGAGAAATCATAAAAAGGTCTATCCTGAGGCCAATCCTAAAAGAAATAAATGTATCCACTACTACATTCATACACAACAATGGGATCACCATCTATCACAAGCTGACTGAATTTACAGAATCCCGAGTTAAAAAAAAAAGGAAAAGGAAGATGGAGGGAAAAGGTCTGACGAAAAAAACAGAAGCTGCTTTCAATGAGGAGAGTGACTGGCAGTGGTGGTCTTCTTAAAGTCAATCTTGTCAACCTTCACCTCTCCATCAATGAGTTCATACACGTAGACCACTACGCGTAGGCCATCGATGTCCATGAGGACAAAACTAGGGTTAACATCATAGGTGATGCTGCTGTAGGCACCTGTTGCAGACCCTGGGTTTATGACAACACCTCCCTCATGCTTATAAGCCGTAAACTGATGAGTGTGACCTGTTACAAGGATGTCTACGTCGAGCTGCCTCTGAAGCATGGCTAGTGAGTCTAGGTCACCCCAAGGAATAACCTTCAGATAATTACAAACTAATCAATATCAGCTTCAATATAGGAAACCATCCAGAAACAATCAAAAGTATACACCGGTATCAGATTCTCAACTTGTGGAGTTTGGCATCTCCATGATAAATGTATTTGCAAATTATCTGGACATGGACTGGCATCTCTCTCTCTCTTTTCCTTTCGGTGTGTAAGACTACTTTATCTTGGATCTCACAAATATATGCTCCCAAATCTCTGGAGATTGCTATCCTCACTGTGGCTTTTTATTTGCATTTACTCAGCCTTTCAGGAGTCACTTGCAACATTCCCGAGGGTCAAATGACTGTTGCCAAGCTTTTTCTCTTTTTCCTCTTTTGTTTCTTCCACTCTTTTCTCCTTGACCCTTTTTTCCTTTTCATACTTTATTTTCCTTCTCTTTCTCCCTATCATCACCTGACTCCTGAAAAAACGCAGGGACCATTACCAACCAGCATGACCTTGTCACATATCAAAGATCCCTCCAACATCTCAGGACTTTGTCCCTATCATTATTTCCACTAACCTTTCCTCCACCAATCCACATCCCTTCAACCATCAATCTTATCCCAGCCCCAATTTAATAACAAACCCAAATGGGAACCTGCCCATGGATTTTGTTCAAACAATACATAGCTTGACCTAAGGCTCAACCTATTGTTCATAAAGACCAAAATGGCCTCTTTATATATAAATAATCAAAATAACACGACAGAGAACAGTCAGATATAGATACAATTGTGTCAGTGCTGCGAAGAGGTCATTGACAAAGCCCTGGTCTCTCGCATATTATATATCCAATAACCATTTAGTTATTACAGTAGAAATAATAACTGATGTCTGCATAACAAATGGAGACAGTCACAAACTTCCCAATTTTATCAATCAGGATGGACATCCTGATTTATGCAATTTCACTTTAAGTAGACGCATGTCCAAACCAAATTCAACCAAACAGAGGAATAAATACTAGTGAAATGAATAAACATTATAAATAACAACTATTTTATCTGGAAAGCAAGATATCAATTAGGCTTTAAGGTCAAAAATGGAGAGAGAGACATCAATTATACCTTGGATTGTAAATATTTTAGAGAAAAAGATTACATAAAACGAAAAATTGTTAAAACATGAAGAGAAAAGGGGAAATCAAACCTGATGGCCATGACACAGTCCCAACTTAAACTGCCCAATAGTTAGCGTTTTAGTCTCTGGATAGCGAGTCTCTTCATCATATTCACCTCTAGCAATATGCAAGTCAGGACAAAGAGTCTTCAAGTAGTCATGAACTTCCTGGAAACATTATTGGAAAATTAGAAGCCAGTGACTGCCTGTTCACAACTCAGGAATAAATAAGCACTGGCATAATGACTTCCAAAATTCACATCCACTATAGTTAGCTGGTTTGGAATAAATTGAGTAATCTGTGTAGGTATTTCATATGCCTTCTCCCAATTAAGCATACTTGGGATATTTGCTGCAGTAGTTTGAATTCCTTATGATATGACGTAAAACAAGTTCTTGCTAATCGTGAAAAGAGAGCTTCAAATGTAGGGGCCAATATTGTCCCAAATTACAATGAAAACAATGCATCTCTACAAAGATTGCTTTTCAATTGCAAGGTCCACTGAATAGAATAAATGTTGATTTGTCTACAAAGAAATCAACAGGATAGATTTTAGTACTAGTACGTTTTCCAAATAGATCAAAAGTTAAGTTAACATCAATTGACTGAGAAGAAAACACAAAAGTTTCATATCCCAAAATAAAGAAGAACACAGAATTTATTAGCAAAGATAAGGGACACAAACATCTGCTAAACAGAAAAATATCCAAGTAGTTGCAAAGCAGAAATTTGAAATTTCATGTATTCCACATTCATAAGTGATTCATTAAAAGAGTTCAAGGATGCCTCATAGGAGCTTGAGTCAGCAATCAAAAGTCAGGTTTTCTGTAGCATTTGAACACATTAGCCAGTGCCACGACATTCGTCCCCGATCATTTGAAGCTTACGACAACAGTTATAGAGCTGCCCTCATATCTAGTAACTATTGGGAACAAAAACACAGAAAAATCTCCGTGCCAACAAAAACTCCAGCCAAGTATACGCATCAAGCATACGTTTACACATTAACTACAAAGTGCAATGGACTCAATGACCTATACTTTCTACAGAGAATCGTACTACTCTTCAGGCTCCTAATAATATAGAAACGAAAAATAAAAATGAAAAAATGATAATATTTTGAGCCTTATCGGTTGTGTGATTTCCGTTTCTAGACCTGAAGAAGCTCAAAAGAGGAAAAGGGAAAAAAATAAAAAGATTAAGTCAACTACATCTATCACCCTAAACTGAGGACACCTATTTGTTTTCAGCCTTCAGGTCCAGGTTAACAAAGAGGACTACGAAAAAATAACCAAAACGCAAAATCAGATTTTTCTGTCCTTTAATACCCAACCCAACATTTTCTCAGCAACCAAACAGAAAGAACAACCCAGTGAAACTAGCTGCGAAACCTATCAAAATAAGTAACGAGATGAGCCCAGAAAATGCATTAGAAGGATCATAGATATAGAACATACTTTGATGCAAAGATTTCCAGTGCAAATGATGTGCTGAATCTTGCCAGGAACAAGCATTGACTTAAACTTTGCAGGCAGATCAGGTGCCCTGTGGGGTACGTGTAGATCCCCCAAGGCCAACACCAGAACCATCCTCAAGACCCAATTCGAAAATCTGCAAAACACCAAGAACTTTAATGATCCTCGAACGTTATTCTAATGCCTAATTGCCCAAAAATTCAACAAAAGAGGTGCGCGATTGGACAAGAGACTAAGATGATTAGCATGGATTAAAATAACTTTGAAGGCGAACCTAAGGATCGGGGGAGCTGCAGATCATCACCGGAGGAACTTGACTACTTTACAGAAGCTGGCGTGTAAACTGAAAAATCACATCCCTCTTGTTGTTATTAGGAACAATCAAAACGGCGTCTTGTTTCAGTGTACTGGGCTGCAGCCTGGGACTGAATGGTCCGGGTTGAGTCAGATATTTATGTTCGCCCAGAAAGCCTAATTTTGATGGGTCTAGCCCGGAGATATATCCGGACAGCAATGATTCGGATCCAACCACATAATTCGTGGTGATTTCCTAGTTATGTCTTTCTTTGACTCCCCAGTCCCCATTATGGTAAGTGTCACGGGGACGTATTTCGCAACAGAAATTTTCTCCATGTGGCACTGGAGACCGGCCCAGACTCAGCCAACACCAACCCATGGGTAAATCACTGGAAGCCAAGAATCGAGACAAGCACAACGGACACAGATTTTACGGAAGCACCAACCCCCAACCTTTACACTCTTGTCTTATAAACAAAGTTGTACAAGGGAGACTAGGGTTCTTACATCAAAGGAACCACTAGCCGAAATAGCTCAAGGCTTACACAAGAACAGCCCATTGTTCTTAACTCAAACCCAGCCCCTACTGGATTCCAAACTCCTCCAGAAGTTCTTGAGCTGCCTCCCCAGCTCTTGGATCTCCCTCCTGAGATGCTCTCACTCAGCTCCTATTGAGGTGATTTTCGTCTATGAGGTGATCCCCACAAATGAACTCGCCCAAGCCATTTATAGAGATCTTCAGCAAGCAGCATGCCTCCAAGCATCTGCCTTGCTGCCATGTGGCTGCAGCTCTCCTAGGCGTCAGCCTGCCACACCACTGGGTGGGCGCCAGCCCTCTGGCTCCACTGCCTGCACACCAAGGCCCATGCCCTCCTGCATCATTGCCTGCATGCCAGCCCCCCTGCCCAGGCCCTGCCCTTCGGTTGCTTGCTGCCAGGTCGTGTGCAGCACAGCATGGGCGCCTGCCTTGTTGTTGCGTGCTGCAGGCCCTGCTGCATCCCTGCAAAGCGTCTGCCTTGTGGTTGTTTGCTGCAGCACAGCATGAGCGCCAGCCCTGCCCCTAGCAGGTCCTCTGACACACGCTACAGCCTTGCAGCGTCCCATTCGAATTTCCTTGCTGCCCTGCCTTCTGCCGCACTCATGAGCCCTCTGACACTGACGAGCCATGCCTCTGGCGCCTCATCATGCTCCCCTGACATTGTCAAGCATGCCTCTGGCGCCTCACCATGCGCCCCTGACATTGTCAGGCATGCCTCTAGCGCCTCATGCGTCTTTGACAAGCGAGTCATGCCTCCTGACACGGCCATGCGCGCCCTTGACACCGTCATGCATGCCTCTGACGCCCAATGATGCGTCTCTGACATGCCAGCCATGCCTCTTGACACGGCCAAACGCGCCCTTGACACCGTCATGCATGCCTCTGACGCCCAATGATGCGTCTCTGACATGCCAGTCATGCCTCCTGACACAGAAATGCGCGCCCCTAACATCGTCAGCCGCTCAGAACAACTTCCGCCACGTGTCATAATGCTTCCGATGGTCGCAGGGCAAGCTTGTCAGGCCCCCTCAGGTGCCCCTGCCCAAGCATGCCACGCTCAACTGGCCCTCGGGCTCCTCCTCAGCTGCGTAGGGCATGGTCCAAGCCGAACCAACCCATGCCCCCACGCCCATCAGTGCTTGCCAGCCCCCACTGGCACTCAGAGTCTTTCGGTAGGCCGTGGGGCATGGCCCAAACCATGCGCGCCCCACGCCTAAGGCAATCCAGCTGCAATTCCTTGGCAAGTCCATCTCGCCAAGCTCTTGCCTAGCAAGTCCATCTTGCTAGGGCTTCGCCATCACCCGCCTGTGATGCCATCTCCTTCAAGCACCCCCACTTGAAGAGCCTTGACATGCCACCCTCATGTCAAGGTGCTTGGCAGCGTGCATAGGCGCCATATGCCACCCCATACCACCACTGCCCGCGCTGTGCGCCTCAGCACTGTGACAATAAGAGTGTAAAGTCTCTTATTGGGTATAGAGTGTAAAGCTCTAATACTGGTGCATATATCTTTATTTATTCTAAAGATAAGGGAAGAAATTAGCTTAATTTGAGCATCAAAGTAATATTTTTTTTTCTAAATAAGAAGGAAACTCGTGTATGCATTGTCATGTATTGTACAGTATTAACGCACCCATAAACTTGGACACTTAAGGACATATACAACTTTTACAATAGATAGATGTAAATTGTAAAATACTCAAAATTCGATCAATAATTCATTAAATATAACAATTATTTATTATTCTAAACAACTCAGAAGCCTGGATTAGATTTTTCACCAGGCCGATCATACATGAGTCGATTAAAGTATGGACTTCATTCTTTGAAGGATTCATTTGAAAAATTTTGTGACTCTTTTATACAACAAATATGGAAAATAATTCTATAATTGCCTTCGTTACTTGACTATATATATAGATATGACTTACCTAGTCCGGCCCAAGTGGATTTTAGCTCTCTGTTGCCAACAAACATGGCTTGGGTTGATAGCCAAGTAACCCAAGTAGTATCAACATTTGACGGAAACAATTCTAGCGGTCTCATTGGTTTTGAGTTGCAAACGGGCGTTTTGTCAAGAAGCCCGTTGGGCTCTCGGTCCATTGAGTTAATCAACTTTGAAACCAAACCTCAAATCCCCCCATTCAAGACCAATCGGCACCACGACCACGACAATAAGTAATATCAAAAGAGAAAACGATTTCCGCAAGAATATATAAATTTTAAAATTAGTCAATGACATTAAATATATTTTAAAAATTCTGTTTCGTGAGGAAAAAAAATTAGCAGACTTGCACAAAAGGTCAACAGGCAGGAAAATCGATCAATATCAAGACAGATAAGAAAACATGTGCGTTAATATTACGAAACATATATATATATATATATATATATATATATATATATCACCATCATCATGCATGTCACGGATCACTAAAAACTCGAATATATATCCCCCCTTGCCTTTCAAATTGACTGATCAGATTCTAAACATATGGTCTATATGAGCCCAGCAAGACCAATGTATGCATACATATATATACTATATATATATATATAGACCGTTGCAGAGGGTGGAAATACCGTGGGCTTATACCGGGCGCCCATAGTCGAGCATTTGAAAAAATTAAAGAAACGACGAAGAAAATGAAATCATTGTTTTTAGTGGTTTTACCGTTCAAGTAGTAGAAACAGGCAATATATGTCCTTCTAGGTGCTCACCTAAGCTGTGAATTATAGTTCCCCTTTGTATTAACTTTTCTCAAAGGTCGTTGCCTTGCATGAGATCAAGTATATACGCTTACTATCTATATCGATACGTAATTTTTAGTTACAGTTTGTACCTTTTCACTTCACAGTAAGTCACGAGAAGATGATCATATATATATATGATGGAGATTAGGTCATGATAAGTACATTTTAACAGCTGCCTCTCCCGGCGCCCCCCTGATGCGATTCCACAGATTCACAATGTGACGACGACCCCTGTAATTTCTCTAATTATACATGCCTAGCTTGTTAATTTATAGGTATTTTGATGATCAGTTGTCTGTTTTGGGTTTTGTGTACCTTTTCAATTGCTTTTTCTGTGGGCATATTTGAGTTTTGCCTTGCTCGTGTACGTAGAGGCCAGAACCAAGAATAATTGTAATGTCCATTAATTACAATTAGTACTATTTCTGTTCCATTGAATTGCATGGTTAATCTCGACATCATGACCTCTTCGCCTGCTTTCAATCAGGTTACGCCAATTTCTTTTCGGAAGTCAATGTTTGTTGCGTGCATCTATACGTACTTCGATCCCGTAATATTCAAGTCTAGTGATGGGAAGCAGCTAGATCTTCGCAGATGAATTTTTTCTGTCTCGTTTGCAAATTGTTAGTGGGGACTCGAAAGTCAATGCTGCTTACACTGTCGCTTGCAGCTTTTGTGCTAGCTTGTTTCGAGCTGTGCATGCGTGAGCTAGGGCTGCGCATACCCACACCCCCAGAGAGATGGAGAGCAGACCTATACGTACGTACGTACGTATGTTCTTCACACTTAAAGGTAGCGACTAGCAGTCGGCTTCAGCTCTTTTGTAGCGTTTGAAATTAATAACAATATTGGAAAGGTGATAATTAAGTAAATATATCTTTGATGAACTGAAGTACGTACATATAATGCGTGGTTTGACAAATAAAATAACCGCTCATGTAATTAATCTTTTGTAATAAACAATTATAACATTATCCCAAATATTTCCCCTACTAGCTATAAAAAAAATTATCAGAGATTCTAATTATAAAATCTTCAATTCCATCCTTTTCAACTTGTTCTAATGAAATGAAAGCTATTGAAATTGGGATATTCGTGTGGTTGCTTTTGAGGTTATAACTAATCGATATCATCGATGATATCCAAACCCTTAATTAACTCATTACAAAGAAAAACCCATTTAGATTGATGAGATCTTATGAAAAGTTCAGTATACCTTCATTGTATTTTTAGCGTTTTTTTGTGGTAAACCCTTCTTCTAGTGAAGCTATATGTGGATCACACTAGCTAACAAGCTGGAAGACGCATGGTTTTTTGGTTAACAAAATAGTGTCATCTAGAAACCCGAATGACTCAAATGTGAGGTTTATAATTTCATACTGTTAATTTCAAGATAGAATTAAAAGGAAATTAATCTATTTCGACGAAGAGACTCCAGTACTTATTCAAGTATAAATTCTCTTAATTATGCATGGTAAAAGGTAGTGCATTGTTTTCAATATTCTTACATTAGTGAATGTTTATAGTCAATAAGGAACGTCACATGCTGATTTCATTGAAGGCGCTTTAAGCTGCTAAATCTGAGAAATCAGAAGATTTTTGAGCAATGGAACCCGTTTATTATAATATTTCTCAACATAGCTTGCGTCCCGAAAAGATTAACAGTTCAAACTCTTACATGGTAGCCTTCTGAAAGAACCTAGAAAAAGTACAGAAGAAGAAACATGGCACATGAGTGCGAACTGATAACTTAGCCTTAATTAGCTCTACTGCAAAAGTAAACTCCTAATTAAAGCAGCTTGGGCCGTATCAGTAGTCGCCAAAAGCTCAGACAGTCGCTCACTTAGATCATCAACCTCTCTATGCAAGCTTCTAATATAGTTGCAGGTCTCCTGCAGGACCTTGGCAGCTGAAACCTGCACACATTATTCAATGCTTAATTAATTAGTTAATTGCGTACAGTACTTGATCACTTTTAAGTAGAAAAACAAATGCATACATTGGAATGCGGCAAATCACTCACACACAGACAATAGGAAGCAGCATGAGCACAGTCGCACACTCGATTTGATCACCAGTTTAAGGGAACCTCGAACACTTACAAGCGTAACATACAAAATATATAGTACTAGTAGTTTTCCTGGTATCAAGTGGAAAAAATCAACTACGGATGGTTTGGGCTAAACCTCTTCTTCAGATCTAATTGACAACTTCTAGTGCTTATATAGAACATTTTAAGTTGCTCCAAAGTTTCTGTCGACCTGACCAAAACCAGTTACTGGTTTTGTTTTCCGTTGAGGATAGGCAAGCGATCGAGGTTGAGTAGTACTTTTAGATGCTAATGCTGTTAAGATGTTAAATGAATAGGCTAAAGGAGACCGAACCCAATCCACATCTAACAATTAGCAAACTTACAGTGTAACATGACCTATACATGATAACTTTATAGGGAGAGTTCGAAATTTAGTCAAGTATATGCGCAGACAAGAAATGAAAAACTGATGAAAATACCTTGTCAGATCGTCTCTCACGAATCTCAGGAAGAAGCTGTTGCAACTTGGAAACAAGATCATTGATCTGATCTTCGGTGATCCTGGAATTACCACCTGATTGCCTAGACCGAGATCTTCTGCTAGACATGTTGATTATAGGACGCGACAAGAATGCGAACGAAGATGTGAGAAGAAGTTGAAGAGAAGGAAATGGGAAATGATCAAGTAGACAAACGACACGGAGATATGAGTATCAAAAAGACAAGACGAGGTAGGTCTTCAAAGAGAAATGATGAAATGTCAGACACAAGTTATGGAGAAAGAGTGGTGCTTAAAGATGGGGTAGAGAGAGAGAGAACTAAGGAGGTGCACAAGAACACAGGTAGTGGGTGTTGGGGAGTGGGGAAGACAATTGCATGGGAGAAAGAAGGGGGCTGAGCCTCTATTTAAATAGGATTTAGAGGGAGAGGGAGAGGAAAGAGTCCATTAAAGAGGAAACCGAACTTGGGAAAACGCAGTGGGACGACAGTATGGCGTATCTCTAGAAACTTGATCCGTCTCTGTGTCACGTATTAGCGAAACTCGATTCTCTCTCTGTGTCATGTATACGCGTGTCAGACCCAACACGCAATATCACGTTATTCTATTATTCTTAACAACGGTAAATTGTTTTCTTCTGAGCTCTTACGAATTAACCATTTTCTTTATACTCTGGGTGGGTTTGTGTGGTAAAATTTTTGGTATTGAGTTTAGTGTTGGTATTGGGTTTAGTGAAAAAATAAAAAGAGAGGTAATATTTTATAGTTTTTGTAATTTTTTATATTTTTTGATAAGAGAGAGAGATTATATTGAAGTATTTTATTAGGAAAGAGATAAAATTTTGGGTAAAATTTTAGTGACAAACGCAGCAAGAAAAACTTGATTACAGCTTCACTCCGCGCTTGCAAACTATGTGCCTGTGAGGAATAGCCAAATTGCGTGAGAGGCCGGGTGATTTGTTTTGTTTCTTTGACTAGTCAACCTAACACCCCATGTTCTACCCAATTACCCTTAGCTAGATGCAAGACATGCCACGTGGCCTCACAAGGCCCAAGCGTTGCACCGACTGTCTTGCATGCGCTTTTTCCTCTCTCTCGACCCTTTTCAGTCATAAACATATAGCATTATCCTTAATATATATATATATATAGAGAAAGAGAGAGCGCGCAAATTATCTTATGGGCAGGGCTGTTTATTGGCCGGTTCGGTCGGCCAAACTAGATATTTTGTAAAATGAGTATATCGGACCAAATCGGACCGATCATTCTAATAGAACCGGTCCGGTCCAGTCCCTGGTCTGGGTTGACCGGTTTGAACCATGTTATTTTAGGTCTTTTTTAGGAGTTTTTTTTGGATTTTTTTATCGGTAAGGACCGGTTTGGAGTGATATACTTTGGTCCGGTTTCGATTTTTCATATGGGTAATCCGGAACCGGACCGGAGTACACCGATCTCGGTCCGGGTTGACCAAAATTGGTCTGGCCGATTTTTTAGACAGCCCTACTTACTGGTTTTACAAAGTCATTATTGATGCCTTATAATTATATGTATTACTTAATTAATAGGTGATATTTAACAAAACAAAACAGGCACTTAGATTTCACATCAATTAAACGTAGAGCAAAGTCATTATTCTTCTTATAAATAATACGGAAACAACTTTTAAACTCTTGGATTTCCTACTAGACCTTCCCATGCTTTATTTTTCGGTGAATTATTTTGAAAGTAATTATAGTATTGAGATTCATAAAATCAAAAGTCCCACGAAGCCATTACCAGAGTAGAACGACGACATATCCGATATGTCAAACATAAATTTCCGGGCCAGTCATGACAATGCAGTGAGCGCTATATATATATATACCTCTTGGGTGCTTTTTATCTGATGAGATATATTAATATATATTTCAAATATCTCATAGATATATTATCATATATCTTATTATTTGGTCATTATTCTTGAGTAATCTCTAAGTTTAGCAATTAGACAATTCTAATTGTAATTATTTTATAATTATTGCATTTCTTTTTTTTGACCTCTTCATTTATAAATAGGTCAGTCATTATATATATAATTTAATATACATTAAAATATTCATAATTTTCTCAAATTCTTCCATTTGCATTCTTTCTACACTATCAATGATCGATGCAAGATTGACATATCTTGGATATCGAAAAAAGGTTCATGCAGCTGGAATTAATAGCCTTGAGAAGTCTAATACGTATAATATTTAATTGAATTTGAGGTGAAGTTGATGCAAAATCAGATCTCGAATATAAAACTTTAGTAATGATTTCATGTGAATCTATTACTTATTTCAAAAATTTAAATTAATAAGAATTGATAGATTTTATTATTTAAATTATATAAAAAATTATATATCGTAAAGGATATAATGGATGACATTGCTTTGCCTGTCTGGTTTAGACGTCCATAGTCTTTGAAACCTTCCACTGATCATCCACCGGACAATATTCACGAGCGAAATTTTTCGAAAATGAAAAATGAATTCTCCGCAGCGCCCTTCAGAACCGAATAATTTCACTTTGCAGTCATGCTATAAGCTCATGATGAAGCTTTCGAGCTAGCGAGCTTCCCGAAAAGGGAAGTAACTTTAGATTTATGTTTTACGGTTCAGTATAATTCACCTCAATTATTGGATTTCTTATTTTCTACGTTGTTGTGGCTGCATGCATTGTGACAGAAACTCTGCTAAAGGTCTGATTAATTAGGTCTATAATGACAATTTGGCTGCTACTGTAAGCTCTGCATATATATTGTTTATAATGCTTCAGTTTACAAGTGGTAAGCTTACTTATCTATTTCTGCAATCTGATCTGCATAGAAGAGGGCGCACATGATTCTTAATTGTCTTCTCTTGTGTCGACCTGTTGATCTCTATGCGTATGAATTTAAAATCCTCCCAATACCTTTTAGAATAATAGGATCCAAATGATATTATTCGACTGTCTTCTCTAGATGGGAATCTTAACTTATGGTTTAGTGATTGAGAATTAACTAAAACAGGCAACTAGCTAGCGCCTATATTAACGTGGGACGAAGAAACAATAATCCTATATATATGTGAGGTTTTTCCGGGGACAACCTGAACACAATTTTCTACCATACGACGTGCTAATTGTGGCCTTTCAATACATTGGAAGAGTACCCCGTTAGTCTCGTTAGTGTACAATAGAGCCAAAGTCGCTTTTTAAAAAAAGTGCAATGAAATCATGATTATATGATCGAAGAAGGTGACATGGCAAATTATCAAATTCCATTAAGAGGGTTTGAACCACGTCATTGGGTCATCTCATCACGTTTAAAGTTCTAATTATAGTTGACTTAACATAATTAATTAAGGTCTTAATTATATTTTCTTCAAGACATGAGTTTACAACTTGGATGCATGCATTAGGAGTAAGTTTTTGACCAAAAACTTTGCCCGTGTTCAAAAGATAGGAGAAATATATATAGCTTGGCTCAGCAGATTCCTCGATCGGTTACGACCTATTAGAGTTGCTTTTAATAATTACCACAATTAATCATTCGTTTAATCAAGTTCATCTTCACATGTGTTCACTTGGCCCTCCATGCCGGGCATGCAAAAACAAAATATTTTATAAGTCTTTGGCAATAGCGTACCCCTTTGGGCTTTGACTAATAAGTTAGTTTCAAAAGAAATAATTTGTTTTTTCTGGATCAAAAAGCTTGAATCAGCTAGTTTCTAATACACAAATATATAAATTTGTTTAACATATATAGAAGACACTGTGTGCCACGAATCTTTGAATCCCCCTTATAACAGATCAAATGATCCTAAACTGATTAATAATTAATAAAATATATATATAGAGAGAAAAGAGAGATATCAGTTTGGCTATGATGGCCTGTCATGTTTGTTAACGCAACAAACTCTGCCAGCACACTCACTGCCAGCACACCAGCGTCACAGTCTCTCTCATGTACTGCTCGAGATTCTATCCTTCCCACAGCACCCACCTGAGTGCTCTCCACTACAATTCTGTTAAGATATTTTTCTAGGATTTGTTATTCTTTCTGTACTGTGACTCACGGTACCCTGCTGTCTATATATTCTGTACTATTCTTCTCAATGAATATACGAGAGACACGTAACCTTTCTACCTTTACTGTTGTGCTTTAATATGGTATCAGAGGCTGCATGACCGTCGTCGTCGTCCCTCCCAATGGCTGAAACACCTAACAAAGATGAATCAGTGCCTCCTACAAACACAATCTCCTCTTCTACTCTCCCGAACCTTCCTCATCTTGTTAATGTTAAACTTTCTCATGAAAATTATCTTCTATGGAGAGCACAGATGGTGCCATACCTTAGAGGCCAACGCTTGTTTGGTTTTGTTGATGGGTTTTCACCATCTCCAGCTGAGTTTCTTCCTTCATCCACTACAGTGAACCCTGAGTTTTCACAATGGGTTCAACAGGATCAGATGATCCTTAGTGCACTGATTTCATCTCTCACTGAACCTCTCATTGCACAAGTGGTGGGTTTCTCCACGTCTCGAGCAGTATGGTCGGCTTTGGAGTCTCTTTTTCAGTCTCACTCTCAGGCTCGTCTGGTCCATTTACAGTATCAACTGGCAACTCTCAAAAAGGGCTCAGACTCGGCCACTGACTATTTTTGTAGATTGAAAACTCTCAGTGATACCCTTGGAGCTGCAGGCAAAACTCTCTCGTCCACAGAACTTGTGACTTATCTTCTTGCAGGTATTGGCCCAGAATACGACTCTTTTGTCTCTTCTGTCACCACACGCCTTGAACCTATTTCTCTGGAGCATCTCTATAGCCATCTTCTCTCTCATGAAACTCGACTGAAGCAACATGCATCTACTACTCCTGTAGAAATGTCAGTTAATATCTCCACAAAGTCCTCGACATCTACTCCAAATCGTGGACATGGTGGCAGCAAAGGAAATGGCCGTGGAGGAGGTCGGTATTTCAACCATCGTGGTGGTGGTAACCGAGGTCGAGGTTCTGGTCGTGGTCATCCTTCAGGACCTCATTCCTTCTCACCTGAACAGCGCTCTACCTGCCAGGTTTGCTTCAAAGTTGGCCACACAGCCCTGAACTGTCATAATCGATTTAATCAAGCATTCCAGCCTGAACCACCACCTCACATGGCATACTACAGTTCATCTGCCGCCTCTCCAGACAGCTCCTGGTATCCTGACACTGCAGCTACTAATCATATTACTTCTGATTTTTCTCACCTTAATCTGCAGTCTTCAGAGTACACGGGTGATGACCAGCTACGCGTGGGGGATGGTAACACTTTACCTATACATCACATTGGTGCTTCTGTGTTCTCTCCTGCGTCCTCGGAAAAAAAATTTCTTCTGCGTCGTCTCTTACACGTACCTGCGATTACTAAAAATCTTGTTTCAGTCCGCCAGTTCTGTGAAGATAATGCTGTTTATTTTCAGTTTCATTCTCATAACTTTTTTGTGAAGGATGCTGTGTCTCACACTACCCTTCTTAACGGCACCACTAACGATGGGTTGTATGTGTTTCCTTCCTCTGGTGCACCTCAGGTACATCTCTCTACCATCACTGATTGGCATGCCAGACTTGGTCATCCAGCCCTTCGTGTTGTCCGTCAAGTTCTTTCATCTCAGCATCTTCCTTTCAGCTCCACTCACTTCCCATCGGTATGCCCTGCATGTGCTCAAGCCAAGCTTCACCGTCTGCCTTACTCGTCCACTACATCCCGTTCCACTGCTCCTTTAAATTTAGTTTTTGCAGACGTTTGGGGTCCTTCCCCTGTTGTTTCTTCCCTTGGTTTTAAGTATTATGTATCATTTGTGGATGATTATAGTCGCTTTACTTGGCTTTTTCCACTCACTCTTAAGTCCGATGTGAAATCTGTTTTTCTTGCCTTCCAGCGTTATGTTGAATGTCAATTTAACTCTAAAATCAAAGCACTCCAAACTGATGGTGGTGGTGAATTTCAGGCTCTGAAACCTTTTCTTAGTGCTTCTGGAATACACCACCGCCTCTCTTGTCCTTATGCTCATCAACAAATGGGCTCTGTGGAGCGGAAACATCGACCTATTGTCGAAACTGGGTTGGCTCTCTTGTCTCATGCAACTGTCCCAAAAAAATATTGGCCTGAAGCTTTTGAAACCTCTGTTTACTTGATCAACCGACTTCCTAGTTCGGTTCTTAATGGACAGTCCCCTTTTGAGTGTCTTTTTCATAATTGTCCTGACTACAACTTTCTTAGGATTTTTGGTTCCGCTTGTTGGCCTAATCTACGCCCTTTCAATAAACACAAACTTGATTATCGCTCTGTCCTCTGTGTTTTTCTGGGGTATAGCCCTGATCACAAAGGCTATCGTTGTCTTCACCCGTCCTCTGGTCGCATTTATGTTTCCCGTGATGTACAATTTGATGAGCATCTTTTTCCATTCTTGTCAACACCTCCTGTTGTCCCCCGTGTCACCCCAACACTTCCTTCTCCTACTTTACCGTTTCCACTTCAGCCTGAGTCTCTATCCCCTCCTTTTTCTGCTCCTGCACGTGTGCCTGTACCCCAGAGTCCTCCGTCTGACCCTCTTGGTCCTTCTGAGCCCGCTAGTGTCCCCGAGGGTTCGTCCTCTCCGTCTCCTCCTCTGGCTCCACGTCACACTATGGTCACCCGGTCTCAAACTCACACTCTCCGCCCTAGTCTTTTTCGTGATGGGACCATTCGGTGGCCTCCCCCCCGGGCTCATCATACTTCCCTCACCACTATACCTGATGACCCCACCTGTGTTACTGAAGCTTCTCGCTACTTGGAATGGCGTCGTGCCATGGAGCATGAGTTTCAAGCTCTTATGAAAAATCAAACATGGACCCTTGTTCCACCAGCCCCCCACCAGAATGTTATTGGCTGCCGCTGGTTATTTAAAACCAAGCGCCATGCTGACAGTTCTCTTGAGCGTCACAAGGCCCGCTTGGTTGCCAAAGGCTACCATCAACAAGCTGGCATTGACTACAGTGACACATTCAGTCCTGTTGTCAAACCCACAACCGTTCGCCTTGTTCTGGCTCTTGCTGTTTCTTCTAGTTGGCCTATCAGACAACTTGATGTCCAGAATGCGTTTCTTCATGGCACCCTCGAGGAGGAAGTGTATATGCAACAACCTCCTGCCTTTGTTCACCCTGAGTATCCTCACCACGTTTGCCGACTCCACAAGGCTCTTTATGGCCTCAAACAGGCTCTCCGCGCCTGGTTCTCACGCCTCAGCACCCGCCTTATCGAGCTTGGCTTCACTGCCTCCCGGGCTGACACCAGTCTTTTTATTTATGCAGCTGGTTCTAATCTCGTATATCTCTTGGTGTATGTTGATGATTGTATTATTACTGGTACTTCTTTGTCTCTTGTCCAGCAGTTTCTTCATCAACTTTCGTTGGACTTCCCTATAAAGGACCTTGGCACTTTACACTACTTTTTAGGTGTGGAAGTTGTTCATTCTCCAACGGGTCTTTACCTAAGTCAACAGAAATACATGCTGGACCTTTTGAAGAAGACCAATATGCTCAACGCCAAACCGGTCTCTTCACCCATGGCTGCGTCTGTCAGTCTCTCTGCTCACACCGGTTCTCTCCTGTCAGATTTCACCCTCTATCGCAGCACCGTGGGTAGCCTCCAATATCTCTCATTCACCCGTCCAGACATTTCATTTGCTGTCAACAAAGTATGTCAGTTTATGCATGCTCCTCGAGAGCCTCACTGGCAGGCTGTCAAGCGGATTCTCCGCTATCTGAAGCACACTCCTCAGTTTTCCCTTTACCTTCGTCGCTCTCCCCATGTTACTCTCACTTCCTTCACAGACGCTGACTGGGCTGGTTGCCCAGATGACAGACGCTCCACCGGTGGTTTCTGTATCTTTTTTGGCGATAATCTCATATGTTGGTCCTCTCGCAAACAACAGACTGTTGCCCGCTTCAGCACCGAGGCCGAGTACAAGTCTCTAGCTAATACCACTGCTGAGCTCCTTTGGGTCCAGTCTCTTCTTCGGGAGCTTCGGGTGTTTCTCTCCACAGCACCGACTCTTTGGTGTGATAACCTTGGTGCCACGTACCTCTCCGCTAATCCTGTATTTCATTCTCGCACAAAACATGTTGAAATTGATTTTCATTTTGTGCGGGATCGAGTTGCTGCCAAAACATTATCTGTTGCCTTCCTTTCCAGTAAGGACCAACTCGCTGATGTGTTTACAAAGCCTCTTGTCTCCACTCGGTTTCACCAGATACGTACGAGTCTCACCGTTCTTCCTTTGCCGATGGACTCGCGGGGGGATGTTAATGCAACAAACTCTGCCAGCACACTCACTGCCAGCACACCAGCGTCACAGTCTCTCTCATGTACTGCTCGAGATTCTATCCTTCCCACAGCACCCACCTGAGTGCTCTCCACTACAATTCTGTTAAGATATTTTTCTAGGATTTGTTATTCTTTCTGTACTGTGACTCACGGTACCCTGCTGTCTATATATTCTGTACTATTCTTCTCAATGAATATACGAGAGACACGTAACCTTTCTACCTTTACTGTTGTGCTTTAATAATGTTCACATTCAAATATTATTTATATATTTACATTGGTAAAGAAAAGATAAATCCCTTTGGGAAAAAAAAGGACGTCAGAGTGTGTTGTTCATGTTCTACGTGTCTAATTCCAGCTGAACACGTCATCTTAATTTAAAGGCACAGTCGAAGCCCTGAACATCGGCACCATTCAAGTGGTTTTTTCACTTGTGTTTCCTCGAGCGCATTTACAGAAAGTACTCATGAATTTCCCTTAGTCGATACTTCACACAGCTCTGCCTATCATGATAAAAAGCTCATACAAGCTCTAATCAGACAGTCGTGTACATGACGCACGTCCAACAAATTTCCAATATAAATTGTTGGACTTGGAAGATCGATCGAACAGAGTACAGTAATGATATGCTTGATTCTAGCTAGCTCAGATGCTTAATAGCATGGTGGAGATTTGAACCGCGCTGACGGAATACTTGCTCAGCGTGCTTCTCGGGGCACATGAGATTGATCCGATGGCCAGCGAGGACTGTGCTCGAAGTCACGAGGAACCCATATTTGTTTATTTTCCCTTCAAATCAAGTGGCGCTGTTCTCTTAGGACTCTCTCGGAAGAGACTTTTGGGACTCCAAGAAAGATACATTGTGATCTTCTTAGCTTACGATCTGTCCTAAAACTTAATATTATAAGCAAGTTATTTTCATCTTTTATTTCATGCATTCTATAATCCTCGAATCCGCAGATATTATAAGAGATATATCATATATATATCTTCCTACGTCAGTGGAGGAGAACCTAAAAGGGAGAGATCGACTAAAACAAGGCTATTAACTGCCAAAGTTAACTGACTGAACACCGACCAAATACGGACGGTTGTTTAATAAAGGCAAGCATGTGTGATTTTGTTTCGCGAGTATCCTAAGCCAAAGCACAACTTTACTTGTGTATGCGTAGATAGGTCTTGGTTAACTGACAAGACCATCAATATTATCGAAACTTAATTACGACGTAAATTAAACAGGCCGGCGTTGAAGATGTGAATGTACATTTTACGTATAGCACTTATCCCATAATTTGAAGAACATAATGAACAGACGTTGTAACCTCATCAAATGTAAGCACCATATATGATCTGAGCTGATCTCTACCTGCATACCGTAGAGGGAGCTCTAAAGGAGTACTATGATCGATCAACTTTTATTTTGCCTGGTCTTCACGTTCAACACTGAATCAAAGTTAAACAGAACAGGGTTGGAAATTAATTAATAATAAAGCATTTGCCATCAACTACCTACGTACATAAAACACATCATTTACTTCGAAAATATAGAATTTTTCCCTGCTAATATGAATGAAAATTTCTGATATATCTTTTTCTTTTTTATGGTTATTGACATATATATTATTTAGGTTGTGGGGTGTGAGAACGTAAACATGCAAATAGAATATTATAGGGGCAAGCTATAGGCTATAGCCTACAGCATTATTAGCTAGATTACAGGGAGATTGGCATGCATGCATGATATGGCGGTTGGAGGAGTTAAAAGGAGCATAGAACCAGGAGTTGAAAAAACAGTGCACGTGTAGGACTTAAAAGCAGCATCTTCTCGGCCTTCTATACGTCGAGGCAAGAGCTAGAAGTACTGTATGTGCAAACACGAAGCACTAATTGATGATTCCACTGATTAAATTGGACCAGGTAATTTAAGAAGCGACAAGGTTCTAGGGTATGACTGGTGTGATTCCTCTTCGCATCTTTCTTTCCTTTCTTTTCGTTTTATTTTTTTCAATATCCTTATTACTATAATTCTGTTAGTTTTCTGTGCAACTTAATTAGTACCTCCTAGGGTTTTGTAAGGACGCGTGCTTTAGATAAACAAAATATCGAGTTTTATAAGTGGAGTCTTGCGGTGGTCTTATCTTTTTCCTTGCTTGTTTTCCCTTAATTTTATGGGTTCAAAAGTACGTAACAACGCTTTTATAATAATTAACCCTTCAAATTAATTAAGCTTGATGAAAGTGCGTGGTAGTTCTTTTGTCTTTTGTTTTTGGGCTCACAACTTTTTTTTGGTAGGCCAGCAGGTTTATAGAATATTTTCAAATAATAAAATCTTCATTTTCTTATTACCTTAAGTTTTTAGGATGAGTGATAGATTCTGTTAGTGTTTTGAATGTTGGCAAGATTTCGTGTCAATTTTAAGTTTAGTTGTTTATTTGAATTAATGTTGTTTAAAGTGTTCAAGAGGATAAGAGTCATTCAAATTTGAAAAGATATGAGAAGATAAGAGGATAAAAATCATTCAAATTTGAAAATAGATGAGGATATCTTTCAAGAGGATAAGAGGCTTTCAAATTTGAAAAGAGATGAAGATATCTTTAAAGAGGGTTTCTGAAGAAGTTAAGGTTGAAGAGTGTTTAAAATTTGAAGAAGAAGTTCAAATTCACGGAGCATAGTCAATTTCTAAAATCTCTCAAAGTTATCTTCGGAATCATTTTGCCCAAGCTTCGTCCTACCATCGCTCGAGCTAAATTCCTGCATTTTTATACAGTGTGTTTCGCCCTATCTTCGCCCTATATTAGCTCGAGCGAAATTTCTTATTTTCAAATTTTCTTATCTTTTTCTATTTAAACCGTGAGACATTCGTTCGAGTTGGTTACCCAAGTTATTTCCTTCATTCCTTGGCGTCTTATGCTCGAGAGAAATATTCTTTGAGACCTTTGCACCTAAAGTGTTTATATTTTCTCTCTCCTACATCAATCACCTGAATCACCATTGAAACCAACCTCCTGTGAGAAGCCTTCAGAGAGCTTAAGGAGATTGACAGCCGGAGTTACCGGTGTTGAAGACATTTACAAGAAGAACCTCAGAAGGCTGAGGGTTAACCGCAAGAGAGCGAGTCTAGGTTGGATTACCTAGATTATTACTTCGGGGTTGTCAGAGTCAAGCAACTGGATGTTGCCCGTGTCTGAATCACCGATGTAAGGTTTGTCTTCTAGTGAATTTTCGGTAGCTGCTAGCCCGGAGTGGTTTTTCCTTTGATAATGTTTTCCACTTCGTCATCAAATTTCATGTCTAGGCGTGTGATTGATTTATTATTTCTGATTGATATCTTTCTTTGATATTTGTTTTAATATTCCGCTCCATATTTATTGATTGTTAAATACTTTTTCAGATCTAGATGAGACTCCTTTAGGATTTGTTCTAAATTTGTCTATTCATAGAAAAAGAAAATATCAACACCTTTTCACCCCCTCTAGGTGTTCTTTAGGGTCTAAACAAATTTTTCAGATTTACATAGTATTAGAGTTAAGGTTCAAAGTTTGAGACTTGACTCCGCAATTTACCCCAATTTCAAGTATTGCACTTGTTGGGCCTTCTAAGTAAAGGAGAGTTTGACCCACACGTGAGGGGAAGTATTAGAGAATATATTCAAATAATAAAATCTTCATCTTCCTATCAGCTAAGCTTTTGGGATGAGTGTTAGATCCACAAACAGAGATGTGATTCATTTCTGATTTTGCTTTCTGTACTTAAATGATCGGCAAAGTATATACTGATCTTTTTGTTTCCTTAATTAGATAGGAAATTAATGTACATAGTTAACTAATTAACTTTGTAAAAGGTCTGATCAGGGTCGTATCGAGGACCCAAAAGTTCTCTTATACTTATTTGAATATATACTAATCGATCTTGAGGGATAAAAGAAAATATAATCGATCAAGTTAAATTTTTTTGATATGATCTCACTCGATCTGTTTGTTCATAAAACGCAAGTGGCCGGTTTGCAGAAAGAAGTTAAGAAAAACTCAAAATAACCATGGCCTGTATACATGAGTGGTTGAGAAGGTTGGTAATTTAATTTGTAATACATATTGAAAAAAAATTTAACCACCTAAAGATCCTGCTCGAACAGTTAAGCCTTCCCGTAAAGTAGTCTCTCTTAATTTTAATTAGGTAGATACACCTGTTTTTTATCCTTTATCTATGTGTGGTTAAATTAAGGTCTCATTTAACCAGAAATACTGTAATTCAAACACTCGATACAGTTTTTCGAGTACTCGGAACTGGTTTTGTCTGTCAACCGGCCACTAGACTAATCCTCAATAAACCTACGAAATTTATTTAACCATACAACTGAAATTTTTTGTCCGACGTTCTAACCGACTTTTTGCCATTGATTTTGACAAAACTTTCATTGTCATATATATATATATATATATATATATATAAAATATACAAAAGCAGGCATTCTAATATACTGCTGATTGGCTCTCCTAAATCTCGTATTAACATGGCTTCCCATACGAGGAAACAACATATCTGCTTGCCTAGCTAGTGCATAGGCACAACTGGCCTATAATTAATCAAACACCAGAAAAATAAAAGACTGTTCGTTCTTCTACAAAAACAAAAACTATTCACAAATAGTTTAAAGCGTGATCCCGAAAGTTCCATTTGTTTAATATTATAGGGATCTCAAACAACCATTACAGTAACAGGGCTAATTAAAATTTGCAGCAAGTTGCAATTCTAAAAGTGCAAGTCGACTGTATAGCTCGCTCTGGCAATCCAACTCGACTGGTTTAATTATCGGATCGATCTCATGTTCCAACGTGATTCGTTGAAGGGTTAGCGACAGCCTTCTTCAATGACTCTTACATGGAAACATCCATCTCCCCTAGATTATGACAAGCTATTGTATTGTGAACTTGCAACACAAATACATGGCAGAGAGGGGATACTCAACGCACGAGAAAGACTGATAAAAGAAGTTCCAAGTTTTCTTAAGATATACCCAGTTGCAACCTAGCTGCCGACTCTTTTGTCCTATAAACCAAGCCTTAAACGTCAATGGAGAGGGGATACCACTAGGCCAATATTGTTTAGTACTTCAATTTTTACTAAATAATGGCTGTGATTTCATAATTTGAAGATTTATTAGCTGTCCTTTTAAACATGTACGTATTGACCATTTATATCGGTTAATTACCTTATATAGCTGTATTGTTAGACTTGCTGACATGGCAAGTAAGCTGAGGTGGACACCAACTGATATATATATATTCATTTCTCAAACTCTCATCTCTGATCTCCTCGGTTCTTGTTACTAAAATTTACATGTATAAAAGTACGTATGGATGTACTTCTATGAGAGCACAAAAATTTATTTCAAATTTTCTTTTGTTAACAAAATTATATGCATTTTCTTTTATTATTTTCTTTAATATATTTCTCGGCCGCAACCAAGAAGCTGGACTAGCCTATAGCTAATATGAAGTTTGGGGGCCATCATTTTGATTGGACTTCCACCTTGGGCACTATGGGCTTTGGGGCAAATGATAGACTATCTGCTTGAAAAGGTTACGGACAGGTCATCCTATAAGGCCCAGCTCACACGTTCGTCCTCGTACGGCCGGTCAACCATGTCCTCTCCTATTCGTGCAGGATTTATATCTATATCCCATAATGCACGGTATTTCTGTGCGTTCAAAGAAGGAAAAAGAAAATAGATATGGGCTCATAATTTTAACTAAGGGTCCGTTTGTTTGGTCGTAAAATTATTGTTTTACGTAAAAAGTTTTTTTATTGAAATATTTTCAAGAAAATAATTTTGTTTTCAGCGTTTGGTTATTATTGTAAAATATTTTTAAGAAAATATTTTTTGATGTTTGACATACCTAATGATTTACGTATTTTCAGTGCTCATTTTTTATGAAATGCACTTCACAACTTAACATGATCAAAAAAAGTTTCGAAATGAGCAAATAAAACCCAACCTGACCTAAGCTGACGAGGCTAGGGCGATTTCTGGTTAGGTAATCAGGTCTAAAATTTTTTGAACAACCATACTTCAAATTCAAAAAGTTCTTTAACCAAAGATCTTTAATTGTTCATGAAAATGACACAATCATCTTCAATGTAAGCTAATTATCCAGATAAAAACAGAAATAAACCAAATGACCATTTCAGAATCAAACTATTTGTCTCCTCACTACGTGATACACACATACCGGCCACAACACGTGTGACGGTTAATTAAAGGCTTATTTAGTCGAAGCGTGACTCAAACCCACACTTAAGCACTTGATATATTTTGTCAAGTAAGTAAATATCGTCTTAGTCAACCATTATTAACCTTCATCCCTTGAGGCCAAAATGTTTCCTCCTCGCCAAATAACTGTCGCTGAGCAACAGTAGCAACAAAATCGATATTTGTGGCTGTTTTTTCACTTTTTGAGGTTTATAAGAGTGGCGATGGCTTCAGTTTCCCTATTATTCTACAACAACAAGGCCCAGCATCTAGCTAACCTTGTTGTGAAGTTGTCTCTAAAGCAACACTAATAATAGAAGAAAAGTTGTACATGTCTTTACAACTTGCTCCTCTAAAACACACTGTTGAACTCTGTTTTGGCTTTCTACCCCACAGATGCTCTAAATTAGCACTCGACACGTTGCCAATTATGACTTCCGGAACACTCTTTCTTACCCACGTCAGGAAAAAGCAACACTAATAATAGAACTCGTTGAATTATCTTTTGTCCCTTTATCCGCGGAGGTTAGAAATTAGCGCTCAACGCAGCTAGCAGTAATGGCCACTTCTGCCGCCTCCTTTCAGTTCCAGATCAGAACTGGACGCCACCTGATGCACCCACGTGTGTCCAGTCGGAGCCAAAAACCCATGAAGACAACCATCACTAATAGTTCCGAAAACTACGACCGAGCCAAAGAGGTGAAACGATTCGACGATTCCAAGCTCGGAGTGAAAGGCCTTGTCGACTCCGGTATCACCACTATCCCCCGCTTCTTCGTTCACCCAACTGAGACCCTCTCCGACCTCAAGCCAGGCCCCGGTGCCCAACCCGGACAGGACTTTATTCCTACAATCGACCTCACCGAAGTGGACTTAGATCAGCGCCGGTCGTTTATCGTCGACGAAATCAGACGGGCGTCCTCCACCTTCGGATTTTTCCAGGTCGTTAACCACGGTGTGCCTTTGGAGGTACTGGACGACACGATGGCAAATCTTGATTTGCAGATCGATGAGCTTGAGTGGGCAAGAGAGGGAGAGAGAGAGAGTGTGTGTCTGAAACCGTCGGGGTGTGGTGTGGGGTGGGGTGAGAGCTGAAAATGTCGGGGGAGGAGAGGAAGTAAAAAATGAAGTTTGGTTTCCGAAAAATGTGGGGTTAGTTTATTTTCTGGAAAAGAAGAGAAGTTTTTCAGTTGACTTTAAAAGATTTTCCGTTGACCTCATTTTCAATTGCATCTCAAATACCGGAAAGCAAGTAAAATGTTTTACTGATTTCATTATGCGGTTAAACAAACAGACCCTAAAGCCCAAAATATATTTCGGATTCATAATAAGGCCCATAAAAACAGCAATTGAGGTCATTTTAAGAAAATGAAATTAATACTAAATATCAGTGCGTTTGTTTTATAAAAATTTTATTAAAATTTTAAGAAATTGACAATATAATCACTAGGTTTATACCACATTGACGATTTAGTCACTAGGTTTCATTTTTTTTACTATATGATCACTCAATCCATGCCCTCGTGACGATTTGGTCTTGCCGTCAAACTTTCGTCAATCCATTTAACAAAATGTTCTGTCACGTCATCTTTTTAACACGTCAGCTAGAATCTTTAAGTAAAACGATGCGTTTAGTCATGTAAAATTAAAGGAAAATTGAAAATATGATCATTATGTTTACACCACGTTGATGGTTTAGTCACTAGTTTTTTTTACATTATGGTCACTGAGTCCATACCCCTGTGACGATTTAGTCATTCCGTCCATATTCCGTCAATCCATTTAACGGAATCCAATACAACGCCAACCTTAAACACATCATAAAGATTAACCACGAGATAAATTATCATTTTACATGTAAAAAAATACTTTTCAATTAAATTGATGAAAAATTTTAAATGAAAATACGAAATATCTGAAATCAATAGTTGTTAAGTGAAATGTGATAAAAATAATACCTGAAAATGAAAGTAAAAAGTGTCAACATTCCCATAATTAAAGTGTGGTGAGTGTATATATCATTTAATAAAAAGTAAAATTTCTTTCATTGGCTCATGTCTATGTGGCATCAAATACCGTCCATATTCAAGCAAATCTCTATTAATATTAGGCCGAAAAAATATTTATTATAACCCACTACGATATTGGCGGAGCCCTATGTGGCTGTGAGAAGTGCTAAAAAAATAAAGAAAAAAAATATATATCATGATTTTCTTCCACGCAATACATGAATGAGAGGAGATATTCGAAGAATTATTTCTCGGATATAAGCAAGTGAATATACATTATCATTGCTTATAAAAAATGAATATAAATTTTCATAAAGTAGAAATATATTATTACATTAGGGACATAGCTAATGTCAATGGATTTATAGTATGAGCGTAAATGGAAGTTGGAGTCACTTGTGTTTCTGAGTCAAAATTTTGGTTTATAAGATAATTTTTTTCTATTAATTTTTTTAATTACAATAAATATAAAAATTCACTCATCATTTTTTTTAGATGTAATGACGGAATATGAATGGAAGGACCATATAATCACACGAGTATGGACTCAGTGACTAAATTGTCAATTTCTCTTAAATGACAAAACAAAACTTTTTATTTAATGATGATCTAACGTGGTTAATCTAGCTGACGTGTTAAAAGGCTGACGTGGCAGGACATTCTGTTAAATGAATTGACGAAAATTTGATGGCAGGACCAAATTTTCACGAGTGTATGAACTAAGTGATCATATAGTAAAAAAATGAAATCTAGTTACTAAATCGTCGATATGGTATAAACCTAGTGACCATATTGTCCATTTTTCTGAAATTTTATTTTAATCAAACACACTTCAAAATTTTACTGTTATTTATATCGCTCATTTATTAATTCCAATACCACCTCTTTTTTAACAGCAACACAAGATTTTAATAAAATTTTGAAAACAAACACTGTTAATAGAAAAATATTTGAGAACGCCAATGGGTCCATTCCTTTGCATGAAATGGCAGTCTGATGTAATTTTGGGTGTAACAATACTTTTGCATATATGGTTCCATTTTACCGTACGTTTCTTTACCATGGACTATATATATAATTAGTGCAGTGCGCCATCAACATTTGCATAAAATCGGCTCGAGATTCCTATACATACAGCAAGCCCCATTGAGCTTTATAGTAATAGATGAATTAAAAAATAAAATAAAAAACTACTTTCCACTACTTTGTAAAAGTGCATATATATTATAATTTAAATTCGGAAAAGTAGCTAGGGTTGAACCCAACTTCACTTTCCAAAAACGTACGTACAGTTCTGGAACCTGGGTATAGATTGTGAGGAGCACCAGAAGGGAAAGTTAGGCAGATTAATTGGTCAGAGAGTAGAAGAACAATCTTGACGTTTCTTCTCATGATGCTCTTAAAATCAAAATGGACCGTTTAATATCCCCTCTCCCACTATCAATTTCTAGTGCTGCATGCTTTTCTTTATATAGATGCTTGAATACAACCTTTTGTGTGATTTGAAAAAGAACCTTTTCATCGGACAGCAAATCGCATCCGTAGTGACCTAATTCCATTCGAAAACTTACTGGTTTGCATGTAAAGGGCATGCGCAAATATGTCTGGATTGCGTAGACTGATGAGTAGAGAATGGAAAGGAAAACGTCAAAAGTAATTGAGGAGTTAATTTATAAATTCTTTGCGAATCTCAGATCAGGATGCACTAGCTAGGTCTGGAAAAAGCATATATATTTGCGCAGAGTTGGTACGTATTGTTAAGGATATGTAGAGCGCAGGAAAGCATAATGAGCTGGTTCATTATTCATGTTCTTTGGCTCCTTCTGATTAAGTTTATTCAAAAAAATGAAAACTCTTTTGGGACGAAATTGATGTTTACCATTCATTTAATTATGATCAACCTTAAGATATCTCCCATGCATTATTGGGGTTAGAAAACCCTAAGAATGCATAATTTCTTCCAAACATTACTAAAGGGCTAGCTTGAGTAACTTCATTTGTAAGATATTTTGGTGTCGACGTTGAATTAATGATGATTATTATATAATGTGACTGTTCATGTTTAATTTTATAGGAGCTTAATTATTAATTACTACTTCTGAATCCACTAATTAAAGGACCCCATCATTAGTACAAGCGAAGTGGTCAACTGTTTTTTTTTTCTATTCGATGAGAAATTTGTACGATTGGTAAGCCAGATAAAACAAGAGGGAGATGCTCCCTAATGGTGGTTGATCAGAAAGCTTACGATCGAGTTTGGCTTCACATTGATGGAGACATGTACCCTACAGCTAGCGTTTGATAGTTTCATTTGTTTATAGTCGATATTAATTTCAGCAGCATAAATGATTTGTTAGAGTCCCACATTGATTAGAGATCATTTAATCTTGTGCTTCATATACTTGTTGGGCCACCTCTTCCCATTGCCAATTGGTATTGGGATGAAACTTGACATGGTATCGGAGCCAACTATTTCTGGGTTTGACCCACTTGTTTGTGTTCCCCATTTGTTGTCCACGTGCATGGATCATGTTCATTCGGCCTGCACGTGAGGGGGAGTGTTAGAGTCCCACATTGATTAGGGACCATTTAATCTTGTGCTTCATATACCCGTTGAGCCACCTCTTCCCATTGCCAATTGGTATTGGGATGAAACTTGACATGATTATATGTAGATGCAGGATTATGGCTGCATTATTGTTACCTTGATCTTGTTGGTTTGCTTAAAGAATTTCAGATTGGGTCATTTGTCAACCAATTGGTCTTCGGGTACTGATTCTCAAACGCCCTAAATATGTACCTTCCAAATTGTTTTAAGGGCTCGTTTCCAAGAACATAACTAGTGGAAAGGATATTATAAAGTGAAATGCTCTATTGATTTAGTTACGCACCGATGCTTCATTAGAATACTCGTTCTTTTTCTTCGTACGTCTTGATCTTCCCCCGATCATGCTTAATAATTATAATTCTTTTTGTTAATTTCCCCCCTTCCCTAGAGACCTACAAAAAAATGGCGTCGACCTTACATTATGAAGAGGAAAAAGCAGTTCTACCTGTCCTAGCTAGTTGGTGAAAGGAATATATAAACGACGGAATAATATGAGAGATGATACAAAGGACTTAACCACAAGAACTACGTGGTGCTAGCAAGACCCAGAAGGCCAGAACCAAGCCATATGTTAGTCCCTAATCGCATTAAAAGTTTAAACTGCAACTTTCTATACTTTATGTCGAGGAATTGTAATCCTTGCAATATAATACTCAAGTGCTTGCGCGCAGTTGATAGGTTCAGCATATGATGGATAGACAATCAAGATCTCAATAATTGGATATTGTGAGGTGTGTTTATATATTTATATAGGTCCGAATTGCAGAGCAATTCGGAGAGAGAGGGACAGAGAAAAGTGGGTCTCGTTCGGGACCCATACTGCCCTAACAGGGCTCACCTGCTCGAACATGTGTGGGTCATGTGCAGGACCCACCTCTCTGTGTCCCTCTCTTACCAGAATTGCAACTGCAATTCGGCCGAATTGCAGGTGATCCTGGTCCTGGTGACCTTCGACACCTTTGTCATAGCTGACGTTACTTGTATACATGGACTTCCTACCTCCCATTGACTTCTTTGGGGGTAAGAATTCCATTTACAATTATGGTGTACGAACAGAACATTTTCTCCTACTTTTGGCATGTTTCATACCAAAGATTAGATCCCAGCAGAGAATTAAAGAAGCTAGCTAGATCTGCACCTGGTGACAGATGATCCCGGTCCAATAGGGGTGTCCAAAATCCGGTCCGGTCCGGTCCGGTTCGGTCCGGTTTGGCCGGCCAAACCGGAAGGTTTTGTAAGTATATAGACCGGACCGGACCGGTTATATGACCGGTCCGGTCCGGTTCGGTATCCGGTTTATCCGGTCCGGTCTGGGCCGGTTTGGGTCGGTTTGGGCCATGCTATTTTAGGCCGGTTTTGGGTTGGGCCATGTCATTTTGGGCAGGTTTTAGGGTTGGACCTTCCCATTTTGGGCCAAATTCCGGTTTGGGCCGGTTTGGAGAGGTATACTCCGGTCCAGTCCCCGGTTTTCATGAGGGTAACCCGGAACTGGACCGGAATACACCGGTTTACCGGTCCGGTCAACCCGGTTGAAAAAAGTCAACCGGTTTGGGTCAAAACCGGTCCGGGGCGGTCCGGTTTGGCCGGTCGGGTCCGGTCCGGCCGGTTTTTTGGACAGGCCTACGGTCCAATATGTTTGATCCCTCTTCTTGTTAACTTAAATTTCATTTACACTCCATAAATATTTGCCCTATGAAATTAATTAAAAAGCTATTGCAATAATCTTGCAGAAGAAAGAATCCTACATAGTTATATATAGATATGTCAACACTAGTCTAAAATAATGGCACCGTATGTCCACTACATGAAACCGCAGAAGGCCGGACGGCCGATTTTCGATGTCAAGCCCCGATGTGACAATCGATCGCCATATATATATGACCTCGAATCAACAAGGAATCCCATAAGTACTGTCTTGCAAGTTGTATGTGCGAATCCAGTTCCCTGAGATAGTTGTGGGAATTTCTTAACAGTTTGATCTTTGATGTCGCTACTGATGTGAATTGGCTGGTCTGAATCAAATCCTCCAAGATGTGTTTCATCCTGTAGCCCAAAATCTAGTGCGCCTCAGAAACTTCTTCTCATAATATTTTATAGGGAACGTCGCAACTATAAATAAATTTACCATGCTGTTTCGTAATTTCCTGGCGCTGTATCCACTTGATCCTGGGTATACGTACTAATTTGGTACGTAGTACTTGACGCTTTTTTCCCGCCTATATTTTTTCTTCTATTATTCTACTTGCTCAACTCAAACCCAGGAAGCAACTTAATTGGAAAAACCCTCTCCACATGTAAAGCAAGAGATTGGTTTTATACTGCCAGTACGGTAATTAATTTACTGGCCTTTTAATTTGTGTATGGATTCGATCCTACAGTACTGTATACTTCACCTCATTTTAATATATTTCCTTACATACCAAGAAAAAATAATCAAGACATAGCCTAGCTACTGAAGATCATAGAAGTTGCTGCATTTGGAGATGTAAGAAAAATGGACAGAGAGAGGAGTGAGGGATGCTTTGTTCTTGATCATAGTCTTTATTGGTTCCATATTCTGATGAAATCATATTATATACTCCTTGATTATAAAGGCCTGTCGTTATCATGAAAAATAATCTTTAGAATTACGAAAAAAATCCAATAATATCTTTGGTTAATTAGCTAGGCTATTATTTCTAGTCTAGGTCCATCTTATATATATTAATCACTAATGGGCATGAATAAATTATCAAAGGTTATTCCCCGTGCATGCGATTGGTTTAAGAGAAGAGAGAAACGCCGGGCCGGGCATTCAATTCCTCATATACAGCATATAGAGATACCTTTTGGTATGAGAGACAGCATATAGTTGGTATATATGAATATGTTGCTTACATCGTTTTTGTGTATGGTTTCCTAGCCCACAAAAGGAACCTGGAATATTTCCTGAAGAGTTTTCATTCATCAGCATTTTAGCAATGGGACAACATTGTGCGCGCGAAGTTCCTTCTTGGGATAGTGAATTGTCATTTTCCCCTAGTGCAGAATGATGTTCAGGTAGAATCTAGCGAAGTTGAAGGCATCTTGCTCTCTAGAGTACAGAGAGCAATTCATATACGTAAAGTAATTAAGGTAATAAATTAATGCCGCCAAAAAGCTTAACAACTAAAAGACGAAGAGGATATGAATGAAAAGAGTAGAAGACAACACTCACCCACTTGATTTGGGCAAAAGTTATCGTGTGAGTGGAGTTATTGTATGAGTGCGTGAGTGGACGAATGAGATTAAAAGTTGAAAAATTTAATGGCTGAAAAAATGTCACGTCATTTAATGAACCCGTCTCACGAACCCTACCCGCGAATCCGACCCGATTTCATTAAATGATGTGGCATTTTTTCAGTCATTAGATTTATCAACTTCTAATCTCACTCATCCACTCACACACACAATAACCTCATTCACACAATAAGCGGCCTCATCGATTTGAGGAAAGCCACCCGTTTCGAGCATTTAAATTCTAGTTGTTTATAAGAACAAAGTCGAAATCTGAGCAAAACCACCCATTTTATACGTACTGCTTGCGATTCCCAGGGATAAAGAAGACAGAATATAGTAGAAACTGTCTTATAACGATGAGGGCTATTAGAGAAACTTCGAAAATTTGGAGCGGAAATGTCAAACGCGTTAACTAATCATCAAGCCAGAGTTACTAGCTCCTAGCTAGTACTGACTTCAGTTCGTCGTCGTTTTAAATCTAAAATATCATATATCCCGCAAAACATGTAAGTAATTAAATAGCTTCCATTTGAGGAGGCATGTTCTACATGCGTTGCTGGATACAAACTACGCACTAATTGGAAACATTAGGATTAATAGGGTCAATCACAGACATATATTATATATTCCTTTGCCGATTGCTTAACTCTGCCCGTATTTTCTTTGGAAGAGGGCCTAAGAAATGTCTCCACCTGCTGTCACTTTCTTCGAAATTATACTGAACGGCGCCGCCTTGATCCCCCTCCCGTTTGAGCTTCCGATTGTGGCACATATAAATTACATGAGGAGAGAGAGAGAGAAGGCTTATATTCTTACGGACTTTTGTTTATTTATTTGTTGCACAATTTGATTAGTGTAATTTTATACTCTACTTGATAAAGCAGCTAGCTAGCGTACGTCATTATCATGACAAGAAATAACAATGTTTTCACGATGTAATCTTTGGAGAAAAAAAGAAACAATTGAACAATTAGCATTGGGGTATTGCATTTTAAAAGGGCAGCCCAGAATGCAGATTAGAATTTTAATCATACACGGCCTATTATATTAATTAACGAATTTTAATTTTCGATCGATCGAGAACAGTAGTGCCTGCTAATTAGAGGAATTGGAAAAATCCCAAGTTGAAGCACTACAAGAAAATCAGCCTTAGGTGTCAAACTTCTGGTTATCCAAGGTGTGTCAAAAATTACAAAACCGTCTGAACGTCCATAAACCACGTTAGCACGTTATTCAGGGTTAACAAAATTCAAAACGTCACATATTAGTAAATTAAAACATTCGTCAGCATCAACAAACACATCAGAACGTCACGCAAAATCGTGTGCATATGGTTTGGGACCCATCACTCACACAATTCAGATCGTTACAAAAGCTGCATACTCGTCCGCGTGGTCGGACATACCGTCCGAACTACTGGAACAGTCCGCGCATGATCGACACACAACTTTGTCAAACGATCGTGGAGAACAGTTGTTAGAGTCCGCATGGTTAAATACCGTCCAAATGCGTATGACTGTAATTTTGGCTGATGCTAGTACTCCACGTTGTACGTTCCAGTTGTCTGCCCATCTGCATGGAACCATCACGTTCGAACGACATCACTTCGAGAAGATTTTACGCAACTGTTCACGATTTGAAATTTAATACTTAGGATTCTGAACATCCGCATAGAATGAACGTCCCGTCCAAAGGGTGTGGACGGATTTTAAAACGAACTAATGCCTTTTGAACGCCATTTTCACTTGCATTACACCATTTTCTCTCCTTTCTCATAGAGGTGCATTCACGTTTAGAGTCTAAAATCTAGCTCTTCAATCCTATTTTGTAGATTTCTTTATATCCAGTTACGTATCTCATGTTTTTATTGCGTTTTTTCACTTAAAAATCATGCTTTTAACGTTATTTACGTAGAAAATATTATATTAGATTTTCGGCCATCATATTTGTTTGATAGCTGATCTTTGTGTTGATATGGATTGCGTAATGTTGTAGGATTGTTTAGGCTATAATTTTATAATGTTTGATGTTGGTTTGGGGTAGTTTTAGAGGTGGGGGAGAGGTCGGCCATGGCTGAGTCAACGCAATCTTCTTAGCCACGACACGTCCAAACGGTTATAAGCCATCCAGACAGATATTTTTCAATTTTCTACCTTTACTTTTTCAAATGTTGCATTTTTAGAAGTCTTTGCGGACAATACATGTAATTGTGCGAACGTTAGGCCTTTAGATGTTATCGTTTTGTCTAGGATATATACACATCTCAAAAAAAGAGTTTTAAAGAGTCTTTTGTTGCAGATGGTTTTCCTAGTGTGCGCACGTATATTCAGTAAACTAGGTTATTTTGTTTGACGTTCTGACGATTTGTTTCTACGTGCGGACGACTTTCCGTTATACACTGTCGTTTTACTTAGTATAAATACACATTTTAAAAATAAGAGTTTTTTAAAGAGTTATTTGTTTCAAACGGTTGTATTTGTGTGTGCATGTCTGTTTCTTAAAACTTTGTCGCTTTATTACCCGCTCGAACGTGTTATTTGTGCTTGGAAACGTTTGTTTGCTATATGATGTTGTTTTTGCTATTATATATACACATGTTAAAAATATATTTTTTATGAGTATTTTGTTCATGACTGTTTTCATACTGTGCGCACGTCTAGTCCCTAAATCTAGTCATTTCATGAGATGCTTGGACTCCCTATATGTGCGTTCGAACGCTTGTTTAATTAGAGGGAGTCGTTTTGAAGGCTGTGAGGACGTTGTGTACGACCATGCTGACGGTTTGAATTGACGGTTTATTTGTTTTTGCCTTATTTTGCAAATTAAAAAATGTCTAAACGACACCGTTCGTCATCTTCCAAATTTATCAGGGAAATCCATCCGGACGTAAAATTATTACCGTCTGGACGTAGTTTCGAGGAGTTAAAAGGCCGAAACCCAGAAATTGTACGTTCATTTACAACTCTCCTGAAAACTAATAAAACCCTTTCCAATTCGTCTTATTTTGGATTTCTTCTTGGAGTGTCATTTGAATCATTGAGTAGGAGGGTCAAGCATAGATTGCTTAAACTTTGGGTGGATTGGAGCAAATATTTGAGATTTGAAAACTTTGAGAGGTACGGTGTTTTATGATTTTTGTGGGTTTTGTGTAAAAATACGTTGTTTTGCTTGATTGTTTAATGCTTTTGGTAGTTTAGAAACATGTTTGATGTTGATTGAGTGTGAAAATGGTTATGTAAAATGGCTGTTTTTTTATTTATTAAAGTGGTCGTTGGGCGTCTGATTGTCGAAGGGTCTGTTCTTTAACAATCGCAATCCGTACATTTACGATTGACGTCCAAACGGTTTTCTAGCAATTACTACTATTCAAACGTCCTGCATGGCGTGTGGACCTTTATTCACGAAACGACATCTTTTCGTTCTTTTTAGTGCGGACATATGTTAATCCATCCAAACGGTTTTGCGGGAAGTTTATTTAATATTTACTTTTGTTAATTCCAAAATTGTCCAAGTTATGGACAATTTGGGATTAGACTATCTGTAATGTACGTAAATGTTGATCTAGTCATTGATCGGTTTTTGTTGATATTTGAATGGTTTTTTTTTGTTAAGTTGGTCATGGATCGCTCTCAGAAAAGTATCACCAACGACGGGGCCTGAACGACTTGCTTAGGCGGAGAAGCTAGTAGTGGAGCTGAAGGAGAGTATACATACGATGGTTATGTCGACGCATATGTTGTGCAAATTTTTTTACACTCACTTAGCCGATCTAGAGACTAAGTTTGCTTTGTCAGACCAAGCTATTACGGAGAAGCTGAATGCTATACGGATGGAACTATTTACTGCGAGAGATCACGTGTCTCAGTTGTACCAGTCTCTCCATACTATTCCGATACAAATCCAGACAATCATAAAAAAAGTGGATAGTATAAAGAAGAAGTTGGAGCACGTTCGCAACGCTGTCGGACAAGATCTCGGCGAGCCAGTTCGTCGTCGTGATTCAGACTAGTCTTTGGTTTATGTTTTTCGTTATTATTTACTTATAGTTTATTAATTCACTGCTTGTACTAGACTTTATAATTATGTTTCTCATATAGTATTTTTACGAACAATTATTTTATATTATGTACTTGATTTTGATTATGTATTTTGTTTACTATTATGTCAGTTAGATATAATTTGTAGACCATTATTAATTTTATCTTTTATTTAATATAGTGTTTTAATATTAAATACATAATTAAATAAATTAAATTGGAGTATTGTCTATTATAATTAAGAGCAATCTGGACGTCCGCTAATATGTTACACGTCCGCACTGTTACCATTGTAAATGCTCGAACTCAACTGTCCTCACGTCCTTATTTTAGCATCGTTCGCACAACCTGTCGCTGTTCACACAGTATATTCGTGGTAATTTTTTTTCTTAGTATAAAAATAATAAGCGTGTGCACATTGTTTATTATCTTGCGGATAATGAATCTGCTTACAAAATTACATTTTGACATAGAAATTCACTCCGTGCGAGAATGTATTAGAGACGTTCGCACTGGTTTTCATGACGGAATTGATTTTGTCAAGTAATACATTGACCTTCGCATGGTACTTGCGAACATAAAAGAATAAGGAATTCGTGACATTTTCATATTTGTCACGCGAAATGAATTAAACCGTTCGAACCTTATATGTTGACATCCGAACGCTATTTTCTGAGGAACCTCACAAATTGTCACCCAAAAACAAGGATGACAGGCTTCTCCTATCAAATCGGGTGCCAAACATTTTTTGACACAAACAATTTTGCTGATAAGATTTGAACTTTAGGTGACAAAAACGTTTGACACCCAAAACTCATTTTGTTGTAGTGAAGATACCTACCGGTAGGGGCGGAGGGAAGGGGGCCAATGGGGGTCGTGGTCCCCCAAAAGTTTTGTAAAAATAATTTTTTGGTATATATATTCAGAGGTGACTGAAAAAATTACTACGGACCCTTCCACAATTTTAAATTTTTATTAGATCACATTTAAAGTTCACAGCAATAAAATAATTGCTAGCCTACAACCAAGTGCCAACGTGAGTCACGTACGTGATAGGTGCCCTTTTTCTAGGTAGCGTGATAGGTGTTCCGTGTTCGGCTGAACATTTAACAGCCTACAGCCAACGTGAGAGCTTCCATCACAGAGTTTGAAGTGACAAAATTCGGCTAAACACAGAGCAAAGTGACACAAAGTTAATTTGTTTATAAATTTTTTCTTCCTCACTTAAAGTGATAGGTTGGATTGCCTTGCTATCTTCTGCGTTGCCTTGGTATCTCTTACTCATTCTTCGACTAACTCTTTTCCACTCAAAGTCTCAAAGCGAGTTGCTGCAATTGCAAAGGTCAAAGTGCTGCAAAGTGTTGAATGGGGTAGAGATGGGAAATTTGTATGTTTTCTACATGGCAGGCGGGATGTTTCCAATTGTTAATAACTTTCTACTGCAAATTGTGTAGTTGACGTCACTTGCTAAAAGAGAAAACAAAAAAGATATGTCCCTTGCTCGACAACTCATGTGGTAGACTATCGCTATTGCATCATATTGATATGGGTAAGTTTTTTAGCTATCTATAAGATATAGATTAGGTTTTAGAACCAATTTGTTATAATTGGCTGTTAGTAAAACTCATTTCTCTTTTCTTTATATATATGTTGTTATTTGTTAAGTTTTTAATCTTTTACTTTTTATTTTGGAACTTTAGATTACATCAAATTAAACAGTTGTGAGCCTGAAATTTTTGTTCTTAGGTAATATTTGTTGGAAATTACTGATTTAAGAATTGTAAAATTAGGTTGCACTCATTTTTATTGTAATTTTTGTTATTGTATAGACAATTTGGTGGTTCAATTTCAAATGGTATCCATTTAGTCAAAAAGAAGTGTTAGAGTCTATTTAGTTATAAATTGATCAAAATTTATTGATAATATAATAATCTCTTTAATCTTATATTGATAATTTGTTAAAGGTAGGAACAAATCTTAAAACTAATAAATAGATAATTTTGCAGGAGTCTTAAATTGCATCAATGAGCAAGCCAAAAACGATTGATGCTTTTTTTAGGAAAAAAAGTGCTGACTCGAATTCAGAAGTATCTTCTTCAACGTCCAATCCTCAAATTTCAATTCCTGAGCAAGGTCCTACTAAAGTTCAAAGAATTATTCCTCAAGAAATTGACATTTCTACTCTAGAACGTGATCCGGGATTACGTCCTCAGATATGGGAATATCCAATTAATCAGCAAGATGAAATTAGGCGAGCTTATCAACGAGATCATGTTACAATTGAGCACCATTATCGAATTGACATATTTGTGGCTGCAATTGACTCTCAATTACAAGAACTAAACAACAGGTTTAGTGAAAAAGCAATAGAAATTCTTATTCTTAGCTCGACCTTGGATCCTAAGGCTAAGAATGCATCTAACTTCTTCAATATCGATGATATTTGTAGACTTGTTGACACATATTACCCTAAAGATTTTACAGAGCAAGAAAAGATTCAGTTGAGATATCAATTGCAAACCTTTAAGTGTGATGTGTCTCTTGATCCTGATTTCAAAAGTTTGTCTACAATTTCTGAGTTATGCCGAAAATTGGTGGAAACAAGAAAGTCAAAGATTTTCTATTTGATTGATAGATTAATTCGTCATGTGTTAACTCTTCCAGTTTCAACGGCTACTACAGAGCGAGCTTTTTCAGCCATGAAAATCATTAAAACAAGACTTCGCAACAAGATGGAAGATGAATTTCATGCAAATTCTTTGGTTATCTATATTGAAAAAGAAATTGTTGCAACTGCTGGCACAAAAATGTTAATAGATGATTTCGACTCTTTAAAGAGTCGTCGAGTTGCTCTGTAATAGGGAATTAGTATGCTTTTGTGTACTTTTTTTTAGTATATCTAGATAAGATATATTTTTATGGATTGGAATAGGAAATCAATATGCTTTTGTGTATTTTTCTTGAGAATATATACAATCAAGTTTATAAGATAAATTTTCTGTACCTATTTTTAGTTCTAAATCAAGGTTATTTTAGAACAAATTATTGTTGCAAATTTTTTATGTCCTATAATAATTAAATTTTTTATTTGTAATAATATTATTTAATTATTTTGACCTCCTAACAAGAAAATCCTGGCTCCGTCACTGCCTAACGGCTACCTATACGTATTATAATATATAGGAATGCCCAACCAGTTGAAGCCTGAAGGTACGGTCTTATATTGAAATTAATTAATTACTGTCCAATAAAGTACATGCTTGCAGCCATCGACGGAGGGAGGGGGGGCGAACCGGGGCCATTGCCCCGGTTGGCTCCCCCAAATTTTTTTTTTACTATGTGTTTTTTTTTATTTTTTTATTAGGTTTGCCCCCCTTGGGCAAATAAAAATTATGCTTGCCCCCTAGATGAATCAGCCCGCCCCCCGTAAAATCCAAGCAGCCCAATACCTCAAAATCAAATTAAAAGAATAAGCAGAAAGATATTTATTTATGTCAAAATTTGAAATCCTATATTAACTTGTCGACGTTGTCGTGAATTTTGCGACGAATATTTCATATACTTCTCCTGATTCCTGATAATCGTTGTGTGTTGTAATAATTGAAATAAATGTTTTCACTATTCTAGTACTGCTTTTTTTTGTTCTTTTGTCTTTTATGTTGGACTTGGTTGAGAATTTGGATATCGTAAATACTGAGAAAGGGGGTGGTGTCACCATCTTTACTTACTAGAGAATCATTGGTTATATCATTTTATTGTCACTATCAACATCTAATTTTAAATGTCTGACTTCTCTACAATTTATGAAAATCCAAAGTTGAAGTAAGACTCATTTTCATCTATCTTTTGTTTGTTTAGGTCTGATTTTTCATAGCCCATGAGATTAACTTGTTTTTAATTGTCTTTCTCTAAAGGTGGAACTTCTTTTCCATTGTAATTTGTGACGTTTGGATCAAGTTATAAATCTATTTCTTCAAAATTTTAGTCATTAATTTAGCCAGGTAATGGGCACTTTGAACTACGATTTTTCTGTTTTCTCATTTTGTAAGGGGAGTAGAATAGTTATTTGGATGTTAAGATTGAACTTTTTGTCCAAATTTTTTTTCTATTATCATTTACCAAGTATGTATTTTCTCCTTGCAATTTCGGGTTATTTTATTATTGATAGAGATTCCACTCTTGAGAAGTCCGTGTTCAATAGTACTGTCACACTAAAAAAACTATAGCAGGGGTGAGAAGCATTTTTATGCCATTGGAACTTGGATTCTTTTTGAACTTTGGATAAGTACTTCATTCATGGAAGTAAAAAGTTATATTGCTGAAAATACTTTATTTTATTTATGTGTTTTGTTTTACAAAGAATATATATATATATATATAAATACTTTTGTTTGTCTAATTAGTTGATGTTCTATTGGTGTCTTGAACAATAAGAATTTAATCTTTAATGTCACCTCTCAGTATCAGCAAATAGTACGGTACGTGTATTTCAATATTTTTAGTGTTTTTAGTCCTTAATTTTTTTTATTTATACTCTTAAGACATTTTTTTGCATTAAGTAGTAAAAAAAATTTTTGTCATTTTTTCTTAAAAGTTTGCCCCCCATTAATTGGGTTTCTGGCTCCGCCACTGCTTGCAGCACCCATCTTTTACGAACAAGATTAAGAGAACATGTCAGCCCTAATATGACATTTGGGAAGAAGAGAGGAAGAAGAAAAGGAAGATTAATCGACCCAATAAATTATTGTACGAAAAATTAAATTGTTTAGAGCCTTTTATTGGCAATAAGATTTTTGCAACTATTTATTAATATTACAAATTTGTACAAGCGGCCAGATCACTTTGATCAGAGTACTGTTAGTACTTAACAGTTGTCGAGTACTGTTTAATTTCAATTTAAAAAGTGTATTAATAAATTTATTTATTTATTATTATTATTTTAATTATATTTAACTTTGAGTGAAAAAGAAAAGGACAAGGCGAAAGATAAGTGAATCATTACATGTCAAACGGTTGTATTTACATTATGTGTTAATATAAAATATAAGTTAAAAGGTTAGCATATAAATTAATTATAATATTATATCAAAGAGTGACTTTTGAATTAGATCAATAAAATTGGAGATAATTTACAAGGCCTCTGTTTCTTTTCTTTTTCTTGTTTTGTTGCTCAACTGTAAAGGTCGTTCCCGGTGGTCGGAGGCCCCCTACTTTCTCCTGTTTTCTCGCATTTTTCAGTGTTTTTTCTTGGTTGTTTTGGATGCTAGATCTTGGCTTCTCCGGTGTTCTTCGGCATGCACGGCCCCCGTGAATGACTTCCTCTCCTCCCGGCGTCAGGTTTTGGCCAAAAGCGGCGGCCCACACACGCGCGCCCACGCGCGAGCGTGAATCTCACGCTCTCGACCTCTTTCGGCTCTCCTCTTGCGATTTTGCTCTTTTCTTGGAGATTTGGCCTCACCCCGCCGTGCTTTGCCGCTCCTGGCGGTCCCCGTCCAGCCTCCCTTTGCCGGCGCACAGCGGTCACGCGCAGCCTTGCGCACGTGTGCCGCTTGGGAGCTCGGCGGTTTTGGTTCCTGCCGCCCCTTGTGGGTCTGTGAGGCTTTCTCCTTCTCCCCTGCATGCAGCTAATCTTTACCTGAAGCTCGCCATAAAGGAGTCGAATCGTTGCTTGGTTTGCCCCTCCTCCAGTGGATGCCGCTATCACCTTGAGTGTTGGTTTTTTTGTGTTTGTGTTCTAGTCCTTGTGACCAGGTTTTGTTCCGGTTTTGTTGTGTTGGTGGCTCTTGTGGCCGGTTGTTCAGTTGTGTTTGTTGTGGTTGTTCGTTGCTCGGTTTGTATTATGGTTTACAGCCCTTGTGGCTGTTGGTAGTCCCGGTTGTGTCCGGTTATTGTAGGGCATTTTGATCTGTTTAAGTTTTCTGTTGGCCTTTTGGTTTTGTATTAGCTGTATACTTCTCGATTTTTAATATATTACTTTTTTTAGAAAAAAAAAAAGAGTAAAGCCTCGTTGAAAGAGAAAAAGGACACCCTACGGAGGCAAGGGTCGTAACATGTGCAGATACGGCCGTTAGCGGTTTCGGTTCTTTCCGCTTGGCCGCAATCCCAAACGGCGACTCTCTCTCTCTCTCTTACCCATCGTGGGACCCACTTCCCTTCTCCTTTCTGTTAAAAAAGTTAACTTAATTTTTATGCATTATAAATCAGCGAATACAAGCAGAACCAAAAGAGAGAGAGGGAGTGAGAATCTGAGTGAGAGGGAGAGAGCAATTGGGGTTGTGATTCAGAGAGGAGCAGGAAGAAGAAGAAGGATAAACTAATAACATTTTCATATACAATCCCGTAAGTTTTTTGTTACATCTCTTTCTGTATAGATTTTTTTTTTGGGAAATCCTGAGCTTTTCGGGTATTCGTAATTTATACAATCTCAGGTGGAGGAAAGGGGAAAGAATTTATTATCAGTAAATGGAAATTCTAGATGGATCTAGTGTTTTGAATTTCTCTACGGGAGGTTCATACTTCATGCTTACAGAATTGGTAAATTGTATATAGCATTTTGAGTACAGTCTAGCACGTTGGTGATTCTCAAATTTCTATATGTTTCTCTTTTTTCCTTTTTTGTTTTTCCATTTCTACGGTGGTATTCTCCTGAGATCGAGCATGGTTAATTCTCATTTTTAGCTCTCCATAATCTGCAGCTCTATTATTCTGTCTTTTACCTTGAATTCTGATGGTGTTACTAGTTATAGATCAGTATCAAACTTTGATGACCGTAAATATGTTTCCGATTTATAGTACATTGCATGCATGTGGTCTTTATGGTGACAAATTTCGATTGATTGAGATGGTTCAAGGATTCGTGTGCATGTGCCTTTTTTTGGTTTAATTGGAAGGCGAACTGATAAAGATTGCTTAAAGGTTTGTGTTTGATGTTTCTCTTTGTGTGATATTTGCTGAATTTATTGCTGAGTCTTCTTTTTATGTAAAATGGATGTACATGGTTTCTTGATTTACTTCAAAGATAACATTTTTAGTCTATGGGTATTTTTGTTTCTGGAATAAATGCGGAACATGAAACTCCCATTTTATCAACTGATCTTGTGATTTTTTATTTTGATGGTAAGAAAGGAGGTTTTCTTTTGGTAGGTTGGATTGGAAAATTTCCGATAACATGTTGGAGGCTCCATCATATCTCGTGTCGCGGGACTTGCCGAGTTCATGTGAGCAAGAGAGCAAGTGGATTTATAATACTTTCCGTGTGATTGAGCTATCAAACAGCGAGCGCCGCTTGGAAGAGGGGGAAAATCTTGCAGTGAGAAAGTCATGCAAGGTATCAGATGCTCATGAGGGAGAGGGACCAATGAAGGGTTTTCCTGAGATTTCTCTTGTCCAAGCTGACCAACCAGATGATGCAAACCACGCAGGGGATCAGTCAGATTCTAGTTCCCTCATCCACCAACTTGGTCGTGACATATCAATTAAGTGTCTTCTCCAGAGCTCTAGGTCTGATTATGGCTCAATCGCGTCTCTGAATCAGAGCTTTCAGTCCCTAATCAGGAGTGGGGAACTGTATAGGCTGAGGCGGAAAATGGGTATCGTAGAACATTGGGTTTACTTCTCTTGCAGCCTCCTTGAATGGGAGGCATTTGATCCAAGTCGTCGCCGGTGGATGCACTTGCCTAGAATGCCTTCGAATGAATGTTTCATGTGTTCTGACAAGGAGTCGTTGGCCGTTGGTACCCAACTTCTTGTTTTTGGAAAGGAAATAACATCCTATGTTATTTATAGATATAGCATTCTGACAAACACGTGGTCATCCGGCATGCAGATGAATACATCCAGGTGCTTGTTCGGTTCTGCCAGTCTTGGGGAAATTGCAATTCTAGCTGGTGGTTGTGATCCACAACTTGGCAATATCCTAAATTCGGCTGAGCTTTATAACTCAGAAACAGAAACTTGGCTGGATCTTCCGAGCATGAATAAAGCGAGAAAAATGTGCTCTGGGGTATTTATGGATGGAAAATTTTATGTTCTTGGCGGAATTGGAGTGGGCAACCCAAAATCGCTTACCTGTGGTGAGGTTTATGATCCAAAGACAGGGACATGGACCGTGATACCTAACATGTTCCCTGGACGAAATGGAGGACCTGGAGTGACTGAGGCACCTGCTGCTGCTGAGGCACCTCCTCTGGTTGCTGTTGTGGATAATATTCTCTATGCAGCAGATTATGCACAGAAGGAGGTGAGGAGATATGACAAAGACGGGAATTTTTGGGTCACAGTTGGGAGATTGCCTGAGCAGGCAGTCTCGATGAATGGTTGGGGATTAGCATTTAGGGCTTGTGGAGATCGGCTAATTGTTATTGGCGGACCTAGAACTTTAGGGGGAGGGATCATTGAGCTAAATTCTTGGGTCCCTGATGGAGGCCCCCCTCAATGGGACCTGCTAGCCAGAAAGCAATCCGGAAGTTTTGTGTATAATTGCGCTGTGATGGGATGCTGAGGGATCCGGTTTAGGTGATACTGGTATGTGGAGTCCTTTCTGGGTGGAATTTACAGTCTTCACTTTTCAAGGAGATGGGATTCCAGCTTGTGGGTAATCTCTGCCTTCCTTTTTTGGGAATATTTCAGGTTCAAATTAGAGACATAGATACTTCTTAAAAGGAGGTCTGGAGGTGTACTTTCCTTCTTTTTAATCTCTCTTCCTTTTTATAATTTCTTTGCTACTTTTCCGTTCTTTCTTCTTTACCATCAGAGCTCTTCAAAGATTGTCATCATGTAGATCAGGCACAGGTGAATAATCTGAAGTCCTGGTACATGTTTTAGGTTGTGATGACTATTTGCATAAGCTTTACCGAAGCATTGCGGAATTGTGTATTTGTTAATCAATTCTCATTTGCTTTACCTTTTGTTGCAGACATTGATACCCAAATCACATTTATTTTAAGATATCACCCCCCCCCCTCCCACCCCAAAAAAAAAATTCAAAAACCGAAAAGAAGGAAAGGGTAAAAACAGAAGAAACAAGAGAAAAAAAAATCAGTGGCCTATGTAGCATTTAAGTTATATGTTCATAATATGTGCTGTTCTATGGTTAGGTTTTTATACTCATTGATGACTGTATATAAGTCGCTGTGCCATTCTCCTGATCTAGCTTGAACTAGTGATTGTTTGTAACTTTGAAACGTCGCCATGACATTTCGCTTTTACCAAGAGAGGTGTAAGCTCAAAATGTTCAGTGTTAGAAGGCATATAAGAAAATATAATATGTCTGGGTTAGAAGGGATGAAATAACACAATTGAACTTTCAAATACAGACAAGCTCTTTGGTTCCCAAATAGACGTTTCTGCATTTATTAACTGATAAGAAAAATGTACTGAAACAGGTAGATTATGGTTGAGTCAGGAATCATAAGCTAGCACAACAAAATCTTGATGAAAACAAACAAATTGATGCTGTAGTGTAAGAACAACATTTCATAGTTATCAACTCGTGAATCAGGTAATTTTTCAGACCCTCCTGTCTTTTGTGTTTTGTGTTTCAGGGCCGGATACATGGGAAGGGCTCCTTGACTATGCCTTGTCTCAAATTCCCATTTTCTTCAATGTGTAACTCAATTTTACAGTATGCTAAATTCTCAATATATAATTTGAAAAACTGTCGACATTTCTTGATGTTGCTATTGATACGGTGCATCTCACTTTAAAGGACACCCCAATGCGTGGAAATAAGGACTGTACTGATTTATCTGTTCTTTACAATTCTACAATAAGAGTGTAATCTGAAGGTTGAATATCACAGATAGATATTGTGGATCTTAACATGGACAGAGGGACGTTCCCAGAAGCAGCAAATTAAACCTTAGTCCTAGTAACTACATTTTACCCACATGACCGTCAGATACAAGCTGCTTGGAATCTACCTCAAATGTGAATAATGTTAAAAGTGTCAGGTATTCTGCAGTGTGAGAAGGGAAAATGAAGGTGGCCCCTTGCCATTTTTATCTTACAGGTTTTGAAAATCAAGATACATCCAAGAATGTCCAGGTAAATGAACTTTGTTGTTACTGATTAAACTTCATTGGGTACGACACATTTATATTTCTTGGACATGTGTACCTCGGTTCTGTCATTTGTTTCACTCAACAATTATAAACCTGAAATTTGGTTCAATGTGACTGAGGTGTTGGCTTTTTGTGCAAATGAGATCAGAAAAGGCCAAGGGGGAAAGTCGTCTAGTCTGAATGAAAGCTGACAGGTCTCTTGATTTGTTGATAGTGGTCTTTTGCCCATTGTACTGGTATTAACGGATGTCTGTAAACATCTGTGTTCTATAATCTATATAGCTTTCCTGCATGTATTACAGAATTTGTTTGTTGGATCTTGCCCCATAGTTTTGTAACTGGTCTTACTTAAATTGACAACTCGTGGTCAAGCCTTTAGAATTCATGGGTCTCGAAATCAGACGAAAATCCTCTATTGTTGTTCGAATTGAACCGGAGAGAGAATGACAGTTTGATAATGAATACGGGAAATGTTAAATGCTACAGGATTTGTTACATATTGTGTCTTTCTCTTGCAAACAGAGGATCTTGCACCCTTTAATGTAATGGCGGTTTCTAGTGAAATATTTGGTTGCATTTCCTTTTCCAGAAAAGAATGTCTGCGATCTCCAATCTCGGCTTAGACTAGGATTCCCTTTAGGTCCGAGTATGTCAGAACCGTTAGGTAGGGCAAGTGTGCACATCCAGACACAGAGAAGACTGCTTCTCTGAACGATGGTATCTAGGCCATTTATGCACCTCTACAACCAAAATTATTTCTCTGAAGAGATAGGTCCTTCATTTATCCCACTAGTGAGTGAGTAGTCTTCTCATGTCTTTTCTTGTCTTTGTTGCTAGGTGGTTGATTTGAAGTAATGAAACACAGTAGAGCAGAACCAGTTATATATATATATATATATATGAGTTTTAATTCCATTAAAAGATGTTGATATAATCATTTAATTCCTTCATAAATGCATTCTATTATAATGTGTTTGTACAAAATAATGCTCCAACGGATTGCCTCTTGTTTGTTCAGAGACATTGACCATGTCCAAAGGATAGCAAATTATTATGCAGTGTACTTTATTTACTTTTATCTACTTATTGTTTTCCCTATTTTCTCCTGGCCCCAATGGAGGGTCAGATTCGTACTGCACCAATAATGCCAACCCACCGAAGCATCAAACAACCTTTCTAGCAAAGTACAGCCTGGGGGTCAGCAACACTGTTGGTCCTATTTCCTGCAAAAAGAAATTCAATAAATCTTTGTTGGAGCCATCAATGGCATGGACCCCACGGACCCCACCGGAAGAGATACCGTTACCGTGCACACGTCTGACTGTTAAAATCTTTTTTCTAAATGCTACGGTACTTCCTTCTGTACTTTTCTTTCTTTGCCAGTAGCCTTAAAGCTCTCTCTCTCTTTTTTTTTTTTTTTTTACAACGATTGGTCGTACGTACTTGTATTATTATTCTTAATAAAAAAAAAAGAGAGAAGAGGTGAGAATGACACTTCAACCTTAACATTAGGGCTGTCTAATGGTCTTCCGGTTCGGCACGTCAAATCGGTATATTTATAAAGTGAATATACCGGATCAGATTAGATCAGTCATTCTAATAGAACCGTTTTGGTTCGGTCTCTAGTTTTATCGGTCCGAATTGGACGGTTTGGGTCATGTCATTTTGGGCCTTTTTTTATTTGGGTCTCTTAGCATTTTTACTTTTTCTAGGCCTTTTTTGATTTTTTTTATTATTTTTTATCGGTAAAGACCGGTTTGTAGTGGTATACTCCGGTCCAGTTCCAATTTTCCATATAGGTAACCCGGAACAGACCAGAGTACACCGGTTTCGGTCCGAGTTGGCTGGTCCGGCTGGTTTTTTGGACAGCCGTACGTAACACAACTTGGACGGTAATTTCTCAAGGCTAAAAAAGACAGAAAAAAATTGCAGGTGCTGAAATGGGAAAGTTTTATCCTTTTTTTTAGTCCTTTGTGGTACGAACACTAGTGAAAGAGATAATGTATGAAAATGCCTCTCACTTCATGATTTAAAGTGGTCCACATTGTAAAAGCCTACTATTGTTCCAACCATAAAGCATATATAAATTAAATTTTAGCAGACCCATATAAGCCTATGAGAGTTTATCAAAGAGAATAGTTTTCTTCTTCCCCCTTTTTTCTTTTCTTCATCGTATCTAGTGCTTAAATTTGATTTGAAGGCTAGAATGTACACATGCCCGCGACCAAATATATTGTTACTTTTTTGTTTAATAGAATCAAACACCATAGGCGTCGCAATCAACACTAGTAGCCATGCTTCTATTATATCTAAAAACATACCCGAAAAATGAAACAGTCCACTTTTTGTTTTTTGTTTTTTTTTCCCAATAGGCAATCCAATGATCTATTTGATGGGCCCATGCTTCTCTTTTTTTATGATAAACTGATGGGCCTATGTTTGATTCCGAAACTAGTCATTCGATGGTCCAAGGGTGGGTTTGGACTCGAAGCCTACTTGCCTTTTTAGTCCATAATGAGAAAAGGATGTAAGCCCAATTATTTTTTGGGTACGGTTCAGTGATCCAAAAACAAGTTGCTTTCTTCAGTTTGATCTCGACTGAACTGATCGGAAAACACGTGCCCGCTACTTTGGTCAGGGATCTAGCTGACCCAAAAAGACGCTCGATAGCCCCTCCGTGGAAGCAAAGAACGGAGAACCAATCAAAAACCCTAAAATACCCTCACTCTTCGTTCACAAATTTCCGACCCGCACCAGATAACCGAATGGCTTAGACCATGGACTGCTCGGTCCAGACTCTACCGGCAGCCTCGGACCTTTCGCCCTCGGTGCTCTCGTTCCTCGACGATAAAGTCCGCACCAAGGAGAATCTCACCGAAGCTTCGAGTCTAGTCTCGGAGCTCCAGAGTCAATGCTCCGATTTGGATCGGACTTTGACCGACCTCAATTGGAGGCTCGGAGCGAGCCTTGTAGCCTATGCTTCGTTCTCCGAACGGGTCCACGGAATTTTCAGCGACATCAGTGCCAAATTGCTCGACCTCGTATCGTCCACTTCCTCCCATAGCTCGATAGCAGGTTCCATGTGCTTCTTATCCATATACGTATATGCGAATATGCAAAAGTTATTTGTTTTTTATGAGTGAAATTCTGCCAATAAACCAACTTTATGTTTATTGAAATCTAATATCTACGTAAATACTTCTATGTCTATGTAGTGGATGTATTGATTCTTGTGCGTGATCTCTTGGAGAGTGATTAATTTTGAGCAATTTGTTGAAATTAATCACTTTATGACGTTTGAATGTAGATAGAAAAGGAGAAAGGGGAAATGGAAGGCCCGAGCAGATTCTGGAGGAGGAACTACCGGCATTGGCGAAGGAGGTGGCAAAGGTGGAGACCGTTCGAATGTACGCAGGTGAGAAGTTATTTTCTTTCGAATTTTTAAGCCTCATAGAATTTGCAGGCAAAAACGTCTTTAACTTGTTCGTTTCGGTGATTGGAATCTGTTTGGTTATTCTTCGGCGTTTTCAAATCCCCCTCCAGAGTCCTCCCCCACCCCCAGGGTGTCTCCTCCTAAAACAGTCTGATCAGCGTTTTGGCATTACCAAGAGTCATTTCAGATCCCACTGGTATAGAAGCTAGAAACCACGTGTTCAAAACACATGGCCAAAGTATTTTGTCGCCATTGCATCTTTATGCACATTTAATGCATGCAACTCTGAAGCATATTTTCACACTATTGCATGTGCTGGTTGCAAGCTCTTCTTCTAGGCGATCATATGTAGAAGGAAGATATCTCTTTAAACAATTTCATTCTCTGAAGTCCAGCTTCATCTGAATATGTCGCAGACCTTCAACTGAAAAATGCATGAGGCTTGTCGTAAGCTTAGGATAATTTGTCTTCCAATCATGACTGTCTATGCTCCTTACTAGATATGGCACATAATTGGTCTCCCTTTCCTTCTCTTTATAGGAGCGTAGTGGTGATTTAGATTTCATCCACTTTGCATGTTTACATCGGTAATTGTCAAGAAGATTGTATCCCTGGATTTGCATACATGTTTGTTATTTTCTTTATGGTGGTGGAAGCGTATTGTGTTTGTTGATCAAACAAAGAGACTTCTCTAGGTTTTTCCTTTTATTTTTCATCCCTGCTTCGGGTCCCTTATGTTATGATAGAATGCTATGGAGAATGAGACAAAGTAGAAATTTATTGAATTTCGGGTAACTTAAACGATGTATCTCTTAGACAACATTCACCTGTCAAGCGGTCTTGTATAGGGAGGAAGTGCTTAGATCTCGCGTGCCTCTAAATCATTCTATCATATCATATTTCTTTATTGTTATTCAGGAAAATAAGTGTAACATTAGAAAACCATCAGCTGTGTATAGTTTATAGCAGCACGGGTTTTGTTCTGTACTTGTGTGCTAATACATCTATTTCAAATTATGTTTCATTGTTGAACTGCCATTTTGTGTGGGCTTCCCTGTCTTGATTGATTTTATGCGTTTATGTTTCTTTGTCACCATAGGTTTCATTTGTACTTACTAGTGGTGTCTTTGCAATGCCTATTCGTTCACAATCTACATGATCAAGATTTTGCATTTTTCTCATAGATCTATTGTATATTTCAGAGACGGCGTTAAAGCTCAACAGTTTGGTTGGTTACATTGAAGATGTTGTATCTTCCACCTTGACCAAAAACCTGAGGAAGCATTCTTCCACGCAGTACTCTGAGGTTTAAAACAAATTGACGTTGTCAATGTTGATATCGTTGCTGTTGTTGTAGGATGATTTCCAACTATATTTTCATGTATCACTCATTATATCTCTTCTCGCAATCTCCACTGTTGCAGGAAATGCGTCTGCTGGCTATCAAAACCCTTAAACAGACAGAAGATGTCTTGACATCTGTTACAAAGACACGTCCTAAATGGGCACGCCTTGTTTCGTCAGTTGATCATAGAGTTGATCGAGCTCTGGCCATTTTAAGACCCCAAGCGATTGCTGACCATAGGGCCCTTCTTGCTTCCCTTGGATGGCCACCCCTTCTTTCTACTTTGACTTCTTCCAACCTAGTTACTAGGAGATCAGCTGAAGTACCAATTCCGCTTTTCACAATGCAAGGGGACCTCAAACACCAGTACTGTGAAAACTTTCTTGCCCTGTGCAACCTGCAGGAATTGCAGATAAGGAGAAAATCTAGGCAACTAGAGGGCTATAACAGGGAAGTTGCTCTGCACCAGCCACTCTGGGCTATTGAAGAGCTTGTGAATCCTATTGCATTGGCAACCCAACGTTATTTTTTAAAATGGGTTGATAAACCAGAATTCATTTTTGCTCTTGTGTATAAGATAACCGGGGACTATGTTGACTCTATGGATGAGGTATTGCAACCACTGGTTGATGAAGCAATGCTATCCGGGTACAGTTGCAGAGAAGAATGGGTATCAGTGATGGTACTCTCCTTATCAACATACTTGGCAAAAGAGATATTTCCTGTTTATCTCGGTCATCTTGATGAAGAGAGTGTCACCGGTACTTGCTCACAGGCAAGGATATCATTTCTCCATCTTGTTGACCTGATGATATCTTTTGATAAACGAGTTAAGTCCCTGGTAGAGCATTCTGGAATAGTGCTTTCCTTTCAGGAAGATCGGAACCTGCAGAAGATTTCTTGTCTTTCTGTTTTTTGTGATCGACCTGACTGGCTTGATTTATGGGCAGAAATAGAGCTTAGCGATGCCCTAGATAAGTTAAAACCTGACTTGGATAATGAGAAGAATTGGACAATGAAAGTTCAGGGGGCAGTACTTTCATATGGTCCTGAAGATTTCAGATCTCCTGCAATTTCCAGTGCCTTTCTTAGACACCTGTCCTCGGTGGTTGATCGATGCCGATCGTTGCCTGGGCATGTTTTTGAGATCAAGATTTCTCAGATTTGCAGCCGCACCTATAATCCGGAATTTTTTGGATTGTGTTCTTCTCAGGTGCCAAGAAGCTGAAGGATTGACAGCCTTGACAGATGATGATGCCCTGATAAAAGTTGCAATTTCCATTAATGCTGCTCACTACTTTGAATCTGTTTTGAATGAATGGAGTGAGGATATATTTTTCCTGGAGATGGGATCAGGTCAGGGTGATCAAATGGGAAAACCAATTAGCGAGAAAAATGGTGGGGAAGAGCCAATTGAAAGTCCTGCAAGGGGTATTTTTGATGAGGAGATTGGAAAACTCGGGGGGTTTAGGGCTGCGTGGGTTGAAAAGCTTTCTGTCATTATTCTGAGGGGATTTGATGCTTGTTGTCGAGACTATATGAAAAGCAAGAGGCAATGGCAGGAAAAAGGCGAAGAGGGCTGGACTGTATCCAAGTCTTTTGTTGGGGCACTAGATTATTTGCAAGGGAAGGTTTCTGTACTGGAAGCAAATCTGAACGGAATAGACTTCGTTGGGGTCTGGAGAAGATTGGCATCTGGGGTGGATCGATTGGTTTTCAATGGTATTCTTATGAGCAATGTGAAGTTCTCCGATGGTGGTGTTCGGAGGTTTGATAGTAGTGACTTGCAGGTTTTATTTGGTGTGTTTGGGTCTTGGTGTTTTAGACCGGAAGGCTTCTTCCCAAAAGCAAGTGAGGGCTTGAAGTTGTTGAAGATGGGCGAGAAACAACTTCAAGATAGTCTGGCAGGAGGGGAGAAATGGATGAAGGAGAATGGGATTAGGCATTTGAGTGTAGCTGAGACACAGAAGATAGCGAGGAGCAGAGTTTTCACAAATTGAAGGCTTTAGAGGTGAAAACTGAAATCCCTTCCTTTTGTGTTGTCTCAATAGACAGCAAACTCAGAGGAACAACTAGGAGTTTATCTTGTGTTTACTGATCGCAATGGGGTGACTTTGCGATGTACATGGTTCTGAAAACTTCCTGGATGACCTATTCTTTTTAACAGTACAATAATTTCTCAAGTTTCTCTGAACATTTCTTACACCCAGTGACTTGAGATATTGCTTTCTCAAAATTCAGCCAAGCGTCACTACATGCGCCATCGTTAGCGTGTTAGTAATTCGGCCAGTGTAGTTCAAGGAATACAAACCCTGTGATTGTTATCTGTTATAGAGTTGAGATGAATACACGAATTACATCTTTTTGCCGTTTTATTCGTTCTCGAATTTTTTTCCCCCTAATGTACTTCATATATTAAAATCCAAGAATAGCAGCCAGTATAAATAGAATCACACCTAGAAGGCAAGTGAAAAAAACCTAAACAGACTAAAGGTTTTACAATAAACGGATTCAAAGATCTGGTAGCGGCAACAAATGTCGGAATCATAAACAGCGACAGTGACTGTAAGACAACCATAAATAGGCCAAGAGGGTCGGGATACAAGACCACAAAAATCGAGACAACACAAATAAAAAAGGACCAGAAGGATCCGGACAGACCGTCGTTCTCGACTTCACGTAAGACTGTATATGTGGGAACGTCTGTGTGCGGCCGAGTTGTTCTGCCGATACCAGGGATATTTTAAGTTTTCGGACACTAGCTTAAGGAGATGGAAAGGAAAGTAACTAGGACATTTTGTTTTTAGAACTAGGACATTAATTGAAGACGAATACATTTGCATTTGTTCTGTCTTCCGCTTTCTTCTGCCGCTGAATTTCTAGATATCTTCTTGAGGTGAAGAGAATGGCACAGCCCCAAAGGTCAGGGAATTTGTGTTCCAGTCCCCAGACTCTCTCTGAAAACATGTTTAATATGTGAAATTTGCAAGTTCATAAGCTCCTTTTAACTGTCTTTGCTCATGAGTGCATTTAGCTTCCGACACGACGCTCTAATGCCAAATCATATTGTCTTGCCTGTTTCATTCGTTGTAGGGCAAGCATTCTAGATTAAGTGGTCCTTAATTCTTCACCCATCTTGATATCCATGTCGACCAGATACGACAATTTCTCTTCTTTGCGTAAGCTAAGCTGTACGAAAATTCATAACAAAGAAATTGAGAATTTAGTGGTAGTCCACTGCAATCAGACGATCATACTCAAAACACTTTGCCAAAATTAACGTAGCTAAACTCTGTCTCTTTCGTTCCTCGACAAGAGAAAAATACCAAAATCACTCGTCCTCTCTTCCTTTACTTGAGTGTGATTGACAGGATATCTACCATATGGGCACCACGTTCTTGCTCGTGCATGGGACCATCATTAATTTGCTTCTTTGGGTTGATGGAAACATACGGAAGAGCAAGTTATGTTTTGGGCAGAACATGCATACAGCCATAAAGGAGAGACTGTTGGCGTCTTACCTGACAGATCTAGCAAGTTAGCCAAATTGATCTTTAACTAGCTGGCAAACAACGGTTGCAACTTACCAGGCCAAAGGCTGACCACAAGGCCTATGACATTTTGTTGTAACACGGTGCTTGTCCTGGAGTACTCTTGCTGAAGCTTTGTGACAAGAAATCTCACAAAGGGTTCGACCTTGACAATCCTATAAAACCTAGCTATGAAGTAGCTAATCTCGTCCTGTCGTTGTCGATCGAACTCGTACCTTGCCTGATCGGCGACCCTTTCGATGATCTTGCAAGCTTAACGTGGTCCATGGTTAATATCGCTAGTTAAAGTAGGACGTGGGAAAGTCTAGAATATCACTCTGGAATGAGATTGGATCAAAGACATTGCTAGAAGGGGCATACAACCATAGAGGTCCCCCTACAATGAGATTCGAAAGACATAATTTAGACAAGGCACAGGAAACAATGAGGATTGAAATTCAGGTGGTTTGAAGGAGCGTTTGGTTCTGGTATTCAAGTACCAGAGCCATAGAACTTGTTTGGGTAAAAATGTCGTCAGGACAATTCTCCGGAAGTTTGTAACTAAAGGAAACTGCAAGGGGGTTGGCTAGCTAATGTTCAATGTTACAAACAGAGAACTCTAAAGATTCAACACACGACTCCATTCTTATTTGGTTCTTCTTGTCTGCTTCGTTAGTTGGTCGGTCCTTATATAAGCACTGCGAGACAGGAGACTCACTATTTTTTATTATAGTTGGTTAATTTTCTTGATTAGGAGATGATGATCCATACCTAAGGTCCCCATTTTCGACAACAGTGGTTGCGTGCGGCGCCGCGGGATACGACCGAAGCAGAAGGTTGAAGACGTCTGTCAAGGGGTTGATCACTATCGATGCGCGTCCAAAAACTGAACCCAACCACTTTCTCAGAGTTCCTTCTAACATCTTATGCTCGTCATGTTTTGTCTAAATATGAACATCATTATTTAGTATTCACTGTTGCCGGAGTTGACACTAATAATTAGTGACCTGCAGGGCATTTGTTAGCTGAGAAGAGACACACTAATGTTTCTTATGTTCTTATGGGTTTAAGTTAGGCCTCAGCGCAAACATTGACAACACTAGGGAAGTTGGGGTCCAATTATCATAAGGACAGCCCTTGATGGACTTTTTTGAGGGCGTCCAAATCACAAGGCAACAGCCTAACGTGGGCCCGTGAGGGCGATGCCGATGTAGCAGTTTCAGAGGACGTCATTTATAGGACACAACAGTCTTGCAACCGGAAATTTAGGGTCCTTAACAAAAACAGAAACAGAGAAGGTTGGTAAGTAAGGACAAAGATCCAATTATTGGCTTTGCCATGAGGACCCCCCCCCCCCCCCCTTTTCACCGCCTCAGGTCGTGCCATTTTGCGCCTGTGCAGTAGTGTAGTTATCCATCTTCTTGTGTGTGTCTGCGTTGTCACATCGGGCCTTCCCAACTACCGAATGCTTGCATTTCACCGACAGAGAGAGCCGTACTCGTGTAGCCAATGACTTTCTTTTTTCCCCCTTTGTTTCTCTGAGCTGCATACAACAAAGAAATTCCATGTATCCACCTGAATTTTCTTTCCTTAATTAGGCACAAGAGGGTCAATCAAAGGTTGGTATTTCTTAGTAGGCATGACTCTAGTAGCACTCTACCTAGCCTGTTGAGACACTTTTCAGATATACTAGTTAATAAAAAGGATAGAAACTTGAAAAAACAAGATTGAGTTGCGCCACACATATGAAGGGGTATACAAAAATGGTAATGGTGTATTTGGCTAATTAAATATCATGGTCTAATAATGAACCATGACAGGAGTACCTACTAGGCCAGTCCTACTTTTTTTTTCTCATGGAAGTTATTTCACAAAGACGGTAAAGGAGGGGAACAAGCACACTTGGAGAGCACAGTACACCGGGGAGTTGTATGCTGGAAAAAAGAAAAAAACAAGCCTGGCCAGGACATCATGAGGAGAGCGAATCCAAAGGTACTCCTCAAGGATGGATGGATGGAAATTAATATTTCATCAGACAAACGTTAAGATTGATTAATTAATCAAGGAAAAAACCTCCACCCTGGGCATTTTTCCTTGTGAATCTATTAGTTGAAGCCAGAAAAGAACCACATGCACTTCAGTTTTCTCAGTCTTAGTAAGTACAGAAAATATGAAAATGCCTCTGTGGTTTCTCGAGAAGAAGGGCTGCGCGCCCTGCTGCAGCAGGCAACAGTACCTACACCACCATTTCCATATATATATTTTTTTTCGGTTGGTTTTTTCTTTCTGTTTTATCCATATTTGTTTTAATTTTTCTTCTTCTTTTGTTACATGTAAAACTTTTTATTAGAGACTACATCAATGACTCTATCAAATAATTGATTGAAAATATAATAAATGTGCCGCACAGGTCACAAATAAAAACTGAAATTGACAAGGTGTTGTTAGAATTAAAGTAGAAGAGAAAATAATTTAAACTAAGAGGAATAAAAAAAGAAGTAAGAGAGACATAAGATTTAAATAGTTTGGTCAATATACATATATGGGATAAATATACTTTGTCCCCTTATTTTTGAGGTCATTTACACTTTGCACCCCGATGTTTTATTTTTGATACATTTGACTCATTATCTTACACATTTTTGCAATCTGAACCCCGTACCCAATTTGCCGTCCAAATTGACGGATTTCGTCAACACATGCACCGATCGACCGCTACATGAAGCGATCGACCGACTCGTCACGCCTCTCACGTTACCTTTGTAGCGGTCGACCGGTTCACGTGTTGACGAAATCCGTCAATTTAGACGGTCAAATCGGGTACGGGGTCCATTGCAAAAATGTGGAAGATAATGGGTCCAATGTATCAAAAATAAAACATCGGGGGTGCAAAGTGTAAATGACCCCAAAGACAATGGGGCAAAGTATATTTATCCTTACTTATAACCACCGTGAGAAGCGATCCAACTCATAAGACACATTTTTATATTCACTAGTGTGAGAATGAGATTATAAAAAGAGGTTTTATTTATAAACCATCGATTTAAAGAGGCCAAACAATGCATATGGGACTCTAAGATAAATTGACAACACTAGAAACGCATGCAACTCTAAAGCCAAAGCGATAAACTACAAGAGTACGTAGTAATGCTAGTACAGTTTGTTTGTTGGCAGCTTGAACATGCACGATCTTGGATGTTATAGAGATTGGTTGTTTTCATGGAAGAGTCGGGAGGGTTTAAAGGGGAAACAAAAAGTAGGAGAAACTAACTGAAAGGGCACGGAAGATCAAAATCTTTTTGCTTTTTGGTTGTTTCTTTTTTTCCTATGAAAGTTTGATCTCTCTAGCCCCTCTGTTTACCTTCATGTGTCTACTCATGACTTTCCGTGGATTAATTCCTTGGAGGCCGTTTAACATCCACCCGAAAGCCTCTATGAATCTTCTTCATTCGTGCTAGAATATTCGATAAGAATTTATTTGGCTATTATTTTATGCACGTAAAAAAAGGAAAAAGATTGGTACAGTGTCGCTCTGAAACAAAAGGGATGCTATATATGGAGGATTAGAACCTTCATATATAGATACAAGGTAATTCAGTCGCCTACTCCAATATTACGGAGTGGTGGCCTTCAAGGCTGATCATCTTAAAAGTGACCTACCTAACAAGGTGGTGCGCAATCATATTTGCACCTTTGTTCATATTGTTTGTCGTCCAGCGTTAAAATTATTGGAGGAGCCCACCATTCTCCATTTACTACTTATTCCAATGGATTGTTGTTTTTGATAATTGTCATCACATTCAGTGAACTTATGAGGCTTTCAGCGTCTGGGACTTCTCATCTTTTCGACAAGTACTTCAACATTAACCATAGTCATTGCAAAACGCTATAACGAAATGTGGTATCGTTTTCTTCTATCCATATACATAAAACTTGTCAAGTTTGAATGCTGAACAAGGTAAACCTTTTGGTTAATTCGAACTTCAAACTTGAAGCCACTATAAGCGAAAAGGAAAAAGGGAAGTAGGTCAACCGGGAGTCTGTCCATCTCATATGTAAACTGGATTGATTTAGATGTTATTGCTTATATTAAAATTAAGAACAACATGTATATCCACAGGCGGAAGGGCGGCAGTGGGGGCCACCGCCCCGGTTGGTTCCTCCAAACATCATATATTTTTATGTGTTTTGCCTACCCAACCCCAATCCGCCCCCCTTGCAAAATTATTTTTCTATCTACAGGGTTCAAGACGCAGAAAGATGGAAAAAAATAGGAAGAAAAAAATTTGATGAAACTTAGAAGATTCTTCTCTGCACACAGATCGTGTTCCATGTCTTAATTGGGTTCCTAGATATAGAAATGTTTTTCTCTTTCTAAAGCTCATTGGGTTGCGGCGCCAGTAATCTATTTGGTTCAGATGTCATTTCGACTATCTCCACACATCTGTTAGTGCGAGGCTGAACTTTATTCTATTTCTAGTTTTAGTTGATGTGGCCAAGAAAACAAAAATAAAGAAGTTTGTGCCGAAAATGAGTTGGTAATAAATGAGTGGGTAGAGAGAGAAACAGACACAGAGGACGAAGAGACCCTAAAGATAGAGGTAGATGTTGAAAGAGAGAATCTCAAGAGGTCTTACCCAGTGTGGTTGGTGTCATGAGGTTTCCTCTAAAAATAAAAATAAAAAGCAGATATATTTTTTACTTAATTTTTAATAATATATAAAAATAGTGTTATAATTACAAACAAAAAATCGAATATATTTAATTTGCGCCCAAACAAATATTATCTCATAACTATAATAAATGTTCAGAAGAAGAAACTAACAAATGCTATGAATCGTGGATTTGGTTAATGATTTGTGAATTTGTGAATAATTAAGGGTTGAATAATGATTGTGAATTTGTTAATTTTTAGATTGAATTAGTTGATGAATTTTGTTTTGTTTAGAGAATGTATAAGTTTTTTATTAAAAAATCCATCCAGTGTGTAGTCGTCTAATACTCCTAACGTATCTACCACTTCTAAAACGAATACTATTTCGAAAAGACATTGTATATTGTTTAGTCCACATAAAACTATTGAGAACGAAGTCATTTCAGAAGATACATATTTGTAGGATCTAATTGTCACCTCTCGGTCTCAACAAATAGTATGGTACGTGTATTTCAAAAAAAATAATGTTTTTAATCATAAATTGTAGATATTTTAACTCTAAGACACTTTTTGCATTATTTAAGAAAAAAATTTCTTTGTCATTTTACTTTAAGAGTTTGCCTCCTTCAAATTAGGTCCTAATTACACCACTGTGTATATCCCAAATAGGAAACAACATCCATATTGTAGCATCTGACCGTACAGGCTCACAAATATTTGAACAGGAAACAAAACCCTATTTCAAAATTCTGATATTTAGAGCTGCGAGTTTTGAACCGTCCACGATGTCTTGGACACGACAAAAAAGCAAAAGACAAACGAGGAACGTAAAGAAGACCGTGATTTTCTAAAACAATCAATGAGACGGCGAGAGGCCGACGGCCAACGGACCCGATGAACAAACAATGGAAGAAGTATCTTTAGATAATAATAATAATTAAAAAAAAGTGGAAGTATCTTTTGGTAGCACGTAAACATTTTTAATTCAAACATATTACATAAACACAAGTACGTACCAACCTAAACATTGACACGTACGTGTATTTAGAAAAAAATATATATAGACACGTGTCCTAAGAGGATGGACGTCGAATCAATCAATTCTCCGACTTTATAAAAGTTGAGAGGCTATTTTCAAGATTAATTACCCGAGGTGATCCACTTGTATCGTCGGCCCATGTCGTGCAGATATGTGGGACAAGATGGCCCTGATTTTCATTTCAAAATCACAAATGCCTTTGCAGAGGTCCTTTCCCGATTAGTAAGTTTTGTCCATACCTCATCTCTCACTCTCTTTTTAAACTGCTTCTTCCTCCCTCTTCAAACTTCCCCTACTCTAGCGGTTGATAGTAAAGGAGCACACGAAAGCAAGCTGCTGCGAGCTGCGAGCTTCAGGCATGTCTGGCGCCAGAAGATCATCAAGAACTTCAAATGTCACAGAGGAAAAGATTAACGATCTCGTTTCGAAATTGCAATCATTGCTTCCTCAGCGTAACCAAAGGCGCAACGAAACGGTATAGACTAGGTTTTGTTTTGTTTTCTTTATCTCTCTTATTCCGTATATTAATTGGTAGGATTATCCTAATTTCTTTCTTTCGTTAATACTCTAGTGGTTGACACGGCCCGTCAGTAAAGTATGAACGTCCGACATGAAATTGCGTCTCATATGATCATGAAGCTCAGGGAGAAAAAAAAGAAGAAAAAAAAAAGACACTAATCGTACAAAGTTTCATATTTTTCTTCCATCAAATTTGAAAATAAAAGGCGTACTGACAATTGATATGTTAAGACTTGTTGTAGAATGTTGGTGATAGTTCCTTAGTAAACCCTCCCTAGACAACTGAGAAAAAAAAAAGGCCAACTTAATTCTTCATGATGAGTATAATTAAGCTACATCATAGCCTACTGCACTACAACATCATCGCCTATTAGACATTCTGTGGGTGGGGGATGGAAAAACAAGACCCTAAAGCTATGGACAAGGGTTTCATTTCTTTGGGTCCCTTTGAGCAAATCAAGGGTTTATTGACAAGATTTTTAGGCACAGATACACTTGAAACATGCTTTCATCAATCGATAGTTGTAGAATTGTCCCGACAGAAACTCAATGATTGTGAACCTGTAATGCTATAATTAACCAATTTCTGTCGTTTGGTGTAGCTAGCAGCATCTAAGGTTTTGGATGAAACTTGCGCCTATCTCAAGAGGTTAGAAAAAGAAGCTGATGACCTGAGTGAAAGATTCTCTCAGCTGCTGGATTCTGTGGACACCACTGGTATTGACGTAGAGCTTGTTATGAGGCTCTTGCAACAATAAAAAGCCTCTCTCTCTCTCTCGTTTCTGTATTTCTTATTTGTCTACTGAAGATTGGGCAGCGAGACCCTACCGGAGTAGGACAATATGTAAAAGCGACCATCTATTTAAAATTAATAAATATGCGCGCTTGATGTTTTTGTTCATGTTTTCGTGGATGTTCAAGTCATAATTCTCCAACATGATACGTTGGTATGCCTTTTTAAAAAAAAAAAATCAAACTACGACTACCTTTATTCAAAACAACCAAAAAAAACTATGGGATTTGTCTCAGCAAAGAATTTAAAAAAAGTCCAGATATTGCTCAAGAACATCGAGGTGGCCTCCAGAACTAATCATTGAGGCAGTCCAACGAGCAAGGTGGTGTACTTCCTTATTTGTACCGCTTTTAACAAAACTAAACTCACAATAAACGAAAGCAGAAAAAGAGAAGAAAGCATCCGAAATTTTGCCATAGACCCTCCAATTCTCCCTCGAAGGAAATTTCTTGAAAGGTTCAATAGCAAGCAGCGAGAATCCCCTTCAATGATGACTCACTGAACACCTCTACTTATCGCCTCTTCAATCCCCAGCTGGCCTGCAAATACTTCTCCTTCAACTACATCTGCCACCTAAGTCTCCATGACCTTAGCTCCAATTACCTTCCTTAAACTGTCCCGACACACAACAGCTCTCACTGAGAGGTTCAGTCGCACAACCACATCAAAATTCACTTTAATCACTCCCAAGGGGTCCTTCTCGGGGAGGCCACAAGTTCTTTGTTGTGGCTCCAAGCTGCCAAGTGTTCACCACACACTGTTAATTCTAGCCACCAAACCCAGGATCAATAATCATCTTAAGTCAATCCAGCACAAGCTTATCAAAAAAACACCTAATATCCAAGGCCCAAGGTGAAGAACTCCAGATAATTCTACTGACCAGACAGTCAAGCAAAAGATGCTTGATTGCTTGGTATTCTCCACTGCTGATCCACAAAGAACACAACAATAAGTACCATCCTCATCTTCCTCTCTACGGCCCATCCGAAATGCTACATTACCCTTAGTAGGAATAGCATCCCATAACATTTTCCAAAGGGCAATTTTTAGTCTATCACAAACCCGCATCCTCCAAGGTTTCTGCCACCACGTTGAATCCACTGGAGATGGGGGAATCACCTTAAGATTTGATAATTCTTGGTAGATTGATTTGGGTGTGAAAGACTCCGATTTATCAAGACATCACACCACCTCATCCCTCCGATTAATCCTTCAAAGACAAATCCTAACAATGGTTGCCGCATTAGAAGGGCTAAACAACTGCCAAAGCAGTGCCCGGTCCCACTGCCCAGTATCCTAGCCTATAATATCAGCAACCACATGGAAAATTGAGGCATCTTGGACATCAAAAGGTGTCAGTTTGAAACCTGGGAGGGAAGGCACCCTGACGTCATTCCAGATAGATATGTCATCTCTATTGCCTGCGACAAAATACAACCCTGAATACAAAAGAGTTTTCCATTTCAAAATACCAGTCCACACCCAAGAGGCATGTGAACCACTTACAGCATCCTCAAAGCTACCGTGATGGCAGAGCAGATACGTGAACAGTTGATGGAGCAGATCAGACAGATGCAATCTCGTTCGACACCCAAATGAAAATTTGGGTAGATTTATGTATTTTTACTACTTATTCAGTACTTATCGATTATGTATTTTATTTACTTTTAATAACATTTGCATATTTGAAGATATTTTATTATATTATGAGCAGTGACTATCTTTCTATTTATATTATTTTTAAAATTTTAATTAAATTAATTCAAATATATAGAAAACCGTGCGAACAGTAAAAAATGTCGTTCACAAGATTCTTTCTCATTGATAATGTGCGCACGCATAACTATCCGTCCGCACATTTTGCTTTAAATTATACCGTCCGAACGGTTGTTCTCGGGTCCACACGATCTTTAAATAAGAAACCGTGCACACGATACACTAACACGTTCAAACATTTTCAACGTAACAAGCGTCCGAACTGTTATACGTAATGGTTCGAACGGAGTTTGCAGATGACAAATAATTTTTCGTCAAAATTGAAACAACGGTGCCGACAACTTTATGAAAGAGTCCAAATGTACTCTCCATACCGTTCGGACACTGTTATGAAACTGTGCGCACGGTTTGTAGATGACAAAATTTATTTCGTCACATTGGATGAACCGTTCGCATCAGCGGTCCAAACGTATTGAGAGTACGTTCGCACAGCTCATGCAAACGGATAGACTGTACTGGGGACCCAAAGTTTATTTTGTTGTAGTGCCTCTGTACAAATATAAGCTTACCACTTACCAAAAAAATAAATTCATTAAACAGAGAGAGAAACTCAAGTATGGTTTATTTTTGTAGATTAAACAACAGGGTAAGATGATATTCAAATTAGTTGTCATCATGATGTAATTGTGGGTTAGGCAGAATTACCATAAGCCTAATCCATTCAGAAGTCCTAAATATGTAACTATATATCGGAAGTTAATTAGCCATTCAAAGGTGGGAAAGAAATTAAGGATTCAAGTTGATCTGATTGTACCTCTTTCTAGAACATTCGTGCTACTACTCGATTGATATTTCTTATAAGCCTGTTCTGTTCTCCATGTTTATGACGCAATATCGTATGAAGTTATAATTTGTAAATTATGTTTTCAAGGGGAAAGTTTATAGGAACCCGAACCCCACATTCACCCACAAATTAATTTAGATTGAATGACTGGCTTTCTTCTCGAGTCATGCTATATTTACGTGCATTCTTTAGCTAGTATCACTTGCCATCAGACCGTTTTCCTATAATAGCACCCCCCCAAAAAAAAAAAACACACCCACACAAATGCCCTTCATAGCAGCTTTCGTGTTTAAAGAACTTGAAAATGTGAATGGTACGTAGGGACGTCTAGGGCACAAGTATTGAACACGGTGACAAAAGTGAATTACGATCGAGTAGGACCAATTTGCGAATCAAGCCGGTTCCCCTTGCATATGCAATGATATGGTGGTGAACCGGCCTGATCTCATCTAATTCAGTGCTCTCCGAACCGTGCGGAAAGGTTTCCCATCACACGGCAACTTGATCTTCCTGGTGAACCCGTATGTTTAATGAATATTAATGTTCAATTAAGCATCCCCTCAGCGAGTCCCACAAAACAATAATATGCAAGTGGTACCTGATCATCAGACTAGTCCAAGATTTCTGGACTACAAAACTGAATTATTGGTTTTTGTCCAGAGAGTACAGTTCAGTAGTAATAATTTATAGCTATCTGCAGGTGCACATGACCTGCATCAGAAATGGAGAGATATGAGAAGAAGAAAAAAAACGAAAAACATTTTAAGCATCTATGTGTGTGTGTGTATAATGTGCACACGGAATTCTTTCCAGCAGCTTGTTAAGTACGTGCATGCGCATGATTCATGTGTTACATTGTCACGACTTCATTTGTATTTCAATACGAAGTCAGTCCAGCTGGGAAAATGTTCTTGCTAAAAGTTCCTTATCCATGTCAAAAATACTTGGTGATCAGGATCGCTGAACCAGGACAGCCGGCTTGAAAGCGAGCAGAAAGTATATATAATTGGATTTGGCTATGGGCACCTGTACATTGATCCTACACCAGTTAATGATCTGATCTTTAGTTATCATTAATTGGGTGCGTGTATAAAAGCCAACAATCGCTGCAGATTTAGATATTTTCTTAAGCTATATATATTTGGCATTTAGTCCTACTGTCCTAGTACTATCCTTCGACCCCTCTCTGTGGAGGGATCGAATTGTGATTGTACGAAATGGAACATGAATGAAATTTTAGGTTCCGGTGAGTACTGGAATCGGAATGACATCCGTTCCGGTACTCACCCTTAGTTTTTGGTTCTAGGCTAGTGTTGTTTTGTCAAGTAGGATGCCAAAGGGGAAGATTGTTACGGCAAATATTGGCATCACGTGAGTATATGTATTAGGGGTATTTTTGCCCTTCGTAATGATTCTAGAAGCTAGAAATGAAGTGTTGAACCGTTGGTGATCAAGAAGTCATCATTAAGGGCTATTTGGTCATTTCCTACTATTCTAGAAGTTTTTAGAAGGAAGCTGAGTTGGTTTTGCATCTTACGGGTATACAAAACAGATCTGAAACTGGGTGCAAAACACTTCACGCGATATTCTGATTCCGTGCATTCAAGATTCGGTTGGCTACAAGATTGAGAGAGCTCGAGTGTATAGATCTGCTTCGTCTCCTTCTTGATGATGGTGTGCTGATTTCGTGAAGAGCTTCATTTGGTGTTGATTGAGTTGTTAATGAGGATTTAGAGACAATCACCGCATTCCCACATTCGACTTCGTGAAGTTAAAGATTCAGAGGTTCTGAATCGGAGTGGCTAAAGGTTTCAGTTGTGGCCCTTGATTGCACAAGGTTTATGCATTGAGATCAAGTGTCGTTTGAGATCGTGGCTTCCTTGTTAGACGTAGAGGTTCTATGTTCAAGTTGAGATTTGGTTTGGTAAATCGGGTTTGATTCAAGGGTTATTGATAGGCTAGGTTAGGCTTCAATAGATCACCTTGTAATCGTTAGAAGCTAATGGATTCTAACGGCCTACGGGCCCGGAGAGTTTTTCTCGTTAAGGACGTTCCTTAGGGAGTTTCTCTTCGTAACCATTTCCGGTGTTATATTTCTTTAATTGATTCTTGCTTTGATTAGTCACTATTTTACTAACCAAGTGTGCTATTTGTGCTGTGAGTATTCAATCTTGAGATTTGGTAAACATACTCACTGATCTGGTTGATAAGTGTTCTTTGTGATATTCTGATTTCAGGTTTAAGTATTCAATTGATTGTGTTTCGTTTGTCTGAAGTTAATCTGAAAATTTGTGTTTCTGTCAGTTGCAGTTTCTTCGAAGTCGCTTGAAGTTTCTTCAGATTCCCTTGTTTTTCATATTTGAGTTTTATTGTTTATTTGTCATATGTTCATATATGATTGGTAATTAGGTATTTGAATATTGTTAACAGTGTGTTTGAAATTATATAACTGAGAATAGGTTGTGTTTTAAAAAAGAAATAGTTATTTAATAATTTTTTAAAATATCTATTCACCCCTCTAGATATTTTTCGATATATTTGGGCCTAAATTAAGTTGTTAAGATAACAAGGGGCTAGACTAATGATATCTGATGGGTGTAGATTGTGATCTGCATATATCTCAGATCATCCAATAGGAATATTGCTTTCTTTTAGGCCAGATAAATAGAATATTAATTAATGGTGAAAGAAAATTAATACAGGCCGTGAGTATCATCCCAATATTAGGCCTGCTGTTAAGGTGGGGCTAGCCAATGATGTCTGAAGGGACTTGATTAGATCCGATGTTAATAGATTTGTCGGAAATAATTTCTGTCGCTGATTAGTTTTTTTGTCGCATGCATGAACACCAATTTGTTACGGCACTAAAAAAATTTACTAGGCATAAAATTTTATGTTTAGTTGTTATTAATAGACTTTTTGCGATCGTCCCCCAAAACTTTCGTCAAATTTCAACAGCAAGTTTTCCTTTTTTTTTCTTCATCGATCTCTCTACGAACCCCTCTCTCTAAACGTTCTCTGTTTTCCCTTCACCGGAAGTGTCCCTACAGCGGAGGGGGGAGTTCCGGCTCCCTCATCCCCCCTCCTCTTTTTCCTTTTTTTTTCCACCTCCTTCCCTCTCCCCTCTCCTCCTATCTGGTTTGCCTGGCCGGTGTTGATGGTTGTCTGGTTTGGTTTATAGTTTGTTTTGGCAGGTGCTTTTCAAGCGGTGGACGGCGGTTTTCACAATTTTCGACACACACGTGCCTGTTGGGTGCACTCAGCACGTCGAGACCGGCGTAGCGCCGTTTCTCCGGCTTCAATACGACGGCGCCTGTCCTTACACGCCCCCCACACGCGGCACGTAGATCTGACGCGCCGGCACTTGGGGCCGCGCGTGAGGCACCCTCCGCCGCTCAGCACCTGTTTTTCTTCCCGGATCTGGCCTCTGTGGCTCGTTCCCTCTCTCCTAGGCCGTGGATTTCGTCTTCCCGCCGCCACGTGCAGTTGCCTCTGCCGCCTCCGCCGCTGGTCCGAACCGAAATAAACCAGTTTGGGTCTGCCCATCTGTTTAGGGCTTGTGTTATGTTATGATGTATGTGTTTTTATTATATGTGCAATTACACCTGGGATTGCAAGTTTAGCGCTCGTCTGGAGCCGGCTCGCCAACTATGTTGGCGGTCCTTCAGCGACAGTTCTTTCACGGATTTTCCGTGTTCCCTAGGACCCTCGGGTCCTCTCGCTCCGGGCTTTGTGCCCACCACCTCTGAGGACCTTGTGTCCTCTTTAATAGTCACTTCATTGTTGGCCCCTTTGTTGTCGCTTGTAACGCCCTTTTTGGGTTCTTTTCTTTGTTCTCCTAATTTGTAAATTTTATTTGTGTTTTTTCAATATATAAAATTATCTGTTTCAACAAATAAAAATGCTTTCCCTCTTTTTTTTTGCCTTGGCCGTGACTTTTCTATACGCATATACTATTAAAATTAAATTAGCCTTTTATTGCTTAAAATATATGATGCGGGGGAAATGGATATTAAGGAGAAATTCACAAAAGAGCCAAGGACTTCATGAATTTCGTATGTTGCGTTGGAAGTGAATTAAGTTCAAACGGAACCTACCCTTATATATTAATTAAAATTGGAAACAAAAAGTCATTACAGTACAAGAAGGAAATTAAAAACCAAAATAGAAGCAAACAAAATCAACGGCTAGCTGGTGACATATACATAGCTTTATGACTTTCTCTGAGATTCACCTTATTTATCTCCTGCCATTAATGACTGCATAAAATTATTCTATGCTTTTATATTTTACAGTTAATTAGACAATATACAATAAAGACACCAACGATTAGAGAGTGATCGATATGGGGCTCCACCACCATTGTCAAGACATCATTGCCTAGATCTACTCCACAGGCTGATTTCTTCCTCTTTAACTGTACATGAAAACATGATTAATTTGTCAGCTTTAACACTTGGGCATTAAGCTCTCAGTTGCTCAAGAATGTAATCTGAATCAGAAAAAGTGTAGAGTGAATTCACGGTATTCACCTCTGCAACGAGAGTCCCAAATGGGTCTGCTATCTTGCAGACTAGTGACTTGATACTCCAGCCGTGAATCTTATAATGACGCGGTTGATTCTCATCTAACCCCACAATAACCTCAGATGGGGAGTTCAAGGTTTTCCTGACTTGGAAACCAGGCCTTTTCTTTCCAATCTCTGTACCCGTGGATCTGTATCCCTCCCAAAACCTGAACAATTTGAATTTGGATCTCTACACAAAAAGGCCAAACAGTGAATAGATTATATATTGAGTCGAACAGCCTCTCGATCGAAATGATGCTATTTAGCTATCCTATACCTTTCTCAGTATTGTGAAGAGGGCCTTGCCGTTGGAATCCATAAGATTAACTTCATCTCTATATCTGGAGTTGTAGTTATCGACGCGGTACACAATTTTACCCTTCGCATCAAAGACCGTGCAACCTTTGCCACCTAGTACTAGAGACTTCATCCATATTGTAAAAGTTTCTTGTTTGGAAGTGAAGAAGCAGGAGGGCGCAGGCCGGGAAGGTAGTGGCGCTTGGGGATGAACTTTTGCCGCAATAAAGGATGTCTCAGTACTCTTCATAATCTGCAGAGCAGGAAAGGCATGTTGTCATATATATAAAGAGCATCAACTTGAGTCGCATGACTTCACGGTCGACTTGACTTGTTCCTTAAGCAAGCATTTACTCATACTATATTGAAAAGTGCTCAGTACTTTTCATCATGCCTTTGCAAGTGTGTTGAACCTTATCACTTTAGTGACACTATAGTACTGATGTCATATGGGGCTTTCAGTCAGGCCGCCCTCCCTGGTGACCCTAATATTACTTATTAACTACGTGCTTGCATAGGCATCCCATTTAGTTGCATGCAAGTTCTTGATGCATATAATCATATATTATTGAAGATACTTCACTACTTTGGAATCCTTAGCTAAAAAAACATTAATAATGGCAACGTTCCATGAACCGCGTGGATCGTATGACATGTATGAATCAGCGAATTTCCAAGGCTTTATGTTGCAGTGACATTGTTGGCGCGACACGAACCAAAACAATTAGCACTGACATTGGATGGCTCCATGCTGTACTATAGCGGATTAGTGGCTGTAATTGGCTGCAGCCAACTGGAAACTGGTGGCCAGAGTTAGTTTCATAAATGATTAAAATATGAACAAACAGCTGTGACTGCATGAAGCTATTATATAATATAGAATCGGCCTGGTGATAAAGTCAAATTATTTTACTAGTTTTTTTGTTAGGCATGGTATATATATATATATATATATAGTGGCTGTAATTGGCTGCAGCCAACTGGAAACTGGTGGCCAGAGTTAGTTTCATAAATGATTAAAATATGAACAAACAGCTGTGACTGCATGAAGCTATTATATAATATAGAATCGGCCTGGTGATAAAGTCAAATTATTTTACTAGTTTTTTTGTTAAGCATGGTATATATATATATATATATATTTTTTTTTATTTTGAAAGCTGCTGTCCGGCGGCATTAATTAATTCTACTAATGAGCGTTGTACTACCAATTTACTGATCTTGTGGATGTCGATTTAGGTTGAATCGGCGAGCACTTATGGACCTCTTGTTTAGTGTATTTATATGCGTTTAATAAGTTATCCTGAAAGTTGAAGGGACTAGTACTTCCGAGGGAGCTCATGAATGATGCTTCGTTATTATTATTATTATTATTTCTAATTAGACCGGTGGGACTTTAGCGAATAGTTTTATGACCCTTTAGGCCTTTTCTGGAGTTAATTGGATAAGGATACTCAGTCACACATTTAATTTTTGAAAGTCGGCTTGAATGATATCATTCATTATTCATAAGTACTTGAGGAGTACTATAAATTAATTAAGAATAAGGGGGTAAATGTACTTTTCACTCGTTAACTAACAGGTTTATAATGCATTATACCATAAACTTCCAGTTTTGACACATCGCACCCTCCAATTACCAATGTTAAATACTTTGCACCCTAAACTACTCACTTTAACACATTACACATTTCAACTACTAATGTTAAAACACTTTGCATCATTCATCTAATAATAATACTCTCGATAAATTAATGAATTGACAACAATATCTTAAATATATGCAAAATGAGTCAAGGGTATTATCGTTATTTTAGTCTAAAAATTTGACAAATTGTGCAGTGTCTAAGATTGGTAGTTAGAGGATGCAATGTATCAAAACTGATAGTTTATGGTGTAAAATGTAAAACATATAGTAGTTCATGGGTGAAAAATGTGTATGCAGCAGCCTAGCTAATTAATAAGAATTTATTAACCCCTAATGTTATCCTCTCTCTTTTTTTCCTGAATTACCCCTAATGCTATCTACTTCAACAGTCTAGAAGCTCTTCCAATCTCCTCTATGAGCATAATAGGAACTTAATTATTAACTGTTTGTCCTCAACCTCTATACGTCTCCAAGTAGCACAAACGATACAAGCTCGCTCGATTCCAGCCTGCCTCGCTATATGACATGACCAATCAATAGAGCACATCCCACAAAGATGAAGGTCTTTTAGCTTTAATAAAATAATTAAGAGAATTAAATATATGTAATCTATTTCATGATGAGTAGCACTGATTTTTATCTTGTTCTGAAGCAAAAAGAAAGGAGAAGAACAACTAAGGCCCACCCCCCACAACAAAAGAAAACGAGAAAGGAAGGACGAAGTCAATGTCGCATCAAACGTAAGTCCTGTCGTTTAGATATGAGGATAATAAACATAAGTCAACTAAAAGGCCCACCATCTAGAAACGAGTAAAACTTCCCAATCAAATTCATTTCAAGCAATTTTCTGACCCAAAACCCTGAAGCCCAAGCCCCTTCCTGAACATCCAAATGGACCGTAAGACTTAAGCAAGTAGTTGTTGCCAACCCAAATACCAAGCCCTTGTAGAGCAACAAACAATCCCATTGCAACGCGCTACAATACCAAATATTTGTACAGGCCCATCTCAGGGCCCAAAAGAAAAGCTTGCCACCAACAGCTTACGCTACCACGGACATGATATTTATACAATCCAGGTTACTGTGAATCATACATATGACATATCAACAATTTATTTCAATGTTTAACAAAAAAAAAACAATTATTTCAATGACCAAATAACTTAGGACTCTCAAATATACAAGATATGGAAGGGTATATTGTCTCTGAGAAATGTCATTGCCAACAATTTATCAGGCCATAGAAATTAACATCACAAATTGCAATCATTATTTAGACAAAACATCCCAAGAAAAGATTTCAAGCGGTTTTAGAGGACAAAAAGATATACAGGAGAGAAAGAATCAGTGATGGGACATGTGGTATTTGTCAAGAAGGGTGTGCATATTAACCAAGATTGCCAAGCTGTTACCGGTGTACTCCTTAGCTTTCTGCATCTTCGTCTTGACCATAGTGAGAGAAGTTGACTCCATCTCCTCCAACCCATCCGAGCATGTCTCCTGGTCCGTCATCGCGGCGCTGATCCATGTTTGTAGGTCGCTGATCTTGGCCTCCGTCAACGCCTTCTCTCCTGAGCCAACATCCACCGCCGCCAACGAGTCATTCAGTCGACCCAGCGCGTCCTCTATCTGGGTCTGACAGTCGCGCAAAGCAGCCTCGTTCGAATTGGAAATCGATGTTTTGAACTTGGCTAGCTCGGTGACGGAAACCCGGAGGGAGAGCTTGAAAATGGCTTCTGGGTCGGCGGGTTTTTTGCAGGCGAATTTGAGGGAGGATATGCCGGAGACGCACGATTCTGGGTACCGAGTCACGCTGCACACGGCTCTGATTGACCCCACCGAGTCGGATGAAAGTGAGGGGAAATCGGGCGGGTGGGCGTCGGTCTGGTTGATCAGCGCTCCGAGCATGAGACCGATGGTTAGAGTCAATAGGAGGATAGCTATGATGGAAACGGTGGTGATGAGGGGCTTAAGGGTGGTGGCGTTGGTGTTCGAGTTCCGAGGTAGGGATTGATCTTCGAGGTCGTTTACTTTGCCGTAACCTTTAAAGATGTTGACGGAATCCATGTTTGTTCTCTTCTTTTGATTTGGTGGTTGGATATTTGCGACTCCAATGCGGTTGAGGCGTGCTGGTGGGATTAGGGATATACGACTTTTCGCGAAAGTATTTGAGTAACCGAGATGGCGTGACATCAATATATAGATTATCATTTCGACCAAAAAAAAATAGTCGGTATTGGACCGAATTTCGGGTTTATTAATACTTCGGTATCGGGCATGGATTTACGATAACAAATAGTCAAATACTAACCGCATAGCCATGGATTTTAAGTGGGGCCAATTTAACGAGGAAAACAGGCATGAAGTTCCTTGAATGATTAAAGAGAAAGACGGAATTCCCACATGTAAAATAATAATAATAAAGACAAAGAAAGCCCATATTAATTTCTTTCAAAAGGTCATAGACAAAGTTATATGTGGCGAGGGCAGACTTGGGAGATGGGTGGTATTTGTCAAATTGATATGAGCGCGTTCAACCACCAAGATAACCCAGAGAACCACGCAAAAGAATTTAGAAGGTTAAAAAGAAAAGGACCCATCGGAATTCACTACAAATCATCAGCGATATGGTATAAAACATGGGAAAAAAAAACCCCAAAATGGTATGGACAGTCGAAAGCGATTTGTCAAATAGCCAACAAGCACATCCTGCACGTAAGTAACAGGCCTAAAGGCTTGTCAAATACAGCTAAATATAGATAGCATAGGTCGATAATGAATTTCCACTACCACAGCCACGGGGCTCGAAGCACATTTCAAACCTAAGGAATCACGGATGACTGATTCGACATACACAACAACTAACTTGTCCTATTTTCGTCTAAAGCAAAGCTGAATAGTGCAAGCAAAGCACTTGAAGTTCCAACAAAATTCGAGATGCCAGCCCTACTAGTATTACTGGAAAGAGTTCCAACTCATGACTCATTCCCCATCCTCTTCATCAGCATCTCCACCAGCAGCCTTCTTAGCAGCTGACTTCTGATTCTTTCGCTTCACTCTCCCAGGTCTTCCACCACCAAATGGACTAGTAAGTGAAAAATCAATGTGCTTCTGTGAATCAACCCTCACCATGAAAGATGCAATGTTCACAACCTGTCTCCCAACCCTACCCAACCAAAAAACATACAGCATATTAAGAACATGGCACTTAATCGCGTGAAAGATGAAACTAGCAACATAATAACATTCGAAAGTCATAAGAATGAATGCAGTAGTCTCAAGTTGAAATCCCGTGACCACACTCAGACATGCACTTGTGCTTGCAAATGTACGTATAGCACTGTGTCCAGGTACAATGTTTACAACAAGTTCTTATAAATTCATCAACACACCGCCACCCTGATGCAACTACCAAGAACACCATCACATCTATTTGTTCCACATGCATTATTACCAAGCCATCACTGTTGAACGCATCAATTGTTAAGACCACCACCACCACCATAATTTCCTCCAAGTGCCATATAGAAACATTTTGTTCTTATCAAGAACCAAAAAAAAAGGCTTAATGACATACGCAATTTTGAATCTCTCAAGGTATTTCTTTTGCAACCACATCCTACCCAACCACACCTCATGCATTCGGCCATACAAGAACAACCAGGCATTCATGAATCAATCACTAAACAACCTACTAACAAGCTTAGTCACTTGAACCAACACCATTATAAACCAACACAGCAGTTAAGTAGTTATTATAAATATACCACACAGAAAAGATAGCCTTACCTGATATGTCTCTGCCTGATGAGCACTCGAGCATGGTGAATGGACTTTGCCATGCCCGACTTGAAGACAAGTGTCTGAAGGCGGCGCTCGAGGAAGTTCTCGACAGTCAGTGCCAAGACATAATCAAGTTTGTTCTGACTCTCATCCAAAAGCCCATATCGGTTCATCCTCCGCAGAAGAGCCTCACCCTCAAAGATCCGACGGGGGTTCTTCTCATCAAGGGTCAGAAGCATCCTCGCGTTGTTACGAATACGACTCAGAGCATATTGAACCCTCCAGAGCTCTCTCTTGCATCGCAGCCCATACTCTCCCACGAGCTTCAGCTCAGCATCCAACCGTTCCTTCTCATAGGGACGGCGGGGCTTCTTAAAGGTCTTTCCATCTGCATTGAACTCAGAGTTCATAACAATATACATCAAGAAGGAAGAAAAATCATCTCTAGCGAACAATAGATACCTCAAAATGGTCTGTCAATTTAGTTGTGGGCTTAAGAGAAAAATACATAAAGAGATTCAACATAGCTCTCTGTTTGACTTCTAAGAGAACTATGATAGCAAAAGGACTATGCCAAAAAAAATCCCAACACAGGCTGCACCAAGGGTGTTTCCATATAATGAAAAAAAAAATTAGTCAACTTGCTTGGTATTTCAACTTATTTTGTTTCTGAGCAAAGCGACAAAATTAACGCTCTCTTTATCTGAAAGAGTATGTGAAGATAAAAGTTTGAATCCTTCATAAATCGTAACACAGCTTACGCAGCTTAGCCAACAATCGAGTTGCCCATTTTCACATAAATCAAACAACAGAAAGAAAAAAAAATGCATCGGACTCAAATTCAATTTCACCGATCAGACCTGAAGCTTCCTCAGCAACCAAACAGAGACTATAACTCTAAATGTAAAACTTCATCCACTAGCTTTAAAACCCCAGAACACCTAATCTTCAACTAAAAAAAGCATGCCTGAAGCAATTGCTTCGCAATGTAACATGAGATCTAACGGAAAAGCACTCCAAATAAACCAACGATTCAGACATAAAGAACAGACAACAACAAAAAAACAACTTTGACATATACAGTGTCTGACCAGATAAATAGAGGTTCTGTACAACAAAGGAGAGAAACTTCAAAGAGGAAAATAGGGCTTACAGTTGCGGTAGAAGCAGACGTGCACCATGGCTACCCTCAATCGGTCGCTCGCTAGTATCAACAAGGAAGATTTGAAAGTTTGGTTCTTTGAGCTTTCAAGGCAACCCTCGAACCCTAAACCTTAAATCTAAACTGGTCTAGAGTGTGTTATGTTTGAAGACCTGACCCATTTTGTAGAGGCAAAGCCCAAGATTCACTTCAGCCCAATTTAAGATGACCCCTTTATTCTTTCATTTTATATATAAGATTTGTGAAAAAGTTATTAGAATTTTATAAAAGATGGTTAGAATTTGTGAAAAATTATTGTAGTACTGGAAAGTTGTTAAAATTAGTGACAAAGTATTTGTGATAAGTTTTTCTAATTTTTTTTTACTTCTCCAAACATGAGAAATTTGGGAAAAAAACTTTTGCACTCTGAATTATGAGGTCAATGTTATTTAAGGAGTTTGAAATTCATCTATGTGCATCTTTAAATAATATTCAATTGTTAAAATCGTGTCACGCTTTTTATAAACGGGTGATGTGACAGTATTTTGACAGTTATATTTTATTTTATGATGTACATTAATGAAATTTTGATAATTTAAAAGCTCAAAACAAGAACTCAGTAATTCAAAACTCTAGTGACATGAACCTTATAGTTGGTTACAAAATGGAGTCACTTTAAATTTTTAATATTTGGATGAATGTTTACTTTTAATCCCTAACTATCATCCAATCGTTGATATGTTACCTAGGGTCTGTTCGGCCAAACAAAATCCTTAGGATTTTTTTGAATTCTCAAAATACAAAATATTCTACAACTAAACATCATTTTTAACACTACATAAAAATAACTACAACACGCATACCAATAAAATTAACCTCACATAAAAATTTTCAAAACACAAAAAAAACTTCAAAATACAACATAGCCGAACAACACCCTAGTTTATTCAACGGTAAGATTTTTAATAGAGGATGTTTGTGGCAAGATGAACCTCATATTCGTAAAAGAAACAAAAGTTCACAAAACCAGCTCCACAAAGCCCGAAAAAGTGAGAAAAATTAAAGATTAAAAATATAATTCAAAATACCCATCATTTGAATTTAAACCTGATCTGTAAGATATGTGGGTCACTTTAAGAAAATATTCGAAATGTTTTACATGTTTATGAATGGTTTCAATATTCCGGCAAATAGCTGGCGAGAAAAGAGGATTTTCAGTTCAAATAAAAAAAAAAATCACATATTGGAACAGATCCACGCCATCAATTTCAAAATTCATCAAATCTTTCAACGGGTACAAGGAAGACACGGGACTTAATTAGTTACCTTCCTTTACCAACTTATGCAATTTAAAAAAAATGGAACAACTCATACATATTTACAATAAAACGTAAGTCTTGATTAGATAGAAGAGCCACTCACTTTAGTGCCAAAAATGAAAAGGAACTAGGTAAAACAACTAAATATAAATACATACATATACGTTTTGGCAAAATTAGTTTGAAAGGCCATACCGTCAAAATTTTGAATTTACGACATGTATGGAGACCCAACCTTAATTTTTTTCAATTGAGTGACAATAATATCCCACATGATATCTAGGGTTGTTCAACTCCGGTGTAGGTGTCGGTTCACATGACACTAGAGTTGTTCAACTTCGGTGTAGGTACCGGTTTAGGCCAAAACCGACACCTACACCGAATAAGCCGATTTTCAAATATTGATCATCTATACATACACCGTTAAGAGCAAAACCCGACTTTTAACAATAACGGCTTCTAGTTATCTTACATTCATATTGAGCTTTTTTTTTTTAGTATTTTCTCCAATTATCTACTCTGTTTGTTATACACCACCTGCATATTAAATCTACAACATATCCTCCTACCATGTTAAATTAGAATTCATTTTCCGCTTTTACATTTTCACCCAACGAGTACATTTAACTTCCCTCTCATCATACACATCTACCTAAATACATTATTCATCCCGAATACAACCCAACAACAAAATGCTAATGAATAACATAATGAAGCTTTAGAAAGACCATAAATTTTGACATATAATAGATACCTTCAAACAAACAGGGCAATAGTTCCCCTTCACAAATAACCTTCCACATGCATCACAGCAAGTGTAACCCAGAAATCACCTGTAAATTTAAAAAATAAGTTATGAACCTACTAATAGCGAAGGAGACGCTTAATTGCTCCAGAAAATAAATGGTCTTGAGAACAAAATGAGGGAGGTTCTTAATTCAATTTATTTATTTATTTAGTGGCAAGCAGAAGTTTCTGGGTGGAAGAAGTGTGGTACAACATTCAGAGAGACCTTGACTTACCATTTATATGCGAAAATTAAACAACAACATCGTGATTGTAAATTAATGTCAAACAAATTCCACAAAAAAAAAACGTACAAATGAATTTCAAACTACAGTAATGTCAAACTAATTTTACCGTCCACAAATTCATCAAAAGTAAATTAAAAAAATCCAGCATTCACTCATGCACAAGTTCAGACTTTAGAGAATAGCTTTCATAAGAATTACCAGCAGATCAGTTGTATAAATCTCAACCCTATTTTCTTCTCTTTTCTCTCTTATATATTGGAACCCCAAAACTAAATTACAAACCTTAAAAATCGCAAACAAAAGGAAAAAAGTTAAGCAATAACATATAACTCAATATTTTTAATAGAACAAATTAAAATCAACAAGCCTATTGATTTTTATCAACATACCTAAATGAATCAGTGAGACTTAAAATTTGAGAGAGATGTGGAAGAGGAGATAAAATGTGATTGAAGCGTGAAGGATGGCCTAAGGGGAGAAGAGGAAGAAGTTATGGTCGACGAAGGAGGCGCAACAGGCGACAGACATGATGATCGACGAAGGGTTGTGCCGCCTGTGCGCAGGAGAGGGAGGGGAGGGAGAGAAAGAGGCACGGGGTGGGTCTGTCGAAGGGAATGGGAAATGAGGGGAAGTGAGTGTGATGTCAAAGGGGAAATGAGGTGACAAAACAACATAGTTTCTGATTATGAGAAACTACGTTGTTTTATATAAAAAAAATTTAAAAAATAATAGAAACCTGGTTTCCCGGGAACCCGGTGTCGGGTAACCCAGGAACAAAAAATACCCCTGATTTTTTTAAGAAATACTCAACCGACACCGGTTAAGCCGGGTACCAGCAACCCGATGCCGATGTCACTGAACAACCCTAATGACATCTTGCGTTGCTTACATAGGAACTAACCAAGATGCTACGTGGAATATTCTTCGGTGACACTGCACAGCTCAAATGACATATTGATGGTGGGTTTGTGTTGTTAAAATTTTAGGTATTGGTAGTGAAAAAGTGAAGAGAGAGGTAATTTTTTATATTTTTTGTAGTGGAAAGTTATGATTTGATGGGAGAGAGAGATTATATTGTAGTATTTTATTGTGAGAGTGTAAAATTTTGTGAAATTTTACATGGCAAACGGATCCTCAGTTGCTTACATAAGAACTAACCAAGATGTTAGGTGGGATATTTTTTATCATTCGATTAACGAAAATCAAAGTGAGATCTCTATATGCTAACGGTGTTTTGTACGAAAAACATAATTATGATATTTACATTTTAGGCAAAGATAATTAAATTAGCCGTAAAATATATTCCTACTAGAAGCCTCCATAATACACCAAAAAGTCAAAAACCGCATATTTCTTCGTACCCTCTTTGAAATCTGGTTTTCTAGAAGAAGAGATCAGAAGGATTTTGATAAATAAAGCTGGCATATAACCATAAAATTATTGAAGCCAAACAAAAAATGTAGAGCGATTAAGGAAAAAAAAAACTCCTCTTACGTTTCCCTTACAAAGACCAGGGCCGGCTGAAGGGGTAGGCAACTTGGGCGGCTGCCTAAGGCCCCTACCTCCAAGCAAGGCCCCAAGTTATTTGATTAGGAAAGAAAAAAAGGGCTCAAGTAAGAGTGAAGTTTAGTGAAACGAAAATATATTTCGTATATAAAGGTTTGTCTTGTGAAATAATTTTTTATATTAAGACCTCAAAAATTATTTGTGCTCAAAATTCAAGGGTAGCTCTATTTTGTGAAAAAAAACTTATTTAATTTTTATTACATACAATATAAGAGCATTTTAAAGTAAATATATGTTTAAAATATATTTTTTATTAATTCAGAAATAGAAAGACCTCGTTTTTAATCTCTGCTTGAGGCCTCTATTTTTATTTGAGCCGGCCCTGACAAAGACCAACACTAAAAACAATATTTTTCCGTCATTATCCTTGTGCCGTCTTTATTCATTATTTAATTTTTTGACTGAAGTAAAACTTATTTCCATCTCCAATCCAATCTTTAAATTTGTCCTAATTAATATGACACAGAGAGGGCAGGCCGAATTGAAAGATTATTTCAAAGTATTTTTTTTAGCGCTCATCTTAAGGCGATTGAACCCATTAATGTCTCATATTTGTCCGTATTCATATAATCTAAACAAATTCATGAGATTAGAGTCTTTACGGATCACTAACAGTCCACCAAGTTGCAGTCCTATTTAGCTTACTCGAGTAACTTAAGTGGCATTTGAGATTGTTGGTTAGGTGCACGATTAGGTTTAAATAATTATTTACGTAAAAAAAAATTATAAATGAGAGCGGGTTAGTAATCCAATCAGTCTCACTAGAATTTATCGTAGTATCGAACTCAACTCGTATATATATTAAATTAGGTCTGCACGAATCCGATATAAGTGAATGAGTGTCTGAATTTATTTTCTTACCTACAAAAAATTGCAGTCCTGCGTATAAATTTGAAAATTATATTATTTAGTCTGTTTTAATTAAAAACTCGTAAGTCATATTCTTTTTAAAAGAAACTCGTTGATTAAATTCAAAAAATTAAACAAATGAAGAAGAAGGACCAAAAAAATTGTCTTTAGATTTAGGCCCTCGTGGTTACTGGTCAGTGCCAGCCAGACAGCCGGTTCTTTAAGTGCCCTTTCGGTTTCTTTCTGTTCAATTCCTCGGCATTCAGTTCCTCTCTGTTCTGTTTGTTAAGTAAAAATTACAAATTTTTAAAACCCCTCCAAAGATTACGCTTTAAATGCTTGTGACCCTCTCATTCGTAACACACTGAACGTTCTTAATTTCCATTCTCCGTCTGTCTCCACCTCTGTCTGTCTGTTTGTAAGCTGTTTTTGAAGCCATTTTCAATGGCTACGAATATTGGAATGATGGACAGCGGGTACTTCGTGGGGAGGAATGAGATATTGACTTGGATTAACAGTAGGCTTCAGCTCAATCTCTCTCGCGTTGAAGAGGTACACTTTTTCCCATTCGGGCTTAAGCTTTCATGCATCTCCATTTGCGGGAAAGTTGGTGGAATCTCTTGGACATGCATTCTTAGAATATCCCATTTTCATGAATTTCTCATTCTTGAATTTGGGTTTCCTAGTGTAGTGGAAGTTTGAGGGAAAAAATGTTTTGCTGTCGTATGTTGTGAAATATGTACTTTCTACGTGTTTTTATTCTTTACGCCTTCTCTTCTGTAGGCTCCGACGTTGTTTGGGTGCATTCTGATGACTCAGATGACCCAGATGGTCCAATTATTAAATTTTTATTTTATACTTCGAAATATCACCCTGAATTTTGGTTTTGCTATGGTTTGTTTTCTATTTTATTTTTTGGCCTCAAACAACGATGAAATGAACGTTTATTAATAAGTTCCCTAGTCATATTAAAGTGATCAATGCGGGTTTACAGTGAGATGTGTAATCTGAACAGGTTTGGGTGGGGGTAGGGGATAAACGGATTCTTTGGGAAAATTTTGGATTGCATGGAGTGATATAAAATTTGGTATAGTATAAGCTAAATGACGAAGTTCAAATCTTTTTTATTAGCTTTTACAGTAACTGGAGACATAGCATCAGAGCAGCTATCGTGAGGTTGAACTTGACACCATTTTTTAATCCCCATTTTAGTTAAATAGTTCATGTGTTTAGCGGATTCATTAAGAGATAGCCTAGCTTACTCGTGAAAGGAGTTTTAGAAGATTACATTAACCTCCTGTCAATTTAAACTTTGGGATAGTTGGTGATTGAAAATAATCATCAAGGTTAATCGATGTCAAATTTTGGTCCATATAGTCTATAACTATTTTGAGCTTTGTATTTTCTGCGTTCACTTTATTACGTCAATGGGAAAACAAGTTGGTCGGCTTGTTGATAGTGCTAAGCACTTGGAGAAAATTTATTAGTCTCAAATTTTGCATGTATTACCCTACAACTTCTCAAATCAAGGCATAATTTCAATCTTTCACTATTCTTTTTAGGCAGATAGGATGGCCAAAGGTTCATTTTAGATGTAACAGGTTTTCTATGACATGCAGTTTTGTAATGTGTTTTCACCATATGATCACTTGTCAATCTTAGTGAAATGTGCACTAGGGGGCAGTGGGGAGGGCATCAAACGCATTATTTGAAATGTCAGAAACTTTCAATGAAAACCATATAGGAATAGGGGAACATACTGAGAGAGGAAAAAAGAGTAAGCCTTTGATCAAACCATAAGTAAGAAAACCACGGTTGACTAATTTGCAGGTTTCTTCATGGCAGTGAACTTGCTTGCTGGGGGCAACATTCCAAACGTAACCTAGAACTCATTATGAAAATTATGGACATGCAAAATGCAAAGTTAAATTATGGACATGCAAAATGCAAAGGAAGATTGTCAAATCAAATGTAGTGAGGGAAACCAAATGGCGGCTTCATTGAGAAGTACAGGGATGTCAGTATATTACACCTTAGAAGCCTCATTGGCATGATAAAAAAAATATTCAGATAAGGCCTGTAAGGTTTTAAAAAGAAATTTGCCACAGGTCTTGTGAAATTGCATCAGAGATATAAGAATTATAGACATTGGCAATGGAATCTCTTGACTGTTTAGGAATTGCTCCCATGAAAATTGATGGAGTTGGGACTGGAATGGTTAGTTTAGGAGTTATGAGGACAGTTCTCATTGGAGGAGTTTTGTACTATGCAAGTCAGATCATGCTTTTCTCATCTTAAACCTTCTGCTGGGGGAATACTTTATCAAATTTAAAGTTTTCCTCTCATAAAATTCTTGTTTCCAGGCTGCATCAGGTGCTGTGCAATGTCAGATGCTTGACACGACCTATCCAGGAGTTGTTCCGATGCACAAGGTGACAAAATGTCTCCTTTGCTGTTTGTCATTATTTCCCCTTTTTTTCCTTGCAAATGCTCTTTTTATTAATAATGGCATTTATGGAATGGGCTTCAGAGGTTGTAATTTGCTATGTTTTAGGTGAATTTTGATGCGAAGACAGAGTACGATATGATCCAAAATTATAAGGTTCTCCAAGAAGTATTCAACAAGTTGAAAATCGATAAGGTAAGTTCATCCGACTGGTTGAAGGTTTTTGTGCGAGGCTTCATGTATGAGTTTTGTTGACTGTATTTTTCTCTTTTACCAACTTCTTCCTCCAGTGATAAGTTCTATATTATTATATTCTTGAGCTGTTCATTCGTGGGATCATCTCGTAAGGTTTTCCCATTTCTACCTGATCTTTGTGACTTTGAGAAAGTTTAGATTACAATCCTGTATGAACTGCATGATCTGGTTCCTGTGGGCTTAGTTGAAGATAGTCCAAGAAAGGGATGAGAGAGAGAGAGAGAGAGAGAGATCTTTGTTTTACTGCATAAACAAGGTTTAGCAAAGTTTATTGCTCAAGCCAATAAGATATATTCACATTGACTGCCAAGTTTTTCTGTATGGCAGCATATTGAAGTCAGCAGGCTAGTTAAAGGACGTCCTTTGGACAACTTGGAGTTCTTACAGTGGCTGAAACGCTACTGTGATTCTATAAATGGTGGCATTATGAATGAGTAAGCTCGTTTCTCTTCAATGTCCTAATCCCCTTCACCTTCTGTTGATATTGTCTTGGGAATGTTACCATCACTCCTTGTCTCCCTGAACTGTAACAGGTGTGCTGTATTTCTTGTAGGAATTACAATCCCATTGAGCGAAGGAGTAAAGGTGTGAAGGACAGGAATCCTAGGGCGTCTCAGAAGAATCCAAAATCACTGCAAACAAATAATATGTACAATTCTGGTCCGGGAGATACAATTGGTCTCAATAAAGCCTCTGGTCAGCATGTTCTACCGATTTCTTCTCTCTGCTTGTGCCCAAAAACTTTGCATTTTTTAACTTTCTTCCTTCCCATTGTTGTTTGCCACTCGCTGCTATAGGCTTCAGGCAAGCGAAGACATATGTAGCAGCAGATGGAGCTAATTTTTCGGGGGACGTTCAGGCTTTATCCAAGGAGGTATGGGCTTTACGTTCACATAACTAACCCTGCTTAAGTCCAAACTTTGAGCAGTCCATTACGTTAGTTGTTAATGATGGCCGCCTGAGGATATCCTTCTCTATTGTTTTGTGGAAGGGGATACCTACTTCAGTCAGCACAAAGGTAGCAGAAGGATGACCTGCTTGCTTATCACTTCATTTAAATCTCTCTCTCTCTCTCTCTCTCTCTCTTGCTCACTCATTCATCATAGATATACTTGTCCTCTGGTTGAAACAGTTTTTATCTATTGAAGTCCAAAACCAGAGATTACTTAGTTTCTTACATTCCTTTCTGTTACAACTGCCTCAAAATGAAAAGACATGATGCTCTGGCTGGCAGAGCTTCCAATAACCATGCTGAGTCCTTGACAACTTTTTTGTTATATGTTTTTGTATTACAGATTGCTGATCTCAAGTTATCTGTCGATCTTTTGGAAAAAGAGAGAGATTTTTACTTCGTGAAATTAAGGGAGATTGAGATTCTATGTCAGACTCCTGAAGTGGAGAATCTACCTGTAAGAGTTCTTGAGATTTTTGATTATAGAGATATGATTGTTTTACCGTTTGTTCTTGTGCAACTAGCTTTTTGTAGTCTCTTTTTTTCCCATCAGTAGCACCTCTTATACTTTGGGTTCATAATTATCAGAAGTTTTCCATTCTGTGTACTTCTTGGCAGAACTTCTTGTAGCAGCAAGAATTATACAGTCTCTGCTGTGTGTGTGTGTCTCTTGAGTGGTGTGGGTCCATTTTAAATTGTCCTAATTCCTCTTTTAGCTCTTAGGTTTGGTCCACAGACATGAGAATCAGTCATTGAAGATACTTAAAGCTTTCTGCATTTTATTTTATGATTAAGCTCAAACATAATGAGAAGTAAGAAAATATGGTGGTGGTGTTCCTTGGTTGGAAGTTGTCTAATTTTTTCATGTACTTCAATTTTTTATGCAGATGTCTGTAGCAGTTAAGAAGATTTTATATGCGGCTGACGCAAAGGAATCTGCACTTCCAGAAGCTGAGGAGTACCTGGCCCAGTTTAGTAATTTTGAAACTAAATCAGATAATGAAGCCCGAAAATTTTGACTGACAAAGTAGGCTCTCGTCTGAAAAATAATATAAGACACTTGCAGTGGCTAGAGAAGCCCATGGCTTTACTTGATCATAGATGCTAGTAAATACTATTGATGAAAAACTTGGAGCCGTCATGCTCATGGTGCTGCTGGATACATGATCGTAACTAGGAACGATGTCAAATCTAATAACATTGGAACGAACTTGATTTTCTAATCTTCCCAGAACTTACATTTAAGAAAATTGGTCGGTAACCCTGAACTTGCTTAGAATCCATTTTAAAACGTTATTTTTTGGCGTCATGAATGAAGCACTACTTCTCTTGTGAGCATCATATTGTTGGTAAGATTCGAGATATGTGACTGGAAGTTCCTAGATTATCGGACTTTGATTGAACGTTGTATAGTTAAATCAGGAGAAAGATTGCTTAGGCATTACTTGCAGAAGGGTTAGGGTACAGTTTCAATAAATGCCATATTGTTGTGGTATCTGCTTCGGAGGATTTTTGTCTTTTGCTTTTCTTTTGAAACACTGATATGTTTGAAATTCGCGAAATTTGGAAGCAAATATGTTTGTATTTAACTCTGCTGAAACGTATGTTTAACGTCCTTGAAAGAGATAATTGAACTAGTTCTACTCCCGATACGTATGTTCCACGGTTCGTATCTAGGGCAAAAAGGCTCTTCAAATGTACACCAGTAGACATCTTGATCCGAAATGTAGGAACTTATAAGCTGGCCATAAATTTAGGTTGCCAGGGCAGACAGGTTTCCCTGCTGTCAATCAATGTTTAGAACTAACTGAATTCGGCCTATTATGAGGTGGAACCATTTGTCAAAAGACTGAAAATGGTGGATCAGTTGATATTCTTATTCTGGTTGAAGAAACCAAAACCAAGGTAATCAAAGTAGAAGGAAAGCAAAGTGATATTGCTCTTATTACATACCGTAAACTAGGAAACATTTAACACTGTTTCGACACAGGAGAACAGAGTATTAGCCACAAAAAGAAACACTCCAATCACAGCAAACGAACGCCCTTTTGTTCACAAGAAACTACGTGGTGAAACACAAACTGGAAGATACAAGGCTCAGTATCTATAGTCCTCATCATACACCGTGTGGCCTTCATTTTTCCTCGACTTGTCGGCCTGCAGAACAAGGGACAAAATCACATTGACTGAAAAAGCATTAGTTATTGAATGCAAGGCAACTGCAGAAAGATGTCAGATATATAACCGGTGCACTATCCCGTCTAGTTAACAGGCATCATTTCCAATATACTCCCAAAAGTGTGTATACCTTGTTAATTATATCCTGAAATGCTCCTGTCCCATGTTCAGCAATATATTTCTCTGCGGCAGTTAGGATATCATCTGGCTTGCTAAAGGCATCCTTCTTCCCAGGGACATACCATATGTTTATCTTCTGTGGGTTGAGAAAGAAAGGTCTCACATGATGGTCGTAAACATATGCAGCACCACTGAAGTATGGGATGACCAACCAGCAGGTCAAGATTAGCTTTGCATATGGCCAGATAGGAATCCTGCAGAGACTCAGAAAATTCCACCAAAAGTTAAGTAATCCCTAACAGAGCTCTATACGAGAAAATCATACACAGCAATAGTGTTTTTCCTTTTCTTCACTGGTAGGATTTGAACCTAGGAGCCATCCCCAATTTAATCCTACCACTTGCCAAGAACCTGAAGCTACAAAGACAACATTATGCAAGATCTGTGAGTTAAATCACAGAGTTAAAATGAATTTTCTCACCCTAAAGAGTTTAGTAGCAATGTCCACCTTAAATCAAGCCCCTACGCCATGGATTAAAGTTTTCCCAGTTTTTAGTAAACTCACAATATCTATCATGATGCACTTATCTTGTTTTACTTTTTCAGTGGTCAAGCAATGAGTGTTTAAAATTAAGATCTAGCATGATGAGAATTCGAAATTTTACCAGTGGAGTGACATGGGAAGTCACATTTCAGGGTGTGACCCACCACAAAGGTGGACAAATCCAGTTTAATCTTAACCATATCTAATGCTCCATAGAATCTGCTGCATATCAAAATTTACTTGCCGCCCCAGCCCCAGTTTAATGAGTCTTGCAGATTATACATATTACATCCTCTGCAACACCAACATTTTTTATTTTTCTGAACCAGTAATCCAATTAGAGAGTTCCATAGGACTACCAAACTTAGTTGAAAATTACAACATTATGATCTGCTGCCGAAACAACACAACTACCTAAAGCTAATTAAACTTCAGGAGGGTCCACCTATATTTCATAAATAAAACTTTAAGAATTTATGTTGAGTAGTGCCAACTGGATCTAAGTTTTTGGAGAAAATTACTGAGATACCTAACAGCCAGGGCCACCAACTTCAATACCCATACAATCCGTAATAGTTGGCAAATTGATACATAGATTTTCTGACCAGCAATCACTCTAAAAATAATGAAACAACAGTGAGAAAATCAGAAGGCTTGAACATGTGTGTGTGCATTTTCACCGAGTCTAATGGCAACTCAAGTCTAAACAAATTCATTGTAACTAGAAGACAGAAGCACAAATTCAAAGATATTAACTGATGCAACAAACGAGCCACTCTAGACTTAAATGTCGAATTGAGTATAAGGCATATTGCAATTCCCACGTCCTCACCAATACGGTTAACATAGCTGTCATAGCAAAAAAGAAACGAGCTACCCTACAATATTGCTTCTCACCATTCAATGACCTTGGCAAAGGTGAGCTCGAAGAGCGTGATCATGGAGTACAGAACCCAATAAGTGAGCCATTGCCGATCATCGACAGGAGACTTAGTTTCGATTGCCCTTATAGAGGCATATCTGTCGAACCACCAAAACAGTAGCAATCATGAATATAACTTCATCATAAATTTTGAACCTAAACTCGCAGAAATTATAATTCAAAATGAAACAAAAAATAAGGGATGCGAGGTCCCATACACGGAAAGCGCAATTTTTTTTTTAAAGAAAGAAAAGATAAAGAACCAGAGTCCCACTTACAAAGGATAAACAAGGCTGACCACAGGCCTGCGAATCAAGCCAATGAACATATTAGCGCAAAAGAAAAGTTACGAAAGGCACCAGGACAGGTTTACCAGATTAATACTTTTCTACTGCCAAAACGAGCTGGGATTTCAAAGATCAATTATTCTTCGGTTCCTTCATCCTAAATGGAAAATTTTCTGACAAACAAAACTTACTAAGACATGATTTATAGCATAGTTTCTCTCTTAAACCTAAAAAATCAAATTTTTATTAACTGCATGAGTGAACGAAGCAAGTTGGTAAAGTGGGTAGATGAGGGAAGAAGGAAGACATACCAAGCAAGAACGTCGAAGTTTTGGAGAACCACCTTTAATAAACCAGCGCCTCCTCCAGTTCCCATTTCTCTCTCTGATCCCTCAATGGCCTTGTCGCTGTCCTTTTCCTTACTTTCGATCACAAATCTTACGCTATAGCGATGTAAGTTTTGCTTTTGTCTACAGGCAAAGAGAGAGAGAGAGAGAGAGAATGTATATGTACGTTGTGTGTATGTGTTCTGTGTACGTGTCGGAAATCACCGGAGACAAATGCCTGAAAAGCGGTAGTACTAAACACAAAGTGGTCCCGTTGCAACAAAGTTGGATCAGGTTGCCGACTTACTTACCTGTCTGTCTTGGCCCCTTGGCGTAAGTGGGAAAGCCCACGAGAATGTTTCCTCTTTTATTTATTTCCTGGGCTCCTCTGGTTTTGTGTTTGGGGGAAAATAATTTTTTGTCCTCTCGAGTTTAGGATCCTTAAAAACAAATAAACGTCTTCCCATACTCTTTGTACATCTCACTAACAACAGAAAATCCATTTCAGTAAAAATCAAACTTAGTTACCCACGTGACACTCTCTTGTTTGGTAAGTGAAACAACGCATAGTGTGTATGTATGAGTTTGATCTAGCAGGTTGGAACAACAAAAGTTTTTAAGACACAAGTGGACAGTGACGCGACGTCAAATGTTGCTAGCATTGCTTATTGGCCCATTTTAAAGCGTCCTCATTGTGAGCCACTGATTAGATTTCTACTTAAGTAAACTTTCTGTCATTAGTAGATTGGACAGAACTGTTGAAGAATTTTTTATTTTAATAGTCCAAAATTTAAGGATTAAAATGTTTAATTTTGAAACCTAAGAACAAAACGGTGTAAAATTCAAGGATTAAAAATTATTTTTCATTTTTTATTTATATGTTATTTTCGTTTTGCTGAGAGCATGAAGTCAGAGGCAGAAGTTACCAAGTTCAATCCGAGAACTCGCACCGACTTCGTTTTGATGACCGACTTGTGCGGTTGTTGCTTAAGGTTTTGTTGCACAGCGGTAATTGAAAAAGACGAACCAACTGCTACGAGAGTGATGGTTTGAAATCAGACCTAAATTATTTACAAACTCAAAAGCTCCTTGAAAAAGGCTTCCACTAATTGTATACAAATACCTCAAAAGCTGAAAATCGTTCCAAGGACCAGTTAACTTGCCTTGTGTCAACCCCTCTACGTTCCTAACCTTCTGATTGCAATTGCATTGGTGACCATCCACAGCTTGCCATGGCCAGTCATCAAACAGGAGCGAATTTACATAATGATCACTACATTAATCACCAGTATCCATATGCATACACAACCCTCTAAAAGGGCATCATCAACTAACCAAAAACAAGGTAAAGGAACTTAAAAGCTACAGATAAGTGAGCAGTCTTGAGAGCCTTAAATGTTTCCCGTGTCAACTTCCGCGCCAGTGCAAATACTGCTATTGCTATTACTTAATTGAGATTCCTTCCTTACTGTTGGCTGCTCCCCAAGAAGATTGGACGGCCACGAATCCGCTCGAGTTGGATACCTAGCATGTGGTTTGCTCACATTTGAGTTTGGCTTACATGTCCTGTGGGAAACATCAGGCGATGGGTAAGCTTGAGGATCTGAAGGGATGGGGAGGACAAAGAAGGCAGGTGCTTGTGGCAATGACGATTCTACAGCAGGCAATCTGAGCCGATCTACGGGAAAAGGAGATGTCAGATCTGGGGTCTGAAATTCAGGAGGAGGTGGCGCGTTTAGGTCAGGTTTAGACTGCGCTACCCTTGCTTCCAGCTCACTTTGCAGATTCTCTACCTGATTTTCTAGGGCAGAATTCTCCTCCCTCAGCTCATTCTTCTCGCTGGTCACCTGGTTAAGACAATTTGAATTCAATGTTGGCTCAGCAATTTCAACACATACAGGCATCTCTTTATTTTCTTATTAAGAGGATAGCGGGTGAGGTTCAGCTCGAAACAACAAGCGGAACATCAATATCCTATAACCTGCTGAATGGAAGAAATTCTGCAGATACCATTTATACTGAATAGCCTGAGATAAGACCATTGACCAGAGAGCACTAAGAGATTGTTATTGGCCTTACATATTGAGATTCAGACAAAAGGGTTGTATTCTCCTTTTTGAGACACTCAATTTGGCCTAGCAAGTCCTTCAAAACTCGAGTAGCTTCGCACAATATCGACGCCTTTCCGCTGTTCTCCTCGGTTAGTTCTGCAGAAAAAATTTTCTATCATAAGATGTGAAGTGACAGATATCAACAGTGTGACTTCTACAAATATAAAACACGAGCAGGGAGCGGAGCAGTATCATCATTAGAAGAATAGAAGTTACCAAGAGCACCAGCCAGGTCGAGGAAAAGCTCATTCAAATGCTCACGCTTCAATTTCTCCCTCTCAGCCTTATGCATTCTTTTAGGAACTTTCCCCTTCGTGTTTTTTCTGGGACAATCCCTGCATCACAAACAGCTTAAAGGCATCTGAACAAGGTGCCTTGGCTATTTTTCGTGCACAAACACAAGGCATGAGAAACCACTCAGATGTAGTATAGCCTACTAGTCTCAAGAACTTAATATCCACACTGGCTAGGGCCAAAATTTCATGGTGCAAAGAAGAAGTGCTAAGCATTTAGCTTCTAAATTGTATCAGCACTACTAGAAACCTCTAAACATCAGCATTGACCTCTAAACATTAGCATTGACAAGTGTAGGAATACTCTCAACATTAGATGCCCTGCTTACCCAGAACAAGAAACAAAACTCGAGTGGAAGTCATCAACAAAACTAATATAAAATCCATAAAGGAAAGGACCATTAAAAGATGCAAAATAAAGGACTAGTAAATACACACAAAGGAAGCGCTAATGTCTCAATGCTGATAGCAATACAACAAAAATAAAAAACAAGAAAAATAAAAACGTACTTCCAAAGTCTAATAAACAAAGATATCCCTTCCCAAAACATAAAATGCTTCAGCCTTGTATTAACAATATGAATTAGGGATTGACCTCAAAAGTAGAATCCAAATGTTTGGAGCAATGACGAAGACAATTTAAGCCAACAAAGCATCATACAAAAAAGAGATTGAGATTTCAACTGAGAGCTTGTTCATTGTCTCCTGTTTCAAGATTTCCATTCTTTTGCATGCAAAAAGCTATAGACCACCTACCACCATTAAGGTACATCGACATTTCCCAGCTACATTCTTGCAAAGTTACAGAGAACTCACATAAAACTCTCAAAACTCGCCATGCATTAATATTTCCCAGCTGCATTCTTGCAAAGTTACAGAGAACTCACAAAACACATAAAACTCTCAAAACTCGCCATGTCACCTACTTAGCATCAATTTCATGAAATTTTATATCTGAACTCTGGCTCAAATGGCAGTCACATCAAAGGTTCAGGGTCCACTGGTTACATGTGTAGTTTACCAATCAAAAGATTCTATTTTTCACCATTCATTCAGACGGAGGCACGAGAGAGCACCACAAAGTTGTGATCTACTGTTCTGCTTTAGTGAATATATATCTGTGTTCACCCCCAAGGGTTTGGTGTGGTGGTAAGGCTTCGGCTTGGGTTCTAACATGTCCCAAGTTCGAGCCCCAACACCCCCATTATCGCCCTTGACTTACCCGCTCCCTGGGTTGCGGGGTCGGTCCAGGGGGCCGGGGTTTGTACTTCAAGGTTGGGCCAAAAGGGTCCGGCTTTGGGAAATTTCCTCGTCATCAAAAAAAAGAATATATATCTGTGTTCAATGTGAGGCATGTTCATTTCATTACATCATTATCCTCAACTCTTTCAACTGTTCCCACAGCCATACGATTTGTACTGAAGTGGAATTGCAATCAGCCGTACTTTGTCTCTAGCAAAACACGTTTTTAAAAGGTACTTTTCTAGTCTCATATATGTTAGTTATGTACATTCAATACTCTACCACTATCCATAATCAATGAATCCGTACTTCAAACATTCAGAATCTCTGCTTTAAGTACAATATATCACATTGCTAGAACGACACTAAATCACCCAACATCGAACTTGGGATATATAATCAATTACCTGTTCATAGACTTCTCCACCACCAGACTGTTCTTGTCAACCAATGTAGTGTGAGCCTCCGAACTCATACTCGTCTCGATGAAATAAAAGCCACTGGAGAATCCCCTAAAATCAAGGACAATGGCAGTTCAAACTTCCTTGTCTTACTATTTCGAAGAACGAAACAAAAATAAGACATCAACTAATCTCAATCAGGTATGTTTTTCTTTCCAAAAACTCACTACTTAACAGTAGCCGCATCAAAAAATAAGATAGAAACGGAAATTCGTTCATTGTACTGATGTTGGTGTCTTAATGTAATCAGCTTCTATCTGATTTCCCTTAGAGCTATGGTTTTTCTTTCTCTTAGGGAAAGAAAATCCCAATTTTTTTGGGCTAGTTCCAGTATAACCAAAAAAAAAAAACGAGCCCACTAAACGGATGCTCAAGCATTGGGTTAGCTGAAATCCTTCATATTCTTGGGGAAACAAAACAAGTACCAATTTTTCGGTTTCCTATACAGTTTCTTAGCAACCACACAAGGCATTGACAGAAACCCAAAAAGTGAAATCAGGAAGAAACCAAGCCCTAAGAAAACCCAAAAACAACAGACAAAAATGAAAGAACATCAAAACCGGTGATCAAACACGAGGACAAAAAGAGAAGCCACCACACATATACCTCCAGATCAAAAGCCCACCAACCTCAAAATTAACAAAAAATAATAGAAACGAGGCGTGGTAGAAATCGAGGAAAATTAGAGCTTCTGAACAGAGAGAGAGAGAGAGAGGAGGAATCAAGAGGCGCTCTTCTGTATGGAGCCGCGGGGAAGAGAAAGAAAGAGAGAGAGAGTGTGGCGGGGACGTACAAGACACGCGAGAGAGCGTGGCGAGAAGGTGCCAACTCGGTGCATCGAACCCGGACGTTTGAGTTCGCCACGTGATTTTGCCGTTTTTCCTATTTATTTATTTATTTTCCAACTCCCCCCTTTTTTTCTCGACTTCCCCAGTTCTGTCTCCACTTGGCGCCGTATCACCCGGCCTTACATGCCCCACTATTACAACTTGGATGACGACGTTCATTTTTAATAAACGAGAAAATAAATATGATAAAATTTATTTAAATAATCAAATTTAATTAAAAGCTCTCGAGGTAATGAATAGTTATTATTTTTTAATGGAAATAGTTACATGTTATCAAGGTGATAAGTTGGATGATGACGTTCATATTTCCACTATGAGTTTAAGAGATAATTACATTCTAGAAAATAAAAGAAAAAAGAACAACTTCTATTTTCAAACCTAAGGTTGAAAATAAAAAAATAATAATCGTAATTTATTTTACTTAAAATTTTCAATATCTTCGACTTGAATTTCTTTTTTTTTAAAAAAATTAAACATTGATTATTTGTAACCCTTTTGGGGAACACAGAAGCATTAGTATCCCTCTATTTTGATTAAAAAATTGACGTGGACATCATACTTGAGAGCTGTTCGGTTGGGTAATTTTTTAAGAATTTTTTGTGTTTTGAGAATTTTTAGATAATATTAACTTTATTGATATTCGTACTGTAATTTTTTTAAGTGATGTTAAAAAACATGTTCAGTTTGTATATTCTCAGAATTCAAAAAATACTGAGAATACAGACCAACCTAACAGCCCCGTAACAGATATTATTATCTCATAGAAAAAGATGACAAGGCAAAAAGAAATATTAAAGAAACCTTTTCTTTTGTTTTTTTGGGTTGTCTTCCCCTAGAAGCTATTTTTTCCACGGAGAATCTTTCCAACAAGGAGGGGCGTGTGGCATCCACGAAGAGCCTAGGGCATCTTAACGGCCTCCTGGAAGCAAGAGGGTGGCTGGGTGGGTATTCTGCTGCGACTTCTCCAACGCGTGTGCCATCCACGAGGACGCGTTCAAGTGGGCCAACTACTCCAACGCGTTAAAATTCCGATTGGGTCAACCACATACACCCACGTATCATATGCCACGCGCCCCTCCCCCTTGCTATAAGGTTTAGAAGAACACGTACAACTGATTATTTTATAATTATTCGGACATGTAAAACAAGAAAGCTCCAATAAACCTACGAAATATGCTTTTTTAATTATGTTTCGGGCCTTCCAAATGTTGGATTCTTTGAGCAGCCAAGTTGAAACCTGCGAACCTTCATTCTTCCATCCAATGCGAGAGCCAGCAAATCATATTCCTCTACATACCAGAGCTCGGATACTACTGCCTGAAGAGTATACTCAAATGTCAAAAAGACAGCTTTCATGCAAAAAGTCGCTGAAAGAAGGAAATACAACAATTTGCAAAAACTAAGGGTGAGCCTTTCCAGAAGCCTAAAAGCTCTATAGCTTAGAGTGAGGTTTTAATGGCGATGCAGCTGTATATAGTGTTGAAGGTCTGTACTATCAAGCAATTCCGCGGCTGGATTTATATCTAGAACAGAGCAGTACCATCTGCCGTTTCAGGTAAGTTTAAAAAAGGAGCTCACCCATTCCACTCAAGTGGAGAAGACAGTTGTCAACGTGGAGGATCTTATATGACTAAGCATCGTGGTTACTCTTTCTTTACGTTGCTCCCCAAAGCTGTGTTAGGACTCTAGGAGCACTCCAAATATATAGCTAAATTCCTATCTAACCTGATTTTCTAACATGACACTATTGCACTCCATGCTACTAAGCAAAAAACCCAAGCTTCAACTTCACCTTTGTATTCCATAACTTTAAATAGTAAAATTACTACCACAATGGAACATAACAACTTACCTTAAATCCCTGGAGATGATTGTTCAGGCGAGCAACTAGCTCATGGAAGAATTGCACTTCATCTGATGTTTTATGCACCTCCTGAAGATGTGAAGCAATCATAAGAATAAATAACAGTACAAGATGCAATTCATCCTAGCATGCGAAATGGCAGCCATTCTTGAATTATTCAAGCAAGGAGATTGAAAAGCTGATATAAAATGTCTTACAAGCAACTAATTCATTAACATATCAATAATTTTCAAAATTTATGACTGTTTCTTTGCTCACATTCCCTGTTTAAAAGAACTTCACTCACCCAGAAACTAAATTTTATTACCTATATGTGACAGTCATCTGCAAACCTTTGCAGAGTTATCTCACATGACAAGCATTTGTTCCTACATGGATCTTCTACAGCTAGTGCCAAAATTCACTTCTGGACTACTGGGACAAAAGGTATATACTTTCAGTTGGTTGTAATTGCCATAGTAATTGCATGTGAAGCTAAGTAGCAACTTGATCTCAAAAAAGATGGAAGAAAGTCAGAGATTCTTCTGATGATTTACCATTGGTGATACTTTAGGGTGTCCTAGAAGCCTTGCAAATGACGTGTGAAGAATAGCAGCATCATACTGTAGCAGAAAATGATTGCAGATTAGCAAATGATAGCAACCTACCACTGATATGCGATAACGAACCAATAAGGCCAGCACATGAAGATAGGACCCACCATGCAGAAATAAGTTCAAACCTAGGATATCCACTCTCTCCTTTTTCTCCCATTAACCAATCTAATTGGACGCCCATATTATCAGTCACTGCATTCAGTAAAAACACCATGCAGAGCATCCAAAGGGTCCATAAAAAGATATTTCACACTTCTTCCAAGAAAGGGAGATGCAGGCAAATGATAATTTGTTGGAAAAAATGCATCAAAATTTTCGGGAGCCTAACCCAGCATCTAGAGTATCTCTTAGCCATGAAAACCAGGAAACAAGAGGCCCTATGAAGCTGCATCACCCAATACAAAAGTTCCAATCCTCTATTGAAAATTTAAAAGCCAACATTTGTGATTCAAATATCCAATAGGAGATGTTAAAACCCTAAATGAGCCATTGATGCCTCAAGCCATTGATTACATTCTATGAAGTCAACAGATATTAAGAAATCCATATGGTGCTTACAGATTGCTTTTGTGGCGCATGTGGCAGTGCAGTCCTCAGCTTGTCACGAATGGTTATGGGATCTGTCCCAGAGATTACCTACATTAAGGACTAAACCATAGATTGAACTGGCAGTACACACTTATTATAATTTCGTACAAAAATACGTCCGTATAATCAATTATAGTGAAACTCTCCAGACAGTAATGCTGTTTAAAGATTTCAGTCCCACCAGAGAGGTCCCCAAGTGAAAGGTTTTTCCCTACCTCGTTGATCTCCCCAGGCAATAACTAACCAACCCGGCAGTAACAATCATCTAATTACAGAACAGAAGGCTCGTAACATGAAAAACTCAATGTTTACGTTTAAGAGCTTGAATGGCAGGTAAAGCTTAATTGCACCTCACATACAGATATAAGTACATTTTTCATTATACAGGTCACTCCTCATGTAGACAAATATTAAAAGGTTGCCATAACCAAAATAGCACATAGGGTTCATAGAAAGAAACCTGCCAGCACCCTAAAAGGACGCCAGTTGAAGTCAATACCACCCTATCTAAAACAATTTGTAAAGGGCAGAGAGCATCTGCAACAGAATGAACAGCCCTTGCTTCGGCTTCTATCTGAGAAGCCAAAAGAGATTCAAGAATTTTATTAATACCCCAAAAGAAGAAGTAAATAGGCACATGAATTGCTCTAAAAGCCAGTTTACCTCGTCTTCGGTAGCAGGAACAGGTGTTACATGATTTGAAGCATGGAACATGCTAAAATGGTACAAACTAGAATTCTGAAACCAAATTGCTAACCAAAAGACAAATAAGAATGCATAATGAGATAAGGCACAAAATACATAACCCATAAAGTTTGCAAAGAAGTGAATTACACAGACCAATCCATATGGTTGTAGTTTTGAAGCAATGGTTAAGAAAATGACCCCATCTTCATTTTCAGGAAATGAATAATCTGAAAAAGCATTAAGTCAACTTACTTTTGTGAATATATTCTTTACAGCTTTCCTGTGTCAAGCAAGCATGTACTAAATTAAAACAGAAGAAAAGAAAACTTACTATGTTAAAAGCTCCAAGGAGATTAATATCCAAATGTGAAAAAAGTTTAAGGTCACATATCAAGTCTAATATTTTGTTCCCACAGTTGCAAGTGTCTGTATAATTGTAACCTCGTGCACATTATGATATATGAATGTTATAATATATTCTACGTTCAAAACCATCAAAGCTTCAAACATTAGTCTCATTAAAGGGTTAATACCGATATTTTAACTATCCAGTTTGACCTACTAAGGATTTCGACTCATTACCACTGACATATTGATTAAACCTATAAGGAAATCAATGGAATCCAACAGCATAAATTATGAAGAAAGAAAAGCTTACGAGATGTTCACCGAGTATTCTTTGCTTAGATACAAAACATTTGCCCGTACAGGTGGGTTTACTGCCTACCCATACACACAAACAAATGAGGTAAGCCACCAATTGCGAGTCAATTGATGAATAAATTCATTATGCGAACCAAGAATACAATTGGAAATAGCTTAACCATTGCCTCATACTTTAAGAAAAGGCGTTACAGATCCATCCTTCAAAGTGAAAATATCTGAAAGCGACAGTGACTGAGACGTTTCACCACGTTTAAGAAAAGCCGCCCCATTCTCATCCAAATCCCTCTCCATCTTATCATACAATTTCGACCTTCGCTCCGCATTTGAAGTCATAGAACCTGATCCAAGTGTCTACCAAGTTAGCATTAACCCACAAATGTATTGTTACTACATATAGTTGGGAATCAATCAGCTTCCAGATATTATTTACAGATATATCTAGCAGTGAATTTTAAGTTCTAGTTGTGCAAGCACAAAACTAAGATAAAGATGGATTACGGTGTAAATTCAACATTCTTTATGCGAAATCATACTACCACGCACCAGTAAATTAGTGGATAAAAGAAGAACTTGGGCAGATCAGAGCAGAAGAGGAAGTAGCTAAGATAAGATATTAGTATAGTCACCTGAGAAAAGGGGATCAGGAGCTGTTGGGGTTTCGTAACGAGAGGAATTATGGAGCGCCACTTGGAAGAGAGAATAGAAGATGATGGCGGAGGTGAGCCAGATCAGAGCTACGCTTTTCGAGTGGCTCCACCGATTACAATCAGGAGCCCTGGGCGTCACCATCCTCTCAGATTACTATTTTCGTTAATATATTGTTTTTTATTGATAAAGCAACGGATCAAACTCCGAGCGACGATAATATCGAAATCTATTCAAGAATTAATAGAATCGTTCCGTACCAAAAGAGACTGTGTTTGGTGGCGTTTGTTTCCGGCGTCCAACATTTCCGGTATAGTTAAAAAAAATTTAAAAATAATATATTAAATAATACTTTATTATTATAATATTCATTTAAATATTGACTCTCTTCTCCTTTTTCATCGATTTCTATAAAATATCTTTACTTTTTTCACCAAAATCAATACCCAACATTTTCACCGCCCCAATATTTTCACAAATAAACACCACATTTATGTCTATGACCCACGAAACATTATTCAAAAACATGACGCCAATATGATATCTACTGTTTGAAATAAAATGTGCCTAAGTTTTATTTTTGTTACCATGCGTCGGGACTAACTTCTGCGTATCGGACTCAATTTTAAGTATGTACAATCTCTCATTTTACATAAATTAGATTGTGTTTGTGTTGAAATATTTTTGGTATTGAGTTTTGTGTTGGTATTGAGTTTAGTGAAAAAGTGAAGAGAGAGGTAATTTTTTATATTTTTTGATGGGAGAGAGAGATTATATTGTAGTATTTTATTAGGAGAGAGAGAATATTTTGGGTAATATTGTGTTAGCAAACGCAGCTTTATATAATTATTAACCAATGTCGTGCGTAATCTCAAAAAAATAGTAATACTTATTAAATCTTAAACATAGTAAATCACCAACATCCAAACTTTAACCACCAAACAATGGAATTAACTATGCCTAATTTACAACAACCAAAAAAGGGATTTTTTTTTTTGGGTGCAAGACTGGTTGAATCTCTATGGCCTAATGGGTACAATGGACACAAACAAAATTAGATGTCGTACCGGGTCTAAAGCCCTTCACCTAGCACGCAGGATGCCAGTACCCAATTACTCTTTTCTGGCCCCCCCAATGACCCATTTCGAAATTTGCATTGGGTACTTGTTGGGACGGACATTGGACCAAATTAAATGGATCAGGAAAGAATGCTAAAAATCTAAAAAGTTTGGAGGTCCAGCGACAGACATGACTCGAGTCTTGACAACTTGACATGCCGACTATTTCGTTGTATACCAAAAGCAGTAAATGAATTGCCCACGACAGAACACATCCCGAGCATGACCATGCACAAAGGCAATAGCCCACGGGGGGGCAATACGCGCGGCGCTTCCCCAAAACATTTGGGTACTGGATACGTTGGTGGGTCTTGGCGTCTTGCTCAGTTACTTTCATCCTAACAACCAACTTGTGCGCTGAGTGGCAGCAGGCAGGCACATGGTTGTGTAACTATATCTGTCATCCCCAAAAAAGGACACTGGGATTAATGGATTTGATGGGGCCAAAAGGGAATTAGGAGATTTTATGGGTCAAATTACTAGAATCTGCAGGTTGTTATCATCTATATTAAGCAAACCCGACTTGTTTGTTCTGCAGCCAGAAAAAGAGTAGTTGGCTTAGATGGTCTAATCATGCTGTTTTTGGGATACAAGATTTTGTTCCAGGGACCATTCTGTCGTATGATATGGGGTTCACGTCCATGTGCAACATGTGTTCGACCGATCGAGGGCTTTCTACTTTGTGATCATGATGGTTTTTTAATTTTTTTCCCAGACAAATACAAAAGACAATAAATGGCACGACTCTGTTCTTGTCACGGGACATTATAAGGGAAATGAAAAAAAAATATAAATATATTTTTTTTTTTTTTACATGTTCGAACACGTATATGACTAGGAGGGTATAAATATGGGTTGGGTGAGTTCGGTTTCGGCGGTACCGCATTACCCATATGGTTGGATGTGTTAGACCGCCCGTCCAACCGAACCAGCCGAAATAAGGAACGAGACCGGCCGAGCCTGGAATCCATTGGAGTCGGTTCGGGCGGATCGGGCTCGGTTGGTCAGTGTTGGGCTAGATCGGGTTGAGCTGGGTTAGGTTAGGCGAAGGGGTTGGGTTGAGTTTTTTTTTTTTTTTTTTTTTACGTTTTTCTGATGCAGGTAGCCGAATCTAGTCAGTTTTGGGTGGGTTCGGTCGGGTTCAGGCCAGACATGTACACGTAACACTCCTATATATGGCACAAAACTATTCGCTTCAATTATATCACATGTTCAGTTTAGGCTTTTCCGTTATTTATCTTTCGGAAAAGTTACTGGCTTGTGGTATCTTGTACATATTGTACAATATATATACTCCAAAGTATATAGGTATTGATGGAATCAAAGTCAGAGGTGGAATTAACATTTCAGGATAAGAAGCAGAGTTTTAAAGAGGCTAAAGAGAGAGAGTATTGGAAGTTATGTGTGGAAGTTTTCAGACGATGTGAGGCGGCCGACCCATTGCCTCTCGTTGATTTCGCCTGTGAGCAAAGGTCTTATAAAACTAAAAAAATTAAAGCAAAAGAACTGACATTTTTTTATTATTATTTTTGAATATTTAATTAAATATTATTATAATATAAGGTTATATATTATCCAATGACCCTTAGTTAATTGAATATTTGTTATAGTTAAAGATCACCAGCTAATGGTTTAGTTGCAACAGAAGCTTTCGGTTTGGTTAGATATCAGGGTATAAACAGGGAGATATGTACAAGATTAGGGAATCGGCCGAATGATTAGAAACTATGCATTATATATGAAGGGAATATTATTAAAATAATATACACAAAATCCCGAAATAAACTTTAAGAATTAGAAAAGATAAGAATGATCTCCTGTCATATCACAACTATCAAGATGGGGATTGAGAATACTTTGGAAAAATGATTTTTTAATACTATATATGATGAAAATTTGGTAATATCCTTTATTTTGTTTAAAATAAGCATTTGGTACCCTTTTATATAATAATTAAATTTGTAAAAGTTATGGAATCAAGGCAGCCAGGTATTTTGAATGTTATCATTTGAGTACACTTTGCAGAGCCTCTCTTAATGCCCTATCATCATTAAGAAGCCCGCAGGACGTGCAGCTTCCCCCCCCCCCTTTTTCTTTGGTGCATTTTCCTTTTTTCATGGCCATCAGAAAGAGAACCACGAAAAGAAGAAGAAGGAAGAACAAACAATGAATCACCCGCAAATTAACAGCTCGAGTTAACTCGTCCTTGACGGCCCAAGTCAGGGTATATATTTCTTACTAAGATAGAGCAAACTTGAGAAAAAAGACGACATATATATGCTTGTGAGTTGCAATAGAATTCATTGTGCATTGCTTGTAGATCAAAGAAGTAATGTTATGTACATTTTAAGGCAAGTTGTTAGAACAAACCCTAAGCTTCTTTTTAAACCCAACTTACCCTTTACTTCATGCATTTGATGGGATGCCATGAGGAGTTGGGGACCAATGTAGATGTAGTTATGATTGCTATAACGTAGAAACCAGTACTTCCAACCATACCCATTAGATTAGCTCTAATCATGATTAATTTCTCTGCTAAGTATATATATATATATTCATGATCCAGAAAAGCTAAAGGGATAGTCTCATTCTACTTACTTAAATGAGTGTGAATCCTCAGTTAAACGAAGCCCCATTTGCCAACTAGCTAGAAGTGCTCAGACATATAATGGGAGATGACATGTACAGTACCCTCTTAGACCATGGAACTCCCAGATTCCACATCTTTCTTCCTCTCTGAGACCCAATCATTCAATGTGCCCATCAAAAGGGTGGCCCACTGAACGAACGGTCTAGATTAATGAGCTGGTGGGCCATGTCCAAGGGTGGGGTCATTAACACCCACCACCGATCTCTCTATGGTGCCAGCAACAGCACCATAAGAAAAGATGGGGAATGATCCACCTGTTTGTCAGTGACATTGTACATTGGTTGGGGCAATGACCAGCAGCTGGATCCCACCACCTGAGCCAACACCTGGAACTGATAAGGTATGGACCCCACCGTCCGATTACCACCCATCTCTCTGCAAAAAACTTGAATGATTGATGCAGTAAAACCTTGAGAGGTACCATGGGAGAGATTTTAGAGCCAGATTGAAGAGATTTTAGAGCCAGATTGATCCAAATTAAGCAGTGTAAAATTGATCAACACTACATCGCAGTAACACACCTTTCCTCCCTTTCACTGCACGAACACTGGCCCATTAAGAGAGAGAGAGAGAGAGGGAGGGGTGGGGGAATAGGAGAACCAAATTGCTAGTTAGGTAGGAGGCTTACTGCCAATGAGCTATGGCTCAAATGACATTTCCTCCTCTATGGAGGGTCCTGAATTGGGGTTCAAAACTCCCCACCCCCACCCCCGGCACAAGCCTGATTTAAAAAAAAAAAAAAAAAAAAAAAGGTAGGAGGCTTACTATATCATGCAAAGAAGTCATTTTCTCCGACATAAGAAGTATAAAATTACAAACAGCTTTGGGAAAAAGGGAAGCAAAGAAGAGAAAGATTGCACAAACAATGATGATAAAGATATTGTGTAATGAAAAATTCCAAATGCGAGTACCAAGAACCAGGCAATCCCATGTTAAATATATAGTGTCTTCCCCAAGCCCTAATTAAAAAACCTCATATTAATCACACGAACAAAAAATATTTGGGAAATAACCAAAATCAGATTTTCAAGAGCAGCCAATCCTCACGTGTGTTACACATCAAACAAGCTACACATCATGGGGGATCATCATGATCTATGAATGGTGACTATTTGTGTCGTGCCGATCATCACTGCCACCGTGATGCGAATGAGACCCACTCGCTTGAGACTCCGATACACTGGTACCGGACATGGGCCGATACGGATTGAAACCTGCGAGCATATTCAAGTGCCCTTCACTCAAACTGTTGTTCCCACCACCGCCACCACCACTACCGATACCTGACCCCAATTGTTGTGTTGGCATTAGGGCCACTGGGGGAGGGAAATTCATGAAATGTAACCCACTGGACATAGTGCCCCTATACAAAGCAGCAGCGCTATTATTAACCGAAGGAAACGTCCATATAGGATCACCACTCATGACTTGGTTATTTGAGTTAGCAACCATCCAAAAGTTTGCCGGAATCTGGCCGTGGCTTGCCGGAGTGGCTCCCGTGCTCGACTGCAACAAGTAGCTCCCCATTTGGTGCTGAGACATTAGGTCTTGATGCTCTGGCCTCCTCTTCCTTCCTCCTATACTCTCCTCCGTGGTCTCCGACAAGTCCAAGGAAGACGTGGTGTCCCGCAGTTCTTGCTTCGCTTGCAACATGGAGTTCATGCCACTAGAAGACTGGAAATTGAGAAGCGTGGACGCGCCGCTTTCGGATGATAATCCAGTACCCGGAAACAAGCTTCTCCTTTGTTGCTGCATAGAGAAATTGGGATTAAAGTAGGAGGATCTTAGTTGGGAGGGGACGGACATGCTAGAACCTGAGCTCCTGAGTGATATATTGAGCGAAGTGAAGTTTGCGGGGATGGTGCCGGTGCCAGTGGCGGCGATCACAGCGGGCTCGGCCTGTTGGAGCAACCACTCGATGGTCTCGCCGTCGGACTTGTGGCCCAGCTCGCGTGTAAGCTGAAAAACCCTAGCGGCGCAGAGCGCAGGCATTCGGATACGGCGGCCACGGCCATCGACCTTGGTGTGTCGGTCTTTGGTTGAGGCTCTCTTTGGAGGTGCCTTCTTGGAGGGTTCGGCAATGGTACTGGGTTGGATGGTGTTGGGTTCCGCAGGGGTTATAGCAAGGGAACGGTAGGCGGAGGTGGAGCACGGTTCGTCTTCCTTCTTTTCTAGCAATTGGAATGGGAAATTTGGGCGGAGGAGCTCATCACCTCCTTCCATGATCGCATGGAAATAGGTCCAGTCCAATGCTTTTTTTATGAGGGACTGTGAATGACCCTTAATTTAATCTTTTGGTGGATCTCTCTCTATAAAAGACTGTTTTTTCCCTTTGTTGGCTGGAAATTCTTTTGAGAATTTGATGTGTTGCTGGCAGTAGCCCTCTAGAGAGAGGATATGGAAGGAGGGCAAGCTTTAAGCAACAAATATAATGAGTGGGAATTATATGGGTGAGCTTTAAAAAGAAATTGCTTTGTTCTTTGTGTGTCGTGCCTTTCATTCATTTTTATTTCTTTAGAGGTATTAATATTCTCTTCTGCTGGGCAAAAAAATCTGGGATTTTTATTTCTGCGAAACAAGGAGGTTCCTTTTTATTCTGTGGTTGGACAGCCCCTTTGGTTCAGACTCCACGTGAGGTGCTCTTTTTATCATTCAATCCATAAAGACAATGGTGGCCGATGTGGGACCAATCCCAAGTCAAAAAATTGAGAGACTTGGAAAGGAAAGACTAACGGGTGGATCCTATCTCATTCAAGTAATCATTTCGTTTTCGCCTTTGGCCTTTGCCTTTTGTGCTGCACCTTTGTTGGGGGACTTTGGGATTCCTCAACGCGGCTAGGTTAGGATTAGCGTTTTCTTGATACTTCATCATCTTGGGTTATGCGGCACTGGGTTTGGATCCAGGCTGGATGAATGAAAAGCACTAATTAAGAGAGAACTGCCTGCCTTTTGAGTTTTTAAGCGGCCATGGCATAGTGGAGCTTTTCCTCTCCCTATTGGAGCTCTGTTATCTTCCTTTTACTATATTTTAGTTTGCCGGAGCATATGGGTACTAAGATATATATGGTCGTAGTTTTGATTGGACAGAAGTAGTTGTGGGGATATCATAAGGAGCTAACTCGAGTTGATCAGAGCTAGCTAGGTTGAAGATCCCAGCCGTGAGTGTGTACGTATTAGCAATTCTCTTGATCAGTTCAGTGGATTCGTGTGGTGAGTTCTATTAATTAGCTCGTGCCTATCTGTACTGTCTTATATATTGTTGGGAGAACGGGCGGCAGATTAGGTTTTGCAGGTTCGTAAATTTCTTACAGCTGGTTGATTTTTAATTACTTACGAAACAAACGAAGGCGATCTCTCTCAGTTAGTTGGCAGTTAAGGGCATTCAACCAAAATTAGGAGCGAGGAGCTCTTTAATCTCTTGAAGATAATGAAAAACTCTAAACAAAATTAAGAGTTAAACCTAGAATGAGAAAGCTGCTAATTGAGTTGCGGAGGTAACTGAAGATATAAAAACACCAATCAAGATTAGGGCATCACTAGCTTTTTAGCTGAGAACCCAAATCAAATCGACAAAAATGGAGAGGCCGTCCGCCGCTGTAAGGCCTCTGTTACATATTCTAAACCGATGTTGCTTGTGTAAGATTTCTGAACAAAGGTTTCTTCGAAGAAGATTGTGCACAAACGGCCTTACATCTAAATCTTCTATAAATAGCTGCATCTCAAACCTCTCTCGCTCTCTTGCCAAACTGATGAAAGAGTTTGGAAAAATGGAAGTGAAGACTGTTTCTATAGGCGTTTAAAGTCTCTGTAACAGTTGAGGGCTAATTATAGCAGAATTAACGTTTCTTTGTCATGCATCAACCCTTTGTTTCGTCCAGTCTTTATCGAGGTTTTCGATAGATTGGCTGCTTAGAGAGAAATGGGTGAAAAGCAAATTATTTTGAAGTCTCCGTAACAGCCAAGGGCCAAGCATAATGCTTCCTCGTCCGTTGTTAGCCTTTCGTTTCCTCCAATTTCAGAAGAACCGCAACGCGCGCGCGGTAGGCCCCGAATTAGCGAAAGGGGATGATCATCTCTCCGTTCTCCTTCCATCCCTTTCCCTTTCCACACATCCATAATATTATACCTTCGTCAAATATCATGATGTCTAACGTGATATTTTATGGAGTTAGTCCTTCCCAAAGTAAGCCTGATCATTATTTGATGAATTTCAGCTTTCCATTTGTTTTCAGGCTGAAATCCAAACACCTCGACGCAGTTAAATAGTTTGATAACTTGTTATTTAATTAATTTTGACTAAACGTACGTCACGCTAAGATCCTCAAAGATTCTTTGAAAGCAAAGAGCTCTTGTGCGTGTAGAGCTGCCAATAAAACAACGAGCCATTAGTTATTAATCAGCTTGAACTTGAGCTCAAGGCAATTTATAGGTTTAAAGTAATTAAACAAAACAAGGGTTAAATCTTTTTAGCTCGCAGACAAGACTCGTGAGTTAGTTCATGAACAAAGCTTTTGACTAAACAAAGAACAGGAAAGATATTGCGATAGAGATGGATCAGGAAGATGCTGTTCCTCATAAGATCGAGGAACAGTTGTGCACAATAAATAATTATTGTCCTTGGAGTGCAGGAATATCAGTACTGCTCAAAGTATGAGCAACAACACACATTGATAGTATGAGAATACTGCACACCAGGAGCTAGTAGAGCCAAACTAACACCCATTTACCTTTCTAGTTTCTTCTAACATCAAAGTAGTCTTGAATAAAACGCACCCTGAACTCAATGAATTAACTGATTCAAGCGTAACATATGGGAAAATTATGAGTTCTGCAATATAAAAATAATGGATGTTCCAAAAAAAGCGAAGGTTCATGGACAGTGTTCCCTACATAGATGCCACTGCAGGTCTCCCTGATCAGGACCACCAAGTATATATATGTATATATAATATGACCAAAGGCTTCGAGTGTCTCAAAATAATTAATGGCCTCACAGCAAGTAGGGGGTTGTTTACTGTGAAAGCCCTCTGTCATGTTCACCATTTGTTCGCGTAATTGTACACACTCAAGGTCTTTGATCATTTATTTCACCCGTTTCTGCATAATTAAGTATAGTCTGTACAGGCTTAGAAAAAAAAAGTATAGTCTGTACAGCAAAAAAAGAAAAAGAAAAAAGTATAGTTTGTACTACACAGCTCTTTTGTCTTTCTCTTGCCTTTTCTTAATTACATACTTACAAGTGAAAATTAGTTGGAGGATTCACGTCATTCCTTTCACATTCTGTGGTGGACGAATAGCAGCGAACTGGAATAGCGTTGAAGATTGAAAAGTAAACAGGATTCTTCATTTAATTAAGTACGATATGCAAATACTGGAGTTCCTTTATTTATAGCACTACTAGCATGTATATCATGACTTTTTCAAATTGCAGAATCGTCTCAATGGTTAAGCGTTTTTTCTCTCTCAAAGCAGTCAGTGTCCCTGCTGATTTCTCGATATGGCCTATTAATTTCCTTAGCATGGTTGTGTGAGATCTTTGTTTTCGCCCAGAGGTCTATTCTCGAGTTTTGAAGCAGATTCAAATTACATGTGGATAGGTCTGGGTTCTGCCTTGTACGAAGATCAGCTAAAAGTTACTGGTGCACTGTTTTGTACGTACGTGACGCCAATGTGGACCACTAATTAGCCAGAGCTGGCTTTTACGAGACCACACACGCCTTACCACATATGGCTGCCATTGAAGAGGACAGATTACCCTCTAATTTGGCTAAGAGCTGGGTACGTCATACGTGAGATCTTTAGGAAGCAAAACGGCCGTTTTGGGATGAGACCAACAGCTTATTATCCTGAAAGAATGGTGGCACTGATAACCTAATAGAGTCGACGATCTATGATTAAACTGCAAATCTGTAGAGGTTTTTTTCAGGCAAAGAGATAACCTAATAGAAGGTTCATAGTTTGGCTTCTTTTGCTAAAGAGTTCACTTTCTCGACCACCCAAAATACTCATGTTTATGATTGCCCTATGGTAGTTAGTGTTATCCACTCTAGTCACTTTCTATCATAGGTGTTTCATCTAGATATAGGGTATTCTTCATTGTGGATTACTGTTTTCTCTCACAAGGGTGATCAGATGTGACTAGCTACTGCTGCAGACCCTCCACCAGCTTCGTGCTGGGCGCAAACGTGGTGCTTCTGTGTGGTGAGGAGAGCAATCTGGCTGCAACAATACTCATTTAAGGGGTTATAAGTCAGTACGCTTTTAGGCGCCGGATCCACAGCAAATCTGGCAATATAAAACTTCACATCCTGCAGATTGGGAACTAGTTTGCCAAAGGTGATGGTTTGAGAATCAGACACTTTAGCAGGTCAAAATATTACATCCAATATCCACATTCTACACATCCACATTAGGCTCGACTCTTCATTAGTTCATGGCAGGCCCGGGGGTACCTGGGATACCTTGACAGAGAAAATGATAAACTTGCTCTATTTAGGCCAAAATTCAGAGCAGCAACTCATGAGTTGACGATCTGCCATCATAAGAAGGCAACCAGGGTCGATCAATTCCTGCCCGCCAGCCAACCGGCGACGTGCACTACTACAAGCTAGGAAATTGGCAATTGAAAGGGTGGGATAAAATTGAGTAGCCAGGTGGGTATGGAATGAAATTTGATACTCCTGGCTATAACGGTGACTAAGAAAAAAATTGAGGGATAAAATTGGGAAGCAAAAATTCCATTTAGCTGAATTTCTATCAAATCATGTTGGGTTAACGCCTTAACAAAATATTCACCAAAAGTTATGATTTTTTTTGGAACAAGATATGCTTAAAGATTTAAAGATAACAGGAAGAGTGACGCCAAGAATAGTAACACCCTGCGCTAGAAGAACCTTGTACATAAAAAATCAGCATTTTTTTTTGGAGCAAATCAGCCTTGTTTGATTTGACCTTTGCTATGCTTATAGCCACTTATCCGTTCAAATGACCAGTGGAATACTACTAGAAATATTTCACTCGGCCTTTGCTTCCTCTGTTTTGGTATGTGGTATCCAGGCAGCGACAGCGTGTTAAATGCGACGTCAGATTGGATAGCTGGAATCTTTAGGTCCAAGGATGTAGGGCTGAGGTCATACAGGGTCATCTCATTGGGCAAGTTGTGGGCACAAAAGTTGGCGCTACGGGGACAAGAGACCAACAGTGGATCGTCGAGAGCACATTGGAGAGTATGGGGCGGGGCCTGATCTCCACTTACAGTGGAGTTGTGAGATCTGGTGATGTTTGATTGTTGTAATATTATTGTTGTGTTTAAATTTTGGAGATATTAAAGTTGGAAAATTTTTTATAAAAAATAATAATTTAAATGATTTTTTTATATAATTTTTAAAGTAAAAAGTAATAACTGGATGAGAATACTGAATTATAGAAAATTATCTAGTAAGTAAAAGTCGTCCTCCCAAGATAATTTATTTGAGGAGGCCAACAGAGCAGCAAAGATTTCCCCAAGCATGGGTGATAAGACCTTCCTGACTAAAACATAATGAGGCGGCAATGGAGAATTAGGAACTACGAACTGCACCATCGCAATAAATTTTTTAAGGAACCACACAGAGGAGGATTCCAGACATCTTGATCTTTCAGAGTAGTCCCAGAAGTCCATGCTCAGATCCATGGAGATCGTGGCAGAGAGTGTGAATCGATGACTGTCATCGGGTGGCATCCCAGTAATTCGTGCGGATATAGGATTGATCAGCGAATCCACTGGCACAACGTCGACTGATTGGCGAAAGTAGGTGGAATCAATTGGCCAAAGGAGCTTCGCGCCATAGTATCCGAGCATATATACATACATCCAAGAAACAGATGTCCAGAAGTTTCTTCGAAAGAGTTGCAAAGAGGGCACGATTTGTCTTCTGCAGGCCATCCACAAAAGAAGTTTGAGCCGAGCCTGCATTTTTTTTGTCTCCATAGTTTCTTCCGTTCAGAAGTGGACGACGGAGAGAGAATATTCGCGACTGGCCTGCAAAGCTATATGAATATGATAGGCAGTTTTGACAGAGAAATTACCTGAAGCCGTCGGGGCCCATCAGGATCCTTCTAGCCAAGGCAATATTACTAGATTTGGATCGTCAGTGTTAGCCTACATTTGATGCCCGACATTCAATAATTGGCTCCTGCATCGCCACACACTCTCTCATCCTCCCTCTCCAAGATACCCCCAGAGCTTGGTTGTTGATATTTTCTATGGATTTCTTCTGACCCTTCCGGCTCTTCATGGCCACCTCAACGGTGGAGATATGGTCGTCCCATTTCTTCACTTTTATGGATTTATGTGGACCAGTAGGGATTAGGGAGCCCCAACCTCCAATGCACCTTCCCCTCTCGTCGTTTTGAAGATGTTTATAGGATTTTGAGTGTTTTGATAATTTTTAGGTGATGTTAGAGTTGTATTGGTGTTTGTGTAGAAGTTACTGATGTATAAAAAAAATAATGATGATGTTTAAAGTTGTTTGTTTTATATTTTAAATTTATTTATTTTTATTAAAAATAGAATATTTAAAAGATATTTTAAAAAAATAAAATAAAAAAATCACTAAGACAAAAATATAAGTGAGATGCGCAGGGGACAGCTTACGGCAGGGGCTGCAGGCGTTGGTCATTGAGAGGCTCATTTTCATTCGGTTTTTGCCTAACAAGAATGGTTTGAGATTCAAATCCTATATTTTTTGAGAAACCGAACATCTCCTAGATGTATTTGTCTTGTTGAAGTTTATGAACATGGTAACTTTTCTTTTCCTACACGAATTAAACAATATCTTCCTTCTCGTTGCATATTAGAATTACAAAGATCAGAACAAAACTGGGCAGGGAAATGCATCACACTTTTGGGAGGTTACTTTTTTCTTTTCTTTTCTTTTTTCCCACGAAATTTTTTAGTGTTCATCAATGATGATCATGTCGGTTGGAAATTTTTGGGATCAAACCCAAAACATTCTTTCCATCATGATTAAGGTTACATTTCATGACTAATGACACAACAATGAGCACTAATCTAGTGACAAGTTCACTTCAAGTTCCGAGAAACTATCACAAATATTATAGCAAAACAAGGCAAACTGGCAAAGAGTTCTACTAAATAGCCAACTTCTGTGGACAATAAGCGTATATAGAAACATCAGAACAGCTTTACACCCAAGTACTATGATTTTACTCCTCATTAAGTTACGACAAAATGTAACATATCAAGCTAATATACCATTGTTTTCTAAGAGCCAGCAGCACATGGTGGAGGGAACCCACAAAAATAACCCCAGAAAATAACAGAATATGGCCTTGAAACAAAAAGAAACAACGATCAGGAAAACTAGAGACCGGCCATGGTGGCAGTCAATTGCCTACATGATAAAGAACTTTCATAGAAGAGTTACGATGGTCTCCCTCCACTAACACAGAATACTTCTGCAACTACTAGGGATCACGCACTTTGCACAAGACGTTACCAAAGCAGTGAAGGGCATTCACTTGTCATCTTCCTCATCACCATCCTCCTCATCATCTTCTTCTTCTTGGTCATCCTCATCCTCTTCCGAGTCATCACCATCCTTTCCCTGCTAGAAGTAAAAATGCAAAATGATAAAGATGATGGTCTAGCTCTATAATGCCTGTCATATGATTCCACCAGCAAAAACCACTGGCATCAAATCAGAATTGAAAAATACTAAACCCAATAGGATCATGAAGTCCCAAAAGCATTTCCAAGTCTACTGCAGCAAGAATTTCAACATCGATCCTGACCTCAGATAATAAGAACTTGGATGCTAACTATTACTTCAAAACAGGTCTGAAATAGAAAATCAAACATCTGCAAGCACCATATGACCTTGTACAGTATCCAGAGTTAAAAATAATGAACAGGATCAATAACTACTATATTGTCAACAATATTGCATAGCAACGTTAAAAAAACTAGAGTTCCCTAAAGTACAGTTAGCATTGAAAATAGAGATCAATGATCATCAGCTATCCAGAAAGTTCTATCTCTCCATAACGCAGCCCCCAACAACTACTACAGTTGATCATCTATGTCCACATATAATGCCTACGTGAACATTAGCATTAAATTGCAGTAAGTCATGGGGAAGCAAGAGCAGTAAGTCATCCAGATTTGGTTGCTCAATACCTAAGGGCTTGTTTGGGATCGGATTTGAGATTGAGATTGAGATTGAGCTTGAGCTTGAGAGAAGTCTCCTGGGGCTTTGTACCGGGTTTGTGATTCTTGGGATTGGGTGATGTAAGACCCTAATAATTACTTTCTTTTATTTGCAGCATTTTGCAGAAATGCGTCAATCAGATGGTGGACCCCATTTTATAAAAAGCAACTCTAAGTGGACCCCATCCTAGGATCCATGCTATAAAAAGCAACTTTAATCGGACAACATTTAAAAGTGTAGGGTCCCACATATTGTGTTAATCATACGTGAAGTGTAGTGTCAGTTGGAGAAACAAGAATGTTTTTTACTTTTTTAATTCAACATTTGATTTCGAGGCACACAAAGCGGGGGAGACGTTGACACGTATATGATGTTTGCAGAAACCCGTTTTCAATCCTAACACATTCAAATGCGGTTGACTTAAAACGGGACTTAAGTCTTAAAGCCTAAGTTAAAAACCGATCCCAAACATGCTCTAATTTTTTCACTAATTAAAATACAACTTTTCGGTGACACTACCAAACATAACCAGACACGTACCAACTCTTCATCAACAAATTTCAGATTCTTGCACTCAACTGATGGAACAGGACTTGACATATACTACATTTGGGTCAACCACCAATAAGTTCATAATGGATCGACAGAATTTCATGTGAAGCAATTCATCGTATTCATCTTCTCTTGGTCCATTTCCATTGCGCGAGGTAAAGAGCCTGATCACTGAGACAATCATGGTTACAATTGTTCATCTACGATCAGGAATGATATGCTGCAAAAGTACTTGAAAGTCACTTCAGTAACCTCAGATATTGCAAAGCCACTTGCTAGACATATTTCTCACGTTGACCTTACATCAGCCCCAGCCAGTAAGTACTTTAGTTTTGCATCACCAGAATTGGAAACATACTGCAGTGAGTGCTTGAAACCTATGCAAAATCCTACTAGTTGTCCAAATCAACAAAATTGGTTGGGAGACACTTACAAAACACAGGACTGTAATAGCTCCACCCCAATTATTGGTTGGAATTACAAATCTAGGGAGATTTATCCTAAAGAGAAAATATGCCGCATATCACTTCCGAACAATTGTTCAATGAATGTAATCGATTCACCTTAACTTCCTCATCGATGTATGGCTTTGAAAAGACCATAGAAAGAATGAAAATCCCTGGATCCCACACACAATTGAACGTCAAGACCACAAACTCCTCACTAAGGAACTATTGGCATGAACGCATGGTCAATCTAGAATCCAGAAAACCAGGTTCAAAACTTCCTATTACAAATGCCAAGCAATATAACCTGTCAGCTATGTTTTACAATTAACAAGAACTAAAAATCTTTGGATTCATGAGGCTCTACATGACATTTCAATGTGGATGAAATCCAGCAATTGACAACACTACCAGACCACAGATATTATTCACTTCATTTTTCCTCTTTAGGGATAAAAGAATATATTCCCATTTACCTCTTCACCAGCCCCTTCCTCGTCAAAGTCTTCTTCATCCGCATCCTGTGTGAACAAGGTCATCAATAAATATTGGAATAACTATAATGCAAGAAATAAAAGCTCCTGCGAAGTTAACAAAAAAATCTCAAATGAATAATACGAAGAGAACCAGGGAAGTTACATTATTGAAGTAAGTGAGTGGATTTGGCCACAAATCCTCCTTGATAATTTCTGCAATCTGCAATTATTGGACGTGGAAAGCTTAACATGACAATGGGATGAGAACAAAAACAGAAAAATAATGACAATAACGGAAAGATATCTGCAGTACTCTAGCATTGAAAGAGTATTCCTGGTAGAATTTGGAGATGGAAACAGAACTTACCTCATCATGAATATCATCCAAGTGATCTTTTTCTTGAGTATCAGTAAACCAGCTAAAGAAGCTGCATTCAACATGGTAAAGATTATGGCGCAGGCATCAACATGAATGCAAAATTGACAATTCCCAATTGAATAAAGAACATTATCGTGCAATGGCATCAACATGAATTCAAAAGTGACAATGCCCAATCAAGTTAAGAACGTTAATGTGTAAGCCTATCTGTAATTAAAAGCTGCAGGTACATAAAATTATGCTGACAATTACTATTACTCCGGTAACCAACAGTATTGTTTCTCTCACCATTTTGGACTCAAACAAGATTATTAAAAAAAAGGCTCTAAAATAATGTTCTTGCTCTCTTTTTTATGTTTTCCCCCCTCCAAAAGGAGTACTACAAATCTGAGTGCTGACACAAGGCATCGAAAAATTCAGTCATGAAAGAGACTACAAAGAAGTCCATGCCTTTTCCACCTTGAAATAGTGTATCAAGAGATTACCAAGACTACCAATGCAATATTGTGTTGCAATTTAGTGCAATCAGATAGACCTTAACAGGGAAAGTAGGAAAACTAGCATAAGACATTGAGAGACAGCCATAGAAAACAGAACAAGCCAAGACAATCAGGTTACCATCACCAATTATAAAAACCGAATAATTTGACTGGAATTTCCAAGATGAGTGATTTTAGATTGTGACATTCCTTAACTGCGTATCCTTACACTATTACCATACAAGGTACTTCTTCCTTCTTTGCACAAAAATGGACAATTGTAGTCATAGAACTGGCTGAAAATTCAGATCCTTCAGGCTGAGTAAAACCAACCTTTCCTCAGTAGCAGGCCGCTTGTTCCCTTTCTTCTCATGGATTACTCCATTTGGTATGCCCTTCCATATCAGCAATGCAATCAATTATCGATCACCAACAGAAAATAGAAGTTTAATATGGCCAATAGGAAGAATTTAAGTAGGCTTTACCATGCCCTCTTTCCACTTTATTGATGTAGCAGTAATTTTTGTTGTTCCATCATCATCAGCATAAGTGAAAGTCTTTGTAAGCTTTGTATCTTCAAAATAAGGGTTAGGGTTAAAGTGCTGCAAATTAGAAACAATATCAGTTACCATTCAGTGACCTCATTAGTTGAAACATGACACAAAGTCTACGCCTACATGCAAATGCAAAGGAATAAAGGAAATATTTTTCAACAAAATGCTTAAAACTCACCAATGTGATAGAATAACCCGATTTGACATCTTTGAAATCCTCCACTTCCAGGGAACTTAGATACTTGAATATCTAAATAACACAGAAGTAATGAAGAAAAATCACTATTTAGGCACATGTGAGGAAACCAGCTACAATATAAGATACTTCAGTCGAATCTTTGCAGCATGACCCCTTGATTTCAAGCTTAAAAGCAATGTGTGTTACAACTCAAATTCCATCATCCATGTAGGCACAAAGTGCAAACCTTTTGATCCTCTTCATTCAAAAGTTCACTTAGAGCAGGATGACTCAAAAACTGCATAGTAAAAACAAATCAATTAAATAAAAGGAGTCTTCATACAATAACAGCATGCAGACAGCACATTCTAATAAATACAGAGATAGAGACATATTACTCACAGCAGTTAACCAGAAGTCAGGAATGGATTTAATTATGTCATTCCGCTTATCATAAACAGGCTTGCGGATCTCGTTATATTTCTGCTCCACTTCCAGGACCTTATCACTGGCCTCCTCATTGATCTAGAGCATTAAATAAAAAAGAAGAAAAAATGCGACACAATAATCCATGTGAGTATAGTTTCACTGGTATAGGTTATAACCGCACAAGAACACCAAAAACACAATGCACCAATTAGCTATATTCAAAAGGTAAACCTGGAGGCCTCACACAGAGCAAAGGCTAGTTCACATTTAATACCCATGCCTTAAGACAATTGAATATGAAGCTACAGACAAGGTAAGGAACAGCTTCCACAGTTGGTACAAGCACTGAACCGACCACTAAAAGCAACTCAACAACAAGTGCCAACTGAAAATTCAAATAAATCGAAACCCATTGGCTGCCTCTAGCTCTCAACCATATTACCATGTGGTTCTAAAATGAACTCAAAATATCACCATCAACAACACCGCACACCCAGTTATACCAATACAAAAGGTGTAAAGAAACCAACAAAATGCACGACTCATAGATACCCACATTTTCCATTCCGCCATGATTATACTCAACAAATTAATTCAAAGCTTACCCAGTAAATAAAAATCAAATCAGAGATTGCGCATTTAATTAGGGGCTTAAAAACATTAGCTTCGCGCACCTATCTGAATTAACTGAATCAGAAGAATTTGGGAACCTTGTATAACCGGCATAATTACTACATAGAAAATTAAACCAAGACACGCAGTAGAAAATCAAATTACGCTGTAGTCTAGCCGAGAAATTTTGGAAATCATGTAAAATCTCACTTCATCCGCAGAAGGCAAATTAGTACTGAACAGAACCATACGCGTAGGAGCGTGTATGCGAATTATACCTTTTCGAGCTCGTCTTGGATCTCCTGAAGTTTCTCGATGCAGAGGACGAGCTTCTCATCAATGGCGTCCGAGTTGTTTTCCTCTTCTACTTTCTCTACTTTCAGTTTTTTTCCCTTGTCGACACCCATCGTCGCTGCCTTGGACAGTAACTCTAGCTCTGTCTCCCCCCCTTCTCGCTCGTAATACCTTTGCCTAAAACCCTAGTGGCTCTCTCCCTCTGTCGCTCGCTTTTGTAGTGTGAAATGGGGAGTGTGTGAGGTAAAACAGAACAAGAGTGTTAGGGTTTTGGGAGCTTATTATATCCTCAGGGCCTGGATATTGAGTACAAGTAGACACCCAATAGCAGCTTCAAAAATGTTCGGCAGAAAATATTTTCGTCATTTCGCAAGAGCTCTTGTGGGTAATTTGGGTACTCTGTATCGTAGTTAACTGCACTTTCGAGTTTCGATTCTTCGAACTTCGAGGGAAACTAGTACATGATCTTGGTCGCTTAATTTAATAGGTTTTGTTGGGGATGTTCTAGCCTACCTAGCCACCAACGGTTCAGATCAATTGCACTTTAAGAATGATCACCACGTTCATTGTGTTTGTATTCCAATATTTTAGGATATAAAAATTTTTAGCAAAATAAATACATTCAAAATTTTTTAATTTTTACACCTACACTTTACCTTTCACAAACCCTAATAAATCTTAAAGATTCTCAAAATTTTGAAGATCCCAAATATTTCGAGAATATTCTCCAAAATTTTGGCAAACAAACATATCCAATATATGACTCTTTTTTGAAAAATGTTTAATGCATAAATTTAATCTTAGTTTACAGGAACAGAAAATTAACCTTTTGTCACAAAATGAAATTGGATCTCAAGTTTCATTTAAACCAATATTCACTTTATAGATTTAGAGTTATTATATATTTAAGGCTCATGATTCTTTATAACTCTTTTACCTAAATTATGTAGTATAATTTAAAAATAAATAAATACATAAAGAATTAAATGTTGTAAGGTCCACACTTTTAAAAAATCACATATGTAACATTAAAATATTATAAGATTCATATGTTGTGCCTATTTATTTATGATACAAAAAGAAGATCATGAACTATATTTTTAACTCTTTATGTCAAAAATGAGTTGCTTATGTTAATGCCTAAATTTTAAAAACAACATATAGAAAAATTCTATCTGCCCAATTTTTTTTTAATGGTCCAAAATAATCTTAACATTTAAAAATTGAGCAACAGTGAAAACACTCTTGAGTAGCACTAAATGATTTTCTTGCCTAGGAAAATTGAAAATAGAACAACATTTCCAAGTAAAACACCTATTTTTACTACTTATGCACTATCTAATTTCTACATTTTTTTTCAATTTTTTTTCATGACAAGACACCGCAACAGAGTTATAGAGTTTTTTTTCAGTTAAGCCCACCCCTAAGATACAAACCCTGGGTGTTTGGGGAGCCCCCAACCTCACAACACCGGGTAAGTCCGAGTTTGATCACGGCAGGCGTCGAAACTGGGAGGGAGACCCCATGCAACAGGCCCGGCACCATCCGAGCTACCCCGTGGGGGCGAGTTATAGAGTTTAGTTTCTCGTGTGTTGGATTTTTTTTTTAAGCCAACAAATTATAGGTTACCCAACTGGGCCGAACCAAGATCCCATCATAGAAATAGTTTCCGGATCCGGCCCAAATTTAACATTAAGCAACGAGACACTCGAGAGTCGAATGTTAATCAGGCTTCCGAACCTTTTCAAATTTGTGTGATTCTCGTTTGAGATTGGTATCGTACAACCATTAGTTGATAGTTATGGGAATTCGAAGCAAGATATTTTGATGGCTAAAAGCAAGCGCAAACAACTATCCGGTCGAGTTTAGAATCCAGAATCGTAAGAAAAACAGAACACAATATTTTATACTGTAGCAACTTTTCAATGGAAGTGAGTTCTGGTGTGACTTATCTGGCTTCAGGGGCGACATTGAGGGGTCGCCTCTGGTTGTTTTCTGGGAGACAAGACTTTTTTATTATCTGCTGTACTTTTTCATAGTTGGTTTTGCATGTTTGTCAGTGGGACGCACATCAGAAGGACAAATATTATCTTATGAGGTCGATAACTTCTGTATGCCTCACCATTTTCTATGGCTCTTGATCCCTTTCCATAAAGGGTTCCGCCAATTTCTCGGGTATGCTTCCTTTTAGGTTTAGGAGGGGACCGTTCTTTATGGTTCTCGAAAGCTCCATGTCCCCGTTGTAATGCCAAGACATTTCTCACTGTAATGGTTGATGAATCTACTCTGTTTCCAGTGGTAAACATGCTTTTGGGCTTATGGCAGTGTTAGATTGTAACTTAGACCCAGAAGATCGGGGGATTCTTGAATCCCCATCTTTCAGCCTTCTTATGGAGAACTCTTCTGTTCACTTCGTTCAGTCTAAATGCTCATTATGATGAATATCCTTCTTTCCAATATATGGCTACAGTGCTACTATTACTGGTCCAGAGCAACCATTAATACCACCGTCAGCAGTTTCAATCCAACCCTATTGTCCCATCAGAAACATTCCGTTAGGAGTACCTCTAGCTTCATTTCATTAGATGAGACCAAGATAATTCCATCTTCAATGTCCATGTTTTAAGATTGGGTGTGACGGGGAACTTCATCCCACCTTCCCACTTGCATGTGCATTATGGCTCGTCTGCCTTCGCTTTCCTTGCCTTCACCAAATCATGCACATGGCACTTCTTCCCTCACAACTTTGTTTTAGCCATTTGGAAGTTTCCTTATGATCTGATTTCTCAAAGGCCACAGCCTGCAGCCATATGAATCCTATTAACAGAAAAATACGGTTTGGCATGCATAGGATCAAATGCTTAAACAAGGAGTGTGGTGCTGCTTGTTAATCCCGGTCCGGTCTGACTTGTACAGAGAATTCACTGTTACAATCCAATAGTTCTACTGCTGGTTGAAAGGAGTAGACGAAAATTGTGTGGGAAATGTTTACTTTATTTCCAACCTAGCTCCCTTGGGATGAAAGGAAAAGATGCGACAATGGGATCCACCTTGGTTGTAAGATGGCAACAGTATTTAATGTAGCCACCCAACTTGCTCATGCATATAATGGCTCGAGAATCATGAGTTGAATGTGTCACTGTGAACAACATTCCTTAACTGCTTCCATCAATGGAATGATATATTCCTCCAAGGCTCTTCATTCGTTCATGGAGAGACCTGATCTCTTGTGTCCACAAATGGGTGCTTTGTTGTATGCGAAGATATCTGCCCTTCAAACACTGAAAATCCTGGAAACAAGCTATTTCAAAGTCATATGATTGTGTTCACTAAAAGCCCACTGACTCTCTTGATTATTTTCACAGCTATATTTCTATTATACTTGTTGCTAGGAAAGCCATGGCTGAACGTTCCTCTGGTAATTTTGGTTTTTGTAACACTAAAATCTGACCAGACAAGAATTGCTATAAAAGTTTGTGTCGGAATACTGCTAAAAGGAAACAGTGAGCCAGGGATCATTCGATTCCCAAATCTTACTTTCTGAATCTTGCATTTCCTTATGGAAGGATTTGTCATTGTCGAGACAGAGACATTCCAGCCCAAAGTTCATATATGTAGGCTCAGAACTTGGGTAAACGTGTTTCTCTAAAAGCAGACTTGGTTGGCAAATTAGAGATCAGAAGCTCCATTACAGGAATGATCACCTGTAGGTTGTAAATCAAGAGAACACGAATAAAAGTTTTAACTGTTGAAAGAAAGAAGCTGGACAAGGGTGGTCAGAATCTTGTCGTTAACTAAACTAGAACTCTCTCGGTTCTTCAGGATTGCGCCTGTCTTTAAACGACACAAAAGTTACGGATATAAAATTGTCTCATCTTTAGAAAGAAATTGGTAGTTGAGCGAGCGGAGTTCATATAAAATGGATATCTAATGAGTAGATAACAGTATATTTCAGATTTACAGATCTTAAAAAACCATATCATACAGAAAAAGTTCTAACAATGTCCCTCTGGACCTCCTTACATTAATTAAAACACGAATAGCGATGCACATGCAAACTGCAAAAGGAAAATCCGTCTCGACCCTCGAGGCAATCATGCTGCACTCATGGCAACTCACGGTCTTTCGCCTTGACTTCGAGTTGGTACTTCTTAACTTGCACAGACGAATCCAACCTTTGACTCTGTAGCGGCTCCAATTTTGGCCTGTCTTTGGTTCTGTACGCAGTCTCAGCAACACTGACTGCTTTGTGACTCTTACAACTCAGTAGTCCGCTTGGACGGCTTCTTGGCACCGCCTTGTCCACTTTGGATTTGGTTTTGGCCACAACAGGGATCTTATTAGTTTCTTCCAGATTCTTTTCATCATAGGCAGTATTGAGTGAGATTTCAGCAGCACTGGCTGTGACAACACTCCACTCAATGCTGGCCTCACTTGGCTCGTACTTGTTGGTGGGAGTCATAGAGCTGGACATGCAATCAGAAGCTTCACCGGTGAACGGCTTTTCACTGCTGGATAGGTTCTCTATCTCAAATAAATCCGAGCTAGTATCACTTCCCATATCATCATCCATACAGCCAGCACAAGAATTAGTAGAACGACTTTGGGCTTTTGGAATGGCATCCCAAGCTAGAATGGAGAGTTTCCTCTCTAAGTTTTTCACAATGTCACCCTTCTTCATGATATGCGATCCGAACACCTCAAGAGATTCTCGTGGCTCTTCTTCTTTGGTCTTCTCCTCTTCCCACTGCAACTTAGGCTTTAAATTTTGTACCCCAGAACTTGAAATAGGGAACAAAGAATACTTTTCGCTGTTTGACCGTTCAAAACTTGGGCCATGAATCTCATCCTTCATATGAAAGCGTGGTTGGAACTGATTGGGATTAATTTGAGTTGCTTTTCTCCTGATCTCTTTTCCATTAATCCCTCCATGGAAAATATCCTTTTGGATATCAAGTGATTGCTTATCAGAACAAGGCCTATTGCAGATGAAACCAGAAAATTTTATCTTTCCATTTACCTTCTTTCCGGTATTCTGGGAAGGTAGCCTGTGGGAACTAGGTAATAAAGCGGTTTGGCTCTTCCAACTTGCTTCAGAACTTAAGCTAGGAGTTCCTGGCCTGCTCTTTAGTTTCCTCCAGTACAGACCATCGCGGAAATCTTTCTTAAGCGCGTGCTTACTTGCATGACTGTCAGCACTTCTGGGACTCTTATCATCCAGTTTCATGTTGAAGTATTTGTCAGCACCAAAGACACTGATCTCACCCTCTTCGGTTCTGGTTCTCTCTATGCACATCAATGATGGAGTGGTTCGGATTGAATTGATGGCAGGAGGAGGATGCTGAACTGACTTGGCAAGTTTAAGTACAGACCCCTCTCCTGCTCTGCTGAGGAAAGTGGTGTTGTTCTTATCAGTGTCCATGGTAACGGAGAGTTTGCTTTGGAGATGAGAGCACAAAATGGGCCGAGAGTTTTCAATGACGGGGAGCTCAGGAGGATTTCAAAAGGGAGACAGAGCACAGAGAGGTAAAAGATGGTGGTCTATTCGATACAACAATCTGTTGTGTGAGGGAGGCGTGAAGATACACTTTCCTTCAAAACAAATTTATACAAGTAGGCTTGTGGAGGGCGCAATACAGAAGGGTTTTGGGTCCTACTTGCTTAATGTCTTCATCAATTCACTAATACTCTTTTGATCGCAACAGCGTGGGCAGATATCCATGCACTCTCCTGGACTAGTGATTTATTTACATCATCACGACGGGGTAAAGTTTATGTCTAAAACTTCAGCTCTAACAGGTTTTAATAAAGATTGTGATGTTACACACATTAATTAATTCCATCAGATATATTAATGAACCATTTATGGAAGCTCAAGTTTGACCATGATATGGAAATTGGCTTTGCCTCTGCAATTTTTACATTTTCATTCTCGTACGCCTTTTACGAACACACATTTGGACAAGTTTTCACCATTGTTATTACCTCTTAGTAGTCACGTTATAGCCTCTTCCATCTAAGCTTGGCATATTTGTTTGTGCGGTGCTCACTGTTGCCAGAGCAATCAAGGGAGAAACTCTGAAATCCAGCAGACTAGGCTAATAACTGTATGTTAGGGCATTTATAAAACCAATGTTCTGTTTTCCCTAGATGTGAACCTGTTTCGATGATGTTAACAGTTCTAGGGAAGCTACTTCGCGCACATCATTGAACATCAACTGTAAGATCCTCAAAGAGAGAGGGCTATAACAAGAATATAATTGCTAAAATTAACGTGGAGCTTTAAGAATTTAAGAAACCTATCAATTTACTATATCTAGCACAGGAAACGGGAGAATCGACACCTATGGCAATAGTCACGTCCCTTGGCCACGGTGGGTATAAATATGAATTTGAAATGGAGACGGTTTCTGCAATACTTGCACTGAAACTTTCGTCTTATTTCCTTTCACCGTGAAGATGTGGAGTTGTTTCCACCTGCAACCCAATACTGTTTCACGGCAAACAATATCTTCTCCGGGACAAGAGGTCCATCCTCATGATCCACCATTTTTGAATTCCATCTCATTCCTTTCACGATTCTTTTAACCTTGCTTAGCACATCCACTTGGTCGCGGAATATGACAGCTCCTTCAGGCCGCAGGATACGATCCATCTCCAAAAGAATGTCTTCCGCATTGCACCTGCATTAGTTTGGTGTTCAGCAAAACAATCTAAACACAGAAATGAATCCCATCTATGAAGATTTAAGAAAACTGATGGCAAGGCAATTGTCATCCCCAAGGTGGTTCCTCCTCACCCTTCCCGTTTCTTCCAACTTGTACCAATGATAGGGACACGAAGCATAAAATTAGAATTCAACAGCCCAACTGTTTCATTTCTTTTTATTTAATACGGAATGGAGGTGGGCTCACAAGTTACCAAATATCCAATTAGCAAAGAAAATAGAAATCCTTTCTATTGGATTGAGGAGTGGTGGCGGTATTCTTCTTATTTGCCTCCTTACAACAACGAGGATGTACACTGTAAAGGTTACAAAAAGGCAGCCTCTATTTTCATCAGAATCAAGTACGATATAACTTCAAAGAAGACTTACTTGTCTTTGTATAAGCTGAAAACACCATTTGCATGAATAAGATCGTATGTCCTAGGATACGTGGAGAACGCTTCACACCTGGTTGAAAAAGGAGAGAGATTATGAATAAATGAAAGTCATTTGTGAAGTGACGAAGGATGAGATGGAAGCAAGCATGCAGAGTTCAGCTTCAACACCTCACAAGCAAAAGCTTGCACTAAGTCATATTTTTCTAACTACTGCTGTTCTAAATGTGTAAGAACAAGCCCGAACTAGTCATGTACCACCAAATACATTCAAACTATCAACTTCAAGCAGAAATATAAGTCTTTCAATGACAAGAGGAAATAATTGCTCACATATGAGCTCAACAGATCATCAAATGCATAATGAAATGTTATGCAGCTGAAATTTATTTGATAATGCTTCCTATTCCTGCATCCTTCATTAATTCATCAACTGCAGCAAAGAATTTGTCGCATAACGTGATGATCAGCAAAGCCCCAAAGAATAGAGTGTTTTAAATCCCATAAAAATAAATAAAGTAAGAGGATCTTTGTTTTGTTATCTAACCGTATGAAGATTTCATTCAGTTTTAATTATAAAAGGAGTCCTCAAGCTTCTTGATAAATGCTTTACCCTGGTTCTCCTATCTCCTCTGTTTAAATTGAGGGCCCTATTTGGCGCTTAGCAGATGGGATGATTGTAAAAGAACAGCAAGATATGCGAGTCAAGCCCTAACCCACTGAGCATACGAGAACCAAATTCCTGTTAGTATGTGGAAATTCAGACTAAATTTACCACCAAAATTATCTAGCCAATTCCTCCTAGAACTTCTTAAAGTTCTTGTTGCTTCATCTCCGTACCAGTGCAATCAAGGCTCCTTTTCTCATAAGAAGTAGCAGTGAGTGTTTTTTCGTGTGTTAGCCAGGTAACCAATTATACTTAAAGCATTGATGAAACAAAAAAAAGACACATCTTAGAAGTTACCAATCATGATATATGCCGATCAATCCACGCTCATATATAACACCCAGGGTGTCCTTCTCAGCTATTGTTGGCATAACATTCATAACCCACAACTTGGGAGATTCAAGAGCAGCAGCAAAACTTCCCAGACCAGCATTCATGTCCATAATGTTGCGATATCTCCCCGAATGAATAATTTTGTTGATCCTCTTATAAGCATTCACATGCTTCTTCCATGACCGGTTTTCCTCCTGATATGTCTCAACAGATAATCCAGGAATGGATCCACTGGATATTCTGAACGGAACAGCATTGAGTCTTTCTGGAAATGGCTTCCATGCTCCACCAGAAACTTCATCTGCTCTAGTTTCAGGATAAGGAGTTGCACATGTTTTCATCTTCTTATACCTAGACACCACCAGAAGATAGATTTTTCAGAGGAAATTTTACAAGGTCTCCAGAGTATCATGAGAAAAACAATCCTCCATTTTCACCTTCGGTAAGGTTATATAAAACAAGTTGAGGAGAAAAAAGAAACAAAAACATATATTGTGCTACCATGAATTTTTGCAAGTCATAGTGTACCCTCAAACTACCAAAAAAATTGTGATGAGAGATTGGCCATTGAAATGGACGAAAAGTAGACACATGGTACAATCATAATGACCAGATCGTACGGAATGGACACATTGCAAATCTTTTATAAGTTGAGGGTGGAATGTGTAGAAAGTGATAGTCTAATTTATGTATTAAAAAACAATGGTGCTCGGTTGTGCAAAGTGTAATTTCCCCAAACATGTTCATGTTAAACAATTTGAATTCCTCAAATCTACCATTACATGGTTTACAAATATAGACCTCTTTGCACCGTAAAAATTTTGTTTGGACCAAATCTAAGATATCATTTTGAACCTAAAATCATTAATACTTGTCATCCAACAATCCTCTTCTTTTCTTTTACATTCACAAGACGTAAAAGAAACAAAAGGCATTATGGAGGGAACATAAACAAGCGTGTAGAACATACATCACTGAAAATCGGTCCAAAGTAACACAGAGCACTCAAGAGGTACATCTCTTGAAAGTAATTATTGCAGTAAAAATTGGGTGCACCTATATATTTCAGACAAATCATTTGCTTGCCCAGTAAATATCCGATAAGTTCAATGAGAGGGAGGGAGGGACAGGGAGGAGAGAGAGAGAGAGAGAGAGAGAGAGAGAGAGAGAGAAATTCGGATAAAGTCATACCAAACATCAGCAGCATATTCTGGTTCACAAATCTCATGTTGAGAATTTTGATCACGGCAATTATCACTAGTTATTCTTTTCCTCCAAATGGCAATTTCACCATTCTCATGCTTCTTTTCCCAGCAAAGAAGTTTGGCAATCTCTTCAATCTTCCTTTGTTCCTCCTCAAGTTCTTCTTTAGGACGTTGCCATGCTTGGTAATTGTTCCTCCAGTTGATGGGTGGACCAGAAAGTACCCAGTAACCACCAGGGCTAAGAACTCGATCAACTTCCATCATGTACATTCCATCTGCAGGAGCATAATAATGATGTCAGGAATGAGTTTCAGCAACTGAATGTGATAATAGATATTAAAACCAAACGAAAGGAAGCAACATTGATTACGAAGAACACAAGTTCATCAGAAAAAGAAGGCACAGCTCAGTTGACAAAAGGGACCACCTGCATGTAATTTTAGCTTCAGATCAAGAACTTCCGGATTATACAAGGTCAATAAGTTATAAGGCTCATCCTAGGCATGTATCAAAGCAAACAAGTAACTTTTAAGCTGAGTTTGAAGAATTCAAGCTTGATATGTGATGGCAGTCTTAACAGAGAAAAAAAATTCTAGCAGTACTTATGCGTAATTTAGGTCACTAGCAATTGAACCTAATGCTGTATCAGCACAAAGCTATTTGTATTGCACTTGGCTGGCTCATGGTTTCCCAATATATTCCACAGAAAAATAAATCATTATCCTCACCATTTGCGCCCCATGGAATCAAGCAACGGGAACAATGTGCCATGTCAAAGGCTCTAGAAGGATATGGAAGCTTTATGGTTCCAAGAACACCAATAACTGCAGGAACACCTCTTTCCAAGGCAAATTGAACTTGTGCTTCATGAGAGTCCCTTGGTGCAAATGACATGGCTATAACATTTTTCTTCAACAGGTAAGCACCCCAACTTGCAACCTAGTTATACCATTCATTACAAATAAATCAACTATAATGGAAAGTGACAGAAAGTAACTGCACTTAGAAAAAAACAAAAAAAAAGGACAGAAAGTAACTGCATAAGATGACCAAACACAGATACCCATTAGGGAAACATATTACATCTATGAGTATATAGCACTGCAAATAAAAGTACCACTGTATGCTATGAATCACACAACGATGACAAAATGCTATGCATCAATAAGGGGCAAACTATGGTTCTATAAGACCATTTAAGGACATGAAAAAAGAACAATTAAAGTCCAATTGAACTTACCCCACAGCCTGTATCCAAAGCAGTTCTAACCATCCCATTGTCCAGTGGAATCACCGATGCAAGTTGATTAATATATGCATCTGCTCCCTGAGGAAACTGTGTCCCTCCACCAGGGAACCTAAAAACATTGCCTTCATATTGAATCCAATTCTGAACAGCCTTCTCAACTGTCAAGCTCTTATAAGGTGCATTTGCATAGGGCACATAGTCACGACTTTTAGGCCATGGAAATGGATTTGCATATCCTTTGGGTGCTGGAATAAGACAATGCAGCTTGTCATTTTCAGGAGGGCAATGTCGTTCCCTATAGATCATACTTTCTCGGGGGAATGTCATTGCCCGCATTTGATCTTGACAGGGTGTGTAATCAATGTAATTATCATCACATGGCTTGAACTCCTTAACTTCTGCTTCAGATTCATCAAGAGTCCCAGCATCACCACCGTGATGGGTTTCATAATTTAGATTAGAAAGGATACTGCAGTCTGTATGCTTGGTGATCTCCAAGGCTATGCTGTCTCCCTTTCCAAAACCACTTCGCTGCCATGCCCCCAGTATATAGAAGAAACAACATAACCCAAATACAATGAAAATAGACATTGAACTCCTACTTCTGTTTTCTCCAGAGTTCCCTTTTGTCGCCATAATGCCCCTGAAAATTTTTCTACCCAGGTTAGGATTTCAAAATCAATCAAAGACATAAATGCACGACACCTACAGAATACAGAGCACAATAGCAAAGAAGTCAGAATGGAAAAGAAAAAAGATAAACTTAAGATTTAGGGCAAAGGACCATTTAACTAGAAAGTAGAAAATGTGAAGTAAAAAAAATATATCTCGGCGTCAATGGTACTCTTAATAAGGCTCCGAGAGCTGAATCAATCAAAATTTCCTAATAAGAAACATTGATTTCTTTAAAACAAAAAAAAAATTGAGAAACATTGGGAATCAAGCATTTCATACTCGGGTACTTGAAAAACCCAAATTTCCCTCTCAGCTGAGACAAAGCCAGCTATAGCTTGACACGAGAAACCGTACCTGTATAGGCTGTATTCCTCTTTAATTGGAAAACAAAGAGACAAACCCACTAACATCTTGTTTCTTCCCTTATTCAATTTTACTCCGTGAACAAAGGAATCGGCTGTACAAATTGGTAGCAAACGGTTTAAAGAGAGCACAGTGACATTCTATTCGTTAACCAATGAGAAGTGACACAGTAAAACCAAAAAGAAACACAGAGCACCAGAGGTTGCAGGCTCAAGATCACAACAATGAAAACAAATAATGGGTTACGGAAAATACGGATCTAAATTCAGAGACCCAAAAGGCTTACTGATCTCAGAATGACCAAAAAAATCCGCAATGTCTCTGTGCCGTTTAAATCGGATTCATATCTTCATCTTTCAACACCCGTAAGCAAGCAAGAGATAGAGAGAGAAGGTTCGCCCAGACACTCACTGTTAGAAAAATGGAAAAGGAGATGATACTGCTGAGGCGGGACACGCTCTCTTTCGCTCTTTCTGTGAAAAACACAGAAACAGAGGAGAATATGCGATTGCAATCCGTCTCTCTATCTTCGTTCACTGTTATAACTCAACCCGACTCCATTATTTTGGTTAGTTAAGATCTGATGCTTTCAACGCAACGTAGGAACTAGGAAGTTTGCTAATCAGCCAATTAGATTCAGCCGTTTCACTTATCCAACCGGTGATGGCTATATGCTTTTTATCAATTGGCGGGGGGATTCTCGCTTATAAAAAAATATTGATCAAATTCATTTTCCGTAATTTTGAAATAATAATTATGTTCCCAAAAAAGAATTATCAAAGAAAAAATAATAACAATTATTTTCTTTGGTTTTTAAATTTTTTTTTTGGAGACATATGCAACATTTTCTCGTACTGAGTGAATTATTTATTAGATAAAATTGGAAATCTATGAAGTCTTAAAAAAACATGGTTGTGTAAGGGAGAGTTTTGTTATTCTTTATTTATTAATATTTCAAATAAAAAGATTCAGACCATATCTTTGGACCCGACCAACGACAAGGTTAACTCGTACTTTTCTAGGAACAACATCGATAAGAACAGTGACTTAAAAAAACAATTTGTCGAGAGTGGGATTTGAACCCACGTCATGAATCACATTAGTTTGGTCTTTCCACGTGCTCTAATCTAAACCAGATATAGCAGGGAGAAGGGCAGGTCGCGCGCCTCCTAAGTAGCAGAAGCACAGATCAAACTTGTTCGTTGAAGCTCAGTAACCAAACCATTCAAGTGACAGCTAAATACTGCGAAACAATTTGCATTTGGAGAGGTATTTTTCTATCCAAATTGGACCATCCAATTTGTCAGCAAATTTAGAGACGATTTTCATCACTAATAGAGACCTTTCTCCAGGCAGTTTACCAATTATAATCAGGCTAGACCGGGAATCAAATGGATCAAATGTAAGATAGATTTTGAGGTTGTCGTCCAACTCAATCAACATATTAGAGAGGATCTTTATCCTCGGCCGATACCTTCCTCCATGCATTTTAGCAATTCTGATCAGGCTGTACCGGGAGTCACATGGATCAAAGATAAGATGGATAGATTTCCTGGTCGCTCTAGTTGAAAGGCCACCCATATCATATAACATAACAAAGCCTACTTTCACTTAGAAAAAAAGACGGAGCCTACTTTCCATAACAACGATTAGTATGGAGAATCAGGCATTCGTTCCTATCCGTACTTCCTTCTTGGTTGGTTTGGATCATATCGGTAGAGTTTGTGCAATGGACAGAAATGAAGATGCCCAGTAACTCATTGAAAAAAATGTGTTGGCTAATGTATAAACAAGGAAAAAGAGAACCGAGGAAAGAAGAGTTGTACCGAAGATTTTATCTTAGCATACAAGATAGAGTTCCCTTAGCCGTGCAGTGAGCGGTACTCCATCCACAGTGCTGTCTACGGATCCTTTCCCGGATTCGGGTTCGTATTAGTCTTCCTAGAGGCTTAGTCCGAAGGCCCTAGGGATCCAAATATATACCTCAACAAAATCTAGAAAACACACACTTTCATCTTTCACATGCTGACCCCCATTTGCTGATGGTCCTTCGAGCACTATTTCAATTCATTGCTTTCATGCTGCACCCTCCCTGTTATCTCCAAGCATAAGCCATTGGTCAGGCCCTTGTTCGGTTGTCTACCTTTATCTGGTTTCTTACTGGGGCCTGGGTCCACAAAGACTGGTTGAACCTTCAGAGTTGGGTTTGGTTTGATCCTGTTCACTTCTCTTTCCTCAAGTGGCCGTAGAATTCTGTTCTCTGAATCTAATTCTGAAACTTCATCTTCATTCAAAAGAACCTGTAAAACATATACATGTGGAAGAAAAGAACACACCTTGAAAGTTGCTTCAGAGTCAAAGAGCAGTAAGAAAGAAAGCAGCAGATATATGTTATGGGCAATGCCTAAGAGAGAACTTAATGAGCATCTAGGTCAAGGGGGGAGAAAGAAAAAAAAATCCTCGGAAGATTTACATGAACATAGATGGGAGAAGGTAATAAGGGATCCTAATGACTTTATTCAATGCTTCTGTGGGCGTACTAACAAACTAGAGAGGCGGAAACATAACTGGGTACTTTTCTTATGAAGGAACGGGAAGGGTGAGAGGAAGAGAGAGACAACTCAATAGATACTTGCAAAGAATACAGTACTAACAATGAAAAGGTCAAACTAGTGCCAAATCCAACTGAATGAATAGAAAATCATGCAGCAACCAACCCAACTGACAAAGAAATATATGTTACTTAATTAGGGGAAGCAGAAAAAACCTTGCGGCCAAGCAAGTCAAAAGTCACAACCACTTTATTTCGTTTAGCGCGTTCAGCTTCTTCAATCTCCTCTTGTTTCTTCCTTAGAAGGTCTTTTTCCTGGAAGAAAAATATTGACATAATTCAAAGCATACGCAAAAGTTTTAGTAGAAGCATTACCATATGCTACACCTATACAGGTTAGGAGAAAGTACATACCTCCGTAGACAGCCAACTGTTTCCTTCAATTTCATAGTAGTCACTCTGGTCATCAATAACTGTTGTACGTGCCGCAGAGTCCCGGTCATATTCAACAAGCCTCTTCGCATAAGCTTCTGCTGCTGTTTCGGCATCTGATTGGGGAGGCAAAATTACATCTAGACCAGCATATGTGCTCCCTTCCCTCAGAACAAGTGCACCACAAAAACTGCAAGGCCCTTCTCCCTCTTGTTCACAAACTATCTTGCCACAAGATAAACAATTGCTCACTAGTTTGTGGCGACGGGCTTGGCATGAGCATGGTTTCCCCTGCTGAAATACAATTGACCCTTTTGCAGCCTCTGCAAGTGAAACAACTTTCCCAGTTTTCTTCTTCCTAGAATTGACTTGATTCCCTTTCTGCGTGTTTCTTGCCTCACCAGGCTCAGGTTGGACCTGGTTTTGCTGATAACTGGACGCAACATGTTTTTTTGGTTCTGCCTGAGAACTGGGGGTCGAAACCACTTTTGGAGTTTTAAATGATTTCTTGGTTCCACTGCCAGAACCTTCATCTGAGCGGGGTTTGACATACGCTTGTAATTTAGAAGTTGGAACATCCAGGGTGCTGTTGCCGATATCTGAGTGACCTCTCCGCCGTAAATATTCCTCAATCACACTTCTGCCCACTTCCTGGCCAATAATATTCTGCACAGCAAAAATAGCATAATAATTCCCCATGTTTTCAACAGCGGATGTAACAAACAATCTACTCATAGCATCCAAATAGAAGGATAAATATTGAATGCCATCTCTGCAAAACATAAGGAACTGGAATTCTGTTAAGACTCCGTTTAAGCAACGTCTCCATCAATGTGTTTGATTCTTCATGTTTTAAGGAATTCATACTCAGCCAATACAGGTACTTTCCATGTTTCTTTGCTAGCACTCAAGTGATATGTATATCTAAAATATCCACAAGGAAAAATAGATTACTATCAAGTTATATGTTCGACATTCAAATTTCAAAGCCAATAGCAACTTTTCTATGATAAAGACGCTATATTCATTCAAAATACAAACCCAATATGTCAAAAAGAGAAGACATTATACGCATCAGCAGAGCTATAATGTCAATCCACACGCCTAGCTTTTCCTACTCCATGATTAGAATAGGTTTCAGGTCCATATATGAGACAACTAAAACATGCCTTCAACTTCCATGAATCTATACTTCCTACTTACCAAAAAAATGAATCTATACTTCCTATTTATGCTTCCCTTATTCAGGAACTGCTGCTTTTTCTCTTTCACTACACCAAACCCACAAACTTTTGCCCAAACATATACAGTTGATTCCATGGGGGGGGGGGGGGCTGAGGGGCCAAAAATCAATGAGACTTTTTTAATGATTTTCTTCTGTTTTTTGCATTTTTGACCGCCAAAATTTATCTGTGTAACAGGCTCCCCAAATATCCAATTCTGGCTTAGTCCCTGTCCATGGGTACCACGGGGACCATTGGCATGCTACTAATGCATGTTGCACTTTCGGAACCTTATTGCCTCACCTACTGGAGAAGCAAAAAATAACTTAGATAGTTTTTGTTTTTGTTTTTTTTTTTTGGGTCTCCAGTTGATTCAGTCTTCGCATTTTTTCCCCTTTTGGTCTTGTTGAACGTCTTTACGCCACATTTGAATGGTAGGATTCATTAGCTTCCATAAACTACAGTAATCTCTACGAAACACACAAATTCTCAAACAAACATGTTCCGAATAAAAGGTTTAAATCCAAAATCTCAAGCAGAGAAGAGATTCTGAGGAAGACCTACAATTTGGAATACCCATTAACCAATAAAACAACATCAAATATATATATAGAGAGAGAGAGAGACAGAGAGCGATTACGTCAAGGTACTCCTTGGCGTCTTGGGGATGAGCGAGCTCGCAGTAGGAGACCAAGCCGGATATCATATCCGTATCCATATCTAAGCCCAGACCCGTCTCTATCCTTTGGCAAAGATCCACCAGCGCCTTCTCTAACCACTGCCCAGGCGTCTCCATTCTCACCCCGTCCTTTTCTGAACTGGAAACCCGAGAGACGAGTCTGAGTTTGTCAAACAACGAACCAAAATTTTAGGGTTAATGGCACTGTAGATGATGTCGTCTTTTAATAAAATAGTGTATGGTAAACTTTTCTGTCCTGAAGTCACGTATTCGGATTAAAAAAAAAAGGCGTTAAATGACTGACGATAGTTGCTGACGTGGCTTTTTTGCCACGTCAGCAATCAATGGGAGGGAGACATGTTTAAAAATCTAGCTCAGCAGTGACTCATCAATATTCTCCACTCCTCCTCCTCTAGTCAAATAAGGGCCACGTATGCCATTAAAAAGAAAGAAAAAAAATAAAACTGAAATGATGGGAAAAAGGGACGATGTCGTGCCAGCAAACTAAAAATTGATGACTAAGGGACGACGTCGTCCCACCAAACTGAATTCCCCCTGCCAGCCCCCCTTCCTCCCCCGATAGCTAGCATTTGCCTTCCCTCAATTCCAGCCCTAGCGCCTCCTGGACAGTTTCCCTAAGCTGCGAACCCCAGCAGCTCAATAACTCCTATTGTATACGCACCCTCTAATCCTCGCAGTCTACACAACCAGATCCCCATTGCACCATCCTCGCAGTCTATAACACCAGCAGCCAGTCATCTCATCGGCACCCACAAAATCCTATTTGCTACACCCTACTCCGTAAATCTACTCCCCTCTGCAAACCACATGTCTATTCACCTACCTTGTCAGTAGCAAGCCCTAATCCAAATCAAGCCAAATGTAAGCCCAGAACAGAGTTCAATCTAAATGGTGCAAGAGCCAAGCTAGAGCATTATCCATCCACCCAAATTCAGAAAATACAAAACAAGCTAAGATTTGACACTTACTATCCCGATCAAATGCACCCAGTCAAAGTGATTAAAGCCCATTTCAACCACAACTTAACCTCACACAACCACAGTTGATTATCAGTTGGGGAGGCTAGGGTTAGAATTGGGGAAAAAATGCTCACTGTCGGGGGAGGAAATGGGGGCTGGTAGGGGTAAAGGGAGTTGCAGGGACGACATCGTCCCTTTTAGTCATGACTTTTTTTTTCTCGTATGTTTTGTTAATATTCAGTTTTATTATTTTTTATTTTTTAAAAGGCTTGCGTGTCTTCATCTCATTGGTTATGCCACATCAGCAACCGTCGTTAATTGTTCGACGCTGAAGGGATGAAATGACTCTTTTTACCAGTATGTGATCTCAGGGACTATTTTGTCGAAACACTTACCTCAAGGGTTATTTTGTTAAAACATGTACCACAGGGACCTATAGTGCAATTAATCCAAAATTCTATCAACGCGTAGTTTAAGTGAAAATTAAATAAGTCCTTAAATTTTAAAATAAATAAAATTAGGCATTGAAATTTAAAATCATTCACATTTGAATGGTCTTAAAATGACTAAATTCTTAATAGATTTTAAACTTTAGGGACTAATTTGATGGATTTTAAAATTGAAGGGCTTATTTGATTTTCGATCAAAGCACAATGACCAATTTTGTATTTATCTATTAAAAAAAATATTCCTTTGTTTATTTTTTTATAAACTTTTTGTTTATTTTTTCATCAATTCTTCTATTCTCTTCACTTTTTTTACCGATAACTAAAATTTTAGTACTACACTCAAAAAAATTTAGGATAAAAAGTTACTAAAATTGTATTCTCAAACGCTATAGGTGGTGTTTGTTTGTGAAAATTTTGGGTGGTGAAAATGTTAGGGTATTGAAGTTGGTGAAAAGGGTATTGAAGTTGGAGAAAAAGTAAAGATATTTTGTTGGAGTTGGTAAAAAAGTGAAAAAAGAAAAGATTTTAGTAAATATTATAATAATAAAAAATTATTTGATATAAAAAATTATTAATTGTAGATAATACACTTGTGCTTTTGATCTTCTAAATTTTTAAATTTAGGACTTGTGCTAGCCGCACTTTTAGTGGAATGGAGGTCCTGTCCTAAGTTTTGTAAATTAAGTGGATGATCATTTGAAAGAAAATTGTAGGATTCTAATAAAATTGTGAATATTTAGGTGATGTTAAAGTTGTATTGGTATACGTGCAGAAGTTATTAAAAGAGATTTATATTTGTAAAAAAAGAAGGTAATAAAGTGTTGTATTGAAATACGTATTTTTTTGTAATGTTTTGATTGTAAATATAAAAGTAGGATGGAAATCCTAAAAATTTGGTGTAAACTAAAATAGCCTAAGCTGCGTTTGTTTCGGCGTAAAATGAGGAAAATGAGAAAATAGTTGCTGTTGAAAATATTTGCAGGGAAAACAAAACAAGTTTTTGGTTAATTCCTTGAAAATAAACATATAATGTTTGGTTGTCACCTGAAAATTTAAAGAACATTTTGTGAGCTTGTTTAATTTTGATGTACTTTCTAGATTCAGAATAACAATCATCCTCTAATGATCCATTTGAATTATCAAAGGGTCAAATCGGGAAAGTTGTGTCTTTCTTACAAATTTGTCAATCAGCAAATGAAGAGCTATCTATAAAGCCTCGACTCATCAGAGTCTTCATGCAACTTTATCTCAGCAAACTAATTGCGGAAATGTGGAATCAAAGTTCAAATGATAGTGAGAAATTAAAAATAATAAAAGCATATCCCATAAAATACGAATTACAACCTGAAACGCTAAAATCATTTTTTATTATTGATATAGATATTAAAAATATTGAATAACAATAAAAATAGTGTCTATCATAAAATTCCCAAAACTAGATAGTATGTTTATGATAGAATAGAGAAAAATAGTCACCTGAAAAATAACTTAAGTTTTTTTGTTACTATAGTAAAGAAAAAATAGTAGATAGCCTATATATGCTGCGATAGAATAGAGAAAAAAAATAGTAGATAGCCTATATATGCCACATGGAATAGTTTTGACCACTTATCTCATTTTCCTCTAACTCTTTTTTTCAGCCCCTACCAAACACATATGTTTTTAAAAATATTATGCATGAAAATATATTCAGTCGAAACAAACGCAGCCTAAGCGATGAAAATATTCCATGTGGCATACTGTACTATTTACGTCTTAATTAAAGTGCTATGAGATTTTTCGTCACTTAATTGATGAAACTTGAGACGAGATTTTTCCGTCACTTAATTGATGAACATCAAAGATGGAATCTCGATTCTATTAACATTGCTTATATGGGTGTTAAATCTAAAAATTTAAAAGCACACATATCCTAAAACTAATTTCACCAAAAGTACATGTGAATTACAGAGAGAGATATGCAGTAAGAAATGACAAAAAAAAATTGAACATTATAAGCTTCCAATATGGTACGAGTGTTCCCTTTTAAGTTGAGTACAACCAATGGGGGCACATGAGATCATGCACAAATTTCTCTCACCTTCCAAATAAAAGTGTGGTTGCGGTAAAACTTATGAAGTTCGTAGAAGGGCAGGGGATAGATAGGTATGAGGTTATTTAGGTCTTGTTTGAGCCTCAATTATTTGGGTTCAAAAATTTAGGTTTAATAATAAAAAATTCATCACATAATTTTTTATTATTATAATATTTATTAAAAATCTTATCTCTTCAATTCTTCACCGACTCCCATAACACATCTTTACTTTTTAATATTTTTCAAATCTTAATACCTAAAATTTCCACCCTCAAACGTACTCTTAATACTCTAAACTGCCGCTGCGTAATTTGCATTTTACTCCTTTTTTTTTCTTGGCTTGTATTTTACTCATTAACGTATCCTTATTAACAACTGACCCCTCAAACTCTTATTTATTTTAATTTACTTCCCTATTGAAAATCTAATCCTTGAAAACTAAAATATTGATATAATTTTAATGGGTTAATATCTAATTTAAAGCCAACCGGTAAAAAAATAGTAATTTAAAGGGATTAATTCTAAAGAATATTAATTTTAAGTTATCTAATTGAATTAGATAATTCAATTTAAAAATAGATTAACACAATATTTTAGATGACATTTCTCATCTGAATTGGAGAGGATAAGATTGTGAAACTAATGTTTTTACTTTCCCTTCATTTTTTGATTTTGGTGCATGCTACGCGGCTATGGGTTCAGGCCCTTTGATACAGTGGGTCCTCCCTTTTCTAATGATGACATGGCTAGGGGTGTTTGTTTCCCTAAAATTTTGGGATTTGAAATTTCCAACAAAATAAACACACTCTAAAATTTTTAACTTTTATATACACTCTACTTTTCACAAACCCCAATAAATTTCAATAAAATAAAAATTCCCAAAATTTCAAGAATATTCCCCAAAATTTCCACGAACAAACACCCTCTACGTATTAGTGGTTATTAACGAGCGCTGGACTAGAACTCACTGTAGAGAACAAGTCCTCTTCACCCTTCCCTTCTCTGCAACCCCTCCTCAAAACGCTCCATTGTTTCATGTTTTTGTTCATTGAGACTAGTGCTTGAAGTCCGAAAACGAGAGACTTTCAAGTTTCAGCTTTCCTTTTGGTTTCCGACAGTTTTCCCACCAACCAAACAGAGCGCGTGGGAGTTTTATTTCACTTAGGTAAGGCATACTGTTGAATTGGATTTTTCTTTAGAACCACGTTTGGAGCATAATGTTTTGCGAGTTTTTTTTTTTGAGTTTTGGGGTAGCTAAGACTTGCTGGTTTTATGGATTTTAAATTTATTATCTTTTATTAGCTTTGTGTGTTCGAAATGAGTCCTGCTTTGCTGCCTAAACATGTGGCCGAGGTTATTAAATATCAAAAGGGATCCTCGTAAAGCACTTGCCATGTTCAATTCCGTGAAAAATGAAAATGGCTTCAAGCATACGTTGCTGACTTATAAATGCATTATCGAGAGGCTTGGGTGTCATGGGGAGTTCGAGGCCATGGAAAATGTGATCTCGGAGATGAGGAAGAATATCGATAACAGGTTACTAGAAATTGTGTATGTCGGAGCCATGAAGAATTACGGAAGGAAAGGGAATGTTCAAGAGGCTGTTGATGTGTTTGAGAGGATGGATTTTTTACGATTGTGAGCCGTCGGTTCAGTCTTATAATGCAATCATGAATATACTCGTTGAGTATCGGTATTTTAATCAAGCCCATAAGGTGTATCTGAGGATGATAGATAAGGGGATTGATGCAGATGTGTATACTTTTACTATTAGGATAAAGTCCTTTTGTAGAACAGGTAGGCCTCATGCTGCGCTGAGGCTTCTAAATAACATGTCTTCTCAGGGATGTGGGTTAAATGCAATTGCATGCTGTACCGTGATTGGTGGGTTTTATGAAAAGAATTGTCAAGTCGAGGCATATGAATTGTTTCAAGGGATGCTTGGTCATGGTATTTTTCCTGACATCATCACATTTAATAAGCTAATCCATACTTTGTGCAAGAAAGGGCATGTCCAAGAAAGTGAAAAACTTCTCAACAAGGTACTAAAGAAGGGAGTTATGCCGAATTTGTTTACATTCAATATCTTCATTCAAGGGCTCTGCAAAAAAGGTGCACTTAATGAGGCTGTCAGATCATTGGTTGGTGTGAGGAGTGAAGGACTAACTCCTGATGTTGTCACATATAACACTTTGATCTGCGGCTTGTGTAGAACCCATAAGGCTGTGGAAGCTGAGTGCTATCTGCATAAAATGGTGAATGATGGGTTGGAGCCTGATGCCTTCACTTACAACAGTATAATTGATGGATATTGCAAACTGGGTATGATACGTAATGCAGATAAGGTTCTTAATGATGCAATTTTCAAGGGGTCTGTGCCCGATGAATTTACTTTTTGCTCATTGCTTAATGGATTATCCCACGATGGTGACATAGACCGTGTTGTTACTGTATTTAATGAGGCATTGGCTAAAGGATCAAAACCTAATGTAGTTCTCTACAATACATTAATCAAAGGGTTGTCTCAGCATGGACTAATTTTGCAAGCCTTGCAGCTGATGAATGAGATGTCGGAAAATGGTTGCAGCCCGAATATATGGACTTATAACTTAGTTATTAATGGCTTGTGCAAGATGGGGTGTGTCTCAGATGCCAATAATCTCACGAATGATGCTATTGCCAAAGGCTACCTGCCTTGACATATTTACAGTTAATACTCTGGTTGATGGTTTCTGTAGACAATTGAAGTTGGACAACGCACTTGAGATAGTGAATAGAATGTGGAGCGAGGGTGTTAGTCCTGATGTGATCACATATAATACATTGTTGAACGGGCTTTGCAAAGCTGCAAAGTTAAGTGATGTGATGGACACATTCAATGTGATGATAGAGAAAGGGTGCGTCCGTAACATAATTACATATAACATACTTATAGAAAGCCTGTGCAAAGCTAGAAAAGTAGATGAAGCTTTGAACTTACTAGAGGAAAAAAAGAACAAGGGTATGACTCCAGATATAGTTAGTTTCGCCACATTGCTTAATGGATTTTGTTTCAAAGGTGATTTGGATGGAGCTTACTAGCTATTTCAAAGAGTAGAACAACATGATGTTTCCCACACGACAGCAACATACAATATCATGAACAATACTTTTGCTGAAAAGCTACAAACTAGTATGGCAAAAAAGCTTTTCTATGAGATGGGTGACCATGGTTTTACTCCAGACTGTTATACGTACCGTGTCCTTATTGATTGTTTCTGCAAAACGGGTTGCATTGATTCTGGATACAATTTTCTCATGGAAAAGATTGAGAAGGGGTTCATTCCATCGCTGACAACATTTGGATGGGTACTGAATTGTCTTTGTGTAGAACATAGAGTTCGGGAGGCAGTTGGCATTATCCACCTTATGGTGTCCAAAGGCCTTGTCCCTGAGGTTGTAAATACAATTTTTGAGGCTGATAAAAAGGAGATAGCGGCACCAAAGATTGTCATTGAAGATTTGTTGAGGAAAAGTCATATAACTTATTATGCTTATGAAGTTCTATATGATGGCATCAGGGATAAAAAATTACTTAAGAAGAAGTTTCCAAGTAAGTCTTCTCCTGATTGGAGGATGAGGTCTTCAAATGGTGATGGACAAGTGGCCTGATTTGGAAATTGGAAATTATACCTCCTGAGCCATCATCCGAGCCTTACTTCCACAATATAAGAAGCTTCAATTGGAAGCTGTGAGAAAGTCCACTCCAGTGGCATCTGAAAGAGAAGTACTGCAGAATACTTGGTACTCATCCACTTTTTTCATTGCTTATCTATTAACTTAGATTATGCATGGTACACATGAAGAAAAATAAACTATATTATGCATGAAATGCTTAGACAATTTAGTCTGCCTTTCCTCGGATTTCTCAGGGTTACTAACAGAATATAATAAATCTCTGATCATTGTGAAGTGGCTTGCTTGGCCATATTGTATAATTGCTCTCACAAAACAGACCATTGAGGTTGTGTTAAGCACCTGAGGGTCATGGTGGAGAGTTTTCTAGCACTGATTTAGCATCTACATATATCACAGCTTCAAATGGGTTGACATCCCTGTCAAAAGGCGATCTTTAGCCAGATGTTGCCAGAAAGAATGTTCCCTTGGGCTTAAGGAAGCTACTTTGGTGCTAACCTAGCGCAGGTTTGGCCAGAAATGCTAGAAGGCTCCAGCAGGGTCTGGAAAGTGGTCACTATGCTAGAGGGTAGGACTATCCAGATTGCTCCTCCTAGGACCTTAAATGGTAGGATCATGCCTGGCTAATGGTCTTTTACTTCTTTTGACTCAATTCTACCACTTTGGACTTGTCTGGCCATTGCTTCTTGCAATGGAGGAATAAAGCAGCTGTGAACATGCCAGACTGGTTATACATTGATCTTGCATCTTTAGGTTTCTTTTTTCTATTTAGGTTGAAATCTGATGTGAAATGGACTGCACTGCGGCTGCTCCTTGGTAGCTTGTCTTGAATATGATTTTGGTTAATTTTTCTCACAAGAAAAAAGGGGACTGGGTTACTTTTCTGCTGCTATTCAACTGGGAAATTTTTGCCCTCTTGCTTCTCTTTTCTTGTTCTTATGATTTTTCTCTTAATGTGTCTGTTTGCATCTGTTAAATGCAAAAAAATGAGGGGGTGATATGACTGGCTGAATCAGAAATGAAATCAGAATTGACTTCTTGGTGCAATGAGACATTTTTTGTGTCAGATTGCACTTACTTATTGGAGTGGGGTTATAAATATAATTATGGTTGCCACACGTTTCAGTTCTTAAATGCAGCAAATGTTCGGATCATTTCTAAAAGACTAGCAGCCTCGAGGGCTAACCTTCTGAAACAGTGAGGATGAAGTACTGCTTAAGCAGCGAAGGCAATAATGCAAACTTGAAGTGTATTTTCCTTTTAAGGGATTCACTTCAGCTATTCTCTCTGCAGGACTGTGATTTCGGTTCGAGTGGCTTTAATGCGCCATGTTTATTGCCTTGCCCATTGGCATCTGTCCTTCCTCCATCCCTTTCCCACTTGTGCAGTGAGGGGAGCTCCTCCTGTACTTCTTTCTGTCCGAGTGTTTTGGAAATGGCATTGGCGTAGCAAAAAGTGGAAGATGCCAGAATGAGCGTATATTAACATACCTGCGTGTTGATAGAAGAAAAGAGTTTGTCTAGTGTGGTTGCGTATATTACTCTGCCCTTGAAACTATTTCTCTGTACAACAGAGTGATTTCACCTTATTGCCACCTTTTCTTCTTCTGCGCCGCGACAATTTATCAACTATATAACACTTTCAACCAGTGGAAGAGGGGTTCATGACATTTTTAGTAACCACAAGGAATGCACCCATCATTCAATTTGCAAAATATTACACAGGTCGTGTTACGATTTGTCGTGTACCCAGTGGAAGTTTGGTTTGCAAGTTTTTCATATATCATTAGGGAATTGGAATATATAATTCTGCTGTTGATATTGTTGAATGCTGAAGCATCTTGTGGCACACTCTTTAAATCCTGTAGAAAGAAACAGGTAAATCTTTCTGGATTCGAATTCTTTAAACTCTTAACAATTCGATCTCGATAATGAAAGTTGAGCAGCCCAGCATCCAAGATTTGGTAGTATTTTTTTTTTCAGTCTACATTGCAATTATAATCCAACAAAAATGATAAGGCCTAAAAAATATACATATGGTCTCTCTGACAAATGATATGTATCGTTACTGTGTTTATTTGACATTCTGTGGCCCCGTGCTGAACTTTGGTCGGTGCTTTGCCTTTACCTCTTCCCTGATCCAAAAGCAAGATCAACGACATGTTGCAAATAGCATACCAAACCCTGGCGAATCTCCTTAGATCCATGGAACTTGATAATCCCGTCTCAAACTAATAATTTTTTTTTTAAAAGAAACATTTTGGCAACATTCATATGAAGAAAATCAGTGAACCATCATCCCCTCCCCCGGGAGTGGATGCTATCGCAGGGAATTAAGATGCGCAGCACTGTAAACAAACGCATCTCTAGATATCAGCATAAAAAAGCATTTTAAATCCACATGGATTTAGAAGAAAGAGATGGAAATGAAAAAGCAATGGAGAAGTCCAACATCAATGACTTTGGTGGTTGTTAAAAACAGGTGGACCCTACAACATAAACTGGTGTAGGGTTCACCTGTTGTGTCTATCTCTCTCCGAATTCTACCGTGCAATTCGGATAGAAGGATCTTGATCTAATAAACAAACAATACAAATGAATGCATTATGATTTTATGACACTGACAAAATGCTCCATCTTGATTAAAAAAAAGGACAAAATGCTCCATCTTAGCACCTTGCTCGAGTGGCCCTCACCTTAACTATTTTTTAGGAGAGGCAAGCTTCATCAACGGCCCTTTCTTTGCAGTCATCACCTAAAGTTAAATAGAAAAGATCTCATACCTATAAAACGTGGTAAATGGAGGAAAACAGTGTGGACATGCAAGGACCCTCGATGTCCTCAAGTAATCTTATGCATACACCATCTTGCATATTTGTATGTAAAGAGATGATCGAGGCATATGAATACAACGGCCATTGAAAACTTACAGGTGTACAGAGTTTGACAAGTTCCATCAGCATGTGAGGCTCTCTGAGTGACCCTCTTTACTGGACTAAAGGAGTATAGATTTTCTCCACCTTGATTTTACATGAAATGTCCAACCCATCGGAGTTCTGCACAGGTTACAGTCAGATCTACTTGATTTAGTGGAACTTATTGCCATCCTCTGTGAGATGCAGACCAGTTATAATGCAATGAAGTTAATGCATATCAGCAAAGTTAATACATCCTAAAATTGCAAAACACAATTTTGCAAAGAAATAGCCCACTTATTTCTCGAGAAGAGATGGGAAACATGCACAATATCATTTGATTGAATAGTTGACCCAGCTACTTGTTTGAAGAAATCAACCACTTTTCAATTGATATTTTTTCACGAAAAGCAAACATGAGATAACAAATCGTCTTTCACTAAGATTTCGAATAGCTGTCTCGAATTCAAGTTGATTATGTTTCGCCTCTTCCTCAAGGCTTTTTTTTAATGAGGAATTCCCTTAAATATGAAAGGGATGGGATTACACAACAGGGACATTAAAAAAGAATATGAACGGCCATCAAGGCATGTCTAACCAGTATCCGTGATTGGGCAGAGCACTGTCTTCTCGCTGAGTCCAACTAGCTGGTTTGCCTACCCTTCAGATATATATCAATTTTCGTTGCTTTACAACTTTCATCACTCATGGCAAGATTGTGTTTCACACAAAGCTCCAAGCAGGTTCCTTCTTCACCCCCACTTCCCTTCATCAGGCTTCTAATCTTCAGGACATCCTCCCATTGGCCCACATCTGCACAGATGTTGGAGAATGAAACATAAGCTCCTGCATCACGTGGCTCCAATTCCATAACCCTTTTGGCTGCTAACTTTCCAAGTTCAATATCTCCGTGTAGTTTGCAAGCAGCCAGCAGGGTTCCCCCATCAGGTTTGATAGGTATATTGTTAATGAACCTTAAAGCCTCATTCAGTCTCCCTGACCGACCGAGAAGATCGACCATACATGCATAGTGACGATAACCAGGCTCAATTCTGTAGTCACTGGCCATTGATTTAAGATAAATATAGGCTTCTTCAACCAATCCATTATGGCTGCAAGCAGATAAAACACCAACAAAAGTCACTGAATCTGGTTTAATCCCTTCTTTCCTCTTAAGGTCGTAGAAACTTATAGCCTCAGCACCTTTCCCATGTTGAGCATAGCTGACAATCATAGCTGTCCATCCAATCAAATCAGGCTTCTCTATCTGATCAAATGCTTTCCGGCACTCTTCTATGCTTCCACATTTTGAATACATAGTCACTAGTGAACTTCCAACAGAAACATCTAAATCGAAACCCGTCTTTGTGATCCAGGCGTGCATTTGAGTGCCAATGTCTGATCTATTCAGAATTGTGATGGTCCCCAACACGGATGAAACTGTGAAAGAGTCAACGGCCAAATCAGCCATCAGCATATCCAAGAACCGCATGATGGCTGTGTCAATGTACCCTGCTTGGGCGTAACCTGAAACCAAAGAAGAGCATGCAACCTGATCCTTTTGAGGTAGCATATCAAACACTCGATTAGCCAATTCTAGGGCTCCACATTTTGAATACATTGTCACGAGTGCACCACCGACAAGTGTATCTTTCCCAACTCCAAAATGAAGAGCATAACCATGAATTTCTTTGCCTTTTTGTATAGTAGAAAGAGCAGAACATGCAGTTAAAGTTTCAGTTAACGTCATCTGATCAGGTATAATTTTTTCAAGCAGCATTTCTCCAAATAATTGTATGGCTTGATCTGCACAGCCATGTTCTACAAAACCAGCGATCATGGAAGCCCACGAAACATTGTCTTTCACAAAAATTTGCACAGAAACTTTGTAGGATTCCTGTAAACTACCAGTCTTTGAGTACATTGTGAGAAGTGAACTCCCAACAGAAACATTCCAGAGTAACCCAGTTTTAAGAATGTGGCAGTGGATCTGTCTCCCCAGATGTAAACATCCAATTATGCTCAAGAGACTAGAAGCACAAAAGTTATCGGGTCTCAGACCTTCTTGTAACATCCGCTGGAATATTTCAATTGCTCCTCCACCGTTCTGATTCTGAGAAAAAGCGGATATCATTGCAACCCATGCACCCAAATTCTCTACAGTTCCAACGTCTCCAAAGACCAACTCGGATAGATCAAGGGCTCCAATTTTTGAGTACATATTGATCAAAGCAGCCCCCACAGCTGCCTCCAAATAGAACCCAGATTTTAATATCCAGGTATGGATTTGGATTGCCTCTTCAATCATGGCTGGATTAGCACATCCAGCAAGTACACTAGTAACAGTGTAGTTATTTATTTCTGCCCCCACTGCTCTCATGGCTTTGAAAAACTTTAGGGCAGAAATAGAATCTTCCTTCTGCACGAAACCAGAGATAATCGTAGTCCAAGAAACCACATTGCGTATTGGCATCTGCAAGAACTCTTTAACAGCTTCTTCAATATGTCCGCACTTGGCATACAAGTCAATGGTAGCAGTTCCAACAAAGACATCTCCTGCACCACATTTAATCGCCCGCCCTTGAACTCCTTTTCCAATATCAAGTTCTTCAAGTGCAGTACAAGCGGTTAAGACGCTTGACAATGTAAAACTATTTGGCAGAACAGATTCATAACACATTTGGCGAAAAAGATCCAAAGCAACCCAGTTGCCTCCATTTTTAACGGCCCCAGAGATTATAGCATTCCAACAGACAACATTCTCACATGAAACATCACAAAACACCCTGAAGGCGTCCTCGAAGCTGCAACTTTTCGCAAACAAATCTATCATTCCGGCCCGAACATAGCCATTTGAAAAGAACCCATTTTTCACAGCAAGCGAATAGACTTGCTTACCAAATATAGGAGCTCGCAAAGCAGTACAAGCGGAAAGCACACTCCCATAGGTTATCTCTTCGGGCTCGAAGCCGAACTAGAACATCCTACTGAAAATCATCGACGAATCCAGGAATAAAGCGTTTTGATTTTACCCGGAAATAATGATATTCCAAGAAATAATATTTGGCTGAGGCATTGTGTGGAACAACTTGAGGGCATCGACCATGGCTGCAGATTTACAGTATAAATCAAGTAAAGAATTTGCGATAAAAACATTAGATTGTAGTGTAGCTGATGTGACCAAGTGGGAATGTATAATTTTTGTATTCCTAACGGTGCACTGTCTAGATTTTCTATGCTCATTGAGGAGCTGAAACGGATCATAAGGAGTGAGAAATCGTTCATGTTCGACAAGAAGAATTGATGAGTTTTCAGTAAGGGCGAGCGAGGATACGAGTTTGAAAGCGATATGTGGAAATTTTGACTGGAAGTTTTGGCTAATGAGAGAATTCATATAGAGAGGAGAGAGAACCACCAAGTAGATGGTTTCGAAGAGCGCGGGAACATCAGCACCAAAGGGGGAGGATTCGTTGGTCGGGCGCATTGTGCCATTGTTTATCAATTGTATTTTAATACAAGAATATATTTCATTTCATTTTATCACAAATGTCAAGATGGCCGAGTTGGTCTAAGGCGCCAGTTTCAGGTACTGGTCCGAAAGGGCATGGGTTCGAATCCCATTCTTGACATTTCTTTTGACTCTTTATCAGGCCTACTGTTAAATTATATTTAACATTATATTTCATTTTTTTGAAAGTTAAGCCCAAAGATTATCTCAACTTTCACGAGGATTACGTGTTAGACTATTATTAAATAAATAATCATATATACATTGATTATAGTCAGTGGCGTATATAGGATATAGAATGAGGGGTCAAATTTCTAAGGGAAAATAACCAAAAAAAAATTCCCGCATAACGTAAAAAATTTCTTAAAATTACAATATCGCAAATTAAGAACTAAAAATATTAAAAATAATGAAATACACTTCTCCATGCCAAGAAACAATTTATAACCCGTGTCTTGCAAACAATTTATTTATAGCAGTTTTTAAATACTGGTAGCATGTGTCAGTAACATGTTCCACACCAAGAAACCGTTCAATCACCTATCCACTTTTGTTCACATATCTCAAAACCACTGTCATTTGCTGCTTCATTGAACTATCTCGAGACTCATCAAACATAAGACAAAAAAATTCATCTCCAATGTCTTTAATGATAGCAAGTGTAGTCTGTGCTGCACAAGTCAATAGATTTACGCAACTCTAGGTCAGAAATAATATCATCCGAACTCAACAAAGGACGAGATCTTTTTGAACTAGAATCCTCATTAGAAGTAGTAGTCACATTAGGAGTAGCCCTGTCCAAAAAACCGGACGGACCGGTTTTGACCCAAACCAGTTGACTTTTTTAAAATCGGGTTGACCGGACCGGTAAACCGGTGTTAACCGGTCCGGTCCCGGGTTACCCTCATAAAAACCCGGGACCGGACCGGAGTATACCTCTCCAAACCGGCCCAAACCGGAATTTGACCCAAAATGTCAAGGCCCAACCCTAAAACCGGCCCAAAATGGCATGACCCAACCCAAAACCGGCCCAAAATGGCATGGCCCAAACCGACCCAAACCGGCCCAGACCGGACCGGACCGGTCCGGTCATATAACCGGTCCGGTCTATATGTTTTAAAAAACTTCTGGTTTGGCCGGCCAAACCGGCCTGGACCGGGTCTTGGACAGCCCTAATTAGGAGTATTAGACGACTCCATGCTTTGTGACTTTTTTTTTATCAAAAATCTATCCATTATCTAAAAAGAACAAAACAAAACAAAATGTCCATCAACATATGAGGAAGACAATTCTTAACACCCATAAATAATTATGGCGTTTGATGCCTATACGAAGATAAAAAATCTTCTTCTGTTAAAAAGTATTAGTGCACTCAGCTATTTCTCTTTAAAAAATAACCTCAGTAATAAATTAGATTAATCAAAAACAATATTCTTGTGCTTTCCTTTCTAATTGGCAAATGATAAATTAGTGAGGACCTACATAATTTACGTATTAGTGCAGTTAAAGTGATAATGGACCAGTGAGAGGGACTGCTGAGGCGTGAGGGCTGAGGGAGAAACAGAGATCGCAAAGTGAGAGAGAGAGACGAGAGTAATTTTTTTTTTAAAAAAAAATCAAAGGGTAAAACGGAGTAATTTCACCCTCTGATTTAAAATAAATTAAGCAATTAGGCCACACGGACTGGGCCAGTGGGTGTGCCCCCGCTGGCCCAGTCCCGCCCCACTGGCCTTGGAAGCAGGCCGGGGCAGCTGGGCCAGTGGGGGCGGGCCTACTTCTTAATAACCAAAAAAAATTTTGCAAAAGATTTTTGGAGCCAGTGGGGGCGGCCGCTCCCGCCCGCACCCCCTAGATCCGCCCATGATTATAGTGCTATTTGTCTATGCTGATGTAATCCATGACGAGTTTAATTCATTTTACTTGTCAACTTTAACTAAGATCACATGTTAGACTATTATAGATAATTGGTTAATTGCTTCAAATGTTAGACTAGGACAATAAGGAGGCTAAGTCTTTAGCCTTAATGGAATTACACTGCTTCTTACATCCAGCTCTACTTTGGACAAGTAATGTCATCTTCTATATATCTCATGCTTCTAAGACCGTCAGTGAGTCACAGAGAACTTTAAAGCTACAATTCTGTCAGGCAAGAGCCTCTTATTAACTGTGGTTTCTCACATGCCAATTCCTCAACGAAATGATATGAAAATAGGTACTTCTTCCAAAAACAAACCTGATAGTTCAACTGAATTCCCATAATTTGTCGTCAATGTAACAAAATAACATGATCATAAAAGAAACATGTAGAAGCGCCATTTTATTTGAATCCCAACATCCAAAACGATGATCACAGTTCTGTTTTCATTATTATGATTGGGACTAGGTTTCTGCTTCTAGAAATCAAGCATGGTAAAAAAAAAAATTCAAGCATGGTCAATTTGGTCAATTCTACTCAAAATCTTCTACAAGTCCGGGAATAAAGCGTCTTCATGGTATCCCGAAAACAATGATGTTCCAAGAAATAAACATTTGGAAGAGGCGTTGTATCGAACAGGTGAGGGCATTAACCCATGTCAGGAGATTTACAGAACCAATCAAGTAAAGAATTTGAGGCAAAGATGTTAGATTGCAATGCAGCCGGTTTGAACAGGTGGGTACGTATAGCTTTCGTATTACTGACGGTGCACTGTCTCCCGCTCCGTCTTCTCTCGAAGGAAGCCCCTTCCCCTTCGACTGAACCCCCTCCCCTTCTCTGCATCTGGCGGCGGGAGGGGCCTCTTGTTGGGAAAAGCGTCACGAAAATTCAAAGAAAGGAACACAAGATTTACGTGGTTCGGCCCCAATCCGACCTACGTCCACCCCAGAACAATTTTATTAAGAAAGCCTAAGAAAATTACTCTGCCCGCCCCAATACATTAGTCACACCACCCTCTTTCTCTTCCTCTCTCTGCCCAATGCACACGCTCTCACGTGCTCATGTGCCTCTTCTCCTATAACATAAACCTCTTATTTATAGGGAAAAATACAAAGAGAAAACCCTAAGAGAATCCTAGATAAACTAGAAGTAGGAAGCAAGTAGACTTCCACTATAAGTCTACTTCTATTCCAAGTCTATCTCTTATGGGTGTGGACCCCAACAAATCTCCCCCTCCATAACCATAAGAGAAGAATTTGTTCCTGACATCTTTCGGTTGAGTGCTTCCCGGGTTTTCAACAGTAGAAACTTCCTGCAACTTGGTGTCTGTTGCTCCCCTTGCTCACCACCCTTTGCAACCTTATTCTACTGGCACTCCAACCTCGTCCTTGTCACCAGACGACCACACTCTCATCCGAGTGTCCTGCACCCCCGCATAGGGTGCCCGCATCCCCTGCTTGTACAGTCGGACCTATGATGAACAATATCTCCCCCTGCTCTTGCATCTCCTCCAGCTGGTACCAAGCACCTTCGTTTTCTAGACGAAGTCAACAATCAACCGGCCTATAACCTTCCGGTTGATCTTCTTCCACTTTGCCTCGTCAATCCCCTCCGGTTTCTTTTCCTTGTTCTCCAATGGATCATACATATCCTTCCCATAGAGGATATCCTCCATCTGTGGCTTCCAGTTCATGTAGTTTGCAGCAGTCAACATCATCAAACCAGTAATCATACTCTCCGGCATCTTAATTCACACTGATCGAGGCCGAATTTCACAATTCTGATTCCACCAATGGATCCGGGATGACCTAAAACCTTGGGGACCGGTCTGACCTGCTCGAAAACCCGCTTAAAAGCCCCTGAACCGGCCAAAAAACCACACTGAATAAAAAATAAATCGGAATATTCCCCGGAATATTCTTTGATGACGTGGCAAAGCCGACCCCGATCCCCCTGCTGACGTGGCGGATGACGTGGCACTGCTACGAAGATCTTCTGGGACCCACTGCTGACGTGTCGATGACGTGGATGTTGACGTCACAGGACACATGGCAGTCTCTTGTTGCTGGCGCGTGTGGCGCGTGGAGAGAGTGAAGCCCACTCGCCCTGGCTCTGCTCGGCGCGTGAGGGCGCGTGTGACGCGTGGTGGCGCTTTTTCTTCTTCCTGCGGCGCGTGGAGGCGCGTCCCGACGATTCTGACGACGCGATTTCGACCAACGAATTCGTCTCGATATCCTCTGCAGGCTGGTGCTCTCCAATCTCAGATCAGACCACTTTGAATTTTCGGACCTTCTCCGCTTCTCCCCGAAAAACTACTCCGGCTCCTTGAACCAGGCTTTGATACCACTTGTTGGGAAAAATGTCACGAAAATTCAAAGAAAGGAACACAAGATTTAAGTGGTTCGGCTCCAATCCGGCCTACGTCCACCCCGGAACAATTTTATTAAGAAAGCCTAAGAAAATTACTCTACTCGCCCCAATACATTAGTCACACCACCCTCTTTCTCTTCCTCTCTCTCTGCCCAATGCACACGCTCTCACGTGCTCACGTGCCTCTTCTCCTATAACATAAGCCTCTTATTTATAGGGAAAAATACAAAGAGAATCCTAGATAAACTAGAAGTAGGGAGCAAGTAGACTTACACTATAAGTCTACTTATATTCCAAGTCTATCTCTTATGGGTGTGGACCCCAACACCTCTGTTCTTCCCGCCGCACCCTCTCTCCTTTTTCCCCCTCCCTCTTGGCCGGATCTTGCCCAGACTTCTCTTTTTCGTCACTTTTTTGGTCTCCCTCTGTGGCTGTTTTGCAAATCAGATCCCGGAGTCTCCGGAGCACGCTGGTGGCCACGCGCATGAGGGAGAGGATCAACAATTACAGGCTTCCGTCTCAGGTCCCGTCCGATTGCCATCGGCCGGCGCGTGCGCGTGTGACTCACGCGCCTCCCCTTTTGTGGATCTGTTTGGGTAGTTCGGCTTATTTTCTTCGGGCCATGTTTCCTCACCGTTTTATGGCCGACTGTTGTCTTTTCTTTGGTTGTTCTGTTGTGTTGTTATGGTATATGTGAGTTTTATTACTGCACATTTTTGTTATGGAATTTGTTGTCCATTTATGCTGTTACGGAGGATCATTCGGGGAAGTGAGAGTGAGGTGCATGGCTACCTCCTCTTCCGGACTCCATTTGTGGCGGGTCTTTGCACCCATTTAGAACCTACAGACCTTGTGTCTGTCTTGTTGAGGCCGTTATGGCCATTAGGAATATGATCTTTAAGGCTGGATGTATAGCCCTTAGTGCTTTTCATGCTGCTGTATTGGGTATTTTCTTTGTTTCGAGGATGTTTCTTGTATCTGGTCTCGAAAGGCCTTTTGTATGCAACATTTCGGTGTGAATGAAATTAAGGTTTGCCTTAAAAAAAAAAAAGACGGTGCACTGTCTAGTTTCCTAATCCCATTCTTGGCAGGCATTTTTTTTAGACTTTGCCTTCTGTTTAAATTTTGACCGTCCGGCACATCCTTTTGTGTTGATCTGTTTTCCCTCGAATAGATCACCAATTAACTATTGAGGAAAAAAAAGATTACCAATTAACTTGGATCCTATCTAAAGCCCAGAGAATAATTTGACTTTTGGAAGATGCCCTGTTAGACTACGAAAGTCCATAAAACGCTTGGCGGAAGCTGACAAGCTTCCCTATATAAAGTATCCATTGCAGTGAACCTCAACATTCAATACTCAATACACAGTTGAGAGATTTAGAAAAAAAAACAATACACAGTTGAGAGAGAGAGATAAGCAGAGAAAGCGATGGCGGAGGAAAACAAAGTGACGCTGCACGGGTTATGGGCTAGTCCTTTCGTTAAGAGGGTGGAACTGGCCCTCAAAGTTAAAGCCATACCCTATGAGTATGTGGAAGAAGATTTGAAGAACAAAAGCCCACTGCTGCTCAAGTACAATCCTGTTCACAAGAAGGTTCCAGTCCTTGTTCATAATGGAACATCCATTTGTGAGTCGCTTGTCATCCTCGAATATATCGATGAAACCTGGACAGATGTTGGTCCTAGACTTCTACCCCAAGATCCCTACAAAAGAGCCCAAGTTCGATTCTGGTCCAGCTTTCTCCAGCAACAGGTGAGAGATCAAATGCCAGCTATCCCAACTTTATAACTTCACACAAAGCTTGCTCACCAGTTTGGTGTCTGTCAAAATTATATCACTTGTAGTTTGAGTATATTTCCACCGTTGCATATACTGCTTAAGACATTAAACAGCATATTCTACATTGAGTGATGAGAATATTCTTCCGTCAGATAACATACGATAATCCGAGCCAGCAAGACGCAAGTTGAGGTTTTAAAAAGATTTAGTTGAGCATTATTGAAGAACAAACGATTAAATTAACAGTCTCACATTTAAAAGACAATCAAGCCATCGCCCTATTACTGGAACTGATGCTTGGTAAGCTCTTTCCATGCAGCTCTTGCAGACTCTGTTCGCAGTGATCAAATCAGATGGAGAAGCCCAAGAGAACGCCGTGAAGGAACCTTTTGAGAAATTAAAGGTGCTCGAAGAGGGAATAAAGAGTTTTCCAGATGGAATTTCATTCATTGACCACGAGAATGTGGGACTCCTGGATATTGTACTTTTATCCATGTTTGGCCCCTATAAGGTTCAGGAACAAGTTATTGGCTTTAAAGTAATAGACCCAGAGAAGTTTCCGCTGCTATTTTCCTGGCTATCAGCGCTACTTGAGCTGCCTGTGGTGAAAGATGGACTCCCCCCTCGTGAAAAGCTGGTGGGATTTCTCAAATATCTCAGGCAGAATGCTCTTAACACTGCTGCAGTTTGACCTTCTTGTAAATACAAGTCGTTGTTGCTTCTCATCTCTTGAGGCATTATCAAATGCGTTAAACAAATGGCAGCAAGCAATATGAGTAGATTGTTGGATTTTGCCGGTTTTTGCTCTTCCAATCATCTGGTGTTGTTGTGTTTGTATGTGTCTTCGTTTGTACTCTGTTCTATGTAAATGAATGTCGATGCTTGCTTAGAAAAAAAAAAGGCACGTGGCCACTCCTGTGTTATAAAGTTTGGTTCACTATCAACGACATTTGCGCGGAAGTTTATGTTCTTCCTGAAAGAAAAGATAACCCTGGAACATAATTGAAAGAGAAAAAGAGTAAGGAAAAGTAAGGATTTAAGTACTTCCGTCTAAAAGATTTGTTTTTGTAAAAGCCCTTAAATCTTAGACATCTTGACGAGGATATCGTATTTAAATGCGAATCTTTGATGTCGTGATAATGATACTATATCATATCAAATCTAGTAGATTGATTATAATATTGTTTCTAACATTTTAATGCGATGATATAACTTCACTATCATTACAATTGAAGGGAAAGGACAACTAGACATATCATTGTCATTGGACATCTTGGTTGCAGTCCAGTGACGAGCAGTGGCCACAAAGGGGAACAGTTTAAATATACTGCTTTTCACTAGTCTTTGCTTAGGACCGTGTAAAGTAACAGAGATTTATTCCCCATTAGACTATCCATGATCTGCCCCAATAGGTAGAGAAAGGCCTTCAGATCAGATGATATCGAAGGCCCAGAGTCACAGTTTTATGTTAGAAAAAGGAGTTGGCGAGGCATTTACCTGGACAAAATGAGGCTTTAACGGAATTACCTTAAGTTGTAGTAGCAATGCAACAGAGGTGGTGGTGCACCGCAGAGGTAAAAACTTGGTTAAGTCCTGAAAGGAGAGTACAAATATTTTTTTTCTTTTTTATGGGAAACTTGGAGTTGGAAGACAAGTAATTACTCCGAAAGATTTACAGTATCACAACACACTATCCCTTCTGGCAAGGATTCCTCACAAACTTCCTCATACGTATTCCGTACAGTGCTCCATTAGCTATGCGGTGCGCCATCTATAGTTTCCTTCGCTTGGAAACCATCGTAGTTCCCGTTCGCATACTCACACAGTGCCTTCCTAATTGTTATCGAGGCTCTTCAATTTCCCAGTCGGCGAAAGGAGACAATACAACTCAAGTATGGATTAGTCGGGGGCTGCTGAGAGGGGTAGGCAGATGAGTCAATTGCAATATCTTAATTTAGAAGTTCTCCTACAATATCATGAATGTCTTATATTATTGCAAAATAAAAAAATTTTAATTATGAAAGTCTATATTATAACAAAATTAAAATTAAGAGGAAGAAAAAAATATTTTTTTTTTCAGATAAAACTTAATGAAATACTTAAAAAATGGGAATATTTAAAAATTAGTTTATAAAATTCAAAATAAAAAATACATCCTAGAAACTATCACTATCAACATCTCTTTTCAAGATAATATCACTATTAATTTTCAAAATAATAATTATTCATCTTTTTTAACTGTATAGTGGCATATCAATATTTAATTAATCTAATAAAATATTAATTTATTTTCAAAATTAAATTTTTTAAAAGAAGTTACAAAAACATAAATTAATACTCAACTTGAAATACTTAATCTAATAAAATAACTAATTTTTTTCTAATTTTTTTATTACATTTAGAATACTATTTAGAATATCTTTAGTTGCATATGTAAAAAGAAAATTTTCAAAATTAAAGAAAATAAAAAATTATTTAAATTTATGATTTATTAATTTTTTAAAATTAAAATACTTCATTTTCCATGACTTGACTAATCAAAGCAGAGCCGCCCCTGAATTAGTGGACTTAGTCAAAATCTTGGGAAGAGCCGCCCCTGGCCTGAATTAGTGGACTTAGTCAAAATCTTGGGAAGGATGGCCGACCGAGCTTTTATCGCAGAAGACCGAAATGGGTTCATTATTTGGTCAATGATTACCAGTTTTTTTTTTTTTAGGTAATTTGAGGGGAAGGGGTTTGGAAGATTCGACCGCCTATCAGACCCTCCCAACAGTAAAGAGGCGTCAACTTACTGGCAATGGTTACCAGTTTCAATCAGTACAATTTGTTGTTTTTTCTCGAAAAAGGGCAAGCTACAGATACAAAGCAATTTATTGAAGTTTTCAGCCGCACGAACTCTATCCAAACAAAACCAGCAAAAGAATAAAACAAATTCGTCATGGCACGCTGATGTAATCCATGAAGAATTTGTTTTATTCTTTTGCTGCAAGAAAGTTCACAAACCCTTCGAAGAAGGTGGCAAGCACTGCTCTTATTCTACGCTGATGTAATCCATGACGAATTTGTTTTATTCTTTTGCTGCAAGAAAGTTCACAAACCCTTCGAAGAAGGTGGCAAGACACTGCTCTTATATAAAGCATCCACTCTGAACCTCCTACTCATTCAATATTCAATACAATTGAGAGACGCAGAGAAAAGATGGCGGAGGAAGACAAAGTGACGCTGCACGGAATGTGGGCTAGTCCTTACGTTAAGAGGGTGGAACTGGCCCTCAAAGTTAAAGGCATACCCTATGAGTACGTGGAGGAAGATTTGAGTAACAAGAGCCCACTGCTGCTCAAGTACAATCCGGTTCACGGGAAGGTTCCTGTCCTCGTCCACAATGGAAAACCCATTTGTGAATCATTTGTTATTCTAGAATATATCGATGAAGCCTGGGCGAATGGTCCTCGACTTCTGCCCGAAGATCCCTACAAAAGAGCCCAAGTCCGCTTCTGGGCTAGCTTTCTCCAGCATCAGGTAAGATTAAATTCTTGCTACCTCAACTTCATAAACTTTTTTTTTTGTTTCTGTCTTTTATAACTCCATACATTTCCATTGATTCCATTGATTCCATACATACATTTGCTTATCAGTTGCTAGATAGGGAGGATTCTTTTTATTTTACGTAGCTTCCCCCATTTCAACTGTCAAAGTTATGTCACCTGTGCTTTGATTATCTTCACCAGTGCAAATACTACGAGACTACCTGACCTGGAGGATGGATTCCCTCCGAAGGGGAATCCATTCTCACCTGACAGGAACTGATGCTTGTAAGCTTTTCCATGCAGATTTTTGAGACCTTGCTCTTAGTAATGAAATCCGAAGGAGAAAAACAAGAGAAAGCCATCAAGGAAGCGTTTGAGAAATTACAGGTTCTCGAAGAGGGAGTCAAGAGTTTTCGAGAGGGCATTTCATTCATTAACCACGGGAAAGTGGGACTCCTGGACATTGTATTGATATCCATGTTTGGGCGCTATAAGGTTCAGGAAGAAGTCCTTGGTGTGAAGTTTGACCTAGGGAAGTTTCCACTGATATTTTCTTGGCTGACAGCTCTGCTTGAGCTACCTGTGGTGGAAGAGGGACTCACCCCCCATGAAAAGTTAGTGGGATTTCTCAAATATTTCAGGCAGAATGCTCTTAACTCTACTGCAGTTTGACCTATATAGTAAATACAAATTGTTGCTGCTTCTTAGCTCTGGCCTATCAAGTGCATTAGATAAGTGGCAGCAAGAATTTGGGTAGGTTGTGGGTTTTGCTGGTAGTTACTCCAATTATCTTTCTGTAATAAGGCCTGGGGCCAATTTTATAATAACTTTTGGTTCAATATCAGCAATTTGCATGCAAATTTACATTCTTTCCTCTGATAATATAGCTTCACTACGTACCTATAACCAATTAAAGGGGAAGGAAGACTAGAGAAATCATTGTTCAACAAGGAAACTTCATAGTAGCATGGATCTTTCGTTTGCAATCAGATGCGAGGAAAATAATATTTTGACATCCTGGTCAGAAGACTGCAGTCAATCATTCAAGAGCAGTGGCCACAAGGGGAACGTGTTGAATCTATTGCTTTCATTTCTCGTTGCTGCACTATCCATGTGAAATCAGTGTTATTCTCTATAATCGACTATCCATGATCTGCTACACTAGGTTGACCAACGTGATTGTGAGCATTGCACAATATGGTGTACCCAACCAATATTGGGATTCAATCGACAATTAGACAAGCAGATCAAGGTAACCATTGGACAGAGCCTTTACGAGATCCAATCAGATATACAATTGAAATCTACGTTTCACGGAGAAACAGATTCACCTTTCTCCATCAACATCTATCTTTTATTTCTCATGCAACATCGATCTAGATGGATTTGGACGTATAGAGTAAAAGTACCTTCAACACAGCTGCCAGATTGCAGTACGTGAGGAAGATCAGCTAAAAACTTGAATCCAACAGGATCATGACTACTAGTCCTAGTGCTAACCTTCCGTCCTAACAAGGGACGTGCATTGTATCGTATAGCCTATTTGACAAAAGTTGAATTGGAAAATCTAGGAAAACGTCTAATGTTTAATCTGAAACGTAATTGCAGATAAAGGCGTAATGAAACCTTAAAGCTACTAATTAGCTCTACATGTTTTAGGGTCATATTTCATCAACCAACCCACAAAAAATCAAGTCAATCACAAATAAATCAAGAATTGAAGAAGTCAATAATCTTATTTTTAGTTTTTTCAAAACAATACTACAGAGTCAGCAAGGCACCATTTAAGTGGTCCCTTCTTGTTTGTACTTTTTGCTTTTTCTAGTTATGGCATGTTTCAACTTTCAACCACAGTTCGAATCAAGGGTGAAGATGTCGGAAACACTTGCCAAAGAAAAGAAGACGTCGGAAACTAAAGCAAAAATGAACAAAGAAAATCGCATCATATATAACTAAAACTCAGTCATGACCCAAAAAGGCAAAAAAAAATTGAGTAAAAATGAACCAAGATTTTTGTGACACATGTTAGCTCTTTGATGCCTGCTTCTCTTTGGTTTTTTGAATCTTCAAGACTTTCTTCACAATCTTCTGCTCTTCTACCAAAAAGGCACGGATTATCCTGAAAGCCCATTAATGAAACTCTTCAAAATTGACATTAAAAAAGGACTAAACAAATAATTAGCTTAATTCCTTCAAAAGAAGCACTAAATTCTTGTAGGTAACATCAAATAGGTAATGATAGCCAAATTCATAATAAGAGAGAACTAACAGCTCCCCCAGATAAGCACTAAATTCGTATAGAAATTGAGAAAAACAAACCTGTCTCTTACAGCTCCTCCAGATAACGCACCACCATAAGCACGGTTCGCTGTCCTTCTGTTTCTAGCTAATCTAGACTGCTTGTATTCAGCGGGTCTTAAGTGAGGAATCTGCATATTACACACAACATTCAATGAGAAATTCAAGGACAGGGCCCTCCAATGCAGTGACATTGGTATCATCTCTCTAGCAAGTTCACAAGAAGCTACAATCTCACTACAGAGAACAACCGTAGTAGACTGACAAAAGCTAACAATGTGAACTTTCGATAAATTGTAACAAGAGATAATGAGAAATACATTCCAAGAGGAACAAGCAACCACGTGAATCGCTCCTTAACATCAAAGAATTGAACCAAGGGTAAATATGCATAAGATCCTCTGACGCTATAATAAAAACAGCAAAACCAACAATTTAAACAAGCTTAATCACATAAAGGCAGCAAAAACAAAGGATTTTCATGAACAAAGAAACGAAATTTCACCTCCATCCTAGAGAGTTAATGATGCAAATCTTACAAGGAGTTGGGTCTCGTTATTCTTGGCGAGGTTCACATCAATAAAAGTGAAACACCATTTACACAGTCAACAAGAAAGCCTCTAACTTCATCTTACCTTTTAACTAGAATGCTCTTAGAAAAATTGCAAGAAGCATGTACCCTCACTTAAGTGACCACATCTTTGGAATTATCCACTGTGAAAAGACATGAGCTCATTGTCTATGCATAATGCGTCCCTGACTAGTGAGCGCATTTTTTCTACCATGAGAACATGCACTAATATGCTTAGGCATCAGTGGCCCAAAATACCTAGTTTGAGTACTTAGTATAAAACCAGCAACTGGTGAAATAAAGCTTCCAATTCCCATTTCATTCAGGCTATATTATCTTCGTTCTATGTTGCTAAAATCCAGATCATTTTTCTGATACCAATCATTAAGAAAGGGAAAAAAGCAAAGATGAACATATAAAATATGTACATTAACCAAACCAAACAACTGCTCACTATTGATTAGGAAAAAACAAATAAACAATTGTACCTACCCCTTGAATTCTTTTTCCAGTGATAGGGCTCTTGGGCCCACTTGCTCTCTTCTTAGTGCTCTGGTAGACAAGTTTCCCACCTGAATTTTCAATCAAAGCCCAGGAATACAATGCAGATGTACCGGAGAATCACAAAACATGCGTCTGGGTTCGAATCACAGCCTAGCATGTTTTTTTTTAACTGGGTTCTCACACCGAAGCTAGATTACAATGCAGATGTACTGCAGAAGTTCCTTGTTGACTTCACCAATGCTCTCATTGGCCCAATAAGCAACTCAGGTTGGTATAAAAGCTGTTTTTGAAACCATCTGTATCTGATTCTGGACTTTTGTCTCAAAGCATTTCTTACTCTCTGAAGTTTTTAATATAGAGCTCAGGTGATACAGCTTATAGCTGTTGAATTGCAACATTGCGATCTAAAGTTGGTAGTAGATTGAAATCCCCATAAGGGATTACGTTTTAGACAATATTCTGTACTTTTCACCCGCTTTAGAAAGTGACTAACCACTTATGGATATATGGAGATGACTCTGTACCTACTGGCAAGGTCAGCTTTTGCTAGACTGTTTTATAGGAAAAAAGATGCTTGCTCCATGTCCAGAAGCTAAATGGTTTGGATTCATCATAATAGTTTTGTGATAGGGGAAGAGGTTTGGGTAGTTACATGATTACTTCGTGACCGTATCATTTCTCTAGAAGTCCCTCATTTCTTGTAGACTCAAAGTGTGGCTATTGCCAGCGCTAACAGGCTGACAGGAGAAGTGAAACACGCAAATTTGCTCATTGTTGATACTCTTGCTAAAATAATTAGCATACTACCAAACTGGCCCAATCCTAGCAATGTAGAAGTTGCTTTCCTTTGAATGTCTGGGGTTATCTAGTTTAGGCTCGAATGATTATCCACAAAATGTCATTTTGGTTTTCCTTCATATGCCATATATCTTGTTAGCAAATATTCCTTCTGCTCTGCCTTTAAGCATGTGTACATCATTTTAACCTTAGCAGAACTTTTCTTTTGTAAATATGATCACGCTTTATCCTTTCACCACCCCTGTAAAAGGGCTATTCAGCTGAAAATGTTTTCATTATATGTGGTCCTACTTGGTTCTGGATCTCCGGAACTTCCCTTTTTTGTTTGTTTTTAATATTTGCAAGAAATTGTTTACTTATTTTTTATGCGGTTGATGCGGAATATAGTGGAGAAATAGGATTGAAATAGAGAAATCAAAAAAATAATAGAGAAGAAGAGAAGAATAAAGCCAAGGAGAGGGGGGTAACACCACATTTGAGTGCAAAAGGTAACCGTCAGATAGAGAAATAAAGAAATAATAAAGGAGAGAATAATAAAGCCAAGGAGATAGAGAAATCAAAAAAATAATAGAGAATGAAAGAAGAATAAAGCCAAGGAAAAGACAGCCGCCAATAGACTTTATAATCTCAATATAAATAATTTAAGTTTTTCACAAACCTTAAATAGAGAACAAAAGGTCCTAAGCAAATATTAAAAGCTCATGGGCTAAAACCTAATAAAACTTAATAACTACTAATCTATCAAAATATAAATCACAACAAAATAATGTAAAACAATTAATTTAAATGTCCCCATTAGTGGTTGTACTTGATCTTTTGAACTTTTTGTGCTTAAACCAGAGAACAATTTGGTGGTCTTTGGAGGAGGGCATGCAGCAACAGTTACAGTTCGTGCTGCAAAAAAGGGTTTGGTGAAACCTATGGCCATAGCTGTTGTTGCACCCACTTGGGCCGCCCCCCTTCCTATCGTGTTTGGTTGAGATTCCAGCATGGAAACAAGGTACGTTGAATCTCATTTCCTCCTATATGATTAAGATTTGAGTTAATTACAATTTTCTCCCTCAAATTATCACTAGATTCTCAATTATCCCCACAAACTTTAACTCGTTGCAGCTCGTCACCACAAACTATACTTCTCGTTGCAATTTCATCCCCCAACCACATAAATTGTTATATCGAACGGTTTTTGTCCCACTTAAACGATATGTGAACTTCTCCTTACTTGAGAAGACAAATTTAACCAGCTCGATTCTATGTGAGTCGTCTTTAAAAACAAAAAACAAAAAAATCAGCTAACTACATTTTATTTTTTGGCTCTACAAATTGCAAGAAGCATTGTAGAAGATTAGGGAGGACTCAAACAAAAGTAAAATTGTATTTTCGCGTAAGAAGGTGGTCACGTGTCTGTTACGCGGGATATAAACCGTTCGATATAACAACTTAAGTAGATTGGAGTATGAAATTGCAACGGGAAGTATAGTTTGAGGGGTCGAGTTGCAACGAGTTAAAGTTTGTGGGGGTATTTGAGAATCGAGTGGTAGTTTGAGGGGGAAATTGTAATTAATCCTTAAGATTTTTAGCTTGTCTAAAAGCCACTTTATGCATGCTTTCTACGACAAATTGCACGTTTTTTAGGACTCAAAACTTTCTTTGTTGTATGCAGGGACGAAGCCAGGAATGTCTATTGGGGGGGCTAAATATAGAAAATCATATTTTGGGGGGTAAAATGAATAGAATTAAAAAAAAAATTGTCAAGAAAACCATTAAAAAATCCTAAAACATAGGCTGATTTTTTTGCACATTTTGGCGGGTTGGGAGGCGCGACCCTACTAGCCTCCCTTGGCTTCGTCTCTAGCTCTATGTGAGCATGACTGTTTATACTTCTCTTCAGCCCAAACTTAGTTTCTATGTTGATCATAGATTGGATGGTAAAAGATTAAGTGCTAAATTCATGGAGCAAGTTTTTCCACTATTTTGACCTAAAGTGTTGTGACTGGCATTCTAACTACCATCTCTCAAATGTTGTTGGTTCCTTCCCAAGAATTTATGTTGGGTTCTCAAGTTGGAATCCAATATACATGTAGAAAGAGATAATAGTTGTTGACTAGAGGCAGCTAAAGTTACAATAGAAGAGTTGAAGTCAAGGCAGAGCGAGTATGATGACCTAAAAAACCAACAAGCATAAATGTAGGAGGCGCAGAGGCAAATTCAAGAGCAACTTCAACTACTTATGACACAATTTGCACAACGAGGATCATAGGTAGGACTTCATTGGCAAATGATAAGATTTTGAAAGATTTGGTATTACTTTGAAACAGTTTATTAGATTTGAATTTATGTTAACTAGATACACTTGTTTTACTTCATCTTGCATTTGTGTATTGAGGTATCAGTACAAAAAAATAGGTCTATAGCGACGGTCCTTTTAGAGGCGGTCGCTAAAAACGCTGCTATAAGGTGTTTTTTGCAGCGTTTTGCAAAAAACGCTGCTAAAGGGGGTCTATAGCGGCAGTCTTTTTAGCGGAGGTCAGTGACCCCCTTTAAAACATTTTTTTTGTAAAACGCTGCTATAGACCCCATTTAACAGCGTTTTTCAAAAAACGCTGCTAGAAATTAAGTATCTGCAGCGGCGGTCACTATGACCGCCGCTGACCGCCGCTGTGGAGTCGACCGTATCAAAGTCATGAGAAGTAACAGCTCTAGCAGAAGTAGTATCATCCGTGTCTGCCAAACAACCATTAGTAACTAACAACTTAGTACAGTACTATCATCAACTTCTCTTTTTTTTTCAAGAATGAGGTCAAAGGAGAAAAATCAAAAACTATGTCTCCAACCAACATATTATGTCTATAATCAATAAAGACAATCATCTTGTTTAATAGACTTGTAAGATCCAAATAGACCAAGAAGTGAGACAAATGAAATACACTTTCAATATAAGACAGAAACTTAAACAAGAATCATTTATGATTTTACAAACAAAATAGGAACTATATGAAAAAAGCAAATAAGACAAATGATATGGTTCACGATACAAATATCATACAATACTTAAGAACATCCAATTAAGAATTGTATCAAAACAGAAAACATAGTTCAACATGAAAATACCATGGAACTAACACGTGTCATCTATTAAAAAACCCAATTAAAATACTTAGCAAAATTCATCAGAGCACTTGCAATATAGTATTCGTGGACCAATAAACGTGTGATAGAAAAATTTTAAAATAGCATATAGACCTGAAAGAGAACCCACTTACAACAGTACTTTATCTTTATAAAAATCACACATCAAACAAAATATTAAATTAGGCCAACAACAAAACACCATGTTATTGAAATTATTCGAATAACATATTATTCAAAAGCCCAAAGAAACACCATAACATAAAAACTAAATAGGCAAGCTGTATTCTCATTCTTACAATAAACAAGACAAACCAATAATATATCAAGTAACTCGTTGCCTCTATACATCATTTTCATCCAGTATACTATTAGCAATTATCTCAACCAATTTGTTCAAAAATCAACATTAAACATAGCAGTTTTAGAGATAGACCTAAGACCATAACATAAAAAGTGAGATAATAATACAACTCCCCCATTTTTGGAAAAAATGAGCCACAAGAAACTATTCAGAATCTTTAGCACCAGAAGATATATTTTTTCACCAACAAAATTGTCGTCGTCCGCTTCCTCAGTAGCTGTTTAGAGTATTACTCCCCCTCAATGTATAATACTCTCATTTAATAAAAACAATGACAATTGATCATTTGTAACTATGGAAGATCCATTCTCCACATCATTATAGTCATATAACCATTTATGGTGTTACAGATAAAATGCACATGTCCATTAAAAAAATTAACACACATATTGCATAACCACATGGGAACACCCAACACGACCAAATATATTTGAATATGAATCCCATATAATATAGAAATAATGAGCAATGAAACAAACATCTTTAATGCACATTACCCAACAAATACTTATTATATCATATCACAATGATTTTTCAGAACCAATAACAAAATTCTGTACATGAAGACAAAAAAATCATATTTCCACAAAAAAAATTTCACATGGAATGCATAGGTATGTGAAAATAACCAACAAAGTATATACATAACATTACATAAAAATTGAAGCCAATGAATATCAAAACTAACTCATTTAATCAATAGACCAAAATATTCAATGCAACAGAGAATATTGTTTCATATCCAACAATAAGATACAGAAATGAACATTGTTTTTCACATAGAAAATTTCATGAACTATATGGAATAAACATATAAAGAAATAGACTTATATGAATAAACTATGAACTTTTAAGCCATCCCATTATTGAAAATAAACATTATATTACTTCAATCAGAATTTTTAATAATGAAATATCTAGAATTATTGTTTTCTTAAAAAAAATTCTGATACCAAAAGAATATTCATAGGACTCGAATGCATACAATGTAATTTCCAATCCTTCAAGATACATTGTATATCAAGCAACTAAGATATCATATATATTCCTTAAAGAATATGACAATTGAATTTAGAAAGCAACATATTATGAATGACTCATTTAATATATGCTTGCAGGGTTACTGAACTTTATATTTCCAATATCACAAATTTCTTATTTTTACTAATCGACTCACATGCTTTTAAAACTATTTAAATTATCTCTCATATTATTCACTTAAGCAGAATACCCATATTCTCACTAACCAACAATTTTGTTAACTGAAACTGCACTATTAAAGTTAAATGAGAATATTACGAATGTAGTACACTTAAGAGAAACAATTATTACAGAAATAGCAAAATAATTTCTCAAATATTGGCTATTTTGTAAAGAGTGAAAATTTAGAAAAAACTAGATTTCAACTACTTCAAAAATCTGCATGTACGGTGAATCTAGATTTAATAAATGCAATCAATAGCATGAAAGAAATGCATGAAAAATGAGAAAGAAATATAAAACTCATTCATAATAAACAACCCAATCAATTTCAGGACCACATGAGCGTAAACAAAAAAATCTTGCATTTAATCAATACAAAAGTAAGAGAGAGAAAGATTCGTACCTTATCCTTGACAAAGTGTGAAAAATGAGAAAGAAATATAAAACTCATTCATAATAAACAACCCAATCAATTTCAGGACCACATGAGCGTAAACAAAAAAATCTTGCATTTAATCAATACAAAAGTAAGAGAGAGAAAGATTCGTACCTTATCCTTGACAAAGTGATGATTAAACAACACTTTAAAAAAAAAATAAGCAAGTGAGGATCCAAAGTGCAACACACAAATACCCACTGCACTAGAGAGAAGGACGAACTACGCAAATAGAAACAAAGAGAACTAAAGAAGGTGTTGTCAAAGAGTTAGGGTAAAAGTGATTCACAAGGGTAATATTAGAATGCAAGGTAAGATAAAAGAAGAAAAAACAACATAAACAAACGTTGGTAGACTTTTCAACTTAGTAGAAAAACTAAAAAACAAAAAGACAAAAAACAACATTTTAAAAGTGGACTTTTCAACGTAAAAGCTATGTGTTTGAACTTTTTGCATTTGATTCTTTCAACAAATTTGTCTCTGTGTTTGAACTTTTTGCTTTTGATTCTTTCAACAACTTTGTACGCTTTTCTGCAACGTGAAAAAATGTAAAATGCTGTTGAATTTCGCTTGAGCTAAGCTAGGGCGAAGCTTGGGCGAAATTCACTGTAAAACGAAAAATTTCAATTTCGCTCGAGCCAAGTTAGAGCGAAGCTTGGGCGAAACACACTGTAAATTTCGCTCGAGCTAAGCATAGAGCGAAGATAAAGCGAAACACACTGTAAAGAAAAATGTCAATTTCGTTCAAGCTAAGCTAGGGCGAAACATACTGTAAATCAAAAATTTTAAAACATTTGACAAATGCCTACAACAGCTTTAAAAATTCAAATTTTGTCAAATTCTCCTTAGTCACAGAACACACAGTTTTAAACAAAACATGCTTCTTAGTTAAAACATAAAAGAACATTGTGTATGACTTTTATAACCTCATTACTAACAATTATCATAACAATATCTGCAACTCATCAAGAAACTTCCAAAAAATTACTAAGCAAACTACTATCAACAAAAAAAATATTGCATGCTATTACAGAATTATCACAGATTTGAAAAATTAATCTTAATGACATATTAGTATATAACTAAAATCAGTTATACTAAAAACAAATTAAGGCAAAAGTATATTGAATCTATTTAGTCATGATTCAAAACATATGAATTTATTGACAAAACATTTTTACCTAAAAGGCAATGTGAGTTGCATTACTAGAAGTTATGTCCTTCTTTTTCCAAACTAATTTTTGATTAATAGCAGGACTTAGCTTTTGATTTATAAGCTGAATTTTTTTAGATAACATGCTCACTTGATTCAACAACTTATCAAATTCAGACTTAGATACATTGTTTGAAAATGATGAAACATGTCTTTTTCCATTTCTCAAGAGATTAAAGCATTTAGGCTTAGTATGACCTACTTTACCACAATGAAAACATGTGGGAATGAATCAGGAAATTTTAGATTTCATAAGAGTAGGATTTTTAGATACTACCTTCGTTACCTTTTCTTGAGGAGCTGGTGTGCTCTTGCTTTTCAGACTTGCAGGCACAAAAACAACTTTGTTAAAAGATATGAGTACAGAAATAGAATGATCAAAACTCAATCCTTTTTTGTTTTCATCTGAGTGTCTTATACTTAGCATCTTATCAAGATTGCTGGTACCACTTAAAAATTTCTTAAGCTGTTCGTTAGCTATGTCCAGCTCTTTTGACAGATTTGATGTATAATCTTCTAGAGAAGTGTTCATAGTAATAAGTTCATGAACCATAATATTTTTCTCTATTAATTTTTCAGCAAGCTCATCTCTTTCTTTTTCAATAAGAACAATTCTCTTAAGAGTCAATGCATTCTCCTTTTTAACTTTAATACTTTCCTCATATAATTCTTGATAAGTCTCTTTTAAGCTCTCAAGCTCATCAACATCTTCAACAAAAATTTCTTCTGCATCATCAAAATCAATAAACTCATTAGTTTTAATTGAAGATGTAAATGCAACAAAATTTACCTTATCATTTTTCAAATTTTCAGTAACTGAGGAATTTGACTCTATATTAGAATCTGAAAGTGAAGTCTTCATAACATTCTTCCCTTTCGATTTTAAGTAGGTAGGACATTCAGCTTTAAAGTGCACAAAGCCTTTGCACCCGTGACATTATAGCCCTTGTTCTTGCTTCTTTTTTAACTCTTTCTTTTCAGATTTAACTTCTTGTTCATCACTCTTCCAGCTTGGTTTCACAAAAGGTTTCAAATTGGATTTTTGACCTTTCCAATTTCTGCCCTTCTTGAACTTAAATGCTTTCCTGAAATTTTAAACAAACACGGTCATGTCTTCTTCATCAAGCAAGTCATCTTCATAACCTAAATCCTCTTCTATAGTATTCAAAGCGATAGATTTTTCTTTCCTTGTTGTTGGAAGAGTCATTTCATAGGTCTGAAGAGATCCTACACGTTCATCTAGTTTGATGAAATCTAATATTTTGCTCTCTTCAATAGCTATCACCTTAGGCCTAACTCTTTCCGGTAGTGATCTCAAGACTTTACGAACTACTTTAGATTCATACATCTTCACACCTAGGCTAAAGCTTGAATTTACCAAATTGATGAGTCTTCCATTAAAGTCATCAAAGCACTCATCATCCCTCATTCTAAGTTCTTCAAACTTAGATATATTCATCTGCAATTTGGAGTCTCTAACAACCTTAGTTCCCTCATGGGTAGTACAAAGAATGTCCCAAGCTTCTTTTGCCGTTTCACAATTCGAAATCCTAATAAACTCCTCAGCGGACACGCTCGTAAAAATGGCATTAATTTACTTGCTATTCCAGCCGGCTGTTTCTCTTTCAGCTGAACTCCAAAGTTGTGAACTCTTTTCACTAGTAACCTTATTTACCGTAACAGTTGGTTTTTCCCATCCACTAGTCACAACAATCCAAACTTTCTCATCTATGGATTTTAGGAATGCTCGCATCCTAACTTTCCAATAGGCGTAGTTAGAACCATCAAAGTATGGTGGTACCCCTAGAGATTGACTTATGTCCATCTCTAATATATTGAGTCTAAGGAATCGAGATTTGCTCTGATACCAATTGAACAGACTTGTTTAAGACTCAATCAGATATCAACTTAACCTAGAGGGGGTGAATAGGTTATCCAATTTTTATAATCTCCCTATTACAACTTTTCAATAGGAAGATTCTGCACACTCTACACAAAGACTAATCAGAATTTATTAACACACTTTAACAGCAATCTAACTAATCAAATGGAATGTGAATCAAGCAATTTCAAAACTATTTCAATCAAACCAAAACGTTCCTGCACAAACTTCACCAAGTCGTATTAGTAATTTCAACACACAAAATTACTACAACATTAATTGTCAAGCAGAATGCAAATCAGGTAATACCGAATCTATATCCAAGATTCTTTTAAAATCAAGAATAACCCCTGAACATTCAGCTTGTGATTCACAACTAACAACAATTAATCAAGAACAATATAAATAATATCAATCACCACAAAGAGACACCAAGATTGGTTACAAAGAGAAAATCTCTTGGAAACAAATTTCAAGAAATAAAAACTCTTCGGATCCTTAGACCGGGTAACGATTCCACTAGCTTTTCAAACTCGAAATACAAGATAATCCATAGACTCAAGAATAACCATAATCCTAGTCTAACACACTTGTTTTCTTACCTGAAACACACCGTTCGGATCTGCACCATAGCAGGGATCGAGAATCTTTTGTCCATTCGAAAAAATAAAAATCTTACCACGTTGTCCATGCCTTGTCGTTTCCCATTGTGAACTCACAACAACAGCAACTATTCGAACAGGGCTCTTGGACCTTCAAGATTTCAGCAACCTCCGAAAATCTCGTATTTCTTCTTGAGGAAATAACAATGGTGATCAATCAACTCGAACTGAGAGTACTAAGAGGGGTTTTACTTTTCAAGGTTTCATTCTCAATTCTCACACAATCAAAGACTTAGAAAACATGGCAACAAGATTCTAGAGAGAGTTTCACTTTGAAGGTACAATATCTCTAATTTTCTAAGTATCGAATCTTCAAAAGCAAATGTGGTTATATGCTACGGGTATTTTTCAGTTAGGAATAGAAGTTTCTGGGCTTCTTGGGTCAGTCTTGACGTCACTCATTAAGTTAGAAACAGACTAACCACTTTCTGTTTCAACCGTTCTTTAATTCGAGTTTCCGTCTGACTTGCATCTGACTTCAAGCTAACTTGACTTTCTGAAGAAATACCCGATTTCTGTACTGCAGCTTCAGCTCTTCACGGAAGCTTTATTAATCTCAATATCTCAGTAAGTACAACACAATTACATACGAAGTAAAGCCAACTAAAATATTTCTAATAGAACTCATCTCTCATTTATTCTCCTCTCCCACTCCAGGACAAGCACTAGCCACATCTGTGCTTTGACTTCAAAAGGACTAGTCAAGGTTCTCTTGAAGTCCCTTGGATCATTATAAAGCTCAGTTCAACCTAGTAAGGTCTCAATGTGGGGCTTGACCCTTATAGAACTCATCTCTCATTCATTCTCCTTTCCCACTCCAGGTGGGATTCGGGGTATCACAGTTAATACCATTAGTTAAGAATGAACTTGTTATCTTATAGTTCCAAAGCTTGTTAAAATTTCAATTGATTTAAGACTTGTATAATTTTTTTGTTGTGAAGTTGAGGTTCTGCAGTTTAAAAAGGATTTTCTTTCTGCACTATATTTGTTGTCTTTTTTATGCATCATCGACATTCTTTTGTTGTTGGAGTCTTATCTCTTAGTTCCCATCAATTTATGTATTTTGTTTGATTCATGGGACACATGGTACTGACGGTGGAAAATAATAAGAATGAAAAAAAGGAAAAAATAAATAGAATTAGGAATGCATCACAATCCAAATTGCATCGAGATTTTTCCTGATACTAAGAATTGAGAAAAACTTAATTTAGTGCTTGTAGTTTACAACACAATAGTGCTCCAAGAGTTGTATACAATATGTTACCAATGTGTTGGTATTTACTAGGCAGAATGGACGAAGACATGACTTTAAAGTGTCAATGATCTCAAAGTTATACTCTTGTCACAAAAAATTTAATGATCTGAAACCTTGGTTATTCCTCAAAGTAATGGGCATGGTGTGGGCTAGAAGCCAATTTACTAAGATTATAAGAGCTGGCGGGTAAACGTATTTTCTCTGTTGATTTATCGTATTATGTGCATCATGGTAGTTTCTAAATTCTTGATTAAGCTAGACAGGTTGGAAGTCTTTTTAGATCTGAACGGGTGGTTCAATTAATTGGAATTGATTGTTCAAACCATGTTTCAAACTTTTGAGACTTGCCGTTAATTCCCATTTGGTTTCTTATCAATTGAGTGCTACATTGGGGACCAAAAGGAGACAGAGGGTGTTACTAGTCTGAGTCAAGTGTGTGAATATGTTTGATGGAAAATGATCTTGATCATATCCTTCCTGTTGCAGTCAACTGCAATCATTCTTCAATTTGCTTAGTTTCTCTATGATGCTTTTCCTCACTGGAGGATCTCAAAGAAGGGGATACTGATACTGATGCATTTAAATAGGCATGATACTGTGTTGGGTATGACTCTTAATGACTCCAAAGCATATGCTTATGTTTAGATGTTTTGGTGACAACTGCTCCACAATGTCTATTGTGGTGTTGCTCTTGAAGTGGATGTGTGTATTGTTTTAATTTGTTTTCTTAGGCACACTTGCTTGATGGTCGTGCTAGTGCAAGTGTTGATTCAGTTGAGTCAACATGCTCCTTTTTTTGCGAATTCAGAAGCTGAGTATTTCTTAATATATTTGACCCGATTTCAATGAAAAGTGTTTTATGATTTAAATTGAGATTTTTTGTGAGGCTTAGTCCATGAGCGCTCCGGCTTGGGTCGATGGGGGTCCGGGGGCAATTTTGACCTGTTTTATCTAGAGTTGCTTATAGCCTTATATACAAGTAGATATTTTGTTTACATAAATCTTTTGTTTATTTCTATTTCTCATGTGATATTTATTTTCTATTACAGGAATTCAAGATAGAGGATGTGATGTGTCAAAGGAGGAAGATTTTATTGTGTTGTGTTGTATTTGAATATTTTAGTCGGTCCTTGCTTATTGTTATTTTATATTAGAAATTTGTTACTTTTTAAATTACTTTAGAGATTCTTGTGTTTGTTGTAAAATATTATTAATCAATGATGAAATATATTTTGTTTTATTCTCCTTGTTCTTTAATTTTTTTACATTCATTGAATTATGATTATTACAATAAATTTGTATTACCGATTAGGAAAATATAAGAAAAAATTAGTGGTGTTTTAAAAATGTTGGCAAATGCAAAAAAAAAAAACGCTGACATAGATCTTTAGCGGCTGTCGCGATCGTCGCTAATAGACCGCCGCTAAAAGTTTGTACCATTGTTTTCACGAAACACTGTTAAAAGGCAAAATTACGTTCGGGTCTACTTCTACTTGACTGCTGCTTTCTTAACCAGTCTACTTCTACTTGACTCTGTTCAATCTCGGGAGGAGTTTCTTGAACTCTTTGCGGATTTGGAGGGAGAGATACCTGTGTTGCTGGTTGTGTCTACCAAAGGATCTCCAAAGAGGTCAAAAGCAGAGATGGAATGTTACACATCCGATCTAAGAAGTTCAGATCTAAGAGGGTTAGAGTTTGGGAAGATACGAGGTGGAGAAGGAGAAGGTTCGAGATGAGTTAGGAGAGGCTGGGGTGTACGTAAAGGGCTGGCTGCTTAGTTAAATGGTGGAATGGGCTGGAGCGGTGCAGAGATGGGCTTAGTTGAATGGTGGAATGGGCTGGAGCGGTGCAGGAATGGATTAGAAGCCCATTAGTCAAAGTTAGTCAGTTGCAGTGTGGGCTGGGCTGTAGCCCATGGACTTCCAGAATTTTAGGAATTCTGTTACGTTTGTTCTAGAATCTTTTACGGTTTAGTTTGTTTTACGTATTGAAAGGGTACTATTCGCCCCTGCGTGGGTTGATGGAGAATCAAGTTACCTTCTAGAATTTTTCCTGCTTCCTTTCAATTTCTCAGGAGGTTGCCAACCTCGAATTGGCTAGATCTATCTAAAAACTTACTTGAATCATTATCATCTTCCATTACACAAGTTTTCATAATTCCATTTATCACAAATTTACAAACCGATTGTTACATTTGGTATCAGAGGCATTGTCCAACAATGGTGGATACACGTTACAAGGAGGTAGTCGAGCAAATGAACCTGTTGAAGAGAGATCAAGATGATCAGCGAGATACATTGCATGGAATAGAACAACAGATCTCTAATCTTACCATCAACATGCAGCTTCTGCTCAAAGGCAAGGATAAGGAGAATGACCAAGAGGAGTCGCTTTCAGGCCCCAATTACAGCACACCACCTGGCAGAAATGGAGCTGGAGGAAGTGGAGGTGGAGGAATTTCCGATTCAGGAGTGCCTTATAGGTCAGTCAAGCTTGAATTTCCTAAGTTTGATGGGACAGATCCTAGTGGATGGTTGTATAAATCTACCCAGTTTTTTAACTACCACCAAACACCCCTCACTCATCGCTTATTATTAGCATCTTACCACATGGAAGGGCAGGCATTAATTTGGTTTCAAGATCTGGAGGATTCAGGAGTTTTAAAGAGTTGGGAGGTATTTGTTCAAGCTCTATTAATGAGATTTGGACCTAGTGCCTATGATGACCCGATGGAAATGCTCACTAGGCTAAGACAAACCTCTAGTGTTGAGGTCTATAAGGGCCAGTTTGAGGCTTTGTCCAATAGACTCCGTGGGTTATCTGAGAATTATAAGTTGAGTTGTTTTTTAAGTGGACTCAAGGATGAGATAAGACTCCCAGTGAGAATGTTTAATCCCCTCAACCTGATTACAGCCTATGGCCTAGCCAAAATCCAAGAAGAACATGTGTTGTTGACTAGAAAATCCACCCGAGGCTTATTACCCACCCCATCATCCCAAAACCAACACATTACCCATCATTCCCCTACTCACCAACCACAACACAACCAAAACATTACCCCACATTCATCCACCTACAACCAGCAGCCCAAAAAGACTTTTCCCCTCCAGAAATTAACACCCTACCAAATGAAAGAAAGAAGAGAGAAAGGATTGTGCTACAATTGTGATGAGAAATGGTCAACCAAACATGTTTGTAAGAACCCCAAATTATTCATAATGGAGGGGTTAGATCCAGGTGATTCCACTGACACTACTGCTGAAGAAATGAGAAGTGAGGAGGAAGAAGAAGTTCTAGAAATGATTGAAACAGAACCAGAGATATCCTTGCATGCTTTGACTGGATCTTTGAATCCTAAGACTATGAGAGTGGTGGGCAAGGTGGGAGGGCAGCAGGTAGTAATCTTAATTGATTCGGGAAGTACTCACAATTTCTTGGACCCTTCGATAGTAAAAAAGGGACAACTCAAGACTGAAAAAGGGGAGGAGCTAAGGGTGAGGGTGGCCAATGGAGAATTGCTGACTAGTGAAGGAAGAAGTGCTGGGTTGAAGATTACCATACAAGGCAATTGTTTTTTGACTGACACTTACGTCCTGTCATTGGCTGGATGTGATATGGTTTTGGGGGTATATTGGCTACGGATGTTAGGGCAAATATTGTGGAACTTCTCTGATTTAACTATGGCATTTACTTTAGATGGTAAAAATATTCAGCTGCAAGGAATGACTCCTACACAGCTCATGGAGGGCAGGGAGTTGTCTCAAGTTAGAAAAGCTGGTAAAAAGGGCATTATTTTACAGCTTATGGAGCCAATGGAGTTAACCCCAGCTGAGGTAGCTCCTGAAATGGATTGTTTGTTGAAACAGTTTGCTGATACATTTGAAGAACCTACGGGTCTTCCACCCACAAGGATTCAAGATCATGCCATTATCCTAAAGGAAGGTACAACTCCTATTTCAGTCAGGCCTTACCGGTACCCCTATTTTCAGAAAGAGGAGATTGAGAAAATTGTCAGGGACTTGCTGAAAACGGGGGTTATCAGATTGAGTCAAAGCCCCTTTTCATCCCCTGTTTTGCTAGTTAGGAAGGCTGATGGCACATGGAGGATGTGTGTGGATTATAGGGCTTTGAATAAGGAAACCATCAAGGATAAGTTTCCTATTCCTGTGGTCGATGAATTATTGGATGAGCTTCATGGAGCTAGATTTTTTTCTAAACTCGATTTGAGGTCGGGTTATCATCAAATCAGGGTCAGACCTGAGGACATCCCTAAAACAGCTTTTAGGACTCATGAGGGCCACTATGAGTTTCTCGTTATGCCTTTTGGCTTAACTAATGCCCCTTCTACTTTCCAAAGTCTTATGAATGAGGTTTTCAGACCTTTCCTAAGGAAATTCCTACTGGTTTTCTTTGATGACATTCTTATCTACAGTCGAACCTGGGCAGAGCATGTGCAGCATTTGAAAATGACTCTAGAAACCCTAAGACAACATCAGTTGTATGCCAAGAAGTCTAAATGCAGATTTGGGTGTCGTGAGGTGGATTACTTAGGCCACATAGTCTCTGAGATGGGAGTAAGGGCAGACCCTTCTAAGATTAAATCTATGATAGATTGGCCCATTCCTACAAGTCTAAAGTCCTTGAGAGGATTTCTTGGGTTGACTGGATATTATCGGAAATTCATAAAAGGATATGGGACAATTGCAAGTCCCTTGACTGCACTCCTTAAGAAAAATGCATTTGGGTGGACCTCTGCAGCTACTGAGGCCTTCCAAAATCTCAAGACTGCAGTGACTGAACCACCCGTGTTGGCCTTACCCGACTTCTCTAAACCTTTTGTGTTGGAATGTGATGCAAGTGGGTTGGGTATTGGGGCTGTCCTCATGCAGAATGGGAAGCCTATTGCTTATTTCAGTCAAGCTCTTAAGGGTAAAAATGCAGCTATGTCTACATATGAAAAGGAGCTGCTAGCAGTAGTGTCAGCAGTCCAAAAATGGCGACCTTACCTAATTGGGCAGAGTTTCACAGTTCGGACAGACCAACAAAGTCTCAAATATCTTCTTGAGCAGAAGATTGGTACCCCCTTCCAACAAAAATGGTTAACTAAATTACTTGGTTATGATTTCAGGGTGGAGTACAAGAAGGGAAAGGAAAATAAAGTTGCTGATGCCCTGTCAAGAAAGGAAGAAGTGGTGCCTTCTCTATCAGCCCTATCCTTTCCTACAGCTAATTGGTTGGGGGAGCTAAGAGAAAGCTATCAAGAAGAATTCAGCAAGGAGTTGCTGGCCAAATGGGAGAGAGGTGAATTGGACCCCGTGAAGTACAACTTCAAAAATGGGTTGTTGTCTTATCAGGGTAGATTATATGTGGGTGCACATACCAATTTCAGAGATCTAGTTATACAGCAAGCTCATGATTCACCCATTGGAGGACACTCGGGGTATGATAAAACACTACATCGACTTCGCAGAGATTTCTATTGGCCACATATGAAACAACACCTCAAACAATATATCAGAGAATGCAATATATGCCAGCAAGTTAAACATGAGAATGTTGCTCCTGGGGGTTTGCTACAACCCTTACCAGTGCCAGACCGTGTTTGGACTCATATCACCATGGATTTTGTGGAAGGTTTGCCACTTTCTCAGGGTTATTCTGTTCTCTATGTGGTTGTGGATAGATTATCTAAATACTCTCATTTCATACCTCTTTCACACCCTTACACAGCTTCTAAAGTTGCCATGTTGTTCATGACTCATATCTTTAAGCTACATGGTCTACCTCAGTCAATTATTTCAGATCGAGACCCTACATTCACAAGTAATTTTTGGAAGGCATTGTTCAAAGCACAAGGTACCACACTTGCCTATAGCACTGCATACCACCCACAGACGGATGGGCAGACTGAGATAGTGAATAAGTGCCTAGAGAATTATCTAAGGTGCTTCGTGGGTGATAGGCCGAGAGACTGGTCTCAATGGGTGTCACTTGCAGAATGGTGTTATAACACTAATTTCCATGCAGCAACAAAATTAACTCCCTATGAAATTGTATATGGACAAGCACCCCCTCCACTCTTACCATACGAAGCAGGCACAACACAAGTGGCAGCAGTGGATGCAGCGTTGCGCTCTCGGGATCAGACCATGCAATTATTGAAAGAAAATTTGGTTAGAGCTCAAAGTCGTATGAAGCATTATGCAGATCTAAAACGAAGTGAAAGAACATTTGATGTGGGGGACTGGGTATACCTGAGGTTACAGCCGTATAGACAATCCTCGGTGAGTCAACGCCGAAATCTTAAGCTTGCTCCACGGTTTTATGGCCCCTTTCAGATTGAAGCTCGGATCGGCGAGGTGGCATACAAACTCCATCTTCCCTCAGATGCTAGGGTTCATCCCATCTTTCATGTTTCGCAGATGAAAAAGAAGATAGGAACTCGCTGTGTTCCACTCCCTTCTTTACCTCCTGTTGACTCCCATGGGGTTTTTCAGCCAGAGCCCCATGCCATACTAGAACGGAGGGTGCGTCGTCGAGGACAACTACCAGTCACTGAGGTGTTGATTCACTGGTCGGGGCAGGAGATTGAAGATGCTACTTGGGAGCTTTTGCAGTCTATGCGCCTTCAATTTCCACACCTTGTGGGCAAGGTGCTTTGAAGGGGAGGGCTATGTTACACATCCGATCTAAGAAGTTCAGATCTAAGAGGGTTAGAGTTTGGGAAGATACGAGGTGGAGAAGGAGAAGGTTCGAGATGAGTTAGGAGAGGCTGGGGTGTACGTAAAGGGCTGGCTGCTTAGTTAAATGGTGGAATGGGCTGGAGCGGTGCAGAGATGGGCTTAGTTGAATGGTGGAATGGGCTGGAGCGGTGCAGGAATGGATTAGAAGCCCATTAGTCAAAGTTAGTCAGTTGCAGTGTGGGCTGGGCTGTAGCCCATGGACTTCCAGAATTTAAGGAATTCTGTTACGTTTGTTCTAGAATCTTTTACGGTTTAGTTTGTTTTACGTATTGAAAGGGTACTCTTCGCCCCTGCGTGGGTTGATGGAGAATCAAGTTACCTTCTAGAATTTTTCCTGCTTCCTTTCAATTTCTCAGGAGGTTGCCAACCTCGAATTGGCTAGATCTATCTAAAAACTTACTTGAATCATTATCATCTTCCATTACACAAGTTTTCATAATTCCATTTATCACAAATTTACAAACCGATTGTTACATGGAAGCTCTAAGGGGAGCCAAAGGGGTGAGCAAGTTTGTTGAGGTACCGGGTGCACTTCTTCCACAAGAGGAGTATCCTACCAAGGTTGCCGAGGAGCTTTACGGATTCTTGCAAGATAATTTTGAATCAAAGATTTAAAACCGTAAGTGCAATATTTTGTTCCCTCATTTAGCGCCTGATGAAAAAAGCTTATACAAGAAGATGCATATTCGAAAGCCTGTGTTACCGGACCTTTCATTTCTGCTTCTATCTGTGTTCTCATCGAATGTGATATATAGTTTGAGCTACTCTACAATAACCAATGATATATGTTGTTTTCTTCAATTGCTTTCGATGCCATCGGAATTGTATGGAGAGGGTATCCTGGATCTCACACGGGGTAGAAAATACAACTATCCCACTTGGCCAACAATAAATTTCATCTTTCCTGGTTACGAGAACACCCGGGTGCCAAGGACCATTAGCAAGATTCCCCCATCCGGCCTTCCCTCTCCTCCGGGCTGTTTGATCGGGGGGGTATTTGTGTTTTTGGGTCATGGCAGTTTCGATTTTTTATAGTCTTTGGGCCCGATTTCTGTTTGTGGACTTTAGGTCCATTAGGCTTTATACAATGGGCATTATATCCTATTACCATGTAACTAGCCCAATAGATCCTTATAGTTTACACTGTAAGGACCACTTTGAGATCTCGTCGTACCTCGTTACTTAGGGAATACGTTTCTAGCTCATTACTTGGGGGAATACTTTTCTTTGCTTTGGTAGATAGGTCTCCCATGACATTCAATCTCGAATCATGTCTTACCTGCCTATATTCAGAAATTGGTTGCGAACTTATGTGACGATTACCATTTTTCCTTGCCTTACAGACGGGGCTCTCTCCAATTTTTCTAAATAAAACCAAAGTAGGGTATTCCAATTCTCTTTGACAAGTACCATCATCTTGTCAACATCTTTCAGTGATGGCCCTAAATGATTTAGCTTTGGATTGTCCGAACTTTTAACTCACCCATCTTGTTAATAAGACAGAGTATTGACCCACTCTACACCAACCTCTTCAGGGTTTGTTTAGTTGTGCGCCACATCTCAATGGGTTCACCATATGACATTTCCTTAGTTATTCCAAAAAAAAAAAACGGCAGTGTTAGTAAAAAAAATTTCTAAGGCTATGTTTGGTTTGGTTTTGAAAAATATTTTCTGTGTTTGTTTTCTTGGAGATAGTGGAAATTTCCTTGGAATTGATGAAAAATTGTTGGAGTTAGTAAAAAATTTGTTAAAAGTTGCTGAAAAGTATAAAAAATGATTGAAATTTATAAAAAAAATGTATTGTAATTGATAAAAAAATAATTGTCAAAGATTTTTAAAAATATTTTGAGAACAAACCAATCATAGAGAACCTCTCATTCTAAAAAGATGTCAAAACAAACGCAGTTAGAATTTTTCTCTAAATTCTTGACTTAAAAGTCTAATCCCCTCATTGTCAGATTTCTAATCGCTAGCTACCCGTTCATCGTCGGAAATCGACCTGCACGTTTTTTTCGGGTTGGTTACTGCTAGACATGTAGGGTTGAATTGAAAAGATTGGTACTTATTAGTCCAGCCCCATTCCACTGGCTAATAGGTAGATATATAAATGATGCCATTAAAACTGGGAGGCAGCAAGACAACGATATAAGGAATTATGTGATTCACATGACTGAAGATTTCTTTTTTTTTAATCGAGTGTTCTGCCCATTTTACGCATGCCTCGACTAATATTGGTGCAGTCCTCACGTCTCACATGACAGAAGAACATAAGGTTATATTTGTTTGTCGTTTTAAAAATATTTTTTTTTGTAATGATTAAGATTTTTTTTGAAATATATATATATATATATATATTGCGTTTGAATTAGAGAATATTTTTGAAATAAAAAAACGTTTTGACATCAAACAAACATAGCCTTAAAGAATTTCAAATTAACAGCTCAATATTAATTAACCGTTTTAGTAGTCTTTAATTATAAACAGAAAATGATCTCAAGAACAGTTGTGCTTGCTTGAGCCACTTCTTTTTCAACTAGAAGGATAACTCTGTTGATCAAGTTAGTTGTAGTCCAATTATCGAGATAATGATGATCATAAAAGATGATAATTAATCGAATCGCTTTGCATCATGAAATTATGGAATCAATTTCACTTTGAGAGTCTATGCTATCAAATCCATTACATTGAGCTGAAAAATTACTTAGACAAAAAAAGAGCTGTATAATTATCAAAATTTATTACTACACGCCTCAAATAAGATTTAACCGTTAAAATCTTGTCACATGTATTATAAATGAGTCATGATTCCAGTCTTTTTCATCAACGATAGATGTGAATCAGCATTAACCACAGTGCGCCATGTGCCCAATTAGACTTGTTTAGTCCACTAACATCTGTCGTTAGCGAAAGAGATTGAGATGGAAAAATGACATGTTTTTAACAAAAATCTCATCACATATATTAATTTGTAATTTTTTTTTTAATTTAGAGATTAATTTAGAAATTTCGTATACCATAGGAATTGTGGGTGCATTTTCGCCTAAAAGTAGAAACTAAAATTATGTGATTTTTTGGATTTAGAATGTGCATGACAAATCTAAGTATATATAATTTGATGTGTAAGTTTATGTATTTAGTTTGTAATTAGAATTAGAATTCGCTTATCAAAACCTCTATAACTAGAAAAGAAAACTGTAACAATATGAGCTACGTAGAGCGTGGTAGCTGACCACCGTAACCCATCATCTTTTTTTTTTCTAGATAAAAGGAGTGGAAGAAGGTAATTGTAGTAATTAATTTTTTTTTGTTGAAACGATCATGATGATATATTGAAAACAGAAAACAAGAAAAAAAATTCAAAAGAGGCGTTACAAGTGACAATAGATGGGCCAACATTAAAGTGACTTTAAAAGAGGAAACAAGGTCCTCAAGTGTGGCGAACATGAAGTCCGAAGCGAGAGGACCCGATGACCCTATTTTCCCGCTTCTAGTAAAAGCTACCCATAGATTATCTATCTATATATATATATAGAAGATACCCATAAATTTAAACAATACTCCTATTCCTTCCGCCACCAAATAAATGCAACCTCCACGTTGTTTCGTTCTAACCATACACGTGCCCCCCATTCTCACACGCATGGATAGCACGAAGGAAGTGGGCCCAGGCCCATATGCGACATGGGCTTATAGGAGCTTCAAAATTGGGAGGGCCAATTAATTAGGCTGTATTTTTATACGGAGAGGCGGCAGCCAGGGGGGCTTCGGCTGGTCCGCTTGTCTACCAATTTGACTCGCAAGAACTGATTGAGAAAAGAAGTCTAGATGTATTAGGATAGAAGAAAAAATTGAAGTATTAGGCCATGTTCGGTTGAGTATTTTTTTTAAGATTTATATTCTATTTTTATATTTATATATTAAATATTACAAAATACACGTATTTCAATACATCGCTTTATTATTTTTTTACAAACATTAATATTTTTAATAACTTCTGCACGCATGTCAATACAACTTTAATATCACTTAAATATTCACAATTTTATCAAAATTTTATAAATTTCTTCCAAACGAACGTCACCCTACAGATAAAACCAATAATAATGAGAAAAAGAACAAATTAATTCTCACATGTATTGGGTGGCTATTTGTGTTTTTGGGTCATTCATTGCAGTTTCGATTTTTTTAGTCTTTGGGCCCGATTTCTGTTTGTGGACTTTAGGTCCATTAGGCTTTATACAATGGGCCTTATATCCTATTACCAAGTAACTAGCCCAATAGATCCTTATAGTTTACTCTGTAAGAACCACTATGAGATCTCGTCGTACCTCGTTACTTAGGGAATACGTTTCTAGCTCATTACTTGGGGGAATACTTTTCTTTGCTTTGGTAGATAGGTCTCCCATGACATTCAATCTCGAATCATGTCTTACCTACCTATATTCAGAAATTGGTTGCGAATTTATGTGAGAATCCCGACTTTGGACAAGCCAAAACCTACTGATTGAAAGCTGATTAAAGACATGTTACAAATAGAACTGTGTAGTATCCAGACCCAGATTTCTTTTTCCTTGCCTTACAGACGGGGCATCTTCTCTCCCATTTTTCTAAATAAAACCAAAGTATGGTATTCCAACTCTCTTTGACGAGTACCATCATCTTGTCAACATCTTTCAGTGATGACCCTAAATGATTTAGCTTTGGATTGTCCGAGCTTTTAACTCACACATCTTGTTCATAAGACAGAGTATTGACCCACTCTACACCAACCTCTTTAGGGTTTGTTTAGTTGTGCGCCACTTCTTAATGGGTTCACCATATGACATTTCCTTAGTTATTCCAAAAAAAAAGGGCAGTGTGTTAGGTTTCCTTTCTCAGCCTAAAAAGATGTCAAAACAAACGCAGTTAGGATTTTTCTCTAAATCCTTGACTTAAAAAATCCCCTCCTTGTCAGATTTCAATCGCTAGCTCCCCGTTCGTTGTCGGAAATCGACCTGCACTTCTTTTCGGGTTAGTTAATGCTAGACATGTAGGGTTGAATTGAAAAGATTGGTACTTATTAGTCCAGCCCCATTCCACAGGCTAATAGGTAGATATATAATGATGCCATTAAAACTGGGAGGCAGCAAGACAACGATATAAGGAAATTATGTGATATTCACAATTGAAGATTTCTTTTTAATCTAGTGTCCTGGTTATTTTACGCATACCTAGACTAATATTGGAACCTATGCAGTCCTCACGTCCCACATGACAGAAGAATATAAGGTTATGTTTGTTTGTCTTTTGAAAAATATATATTTTTTTTGTAATGATTAAGATTTTTTTTGAAAAATATATATATATTGTATTTGAATTAGAAAATATTTTTGAAATAAAAAACGTTTGACATCAAACAAACATAGCCTTAGAGAATTTCAAATTAACAGCTCAATATTAATTAACCGTTTTAGTAGTCTTTAATTATAAACTGAAAATGATCTCAATAACAGATGTGCTTGCTTGAGCCACTTCTTTTTCAACGGGAAGGATAACTCTGTTGATCAAGTTAGTTGTAGTCCAATTGACGAGATAATGATGATCATAAAAGATGATAATTAATCGAAGAAAAATTACTTTGCATCCTGAAATTATGGAATCAATTTCACTTTGAGAGTAAGCTATCAAATCCATTACATTGAGCTGTATAATTATCAAAAATTTATTGTTACACGCCTCAAATAAGATTAAACAGTTAAAATCGTGTCACATGTATTATAAATGAGTCATGATTCCGATCTTTTTCACCAACGATAGATGTTAATCAGCACTAATCACAGTGCGTCACGTGCCTAATTAGACTTGGTTAGTCCACTAACATCTGTTGTTAGTGAAAGAGATTGGGATGGACGGAATGACATGTTTTTAACATAAATCTTACCACATAGATTAATTTGTAATTTTTTATACCTTAGAGATCGATTAATTTAGAAATTCCGTATACCATAGGAATTGTGGGTGCATTTACGCCTAAAAGTAGAAACTAAAATTAGGTGATTTTTTGTATTTAGAGTGTGCATATAAAAAATCTAAGTATATATAATTTGATGTGTAAATTTATGTATTTAGTTTGTGATTAGAATTAGAATTCGCTTATCAAAACCTCTCTAACTAGAAAAGAAAACTGTACAAATATGAGCTACGTAGTGCATGGTAGCTGCCCACCTTATCCCACCATTTTTTTTCTAGATAAAAAGAGTGGAAGAAGGTAATTATAGTATTTTTTTTTCTTAGCAACTCGGGGAACTTGGGGGAAAGGGAAATGACCACTATGCTTATCGGAGAAGGTAATTGTAGTATCTTACTTCCCTTAGACATGGCAATAAAAATGTCCACCTGTTCCATGATGTTAAGTATAGCTACCCACTCGAGAAGAAGAAGCGTCACCATAATCCTACTACCCTTTGTGTTTCTCCTTTCAATTTTCCGAAATTGGGTAATACTCTAATTTCTCGCTTCTAGTAAAAGCTACCCATAAATTATATATATATATAAGCTACCCAAAAATTTAAACAATACTCCTATTTCCACATATATATATATATATAAAAGCTACCCATAAATTTAAACAATACTCCTATTTCCTTCCGCCACCAAATAAATGCAACCTCCACGTTGTTTCGTTCTAACCATACACGTGCCCCCCATTGTCACACGCATGGATAGCACGACGGAAGTGGGCCCAGGCCCATATACGACATGGGCTCATAGTAGCTTCGAAATTGGGAGGGCCAATTATTTTATTTTATTTTTTATTTTTCTAAATGGGAGGGCCAATTAATTAGGCTGTATTTTTATACCGAGAGGCGGCAGCCAGGGGGCTTCGGCTTGTCCGCTTGTCCCCTTGTCTACCAATTTGACTCGCAAGGACTGATTAATGAGAAAACATGTTCGGTGAAGTGTTTTTTTTGAAGATTTGTATTTTTTTTATATATTTATATATTAAATATCATAAAATATACGTATTTAATATTTTATTAATTTTTTTGACAAATATTAATCTCTTTTAATAATTTCTACTCGCATATTAATATAACTTTAATATCACCTAAATATTCATAATTTTATCAAAATCCTACCAATTTTCTTCGATTCAACGTCGCCCTATAAATAAAACGAATAACAATGAGAAAAGAACCAATTAAAAATATAAAGGCTCTCACACGGACCCCTTCATACTACAGCACCGGGATCGAAGAAAATCATCCCCCAACAAAGCTCGAGCTGAAAGCCTCGCACGACACCAGTGCCATAAGTCCTCATTTGGTGCTACAAGTCTCATGGGTCTGGCTAGTGGCTCTCTGTCTTTCTGTTTACTCGTCGCAAGCGCGCGCATGCATTCTTCCCGCAAGCTGATCGTGAGGGTCGTAGCAACGTACGTCTGCTACTGCAATGTGAAACGCAAGAAGCGAAGAGTAGCCAGCAAACGCCAATGTCTGTGATTTAATATTAGATAGGGACACCGAATTGTGAATCGAGACACGAATCTCTCACTTGTCTTCTAGTTTGCTGTACCATTTTGTGCAGGAAAACAGCAACACAGAGAGCCAAAACAGAGCCAACCTCATTTGTTTTCTTGTGTGAATAACACTAATGGCCGTGGACTAATCGCTACGTGACGCATATATATACATACATACATATATATATATATATGGCTCTACGTATAGATCGGCCTGGCCGGCCAATTAATATTCGGCCTCTAGAGAAAGAAATAGTCAAAACTGCAGGTGTAGACGTGTAGTAAACAGGATGTTGATCCCTAACATGCATTCGTCCTCTTCCTTGTAAAAGATAAATACCAGATCCATTAATATCATTGATCGATAAACATAAAAAGAAAAAAAAATACATACATATATATATTAAATACAATAAACTTTGATATAACACTATTCCAAGACAAGTTAGCATCACGCATATATATGTCAATATGTGCACATCAAGGATAAGGACTACTAGAAATTAGGACACTTCTGACTTTCTCTTCTCGCAATCTTCTAATGCAGTATTCCAGCATGTATCGCTTTTATCTCTTTGTCACGATGACGTGACAACCTAGCTACTTACGTACCCGTCCCATAAATTTTCTTCTAATTTCAACTCATGATTATATTTGCATAATATATATCGTGTACGTATCGACCTTATGATATATGAGGTTTTAAGAAAATTGAGTTTCCAGCCAATCAAGCATGAATCAATTAGATAGAACTCATCAGATGTCTATTAATTATTTATACACACTTCATGAATACCATCATTCTACTTTATGTGTCCACTAATAAACTACCTATACATGTGGGACTTATGACCCACGTAATCGTCTCGCGATCACACTCATCTTAAAGTAAGTACAGAAATAGCTAGTCTACGATGATCATGATTAAGCTAGCCAAGACTCTTAGGTTTGCGATCTGAGGTTTTTACTCATATATATATATATATATATATATATATATATATATATATATATATATATATATATATAGCAATTACCTCCTGCACAGGGAATCGGGGATTGAAGTGAAACATATTTACCTGGAAGCAGCTATTAATTGTTTGTATATTTGAGTCTCATTGAGACTTATATGTGCCAATACAAGTTTACCAGGAGCTATATATATCATGCTCTTTTGTCATGAAACAGCTAGCCTTAATTATGTCTAAATAATTAAATCTCCATATAAAAAAATAAATACTATATATTTGAGCTCATAATCTTCCACACTTCAAATCCATGATCACTGGCGATCTCATAAAAAAGTTCAAAATTAAGATAATTGAGAAGAACAAAGCCGGTTGATTCTTATGACATTACAATGCAAAGGACTACTTCCAGGAGTAGACAACATCAATTACAGTACTTCTATAAGAAAAACAGTACTACGTACATATATCATAAAAGTGTCAGCAGTTCCTTCCTAATAATATATGTGTGTGTGTATATAGCACACGTACGCATAAAAATGATGACCTATATATCACGAGTTATATGTTTGGATTTACGTATATCATGCTATAGTGCAAAGTATATGTATGTGTGAGAGAGAGAGTGAATGACTGTAAAACGTGACATTAATCATTCCTAGTTAAATTAATTAATTAAGGACCAAGACATTATACTCCGCGATCAAGAATGTTGACTAATTAGTGACTTTATTTTCTCAAAATATTTCACATGCATGATTAAGAATTTCGACCTGAAAATGGGAGTACTTATCAAGAATCAATACCATGGCGTGTAATATTCCGTCGTATCAGTAATATAAGTACATTATATATATATATATAGAGAGAGAGAGAGAGAGACTTCAAACATCGGATTCGGCTACAACGTCTAGCTAGGACCGAAACGACATGATACGCTTTAACGCTAGTGTGAAATCAGGTTGGCATATTCGTGAAAAACATATAAGGGCATTTTAGTCCTATGAGTTTGTTATAGAAGCAAAAAATGAAAGTGGGGTTTTATGTAAAGACGTAGGACTCACGTGAAGGTGCAGCAGGGTGCTCTGGTCATTTCACTTGATTAAAGAAGAAATTGGAAGGAGCTGAAATTTATTGGAAGGTGCTTTACGCCTGAATAAAGAATTAAAACAAAAAAGAGTTTTAGCTCTTCTATGGGAACTAGATATAACAGAAGCTGTTTTTAATAGAATAGCGAGACGCACCAACTCCTTCAAGATCTGCGTATTCAAGAGAGAGAATCTCTAAGAAAGGGAATGACTTCTTTGTCTCTATTCTTGCTGTTTGTTTGATGATCTTTGTGAAGGCCACCATTGTTAAATATGAGAAGCTTTACGAGATTATCGATATGATCACCAATTCCCAAAGTTTCACATGAGAGGTTGAAGATTCAGAGGTTCTGAATGTTGATGGTTGAAGGTTTCAGCCATGCCCATTGATTGCACAAGGTTTGTGCATGAAGATCAAGAGGCATTCGAGATCGAGGTTTCCATTTGTATGTAGAAGTTCTACGTCGGTAAGATTTAGATGGGTTGATAGGCTAGATTAATTGTTTCAATAGACCACTTTGTAAATTGATTGGAAACTAGTGGATTCGAACGGCCTACGAGCCTGAAGATTTTTTCTCCTTAAGAAAGTTTTCTCTTCGTAACCATTCTCGGTGTTTCGATTGTGTGATTATATTTGTTGTTCTTGATTAGTTTAACTTGTTATCTTTCTAACAAATCTTGTTCTTTGTGATTAAGAGTTCGAATCGTTTTGATATGAGACTTTTGCACAAAGGGCGTTCAAGATTTGCTATTTGGGAAGAGTTGCCGATAAGAACTTGGTATTTGGTGAGTTGATGAACTGATTATTAATTTATTTAAGTATTGAATATGTAATTTTCGTTTCTTTAGTTTCTTTGGAGTCACTTGCAGTTTCTTCGGATTCCTTTGTTTTATAGATTCATGTTTAATTGTTTTTATGTTCATATAGTCATATCTGATTGTTAATTAGTTCTTTGAATATTGTTAACATTGTGGTTGAGTTCATATTACTGATAATAGGTTTTAAGTTTTTTAAAAATAAATTATTTGATAATTTTTTTAATATACCTATTCACTCCCTCTTGGTATTTTCAGTATAATTGAGTCTAAATTAGGTTGTTCACTTAGAAACTCTATGCGATAGCTATATATCGGTTCAACGAATCTACCCGATGAAAGGAAGTACACAGCTTTACTCAAGCTAAGTTCCAAGTTACATGGTGGAAATTATATATATATATATATATGCAGCACTCAATCTTAATTAGATGATTAATTAGAGTGACATATATAGCATTGAAGAGCCATAGCCCATTTCGCCCATTCTCAAGGCAATGGTCCCTATCTAAACCCTACATCCATCTGGCAAGCCCTAATTAATGAGAAGAAAACCAATCGGTGCTTTTTCTTTCTCCTGATTGGTCATGACCTCAAAAAGCCTCATCCAATGGATTAATGAAAACTATTTTTTAACTTTAATTAAGTGACCCCATTAACAGTAAGGAGCATTTTTTTGTAAGATATATATCAGTAAGAAGCATTCATAATTAAGTACCAAACAATATTTCTGATTGTGGTACTTATGCCATTGGAATTTTGTCAAACCAATTAAAGATCCGGGAGAAGTTAATAGGCCACATAAAAAACTTAAATAGCCCACACAAGGATCGTGCACACAGAACGAGTATGGAAGTTCAATTCCTTGAAAAACAAGGAAAAAAAATCGTAGTTAGTAATTAGTTGTTAAAATCAATTTCTTACTCTCAATTATCAAAAAAATTATCTGAGTCCTTTATCAAAAATGAAAAAAAACATGCAAAATGGCTGAATGTCATTCCAAGACAAATTTATTAAAATATTTAAATTTTTTATTAAAAATAAAAGGTTTAGTAAATAATAGTCGGCCACTCTACTTAATTTATAGTCATTTTTAAAAATTAAAAAAAGTAAATCGTAATTTTGATAATTGCAAGTAGGTTAATTATGATTTAAAAATAAAAAATAAAAAACAAAAAACAAAACAAAACATTTCTAAATATCGTGGGCATCGCCAGGTGAGATTTCTAGAAGAGGAGGCATGCAATAGTTTAAGAAGGGGACATAGATCCGGCTATTCTTCGTAGTTCGTGGACTTCCCCTTCTCTAGCTCTAGTTGTGGCAATGCCCTTTTCTGTTGACAATCGTCTGAAATCGGAGTTCGTGGCTGGTGCGTGGTTCTGAGGGTTCTGTGGAAGCGCAATTTTTCGTTAGACATAGAAGTGAGCTTGGTTAAAGCGGATGGATAGTTATGTTAGATTGAGGTATTTTTATGCAAAGGTCCAAAAGGTTGAGGCCGGTTATTGTGTGAGTGAAGCTATTGTGTGAGTGTGTGAGTGGACGAGTGAGATTAAAAGTTGAGAAATCTAACGGTTGACAAAATGTCACGTCAATTAATGAAACCGGGTCGGTTGTGCGGGTCGGGTTCGTGAGTCGGATTCATTAATTGACGTGGCATTTTGTGAGCCATTAAATTTCTCAACTTCTAATCTCATTAGTCCAATAACTTTACTCACACAATAACTTTACTCACACAATAACTTTTGCCCCCAAAAGGTTCGGTAAATAATAGTCGGCCACTGTACTTCATAATACACAGCCGTTCAAGAAGATAATAGTAATAACGGGTGTTTTTGGTGCCACCACAGTACCCTTATTGAATGCCACACGGTTTGGTGAGGCAGAGAGAGAGAAAACCACAGAGAGAGCGAGCATAGCTGACTTTTTGGAAGCACCGAGTAAATGCTCTTTGCTGTCCAGTTTGACTCTTTTGTCACGAACCTTTTACCTCTGGTCAGCGAGTAAACAGTTTTTGGGACTATCCCGTCTCTCTCTCTCTCTATCTCTATATATATGCGCATATGGGAGAAGGCAACCTACAACTTGGACGCCTGCCTCTACATCTCTCATTCGAAAGAGACTTCAGGGACAATAAGGAGACCATTGTTGAGAAAATTGTAGAAACCTTGAGAGAGAGATCGAGAGATATGGGGAGGCCACCTTGCTGTGACAAAGTTGGGGTAAAAAAAGGGCCATGGACACCGGAAGAAGACATTATCCTGGTCTCTTACATTCAGGAACATGGACCAGGGAACTGGAGATCAGTTCCCACTAATACCGGTAAACTTTCTTCCCCATGAACTAATTAAAGCTTTCCCAGAGTTGTCTTTTTTCCTCTAATATTTGGTTTTTATTTGGGTCTTTGGTAATTGGTTTGATAGTTGAAGCGGTGTAATTAATATCCTGCACCTCTTCGCTGTCCTCTTGGTTCCTTTATCTTTTACTTGGCATGGATCTAAAGTACAAAAGAGTGAGATCGATATAGTTTCCCGATATGGTTTGATTATCTTTACTCATGCTCACTAGGTTTTCCAGGTTTGCTCAGATGCAGTAAGAGCTGCAGGCTTAGATGGACTAACTATCTTCGGCCCGGTATCAAGCGTGGTAACTTCACTGAACATGAGGAGAAGATGATAATCCACCTCCAAGCTCTTTTGGGTAATAGGTAAAATCCTGTCTGAATTAATCTCTCCCTATATCCCTATCTAAGCTGAACTGGACATTCATGGTTTCCAAACTTGGTAATGATTTTTTTTTGGGTAGGGGTTTAAAATTTCGTCAGGGAGATTCCATCGTTGTTATTAATTTATGGTGAAATTTTTATAAAATTATTTTTCCATTTTGTTGACGAAAATCCTTTTGCTGGTCACAGATGGGCAGCCATAGCATCCTATCTTCCTCAGAGAACAGATAATGATATAAAGAATTATTGGAATACCCATTTGAAAAAGAAGCTCAAAAAGCTTCATACAGGCCTGGATGATCTTGACCAAGATGGGTTCTCCGCTTCACAACCAATAACCAAGGGTCAGTGGGAGAGAAGGCTGCAAACAGATATCCAGATGGCTAAGCGAGCCCTGTGTGAGGCTTTGTCCCTTGGCAAACCAAGCCAATTTCCGGACTCAAAGCCCTCCAATGGCGATGATCACCTTTACACCACACCATATCAAGCATCCACATATGCATCGAGTGCCGAAAACATAGCCCGATTGCTCGAAAACTGGCAGAAACGTTCCCCAAAATCAGCTCAGACAAACTCAGGAACCACTCAAAATTCCTCTAAAAACCTCGTTGCAAACGGTTGCAGTCCTGATTATACTGAAGGTGCCACAACACCAGATGCTTTTGACTCGCTGTTGAGCTTCAATTCTTCCACCTCCGATGTCTCTCAATCCTTGTCGGTGGAGGAGAATGCAAACTCTACTCAAGAAACGAACCTCTTCCAAGATGAAAGCAAGTCAAATTTGGAGGCTGAAGTCCCTCTTACATTGCTAGAGAAGTGGCTCTTTGATGATGGTGCAGCTCAAGGTCACGAAGACCTAATTCACATGTCATTAGAGGACGGTGCAGGGTTGTTTTAGAAGGAAAGTTAGCCTGGGTTTGAGTGTTTGTTCTGGTGGTACTTTCATCCTTAAGCTTGTAGCCTTCTTTCTAGCCCAACCAAAAAGGTAGTGCCTTCTTACCGGCGGAAGAGAAACTGTAAATTAAAAGTACATATTGCTGCTATAGACAATATGCTATGTGCTGGAAAGTAATAAATATCGTCTCTTAAAGTTGATGGTCATTGTTCTTTGTGCACCTTTTTTTGGATGCTACATCATAATTAAGAATGATATGCTCGATGTAGATTCGATTTCAGGTACAATGTTATCCAAAAGATATCCCAAATTAATTTCCGTTTTTCATGCACGTTCTTCAGAGTTCACGCTCCTATTTCTTCCTCTGTTCACCCATGGATCAAAATTAGAACCGGCCCCATAGTTTATTCTGCATCCTAATGAATTAATACAAATCAAGCATTAATTAACAAGCAGATATTCAGTCTAATAAGTTGCAGATTAGGGCATGTCACTTCGCATCTTCGAGGATACCAGCTACGTTCGTAGATCCTAGTGAAGGCAAGTGTACCAGTGTAGGCAAAGGACAAAGTATTGTGGCTGTTGTCTGCTATGTAAATAGCAGAATTATTTATCCAGAAAAGATTTAACTTAAGCCGTCTATTAAAACATATTTAGACTTGACGCATTGGTCTGAATTTTTTTCCTTATATAAGAGTGCCGACTGCCAGTCTGCCGGTGCCCCTCTCGTAATTGAGAACTATATATTATGCAGAAATTAATATATGATCATCACATTAAGTAGTACATCTATTTTAAGATTTCTAATTCGTTTTATTATTATTAGTATATATATAAACCTTCCATTTTCTGATGTAGGCTTATGAGTGGAAAATATTAGTCTACCTAGCTATCTTAAAATGGATATCAAACTGCCCCCATAAATGGTACCTTAGAACTATATGTATATATTATGCAGAAATATATCAACTGTTTTTTTTTCGGGTAAATTAGTTAGTATATTAAAATAAAAGTCTGGAGAATCCAGATCAAATACAAGCCCTATCACGGCCGAAAGCTAGAGAAATATACAAAAGATATAGCCAGGTTCAATCGTGTTAGGCTAACATGATCAGTCAACACGTTACCAAAGACCAGAATACACACAAACATAGAAAAGCTTGTAAGATCAGTAAAACATTCCTATGCTCTTGCCGCAGGACAGCATCTTCCAATTGCCCGTGCGTCACGGCCAGGAGACAGTTTGCAGTGCTCCTTGGGTTGTTCCTATTGGAATTGAGTCTAGTTCTCACCTCAAGGGAGATTTCCGCCAGAACTTGGATAAACCTACAGGGACTAGGTTCGCCATGAAATCTACGGGGGTTTTTTTTTTCTCTCCAGGTAGACAAGGGCTGCCAATAGGGTGCATCTTGAGGAGGATAATATATCATCAGTTTTAAGTACATCTATTTTTAAGATTTCTAGTTCGTTTTGTTATTGATAGGATACTTCCATTTTCTGATGTAGATATACAAGAAAGGGCACCGACGGCTGAGGGAATTTGAACCAGTGCTGTAGGATTAATTAAGTTTGCAATAATCATCAGGTTAAGTCCTTTTATATTTTAAGATATATCTACCATCTTAAAGTGGATTTCAACCTGCACCCATATTAAATGCTCTCACATATAACTGAAGGGGTGCCGGCGGCTGACGGGCTGAGGGACTAGGAACCATTGTAGTTGACTTACAAGTTTCTTTAAATTTTTTCGTTCCAATGCATGCACCGATCAACTGGCATGCGGATGTGCGATTTTCAACCTTAATCAAATCATTCTGTGGAAAGGACATGTCAATCGATTGGAAAGTTTGTTTGCGAGATGAACCCAAGTTTTTGGTATGATTGTCGAACAAATAGTTACCATGCATCTGGCTCTCTTCCTCCCTTGCCAGCCCATTTTCTGACTCCGTTGTTACTGTCGTCTCCACCAAAGTCAATGTCGTCATGGCTTGCGCAGATCAGCTGCGACTCTATTTCCGGTGTTTTCAACTCTCTGCCCATTTTTTTTCCTTCTAAATAACACACTTTATTCAAAAGCTAAAAAGACATAAACAAGTCCGGATATGTTCGGAATCTATTTGGTTCTTTCGATTCAATAAAATGTTCACCTTGTGTGTTTTTCTGAGTGTCGTTGTGGCATGACCTCCTCCACAAACCTTGGCAGCTATCTTTTTTTTTTTCTTTTTTTTTTTTGGCTGAATAACCTCAACCAATTAAAAATAGACTAAAGGAAACGCGCAGTCGCGCATATCACAGGAAGGTCCGAGGAACAAAAGAAACCAACCTTGCCCAAATGGGCAGCCTACTTAGCAACATTGTGGGCCAAACGATTACAAGAACAGGGGACCCAAGCCACCCTAAAATCCCGAAAAACTTCTAACCCTGGCCGGATAAGAGAAACAAAGGTCATAATCGCCCAGCACTCCGGAGGTCCAGAAGCAAGAATATCCTTGCATAACACCAAATAGTCGCACTGGAAAACAACCTAGTGCGACCAATGAACCCGCTCCAACGAAACCGCCTCCGCAAGGGCAAAGGTCTCACTGGGATTCATAGCTGTTAAGCATTCCGTGTATACCATATAAAGGGAACTAGAAGAATTTTTGACAGAGATAGTTATATAAGACCCATTAGGTCGGACAGTAACATTCAAATTAAGCTCAAAAAACAGTCTTGAAGAGGGATCCAAAATAAAATTGCAGCTCGACCAAATTCCACCCAAGCCGCAACATGATCTGCATATCTCCTCCTGATAGCCAAAGACAAGGCTCTAGTATTCACAGGTTCATTAAGATGTGCCATATGACTTTAGTATTCACAGGTTCATTAACCTTGGCAGCTATCCACATGATAAGTGTTTATTGCTTTATGTCTATTGGGCTTATAATCATTTCAGTTCTATACCCGTTTAAATTTGTAAGGTCATTCAGCCTTTAATTCGTTGGTCCGTCACTTTTATAAAAGGTAATCTCCTTAGATCATATATATGAGGTCTTTAAACCTCCTTGAGTAATGGGAAGAACTGTTATAATTAAAATAAAAATAAAAATCACCCGTCATATGGAGAAAAACATACAATCAGTTGGCTCTCTTAATGGACCTAGCTAACACTTGATCAGTTGATAGGTAGGATCCTGTCGTTTTCAAGTTGTTATGCCAAATTCAAGGAGAAAAGAGACGTTTCATATATTTATTAATTATCATTATGCTCAGAACTTAGAAATCTATACTTTGACGGGGTCATGCATATTCGCGGACCTAAAAAACTTGCATTGATAGGTGGCTGGATATTCTAGTTTTCAAGTTTCTTAACCAAGAAAGAAAGAAAGAAATATTTCTAGCTAATTTTTCATTTAGGGCAAGTTTAAGGAATTCTCTCTATACTGCCATTTAGTACTCTTGGGAAGGACAATAGCATGTGGAGACTTCAAATTTTAAATTTGTTCAATGTACTTCAATCTAATAAAGGCCGCCTATGATTAGACTATACAAGCTGCCTTCTAATTTGTGGCTTCTTACCTAGCCACAACTCTCAACCTCGATCGGTAGTCGATAAAGGTGTTAAGCCAATCTCCAAAGTCCAGACTCCAAATTAAGGTACTACAGAAACATCTGCACAAGTTGGCCGGTTAATTCCTAGGTTAACAGGATATATAGGTTCGTCCCCGCAAAACCTGAAGTGTTGCCGGTTCGATCGTCTTTGGCGTTATAACCAACCACTTGTGACGATCTTTTGCTTTATATAGGGCGGCGCGCGCCACAGCCATTGCATGCGTTCCTATCTTTTCCGATGATGTCCCCTGCAAATTAGAGGCGTCACCAAACCACGTCTTTTGCAGCGAGATATATAGCGTCTGTTATATATGGCAGAAGACAGAAGTACTTACATGTTAATTTATTTTATATATATTATGTTGAATAATACCTTAAATAGATTTTTCCTTTTGTCCCAAATTTCAATCTTACCATTAAACTTTGTTATGACTTCTCCACCCGCACATTATAACGTACGTGTAAGGACACAACATAATTATAGGTGGACACTGGCCTTATATTTAAGGACACCCTTCTATTTGTAGGCCATAGTGCAGTGAAGTTGGGAACCAAAAGTGGCTATATATCAAATCCCTAGCACGTACAAAAATTAACACCGCACGTCCTTTGGTGATTGACAAGCCATAGACGTACGTTATACATATGTGATATATAACATAGTAAACGTGGAAGCTCGCTCGCTCGCTCGCTAGCTAGAGCCCAGAGGGCATGACAGGGATCAGTCATGATACAGCATGACCATGGCAAGGTGTTCCAAGTTCCATCTCTCAACTTGTTATTCAAAGCAGGACACGAAGCATGCGTACGTTATTTAGAAAAAAAAAAAAATAGAAAGAAGAAGAAGCATGCGTACGTTGGAGTCCTCTGCAAATACATGAAATAAATGGCTGCATGCCCAATTGGTTGGGTTTCCAACGGCCTAATCTTTGCACAGACTACCTAGGTAAAAGAACAAGAAGGCTCCTTTATTTACTAAAGTTTGGTACGTAAGAGGATAAAACAGTCACGATACGTTACTACAAAAAAAAAATTGATCTTTAGGGACGGATTTTGATTGGGATGACCAAAAAATCGTCCCTAAATTAAGGGGTCCTTTTGGGACGCAACAAATGTGTTGTCCCAAAAGGAGTGTCAAAGAACATCTTTAGGGATTGGTACCTCTTTCCTTCCCTAAAGATTGGGTTTTAGAGACGGATTCTGAGCATCCGTCCCAAATAAACTGACGGGAATATGGCGGAAAAAACTTTTGGACGACAACATTCTGTCCAAAAAATACTTTAGGTTTGGACTAATATATGGTTGTTCGAACCACGCTTTTGCAAAAAAGAAACAAGTTCAAATTAATTATAATAACGTTCCAACTACACTTTTGGGACGGAAAACAAACGTCCAAATAATATACACGTTGGGACTACTAAATATCCACTTGTAGAGTCATTTTCATTTGTCACATATTATAATTGAACATATATATATCAAATGAATGTAACATTAATATTAGTGATTCATCTTATGCCACGTTTTTTGGTGGAAAAGATGAGGTAATTGCAAGAGCAAGCTCTCTCAAATGGAAAGTCCTACACCGACATTGATATTCTCTATCAGGTCCTAGGCCCCAAGCTTAATTATGTGAGGGGGTTGGGGTGAGCAATGAAGCCTCCAAGAAGCTCGGATTCATCATTCACAAGTGTAGCGCGATAATTAAGAGAGACACGGTTGGATATAAATAGATTGAAAGCGGAATGAGAAGCTGAGGTAGATCAAATGAGAATAGAGCGGAAAGCAGAGATGAAGCGCATGCGAGCTTAGCGACAACAAGAAATGAAGAAGTTGAAGGACAGATTGATGATGGAAATGAGGGAGCGCATAAATGATTTTATGGCAAATTCCTCCCAAAGTTTGTAGACCCTATTCCCATATCCATTGTTGGAAAATGTGACTTCTATTATTTTGAACTTATGTTAGTTTGAATTTATGCTTATTTTGGACGTATGTTATTTTGAATTTATGTTTGCCTAGTACCATTACATTATTAACAATATTTAACATTTTGATAATTATGGTATTTTTGTAACTTTGAATTATGAAGACTTGTATTGATTTCTTATATGGATGATAGTACTTTGTAATCTATTGTAGCACATTATGTATGAGTTTATTGAAGCATTTTGGTTTTAATTTTTTGAGATTCTGTTTAAATTACAGGCCTCATCAATACCAAAACATATCTAGACGACGAGAAGTAGTAGTCTTTATAATGAACTGCTCAACTCCAGAGGCTTGACTAATTACCCTTTTGAATTGTCAAAGCACTGCCAAGAGTTATTGAAATGTGTACGCTACTTTCCTTTTCCTCCTCCATAAACTGCAACACAGCATAAAATGACCAGTTTTTCTTCATAATTCACACCTTGAAAGGAAAGCTTCCTCTAAGACAAAATTGAAGTGCGTATCCATGGCAGAATAAGGGGCTTTTGAGCCGACCTGAGAGCAGGTTATGGGTGTCAATATTCGCCCTGGAATGGCAAACAGCTAGCTAACTTTTAACCTTTTAAATTTCCTTTTTGTATTTTCAATGGAGTAATGAACCTTCCTTCCTATAGACCATACCAGTTATCACGGATCGGAATACTTCTCTGTCAATTAAGATGATAAATGGAGAACATAATTCAAACTTCTCTATCGAACCAATCTGTTTGACAGAACCCATACATGCGAATCTTAGACAGACCATTGGAATCCAGCAAATACATAATTAAGTACATCTTGTGGTGGTACAAGTTCCATTAAAGCACATCTTCACAGGACAAACCCATGTGGTTGGTCCTATATTTGGGGACCATGCAGTTAACATCGGCGCTTAATTTTTATTTTGTTGTCTTAACATCGTAGGGCCTTGAGGATATAATTGTTTCCGAATGACAGCAAACCCTATATGCAGGCGTTTCTCTTTTGAGATGTGAGGATATATAGTTCAGGAAGTTATAAGGGTGGGTATTGGAATGATGGAATCGGTTGGTTCTTCTGAATGAAGGTTGGCCCTTTATTTGGGGACCATGTAGTTAACATCAACTCTTAATTTTTATTTTGTTTTGTTAACATCATAGGGCCTTGAGGACATAATTGTTTCCGAATGACAGCAAACCCTATATGCATGCGTTTCTCTTGTGAGATGTGATGATATATAATACAGAAAACTATAAAGGTGGGTACCAGAGCAGATCGAATCAGAATATATGCCCAATTTCGGTTCTGTTCCAGTACTCACCGGAATATAATTTTTTTTGTTCCGATTCCCAGATGAGAATTCAAATTTTCGGAATTAAAACAAAAATTCTGGTTGGCATGTGAGCTGTTTTGGACATATTTTTTGGGACCCTAAAGAGCCAAAAATATTTTTTTGAAAGATTTTTCTATTATTCATCATAAATTAACAATAAATTTAAACTTTCACCCAAAATTTAGATTCTAAAAGAAAACAAATTTCATATGTTATACTTTATTTTGAGCCCTATTTTTTAAAAAAAAAACTGAAATTTGGTATTTTTTAGTTATTTATCATAAATTAACAATTTTTATTTAAAATATTCATTCAAACTCTAGATTCTAAAATAAGCATTCAATCAATTTTAATATGTTATACTTTATTTTAAGCACTATTTTTATTTTATTTTTTTAGAAAAATCAGAACCATAAATTCAGCGGCGGAATTTTCGATTCCGGTATATACCAAAATCGAAACTAGATTTTCAGAACCGGATGTAACCAGAAATTCCGATTGTTACCAGAATTTTTGCAGACACTTAGGAAGCTAACGTAGTGTCGGAACAAAACAAAGAGATGACAAGGTGACCATAACATTTATGGGAACATTTTAAGAGAAACCAACTCGATTTAATGACTTTTGCTTACTCTGAGATTTTTCTTCAGCAAACAGTATATTGTAATGATGACAAAATGGCCATACAGACATTCATTGTATCGTGTAATTTAAGAAGTGATTGTGTGCAAAATTTGGACTTTTCAGGATCGTAGATCAAATCGTCGAGATAACTGGCTGGATACCCACCCTACTGCTTGAACAATGCTATACTTGATTTCAACCAGATCAGAATAGGGCCTACAAATCCATACACGCTGGATGACCTCCAGGTATATAATTACGCAGTTTCTATGGATCGGCATGGTCTGTACATAAGGAAAATGCTCTGGTAAAATAAGGCACATTACAAAAAATAGGTCTTTTAGCAACAGTCTTTCTTGCGGCGGTCATCGACATGACTGTCGTTATAGATCCTTTTTAGTAGTATTTTTTTTACAAAACACCGCTAAAAATTAGTTTTGACCGCCGCTAAAGACCGCATTTTGCAAAACAACGTCGTCAAAAATTAAGTCTTTAGTGGTGGTCATCGACCGCGCTAAAGGTAAATACTACAACGACGGTCACTGTAACCGACGCTCTATGTCTAATTTCTAGCAGCATTTGTGCACAAACGCGGCTAGAAACTAGGTGTCTACAACGGCGGTCACAATGACCATAATGATCATATATATTTTGAATAATTAGTAATATGATACTATTTAATTAGGACATATTATTTAATTTCAAATAAAAAGATATTGTGAGATTAGCTAATGCAATTAAAGTACATAACTTAATATGTAGTCTTAGAGGCTATGATTTTGTCATAAGGTATATATGTACATACATATTAAGTACTTAGGTTAATTAGCACATAATATGTATATAATAAACACATATAACAAATCATGCAATATTATATAAAAGACATTATACTTTTAAATTATAAGTATGATATATTATTGCTACCAACCTATTTTAATTAAGATTATTATACTAGTTATAAAAAAGTGTAAAATAATATGTTATGTATTTAATACTAAGTATAAAGATTTTTAAATACTATTACAATTTATAACTGATTTTAATTTATTAAAACACATAACTTGTATATAGATTATTATTAAAAAAACTAAAAAACTAGAAAAAAAAGGCTCAAAACGGTGAGTTTCCATCATGTGAACTAAAGTACCCTTCCTGAAACCCTATATTGAAACTTTTGAAAAATATCTAACGCTATAAAAAATTTAAGTTCTTATATGTATTTCATTTCTCGCACGCTCCCCTAGACGAAAATCTCTCCCTCCCTCTTTCTCTTTTATTCTCCGATCGAAATCTCTCTTCCTCTTCCTCTTTTCGCTTCTTTTCTACATCATGATTGGGGCCCTATGGCCTCTCAATTATTTGACAAGTGCACGGGACAAAGGCAATTGCTGAATTTGGAGTTGTCTTCTTGTTGTTCAACATTGGCCTTGAGGTGGGATTTATTTTTTATGGATCTTTCTATTCTACCTCTGTATGTTATATGTCCTAATGAGAAATGATTAACTGAAGCTAACTTGATTTTTTAGTTGTCTGTGGAAAGGCTAAGTTCCATGAAGAAATATGTTTTTGGATTGGGCACTGCTCAGGTGATTGAGAAACTTCGTCTTTTATGGTAATCATTTGTGTTAATTTGTTTGCACTTTAGATTCCTAATATACATAACAAATTGAAATCTGTATGTCTTTTCTTATCGTTGTTGTTTGCTTGTAGGAGAAATATTCCATTAGACCTAGCAGGAGTTCTTCGAGCACTTTGCCTGCAAGCATTAGGACATGTGCAAACTTGTTCTTTGGATTGCCTTAATTGATGAACTTTTGGGACATTGTAGTATTCAAAACTTAGATACAAATTACAATATTACATGCTACCAATCATTTCAATGGATTCACTTGGTTCTTATTTCTGCTCTGCTTTATTTTCTCTTCTTGAGTGTTGATCTAAATGGATTGGCTGTAGTGGATCCTTTTATTTGTGTGACATGCAAACTGAATTTTTAGCTAAAGTAGTCTCATATGTAGTTCCTTGCTTCATTGATTTTGCTTTTCTTAGTGGTATTTTAATGAGGTATAGAAACTATCAAAAAAGTTTACAATTTTTCAATCTCTTAGGAGTAGGGCCTATTCTTGAAAATAGCGTGTGTGCATTGGATGATACTCACTCAGTATGTTATAGAACTAATAATGCCACTAATGAAGTGAACTAGTTGGAGTTGGTGACTGTTGTGATGGTGTAAATGGTGTAGTGATGGAATGAAGAACTGACAGCATATGTGATGGTGCTGAAGTTGTATTATTTGCATGGATATATCTGCTGTCGGTTTTATATTTACTGTGCAATTTTGCAAAACATCTTATGCTTGTGAGTTTTCTGTTGGAGTGACACCCACTTTTTGACATGTAAAATAGTACAATGATTTTCTAATATTGCAGATGAAGGCACTTTTTAATTACTTTGTGAGGGATGTCTTTCCAACGCCTTGAGGCAAGTTTCATGTATGGTTAGAACAAGGAAAAATTGTACAACGAAGAATGCTTATTATGTTGTATTTGAATATTTTAGCTGATCCTTACTTATTGTTATTTTATATTATAAACTTGTTACTTTATAGATTACTTGTACAGATTCTTGTGTTTATTGTAAAATATTATTAATCAATGATGAAATATATTTTGTTTTATTATCCTTGTTCTTTTAGTTTTTATATCCAATGAATTATGGTTATTAAAATAAATTTATATTACCGATTAAAAAAGCATGTATAGGAAAAAATTAGTGGTGTTTTAAAAATGCTGGCACAGACTTTTAGCGACGGTCACTGACCATCGCTATAGATGTTTAAACGCATCTATAGCGGCGTTTGTAAAACGTCGTTAAAGACCTAAAACAGCGTTTGAAGAAACGCTGCTAAAAAAAGCATGATTGCACTTCTGGTCTATAGCGGTCGAGACTCGAGTTCTTCACCAACGGTCTCTAAAACCGCAGCTATAGGCTATTGCGATGGTATAATAACGACTGCCACAAAATGCATTTTTTTGTAGTGAAATATCAAAAGGAGAAAAGAAGTTTATGTAGATGACCATATAACGCTGTCATATTAGTTTTTAATTAATGCTCTGATCTAACGTATTATGACCTTATTAATCCAGTTCATTCAGGTTATATGAAACGACTTCTTCAGCTGGAAGAGCAGAGCACCGTAACTGGTCTACAATGTCACCTACGTTGGTGGAAGGCGAAGAAGATGGTCCCTTTGACCACAAGAATGGGTCGTGCGTGCATGAATGGGCCAGACTAAAACTTTCCGTTGTTTCCAATAGGGCTGCACAACCCCGGTGTAGGTGCCGGTTTTGGCCAAAACCGGCACCTACACAGGGTAGGCCGGTTTTGAAAAAATTGTCACCTACACCTACACCGTTAAGGGCAAAAACCGGCCCTTAGCGGTGGCGGTTTCCGGTTATCCTACATTAATATTGAGCAATTGTTTTAGCATTTTACGCACTTGACCCAATGTATTTTTTTCTTTTTTCTTTTGGTCCATTAATCACGTATCAATAAAATCTAAACTAATGAAATCCAAATTCCAAAATCAATAAAATTAAAAATCATCTTAAAAGATAATATGAGAATTTAAGGTCCAAAGTAATAGAGACGTCACTGTAAATAGAAACTATTATCTTTTGAAAAATCCAGTTTAGACCCTAACAACACTTAGATGGGAGAATATGTGTTTTCCCTCTAATTAACAAATCAATAACAATTTTAAAACATGTTCAAAACCTAATAGGGTTTCCCTTGGTTTCACAAGGAAAATAAAAAAATTCAGCAATTTTTAAGGCGCTCGAGTGCGGGTCAAACGCTCGTCGAGCGCTTATGTTTCTGTCTGAAATTTGCACTGAACGCTCGAGCGCTTATCTAACGCTAGTCAAACGTGATGACTCTGTCTGAATTTTTTTCAAAGGGCGCTCGAGCGCTTGTCAAACGCTGGTCAAACATGATGACTCTATATGAATTTTTGAACTAAAATGTATTAGAAATTTGAACTAAAATGTAATTGAATGACTGATTTTGCAAGCATGGTATAAATTTAATAGTGATTTGTCAATTTTAGAAATTTAGACAATTTGTTAATATTTCAAAAAAACTCTTAAACTATTAACATTGATTTAAAATTTTTTGTGGTAGAATCTCGACCTCTTGACTTATATTATGCGATGTACTTACCAAAATTTGACATTAAACTCTTTAATTATGATTTCAATGCCTTCATATATACCCTTTTAAATACAATAAATTTGTAATTTTTTCTACCAAAATTCTAAATAACTAGTTCATTCACCTAGCAAGTTTCTTGGTAACTTGAATGTAAGCATTTGATTAGACAAAACCAACAACAAATCTCAAATATTCAAGTGAAACTAAACTATTGAGTAAACATTGTCATGCTTTTAGAATACTATGTCTTGAGGTAAAACTAAAGTTTAAACTATTGAGTAGAAACTAAAATAAATAAAAAAAACTAAAAGAAATTCTCAGTTTAACCTACACCGGGAAACCCGGTGCAGGTTAAACCGAGAACCGCCGGTTTTTTCAAAAAACCAAACCTACACCGGCACCGGTTAGACTAAAAACCAAAAATCCGGTGCCGGTGCCACCGGAATTGCCCGGTGGCATTGTGCAGCCCTAGTTTCCAAGTCCATTAGCGAGCCTTTGCTTGACGCATCTGCATGTAGAGGATTCTGGTGGTGTCCATTAACTTATCAGTGTTGTGGCCCCATTCAATTGAGAACTTCAGCCCATTGGGCATTCAGTCCGAGTTCTGGCTTCAGCCCAATAGGGTTTTAGCCGAAAGGACATTTGACCAACAGTGGATCATATGGGGAAATAAGAGCTTTTTTATATTAGGGACTACATACGGTCTACAGTTTTCAGTGCCTGATCTCCCTGTCGAAGAGCAAATATGGACTGAGTCACTGAAGGGCCAAACCCAGTAGCCCAAAAGGCCACGGAACAGAGTAAACTTCTCGCTTGACCGAGGACATAAACCGCAGGTGGCAGCTGGAAGTTTCTGGCGACGACGGTGTCAGGCGGTGCCTGACCGGATAAGTCTAAATTTTGTTTACTTTGACAGATCTTATCCGTATGTTTGTCTCAGTAACTTCTGCTTACTTGCAGCATCTCAAGTCAGCTCAACGATCTCTTTATATCATTCCTACTAGGCACGCGCGCTTGTGAAGGATAGAAAAAGACTAAAGAACAGGCCTTTTTTTATTATTAATTTGGAGCATTCCGAAAGAAATTTTCCTGCATGGCGACCTCAGTTTTCTAGGATACAACTGGAGAGAGATGTTTGGTTGAACCTGATGGCCTTATAAACGACCATGCCATCATGGCCATGCTGCCCCCTCTGTGCGCATATGAGGACAGTTCATCTGGGCTCAATGAGTATGACCCAGAAGGTTGCACCTGCTGGTCAAATAACTGGGAGACCCGAGTCACCGAAGAGGGCCATACCACTCCAGGTTTCAAAGTGGGAATAAAGCCGGATATCCCAGGAACCCAAGGGTCTCGCATAGGGTCGATGGTAACAAAGCACTGACGAGTGAATAAAGACCTTGATTTGAATTAACTGTTTACAAGGGCCTACAGAAAAAAATTAACCGTTTACTTGAAATGGGTTTACAGCTGGGCTTGGTTTGAAACTCACTAGGCCAGCTCTCTTGCCCACATTAAATCTTAATAGAATAACCAGTCTATTCTGGCCCAGACCCGCAGTTTCAAATTAAATCCAGCTCGGGGTAACTTAAAGCAAGTTTTGTTTAGAAAACTCCTTGCCCGGTCGTAACGGAGTGACGGAAACGCAGTCAATACGCACCGTTTTGTTCTTCTCTGTCATGCACTCCCGAAGCTAAGACAATATGCCGTCTTCAACTGAGACTTTCTTTCTGGGATACGTGTATGTATCTTCGTATTTCATCCCTTTTCCTTTCTAACATTCCGACTGGTTGGTGAGAAGGGCGAGGAAAAGAAAACAAATTTACAGTTTCTTGGAGTACTGCATAGTGCTACTGGGCATACGTTAGAGAGGGAACCTCTTTGATGGTGTCTCAAATGGTAAACTATGTTCGAGATTTAGATTTGAAGCTTTTTTTTGTGTCTTAGTATTACTTGCTGTTGTTAGGAAGCAGAACATATTCCGAAAACAGTTTTAGGTATAGGTCGAACGAACTCCTCGAATGCTACTGTCTTAGAAAGAAAGAAAGAGTTAACAAAAAATTTGTAATGCGTAATACACAAGTAAAAGAAGGAAAAAAAAAGTTAGGTTTGCTGTGTAAGATTAAAATCACAATCAATCAATTTGATTGTGAATGCAGCGGAATAATAAAGCAGGATCTTTACCTCCAGCCATCTTGCTCAGAACTCGAACAGAATCTCTGCAGAGTAACTTTATGAATATGAAGTATTTTAGTGAGGCTCTTCCAACCTATGCCTATGCCTTACAGAGAATGCATTAGATGGTATACACAGGCCTCTTATTTATAGGCTAGGTCAGGGACCCTCAATCTGTTGTAGATTTGAATTTGTTCCTTCCATCAAGGTAATTCAAATTCAAAATCAAATAGCAAATTCAAATTCAAAATCAAATAGCAAACTTTATCTAATTGGTTACAATTTGAATTCCAATTTAAATCAGAAATCAAATTGCAATCTTTATCCAATTAGTTCTAAATTTGAATCTGCTACAGATTCCATAATCTTATTTTAACTAACACCATAATCTTTAAAACTTTAAAAGATTATTTACATATGTCAATTAGGTCACCTTAAGGAAATTTTCTAACATTCTCCCACTTGACCTTGACGACATATGTCTTAATGGTGTCTGGAGTTCTTTAGTATGGCCAACTGTTTATGGAATCCTCCCACCCACATAATGAATGCTACACACGAATCATAGCGGTAAAACCGTAACATAATCGATCGTCTCTTCCATGTATTACCAGCACAATACTCATTATATAAGTACTTTATGGGAATCAAAACTTTATGAATGAACTTCCTATAAGTCATTCAGGTCCTATTTTATTTATCTCCATAGATAACAATAAATAATAAAGAATTTGCGCAATAAATCTTTATTACAATAACTTCATGTCTGTAATTCAAAATTTGAGAGAAACTAAGTACAAAATGAATTTGCAAGCCCCATATGGTCCACATGACCTTTAAACTGTTTTACCGGTAAACCTTTAGTCATGGGATCAGCAAGCATCAACTTAGTACTTATATGCTCTATAGAAACAGCATGTCTCTTGATGTTTTCTCTCACACTAAGATACTTGATATCTATGTGCTTACTCCTGCTTCCACTTTTATGATTCTTTGAAAAGAATACTGCCGCAGAATTGTCACATAAGATCTTAATTGGTCTCTCAACAGACTCAATAATTTTGAGACCACTAACAAAATTTCTTAACCACAATGCCTGTGTAGTGGCTTCATAGCACGCAATAAACTCTGCTTCCATTGTAGAGGTAGCAACTATAGTCTGTTTGCAACTTTTCCAGGATACAGCTCCTCCAGCAAAGAGAAAAATGTACCCTGACGTAGACTTTCTGCTATCTATACATCCAGCAAAATCTGAATCTGTATACCCAGACACTTCTAAATGGTCAACATGTCTGTAGGTCAAACTGTAATTCTTGGTTCCTTGTAAGTACCGCATGACCTTCTTTGCAGCTCTCCAATGCTCCAATCCAGGATTACTTTGGTATCTTCCCAGTATACCAACTGCTAATGCAATATCAGGTCTAGTACAGACCTGAGCATACATCAAACTGCCGATTGCAGATGCATATGGTAAACCTTTCATTTGTTCTTGTTCCAATTCACTTTTGGGACATTGATCCAAACAGAATTTATCCCCTTTAATGATGGGTGCTACACTAGGAGCACATTTGCTCATATCATATCTCTCTAAAACTTTTTCAATGTAGGCCTTCTGAGACAGTTGTAATATTTTCTGTTTTCTATCTCTATGAATTTCTATGCCAATGACATAAGAGGCTTCACCCAAATCCTTCATTTCAAAGTGTTTAGACAGAAACTTTTTAGTTTCATATAGCAAACCCAAATCATTTGTTGCAAGTAAAATATCGTCTACATAAAGGACCAGAAAGATTACTTTACTCCCACTGACCTTAAGGTATATACATTGATCCACAAGATTCTCCAAAAATCCGAATGAAGTAATAACTTTGTGAAATTTAATATACCACTGACGGGAGGCTTGTTTTAGTCCATATATAGATTTCTTTAATTTACATGCCTTCTGACTGTTATCACCAAACCCCTCAGGTTGTCTCATATACACCTCCTCCTCAAGATCCCCATTTAGAAAGGCTGTTTTCACGTCCATCTGTTGTAGCTCTAAGTCAAAATGAGCTACTAATGCCATGATTATCCTAAACGAATCCTTCTTTGATACTGGAGAGAAGGTTTCATGATAATCTATGCCTTCTTTTTGAGTGAAACCCTTGGCTACAAGTCTGGCTTTATATCGTTCAACTTTACCGGAAGCTTCCCTTTTGGTTTTGTAAACCCATTTGCAGCCTATGGCTACAGCTCCCTTTGGTAAGTCAACAAGATCCCAGACTTGATTCTTTGCCATAGATTTCATCTCTTCCTTCATGGCATTAAACCACAACATGGAGTTATCTCCATTCATGGCCTGTGAAAACGTATTTGGATCCCTTTTAGGTCCAACATCAAAGTCAGACTCTTGAAGGTATACAACATAATCACTAGGGATTGTTGATTTCCTTATTCTAGAGGACCGTCTTAATTCTACTTCCTCAACATCTTGCAGAGGTTGGGTAGACTCAGTCTGAACCTGTTCTGTATGAGTTGGCTCTTCTTGAACTGGTTGTGGTTCAGGATAATCAATTTGATCTTTCCTAAACACAAACATTCTTTCTCCAGAAGGAGAAGATTCAGACAACTCTTGTGCTTCTTTAAATTCAACCTTTTGGGAATTTGCACTAGGTTCAATATCCTCTAAAAACTTAGCATTTCCTGATTCAACAATCCTAGTATTATGTGTAGGACAATAAAATCTAAATCCTTTAGAGTTTACTGGATAGCCGATAAAAAATCCGCTGGTTGTCTTTGGATCTAATTTCTTTATATTCGGATCATAAATCCTCACTTCAGCAGGACAACCCCATATGTGTAAGTGATTTAAACTAGGTTTCCACCCATTCCATAACTCAAAAGGTGTCTTTGGGACAGCCCTGGATGGAACCCTATTTAAGATATACACAGCATTTTTTAAAGCTTCACTCCATAGATACTGAGGGAGACTAGAATTACTAAGCATACTCCTTACCATGTCCATAAGTGTGCGATTCCTTCTTTCTGCTACACCATTTTGTTGTGGTGTACCAGGCATTGTGTATTGAGCAACAATGCCTTCCTCTTCAAGGAATTTCGCAAATGGACCACTCATTTGTCCTTTTTCTGTGTACCTTCCATAATATTCTCCACCTCTATCAGATCTTACGATCTTGATTTTCGTTTCCTTTTGATTCTCTACTTCTGCCTTATAAGTCTTAAAGGCATTCAACGCCTCAGACTTTTCATCAATAAGGTAGAGATACATGAAACGTGAATGGTCATCAATGAATGAGATAAAATATCTCTGACCATTGAAACATGGAGTAGGAAAAGGTCCACAGAGATCAGTGTGTATGATCTCTAGAATCTTTGAACTCCTTCTGGCACCTTTAGTGGACTTGTTAGTCTGCTTTCCCTTTATGCAGTCTATACAAGTGCCAAGGTCAGTAAAATCAAGAGTTTGTAAGACTCCGTCATTTGCCAACCTTTTGATTCGCTCAATGGAGATATGTCCCAATCTCCTATGCCATAACAAACCGGAATTCTCATTTATAAGCCTTCTCTTTATGCCAATAGTATGTATTGACAAACAATTATTCTCAAAGTTGGGATCTAATTCAATTTTGTAAAGACCATCAATTTTTATTCCACCACCAATAACTTGATTATTTCGAAATAAACTGAAAACTGAATTTATAAAATAAAAACCATAACCCAATACATCAAGTTTTGAAATTGAAATTAAATTCCTTGAAAAGTTTGGAATAAAAAATACATCTTCAAGATCTAAAATAAATCCAGTCTTCAAAATTATTCTGTAAGTCCCAACCGCTTCCACACTTGAGAACAATTTATTTCCAGAGTAAACTCGTTGTTCACTTCTTTTCGGCTTCCTTGTTGTGAGAAAACCCTGCAATGTATTCACAATGTGGATTGTAGAACCAGAATCAATCCACCAAGTATTGCAAGGAGCTTCAACAACTAAAGATTCATGACAAACAAGAGAGAGGAATATACCTTTCTTCTCGAGCCACTTTAGGTACTTTTGGCAATCCTTCTTCATGTGTCCTTTCTTCTTACAGAAGAAACAAGTATCCTTAGTGCCATTAATCTTAATTGGCACCTTGTTCTCCTTCTTGAAGTTGTGGACAACCTTGCCTTTCTTGGTCTTCCCCTTAGCACGAGAAACAAAGTGAGAACTCTCAGGTTTCTCAGGTTTCTCGAGTTTCAGCCTCTCTTCCTCTTGAACACACATAGTCAGTAAATCATTCACTGACCATTTTTCCTTATGTGTGTTGTATGATATTTTAAAGGGACCATACTCATTTGGTAGAGAGTTCAAAATTAGATGAACCAAGAATGAGTCAGAAATTTCAACTTCCAGAGTTTTTAATTGAGATGCAATGTCTCTCATCTCCATTATGTGCTCACGCACACTAGTTGAACTCTTTATTGATTTGCTTGACAGCTTTCTCATCAGGGTGCTGGCTAATGCCTTTTCAGAAGTAACAAATTGTTCTTCAACGGACTTTAAAAAATCCTTAGCTTTAATGCTTTCAGGGATAGAACCCCTAATGCTCTTGATGATGTGAGATTTAATGAACATCAAACTGAGACGATTTGATCGCTCCCATCGTTCATAAGAATAAATCTCCTGTGGCGTACTTGATTCCGTGATAGTGGGTTCCACTACACGGAGCGCTTCATCTAATTCCATATACCCCAGAGTGAAAAGCAAACTTTGCTTCCAGTCAGCAAAATTATCACCACTTAGCATTGGAACACGCAACGAACTATCAATTAGGGAAGAAGGAATAACTGCAATATAACCAAAGAAACATAAAACTACTGAATTGCTATGAAGTAACCATATTTAAATCAACCAATGTCAATTTAATAGTAAATTTCAACCTACCTATGGGCAAAGGTTGCATATGCATGGAATTTACTCTTTATTATTAAATCTAACAATTTTAAATATTAAGAATAAAATTCTCCGTACCTGTGAGCCTAAGAAAATTTTATTGTTAATACAAAATTTATTATTTTAATCTAACTAAGTCACAAAATTAAAAAATTCCCTGCGGGGAAAGTAATCAATTTTATAATTTAGTTACCACACGGAGATTAATTTCACTTTATGAAGTTCATATATTAATCTTGATGTAATCATCAATATAAAATTGGGATGCTGTGGCTCTCCGAAAATCATTATGATAATTACGACTTCATCAATATCCGTCAACTTTATAGATGCCTAATCTTAATCCAAGAATAAAAAAATGAACCAATCTTTAAAGTGAGACAATAGTATTTTCTAAAACACAAACAGGGGAGCTCCCAAGTAAGTGAGGTAGGTCTGAGGACCTTTAAATACCAAGACTTGCCTTAGCCAGAACTGTCCCTGACCTGTATTCTTCGATCATACCCCATATTCCCACTAACCTTAGTAGGTTCATTTAATCATGCTTGGTCTAGGCATCATACATTTTATGCATGATCAACCTATCTATATAATTAGATTTTTCACATAATAAATCAAGCATAAATTTAATATTTCTAGAATGGAATCAATTAAACATTGAACATCATAATAATTCTAGAAATTAATGCAAGCATAAAAGTAAATTGACATTTCTAGAATTTAATCAATTAAACATTGAACATCATAATAATTCTAGAAATTAATGCAAGCATAAACTAATATTTCTAGAATTTAATCAATGAAACATTGAACATACAAATAATTCTAGAAATTAATGCAAGCATAAAAGCATAAAAGTTTTTTTTTTTTTTTAAAATTAAAATTAAAATTAAAATTAAAATTAAAAATTTAAAAATAATAATAATATAATCTGCCGGTCCGGTCCGGTCCGACCGGACCGGCGGTCCATACCGCAACCCGCCCACGCGGGTCGCCTGACCCGATCCATTCGGGTCAGGGCTTTGGGCTTCAAGGGCCTTGGGCTGACCCAATGGTCAGTCCAGCCCATCTGGTCAGAAGCATTTTGGGCCTCAAGGCCCTTGGGCTGGCCTCCTGACTTATCCGGGTAGGTAACCCTACCCGGGTTACCGGGTCAATGACCCGGTCATCTTAAACACAGACCCGAAGGTCTGTGTTTGTAGCAGACTTGCGGCGGCAACTGCCGCCGCAACTCATGCAGCGGCCTGGCATCCTAGGGGACGCCGCTGCACTGCCTGGCGTCCCAATGGACGCCGCCGCCTGCACCAGCCTTCGCCGGCGACGAGAAGGCCGAGAGCCTCTCATCGCCGGCAGCCTTTGAAGGCCACGGGTTTCTAACCCGTGGCTGGGAGAGGAGGCTCCTCTCCGGCCACCTGCTGCCGCAGGGAGGGTCACCTCCTCTGGTGACTCTTCATCTTCTTTGTTCAAGAACCAAAACACAGTATTTTACCATTCCAATGAATCAAAAAACTTGGTTTTCATGAAGATGTTTTATGAACATTTTGCAAAATCAAAACCCAAATCATACGGTTTTTTTTTTTTTAAATATGCTTTTGTTTGCACCAACAACAACGTAGTGCCTTTTCCAATTCATAAACAAAGTTATGCAATATAACAGTAACTGAAAGCACACCGTGTAAGGTTTCAGGCATTAGCAAAATTGCATTGTCACCAAAAAATACAAAAAAAAAACTTATACCGAACATAATAGAGATCCGGTCAAAGAAAGAAAAAAAATTTCTTTTAAAACACTGATACAGAGAACCTTTAGCTCTTGATTCAAGCGACAATCTGAATTTAATCAGTAGATCGCTTCACTGAACAAGAAGCTTGAAGGATGGCTCCGATACCACATGTAAGATTAAAATCACAATCAATCAATTTGATTGTGAATGCAGCGGAATAATAAAGCAGGATCTTTACCTCCAGCCATCTTGCTCAGAACTCGAACAGAATCTCTGCAGAGTAACTTTATGAATATGAAGTATTTTAGTGAGGCTCTTCCAACCTATGCCTATGCCTTACAGAGAATGCATTAGATGGTATACACAGGCCTCTTATTTATAGGCTAGGTCAGGGACCCTCAATCTGTTGTAGATTTGAATTTGTTCCTTCCATCAAGGTAATTCAAATTCAAAATCAAATAGCAAATTCAAATTCAAAATCAAATAGCAAACTTTATCTAATTGGTTACAATTTGAATTCCAATTTAAATCAGAAATCAAATTGCAATCTTTATCCAATTAGTTCTAAATTTGAATCTGCTACAGATTCCATAATCTTATTTTAACTAACACCATAATCTTTAAAACTTTAAAAGATTATTTACATATGTCAATTAGGTCACCTTAAGGAAATTTTCTAACATGCTGGAGTTACGATTGTGAGAAATGGAGTATTAGGAATTGATGATACCAATACCAAAAGTTACGACTAAACCTATGTCGCATTCAATCCAGACAGAGAAACTGTTATATGTGTCATGAGCGGTTAACTAATAGTCTGCAATAAGTCATGACTCCATGATCTCTCTGAACCCATAGTGAACGCGAACAACCGTTGCGAAGACGTAAAAAAATCGTCATAGAGCATGACCTTACGGGACGAAATTCCCGTAAGAAATCCTGCAAAAAAAAAGAGAATAACATGAGAGAAATACTATAAAAGAAGAAGCTAACGATGGAAAATACAAGTAATTTTCTAAGTAATAAAAGTGTGAGATACGTATGAAAGAAAAAATGCACCGGAGGTTCTTGACTCCGGTGCCTGAGGTTATTTTTGTAGTTTTGCAAAGGGAAGATACGTGAAGATTGATATGCATTTACTTGGACATGTTGACCGTAAACCAATTGATTTATCAGGAGTAATCTTTGGGAGAAAACTTATTTGGATGATTGTCTAGATTGATAGCTTAGTTTGTTTCATATACGATGTTTGTGTGAATATCATTGATCGATAAACATCAAAAGAAAAAAAAAATATATATATTAAATACGACAAACTTTGATATAACACTATTCCAAGACAAGTTAGCATCACGCTACCACACATATATATGTCAATATGTGCACATCAAGGATAAGTACTACTAGAAATTAGGACACTTTTGACTTTCTCTTCTCGCAATCTTCTAATGCAGTATTCCAGGATGCATCGCTTTTATCTCTTTGTCACGATGACGTGACAACCTAGCTACTTACGTACCCGTCCCATAAATTTTCTTCTAATTTCAACTCATGATTATATTTGCATAATATCGTGTACGTATCGACCTTATGATATATGAGGTTTTAAGAAAATTGAGTTTCCAGCCAATCAAGCATGAATCAATTAGATAGAACTCATCGGATGCCTATTAATTATTTACACACACTTGAATACCATCATTCTACTTTACATTAAAGAGTTAACCCTTTTATGTGTATATACATTAAAGATTTAGCTTGCAAACAGGGAATTTCCATCTGTGACCGAAAAAAAGCAGAGAGCTGTGTTTTTCGTCGAACTTTTCATAGCAAAACGGAAGATATCATCGTGAAATCTTTGAGAAATGAGAAAACACTTCTTTTTCTCAGTTACTTGATCATTCCTAGTTGAAATTTTTTTGGAGTAGGCCACACTAATCATTCATGCCAGTCGGAAGCCCTATATCTAAATACCACTCATAGGTTTTCTTGTGGTAATATTAGTATTTGGTCTTAAATAGTAAAGGTAGTTTTGTACACAAATCGTTATAAAAATGTAGGACTTTCTTTCTATTTTCCTTCTAATTGTGGTTGAAATTTACGGAACTACCAGGAGCTTGAAGGGCTTGCGGATCCCATGAGGAAAGAAGTTTCCTTAGTCCGTAAGAAGATTGATTCAGTGAACAAAGAATTAAAGCCATTAGGGTATTCTTGCCAGAAGAAGGTGAAACTCTACCAAGAACAAATTTCCAAATTAACCCAACATGTTAATTTGACTGGTATGAAGATCTAATCAGAACCATTGAATTTGGTGCATATCCCTATTTTTCCGCAGGAAAAAGAATACAAAGAAGCTCTTGAGGCTTTCAACGAAAAGAACAAGGAAAAAGTACAGCTTATAACCCGGCTAATGGAGGTTAGTGTCACAACTTCTACTTTAAATGAAACATGTTTCCTAATTTTGGCATATAATGAATTTATAGTTTTGGTTATGATTGATGATTCGAGCAGTGGTGGGTGAAAGCGAGAGGTTGAAGATGAAGAAGCTGGAAGAGTTAAGTAAGAACATTGATTCATTACAATGAAATAGCCTACTGCTAATAACTGATTAGGTTTGTGTAGCTTTGTGTGATGTATTTAAGATGACTTTTTATATTTGATATATGGGTGTTTTCGGTTTATATTTTATGGTATTTCTGTTTGTTTAATTAGCATTTGATGGGACACAACTGATTTAGGAAGGGAATTTTCCCACAGACAGTTTTGTAACTAAATGTGTTTGGATTAAGAATTATCTTGTTATTTTTCTCCGTTTATGTTGAACTTTGTAGATTTTTTTTCCTATGTTCAAGTTTGGGTTAGATTTTCCTCCAAGTAATGACATCAAAGAGCCCCTTGGGTATTGATGAATATTGATTTTATTATGCCTTGAACTTGCTTTAAAGGCACACATGATAGGGGAATGGGGCATTGGCTATAACTTCAGCCTTTTGGGTGGTCACTAGCAAATTTACTTGGGTTTGAATTCTCTCCACATGTATTCTATTATTTTTAATGCTTTTAGTATTTAATTTTTGATATTGTAACTTTAAGAAAATTGTTTGCATTACTAAGAAAAAAAATTCTTGTTATTTTGCATGTAAAGTTCGATCCCCATGAAAATCGATCCTGGATCTGCCACTGCCCTGGTGCTATGAATAACTCCTCCATAATATTGTTGCCTTTTATTAATCCCATTTAGTGTTCTGTTTTGAACTGCTGATTTTTATTTGATTTGATTCCAAACTACCGTTGGGATAAAGCATCTTGATTGAGGGCATTGTGTACTAGAGATAAGTGGGTCATTTTGTTGAGTTCCTTTGTAAATGATAGTGGGTCATGTTGTTCTAATAGTTCTCAATATCAATAATGAATTTCTCTTCATGAAATAGGTGTATTTCTTGCATGAGTTTTGTAGTTTAAGCAAGAGCCTCTAGGTGGTCCAGTAGCTTCGGCTATTTAGGTATGTTGTTTTAACAATTATCCATGTTGAAATATATCTAGCTAGCTTACTCTGTAACATATGTCTAGCTAGCTTACTCTGTCATTTATTTTTAAGCATTTCCCATTGTCATATTCTTTATTGCTTCCCATTGAGGTTAACTAATCTTTTTCTCATTTTGCTTCTCATTCTTTATTGTCTCCATCTGTTGCTAATTTCATCTCTTACTTTCTCCAATAATTTCAGGTATCTCGTGGTTTAAATAAGGAAGATGGAGGAGGTTGATGTGTAAAATGAGGAGGAAGATTTTAATTCGCCCTTGTTTATTGTGTTGTATTTGAATATTTTAGTTGGTCCTTGTTTATTGTTATTTTATATTAAAAACTTGTTACTTTTTACATTACTTGTAGAGATTCTTCTATTTGTTGTAAAAAGGTATTAATCAATGATGAAGTATATTTTGTTTTATTATCTTTGGTCTTTAAGTTTTTACATCAAATAAATTATAATTATTATAATGAATTTGTATTACCGATTAAAAAAACATCTATATGAAAATATAGGAAACAATTAGTAGTGCATTGTATTAAAATGCTAGAAAAAAAATGGGCACAAACTTTTTGCTGCGGTCGCGAGCCACTAATCAACCGCCGCTAAAGGTCTGTGCCAGCGTTTTTACGAAACGCAGCGGGGAAGACAATTTTGTGTTCGAGTCTATAGCGGCAGTCACAACCGCCACTAACCGACCGCCGCTATAAACTCGAGGTCTTCACCAGCGGTTTCGAAAACCGCCGCGATATATCTATCGCGAGAGAGCTATGACCGCCGCTAAAAAACCGCTGCTATAGGCCAAAATGACCTATAACAGCATTTTTTTGGCCTATACAGCGGTCACCGACCGCTGCTATAGACCGTTTTTTTTGTAGTGCGTGTTACGTTCTAGACATAATCCTGGAGGGGTTTGTTTGAATCAGGAAATAGAGACGTGTTGCTTGACGATGTGACCCTCTTGCAACAGCTAGACATCAAGCCAGAAATCACGAGTACTGAACAAAACCTAAATTTAAAGGCAAGCAAACCACAAAGCTTAGCAATTAGCCAGAAAGGTTTACCTTTGGCAGCGTCAATCTCAAAATACCGATAATTAAAATGCAGTCTGGGTGCAAACAAGTTCTTTGGATGTAAAACTAGGAACACAACAAAGAAATTCAGGCTTAGGAAGGAATTGTATTCAAACGGCGACATAAATGTTTCAATTAAAAAAGCTAATTCCCGCAGCGAATAAGGGAACGGGACCGGGCTTTTTCTGGTCATCGCAACTTTGTTGCCATTCTTTCAACGACCCATTGCGAGATGATTAAGGCTTTTGTGTGAGGTGCTTTGCTTTGCTTGTGCAGCTTGAGCTTTCTGTATGTGAGAGAAAGGCGAATTTGAAAAGAGAGTTGACAGTGGTGGACGGCTTGGGGAAGGGGCGGAGGGAGAGAAGCGTAAAAATTTGAAACAAGGCAGTGAATTTTGAAGGAAAGAGGGAACCCACCAGAAAAAAAAAGAGGGAAGTCTAAAAACATTTCACGAGGGTACCCGCAGAAGATACTTTTAGCGATGAAATGTATTTTCGTCGCTAAAAACACATAATTTTTACTTTTTAGTAACCAACTTATATTTTCGTTGTTAAAAGTATATTCTGGGACGAAACAAAATCGTCGCGGAAAGTATATTAGTGACGAAAGTTAATTTTTGTCGCTAAAATCACATTATTTTCACTTTTTAGCAACGAACATATATTTTCGTCACTAAAAGTATCGTCTGCGACGAAAATTATTTCGTCGGTAAAAGATTCATCGCTAATAAATATCTTTTTAGTGAAGAAATTGACATTCGTCGCTAAATGTTATCTTTAGTGACGAATCTATAAGTTCGTTGCTAAAGAGTTATTTTTAACGACAAAATTGATTTCGCCGTTGCAAAATTTGTCGCTGAAGATCAAAATTTTTGTAGTGGTTATATGTTTGGATTTACGTATATCATGCTATAGTGCAATTAGTGACTTTATTTTCTCAAAATATTTCACATGCATGATTAAGAATTTCAACCTTAAATGGGAGTACTTATCAAGAATCAATACCATGGCATAATATAAGTACATTACATATATATATATGGGTTAAATACAAAAATGTCCCACAAACTTGTACCACAATCTCAAATACCCCCTTACACTCGAATTCGTCGCAACCAGGCACCTTAAAATACCTATAGTGTTTCAATTGAGTTTTTGACCCAGTTTTAACGTTAAATTGGATGTTTACCGTCATAAGTGACATCCAGCCCACGTAAAAAGACCAGATTGCCCCTTCTCTTCCTCGTCTTCGTCCTCTGCACCTTCGCCTTCGACATCTTCTCCCTCTTCAACCGCAACACCTCTTACTCCAGCCTTTCCTCCTTCTCTTACTCCAGCCTCTCCTCCTTCTCTTTTCTCCTTTGTCACTTTAATTGAGAGATTCACTTCAATTTTTCACTTTAATTTCTCTCCTCATTGAAGTTTGGTACAGAGAGATGTTCACTCCCACATCAGGCATGGCCCATGGGTGTCGAAGAGACTTGTTCAGCAAAATATTAAAGTTCAAGTGAAAGGAAGACTGAGGAATTAGATGGTTAGATCCGATTAACCGACAGGTTGATACCAACATTCCACCACGCACTGAGCGCCAGCATCCTCGTTAACCTCTCATTTTCTCTCTCATCTCTTGCATACGCCTCCTTTGCTCATTTTTCCCTTATAAAATCCCAAAAATGCAAGTCACACCGACATAAAATCTCTCTCTCTCTAAGTTGCAAGTTTTACTTGCATTTTTAAATGGGTATGCGAAGTTTGTGAGTTCCATTGAGGATTCTTGTAGTTTGGTGTCTTCCAAGGCGTCGTCTGGGTTGCCTTTTACAGGGGGATCTAGGATTCTAGGGTGTGTTCAAGATTGGTTGTTACATGCACTTCTATCCAAATCTAAGCCTCAACAACCATAATCTAATCTGGTGTCGGTGCCTCCAGGAGTTTCTTGAAATTAAGCCGAAAGGGTTCAGGTTGCACAATTTTTGGTTGTTTGTCGTTTCCCAGCTTCAATATTAGGCATTGAAAGAATGGTGGCCATAAATGGGCTTTTCTACCCAATTCTTGGTTTGCGTCGTTTGTGGCTTTCATTTACATGTCTTTCGGCGACGTGATGCTCAACTATCATAAACAGTCAAGTATTGGTTTTATCGAGAGGAATGGGACTCAGTTCATGCTGGATGGTAGAGCCTTTTATGTCAATGGTTGGAACTCTTATTGATTCATGTACCATGCGGTGGAGGAATATAGTAGACCCAGGAATATAGAAGGAGGAGAGGCTGGAGTAATAGGTGTTGCGGTTGAAGAGGGAGAAGATGCTGAAGGCGAAGGTGCAGAGGACGAAGACGAGTAAATGGTGGCATAAGGTCAAAACGCACCGCATTGTCAAGTGGAATTGATGTTCAGTCGAAGTAAGGGCACAAGAGGGGCAATCTGGTCATTTCATGTGGTCTGGGTGTCAAGTGTCCTGCACATGTGACGGAAAACGTGTCATTTAACTCCGAATCGGGGTGCACGGCCGAAATGCAACGTGTCACGTAATACATGGGGCCGGGTTGTAACGATTTTTTATTCATGAGAGTATTTGAGATTGACATATAAGTTCGTGGATTATATATATATATACAGAGAGAGAGACTTCAAACATCGGATTCGGCTACGACGTCTAGCTAGGATCGAAACGACATGATACGCTTTAACGCTTAAAGATTCTATGCGCTAGCTATCGGTTCAACGAATCTACCCGATGAAAGGAAGTACACATGCAGCTTTACTCAACCTAAGTTCCAAGTTACATGGTGGAAATTATATATATATATATATATATGCAGCACTCAATCTTAATTAGATGATTAATTAGTACTGGATTTGCATGGGCTAATTAAATATAATTATATCTATCTCGTTTCAACTAATTAACAATATTATTATAACTAATATCGGCAATTTGTTTAGAGTACTGACATATATAGCGTTGAGGAGCCATAGCCCATTTCGCCCATTTTCAAGGCAATGGTCCCTATCTAAAACCCTACATCCATCTGGCAAGCACTAATTAATGAGAAGAAAAACAATCGGTGCTTTTTCTTTCTCCTGATTGGTCATGACCTCAAAAAGCCTCACTCAATGGATTAATGAAAACTGTTTTTTTACTTTAATTAAGTGCACCCCATTAACAGTAAGGATCATTTTTTTTGTAAGATATATAGCAGTAAGAAGCAATCATAATTAAGTACCAAACAATATTTCTGATTGTGGTTCTTATGCCATTCGAATTATGTCAAGCCAATTAAAGATCCGGGCGAAGTTAACAGGCCACATAAAAAACTTAAATAGCCCACACAAGGATCGTGCACACAGAACGAGTATGGAAGTTCAATTCCTTGAAAAACAAGTTCAGAAATCAATAAAAAAAAGGAAAAAATCATAGTTATTACTGTATATATAGGTTAAAATCAATTTTGTACTCTCAATTGTCAAAATAGTTATACGAGTCATTTATCAAAAACGAAAAAACATGTAAAATGGCTAAAATATCCCTCCAAAATAAAATTACTAAAAAAATTAAAAAAAAATTCATTAAAAATAAAAGGGTTAGTAAATAATAGTCGGGCACTACTTAATTCAGTCATTTTTAAAAGTTACAAAAAAGTAAATCATCATTTTAGTAATTGTAGGTACGAAATTGATATTAAATTATGGATATGTGTTAATTATGACTTTTTCTAAAAAAATAAAAAAAAATATTACAAATTCTTCTTGAATTCTTCTGAAAAAGAATCTAACGGTTAGGATTAACATCTAAAATAAATTTTAGACTGTCAGAATTTTTCAAAAAAACATAATAAGAACCCAGGAAGAAGACTCACGTTTCAAAAATAAAAAGCAAACCTTCTACCTCTGGTCAGCGAGTAAACAGTTTTTGGGACTATCCTCTCTCTCTATCTCTATATATATTCGCATATGGGAGAAGGCAACCTACAACTTGGACGCCTGCCTCTACATCTCTCATTCGAAAGAGACTTCAGGGACAATAAGGAGACCTATTGTTGAGAAAATTGTAGAAATCTTGAGAGAGAGAGAGAGATGGTGAGGCCACCTTGCTGTGACAAAGTTGGGGTAAAAAAAGGGCCATGGACACCGGAAGAAGACATTATCCTGGTCTCTTACATTCAGGAACATGGACCAGGGAATTGGAGATCAGTTCCCACTAATACCGGTAAACTTTCTTCCCCATGAACTAATTAAAGCTTTCCCAGAGTTGTCTTTTTTCCTCTAATATTTGGTTTTTATTTGGGTCTTTGGTAATTGGTTTGATAGTTGAAGCGGTGTAATTAATATCCTGCACCTCTTCGCTGTCCTTGGTTCCTTTATCTTTTACTTGGCATGGATCTAAAGTACAAAAGAGTGAGATCGATATGGTTTGATTATCTTTACTCATGCTCACTAGGTTTTCTAGGTTTGCTCAGATGTAGTAAGAGCTGCAGGCTTAGATGGACTAACTATCTTCGGCCTGGTATCAAGCGTGGTAACTTCACTGAACATGAGGAGAAGATGATAATCCACCTCCAAGCTCTTTTGGGTAATAGGTAAAATCCTGTCTGAATTAATCTCTCCCTATATCCCTATCTAAGCTGAACTGGACATTCATGGTTTCCAAACTTGGTAATGATTTTTTGTTTTTGGGTAGGGGTTTAAAATTTCGTCAGGGAGATTCCATCGTTGTTATTAATTTATGGTGAAGTTTTTATAAAATTATTTTTCCATTTTGTTGACGGAAATCCTTTTGCTGGTCACAGATGGGCAGCCATAGCATCCTATCTTCCTCAGAGAACAGATAATGATATAAAGAATTATTGGAATACCCATTTGAAAAAGAAGCTCAAAAAGCTTCATACAGGCCTGGATGATCTTAACCAAGATGGGTTCTCCGCTTCACAACCAATAACCAAGGGTCAGTGGGAGAGAAGGCTGCAAACAGATATCCAGATGGCTAAGCGAGCCCTGTGTGAGGCTTTGTCCCTTGGCAAACCAAGCCAATTTCCGGACAGAAAGCCCTCCAATGGCGATGATCCCCTTTACACCACACCATATCAAGCATCCACATATGCATCGAGTGCCGAAAACATAGCCCGATTGCTCGAAAACTGGCAGAAACGTTCCCCAAAATCAGCTCAGACAAACTCAGGAACCACTCAAAATTCCTCTAAAAACCTCGTTGCAAACGGTTGCAGTCCTAATTATACTGAAGGTGCCACAACACCAGATGCTTTTGACTCGCTGTTGAGCTTCAATTCTTCCACCTCCGATGTCTCTCAATCCGTGTCGGTGGAGGAGAATGCAAACTTTACTCCAGAAACGAACCTCTTCCAAGATGAAAGCAAGTCAAATTTGGAGGCTGAAGTCCCTATTACATTGCTAGAGAATTGGCTCTTTGATGATGGTGCAGCTCAAGGTCACGAAGACCTAATTCACATGTCATTAGAGGACGGTGCAGGGTTATTTTAGAAGGAAAGTCAGCCTGGGTTTGAGTTTTGTTCTGGTGGTACTTTCATCCTTAAGCTTGTAGCCTTCTTTCTAGACCAACCAGAAAGGTAGTGCCTTCTTACCGGCGGAAGAGAAACTGTAAATTAAAAGTACATATTGCTGCTATAGACAATATGCTATGTGCTGGAAAGTAATAAATATCGTCTCTTAAAGTTGATGGTCATTGTTCTTTGTGCACCTTTTTTTGGATTCTACATCATAATTAAGAATGCATGCTCGATGTAGATTCGATTTCAGGCACAATGTTATCCAAAAGATATCCCAAATTAATTTCCGTTTTTCATGCATGTTCTTCAGAGTTTCATGCTCCTATTTCTTCCTCTGTTCACCCATGGATCAAAATTAGAACCGGCCCCATAGTTTATTCTGCATCCTAATGAATTAATACAAATCAAGCATTAATTAACAAGCAGATATTCAGTCTAAAAAGTTACAGATTAGGGACTGTCACTGCTCATCTTCGAGGATACCTGCTACGTTCGTAGATCCTAGTGAAGGCCAGTGTACCAGTGTAGGCAAAGGACAAAGTATTCCTAAGCCGAGGTTCCGGAACGAGATATATAGTTGGGTCTAAAAAAGATAATTTGTTTAGCGAAACAAGGATTCCTAGTGAAGGTGTAGGCCGCAAAGGACAAAGTATTGTGGCTGTTGTCTGCCTTTAATAAATGGAATGTATATAGCACAATTATATATCCAGAAAAAATTTAACTTAAGTAGTCTATTATATATAAAATATTTAGACTTGACGCATTGGTCTGAATTTTTTTTTCTTATATAATAGTGCCGACTGCCGGTGCCCCTCTCGTAATTGAGAACTATATATTATGCAGAAATTAATATATGATCATCACATTAAGTAGTACATCTATTATAAGATTTCTAATTCGTTTTATTTTTAGTATATATATATATATAAACCTTCCATTTTCTGATGTAGGCTTATGAGTGGAAAATATTAGTCTACCTAGCTATCTTAAAATGGATATCAAACTTCCCCCATAAATGGTACCTTAGAACTATATGTATATATTATGCAGAAATATATCATCTGTTTTTTTTTGGGTAAATTAGTTAGTATATTAAAATAAAAGACTGGAGAATCCAGATCAAATACAAGCCCTATCACGGCCCAAGGCTAGAGAAATATACAAAAGATCTAGCCAGGTTAAATCTTGTTAGGCTAACATGATCAGTCAACACGTTACCAAAGAACAGAATACACACAAACATAGAAAAGCTTGTAAGATCAGTTAAACATTCCTATGCTCTTGCCGCAGGACAGCATCTTCCAATTGCCCGTGCTTCACGGCCAGGAGACAGTTTGCAGTGCTCTTTGGGTTGTTCCTATTGGAATCGAGTCTAGTTCTCACCTCAAGGTAGATGTCCGCCAGAACTTGGATAAAACTACAGGGAGGTTCGCCATGAAATCTACGATTTTCTCTTCAGGTGGACAAGGGATGCCAATAGGGTGCATCTTGAGGAGGATAATATATCATCAGTTTAAGTACATCTATTTTAAAGATTTCTAGTTCGTTTTGTTATTGATAGGATACTTCCATTTTCTGATGTAGATATACAAGAAAGGGCACCGATCAACGGCTGAGAGAATTTGAACCAGTACTGTAGGATTAATTAAGTTTGCAATAATCATCAGGTTAAGTCCTTTTATATTTTAAGATATATCTACCATCTTAAATTGGATTTCAACCTGCACCCATATTAAATGCTCTCACATATAACTGAAGGGGTGCCGGCGGCTGACGGGCTGAGGGAATAGGAACCATTCTTTAAATTTTTTCGTTTCAATGCATGCAACGATCAGCTGGCATGCGAATGTGCGAATTTCAACCTTAAATCAAATCCTTCTGTGGAAAGGACATGTCAATCGATTGGCAATTTTGTTTGCGAGTTGAACCCAAGTTTTTGGTATGATTGTCGAACAAATAGTTACCATGCATCTGGCTCTCTTCCTCCTTTGCCAGCCCATTTTCTGACTCCGTCGTTACTGTCGTCTCCACCAAAGTCAATGTCGTCATGGCTTGCGCAGATCAGCTGCGACTCTATTTCCGATGTTTTCAACTCTCTGCCCATTTTTTTTCTTCTAAATAACTCACTTTATTCAAAAGCTAAAAAGGCATAAACATATCACAAGTCCGGATATGTTCGGAATCTATATTTTGGTTCTTTCGATTCAATAAAATGTTCACCTTGAGTGTTTTTCCGAGTGTCGTTGTGGCATGGCCTCCTCCACTAACCTTGGCAGCTATCCTTGTTTTGTGCTGAATAACCTCAACAAATTAAAAATAGGCATATCACTCCCGGATATGCTTGGGAAGGTTCGAGGAACTATCCTTGCATAACACCAAATGGGCCGCCTACTTAGCAACATTGTGGGCAAACGATTACAAGAACAGGGGACCCAAGCCACCCTTAAATCCCGAAAAGCTTCTAACCCAGCACTCCGGAGGTCCAGAGGCAAGAATATCCTTGCATAACACCAAATAGTCGCACTGGAAAACAACCTGGTGCCACCCACGAACCCGCGCCAACGAAACCGCCTCCGCAAGGGCAAATGCCTAACCAAGACGGAGATTCATAGCTGTTAAGCGTTCGTGTATACCATACAGAGAAATTAGAAGAATTTCCGACAAAGATAGCTATATAAAACTCATTAGGTCGAACAACAATATCTGAATTAAGCTTCAAAAAACCATCCTGAGGAGGGATCCAAAAGAAAATTGCAGCTCGACCAAATTCCACCCAAGCCGCCACATGATCTGCATATCTCCTCCTGATAGCCAAAGACATGGCTCTAGTATTCACAGGTTCATTAAGATGCCGCATGACTCTAGTATTCACAGGTTCATTAACCTCGGCAGCTATCCACATGATAAGATTTATGTTTATTGCTTTATGTCTATTGGGCTTGTAATCATTTCAGTTCACCGCGGCACAGATGGTGATGAATCTAGTCGTCTTGCGACATTGATTGGAACACTTGTTCGAATGCATGCTCCATTTGGTATGCCGATCTGGGCAAAAGTTCCAAATTCTGTGAAAGAGTATATCAGAGAGCGCGTATTGGTATGTATTTAATTGTTTAATTACATCAATCTCATATATATTACTAATTTCTTTTTATGTTTTTCTTTTTACAAGATGACTTCGACCTCAATTATGATCGACAGGAAGATAGAGAAACTGTGAACTCTATAATGAATGCGGCTTTCAAAAATCACAAGGCGAAACTACATAAACATTTTAAGAAGTTTGGGAGTAAGGATGAAGCTTTGCAACATCCTTATGTCGATACGTCTCAAGAAAACTGGATTGCATGTTGTGAGCTCTTCTCCAAACCTACTTATCAGGTAATTGTTTCATGAAAAGCAACAACATTTTTTTTAATGATAAGCAAATTATGGAGGTTATTTCATTTGCAGGAGCGTAGTCGAATTAATACCAATAATAGATCAAAATTGAAGGTGCACCACACTGGAGGTTGTAGACCATTTGTTTGGCATAGAAAGAAATTGGTAAGTATATTAAATAATTATTACCACATTTTATTTTCATTGATTTAATAAATTTTTTTAACTTATGAATTGTACAGCAAGACTCTGAGGGTGGAACACCAACAGCTGCAGATTTATACAGTAAGACGCATCATAAAAAAATGGCGAATGATGGGTCTCTGATGCTGCTAGAGAAAATTATGTAAGTAAATTTTGTCATATTATTTTCTAAAGTTAGTCTATTTAGATTAATACAATCCATAATTTAGTTTTATGATTGTAGGAGAAGATGGTTGAGATCCAATCCCAATCAACCATAGAGTCAGAAGCACCAAAAGATGTTGACGTTTTTACTCAAGTGCTTGGGAAAAAACCTGGCTATGTGAGAGGTTTAGGTCACTCCGTTAAACCTATTATTGCCTCATCATCTACTATGTCCATACAAAGGGATCCCGAGCTTCTTCGTGAGTTAGAGGCAGCTAAAGCTACCATAGAAGAGTTGAAGTCAAGGCAGAGCGAGTATGATGACTTAAAAAACCAACAAGTAGAAATGCAGGAGGCGCAAAGGAAAATTCAAGAGCAACTTGAACTACTTAAGACACTATTTGCACAACGAGGATCATAGGTAGGACTTCATTGGCAAATGATGAGTTTTTGAGACATTTTGTGTTATTTTGAAACAGTTTATTACATCTTAATTTATGTTAACTAGATACACTTATTTTACTTCATCTTGGATTTGTGTATTGAAGTATTTGTAATTTGAGAATGATAAACATGTTGAAGAATGTATTACAAGCTTGTGTTGGTTGAGAGGTTGCTTAAATATTGAATTTGGTGTTTGTAAATTGAGAACATCAGGTTTATTGGGAGTTGCTGTAAAAAGATAACACGTTCGAACTGCATATCAAACGGGTAATTCGTTCGAACACACACAACTCGTTCGAACATCATAGACTTTTAGCGACGGAAAAATTTTGTAACGAAAGAATAACGAACTATTGTTCGAACAGTCATTCCTCTTTCGAACCATAATATTGTTCGAACGTGAAGTGGGTTCGAACGAACTTTGTGACGAATTACGAATTCGTCGTTGCACATGTCCGTAACTGCAACGATAATTGTCGTCGCAAAAACGTTTGTTTGAACGAAATGTCTCGTTCGAACATGAATCAACGACGACATGTTCGTCACAAAAGGTTAATTGTGGTCACCTATCAGCGACGAAAATTTGCTTTAGCGACGAAATTTTCTACTTATCCGCGACGAAAATGTTGGTCGTTGAAAGTCCAACCTTCAGCGACGAAAAGAATTTCGTCGCTGAAGGTTGTGTTTTTGCGTCGGGTCCACAATTCCATCGCGGATAACTTTCTGCGACGGCGTTTCATCGACGACTTTGCGACGAAAAAAAGTCGTCGCTGAAGACCTTTAGCGGAAACAGGTACTTTCAGTGACGAAAAATTTCGCCACTGAAAGTAAAAAATGTTGTAGTGGTCATTCAGCCTTTAATTCGTTGGTCCGTCACTTTTATAAAAGGTAAGCCCCTTAGATCATATATCTGAGATCTTTAAACCTCCTTGATTAATGGAAAGAACTGCTATAATTAAAAAAATAAAAATCAGTCATCATAGGGAGATAAAAACATACAATCAGTTGGCTCTCTTAATGGACCTAGCTAACACTTGAGTTGATAGGTAGGATCCTGTCGTTTTCAAGTTGTTATGCCAAATTCAAGGAGAAAAGAGGTTTCATATATTTATTAATTATCATTATGCTCAGAACTTAGAAATCTATACTTTGACGGGGTCATGCATATTCGCGGACCTAAAACTTGCATTGATAGGTGGCTGGATATTCTAGTTTTCAAGTTTCTTAACCAAGAAAGAAAGAAATATTTCTAGCTAATTTTTCATTTAGGGCAAGTTTAAGGAATTCTCTCTATACTGCCATTTAGTACTCTTGGGAAGGACAATAGCATGTGGAGACTTCAAATTTTAAATTTGTTCAATGTACTTCAATCTAATAAAGGCCGCCTATGATTAGACTATACAAGCTGCCTTCTAATTTGTGGCTTCTTACCTAGCCACAACTCTCAACCTCGATCGGTCGTCGATAAAGGTGTTCAGCCAATCTCCAAAGTCCAGACTCCAAATTAAGGTACTACAGAAACATCTGCACAAGTTGGCCGGTTAATTCCTAGGTTAACAGGATATATAGGTTCGTCCCCGCAAAACCTAAAGTGTTGCCGGTTCGATCGTCTTTGGCGTTATAACCAACCACTTGTGAGGATCTTTTGCTTTATAAAGGGCGGCGCGCGCCACAGCCATTGCATGTGTTCCTGTCTTTTCCGATGATGTCTCCTGCAAATTAGAGGCGTCACCAAACCACGTCTTTTGCAGCGAAATATATAGCGTATTATGTTGAATAATACCTTAAATAGATTTTCCTTTTGTCCCAAATTTCAATCTTTCCATTAAACTTTGTTATGACTTCTCCACCCGCACATTATAACGTACGTGTAAGGACACAACATAATTATAGGTGGACACTGGCCTTATATTTAAGGACACCCTTCTACTTGTAGGCCATAGTGCAGTGAAGTTGGGAACCAAAAGTGGCTATATATCAAATCCCCAGCACGTACAAAAATAACACCGCACGTCCTTAAATTTGTGATTGACAAGCCATAGACGTACGTTATACATATGTGATATATAACATCAGTAAACGTGGTCGGTCGGTCGGTCGCTCGCTACCTAGAGCCTAGAGGGCATGACAGGGATCAGTCATGATAGAGCAGGACCATGGCAAGGTGTTCCAAGTTCGATCTCTCAATGTTATTCAAAGCAGGACACTAAGCATGCGTACGTTGGAGCCCTCTGCAGCTACATGAAATAAATGGCTGCATGCCCAATTGGTTGGGTTTCCAACGGCCTAATCATTGCACAGACTAGCTAGGTAAAAGAACAAGAAGCCTATTTTTTTTTATTATTATAACAAGAAGCCTCTTTTATTTACGAAAGTTTGGTACGTAAGAGGATAAAGCTGCCAAGATACGCCAAGAACCCTCTTTTATTTACTAAAGTTTGGTACGTCAGAGGATAAAGCAGCCAAGATACGCCAACGTTCAGTACTTGGACTAGAAAAAAAGAATAAAGCAACGAAATCAAGAGATGCATAATGCACTTCATGCGTTGCGTGTTGTCGAGAACATATTATTGTTTTTTCCACCCTTGGAAGTTCCCTCCCATATATTATTATTTTCTCTTTTTTTTTCCTTAAATGGGTGAGGAGAATTTACGTTCAGGATATTGCCTTGGGAATAGGCGAAGTGGAATTAAATGCAGAGCAAGTTGAAGGTTTGACTCTTGCCTGGATTTTTTTTACTGGTGGGAGTTGCTTGGCAATCCAGGCAAACCCCATTGAAGGAAACCATGGCCTCATCAATACCAAAACATATCTAGACGACGAGAAGTAGTAGTCCTTCTAATGAACTGCTCAACTCCAGAGACTTGACCAATTACACTTTTGAATTGTCAAAGCACTGCCTAAGAGTTATTGAAATGTGTATGCTACTTTCCTTTTCCTCCTCCATAAACTGCAACACATCATAAAATGACCAGTTTTTCTTCGTAATTCACACCTTCTTGAAAGGAAAGCTTCCTCTGAGACAAAATCTAAGTGCGTATCCATGGAAGAATAAGGGGCTTTTGAGCCGACCTGAGAGCAGGTTATGAGTGTCCATATCCGCCCTGGAATGGCAAACAGCTAGCGAACTTTTAACCTTTTAAATTCCTATTTGTATTTTCAATTGATTAATGAACCTTCCTTCCTATAGACCATATTTTTAATTCAGTGGCGGAACCATGATTCATATTCAAGGGTGTCGAGCTTTAAAGGAAAAATGATAAAAAAAAATTCCTTCTTAATGCAAAAAATGTCTTAGAACTACAGTATCCTATATATCTTTTCAGTGGTATGACAGTGCCAAAATTCTCTTATTTTTCATTATTTCTTCTTTGTTTTCCCTTCTTTTTGCCCTCTCTGCACGCCCAAAATTTCCAAGATCTATATGTAAATTTTTTTTGGAGGGTGCAAAGGATGTCGGCCAACACTCTTCGCACCCCCTGGTTGCGCCCCTGTATCTGTTATCACGGATAGGAATATTTCTCTGTCAATTAAGATGATAAAAGGATAACAAAATTCAAACTTCTCTATCGAACCAATCTGTTTGACAGAACCCATACATGCGAATCTTAGATAGACCATTGGAATCCAGCAAATACATAATTAAGTAAATCTTGTGGTAGTAAAAGTTCCATTAAAGCACATCTTCACAGGACAAACCCATGTGGCTGGTCCTATATTTGGGGACCATGCAGTTAACATCAGCGCTTAATTTTTATTTTGTTGTGTTAACATCGTAGGGCCTTGAGGATATAATTGTTTCCGAATGACAGCAAACCCTATATGCAGGCGTTTCTCTTTTGAGATGTGAGGATATATAGTTCTGGAAGTTATAAGGGTGGGTACCGGAAGGATGAAATCGGTTGGTTCTTCCGAATGAAGGTTGGTCCTATACTTGGGGACCATGCAGTTAACATCAACGCTTAATTTTTATTTTGTTTTGTTATCATCGTAGGGCCTTGAGGACATAATTGTTTCTGAATGACAGCAAACCCTATATGCATGCGTTTCTCTTGTGAGATGTGAAGATATATAATACAAGAAGCTATAAGGATGAGTACCGGAACTGATCGATTTAATGACTTTTGCTTACTCTGAGATTGTTCTTTATCAAACAGTATATTGTAATGATGACAAAATGGGCCACACAACCATTCATTGGATCATGTATTCTAAGAAGTGATTGTGTACAAAATTTGGACTTTTTAGGATCGTAGATCAAATCGTTGAGACAACTGGCTGGATACCCACCCGACTGATTGAACAATGTTATACTTGATTTCAAGCAGATCAGAATAGGGTCTGATGATATAAAAAAAATCTCCAATAGCCAAAGCTAATCAGACCTGAAAGGGAACAAAAAGTGGGAGCGACATCAGATCCGGAGACTTCGATGTCTGAGTCAGATCTCAAGAAAAATTTAGTATTAGAATAGCAATTAAAGCTTGAGAAAGTATGAAGAGAAGTACCTGACTATTTATATGCAGAGGGATTAGAGTCCTAAGGGGGCCTTAGTATCGTGAGTTTTAGGACTCCTTGAATATTCGGGCAGAAAGGTATCCGAGCGGGAAAACATGGGAGTCAAATCCATGTGCGCACGGGATGGGGCTTTGATGGTGTTTATGGACTTGGGCAAGACTACTAGGACTGTGCATAAGCGGTGACAGTTATGTCTTCCATCGCCACCGCTACCGCCACCGCTATGGGAGGTTATCTAAAAATGGACACCGTGAAGAGAGAAAATCGACAATCAACGGTGACGGTTAAGACGGTGGCGGTAGCAGTAGTGGTAGCGATTACCGCTCCTACACCGGAGATCACAATAAAATGGATGTCAAATCAAAATCGAAATCTATAATCAATACAAAATCTGTAATCAATCCTAGATTGAAATCCAAATCTATAATCAATACCAAATCGAAATCCAAATTAAAAAAAAAAATCAAATATGAAATCTCAACCAAATCAGAAACAACCTAAAAAAAATTTCCAAAATTGCAACACGGATTCTACACATTGACATTCGCTTGAAAAATGCCATAGATTTGAAAAGCTTTCTAAAAAAAATTTCCAAATCTGAAATCTCATAAACACCAGAAAAAATTCCAAAATTGCAACCCCTATAATCAATACCAAATCGCAAGAAAATCACCACATATTTGAAAATATTTTCAAATATCAATCAAATCGAAAAAAACCTAAATAAAAATTTTCCTCAAACGCAGCAAATCTCAACCAAAACGCAAATATAATATCAAATTGCAAGAAAATTGTGGGAGAGAGAGAGAGCGCACGATAGTCGATAGAGTTGCTGGGGAAGAGAGAGCTTCGTTGCTTGTTGTCTGCTGCATTGGATGATAATCACTCAGTATGTTATAGAACTAATAGTGCCACTAATGAAGTGAAGTAGTTGGAGTTGGTGACTGTTGTGATGGTGTAAATGGTGTAGTGATGGAATGAGGAACTGGCAGCATAGGTGATGGTGCTGAAGTTGTATTATTTGCATGGATATATATGCTGTCGGTTTTATATTCACTGCGCAATTTTGCAAAACATCTTATGCTTGTGAGTTTTTTATTGGAGTGACAACCACTTTTTGACATGTAAAAATAGTACTAATGATTTTCTAATATTGCAGATGAAGGCACTTTTTAATTGCTTTGTGAGGGATGTCCTTCCAACACCTTGAGGCAAGTTTCGTATATGGCCAAAACAATGAGAAATTGTACAACGAAGAATGCTTATTGTGTTTTATTTGAATATTTTAGCTGATCCATACTTATTGTTAATTTATATTAGAAACTTGTTACTTTTTAGATTAATTGTACAGATTTTTGTGTTTATTGTAAAACATTATTAATCAATGATGAAGTATATATTTTTTTATCCTTTATCTGGCTAGCAAATTATAAAAAAACGCTGACACAGACTTTTAGATGCGGTCAGTGACCGCCGATATAGACGTTTAAATGCATCTATAGCGGCGTTTGTAAAATGTCATTAAAGACCTGTAGCAGCGTTTCAAGAAACACTGCTAAAAAAAGCACGATTGCACTTCGCGGTAGCGACCGCTGCTATAGACTCGCGGTCTTCACCAGCGGTCTCCAAAACTGCCATTATAGGGCAAATTGTAAAAAAAAACTGACACAGACTTTTAGAGGCGGTCAGTAACAGCCGCTATAGTCGTTTAAACGTATCTATAGCGGAGTTTGTAAAACGCCGTTAAAGACCTGTAGCAACGTTTCTTGAAACGATGCTAAAAAAAAGCACAATTGCACTTTGCGGTTGCGACCGCCGCTATAGACTCGAGGTCTTCACCAGCGGTCTCCAAAACCGCCGTTATAAACTATTGTGATGGTACAAGAGCGGCGGTCCATAACAGCGGTTTTGGCACCTGTAGGCTGTAGCGGCGGTCTCTGACCACTGCTAAAGACCTTTTTTTTGTAGTGACATATCAAAAGGAGAAAATAAGTTTATGTAGATAACCATATAACTGTCATATTAGTTTTTAATTAATGCTATGAGATAACGTATTACGACCTGATTAATCCAGTTCATTCAGGTTATATGAAACGGCTTCTTCAGCTGGAAGAGCAGAGCACTGTAAATGGTCTACAATGTCACCTACGTTGGCGGAAGGCGAAGAAGATGTTCCCTTCACTCCCTTGGACCACAAGAATGGGCCGTGCGTGCATGAATGGACCTGACTAAAACTTTCCATTGTTTCCAAGTCAATTAGCGAGCCTTTGCTTGACGCATCTGTATGTAGAGGATTCTGGTGGTGTCCATTAACAACTTATCAGTTGTGGCCCAATTCAATTGAGAACTTCAGTCCATTGGGCCTTCAGTCCGAGTTCTGGCTTCAGCCCAATAGGGTTTTGGCCGAAAGGACATTTGACCAGGATCCTCCCATATGGGAAATAAAACGGAACGGAGCTTTTTTTATATTAGGGACTACATACAGTACAGTTTTCAGTGCCTGATCTCCCCGTCGAAGAGCAAATATGGACTGAGTCACTGAAGGGCCAAGCCCAGTAGCCCAAAAGGCCACGGAACAGAGTAACCTTCTCGCTTGACCCAGGATATATATAAACCGCAGGTGGCAGCTGGAAGTTTCTGGCGACGACGGTGTCAGGCTGTGCCTGACCGGATAAGTCTAAATTTTGTTTACTTTGACAGATCTTATCCGTACGTATGTCTCAGTAACTTCTGCTTACTTGCAGCATCTCAAGTCAGCTCAACGATTTCTTTATATCTCTTATCCTGTTTGGTCATATATGTAACAACTTATTTGATTCCTTTTGTAGCGGCTCTGTAGTCTTATTCTTCATCCGCCATGGTAAACAATGACTCGTATTTTATAGGGTGACTGGTGCAGGGTGAGCTCTTAAAAGTACACGGGCCGACCCATTAGGGAACAATCTCTTGTCTTAGCTACCTCCACTTTGCATGCAGAATGAGACATCTACTAAACATACCTGTCCCGGCTGGCCGATGCCAATACAAACATACATATTAGTGCTGAATTTTTTTTGCATTTTCTGATATCCAATACTAGTGCTTGTTTTTATGGAGCAACTGATATTTGAGGCATATATAAATATATATAGAAAGGGTTTAACAAAACTGAAAACCCCCTTTGCAGACTGCTTTCTTGTTCACAAATATCGCTTTCAAGTTTCAAGTTATAGCATGGTAAATGTGTTATTTAAATGAAGTCCACTGAGTCTTGGAGTAACTACGTTCACTGGACTGAAGGGATGAGTTTTGACTGACAGAAGGAAGTGGTTCTACTCGAGCCATCTTCACTGGACTATGGGATATTTTGAATGACATCTGGAACTTCTCGAGTTCCAGTCCGATAGAAAAGCTTTTGATGCAACCAAACATTTGGGGCATGTTCCGTGTGGTAAAAAATTGTAGTATTTTAGTGGAAGTGTGAATATTTATGTAAATTAGTATTTTATAGGTGTGTAAAAGATAGAGAGAGATGATTTGATGTAATTGTTTAATAAAAAGTATTGGAATTGAGTGAAAAAATATAGAGAGAAAATTTGTTATAATTTTTTTAAAATGTATTTAAGTTTGTGTAAAAAATTATTAGAGATTGTGTTAAATGTATTGGTGTTTGTGTTTGAATTCTTAAGATGTTCTGTGATAGTTTCGTAAATTGATTTGAATTATAGAAAAAACTTGAAAACCAACTTTACCTTGATCTTGGAGCATGATATTTGAGAAGGATATTTGAATGTGATCGGGAACTTCTCGAGTTCCAATCCGAAGTACTTGTAGGCCGTAGCGTCGGGCATCATTCCTACTAGGCACGCGCGCTTGTGAAAGATAGAAAAAGACTAAAGAACAGGCCTTTTTTATTATTAATTTGGAGCAATCCGAAAGGAATTTTCCTGCATGGCGACCTCAGTTTTCTAGGATACCAACTGGAGAGAGATTTTTGGTTGAACCTGATGGCCTTATAAACGACCATGCCATTAAGGCCATGCTGCCCCCATCCGCGCGCATATGAGGACAGTTCATCTGGGCTCAATGAGTATGACCCAGAAGCTACCCCCATCTGGGGGCATTTGAGGGAAGTTCATGGTCTGGACGATAGATATATGGCCCCACGAGAAGAAAAATCATGATTTGTGGGGTGGGTGTATAATGTATGGTTCTCTCAATTAGGATCCCCGCCGGTTGTTTTCGACCTGGTCTGCTGTATTGCGGGTCTGTTTTGGACCGTGATCAAGAAAAAAAAAAGTTTTAGCCAAATCTGTACTGGGGTCATAAGCCAAAATCTCAGCTAGCCATCATAAGAACCTCAATTGACTGATGTATAAAGCTAAAGGACAAGCGCTGGAATTGAATAATTGATCGACATTTGGGCCTTCCACCACCCAATATAATTAAGGAGAAGATGCTATCTGTCTACAACTTCTTTACGGAATTGCTTTTCTTTTGTATACAAGCGCCTTCATATATAAATATGAACGTTAAGCTTTCATTTCTCTGAGCTTCTGAAGTGTGGACCCTAGATCGTCCCAGGAACAGAAGAGCTTCTTATTGTAATTGACGCAGAAAACAGAAGAAACGAGAAACAGAAGATGTATTTCCCTTAATGATCATTTGCATGTCATACATGGGTGGAGATTGGAGAAGAAAAAGGGTCTGCCCCTCTCTACATGCAGTGTCCACAATCAAATTTGTGGTTGAGTAATTCTTCCTCGTCCTCTTATATTTGTATCAGACCTGAAAAGATATTCTTTTTGTTGGGAGCAAAAAGCTCGCCTGGAAGCTAATTATTGCAACCTCTAATCCGCCACTTCCCCGCCCACTCTCTCTCTCAAGCCGCTCTGTATCGACTTTTAGTTCTCCTGTCAAAAGAATTAAACCTGATTATAGTATTGGCCTTCGCTCTCTCACTTGGTTCAGGGGAAGAAGATCAAATTTACATCTTTAAAAAAGACTTCCACATCTTCCTAACAAAAGGAAAAGAGAAAAAAAACAGTACGTACTCTTTTAAAACCAATGCACTTCTACTGCTGCGCTGATATTCAAAGAATTAGGAAAACTTGATAGCATCTGGAGAAAAAGAAAAAAAAAGGATGGCAAGATCAAAGCGGAGATTTTGAAAAATACCCATAAGAAAGAATATTCTCGTGAGTGTTCGATGGTTATCATAAGCTTGATGAAAGATATAAATAAGGGTACTGTGTGGGAAGTGGGAACCATTTAAATCTGCATTTGGTCGCTCGATGCATGTTCCAAAAGTAGAGAGAGAAAGTTTTTGCAATTCCAAGGATCATTTAAAGAAAGGTTTCCATCAAACCATGTTATTATTAATGGAGATTTAAAGTATAGATTAATTGTTCTACCTTCCTCTTTTTCTCTTATATAATTTCTCTGATGTACATATAACTCAGGAAGAGTGCATAGAGAAAGTGTATCCATTTTTCGAGATGTTGACTTGATTATACCTTACTCAAGCTATTATGGAGTTAACGATCAGAACTGTCGATCGATCTGGCCAACCAAAAACAGCATGACTAGGGAAGAAAGAGACTTGACTCTCCAAAATTAGAGAAAAGGACATTTTTCATGTTTGATGTATCTGATAATATCTCTATACCAACTTCTGATAATATCTCTATACCAACTTCTGATAATATCTCAATACCAACTTCTTGACAAGAAAAGAGAGATCATTTTCATCCGTCACCCGCCCCACTGCCTCCGGGGTTACGATCTTCCAGGCGAAACAGAAAAAAGACTCAGTACTGATTTGACCATATATAGTCAAAAGATCACATACGATGTTATGAAAATAATTGAGTTATTCCATGGAGCATGCACGGAAGTGCTAATTATGTACTTCCCAAAGAAGAAATAATTAAAGGATTAATATTTGCTGGATTTCACTTCTCAGTACTGAGCGATTTCAGTTTCTCTCTAACCTTTTTTGACTGTTTAGTGAGGCACGCCGAATTGAATATCGAACTGATTCCTTTAGACGAAGATCATATATATGTGGGCTGAGAATAATAGAAAGACTATCGAATTGATTAATGACAATTTGCACGTTTCCGATTGACAACCACGTGACGTCTTTGTCCTTTCTCACTTTTTTTAGGTGGGAAATATATATAGATATGCACATGTTACTGCCCCATTTGGTGTCTGTCCCCGGCTTGTTCCTCATGACTTTGACATGGTGGAGGCTTCTCATGCCTGCTTTTGCATCCATTACTTGTGGCTCCCTTGAAGAACTCCAAAAGTTTCAACATCAAAATCAACGTGTTTGCATAGCCGAAAGAAGTTTGTGAAAAGTATTTTTATTTGTTTTCGATTTTTTAACTCTCTGGATTCTGCCCGCCTTAAGCAGAAGCTAGCTAGCTCAGCATTAAGTTTATATCAAGACAGTGTTGACATACAAGAACTATGCATCCATGCACCTTTCTCAGCCAGTTAGAGAAGCATCTGGTCTTGATCATGCTTTCAAATTGTGCACTGTGGATTACAAATATTGGATTATTGATTTTCTAATTAATTATATCGTCTACACGACTAGAAGAGTATCTCATTAATTTGTGTTGACCGGGAGTCGTGATGGACAATGATCTTAATTAGTAGAATCTCAGGTAATTAGCTAGACAAGAGTTGTTTTCACAGGTCTCAGAGGGTCCACAGAAACCTGCCTTTAAAGTATCAGTTTGGACCCACAGAAATTTACAAAGAGAATCCAGCTAATTAGATGGTCACGACTGTGGTCATGGTTAATCAGTAATTTGCATTCTTAGACGACTTTTCTTATATTAAAGTTGTGTCGTCCCAATTACTTTGAAAAAGTTGCATTTTCTATCGGGTAATTACGTACAGCTTCTTGCAAGGCAGTTGAAATATCACTTCCGAAGACCATTCTAGTTTATGTAAGGACAAGATTGTTCTACAATTATGTCTCGCATTTGAGTTCTTGTCATCCTTATTAATTATTGATCAAACCGTGCCACGTTGCAGTACTAGTGTGGAGGATGCTTTGTTTATGCTTGTAAAAGAAATGTGTGACCCTGTGACCTACTTTCTCCTTTGTTGGGAAAATAATGGAAGCATGCCACTCTATTTTAGTGACGCAGTACGCTCTCATTGGTCGACAAACCAAAATTTGGGTCAATCTTTGCCCTCTTAGTGAACCATGGGGCATGGAAAAATTGGTAAGATATTCCACTCGGCCATATAAATATACATACTGGCTAGGGTTAGGTTTAGGCTGCACCAAAAAGCTAAACCTTTTTTCATCTACTCTTTACTTTTTTGGATGAAAAAAGGGGTCAAAAGTTTACGGCATCAATCCATTTCCGCTCAAATATATATAGATATATAAAAAAAAAAACTGGGATTCCTGAAGTAGGGCTTTTCAAGGATGAAGAAACGCCAAGTAGTAGTGAAAAAAGATTGCTCGAGCAGAAGCTCTAATACAACATCTTCTGTGGTCAGAACTGTACGGTATGCAGAGTGCCAAAAGAACCACGCCGCCAATCTCGGAGGCTATGCTGTGGACGGATGCAGGGAGTTCATGGCAAGTGGTGAGGAAGGCACCAATAGTTCTCTTACATGCGCTGCTTGCGGCTGCCACCGGAATTTCCACAGAAAGGAAGTGGAAACTGAGGTAGTTTGTGAGTATTCTCCACCTAATTTCAATCATTAATTAGACTCGAAATGTTCAAATAGAGAGAAGGTGTTCTGTGTGAAATTGCCGATTGTTGTCATAATTGTAAATTTTCATCAACATATATTACTCTTTTGTAAGAGAAAATCAAACTCTGGGTATCATGTTAATCGATCAAGGGCAATTAAGATACCTGATCATAGTAAGAAATGCAAATACTTCGTTATTTGGAAGGAAATTTTCATCGCTCTATCCTTTTCTTTTCTTTGTTTTCGATCGTAATCTTATATCTCTCATCATCTTTGCCCAACTCCTAGAATGAAATGGGGAATGGGAATAAAAAGCCAACACAAGATCTATTCCTGCTGTTGTGAAATTAGATCATGAAGACGAAAAAACCTACAGCTATTTATATGGGTGATAAAACTATGCTTTCCTGCAATAAGATGCTTGTGAAGGAAAATCCCATAGCTACAGAAAATGCGTTAAAGCTGGCGGTCACAGCAAAGAACAAAGAACACCAAACAATGTCTGGAAGAAAGTATTGTACATGTTTCCTTTGCAATTTTTGTTCTCTTCGAATCTATGGAAATATTGCTTGTACAAACACATATGGGAGTCAAATACTGGGTCTCGTGTTGTGATAATTGGAAGGATCTATTAGTATGTGACTGCAAATCTTGAAGTACTGCCACTTGCTAGACATGAGAGTGGTTTGGGCACGGAAAAAGTATATCTCTTTGCACAAAGCAATGAATTCTATAGCCTACTCGTCAGTGTCGAGGATAGAATCATTACATGTAAGCTAGTGCTGATTAGATATATAGGTTGACCCAGAATGAAGTTGTGTGCGATAAAGTTTTTGTATCTTTTTTTCTTATTTCTTGAGTCTACCAATCCAAAAGAAAGAACAATATTTTCTCTTCCTAATTTCCATCTGATTTGAAAGATGTTCTGCCTTTATCTCAACCAACAAAACTACTCGATCCATAAAATATTAAAAACGGTGACCCACCTGGAGATCCCTATTGGGGAATGTAATGGAAGATGCACATGCTTTTCTGTTTTGTTGAGATTAATGGCATTATGTTGCCTCTTATCTGCTGGCCCTTTTACCTCGTTTATACGTGGGGGAATCAGGAGCTCTCAAGATCACTAATATAACAAGGAATCTTACTGATCAAAATATCGATCAGATCGTTAGTTAAGTTCCTCGATCGGTGGCTGCCATATGCAAGGCACGAGTAGTACCTCATAAAGCTGCTCTAGTTCTTCCATCTGACTATCTGAATTACTTACCACCCTGTCTCTTTGTTTCTTTCATGCCAAGGCTTTGCAAACACACAAACCCATGTGGTTTAGTGATTTTCTAATTAGTTTATCTGTCCATTTGTAATTTCGCATAAACTGATATCACATCAATCACTACAAGAATATCGGGCTTGCCCGATAGTGTTGCCATCACTAAAACAACATAAAATCGTCATTGGAGCCCTTCGGCCACAGCTTTCGGTCGTCTAGCGTTGGTCGCGATTGCCGCGTGGAGACAGCTCAACCGCGACAATCGCGCTTCTTCGTCAGCCAAGTTGATGTTGTGTCGACCTTGAATGGCGTTAGGAGAACGGTTGAGCAGTCGTCGGTGATGAGGACCACAAGTCGGACGAGCTGGCCGTAGTTACTTCGCGTTGACGATCGTCTTCCGTTGCAAATGGCCACTCCCGACAGGACAATAGTTTGGCCCACAACCATGTTGGTTGCCTAGTTGTTGTGGGCGTTGTTGTCTACATTTTCAAATACTCATTTTTTTCTTTGTATTGTGTTCTTTCTCTACCAGACTACCATACAAATATGTAAATATATTTGAATATTTTATTTTCCTTCAATGTTTTGTATACAACAAATTGATAATGATTACAATGCATCAAGGATTACAAAATTGTTAACTGTGTAATACAGTTGTGTCCAAATATTACAAAGTTGTATTCTTTCTCTCTCTCAACGCTGTAACTTTTTTTCACATGATACATCTCTACCCAAGGACGAAATTCCCCAGCATTGATTTGTTGGAAATAACTTTATTGTGCACTGGTTGTATTCGGGACATGAGGATTTTTCAGCTAGCATTGGCACTGCAAGAGAGCATTTGTGCCTATAAAATGTTTGTCATAATACCCAAGAGTAATGCCCAATTGTAAACGAAATCATTACGAGAACTAGTAGATAAGAGAAAGTAAACTTTATTAATTACGTCATGAAGCTGAAAGAGGTATAAAAATGAAAACTTACAGGGTGGCCAGACTGAAACAGTTCGCCAGGTGATCAGGAATTTTTCCACCCAACATATTGTTGTTAAGATTAGCCCTACCACAACATATTCTTCAAGTAAATGACTTCACTGTAAATACCGGATATGTGCTAACTACAAAAATATCATTAGAGTAGGAAAGTAGTAGCAAACTCACAGGGAACTAAGATTCTGCCACAAACCCAACTCTGGAGGGATGCCACCAAAGAGATTATTGAATGACATATCACTACCTTTATAAATAAGTATCACTAACAACTGGATAAGAGCAAAAGCTGATGGCTCAACTAACTCACTATTATTACTGAACATAAAAGACTAACCAACTCACATAATCTGTATACTTCTGAGGTTGCCAAATTATGCTAGTAATGAAAGATCAAGACGATTGCCACTTAGATTCCTGTATGTAACACCCATCAGCATATAAGGATCACAGATTAACGAAGTTGAAATATAGGGTTCAACTGCAGGCAGATATCTTTGACAATAAAATCCTTTCCTCCACCCTGGTGCAAATGAAAAGTAATGCTCATAGAGATTTCACTCATTTGCAAAACCTCATATCTAGTTCAAGCCGCACACAAAAAGTCATTTAAAATGTTATGTGCAACATGATTTGCTGCAACATCTAGATTGTTTTAAGCAATTTATCGCTTATAAAAAATGAAATTTTATGCAACATCAGCAAGTGCTTCATAATGGACAAATAAAGTCATCGAATTCTACAACTTATCATAGTAGGAAATCTAGACATGAACATTACAGAGGAGAGAGTAATCAATGCATCTTTTTTAATTAGTTTTTCCCGGGAGATTCAATAAGAACTAGAATTGCTAACTTCCAAATAAGGTTTTGCACTTAATACGAATATCATCTATATGTTCAAACAGTTGCATTTTTAATACAAATAATCCAAATCATAGAACTGAGTGAACGCAATAATCCAAATCCAAAAAAGCTTATAAGAATCATACAGTTTCTGGAGATGAGAAACATAATATATTGGAGCTTTTGCAAATAACTTAAATGTTACTCAATTAAAAATGTGTACACACACAAGTGAAGGGAAAAAACCCCCTTAAAGGAGAGGCACGGGCTGCAAGGCTGGCCTGTTGTATTGCTAAATATTTTGAGACCTCCCTTATTTGTATTGAGGGTGATTGTCTTGAGCTAGTGAACCAAGTGAGCTCTTGGGATGATGCACCAGATTGGAAAATTGCAGGGGAGGTGGAGACTATTAGAAGTCTTCTGGACGCTCATTTGACCTGGAGCTTCGTTTGGACCCTGAGGGAGGGGAATTATGCTGCCCATAATTTGGCTAGTTGGTGTATTCATCTTGACTTATCTGGTCCTATTAGTTTTTATTTGTTGCCTGACTCTGTAACAGATTGTGATGTTGGGTCCGTTTCAGCCTAGCTTATAAATCTGCAGAGAAAAAAAGAAAAAAAAGTGTACAAACCAAAATTGTGGTGGTTAGAGAAGAACCTTATACCCACATGTTTCTGTTGTAACCTAATAAATCTGCCCTTTTTCCATTGCGGTGGTTTCCAACTCTCCGTCCACAACTGTCTCCAAAGCTTTGCCAATCAAAATTGCATCTTCACTGTGACTATACATGTATTAGAAACAAGTCTGCCATGGATTCATTTATTAGTTCTACTCATAACAAACAAACATAGCTTTCATGAGAAGCATTTTTGCCTAAACCAGAGCGCAAGTTAGTCTAACAGAACATAACATATAGCTTCACCCATATTATATATTTACGAACCTGAACTCAGATGCTAGAAATTAGATTATAGACAAAGATGGTAAAAGACCAAGACATTAGTTCATGCCTCCATCATCTAGAGTAAGAGAAAAATGAAAAATGTGTACAAACCAAAATAGAGCAAAAGAATAGAATGCCTTCCTCTCTCTGCCGCACTCATTTTCAAACAGAATGTCTCACGTTCAGGCCTCAGTTTGACACTTTTATCTCTTGCTCTCTACCACATTGTTTCCAAATTTTAGTATGCAAAAATTTGAGGGAGTTGTTTCCCACTTTTCTCTCCGGTTTTAAACTTTTGTATTACCCTTACCTTCGCCAACGTGTATCAGCTCGTCGGCAGCAAAAAACATTTCAGCGACGAGCACCAATGTCGTCTAAACAAGCATTCTTGACAAACCAAGACCGTAGCAAAATTGTGACTGGAATACTAAGGCAGTTACGACCTCTGACTCGTCGATGTTGTGTGGAGACGCTTTCCACCGTGACCATTTGACTTAGTCATGGACAAAGAGCGTGCTTTAGTGATGGGAGGTTGGGGACCTTAACTCGCCACGTGGTTAAAGCAGGTATTTCTTGTAGTGAATGATCGTAATCAATATTGTCTATTTTCTAATTAATGATCAGCAACTTGCAATTGTATTCATCTAATCCCCCACTCCAATTATTGGTTTTAATTTGTTTGACCCTTGAAGTTTACTAGTTCACGTGCATGAAACAAACCTGAAAAATTCGGTTTAGACCCTATTAACACCTAGAGGGAGTGAATATGTGTTTTCCCTCTCATTACAAATTCAATAACAATTATTAAACATGTTCTAAAAATTTCAGCCTAAATATGCATAATAATCAACTCAATCAACAAATAGGCAGCGGAAAATTAAATCAAACTTCAAACACACAAAGAGACAAGGATTTGGGGACGAAGTGGAAAAATTGAAATACCATTTAAAGGAAAAATCATTTCGGGCTAACAGCCACCTAGAATCCACTAAGAAAAAAAAAACTTACAAACATTGATTCAGACACGAGCAACCCCAATTGCTTGACTATGACAACCCTGATGTAATAATCTAAGCCTCATTGCTTAGACCCGCTCCGTGCGGCATTCTCCTCAGAACTTTGAGGTTCTTCTTATGGATTCTTCACCGAACACTCTTTTTCTTCAGCACGTCTTCAACACCATGAAAGTTACAATGATATTTGATGGAATAACGGAGAAATACACATCAATCTTGAAGCACAAATCTTCTGGGAGTTTTCTCTCAAGGAAAGAGACACAAGTATGCTCAATGGAGGCCTCAATTAGGTTTTGGACGGCCTTCCTCAAAACCTAGTGGGGTTTCCCTTGGTTTCACAAGGAAAGTCTAAAAATTCAGCAATTTTTGAAATTCGTCGGAAATCGCTCGAGCGCTCGTCAAGTGCTTGTCAAACGTTCGTCGAACACTAGTTTTTTGTTTGAAATTATAACTGAGCGCTCAAGCGCTTTTAAACTCTGGTTGAATGTGATTGAATTTTTTCAAAGGCGCTCGAGCACTTGTTGAACGCTAGTTGAACATGATGACTCTGTCTGAATTTTTTAAGGGCGCTCGAGTGCTTGTTGATCGCTGGTTAAACGTGATGACTCTGGACAGACCATCAACTTTAACTCTTGAACAAATGTGGGGACCAAAATTACAACTCGATCACGACATATTTTGACACGGAATGATGCCAGCACAAAAATGCACTAACAAACTCCTCCCTTGGCAATTCCATGACAAAACTCACATATATAAAAATAAACAAATCATAGATCTTTGTCAATCACCAATGCAATGATCTATTTACATGAATATCAATCATGTGACCTAAAAGACTTGTTCAAGAGTTTTTGAATCTGTTACCTGAAAAATACAATCTCAAAGACCAAATGAAAACATAGAGAACAAATAAATATATATAGTTGAAGTTGCAAATGAAGTATAAAAGTAAAGTATTTGTTCCTCCTTAATCTATTATCCCTCACAGCCAGTTCTTCATTGCAAATATTCTCCCCCTTTTTGTCACGAATGGACAAAGGGAAACAAAATGTCACCACTCATTGGTGAAAGAAAATGTATGCAAACATAAAAAATGAGCATTAACCGATATAAGAATTGCATTTCACAAATAAGATAAAATAAATGCATAACCAAAGCACGATCAACCAAAATCGACAACAATCCACAATGGAAGAGGTTAGGCCTTACTGTGAGTATAACTTGTTCAGCCAGCACACATGCCCTTCATTTCTCTATTTACAAGTGTATGAGATTCAGAGGGTGTTACGATGATCATGTCAGCTAGACAATCACAAATTCATTTTGTTTTCAGAAGGACAGCAACGAAAGAAGTTGCAAGACAAATCCTTTGTAGATAACAATAATTTTTTTTGGGTAAGTTAGATAACAACAATTCAAATGTAATAATTTCCAAGATTTTTCCAAATACTTTCGGACGATGTCAAAAATTATCAGACGAGTGAACAACCAAGAATTTAGAATCTATGAATTTGCAAAAGAGAACTGGAGGGAACAATAGGAAGAGATTCCCATATGTCTAAGTTAGAGTTAGTGTTGAGATTTGTGAAGATAATTTGAGAGATTTGTGAAAATTGTTATATGTAGATTGGTGTTTATACATTGAATTTGTTTATAAAGTAAATAAAATTAAAGATAGAAAGAATAATGTTATACAATAAAAACTATAAATGAAAAGGTAGCAATTAGAGACTATTGAAGGAAATATTAATAATTTTAGGGAGACATTACATAGAGGAATGACTGAGACGGGCGTGCCACAAATGAGGAGAGGGCACGCAAGTGGAATGAAGAGAGGAGATGGATAGAAATTTGCAGTAGTAGAGTCCATCATGAACTTCACCCATTTCAATCAGCCTCTTCGTGACAAGGTCCTGAAAAATACAAAAATTCAAGAAAAAAATGCAATGCAATTTAGATCAGTAGTAAGTTTACTAATGGATAATAAATTGAATTGAGAAACAAAAAGGACATTGTGTAGAATTAAAGGAGGAGTTAAATGGACAGTCCCTGATTAGGTAATAAAAACAACTTCATCGGTAGGTAATTTAACCGAACAAGGAGTAGCAAGAGAAGTCATATTTGTAATATAAGATAATTGAGAAACCATATGATCAGAAGCCCTAAAATCAATAACTCATTCATCATTTGAAAAAAAATAAAACGGAGTTGCAAGACGCGATATTACCAGCAAAATTGACTGAAGGAGAAACTAAATTGACTGGAGGGGTAGAATTGGAATTCAGCAACTCCAAAAGATTTTCTCCTGCAAGATTGGTCCAATGTGGAGCTGAGTAGGCTGGAGGTAAAAGTGAGTACCAGTGATGTAGGCGCCGGTTTAACTAAAACCGACATCGTCACCGCTAAGAGAGATGTCCAAAAATGGGCACCGACAAGCAAGAATAATCGGCATTGCCGGTGTCGGTTTGACTAGTAACAGTTACACGGTAACCGTGTAACCATTTATAGAGGGAGAAAGGAGAGAAAGACCGAAAAGAAGGAGAGAGAGAGGCAGAGCGTACCTGTACAGGGGAGAGAGAATATGCGATGTCAGGTTAGGGTTTAATAACCCTAACCCAAATGACATCGTTCTATTTAAGTAGAGAACGATGCCGTTTTGTTTGGTTTTTTATTTTTATTTTTATTTTTTTAAAAAAAGCTTTAGATGGCATCATTATCTTTATCAAAACGGCGTCGTTTCCATTTAAATAATAGAAAAGAAAATATAAAAAACCACAAGTGACGAGTAAACGCGGGAAATTTCTGGTAGTTACCGTCACCGGTAATATTACTGGTAAAATATGATTTTTAAAGCCGGCATCGGTATCGGGAACCGCCAGTTTTGATACTCCAAACGTCGTTGCCGGTTATGCCGGCACTGGCAGTTAGAATGAACAACCCTAGCTAGAGGCTCATTTTTGGAACTAGTCAGGTCCATTAGTTGTTGGACTAGGTCAGCCGTGAGGTGTGAAGTCTCATTCGAAATAGAAACTGTGTTGTTTGCAACATGGAAGGCTCCTAGTGTGGTTAGGGTTGTTCAACCCTGGTGTAGGTGCCGGTTTTGGCCAAAACCGGCACCTAGACCGGTTAGGCCAGTTTTCAAATAATTGCTACCTACACCAACACCGTTAAGGGCAAAAACTGGCCCTTAGAGATGGCGCTTTTAGCAGTAGCGTTTTCGATTAACCTACATTCATATTGAGCTATTTTTTAGCATATTACGCACTTGATTCAATGTATTTTTTTCTTTTTTCTTTTGGTCAATTGATCACAAATGCTAGCAAAGCCGAAACATAATAAACCTTGTGAAATTTCTTTTGGGTAAGCTGAGTTGGTATTAAAAACATAAATCAAGATTGACACTTTGTTGCATCTAATTACATCAAAGTCACAAGGGAGACATCCCATACAAGAGCATATCCTACCAACTTCATAAAAACAGAGCAACTTGATACCTAAACTATAGCACATAGTAGCTGACTAAGTTTAGCACAGGTCACAACATTATTTTGAAGAACACAGCCATGGCAAATGGATACATCAGCTAGTGGCATCCTCCTGCGAGAACACTACCAAAAATGGCACAGCAAGACCGACAGATTTAAAACTTACACATGAATTCAAAAAATTACAAGTTCACAAATTAAAAAACTAATTTACAAGTTACGCATGAATGCATTCAAACATGCAAACTAATTTACAAGTTCACAAATTAAACAAACGTACAAAATGCATTCAAAAATTACAACAGTCCACAAATTCCTTAAACGTAGATTCAAAAAAATCCAGCATTCACTCAAGCAAAAAATTGAATTTCAGACTTTAGATAAGAAGTTTGATAAGAATTATCAGCAGAGTAGTAGAAATCTCAGCCCTATTTTCTTTATTTTCTCTCTCTTCAAAAAATTACAAGTTCACAAATTAAAAACTAATTTACAAGTTACGCATGAATGCATTCAAACGTAAACTAATTTACAAGTTCACAAATTAAACAAACGTACAAATGCATTCAAAATTTACAACGGTCCACAACTTGATCAAATGTAGATTCAAAAAAATCCAGCATTCACTTAGGCACAAAATTGAATTTCGGACTTTAAATAAGAAGTTTGATAAGAATTACCAGCAAAGTAGTAGAAATCTCAGCCCTATTTTCTTTATTTTCTCTCTCTTCTACTAGAACCCCAAAATTAAATTTCAAACCTTAAAAATCGCAAAGGAGATTAGAAGAGATTGACGCGTGAAGGAGGGGAGAAGAGGAAGAAGCTGTGGTCGGCGAAGGAAGCGTGACAGCTAGCAGGCATGGTGTTCGGCGAAGGGTTGTGCCTCCTATAAGCAGAAGAGGGGGAGGGAGAGAGAGAGTGAGTAAGAGGCACGGCCACACGGGGTAGGGTGGTGTGTCGCGTGAAAATGGAAGGGAGGATTGAGTCTGTCGAAGAAATGGGGGGAGGGTGTGGTGTGACAAAACGAAGTAGTTTCACATAATGAGAAACTACGTCGTTTTGTAAAAAAATAAAAATGTTGTTTCAGGTACTCGGGAATCTAGTGCGGGGTAAACCAGGAATCGAGAATACCTCCAGATTTTTCAAGAAATACCAAACTAACACCGGCACCGGTTAAGTCGGGTACCGGAAACCTGGTGTCGGTACTGGTGTCACAGGATTTTTTGGTGGCAATGAACAACCTTAAGTGCGGTAGTGAGGTGAGCCAACGAGGAAGGGCCATGAGATCCAGCGGAGGAGCTTGGAGGAACACGGGAAGTGGCGTTCCGATGCCCTGGAGGGAATCGGTGCAGTCGGTACACTTTGGGTGTCCTCTGCCACGGCCACGCACGTCTAAGGTATGGAAGGAGCTCCAGTTCGCAGCCATGGCAATGGGGTTGGGCTGGGGACTAGGGATATGCAGCAGGCGTTAGCGTTCCTTCTGATGCAAAATTGAATAAATCTTGGATAATGGGGGTAGCGGATCTATAGCAAGGATTTGACTCCGAATTGCGGCGTATGAATCATGGAGGCCGACTAGAAATTGTAAGGTACGTTTGGTGTCATTTAGATTCTGAATTGTTTGGAGGATGTCACAAGTACAGGAAGGGACAGGCTGGAGAACAGAGTGTTCATCCCAAAAGCCTTTGAGGATGGTAAAATAAGTGGAGGGATCGGGTATCTTGGGTCTTGGGTGAGTAAGGAGATATGCCTTTTGAGTTGGAAAATACAAGGATTGTTGGATTAGGAAAATCTGCCCTGGAGGTCAAGCCAAACATCTCGTGGGTTATTGTGGTAGAGGAGACGTCAGCAGAAGAAGTGGTGGGTTTGGGGAGAGAGAATCGTCCACGAAACTAAGTTTGTGTTTGGCATTAAGAGCAATTTTCATAGCTCTCTGCCAGCGGAGATAGTTGTCACCATTGAGGAGGGTGTAGACGAAAATGGCTTCAGTGTTGGCAGAGGAATGGAGAAAAATAAGAGATGTAGCGTCCAGTTGAGTTATGGACGAAGGAGCGGAGACTTCTAAAACAAAGTCGGAATGAGAGCTAGGCATGGAGACAATAGAAGGTTCATTGCTCCGTTAGCATGCTGAGATTTGTGAAGATAAGCCGAGAGATTTATGAAAATTGCTATATGTCGATTGATGTATGTTTACATGTATTTATATTACATTGAATCTGTGTATGAAGGAAATAAAATCAAAGACGGAAAGAATAATGCTATACAATGAAAGCTATAAATGAAAAGGTAGCCATTAGAGACTAATGAAAGGAATAATATGTGGTGAATTGTAATAGTTAGAGTGCATACATTGTTCTTATATAGGTTCAGAGGAGAGAAAGTTAGAGTAACACTATGATACCGCCTAAAATTTCATCCTCTGGCCTTTTTCTCTCCCGAGTCTGTCTTCCCACCCACCCCTTTTTATCGCATTCACAGGGAAAGGGAGAACGACCTTCGACTCCTTCCTACTTCCCTGACTCCTCTTTTTTTTACCGTCTTCTCCCTCTCCCCACCCTTTCTATTTCTTTCTCTGTATAAATTTCCTTTTTTTGTGGCTTAATAGTCTTGAGAGAAGAAGACCAAATCTACCACTTATAGTAGCTAACCACTATGCACGCGCCCTACCAACCTCCTCGTGGTTCTCCGATCTTCCACCTCCATCTTGTTTGGTGACTCGTTCGAGCGCATGATCCTCACACACCGTCTAGGATGGCGTGCAGATCTCACTTGCCTTCCTTATTTCAACTCTTTTTGGATTCTCTTATGGCTTTGGATTATGGCCATCTAATGCTCCTACTTTTTTAGTCAACAGATGTCCGTGTGGTGCCCTGCTAAACCGTCTCCAGGTCTGCCACTACTTCCTTTCCTAAGTGATTTTGCCTCTGGTTCGTGATCTTCTTGGCGACCTGTCTTGGCTATTGTCTCTAACCATGGCCAAGCACTTGTTTTGTTGTTTTTTTATTCTATTTCATTTTTTGTTTCGTGCTGTGGTTATTTAGGGTTGTATGTATTGTTTCTCACCCTCCAATGAACTGGCTTTTGGTACGAATCCTATGCTTACTAAAGAGAGAGAGAGAGACTATGATACTGCCAGTACTGATAGGATTACAGGTAGCCGGTAGAGGTGTTCGGGGATTATCTGGAGACGAGGTGATGTATTTATCCTTTGACAAGTAATTTGCTACTGTTAACCGGGTTCCTCATATCGGTGGTGCTTCGTTACAGTTGGGACCTTATGTCTAACTGATCGCGCACTCCACCAACTGAGGCCTCCTGGGTGGCGCTCGACGGCTCCTACGATTCGGGGGCCTAAGTCGTCTTGGTACTTTCTTTCTGGGCTTGGGTGGTATGGACTGGACCGACTAAACTTTCTTCTATCACTTCCCTTTAAAAAAAATAAAAAAAATCCTTTTGCCCGGTCATATATCTCTGTATCGCCGCCAATAATAACATGTTTAAGAGACGAGCGGATGGGTTACAGCGAAAGCTGCGCACTTCTGTCGTTTCCGCGGATCTTCGTTAGGTCCATGTGCTCGCCTCAGATGGGTGCACATGGTGTAAACGACCAGTTAGTCCCCATTCAATTATTAGCTCCCATTATTTGCTGGGCTTCTATTCCATCCTGCGCCCGTGTACAACCCTTGTACTTACGCGTTCTCAGATCCTGCCACGTCACCCATCTTAAAAATTTGGGCGGGGCGATGTCCTCCCACCGTGTACGGTTGGTTTATGGGAGGCTCGATACAGTGAGGCTTTTCGTACACTATTATAGACAGACAATTATTTTTCTTCAAATTTTTGGTGCCCAAATATTTGGGCTCAAATATTTAGGTTTAATTATAAAAAATCCAGCACGTAATTTTTTATTATTATAATACTTATTAAAAATCTTCTTTCTCTTTACTTTTTCACCAACTCCCATAACATATCTTTACTTTATAATATTTCTCAAACCCCAATACTCAAAATTTTCACCCTCAAACATCCTCTTTGTATATATGTGGCCTCCTTCTAATTTCCAATGATTATAAATATTTTATTTTGTTGGCCCTGTTTTTTCCGAACTGTCATGTGATCTTGATTAATTGCCGACTTGTCCATTATTGGGCCCGTACATAACCCAACTACCCATGTTACTACTCACATCACTGTCTGCCACCGATCCTTTCTGTTCCATCCATGTATACCCTTTTTCAGGTTTATCTTGAGATCTTAATTAACATGACTGTTAATACCTTATAATTACTTTGAAATATTTTTATTATGTCTAGTAAGAAAACGTGTCAATTCAATTAGGATCAGTATGCGCTCATGTGGGGATAAAGAGGATTTGACTCCTCGTACCAGAACTCCCAATGAAATTAATATTAATATTAAGATCCCTCTCATGCAACTATGAGATCTGGGTCAGACAATGTTCAACATCTAGCACAAAAAAAAAGTTAATATAAAAAATGGGAGTAATGATTTTGGTGCTTTTTTCTGATGATGCTAATATACAAATATATATAGTGAAACCGATCGATAAAGGACAGTTTAGGAATATGCCCCCGAGGTGCATCAAGGAATTAGGTTCTTTCATTAGGTACACACAAGGCCATATGCAACACTCAGAGATTAGATAATCCAATCCGTTTGGCCAGCACATTCAAGGACGTCTATTTATAGCCAACAGTACTACTTTGCACTCTGAATTAAGTCCCAAAACTACCCAGCCAACTTCAACCACATCTATCTCTCTCTCTCTCTGGGTGCCTGGTTATACGTCCGTAGTGATGGCCATGGCTAACAAGCTTCTCCGCTTTCTGTTTGTAGCTCTCCTAGGCATTTCCATGGTAAGTTTCCCTTCTGATAACCCCGCATGAGCACACACAGGAACTGCGAAATTTGCTATATATATACATGGTTCTGCTCCGCTTACTGCATTGAGCCACATGCGAAACCGCTTCAGCTGTTCACCGCATACATTCATGTGATCTGTACTTTGTTTCTTTCCTCTTGGCAGGTCATGGCAAAAGAAGCCCAGTACCACCTGGACACTGTAAGTTTTTTCTTTCCTTAATTTCCTTCCCGTACTCCACCATTACTCCTATACGTTTTACCTATTCTGATACCAAATATTGTTTGTCTGTTTCAGGGGCTTTATGGACCCGGGAGTCTTAAGAGTTACCGTAAGTAATCAATTCCACTAAAGACAACCCATTTCGTTTTCCAAAACCCTTCTGGCTCCCAGTTGCTGTTATACGAGCATAAAGCCATTACTAAAGGGTCCAAAACTGTGAAATGGTATGCGTTTAAAGTTTTTTTCTTTTTTCTTTTTCTGATACTTGCCTTTTGGCTTTGCAAATGACTCGACCAGAATGCCCATCGCAATGCTCAAGAAGATGCAGCCAGACCCAGTACCACAAGCCCTGCATGTTCTTCTGCCAAAAATGTTGTGCCAAGTGCCTGTGCGTTCCTCCTGGCTATTACGGCAACAAGACCGTCTGCCCTTGCTACAACAACTGGAAGACCAAGCGTGGAGGACCCAAATGCCCTTAAAACGCTTTATTTTAATTAGTGGTTGTTTTAGTCCCACCGAGGATCAGCTGATCTAATCCTATTGTTGGTTGTACCTATAATCAGGTCATCAACCTAATTAATGACCACTTATATATATTCTCCTCCAAGGGGAATTTTCATTTCAGTACTCCAACAGGGGATTTAGGCCCCGTTTGAGAGGACCTCGACCAAATTCAGTCATTTTCATGTCCATCTCTTTTATCAATAAACTTTAATTCTTATCGACTTATTGGAACTTCTTTGATGGAAGGATTATAAATTATTTATTGATATTCAAAAATTTAATTAAAATAATAAAATTTATCTCCTTTTTATCTGTTTAAATTTTTAGACGTAATAGAACTTCAGTACTAACCAGCAACCAGCAATGGACCTTTCGTCTTAGCGTTCTCCCGCGTCCGGGAACAACAAACGTCTCCTCCGGATATCAGTTGGTCCAGTTCAACGAGTTAGCAAAGTGAGACAGAGTTGGTGCTTGCCCATCATGATGGATGCTGGGCCCCAGGCTGGCCCAGCTAAAATCTACCAGGCCCAGGCCTGAGTTGAAGCCCGTTCAGAAATCAAAAGTAGTCTCGGCCCAAATTTCCATTCTAAGATAAGCTACAGGAAGGCTACAGATTGAAGCCCGTTGTTAACCACACAAAAAGAAAAAAGGCCCATTAGTTTCATTCTATCCATTAATTATATTAAAGGTCTTGTTTGAGCCCCAATAATTTAGGCCTAAAAATTTAAGTTTAATAATAAAAAATAAATCACATAATTTTTTATTATTATAATGTTTATTTAAAATCTTCTCTCTCTTCACTTTTTCACCAACTCCCATAACATATATTTACTTTATAATATTTCTCAAACCCTAATACTCAAAATTTTCACCCTCAAACATTATTCATCTGGACTTTTTTTTTTGTCTCATGACCTTTCCTGTTTTCTTTCATATTCATATTAAATCCTTCACATTATCATCCTATTTCTCAAGATCCCATCATACTTCCAATCGCAATAAGTCATCCCATGATGAGAAGTTACATCCTTTTATTTACTCATCTTGTTTAAATCAAGCATTAATTTAGATAGAAAACGCACCTAAGATGTGGGTGAGTAGGTTAGGTGAGTCACATAATTAACCCTGGTTTGACTTCCCACCACAAAAAAAAAAGTACAATTTAAATTATGGGTGTAGTTAGGGGTCCAAGTGTCTAGGATTTATCTGTCCAAGTTCACTAACGTGACAAAATTGTGTCAGGTTTATATGAATCCAATTCTCAGAGAATGTTGTGGATTGTCTCTAATTATTAAAATTAGACACTTTGCACCAACTATCAAATTCTTCCGTCAAATTAAATAGAAATTAAATTTTTTAATACTTAAAATAATGATAATATTTTCCAACAACTTAATGAATTGATATCAATACACTCAATCCAAGGTGAAAAACTACAAAGCGAGTAGAAGGGAAATTATTGTCATTTTCAATCTAATTTGATATATAAAAAAAAGTTTGACAATGGATTTAAAGTGTGAAATATTGATAACCAGAAATAAAATGTGTACAACTCCTTATAATTGTTAAAAAATATTTATCCCTATTTTTCACATATTTTAAAAACATGCGCGTGTTTCTATAAATCACATATATTTTTAAAAAATATATGATTTATGATAAGTTTAAATTTTATTTAAATTTTGTAATTCGGTTAGAAATCTTAAGGAAGGGGTGATTTTAAGCGTGGTTTAAAATCTCATTTAAAATACACGCAGTATTTGTAAGATTTGCCAGAAAGGTGTACCCGTGGGGAAGCACGAAAGCCCTATGTAAAAGCCTAAAAGGAAAAGCAAAGAGACTGCCCTTCAGCCTTCTCGTCTCTACCTTTACACGTGGCTGGTGCATCTTCTGCATGAACCAACTACAAGACGAAAATGCTTTTCTTATTAGCTAACCAACCACATTGATTTTTCTGCATGCAACATTAAAGCGATAATCACGAACAAAAGTCCTTCCAATTCACCTCTCTAGTACTCTGGCCCACCCTCACCGCATGAGGATTGAGGCCTGCTTAGGAAATTTCTTAATTTGTAACAACTATTGAGTTTACTTTTGGGGAAACTTAGAAAGATTTTTAAGTTTTCTTCAAGATAATGGAAATAAAATAGAAAAATCACTGATATCGGAAAAGCTCCCCTGAATCTATTCTCACTGTTCCAAACTGTAAAGTTCGTGAACAGCCAAAACAAAAACATATAATACATATTCGTCTACTTTACTTTATGGGTAATTAATTCCCTATACGTAAGCTCAAGAAAAAAGTCAAATTTGATGACACGAGCTACGAGTCTTTCTACCAGACGTGCCTACGGCTTGGTCCATGTACCGTCCGAAGAGAAATTTGCAGGCTATGGAGTCTCAGAGTCCAAGCTGATCAGGTACTCTGCACTCATCTCACAAGTTATCGTTAACCCAGTTCGTCATTCGTACGTTTTTGAGATCCCAGGGAAATGTTCTTCCGCTTTTTAGATTTATTCCGGATTTTCGTAGGTTCTCTGAATTATAACAGCACATAAATCACAAACGATATGCTTGTTTCAGCTGAAACAGTAGAAATTAAGCATTCTTCTAACCCTCTGTATGCAGATTGATTACTGGCTGGCCAGTTTGCCGTCGAGGTATGCATAGTCAAAGGTGGTGTTTATAAGATACTACAGTAGAAACACCTGGTCCTGTCCAAAACCCTGTGGTTTAAAAGCAGAAATTGGGTTACCTTGGATGGGTATTTCTCTTTCTTTGTCTTCGGGAATCAAGCCGATGCTGCCACTGGGTTGCATTCAGCAGCCTGCGATTCATTGGCTCGGATTTGCAGAGCCTTAGTTCTTAACCTTAGACTTCAATTCAAACCCTTTTTTAGCCTAGTAGCAGTCGCTCTCTTGTTTAACTCTACGAACTCCAAATAATTTTCTCTGAATTTCACCAATGTCAGAAAAGTGCATGCTTTCCTCAAGGTTCCTTTTCTACTTGGTAACCATTTCTATGTTCCTTTTGATCCTTTCTTCTGTCTTCCTTCTTGAGTTTAGCAATTCTTCTATCATACCTAGATCAGTTTTTAAGCTCATTCTTGTCAATAGCACATCGTTTTACTTTAAACCCAATGACAGAAGTGAACAACCTGCACCTCCTTTGATCCCTTCTGGGGACACACAAATTCGTGCCAAAAGACCTGTGAGAAGTGGAGAATTGGCATGTCAAGTAAACAATTCTAGTATGGAGATCCGTTCTCTAGGAAACCATAGAAAGATGGTCTGTGATGCTACTCAGGCTCTCTTGAGGGTATATATGTATGACTTGCCCCCTGAATTCCACTTTGGACTATTGGGTTGGAAGGGGATGGAGAATCAAACGTGGCCAAATGTCAATACCCCAAATCAAATCCCACCATATCCAGGTGGGCTGAATTTACAACACAGTATAGAGTATTGGCTCACCCTTGATCTTCTCTCATCGCATGCCCCAAATGTGGTTGGACCCTGCAGTGCCGTAAGAGTGAAGAATTCAAGTGAAGCAGATGTCATTTTTGTGCCATTCTTCTCATCTCTGAGCTACAACAGGCATTCAAAGCTTCATGGGAAGGAGAAAGTTAATATTAACAAGATGTTGCAGAACAAATTGGTAAAGTTTTTGAGGGTTCGGGAAGAATGGAAGCGATTGGGAGGGAAGGATCATTTAGTTATCGCCCATCATCCAAATAGCATGTTAGATGCAAGAAACAAGTTGAGTTCAGCCATGTTTGTGCTTGCAGATTTTGGAAGATATCCAGCTGAAATTGCGAATCTTGGGAAGGATATAATTGCTCCTTACAAGCATTTAGCGAGGACCATTCCCAATGGTGAATCAGCACCATTTGACAAACGTCCTATATTGGCATATTTCCAAGGGGCAATATATAGGAAAGATGTGAGTTGTTCTTCTTTTCCCCTTTACTTCAAAGTTACTGCTTCATTTGATACCTCTCCTCTTTTTATGGACTTATTTAATTCCCCGGTTTTGACTTAATTACACATGCTTTTATGTCTCTTACACCTGTGGAATTGGTGGATAAGGATGCAGAATTTTGAAATTCTTTGTGATTGGCCTGTGGAGTCCTGAATTTGGTTCTGGAACTTTAAATGTGATTCGGATTCCGTACCACAGCTTAAATTAAGTAACTTGGATCATTTTGAAATTTATAATAGTCATGGGACAAATGTTTGATTTGGAATTGGAATGACTTCGAATGTGATTCAAAGTAACAAATGTAATTGTTGACTTACTGTTGGAAATGGAGGCTTAGAGCTGGCACTTGTTTATGCTTTCGACCTAGTTGAAAAGTGGGTGTAGGGGTGAGGAATTTTCGGTGTTTTTGATTGCCTGCTCATATCATATGTCATGAAGATGAATCTAATCGTCATTTCAAACTTATTTTCAGGGAGGAATCATTCGCCAAGAACTGTATTACCTTCTCAAAGATGAGAGAGACATACACTTCACTTTTGGCAACATCCAAGGGAATGGGATTAGAAGTGCGGGCAAAGGGATGGCATCATCCAAGTTCTGCCTGAATATCGCTGGGGACACCCCTTCCTCAAATCGCCTCTTTGATGCCATTGCAAGTCATTGTGTACCTGTGATTATCAGTGATCAGATTGAGCTACCATTTGAAGATGTTTTGGACTACTCGCAGTTTTGCTTATTTGTCCGTGCATCTGATGCTATAGAAAAGGGTTTTCTACTGAATCTTCTCCGAGGATTCAAGCAAGACAAGTGGACCATAATGTGGGAAAAACTGAAAGATATTGCACATCATTTTGAATATCAGTATCCATCCAAGGATGGGGATGCCGTGGATATGATTTGGGAAGCAGTTTCACGCAAGATGTCTTCACTAAGATTTCAGGTTCACAGGAGGAACAGATATAGCAGATCTCAGTTCTAGTACAGAACAATTGAAATGACAAACTACAGTTGAAAGAGTTATCGAGATTTCTTGACATTGCACCATAGGTAAATCACCAAAAGATTTGGCTGAATGAAAAGCTTATAAGAAAGGCACAGGCTTTGTCTGTTTAAAGATCTGTTAGGTCTATTGGTCAGTTAGGATCATTTAAATCACTTGTAGGGTTGATTGACTTCATTTCTTTTAGAATTACAGCCTTTGGTTTGCTGATTACGGAGCACTTGGGTATAGCTGAAAGTTGGCATCTTCATACTCCTTTTAAACACTCGACCAAGCATAGAACCAAAAAAATAAAGAATCAAACTGTATACGTTCAGGAAAAAAGGAAGCAACTATATAGTGAAGAGATTTGACTCTCAGATTATAACGTTGCTGCTGGAAAGTGAACCCAATACTAACTTAAGCAATCACGCAAGTGAACAGGGAGTGATTTAAAACAACATGAAGAATTGGTTATGATAGTTGACAAAAGTACATTCTATTGATTAACTGTATCCATGTAAAAAAAACCATCCACGCACAAATTATGAACTTCTGGTCTTTTCTTTTTTCTGAGCGAAATTCTGGTCTTTTCTCACATGTAAAAATTGAAAATTATATATATAGTATGCGTGGGCCAGCATCGTCATCCTCTAGCGTATTCACCCTCCAGTTAGGACCTTAGATTGGTAAGATCTAAGATACTACTGGCATACAGATTGGTTTTATCTGCAATTCGCCAGCTTGACAAAGAGCTTCAATTGAAACAAATAGAAATTGAAAAATTCAACCAAACCGCTTCAAGAATTGTTGAGGAAGCAGGATGCCAATCGCCGGTGTTCTCTCTTTGCATCAGTTCTAGCAAGCAACCGTCTCTTCATTTATGAAACCCCCCCTTGGCACAACTTTCCGAAGTAAAAGAGACAGCTTCAGCATGTCAACACCTGTTGTGAATGGGGTCTGATCCCTGTCGAACTCTTCTTTTGTTCGACTGATTGGGATCAAATATCATTGAAGGCGCAGGTGCCAAATTCAGCTTTGTATGCAAATCCTCCAGAGCAACACCCTTTAGGAGTCGCCATTGTTTAAGAGATGGTAATCGAGCTTTATCCCATCGCAGAGCAAGATCAATTCTTCTCAGGCCTGCAGCCTCCTCTGGTTGAAAAGCTAAAAGCCCAGCACAAACTATAAGAATGATACCTCTATAAGTCAAAGGACCCATGCTTGTACCCTGCAATAACAAGAGCAATCGATGTATCCAACTGAACAAAAAATGGAGAAATATGTGGTGTGTCTGAGACTCTGTTCTAATGCCTCATTTCCTACAAGAATAAGCCTGAGGTTTATCTTTTATGGGATTTGGAAGGCTAAAAGCATAAAGCACAAGGAGACCCCAGAACAAGTGGGGAAGTTTCAGATTCACCTCAATCATAAGCCTGCCACAGAAGCAACAAAAGGCTGTTTTAGAAGACTCTTGACAGGTTTGAATGAAAAGTGAGTTTGGAACACTATCCTTGGGAAGCCAAGCATCTTTGCATTTAATTTCCCTACATCTCTCTATCATTTGCCTTGTTCTTTTTTACCAAGCGAAGACCGACAAGGGACTCTTGGAACTCTTTGCCAAATGACCACGTAATCCGACCGTACTGATATGTCTTTACCCCATGCCAACAGCTTTACATACGGGTTTTGATCCAAGCGGTACAGTCTAAACACATTTCTCATATTTTTAAGTTGGTTTTTGCTTGCATGAGATGTCATGTCGAATTCGAAGAGCAGCCATAACTGTATTGTTTAAGCCAGGTTTCCACAATCTAGTTAGCACTAATCCTTATTCTTAATACTAATTCATTTTAGATTTAGTCATCTCAGAACAAGTAACATCTATGAAATAAATAGAAAACAAAAAGTGAGGATTTCTTAACTCCTGAGCGTCTGTTTATTGCTTAAAAAAAAACAAAGGTGATAATATTGGAACTATATATTTTCAGCAGCTTGGTCTAAATAGTAAGTCCATCTGGTTAATATATAGTAGGAGGAAATCCATCAAAAGTAGAGACGACGTCGGAATGGGGTGGGGAATAGCAGTAACCCCTCCCCAAAAAACAAAAAAACAAACACTTGCTTTATGCACCAAGACTTGCTTTATGGTAAGCTAACTTTTGAATTCCAAGCTCTTCTCTCCATGCAACAAAAAATCACAATCTTGGTTTCTTGTGCTGAATGGAATTCCTTTTTGCTTTTCTTTGCTCTCTCTTCGGATTGCCCAGTCCCAAATCCTCCTTTCAAAGGTTTCCAAAGGACACCCTACCCTCCCATTGTCTGCAATATCTGGCCGCCTCTTCTTTTCTTTCTTTATTTTGTTCTCGCTTATCCACGAAAACCGTCTTTCTCACTTCTCTCCCTCCTCCCCCATCTTCTCTCCCCCCCCCCCCCAACTACTTTCGACTACGTGAAGTAATAATAAAACCCCACAAACAAGAAAATGTGCTAAAGCACAGCCTTCTTCACAACAAACGTTGAATGAGAGAGAGAGAGGCTGAGAAGGAGTGATTGGGAGTGGTGATGGTCCATAGCGAGTATACAAGAGGTCAGATCCTCTAACAATGTGGGCTAGCTTCTGCTTTTAGAAGTGCGTTAAAGCAAGGGAATCAATCACTGAACCGTTGCTTTCCAAAAACTTCCTTCAACATCACATTTAGGATGTGCACTACAACAATGGTATCTCATCAGCCAGTTGAACTTGTGGAATCATGTCTTTGTATCAAAACTGGAGGTCAAAGGTCCTGGTACGAGGCGTAGGCTGATAGGCTCAAACCCACACCCCTAAACCAGAATATCAAATTCGAAAAGACGAAGTGACAAATCAAAGTTGGGTGTCTTTGCAGATTCTCAAGAATCGTCCCTACTAAAGTATGGGACTCCCAAACCTCAAGTTTGAAGTTACAAGACGGACCAAAAAAAGGCCGACACAAGAACGGAAGCCTAAATCGTATGGGCCACCATAATAGGTGTTTGTTTTCCCAATTTCTTTTAGTGTCCACAATCGATAAATATAAACAACTCGTAACGCTTCATTGACAAAATTAGTGTAAGAGTGCAGGATTATAGCATTGATAATCGCCTAATGTAAAGATTGAGTAGAGGTTGGCCTAAACCTGTATCCCTTACGTTCGGAACACTAGTGTAGAATTGTGCTTCTGCATGAGATCACACACCCCATACAAATCAATAGGGATCACCCTAGGAAAAAGAATTAAGGATCGTTTGATCAAATCAATAACGGCGGAATGTAAAGGATTTCATCCGATACCCGTCAGGCCATTCAAGAATCTTAAGAACCTCATGGACAATAAAGGAACGTCATTCAATCATTACGTAGGTTAAGAAAACATCAAAACCAAGCAAGACGGACAAATGTCAAGACGTTGTCATACAGAAAGCATCAAAATCAACAAAGCAGTAGTGCCATGCCATGGAAGGCATTTGGGCATCTACGTCTCGCCCTATGGCGTGGCGTGGCTCGGCTCAACCACGCTTTCAAACATCTACAAAATGCAAGCTCAATAATGCCAGTGTTATTTGTTTTGATCAGGCCTATTTAAAAGCTTAAGGGTAATTACTGAGTACGACAGAAATGCATTGTGCCGCTCCTACATGGAGAAGTGTTGTATGACTTCGATGGTGTATACACTCACTTTACATCCTTTCCCGGGAACCCCAACATCATCAAGTTCTCAGAACTACATGTTTATATCATAAACTCCAATATAGTTTGCATTATGATAATTGGTGAAAACCGCTGTACTACACGAGTTTCTACACAGAATATCTGCCACAGTACGTTCCCCAGATTTATGTACAAATACAGTTGATATTTAAAACCGAAAAATACAGCCTTCCAATTTTCTCACTGCTAGCGGCAATTTTAAACAACATGCTGAAATTTCCAATTGAAACTGTACTGCTGCACCAATACAGAATCTCACCACTGCTAGGAACACCATATCATTGGAGTGGTTCCTGATGGGGAGTCACTGCAGGTCCTGGTGCTATGGTGAACTGCAAGCCCCCATGTTCTCCAGCCTGCAGCATAAATGCGACTTCAGTTGCTGCAAGTGCTGCTGCTTCCTGATTCAGTAGAAACAATTGCGTACAAATTAATAAAAAATATTAAGGAAAGTAGTTTAGAAGGTATAAAATTATTGCATTTCCAACTAAACAACCCAGCAACTCCCAAGTCTGTTGAACAAAAAATATAAAATTTGGAAGCTCACTGCCCTATATTGAAGGCCAAAAGACCAAAAGAAAAATCAGAGAGAGAGAGAAAGAGAGAGAGCAATAGAAAGAAATTCAGGAAGACCTCATCTGTTGATGTAGAAGACATCATTTCCCAGCTCAAAGAATGTAGATAGCCATAGTTTAACAGTTCCGTTTCAATTATACCAAGTAGAAAGATTCGCTTAGATGACTAAAAGGTTTTCAAAGCACAAATCCAACAAATATTTTCACTGCATGAGGCAAGCCAGATACCATTCGACTTTCCTCCCATGATCAACCTAATCACTACTACTAGGCCATAATCAAAGAAACATATTTTGGTCAAATTTTCTTTCCTCTGAAACAGCAGAACCAAATGCTAACCTGTCTTTGCCTTCGACGCTGCAATATACTGATAGCCCAGGCCATAATGTAACATGGCAGCAGAAAACCAGCAGCCCGAAGTAAGAAAAGCTGTAAAGCAATTACAATAGAGTTAAACAGAGGTAACAATGTGAATTTCCACAACACAAAATCAAGTACCAATAACCAACTTACAGAGAAAAAAGTGGAAGCATCATCTTCCCCTTCGGCAGTGGTGAGGGATAGAGCATGCCTCAAGAGCAGAAGGGCCATCAACTGCCAAAAACAAGAGAACAGATCTAAACCATTATCACATGGCATCAGAATGTGAATTTATATTGTCATATTAGGTAACAAGTGCATAGAGACCACAAGATTAAAGTTATTTCTTCCAATGACAAGAAGTGTATCAAAGGTCTTGGCCATGAAAGGGACCCAGATCACACAAGATACAAAATGTCTCGATGCTGTCAACCAGTATAAACCAGCTCAAAAACGACACTTCATTAAATCTCATAAATTGTGCAGGTGTGGATTCTTGGCCCTCTTTCAATACATTTACAGGATAGGTTGTCAGAGTAAAGGACACAAGTTATCAAAACATTTGATTTCTACTGAGTTCAGATATCTAATGTTGAACTCTAGTTAACAACTTGTTATCGTGGCATACAATTAGAGCTGCAGAACGGCAAAATGCAGCTCCATTAGCACTAGTATCAGCATATTCATCATACTCTGCCTCCAGGAGATGGCGCTCTGCTGCTGCCATTGCAAGTAGTCGAGGATCATGCAAATCCAAACGGGTGCCAGAAATCATCCAACCCTCACTGTGAGACAAAAACATCAAAGTTTCAATCAGATGAGCAAGTAAGACATAAATCCATACACAGTGACCACTGTGGAAAGAAATAGAAGATAACTATTTGCATAACATAGCAAAATAGCTGTCTGTGAGAGACAGAAAATATATGTATCTCTGCAGGCATACATGTATGTCAGTTTGCGTTTTTATTTATATGTTTCTCTAGTATATCTGTATATCAAGAAATGAAAATAATTCATCAATAAGGATAATAAGCATAGGGGTACAGCATTCAAACTTGCCTTATATCAATCATAGTATCATCAGAGTGGGGTGGAGGAGGTGGGGCAGTATAACCAGGCTGGTAAGGCTGCAAAGACACAATTCTTATGTTAATGTTGACAAACTGGCTGAATTCTCAACAAGCGGAACTAGTTTATGAAGAACTCTTGACCATAAATTTTTCAAGCAGACGCACACTAACATGGACACAAACACTATACCCAACTATGGGACGGTGTTAGTGAAAGCACACCCCATCTCCATGTCTGTGCAGAGTGTAGCTTGAAAAATCAACAGCTTTCAACGTACATTTCACATTTGAAAAAAAAATAGTTCTCTTGAATGGGAAACTAAACAGATGAGAAAACGAAGTTCACCGGATTAAAAAATGCATTATCCCACTTGGTACCTATGTAACACCAGATGTAATTGCCCATGATCAAACAATCTATACTCACAATTCACATTCACCAAGAAAGAGAAAACCATCACCATGGTCATTTTCTGAAACTAAACAGGTTGCTTACGGCCATGTCACCATGAAAATGTGCAATTTTGGAATATTGTAAATCCAACATGTAGCTATCATGTCTACTTATGCTTTACCAAACAGAGATAAAGAGAGCAAAACTTCCAGCAAATGACAATGTGGGGGATTACCTGATGACATATCTCACAAGTAATATCTCCCTTCTCATTGCACCATCGCTGAACACATTTCCTATGAGCGAACTGCATAAAAAGAGGAGCCAGTGGAAAGGTTGGTAAACTTGGTGATTTCCAACATTACAACAATACGTTGGAATTTCAACCAAAAAAAAAGCAATGGAGCTTCATATCCAAACATATCCAAAAGTCAATTTTTCAGGGTAAGCTTATAACATGTCAGCTACATCCAAGTAAGCTATACGTTCTGTATGTGGGTGGGACAGCTAATTCGCATGATGCATGCCACCAAAAGGCCACTAATGCATGGTACAATACAATTACTTGGCTTTTTTAAAGCCAAGATGTCCTCAAGATAAGATTTCCTGTGGAAGAGATGGTGTCATAGATCATATGAAAGTTGCTTCTTCTTTTTTTTCTCTATCAGCAAAAGCATGGATAATGACCAGTGGCCTTTGTAGCCGAGTGTTAAGTACCTATCCCCCTTCAACGAAGGAGAGATATACAAGAGGGAAATTGCGAACAAATTCATGCCGAAATAAAACTGTCAGTCTGTCAGATATTCAACCGTTCTACATGCAAAAGGAGAGCACTGTTGGTAGGGAAAAATAAGAGTACCTTCAAACTACCACTGCAAGCACAAGGGACCTCCAAATGCTTAATGGCGTCCTCCTCCTGACAGATACGACATTCCACTGACTGAAGCAGTGGTTCTTCTTCTTCGGAAGTCATCCCATTCCTCCCAACCTCTTCAACATCAATGGTGTAAGTGGGTGGATCAGCAGGTTGTGAGCCAGAACCCTTGCCAGAAGATGCAGGGGCCGACTCAGCCCCTGGCATTGATTGCAAACTTTCAGGGGTAGAGGGACCGTCAACACACAAAACCACATGGTCAACCATTCCTACCTAAAACAAAGCTCCCGATCATCAATAAAATTAACAAGTTCCAAACGTGTGAACAACCTTCTAATTCACCACACATCACTGATATTCCATTCAATTGCAAACAATTTGCCGCTCATTAATTTAAAAAAAAAAAACTATTCACAATTTTGGGGCTAAAGTTAAAAATTAAAGATTCCACCATAGGGTTTCTCTTCAAGGAAACTTATAACATCACGAAAAAATTTCTGTTCCGTTTTTTCCCTCAGTTTTCTGAGCAAGCTAAAAAACAATCGGAAATTTGGAATTTGTAAGGGGTTGAATTGGTAGCCGCAGCCTGCAAATTTGCAATCATAAGATTCCACATTGTTCTTTGCTTTTCCTTTCCCCCAACAGAAAAAGCTCATTTCGGGTAACACGAAACAGAAAAAAAAAAAAAAAAAAAAAAACAGTTCATTTTCCTCAACATCACCATAAGCTAAAACCAGAAAAGGCAACATTTCTATAAAAAAAAAATGGTCCAGATTTTCCTACAAAGTACAAAGTCAACCCATTTCAGCTCTCCGTTTGGCTGGACAGAAAATGTAAGAAACGATGATCAAATCCAGTAAAAACCAATTTCACTAAACAATGAGCAAAACAACAAGGAACTCAAATTTCTAGTTTGCTTTGTTTTTGCCAATCAATGATAAAAACCGTTACATTACCCCAAGCCGAGCAGCAACCCAAAATCCCACACTTTTCTTCAAAAACCCTAACATGCCAACGAAAGCAAAATCAAAAAATTACCAGCTCCATAAAAAAAACAAAACCCTATAATCAACAATCGCAAACAAATTGCGAGAAATTGAGGATCTCTAACAAAGACAGTCAGCGAATTGATCAAAATCCATCCCCAAAACTACCTGACGATTTCCTTTGCGATTCTTGGACTCTTTTGAGTTTTCGGCTTTCTAAGAAAAGTCTCACACGCTCTCCTTGGACGAGGAATATGTGAAAGAGAAATGGAGAGGCGAAAGATTGTTTTATATGGGGGTAGGCTCATGTTATTAGGTTCGGATTAGACGAAGCTGGTTTTTCTAGGCTCGGTAACGTCCGTTCAAAGCGTAGGGCTAAATTATGGTTTTGACCCCAGTGATTGTGAGTGTCTACGGCCCTATTAAAGTCTTTGGTATTTTCCTTTTATTTGATAAGTTTTCGAAAATACCTATTAGAATATTATTTTTAAAATATTATAAGAACAAATAATATAATACAAATAAATATATCATTTATTCTAAAAATTTAAACTAATAGGAAGAGAAAGATGAGAATGGATTGCCTCCGAAGGAAGGTTTGTGCGAAGGATCCGGATGGACGGTAGAGATTGAATTTTTCAGATCTAACTGTGTAAAATAAGCCCGGTCATTTAATGAAAGTTTTTTGGCTTCCCGGCTCAGCTCCCTGGCTTTCACGTGAGGCTTGAGACTGTCCGTCCTTCTCTGTGAAAGACCCGGTCATTTGGTGGCAATATTTGTTGTCTGGCATTCATGTTTTCTCTGCTCTCCTCCTCGCTCGCCGAAATTCCTCCTCCTCCTTCATCGTCTCCAATTATTACAAAATGCATTTGGCATTACATGAAAACATTCGAAACCCTCCAACAGAGAGCACACAACACAGAATGCGCACAAGAACTAGTCATAGATTTGACGATTTTGGTGAAACGTCAATCGCTTTGGAGAAGTAATCCCAAACTAGAATCAGCCTGTGAGATTTGTGGCAGAATAGGATGCAGAGGCTGTCCAATCGTCAAATCTCAAAGAGAGGTAGAGGCAAAGAAGGACGGACAGGAGCTCAGCTTTAAAGCTTTCATAGAATATTCTCAATCTCAATCAGAATGAACTCCGACCCATTACAAGGAGCTCAGCTTTCATAGAAAGCAAGGCATTGCAGCTTCGCCAAAAATCTCCACCGGCAGAGGGCTTGATCTCAGAGTTCCGTCCAACAGAGATGGTGAAGGAGAAGGAGGAGCGGCAGTTGGAGAAGGAGAAAAATATTGGAGAGAACGGACTCGGAACTCACGCGTGGAAGAGAGGGGAAGAGGGGCTCAAGCGGTCAAGCCTCACTTGAAAGCCAGGAGCCGAGCTGGAAGCCAAAGGATTTCATTAAATAACCTTGCATGTTTTACACCGTTAGATCTGGAAACTTCAATCTCTACCGTCCATCCGGATCCTTCGCACAAAAGTTCCTTCGGAGGCAATCCGTTCCCGAGAAAGATTTTATTCGAGACAATCTATAATATAATTTATTATAGTATATCTTATTCCCAAGCTCTTATTATTTTTTCCAAAGATTAAAGTCATAGATGAACTTATATTTATAACTATTGTTTATTTTTCTTAGGCCTTACTCAATTGACATTTTCAATTACGAACGAGTCGAGCAGTAATGATCACATTTGTCTTGCAGATATTATGAACGAGTCGAGCAGTAATATTATAACTATTGTTTTTTTTTTAGTTACAAATAGGATCGGATCGGGGCTGCTTCTGTGATTTGTGAAACGTGACGCTATGTTCTCTGGCTGCAAAAGGTAGGGAAATACCTCTTTATTTTCCTTTTATTTATTTATTTTTTGAGAAGTGGCATGTTTCAGAACCTGGATGTTCTCTCCTTAACCAAAACATGAACGGTTTTCTCTCACCCTCTGTTAAATAAGCCAACTTCACATTTGTACTGTTCAGCATAATTATAATTAGTGGGGGTATTAATTAGAGATTCGGTGACCTTTTAGAAGAACAATCCACTAAGGGTAACTTTCGATGAACCTCAACCATGTTGCCCTCGTCAAGCAAAGAACCAACTTAAGTGTTTTGAAATGCAAGCTAGAACTTGACCACAATTTAACCAATTCGAACCAATCCGCTACCGAGTTCTACCTATACTGATAATTTCCCGTATTTGTTCTCTTTTTAAGTTTTTTTTTTGGATAACAAAAGCAATACATCGACCCTTTGAAAATGCTAAGGCGACGGTGAACTTCTATGATCGTTTTAACGTTTTGTATATATAAAAAAAAGGGTCATTCGTTTTTTCATACAAGGAAACACCTTATAATTAATATATATTCATCCCTACTTTTCACTCCATCCTTCGTGAATGTCACTATCTAAGACACATAAACACGACGTTGCCCCGAAGAATTAAGACTTTAGAAATCTTATAACATTGATCAAACACCAACCCAAGCAAGCTGCAAAAATGGTTTGCATTGGAACAAGTTGTTGCACATACTTGGGCGCTATAGATATGAAGAACGCAGTCAAATATGCAATCAAATCCTAAAAAATGGTCCATGTCGGCTAATCCCAAAAACAAAATAGGGTCGAACTCTAATGCTTTTAAATTTATATGGACTGCAGACTGCTCGGAAGGGTTGGACCGATCAATTTTTTTAGGTGACGATGAGAAATCTAACTTGACAGGTCTGCTAGAGTGGAAGTCACCTGATGGGCTGGTAAACTTCGAGTTGGTACAACCCTCCAAACCACACATGATAGATAAGTAGAATTTTACCGTAGGAGTAGGTGATCCTAAGAAATTATTTGTATTTGAGTGATTCCAACATAAGACACCAGAGAGCACACCCTAAGTCTCAAATCCAGATCACCCAGATCAATTCATCGGGTTGGACCGGCTAGTTTAATTACAACTACAAACCCAACCTTACCCTCCACCCAAATAAAATAAACGAACAGAATATTCATACTTCACCACAAAAGCAGCATTGACCATGCCAGCTTGATATGGATATTTGGATTTTATTAAATTGGATATTGTCTTGAGTTGAGATCTCGAGCCTTTAAGAAGTGAGATGATCTCAATCCTCCCATCAAAGAGGGGAAAGAATAAAAAAGAAATAAAGAACAAGAACTTTTGTTTACACTAGGATGGTTGAAAGAGCCCGTTGAAGTGGGTTGGGGAAAAAGGCAGGTACTTTCTAGAGGCACGATGTTTGAACAATTACATGGTCCTGATTCACGAGGTTGGGGTTAGGCTAGTGCTACCATGTTCGTGGAAACAACTATTTAATATCCTAACTCAGCAATATTAAAAATACAACGCCATTTGTATTTATTATCCTAACTCAGCCATTTTGTTTTATATTTATTATAATTATTATTATTTTATTTGATGAAAATTAAAAATTTGAGATTAAGTTGAGTACTGTATGGTTAATTTTATTTTTTCTAATTATAATAATTTTGAGACAACTTTGATAAGCATATTAAAAAGCAAGAAAATAATTTTTTATTAAAATTTTATATTTTAATATAATAATTTATTATTTATTATAAAAAGCCTCATTTTATGATTTGGCCTAAGACACCAGTTACTTTATAGACGGCCTTGCTTTCAGTTTGGACAGAAGGAAAGAGATAATTCAAAGAAGCTTAGATAAACCACCATTTTTCTAAATTTATTTCCTAGTTGGAAAGGATTTGTTACTGGTTTTTTTTACCATTTAAAACTAATATTTTCCTTTTATTTTCTTTTTTCATCAAAATTTTTGGATTATTCGACTTTTAAGTAGAAAAAATTGTATTATATTCAATTTATATATTAGATTAAGAAAGACTTGGGCCCAAAAATTGATCAAGTTAGGAGTGGAACAAAAAATTTCAAACATCAAAACCCCTATATGCACCTAATTGGCATGGTTATATTATTGAATATAGGGATAAATACAAAGTTAGTCTATGTGGTTTGTGTAGAAATTAAATAAGTCCCTAAACTTTTAAACTCATAAAATTAGTCTCTATGGTTTAAAATTCTTCACATTTGAAGGGTCGCGAAAGTGTTTGGATGCCAAAGTTTTGGGTCTGCCCTAATAAAATAACTACACAAAATTCTCTCTCTTCCCATCAAATCATCACTTTGCACTCTAAATAAATATAAAAATTCATTAAAATCATTTATCTCTTCACTTTTTTCACCCACTCCAACACTCCAAAATGTTAACCATCATAAAATTTTAACAATCAAACATCCCAATGTATTTCAAAATATAGAAAATAATTTGATAAATTTTAAAATTTAGAGACTTATTGATGCAGGAGGATCCGAGCTAGAGGATGATGAGTTGTCAGATAACACATTGATGGCGCTGAAATACCTTGAGTGACATATCAGCGCAAAGATAGAAAGAAACATGATGAAATCGTCTTAGACTTCAAATTTCATTGTTTTCCTTTCCAAATACTTAATTTTAGCTTTCCTTTTCCTTTTATGGTAATTTTTCATTTATCGATTAGGAGGTGATTTTTTATCCGATTTGAGCCATATTTTTTGCAATCTATTTTTCTTTTGGCATGTATTTAATTTTTGTGTGATTAATGAGATTTTGCCAATTTTGGTAAAATTCCCTTTTGGACGAATTTTAGCTATATAGCCTAGCTTGTGGACTAAGGTTTGGACATTCTTGATTATTCATAATTCTCTTAATATCAAAGACGTTTTCTCTCTATTTTTGGGAGTATCTCTTGTACCTTTACTGTGGATTATTGGTAGAACTAGCCTACATAATAATTCTCTATTCTGTCTGGCGTCAGTTGGTATTAGAGCTTCAGCATCTTCAAGGGGTGTGATTTCATCAGTTTCAATGGCTGGTGGTCGTGGTCGTCGTCAACAGGTTTTGAATGAGGAAGTCTCGCGTCGTGATCAAAACGTTCAATATGTGATGATTGAGGACATGCAGAGACAAGTTGCAGAGTCCTAGCGTCTAGCGGCATAGGATTTCGGTGATCGTGAAATGAAAAATCACGATACCGAGACGTTAGAGGAGTTTCTATCAATTGATAGCCCGCAACGATTTATTTGAGACGAAATAACATATGGTGGCGCGGTATTTGGGGGGTTTACGTCAGCCCCTGCAGGATGCCCACAACCTTCACTCACTTTAGATTGTGCTGAAGCATACCATCATGAACTTGCTGTGGAGAAACATCAGAATAGGAAACCAGTGGTCAGAGGCAATTAGAGTAGTAGACCAGTTCGCCCTTAAGAAGCTCGTCCAACACAGTAACCATCGCATGGTAATTATAACCCTAGTATTAAATGCTTTAGATGTGGTGAACATGGACATATAACAACTAATTGCAAGACGTCTGTCAGTCAGAAGGAAAAAAATCTCCTTATTGGGGATGATATGGTGGATAAAACTGAGGAGATTAGAGAGCATGTGTTTGATAAAAATGATGATGAGGGTGATGTGTTGTATGAAGATGGACATGAGACTTTGGTTGTTCGCAAGAGTCTACTGACTCCCAAGGATGAATCCGAGATGGTTGGTTAAGAATCAATATCTTTTACACAACCTACACAGTTGCAGATAAAGTCTGTAAGCTAATCATTGACAGTGACAGTTGTGAGAACGTGGTGTCTGAAGAGACTGTCCAGAAATTGCAATTGAAGAGAGATCGTCATCTGAAGCCATACGAGTTGTCATGGCTGAATAAGGGCAGTGACGTAAAAGTAGATAGACAATGTTTAGTATCCTTTTCAGTTGGGAAAAAAAATATTTGGGGTAAAGTCATAGTTAGCTCCGTAAGTATGAACAAAAATCAAATTAGTACCCACATTTTTCAAAACGGCGATTTAAGACACTTAACTTTTGAAACTCATCAATTCACTCTCTCGTCCAAATCAGACATTAAATTAGAAGGAAAATCATGAAAAATGACCAAAATGCTCCTCCAAGATAAAATTACTAAAAATATTTTAAAATAAAAAATTGATATATATATTTTTTAAAATGTATTATTTTTTAAATAAAACTATTGAAACTCTATTTAAATAATCTATTTATTTTAATTTATTTTTAAAATTTTAGTCTTAGAGGGGCATTCCGGTCATTTTGCATGATTTTTCGTCGAATTTAACGCCTAATTTGAACGAGAGCGTGAATTGATGATTTTTAAAAGTTAAGGGTCTCAAATCGCCTTGTTGATATTTGTGGGTACTAATTTGATTTTTGCTCATACTTACAAGGCTAAATATGACTTTACCAAAAAATATTTTAATAATGCTTGATGCGATGTAGTATGTATGGTTGCTTGTCATATATTGTTAGGCAGACCTTGACAGTATGATCGCATTGTTGTGCATGATGGACGAAAGAATACTTATTCCCTTAGCATCAAAGGGAAGGAGATAATGTTGGCAACTCGACGGGAAGGAATCACTTCTACCCCGGTGGCCAACAATAATAACCTGTTTTCTATGTCCAAGTTCTTAGTTGAGATGATGCGGAAGATTGGACCCTATGAGATGTTGTAGAAGATTAATGATAATGCCTACATGTTGCGCCTCTCTAGTCATTTGAAATGCGGAAGATTGAACCCTATGAGATGTTGTAGAAGATCAATGATAACGCCTGCATGTTGCGCCTCTCTAGTCATTTGAAGACTTCTGATGTCTTTAATGTGAAGCATTTGAGTCCTTGTTTTGGGGAGCCCGATGACATTGTTGTGAACTCGAGGACTAGTTCTTTCCAACCCAAAGAGACTGATGCAGGAGGATCCGAGCCAGAGGATGACGAGTTGTCAGATAACACATTGATGGCGCTGAAATACCTTAAGATGACACATCAGCACAAAGATGTAAAGAGACACATTGATGACGTCGTTTTCAACCTCAAATTCCATTGTTTTCCTTTTCTGAATCCTAAATTTTAGCTTTTCTTTCCCTTTTATAGTAATTTTTCATTTATCTATTATAAGGTAATTTTGGATCCGATTTGAGCCAGATTTTTAACAATCTATTTTCTTTTGGCATGTGTTTAATTCCCAATTTTGGTAAAATTCCCTTTTGTACGAATTTCAGCTATATAGCGCGGCTTGTGGGCTAAGGTTTGAACATTTTTAGTTATTCATAATTCTCTTAATATCATAGACGTTTTCTCTTTATTTTTTGGGCATTTCTCTTGTACCTTTCCTGCGGATTATTGGTAGAACTAGCCTGCGCAAATTATAGGACCAATTTTATATTTGTCCCATTGAATATATATTATAATGTGAAAAAATAATGTTTATTACCTTTTTTTCACTTGCATGGATGATAGAATTGTCCGCTCAAATACTCGAGAAATAGATAGTCGTCCCCTTTTTATCGGAGAGTGAGATAATTGTATATGAAAGGAATCGTTTAGAAAGTGTATTCCATTCTACATGAACACCCTACCCGCTGCAGAATGTCTGAATTAAATCATAGCTAAACCGAGAGTTTAGACCGACACCGAGTCCTTATACACGCCTACGGAAGTTGGTCAGCTTCATCACCGACTCACCCCCTTCCATCTTTTTGGTTAGGAAAAAAAAAACGGGCATATTAAACCGGTATGGCAAGAGGTCCAAATAGGGAAAACCGGTTCGGGGCTCCGGGCAGAAAATAGATGTTAACTTAGGTTTTAGGCTCTGTTGTTCTCGTTTGCTCGTAGTTATGGCTGAGGAGAACGTAACAGAGCTCGCGGAAGCCAACTTGACTGCCCAAGATATGGACCTAGAAACTATAGGACCCGATCAGGATAAGGGGGAAGATGAGGACAACGGGGTCCACTTAGCGGCGACGAACGGCAATGCGAATTCGAAGCGAGTGAGAGAATACGGGGCCGAAGATGAAGGAGAAGAAGAAGCAGAAGACGGGCTTTCGAAGAAGCAGAGGGTGGATAAGTCCGTGGAGGAAGAGCGGCTGGAAGAGCTCGGGGAAGGAGGGGAGGGTGATAAGGCTGCTTGTCGGGTCGGCTTGGGTCCGAAGCATTTCGAGTCTTCCGTGGAGATGTTCGATTACTTCTACAAGTTTCTCCATTACTGGCCTCCGAACCTCAATGTCAACAAGGTAATGCCGATTCTTCAAAAGAAAAGTTTTTTTTTTTTAAGTTTATTGTTGTTCGTAGTTGAACAACAATAATGTTGTGGGTCTTTCAGTTCAAGGGTTTCAAGTTGCTATTTTTGCCATGATGTGGATGCGTTTGGTCCATCTGAAGGAACATCGTAAAAGGGTTTTCTTGTTTTAAGAATTTGTTTACGTTTGATTTCTGAGAAATTGGAAGGAGAGTAAGAAAAACAAAATTATTAGTTTTTGGATTTCCGCTGGTGGGTTTGTTTTGGACTACATCTTTGCTTTGCCATTTATCCAAGGTCAGACATTTATAATTTTGATGTACTTTTGGTAAGCTTAACTAGTAGAGAACTCTGTCCCGCAGCAGAGGAAACACATTGAGAGAAAGAAGACATCTGCGAGTGCTTAACAAAGTGACCGTAAGTTTTATATGGATTGTATGGGTAGTGGAGAAATAGCAAGTAGTTTTTTTTATTAAGAATTGGTGGGCATGAATGAAATAATTTCAGGAACTTGTCTGAGGGTGAAGGATGACGTACAGATATAGGTTCGATGAGGGTCTACTCCGTGGAAAATTGTTTCTTAGTTTGGCAAGCAAATTTAGGTGATATCAATTCTTTTTTGAGAGCATGAGGAGGGGCGTGCTGTTGGTTAGAGAACTATAACTTTGTGCAAGATCTTGGGATCTTAAGCAACTCTGGTTGATCGTGTCCCTTGTAACGGTTGGCAATTTGGCATGGACTGCCTTATTGCATAAACTTCTACTGATGACTTCCATGGGGTCCATAAAATCGTAGAGATCCAGGAGTTCAATTGAGGAGCATCTTTTGTCTTTTTACCAAGTAGTGTTCTCAGCGACAGAGTTCTTTCATAAATAAGAGAATCCCCCCCCCCCCAACCAACACACACAAAAGCAATCTTGGCTTTAGAACAAGAACATGATAGCCTCAGCCCGTTGGTTTGCTGTACTCCTTTATTAGGCAATATGGAGAAGCTCTTGTGTATAGTTTGCTCAATCTTTATTTTTCTTCTCTCTTTCATGATTTGGTTGTGACATCTTTGCTTTGCATGTGGAAATTTTTTTTTTCTGTAAGTGGAACCTTTGCACGTGTGATGGTGTATTCAGTTGGTAATTTATTTTCTTATTAGTCCTATATCACACAGAAAAAAACGAAAAAATCCTGCTTGAAAACCAGCTCCGTATTTGATTCTTTATGTTCATAAGTAAGTTACATGTAAAGCTGGATTAATGCCTTACTAGAACTGTATGATGCATTTGACTACAACTAATTTCTGAAAAATCGTTATCTTTCCTCATTTTGTTTCAGTATGAGCACATGGTGTTGATGGACCTACTTAAGAAGGGTCACCCAGAGCCAGACAAAAAGATTAGGGAAGGGATCAATGGTTTTCAAGTGCGATACCATCCTTTGTGGAAAAGCAGGTGCTTCTTTCTCATTAGGGTTGATGACTCTGTTGATGATTTTAGCTTCAGGAAGTGCGTCGATCATATACTTCCGTTGCCAGAAGAAATGAAGTTCAAACCCAATGCCAACAAGGCATTTGATGGTGGTAGTGGTAAGGGCCATAGTGGAAAAGGGGGCGGGCGTGGTGGAAGAGGTGGTGGCCGTGGACGTGGACGTGGCCGTGGAAGAGGGGGTAGGCCAAGGAACTGAAGTATAATAAGTAGAACTTACTGAAGATGGGTTTTGCTTTGTGGCATGAAGAGTTTGTTTTGCATTAAAAGAATTTGTGAAGAAACATCTTATTTTCTTAAGTTTTATCCTTCTGGCGCAATATCACTTATATTTGTTCTAGCTAGTATTAATCTTTAAGATGGTTTTTGTTATATTTGGTTTTCACTCAGTGGTTACTGAAACTGAAAGGAATTTTATATATTCTCAATAGCCCGATGATTTGTGCTTAGTTTTGATTTTGATCCAGTGTATTTGGGCCCATTGTATTTTCATCCAAATAGTTCTGATTTACCTCAACCTATTCGGGTTTCTAGTATAAACAATTTCCAAAGGCACATACGATAACCTATATTTCAAATTCAACAATAAAAAGCCAGAAACCATCGTGCTATTTTTATTAAATTTTGGCTCCCTCAAAAGTTTATAAACTTTGCTGAATACGTGTACAAACAAACACCTATCGATACTGTTACTTCAAAATGCAACGGCTTTTGAGGCTCGTGTTCTTCTGACCTTCTGTGGAGATATATATATATATTATAGGATATCAAACAATCTTTTAACGATGATATTGGTATTTTCGGCGTATTTTTTTCTGCCATTTAAAGCTAATAAATAGAGTTTTAAAGCCAATAACACTGAATATATAGTTAATCATCCACCACTCATTTGCATTGAGGGGAAATAAATGTTATAAGCAAAATTCGGAAAGAGAACATGATGAACATCTCAACCTGTAACTCCCCCCACTCAGTTTTCTTTAACTCTAAACGAAACGATAGAAATGATTAAGCCGTCATACTGGTTGATTTGCTCAAATTCGTATACTTTACATGTACTGAGCCACCTTCTCTTTCCGAACGAAAGCAGGAATCTATTGGAAGAAAAGAAAAACCAGAGATATTTACATGATCGAAGTGTAATAATTAAACAGGTTCAGGAAAAGTCGGCTGGGAGATAATGATTGTGGGAAAGAGTCCCAAGATTTTTTAGCCAACCAGAAGGAATAAACGCGGCAGGCATGCAGACTCTTGAAGTCCTCTGCAAATGCTTATATAGCAGCTTAATCCAGGCAAAACAGAGTATCATGGAAACAAAAAGAGGCTAGCAACCTTTCTGATCCTGTTTTTTGCAGTAGTTCAAATGGCCAAATGGGAATCAGAATTTTATCATCTGAGACAAAAAGAAGAAGAAAAATCAATAGGAAAAATGGGGACAGCTGAACTAAAAAGCTAGGATCAAATTGGATGTATGATAATGATGCTCCCATGTATATGTCATTTATTTCCCTCATCGTAACTCACACATGAACACACGGTAACTCATTCATGCATGGCCGACGCACGTTCTCCGATTTAATCTTAGTTTCGCATTCATAATTAGCCATTAATGTAGTCCAGGATATATATGCTTCTGGCTGCACCCATTCGTATTTGCGTCTAATCCCACACAAAGTTGCCAACTAATTCCATTACTCTCACACCTGAAAACAAGAAAATCCATTCCCTTCCCCCTCATAATCCTCTGTTTTGTTCTGTCTCTCTGTTAAAAAATGGGGAGTCAGACACTGAATGGTTGGTGGCCTAAGCAAGAAATGGCCTACAAAGATGATGACCCATTCTTCTTTCCCAGCCAAATGCCTTCGGCAGAATTAAGGTAATATGCAGTGTTCGGTGTGTAGTTATTCTCTGTTTTCTTCTTTTTCATCTTTTTTGGTCTTTCCCTCCTTAAAATAGTAATCATATAGCAGAGAATTTAGGGGTTGCTCGACTCAACAATCCCCTTTTCATCCGAGTTTTATTTATTTATGTTGTAGTGGGTACTCTTCATTGGATTGGCAATATGAACTGCCGACACAAGAGAGCTTTGTAGATGCGTTTCCTTTGATGGAGAGTTTCCCTACTGACCTTCTGCATGCACCCTTGGATCTTGAACCGATCACAAGTGTAATCCAAGGTGGTCAAAACCATCTATAAATCTCAATGCTTGTATCCATTGCCTTCGCATTGGAGTTCTGAACTCGGAATTGTTTCTTAATTATATTGCAGACGATTTTTCCTGTGGTTATGGTAGTCGATTTGGGATTTGGAATGAGACAGGTAGCATTCAGCTTGAACCTGAGAACCAGACGTTACTGTTGTGCAACAACGGAGAGAAAGGCAAGGAACCGCTGGAAGAGGGGACGATGAAGAAGTGCATGGAAGAGAGATGCAGTACGTCTAGTATGTTATCAAGGAAAACCATTTCTCAATACTTTTACATGCCCATAACGCAGGCAGCAAAAGAGCTTAACGTGGGCCTGACACTTCTGAAGAAAAGATGTAGGGAGTTGGGTATTCGTAGGTGGCCCCATCGGAAGCTGATGAGCCTTCAAACTCTAATCAAGAATGTACAGGTACCAGCTTCTATGTACGGATAGGCGTATACTCCTATATGCACATAAAGTGAACAATGTATTAATCACCACTGACATTCGACTAGTGTGATGGTGGTGGGCTGAATTCAAAGCAATAAATCTAGTTTGCTGATAAAAACGTCTGTACCTACAGCATGATATTCTAATGGGAAATATTGCAGGACTTGGGTAAAGAGGAAGGAGATGAGAGTGAAGCGAAGTTGAGGGACGCAATACAGATATTAGAGAGGGAAAAGAAGTTGTTGGAGGAAATCCCAGATATGCAACTTGAAGACAATACAAAGCGGCTTAGACAAGCTTGTTTTAAAGCGAATTACAAGAAGAGGAAGCTCAAGGGGATGGCGGAGTCAGAATCCTGTTCTAGTAGAAGTCGTTGGAGTATGGATGGTATTATGACTAAACAGAGGGACGAAGAACAAGAAGAGCAAGAGGACGAAGAATATAAATCTCTGTATCTGGACTCCTTTTCTTCCAGTTGTATAATGTTCTGATCACAATTAGGCCAGTGTACAATTTCTTCAAGCAGAAGAAAGGGGGCTAATCTGAACTTGTTTATTTTTGTGTGATCCATTGGTTGTCAATTTGTTCAAGTCACATGCACTAACTAGGTCGCAGTCTTTTGGACAAATTTTCCTCTAAACCCTCGCGATCCATGTGACAATCCATGCGCCAGAAAGAAAAAAGAAGACCATCCATGGGTCTTTTTATTTAATGATCATATGAGTGGACCAATGGAATTAGCAGCCTTTTAAGAACTTTATAAGCATCTACGTTAAAAAAAAAATTATAAGCGTTTTTTTGTTTCCATTTGGTCAGAAAAATACTATAATGCTAACAGTAGTACGCTGAATGGCAATCGGTGGTCTTTTTGACCGCCACCTCGGTCACCTAGCAGTAGATTGGAGGAAAGCTGCAGGGAAATTCTGTAGTTTGTGATCGAAGTTCAATAAATATCTGATGGGTCTGTACTGAAACTCTTCTGATTTGAACAATTTCTCTGATTCGTTGGTTTATTGTTAAGGGACAGCTCTACAGGGAGACTTTCTTCTGTACTATTCTCGACAGATGTTGAACACGAATTCCTGTGAATTTTTGCGCCGGTGATGAAAGCTACAGTTCCTAGTGCAAAGAGTCTTGAACCCCAAATCTTACATGACAAATCATTGAAGGCAAACAACGGAGAAGTTTCACCTGATGGTAGCCTTTCAGCACCGCCGCTCCCTCACTACTGCCAAATTTCACGCCTCTCAACGCTTCCTGAAAAACCCAACGAAATCACTTCCACAAAAGCACCTACGAGAGGACCGCATGGAGTCCGATCCTGCCCAGACCCTAAGACAAGAACAACGACGACTGCTTTCTCTCATAAAATCATGCAACCATAAGGCTCATTTGCTCCAAATACACGCCCACCTCAACTACACGAGTCTTCTCCAAGACACTGCCGTTTCCCTCAACTTCTTGTCCCCGCCTGGCACTCCCTCCCGTACGAGACGTAGACTATTCCCGCCGGTTCTTTACTCAAATCTCAAACCCATTAGCATCTCACTACAACACCATGATCAGGGCCTACTCTATGAGCGAGTCACCTCTGGAGGGCTTTTACATGTACCGAGAAATGAGAAGGCAAGGCCAGCGCGTAAACCCCTTGTCGTCGTCGTTTGCTATTAAGTCTTGTATGAAACTTTCTTCTTTGCTAGGGGGAATCCAGGTTCATGCTAGGATATTGAGGGACGGGCATAAATCAGATAGTCTATTTGTAACAAATGGATAATTGTTGACAAATTCAATCCACAAGTTGTATTCAATATTCGTAACTAGAACAAGCTGTTCGAGGCAGCCAACCTCCAAATACTCCAAAAAGAAAACAGTTACGTGAATCTTCTCTAGTCTCTAGCACGAACACAGCCAAACAGGTATACCCCCCACATGGGCTGGGCCTGTTGACCATTGGGTGAGTTAGCCTCAGCCCAACTACTCACACTTAACGTAAAGAAAATAACATAAGTAAAGACAATGGGTTAGGCCATGGCCCATGGCCCACTACTTGGCCCACTACTTGACCCACTACTTGGCATTTTGGAATTGAGCCCTAACATAACACCCGACATAACCAACATAACCTGCGCCAACACCTACAGCCGCAATCCAACTTCTCGAAGCCTCCTTCCCACTCAAAGCCTCCACCTTTACCCTTCTTCTCCTCCTCCATTGACCTGTAACAATACCCCCTCATTAAAACACCTTGCCCGTAAGGTGAGGGAAATCAGCCTGAAGTTGTTGAAGACGCTCCCAAGTCGCATCGTCGATGGTCTGCCCCTGCCAGTGGACCAAGAGCTCTGTGATGGCTTTATTGCCCAATCTCACCATGCGACGGTCCAAAACAGCCAATGGCTCAGCCCGAATGGCGCCCTTCCTGTCAACGACTGGAAGAGATGGTAATGGATCGACGCTCTGACCAACATGTTTCTTCAGTTGGCTGACATGGAAGACCGAATGGATTTGAGCTCCGACTGGCAGATCTAACCGATAGGCCACAGCTCTGATGCGTTCCACCATTGGGAAGGGCCCATAATACCGAGGAGACAGCTTCATGTTATGACGATGTCGGACCGACAGTTGATGGTAAGGTTGGAGACGGAGATAAACCAAATCCCCTATCTGAAATTCTCTTTCCGTGCGTTTAATGTCGGCATATTTTTTCATTCGGTTCTGTGCTTTCTGCAGGTTCTCCCGTAGCAAAGCCAACATCTTGTCCCTGTCCCATAGTTCCTCATCCACTGTCGCGACAAGTGTTGTCCCCGGTTCGTAGGTAGGTAATTGGGGAGGTAAGTACCCATAGATAGCTTCAAAAGGAGACAGTTTGGTTGACATATGTTGGTTGGTATTGTAATTGCATTCTGCCAATGGAAGCCAATGAACCCATTCTTTAGGTCGATCACCAATCACACACCGTAGATAATTTTCAATACATTTGTTTATTGCCTCTGTTTGCCCATCTGTTTGTGGATGGTAGGCTGTGCTATAGTGAAGCTTAGTCCCCTGCATGTGAAATAATTCTTTCCAAAAATTGCTTGTGAACACTGGATCTCTGTCAGATACAGTAGTGTTGGGTAATCCATGTAGCTTGAATACATGTTGTATGAATGCATATGCCACTGTTTTAGCTGTATAGGGATGAGATAGGGCCATGAAATGACTGTATTTAGTGAACCGATCCACCACCACATAAATCACACTGTATCCCTTTGATAGTGGTAACTCATCGATGAAATCCATGGATATATCCCTCCATGGGCTTGCTGGAATGGGTAAGGGTTGCAGTAACCCTGCTGGCAAGGCATTCTCATGCTTATTTTGCCGGCATGTTCTACAATTCCTGATGTAGTGTCTCACTGTCTTCTTTAACCCCTTCCAATAGAAATCTCTTTTTACCCTTTGGTATGTCTTTTCATAGCCCGAATGGCCCCCAACAAGGCTGTCATGAGCTGTCAATAAAATTTTTTCCTTGAGTGGTTGACTATCTCCTATATAGATTCTGCCCTTATATAGGAGTATACCATTAATCAAGGAATATTTTAAAGGATCTAACTTCCCTGCCTGTAGCTGGTCCAAGAGATCTTGAATTTGACTATCATGTGAGTAAGTCAATTTGAGTTCATTGAGCCATGTAGCTATAGGAAGAGAAATAGCCTTGTACTCTCCTTGTTCCTCCTCCGACTCATACATTCTGGATAAGGCATCAGCAGCCTTATTTTCTTTTCCCTGTTTATACTCCACCACAAAATCATACCCCAACAACTTAGTGATCCACCTTTGCTGAAGAGGAGTGCCCACCTTCTGTTCCAGCAAGTGTTTGAGACTCTGCTGATCTGTTTTTACTTTGAATGTATGACCCAACAAATAGGGTCTCCACTTCTTAATGGCACTAACAAGTGCTAAGAGCTCTCGTTCATAAGTAGACATTGCTAACATCCTGCCTTTAAGAGCTTGGCTGAAATAAGCCAAGGGTCTCCCTTCTTGCATCAGAACTGCCCCAATACCCACTCCCGAAGCATCACACTCTATAATGAAGAGTTTAGAAAAATCTGGTAATGCCAGCACTAGGGGGCTGGTGACAGCCTCCTTCAACCTGAGAAATGCCTCTGTGGCAGCCTCTGTCCAATGGAATCCATTCTTTTTCAACAATTGTGTTAAGGGAGCTGCAATAGATCCATACCCTTGGATAAATTTGCGATAATACCCAGTTAAGCCCAGAAAACCCCTGAGGGACTTAATATTTCGTGGTTGAGGCCAGCTTGTCATTGACTGTAGCTTTTTAGGATCTGCCCTTACACCTTGATCCGAAATTATATGCCCTAGATACTCAATTTCTGAACAAGAAAAATGACATTTGGAACGTTTGACAAATAGTTGGTGCTGTTGTAGCAATGCCAAAGTGATTTCCAGATGTTGTACATGCTCGTTTTCTCCTGAACTATACACCAGAATATCATCAAAGAAAACTAAAATGAATTTTCTAAGATAAGGGCGGAATACCTCATTCATAAGGGCTTGAAAAGTAGATGGGGCATTAGTGAGCCCAAAGGGCATTACGAGGAATTCGTAGTGGCCCTCATGAGTCCTGAAAGCTGTCTTAGGCACATCCTCTGCCTTAACTCGGATTTGATGGTATCCAGAACGTAGGTCCAGCTTAGAGAACACCCGAGCTCCGTGTAACTCATCAAGAAGCTCATCAATAACTGGAATTGGAAATTTATCCTTAATAGTGACACTATTCAAGGCTCGGTAATCCACACACATCCGCCAACTCCCATCAGCCTTGCGCACTAAGAGTACGGGAGAGGAAAAAAGGACTATGTGAGGGTTGAACCACCCCTGACTGCAGCAGCTCTTTAACAATCCTCTCAATTTCATCTTTCTGAATATATGCATATCTATATGGTCTTACACTTGTAGGTTGGGTTCCCTCTTTCAACACAATTGCATGATCATGGGACCTTTGGGGAGGTAACCCTTTAGGTTCTTCAAAAACCATAGAAAATTTACTTAGCAATTGATTCACAGCCACCTTGTTCTCCATATTCTCACAATCAGCTCCTCCATCAACCATTAGCTGGAGTATCAGCCCATGTTTCTCTTCCTTTGTCATCCTAAACTGTAGGGAGTCACCCATGAATGTAGTGTAAGCCAACCCCTTCAATGTTACTTCTTTGTTAAAGTGATTAAACTTCATAGTTAACTCACTAAAATTCCACGAGATTGTACCAAGTGTGCTGAGCCACTGCACCCCGAGAACAACATCACACCCACCCAACATCAGTACATAAGCATCTATAGCAAACTCCTGGCCTTGCATTCTGATCATAACATCAGCACATTTTCCCCCACTTTTGACCTTTTGACCATTAGCTATAGTTACAGCCACTTTTGACCAATTCTTCCGTTTCAACTTCCTGCAAGGTTTCTTCCAAGTTTTCTTCACCTCTCATTCCCTTACCTAACTCCACCTCCTGCTCATCCCCTTCCATCAAATATAGCTTAAGGCTGCTGCATTTGTGTAATGGATTCCATTTAGAGTCACAATAATAGCATAGACCTTTCTCTCTTCTTTCTTTCATTTGCTGTGGTGTTATCTTCTGCACTGACATCTTTGGTTTGCTAACAGCTCCTGGTACTTGATGTGGATATGTTTGAAACTGCCCTCCTGCAGTCAAGGGTTTATAGATTTTCTTGCTAACACTTAGATGTTCCTCCTGCATCCTAACTAGTCCATATGCTGCATGAATAGTAGTAGGATTCAACATTCTGTTCATGAGACGAATCTCATCCTTCAACCCACTTAGGAAACAACTCAACTTATATCCTTCATCTAACCCTCTAAGCCGATTGGCTAGAGCTTCAAACTGCCCCTTATACTCCTCGACTGTAGAAGTCTGTCTCAGCTTCATCATACTTTCCATTGGATCATCATAGGGATGTGTTCCAAACCTCATTAACATAGCCTTAGCAAAAACATCCCAGCTTATAATGGTTCCTGAATTTTCCACCTTTTGAAACCAAATCAGGGCTTTGCCTTCCATGTGAAAGGAAGCAATTAAAATCCTGTGATGTGGTAGTGTTTGGTTGTAATTGAAAAATTGATTGGCACGATATATCCATCTCGATGGATCAGTTCCATCAAATCTTGGGAAATCAAGTGTCACTGACCTTGAATGGATTCCTCCACCCCCTGGATCTACATTTAGATTGAGATTCTGCCGGCCACCTGGATTGGGGTTGGATGTATCTCCACTTCCACCTCCACTGCCTTGCACCATTGCCTGTAATCCCATAGTGAGAGTCTCTAGTTGCTTGGTTATATTCTCCAGCATTCGTTGTTGATTAGCTTTGGATCTTCTGTTGATCATCTTGTGTTTGTTGCTGCAGATCTTGTTGCTTCTTCAATTACACCAGCGTCGCTTCCATCGCCTGCGCCAATCTCTTATCTGCCATTGAGGATCGATTCCTCTGATACCAATTGTAACAAATGGATAATTGTTGACAAATTCAATCCACAAGTTGTATTCAATATTCGTAACTAGAATAAGTTGTTCGAGGCAGCCAACCTCCAGATGCTCCAAAAAGAAAACAGTTACGTGAATCTTCTCTAGTCTCTAACACGAACACAGCCAAACAGGTATACCTCCCACATGGGCTGGGCCTGTTGACCATTGGGTGAGTTAGCCTCAGCCCAACTACTCACACTTAACGTAAAGAAAATAACATAAGTAAAGACAATGGGTTAGGCCATGGGCCATGGCCCACTACTTGGCCTTTTGGAATTGAGCCCTAACATAACACCCGACATAACCGACATAACCTGCGACCAACACCTACAGCCGCAATCCAACTTCTCGAAGCCTCCTTCCCACTCAAAGCCTCCACCTTTACCCTTCTTCTCCTCCTCCATCGACTCCTCCATTGACCTGTAACACTATTGCTAACTACTTTGATGGACCTGTATTCGTGTTGCGAGAAGTGTGATGAAGCATGTAAGTTGTTTGATGAGATGCCTGACAGAGATACCGTTGCTTGGAATGTGTTGATTTCTTGCTGTATACGGAATAAGAGGACCCGGGATGCCTTAGGCTTGTTCGATATTATGCAGAATGGTAGTGATGGATGTCAACCAGACGACGTTACATGTTTACTTCTTTTGCAAGCATGTGGCCACTTGAAGGCATTGGAATTCGGTGAAAGGATTCATACTTACATTGAAGAGTGTGGTTATGGTCAAGCCCACAATTTATGTCATACTCTTATAGCGATGTACACACGGTGTGGGTGTTTGGATAAGGCTTATGAGGTGTTTAAGGGAATGCGGAACAAGAACATGGTTTCATGGAGCGCAATGATTTCTGGTTTAGCTACGAATGGGCATGGGAGAGAAGCTATCGAAGCATTTTCGGAGATGCAGGACATGGGCATTCCGCCTGATGATCAGACCTTTACGGGAGTTCTTTCTGCTTGCAGTGATTCTGGGTTGCTTGAGGAGGGAATGATGTTTTTTGAACGTATGAGGAAAGAGTTTGGAATAGCACCTAACATTCATCATTATGGGTGCATGATAGATCTCTTGGGTCGTGCTGGTTTGCTCGATGAGGCATATCAGCTTATAATGTCAATGTCAGTCAAGCCGGATTCAACCATATGGAGGACCTTACTTGGGTCTTGCAGAATTCACGGCCATGCTACCCTTGGGGAAAGAGTTATTGGACATTTGATTGAACTCAAGGCTCAAGAAGCTGGGGATTATGCTTTGTTGTTGGACATTTATTCCTCGGCTGGGAACTGGGAGAAGGTATTGGAAGTGAGGAAATCTATGCAGGAGAAAGAAATACAAACTACACCTGGCTGTAGTACTATCGTTTTGAAAGGAGCAGTACATGAGTTTGTTGTGGATGATGTTTCGCATCCACGAAAGGCTGAGATTTATCAGATGCTGGATGAGATCAATCAGCAGCTGAAAATAGCTGGTTACATTGCTGAAATTTCCTCTGAACAGAACAATTTTAGTATTGAAGAAAAATGTGATGCGCTTTCCTATCACAGTGAGAAATTGGCTATTGCTTTTGGGGTTCTTGCAACTCCACCAGGCACAACAATCAAAGTGGCAAAGAATCTTCGTACGTGTGTTGATTGCCACAATTTTGCAAAGGTTCTTTCAAGGGTTTATAGCCGAGAGGTGATTGTTAGAGATCACACCCGGTTTCATCATTTCAAAGAAGGACGCTGCTCCTGCAATGGCTATTGGTAAGAATACTGTTTGGGTTTGGAGGAAACAGTACGCAAGCCTACTGTAAGAGAGACAACTGTGTTTGCTACAGATGCAAAGGCAGGTTTGTGTACTACGCTAGTTCTGTTGTGTGAGTACGGGGCGAAAAGTGAATTGCGAAAGCTCAGCAGCAACCACCTGTCTCGAAGATAGTCATTTACCTACATTTTCTTGCTTGCCAAACAACCCACCCAATTCCCTATTTGCGTGCTTACCCCCGCTCACATCCGGGTACATTACACCACCCTTGAAGCTGGCCTTACTCCGTTTGTGAGGATGCACCAACTCTGAATTTCTTCTGGATGCTACATTCAACAGCTAAACCTGTCATTGTTCGGTGATCTCTGAACTCAAAATCTGAATGTCACAATTTGATTGAATTTTTGTTATGAAAAAAATTGTGGAAGATTAGGAAAAAGTGTGAAGAAAGAGTTCATGCTTTAATCAAAGACTAGAAAGAAAAAAACCACAGCTGATTTCCCACATCACAAAGTAATTAAAGCCTCTGACGATAGACTTCCATTGAAGATTTTCATAGTGCCCCAGCCATGTTATTTCAAACTGTCTATTACTCCATGCTCTCAGTAAGCACGATTACATTCTTAGAATCTACACCATCAAGATACCAACCTCTAAACCTCTTACTGAAAGGCCTCGACACGATGAAAAGTGGGGAAAAAATCATTCTACAAAACTGAAAGTACTGACTCCATAATAGGTTCCGCGAACAAATAACCCGACATTGTCACATATCTCTAAAGTAGACGTCATAATGAAGGGGCTTCAAACGCTTGAGTTCTATGCAGCTATTGTTTGCTTCTGAGCAAATGCAATCCCCTTCTCAATGCTGGACTTCAATTCTGGCTTAAGGGCTTCCATTGCCTTCTGCTCGTATTCGGTCAACCCTTGGAGTTCTGAGGAAATCAAAGCTTCAACTCCTTTCCTTCCAAGCTTCACCCTTGATGCAAAGAATGGAAGCTCAGTCAGATCTGATTGAACATAGCAGCACTCGTATACATCCCCATCTCCATCAAGAGCACGAAGAGATGACTCAACAAATCTTGCTGCTGCATATGCCATTGATAACGTAGCAGACCCAGTGCCTGCTTTAGCCTCCACGACTTCTGTCCCAGCATTTTGGATCCTAACAGTCAGCTCTCGAACTTCCTCATCAGTAAAGCTAACTGAGGGCTTTGTCTTCGATAGCAGTGGCAAGATAGTTATTCCCGCGTGTCCTCCCACAACTGGGACATCAACATCAATCAGCTTTAGGTTCTTCTTCTCAGCAACAAATGTGTTTGCCCTCACAACATCCAGTGTAGTAACACCAAAGAGCTTCTTTGGATCATAAACACCCTTTTGCTTCAGTACTTCTGCTGCAATTGGCACTGTTGAGTTAACCGGATTGCTGATAATGTGGATGAAGGCATCAGGGCAGTTATCAGCAACGGCCTCAATCAAGTTCTTAACAATCCCAGCATTGATATTGAAGAGGTCATCACGAGTCATACCAGGCTTTCTGGGTACTCCAGCAGGTATGACAACAACATTTACACCTTTCAAACAATTGGCTAATTCAGAAGGTCCAGTGAAATCCAGAACTTGCGAAGGAGTGTTGCAGTGACTGAGATCAGCAGCAACACCCTTGACATTTGCTATATCATAGAGGTTCAAGGAAGAAACCAGTGGAGACATTTTGACAAGAAGTGCCAAGGGCTGACCTATCCCTCCACCAGCTCCAAGAATTGCCACCTTGAAAGATGCCTGGGGTTGCAGGTGATACTGCAAACTCTGATTTTCCTTTTGGGCTTTTGGGGCAAAAGAGCCTCGAAGAGCTGCACTAGTTTCCTTGCTTAAAAACGATGAATCTGGCTCACAACTCACAGATATTGCAGCCTTGAGGCCACTGAAACTCCTTAGCAGGTTCTGGGAGTTAAACCTCAAACCAAAAGACTTTGATTGAGGAAGCGAGCCTGCTTTGCGGCCAAGTGACCCATTTGGTCCAATTGAAAATATAGCTGCTGATGTTGCTGCCATCTCACACTGTTAATATAGGAAGACCATCAGTTATTCATCTACTGGCAATAAGCCAGACAACTAAATAGTTAGTCGAGCTTGAAAAATATTATCCACGCTGCCTATAAGGAAAAAATCTAAAACCTACAGTACTTCCAACTAAGCTGAAGTAGACTGGATTCAAGTGAAAGAAGCTTGCTTGAAAGAATAAGAACCAAAATGTTATTAATTCCCTTTCCGCAAATTCCCTTGATGAGCATCATTACCACAAGTTCAGCGCATAAGTAGTGAGGCAAAATTATGGGCACTGAACGTAACAACTACACAGACAGTAATCACACAGTTCACTAAATAAAATTTTTGTGGACGATAAGTACAGCTTCATTTGTCCCCAACTGGATTAAGTTCACAGGAATAAATTCGTAAGGAGCATCATAAGTTCTCAAATAAAAGAAAATATTTAAACTCCTGCAATTGGAAGAGTGCCACGTTTGGTTCAAACATAAATTTCAAAACAAAGAAAATCCACCAGACACTACGCTATCAATAGAGACCTGCAAAACTCGGATTCTACAACACCCAATATAGAGTGAATCGGCAAATACGTACATAGAAACTCGAGGTCAAGGCCGAAATTCCATTTTGTTTCATTAATTTCAGATTGAGGAAGACTCACAACAGAAGCTCTGGAAGGATCAACAGACCCTACGACCTGACATATTTTTTAATTATTTTAGGTCTCGATAGAAATTCAACCGGAGTAATTCCTCCGCTGACAATTTCCACATTTCCATCAATATACATACCTATCGCATTCCATCAAAACTCTTTCTCTACCATAAACCAACACATTAACCACCAAAACACCCTAAATTTCCTTCTTTTCTAAAAGCAAACGAAATGGAACTTTTGCTTCCAAAATCAAGAAACTGACCCGGAAAAAACATCAACCAAACGACGCGGCAACCAACATCAGAAGATCCAGAGATTCCTCAGAATCAAACAAACCCACAGATCCACCAACATCGTATGTAATCTCATAGTATGAAGCCAATAAGTTTCTAAGAAAGAGAGCACAAGATCTTGCAAATAAAAATGAAGTGAAATGAATAAGACAAAGGAGTTTCTAACAAAAACCAAATCTTCCGAATCGAAAATTCAAGAAACTATTGACGAGCAAATATAGGGAGTATCGAACCTTGATATCTTGACGCGAGGAGTGAAAAGGAAACAGGTGAAGAGTTGGTGAGGAGGAGCTTCTTTTAGAAAGCTCCTAAGTGACGTTCGTTTTGAGAAAAAATGTAGAATTTTAGAGGGGTTGTGAATTTTTATGTTGAATAGTGTTTTATTGGTGTTTGTGTAAAGTGGAGAGATAAATGATTTGATGTAATTGTTTAATAAAAAAATATTGGAGTTATGTGAAAAAATATAGAGAGAGAAAATTTATGTTGAATAAAAAATTAAAAAGTTGTTGGAGATTGTGTAAAATGTATTGGTTTTTGTATTTGAATTCTGAATATGTTCGGTGTTAGAATTGTGAATATACTTAGAATCCTGAAAAAATAGTGAAAACGAACATACCCCTAGTTTGGGAAGGGGGAACCCCACCTGGGGGCCTTGGACTTATATACTGCTCTTTTGACAAACCTACCCCCGATATAGGAACCGAATATCTTGCGTTATTCCCTCTCTCAATTGTTTGTCCTTATTATTTTTTTTTATAAAAATATTATCACTTTTTGAGGAGATTTATTACAATTATTCAAATTAATCAATTTTCGAATATAAATATTTTTTTATTATTAAAGTGGATGAGCTATCTTCGTAAACATAACACAAATATTTTTTTTTTGTTGAATGAACATAAATAATTTACTGATCCAAAAAATAATATTTTTTTAGCAAAATAACAAGAAGGTTAGTTTGAAAATGTCTTTTAAATCAAGGAAACTACTGTTGCGTTTGTTTTGTAAAATTTTACCCTTCTTAAAATTTTAATACAATAAAAAATTACAATATAATCTCTCTCTCTCTCAATCACATTATTACTTTTTATTATAATAAATATTAAAAATCATCTCTCTTCACTTTTTCATCAAATTCAATACCCCAAAATTCTAACACTCAAAAGTCCCCATAAATTTGTAACCAACAATACCACTCCAGGCTAGAATTTTACTTTTGAAAAAGTTAAAATATAATATTATAAATTATCATATTTAAGATATTTCACTCATAAATTACTTATTTGTAACATACTGCACACTTAGGGTATGTTTGTTTATCGAAATTTTGGAGAATATTCTTAAAATTTTGGGAATATTTTGAATGTTGAAGTTTATTGGTTTGTGAAAATTTTGAAATGTATGTCTACAAGTTAGAAATTTTGAAGTATGTTTGTTTTGTTAGAAATTTTGGACAAACAAATATGTCCTTAGTCTATTTTTTTATTAAATTGAATAAAAATTAAAATTTTTAATGCACAATATTGATTATACCCTTAAAAGACAGTTCACATGTTACATTTAATGACATAATTATCCTTTTGTTTTTTAAAAAGCCAATTTAAAAAATGAGTTATTTAAAAAAAATACACGTGAAAAGAAAAATCACGGTATTTGACAAATGAAAAGGATTTTTTTTTGGGAATGTCCATGGAGCCGGTACTGAAGTACCATTATTGTTGGCTGCATAATATTCTGTTCCGAAATGGTCATATTCTCCCTCTTCTGCGTATAATTATATATAAATGATCGCAGGATATTCCGAGAATACTCTATATTCCTTACACACGATAAACGATGGGACTTGGGATACCCTTTCTCCCACTTGTTTGTTTCTCTCATATCTTCAGCATACCAGACACGTTTGCAAACAACACTTCGCCATTTTCTTTTGTCTGGGATAAAATACGAGCACTATTTTCTCCCCAATTTGGACCTGAATTGGAAGCGCGACTATATGGGCTGCTTAGCCGAGCACTTGAGTCTATTCCGCCTAAAGCGGCTGGACTTGAATGGGAATCACAACTATATAGGCCATTCGCTTAATGGAACACATGAATGTGGTTAAATGGGTATCGGCCCATCATGTATTTGGATACTTTTTCATGGGTGATTTGCCCCAATGGTGTAGGCCTGTTACCCCCTTCACAGGATGACTCTCTGCAGTAAATTGTTCTCCACCAGTAACATTATATAAAGACAGAGAAGGGGTGGATCTTTGATCTTCTCGGACCATGACATAGCAGTGAATGAATCCTCTTGGACCTGGAGAATGGTTGGTTTCGGACAAACATTAAGTTCGAGAAAGGCCTAGACACAGGAAGGTAAATGGCATATGCAGTGCATTCAGCATACACTTAACTCCATGTTCCCAATAGTACTGCAGAACATTATATGAATGGTCCTAAACATGATATGCAGCTTGATTTCCTGGGTACAAAGAAAGTGTTCTCATACAGAAAAACAAAAGAATTTAAAGATAAACAACACACTGAAAAAGCTCTCTCATACACTAAGCTTGTCCATCTCCCGTCTGAGGGCATTAGCCCTCACTAAGCTCCCGATGGTATTCACAGCCAACTTCAAATCCTGCAGAGGATTCCCTGGTACCACCGTCTTGTACAAGTAGCTATCAAAAGTCATCTTCTGCACATATTCATCTGCACACATCTCCACGAAGGCTTCCCTTGCCGGGTTGGACCTGTAGAATACTTTCTGCAATACATCCAAGACCTTGTAAGTTGGCCAGTAAGTCTTGTCCCACTTTTCCAAATACTTCCTCAAGTCCCCCTCATCCACCATCCTTTTCCCATTCTCCGACCCTCCAACTATAGCCTCGGCGCACATCCTCCCACTCTTGGCCGCAAAATAGATTCCTTCGCCTGAGCATTTCGTGACGTACCCGGCTGCATCTCCCACCAACGCCACTCTTCCTAATAACCTCCGTGGCCGGGGGTGCTCCGGTATCGGGTGTGCCTCAACTCGTATTATCTTACCGCCCAAAATCTTGTCCTTGGCACGGTTCCTCGTTGCAAGTTGGAACTTCTTGATGTCTCCCTTGTGGGTCACCGTGCCCGTGCCAACAGCCACATGATCACACTTGGGGAAGACCCAACCGTAGAAGTCGGGCGAAACATCATCGCCAACATACATCTCGGCAAGGTTCTGGTAGTACGCCATTTTTTCATCAGGGATTTTGATTCTCTCCTGCAATAAGAGGGGCAAATTATGCCTCTTACAGACTCATATTGACGCGAACGCTTTCATGAATCGTGAATTAACAACCTATGTCAACATTTTAATGCATTACCTGAAATGCAATGGCGTAGTCATAGTCACCAGCACCAATGGCCTTGGCCACGCGCGAATTCGCTCCATCAGCACCAATCACTGCGTCCACCTCCAAGGTCTGCTTCTCCCCAACTCCACCGGCCTTCCCGTCGTATCCAGTGTAGTGCAGCACGTACGGAGAAACCCCGTCTCTCGGCAAGTCCATCTTCAGAAACAGCCCGTTGATGATCTCTGCGCCACTCGCCTTGGCCCTGTCCCGAAGGTACGCGTCCAGAACCTCGCGCCGCACCATCCCGATGTACTCGTGGGGCTTAAGGGTCTGCCCGATATCTACGGCCACGTTAGAGGGAGATATCATCTTCATCCGGGTGACGCGCCGGTCGATGATGTCCAATGGGAGGTCGAACTCCCCCACCATGCACAGAGGGATGGCCCCCCCGCAGGGCTTGCAGTTGTCCATCTTGCGCTCGATCAGGTAGGTCTCCACGCCGCCTTTGGCGAGGGTCTCGGCAGCCGCCCCGCCAGCAGGCCCACCGCCGATCACCGCCACCCGGAGGTTTCGGTTGGTTAGTTTCGGACTGGATTTGGAGGCGACGACGCGGAGTTTACGGAGAACTATCGGGCTGTGTTTCGTCTGGGAAGCTAGATGGGGTTTCTCCGCCGAGGTCTGGCGGAGTCCGACGAAGGATTTGAGGGCAATGGAAGTCATTTTGGTCAGAGGTGGAGCGGTTACAGTAAGACTGACGCAGAAAAGACTTCGACTTTTGTGACTTTTGTTTTGGTGCTGGATATGGTTAGGGATATCAGGTTGTGTGGAACGTTGGATACCACAAATGGACGGTGGCGATCGGATGTGGATAATGTGATGGGATTCTTTATTGGTTCTTGACTGGTCGAATGTTTTGCCACGTTGAGGCAATTTTGGTTTCGATGTTGGGTCCTTATTGGATAGTTAGATATCTTGCATGCTTCCAATGAAAACTCGACACGTAGATGATAAATTGAGGCCTGTGCTTATGGGAATAATTCTTATTGGATTGGACCTGGACCATCTTCCGAATTTGATTTTCCTACATTGAGTTTGGGCTTCCACTGCTGAGCCAACGCTAACGGCCTTGCATTTAATCTGTAGGACCTAAATCTAAAGCTCTATTGGGCCATTCAGTCAACCCAATACAAAGTAACAAATAAATGTGGGCCTTAGGATAGACTATAAATCAATATGGAAATAAAAATGCTGTGCTTTCATCACCCTGACGTTAGCAGATGGCGAGTTTCCCCAAATTGCTTTCAAATCCATGAAATTCTTAACTAGGGGTAAAAACCGGAAATGCGGTCCGGTTTTCTGACCGCAATGCAGTCTGGACCGTATTTTCGGTCCTCCAATATTAAAGGACCGGACCGGACCACTTATATGTGGTCCGGTCCGATCCGGTTTTAAGAAATATGGTACAGTTTGGACTACCAGACCGGATTTAAATTCTTTCTAAAAAATTTTTTTTAAAAAAAAAAATTTCGCGCAGAGCTCTGCGCAGAGCAGTAGGAGTTATAAATTTTTTATAAAATTAAAATAAAATTTATAAAATGCGGTCCGGTCCGGTCCGGACCGCATTTTAAATATGTAGAGACCAGACCGGACCGCAAATCCGGTCCAATTTTCCGGTCCGTTTCTGTTCAGCCATATTCTTAACATAAACCTTCCGAATTTCGTTTTCAACTATCCAACGAAATGGGCCTTTTCCAGAAGACTTCTTCCCACACATATATCCACGCTAGATATCTGACCTTTATTTGAATTCTTCCGTTATGCAGCTCACCAACATTAATTATACCGTAGAAATCAAGCTGCTCGCAGTGAGCAAGTTTTCTATTGCGTGTAGAGTTGCGAATATGGGCTGCCTGGGCCCAACACGTTGACACAATTCGCCTGCATATTCTTCATGCATGCAAGTAATTTAAGTAATCTCAGCGGTAGGTAAACTCACAAAACGTCGAACAATAGGAAAGCATTTGTGCATACCCATTTTATATTGTTTGGCACATTTTGGACTCCATTCGATTGCAACAAAAATGAGGGTAGATGCAGTAGGTTAGAACCTCCTAAATGTTCGTTTATCAAACAATCTACCCCTCTCTATCTCTCTCCATTTCTTTCTCAAAATTTCCTCTAGTTGGTGCCAATTCTTCCACCAATACGTTTCTTGACTTCCCAATTCCTGAATAGTATTGACTTGCTACATTTTTAAACCCAACCCCAAATCTTCTTAAAGGGATCAAATGCACAGCGTTTCACGGAGACAACTAATTGGAGTACCTGAAAATTAAGAGCTAGCTGCACGCTTAGTCATGAGCATGATGAAGAACTTCCCGGTGGTAGTGACAATAGTTGTGACCCTACTCCTAGGAATTTCCATCGATGGATACAATTGCAAGATTGTGCAGTTCATATTCGGGGACTCCCTCTCAGACGTTGGAAACAACAGGTACCTGAGCAGGAGCCTTGCTCAGGCAAGCCTGCCATGGTACGGTATCGATATGGGGAATGGTTTGCCAAATGGGAGGTTCACCAATGGACGCACAGTCGCTGATATTATAGGTACCCATTACTCTTACTTCCTTGCAATTTGGTCTGCAGGAATCTAAAGAAATAATTACAAGCGAATGCAATTTCAACTTGTGAAGTTTCCTCACCATGCCAGAAAAATCTTGTTATGCGGTTCATGACAATTTGGCTGATTTCTTCTACTAACTCGAGCATATTCAGGTGACCGTCTGGGCCTCCCAAGACCCCCAGCCTTTCTTGATCCTTCTTTGACCGAAGACATAATACTCGAAAATGGAGTGAATTATGCATCTGGAGGCGCTGGAATTCTGAATGAAACCGGTGGCTACTTTGTAAGTTGGGAGATCATTTTTGGATTATCCCTATCACAGAGAAGAAAATATGAAAGTAGCTCCAACTAAGACTGAAATTTTTGGTGTCTTGCAGATCCAAAGGCTTTCCCTTTACAGGCAAATTGAGCTTTTTCAAGGGACTGTAGAACTGGTAAAAGCCAAAATCGGCAAAGAGGAAGCAGACAAGTTCTTTCAGGGATCTAGTTATGTGGTTGCTTTAGGGAGCAATGATTTCATTAACAACTATTTGATGCCAGTTTATAGCGATTCATGGACATACAATGATCAGACCTTCATCACCTACTTAATGGATACGCTCCAAGCGCAGCTTGAGGTGCTTCTTCATGATCTCTTTCTTAATTTCAATATATGTATATACTTCAATTCGGCATGTTTTTTCCAATTCTATTTTTTTGGGTACAGCTATTGCATAGCTTAGGGGCACGTCAGCTAATGGTGTTTGGGCTGGGACCAATGGGTTGCATTCCGCTCCAGAGGGTCCTCAGTACAACTGGGGATTGTCAGGATAAAGCAAACAAACTAGCTCTCAGCTTCAATCAAGCTTCGACAAAGCTAGTAGAAGATTTGTCGAACAAACTTCCTAATGCAACTTTCAGATTTGGAGATGCTTACGATGTCGTGAATAACGTGATTACCAATCCAGGCAAATACGGTACCTAATTCTGCTCTTTCTCTTTTACTACGTACTTACAGAAATTAAAGTTCAAAACATGCAAAACAAGTTGGCCATTATTTTCTGAAGAGAACTTGTGAATACCGCAGAAGAACTCTCTCTTTTGGCAGAGTAGAGTTTGTGATGGAACATTTCATGCACTTCTTCTATAAGGTTCGTGACCAATGCACGCAGAAATTGATCATTGTAATTAATTTAATGCATGCAGGATTCAGTAACTCGAACAAACCGTGTTGCGCTTTGTATAATATTCGACCTGCTCTCACATGCACTCCTGTATCAAATTTGTGTGGAGACAGAAGCAAGTACGTGTTCTGGGACGAGTACCACCCAACGGATAGTGCTAATGAGTTAATTGCTACTGAGCTCATCAAGAAATTTGCGCTTTTGGGTATTGACAAGCCCAGCGGTACTCCTACCCCAGCACCAGCTATTGCCCCATCCCAAGAGGGTTAATAATTAAGTGGATCATGATTTGACTCGTGTTTGCATGCAGCTTGTAATACTATACTATATTTGTTGCTCCATGTTATCTATAATTACCTGGGAAGAGTTTTCGTATCGTGAAGATCGAAGAGTTCGATCGTCATATCTACTGTAATACCTGCTATGGGTTGCGAATTCTATTGTCTTTTCTTCTCATTTCTTCTCGAATTTTAAATAGCAACATCCAATTCTAAGAGTCAGAAGATCCTGAAATAAAGTATAATTTGCATTTACCGATTCCCCATACGTAGCAACTTCTGGTGCATCCATGCAGTCGCGTTTAGCACGCATATATAGTAGTTGCTGGCAATGAACATCTCTGGGGGCAAAAGTTATTGTGTGATGGGTAATGCATGTGTAGACCCATAAGGCCGGCCATGGAAGTGAATATATAAGGCCTTCAGCTCATATAGACATCAGTGTGTTGGTACATATTTGGATGATATTGTTCAACAGTGATGGATGGTAGGATATTACAGATATGGCAACTGATAAAGACAGATATTTGTCGAGTAAGGGCTAATAAATATGACTATTATCAACGTGGAAATTGAACTGGCGCTCGCATAAAAAAAAATTTCAACCTGCTCGATCCCCTACGTCAAAGGCTAAAAAAACAGGAGCCATATAGTTTAGTGCAGGGAAATTTGTCACTGGAATATATAGGCCTCTAAGACGAAGATGTCAAAGATAAATTTTATACAAATTAAACCAACAACCATCTCATTATATGCTCCAAGTATGCAACCAATAGACTCTAATCTGCAGACTATTACACGTTTCAGATGCCACTAAACGTTTCCACTTAAGTTCGGGTCTTTGAACCAACTCCAAATTAATCCATCGACAAAAGCAATTCAGAAAGAAATTTGATCACTCAGTTCAGAGAAACTATCACGATATGGCGGTTATGTATCCTAATTCAATGTGGCGAATACTAATTAAGCACGCATGAGTTCAGGGTCGAAGCTGCCAACTGTTAAACACAATACTGTTGCTTGCATGAACATTCTGGATAGTTAGTATATGTATGATAGATCTCTAACCCAAAAGTATGAACTAATTGGAAGAGAGGTCCAACTAAGACATAATTAAGCCCATGTTAAGATCTAATTTGGATCTCCAATACCCCTTCTCTTGATCATGTACGTACAGCCTTAAATACCCAATCAATTGACAGTAGCATGGCGTCAAAGAACAAATAAACAGGGCTCCGACACAACAGAAACTGGTCGAAAGATGTTGCAAATAAATGCCAAAAAAGATGCAGAGCATTCTCCCTTTGTTAATAAAGAGAAAACTGACAACTATACGAACAAAACAAGGAAGAAATCGATCAGCAAATTTATGTGGTGTTTGTTTGTGGAAATATTGGGGTTTTGAAAATTTTGGGTATTGGGGTTTGTGAAAAAGTATAGCATTTTATAGAAAAGTGAGGAGAGAGAAGATTTAATTGAATAGTATAATATTATTTTATAATTTAACGAGAAGAGGGATTATTTTATGATTGTTTGGAAATATTGAGGGGTGGAATAATTGGGAAACAAACCCCTTTAAAGGCTATCTATGACTACCTACTCGTCCTAGTGTGGTAGACTTTGCACCCAACTTGGACAGACGTCGAAACCTATAGTTAGGGTAGCTGGGTAGGGCTCTTTATTAGACAACAGAAAATAAGAATTCCCCCCAAGGAAATGATTTTGTTGGAGGATGACAACCATGAAAGCGAACCATAATCATGATGTTTCAGCAATAATAATTTGCGTTGAAGTTTTCTTAACTTCTTTTTGATGCAGTTCTGACTAGCTAGTTTAATTAAATACAATTTTATTAGACATTATGGTCAAGGAATTCGATCGGAGCTCCCATTAGTAATGCTTTACTTGTACATGAGTGCACTGGTTTGTGCGAAAGCCTGCATTTACGAATAAGCTGGGTACAGGAGACAAAGAGGATAAACAATTTAGAGGTGCAATAAAAAGAGAAAAGGTTGGCATTTAGTTCATGAAATCAATGGCTTTAAACTTTCAAGTATTTGTTATATTATATTAAGGCAGACCAGGCCTCCAGATTACAAATTACCACCACTAGCACGGAGTTAATTAAAGTGGAATGGAGGGATTGTCTATGAGTTATTGAAGCTATTAACAAAGGGCCTAACGGTACTTTATGGCAAATAGCAAAGATAGTCGCTGATGCTCATAGTCTCGCTAGCCACAAAGAAGGATGAAAATTTTGTCATGTCAGGGGCTAATACCTTAGCTCATAAAATTGTTCAATGGGTGTGTTTGGCTAATTTAGAGGGTTATATCCCTATATCTTGTATTCCGGCTGACATCTTCTGAAGTGACAACCCAGGGATTCCTCCATGAGTTGTTGGGCTGTAGAGGATCGGTCCTGTTTTGGTTTATCTAGAAAAAAAATTAAAGTGGAATGGAAGGATACACCAAGGGACTCCAGTATTTGTTAGCTAAAGCAGGTTGTTCTTGTTCTTGTTCTTCCTTTTTCCAGTAAATTTTTTTATACAATCCATAACCTTCGTAGATTGGCAAACTAACCTGCAAATAGGCAAACACAGTTTCGTCAGATAATATTTTTCAAGACTACTCGAAAACCTCCTATCCCTTCGCGGTAAATCTCTTAAAACATCTTCCTCCAACAGAGTCTCTTCGACATTCCTGCAAACTATTCTAACTCAAGTTTTTATTGTTTTCTTCACTTTTGTACAAGGTTTCTTGCTTGCTGATACTACCTTTTTCCAATCTGTCCCGATGTGCATGAGCTTCCTGCGCGCTAGCTGCCTGCTCTGGATTACTTTATTTGTCCATGACCATGTTCCAGATTAGTACTTTTGTTTGAGTTATCAGTGCGTTTCTCTGTTTAATGAGATTCTGTCTTCCTCGATTTACCTTCGTTTTCCATTCGAATGGTACACCGTACATGTGCATCTTCAAATGCCGTAATGACCAAAAAGAACCCGGTAAAGGGGGGTGGGGGGGAAGTGGTAAGGTAAGTGGATGTCTACCACCTCCACGATCCACTTTCTCCAATGAAACACAGGGAAATATACAAATACTTTGGGATATATCTAATATACAAGGGCTTTTAAGTGGCGTACCTAACATGATCCCTTAAAGAATGTAGATTAGTTACTAGTAGACTTTATTAGAATTTGATTGTCGGACACCAGCCCAAAGAAAGCACTTCTATAATTTAATTCCACTGTCTCTTTTTCCCAAAGAAGGGATAGGAAAAGGAAAGCATTTTGGGATCAAATGTCAGTTGTGTTGCCCCTCAAGTAAGCGACTAGACAAGCACAATTTTGTATTGTTATTTGATATATACACATGCATAGAATAGTGTGTGTAAAAGTCTCTGTTTGTGTTGTTTATTTTTCTTCCAGGAGGTTGTGCTGGAAAGTTTCCAGGTGGAGCAATCTTCAGCACCCTCAGTCGAGTGAAGATACGTATCTCAATATTCTATTGCAGACTTTATCATAAGTCAGAAATGCGATTGATTGTTATTTGGAAAGGAGAGCACTAGGAAGCTTCAGAGAAAGGAGGAATCAGTAGTGTCTCATTAATATATCATACATGCATGAAGAGACAGGATTTTTGCAATCCTAAGCAGTGTACCTCATGTACTACGTTTTTGCCTATCGTTGAGGATTCAGTATGGAGAGACAATTCAATAGGTTCTGGGTTTGGGAGTACATATTCCCATGATATTATAAAGGATTAAATACACTTTGCACCCTTTATTTTTAGGGTTATTTACACTTTACACTCAGATGTATTATTTTTGAGACATTAATCTCCTTAACTTACATATCTTTTCAATTTGAAATCCGTACCTAAATTGCCCGTCAATTTAGACGGATTTCATCAAAATATTTATACATTGTCCCCTTATTATTGTGGTATTTACACATTACACCCTCTTATCTTTAGAGGTATTTATTATTGCACCCTACGTTTTGATGAAATCCGTCTAAATTGAGAGACAATTTGGGTACGAGACTTACATTAAAAAATTTGTGTAATTTAAGGGATCTAATGTCACAAAAATAAGACACTAGATTACAAAGTGTAAATGACCCCAAAAATAAAGAGCATAATATATTTAACCCTATTATAAAATAAAAGAAATGGAAGAAGGAAAGAAATTGCTACAAGTCACAACCGCTTTGCTTTCCTTAAAAATATTTGCCCCCACCACCAAACCCTACAGCCCCCGCGCGCGTCTGGTGCACTATAGTCTTCATGTAATCGATGCATTCTCACGATACGACACGAGAGTTCCCATGCGAGATATTTTTCATAAATGTCCAATCCCAAAATTTTAGATATTATATTACTTATTTTGAAAAACTTTTACAGATATACTACCGGCCAAATTATGGGAAGCCATTTTTTCACCTTCTCTGCTCTTTCTGCTGAATGTTCGCTGAGAGTGTACTGCTTGATTCTTCTTTGTGGCAGGACCAATACTATAGTCTACAGGTGACGAAAATTACAGGGTTGTGAAAACCTTTAAAGATGGTTCCTCGTATTATTCTTGGGTACTGCAGCAGAGGCTCTAAGAGGTGGATGACATAAAATCAACCGGGGTTTTACTTCCTCAATAATTTGCAAACAAAGGATTAGTTTACTTTAACCATTAACTACCAGGACCTTCTGAAGGCAACAGTAAGGGCTTCAAGAGTTGCGTTTCAACATCTTTGCATCTCTAAGTGTAAAAGAACACCCTCATTAATATTTAGTAGCCTGGATTCGGGTTTTTTTTGGATAAGCATGCAGTAACCTGGGTTCATCTGGTATCCTTCAAGTGTGTCTTCGCCCAATCCTCATTTCTTCAAAACGGAAACGAAGGACTGCTGTCATGATTCACATTACTTTCTTCTTTCTCTTATAGCTTTAAAGCTTTCTTGTCTGGTTTGTAGTTGTGCTTTAATGATCCTTTCTTTTCTTTTGTTCTGTTTTCTTTTTCCTTATATTCAAGCCAGAAAACATTCTTTGAATCAGTAATTACTTATGCTGCAGAAGTTGATTGGAGAAACCAAAAGAAGGAAAATGTTTTCCTCCTGACAAAAATTGAGTAGCTTTACATGGTGAAAAGATTTAACTATGATTGTATCTGCAGCTAGCTGCTGGTTCCTCCTTACTGATCCACTCATATTTGAAGACTATGAGTCTGTAAGACATATTACAAACGAATGCACTTGGATTTGAAATCAACAATATGGCTCATTACATAACAAATTACTATGCCATGTGCCAAGCTTGTTGGTAACTAATAGTTGAAACTCCATGTTCATACAGATAGCTAAGCAGATCTACTTGCTTAAAGACTCAAATTCACATGACTTCACTGTACTCTAGTTTTTCCTCTCCCCTTCTCTCATTATACATATTTGCTATCCAAATTTGACTTAGTCCCTTCCCCCTCAATAGCAAACAAAAACAAAGAAAAGAAATAGAGATCTTTAGTCTGGATCTACCTAGCTGAGAATTTAGGAACACATTCTTTTGTGCAACCATCCCAGAGATCACATAATATAATGAAGAACACACCTAATAGCTAGAGAGTCTTAACAATCAGCACAGACTCTTCCATATTGAGGCGGCCTTGGTGTGTGGCGATTATTGGCCCCATATCCTGGGTAATCATGCAGTTCGACATCCATTCTTCTAGCAACAGTTTGTTCTTCCCATTTTTCCTCGGTGGCTACCTGTGTATGAAGATCAGAAAAATGCATTAATATATTGGAGCACAGGTGGTTGGCTCGTAGCTGTATTTAGATATCAGAAAATCTTTTGAGTAAATTTAAACTAGCTTGGGTCATACCATGAGGGGATTCTCTAAAACTCGATGAACTTGAGGTCCGTGGTCTAAGCTTCCAATTCCTGCAAATGCAACAAAACATACCATAAGAAGAAGGTAAGCAAGATGATGATGAACATGAGGAAGATCAAGTAGGAAGTTTTTGGAGGCTTACTTGTGACCGGGACAGCCTTCAAGCAGATATGGTGAGATAACACCAATAAGAGTACAAGTAGAGGAGAGAGATCAGTGCTTGCCATTCCTATAGCAGTCTTCCAAGTGACGATTATGAATGTTGTTTCTCGTAAAGCTAGTACTCAATTTATACATCTTTTGTAATGAATACTTAATTTATACATTCACTTACAGAGTTTTTTGGACTTTTGTGATTTTGGAGTAAGCAACACAATCAAATTTCTAAAGTCAAAAAGGTGATGGGAACACAACATTTTGTGGGGGTTTAACGCATTCTCAAACTTTGCAAACATCTCTATCTCTCTCTGTCTCTCCCCCTCTCTCATTGTGAACCATAGATGTGAAAGCCAAAATGCACAGTAGGCAGCGAATTGGGAAGTGGCCGAATTTTTTAATCCATGTTGCATTTTAGTCAGGATGGTGAGAGAAGATGAAACACACTATGCTAGTGGAGGGTGACAGCAGATATGATGGTGTGGGTCGTTTGGTAATGGATGACCTAATGCATGATCTAGGTCAATGTCTGGTGTAAAAAATTCTCTGCACTAAGCTTGATATTCAATGAATTGATAAGTCGTGAAAGCTTCGGATCCAAGAAACTTACTAAAAGCAAGGGCACTCATACTTTTGCTGACTCAAATGTTGAACAAATTATAACCACCAAATATGGTATTGCCATGCAACTATTATAGTCTACCATGGGTGATATTTTGAGGTCATATTATCTTGAATTTTATCGTCTTTCTTTTTTTTCCTGTTTGTGGTGGTGGGGGAATGGAAAGTGTAGTAAGAGAGGTGGCACTTCTACCTGGGCTAAGAAGGGTATACTCTATTGACCATGTAAACACATGACTTTCCAGCTGGGGTAGGAGTGTAATCAGTGGCGTATCTAGGATATAGAATGAGTGGGGTCAAAATTCTAAAGGAAGATGATAAAAAAAATTCACATAATCTAAAAAGTGTCTTAAAATTACAATATCGCAAATTAAGAACTAAAAATATTAAAAAAAAAATGAAATACACTTATCCATACCAAGAAACAATTTATAACCCGTGTCTTGCAAACAATTTACCTATAGCAGCTTTTAAAGACTAGTAGCATGTGTCAGTAACATGTTCCACACCAAGAAATCGTTCAATCACCTATCCACTTTTGTTCACATATCTCAAAATCACTGTCATTTGCTCATTCACTGAACTATCTCGAGACTCATCAACCATAAGACAAAAAAATTCATCTACAATGTCTTTAATGATAGCAAGTGTGGTTTGTGCTGCACAAGTCAATAGATTTACGCAACCCTAGGTCAGAAATAATATCATTCGAACTCAACAAAGGGCGAAATCTTTTTGAACTAGAATCCACATTAGAAGTAGTAGCCACATTAGGAGTATTAGACGACTTCATGCTTCATGACTTTTTTTATCTAAAATCTATCCATTATCTAAAAAGAACAAAACAAAACAAAATGTTCATAAGCAAATGAGGAAGACAATTCTTAACACCCATCAATAATTATGGAGTTTGATGCCTATATGAAGATAAAGAATCTTCTTCTGTCAAAAAGTATTGGTGCACTCAGCTATTTCTCGTTAAAAAATAACCTCAGTAATAAATTAGATTAATAAAAAACAATATTTATGTGCTTTCCTTTCTAATTGGCAAATGATAAATTAGTGATGACCTACATAATTTATGTATTAGTGCAGTTAAAATGATAATGGACCAGTGAGAGGGACTGTTGAGGCGTGAGGGCTGAGGGAGACACAGAGAGATCGCAGAGTGAGAGAGAGAGGCGTGAGTAATTTTTTTTAGAAAAATCAGAGGGTGAAACGGCGTAATTTCATCCTCTGATTTAAAAAAAAAAACAATTAGGCCACATGGACTGGGCCAGTGAGTATGCCCCCGCTGGCCTAGTCCCGCCCCCACTAACCTTGGAAGCAGGCCGGGGCAGCTGGGCCAGTGGGGGCGGGCCTGCTTCTTAATAAAGAAACAAAAAGTTTGCAAAATATTTTTGGAGCCAGTGGGGGCGGTCGCCCCCGCCCGCACCCCCTTGGATTCGTCCATGAGTGTAATGGGATTCAATAGTACTAGGAATTGCACGTAGAACAAGGCCTTTTGCATCCAATCGACCTGTTGCTGTGATTTGGAATTTTCTAGTAAATTTGGACGGGATCAGAGACCAGAATAGATGATAGCAAGATTATGACCTTTCTTCTGCATAACCTATCTTTTCTAAAAGGCTTACACTGCATATGATGGTGAAGCAAGAACTTTCGCCACCACTAACATAGTGACAGCATATTTTTGTTGGGGTAGGATAATCCCTACCTCTCAAAACTGAGATAGTCCAAAACACTAAGCAGAGATTGATTGAGGTTCTTAGTGCTCCACCAGGCACAAACTTATGTCTCACCACATAACCAAAGGTTGAATGGATCTCATCTTTCAACATGGGGACCTCATAATCTTCATGGTGTGTGAAGAAGGAAGATGTTGTGTGACAATCCTGTCTGATAAAGAGAATAGTTTCCTTTATCAAGTCGACTCCGAAAGTATGGAGTAGATTCAGTATCCACACTGAAAAGACAATTTAATATCTGTTTGCTAGCCGTCGGCAAGATCCGCTGACCTTAAAACCAACGGAAGAAATTTCCCTCCTCCTTTTTTGAGTGCTTGCTTTTAAGCCCCCCCCCCCCCCCCCCCTCCTCCTCCTCCTCCAAGAACCGACAGATTAGACTAACAGTGTAATTCTCTGACTTACAAATGCTTCCAAAAAGCTTTTAAATGCGGAACCAAGAAGATATGGTACAAACCTCATTTTGAGAAACACTCCATTACTTTCTGCTACTTTCCCCGCTTCATCATAGCAGCTTTGAAAATATAGGAGTCAAAGAACAGAAATTCTAGGTAAGTTATGTGACCACATGGAACATGTTGAGTAAAAATGATGTCATGGAAAGCTCATGCATACTGTTACTTCTCTAGGTAAGAGACATAATTTTGTTTCCCTTTTCCTTTTCTTTTTGCCTCTCTGTTCATCGCTCATGAACTTAACCTACTCGATTGTTTTGTCTCACCACCCCAACCCAGTTGAATAATAAACTTCATTTGAAGCAATAAAGAGTTGTCTTTTGGAAGATTCATGAACTTATAAAGCCCTTAATTTCAGAAAAACTCCTTCCACGACGAGAACCATCACAGTTTACGAGGGCTGGTTGGCTCCATTTTTTTCAACGTAAATAGCATAAGTATATATTAAAGGATCAAAGAGGTTTAAAAACTTTAGATAGCTCAAAAGGGCGTACCAGACACTCCGAAAATTCGGCGGACCAACGAGCAGACAGAGCCCAAGGTCCTACAAATTCCCAAAAGGGACGGAGAAAGCGCAGAGGTCAGCAAGCTAATATGCCTAAAAACAGGAAATAAACAACAGAAAAATCAACACAAACCTTAAACGGAGAAGCTATCATAAAACACAGAATTAAAACTAAGCAAGCTCTAAACAGAGAGGCATGCCCAAACGGCTGGCTGTCTGGCTCCATTGATCAGAGAACAAGCCTCCCATGCATGATTGTGAAGCAGGATGCAGCAGAAATAACAACACTAGGTATTCTATTGATTAATGGGGCAAAAGAGACAACAACATTAGCAGAGCATCAGGGAGTCAATAGAAACCTCCAACTGCAGATTTCCCTTTCTTTCTTTGCACAACCTGTGATGAACAAGACTGCTTTAGACTAATAATGACAATTGACAACCCATTTCCTGGCTTCGCGTTACACTGAGCATATTGGAGACTATGTACGAGCCCAATCCGAAGCCCATCAAAAAATATCCTAGTGTAACGGGAAGCCCAAGACTAGAAGCGGCAGTCGGCCCACTAAAGCCTGATTAACATTCTCCGTTTCGGCCCAAACAGAAATCACCATTACCCTCTTCGTCCTAATAGAAGAAAATCCAATTTGTTTAACCTGTGCTAATAAGAATTTTATTGAGTCTAATTTCAACCTGTCTTTATACATTAAAGTACGCTAACCGCCCACGCGGCCGCCCTGTATTTAACAAAGTGATCTTCTAACTCCAAAAGTGTCTTGTGAATTAGACGTGTTAATTTTTATTTTTAAATTACACTTTCAGCTTTATTTTTATTTTTATTTTTACGGTCATACGTGTACCAATTTGTGGATTCCGATGCGTAAATTATTCCGAGTAGACGGGACACGTGTCATGACCGGGACGAATCTTTGGCAAAGCCAGAGAACCGTGAAACGCGAAGGAGAGCAGATGGTCTCCACGCGTCTAAGTTGGACACGTGCCTGGTTTCTATCCGCGCAGATGAAGAAACTAGAAAAAGCTTTCCAGCTTTTGGCTCCATTTGGCGGGTCCCAGCTGCAAAATTGTACGCAGAATCGCAGATGACGTGATAAGAAGCTACGTTAATTTTTAGTTATTTTTTGTCTTTTCCATTTCTTTTTTTATTTTTTATTTTAAATTCTTTTATCTTTACCCTTTTCTTGACCTTACTTCTTACCCACCTTCCTCCTCCCTTTTATTTCTTTTTTTCTATGGATGAGTATAGTATCGGACAGTTAGAAGAAGAAAAAAAGAAATTAAAAATTTAGTCATTGGATTTTAATACCGGTGATAAAATGGTCACTAAATTTTTTTTTTTTTTTTTTTGATAACTGAGAATATGTAGTTGTGACTTTTCAGTCCATCCGTTAAACTTCCGTTAAAGGTCGACCGCTGCAAGTTGCCTTTGAGGGATGAAGTGAACAGTAGCGGTCGACCGCTATCACAGTTAAAAATTAACGGAAGTATGACGGATGGAGTGAAAAGTCACCACTACGTTTTCTCAGTGATCAAAAAGTAAAAAAAATAAGTTTTGTGATTATTTTGTCACCGGTACTAAACTCAATGACCAAATTGCAAAAATCTCCAAAATAAACAAGAGTATAGTATCAGACGGAACCAAAATTGTCAATTCCCGTCCTGTTTCGGTATTACAATTTTTTTTTTAGTTTAATTTTAATATTTTACTGAAAGGTTTTAATTTCAATCGACATGTGAATTTTGTTCAACATTTTTTCCGGGATTCTAAAGAGTTACAAATATTTTTTTTGACTACATTTTTGAAAAAAAAAATCATGTTATTCATCATAAATTAACAATAATGTAACAATTCATCTAAAATCTAGACTTTAAAATAAATATTTAAGCAAATTTTATATGTTATATTTTATTTTGAATTCTATTTATTATTAAAAAGGAGAGAACCAAAATTTCAATAATTTTAGTTATTCTTCATAAATTAAAAATAAATATAAAATATCCATCCAAAATTTAGACTCTAAACTAAGCCTTCAATCAAATTTCATATAGTATATTTTATTTTGAGCACTATTTTTATTTTTATTTTTTAAAAAAATAAGAACCAAAATCGAAAGTAAAACTAAAAATTACGAGTCTGACCGGAATTTTTACCCAACTTTTTTTCTTTCTTTTCCTTTAAATTCTAATCATGAATCTTTTCCGACCACTAATTGCTTGCAAAACATGATTTTCCAACTTGTTTCAAAGTGTCACCTAGCCGATACCTTATTTTACAAAACATCTTGTAAATTACGAGACATATATATAATAAATATGCTAAAAATAAATTTCTTTTTGTTACATCACTCTCTTAAATGTAATCTACGCGGGAAAAATGACCCCCCAAAAATCATTAAGAATTTTTTTTTACCTTTGACAAAAAAACTATAATTTTATTTATGTTTTTTTTAGTATCTCTTTTTTTTTATAATTGATCCCTAATGTTTAGTCCTGGTTTCATCCCTCTCACGAGACAAATATTTCCAAAGTTAAGATTTTTGTCAGCATTCAATTCGTGTGACACAATTTTTCAATATTAATGGATTTTGCACTATTGGGACAAAAAGGTAAAGAGTTAATCAAATCATACATTAAAAAAAATGTCCTGCTTAAAAGTAATCAGATGTAAACTATTCTTAAATATAGACTAAGATAGTGAATTTTCATGGTACAAAGCAACTATAAATTTTCTTGGAGAAAGAAAAATTCAGAAAATATTTAGAAGTAGATGATAAAATGGAAGATAACATAATTGCATTTAATGAAGAAATATTTTCAATGCTTATTGCAATAAAATGCACATTCTACCAAATTAGTGGGGACTTAAGGATATAAAACTTTTGGGGGAACTTTATTTAGGTCGAGAAATTTCTTGTACCACTCATTTAGCAAGCATAAACAAACAAAGAGCTAAAACAATTGATAAGTGCATAAATAAATAAATAAATAAATATATTATATATTATTTGACTATATATCATTGGGTGTGTGGCAATATATTTTCATTTGAAAATTATAAATTTAAATCATATCTATGGAGAAGGGAGTGTAAGAGGGTGAGAGATATTTGGATTGATTTTTTAAAAAAAACTAATTAGTCAAACTCAGCCACAGTGCCTCTCACCCTCCGTTTTCTTAGGATTTAGGATTGACATCCTACCTTTTTTTTTTTTACAATCCAAACATCATAAAACACATGTATTTCAATATAACACTTTATTACCTTTTTTTTTACAAACAACAATCACTTTTAACAACTTCTACACGCATTTCAATGCTACTTTAACATCACCTAAAAATTCTTAAAACATTCAACATCCTACAAATATTCTGAAAACGAACATGCCCTTAGATTTTTTTTTTAAAAAAAATATTTCAATATTCAATAAAAATTTATGCTTGATCATTAACCTCAATTTATGTGAAAAACAATACAAAAATTTATAAAAATTCATATCACAAAACCTTCTAACCAAATATACTTTTTTACTCACATTTTCTAAAATAATAAATTTTAAAAACTCACTTTCCGGTTATCATTTCTACAACTCTACTATTCTCAAAAGCAAATAAAAAATTGGGGTAAACTCATAGTTAGCCTCGTATCTTTGAGGCAAAATCAAGTTACAACTCTTATTTTTCAAACCAACAATATGAGATTCTTATGTTTCAAAATCAATAATTGGAGACCTCCATGTTTCAAAATCACTCAATCTTCGCCCTCCCGTTTAAATTCACCATCAAATGAGATGGTTTTTTGTAAAATGACAAGAATGCCCTTGATAACTGTACGCAATGCATGGTCAACTTGTTCAGCACGAAACAACTTCTTTCTATTTCAGCATTTTTTTTCCTTCCTACGCTTTCCTCTCCTGTACCGTTCCCTCCTGAATCTGGGGACTACCAAACTTGAACATAATCGATATCACGTCCAATAATATCGAAGGTCCGATCACGTCAGATATTATGAATGCCAAGGCTCTTGGGCAATTGTTTGTCGGAAACAATAGGTTATCAGGTGAGTTTCCGACCGAGATCTCTAGAGCTACGTCGCTGGTGTCAATCCAACTAAACGACAACCAATTCTCGAGAAAGACTCCTCCGAGTGTCGGTGACCTGAAGCAATTGAACGTTCTTTATCTTCAGAACAACAAGTTCTCTGGATCAATTCCAGAGAAATTAATAGGCACTTGTGCGTCTCTCAGCAATATAAACATGGCTAGCAATTCGCTTTTGGGTCAGATCCCATCTTCGTTGGGATCTCTAACAACTCTGAACTCTCTGAATCTTTCCAACAACCAACTTTCTTACGAGATTTACGCAGAGTTTTTCCTCTCTCCGGCTAAGCCTTCTCGATCTATCGTACAACCTGTTGGCCGGTCCCATACCGCAAGCTCTGTCAATTGTGTTGAAAGTAGTAGTCCCACATTGCTTAACAATGTGGGGTGTGTGAGTTTGTAGGCTTATAAATAGAAGCCCCCTTGTAATGTTTTAAAATATAAGTGAGTTAACACAATTAATCCAATTGGGTGTTCCCCTAATTGACGTCTCACTTATCAAAGTTTAAAAATTTTTATTTTCTAACATGGTATCGGAGCAAGGTTTTCGGCTTAGTCCGGTTACCTCTTGGCGACCATCAGGCTTAGTACCGACTTTCTCCCGGCTTAGTACCGGCTTTCTCCCGGCTCAGTACCGGCGACCATCCGGCTTTCTCCCGGCTCAGTACCGGCATCCTCCCGGCGCAATACCGACGACTTCCCGGCTTAGTACCGGCAATCTTTGTAATTTTTTTCTGTAATTATTTTTGTAACTCCAAACTCAAGGTTTGTTGGTTTGTCCACCTTGAGTTTGCGGGGGTTGTGTTGAAAGTAGGAGTCCCACATTGCTTAGCAATGTGGGGTGTGTGAGTTTGTAGGCTTATAAATAGAAGCCCCTTGTAATGTTTTAAAATATAAGTGAGTTAACACAATTAATCCAATTGGGTGTTCCCCTAATGGATGTCTCACTTATCAAAGTTTAAAAATTTTTATTTTCTAACTAATTGAGGCGTATAACTGTAGGTTCAACTGTCCTACTTGTGTCTTTGGCGTGCTTCTTCTACTCGAGGAAAAGCGAAAAAGATCAAGGTCGTTCGTTGAGGGAAGAATCCTGGGACGTAAAGTCCTTCCACGTGTTGAGCTTCACGCAAAGTGCTACTCGCAAATGGGAAAGAACTTGCGATCAAGCATATATGGAATACGGATTCAAGTGGTAATGGCCGAAAGTGCCAGAATAGCACCACGCCGATGCTCTCTAAGCATGGGGGCAAGTCGAAGGAATTCGACACAGAGGTGCAGATGTTATGCTCAATAAGGCATGTGAATGTGGTGAAGCTGTATTGTAGCATTACAAGCGAGGACTCGAGCTTGTTGGTGTACGAGTATTTACCGAATGGGAGCTTGTGGGATCGGCTGCACACATGCGATAAGGTGAAGCTTGATTGGGAAACGAGGCACGAGATTGCAGTCGGCGCAGCCAAAGAGTTGGAGCATCTGCACCATGGGTGTGAGAGGCCGGTTATTCACAGAGACGTGAAGTCTAGCAACATACTGCTGGATGAGTTTTTGAAGCCAAGTGGCGTTCGGGTGGAGCGAGAGTAGGGGGAGGGACGGGGGATAAAGTGGCAAAGACAGTCTGGTCATCCACCAATCACTTATTAAGGACATTCTAGTTATTTCACGAAAAATTGTCTCATTTAACGGTGAATTTAAATGGAGGAGAGAATTGAGTGATTTTGAAACATAGATGTATCAAATTGTTGATTTAAAAAATAAGGGTCTTAACTTGATATTGGCCCAAAGATATGAGGTTAATTATGAGTTTACCCTAAAAAATTATATCTCAAATTTTTTTCTTAATCATTTTAAAAAATAACTTTTCAAAGCCAAACCACATATGACCGTAAGTAGGGGGTGTAAGTCCAGTCCGGCCACCGGCAGAGCTCCGGCTCCGATTACAGGAATATGAGATCCGGTTCTTCCAAGAATCGGAATCAGAAGTCGATTTGGAGTTTTACCGAAATCGGAAGCAGAAGCGAAAGTTTTCGCCGGTTCAGCAGAAAACCGATTCCAGATACTTTTTTATTAACTAAATAGTAAAACGACGTCGTTTAGTTGATTTGTTTTGAAAAAAAATATAATACCGTAGATCAAAACAACATTCTATTACCTTCCCCCACCCTCTCCTTCGCGGCCCTCTTCACTCCTAATTCCTCAGTCCTCACAGTCACTCCCTCAGCTCTCTCTCTATTCATCGTGTTCGTCTGCCATTAGTCTATCTCTCTATTCTCTCTCTCTGAGCTCCAGCAGGCGGCGAGTGCAACGGTCAACCTCTTTGTGAATCGTTTTCGGGCTGCCTCTCTCTATCTTTGTATGTATCTCTATCTCTCTCTCTAGTCTCTATCTCCACTATCTATCTCTTTGTCTCTCTCTCTCTCTCTCTCTCTCTGTCGCCATCTCCCCCTCTCTCAATTTCAAATTGTTAACATATTTTTGTAAATTGTTGTGAACTTGTGACTTTCGTGAACCTGTTAGAAAATGTGAATTGTTGTGATTGCGAACTTTATCTGTTAATTATTTAGTTATTGTGAACCTGTCATTTCATTGCAAACTTGTGAATCTGTTAATTATTTAGTTATTGTGAATCTATTAATGACTTTTGTATGGAATTTAAGTTGGTAACGTATGTGTGCATTTTGTGACAGATTATTGCCATACAATCAATTTGGTTAATTTTCACATTGAACAGGCTGTGCACAAAATTTTTTGGGGTAAACTCATAGTTAGTCTCATATCTTTGGGGCAAAATCAAGTTACTACCCTTATTTTCCAAACCAATAATTTGAGATTTTACATGTTTCAAAATCACTCAATCCTCGCCCCTCGTTTAAATTCACCGTCAAATGAGACAGTTTTTCGTGCGCTTGCGTCTCGCGTGCGTCTACTCCACTCAAATTGACGAATATGCCCTCAGTAAGTGTGACATCTATCTTCCCCATCTCTAGCACGAACTCAGCTCCCCCCTCTTTCGTCCCCGTCTCACCTTTTCCCACGAGTTGATTCCAAACGAGTAACATTCCAGGGAAGATTTGAATCACACTCGAAAACGAAGCTCAAGGCCGAATGATTCTTCCATATCACTGAGACAGTTCAACATTCAAGTTCAAATACATGTTGTCGTGATCAAGGTCTTTCCACTTTTGCCATCCGAGGTATCATCTCGAGTTCAAATCAAACTCCCCAGCCTCTCTCCACCCATCCTACATGCATGCTTCTCCATTTTCAGACTCTTCATCATTCAAGAAATCTTCAGATGGCTCTTGGGTATTGTTTCCCCATCCATTTATCATCTCATTTGCATTACCTCCTTGTTCATGCTCTCCCATAATTGCAGCATCGTTTACTTGGAACCCAAGTGCACTCGCTCTTATTGGGCCTCGTGCCATCATTTCTGCAGAAGCCTGCGACTCGGCCCGAGCTTGCTCTGCCTGAACCATGGTCATTCGCAGTTTAGCCTCATGAGCTTCACGACCAGCCTTCTCTCCGTGGAGGGGGTATTTATCACAACTATTTTTGATGAGGAAAATAGCAGGCATATGGTCTCCATCGGAGCCCTGCGTGACATACGGTTCATGGCGTGCTTTAGGTTCAAGTTATGGTGGATGGCTCAGAAGATGGGCAATAAAGGGTGGACATTCCACTGGAGACGCAGTTCCTACTGGTTAAGACAAAATATGGGTCTCATCTTGAATCGGATGATGGAACGAAGAGAACCAAATCGTCTACACAGTTTTCCTTTCCCATAGTAGAAGGCTCCTTCCGGGCTTGCTTACAAGGCAATGCTCAAGACGAGTTGGAGCTCTGTCTCGAGAGTGGTGACGCAGACACCAAAGCGTCGACAATTACATACTCGTTGTTCATCAGCGCCGGTACAAATCCTTTCGTCACGATAACTGACGCAATAAGAATTGTTAAGTTGCACCTAAAGACTTTTCGTCCACGTCATGAAAAGAAATTGCCCGACATTGTTGACTACTTCAGGTGGTGCACCTGGGACGCGTTCTACCAAGAGGTGACCCAAGAAGGCGTTGAGGAAGGCCTCGAATCTCTTGCCGCCGGTAGGACTCCCCCAAAGTTCGTGATCATCGACGATGGATGGCAATCTGTAGGTAGGGACCCTCAGGAAGCGGACAAGAGCGAAAAGAAAGCGTTACCCTTACTTAGGCTGACCGGGATCAAAGAGAACTCGTGCCATCATTTCTGCATGAGCCTGCGACTTGCTCTTATTGGGCCTCGTGCCATCATTTTTGCATAAGCCTGCGACTCGGCTTGAGCTTGCTCTGGAACCATGGCCATTCGCAGTTTAGCCTCACGAGCTTCACGACCAGCCATCTCTCGGGACTCGAGCCAGCTTCCCCCAATTACTGACCCACGAGATCTTTGTCGCGGTCAACTTATCTGAAGAAAAACTTTGGTCTTCGTCTAGGAACAAAGAGAACAAGGGCCGTCTGGTCATCCACCAATCACTTATTAAGGGCATTCTGGTCATTTCACGAAAAATCGTTTCATTTGACGGTGAATTTAAACGGGAGGGCGATGATTGAATGATTTTGAAACATAGGGGTCTCAAATTGTTGGTTTGAAAAATAAGGATAGTAACTTGATTTTACCCCAAAGATATGGAGCTAACTATGAGTTTACCCCAAATTTTTTATAGGATTGTATTAGTTTGTAATGCATATTCGAGGTTGTGTTAATATCTGTTAGATACCATTGATGCATGATTTGTGAATTTCATGTTGATATAATTTGTGAATCTGCTATTAAATTTATTATATTGCATTGTTATATTGAATTATTATTTTTATAAAAGATGTTTAAATGGGTAAAAAAAAATATGGTGCAAATATTGTCAGATTCGGAAGCAAAAGTCGACTCTATCTCGTTAAGGACCGAATATCGAAATGTAAAACTTCACTCGTCAACCCCAAACGGCTAACAGTAAGTTGTCCGTTTGTTAAAGTGCACAACGTGGGGATATATAATAATACTTAACAAAGACTGAAATAGAAAAAGAACAACAAAGTCAATTATTTAAAGCCAAAAGTGTGGTCAGGCTCGTCGATATTTCCAACTCATGAAGAACACGACACGGGTCAGGCGTAAGGCCAAAGAATGAAAAAACATTTAAAAGGAATTATAATTTTGCCTCGTTTCCTCCAACCCCAACCTGCCACGTCCACAGCCGCATCCAAGTTTCTTTCCCCCCTCGAGGACTCCCCGGAAGTCTTCAAAATATATGCTGACTAGGACACAAATGCACTGACTCTCTGTATCTCCAAAAAAAAAAAAGTCTTCAGACAAAGTATTCGAGATGGAAAAAGTCATCGAAAAAAATTGTTGCTAACCTAACGTGGTTATTTCTGATAAATCCTAACAACGTTATTCAGTTATTTTTAGTGATCGCGACCTTAATTAGTAAGTAGTTAAATTTCTATATATATTTAAGTGGAGGCGACCTCACTTGGGTGCACCAACTGTCTGTGCAAAGGGAGAATAAAAAAATGTGGGGAAGAAAGTAAAGAAAATCTAGAGGCCACATGAACTTGTGGCTGAGAATCAAGCTCCTGTGTTGACGTGGCATTCACCTCTTGTTTATGCAGTCGACTTACGTCGAATGCCAACCGAGACCCCCTAGCCCAAAGAAAAACTTCGCGCGTTTCCCCCCCGTCACCTGCTGCTTGGTTGCCCAGAAAATGCAAGAAAATAAAGACCCTGCCATCAGGCTCTTCGGCAAGAAAATACGCTTACCGTCGGACGAAGATACTCCGACCTTCTCCGGTGACGACCTGTCCGCCAGTACTCTGGAGAATGAAAAGTGTTGCGGAGTAAGAGGAGAAGAACAAGAGGAACCCGAGAAGGTACAGTTCGAACAGTCAAAAGAGCGTTTTGCTGTGCCTTCTTTCGAAATTGGAGGATAACCCATTCGTTAAAAATATTAAAAGAGTTGGTGGGGCGGTTTCACTTTTTTCACTTTTTTTTTAATGGGCATGGTAGAGAGCTCTGGCAGTTTTTTTTTTTGGTCTTTCATTTTTGTGGTCAGTGGGCTTTACTTTATTAAATTCTGTTTTTTCGTTGAAGATACCGCTTCTATTTAGATTGAGTCTTGGAGCTTTAATCTTTCTTTTCCTTTGTTGGGGGAACTCATTTAGTTTTAGACTTAAAAGTGTTAAGAAGCAGAGAAAAAGTTAGAAATGAAATTGTGCAGAGTTTTGCTTTCCTTTAATTAGGGGATAGGGTAATTTGACCCACTCTTTTGAGCTTCGTTGAGTTTTACTTTTTTGAAATGCTAAAATATGTCTTTCTCAGTTCTTATACAACCCCATCAGAGTACTGTTCAGATATTTTATTGTCCGGATTGTCATTTACGCACTGTCGTAAATCCGTTTCTGGATAATTGGAGTTACTGATTTCAAAGAACAGTACATCGACCTCCCATTACCCAGTTTTCAATTCGTATATTTTGACAAACCCGACTTAGAATGATCTCATTTTCAGTCGCAAGATTTTACTTTATTTCCACCTTCCAGATTCTTTGGTTTATACTCTGTTTAGTGCTTATCAGCCTGTTCAGGCGTTGTGTTTTCCAACTCAAATATTGGAAGTGTTTCCTGTTGTGTATCTGAATCTGTTATTCACGAATTCAACTTTCGTTTCTCATCTGGCTTTTCTCTAATTATGAAATAAATAAAAAACGAAAAGTTCTGTTCTTTATGCAATTGCATAGTACTGATATGAATTTGATTTTCTCTAATTATCTAGAAGTTTCCTACCCTCCTTTGATTCTACGCAACAGGGTAAGCGGCTTCTATAAAGTTCTGGAATCTTTGGAATTGCAGAGTATTATATTGGACTACAAGAAGGTCACAAAAGACCGGTTTGATAGATGGCCACTATGAATCCCTACGTTTATTCTACTCTTTTGTTGCTTGTTCTCTAATGTTGGTGCTGTCATGCCGACTAACCTCAAATCTGAACAGAAGTTCATTCAAGTACTTTTACGTGATTTCTTATTAAATGAAATCCTATGTTCAATTTGCAGGATCCACCAGCAAAGGAAGGCACTGAAACAACAAAACAAGAAGATGATCCACCTCGGAACACAGAAGAGCCAACAGATTCAGAAACACTGCCAGATGCTAATGTGAATCCTAACACGCCCTCTATAGAGGAAGAAAATGCAAAAGCAAAAACTGCCAAGACTGAGAAAGAGCAGAGTGGTACTACCAACTCACAAGAGCAAACACTGCAGAAGCCGGATAAAATTCTTCCATGCCCTCGCTGCAACAGCGTGGACACAAAATTCTGTTACTATAATAACTACAATGTCAATCAGCCGCGTCACTTCTGCAAAGCCTGTCAAAGATACTGGACTGCAGGTGGTACAATGAGGAATGTGCCAGTGGGAGCTGGACGACGTAGGAACAAGAACTCTGTTTCACAGTATCGCCATATCACCATCTCTGAAGCTCTCCAAGCAGCTAGAATTGATACTCCAAATGGAGCTCAGTATCCGACATTGAAAAGCAATGGCAGAGTCCTCAGCTTTGGCTTAGATGCACCCATATGTGATTACATGGCTTCTGTTCTGAATCTTTCAGACGAGAAGGTTTTTAATGGTACCCAGAATGGACATCATAGTTTTGCGGAAAAGAAAATTCTTGTTCCTGGCAAAGTAGGTGAAAATGGAGATGATTGCTCGAGTGGATCTTCAATCACAATTTCGAATGCGATGGACGAAGTAGGCAAACATTGCCCTCCAGAACCATTTATGCGAAGCCTCAATGGCTTCCCTCCTCAAATTCCATGCCTCCCTGGTGTTCCTTGGCCTTATCAATGGAATTCACCACTACCACCTCCAGCTCTCTGCCCTCCAGGATTTCCTATGCCATTCTATCCAACACCTTATTGGAACTGTGGTGTCTTGGGCACTTGGAACCCTTGGCTGTCTCCACAATCTTCTACTAACCAAAAGTCTCCAAGATCCAGTCCAAATTCTCCTACGCTGGGGAAGCACTCAAGAGAAGGTGACATGCTTAAACCAGACAATTCGGAGAAAGAGGAGCCACCAAAACAGAAAAATTGGTGCTTTTTGGTTCCCAAAACTTTAAGGATTGATGACCCAAGTGAAGCTGCAAAGAGTTCTATATGGACAACTCTTGGAATCAAGAATGAGTCTGATAGCGGGGGAGGACTGTTTAAAGCCTTTCGATCAAAGAGTGATGAGAAGAATCACATGGCTGAATCATCTCTACATCTGCGGGCAAACCCTGCTGCCTTGTCTAGATCCCTCAACTTTCATGAGAGATCATGAAGTGGTAGCTTATGATGTAATGACAGGTTGGAAGTGAGATTTTGGATTCCACTCAGTTTGGAGTGAGCTCGAAGTGCTAGCAAGTAGCAGGCATCCAGCGTTAGGTCATTTTGGTTCACCAGCCTCGTTGCAACCGAAATTGGAGAGCAAATCTGTTGGGACCGAGAACTTGGAGGAGTTCTCTCAATATCAGACGATTATTCTTGGAGTTATAGTGGGAATGGAAACTAATTTTGTCTTCTTGTAACGGTGTGAGAAGGTGCCTTTTGATGTACTTAGTTTCCTGGGTAAAGTTTTCATGTACAGATTTATATGTATGTGAGATTAATGGGGGAGAGTTGGAGAAGATCTTTAGATGTATAAAAATCCAGATGTGTTTTAAAAGATTCCTAAAGCAGGAAAATGGATTCTCCCCTCCCCTTCCTTTTTAAGCCCTCACACTATTAAGGTAATCTAAAACAGGAGTCTCAAGTATTATTTTTGACACATAGAGTCCAAGAATTATCAAATTTCATCAATTTGCGCCTTTAAAAAAAATTTCAACTATCAAACTTGAGTCACATGTGTTATAAATGAGCTATGCGGTATGATTTTGACCGTCAAAATTTTATTTCAAAACACAATTTAATTTATTGTGAAAGTTAGAGGACTTAATGTGTCAAGATTGATGATTCGTACCCTTATTTGAAATTGTATTAATATTTAAATGACTCAAAGTTTCCACATAAAATAAAATTGTAAGAAAGAACTCATATTTGTCACTTTTTGTTTATGAAAAGCCACGCACTCCCTTATCGTCATAAATGAGAGAGACAAGCTTCAATCTATCATCCCTTTGCAATTCTTGCTGAGAGATTTTCAAATGCATGAGACCCCATCTTCCATATCCACTTGTTTTATTAATATAATATTATATTATGCCTGCCAAGAGAAAAAAAAACACCAAAGCAATGAAGTTGAAGGGAATAAAAGACTATTCTTTGAAGGGAAATGAATTGCAATTAATATTCTCTTGGATGCAGTGGCGGATCCAGGATCTAATTTGAAGGGGGTCGAACACATAAGGCGAAATGACAAAAAAAAAATTCCAACGTAATGTAAAAAGTGTATTAGAAGTTAAAATATCGAAAATTAAGGATTAAAAAGCATTAAAAATTTTAAAATACACGTACATACTATTTGCTAAGACTGAAAGTGACAATTAGATCCTACTAATTTGCATCTTATATATATATATATATAAGAAAATGATAGTTTGAGCAGCAGAAACTCAATAGAAATTCAAGGGCATGAAAAATCCTAAACAAACAAAAATCAGCTAAATAATTAATTCGGGACCCAAAAATATGAGTGAGTTTCTATTTATTTTCGAAAAAAATTAGAAATTTCTAGGTAGAAACCTCTATAGCCCTAAGATATCCAAACCAAATCAATCTCATCCTCCAACAATTTCACAACTCACAAAATTTTAAACCCTAAAACATTTTTAGCATACTAAATAAATGAATTTTTCTACTGAATTGTAGAGAGAGAATCTTGGATAAAAGGACATACTATGGGTCGGAGGTCAAGCAATTTTCAAGTGTAAAATCTCGAGGATCCTGCAAAAATTGAAACCATCAAAAATCTAAATAATGAGATTGAGAGAGAGCTGAGAGTCAAGGGTGATATACACACTAGAATTTTCAGTATCAAGTACTACAAAAATAGTATGGACAAAAATAACTGAGAAGTATTGCATTATAATTCCTATATAGTATGAAGAATTTGTTGTTAACTATAAATTGTCCAAATTGTTCAATAAATTGTCAGTGTCCTATAGACTACCAGGGGATTTACCATCGTTAGTATTCAATTGCAAAGATATTAATTAGGTTTGATCAAAGCACTAGTTGCCTCACAATGTCTAGTTAAGATGCAAATATCAAATTGTAGTACACCTCAGTTCTTACCACTACAAATAGCAAATCTTCCACTCCAAAGAAAATATACTTTAAAAACTAAAGAAAGAAGTAATAAAGAGGCTGCATGTATAACTAAGATACACGTATACTCATTTCCAGGAAAAATAAAACCCAAAAAACTTGATTTCTCTAGCACCAGGTGGTCCAGGTCCACGTAGAAGGAGGTCCACATTTGCCAAGTAAAAATAATCTGACGATTTCTCTAGCAACTTTAACTTGTCAAGGCTACTGGAAGTAGAGGCAATCAATACACACTTAAAATCAGGCCCTGCAGGCTTAAAACCAGGGTTGACTTGGGCCTATGGGGATCGGGCTCCCATGGCCCAGACCAATTTATAATAAAAAATAATAATTTTTTTTTTTGACATGTAATAACTTTTTTTTCCCTATCCAATGGGGGGCGGCCGACCAGGGCCGCACCCCTGGATCCGCCTTTGCTTGGATGTCGCCAAAGCAATGGAAGTTATTCCTTACAGCTATACACCTATGCGAGACAAGAATACACAGGGGGGGCCATGGTGGGGGGCGGAAGAATTGACGGTGACGAAAACACCAAGCTGACCCCGTGATAAACTCAAATTAACTTGTAGAAAATGAGCCAAATTTCTATCCTTTTCAAGCTCAAAGGGCCGAAACAAGTCCACAAAATTCTCCGGTCTTCTACTACCTCTTCCTCCCTCTTTGCCCCTTGTTCCATAAATATAAACCATTTTTTTCCTTGATTAATGAGGTGAAAGAAAAAAAAGTGGTCTTATTGGGCAAATCCACACATCATCTCTTTAAAAAAGTCTTTAACTGTTGAAGGGTTGGTGTAACTTTATAAATCACTCTTAACGTTATCTTCCGCAACTTGATTGTAAATTTTAAGGTTACCTAAGGGTATGTTTGAGAGTGAAAATTTTAGGTATTGGGGTTTGAGAAATATTATTAAGTAAAGAAATATTATGGGAGTTGGTGAAAAGTGAAGAGAGAGAAGATTTTTAATATTTAGGTAGATTTAATTATATGGTGACTTTTTTACTAGTAAACCTAAAATTTTGAGCCCAATTAATTGAGGTTCAAACATGAGTCCATTAGTTTTTGAAGTATGGTCAGGATCTCAAATTTGTCCCTAGGATTTATTTCGTTTTATACTGGTCTAAAGAGAATCTTTGTGTCTTGAGATGATTATTTCGTCAATTTGTTGGCTCCGTTAAAAATCTTACATGGCTAACAAGAACAAGTCACTATCAATTGCAAACAGTCAAATATCCTTAAGTCAATCTAATTGCGAAGTTGGACCGATTGTCAATTTAAAATGCACATGAAACTGTCTACACTATTTGGGCCTAAAATACCTGCTCATAAAAGTCATGCTAGATAGGTTTTTGTAAAGACAGTGCACCTCCCAATGACTTGAGGACACATATGCATGTTTAAGCCCCAATTAATTGGGCTCAAAATTTTAAGTTTACTACTAAAAAATTCACCACAAATTTTATTATTATTATAATATTTATTAAAAATCTTCTCTCTTCATTTTTTCACCAACTCCCATAACATTTCTTTATTTTTATAATATTTCTCAAACTCCAATACTCAAAATTTTCACCCTCAAACATAATCTTTTGAGATTAGTGGTGACACGTCCTTGTTATTCACGTGGAATTTATTATCTTAAAGTCAATCTAGTTGATGGAATGACCCTTTCATCAAAAAAAATCTCCATAATATAGTATAAAACAAAATAAACTCTAGTGATCCACTGAGAATCTATTCATACTCCTGGATTAATTAAATCTATCCCAAAGAATGTGTTGTATCCAAATATGGTCTATTTACTTTGAGAAATGTTGGGCGTCCTGCTGGGCATCCCGCCAGCGTCCCGCTGGGGGACGGGGCTGTGGGGCCCCACTGCCACGTCCCCCAGCGGGGCGCCCAGCATTCCCCATTTACTTGAGAGAGAGAGAAAATCGTTCTGAACATTTCACAATACCAGTATACTATTCACATCGAATAGGGTGAGAGAAGAGTAGGTGGGAGGGAAAGGTGGCTAGAGCCTAGCGAGACCAGCTCCTCCTAGTAATGACAAAAACGCGGATGGTTTGACTAAGTTCAACTCTTGGAGGACACATCAAATATTGCTGCGTTTGCCAACATAAACATCCCCAAAATATTATCTCACTCCTAATAAAATAATCCAATATAATATCTCTCTCTCCTATCAAAAAATATAAAAAATTACAAAAAATATAAAAAATTACCTCTCTCTTCACCTTTTCACTAAAATCAATACCAACACATATTCTCATACCAAAAATATTACAACACAAACACAATAGATGTGTGTATCAAAGTGTGGTAAGGACAAAGAAAGAAAAAGATATTTCGGTGCTACAAGCAAATGCTGGCCACATTACTACTGTTGCGTTTGCACCAAATATTTCACAAAATATTTTATTAATTTTCAATAAAATACTATAATATAATTTTTTTATTAAAAAATTAAAAAAAATATAAAAAATTATCTCTCTCTTTATTTTTTCACTAAATTTAATACTAAAAATTTTACTACACAAACATAACCTACGTAGAAAAAGAGGGTAGTATCACTATGGGAATCCTTTCGGCATTCTCTTTTGCTTTCTTTTCTTTATAGTCTATGCTCTTTTCTTTTTGTTGTGCGAAAGCAACTGTCCAATGCTTTTCAGCCATATTCACCACAGACTGGCCCAAGACTCCAAGCCGAGAGTGCGTTTTCCTAGTCAATTCCTTTCGCCATTTGGTTCAATAATCTGCTTGCATTTAATGCTCTCTGCTCCCACTTTGTCAAACGGAACAGAAAGTGGACCACCCACCTTATCGGCTTATCCCGAGCAGAGGCGGCTAAACAGTGATATTGGTGTGACAAAGTTTCGGGTGATTAAAATTTTAAATATTTAAATAGATAAAAATAAAAAATATTTTATATTCATTTTAATTAAAATAAATGACTTGATGAAAAGAAAATTTATTTAATAATTATTTTATTAAGTTAAATTTTTTATCACCGTAAAATTTTTACATACAAATTCAAAGAATATAAACTTTGCAATATTTAATATTTATAATGTCTATATGGAATGCTGCAATTTCATCTTCTAATTAATTATATTTGCCTCTATTTTCTATCATGTGTTTGGTTTCTAAGATTTTTAAATATTTATGTTGAAACTTTAAGCTAAGAATAAACCGAACATGGTGTAAGCGGTCGAAAAAATAATTTATAATATTTTTAAAAAAAAAATTAAAGGAGGACAATAAACATCTCAAAATAAAGTAAAAAGGCGAGTTAATTGCTGGAATTTTGTAAAATTCTTACTTCTTAGAGGGAAGTCTTATCACATAACGCAATGAACAGGCATGTCGTCTTAAGATGTCAATCTTTGTCTCGATTGTGCTTTTCCTAATAATTGACTCGAGACTCTTATGTGCCTAATGGGTTCCCAAAAAAAGAAGAAGCATATTCCATTGGAGACTCACGCTGTGCAAAACCGATCCACATCACAAAAGGTGAATCATTTCCACTAATTTAAGGTACTTTTTTACACTGATTAGATATAAGTTTTTTTTCTGAGAACTTGGGCGGCCTTTCCTTTCCCATTATTTCAATCCATTAAGAAATAAAAGCCACTAATAAATGTTGACAATTCTTGAGAAAAGGGAGTTGAATCATTGGGACTCAGAGTCAACCTCCCACTATAACTTTATCCCTTGTGGTGGTAGTGCTACTTTTGTTAATAAAATTGTGGACATTGAAGTGGCAGATCACCAAAGAAAAGAAGCTAGAAAGATGGCAAATGGTGGATTATAAAAGCGCATCGTTTTCCCCCAGTTAACTGTACTCTATGCAGTGTGCAGTCGCTAGCTGCCATGCCTTCACAACTACTGATCTCAAGACACAACTCAGAGCATGTCAGCGTTTTTGGTTTGTGCAAAAATCAAACGTATGACTCAAACAAAACCACACATGGAAAGTTGTTTGGCAACCCAGAAAAAAAAAAGTTGTTTGGCAGGCTAGAAGCTATGTTTAGTTGACATGTAGTGCCTCATCTAAAGGAAAAGAAGAAGAAAACGAAAACGAAGCTGGAAACAACTCCTATGAAAAAGCTCTTAAAATATATATACTTTGACATAGAAAGCTCCAAGAGGGAAAAAATAAATGAAGAAAAAAAATAAGGTAAACGAAAACGAAGCTGGAAACACCTCCTATGAAAAAGCAAGAATAAAATAGTAGTGGGCTGGTAAGGAAAGCGATTTATATGCTCTCCGGAAGTAATGCAAATGGAGGCATAGGGGGTGACGGTGAGAACTCGGTTGCATTAGCCCCAAGGTGACCACATTTCTTTTGTTGAATACATTCATTAATGAAAAGAGAACGCTAAGAAAAAAAAAAAAAAGATAACAGCAAGTAGCAGGCAGTAGGCACAGAGGCCAAATATGAAATACCATCAAACAATTTACACATTTTAGCACACATGTTAGCACAAATGTCATGACACTAAATTAAGCACTTGTCGTGAAGCTGAACTGCGTTCAGCGAGCTAGGAGACTAGGAGGTAGCTAACCGTAAGTACGTTTCATTGAAAAACCTAACCTAACAAAAACATTTTTTGCCCCATGGGAACAGAAGGCCATGAAGGTCACCAAAATGTATCGATCATTATCAACATTATACAGAAGGTAATTAGCACCTTCTGTGCAGTTTCATACAGATTCAAGTGTATACAATGAGCTTAAGTCGCTGGGCGGATCCACACAATGCATAAACCTGTGACATGTCCTACTGCCTGTAGGAGTAAACTTCACAAGAAGTTACCACCCTACAATCTCTATTGAATTCGACACCCTCCAGTGTCCTGCGCACGTCGGGTATTGCCGTAGGCAGAAAGTTCAAGAAGATCCATGTCGCGATCTGCAATTCATATGAAAAAATTGTTGAGAATTTCAATTACAAAAATCCGGTAGATCCCTTAATGAGTACTTCTAAGCAGGGGTGATACTCAGGGAGGGGCTCATGCACTGTCTAGTTTATGGGTCATGGGGTACCTGAAACTCGGCAATAAGAACTTTTCTGTATGAGATCAGCTCTTGACATCCCAATCCGATTTCCCTTTGACCGATTAACAGTTGCCTGCAATATAAGTGACAAAAGTTGACTTAACTGAATAAGAAAACCAAATAAGAAACCGCTAGTTGGGCTAAGAAATTGCTTCAAAGACATACACTGAAAGTAAACTTCAGCTCAGACATAAATGGAAAGACATTTGAAAGAACTAGCCATATTTTAATATCAAAAAGAAATTAATTATGACTGTACTATGAGTGAAATTAGATTTCCCCAAATACCTTCAAAATTATCTAAAATTAAAATCTTTAATTTCTAGTTTCAAGAGCAAATTGCAAATGAGGTGGTAATTTGAGTGAGAAGAGCGTGATTTTTCCTAATTTTACTTAGGGAACATATGTATACTCCACTCAAATTTCATTATACAAGACTACCAACGGAAACCTAGTTGGCATCTCCCATCAGTTTGATGAAGTAACTGAATCCCATTCTACTGAAACATTTCTGCAGCACAAACATGCGACAAAGAAACTACCCAAATTTGCAAAAATTCACAAAATAAGTATACACTAGTGGAGAATAGAAAAGAAAGACTCAACATAGATTTGATAGTAATGTATGCTAAAAGGAGACAAGCTATTTACCTGCAAAACTTGACAATTTTCAAGTGTGCTTTGTCCTCCCTGAAATTTGAAAATAGTCAAATTATCAGGCAAATGTTCCCAGAAGAACAAAAAAGACAAACAACATAGCAAAATTACTTCAGCACTAATTGCCCCAAAGAACCCTTTCAAACAACTATAACCAAAATAGATCATTCTGAAACTGGAATCATGAACAGAAAGACACCATTTACACTTCTGGCAATTGTTTGGTATCTCAAGGTAGCCAACACACTCTCATTTATTTTTGGGTACTCAAAGATAACTCTAATGTAAATCTTTAAATACTTCTGATGTGATGAGTCCTAACTAGGAATATCTTTTGTTGAAGGATTACAAAATTGTAGACCAGACTCTTTGATACTAATTGGCCATTCAAGAGACAAGAAGACGAAAAAGAGAGAACATCAACCTGTACATAACCTAGAAATAAAACAACCACATTAATCTGGACATCATTTGGATGATATGTTCTTTCTGATCTATAGTTCAAACTTGAAACACATGAGCCACCAAGTGACATTGAGTTTATTAGTATGCATATATGTATGCAAAAATGTTAGTTGATTACTTGTGAAGTTTTAGTAAACAAGTTACTGCTTAGTTACACCACTTCACGCTTGAAGGACTCTCCAACAGAACTTCCCTTAAAAAAGATCAACACAAAATTTTTTGTTCTTTTCATTAGGTTTTGACCACAGAATCTTGCCATGAGAGATAACTAGATAGTTAAAAAGCTTGCTTTTTGAGTATCTGATCCCCTTTGAATGTACACCCATGATCACTGTGATCAACATGGATGACGCATCAACTCTCCTTTTGGCATTAAAAATCTTGTGATAGAATACTGTATCTAATATTCCCTTTCCATTCTTCATTTTGGCTTCAGCATCTTTCTCGTCTACTCCGTGCTTAAGTTTGCTTGATGAGTCAATTAAAATTCATGAAGCCTTCTATTTGTTATTCTCCTCATTCAAAGTATCTCAACTCCTAAAAATAGATTCACATTGCCATGGAATTGGAACACAGAGGATCACAATTGTCACAACTTTAGGGAGTAGCACCCTCTCCCAATCAAGTCATCTTTGCTCAATAGAAGGTTAGGAAAGCGAGTTTCTTCCCTAAACATGCTACTAAACTGGTTGTTCGGCAAGCAAAAACTAGTGTCTGACTGACAATCATCCCATCTATATCAATCCCCACCAGCCGTCTGATGTTACAACAAGTTTCTTTTGTTAAGCCTGAACCAGTATCTTTCAGAATCTTTGTTTGGACCAGGCACTAGTGGGAGAATCCACCCAAGGCTTGAAACTCACTGTCCTATTGGCATTATATCAGGGACCGTTAAGCTTACTAATGTTGCGGCAAAAGAGAGATTTTCCAATGTGTACAAATTCATTTGAAGGCCACCTTGAGCTCTGAAATGGAATGCAGACAAGGAGTCCTAAGGGGTACCCATCCGAATATTTAAAAATACTGAAGAAAAAGGAAAAGACGAAGAAAGTCATTATTTGTGAGAATGACACGAAAACCAATCGAACAATGCCCATAAAGGACAAATTACGACAAAAACATGGAATTTATACATGTATAAAACAAATGCACCCAAAGCAGACCCTCAATTTCCAGAACCAAAGCAAACCCACTTGCAAAAAACCCAGCCACGAATCAAAGCCCATTAAAACAAAAAATTTCCGAATTTGAGTACCTTAGAGTAGGGGACAATGTGATCATAATCATGACAGAGACATCCTGGGCACCCCACGAGCTTCCGAAACACGATGTTGCCGACCGCGTCTCGGCGCCACCGGTCCGGGTCTCGGCCTCGGACCTTCTCGGACTTGTCCCAACACTGCTGCTTCACGCTGTACGGGAAGCTTCGGGGGTTGGAGTCCGAGGAGATTCGGAGGCCTTCGAAGAGGGTGGTTGTGTCCTCGGTGACGAGCTCGCGGTCAAGGCGAGAGGTAGAGGGAGTGAGTGTGGGTCTCTCAGGGCGCGACCCCGGGGAGGTGGGGTCGAGGCCAGAGGAGGAGAGGGTGGTTCGTGACTGGTCCCTGAGGGGCGAGGATGGGGAGCTACGGCTACGGCTTCGGCTTCGGCCTCTCTTTGGTTCTTTGGTCGTCCTCATTTTCGCTTGAGAACTGAGAGATAGTGACGCCAAAGGATCTCAGAGAAGGGAGTATATCCGTAGTTGGGGAAAAGATAGCATTAGCAGACGATTGGTTTGGATAGGCCTCTGTAATTATCGCCAACAAAAGACCCTTCCCCTCTATGCAGGGAGCTTAAAGACCTTTTTTTTTATTATTATTATTTCTAATTTAAATACCATTTAATCATTTTTAAGATCTTAACAATGCACGCTCTCTGTAGAGCTCTATACTGATGTTATTAGAGTAGTAAATGGTAGATGTTTAGGTTATCAATTTCTGAGGGATAAACTCAATAGCTCGAAATTTAACGATTTTAACGCAAAAACTGAACTTGAAAAAACAAAGGTTATGTTAGTTTCTAAATTTTTTTAGGATTTAAATATATTCGCAAGATCTACTACAGAATTCAAATACAGACAACAATATATTTTACACAATTTCTAACAATTTTTTATTTTTTTATTCAACATAAATTTTCTCTCTATACTTTTTTACATGACTCTAATATTTTTTATTAAATAATTACATCAAATCATCTATCTCTCAACTTTATATAAATATCAATAAAATATTATTTAACATAAATATTTATAATTTCTCTAAAATCCTAAAGATTTTTACTCAAACTCGACACAATGATCCATAAGAGATGCAGGATGGGAGACTCTACCATGTGGTCCCCCCATATTGCTTTAAGCTATTTGCTACAGACAGAAACGGCATAGATTTTATTGGGTTCAGGGGATTTGAATCCATAAGCCTTATAGACTCTCCCTAGTTCTGTGTGGAAAAATTTCGGCCTAACCAGACACGTTGGGATGCCTGAAGGGTTACATTTCAATCTGGGCTCCTCGGATTGCATCAGATGGGTCAACTGGTCAGGTGGGCCTATTGTCCAATCCCCACTGTTCGTCAAAAAGTAAGTTCAGCCGAGTGTAAACTTACGGACTCCTTTTTTTTTTTTTTAACCAGGCAAAAAAAGTCCTCAAAAGGATATGGCCATCAGTAAGTAGGTTGTTCACTGTGCGCCCGACCTGACCAAATAGTATCGGACTAGACTCTGGCGTGGGAGGGTCCAAAACACTGGAGCCCGTCCAAAATTTGGTCTGACCTTAACCGAACCAACCCACCCGCTTAATCTTTGCAAGTCCCAACTCTCGTAGTCTCTTTCTCACTTTTAAAAGTGAACAACCGGAAATTCGGTCCGATTTTTGGACCAAAATTCGGTGAATTTTCGGTTGTACTTAAAATTAAGAACCGGACCGGACTATAAGCGATCCTGGCCGATTTCTCTTTTTTTTCTTAAGCTTTAAGTTTTTTATTTTTAACTCACATCTTAAGATAAAAAAAAAATTAGTTGCAAATGTCTTAAAAAAACTTAATTACCATAAGTCAAAATAAAAAAATTATAAAAGTGTAAAAAATTGTTATGTTTGTATTAAAAAAATAAAAATAAAAATAAAAATATTTATTAATTATATTAAGAAATCCGGTCTGATCCAGTCTAGACCGGAATGGATATAGCCGGTTTTTCAAATCCGGTCCTTTTCGGTCCGATTTTGTGGTTCGGTCCGGTCTGCGGTCCAGTTTTGTTCAGCCCTACTCACTTCTCAACACCCTCCGACTCTTCCTTATCTAGTCATCGTCGCCTCCCAACCTCCCTACGTTCGGTCACCGTCTCCTCCTAGCCGGCAGCCCACTTCTCCGTCTTCTCCAGTAAGTCCACTTCTCTTTTTTATGATGTTTGAGAATCTTTTTGACTGAAATGTAAGGGGGATTCTGAGACAGCGCAAAAGAGGGAGAGGGAATGGCTATTGTGATATCAGAGGGAGGCGAATCGTTGATCTAGGATGTCGAAGAAATCTAGGAGGGAGTGAGTTGTGGGGGGTCTGTAAACCTCGATGTAATTCCTTCTTCCCCTCCCCCCATGTGCTCCCGAACTGATAAGAGTCCCTTTAACATAGCTTATTAGTTAGAGGATAGGATGTTACTGATGCCAGCCAGCCATAGACTATGTGCCGCGGATCGAGTACCTATTTTGCAAATGTTTTGTGAACATTCATGTCACTATTGTGTTCCCTATCCGTGTCGGTATGTATGTATCCAGATGTGCAAGTATATATTAGGGGGGGTATCCCCATAGTTTCTCCCTATATCGGAGCTTTGATTGTAATAATTTAGGACGTTTTAATCAGTATGAACAGAAGTTTCTAATTATCTTTGGTGTTTGCGTGGTATTGAGTTTCCTGACAGATAAATCAAAGGTCAGATTTAGAATCAAATACTTCTTTACTAGGCTAACATTTTTACGTCTGCAACTCCCATATAGTACAAGGCTTTCTCTGTTAGTTGCATAGCCTGAAATAGTTTGGAATAATCCATGACCTTGGTTGCTCTAGCCTTCAGTTTTGCAAGGCAGTTTATGGCAACCATTTTGTTCCTTTGGCTTGACTGAGAAGCTTTTAATTAATTGATCATTTTGCTTTGCTGAGTTGGATATCTTTTATACTTCATCAAAATTCGATATTGTACATGCTTTGGGGTCTTGTCAGTCGTTTTTGCTTACCTTACTTTTGATTATTTTCGTTTATTTGGGCAAATGTGTCCTTGCTGCTGTATGATTTGGGGAGGGAGACTAGAAATAATATTAATCAAGAGTGATAGCACCCTTTACTTGCTTGGGATGATTGAGAAGTGTGTTGCATAATTCATAATATCTCAATGTTGTTTGACTTTGATCGTGGCAGAAAACATGTACATTGTCTTATCTGTATACAAAATATAAATCTCTGCTGAGGTAACTGGGCTATACTTGTCAAAAAAAAAAAAACTGGGCTTTACTTACCAATATGTGAAATCAACCTGCTATTCAAGACGCTCACCTAAAAAAAAGAAAAAAAAAAGGTGCAGCCCAATAATTTTCTACACGTTTTGTTGCAGTCATGAGTCGTTCCATTCTCCATTTGCTCTTTTCATACATGTGTCGGCAGTGTCAACCTGCCAGTGGCTACCCACCTTTTGAGGATGAAAGCTCAAACCAGGATCTGGTTGTTTTTTTATTTTTCTTTTATATAAGCGAACTGAATCCATTACAAAACATTCTCTCCAACAGAGGAATATGGGTAGGCCTAATACAACCACAAGTAGAGTGAGCAGAAGCCCAACCCGCTATATTATGAGCCAAGAAGTGTATACCCCTTGAGACATATGTAGCTTTCCATGTACGACAGGAAAGGAACACAAATTGTTTGAGTACAAATAATAGGAAGGATTTATCTCAGTGGTTTTAGTATCTTGCTGTTGAGATTTTTTTTTATCCGTGGTAAAAAAATTTTGCAGGTTAATTTTGAAGTTCGAATTTTGCTTAGTAGTGGTGGAGCTTGGGCTTATTCAGGTAATCTTAAGCTAAAACTCTATTAGAAATTTAGAAAATGATATATTAGAGATTGAAGGTTAGGGCATAAGTTGGTTAAGTTGGAAATTGGAGATCAGGGCTTATATATTGGAGTTGTTGGTTTTGTTGGGTGATGAAGATATGATGATATGTTTGTTTTCAATTTTTGATGATATGTTTGCTTTTTAAATCTTGTTGGTTCATATGCTTCTTTGTTTGTTTGTCTATATAATAACTAATTATTATTTTTGTTTGTTTGTTTTAGATGGATACTAATGATTCTTCAGCAAATCAATCTATTACATCCATTAATATCGACGATGAGATATAGATATAGACGAGGGGCCTTCGGCCTCAGGTAATCCTTCTCGCAAACGTAAGGGGAATAAGGAGGGGTCAGTAGTTTGAGACTATTTCACAAGATTTGATGGTTGTTATCCAAGTGACCCACTTGCTAAATGTAACTATTGTAGCAAGCAGTACCATTGTCACTCTAAACGGTATGAGACATCTAATATGTTGAACCATGTGTTACATACATGTCCCAAGTACCCATTTAGCAATGAATCAGTGGATAAGTATCAATCAGAAGAAGTTGGAGATTATGATGTTGCCAATTTAAGGGTTCATAAATATAATCTTGAAAATATACAGTTGGCAATTGCAAAAATGATTATCATAGATGAAATGTCGTTTAGGGTTGTAGAAGGTCAAGACTTCATAAAAGTGTGTAGAGCTTTTGAACCACGGTTTCAAGTCCCTTCTCGTATCACAGTAGCAAGAGATTGTATGAAACTTTATATGAGAGAGAAGGAGGAGTTGAAGAAGGTATTCAAATATACTTGTCAATGTGTTTGTTTGACCACTGATACATAGACCTCAGTGTAAAATCTCAACTACATGTGTCTCACGGCGCACTTTATTGATAGTTGTTGGAAATTTTAGAAAAAAAAAATCGTTAACTTTTGTTTGATTCATAATCACAAAGGTGACGCCATTGCAAAATTCGTGGAATCTTGTTTGTTGGATTGGGGAATTAGTGATATTTTTACTGTGACGGTTGATAATGTTTCTTCAAATGACGTTGCAATTGAATTTTTGAAGAAAGATTTGAAATGACATGTATTGGATGGTAAGTATCTCCACATGAGGTGTTGTGCACAAATATTGAATTTGATTGTGAATGAAGGTTTGAAAGATTATGATGATTCAATTGTGAAGGTTCGAAATGCAGCGCGATATGTGAGGTCCTCTCCTGCAAGAATGACAAAATTTAAAAAGTGCGCTGAGATAGCAAAGATTGAGTGTAAGAAGTTAGTTTCCTTTGATGTTCCAACTAGATGGAATTCAACTTACCTTATGTTAGAGTCCGCTGAAAAGTTTCAGAATGCCTTTATGCAGATGGCAGAAGATGATGGCCAATATATTCATCATTTTAGTGACGGAGCACACATGGGACCACCGAGATATGAGGATTGAGAAACAATTAAAGTGTTTGTGAAGTTTTTAAAAGTGTTTTTTAATGCCACTGTGAAAGTTTATGGTTCTTTGTATGTCACATTAAATACCTTTTTATAGTCAGATTTGTGGCATTCAATCAAACTTGATGAAAATGAGACAGTCTAATAATATTCTTGTTAGTGCTATGACGATGAGCATGAAGTTAAAGTTTGATAAGTATTGGGGGAAGATTGAAAAAATTAACTTTTTGATCTTTGTTGCCTCAGTTCTTGATCCTAATTGCAAGTTGAAAGTTTTGCATTGGTGGTTTAAAAAAATGTACGACGAGTCTCAAGCATCTGTAATGATTGAGAGCACCAGATGTTTGTTGTAAATGTTGTTTGTTGAATATAATGATCTATATGGGACTTCAAGTACGGTTGCTTCACGTAATCAAACTCCTCGTTATTAAAACTTCCACATCTAACTTCGGTAATGATAATCTTGATGTGACATTTTTTTAAGAGTATGAGCAAAATGCAGACAAATGTACTATTGACAATAAGTCAGAAGTAGATCAGTATTAGTCAGATGTGTGTGAATCTAGATTTTGACATCTTGACTTGGTGGAAAGTAAATGAATCCAAGTATCCTATTCTTGCGAGGGTTGCACAGGATGTGTTGGACATTCCAGTTTCTACAGATTCCTCTGAGTAAGCCTTTAGCACTGGGGGTAGAGTGCTTGATCCATTTCGGAGTTCGTTGGCACCGAAAACAGTTGAGGCTCTTGTTTGTGCACAAAATTGGTTGAGGTCTGATCCAATTCAAATTGATCTTCGTGAGACATTGGATAATGTTGAGAGCTTTGAAGTTGCCAAGTAACTATGTTATGTGATTTTATTGCATTTGGATAATACTGATGTTAAATTTGTTTCTAATTTATTTTCATTTTCATTGTTTATTTGCATTTTCAAGTGTTAGATAAAAATTCAACTCTCATTGACGTTGATGAAGAAGATGAATGATAATTGGTAGGAATGGAGGAACCAATTATCATTGACACGCTTAAGATCAAGGAGCTTGTTGGGGATGAAAAAAGTTTCATTGACACACTTAAGATCAAGGAATAGCGTTTGGTCACTTTTTGTTGTTTTTGTTCCTCCTCTGTACGTATTTCCTTAAGGTTGTGAGAACATGTATGGCTTAAGATCAAGGAATAACGTTTGGTCTCTTTTTTATTATTTTTGTTCCTCCTCTGTACGTATTTCCTTAAGGTTGTGAGAACATGTAAGGCTTAAGATCAAGGAATAATGCTTTAGTTGATATCATCGGCTAAGCTTTATCAATCCGAAAACAGCTTTATAGAAAAGGCTTAGATATTAGCACAGAAACGTTAAATGGGTACAATATAGGAGTACCCAAAAAAAAGACCCGATCCGTACGGATCGGTTTCGGGCAGGTCAAGTAATTTGTTATTTGGGTCGATTTTTCGGGCCGAGCAGTTAACAGAAAATATGACCCGTACAAACTCAACCCAACCCGCACAGTGAACAGCCCTATCAATAAGTCATGCAGAAATCCACCACTACTTAAACCCGAGAATTTCATAGCACAAGAACCACCAGAATTTAATGGAACTACCGTGTTTTGAACCGTCATTAGAAGCAAACCCTAGGTACTAGCAAAGCCTGCTGAATCATCACCCTTGGTGGCAACTATACACCAACTCAATCAAGTTCGCGGAAGACGCAAAGATATTTCCATTTCAATGTTTTTCGTAGAATTGGAATAGAAAGAGTGGAAAGCAAGTAGGACTAAAGAATCTTTAAACCCTTTCTAAGCGTTTTTCTCAGCGGGTGGGCAACTCAGGTAATGACCGGCATCAGAATCACCAATTTCTTATTTGTCTGGTTGAGGACGTACTCTAGAAGATTTGTGTCACAATAGTGTCACCATCTGAGAGTAACGTGATCCACATTCCACGCACTGAAAGCGACTCGAAAAACATCTTCCAGCAGACACTAGAGTGGACTAAAGAAGGTTGTGTTCACACTAACTTTCTCTGAAGTTCAAAACTTATTGGAAACGTACAAGGGCTTCCTATAACCTGCTTCCTAACGACCTGGAAGATGACCCAATAGAAAGAAGGTCATGCTGGAATTTTGGTATCAGCGTTCGGAAACATAACCTGGAGGTTGCCCTGACGACTCTTGACAATTGACCCAATAGAAAAAGAAAAGGATTGGCAGAAGACAGCGAGCAAAATTCCAAATTATTATATCGAAAATTTCCATACCTTTCCCAGAGGACTTTGGTACCTTACTGATTCATTATATAGAACCCCATACAGTTGTGCATTTCTTCAATGAACTCATCTTTCTTTTTTACGCCCCTCACAAACCCAAGCTAAACGACCTTCTCTACGTACTTGTCCACTTACCATGGAGAAGACAGCCGAAAATAGAGCAGCCATTCCCATCTTACTTGTTCGCGTTCTCTTATTTCTAGTGATACTTAACAAGGCCGTTATACTCCAAGACTTGTGCTCAAGTCTTCGGAGTATGCTCCTAATAATCTTCGTAGACTTCCTTTTTCATGCATTGCAGATTTGTGGCGAAAGTAGGGCCACCTGTACAGAAGCTCCAATGCAGAGACTTTGCATCAACGAAGATGTGGATGATAAGAAGGTCTCCAGAGAAGAGGAAACAGTGCTGCAGGCTAAGCGCATGAACCCAAATGGTGCATACCCCACCGGCCCAAAACTCCATCCCTCTGAAAAGGTAGAGGATAATAAATTGTCTATCGGAGAAGTGAAAATGGTGATGGAGAAACTGGGAACCTTATGTGAACTGGACGATGAAAATTCTCAAGAGAGGATAGGTTTAGATGAGATTGCAGGCCTGTTCAATGAGGAGCCAAGCCCAGAGGAACTGAAAGAAGCTTTTGATATGTTTGATAAGAATAATGATGGGTTCATCGATGCAGGGGAGCTGGGGAAAGTCCTCTCCATGCTGGGCGTCATGAAACCTTCGGAAGTGGAATGCCAAAGGATGATAAGAGTCTTTGACGACAATGGAGATGGACGCATAGATTTCCAAGAATTTGTGAAACTTCTGGAACCCAGCTTCATCTGACACCAAAGTAAAATAAATAAAACAAGTGAGTACTAGAACTTTGTGCACATGTCATCCCAAATGCAAGAAACGGTTCCATTAATAAATTTGGTAAGTGCAAATTCTACAACAAGCTAGATTCTAACTAAGTCTATCAACCGAATTTTTGATATCATGCAACAATTTGGGCCATTAACACAGCAACTTCACATTTGTAGTAGAAATCTCAATGGATCTGTTTGATCATGAATAATACACACATAAAATGTGAGTGAATTATGTGTGGTATATCTACATGAAATCGAACTAAGTGTGGCAGGTTTCAATAAAGAATGAGCCAAGTGCGGAACAAATAGCCTTCTGGAAAGAACATATTACTGCATATCTTCTCAATAAGCAAGTTTGTAGAGGTTTAGCTTTATCTATTATGGTTCCAGTGTGAAATGTTCAACAGAAAGGTTAATCAAATGCTGTATTTGCACCACTCATCTTACCTGCATTTCCTTTCCAAATATATGGGGAAAATACTGGGGCATGGCCATTTGAACAACACCAAGCTCACTACTAAAATGACAGTTTGGCCTAGTTCATATAGAAAAGCCAACTGGGCCCTGCAGAAAATATCATGCACGCATAGGGGAACAAATCTTTTTGTTCATAAGAAGAACAACCAACTACATACAAGTTTTGAACCGTACAAGACTTATTTAATTATAACGTGGAAAGTAGCAAGCTCAAAAGCATAACATTATAAAAAATGCAGCACCGAATCTATACAGAGAGCTTTATACCTAATATGAGCAATCTCTTCTTGGGTAAGACTGAAATGTTTCTCTAAACCGATACTCCCAAAAAAAAACAAGGTTTGCTCGTCCTAATCCTACGAAACTCCAGTCTTCATTTGAACAGTTCACAAAATAGATAATTCCGCGATAAAACATGCTAGTGGAAAAAGCTCAATGCCGCAACCAATGAATTAATACTTCAAGGAACCAACAAAATCCAATAAGCATAAGCTTAATCAACCAATCACTTTGTAGCACTATGAAGAAAAGCAAATTAGAGTTGAAGGCAACAGGCTGAAAATTAGAAGATTAAAAACAATTTGCTCAACTTTGCAACACAGTGACCATCTAAACCAAATGATCTAGACCATGATTTTAATGTTTCTTTCATACTTAACAAAATTAAACTGGCTATCCTAATACACTTCAGCTCTGGCACAGAATCTTCACAACAGAGCATCAATTGGTTTTCATCCAATCTTCAGAGGAAAGAATGTAAATACAAAAACTTTTGCCACCTCCGATTAGTTCTTCCTTTACTGGGCAATCATTCTCACCTTCTGTAGCAAACCCAGAAAAATCTAGAGCAAATGCATTACGCTGGGGAAATAAACAGTAAAAATTGCGTCTCTAATGAAACCCAAAATTCTTCCTTTCATATACTTCACCTTCTACTCGGGAAAAGAAATAATTATTACGAGAAAAAATAAGTACCTTCCAACGCACATGATTTGTGCAGATGGAATTCCAAAAGGAATCGGCCATGGAGAGCAGATAGCCTCAGCCATTTCTATAATCAAGAAGGACAAGCGGAAATGAAATTTTCCGACATATCATTGAGTGGGAATGGGTATATCATCAACGCGAACGCTAAGCAGAAGATAGCAGAGATGTGGACGACGGCAGTTTTGTTCAAAGGACTAGTTTATAAAGGGGTTTTGCCATCCGATGCCGTCGTAGTTTTGCGTTTTAAAAGTGCAAAAAATATTTTGCAATTTAATTACTTGTAGCAGCAACCTTTAATCTCGTTCCTTCGAAATAAATCGACCTTATAGACACTTCGTATTGCGATAATGTCCATATAAACTTGATAAGGCGATATTTTAGGCTTCTACGGCAACTTTTAACCGCTGTGAAAGATTATACAACCTTTAGTCAAGGTCTGCTCAAACCATTTATCTACAGCGGAAAAAATCAGTTTGACATTATTTAACCTTTTTGAGATCTGTACTAATTAGTAGGAGAATATAATAATCCCTGAAAAAAAGTGAGAAAATTCAAAGGTCCTATTTTGTGTCGTTAAGGTTTCTTTCCTATTACATATAACGCCTAACATTTTAACTGAAATTACATTTTAAAGCTTCTGAAAAGATGTATTAGCTACAACTAAGGAAATTAGAAGGAAAAAAACAAAGCAGACCGTGATTTATTTGGCAATATATAAAGGTACTAATTTATAAATTAAAAAATATTAATTACTAAAGAAGACCTCTCTCTTATGGTTAATCCTTGGTCTTCTTCCGAGTGAGGCTCCAGTTCCACGCTCACATCTGGATATTATTTGCTCAGTTTCAACCATTGGGCCAACACCATTGAAGGTACCTCCAACCATTGAGCTAGCCCATTAAAGGTGTAAATATAATATAAGAGAAAACGGGCCTTCGCAACTACTCATAAAAGAGAGCATGGATCGGTGGACGAGCTATCGCTTAAGAGCGTTATGATGCAAAGAGCGTAGGTGAGTGTGAAGCCAAGGGGCAGAGGTGGCTTTGCAATGGGTCTACGTGAGGCCCGTAAACTTGCGATTCCTCTGATGAATCTTGTCAGGTTCAAAGGGTTGCCAATTCTGCAGCAATTGCATTTGGAGGAGCGGCTGCTTCGAACGTCCTCGGATAATTGGTGCATCATCAATGACGGAACCGATCAACCTACCATAGTAATGGGCATATCAGGGTAAAATGGAAACAAGCATTTTGCTGAAAAATGGGTTTTTCCTTGTCGTTTTTGTTCTCTGCTATAAGTCCCTGCATATAAATGTCAAAAAGTTGAGAAATTAAATAAATTGTTAGCTTAAAGGAGGAAATTCATGAATAAGGATATATAATCGTCTATTTATCGAAGTAAATGTAAGAAAATGGGTGGACTTGAAGTGTTCCAGAAACACAAATGAACTAGGATTGTTATGTTCTGACTTTTTGCTTGGGATGTTCATGAATTGAGTTCATTTACGTATTTGTGGGCTGGTGACTCGGACAACGTGGGTTCAAGTAGTGAATAAGGATACGATTAATGTGGATGTTGTGTAGTATATGATACTAGCAACGGTGAAAAAAAATAGTTAGGATTAAGGCATACTTGAGCTTAATGTGATTTGAGTTTTTGAACAACTAGCCAGAAAGAAGTAGTACTGCTCAGACATGATTGCAATTGGATGATAAGGGTGCATGCAAATTCTACCAGCCTCTGAATTTTTATGAATGATCTTAGTTGCCGCTGTTTCTGCTCTTTCTTTCTTTCTTTCTTTTTTCGTATTCTACAATGTGTGAGAGGACCATTTCCTGGTTAAATTATATCAGCAATCCCAAGCTTCCATGGACTTGGTCTTTCTCTCAACTTGTGGTTCTATATGTTTATAGTGGAAATGAATAACTCATAAGATACCATTAATTTTTGTCTTAGGAAGCCCGCAAAACTCCTTGAAATTGAATCTGTGTTATGTGATCATATTCCAGTCATAAGAAGGTTTACTGGGGGAGGTACGGTTATTGTTGATCCCGGCACAATATTTGTCACATTCATATGCAACAAAGATGCTGTTCCTGGCTTACAACCATATCCTCGACCTATTATGTCTTGGAGCGAACAAATATACAACAAAGTTTTCCAAGGAATTGGGGATTTCCACCTTCGTGAAAATGGTGTGTGCATACCCTTTGCTAATAACACTTTTCTCACCAGCATACCGAATTATTGGTGTCTGATATGACCAGTGGACATTCTATTAATCTCCTTTTGTTCTATGATGTTATTGAGGTTTGCTGTTTTGAAATCAATTTTCCATTCATTGAGGATCTGTAGACATACTTTTTCCTCTGCTTCATTTGATCATAGAGATAGGGTCTAAATCTGTGTTGAGCGCATGGTTCAGTTGTTGGAAAAATGTGCTGACTAGGGGGTTTTTTCCTACAGTTTCAGCTACCAGAGAAGTAGTGCCCTTTTGCTAGCTACCATTTACACAAGGCTTTACCCCATTATTCCCTAAAAACGTCCTTGACATATGAATATCCGATTCCACTTTTGAAGGGGCTAGCAACAAGAATAAGCTACTTTGTTATGTTTTACTGTGGGCGTGGGTGGATATGCGCTTGTGCAGATTTGAACATATTCCAAGGTTACTTGTGGTAAGTTGATACTGTTAAGGCAGATACATGTTTCCGCAGAATGAGACTTTAGTATAGAGTCTGACGATGAATGTGGTTAAGCGCTTTTTATGTTTTCCCTGATGCAAGAAAGAGGTAACAAGGGGAGAGGTGGTGGAAACCCTACCTGCAGCCTCAAGAAGGCAACCCTGAAAAGTATTAGGTGTATGGCCACACTCCGATAAGTATAATGACTCAGCATTCACAAGGTCATCCTTCTAATTTCAAAATTGAACAACTAGCTGTATATGTGCGTATAAACAATTCATTCTTCAACACATATGATGGTAATAATGTAGTAACTATGTTATGGATGCTGAATTATTGGTACAATGACATCCCTGATATGTCTCTGCATTTATTCTGTTTTCCGTTTTGTAATGAAATAAAAGTCAGTTTTTTTTCTCCTTCATAGTTTTCATGATGAAACTGCTGCATGAGTTTTAACTCGGTCTTCCTTTAGCTTTTATTTTTTTTTATAATTCTTCCTTTAGCTTTTATATATGGCTAAGCAATGCTCATGGAGGATTAAAGAAGCTATAAATGTGTACCTTTATCTCATCTGGTTTCAGACTATGTATTCGGTAACCACAAATTTGGCGGAAATGCTCAATCCATTACTAAAAACCGGTGGATCCACCACACATCTTTTTTATGGGACTATGAGGTCAGGAGCATGGCTTACCTGAAACTTCCTGAAAGGGCTCCGACGTATCGACTGGTAATTCCATGGACTTCTCCAATTGTATATGTTTTGTCATATTTGTGATACATTAATTCTTATGTCAGTATCTGCTACGTACATCTGTCAATAATTAAAAAGCATGGTCACACCAATCATCAAAAATAGGAACCTAAGTTAACATAGCCAGTGAGGAGTCATACGAACAGCTCAAAGTGAAGCACGTAATGCTGAAAATATATATTATAGATGGGTCTCTATTTGAACATTAGCATCTGTCTCTTCAAATAGAGATTCGTATCTATTTATCCTATCCAGTACAGAAATGGTTTGCATGTATGGCACTCCTGATGCACTGTGTTAAGGAGACAAAACAGGTATAATGGAGAAGGAACTTGTGTGATCTTGGGTTGACTTTACTCAGTAATTTGCGATTTGAGATTATTCAAATTAGATTGCTTAAACTGCAATGGTGTTCAGGTAACAAGAAAGCATAGAATGAGAATGAGAGCAAGAAAAGCACTGTAGCCTCCAAAAAGAGTGATGTTATTGCCGTACCACATTGAAGTCTTAATGTATGAGAGATTCATTCTGGTTAACTAGTTGGGTTGTATCTGTGATTTCTAACAATGGTCAATCGTCCGAAGTTATCGATTAGTATAACTTGATCTAGCTTTTTAATTTCTTAATCTACTCCCGAAACATTTTTCAGATACTCTACTCAGTACAAGGTGTGATTACATGTGTTTTTTCCTCTCCATGATTAGACACTTTTTTTTCTTTTGGCACCATTATTAGTCACTTGTAACTTTGAGTTTGCCACCTGTTTTTTGCTCAGGCAAGGGACCATTTGGAATTTATATGCCGCGTGAAAGACTACATGCCAAGATCAATTTTTATCGACAGAAGTGTAGAGGCAACTAAAACCCACTTTTTAATGAGATCAACCGAATCAGAAGACATTGAGTCTCATTCAGGTACGAAATTTTGCCACTCAACCAGGCTATTGACAAAGCAAGAATTAGAAGCTGCGGCTTTAGCTTCTCCATCTGAGGGTGCGCTCTCTCAGCCTTGTTCATTGTGACAAGAAGTGCGAATGATGAAGGAGGGCTGATGCAATATCAACTTCAAGTTGCGTCAACGCTGTAGTTTTTTCTTTTCTTTGTTCAATTTAGGGGCTCTACAACCGTTAAGTGTTTGATATCACTAAAAATAATTTGAATAGCATGAGCTATTGGCTTTATGCGGTGACTCTTCTGCATACAGGGGAATATTATTGAAATTGAATGATTGAAGAAGTGTCATACCCACGAGCTCTAGCTCAACATTTATCATATTAGTGTTTAGATATGAACACATTTAAGGACAATAATGTTCGTGTAACAAAATCTTTATATTTGAAACTGGTAGATGATACTTGGGAAAAATCTAAGGGAAATTTAAAAATTACTGCACGTGTTTTTATAAAATTTTAAAAAACTCACTAAGTTTCTAGAATTGACATATCACTGCCAGGGGTTTAGCTCATGCTTGCAAAATCACTCACTTCGTTACACTTTTGTCTAGATTTCTAACAGAATTGATGACATTATAGGCCAAGTGGTAATGTAATAATATCGTTTTATGGTTTAATATTTTTTATTTAATTAGTATTTTTGTTATCTTTATTATTTTTATTTTATCTATAGTCATAATTATAACTATAATTTATTTTTAAGACAATTGATACACGATGTGCCATGTCATCAAATTCGTTAAAAATCTTAACAGAAATGTGACGGAAGGAGTTATATTGTAAATATGGTATAACCTCATACAATCATTTGTCAATTTTAGAAACTAAGACATGTTTTTAAAATCTCGTAAAAGTCTCGACAGTAAATTTTAAAATTTCCAAACTCTAATGATTAAAATACCTTGAAGACAACATTTTTCCTTAAAACTCTAATGATTAAAATACCTTGAGACAACATTGTTCCTTAGATTTCTTTTGCATGTTTTGGGCATGTCTGTTGGTTTTTAATCAGCAGTTCTTTCCTTTTCATAAACATTGAGAAGTTCTAATGGAGTCTGAGGTTGACAGAGATCTTTTATAATTTTTTGGATGAATTGTACGGTGTAATTAGAAAGATAAACATAAGAGATGGTCCTTGTTGTAAGATTCATGTTGCCTTAAATTTTATATGGACAATATTAAATAGTACAAGAATTATTTTTTATATACGTCTCTCTTTGAATTGTAGTGTAATTTTGAACGAGAATTGGGAAGTATCCGTCTGACATCATGGGTGATGAGACTCGTGGACTCATTGTAGAATATGGCTTCTGCTCTTGGTAGTTGGTTTTGGCAAACCACGGTTCCAAACCATAAAACCAATGGGCCAATCTACCTGAGAACACTGAAAGGTATAGAACCCGTGGGCGTTTTTTGCACACTGCTACTTTCTCCCCTCATGCTGGCCATATAATATCCACTGACTTCCCCATCAATAAAATGCTTGTGAAGTGGTTGACCTGACTCGAATTGACAGTGTCCCCCTTATTAGTGCCCCCTTATTATCTTAGGCACTTAACTATAAGCCCTCCCAATATATTTATCAAGGGAAGAAGCTGCCTACCCACTGGCCTGAAAATTAGCAAATGGGTTAAGTGCTGCTCTAAATATTATAGATTTTTGGCTCTTTCTTCTTATTTACACTACCCTATCCTAGAGGGTTTACCTTATTATCCTATTCCATCTACTTTCTTTGGAAATGGTTGATTGTGTTAATGCAGAGACTCATCTCCACCTTAAAAGTTTAGATATTAACACATTTGAGGACAATAATGTTCGTGTAACAAAATCTTTTGATTTGAAACTGATAGATGGTACTCGGGAAAAATCGAAGGGAAATTTAAAAATTGCTACGAGTGTCTTTTATGTTATTTTAAAAAACCGTCCTAAATTTTTAGAATTGACAAATTTCTATCAGGTTTAAGAAATACTTATAAAATCACTCATTTCATTATATTCTTATTTAAAATTTTAATAGAATTGATGACCCAACATGCAAAGTGATAATATATAATCATGTGATATATCCTCAAATGAATTAAAAATATAAACATACATGTGATAGGGGAGTTATATTACCAGTGTAGTCTAAACCTAAATAATAATTTATCAATTCTAGAAACGGAAACATCTTTTTAAAGATAATGTTTGTGTGCCCAAAATGTTGGAGTCCAAAATTTCCAACAAAATAAACATACAACAAAATAAACATATTTCAAAATTTCTAATTTTTTCGCATACATTTTAAACTTTTTACAAATCCCGATAAATTTCAACATTTAAAATATTCTCAAAATTTCGGTAAACAAACATTACCAAAATCTTATAAATATCTTTACAGTAATTTTATTAAAAAAATTCAAAATCTAATGATTAAAATACCTTAAAGACAACATTTTTCCTTAGATTTCTTTCGCATGTTTTGGACATGTCGGTTGGTTTTTAATCAGCCATTCTTTACTTTTCAGAAACATTGGGAAGCTCTAACGAAAGAAATCCAGACGCGTGGACTCATGGTAGTTACTAGTTGGTTTTGGCAAACCACGGTTCCAAACCATAAAACCAATGGGCCGGCCATCAATCAATCTGAGAATACAGAAAGCTATAGAACCCGTGGGCTAACCTTAATTTGCACTCTGTCACTCTCTCTCTCCTCATCCTGGCCATATGATATCCTCTTTTTGGTGCTCTTGTCCCGTTTATTATCGTAGGTTGCGTTGTTGAGCTGCTAAAAATTGGGGCATGTTACATTTGATTTGACGAAGTTTATAAGATTTGAAGTCTTTTGTAAATTTTTAAGTAACGTGGTAGTTGATATTGATATTTGTGTAGAAATTATTGAAGTATAAAAAAATAATGATAATTTTTAAGGTTGTTGTTTATAAATTATTCTTGGACGAGTGAAGAAGATAAAAAATAAAATAAAATAATATTTAAATTTATTTTTTTATAATATTTATTATAATTCCGAATTTTCTTTTTATTTTCTAATTTTTATTATGATACATATATTATAAAGTATTGAATAGGTTAAAAAATTAAAAGAAAAGATGAAGAAGACGAAGAAAACACAACCTTAGTCACTCAACTTTAACTATAAGTCCTCCCAATATATTTATTAAGTCAAAAAGCTGCCTACCAACTACTTGCCTGAAAATTAGCAAAAAGTTTCAGTGATGCTCTAAATACTATGACTTTCCATCTGCCCAATCTTAGGCCAAAATCCTGAATTTTACCCACAGCTTTTTCTACTTTTTATAGTTTGGTCCTCCAAATTACATTATAATAAAGCTGACACCTTATCTCTAATCCTAACTTAGTCCCAACCAGAGTTGGTCCACGCTCTCGAGTAAAATATATGTTAGGTGATTCCAACGTTGATCAATTATTATCCAATTAATCATGTAGAAAAATATTTCATTAATGCCTGTAGGAGCCATTTTATTATTTTATTCGTATTTTCTGTCATGTGTTTGTGGGATGCAGAGATTCGTTGATTTGTCCTTAATTGAGCCCCTAAGTCGGCACCAATCACACAATTTGTTTTTTTTTTCAGAAAACGAGGAATCTCTTCGTCTCAGAAAACAGAAAATGATTAAGTATTGTGTTTAGTGAAAAGTGAAAGTAAGTTAATTTTTTATTTTTTTATAGTGAAAAGTAATGATTTGATGAGGGAGAAAGATATTACATTGTAATATTATATTGTGTTAAAATTTTAGAACACAAACGCAGTCTAGATGTGTTACAAAAAGCCTTCCGAGTACTTTTGTTTGTTTGTTTGTTGTTTAGTATTTTTTTTGGATCTGTTGTTTAGTATTCCTGTTGTCTCATTTTAAACATCTCTTTTTACACGTTTCGAACCTAATATTAAAATATTAAAATCGAAGTTATATTCCGATTTTTATTAACGTTTTTTATCATAAAAATCAAAGAAGAATCTAATTAAAAATAATAATTTATATTTAAAGCAAGATATGAACGTGCTACGTAAAAACCAAATCTTGAATTAACACAGAAGAATCCTATTACTAAAAAATTACTTTATTTGGTGTTATATACGGGAAACGAGGACCGTTCGGATGTGGTAGGACTTCAAGCCACGTTACTCTTAGTCACGAAGGAATTGGAAACGTGTTACGTTATGAACCTTCGGGAGTCATGTCCCTGTCTCTGTCTCTGTCTTTGTCTACGACTATAATGCCCCCCTACTCTTAACTTGAGAACAATCTCTGCCTAGTTTACGTGGTCAGCAGCTACGCAGAATTATATATATATACGTGGTCGGCAGCCACGAGCTTATCCTCTACTCACGTATCCCTTGCAAATGCAGATGCCATTACAGCGTGATTAAAACTAAAAGCCCTTGAACCCCTGAAGTAAAGCCAAACTGCGTGTAGAATTATGCTTTAAAGGCTCTAAAATATATGCCCTCAAATTCATTTATCTCAAGAGTGATGTTTAACTGTCAAATATTTAACTATAAAATAATTTCATTCAAATCATCTTATTTTCCAATTTTTTTTACCAATTTCTATACACTAAAATTTTTTAGCTAAATTATCCCGCTGGTCCATAGAGTTTTTGTGATTATTAGATTAGTCTATATGGTAAGTTTTTTTTCCCTAAGGGCCTCCCTATGGTTTGGATCAATTCTTAATTTAGTCCCTCAATTCACTTGGCCGATGGAAATTACCGATGTTGTTAACGGCTATCACGTCACGCCCAATGAAAAACATACACCGAAACATGGACGCTGACTTAACTCCCCCAACTTGAAAAAAAGTAGGTCCTATGTACCAAATGGATAAGTTTAGCCCATCCATTCGTTCACTTGGATGACAATATCCATTTAGCACGTGAGACCTACTTTTTCAGGTTGAGTGAGTCGAGTCAGCATTCATGCTTCATGTGTCTATTTTTCATTGGATGTGACGTGATAACGTTAGTCATGTCGGCAATTTTCGTCATCCAAGTGAATGAAGTGACTAAACTAAGAATTGGTCCAAACCACGTGAAGGCCCATAGGAAAAAACTTATCATATGGACTAATTTGGGAATCGCGAAAAAACCAAGGACTAGTGGAGTAATTTAGTCAAATTTTTAAACTCCCAGAAATTTGACATCCAAACTCCACTTTAAGAATTATTATGAGATAATTATTTTTTTATAAATTTTATTGTCACATATATTTATTTATTGATGAAGATTATGCTTTGACATAAAATGTCATACGGTTTCATTCTTGAGTGACATTGTAGAAAATCATGCAGATGATTATTAAATCAAAGACGGAGTTTTTGATTCCTTATTCACTTGACGATTTAAATCAAGACACATATTTATATATAAATATGTATACACTCATTGTACCTTTTATTAAATAGGATGATAGACTCCGACATTGAGGTGGTGACCTTAAGTAGAGGAGTAAGTGCACTATAAGAGTACATGCAATGAATGAGATCAAATATGAATACCTTCTAGAAGTGATTACTGATGGGGAAAATGATATCTAGCACAATTATCTTATGGTATCCTTAGACCTAAGAGGTTTGTGTAGGTATTGTTTATTGTTTACTTGTATTTTCACTAAGTCATTTGGTGATTATCTTTCTCAGAGGTGGATGCAAGGGGCGGCCGCCACCCATTGGACCGACCAGAAAAAAAATTGTACATGTAATTTTTTTTATAAGTTGGTATGGGCCTATGGGAGCCCGATCCCCATAGGCCCAGACCAACCCTGGTCTTCAGCCTGCTTCGCCTGGGCCTTTGGGAGCCCGACCCCCATTGGCCCAAGCCATCCAAAGATTTCCCTTCAGGGCCTGGGCCCGTTAGACCCAAACTCTTTATTTTTTAACCAGCAATTGTTTCACCCTCTGCCTTAAAAAAAATCAAAACGTCGTTTTTCTCTTCGACCTGGTTTCTCTCTCTCTCTCTCGCCCACCGCACCACCGTGCCCATTGCGCCGACGCCGTTTTCCACCGCCCATCCCCGCTTGCACCGCACCATTGTCTGCCCTGCTCCAGCAGTGCAGCACCACTGTTGTACTGCACCAGTGTCCTGCGTTCAGCGCACTCGGCACCAGCCCAGTCGTGAGCAGATGCCGCGTCCGCCGTCCAGGCCTCTCTCTCACGGTGTCCGGTTCCTCATCTATGACTGTGAGAATTTCGCATTTCCTCGCTATAGCCAGTTGGCAGTAGCCTTTGCAGTTTGCAGTATTAAATTTAAACCGTTTAATTTCTTATATGTTTAGTTAGTTATGAATTATAATGATTAATTCATACATTGATACATCATAGTTAATTTATTGAACAATTAGATTTAGGGCAATTTATAGTTAATAGATTTAGGGCAGATTTAGGACAATTTATTGAACAATTTGGGCAATGTATAGTTAACAACAAATTCTCCATACGTACTATTATAGGAATTATAATGCACAGTCCATTTATTGAACAATTTATTATAATTTTTTGAACAATTAGATTTAGATTTTTTACGGTTTCAAATTTTGCAGGATCCTCGAGATTTTACACTTGAAAATTGTTGGACCTCGGACCCCTAGTGTGTCTCTCTATCCAAGATTCTCTCTAAAAATGTTTTAGGGTTTGAAATTTTGTGAGTTGTGAAATTGTTGGAGGATGTGATTGAATTGGTTAGGAATTTTATGATTTGTGAAATTGTTGGAGGATGAGATTGGATTGGTTTGGATATTTGTGAGTTGTGAAATTGTTGGAGGATGAGATTGAATTGGTTTTGATATTTATGGTTTGTGAAATTGTTGGAGGATGAGATTGAATTGATTTGGAATTTAGATATATGTGATTTGTGAAATTGTTTATTTGAATTGGTTTGTGAAATTGTGATCCAATTGATTGATTGTTTTCACTTTGTTTTATTTTGTTTAGATAATGGATAAGTATGTGGTAAGAAAGCCACGCAACATGTTGTCATCTAATACTCCCAACGTGGCTACCAATTCTGAAACGGATAGTAGTTCAAAAAGACCTCGCATTATGTTTAGTCCGGATGATATTATTGCTGACCCAGGGTTGCGTAAACCTATTGAAGAATATGATGTTAGGATTGAAGATCAAGTTCGTAGGGAATACTTGATCAAAGGTCCTTTTTCAACCCCGTGACCATGATTTTCCCAAGAAGCAATACAAGCAAGAAATGAGAGGTTTTAGGGAGGTATGATTTAAATATTTTAATTGGTTGAAATATAGTGTATCAAAGGATGAAGCATATTGCTTGTGGTGTTATTTGTTTAGGCGACCTAGAGGAGAGAAATCTAGGGGAGATAAGTTTACATCTACTGGATTTAGCAATTGAAAAAAGGTTGTGGAAGTTTTAGGTGAACATGTTGGTGCACATGATAATGCTCACAATGAAGCTAGAAGACAATGTGAAACACTTGAAAATCAGCGACAAAGTGTGTTGCACATGTTATCCACACACGGACACAATCAAGAGAATGATTATCGCATTCGTTTAACAGCGGTTTTAGATGTCATTCGTTATCTTTTGGTGCAAGGATTAACTATGAGTTTGATGGATAAGATGAAAAATTTTGAATTTGTATTCACCATGCATCTGTTGAGGAATATATTGAGAATTACAAATGAATTGTCACAAGCCTTACAGCGAAAAGATCAAGATATTGTTAATGCTATGAGTTTGGTTGGAGTTGTGAAGGAACAATTGCAAGAAATGAGAGATATAGAATGAGATGAATTCTTGGAAGAAGTCAAATTTTTTTGTGTGGATAAATCTATTAGTGTGCCGAATATGGAAGACATTATACTAACTCGTAGTCGTTCGAGGTGTGGAGGGCAAAGTATTACTTATTTCCATCATTTTCGTGTGGAATTGTTTTGCCAAGTTATTGATTTGATCATTCAGGAGATGAATAATCGGTTCATAGAAACATATACAGAGTTACTTCTTTGCATAACATGTCTTGATCCAAAAAATTCATTCTCAGCTTTTGATCATGCTAAGTTACGTCATTTTGCTTAGCTTTATCCAAAAGATTTCACAATAGATGATCATTGATACTTAGAAAATCAGCTTAATACCTATATTGGAGATGTCAGAAGAAATGTTGTTTTTCTGGGCTTGAAGATATTGGAGGTCTTGCTATGAAGATGTTTGAGACCAAAAAGAATACTATATTTTCATTAGTTTATCGACTTATTGAGTTAACATTGGTCTTACCAGTTGCGACTGCGACTGTTGAAAGAGTATTTTCTGCAATGAATATCATCAAGAGTGATTTGCGTTACACGATGAAAGATGACTGGATGAATGATTGCATGGTAGTGTACATCGAGCAAGAAGTTTTTAAAAATATTGAGAACGAAGTTATTTTGCAACAATTTCAGAAGATGCAAAAACGTAGGATGCAATTGCCATCTCTCAGTCGTACTACATAGTACGGTACGTGTATTCTATTATTTTTAATGCTTTTAGTCTTTAATTTTCGATATTGTAACTTTAAGAAAATTGTTTGCATTAGGAAGAAAAAAAATTCTTGTCATTTTGCATGTAAAGTTCGACCCCTATGAAAATTGATCCTGGATCCGCCACTGATCTTTCTAGGTCAAATATTTAAGATACTGTTGGGTTTTGTGCATGATAAATGAGTTTGTATAAATGTTCAACAAGGAATACATCAATCTCTTATTGAGACAATATATTCATTATATATTTACAGGGTTGGACTCAAAATCATTAACCAGTGTAATTCTGAAATTGTTTTAGAAATATTTTGAGAGTCTAACAGGTTAAGATTGAGAATTAAGAATTATATGAGTTAGAGATTTAATCAGTTATATTATTCTGATCCTATTGACTTATGCGAAATATAACATGATAGAAGAATAAATAAACAAATAATTGTTAGTAAAATGAATTTCATAAATCAATCTTATCTTATCGGGGATAAATTGTGATATATTGATAGACACGATCACAATTAGTATAAGCTCAAAATTTAGAATAAAAGAATATAAAGAAAATAGTGAAAAAGAGTTTTTTCATGTGATCTATAACCGAGATCTATCCCTAACAATCACACGCTATATCACATTTAAGGTTTAAAGAAAGACTATAAGATAATTTTTCACGACATTAGCTACCATAACTTTGAGTAAGACCCTGTGACGGCTATGAGGTGTGGAAAATAAGGAGACAAACTATTTGAGCTGCTCGAGTTGTAAAATACACAAGACTCAAGTGGTGAGATCGAAAACAACATCTTGAAGCATTATAGAAAACATTAGAGAAAACAAGAGATTTTTAAAGACTCCAAGACTTTCGGAAGAGAGATTTTTTCGAAAATCAAAGATGAAACTTAGTAAGTAATTTTTTTGCATTAACTTTCAAAGGCAACATCTGGAACAAGGAATCACTTGAAGTAGTTGTGACTTTGGTTTTACTGTTTCATAATACTTGTTTTTCGTGAACTTGGATAAAATGTTTCACAACTGAAGGTAGAAAAGAAGGATAAGATGCTCAAAAACAAAACAGACGGATAAGATGTACCATAAAATGTAGAAAATACATATCATTATTGATATTAAAGAACGTAAACAGAATTTTCGTCTTTTGTGGGGAAGAACTGTGCCCTTATCCACATCTCGGAGAGACAGAAGCAGATGGTGCTTTTGTGTACCAAAATTTTACCCCCTCTAAAATTTTAACACAATTAAATATTTCAATATAATCTCTCTCCTCATCAAATCATTACTATTTACTATAAAAAAATATAAAAAATTACCTCTCTTCACTTTTTCACTAAACCCAATACCTAAAATTTTAACAACACTATTACAACACAAACACAACCACAGTCAGCTACGCCTGCGCGGTTTAGCAGGTTTCGTGGGACAACTGGGCTAAATGCCAAACATCTAGCGTTAATAAAGGAAAATCAAGAAAACATGACCAGCTCAATCCTCTAAAACTGACCAGTCAACATTCAAATTAGACAGTACTGGCTTATATTAAAAAAAAAAGACAGCACTGCTCAAATTCGGAGTCAATTATCCAAAATTGAAAATTTAGATAAGAAATTGGATAAAGTAATATCCAACTCGAAAAGATCCCGGCCCACCCACCCTGACCCTTTTCTTCTTCTTAATCCCACTTTCTCATTCCTGCTCATTTGGAGCATCAAAAGAACAAAACAAAAGCCCTCTCTCTCTCCAAACTTCAAATACTGGTCAAAAAGAGCGCATTTTCTGTTCAAATCTTTTACTTTCGCTTGAATATTTAGAAGCGGGTCTTGCTTGCCTGCTTGGCTTTCTGTTTCAAAGCTCTGCGAGGCTTTTTTGCCTTTAATTTTCCATAACGCAACTGTTTGCGATTCCGAAAATTTGTACTTGATCCAAAAGCTGAAGTGGGTTTCGCTTGTTTCATGCTTTAAGCCCCCCCCCCCCCCAAAGCCCTCTGATTTTCATTATTATGACAGGTTGTTCAATGAAGAGTTCTCTGTACTCCACTGGGTTTAATTCGAATTCGACCATTCTTGTGTCGAAATCCAGAGTGGTTTGTGGGTTTTGTCCCTTCGTTGGTTCTTCACAATCTAGAGATTCAAAAGCAAGAGCTTTACCTGTTTTGCGAGTTGATTTTATGGGAAAGCCCCTAATTGTTTCAGATCAAAAGGGTCGAGAAGATTGGAGGCCAAAATCCTCAAGAAATTTCTCTGTTCGGGTATGTGAATATATTGTCTGCTTTGTATTTCGAATTAATCGTCTCTTCATTGTATCTCAGGAATTAATGGTCGATAATTGATTTCAGGCACAAGCATCAATCTGTGTAAGCCGAGCTATGAGATGGTGGGAGAAGACTCTTAAACCCAACATGGTGGAGATTAATTCGGCGCAAGAACTCGTGGATTCGTTGCTTAATGCAGGTGATAGATTGGTCATAGTTGACTTCTATTCGCCTGGTTGTGGAGGTTGCAAAGCTCTTCATCCAAAGGTATATTCTATTTTTGGACTGGCTTCTATTGAGGAAATTTATCACATGTTTTTTTCACTGAATTAGCCGATCGCAAATTTATTTGAATCTAACCTGATTATAAGACCTAAAGTTTAGATTTTGTTTTTCGTCAGATCTGTCAGCTGGCTGAGTTGAACCCAGATGCGATTTTTCTCAAGGTAAACTATGAGGACCTCAAACCTATGTGCTACGCTCTCAACATTCATGTCCTACCATTCTTTAGGTTCTATAGAGGGGAAGATGGTCGTCTATGTAGCTTCAGCTGCACCAATGCCACTGTAAGATTTTCCTGCAATCTTTCTTGTCTTCTCATAACTTTATAGGGGCTATTTGTGTTTCGAATTCTAAGTATAATTTCTTATATAACAGATCAAGAAATTCAAAGACGTATTGGCAAAGCATGGGACTGAACGATGTAGTCTTGGCCCGGCAAAAGGTCTAAATGAATCTGAGCTAATGAGTTTATCATCAATCGGTGAACTTTCAATTCATTCACCATTGTTTTCCACCGAGAAAGGAAGTGTGGAGGATTTGGTGATGGGAAGCATAGATTTGTCTGGTGTTCTAAGCAAACCAGGCAACAAGATGGAATTCAAAGAAGAGATGCTCTGTTGAAGCTACCAAGTCAGACGCTCATTAGGAATTAGTGAATGGAGTAAAGCAACTCCATATTTTTAATTGGTGCTTCTCGCTTTTCACTTGTAAATATATTATGGGTTTTCCATAAGAGTGCTTCTGGGTTTTTTTGAATTGAGCCCTCCATTGCGGTTAATCTGTTATTGGATTGGATATTGTGATCTGCTGTGGAGTTTTTACAGATCCTGACATCAGTTTGTTCCTTATTTTGTTTCATTTTTGGTGGAATTATGTCTCACAAAAACACTTCCCACTTGTGAAACTTCGAACTATCTGGAATTATTCGCCAAAGATTGTACGCGCTACTCTCATCTCAATTTTGGTACAAGAGGTGTTTTACATAATGAGTGTCAGAAATTTCACACTCAAATTTCAGATATTAGACCATGACAGAGTCAAAAGTTAATTGGTAATTTTCAGATTATTAGATCTTGACCAAGTCAAGCGATTAAACTTTATTCTTTTAGTAAATCTTGGCCCTATTGAAGAAACACTTGGTTTAAACATCTCCTTGGATAATTCAGACAGATTGAAGGTGATTGAAGAAAATGCTCTTTTGCTCAATTTGAAACGCGTCTTGTTCTTTCCTGAATCAATGCGGTCTCTATCCAGGAATTGAATTCTGCTGATATCCCTTTCATTTCACTTTCTGTAATTTTGACACCCTTCTATTATCTTCTCTTCACTTTTGCTCAATTTGAAACGCGTCACGTCTTGTTCTTTCCTGAATCAAGCGGTCTCTATCCAGGAAATGAATTATGTTGATATCCCTTTCATTTCACTTGCTGTAATTTTGACACACTTCTCTTCTCTTCAGGAGTTTTTATTTGTTTTTCCAGTCATTTTCTTGAGATGTCTCTACCGACAAACAGGGAGAGGAAAACAGGGGAGACGTTTCAGAAAGACAGAAACGTAGTATTTTTGCAAGAGCCAATCGTCAAAAGACCAGGCTGTGAGATGCAGTAGACCCAGGCTTTTCCTCGAAATAAGTCGGAGAGATATTTTCTTCGTCAAAATTCATAAAAAGCACCCCCCAACCCCACCCCACTCAGGGGCACGCAGATACTACCTAACCAACATAGCAAGAAACCAAACATGTTAATTGGTATCGTAACAACACAAAAAAACAACGTTAAAACTGGGAGTGAGAAAACTGAAGGGAAAAGAGACCAAAAAAAAAACATGGGTGGGATTTGAAATTTTGCAGTTCGAAACACCAAAAAATATATTAAAAAAAGGTGTATATATGCACGGCGTCGGCTGATAGTCCCCATCAGACAACCAGAAGGGCCGAAACTCCGAAACGGTGGCACCGTGCCCCACGCATGTGATGAACACGTTATCCACGCAAATATGTGGGACCCACAATGCACATACGAGCATTCTTATAATTGTTTGGATGCCGTGGCACCAACGTGGATCGCTTAGATTCTTACAAAGCTGCGTTCCACAAAAACAATTATGAAAGCGGAAGGGTAAGTGGACAGGCCTGCCAATCATTCGTTTCTCCTGTTTACGAGTTTGGTTTGGAGAACCAGCTAAGAATACATTGCATCCAAATAGATAAAGTTGAATTATTTTACAATTTCCGAAGGTACTGATGACTGGAGAGCCAAACGGAGAAGTGTGGCATCGAGCTGTTTCTGCAATACTTATCATGAACAAGTTTCGCATATGATATGGCTATTGGCCTATTGGAGAGCAAGCATGTGGGGAAGTAATTCTACAAGGGGCGACAAGTGGAAGTCCAATATCTGAGTAAATTTTGGGCAAATTTGCTTTGCATTGTGGTATACTTTCGGTCCCCGAGGTTGAGAGGTGCTGGAGAGTCTAAATCGCTTCTGGCGCGTACTGCACCCATTTAATATTAGCATCCTTAGTTTCATTCGTTACAGTCCGGATAATGTTCGTGGGCATGCCTGCAAAAAGGATAAAAGAATTAGCAAGAGATATAATTATACTAAAGGTTAGAGCAGATTAACAAGTTTTGTGTATTTGACGGTATTGGTAGACTTTGGAAGCAGATGACGCTCCAAGGACCCATGGCGGAAGTCGCCAGATAACGCGGACAAAACGACAAATAAAGGTAAGTTGCTCAGGAGTTTCTCGCGTATAGGGACGAAATCAGCAGCAAAACGAGCGTATTGAAACATCATAGGAATAAGAACTTAAGAGCACTCGTGGATTTTTGCCTTCTAAATAGTATTCCATTCGTCTTCCTGTTGAGAATGTTGTCGGCCCAAAAGATTAACCCAAACGAGAAAAAAATACACTACACTTTCCCCACAGCCAAGCCAAGCTGCCATCTAAAAGAATTTCTGTCATTTAAAACACCCTATGCCAATTAACATTATAAATTATTGGGTAATTACCCTTTCCAGCTATGTACTTCGATATAATTTACAACGCCCTTTCAGGTTTAAAGTTGTTGCTATCACCTCTCAAATCCAAGTTTTGTTTCTCGACGTTACCTTCCGTCATCATAAAAAGGAATAAAAATTGTAAACTAGGAAGAATTGCAACAATTATGTGGTTACTTAATGCTAATTTGTTGAAATCAGATAAAAGACAAGGAGAATGAAGAATACTTCGTATATTTGTGATGTGTTTAACGTGTACAATAACTCATCCTTTTATAGGAGAGAGAATTATAAGCGTAGAGGATAACCTATACCAATCAGAATTATAAGAAAAAGTAACCTATACAAGATAATGTATTAACACTCCATCAAACTCAAGGTGAGTGCGAAAATGTTAACTTAAGTTTGCTAACAAAATCTTAATGATGTCCAAGAGGATGATACTTGGTAAAGATATCGACAAGTGAATTAGAGCAAAAGGACGGGCGCGGTTGAAACGTGAGCGAAAAACTGTGGGGGTGCCGGAGCTCCGTCGGACGGCAGCAACGACCGGCGGTGAACAGGGGCAGTGACTGCTTCCTGGGTTAGGGTGTGACGAGCAAGTTGGAACTGGAGGCCCTTTGTGAAGTGGGTTGGTGAACAATGGTGGGTCGCCAACGTCAGATCTGTGTTGAACTAGTGGTGGGTTGAAACTGGATTGGAACAAGACGAGCCTCCACTTATAAGTGATTTGATCCGGTCCTTCATTTTAGGTACAACTGGAAACCCGATCCGACCGAATTTCGATTAAAAAATCGGATCGAATTTCCGATTGTGCAGCCCTAAAACTAAGCATGGACTAAGCTGAGCTAAACGAACAAAAATGCTGGCCAGCCTGAGCTACACGTTCAAAATAACTTTGATACCATGGTGAAATAAGAGAGAATGAAAAATAATTTGTATATTCTAAAATGTGTTTAAAATTTACATTGACCTATCTGTGTATAGGAGTGAGAATTATAAAAAAAAGAGAATAATCTATACCTGATAATATACTAACATAATTAAACTTTGTTTCCCCGAAAAACTGGGAAAAGTAAAAGTTTCCCACGATGATGACGCCTAACATCGAAGGAAGACCATATCCGGTGTAGCGCTTAACGTCCGACAGGGCATCAGATAATCGCAATTTTACTTAACCAATAAACTTAAAAAAAAAAAAAAGGAAAACAAAACGATATAAGGTGCTCTGAAAACAGCAATTTACATACAATTTCGGAAAAACTGTTTCCCTTCCCGTATTACAATATACAGATCCGCAAGCCACATGTTACACAGAAAGACACAAGTAGTAGCTTTCTAAGCCTTCATATACGATTTAGAACTTATCACATGAGGTGCTTCTGGAGTCCAATTCGTCTTCAGGCTTCTACAAAAGCACCATTCAAATCTTCGTTCTTGCGTAACAATCATCAGGCAACGAGACAATTTGTACTGAAACAGACCCAAGTTGATTCAAACGAGAAAATAACTCCAAAAATCATTCTAACAACCAGACTGATAAAGTGTTTAATATGCTTAATTGGGTAGCTTAAGTGAACTAATTGTTAATTGAAAATAAATTAAGCTATTAATTAAACACCATATTTCAGTACTCGAGTAAAGTTTATAACAGTTGATGATTTGCACTCAAAGTATATGATTTATGTTGCTATGGTAAAAAGAGTCTCACCCTGACTCTCGTATGTTTTCACTAAAATGATTTTTTTAGTGTCGCTCGAGCGCTTGACGAGCGTGAACAATCTGTCTAGAATTCACCAAGGTCGCTCGAGCGGCTGGTCGAGCAGTGATCAAGCATGAAGTTTCTGTATGAAGATCTCCAGGGGCGCTCGAGCACTGGTCGAGCGGTGGTCAAGCGTGCTGAATCTGTATGAAACTCTCCAAGGGTGCTCGAGCGCCGGTCACACTCTGGTTGAGCGTGACAAGTCTGATGCTGTGTTAGACGTCCAACCCTTTATGCCCCTTTATGCTGGGTTCTTCTTTATTCAGAGTATTTTTGGAAATCAAAAATCTCAGTTTATAAGATAACTGAATGGAGCTAAAGGCTAGAAGGCAGATAAGGAAAAGAGGAAAGGGAATTTTGTTGCGATTGGAATTCTGTTGCGATTTGGGGAGAAGATATCGACCGCAACAAGGGAGAGAAGCGGAGGAATGGGGCACGTGGAAGAGGGGGAGAGCTGACCATTCTTCAGTTATAACTTCTCGGCCAGAGGAAAGGAAAGGGGGCTTTTGCTGTATTTTTATCTTTTCTTTACATTCTCTCTCGAATTTTCCTTTTGCTGTGTTTTTCTTCATGGGTTTCTAAGTACAAAAAACTTGAGTTTTGGTGATTGTAAATTAATGGAGATGCCCTATGTTCACTTTCATTGTCATTCATCATTGACAAAGATAATTTACGTTTGAACATTGAAATTCTTGAAATTGGTATCTTGAAGACTTTTGGCACATTTTACTCCATTTAAGGTCAAGATTTCATTCAGTCATTATATGCTTAAAATCTCTTTATGGATGATGAATCTATTTAATCTTTGATAGTTGTGGATTTTAACGCCTTTTATTTCCCGGTTATTGAATCCTTGAATGGATGGGTAACTGAGTAATGTTAGTTCGATGATGTTAATTTCAGATCGAAAATCGGTGCTAGTGAAATCAAAACTCAAGTGTTTTTCCTAAATCTCTTTTCAAACAGATTATAAGTTGTCTTCGAAAATTACTGATTGGTTTTTAAATTTCGTTCCTCTAAAACTGCTCTTGCATAGGCTCTTGTGACCCATTTGCATGCCTTTAATCCTTGCATTCTTTTCTATCAACGTGAGCTTTACTTTTCCTTCCTTTTAATTTTTCTTTATTTCATTTTCATTCTATTTTACTTTTATTTTTAGTTCGTTTAGTTTTATCTGAAACCTTTATTGTCCATGTGGAAATCGATCTTAGGACTTAACCCTTGTTTATTTTTTTTTTTGATAAGTAGGACTTAACCCTTGTTTAGAACTTGACAAGTCTTGCACTTGAGAGTAAATCTTTTGTCAGTCAATGACAGACAAAGACAAAGTAGTCAAAACCGAAGGAGAGGACGCCAAGGAAGCAGCTTATGAGCATAATACCTTTCTGTACGAATTGAATCTCTTTCACCTTCCACTGTCAGATAACCCCCCGTAAACATAAACAAAGAAAGCAAGCCAACTCTAAAGAGAGCAAGCCAACACTAAACAAACTGAGACGGATGTTATAAATCACGAAAGTCATTTTATCTAATGTAGCTTGATGTCAATCAATTTCAAATGACTGGAATACTTTAATCTTCAGCAATATTTCTCCACAAAACTGATTGCCAACCAAATTTGCTTCCACATAAATTGAAAGATTAGATGGTGACAATTAACCACTACTTTGACAATGGAAAAAGATCATAGAAAAAGGGATGGTCAATCAATTTTAAATGACTGGAATACTTTAATCTTCAGCAACATTTCTCCACAAAAACTGATAGCCAACCAAATTTGCTTCCACTTCAACTGAAAGATTAGATGGTGACAATTAACCACTACTTTGCCAATTGGAAAAGATTAAAGAAAAAGGGCGGGGGAGAGAGAGAGAGGACCGGGGGGAATGAGAGAGGAAGAGAGAGTGAGAGAGACTAGCACTACGCCCATGAGAAAAGTTTCGAAAGGAACACTACCCCTTCGTCTTAAAAAGAAAAACAACACGAAAGGTGAAATGTGGCAGGCAACCCTTCCCCAAAGAAGTTCATTCCACAGAAAAAGAAATAAAAGAAGACCTTTTAAGGAGTTCTTATGCATAATAGTACAAAAGAAATGAAGGTGCAACTGGTTGCAATTGTTTCAGAGAACTGGAAGAAATGGCTACTATGAGAAACTTTTAAGTAGTTCAAGTATACTATGGAGAAGCTTATACATTAAGCAGTAATGGCTCTGCCTCAGAGGTAGTGACAATAACGTAATCATCATTAGCAACTTCTGACAATACGTGCATTTAAAAGCATCATCGGCATGCCAGGACAACCCAATTGGCTAGAGTATGTATCTCACACGAGACAAGAAAAAAATACAATGTTACAGATGAAATAACTGATTCGTGGCAACGCAGATGCATGAAGTTAAGAGATTACAGCACACAAGGTGCGTTTAATTTCAGAGGAACGAAAACTTAACCAACACTCCTAAAAGAGAAATTTACAGAAGGATAAAATAAGGTAGAGCCAAAAACTTAATAAAAACAGAATGAATGCCTCAGGTGAAGTCCCTTTCATAGCTGAAGCTTATGGTATATTTGAAACCATCAAAGGCACAACAGCCAAAAAAACTACAAGCATATAACCAACTTATAATTTTTGAGGTGGCTCAACTCATTAAGAAGCATACCAAACCAAATGGTATAGTGTTCTAACAAAGCTAAGAACTCTCAAATCATTACAAATATAACTCAACACGCTCTAGGTCAAATGACATTGACCCCTTTGTAACAACATGGGGAAGGCTGAGATCAACTATTCATAAACAGTTGAGTGCATCCATGACTAAACAATGGAAAAAGAACTATATACTCTATGGATGATAAAAAAACCATAGGCCAAACCAGAACCAGAACCAGAAAAGGACTATCAAACATACACAACATATGCCACATTCTAACCAGTAACAACAATGTCAGAAAACAAGACCGACGGTTGGCATATTTAACTAAGGCCAGTATCATCTTCACTCCTCGTTCAATGCTTTCACTCAATAAAGGATGAGATGTTAAAGCTTCACATGGCAGAATCCACTAAATTACTTGGAGAACAGGAATTGAATGAAATCCATCGAAGCCATCTCTCTCGGAGTGTGCGGAATTATATCCCTAAACTCCCAAACGAAAGGCACAACCGAGTCTTTATCATGAATAGATACGACTATGCTCTGAAAGCTTTCGAGTTGATCGGTGTCCTCAGTTTTTGAACTTTGGAAGGTGAAAATAGAAACAATATACCAGAACAAGACTATCAGACCTCTCATCCCACTTATATAGAAGATGTAAGTTCAAATAAGATGCTATACGACGAAACCTGGATAGTGTTAATGACTCTAGGAAAAGCATCAGGGATGGAGATTGTAAAAACATAAATAAAAAAACATTTCTTGATAAAATTTCAAGATGCACATATGCTAGTAAATTGTATATACTGCATCAGAGAGATTCCCAAAAGAACAAGTCAACATTCCCCAAAGAAGTACTGATGTCCCTGTCTGTTTTATCATCACTTGCAGTGTCAAAAGTTCCACTTTAAGATTACTGGTCTAGCCCATATGCTCTGAAGGAATGCGATTTCGACAGCATAAAAAAAGAGTTCTAAACAAGCATATCTATACTTACAGAACATATATTCAAGGAAACAAAAAAACCCAACCAATTAGGAGACATATGGCCGCTAATTGGGGGAAAAGAAGAATGAAAGACGAATCTTTGAGCTGGTAGCAGACTCGCAATCATTAATACTCTGCTCGGATGCAGAGAAAATGTGGGTAATAAAAAGCGTTAATGCCTTCATCAAACGTTCAAGGCAGCTAACATGTGTAAAACTATGATACTACAAATGCCTCTGCCTCATATTTATATTAGTTTCACAGAGATTAGTCTCAAAGTATATTTAAACCCATCACAGGCATAATCATATTTCTCCACCAAAATCTTTAACAGAACCAGAAAAAAAAATTATGACATAGACAGCAAAAAATAAAACGAAAAGAACAGATCAATCTAGGGTTTGGAGCAATCAAAATGTACTCCAGAAAACTGGATATGTCCAGAAACCAAAAATCTTTCGAGGAAGAAGCGGTCTGGGGGTAGGGTTTATGGCGATTATATAGAGCAAGTCACCAAGAGGCGCAGCAATTAGGGCAAAACGGAAACGGTTTCTTTATGTCGTAGACACTGCGAAATAAGGGCCGTCGATATGAGGAAAAGAAAACATAAAAAGAAAATTTGAACGGCTGGCATTGACAGCTTTCGAGGTTTTAATTAGCTTCCTGTGGGAAATTGGGAATGCCCTTCCTTCTGGGTTCTTGAAGCCTCCAGTGGCATCGTCATACCTATGTTCTGGCCCATTAATCACGGCCCAAACTCCTATCCTTCACTTAGGGCTCAAGCTCCATCTCATCTTGGATCATGGATGGAAAGCAAAAGGGGCTTTTGGCCCTTGATTAAAAAATAGAAGGCTTGACGTCGGTTTGCCCGTTAAGTTTTCACTCGGATAGCTGACGTGTCGAAGTCATAGGACTTCATTCGAAATGAACGGACAAGATTTAGGATTAATTGCACCGTCTGGGATGCTTTAGGTATTGTGTTGTCCTCTTGGGCCTCGTCCATCGATCTGTCGGAAGATGAGCCGCACATGAAAAACGTTTCGCCCCAAAATTGTGACAGCTCGTTAATGGCCCAAAGGAAAAAAAGAAAAGAAAAAGGGGGACACTACACGTTGCACAGAGAACCCCACTTCCCCCTCGGAATGTGACAGCTCGTTGATGGCCCGAAGGAAAAAGGGACGCGTCTAACGTGCTTAATGGCGTCCAAGCACACACTGCAATATCTCTCATACATTTTTCAAGGTTATTTACCTGTAAGGCGCTGTAAGTAATCTCTAGCAGACTTCAATGGTTCTGTTTGTTGAGAAGGGAAATATTACAAAAGTACTACTTCCGCCACTAAACAGAACTTAGGCGCAGATGCAGGCGAAATTAAGTAATCCTAAAGTATAATACAAAGCTGGAACAAGGAAACAATAATTAATGCTCGAACATTTTCGTGGGTCGACATCATGAGGAGGCAGCTGTTCTAAGGAATTCCTTTCTTTCTTCCTAAAGAAAGAGAAAGTGGGCACATATTGTCTGGAGCCGGAGCTGAATTTTATAAGATTTTCATCCATAAGAGGCAGGCCGTGTTCACACGAGTCCTAAAGCTTCCTACCTGCTCATTGCTTAATCAATATATCTGAAGATGCTTTACTGAGATAAAGGAAATTAGCTAAAGTTTTCTTTAAAGCTGATTCAGGATCGACTGGATTCATTGATCGAAATTCATGGTTGAACTTCACTCCTCTCAAACGTTACTTTCGCATTGTTTTAATGCATTTTTTTGTCCTTACATGATGTCCCAAGTTTTCCATTCCCGACTGAGAAGAACAATTATTTCACGCTCCTTTGCTGGACCCCGCGCACGCATACACACACACGCATATATATATGCACATATGGAGCTTGAGACCACAGCCCTACATTGCTAAGGGTACAAGAACCAAGTGTTGTTAATATCTTCCTGATTAGTCAAGGTCATGCGCGCGTGTGACTTGCCGATGCACTTGGGGAACTAACGTAGCTGTCTGATCATGGCTGCCCGTGCCATATTATAAGACGCATTAGAGGACGTCGTTTTTCATTGTCGACGTTTGCATTAGTATTTGAAGTGTTTAAAGATACATAAGGTTAAGGTGATTGTAGGGTTAAACAACAGAAAGGCAATACCGGATCGTACCATTAATCTTTAAGTATATCTTAACCGAATTTCATGTACACTTGGAACCCAAAAAAGTTGGTCGAACCAGAAAGAGACATATATATATATATATATATATATATATATATATATATTATGTGTGTGTGTCACCACCTTTTTCCTTCTTTTGAATCAAACATATTAAAATCGATAATTATAAGGAGATAATGTTTAGGGAAATTAAGTAAAATGCTTCGTACAATACTTGCAAATCATCATATATACTTGGATCATGTTATCTAAATCATAACGAAGTCATGAGGTGGTACTTCATGAGCAGGAATCATGCATATCCCTTTCTTTAAATGCAGAATTTCATTTTTAATTAGCAGCTAGCTAGATCTATTACCAAATTATCCGATGGGCGCTTCATGAAGCGAATCGGAAGTAGACCCCAGCCTCTATAGTTGACCTTAGCACTGCTGAAATATTGACCCGTTTTGGATCATATCAATCTCAAAAGCGTGCTATTAAAGGAAGAAACCAGAAAACGACGACCGGTAATATTGTTTACGGACTACGGTTGTTAGTTAAAGGGAGCATGTATCGAAGATAAGGGGGGATTGATACTGATAGCCGTCATCTCCATCTTTTTTCAGGTTTCGCTTGCTGGCCTAACCTGATCTATATCTCGATTCCCACCTGAAAAGATCAAAAAAGGGGACTTGACCAATTAATTATACTGACACGGTATATTTTCTCATTTATTCTAGCAGCACGACCAAAAATATCGGTAAGAAAACCATACCCAGACCCGAAGAACAGAAAAAGAAAATAATATTGCTCTTATACGTATAGTTACATATACATGTATTCTTAAAGTGTCTTGGGTTGGCCATAAATATAACCTGCTTCTGCTTATTCATATTTCGTCTTATCCAAACCAGAAAATGACTTAAACATCCTTGTTTTGCTCATCTCGGAGTAGTTATCATTTTCATGCAGTGACTGCTGTGACAGTGAGCCTTCAGAACGTAGACAAAAATATGCAGATCGGAAATCTTCACAAAATCTGAAGGTAGTATCCCCGAATTCGACATCCGACAGAGGCAATGGGAGAGGCTGCATGTTTTATGTTTACAGTTTCAGCACCTTGGTAGCTATCAGGTTTTTGTTTTTATTGGTTTTAGCTAACAGGAATCCGTGAGAGAAAGGGTACGAACGGAAGGAAACACAATGCCAAAATGAGCACCAACGATAGTATACGTAGCTGCCACCACTGCATGTCACCTTCATAATCCAAATGGCAGCGCCTCCCACCCCATTCCGACATCTCAATGTCAACTCCTCGTCTCTCTCTCTGTCTGTCTCTTTTAATATGATATGGGTGCTTTTATATTATATTAAGTTAATTTCATGACTGATAAGTAGACGGAAAGACTGGCTGCATCCTTCTGAGATGGGGGATGGCGCAGGTCAATTTGTAGCCACTGCATGCGTGCTTTTACTTTTACAGAGTTTATCTTTTTCCTTCAATACGATATGTATTAATTTCCTATTTCAGAAGGACCTGAAATAGGCCATTAATCAACTGGTTCGATGGCAAAATAACTTAATCAGGAAGTTGTCCTTTCACAGCATCATTCTTACAGTGAGCTTTAAGTCAGCTTTAGACTCAATCTGTAACGACCCAAGGACAAGCACTAGCCACATCTGTGCTTTGACTTCAAAATGACTAGTCAAGGTTGCTCTTGAAACTCCTTGGATTATTATAAAGCTCAATTCAGCCTAGTAAGGTCTCAATGTGGGACTTGACCCTTATAGAACCAATCACCCATTCATTCTCCTCTCCCACTCCATGTGGGATTCGGGGTATCACAATCTCCCCCTCAAAAACCCTTGACGTCCTCGTCAAGGCCCACATTGGTGGTTACTAGGACCGCTCTGATACCATTTGTAACGACCCAAGGACAAGCACTAGCCACATCTGTGTTTTGACTTCAAAATGACTAGTCAAGGTTGCTTTTGAAGCCCCTTGGATCATTATAAAGTCCAGTTCAACCTAGTAAGGTCCCAATGTGGGACTTGGTCCTTATAAAACTCATTTTCCATTCATTCTCCTCTCCCACTCCATGTGAGATCCGGGGTATCACAATATCCCCCACTTAAATCCTTGACGTCCTCGTCAAGGCCCACATTGGTGGTTACTAGGACCACTCTGATACCATTTGTAACGACCCAAGGACAAGCACTAGCCACATCTGTGCTTTGACTTCAAAATGACTAGTCAAGGTTGCTCTTGAAACTCCTTGGATTATTATAAAGCTCAATTCAGCCTAGTAAGGTCTCAATGTGGGACTTGGCCCTTATAGAACCAATCACCCATTCACTCTCCTCTCCCACTCCATGTGGGATTCGGGGTATCACAAAAGAAGAAAGAAAAAAAAAACTAAGACCAACTTTCACTTTCACTTTACCTGGGACGCGTTTGCAAACCCTAGTTTTGCAAACGCGTCCTTGTATATCCTTCTAGAGATATTTAGGCAGGGATTAGTCGTTTTCTATTGAACACTAGTACTCACATAATATCCCAATGAATTGAATTGCTGAAATGAAAATTGATGAAAGTTAGCCACAAATTAAGAATCCTCCAAAAGCAAAATATGCAAAAAGATCATCAAAAGATGATGACAAAGTTAAAGGTCAAAAGACGACAAAGTTCAAGTGGAAGGTATGGACAATGAACTATGAAGAAAAAAAGCACACAATAGTATTTACCTCATCTTTTATGTTTTGCGATGAATTACTGCGTCTTTTTCTTTGTTCGCTTAATTTTTGATTATTCATGAGTTCCCACTTGCGATCCTACGTCTTTGCAGAATCCAGGCGGCAGAGGTTTTAGATTTGAGAACACTATTGGCAATAAATGATCACTTGTAATAAATGAGATTGAGCTGTTTTTGGTCCTTCCAATATTGTAACAGGCTAACAGCCTGTTCATCATACATCACCTGGTCCTGCAACATTACCCCATGTGCATGGGTACCCTTCTCTCTCTCTCTAGGGGTGAGTTAGGGGATGGCCTTCAACCTAATAGGTGACAAGGCGTGGGGATTTCTCTAGCATAATAATAAATTGTTCATGTGCATGGTTGATAAAAGCTCTTTACAACACGAAAGTGGACTTAGGATTTAGAAATTGGTCGGTTCCAATATGCTTTTTAAGACCTTAGCTGCTCTGGTCTGTAATAAACCTAAGCCGTCTTGTCGTTTAGTTTTGAAATTTATCGCAGCACTTATAACCCGATCGACATCTTGATGTTAACACAGATATTTAATAAGCATTTCTGAATTTTATTATACTATCTACCTTGAGGTTTGACGCACAATAAATAGGGTTCGGTTAGTATGTTGATATTTAAGGTGCTGATGGATGGCTACGATCAAATGAACAAGATTCAATGACTGCCAACACGCCACATCAATGAATGAACTTGACTTGTTTTACAGTGTTGACCCACGAACTAACCCGGTAACAAAAAAAACCCTCTGCACCGCACTTCTTCGCTGAAACTTCATCCCTTTAGCGAGCCCTTTCTCCCAGCCGTCTCCCCGTCGCCCCACAGCTGCCCCGTCGCTTGAGAAAGATCCGTTATTGCTTGCAAGAATGTGGCGTGGAACTTCCATTTGTTTTTTCAGGGCTAAAATACATTTTAATCCCTCTAATTTTTCATCTGTTGTCAACTGGTTTGTGTAGTTTCACCTTTTATCATGTCCATTTTCATGCATTTTTTGTTGGGTAGTTCACTGGGCTTGCCATGGCTGGTGGTCACGCGCTTGGTTCCATCTGAGTTTTTGGTCTATGTAATGGCAGTGGCAACTATAATTGTTTATTTGGTAAGTGCTCTACAAAATGAAGCAAGAGTGTGATGGATTTAAATGCGCTACTGCTAAATTATCTAGACAAAATGAAGCAGAGCAAAACTTTAACCAAACAACACCTGCATCATCATGGCCTTATTGAAGGAATTGCTTCAAGCGGGGAGAAGGGCTGCTGCGGGGCAACGGGGAAACGACTGGGAGAAAGGGCAGCTCGCTGAAGGTGTGAAGTTTCAACGAAGAAGAAGTATGGCGCAAAGGGTGTTTTCTGGCTGTGTCAGTTCGCAGATCAACACTATAAAACGGGTCAAGTTCATTAATTGATCATGTGACGTGTTAGCAGCCATTGGTTCTTGTTCATTTAATTGTGGTCATCCATCAGCACCCATCAACAGTTTAAGTATCAGCATAGTAACCGAACCCCAATAAATGTACATGTAGTTTGATCAGACTAACACGAAGCTTTTTTGTTGCGGGAAGGATTAATTATTGCCTAACATTTCTTGGTTACTACTGCCATTTTAGACCATTAATAGTTGGCAATTCTCGAAGCTTGGACAACAATCTCGTTGCAAGGAAGTTTTGGCCGTCCATATCCCTTCACTGGACATGTACGGATTTTAGCTGCATTTTATATTGGTAGAGCAAGATCCCTTTTCCTGCAGACATTGGAAACAAGCAAATTGATGAAAAAAGTTCCTCCTAAGTGACTTGCTTGGAATATATTAAACGTACGTAAGACTTTGAAAATCCTACACAGAAGTGCACATTAGTCTAATATTATATATATTACAAGGATTTCCTCTTAAATTCAGTACAGATTATTATGCAGTGCATGTAAGACATGTAAATAGTATAAGTGATACATTACAAGCATATCTTTTGACTTTTGAGGATAAATCTAAAACAAATGATCTTACGAAACATCCTATGAAGATTTTGGTGGATTAAAGGATTCCATTCAACGCCGAGTTTGTTGAAAAAGCTTTAGCTCAACCACAAAGCTTTGATCTCGCCTAACAAATGAGAAATACGTACGACGGCGAAAACCCACACTGGGGTCTTTAACCGCCGTTGAATCTTGGGATCTAAAGCAAACTTTTGCGCACCAATACATGCAAGAAAATTCAAAACCACGTGGTTTCAAGGAAAGCGCCCTGGTCTCTTAAGGACAAAAACCAATTGCACTTGGCGGATTTAGGTCCCCACAGCTCAAAAGTGTCAGTTGCAATGACGTTGCCCGAAAAAGGACTACTGCTCCTCCGCGCATCTATTTAGGCCCCAGCTCAACCCCTCTCATTTCCCTCACAAGTCACAACATGCAGTCTTTCTTTCGCTCGGAAGGTTTGCGCTCCATATGACGTTTTCATTTTATGTTGCATTGTTCAAAGTTACGGGGTAACCTGCATGGTATACTGATACTCACTCCTATCATCTGCAGGGAAAATGGTACTTCTTGGTCTTTTTGTGTTGGGGTTTCTCTCTTGGGGTTCATCAGTTACTGGGTTTGTTGAAGGTAATTGGGCTGGCGCACATGCCACCTTCTATGGAGGGGGTGACGCCGCTGGTACAATGGGTAAGTGACAAAGAATTTATATATGCTTTTAGGTTGGGTATATTTTATTACATATGCATCCCAGGCTAATTTTTTGAGGAACTATTACTTAGAATTCCAAAAACCAATTACATCTTGAGCATATTTGCAGGCGGGGCTTGTGGATACGGAAACCTATACAGCCAGGGATATGGAACTAACACGGCAGCTTTGAGCACACCGTTATTCAACGATGGGTTGAGCTGTGGGGCTTGTTTTGAGATCCGGTGTGTGAAGGACCCAAGATGGTGCCTGCCCGGCTCTATTGTGGTCACTGCCACCAATTTCTGCCCACCAAACAATGCTCTCCCTAACAATGCAGGGGGGTGGTGCAACCCTCCCCAGCAACATTTTGATCTCTCTCAGCCTGTCTTCCAAAGAATTGCTCAGTACAAAGCCGGGATTGTTCCTGTGGCTTACAGACGGTATGCAGATTGGTTGTCTTAATTTTTGCTGCATGGTAACCCAGGAGCTGCTGGGTAATATCGTGACCTGGTGAAATAATAATAATAATATATATATATATTATTTAAAAAAGGACTTTTCTGCGCCTGTATGGGCTGTGGGCACTTTCTAAACTTTGCTGTACACGCCTGTACATCTGGGCACTACTGAATAAATAATAGGTATTCCCATGCCACAAACAAAATAAGTTGCATGCAGAATAATTTATAATACCCATAAAGGCTGTTGTTCTGAAAAAAGCAGCTTTTAATCAGCTGGATAGCTCTTCTGCGCTTGCGGAAGCATTTCCCACTTCCCAGTACCACGGCAATTTGGAATTGAGAACATGGGAAATCCTCATTTGGTTTACATCTTTTTGTTTGGTTTTAGGCTACTTTCAGTACAGTACACGTGTTTATGTTTTCTGGCAGTAGGTTATTTGTAAAACATCACGAAAGAGAGGGGGCACATCTTCTTTTTGTCTACTCCTCCCTAACCTTTTTCCCCCCCGAAAAGCTAATACTTCGATTCGTTGGTTTGAGATAATGTAGGACCCCGTGCCGAAAGAGAGGAGGCATCAGATTCACCATTAACGGCCATTCGTACTTCAACCTAGTCCTGATCACCAACGTCGGAGATGCTGGTGATGTTCATGCTGTTTCTATCAAAGGGTCGGGAACCAACTGGCAACCCATGTCAAGGAACTGGGGTCAGAACTGGCAAAGCAACTCTCACCTTGACGGCCAAAGGCTATCCTTCAAGGTCACCACAAGCGATGGGCGCAGTGTCGTTTCTTACAATGTTGCCCCTGCTGGCTGGTCCTTCGGCCAGACCTTTACGGGGGTCCAATTCCCATGATCAGGAAAGATCGAAAAGAAGCACATTTAAATGGAGGGGAGGCAAAAGAGCCTACTCCTCTATGAAGCTGAGCTAGTTATTATAAAATATGTAAGCACTAGCTAGCTGTATTAGGATAGAAGAAAAATGAAGCAGTCTTAGAGTCGGTGGGCATGGCCTTATATTATAAGATGGCCCTCATGCAGCGGTGGGTTTTGCTACCCTCCACTTTCTAATTAGTTGTATGGTTGGTTTGGTTCATTTGTTGTGCTTCATTTAGAAGCGTCTTTACTTTTATAAGTGGCCACTGTAATCGGCTTCTGCAGAAGTTGTAAAATCTATTGGAATAAAATTATATTTACTAGTTTTGTCTCACAAATTGCTTCATCCGCCACTGTAAAATATCTCTCTTCTGTGAAATAAACTAATTATAACACTTCCGTAATCAATACGCGGCCACCAATGAATTAAGCAACTCATGACATGCACTCACTGAACTCCACAGGATTAATCCAGTGCTTCATGGTCAAAAAGTGCACCGACCTCTCGTCTCAAGCAAAAGCAAATTTGACACGGGTGACTTGAGGAACGTAGTGGCCCGTTTATTCCAAGGCTTTAGCTTAAGCTCAATAGCTCACAAGTTTTGATTTCTTTTTGGTGTTCACACACTTTTTTTTTTTTAATTAAAAATTCTGATGCACATTTCCATGCACTAGACTCAGACAGACACTTGACTTAATATCCGTACGAGTTAACACTACCATAAACTCCAGAGATTGACCGGCTCACTGAACAATCTCTCTTTTATATCAAATTTTTTGTTTTTGAAGAATTAGCGATTTAAACTCTGAATGTGGACTTAATCCACCCTCTCAGCTGTCACGGCTACCACTGAACTACCTAGGTAGGTTCGCATTGATTTCATTCCGCTGTAATTAAGACGTGTCAAGGCAGGCCCATCTAGTGCGCCTAAACAGCGGAGGAGCCAACACGATGGTGTGACACTTCATTATTCATGGCTCGGCCTTCATTCGATTAGAACTAGCGGTGGAATTATCTAGTCTGCTGCTGAGCCCACTACTACTCAGGATATTGGGCTTCTGCAACTTGTCTGTTTTAAAATGCAATGGACATTTTCCATTTCAAAAGGCCCTTTCGAGTGGCTAAAGTTTGGGCTTAAGTTGAGCGGTCGATTTATAGGTCCATGTGACAAAAACAAGGTATCATCCATAAGCTGTACTCAGCCTGTGATTAAATATTGGGTCAGTCCAAGGTCGTGTTTGGTTAGAGGGAAAATTGCGAGAAAGGAAGTGGGAGTTGTTGGCAAGGAAACGCGTGAGTTGCAAGCCCTTCTGGCACCAAAGAGAGAGACAGAGATATTATCAGCAGGTGGGACCACTGTTGTTACAATTTGAAAGAGCGGGTATCTTCAACTAAGATGCGATGCAATTGAGCCACTTGTCATGCAGTGATTGGGTAGCACCATGTTAAAAATCTTGTTTCGTGGCAAGGAAACTGACCCCACAGCATCATTTTCAACCAACCACAACAAAGAAATGGATCTACCGATATGGCACCAAGATAAAAGGATAAGGTCCAATAGATCCCATTGGCTAATCCATAGCTAGAAACACATCTCCACCGTTGGATCCTAAAAATAAGCAAACCAACCGTCGACTTCTGAGGATGAACTAGAGCCACAAGCACACCCTTGAAATGAAAATACAAAGCCAAACCTTTCTCCCCACTGATTCAGATCGGCAAAGATGGCCACCGTCACAACACAAGCCTCTGCCGCCGTCTTCCGGCCTTTTGCCTCGAAGTCCAGGTTCCTTATTGGGTCTTCTGGTAAATTGACTAGAGAGGTGTCCATTAAGCCGGTGGCTTCCTCATCCTCATATTCGTTCAAAATTGAGGCCAAGAAAGGTGAATGGTTACCGGGGTTGGCTTCACCAGGTTACCTTGATGGCAGGTACGTATATAAATTAAAATAGGTGTAACGTTTTTTCAAACATGTAGGGAGTATGAAACTAATTTGGTGTTGACCAGAAAAGAACTTACTTATGTGTTAAAAGGACTTTGAATTCAGCCAGTGTCTAAAACTAGTACAAATTTTTCAGTCTTCCGGGTGACAACGGATTTGATCCTCTGGCACTTGCTGAGGACCCAGAAAACCTCAAATGGTTCGTTCAAGCCGAGCTTGTCAATGGTCGCTGGGCTATGTTGGGTGTGGCAGGAATGCTGCTACCAGAAGTTTTCACAAAGATTGGGATTATTAACGTCCCAAAATGGTATGATGCTGGGAAAGCTGAATACTTTGCGTCCTCATCGACCCTCTTCGTGATTGAGTTCATCTTGTTCCATTACGTCGAGATCAGAAGGTGGCAAGACATAAAGAACCCGGGAAGTGTCAACCAAGACCCCATCTTTAAGCAATACAGCTTGCCCCCGAATGAGGTGGGATACCCGGGTGGCATTTTTAACCCACTTAACTTCGCACCCACTGCTGAGGCGAAGGAGAAGGAGCTTGCAAATGGTAAACGTTTGAAACCTGTTTCATTCAGCTCCAATTTTCGCACAGAACTAGACTAATCATTGTTTGAATGCGTGCAGGGAGATTAGCAATGTTGGCATTCTTGGGATTTGTGGTTCAACACAATTTGACAGGACAAGGACCATTTGACAATCTCTTGCAGCACCTCTCTGACCCATGGCACAACACCATTATCCAGACACTAAGGGGATACTAGATCCGCTAGAGACGACATGAGAACCTTTTCATTTATTCTGTTACCATTAGGGAGTGGCTTTTGCTTGAGATTTGGCATCAATGTGAACAAGTATCTATGTACAGGGGAACTGAAATGATCGTAATATCACCATGCAGATTGCAGCGACTACTTGGCAGTCAGATTTTAGTTTCGAAATTGAGGACGCCTACGACTCCTACATCTTTGAAATTCAAATTACATTTGTGATTGCTCATTCTCCACAACAGTTTAATCCCTTGGTTGGGTAATTGGAAACTATTGTCAGGAGCCATTGTATTACAAAGCTGTGATTTCTAAAGTAAGAAATTGAGGACGCCTACAACTCCTACATCTTTGAAATTCAAATTACATTTGTGATTGCTCATTCTCCACAACAGTTCAATCCCTTGGTTGGGTAATTGGAAACTATTGTCAGGAGCCATTGTATTACAAAGCTGTGAAGAAAACAAAAAAGATTTTAATTTACAGATGAACCTACTTATCAAAAAAAAAATGCATATGAACCTATTAACTATCATATGAGTACAACTTATACAGCTATATGATATCATTTACCAAACAGTAACCAAGTGAGCTCCAGTATACAAGATCTATAACCCAGTCCTCGAATGCAATGCAAAGAAACGTTTCATTCAGCTACCATCATTTGTCATAGAGATGAAGGTTAATGTGCCTCATGAGAGTCAATTTGGCTGCTGAAAGAGAGAATGAAAACAATAAGGTACCTCCGTGTAGGAAGAAGGCGAACTCAATTACCTAACTACTCAAGGGCAGAAATTAGCGGAAGAGATACAAATTGAACACGATCGTCAATAAGCAATTGAGTGTATGCTTGTTCTTCAATATTGCATGAAGAACAACAGAGATATCATTCAAGTACTTAAATTGAACCTCAACATATGGTATAGTACTACACTTCTTAATTTTGAACAAATAGGTTATCTACCAGTTATGAGAACAAGTGTTTTGGAAATTTCTCTCTTCTCTTCAACAAAGGAATCCAGAGGACTGTGGGGATATACGAACTGTATGAATAAAATAATGTGGATCTTAGTATAAGATTCCCACATTGATTAGGGACCATTTAATCTTGTGCCAATTAGTTTTAGGATGAAACTTGACATGGTATCAGAGCCAACTATTTCTGAGCTTGACCCACTTGTTTGTGTTCCCCATTACTGTCCACGTGCATGGTCCCTAATCAATGTGAGATTATAACAGACTCTAACACTCCCCCCACGTGCAGGCATTGGTGGCCCAACAGGTATATGAAGCACAAGATTAAATGGTCCCTAATCAATGTGAGACTATAACAGACTCTAACACTCTCCCTCACGTGCAGGCCGAATGAACATGGTTCATGCACGTGGACAATAATGGGGAACACAAACAAGTGGGTCAAGCCCAGAAATAGTCGGCTTTGATACCATGTCAAGTTTTATCTCAAAACCAATTGACAATAGAAAGAGGTGGTCCAGCGGGTATATGAAGCACAAGATTAAATGATCTCTAACCAATATGAGACTATAACAGACTCTAACATACCGCCAGGTCATATAGCAAAGGATATCCAGTTATACTACTTGTGCACTCCTTGATATAAAGTAGTCCTGCCCGTAGGAGAAAACATGAGAAGACCAAGATCTATGTCGCATAGTACGGCTAAGTCCCTAGCTTTCTTCAAAATCCCATGTCTCCTTTTTGAATAAGTCACTTAACAGTTGCTAATACTCTCCAACCTCTTTTGAGCATCACCCTTCCCATCCTATAATCCAACAAGCAAAATTTCTTAATACTCCCGTAACTGCTACTACCCGTAATTCTTAATGTCCAAGAGCAATTGAATTTAGCAAATCATCGAATCCAACTGGCTCACTTTAAGTATGCAATGAGAATACACCTCCAAAGATAGGTTTTTATTCCCGGCAGCACCGCCATTACATAACCATGATATGGTGAAGCCCAAAAAATTTAAAATCCCAGTGCTCAGAAATCAAGAAAATGTAAAGTTGTCAATGTTTGAAGATCTGGACACATGACAAATGACCAAACTTAATTGCGCCCCATCATTGAATTTTTGTTTTCGTATTAAGTTGTGCTATGTTCTTATGAAAGAACATAGCACCGCTGAATACAAAAACAACCAGCGAAATAAAATAAAAAAAGAACATAGCACAGCTTAATACAAAAACAATCAGCCAAATAAAATCCTTGTGTTTTTAGTGCAACACAACGTAGAAAATATGAAACAAACACTAAAATACACCACAACGAAAAAAGAACATACACAGGGGCTACTCAACAAGGAAAAGAGATACACAATGAAGTAATTGTAATACAGTTAAAGAATAAACCCAGAAAGGAGAGAGAGAGAGGGTTAAGGATATCATCAAAGCTTACAAAATTCTGCAGGAGAGTGTTATAATTTGTATTGAATAATTCGTTGTGTATTGAAATGAATAGTTTACATCTGTTTATATACACGAATAAAACTAACTCAGCTAACATAACTGCATAACTGCACTTATTCTAACAACCGAGCTTCTAGAACTTTCTACTATCTAATAGCTCCCCTCAAGTTGGACTGTGTATATTAAGCAGTCCAAGCTTGGTAACAAGAAAGATAAACTTCTCAAAAACAAGAGGCTTTGTGAGCAAATCTGCTAGCTGATGTTTTGATGTAACATGTAATGTCTTGATCAGATGCTGATGCACCATTTCTCTAACCAGATGGCAATCAATGTCTATATGCTTTGTTCTCTCATGGAATATCGGATTTGCTGCTATGTGTAAAGCAATGACTATCACAAAATAACAGTGCTGGTTGGGAATGATCAATGAGAAGATCATGAAGAAAAGCATGCAACCATTTCAGCTCACAACACGTCATAGACATTGATTTATACTCGGCCTCAACTAAAGATCTACTCACCGTAACTTGTTTCTTTGATTTCCAAGATATAAGGGAGTCACCTAGGAAAATAGTGTACCCTATGACAGACCTTCGGGTGTCTGGGCATGCTGCCCAGTCAGCATCACAAAATGATTTCAATTGAACTGTCATGAACTGGATAAGAAAATGCCCTGCCCTGGAGACCCCTTCAAATACTTAAGAACTCGAATGACAGCATCATGATGTGACTGACATGGTTGAGACAAGAACCGACTTAGAGAATTAACAACAAAACTAATGTCAGGTCGTGTGATAGTTAAATATAAAAGTCTGCATACTAGCCTTCTATAAGAACTCTGGTCTTCAAGTAATGTACCATCAGTACTAGTAACTCTGGAATTAGAATCCATTGGAGTTCTAATTGGTTTAGCAGCTAATAAACCCATATCTGCAATGATTTCCATGACATACTTTCGTTGACAAAGAGAAATACCCATAGCAAATCGTGCAACCTCAAGTCCAAGGAAAAACTTAAGAGAACCTAAGTCTTTAAGTTTAAAAACCGAGTCTAACCAAGTCTTCAATGAACTGACAACAGAAAGAGAATTGCTAGCAAGGATGATATTATCCACATACACCAAAAGAGCAATGAAATCAGCACCATTAGACTTGATGAAGAATGAGTAATCAGACTTGGATTGAGTGAAACCATATGTAATCAAAGTAGTAGAGAATTTTGAAAACCATTGTCTGATGTCCTGCTTCAATCCATATAAAGATTTTATAAGCTTACAAACCCTGTTATTACCCGGATGTGAAAAACCAAGAGGGAGCTTCATAAAAACCTCTTCTTCCAAATCTCCATGAAGAAAAACATTGTTTACATCTAATTGATGTAAATCCCATTTGTTAATAGTTGCTAATGCAAGAAGACATCGAACTGTTGTGAGTTTTGCAACAGGGGAAAAAGTGTCAAAAAAATAAACACCCTCTTGTTAGGTATAACCCTTTGCAACTAATCTCTCTTATGTCTTTCTAGGGTGTCATCAGCCCGAAATTTACATTTATATACCCATTTGCACCCAATTTCAACCTTATCAGGAGGTAAATCAGTTAGATCCTCAAGTGTGGTTAAGTTCTAGAGCTGTAATCACAGCTTGCATAGCTTCTCTCCAAGCAGTTGATTTAACAGCCTCATGATAGAATTTGGGTTCAACATGACTGGAAATTGATAAAGTGTATGCTTTATGAGGTGATGACAAACGATCACAGGAAATATAAAAAGAAATAGGGTATAGAATAGAAGGAACAAACCATGTACCTGAAGATGTAGATTTTGAATTGCTAAGTTGCACTTGGGCCATTTGACAATGAAAATTCTGCAAATAAGTCGGCTGCCTTCTGATCCTGGAAGATTTTCTAACGGCTAATACAACAGGTTGCTGTGAGATAGAAGTATCATGAGATGTGGATGGAATGGACTAAAATGAATTTGGTGGTAATAATGTATCTGTAGGAGTGGACTCATGGTGCTGTGAGAATGAATATGATATAGCATTTTCCGGTGTAGCTGAATTTCTAGAAGGAAAAGGACAATCATCAAGAGATGTGGGAGGGTTAGGAAGAACTATATCAGAAAAATATCATCAGTATTAGATGATGGAATAGACTTAAAAGGAAAATTATTTTCATAGAAAATAACATCTCAGGAAATAAGGATTTTGTTTGTGGATACATCCAGAACTTTATAGCCTTTTGTACCAGATGGATAGCCTAGGAAAATACCAGGAATAGATCTAGGATCAAATTTATTCCTAGAATGAGAGTGAGTAGAGACATAGGCTAGACAACCGAAAGTTTTGAAGTAGGAATAATCTGGTGGCCGTTTGTTAAAAACAAGTTCATATGGCGATACATGGTGAAGTAATGGGGTGGGTCACCTATTTATGATGTGGACAACAGTAACTATGCAATGACTCCATAAATATATGGGAAGGTGTGCTTGAAACCGAAGTGATCTAGCTACGTTAAGTATGTGTTGATGTTTTCTTTCTACTACAGAATTTTTTTGGGGAGTGTAGGCACAACTCTTTTGGTGAATAATGTCATGAAGATTGTAGAATTCATTCATAGCAACTTCAAGTCCATTGTCAGATCAAATTATTTTAATGGATTGATTGAATTGAGTTTTAACTAGATGATAAAAAGACTGAAGATATGATCTGGTTTCAGCTTTGTTTTTCGTGAGATAGACCCATGTACATCGTGAAAAATAATCAACAATAGAAAGAAAAAAATGAAAACCATCATGAGAAGTTATAGGGAAAGGTCCCCAAATGTCACAATGGACAAGCTGAAAAATAGACTGAGTAGTTGAGTCACTATGCGAAAAAAGAAGTTTCCTTTGTTTGCTTAAATGACAGATTAAACAATGTGAAGGAGTGGGAAATTGAAACTGATGAGCACCAGAAATAGGTAAGCTAGATTTTATTGATTGTAATCGTGAATCTGACAAATGTCCCAAACGACAATGCCATAGGAAATGTGATTTATTTGAACTGGTATTACAAAAAAAATGCAGAGAATCAGAAGGTGTTGAACTCGGCAGAAACTGGTATAGATCTTGATGTAGCTTAGCAATTCCAATCGTTCTCCAGTGGATAAGTTCTTGAATATAACAATAACCATGAAGAAAAATCAGATAACAAGAAATATCAGAAGTTAATTTGCTTACTGATATTAAATTGATAGAGAAATGAGGGATGTACAAGACTTTGGTGATTACTAGGTTTTCTGCAAGAGATGTTGTGCCGATATGTGTGGCAACAACATATTGACCATTGGGGAGTTGGACTTAAATATTGACAAAGAAAATATTAGTCAATAAAGTGAGGTTACTGACCATATGATCAGTAGCCCATGTATCAAGAAGCCATGTTTTTGAAGAAAAACGATGATTTGGGGAAACTGTAAAAACAGAAGAATTTTTATGAGTACCTGAAAAATTTGGTACAAGTGGAGTGTTTTCTGAATGAGCATCTGTGTGATTGACTGAAGGGGAGGGTGTGGAAATAGTGGCTTGTTGTTGGAGAGAAGATAGCAAATTCTGACACTGCTCTTGAATCATATCCAAATTGAGAGGCTGACTGAGTATGTCCTGATTCGAATTGGCAAGATGAGCAGAAATAGGTTTTCCTTTGGTAAATTTAAAACCAGGAGGGAATCCATGCAGCCTGTAGCATTTGTCAATGGTATGTCCAAGTTTACCACAGTGTGTGTGTACACTGAGGTTTGCTGAGGGACTTGCTACTTCCTCCAAGTCCTCGCCCATTGTCAATCTTCAGAGCCATTACAGCAGGCTGTGATTGAGTAGATTGAATACCAAGTTGTTCTTCCTCTTGTATAATAAGAGAGAACACTTTGTTGATATTAGGCAGTGGATCAGAGAGGGGGATCTGACCCCGAGCATGTGTGAACCTTTCATCCAGACCCATCAGAAACTGTAGAATAAACTCAAGCTCTTGAGTTGCTATGATTGATTTGTGACTTTACAATCTGAGCCACAAATGCAAGAATCAATCTTACAGTATGATTGCAGTTCATCCCAGTAGAATTTAAGCTTAGTAAAATAACTACTGATAGACAAATTGCTTTGAGTGAGAGTGGCAAAATTCTGTCGAGTGTGACAGACACGAGGTCCATTAGATTGAGTGAATCGTTCCCGTAGATCATTCCAGACATGCTGAGCCGAATCAACATACATCACAGAGCCAACGATATCCTTAGAAATGGAATTGAGCAACCATGATGTGACCATCATGTTGCATCTGAGCCAATTGAAGTAAGAAGGGCTTTCTGAATTTGGTTTGGGAAGAGTACCATAGATGAATCCAATCTTGTTTTTGATTGTGAGTGCCATGAACATAGAGCGACTCCACGTTGAGTAATTATGTGCACCTACCAAAAGCTGTGACACAAGGATTGCTCCAGGATTCTCGGCATGAAGCAAAAACAGAGGATTGGATGGATTCTCTTCGTTGAGTGAGAATGAAGTGGGTGAGAATTGATGTTGAACGGGTGGTGATGGAGGATTGGAGACTGGTGGTAGTGGAAGCAAAGGAGACTCTGGTTCTGTAGCCATGAAGAAGTCTCGTAGCTTTCAAGAAAACAGAGAAAGAAAAAGTTGCGGAAGCTTTGAAAAATTCAGAGAAATTCCTCTGATACCATGTTATAATTTGTATTGAATAATTCTGTGTATTGAAATGAATAGTTTACATCTGTTTATATACACGAATAAAACAAACTCAGCTAACATAACAACTCAGGTAACATAACTGCACTTATTATAACAACCGAGCTTCTAGAACTAATATCCAGAACTTTCTACTATCTAATAGAGAGGTCAAGCTGAGATTTCGGTCGTTGAGACGAGCGGAACCAACTAACAAGAAATTGCGCGTCTAAATAGAGTGTGTGAGGGTGACTCTGGGGGGTTGAGAGAGGAGTTGACGGTGAAATTTGTTCAATCTTGGGATATGTTCGTTTTCACACTTTTTTCAGGATTCTAAGTATATTCACAAATCTACCACCGAACATATTCAGAATTCAAACACAAAAATTAATACATTTTACACAATCTCCAACAATTTTTTAATTTTTTATTCAACATAAATTTTCTCTCTCTATACTTTTTCACATAACTCCAATACTTTTTTATTAAACAATTACATCAAATCATTTCTCTCTCCACTTTACACAAACACCAATAAAACACTATTCAACATAAAAATTCACAACTTCTCTAAAATCCTACATTTTTTCTCAAAACGAACATAACCTTGGGCTAGGCTCGTTTTCTGTGCATGCTTTGGTGAACTTAAAAAATCATAGGAGGCAAAGTTTCAACCCGACCCGGGTCTGCCTCCATTTTGTTGCAAGTTCAGTTTTTCGACTTATTTCAATTCAATATGTGAAGTCCGCTTCCTGTTTTTGTGCCCGAGACGATCCATAAAAGTAAAATAAAAAATAGTTGGAAAGATGAAGGTATAAAAATTCCAAAATAATTGGCTTAGAAATTGTACGGCTGTGTTAGATTCGTCCGTATTTAGTGCACGGCAACGAGTATCCATATTTTTTCATTATTTAAATTTTTTTTTTCAAAATAATATATTTTGGGCTGACTTATATGATAAGTCTATCCTATCTGATTTGACTGTGTTCTATTTTGAAAAATTAAATATATATATATATATATATATATAAAATTTAAGAAGTTATTTCTTGACCTTTCCTCTTTTTTGTCGTTTTATGGACTATAAGAAAAGTTCCAATTTTGAGTCATTGAGAAATCCATTTTATAGAACTCTCAACAGGCCGCTTATACTATTTTTTTCTTCTTCATCTTTTTCCTTTTAATTCTCCTTGGGAACTTGGAAATCTCTTGGCTTGTTGTTACAAATAAGTATTGCGGCGCAGATGCTCGACATAAAAAGACAGCCTTTTGTCCGGCCACTTGACTGTAATTTGCCGTAGCGTTTCCACGGACTCGGATTCCCTAAGAGAGATTATTTAATGGATCTTAACAGGTTATTGGATGGATGAAAACATATTAATGAATCTATTCAACGGTCTAAATTAAAATGTTAAAAAATGCAAAATGAAAAAAAAAAAACTTTAGATGTGATATAGATCATCGGATGTATTCATTAATGTGTTGTCATCCATCCAATGACCTATTAGGACCCATTAAGTAATTCTATATTAGGAGAGAATCATTTTCCCATTCCAACTGTTCTATCCTTTTCTTCGGCTTTGGAGTCGGTCGGCCAAGAACTCAAAAGTTTCCGGTCTTTTTGGAACGTAATTGGAAATCTATTCTTATCAGTTTCTTGTTTTGTTTGTGATCTGTTGGCGTTGTGTAGATAACTTGTGGAATTTATCAAATGAGATATGAAGAAGCATTAAAAAGGTTGAAAAGGCTATACAATATTGCCTGCATGGTTAAATGAGACAAAAGTAATTGCATAATCACAGGAAAATCACTTGACAAGCTCTTCCTTCTTCCCAGCTTCTTCCAACTCCCGCAGTCCTCCAACCTTCTGCTCAATCTCCTCGATCAACTCCTCACGCCATAACTCAGCTCTTGCAGATTCTTCAAGGTCCTCTTGCTGCATTAATGTCAGAGATACCCAATTCCAACAAAATCAAGGAGCAACAAATGAGTGCAAAAACGACCGGAGTAGCCAGAAAAATAAGGAAAATGTTGCCAAAATTTACAGATGGAAGCTTCCGGAAATAGATCGCCAACATACCCACTAGCTGGAAGCTGGCCTCAGTTCAAATTCAAGCTGTTATTTGATACCTTTAGGCTTTAACCTTATGTGGAAGATACAAATGATAAACCTTTTGCAACAGAGATTTTCTCAGCAGATTTCCTCAAGTTATGAAAAGAGTAAACAAACAAGTTTCCAGATACCAAGTGGCACAAAGAGGACAGAGGTTCAGAAAGAACGATATCTGTGGTGGATAGTCGTTGTTAATTGCTTAAAAGGCTAATTCAGACTACAATATTGCAAGGTTTCATTGAAGACAACGAGTTAAGGCGGCAGAGTACCTTCTCATAGAGCCAATTTCCAGTACCATCTCCCCCATCTTTCCTATATTCCTCTGAATCATAGAATGCATCCTACACATGCTAAACCATGTTATAGAAACTGCAATTTTTAACTAAAACAAATGCTTCAGTGATGAACCCAACAAAGGAGTTTAATGGAGTATGCTTACCTTCATGGAACCAAAGAAGAAGCATCCCCAACAGGTAAAAATCATGTAAAAAGCATCTAAAAGAGATAGGGAAGTGGAAAGCCAAAACGAAAAAGGAAACAAATTAATTTAGCTGTCATATCAAAGGGAAACGAGGAACTGAGTATTAATGGAACACTTACAGACGTTCTTTATGGCTTGATCACTGAGATGCACAATTGATTTATGGATTATGACGTCTCTTTGGCCTTCCACATGCTGAACTAGAACTGCCATCAGATGCCAATCAGGGAGAGCAGTTGTTTTAAATAAAGAGGATCTTCTGCTCTTCCGGCCTCCCACCTACCGCAAAGAAAATACAAAAACATGATGCGATACAGATGGAACTGATCGGTGGACAAGGATTTCTATTTGTTTGGCTGCTGAGAAACAACAGATTCTTTTCTCTCTTTCCTCAATCTTCTCAGAAACCAAACACCCGGAATCAGTACGGGTTACGCCGTTACGGTTAATGATATTGCGAAATCTACGAACTACCCAAAATATTTAACCACTTGCCCGAAAGGACTTACTTGCTGCCACCGGCTGAAAAGTGATCCAGAGCTCGAACACTGTCTAAGCTGCAAAAGCAAGCCATATACTTGGTTTCCAGCATTTGAATCTTGCACATGTATCTACATTGAAATCATACAAATGGAAACCAGATTTACCAGTCTTGAACATGGCGCAGTATCCAATTTCTTCGTTTGAACGGAGCAGTGAAGATGTGGTTTGATAATGGGAAAACCCATGACAGCTTCAGCCATGTTGTAAATGGGAGTTTGTACGCCCAAGTGTGGAAGTTTTCGTTGCTATTTTGAATCTTCGTGTTGTGAGAGGGAGAGTGGATAAGGGAACCATTTGCAACCACCCTTCCATTGTACACATGACTAACTGGATATGGGCGAATACGCCACACTGTTTGGACCAATGCCTCAGATGTCCCGGTCCAAAAGGCTCAGTATATTTGGTCCGTCTTTCGTGAACAAAATATTCTTGTTTGACATATTCAATTTCATAACTCCATATATCTAAAGTGCAAGTACCATTTACTAAAGGGGAAATGCTTATAGTTTCAGGCTCCTCGGATTACTTCTAGGAGTAGACAAATCTATGGGTATGTTTGTCTGTGTTTTTTTTATAATAATTAAGAAAAAATTTTGAGATATATATTTTTAGTGTTTGTGAGAATAGTAGTCCATAGAAGAGATTTTTTAAAAGATAAATATTTTAAAATTTATTCTCTTGGAAGAGAAGATGTGAAAGTACAAAAATATGTTTGGAAATAAGATTTTTGTAAAATATAATTTTTATTGAAGATTTTTTTATGTGAAGAAATCATATTTGGATTATAAAATATTTTGGAAATATATTTTTTTGAAGAACATTAAAGAAACATAATCATATAAATTCCTACCATTTATCACAGGTCTTTTTAATTTTCTGAAAAGTTGACGGATGTTCTGATATCTGCAGTCTAATGTCTTTACCAGTTGGCCCAAGTCAGCCCATTAGCTCAGAACAAGTCAGGGAGGCCCAACAGTTTTGCAGTGGTCTCGTTTCAAGTTAGATCGAGCTCTACCCTATATCTTACATCAACTTTGACTTCAATATTTTTTTTTTATGTTTTTCATCCACAAACTATTGGGTAGTGACATATTACACTTAAATTACCATCTTTAAGATATTGTATTCTCAAACTATTAATGTTAGACACTTTACACCCTAAACTACTCACTTTGACACATTAGACACTCCAACTACTAATATTAAACACTTTGCACCCTCCATTTGACAATAATACCTTTGAAAAATTAATGAATTGACAACAATATATGCAAAATAAGTCAAAGACATTATCGTCTAAAAATTTAACAAATGATGCAAAGTGTCAAAAATTGGTAGTTAGAGGATGCAATCGTTCAAAACTGGTAGTTTATGGTGCAAAGTGTAAAACATATGATAAATCGTGTGAAAAATGTATTTTCCCTTTTTTTTTTATTTAGAGATCCAGATTTTTTGTCACTTGTGTTCTAATTGATTAATCCAATTTGAAAAGAGATGTGGTCCTATAATATAATATCAGTATTAAAATATCTGACAATACAGATCTTACAAAACTCAATACATGTGTTTGTATCTCTCTTAAATTAGGGAGATGTTTAGGAGCCAAAATTTTGGTTCCAATAAAATAACTATAGAAAAATCTTTATCTATTAAATCATTATTTTTATTATAAATAAATATAAAAAATTCATTCAAATAATATTTCTTCACTTTCGCATTGACTTGGTTTAAGTCTATCATATTCACAGATATATGAGGATTAAATTATCGAATTTGAAGTGTGAACACATGGATCCCAATCTTGAAGTCAATCTAGTTTAGCAGCTCATAGTAGACTTGCCTCCCAGAAGAAATATTTTTAAGCAGGTGTCTGTAGTCTGTATAATGCTTTATATACTAATTTCCATTTTTCATCCCTTTTTCTATTCCTATCCATCTCTTATCATGATTATTGCTTGAGGAAACTTTTTATTTATGAGTAACAGCAGATATCTTTTTAAACATGTCTTTATTTCTTTTTTGTCTATCTAGAAAGAGAAAAAAAAAGCATTAATCAAAGAATTGGAGTCTCAATCCTAAAGAAAATTATACACAGTCAATTGAGAAAGCTCACGCTTTAAGCAAGTTAACCCTTTCATAGTTTCATATACCCGGATGAGAAGAAAAAAAAAACTCAAAAGCTAGGTACTCTTACGTCCGTATGCGAGGACATAGCTGATTGAGAAGACCTATGGTCCTTCCTATAGGGCGATTTGCACGATTTAGGCATAGGTTAGCAATCTGCACCCGCAAACTCTTGATAGCACCGCCACCCGCTGTTAACTTCGACGAGAAAGATGCTTCCTTTCAAAAGCCAAACAAGGGAAAAGGAAAAACTGAGAACAACATTAAAATAAGAAAGAGAAATTGTCTGCATCGAGCTGCACGGTGAAGGACAATTCCAACGAGCTTCTAGGCTCTGGTTTTCTGCCATTCCATCTTCTTATCCTCCTTTTTATACCCACCTTCCTTCGTTTCTGGTTTCTCACAAACTTTCCCAAGGAACTTTCTATTCGTAACCCCAAACTACCCTGTTTTCCTAGAACAAAAAAAATTTGATGGGCGGAACTGGATTGTTTGATCTTGAGAGTCACTTTGCCTTCTATGGGGCATACCATGGCAACCCAATTAACATTCTCATTCACACTCTCTTCGTGTGGCCAATATTCTTCACATCCCTTGTTCTCCTGTACTTCACGCCTGCTTTCTATGCTCCTCCCTCTCAATTTGGGGTTTTCCCACTTGGGTTCCTGGTTTTGAATTTTGGTTTCTTGTTAGCTCTGGTCTATGCCGTGTTCTATGTGGCTTTTGATAAGAAAGCCGGGTCTTTGGCGGCTTTGCTGTGTTTTATCTGTTGGGTTGGAGCGAGTTTGCTTGCGAATCGGCTCGGTTTCTCGCTGGCGTGGAAGGTAAATATTTTCATTTTCAGTTTATTGACTTTATATTCTGCTTGGTAGCTGCGAATGCGGGGGAAAGGAAACATCAGTTCTGTGGGCGGTAACCATTTCATTTTCTGGGGTGCGATTGTTTGGCTTATTTGAGGAAACTAGAATAATAAGATTATGATATTAACGGAATGTGAAATTCGGATTTTGCCTGATTATCTCGGTATACAAGCTGAGCAGAATTAATTTCAGGTGGGTTCTTTTTGTACTGTTCCTGAGTGATCTTCGTCTGTATAAACTAGGAGTTTTTTCTTATTGATTTGTCTGTAGCGTTGGATTGGGATACATGTGGTTAGACTGGTGTTTGGTTGCGAAGAGTAGGAGAGGGTTAGGTGTCATCTTTAAGGCTACTGTCTAAGCCTGCTATTGCCTTGTAGTACATAACCTATATCTATATTGACATTGATTTCATTTCGGTCATTTAGCTGCACTTTTGTTTGATGTGTTGCATAAGCAAGTTTCTTTTCAGTGTTGTCTAAGATAATGTGTTTGGTTCTTTGCTGATATGGATCTGTATAAGGTATGGGTCTTTAGATCATAGAACTCCTATCAGTCAGGAAATACTTTCTTCTTTTCATCTGCTCCGCACCAAGCAACTTTTTCTTGAATCATCATTTTATTGTCATTAGTTTTAGTGTTACAATCCTGAATAATAAGATATTGGTGTTTTTTTGGAAGGCTACGGTCAGAATTAGATAGTGGTTTGACCAGTCATTGGGAAAGAGTGTAACACATGAGCATATAAGTGAAATATTTCCACAACTATTAGAATGCAATTCTGAAATTTGCTGTGATCATTAGTCCAGATTAACTGAAAACTTAATGGAGCTGTGTTATCTGCTTGATTGTGGTAATAATAAACAACTGACCTCACTTGAGTTGCTTGACCAGCTAGAATGTTCTGTTTTTTTTTCTCTCTCTTTTTTTTTGAAGTAATCAATAGGAGTATTAGTTGGAACTCCAAGAAAAAGCTTTGGTAACCAGTTAGGGGTACTTTGATTCACTCTCCTTGTAGAAACCAAGTTTTCAGTTTATATTTATGTTTGTCATTGAATCTTTTACAGTGCGTTTGTTTTCATAATTTTATCAAAATTTTGTGTTGGTGTTAAAAAAGAGGTAGTATTGGAATTGGCGAATGAGTGATAAAAGTAAAAGTAAAATTTTGAAATGTGTTTGATAAAAGTAAAATTTTATTAAAATTTTTGTAAAACAAATGCACCGTTAATGTTGGAATCTTTTGTTGTTCAAAAAAGGAGTTACATCGGTAGTTGGTTCTGCTTATGTTGCTAGCAAAATAGCTTTGACATTGGTGCATATTAGATAGTTGGTTCGTGACTTTGAAGTTCAGATGTGGAGCATATGGTAGACAGGAGTATGGAAAGAGATATTTTGGTAAGTAAAAACAGCATGCTAGAGAACTTGCATTCATGGGAAGACGCATAAAAGAAGGCTTCTGAATCAAAACGCGGACTCCAAAACAATAATTGAACAAACGTTTGACAGACTTTCTTGGAAAATTTTGTTATCCCTCTTTCCAACCAAGACAAGTATATGGAAGCACCATTAAATTAGTTTGGTTTGTCACCGTGTTTGAATGGCAGTTTAATAGTGTGACATAGCTTCTGGTACTTTGTGCTTCTGCTACAATTTCTCTAACTTCGTGGACAGGGTGCCTTCCTTTTCAGTCTCAAGTGAAATTTTGTTACGCATATTTGTTTGAGATACTTAGGTTGTGTAATGACTAGAAGTCTTGTTTTTGCTTCTCGTTAAAACCTGGAACACAGCGCCCCGGGATGAATCTTCAGTGGCTTTTTTGTGAACCCCCCCCCCCCCCTTTTCTTTTCAGATTTGAGAATTGCTCAGTCAGGTTCTTGTTCCTACAAGAATTCATCACTATAGGACTGCTGAAGTACAAAAAGTTCATTTGTGGGCATTTCCTCCACATACGGGTAGAGCTAACAGATTCTAACCATCTATATATCAATTTTCAGGTCGTACTAGCAGCTCAGTTGATTTGTTGGACTGGACAGTTTATTGGTCATGGGGTTTTCGAGGTGATTACCTTTCTCGAGCATGATTTACTTTTTCTATTTTCCTCCCATGTTGAGATCATCCCTCAAATGTCTTTTATTTTCATAGAAACGAGCACCAGCTCTCCTGGACAATCTCGTTCAAGCCTTCCTAATGGCTCCTTTCTTTGTACTTCTTGAGGTAGTTATTTCTAATCCTTGATTAAATTCAACAATGCTTTTTCTCATTTCTTAAATAACTGGGTATCATATTCTTGTTGGTTTGCAGGTTCTTCAGACATTGGTGGGATATGAACCGTATCCAGGGTTCCATGCAAATGTGAAAGCCAAGATAGATGCAGAACTAGAGGAATGGCAGAGCAAGAAACAAAAGAAAATTTCCTAAGCCTGAACATCTTTTGGCCGTTACTTTTGCGTCATCCTCTGTAAAGGACAAAGTTGGTTGGTATCCGTATATTATTCAACCAATGTGGAGTTTCTGATACTTTTTCATAGACTACTATGTACCTCTTAATAGAGCTCAAGGACCAGTTTCCCTTGAATGTATGTCTACTCTACAAAATCTAATGTGATGCCAAGTGAACAATATAAAGGAAGAAAACCATTTCTCGTGTTAATGAACTATAGCGTGTTACATACAGAATCTCTCCTTTGTAACTAACGGTCTTCAGTCTCCATCTTTAGCCTCGTACCAGCGGCAGCATGAATGGCAATTAGACTATTACCAGGCTCTGGTTTCTGAACTCCCCTGTCCTGCATTGCTTTTCTCAGTATCGTCATTTCATTCCATTGACCTGCACTAGCATAAATGTTTGCAAGTAGAACATAATCGCTGCTAGGGTCTTCTTCTAACTCCAAAATAGATGGCTCCTCACCTTCTCCCCAAGTTCAACATGTTCATCGATCCGACATGAAGCCAACAATGTCCTCCATCCAATGGCATGCTCATTATCAACCGGTAAGCCTCCTCCACAGAGGCGGATCGTCCCAACATATCCACCATGCATCCATAATGCTTTATTGTTGGTTGGATGTGGTATTCTTTGCTCATAACATCAAAATATCTTCTCCATCATCTACCATTCCTCCATGGCTACAAGCTGACAAAACTCCCAAGAAAGTGACATAATTTGGCGTTTCAGTTTTTTCTTCCACCATTTGTGAGAAAGTCGCCAATGCCTTATCTGTATTACCATGTGCTGCAAGACCTAGAATCATCGTGTTGCACGACACTATGTTCTTCCCTTTCATCTTATTGAAAATCTCATATGCTTCTTCAACCGCTCCGCATTTTGCATACATGTCAATAAGTGAATTGGATATCGATACAATGTTTCCAAGGCTAGTATGATTAATGCGGGAATGAACCCATCTCCCAAAATCTAACGCCCCCAGTGCCGCACACGCTGAGAGGATCACAACTAATGTAGCCTCATCAGGCTCTATGCAGCTATGCAGCATCCGCAAGAATAGATTAAGTGCTTCCTTGCACCTCCCACAATAGACATGACAATCAATAACAGTGTTTCATTCTAGTTAAAAATAAAAATTTAAACTTTGATAAGTGAGACTTCCAATTATGGGAATAACCAATGAGATTTATTTATTTCTCACTTATGAAATTAAAAGGTTTACACGGGGGGCTATTTATAAGCCAATAATCTCACTTGCCCACATTGCCTTAGCAATGTGAGACTATAAAGTTTCAACACTCCCTCGCAAACTCAAGGTGGACAAACCTTGAGTTTGGAGTTACTGAGCCGGGAGGTCGCCGGTACTGAGCCAGGAGGTCGCCAGTACTGAGCCGGATGGTTGCCGGTACTGAGCCGGGAAGATGGACGGTACTAAGCCGGATGGTCGCCAAAAGATAACCGGATTAAAGCCGAAACCTTACTCCGATACCATGTTAGAAAAGTAAAATAAAGCAGAGTAAATGAAGCAGACCATAGTTTGTGGAGAATACTTTTCGTATATTTTCTTCAAACAATCTACGAGCAGTTTCGATGTCGCTCAACATGCCAAACATATGAATCAGTGTTCCTCACATAGACATGAGATTCCAGACCATGTTTCATTGTATCACTATGTATCTGTTTTCCCAACATAACAGACCCCAATTGTACACAAAACTTGAGCAAGAAAGAGAAGGTGAAATTATCTGCCAGCTCTCCTCTCTTGCATTCTCTTATAGAACACGAAAGCCTTCTCTTTAGTCTTCCCAAGCCCCCTAATCATGGTGTTCCAGAGAAACCCATCTGGCTTTTCAATTTCATTGAACACCGAAACCGCATAGTCCATATCTCCGCCCTCGGAAACTGCGCAAAAGACGACGATCTTCCCGATGACATAGAGGTTCCTATCAAAGCCAGTTCGAGTTATATGTGCATGGACTTGCTTGAAATCTTTCATAGTGGAACACTGCTTGAAATGGGACAGGAGTCTTTGCTCCTTTCTCAAGTAAATATCAGACGTACTGGAAGAGAAAGAAGAGAGATTGAGCTTTGAGAGAGGCATTAATGGGAGAAGTAATCGTGCTGCTTTGGCTTGGGAACAAAGAGGGGCTGCCAAGTTTGATCTAAGGCGGTAAGGACGTAGTTAACGGTCATCATAACCACCTGTGTGGTTCCAGTTTTAAAATGACCACGTACGGCACCACCAGGCAAATACGTACGCTATTCGGAATTTTAGCTTAGCAGAGCTCCGACATTACTTCCATATGATCTTTTTGGCTGCTTCCTTTGGATATGAATACACATTCGCGGAAAGATATGGAGTACAGGTAGAAGCAGAAGCCCTAAAAGTGCTCATAAAGTGGAGCTAAGTGATCAAGGGGAAGGGAGGAGGCAGCATTATCTTATAGTAATTATAAGACCATGTAGTTAGTTTTGTGTTTTCACTGCTTTACCACAAAAGATCGGATATATACAGATCGGATGCTCTCGAATTTCAACGACTTCAACAGAAATAGGGGTTACAAATTAATTGAAACAAGCTAGCGTTACATTCAATGCATTACCTGAAACGTACAAGCGTTACATATACATAAGATAATCTCTGCTTTCAATTGGTTTAACCCCAAAAAAAAAGTTACAGAAAACAGGCTCCAACAGATTTTAAGACTTGCAAACCTAAACTTTTGCATTTGCAAGCGTTCAATCAATAAACATACAGAAAGGATAAAGGCATAAAGATATATATGATGGGTTGGATTTTACCCGGCCCATAGTTGTAAGCCCAACCCGAATAGGAGAAATTATAACTCACTATTTCTGGAATGTCTGGCCTACCTTAAGTGTTGAGGCCCACTTAAGAGGCCCAAACAAACCCATCTGCGAACAAACTGAGCCCACTCGGTCTTGATCTCGATGAAACGCCTCACTCATCGAGAAAATGCCTCCTCTCCATGCCAAAAAAAGGACCCTTCTCTTAAATGCACGTCCAATCAGCTAGATGGGAGTGTTAAACAAGAAGAAAACAATCATCATCTGCCCACAGGTGACACTCTGGAATAAGTAGAAGATAATGGGCTTTCAATGGGAGGACGCAAGATGGGGGCATACTTGACCATCACTTTGCCAACCCACCCCGAGACAGAGGACAATTCCCCACAGGGGAAGGGACATAGGTTGTCACCTCAAAAAAGCCCTTCTCTCTCTTGAAGAAGACAAACGTTGAAGGCATATAAAACCCGGAGGAGAACGTGGAAAAAGGTATGCTCTTCCATAGCAAATCATCTGTTACAATAATAACCAGGGGGGGCCCTCAGTTCTAAAAAAAAAGACGTAGGCTGCGTTTGTCACTAAAATTTTATCCAAAATTTTATCTCTCTCCTAATAAAATACTCCAATATAATCTCTCTCTCTTCCATCAAAAAATATAAAAAATTACAAAAACTATAAAATATTACATCTCTCTTCACTTTTTCACTAAACCCAATACCAACACTAAACCCAATACCAAAAATTTTACCACACAAACCCACCCGTAGAGGCATATAGCATGGAGCCATGCTGCCATGCCTGTTTTTTTGCCAATATTTCCTTATTTATTTTTCTTGAGACCTACATGACATGACACCAGAACAATTTAGCTTTGTTTGTGGAGGCTTGTAATGTAAACCAGCTTAGTTGGCTATTGAGGGGGAGACTGGGAGTAGGTTTGCCATGGAAACCTCCTAAGGCTGAAGATTAAAATATTAACTTCATGACGGAAAAATGAAAAGCTTACACCTGGGAAACTGAAAAAAAGAGAGTGGGTTAATGGGTCCCTAACTGCAGGACAATAGCCATTGGGTGCTGGAGTTGTCCAAGGTTGCATAAAATTATTTAATACTCCGAGAGAGTAGTGACATTGTTTTTGAATCTCTTTCTCTGTCCTAACAAATGGGAGTTTATAGTCTGAAGCAGCTCCTTTTGCACAAATAGTTTGTGACATCGATATCATGCTGAGAGATATATTATGACATCCATATGTTGATGTCTTGCACAAAAATTACTCTTAGAAGAACTGCTGTTATTCTATATCTGCGAATATATTGTATACATAATTCGCCAGGATGAGATAGTTTTAGTAGGAACTACTTTTTAAAATTTTCAGTCACAACCTTATCCCTATCTGCAGGTTGCTATAAAGACATTGATAGTCATTCACAGGACATTAAGGGAAGGTGATCCTACCTTCAGAGAGGAGCTTCTGAATTACTCTACAGAGGACACGTCCTCCAAATATCCAATTTCAAAGATGAATCAAGCCCTCTTGGTAAATTACTTCTGCCTGTTGATTTATAGGTGCAAAGTTTCCTTCTCTCTCTCTCTCTCCTCAATAGTCCCTTTTTGGTGGGTACGTATCTAAATAGACACCTAGATAGATGTTCATTTTTCCATTTTGAAAATAATGAAGAGATGCCTAGATAAGAATGTCTTTCTGTTTTTCATCTTTTTAACTAATGCAGTTTGGTGCGTTAAATTTGTTATTATAGCTTTTCATTCCCTTTGCGTCTGAACAATACTGTTCATGCAGATATTGAAAGAGAGCTTTAAGATATACTGCACCATCAATGATGGGATTATAAATCTCTTGGACATGGTAGGACTAGGGCTAAACTATGATTATCAAGTGACATTCCAACTGAATTGTTTTTGTTATGTCCTTTTATCTTTTCCTTGCTACAATTGGTTTTCCCCGACATGTTCCTGCAGTTCTTTGATATATCAAGACATGATGCTGTTAAGGCTCTCAATATTTACAAAAGAGCTGACCAACAGGTTAACAACGATCTTTTGAAATTTTTCTTGCCCAGATGGATTACAGTGAAATACTTCTCTATTGTTCAATGGGGATGCACTTACAGATATTCTAGTGAACTGATACCGTTATTTTTATTGTTCTACAGGCTGAAAATCTTGCCCCCTATAAAAAATTGATGGTTCCGCCACTGATAATAACTTCATCAACGGATGTTATCCCGGGGGAGCCCCATCTCCTCACAGTCTTTGTGCAAGCCCTTATCCCACCAATGTCTATATCCGCGGCCCGTCGTAAACCAATCAGGTCAGTATTTCTTAGCGTTAGGGCTGTACAATGCCACTGGGTTTTCCGGTTTTTGGTCTAACCGGTGCCGGTGTAGGTTTGGTTTTTTGAAAAAACCGGCGGTTCCCGGTTTAACCGGCACCGGGTTTCCCGGTGTAGGTTAAACCGGGATTTTTTTTTTAGTTTTTTATTTTAATTTCTACTCAATAGTTTAAACTTTAGTTTTACCTCAAGACATAATATTCTAGAAGCATGACAAGGTTTACTCAATAGTTTAGTTTCACTTGAATATTTGAGATTTGTTGTTGGTTTTGTCTAATCAAATGCTTACATTCAAGTTACCAAGAAGCTTGCTAGGTGAATGAACTAGTTATTTAGAATTTTGGTAAAAAAAATTACAAATTTATTGTATTTAAAAGGGTATATATGAAGACATTGGAATCATAATTAAAGAGTTTAATGTCAAACTTTGGTAAGTACATCGCATAATATAAGTCAAAAGGTCGAGATTCAATCACAAAAAATTTTAAATCAATGTATTAGTTTAAGAGTTTTTATTAAATATTAACAAATTGTCTAAATTTTAAAATTGACAAATCACTATTAAATTTATACCATGCTTGCAAAATCAGTCATTCAATTACATTTTAGTTCAAATTTCTAATACATTTTAGTTCAAAAATTCATATAGAGTCATCACGTTTGACCAGCGTTTGACAAGCGCTCAAGCGCCCTTTGAAAAAATTCAGACAGAGTCATCACGTTTGACTAACGTTAGACAATCGCTCGAGCGCTCAGTGCAAATTTCAGATAGAAACATAAGCGTTCGACGAGTGTTTGACCCGCGCTCGAGCGCCTTAAAAATTGTCGAATTTTTTTATTTTCCTTGTGAAACCAAGGGAAACCCTATTAGGTTTTGAACATGTTTTAAAATTGTTATTGATTTGTTAATTAGAGGGAAAACACATATTCTCTCATCTAAGTGTTGTTAGGGTCTAAACTGAATTTTTCAAAAGATAATAGTTTCTATTTACAGTGACATCTCTATTACTATGGACTTTAAATTCTCATCTTATCTTATAAGATGATCTTTAATTTTATTGATTTTGGAATTCATTAGTTTAGATTTTATTGATATGTGATTAATGGACCAAAAGAAAAAAGAAAAAATGCATTGGGCCAAGTACGTAAAATGCTAAAAAAATGGCTCAATATTAATGTAGGATAACCGGAAACCACCACCGCTAAGGGCCGGTTTTTGCCCTTAACGGTGTAGGTGTAGGTGGTAATTTTTTCAAAACCGGCCTACCCGGTGTAGGTGCCGGTTTTGGCCAAAACCGGCACCTATACCGGGGTTGTACAGCCCTACTTAGCGTCATATATATATATATATACACTCGTAGTCCTGTTTGTAGCATGTTTTGTAATTAGGACATTAGGTGGTGATTTATATCTATTTTCTTTTACGCTTAGTTCGTTTTGACATAAAACACTTTATTTTGTGAAGTATTTTATAGTGAATAATTAAGTTTTAGTAAAGTATTGTAATTTTTAGTGTTTGGTTATTACACTAAATATAAGGGTAATATCATAGTTTGCCCACTAATTACGGGCCATTTGCGATCTCGCCCTCCTAATCATAAAAACGATGATCTACGTCTTCTAACTTTAAAAAATTATCAATGTAAGTCCACTGTCTAAATTAGTCGTTAAGTCAGACGAAAACGCATAACTAAAATACCATTTCAAGACAAAATTACTAAAAATATTTAAAAAAATTCAGTAAAAATAAAAAAATGATATTAAAAACGTAATATTTTTTAAATAACACTATTGAAACTCTATTTTAGTAATCTATATATATTTTTAATTTATTTCTAAAATATTTATTTATTTATTGAAATTATCTTGGAGGACATTTTGATCATTTTACATGCGTTTCCGTCTGACTTAACAACTGATTTGGACGGGGCGTAAATTGATGGTTTTCATAAAAGATGACATTACCCCCTAAATATATTTCATAAAAGATGTTTGATTTGGATTAGATTTTGCAGTCTTCACGAGGTTAGGAGTTAGCTAGACACAAGCTTAATTTGTTGGTTTTGGGCATACCACTAGCTAGACTCACTAATAATGCACGAAAATAAATAAAAAATAAAAAACAGTTTTCCCAACTATATATGACCTTATATTGTATTTGCCGTAGTCTCTTTCCTACAGTTATCTTCTCCAACCATCATATATGTCACGCCCCAAAAATCAGCATAAATAAATAAAAGAAATTTATCACATTTATTGGAAACAAAACATAATATATCGATATTGTTTCAAAACATAAACTTGAACAACTTAAAATCCATAATGATGCTCTCATCTATCCCGCTCACATGCTCTCTAGGCTCAATCTCTGAGCAATCTCTGAAAATAAGAAAAATAAAACGGAGTGAGTTCGACAAATCAGTAAGCAGAGAATAAAAACATATATTCTTTTCTTTGAAAATAATACTCAATTCAGTGACCAGAAATACAGAAAATAAATTAGCTTTTCAGAAAAATTCCCTTTGGCATCAACAGTAAGCCACATTGACCCCTGTGGCAGGGTTGTGCAACGACTTAACCGGCGGCCAAACCGAATTAAGCCAACAGAAAGTGGAGTTTGTCCTACTAAGACTTAACCACGTACGCTAAGTGTGCACTAGGGAGAAACCCACACAGAAACCAATCCGAAGAATGGACGCACCAGTAATCAGTAATGAGTTAGTACCAACAGCAGCAGTAATCAGTAATCAGAACATCGCCTCGGGGTTTGAAAACAGTATAATATATATAATATCAGAACTCAGATTCAAAATCAGAAATGATGTTCAGCAGGATACATAATCATTGATAAATAATTCAGAACGGTCATATAAACAATCTCAATATGTTTTTAAAATTCCACATTTGTTTTCAGAATAACATAAACTTGCAATTAAAAATATTTTCCACAAAATCGTTTATGAAAACGTGTTCATAATTTTTGAAGAAAACAATATAGTAGCTCCGCTTACCCAATTTACTTCAACAATTGAACCACTCTATAATCCACGTGTTGCAGCAACCCGAAAGAACCAAAGAAAATCGAAAAACACAACAATGGCCGAAATTGATAGAGAGAGAAGAGAGAGATCTCAAAATGGAGAAGTACCCAAATTTGAGTGGTGTGCTCAAACATCCAAACAAACTCCCTTTTATAGGCGTTGAGACTTAACCACCGGGCAATTGATGAGTCTCAACGTTTTAAATCGAAATCCAACTGACGTCCTTCTATTACCCCAACGTTATTTACATTAATTGCACAAAACCATCAAGAATCATGAAGAAAATCGTTAAGAATATTAGACGCCCAAATAAACAGTCCAAAAAGAGTTAAAATGAGAGAGAAAATGAAGAGAGAGAGAGTTGATGAGAGAGAAACGACTGGTAGGCGACCAGTCATGAAACACACAGAAATTCGAAAGGTTAGGACTGAGGAAGAAAAAGATTCAAAACGCAACGTTTCATTAAAATAAAATTTTGTGAAAAGAAGTTTAAGTAAATTAAAACTTCTTTAAACAAAACAAAAGTGACAGGCGCCTCAGTGGTCATGAGCGCCTCCCTCCTTTCCCCAGAGTCCCAGTTCGAATCTCTCTTGTGCTTCTTTTTAGTTTCTTTTCTATTTTTTTAAACTGGGTTATCACAATATATTCTGTCCCACACCAATTATTATTAAGAAATACTCTTGGCCCTTAGAATGTAAGGAGAGAATAAATTATGGACTTTTTAAGCGAATGGTCCTGAGCATACTTGGAGCAATTTGTCATAGAACTGGCGTCATTCCTCAATAATTAGTTGAACAGATATCTACACCTAATTGCGTGGGCCTATTCATAATATTAATGTATGTCATAAATTAAGAAGATAATACATATTAAAAGATATACTACATATATAGAAGCTGCAAGAGCACAATAAGTACCCTCACATAGACTATAAAATAGAGCAATTTGATTCTAAATATAAATGGAAAATATCAATTAATATTGTACAGATGCAGATCATAAACCGGGATTTTGCTACAATATAATATATATATATATATATATCTTTTTTTTTTTGTCCTGTTAGATATATGGGATAAACGGAGACTCTCCAAGTTGTAACATATATAATAGAAGGCCAAGTTGTAAGAACACAAGACGAGTTGAATTTGGTAGACAAGGTTGATGTTGCATTCAGAAATTAGGTTTTTCTTGTTCATTTATTGTCCAACTATAAGATTGACCTCTTCGAAATCCCATTTATATTTTCTGAAAAATCTATTCTAATATCTTTTATATTGACAAAAATTACATGTCAAAATATTTCATGAATCAAGAAGCATGCGAAGAATTACATGTCACAAGTTTCATATTGCATCATCGAGACCAAATGCAAATCGGAAACTCCAAAATCTAACTCATGATAGAAACAGGAAATTCGGGTACTTAACTATTGAATATTCACCATTTTCAACAGTTCGTATCTGCCTGTCTTTAAGAATTTTAGCTGGTACTGGAGCTGTTACTTTAACTTTGCAATCGTTGAGGAAGAGAGTCAAGAGTCTCGAGGATTATCTCCAATGATCCCGCTCTTTACGCCACCATCTCTGTCCTTATTATTTCCCCCGATCTGCTGTTTCTTTGTCGGATATTGGAGTCTGTCATTTTAAATTGAAACAGATACTGTCCTTATGTTCTTTTTGTTGTTTCTTTAATTATATCCCAAATGCTACATATATCTTCACATCTTGACTTGTCTTCTTATATTAAAATCAAAACTGTCCTCTTGTCTCTTCTTCTTTCTTTTATTTATGTATTTATTCCTCTTAAATATATTTCTGCTACCCTTTTCAGAATTATCTTCTGGTTTTTGTTAGAGATATTCTAGTTGGATCGGCAAAGAGATAAGGAGGAAGAATAAAAAATAAAGAACCAATTATAACCGCCATTGTTCCATATATAAGATACGAACTTCAACTATAATATGTTTAATCGATTGTACTCCCCATAAAATAATTGTTGTCTCATTTCATTTTCTTTTGTTGTCTCTTACAATGGAAGTATTTTACCACGTTTCAATTATCTTCACTTAGATATCTCACTCCTCTTTTGCATACATTCGCCAGGCTATAGTTTTGTATATAATAACTTTGAACTGCTAGCTCCATGCCAGTACTTGAGCTTTTGAAATTCTGATAGGCGAATAATTGCACCCAGTAGTACTCTTAATTACGTGGGTTTGGCATCTTGTTTCAGACCATTCAATGAACACCTGAAGATATATTATAACCATTTCCATGCACTTACCTGGTACTTTGTTATTCCCTGCATGATGTAAAAGCATTTCGATACGTTATAGTACGCAGTGATAGCCATGAGTGGCTGGGGGAGTATATCTCCTTCTGCAGAGCGAGTCTCTGTGGATAGGCTTCATCACAAGTCTCGTCTCAGAATATATGCTATTAAGTGATCTCAACCCGGCCGCTTAAGTACTTTATAGGCTTATAGGTTTCTTTGTGGAAGCAGATTAAGAGCAAAAACTAAGCTAGTGATCATAAGATCAGTAGGGGTGGGAGGAGGCTGGAGGTTCCGTTGAATTGGTTTGATTTTATATAAGTTCAAATCTCGACAAGAACTCGTCTGGTCTATGGCGGTATAACCAAGTTTTTATCACATAGAAATCCCATGACTTAAAGAAAGATTAGGAATTTCTTAAAACGTCCAAAGTTTACTGCTCATCACATGGGCTGTTTCAAAATTGGGATACCACCTTGCTAATATATATTAGGAATATGCTTTGTCCTTGGCTTATTGGTTACGGCTTCCTCCTTTGTTTATATATTAAATTATAAACTACGCAAAAAAATTGTCTATTTCAGCTAAAATGGATATTAATAAATTAATTCAACTTAATCTAAAAGAATGTTTAGTACTACTATATTTGTAGATTGTCTAGGGAGATATTTACGACTTTTGGTCAATTAAGCATACTTAAGCTAGTTTTCAATTTAAGACTCATGAGATGCATGCCTCCATTTAATTTGCAGTCAGCAATCTTTGTGGGGCTTACTATATGAAGATTTTGCTGGGTTTGTCATTACTAATTGGTTGCCTTTGAATAACCATTTGATTACATGACAATTTTTTTTGGGGTAATTAGAATATCAAAGGCAACCTTCCCCACATAGTTGCCACCAAGCTATACACATCTTATTTTCAGGGAGTCCAACCCATAATTTTCACTTATATACATTAATAAAATAGCAAGTTGCTAAAAGAAACATTATATATATATATAATATCAAATAGGATCTACATTTTCAATTTGGAGAAATGACCATCACCTGATCTTTATTATAAAGAAAATAATTTAACGAGGCAAGTGCCACATTTTAATTGTTATATATATGTTTAGCTACCAAAGAAAAAGGAAGATCCATGTTGTAATTAACCACAGAACTTATCTTGTCAAGTTTGAGTTTGCGCAAGTGGGTCTGAATGTCTGGTGGTAAACTCTTGTCTCCATCAAATAATTACCCAACCAGTAGCTGAAGTCTCAAGCATTTCAAGTTAATTTTCAACTCAACCAATTAATTAAGATAAGACCATACAGAAAAAGGCTCTCTGTTTTTGTTTTTGTTTTTTGTTTTAATGCAGCTTGAAGATCTCAAGGTCCATTACATCTACATGTAAGTCAGACTGAAAGATTCGGAGCACAAAGATGGTGGCAAATTGTACACCACAGATGAAAAGGAAAATAACAATGTGATTACAAAAGAGACACGTACACAAGATCTTCTCCAATTATAAATTTCAATGATGATCTTCCACTATGATTTTGGTCCGACCCTGATGACATCTAAAAGTTAGGCAGCAAATGGAGATAGTACTGAATCACTAGCCCCAAATTTTAGAATAAAAGAACCAAAAAAAAAACAGAAGAGATGAAAGTCCCAAAGCAAATCTGCAAACAAGTCGACCTGCCTAATTCTAAAGATTTTTCCCCACCAAAGTAAGGCTTCTCGACCAACTGTATCCTGCCACGTGTATGATCCTGTCATTCCCGCATGTCGGAACAAATGAAACAGGGCCCACATTCTGCGAACTCGGTGTCACCCGAAGTTGAGGGTCAACCCTCCTGTTGATTAATTTAACCAAGTTTGGTTGGAATAATGAAAGAAGTCCACGAGGCGAAGTGGGATTGGCTCGCGATTAGAGTGGCGGCACTGTCGATTCCAATTTCAGGGCCGATTACGTGGCGGATATGGACATTTACTGCTCAACTGAATCTGAGCCGTCGATTGAGAGGTTGCTCAGACGAATGAAACTCCTCAGACATGCCAATTGCCATCAATATGGCTGGCACCTAGCCGTGCGCCATTTGTTTCCCGAAAGGGGAAGGTCACTAGTGTAATTCTGATACCCAGATAGCACAGTTTCCACAATTAGAATCTTAGATATATATATATAGGAAAAGGACTCACCACTAACTGGCTCAGGTCTTAAAAGCACTATTATTCAATGTATCAGACCGAGGTGGAGAAAGAGAAGAGGCTTATGGAGAGCACCAAACCTAGGGAGCCAACTTGGACTGGTTCAAACTCAAAGGAAGTACTTTACTCTTCTAGCCTGGTAAGGAACAATAATTACAAGTTTAATAATTTAATTAAGACAAGGCCTAATGACCCCACACACACACACACAGTACAGCTTTTGGAAAACAAAACCAATAAGATCTGCTGTGCGAGAACCCGCGATTGCTTCCCACTTAGGCAGCTTAGCATGGTTAAAGGTTTTACCAAAACATGTAGATAGCTGCTTTCACGGCAGAAAAATAATTAATTTTGGTGTCACTTTTTGGTGGATAACATATGATCTACGTTAAACCTGATAGAGATTCTATTTAATTTACTATTCTAATAGATGACTCAATTCGAAAAAAATGAGACATAATGCTATAATAGAGTCTACACTGTTCGATAATTAATACGTACTGCAATATTGAATGTTGTAGGATTCATATATATCTCGAATTAAATCATGATTTAAAATGAGAGAGTTAAAATGACCAAAATTGAAGAGCTAGACAGCCAGCTAGCAAACTTCTCTATTTCCATTCTTTTCTTTGGTTGATGCTGGAGCATACCATTTATCTATGAAGAAGCACAGGGCAGTAGAGTGCATGCAAGGTACCTAAAATAAACGAGTAGGTTATATGAATCCTCATGCATGCGGGTAAGAAACAAGTAGGATTATACATCCATTAATTTCTTCGAGATGAAGAGAATTAGTATTAGGAATATTCCTAGATTGCCGCGCAAATTAATACGTTTGATCTTGGGTCCAAGAGCTAGAATTTTAGATTAATTAAAGCCGTTGAAAGTTGAGACAAGTAATTAGGTATGCGTATGTAACTCTTGAACCGCTCTTTTGTCTCAACATGACATTAAAAAACTAGCTTATGATGTTTATCCTAACCTCAAACCGCTCTCTCATGTCTTGTATGTAGTGAAAAAATGAGGCAGGTTCATCAAACATACACAGTCAAAATTATAATCCTACAATGATCCAACATAATTTTCATTAATTCCGGCCCCACTGTGTGATTATATATAAAGTAGTTGTGACATAGCTAAGTAGAGAGCAATCGAAGAATTCATGAAAGTGCTCTAGTTCCAGTCAAGTGATTGGTGTTGTGGTCAAGAAACTGGATGTTGTTAGCCTGCTTGAAGGATAGATGGAGGCTGCTAAGTTGGGTGTGCAGTTGACATGCGAACAAGGCTTACAAAAGGTGATTTTGGAAGGTGATTCGGAACTTGTTATGAAGGCTATCTACCACTGGCCTCAAAAATCGGATTGACGTATTTCCTCATCCATTAAGGAGGTTTTTGAAGTTGGTCGCAAGTTGCAGAGTTGGAAAGTTGTTCATGTCTATCGTGGTGCAAATGAGTTAGCACACCACCTTGCTCGTTGGACCGCCACTAAGTATAGCTTAGTGAGCAATCCCTATTGTTGTGAGCTTTTCCCTTAATTTTTCATGGTTGTATAATGAAACTGATCTCTTTAGGGGTTTGTGTTTTTGGTTTTGAAATAAAGGAGATTTTGATTAAAAAAAAGAAGAAGAAGAAGAATTCAAAGTGCTCGAATTTGGAATGATTCCTGCATGGAGTACTCCTTAATGAAATGCGGAGACCAAGAAATAATTCAATGATAATTAATAAGAAAACACACTTTTTTTGTGGTCAAATCATAGAATTTTACGAATAAAGACACAAAATTTGCTTTGTAGTAGCTGTGAATTATGTAAGCTCGATCGGGACAGCTTCGACGACTTATAAGGTGGGAACGCATGTATATAGATCATTTTGAAACGTAATTAGCGAGTGACTAAAAATCATTTTCAAAGTTCAAAATTCCTAATATGTCGGTAATTATATTCAATGGGCAGTTTGATATCATGTGGAAAATTTTGCTATATATAAAATGTTTCTACCTAATTCCATGTGCCTTGCACGTGTTTAGCCAGCTCTTAGAGTTTTCCGTTTGGGTTGTCACAGATCAGGCACCTATATACTGACAAGATTTATGAACTCCGGCCATCTTAACATTAGGTTATGGAGAAAGATTAAAGAAAATAAAGATGCATATGATGTATAGGAGACCATTCGGAGGGATCCCTCTTCATAACCTAATTCTTTAATTAGTTAATTAGCAATTGCTTTCATAACATGCCATTAATTGTCCTGTGCATTATTTTATTGCTGGTAAGATTCTGATATCACCCCTATCAACTGATTGCACTATCTCACCGTAAGAAAATAGATTACCTGAGCTAAATCTCTTGCCATTTTGAAGTGACTTTAAAAATGATTTCTTCTTATAAGTTTAAATTTTTAAGATAAATGGTAAATTTTCATAATATCAATCCTACCAGAGAGTATATATATAATTCAAACAATAAAAATCTATATTTTCCACCAGCTTAAAATTTTGGGATAAGTGGTAGATATTTCACAAAAGAATCTCCAAACCCATAGAAATTTTCATTCACAATTAATTGAATTTCAAACATGTCTATATATATGTTGATCAGAAATATCCCTTAAATTTTAAATAATGAAATCAAAACTATATATTTCTTATAAACTTTAGGCACTATATTTGCGACAAATTGTGTCAATATATTTAAGCATGTACAGAGTTTCTAGTGAATGTCTAGTGTCAATGTACGTGCACATGTCACTTTGGGAATAAAGAATTGCTCATCATTGCACAGAGCCACCCCCACCAGATTTGGCTGCATTTTAGGTCACATGAGTTGCAGCAATATGTAACCAATAATACAGCTTCTTCGAACACAACACGACCATCGTAATCCTGGATTACAGATCGGACAAATTTGCTTATCGAACAGTAACAGATTTGTCTAATACCTTCAACTGATCTCTACTACCTAACCACTTAATTGCTCCTTAAACCCCACACACACTGATCTCTTCTTCCTATTGCATCATCCTTCCAAGAAACCGTTGGACACATTTTTAATTAATTAGTCATGAACCTCCAAAAAGACACACATGTGGTTCAAAAGTAGCCTACGAGAACATTAAGAGTGGTTGAATTCCTCTACCGCTTTACCTTGTACGATAAAATATTCTGTACAACCTTAATAAATTCGGATTTGGTATTGGAGAGAAGCCTCCAAAACCCCCCTCATAGAGCTCTTGCAGGGTTTAATTTCTTTTTGTTTATGTATGTTTTGGTTCCATTTAGAAACTGGGCTTCCTGCGAAGTCCCCCTTCTCATACAATTTGCATGAAGAAAAAAAAACCTTTCCCAAAGTCACGGTTTTGAACCATTTTCAAAGATCTCTCTCTCACACACACACACACACACACACACATTTGGATTAGGAAGAAAAGTGTGGGGGGCCATATGGGTCATTTCGGTTTGAATAAAGTGAAGTTTGAACTAATTTTTGTGGAAAGCTGGAGAGTGGGCTTGTGTATGATATATTTCTTTGCATTCACACAGCTGTAGATCATTTAGGACAAAGGAGATTTATTTGGGAAAGCCCCCTTTCCACAGCGTAAAAGAGGATTTATATTCGGATCGCTGCTTCATCTCCTCAGAACTTTATGAAGATAGTGCATGATGTTGGATACTTCTGGTATATACACGAAACCACCAACGGAGTGACAATGAAGCCGCCTGAAAAAACCAAAAGAATGTACCATTGAAGTTGAGCTTAGGTGGCGCTCTAATCTTCTTATTTGTGACAATTCTTTTGCCACTTAAAGAAATTAAAAATAGTATTTAAAGGGAAGGTCGCTTGTATTTAGATTATCTTATTAATCATATCCAAATTATTAAATTGGGTTTTTTTTTTTTTTTTTTTACATGCGTGGGTGTTTAGATGAATAGTCTTTGGTCAATATTTGGGAGAATTATTACAGAAAAAGTTAAAAAAAGAAGGGAGGGCTAAAACAACCTACCAGGTTGCGTTACATATCACGTTTCTCTCTCTGTCCCAAAAAAACCAGTATTTAGGGCGGTTGTGCTCCTCGCAGTGCTTTTTTCATTAACATCTCCTTCTTTCAGGTTACTCTACTTTTTAGTTCCATGGCATCCCTTCTTTCCCTCTCCACCGCCACCTTTTCTTTCTAACTTCCAAACCTTGTTCTATAAGCTTTTTCTCCTACTGTAACAATACTCTTCGTATTGAACCTTTTTGGGGTTTTGTTTTTCTCTGTCAGGTGTGCTGAAAGTAAGGAGTTGAGGCCGTGTTGTTTCTACCCTTTCAAGTCTCACGCGAAGGGTCTGCTTATCGGAACTGAGGCTGAATTCTATAAATCCTGCCCCTGGTTCTGAAAGAGGAGGTTTCCAGAAGAAAGCAATAGGGTTTTAGCTTGTCAGGAAAATGGAAAACGTTCCCGGGCTTTACAGGGAAGAGGAACAGATGGATTTGCCGCCTGGATTCCGATTTCATCCAACCGATGAAGAGCTTATCAGTCACTACTTGCACAAGAGAGTTACAGATTCCAGCTTCTCTGCTAGAGCTATTGGAGATGTGGATTTGAACAAGTCTGAGCCTTGGGAATTGCCATGTAAGTTTTCTAAAACAGACTTCCTTGTTTGGAACTTTCATGTTCTCTTCTGAAGCGAGAATAGTTTTGAACCAAGTCATTCCTTTCATTCAACTTTACTCGGCTTTTTGTATGAAGGGAAAGCGAAAATGGGAGAGAAAGAGTGGTACTTTTTCTGCGTGAGGGACCGAAAATACCCAACTGGATTGAGGACCAACAGAGCTACCGAAGCTGGTTATTGGAAAGCCACGGGGAAGGATAAGGAGATCTACAGGGGGAAAGCCCTGGTTGGGATGAAGAAGACTCTTGTGTTTTACAAGGGTAGAGCCCCTAAGGGAGAGAAAACCAACTGGGTCATGCACGAGTACAGATTAGAGGGAAAATTCTCCGTCCACAACCTCCCCAAAACTGCCAAGGTTATTATTACTTATCCACTCTGTTTTTCTCTGTTTCGTTGTGTCCGTGCTTATATTCTTTTCCTCCCCTGTTTTTCTCTGTTCTTTAACGCGGAATTGATGGATTTCTGTTCTTGATTTGCAGAATGAATGGGTTATTTGTAGGGTATTTCAAAAGAGTTCAGGAGGGAAGAAAATCCCTTTCTCTGGACTAGTCAGATTGGGTTCTTTTGGTGGTGAATTGGGTCCGTCTAATCTTCCACCATTGATGGATTCTTCTCCGTTTAGTGGCAAGACAAAACCTTTCGGTGAATCGACTTACGTGCCCTGCTTCTCCAACGCCATGGATGCTCAAAGACACCAAGAAGGTATGGTTGACTCCAACTCCCTTTACGGAGTTATCTCGAATCCCACGGATACGATCCCAAGAATCCCACTTTCAAGTTCCTTCTACTCTGCTCAAACCGCTCCACTCTCCGGAAACCTACCATTCCCAGGCTCCGTCGTAATGCAAGACCCCTCATTTCTCCGGGCCTTGTTTGGGAATCAAGGATCAAACTTGAGGCAGAGTTTTAAACCAGAGAGGGAGATAGTCAGTGGCTCTCAGGAAACAGTTCTGACTACCGACATGAACGCCGAAATCTCTTCTGTCGTGTCAAATCTTGAGATGGGTAGGAGGCCATTTCATGAGGTCCCATCAACCTCAACTGGGCCAGTCGGCCTTGAAAATTTCTGGGAGTATTGAAATATAAACATCAGCAATTAGAGGAAGATGACAATTAAGGTAAAGAACAGAGAAAATGAGGAGGAAAAACCAGCTTCAGTTACTATTATATGCTTTGAATTCAAGGTGTGGATCTGTGTATATACTTTCTGAATCCGAAAAGGTATTTGAAAGAGTGAAGCATATGTTAATCACTGTTAATGCCCTGTAAGAAATTATATGCTCTGTTTAAGTGCTTTTTCCATTGTGGATTTGTCGAGGTTGTTTTTTCTTTTTCTTTTGTCAATTTGCTTGGGAACAAAATGGGTGACCGAAGAGAATGTGATTCAGTTGGTGGCTAAGGTGATCTTGTTTTGTATGATCTACTCGAAAAATCAAGAAGAAGAAAAGATAAATAAAATACAGTCCTGTGGATATTAGTGCTCACATCACAGTGGCCATGAGTTTCATTCTTTTAATTTGTTTTTTTTTAATAATTATGCTTCGAATATTTTTCCATCCCCTTTCCCTGGGCTCATCTGATGTGTTATGCCCGTCTGACAATCTCGATGACATCCTCGTGCAGGCAGCACGCGCGCACACGAGATGTACACACAAGCATTCACCTTCATTTCATTTTTTTTTTCTATCTATCTCCTCTCTTTTTTTTTTCAATCTATCTCCCTTTTAAGTATTTTTGTTTGTAAAAATATTTTAAAATACAATAAGATTTAATAAATATATAAAACAAACATTCAAAATTTTAAAAATCCATAAGCAAACATTAATATTTTTTACACGATCTGCAATAACTTTTCACACAATCTCGAATTACTTTTCACAGACTCCGATTCATTTTCAAAAAAAAAATTATGACAAATATTCTCTTTCTATATTTTTTCACCTAACTCAAATATTTTTTTATTAAACAGTTACATCAATTTATCTTTCTCTATAACTTTTTACAAACTCCAACAAAAATTAAATATCTTTAGAACTTTTCACTAACTTTTACATAAAAACCTATAAAACCCCAATCAACATAAATATTCACAATTATGTCAAATTCTTAAAAATCTTTACAAAACTAACATCCCCAAGTTCCATCTTTGTATCCCTTTGTTTGAGTACATCTACCAACTACTTTGAATTGTGGGAAAGTGAAATTAAGCCTAGAATCTTCCCTTTTAATTCATCGAACTTTTTATTAAATATCAATTGCAAATCCAAATTATCAAAATCTTTTATATTGAGTCCTTTTTGTTTACAATTTTTCAACAATAGAATCTTATTACGCTTGAACATTGATGTATTTTAATAATTTTAAAATTATATGTGACTTTTTTAATAGTTCAAATTTGTAATTGACATTTGGTTGAAAGTTAGTAGTTAAAATTGAAAGTTATCCTAAAAGATAATATAATTTTCTTCTAATATTGATCAAGGGATACTCTAATAGCTAGAGGCGGGGGCAAAAAAATAGAGAATTTTAGTTCAAAAACTAAAAAATAAGTGTTTTTTTTTTATTTCCAAATTTTAAAAATTAAAAAATATATATATATTTTTTACTCACGAATTAGTATAGATTTTGTACTTTGTACCATAAACTACCACTTTTAAGACATTTTAACTTCTAACTACCAATCTTAGACGTTTTGCACCTTCCAACTATCAATTGTTAGATACTTTGCACCCTTCTTCTGATAATTATATGGAGAATTTAATGAATTAACAACAATATCTTCAATATACACAAAGTAGGTCAAGAGCATTATCATCATTTTAGTCTAAAAATTTCACATAAGGTACAAAGTGTCTAAAAATTAGTAGTGAGAGATTACAATGTCTTAAAAGTGGTAGCTTATGGTGCAAAGTACAAAATCTATGATAATTATTGTGTAAAAAATATATTTCCCCCTTAAAAATTAAAAGGTATTTCTTATATTTTTTGAAAATTTTAGTTAAATCTGACTAACAACAATTCAATCCTAATTTTGTCCCACTTATGGAGAATGAAAAATTACAAAGCCCTCCTTATTTTTCTGTTATTTTCATTCATTCCATCCATTCTTTCAATTTGTCCATCCACAAATTTCGGCACCTAAACTGCATGTACATCATGATGCCATATTTAAGTGCAATATATTCTTAAATTTCTTGTTAGTTTAATTTTCTAATTGCAGCCATGTGGGGGAGCTTTTTGTGTTTTGTGGCACATGATCAAATCCGTCATCCTCTGAATAATTTGAGTCCCGCACGAAACAGGCCTCAAGTATTATTGAAATGGGAAAAAAAACTTTTGTCCTTCGCAGATTCTGCTGGGTTTATCCTTTTTGACAGCAAATTTATGTTATAGAAACTAATTGCGAAATTGTCTTCTCCCTTCGAAGTAATCCCCCGCAGCCAAACTACCCAAAATCCACGGATTCCCAGTTCCCCTCCGTTAAGCAAACACTTCTGCACGCCCCTTTTTATTCTTATTAGAGCTTTGGGTATATCCCTCCCCCCCTCTCAACATAATATTGTCATAGTTTTATTACGGGGTTCTGTCCCCTACCTTAAATATAAACCATTATAGTAGGTTTTTGACAAACCACTAGTGGTTTATGTTTTAAATTTTGAGTTAGATAAGTACCATTAAGCTATCACACCTGCTAAGTGCATTAACTAATACCATGTAATATATATAAAATGGGATTAATATATATAGTAGATCTTAGATTTTATAGTATCTAATGGCGTGATTATGATTTTGGGACTACAATACAAGTCAGGTTGTTCATAGCTAGTTTAAGTGGTTAACGACTAAAAATATAACTTAAAAATGAATTTAAAGCTGATCAAATTTCTCTCTAATTTTTTGTCTTAATTGAATGGTCTATTTTAGAGAGAGGTATATATATCATGTGGTTATACAACATTTAATATTGTCTGTATTAATTAACAAACAATGTATAATTGACTCATAATATGTTTATCTCTCTCAAAATTGTATCATTCAATTCAGACACTCGAATTAGAGAAGAATTTAATGAGTATTAAGTATTTGTCAACATCCAATTGCATTTGATTTAGTCGATGAAACATGAACCTCAAAAAATGAGATACAAACTAGGACTAAAATATGCTTTTTCTATGAGGGGAATTTGGATTCGAGTTTAAGTGGTTCGAAATGGACCATGTTTGTAAGTAAAATTTTATTTCTTTTCTAAAATTTTAGTCAAATAAAATAACTTGAAAATAAAATAACTTGAAAATAACTTTAAAATTTTAGTAAAATTTTATTAAAGATCTATTTCCATGACAATAGATACAAACAATCCACTCAAATGATTTCTTTTTTTCACATTTTTATCAACTTTTATAAAATTCTATCTTTTCATTACTTTCTTCTCCTCAGGTTGTGTTTGAATGTTAAAATTTTGGGAAGATTAAAATTTTAGGATATTGGATTTCTTGAAAAAGTGAAGAAAGATATTATTTTTAATATTTATTACAGTGAAAAGTGATGATGTAATGGAGGAGAGAGATTATATTGTAATTTTTTATTGTGTTAAAATTTTATAAATGGTAAAAATTTAGGGAGCCAAATGTAGACAACATTCTCAAAAATGTTATAAATTTTTGTTTGCAAACACGGTCTAATTTTCTGAGGAGATAAACATTGAAAAACCACCTAGGATTTTGTTTCTTTTGAAAAAATTTCAAGATACGAAATTTTTTTTGCTCATTAAATTGTAATTCAGATACGTTTTTATATTTGGGAGTAAGAAAAACGTTTAGGTATGTCACTACGTACTCCTGGCGGAACCTACGCGATGGAGCCCAACACTCACCTTAACTTTATCGAGATTGTCTTGCGCGCGGTGTCCCACACCGATGAGGTCAGATCCGAGAGTATTCAGGATGAGACCCTTTCTAACGGTTCACTCGGATGCCGTGGGCTCCACGGTTCAGGTTCATATGGCGTCATCAAATGGCCAACTAATACAACCTTGTGACCATCCATGTCTCGCCACGTGGAACTGACGTTCGGTGGGCCCAGACCCAGCTGTATGCTGATGGGGAAAGAACGAGCATTCCTAAAACGTTTGGGTTCTATTGGCTGCCTTTGTAGAGAGAGAAAACTTCAATTAATTCTAATAAAAGTTTAAAGGGAATAATAGATAGGGGGCCTCAAAAGTCAATGCAACACCCAATATATTATATGCCTCCGATTTTGCAATATGATTACACTGGCCTCCCTTTTGATTTTCTTTATTATTTTATTATAATTTGAAATAATATAATGTGTCATTTTTTCGTCACATAGAATAATGTATTCTGATACACGTGATCCGATTTTATTTGAATGTGATTAGCGTGTAATATATGCTGGAATATAATTATATCTTGATTTCTTATAAGAATGGATGCAAAATTAATTCATGTCATATACGCTAAAATCGAATTAGTTCTTATAATAACAAAAGTATAAAATCAATCATTCTGATTTTAGAAAGGGATATAATCAACCTCTGATGGGAGGATCAACGGCAAACGAAAGTGAAATCACGGGAACTAATTTTATACTTTTGTTATCACAATGACTAATTCGATTTTGACGTATATCACATGGATTAATTTTGCATTTACCCCTTTATTATAACATGTAAAAGTATCAAAATCTATGCGACTGATGCTATATTTGAAATTATATATATATATATATATATATATATATATATATATATACTAGTTATTGATAATTAGCTCTTAAAATATGAAATATAATTTGAAAATTGTATAAGATGGAGGCTATGGGGATTTAGGGTTTCACATGGCTCAAATATATTTTCTTTTGCCTGATAGATTAGATTCATTAATAGGCAAGTGTATCATGATTAGGAAAGACAAATCACTTATTTATTAGGTGCAACGTATTAATTAGGGGACGTCAAATTCACTAGCCTCGAAAATGGTAATGTTTTGGGTGACAGCTAGAGGAGTTATATTCTTCATAATATACTTCCAAAGTAGTAATCTGTGCAATGCATAAAGAAAATACATTAAATAAAAAGGAATATAAGGACACCATATATAATAAGATCCTTAGGATATGGTGAGGGGTCAAGCTTATCCCTATTTACTTAATATGTTTAAAGTCCAATTCCCCCTTCCAAATCCACATGAGGGAGGAGGACAAAGAGGATGGGAAACTAGAACCAAGATCTGTCATTTTTTTTTCCTTAGAAAGTATGAATATGGGTGCTTCTCCTTTCCGTTCAGTGCAGAAATTCTGCTAAATTGGTATGATCTCATTGCTTGTGGGTTGTGCTAAGGCTACTCGTTTTGCAAACAGTGATGTTGTTGATCAGGTTGAAATGTGAAATCAAAATCTTGGTATATAAATCATCTCTTTTAGTCAATTGAGAACCTAAAGTTTGGTCGCACTGGCGAGCCAACCACGTCGTTGGACTAATTTGGCATGCATGCATGGCACTGGTCGTTCTATAGGAGGGAAAGTGATCATTCCACTCTTTGGAAATTAATATATATCTCCCTCTGATGAATCCCTCCATTCCCGTTTTCTGCCAAAAAATGTAAAGTTTAGTTAACTCTTAAGGCAATTGCCAAACAGATGGAAAATATACATAGTTTTGTAGAGAGAGAGAGAGACAGAGAGAGGTGGGTGCTATATAGAGTCTCTCTCTATATATACTTATTGCTGAAATAATTTTCTATTGATTTCTCAACCGACCGAAGAAATTAGAACTTGCAGAAATTTTTGGCCCTTGTCGATTATGTTTGTTTCTTCCTTAATTTGTCGGTATGCTGAAGACTTGACCAACCTATGAATTCGACTATATATATATATATATATATATATATATATATATATATATAAGAAGTTAAAGATAAGTAAGCCGCCTAATGAGCAATTAGTGGTATAAGAAAAAAGTTAAAAGAAAAAGAACCGGTAGGAAAACTGGAAATATCTAAAAACAAATTTGACCATTTGTCTAGATAACACTTACTGGGCCATGTTTTTGGAACAAAATAATATATATTGATTCATAATTGCATATATAAATATCTAAAACAACGTTGGTTTGAAATTATTTCAGATAAATCTGTCCGGTTCTATAGCTCGTAGCGCCCACCAGGTGATCAAGCCCTAGAAACTAAACATGGAAAAGGTGTCGAAGTAAAAAACAAATACCATATTTCGAAAATAATATCGAAAATCCGGACGAAAAATTAAACGATCTTCTGGAAAGTACTCATGGAAGTAAAACAAAATCGGAATCTTTATATCCAGCCATAAACTTGGCAATCTGAAGTTGGTCAGAAATGGCCAATAATGCATGCAGATGCAGTCACGTCTAGCTATAACTAAGTACACATATGACCGAGACGTTCATGATCGTAGCTGCATACCCTATCTTTTGTTTTTGCCCCTTTAATTTGTTCCGTCCCGCAGATTGTACGTCGCGCCTCACATCTAATGGGGACTGGGAATTAGAGGCGACTCCTTATCCCTAGTTTGATGTTAATACGACAAATATACAGTGATATTCCCATTTCCTGTTTTTGACTGAGGCTCGGTAAGAGCCAAACGTATCTTTTTCTCAAAGCGTTTTTGGCGCATATTATCTCTTTCTAAAGCCAAAAAAACAATGTCAAATAGTAGAGGAATCAGAATAGACACGATCAAAGAAAATGCCATGCAAAGACCTGCAGCATGAGGCTCATTCCTACAGCTATCTATCCGGCCCCTGCCTAAATGCAAAGGCATATAGCCACGCACGTATCACAAGATCTTCGCCGACACGTGTTGTATGATCAATCGTTGTCGCGTGAGCGTTAACGGCAAATTACGCATCGAAAGAATGATGAGAATATCGATCTTTGTAGTTAGATTATTTCTTTGCAGTCTCCTGGCCTTCCTCTAGATTCTTTGAAGAAGTTCCAATGTTAATTCTCACCCAGCTATTTGATTATGATGGACATGGCCCTCCATGCAGTGTTTGTTTATTTTGGATTTTGGTGCATAGATTATATTATTATTATATGTTAATTCTTTGCAGACCAAATGGGATTAGGACTTTTTAATTATCAAAATTAGAATTCGTAGATTTCTTTTATTTTGTTATTATTTTTTTACGTTTTTTTGGTGGCTTTTCCCTGAGGAGCTAGCAGTGGATTCTATATATAATCTAAATTTTAAAAAAAAAAACAGATATCTACTGGGACATCAAAATAAAGGAAATAAAAATAAAATAACAAACACACAAATGGATGTTATTTTCAATAGCTTCTAAACTTGATTTCTAGCAATTTCAACGCAGGGGACAAACTTGAAACTCCACTCCGACTAGCTAGTAAAAGTATCAAAAGCCCTGGGTTGATGCAAACTTTAGCTAGCTAGGTAGGTGTTCCTGAATAGAAGTGGGATATGACAGGTGGGAAAATTTGATTGCGGTGGGTATATGCTGTAATTTCTTAGGAAAAAGACAGAAAGTATATGCTCTAAACAGTGTTTCTTCATTTGTTATTGGTACGGCCGGACTACCACGCATAGTTTAGAAAAACAGAATGATTCCCTAACGCTAGCTCCCATGTCTCATTTTCCTTTAATTTGCCCATTCCTTCATCTATCTCTCTCTGGTCTCAGTCATGATGATCTGTTAACTACATTCTCAGCACTTGGGGTAGAACTCTGTTCTTTGACAGAGAGGCTGGCTGCTTTGGAGTTTTGGAGTACTAGTGACCTTGGACCAACATGGGTGGGTGATGATAGGTTGTTTCACATTCCAAACAGTAACACACATAATGCTCGAGGTTAGGTTCGACAGAGACAAGTTATTTTGGACATTTACAGCCTACAGGGTTCAACTTATAGCTCTCATCCGATGCAGACAAAAGATATCCTCTAGGAAATGAAGCTCCCCCTTAATAATGGAGACTCCTTGTTCTGTCCTCTAGCTAGCACAAATGAAAGGGACTCACAGAAGTACGCCTCCTAGCTACTTGTTTGCATCCTCGGGCCATATGATCAGTTTGCTCGTTTTAAATGAGCCATCGAATCGGCCGGAGCATTTGAAATTGTAGTTTGGACCTCTGGATGGGACTTCTAATGATCTACACGGAGTATTGGGCCTGGAGGCATTTTGGCCCATTTCGCCACCTCATAGTATGCATAACAAAATAAAATGTATATTTTAACATTTTCGTGTCAGCTCGGGCTCGAGTTATATTGTTGCGTTTTTCTTTCAAATAATTTCACTCAATTAAGTAATGAAGCATATTTTAATACCAATCAAAATGACAAAAAATTAAAATACAGAACAAAATATATGACTAGATATACATGTAATAATACCAAACAAAATGACAAGCAACTAAACATATTTTGTTTTATATAACTAGAAAATACTTAATTAAATATGTTATAACAAATATATTAAATCAAGCATAAACTAAAATTCATGACAAAATAAATACTTATATATACAAAAATGACATATCTAATGTACCTATATACATTTTATCGCGTAACTTAACATGCATGTGCTAATATCTTAGAAACTGAATATAAATCGTAACAAATATATATATATGTGAGATATGTAACATAAGTAAATAGGATAGGTAGATATCTAAGTGTTACTAATTACTAATTATTAAATAAAATTGTATACCTAAACATATAAACAACAATCACAAAAATATACAATACATATTAGTGTAATATTTATAGGTACAAATATTATATATACAAGTGTATGTATATATAAATATATTTTTATTTACATATTTTTTTAATATGAGTTTTTAAATTAACTTAATCAAGTTTATACAAATTCTGTTCACGAACTTAAATTCATTCAAATCAAATTTAATCGAATCTAACTCTTTAATACTTGAACTAGAAATTATATTCGAATACGACTAGATTATTAATTAACGAATAGACGTCCAGCTCTTAATTATAAACTTAATTCATTTATAGACCTACCTTGATTTTATCAATAGGATATCTTTTGCATTTAGAGCGAGAAACAGCCCATTGGAACTTCCACCAAAAATGTGCGATCGTGGATGGACCACATATGTTATATTCACAGGCCGTGAACAGTAGTGACAGTGGACATGAATCTGGATGGGACAAATCTGGCCGGCTCTTCTCTTGGATGGAGTACCACTGGGTTCAGTCATGGAGCATTGGACCACTGGGTTCAGTCATGGTTTTTCGAAGAAGTAGCTCAGAACTCAGTTAATCGATTTCCCTTTTTAAGTATCTATATATGTACACGTAACTTCCTTGTTTTGATCATGAATGCGACCAATCGTTGTTCTGATTAAAAAAAAAAGCATAATACATACCTTCCATTCTAAAAACCCTATTCTGCCATGATTTTCGAGTTCATGGACTAGGAATAATTATACAGCTCAAAAAGACTTTAAAAAAAAAAGGAAAAGGAGGAGACAAATATTAACATGTCTTTTACAATATCCTTAATTTTAGGGATAATTATATTTATCACCCTCGAACTATCATTTTTTTTCACTTTGCACCCCAAAGTACCACTTTTATCACATTTCACCCTCAAATTACTATGTCCCAACAATTTGCACCCCTCATCCATAATTTCTGTCAATTTAGACGAAAAATTAATCAAGTGCATCTCACGTGACTTTTTCCCACACGATCTTCCCATTTTGCCCCTTCGTTTGAGGGTGCAAAAAGAAAAAAAAACATGGAAGTTTGAGGGTGATAAGTGTAATTATCACTTGGTCAAAAAGGGAAGATCAAGTGGCAAAAAGTCACGTGAGACACGTGATTGGTTTTTCGTTTCACTTGACAGAAATTATAGACTGAGGGTGCAAACTGTTGGGGCATGGTACTTTGAGGGTGAAATGTGACAAAAGTACATGGCACTTTGGGTGCAAAGTGAAAAAAGTATAGTAGTTTGAGGATAATAAGTGTAACTTCCCCTTAATTTTACTATTATATATTTAAGTTGTGTAGTCTATTCCAATATTCGAGATTTATTATTTGCCCCTCTGGTAAGTGTATCTCTTAGCTAGGTTAAATCTGGTCGAGTTTGATACATAAAGATTGAGTACAACCAATTTCCTTCATTTATCTGAAATAAAGACTTGGTCGCTTCAAACTACAATTTCAAATCAATGTTGTTGTTTCACGAGAGAAAAAAAGTACATATATTGCATTAGGTACAATTGGAGTAAATGAGACAACTACCTTACTTTGGCCAAGTATTAATCCATGAAAAGAACATTAATATCTGAAAAAATTTATTGAGTAGAGCTTATTTTGCTTGGCTTTAATGGGACATATCTACAGTTATCTCTTCATTTACTTTGCACGCGGGAATTGTCTATTCTCTACCAGTACCGCATTTACTAACACTAAATAATTCATCCCTCTATAGTTCCTTTCACTAGGGGACCGTACATTTATATGATCCATAGGGTCATAGTAAAACAGCATTTTGTATAGGAAACCAATGGCTTGGTCCGGCAGGGTTTCAACCCCGCCATAATTACTTGTCTTCAATTGAGGAAGAAATTAATTAATGAGCCCAATTCTGCAGCTTTTTTTTCTCAGTTGTCCCACATATGAAGACTGGGCATATTTACTGGGCCGGAGCCGAAGTGCATGGGATTGAGGAACTTTTTCACTTCATCATCAGCTGCAAATCTTTTAGGAGTCTGTGAAACGCATGGAACAGGAAGAGTTGTTGGGGCTTGGTGGTACTTCATGAGTGTACACCTATTTTTCGCCAAAATAGACAGAAACTTTCTTAGAAATCTCTTATATATGCACCAATATGGGATATATATATAAAACCTATATATATCGAACCATAGAGTACTATATATGTGGCTATTTATCCACATTAGTTGTGTTGAACATAGTGGATCACCATGGTAGTACGTATAAAGCTTTACTCCAGAAGAACCTTCATTAACTGATCTTATATTATATTATATTATAATATATATATATATATATATATATATATATGAGGCCAGTTAATGGTGGGTGATGACCAAGTAGCTATCCTTCATTATAAATAGTTGCAGGCATTAAGGATCATTATTAAGTTGTGTCCTATGAGGGTCTCCACTCTCACATCAACCTAATTTTAGACAAAAAGGCAAGGAGAAATTTTAAATACGAGTGGACAGTATTTAATGAAATTAAATTTCTTTATGTCATATGTAATGGGGTCGTTCATTTCTATATATCTTGGCCCTTCATGATCATAATCATCACTTTCCATCTTCTCACTGTTGCTTCGCTAGACTAGTGATCAGCTCAAAGAGATTCATTTCGTTCCCTGTTTGCCTACTTCAGCATCACAATATAATGGGAAAGACTTCATGCTGTGATGCAGATGGCTTGAAAAGAGGTGCATGGACACCTGATGAAGACCAGAAGCTCTTAGCGTACATCCAACGACATGGCCTCGGAAGCTGGAGTTCCTTGCCACCAAAAGCTGGTATAATTATTAATTAAGTTATTTTACCTTATCATTGCCACCAAAACCTGGGCAACAGAAATGCCAAAGCTACATCAGAATCTGAGTCGACGAACAAATGGAAACGACATACATAAATAATGTTTCTGCAGTAGTCTTTTTCGTTCATGCGCGAATCATTTTGGTTGTCACCTATCTCATAGGGTTCGTGGTTTCTCCTTTCGCAGGCCTTCAAAGATGTGGAAAAAGCTGCAGACTAAGATGGAACAATTACCTCAGGCCTGATATTAAGAGAGGGGAGTTCAGTTTGAAGGAAGACCGAACCATCATTCAACTCCATGCTCTTCTGGGCAACAAGTAAAGAAACTCTTAAGATGCTGAAATTATTAAAATTTGTTGTTCGCCTGAAGATCAGAGGGCGAGACCCAAACTTTATCTTACTCTGTTGGCATTATGTTTATACCTTTTTGGGACCACGAACATTTGGAACTCTGAAAATTCACACCAACCATAAAAGCTATATCGTATAGATGCAAAAACTCGTGCAAAGTTTTGGTAGAAAATAAGGTGGCAGCTTAAGTACCGATAATATCATGTCAACCATACGAAAAATGCTAGTCATTGATAAGACACCAAATTCCGTAGGTCCTATAGTAGATTGTTAAAACACATTGGGACATCATCACTATAGATCAACTATGTAAGGAGAGATAGCCTGATCTTCTGAAATTTAATTAGGTACATATGTAGATGTTTATGATGTATTCCTTTGTCTGCTATTCTTGTTCAGGTGGTCTGCCATAGCCGCGCACTTGCCAAAGAGAACAGACAACGAGGTAAAGAGGTACTGGAACTCGTGTCTTAAGAAAAGGTTGGCCATGATGGGTATTGATCCAGTGACTCACAAGCCAATAAGCACCATCCTTCGCCCGGCAAACGGTGACCCCAAAAAGGCATCCAATCTTAGCCACATGGCTCAGTGGGAGAGCGCTCGGCTTGAGGCTGAAGCTAGAGAGTCACAGCTATGCCAACAGGAGCTGCCAGGCTCGACTTCAGTGTCTGCTGTGGCCTCGGGTACGCTACTCAAAGAAACGACTATCGCACCTTCACCTGACCTCTTAAAAGAATGGCAAAGCCTACTGTTAAAGCCGATAGAAGGCCGTGTTGGTGGCGGTTATGTCTGTGGAGTTTTAGGTGCAAGCAGCGGTACTAACTACTCGAATGGAGGATTTACCACGGACCACCGTAGCATGGCTCTTGATCAGGTCGAAGATCATGGGCAGACAATGGAAACGATTAGCAATGGATATGGGAATTTCTTTGAAGAGATTGCGGATATTCTACCTTCGACTAATCTTGATAATCACAGTTTATACACAGACAGCTTAATTACAAGCACTGGAAATGGAGGCAACGGCGAGCTAGCTGGAATGATCATTAATAATGGCTGGAATGATATAGTTAGTTTGCTAAATTATGGACTGCCAAATAATGTATCCGTGGTTTGAATTGTACGTCGATGGATACTGTTTAGGGTACTCTAGCTGACATAATAATTAGTCTTGTTTATTGTCTAGGCAGCCACACTGGGGGATTTCTTCCTCTGGAACGGTGTCGTGATTTTCTTTTTAGACTTTTTTTTTTCTAGGCTAGGCTTAATTTGTAATGACCGATCAGAAATCTGCATTCAATAGAGTGCGTTCATTTTCGGCGTACGGCGCCGCTCGCGGCGGGGTAGCAAAAGTTTTGCTTCTGATCCACTCTCTGTCGTAAATGCCTTTTTCATGATCTTAAAATGTCTTCTCCACAACCCCCTACAGCCCTACGTTCCAGCGGGGTGGCTTTACGAGGTACGTACCTCCATGTATACAGCCTACAGGTAAATTCAACGTATTTAATTTTGACAACCCTGTATCTTTTGAGATTTCTTGAAAATTCTTGTAAAACGAGACCTCTTACAATGAATATGTAACGTTGAGAAAAGAAAAGCATTGCATTTAAAGCGAAGAAAAAAAATAAAGAAAATATTTTCACACAGGAAATGAAAAAAATAAAAGAAAAAGAAGTAAGTGTCAATTGAGAGGTCGGCATTGGATACCTAAGCTAAACGGCCCGAGAAATGAGTCTTTTTGGGGCTGTTCGTTTAACAAAGAATTCTCAGTATTTTTTTGTATTCTCACAACACAAAAATTCTACAACCAAACATCATTTTTAACCTCACATAAAAATAACTACAACACGCATACCAATAAAGTTAATATCACCTAAAAATTCTCAAAATACAAAAAATACTCACAACACTCCTAACCGAACACCCTCTTTATTTCGTTTAGACTCGCGTACCGGACCACCGTATACATACGGATCTTCATACATTAATTTGATCGAGACAGTAGTACAGAAAGAACCGGTAAGATGTGCAGCATTTAGTGTATCTTTTCATACGTGGTTCCTATCAAAGTTCTCTATAATTTTCAGTTCGTATTGCACTATACAATCCGAAGAGAGATAGGCATGTGAATCTCATACTATTTAATATTGTCCATGTAGAATTTTGAGCAGCATGAGTCTCACAGTAGGATCTATTTATTCGGTCTATATATTTCCAAAGTATACAATGTAATCCGAGTAGAAAATTGCAGAGGATCTTCATCGTCTCTAACCTAATTATAGTACATTCAACAAAATAACATAAGTAAATAAGGCATGTGTAAAGGTGGTGTACCTTGAAACGGTTCGGCTCCAGTTCTGGTAATCACTTGAATCTAATATTTGGTTTCGGTTTTATTCCACTATCGAAATAGAATTAGAAACCAAAAATTCGGATTTCAATATGGGAAAATTTTTTGGCAAATAATTTTTTAGGTCCTAACAATTTTGCCCAGATTATTATGTTATACATCATAAATTAACAGTGTAATATAAATATTTACCTAAAAATCTAAAATAAAATTTCAACATTTTAAAATTATGAACATCTAAAAAAAATTTAATTCTATTTAAAATAAAATAAAAAAAATCATCCAAGTTCTAACATAAAATTACAACCTTTTAAAATACAGAGTTTTGAGCCCTATTAAAAAAAATAGTTGAATTCCAACAGGTTCATTCCTCAAATAGCAAACAGAATTTCTGGGTTCATTCCTAAAAAGGCAAAAAAAGTGTATTCCAATTCCGAAACTGGAAACGGGAATTCCGGTTTTGCATCCTGAGGCATGTGTGCGCCGGCCCGTACTCCATTATTTGTGCATCTTTTCATCTGTGGGACCTTCTCTAACCCAATTATGTTACACTGAACGAACGTACATAAGTAAATGGGGGGACCCGGGCGTGGGTAAAGAAATGGGGGCATGTGTAAGGGTGGGTAAATGGGGGCACGTGATTATCGTTTCCGATTTCGATATCATCTCAATCTAATAATTGGTTTAGGTTTTAATACGTAGACTTTCTTGGTAAGATTTTTTTTTAAACCCTAATAATTTTGACCATATTATTCTATAATATATAATAAATAAAAATTTACCTAAAGTATAAAATAAAATTACAACATATCCTAGAGTTGGGCAAAACTACCACCGGTATCAGGATTCCGCCCATCGCTCACCGTCTACTGTCCAGAACTGGAGCCGAAGGCATTAGAAGATACTAAAGGTGAGAATTTTTTTCGGTAGAAACTGAAAATTCCGATTCTGAATTATTCCGGTACCGAATCCGGATCTCATTTTTGGGAAATTTCGGGACCGAAAATTTCCGTGGAAATGTCATAATTTTCGGTTCAAATTTTTTTTTTTTATAAAAAAAATGCATTGTATGTCTGTTTAAGCCCTGGTGTTATATATATATATAAAGTTACCTAGGTCAAAATGACCCAAGTCACGCGAGACGCGAGAGACTTTAGTCTCTCTTCTAGAGTCTTCTGACTCTTCTTCATCAAAATGACACAAGTCCGATTCCGACTCTTATTCGTCTCTCTCTATCTCTTAGATCTGTCTCTATCTCAATCTCTTTTCGGCCTCACTTTCCAACACGAGGAACATAGCTTCTTCATTAAGTGGCCCAAGTTGAGCCATCCAGTCTTTGCCCGAATGAGTTCTAAAAAGAGGTTCCTTTGGGGGCCAACAACAGGGAAGACCTCCCAAGAAATAAGTGAAACAGAGCAATAGTCCCTTTTCTTTGCAGGTTTTGCTTTTTTGCAGCTGTTTTCGATGTTGCATGTTCATGTTTTCTGAAAATATTTTATATATGTATGTTGATCATACCCCCATAATCTCATTGACTTAAATATCTCTTACAGTTGGCAATGGCATAGTCGTGTGGGGATGGTGGCTGTTATGCAGACTTTTCTACTCCCGGTTGATCTTTTGTTTCCAAAAAGCATGTTTTTGTTTTTGGTGCTTCTAGACAATTCAAATTCTTTCACTCTTAATCAAACCGGAATTTTCAGATTTCGTTTCCGGACATTCCAGTTCCGTTCCGGTCCATTCCGGAATAGAACCAGAATGAAATTTTGGGTTCTGGTGAGTACCGGAACAGGAAACGAAATGGTCGGTTCCATATATTCCAGTACTCAGCCTTAGACGATATAAGAATATAACGGTAATTCCGCCGAAGCGGGGCATAATTTTGGTACCGGTATTTAAAAAAACCCAAAATGCACAGTTTTAGATATATTGTCGTTTTGGTCTAGGTTTTTTTTTCAAAACCCCCTCCCCTCCCAACCATCCGAAGAATCTTCTCCCTCCCTTTCCCTTTTTCTCTCACGCCATAGCTCAGAGCTCTTTCCCTCTCTCTCACCTCACACAACTTTCTCTCTCTCTAGTCTCTTTCTATCGCTCTTACTCTCTCAAGTTGGCGTGGCCACTGTCTCTCACTCTCTGTGCCGCCGAAGGCCAAGGGCGTTGCCTCAGCTGACACTAACAACCTCTCTGCCTCTCTCTCAATCTCTCCCTTTCTGCCCCTCTCACAAAGTTTCACACTCTCACTCTCACAGTCACATAGTCACGAATTTGTTGTTTAGTTTTTTAGTTTTTTTTTCAATTTCAATTTCATTAGAATTAGTTGATCTTGATTTCATTTTATTTTAATTTTTTATTTATTTTTTATTGCAGGTTACAAGATTGTGAATTTGTGCAGTGTGTGGTCAGTGCACTGCCATTGAGGTAAACATTTAATTAGTTATTTAGTTCATTAGTTAATCTATAATTTTAGAGGATGTGAAACTGTGGAGAATGTGCTTGATTGAAGGATTTGTATGGGTTGTGTTGTGAATCTTATTTAAATTGATGATTATTTAGTATAGTTCATTAGTTAACAGATTTGTATGGGTTGTGTAATTGTGTTATGAATCTGTTTTAAATTGATGATTATTTAATATAGTTCATTAGTTAACAAATTTGTATGGATTGTGTTGTGAGTTTGTTTTAAATTGATGATTATTTAGTATAGTTTATTAGTTAACATATTTGTATGGATTATTTAGTTAAAACTATTGAAGGACTCAATTTGTTAAAAGGTAACAAATTCAGTGGTTGAAATTTGAATTTTTGAAATCCTAATTATTTAGTAAAAGGGAGTAAACCCCAAAGAATTTTTGTCCTTTAGATTGTGGTGATGTTTGATTGAAAAATGTTAGGGTGGTAAAAATGTTGAGATATTGAAGTTGATGAAAAAGTTTGAATGAATTTTTTTATATTTAGTTGGAGTGAAAATTGATGATTTAACGAGGAGAGAGAGATTTTGAGAAATTATTTTATTGAAGTGAAAAATTTGGAGGGTAAAAATGTTGGGGCTCAAACATCTCCTTTTAATTTTTATTAGTAGATTTATACGCTTATTCCCCAAAGTTTATAGCTATTTTTGTGTGTACCTTAGAAAAAAATGTATATACTTCATAACATTTTTAACATACTTTATTTAGATCAAACATTATTGTATTTTGTTCTTTATTTACTATGAGCATGTAATAAAAAATTAGTTTTTAGATTTTTTTTAATGATGGACATGGTGTTGTGCACGTATTTCATAATTTTCATTATTTTGTAAAGTTGATCATTTTGATATGGTGATATTTCATTGTTTTGAAAAATGAAAAGTGATCAATTAGGTATTATGTTATGCATTAGTTAAATTAGTTTAGTCATTAGTGATCAATTTTTGTAGTTAATGGTCATTAAATATTGTGGACATAAATAAAAAGACCATACAATACTAACACTACCATAAACATATGATAGTGATGTTTTGATTAAATTGCCAACATTTTATTCGATTCAATTCAACTATCCAAGTTGAATAATCCAACTAGTATTATTTGTTTTCTATTTCAAATGTAAATTTGTATTATTTGTAAACTTTATTTATATGTTTATTTGTAATTTTGTATAATCTTTATTTTATTAATGTATGTGATTTATTAATTTACGTGGTGTTTGGGTGTGTAAATTTCCACCCTTCAAAATTTTCAAACAATTATACAATAATCTCTCTCTCCTCATTAAATTAAAAAATAATATTATAATATTCAATTAAATCTTATATTTCTTCACTTTTTTATGAAAATATCTATTTTTTCACAAATCCAATACCCAACATTTCCACAACTCCAAAATTTCCTAAAACAAACACCACCTTAATGCAATCTTCAATTATTATAGAATTGTAATATGTAAATGATATAAGAGTATTGGATCTAAGATCCAACTAAATTTTATGTCACGCCCCAAAAATCAGCATAAATAAATAAAAGAAATTTATCACATTTATTATAAACCAAATATAATATATCGATATTGTTTCAAAACATAAACTTGAACAACTTAAAATCCATAATGATGCTCTCATCTATCCCGCCCACATGCTCTCTAGGCTCAATCTTTGAGCAATCTTTGAAAATAAGAAAAATAAAACGGAGTGAGTTCGACAACTCAGTAAGCAGAGAATAAAAACATATATTTCTTTTCTTTGAAAATAATATTCAATTCAATGACCAGAAAATTCAGAAAATAAAATAGCTTTTCAGAAAATCCTCTTTGGCATCAACAGTAAGTCACATTGACCCTTGTGGCAAGGTTGTGCAACGACTTAACCGGCGGCCAAACCGAATTAAGCCAACAAAAAGTGGAGTTTGCCCTACTAAGACTTAGCCACGTACGCTTAGTGTGCACTAGGGAAAAACCCACACAGAAACCAATCCGAAGAATTGGCGCACCAGTAATCAGTAATGAGTTGGTACCAACAACAGCAGTAATCAGTAATCAGAACATCGCCTCAGGGTTTGAAAAAAGTATAATATATAATATCAGAACTCAGATTTAAAATCAGAAATGATGTTCAGCAGAATTCAGAATCTGTGAGAAATAATTCAGAACAGTCATATAAACAATCTCAGTAGATCTTTTAAAATTCCATATTTGTTTTCAGAATAACATAAACTTGAAATAAAATATTTTCCACAAAATCGTTTATGAAAACATGTTCATAATTTTTGAAGAAAACAATATAGTAGCTCTGCTTACCCAATTTCCTTCGATAATCGAATCACCCCAGAAAACACGTACTGCAACGATCCTCAAGAACCGAAGAAAAACGTAAATACCCAACAATGGCTGAATATATATATATATATATATATATATAGAGAGAGAGAGAGAGATCTCGAAAATGACTGATGTCGAAATTGAGAGGTGTGCTTGACCTCTGAACGAGCTCCCCTTTTATAGGTGAGGAGAATCCAAGATTTGGCCTAAAACTTCATTGCACAATCTTGAAACTGATGTCCTTTCGAAATCCCCCATAACACATGATAACTCATATTATTTATGAAGAATTTTCGAGATCTTTGCAAATGAGTTGAAAGACCACGAAAATCAGTCGAAAATGTGCTAAAACGGATGAGAAATCGAAGAGAGAGAGAGGAAATTGATGAGAGAGAAACTGAAGGGTTGAAAACGGCGGCTAGGGCATAAGAATCGAGATTCTAAAGTTTGGGAAAGAAGAAGATCAAAACACACTGTTTTACTTAAAAAATTTAATTCGAGCAAAACGTGTTTAAATAAAATAAAGTTTCATTATAAAAATAAGCGCACATGCGCACCTCAGTGGTCCAGCTGCATTTTGCCATCCCCGAGCGCCTAGTGGTCTTCTCCTGTTAAAACCCCATTCGACTCCAGCCTTTGTAAAAAACTTCGGTTTTTTTTTTGCTAACAGGGTTCTCACCTTTTAGATCCAACATCCAATATATTTAAAAATCTGATCGTACAAACCTAAAAAATAAGCCTAAAATCAGTCTGTATAATAAACTCAGAATCAGATCACGTACTAAGCTCAAAAAATCAAAATTTTAGACTCAATCGGGCCCAGATTTGTTAAAAATAGGCCTGAGATCACGGTCGGAATTCCGACAATTGTCAGACTGGAATCGGTGCCCTACCCTATCCGGACGACAGGTGGGAAGTATTCGCAAGAAATACACATCAAATTGTACGTGCTTAACGTACAATCAATCAATCATCTCTGATCTGTATCAATACGCTCATAATGGAGCTGACATAATAATAATAGCAGTAATTATTAATTAGTTGCCTTTATAATTCGATAAGACCAGTTCGAAGCATTGAATTAATTATCTGATCTGCCATATCTGGCATTCCATAATTTTCCATCGTTTCAAATAAAATGGCTTGACAAAAATAGAAGGTAAAGACCGATGCGTAACGCGTCGTCCAAATGATGCAGCTTCGATCCCATATGCACTGCGGTCTGAAAGAGTATACTTAGGCCACACACAGTACCAACCATTCAATTTTTCTGGTCTCTAAGCACTTGCCATAAATAGATCCTTTAATTTTGCAGTCACTACGCCATGCATCACGTGTGTGCTACGCACTCGAGTTGTCCCAATTAACTACTGACATGACATCTCAACTATCACGACTCGAATATTTAGATCAGAACTCCGACGGAACACTTCAAATAATGCTCTCCTATTTATGGCATCGATCCATGCATTCATGGCGACATTTGAATAGGTCCACGGGTGAATAGAGTAATTTTTTTAGAATACTCTAGTCTAAATAGTAGCATTATAAAAAACAGGGATAAATGCAAAATCAGTCATTATGCTATACGTAAAAATCGATTTAGTCCATGTGATATGAAAAATATCGATTTAGTCCCTGTGATTCTATTTTCGTTTGTTATTGGTCCTCCATCAATGACTGATTTTACCACTTTCTGAAATCACAGGGACTAGATCGATGTTTTTCATATCACAGTTTCTAAATCGATTTTTGCGAATAGCACATGGATCAATTTTGCATTTATCCCTAAAAATTAGAGGAGAAATTCGAAGAGATTAACGTAATGGTTAAGGATTAAGCTTTAGTGATATATGCTCCTTCTAAGATTTTAAATTCAAAATTTTTTAATGTTACCAATTCGTTATGATCATCTTAAAGGTCTTTCATCAAGTTTATGTGAGACGAAGGATTGCACAAATTTTGAGATTAATAAAAATTGGTGTACGTAAGCTAATCTAGACATACGGTTAGAAAAGAAATTAAAAAAAAAAGAAAATATTAAATTCTTGAAATAAGAAGAAGAAGAAGTAGTGACATTGATGATGGATTCATGTACCTCTGACCTCTCTGTACTACTGATTTCCCATTACTGTGGGACAAGATATTGGGAGCGTGGGAGTGATCTCATGCTACGTACCTGATCAATAAATACCCGTAGTACTAAGGAGCGTTTCAAGTGGATTGGGTGCCGCGTGTGGTACAATAAACGACAAACAGCGATTTGTCACTTGGGCTTTTTGTGGCTGTGGAGCATATATTCATACGGGGGCACTGGATGGCATATTTTCTCAGGATTCAGACTCGGAAGTGGCAGCGAAGAAGTTAGAACTTAGAAGTGTGCATATTATGGTGATATGGTCTCTAGAATATAGGCCCCTACTAGCCCACTGGGCTGACTTGCATATAAGACGCATAATTTACCAGCCTCTCTGCACTTGGGCACGTATACATCACATTGTCTCACCACCTCCTTGGTTGTCTAGATTGAGTTCGAAAGATTCTAATAGCTGTTATTAAACGGGTCTCATTTCAGCCACTGCATTAATGACTTATATAAATTATCAAGATTGAGTCAATATCTTTTTATTTTTTAAATAATTTGGTTTAAATTGTCTATAAAAGTTACTAATGAAGTGATTGAATGTGATCCATTAATTAATATTTTTTGAGATCTATTAACGCGTTTGGTTTGTAAAATTTTAACAAAATTTAAAAAATTTGATAAAATTTTATTTTTATCACTTATTCACCTATTTCCATATATCTCGTTTTTAACATAAACATTAAATTTTTTAAAAATGATAAAATTATACTAAAATTTTATAACCAAACGCTACGTAAGACTGAATAAGAAACCTAATCAGAACGATCAATGGCCAAGATTATTCGAGGCTGTTTGTGTGAGTTGTTCAAGAAGCCATAGGATGACCAAATTAGGCCACTCAAGTATAAGGGGCAGACTTAGAGGAATTATCAGCTGTCCTCGTCGAAGGATTCTGTGTTGATAGAATCACATATCATCTTTTGAGATTTCTTGAAAATTCTTGTAAAACGAGACCTCTTACAATGAATAGGTAGCGTCGAGAGAAGAAAAGCATTGCATTTAAAGCGAAGAAAAAAAAATAAAGAAAATATTTTCACCCAGAAAATTTTTTTAAAAAAAAGAAGTGTCTGCCGTCTGGTGCCAATTGAGAGGTCGGCATTGGATACCTAAGCTAAACGGCCCCGCCCTGATAAATGAGTCTTTGAACCTGTTCGGTTAATGTGTTTTGTGAGAATTTTTTGTATTTTAAATATTTAAAGATGGCTGTTAACTTTATTGGTATGCGTGTTTTAGTTATTTTATGTGTTTTTAAAAATGATGTTTGGTTGTAAAATATTTTGTATTGTGAAGATTAAAAAAAATCCTGAGAATATTTTGTAACCGAATCTCCTATTTATTTCGTTTAGACTCGTGTACCGGACCACTATATACGCACGGATCGTCGTACATTAATTTGATCGAGACAGTAGTACATAAAGTTAATAACTAGAATATAACAAATTTTATTAAAATTTGTAAAATTCATTTTTTTATGTAATAAGAAAAACCTATCTCACCCACATATTCGTGATTCCAATACTTTAACTTTGCATCTTCGAAAAAGCCACCACCAGTAGTTGGGATTAATTTTCTAATTCGGATAAATTAAGCTCGAGAAAAAGACATTGTGGCCTCAAAACTCCTAACAATTTTGCTCAGATTATACTGTTACACATCATAAATTAACAGTAAATAAAATGTAAAATAACATTTACCAAAAAAATTAAAATAAAATTACAACATTTTAAAATTATGTGCATCTTAAAAAGTTTTGAATTCTATTTAAAAAATAAAAAATAAAAAATCATCCAAGTTCTAAAATAAAATTACAACCTTTTAAAATACAGAGTTTTGAGCCCTATTAAAAAAAAATAGTTGAATTCCAACAGGTTCATTCCTCAAATAGCAAACAGAATTTCCGGTTCATTCCTGAAAGGGCAAAAAAAGTGTATTCCAATTCCAAAACTGGAAGCGGAAATTCCGGTTATGCATCCTGAGGCATGCGTGCGCCGGCCCGTACTCCATTTTTTCATCTTTTCATCTGTGGGACCTTCTCTAGCCCAATTATGTTACACTGAACGAACGTACATCAGTAAATGGGGGGACCCGGGCATGGGGTAAGGAAATGGGGGCATGTGTAAGGGTGGGTAAATGGGGGCAAGTGATTATCGTTTCCGATTTCGATAATCATCTCAATCTAATATTTGGTTTAGGTTTTAATACGTAGACTTTTTTGGTAAGATTTTTTTTAAAACCCTAACAATTTTGACCATATTATTCTATAATATATCATAAATAAAGATTTACCTAAAATATAAAATAAAATTACAACATATACTAGGGGTGGACAAAACTACCGTCGGTATCAGAATTCTGTCCATCGCTCACTGTCTACTGTCCAGAACCGAAGCCGAATGCATTAGAAGATACTAAAGATGAGAATATTTTTCGGTAGAAACTGGAAATTCCGGATCCGGATCCGGATCTCATTTTAGGAAATTTCGTAACCGAAAATTCCAGTATAAATGCCATAATTTTCAATTCCAAAAGTTATATATATAAAAATTCACCATTTGTTCGTATAAGCCCTGGTGTTAATATATATATAAAGTTACTGGGTCAAAATGACCCAGGTCACGCGAGAGTCAAGAGACTTTAGTCTCTCTTCTAGAGTCTTTTGACTCTCCTTCATCAAAATGACCGAGGTTCGATTCTGACTCTTATTCGTCTCTCTCTCTCTCGGCTCTGTCTCTATCTTTATCTATTTTCGGCCTCACTTTACAACACGAGGAACATAAACTACTTCACTAAGTGGCCCAAGTTGAGCCAGCCAGTCTTTGCCTGAATGGGTTCTAAAAAGAGGTTACTTTTGGGGGGCCAACAACAGGGAAGACCTCCCAAGAAAGAAGTGGAACAGAGCAATAGTCCCCTTTCTTGGCAGGTTTTGCTTATTTTGCAACTGTTTTCGATGTTGCAAGTTCATGTTTTCTGAAACTATTTTATATATGTATGTTGATCATACCCCCCATAAACTAATGACTTAGATATGTCTTACAGTTGGCAATGATATGGCCATGTGGGGATGGTGGCTGTTATGCAGACTTTTTTTTACTCCCGTTTGATATTTTGTTTCCAGAAAGCATGTTTTTGTTTTTGGTGCTTCTAGAATATTCAAATTCTTTCACTCTTAATCAAATCGGAATTTCCAGATTTCCTTTACAGAAATTTCAGTCCCGTTTCGGTCCATTCCTGGAATGAAATTTTGGGTTCCAATGAGTACCGGAAACGAAATGACCGGTTTCATCTATTTCAGTACTCACCCTTTAAACGATATAAGAATATAACGGTAATTTCGTCGAAGCGGTGCAGAATTTCGGTACCGGCATTAAAAAAAACCGACAATGCACAGTTTTGGAAAATTGTAGTTTTGGTCTAGGTTTTTTTTTTTTCAAAACACCAACCATTCGAAGAATTTTTTCCCTCCCTTTCTATTTTTCTCTCACGCCACAGCTTAGAGCTCTTTGCCTCTCTCACCTCACGTAGCTCTCTCTCTCTCTAGTATCTTTTTGTCTCTCACTCTCTTTGGTTGGCGTGGTCACTGTCTCTCACTCTTCGTGCCGCCAAAGGCCAAGGTCGTTGCCTCAGCTGACACTGACAACCTCTCTACCTCTCTCTCAATCTCTCCCTCTTTGCTTCACTGCCTTTCTCACACACAGATTCACACTCTCACTAGTCACATATTCACGAATTTGCTCTTTATTTTTTTAGATTTTTTTTCCAATTTCAATTTCATTAGACTTAGTTGATCTTGATTTGATTTTCTTTTAGTTAATTAATTCTTTTTTAGTGTAGGTTACAAGATTGTGAATTTATGCAATGTGGAGTCAGTGCACTGTCATTGAGATAAACATTTAATTAGATATTGAGTTAATTAATTATTATAGTTCATTAGTCAATTTATAGTTTTAGGGTATAAGTTAGGTTGTGAAGCTGTGGAGGATGTGCTTAATTGGAGGATTGGTATGAGTTGTGTTGTGAATCTGTTTTAAATTGATGATTATTTAGTATAGTTCATTAGTTAACAGATTATATGGGTTGTGTAATTGTGTTATGAATCTGTTTCAAATTGGTGATTGTTTAATATAATTCATTAGTTAACAGATTTGTATCGATTGTGTTGTGAATCTCTTTTAAATTGATGATTATTTATTATAGTTTATTAGTTAACATATTGATTGTATGGATTATTTAGTATAGGTCGTTAGTTAAAACTATTGAAGGACTCAATTTGTTAAAAGGTAAAAAATTTCCGTGGTTGAAATTTGAATTTTTGAAATCCTAATTATTTAGTAAAAGGGAGTAAACCCCAAAGAATTTTTGTCCTTTAGAATGTGGTGATGTTTGATTGTAAAAATATTAGGGTGGTAAAAATGTTGAGATATTGAAGTTGGTGAAAAAGTTTGAATGAGTTTTTTTATATTTAGTTTGAGTGAAAAGTGATAATTTGATGAGGAGAGGGAGAATTTTGGGAAGTTATTTTATTGAAGTGAAAATTTTGGAGGGTGAAAATGTTGGGGCTCAAACATTCCCTTTTATTAGTATATTTATATGCTTATTCCCCAAAGTTTATAGCTATTTTTGTGTGTACCTTCGTGAAAAATGTATGTACTTAATTTATAAAATTTATAACATACTTTATTTAGATCAAACATTATTGTATATATTTTTTTTTCTTTTTAGTACCTATATACATAATCACGCCAAGTGTTGTATTTTGTTCTTTATCTACTATGAGTTTGTAATAAACAATTAGTTTTTGGATTTAGATTTTTTTAATGATGGACATGGTGTTGTGCATGTATTTCATAATTTTCATTATTTTGTAAAGTTGATCACTTTGATACGATGATATTTCATTGTGGGAGGTATTCGTAATAAATAATTGATTGAGCAACTCATCAAATTGTATCTAACATACAATCATCTCTAATTCGTATCAATACGCTTATAATGGAGCTGGCAAAATAATGAAAATTGTCTAACATTAGTAGTCTGAGGGTGCAATATTTAAAGATGACAATTTAGAATGCAATGTGTTACTACCCTGATAGTTTGGGGTGAAAAATGTATTTCCTCCTAATAGTAATATTAATTAGTTGCCTTTATGATTCGATAAGACCAGTTCGAAGCATCGAATTAATTATCTGATCTTCCGTATCTGGCATTCCATAGTTTTCCATCGTTTCAAATAAAATGGCTTGACAAAAAAAGAAGGTAAAAACCGATGCGTAACGCGTCGTCCAAATGATGCAGCCTCGATCCCACCCAGATGCACTGCGGTCTAAAAGTATACTTAGGACACACACAGTACCACCCATTCAATTTTTCTGGTCTCTAAGCACTTGCCATAAATAGATCCTTCAATTTTGCAGTCACTACGCCATGCATCACGTGAGTGCTACGCACTCGAGTTGTCCCAATTAACTACTGACATGACATCTCAACTATCACGACTCAGATCAGAACTCAAGACGGAACACTTCAAATAATGCTCTCCTATTTATGGCATCGATCCATGCATTCATTGCGACATTTGAATAGATCAAAGGGTGAATAGAGAGTATGAATTGTTGTATTTTTTACATTTTTTAAGAATACCCTCAGTTCGTGGATCATTTCATCATTTGAAGGTCCAACTATTTTTTTTAGTAAATTAAAAGTCCAACCATTTCTTTTGGCATCACCGGTATCATCGTCGTGACCCAATTAAATCTAAGACGACGTTCTGTTACTTTATATTTTGGAGATTTTTTTTGAATTTTCAAAATATAAAAAATTATAAAACTAAACATCATTGTTAATACTATATAAAAATAACTACAACACGCATAATAATTAAATGAACATGACCTAAAAATTTTCAAAACATAAAAAATTCTCACAAAAAAATATTAACCGAACAACCTCTAAGTATACTTATAATATAATAGCGTTTTGCCTCCAATCACGTGTAGCTTTTTTTTGTCAGCAACTCGTAGCATTTTCAATACAGAAGAATCTTGGTTGTCATAAATAATTTAAACATTTATATAAATATCACGGTGCAATTGGACCTCATAAATTTTAGTTTAATAAAGTTAGATTTAGCGAGCTAATTTAATAATGATAAAAATTCAGTGAATTTTTTTTAAAAAAATTAAAATTTAGTGAGATTTTTTAAAAAGTAGTTAAATACTAAATAGGGAGTAATTTGTAATTCTCCCTTATTTCGCATTCGTTTCCTGAAACGAATAATCTCACTCCACGTGCCAGAGCTCATGGAGGGGTCGCCTCCTGTACGCATAACCCAAAAGTGACGCGAATAGAGCGTGCCATCACATACGCATACCGAAATTTGATCGTTTCGGCGTCACTCTCGGAAATTCGCTTCCTCCGTTAACATGGCTAGGGTATCGTCGGAAGCATCGGCGGGGTCGTCAATGGCGTCGACGATCAAAGCCTACTCTGTGCCTCTCATTCTTCTCGCTGCTGCTATCATCTACCAGCTATTTGTTATTCCCAAGTCATTCCCTCCCTCTCATTACGACGGTGAGTCACTCACCACTCTGTGTTTGTGAGAGTGAGAAATGGTCAAGTATGTTTTACTTAACCTTATTTCTTTTCGTTTTTTTTTATCTGTTTCTTTGTTCTGTCGCTCTATAGTTCTGGGAATTAAGAGGTACAGTTCTATTGAAGAAGTGGAGGGAGCATATGAGAAGCTTTCATCCAAGTGGTAACTTACATCATTCAGTTGAATATTAGATTACGTAGCCTTTTTCATTCTGTAATCTTTTTTCTTTTTCTCAATGAAATGGCTTCCGTTTGTATAATTATATGATCCGTGCATCCATAAATCTTAATTCAAGGTTGGGTAGAATAGAAGAAGAGCGGTTTTCACACTCATTATCATCTGCTACAATGTCTGTCGAATCCACAGTCTAATTATGACCTCCACATTTCTTATAGCGGTTGCTAAATATCAGCAGATAATTGGATATGAAGAAGCACCTCATTTTAAAAATGGTCAATTTTTTTTTGGTACTCTAAGATCTACAAAATAAATGGATTTTAGATAGGTCAGTAAACGTCGTATATGGAGAAAGTGTAAACCAACAGTGGCCTTTCGTTGAATGGAAATCTTGTTGAAACTTATTGAGTGGTACATTATTTAGTGGTGTAATATTGTAAAAGAGCTACCACACTAAATAAATTCCTACGAGGATATCCAAACAATCCTGCCATTATACTACGGGAGCTATACTAGCCTTTCATGCTTATCATATATCTTTTCAGATTTGAAAATATTAGAGAATTGAGAACCATCTCATCTAAATGTTCGTTCGCAATTATGGTTTTTATTTCTCTTTATACATATAAAAAATCTTCTAAACAAAAGATAGTGAATGATGATGGATTGGCATGAAATTTAACATGTATAAAAGGCATTTGGAGGACATTTTATCTGACAGTGGACTTGAAGAAATATTTAAAACTAAATGGAAGTTATTGTCTTGTTACATTTCAAAGACGCACACTGAGCGTGACTTGCAACCGTTCACATACATAGATTCCAAACCATGTGGCATTCTTTTAGGACCTTATTTGGCTTGTCCATGCACGCTTCCATATATGTTGGACCCTAGTGATACTGAGATTTTTACCTGTCCCTAGCATCAGTCCAAGAGGTAACACCCTCCTCCTCCCCAACTTCAGAGCACTTAATGAAGGAAAGAAAACTATCTCTACCTTCCAATCTCCCGAGGAAACCACATCAATCAAGCAATTAGGATAACTACTGAATGGCTATTTCCTTTAACATTTTGATGGGAGTAAGTGACAACTGTTCTTGTAAGTGCAACTTGTGCGTGAAAAGCTGCAATCAGAACCAGGCATAGGGAATCGAAGCATGTATGCTTCTAGCTTATTCATTCTTCACTTTCTGCATAAGCAACTGACATTTCTCACCTATGTTGATTTTTGGTTCTTTCCACCGTTGAAGTTGATTTCCTTACCCCCTGTGGTTTTGTATATGTAAATGTACCTAAATTTTTGAAGGTTAGAAGTGAAGTTAACTATTCTCCTTTTACGTGGGGCAGTGCAACGGATATAAACTTCAGTGGTGTGGTCATAGCATGTGTCTATGAGATACTAAGAGAGGAAAAGATGGAGCAGAAAGAGAAAAAAATCCTTGGAGTAGATAAATAATGAAAAATGACTATTAGCAATTTCTGCGTGTAACAAAATTGTTATAAAAGAGGAGGGGGGGGGGGTGGGGGGTGTAAACATTAATGCATATGTTTATAGAGACGCTGATAGCCTGATTTCTTTAAAGCTGTAGACTTGGTACACATTTTAGAAAGAGTCAATGAGAAAGGTTGTTAGAAGTACATATATATTTCTTACGTTTTTTTTTGAAAAATTACGGGAATTTGGCAACTTGGTCCCTGGGTTTATACCTCTTTGGCAAATGGGTCCTTGGATTTCAAATTTCAAAATTTTAGTCCTTGGGTTTTCGTTGTTTGACGAAATGGTCATTCTGTTAGTCTGTCGTCCATATGTTTAACGGATTTGAAGCGGTCGACCGGATATATGTGTAAAAAGTGAGCAGTCGTCCGCTATATGAAGCGGACGACCGGTACAAATTGCTGACGTGTAGCGGTCGACCGCTTCAAATCCGTTAAGTATATGGATGACAGACTAATGGAAGGACCATTTCGTCAAACAACGAAAACCCAAGGACTAAAATTTTGAAATTTGAAATCCAAGGACCCATTTGCCAAAGGGGTATAAACCCAAGGACCAAGTTGCCAAATTCCCAAAAATTCCTTATACTGCTGTTATAAGACTAGAGAATATGGTTATTTCAGGAATTCAGCTGATGGAGTTCCTCATATTTCTGATTTTATAAAGGTACGTAAGTTCTTCAATTGTGTTCTGAAGGTAGTTTATTTAGTTAATAATACCATGGTTCAGAATCCAAATTTATGCTCTCACATGGCCAGAATTGATGATAATAATGCTATCTGTTAAATCTAATTTTACTTCCTGAAAGTATTGTCTCTGGTTTAGTTGTTGTTGGGAGAAAACAAGAAATGGAGTCCCAGCATCGCCATTCAACATCATCTTCATTGTCACTGTAGGTTTCTTCTTCTATTAACTACGGGTATAATTTGCAGATTCGATATGCTTACGAGTTGCTGAAAAATCCCCTATGGAAAAGGAACTATGACATATTTGGCATTGATGAGCATCTTGTGAGTGATAAGGCTTTTCACTTGTTCGCCTGAGGCATTTGTGTCACAATTTGTATCCTGCTCTTCTTTTGGATGGCTAGACCTTTATTTTAACTAGATTGCTTGGTTTCTTGGCTGTAGCATGTCCTTGAAAAGGTCGAAGAGCAATATGTTGGTGATAGTTTTTCAAAAGTAGAACTTCCTCTGTAAGATGCTACTGCCAACGGTTAGTTTAGATGTCCATTATAATGCATTTGCATTTACATCAACTTTGTTTCTTTTCTAGATAATGTCTCTTAAGATTTTGGTTGTTGGAATTGATCTTATACGCTAATGCGGTTTTACCCTTTTCTTCTTCTCAGATCCCAAAGATTTTTCTCTTAATGCCATTACCTCCGAGGATTTTCAGTCTATTTTACAGAATGCGGAGCCCTCACTATTTCAGGTACAATCAATAGCTATAAGATGCTCAGAGATTATGACTATTGCATGTTGTGGGCATCTATCTTTCCTCTTTTTCCGTTTCTTCCCCCAAACAGGTAACTAATCCTGTGTTTTGATAAGATCAACTCTAGTGTTGATTTCTCTTATTATCTCTTGCAAGTAATCTGTTGCTAAAAATCACCAAAGAGTATCCTTGTTCTCCATTGTAGTTGCCGGATTAGTCTTCCCCCCCCCCTACCTTTTTTCTATTTTTCAGTGGAACGGGCATTACACATGCTTACACTTGAAGGCAATATTCATGCATTACGGTGTCATACAATATAATTGTTTTCTTATAGGAATATTTTTGTTTCTCTAATGGATACTTACCGACTCTTTCTGACTGTTCATTGAAACTAGAACAGATGTTTTCATTTGGGAGCAAGCACTGTGCTCAGTTTTTGGATGTCTGGAAAAGAATTGGTATGTTTTCCTCCAGGACAGATGACGTAACTTATCCTTATCTGCACAAATTGGTTTTGTTGAGATACATTGAGATGTGTTTTTTTGTTGTCTATAAACTCTAATCAGTGAAGCCATGCTTTGACTACTTGGTGTTGGCTACTGAATTTTCTCTGCAGTATTAAACTTATCTGGGCTCATATAAGTGGTCAAAATTTTACCCCTAGATTGCGAAGTTCAGGTTTGGCAGCATCTTGCCATATGGCAGATTACATGAGTCAGTGACTTGCCAATTGGCAGATTACATATGAGTCAGTGACTCACCCCCTTTTTGATACCCATCTCTGATTTTTTTTATCAGCTGTTATATCAGTTATATGTAGATTGAATTGCATATAATATGTATTAGTTAGTTTGTTAATTGATTTAGTTTCTGAGAGCTATATTTTGCTGGTTAACAAGGAAGTCGTTCTAATACATATTTGCAGGATTTGATAGTTGTAAATACATTGTTGTTGGCGAGAATATTAGATATTTGGCATGATAGCCTTAGAGAAAAAAATATTTTCATACTTATTACCCATCCAATTTAGCCAAGTAAATCTGCAATTGGACTTCTGTTGCCTGCATTTGATGTCCTTGTAGCTGCCTCCTGAATTCTTAAAAGGAAATGTATTCTTTGTTTTGTATGATATTTTGCCAACGTCTACTCTTGTTCTCATTTATATTAGGAATTTTGAGATTCTTATGCATTGTATTTCGTTAATTGGGAGTTTGAGTGCCCCACTTTCATGAGCATTTACGGTCATCTTAATGCATAGAGGAGAGGTAATATTTGTTTGAAGTATGGTAACTTTACTTCCGACACAGATGTCTCATTTGACCTGATCTGCGTGGTATCTCTCCCTCCCTCCACTCTTCCAGGGATAGGAGAAAGGGCTTGTACATGCAACACAAAAAAAGAAAAGTAAAAGAAAAAAGTTTTGTTATGATAAATATGAACTAGATGATTGATCTGTTCCTTTATTGCTCGTGTTTGTAGCTAGATATCGTTGGTAAACAAATATTTTAGCTTTCTCAGTAATGTCCTTTTTATCAGAAATTGAATTTGTTAGGTTAACTGAATAAGACATTAAACCGATTTATTCTAATACATGCCTTCTTTTTGAGTGGGCAATATGAATTGGATGCAATTTCTTGTAAAACATGGTTGCAACTTCATGATTATTTTGTTTCATTTTCCGTATGTTCAGCTGCTTTGTTGGATGGAGTAGCAAATACTGGTGCGGTGGAACTTGGTGACCTTCAGCTTGCAGCATACCTTGCTGAGAAAAAACCTACTGGGCAACCTTTCTTTAGGAACAGTTAGTGCTACATTTATTGAAAATCTTTCTCTTTCTCACAAATCTCAGTGGATCTTCTATATAGACCCAATATTGAGCAAAGCTTGACTTTCCAGCAACTATAAACTCTTGAATTTTCTGTTAATGTCTAGAAAGGCTATTTAGTAAGGGATAATGTAAGGCATCTTGCTTACTGAATAGGGTGGTGTCATCAGAAAAAAATGTTACTGTAACTCCATGATTTTCTTGTTTGTAATCTTTTAGGAATGTATGCAGGCCTCCCTTCACTTGTTGCCTTCCCTCCTGGTTGTAAAACTCAAGTCTGTCTTATAAGGTGATTTTTTTGCAGTCTTCTGCCAAAGCTTTCGGGTGCTTTGATTTCTTTTAGATAGGAAAAAAGTCTTCTATTGATAAATTCTGTGCTTGTTGCACTCTAAAAGGTTATCTTTCTGATGGCTATTATGGAAGATTGGTATTGATAATTATCCTTTTTCTTAGGTTTGAAGGGGAGCTTTCAGTGGATGCAGTTACAGATTGGTTTGCAACAGCAATACTTGGTTTAGCTCGAATTCTTTATTACTTCAGGGACACATTGGTAATATTGGGATTTTTCTACTCTTCTTTTTTCTTTTTTCATAGCATTATTTGTGTTTCATATCCATTTGTTTTGTCAATACATACTTTATGCCATTGAATTCGCATGAGTTTTGGTCTTACAGTTAGCACAATCATTTCTGATTTTAGAAAAGGCCATTCCTTTGGGCCCTGTTAATGTCCATTTTCTTCTTGGTTTGACTTATTGTTTTGCTTCTCTCCTGATTTTGCTTCTTATGTTTATCTGCTGCTTGCAAGTGATCGTTTAAGAAAATCTTGAGAAGGGGAAGTTAGAAAACTTCGTGGCTTCTAGTGTGATTCTTACTGATTTGCTCTTAACTGGTCCTTGGTTTTGAAGCTTTATGGTATTATTCCCCTTTCGAAATTTATAGCCTGCCTGGACCTATATGTCTTACTATCCTCGTGTATAAATTGTATCATTCATCTACATAGTTGTGGCAATGCTACCAACATAAAGGAGGTCTTGTGAAACTCACTCCTGAAATGCCGATTAATTTTGATAGGGCCTAACCTGTTTTTACCTGTATTGGTGAAATTCTTAAGAGTTATTATGTAGGAGATAAAAAAGCAGAGTTGAACTTTATCTGTTAGAGAAAACGAGGGTGCTCTTTATTTGCCCATGTCTATAGGGCTATCATTCATTCAAATTGAAAATAAAAAGCAAAACTTAAAAAAAAAAACCCGTACCTTTACGAATTCAAACAAAAATTTGAAGATCTGTATTCTCCCACGAGATCTTGATTGCATCAATAGGTATTTAAAAAAAAAAAATTGCATGAGGTTGTTCCTTATGCCCTTGCTGTATGTTTTACTTCAGCATCCACATATCTCAGGGCAGATCTGGTTGTGTTTGTTTTTTGGGTTAATCTGGTTGTTTCGAGTAGGCTGGCGACTATGATTTTTACATCTGTAGATAGATTCATCATTTTGGTTCTAGGGATGGGTGTTTTTTCAGTTGGTGTCAATGATACGGATAATAACCAATGTGACTATGATGGCAACTTTCCCTCGTTATGGTTATTTGCTTCTCTGGATTACTCAATTTATGAGTTCACTTCAACAGTTTTTGTGTTTTGTTCACGTGCTTTTCATTCACTTTGTGACCCTGTTGAAATGATATGTAACTGAATTTCAACTTCAGGTTCCAAATTTTCTGGTGAAAAGTAGTCCTCATAAGGTACCATCTCCCTTGTTTTCGGTTATCTCCATGCTCTTATCATGCATTTTTTTTGGGGGGGGGGATGTAAATCATGCATGTTTTCCTCATCTCTCGCAATTTAATTATTTGTCATACTTACTGCTATCCACTCCCGTGTATTAATGACCTCTTCATTGGTTGTAGAGGAACTGCGAACTCTATATATAACCTTACTTTGTCAGGAATGTGTTCCTTTTAAGTTGACACCAAGTATGTAGGGAAAATTGTTACCCGCAATTCCTGTCACAATTGGGATAGCTTTGTGAAATTTGAAAATGTTCGAAAGTTTAACTTGTCTTTTCTTGGACCGTGTCAAGTCATATCTAGTTTCTATAGGATGCTTTAGATCTACAACTCACCTCCACAAACTTTCGGTAGTCCTTTCCCCTTGATGGGTAACTAGTATATGATATTTGATAAAAAGTAGCTTAAAGAGCCTGCTGCAGTCAGTGGCCAATTTGTGCATTATGAAATCAGAATCATAGTGACCTGAAAACCATGGTTTTGGAAAGGCGTAAATTGGTTCTACTGGCAATCTTTTTAAGTTTTGTTGTTCTCTCTAATTGTGTCTTTCTTTGAGTTGTGCCATTTGATATGTATGTTGAATTTTTTTCCTTTAATGATTTTCTTTAACAGTAGTTATGCACCAGATGTTCTTTTCACTCGTACTATAAGGCACAAATCCTCCCTAGAGGCTTGGAATTTAACTGTGTTAAAAGTCATCAAACAGGATCGTATAAATTTTGTTTCACTGGTTGGAGTCCTTTGGCTGCCATCAATGGTGAAGTTTTTTCCCCAATTTCTGTGGTTGTAGATGACATTGAAAAATCAAATTTCCCTGCAGGTTTTATTACCGTATTGTCCAAGATTTGCGCTATAGAGAAAATTCATTCAGTAAATTTTTTGTGATGAATACTGTTTTTTTCCGACAAACTGCAATGTAGAGAACAATGATATTGGTGTGAAGGACAAACAGCTGTTATTCTTCCAATGGGTCCTTTTAGAAACTAAATATCTCCTCTTGAATTGGAAGATATTATACATACACTCAGTATCCTTTAGGGCTACCAATGATGTGAATTGACTAAGCACACATACACGACATATGCCATGTGAAAATTCCAAAGCTTTTGTCTCTCAAAATTGAATGAGTATTCTATCTGTAAGTTATATTTTGTTTAATTTATTAATTGCTTTCTTCCATTTGTTCAATAATTTTGTTTCTAATAACTTGTTCTTTTCATGCTCCTGGCTCATAGGTAAAAGTCATTTTCTTCTCAAAAACAGGGGAACGTGCTGCTCCATTTGTACGTCAAGCTGCTAAAAATTATTAGGCATATGCCTCTTTTGCATTTGTACTATGGCGAGAAGAAGAATCTTCCTTTTGGTGGAACTTGTAAGTGGACTCACTTACTTTTGTGCCTGCTAGAATGCATAGATCAATTACTTCTGGAAACAGGACTCTGTTTTAAGTTTTTGTCACAGCTCTCGAGCGGTTCTATTTCCATTCGATGGATAATTTGTACTTACCAATGACAAATTACCAATACTAGGAATGCTGTCAACAAATGTATTAAGAATTAAATAAGAGACACAGATTTATGCATCATTGATTGCTGGATCTGAAATCAGATTTATTGAAGGCTTAGTCTTCTTTAATTCTTACATGAATGCTGGATCTTGATACTTGTCTTATGATTGGCTACAGGTTGGAGTTGGAGTCTGCACCTGCTATAGTATTTTTGAAAGATCCAGGAGTCAAACCTGTTGTTTACCATGGCACGTTGCCTTGTTTAACTTGGTACCTTTAAAGTAACGAGGTTATGCTCTGTGCTTTTGGGGACAAGCTAAGCTGTGAGTTTGTTTCAGGTTTGGTTAACAATTCGTGGTTTTCAAACATTATGGAGCAGAATAAGCAGCAAGGTATCACTGTTTTCTTAACTTACTAGTTATTGTACAATATTGTTACTGTATAGATTAATGTTTCCTGTCTATCTTGCAAAGTGTGAATCATTTACAGGAATATTTCACAACTTTTTAGTTGTTGTTAGTTTATTCTCAGTTAAGTTGTAAACTCTGTTGAATGAGAATTCACTAGATCTTCTATCTATATATTGTACATTGACTCGGGAGTACCTCTCATCACTATTGCATTGGTTGCCCAAGAAACTCTCTTGGACCACTTCATTCTTTCTTTTTTTTCTTCTCCTCCCCCCCTCTTTCTTCCCTCTTTCAATACACTGATACACAGGCATAAAGTGTTTGAGGCTATTAGCAACTTCAATGCGCATATTTAGCTAAATTCTTTGCCCCTTTTGAGAATCTGAAACTTTGTCTTGAAATGACCTGTTACTTTTACTTTCCTGAGTAGAGTAACTTATTGACTGAGGTCATGATTCTGTGGAGTTGTCAATGTCCTTCATTGAATTAAAGTGGCTGAAAATTTTTGTTTCAAGATTAATTCCTTTTATGTTTCTGGAAGATGATCCCTGCTTGCATTTGGTGGAGTTTGTAGAGGAAGGAATGAGAGACGTTTTGAAGACAAGGTTGTCTTTGTCTAGTTTGGGGGGTTCTATGTTGCATGCTCTTTTTCTGTGGGCTCATTCGGTTTTGGGTTATCCTTTTGTGGGTTTACCGGATTTTCTTAGTTTTTTAGCTTGTATGCTTTAGATGTTGTCAGTATAGTCTCTTGTACTGTCAATTCTCTTTTTCTTTAATAAGATTGGCTTACTTATAAAAAAAAAATGTTTTTGGTCTGGTCAATGGGGATGAATAGTTGTGTGGTATGTTTCCAAGGGGTGGAGGTGAGGGGGCTCCGAAGCTTGAAATATTGATATTGCAGTTTGAAATTTGAACTTCTCTAGGCTATGTTCACTTTTTCTCTTCACTTTTTCATTAATTTCCATACACTTTTTCACCACCTTCCATAAACTTTTTCACTCTCTCTCTTCACTTTTTCATCAACTACAATACCTAAAATTTTAACCACCCTAAAATTTTGTTTCTCAAACACAACCTACAACTCCCTGGTGAGAGTTAATCTACAAACACATCTCATTTATCGACTAATTTGTCCATAATCAGTTATGGAACCTGGACATGGGGCATAATATATGCATGTCCAGCTCTTCAACTGCTTTATTGGTTTGACGAGTCAATATTGGGTGCCTCCCAAGCCTTCAAGTTACCGTCATTCTTGCTTTTATGCATGAGAAGCTAGCCTTGCTCGACATGATTAGTGGACAGCACTCACGTAAACAATGAATTCTTGTATTGCCTTTTCTATTTTGAAGCTTATATTGTTTAATAGGTTATAGTTGTAGAGTACTGAAAGATCAATTGTTTACTTTCTGATGAAAGTAGTGGATTTATCTAAAACCTTGGATGCATGATGAAACTGCTTTAGTGGCTTCACAACTTCGATGCTGTGCCTGAATATGACTATCAATTCTAAGCCTGTCAGAAATGTTGAGTCATGCATTTTTGTTTCATTGTAATTTGTTGTCCAGTTGATGCCAGTTGTTGGAGCGGCGTTTATGCTTGTATTAGATCATTATAGCTTGATATTCCGCAAAAAATTGTGAGGATGCAGTTAGATATGAGCTGCCTCATTCGATCCACCATCTGCTGATTAAGTGCCCTAGATTAGCTTGTTGTTAGAGTAGAAATAGTGTTTGAACATTAATTTTGGCTGGGTTAGACAACTTATATGATTGGTGATCGGGAATATGCAGTAACCAGAGTTGGATTGTGGAAATGGTCATTAGTGGTTTGTGTGGCTTGTCATCTCATGCCTGTTTAAAACTAATTATATTTTATTGCAATTCAATTAATGATGATGTGGCTCCTACTTGCGATTCACTCATTGTTACTGAACTGTGAAATTCCGAAGTATGGTACAACTTGTTTTGATGATATAACTTTGAAGTTTCCATAAAGTAGACTTTTTTGTTTTTGTGGAATTTAAAAATCACTGTCTTGGTTTTTAGGCGGGAAAAATAACTGTCTGGTTTTCTAAAGATAAAGAATAACTGCCTGAGGTTTGGCCTTTTTGAATTTTGTTGCTTCCATCCAACTGACATCCATTATCGTTAACGACAGCCAACCACACTGTCAATACAGTCGCGTAGGACCCAATAGAATACTGCCACGTTGGTTCCAAACTGACTTGGTTGAGTGCTTGGGTAGCCCCTGTCCCAAACCAACCCAGTAGAGTGCATGGGGAACCAAGATCGAAGTGGAGCTGAGATGGGTGTTAGGGCTGGGAAATTTTTGGGGACTGTCGCCGGTGGAGGAACAGGGGGAAAAGAAGGGGTGTGTGTGATGTGTCTAATGAAGCCGGTGACTTGTCCTTGAGGTGATGTGGCAAGTACTGGGTCAGACGTTAATATATTTGCTGGCCACATGGCAGTATTCCATCGGGTTCTACATGGCTGTGTTGACAGAATGGTCGGCTGCCGTTAACGATAATGGACAACAGTTGGACAAAAGCATTAAAATTTAAGACGGCCAAATCCCAGGTAATTATTCGTTACTTTAAAAACCCAGACAGTTACTTTTCCATCTCGAAACTCTGGCAGCGATTTTTAAATTTTACTTTTTTTGGGTGAATGGAGTAGACTTTTTTATATATTGAGAAACACTTAATTCTTTGTCTCAAATTGTGTTAGAGCTTCCTCAACTAAGGAGTGTGACATCAATGGAGCTGGGTTGTGATGCTCGAGGCTATTCTCGTGCTGGAGTGGATACCACAACTTGGTACTGTGCTATTTTGGCAGGAAGACGTGGTCCTGAACTTGACAAAATGCGTGAAGTAAGTTTTCTCCTCTGCTTATGTTTTGTGAAGTTTGATCTGCTTGGTCTTGGTGGCCTATTTCCAAAATCATTTCAGCAACTTTATCTTTATACTATGTGTAGATTTTCATATCGTGCTTTTTTTTTTCTCGAGTGCTTCTATGCATGCCAAATTTGTGCAGTGTGTTCTTACAGGATGATATGGCTGTATGCCCTGCACATTCAATGCATGATGGTTGGCCTCTGTATTACCCATGTCTTGATAAAAGGGTTTCTCCATCATTTCTAGGGAGATTTAGTAAAATTCCTTTTGGAACAAAAGCATTTCCGCCACCTTTTTTTTCTTTGTGTTTTCATTTCTGGGTTTATGTGGAAAGAAAACAGAATCATTTATGTTAGTTAAGGTGATTAAGTTGAGGATTATATCCTTGAGGACATCTACAGCAGATAGAGAAGTCAGGAAGAATTTGGACCTTTAAATAGGCAACACAGTTATAAATTTCACAGAGCCTTTTTTTTTTCTCTCTCTCTTAGCCATAGACTTGGTTTTATCTGTGTCTTATTCTTTTTTTATTTCCCTTTCCATCTTTTATTATATCATACATATCGGAATTTATAGATTCCTTGCCCAACAAAAAGCCAAAAGGATGGAAAGGCTTGGTTTTCAAGCTTTTTATTAAAATTATTTAGTAAAATAGTCTGAAATCAACCGAAATTCGTGTATGTGCTGTTTAAGAACCATGTCTTCCTCTAGTTTAGGATGTGGCATAAATTACATTGGTTCATAGACCATCCGCAGGGTTCAAAACTTACTGTCAAATGATAGCGAGACAAAAACAGCTGACAAAGATGAATCCTTCTCACCGGCAGCAAGAGCTCTAATTAGCAAGCGGTTGACCTTTGCTTGGCTTGATGGGGAAGCCCAAAAGGTGAGTTTTTTTTTGGTTTTATTTCTATTGATTACTATATCACTCATGCTGTTGGTTTAGAACTAAGTTGTGTTGAATGCACTTGTATTCCGTCTGTCACCATGGGAATAGAAAGTTGCTGCTGCTTTAGAAATAGCTAAATATTTAGATTGTTGGTGCAAATCTTGCCCTTTCTTCCTGTAGTCCCTTGTGGCATTGTTAGGTTATGCAATCATGCATTGACTGATACAATCCGATCCTCTGCAACTGTGATCCTCACCACTTTGCATAATTGATTTTTATACAGCAATTGTGCTTCTTGTGGCTCCATTCTGATGGTAGCCCTGAAACTATCTATGAAACTTGTGGACCAAGGAGAGATCTGACTGACGTACCTCGCTTAGTTATTGTCCGTTACAAAAGAAATTCTATAGAGGATGATATGAAAGTTGAGAGTAAGCCAAAAAATATGTGGGATTCTTTACGAGGAAATGATTTGGATCCTGCATCACAGCTTGTGGCGAGATACAATGGTTCAGGTGAAATTTTACAGGTATAATGAGTATTGGCAAATCGTCTTAAACTTGAGTTCAACTGTCAATCTATGTTCACAAGTTTTTTCGGTGGTCATTTCATGGATCAATACACATCTCAGATGGAAGAATTATTTCATGTAAAACCCTGTTTATGATGAGGTGCCCTTGTTGTCTTCTCCATCTTTTATTTTACTGCAGATTATCGAATGGGTCTCCGGAATAATCAGAGATGGTGACTCCAGAGATCTCCCCTCATTTGTAAGCTGCGTGCTTGTTCTTATTTGCATATTCCTTAAATAAGCCTAATCATGAGGACCTGTCTTTTGTATATTGTTCAGTTCTTCTTTATGCTTATATTCTTGTACTCTGGGGGGTTTTTGCAAAGTTAGTCTGCCTGCGAAATTTTGCTTTAGGTGTATACGGTTTTGAGAGCCACTCCAAGGATATGTACAAATTACTGATTGGCTAAAAAATTTGATGCCCATGCCATCTAATGATGAGACCACTTCCCCTACAATGCCCTCTACTTGAATCGCTTGGGGATGGGAGGAGGTCATTTTTGCACTGTGAACTGTCACTGGTTTTTACATGATCGTAAAAGATTTAAGAATAAATGCTGTTCTGAGCCTTCTGCCTGCTTTTCATGCATTTTTACTCTTTCCAATTCAGAGAACAAAAACTCCTGAGCTTGTTCCTGACGATTCAGAACCTATTTTGCTTAGAGGCGCCCAAAAACTTATTTCAGCAAACACAATGAAGCAAAGGAGCCAGGGTATCATAAGGGAAATCTCTGATCGCCTGTCAGATCCGAGGACTGGTCCTTTCTTGCTTCTAGGAGCATTGATGTCTTTTGGTACCATCTGGCTGCGGAGGAGTCAACAGACTCAGTCGAGTCAATCAAAAAAACCAAATCAACCAAAAAAAGTAAGTGATGGGTTAACATATCTCTCATTAATGGTTTTTGAGCTTTGTCAGTGATATCTGCAATTGCTATTGAGTTTATGTGAAGCCAGGGGCAATATACTTAAGGAAGTGAGGAGATAAAGAGAGATATAAATTGTATGTAGAGAATTCTCTCGTATTTTTTTTTCATCTTTGTTCTCCTCTCTTGCAAGCTGCAATGGTTATCACTGCTCACTTCTGATCATTTGGATCTAACTTATGAATGCTTTTTTGCCTAACCAATGTGTTGTTAAGGATGTGATTACGACTTATTTCAGAGAAAGTCGTATGGATTATACCCATTCTTGCCTTTCTTTTATTTATCCTTTTGGCCATGTTATTTAACTTCTACTCGTTGATGGATGTAGTTCTTCATTTGGTTAATCAACGAGTCTTGCTTTTGGTCATCACATTCCTGACAGTTATATTATACCCGATTTTCTTCATTTTAGTTTTTTTCTCAGCAATTTAGATGTGTAGGCGGCTTGTGTAACAAACTGTAATATGTATGTTTCCAGGATGAAGGTAGACCTGAGAAGAGAGAGAGGCGTAGAACTGTGTCGAAAAGAGATCCACCACCTCCTTCCATGACTGATGTGGAACCAAAAGATGCATACCAGATGCCATTTTCTGAATCGGACTCCGAGTAGAGTAGATGCTGCTTAAGAATGAAATTCTAAGGTCATAAGCAGGCGCAGAGATCCTCGGACTGAAGATCATAGATCATGCTCATAAAAGCATTTTGAAGCAGACATCATATGGAGAGAAAAATATTTGAGTTGATGATTTGATTGTGAGAGCCTCAAAGTTGCCCCTGTTTATGCTTTCAGGCGCTAACTCACTTTAGGAGCACCTTGTACTGCATATGCCACAGGACCATATTTAACAGAACTGAGCTTCTTCTTATTGCATCGAGGACTCTAGTGTTGCTCCGCCCCAGTGCAAATATTCCCCAAGTTACTGGTTGTTCACTACTAATAAATCCGATGGTGTTGCAGCCTGTTGTCGATGTTTTCTCCCATTTTTTCGGTAGAGTTGAGGCAGCTCCATCTGATAAAGTCCCGATTTTGGACAGGGAATATCAGGAAGGCCAGACTTTGGTTGGTGCGACGTCTCTAGAGTTGCTGATACAGTGGCGGAACCAGAATTAATATATCAAACTTTAAAAGCGAAATGACCAAAATGAAAACTAGAAAGACTACAATCTAACAGGGTAATGAAAATTGTAGTGTGTTATCTTACTCAGGGAAGCCTTTTTTTTATTTCTTTCCTTAATTGGTTAACATTACTTTTTTGCTATCAAAACCCATTGCTCCAATCAATTCTTTACTGCTTTCTGCAATCCATGATTTTCCTTGAATTTTCAAGCAGATAGAGTGAGATAGACAAACATATCTTGATGGTCTTGCAGAGTGCGACAATCAAGGATCTTCTAGGTTTATCATATACCCACAACGGAAAGAGATTGTTTCAACCTGGAAACTGGGGCCACCACCAAACAAAGGGAATGATTCCTCTACCCCGCACAATTCTATAAAGCATCCTTCCTAGTTTCCCAGAGATTTCAAGAGCAAAAAAGCATTATTTTTTTCATTTTCTGGGTTCTAACCAACAAGTACACATCACATGTTCTTTTAATCCCAGAGGGAACTACTGATCCACCCTCATAAGTTCAAGCCTGATTATCCAACAAAATATATGTTTTCTCTTTTGAATGACTCTCGAACTGTGATAGAACATGGCTGAATAAGAGGATTGCCGGACTGAATTTGCGTCCACCTAACCATGGAGGCTGGAAGCTACCAATGAGTGATTGACCGTTGATCGTGATATTTATAGCACATGCGAAAATGAAGTTATCACAACATTGCAAGTAATTTGTTTTTGGATGATACTACCTCCAGCCACCTACAGAAGCGACTTCTGCTAATGCAGGGCAGTTGTACGATTATCCAAATTGGCATTTTTCCAATTGCTATGTTCATGCACACAAAAACAATCGCCCTGAGTGAAAACCTCAGTTCGACATGCAAAGGGACTCTTTGCAGTGAACGGAAACATACATATTCAGAAATAACTTTTGAACCAATTGTACAATCATTAAGGAAAAATACCAGTTCAACAAGTAGGTCGGCCAAAAACAAAATCCAAACCATTCATGTTAAGCATATTTCTCTACAGAGACCCAATGAGACACCATCCACATAACAAAGATGCATAACATCAATCCACAAATTCAAATATTCAACCATTTCAAATCAATTTCAATTCTAAAAAAAATCTCCAATATTAGCAATGGAAATATCATTATATCAAAATAATCAAATTCGGGGGAAAAAAATAGAGAAGTGAGCATTTAGCATTACCTGTCCGTGATTCTGTGAAAGAGAGAGAGAGAAATGACTGGTGGACCGGTGGTGGTGGGCGGCCGACAGAGGCAAGGACGAAAGCTACAGTGAACGAGAGTATGAGAGAGAGAAGAGGGAAGATATCAAGATATGGGAGAGAAAGAGAGATTAAATTAGTAAAATAAAAGTTTACCTGGCGGCCAATGGGGAGCAACTGAGCGTCGGTTGTGGCCGTGGGCAATGGGCAGAGAGAGTTATGGCTGTCGGGGCTGAGAGAATCAGAGAAACCAAGTGAGAGAGAGAGAAGAGCGTCGGGCAGGGGTGAGTCTGACAGTGAGACGCGATTTTTGTCTCAGTGTGAAATGCACCGTTTCACTCTGCTTATAAGCAAAATAAAAAATGGCATGGGCCTGATGGGGATCGGGCCAGGCCGTCCAGGACCTAATGGGGGTCTCCCCAATTTGGCCTGGGCCAATGGGTATCGAGCCCAGACCATGTTCTATTAAAAAAAAATTACTACATGTAAATTTTTTTGGGGAGCAATGGGTGTCGGCTGCCACCTTTCGCCCTCCCCTGCTTCCGCCCCTGTGCTGACAACCACATCCTCTTTGTATTTACCGATGTTGGAGGCTCCAGGTGATAAGGTCTCTATGTTTATCCCATGTAAGAAAATAGTGGAAGGTTTGGATACTCATTATGTCCCGCCAGTGACCTATTTTTATTCTCGTAAAAGTTCCTTTGGCGGGGTTCAGTTGAGCCAGGAGTTTAATACCTCTAGTGGGGTTGGGGAATTTGTTAAGAGGGATGAGTGTTTACATATTACTCTCATTTCCTCTTATAGAGATTCTACGATTGAGGCTAATATTGGGTCTGTGGAATTAGGCAAGTTTTGGCAGATTGTGATGTTCTGATAGGAAAAGCGGTGGTGTGCAACACTGTTTGTGATATTATTTGTGTTGATGGTCAGTTAGGTGATCAGTGTATTGATGATAGTTTGGTGGAGGAGAATTTGTCTGTCAAGGGTGGTGTACAGGGAGGAGAGTTATTAAGGGTGAAAGTGGCAGTAGGAAATCTATTTGGGAAACTTTGTAGATAACACTCAAATTGTGTGTTGCAAATGATGTCTTCTTTTTGCCACATGGTGGAGGTTTCCTGTGAGGGTTATGAAAGCAAGTTGCTGGATTTGTTTGTTGCCTTTGAGAAGGATAGGGGTTTATAGGGTAATATCACTCCAAATCGTTCGGGAGATAAGTTGATAAGGGAATTGAAGGACTTAAAGTCTAGTATTAATTATGATGAAGAGGAGGTGTCTTCTAAGCTTAACAGGAAATGTAGGAGAGCTACTTTAGGTGGTTAATGAAGCCAAAGATTCTTAGCTGGAATGTGAGCGATCTTATGATAGGGCTAAGTGTAGTAGGATTGGTAATTTGATTAGGAGTTGGAAACCTGATGTAATATGTTTCCAGGAGACAAAGATTGAGGTGTTTTCAAGAGCAGTGGTGAGGGCTTTATAAGAGGACCTCATGTGAGGTAGAGTAGTGTACCAACTGCTGGTGCTTTAGGTGGTATCATTATCTTGTGAGATTCTCGTGTTTTAGAGGCGGTAGATTTTTGTGTGGGTCGGTATTCCATTTTGGTTAGTTTCAAAAATGTGGAGGATGAGATTCAATGGGATTTTTCGGGATTTACGGTCCTAATAATGAAACTAGTAGGAGACTTTTGTGGGATGAGTTGACGAGTGTCTTCATGGTGGAGTATCCCGTGTTGTATAAGTGGTAATTTTAAAGTCACTCAGTTTCTTGGTAAGAGAACGGGAAATGGGGGAAGTGGTAGAGCTATGGATGATTTTGCTGATTTTATTTTCGATTGTGGGTTGTTGGATATTCCGTTGTCTGGTGGCTCTTATACGTGGTCGAATGGTCGTGTCGTTCAATCTTGGTCTAGGATTGATCGGTTCCTTTTTAGTATGGATTGAGAGATGTTTTCTCTGAAGGTCATACAATGCCGCTTACCTCGTATGTATTCGGATCACTTTCCTATTATTTTGGAAAGTGGTACTTTTGGTGGTGGGAAAAAGTCTTCCCGCTTCAAAAATATGTGGTTAAAGGATGAGGATTTTGTGGAGCGTGTCAGGGGAATGTCACCATCATCTTTAGCAGTGGCCTCCTCATGTTAATGGAATGGCACCATTCCCCTATTACTCGATTAATATATGCTTACAACCTGGACAGATGCCTCCTCATTCTTGGCCGTCAATCGGAAGTTCGTCTTCTCTTAAAGTGAAATTGAATAAAGTGGATAGAAGAGAAGCAACATTAATCAAGCTTAGGCATAAAAGGAATGAGTTATGTTTTGACAAGAAGATTAGGTATGTCAACAGAAAACGACTTGCTGGAAGGCGACCTCGTGTGCAAGGACAGTTTGTGAGGAAGGTAAATGGTGCAGATGTGGATCTTAATGGGAAACCTACTTCTGATGATTATGATTCTGATGATGGAGATGATGAGGAGAAGATGCTTGGTGGGAGGTGTTTACAAAATTTTAGCAAAGGTTGGCTAAACGACTCAAACTTGTGCTTCATAAGATTATATCCTTCTCTCATAATACTTTTGTGAGGGCCCGACAGATTTTGAACTCGGAGTTGTGAATGAACGCCTTGATTCTCGGTTGAGGTCGAATGAACTGGGTATGTTGTGTAAGTTGGACATCCAGAAAGCTTATGACCACGTGAATTGGTAAATCTTGATGTATTTGCTGAGACGTTGTTGGTTTGGTGAAAAGTGGTGTAGTTGGATACATTTTTGCATTTCCTCAGTTAAATTTTTTTGTGATTTTTAATGGATCACTCGAGGGGTTTTTCGGTATTACTTGTGGTTTACGACAAAGTGATTCGCTCTCTCCTCTTTTATTTTTTCTTGTGATGGAAGCCTTTTCGCACATGTTGGAGAAGTTAGTTTCTCATGGGATGATCGCGGGGTTTGAGGTGGGTGGTGTTAGTAGGGAAGGTATTGGTGTTTCCCATTTATTATTTGCTGATGACACTCTTATTATGTGTAGGGCGAATGTGGAGCAGTTTAGAAGTATTTGGTGTTTATTATTTTGTTTTGAGACAGTTTTGGGTTTGAAAGTTAATCTTTCAAAGTCGGAGGTGATCCTGATTGGTAATGTTAGTAATGTGCAAGAGTTGGCTTAGATTATGAGGTGTAGAATTTCCGCATTGCCTATTACTTATTTGGGTCTTCCTTTGGGAGTAGATCTAATAATGCATATTTAGGATGATATTTTAGAGAAGATGGCTAGGAGGTTGGTGGCAGGTTGACGTTGATTAAATCCACCCTTTCTAGCTTACCTACTTATTTTTTATCTATTTTTCCTATTCCATCTTCTGTGGCCTCTAGAATTGAGAAATTGCAAAGAGATTTCTTGTGGGGTAGCGATTTGGAGAATCATAAATTTCATCTTTTGAAATGAGAAAATGTATATTCTCCTCTTCATTTTGGGGATTGGGTCTTCGGAGATTGTTGGTGTTTAACAAAGCTTTTGTTCAGGAAATGGTTATGACGTTTTGCCACTGAGAGGGATAGTTTATGGAGGGTTCTTATTGCAGCGAAGTTTGGCACAATGAGGGGTGATTGGATCTCTTTGCCTTCCCGAGGTTCCTGTGGGGTGAGTTTATGGAAGCATATTTGGAAGGGTTGAGTTTGCTACCCATACTCAACTTGTGGTGGGTAATGGGTGTAGAGTGAAGTTTTGACATGATGTTTGGTGTGGAAATATACATCTTTAGTGTTTATTTCTGGTTGTGTTCTCATTGGCTAGGTGTAAGGATGTGATGGTGGCAGATTTTTTGACATCTGATTCTCTTTCTTTGGTTTGAGATATTCAGTTCCTAAGATCTGTGAATGATTAGGAAATGACGACACTTACATCTTTCTTTTTCACTATCTACGTTATGGTTCTTCGTCGAGAGAGTGAAAATAAGTTGGTTTGGAGGGGAGCTAAGGATGGCGTTTTCACTGTGAAAGCGTATTATTCCTCTATTTCTGATGGTTCGTCACAGTTATTTCTTTGGCGTAGGGTTCCTATGAGAGTTTCGTTTTTTTGTATGAAAGACTAGACATGCTCGAAACTTGATTATTGATAATCTTTCGGATGAAAAAGGTTATTGTGACCCATTCTCAATTGTAAAAAAATTGCAAAACAACGGGGTGAAATAGGATTTTGATTTCTTTTTCTCTGTACCCTTTTGGGTTTTGCAACGTGTCGTAGGTTCCAGCAGTAACTGATTCCACTCTAAAAGTCAACATCCAATAATTATTAAAAGGGAATTACGTAATACGTAATGTTGACGAGGGAAAAGAAAAACAGACGAGTTTTTTTTTAGACTCGGCAAATATCAAGAGAAGAAGTAACGGACGTTAAGAAGGCTCCAGCTTCAACTGGGGAAAGGATTTCCCTATTATAGAATTATTTAATGGATGCTGACAGACTATAAGATGAAACCATATTAATAAATAAATTTAATTGTATCTAATTTTTTTTATATTATTTTAATATGTTAATATATACTATTAAATTAATTTATTAATGTGTTAGCATTTATTCAATTGACTATTAAGACCCTAAGACCCATTAGCTAATTGGGAGGGAATCCAAGTCACCTCAACTGAGGTGCCCCTCAAGTTACTTGTGACTCCTTCGGCTGCTGCTTTGACGAACAAGAATCTCTGGTTGGAGCTTTTCATCAAATCTAAAAGTATCAAACGAGAAGACGACAGGAAAGATCTTAATTTTGTAACGCTCTGATGCTCTGATCCTTTTCTTATAAAACCTAAAAATTCCCTCTTCCTATATATTTTGTTCGCTTAATTTTACAAAAGTTTCGGTGTACCCATTTTCTGCTTCTGGATGTTGTTCGTCACGTATTTATCTGTACTGCGGGAATATGCTTGATTTGAGTTTAACTCTGAACATTAAAACCTCTGCGACATTGTTTATCAAGCTGTAGTTTTCGCATCTGGGTATGATTGCATTCGTTTATGCGTTAGGCTGCTTTCATTGGGTTTAGTGGAAGCTAGTATTGTAGCTTAGTTTCTCATTTTCTTGTCCTTAGGACTCAGCGGGGGATTTATTTATTGTCTTTTTCAAGGGTTTATTGAATTGTGTGATCGAACGCATTGAGTAAGTGGGGGATTTATTTATGGTTTGTATCCTTGCATTTTTCTATTTTCGACATGCTGTATACTGGAAAATCAATTCATTGTTTCTCGTTGGTGGTTATGTGGCCTTAATTAACTTTCCATTTGGTAATTGAATTTTATTAGGGTCTGGTTTGAGTTTTTAAGTTCTGGTCATCTCCTTATGTTGGAACATAATCTGTAGCAAATGCAAAGGACTGAAATAATGTAGGTTTCCTAGGAAATGGGAAAGGACGCAAAGGCAAAGGACTCAGGAGCAAAGGGAAAGGGGAAACAGGCAGCTGGTGGAGCTGATGAGAATGTATCAAAGGGTAAAGGGAAAGGTGGGAAGGCAGCAGATGGGCTTGGCACCTGCACATATGTCAAAGGTTGTTCTTCTTAATTGATCTTTCCCCTTTGCCCTATCCAGGGCCCTTTTGCTTGACTTTTGCTTCATTTGTTGTTTGTATGTGTCTTTTTTGTTTCTTTTTAAAATCTTTGTTTTCATTCCATTGTTCTGGCCAATTATTCAGCAAGGCATATCTTATGTGAGAAGCAAGGGAAGATTAATGAAGCATACAAAAAGCTGCAGGATGGTTGGCTTGGCAATGGCGATAAGGTTCCACCAGCTGAGTTTGCAAAGGTGAATTATCTAGCCTAGAAAACTAAATGCTTGAGCTTGATAGAAAAGGTGAATTATTGAGCTTGATGGTTGGCAATGGCTTGCTAGATAAGGTTTCATGTCATAGCATTTAGTGTTTCTTTTTTATTTGCTGGGGGTTGGGGCCATGCCCTAATCCCAAACTCCCAAATGAACCCTCTTCATTTGTTCTCTTGTTTGAGTTAATCTTAATATTAACTCCCATTGTTTCCAAACTGTCATGCCCTGGGGAAACAAGTGAATTATTTTGAAAATTTATAATCGATGCCACAATATGATTGATGCTGCATTGTGCAAAGAGGAGGGACCAATAGTAAGAATATTAGTGTCGATTCAGCCATGTGCTTCAGTTAATTGGTGAAAATGTCAGAAACCCTGTCTTTACGGATGTAGAAGGAAAAGAAGAGCACTTTTCTTGTGTAAATTATTTGTAAATTGGGCCTATGATGGTTATTTACCAGAAAGAAAAATTTAAGTTGCAGCTTAGCCTTGTGGTGTGGATTTTCATTCCTCCCTTTGCCCCAACTCACAACATAGGCAGAAGCGATTTTTTACTTTATTTAATTCTTGCTTTCTTGTTGCAGTTGGCTCAAGAATATTCAGAATGCCCATCGGGCAAGAAGGGTGGAGATCTGGGATGGTTTCCACGAGGTAAAATGGCTGGGCCGTTTCAGGAGGTTGCCTTTAACACACCTGTTGGAGCTACGAGTACGCCATTCAAGTCAACGTATGATCCTGATGTCCCCTTTTTTCATCTTTACATCAGCATTCCATATGACCAGACTAACTAACAATATTTTGTTTCTGTTGGATTCTTCTCCTCCTATGCTGATGCAGACATGGATACCACATAATCTTAGCTGAAGGGAGGAAGAACTGATTCTCTGATATGTCTGGGTGACACTTGGCTCAGTGGGTGAATGCTGATTTTCTTTCATGTTAAAATGTATTTATAAGTCTCTGTTTTGCGTTGTAAGAAAGATTATGGTTCTCTTCCTATACTGATTGATGAGCCTTTATCGTACTTTCCAGTGCATGTAAGAAAGATTATGTTGAGGTTGTGGACTGGGACATGGATCCAAGCATAATAAGAGAATTAGTGAAAGCATTACCAGCGCAGAATGAGTCGCAGACGTACGAAGATAAAGTTCCAAGCGCAGAATCTTTATATTGATTGAACTGAGATAGAGCTTGCCTATTTTGTTTTCTCCATTGGCCCTTTTATTCCTCTTTATAGGAGGAAATTCATATCAACTCTAGAAAGAGACAAAAGGCCAATGGGCTATAAATGGAAAGAGGACAAGTTTGAGAATCCCCATACCCCCAAGGCACTGTTTTCTATTATCCAACAACCACATACATAGACAAAACTAGTTGCTGATTTTGTAGACCAAACAAGTTCAATATCATTATGTTCACGCCCGTGGAGCTGATCACCCCTTGGTCGCTGGTCGCTGCCTTCCACCCTTTTGCTTAGGCAAAAAAAAAAAGTGCAATATCATTATGGCTTAAAAATCGTGCAATATCATTATTATAGCTACAAGAAAGACACACGACTACAATTCTTCATTAATCAACAAGCTTAAGGCCCCAACTCATGTCCTCGCAATGCCTCACGTGAGGAACCTGTGCGCCAGTGTCGATTCCAATCTTGGCCTTGCAGTCATAGAAGGGAGGTGCATGGAAGCAAGGTTCCATTGACATGGCTCGTTGACAAGGTGGGTCAGGTGCTGTCCGATTCTCAGGCTTGTTGAGTATCCATGGCCTTAATCCCCCAAGACCCTGAGCCACATACCCGAAAGTTGACCATGAGCTAGTGACCAACACATCAGTAAGACTCAATAAATACATCTCCGCCCACGCCTTTCGATTGTGCGTCAGCTTCTCTGTTTGTTGATACCCTTCATGGCTCGGCTGGTAAATGCCAACAACCTCACCTGTTACAGTTGGATGTTCCCAATACATATCTCTAATCTTCTCAAAGTACCCGGCGCTTAAAGATGTCATAAGCACAGCTTTAGACTTACGAGTTCCAGATGGACTGATAATGTGTTGCTCTCTGTTGATTTCAGGCAACAGATTCTCCTTCATGGTACAGGATAGGATCTGATCCAACACATGTTGAAATGGACCAGTCCCAGTATCAAAGATCCTGATCTGGATGCCTATCCTTTCATCTGATTTGGCTAAGTAAGCCTCATAAAATCTCGTAATAAGTCCCCACACCTGATCTGTTGGGTGGAAGAGATATCTGCCCAAGAAGTGGAAAACTGTTTCCTTCTTGGGGAAGAGATTACTCAATTCTTGCTCAAAAGAGGGGATCAAGAAAAGAGATGGGATGAAGTAGTTATCTGTTTTCACGATCAACCAAGGTACTTTCTGCAGAAAAGTTTGATCTTCATCACAGAAGAAAAGCTTATCATGATCATCATAATTGTGGACCAGATGGACGTAGAGAGAAGATGGCGTCAACCTATTTGAATTTGCCATTGTAGTATTCTTCAGCATTTTGCCATAACATTGGGGAGATTCCTGACTGAAGTTGTTGAACTGATTTTTAAGGGCAAAATCTGGGGGAAGGAACCAGGAAACCTCTGGAAATGGTTCACAGAAGAGATCAGCCACGTCAACTCCAGGGTCGACAAGTAGAACACGGTTTGTGAGGAGAGCATAAAGAAACGATGAAGCCAAGGTTAGTATCCTATTCCCTAATCCACTAAAGGAAATCCAGACTACGTAGTTACATTCTGAGGGTCCCGTGTAATGACCAGATCTCAGTTGCTCCACAGTTTTGTTATAGGATTCAGTATAGGGCCCACATTGTTTATGGAGAGCTTCATATCTTCGCAACCTGGAAATGAGGTAAAAGGAAGGCTTGTACAATAGCTCCTTACGATAGTTAGTTGACTGATACTTGCTGAGACAAGATCCTTCATCAAATCCAGCAGAAAGCAGGCCTCCAAGTAGTTTATCCTTTGGCACCAAAATAGGCGGAGCAGTCTCGCCTTCTGAACCTATGACCATCGAAGAGTACACACCATGGATAAATCATAGGACTCACAGATCTAAGTAAAATGATTGAAAAGGCAAATGGATAGGGACACAGGATTGGCAATAAGATAATTATCTGACAGATCAAGTGGCAGTAGAGTAAAGAAAGAAAATAAGTAAATAATAACTAACAATGAGTACCGTACCAAGCTAAAACAGAAAGTAAGGGGAGAAGTTATACTCAAGAAATGAAATTAACTATCAGTACTGCATAATCACACAACTGAAAACCTTTCCTTCTTAAGAATAAGATACAAGTCAAATTCTAAAACATTGAATTCAATGAGGAAATGCCACTACCCCACCTCCTCGTCCCCCCAAAACAAGCAAACTGACTTCCTAAAATATCATTTGGAAATGTTTGCTAGGTAGCTGCTGCCCGAAAGTAGCCATGGCCCTAGATTGAAGTTGATGTCGAAAAAAGAACTATATCGCAAGACCAAAGCAGCTTCTAGGGTATATAACTTCTATTATAATGAGTTTGTTTTGATCTTGTTCTCGTTGCCGTGACATAAATCAAACCCAATAAGTGCATTTTCTGCATAATCTCCAAGAACGTAGATCAAACCCACATTTTTTATCATTTCACCGACAGAAAAATAAAATCCATAAAAATAAACCCTGGCAGAGCAACATTGTCGAATGTAAGCTTCAATGACAAATACCCAAACGAAAATCAAGTACCTTGTCTGGGTCCCCCTTCGAGAACCCTTGTTTCTGAAGCTTCCCGAATTATATCTGAAGGTGGGTCTTTGAAAACCACGGACACTGAAAACAAAACCGAGATAAAAATCAGACAGACCACAATGATCCCCATCAGCCTGATCGGGTTGGAACTGGATTTCTTATCCGGATCCATCAGAAGAACACTGTGGGAATCTGGATCGGGAGGCCTTGAAAAATCATAGTCATCAGCCGTGTTTTTCTTCAGCCTCTTCATATTGTAAAACTCTCATCTGGGTATTGCCAAAGATCCGGATAGGTCCAGTTTTGGTCAAACGGGTATCCGTATAAAGGTCCGGTTGGATCAATGGACAGGTGAGCTCAGGAAGAGTGGTTTTGTGAGTAGTGTCGGCCTATGTAGTTCAATGTTTTGCCGCGTCTGCTTAGTGCCTACTTCGCGTTCGAGGGAGGAAGGGTGGTGATGGTAGCACGGGCACGTATTGTATGCGGTCGGTAGGGACTGTAAATTTTACAAAATCTAACAGGTTTGCATGGTGACCGGACTAGATGCAGTATTACAGCCAAACCTAGGCCTTAGACCATGATTAGCAGCTTCTCTATATTTGGATCTCCACTTCTTTATTTTAACTACTAACTTTTTAAAAACATCTTCAGCAGCTTCTCTATTTTAACCATCTACTTTTACTATTCTATTAAAATATAAATTTTCAAAGATTTCTCTATTATTTCTTTAACATTTATATTTTTAAATATTCGTATTATCGTAATGGTCATATTTTTGAATATTTGTCTTAGCCTAAAAATCGAATTTTTTAAAATTTGTCATTTTCTAACGGTCATATTTTTTAAATTTTGTCTTATTCCAACGGTCATATTTTTAAAACTTTGTCTTATTCTATTAGTCATATTATTTGAAATTTGTCATTTTCCCAACAGTCATATTTTTTTAAAAAATGTCTTCATGCTTTCAATATAAATAAGACCATTTGCTCTCCAATAGTCATTCACGTCACCCAAGATTTATTTTCATTCTACCTCTATTTTTTCTCTTATGACATGCATTTTTTGGGTTACCTGGGTCTAACAATGACATCAACGTACTAGAAAAATCTTTTTTGTTTACTTAGGCTTGCTCAAGGGTGTTGACGCCGGACAGAATAAAGATTATTCTGTAGGCTAAAACAATAGGCACTTTGCAAGAAGGAAAGAGAGAATTTTGACCCAAGAATTCAGAAAATACTCTGGATTCAATAAAATTCGTAATAATCAGGAATGAATCAAAATAACCCACAAGCCGGCTTAAAATAGCTGAAATTCGACCATTAATGGAAATTTGCCAAAAATAGCAAAACCTTAAAAATCTTACCAAAACGAAATAAGGAAGGAAATCAAACGATTGCAAAAAATCTGGCCCAAATCGGGTTCAAAATTATTTCCTAATCGACAAAAAAGAAATTACCATAAATAGCAAAAATTAACTAAAAATATATATTCGAAATTGAAATCAGCGGATTTAGGGCTCGAAACGATGTGCACCGAGCGTAGCTGGTTGGCTATGATGTGCGCGTCGAAAAGAGCTTTCCGAATTGGGGTCACAGACGCGAAACGGACACCTGTAGCCAAAGTTATGGCCAAAATACCGACACGTGCACGAAAACTAATTTTGACTCGGATCCTCCTGCATCAGGTGTGCTCCTCAAGTTAATTACTCTATTAATAGTCATGACTACACGATGGGATACTACCTTGCTGATGATATATATCCGCAATGGTCTACATCTGTACAAAAAATCTCAGCCCCAATAGGAGCCAAAAAGAAACATTTTGCTGCAGCACAAGAGTCTACAAGGAAGGATGTAGAGCGTGCTTTCGGAGTGTTGCAAGCACGATTTGCAATTGTGCGTTAGCCTGCACGATTTTTCAAAGTCCCTGACCTCAAAGACATTATGAAAGCATGCATAATTCTCCATAACATGATCATTGAAGATGAACGAGATGAACAAGACACGTTGGACTTGGAATATGAACAAGGCAATGCAAATCCTCCCGAACCGGTGTCACATGATGAAGCGGATATGCTTGCAACGTTTATTCGTAATCATCTACAAATTAGAGACAAAAAAACTCATTCTCAACTCCAATCGGACTTGATCGAGCACTTGTGGCAATTACATGGCCAATCATAGGAGTTTCTGATGAATGATAGGTTTAATATGCACAATTTTTAATAATTTTAACATGCATTATTTTCTAGCCACTACAATATTACCACTACTGACGGATAGCCTTTCATTAAAATAATATCGAAATTCCATTGTCATGCAAAAAGAAAAAGCTCCAGTACAGAGGGCAAAGCAGACAAGGGGTTGGGAAATTGGAAGACACAATTTTGAGCTGAGTTGTCTTTCTTCACTGGATTTTTTTCTCAGGGCAGTGGAAAGGATGATTTCTAGCCACTGCAATGTAATTTATTACAAGTAAGAGTGAGCATAATCAAATGACAGATCTAACTACAAGCGGCACTAGTAAATTAGCAGATGAATCAATAAACAAGAACCAATATGTAATGAAGATGATGGCAACCTGAAACTAATTTTGTTTACCTCAGCAACCATCCAAAGTAATTGAACGCAAAAAGTAATTGAACTAAAATAAAGAAGATCAACCAAGCAAAGCCGTACTGTTTCTTCACTGCAGGTCATTTGACGAGCTTGAAGTATTCTCAAAAACCAGCAAAAGAGGCCCTAACATTCCCCATATCAGCAGATTTCAAGTTTTCTTTGCAAGGTTATACTTGTTTTTTATACAACTTAACATGCTCATTATTCTAGATTCCTGAATCCTTCTGATGCCAAAAGTGTCCTATAACTGTCACAATACAAAATGGAATCTGAAATCTAAACCCCATGTAGACCTTGTACCCATTACCAACTAGCGAACGAAACAAAGCCAAGGTAATAGCAAACATAAACTCGAGGATGTTCGGTTAGTGTGTATTTTGAGAACTTTTTGTATTTTGAGAATTTTTAGGTGATGCTAACTTTTTTGGTATGCGTGCTGTAGTTATTGTTAGATGATGTTAAAAAACATGTTCGATTGGTGTATTTTCAAGATTCAAAAAATCTTGAGAATACAAAATAACCGAACAAGCTCTTAGTTTCAATGACAAACACATGCTAAACCATAACACTTACAATAATTCGGCCCTCAATCCTCAGGTCTCGCTGCTCAAAAAGCCATATCTGAATGCGAGCTTTCTGTACCAATTTCAATCAAAAATAAAGATAGCCTAAATCAGCAAAACACCTGAACTACCCATTAAGGAAAAAAAGGCAAATCGAAGTAAGCCAATGACAAAATCAAGCAAAATGCAAGAAATTCTAGGACTTACACTCTGAAGGAACCTGAAAATCAGGTTCTGGCACCGCAGGAACCCCAGGAAACCAACCGAAAAAGAAGATTCCGTAAGCAGAGAAAATATGAGCAAATCCTAAAAACATATCGAGTAAGGAGAAAGTGAGCGAATGGGTATACAATGGGTTGGGTCATGATCCTCTGAACCAGAGAGGGAGAGTTGGGAGAAGAGGGAGAGAGAGAACGTGAGTGAGAAAGATAAAAAAAACAAAAGAGAAATTTTATTATTATTTTAATATAAAGATAAATAATCAGGTTGATTTGTTAAAATTTTTGGTTAACTTTTTTTTAATAGAGAAGCTGCAAAACACATATTTTTAGTCATTGGACTATTTTAGTTCTCTAAATATGCTAATAATGCTCTTATGTCCGAAATAAGTTTTCAAAAGGCAGTTTTTTATTTTCCTAATAACTCAGACCACAGTTCCAGAATTTTTGGGATCAATTAAAAAAAACAATGAAGCTAATATTTAGCTTCTTCTTTTTTTTTTTTTGGGTTGGGGGCTCGGGCTTGAGTTCTGCCATGTTTATTTTTTTAGGTAATGGATAAGAAAAGCAGTCAAACTGCGTATACCGAGATTCAAATCTGGGATCAAGTCCTCCCCAAAAAAAGGAGGTGTCAATCGAGCTAAAGGCTCGCCCTGTTTACTTACCAATTCAAAAATTAGGAAAAACATACCTCCAAATGGTTCTACGAGTACAGAAAAAAAAACAAATGATTCTATAGTTTTCATTCTTTTTTATAAATATTTTTCCACTCGAATATGTCTTTCATAATTCATACCCATCATTATATATCATAAATAATTTTAGGAAAAAAAAAAATCTTAGAGCAGCTTTCAGAAACTTCATCGTCTGCTTATTGCAAAACTGATTTTAAATAATTTGTTGTTGTGACCCTCGCAAATTTCACTGATTAATGTAAAAGTTAATTTTTTTTTATGAGGAGACAAAAGTTAATATTAAATTGTGACGAATAGCAAAACAAAGTGAGCTATCAGTTGCCTTTTTCACGAACATTTATATGGTTTTTACCCAAAGTTATCCATTTGTATGAAAACTCTTAACTACAGAGACTTGTAGGTCGCTTTCACATGCGTATCTTTTGTTTTACGTCCCCTGGGCTTTCCATTAATTTGATTAGGCAGCGCCGGTTGGTCTTTGGAAGCAACAAGTATGCCTTTTGACCCTTGCCTCTCCGTGGTAGATAGCCATTCCGATAGACAGCATGCAAACTGGGACAGGATCTACCAAGGCGATCTTTGTACAACGCCAACGGTTCAACTACAATCCCACTAGTTATCAGGTAGCTTTGCTCAGCATTTTTTTTTTGTTTTGTAATAACTTTGCTCAGCATTTTGATGGCCTAGGAACGATCATTAACTGAGCTTCATACAAGATGGTGTCAATGCAGAAAAGGATGGAAATGAAAGACCTTTTTTGGGAGCGATTATACAAGCTTTTGACATGGGAGACAAATATCGTTGAAGATGACAAACATGGGAAAATATTTATACAATCCATCTATATATAAAAACTGAAACCCCTAGGTAGGACCCAATAGTGAATGCATCAGAAAGGGTGGATTGAGTCTTCATTTCATTTTATTTTCTCGAGGTATGCATATTATCTGTGGAGTTTCTTTGGAACAGAAGCATGGTCACAGGAAAGTTGGCTCAAAATACTTCGCTAAGGTCTTCATAGCCGCGATCCAACCAATGGCCAAAAGAAAGAAAGGAGGATGGATAAATATACAAGGGAATAAAAAACAAATTCTTTTGTTTTGTTTGAAAGGTAAGTAAATCCAATCGGTTCGCAATCACACGCTATGATATGACTATCACTGGCTTCGTCTCTCTCACATTTACGAGTCAGCAACATAGAGCGCCAACCATTGCAGATAACCAAATCCCACCCCAAGCCAAGAGACGCGTGTCGCCCATTGAAAAATTTCCTAAATTACTCCAACATTTTTTTTTTGTCTTAAACAGCAGTGTCACGCCCCAAAATCAAAAGATAATCAAATTGTTAATGCTTTTAAAATATAAATTTGTAAAATTTTCAAAACAATACTACTCCCGCCCGCATGCTATCTAAGTCTGATCCTTAACACGTTCTTCAAAAATTTCTGAAAGTGGGGAAAATAATAACGGAGTGGGTTCGACAACTCAATAAGTAGAGAATAAAAATATATATTCTTTTCTTTGAGCTAAAATATAGAAAATAGAATAGCTTTATCAGAAAATCCTCTTTGGCATCAACAGTAAGCCACGTTGACCCTTGTGGCAAGGTTGTGCAACGACTTAACCGGCGGCCAAATCGAATTAAGCCAACAGTAAGTGGCGTTTGCCTTACTAAGACTTAGCCACGTACGCTAAGTGTGCACTAGGGAGAAACCCACATAGAAACCACTCCGAAGAATGAGTGCACTCATTAATCAGTAAGTTGGTACCAACAGCAGCAGTAATCAGTAATCAGGAACAGAACATCGTCTCGGGGTTTGAAAACAGTATAATATATAATATTAGAACTCAGATTCAAAATCAGAATGATGTTCAACAGAATACAGAATCTTTGAGAAATAATTCAGAACAATCATATAAACAATCTCAGTAGGTCTTTTAAAATTCCACATTTGTTTTTAGAATAACATAAATTTGTAATAAAATATTTTCTACAAAATCGTTTATGAAAACATGTTCATAATTTTTGGAGAAAAATATTATAGTAGCTCCGCTTACCCGATTTGCTTCGATAATCGAACCGCCTTAGAATCCACGTCTCACAACAATCCAAAAGAACCGAACAAAATGCTCAAACTCCACAAATGAACGAATAAAGAGAGAGAGATCTCAAACATGTCAAAGGATTTACGTTTGAGAGGTGTGCTTGATCTTTGAACGAGCTCTCCCTTTTATAGGTGAGGAGAACCCAAGATTTGGCTGAAAAATTTATTGCACAATCTTGAAACTCATGTTTTTTCGAAATCCCCCATAAAACATGACAAATCATATTATTTATGAAGAATTTTCGAGATATTTGCAAAGAAGTTGAATAGGCTTCAAAATCTAGGCAAAAAGAGGTGTAACGGGAGAGAAAATGAAGAGAGAGAGGTTGATGAGAGAGAGGCGGTTGGTTGGTGAATAGACATGAAACCGCTGCAAAATTTGAAAAAACTAGGACGGAGGAAGAAGAAGATTTAAAACGCAACATTATATTAAAATAAATTCTGGTGAAAATAAGTTTAAGTAGATTAACAAATGTGAAAGGATGCGCCTCTCTTCTCTTGGTTCGAATCCCAGCCTTCCCAAATAACACTCTTTTATTTTATTTTTAAAGACCAGGGTGATGTTCGTTTTGAGAAAAAATGTAGGATTTTAGAGAAGTTGTGAATTTTTATGTTGAATAGTGTTTTATTGGTATTTGTGTAAAGTGGAGAGAGAAATGATTTGATGTAATTGTTTAATAAAAAAGTATTGGAGTTATGTGAAAAAGTATAGAGAGAGAAAATTTATGTTGAATAAAAAATTAAAAAGTTGTTGGAGATTGTGTAAAATGTATTGATTTTTGTGTTTGAATTCTGAATATGTTCGATGGTAGAATTGTGAATATACTTAGGATCCTGAAAAAATTGGTGAAAACGAACATTCCACAGATCATCACACCATGCTGAAAGATCCATGCTGAAAGATTGGTGAGAGAGAGGAAAGGGCCGAACTTTCTCTTACTACCTAACCGCTGAGGCCTCCAAGAAACTTCCATACTCAGATAGATAGACACCGAGACAGACACAGCGAGGAAAGGATGTCAACAGCTTCGTTGTGTTCATCTATCCAATCCCAGATCAGTGGGTTCGGAGGGGGTCCTACGCTTCGGAAACCATCTCTCTCTCAACCCAGTTCCTTCACCTTCTCCAGGTTCAGTTTACTACTAACCTGCTGTTGCTCTCTTCGGAATTTTTATTGGGGTTCTGAAGGGTGGGATGGCGAAATTGAGTGTTAGAATATGACCTGGCTCAGAAATGACATAGTTTTTACGGTTGCACTGTCGAAGAACGACAAAGCCAATAAAGATTCGGGGAATTTTATTCCAATATAATTGTAGATACAGATGAAGTGACACTGTTCTGCGCATGCATCGGTAAGTGTTTGTGAAGTGTCATTGGAAGTCTTAGGCAGTTTAATTGGAATATGGTGATTGAAGGAAGAGTCCATTTTGTCCCCTCACTCTAACTTTTCTTTTTAGATGACTAGAAATTGTGTTTAATGTAGAAGACTTGGAGGTGAGGAGGTTCTTGGTTTAGGTATTGGACAAGCAGAGATATGTGTAGTTGAGTATGCTGGTTTCATATTACGCTAGATTGGGGACTATGCCTTACAAGTCAGTGTTCCTGTCTAGCTGAACTTCGAATCAGTTTTTGTTTTGAAGACTAAGATGGATTAATTAGTTGAATTTCGAGGTAAAGTATGCAGGTATTTGCTGTGACCATTTAGTGGAAGTCTTGGTTAAATAGGTAGTCGAATTATTGAAATAACCTAGTTCTTATATTTCTTTTCATTGCTTTTGGAGGATGTTAAAGGAAAAATGCCATATGCGAAAGGAAATAGTAAGTACAACTAAATCCTCTCCTCCTGAATCTTAAATACAAAATCCATCCTATATCCTTCTTATTCACTGATCTACGAAGGTTTAAGACCCATATGTAAATTTTCTATGATTCTATTGGCTTACCTCAATATGCAATCACTTCCTGCATTATAACTCCCATATTGGTTGATCATGTATCCTTAAGAAAAATTCACTATGCTTGTATGTGAATCGTTCAATGTTTTTCTATTACTATCTGTAAGAAGCTCCTTACTGACCTCAATAGGAAAACTAGTTTTTTAGTTGTCAGCTGGGTATAGCAGTCCATCTTCTCTCTCTCTCTCTCTCTCTCTCTCTCTCTCTGGCAATAAGGGGTTTTGTCAGAGTAAAAAGGCTTCTCTACATTGACTATTCCAGTGCACCTATTAAATTGAACCATTCTACCATTGTTTCATATATTTGCCTACTTTCTTTACTGAACCCATGATTGTCGTACCATTTTATCTTAGAATGTACAATCATGTGAGAAAAGAGTGTGCTTTCGACATCCATTCTAGATAAATAGGAAAAGTTCAGGGGGTTTGCCTCTCCATAAATCCTGTATATGATTTGGAAATCGAGAGCGGAATATTATAGTAGATGGTACAGGTTTGTACACATTATTTCCTGCATTTTCACCTGGTGGTTATGTGGTTATTTTTGTGTTTTGCAAACTGGGTTTCATTAGGATCATATGGTAACTCAGACATATATGGATGCCTCATAAAGTTTTAAGGTTGCGTTGTTACTTTATGCATCTTCAATGAGTATATCATACTTAAAAGTGGGAGTTTCTGAATCTAAAGACGAGAAACTAGAGTCTTATTTTATGGATTTGTCTCATTACATTACAAGAGCAAACAGTTTTTTCCTTCACAGATTTTGTCCCTATAAAGTGTTTTCCTATGTGGTGCTCAAAACAACTGCATGAGTATTTGACTCAAGTGAAAGCTTTAATTTACCGGATATTGTTTACAACCTTATTCTTGGATGCCATTTAACGAAGTGTTTAGTTGTTTGGGAACCTTCGTGGGAGAGGAAAGAAACAAAGATGACAAAACATTTTTGTTTCTAGTTGAAGGAAGAAGCTTCCATTTTTTCCTGTTTCTACTTCCGTTTTAGCTTGGTTGTATACTTGGGAATGATTAGCTTCTTCTTCTTCATGAATAGTTTTTTGACTGCTGCTAACTTTCCCCTATGCCTTTCATTCATGTTGTTTGAACTTTTAATCCTTTGCACTTCCATTTTCTAGGTTGGTTTACCCAACATGTGGAGAGTCCATGTGTTTCATCTGTTCAGTTACATTTTGGACTTTGTTTTCTTTCTTTTCCCTAAGCATGTTCTGGACTTCAGTTGATAAAATGGAAGGGAATCTTCACTCTTGGAACTATCACCTAAATGTTATTTATCAGTTATCATCTAGTAAGATCCTACGATTGAAATGTATAGAAAATAGGCTGTGTGGCACAGTGTTGACGGTTGGATCCTATGACAAAGGGAACACTGATGAATTTTGGTTGTTTTAGGGCTCAAATTGACATTTGGTCTATAGTTTGAGGGCGAAAAGTGGCGTTTTCATTAAAATGAAACTATTGCTATTTTCTTCATTAGAGGTTGATTTATGGGTAATTAAGCACATCTGAGCTTTCAATGAGGTGAGGATTTGTTTTTTGGAATAACTTAGATTATATTTTAGTTGTACTGTTCTAGGAGATGATGCTTTCCATTTCTGATCTAGTTTTGTGGTTGTTATTGTATGTTCTAGGAGAAATTGTAAAACTGTGGTGAAGGCTACAGCTCGGGTTGACAAGTTTTCGAAATCTGATGTCATTGTGGCTCCATCTATCCTCTCAGCTAACTTTTCGAAGTTGGGGGAGCAGGTTCCATCTAACATTTTGATATTTGCTACCTCTCTGCTGTTTGGTTTGCTAGAATTGAAAGGGTTATCTACCTGGTTGATATATGCTGAAAAGAGTTAATTGATCCTTTATTAGTTAGATACTCTTAGTAGCTCTGTTATGTTGTTAGTCAATTGGTTATTGGTTGTCATGGGTGTTATTAGCATTTGACTCTCACTTTATCCAGGTAAAAGCAGTGGAGTTGGCAGGTTGTGATTGGATTCATGTCGACGTGATGGATGGTCGTTTTGTTCCAAACATTACAATTGGACCTCTTGTGGTTGATGCCTTGCGTCCTGTGACAGATCTTCCTTTGGATGTGCACTTGGTAGTGTTTCCTTCTACATGTATTTTTGTCAGTTGTGTTACTATAAAGCCAATTTTGCTTTTCCCCTGGGGCTAATATGTAATTGCTGGACTGCAGATGATCGTGGAACCTGAACAGCGAGTGCCAGATTTTATCAAGGCAGGAGCTGACATTGTCAGTGTTCATTGTGAGCAAGCTGCCACCATCCATTTGCATCGCACGGTCAATCAAGTATGGTTTTCTTTGTTTTGTGTTGTTATGTAGTGATAGAATTGATGCGTTATTATTAGATTCTCTTGTATTATTTTAGTTCTCTGAGCTCAGAAGTTATGAAATGGGATGTATAATGCAACGATGAATGTCTAAGCCTTTCCATTATCAGTGTTACTATTTGCACTTTATTTACTGTTCTCTATTTGTTTCTTATAACTCAGATAAAGAGTTTGGGAGCCAAAGCTGGAGTTGTCCTAAACCCTGGCACCCCACTAACTGCCATAGAGTATGTCCTTGATGGTGAGTTGCTTTTCTTTTGTTTATGTAATATGCATTTCCTCATTGCTGTAATCAGGTGACAGATGGAATTTATCCTGCTTATCTGTCCAGGTCCATTCCTTGTTCTTGTGTGCAGTTTGTTGCCTAATAGGGATAAGGTGCAGGCTCATATCCAGCCTTTCCTATAGGCTAATGAAAAAGTCATGCACAATGCTAAATAGCTTATTCTAAGTGGAGAAAAGCAAATACTTAAAGCCACTTGGATAGACAGAGATGTGTATGCTTTGAACATGGAGTTCCCAGAGGCAGAAACCTAATCCTCAGAGGTTTTGAGAGACAAACAACATACATAATATTATAGTAATTGCAAAAGGGGAGCCCTTGGATAACATTTACTAATGTCACCATCTGCTAACTTCAAATTTGTCCATTTTGCATGAGTTATTTCTTCTCTCTTTTCTTTCCTTCTGCTTTCCCCCTTGCGAAGATTTATTGGCATCATTAATAAACAGGAAGAGTCGAAACAGAGAGTATGGTAGACAAGGCATAGCTACTCAAAATCCATACAATACCACAATAATATGTGATTAGCCCGGATACTGTGAACCTAAAAAAATATTGTACCTTTTGACAGTGGTTGATCTGGTCTTGATTATGTCCGTAAACCCTGGATTTGGTGGGCAGAGCTTTATTGAGAGCCAAGTGAAGAAAACTTCAGACTTGAGAAGAATGTGTGCAGAGAGGGTATGCTTTTCCATTCGTATGGCTTTCTTTTTCAATGTTCTATGTGTATTATAAAGCTGTTTACATTTTGTGGGTTTGTCTGTTTTGCAGGGAGTAAACCCATGGATTGAAGTGGATGGTGGTGTAGGTCCAAAAAATGCGTACAAGGTGTCCAATCTAGTTTATTTGTCCTTTGATGAACATTTCAAGTTATCGATGGACCAACACATTAGAAATGAAGAATATAAACAAAAAGAGAACTAACAAGAAAAAAGAGAAAAGTACATAGACACCATGCCTTTTCATTTGCTTTTGGAAATAGTAACATAATTAAAATATCAACTTTTGTTAAAAGCGACTTCTGGAATCATATATTCATACCATTACAGGCTGTTCAAATGAAGAATGAAAAGGGTGGGAAAGAATGCATATATTGTTTACTCATGCGTTTTATTTTATCATTTTCCAATAGGAAGAGCATACTTTATGTAGTTTCCAATAATTGAACCCCGTCTCTGGGTGATCTGGATCACATCTGAAAAAGATATCATGTAATAAGCTGCATAACATTCTATTGCTTCACTGACAAGGCCAATATGCATTATCCTTTTTTTCAAAACTGATAGGTTATTGAGGCTGGAGCTAATGCTCTAGTTGCTGGTTCTGCTGTCTTTGGAGCGAAAGATTATGCGGAAGGTATGGCCAAACTGAAGTTGCTTAGTCCAAAAAAAAGAAGAAGAAGAAGCAAGTTAACTCTAAAGCAGGTAAGTTGATGTACATGTACTGATATCATTTTTATTGCTTTGATTAACTCTTTCAGCTATAAAAGGGATCAAAACCAGCAAAAAGCCAGTAGCTGTTGCAGTGTGAAATGACCTCAAACAGAGCAGTTTCTATGCTACTTGTGATGCTGTATTCCTCATTTTCATGTAAGTAACCTTCTCACATCATCCGAGTTTCTCAATTTGATTCTGGAATATGAATTCCATGTTTCCTTGTCTTCAAGACAAGAATCATGACTCTTAAGAAATTATGCCTAATGATCATAACCAATAAGCATACGAGTCTTCTGGTGGTGATTTATCTGACCAGATAGCACATTGAATTTCTGCTACATATGTGTTTATTAGCCTTCTACTCCATGGATTTCGACAACTTATTGTGATACTTTTGCTTTAATGTTGGAAGTGTTTATGTGCAAGAGTTTTAGTTATTCTTACAAACTTGCGAGCTATTCTGATCACAGTTTCTTCATACTTGCAGACATTGTTCATGGATCAATAACCAGTGTATTGCTACCTTCAAGTTATCAGATGCGCTGAGACTTACTGCAAATTATCCGTCATAAGCGAAAAATATGTAACAAATAGGCAGAAGGAGAACCACCATGGCGGCATGGTTTATGTGCCATGTCTTTTATGAGGATTTAATAATTCAAACATACTCAAAGCCCTTTTCTCTGTAACAGAGCATTGATTCCATTGACTTGCCTTGAGGCAATGCGATATTTTCTTTTCTATGGTGGAAGTGTATGGAAAAGGATAAGTGGAAAAAACCGATCGTGCAATGGTTTGTTGTGTTTCGAGGATTCATTAGAAGTCTTGTCAGCCCAAGGCCAATATTCACTGCATATCCGCTTAGGAAAGTAAAAAATGCTCCATTTCCTTTTCCTTTTTATGGAATGCAAGCGCTGGCACTAACAAAAGCATTCGACCACTTCAAAACCATAGCCTCAGTGGATTTTAGAAAAGACTCGGAGGGAGAGAAGATCGAAGTTGGCTTGAAGGGAGAGAAGAGTGAAGCAGAGAATGATGCTGTGTCATTCAAGTATATCCCTTGAAAGCTTAGGTTCGACGAGATTTAGTGACATCTCATCATACAGCTTGCAGAAACCTTTTTCTCAATAGCTAAACCACATCCTCAAAGGCAGAAATTTCACAACACCGTGATTATGATACAAAAAAGAAACTAGTCCCCCAATTGCTTGGACGAGCTGCACAACCCCAACAAACCATAAAATGATGTGGGGACAGACAGCTATGTTTTCTGGTAATCATCTATAAATCATAGACTATACAAACGTTGCACACATTGTCCAAAAATAAATAACCAATCACACATATAGGTCTTCTCACTATACAAAAAGCTTTTAAACTTCCTGTCTGCATACAGGGCATGAAACATGTTCAATGAGCCATTTGTCCACACATTTCAAGTGAAAAACGTGCTGGCATCGGGGCAAGCTCCTTGCAATTTCTCCTACTTCGATATCCTGCAAAACACACGTGCTAATTATTATTGTTGTATCGTAACACATTTTAAGAAATGAACCTTTTCGATCCAGTTCAGATAAATTCAATTTTCATTTCTTTAATCAAACATTTCAAATTTGTTTCCGAGTTACTCATTACTTTCTATTTTGTTAATTTTCTCGAGTTGACTGACAAAACCATGTGATAGATCATAGAAATACCCTAAATGCAACCGCCTGCCCCATCACAACCGCAACATAATTGAATGGCCATTGTAAGATCCAAATATTTGCAAGAAGTGTAACACCTGCAAACATATTGTGCAACAGATACTATGTGCTGCCTTGATTTCCTCCAAGATCACATGACATGGTAATTTCTGCAGCGAATCCTCTGACAACCCTCTGGATGCAACTCCACCATAAACATCAAGAATTTCATCGTTGTCTGCATTAGAAATACTAACCTGCCCATTCAAACCAGAAAACCACTTGAGAGTTGTCACTCGAAGGTAACATCAACTAACTATTAGCTTTGCAACTATCCAACTCATAACAAATAGTTTTACTTCAGGTAAGACATCCCAATTAAGAGATTATTGACCATAGAATAGGTAAATTGCAATATGAAGTCAAAACCCCACCTCAAATAAATCCAGATGTATAAACACGTTGGGCATCCAGAAACTTGATGACATCTAAATGACCTGACATGCAGAGTGACTTTAATAATGCATGGTGGAATATACAGCAGGCTTGTTTCACCAAATATTGATGATTTATTAACAGAATAGACCCTCAGGGACAAAAACTAAAATCGTTATTAGTATTGTGTGAAGTATTCAGCTAATATGAAACAAATAAGGTACAATAACAAACCAAAAATATGAATCCAGAAACAAAAACTTAATGACAAAATCTGAAAAACTTTGTTTTCTCCCAGTAAACTCTATGATGTTTTGTTCTCACGATGAGTTCCATATCTTGCAAAAGGAAGAACCAAAAAAATGGTAAAGCATAAAAGAAAAGAAAAAAAATGTAGTGAGGAGAAGTGTAGCTCGTAAAAGCACAGAGGAAGATGAGACAATTAATTTCTTCAATTTCCTGAATTGATAAACCTAAGAAACAAAGACAGGATCTACAGTGACAAAAATTGAAGTACTCCTTGTCCATTAGCAGACATCACAAAGAGGAAATATGCAATCTGGAACCAAAATGACCAGTGCCATAAAACAAGAAGCCCATCGACTTGCCGCCATCCCACTCAGCAGAGCATGTATATGAACATCAAGGAATTTAACAGCTACTTTGAGAAAACTTAAATGGAAAAAATTCTAAGTTATTATTTTTGGGGTGGTGGAGAAGGAATAAAAGTATAAACCTGCCAACGGTAAGCAGTTAACATTGCTGGTGCAAATTGTTCTTCTACAAATCTCCCACGAAAAAGTTCCTCTACAAAATCTGCCTGGACAAAACACGTAGACAATTGGTCTATAGCAAAAACTTACGATGACACAACCTCCACAGAAAACAAATGAAATTGTATGAGGATGTCATGCACAAGAACAAACTGCTCATGATGTCAAATAACAGGCAGCAATACTTTTCAATAGTTCTGAAGCTATTCCACAATTGAATTGATAGGCCAGGTTTTGAAACCATAACTCTAACTTCATCTGTAGAAGTGAGTCAGGCCCTGTTTTGGCAGGTCAGAAGTCATGAACATGCTAACAGCCCTGGAGAAGATGAAAGGAAACAAACAAAGAACACAGGGCCTAAAAAACTAACCATTGATGATGTACTCCGTGATCCATATCGTTCCAGAGACCAGTAAGCACAGGAACCTCCAGAACTCTAGAGAGAACCGCCCCAGCCACAGCTCCAAGTCCAGCTCCACGGAGAACACCACTATCAGAAGCCTTGCCTGCTAGAGCACCAGCTATTGCTCCTGTGAAAGCTCCAGCTGCAACAGAATACATAAAGAGGTATCAGCATACACAGATGGGGAAAAAGAAACAGCACCACCACAAAATATGGAGTTACGTACCTACTCCATAAACAGTCTTATTGTAGCATAAAGAGTCCTCTAATTTTTTTTAGTGTAAAGAGTACATTTTTTCCGCTCTTCTGCATTGCTCCCAAACGTCAACTATTTGTATGGAAGCTTGAAGACCAACATATGACATCCACACCACTATTCTATACCTATAAAACTAAAAATGAAATATTGCATTGCAGGAACTTCCTAAAAGACTCTAATTTGTCATTTCAATCTTGTATCAAAGAAATTCGGGATTTACAAGTTGCGGTTTATAGCTGATGCAAATACAAAACGCTAGAACTGCAGGATTCTATTTTTACGATAGAATATGATTAAGAGAATAGAATACCGCATCAAACTTCTTAGGAGAAAATTTGACCAACATACATAACATCTCCAAATTTACAACACAAAACAAATAAGAAGAAGAAAAAGAATCCGTATCAAAAGAAACGTCGATAGCTATCTACGCATAGCAGTAGTATTAATGTAGAACCATGATCGAATGCTCATTTAGAGTTTCAATGAAATCCCACAATAATAGCTCAATACATGCCCCCCAAAAAAAACCAATTCGCAATAATTAAAGAAAGAAAGGAAAGTTACAGACTGCGAAGAAGCCTGTAAGAGCTCCGGATACAGCGTACACGATCAATCGCGGTACAGAACGAAAAGCCCTAGCCCCATCAATCGCTGCGTTGTCCATAACCGGCACGTACAGCCGAACCGGGCTCGAAACGCAGGAACCACCGGCGCCCGAGCCGAACCGGCGTTGGCTACGACTGCCGAGATTTCGCCCTCAACCTACATCGTGAAGAAAACGGAAAAAAGATGTGGAACTAGGATTTGGACTTGGAGCTAAGTGATGCCCAAAGATTTGCGGCTAAGTTGAACTGGTGGCCATTGACGGCAACGAGAGAAAAGCTCCGATTTCTTGGGCCGTCGTGTCTTGGTGCTTAAGTGACGGTTAAGAGGTTTTTAACTATAAACCGCAGCTTCTCTGCAATTTATCCACATCTAAAATATTTCCCAAGTTAGGTTTTTTTTTTTAGGCAAACATAATTTCATAGTCAACAGGAGAAATATTGCGTGCTTGATAATGAACAAAGTCCACGCAAGACGGTAAAGAAAGGAACTACCTATTTTGCAATTTGCATTTATTTTGACCAGCTACCATATTTCAGCAAAAAGAGGATAACACATTCAACCGCCTTGAGGCGGTGCTTTTTGCAAATTTTCCTTTTTTCCCCGTCAAATCCAGATGATGTTGGGGTAATGTACATTAAGAGAGCCAAAAACAAACAAAACTGGCTTCTTTGGGTCAAGTCACTACCGGCAGGCTGGCAAATATGGCTCTCAAAGAATCATTTCTTCTTCGTCTCCCACCTCCTTTGAGCACTTTCCACAAGCGCACCAGATTTCTTTACCAATATGCTGCTGGTGATACGTTGAATGCTCATGCTCAGTTGGACGTGCTTGAAAGCTCCGGAGAGTACCCAAAAGCTTTCATATTGATAAGTAAGTGATTGAGAACGGCATATATCTCAGACCTTAAAGGATGATCCTTATCTGCAGCGACAAATTCACTTATGCGATTTCCCACCTCAATTGAGCTGCAGCCAGGAGACCTTCGCTGCTTTATCCGACCTCTGACAACAATTTTCTTATCCCACATGCCTTTAGCAGCATATATATTGGACATGGCAACAGAATCGCCAGCATGACCAGGATCCAACTCCAGCAGCCTACGTTGGACTTCTGCTGCAAGCTCGATGTCGCCTTTGAGGCTACATGCAGCCAAAAATGTCCGCCAAACTACTGCAGTTGGCTTTTCTGGCATCTCCGAGATGAAGTCATAAGCTTCTTTTAGGTGTCCGGCTCGGCAGAAAAGATCCACCATGCATCCAAAGTGAGATTCTCTAGGCTTTAATCCGTAATCTTCACTCATACTTTTGAAATGTTGCTTCCCTTCCTCCACCATTCCCGCATGGCTGCAAGCCATTAGGACACCAATGAAGGTAACATCGTTTGGGACAATTACAGAACTCCCACTATCACTGTTCCTCTTGTTCTTAGAACTTTTATTGTTTATTCCCTTCATTTTTGCATAAAGTTTAAGAGCTTCTTCTGCTTGTCCGTGAAGTGCATGCCCCACAACCATGGATGTCCAAGTTGTAACATCCTTTTTGTTCATGCGGTCAAATAGTCTCCTGGCAGTCCCAATGTCTCCACATTTTGCATACATGTTAATAAGAGCGTTGTTGAGGGATAAGTCTGTGTCAAGGCCATCTTTACTACGACTATAAGCGTGAATCCACTCTCCCGTCTCTAATGCCCCAATATCAGCACAGGCAGAGAGAGCAACAGTAGCCGTGGTGCTATCAGGTTCCACATGAGCCATCTGCATCTGCCTGAACATCTGGAGAGCTTTGGCAGGCCTCTGGTTGTTAACATAGGCAGAGATCAAAGCCGTCCAGCAGACTGTATTTATAGATGTTATTTCATCGAACACTTTGTGAGCATCACACAGATTCCCGCTTGCCGAATACATGTTTATAAGAGATGTTTGCAGGTAAACGACGCGTTGAAACCCAAATTTTGTGATTTGGGCATGCAGTTGCTTTCCTTCAGTCGCAGAATGCTTCCAGGTGCAAGCTTTGAGGACAAACAAGAAAGAAAAGCTATCGATTGATGAAGGCCTTTTTCTCAACAGGTCTCTGAAAAATAATAGGGCCTTGGTGCTACGATTGGAGTTGAGGTAGGCTTTAAGGGTTTGGTTTGCTTTTGGTGGTTCGAGGTGGCTATGGAGTAGATCTTTGGAATGATAAAATATTGCCAAGAACTTGGTCGCCCTTGTTTGGACTGGGGGAAACTTTTTCACACATCTCGGGATCTGTGTCACCATGTCAAAGACTTTTGTTCATTTTCTAGGCTAGGAAAGTTGGACTCTGCTCAATATTGCGCGCATTACAGCATCGCGCGCACTCGAAAAAAGATTTGCCCATGACTCCAGGCACTCGTACAACTGGAAAGCTTAGAATTTTGATTCCTTTGATCTCTCAACCGGTAGTTTATTGTTATTTTCGAAAACTATGTATTCTCATCAGACTGAGACCATCCCATTTCACTGTAAAATTTCCATGGATATAACGCTAAGATGAATGAAAAAGACTTCAAAACTTTTTATTCTGTTGTAAATTTGGATCGTCACTTGCCTCGTCTGCACCACGAAACCCTGTTCAGTTTCTAACACTATGTGCTGTAACATGACTTTGATGAAAAGGAGAAAAAAAATCCCTAGGGTCTAACTCCGCATAGCCCAGAATTGATATTACAAGTCTTCCAGACAAGCTAAATCAATCTAGCTTATTCTAGATTACTTAGTGGCTCTTTGAATATGCTTGATCCTCTTTGAACTTCCATATGTATGGATATCTCCTCAAAGTTTTAGACATGTCAACGAGAATGACCATGAATGCTCAAGCAATGCCATTGCTCTGTCTCCACAGTAGAATAGGAGGCATTGGCCATAAAATGTGGACATGACCTGTCATTTTGCAAGCCGCAAAGAGAGAAGACGAGCCGTTGTACAATCTCTCAAAGGCTCAATGGTCCTCCAAAGAATGTATATTTCCCTCAGGAGAAAAGGCCATAAAATGTGGACATGACCTGTCATTTTGCAAGCCGCAAAGAGAGAAGATGAGCCGTTGTACAATCTCTCAAAGGCTCAATGGTTCCTCCAAAGAATATCTATTTCCCTCCGGAGAAAAGCATTACCCACAACTTGAATGCGGTCTTCAATCATGCCTGGGACGTCCTCTGACCAAAAAAGATACTGGCATACGTCCTCCTAGTTCAAAGCATCTAAGAGCTGCATCACATAAATCCTCAGCACATTTCTCAGCCGATTTCAGATCTTCATTCTCTTGATAACACTTCGCCAAAACATTGTATATGACTGCATTTGGGATGAAACCCATCTTAAGCATGTCTGCGTGCAACATCATCACATCAAGCACATGCTTGAATTGACAATGTCCGCGTAACATGATGACATAAGTAAAGATATCTGGTCTCAGACCATAGCATCTCATATCTGAGAAAAACTTAGTGGCCTTGAAAATTCGTCCATCCCCAAGCAAACCATGAATTATAGTTGTATACAAGACATGATTTGGGAAAAAGGAGTCAGTAACCATCCTATTGATTTTATCTCCTGTGGGAGCAGCTTTAGTTACCTTCAAGAAAAGTTTGATCGCATCAAAAATCTTTCCATCTTTACAGAGTCCGTCAATCAAGCAATTAACTGTTAATACATTGGGGCTGAGGCCTGCTTCCAGCATCTCTCGGTGCAGCCGGGAAGCCTCTTTCATGTTACCCTTTTTACTATGCCCATCAATCAAAGCTGTGTAAGCAACGACATCAGGCACAAGACTTTTAATTATCATTTCTGAATACAAGCCCATAGCAGCCTCCATGTTCCCTTTCTTGCAATAACCATCAATCAGTGTAGAGAAGGTGATGAGATTGGGTTCTATACCCTTTTCCGTCATTTGAGAACACACTTCCAAGGCTTTCTCCACATTGCCTTCCTTACAATATCCATCAATTAGTGAATTGTATGCCACAGAATTTGCAAGGACTCCCTTTTCAGTCATATTATTAAATAGCTCATCTGCTTCATCCACTCTCCTCAAACCACAAAGACCCTTAATAAGTATACTGTAAGTGAAGTGATCAGGTAAAATCCCCCACTGCTCCATCTCTGATTGCAAATTCATTGCTTCAGACAAGTTTCCAGCCTTACAGTGGCCATCAATCAAACAATTATATACAAATATATTAGGAACAACACCAAACTTAGCCATATGAACAAAAAAGTTTCGAGCAGTCATCAGTTCTCCTAATTTGCAAAGTGAATCTATCAGGATACCAAACGTAACCACATTAGGCCACAAGTTATCATCAAGTACGTTCTGATACAGGTTGAGAGATCGTTTAACATTGGCCATTTTGCAGTAACCATCCATAATAATGTTGTAAGTGTACAAGTTGGGGAGCACACCAGATTCCCGCATCTTTTTAAGTACTCTTTCGGCTTCATCCATTTCACTCTCCCTGCAAAGGCCACATATGAGACTTGTATAAACCACAACAGTAGGTTCAATCCCCTTACCAACCATTTCATCGAATAACTTGCGTGCCTTTGAGATATCACCTTGAGTTGAACATCCATGAATCAACACACCATACGTGACAACATTAGGACTCAACCCGCGTGATACCATGTCCCCATACAATTCCCACATTGATCCAAACCTACCAATTTTCACCAATCCATTTAAGAGCCCATTGCACGCCTGCACCGCAGGCAAAACTCCAATCTTTTTATGCACCCACAGTGCTTCCTCAACAAGACCCATTTCAATCAAGGCAAGAATGAACACCCCAAACACATTGTGCGTGAATTTAGAGCTCTCTAACCGGTCAAGCGCAGAAAAAACAAAATGACACGCGCGTTGGGGCTTGAGAGAGATTTGGAGCTTCTGGATGAGGTCTTTTATCAAGCATCTGGATTTGGTGTATAACTTGGCCCTGGTTAAGACGTGAATTACAGCGGCAAAAGGCTGAGGATTCTCAGCCGGATTTATTCGTTTCGAAACGTCATTGAAGCAACCGAGGGCTTGGGCAGGGGTTCTGGAACTAAGAATAGCGTTTGTGAGATCAGAAGGTGAGGGAGGCAACAGCGAAGAATAAGAAGAAGATGGTGACGAACATAATGTTCCTGAAATGGTTGAAGGGCGATTCTTGAGGCAGATAAGGGTGGTTCTTCGAAGAAATAACTTCACATTGCTCAAGTTGAGACGGGACGGATCCATCTATTTGGTCTGCTACTACATGTTTTTCCCAACATCTCGGGTAAAATGAGAGCGAGTGAACGACATCCGTAGTTTGGGCAATTGAAAACGGCATGCCGCTCTATACATTTGCACTGTGCACAAACGACACTCGTTTCCATCGGACTGCGTAAACGACAAACAGCTGATGGTTTAAAACCCTTATTTTACACGCCAAAGTGCTCCTTCATAATTTTCACAGGTAGAACGCTTAACAACATAAATTGAGTCGGATTGTTAACCATAAAACCGACGACTTGGATTTGGGAATTCGTATATCTTTTCCCGGAAGTTTAATATTTTACTATAAGATTGCCGATTACAACGCCGCACAACGCTATTCTTTAAATGTTCGTTGAGGAATCAATTCCCGCCAATCCAATAAGCAGCTCCAGAGCTCTTCAACAGAACCTCTTCTCTCTAGTACAGAGCTGCAATACCCTCAAGAACCTGCACCAAATTCATGCCCAAATAGTCACCAACGGTTTCACTCAGAAGAATTACATTCTTGTCAAAATATTGTCGTTCTATGTAGCTTCTGGTAACCTCGAACATGCTCTTAGAGTTTTCGAGGGTATCAATAACCCAAGTGCCACTGTCTGGAACCAGATCATCAGAGGCCATGCTCGGAGTGGAACTCCGAGAAAATCCGTTGAGTTGTATAATAAAATGGTTGCGACGGAGGCTGAGCCAGATGGGTTTACGTATTCGTTTCTTTTAAGTGCTTGCGCGAGGGCAGGGTTGTTGAGAGAAGGGGAGCAGGTGCATGGAAGGGTTCTAGCAAATGGGTATTGCTCGAATGTATTTGTCCAGACGAATTTGGTTAATTTGTACTCGGTGGGTGGAACAAATAATGTCGGGTATGCGCGGAGTCTGTTTGAGGAAATGGGTGAGAGGAGTGTTGTGAGTTGGAATTCTTTGCTTGCGGGCTATATTAGGTGTGGGGACATTGATGGGGCACGGAGTATTTTTGATGATATGCCTGAAAGGAATGTTGTATCTTGGACGACCATGATTTCAGGGTGTGCTCATAACGGGAGGTGTAAGCAAGCTTTGTCTTTGTTTGGTGAGATGAGGAGGGCCCATGTGGAAGTGGATCAAGTTGCATTGGTTTCAGTGTTATCTGCCTGTGCTGAATTAGGAGATTTGAAATTGGGAAGGTGGATTCACTGGTACATTGAAGAGAGAATGAATCCTAGAAACCAGCCATTATTGGTGTCTTTGAACAATGCACTGATTCACATGTATGCTAGCTGTGGTATAATTGATGAAGCTCACAAAGTTTTCAATATAATGCCATCAAAAAGCACGGTGTCTTGGACAAGCATCATCACAGGTTTTGCAAAGCAGGGACGTGGAGTAGAAGCTCTTGGCATCTTTAGGTCCATGCTAAGCTCGGGAGGGAATCAAGTAAGACCTGATGAAATAACCTTCATTGGAGTTCTGTGTGCCTGCAGCCATGCGGGACTTGTCACTGAGGGCCGCCAATTTTTTGAGGGCATGAATCAAACTTGGGGAATCAAACCACGGATTGAGCATTATGGGTGCATGGTTGATCTCTTGAGCCGTGCTGGTTTCCTTGATGAAGCATATAGGCTCATTGGGACTATGCCCGTTAGGCCTAATGATGCGATTTGGGGTGCTCTCCTTGGTGGTTGTAGAATTCACAAGAATGCCGAGCTTGCCTCCCATGTTGCAAAAAAATTGGCAGTTGAGCTTGACCCTAAGCAAACTGCCGGGTATCTTGTGCTCTTGTCAAATGTGTATGCAGCCGCTAAAAGGTGGCAAGATGCTATTACTGTGAGGCGAAAGATAGTTGAGCTTGGTGTAAGGAAGCCTCCAGGCCGAAGTTGGGTCCAAGTTAATGCCGTTGTACATGAATTCGTTGCAGGTGACAGATCCCATAAACATGCACCTTTAATATATAAGATGCTTGGTGAGATTACGCGACAAAGCCGGCAGGATGGCTACACACTGGATGTAGTAGAGGCATTTCTGAATGCGGAAGAACAATGAGATAATTTGGTTGACCTTTTGCATGATCGACATCCTACTTTATCTGGACGTACTAGAATTTGAAAGGTCCCCGCAATCAGTAATTACTTTAATTCACGAAGTTGCTCTTGAAATCTTGGCTGACTTCAGTATCAGAGACTCAAAACCACTCAAGCACCTTAATTGGAGAACCCTTCACAGGGAAAGGGCTTGATGCCTTTGCTGCTGATCTGTTCCCTATGGACCCTTTCATACACTAAACCTTTCAGTATAGAACCACTCTTAGCTCTTGATAGATGGGTCAAACGAAAAGACATGCACAGTTCTCTGTGACTCTTTCTATAACATGTTTGTATTCTAGGATTAAACTGAACTGTAAATTAATAGATATTGAAGCTTTCTTGCAGTTCACTAGATTCGACTCATTCGATTATGCATCTCGTTTGGATAGTTATTCCGCTGCTACCACATCTCCAGCTCTTGAAGTGTCGTCTCGTCGAGGAGAACATCACGAGGCACATAACATTTGCTGTGTGAAAAGCTGTAAGCGAACACAAAAATTACTGAAGAAATTTATATTCATAGACGTACGTGTCCTATTTTCGTATTTGGCCAGTCAATATGCTTCATTTGTGATTCTCCATGGTTATACGGCTCATTATTGTTCTGGTATGTACGAGACCAACGGTTAATGTTCTTATATTTCTCCATGGTTATATAAAATTTCTCTCAATCTCACGTCCATTCCTGTTTCTGAATAAAGCTAAGTGTTGCAATCATCGTAAATGTTCTTTCGACACATGTACCAAAGAAACTTCCTTTTCATACCGCTGTTATGGTATATCTGTAACGTGTGCATGGTGAGAATTTAGATGAACTTGGATTTAATTATTTCAAAATTTTCCAGAAACTACCAGGCCGACTTTGTACGGTACTAAAATAGAGCAGGACGAGTCTTATCTTCTCATAAAGATAAATAGAAAAGCTTCCAAAACCCTTCATTGGATCAAGTTAAACCCCTTTAAATGCACGTTAGACTTGGACTTACATGAAAATGCAAAAGATGCCGTGCACACAACAAAAGATCTTACCTCGCCAAACCCGTCACGTCAATGCTCTTACCAAAGTCAGATGGTGGTAATCTTGTCTCCCCTCTTCGTACGCGGTGGCGGGCAGAGCACTTCACATGACCGGGGTGTACCGGACTTCTAAATGTCTCGTGCAAATAAAAAAGCAAGCCGCAGCTGCCGTGCACACAACCTACAAGACGGAATGCGCGAGTAATTTAAGGCACTGCGGAGCGAGGACCGCATCAATTTTCTGGACAAACCCAAATAAGATATAGAGACTCTCTTCAATGAAACTAGAATTGCGACGAGATGGTTGAGGATATTCGCAGCGTATCACAATAAGCATGAAGTATCAAAGACAGCATCTAGCTCCGTGGGATACATAGTCATTAACTCGTCACTATCCTGTGTCATCGTTCACATCAAGTTAAGGTTCGATCGGACTTGGATAAGGTCAGTGAAAATGTCACTCTTGATCACGGTATCCGTACACTAGACATTCTTAACCGATTATCATTCAAATGGACACTAGCTTCTGATAACTGTCACTGTTTAGTCCTAAGTTCTTGGAAGAAGGAATTTGGAAATGATCCTAAAAGTATTCACCTTTGTATCAGAGAAAGATCATGCCAAAACAAGAAGAAATTGACAAATGGCAACGACCCTTTAGTTTCAGATTGAGTCGGGGGCTATAATAAGAATTTATGTAAATCGTGGGTTTGCTGGTCTCCTTTATAATTTTTTTTTTCTGTCCTATGTAGCTTTTATTATGATTTATGCTGATTGGAGTAGAATTTGTTGTCCAGACAAAATACGAGAATGTCAGATGGTTTAGGAACAGAAATGGGCAAATACTTTAACAGAGTTTGGCGATTACCAGTCCCAAAAGTTGTATTGAATTGGAGGAAATCTGAGGTCAAACCTATTCAGAAGCCAATTTCTGCAATTTCCATTCAAACATGTGGATTGGGTCAAGAAGAGACGTGGAGATCTATACATACATTTCAAACTTTTTACAAACCTAGATAAAAATTTTTAAAAATATTTCCCAAAATTTCGGTAAACAAACATACCCGACAACGCCCTCATGTTCAAGAATTGCTTGTAATGTTGGCTATTCAAAAGCTGTGTAGTTGTTCACAACGGCAAGGAACAAGATACCAAGCGTACATCTCGCACTTAACTTCTTGGCCTGCGTTTGTGGCATTTCACGCGATGTCTCAGGCGCATGTTTAGGCCCGGCCCATTTCGGCCTTCTTAGCAGAAGTGTGTTTGTTAAGAGTTCGAAGATAACAGACCCCTACGGCACCGCTCCTCGCGTTCAAAGTCTTAAACTTTACAGCAATTTAGAATCGGCAATTGGATGATACGTGATCGGGGGTGTCACCTGAAAGCCACCACAGGAAGTAACCCTACGCCCCCTTCTCCCTATACATAAACCGAGGACTCGGCTCGTTTTCCCTTTCATTCTTCAACATTTAGCTATCTTTGAATTTTAGAGAGACAGTGACGTTGTTAGAGAAATCGAGATGAGCGAAGCGAGATCTGAAATCGCGTTCTTCGACGTGGAGACGACGGTGCCCACCCGAGCCGGACAGGGATTTGCACTATTGGAGTTCGGAGCGATCCTGGTGTGCCCGAGGAAGCTAGAGGTGCTCGAGAGCTACTCCACCCTGATCCGACCCTCCAACCTCTCCCTCATCTCCTCATTGTCCGTACGCTGCAACGGCATCACCCGCGACGCCGTCATTTCTGCCCCTACCTTCCGCGAGCTTGCAGCTCGGGTCTACGACATTCTCCACGGTCAGTCAGACTATCTCTTGCTCTCTTTTTGTCTCTGTTTGGTCTATGGGAAAATGGAGGGTAAACATGGGTGTAAAGTTTTAATCTTGTGTCACTTAAAGTTGGGAATTGTTTTTTTTTCCTTTTCTTTCTTTTATTCTAGCGTGTTTGCCAACCCAAAATATTCTAAAAATATGTATCCACCCAAATTGTTTGAATAAAAACATAACTCTAAATTTCGATTTAAGATTAAAAATAATAATTTTTAAAATAATATTTCATCCCATCAAATCATATCTTTTTTTTTTTTTGGTTATAATAAACATAAAAAATTGAAGGATGCATCTAGTATTTATGTTTGTACGCATCTTAAATGATTAACATGTTTGTTCGCTTCGTTACAGGACGGATTTGGGCAGGTCATAATATATTGAAATTTGATTGTGCTCGGATCAGGGAAGCATTTGCAGAGATTGGTCAGCCAGCACCAAAGCCGAAAGGTACGATTGATTCATTGGCATTGTTGACTCAGAGGTTTGGAAGGAGAGCCGGTGACATGAAGGTATACAACTCTCTATGCTGGAAGAACTCAAAAGAATCGTTCTCGATAACAATTTCTGCTAACTTGCAAAAGACCATTTTTAATATTTGCTGAATTGATCAGTTATGAAACATTTTTCTAAGCACAAAAAAGGATTAAAGCGCTGTGGATAAGTGCAGCAATTTGGACGAGTTTGGATGCATGGTATACGGATACCCCAATTTGTTCGATTTTCAAAAGCATTTGGGATGCTTGCTTTTCAGCTATAGGAAGTTTATTTTTGTAGTTGATAGTCTTGAGCTATCCGAGGTTGCATGAATGCGCTGGACTCTTTTTTCTCTCTCTCTTTTTAATGGTTTATGTTGTTATCAATACTGTTTATTTCTCCACTGGACTAAATTTGGAAATTACCTTGTGAGTTGTCTCAAGGGTCATATTTTTTTCATGAAAATAGCAAATTCCGGGTCTTCTTTCTCCTAATATTAAGTGCTAAAACTTATCTGTTACGTGAGTAGGCGCATCTAAGGCTATAGCCTTTTTTTAAAACCCATTTTATGAGTTTCAAGTTTCTCTCTCGAATATCTCTTCATTAGCATATGATTTCCTCTTTTCCTACTTCTGTTATTGGGAATTTGGGAATGTATATTTCTTGCGGGACTGGTCGGGAGATTTGATCCCCTCGGCCCAACAACATGGCCCCCCAAAAAAACCCCAAAGCAAAATAAATGTAGAAGAAAACCAGGAACTTGTCTGAGTTCACTTTGCTTGCGCCTGTGTTTGGTCACTGGGGTGAAAATTTAGGTAGTCAATGACTCTAGTTAGCAAATTTTTCACAAATATTATTACCTTTAGAGCCTGTGCTTGTCTGGCATAGAAGCAGCCCGGTAATTTATCTTAGCTTTATCAATGTCTTAGATATGGTTTCCAGAGTATATTTATTACTAGTGTTTATAAGTTATCAGTTGGATACTGTGTTGTGTTTTGAGGCTGCATAGTTGTATTTTAGATTTTGTTTTATCCAAAATTTTGAGGTATTGACTAACTTCTATTTCTCTTTCTCCCTTCAGCTGGCCACTCTAGCGACTTATTTTGGGCTTGGACAGCAATCACACAGGTAATCTACAAAACCCACTGGAAACTGTTTTAGCTACATTTTGCTTTTAGATTAGCCAGATATACTCTAATCTTTTCTACTGATTCTTCAGGAGCTTAGATGATGTTCGGATGAATCTTGAAGTTCTCAAGTATTGTGCAACAGTATTATTCTTGGTAATTTCATGGCTGTTTGATTCATAAAACTTATTCTATAGCATAAGGCAAGCCATTACTATCCACATTGTGATAAGTGTATTTTGCTTGGTAAATAAAAGTAGCACCAGCTCAATTTCCCCTCTATGAATTTGATTTTTTCTATTCCGAAATGTTGGATAATGGTCTCACATATGAGAAACACCGATCACCTAATATAGTATGCCATCTGAATTTTGAATGTTCTCTTCTAAAGTTGGGTGATGCAAGCCTACCTGAAATTCAGTTGGCGGTGTATTAATTCACTCCCCTTTGTGGCTCATCTTGTGCATTCTGCCAAAACTTGACTGCAATTATTTGCGTGGATCATGCTTATGCTTGGACACATTTGTTCCATGAATTAATTTGGTTTACATTTAGTTCTAAATTGCTATCGAATATCATCTGTCTCCCATCTTACTTTTACTTCTTTGAACTTCTTAACCATCCATCGATTTCTTAAAATTGCACTCTTGACTGCATAACCCCTCAAATGAGATGGCCTTACTGGGGAGAATCAGTGAAGTACAATGCAATCTTTGTACTCGTACTTTTGTTCTTATACACGTGTGCTGACTATGTTTCCAAGTTTCACTAGTTCTACTTGGACATATGCTGGCACCTCAGATCGTCCATCCCCGATGCTTAAGCAGGACAAGTATTACGTCCATCCTAGGCAACTTCGTGTTAGACTTGGTAGCGTGGCTGGTTTTATTGCATTTTTATATGGTTGGTTGTATGACTGATGGAAATCAAACAAACATACAGGAGTCAAGCCTCCCAGACATATTCACAGCAAACAGTTCGGTTTCTCCAAATGCTACTACTAGAAGTCGTAGAAATTCAAACTCAACTCCTGATGGCATGATCCTAGACAAGAATATTGCCTCGTCAAGTAGGTTAAGAAATGATATGCTATCTCCTGCGAATCAGAAAACAGAGGAAAATCATCCAATACTATCACTTGTGACTCACAGCATAGCAGAGGAAGTCGAACCTAATACATCTGAACGAGATCCTTTTGACATGGCCCTTCTAAGAACTGAATCAAAATCCCTTGAAACTGACATCAGTATCAAAGGAACTCTAGATTCTTCTGAGATGTCTTCTACAGCTTCTGTCTTAGAGGGTTGCACTGACTTGGGGGGATTTTTAGAGCCTGATGAAGTTTCTGTTCCTGCTATCAATGCATCCTTTGTCCCATTTTATCGTGGAAGTCAAAGAATACAATTATTGCACGAAGGTGTCATTTTGCAGCTTCATTGTACCACTTTGAAAGTGCGGTTTGGATTAAGTACGAAGTTTGTTGATCATGCTGGCCGGCCACGGCTGAGCTTTGTGGTTAATGCATCAAAGAGCTTGTGTAAGGTCCTCGATGCATGTGATGTTGTAGCCCAGAAGCTCTCGTCAGATTCTGGTAGGAGCTCTGAATGGAGGCCCGTTGTGACCAGGAAAGATGGCTTTGTCAACTACCCTACAGTGAGATTGAAGTAAGTTATCTCTCCCCCTCTCTCTCGTGATTAAGAGAAAGAAAAAAGATTGAAAAGGAAAGATGGAAGAAACTGCATCGATTTAAGCAGTATAATGACGGCTTAGACTCCAGTCCAAATTATTCAAGCTAGTTAACTTGTGCATTCTCTATGTAGTAGGAATTTGGAGCACCTTTGATAGTGTGCAGGGCCCAGCCAGCTCGTGCAGGGGTTGATGGCCCTGGAGCAAGTCTGCACACTTGCATTGCGGCCATGGTGTTCCCTGCCTGCAGGGACCATGTGCGCATGCTGGCCCATGCATGCAAACTAGCCTCTGCTTCCACTGACTCGTTTTTTGAAATAGTTTCTTGATTTATTCTTTGCATTTGTCTAATTTGCAAGCACATGGGGTAATGATGCCAGTGCTATCAAGTACCTAATTGAATGAAGTCACCTGATCTGATACGCAATTCCTTTGTGACAACAGTATTCCAACTGCTATGAGTGGAGATACGGCTGTATACGCGACTGAGATGTATCAAAAAGAATCTTCCGGCAGTGTGCAAAGGCTTGTGTTCAGTCAATTTGATGCCGAGGAGCTCGGTACCTTGTTCACTCCAGGGACCTTGGTGGATGCATTCTTTTCCTTAGATCCATATGACTATCTCCAGAATGCAGGCATTCGCTTGGTGGCCAAAAAATTGATTATCCTTTCCAACTGATGGAAGAAATAGAATCTCTGGTTTGTCAAAGTAAATATGTAACATGGCACTAAGTAGACTAACATATACAGATAAGAATTTTTTTTTTCGTGCAATTAAGGTTAGGAAAGGATGTACATGGGTTCTGATATCTGACTGAAATTTAAGTGCAAATTCTGTTCTAATTCAAACTCATATTTGACCTAGAATTAGATACAGACAGGCGTACGTATTCTTTCTTCTTTTGCCGACGACATGTATTTGCTGTCTATATGATCACAAACATCAATCATAATTGAAGGAATACTAGAGCATGTTGCAAAGCTCTTATTTTAACCCTTTTTTCTTTATTTATTTATTTTTTGGTTTACTTCTCGGCAAGATGAAACCCGTGTTGCAGCTGTACTTCAGAAAGTACCGGTGCAAGTGTATACGCGTCCTTCATCCCTATAAAAACCGGTGCAAATCGGAGGGATTTATATTGGAGTTGACCGTACGCTCCCCTTGACATATTGGGGAATAACGGTAGAAAATGACGTTACGGGAGTTGCCCTCGGAGTCAAGTCCTTGGGTTTAGGGGTGTTCATTTACACCGGCGGTGACCGTTTTAACCGCTAAAACCGTCACCGCTACCGGTACCGTAACCGATAAGGACGGTTATTGTGCCTTAGCGGTGCGGTGACGGTGTCAAATATGTGATTCCGTTAATTTGCGGCCTACACTACCGTTAACAGAGGCGGATCCAGGGGGTGCGGCCCCCATTGGATCGGCCAAAAAAAAATTTTAGATGTAAATTTTTTTTTTTTTTAAATAAGTTGGTCTGGGCTTATGGGAGCCCGATCCCCATAGGCCCAGACCAACCCTGGTGTTAAGTCTGCAGCGTCTGGGCCTTTGGGAGCCCGACCCCCATTGGCCCAGGCCATCCAAAATTTTCCTTCAGGGCCTGGGCCTATCTTTGTTTTCGATATCTAAGTACCTACCAGACATGCCTGCCGTAGCTCTCGTCGCGGCTGCCCCTGCTTCTAACTCCCGCCTCCTCGTCAATCCTCCTCGTCCTCTCCTCCGTCCCTCTGTTCCCCCTGCCTCCGCTGGTTTTCGGTACGCTTCGTTCTAACTTTTCGCTTTAGTTTTCGAGAAACAAAAACAAACTTAGAAGGGAAAAAAGAAGGAAGACGCGTAAAATTGATATCTCCCTTTTATTATCTTTCAATTTCCTGTGTACCCTTGTCTTGTTGTGAGCGTAATCTTTCTTTTCAGAGATGTCAGATTCTGTAGATAGAAATGAAGGGGTGATGGGGGAATACGTAAAGTAGTTATGGATGATTTGGTTTTGTCTGCATAATTTCACTATCTAAAGTCTTTCCCTTTTCTTATATGGGCGAAGTAGAAGTGGTATCCTTAAGATATTATTCTAAGCATCCGATGGAAGTTGTGGAAAACATCGAAACGAAAAACCTTTTTTTATTGATAATTTAAAGGAGTACAGATACACTTGAAGTCATAAAACCGTATATTGGGTTGTAGCAGATTTGTGTGTGGAAAACAGATTGGATAGTACTTAGTAGAAATGAATTCACAACAATATTTGTTTTTTTAATTTTTTCCTTGAGCAGACAACAAAACTTGCTTCGGTAATAGGAAATGGGCGTTGTATCATATCACTAATATATCTCACATTTCTTAGTGCAGACTAATAATATCCTGTGGCGAGAATTGTGCTATCTGGCGAAAAAACAGAAAGAGCCTTCACTTTTACGGTGATGGTCTTGATCTTTGTCATTTTTGTGTATAGTCAGTAGAATTTGGAAGCCCTTTGTTTTTCGATGTAATTTGAAGCTACTAATCCTGCTGTTGGAATGAAAAAAATTGTTTCTTTTGTTGTTGTTGTTGTTGACGGCAGGAAATGTCCTTCCAAATTCAGTACTGCTAATCCAAACAGCTTCTTTAGAATGATATTCGTTTTGTTTAACGTTGTAAATGCTTTTGAAACACGAACCGGAACAGAAAGAGGGTATTTCTCTTAGAAGCTAGAAAGTACTTTGAAATCAAGTTCCAATCCCTCAATGAATCTCTACCTGTTTTTTCCTTTTAGCTAGAGAAAATAACATCAAATTCTTGTTTATTTAGGGAAAAATGAAGTTTCATACTGCTTGACTTAAATTCTCCAAGCTTCTAGCTTCATGGGTTAGAAAGCATAATTTCACACTTTTACAATGTTTTAATTTCTATGCCCTGGATTTACAATGGAAATGGAAATAGAGCCATAGAGGGCTTATTTTGATTATCTCATAAGCAAATGATAATTAAATTGTTGGATATGCAGATTTTCCCATTGGCATATAGCCATGGCTCCAGTATCAGCACCAGTATCTTCAGAATCGATTAAGCCTAGAGGTCTTGTATCTGCTCTGTATTATGTATCCTGAAAATTGTTAAAATTATTGGCTAATTTGTGTGCATCTCCATTACCCTGGCATTGAAAGACTATAGTGATAATGCTGAAGTTACTTGAAAGTGAAAATTTAATGACGTCTTTGAGCTTTTTCTCTATGATTATTTTCTTTTTGCTTCTCTCTGTATGGAAATTGGGAATTTGACCTTGAGCTTGCTGATTCACACAATCTGGCTGATTTTACTTTGTGCAGATGTATGCATCGATGGTGTTGCACGTACGCCAATGGGTGCACTTCTTGGATCTCTTTCGTCTTTATCTGCCACAAAGCTCGGATCTATTGCAATTCAAGGTAAGAGTATAGCCTTTTCTTCTGTTTTAACTTCTGTTTTAAGAAAGGTTTATCGTGACCTTTTATTGAGTAATTTTCCATGTCCTTTGTAGCTGCCCTCAAGAGAGCAAATGTTGATCCATCACTTGTGCAAGAAGTTTTCTTTGGCAATGTCCTCTGTGCCAATTTGGGGCAGGCTCCGGCCAAACAAGCTGCATTGGGTGCAGGACTACCTAATTCAGTGATTTATACAACGGTTAACAAAGTTTGTGCATCAGGGATGAAAGGTGGACAATCTAATCTCATGAAATGTCAATTTATTTGTTTTCTGTTTAATAAGCTTGAAGTCTTTTTATTCAATGACTGATAATTTCCTATGGTATCAATTAACCTAACCATTTTGGTCATTGCAGCAACAATGCTTGCAGCACAAAGTATCCAGTTGGGCATCAATGATGTTGTTGTGGCTGGTGGCATGGAAAGCATGTCCAATGCGCCAAAGTATCTTGCAGAAGCAAGGTATATAACATTCCCTCATGTTTTATGTTTCGGTTTGGTGATATACCTCAATTGTCATCTCTCAGTCAGTCGTAGTACATAGTACGGTACGTGTATTCTAATATTTTTAATAGTTTTAGTCTTTAATTTTCGATATTGTAACTCTTAAGACAATTTTTTGCATTACGAATGAAATTTTTTTTTTTGTCATTTCACCTTTAAAATTCGACCCCCATAGATTTTGATCCTGGATCCGCCACTGACCGTTAACCACCCCTAGTTGAAACTTGAGATGATTATTGATTATGTGACATATATTTGTTGTACTTTTGTTGGAATATGTTAGTTGGTTTATGTCACATTGTTGCACACTTTTATTAGATTTTAGTATTTATGTTTGAATATGATATTATGTTGGACTTTTGGACAACTTATTATATTTGTTATGATTATGATATTATGTTGGAAATTTAAACTGCCCAAAACAGTGAAAAAAAATGAAAAATCCCAAGGAGAAAGCCTATTTTTTGGCACAACGGTTATACGGTTTAAGCGGTTACCGTATAACCGTTACCGTTAATACCGTTACCTGTAAGGGCGGTTATTGTGCCTTAGCGGTGCGGTGACGGTGTTAATTGATTCCGTCAATTGCGGTGACGGTGACGGTTTTCACCAAACCGTCACCTACACTACCGTTAATCACCCCTACTTGGGTTATAAGGAGATGCATGCGCTCAATGCGTAAAGTCTTCTCCTGGAAGAAAGCGTACCGATCGGATTTTCCAAAGGCACCTCACTTGGAAAATTCTTGACTAACAAAAGAAAGGAAATGTGATGGAATTCCAAACTCCCAAAACATTAAGTTTGCCAGTAAGAACGAGCCTGTAAACAACTTGGCCACGTATTTGGTTTACCTTAAAACAAGTAATTATTAGGTTCGGCAAAGCTGTCGTTGAACTTTTCTTTCTCGGAAGAAACTTCCACAGGGAATGTGAAATAGGAGCAGTGAAGCTAGCACATGCAGCAAGCTGTAAGCAGTAACAAAATTCTTGGTATATTCTTTTTGAGATTTATTGGGAAAGTAACTGTGGAAATAATCCCGAGTATATTCGGGAATCATGGAAAGAAATAAAATCCCGGATGTTATGGAATAATCAGGGATAGCAAATATTTGGTGATATTCGGTAGTTTTTATTTCAAAGATTATTTCCTTATGTATAGATCTCTCTATAGCACTATAAATAGAGAAGATGCATGTATATCGAATTAATATAGTCAATAAAACAAGGATTTCTTCATGGTATCGGAGCCAGGTTCTTCATTCGTGGGTCACAATGTCAGAATCCACGGTCGATAGTGAAGGACCGGGACTTATTCCCAACTCTACTCCGGCAGCATCAACTACCATGGGCTCGACTGGAATTGACCATTCGTCCTTCCAGCTCACGGTGGAAAAACTCAACGGAAAAAACTTCCGTGAGTGGGCTCAATCTCTCACACTTGTCATCGATGGCAAAGGGAGAATGGGATACCTTACCGGCGAAACAAAGCAGCCACCCTCTACTCAACCTACCGAATTCCAGAAGTGGAGGTCAGAGAACTCGATGGTGACCGCATGGCTGGTGAACTCCATGCAACCATCGATCGGTAAGACATATATGTTCTTACCCACTGCCAAAGACGTGCCAAAGACGTATGGGATGCCGTTCGTGAGACATATTCTGATGCCGGAGATTCGTCTCAGATCTTTGAGATTAAAACTCGACTGTGGCAATTGAAGCAAGGAGAACGTGATGTCACCGATTTCTTCTTGGAGATGCAGGCTCTCTGGCAGGAACTAGATCTCAGTTCCGATGAAGAGTGGGCATGTGCCGCCGACAGTGCCCGGTACCGGAAGACGCTTGAAGCGGAAAGAGTCTTCGAGTTTCTCGCTGGCCTGAATCGGGAGCTCGATGACGTTCGGAGCCGTATCCTTGGCCGACGTCCCCTGCCTTCTCTTCGAGAGACATTTGCGGAAGTCCGTCGTGAGGAGCACCGACGGAATGTCATGCTTCCTAAGAGCCTTCCATCTCACGGGTCCACCGAAGTCTCAGCCTTGGCCTCTAAAGGCTTTCGGTCTGGGCCCAGCCCAAAACAAAATCGTAACAAGCCTTGGTGTGACCATTGTAAAAAAACTGGTCACACCAAAGATACATGCTGGGAGATCCACGGCAAACCTGCCGATTGGAAACCAAGGCAAGGCCACCGTACTCATGGATTCCAGACTACTCTTACGCAACCACCAGCAGCCCCTCAAGTCGACCATGATGTCCCTTCCAACAGTTTCTCGGCTGAACAACTACAACAATTGCAACAGTTATTTTCCAAGTTTCATGCCTCTGGTCAGTCTCCCCAAAACCCTGCTTCCGCATCATTAGCTCACACAGGTAATTTTTCTCATGCCCTGAGCAGCTTTAGATCCAAACATCCTTGGATTATTGACTCAGGAGCATCCGATCATATGACTGGATCTTACCATCTGTTTTCGTCTTATTCACCATGTGCCGGAAATCTTAAGGTTAAAATTGCTGATGGCACTCTTTCGTCAGTAGCAGGAAAAGGACGTATTCAACTCTCTGATTCTATCATCCTAGAGTCTGTTCTTCATGTGCCTAATCTATCATGCAATTTATTGTCCATTAGCCAATTAACCAAATCCTCAAATTGCTCTGCTAAATTTCTTCCCTCTCTTTGTGTTTTTCAGGATCTATTATCGGGGAAGATGATTGGCAGTGCTAAAGAATATGAGGGGCTCTACTACTTTGACGACGCTTGTGTGAATGACCACGCGAACACTGTCATTTGTGACTCTGCATCTGTTTCTAGGGATAGTGATCTTTTATTATGGCATTTTCGCATGGGTCATCCCAATATTCAATATTTGAGACGATTATTTCCTTCTATTATGTCCAATAAAAATTCGTCTGATTTTCAGTGTGAAATATGTGAACTTGCGAAACACCACCGTACCTCATTCCCAACATCTTCGTATAAACCTTCTCTGCCATTCACCATGATCCATAGTGATGTATGGGGCCCATCTCGTATATTCACTCGCACTCACTCGAAATGGTTTGTCACCTTTATTGATGATCATACTCGGTTATGTTGGGTTTATTTGTTAAAAGAAAAATCTGATGTGCGCTCTGTATTTATAAATTTTCATTCAATGATCCAAACTCAATTCCAAACTCCTATTAAAATTTTGCGCACTGATAATGGCACCGAATATTTCAATTCTTTGTTGGGAGATTATCTTCTCCAACACGGAATCGTTCACCAAAGTTCTTGTGTCGACACTCCCCAACAGAATGGAGTTGCCGAACGAAAAAATAGGCACCTTCTTGAAGTTACACGTACCTTGTTATTTACTATGAATATGCCTACTATGTTCTGGGGGGATGCCATTTTAACAGCCACATATCTCATCAATCGTATGCCTAGTCGGATTCTCTCTTTTGCCACTCCTCTCAAAAAATTTCAGGCACATTACTCCACCTATCGTCTTGATTCAAGTCTTCCGCTCCGAGTTTTTTGTTGCACCGCATTTGTTCATGTTCATGCTCACCATCGTAGCAAATTTGATCCGCGAGCTATCAAATGTGTCTTCATCGGATACGCTCCTACACAGAAAGGATACAAATGTTATGATCCCTCCACTAAAAAGGTCTTTGTTAGTTTGGATGTTACCTTCTTTGAAACTACATCCTACTTCCAAAAGCCTTCTCTTCAGGGGGAGCCATTACGTGATGAAGCTCAGTTTTTGGATCTTGATCTCCCTCATCTTCAACCTGTTCTTACCACTGATCTTGCCAGCCACACTGAACCTGTCAAAATCATCACACACTTGAACTCAGGGGGAGATGCAGCCAAACAAAATGACAGTAGTAAACTACTAGTTTATTCACGCAAGCCGAAATCAACAGAAGTGGAGAGCCTCATACCTGAAGCATCAAAAGAGTCTGAACCGGTAACAGATCCGACTACCTCTCCATCTGGTAAACCTGCTTCCTCTGATATTGATTTACCTATTGCTCTTAGGAAGCAATCTCGGTCATGTACTCTCCACCCTATCTCAAAATTTATGTCCTATAATGCTCTATCTACATCATTTCGTGCTTTTACTGCTAACCTTGACTGTACAGAAATTCCACAAAATATTCATGAGGCCTTGAACATACCCCAATGGAGAGAGGCGGTATTGGAGGAAATGAGAGCCTTGAAAAAAAAACGAAACTTGGGAGGTAACGAACTTACCAAGAGGAAAGAAACCAGTTGGCTGCAAATGGGTATTCACCTTGAAGTATAAAGCAGATGGGACGATAGAAAGACACAAAGCCCGCCTGGTTGCCAAGGGATATACACAGACTCAGGGTATTGACTTCACAGAAACATTTGCACCAGTGGCAAAGTTGAACACAATCCGAGTTCTCCTGTCTGTTGCAGTCAATTCGAATTGGCCTCTTCAACAGTTAGACATAAAGAATGCTTTCCTCAATGGAGAATTAGAAGAAGAAGTCTTCATGACAATGCCTCCAGGATTCTGCAGAACTGGAGAAGAAGATCAAGTGTGCAAGCTTAAGAAGTCTCTATACGGCCTGAAGCAGTCACCAAGAGCATGGTTCGATAGATTTGCCAAAGTGGTGAGAAATCAAGGATACCAGCAAGGTCAGTCAGATCACACGATGTTCTTCCGGCAATCTGAAGATGGAAAGAAAACCATTCTGATTGTGTATGTTGATGACATCATCCTCACTGGAGATAATATAGAAGAAATGGAGAAACTGAAGAAAATACTTGCCACTGAATTTGAAGTCAAAGACCTAGGCCAAATGCGATATTTTTTGGGGATGGAAATTGCTAGATCAAAAAAAGGCATCAGTGTATCTCAACGGAAGTACATACTTGATCTCCTTAATGAAACTGGAATGCTCGGATGTAGACCAAGTGATACTCCAATAGAAGCAGGAAAAAGAAGAGAGGATGCTGGAAGACCAATTGAGAAAGAAAGATATCAGAGATTAGTGGGAAAACTAATCTACTTGTCACATACCAGGCCTGACATTGCTTTTGCCGTGAGTGTCGCAAGTCAACACATGCATTCACCAAAAGAATCCCATCTAGAAGCTGTGTACAAGATTCTCCGATATCTCAAAGGATCCCTAGGGAGAGGATTATTATTCAAAAAGGAGGAAAACAGAGGGATAGAGATATTCACAGATGCTGATTGGGCAGGCTCTGCAGAAGATAGACGATCTACCACGGGATATTGCACATTCGTATGGGGCAATCTGGTCACTTGGAGAAGCAAGAAGCAGAATGTGGTGGCGAGAAGTAGTGCAGAAGCTGAGTTTAGAGCAATTGCACAGGGAATGTGTGAAGGGTTATGGCTAAAGAAACTCCTAGAAGAACTACATGTTGGGATAGAGTTACCGATTAAACTCTACTGTGATAACAAAGCAGCCATCAACATTTCCCTCAATCCAGTTCAGCATGATCGGACAAAACATATAGAAGTTGATAGACATTTCATCAAAGAGAAAGTTGAAGGTGGGATTTTTTGTATGACATATGTCCCTACAAAGGAACAAACAGCTGATGTCTTCACAAAAGGATTGTCTCGGCAAAATTTTGATGAGTTTATCGGCAAGTTGGAAATGATTAACATTTACGATCCAACTTGAGGGGGAGTGTGGAAATAATCCCGAGTATATTCGGGAATCATGGAAAGAAATAAAATCCCGGATGTTATGGAATAATCAGGGATAGCAAATATTTGGTGATATTCGGTAGTTTTTATTTCAAAGATTATTTCCTTATGTATAGATCTCTCTATAGCACTATAAATAGAGAAGATGCATGTATATCGAATTAATATAGTCAATAAAACAAGGATTTCTTCAGTAACATTTGTACTTTTAATTGAAATATGGATCAAGTGGTTAAGTTTTAAACTCAGACATTGATTATGATATTATGTGAATTTATTAGATAAATTTTATTATTTGAAGAATATTCTCTGACAATACTGAACACTCCCTTTCTTATGGGCAGTTTTAACAAAGCATTATTCCCCATGTCCATCACTCTGCCTCTCTTTCTCAACGGTATCATTAGAACTCCATTATAAAAACAAACAAAAAACACAGTTCGGCTTGGTGTCCTACAAATCATGATGGTGTTCTAGCAATTAGACATTATCAAATCAACTCAAATCCGTCTCCACTTGAAGACTGTCTCAGGTAATATATGGCTCAGATTCTTTCTAAATTCTAAGTGTATACTGAACTACAATTGTTTACTTAGAATCTTAGATTATCGAAAGATGCACTTGTTGAGTTGCAAGGAATTATAAAGGACCTCTGCTTATGAACAACTACTGTGCTGAGCTCAAAAAAGGGCAAACGTCGAACCCAGTTTGCATTCTGTCACGTGATTAGCGTTGAGGACTGTGATCCAGCAGACATGAAACCTTCAACTTGCCTCGTTAGACAAGAAACAGAGTGCTTCAAATGTAGCCACGGTCTGCTATCTAAAGAGGGATCCTTATTGGTATTCTAAGCATGTGATGGAATTTCTTTGGTTCGTTATCGGTGTTTCTGTCACCGGTAATTAAGCACGTGGCATAATCTTGTTCCATTCTCAAGTCCCTGGACTTATTTAGTACATAATTGTTTCTTTCGCCATGGATTCCTTGTAAACTGAAATTGGGTACTGCTTACTTGCAGGATCATCGAAGCTGTAAACCTAAGTTCCTTTAGTCTAGGTAAGAAGACGGGGGAAGTTGAAGAGTAAACGCTGAATAATTGGATATTTGAGTTATATTTGATGACAAAGTTGAAACAATTTCTTTCCTTTTATTTCTCAGAGACCACTTTATAGAGGTTTGCCACTAAAACCATCCAATGTGTACCCAGAAAGCGCGTGTGTTCTCACTTTTGGTTGAATACGAGTTTCAACTATTTTTTACTTTCATGCTTTACTGTTGTAGCAGAGGTAAAGACATCTCTATAAAGGAAGATCTAATGCAAAAACGTTTTACACTTCTTGAGTGGTAATATGGTGAAATGTCTATATAATACGTAGATCTTTTTTTCCTCCTGGATCAGAATGTTGGTCTTTGAACTAAGGAGAGGATGGTTTCCTCATTTCCCAAATGTTTGTGGTGCTGTTGGAGTTTTCGATAATTTAGTGTCTCATAGTAGTACGAGATTGCTTTGAAGTGTTATGGCTATGTTTGGCTAATTCTCAAAAAAAATTCAAAAAATTTCCACAATCACTTTTTCATCAATTCTGTTAGGGTATTTTTGTGTTGGCATCATTCTGTGTCAAAATATGTCGTGATCGAGTTGTAATTTTGATCCCCACATTTGTTCAAGAGTTAAAGTTGATAGTCTGTCAAAAGTCGTCACGTTAAACTAGTGTTCGACCCACGCTCGAGCTCCATTTGAAAAAATTTCATACAAAGTCATCACGTTCAACCAGCGTTCAACAAGCGCTCGAGTGCTCAGTTATTATAATTTAAGACAGAAACATAAGCGTTCGATGAGCGCTCGACCAGCGTTCGAGCGACTTCCGACGAATTTCAAAAATTACTAATTTTTTTGACTTTCCTTGTGAAACCCTACTAGGTTTCATGGGAGGCTGACTAGAATAAAATTAAGGCTTCCATTGAGAATATTTGTGCCTCCTTCTTTGAGATAAAACTCCAGAAGATTTGTGCTTCAAGATTGATGAGTTTTTCTCTATTCTTCCATCAAATATCTTTGTAACATTCATAGTGTTGAAAGCGTGCTGAAGAACAAAAGTGTTCTTGGAGATCCTCAAGAAGAACCTCAGGGTGTTGAGATGAATGCCGCTTGGAGCGGGTCTGAGCAGAGTGCTTATATTATTACATCAGGGTTATCATAGACAAGCAATTGGGGTTGTCCGTGTTTGAATCATTGTTATAAGGATTTCTTATTAGTGGATTTCGGGTGGCTGCTAGTCCGGAGTGGTTTTTCTTTTGAATGAGTTTTCAAAGGTTTTCCACTTCGTCATCAAATTTCTTGTCTCTTTATGCTTTTGTGTTAATTTCTTTACAAGTTGATTTATTACTTGATGATTGTGTTGGTTGATTGATATATCTAGACTGATCAATTTTAGAACTTGCTTCAAAATTGGCACTGAATCATTATTTTTTAGATTTAACCTATTCACCCCCTCTAGGTGAAGTTAGGGTCTAAAATAGGTTTTTCAAATTTCAATACTTTTTTACAAACTCCAACAACCTTTAAGAAACTTTTCACCAATCCCAAGAGAATCTACACTACCTCCAACAAAAATAAACACAAAAAATATTTTCAAAATCACACCAAACATAGCATATATATCTATGGCTTTCGACTTTTAAGTTATTCAACATACCCCCTGCAATTACTTTGACGCGTAGAGATTCTCTCCAATTTGCTGATTGAATTGGATGGTCCAATTTGGAGAGAGATAAATACAGCATGTAAGTCTCAAAATGGGGTCCACACTATCCGGTTAGTGAATAAAGGTCATATTGAATGTTGTGAGACTCATATGATATGTCTATCTCTCTCTGAATTAGACTATCCAATTCAAACAACAAATTGGAGAGGATCATGATTCTACTCTGACTTCTTTACTTCAGCGCATAGGGGATCTCTAACAATTAATAATTTTAAACGACTGCTACTTCTCAGTAATCTCGGTGAGCTCATTTACATAAGTGGTTGATGCACTCAATGCTGAGGGGTCCCATATTGACATCCTCCGGACTTCTATGTTTACATGGAGAACAACATGAAAATGTTGAAGTACATCAATGAAGAATTTCAACACATTCCAGTAATCATCAGTAAGACTTTCATGTTTTCAATCTGCTAGCTTAAACGACTTTGAAATATTTAAGAGAGGAGATTGTATATTTTATTTCCTCTAACTTGTACTTACTTAATATATCTATAGTTTTCTTTTGTTCAGTGTAGTCAAGACAAGACCATACCTCTGTCATCTACAAGTGCCTACAACTTGGGGCAGCTGACTATCTGGTAAAGCCTTTATGCAGCGACGAGCTATCGAATCTGTGGATGTACAAGTGCAGGAGCAGGGAAACGGTTGGACTCACTTTGATGCATGGTTAGCGATATCTATTTTGGTCCTACACATGATCTGAACCCAAGTTAGTCGCATATTATTATAAAGCCAGTTCCCGAGATCAGTGCAGAATCTTCCACTAGTGTTCTCAAAAGCAACCTTTAGGCACTCAACTCGTGTTTTTTTTTTAGTCATACTGCCCCCAGGAGAGGGTTTAGGGTTTAGGGCATCCAAAGCTATGGAAAGACTTTCCTGTGACCTCACCTAACCTTGGAGTAAAGCCAACAAGATTATCAATGATTTGTTCTTGAGAAATAAAGGAAAAAAGTTCCTGAGCACACATCCACAGACAAGTCAAATCATCACCAAGAGTAGGTGAATATTAATTATATGCAGAGAATTTCAGTAAACTCTCTGAAAATCCATAAGTTAAATGCTTCAGGAAGTTGTGGATATCCCCTTTTCAGAATAGTCTTTGTTTGAGTTGTAGTTTCTGTTTGTATCGATTAATAAAAAGAACTTCTTTCTGCAGCTTTCTTTTCCCTTTCAGTATTTGAAGCACTGACATATGACTAATTAAATCTGGAAATTCCTTTTGAAAACTCACCATTCCTCATATAGCTCATGAAGGATTGAAAAAGAAAGAGAGTGGGTGAACTAAAACAGAGTTAGGAATCTGCATCTTCAGTAATCTAATAGGAGCAAAGCGCACATGATAGCATTCGAAGGTTTTAGCATTTCCATACAAATGCATGCGTACACAGAGACATTGGAAGAAACACACATATAACAGCACGCTCATATAGAAGCCAAAAATCTTTTTCACGTCCTGATTTATTAGTCGTTGAAAATTCAACTGCAAAATATATTTCAACAAGTAACAATGCTAATCATCATGAGAGACAGCCTAATGTTTTTAATTTTGCACCATTTTGATCAAGAAATGTGTAAAGAAAGACTAGTCATTGTTTTTTAAGTATAAAAAGGCCCTCAGGAGATGAATCATCATGAAGTCAGACCGAAATACACCATCACTTAAACTAGAGAATTTCACATGGTGCAAGGACTACCTGAGCTTAATAGGGCTACCGTGATTCTAACCGTCGTTAGGAACAAGCCCTGAATTCTAAGTACAACTCGCACACCACTAAATCACTGCACAGTTTGGCTTCTAACAATAATGTTGTAAGATCATTTTAGTAACAGGAAGTGCGTCCATCTGCTTTTTCTGGAATATTGGTAGAATATGATAAACATATGTTTTTGGTACCTACCTTGTTACTTTCTTGCATATTAGGTTTCCTATATATCAAGTGTGTATGGTCCTGCCCAAGCATACGGCACTTAAGGGGCCGGGGGAAGGAAGATTGTCTTCTTTAGGGTATTAAAGGAAGACTGGCCTGATTATAAAGACCAAAACAAAATGTTCTTCTGGATAGACAGAAGATCTTATTACTTAATTTTAGAGGGGTCAAAATGTAAAATAAAATATATAAGAAATTCATCTGGAAAAAGATATTCACGTGGATCTTGTACGATTTAACAGCCACATTTTAGTCCTGCAATTACTTGCACGAGGGGCATTGGTCTTCAAAGCCCCGCACCCTCTCTTGTTTCCCCACCCACCCAGCACCCCTACGGGGGAGGGGGGAGCTCCGGCTCTCTCCACCCCTCCTCCTTCTTCCATTTCTTTTCCCCTCCTCCGTCTTCTCTCCCCCTTTCTCTCTTCCGGTCGGTTTGGTCTCCGGTTGTGGTTGGTTTTGGCCGTTTTTGGTGTTTTTTTTGCCGGTTCTTTCTTCTTGCTTTTCGGTGGTTTCCGCTCATTCCGAGGGGACACGCGCCGTCTGGCGAGCTTCAGGAGGTGCCGCGCATGGGAACCCCGGCGGCCCGCCCCTCAAAGATCGGCGCGTGGCGCCCCACGCGGTGCACGTGGATCTCAAGCGCCGATCGCTCTTGGCGCGCGTGCGGCGCCCTCCGGCCCCCGACCTCTTCCACTTTTCGCCGACCAGGACTCAGCGGATCATGGCCTCCATTTTCCGCTGTCCTGTCTTCCTCCGGCGGCCACCCGCCGCCGCCCACCGACTGACCGACCAGAAATAACCCTGTTTGGGGCGACCCATATGTTTAGGGCTTGGTTTATGTTCAGTTTTCGCCCGTTAGGGCCTGCCTCTATGTTTAAGGCTGCTTATGTTTTAATTCTGTGTTTTCTGCTTGTGTTGATTTTTTTATTGTCTCGTTTATCTTTTTAGGCATATTAGCTTGTATTTGCTGGCCTCTGTGGCTTGTCCGTCCCTTCGGGGACTTTGTAGGACCTTTGGGTCCGTTTGCTCGTTGGCTCGCCGGCTCTTCGGAGTGTTTGGTACGCCTTTTAGAGCCTCCTGAGGTGTTAAAACCTCCTTGATCTTATCTAAATACATATGCTACTTATGCTTAAAAAAAAAACAGCCACATTTTAGATCCTTATTCCGGCTAGTGGATACTGAAAGGATACAGACAGCTTTTGTTCATTTGCCATCGGAACCTCCTTTTGGTCGCCCTCTGGCCCCTCTCACCATCTATGCCGGTTGTTTTGCCTACTCCGCTAGCGTCCCTCTCCTGCAACCCTGTTGTCGCTGGCCAAACCGCGTGGCATCTACCTTTTTCTACTCTAAAATCTTTTTCTTGCTTCGTTTAAATTTAATTCTTTTTTACATGGTTTTAGATGATTTGGGATAAGGTAAGTATAGGAATGAATGAAATCGAAATGGTTAATTTCAGTTCCGTTTCGGTATTGATTGAAATACAATTTTTTTATTCTGGTTGGGCACGTGGGTTTTTTTGGGCCCTAACGAGCTAAAAGTAGTTTTTTTGACCAAATTTTTAGAATATTTTTAATATTATCCATCATAAATTAATAATAAAGGTAAACATTCAAAAAAATTCTAGATTCTAAAATAAACATTCAGACAAATTCGGTACTTATCATGGGGATGTTTGTTTGCCAAAATATTGGGGAATATTCTCAAAATTTTGGGAATCTTTACTTTATTGAGATTTATTGGGGTTTGTAAAAGGTGAAGTATGTAGATGTAAAAGTTAAAAATTTTAGAGTTTGTTTGGTTTGTCCGATTTGTTGAGACCCCAAATATTTGGGGTCTCAAACATGCCCCATATGTTATACTTTATTTTGAGCACTATTTTAATTTTATTTTTTTAGAAAAATCGTAACAAGATTCCGGTTCCAATTTTAAAAATTGTCAAAAATGACTTTCGGTTCCGATTCGACATATACCGAAACTGGAATCAAATTTCCGGAATCTAAAGTGGAACAAAAAATTCTAATTCTTATCAGAATTTTTACCCACCCTTAATTTGGGAAATCTACCGCGTTTCCTTTCCCCTTTGGAGACGATATACCTAGTGATGTGTCATTGTCTCGGATCCTTCTAAACTACTCACGTACCTCCATGCGGCATGTTCTCCACCTTCCCTCGACCCAAACAATTATGAGCTATTTTTATTTTGTGATAAGGAAAAATCCAACTCAACAAACGTTTGGAAGTAAAACCCACTAAATCATCAATAAATAGCAAGTGGGTGTAACCTCCAATACTATGTAATTTCGTAAATGAATTGCACGGTACAATTTGAAGAGAGAGATTTTATATTATTTGTATAAAATTTAACATAAATCTATAATAAAATCTACTTACTTTATTTATCTTTTTTTTCAAATTATACTATATAATTAAAAAAAGATATAGGATCTCTATCTCCCATCAGAGCATTCCTAGTAGGTTCTTTATTCTAACATTTTGGTTAGAATAGAGAACCAATTTAACAAAAAAGTCAAAAAACACACTTTAACAGCTTATCTATTTTAACAGTTTTTAGCTAAAAATTTTAACATGTGAACAGTGGTTCTCTATGTTTAGATAACCACTGTTCACTTCTCTATAATAAAATATTAATATTTTTCTTATTTTTTTCTTTTTCTTTCTCTTTTCTTAATACATTTTAGACTAAATAAAGAATAACTTAATACATTTTAAATTAAATAAAGACTAACTTAATATATTTTTAAAAATATGATCGTTAAAATAAGACGACTATTTATAAATACGACCGTTAGGATAAGAAAAATTTTAAAAAATCTAATCGTTGAGATAAGATAAACTTAAAAATGCTGAGCGTTAGGAAAAGACAAAAATTAAAAAATCCACCCTTTTTAGGATAAGACAAATATTCAAAAATATAACCGTTACAATAAAACAAATATTAACAAATATAAATGTTAGAGAAATAATAAAGAAATCTTTGAATAATAATATTTAAATAGAATAGTAAAAGTAGATGGTTAAAATAGAGAAGCTGTTGTGGGTGTTTTTAAAAAGTTGATAGTTAAAATAGAGAAGTGTACTTTTTAGTTAAAATAGAGAGCCAAATTTAAATAAGTTACTAGGAATGCTCTGACGAGCTTTTTTTTTTTTTTTTTTCTTCTCAATCATTCATCAGTTTCGTCCTTTTGCCTCTTCATTGTTCTGCAACCACCTTTTCAGGTTTCACCTTTTTGCTATCATACGCGCCTAGTCCCACTTCCAATTCAACCCCCTTACAGGCTCCAATCAATCTAAGACCTTTTGTCAAATGAAAATATCACGTTATTGACAAAAGGTCCAAAAAAGCGTAGATAAAAAAAGGACAAAAGGTCCAAAAGCGGAGATAAATATACGAATCTCATTCGATGCACCACAAATATCTGCCCCCCTCCGGCCCCACTTTCCCAGCACTTTACTTGACTCCCGTGCCCGACTATTGTACCATTAACTAGGTTATATTGAATTTCGAGAATTTTGATATGTTTTGAGAATTTTTAGATGAGTTTAATTTTATTAGTATGTGTGTTGTAATTATTTGTATATAATATTAAAAATGATATTTAATTATAAAAAAATTTGTATTCTGAAAATTCAAAAGAATCTTGAGAATTCAACAAAACCGAACACATCCATTGATTTTTAAAAATTGACATAATAATTGAACTCAAATTTTTTTTATAAATAAGCTCTCCAGATTAATAAAAACCAATCGATAGCTCACTAAATTTGATTTTAAAAAATCCGTACACTAGCTACTCAAAACGTTAATAGTAATTTATTTGTAACTTTAATTTAAGTAATAATTTATTTTTAAAGGGAATATTTATCTCAACAAATTATTTATTATTATTTTATTCACAATAATTTATTTAATAACATTTTCTATTTTTCGCAATTCAACCACATTTTCTTCCCTTCACGTCGCCCAAATATATTAGGAACTCAATAATCGCATTTTGGTCTTTCCACTATTAGCCAATGGGAATCTCCACGTGACGTGGCGCTGGAATTCGATCACATTTCATTTCCTCATTGGCCGAAATCTCCACGTGGCGTCTCCTCCTCCTCCCTATCTCCATTCTCCACGAAACTATCCTCTCCGCTTTTTGCACTTTCCCCCTCCTCCCTCTTCCCCTACAATCCACACCTTCCACGTCCTCCCTTTCGCTACCCTGCGCCAGCTGCCCACTTCACCCGCTGGCCACTGCAATCCATCTCGGCCCTTCGTTTCGCTACCCAACTGGCGCACGTTAGCCATCCGATTCTATCCAATTAGATTAATATTGGATTAATTAGCATAAAACATTTCTGTTAAGTACCCTATGCTATAAAAATCTGTTGTTTCTTATCCAGAAGGCTGAGATAACATACTTCGATCTCCGTTTTGCACCAAAGGCAAATAGGTGCATCCACGCATCCTCTGCCTTACGCTACTTTTCGCCGTTTGCCGGTGATCCGAATCCAGCCATCGGTTGCCGGATGGCCCCATCGCAGTCTCTAGTCTCCGCCGTCGATTGATTAGCGTCTTTACCTTGTTAAAGGCTTTCTGTGGTATTATTGTAGGGGAGCCTCCCTTGCCGGCTATGGAAAGAGATAACTTGCGCACTTAAGAAATTCATGACAGACTTAGCAAAAATAAAGAAATTCATGAAAGCTTTTTGGTCTGGACGGATGGTTCCTGGTTTTTTCATGGAGGATGCTCCGATCTATACGCTAGAGTATAAAGCCCTAATTAAGGTTTTTTGACGATTAGTTCTCCATGGAAGTTCTGTAGAACTCAATTTTTTATGTAACCAACCGACAAAAGAAGGGAAGTCTGAGAGTGTGGTTTTTCGATTAGAGGAGGCTGAATTGGAGCTCTCAGAGTCCTTTGTTGCAAGAAAAATGGAGCGTAAGGAGCTTAATTTGAATAGAGAATGTGGCGCTGGGAATAATTGTAAAGGAGGGGATGGGTTTATAGATAGGAGTAAAGTGAGGATTCTGTTGTGCGATAACGACTCCAAGAGTTTGGAAGAGGTTATGACTCTTCTTCTGAAATGCTCTTACCAGGGTATATATTGCTTCCTCTATCTATTTATATGTTTATTTTTGCTTTATGATACGGTTTATGTGATTCAGTTTTGTTGCGGGCATGATTCTTTGGTACTCAATATTTTTAATTTCAATTGTCTATGTTTAAAGAGTGTGGTATGAGTGTGAGTTTTAATACAATAGAGTCGATTTAGCTCATAGAGTATATTGGCGATGCAGGTTTTTAGATGATGAGAGCTTCAAAATTTTGTGATATTTATGAATGCTTGCTTGTTATACTTGGTAGAGTTTGAATTATGCAATCAGGCATTAGGACTTGCCAAGTTGAACTTAGTCCTGATTTCAGTACAGCTTTTTCTACTGTTTTCACCTCCTTTTATTTTTAATAAAAATTTCTTACTTATCAGAAAAATGAAGAACGAACTTATAGGATCTGCCTGGTGTCTGAACTCTTCTTTTTCTCTCACTCGATTTACTCATTACACTTGAGATTTCTCCTTGGATATCCATTACTGATCTTGGTTATTTTCTTTCACTCACCTAAACAAAAAGTGGGAGAATAATGTGAAATCCGTTTTGTAAGGAAATTATGGTGGATTGACAGAATCTGGAATTAAAAATAAATCACCTTTGTTTGGAGATTAAGTACATATAGGATGAGTTTGGAAGGTGACTCCCAAGAAACAAGAAAGAAAGGAGTAACTCCAAAGACGAGTTTGCTTTTCCATATTTTTTTTAGGATTGCCCAACTAAAGGCCAATTTAAGAGGCTTATAAATCTTGTATGGACTTTAAGCTGTAATAATTCTTAACACATGGTTTGCTCGATAATAAGTGCATCTTTTAACTATCTTATTGTTGTTTCAAAGCATTCAATGTCAATGGCCTATGTGAAGCAGAACGGACAGAATTTACTGCCGCTTGTCACATTTGTAGTGTTCAACACTGGTGGCATCTAATAACAGGATTTCCTTTCTCTTCTTCTCTGACTTTCTATCTCTTATACTTTAAATGTCATTGCTTTGCAGTGACTGCGGTGAGGTCAGCTAGACAGATGATTGATGCACTGAATGCAGAGGGAGCTAACATAGATATTATACTTGGTGAACTTGACCTCCCTTTGGCCAAAGGCATGAAGATGTTGAAGTACATCAATCGGGACAAAGAGTTACGGCGGATTCCTGTGATCAGTAAGTTTGTATTGGTTTATCACTGGGAATATTTTTGATAACGATCTATCTTTATGGTAAATTATAGCCTGATCTTTGTTATTCAATATATTTTTTCCGTTATAAGTGATGTCGGCACAAGATGAGGTGTCTATTGTCGTCAAGTGCTTGAGGCTTGGAGCAGCGGACTATCTTGTGAAGCCCTTACGCACTAATGAGCTATTGAATTTGTGGATACATATGTGGAGAAGAAGGCACATGGTTTGTTTCATATGACTCTGATAGTTTGCTGACACATTTTCTGTCTGCCAAACCCCCACCCCTTTCTTTGTACATACATTTCCCTATGTATTTAAGTATACTCGATACTCAATGCTGCAAATTTTGCATACAATGCAAATGTAAGACAGGAATGGCCATATATGTTACATAATGATATGATCTCAGACTATTAGCATCTTCATATGAGGTACTTATTCTATGGCTTATGGCTTTTCTGGTAGCTCAGAAGAGCATAGGTCCCTGCTCTTACATACCCGCAACTTTACATATCATCAGCAAACTTTCTTGGAAGTTTCACTATTAGCTGGCTTATCTCCGCCTAATTGATATTGACATTGTCATTTGTCTGATTATGTTGGCAGCTTGGACTGGCAGAGAAGAACATTTTGAACTATGACTTTGATCAGGCGGTGTCAGACCCTAGTGATGCTAATACGAACAGTACTACGTTGTTCTCGGATGACACGGATGATAAGTCCCGCAGGAGCACCAACCCTGAGATAGGATTGTCAATCCACCTAGAAAATGAGGTGAGTACAATATAGGCTTGGAATTTGGCTGCTCAAAATTATGAGGTCACGTCTCCATTATGAATGACTAAATACACCCTAATGACAGTGGAATCTTTAGAAATCGTGACTCATTGTTTGGAATGGAGATACATATTACAGGTTCGGTATTCCTTCCAAAACTGATTTTTGAACAGTATGGGTTCTTGGTGTTTTACTGTTGGTCTTGTTACCAGCAGTTGGACACAGTATGAGCAAAATGTAATGCTTTGCTGAAGCGCATTACCACATCTTTACAACCCCCCCCCCCCCCCCCAAAATAATAATAATAATAATAATGAAATAAAATAAAAAACTAAGAAAACTAAGAGATGTTAAAGAAAAGAAAGAGCAATTTTTGAGGCAAAAATGTATGCTCATAAGAATGTGTGCTCAAGGAGTATGCCTACACTAAAGCTGCAGCATTTGTTCCTTTGACATGATTGAAAGTCTAACATCATCTGCTTCTATACCATTTGTGCCAAAACAAATGGTATAGAAGCAGTTAAGTTCTACTTGAGAGTAATCTGATGATTTTACGTGCATGTTATTTATGAGCTACACCTAAGCTATTATTTGTGAAATGTATCAATTTCAAAGAGAACCATATCAATGTAGATTGCCCCCTGTCCCCTGAAGTAGTCATCTTCTAGTGGATGTCAGCTGTAAAGCTTAAGGTCTGTACAGCCAGAAGGCTTTCAAAGTAATTTGCTCTTATGCTTGTGACGACCATGACTGAGTTTTCAGGCAAGAAAACAAAATACACAACCAACATTTGTATGCATTAAAATATTTGTTGGAGGTATATAATTGTAGTGGCAGTAGAAGTTAGGAAACATCACTCTTTTGGTGCCAGTGGAGCCCTGATTTCAGTTCCTGTGTCTGCTTGGACACTGGCCAGAATTTGAAGAGATAGTCAGTCTTGGAGAAGAATAGAAGGGGATAAGTAGAGCCAATTCCCATTTTGGATCACAACATTAGAGAGAGTGATGCGCTCTAAGTGTCGGAGAAAAACTCAACATAGTATAGTTATACAGTCAATCCCACTCAACATAGTATATATTCCGTTTTGGCCACAATATCATATGTCAAAGTAAGGTTTCCCTTTGTTATATCTAATTGCACACAAAGACTGTGAATAGTTAGATGTAATTGCAGTCAACTGCAATGATGTCAACATTGATATTTCCTGTTGATATTTTTTTTGTCCTTTTTCAGTCTGTTACTGTAGAGCCTCCACGCATTGAGTTAATGGAATATCGACCTGATGTGCCTAGAATTAGTGACCGAATAACAGGTGAGCTGCTCCTCTACTGCTTTACCAATGTAACGTGTGGTGTCTTATGTGCATGAAAAATTTCAGTAATCTGTGGCAAATTGAAAATTTGGTTATTGATTTTGTATAATCTATTTTAAACTGGTCGTTTGGTGTGGATGTATATTGTCACTCGTATTTGTACCATTAATTTGGCATTGTTTTTTTTCTTTCCAAATCATTTGAGCTGGCTGCCCTTATTCTGTTGTTATCGTGTTGAATAGTTTCCGATTAATTCTCTTCAAATTAAAACCAATGAACAAAATCGCTCCTAATGCTAGTTTATTATCTGAGGTTCCTTTTTATAACATAGCAGTTTCATACATGTATTTGCTAACCAGAGGATATCAGGGAAACCCATATGCTATCTAGGGGTCAAAACTGAACAGCCGAGAGCCGAACCGAGGTGGTCGGTGTCTAAAAAATGTAGACTGACAACCGAACCGAAGCCTTTCAAGACCGATCTTGATTCGGTTTCGGTCGGTTCTAGACAATGATTCAAACCAAAAATCAACAAAAAACGAAATCAATTACAACAAAGAACAAACCCATTGATTCAACAATCACCACCACCATCAACAACCCAAATCGCAACCAATAACAACTGCCCAAATCGCCTAAATCGCAGCATACCAAGAGAGAGGGAGAGAGGCTGTGCTGGAAGACAAGACGGAGGCAGAGGGAGGCAGTGAGCTGCGTCGTGCAATCACAATTCACGACTCTTCGAACCTGCTGTGTGAAATGAGGTTTGAGGGGAGGGAGGATTAGTCGAATCTGGGAGGGGGCGTGAGAGAGAGAGATGACGTCGGCGGGGGTCGGTGGGCGACAGCTAGGGTTTCAGACTTTCACAAGAGGTGGTGGGGCGGCAGCTAAGGTCAGTGTAGTGCATGAAGTGAAGGAGGGGGAGGGGGTGAGTCGGGGGAAAAACAATGTAGGGGGGAGACGACGTCATCTCACCCCCCACTTACTATTAAAAAAAAGTATGCGAAATTACATAATACCCCTCGGTTCGGTGCTGTTCGGCCAGTTGGGCCTCCAGAACCGTGGGCCGAACTGAGGGGCACGGTTATGGAATAAAATGGGCTGACAACCGAACCGGGCTGCCCCAAAACCGGCCGCCCAGTTGGTTTTGGGCCGGTTTGGGTCGGTCCAATCGTTTTCGGCCCAAAAATGTACACCCCTAACGCTATATAACTCAAAATCCACTATGTCATGTCTTATTCCTCTCTACCTCTCTCTGCTTCAAATATTTTTATATTCAGTTCAACCATTCAACAAAGCTAACTGAACACTTGGGTGTGGGACCGAGTGTTAGTAAAATCTCTACACACACCTCTATTATAGATATATGGTTTGTTTTCCTCCAGTGCCGAGTTTAGAGATTATAAGCTCAGGCTTTAAGCTAGATTTTGAATTTAAAAGATTGCTATTTACTGTTATGGTTTGTAAGGAGAAGTGGACTAGGGAAACTATTTTTTTTAGCACCTACTTTCGTAATTTGTTCAGTACAAAATGCTGCCCCCGCCCGCCCCTTTTTCCAATTTATTTGGTCTGGATGATTTTCCTCTCTTCTTTTAAATTCTTTGGTGATGTATTGCAGGACAATTTCCATCTGGCCCGAAGAAGAGTGAGTTAAAGATTGGCGAGTCTTCCGCCTTCTTCACTTATGTCAAATCAGGCACGGTAAAAAATAACTCTCAAGGGGTTGTCAATGTTGATGGTAATGCTGCTCAAGAATTGAGGACAAGAGAGAAACTTCAAGAATGCTGTCAACAAATGGTAAATGGTCAACAAATACATGAAAACGGGGAGGCAGGGGAATGCCATTCACAGGGAGATGAGTTTCCAAGCAGTAACAGTTTGCCGGATTCTCTTTCCTTGGAGAGGTCTTGTACCCCACCTGCATCAATGGGACTGCCGCTGCAGAGGGACTTCAAGGGTGAAAAGTTATCTCAAGTGCTTTCACTCCAAAGAAATGAACATGAACTTGATGTCTCTGGCTTATCTGCACAAGCTGCGTTTCCATATTGCATTCCTGGAGTTGTAAATCAAGTCATGATGCCACCGGCAGCACAATTTTATCAAAAGAATGCGCATGACCTGCAAAGTCATGCACCTAAATCTATGATACCTCCGTACCATCATCTTCAGCAGTGCCTTCCTCATGTTAATGGAATGGCACCATTCCCCTATTACCCGATTAATATATGCTTACAACCTGGACAGATGCCTCCTCATTCTTGGCCCTCAATCGGAAGTTCGTCTTCTCCTGAAGTGAAATTGAATAAAGTGGATAGAAGAGAAGCAGCATTAATCAAGTTTAGGCAGAAAAGGAAGGAGCGATGTTTTGACAAGAAGATTAGATATGTCAACAGAAAACGACTTGCTGAAAGGCGGCCTCGTGTGCGAGGACAGTTTGTGAGGAAGGTAAATGGTGTAGATGTGGATCTTAACGGGCAACCTACTTCTGCTGATTCTGATGAGGATGATGGAGATGATGAGGAGAAGATGCTTGAAAGGATTTCTATTAAAAAAGCATGCTTGAAAGCATCCTTTTCCTCCCTTCATTGTGGTAATTCCCTTTGAAATCGTTAAATTTCCAAGATTTCCCTGCACATCTAGCCGTTACCTATGTGGCTGCGCGAGAAGTATTCAGTTTTCACAAACATAATGCATCCGTCAAATATACAACGAATTGGCAGTGTGCAAGATTAGAAGCACTCAATGGAAGATATATAAATGAAGTGAAAAGCCTTTTTCTCAACTATAAGCAGCTATTGGTAACGAGGAAGAATGTTGGAGATGTTTATCTAGATCTGAATGCATAACCCTTAAGAGTTTCTGCTCACTTTCCGTCTATGGGACATGTGCGTACTCTTTATGTTTAAACAAGCAATGATTATGGTAGAGGATTCTCTCTCCAAGAAGACCGAGAGTATTTCATTTCTGATGGTTGAAAAGGCTGATCTCTTTAGTCAAATGCTCGTAAATCGCCATCTTGTAGGAAATCGCCATCAAATTGTTTATACAATGATGTTCTAATTTTCATTCATATCTTTTTGAGCGCACGGATTTTATTCCTGTCAAATTGTGGGATAATTACCCAACCCAGCACCTCTCCTGTGTGCCTCAGCTGCACTTGGAAAGGTAGAAAAATATAGGGGACAGTACATTTTAAATTGACTGTTAAAATTAACAGAAAATAAAAGAAAAAGAATTTTTACCCTCAATTAGTCTACAAAGCATAAAATGTCTTTTTGAGAGCAAAAACGTCAGTCTTTTCTCTGTTTTCCATTAATTTTAACTGTCAAAACTAATGGGCAAGTGCAACTTTCCGAAAATAGAAATATGAGACTCAATGTCACAAGATTGAAAGATAGGGTGGAAAGTATGTTTTCGCATGCTCATATTAGACGAGAAACTTCCGTTAACATGAAAAAAAAATAAAAAGGGTGGGGGTGGAAATGCAGTAGACACATTCAAAACAGATTCTGTATTGAACGACACGGACGCAAATCTGAGCCGGTGCCAAAATTTAACCCAATACACAAGGACAGCAACCAGGCTAATGAGTGAGCTTAAAATAAAGGATCAGTGAGATTGCAAGGACTAGGACAACAACTATGGAACCAATGATCCATTTGTTGCGGCTCATCCTCTTTGACATTGATGTCAGTACCTTCTTGCTCTTGCTAATATTGTCATCTACCCCATGGAGCTGCAGACAGGTGAAAAAACATCAATAATTGTTTGCCTTGACCACTAAATGACAGTTTTTCATAGTAGAAATTGTCCATTAGCATCAGGCCTTCATTTTCCTTAACAGAGAACACCACACCTTGCGTTTTTCAAGTTGCCATTTTTTCTTTTTCTTTTTTGTCAAGTTGCCACCTATATAGGGTAACATCGACTACAAACTTTTGAAAAAAATTGGGTAAAATACACATTTCGGTTAAATACACTTTTCTCCCCCGACTATTAAGGTTCTAACACTTCGTACCCCAGACTACTAATTTCGTTACATTTCGTCTCTCAACTACTAAATGTTTACACCCTCACCGTTAATTTGGCCGGAAATTGATATTTTTGGTTGAATGAAATGATGAATTTATCCCATATAAAATATAATTGTAAAAATTATGAAAATAAAATCGTCATTTCACTAATCCAAAATAGAAATTTTCGTCCTATTTAAAGGTGGGTGTGCGAAGTGTAAACAATTGATAGTTGAGGGCAAAATATAAAAAAATTGTTAGTCATGCATGTAAAGTGGCAGAATCCCAATAGTCGGAGCAAACAATGTATTTTTCTCCCAAAAAAAATTGAAAACACAAAAGTCAACATCTACTCGTGAAAATCAGCCATTAATAAACAAAAAGAAGCATAAGGCATACTGTCGTATGGGCGTGCAGAAGAGATTGTCTCTGCTGATGCAAATCTTGGAGGATTGAAACACCTAGCTTCTCTGTTTCCAGCATTGTTTTTCTACTCTCCTTAATTCTGTCAGTCGAGTGATTCAATCTCTCCGTTGTCGCCAACAGTCTTCCTCTTTGATTATTAGATTCCTTTTGCATCTACCCCTAATTGGAAGATAGACATACTATCCATGTCTTTGAATTCATAACTATATGCGCTATGCGTTTATGCGGATATGTTTATCTACAGAATACTTGGAAAAAGTTGCAAAGCCAAACATTAATTCAGCTTCATGTATGAGTGAAGAAAAAGATGCAACTAAACACAGTGTTTTGAACCAAACATTGCAAAATTGTATGTCCAGTAAATGTTTCATGAGACAAGAGTTAATCTTGAAAATTCCCAAATTAGAAAACGGCCAGCTGCAGGGAAGGTAAAGGCAAGACCAACTGCATTGTTATCTGCTTCCCAGTTGCAACAGATGGAGTTAAGATGAAGCATGAATTTTATGGGACCAAACAAACAAGACCATGTCTAGTATACCTGTAAAAAATTTCTATTGATAAGTAATTATAACCTAAAGCTGGTCTCCCATTAGAAAGTTGAAGCAACTGGTCGAAAAAAATTTCCGGGCAACCGAATTTAAAGCTATGTTAAATACAGGCCATTTGGCAATTCATATCAAGAACCATGTGAACCACAGAGGAGAGAGACATCCATACCGCTAGAGTATCACCCACTCCTGATTCCAACAGCTCATCTCGAGCATCCAGATTAGCATTAGCTGATGTGAGTATCTTAAATTCACTTTTCAAATTATTCAAGTCACTTTTGTATTCCCTTAACTTAGCAAGAAGCGTTGCCTTTGCACTGGGCTGTAAACTCCTAGCCTCAGAGGTCCATTTTCCGAAGCTGGTCAAATTCAAGAATATTCACATTATTCATCCAGGATTTTATTAGCACAAGAGGAAAACATATCTAAGCCATAGCAATAGGCTTCCACCATACCAAACCCTCTGCTTCGTCTAACCCAGCTCTTATCTCGGAACTTTTCTCCTTCTTCTGCTCTGCCAATAAAGAATACATAGAAACCATCAATCAACGGTGAAGGAAATATTCCGACAGTTGCAGTCCTAATACATAATAGGTACAAACCCCAAGTCTGTGAAAAAGAAAAAAAAAACAACCTTATAGTTACAATCTAATAAATATCAGAAAAGTGAATACGCCCACTGCTCTTTTTAGGTAAGGTTTTTTTTTTTTTCTAAATAAACTTCTCATTGCCAGAGAGATAACAAATCATGGAGGAATCCATGGATTGTCACTCGAAAGGATGTGTCAATTAGAGCAAAATACATGAAATCCAAATTTATTTGGGATGCCCGGGCAGCCACAGGTGCATCTTGGTTTTGGAGAGGGGTCACCCGGGTTGCTAGCATTCTTCAGAAAGCCTCTTGTTTTCAGATTGGAACGAGGCTGAATATCAGGGTGTGGAAGGACCCATGGTTGCCATTTCCCATGCCACATGCTCCTTCCCCTAGATCGGGGTCTATTATTCAAGATGAAGAGTTTATGGTTGCTGATCTTACTCTCCCTTTCTCTAACGCTTGGAATGCTGGTTTGATTCACCAATTATTTCGTCCAGAGGATGCTGAGGCGATCTTACAACTCCAGCTTCCTAATAATAATCAAGATGACAGGCTGGCTTGGACTGCGGAACCTCATGATGAATTCTCCTTAAAATCGGTTCATGCTCTTTTCTCGGTTAATGAACAGCAGCAGTATACTCTGTTAAATGATGACTGGAAGAGAATTTGGAGCATTCCAATGCCAGACCGATTGAAACTCCTAATGTGGAAAATAGCTTGGAATTGTCTGCCATGTATGGATAATATTGGGAGATTTATTCATCGGAATGATGCTGAAATCAAATGCATACTCTGTTATCAAGCTAATGAATCTCTTGTCCATTTATTCTTCGATTGTCCGGTGGCACAAATCTTATGGAGAGAAGCTCCTTGGCCCTTAATGACTCATCTGGTACCATCCCAAAGTATTGCAGATTGGATACAGCTCATTCTCAGGCCCTCGCAATTACTCAATTTCCCACTTGATGAGCAAGTCAATTTATTTTGATGAGCAAGTCAAATCCAAATAAATTTGGATTTCATGTATTTTGCTCTAATTGATTTCATGTACATGGATTGTAGTTTGTATGTGAAGTAATATGCTCGATACTTCACATACAAACTACATAAGTTAATTCTTCGTGCGCACACTCTGATAGACACCACAAAGACTTCAATATTCTACCAAAACATGATCACACTTTCTTCCCCATCAACACAGTAAGCATTTACTTAGCTCAGGACTGTGACTTGTGAGTACTCTAAGCTCACAAAATTCAAGAAATTTGTTTGCAAACCTCCGTCAAGAGCACTGGCGGCCGTGCACTTGCGCAACAGGGTCGCCGAGAGCTCGCAGTATTGGCGCTCGTACCCCTCGAATACCTGACTCATCGTGGCCCCGAATTCCAACTCCTCAATGACCTTTCCAATTCAGTCACCAAAAAGGAAACGATCAGTACTGAACCCTACATTTCCAGAAAAACGAAAACTATACTGCGTTGTTTTCGTAATGAAAATTCCAATTCCGAGATGTACGCGAAGATCCACAAATTCCATACATATCGATCAAGCGATCAAGCGATCAAGCTTAGGCAATGTTGATTGCAATAGAATGGATAGTTATCAATGTAGGGTGAGATCGAGAAGTACCGGGAAATGCTCTGACGGTAGGAAATGCCGGTCGCCGGAGATGGATCGGAGTGATGGTCGGCTAGAAGCTAGTCTGGAGATACTCGGAAAATGCAAAATAAGAAGTGAATGAAAAGCTCGGGGCTTGACCGGTTAAAATTCGGGAACTTATTTGCCACTGTTTAACCCGGAGGTACTAAATTCCAGATTTATCCTTCGTGGTTTAATGAATTAACACTTTCGTTACTGGTACAGTGGCGTCTTTCGCTCACGAGTCCTTCTGTGTTTTTACCTTCCAACATTCCTTTTTCTCGCTCTCAATTTGTCAGAATCTCTATATTTTCGTCCCACCTTTCCAACCACCAATCAACGTCTCCATCCCCCATTATATATTCGATCCATTACAAACCAGGGATTTTGCAAGAAGCTTTAAGTCTTGGAAAACTAATTTTTTATCCAAAGATTTTAACTTTGTGGAGGACACGAGCAGCCCAGAAGAGACAAACTGGAAAGTGAAAGACAAATTCTTATGCTCTTATGTTTTTAGTGGCTCAATGATGCACAAGCACTGCGTCAGCGTAAAGGATGTAAACCTATTGAAACGTGCATGCACGCAACCTGTTTGATGAATTTTCCTCCAGATGGTAGAAGATGCACACATTTATGAAATCGAAATGGCGAACCTTTGCTTGGGGAGGTATCAAAACCCAGAGAAGCGAACGTCTCTGTTCATCTATCTCCTGCACACAGCAGCCAAAACCGGTACAGCCCACGCTGCAGGAGCTGTGTAGTGTCGTTTCGAGCACGATTGGTGGATTAGACGAATTAGAATCGACACTAAATGAACTTACGTTTCCTTTGACATCCTCACTTGTGACCCAAGTAATAGACTCTTGCAAGCATGAAGCACCCACTAGGAGACTGCTGAGATTCTTTTTGTGGTCTCGTAAAAGTTTGAATTGCAGTTTGGAAGACGAGGATTACAATCATTCCATTCGGGTGTTTTCCGAGAAGAATGATCACACTGCAATGGACATACTGATTTCGGATCTTCAGAAGGAGGGTCGGGTGATGGACACTCATACTTTTAGCGTTGTAGCTGAGACATTGGTTAAACTGGGGAGAGAAAATGAGGCATTGGGTATTTTCAAGAACTTGGACAATTACAGATGCCCCCAAGATAGAGTTACAGTCACTGCCATTGTTTCTTCGTTATGTGCAAAAGGGTGTTGGGATCAGAACTGCCTCTGATACCACTTGTTGAGCACGGAACGGTAAAAACACAAACACAAGGAAGCCAATATTTACGTGGTTCGGCAACTGCCTACGTCCACGGAGGAGAGTATTTTGATTTCACTAACAGAATCAAAACTTCACAAACTCTCAACTCTCACACCGCACATTTCTCCTCACAAACTCTCTCAACCCACTATGGGTGCTCTTCCACTGAGAGTCACCCCTTCTCTCCAGTCACTGGTGCTCTACATCGAGTCACACTATATCTCTCCCCCACAGGGTGCTCTTCGCAGAGAGGCGCACTGAACTCATTTACAGGAGTTCGTATTTATAGAGCAAACATCGTGCGAGTTAAATGGAGAAGAAATTTCTTCAAGATTTGCGGCTTGCAAATCTTCTCTTCGGTGCAATTACTCCTGTCAGAGGTGGCTGGAATTGTCAGGATTTGCTGCTCGCAAATCTCTTCCCTTCGATGCTTTAACTCCTCTGTCGCTGCAGCTAAAAACCAGCAAGATTTGAGGCTCACAAATCTTGACATTTGTGGCAGCCGCAAATGAAGACTTTTGGGTGGCGTGGATCTTCACGCCAACAAAGGGCATCCTAGAAGAGCAGAAGGAGTCGTATGGCACCACAAGGATAAGATTTTGGGGGAAGAGCAATGCATTTACAGGAACCTTCTCTGTGGTTGGTCTGAGCAGGAGAATGTCAAGGAAGCGCGAAGAATTATCAAAGAGATGAAGTCGGCTGGGTTTATGCCAGATTTGTTTTGCTATGACACATTTCTTCGCTGCGTTTGTGAGAGAAATCTCAAACGTAATCCTTCTGGTCTTGTTCCCGAGGCGTTGAATGTGATGATGGAGATGAGGTCCTATAATATTTCCCTAACCTCAATCAGCTATAATATTTTGCTCTCTTGTCTTGGAAGGGCGAGAAGAGTCAAGGAATCTTGTCGAATTCTTGAGACAATGAAGAAGTCAGGTAGTTCTCCAGATTGGGCTAGCTATTATCTCCTTGCGAGGGTATTATATTTGACTGGGCGATATGGTGAAGGTAACAAGACAGTGGATGAGATGATTGGAGAAGGGTTGATACCTGATCGCAAGTTTTACTATGATTTGATTGGTATTTTATGTGGAGCTGAAAGGGTGAACTATGCTCTTGACCTCTTTGAGCGAATGAAGAGAACTTCATTGGGTGGTTATGGGCCAGTTTATGATGTGCTTATACCGAAACTTTGTAAAGGGGGGGACTTTGCGAAAGGTAGGGAGCTCTGGAATGAGGCCGGGGGAATGGGGGTCGCTCTCCGCTGCTCAAGTGATGTGTTAGACCCTTCAATCACCGAGGTGTTTAAGCTAACACCGAAATTGGAAAAGGTCAGCCCCGTGGACAACAACACACCCAAGAAGAGGGCACAAGTGGCGAGTAATACGGATAAGGCCAAAAGGAAAAACAAGAAAAAAAAAAGACTTCTGCTTCGACTTGATCTTTGTTTTACTTTTACCTCCTATAAAGCTCTGCCGAGGCTTCTTTTTCTGTGAGCACACTTGTAATTCTAGATAGTTTTGGTCGATAAATTCCCTAACGAAGGCCATTCTCGAATCATTTTTCAGTGACTATTCTCCCACGTAGTTGTAAAATTTGATATCTCAAAAGCTATGCAGTTTATTCGCTATTGCGATCTATGGGGTCACCTGAACTGCCTCAATTTCCTTCGTCCTTCGTTCCACTTGCAGTCCTGCATATTGATCTGTGTCATGTTGGACTATGATGTAAAGAACCTATTAGAAAAGTGTATTAGAAAGAACTGTATAAATGGCTTATTCAAGACAGCCAGTCTCCATGAATGAACTTCAATCTATGTTCTTCGATGAATTTCAGTCCTCATTCGACCCCTTTGTATAACACAGAACTAACGATTAACTTCCTATTTACTTAGGCTTCTCAAGCTAAACAGTTACAGCCTATTCTAACTACTGTACTAGTTCAGCCCATCAGCTAAACTACGGTAGCTACCAGTTTAGTTCATTAACTAAACTAAGGTTAGCAAATTACATACGAGACGTTTTTTCTAGGAGTAATGGACTGGCCATTTTCAGCTTTGGCTACAAAATTATGGATGTGGATGCTATATAATTTTCTGCTCAGATTACACGTTACAATTTAGAAAGAGATAGACCGAACAAGTTGACCTCATTATAGGACCTATGATGTATGAAACTTTATATAAGTAACATTTAATGATATAGAATTCACATGCTCAATCTATCTCTCTCCTAATTACATCATAAATAAAAAATTGTAAAGAATTCTGCTACATAATTAATAAGCAACATCTTGCACGCATATCCATATACCATGAATTTTTGCTTTGACTTGGATTATAAAGCTTGCAGTCAGTCTTCATTCTTCCACAAGGAAGATACAAATGTCAACTCGTTGGTTTGGTGGCTCGGTAAACAGCAGATAGACTCGTGACTCGTGAGGTTTGCGACAATTAAACCGATTATGTTTGTGCGAGGTTTACATTTTGGTTTGCACTTTGATTAAGGAGGCCGGCTTGTTAGCGTTGGTCATGGCACATGGGGAGTGAGGCCGAGACAGGAATGCAGATGGGATCTGATATGGGTCCCTGACCCTCGACAGGTTGATGTCTTGCCCACAGTTGAAACCCATGTGTCAACGCAGCACAATGGGAGAGAGTAATCTCAATTAGTGATTCGGATCGGATCCGGTGTCACTCCAACGCGCTTCAAATTCTAGACTAGTAGTGGGTTTCGGTTTCCACGACCTTTCTTTGTCACGCCCCAAAAATCACCATAAATAAACAAAAAAAATTTATCTCATTTATTCGAAACAAAATAAATTATAATTATATTATTTTCAAAACAGAAACTTGAACAAATTAAAATCCATAATGATGCTCTCATCTATCCCGCCCACACGCTCTCTAGGCTCAATCTCTGAGCAATCTCTGAAAATAAGAAAAATAAAACGGAGTGAGTTCGACAACTCAGTAAGCAGAGAATAAAAACATATATTCTTTTCTTTGAAAATAATACTTAATTAAGTGATCGGAAAATACAGAAAATAAAATAGATTTTTCAGAAAATCCCCTTGACATCAACAGTAAGCCACATTGACCCCTGTGGCAGGGTTGTGCAACGACTTAACCGGCGGCCAAACCGAATTAAGCCAACAGAAAGTGGAGTTTGCCCTACTAAGACTTAGCCACGTACGCTAAGTGTGCACTAGGGAGAAACCCACACAGAAACCAATCCGAAGAATGGGCGCACCAGTAATCAGTAATGAGTTGGTACCAACAGCAACAGTAATCAGTAATCAGTAATCAGAACAGCGCCTCGGGGTTTGAAAACAGTATAATATATAATATCAGAACTCAGATTTAAAATCAGAAATGATGTTCAGTAGAATACAGAATCTGTGAGAAATAATTCAGAACAGTCATATAAACAATCTCAGTAGGTCTTTTAAAATTCCACTTTTGTTTTCAGAATAACATAAACTTACAATAAAATATTTTCCATAAAATCGTTTATGAAAACATGTTCATAATTTTTGAAGAAAACAATATAGTAGCTCCGCTTACCCAATTTTCTTCAATAATCGAATCGCCTTAGAAAACACGTACTGCAACGATCCTCAAGAACCGAAGAAAAACGTAAATACTCAACAATGGCCGAATATAGAGAGAGAGAGAGAGATCTCAAAATTTATGAAAAATCACGTTTGAGAGGGTGTGAAGAATCTCTGAGCAAGAGGTCCCTTTTATAGGCGGAAGAGTCTTGAATTCTTAGTGAAAACCGTCCCCCATGGAAAGCCATTAGGTGTCTCTTCACATATCTCACATTATTGCCATTAGTTGCCAAAATACATAGAAACTTCGAGAATTGAACGTTTGGAATGAAAAGCCTCGAAAATTAGACGAAATGGTGCTAAAACGGATGAGAAACTGAAGAGAGAGAGAGAGAGAGAATTGATGAGAGAGAGAGGAAGGGTCGAAAACGGCGGTCTGCAACCCAGTAAGTCGAAAAGATTAGGGTTGAGGAGGAAGAAGATCAAAACGCACCGTTTTACTTAAAAATCCAATTCGGCAAAACGTGTTTAAATAAAATAAAGTTTCATTATAAAAATAAGCGCGCACGCGCGCCTCAGTGGTCGAGCTGCGTTTTACCATCCCCGGCGCCTGGGTTCGAATCTTCGTGTGACATATTTTTCGAAATAAAGCTGTTAACCTTTAAATATATTAAACTGCATATAAACTAACAAATGCGCGATTGGCCTAATGGTCTTCTCCTGTTATCACCCCCAGCCAGGTCTGGAGTTCGACTCCCACCTTTGCCAATTTTTTTTTAGCTGGGTTCTCACATTCTTTCTTCTTTTACAATTGTAAGAACCTGAAATTTAAAGCTGAGCTGTTGAAAGGTGCGAGACAGTCGGGTTCGTTGACGTAAGACACACGACAGACGGACACTTCGAATATCGTTATTCGCCTAAAGTCACGCACCTAAGCTGTGTTAATTAATTAAGCGTATGACAATAAGAGAACTGCAAGGCGCACCGACAGCCGACAGTACTAGGAAAGGGAGGTTGAATTCAACACCGGAATAAATTATAAATTCAAATAACATCTCAAAACACATTACACTTTCAAACTATTAATATTAGACACTTTACACTTTAAACTACTATTTTTGACACATAACACCCTCCAACTACTAATATTAAACACTTTGCACCCTCCATTTTACAATAATACCCTTGAGAAATTAATAAATTGACAACAATATCTTTACTATATACAAAATGGGTCAAGGACATTATCGTTATTTTAATCTAAAAATTTGAAAAAGTGTGCAAAGTGTCAAAAATTGATAGTTAGAGGGTGTAATGTATTAAAATTAGTAGTTTATAGTGCAAAGTGCAAAATTTATGGTAGTTTGTAGTAGGGGTGATCATAGTTGGGCCGGAACCGACCGGGCCGACCAAAACCGACCCGGAACCGACTGGGTCGACCGGTTTAGGTCCGGCCTGGTTCGGCTGTCGGTCTCCCAAAACCCAGAACCGACTGGGTCGGTTCGGCCCACGGTTTTGGGTACGTGGGCCGAACCGAACCGAGGGCATTTTAGGTATTTTACCCTTTTTTTTTTAATTTGTGTGTGGGGGGGAACGACGTCGTCCCCTCCTCCCCCTAAAAAAAACCCTGCCCCGACTCCCCCTAAAAAAAACCCTAGCCGCCCCCTCCCCTCCGCCGCCCCGCACCCTTCCGACATCTCTCGGCTTTCTCTCTCTGGGCGTCTCTCGGCTCTCTCTCTCTCCGCGTCTCCCTCTCTCTCTCCGCGTCTCACGAGGCCACGCCGCCTCTCTTCCATTGTTGGGCGCAACCGACCAAACCGGGCCGACCAGGTTCGGTGGTCGGCCCTGCCGGTTCTCCCAACTGGCGGTTCGGCCGTCGGTTGGGAAAATGTGAAAACCGAACCAGTCGGTTCGGCCCACAGTTTGGGTCCAAAACCGAACCGACTGGTCGGTTTTCACTCCTAGTTTGTAGGGATGAATAGCGGACTAGTCGAAAGCGGAATTTGACATTCCGACATCCGGTCCGCTAACTAGCGAATGGCCAAAATAGAGTCTGTTTCTGCTTCCGACTCTTAGCGGACTTAGCGGAAACGGATAACGGAATTCCGACAATTATTTTGTCCATATTTTTCGGCCCATTTAAGCATTTTTTTAATTAAAAAAATGTTACTCATTCATCACAATTCACAGCTATTCTAACATATTCACAACAGATTCACAACATATTCAGAACAATTCACAAAGATCTGCAAACAATTTGAAATAGAGAGACAAGAAATATCCACCTATTCAAACTTCTAAAATTCAGATAGCATAACATCAGCAGAGGCAGAAGCAACATTTGCATATTATGATAAAGAAGACCCATTTATGGAACTAAAGCACTAGAAAGGAAGAGCTACAAGTCTACATCTGCTTTAACCTATAATATAGGGAATGCATCATAAAATTTGTTAATCCTCCATGAAGAAGTATAAATTACTCATCCAGCAACACTAATCAGAATCATTTGAAGTTTTCACTGTGATAATTTTTTGAAATTTTGAAACCTACTTGAATTCAGTCATACAGTTTAACGCAATTGACAATCATATCATTCACCCATGCAGATACACACTGAAACAATTTATTTGATCCAACGGTGATAATCCCAACAAACAATTCTCAAATGGAATATTAGAGGATGTTCGGTGGGGTAGTTTTTTGAGAATTTTTTGTGTTTTGAAAATTTGTAGGTGATGTTAATTTTATTGGTATTCGTGCAGTAGTTATTTTTAGATAATGTTAAAAAATATGTTCGGTTTGTGTATTCTCAGGATTCAAAAAATCCTGAGAATACAAAGGTGTCGAACAACCCATAGTGCACTGTCTAGGTGTTGATCATAAAAGAACGTTTATAGGTGTCTCCTAGAAAACTTATCACCTAGGAGTCTGTTCGGTTAGGTAGTATTTTGAGAATTTTTTGTGTTTTGAGAATTTTTAGGTGATACTAAATTTATTGGCATGCGTGCAGTAGTTATTTTTAAGTGATGTTAAAAACATGTTCGGTTTGTGTATTCTCAGGATTCAAAAAATCCTGAGAATTCAAAATTGCCGAACAAGCCCTTAGTCACACACATACACTGGAATGATGCAAGCCTGAAGGCCAAGCAATCTTAACAACATTAAAAGGTGCACGTCAGCAAGCCAGCAACTGGGAATTTAGAGGTAAAAATCCCAGATATCTGAAATAAGACGACACCCTTAACTTATTTATTTATTCGAACATCAACTACAACCTAAATATCATCGCCGTAATTTCAAGTCTTGAACGAATCGTGCAGGGATACAATTCACTACAAGCTTCGCATTAATTTGGGAATGTCTAATTAACCCAAGTATCGATCGCCAATTGAAACGAAACCCTAAGAAGATCAAACGACAGAAAATTACGGGGTTGAAAATGGATTCAGAACAGCAGAAGCAAAACAAAATTAAATAAAAGAAAGCTCAAAAACCTTTCTCATTCCCTTTTAATTATGAGCAATAGCGGAAGCCTTCTCGACGAGCTTCTTGTCCCTCCGTTTCATTGAGAGAGATAGAAAGACATACAAAGTAGAGCGAGAGAGAGAATCAGCCCGAAGAGGTTGACCGTTGCACTAGTCGCCCGCCAAAGAATAGAAAGAAAGACTAATGGCAGACGAACACGACGAACACAGAGAGAGAGAGAGATGAGGGAGTGACTGTGAGGAGAGCTAGAGAGGGCTGAGGGCCGAGAGGGGGTCGCGAAGGAGAGGGTGGGGGGGAGACGACTTAGATTTTCTAATACCGTGGATCAAAAAATAATTAAACGACGTCGTTCTATTTAAAATAGAAAGACGTCGTTTTACTATTTAGTTAATTAAAAATAAAAAAAAAATCCGAAACCGGTTTTCCGCTAAACCGACGGAAAATTCCGGAACTGGACCGGACTTACACCCCTAGTAGTTTGTGAGTGAAAATTTTTCTCCTTGAAATTTTCATATTTTTATGTTTGCCAAAAATTTTCCAGAGATAATTGAAATTTCCATTTTTTAATATTTTATAAAACAGAAGAAAAAACTCCAAATTTTGAGAACAAAAATAGAACACTGGGGACTTGGCCGGCTAGAAAACAATTTTATTTCTCTTATTATTTTGTTTTTATAGACTTCGTTTATATATTTTTTTCTCAGCTTATATATAGACTTCCGATTACATGCAGTAACAGTCCGTCTTTCTCAACCCGTTCTTTTCCCAACTCCCGCATCAACCGCAGCCCCACCATGAATCCCCCGCCCATCCCATCATCCCTACTTCCACCCTCACCATCATCCTCTAGGGTTTTTCTTCTTCCCGGTTCTCTTTCCCCAAACACATAACGTAAATTAATGGAATGAATGTAGAATTCTGGATCTATTCCCATATACCCACGAACAGAACCCGTACTTTTTACATAAGGAGGAAAAACTACCAATAATAGAGGCATTTCCATCCTCAGATTTTGGACATACAGAGAGAGAAAGAGAGAGTGAGAAATGGGGCAGCAAGAGAATATAGCAGCTCAGAAGAGAAGCAGCGGCGGAGGTGGGCTGCCGACAACCACCGCAGCCAATGGCAGAGGCCGTGCCTCCGTGCCTCGCGGCAGGCAGCTCCACAAGACCTTCAACAATATAAAGATCACCATCCTCTGCGGCTTCGTCACAATCCTCGTCCTCCGTGGTACCATCGGCATCGGGAGCCTTGGCTCCTCCGACTCGGACGCCGTCAACCAGAACGTCGTTGAGGAGACCAACCGCATCCTTGCCGAGATCCGCTCCGACTCCGACCCGTTCGACCCTGATGGTCCGGAGTTGTTCTTCAACCCCAACGACACATACACACTAGGCCCCAAAATCTCCAACTGGGACCGCGAGCGCAAGGCCTGGTTGGACCAAAACCCCGAGTTCCCTAACTACCTTAACGGTAAGCCTCGCATCTTGCTCGTAACTGGCTCTCCTCCTAAGCCTTGTGACAACGCAATTGGGGACCATTACTTGTTGAAAGCGATTAAGAATAAGATTGACTATTGTAGACTTCATGGCATTGAGATAGTGTATAATTTGGCTCATTTGGATAAGGAATTAGCTGGTTATTGGGCCAAATTGCCGCTGATTCGGCGCCTGATGCTGTCGCATCCTGAAGTAGAGTGGATTTGGTGGATGGATAGCGATGCGCTTTTTACAGATATGGTTTTTGAGATTCCTGTTTCCAAGTACGATAATTATAACTTGGTTGTTCATGGCTATCCGGATTTGATGTTTGAGCAGAAGAGTTGGATTGCGTTGAACACAGGTAGTTTCTTGTTTAGGAATTGTCAGTGGTCTTTGGATTTGCTTGATGATTGGGCCCCAATGGGGCCAAAAGGGCCAGTGCGGGAGGAGGCTGGGAAGATTTTGACAGCAAATTTGAAGGGCAGGCCAGCATTCGAGGCTGACGATCAGTCGGCTTTGATATACTTGCTGCTTTCGAAGAAGGACCAGTGGATGGACAAGGTGTTTCTGGAGAATTCATATTATCTCCATGGTTATTGGGCGGGATTAGTGGATAGATACGAGGAGATGATTGAGAAGTATCATCCCGGATTGGGGGATGAGAGGTGGCCATTTGTGACCCATTTTGTTGGTTGCAAGCCTTGTGGAAGCTATGGGGACTACCCAGTTGAGAGGTGCTTGAGTAGCATGGAGAGGGCATTTAATTTTGCAGACAACCAGGTGCTTAAGCTTTATGGGTTTCGGCATAGGGGATTGTTGAGTCCTAAGATCAAGAGGATCAGGAATGAGACGGTCAGTCCTTTGGAGTTTGTGGATAAGTTTGATATTCGGCGGCACACAGTGCAAGGGAACAGCTAGCCAAGTATAAAACATGTTCGGTGTGTGATAATGTGTAGGTAATAATATAATTTCTCGGGCAAGATCAAATTTAAATTGATAACTGCTTTAATGTCTAAGTATTTTTTTTACTTGTTATGTTGTCTTGGTACTGTCCTCAGGGACTATAGAGTAGAATTCTTTTGTAAACTTAAGTTCTTCTTGCTGTTGTGTTTAAGCAATCCATAAAAGAATTTTACTTGAGATTTTCATTATACTCTTGGCAACAGGTTTTTCTTGCTGTCCATTAGATGAATTGTTAAAATCAAGAGGACTTAGGGAGGATCTATAGAGGTCCGTGATGTTAATGGATATCAGCCAGCTTAATCTTTAAAAACAATCAGAGATTGATGGGGGATATGGCATTGGACATAAATTGAGCTTTCATGCATGTCCTTGAGGATGTTGTGCCATGTGAGGGGATGAGTTATGGTAGCATCTTTCAACTGCAAGAGTGTCTCATTTAGAAGCTAATATTTACATATGGACTGCTACAGGAATCAAGATGCTAAGATATCAGACTACTATAGAAAACCTTATGTCCAAGAATTTCCCAGCTTTCAGCAACTGCATGGAAAATAGCTGTGGTTAGATTAGATGTTTAATTAGCAGCAAATTTAGGAAGTGGATCTATTCCTTTTCAATTGCTAAAGTCATTGTTTCTTGGATACTCTTATCGATCCAGTTCTGAGAAGTATACCTGTTGGATGCATGTTTCACAATACTGATCCTTTTTTCTATATACGTGTATCAACTTTGAAGTGAATCTTTAACATAGCGTATAGGAGTGTATGTGAGCTAAAAGTGGTTGCATTGTAACCAGTGACTTAGAGTGTAACTTAATCATAAACTGATAATTTTCTGGGTTCTTATGTCATTCAAATACGGCTTAGTACATGTAATGGCACCTGACACGCTGCAACATGAATTTCATGCTAAAGGAAAGGTGTATAGGCGCATGAAAGGGGAGATTTTCAAGGTGTGCGTTGGGTTTTCTTTTTTCACTTGATTAGGGGCTTATTGTGGACTCTCAGTTGTTGTGATCCTTTTGACACCCTCTAGAATTGCGACTTTACTTAGAAGGCTAAACTGTTTATTATATACCCTGCAAATTGTAGGACTCCATCTTGTGTTCTCTTTTTGTTGGTTTATTAGCATCTTCTCCGCCTAAGAAGAAGGCAGAGCTCAAAACGCAAAAATATCATATATGAGTACTTTGTTCTTCTCTCACCGAATGACAAGAATTGGGCAAAAAAGTCAGTGTCGGTCATGGTCATGCCGACTAGATGAGAGCTTTTTAATCCTCTCCAGCCTGCCCCTTGCGAAGTCTTATTTCTGGTATTCAGTTGCAATACACAGTAGTTGTGTCAATTACACTTATTGGCTTTAGCCCCGATATCCTATTTTCAGGATAAAGTTCCTGAGAATTGTCCCAAGTCTTCCAGTACGTAATCAAGAGGAAGATTTTCTTGGCTCAATGTTGCAGGTTTTTCATTCTTTTGGGCACTGTTTTTGTATTGAGCAAAAGCGTAAGGACGAGATGATGGGTTGAAACTTGAAACCCTCTGCCTATGCATGATTACAGGTCTCTGTGAACTCAACATGTCTATGCTGAACAAAACTGGACCGGATTTGCGGTCCGGTCTGATCCATGTTTTTCGATAATCCGGTCAGGACTGGATTTATTAATATAAATAAAAAAATTATATTTTTTTAATACAAATTACAAACTTAAAAAGTTTATTTTTAACCTAAATTAAAACTCTACATTTTTATATGTCGTTCCCTCTTTGAAATTAACCTAAACAAATTAAACAAATTAAAAATTTTTGAAAAAAAAAAAAAAAAAAGAAACCGGTCTGGACCACTTAAGTGGACTGGACCAGACTGCATTTTACTGGACTGGACCGAATTTCCGTTGTGCAACCCTAATCTATACCACGAATGTTAAAAGTGCCCAAGCTCTTTTTTTCAGTTAAATACATTTTTTGTTTATAGACTATTGAGGTTTCGACACTTTACCCTTCAAATTATTGAATTTGTTACATTTATCCTTTTAGTTATCAATTATTTACTTGCACTTCTATCGAAATTTGGACGGAAATTGATCTAGATTAATATTTTAATTTAGTGAAATGATAGTTTTATCTTCATAATTTTGTTATCAAAATTTTTTTTGTAAGAGTAACTTCTTTTTCATTTAATTAAAATATCAATTTTCGTGTAAATTAAAAGCAAAAAGGATTTTTTTTCCCTTTTATTTTCTTGTGCAAGTGGGATTGTAGAGGCCTAAAAGAACAAAAATTTGCAGTAAATATATAGCATTGCCCAAGACAAATTCGCACAGATTCCAACCCAAGTAACTGGGTTGTGAAAAATTGGGATCACACTCCAACACTAGTTAACTGGGACCTCTATAGTCTATTGTAACTCCCTTGCATTCTCTGTACATAAGAATAGAAACAAATTGGATTGGCACCGAAGTGAGGGACTCCTTAAGAAGTCAGAAGAGCAACGCAACACAAAAAGAAATCAATAAAAGCATAAACGAAACTACCTAGGTAGCAAAAGATAACACGAGACACTCAATTAAATTGCGTAAAAATCAAGAAATTACATCAGAAAGTAATCTGCCGGACTCGGTGGTAAATGAAAAGAGACAGCAAGAACAATTAACCTTCGTCTCATACATACTCCAAATCCGGATCGCCTTGAAGATAAATCATCAAAGCTCCAATTGTAGTCCATTAATTCCCCCACATGTTCTTTACAGTGATGGGAGTTGACAATCTGCGAGAGCTCAAGCTCTGGTTAGACGACCAACCATCGTGTCCTTCCACACAATAAGGCTTGGTGTTCAGGTATGACATACGCTGCAACCAGTTGTGTGATCCAACCCTCAGGGGCATCTGAAGAAACATTACTATGAAAGCATTTTTGTCAGTCACAGTCGCTACTGGCAAATGCGACGAAGGGAACTGCTACTAAATGTCCTCTCTCTTTCAATCAGTTCGCCAGCTTTGATGTCAACCCTCTGTGACGTTCTACCAGTAGTTGATTCATTTGAGCAATCTGGTGCAAGAGTTGTGTAATTTTCTGCAAATTAAAGAACATATATTTGTATAAGGACAGAGTGCAAAAGGAGGAGAATTTAAATTATTTATGAAAACGCTAATGATTAAGCTTATATGCGTTCAGAAAAAAACCAAAGATATGAAGCCAGCGAAGTTGGAACAAGTATTGCTAACTGCGTTCTCTGATATAAATTTCTACAAACAACAAAACTAATTGTAACAAAACCCATATAAGCATTAGAACAAACACTTTGCACAAAAGAAATTAAAGACCAAACCTCATCTTTCTCCTTAATAACTTGCATCAGACGGTTCCTACTCTCCGCTCCTCGTTGCCGCCGGCGAGCCCGCATGAACAACATCCACAGCACAACAGCCGTCGCCGCCGCCCCAAAGGACCAAAACCTCCTTGGCTCTGCGGCATCGTAATTTCGGAACGAGGAAACAATAACAGAAACCTTGCAGCGTAAGACCTCAAGCCCAATCTCAATCCAACTCTTCACCTCACCGGCCTCCTTGACCCTGGAATCGAGCGGCGAAGGTGATGGTGGGCCCGAAAGGGTTGAAAGTGAGGGTGAGGATGAGGACACTGAAAACGACGTTGATGCAGATGATGACGACGAGGAAGGTGATAGTAAGTTTTGCTGTTCCTGACAGGGATGCGAGGGAATGCGGAGATTCTCGTGGTTGATTGGGGGGAAGATGGAACAGTCGCCGGGGCTAGGAGAGTCTCTGATAACCACCATGGACCATTCTTTCAACTGGATTTTCTTGTGAGATTGTGATAACAAACAGAAGTCTTTTAGCGCCTCGGAAACCAGATCACAATCCATCGTTTTTTTTTTCTCTCTCTCTTCCCCCTTAACAACCAAACAGCTGGAGACAGAGGAGAGAGTGTTTCTCAGCAAGTGTTTGCGAATATCAAGCACACTTTTCGACCACTCCAGAGTGAAAGTCGAACGGACAAACCCAGACAGTTCCTTCAATGCACGTTTTGGGTCTTTGCGTGTTGTTATCTGTTCTTGTTTTTTTTTTTTTGGGAAGGAAGATAGTTTGTTTGTTTTTCTGTTAAGACTTTGAGTCCATCTAATTTTGTTTTCTGTTATTTTCTTTTTCTTATTTCAAGGCTTTGATTCCAGTATTCCACAGATCTTACCTGTAAGAAATATACATTTTGATGAACAGTTTGACCAAATCTTCCTCCAATTATGGATCTTTTATATATATTCAGATCATGGTCCAAGGACCCGAAATATAGCCGGCGGGACCCTTAAAAGGATCGGAGAAGTCATTACATGCTCCATGCAGGGCAGAGAGAGTGGTGGCCGGACTCAGTAGCAACAACTATCAGGACCTATGCTAGCTAGCTAAGAACGCACCACAACCTGGTACAGAAGCCCCTAAAGGGCGGAAACAGATCCACACGGGATCGGGAAGGCCCACGCGGGAGCCGGAAACAACAAAACAACAAACAAACAAAACAACAACACATCAACACAACAAACGACAAACAACAAGACAAATTATTCACCACCAACACCAAGCAACAAGATCAAACACGAAGCAGGAGGCAACCACAAACCATCGACGGCGCGTGACAACAACGCGCCGCCGGAAGGCAGCAACTTTGTAGTGCAGGGCACGCCAAGGAGAGCTGAAACCACCCGGGAGAAGCAAGGCCACCAAAACAGATGGAAACAGACCGGGAAAGGGGACCCCGCGACGGACGCGTGAGATCCACGTGCGGCGCGTGAATCAACACCCACCATCAAATATGAGCCGGACTGGGACCAAAATGCACGGCGGGAGGAGTAGACGACAGCTATGGGATTTATTATGGAATTTAGAAGTTTAGTCCTTGAGTTTTACTCTCTTTTATTTTTTAGTCCTTGAGTTTACATTTTTTACAAAGTGGTCATTACGTCAGTCTGCCGTTCATATGCTTAACGGATCTCTTTGACACGTTAGCAAATTTGAAGCGGTCAATCGAGTATATGTTTTGAACATGAGCGGTCAACCGCTTCAAATTGCTGACGTGTCAAAGAGCTCCGTTAAACATATAGACGACAGACTGACGGAAGGACCATTTTGTATAAAAATGTAAACCCAAGAACTAATATTTGAAAAAAGTAAACTCAAGGACTACAAAATAAAATAGGGTAAAATCCAAGGACTAAACTACTAAATTCTTTAATTATTATAATAACATAGATAAAAAATATTTTTAATTTTGAAAATAAATATATTTAATATTCTTTTTTTTTGCTGGAATATATTTAATATTCAAGAGAGACATATTATAATCTTTTAGCACGTTGCCACATTATATTTTTTCTGTACGTATTTTTCAAAATTTTGATGTATCCAACAGCTTGCAAGGAGAACATGGGGTAGCATAGTTAGTGAATATATTATACTAGGTGATGTTTTGTTAAAGAAAGCTGCGCGTGCCAGTCTGCCAGACTGCCGGTGGCAATCATGTGGTTTTCTAACGCACCGTTTAGTCGAAACGACGTCGATACCTAATTTACCTCGACCACTCTCTCCCAGGACTAAACCCTAAACCCTGCTCATCCTTCCTATCTCTCTCTCTCTCTCTGGCATCTGAAGCTCGAAGATTTTGTTTTGGAGAAAATGTTGCGTAGAAATGTACGGTTGAGGAGAGAGTATATATACAGAAAAAGCTTAGAAGGCAAAGAACGCTTACTCTATGAGAAAAAGCGAAAGATCAAAGAAGCACTACAAGGTTGAATTACACTTGTCCCAAAAATTATATTTCTTCCTTGCATATGTTTGTAAGAATAGGTGTATTTTCTTTTGAGATTCATCTTTATTCTTGGTGTTAATGGGAAATTGGTATTTCACAGAGGGAAAGCCGATTCCCACGGAGCTACGGAATGAGGAGGCGGAGCTTCGGCACCAAATCGACCTTGAAGACGAAAATACAGCCGGTATGCTCTTTATTTCGGTAATCTTGTTATTTGTTGGTTTTATTGCCTACAAAATGAGCTAGAAATTGCGGAAAAACTAGCGAGAATGGGAACGGCTTCCAGATGTGGATTTTCTGAAGTAAAAAGCTTATGGGAATAAGAACCGGACTAAGCTACTTATTGTCACTATTTCGGTCTTACTAGGAGTCTGATTTCAGACTTCGGTAGGGCTATTTTCCTGCTTTATTCGGTGATAGTAAAACTCGTAATTATTTTGAAGTTGTTATGTTTAATTTATTTAGCCTTTTGCTTTATGTTGTTTTCCTCCCTTGTCGGCAAATTTTCACTTTTGCCTATGTTGAAATTTTAGTCCCGAAGACTCACATTGATGACGAGTATGCAACTGCATCAGAAAGGGATCCTAAAATTTTGATAACTACATCACGTAATCCGAGTGCTCCACTTACACAGTTTGTAAAGGTTGGTATAGACATATTTTTCAATTCGTCTCTTCTGGTTATTGTTTTGTGTACTTCATTTCCATTCTGCAAGCAGTTTAGTTTCTTCGCTGATCGCAATTATTGGCATCGTCCTGTAGGAATTGAAGTTTGTCTTTCCTAATGCACAACGTATGAATCGTGGTGGTCAGGTTGGTGAACGGCTTTTTTCTCCACACACTTTCTTGTTTAGGCTCTTTAATCCGCTGTCTTTTGGGAGTATGGGAGTATTATCATTGGGACGCATGCAATTGCTTTATTCTACATTTCAATCCTCTTATTTTGAGACATGCTTGGAGAAATTAAAATTTGGAGATTACCATTTTTCACATTTTACTTCTTTGCATCAGAACTATATATTTATGCTTGCAGGATTTATTTCCTATTCCATTAAATGTTGTAAGCAAATGCTGGAATTTTTATTATAGATGACCCTGAATAAACGAAATACAGCAGCCACATGGAAATTCTTGTGTTGCCACTCTACCTCTATTTTTCCAGAGATAAAGAAAGAGGAGGAAAAAAGGGGAAGAGAGGGGGGGGGGGGGGTAACTGAAAAGCAATGGGTTCTCTGGATGTAAGCTAATTTTCATGTGATGCTGCTTTGCTTCTCAGTTTTGTTACTAGCCACCAAGTGTATTGTCGCTCACTACTTGATTTATCCATTAATTCCCTCTTTCACTTGATCACTTTCTCGGTAACATGTCACTATTGGTTCTGTTCTAACTCATGTCCGTATTGATCTGCTCACTTTGGAAAAATGTGCTCAATTCATTGACTTTTCCCTACTTGGTAAAAATTTCTCTGATGCTCCTCATCCTTGTGGTTCTTTTCCATAGTCAAGTTTATGTTTAAACATTTTCCTCTCCACAGGTTATTAAAGAAATTATTGAAACTTGCCGTGCACATGATTTTACGGATGTTATCTTAGTTCATGAACATCGTGGTGTTCCTGATGGTATGACAATAAGCCATCTACCTTTTGGTCCAACTGCATATTTTGGATTACTTAATGTGGTAAGTAGTCTGATCATACATATGTTTTCTGGACTTTTGCTTGTCCCATATGCTATAGGTGATCGATATGCTGATAAAAGTGTTTACCTGTAGGTTACAAGACATGACATTAAGGACAAGAAAGCCATTGGAACAATGTCTGAGGCTTACCCCCACTTGATACTTGACAAGTTTACAACGAAGGTATCCATATCTTAGTTGGAAAATTTATTTTCTAAGTTGGCTTTTGTCTATATATCACATAAAGAAAATGAACTATACAAACATCCTGTCAAAGTATCTGCGTACTGAGGTTCTGGTTCTCTGGGCAGCATTGTTAGTGCACTGAAGGGCAGTGTATAGATAAGAGAAGGTAGGGAAGATAAGGAAAGCCATCGCTAGTCCTTTTAAACAAGTTGCTTGAGATGTAATATTGGCAGTGTAAATGGTTTCTCAGTTATTAGCATTAAACATATTAAAAAATAACCGGAATAGGTTTACGAAAGTATTGATTAGCACCTAATAATGCATATATATTTATGTATTATGATTCATCAAAAAAAAAAATATTAATGTATTATGGTTTTATTTGGTTTTTGTTTTTCTACCCCAAAGGGATGTAGATTTATTCTGCTTTGATGGTTATTGTTTATATGATTTGGATTTTCTTTAATTGTTGATAGCTAGGTGATAGGACAGCAAACATTTTGAAGCATCTTTTTCCAGTGCCAAAGCCAGATACCAAACGCATTATAACTTTTGCTAATGAGTCAGACTATATTTCATTCAGGTTTGTTTATTTCGTGATTCATTAGAAGATGCTGCTATTGGCTGTTCTTTAGTTTGTGAAAACTTCTATTAACAAGGACGATGTTGGCTTGAACACGTATATAATGTGGATATCTCTCTCTTCTTTCACCCCCCCCCCCCCCTTTCTCTCTTCTTCTCAATGATGTGCCTTGGCCATGTATAACTTCTATTGATAGTTATGTTGGTCTTTGAAACTATTCTTATCGACATTTGTTCTGCATCTTTGGCTGTTCCTTAGATGTGACTTGAAGGGTGTAATATTCACAAGAGTTACACTAGATGTAACTTCAACCAAACATGTAATATGGGTGAGTGTCGCTGTACTTGTATGGTATTGTACGAGCTTAAATTGTTGCAGCAGATTCACCCATAGTCGACTTGAACTGGTGATGCTATCTTTGAAGTTGATGCAGCACTGAAAAATCTGGTTATAGAATCATGCTGCTCTCTGTGGTGACAGATTAGGTGAACTCTTAGCAAAATGCTGTGTCACTCAGGTAGTGAGACCCTCTAATGATGACCCAGAAACTAAACAGAAACAGCCTTGCCCATGAGTTGTATCAGGATTCTCAAGTAAATTTGAGAAAATACAATAGGACTTGTCAGCAAAGCAAGCTCAGAGTTTTTTTTCGGATAAATGCAAGCTCGGAGTTAATGCAAGGGACTTCTTATGAAAACGCACTGGACTTATTTAAAAAAAAAGGATATAAATGTATATTGTGATGAAATGGAAGGATTCTCAATGTGGAAACAGGATTAAAACATTTCTTTGTTATTTTTTGCACTTGGCTTAATCACAAACATCTTTAGCTGTACTTATGATTTAGCAAATTTGGAAACCAGCCTATAATTGGGAATCTGGTGAGCTTAAGGTTTTTAAAACATATGTCTTTAGGGCTTTTGTAAGTTTTAAGAGCTTAGGATTCGTAATTCGATTGTGGTTCCAAAAAGGGAGGATCTAATACAAAGAAGGGGATAGACCAGAATAAAGCAAATTGCAGAATGTTGCTGGAAGCAGCAAGGATTGTGTTTGCAAGGAGGTGGTGTGGGAAAGGTTCCTAAAAATTTGTGTCTAAAGTTTCGGAAAGTTATGATAGAATGGTATGGTTTGGGTTGTGGAGAGGGAAGAAAAATGGTTTACAGGTTTGTAATAGATCAGAAATTGTGTCAGAACTTCATTTGGGTTCAAATCCTACTGAGAGATCCATTAGAGATCAGAAATTGTTGAAGAAAGAACCAGATGTTTCTTTTGTTCCTTCCAGGCAATCGGAAAATAAAGAAATAGTCACTTACCAAAAGAAAAATAAAGAAATAGTCAACATATTGAAGATAATTACTTATTTGCAAAATACTGTTTCACTTCATCCTATTTCGTCAGATCCGGCATATGGGGAACACATATTACTACACTACTTCCCAAACTGTAATTTGTGCAGAAAACAATTATTGTACCTTTTCTTCTTCTGCTGGATCAAACATCTCTATTGATTGGTTTACTGTGGTAAAATTGTGAGCCTTTGATTTGTCATAAATCACTATGAGATGATCAAAGGTATATTGGATAGTTTTTGTATTGATTTGATAGAATTTGAATTTACTCCTTTCTATAGGGCATGTTTGCAAATGAGAATTTTGGAATGGTGAGAATTTTGGCCACGACAATAATAAAAAAAATCAAAATTCTCTCTCTCTCTCCCCATCAAATCATCTCTCTTCACTTTTTCACCAACTCCCATAAAATTCAAGATTTCACTACTTTCTTACAAAATCTAATAAAATTCTACTCTACCTCAATTTTCATAACATTCGCAAAATTCTCAGAAAATCTTGGTTTGCAAACTTGGCCTATATGTCTTACAGGAATTGTCTCGTTTTGGAGCTAATCCAACTTTTCTGGGTGAAAGGTTTAAAAATGAATGATTAACTTTCTACATGGTGATTGGTGACTAAGGTTGTATTTGATTGTTAAAATATTAGGGTATTAAAATTGGTGAAAAAGTGAAGAGATAGATGATTTGAATGATTTTTTTTATATTTTTTGGAGTGAAAAAGTAATGATTTGATGGGAAGAGGGTGATTATATTGTAATTATTTTATTATGTTAAAATTTTGGAAGGCTAAAATTTTAGTAAACAAACACAGCCTAAATCATAATTGAATGAGGTTGCTCAAATTGTTCAGTGTGCTACTGCTTTCATGACTGTTTCTCCAATCTTGGCTTTTGGCTTTGGCCTTAGTAAGCAGTTGCACCTGGAATTTGTTATTTTGATGCATAATCAAATTTTTCTTCATGAGAGAATCAGCTCCTGGTTGAACAGCATAAATTGCTGGCTTTGACCTCTACTAACAACTTGTAACCTTACAGGAATCATGTTTATGAGAAGCATGGAGGCCCTAAATCGATTGAGCTTAACGAAGTTGGTCCTCGGTTTGAAATGCGGCTCTATCAGGTATTTGTTGTGCTCCTTAGTTCAGTTGTCAGTGAAGCTTAATTTTGTTTGTCAATATTGATTTTAATATCTCTGCTACTAGTTATATTGAAAGTATTTTGCTACCTTGCAATAATATTATTGTAATTCTTACTCATCCGAATGGTGTCTACTGTTGGGTGCTATCTTGTTTGTACATAGTGTGGTAGAAGATAAATGCCTATTCCCTTGTTGCTTCCCTGCTCAATTCTGAGATATGCATGTACTTGGGATGGTTGTTACCTGTCTCGCCACCTTGCTTTTTTAAACTGCGGGGGTACGGCATTCTTGATAGAGCGTAGAGGAGTCACCTCATTTTTAAGTTTTGGGTAACAAAGAGTATATATCATTTTTATGTTTTGGGTAACAAGAGTGCCATATATACGGGGCCAGCCAATTAAGTCATTTCATTGTTTTCCATTTACGGATTTCTTCAGAACTATGATTGCGAACATCTCCCTTCACATCCCGTAGGTAGCTAACCTTGCATTTTACATCCTCCCAAAAAGTATCATTTTTGCCCATGGTTTACAGACCTTGTCTACTAAAGTGGCAGCAAATGCAAACTGAGATTTGTGGTCAGTATTTTATGTTTGTTTGTAATCCAATTTAATCCGAGTGATCTCTTGAGTGTAGGCGAACTTAAATTCAAAGGTTTTGTACAACTTGTAAAACCCATGACCTCACCATTAAAGGTGGAAAGATGCACTTGGCAGACAAGGCCGGTGATTACTCTGCTATTAATTTAGTTGTAATTTTTTCTCGAACTGATTCCGAGTCTCTGTTAGTCTCCATTAACCCGCAGCAGTATTGACTGATACTTCACGAAAAAGCTTCATTTCATAATTGTGTTTCAGATTCTTGGATTACTTATATCTTATTTGTAGGGGGTTAAGAGCCTTTGATTATATTGGATTACTTGTATCATTTGTATTTCATTTCATAGTTTCTCTATGTTGCTGCTTCAGATAAAGTTAGGAACGATGGAGCAGGATGAAGCTCAGACTGAATGGGTTATCAGACCGTACATGAACACGGCTAAGAAAAGGAAGTTCCTTGGAGATTAATGCCGCCTGAAAAGGGTTCCATTCTGAAATTTGAATTAGTGTGGGAATCGGACCCAAATATGCTCAAGCTGGTTTCCCTCTTGAACAGTGTACCATTTTTCAGGTATAATTATGGTAATAGAAGAATAGCAGGGCATTGATCCTGGAGCTGTTTTTAATTTTAGGGAAATTTGCTTTTTAGTCCTTAGGTTTTGGGCCCTTTTTAATTTAAGTCCTTAACTTTCAACCTTCAAAATTTTAGTCTTTGAACTTTCATCTTTGTAAAATTTAGTCCTTCTGTCAGTCTGCCGTCAATTTTTGTACTGATCGACCGCCAATTTTGAAGCGGTCGACCGGATATATGTTTTGAAAGTGAGCGGTCGACCGGTACATGTAGCGGTCGTCCGCTTCATGTACCGGTTGACCGGTACAAATTTGACGACAAACTGACAGCAGACTGACGGAAGGACTAAATTTTACAAAGATGAAAGTTCAAGGACTAAAATTTTGACCCTCTAAAATTCATTACTAAAAATGAAAAGGGGTTAAAACCTAAGGGCTAAAAAGTAAATTTCCCTTAATTTTACTTAAAAAGAGTAATTTAAAAAGAGTATGGATGTTAGCAAGTGAGCGTAGCTCTATCTTGATGAAACACGCCCTGGCCCCATGGAAGACCCTAGCCTACCCTTTCCAGTTGCATTAGCCATTGATTACACGCTTCCAAGTACATTTTCCTAATTCCTGTAGTTTAATATCCCGATTGAGATATTTCCAGTAGTTCCTATAGAGAGGTCATTCTCTCGTCCTCTCCGGTTGCCCTTTCTAAGCTAATCAACATGGCTGGCTTTTTCTCATGTATTCTTTCCTCAGCTCTCCACCTCTTTCTCATGCCTCTGTCTCGAAATTTTTGTGCTGCCACGTGAGTGAATAAACAGCAGGGCGTATGGGATTAGAGAATCAGATTGCTCTACTCATCTACCAAGGTTAATTCCTGTGAGAGGACAAATAAAAACTTGATTGATTTTTATCCATAGATATAAGAAGTATCATATACATTTTAAAAATATTAATTTAAAAAACTACCGATCTTCAAGTGGGTATGTGTACGCCCTTTTTTTGTGCAACTATAAAATCATGTATATAATATCAACTATCATCAAACATTAGTAAGAAAAATATCTATGAATATTGGAGAAGCATGTATTTTAATCTGAAAATTATAATAGCATGCCGTATATCTATGGGTAAAAATTAAATTGAACCTTATAATTATAATTGTTTTTATGTCTTGTAAGTTTTAGAAAAACATCAATCATCACTTTTTGTTCAATTTGATCGTGATTTAAAGTGGCGTAGATTGATGAAAATACGTCTAAGAAAAATTAATAAAATATAAAAAGAATGAAATAGAGTTTTTATATTTTATTTAGAGAATATTACTTTTAATTTAGTCAAAATTTACATAATTTTTAGTAATTTTATATTGGAAGTGCATTTGGATAATTTTTTGTGTTGTTTACCAGAAAAATTAAATGGATAGATGTCTTTCAAAATTTATGAGGAGGTAAAATAAATAAATTAAAAATTATGAAATATAATTTGATTTTTATTTATAAATATAAGCCGTACTATAGTATAATTCTTCTATTAATATGATAAGATACGTTTATCCATTTGGCCTAAAAATAACATGGGGTTTATTTTTAAAATTTTAAGGGAAATTCACTATTTAGTCCCTAGGTTTTGGGCACTTTTTAATCTTAGTCCTTGAGTTTCAACTTTCAAATTTTTAGTCCTTGAGTTTTCGTTGTTTGACAAAATGGTCATTCCGTCAGTCTGTCTTCCATATACTTAACGGAGCTCTCTGACACGTCATCAATTTTGACCCGGTCGACCGCTACATGAAGAGGTCGACGGCTATATGTAGCGCTTGACCGCTTGATGTAGAGGTCGACTGCTCACTTTTTACACATATGGTTGACCGCTACATGTGCTGTTAAGTATATGGACGGCAGACTAACGGAATGAACATTTCGTCAAAACAAGAAAACTCAAGGACTAAAATAATAAAGTGTCCAAAACCCAAGGACTAAAATGCTAATTTTCCAAATTTTAAATTACGAAACGCAAAGTAAAAAGTACTGTACGCACGCGCACGAGAAAAGCGTCGAAGTAAACTGAACAGTAACAGCTACCCGCCTTATCTGGTAGACAAAAAGTACTGACAAAACACGCTTCATTCATTCTTTAAAGTCCTTTAAAACTACCCGACGAATCTGAAGTTAGATCGGGCAATCTAGACGTACTCACCTGAATTTCAGGGGGGAGGAGAGTAAAAAGAATAAAAACAGTTAATGTAAAAACGTACCGCCTGTTGGACAGAGAGAGAGAACACGTAGTGGATTTTGGTCCGTGCGTGCAACGAGGGACAGAGGGACGAACACGATGCTGGTTCTAACGATTTAAGTCGCTTCCGATTCTCATCTTGAATTCCTCTGTTGATTCCTTCGTGTGTTGATCAGATTATTGATGTCTGGCGAAGCAACTTCGTTGTCCGCTTGGGACGGGATCGACGACGTGGAGGACTGCGTTAGGGTGAGCTTCTCCTCTGCTTTCTTCCTTTTTCTTCTTGCTTATTCTTTGAAGAAAATGTAGGGAAAGACGACGTCAATATTCTCTCTGCAAGATTTTTCCCCCCCTTTCTGTTCTTCTTCATCTTGTCTTCTAGCTGAGAAAATGTACGAGAAGAGCATCGAATGAGTTGATGGCGTTCCTTGCGTTTTTCGCTATTCAACTGTTTGATCTGTTAGAACGTGGAAGGAAAGAAAAAGCACTGTGGCTACAGCTTAGTTTTTTGTTTTTACTTTTTCCCTTTTCTGCAATTTTGTGAGAATTGGAATACTCCGTATGCTAATTTGAATTGATAGAAATTCTCGTATGGGTTGATGGGGAAAGGATATTTTGTTAGTCAAATAAATTGACGAAAGAATGGCTGGTTAGCTCCTACATAAATTGCAAAAACATCTCTCTCGGTTGGCGTCTGCTTGGCAGAATAGATATATTGTCGAGCAATCGGTCTTATTTTAAATTATAACTTATCAGAGATAGATTCTATGTGTTTACATTCTTCTGCGACCAAACAAAGTTACTACATAGTTGCTCTTCCTAATTCCATGGAGATTTTATTCTTCTCTTGCGAATTAAATGCTATGTTTGGGAATTTTTGGGATTAAACATTGAGCAAATTGCAGGCAGTTGAAGGAGAGGGATCGGAGGACTCAGATACGTTTATTCATGTTTTTGATCTCGTGCAGAAAGGAAACCAATCGTTTCGAGACAATCGTTTTGAAGAGGTAATGTTTTAATCTAGAGCAGTCTGTCTAGTCTACTTTAGTTTGTTTACCCCCAACCCCGGCAGTGTTGTTACAGATATGCTTCCATCGTTAGTATTCCTTGAGAAGTTGACAATCGTTTTGGATTAATGTCCCACCTTCCTTAGGTGAAGGTTCATCAGGAGATTTATTTTACATTTTAAGACCTTATTGCATGGGGCTGTATGCAATAGCGGACCATGAGGGGAAAAAATAACAAAAAGGAGAAAAATGGAAGTGCAAAACAACCCTTGACCTAAAGGAGAGGCACTCATGAACTTACAGAAAAAGAGCAGGGGAAGGAGGTTAGATTGCAGTCGACCAAGAAAAAAAGCCTCAAGAATCCCGTTTTCAGCTCAAGAGTTAGATGCTTCATTCTCTGCGATGCCAAGTGCTCAGAAGTCCTCAAAATGCACAGCATTAAGCTCAAGATAATGACTCTTTGAGCACCTGACTCCTGCTTCCTATTTAACCCCTGCATCTAAACAGATTCCATTAATGAATGCAATGAAATGCCTCCCCTTTGTGAGGTGAACTTTCATAAGGATACAATTTAAGGCAGGGTTCAACACAAAATGGCAATCTTCTATCGTGACATCTGCTCACTCTTTGCAGCAAGTGTCTCAGTTGTCCACCATGCTCGGACATTCTGTTCTAGTTAGCTCTTCTACCTGCAACAACTGCACTTTGCTAATCATTGAAAGATTTTTTTCTCTTTCTTTCGTAATTTATGTTTCCTTCTATTCGGAGATGCTTATTTTATGTACCTGTTTTAATTTTCTCACACTTAAGTACTGATCAGTTCCTTCTCAGGCAATCGCTTGTTACTCCAGAGCTTATACAATTAGACCAAGTGATCCTGTTATCCTCGGCAACCGATGTTCTGCTTTAATCAGGTTACCTACTACAAGACTACATTAGCAATTTGTGCTTGATTTCATTCCCTTTAAATGAACTTCTGGACCATTTATTCATCAAAAAAAAAACTTCTGGACCATTATCTTTAATTAACTGCCATCGATTTGTTGTAATGAGAAACATCCTTGTTCAACCAGGATTAGCCAATTCCTGAAACAGAGATCTCCATCAGCTTCTGAATGTACACCATTGAATGGGCTGGATCCTATGACACATGCTGAGGTAGTCTTAGTACTTTGTTCGTTGAATGCTTAGAAGACAAATTCCATTTTGCAGTTAGTAACCTTTACTTATATTCTGATGAGAATTGGTTGATAAATCTCAGCTTGCTCTGAAGGATGCTGAAAAACTCAGTACTCTCCAAAGTAATTCCGTGCAATCATACATTCTGAAGGCCAACGCTTTGATATTGGTAAGATTAGCTTTCCATCTTTTTGTTTTTCTTTTTCTTTTCAATTTCATTGGGTGCATCAGGGGTTGGCCCCACCCTCTCTCCTTGTGTGCACATGCATACTTGAAATGAAGAATAGAAAAGAAAACATTTCAGCCCCTCTGATGAGCTGTAAGCCTCTAGTCTTGGTTTCAATGTAGCATAACAATAAAAATGTGAGAAATTTTCCATATGAACACTCAAAAAACGTGCTCAAATATGTGTTTTTCTGCATTTTGTTTGCACAGAATTTCTTTTTATACTTATATTGGGGTAAGAGACAAAAACCTTAATTTATTGTAATCTTTTTTCTCCTGTAGATATTTGCAAGATGTAAACTATATTTGTCGAAGTGAGATTGACCTTGTCTTGGATCTGCAGCTGGAGAAGTATGAAAGTGCCCGGGATGTTATTCTTTCGGGTCTCCAAGTTGATCCTTTTAGGTAATTGTATGGTTTTTGTTGGATTGTTAAATTGTGCTGGAGTTTCAATCGTAGTACTTTTATGTAGTTTTGACTCGGTTGGTGGCTGTTGTTGTTTGTTTCTGATAATATGCAGCAATCCTCTTCGTGCTTCTCTACAGAATTTGGAGAGGACATCAGACAGTTTAATTTCGAGGAGAAGCCATGAGAAACCAGAACGGACTAGTGACTTTGATTGCACGCTTTGCATGAAATTACTATATGCACCCATTACAACGCCTTGTGGCCATACGTTTTGCCGTTTATGTCTGTTTCAGACCATGGATCGTAGTAAGCACGTTTCTGTTGTTGATGGTAGTTTCCGTTGATATTTGGACATTCACTTTATTTTCTGCTTACCTTTTTATTGGAAATGTTAGGTAACAAATGTCCTCTATGCCGAACTGTTCTGTTTCTCAGTCCTAGCACTTGTGCTGTCAGGTGAGTAACTTATGTTGCAATAATGACTGAAAATTCTTCTTGTGAACTTTGGAATGTGGTTTCTCTTATCTTTCCATATGAATTGAGAACATTAGTTTATCCAGGAGCAGGCATACGTAGGAGATGTAGTTTGCTCATACCATGAATTGTATTTATTACCATAATGGTCAGTGTCAGATCCAGGATTTTACTCAATGGGGAACAAGAATAGAACGTAAAAAAAGATACAACGAATAATGGTTTTTGACAAACTGAAAATCACTTCAGGTTGGTTTTAATAGATTTCAAAGTAGTTCAACTTAATTGTGAAATAGTTTGGGTTTATATGCAATTTTTCTTGGCTGTTTTTATAGTGTGAATAAGTTGCAATGTAACTGAGACTGCGTATATGAATCAATTCCAATTATATGTAGTGAAGAAGTTGACGTATGAAGGACCACAGTCAATGTACTAGGGTAAAAGGGGATCTGCATATGATACATAAAGTGATGCAAAGATGAAGAAGATCAGCTTCTGCTTCTTCTTTCATTGTGATACATTAGTTTCAATGATCACTAGAAAAGAGAAAACCAATGCAAATTGGCAGAGAGCCGAAGAGGAAAAAAAATAATTATGCCATTGAATGTTTTATATAGGAGAAATAAAATTACTATTAAAGCAGAGTTTTAAATTATACTCTTCGTGTCAAAAAGCATCTAGCGAATGTTTGGGAGTTTTAGGAACTTTTTGACATATAATTTAGTGTGTTTGACACATTTAGGAATATCACAAATTGGACTTAAGAATATTTTGAGAATGAAAACTGTAGTCTGTGATTTAAAATATGTGGTTGCAAACTCGCAACAAAAATAAAACACAAATTGTTTGTGCAAATTGGATGATCATATGCTACCTCTAATAAGCGAATACTTCTCAATTTTTGTCCTAGGGCCGATGCAACTAAAATCAATGAATCCTTAGGTGTTTAGAGGTTTGTTTCTGGCCATGGGGTCCCAAGCGGGGTGGGGGGATGGGGTAACTCCCCCTTTTTTGTCCTCTTGTATGGGATCCAAGAAATAATGGGAGGGGGAATATGTTTGTTTCCGGGGTGGAGGCATGGCTTTTGAAGCAGCTCAATGTTGAACACAAAGGAACTGGAAATATGCAATTGCGTGAATCTGTGTCTAGAAACTCGTTTGGTGGGGAACTTTAAGCTATTCTCTTCACATTAAATGCCATGCTAAGCATAAAGTGAAACTTAGCAAGAATGGAAAATGAATTCTTCTTTTCTTTAGTAACTCCTTTGCTTGATTTGTTGTGACCTGTGAAAGCTTCCAGGAAAATGCTTAAGATTTTTCACGTTTCTAGTTCCTACCTTATACAAGCTCATTTGGCTTTTTACCAGTGTGACACTTAACAGTATTATAGAAAAGAACTTCCCAGAGGAATATGCTGAAAGGGAGTCAGAGCATAACAGTTGCACAAACCCTGGTGTTGATTTGATGCCTCTCTTTGTCATGGACGTCGTCCTTCCACGTCAAAAGTTAGCACTCAATATATTTGAACCTCGGTACAGGCTTATGGTGAGTGAGTCAAATGATGGCTAATCTTCTTATCCAGCTTTCATATCTGACAATGAAACTAGGGAAATTTCCCTTACTATGGATGTGCCAATACATCCATCTGGAAACTACCTTTGTAGACAACATATCATTTTGAGAATCCATATATCAAATAGGGGACTTTACTAAATGTTCGTTCGCATTGTATTCAATTGTTTCCCTCTAAGGGTGACCAGTTGCCATAAGTGGGTTGTTCAAGCAAATGGATCACAGACATGGTGCTTGGGAGAGTCTCTCCACTTCCAAACTTTTTGAGTGAGGACGGATTTGACCTTCAAGTACATTATCACTATGGAAATGGAAATCAAGCTCTACTTGTTTAGGATAGTGCATGATTTTGATCTCTTGGATATCTATTGGTTCAAGGTTTTTAACCTTTCTTTCTTTATTCTTATATTGTTTGGAGGGAATAAAGGACCGGGGGTCTCTTGTGGATTCAGTTTTTTTATGGTTTACATTGCTAATCTGGGGGCAATTGTTGATTGTATATCGTTAAATTAAGAACAGTTGCTAGCCTTCAAAGAAAGCTTTTATTTCTATGTCAGTTTTCCTAGATGTTTGCTTTATCAAAAGAACAACTCTTTTCATACAAGTAATGTTGTCTTGATTTTTGTTTACATGAACAACAGGTGAGGAGGATAATGGAAGGAAGCCGTCGGATGGGAATGGTAGATTATTGTCACTGGTCCTTTTCTTTCGCTTTTCCTTTTTAAGGTATATGACCGACCAAAGAATCCCTCACTTTTATTGTATGGTTTGTGTATTAATCATGTAGGTTATCAATGATTCTACAACAGGTTCCGTAGCTGATTTTGGTTGTGAAGTAGAGATTACTGAGTAGGTGTTTGACTCTTTTCTCCCTTATGGATTTGCTAGTATGTGTATCTGTTGGCTTTTTCTAAGCAGTTCATCATTTACATTTTTCTTGTGAGATTTACTATATATGTACCATTTTCGGAATCAACTCTTCATGATTTGTTTCGTGATGTAGATGTCAACCACTACCAGATGGACGTTTCTATCTAGAGGTGAAGGTGTTTTCTTCCTTAAAATACCTACTTTTGCACTTTCCGAACTTGATTCAATGTAAATGATGTTTGAGACAGCGAGTTAGCACTTGATGATAATGACATGAGGCTCTCTTTGTTATTCAGGAGAAAGTTTAGAAAAACGATTCTTTAAACGTCACACTAGAATTGAACTTCTCCTTTACGAGATGATTATGAATTGGCTTTCCACTTATAAGTGTGTGTAGGAATGGAGTTTATAATTTGAATCTTCCTTCTACAAGGAATGAAACGGAATTTCTTATAGATCACAGGGAATGGAACTAGTTGGTCACTGACACCTTGTTAGCCTCACAGCATGCAAAAATTAAAGCCTTATGGTGAACTTGCATACTTTTATAATGGTACCTCATTCAAGACATGGTACCTTCCATGATATTTTGTAACTCGATAAAATGTAGGAGTCTTAATGATCAGTTAGAAAGAAAATTGTGGAAAGCAAGTTTACATCGTTCAAGATAACAGTCTACATTTGGTGCTGCAAAGATAACAGTTTACCTTGGTACAGTAACGATACAGTCAATATTTGGTGCAGGGTGTTGTTGGAACCTTAAAATGTAGAATCATTAAGAATGAGTCTGTTTTCTTTCATTTTAGAGATTTGTAGGACTCCTGTCGCTCCTACTCATGTGCAGTCTTTAGTAGTCATTAGTTTGATTTTAGGACTTTCTAAACTGGTCGGGGACTTTTCTCACGTTTTGCATATCTTCTTATAATGTTTTCAATACGATGACTGGAGGTAAATAAATTTTGATAACTTTCTTCTATAAATGCTTCATAAAAATTACTCGACACCAAATATAATCTAGAGGTGATGCCAAGGAAAGCCAAAGCGTAATGCTCGAGAGCTTATTTAATTTCCTGCAGTCTGTGAATAATAACCAACCCTAGGTTTCTTCGAATTTTCATCAAAAAAGCATATCTAAGAACCTACCTCCTCAGAGAAACAAGCATCAGATACACCTAAAACCTATCCAGTTTCTTTTCTTGCAAGACTGTTAACAAACCTAGAAGAGCCCCAATAATTATTCTTTCTTGCCTCAAGACTGTTGATATCTTTTGTATTTTGCACAATTAAAGCTAACCCTCGAAGCAACAAAAGCTCTGAAGACCTGCTACCACAAAATATCTTGCAAACAAAATCACAGCTTCCTGCACTGCACATTCTAAATATGAGTTCGCTAATCCATTGATTTATTTGACAAGACAATTTTGTTACGCAATTTAGTTAAATGGTTTTTTGATTATCCTACCTGGGTACACATAATGGAGGCAAAGGATTTTGTGATGCTTTTATCCTGAAGGTTGGTTGTATAGTAGTTTAAATTTTTCTAATTCTCTGCTTTATTATTGCAGGCAGATGTGATTTTGCATTTCTAGATATGGAGTAACATTCTCTATAGTTGATTTTCCCATGTCCATTTTGATGTATAACGAAGCTTATCCAATTCTTATTTTCAGGTTGAAAGTCGACGAAGATTTCGCATAATCCGAACTCAGGACCAAGATAGGTTAGTTATCATCATCTGTAGTACACTCCTATTTTAGTAGCTATTCATATATCATCTGCAATTTTTTGGTTTCCAGGTTAAATTTCATGGCTTGATTGTTTTACTTGTGCAGTTATCGTGTTGCGGAGGTTGAATGGGTGAGGGATATCTATCCAGCAGAAGGAACAAGAGAAAGAGCAGAGGCAAGCTTAGCTTACTGCTTTTTGGCTTCCGATTAGTGTTTGCCTCATCAACATCCCCCCCCCCCCCACCCCTAAAAAAAAAAATAACAAAACAAAACATCCCCCCCCCCCAATTCTTTCCCTCCATGAAATCAGAAAAAAGAAAAAAAGGAAATCATTCTCAGAGAATAACAAAAGTACGGAGCATATAAGTTTTGCTTGGAAGTTCGAAAGATGCCTCTGAACTTTGTTATGCATTTTGCATAGATGCACTCAAACATTTCTTGGGTCCACTGACAACTTCAAAATGCTTACAAATTTGTTGCAATTTGTAACCTATAGCAGTGAATGACCATGCGTGAGTCTGTTGCAAGGGAAATTAAATCCTCAGCGTGAACCTCAGTATCTAATTTCCTTAATGAATCAGATTATTAAGATGTGAAGTTTTAAATATTTTAGCTGGTATGAGGTACTGTTAGCCAACTTTTGAAAGTCCAGTATATAATTGGCATAGGTAGGTTATATTTCTGTTCACCTTTATGGAGTCATCTTTATATACTTGCAGTTACAGGAATTGGTAGATAATGCAGCAGAGTATGCTCAATCATGGACAAGGAAAGCAAAAGAAGCAGCACGGCAAGGTAAAACTCTAAGGGAGGATACCCTGTCAGAACACGACATGTGTTTTCTTCTTCTCTAGGACCAATTGGGCCAAGATTGCCATGTCGATGAAAATTCAACTAAATAAGATAAATGTTTCAGAATGTCTATCCTAGCAAATATTAGCCTTTTTTTTCGTAAAGGGGCCTGACATGATATAGTTTTTTTTCTAATTAGTTGATAAGTGCTTTATAATCATGCATTACCACCAGTGAAGCCTGTGAGCCTCATTAGGTTGCATATGGTTTCCTATTGAATATTTAGATGCTTGTCTTCCATCTTTGCAACGTATTCTTGCAATTGATACACAATGTTATCTGGCAGATCCAAGGAGATATGAGAGATTCCTTAATGTAGAAGCTATGATGCCTGCACCACAAGATCCTGAGAGCTTCAGTTTCTGGGTATGATTAAATATTTACGTAGGATATGTGGTGCTTCATCATCTGTATACTTGTGCTAATGGGGTCTTATCTGCAGCTTGCTACACTCGCAAACCGGAGGCCTCAAGAAAGATTGGATCTCCTGCGCATTAGAGATACAAGAGAGGTATGGGACATTTCTTTGCCTGTTGAGAAATTCAATGGTACCAGGTCTGAAGATGTTAATTTTTACCTGCGATGCTGCTAATCATTTCAAACGTGCCTATTCTGTAAAACCCCGTTGAAGATATTCTATGATTATACCTATATAATCACAACCCTTGTTAGAACTTGTTAGGCTGAAGCTTTAGGAACGGAATTTTTTCCACTTGGGGGGGAGTAGGGAGGGGTTTGGAACTGACAAACAGATTGATAGATGGCTGAGAGTGAAAATAACATGCGGGTAGTGTCCACACATAACATTTTCGGTTGTAGTGAGTACGAAAAGCGCAAATGGATAAACTAATGCATGAATATTCTTGCAAGTGCTTTTTTCTCTCACTCCTTGCTACAAACCAGCTTGCTTTTGTAACCTAGAAGAAGGAAAATGAAGTATATTTGCTGATAAGCTTACCTTGCAGAGGATCAAACGGGGACTGATATATATCAGAGCAGAAGAGCAGGGCTGTCGAGTGCAGTGATTGAATACTACGAGCTAGGACTCAGTGCTTCATTATTTATTACGGGATTGGATTAATACTCAAGCGACTCAAACATTTTTTGGTCCACATCCTAAAGATTGTGGGTCCTTTGTACTCATTCTAACGAATGGACAAGACTCAAATTCAATAATATTTACAATCGGCATTCTTGTATGTAAGTTTAACCTATCTTTCAACGAACACAACCGTATTGTTGCTTCTGGTTGAGTAACATCCTATTTCAACTGCCTTTCCACTTTCTTTTTCTCTTTTTTTTTTTTAATTCCTAGTTCATACTTCAAATTGTCGTTGCGCCGATGCTAGCCTTGAGGCCCTTGACCAAAATAAATCGGTTTTGAGTCCAATATCTAACAAGGTAATCGTCTCTGCTCTCTTGTCACTGTTATCTATTTCAGACCTCTTCTGATGCTAAACATTGCATTCCCCGGGCGCCTAAGCAATACTGTCCAAAGTTATTATTCTTTACTTTTAGCCCCCCACTTTCAACAATTATCAATTAAAAGTCGTGAACTACGAAAATCACGATATTTAATTTCTAAAATATCAAAACTTATCAATGTTTGTCTTGTTACAGGATCCAACCATTAATATTGTGATACGTAACTTAAGGATGTTACTGATGGGTGGGTGGATACGGATGCATTTTGATAGCTTAGGTGCTACATGCCACTATTTTCCGTAGTTCGAATTTCTAATTGACAATTAGTTGAAAGTTAAGGGGCTAAAAGTAAAGATTTTTCTTATTATTTACCCAATGAGAATCTAAATTTTGAGATGGCTCCAAATTTCCCCTATATTTTTGTACAATTTGCCTCGTTCCTTTCTTTCTTTCTTTTCCTTTTTTTATGCTTTTTTTTTTATCTTTTCTATTTTTGGTTGAAATCATACCCATCCTCCACGAGCCATCCCCTCCCCCACCCCCGATCCCCCACAAAAACAAATATACGCATAGAGTGTGGTTAGCAAAACCAGAATTAAATTGAAGTTTAAAGGTATGGGGTGGCACGCGGTTTGGATTTCTAAGGTAGAGTTGGTAGTTAAGAGTACAATCATCACAGCGGCTCTTAAGGTCCAACGCATAGCTCGCTATCATTTTCCAACTTCTTCCATTTCTTTTACCAAGTCTTTCCTCTTCACCAAAAACCTCCAAGCATACATCTCTGCACGTCTTCCCTTACATGCTTCCAACAACCTCGTCCGTCTTGTTTTGTCTAATTGCTGCAAGCATTTATGTACCCCCTACATACAAATCCTCCCCAAAACCAAGTAGAGTTTCTCCTCCTAGCCCCTGATCCCAACCCCCACCACCACCCCAATTGTTATCCGTCACCCTTTGAGCATTGAATTGCTTTTCACAAATCCCATCATGTCTTCTCCACCACCATTGATGTGTTAATACCGCCTTCACATTCACTGATGCAAAGATAATGGGAGGAGATAACTATAGGGCATCACGGTCTCAACCTTTCTCCTCCCTTTCCCTTCTCTTCCTTCTCTTCTTCCTTTTCAACCTCACAAACTCTGTTTTAGCCGACGGAAATGGTACGAGAAGAACAAGATTCATGCCTCCTGATAATTACCTCATCGATTGTGGATCATCCGAAGCAACGCGGCTAAATGATGGCCGGACCTTCAAGTCCGACCGTGATGCCACTTCTCTTCTGCAGACGGATGAAGATGTACAGGCTTCAGTCGATTCAATTTCAGCCAATGCATCTTCCTCCATACCTCCTTCTTCACTTCCTCTATTTCGCACTGCAAAGATATTTCCTCAAGACTCCACTTATACATTCTTCATCGCCCAAGAAGGGAGGCATTGGGTTCGTCTTTACTTCTACGCTCTTGCTCACCCCTCCTACAATCTTACAGATGCTGTTTTTTCTGTCTATGCCGATAACATTGTTCTCTTACATGATTTTTCTGTGAGAGACAATACTTCTTTTGTTTTTAAAGAGTATTTGGTTAATGTTTCTGGTAGATTCTCCCTCCAATTCAAGCCCAAGAAGAATTCTTTTTCATTCATCAGTGCTATTGAGGTCGTCTCAGCTCCTGACTCTCTAATCTCTGATTCAGCAACTGCTGTTTCTCCATCTGGAGATTTCAGTGGGTTGTCTAAATCGGCTCTACAAGTCTCTTACCGGTTGAATGTTGGAGGACCAACCATAACTCCTGAAAATGATGCGTTGTCAAGGACATGGGAACCTGACAGCGAGTATAACATGTTCCTTCAAGGATCTAAATATGCATTTGTCCCTCCAAAAACCATCAATTACCCGGAGAGTGGTGCAACTCCATATATTGCTCCGACTTTAGTATATGCATCGGCAGTGCACATAGAAGATCCACTAACTTTGCAACCGAATGTCAACCTCACTTGGAAACTGAATGTGGATCCAAGTTACTCCTATTTGGTCAGGTTGCACTTCTGCGATATCGTAAGCAAGGTCCTCAACGATATGTACTTTAATGTATATATCAATGAGATGGTGGGAGTGTCAGCTCTTGATCTCTCGACCCTCACCAATGCCCTTTCCACTGCTTATTACAAAGACTTCGTGCTTAATGGGTCCGCCATCACAAATGGTTCCATTTTGGTTCAGATTGGCCCTGCTCAATCCCAGTCAGGTAATAATATTGATGCGATCCTTAACGGATTGGAGGTTATGAAGATGAGCAACGAGGCTGATAGCTTCGATGGTTTGTTTGCTGCTGATGGGTCATACAAGGGATCAGGTTTAGCAACAACAACAATGAAGATTGTAGCAGCTGTTGGCCTGGCAATGGCGGTAACAGCCATGTTGTTGCTGGCCACCGTTTTTGTCCGGTGGCAGAAGAGACCAGAAGGTTGGGAGAAGCGAAACAGCTTCTCATCATGGCTCCTCCCAATCCATACCAGTGGCTCTACTTTCTCGTCCAGCAAGAGCAGCTCTCGGAGGGCTAGCCTATATGGTTCCCGCAAGAGCAAGAGTGGTTACTCTAGCTACTTTGCATCGCAGGGTCTTGGCAGGTTCTTCACTTTTTGTGAACTACAGAATGCTTCACAAAACTTCGATGAAAAAGCTATTCTTGGTGTTGGAGGTTTTGGAAAAGTCTATCTTGGAGTTTTGGAAGATGGAACTAAGGTTGCCATCAAACGAGGAAACCCAAGTTCTGAGCAAGGCATTAATGAATTCAGGACGGAAATAGACATGCTCTCCAAACTTCGACATCGCCACCTTGTTTCACTAATTGGCTTTTGTGATGAGCGATCAGAGATGATCCTCGTATACGAGTACATGTCTAACGGACCGCTCCGTGACCACCTCTATGGCTCAGACCTCCCTCCTTTGTCATGGAAACAACGGCTTGAGATTTGCATTGGTGCTGCTCGTGGGTTGCATTATCTTCACACTGGTGCAGCACTAGGAATCATACACCGTGATGTAAAGACCACAAACATTCTCCTCGATGAGAATCTCGTTGCTAAAGTTTCTGATTTTGGCTTGTCAAAAGCTGCGCCAACATTGGATCAAACCCATGTAAGCACAGCCGTGAAGGGTAGCTTCGGGTACCTTGATCCTGAATACTTCAGGAGGCAACAGCTAACTGAAAAATCCGACGTTTACTCATTCGGCGTGGTCCTATTTGAGGTATTATGTGCAAGGCCTGTCATAAAACCATCGCTGCCAAGAGAGCAGGTCAGTCTGGCTGAGTGGGCATTGCAATGTCACAGGAAGGGCATGCTTGAGAAGATAATTGACCCCCACATTGCCAGTAATGTCGACCCTGGTTCACTGAAGAAGTATGTCGAAGGAGCAGAGAAATGTCTGGAAGAACACGGGGTTGATAGGCCCGGAATGGGAGATGTTTTGTGGCACCTAGAATATGCCTTCCAGCTTCAGGACGCAGCCTCAATGATTGAACCCCCAGAAGACAGTAGTGCGAGGCTCATTGCTTTGGACAACCCAAGCGACAAAGATTCTAAAGGAGACACTGCTGCTTTGGCTAGTGTTAGTGATGATTCGGAAGTAAGCACAGTTGGTTCTCCTTTATTTTCTCAGGTTGTGAATTTCCAGGGAAGGTAATATCTGCTTGCAACAAGTAGAGCCGGAAATCAGACTGGGAACTTAGAAGACGACTTCCAATATTCAAGGCTCGATTTCCGGTTCCTCTCCTCTTATTTTCAGAAATGATCTCATCCCTTTCTCTCAGCTCTGCCTGAGTTGATGGTAATCACCTAAACTTCACAAGCTAAGTTGGAGTTAAAGGAGTTCTTAACTTTCTGTCGTCTTTGGTTGTTAGTGGTTTGTTTTGTTCAGAAGCCATATGATCTCCGCCCCTCCCAAAAAATAGAAAGAAGAAGAAAAGGGGTTGAGATGTTTTTATATTCCAAGTTCCAATTATTTTGTCTAGCTTACCAAAACTTCTGTTGGAATGACATCGAGTAAATAAATTTGAACCATGTTTTCCGTATCCCATATAGGTTAAACTAGATCCTGAAAATTTTCGAACCTCGTCCTCGTGCTGAAAGGCTGCTCACGGACATATTCCAAGCTTTTTGCAAATGGAAGGAGAGACATCTTAGAAAGGCATTAGATAAATTCCAGCATGGGAGGCTAGGGGACTGCAGATTAGCAAATCTGTCTCTTGATCTCCCTAGCTAGGAGGGTGTCTCAGAGGAATCCACCTTTGACTTTTGGACAACTTTATTAGTCTTACAGGCACGGAGTTTTTTCGGTTTCTCCACAAAATACTAGCTAGTTCAAGTCGGGTTGAGCCGTGCAAGCCCATTTCCTTAATGACAGACCGAAACCCCCACACTTGGGCAGCCCACTGAGCCCAGTACAGAGCTTTACTTCTCTGTGACCTTGAACCCCCACGAAGTGGCCCAAATAGCCTTCAATCCCATTTCCCTTGAGTTCTACAGACACAACGGGTTGTCTTGTGCCATCAAATTGATCGGCCACCAGAGACGCTGAGAAGTCGCCATGATCAAATGCGATCGGAAAATATTCCATCAAATTACATCTAACCTCATCGCCGACATCTGCTAAGTTTACAGCTGACACTCCCACTAATTTCTTATCTTATCCGCTCTTTTAATACTTAAAAAGATTTCGGCAAAATAATTGTTTAAATAAATTTTTTTTAAAAAAAGATTTCGGCAATGGGAAAACATGATTGGATGGATCATAATAATAAGACTAAAAACGGAGGAGCAGTATCTTTCGAGGCTGTCAGATGGATCAGTAGGCTTAATCCATTGACCTTTACGTTCCAACTAATCTAATCCAATCAAGCACAACAACTCACCCTACCAATACATATATCATTTAGTTCGGAAAGATTCTACTATTTTAAACTGCAATAGGTATTTTTTTAAAAAAACCTGTGGATTAAACGAATCCGAAAGTCCTACAATATGTTAGATCTAAAGATCTGACTGCCAATCCGAACGCAGTTGTCATAGCCACAAACAATCACAAAGATTGGTATACAACCAACAAAATCACAAATAAACTTCAATGCCCGAAACACACAACATACACAATGATATGGTCCTCATCTAAGATTCTCATTTTCATCAAGGAAGTGGGTACAGCTCAATAATTCACATAATTCCTACCCTTAATTATACCTCCAGGGTTTAATATTAAACCACAATTGGGTGGTATATGCTGGGTGTTGGAGCAATAGCAATTAGTAAGCCAAGAAAGTCTTTGCTTGAATAGGTTTTGGTTTTCTTTGAAGAATTTTTGGTTAGGAGGTCACCTAATAATACCGAGTGACACTTTACCTATGGTAGCAGATAGAGCTTTCTTCTTTTATAATTTATACATATTATGCCATATGTATTCCTTACTGCCTGCCTAAACAATTGAGGAAACGCCACGTCACATGCGCTCAAACCCCCTAACTAACCGACCGGGTCAACAGTCTGCGCACTAACCGCATGATACCTCATCATCTTTGTGCCTCCTTTGGCCCAAGTCAGAGCTTAATCAAACCCCCCCATACTGATTTGGCTTTGGACTTTTTTTAAGTATTTGTTAAATTAAATGTACGGACAGGCCCCACCCAACAATTCCCAGAAATCAGTAAAGTTGAATTCAGGATCAAAGAACATTTTATTTCCCAATTTTTTATTTTGGTTTTATTTCCTACCCAAAAACTCTTATTTGTTGTCACATTTTCTGTTCTTTTTCTCGTCATTCAGGAATATCCGAATTTTTCTTCCTAATCTTTTCTCGATGATAATGGTGTTGATATGATTCGGGAATACATGAAAATGATGCTTCCATCTCAAGGGACAGAACCCACATGGGAGAAGTATTATTCTGAATGATTGAACGTATATATTTTACACACAAATGGGAGAAGGACCGCACGCAATAGAGAAAGAAATAATTGTGTTTTGGAAGCAATCCATAACGAAGCAAACACTTTGCATCAGCAAGATAGGACTTAAAAGCCAAGCCTCAAGCAAAGGTCACTTGCACTAATGTCATTCTCGTTAAGAAGAAGGTGCTTTTTGCATGCCCCCCTTCTAATAAGTAGGGAATTGAAAGATCACAAAGAGAGAATCCCCCCCCAATGAGTCCAAACAGATTCACTTGTAAAAACAATGCCCAAACAACTCCACATCTGCTGGTTTTTGTTAGTTTTTAGTAGTTGGCCAATCCATTCATCCAAAGTACCAACCCTCTGAGAACCTCTAACCTACTTTTTACACACAGAGAGAGAGAGAGAGAGAATATCCATTAAATAAAAACTTCCAATGCCTTGCAAACTACTCTAATATACAGGCCCTTTGCTAGAACGCTCATTTCATCTCCCTCTTCTCTCCCTGTCAATGGAAGATCAAACCCCAAAACTTCCGATGGCAGAAACAGGCAAGGTTATCAGAAAATCAGTCTACACTTTCCTTCGAAGCTACCACTACTTCACCTCCACCGCTGCGCTCCTTGCCTTCCCCTTCTCCGCTGCAGTTCTTCTCTCACAAGCTTTTGTCCCCTCTTCTCCGTCGCTTCTACCAACCATATACATCCGCCTGAAAACTCTATTTGATGCTGCAGGCTTTCCTCCCTCTTCGGAGTTCTTCGGCATTCTTAACCAGAAGCTTTCTCAAACAATCTTTTCCACCATCACCACACTTCCTTTCACCCTTACCTTCCTCCTCATCGCGAAAGCAACTATAATTCAAGCTCTCAAACCAAAGAAACCAACATTGCCACCTTCCTTCTCTTCAGTGGTTACCCTCTACAGTCCACTCCTTCTCACCCACATATGTAACTCATTCTTGATCCTCTCTGCGAACGCAACAGTCTTTTCTCTTTTCTTCTTTGCCTTTAATTTTCTTGAAGGTTTTGGTTTCTCTTCTCCCAACTGCATCCTCTTCTTGTCAGCGGCCGGGGCTGTGCTCTACTCCATTATTCTGGCCAACTCCCTTGTAGTGTGCAACTTGGCGTCCGTTTTATCGGGCATGGAACGAAGGGGGGGCTTCACGGCGATCCTCAAGGCTTGTGTTTTAATGCGAGGAAGAGCTTCAACAGCGCTGTCCGTGGCATTGCCCATCAATCTGGCCCTGGCAGCTATTGAAGCCTTGTTCCAATTCCGGGTTGTGAGAGCCTATCATTTTGCTGGAACGCTAGGCTTTTCCACTGCTTTGGAGGGGATTTTCATTGCTCACTTGTACTCCATTTTCGTTGTTCTTGATACCATTGTGAATTGCATGTTCTTCAAAAGCTTCAAGACATATTCTTGGACAGAGCAGAAAGGTAGGCACTCTTGCCGGAGAGAATTTGCAGAGGAAGACAGCGATGGTTATGTCAGCTTGACTATGGAAGAGCTTCCATAAATTTCACTGTCAAATCAAACAGGACCTGGCTTGTTTTCTCCACATGATTTCAGGCAAATAATGTGCATATGCAGAATTGATTTCTGTTGCTTGAGGGGAAACCAGGCGACATACAGAACATAAAGACCCCCCGCATGGCTGGGTAACCTCAACGAGGTCAAAGATGAAGATAGAAAATTATATTAACTTTTGTAATCTTCCTCAATTCAGTTTTTCTATTTTCTTTTTTGTTTCTTTCTCCTCTTTCTATCATGTACATTGGCCACCTTTACAGAGTGACTCATCCGTTGGCTTTGATAATCAAGCATACGTGGGGTTATGATCCGTAAATATGACATTAAAAGAGAATTAGGGAAACGAGTACTTGCATCACCATCTATTAAAAGTAGAGCGCGAAGATAATTCCATTTTGTTGCAGCAATAACAATTGTACAGAGGCAATGGTGCATTCCAGAAGAGGTCAGAGAAATCACTGCAGGAAGAACCCATGCTGGTGTTTGCGAAAGCACCAAGGGGAAGCCAACCAACAAGCTCATCTGATTGCCAAGTGGGCAGGGGAGAACAGGGTGGAAAGCTACATTCCAACGTTCGTAATCCCTATTGAACTCCTAACTCGTAATAATAAACCTCATGCCCCACCCTGAAGTAATTTTGTTGCGTAGAAAAACGCGCGCGCACACAACGGAACAGAGTCCCCGTGAATTAAGTCACAGCAAATGGCGAAATACAGAGTACCGGATTCCGGCTGCCATTTTCCTTGCCCTCCGCTCCATACGAACGGGGAATTCAGGCTCACAAGCAATCTTGCCAGACTGAATTTGCAGAGAAAGTCCAACATAGTAACATCAGAGTGATATTCAATCTTCCAATTCAATTCGGCACCAAATAAGACAATACTACTTGGGACAAGCATGCAGAGTAAAGAGGATAAAGATGAGAGAACCTCTGACATTTCATGAATGAATGTCTTTTGACAAAGAATCAAATGAAAGAGACAAGCAGTAGTTTCCAGTTACACCCTATAATTCGCTATGCTACATTTGGACTAAGAGCCCGTCTTCTAATACCTCTTTCTGAACCTGACACCTATACAATATACTTTGTGACGGGTTCCTATAAAATCCTCAACTAGAAGAGGAGGGCAAATAACTAATTTTATGTTACAAGAGAAAGAATGGACTCTGAAGCTTTGTACAATGGTTCATGATACAGTTGGACTGTGTGCTTACAATCCCGAATGCATCTGCTCTGGCGTCAAAAAAATATGCCAAGTGAATGGTGGAAGTGGAAACCTATTAAGTACTGAAAAACTGGATCAAGATTACGGAATTCCCTCTCAAAATGAGGCTAGACGAGCTGGTCCATCACCTCCATAGCAGTCGTCCTATAAGGAGCATCTCTTCTTCTCAGTCAAGGATGGCAACCAGCCAGGTGTCAAAATTTGGTCTGTCAGATATCTAATGTGATTGATCAGTCAGCTGTGATTGTCTGATTGAATATCATCCAATGAAGCATGTTCAACCAAGACTCTAGCACAGTTCAGGTCGGGGGCCTCAAGGAGCAGTTCTGCCTCATTTCAAGCACACAGTGGAAGGCTTACTGTTGCACCAATACTGAAGCAAGCTATGGTTTGACCATCCATACAAGTTGCACCCTTGGCCATCATGTAGTCCCCACCTTGATGCAGATCTCTTCTGTATGGCAGAAGCTCAGTTTCCTTTGCAGGTAGGTACTTCACTCTTCACCTATCTCACCACCTTCCTTGTAAGGTTAATGCCCTTTGCCTTCTCCATTTCGGCCTCCTTCTCAGCTTTCTTTTTCTCCAATTCAGCCTGTTTGCAATTCTCTTCATGGGCTTTCCGAAACATCCTTACGAAGTTTAGGAGCGTTGCAGTAACTGCATTTATTAATGTAGCATTCAGTATAACCATTAGCACAGAGTCATAACAAAGACCATATTCGCTTTGATTCTCCTGAATGATGGGTCCCAATTAACTTACACCAAAATGTTACCACTCGGTTGACTTTCCTGTACTTTGGTATTGCTATAAGCTGAGCATGATGTATGGTATGCATCTACGTAGTAAACGAATATGTGCCTATGTTTGTATAAAAAGCTCCAACTTTTCTCAGAATCCCCAAGACAACCTCTCGTTTAGAAAAGGAGCAAGGAAAGAAACTAGAAGACAAAAATTGAAAGAAAAATAATATCAAGGTATGGTTGTAAAACAAATATACTAGCATAGTTGGAGGATTAGAAAATTCCGTTCCATTCCCACCTCCTCCACTATTATTTTTCATTTTGACTGCTCTTTAAGTTTCTGCCAAGGGATCTATACAGGCCTTTGTATTCAGGTACATCAGTGATATTGAATCCTTATTAGTCTTAAGATACTTTCCTCCATCTTTCACTTGTCTCCACTAGAAACCTACCTAACGAAATTGGCATTTCCTAGAGGATATGGCGTCAGATTCCCTCTAACGCCAAATCTCAAATACGTGTACTCCAACAGAGAAAAGACATAAATTCTCCAAGGTACATCCGAGACATTCAATCATTTAATTCTGCAGAAGGTGACATTTAAACTCTATCTAGACAAACATTATGTGTCAAATCACCAAGGAACAAGTATCCATTGCTCCACTCTATCAACTTGAAGGAAAGCCAAAAAGTCCTGATTGGGGACCCATCAATCACGTGGAAACAGATTTACAAGGTTACATCCATAATTTACCTTGCTCAAATGGGCAGCGGGCAGGATCTTCACCAAAATATAGTGCAAGTGCATCTGCATTTCTACCCTGTCCACCACGGGAGGATGAGAAGACAATCTTATAAACACTTCACGCCATCAGATAGTGTATGAAAGAACAAATTGATATCATCTCGACATACCACCACAGAGTATAGATTTGTAACAGATGCCACCTCTGTCTCAGCAATGCCAATGAATCCTTTCAATGTCTAGAACAAAATATTAACCATTAGAGAAGTATAGAAACAGAGAAAACCAGATGTGCATATACCATGACAAATAGAAAATCAATGGGCAATATTTCATATGAATCAGAATGTTATGATTGGAAGGACTTTCTGAGCGGCAATAAGATATTTCGTGCTCAAATGTTTGATAATAAAACCAACATCCCCAAATCACATTACCAAATTTAAATCCAGAATTTCATCGAACGTCCAATGTCAAATACATCTGATCAAGAGTATCTTTAAAACCTAATTGATGTCTTCATGCATAAAGAAATACAGCAGGCAGAAAATACATTGGAAAGGAACCATCAATGTTCACCACAAACATTTAGTGGTATGCAACCCCACTGAAAAGTCCACTGAAGTGCAGACCCATGATAGGGTCTCCCGATACTTTCTTAAAGGATATGTGTGACAAGTAAGTAGGAACCATAAGTATATTGTAAGAAACATATGAGAAGAGTAAAGAATAGAAACCAATATTATAATGTAACCACGACTGGAGAAGGGCGAACTTCACAGTTGAATAACCTTTCCATTAGGAACACTGTAATGAAAGGGCAACATATAGTTCAAAGTGTCTAATAGCATGTAGGATTCGCAAAGCATATTGATTGAATAGGTGAAGTCGTACCCGAATTAAAAAGGATGTTATTCAAACACCTTTTAAGTAATCCTAGTGAATTTAGAAAAAAAAAAGTAATCCTAGTGAAACTTGACCTGTTGACCCTTGAGTTTTTAATGTGAATTAGTAGTGATTGCAAATCATGATTAGAGAAAGCAAACTCTGCGTTAAGTTTATCAGCTCTGGCCAATAACAGCGTCTAGGGGTTGGCAAAGTCAGGGTCGGGTTACCATACCCCGAATTTCAGCTGAACCGTCGGGTTGGGTCGCTTTACAAGTGAACGGTTTTAAAAAGGGGAGTGAAATGCTGCCATTTCACTAGAGGTATAAGAGGAAAAATAAATTAAATTAAAATAAAATAAAGGCGTGCTAGAGACCCGAACCCGATTTTCCTTGGATTTATGTTTCAAAACCGACCCTAAGGTAACCCAACCCGTTCAGGTTGAGCTAGGTCGGTTCTGAGTCGGGACAGCAAGTTTTTACCCACCCCTAATAGCATATTATCCTAGTGGTACTGCATCCCCAAAATGAGAGGTCAATGGGTCAACTTCGAGCATCAAGCAAGAGCAAATGAAAGAGGCACGAGTAGGGTCATTGCACCAAAAATATATATATATATATATATTTTCACTCATTAAAGTTTAGGCCGGTTTTAAAAAACTCACAGGGTTTCAAAAAAAAAATTGTAGTCACGGAGACTTGGTTGTTAGTAAATTAAGTCACTAAACCTAACTCCAATAGAGTAATTTAATGGAAAATTTATCCCGCCCAATCACAACGTGACGTGTCATTAAAATAAATAAAAATTGAAACATTTGTTACATTTTAAAAAAACTAAAACTAAAATCTAAAATAAATAAAAATTATAATTTAATAATATAATTGAAATTAAAAAAACTAATTAAAAAAAAGACCCAATCCTTTTTTTAATTTTAATTTTTATTAAAAAAAATTGGGACACTTGGCACATTATAATTGGGTGAGAGCTGTGATTAGTCTACGTGGCAAGTTTTCCATTAAATGACTAACGGAGTTAGGTTTGGTGACCTAATTTATTAATGGCCAAATCTCAGTAACTAGTGAGTTTTTTATAATCGGCCTAAAAACTAGTGAGTGAAAATATATTTTCTCCAAAATAAAAGAGACAAAAAATTCTAGCCATTATAATTTCCTATTTCTGAGGCATGAAAAGATATTTTGCTCATTATTGAACTTCAAATTAGACATGCCTCTTGACTGTCAAGGAGTCCTACATGCCCGAAAACAAGTAATTTTTCACCATGTAAATTTCTCCAGCTATAATTCCCTAAATTTTTCATGTGCAACTGAATACATGTTCCTATAAGAATGAGGCATGAAAAGATATTTTGCTCATTATTGAACTTCAAATTAGACATGCCTTGTCAAGGAGTCCTACATGCCCGAAAACAAGTAATTTTTCACCATGTAAATTGTTCCAGCTATAATTCCCTAAATTTTTCATGTGCAACTGAATAAATGTTCCTATAAGAATTAATTCAATATGAAACCAAATAGCTCCCCAATTAATAACTGTCCAACAAATCTAATAGCAACTCAAAATTTGCATTTAAACACCCCCATTCATGAAATGGCAACTTAACTTTTTAACTTCTCAATTTGACTGTTAACTTCATGCCTCATGCCATGAATAGATCTTCTCTATAAGCCAAGGACCTTCTTTAGTCAATCAAATAAAAAGAAAAAAAGGGTTCTTCGTACAAGAAAAAAAAACTTTATTTGACAGGAAAATAATGTTACGTCAAAATGATAGTCGAGCAGGCAGCTGAAGTGAAAAATTATATTAAGCCAATAAATGCAAAAAATTAGAAAAAACAATACAAGGATATAAATCGATAACTAAAATGTTGATATACATTACAATGTATCAAGAATCACTTTGGCAATGACTACTGAAAAATCTTAAAAACAGATAACATAGCTTTTTTTTTTGATAAGCAAGACAATTTTATTAGAATAGTGACAACAGTACAAGGGGAAAAACAGATAACATACCTTACGGAAAACTTCCGATACAGGGCCATCATTTTCGGATGCAGTCAGTTCCTGCTTAACCTTTTCCAGTCCCTTGATTATGGCTTGCATTTCTTCTGCTAAAGACTTCAATTGTATCTGCAAGGAAGACAAAAAAAAACATCAGTATAAGCATCATCTAAAGACCTTATTTAAGAGCGCCCTCTAGAAACAGAGGTGTACCTTCGTTGCAGCTTCCAGGCTAACAAAGTCCAGGTGAAAATCAAGAAGTTCCGGTGAATTATTAGCCAAAAGCTGAAGAAGAAGAAAACGAAATTGGAGATTAAGCACAAAAGGCCAACTGCCAATGAAATAGAACACTCTAAAGGTTTTTGCTCTATTTTTAATCTTTTATTAATCATTAACCAAGAAAGTACCAAGAAAACCATGGCACTTATCTTTTCTGAAAGCTGATGTGCCTCATCATTTCGTGGAAACTAATTTTACACAACCTTCTATCGGCTACTTGGGCTCAGATCTATGAAAATGGTTTTTTATGAGAGGAACTGCAAGAAACAATGTGCCCTAGCCCCTCAACCCCATTGAGCAAGAAAAAGCATCAGCCTCAAAGCATGATGTGTGAATATTTAATACTGGCCCAACTGGAATTGGAATAACTCACTGATGTTTTAATCCAATCATTAGCTCTTGCTAAAGCTTCACACTGATGTTCTAAAATATCAATAAGGAAAATTCGGCTTGAACACACACAGGATCCACCTGGTCCGACCCTTGTTGAAACCCTAGAATTCAGAATAGGCAATCTTGTGGACCCACAAAAGATATTATTGATATGCCTCGCATACAACAGATTTAGGAACCATACCTTGCAAAGATAATGCATGAGTGTCATCTTACTGTTAGAAGCACGTGTATCAGTGAGCTTTAGAAGACTGTCCAACTTGAATCCAACTGCAGAACCTGTATGATTTAGAATCATTTAAAATTAATGCCAACCACGTTCTCAAAGATGTCATTCACATCTATTGTTAGTAACAGATAAGATCAATCAAGTTCACTTTTTGTTTTTTCAACTTCAATTTCAGAACTGTACACACATTCACCAGAGGAAGCATGTGCTCTGTTAATGAAAGTTGCATGTGGGCTGCCATAAACAAGTTCATTTAACAATCAAGTAGGCATCACTAAATTCCAAGAAGCTTTCATAATTCATGCTGACTACAGGTGTTGAATACAAACTCGAAATGAACAATTTCACAAGAATTCTCGAAAAATCTCCACTCTTGTTTCTAGACACAGTGGTACTTTGAATGTGAAGTCTGAATTACAAGTTTACTATAGTCCAGCTGATACATAATCAAATGGTACACCAAAATATAGCCTCCAACAGAAAATTTCACTACCTACTGGCTTCGTGATGCTACAAAGCCAAATAAAACTCCACATGCTCTCCAAATTACAACTAATGCTAATCCCAGTCATCTATGTCTAAATTACACTCAGCCATGCCAATGCCAATGCCAGGCAGCATTAAATAAATGACAGTCTACGAGAGTTTATGAACACTGTCTTCTTTATACAGTTCTTTAAAGAAACCAGCAGTTGTTGGTAATCACATTAGGTAATTAATCATATTAGAACGATGTGTAAACCCTCTTAAGCAGATAAAAATGAAACCTTCATGAACTAACAGTAACCTTCCAATATGTCGTGAACTAACAAATGACAAGGAGACTATATTCGAATGAAGAGTCTTACCCCTTGCAGTTCCTTGGTTCAATGTATTCCCTATAAAAAGAATAATCTTCATAATTTCCTTCAGTTTACCAGATTTCCGGACCTAATTAACCAACAAAAGAGTACCTAAGCTTAAAAGAGAAGTATAGAAACAGTAATGGAAGAATTTGCAATCATTGGTGGCATACCTCTTCGCATGCAGAGTTTACAGTATGCAAACTCTTTTTGAACTCTGAAATCTGCAAAAGGGTTCAACAAAAACATGACTATGGAAAAAAATATACAAATTTATGACATTTGAGAAGGAAAACATACACTTTGCACCCCGCATTAGCATTGCATCATGTGGTCTATTTTTTATCCATCTTAACAGTCAAATCCTAGCCAAAAGTATTTGACGATACCACGTGACAAAGTGGGTAGTTTAGAGGAGACATTTCAAAAGGCCTGATAGTTCAGGGATACAAAGAGTAATTCTCCTTAAAAGTTCACAGAAATCCAACATTGAAGTTACCACCAAACCTGAGAGCTGAACTGAATCTTGAAAGAGAATACTCTTAACTTTGACTCAACCCGAGGCACTTTCATCTGCTCTAGAAAGTACTGAAACATAAAGAACAAATAGAAAAAAAAAATTAATAGGCTTCCAATAGTTCCCAACCAGAGTGAAATTATGGCCCATGCAGAGCACTTTCTTTCTCATATAGTGAGACGCATATGACTGTTAACTTGTTCTCCACGGAGAGAGACAGAGAGAAAGGGAGATAATCCGCATAATTCCAAGATTAAGGAAGACAAGACCAGCTCCAATTTCAGGATAGTTAGATGTCAAGTAGAATGCCGCAGGTACACAATATTTCATAAATCAACAAAATATAACACCTATCAAGTACAAGAGTTTCACAAAGAAACTTCTGCAAACCTGTTCACACTTTCCTAAGTTCTCCTTGTCGCCAGTGTAGCCCTATATAAAAGATAAATCAGAAAAATCATTGTAAACAAAGAAAATAAGGAGAAAGAAAAGAAATGTTGCCAAATTATATATTCTAGCAGATGAACCTAGCAGTCTCTTCATTGTGAAAAGGAACCAACTACCGAACAAACATAAAGGGAATCAAAATGTAAGTGAAACAACACCTTTAAAAGTTCCATCTCCTCTTTGGTCGGACAAAATTTTATGAGATTCTCCACCTGGTCAACATCTAATACTGATTCATCCATTGCTAGAACAGCAGCCTGACAATATGTATATAATATATTGTTAGCTCATAGCTAGCAGGGATGTTCAGTAGACACATTTCCAGACCATATTCAACCATGAAAAATAAATGCAGAAGTCACTGTTCCAAATGCCACTAAAGGGATAACACGACAAGAAACCACTACCAGCTAGAGTCTCACTTATCATCCACCTGTGATGATGTATCTTACAAGTAGCCAACTACACAATAGCAGGAATGAAGTGACAAGCTCAAAGGCGCCAAAAGGAAAAACAAACAACCACATTAGGAGGTATTATAGCATGGCACAGTTTCATTCAAAAGAAAGTAAATTTGGTACTTCTAAAAAAAAATTGGTACTTACATGAAGAATAACCATAGACCCCTCAAACTTACAATTTAAGCACCAACACATCATACAATCCTTAAACCTTTCCTCAAGAAGGGAAATTTGAAAATGATAATAACACGGGAATAATGGAACTAGCAATAGTATAATGCAGACACGAATAAGAAAAAAAGAAGAGGAAAAGCCATCTAATTCAACACCCAGTATTGGATCAAATCTCAGACTCCAAAGGCAACACCATTACACAATCCAATCAAATAGACATGTTCACAGCATATTCCTTAACAGTAAGTTTGAAAACATAGTGCTTAAAGGAGCCTCCTAACAAAAAACACTGTTTGAACATGTATGCCATCAGAAAAATTGAACATAATACAGTGCAGAAGTACCTCCCAACCACTTCCTACTGATTTTCCATGGCCAAACCTCATTTCCCTTAACTTCTATAAAAGTAACTGCCCCTATCCTTCCCTCATTTCAACCCCACAACAGGTATCCTAAGTTGGTCCCTCTGTACCCCAAAACGGCAACAGATCCGGATGATGAATACTGAGCTTTCTAAGTTGCAAAACATCTTCCACTTCTCAATTCACCATCACGTACAAAACATCTTCCACACCAGACATAAAGAAAAACCTTCTGCAAATGTATAGTATTCACCAATGTACATCTAGTGAAAGTGATCAGAACAGGTCAACAAGCTAGAAAGAGTACTGTTCAGTAAAATAATCCAGTCGCTTTTTAATAAACCAAACTACTTCCACTTTGTTAGTCTCCTTTTCTTCTCTAAACCCTTTTTAGTCTTTGTGCTTGGTTCATCCTCTGAATCATCACATTCCTAACAGACTGCAAATCAAATGTTGATGCAGGGGAAATCCCATCCTCTCAATTGCCACATTCCAAAATGAGTCAGGAATCTAATACAAGTGTCAGATAGATTTTACTAGCATCCTCTCTTTTGTTTGCTTGTTTATGAGCTGGCACCAAGAAATGGAAAGTTTACCCAACAAATCTCAGGAAAATATTAGGGTAGTCTTAAAAATCAAACATCGTGTGTACTTCAGACAGTATTAAGGCCCTTGAAATCATAGTCTGTTTAGGGTAAGAAAAATAAGTGCTCAGTTTAACTATTTGGAACTACTTTTATGTCTAAACACTTCCAAGAATTTTAAGCATTACTATGGATTTTCAAGATCATAAACTATAACTTATTGAATGCCCAAAATATCTCCAATGCATTCCAACTTTTAAATGACAATCCACCTTGTCTATTGTTTGATACATTTGCAGGGTACACTATATCGAGCAACCAAAGCTTAATTTCAGTTTATTTTAATGGTAAGGGAGAATCTTACAAAATTGGAAGTTATCAAGACCTCACAATCCTACAAACTTGCAACAAACAGCCTTTTTTGCCTCTAAAATGAGCATAAGAAGATTAAAAATGAAGTAATACTAGAAAGTTAAAAAACCAAAGTGTTCTCTTAACTCAACATTAAATTCACATTAAACCCTACTACATAAAGTTCATAAACATACAATACGTAACTATAACATACTCGTGTGCTCTGATCTAAATCAGACAACCATTAAAGACAGAATCATCCATTTGTCCACAAGTCATGAAAGAAATCAAACTCATACAAAAACATGGACAATAAAACTTACCATCATATCAGAAAGTGGCATCTTAACTTTTGTAAGCATAATCTCAGTGTTGTTGGCTCTCCTCAGGTCAATCTGCAATGCAAATTACAGAAATTTATTAAGACAGAAGAGATTTATAGTATCTGAAAATCATCCTGCACAAGTGTCAGAGATTAAATTCAGCTTTCAACATAAAAATAGTCAACAAGAATTGCCGATACGTATGCGAAATATATCTCAACCAGAGAAATCCGCCACCAGTTTAGTGGAAGAAAGGAATACATATATATATTTGGATCAAACACACAATTATTTCCATCATCAAGTGTATGACATCTTATCTTTTTTTTGCTTCCTTTTGACATCATCCATGATTTTTTTTCCCTTTAATACCAGGGCTGAGGAAATCTAACTTCCCACATACACTATTTAAAATGTTTCTAAAGCAGAAATAAACAGATTAGGTTTTGATTTCTTGCATATATATCTATACATAGAGGAGGTGCAGCTTACAATACTGTAGGTCATAGGTGCATGCACATCAACATACACTATTTAAAATGGTTCTAAAGCAGAAATAAACAGATTAAGTTTTGATTTCTTGCATATTTATCTATACATAGAGGAGGTGCAGCTTACAATATTGTGGGTCATAGGTGCATGCACATCAACACATGCAGCTATTCCCCCTTCCCTCCCCCCCCCCAACAAAACAAAACAAATAGCATGGGGTCATGGTTGAATCCACAGTAAATCTTAGATGGAAGTTGGATTTGTATTTACCTATAAACAGAAAATAAATCAAAATTTTGACTAAGAGGAGTGATAATTCAGGGGAAAGTTGCGTTTTAAAGCACAGATCTGTTTTCCAACCTGAAAGCTAAAAAGAAACAGTTGTTCCTAAAAAATTCTCAAGCCAGAAATGATGAATGATAGTATCCTATTCTATCTGAATAATCTCTTTTACTGATGCAATTACCCAAGTTTTTGCTACGAAACTGTCTCAGATAAAAAAAAATACTGGCAAATCACAACGGAAGAGTACCTTAAGTCAGTAAAATCATCAATGCCAAACAGTTTTTTCAACAACAGAATTTCTAGGAAACTATCCAAGTTATATTGGATTACCAGGTGGACTTTGTCAGCTTTCGCTCCAACAGACTTGCGTCGACCCCCAGATTTACCTCCTGCATCAGTAGGTTTCGAAACTGTTGCAGAGAAAAGGCTCTCTAACTCTGACACATCAAATCCTGGCCCACTACGATAAAAAGGTACAAACATCACTAATCATGAAATATTAGAACATTAGACATAAAGACAAACATATGATCATCCAGATTGAAGCAAAGTATTTATGGAAAAAGAACACATCAATTTTGCAACTGAAAGATTTTGATCGGCAAGGAAGTTTGTATACATTTGAGTCTCTCCATATCTTTGCAATTCTTCCCACAAACTTCCTTGCAAAGCCCTGGTTACTTTGCTCCAATGCAAAGGCTTCAGGGAGGATCTTCGAGCAGCTGTAGCAGTCAACCCCATCCCTGAAGGACGTGAATGCCCACGCCCTCTCCCAGAAGTCAGGCCTTTTGCATCAGCAGGAGCGTTTGGTACTTTGGCACCTAATGGTGGAGGAGGAGGTGCCCCACCTGGAGGTCTAGGTGGAGTCGGAGGGCCAGGCACGCGACCTCCTAGGGGAGGTGGAGGAGGTGGCACTCCACGTGATGGTGGGGGGGGAGGAGGTGGGCCTCGCCCTATAGGAGGTGGTGGAGGGGGTGCTCCACCAATTGGAGGAGGTGGTGGTGGGGGTGCTCTACGAATTGGAGGAGGAGGTGGTTGGGGTGCTCCACCAATTGGAGGAGGTGGGGGTGCTCCACATATTGGAGGTGGTGCTGCTGCTGCTGCTGGAGGTGCTCCACGAATTGGAGGTGGCGGTGCTCCACGAATTGGAGGTGGTGCTGCTGGAGGTGCTCCATGAATTGGAGGTGGTGGTGGCGGTGCTCCACGCATTGGAGGAGGAGGAGGTGGAGGTGGTGGCAAAGCACCGAACATGGAAGGAGGTGGAGATGGTGTTCCACGCATTGGAGGGGGTAGAGGAGGTGGGGGAGGTGGGGCTCCATATGCTATAGGCAGTGGAGGGGAACCTCCACGTAAAGGAGGTGGGGGTGGTGGTGGAGGTGGAGGATGAGAAGATGGAACTCCACGCATTGGAGTATATGGTGGTGGAGGCAGGGAAGGGGGAGGTGGAGTAGGTACTCCAACTCCCAGGTTTGGTGCAGTTGATGTGCTCACAAAAGGAGGAGGGGGAGGGGGTGGAGGAGGGGGAGGGGGAGGGGGAGAATTTTTTACTGTTGTAGAGGCAGCTAATAAATACCCAGAGCTCCCAAGGGGTGGAGGAGGTGGTGGAGCCAACATGGTAACACTACTTTGCCTACTAGAGAGGGGTCGGAGGGGAGGAGGAGGTGGAGGTGGCGAAGGTGGAGCCTTTTTTGACACAACATTATTTATTGAATGAAGCAATGGTGGAGGGGGAGGAGGTGTGGCACCCATCTGTGAAGTCTGGGAAGGTAGCGAAGGAGAGATGGGTGAAAAAGTAGACAATGAAGAGATATTCGAATGTGGTGGAGGCGGAGGTGGAGACGCTGGTGGTACTACCGACGGTGGGCAGGAAGCAAGTGTCTCTTGTGCAGGAGGATCCATCTCAGCTAGTTTCTGTTCGTCCTTCACATCAGTTGAAACCATAGAGGTAGGGATAGCAGTAACAGAAGAAGCCTTAATTTTCGAACCAGCATTAGAATCCTTCGGAGGGGCACCGATGCCAAGAGCAGCTGGTGCACTGTTATATCTTGATGGTGGATATGATACATGCATTGAACTTGTGTACGAGCCTTTGTTAGGAGGGATCCACCTAGGTACTGCATTTGTCTTTGCTTGTTTGGCAAGAGCACCTTGGGGTTCTTGAGTCTTTTGTTTGGCAACAACTGCATCTAAAGCTGGTTTTGCATTGACTGTAGGCTGTTTCCTAAGTGCAGCAGGCAGTAATTTTTCAGATTTTGGCCTAGGGACATCAGCAATCAACTTTTGCAGAGGAACCTTGGTATCTAGACTCTTCTGCATAACAGTGCTTTCTCCATCACCTTTGTCTTCCATCTCTTCCAACTTGCCACACACATCTTCGACCACATCCTTGGTTTCCAGATTGATCTGCATATCAGCTGCTGCTACCATGCAATTTAACTTGTTATCACCATCATCTACGCCAATGTCTTTCACCAAATGAAGATCAAAATCCACCGGCTGGTCCAGCTTGCACTTCACATCATCGACAGCAATATCCTTAACTGCATCGGCATTAGAATCCACCTTGCCACCCTGTTTATGAGTTCCATCATCTGATGCACAATCCTGAAATGTGTGAGGATCCAAATCCTCCTTCCATACTCCTTTATGAACTATATCCTCCTTTTTATTGTCCTGACCCACATGATTATTACATTCTCCTTTCCCTTCCTGCGCCTCGACTGCATTGCTAAAGATCTCTTCTGCCTCAAAAAATTCCTCAGGTGAAGCACTTTCTATCTCATTTCCATCTTCACTTCCCCCAACTGTAGTAAGAGAAGGCACAACAGCATCAGCATCCAAAAACAGTACCTGATACACATATGAGAACGCATTCAACTCCTACAACTTGAGGGAAAGACATCAACAGAGACATAACAATAACTTACCTCTGCTCTAAAGTCCTTGGGGAATTGATCGTTGGCATCCCATAGAATATCAATCTCATCACGGTTGAGCAACAGAATATTTGACCGTACAAATGCTGTATGGAACATAACTCTGAAAATCATCTCCTCACACTCCAGATCCTCATCCAAATGGATGCACTCCAGAACAACATCGCCTTGAACACGGCAATGTATATCAATTTTCACTAGCATACATTCTGCCTGTGATAAGAGTTCATAAGAACACTTTGATACATGGGAAAATCAACTTTCAGATTCAAAGTTGTAACTTAGAGATTACCTGCAGGTAGTGCCGCACATGCTTTTTTGTCTTTGAAGTCGAAAACAGAAGCTTCGAACTTCTATTAGTTGGTGTTGAAGGGTCCTGACCATAAAGATGTATAACCGGCCTGCAACCTTTTCCCCCATCAAAAAGCGGAAGGACTCTAAGTATCAAACAATCCAAAAGTAAAGGAGTATCTGATGGAGGCCAATCAGAACCCAAATTTCTTCTAGAAATATACTGAAGATATCTCATCTGAGAAGGCTGGGGGTTTAAAGGAGACAAAAGATGAAGAAGTTCCTTTGGAGCTTGCTTGTAGACCATGTCAAGAGTCTTTTGCTCCCCATTGTACTGTTTCCGGTATAGCAGAAGCCCTGCTAGCATGAATGCAAGCACAGGCCATCCTCCTCTCTCACAGTGCATCAACAGCACATTTTGCTGCCCTTCCAATGACAACCAGCTTTCACTTGATCGAAGGAAGTGGTGGATCATCTCCAATGGCAGCAGAGGACACATTTCATATTGCCGAGGATAATCCATAACTGTCATGTCATATTGCGACAAGATATCCGAAATTTGGCTTCGTCTTTCCCCTTCTCTAAAGTTAAACACCATGAACGAAGCATCAGGAAAGTGGTCCTGTAACTGTGCAACAATGCCACCCATGTACGCTCTGTACTCATCTTCTCCCAAATCATCCGTGGAGAAGCAACAATCGAACACTATAAAGTGAAAAAAGGGAAATTAGACAATCAACACCTATCATCATAAATGGTCTTCATAAGTAAAACCAGGACCAGAGAAGAGACTGCTAAAACATTTGTGTTAGGCAAAACTTCTTTAAGAAGAACAAGCAGCTACAACTAGCCAAAACTCAAAAAGGGAATAAGATCTCAAAAAATTTCAACAAGATTCAGCCCATGGCATAAAAAAAGTAATGACTCTTCCCAGCAAATTTCTTCTCTTGCTGGCACTAGAAAAAGACCCATAATCTCGAACTTGATAACAGAAACTGAAGCAACGGCATGTCAGTTTCTCAAAAGGCAGTACAACCACAGAGCAAAAGCATCCACATTTCTTAAACATCCCCGGGTCCAAAATTACACCAAATTGGTACTCCTCTGACCGCTCTAAAAGTGTTGCTTCGTTTTCCTCAGCTTGTTCGTCTACTAGTCTTTTTCAGGTATCTCTGTATTAACTTTTCACTCCTAAATACTAATTACTGGCAGGTTCATCCACCTGTAGGCTCCAGTAAATGCACAGGTAACATTGAAGTGCGATAAAAAAAGCCAATTCGCTAAACTACTAATGCGAAAGATATATTTCAGATTTCTATAAACTCGATTGAAATTCCCGCTGCTTTCAGAGTCCTTCCTCAGTTTGTACTCTCACCCCATGAACAACAACACTTCAATAAACAGGAAACTACTTTTCCAACATTTCCTTGTTCACCTAGAGAAGAAACTACGTCAATGAAAGGAGCACAAAACAAAATTTACACGAGAAGGCCTAAAGAAAGGAGGTAAGACACCATAATGAACTGACGTTCACAATGCATTCTCACAAAATGCTATGGAACTCCTAAAATGGAACCCATTAAAACCTCAATCGCACAAAGAATCGGAAACTGGGCAATTCCACAACCTCACGAACAAAACGGGAATGGGCGAAAGCTTTGGGAATTTAACCATTGAGAGGGCACTCAGAAGCTGCCAACAGTGAAAAGAGAAGAATTCAAAGGGTAAAAAAGTACCGTAGACCCTCTCGGAGATCTCGAGAAGCCGATCCGGCGGCTTTCGGTAGAAGAATCTTCTGAACAGCGCCATCTGATGGCGCTGTTTCTTCCCCGATCGGATCCAAACCGGTAATTTGAATCAACCACCAACCAGCCGGATCAATATTCCGATCCTAGTGGAAACACCACCAGATCTCTGACTTTCCTAATTCGATCAGACACCAAAATAGTCCAACAAAATTCAGCCTTTCAATCCACCTCAATTCCAAGAGTCACACCGCGATAAATTCAGATAGTACAGCAAGTCCTACCAGAATTTGACACTAATTCAACGACACCCGAGTAAATAAAAATGTCAAATTCCGCCAAAAAAGAACGACAATTCGAGAATAAATCTAGAGAGTGGAAAGTGACAGTAGGTGGGAAAAAGATGGATATATATTTCACGGACGATGATGAGGTAAATAAGAAAATTCCGCGGATTTCAGCATTGTCACGTGGGACAGAAAGAGAAGGAGAGGGAGAGGGAGAGAGAGGCGCAGTGGACTGAAAAAGGAGCCAACTCTATCAGACCTCATCTCCTGCGAACAACAACACAAAATCCGATATCGATCGCACGGGACGTGGCGATTCCTAGCACCTTATTTTAGAAACATTAAATAAGACAGCGGCAGAGAGGCACAGAAAGAAACGGAAACGGAGTTTGGCAGGTGCGTCCACAGGTAAAAAGATGTCGCTGTGAATTTCCCATCATTTGAGCTCGTTGCGAGCTGCCCTGCTTCCTTTAACTGTTTCACTTCTTTTTCTTTTTTTTTTAAGAATTTAGAGTTTCGGTCCTTAGATTTATACTCTTTTAGTAAATGAGTCTTTAGGTTTCAAATTTTAAAATTTTAGTCCTTAAATTTTCGTTTTTTGACGAAATAGTTCTTCCGTTAGTCTGTCGTCTATATGCTTAACAGATTTGAAGCGGTCGACCGGATATATGTGTAAAAAGTGAACAGTCGCCCGCTGTATGAAGCGGTCGTCCGCTTCATGTAGCGGTCGACCGTACAAATTTGCTGATGTTTAGCGGTCGATCGCTTCAAATCCGTTAAGTATATGGACGGCAGACTAACGGAAGGACCATTTTGTCAAACAACGAAAACCCAAGGACTAAAATTTTGAAATTTGAAACTCAATGACCCATTTGCCAAAAGGGTATAAACCCAAGGACTAAATCTTCAAATTCTCTTTTTTTTCGTAAGGCGTCTTGTTCTTTTTTTTTCTTCCTCTTCTTGTTCTTTTTTTAAAAAAATAATTTTCTTCTTTGTCCGAGATGAACGAAACCGTTGGTTTTGGCTTTTTGGTTAAGAAATCAGTGAAGATTGAGTAATTAGGGATGTGGATGGTTGGGGGTCAACCATCTTAATCAGAGCCGAAACAATTTGGTCATCATTTGGGGGCTCTAATCTGATTATAAAATTACCTACAGTAAGAAAATTAACTCAGTTATGTTACCGATCTTCTATGCATAACATTTTTTTTTGTTATTTGAAAAAGGAAAAATATACTTATTCGAATATTTTTGGATAATTAATTATTCAACTTCATTAAAAAAACATACAAACAAAATTAAAATCTAAATCCTTATTTTCAAATACTTCATTCTAAAGTGTATGAGTTTAGTTTCTATTAAATATAAAGTGTTCGGGAGATATTATGAAGTTTTGGTTGATTGAAAATATACTTGTATTCTTAGTCTACATGCGGGTTGAATCCCTTTGCCCAATAGCCTTAAAAGTTTTCATTGAACTTAAGGATGTTTGTTTTGTAAAAAATTGTAAGATTTTTAAGATTTTAGTAGAATTGTGAATATTTGCGTATACTAGAATTGTACAGGTTTTGTGTAAAAGTTGGTGAAATTTTTTAAAGATATTTAATTTTTGATTGAGTTTATAAAGAGGTATAGAGATAAATGATTCGATGTAATTGTTTAATAAAAAAATATGGAGAGAAAATATTTCTTATAATTTTTTTCTAAAAAGTATTGAAGTTTGTGTTAGAAGTTTGTAAAAAGTATTGGTGTTTGTGTAGGAAATTTTGAGATTTTGGATGCTCGTTTTATAAATTTTATTAAATCATATCATATTCTAGAATATTTTTGCAAACGAATATGTCTCAAGTTCTTTTAAGTTTATACTTTGTTTGTATTATACATATTATTGTGGAAGTTACTTTTAGATCATAAACTTACATCGACATGTCAAAAAGACGTTCAAACTACCATAATCGTCACATGTAGCTTCAAAATTATCAAAATACATTAATATTCGCCTTGTCGTAAGATTCAAAAGTTAAAATATGGAGAAAATAGTCTATCTTCATTGATATACTATTAACGGTTAGATTATGTAATAAGACAAATGTTGATAATTTTTTATCATTTTTAAAATAAGACTATCTTCATTGTTTTGAACTCTTTTTCACATTTTTACGTATGTTTCTAAATAGAAAATGACTTGAAATAAATATTTTCATCAAATGTAACGTGCATCATCATGCTGAGATTTCGGATTAATTATATAAAATTATTAATTACTCCTAAATTCAAAAAAGGTTGCATGCCGTATCCAAAAGGACATTGCAGACAATTACCGGTAGAAGCTATTGGCTAAAATCTAGAGATAAATGTAAAATTGGTCCCTGTGCTATACTTAAAAATCGATTTAGTCCCTGTAATATAAAAAACATCGATTTAGTCCATGTGATTTCAGAAAGTGATAAAATTAGTCTCTGATGGAGGACCAATAACAAACGAAAAATAGAATCATAGAGACTAAATCGATGTTTTTCATATCACAGGGACTAAATCGATTTTTATGTATAGCACAAGGACTGATTTTGTATTTATCCCTAAAATCTATCATGTAATTATTGTACTTTATTAAGTGCATTTGGGTTTTTCAAAATCATCTAAATAATACACGGAAAGGCGATGGTAATGATTTAAATTTTTAGAGAGAAAAGGGTTAAAAAATTAAAGAAAATAAATTAAGTCTCTTTGACCGAAGTTATATCAAAGACGTACACGAGACGTAATGTTCATTAAAATGTTTTAATTGAAATAGACATATTAAAATGCGCAAATCTGAATGAGGTAATTTGTGGACCAAGGCAAAGAAAAGCAAAAATTGGATATCTAGAAGAAAGCAAACAAAATATAATTTTAATATAGGAGACTCTCTTTTATTTTTTATTTTATTTTATCTTTGAGAATCAGTTATTACAGATATTTTTTTCACAAATTCCGACAGGATTTGTTTGAATCGGGTCAATTATTTGGGGTTAATATTAAAAATTTTATTAAATACTTATTATTATTATTATAATATTTATTAAAAATCTTCTTTCTTCACCCTTTCATCGACTCCCATCATTTTTTCACAAATAATAATATTTCACAAACCCCAATACCCAAAATTTTCATACTCAAACAACACCTAAAATTCAATTTGAATTATTACCTGCTAAAAAAATAGGCTGCACCGGATCCTCCAAATGGATCTTAAAGGAGAGAAATTGCAAATTTTAATAAAAATTTAGGACATGTTAAATTTATAAAAATATTATAGATTATAATGAATAATACACAAATATTAATATATTTAACACAATTTTTAATAAATTTTCACACAAAGTCTAATAATTTTTTTACTAAAATTGCATTAAATCATCTATCTCTATATTTTTTACAAATTTTAATAGAAATTAGATATATTTAAATTTGTTGATCAATTTTAACATAAAAAATTATAAATTTTAATTTATATAAATATTTAAAATTATATAAAAATTTATGAAATGTTAATATTTTTTTATAAAACCAACCTCCTTAAACTGCTTCAGTAAAAAGAAATTCAATATAAATTGTTTTATTTGCCCGATGTCCGATAATTCACCACAGATATAGGGTGTGGGAGAGTAGGATGAATCATGGCGTAATGCGCGAGGCGCATGGTCCGCGTGGCAAGCCCCAAAATCCAAAATCGTTGGAATGCGATTTGTCTGCGTCTCTCTGGGTATTGGGTAACATGCTTTGCAGGCACGAGCACGATCACGTGTCACAATTTCAACGTCAGCCTTTTTCCATTCCTCGAAACGTTTTCTTTTTACCTATTTTGCCCCTTTGCTTCTTCTTCTCCTTGACAGTTATTCGAGTTGTGATTTTCCTCTCCTTTCTTTTGTCGTTTAGGTAGTGGATGCTTTTGTACGTAGGAAAAAAAAGAAGAAGAAGGTAGTGGATGCTTTGGAGCGACGCGATGGCTCACGTGGCCTCGTTCCGTCAAACATTTGCTTAATTATCAGCTGCCCAGACAACCATGGATTAACCACGGTATTCCCCGATGAGATAACGGCCCGTGTTGGGGAGTAGGGCTGAAAAATCGAATCGCATTCCGGTCTTAGTATATTAAAGGACCGGACCGAACTACTTATAAGTGGTCCGGTCCGGTTTCACTAAATGCGGTCTGAACCAGTTTTAATTTTTTTTCAATTTTTTTTTAATTTTTTTAATTTTTTTTTAGATTAATTTCAAAAGGAAAGTGTATATAAAAATGTTAAGTTTTAATTTAGATTAAAATTAAACGTTTTATGATTATAATTTATATTATAAATTATAAAAAAAATTATTTTTTTAATAAATCCGGTCTGCGGTCCGGTTGTGTTCACCCCTGTTGGGGTGACGATTTGGGTCGGTTATCTCCGTTTTTGGATATATATTGTGGTAGAGACCACCCGTGTCCGGTGGTACAAGGACCACAGGAACTTCCTCAAAAAGCATGTCCGGGGTGTATCCCTTTGCTTTATAGTTAGTGGGGCCGGGGGCGCATTTCTTTGTGGGCACCAGTCGCTGCGGGATCTTCCCAGTTTCATCATGGATAATTTAAGATGTTTGGATATAATTTTTATTTAAAAATATATTTAATAAAGTCATAATTTTTACTTTTTAAAATTTTAAAATTTTTACACAAATTTCCATCCTTTTTATTTATCTCAACTTTTATATTTTTTAATAAAAAAATAAAAGATAAATATAAAATCAGTCACTGTGATATAGGCGAAAATCAAATTAGTCCACATGATAAGAAAAATATAAAATTAGTCAATTAATTTCAGAAAATGACAATAACTAATTTTATGATTTTCATATCATGAATACTAATTCGATTTTTACTTACATCAAAGGGACTGATTTTGTATTTATCTCAAAAAATAAATCAAATATTCTCTCTTACGTTTTGACCAACTAGTTACTCTCTCATTAATTTTTTTTTTTATCAAATCTTCTCCTTCGTTTTAATAAATTTCATAAAAATTATTTTACAATTATGTATTCTTAGAAAAATTTAATAATTTTTTACAAAACCTTAATAAAAAGTTAATCTCTCAAAAAAATTTCTCCTATAAACTTAAAACTCTTAAAAATTTTACTTGTCAAACATTACTATAAAAAAAACAAATAGCTGATCAGAAATACTCATATTGATTTAAGTACGCATAGCCATTTGTTGACTTACAAACAAGTAGTTTTAAGCTGTTAAATTACCATACCACTGTTATTTTAGGATTTAAAAACTATTATTTTCATTAGATTATATAATTTTATTAATGTATATCTTTTAATTATATTTTATATTGAAATAAGCAAAATAATGGACAACTTGATACAATCTATGACATGGACTCGATATTTTGCTAAATAAATTTATATAAATATTTCAACCTGTACATATTTTTGAATAATAAGTCTATGTTTCTTGATAAATTCAGATACTTGAAATTAATGAGAATCCTAAGTATCAAATACTGGATGAGTCGAAATTAATCCAATAATATAAAGAATATACCTATTTATTAGTAAATGCATAAATAAGCGCGAAAATGGATACTAAATTCAGATAACGTGTAGTCGTGTATTGAACAAAGACGATATACGCGGCAGTAATCCAGAGCACGTGCCTTGTACTAGACTAGAGGACAATAGAGCCAGCAAAGCAGGCGAAGACGATATCTAGATTTTTTTTTTTGACCTCACCTCCCACTTCTCCCTAGTCCCTCTCATGGGCAAGGGAGGAGGCGGAGGCGGAGGCGGAATCGGTCAAGAGTTCTTTCGTTGTGCCTTGATGTTTTGAATGAACATGTGGTTTCGTTTATTCGGGTTAACTTTAGTGGCGATTTTTCTGCAACGACATGACGTTTTTCGATAAGCACGCGCCCCTTCATCAGTTGTAGCGGCTCTAACTCTTCAATATCGTCTTTGTCCGTAGTGCCTCTCCAGCTCACGCCTCTCCACGCGCCTCTCTTATGGCGCGTAGATCTGACGTGCCGGAATGTTTATGCTTGCTTTTTGGTCGATCTTTTCCTCTGTGAGTGTTTTTGGCGTGGTGTTCTGGATTTTTGGATCCAAGTTGGGTTTATGAGTATTGATCCGATTGGTTGAGGTCTTTATGACCAGTTGGTTTTTGGCCCTTTAAGGCGTCTGGATTATGGCCCTTGGGGCCCTTGACAATGTAATGTGCCTTTGCTTCTCCTATATACGTTTCCGGCCATAAATGATTCTGGATTAAGTGCTTTATATTCTCCTTCCCTATTTAATGAATTTCAACTTTGCTTAGAAAAAAAAATACAGAGGCAAGGTGGGAGATGAGAAGTAATTTGGAGAAATCAGAGCCACATGCGTGGTAGAACACTAGGACACATGGATCCACGTGTTTTACATGCATCAGAGCAATGATCTCTTCGATCAACACGTAAGGAAAAAGTCAAGTTGACGGTCCGATGGTTATCTTGTGGAGTGGGGTCCAAGGAAATGATGGAGGCCACTCGTTACGTGCCATGTGCAACCGTGGACCATATGAGTGGATATTACTGCAGTGTACTGAGCAGATTCCGTAGGGGAGAGATGATTAGAGAGATCTTATGTTTGGTGGAACAGTGTAAATGCTGCCATAAGAATACCATTATATGTGTTGGTTGGAGCAATTATGGTACACATCTCTTTAGCAATGCCAAAGGTAACAGTAAAAATCATTTTCTATTAATATTAATTATTGTTTGGACAGTGGGAGGGTTCAGGTCTTCGGGATTTTATCCTAAATACATTTCCTAGTTGTATCAGATCGTGTCCAATTTAGGACAAAATGAACCCGATGCAACATAAGAAAATTGGATAACGAGAACAATTTATGGACTCATTCACTTGCATTTGGTTCAGACAGATTTAACTCAGTATCCATACAATTTATATTCAGCGTCACGATAAATTTTAGAGAAATTGATCGGTTCACTGATCAGTCCCTCATTCCTTAAAGAGTTCTGATTTAACTGAAAAAGAAACAATCATTTCTTTAAAGTTCTGATTTAACTAGAAAGAAACAATGTACCTCTTAACAAAAACCCAGAGCATTCAAACAAAAGAGAGCAGCTCACTCTTGTGAAAGGAATTGTGGGTGAGGGAGGAGCCAAATGCACGTCCATTTTCTGTGGTGGTGACACAATGGGCCAGTGTTTTGCTTTTACCCTTTATTATCCCAATGATAAAGACGCTTCCAATGCTTCAATCCAATTACAAGACTAACCTTAGAATGATTTGCTTACCAAATTACCATGTCAGGGCACCAATTAATGTGGCTTGGCTGGATTAATCGAATGTCCCATCCCAGACAGTCCTGTTGTGCCTGTTCTCATCCGCTGATGCTCGCTAGCTAACCACTGATGCTGATAGATAATATGCTGTGTTCTTTGGATTGTGATGTGCTTTGCTTTTAACTCTTTGTTACTTTGTACATAATGTGTTTTTTTTCCTCTTATCCTACTGGGCAATGTTTTCCACATCGAGACGACAATTATGCTTTCCCATTACAGACCAAGAGAAAGGCTGCAATCTGCCATGTCTTTTCAGATTCAGCTAAGGCTGTGGTTGCTTTCACTGGTACACACATACATATCAAAACTAATGGATATTGCTGAAAGGTTGTTATTCAAATTTTTACCCGTACAATATAGTTTTTAAGGCGGGGAATTTGTTTTTTAGTCCTTAAGTTTTGTGACCTTTTTAATTTTAGTTCTTAACTTTCAATCTTCGAAATTTTAATTCTTGAACTTTCATCTTTGTAAAATTTAGTCCTTCCGTCAGTCTGCCGTCAATTTTTGTACCGGTCGACCGTCAATTTTGAAGCGGTCGACCGGATATATGTTTTGAAATTGAGAGGTCGACCGGTACATGTAGCGGTCGACCGGTACAAATTTGACGGCAGACTGACGGAAGGACTAAAATTTACAAAGATGAAATTTCAAAGACTAAAATTTTAACCCTCTAAAATTCATGACTAAAAATGAAAAGAGGTTAAAACCTAAGGACTAAAAAGCAAATTTCCCTTATTTTTACTCCAGTAAACTTGGTCAAAATGTTAAAAAGAGGTTGAAACTAATTTAATTTTTAAATTATCAAAATATATCAACATTGGCCTTGTTATAAGATCCGACATATGCAGATCTCTGTTTGACATGTTAACCTAAGTTTATACGTTAAAAGTGATGCTTCTTCAAGTTTTACTCGGCCACTGATCGTGAAAGGTGACCTCAAAAGCACTCTAAAACAAGTGTAGCACTTGAGACGTTTCTAATTTGAAACCTCAGAGTGAACAAACTCCCAAATTATAAGTCATATTATATGACTTGACGAATCCCTTGGAAGAAATAATGTAATTTTTCTTTATAATGATGCTGCTAACATTCAGACAAACAGGTGGATAAGGGCCCCAGCGAGAAAGTAGGCACAAAAGTAGAACCGACGTTAATTATTGCCATGTAAATTATTGTCAAGACAAGATTGCCAACTTGTAATTTGTGTATAAGTTGGCTAGTAAATGCCACGAACTATTGTATTATTCCCATGGAAATTATTGTCACAACAAGATTGCCAGCTTCTAAATTATAGGCCATTGCTGCCGTTCTCTTTGCATGTAATAATTAGATTAATAATAAGTAGTCTTGAGACGAAAACAGGTCACACGGTCGCAACCCATGACCAGAAATGCACCTCTCCAAAAGGTTTAATAATTATGATGAGTATTGAAATACGGCCCAATCGGCTTAGTTAGCCCAAACGAAATACTAGAAAGTTTACGGGCAAAAACTCACCCCTCATAGTCCTCCCACTTCAGTCACCAGTTTGATCTTAGGGATTTGAGGGAAATCGGACCTAGAACCATGAGCTCAAACCAACTAGTCCTAAGTGTTTCCCTTATTGTTTCAGACTAGCCAGAGTGGGTTTTCTAAGGCTGGTACATACGGGAGTATCCCATCGTTTTAGAAACACTTGTGGTGATCTGTGGGTGTTTTGTTTTTCTATTGGAAAGGTAAGAGCGAGGAATATTCAAGTGCATGTTCGGCACTGGGGCTGGCCTAATACTCAGCTCCAGTGCCCCACATTAGAATCACGGGCTGAGCTGGGCTCAAGCCGTGTGATTTGATCTGGGGCCATGTCCAAAGAAGCACTAGAATCTGATTGTGGTCACTACAGTAAGCGACCACAAGATAGTGCCATCGTTTGGAAGTTTTGGTGATTGATTGTTAAAATTTTGAGATGTTTAAAATGTTTAGTATCGGAGTAGGTGAAAAAGTGAAAAGTGAAATAACTTAAATAATTTTTTTATATTTATTTAGAGTTAAAAATAATAATATGAGAAGAAAAGAATTAATTTTAAAAAATTTTAACCACATACACCATTCAACCATCTAAGAGCATTCCTAGTAGCTTATTCAAATTTGGCTCTCTATTTTAACTAAAAAGTACACTTCTCTATTTTAACGATCAACTTTTTAAAAACACCCACAGCAGCTTCTCTATTTTAACCATCTACTTATACTATTCTATTTAAATATTATTATTCAAAGATTTCTTTATTATTTTTCTAACATTTATATTTTTTAATATTCGTTTTATTGTAACGGTTATATTTTTGAATATTTGTCTTATCCTAAAAAGGGTGAATTTTTTAATTTTTGTCTTTTCCTAACGCTCAGCATTTTTTAAGTTTATCTTATCTCAACGATTAGATTTTTAAAAATTTTTCTTATCCTAACGGTCATATTTATAAATAGTCGTCTTATTTTAACAATCATATTTTTAAAAATGTATTAAGTTAGTCTTTATTTAGTTTAAAATGTATTAAGTTAGTCTTTATTTAGTCTAAAATGTATTAAGAAAAGAGAAAGAAAAAGAAAAAAAATAAGAAAAATATTAATATTTTATTATAGAGAAGTGAACAATGGTTATCTAAATATAGAGAACCACTGTTCACATGTTAAAATTTTTAGCTAAAAACTGTTAAAATAGATAAGCTGTTAAAGAGTGTTTTTTGGCTTTTTTGTTAAATTGGTTCTCTATTCTAACCAAAATGTTAGAATAGAGAACCTACTGGGAATGCTCTAAGATTGTTAGTTAGTGATGGTTTGGGAAGCAAATTTTTTAAGAATTGTTTGTTTATTAGAATTTGTTAAAAGTAATAAGAGAAAATGTGATGAAACTTCATTAATAAAAATTTAATAGAATTTGTTAAAAAATAAGAAGGAAAATATTTGATATAATTTTATTTAATAAAAAATAATTGAAATTAGAGAAAATATATTGAAATATTCGTATTTATTAATTTTTTAAAAAACAAACAATTTCCCAAACCAAACATCATCAGAACAAAAGTGGAAAGAAGATTTTGGGAAGATTGTGCTGTTTCCTTTCACATGATGATGAGGTCGGATCCCATTAAGTCAATTATTTGATGACACAAAAGCACTTTCTTTTGCTGGGCTGACTCCCAGCTTTTTCTTTTGTCCCTCACTTCAAGTAGATAGAAAAGTAACGCCAAAGGATGAGAAAGAAAGGTAAGCCTGCTGACTCGAGCCTCATGAAAATGTACAACATTTTTTCTCCAATCCATCATCGCTTTATCTATATAGTCGGATCGTTTTCACCACATCAGAAAACAAAGAGAGGCTAAATTTTAAATGGAAGGAATTCGAGGGGAAAAAAAAATTATTGAATGGTCAAAGAAGGGGATAATCCTGGCCTTCCAAACTTCTCGTGCTTTTTTCTTTTCTGATTCTTAGAGCCTAAACCATAGTGTCTCTACAGGCTGTAGCTCCCTGCTTCATTGGCCATGACATGTGCTGGAGATGTTCTTGTCTCAATGAGTGGCATGCTCATTGGATACGGCAGCTTAATTTGGACATGTTCATCCATGATGAGAGCTCTGTTACAATCAGACTTCAGCTTTGGAAGCCGATTTATCTTTCTGAGATTATCAAAACACTACATGTTTGATAATTTTATTTCCCATGCTTTTTCCCTGCAATTCAAAAATCACATTGTTAGCTGTGAATGCCCCCAACACAAACAAGGAATTGTGGGGCTAGCAATTAGTGGAAAAGAAATATCAATATTGTAAGAGGAAAAACCATAGGATTCTGGGGCCACTATGATTTCATGTGGAAGCAATAAAAGGGAACAAAGAAAAAGCAAACTAAGAAAAAGCATAGAGTCAAGAGTTATAACAAACAGAATTGGAACCAAGGTTGTCGACGTTGGACTCTGTTAACATTATACCTCTTTGGAACCATGACTTCCGCACTGTGCGGCGGATGTGACGCTCGTGCTTCTCTAAAAGTTCATCAACTCTGTGTGATTGAGTCAATAAAGGACCAGAAAATTCAACCTTGTCCCCTTGATCCTGGTAGCCCTGTAAGAGGACCAATATTTATCAACAAAAGATACCGTATGAATAAAGCTGTCAACAGAGGGCATGTATAGCCATGTTGAAATGTCAATTGACCCTTTAAATTTAATTAAAGTCAAAGTCATGGATCTATCTTTTTGAATGCCACCTCCAGCTCACAGCTAAAATGAGAACGGACCGAGCAAATGGAAAAACCAATACAACTAATGTGTCAAGTCATTTTTGTGGTTTCAGGATATATTAAATGTTTCTACTGAAAGCAGGCAAATGGATTTGCACCATTTCTAAGTTTCGTGACAACTTCTGTTGTTAATACAAATGGTTTTACATAAAAACTGATGCTTCTTTTTGTTTCCTCAAACGGAAGTTAAAAAGGAGCATATGTGTGCCACCTTGCCCAGAAAAAAGGAGAACGAGTGAAACTGAAATTGAATTATACCACATCTGACTCCAAAACTGGCAAACTTACTTTTTCAACCTGCAATCCAATTCATATCACATCTGTTTCTGAAAGTGACAAACTTACCATATTGCTTCTTTTAGCAGCCATTTCCTCTCTTTCATACTGTGCCAACGATAGTTCCTGAGAATGATACTCATCAGAAGCATCAAATGAATCTGGACGGTCGAACTTGCTCCAATTATTCTGCATTGCAAGCTTGACAATCTCATACGAATCATGGCCTCTACAATTTAGGCGGGCCCCAGATATTACATCCCCGTTTTCATGCCTTTTGGAGTCAACCTTGGTCCTTGATTCCAATGCAGCAGTGGCTTCGCCAATACTGTAAAAGTGTCCTCTTGAAATAGACCTACTGTGTGACTTTATGGAGGCGTCATCTTTTCTCCTTTTTGCCCATGCAAAACCACTCGATGTAGAAACTTGTAAGGGGCCAGAGAAAGGAATGTCACCCTGGGATGCATTCTTCACATGGGAAGCCTCTTCAATTTTATCAACTGATGGCTTTTGTGCCACCCCTTCTTTAGTGGAATTTACTTCTGTAACATCTCCATTGATACCAGTAGGCTTATGAGAATCTTGAGTTTGGTTTGCCATTTCCTGCATGATAAGGACAAGTATATCAGTAAGATGACTCCCACCATAACTACAACAATATGTTTATCTGCATTCTGCACGCACGCGCACCCACACCCACAGACCTCTGCGGGTGCCAATTTACAGATTCCAAAGGGTTTTCTTGCAGGCTTTCTTGACATTTCAGGTCCACGAACTCTCCCACTAATCTTTTTCCTGTAAAAGAAAAAAAATAACGAGTGCATGACATAATAGTACAGCATGTGAAGCTGTAAGTTGCAGAGAATCAACATTTTGATGACAAGACAGTTTTCCAGCATCAGTATATATTTTCCAAACCCCAACCTAAGAAGGCATGCCAATCCATGGGGAAATTAACTGTACTCAGGACATGGACCAGGTTCTTTGTGTTATACATGAAACTTGATAAGTACACTATGGTTTTGTAAGTAACCAAACTTTTCTTTTGTTCTTCTTTACCTACAATGAATTTTAAAATGTAAACAATTAAACTCACCTCTATCTTTCTTGTGATAATTTCATACCACCAATACATAAACAAAGGAGTCAATCTCTCTCTCTCTCTCTCTCTCTCATGAAGTAAAGATTAATCAGTCAATTTTTATCAGACATTTCACATGCTATAAGCCATGAGACGCCCAACAGTCATCAAGATTCAGGTCATCGTAGACCAATTTTTCACACTCTTATACTGTAGTTTACCACCTTCCCTTTTTACACTGGCCGTAGTTGATAGCTGAACTCATTTTCATGACAGCATGTAAAAAACAGTTGTTTATCTATCAATTCAAACGTGTAAAACATTCAACAAGATAACGAAAAATGAGAATCCTTACCTCTTTGCGTCCTCACGACTTTTTGCATCAATCTCTTTGCTAGGTGGATATGTTGGCAAGCTTGATGGATCACATGCATGAGGCTTGGTGGCGAAGTACTGAATATAGAAGGGATAGGCCAATGCTTGAGAAGATTACAGAATTTAGATACAAATGCTGCGTTTATTTGGTGTTGTACAAATGACAGTGGGACGAATACAAGAATCATAAAATACTTGAAAAGAGGAAAGAAAATATGGAAGCCTAAAAACTCACTAATAATTGCCAGTAAAAATAAACACGACAACCATATGCTGAAGCAATAACGGATTTGATACGAAGCTTCATTGCCACAGACAACAAGTAAATTTAGACACCTTTAATAAGTCAAATGCGACAAAATAACTGTGCATAACTACCTCGGATGCAAGAGCAGAGGACGCTGTCCCTCGCTTGTATGGTTCTATGGAAAGAAGAGCTTCTAGCATGCTTACAGTAGGTTTTGGTAAATTTTTAAATGTTTCCCGCAGACAACTATCGTAAGGTTGCTGTGGTTTGAACAGAGTTGCATGAGGAAGTTTCGTTTTCTTCCAGTATTCATCAGGTGGGGATCCACAGAGTTTGAAGATTTTGTGCAATTGCTCAACCTGCAGAACTTAAGCATACTTGTAAGAACTTGAACAGGAAACTTCAGAAGTAAATATGTGAACGACCAGTTTGAACAACTTCATTAATACATTTGACAACTGTTTATACAATCTACATAAGAATTTCCATGTTGCCATAGGCTCCGGCTCAAGCGGTAAGGATGAAGGACAGTAAGCAGGGTAGCATTAGTCAAACATCACCAAATATGCATGTTTATTAGTCACCATAATTCAGAAGACAATTAAAACGGGAAAGGGATCCACTGAAACTATATAGTTTCTCAAACAGGATCCTTATGAAATTCTGTTAAACTTCTTCATAGGTAAGAGGTTTACAAGACTAGGTTTTAAGAAATTGGAAACCAATGTTTGGTAAGGTCATCACCTCTGTTCTCCCTTGAAGGATAGGTTTTCCAACAATTAGTTCCGCAAATACACAGCCAACACTCCAAAGATCTACAGATGCTCCATAATCAGTTGATCCCAGCAGAAGTTCAGGAGGACGGTACCATAAAGTGACAACACGACTGGTCAGGGGTTGCCTATGCCCAAAACTACAGAAATTTGCCAATCCAAAATCAGCCACCTTCAAAATTCCTTCATTATTTACCAAAAGATTTGATCCTTTAATGTCCCGATGCATCACGCCCCTTGAGTGACAATGCTCAAGTCCAGATAACAACTGCTTCATGTAGCATTTGATCTACGAAATAAAAATCAAACTCACTCTTTTAATATAAAAGTAAACATAAATATTGCACACAACTTGGAAACCGTGAGCATATTGAATAAAATTATCTCATTTATTTGTTCTTATAGCATCATTCATGTTCTGATTTCGCACAGATTGAAAATGAGTTTACTTGTTTTTGGTCAGCTTCACGACAAATAATTTGCATTTAGCAGATGAGCTTTACCAGCATAGTCCAACTTTTTGTGGTATTTTAGCGACTACAGAAGGGTTCTACGCTTCAGTAATAGTGAAATCCAAACACACTCAATGAAAAATCACCCTCAGTGAAAAATTATGACAGGTCGGTGTTGAGGCAAAGTGGGCAAACCTGTGACTCACTGAACTTGATGTCAGGACAAGATAAGAGTCCAGTAATATCATGCTCCATGTACTCGAAGACAAGGTATATGCTACATGACAATCGGGAAGTAATTAAGCCCTCCAGTTTTATGATGTTCGGATGGTCAAGCCTGCGAAGAATCATTATTTCACGTGCCATAAACCTGACACTCTCAGGCTCAAAATTGTCAAACCGCACCTTCTTCAGAGCAACAATCTTGCCCGTTACATTGTCGCGTGCTCGGAACACACTACTATAGGTACCCTGTCCGATCTACTCAAGCAGTTGAAACTGAATAGAGTTAGAATCAGAAATAAATAACACAACAAGCAGTAGGACATTGATGCAGCATTAACCAATCTGCTATCAGAATGGCCTAAGGAACAGGATATAGAAACAACGCCCATAAACTCGAAATAAAACATAATCAGTAAGAAGCATCCCCAAATTTGGCCCAAATTTTGAAAAGAACAAAACTCACTTATAGAAAACCATACTCTCTGGAAAAGTAATTTGACGACTTGATGGAAAACTTTTTCTCTTAAAGGAAGAAGAGCAAGAACCGAAAGTTCATTCCCGTAAGGGAAAATGAAGTGATCACAGAAATAGCTACTAAAATGTCAATATAACTACATTCCAGTAGAGTTTAAAAAGAAAAGGAAGGCAAAGAAATAAAAAAACCTCCCTTATTGAATTTCCCGGTTTTTGAATCATCGAGTTTCATTTCTACAAAGACAAAATTGTACACCAAAAATTCTTTCGATGAAATAAAACAAAATGGCATGTTAGCTATAAATAAGAGAAATTTGCTAAAAATAAGTTATTGCCCTTTTTGTTCATCCTTTCCATAAAGAAGCAATCACAGTCACACACCAAATGCCACTAACATTATGACCGGAATAAGGTGAAAATAATTAAAAAAGACTGACTTTCATAAATATTGTTAACAATATACTAATAAGAGTAATGAGCGGCAACCTTTTCTAATTTTTCGAAGGCATCGGGTCGTTGAGGGACCCAGCCTTGAATAGCCTCACCGGCGACGGCGCTGAGCCAAGCCGGCCAGCCAGCGGCCACCTGCTCCCCCTCCACGTACTTGTGCAAATTCCCCAGTCTGAAGCTCAATGACGACTCGTTCCCATTCGAACTCGCTCTCCCGGACTCACCCAACTCGCTCCCACTCAACCCCACCACCACCACCGGCTCCCCATTCTTCTTACCACTACTATTCTTTCCCTTGTCACCCTCCCCTGAGCCGACCCGGCTACGACCCGAATTCCCAGCAGCGATGCCGCTGTCCCGGAACGCCCCGGAATGGTCCAAAGCAGGCGTCACGGACACCGCCTGCTTCGAGCTCACGCAACCCATCACACCCCGTTACAAACACCACCACCCCGAGAGCATAGCACTCAAAATCGGCAAACTAACCTGGTCGAACCTTCAAATGGGATGAACTTCGTGAACCGGAATTAGTTAAGCCGCTAAGAGAGAGAAAAAAAAACAGAAGAACGCAGGACGAGAACAGAGGATCGAACCAAAATGGGTTATATAAATTTACACCACAAGCCCGAACTCAGACCAAAACGTAAAAGGGTTTTTATGTTTTTTTTGTCGTTTCACTTTCTGAGCTTCTTTCTTCAGTTCGGCGACAATTGCGGGAGATGGCGGATAGAGGATTTTAATGCGGCTTTCACAGAACGGAATTCGCGGAATCAACGGAGAGAGAGAGAGACCACCACTTTTGCGGTGGACGTTTGTTTTTCAAGAAAAATAAGGGAATATTTCAAACGTTAGTGTGTTTGTTCTCTATACGTATTTATAATGTTTTCCAACTTTGGTGTTTTTGGTTTCCTTGTTCCCAACTGTTGTTGTACTTTGAACGTCTTCTGTAGGAGAAGTGCACGAGACGGGAGGGAAAACGAGTTGGGAAATGGGGTCCATTTGACGGAGGAGGCCAATGGGGATGCTGCGTGTGGCGCGTGCAATAATTTTCTTCGCGATTTGAAAATTTTCCATGTGGGATTAGGAGGTTTGTGGGTTTTGGTTGGGTGGGTGTTGACTTATGAACTCTTGTGGTTTTGGAATTTTTTTGCTTTTTCTGTTTTTTATGTGTTTTTTTCAGCCATTTGAAATTTTGTTTAAACTTGGCGTAGGAGTAGGGGTGTGAGGAACGGAACAAGAGATGGAAGAGCGGAATTGATTGATCAATAAGAAAGAAAAATCTACCCAAAAAAAAGAAAGGAAAAGAAAACTCGAAAGGAAAGGCAGGGAGGGCATACTACTTTTTGACCTTTTTCTTTTGACAGTTCCCACTTCTGACATTTTCCTTTTCTTCATTACTCCAATGCCCCACACGCATTGAGTTCGTTCGATAGGGTCTACTCGAAATACTGGGGCAGGCATCTCGATGCTAAACTCTTCTGTTCATATATTTAACTGGTTTGATCCTTAAATCAGAAATGTCTAATATATCTTTCAAGGTGGTGACATTAACCACAGTTTCTGCTTCTTAAAAGGGCTATTTTGGGAGTTGGAATTTCATAATTGGTAGAGCAGCTTGCATGCTGGTGCTGGGACTGGTACCTTGTCCCACTGGTGTTGATCAGGCCTCAGGGTTGGTGCATGAGAAGTAGTAAGCTTGTATACTTCCACTCAAAAGGAAAATAGCGAAATCTCAAAATGGACTCTCTTTTCCTTCTTTTGTACCTGTACTGTACAGCAAATACATAAGCACTTGCCAACTTTCCGACTTGTCGTGATATGAATGTGCACACACCTGCCCTCCATCTGACATCTCTATATGTGTGGGAATTATGTTTACAGAAAGCTACCCCACAACAGCTGAACAGGTCAAGCTTGACGGGAAAACAGGCCACTTGTTCAGACATAAAGTCATGCTTTAGCATATCCTTCAATCTTTTCCGCGGGAGACCTTTTTTTTTTAATGGGTAAGGGTTTTTGTTTTCAGATCTTTTCTAAGCAATAATATTACCAAAAATATTTCAAGTAGTAGATGTTTTCATGTTATTATAGTTATTTTAATTGTCATTAGAGACTAATACTAGCCCATCTCTTCTAGTTAATACTCGTACTCGAACTAGCTGAGTTACGAAATGGAAGTAAATTAGGCTCATAACTCTTACCAGATTGCTTGGTATGCTAGTTGTGACTACAAAAACCAAGCTGTAAAAGCTTGATAGACCTTAGAACAAGATTAAACCAGAACTATCCTTAAACCACGAAATAAGTGGTGATCAGGATATCGGATATTCAAGTTTAAATGTTAAATATGTTATAAAGATGTCAAAGATTCTAGTTTAAATTTAAGAATATTCTTCTAATCATGTTTTATATTTTTTTATAAATATAAATTTTTAGCTTGTATATGGATACAAATCTGATAAACCGAACCACTTATATCTCTGTCTTTCCTTACTATTTTTCATATATCCATATTATCTTTTAATTATGTTGTTCATCCTTCAATTATTTTAGGGTAAGATGGTTGAATCTAATAATTCCCTTCATCTTTTCAAAAGCTGATCAAGCTTTTAGAGTCCAAGTATCAAATTGCAAGAATGGTAGGTAGGTTAATTAGGGTCTTTTCTTTTCAAAACATGATGTCCGGAGACAACATCATCCCCCTTCATTCTCGAGGGACCAACAAAGCTTTGATTGAGTTTTAGTACTACCACAGGCACCCACCACCCAACGACATAAATATAATTATGTCTCCTCTTAAAACTCATTAATTTCACGTCAAACAACAGAGAAAGGTAGTATTCCTGAGGTAAACGTTGGGGTAGAGGTTGTACCGGCCTAAGCCTCTAGAGATCACTTTCCAGTCTTTAATACGGAAACGTACGTAACAGGGAAGCAAACCCAAACAGGTGAGTAATGTGTGTTGTCGAGGCCAGACTTAAATCATCCTGCATGCGTACATGCAAGTCGAATGGTCTTAACAGTACTCCAACGTGCAATAAGAATCGATCGGCCGTATAAGTTGAAGAGAGCCACATAAATCCGCACCTCAATTACTTCGATCGGTTCGCGCCACAAGATTATAGGGTCTCTTTTCAGTCTCTTCCAAGAATATCAAATCACATAACTGGCTCATGCAGTAACCTAGCATGTGAAGGAAGACAGAAACAGTGATACTGTAAAAGGGTATATAAAAGTGCATGCCAAGCCGGTATATCTTGAGGCGCCTTTGAAGCAAATTAATTAACTGAAACGCCGTTTACCACGATCCCCAAAGAAAAGGAAAAGAAAACCCATTAAAGAAAGCAAAAGGAAAAGGGCAAAGGAGATCCATATTATGGGCTTTGTTAATTGTTCCCCTAAAGTGGGGAGGGGATCGGAATTTCCGGTTTTTGGGTATTGAGGATGTGGTCCTCGATCCCATCCAGAACGAAGCAAACAAGGAAAGTCAAGAGCAGATACCGATATTTAGGTCATGAGGGCTCTCTAAGCTTTTAGGGTCAATATTTTCGGAAGTTTTTAGGCTGTGGTTGGTTTCAACTTACTCATTTAGACGTAGCTGAGTTAGCATTCACATAAACTTTTATCGTTGTTGATAAACTGGAAGCATTCACAGACATCATGCATGCATTTAGCAACATAGCAATAAGCAGATTGCAGCACTTACTATAGAAATTCATGAGGCCAAATTTCACTGTTTAGGTCCTCGGTTGTTGGAATTTTCTGATAGATTTGGTATATTATATATTTTAAGCAATTTCCATGTGAAGCGTGCAATGTTAATCTTAAGCATAGTTGATGCCACCCATGAAGGCCCCATGACCTACAAAGTTCTTTTTACCATGATATAGAAGCACTCGATTGCATCAGTACTGCACAAAGATTTCAGGAAGGAAAACCAGAGAATTAAAACAGCTTTCCATTTAAAAAAATAATAATCCTATATGTCATTAAGAATTAGTTGTTGTTTTTAGAATCTGTCTAATTTGATAAGTATGCATGTTTCTCATACATATGTTATCGATTTAAGGTTCAAATTACTATGTTATATATGGTAGTTGAAATATATGACAACTTCAAATATTAACAGCTTATTTGAAGGGGTTGGTTTGGTGGTCTAGTCCTAGGATTGATATATATATATATATAGGTTTATTTATGCTGACATTGTCACTTTTTGATCGCACCCTTTGGCTGTGGAACACATCTCATGAGAAGGCAATGTCGGCATAAATAAAACTACATATATCTCGGTGTATATATATATATATAGGATCGAGAAAATATATTTTTCACCCACGAATTACTATAGATTTTGTACTTTGTACCTTAAACTATCAGTTTTGACACATTGAACTATCTGACTATCAATTTTAAACACTTTGCACCATTTGTCAAATTTTTAGACTAAAATGGTGATAATGTCCTTAACCCACTTTGTATATAATGAAGATATTGTTGTAAATTTATTAATTTTTTGAGGGTATTACTGTCAGATAGAGGGTGTAAAATGTTTAACATTAGTAGTTGGAGGGTGTAATATGTCAAAGTGGGTAGTTTAGAGTGCAAAATATCTAACATTGATAGTTACAGGGTGCAATGTGTCAAAACTGATAGTTTATGGTGCAATATGTTATAGACCTGATAGTTGATGGGTGAAAAATATATTTATCCTATATATGAAACCTAACAAAATACTTGATGATGATATTGATTGACATGGTTGCGGTGTAGTTGTTGCAGAAATAAATACAGATTTGAAAACTTCTAAGCATTAGCAGGTGCCACATTTATACAAAATCTATAAAACCCAAAATAAAACTCTCATCCGAAATCCAAGGAAATTGGCAAGAGAAATATAAACTCTACCAAAACCAACTGTGCAGATTTAAGGACATGCAGGCTAGCTGTGGGCCTGTAGCAGAGACAAAAGAAAGAAAGGCAGGGTGGGGCAGGTCAAAGGTAGGTTTAGTGGTGTCACTATCCAATCATTGTCCACCGGCAGCATTCAATCCAAGCAGTGATCACAAGTAATTTCTCTCACTTATTGGATGATCAGCTTATATATGACGTCTTTGTTCGATGGATCAAGCATATATATATTTATGTTATGTCGGTCTAGATCTATCTCGAGATGTCTCGATAAATAAATAAAGTACATTAATTTATAGAGAATATCAACATCTAATTATCCATTCTTTTTTGGTTTGACAGGAGTCAAAACCATGAAGGAAAACAACTTTTTATGGAGACTAGCCTTTCCTTATAGTGAAAGTACCCACAAGCATAAGTATGCTTTACTAATCACTTGTTTATTTTCCCTAAGCATACCAAGAAACAGAAGGACCATGGTCGTCATGATCCAAAATGACTTTGCTTTGAGTGGGTAAATTGGTGCATAGAGATTCTTCCAAAACCCAACGCTACTACCCTTTTGTCTTCTCATAGTGCTTATAAAAATGATTAGCCACCCTCCTCCACCCAAAAAAGCTAATAGATTTTCAACCTGTTTTTGTCTCCTTACACCTCTGTGGATTTGGTCAATCAACTTGATGGAACATAATTCTTACTTCTCTGCAGACGATTATGTTTGCCAGCTTGGGATATAATTGCTACCAATATCTTCGGAAAATAAATTGCCAATTTAAGGTATATACACTAAAATAAAACAGGCTACAGTGACGAAATTTTTAGCAACAAGTTAGATTTCGTCACAAATATTAAAGTTTTATTATTGAAAATCGCATGCTCGTCGCTATTAGAATTTTAACAATGACAAAGAAAGTTGTTGCCCCATTGATCTGCTTGCTGATTAGGCACTAGAGAGAAAGAGAGAGAACTTGTCGTTTGTGGGTTGGGTGACTTGGGTCAGTAAGGTGCATTTAAATTTTTTGTATAGTCCATTAGGCTCAGGCCCTACTGAATCCTGCTTCCCAACTCAATTTAGGGATAAAACAGAGTGAAAAAAGAGAGAGATGACACAACAAGAACCCGCGTTCTGCCGGATCAAATTGCAGTCAATGGGCCAGACAGTACATAGGTCCAGTTTCAATTAACACAATGCCAAAAAAATTGTTATAGAGAAAATTTTCCTATAAAGATTCATCACTGTAGGGCAACTTGCAGGAAGCCATGTTGTCCTTTGACTTGTATTGGCCAAGCATTTCAGCAACAGTTTTGCAGCGACATTGTTTTTCTGGCCTAATCACGTCCCCATAAACAGCCATTTCAATTATATCGAGCTCCTTATCTGCTAGTTGGAGAAATTTGTGCTTTTCAGACAGAAGGACTACCAAACGATACATAAGTAACAAAAGAAAATGATATTTAAACATGTGACAAATAATCGAATTAAGCGAAGATACAGTTTGGTGGAGGCCAAGAACTGCTTGCCTGGTGGGACAGAAAAAAAAAAAGAGGGGCCGGGGGTGTTAGGGGGAACAACAAAGTTGCACCCTGATTGCCTAGCCAAGGTTTAGGGAAATGTTGCACAGGCTTTTCTTACGCCCTAACATCATACCCCTAAACAAAACTCTCTAATTTCACCCCGAATCCAATGGATCTGCCTCATCTATTATACTTTGATCTCTGAATCCCACGCATCATGGTCTCCACCCCAATGCTTGCTTATTGATAGGCTTACTAAAGCCAACACAAACACTCACCATGTCTTTCAGTTTGAGAGAGAAGGGCATGGAAATTAGACTTTTCATCAGTGTATCTACAAAGACTATTTTCATTAATCAAAAGCAATTCTAGGAAATGGTTTTTAAAACCTCCAAAATAGCACTGTCTGCATGGCGGCAACACAGGTTAGAAACTTATCCATCCCAAGCAACCAAGATCCAAATGTTTCTAAACTTTCAGAGACAACAAATAAATTGGGTGATTTCAGGATGTTCCAAAACCTATTTTCCCAATCATGAGACATTAGCATTGCAATTTTACAGCTTTCATCAACCACTCTGGTTTTTGTTCACTACATGTTCCCATAAATTATCAGAAACATTTCAATTCAGAGACAAATATTAGTAGATGCAAAAGAAATCAACAGAAACTTGGGAATTAAACTAATGCTTAGACAAGTGCACGAATACTTAAAACCAGTTCTTAGAGATAAATGTGAAACTGAGACAACTAAGGATAATTCACCTTCTTTATGAATGTTTGATCTACCTCATAGGTAAAAAGACAGAACTGCTGGTACTAATCCAGAATGCAACACAAACCCCTAATATGTCCAGAATCACTGAGGGAACATATATGGATTTGAAACTGTCACTAGAATTATCTCCAAGAACATCAAAGGGATAAATCACTTGATGGTCCATTTGAAAAACATAACAACTAACTTAAAGGCTGGAACTCAAATTACTGTTCCAATAGGAAACGAACTGCACTTTAATTCCATGCTTGACCAACAGTACCAATATTTGCAAGGAACAAGAGTCATCTAGTCAAGTGACTACCAGAAGAATAATTGTCATCTAGCTAGCACGGTCCAGATGATGCAATCTTTAACCTCAACAAATAGCAGTCAAAACATGCCATGATGTTGAATCTCTGAGACTAAAATGTAGTTTTTTTTCTTTCCAATTCATTCAAGGCTAAAAGATCATTCCATCCCCATGGAGAACTACAGAATGACCCCACCTATCCAGCAAAACATAATCATCCATTTGAAGTGATTTAGAATCAAATAACCAAGCACACCAACTAAGCAGGTATGGATGAATGAAGAAGAAATATTTAACATTTTGAGTCAAGAAAAGAGGTTGCTCCATACCAGTAAATTTGACCTCACAAGAGAAACGTTCCAATTCAGTTCGATCCAAGTTGTCTTTGTCTGATTTAAATCTGTTCACCCTTGTTTGCAGTATTTGACAATTATCAGCTGTTGATTCACCACCTGCAATACTATGCCATTTCAAAAACTACCAATATAAATCGTTATACAATCCAAAACCTACCTTCGGCTTAATAGTCAAGAGAAATGGAAGAACGGAAATTCAAAACTCTATGAATGTTAGGTGCTGCGGTCCTATGGTATAATGGTACTCCAAGAAACTAGCAAAGCCATTTTCCCTTTAGACATAATTTCTGGGCGTTAATACAGTGCTATCATAGAATGGGAGTACCCCGAATTAGAACCCCAATTCTGGACGTGATAGAAAAGTAAAAGGAGAACTCATCGAGACTAATCAACCAAGGAGATAATATTCCACTTCAAAATAAAAAAATTGATCCAGCTGCTCAAATTTGCTATGGGAAGCAAAAATCCAAGTTGCCAGTAAACTTCACCCAAAAGGACTAAGAAAGCTACGACGAAAAAGTTGCAGCCAGGAAATGAATGCATTCAAGCGTACACTATTATTATCAGAAAGAAAGAGAGACGGACGGAAAACGAGGACCTTTGGAGAAGGGGACGATGTGGTCGTACTCGAAGCAGAGGCAGCCCTGGCAGTTGCAGAAGCGCTTGCAGACGATGTTGCCTGCGGAGTCCTTGCGCCACCTCTCTGGGTGTCTTCCAAGGAGCGTCTCTGCCTTTTGCCAGCACCTGTTCTTCGCCTTTGAGTCGAAGAACCTGGGCCTCTCCTCAACATTACTACTACTGCTATTGCTATTACTACTGCCGCCACGAGAACGATGAGGCGAAGAAGAAGGAGTACTCATCTACACTCTTACCAGTTACCCTCTCTTCTCTTACACTCGCTCTATTTCATTCGAGAGAGAGAGAGAGAGAGAAGTATGGGAACGAGAGCGCAAAAGGTCATCCATCACCTGTTCGTCATATTGTTCCGGCGGCCCAATTCCTAAAACGTTACCAGCAGAAGAGCTCTGGATAAAAAAAAAAAAAAGCACCATTGTATGATAGGAGGGAAAATCACTGTTAGAACTAACAATCATTTTTTTTTCTCCTGAAAAAAACTTCAGAAAAACTTTGAAATACCTAAAACCATCTCTAGCTAAAATAGAAATTATCTACTCCAAATTTCAATGCGCCAAAATCTATAAAATTTTGGAGCATTGAAATTGGTAAAAAAAAATAAAAATATATTATTTAAATAATTTTTTATATTTTTGTAATTATTTTATTAGAACCAAAACTTTGGGTGCCCAAATTTTTTCACCCAAACACTTAATTAAATATTTTAATTTTAGAGAAAATTCACTTTGCACCCCTGAACTTTGAGGTCATTTCTAAGTTGCGCCCACTTTTATCGATTTCGTTACATTAGTACCTCAAAGTTTATGTTTACGTTGATTTCCACCCTGGACCTCAAATTGACGTTACTTTTCACAGCAAACTAACCACGTGTCGTCCACGTGACAACTTACCGTTTGAATTGTCTGGTTTCCCTTAAAGCAAATAGACCCTGAAAACTGAAATAGAACATGTTAAAAAAGCACGTGCCATCCCCGGACAACCTCTTTATCGACAAAAACATCTCATGTGATTAACGTCAATTGCAAGAACCAGTAAAAAAATCACCACCCCACCTCTCTGCTCTCTTGACCTCTCCCACCTCTTCTCCTTCATCCTCATCCTCACCCTCACCCTCACCCTCCACCACCTCCACTCCCTCTCCCTCCCACACAATACCCTCCTCGGAGACTGCAATTACAATGCCAATAGAAGTCATGCCATTCAATACAGCTACGAAAGTTCATCCATCTACGCCTACGCCACCTAACAAAGGTAACATAGATGTCGAGTATTTTGCATCCACACGAATAAGTGTCAGGCTGACAGCTTACAGTTGAAAAACACATCAACAACTCCTATAACTCCACAACGTACCCACAAGATGAAAACAGAGCAGCTCAAGTTGAACCAAAACAATCCAACAAATAGCGAAGACTCCCATCAATTCATTCACGTTTGATCATCTGAGAAATTAACCGTAAGATCCCAATAATGAGCAACCCCATCATCAGAAAATACCTTTCGGGGAGCAGCTTCAGTGATGCACTCGTGAACAGTAAATTTATTGCTCATTTAACCCATATGTCGAACATTTAACCCATACAATTGCCATGGTTGCTTTGGGGTTCACCAAGAATCCATATTGCACGATCATGATCTCATACTACCACCATTCCAAGCAAACCGAAATGCAACTTGAAGTTGTGAGCGCTGGAGCAGGGGCTTCCAGCTTGTAAGGCACTCTCGGCTTGGGGCAGTCCACGTGGGCTTGTGCAAGCTAGTGGCCTATATGTACAAGACCAGTGGCGGAGCCAGAAACCCAATCAATGGAGGCAAACTCTTAAAGAAAAATGACAAAAAAATTTTTTTTTCTACGTAAGGCAAAAAATGTCTTAACACTATAAATATAAAAAATTAAGGACTAAAAATACTAAAAAAAATTGAAATACACGTACCGTACTATTTGCTGATACTGAAAGGTGACATTAAAGATTAAATTCTTGTTGTTCAAGATACCAATAGAGCACCAACTAATCACACAAACAAAGTATTTATATATATTCTTTATAAAACAAAACACATAAATGAAACAAAGTATTTTCAACAATATAACTCTTTACTTCCATAAATGAAGTACTTACTTTTGTTGCCAAAAAGGATGTGCCCTATGCTCAAAAAGTCCTGCTGAATTTGTTGGGATCTGTAAAAAGAAAACATAACACATAAATGAGAAAAATAAACGATTACTGTGTTTCTATTATTCTTGAAAGAAACAATAGCAAAACGAAGCATATTGGAAAAAGAAGCCAAAGGATCTAAAGTTCAAAAATAATCCAAGTTCCAAGGGCATAAAGATACTTCTCACCCTTACTATAGCTGTTTTTTAGTGTGACAGTACTATTGAACACGAGCTTCTCAAGAGCAGAATCTCTATCAACAATAAAATAACCCGAAATTGCAAGGTGGAATACATACTTGGTAAATGATAGTATAAAAAAATTTGGACAAAAAGTTTAATTTTAACATCCAAATAATTATTCTACTCCCCTTACAAAATGAGAAAACAAAAAAATCGTAGTTCAAAATGTCCATTACCTGGCTAAATTAATGGCTAAAATTTTGAAGAAATATATCTATAACTTGATCCAAACGTCACAAATTACAATGGAAAAGAAGTTCCACCTTTAGAGAAAGACAATTAAAAACAAGTTAATCTCATGAGCTATGAAAAATCAGACCTAAACAAACAAAAAAGAGATGAAAATGAGTCTTACCTCAACTTTGGATTTCATAAAATGTGGAGAAGTCAGACATGTAAAATTAGATGATGATAGTGAAAATAAAATGATGTAACCAATGATTCTCTAGTAGGTAAAGATAGACACGCAACACACTTGAATAATTGAATTATCACTTATCCAACAATAGCACACCACCCATTTTCTCAGCATTTGTAATATCCAAATTTTCAACCAAGTCCAACATAAAAGGCAAAAGAACAAAAAGAAAAGCAGCACTAGAATAACGAAAATATCTATTTCAAGGATTACAACACACAACGATTATCAAGACTCAGGAGAAGTATAGGAAATATTCGTCGCAAAATTCATGACAACGTCAACAAGTTAAGGTAGAATTTCAAGTTTTGACACAAATAAATATCTCTTTGCTTATTCTTTTAGTTTGATTTTGAGGTATTAGGCTGCTTAGGCCTTAATTAAGGGGGGCAGACTGATTCATCTAGGCAGGCAAGGGGGCGAGTTTAATTTTTAGTTGGCAAAGGGGGGCAGACCTAATAAAAAAAATAAAAAAATGTCATGTAAAAAAACTTTTTGGGGGGAGCCAACCGGGGCAATGGCCCCGGTTCGCCCCCTCCCTCCGCCTGTGTACAAGACAACAGATAAAAGCACGAAGAAGTTGGTTATATGCCTAAGTTATAAGAGATTTTGAATGAAGTCCTGCCCTCTGCTTTCTATGTAATGCAGAACTGTGAGGTTGATGCCGCATTTGGTATAGTGCAATTTCTTTCGGCTTATGTTGGCACTATGAAAAACCTTTCTCCTTTGAGGGAGAAGTAGCTGCTGCATGTTGGTCAGATATTGGAAGTGATACGCACCCATATTCGGTATGATCCTACGTATCGTAATCATCTTGATATGTTGGATAAAATTGGGAAGGAGGAGGAAGATAGGATGGGGGAGGTTAGGAAGGATTTATTTGTATTGCTACGTAGTGTGAATCGCGTGGCTCCTGATGTTACTCAAATATTTATAAAAAATTCATTAGCTAGTGCCGTTGCATCTTCACCTGAGAGGAACGTTGAAGAGGTGGAAGCTGCACTATCTCTTCTTTATGCTCTAGGAGAGGCAATAAGTGATGAGTCAATGCGAATTGGAGGTGGACTTTCTTCTATAAGAAACATGCAACTTTAGTAGTTAAATATCTTATTGTTCTTCATCTTTGTCATCTTGCTCTCGCTTTCTCTTAGTATCAGAAGTTGCAAACCTCCCCACTCTTTTCGTCCAAGAAACTATTACATTTCAAAGTTGTTGTCAAAAGTAAGGCATAGACGAGGAGGTCTACGTGAGGACGAGGTTGCAAACCTCCCACTCCTGAACGTCTACGATCCGAGATCTAGATGTTGGACTTCTTTCCGTTGTAGGAGCACCAGAAGTTGTAGTTGCAGAGGAGCTTCTTGCGGATCTGGGCATTGGCGAGGTGGAAGACGAGGTGCTCCCGCTGGTTCCGGACGTTGTCCTTCTGGAAGCCGAAGAAGAGGGCCAACCAGTCGAGGAGGTCCACATGAGGGGCCCATTGGCAGTACAGAGGCTTGTAAATTATAATATTAATAATTATAGACGTCTATATTTCATTCAAGGAAGGGCAAAATGAGAAATGAAAAATTTAAGTTCTCACGTGGACGACACGTGATTGGTTTGCCGTGAGAACTAACAATTTAACGTCCAGGGTGGAAATCAACGTCAACATAAATTTTGAAGTACTAATCTAACGAAATCGATAAAAGTGGGTGCAACTTAGAAATGACCCTAAAGTTTAGGAGTGCAAAGTGAATTTTTCCCTTTATTTTTATCATCTTAAACTATCACTATATTTGTAATGTGCATTCAAAAAAGTAATCTACATATTTGACCTTTTAATTATCATTTTTTATTATAATTTACTTGTAATGTAGAAACATGACTAGAAAACAAGAAGCTTGACGTAATTTCAGCAGTTAAATCTCACCCTAAGGACACATTACTAAAAGAATAGCATTTAAGAAGTCTATTGCTACGCATAATAGTTTGAGAAGCAAATCACCAAGGGACACATTGCTAAAAGACAGTAGTTAAGGGGTCTATTGCTAATAATAATAGCTTGAGAAGCAAATTATAAGTAACAGCTTGAGCTGAGTAATGTTAATACGTCCATTTCTTTTACTTTTTCCTTTTCTTTTCCTGAGAAGAGAATATTCTGAACATTTCCTGATTAAAAAATAACATTATAACTTTCTCATAAATTGAGATACAATTTGAGAAGCTGGAGTTCGGAAGTTTAAAGTACAATATAAAGCACACTTCTTCTATAGAGAAAGTGATCCTCTTCGATTTGAATGATGACATCAAATTAAAGAAGATCTTAATCCATCCACTTCGACAGTACATTAGAGAAAATCATATGATTCTTTCTTAAAATCCATCTACTGCAAAAATTGTTCTTTCTTTTTTAAGACATAACAAGCTAAGGACGATTAACACGCCAATACTACCCTTTCCTCCTTTCAATACTCGGGCACCACAGAGTATTCACTCTTCAGCAAAACTGGAGGACCCAAGTTCTCACTTCATGAGCTCTTAAAAGTTAAAAACTACAAATTTTGGTATCACAACCATAGAACTCCATTGGTGTATACACCTCCACTAATAGCAGTTTCACTCGAACTAAGGCAAGCCTTTGGTATCTGGCAAATCCCAATCCCCGCTTCCCACACCCCATGCGAGATGGGTTGACTGCGTGAGCTGGAAAACACAAAGGGTGTTCCGGGGTTAAATAAAGATTATGCGCATAATTCTCTGCACCTTCAACAATCAATTCTTTTTTTCACGCACGCACGCACGCATTTGCCATTTCTTTTTTCCTTTGACATTCCAATAAATGCAGAACGAACGCAACACAAGTGCGGAAGCGAGGTAGATGACAGAAACGAGTATCTAAACAACATACATAACTTAAGGAGAGGTAACGTAACTTTGTTCCAGACCCACATAACTCCATCCTCCCAACCACCAAGTATAATACCCCCGTTGTCTTTAGGAAAGCTAGCTATAAAGCCTCACAAAAATCTTTTAGCTAAAATTGCAACCACAGTCCTTGAATAATGATAAAGAAACTACTTAGGACCAATGTCCTTCAGTGCACAAATCTGCTCCTCCCCCATTGCCGACATCACACTCACAACGAGGTCCTTGCCCTCGCCAAACCCATCCTTGATCTGCACGCAACAATAAATGACGTAAATCAACAACTAAAGCAATTCAGGGCCCGCGCAAGTAAGAGAAGGTACATGCGATAATAAGACAGACTTCTCTTTTATGGAGCAGAAACATCAAAATGTTCAGCTTCCAAAGGAGGAGCGCCCAATATATGGGAGGAAGGAAACAAACAAAAAAGTGATGGCAATAGATATAAGGGTCACACTTTGCGAGAAGGCGATTTTCAGCCAAAAAACGACCTCAGAAAATGAAATGCAGGTTCAACTCACCTGGGACAGCAAACTGTCATCAGTTGGGAGCTTCAGATCATCCTTGGTGTTCCCATTTTCAGTCAGCAAACTCACCTAAACAAGCATGTATAATATTTAGAGACCAAAATACAGAGAAAGACCAGAGTTAAGAGAAGGAAAAATGAAAGACAGACAAAAGAGAATCCAACATACAAATCCATCCTCAGAGATATCAATCAGCTGGTAGTCAGTACGGTTGACATGAGGGACCTGTGCCCAAATACACGAACAATTTATTAAAATAACCGAGGACTTATTATCCAACAGTTAAAGAATGTCAACCAGTTGAGTACAAAATCCAAATCAAATATCCATACATCACAGTTATGGGAGGAGGGAACAATATCTTCAAGTTTCTTCCCAGTGAAAATGTCAATTCCGACAAAGTGACACTTAGCATGACCATGCTTGCCAGTCTTGGAGGTGGAAACTTCAACCACCTGTTCCAAGAAACACTCTGGATACATCAGCTCATCAGACCATAATAAGAAATCATCTCAGTGTAAGTAGCAAAACCCCCCCAACCCCAAGTGCACTAGCAACTAAAACTACTGAACAGGGAGACATTACAGAAAGCAATTATCCTCTCTCTAAACTCATGGACAAATCAAGTCGTCAGCGCAGTAACATATTGAACATGACCAAATACTACCAGATCAGCAGAACAAATATGGGAATGACCGCCAATTATCAATCTCAAGTACAAACAGAAAGTTGTACGGAGGTCATCGGAGAAAAAATTCATTTATCAGTGTACTGAATACCAAATCCAACTCTAAGAAAGAAAATAAATAGTCGATCTAATCGAATCCGTCTTCGTATAGGAATGATGCACTGCTTCTATTACCCTTTCTGAGCACCCAAAAGGGTAAGATCCAAATTAACAGTGCCAGCATAAGATCATAACTACCCAATCAGAATAAGTGAAATCAAAATCTATGATAAATTGAGAAATACTATCTAAATTTGCAGGGACACCCATATCAAGATGACTCTGAACAAGATTAACGAAAGATATCTCAGCTAAAATTCCACAGCCGCCTACACACTTACACTCATGCATGGTCATACATCCAGTCCACAAACCAAACCGAAATCAGATAATTCGATTAAGAACTATATCTTTACAGGGTTGAAGCTTTTAGTGATGTAATTTTTTGGTGATTCAAGTTCCACAGGACGCAGACGCCTCATCTACTGAATCTAATTTCAAGACCCGAAATTTCCCGGGGAAACAAGCAAAGCGAAAGAAGAATAGCAAAAGGAAACCTTGCAAGGGCGGCTCTTGATGACGATGTAGCCGTTCTTACGGATGGTACCGGCCTGCTGTGGATAGGTCTTGGAGGCTCCCGCATCGGCCTTGGACTCGAAATGGTGCTCCTCACTGTCCGACATGGTTTACTTCCCACTCGCTCCCTCTTCACTCACTGATTCGATTCAATTGGATTATTCAGACCAACTCGGAGTTCAGCAGATGAAAGCCACGGAGTCGGAAAGGACGAAGAAGCTTCTCATATACGAGCGTTAAATATAGCTCGAACTCTCTCTAGGGTTTCATGGTGGGCCCAAATTGGGTTGGAACCGTTGGATTCGGTGCTTCAGTGGGGGCGGTGGGGTATTTGCTTTCTGATAATAAAGGAGATTAGCGTTTTCGGGACGCTATGGCTACGTGGTTTTGAAAATATTTTTTTTATTAAGTAGTATTAATTTTTGTAAGATAAGTAAAAAGTTATTAAAAGTTATTAAAAAATATTAAATTTATTAAAATTGACGTCCATATGCTTAACGGAGCTCTCTCACACGTCAGCAGTTTGAAACAGCGACAGCTACATGTACCTGTCGACCGCTCACGTTCAAAACATGTACTCGGTCGATTGCTACATGGTCCGTTAAGCATATGGATGACAGACCGACGGAATGACCATTTTGTAAAAAAATATAAACTCAAGGACTAATATTTGAAAAAATTAAACTCAATAACTAAAACGTAAAAACGTGTAAAACCTAAAGACTAAACTGATAAATTTCCAAACTTTTAAGTTATTGGAGTTTGTATAAGAATAAAAAAATTTATAATTATTTTATTAAGACTGAAATTTTTACCATCCAAAATTATGATCAAGAAAATAATAATAAAATAATTTATTTATATTACAATATTCCCAAAATTTTATTTTGCAAACATCACATAATGGGGAAGACTGAAGAGCACGGTTTTAATTGTTTTAAAATCTTTTATATGAAAACGGCGCCGTTTGGAACTGGGATATTCCCTTTAGGTGTTCCCTCTCCCTGATCCCTAATATCCTATTCGCCTATTCCCTCTCGCCATATATTTCAAAAACATTTGGAGTATGCAATTCAGGACAAGCATGTCTCAATGGAAGTTATTTATAGTTACAATATTTACGAGTTCTTTATCTAAATGGGTCTTGAATATAGCTTTTAAGTTGAATCGAAACTCAGTTTTAGTCAATTAGGTCAACCCACCATCCCAGAGAAGATACAATTTTCGTACTAATTCCTAACAACTAGTAATTGTGTTCACATATATCAAACCTTAGAAACTGGATAAGGAACTAGATCATCTTCAAGCAATTCCTGTAATAATATCAGAAAGACTAATGATGTACCAAAATATGCAGTAAACAACATAAATGAAGAAATGACGATGTAATGTCACGAGACACTCACCACCAAAAGACTTCCACAGAAATCGCCACTGAACCTCCATTTTTCTTTAAGATACATGACATTTACTATGAATAACAATGACTGTACTAATGAATAATAAGTTCATTCACTCTGCGTTTCTGTGTATGTGTATTAGTACAACAACCTCAAAATTCTTCTACTTTAATGGCATTGCTAGGCATTTCATAAGCATCTTTGGGCCTTGATTTCTTCACACCAGCTGTGAACCACACTTTGTCAGACCTGTAGCTTTCGACGGCCACACAGGTGACCTTGACCCACACCAGAACCTTTGTTTTCATTCCTTCTAGCCCAGTGAGCTTTCCTCTTGATAATGTCCCTTTAACACGAGTGGCATACCGTATAACAGATGAATCCTTGAAGCTCACCTCGCAGGCAGAGGGCAAGTAAACTATGAGCTTGCCCTTTGACTGATCAAATTCATAACAAGTTATGTTCCTTGGGAACAGCCCGGGAGGAAGGTTGTGCTCTCGAAGGAGATCCGGCAACTCTTTCAATGGCTTACCTATAAGAAGAATAAACTTCATAAATTTCTGAAATCACATGCTTGGGATGTGAACATCTTTAGTAAAATCTGGCATCAAAATGATATGTAAAGATTGTCATTGGCAATTGATTCCGAATATCAGGCCTTGATGGCATTAAACGGGAAAGACCAAAGCGTTTTTTTTTCATTCTATCCGAGATACATTAAGTAACTGTTAAAATCACACTAGTATTAATGAATCTGGAGTCAAATGAAACAGCAACCAGACAGTTAAACAAATAGTACCCATAGATCAAACAAGCACCTGCTGAAGCTAAGAGAGCATGACACCTACTAATAGAATCCTGGTTTTCAGAGAAGTTATTCCAGCAAATTCAATGAAAGAGGTTGCTGAACTAGAGTCCCAAATGATCTGTCAAAGAGGAAAAATGATAACTAGACACAAATGACATATGGGGCCACGTAGCCACAGAAAAGTTTGAGACCCCAAATTACTGCTGTATGGTTGAAGCATAAAACCAAACTCATTCATAGAGCTGGGGGCACCAAATTAGTATTGAAATGTGAAGAGGAAGGCACTCTATCCTGCAGGGGCCAGATGGCCTTCTTTTTGGTCTATTTTTCCATTTTGTGGGGGGAACAACGAGCCACCAAGGTGTAGGTGGCTCCATAATTGCGCTGGAGTAATTGCATTCATCTTATGAGTTTCAGGACCATATGCACAAAGAGGGGAAGGGCTTGAAGGAGAAAAGCACGCTGAGAGACAAACTCTTCTTGCTAAGGAAAGAAATATCTAAATTAATTTGAAAAGAGCCTATTCAAAACTGCCAATTGTCTCTTCTTCTCATGCTATATTCGCCTAACCTTTTGTAAAGCTACACACATCCTGAATCATAAACACATTTAAATCATTACTCTTTAGGGAAAACAAAATGCATGAAGTCCATGAGGAACATTAAACATAAACACGATAGCATGCGCGTTGATTCGTTTATGGAAGAAGTTCCAATGCAATCAACAAGGCATGGCTACATGCCTACATGGTTATGACCTCCCAATTAAATAAAACTGAACATGAAGCCCCATACCTTTCAGCTTGTTGAATATCCATTTCGCCTTCTCTTCGACGGTATTTGAAAAAGACTGGGTTTATGAAAAGAAAAGAAAGTTAGAAGTTGAAATAGGAGTTACCACTCTAAATACCACTCTACCAAATACATGCACAGTTGAAAGATGTCATCTGCCTTGACTTTGTTATGCTTGTGTTCTACATTAGACGCTGCAACGTGAAGGTGGAATTTAATCCTTAATGAGGCTTCTACTACCAGCTATTTTCTGCAGTTTTAGCTCATCTACTATTTAGAATATTCTGGTTCCATTTTTGTTTAACGTCGTCTCATACAACGAAATTCCCCTCTCCCTCACTTCCCCAAAGAAAGACAGAAAATCCATGACCCTTGCCACTCCTCAACTCATTCCACAAAAGCAAAAATTTGTCCATTTTTTTCTGTCTTTTTTTAGTTAATCCTTTAACAAAACTATGCTAGATCGTGAATAATCAAGTGGGTATACTATATCGAGCACCATTATGCATAGGAATGCAGAAAACCAGCCAAGAGAAGAAAATTAGAAAAAGAATTCAAGAGTAGTGATGGTTGAAACAGAGGATGAAGAAGAATAAAAAGATAAAGAGGTAGAGAAAGGGGAACATACAGAGAGGTCGCTAGTGATGTTGGAGATCTCTTCCTTGGCCTTCTTGGAAATCCAAAAGCTTCCAACTTTTGTTAGACTTTTCTCCATTTTACTCTCCCAAGTCACCCACCGTCAACCTGGTCAGTCCTCACTTCTCACTCTGCTTTCAGTCTCACATTGAGGGAAGAAAAAGAAGAAGAAGAAGAAGGATTTCCCTCACCAAAAGCTTTGCATCTCCCTCACAAGCATGAATAAGAATAACTCTCACCCAAATGTCTCTCTCTCAAACCCACAAAGAAAAAGATGTGTCACACAACTCACAAGGTACCGCTGGAAGAAAAGCGGCGCCCGAAAAAAAAAATTACAAAAACAAATGAAGAGGGGGCAAATTAGTGGAGATGTGAATTATAAAATAGTCTCTTTCTTAATTAAATAATTTTTTATTATAATATTTATTTAATTTTTTATTCACTTATATAACTTATCTTCCCTTTTTCACTAACTTTCCTATCTTAAATTTAATTACCTCGAAATTTTAATCATCAAACACACCTAAATTTAAACTTCGCAGTAGAAACGACATAGTCTGTGAAGCTTGAGTTGCCTTTTACAGAAATGTCTGATATTTTGAGGCTGTTCGGTTAATGTTTTTTGTGAATATTTTTTGTGTTTTGAGAATTTTTAGGTGATGTTAACTTTATTGGTATGCGTGTTGTAGTTATTTTTATGTGGTGTTAAAAATGATATTTTTTTTAGAATTTTTTACCTTCGGAGAATTCAAAAAAATCTTCCGAATACAAAATAACCGTTTTGGATAACAAGACTGTGTCAGGTCACTTAAGTGTATCCACTTAGTGCAGGTAAATCTCAAAATTAGTACAGATCCATTACATATTCATGTGACTTCCATGGGTTAAGATATTCACTCAGTAAAAAATCGAAGATATCTATATGCCTAACTCACTAAGTACGGATAATTTACTCCACACACCATAGAACCTATCTCAGTGATTATTTACACCACACACCATAGAAATATATTCCTCTCCCCGAAACCAAACAACGTGAAAATTCATTCAGGACCAGATTGGTTGTTCGATGCTTTAAAGACAATTAATTAGGGAGTAATGAGGTTTGGTTATCTTGTAAGATAAGACAGACAATGACAGCTTAATAACCTCCTAACCTCAATAATGACGTTCTATCTTAGCACCAATGAACGACAATGCAAGGCAGCTACTTGAAAATTGTCTCTTTTTTTTTCTAAGCAAACCTTAAAACATATATTAAAATTCGAGAACATTACAACCGGTAGATAACAGAGAAAGCCTCAGATGGCCAGTGAAAAACCTAATCAGGCTCGAAGGCCCTACAAGCTTAGTAAAGAGACAAAAGCCCTTGAATAAGGGGAACATAATCCCTGGAACAAGCCGGATAACGTTACAAACACACAAAGACCACAAAGGTTGGACAACCAACACAACCACTGCGCAAGGCGGCGACGATGACTTCCATTAGAGGAGGGACGATCGAAACGGCGATCCGACTCTCACAAAGAACTTTTCATGCATATACCAGCTGCAAAAGGGAGAAAGATAATGGAAGTTCCGAATAGCACAAAAGAGCGGCGACCAAGGCTGGAGGCGGTGCGACAACAGGAGAAAAATATTCGAAACAGTCCAGGATAGAGGAGCATAGAAGAACTCCAAGCAAAAGGTAGAAAACGACAAAGAAAGGGGCTGGAAGCCAAGCGCCTGAGTCACACGTGCCGTCGTGATAACGGCGTGTGGAGGTACACGCGACAGCCGATAATCACCGAACCAGTCTGGGAGGAGTACTCGGTGCCTGATCTGTCCATTTGTGGTGTGCGTGTCCCTCTTTGGAAGCCCAAAACGCCTAGATCTAGCCACCCTTCTTGCCGGATCAAAACCCAAAAAGAGCCCGGAAACTAAGGAAGTAGCAGAAGAACCGGCCATAGAAAGCTTAGCCATGGGAAGAGAAACCAACGGGACCTCCCGCCGGTCAGATCTGCTAAGGGGGAGGGGGTCAGGCGAGGGGGGCTGAAACGGGAAACCAACGGGCAGAGCTCCTCCCGCCGGTCAGATCTGCTAAGGGTGAGGGGGTCAGGCGAGGGGGCTGAAACGCCTAGAGTGAGAAGCAGAGAGCTTCTCTCTCTACTGCTAGGGGTTCGATAAAGAAATGTAGAAAAAATGAGTTTTTCAACTACTTGAAAATTGTCACAGATTTAAAGAAGAAGACGGCTCTCAAAGTCCCCCGAGGTGCTAACCATGCAGAACACGATTTTATTAAATGGGTCGAGTTCCCCTTTCCCAAGACTTTACTGGCCGGACTGGCAATTCAAACCCCCCTCAAATCCTTTACCCATGTCTTTCTTTCATTCCCTGCTTGGAAAGAAAGAATGAAAAAAACACTTTACCTCAGTTTTTCAACAACCGGAGCTAAGACAAAAACCTCATCATTATTCTAATAATAGTTTTTCAAATAAATAAACAAAACCATACTTCTATATTTATAGTGAGTGTTGCAAATGAAATCTATGTAGAACTGATCAACAAGTGACTCGAAAGAGTTAGACCCGTGAAGTGACCATAGCCAGCTCTGTTCTGGCGTTAGCAGACAAACAATTATAGATCAGAAAATGGTTTGTGATCATAGTCAGCTCGAAAGCAATGGATCCTTCAATTATTTCCCTCCTGATTGGATACAACCATGTGAGCCTCAACTCTGCATTACAGCTGCGTCTCCGCCAAAGGTATCTATAAGATTAAAATTTACGATAAAAGCATCAGCTTTTGGAAGTTTTGGTCTGAAAATACCGTTAGACCGAAATGATACTTTGGGGGTGAATGACTAGAAATAATATATATATATAGGGATAAACAGGTGTTTATCCTTAATTACAAATCACTGTAGTCTAGATCAAAATAAATACTGACATAATCAACAAAATAATAAGCAAAAAATTAAATCGAATATCAATTGCACAAAAACGAGAATTTTGTTGACAAAATGAACAACTTTTGAAGAACTCTTCAAAAGAAAAAACCACTATGGGCTATTAGTACTATCTACAATAGAAGAAAACTTTACAAACGGTGATTCAGACACAACAAAACTTTTACAGACTCTGACACCCCGATGCAATAATTTGAATAACTCACTCAAATCCGCACCAAGCAGAAATGACCTTAGAACTATGAGACATTTTGTATAGATGCTTCACGGAACAAACTAGTTCCTTAACGGGGCAAAATGCTAGCAACCAAGCTCTTCCATAACTTTGAAGGCTTCACAAGAAAGGTTAGTGTTTCGATGATTCAATGAGAGAAATTTTGGTCAATTTAGATTTGAAACATATGAGAGATTTTTTTTTTCTCAATGGGGGCTAATAGATGCAACAATACAGCCTCCGTAGGGTTAGGTTTCATCACCTCAAAGTATATAAAAGATACATTCATTTATATGTAACATAGGACTATGAAAGAACAGGTTTTTTTAAAAAAATGTCGCATCTCACTCAAGCTAGGGTCTGATGCTAGGGTCGAACGAAGGTTACACGAGCTTCTCTATGACGACTTCGCTTGAGCTAGGGAGACAGTGGTAGGCCAGTGAAAAGAAGTTTTGATGCAATCTTCAATCTTCGCTCGAGCTTGGGAGCGAGCCTCAGGCAAGTGCCAACTCTCTGCGCAAATTTCACAAAGTTCGCTCGAGCCTCAGATGAGCAAAACCTCTATGTGATAAGTTCACATAGCTCGCTCGAGTCAAAGGTCGAGCCTCAGGAGAGCGAAATCATTCTGTGATAACCTCGCATAATTCGTTCGAGCTTAGAGAAGATGACCTTCTTGAAGAGATCTTTTTTCTTGAGTAGCAGACAAGTAACATCTTGTACTCTTGAACACTTCGACCAAACTTATTTGCAAGCAAATTACAACTTAGTTTGAAATTTGTTTGGCACGAAATTAAGCCAAGGTTATGTTCGTTTCCTACAATTTTTTCAGGATTCAAATACATTAACAAAACTATCACCGAACATATTCAGAATTCAAACACAAAATCAATACATTTTACACAATCTCCAACAACTTTTTACTTTTTTATTCAACATAAATTCTCTCTCTATATTTTTTCACATAACTCCACTATTTTTTTATTAAACAATTACATCGAATAATTTCTCTCTCCACTTCACACAAACACCAATAAAACACTATTCAACATAAATATTCACAACTTCTTTAAAATCCTACATTTTTACTCAAACCGAACATATCCTTGACTTATTTTTTTTTTCTAAGCAAGCCAAAACTCATTTAATGTAAGTGCACGTATGTGTTCCATTAGTTATGAATTATGAAAGATGAGGAACGATAGCATGAGTCTAGGAATTAGAGGTTGATGGCCGTGGTGGAATCGTGTTGGTTGGTGTGGATGGGGATGGGGTACTGTGGTGGGGGGCGCACTGATGGTGTAGAGTTACAGATTAAGGCTAATTAATGTTCAAGGATTTGATAAGCAATTGACAAGAGAGATTGTATTTGAAGTGGGTATGGAGAATAGGAATATGGGGCAAAGCCAAGGTTTATCAAAGATGAAGATCATATTCATCTTTTGCAATGTTTTGGTCATGTATATAGAAGTGCTGAATGAAGATAAGAAAAACGAAAAGAATATTTCTAGCTTCTTTCTTTTTTTCTTAACAACGAAACTTCATTCATAACTAAAGCAAAGGCAGAGAGAGGCGTCTGGAAACCTCTTCCCCTCTCCTTCTGACCATCCCGTCTCATTTTTGTCTTCAGCGACTCCTCCCGCCTCCCTCTTTTTCCTCTCATCTACTCTTCCTCCCTTGGTTCATCTTCTACCCTTGCCCTCCATTTCTGTCCACTTGTGGACGTTTTTGGTGATGCTTTTCCTTATTAGATCTAGGTTGTTTGGACGAGTTTTGAGCGACACGCAGCACGGGGACGAGGCCAGCACCTTTCGACGATCTTCTTTGCTCTCTCCCGACGGCGGCTGGCCTGTGCGTGACGATCCACGCGCGTCCACGCGCCAACAATGATTTGGTTTTCTTTTGGTTGTTCCGGGCGGTCTTCCCCGACCCTCCTATCTGCCTGGCCTCCGTTCAGTTCCAGGAATTATGTTTGTGTGTTATGTTATGTTGTCTTTCCGTTTAAGCATTTCATTTACAAGGGTTTTTGTTGGGAGTTTCTTGTTGTGAGCAATCTCAAGATGACAGCTTTCAGTGGCTCTGCAGTTTCACCGGTGTGGCTGGCCAGCAAAGATATCTCTTTTGTGCTGTTGAGGATGTGCCTTCGGGGTAGTGGGAGTGCGGTGTCTGAGCACTCCCTCCGGCGACCGCCTCTTGTGGTGGAGTTCTCTATGGGTCTCTGGACCCGGTTCAATTTTATGGGCTTTGTGCCCCATCTAATTGAGGCATGTATGACCATTTGTATTTAGGCCTTTATGGCCAGTAGATGTACAGCCCTTTGGGCTTTAAGATTTGCTGTATTGGGCTCTATGCCCCTGTTCTTTGTAACCGGCTTGAAGGTCTGTCTGTATGCAGCATTGTTGTACTCCCCTTTAATGTCACGTTTGCTTAGAAAAAAAAACTTAAAGCAGAGGCAAACACCTCTCAAGGGGGTTTAAAAAAAACTCCTAAGTCTTAAACAATCAACCAGAACATGAAGAGAATAATCCCAAAAAAAATTGCTTAATGATTGCCCACTTAGACAAACTATTCGCAATAGAATTATCTTGGCCTGAAATTTTAGAAATGCTCCACAATAGATTGGGAGGTGCCATTTCATGAATGACTTCAATAAAAACGTCCGGAAGACCCGGAATCGAGATGGAAGAATCCACTATACCCGAAATTGCAGTAAAAAATATTTCTAGCTAGATGTACAATGCTATGCCAATGGTTCAATGAAAATGCAATGTGCTCAAAGAGAAAAATAGAAGAAAATGGAAGGAAGGGCATTCTGCAGTTAACAACCTCTGCAGGACGTTGGCTGCTAATGAATTCTCTAAAGAATAAGAAGGAATCCCATCCTCATTAGCAGCTGACTCAATCAATAGTCCACATCAGCTGCTGATGTGTGTTTTTATCTGTCATCTGGGTCTCTTCAGTAAGGTTGGTGAGCTTATAAAAAAAATGCTTGATCTAGTAAGGGCACTATGGTTGGCTAGGGATCAAGTTCTCAACGTACGAGATTTTGCCCATTGTAATATCTTCAAGTTATAAATAGACAACTCAATCTTGACCCAGATCACCAGTGAAATGTACAGTAATCGAGGATTTTGGTACCAAGATCAATGCCCACTTATAGGAAAGGAAATTTGAAGGCCTAAGTTTAACGCCTGTGGGCATTATATCTCTTGGATTCTACGACATGTAGTCGTTGAGATACCACTTCGACTAACTCGGTGAATTTTCTGTGGCACCTTATTTGCGCAAAAAAAAAAAAATATTTTTCACCCTTAAACTATCACGTCTTTTTTACTTTGCACCTCAAAATACCATTTTTGTCAGATTGCACCCTCAAACTACCATGACCCAACAGTTTGCACCTCCGTCCATAATTTTCGTCAATTTCGACGGAAAACTCATTATATGCATCTTACGTGAGTATTCGACATTTGCTACAAAGGTCACATTCAGCGGTCGACCGGTTCATGTAGCGGTCGATCGGTTCATGTTTTCCGCCTAAATTGACGGAAATTATGGACGAAGGGTGCAAACTGTTGGGTCATGGTAATTTGAAGGTGCAATCTGACAAAAGTGAAAAAAAGTGTGGTAATTTGAGGGTAAAAAATGTAATTTTTCAAAAAAACAAAAAAAACAAACGAGAAGTTCCACAAAGAACCTTCGACAATACCGAACAACTGTTGAGGAAAAAAAAAAACATTACCGAACAACTGTCGCCGGCAAGATACAAAAAGCAAGATACGAAGAGTAGAACCAAACGGAACGTTTTCATGAAAACATAAGAACCAGTAGGACTAGAATTAAAGACGTCGTCGATCACTCCAAGGTGCATTCTCATTGGTCGTTAGGTTCAAAACCCACTGGACTCTTCGAGTCTGACAAAAGTTCACCACCCTCAATTCCTCCTGAAAGCCAAAGCCAAGCACAAAATAAGAAGCAGCGTCAGAATCTCAGAGATCAGTTATCCATCTCTGTGTAACTTCTTCGCTCATCGTCCTCGCACATCACATTTTTCCCTTTAATCCTTTCTTTATTTTCCCGAAAGATCGGTTGTTCGATATTTCAGGTATCTCTATCCTGTTTGGCTGGCGAGAATGTGAGTAAATAAAACAGAGATTGCTCAAAGTTCTGAGCCTTAACCTGTTGTTCGTATCTTAATAAGAACGAGTAAGAAGCAATACAGAACAGAGTTTCCCCTTCGAACAACTTCCGCGTAGTTTCATCTTGTATGGTTTAACAGCATTTAAATTTGGTTGCTTATCTCACTCTTGTTAGGAAGTCTTTCGGATGCAGAAATTGAGATTCATGAAATGAAACTACATCCTCGTATATATGAAAGAAAAATCAAGCTTATATGCATTAACCCTTTCTGCTTGTTGACTTTTGGCATTTTAAGGCCCGGAAATCTGTTCTTCTTGCAAAATTTGATGTTTGTAAGCACCCAAGCAAAGCTGGAACGGAATTTGAACGAAAACCAACATTTGAATCAACACTTTGAGATTTATTTGTATCTTCTTTATTGACTGAGCAGTTTATTCGAAATATTTGTTCATGTAGAGATGTTCAACTCTGATCAGAACATATGGCTGGACACCAATTTTATTTGATTTGCTTCCATGGAATCCCTTTCATGAAAGCTTACTATTTGTTTAAGATAGACTTCTATGCTTCAAGAATCTCTTATAATTCCCACTTTTAAAGCAGCAATTTCTAGCTACTCCTGCCCTTGGATATTTTTTCTATATAGTTCTGTGTGTGTCTATAATAGCACATAACTTCATAGGAGTACATTGATTGTGATTTACATGTTTTGCAGGTAGCTTTCTGGAGTTTGCAAGAGCACACTATTTCTCAATATTATTAGTATGGGCGAGATTGATACCAAATCAATTGAACCAGTCCAAGTTGCTCTCTCCTTGTTTGGTGAGAAAGGGAATCCAAGGAAGTCCTGGTCTACCAGGAGCAATGTAAGAACTAAAAATGCTCAGAATCATCTAATATTTGATTGTACTGAGTGCTGAGCTGACCATAAGTCCAATGGCACAAATTCCAATATGAATGCTGAGAAAAAAATCTTCATGTATCGAACTCATTTCTTGGTAGAATGGATTTTTTACCTTGAGGTACTTTGGTCTGACCCGAACGAAGTGTTTGACAAAGTTCATAAGTGTGCACGTGGATATTGCTTACCTGTAGCCTGTGGGATTATATTGTTGGTAAAACTGTTAGGATCTGATTTGCCACTTGAATGCAGACTGGGCTATGGTTACTTGGGGGCCTGTGAATTCCAATTTGAATTCTGTTTTTGGCATACATTTTACCATAAGCCTCATTTCGTCCACTGCAGTGGAGTTGTCTAGTTTTTATAGTATACACCTGTTACTTTGGAAATCTTGTATCTAGTACTTCTGGAGACCTTAGGGGGGAAGAATTCAACACTGTTGTTTGACTTATAGTCTAATGGCTGGCTATTTTTACTTTCTTTAACATGATGCATGAAATAGTAAAACCAGTCCATGCCTGTGCAATAGGCATATCGTAAATGGTTGTTCATATTCAGTGACTGCTATTCAAGATTAATCAGGCTTTCATATATTCTTTCACCAGAGCGAATGTAAGAACAAGAAAGAGCTTGAAGACTTAATAAATGATGTGACCAATTACAAGGTGAAACTGGAAGCCAAGGACGCCGCCCATAAGCAAGCCCTGGTTAAGCTCGAACACTACCAAAAGACAGCCGATGAACTTTCCATCCAGCTGAAAAGCACAGAGATGGAGAGAGATATTTTCATTGACGAATGTAGAGAGGCTAGAGCTCAAATAGGTGAATTCAATTCCAAGATGAAGGAGATGGCTGACCAACTATTGGACGCTGTAAACACCCGAGAGCAACTTGCAGATGTTCTGAGTGAGTTGAAGGCCACACAAGGAGAACTGCTTAGCATTGAAACAGAACTTGCTGTTGCCAGAGATTCTAACATCAAGGCCGTGACACAAGCAGAACTGATGCAGAATACTGCCAACATGGAAAAGGAAAGGACACAAGAACTTCTAAGACGTGTCTTAGAGCTCAGAGAAGCTATTACCAAGTTGAGCCTTGCAGCTGCTGAAGCAGAGAAAGAAAATCTTGCACTGTTGTCTGAGAAAGATGCTGAGATAGAGTTAGCTACAGCAGCGGCAGTTCAAGCACAATCAAAGCTTAAAGGTAGAGAACAGGTGGAAATGACGGAGGAAGTGGAGAGTCAGATCATGACCAAGTCTGCATTAATTGATAGGCTTCATTTGGAACTTAAGCAAGCGAACGAACTACTTAGTTCAGCTGAGAAATCTGCCTCTGATGCTATAAACGATCTCAATCTGCTTCGAGCAGATTTGGAAGTCAAGGAAAGAAAGAACTTGGACCAATTAATTTACATAGAGGCATTAGAAATGGAACTAAATCAGCTAAAAGCAGAGCTTAAGAACTCAGAGGAGGAGGTGGGCCGGTCGGCCGGTGTTGTTGAAACACTTACAGGTGAGCTGCAGAAAGTAAAAACTGAGATGAATGAGGTTAGAGGAAGAGACACCGAAGCACAAATAGAGGTAGCCCTGATAAAAGCTGAGCTCCACAAGGGTAAGTCGAGAATTGCAGCAGCAGAGGCAGCAGAAGCAAGAGCCATGAGTGCTAAAGCTGGGCTATATCTTGCAGTTCGGCAGCTAGCTGTAGAAGCACAGGAAGCAAAGAAGGAGAATCATAGGTTAAGGCATGGAGGAGATCACGTAGCTGGACAAACTGACAAGTCTGCCCTTGTGAACTTCCAATCTGAGAACTCTTTCCAGGATGCAGAAGCTTCCCAAACTGATGAGTTGAAAGTTGCAGAAAACGAAGAAAAGAGAGATGAGAATGATGGTGGCCATATAGCAATTTCTTTGAAAGAATATGAGTGCCTTGTTACAAAGGCTGAGAAAGCCGATCACATTCACGTGGCTCTAGGGGAAGATGCTGGTCAGTTAACCAGAACTGAGAATAAGCACGAATTGGAAAATTTGAAGAAAGAGTTAGAAGTTGCAATGGCGAAAGTTGGGGAGTTCAGGACTCGGGCAGAACAGGCTCTCAGCAGAGCTGAGCAGGCTGAGAAAGCTAAAGCTGAACTTGAGGATAGGCTAAAGAGGAGGCGAGAACAGAAGCAACGAAGAAAGATTGCTCTAGCTGCACTCCGGGAGGAATATGCTCCTAAAGAATTAAACCCTGCCGGATATGAGAAGCGACCCACAACATATCAACCTTTGGGTAAGGCTCTGAACATGAAATTCTAGTTGTACAAGGTTGTGTGAAAGTTCAATTTGATCACTGTATCTTGTAAGCTGATTCTGGGACGGAAATCATTCTCTGAAGCAATCTGTATCAAGATCTTGTATCAAATGATTATAGTTATATAATATTCTGTCCCCTGATGCAATAACCAGTACTTAAAAAGTAACTCTGCAAATGCTTGGTGTCCTTCTCTGTTCTTTTACTTATCAGTATTCAGTAATAGCCCTTTCACTCTCATTCAATTCTCAGTTCTTGCCTACTCGTTAAGAATTTATCTAGCTTAAGTTCTTTAAGAATGTTGTGTCTAACAATGAATGAAGCACCTACTGTTTCCGGTACTCATTTGTTGCCTAGTTGTTGATCTGCCTAGTCCTGAGAAAAAAAAAAGCGCAATTCATAGACTCCCAGAAAGGAAGAGCGAGTTCTTGATAAGTAACTTCAGTGCAGGGCCAAGTAATGCTTGCAATGCTTAGAAAAAAAGTAATGCTTGCAATGTCATGCTTTAGAAGTTGCGTGGAAGGAACATCTCTGGGTCAAACAACGGCCTGGAGTTTTATTGGTTGGTGGGCCTATTTGGATTAGAGTGATTTCCACCATTTAGTCGTTTATTTAGTTGAGATTTAGCTCAAACGTGCAGAGGAAAGCTTCCTCCATGAGCCATGGCAGACCTGGCTCTTTTAAGGCTGAACTTCTTTCCCCCTTTTTTTTGGTTAGTTTAAAAAGTTCATAAGTCTTGTATCCTAACATTCTGAAATTCAAATACATATATCCACTTATTTGCCCAAAAAAAAAAAGCATTCTGAAATGCGGTCGAGACCAGCACTTCAGTAGCTGGCAATTATTAACTACTGGGATGCATAATGGGCCTCTATCCAGCCCAGGTTCATTGCTAAGTACTGGTTTAGCATAGCAGTCATGCCTATTCTAGGGAACGAGTAGTTCCAATTGGCCCCCAGGTTGGTAGCCCATCCACAGGCTTTAACACTGCTCGTTCTTTTCCCTTCTGATAGAATTTGATACCGTGCATAATTGAAACACACGGTGCATAATTGAAACACAAGATGATTTTTACATCTACTGTAAAAGACTTCAATTACTATATTTGTATTATAAATTCATACATATTATAAAGTTGAAGTCTCTATTTATAGAAAGAATACAAAACATGATAAGAGAATATTTCTATATTTAAAATTTGAAACTTTGAATTTTGATAACGATTTGATATCGTCATCACCATAATATCATATCAAATCTTGATATGATATTATCTCTAATAACCCCCCTCAAACATGGATGGAGAATTTTAAAATCTTGTGTTTGAAAAACGAAAATGAGTGATCTGACCTTAAATATTAATAGGCACATGATCATTGAAAATACAACCGGGCAAAATAACAATAACCAACGAACCAAGTTGTGTCTTTAACAATAAAGGCAATGCGACCAAAGATAGCCAATAAAGGCAATGAATAATGGTCGACAAAAATAACTTCAATTTTTTTTTCTTTTTTTTTGTTTTGTTTCTCTCTTCTTCTTTTTTCTTATTCTTTTCTCTTTCATTCACCTCTTTCTTTCTTTCCTTCCATTTTTTTTCCTTTTTTTTCTAACACTCACCTTGAATAATAAAAATTCATCGGACAAATGAAGGATCTGAAATAGGTCAGATCTGAGACAGAGACTCGTCAGAATGTTAATTGAAAGTGCAAGATGCAGAAGCTTGGAGCCGCTAGACCTAGAGGATGTTCGGTTAGTGTGTATTTTGAGAATTTTTTGTGTTTTGAGAATTTTTAGGTGATGAAAAATTTATTGGTATGCGTGCTGTAGTTATTTTTAGGTGATGTTAAAAAACATGTTCGGTTTGTGTATTCTCAGAATTCAAAAAATCCTGAGGATACAAAATAACCGAAGAAGCTCCTAACTTATGGCTGCAATATCAGGTTTTGATACCATGATAGAATTTGATACCGTGCATAATTGAAACATATGGAGAAAAGAGAAAGAGTAACGAGAGATAAAGATTTAAGTTTCGGTCTAGAAAACTTACCTCCACTGTAAAAGCACGATAAAAGAATATTCCTATATTTAAAGTTTGAAACTTTGAATCCTGATAACGATTTGATATCGTCATAACCATAATATCATATCAAATGATTTGATATGAGATCTAACACCTTTCTTTTCAATTGCCTAATGTACCAAAGTATGAGACGCATGAAGGACTGCTCCCTCTGCACCCCATTAGTTCCATAATAAGAAAGTTTATCACGTGCTAATCTATCTACCCTCTCTATGAATGAAAAAATAGCAGAAACTATATTCAATTAAATGAAAAATACAGACTGTTGAATTAGTCCTTGTTCAATTCTTTTGGTAGTCTTTGATGAACTCCATTTATGTTTTGGAGCTTGCTTGTCATTTGAAAAGCAGAGCGAGCAGACACTAAATTCTTCGTTTTCCACGTTTGTTTAGTTTTAGTCGTGCCCACCATTGTCCTGTCGATCTTAACTCCAATTTGATACGCAATTCCCTTACTAGGAAGCAAATGGGTAACACTCAGTATTCAGCACTAGGAGGGATATTTCCAAAAGGGTTTGCGGGTCAAATGCCCCGTCCTAGCTGGTACGCTTTAGTCCCTTTTCAGGTAGACCAGAGGTCCAGAAGTATCGCGTACGTTTCCCAGATAGAAGAAGAAAGAGCTCATGAGATGTGTAGTATTCCCTACGTTAGTTTTAAGAGGTGATTGTAAATTGCCAATGTTCCAAGTCATCAAGTCCACCATTGCATCCAATCTACTGTTCTTATGACTAATAACTGAGGACTGTATAGGCTTATGTGTGACCATGGATGCATCATGCATGGTATGCTGATTATCATGTCATCTCAAGAACTACATATAGATGGAGTTAGGAATTGAGGGAGCTATATAACATCCTGTTGTTCCATGGGTGGAAACTTAAGGAGAAATTTCCAGCGCATCTTGTGGGTCACTGAACAGTAGTCTACACACGTTCGACGACCAAAATGGTCTTCTGGCCGAAAGAAAGAAAAACTATGGAAATTCAATGTTTGCACACGTGGGTAGGAACTATAGGAAGTAGATGGTCGTACATGCTAATCACCACGCACGAGCACATTTCTTGACACTTACATTAAAGATTAAACTTTGACCGAGACGATTCGATAATTCAATTAGGGGACGCCTAATTAATCACGGGCACCAATTCTAAACATGTGAATCACGAACTCTAAAGAAGCTTGTCATTCCAATGGGCCACACCGTCGCGGTTCCGAACCTGCGGTTTTGGTTGAAAGCTTGGGTTAGGCTAATCAACACTTCCTCTGTATTTTGTTCTTTTGTCTTTCTTTTTGGAGCATAAGCCGTCAACCGTTCTAACTTGGCTTTTTGACTAGCTTTATTAATTAAGCTCGGAAAACGTTCTCTTCTACCTGCTTCACCGGCCCCCTCTTGCGTGCATGTTAACTTACGCCAATAATTTCGTATAGCTGGGACCTGGTCATATGCCATATGTCATACGGTAGAGATTGCTCTGTTTCTGTTCGTTTCCTGCCCGTAATATAGAATTAACTCTTCTTGTGGAGATTGTAGCTATTAAAAAATACCGAATTCCGTATCCAACAAAAAAACAAGAACAGAACTTTCGTGAGAGTCTCTTTAATTGGTAAGTGAGTGGATGAGGATACCATCCGCAATGAGATCATGAGACTCTCCTTCTCCCCAACCCTGAGACTCCCTCGTCCTCAGGACGGCAGGGGGCACTAATCCGTATGTTTTATTTTTATTTTTCAGTTAATGTTTCTAATGAAGACGATTACGTGATTGACCCCCCCTGTTTCTCGAAAGTTTCTTTTGGCCCACAGCCCACAAATTTGAATCTTATTACAGAAACTTGTTTGGTTCAAGCACGATGAAAAGAAAAATATTCTAGTTTGATTAGTGTAGTCACTTCTGTAGGAGGAAATGACAACATCCCAACTAGAAGTCTAGAACCTGCTAACACATCCACAAAATCTGATTGCACCATAGTTGACAAACAGAGTCCAGAGCATCTCGGCTTTGATTATCTTAAATATATGATTGCTCCATTTTGAGTGCGACTGCCACACGGGTGGTGGAATACTCGCCTTTCCCAATGAAGCCAAATCCAAGAATGTGACCTGTTTGGCAGCCGCGTGTCGTGGTTTGGCCCTTGCACTTGCAAAGGGGTGGAACAGGGGATGATTCAGAAACTGCTTTAGAAGAAGAGACAAATTATTCGTCTGTTTCCCTGTCTTGTCCTAGAAATTTAACAAAGGAAAAAGGAGCAGAACAGCTTCCCTGCATTTGCCAATTACTTTGCTTATGTTGGAACAGTGTTTAAGGATGCGATTAATTATATCAAAAGCAGATTTGCGTAATTGGGTTTGCTGGTTTAGGACAAAATAAATGGGTGCAACCAGCTCTACTATGCGCTCCCCGTAGTGATCAAGTGCTTAATTTTCAAGCTACAAGACGACCTTGAATTGGTCGCTTACTTTCTTTATTTTTTCTCCTCTTTGGGGCAGTTCTATAGTTCTTTTGCTCATGAATTTCAAATATTGTTAAATCTGTCATGTAGTGGAATTAAATAACAGCAGAAAAAGAGTGGTTTGGCACGCTCATATAGTAATTAATTCGCCTTATTTTGTCCATAACGTTGAACGAGCTGCAGTACTTGATGAGCATGGAGTATTAGCTTAGCAATCGAGCCTTTTAGTCAAAGATATTGTGTCAAAATCATGCGCAACAAACTCCTAACTAACAAATATATATTAGAGAAATGCATGCATATATACTGCATATACTCTGATCTTAATTAATACTATGATTTGCCGTTGTTCTTGAAGGCTGTAAGTGCAACACGTGGCATATATCCGACACCTACTTTCGAGGAAATTAAACATGTAATTATCCTAAACACTTCACCTAAACTCTTTAAAACCAATTAAATGTACAGGAGTTCACAAAATGATAGGAAACCAATGGATGCAACCTAGTACTTATCAAGATCAGAATTCTCTGTAATTTCCTATTCAAGTGAACTCTATTATAGTATTTATATTGTCTGAAATTTTATATAGTCAATATAAAATAGTATAAGATGGATCTATCTTCTGAAGCACTGGTCTAACGTCATATTCGAGTCTGATTCTAAACTATTATGCGCCGATTTAAACGACTCGTTGAGCTCTCCATGCTGGAAAGTGGACGCCTTTATCAGACAGTTACGTTTGAGCTTCAAAGGGCAATCCGCGTGGTCGATACATTGGGTGCCTCGACGCCTAAATCAGCAGGCTCATCTTTTGGCCCAATGGGCGGCTTCTTCTCTTATCACGGGCTTTGTTCACCCCTCTTGTATTCCGACTTTTATTTTATGTTGTGATTTCTTTGCTGTATTTTCTTGAAGTTTTTAATACAGAGTTTGCTTTCAGAAAAAAAAAAAAGACTCTCTTCCGCTGGATAGGAAGTTTCCTGGTAGTCTACAGCGTTTAATATAATTGAAAGCCATTTGGATTAGTTGGATTTTCTTTGATGATGGTGGGTGGGTAGTGGGTACGTATAAGAGGAGCAGCGATAACGACACCCCAAATACGACTAGCAATCTCACCCACAAAAGCAGATTACACTGCAGTTGACAAACGTTACACAAGTACTCGAGAGTCCTCCTCTCCTCCATGTTGACTTAAATTTATTTTCCGTTAGGATGCTGACAGCCTCCATGGGTGATGGAATAGGTAATCTCTAGCTTGCTACCTTTGCCTACTCCCCAATGGTCGAGTTGGGCCAACCCAGGAGACATGAAATGTCAATTTGATGAGGCTCTTAGGGGACGGGGACGGGGTGTGGTTTAGAGATTCCCTGATCTCATGTCTTGTCTTAGACGATGAACACGGTGGGAAAAAACAAAACAAAGCAAAGAAAAGAAAAGGAGGAGCCCCAACACAACTCAACTCTCGGAGGAAAACATCTTTTTCCTTTGACCAATTCCCACCTAAAGTGATCTGGATCCTCTGCAATTCAGTTACAGGGGCAATAGGAGAGAGAGGGATAGAGGGAGTGGGCCCCGAGCGGGACCCACACTATACCTGCAATTCGGACCGAATTGCAGAGGATCCCCGTCCCACATAAGGAATACATGTAGGGACAAAAAAAAAAAATCCTTGGATGTCTTTTTCTTGAACCAACTTTGTGTTAATTTGTTTGGTACTTTTTGTTTATTAATTTTTAAATGTAACTATATGGTAATTAATGTTCTGAATTATATAATTAGTTAGTGATACGTGGACAACAATTAATGTATAATATTATATGGACCTATGTCTTTTGGATGCTTTTACCATCATATTTAGGGGGACCATTCGTGGGCACTTGGTTTAAGTGTCATTGATCTTCAGTCTCTCAAAATCTTTTCACTGACGGTCAATATTTTTTTCTACACTAATTTAATGTGATATATGCAATTGACACATATAGAAGAAATAAGTAGTTTTCTTTAAGCATGTAGAACTAATTAGCTGTCAATCTTATATATATATATATATGTGTTGAAAATGGATAATTTTTTAATGTGTACTAAAACAGATTGCTCTACGCAAATTATTATTATATATATATAAAAATGAAGTATATAGTAACGAAAGGTCCTGTTTGAAAAAGCACATAAATCACTAAAATAGGAAAACTGCAACCTGTGTGATACCATACACAAAAGCAATTTCTAGTAATTAATTAGAGAAATTCGTTGCATTTGATATTCAAATTGAGCCTCCATGTCACAATCTGACTAGGACGTTGTTAAGCTAATCTTTAATTTGATTAATTATAACAAGCTTTTGACTAGGATGGCCAATGTGGCGACAACAAGTGTCCTGCACTCTAGGAGAGAGAAATCTTAGACAATTAAAGGAGCACACGTGCTCCAGCTAAAGACAAGCAGACCCCAATCCCAATTGCACTAAAATTCGTTGGAGGAAAACCTAAAAGGCAATGGGGTTTGTTGTAGACTTGTAGGGTCCTAATCCACAAACATTGTTTTTTTTTCCCTTGGCTTTCTTTTGAGGATATATACGGGAAGCTGAGGTCCCAAGACGTCCTGATTGAGACCTATATATGTTTCACCGTGTTGTTGCCTTTAATGTGCAAGAACCTTCTTACTCCTTTTTGTGTCCTCCTCCTCTTTTTTTTTTTAATGATTAATTACAATTTTTTCCTTAAACTATCCCTCTATTCTCAAAATCTCCTTAAATTATAACTAGATAAAACTCAATCTCTCGATCTATATTTACCATTACTATTTAGTCCTCCACTCATATTTTTTTTCGCTTTGTAAGACATTTTTCGTCCCGAATGAACAATACATGAGACAGTTGTGCAAAAATATTAAATTGCCCACACTTGTTGCTTTTTCAAATTAAGTGTCATTTCCAAACAAAAAAAATTAGATTTGAAAAAATTTACGTTTGTAGGCAAAACCACAATTTTCTCGGGTTAAGTGGGAAAGTAAGAGACAATATGATATTTTTCGCGCAGTGAGGATCCCACGTTTTACTCATGTGTGATGAAAAATATTGCACATAACTATAAATTTAGGTGAAAGACTTAATCGTAAAGGTAAACGTAGATTGAGGGAGAGAGTTGTAACGAGTTATAGTTTATGAGATATTTTTTGAAAATGTGATGCTAGTTCGAGAGAGAAAAATTCAACTGATAGTGTCTAAAATCAATAATTCAAGTATGGAAAATTTCTTTGTGTTAGTTCGATTGTATTCATACATATTATTTTCCTCAATATGAATCCTTAATTACTATAAGACGCTAATGAATTGTAAATCCAATAGACCCAGCTCGTTACTTGTCATGAATTGATCATGATGTATTGGGATTGCACATCCTAATCAGATATATGAAATCTATTTCTTAGAGGCCCCCTCATACATGACTCAAGGTGCTGTTTGAATTATAATAGATTTGTCTTTTTCCTCTCAAGCCTTATAAACTTGCACATCAATCTATTTTTTTAAAGAGAAATAATGCAGAAAACGTTGATCTTCCTCGTCCACTTTTATAGGCGGCAGGAGATTCTGATTCTGACAAAATGTACTTCAGTAAGAAACAGTAAGATGGAAATAATTTTTTCGAATTAATGATTTAAAAATATAATGATTAGGTAATTAGTCATTTTTCTTTTTTGAATAATGAGAAAAATTTATTGTATCTTATGTACTTATTACATAAGCAATGCATATGTATTTTTGTACACTGAATTCGGATAGATCATTAGATATTCATTTTGTTCTTAATTTAAGCAATTAAGAGCTTGTTCGGCATAAAAAAAATCCTCAAGATTTTTTTGAATACAAAATATTCACAACCAAACATCATTTTTAATCCTACATAAAAATAACTACAACACGCATACCAATAAAGTTAACATCACATAAAAATTCTCAAAACACAAAAAAATCCTCAAAATACTATACAACCGAACAGCCCCTAAGTTTTCCTCTTTTGGTAATTGTTTTAGAGGAATGCTTGATGTCCTTCTTGGATTCTCCCACGTTCTTCTAGAAAGAATCCAACGGTTCAAAATTAATTTTAAAAGTGGGTTTCACACATCTAAAGAGCCTGAGCCGTTGGATTCTTCCTAGTGAGAAGAATCCAAGAAAAACAACAAGCATTTCTCATGATTTTATATTGTTTTTCCTCGATATTTTGTGTTTTTTTATGTAACCGATTAAGTATTATTGTTATTATGGTATTACTCGATTTGTCAAGTTATCTCATAAATTATGGACTTATTATAGTCTTTTTTTTTTAATAGAGTGAAAGGACAAATCTCGAACACTTGAATCGGTATAACGAGGTATGAGTACAAATCCTCCTTAAATTTAGCTGCTAAACTATCATCCTCAGAGATGAGTTATATATAAGATGTTGGGTTAGAATGTTTTTTTTTTTATAATTTTTAGGTGATGTTAACTTTATTAATATCCACGTTGTAGTTGTTTTTAGATGATGTTAAAAAATATGTTCGATTTTAAAATAACTAAATTCAAGAATCCTAAAAAAACAAACTACAACAAAACCTTATTTTCCCTTACCCGGAATTCAAACATTCTTCTTGTGGTTCTACGTAGGACGTACGTCCACGTCCACGTCCACGAGCGGATTTGAATGATCGATCTCATTCTTTTCCGTGTTTGCCTGGGCAAGACCAAGAAAAGTCATGGCTTAATGGGGAACAATGAACAATCTATAACAGAAGATATTACGAAAAAAGAAAACAAAAACGAAGAGAAAGAACGGCTTGAAATTTTTTGTTAATATTTTTAAAAACTTTCTTAAAGAAAATTCGAAAGCAGACTATTCAAAAGAACAATTGTTAATTTAAAAGTGGGTCAACTCCATTTTCTTTGTACACAAATATATATAATCTGCTTGCTTGGGCATCACAGAGAATTATGGATTACTCCTGAAGCATCTCTTGTATTCTTGTGGCAAAATTCTAAAACCGTGGGTTCCCCCTTTAACTTTCTTACCCTTTTTGCTTATATTCTCCTGCTTTAAAGTGTTCTTCCATGGATTCACAAGAGAAAAAGCAATCAGCATACGGTGATCTTAATTTCCATTTGCTTGTCTACTTTATAGCTAGCTAGCTTGGTTTTGTTAAAATTCAAAGCACACGGCTGACGGCCGTCTCTAGAATTGAAGAACTTGAAAGCATCCGTCTCTTGTTGTGTCTAAAGAGAAATCTAAATTCAAACCCAAGCCGGAGCAGTCAACATGGGCGGCTCACCGGCCCCCTTGCCTTGTAGTTTCCATTTTCTTTTCCTTCTCTCTCTCCATAAGAGGACACGGCTTCTAACATACTGAACTTTTATCTTTCTAATGAAGAAATCTTGGAGTAATTTTCTCTACATAGCAGACCAACTTATTAATCTTAATTGTGGGATTAAAGAGAGTGTTGATTTATATTTTTAAGGACCAAAAAATATATATAATTTTTCCTATTACAGTGTGTTTGTTTTTAAAATTTTATTAAGAAGTTTGGTTTGGTCTATATGCAGGCGCTGCCTTACAACCACATTCTAATATTTTCAACATTATGAATCCGTGAATTCCATTTTCCATGGCCCTTTCTTTCGTACTTATTTTATGGGAATTCTAAAAGCTGATCATTAACTTTGAATTTCACAAAGAAGAAGAAGAAGAAGGAGGAGGAGGAGGAGGAGGAGGAGGAGGAGAAGAAGAAGAAGAAGAAGAAGAAGAAGAAGAAGAAGAAGAAGAAGAAGAAGAAGAAGAAGAAGAAGAAGAAGAAGAAAAAGAAGAAGAAGATTAAAACTACCATGCCAGACGAGGAAACTGAACCATGGTCCTTTGCGTTAATCATTTTCTTAATCTTGATAACAGGTACTAACTGAAAATTTTCCTTGTTGTACTTTTGATTTTTTCTCTGCTCCTCCAGGACACAGCTCCTCCTTTCCTTGTCAGAAAATTTGCGAATAGCTAGGGTCGTTGGGTTTTCTGTCTAATTTTTTTTTCCGTTTACCTCAAATTCATCTTTGACATGAAGTTGCATTCTTTTCTGACACCATTCCCTGCTCAAGTTCGTATTTCATGGCATCCAAACCTCTGTGCTATTAACCTTAAATCTCTCGAACATAATCCAACTTCCAAATATGTTGATGAGTAGTGGGTATGTCCATTTTTTTTTTACTTCTGTTAATAGTGGTTAGTATAATTCACGTCCTGTAAGGATGATTCTTGTTTACCAGAACAAATCAATTTCACGTTGTTCTAGGACACCTCTGTTTCTTAAATATGTGGGAATCTTCATTGACTGTACAGGAACGGTTGTTGCCGGAAATTCTCTGGACGCAGACAGAGATGTCCTGCTAAATCTGAAATCATTCCTCGAAGAAAACAATCACGTGAACCGAGGTCGATATTCGGAGTGGAACAAGAAGAACGCAACTAACCCATGTGAATGGAAAGGAATAATATGTAATTCCTTTAACGGTTCAGCTACAAGGGTGACCGGCATCAACCTTTCAGAGGACCATATCTCCGGCATGTTGTACGGGAACTTCTCCTTGCTAACAGAGCTCTTCTACCTCGACCTCTCCAGAAACACTATCAGCGGAGTGATCCCAGAGGACTTGAACCGGTGCCAGAAGCTTCTGCATCTGAATCTGTCACACAATATTCTTGAAGGCGAGCTGAACTTGACCGGGTTGAGCAACCTGGAGAAGCTTGATTTGTCCGTCAACAGGTTTTGCGGGGAGGTACAGTTGAGCATCCCGGCAATCTGTGACAACTTGGTTGTTGTGAATATATCGGGGAATAATTTCAGCGGTTCGGTCGACGAACGCTTTGATGCGTGCTCGAATCTGCAGTACTTGGATTTGAGCTCAAACAAGTTAAGTGAAGAGTTAAAGGTTGGTTTTGCAAGGCTGATAGAGTTCTCTGTCTCAGAAAACTATTTTACGGGATTTATTTCGTCGTCCATGTTCACGGATAACTGTAGCCTGAAAGTCCTAGACTTGTCCGGAAACAATTTTACAGGTGAGGTTCCAGGGGAAATATCCAAGTGTCGGAACCTGGTCGTTTTGAATCTGTGGGGGAATAATTTTACGGGGCTAATACCGGCTGAGATAGGATCAATTTTGAGTCTTGAAGCTTTGTGCTTGGGGAACAACAGTTTTTCTCGGGAAATCCCTGAATCGCTTCTGGGTTTGAAAAATTTGTCCCTCTTGGATTTGAGCAAGAACAACTTTAGGGGTGATATACAAGAGATTTTAGGGAAATTCGAACAGATTCGGTTTCTTGTATTGCACAGGAATTCATATACCGGTGGAATAACTTCATCGGGAATTCTGAAGCTACCTAGAATTTCCAGATTAGACCTGAGCTACAACAATTTTTCCGGTCCACTACCAGTTGAAATAACTGCAATGCCGACTCTGAAATTCTTGATCCTTGCTTATAATCAATTTTCTGGAAATATACCGCCGGAATTTGGAAACTTATCCCGCCTTCAAGCCCTCGACCTGTCTTTTAACAGGTTAACGGGATCAATACCTCCCACCCTTGGAAAATTGAGCTCCCTGTTATGGTTGATGCTGGCAAACAATTCGCTAACGGGGGAGATTCCACCGGAGTTGGGAAATTGCTCTAGCTTATTATGGTTAAACCTTGCCAACAACCAGCTGACTGGGAAAATCCCACCTGAATTGTCGAATATTGGGAGAAATGCTAGTCCTACATTTGAAACTAATTTTCGGGAAAGTAACCGGATTATTGCTGGCTCCGGGGAGTGTTTGGCAATGAGGAGGTGGATTCCTGCAGATTACCCTCCTTTCAGTTTTGTGTATACCATCCTCACAAGAAAGAGTTGCAGAAGCATATGGGATCGGTTACTCCAAGGACATGGCCTTTTCCCAATATGTGCGGCCGGTTCATCAGTCCGGACCTTTCAAACCTCTGGCTATGTTCAACTCAGTGGGAATCTTCTTTCAGGCGAGGTCCCTCCAGATATCGGCAAGATGCAGGATTTCAGTATGTTGCATTTAGGTGCCAATCAGCTATCTGGAAAACTCCCTCCCCAGGTTGGAAAAATGCCTCTTGTAGTCTTAAACATCTCCCGCAACAAGTTTTCTGGTGAGATTCCTATGGAAATCGGTTTCTTGAAATGCCTGCAGAACCTGGATTTGTCTTTCAACAATTTCTCTGGTACTTTTCCAGCGAGCTTGGACAACTTAACTGAGCTGAACAAATTCAATATATCATACAATCAGTTTATCTCTGGCGTAATTCCAGCGACTGGGCAATTAGCAACATTTGATAAGGATTCCTATCTCGGCGATCCCCACTTGGACCTTCCGAAGTTTATGGATAACTCTACAGATGAGGCACCCAAGAGTAAGGGCGGGAAGCTTAGAAGGCCTACGAAGTTGGCTGCATTCGTGGTGTTCCTAGCTCTGGCAATGGCATTCTTAATATTTTCGTTTATTTCACTCTTACTCTGCTCATTGGTGAAAAGCCCATCAAAATCTCCAGGATATCTTTTAGAGGAAACAAAATACCGGCATGATTTTGGATCAAGTTCCAGTAGTTCATCACCATGGCTGTCAGATACAGTTAAGGTCATCCGCCTGGACAAAACAGCTTTCACACATGCTGACATTTTAAAATCTACCAGTAACTTTTCAGAGGAGAGGATTATTGGAAAGGGAGGATTTGGCACAGTGTACAAAGGAGTGTTGCCTGATGGGAGAGAAGTGGCAGTAAAGAAGCTTCAAAGAGAAGGAATAGAGGGTGAAAGGGAATTCCGGGCTGAAATGGCGGTCCTGAGTGGGAATGGCTTTGGCTGGCCACATCCAAACCTGGTAACACTCTATGGTTGGTGTCTGGATGGCTCGGAGAAAATTCTAGTCTATGAGTACATGGAAGGTGGAAGCCTGGAGGATCTTGTATCAGACCGAATGAGGCTGACATGGCGGCGGCGAATTGACGTGGCAATCGATGTAGCGCGCGCATTAGTCTTCTTACACCACGAGTGCTTTCCGGCCATCGTTCACCGGGATGTGAAGGCTAGCAATGTCCTGCTTGATAAGGATGGGAAAGCAAGGGTTACAGACTTTGGCCTTGCTAGAGTTGTTGATGCCGGGGACAGCCACGTGAGCACGGTGGTGGCCGGGACAATTGGTTATGTTGCACCGGAATACGGCCAAACATGGCGGGCCACTACAAAAGGTGATGTGTACAGTTTTGGGGTATTGGCTATGGAACTGGCAACTGGGAGGCGGGCTGTGGATGGAGGGGAAGAGTGTCTGGTGGAATGGGCGAGACGGGTAATGGGAATTGGGAGGCATGGATTGAGTAGATCGATCATACCAGTTGTCCTTCTGGGGTCTGGACTGGCTGAGGGGGCAGAGGAGATGTGTGAGTTGCTACGGATTGGGGTAAACTGCACGGCTGAATCCCCACATGCTAGACCAAACATGAAGGAGGTGCTAGCTATGCTGGTTAAGATATCTGGCACTAGGGAAGAGTTCAATTGTGACTCATCTCCTCCCTCAGTGATTGAGGTGTAAATCCACGTTTCCAAGAGATGTTCATAGTTCTAGGATGCTACAGTTTCTACACGGATATACTACACATTTTTTCAGTTCTGCAATTTTTCCTGTATATGGATCATTCATTATGTTGATTGAAGAAGGGGTTTTTCTCAATTTTGTTATCCAGTTACAGGACTCTTTTAATCCGTGTTTATTAGGGCAAGTTTTCTCTTCAACTTAGAGGCTTGAAACTGTAGTTTTACGTCTGACTACCAGTTTTCCTATGAGAGTCATCGTTGCCATGCTCTAGTTGCACCAACCAAACGCGTCCTGCAAGTAAAGGACACCAAAGTTCCTCACCTACAAAGGGCAAACAAGCCCGACTCATGTCATCTTCAATTTAGTATTGATTAACCCTAACAATTCCTCCTCACACATTAGTCCTGGGTTGAAAAGAAGACAATCTATTTCTCCTATACACTATTGAGTCGAGACCCTGAACTTTAATACTAGTTTTGAGTGGTTTTGAGTCTTCTCAACTTCAAAAACTAGTCTTCTCAACTTCAAAAACTAGTTTAAGAGACGATATTTTCCTTTACACTTATAAACTGACCGCCGACTCTAGAGTAAAGACTAATCCCAACAAATCCATATGCTGAAGTAGGAACTCTGTTGTCGAAAATCTAGAAAGGTAACTATTCAACCTGCCTACGATGTTGTCTGTACTTAGCAACTTGATATATACCCTCTAAAACTTGTTTCCAAAGTTGGCGCGCTCTGGCTTTGGGTTAGAACTCAGAGAGCTGAAAAGGTGCAACGTCGCATAGAGTTTATATGAGGCCTAGCAACCAAATTTATACCAGTCTTGGTACCCAAAAAAGTGGGGATCGTAATATCGCATAGAGTTTATACCACCTTGAAATTTGAATGGACCATTTTCGATTCTAATTTGGCCCACTTTTAAATTGAGTCAAAACAAACGGACTGCCAGTGTTTTGACCCATACGGCATCTTTGCTTTATTGAACCCACTACATTGAGTAGACTTTTTTGCTTTCATTTTTGTTGAAGAAAAAGAACTTATCTTTATTCCCCCCACGGCTCAAAAGGTCCAGTTTTCCTCATCGCTAGAATCAATGCTTTCTTGCATGAAGTTTAGGAACCCAATTAATTATTTGGCTAAGTGTAATCAAAATTTAATGTATAGGCAGTATACACATAAATATAAAAAATAAATACACTTTGCACTTCTATTTATGAGGGTCTTGACATTTTATATTCTTAACTATTATTTTTGTCAAACTATTAATTACATACATTTTGCACTCTGTGTTTAAAAATTTTCGAAAAAAATTAATTTTTAATGCGTAAAATTACGATTTTATCCTCACCGAACGATTGTTGCTTAGGAGGAATAGTAATTGCTTAAAATTAATTATCAATTTTTAACCATACTTAAAAGAAGAGGAGGAATAGTAATTACTCATGAAAATTGATAAATATTTTGAATTGAAATTTCACTTGAGGGCATCTCACACTAGAGAAGTTGAACATTGGAAAGACGGTTCTTAAATTTTTTGCCTAATACGGACTTTAAACGTTACCCCAACTTGTGCTGGATTCTTTCTAAAAGCCCATAATATATTATCTCTCGACTAATATATGGACCTCGTGCCCTCTTCAGTGTTTCTAAACGGCCTCGGTTCTGATAGGTATGTCGCTGGCCCTCTGGGCTTATTGTTTTTCCTCGTGATTCGAGTTACGTTAGGTCTCTTTGATTCAACACACAAGTTGAGACAATAATTCTTTCGAACACACACTGCTAAATTCTAGCCACTTAGGGGTAACAAGCTTATTCTTTAACAAAGCCAAGCCAATCCTTATTTAATAGTAATAAGCTTAATCGATAAATGATAGGATAACCTGCCTATCATGAATTAGCAAGACCAAATCCTTATTTAATATAGCAATCCAAATCGATTACCACCTTAAGGTAGTAGACCCATAGCTTGTTCAAACTCTAATTAATTGCTAACCCTTCTGTCAACTTAATTGACATAGAGTCACCACGTAGGGATTTCCATTAAGGGCAGCTCTTTGCCTGCTCTGCATGCGTTGCAGCTGCATCGGAGGGCGGACTGCATCGTTCTGGGAATTCATAGCAATCGTAAGCTTCCCTGGGTATGCTACAATGCCCTGACATGCGGTTGACGCTTCCGGGTGCATCTATTAAACTGTATACGGCATCACTGTCAAGCTGCTTCACACTCTTCTCTTCTGCAATGAGACCAAAAATTAATAGACAACTCAAGGAGTACTTAATTCTGATCGTCCTTGGTTTCTTTCATTCTGCTCGTTGTTTTCTAGAAAAAGAACTGATATATATATATATATATATATATATGTATATACTGAAATTTCTTACCGCGTCCAAGGACTCCTGTGATTTCTCTAGGGACAACATCTTTAGGAAGGATGATCAAGAACAATACAAGGGTTGTTAATATAGAAAACTTGCTACTACCCATCTTGAGTTATTGGAGGAATGCACCTTCTCCTTTTTATAAGATTTCAGGTCGATGGCCTAAATTAGGTACGCTAGAAGCTCACAAATATTGTACTTTTCAGCTGGTAAAATATGACTGGCCTTACTTTCTTGAAAAAATCAGTTTCTACTTATGGAATCAATGTCACTTGGCACTATTAGGGGTGCACATTGAGAAATCTTGATCACAGTTCGGATCTCATAAGTGAAAAATTTAGTAGTTTAGATACCAAGATGACATTGACTCAATAGTTTAAGAACACAAAGTTATTTCTTCTTTCCAAACAATTTCTATTTATTAAAATAATTAGTAATTTTACGTGATATTAGATCAGAGGCACTTAGTTCAATTCCTGAAATCGTAATTTAGAATATGTTCGGTCAAAAAAAATCCTCCTTACAATACAAAATTTTTTACAACCAAACATCATTTTTAACACCACATAAAAATAATTACAACATGTATACCAATAAAGTTAACATCATCTAAAAATTCTTAAAACATAAAAAATTCTCAAAAAACAATACAACCGAACATCCTCTACGTGTTTTACAAGTCAAAATCGAGTGAAGAGGCCCTGCCACCATATATATATATATATATAAATGAAGAGGCAGGTGCCCAAAAAGTTTGTTCAAATGGCAAGATTTGCGTTCAAAGTCAAGAAAGGCAATTCTCTGAAATTGAGTGCGTGTCTATGAGCTTTTTGAGTAGCCTGTGATACACTTCCAAAGTGTTATATTGGGGTGAATAGCGTCATTTTATATTTATCAACTATCATTCTATCATTACATTTCATAATAGCAAAATAAGTGGGAGTTAATGCGTTAGGCCAAGAATAAAAAATACAAGTTTGTAGGAATATCATGTCATATATTTATTGAGCAAAATTAAAGTATCCTTGCAAGTTTCAATTTATCTACTTACGCTCTTCAAGTTATTAATAAAAAAACAATTGTAGCCTCTATTTTGTTTTGTTTTGTTTTTTTAATTTTATGTTAGAGGGCATTTCAGTCAATTTACATCACTTTCTATTTGATTTAACAGTCAAATCTAACCGGACAAAAATTAAATTTATTTTTGTAACTTGAGGGGTGTCATAGATAAATGCCTTAATATACGCGTGTGCACTTGGGGTTTAACGTTTTCTCATGAATATCCTTAGGGTAATTTTTGTTGTCCCGCTACCCCTGAGGTATATCCAATTTTTCCGTTTTATCCTTCCGCCAACATTCCGTCTATTTTTGGACGGAAATTGATGACGTGGACCAATTGACCTCGTCACATCTAATTAAACTGTAACACGTGTCCTTAACTGCTGATTGGACAAATTTCTTTTTTCACCTATATATCCACGTCACTCTCTCTGGCATTTTACCAAAATGCCCTTAAAATCAACAAAAATGATAAAATGCCAGGGAGAGTGACGTGGGTATATAAGTGGAAAAAGAATTTTGTCCAGTCAACAGTTAAGGACACGTGTTGCAGTTTAATTGGATGTGACGTGGTCAATTGGTTAACGTCATCAATTTTCGTCCAAAAATAGACGGAATGTTGGCGGATGGATAAAACGGGAAAAATGGATATACCTCATGCGTAGCGGGACAACAAAAATTACCCTAGGGGTATTTCTGAGAAAACATTAAATTCCAGGGACACGCGCGTATATTAAGCCTAGATAAATTGAAACTTGATGGACATGACTATAATTTTACCTCATAAATAGGGAGAGTATGCTAAATATAAGGAACTTGAGGGGTAATTTGTACCTTGTTTTAGGAAGAATGTATACTGCGTCATAAGTTTCGAATTTCTAGAGGGACTGTTAGGACAATCTCTGGGTTTTAGGGTAGGGGTTAGTAATAATGGTGTAGGTGCTAGTTTGAGCAAAACCGACACTATCACAGTTAGGGATGGTGGGGAGAAATTGAAACCAAAATCGGACACCGATTGGCCACAAAATCGGTATTTGTTGGTGCCGATTTAAACAGTACTGATTACTCGATGATGGAGCTTGGCACAGGGGTGATCGAAATTATAATCGGAGGTGAGGGTCTGGAGAGAAACAATCGGTGATGCTAAATTCGGCACCAACGATCTTTTTGATCACCCTATGTTTGGGGACATCTACAAGGCTTTCGAAACATGTTAACAAAAGTGTAGTACGTTGTAGCCATAGTTATCTGCCGTTCTCGTCGTAGGAAGAAGGTGCGTTACACAATCTGACCAACTATACACGCCATCTATATGTTTCTTCCATCTCGGACATTAATCTTACAAGTACTTAAATCCTATTATTATTTTTAGAAAACGGAATACTGAAGTCACAGTTCATATAAGAAGTGGACTTATTAATATTTGAAAATTTCACTGAAAATCTTTCACAAGCTGATGGTATAAGACTGACGCTAAATTATAAATGACCTATTAATGTTCATATTCGTAATAAGGGATTTTTGTTTCCAAACTACTCTTATTAGTAAAAAAAAAATCTTTCTTTAAAAATGATTTTAATAAATTAATCCTTTCCTCCCTTTACTTTACCCTTTTTCTGTCACTTAAAAGGAATCACGACACCATGAATCTTAGAGCCTTGATTTAGGGGCTTATTATGACATTACCCACAATATATTTTTTCACTTAATTAATTGACAGGCTTAATTATTGATACAATTCATGTAGTATTGACTTTTAACAAATCAGTCACTGGGGTATAATTTTGAACGAGATGGTCTCTGTGATCCATTTTTTAGATATATAGGTCTTTTTATCCATCAAAAGTTAGCTCATTAACAGGAATAATGTATATGATAGACTATTTGACCCCAAAAATGGATATTTTGATCTCTAACTCATGTCAATCTTCCGTTAATTGGTTAACTTTTGGTGTACAAAATGACCTATATGTATGAAAAATGGACCACAGAGACCGTCCCGTTTTAAGTTGTACCCTAGGAAATGATTTATTAAAAATAAATATCACATAGAGAGTAGCAGTAATTAAACCAAATTGATATTGTTAATTAACCATAGAGTTAGAGGAATTTGATCCTAAATTTAGTCCCCGAGAAATGTACTATAGAGGTTAATTTTTTTTTCTTGGCTACTATAGAGGTTAATTAATTTGGATGGCAAAAAGTCTAATTGGCTAGCTAGCAGCTGCTCCTAGACCCTACTCCTCCAGCCGCTGAAGGGGGTGGGTCTCCGATGGAGCTTGGATGCCCATTCCCCGGGACCCAATAGCAGCTATTGGCTTTAGACGTTATCCATTAGAAGCATTATTTCTGGGAAAATTATCGCAATTAGAGGAGTACTGGTAGAGGATCAGCCCTGAATTTATACGCTAGGGGACAACGTTGTCCGTCATTGCAATGTTTGCATTTCAGCGTCAAATATATATATACACACGTCAGTGACTTCACACGTGGTAAGGCTATCAAGCCCTATCTTCAATGCGATCAGCGATTCTCCCGCAAGGGAAAAATTAGATCGGCATTGTTCTAGTTCATGTTGGCCTCCAAAGCTAACATTAAGCCTGCAATTACCTTAAATTAATTATAACAACGGAAGAAAACGAAAGACACTTGTTTGTGGCGATATTTGACTTCTGGATATTAAAGCGGAGAAGTACATAAATTCTAATCACCTCTAATTACAGCAAGATATATCGCTGCATGCTGAAGTACTAGAGATCGAGAAGGTGCAGGCCCGGATCCAGTTTTCTTTTATTTTCTTTATAATGGATTCCAATAGCTACAGAGAGCCATGCACCACGTACGGAGTTCGATCCATTAAGGTCTCTTCACTTTATCCCCTGCGCGCAGGCGCTGCAGCTACATCGGTGGGCGGACTGCATCGATTGTGACCTATCCTCGGCCTCCTGCCATTAATACTGTGTTCTGGGTCACGGTAATCCCCGACAAAATAATAGTCATGGTGATCAGCGCTTTCGTAGACGGTTTCGACTGCTGTTAAACTGTTTACGGCATCAGTACTGCCAAGCTTCACACTTTTTTCTTCTGCAATATTGAGCCCAAATAAGCAAACTACTCGAGGAGTTATAATAATTATGATCATCATCCAAGTTTTCTTTCCCTATTGCTTATTGTTTTCAAGGAGAAGAAGTGAAAACACAATATGAATAGGGGGCCGGATCGATCACAAAATTAATGCTTGAAAAACACTCTACTAATATACTGAAATTAATTTCTTACCGCCTCCAAGGACTCCTGTGATTTCTCTGGCAGCAACATCTTCAGCAAGGATGAAAAACGCAATCCAGAGTAATACAATTAGGGTTGTTGTAGAAAGCTTGCTAGCCATCTTCAGTTACCGGAGCTTCATCCTAATTAGATCGATTTTACGCCGATGGTGATCTTAAGATATTATTTATCAATTGTGCGTTTCAACAGATCAATTTTGTGCCCTCAGTATATCGAAACAATACCGAGTACTGCACATATTGATACATTTTGATTGCTTGAAACTTTAATTTCCCATAGGCGCAGTGTGTGTTTAGTTTTCCTTCCTATGGGCTTTCATGAGTAACCAATGGTGTACTTCCAAAGTGCTATATTGGAGACAATAATGTCATTTTAAATTTTATCCACCATCACTAATTCTATCATTACATTTCAGAATAAAAGACAATGATTTCAATAATAAAAATATGTTAATTCTATATATAATACTCTGTAGAAGTTCGAATTTCTAGAGGGACTATTATGGTAATCTTTGCGTTTTAGGGGACAACTTTAATTAGTCTGACAAGTACGCATGAATAATTTCATTATCTTTTAAGTTTTACTTGTGTTGGTTATTTGTCTCCTGAGTACCTGAGACATGTTTTTAGTGGATTAATGGTGTTCTCTTAATCAATATTATGGAGTAGGAGGAATTAAGTAGTGAATTGAAAAATATTAAAGGTCCCGGCCAAGGACTATCTAGACTAGCAACAACGTCTCCATACGCTCTCCAGTCTCCATGTTGTTGGTCAATGTTCAAACTCACTGACTCATGATCTGGTACTTGGGTAATTACATAAACCCATAGATATGAATTAGATTAATAATTTTTTTTTTCTATTACTTTAAATTAAAATCAGAAATTGAATGAACCTTTTTCTTTTATTCGAAGATTGAAGGTGCTCACTAAGAAAACACACAAAAGAAAAATGGTTAATGACCAATTTTCGTCTCTGGGTTTTCATCCCTTTTAAAAATTCGTCCTTAGGCTTTCGTGTATATCACACATAGACCCTGAGTTTTATGATGTTGTCAAAATAGTCATTTCGTCTACTTCTGTTAGCGAATTATCCAGTCAACTAATGACCCTAAACGTCATGACCAACCATAAATGACACATGCATGTAAAAAATATATTTAAAAATGTCATGTCAAAAAAAATTGACGAAAAATTTCTTAATTTATTTTTTCCTTTGGTAATTTTTATGTCACTAATGTACGCAATAAAATTGACGTAACATTTTTAATTAAATTTTTTACACGTCATGATTTTTTTATTGGTCATGACGTGTAGGACCAATAGTTGACTGAGCAATTCGCTAATAGAAGTAGACTAGATGACAATTTTGATAACATCATAAAATCAATAGACTATGTGTGATAAACGCGAAAATCCATATATAAATTTTTAAAAGTAATGAAAACTCATAGACGAAACTGGTTATTAGCCCAAAAGAAAAAAATGCTTATTAACATAAAGAAAAAAAAGAAGAAAAACCGAAGTGTTAACAGAAAAAAAAGGTTGGGCCTATGAAGTTGGGTTTTAGAAGTGCCGCTCTAAAAGACCCCTTTTCCCCTGTTTTGAGAGAAAATACAGTACCAGGTAGGTTTAAGGATATACCGACACTTTGCACTACATTTTTTTATTTTCATGATATTAAGTCTATAAAATTTTTATTCCCGTTGATTTGCATCTCACTCGAAATAAACCGTCAAAATGGACAGAGGTGAATCCAATTGATTTGATTTTCAGCAATAAGTCGTAGTTCTTAATTTTTTTTTCTAAGCAGGCGTGATTCTTTTTTTTTTAGAAAAATTATAGTTAGCTCCGTATCTATAGGGTAAAAACAATTTCGTACCCATTAGTATTAAAACGGATATTTGAGTCATTTCTCTTTTAAAAATTATCAATGTACAACCCCGTTCAAATCAGACAATGAGACAAAAATCATGTAAAATGACCAAAATACTCATTCAAGACAAAATTACTAAAAAAGTTAAAAATTAATTAAAAATAAAACTATTGAAACTCTATTTCAATAATCTATTTATTTAAATTTATTTCTTAAAATTATATTTTATTTATTTATTTATTTATTAAAAAAATTATCTTGGATAGGCATTTCGATAATTTTGCATACTCTTCCGTTTGACTTAACACCTAATTTGGATGTGGACGTACATTAATAATTTTTAAAAGATAAAGGCTCAAATGACCGTTTTGATAATTGCGGATACAAAATTGTTTTTACCGTATCAATACAGAGCTAATTATGACTCTCTTTTTTTAGTCGTGCTTCTTAATTATCGAGCAACTGTCATCCCTTGGTTTTCTTATTTATAAACAAAATTTATATTTATTGGAACTGTTAGTAATTTAACACGTGCCTTACAAGTAAAAAACGTGTGAAAGGCCCCCCACCATATAAAAAAAATGAAGAGGCAGGTGCCCAAGAAGTTTGTTCAAATGGCAATTAGATTTGTGTTCAAAGTCAAGAGAGGCAATTCTCTGAAACTGAGTGCGTGTTTATGAGCTTTTTGAGTAGCCAGTGATACACTTGCAAAGTGTTATATTGGGGGTGAATAGCGTCATTTTATATTTATCAACTATCGTTCTATCATTACATTTCATAATAGCAAAATAAGTGGGAGTTAATTAATGCGTTAGGCCAAGAATAAAAATACAAGTTTGGAGGATTAGTATGCCCGGAACCAGTTTTCTTTTATTTTCTATAAATGGATGCTAATAGCTACGAGAGCCATGCACCACGTACGGAGTTCAATCCATTTAGGGCTCTTCACTTGATTCCCTGCAGGCGCTGCAGCTACATATCCTTGGCCTACTGCCATGTACTGGCTCTCGCTAATGCCCGACAAAATAGTATGCATGTTCATGAGCCCTTGAATCTTCATCGCGATTTCAGACCGACAATTCTTTCCCTTCCGCTGTCAAATTGCGCTTCTTCCCCTGTTAGTCGGAGAGATCACCTCTACCATTCTGATGACAATACTGAGAGATCATGTTCAAGGTCTGAATGATCTTGAAAGCAAAGTCTTGAAATTTGCATCGGTGCGGCAAAGGGCCTACACCACCTACACACTGGTCCGACCGGAGGTATCATTCATCGCGATGTGAAGTCAACGAACTTTTTTGCTTGATGAAAATTATGTGGCTAAAGTTGCTGACTGGGATGAAGTGGCAAAAGAAAGGCCAATTTGAGAAAATTATAGATCCAGTGCTAGTCAGTAAGATTAAGCCGAGTTCACTACGTAAATTTGACGATACCGTACATGGAGAAGTGTTTGAAGGCATATAGTACTGAGAGGCCTAATATGACCGATCGAGGTGTTATATGACCTGAACTATGCACTGCAGATTCTTTGCTTCCAAGATAATTCAGACCTTGAACATGATATCTCAGTATTGCCATCAGAATGGTAGAGGTGATCTCTCCGACTTACAGGGGAAGAAGCGCAGTTTGACAACGGATGGGGAAGAATTGCCTGTATGAAATCGCGATATGAAGAAATAAATTGAGGTCTAAGTGATTTGAATTTTCAAAACGAGACGGGTCGGGAGGCGGGCCACACTTTTTAAATGACGTGTATTTGTCCCAGCCGCGGGATCTCATGCTTTAAATCTTCACCGCCATCCAAGTTTTCTTTCCTAGTGCTCATAAATACTTTCAAGGAGGCCCCGATGTTGGATGGTTTTGTGGTTGATTTGCTTGTCTTTGCAGGTGGCTTCTCCTCAGCGTTCGACGGTCTCCACTTCCTTCCATTGGGCACACGCGACATGGTTGCATTCAGCAGGCCCCGATCTACGCCACCACGTTTCTCTGCTACTCTCTCACCGACGCTTGTTGACTCACGAGCCTCACGCATTGCTCGTGGATCTCACGCGCCGACCACTCTGGGCGCGCGTCCGACCTCCTCCACCCTCCACCTCCTTCCTCTTTTTCCCAGACTGGCCTCTGTGGCTTATGTCCTCCATTTTTCACTATGGCTCTCCTCCAACCACCAACACCTCCCGCCGCCGCCTCTTCCTGTCCTATTTTGGCCAAAGTCACCACGACCTTTCTCGTGACCTATATTACGCTTTTGCCTGTTTGTCTATTCATAGAAAAAGAAAGTACTAACACCTATTCACCCCCTCTAGTCGTTCTTTAAGGTCCAAACAGATTTTTCATGGTCAATCCCCTGGCACTAACCCTTAGGTAGATAAAATACATGGGGAGAGTGGTTGCAACAAAGCGGATGAGAGTGGTCCTACCAGCTTGCGAAAGCACTTTTCATTTCCAACCGGCCACCTTGCCAAGAACTTTCTCTTTAATGTGATTGACACAGTGATTCTTTGACGTGCCGTAGAAATGGGAAGGCCCAATAGTAGGTTGCCGAATTTTTCATAGGAGGCAGATGGAGCTCCTGTTCCAAACTCTCCTTCACCGCAGGATTGGTATTCCGACTACAAAAAATAGCAGATTTAGCACGGTATATATTGATCACTTGTGCTTTTCAACAGCTAAATTTTGTGCCCCTCAAATTATGGAAACAATACGGAGTGCACATTATAGCTCGAAGCTATCAGTGCAACTCAAAATCATGTGAAAAGTGCTTGCAGCCACCACGTACAATAAATTACTCATAGGCGCACTGAGTGTTTAGTTTTCCTGACTATATATGGGCTTTGAGTAGCCAATGGGCTTTGCGTTGAGTGGAGAGAATGGCATCGTTTTAAACGTATCCACTATCAGTATCATTCTACCATTCCATTTCAGATCATGAATTAGCAGAATAACTGGGAGTTTATGCGCGCACGCGTTACGCATGGGACAACTTCAGTCTGTCTCTCATGAATAATTTCATTATCTTAAGTTTTACTTGTGTTGGTTATTTGTATCCTAAGACATGCATGTTTTTTAGTGGATTGGTGTTCTTAATCTATATGGAGAAGGAGGAAGTACTCAATTGAAAAATAATTTTGGTCGCTAATTAGGACTATCTAGACTGGCAACTACTGATCCATGATGCTCTCCGGTACTTGGGTAATTACATAAACCCGGCCCGGCCCATAGATATGAAGATTAAGAAAAAAAAAATTAAAATACTCACTATTACTTTAAATTAAATCAGAAATTGAATGAACCTTCTTTTATTGGAAGATTTAGGTGCTCGCTAAGAAACACAAAAGAAAAAAAAAAGAAATACCGAAGTATTAAAAAAAAAAAACGTTGGGCCTCTAATGAAAGTCGGGTTTTAGAAGTGCCGCTCTAAAAGACCACCGGCCCCTTTTCCCCCTTCTCTCTCTTAAAGTCATGGCTTCCTAAATCCACCCCTATAACAAAAGCATGTTCTAAATTATAAGTTGATTTGCACCCTCGCTCACATTTAATCGTCAAAATGGACGCAAAATTAGGAGGAGGATACAAATTGACTTAGAGTGGGCGTCACGCGAGCGAGAGCCACCCACGTTCATTTTCCTTCAATTTTGACTCTTAATTTGGATGGAAGGTACAAATTAATCGACGAGATAAAAAATTTATAGGCTTATGGTGTTGTTTTAGTGTGGAAATTTTGGAAATATTGGGTATTAGGGTTTGTGAAAAAGTAAAGATATTTTATGAGAGTGGGTGAAAAAGTAAAAAGAGAGAAGATTTAAATAAATATTATAATAAAAAAAATTATTTGATGAAGAAAGAAATATTATTTAATAATAAACCCAATTATTTGGAGACCAATTATTCCGACCTCAATCAAGTCCTATATCACAAAAATAAAAGATAAGTCTAAAGTGTCAGTACCCCAAACTTCGAGGGTACAAAGTGTATTTTTTTCCTAAATTTTGTAATTGCAAACCTATCCGCGCAAGTATGCCACAGAAATTCTAAAAGATCCCAACTGCCAAAAAGGCATGTAATTTGCGAGAAAGACACGAAGTTAACAAATTGAGCTCTTGCATCCATATGTAATATTGTTGAACTTAATTATGGTATAGAAGCTAGCTAGCATACATGCAGTTGGGCTGCATGGAGAGAATGACCAGTAAATTAGGTTCCTCAATTGTCATCCATGTAAACAAGGTACCTAGAAGGTCTAGTGCAATTGGTTGAGCAATTGGGTTTTTCGTTTTTTCTCTGGAAGTAAGTTTTTTACCTTTTTGAACTCCAATGCCTCATGAATAATGCAGGCCGGCGGTCGGCCCGGGGCCGGTGGAATGTTGCGCGCGTGCTGGATAAAGGAAGATGGCCCATCCAATTGATTTGATATTCAGAAATATATAAAAGTCGTGCTTTCTATCACTTAATTATGATATTCCTGCCTTTGTTATAATATATATATATATAACTGTACTCGTGCCTTACGTACGTTTACTATGCATGGGGTATTATCAATAGCACACTATATATGCATCATCATCTGCGACGTCAAAACAATTCTATGTCACAAAAAAAGTAATTCTGAAATGATGAAGGATTTTAGCTGGGTCACTGGGGGCAGCCCCTACAGTCCTACTCATGTTTTTTTTTTCTAAGCAAAGATTCATTCAAAACCAAAAGACAGCTCAGGGGGGAGGGGGGACAGTCCTACTCATGTTTGGCATTGGATTTTTCGACAATTCCATATGGTCGTCCATATCCTCGGAATATATACGTCATGGAGGTGTCATCGATCTATTATTGCCTAGAAGCAAATCATGCTAGTTAAATTCAGTTGCTAGCTTTAATTAGCTTTGGAGAATTAATACGAAAGGATTGTAAAAATTTGCATTTTTTTGTATATATGATTAAAATCATTGCGACATGTGATTCTCGGAGATTGTTGTAAAATTACAGAATTTGATTATGTAATGGCTTTCATTATAATATTGAGTACTTTAAAGCCTCTATGATTGATTACGGGCAGTTTCTGGAGTGTATAATGATTATGTCTCTTAGTTATTACTTATTAGGACGATAATTAATATATACAGCAATTTAATTGATATATAGAAACAAGCTCGGAATCAATGTCGCCAAACTCCCAAGGCTGTAGTATACTAGTCCGTAGGCTTATGACTGCTCAAATGGCGCTCATCTAATTGGGGCAGTCCTTAGATCAAACCAAAAGTTGTCTTCGAAATACGTTTGAAGCGGCCAGCTAGCGCGGTTGAACATAAGCGAGGTGGTGGAGCTAGAGTTTGTGTTCGGAGGCAGGAATGGGTGTGCGTGTGGCCGTGTGGAATATTGCCGGTTGAAGTGACTTCAAGATCAATCTAATTAGTTTGTGACATGGTCTTTGATATTTTTAGTTGACAATTGGGAAGTTTCCTTAGTTTGAATAGAGTCTAGGATAATGGGTATAAACTGGTGTTTCATTGTTTTATCAAGTCTTTAGATTTCAGTAGTTCGACAAGAAAGTAGAAACACGACTGTAGTCTTCTGCTCTTCCTCTTGCTTGCTATATCAGAGTGTGTATATATGTGAAACAAGAGATGGGGGCCCGGGGAAAAGGATAAACACGGACGCAGGGCACAAATGATGCGCGCCTAGGTGCTCGCAGGGGCCAACATGCAAAGCAGCATGTTGCGCAAGCTGAACCTACACAATTCTTCTACAAAATACAAGCTGTGGGCATAGACTCAATATTTTCGAACGAGCTATACGGATAAGTAGGGCGTATATAGCCGACATGCTCAGCGTCCCAACCACAACACCACAAATAGTGAGACATTATAGCTTATATATGGTAAAACAAAATGTCGTAACCTGTCCACCATAATAGGGAGACATGATAGAAAGATCCGGGATATGCACAAAGCCACAACCAGCAATATTTGTTTGTCCATATCAAATCCTCAAGCAAACAAAAGCAAAACATTCTATGCGCGCAGCTTCGTCAATCATAATGCATGCTTCTAAAATTCGCTATTCATCAAGTACTTGGAGGAAGATGAGTCCAAATTAATTGTTGATCAAGAATGAAATTAAGGTAGATGAGGGGATTTGAAGCTAGCTAGATTCTAGTGACAAGGATAAACAAATGGTTAATTGACACTTTGCACCTAATTCTTTCAATTTTGAAACATTCCACTACATGGTTTGGGGGTCTCGATACTTTACTCTCCGTCGTCTATTGTCCGTTATTTCAAACAAAAAAGTCAGTCATGTGTTCTGCACGTGGCTCACTTGTCCATTTTACCCACAATATTGAAAAGACTTAATTACACTTTACACCCATATAGTTTAGGAAATCTGACACTTTGCACCACGTTCCTTTTATTTTTAGGACACTTGGCACCTAAAAAATATTTCACGCGTTTTGCACGTAGTTGAATTTTCCGTTAGAAATAATGGATAAATTAATGAGGTGCAAAGTATTAAGATTCCTAAACTATGAGGGCGAAATATCTCAAAATTAAAAGAATGAGATGTAAAGTGTTAAAACCTCAAAAACAAGCTGATGTAAAATATAATTAACTCGTAAACAAATTAGATATCCATTTCTGGAGTACCGGTGAAATGCTGCCAATAGAACTAGCTAGAAAAAACATTTGTAGGTGTAGGAGTAAGTCATTTCAAATTTTTTTTGCTACACTGAGGTTGCGTTTGCAACAAAAAATATTACCTCTTAAAATTTTAACACAATAAAAAATTTAAATATGATTTAAATAATTACTTTTTATTATAATAAATATAAAAAATTATCTTTCTCTTCATTTTGTCACCAAATTTTAAATTCCTAAAATTTTACATCTCAATCACACCCTTAGTCATTTCAGTTCATGGCCGGAAAGATGGGTACATCTTTGCCAAGTTCACGTGGTTAGTACTGCTCTCATAAACGCTCGAGTGCATCTTGAATACTTCAATATAAAAAAGCCTAATAAATTACAACTCAGACATATTTTAATACAAAAAGAAAATGAAACAAATTTTTAACTCCAATGCCTGAATAATGGAGGCCGGCGGTCGGCCAGTGGAATGTTGCGCGCGTGCTGGATAAAGGAAGATGACCCATCTAATTGATTTGATATTCAGCAATATATATAAGTCGTGCTTTCTATCACTTAATTATGATATTCCTGCCTTTGTTATAATATATATATATATAACTGTACTCGTGCTTTACGTACGTTTCCTATGCATGGTGTATTATCAATAGCACACTATATATGCATCATCATCTGCGACGTCAAAACAATTCTATGTCACAAAAAAAGTAATTCTGAAATGACGAAGGAAATAGCTGGGTCACTGGAGGGCTGGAGGCAGCCCCTACTCAGTTTGGCATTGGATTTTTCGACAACTCCGGATGGTCCATATCCTCTGAATATATACGTCATGGAGGTGTCATCGATCTATTATCATGCCTAGAAGCAAATCATGCTAGTTCATTTAAGTTGCTAGCTTTAAGTAGCTTTGGAGAATTAATACGAAAGGATTGTAAAAATTCGCATTTTTTGTATATATGGTTAAAAATCATTAATGCGACATGTGTATTATGGGAGATTGCTATAAAATTGCAGAATTTGATTATGTAATGGCTTTCATTATAATATTGAGTACTTTAAATCCTCTATGATTAATTACGGGCAGTTTCTGGAGAATATAATGATTATCAGGTCTATTAGTTATAATTAGGACGATTAATATATACAGGCTACAGCAATTTGATATAAAGAAACAAGCTCGGAATCAATATTGTCGGCCTACTCCCAAGGCTGATCAAATGGCGATCATGCATCTTGGGGGAGTCCTTAGATCAAACCAAAAGTTGTCTTCGAAATACGTACGTCATGAAGCGGCCGGCGCGCGCGGTTGAACATATATAAGCGAGGTGGGTACATGGAGAGTTTGTGTTAACGGACGCAGGAATGGGTAAGCGTGTGGCCGTGTGGAATATTGCCGATGAGCTCCAAAGCGAGCGCATCCTAGGTTGAAGTGACTTCAAGATCGATCTAATTAGTTCGTGACATGGTCTTTGTTAATTTTAGTTAATTTGACAGTTGGGAAGTTTCCTTAGTTTGAATAGAGTCTAGGATAATGGGTATAAACTGATGTTTCATTGTTTTAGATCTTCAAGTCTAGATTTCAGTGGTTCACAAGAAACATGACTGTAGTCTTCTGCTCTTCCTCTAACATCCGCTATATCAGAGTCTGTGTGAAACAAGAGATAAACACGTGCGCAGGCACAGATGATGCGCGCCTAGGTGCTCGCAGGGGCCAACATGCAAAAGCGTTGCGCAAGCTGCTATCAACATCCACAATTCTTCTACAAAATACAAGCATGTAAGATTTCCCAGCGAAATTTTGGATAGTTAAAATCAAACAATGCAAGCATTTTGCCTCCTTCAGTCACACAGTTTTTTAGAGAGAAAACTCTAAAGAGAGAATTTTTAGAAGAAAAAAAAACGATTCTTGCGAAAAAATGACTTCTCTCTCTCAAATGAAATCTGAGTTATTTATAATGGCATCTTTAGAGATTTCAAATCTCTGTCGTAAGATCGTTATGAAAAACTTTTTTTTTCTTTTAACTCCCTTATATTTTGTATTCCGAATTTATGAACTCAAACAAATTGTGATTATGTCCATTAACATATCACAATTGACCCTCGAGATAGTGAGATTATTTTTGTGAAATCCTTTTTACTAACAATTATTTGTTTATTTATCCTTCCACTATGCTAGTTATATTCCATATGAGCTAATAGGACCGAAATAATATCATCGATTAAGTATCTGGCTCATATAATTCTTAATTCACAATCTGTAACTCGTTGGACTCTCAAATTGTTTCTAAAATAATTTCACAAATAAATATATAATATATATTAATTTCGAAAAAAAATTTCGCAAAAATCCACTACCAGTGATTCTTTTCAAGTCCAACTCTATATAGATATAATGAATATACTGTCTCACAAAGAGACTGATGGATTCCTTGTTGAGCATTTACACAAGTTCATGTATCATGTACAAGACCCAATGTTATTTGGAATATCTGATCTAGAAAGATCATCACCTAATGACTCGGTCAAAGTACAAGTACACAACAAACATACCTGTATAAACATCTCAGGTCTAAGGATAAAATAAACTAATTGTGTTTGATACCTTCTCAACATCAATGATCACTTCCAGAAGGTATCTATATTTCATCTCGTTCAGTGCATGTATCTTACAGTGCGCTCACTTGTCTGGTTAAAGTCACTACCTTAATGACGTAGTCCATCATCCTATTTAATATAAACACAATGAATGTGGACCTATTTGTACATAAATATGTACCTCGGTCTAGAACAAATGTCAAGTGAACAAAGAACCGAAAGATTATACTTTCCGCCTTTTGATTCATTACTCATCGGCATGATTTTTCTACAATTTCATTTAACAATATAACAATGTAACATCTCATGTTACAACATTATACCCAATAAATAATAAATACATGTGAGATAAAAGAAATAATTATCTCATGATTATTCTAGTAACTTATTTTGAGGGCATATTTCCAACAAAACTGTGGGCATAGACTCAATATTTTCGAACGAGCTATACGAATAAGGAGGGCATATATAGCCGACATGCGCAGCGTCCCCGCCACAACACCACAAATAGTGAGACATGATAGCTTATATATGGTAAAACCAAATGTTGTAACCTGTCCACAAATTAAGCGACGACCAGCAATATCTATTTGTCCATATCAAGTCCTCAAGCAAACAAAAGCAAAACATTCTATGCTTCGTCAATCATAATGCTTCTAAAATCCTCTGTTCATCAAGTACTTGGAGGAAGATGAGTCCAAATTAATTGTTGATCAAGAACGAAATTAAGGTAGATTCTGGGATTTGAAGCTAGCTAGATTCTAGTGACAAGAATAAACAAATTAGATATCCAATTCTGGGGGTATTGGCCAAATGCTGCCTATAGAACTAGCTAGAAAAGCATTTGTAGGTGCGGGAGTAAGTGATTTCAATTCATGGACGGAAAGATGGGGACATCTTTGCCATACTTCACGTGATAATTAGTACTGCTCTGAGAAAACGCTCGAGTGCATCTCCACTAGACCCAACAAGGTATTTTGGTTACGACAATTAGGGGAAACGTCGACCAAAGTCCCTCTGTGCCCTCCACCCCCGCCCCCTGTCTTTAAATATTTGAGCTCGCGGCTGAATCATAACCAAGAGAAAGTATACGATCGACATGATGGAAAACTCTTATGTGTATCCAAGAAATGCCGAGGATGTTTCTCTTCGAGAACTTAGAGATAGACTTGCTGAGTTTGCTGAAGTAAGAGGATGGGAGCAATATCACAGTCCTAGAAATCTCCTTTTAGCACTAGTAAGCCTTTTGTGTGTGTGTGTGTGTATATGTCTCTGGACTAAGTCACATATATTAATTGTCATTAACCATGCATTTCTATTTTCTAATCACCCCCCCGTCCCCCTTCTTGGTTTTCGTTTTGATGAATATTTCCGTTGATTTGTGCAGGTGGGAGAAGTGGGAGAACTATCTGAAATATTCCAGTGGAAGGGAGAAGTTGCCAGAGGACTACCGAACTGGAGTTCTGATGATAAGGAGCATTTAAAGGATGAGCTGTCGGACGTTCTTCTCTATCTCATACGTCTTGCTGATGTTTGTGGGCTTGATCTTGGCCAAGCAGCGCTGACAAAAATAGTTAAGAATGGTCGAAAGTATCCCATCACTGAGCAAACATCATCTTCCACCTTCAACGCCTAGGAGATTCCCTTGCGGCCTTTCCATGTTTCCATGCTTTCCTCGTGTCGCAACTCGCTAATTTGGTGCTTTTATTTCCCTTTTTCTTTGAAGTATTAAATGTATGAGGTCTACAATGTCTGTGAAAAGAGCAAAACTATTTTATCCGTGTACGTACGTATGAGAGCTGCATGTCAAAGTGAAACTCTCCGACCTTCGTCCTATCCTAATCTAAAGCTTCTTCACAATCGTTTAGCTAGACTGTGATGATGAATATTTGGGCATACTCTCCAATCTAGTAGAGCTATATATGACTTCAAAGCCTCCTTGCTCAGGTCATGTGTGCTGCCTGAGCTGGCTAGCTGTATCATATATAGCTTCTTCCAAGCTTGTAGAGATCATAAGACTTCAAAACCTCCATGCACAGATGATGCTGTGACGGCCTGCATGTCTGAGTTGTTTTAGTCTACTCGATCGGAATTAGATAAATAAGCGTGATATGATAATTAGAATATATATATATATATATATATATATATATATATATATATATATATGTCCCCGTCTGATCACCAGTTACCAAGTATGATCACTTGATCATGCGTGGCATCCATCACTTGTGATACCATTACTATATAATTAAGAGATGATCAACATGAGAAAACATCTAAAAGTGAGTTTATATATAAGATATTAGGTTGAGGTGGCATGCAGTGAGGCTACCATTGTGATTATCCAATAGTTTACGCCTTTTTATTTTTTATTTTTTGAAAGAGAGCTCCAGATAGGGAGCCCATTTTATTGAATTAAAACCAAAAAAGCACTGATACAAAGAGGAATCCAGTCAGGGGATCCGTTCCTCATATAGCCCTAACAATGAAGAAAAACACTTAAAATACACGGGGACTCCTCCAAGTTCAACTTTGGAGGCGGCCCAACGAGCAAACATAACTAACTCAAAATTTTGATTAAGAAAATAATGATAATAATTTTTAAAATCATTTCTCTGTCCTCGTCAAATGATTTCTTTTCTATTACAATAAACATAAAAAAATCACTCAACTCATATTTAAATCACTTTTTCACCCACTCTCATAAAATTCTTCTTTTCACTACTTTTTCTCAATTAATTCTAATAAAACTCTAATCTACATCAATTTTCCCAACATTCTTAAATGTCCAAAACACTACAAAAAAAACCACCTATAGCGGCGGTCACTGTAGCGGCGGTCACCAATACCGCAGCTACAAAGTGTTTTTGGCGGCGGTTTTAGTCAACCGCGGCTAAATAGGGGTCTATAGCCGCGGTTTCTGTAGCCGCGGTCACTGACCGCGGCTATAGGGGGTCTGTAGTCGTGGTCGCTGACCGCGGCTACAGAAACCGCGGCTACAGACCCAATATAGCTGCGGTTTTGAATAAACCGCGGCTATATGTCAGTGTCTATAGCGGCGGTCAGTTGACCGCCGCTATAGGAAGGGGGTCTACAGCGGCGGTCAACATGACCGCCGCTGAATCTCGTACCTGTAGCAGCGGTTTAATACAAACCGCTGCTACAAGTATACCTATAGCGGCGGTCTTTTTAGTGACCGCTGCTATAGGTATAATTTAAAAAAAATGAAAAAAAATTAGAAAAATGAAATTTTATGTGTTATTTAAGGTTAAAAATTTTTTTATTGACTATTTATTCCTTTTTATACATAATTGTATTTTGTCACATGTTTTAAAAAAAATTTTAAGAGACATAGTTAATAAAATATGAAATTAGAGAGAGTGTTATGAATATTGAAGTTGTTATATAGAATTGGGGCACTTATCGGTTTTTTGGTCATAACTTTCGCTACAAGTATCTGATTCGCGCCCATGACCCCAATTCGGAAAGCTCTTTTCGGCGCGCACGTCCTGGGCACCCAGCTATGCTTCGGTGCGCCTTTTTTCGAGCCCTAAATCCGCTGTTTTTCCTCTCAAAAACCTATTTTTAGTTATTATTTTCTTTCCTTTACCGTTTAGGAATTATTTTTGAACCCGATTAGGGATGATATTTTAGGGATGAGATTTTAGTTATTTTAGCCCGGTTTGTGGTTTTTTTGGGACATACATGATTATTTTGAATTGGTTATATGAAATTAGAAATAATGTTATGACAGTTATATCTATGATTGTTATGGTAATTGTATTTTTATTGACTAAATCTAAGTAGTTTAGACATCTATTATCATATGCTTATAATTTAGTTTGTCATGTATGTGAAAATTTTTAATTTAAACACATATTTTAATCAAAACGGTTTCCCTACCTAAAACGCTGCCGTTCGGCCCGTTCCCCCCACCTCCCCCTCCCCTTTTTTAAAAGTCACCCCACGCCCTAAAACTCTAAAATTTCCCCTCCCCGACCTCTGTTGCAAACTTCTCTCACATACCTTTCTCCCAAACTTCTTTCGCAGATCTCTTTCTCTCTGCCTTCTTCTTTTGGGCACCTTTCTCTGTCATCCAGCTCAGCACTCTCCTCCCTCCTCATCTTTCTCCATTTCTGGCATTGATGCTTTATGTGGTTCTGGTGATTGCGTGATTGCAGAGTTTGATGAATGTATTAGCTGTTCCAAACGACATATTGTTTTGGCGTGCAGATGAGTTCAGCACGGACCAGTGGAACGAGCAAGACGATGAGTACGCGTTCGTATATACCGACCCTGAGAAGGGGAAGAAGGTGTTGGTCAAGTGCCTTGCTATGAATTATAAATTACTAGTCGACACTCTTGCTGAGGGGGCTTCCGAGCCGGTCCATCTAGAAATTAAGAAGGGAGTTCCTTTTAGTTTCTCTGCCATGTGAGATTGGCCATTTTTGGGTTTTCTCAGAATTGCTTTGCTCAATTCTGATTATGGTTTTTGTGGTACTTTATTGCAGTGTTGGGGACTGTGTTGAAGAAAATAGGGGGACCAATTATTCTGCTCAATTCAAGAAACTGGCGGAGCTGGTGAAGAATCTGTATACTGAAGTTCTGTCTAAATTGGACGGGTCTCCCAACCCGGTTTATCAATTATCGTTTCTAGTTTATTGCTGAATGTTTTTATATCTGTTTTGTTCTCGCGTATTCAAGAACTTGTTTGTTCCATTCTGTAAAACAAAATAAGCTGGAAATTCGAGAACTGGGCCTTTTTTTGTTGGGTTTGTGGGCGGTTATGCTGAAGTCCCAACTCTATCCGCATTTTAGTTTTCTACAAACTATAACACACACGTACGTGTGTTTTCTCAATGTGCAATTTGATGAAGCATTTCTCACATATCATTATGTAGAGTAGGAATTCTGTCATACAAAATGGTGAAACATTGAGAGTTTGAAGTAAATACATGACTGGAAAAATCCTTTTGGTGACCATTTTAAGAGTTTGATGCTACATTTAGTAGAATACTCTGTCATTTTGGTTGCTCATGGAGTACGTGAACTGGTAACAGGATGACTTGCTACGATGATGTGTTCAACCAAGAGAATGTTTTGGTGAAAAATCAAATCGTACTTTTTGGTTTGTCTATTTGTTTTGAGCTGTATTGGAAAGAAAGAAATGTCTATCTTAAATTAAACTGCCAACTCTATATGTCGTGTTGGGAATGCAGATACATGAATCAGATGATTTCTCTAGGCTTTTGTTTATTGTCTATGGATCTTGTAGTTGGATTTTGTATGCTTTCCCCCAAACCCAAATAAAAAAACAAAGGAAAACAAAAAGTTTTCCTGTTCTCTTCTCTCTTCCTTTCGATTTTATTTTCAAAGGCTAAGTCTCCAATATTTCTACAAGTGGTGAGAAATAAGTTGTTCAGGAATTCACCTTTGACTTGGAATGTGTACTCGTGTGTGAACTCTCAAACAGATAAATTTTGCATCATGACCACTCATACATTAACTTCTTTTGATTCATTTGCTCTCTTCTTTTCAGCTCAGAGACCAGTGAAACATCAAGACATAACATAGACACTGATGTTTCGATTGGTAGACATGCAAGACCTCAAACTCACCTACCAGGGTCTCTCTCTCTCTCTGCCCCCTGCTTAATTCTCATAAAAGGAAATTATTGCCAATAGTTTGGATTGTCCTTATTCTACTTTTTGCTTTGTTAAGAAATTTAGTTGGATTAGATTGGTTTTGAATTTCAAAATTGAATGCAATGTAATTGGTTTAGATAATGTGAATATCTAAATTTAATATTGAACGCTACTGAGTTAGACTAGTTATGTACTTCTATCAGGAAGCAGTGTGCCATCTGGGCTTTTTTATATAGATATATTATAGTTTTAGTAATACAAGCACTGAAATCATGCTCTGCCCTTCTTTTTTCAAGTGGATGCTTGGTTGATATTTTTAAGTGCAAAGTTTACCTTTGTTTATAATGACTTGTACTGACCATATTTAGTTGTTCAACTAGGTTTATAATGACTTGTACTGACCATAATGACATGTGCTGAGTTTGATCCAGACAGAATCTACCTTTTTGATTCAGGAGCACAGGTCTCAACGACGCCCCCTGCTTAATTCTCATAAAAGGAAGCATAGTAAATAATTGGTCATGGTTAAACCATGTGCCACCCTTTGAAATGGATCTAGTTTCGGAACTAGATATATGCTCTACGATTATCCTTTTCAGCAACTGTTCCTATAATTGTTAGGAATCTCTTATTGCTGTTGTAGTGGATACCTCTAAGTTTATCACTATGTTGGAATTCCTATTTGCAGAACCCGGTTACTATGAAGATGGGAATTTCGGTATAAGATTGGAGAATGTGCTTATAGTGAAGGATGCTGATACAGCATTCAACTTCGGTGACAAGGGTTATCTGTCTTTTGAGCACATAACATGGGGTAAGTTGTTGACATGGGTAGGTTCTATAGCTTATTTTACAGTCAGAGAGTTTAACCTCAAACTGTTAGACTTTTGGGAGAGTCATTGCTGGTGACTTGGATTGGATTTTGCTATTTTGTTACTTAATTGAAAACATCAACACACACCAACATATATGTGTGTTTCCTTGCAGTTTATTTCCATTGTTTTTCCGTATGATGGTTCTATTCTTTACTTGTTCCAGTGTTTTCAATTAAGATTTTTTTCTTTATTTTTTTAGTAAATGGACAAAATAATTTATTTTTTTAGCTTATTTTTTTTTTTACCCTGCTAACCTATAGCGGCGGTCACTGACCGCCGCTACAGGTCAGTTCAGTGACCTATAGCGGCGGTCAGTGACCTATAGCGGCGGTCAGTGACCGCCGCTATAGGTGTTCAACTTTTTTAAAACCGATTAAAAAAATTCGAAAAAAATGTCTATAGCGGCGGTCAAGACCGCCGCTATAGGCTTAGGGTCTTCTCCAGCGGTCGAAAAAACCGCCGCTATAACCTATCCCGACGGAGCTATAGCGGCGGTTGCGACCGCCGCTAAAAAACCGCTGCTATAGCCTATAGCAGCGGTTTGTTGACCTATAGCGGCGGTTTTCGACCGCCGCTATAGGTCGGTTTTTTTGTAGTGAAAAAATCTAGGTTTTCAAACACTATATAGCTTATAGATCTAGATGTATCACTGCCTGGGTTCATCCTGATCTCTGACTCATTTCTCCATGTTATCAATATCCCACTCGGGAATGATCATGAGTACTACTAGCTAGATAGGGACCTCTGAGTACCTCATCCATATCATATATGCATATTATAACTGGAAAATTAGACACTATAAGGGCAAGGGATGTTGATGTCATAATGTCATGTTGAGCATAAATGGAACATCAGGTGCGACGTTAATTAAAGGCATGCTGATCTCATAGCCTTGCTTGTCGTCTAGGCTTTAAACTATAGCCACTGATTATAATTCGAAACGTTAACCTCCATGACGTACGTACGTACGTAATGGCCGAAAGCCACTTAAAATATATATACTTATGATCAAGATCATGATTATCCAACAAGCGAATGTGTTTTGTGGGGGATCGATATCTACTTTGAAGCACTTGCTAAGAGCTCAATAATTGTAACCGGGACTGGCACTACGTACGCCAATAATGGCTTGGCATGATCACCGGGGCCGATCTCAATCTATAGCTCCTTGATCGGATGAATTCTTGCTGTGAAGGAAAATGAAGAAAAAAAAAGTTTAGAAAAAAGACATGCATGATCCTCATGAATCCCTGATTTTCTTATATATAAACCTAAAAGATCATCAGGGGTACGTTTTGTGAAGATTCTTAGATAGAATTTGCTAAAGATAGAATCCTCAAGGAAGACAAACATCGAAACCGCAAGTTAGTCGTATTGGCAATGATGGGTAACGAGTTTCATAACATGCATGTGAAAATCGCTAGTAAACTAAAAAGGCCCCTGCAGGCTGCATGCGATCGTAGCAATTGGCTGTCGTTTACTTGGGTCACAAAAACGTCTACCTGATGCTATCAATATCTATCTTCATCCTTTGATTTCCTTTCCATGAAGTAGTTTATTTCACTGGCTGACAAAAGAGGTGAGTGGACCATGTCAAATGGGGCCCCTATTTCACGGGTCACGATCTGCCAAAAAGCTACAACCAAGTGCATGCTACGTGATATCAAACAAGTTTGCTTTTCTCTTTCTATCTAGTTTGATGTCCTTGTCACTTTTTTTGCATCTTAACTTAACATTGGTTCAACACTTACTTCGAATAGAAGACAAGGTTTTGGGTACCAAATTTGAAGAGAGATTTTTTTTCTAATAATTATTGAGAAAAATTCTTAAAATGTATTTTTAGAGGTGTCTTTGAAAGAAGTCCGAGAAAATATTTTTGCAAAGAAAATTTTTGGAAGATGAGGTCCTTTGTGTGAAATTAATCTTGATTTATCATATTTTTGTTCCAGATTAATGATGAAATTTTAAACATTTTTCTCTAGATTAAATACTTTTTAATTTTTTTAAATATGTTTGAATAGAGAAATTGATTTTGAAACTGAGAATTATTTTTTAACATATTTCACAAATTAGGGTCTCATGTCAAAATTTTGATCTACAATCGGAGAAAAAAAGAAGAGGTGATTTGAGTGAAATTTTTTATATTTATTATGATAGAAAGAGATGATTAATTTGAAGGGAAGAAATAAATTATTTTACAATTTTTTTTATTAATACAAAATTTTGGGAAAAATATATTTTTCACCTACGAACTATCATAGGTTGTGGACTTTGCACCCTAAACTACCGGTTTTGACACATTGTATCATCTAACTGCCAATATTAGACACTTTGCACCATTTGTTAAATTTTTAGACTAAAATGATGATAATGCTCTTGGCCCATTTTGCATATAGTGAAGATATTGTTGTCAATTCATTAACTTTTTTAGGGTAATATTATCAAATTGAGGGTGCAAAGTGTTTAATATTAATAGTTGAAAGGTGTAATATGTCAAAGTGGATAGTTTAGGGTGCAAAGAGTCTAATATTTGTAGTTTAAGAGTGTAATAAGTCAAAATTAGTAGTTTATGGTGTAATGTATTATATACCTAATAATTGATTGATGAAAAGTGTATTTATTAAAAAAAATTTGAGATGACCAAAATATTTAGTATACAAAAACGACCTTACAGTCCGACCCATTAGTCACCTGGGCCACACTGCCCAGGCCCTGTGTCTAATATGGGAAGGGGAGACACGCGACAGTGAAGTAAGGGAGGGCAATATCTTCGACCGACAGTGCCATTTTCGTAATTTTATACATAGTTGGTGTCTGCTTATTTGGAACGCTGATCTCACGAAGGTCGACAATACATCACATCGAAATTGGATAAAGAAAGTGAGTTTGTGGGGCCCAACATGGAATTCTTCGGCCGCAATGCGTTGATCCGAAGAAACTGGTACGAAAACATCTTGTGCGAATTTACAAGAAGGGATTTAGAAAAAAAAATATTTACAAGAAGGGCCATGAATATATTTGTCTTCGCGTAAATCTCGCTCCACATCGAAGTTTTCAATGTTTCTTGTTCAAGGGCATGTTCTATTCTTAATTTTTTTAGGATTTTTATTTTATTTTTTTACGATCTAAATATTATAAAATATACCTATTTTAATACAATATTTTATTACTTTTTTTTATAAAAAGATAAATACAAAATTGGTCACTGTGCCAAAAATCGATTTAGTCCATTTGATATGAAAAAAACATCGATTTAGTCCCTGTGATTCTATTTTCGTTTGTTATTGGTTCTCCATCAAGGACTGATTTTATCACTTTCTGAAATCACAAGGACTAAATCGATGTTTTTCATATCACAGGGACTAAATCGATTTTCGCGTATAGCACAGTGACCAATTTTGTATTTATCCATTTTATAAATAACAATCACTTTTAACAACTTCTACACGCATTCCAATACAACTTTAACATCACCTTAAAATTCTCAACACATTCAACATCCTACAATTTATCTGGAAACGAACATGCCACTCTTTTTTTCTTGGATTTTGTCCAAGTCACACAACCATCTTTATGTTTCTAACCTAACTACCCTTTTTTATATATATTAAAAGAGAAGAGTAACAATTACATAGCAACTCGAATTAAAGGTAACTATAAAAGCTCACCTTAAAATATCTAGTTCGAATCATAATTATTATTTAAATTCATTACTATAATATCAAATCAATCTAGTTAAAGGTGATCATAGAAGCACCTATGTTATATAATTTCTAGTTTGAGTTATTGTTTATTTGACGAGTTATGTCACCACAACACCAACCTCGTTAAAGGTTATCATAAAAATACCCTTATTATAGAATATCTAGTTTGAATCATAATTATTATTTATCGAGTGAATTCGTCGTTACAGCACCACCAAGAACATCATCCGTCTCAGACTCAAACTTGTTACCAACTTTATTATCCACTCCATGGTTTGGCATGTTATTAATCATGCTTGTTGTTAGGAATTGACTCCTGAGGCGTCAATTATGTGAAAAAAATATATTTTTTAAGGGGTCAAAATAAAATAAAATGTAAAATATATATTCATTAACTCATTTAAAAATCCTAAAATTGCCTTTTTTTAACAGATTTTAGGGGTGGATGCCATGGTAGAGCAAATTATTATACTTTAATCATCCCATTATATATAGGATAATGAAGTTTGCAAAGAAAACTACATTTCTTTTAAGAAATGAGGGAAATGTAGTTATACTCTATGTTTGTGCACCAAACTTGAAGGGATCTCGTCCAATTGGAAAACACACTAATTATATTGAGAGTCCAACAACAAATTCTAGTTACTTGAACCGGTGATACAACCCAAGAATTATTTAAAGGGTTAATTACAACTTCTCTCCTTAAACTACCACCCGATTCTTAAATACTTTATAACTTTAATTCGTTGCAACTCGCCCATGTAAACTATAATTCTCATTGCGATTTCATCCCTCAACCGACTGAAGTTCTTATATTGAATGGTTTTTATTCTATGTGACCTTCTCCTTACGTGAAAAAATAATTTTATACTCGTTTGAGTCCTCCATAGTCTTTCTACAGTGCTTCTAGCAATTCGCAAAGCCAAAAAATAATATGTATTTAGTTGATTTTTTATTAAAAAAAGATTACCCACTTAGAATTGAGCTGGTCAAATTTGTCTTTTCAAATAAGGAGAAAGTCATGTGTCATTTACGTGAGACGAAAACCGTTCATATAACAACTTCAACTGGTAGCAGGATGAAATCGCAACGAGAAGTATAGTTTGTAGTGACGAGTTGAAACGGGCTAAAATTTATGGAAGTATTTAAGAATTAAGTGATAATTTAAGGAGAAAAATTATAAGTAACCCTTATTTAAATTAAGGAGTTGCTTTCAGATGATATGATTCAAACTTATGCCACTTACATTATGTGATTCGTTCAGTAGTGGAAGCTTATCTTTCCAACAATTGACCATCCATGATGGTAAAAAAAACATTACTTGAATGTAAATTATTTTTATTGTTTTTTATGGGGAGCCCACGCATATAGCAAGACAAATACAATGTTTTAACATTGCTTTCAGTGTAAGTTTCCTTCCTTCCTTGTGGCGTTTTACGCTGATTTAAAACTATAACTTTTAGCCTTTAAAATAAGTCTTTGAGGTCCAAAATTTTTTCAAAACGTTTTCTTCTCATTTATTCATCAATTTCAATATATTTTCACCAATCTCAATAGTTTTTATAAATTTCAACAATTTTTAACACACTTTTCACCAATCCCAAGCAAATTTATACTACTTTTAAAAAAACAAAAATACAAAAATATATGTAAAAACATAAACCCATCATAGCTTTTTAGCTTTTGAGTCCGTACTCTAATAAAAATAAGATGTATATGATTTAAGTGAAAAAGTATCTAGCTGAGATTTGAACTTAAGGCGTCTAGTTTACAGCTTGTCCCAAAGATTATCCCTTATCACTAGAATAGACCCTTAACAATAAAAGTAGCAAATAATTCTCGACTGCAAGGAAATTATATATTTGTATTAGGATACTAGCTAGGAGAGTTCATAACGCGAGTGATTAGGTCGTAGGATTAACCCCAAGATGTTCCATTAACTTCGTACGATGAAACCTTTTGTTTTCCAGGTATTAGTTTCACACGTACGAGGTGAAGATGACCATAATCTTATTGGGCCATATTATTAGTAGCTCAATATCCTAAATCTGTGCAAATAGTTTTGTAATTGTGAGACCGAATTGACTAGCCAACAATAATATTTATGTTACAGTTTTCTTCATATTTTTTAAGCTTTGATTTCACGCAACAATCACTTTCAATTAGATATATATCGAGAAATCCTGTTTGGTCTCCTTTTATTTTTAGGCAAGCAAGATTGGAGGGTCTAGATTGGCGTACGACGCAAGGTGAAAGGTGGAAGATCTGAAAGTATTGTTTCCTTTTATACTGTTCTGACTTTTCGAGGGGTTTTATTATGTCTACGTTGGAGGCAATTCGCTTTTATTGACAGTCTCGTATAAATATAAATATAAGAGGATGTTCGGTTGTGTTATTTTTTGAGAATTATTTATGTTTTTGAGAATATTTAAGTAATGTTAATTTTATTGATATGCGTGTTGTAGTTATTTTTATCTGGTGTTAAAAATGATATTTGATTGTAGAATTTTTTGTATGGTGAGAATTGATGATTTTTTTTGACCGAACAGCCCTAAGTAGGTTTCATCTACCGTTACTGACTACAGTTCTTTTTTATTTAGTACAAGTATTTAGTGATTTTTTTTTTATCTTTTTAAGAATTATGCTAGTTTTCTTTTACATAGGTAAATTAGGTCATATATAGGTTTATTTTTATATGGATCTAATTTTTCTCTCTATTTTATATTGCTTTTGCATTAATAAAAATGCTTTACTGAGAAAAAAATCGAATAAAATGGCTATCATTTGAATCTAATCACATCAAGAGAATAGAAATCACAGGACGAAAGTGAGGCATAACAGAAACCCGACTCTACAAAGGATGAAATGGCAGGAAGCTTGCAGGCGGAGGTTATAGACAGTAATCTCAATGTCCGTGGAACTATCACGCTTAAACTTCTCGGATTTGTGTCCGTGAGCTCAACAAAAATGCAGCCGGATTTGTGTGGGCACAGAACTAAAGTTTACAGGGTCATGGTAGTTCTGGACCTCTGGTGGGGAATTCATCAAGTCAGGATGCCTGGGGATTTGATTGAAACGGGACCCAGATCTGACCTCTGTTATCTAATAAAGACACTTTTAAAGTAGTAAAATTCAAGTGAAGTAGCCAAGAAAAAAAAATCCAAGTGAAGTAGCATTTTAAATTTAAAGAAAAAAAAGGTTGTTTTGCAGAAGATAGTTGTCTGCTGGACTGTTGTCCTGACTTTGATATTTTTGTAATTTTCTTCCCACTTCCTGCTGGTCTCGTGATATTTTTATTAGCAATTTGTCGGCGAGAAACAAAAAAAAATGAAGAGAATCTAGAGAGCCTCTAGAGAGAAGAGAATTACAAACCTCTCATTTACTGACTGCCTCAAAAATCCAAAATAAAAAATAAGTGAGAAGGAATGAGAGAGAGACTGGGATGATGACGACTTCCATGTACCTTCTCATGTAAAGTTTCGTTCGTCTCTGTGGATTTTTCTCTCTATCCGCTCTCTAAATCTTCCTAGAGAGAATGCCCAGCGGATTGGAATACCCAGTCATCTGCTTTTAACGCCTTCCGAGCAAAAACGTTGTTGGGAAAAAGAATTTTCTTGAGCTCTATTGCGTTGCTGTCTTTTGCTACCCGATTCATTTGGGTTTCTTTCGGTTGGGCATGTTGTGTTGCATAGCTACTCATGAGTTGAGGAACCAGAGAATCCGTGATGCGTTTTCTAACAAGATGTGGCGGAGAGTACTTTTCATTTGTTGAGGTAACTTTTTAAGGTTCTTGACGTTTGATGCTTGAAGATTAGATTTTTTTTGTCAATGCGTTTATCAAAGATCTTTCTTCTTCTCTTTAATCGTTGGCTCTTCCCCTCCCCCCCACCCTCCCTTAACATAAACGTCACAGTGGTTATGGACTATTGGATTTCGATGGTCTTGACCTTTGGGTTTTGTCAAGTTATCTTTCTTGTGTGAACACGTGGTTAGTATCAGGATGCTTTTGTTTGAACTTTGTGGAAGGGTTATTTTTTCTCTCCTGTTTTTTGTTTTGTTAAATTCGGGAAGTGTCTGAATTCGTATACCCTTGGAATTCCTCTTATTGCGATAATTAATTGATACTCGTCTGTCATTTTTCCACCCTGTCTCCAATCATTTTGGATCTATGAAAACATAATTGTTCTGAAACGGTGATTCGTTCAATGCTGGAGCGAAGACAATATTACCCAGTCCTGCTGTCCCTGAATTTGGATTATAGTACTTGCTTTTCGTCCACCTCTGCATTATTGAATGGAGTGTTTGGTCTGCGGGTGCGTCTGATTCTCATTGCATCAGATGAGTTTCAAAATCATCTCATCGTACCGATAATATTTGGAGTGCTCGATGTTGGTGTAATTTCTCATCTTGCAGAGGTCTCGGATGTTTCCATATGGATTCCAGTTTTCTTAAATGAGAAGTTTTATTTTTTCCGTCCTAGCATGCATTTCTCGTTGTCTCCACTTCCTTATGACATCAAACTATTTCTCATTGACCCCTACTCTAAATTCTAGTCACTGAACCGTAGTGAAATGTAGAGCTCGTCTCTATGCTCATGTTCTCGAAAGCTTTTTTTTAAGGAGTTCTTAGGGTAGTAGAAAGTTCTTTCATGGAATTTAATGAATCCTTCGTTGTTATATCTACTTAAACTTGTGCACCTGGAGACTGCTTCCCTGTTGGGACTTAAAGCTGTTTCTTAGCATCTTCAGGAGGGTTGCTTTAAGACAAGTTGTGCTTAGGAGATGCATGCAATAGAATTCTTTAGATATTCATCTTTAAATAATGTGTTTTTAAGACCATTGATAAAATGTAATTGATTCTTTTCGTCTTCACAGTTCTTGAGTGATTACTTTGGAACTTATAAATGAGTACTAAGAACTCTTCACTTCGCTAATTGCCATATCAGCAACTCTATTTTCGCGGTTGCAGGCTGCTTAATATAAAAAGCACATCAATCTTATCAGGGTTGATATGATCCAGAATTTGCCAATCACATGGGATTCATTTTTCCATATGCAACGGTGTTCTGCTATCTATTTTTCCTCCTCTCCCTCATATTAGTTTTTTTTTCTGTGTGCTAGTTTTCCTTATTCTTCCCTAAATTAACTACGACCCATGCTCCCGCTCCCTTCACATTGCAATGCCATTTGTTTCTACAGTACTGGAGAGTGATAATAGCTTGATAGACTGCATTTGCTAATGTTCCAAGGAATCTATTGGGCTATCTTTTATTTTGTACACAGATCAACTAACGTTTTACTTGTCCTGTTGCAGGTTTCTTTACCTATCTGAGGGGTTCCAAGTCAGTTGTACTTCATCATTTTTTTAAACTTGTTCTCTGTTGTTTATGGCACTGCTGGGAATGGGAACAAATATGCAGTGTAATGGCTATTTCCCAGCATACTACTCCACAATGGATCTCAATACGTATGCTAATAGCAGCACGAGGCCCCTAAACAATATTGGTAAGAGGTTGGAGCGTGCAGATCACTACTACGGTTTTTCATTACATTCATCTCCGAATCAGGTTTTAGGTTATGACACACAAGTATTAAAGCAGACCATTCTCAAGCATGAAACCATGTTTAGGGATCAGGTAAGCTCTATCTCTTCTTCCAATGGTATAGCACCATTGTTCTTTATGGATCATGATTGCATTCCTTCTCCATTTCATACTCATGTACTTCATGGAAGTAAGGAATTCCTATTTATGGTATTGAACATGTAAATGCATTGGAATGATTTGTATCCAGATCCATGAGCTTCATCGCCTTTACAGAAGACAGAGGGAGTTGATGGAAGAAATGAAGTCAAAGGAATTATATGGACAGAATTTAAACTTGGAGATATCACAGTCAAATTCTGTTTTTTCTCATTTCTCAACTGAATATGCCCAGAAGACTTGGCATGCTCCTAGTTTGCCTTTGGTAAACCCTGCTTGTGGTGGAGAATCCATTTCAGATGCTAGACACATCCAATATCCTTCGAGTTCTGTTCAAGGGAAGAGTTTGGAATCATCTCCTTATGCTGCTCGAGTTGATTGTTGTTTAAAAGACTTTGAGCTGTTGGAATCCAAGTGCAAGAAAGTTGGTAAAAGAATATTGGATCTCCAACTTCCAGCTGATGTGTACATTGACAGTGAAGACGAGGAATCATATGAAAATAAAAATGTTCATGAAGTGCCTGATGTGTCAAACTATCCTTCAAAGAGAATCACTCAGGTCATGTGCAAGGGCGATGTGAAACCATTTCATGCCAGCAATGTACTTAATGATTTCCATGAGGAAGCTTCCACCTCACTAAGGAAGAAATCCCAGGCTTTGTCCGACTTTAGTCAGCCCATTAAGCCCGACAAGGTAGCTTCTATGTCTGATTTTGTTTCCCCTACCAGTTGCAGGGAGATCCCCTGCATTGATCTTTATCAGAGGACAAAACCAGCCTTCCAAATTTCGTCGGAGGAACTTTGTAAAAATACTCCAACCATATGGGATCTTGAATCTCCCTCAGATGGTCTACAGTCAGAGATGAATGGAAGAGAAAAGGGGCAACTGCCCTATGGTGATGAAGCTGGTTAGAACTTATTTGCAAGATTGCATTAATTTAACCCTCCAATTCTAATTCATGTGAAGTCCGTATCTATTTCTCTCATAACCATGCTTTGTATCTTTTAGATGGTTATCATTAGAACTGCTTATGTTATTCTGCATATGAACCTCTATCTCCCTGCAATGGTAGAAGTAACGTCAACTCTCTTGCTAATGGTTTTGATGCAGAAAAGTCACCCATGCTGCCTGAATCATCACATGAGGAGCATAGGCAAGCTCATCAACTCCCAACAGTTCAGATACTAAATGACAGCTACCCAAAACCACAAAGTAAAATAATGGGTTTCAGTTTCAAGAGCTTTGGAAGGAATCATGTTTCCCCCAATAACAGTCAACCTGGACCTAGTGGTGCCTCTTACATGTGCACTTCACATGAGCTTGTTCCTCGGGCTGATACTGAAATTTCTGGGTCATCTCTAGCTGCTTCTGGTAGAAAACCTGCACATGAGATGGTGCGAAATCCCATTGCGGTTCAATCACTACCGTGTTTTAACACCTCTGCATCACTGGGTACAAGTTGTAAATCATCAATTGGAAGGCCTGGGCTTGATGGACACAGGTTTGATTCCTGCAAAAGTTTAAGATCCAGCACAAAGCGTGACAGAGTGAGTTTCCTTCAGGATAACTTTTGCAAGGCCTACCAGTCAGACTCCAAGAGATCAAGGGGCCATCCACCATCCATCAGTTTTGATATTGTGAACAGTAATAACAACTATGAGTTAGCATCTGAACATGAGGGCCTTTCAAACTATGTTCAGGGTTCCACAGATGTCAAGTCTTCTATGGACATAAACTTGAATTTTGTGCCCGATTTCTGTTCTCCTGATGTCAAAGTTTGGCAGAGTGTCCAGAGTGCAGACGGAACAGAGATGTTTGATGAATTAGCAGGGGGTTCACCTTTGCTCCATGCAAAGAGCGTACAAAATGGGAGACTCCCTAAGGGACGTGAAGGTCCAACCCAGATGGAATCTGGCCTTTTAAAAGCTTATTCAGAATGTACTCCAGATGTTGTGTCAAAGAAACTTGAGGCAAGTGATTGCTCTAGTGATAGAAGAATCCTTGGATTTCCCACGCTTAATATATCCTGTAATCAGAGTTCTTCTCATGGCTCCCCTTCTGGAGATGGAAATGTTGGGAACACTCGGAAAGACAAAGTACTTGACACACAGTTGACTTGTGATCCTATGCCTGACTCAGGAAAACGTCTAATTGCAGATCATAATTTCACCGAGAATGAACTTTATAAAAGACATGGAGGTGAAGGTCAAGTTGACCTAAACACGTGCCTAAATGAGGATGAGTCTTCTCCGTGGCACTCTTTTTCAAAAGAAAGTTATCTTCAGGCACCTGCAAGTCCAGAGAACAAGGAGTGTTCTCCACCCAGAGGAGAATCTGATGAGAACCAGCCTGCCACGGATTTTCAAACCTCAGGACATGAGGATGTGAATCTTCATGAGGAATTAGTAAGGATTGCAGCGCATTCGCTAGTTTCCATTTCATCGTCGGTGGTTGAAGTCTGTATTAAAAAGACGACTTGCAACCTGTTTGGACCTTCTTCGAGTGGGTCCCTGCACTGGTTTGCTGGCATAGTTTCTTCAGTGGCAGGTGATCCAGACAGCTCCTCTGGAGTAGTCTTAAGTGGTACAGATGGTGATCATCATGATGACTTACTGCCTGACGGCATTGACTACTTTGAGGCCATGACATTAAAGCTTACTGAAACAAAACTCGAAGAGTGCTGTTGTAATAGTAATATCCAAAAGGAAGAAGAACGGGTTGACACGTTATTACCAAGTCAGCCAAGGAAAGGACGGATAAGGAGGGGAAAGCAGCAGGACTTTCAAAATGAAATCAAACTGAGCCTTGCTTCTTTGTCAAGGTATGAAGTGACCGAGGATCTCCAAACAATAGGAGGGCTAATGGAAGCGGCTGGTAGTCATTGGCAAATAGGTTCTTTCAGAAATGCAGGAAGAAGTGGGTTGGCAAGAGGAAGGAAACGGTCTCGTGTCTCTGCTTCCAGTGTTTTGGAGAACATGAGGTCCTCGCCCTTGAAGCAGCAGCTAACTGGAAACAGGGGAATGTGCATTGAGGAGAGAAGCCAAGTAGACTGGGGAAAGATTACTAGACGTCGCAGGGGGCAGAGATGTCCAGTCAGGAAACCTCGTTTATTATAGACCAAGTACAGTAAGGGTGTATGTGTGTTGTGAATTAAGAAGAGAGAGAAAGAAGTACAGTAAGGGTGATTTCCAAGAGTATGCTTCTATGGTTTTTGGATGAGGGGTTTTGTGGACCATTGGGCTTTATGTAAAAATATTTTTGTGAGCAATGTTCTATTCAAGTACATTACAGGTGCATAAGAAAAGATCCCATGACCCTGCATATGCTTGTTTGAGCCTACTCAGGACGAAATTTGATCCCCTAAAGGAAAAGTGCTCCGTAGCTCTAGCTACTCGTGAAATGCCAAGTTTTCTTTGGACATATTGGCCAAGCAGATATGCCTAATGGAATTATTTGTGATAGAAAGAAGTAGAGGAGATACATCGTGTAATGAATCACAGATGAAGATATAACTCAATTTACTGCGTGCATCAAGATTTAAAGCATCTGAATCTGTTTTATTTTCTGGTTGTCATTAATGTGAAGAATATAGACACCAGAAAATGTTATTTTTGGTGGGTGAAAAAAAAACCCAGTGGCATTGATTGGGCCTCGAAATTGTAGAAATCATTTCTGTTTTGAGATATTCGGCTGTCGTGGGGTTCTGTCGTTAATATGGCTACGGGCTAGACTTGTTCAGCATCACTTCGACCCTAGCAATAATTCTCGTCTGAACAGGCATGATTTGTCTACCAGTTTTCTCTTTACACTTCAGATGGTTTGGGCCCCGGATACAAAGAAACTACTGCGGCTAACAGAGAAATCACCAACAGAGTGGCTAGATTTTGAGCTTGCATTTCACCTGCTTGAGACTGCAATCTCGTTGAGAAGTTGGTTATTGACCACACTGTGAGTAAAACTCAGGAAAGAACGCCACTGAACTTAACAAATGGCAACCAGTAGAGGCCGAAATAGTGATGCTTTAGGTTACTGCTAGCTTAAATTGTAACGCTTCTGTGTGCTACCAGCTAAAAACTGGTGTCGCATCTAGTTGTATATGCATAGAAGATGAGGCTGAGTTCTTGGAGTTCTAAAAGAATAACGTAGTAAAGCACAAGCATCCCCGACTGTTCCAGTTGAGTTGAGGTATTTTTGTTCTCTATACTTCCGTATAAAAACTAAAAGGTCAATATTGTCCCCTGTGACAACATCCGATAGCTAAACGCCTAAACAAGAAGCGGGGCCATCCAGTACTCCCATGACTTGTTTAATGGTCAAAAGGGAAAAAAAAAAGCCATTTGATTCTTCTGGGGAAGAAGGTTTGTGTTTTTGGAAAGTGAAGAACAGAGCATATTTGCTTTGACTGAAATGAAATATACAGCACTTCTGCTTACAAGTGACAGCTTTACGTGTAGGGAACAAATAAAACATTATAAAACTAGACTTCACCAAAATTATAAAGAAACAAGCGACAACAAAGCCTTATAATACCTCTTCTTTTTTTAGCACTTCTTCGAGTGTAACTCTTCCTAGTCCCCCCTCTCCTGGCTTCACACCCGCTCAACAGAGGAAAACAAAAAGCAGAAAGAGAGAAAAAAAAAATCCCAGTATGCGACATATACTTGCAATTGAATTGTGCGGTGGTCCATACAAAACCAATCGGCCGTCGCAGAGTAAAAGCTTCAGTTCGAAGTTGAGTAAAAGCTTCAACTTCGAAGTTGAATTGTGCGGTGGTCCATACAAAACCAATCGGCCGTCAAAGAGTAAAAGCTTCAGTTCGAAGTTGAGTGAAATGAGGACTTTGGAGAGCCTCTTGAAGCAGCTCATGATCATCCCACGAATCACGATATGCCTCCAAGTTGACATCAGCATTTATTAAGGCTGAAATGCAGAGCTGTTTCCTCCATTCTTCTAAGTGTGGGAATCCGACATGATCGCCATACCTATCACAATACTGCAAGAGAAAGCGAATAGGATTACATTACTGCTTGGAGTGCAAGACACTGTCTACTCTTTTTTGTAGAGTTTCATTTGTCGGCCTATATAATTAATTAAAAATAAAATCCATAATAAAATTACAAACGCGCACACAATTCAGAACCCTTTTATCCCCCCCCCCCAAACACTTTGGAGGAAAGTGGTGAAGATGTTTAATTTTTACCTCAAATTCTGCAATATCGTGAGTATTGCGCTTTGGAATGCCAGCAACTTCCCTAGAGTGATAGAACTCCTTAATGGACAGCATCATATCATCCCATGATGGCAATGTTCTTTTCCCTGACAACAGTTGAGCTATCCATTTCGCTTGTGACTCAAAGAAAGGGAACCCTATAATCTGCAGCAGCCAAAATAATCATTTTCAAGGAATTGGTATGTATCGCAAAACAGAATTATTATATATAATTATAATTGCTTTGAGGCGAAAATCGTTAGGTGTTTGAATTAATACAAGATAAAAGCTTAGATCTTTACCTTTCTAGGAATGCCTACAAAGGAAAGAGAGGGAGCAAGAGAAGGAGGGAAGGTGTGCTCGTACAAAGGACCCACTCTCTCATCATCCACAATAACTTTCCCTTTGGTGTCAAGAAATGGGAACGCATACGAATACCTACATATAGCCCACTCGGAACCATTATTATAACACATTGGATCGCGCAAGCTTTTTATTTAATCAGCTCAGGGACAGAGTCAGATCAGTTCCCTGTTGTGATGTCTTACCCTGTGCAGTACAAGATTGAATCGGCCATAACCCACGAGCCGTCTACAAATAGAACCCGTCCATCCTCATGAAGAGAGTCTATCTGTATGGTATCAATAATATTAAACTCTGTTTGTGAACATGTAAAATAAGAATTAATCCGGTTAAAAAAATTCATCTAGCTTTATTAAACAGGAAGAGTTTTCCCCGAGTGCATTGGATAGATAAAACGGGTCTGAAAAAAAGACCGTAGTAGTGAAAATTGGTTGTTTGTACTTTTCGTAGGTAAAAAGCTTGGAAGCAGGGAACGGAGACCTGTGGATGCAGATGCAAGTTCTCATGTTTGGAGATGACTTTTGATAGACCTTCAGTAATGGTAAGAGATTTGGCGCTGAGGTGGACTTCCTTTGCCACTTCTACAAGCTCCATTGATATATCCTGTCCACTAAAGGAATTCCCGACCACCACCACAACCTACAGAAGTGAAATGCCTGTGGTCAGTTAACCCAGAAACGAATTGGAAACTGATTGTGATTTAAAGTTCTAATGAGAAAGAAGATCAGCTTTTTGGGCATATGCATTCTTAATAGTTAGCACTGATGGTTATTTTCTTTTGGAATGGTATTAGTGTCTTAAAAGTTTGGAGAAACCAGAGATTGAAAGAATGTAAGAAATCTTAAGCCTCCAACAAAGGCTCTTAATCCTTTCAAACAGTACTGTTAACGAATACTGGATTACCTCATCGCGAAATGGCTCGGGAGCCCTGTAGATGTGACTATGCATATGTTTCCTTTTCCACGCTTCCATTCCTGACATCGATCAAGGACATAAAAGCAAAAGAAGATCATTAATAAATTATTAATGATTAGATAGAAGGTTAGTCTAGTGCTTTTCTTTCACTCGTGTACATAGACATGAATGGACGTGAAGGATATTTATCAACAGATCTTCTTTTCATGGGAGACTAACTTTGGAACTTTTTTGATTCATTGGTTTGTGTGTAAATGTGCTCCATGCAAAAGAGAGAGTATCACTTTCTTGCACACCTTTTATGGAAGGCAGTCTAGGTTGAGAGTAATGGCCAGTGGCCACAACCACGGCGTCAAAGACTTCTTCAACCACCTTCTCCGTCTTCTTCTCTTTACTCCTGACAAACCATTTCAGATCTTTTCCAATGACTCCAGAATCCAACATCCCTGCATACTCCACCCTAGTGTTGAACCGGATCATCTCCCTTAACCCAAACCACTCACAAAAATCTTGTAGGTACAGAAAAAGTTCCCTATGGCCTGGGAACCTTCTCGCATCCCTATCTTTCTTTACCAAAAATGGAAAGTCCGTGAACCCCATGATCTCCCTAGGAGATATGAGCCTCAAAGAGTCATAGATGCTACTGTGCACCTTTAGGAAAGTGTTCCTTCCTAGAGGATCGTCACCCTCCACATTTGGGTCATATAGCCATTGGCCTCCCACATCGTGGTTTTGTTCCAATACCACCACGCTGTGTCCTTCTTTTCTCAACTCCCTTGCCGCGACTAGCCCCGATGGTCCAGCCCCGATCACGCAAACATTTTTAGATTGGTTACCTTCAGAAACCATGGCGGTCCGCTCCACCAGGTCTTGGGATTTATCGGCTAGGGAGAGGGTTGAGGGCTTGGACCCCTTTGTTGAAAATGAATTTTGGAGGTGTGGGAAATGTGTGTAGGGGTGAGTAGGGGATTATATATTTGGATTTTGTTCACGCAAACTAAGAGAAATCATAATAATTGTCGGAAATAGAGTTTGCTAGCCCGGAGACACACGTGACAGATTAAAATCATGGTTTTGGGGATTTGTCGGCGTTGAACTAAAAGTTACGTCTGGAATGTCTAAGTTTGACTGTTTTAATTACTTTTTCACTAAAGTCTCCTGAACTGGCGTTCTGATGATCTGCATGCATGGACTGGACTGGGAGCAATTTCACAATTCCCTTCGTAGGTGAAGGCTTTCATGACCAAGATGGTTTTGGCAGCTCAACTTCTATACTGCTGTGTTTGTATTGTATATACAGTGAACTCCATTAGAAGAGATTCATTCATGCATCTACAAATAAGGATAAAATAATCTCTTATCAGCAAAATTGCTCTTATCCTAACCTATAAAACCAACTTTCTTAATTAGCTTCTGTTTCTTCATGTTTCTCTTCATCTTCAACACATTTCTGTTGCTGATCTGCATTATCTCTCGTATCTGTTGCTCTGCATCTGCTTTGTCTGAATTATTCTCTGACAATTGGTGGGCCATAAAAGACACGTAGGAAACATGGGTAGCAGTCTGATCATATTGTGCCCAAGAAAGAAAGACATCATGATGATGATTTGAATATTCCAGTTTTAGTCACAGATTTGCACAAAGTACTAATGTTTTGAAGTTAGAGACTTTAGATAATATCATACACAATCAATTGATAACGTTTGATATAATATTATCAAGTTTTAATATAAGATATTGTCAAAATTATTCAAGTTTAAAAATAAGAATATTTTTATATCATACCTTAATTAATTTCTTTATAAATAAAGATCTATAACTTGTAATCTGCATGAATTTCTAGTACAAAATATAGACCTACAGGATTTTTTACAGCGAATGTAGGTCTTCTAGACCGAACTACTTAAATTTATGTTTATTATTTCTCTTATCCTCCTCTTCTCTCTCCATATTAATTAATCTTTTTCCTTTTTTTTAGTGGTCCCTCATGGTTTCTCACATCATATATATATATATAGGCTTCTTGGATATTTAAATGAAGGATAAATATGGTTCTGAATACCTTTTGAGGAAAGATTAAGAAAGAACACATTCCATGCTAAGATGTGGAACTATAGCCCAATTTCCAAGTCTTTTTATCAGGAGTTCACAATTGCCTTGAGACCCCAAAAACAAATATTATGTTCTTAATTAAGCTCGATAAATGCGATCGATACGCTCAATGGGGTAGCTAGCTCACACGACCCAATCCACTGTATCATGGCTTTTTGTATGGCTGAAGAGTTGGTATATATATACATTTCAGAAGTGTTAGAATATTGTCTAGATTCCGGAAGATCATGAAAATATATCTTCCATGATCTTCCTGAATCAGGACGATATTTTCATATCACGAAGATTGTGATTTATGATCTGATTGTGATTTGTAATTTTTCTGTTGATTCCGCTTACTCTCACTCCTCCTATAAAAGGATGGGTCATTGTACTGTTTATACACACATCTGAATATACAAAGCATTCTTCATTCTCTCTGTTCCTTCTACTATTTCAACAAGAAGCCCATCGAGTCGTAATAATTCGGTGAAGCTTTAATATTTAGATTGCATTCCACAGTATACATTTTATGCAATAATTAGGCAAACGAGGAATAATATTGAATGAGTAATATTGTCGATTTCCCAAATGGATAAAGCCCTTTCAAAAAAAGATCATCCCACCCTTAAAACATTTCCTTAATTAGTGGCCACCAAATGATACATGAATAAAGTAAAGGGAAGCTTGTTAATTAATCTTTTATTCTCATCTTAAATTAAGCACATTGGCCTTTTGATGATCCGGCTTCATAAAGAAACTAATGCATGATAACAAGATTTCACGACAAGGGGATCTGGGAGGGAATCAGTGATGTATGCAAACTATATATGTATAATTTAGCTAGTACTCTTTGAGGGCTATGAATGAATATTAATCCTCGATCTCTAATTGCTATGATTCAATTAAGAATTAGCAACCAACATCGACGTCTAATCCGATTATGTCGTGTACTCTAGATCACTAAATTAGGCCCATTAATTGGACAGTACAGAATCTAGTTGGTGGTAATCGCTATACATATATTGACAAGAAGATGAGACCAACAATCGAATCAGATCTTATAACACAAACATTAAGTGAGTCAAGCAATGAGATCAGACAAACATTAATCCAATAAGTTCCTAATACAAACATTATGTGTGAACCAAGCAATGATCTAATTGGAGTTGTCTGATTAGGGCTATCGATCGACAATCATGATGCACACTAATGAATTAGGTGCTAGCTAGCTGCTTGCATGCCCAATCCCCTTCACCAAACCTAGTTAATTTCAATATTGATTAGCTGCATGCACATGCAAGTAGTATCATGTAGTACACCAACCATAATATTATATATAATTGCTTCTCTGATCTCATCCTCTCCCTGATCATGTAGTACTTCTTCTGTGCATGATCATGAGTACGTACACGTACGTCGAAGTTTCTGGAGGACATGATTTTCTTCACTTGGTATTGGCCGGATGTACTGCCATAATTGCACCGCCACATATCTTCGGAGGGATTGGCCGGATATGGACGGCCATAATTAATTTCATTAAATGAAAATTGTTATAGCATACATTAATATACATGTTAGCTAGCTAGGTTAGGAGTGATTAAGAGTCTTGTAAATGCACCGCCTATATGTGTTCAGAGTTAATTAGGAGGGCCATATATATATATATATATATATATATATATAAACTTTAAAAGCAATGAATCCCCAAGCAATATCCCATCCAGATTATACTCTTATCCCGGCCCTAATTCACTCACCAAACAGTCCTGTTAAATGCCAATTGCCATGTCTTTAATTATGTAGAAATTTTATTGACTGCACGCACGTTAAATGTAATTAATATATACGTACCCCTGATCGATGAGGTTTAACTCATAGTACTGGATATATGGTAGACCATATAAAGGTGATCACAAGCTGCAAACGTACGGTGAAAGTAATACATCGCTTCATTGAGAATGCTTACAAAGGAAGATCATGAAATACTTCTTTACTTTACGCTTACTACGTAGATCCCAATCAAATTAAGCAAAATTTTACTCTCTTTCGGTGTTACAACTTTGGGTAGGTGCAGGAGGAAGCTGCAATTATGTAAAGTCACTTTCAGTTTCACCTACCAACAAATATAATGGCGCAATTCACGGTACCTGCAGTTCTACATTTCTCTTCATGGGGTCGATGTACTGGTACACTCTATATCGTGTTAAGCTATATAGCTAGCTGGTGACTGGTGAGCTGTGAAATAACGCAGATACCTGAGAAGGCCGAAGAGTGATTCTTTAGATGTATACTTTCCTACGACTTTATTATGAATGGAAAACTTAGAAGGGAGTACTAAGATCAGAGCTCCAAATTGAGGGGAAGAAAGTTACTCATGTGTTTTTACATGCGTATAGCCGTAATCATCTTGTTTTTGTCATCATATATGTATAAGGTCTAATTCTAAAGCAGAGCTAGCTGTGCTTGATGGGTTAAGTTGTGTGCATTCAGCTCAGATATAATCGTATTTAAATAGAGAGTGATTCCATATTAAATGTTAATTGGATTCGTCATCCTAGTTGCAGTTTGTGGTATCTTTGGGATTTCTGGGATGATTTGTTACAATATTTGGATAGTCTATCTTTCAAAATTAAACATAGACTTAAATGCACTTATATTCCTTGTGGTATGGAAATATTACAAATATATTCTTGAGGTAAGAAAATTTGTTTTTAAGTAATTGTAGTAAACTTTTCGTAAAATCTGTATCCTTCCGTTAGTCCCCGTTAAAAAAGTTAACTGGATCTGGTAACGTGGCAAGTGTAAGCCACGTATGCACAAATCAAATGAGGTCGCATGTCCACTTAGGCCCACCATTGTCAGCACAATCATTGCCCAGACATCAATGGGGCCATGTAGATAATTTTTTTTTAAAAAAAAAACCGAAAATTAAAACAACGAAAATAGTTTCTGAGGAGAACAGTGGCATTTAGGACCTGTTGTTTGGGAGAACTTTATCGCATCTACTTCATCTCCCAAAATTTTCTTATCTCTACGAGACTTTCTAGCACCGAATCCCTAATTGAAGAGCTTGAAAATTCTGTACATTAGAGAAAAAAGTTACAGCTGGTGTTTGGGAGAAATACAGTCTAGATTTAGGATGCCACACCTTTATTTTTGTTTTTGTAGTTTATTCGGTAGCCAATAGACAAACCCACGTCGCCCAGGAATTTTAAAAGTTATCTTGGTAAGGAAAGCTCTGAAGACTGAAGAGAAGAGTTACATGCATGTGCATATTCAGAAGTTATAAAAAGGAGAAAAAATCACTTTGAGCCCTTAAACTATCAAGCAAATTACAAATAAGTCCTCAAACTACCAATCTTGACACATTAAGCCCACAAACTACTAAATTTTATCAATTTATGTCCTGAACTAAAATCTGACGATCAAAATTGTCATATTTGAGCCACGTGGCACAATTTTGACTATCAGATTTTAGTTCAGGGCACAAATTGATAAATTTTAGTAGTTTGTGGTCTCAATGTGTCAAGATTGGTAGTTTTGGGCCATATTTGTAATTTGTTTTATAGTTTAAGAGCTCAAAGTGACTTTACCCCTATAAAAAGTCATGAAAGTAAGATTTACTTTGGATTAAAATAATGAAAATGGGGTCTCCTCAATGAGCAATCTTCGCCTCTGTCCCAGGTGGGAAACTTTGGCTGCGACGACACAGAGGGATGCGACACAGGGGAGAACCATGGCTTTGTCGCAGGGGGAAGACGACTAGGGCTTGGGACTGTCCCGGAGGTAGAACTTTCCGCCGATTTGACGGAAAATCGATTCCGTGTTTTTTTAGCTATACATTAAATAACGTCGTTCTATTTTAAATATTTAAATAGAACGACTTTCACCATGGATCAAAATGTGCATTTTGATCCACGGTGACTTTCACCGTTTCAAGTTTCAACTTTTACGTTTAGAACAAACCCTAGCTCCCCATTCCCCCTTCTTCTTCTTCGTGAGACCGCGACCCCGTCCCCGTCCCCGTCACCTTCAGCTCTCTCTCTCTGTGTTCGAGCACTTGACCCTCTCTCTCTTTCTCTGGAGTTTCTTGTGCTTGATTTAGCGATCTCAGCCTTTTAGAGGTGGCCAGGTGGGGTTCGAGTGACCTTTGACTTTCTTTCCAATGTTAGTATTCCAGTAGTTCTTGATTTCATTGATGTACCGATTGTAAGCATTCCCCTTTGAAGCTATAGTTTTGTCAGGATTTGTACTGACAGATGCCTAGTTGATTAATTCAAATTATAATATGTCAATTTTCTGGTCTCCAGTTTTACAGTTGTGGCCTTAGAAAAAATTTCTTCAATGTGGCTCTCTCTATGAACTCTCGATTGATAGTGGAAGTGTGGAATAGACTACAGAATGCTATAGCTTCTTGATTATGAGCATCACTTATCTATCAAAAAAAATTATGAGCAACACTTATTTCGAGGAACCATAGATTTTTTTATTTATTAGATTCTTTATGAGCTGCATTTGACTCTTGTTAATTGTTATGAGATGCACTTACCTCTTGATTTTTTTTATTTATTCACATATCATAGTTAGTCATTTGGCTATATTTTTATGAGCAACACTTGCTACCATTGTTGACTTTACATATTGTTGTGAACTGTTAGCATAAAATGTTAATGTCTCTATTGTGTTAGTCATTCCGCTATATTTTTATTATAGCTATTAGCATCAATTATTTTGTTACAAACTTATATTTTGTTAAAGTCTATATTGTGTTAGTAATTTGGCTAACTGTTATATTGTTGTGATTGTAAACCTGTTTTTATTCATTTGTTAATCTAGGTTGTTCATTATATATCATGCTTAATATGTGAATTATTTAGTTATTTTTAATTTTGCATCTTATTCATTTTTTGCTATCTTAGGGCTTAGCATTGTGTTGTTTTTTTAGATGGATCATCAAACTCCAATTCCATGTTTTAAGATTTTATTTGTAAATTGTGATGAATGAATAAGATTTTTATTTATTATAAAAGGCTTAAATAGGCCGAAAAAATACGGCTCAAAAAGTTATCGGAATTTTGCTCTCCTCTTCCACTTCCGCTAAGTCCGCTAAAAGTTGGAAGCAAAAGCGGAATCAATTTTTGTCATCTGCTAGTTAGCGGACCGAATATCGGAATGTTAAATTCCGCTTCTGACTAGTCCGTTGTTCACCCATAGTTCAACATTGGATTAAGAAGTTGGCTTTTTAAATTAAATGGGGACATTCTGACTAGGCATTTTAATGATTGGGCGTTGACTGTGAGCCATTTGAATGACTGGGCATTGCTGATTAGGCTTATACTTGCCATGCCACTAGGTTCAGTTAATTGTTTTAACAGGGACGGATAGAAGGACATAAGTTTAATGAAAAGCTTATCATAAGGCCTTAAAAACAACTTTTCTTTATCTCAGATACATATTTGTAACATTCTCATATCATAGAGACTGAGAGTGCATTTAAACCTTAATCATATATATTGAGAGGCAAATTCTTTAGTTAACAGACATATTGACAAATAGAGAAGCAGAAGGATTGGAAGCGAAGTTAGATAAATGCCCAGAAATAAAATTATAAAAAGACAGAAATCATGTCCTACGGACTTTACGACTTTAATGTTTTCAATGTGTTTTTTATGTATTGATATTTTTTTTTTGCATTTTTGATGTATTGATATTTTTTTGCAGGTTTATATCTACAAATAAAATAGAATATTACGTTTTGTTGCATGTCTTTTATTCTCATTTGATGTTTGTTACCACGGGTATTCCTCCCGACAAGTGAAGTCTGTTTGATAAAATTTTATAGTACTGTCTTCTTTCTTTAAAAAAAGAAAGAAAAAAAGTCAATTAGGTAGGAGCTAGCTCCTAATGGGCCATGATCTACATGCAGCACTTTATGATCGACAATGCACGTTCTGGGCCACAGTGAATACGTGACTCTTCAGAACATTATTTGCATGATGTTGCTAGACCGGACATAAAGTGCCATGATGGACACTTTATATAGGGAAGATACATTGACGTACGGCCCAAATGTTAGAGTTCTTATAATTTGACAGATTATACCGCAAGGATACAACCATTACTGTCAACTCAGAACCAAGGAGGTCTTGTTATGGTACATGTTGGAGCTTCCCAAGTTTTGAGCTCCGGAACCACCTGTGCATGCACTCTCTGCATGTGGGCTGATCGGATAGGTAGAGTAGGTATTAGCTTTGCTTCCATTATTTTTGAACATATCCGGACTTGTGATATGCCCGCGTTTGGTTAAATGATGTTGGTTTTAATGAGATGAGCTATTACTTAGCAAAAAAAAAAAAAACATGCACCCTCTGCATGCATAACAGAACACAGCTACGAACAGAGAACAACCCTCGCCTTAAAAAAATATATTTAATTTTTTATAGCTTTTGTTCGCTCTCAAAACTGTAGTTGTTGCATGTCAATGAGATCTAATGTAAAGGAATAGTTGTTAGAAAAATATTTGGAATCTGACTTGAAGGAAAAGGGAAAATGAAGACTAATCATGTTTTCAAGGAAACAGCGACATAAAGTCAATGGCTTTCCCTTGATTTTTCTTCATACGATCACTATGCATTTGGGGGCTCATTTCTGTACCAGTACCGCCTCGGATCCATGGCTATAGTGCCACCATGTTTTCAGTTGCTGTCTATTTGTCAAATGTAATCCCGTGATGTGAGGGAAGAATAAGGACACAAAACATAAAAAAAATAAAAATAAAAGATAAGCTGTGGAGAAACCTAACAAATCTGCAACAAATGAAGATAAAACTTTCTGTGGATAGGAGATGAATTTAAGGAGCTTTAGAACAATTATATATATCGTGTATAATTCTTCCCTTATGGTGGATCTTGAAGATTGTAAATCCCCAACCTGAAAATCAGTGCAGGAAACAGCATCTTTGCATATAAAAGTGACGTAGAGGATCTGTTTCCAATTTTGGAATCAGCCATGCATTCTTATCCATAGACTTCCTGTCCTGACACCAATATTTAAGCTACTAATTAGCATATAGCTCATGGCAATCCTGTTTTTCAGTAGTGGACCATTGCAGTTCAAATACCCATAGTTAGAACAAGATATTGCGCCTGATCTATTGAAAACTTACAAATACTCTGTTGCTTTTATGTTTTCCTTCTTTGCCAACCATCCCAGTTAGAGTCATTGCTTCGATGTTGTTGACAACGAGAAGAAATGGAGATTTTTATGATTAAACTGCGAGCAATAGGAAAATAGAATATTTGTAGAGGGAAAGAGAAAGCACAGAAAGATGAAGGTGAAGAGGGGCATGAGATCATGATGTGAATAGGCTCAATGAAGATTATAACTAAGCATTATTCAACAGCAGAAGGCAGTTCATTATAGCACTCAAATTCCTATGGAAAGATGTCTTGAGCTGCTTGTCATGTCAGTTTTCACCAAAATGATACATTGCGTTTTAGTTTCTAAGTTCTAAGCTCTTGAAAGCAAGTCAAAAAGACACTCTTTACTGGATGATCTTTGTAAAGAAAGTGGGGGCTAAATTGGGGCTGGAGGGCCATACTCTTTGAATAATGAATAGTTCATGTGCCAAAAGTAGATGAAGTTTCAATGTCCTTAATTTATAATTAGTTCCAAGCTCAACTTAAGTAAGAGAATTAGCACATAATATCGGCCGCGCAGCTAGATGGGGTGAGAGAATCCTTGAAGTTCTGTATGATTTTTGAACTTTTCTTTCCAACCTTTTCCTTCTGGTCGAATTTCTTCCCCACACCTGCTTCTGCCTTTCCTCTTTCTGGACCACAAGTTAATGCTAAAGCCGGGAGAAACTGCTTTAGAGAAGTCCCTTTTTCTTTCGGGTCCCAAAGCAAAAATGCATTACTTGAGGGGCAAAAGTTATTGTGTGATTACTGAAAAAAAAAAGCACATGAAGGCTTGAATTTGAAAAGCTTGGGTGAACCTCCAACCCCGACCAGCCCAAGTCCAGCTTGTTTTAAAGCTTTGTGCTCGGGCTGCTCTCGAACCAGTTTGTTTTCTTGAATTGGATCAAGTTGATGTTGGGATTTGATTGGGTTTCGGTTGACTTGTGCACACTGTCCTCGAGAGTCGAGTACCTTCAAACATGACATGTAATTAGTTATTTGTTTCTTATCCATGACCTTAAAAAACACCAAGGTTTTACCAGATATCCAAGGACGAACATGAAACACGTATGAAATCCAATTCGAAACTGAAGAAGAACAGATATCCATGGCTGTTAAGGCAAATAAATAATTCACTAGCTCATCTAGTTTGCGTTTAGTTGTAATTAGCATATATGAATTCTCATTTTGAATAATTTTTTGTCATCATTATCTATCACATGCCGCAGTTGTGGGTTTAGATATATACCATACCAAGACCATAAAAGTAAAAGTGAAATTTATTTCAGAGAATTACATGAATGATGTGTATACAGGGACCTCCAAGGCTGGTTAAAAGGGACAGAGGGCATACAGTCTGTTACAGCAATTTTTGAGCCACAAAGGGCTCTATAAAGGCTTGAATCCAAATAGTCATTAAGGCCTCATACAAATGGACTATGGAGCTCATGGTTTCGAAACGGGCCTAAAGGCCCAAAGCTATTGCCTCCACAAGTGGCGGTTTTTGTCTTTCGGAGGAAAAGGTGGTCGAGTACCTTGCTCTCACTTCCCCAGAAGCTCTTCCATACCAGCACAACCAAAAGAGGACACGGTGGTCCCAGGTAAAAAGTGGCAGAGGACAAGCGGAGAACCACCTAGAGCTGCCAGCCAGCCACTGCGTTGGAGATCTAGGACCACTGAAGAGGGCCAAAATGTGCATGACTATCAGAAGTCGCTTACAAAGAGTGATTGCTGCTAGATCGTCCCCTTAAAATCCCACAAAAATGAAATTATAAAAAAATGACAGAAAAGAAACAAAGCATGCAACTAAGAGTCCCTTGATCGACCATCGTCCACCCAAAAAGTATGGCCGAAGAAAACTGCCACAAACAGTCCAACAGTGAATAACGAGGTCTGGCGCGTGAGACCCATGCATGTGCGTGGACACCGTAGAAGATAGCGCCTGAACCCGCTGAACTCTTCCTTGTTTGCGTGGCTACCAAAACGCCTAGATCTAACATTTGAAAATGCTCAAAAGGAGGACCAAAAGAGAGCACTAATCGAGCATACGGGAAGGACATCGACCGAGGGAATAAGAGTGAGGAGAGACAAGAAGAGAGCGACGAGAGTGCTACTCTTAGAAGCTTGAATCAAGGGATGTTCGTTTTGTAAAGATTTTTAAGATTTTGATAGATTGTGAATATTTATGTAGATCAGAATTTTATAGGTTTTTGTGTAAAAGTTAGTGAAAAGTTTTAAAGATATTTAATTGTTGTTGGAGTTTGTAAAAGGTTGTAGTTAGAGATGAATTGATATAATTATTTAATAAAAAAATTATTGGAGTGAGGTGAAAAAGTATTGAGAGAAAATATTTGTTATAATTTTTTTAAAGGTATTGAGTTTGTGTGAAAAGTTGTTAGCGATTGTGCAAAAATTATTGATATTTGTATATGAATTTTTGAGATTTTGGATGTTCGTTTTATACATTTGTTGAATCCTATTGTATTCTAGAATTTTTTCGCAAGCGAAAATGCCCTGATCGACAAAAGAGATGGGTTCTATATGCCCTCTCTCTTGAATAATAACTGAGTTTTTTATGTTGGAAATTTTCAATCGATAACAAAGTCAAATGGGTCAACTAATAGGATGTCAAAAAATATCAAACATTTTTATTCCTCATCAACTTGTCAAATATAAGAAACAAAAAAAAGAAACAAAAAACTTATTTGTCTTCTACTTCGAAAGCTTAGGAGCAAAAGAAAAAAAAATCTATAATAATAGAGTGATAAAAAAAACTCATTGAATTTGTCATTTTCGTATCAAACCTCATTACACCCAACGCCGTTAAAAGTATGGAAGTTTTTTCCGTGTTCAATCGAAATATGACACATGTCATTAAAATAAATATAAATATAAATATTTTAAAAAATTAAAACTCAAAATATAAAATAAATAAAAACATATAATTTAATACTAAAGTGAAAATTTAAAATTTTAAAATCTTAAATTTTTAAAAAAAATGAAAAGGTTTCGGGTGGGAGTCCCACGGCCCATCCACGGTGGAGGGGGAGAAATCCCTCATCTACCCCTGGTCGCCCAGTTCTGGGTTCACTTCTGTTTTTGCATCGTCGTCAAAAAACCAACACCCCCGTAAATCACACACCACAAAATTTCAACACAAATCACTGTAAACGCATCGGCAATATTCATCTTAAGGATTCAAGAAAGAAATAAGTTTAGTACAAACAGAAGTAACTTCATTACTGCAACATAACATAACTCCTTAAGGCCCATTCGATGCAGAACTAGCAACACTAATTGAAATCAACCACAACTTTCTTCCAATTTGGTATACTGCACATACGAACGTTAGAAGTTCAGTTCCAAGCACGATTCTTTCATGGGGAAATAAACTTTTAGAAACCCTTTTACGGGAATTAAGCAGCTAAAAGTAGGAAAACAGAGGAATTGAATGCATAAAGAGAAGGAACATGGATTGATCGCAGCTAAGACAACAAGGCAAAAAAGCATATATTCCAATAATCTTAATTCTAATCTCCAAGAATCATCACGTAAATACCTGCACACTTTGGAGATGTTTCACAGAGAGAGAGGTGTGGTGACTTGGCTTTCGCATGGGATACCAAACGTATTCATTTTTTTTAAAAAAATTAAGATTTTAAATTTTAAATTTTAACTTTAGTATTAAATTATACGTTTTATTTATTTTAGATTTTCATTTTTAGATTTTTTATTTTAATGACACGTTTCTCATTGTGATTAGATAAGAAAAAATTTCAGTTTTGGGTCTAGTGAGGTTTGGTACCAGAATGATAAATTTAGTGAAATTTTTTATTTTTTAAAAACTCAATGAATTTTAAAAAAAACACAAACTTAATGAGTGATTTGTCGTTTTTAAAAAAAAAATCGAGATATAAGAGTAAGTTAAAAATAAAAATAAATTATCAAAATTAATGAAAAGTTAAAAAAATTATATTTATTATAATAAAAAATTATTTTATTAGACGAGATTTTTATATTCAACAAATAAATATTGATGAAGAAATTTGAGGAGAAGTAATTTGAATAAATTTTTTTTTATATTTTTAAAATAAAAAAATATATATTATAATTATTTTATTATCTTAAAATTTTAGTAAACAGAACAGTTTTTAAGCCATTATGTGCTTTTACAGCTTTTGCGTTTACACAGGAAAAAACGAAGGTTCTTAAATCCACTTGCTTCCTCGGGCCAGTCGAACGAGTTGACGGCGGTGATGCAGCGTCATTCTCCATGTGGCATCGTGAATATTCTTACGACAAAACTCGTTTCTCCTTGTGGGCCCTTTCTTCGCAGGCTCTCTCTCAGTATCGTTTATCTCTTTATTTCCCCCCACCTTTGCATCGGCCAATTTTTTTGTTTCTTTGGTTGGGGAGAGGCTGTTAAGTTGTTAGCTATGCCTTATGTTTGTTTTCGGTTAGGTTCTGTCGCATAAATCCAACAAAGAAGAATGTCATGGTTTTGTCTCTTGGAACCTATTTTTGCCGCCAACAAACGCGCGTTCTTTCCTCAGACCCAACAGATATAGCTAACGAAAAAAACCGCCAATTTTGTGTTGCTATCTTCCAATCTTATAAAAACTCGAGTACCAAGGGTTTTGTAAAGAGGCCTTTTGGGTCTCTCATTGTCTGCTTTCTTGTTGATAGGAACTTCAGGACAACAAAGGTATGATCTTTATCCAGTGCCTTAGTAGTACTTCCTTTTTTTTGGGTAATTTAGTAGTACTTGTTTCAGTTGCTGAGAAAACGGGATTTTGTATATGGAAATGAGAAATTCGTTTTACTTTTAATCTTATTTTCGATGAGAAACCAAGGATTCGACGGTGTTATTCTTTAAGGTCATTGGGAGAGGTTAACTGCGTGATATTTCTCCAGTATTGTTGAAGGGGTGGCCATTGTGATTGGTTGGTTGTGTTCTCTAACGGGGTTGCTATTTTATCTTTCCGGAGCTGGCATTTGCGGCAGCAGAAATTAAGACTTCGTGTCGAGACTGGCAATCAGTCCTAAGCATCGTTCAGATTCCATGATCCAGAAATTATATATGGAAAACTTTCGGGATATGACAGTGTCAAACTTTCGTTATCAGCTGTGTTTATTCAAGTAATTAGATATGATCACGAGATGATTAATTAGTCCAATTGATGATGAATGAAAAAACATATTGATTTTTCTAATTTTCTGGGTTCTATCTTACTCTGATATTTTTTTGGGTTTTCTTCCCCAGTTTGTCATGGCATGTGACCAGAAAACCTTTGCAAACTGCTTCATTGATTCTAGCAAATTAGAAGATAATATATCCGTTAGATAGATGAGAAGGATCAGTTATTATTTCTGTCTCCGTCTCCTTTACAATCCATTCTTATCATTGCTGAAAGATTTTTCTTCTTTTTTGTTGTTCTGAAAATATCTGTGTTAGGAAGCAAAGTTTGGATGGAAGCCGATATGCATACTGAAGAGTAGTTATTCTTATCCTTTTGTCCCGGTATGGATGGTCCTTTTAACAAAACTCCCTAGGTCGTGCACTAGCTCTTGATTATAGAAATTGCTCCTTGTGGCAGATCAATCATGGAAGACATTACAATAAATCTAGTTTTGTACTTTTCTCCTTTATCATACAAAGTTGTTGTGGGTTTAAGAAGTGTCTGATTGAATTGATATCTTCGAATCAGGAGCCTACCCACAGAGCTCTTTTCATAGATGATTTAGGATTCATTTTTTAACAGAACTTTTGAGGTTTGATCGTAAATAATTACCATTGCTGTTGTGCAATTGCAGTAATATGAAGTCTTTACATGGATCCAGAAGAACGGTAAGAGGTAAAGTGCTCCAAGAATAAAACTCTAACGATGCTAATTTAGCCCTCTGTTTAAAGGAATGCCGGGAATTGAATAGGTTCATTTTGAAAGCATAGGGGCTTGGTCATTATAAGTGGTGTATCGATTGAATCAATACTGCAATCACCATTCCCATGCATTCATGCCATTGACTCTTTGCTGCATATTTGTGCTCTGATTTTGGTGTAAGACTTTTGCATTACTTCTCTGTAAGAGTAATACGTCAAGCTCTAATATTAATGTGTTTTGCTTAGGCTAGGTGCCTTGTGAAGTGAAGTTTTCAGATGCAGATAATCACTATTTTTCATAAGATTCCTGGTGAGCACCTTGCTTAATTGTTTATGACAAATAAGAGGCAAAAAATAATTTAAGTTTGAAAAACTGTTTACTGCCTTTGTTCTTTCTTTCCTTCCTCCTCCATGTTTCTTCTGCTAAAGAATGTCTCATGTGCTGCAGGGTTGTGATTTTGCCACTTAATTAAGCAATAATGGCTGAGGAGAGAATTGAGACTCGAGTGAGCCCTGAAAAAACTGATGATGCACAAGGCCATGAATTGGGGAGAGGTGCTACTGGGAAGTCAGATACGCCAAACAGGGGAGTAAAGATTCTTTCCCGGTATCTCAGAGCTTCACCAAGTTCCTGCCATGATATGTGCAAGTATGGAACCAAACATGTTTTTGAAGCAATGGCAAGAGGTTCATTTCTAAAGATGGTTACAGCAAAGGAAGGTGAAGTTCAGGTTATTGATCAGGATATTACTTCGGCTGGGAGGAAGAAGAGACTGGCAATCAGTCCTAAGCATCGTTCAGATTCCATGATCCAGAAACCCAGTGATCCTCTTGACACTACAGTAGAAGTTTCATCATCTACCGAAGAAGAAACTGCTGCTTTAGAAAAGGTTTCATCACCCGCCAAGGAAATAGATATCTCTGTGGACAATGGCAGTGATCAAAATCTGAAGCTTAGGCAATCAAAAACGTTTTCTCTCCCAGCAGATGGAAGTAATATTCAAAGAAACAATGAAATCAGAGAATGCAGGGAATCACCACGATGTATGGACAGCTCAAGAAAAAGCAGAAAACCCATAATCACAAGAAACGAGTGGAGCACCTCCAAAATAGTTGAGAAAAAGGCAAGGGTTCTACCTGCTGTTTACTCGTTTCCCAAACATTCTGTCAAGAGAGTTTCAAGCGTGAACACTAACAATGGTAAAGATGAAATAAAAGTCAAAGGCAAGCAACTCAGCATTGAGGATGTTCCCGAGAAGACTGTACATCATTGAAGAAAGCACTGTGAAGAGAACTGTAGAATCCTCTCAAAATCATGTTCATATCACTAACTTGTCTCCATCCCCTGAAGATAAAAGCCTGAAGCATGCTCCAAAAGGTATCCGTAGCTCTCGGTTGCCTCCATCTTCTGAGAAGAATAATTTGAGAAGCAATGGCACTGGGGTAAATGTCAACAGTTCTCCTCCATCCTCTTCTGTGTCCTTTGGGAGCCAAAGTTTGAGGATTAAACGATTTGGAACTCACAGTGCTAGATCTGCCTTATCTTTGTTGTCATTATCATCAACGTCCTTGTTTCCACCTGAGCCTTCCAACAGCAAAGAAAATGGAGCCAATATTAGTGGGAGTGAGGACCAAGAAGCAAATGCAAAGGTGAAATACAAGAGTGGGCTCAAGAGTGATGGAAGAGTTAGCTCAGGAAATAAAGTCTCCCCAGCTCAAAAGGTGAAATTCTTTGGAGGAAAGATGATTGAACTTCGGTCAGAAAACAGCACTCCCAGGAGACTCAAATTTAGGGGAGTAAGATTGCTTGGCGAGACCCAGAATACTAAAGACGATGCGAGAAAGAGTAGCATTTGGAGGAAAAAAATTAAAGGTCAGGTAAGAGGCACTACACTCAAATCTGGGGAAGATTTTCAGAGACGGTGCAGTGTGAGAGATACAAGCAGGAGAAGCTCCAGAAGTAAGGAAATTGATGAGATTGAGAATGGTACTGAAACCAAATCCCGGAAAGTTGTTCTCAGACATCAATTTGTGGAAGGAAAGAAAGATGCCGGGAGTCTGTATAATAATGTGATTGAAGAGACTGCTAGTAAGCTTGTTGTGACCAGGAAGAGTAAGGTTAAGGCTTTGGTTGGTGCTTTTGAAACTGTTATATCTCTTCAGGATAACAGATCCTCGGGGAGAACTATCAAATGTTGAGTTATATTCGGTATGCTATCCATACAAGACATGTGCATTTTTCTGTATATAGCAATAGGGGGAAAACATAACAGAGAAAGGACTATTTCTGAAGATTGCATGGGTGTGAAGCACTAGATTTTGTGTGAAGCTACAAAGGCATAGATGAAGAGATTCAATAAGTTGAGAAAGTGAAAAAACCAGTTTAGACCCTAACAACACTTAGAGGGAGAGAATATTTGTTTTCCCTCTAATTAAGAAATCAATAACAATTTAAAAACATGTTCTAAAATTGTTCAGCCTAGATATGCATAGTAACCAACTCAGTCAACAAATAGGCAGCAGAAAATTAAATAAACTTCAATTACACAAAGAGACAAGAATTTGGTGACGAAGTGGAAAACCTTTGAAATACCATTCAAAGGAAAAATCACTCCGGACTAGCAGCCACCTAGAATCCACTAAGAAGAAAACCTTACAAACAATGATTCAGACACGGGCAACCCCTGTTGCTTGACTCTGACAACCCTGATGTAATAATCTAAGCCTCCCTGTTTAGACTCGCTCCGTGCGGCATTCCCCTCAAACCTTTGAGGATCTTCTTATGGATTCTTCACCGAACAATTTTTTTCTTCAGCACGCCTTCAACGCCATGAAGGTTACAAAGATATCTGATCATAAAATAGAGAAAAACTCGACAATCTTGAAGCACAAATCTTTTGGGGTTTTTCTCTCAAAGAAGGAGGCACAAATCTACTCAATGGAAGCCTCAATAACCTTTAGAACGGCCTCCCACGAAACCTAGTAGGGATTCCCTTGGTTTCACAAGAAAAGTCCAAAATTTGAGTAATTTTGGAAATTCGCCGGAAGTCGCTCGAGCTCTGGTCGAGCGCTGGTCAAACGCTTATGTTTCTGTCTGAAATTTGCACTGAGCGCTCGAGCGCTTGTCTAACGCTAGTCAAACGTGAAGACGTTGTCTGAACTTTTTTCAATGACGCTCGAGCGCTTGTCTAACGCTGGTCAAACGTGATAACTCTGTCTGAAATTTTTCCAAGTGCGCTTGAGCGCTTGTTGAATGCTGATTGAACGTGATGAAGACTTTGGACAAACCATCAACTCTAACTCTTGAACAAATGTGGGGACCAAAATTACAACTCGATCAAGACATATTTTGACACGGAATTTTGTCAATACAAAAATGCGCTAACGAAAGGAATTTGAAAAAAAAAGCTGCCTTTTGTCGCGTGCTGCTACTTCCTGGCTTGCTGAAGAGTGATCTACTCATTCCTCTTTAATACTCTTCTCCTTCTGTTGTTTGAGTTTTATTTTACCTCGGCTAAATATTATTGGCATTGCAGATTTGCTGTGTTATGTTTGCAGAATAGATCAAAATTTCTGAGCAATCTGTTCTATTCCTTCTTCCCTTTATGAGTGGAATGAGATTCGTTATATCCTGGCAAAATTTGTTCTGTCCAGTTATCCCTGCTTCTATTTCGAATTCGATTCTTTTCCAGTATGGAACCTTTTCCCATATCAGCCACATGTAATTCTCGTCTACAGCCACCTTACTGCGTAATAATGGCTCAGTTGCAGTTGCAAGTTGAAAGCTTCCCGGACTAATATACATAGTACCTGTTTTGCATGCTCCAACTACTAGACAATGTGCTAAATGTGTGAAACTATTATTTATCTCAAAAGTTTAAATTAATAGAAAGAGATATATTTTATTATTTAAATTATATCTCTAATAAAATGTTGTTTAGGTAGATAGCATGTTCGAGTAAGTTTATGGGCTTCAATAGTCATAAATGTCCAAAATAAAATTATGGACTTGGTGTTCAGATCTACCCTATTATGGAGATTTCTAGCGACCACTACCAGCGGGGAAGACTTCTGCATTGTCTGGAGGCCGCATCTACACCAACCGGCAGCTGACCGGACCACGCATGGAGGCCCAATAGACAGTCAGGGCAGTAGAGTTGTGGTGCCTGAGAGCCGGAGTGGATAGGTGATGTATAGTCATCTCCAAGCGAGATAAAGTATCTCTTCCAGGAGTACAAACTGCCCCAATCAATATACTGTTTTCAGCCTCTTGGTACAGACAAGCAAATTGTCCACAAACCAGTGTACTTGGAAAATCATAGCATATATATATGTGGTGCGAGTACAATGTCCTCAATACCTTTCTGCGTCACTTTCAATTGAATATGTTGGATGTAGGAATGATGAATTCGAGATGCCATTTTCTCATGTCTAACCCACTAGAACTTCTTTCTGTGCTTCAAGCATCCAAATTCACATAACTAGGCTAAACTAAAAGCTAGGGGTGTTCATTTTCACCGGCGGTGGTGGTTTAACCGTCACCGTTACCGGTACCGTAACCGGTAAGAGCGGTTATTGTGCCTTAGCGGTGCGGTGGCGGTGTCAAATATGTGATTCCGTCAATTTGCGGTGACGGTGACGGTTTTCGCCAAACCGTCCCCTACACTACCGTTAACAACCCCTAGTTTAGATTTTAGATGATTATTGATTATGTGACATACTTTTATTTGGCTTTTTGTTGGAATATGTTAGTTGGTTTATATCACATTGTTGAACACTTTTATTAGACTTTAGTTTTTATGTTTGAATATGATATTATGTTGGACTTTTGGACAACTTATTATATTTGTTATGAGTATCAATGATTTTGATATTGTTTGAATATGTTATGATATTTGTCCATTTAATATGATTATTAATTATGATATTATGTTGCAAAATTTAAATAGGTTATAATATTTGAATGATTATATTTATTGCTTATATATGGACATCAAATGGTCTTAATGGTCCAAAAAAGCCCAAGGAAAAGAGCCCATAACAGTGAAAAAAATGAAATGTAAAAAAAACTATTTTTTTGGCCTAACGCTTACACGGTTTAAGCGGTTATCGTCTAACCGTTAACGTTAATACCGTCACCGGCAAGAGCGGTTATTGTGCCTTAACGATGCGGTGACAGTATCAAATATATGATTCCGTTAATTGTGGTGACGGTGACGGTTTTTGCCAAACCGTCACCTACACTACCGTTGATCACCCCTACTAAAAGCCATGAGTTGCAAGCTCTGTGGTACCTATTCACCGACTCTTTGTTGAATAGATTAAGGTTATTGGAATCTAATTAATCAGCTGTAGAATGTAGATAATTTTGCAGTTCTACATAATCAATTGTCCGATCATAAAGCTAGCCCTCTTTTGCAATTTCCAAGAATTCTTGCTCTGGCCTTTTTTTTGTGTTCCCTTAATTTGCATTGCTAATGCATGCCTTTTCTCCTCAAGAACTTTGAACATGCGGGGACTGTGATGGGCTGCTCATTGCCGGTGTGGTCTGATTGACTTGCTGCCGATAGAGGGCTGACATCTTGTTGTAGAGATCCATATTCATTGACTGTAGCAAAATTTCATCCTCCATTAATACAAGCATAATCATCCAGGGAAAGTAATAAACAAAAGCAGAACTTTTCGAATCTGAATCCTGATGGCATTGCTAACAGAGGTATCATGTAACTATGTAGCAGTATAGACTATTCAACATACATGTGCTAAATATGCACCATAGGGATCCGGAAAAGGTGCCGGAGTATTGTTGCCAAGGTTGGGCTTTGCCTGAGCTGGAGGATGAGTTGGAATCAAGGGAGGCACCACAATTGCCGACGAAACAAATGTAGGAGCTGTGGCAGCAACTGATCCTGAATGGATAAGCGAAGGAAGAGTCTGAGGCAAACTGCGTGCCATGGAATTCACGACGTCAAGCATCCCCATACTCATCCCTACCCCGACGCCCATGCCCATACGTGATAGGAGAGACATTTGAAGATGTTGCTGCATGCCTAAAGGCAAAACCATCTGGGCCGCCATACTTCTCGTCCTCATCATTTGAACTTGTACTTGGAGTTGTTTTAAGTACTCAGTCACCTCATCAAGCATTGTGGCTTTATCAGTTTGCAATTTTAATGAAACAATTGCAAAGTTTTACTCATAAGAATGCACCAGAGAAATTTTTCTCCCACAGAAACGTAGCTTACAGAGTAGAGTACTGTGACCTTAGTGGCATTCGGCACCAACTTCTGCAGGGTTTTCATTTTCTGATTAATCCTATCCCTCCGTCTCTTCACCAATAATAACCATGATATTTTCTTCATTAGCTTAATTACCGCAATACAATCAAATATGTATTTTCTTAACCAAATAAAAGTTAAATTTAGGATGTTAGAAAACTGTAAAATGGAGAGCTTGAAGTGTCACCCTTTCAGACTGATTATGCGTAGCAGCAACTCGATTTCGTCTTGTCGATTGAGAGCGGCCCGTTTCATTATTTTTCTCACGATCTTCATCTGGGTTTCCCTGTAGCAGGACGAGTATTCATCTGTCGTTTTGGTCTTCAAGCTCCGAGTAGAACCAAAGGAAGTGCATGTCATCATTGTTATATGCAGAAAATTGGACAGTGACCAACTTGGTTGCACTAGTTCGTCCGTATATTTGAATGAATTAAAAAAGCTTTACAATGCAAGGTATATATACACGGTGCTAATCCTTAAAATCAGGACAGTATAACAGCTATATAAAATAGCTGCTTTGTTCAACGGTAACAGCAGGTCCTAATAACAGAGAGCAGTCACCCTACTCTTCATTTTCTCCAGAAAGTGTCTCTTTCTATTTGTGCTAAGTCGACCATCACCTTGGGAATTCCACATCTAACCTTCTTTTGACCTTTGAGCAAAGCACTGCACTCGTGATATATTTGATACTCCCCCTCAAGATGGAGATGCTATGGAATGAATCCCCATCTTGCTTAACAAATAATGAAATTGCTCTGACCCGATTGCCTTGGTTAACAGATCTGCCACTTGCAAGTTTGAAGGGATGTGGAATGGTTTCAGCAAGCCTTCTTGTATCCGTTCCCTAACAATGTGGCAATCAATTTCTATATGTTTCGTTCTCTCATGATAGACCGGGTTGGAAGCTATGTAAATTGCTGCTTGGTTATCACAAAATAGCTGAATTGGTTGATCAAAAGTTATGCCAAGATCACGCAAAAGACTCTTAAACCATACCAGCTCACATGTGGTTGATGCCATTGATCGATATTCAGCTTCCGCTGATGATCGAGAAACGGTTCTTTGTTTCTTTGACTTCCAAGACACCAATGCATCGCCAAGAAATATGCAAAAACCTGTGATCGATCTCCTTGTCTCAGAACAAGCTCCCCAATCCGCATCGCAAAAAGCTGTCAATTTTGTAGAGTTTTGTGTTGGATAGAACAGACCTTGAGATGGTGATCCTTTCAAATACCTAACTACTCGTAGAGCTGCCTTCCAATGTGATTCCTTTGGTTTGCTTAAGAATTGACTCAGAACTTGTACCGAGTAGGAGATATCTGGTCTGGTTATTGTCAAGTAAAGTAGCCTCCCAATTAATCTTCGATATTGTCGTGGATCAGCAAGGTCAGGTTCTTCTTCGTCAGTAATTAGCTTTACATTTTGCTCCATGGGAGATTGAACTGGTTTTGCTCCAAGTAGCCCACAGTCTTGTAAAATCTCTAAACTGTATTTCCTCTGGCAAATGGATATTCCTTCTGAGGAGCGGGCGACTTCTATGCCAAGGAAATATTTCAACCTTCCGAGATCTTTCAGTTAAAATGGTGGCCCATGTGCTCCTTCAATCGCTGCATTTCAGATTCATTGTCTCCTCCAATCACCATGTCATCGACATAGACAAGAATCACAATGAAAGATGTGGTTGTTTGTTTGGTGAATAAAGAATAATCGGCTTTTGACTGAACAAAGCCAATTTTGGTGATGACAGAGATGAGTTTCTGATTCCACTGTCGGGATGCCTGTTTCAGGCCATAAAGAGATTTTCTGAGCTTGCATACTCGTGTCTCCCCCTCTCTACCATATCTAGGTGGTAAGGACATATAGACCTCCTCATCTAAGTCCCCATATAAAAAGGCATTATTCACATCGAGATGGTAGAGGGACCAATTTTTGGATGCAGCAGTGGCTAGGAGACAACGCACGGTGGGCATTTTGGCCACTGGTGAGAAAGTCTCAAAGTAGTCTTCACCCTCTCTTTGGGTGTAGCCCTTGGCTACTAATCTCGCTTTATGTCTTTCAATACTGCCATCAGCTTTGTATTTGGTTTTAAACACCCACTTGCATCCCACGGCTCTTTTTCCAGCTGGTAATTCTGTGAGCTCCCAAGTCTGATTGTCTTCAAGGGCTTGAATTTCATCTCTCATAGCACTTCTCCAATAAGGAGAATGGAAGGCTTGGTCAAAAGAGACTGGTTCTGGTTCAAGACTCATGGAGAGAATGAATTTTTGGTGTGCTGGTGACAATTTTGTGTAATTGAGAAAAGATGAAAGCGCATAACGGTTACCTTCATGAGTGAGCTTGTCAGTGGCAGAGTCGTTTGGTGTTGCTAAAGAAGTCACAAGTCTGCAATGGAAATCTCGAAGATAATCAGGTTGTCTGCTCAATCTTGTGGATCTTCTTAATTCAGGTACTGTTGGAATAACAGATGGATTTTCGGGTGAGGAAGTAGGTTCGATGCCGGGCATGTCAGTAGGAGGTTCTGTGTCCTCTTGAGTAACGCTGATGTGTTGCTTTTGTAGGTGATCAAAATCTTCGGAAATGGGGTTTGGAATGATGGGCAAATCATCAAAGATTGATATGGAAGGTGGTTGCAAGACTGGTGGCAGATTGTTGGCTTGGTGAAAAGGAAAAATGTCTTCATAGAAAATCACATCACGAGTCACTAAAGTCTCTTGGGTTTTTAAGTCAAAGACCTTATAACCCTTGATGCCATTTGGGTATCCCAAGAAGACACATTTACGGGCTCTGGGATCAAATTTGGATCGGTGAGGTTGTAAGTTTGTCGCATAGCATAAACATCCTAAGACTTTGAGGTGAGAATATGATGGGGCCTTTGAGAAGAGGATCTGGTAGGGTGTTTGATTTTTCAAGTTTGGTGTGGGAATGCGATTGATAAGATACGCAGCAGTAAGTATGCATTCTCCCCAAAATTTCAATGGTAAGTGGGCTTGAAATCTGAGGGCTCGTGCAACATTTAACAAGTGTAAATGCTTCCTTTCTACAATGGAATTTTGTTGTGGGGTGTAAGTGCAACTTTGTTGATGGACAACTCCTTTGGAAGAGAAAAATTCAGTCATTTGGAATTCTTTTCCCTGATCTGATCGCATAGCTTTAATCTTGCATTGAAATTGGTTTTCAATGAGATGATAAAAGGTTTCTAGGATCTGTCGAGTTTGGCTTTTGGTTCTCATAAGAAAAACCCATGTCATTCTACTATGATCATCAACTATTGTTAGAAAATAGTGAGCTCCATTTAAAGAACTAACAGAAAAAGGGCCCCAAATGTCAACATGTATTAGATCAAAAGGTGATTCAACAAAATTATGACCAGTAGGAAAAGGCAGACGAGTCTGCTTGGCCATATGACAGGTATCACATTGGTGTTTGGTGGAAAAGGCAGAAATTGAAGGGTCTATGCTATGCAACAAACTAAGACGTTGATCCGATGGGTGTCCTAGTCTCAAATGCCATAATTCTGGTGTCAAAAGGGAAAGAGACTGTGCTGTTGACATGAGAGGTGAAGACTTGTTTCTGATCTCCTTTGTCTCCAAGCGATAAAGCCCATGTACCTCTTTAGCAACTCCAATCGTCCTCCAACTGACTAGTTCCTGAATGAAGCAACAACCAGTCATGAAAATGAAACAACAGTGCAAGTTTTTGCTGAGTTGGCTGGTTGAGATGAGGTTGAAATTGAAGTTGGGCACATAAAGAGCATTATGGAGAGTAAGAGTGGGAGAGAGGATGACAGTTCCTATATGTGTTACGGGAACTGTCGTTCCATTGGGCAATTTGACTGAGGCATGTGTGAGAGCTCTTTTATGTGCAAATAAGCTTAATGAACTCACTATGTGATCTGTTGCCCCAGAGTCTAAAATCCAAGTGTTTGGGTCATGTGCTGAATTTGTGCAGCTCAATGAATATCTGGAAAAAACAGATAATGTAATAGGGAGGTTACCTGACACGTGTGAGGAGATGGTACCTAAATTTTCTGTGATGGAATTGACTTTAGCAGAATTTTGGCTTTGAAGAAGAGTTATGAGTTGCTGAATTTGGTCCTGAGAGATATTCAGACTTGTGCCTCCAGAGATTTCGCTTGCAGCTGTAGCATTTGCTGCTCGGTGGTGTTGTTGCTAGCTTCCAGGTGGTGGCTTGCCTTTGTACAACTTATGATTAGGTGGATACCCATGAATCTCCCAACATGTTTCTATTGTGTGATTTGTCCTACCACACTTGCTGCACAAGGCTCTTTCTTTAAAACCTCCTCCTTTGAAGTTTCCTCTCTGTGGCTTGAAGACATTTTTCGGTTTCTGGTGGTTTCCAGAGTTCACAAACATTGCAGCAGACTCTGGTGCAATTAGAGCACTGTTTGTGAGCTCGTGGTTGGCTTCTTCTTGAAGAATGAGGTTGAAGACATCATCTAGTGGGGGAAGTGGATCCTTGAGAAGGATCTGGTTTCTCAAACCAGTGTAGATCTCATCTAGTCCCATCAAAAATTGCATGATTTGTCTTCTCTCTTGTCTCTGGTTGATGACGGCAAGTGCTCCACATTCAGCTGCTGAGCACCTGAAAGGTGTCTCATATCTCAATATTTCTTCCCAGATCAATTTCAGCTTAGAGAAGTACACACTGGCTGGTGTCTTTCCTTGCTTCGTGGTTATCAGCTGCTGTTCAAGCATGAAAATTCTGTTGTTGCTTGACTTAGCAAAACGCTTTCTCAGCTCATTCCAAACTTGCGAGGCTGAGTCAGAGTACATGACATAGCCTGCGATCTCGGGTGAGAGGCTGTTTGTGATCCATGAGAGAATCATGTGATTGCACCGTTGCCATTGAAGATATTTCACATCATTTTCTGCTGGTTTCTTGATGGTTCCATCAATAAAACCAAGCTTGTTTTTGGCTGATAAAGCCACGTACATGGCTCTGCTCCACCCATGATAATTGTGGGGTGTGAGAGGTTGTGAAACCAAAACAAGACCAGGACTTTCTCCATGGTGTAAGAAGTAGGGGCTTTCTGCAGATTCTTGAGAAGTTGGTGGGTTTTGATTGTCTTTAGCCATAGTGTTGGATGAGAAATGAAATGATGAATTGAAGGAGAAGATGTTAGGATCGATATAGCAGAGGCTTCACCTCATGGCTTTGATACCATAACAGAAAAATAATATGCAGAAAATTGGACAGTGACCAACTTGGTTGCACTAGTTCGTCCGTATATTTGAATGAATTAAAAAAGCTTTACAATGCAAGGTATATATACACGGTGCTAATCCTTAAAATCAGGACAGTATAACAGCTATATAAAATAGCTGCTTTGTTCAACGGTAACAGCAGGTCCTAATAACAGAGAGCAGTCACCCTACTCTTCATTTTCTCCAGAAAGTGTCTCTTTCTATTTGTGCTAAGTCGACCATCACCTTGGGAATTCCACATCTAACCTTCTTTTGACCTTTGAGCAAAGCACTGCACCCGTGATATATTTGATATGCACTAAGATCAACAATGTCCCCGCATAAACTTCCACAACAATTTCTTCCATTACATGGTTCCGAATCTGAACGTATTCGTTTCCTAGTCAGCTCCGGCACACCCTGCACATGGCCAGAACTCTCATTAACCCATTTCCTGCCGGAGGAAGCACCATTAATGGAGGCTATATTGGCTGGGGCATCCTGGTTGTTGCAAGTGGCTTGGTGGACTATTGATTCTAGTGTATCACTGGCCGTACTCCATGTGGGTTTTGTGGAGGTGGTGGAGAGGAACCCTCCAAGCCCATGCATGGCTAGCTGGCCATTTTCCCTTGTCAGCTCTGCAACTTCGTAATTAGACCTGAATTTCAAGTAAATGCTTGAATTAAAGCACAACTAAGATGAAAATGAACCAAATGTATAATATATTCTGATCTTATTAAAATGAAATATTTACTATATTCATGGAGAAGAGAGAGAAGCAAGCAGTTATACATATTTGCAGCTTGGAAAGTTTGTAGAGCCAAATGGTACTCTTATGTGATTTATTCAGAAATACAATTGTTTTGGCGCCTCTGTCAGCGCTTAAAACTTCAACAGATGTATAAAAAGTTCATCGGCAAGCCAATTGAAAACCTTTCAAATTATTTATGTAAGCAGGATGATGCCTACAGCTCTCCCTTTGGCAGGTGAGATGCAGCATCTGTATCCATCTCCTCCAAAGAAACAAGCAAGTATTATTATATTCTAAAACCTGTTGGTAAAACTTCCGAATTCTTCATCAAATCCAACTATTAGTGTAAAGCGTGGTCCAAGTAGGGCCAGCTTTTTCTGTCCACCCAAGCTCGTTTCTGTCGCTACTCCACAGCCCGAAAGCTTTAAACACAAAATATTTTCTTTGAACCAAAAATTAACAAAAGTTTTGAATTTAAAGATAAGCTGATTGAGAAAGAGTAGTAAGAAGCCAGTGAGTTCTAGCTCAAGTGGCACGTCCTCCCTTTGGGGAGGGTTCCTTCAGGGGATCGAATCCCCTTACCCCTTTCTCCTGCAGGCTTGGCCTGCTTTGCCTAGAGAAAAAAAAAAGAAGAGAAAGAGAAAAAAAAAAAAGAAGAGAAAGAGTAGTAAGAAGTTACCTGAATCCTGATGATGCTTTCTCAGCAAAATTAGATATAATAGTAAAGTTCTTCCACGAGGTAAAAGCATGTAGAAAAAAAATTAGAGAAGCCAAAACCAGATGTTGGTTTCCAAGCTGAAAACATGGGCTAAAATTGAACACGAACTAAACTTAGCTGAGGCTAGAGTGGTTCTTTTGCATTGGAAAAAGTTTAAAAAAAGCTGAATAAAACTAGAGATTCATGTAATGGTTTGACGGAGGATTAATGCGGCATGCACTTCATTATCTCTCTCTCTCTCTCTCGAAGCAAGAAACTACTCATTACTATGGCTTATATAGATAATCAGAAGGAGAATGAATCGCAAATTTATTTCGTTTTCAATTTCAGAAGCAGAAAGAGAGAAAATCAACACAAGGGAAAAAAAATTTCAAAGAAAGAAGATACTGCATACATGTGCACAAGAGAATCAGTACTGTGGTAGCTTTGCTCGTTGTGCACGTGAGAAGATCTGTTTCCCCCTTCACCTTCGACTTGTTCTTGTCTTTGGTGCCTTAGATTGATCCAGTTAGGCACTCCATACTGACTCATTATGAGTCTCTCCCTAAGCGAACGGAAGCTTTGATTGAGATTCACTCTGGCCGTGTTCTTTTGGGTCCCTTTTTAGTTGATGTCAGATATTGGTTCGATAGAGATCTTACACAAAAGATGTGGTGGCTAGCTAAAAGTTGTATATGTGTGGGTGATCGGATATGTTTTGGCTCCTTCCTCTCCTTCTCCATGCACTTATGCCAAGGCTATTTATGTCTTTAACTAATCTTAGATGAGTGATATATTTTATGAGATAGGTTTTCAAACTTGTCTATGTCTAAGACTTTTTTTAGGACCAGAAATGTCACGTTTGAGACTATAGCAAGTTGAGGATAGGCTTGAAGTGAAGCATGTTTGTCAGTGTTCTTGAAAAGGGAAATGCTGGGCATCCCGCCCGCGTCCCGCCAGCGTCCCGCTGGCTGACGTGGAGCTGGGGCCCAGCACTTCCCTGTTTTTCCAAACCCCCCATTTCTCCTGGGTGACCCGGCCGGTCCACTTTCGGTTCTCCCAATTTTTTCCCTTAGACCAGGTTAAATAAAACGAAGTCCCCTCAAACGATGCTCCTTCCCCCCGACTCACTTCATTTCAAAATCGAAATCCCCAAACCCACGTGGTTCTCGCTCCAAGCTCTCTCCCAGTAGATCGAAATCCCCTCAAACGAAGTCCCATTTGCTGCATTTGTATGGAAAGCTGCATTTGTCCCATTTGCTGCATTTCTCGAGCTGTTGCTTCACGAAGGTATGCTCTCAGGTTTATAAATGGCTTGAAATCTGTTCAGTTCAATATTTTGGTGCTCTGTCTTGCACTTTCTGCAATCTTAGAATTTCCTTCAGTCTCGTCCTTTGTTTTTTCAGCTGGTCGCGTCTTCGGATCTGAATCTTGTGTGGCTTCTGCTTCCAAGGATTTTGGTGCTCTTTTCCTAGACATATTTCTAATAGATACGTAAATAGGAAGTTTAAATATGCACTGAACACCAAAATCCTTGGAAGCAGAAGCCACACAAGATTCAGATCCGAATACGCGACCAGCTGAAAAAACAAAGGACGAGACTGAAGGAAATTCTAAGATTGCAGAAAGTGCAAGACAGAGCACCAAAATATTGAACTGAACAGATTTCAAGCCATTTATAAACCTGAGAGCATACCTTCGTGAAGCAACAACTTGAGAAATGCAGCAAATGGGACAAATGCAGCTTTCCATACAAATGCAGCAAATGGGACTTCGTTTGAGGGGATTTCGATCTACTGGGAGAGAGCTTGGAGCGAGAACCACGTGGGTTTGGGGATTTCGATTTTGAAATGAAGTGAGTCGGGGGGAAGGAGCATCGTTTGAGGGAACTTCGTTTTATTTAACCTGGTCTAAGGGAAAAAATTAGGAGAACCGAAAGTGGACCGGCCGGGTCACGCAGGAGAAATGGGGGGTTTGGAAAAACAGGGAAGTGCTGGGCCCCAGCTCCACGTCAGCCAGCGGGACGCTGGCGGGACGCGGGCGGGATGCCCAGCATTTCCCTCTTGAAAAATATTTATGCTTCATCAAAGTGCCAGGTGGTGAGCAAGAAGAGCTTAAAACCCCGACCACATGGTCAGTAACCACGTGTTCTAGTCCTACAAGCTAAAGCTCCCACCCTGTCTTCATTAGATTTGTTCTCCGGGGTACCCTAAAAAGCAAAGGGCTTTCCTTCCCTATAGTTGTTTCGAGTTTTTAATATATATAATATCCGTGCATGCAACACCGCGGTATTGGGAAGGAAAGCCCTTTGCTTTCTCGGTGTTGCATGCACGGATACTAAAAAGCAAAATGTTTTTTTTTTAAATTTTAAGTATTGAAATGGGTGAAAATGAAAAAATCATATTATTTGAATGAATCTTTTATATTTATTATAATAAATAATAATAATTTTATGAAAATAGAAAATTATATTATAATTATTTTATTACGTTAAAATTTTAAAAAATTAGTAACAAAAAATGAAAAAAACAGATTATTTGAATGAATTTTTTATATTGATTATAATAAATAATAATAATTTGATAGAAAGAGATAATTATATTATAATTATTTTATTATGTTAAAATTTTAAAAGACTAGTAACAAACACAACCTAGGTCACATCCACCTTAGATACCTATCCAAAACTATGACCCTCTAATTTGACATATCTCGACCGGACATTGGGAGTATCATGATTCCTGCATCTGCAGTGCAAGCAGCTAGTCATGTCCTGCCATGCGGCCACCTCCCATAGAGCTGTACATGGTCCATTAGTTGTACTCTAGAGACCACCTACTGACAGGCTGACAGCACCAGTCAATTTCCGTCATTAGAGCTGATGAAGAGTCCCAACTCACCCACTTGGTTTTCATAATTTCTTTCCTGAACTCTAAGCAACTCCCGCTTGCTTGGCTGAGAACAAGTTATAGTCCATTAACTCCAATCCATCTCGAGGAAGTCCATGACCCGCTCCACCTTGCTGGCTTTTGTGATCCCCCTAGATCCGCTTTGGATGGTTCTCCAGCAAGAAAGGTCTTGGAGTCCTTCCCCTTTTTGCCAGAAAGCGTAAGAACTTGGCTTTAAGCTATTTCAAAGGACACTACATATATATGGACGAATATTGCACTCTTTTTCTTTATATCAAAGGTTTCTCTTAGAGCTAGTAAATGTAGAAACAAGTATTTTACCGAACTGGAGACATGAGTTTTCTTAGTCTTGTGTTAATCCATTATCATTGATAAGAAAAAAAAAACTCTATACTGCAGTTCAAAGCTAAGGTTCTGAGGATTGGGCCACAGGCGGAGGGAGGGGGACGAACAAGGGCCATTGCCCAGGATGGCTCCCCCAAAATTTTTTTTACATGTAATATTTTTTATTTTTTTAATTAGGTCTGCCCCCCTTGGCCAACTAAAAATTAAGCTCGCCCCCCTTGCCTGCCTAGATGAATCAGCCCGCCCCCCTTAAGGCCCAAGCAGCCCAGTAACTCAAAATCAAATTAAAAGAATAAGCAGGGAGATATTTATTTGTGTCAAAACTTGAAATCTTACGTTAACTTCAAATTAAAAGAATCGCTATTCTAGTACTGCTTTTCTTTTTGTTCTTTTGCCTTTTATGTTGGACTTAGTTGGGAATTTTGATATCGCAAATGCTGAGAATGGGGGTGGTGTGCTCTTGTTGAATAAGTGATAATTCAATTATTCAAGTGTGATGCGTGTCCAATTTTACCTACTAGAGAATCATTGGTTATATCATTTTATTGTCACTGTCATCATCTAATTTTACATGTCTAACTTCTCCACAGTTTATGAAAATCCAAAGTTGAGGTAAGACTCATTTTCATCTCTCTTTTGTTTGTTTAAGTCTGATTTTTCATAGCCCATGAGATTAACTTGTTTTTAATTAAGGTGGAACTTCTTTTCCATTGTAATTTGTGACGTTTGGATCAAGTTATAGATATATTTCTTCAAAATTTTAGCCAGGTAATGGGCACTTTGAACTACAATTTTTCTGTTTTCTAATTTTTTAAGGGGAGTAGAATAGTTATTTGGATGTTAAAATTGAACTTTTTGTTCAAATTTTTTTCTATTATCATTTACCAAGTATGTATTTCCTCCTTGCAATTTCGGGTTATTTTATTGTTAATAGAGATTCCACTCCTGAGAAGCTCGTGTTCAATAGTACTGTCACACTAAAAAACAGCTATAGCAAGGGTGGAAAGTATCTTTATGCTCTTGGAACCTGGATTCTTTTTGAACTTTGAATCTTTTGGCTTCTTTTTCCAATATGTTTCGTTTTGCTATTGTTTCTTTCAAGAATAATAGAAACACGGTACTTGTTTATTTTTCTCATTTATGCGTTATGTTTTCTTTTTACAGATCCCAACAAATTTAGCAGGACTTATTGAGCATAGAGCACATTCTTTCTGGCAACAAAAGTAAGTATTTCATTTATGAAAGTAAAGAGTTATAGTGCTGAAAATACTTTGTTTCATTTATGTGTTTTGTTTTACAAAGAATATATATACTTTGTTTGTGTGATTAGTTGGTGCTCTATTGGTGTCTTGAACAACAAGAATTTAATCTTTAATGTCACCTTTCAGTATCAGCAAATAGTACGGTAAATGTATTTCAATATTTTTAGTGTTTTTAGTCTTTAATTTTTTATATTTATACTCTTAAGACATTTTTTTGCATTAAGTAGTAATTTTTTTTGTCATTTTTCCTTAAGAGTTTGCCCCCCATTGATTGGGTTTCTGGCTCCGCCACTGGATTGAGCATTGTTATTGCTCCAATAATTAGAGAAAAAAATTTGAAAAAGTTTTTTCTTTTAAATCGTGGAAGACCATGGAGATTTTGGAGGGGCATGGTCTTTCCCGGCTCCTCCCCCGCCTTCCAAGCTTGGCCATCCCTATTTCACTCCTGCCTTATGTGTTAGAAAATTTCCTTAAGGTGACCTAATTGACATATGTAAATAATCTTTTAAAGTTTTAAAGATTATGGTGTTAGTTAAAATAAGATTATGGAATCTGTAGCAGATTCAAATTTAGAACTAATTGGATAAAGATTGCAATTTGATTTCTGATTTAAATTGGAATTCAAATTGTAACCAATTAGATAAAGTTTGCTATTTGATTTTGAATTTGAATTTGCTATTTGATTTTGAATTTGAATTACCTTGATGGAAGGAACAAATTCAAATCTACAACAGATTGAGGGTCCCTGACCTAGCCTATAAATAAGAGGCCTGTGTATACCATCTAATGCATTCTCTGTAAGGCATAGGCATAGGTTGGAAGAGCCTCACTAAAATACTTCATATTCATAAAGTTACTCTGCAGAGATTCTGTTCGAGTTCTGAGCAAGATGGCTGGAGGTAAAGATCCTGTTATATTTATTCCGCTGCATTCACAATCGTAATGATTGATTGTGATTTTACTCTTACATGTGGTATCGGAGCCATCCTTCAAGCTTCTTGTTCAGTGAAGCGATCTACTGATTAAATTCAGATTGTCGCTTGAATCAAGAGCTAAAGGTTCTCTGTATCAGTGTTTTAAAAGAAATTTTTTTTCTTTCTTTGACCGGATCTCTATTATGTTCGGTATAAGTTTTTTTTTTTTTTGTATTTTTTGGTGACAATGCAATTTTGCTAATGCCTGAAACCTTACACGGTGTGCTTTCAGTTACTGTTATATTGCATAACTTTGTTTATGAATTGGAAAAGGCACTACGTTGTTGTTGGTGCAAACAAAAGCATATTTTAAAAAAAAAAAAAAAACCGTATGATTTGGGTTTTGATTTTGCAAAATGTTCATAAAACATCTTCATGAAAACCAAGTTTTTTGATTCATTGGAATGGTAAAATACTGTGTTTTGGTTCTTGAACAAAGAAGATGAAGAGTCACCAGAGGAGGTGACCCTCCCTGCGGCAGCAGGTGGCCGGAGAGGAGCCTCCTCTCCCAGCCACGGGTTAGAAACCCGTGGCCTTCAAAGGCTGCCGGCGATGAGAGGCTCTCGGCCTTCTCGTCGCCGGCGAAGGCTGGTGCAGGCGGCGGCGTCCATTGGGACGCCAGGCAGTGCAGCGGCGTCCCCTAGGACGCCAGGCCGCTGCATGAGTTGCGGCGGCAGTTGCCGCCGCAAGTCTGCTACAAACACAGACCTTCGGGTCTGTGTTTAAGATGACCGGGTCATTGACCCGGTAACCCGGGTAGGGTTACCTACCCGGATAAGTCAGGAGGCCAGCCCAAGGGCCTTGAGGCCCAAAATGCTTCTGACCAGATGGGCTGGACTGACCATTGGGTCAGCCCAAGGCCCTTGAAGCCCAAAGCCCTGACCCGAATGGATCGGGTCAGGCGACCCGCGTGGGCGGGTTGCGGTATGGACCGCCGGTCCGGTCGGACCGGACCGGACCGGCAGATTATATTATTATTATTTTTAAATTTTTAATTTTAATTTTATTTTTAATTTTTTTTAAAAAAAAAAAAAAAAACTTTTATGCTTTTATGCTTGCATTAATTTCTAGAATTATTTGTATGTTCAATGTTTCATTGATTAAATTCTTGAAATATTAGTTTATGCTTGCATTAATTTCTAGAATTATTATGATGTTCAATGTTTAATTGATTAAATTCTAGAAATGTCAATTTACTTTTATGCTTGCATTAATTTCTAGAATTATTATGATGTTCAATGTTTAATTGATTCCATTCTAGAAATATTAAATTTATGCTTGATTTATTATGTGAAAAATCTAATTATATAGATAGGTTGATCATGCATAAAATGTATGATGCCTAGACCAAGCATGATTAAATGAACCTACTAAGGTTAGTGGGAATATGGGGTATGATCGAAGAATACAGGTCAGGGACAGTTCTGGCTAAGGCAAGTCTTGGTATTTAAAGGTCCTCAGACCTACCTCACTTACCTGGGAGCTCCCCTGCTTGTGTTTTAGAAAATACTATTGTCTCACTTTAAAGATTGGTTCATTTTTTTATTCTTGGATTAAGATTAGGCATCTATAAAGTTGACGGATATTGATGAAGTCGTAATTATCATAATGATTTTCGGAGAGCCACAGCATCCCAATTTTATATTGATGATTACATCAAGATTAATATATATGAACTTCATAAAGAGAAATTAATATCCGTGTGGTAACTAAATTATAAAATTGATTACTTTCCCCGCAGGGAAATTTTTAATTTTGTGACTTAGTTAGATTAAAATAATAAATTTTGTATTAACAATAAAATTTTCTTAGGCCCACAGGTACGGAGAATTTTATTCTTAATATTTAAAATTGTTAGATTTAATAATAAAGAGTAAATTTCATGCATATGCAACCTTTGCCCACAGGTAGGTTGAAATTTACTATTAAATTGACATTGGTTGATTTAAATATGGTTACTTCATAGCAATTCAGTAGTTTTATGTTTCTTTGGTTATATTGCAGTTATTCCTTCTTCCCTAATTGATAGTTCGTTGCGTGTTCCAATGCTAAGTGGTGATAATTTTGCTGACTGGAAGCAAAGTTTGCTTTTCACTCTGGGGTGTATGGAATTAGATGAAGCGCTCCGTGTAGTGGAACCCACTATCACGAAATCAAGTACGCCACAGGAGATTTATTCTTATGAACGATGGGAGCGATCAAATCGTCTCAGTTTGATGTTCATTAAATCTCACATCATCAAGAGCATTAGGGGTTCTATCCCTGAAAGCATTAAAGCTAAGGATTTTTTAAAGTCCGTTGAAGAACAATTTGTTACTTCTGAAAAGGCATTAGCCAGCACCCTGATGAGAAAGCTGTCAAGCAAATCAATAAAGAGTTCAACTAGTGTGCGTGAGCACATAATGGAGATGAGAGACATTGCATCTCAATTAAAATCTCTGGAAGTTGAAATTTCTGACTCATTCTTGGTTCATCTAATTTTGAACTCTCTACCAAATGAGTATGGTCCCTTTAAAATATCATACAACACACATAAGGAAAAATGGTCAGTGAATGATTTACTGACTATGTGTGTTCAAGAGGAAGAGAGGCTGAAACTCGAGAAACCTGAGAAACCTGAGAGTTCTCACTTTGTTTCTCGTGCTAAGGGGAAGACCAAGAAAGGCAAGGTTGTCCACAACTTCAAGAAGGAGAACAAGGTGCCAATTAAGATTAATGGCACTAAGGATACTTGTTTCTTCTGTAAGAAGAAAGGACACATGAAGAAGGATTGCCAAAAGTACCTAAAGTGGCTCGAGAAGAAAGGTATATTCCTCTCTCTTGTTTGTCATGAATCTTTAGTTGTTGAAGCTCCTTGCAATACTTGGTGGATTGATTCTGGTTCTACAATCCACATTGTGAATACATTGCAGGGTTTTCTCACAACAAGGAAGCCGAAAAGAAGTGAACAACGAGTTTACTCTGGAAATAAATTGTTCTCAAGTGTGGAAGCGGTTGGGACTTACAGAATAATTTTGAAGACTGGATTTATTTTAGATCTTGAAGATGTATTTTTTATTCCAAACTTTTCAAGGAATTTAATTTCAATTTCAAAACTTGATGTATTGGGTTATGGTTTTTATTTTATAAATTCAGTTTTCAGTTTATTTCGAAATAATCAAGTTATTGGTGGTGGAATAAAAATTGATGGTCTTTACAAAATTGAATTAGATCCCAACTTTGAGAATAATTGTTTGTCAATACATACTATTGGCATAAAGAGAAGGCTTATAAATGAGAATTCCGGTTTGTTATGGCATAGGAGATTGTGACATATCTCCATTGAGCGAATAAAAAGGTTGGCAAATGACGGAGTCTTACAAACTCTTGATTTTACTGACCTTGACACTTGTATAGACTGCATAAAGGGAAAGCAGACTAACAAGTCCACTAAAGGTGCCAGAAGGAGTTCAAAGATTCTAGAGATCATACACACTGATCTCTGTGGACCTTTTCCTACTCCATGTTTCAATGGTCAGAGATATTTTATCTCATTCATTGATGACCATTCACGTTTCATGTATCTCTACCTTATTGATGAAAAGTCTGAGGCGTTGAATGCCTTTAAGACTTATAAGGCAGAAGTAGAGAATCAAAAGGAAACGAAAATCAAGATCGTAAGATCTGATAGAGGTGGAGAATATTATGGAAAGTACACAGAAAAAGGACAAATGAGTGGTCCATTTGCGAAATTTCTTAAAGAGGAAGGCATTGTTGCTCAATACACAATGCCTGGTACACCACAACAAAATGGTGTAGCAGAAAGAAGGAATCGCACACTTATGGACATGGTAAGGAGTATGCTTAGTAATTCTAGTCTCCCTCAGTATCTATGGAGTGAAGCTTTAAAAACTGCTGTGTATATCTTAAATAGGGTTCCATCCAAGGCTGTCCCAAAGACACCTTTTGAGTTATGGAATGGGTGGAAACCTAGTTTAAATCACTTACACATATGGGGTTGTCCTGCTGAAGTGAGGATTTATGATCCGAATATAAAGAAATTAGATCCAAAGACAACCAGCGGATTTTTTATCGGCTATCTAGTAAACTCTAAAGGATTTAGATTTTATTGTCCTACACATAATACTAGGATTGTTGAATCAGGAAATGCTAAGTTTTTAGAGGATATTGAACCTAGTGCAAATTCCCAAAAGGTTGAATTTAAAGAAGCACAAGAGTTGTCTGAATCTTCTCCTTCTGGAGAAAGAATGTTTGTGTTTAGAAAAGATCAAATTGATTATCCTGAACCACAACCAGTTCAAGAAGAGCCAACTCATACAGAACAGGTTCAGACTGAGTCTACCCAACCTCTGCAAGATGTTGAGGAAGTAGAATTAAGACGGTCCTCTAGAATAAGGAAATCAACAATCCCTAGTGATTATGTTGTATACCTTCAAGAGTCTGACTTTGATGTTGGACCTAAAAGGGATCCAAATACGTTTTCACAGGCCATGAATGGAGATAACTCCATGTTGTGGTTTAATGCCATGAAGGAAGAGATGGAATCTATGGCAAAGAATCAAGTCTGGGATCTTGTTGACTTACCAAAGGGAGCTGTAGCCATAGGCTGCAAATGGGTTTACAAAACCAAAAGGGAAGCTTCCGGTAAAGTTGAACGATATAAAGCCAGACTTGTAGCCAAGGGTTTCACTCAAAAAGAAGGCATAGATTATCATGAAACCTTCTCTCCAGTATCAAAGAAGGATTCGTTTAAGATAATCATGGCATTAGTAGCTCATTTTGACTTAGAGCTACAACAGATGGACGTGAAAACAACCATTCTAAATGGGGATCTTGAGGAGGAGGTGTATATGAGACAACCTGAGGGGTTTGATGATAACAGTCAGAAGGCATGTAAATTAAAGAAATCTATATATGGACTAAAGCAAGCCTCCCGTCAATGGTATATTAAATTTCACAAGGTTATTACTTCATTTGGATTTTTGAAGAAACTTGTGGATCAATGTATATACCTTAAGGTCAGTGGGAGTAAAGTAATCTTTCTAGTCCTTTATGTAGACGATATTTTACTTGCAACAAATGATTTGGGTTTGCTATATGAAACTAAAAAATTTCTGTCTAAACACTTTGAAATGAAGGATTTGGGTGAAGCCTCTTATGTCATTGGCATAGAGATTCATAGAGATAGAAAACAGAAAATATTACAACTGTCTCAGAAGGCCTACATTGAAAAAGTTTTAGAGAGATATGATATGAGCAAATGTGCTCCTAGTGTAGCACCCATCATTAAAGGGGATAAATTCTGTTTGGATCAATGTCCCAAAAGTGAATTGGAACAAGAACAAATGAAAGGTTTACCATATGCATCTGCAATCGGCAGTTTGATGTATGCTCAGGTCTGTACTAGGCCTGATATTGCATTAGCAGTTGGTATACTGGGAAGATACGTGCTATGAAGTCACTACACAGGCATTATGGTTAAGTGGTCTCAAAATTATTGAGTCTGTTGAGAGACCAATTAAGATCTTATGTGACAATTCTGCGATAGTATGCTTTTCAAAGAATCATAAAAGTGGAAGCAGGAGTAAACACATAGATATCAAGTATCTTAGTGTGAGAGAAAACATCAAGAGACGTGATGTTTCTATAAAGCATATAAGTACTAAGTTGATGCTTGCTGATCCCATGACTAAAGGTTTACCGGTAAAACAGTTTAAAGGTCATGTGGACCATATGAGGCTTGCAAATTCATTTTGTACTTAGTTTCTCTCAAATTTTGAATTACAGACATGAAGTTATTGTAATAAAGATTTATTGCGCAAATTCTTTATTATTTATTGTTATCTATGGAGATAAATAAAATAGGACCTGAATGACTTATAGGAAGTTCATTCATAAAGTTTTGATTCCCATAAAGTACTCATATAATGAGTATTGTGCTGGTAATACATGGAAGGGACGACCGATTATGTTACGGTTTTACCGCTATGATTCGTGTGTAGCATTCATTATGTGGGTGGGAGGATTCCATAAACAGTTGGCCATACTAAAGAACTCCAGACACCATTAAGACATATGTCGTCAAGGTCAAGTGGGAGAATGTTAGAAAATTTCCTTAAGGTGACCTAATTGACATATGTAAATAATCTTTTAAAGTTTTAAAGATTATGGTGTTAGTTAAAATAAGATTATGGAATCTGTAGCAGATTCAAATTTAGAACTAATTGGATAAAGATTGCAATTTGATTTCTGATTTAAATTGGAATTCAAATTGTAACCAATTAGATAAAGTTTGCTATTTGATTTTGAATTTGAATTTGCTATTTGATTTTGAATTTGAATTACCTTGATGGAAGGAACAAATTCAAATCTACAACAGATTGAGGGTCCCTGACCTAGCCTATAAATAAGAGGCCTGTGTATACCATCTAATGCATTCTCTGTAAGGCATAGGCATAGGTTGGAAGAGCCTCACTAAAATACTTCATATTCATAAAGTTACTCTGCAGAGATTCTGTTCGAGTTCTGAGCAAGATGGCTGGAGGTAAAGATCCTGCTTTATTATTCCGCTGCATTCACAATCAAATTGATTGATTGTGATTTTACTCTTACATTATGATCCCAACCACTCTTGTCATTAAGAATTCAATTTGGAGTCGTTTCTATTGGTGGTCTCACTACAAGTTTGATGTTCAGAACTCATTCAAGGGAGAAGAGTAATAGATCAAGGAAAGTGATACGAAGATATTGTCAAGAATTCTGGCTGATCCGTTAACATAACTCACGAGACAATGATCTTGGTAGAGAATTTTTTGGCTGGAACGTCTGGAAGTAAACAGAAAATTCAGGACAACTTGGTTTCAACTTTCCTTTCATGCTGGCCTTTAAGATACAATACCACATATAGTGCGGATAGAACTAATTAATGAATGGCTAATGACATCTGATAACATAGATGCCTGCTTGGCTGGGAGTGAAATTGCTTTTTTGGCCTATATTAAAGTGTGGATTGAGAAAAGAACAGTGTCATTTTTTTTGTTTTTCTATTATCCAGTCGCCTTGATTATCTGCTCCATCGCCTGTCCATTAGGTTTTGACTGCATGAACTATGTCAGCCTCTCGTATATCTAACCTCTTGCATGCAGTGCCAAACTGCCAGCCAAGATGGCTCTGGTATGCAGCAGGACCATGGCAACTGGGGTAACTCTGCTGTCTGCGTGTACCGGATCGATCGACGTAGATCGTTGGTCTGGTGATGGTGAGTTAGGCGGGCAAACCTATTGATTCAAGGGGCTCACTTCCATTAATGGCCCAACGACGACTTCTGTGGTCATGAGCGTGGGATACATGTATGATAAAATCTGCACCGTTACTATGGCGACAAGTTCTCCATCTTAATTAATTGATTTCTGCTTATGTGCCGACAATCCAATCAATAGCGTTTGGTCCGGTCTACTTTGGACAAAGCCATTCTCGGAAGCTTTCAGGCAGTTGCCTGATCACTTAGAATCTGAAGGCAATTCTGTCGTCAAAATGACAGACAAAACTCGTTAGTACATATCTTGTGAGATTTAGAGTGGACGTTGTCCCTGTCGACAATGTTGAGCGTGAAAAGAAGCACGAAAACTGCATTAGTCAGATGAATATTTAACATGGTGAAACTTACCGCAAAGAAATGTGGAATTCAAAGCTGTGCATGCTGTAAAACATGAATATATGCTTAGGCATGCATGGTGTGAACTTCTGTATCGCTGCCACAGGCGGAGGCGCGCGGCATTTCACATTTGATCGTGGTAGGATAAGGAGTTTACTTGTTCCCATGTTCACTCAGTTGTCCATTTCAATCAACCTCTATCTTGTGGAGTAAAGATGAATACCAAAAGTTTCTAAGATCAACAAGTTGCTGAAGGATTGCATGGGATCTATATAACGCACTTATCCTAATCGAGCCAATTATGATCAGTCGAATATTTGTGTAATTACATTTGTAGTTTCTGACATTTTCTAGAATTTGATTTTTTTTCTTGTGTTTTGTGAGTGCTTTATGAGTATTTTTTTCCTGTCTTACAGTAATTTCTACAATAACTGTACATTGAATGTACACTCGTTTGTGGTAGTTTATTCCAGAGTGGAAGAGTTTGTTGCCACTAAAACTAGGGCGGTACATGTTGCGCCCGACCCGAACCGACCGAATGGGGTCGGGCAGGCCCAAGATATTGGAGCCCACCTATATTCAGTCGGGCCTCGATATAGTGAGGCCCGACCCAACCCGCCTGATATTACACTAAGAGCATTCCTAGTAGCTTATTCAAATTTGACTCTCTATTTTAACCAAAAAGTACACTTCTCTATTTTAACTATCAACTTTTTAAAAACACCCACAGCAGCTTCTCTATTTTAATCATCTACTTTTACTATTCTATTTAAATATTATTATTCAAAGAGTTCTTTATTATTTCTCTAACATTTATATTTTTAATATTCGTTTTATTGTAACGGTTATATTTTTGAATATTTGTCTTATCCTAAAAATGGTGGATTTTTTAATTTTTGTCTTTTCCTAACGCTCAGTATTTTTTAAGTTTATCTTATCTCAACGATTAGATTTTAAAAAAAATTTCTTATCCTAACGGTCATATTTATAAATAGTCGTCTTATTTTAACGATCATATGTTTAAAAATGTATTAAGTTAGTCTTTATTTAGTTTAAAATGTATTAAGTTAGTCTTTATTTAGTCTAAAATGTATTAAGAAAAGAAAAAAATAAGAAAAATATTAATATTTTATTATAGAGAAGTGAACAGTGGTTATCTAAATATAGAGAACCACTGTTCACATGTTAAAATTTTTAGCTAAAAACTGTTAAAATAGATAAGCTGTTAAAGAGTGTTTTTTGGCTTTTTTGTTAAATTGGTTCTCTATTCTAACCAAAATGTTAGAATAGAGAACCTACTAGGAATGCTCTAAGGAGCTGATTCAGAACTCTAAGCTGGTCCCGATTCCTTCTCCTTCTCCTCGTGCTGCCGTGCCTCAAGCTAGTGGTTCAAGACTAAATGACAGCTGCATGGTATAGTACTCTACTCATTCATTTTAGGATGTCCCATAATTCAGAGGCAAACTATGGTTGGCGAGAGAAAAAACTCAGACCATTAAAATTCTGATATGCCATTTCAACTACCATTGCAGGCTTTGAGTGCAATAACAGAAGATTTTATAGATATCTGTGTGACTGTCATATATAGGCATCACATGCAGTTTTCTACCTGCCAAGATCAGTACTTTGAGTGGCAGTACACCTAGATAACGCTGTGTAATTCATGTCAGCTGTACAGTATTCAGCTGCCTTCCTGAATCAAGGTAGGAGTCCAAGATTTCATAAGCTGCGACCAATGGGAAGGCCACTGATGAGCCCAAGTGTAGGGTATCCTAGTGACAACAGATGCTGAAACATTTGACAGGAACCTTGCAGGTTGACCTGATCTTTTTTGCCTTTTCTTTGACCTCGTTCTCTTCACTTCTCATTTTCTCTTCCGCCTGTACTCTTGCTCCTCCTGCAATCAGGTCGATCCTAGCTATCTTGCTTTGGTAGTGTTGTACAGTTAAAGCCCTTCTCTGCTCTAGTTCACCCTGCAAATTCCAATATCTTGTGGGTAATCATAGATAAACTCAGTAAGTGAACATAAAAAAAATTGAGGCAAAACCTTTCTCTTTTCCATCTAAGTTTAGCTTGCATCTTCTTCTCATTCTCCCAATCACGTATGCTGGAATTCGTCTTCTCAGACCTGAAATTTGATTTTATCATAATATGTCGTCGCAGAAGTTTAAGCAAATTGTGAACTATGGAAATTCTGTAAGGTTCTAGTGTTTCAAACTGTAACAATTGAATCTTTGGATTTCAAAAGAGTGAACCATTTTCAAATCGTTTACGGTTTCTTAATCTTTTCCATCGTAGCTTTCTCCCAAGCATCTGCTTTGGTTTCCGCATCATGGTGTAGTGATGAACTACCCACATGGTTCCGGTATCCATCTCCTGAAGGTCTCACGGAGGACGAACGACTTGGAAACCTTGTTGGAAAAGTCCTCTCTTGCGCCTCCTTCTACCCCATTGACTTATTTAACGAAACTGCATCTGTTGCATATACAATCTTTTAATTTTCGGGCAAATAATTTCCATGAAAAGCCATTCTTCCATGAAACGAGAATAGGCGTGGGTTATAGTGTGAGTTTAGTGTCGTGTGAGTGGAGTGAGTACACGGTGTGGATTAAATGAGTGGAGTTGGACGGACGGATTTCCGCCAGCACATTAATGAGTCCTGCCCGACCCGCACAGTAACTCACCCCGGCAAAAATCTCACACAACCCGAATAAACCCCGAATTCTTCCCTCAATTTCGACTTTTCCCATTCAAATTTGGGCGTCCACGTTGAAAGCACCTGCGAGCCCGCCCTAGCCTTCGACCTGTGTTCTCAGATTTGGGGAAGAAAGCATTGGAGCCGTAGCCTTCGTCTTGGAGCTCCCACTTCGTCTTGTGAACTGTGCCTTGGTATTCTGGTATTCCCATTTCTCTCATTTGTGCAGTTAATTTTTATTGATTAATGGACTTAGATTCAGATGCTAAGCACCACATGTTCGGTAAGCAAATATTTCCCAGCAATGACATGCTAATTATTTATGTTTAATTCTCTGGTTAAACATAACGTAGACAGAAATTGAATTTTGAAATTCCATAATGAATATGTTTCTTTTCCCATCTATTCGTTGAATTTCTGTCCTAGATAATTTTTCCTCAATTCCTCTTCCCCCGATTGAAACCTGAAAATGTTCATAACAAATTACAAACTTACTTTATCCTCTAAGAGAAATGTGGGAGCAAAGGGCACTCCAGATATTTCCAATCACCCCCACTATAAGCTTTTGAAAGCTATAAGTTGGTAAGAAAACAGAAAGATGCAGTCTAACATGGATTCAATAACATCGATCAGCTGCAATAACCGAACTGAAGACTCATTCATTACCATTACCACAAAATAATAATATACAGAGTTCCTAGTACCACTACCAATATAAGACATCTACAGGTTATGTGTACAACAATAATTTCAGATTGATTCAATAAAAGGCATTATTATTGCGAATAAAGTTTCAGCCTTATACCATCATGCTAAGAATGTCCAGAGAATTAATTTATTCCACAATTTCTCTGCCCCATATCCCACGACAGGAAATGAAAAGTGACAACAGTAGATATTGTTCTATTCCAAGAGTCAAGTCAATCTTAGTAGCTAGACATTAAGCCCATAAATATAGTCTCTAGAACGAAGATCCACTATCTGGCAAATAGAATTTCGCATATCTGGCAACCAAAGAATGTCAAACTTTAAAAAACTAGTGAGAATAAAATATTAACAGATTCACATATCTGGCAACCAAAGAATAAAATAAGTGAGAAATGACGTCATAATCTAGGTCTCAATGTTTTGTTGAGTTGGGATGCATTATCCTTGTGAAGTGGTTTGGGTTTGGCTGGACTACAAAGTCAATTCAAAGAATGTCAAACTAATCTGACATTTACCCAAAAAACATATTTTCATATTTCCCCGAAAGCCAAACAAGGTTTAAAGTAATTTTGAGAACTCCAGAAAGGCCTTAAAACAAGTTGCAGGTTACAAGTAGAAAGACATTGTTGGTGGAAGCGAATCCTTCCAAAACGCAGTAGGGTTTCTGGCTACAACGCAATGAAAACCAACCACCCTCTGTTTTTTGGCACCACAAGGTCCTTGTACTTGTGGTAGGGTTTCCTTTCCAGAACCTGCCTTTTGAGGAATCATTTCCTTCATCCACTCCAAACGATTGCATTCAGAAAAATACTTCACCAAGAGTCATACAATTGAACAGAAACATATAGAGTTCTAAATTATTACTATAGCTGGAAAATAAAAGCGATATCAGTTGCAGTAAAACACAACAAAAGATCTGGATACTACATCAAAACCAATCCAAAGACCATTAACATCCTACGCAACAAGGAAGGGCAGAACAGTCAACATGAAGTCCTCATAACTGAAAGTAGTTGAACCAGTGTATGTTTTGTCCTTCTGCTTGAATTTCTCAGTAAGTCCCTGCAAAACACATTATAGCTGAACGAGTGGCTTTTTTCTATACAAAGCTCGTCAATGTCAAAATCACATATCAAATCTGTTAATATTTCCAAATCTGCAACTAAGAAATCTGTTAATGTTGTTAACTTCTTGCAAATCCACAACTAAGAAAATAAACAACCTAGATTGGAATCCTAGTTAATATGTAAATATCAAATCTGGAAAAAAAACGAGTAAATATCAAGGATTCAAACGAGCAGTATCTGTAAAATATCAAAGGAGCAGTATCTGTAAAATATCAAACGAGCAATATCTGGAAAAACAAAGCTGAACCAAAGCCTGTACCTTCCACAGGAGCTCGAATGCTGAAGACGCGAAGTGGACTCGAAGTGGGAACTCGAAGGCTGAAGGCTAGGGCTCGCTTCAGCTCAAATTTTGGGGGGGGGAAAGGTCGAGATTTGGGGGATGCGGGGAGGAGTCGACTTTTGGAGCCGGGTCGCGGGTTTTGTCCGGGTCAACAATCGGGTCGCCTCATTAATGCGCTGGCGAGCTACAAGCCGTTCGATGAAGCCCACAAGATCCTCACCGTCGACTCACACCACTCACACCCTCCGGAACTCACACAGTAACTCGAGCCGACGAGAATATCCCATATTTGAAAATCTTCTAGTCGCACTACCAGAACTTGGTAGGCCAGTTGTACTATCATCTTTTCTACTCTTAATCATTGTCCGTGAGGTTTCAAGTTCCTCTCTCATCTTCTTCTGAATTGCTGATTCAGCTTCTTCAAGAGAGTGAATTGCAAATGCAGCTGCTGCAACTGCAGTTTTGAACCCAAGGTCTTCTGAATCATAATCCTGACTCACTTGGCCTGAAAAGTGTCTCTCGTACCAGCCCTGCTCCTTGCTATCTAGAAAAAGCTAGTCAATGAGATATTCTCGTTTTCTTATGTGTCCTGCATTTTCATGCGTCTCTGTTTCAGTGACTAACCACGTCACTACAAATTGGGATCTTCTTTCGCCCAACTCATTGTTGTAAAGATGGAATTTGAGAAGTTTCAGGCATAAAACAGACAGATAAAGCATAAGCCTATCTCTTCTTAATTTCCTAACATGTGATTCACATCCATAAAGGTAGATTATGCAGATGCGGGCAATTCTGTGAGAAGGAAAAAAGACTTTTACCTTTATTGAAGGATTCTATTCGATGGCGTGGAGGTGTCGGTGTTCTTTCTCCAGTGCCATTCAAATCTTCCTGCTTTTCTGTTAGAAATGAAAATTTTAAGTAAGAAAAATTATTTATACCGATAAGTGAGATATCTAATATGAGAATGTCCAATTGGATTTATTAATTTTTTTACTTATATTGATGAGGTTATATAAAAGATTTATTTACAATGAGGTTACATAAAAATTTTATTTATAAGTCATTGAATACAATAGTCCACATTGCTTTAGCAATATGAAACTCTAACTTTAATACTCTCCTGCAAACTCAAGGTGGACACACATTGAGTTTGTATTTACAAAAATAATTCAAGGATAAAAAAAATAACGTCGGAAGATCGCCGGACTGATGTTGGAAGGTCGTCGGTCTAAAGGCAGAAAGTCGTCAGTTTGATGTCGGAAGGTTGCCGAACTGAAGCCGGGGAGGTCGCCGGTCTGAAACTGGAAGGTCACCGGATGAATGCAGGAAGGTTGTCGGACTAATGCCGGATGGTCGTCGGACTGATGCCGAGAAGTGCCAGAAGGTCACCGAAATAATGCCGAAAACATTGCTCTAATACCATGTTAGAAGTGAAAATGTTAACTAAATTAAAAATTATTTAATGAAAGATGGAGAACATAGCAACAGAAGGAGAAAGTTTCCCGAGTTATCCCCACTACATTTTCAATGATGCGTATGCTGTGTTCTTTTCTGGTTATAATGCTTTGCATTCCTGTTTAGGACGAAGATATAAATTTGTTGGTTCTGGACAATACATTGAAAGTTTAACGTTTTGGTAAACACTTGCCAAGAAAATACAAATTTCAGTTGAGTCAGAGGTACCTCTTTTGCTTAACCAAAAGATCCATTGTCCAAATTCTCTGCTGTTGATTTCCTGTCTGATGTATCTGGGCTATTCAATGGGGGTGACTGGTTGTCTGCAAAGAAGACTAGAACACGCGGATTGGTATGAATACTTGGGCTGATTTTAGCTCATGAACAGGAAGGGTGGCAAGCAAGGTAAGATATGCTTTGCATACACCTGCTGAGGGAAGCAAGAGATTTTCTTCTCTCCTATAAGCCTAAATTTGCTAGTTGTTTCCATTTTTGACTCCTTGCTTGGTTTCTCTCTGTTAAAGACATCTTTGGCACAGAGTCCTCTAATATACCTCTATGGTTAGGTTATACTGAGGCTGCAAAGAATGAAAATGGAACCTAGCAAAAGGATGCAACATATTCCCCCCAATTTGGCCATTTCATGCTGTTATTCCTTATTCCAATTGTATGCATGGTTATAATCTTGCAAACCCAGGCTTGCCAAAAGATGGATTCCGGTGGCCCACCTGAGCAGGCAACTTATGTGTTGAGAATTGTGTAGTCCCACATTACTTAGGCAATGTAGGCATGTGAGACTTTTGGGTTATAAATAATCTCCCTTACGTAACATTTTAAATATGAGTGAGTTAACAAAATTAATCTGATTGGGTATTCCCATAATTGGATGTCTCATTTATCAAAGTTTTAAATTTTTTATTTCTAACATGGTATCGGAGCAAGGTTTTCGGCTTTAGTCGGGTTACCTTCTGGCGACCATCTGACTTAGTACCGGCAATCTCCCGGCTTAGTACTAGCAACTTTCTCGGCTTAGTACCGACGACCATCCGGCTTAGTACCAGCGACCATCCGGCTCAGTACCGGCAACTTTCTCGGCTCAGTACCGACGACTTTTCCGGCTCAGTACCGGCGACCATCCGGCATAGTACCAGCGATCATCCGGCTCAGTACCGACAACTTTCTCGGCTCAGTACCGACGACTTTTCCGGCTCAGTACCGGCTCAGTACCGGCGACCATCCGGCTCAGTATCGGCGACTTTCCCGGCTCAGTACAGGCTTTCTCCCGGTTCATTACCCGCAACTTCCCGGCTCAGTACCGGCAACCTTTGAATTATTTTTTTCCTGTAATTATTTTTTGTAACTCCAAACTCAAGGTTTATCGGTTTGTCCACCTTGATTTTGCGGGGGAGTGTTGAGAATTGTGCAGTCCCACATTGCTTAGGCAATGTGGGCATGTGAGACTTTTGAGTTATAAATAACCCCCCTTATGTAACATTTTAAATATGAGTGAGTTAACAAAATTAATCCAATTGGGTATTCCCATAATTGGATGTCTCACTTATCAAAGTTAAATTTTTTATTTCTAACATTATGTAATCTAAACTGACCCTTAGTCTCACTGTTAAACCTGTTGCTTAGCAGGCTAGGAAAGTGTTAAATGAGAGCCATAGGGATCAATTCGTTAATTTGAAGAATTTTGGTTGCGTTGCTTTGGTTTCTTAGTTCTAACACATTGGCTAAACGTTTGACGGGTGATCCACTTGGGATTATTCCTCCCCTTGGTTTGTAATGTTTTCACAATTGTAGGTGCAGCGAGTTGAAGGGTAAGCCACGCGATATTATTTTTGAAGATTATTATTATTATTTTGCTTAAATATTTATCACTTTCTACATTGTTTACTTTTAACAAATCAGCCTTTAAGGTATAATTTTAAATAAAATCGATCATTCTAGTCTATTTTTCAGACATATGATCATTTCGTTCACATAAAATTAATAGACTAATAAAAGACATGAGGTCAGGGTTGAGATATATATTGCTGGGTTTGATAGCCTATTTGAGACTCATCCTTGTTATCGACTAATTTTTTTTATAGACAAAAGGATCAATATATTTGAAATTTGAATCACAAGGACTGATTCATTCAAAATTGTACCTCAGGATTAATTCGTTAAAAATCAATACCAATTGTATCAGTAATTAAACATTTCGTTTTAGGGTAAGTTATGTTTTTCAAGCTTGATACCTTCCAAAATATCGAAAATTCATATAAGGTTGGGCTGGCCCAAAAAAGGAACTGCAAACTTCGGGTTGGCCCCAACTTGTCCAGGTTGAGTTAGCCCGGTCCACAATGTTTTGTGCGTGTGTTTACGTGCCAAATCCCGGCACGTGCACCTCAACCTCGCCTCACCTCACCTCCGTCCCGCTTCTTTCCCCGCCTAGTCCCTCCATTTCGAACTCTCACTCATTCTCTGTCATTTCTGACTCCGTGAAACCTAACTGATGGATATCACGGAAGAGCAGCGAAAGAGAGCGGAGGCAAACCGCCTCGCGGCCCTAGCGAAGCGAAAGGCCCTCCAAGAATCCTCCGGACTACAACAACAACAGCAACTCCCACAAGAGCCCTGGAAGCTCTTCAAGTGCCGTAAGCTCTCCTCCGAAAAACGACCCGAGATTTTGTCTGCCGACCCAGTTTCGAAGACTCCTTCGGTCGAAAAGTTCCTGGCCAGGCTCGAGATCTGCTCGCCCGACTCGTTCTCCGCCACTCCTGAGGCCGTCCAGGGATCTGTATATCCGGGAGAGGAAGAGTGCTTACGCAGACTAAACGATTGTCTATCCGATGTATGTTGGGTTCCTTTTTGTTTTTCTTTGGGTCGCAAGTAAACGGTTGACAAGGGGAAAAAAAAGAGTGCTAGTTTTTGTTGTTCTAATTTCCATCTCTTCTTCGTAGCATTTCCCAGCAATCGAATTCATCCCGAGTGTTATTTGTCTTGTTTGGGCATCATATAATCAAAAGCATTGTCCCATTTTCTCAGCAACCAGTGTCAGATATTTTTTTTTACAGAAGTGTTATTTACGGAATTAAATCCATTTCTTGGATTTCTACATTGGTCCTCAGCAAGGAATTCCATGCATTGAAGTTTACCTGTTACATTTGCTTAATTTGTACAGGTTTTTCGAACAATTCTATTTAGTGATACGGGGTTTGAGTTGCCTTCCGCTAGTTTAAAAGGTCTCCCTTTATCCGCCTTACTTATAATTGGATCTGCTTTTAGCCTAGAGGTTAATATATTTAGATTGAAATGAGGTCTGTTGAGTTTTTTGGTCTGTCTTTTCGAAGAATGTGATCTTATAAAAAATCGCAAGGCAGAGAATCAAAATCAATCCAAACTTAATGACATGGAAGACTTATTTTTTGAAGTGTAATTTTAAAGGTGTCTTAACACTTTACTGGGTACAGGATAAATGAGCTTAAGTTTCTGTTGGTTTGCATTCTCTTAGGTCATGCCATCGCACTACACACAGAATCACGGGGGTGTGAAGGCCTGTGTTTATAAGCTGAAGGATTATACTTCTGTTTTGAGATTTTTGAAGAGCTGCAAAAGCATTGAGGTCGAAGAGATACCTTGGGCGACACTTAATGTTGTTGAGAGGCTATGTCATTCATTTACCTCAGGGCGATGGATACCTTGCAGGCCAGAGCACTTGTCTGATGAGAAGGTTGATGAGTTGATGGGCAAGCTACCAAAGACATTGCTGGACACACTCTTGCCCTTCCAGCTTGAAGGTGTGAGATTTGGTTTGCAGAGGGGTGGTCGGTGCCTTATTGCAGATGATATGGGCCTTGGAAAGACACTGCAGGTATATCCACCGACTAATGTGCCTTCAGTGTATGTGCCATCACTGATGTCGCTGTTCAGGAATATAAAGGATTTGTACTAGAGTTGCCTCATTCATTATAACATTATATATCACAACTAGCTAAGGCATTAGACTTAACATTTGATAGGGAGATATTGTTGTGACTGGTTAGGGAGATATTGTTGTGACTGGTTATGTACAATAATGGATTCTTCTATAATTTGAAGTTTTCTTTTAAGATGGCATGGCACTTATAACTGTTTGCATGCTGATCTCTATTCAGGCTATTGCTATTGCGGGCTGTTTCATGAATGAAGGTTCTATACTTGTTGTTTGCCCAGCTGTTTTGCGCTTTTCATGGGCAGAAGAATTGGAACGTTGGCTTCCCTTTTGTTTGCCTGCTGATATCCATCTTGGTAATATTTGATCACCATCTGTTTCCCCTCTTTTTTTTTGGTCGGTGAAGTTGGGGAGAGGTTGGTAGCAGAGAATGTTAACATCTTTGCTTTTAGTAAATTGTTGTCATTGAAATCATTCGTAGAAAGAACATTTTGCTAAGTAGTTTACAAGTCCAAGCTTATAAGATGGGTCCTTCAAGAAGACAAGAGGAATAGAAATTGTTCTGGTAGTAAAGATGTAGTAGTGTTACGCATTTCTTAACTCCTCATTAAAAAGATATATGCATTACATCCTTGCTGCAAAACTAAACCAACAGAGTACTTCTGTCAAAATGATTTAAATGTAGCTGAAAAATGTGTAGGGGATGTTAATTAGTGATTCAATGTAATATCGAATTCCGTTTGGGTATCTGTTCATATCTTTAATAAAGATGAATATTGTCTCTAAATTAGAACTCGTGTGCATAAACCTTGAGAATTAGGGTAGAAACAATTTTTTAATATTAATGGAGCCTCCATTTGTTCTTTGATTTCAGCTCTTTTGCTAGAAATAGTTTGTTATTCCAAGTGCTTATGTGTTTTTTCCGATCTCAGTTTTTGGCCATCGAGACAATCCTGCGTATTTAAATAGATGCCTCAGAGTTGTGGTTATCTCTTATACTATGCTTAATCGTTTGCAAAAGAGCATGCTTGAGAAAGAATGGGCTTTCCTAATAGTCGATGAATCTCACCATATGCGGTGTTCTAAGAAAGCATCAGAACCAGAAGAGGTACAAAATGTCTTCTATTTCTAGGCATACGAGGAAGTTTATTGGTTGATTTATTCTCTTCTTCTTACCTATTTGATGCAAAATTATTGGTGATCCCTTACTAACATTTAACTAAGATGGAACTTCTATTGCATCATAAAAAAATTTTGATACCCCACCAGGCTTGACCGATTAACAAAATGGAAACAATGGAATCAACGCAATTATAATCAAGGAACCAATTCCACCTTTTTACTTTTGGCAAACATTTCACCATTACCATAGCTTTTGATTTTCTTATAAAAAAAATATTTAACAAATTTCTTAGGAATTTGTCAGAAGCTATTACAATTTCACTTTGGAAACATTATCATATGGAAAAGAAAATATTGACCCACCATTTGTGGCATGCTTTTATTCATTATCTTCACATTCTTTGAGAATAAATAGTGACACTTTCTTATTTCAGAGCATTTCTTCTGTTGTTTTTGTTGTACCTGCTACAAAAGAGTTTTCCAATATTGACAATCTTAAAGGTGTAGTTTTAAATATGGTAGTATGATGGGTGATTGGAGAACCAATGAGATCCGTGGCTCTCATGGTGTGAGCCTATGGAAACACATAAGCGAAGGATGGGCTTTCTTGTATGGGAATACCCGTTTTGTGGGAGCCTCCTTAAGCTCGACCCACCACTACTCACTGGAGAACAAACTCTATCCCACTTGACAAGATGAAACTTATGCTCATTTCCATCACTCCCCCACGAAAATTTCTTTTGAATCATCTCCAATCTGTTGGCCACCCCAATAGGGATTGGGAAGAAAGACATATAATAAGTTGGGAGACAAGAGAGGGTAAACTTGATCAGCGTAAGTCTACTACCCTTCGAAAGGGAGGTTATTGTGAATAAGTATGGTAGTGTGATGGGTGATTGGAGAACCAATGAGATCCATAGCTCTCATGGTGTGAGCCTATGGAAACCCATAAGCGAAGGATGGGCTTTCTTCTATGGGAATACCTGTTTTGTGGTGGGTTGTGGTCTGAGTCAGATTTTGGCATGATCTTTGGTGTGGAGAGAGGCATTTGAAGCTTGCTTTCCCTCTTCTGTTCTCCTTAGCAAGGTGTAAGGAAGCGACGATGGCGGATTGTTTGGAGGGGGGTCCGATCATGGGGTGTAAAATATTTAGTTTGCTAGAACCGCCAATGATTAGGATATTGTAGAATTTTCTGCTTTATACTCTTCTTTACTCTGTGGTCCTTAGGAGAAGAGAAGAAGATAAATTGGTATGGAAGGGTAATAAGAAATGGGTTTTTTTGGTGAAGTCGTTGTATGAGATCCTTCTTGGTGGTTCGGACGAGGCATTTCCATGGAGGCAGATTTGGAGGACCGCGGTCCCGCCGAGAGTTTCATTCTTTGTGTGGGAGGCGGCTCAAGGGAAGGTTTTGACCATTGACAACTTAAGGAGGAGGGGTCTTTGCTTGATTAACTGGTGCTTTCTTTGCAAGAGAGATGGGGAATCTATGGACCATGTGCTTATCCACTGCTCGGTAGCTAGAGAATTGTGGGTGCACTTGCTCAATATCATTGACTACCCTTGGGTAATGCCTAAAGGGGTGGGCGAGGTGCTGAAGTGTTGGAAGAGGAAATTTGACAACCCTTTGGCTTTGGCTGTGTGGAAAATGATACCTTTGTGCATTTGGTGGAGCTTGTGGAGGGAGAGGAATGACAGATGCTTCGAAGATCCGGAGTTGTCTCTAGAGCATTTGAAGGGCAAGATGTTGCAGACTTTGTTTTTGTGGGCTAATGTTGTGTTGGGGTCTCCTTTTATAGACTTATATGATTTTATCATTTTTCTAGCTTTTTTTACTGTAGATGGTTCAGTATAGCTCCTTGTACTGTTCTGTCACCTTTTTACTTTAATAAAGCTTTTCTTACTGATAAAAAAAAAATTGTTGAGCATGCATCATACTTTTTTGCTTAGGGTGTGGAATAATTCAACCATGTATGCATTTGAATATGAAGAGAAGGATTACTTACTACTAGGTCGGGTTTGATGTGAACCAGTGGAGGCACCATATGTTCCTATTGGGAAATATATTCTACTTAAGTATGTCTCGATGACCAAACGATCAGGTATACCATGCCATGTATGACCCTCTTTCAGGAAGGAAAAAGAAGGATGCGAGAGTTTCAGCCAGGTTGGAGTTTTTATTTTCTTTGGACTTCATGGGGGAAAAGGAAAGAATTTTGTATTTCCTTCATATTGTTGGTAGAATTTGTTTACAACAAAATATAAAAAAACCAGCTTTAATTTAATGAACTTAAAGTAGGAGTACATGATGAAAAAGTTTCAGTCATGCTACTCAAATAAAGCATGTTATTGTCATGCATTGCCTACTGACCGGAGAGGACCAATAACAGGTCATATGTCAGTTAAATGCAAAACAAACAAAATAAATATATCTATTCTACTCAACACTTGTTCTTCTGTTATGAAATATATCCAAGATGGAGCAAAACAGAACTTATTGTGTTAAATTGAAATTTCAGCATAAAGGTTTGTACAATAGAAAGTTTCCCAAGAACAGCAAAACCATATACTGACAAAGCGTTGACAAACAATGGAAAGAAAATCCTCCATATAGTCATCAAAAGCAACTCATCCCATTAATTATCAAAATGCAACTCATTGTTCTTGACTGCATGATGGCACACTGTCAAGGAGGAGTGGTAGACATAAATGACTTCTTATTCTAATGAGAATATTTTTAATGGATGTGAGAGTTTTGTTTGGCCCTGGAAAGTCTTTACACACTGACTGATAACAGGGTTAAGGATCAGCTCCCAAGTATATAGAGTCTGCCATTCTATTGGCCTTCATTTTCTGGACTCAAAAATATGTGGGATGGGAGAACCGTAGGAGTCCACCTATATGAATGGAATGGTTGACAAGCACATTCACAATAGAATGTTTTTTTACTTAAAATCAATTATGTCATGTTTTAAAAGGAGGGAGAACCACTTGTTTGTTGTGACTTTGGGTTTTTGCTAGCATTATGGTCTAACCTTTTCTCCATATAATTTTGAAGTGTGCTGTGCTGATTGAATTTTTTCCATGAGACAATTTAAGAACTTACGTCTTCCCTGTCGTGCTATATCATGTGTCTTATTTGAAATCAGCGTATATGTATTACTAACGATGTGGTTGCTGAGCGTTTGGTGATATCCTTGAATCATCGTTGTGCCTTTTTACAAACATACTTCTACCAGAGACCATATGGTTTACTGTAAGGAAAAAATTATTGCCAATTAACATAGGTCCATCTCAAAGAGTTAACCCTTTCTTGCAGTTTGATTTTCATTTTAAAGAAATGTGCATGTATCCGTTTCAAGGTGACCTTTTTTGATGTGGCACTAGTTTGGATAGAAATAGTTGCTTAAGGTGTGATACATATTTGCCTTGTGCTTCCTTTTTCCTGTAATAACTGTTAGGGGAGATGCTCAATATGAAGAAACATATTATCTGCAGAATTCCCTTTTTAACAAATGTCTCTAAATTTCTGGGTGTCATGGCTTGTCGGTTATATTTTCATTAGCGGAGACCCGTTACCACATGTTCTTGTTTCTTGCTTGTTGACAGTTAAAGGCTGTTCTTGATATGGCTATGAAGGTCAAGCGCGTAGTTCTATTATCTGGGACACCTTCTTTGTCGAGGTTGTGGAACCTTTGAAAAATGTTATAACTCTTTCATTTCATGCTTCTATGTTTCTTGGCTTTCTGATGTTTTTGTTTCACTATATTTTATTTTGTTCTCAATCCATTCTAAAATCTTAATGGTATATTTTCCTAGGTGATCATAGGCCATATGATATTTTTCATCAGATACACATTTTATGGCAAGTTTTCTGCACACCTTTACAGTTCAATGATGAATTGTCTCTTCCCTATTTTTGTTAGTTAATCCATTTTTTGTTGATATTTCTGCTGTTGATAGGCCTGGTCTACTAGGAAAGAGCAAATATGAGTTTGCAAAAACTTACTGTGGTGTCAAAGTTGTTGGGACTTCTCAAGGGAAGTTTTTTCAGGTACTCTTTTGAAGTAGTGTTGGTGGGGCCTCATATGATTCAACGAATTCATGGCACTGCCTTGTGGTTAACTGGCAGTATTTTTGGAATCTGTCCTCTCTTTTTTGTGGTAGTGTATTTCTTGGTGATAAAGTTAGCCTCTTTGTAGACTGATTCCCTGAAATAATGGTTTTATATGCACATTACTTATAAATAATACAAATGGTTGGCTTAGAAAAAAACCCAAATGGTTGACTAATGGAGATGCTATATTCCTCTTATCAAGAGGATTGTGGATGAAGATATATTCCTATTACGAACGTTAAGTTTTTGTCCCATTTTCAGCTTTTGCAATTGAGAGTTTTACCACATTTCATTATGTTACTGCAGGATTTCTCAAAGGGAATTCGCTTGGAAGAGTTGAATGTGTTACTTAAGCAAACTGTTATGGTTTGTGCTCTTTCTCTAAGTGTTTAGGGTGACACATTTTTTCTTTGCATTACGTGTTGGGATGTTTTCATAATTCTAACTCAGAAAGCCAAGATCACTGTCAGGGTCTCGATTTTCAAGTGCTAAGTGAAAATTTAGGTAGCACATTGCCTGATTCTATTTGCAGACAATATATAACGTCTGATCCATTTTGGACATTATTTTTCATTTTCAACCAATAATTCAGGGTGCCAACAAGTAACAACATATTAACTAGCATGATTACAGCTTGATTTCATCGAATGTAACATGGATGATGAAATGTTTAATTTATGGAATACTGAAAAAATAATGTTTGGGAGAAATAGTCACTGATCTAAGGCTGTTGTAGCTATTCGGGAGTCGGGACTGTGACTATGGATCTTGGTCAGTGACTGTTGGTGGACACCAACTTGGCTGTTTACCTGCATGCAAGAGTATTTATTCAAAGTTTTTTGAATATTGTCGGCTGTGCTTAATCAGTTATTTTATATTTTGTTCAGCAAAATTTGAGGATTTGCAGTTTTTTGTTTGTAGTTCTCCATTATTTTGAGGTTGTCCATTAGGATAATTGTAGGGCAGTGCTTTTACTCAATGTGCAAGCAGTCATTATCTCACCTTTCTTTTGAGAAACTTCCTGATTCTTTAATTCTTGTTTCACTATTGTAGATTAGACGTTTGAAGGAGCATGTGCTAGTACAGTTACCACCAAAACGTCGGCAAATCATACGATTGCTGTTGAAGAGATCAGATATAGTTTCAGCCAGGGCGGCTGTCAGGACAATGAGTGGTGATCCATCTGAAACAAGTGTTTTTGAAGAGATGACTTCAGAAAATTTAGGCAAATCTGATGGTAATATGCATTTTGTTTTTTTTTTTCATATCTACTCCGTGTGCCAAAGTCCTTATGGCCAGCAGTTAGGAAGTGATTTTATTTTAATTCGAATTAATTTAGAAAGTCACTGGTATTACCATAATTTTCAGATTTCTGGAATTGATTAGTTCTGGTTTATTGACTTATATTGTGGGTTTCTTACATTATTGTGACTTCTCTTATCAAGGCCTGTTGAATTTAGCTATTTGATGCTTATACATGTGAATGTAATTACTTCTTTTTTATGGATGATATGTTTAAACTCAAATTTTTGGATACCATTAAGCTCTTGAGGCTTGTGATGTAATCTTTCTTAAGAGATGTGGTGTCAATGAAACCATTGGTGTGATTCATAAGAATAGATGTGATGCCTGAATTTGTCATCTTAGCTTCATATATTTTCTTGCTCATTTTTGTTGAAGAACCAAGACTAGGTCTGATTATGACACCATACTTTTTTATATTTCAAGAATAAATCCGTACTTGGCAACAAAATAAGATAAGAAATAGGGAAAGTTTGTGAAAAGATGTTATGGTATGGAAACACAAGGACATGTATTCAAGTTGACTTCGACATGTGTTAGTGTTGTCATCACTTAGAACTACCTGGTTTGTATCTAAACTAAATAAGTGATCCCATCATTATACATCTCAGATGCAGGTGGTTACCTGGACACACACCCACAAATACACACACATACTGTCTGTCTCTCCACACAATTATATACTGATGCACTTAAATTTATGTAGATACTGTCTATATACGCTGCATCGATTTCTTCCTGTGCTAGTGTCTGGATATAGCGTTATTGTGCCTAACTAGTTCATCTTTGATGAAAGAAAAATGTTCGGATTTGATGTTATGATCCGATGCTAATGTTGCAAGTACCTATTGATTGTTGGGTGAAGAAGCCCTTTATGAGTTCCTGGTTCATGCATACCACCATGATGATTGCTTGCTCATTTACATATGTCTTTTCTGCCTCTGCTTTCAGCTAGTGGTCATTGTTGTAGATCAGAGAAGCTCTCCTTCCAAGAAATTGGTGTTGCAAAGCTCTCTGGGTTTCGTCAATGGCTTTCCATTCATCCCCTTGTTGCTGAGTCAGAGGATGCAGAAGATTTAGATTCACACTCCAGTTCTCATAAGATGATAATTTTTGCACATCATCACAAGGTCCTTGATGGAATACAGGTGAGGTCCTCTCTGAGTCAGTGCATCCTGTTCTCTTATATAAAATGGTCTGCATCCACCCGTGGCAACTGCTACTTTGGGAGTTGCTTGGGTGTATTGCTTAAACCTTGAGGTTACAAAGATATCAACCGATTTTATCCTATGACACTCCACCCTCCCACCATCTGCAAAAAATCCCCACCCCCGCTTGGAGTCGTGATCATGGAACTAAGACATTTCTCAGTATTATAGTTGATGGTTCGATTACACCTGTTACTTCTGTGGGTCTCTTATGTGAATCACACCCTAATCAAACTGCACTTGTCTGAAATGGCTCCACACAAGGGACAATGGTGCTGGATATTCTATCCAGGATGGATGAAAGGTGATGAAGTAGGTTGAAACCTGTATGGGTTTGTGAGTTGTGTTTTCCTATTCCAAAAAAAAAAAATCTTCTATCCAAGGCAGAGATTTTCATATATCTGATTTATGTCATGTTAAAAATGAAACCCCCTTAGAAACTATTTCACATTGGAAAGGCATAATCTTGCATATTGTGATGAAGTGAATTTATTAGATTTTGATTTTTAAGTGCGTAGTAGTTTTAATGACACGGTTTTGGTTATAAGACTCTTATTAAAGAACATGTAAATATTGGCGTCCGATTCCCCATTATTGTCCAGCAAGATTGGATGTGAATACCATTCTGAAATTGCCAATTTCTGAATTATCAGGAGTTTGTATGTGAAAAAGGGATTAGTTTTGTCCGCATTGATGGAAACACGCTCGCCAGAGATAGGCAGTCTGCTGTACTGTCATTCCGATCATCAACTGAGGTTTGTATCCTGTTCATTTTCTTAGTTTTCTAGCTTGTTTTGTTAACTTTAGAGAGATTTGGAGAAAAATTGTGTGTTGTCTTTATTGAGACCTTGTATTATATAGGAAGATTACACCGCTATAATTACATAGATTCTAGCCAAGGAAATAAAAGCTGTACAATCAAAGAAAATAACTGATCAAGTTATACAAGGAAATAATCGGTAAAGAGAATAATAACGTTTGATTGTAAATTTGAATTTGAATTGACCATAAATTGGCCAGCTATGCTGTCCGTTGACATGTTTATAGTAGGTGTTTCAGTATAGTCCTTTGTACTGTTACTACCTTTGCCTTTCAATAAAGCTTTCTTTACTTATGAAAAAAAAATCTCATTTTATACCATTATTTGGCTGTGTTTCTCACCTTTTTTCCATTTGTTGGTGTGAGACGATTTCTGGGCTTTTTTTTTCAATTTTATGCAAATTGATGGAGAACTGTAAGGAATGAATGCATAAAATTGAGATGATGTGCTGACAGACTCTCAGGATCTAACAGAATAATGAGCCTCCATCAAATTGCACAGTTAGTATCTCATCAGGGTCTGGGATTGAAATTTCCATCGTTAATTAGTGGTGATATAGAAGATAAGAAGAGCTCCAGTATAGACTTTGGTTTTTCTTCGGTGGTTTATTGGAAAGAGGCCTGCTTTCTCTCCTCTACATCCAATCTCAAAGGGATTATGTCATTAATATCTATTTAAATAAATAATTTATGTTTCTCTTGTTGATGAAACGCTTGTCCCCGGTTGTTTTCTTTCCAAATAGATAATGTGTCATATCTTTTCTTCAGACAAATAGTCTTAAATTATTACATTCCTTTATTTTTCCTTTCCTGATTTTCTCCATCAACTTGGAGCACATATAAATTCTGTGATCTGATAAATTTTTCACTCACATATGAGCACATTCTCCTCTGGACTTTGGAGAGTTGTAGAACTACATCTTGTGTAATTGTTGCACATGGCAGTTCTGTTCACTAACAAAATAATCACTTGGGATTAATGCATGGATTTCCTTTGTCATCAGGTTAGGATTGCAATAATTGGTATAACTGCTGGAGGTGTTGGACTTGATTTCTCATCAGCACAAGATGTTGTGTTCTTGGAGTTGCCTAAATCCCCATCTTTGATGCTTCAGGTACAATAATAATGATTAATTGTCAAAAAAAAGGTACAATAATAATGATTAGTTTTCCTGAATTTAAACTCTTGAAGCTCCATAAAAGAAGTTGAATTGATTACATTATTCATCTGGTGTTTTGTTTGCAAAAATTGGTAAAGAATATTTTGGTGTGAGTGACCTTTTGATTGATAGACTTCGTATTAACTACTTTTGAAGGCTGAGGATAGAGCTCACCGGCGAGGGCAAACAAGTGCAGTCAATATATACATCTTCTGTGCAAAGGTTTTTTGTTTTGTCCTTGGACTTTGAAGACCTTTCTCTTTTAAACATAAACTGATGATGTGATCATATTTCAGGGAACCTTGGATGAGTCACATTGGGAATATTTAAACAGGAGTTTACGTGGTGTTTCATCTACAACAAATGGAAAATATGATGCCATACAAGAGATACAGGTACCCCCCCCCCCTCTCTCTCTCTCTCTCTCTCCCTCCTTTTTCACCCGCACTTTCAGGTAGTAATAATAGTGACCAAAAGCTCATTTCAAAATAACAGTCTTGTTGACTTCTTTGCTTTATTAAGTTGTAAACCTTAAAACTTAAGTTGCAAGTGAGAAGTGTTGATCCTCCATTTGCTTTGAAGAGGCAAATGTTAGCTTTGGCGTATCAATTATATGCAAGATCAGAAGCCAATGTAGAGTGATCCCCTGACACTGCAAAATACCTCGGAGAGTATGTTGGCTGTGTACTAGGTGCTTAGCTAAGCTGCATTAGAACAGAAGAAAGATTTGAATGGAGTATGTATGTGGTTTTCCTTTTTCAGGTATTACTTTAGGGTAAGTACTTCCTGATTTAAGCAGTGGGGTGTTGGTTTCCAGATGATTTTTTTGTTGGAGTTCGTGGGCTAAGTTTGATAGATGATAACCTTTGGTGCTTGGATGCGGAATCCCTTGTGTAAGAACTAAAAATTCGTAATTTAGCGATAAAAGGACTAAAGAGGTTCTTGAAATGGAAGTTGTAGTGTTGAAGTTCTACACATTTGATTGTTTCGCCCTCTTCTCTAATTGACTTGGTAGCGAATTTCTATTATGAACTTTTTCATGAGTGAAGCCACCCTTCTCTCTTTTTGGTCTATGGCTTTTGGATCTTTTTCTTTTCTATTTTAACTCATAACCCTCTCTTCTCTCTCTCTCTCTCTCTCTCTATCTATCTATCTATCTATCTATCTATATATATATATATATATATATATATATATATAGGTGCTTGTGGTGGATAATTGGGTTGGGGTCCCTCTTGAGTAACATACCTCATGATAGCGTAACGTTGGTTGTGGTAACATACCTCATGATAGAGTAACATACCTCTTCAGGGTGATATGTAGTTCCATAAATTGGACTTCTCCTACAAGTAAATTGTTGTATAAATTGGACTCTTGTTCATTGCATTGACTTCTTCATTGTGCTCTTATGATGCAATTTCTTCTTTCCTTTTGATGTTGGTATGAGATTTCCAAAGAGATTCTCCCATAAGGTACCTTTTGTTTTTCATATGTGGTACAGATGGAAGAAGGGTCACCATTTATGACTCATATACTCTGAGAATGATGCCTTCGACCGTTATATGTTGAAAGCTTGCTCACATTATATCCTTTCATTTTCACTCCATCACTTTCTCTTACTCACAGCTGATTTACAGGGTCTGGAAAACTTTTGATGGTCTCTAGATATCTCTGACTCAAACTCTTTTGTGTAGAATGCAGATGTCTACTTCCGTTCACTTAGAGTTTAGACTCCCGTTCATGAAATGAAAATTAAAATGAAAGACAGACTTTTGAATAAACCAGTTGACCTATAGAAGACTTTGAAAGGCTTTGTCAGGCCTGTCTTTCTGTAGAATGAGATGCAAACAACATGGACATTATGTCTGTTTTTAATGATGTGGAAAATAGTGTGGTTATCATTGAGCAAGCACCTCTGTTGTTTGGCATTTAAGTTTGTTTCAATTTGCTTTGTATTCTGCTGTGAAAATAGGAGGCCGTGTTTTGGACTTGGTTTTCCTTCTTCCTTATTGGCTAATGTTCTTGGATAGAATTTATCCAATCTTTGCCCACTATATCTGTCATCATTGTTGATGTTATGAAACACGGCTATAGGTGGTTCATTTATCTTCTTTTGTGTCGCAATTGTCATTGTCCTCTTATTTCTATACACTAGCATAATCCTTTTGGTTGCAGGTTGAAGGTGTCTCTTATTTGGAAACATCTGGTAGGATTAATAGCAGTTGTGAAGATCAGATTATGGCAAAAGCAGCATGTGATAGACTCTCTACAGAGAAAATGAAATTGGCAGACTTGGACTTAGATAAGGATTTGCCACCATTTGAAGCAGCTGCAAAAATAAATGGTAGACTTGACAGTCCTTGTAGCTCTGGTGGCTGCAATCAGGCACAAAAAGATGGTAGTCTCGTGCATGTAAGTCTTCAATACTAAAGAGATTACTAAGTAATAAGACCTTGTGGACTTCCATGTCTATTTGCTGTTTCACTTTAGCTACAAATTTGTTGCTTTAGTTGGCTAAAAAAAAACTTTTATTGGTAGAACAGGCTGGTGCAGTTAGTGATGAGGTTACTGCTAAAGGTCCGGTTTCAGACAGAACATTGAAAGGAAATGACTCTGAAGCTGAAATTGGAACTGCTGACAAAGTTTCCCCTCTTAAGTTGAATGAGGACCCTGAAGATAACCAAAGATTGGAAAAGGTAACAATTTGTCCCAAGACAGAACTGATTTACTACTTTTCCAAAAGACATGATTAACATATGGGATATGATGAATGCAGGAACTCACATTCCATGCTTCTTCAGCAGCAGATGCTGTTAGACCTATTCAGCCAACTGAATCTGATGAAAGTTGCTTTGATCAAGTTGGTTTTTTGCGGTTCGAGGTAAGGCATGGATAGCTCGCTGTAAGATTCCTGTCAGATAATGACTATGATGTTATGATACGCTGTATCTATATGGGAGTGATTTAAGTATGTGCTATCTCTTAGTAGATTCATATAAGTTGCTAAAGGTGGGTGTACATTATGATTCCATTTTGTCTACAAGATCTTTGCTTTAGAATCACAAACTGGTAAATCATGCAAAACTAAGAGATTTAGAGTTTCTAGTCTTCCATTCGTGTTCTGGGATTCGAATGTTTTTGAAATTAGTAGTTAATCCTAGGCATGACAAGGTAAAATCAGTACGGTTATATTAGTCCCTTGTCTAAGTTAGTTGACTCTTGTGATTTGGTTCTGAATGTCTCTAACGTCGACTAAACGATCAACATTAATGTAACTAGAATTGTCACTATCGCTCCAACTAAGAGTGTTTTTATCTATATCATTTCTAATCGGGTCTTCCCTTACTCCGATATTTTCGATATGACCAAACTATCCATTGATTTACTCAGCCTACACCCGTATTCTACCTCTTTTGGACAACATCAAATTGAACCTCCCTTTTTCCATAAAGCCCTTTTGCCCATATTTACATGAAAATACAATAGATGAATAGTCATTTTGACTTTGGAGAAAATGCTTGTTTGGCCTAGGAATTAGAGTCTTTTTGGTATGTAGAAAACAGATTGCCTGACTAAAAAAATTCATATATCAAGGTGGTTCTGTTTTGTAGTTTACTGTCGATTTTCACCCTGTCCAAGCAACTTGACAGAAAAAATGGTTCTACTATAGGATATATTCAGTGGTTGATAGAGTTAATTAAGCTTCTCAGGCAACTTAAAAGAATCTTAGCTGGCCTTCATTCTAAGCTGGATCCCCAGTGCACTTGAATTCAGACTTGTACTACTCTATGTTGTTGCATGTTGATACATAGGATAAGGAATTATTTCTAAGATGGTAGTTTTCTGCATTGCAGAATGTCATCAGTGGCTTCTCGCCCTGGGTTTAGCTACGGGTTGTGTTACTAGTGACAAGTTTGCTGAGTATACAGCATCCATGTTGAATTTTGAAACCTATTGATATAAGAGAGTTGCATTTCCTTTCTCAACTAGTGAAGGTCATAAGATAAATATGTTGGAGTCAGTAGTCATCTAGCAAATGTCCTCCCATTCTTCTGAACTTCGCAGTTTTTGGTTTAATTTGTATGACAGAGTAAGGCCTGCATTCATCCATTGCTAGAGTGCAGGTTGTGATAATCAAGTCTGAATGGATAAAGTTTAACTATATACACGTCTTCTCCGTGTCTCAGTTCATTGCCTGAACATCTTGTACTTCTGTTAGTTCCAAGTTCCAAGTATTTGTAAGATTACACGTGACAGTAGATTTACAGGCTTTAGCAAATATGATCAGCTTGACCTGCTTTTCAGGTGAGTCAATACACTGAGAGGATCCACTTGTATTCTTGCATTCCTGGGATAGATTTGAGACCAAGGCCACTTTTTGAGAGTTTCCGTCCTGAAGAACTTGAGTCACTGAATGCTTCAGCTGCTGAGAGCAAGCAAAGGAAAACTTTCAAATCTTTAAAGGAAAACCCAACTTATAGGCATGTTCTTGTGGCATTCGTAAATGAGTGGAGTAGATTAAGGCCCATTGATCGAAGAAAGTTGCTTGGTAAACCTTTGCAACTTCCTCTGACTGTTGAGTTATGCTGCTTGAGCGAAAGTATTAACCACAACAATGAGGTCTGTCTTATTGAGAACTCTCATTATTTCCTAGACATTACATTGCATATGAAGTGTTAACAATGGTTTAGTTCTATATTCCAGGGACTGCTGAAGGGTGGAAGCAGGCGACGCACTACGCCTTTTTATGAGATTAGTGAGCCTTTACCTGCCAATGCTGTGTGGAAAAATGTTACTTTATGTAGCGGTAATGGTAAAAAGAAGAAAGAATACACTCAGTGCTGGACCCTGACAGATGAACCTCTCTGTAAACTCTGTCAGGCACCATGCAAGTAAGTACAGATAAATGATCTTGCTACAACTATATGGGTTACTTCACATTGTTTTCTTTATTTTCAGGGGCAGCAATGCCAATTCACCAGAATTTTTTGAGGATCTTTTCTGTAACCTAGGCTGCTATGAAGAATTTCGAATAAGAACTAGCAACAGATCTCTGCGTCAGGTTAGAACATGAATTATTTAAGTTGGACCTATTTTTTTAAGACAACTTATGCTCCTATGCATGGGGTGTTCCCAATAAATATTTGTGCACTTCCTTCAATATTTCTCACAGGTGTTTTCTGCTCAATCATATTTATTTGTAGTAACGGCAATTTCTCAGGAACTTTTTCGAATAGAACATGGTGTCTGCACAATCTGCCAGTTAGACTGTCATAAGATTGTGAAGGACATAAGACCCCTGTCATTGTCAAGACGACAGGAGTACATTGAGAAAGTAGCACCAAATGTGGCTGGGCGAAAAAACTTGTAAGTTGCTGAAGGGAACATACTAGTGCTAATTATATTTATTGCAGGACACATAGTGCACAATATCAAATACAAGTTGAACATTTTGTGTCTGTTTGCATTTGCATAGACCTCAATAAATATTCTTGTCTACATTAATTAAAAATATGCACTTCACTTTAGAACAAGTAACACTTCCCAATTATTCTCATTCGGTAGATTTCTATGGAACTTGAATTGGATTTTTGTTACGAATCAATTAGCTTCTGTTATACAATCTGAAACGCTGATTATGGTTTTTTCGAAAAAGCAGTAAATCATCCAAAACATGACGATATCTATTTGATACCCTACAGGCTCGATAAGCTTGTTAAAGATCCCAGTGAGGGCAACGCATGGCATGCAGACCACCTTGTTCCTGTCTACCGAGGTGGAGGTACGTCATTATTTTTGTCATGAAATTAGTATTTACAAGCTTTCTCTCCCTGGATGAGTATCTGTTGATTATTGTATGAGTATATGTTGGAGCTTACAACACCTGCCTCAAATTGTCCAGCTCAAATTTGTAGATGACTCACTCAACAGGATAATAATTAATGGTCTGAGACATGGAATCAACAGACATCAAACTCAACTCAATCATCATCATAATGGCTCGGTGATGATAATACAACTATATAACGGGTGATCTTGCAATATGAAAACCATGTTTAGATAAGGCAGTTTGATGGAAAAAATTCAAATATTATAAACACACAATAGTATGAGGTAAAATGAACAAACTCAATGCTCCAGAGATATCAAATATATGGAACGATCCTCAAGATGGTAACTTACAAAAAAAAGAAGGTAAGAAAAGTGCCTTTCTAATAAGTTTAAAGTGCATACTTGCATATTGGAACATATAGCAGCTATGTCTTGATGATAATACCCTCTTTTATTTGAACTCTTTTGTAACTAGCTGATGAATGGTGTTATTTCCACTCTCGAATCAAATTTATACCAGAGCATGGTACAGTTTACAAATCAGTATATGAGTTGAATCATTGTATAGACTTGCACATTAATTAATCTAGTGTAGTGGTATTGGTGGTATGATGTCATAGCGAAGGTATCCTTGGATCTCTGTCACTTTTTTTCGATTCTTCAAGGGGCTTCTTCAGACATCCTAGTATGGGGTCAGCTGGATAATGTTTGATCATGTTCTTCACTTAGTTTTTGGTCAAATCATATTTGTGGTAAGAAGCTTCGACCAAGATCAGAATCTAGGGACACCCATGCACGGGCAATGTGCTCTTGTTTGCTTCAATTAGAGAGTGAGGCACCTGGACGTTTCCTAATCCACTTTTGTTTTCGTTGCTAAGGTAATCAACTTCCCTAATCCACTCAAAGAAAGATAGTTAAGCCCTAGATTTGTGTACAGGTGTACAATACTGATTTGCCAAAGATGATATCTATCTCTACTGTAGACAATGATAGCCGTAATTAGCTTTACTGAATCATAAAGAGAGTAACTTTTTGTGGCAGTTGCCTTGTTTCCATTCTTTTAAAACTCGTGCCATTACTTTGAAAAGGGTTAGTACGTGATTATTAAAGCCTTTTTTTTTTGGTTTGGCAATGCAAATCCTTCTCTGTTCATTTTTTCTTTATATTCTTTGCACACTATATGGGCTGATTATATTTACTCTTTGTTCAAAATGTATGTTTCTTTCAGGCGAATGCAGACTAGAGAATATAAGGACTCTCTGTGTGGCGTGTCATTCTGATGTTACAGCAGCACAATGTGCTGAACGACGCTCAACAAGGGCCATAGCTAAGAAGCAACTCAAAGTTACTATGTATGACCTCAAAAATGTTCAGAACACTGAAAAGGCAAACAGTAAAGTTGAGGTATGTTCTGAGAGTGTAGAGTTACTATGTATGACCTCGTGGCTTCATTAGCTGGGTTGAAATATCTCTGCAAATTAGCCTAATAAGTGAGCTTTCTTCTTTTACTGATGTTCAAGCTTGAAAGTCGCATACGGAGAGCATGAGTTTTATTCTGCAGGCAGGAAACAGTGGTTAATTGTCTGAAATGGTTAAATCTGAGTGCCCCCTCAGTGATGTTAACAGATGATGTAAGAATTTTAATGATCCTGTACTTAAAATTACACACTAATCGGAGAATTCAATTTCAGGAACAAGGGCATTCAGAGACACAAAACATATTGGAGGATGAGCTTTTTGTCAAGGTTCCTGGAAGTGCCTATTCTCGAGAAGGAACAGGTACTGGAAATGAAATCCTGGAAGAATCCAAAGCTTGGTTACAAAATCCCTCCAACGTAGAAGCACCTGCAAGCAGTCTCTAATCTCTCCACTCATCCTGTATGTCTTTTGTATAATCTGGGAAGAATTTTCCCTATGAGTCATCGTTTAGCTGTTCCTGTGGATTCTCTCGAGGATGTATACTGAAATGAGACTAGATGACTCCCAAAGTATCTTATGATGATTGCTGCACTTTTGAGCATCTGCAAGCAGGATCCAGTTCCTGCATTCTCCTACCGATCCCACCTGTTCGTTGTACATTTCTAACTATAGGTTTTTGAGAGAACCAATTTGTAAAGTTAGCAATCATTGCTCCTTAAGCAGATAGGTTAGTCCAATGGTCCTGTCTCGACACTTGGCCATCATCATGTGGGGTCCGTGTTTTGTGGATAGAGCTTAATTGCAGATATAGGAAACCAGGAGAGGACAAAGTTAAGAAAAATTAGAGAACGCATGTGATTCTTGAAAAGAAAATACAGCCTCGTTATGTTGAATGTATTTTAGTGGTCTGACGCCATTGGGGCGAGATTGTTGAGAAACTCCGATGATTATCGGTCTTCACATGATCTGTGGTTGGTTTATTTATCCCCTTAAACATTCTTCCATTGTAATACGATTTGTGGATGATAATTTGAGTCAAAGGCGCACACTACAAGATAACTACGAGGAGCTGGTCCTTGGGTCAGATCCGTCAACTGCGTCCGACTAAACAATAGTATAGGACATAAGACCATTCTTCAGGTGGGCCTATGCCCAACGATCCAGGAAGAGAATAAAACCAATGTCTACTTATATGTGGGCCTTGACCAGGCTATGTGTATAAAAGTCTGATTCGGGCTCACCCATGAACGAGGTACCACACGTGGTCAATAAGTTTGCTGAGTTTGCGCAGAAAACGGATAGTCGCTCTGACAAAGATAAACTGCAAGTCGCTTGCAAGTCAGCGTGTTGCCTTAGAGAAGAAGACAAAATAAAAGTCGCTCTTTTGTGCTACTCAAACGACAAAAAGGAAAAAAGAAAGCTGCTCCCTTGTGCTTCATAGAAATACATAACATTAGGGGAGGGGAGAAAAAAAGCATACTCCTAGTCAAGCATGTGTTAAGATTCAAGCTCGTGGACATGAGGCAAGAGTGTATCCTTCCAACACTTCTAGTTGTCCCTTGGACATTTAGGGATGTTAAATATGTGAATTAATCTTGGAATCCAATGCAAGTACATAATAGATCATTGGATTCTCACCTATATTTCATGACTGTCATGGTCCTCTTGTCAGTAACGCTTATGGCTCAGGATGGAGAAGTCAATATCTGCCTCCAGCAGCTTCAGTGGAAGTTCCCGTGTAGGAATTTCTGATAGGAATATCTAAAACACAACCCCAGAAAGTTTTGGGGCGCACACCAAAGCAGATCTCTGATCTCTCTCAGAAACTGTTGAAGTTAAGCTTCTTCCACGTTGAAGGTGCCAGCTGAAAAGAACTGCTTTGCTCTATCAAGGAAGCTACTGGGGAATCTACTGAACAACATAACAGTGGAGGTGTCTGAAACCAGAGGATTTTGCTTCAGTGTCATTTCTTCACTAGACTTTGTTGTTTTCCCATCTCTTTGATTTCTCATCTTGCCATTTCTATTGCTAATTCCCAAACCGCCAGCCTTTCCCACATGGACTCTTGCACTTCTGGCACTATAACGACTACATCTTTGGAGATTGTCTACTTGAGGTTTTCTAGAATCGGAACCCAGCTGATTATTTTCACTAGCATCATCGGCTATGGAGTTGTCCAAAGCAGAATTGGATTGAACAGACGGTATAACATTTTGGCAAGATCTTAACAAGGAAAGGAGCATATCTACACTGATTTCTTGCTGAACCACACCCTTGTTCTGCTCACACCCATAACAGGCAGCAACAAGCGTTCCAGCCAAGATGGGCATCAAATCAGGGTCGCTGAAGAATGCAAAAGGCAGATCGCAAACCTGTCCTCGAGCTCAACCATTAGGTTTTGTCGATATAATATTAAGATACACAAGTAGTTTCGCCAAAAAGAAAAAAATGAAATTCACTTACCTTGTGAAGGATAGTAGGACTTTTTCCCCATCGGAGGACAGCTTGATTCCCCGGATGAAACAAAGCAAAGTGACTAAGAAGCAATAGAGACTCGAGCAGAAGCAAACCAACCTGAGACACATTACAGAAAATGCAAGGGCTTATTAATGAGGGTTGCCCTAAATGCTTAAAACCAAAATCAATTGGTCTAAAGCCATGAAATAATGCAGCTGAAATTCCATATATACTCCATTCAACCCAACAGAGCCCACTCTCAGCTAATGGTAATTAAGAACATAAAAGCACAAGACTAGGAAAATTAGTAGGTGAAATCATAACCAGTCATAAAACCAAAACACCATATCAATGCACACAAACACACACATATATATATAGACAGACATGGCACATTTTGTGTTTAGGAGTAAAGGTAGGACTATTCAACTGAAGATGATGGTCATCTGTCACATAATTCTTCCCCATTTCACATACAGCTATTCTACAGCAAGTGTCCCATAAAAAAGAACCTCAAACCGACGTCAACAACAAATGCTACAGATTCATATCGTATCCCCCATCATTCCAAGTAGCAATGACGTCCAATTGAGCTTTTAGTAGAGATGCTAGGTGTATTTAATTCATGACACTAGAAAAGTGGGGAAGCAAAATAATGCTGAATGAAAATGATATCATTTTGTGATTAAGTCAGGGTTCATAAGAATATTTTCTCCGCAAACTAGAAAGATGCAGATACTTATCATTGAATTGATATGAGGGTAGAAAGGGAGGACCCAAAGAAAAACAGAAGCAAAAAGTAGCAACCTCCGAAATAGGAGTGCACTTCCACCCCAAGGGAAGCCGAAATAGGAATTGGAAGGTATTACTTCCAATTTTACCAGAAAACTTAAATTCTAAGCAAGCTCAACTTCTAACTTCAACTGGGAAGTTGGAAACGTCCATTGACAGTCATGCTCCTTTCAGTTCAAATGGTGAAATTCCATTACTAATGGTGTCGACAAGAGCACCTTGGAAGTTAGAAGAAGATGACGATTACATGGCCTCCTCCAACGTTCTCAGAAGTGGGAAAGAAGCTCTCTTTCTTAACAACAGACCATGCACTAGGGACAAATGTCAACAATGAGAGAGTCAAAGGTAGGCGGAGTGTCTCTCAGAAGGCCTTCTTTGCCAAATTAAGGGGAGAACAGCCAGGTTATAAAATGGGGGGAAAATGCTACTCCTATGAAAAAGAGGTCGAGAATCTTGACTGGTGCAAAAGTGCTTCACAAATTATTTAATTAAGGAGTCTACCTGGTCACTGGCACTTTTCCACTTGCTGCTGCAATGGGAAAGAAGGAAACCCATCAAGTGGAAAAATTCCATCTTCAGGTCTGGCCTTGCCTGTGAGGAAAGCAAGGAAGAAAATAAGTGTCAGCATAGTGAGAAAGAGTTTATGAGAGATGAATATTGAAAAATACGTCAAGCTATTAGAACCACATAAAAGGTAACAACAAGACGTCAGAATCATCAAAAGTGCAAATTAAAAAGGGAGAAATGATATCAACTAACTTACAAGCATTCTTTGCACGAATTTAAGGTCCAAAAGAGCCAAATTGTTCAACACCTTTAGAACTCCTGTTGCCACTTCTTCAAAATTAGATGGAAGGACGTATGAGGCCTGCAACAGAATATAAGTAATCACAACACATTTTTCTTAGGTTTTTTTGAGAAAGAAGTTCCCAAGACCAGTGTCCTGTGCAATGGTCGAAGTCTCCCAATAAACCGCTGAAGGGTAGGGCTGTATCCACGCCAACCCTCCCAGGGGCCCACTTATGTGGGACTAGTCCTGGGCAGTGAGCTTTTTAACTTGCAAAAATAGTTCTCAAACTACCTAATGTGCAAAAATTGTCGCTCTTGTAATTGTCATGTCAAAATTTGCCCACGAAATCAACAACTCAAGACTTAACAAATTATCCCCCCGTAATACAACCATACAAACAGTACAGGCACCGACCCACCGAATAGAGACTCACAATTGAGGAAATACACATTAGAACAATAGATACAACTTAACCACGTTGACAGCTACTGGACTCAATTGATTTGATTATAATTACCAACAACCACCTGGCCCAAAAATGCAAAAGAACCCCCAACACCAAAAAGAAGGGAGAAAAGAATTCTGCAACAACACTTGCTGTCTTAGTAACTTTTCCAAGTCAGCACAGTTACCTGTTCAGAGGACAATCGATTGTTTGCCTGCAGTAACACAGCTGTTAACAAAGAAGGGAGACTGACAAGACCCGTTTCGGATATTGCAGAAAGAAGAAAAGATAATGGTTGCTCTGCGCACAAAAGGTTTTCACTCTTCTGTTCCACAATGACCACATGATTCTCATCCTTCTGAGGTACAAAAGGCTCTTGAATATCATGCATTTGAGGTTCATCTGCAACATCCATCTTGTCAGTGTTGGCATTATGCACCTCAACTGAGCTATCAGTCTGCTCCTTCTCACCATCCTTGCCCATGGATATCAACCCGTTTTTTGTATTTATCACATACAATTCCACTAATGGTCTATCCTCAGGTACATCTGGTAGACATACAACTGTGCTACCATTTAGCACTGATAATGGAGGTCTATAATCTCCAGAGTTAGTTCCAGCAGAATATCCAGAATCAGCAGACTCAAGTTTTGCTTCTTGATTTTCATTCCCCACAACTACGTCACTAGGACAAGATTCCCAGTCAATGGAACTAGTGGTCCGAGGTCTGGACGTTAAAACCGCCAATAGATAGATACTTAAAAGAATAGAACAGGGAAAAGGTGACCCTTCCACCTGGGGCCGATCATAAAGTGCAAAGAGATCTCGTAGCCTGTGAATAACTTGGTAGGCAACCAATAGCTCCAGTAAGCCATCCCGCATTTGGAGTTGTCTTTCATCAGAGCTTATATGACCTATTATTGTTGTAACAGTCCAAAGAAAACCATCAAGTACTTCAGAGATTGATTCAAAATTTTCGGTTGATGCTTTACTTGATGGCAAGTTGGTATTTCCTGGTGCAGTTAAAGAGGCTGCAATCTTTATATAGTTCTCGAGGGCTGCTGATAGCATTGGGACCATTGGGGGTAAAAGATTCTGTGCAAGAAAATAACTCCTGTTTGCAGCCACAGAAAGAACCACCCTGAGAAGTTTCAAAAGGTGTATTGTCACCTGACAAGCTTCAGGTCTTGATGTATGAGAAGCAGGAAGGGCAGAAGCAATAAAATCAAGCAAACCAGCTTGGCGAGAAGCTTGTAGCTCAGGGTCCTTTCCTTCCAAATACTAATCACAAAGGATAAGGACATATCAGGTCAGAAAATCAACAAAGCAAAAAACTGCAATAGCCTTTCACAAAACAATCTTCAACAGTATTGATGCATGCACTGTTCATATCGCAAACAGTAGATGATGTCCTAATAATACTATGAAAGGGCAACATTGTCAACAAATACCAGGGAGAGGAATGAAGAAAAGCTGGCACAAGTATCATATAATTTTTCAGAATTACCATATGTAAAGCGCAGTCAACCTCATAATAGATGTACAAATAAGGGTTTAGATCTGGAATATGAGATACGGATTCCAGCTGAAAATCCACCCAGTACCAAAGCAATTATTTCCCTATTGTATTTGGAAGTTAAAGACAGTTAAAGAGTACCATCAAAAAATTTCCCCTAAAAATTATGATCCCAACAATTTAAGGCTTAATTAAACCGTCAATAGTTGGGATTTAACTTTTTCCCAATTTGGTCCCCAAATTTTTCTTCTTCCTCCCAGAGGCCTTGGTGTTAATGGCCTGTCTCAGAAAGGTCCTTTCATCTGCTCTCAGCTACGTGATTGCTGGAATATGTCAATTTGGCTAACGGAGGCCATGTCATGACCAATCGTAGCTCGACAGCTATCCTGACACACTGACCCGACAAGCCGCATTGTTAAAAAAATGCCGTGTCACCAAGGACCATCTCAAGTGGACAGGGCCTTCACAGGATAGAGCATTAACCCCTAGGAAGGACTGCGGAAGGAAGAAAAAAAAACTTGGAAACCAAATTGGGACAAAAGTTAAACTCTAGGGACCAACAGATTAATTAAGTCACAATTTAATGAGCCCAATAAAAAATCATAAAATGACATGTCCAACTATATCAAGATATAAATTAAAAAATATTCGCCTTTAGAAAACTGGTTTCAATTCATACCTTGATCATTTCTGCAATTATCAACCCTATACTTGCAGCCCCTTCTTTTCTAGCTTGCCGAAGTCTTTGAAGTTCTTGGAGCCACCTCCCAATTTTCATTCTTGCAGTTCCCATGGCTGTTCTATATCCAATACCAGCATTTTCAGAACCAACAGGAGACTCAGGAAATTCAAATTTTAGAGCCATAAGTCTTTGTCTAATTCTTTTAATCCTTCGCTTCAATGAATGCTGCAATGTAGCATTGCCCATTGCAAGAGCAGAACCTCCTAAGTCTGAGATGCTGCTTGCTTGATAGTCTTCATTGGTGTTGGTTGACGTAGATCTACCCTGCCCATCCTTGTTGATGGATCGGCGCAACAAAGGTGACGATTGATCCCTGAAATCCATAGAAGCTCTCTCCCGAATTTGCTCCAGGTAAAACTTACGACGTTGTTCACTTTCGCAAAGTCGCTCAGCTAATTTCTGGGCCAAAAGTTCAGCTTCCTCTTGCTGGGATTTCGCTCTTTCCTCCTTTCTCCGAAGCTGTTCCATGGCCCTTGCTTCACGAGCTGCACTGGATGCTTTGCGCTCCTCTTCCCTTCTAACTTGAGCCTCTTCTTTCCTTCGCTGAGTCTCAGCAAGCCGTTGTAGTTTTTCCGCCTCAATGAGTTTCCGGCGTTCTAAAACAGCCTCTTCTCTAGCCATATCCTCCTTTTGTTTTGTCTTCATAACTTGAAGTTTTTCAGCTCTCCTCAACTCTGAATCATGCAGTTTCTGGCGCAACATAAGCTTTTTGTTTTCGTCATTTAAGGAAGTAATAAAACGAACCTCATTGACTTTACTGCTCTCATCACCAGCTCTTTTAACAACTTGAGCTATAAAAGCTTCATGTCGAGATTCACCACGTTGTTGGCGAGCATACATTCCCTCTCGTAACTTCATATTACGGACAGCCTGCCATTCATTAACCCGATTCAATTTTTCTGAGTTACGCTGAAGCTTTTGAACTCTTTCATTCTCCAGTTCACTTCTGATTCTCATTGCCCGGGCATGCTTTTCTTCTGCATCCTTTCTCAGATCGATAGCAGTTTTCTTCTTCTTCTTCTCAGGAGACAGTAGTTTGTCATGCAAAATGCGTGCACGTTCCGCACTTCTCCTGCTCATGCCTGGCGAATGTGAAACACGCGAAGAGACACGGAAAGGAGATGACAGTATCTCCTCCCAATTCCTCCTCTCTTTCCAAGCATCCATGGAATTCCAAGGAGCTGCATTCCTCTTTTCCTTCTCCTTATCTTTCTCTGCAAGAGAATATTGTCTCTTAAAATGATCTGTAGATCTAGAGTTTCTCTCAATATTTTCTACCAACATTTTTTCCTTCTTATGAAGCAACCTCTCTGATTCTGATCCAAGTTGTTCTCTCCTACTCTTTCCAGCAGCAAAAGCACCAGAACTATCCCTAGCAGGTGGCTTAGATGAACTCACTTCAGACGACGAGTTCTGGGGAGGGATCCATCCATGATGTACTGAGTTTAGTTTGCTGGACCTGCCTGACTCTGTATTATGCTTTTCACCTCTCAGATTCCCTTGAATGAGATCTGAACCTCCACTCTGTTTTCTTAACTTTATTTGTGAATCTTTGGAATTGGGTATTGCATCGCTTTTTCCAGCTGACTTACTGGGTTTATTACCAGACTGAGAATTGGAACACTTGGGCCCTAGGACTATTCCATTATTAGAAGCATGCACACTAGTCCTTTCTTTTTGGATTTTCTTAAAAGCCTCAAGAGATGAAGACAGTATCTCTGCTTTGTGTGGTGAAGTTGTCATTCTTCGAACCTGCAGCCAGCATGAAGTGACTAACTATTATCATATTGGAGATAAAGGTGGATGAAGATATTTTTTTATCCCAACAAGAAAAGCATAGTGAACCCTACTCCAACAGAACTAGTTTATAAAATATGACGGTATGATCCTTGAACCCCATCCGGGCTATTGTCCAGAATGACAGCCCAAGAAAGCAAATGGGCTCTTAGTATCAAAAATGATATAAGAGTATATGGTCAGAAGCATCAGTTTTTATTGAAAAGTTCAAAGCACCACTCTATTAGTAAAACCTTTCACTGTCAACAAAATTTAATAAGGTGAGAGCTATACTGTCCCGCCATGATTTTTGAAAAGTTAAGTTTCTGCATAACAGTTTCTGATTAGTTATGCTGCACAATGTTGGTCGGGATGTGTACATGGATCATCAACAAAACCAACCAGGCAAACTGCATCTTCTTCAGTTAATCACTATTCATTCCCTTCGAAGGACCCTCAATATAAAGATGAAGTGATCTACTTTCTTCCCCTTTTAACATAAAAAAGAGCCAAAAAAGCGAGCATGGTGTTCGGTATTGCTGCCTTCTTTCATTCCACGAAAAAAAAAATCACAATAGCAGCCCGACCATGGGGGGGGGGTCATAAAATACCATGCCCAGATGAACCCATCTTCAAAAGACTGAAAGTAACAAAATAAATAAATAAAAATAACAGGTGAAGTGACCACAAAGAACAGACATCTCAGAGTTGTTTATTAACAGAATTTACAGGAACATTCGTATTAAGAGCGGATATCTTACACGGGTACAAAAATCTGAGCATGCTTACCTCCCATGAAAGAGCATGTGGCCTGCGATGGTCACTCTTCAATGTGATTGTTGCCCCATCAATTAGCTGGGGAGAGGACCTCTTCACATTCTCAAACTCCTCCACTCTATTGTTTAGTTCTTTAAAATCAGAGGCAGCCTCTTCAAGAACAAGAATGGCCTCTTTCATCTGCTCTTTGTCACATTCTAACTCACAAAGAAGATAGAGTTCATCTACAGCCCTATTAAGATTCTCAAAAAGAAAGCACCAAAGTCGCTGCCTAAACCTTTCTTTACTTTCACCTTCTCCAAGGGCATTCATAATGCAAATGTTTGACATATCTTCATGTATTGTACCATCCGATGTACCTTCTTGGTCTTCAACAGGGGCTTTGAGGATAGAAACTCCAGAAATTTCAGGTCCGCTCTTTTGGGGTGGAAGTAACTTAGTATTTGGGCAAATTTCTGGGGTGCTAGAACCTTCATCCGTCACTGTAACTTCAGAAATATCATCGTCTCCTGCCCTTGGTATAGGTGCCTGAAATTTGACCACTATCGCTGTCTCTTGAACAGATACAAATCCAGTAATTTTAATATCATCATCTACTGGTTCTACACGTTCAGTGTGTATATCCTTGCAGTTTGAAACTTCATCATCAGGGTCAACACATTTATCATCCATAATTGGTACTTCTGCATCTTCTAAATATATTGCATTCAACCCTTTACAGTTCTTTTCAGAAACATCATTACCACCTCCATCTGCATCTGAGATCGCCACCAAGTTGTTTCCTTGAGAGTTAGCACAAGAAGCAACAGAGGAAACCAAATCATAATTAGTCGCATGCTTCCTACAGGCAACCAGATTATCATTCCCAATATCACCGAACTTGATGCCAGCTCCAGAAGTGGTTTCATGATGCAGCAGCAAAGCATCATCCTCTAGATCACCCCATTTGATTTTGGGAACCACACTAGGCTTCTCCTTTTGAGGAGTTTTTTCATTATCTCTAGTTCCATCATTAGAACTTGCAGCAAACAAAGGAAGCGAACTGTGAGATTCAGTATCTTGTTGAGCTACACATTTGTCAAGAAAGAGCACACGCTTTTCATCTTCATACGGAACAGGAATAGAATTTACAGGACAATCTTGGCTAGTTACAGCATGTGTTTCCCCTGCATTTGGAAGATTGGATCTGCAGTTACCGCTTGGATTTCCAATAGTTTCATTTGATGAGGGCTGAGTGTGCAAAATCCTAGAAGCATTCTTTTCGGGAAATCCCCTGACCCAACTCTGCAGAGAGAACTTTGAGCTACTTCTATGCTTCTGTACAATAAAACATCAGAAAATTCTAAAAATTGAGAATCAAATAAACATGGAACCTGATATGTTCGGTACCATAAAAAAATAAAAAATTGACAAGATGTCAAAATAAAAACGCATGAAACACCTATAATAAACACTTATCCTCTAAAAAGGAGGTAATCTTGACAGAAGAGAACAAAAATTTAGTTCAGTAGTGATCCTTGGAAATAAAAGTCATGTCAAACTCCTTGCCGGTGGAGAGTCTACTGATTATTCAATTCAGTTATGTGCGTGCAAAAATCTATTTCAAGTTAGACCCCTTAATTCAATAACAGGCGCATATGCAACAGTCTTTTTGAAAGGAGAATTGAATAAACATCCAAGACCAATTTTGTTCCTCAATGCCGTTAACAATGTAAAGGACCTCCGCCTCTCTAGATTAGATTTGCTCATAACCAGAACGTCTAAACCGAAAATCTCAATAAATAAAATAAATAAATAATGAAGAAAAACAACTAAAAGCCCAAACATATTTAAACAACTGGAGAACAATGGAGTATTTCAAAAATACTGGTAAAAGTTACACCTTTCAGATCCAAATACCTCTCACTAATTTGGCTTGAGATGTTTCCCTAACTTTCGTAACTAGCAAGCGCAATCGTTAACACTGGATTAATTAGGGCGATATGTGTGGTTGCCGGAAACGCTAGTGTTAAAAACAAATTAAATCAATATTTCGAGTCAAAAGAACAGACTCGTTTAAGTTTGATACAACCACTCGCATGCCTTAAGAAAGCTCAAATTTCTGTTTCCTTTTCCCTTCTCCCAGCTTTCTAAGAAACCAAACAGCAACTACAAGTGGGAAAGGATGAAAATGACACCAAGTTCGAACAATGCTGATGAAGCTATTGAAAGAAAATTAATGCAAACACCTTTTTCACTTGGAACCATCCTGAGCCCTGATCATCGACAGCTTCTCCACTGTCCTTCATCCCCACTCGATCAAATACCAAAAATTGTTCTTTACAAACACATGAAATTTTCTTTTAGTTTATAAAACAGAATGCTCAGTTCCCTAAGGATAGATGATCGCAATTATGGAAATTTAAATGGTAGTTAAACAAATCAGAGCTCAAATAATAGAATTAGAGAAAATATGATAATTGCAATTTAAAGAATTGGGAGAATAAGATGGGTGGCAGACAAGGAAGCCCCAGGGTATTGAATTCCACAGAATTATGAGGACATGAGTGGGATGTGAAATGGGAGAGGGGCATTTGAGCTCTAAGATAGAGGAATATAGGTTTTTCTAGGGTTTTTTATTTGATTGGGACGAGGAGGGAATGATGATCAGTGGAGAGGAAGGAGAGGATTATATAGGTGAGGGACGGAGGAAGATTGTAACAGACTAAGTGGTTTTACAGATTTGTCCTTGCCATCTGATTTATCTGACGTTGGGTAACATTTCGAGGCTTTTACCAACCAAATAATATAATTTTTACCGAAGCGGTAGTTACGGAGCGTCCGACGCTACGCGGCTACGTTTGGTTTTGATATTTTTTTATTTAAATTTTTTTTAAAATAATATAAATTTTTAAAATTAGTAAAAAATATATTTAAAGTTGTTAGAAAATATATTGAAATAGATGAAAAGTGAGTGTAAAGTTTTTGAAAATATTTTTAGATCTAAAATAAACATAGTTTGTATTCTTTTTTTCCAATTATACGACACGAATATATATATATATATATTAGTCATATCTATTTAATGTTATCTTTATTAAGAAAAAATATATTCTTTATTTTGACTATTGTACTTCTACCCTTTACCTTCCAAATTATCAATTTAATTATATTTCGTCTCTCAATTATCAACAATGTATATTGGGCTAAAATCATAGTTAGCCCAATAAATATGAGCAAAAATCAAATTGATATTCATAACTTTCAAAACGTCGATTTAAGATACTTAACTTTTGAAACTCATCAATTCATGTACTCGTCCAAATTTGACGTTATGTTCAACAGAAAATCATGTAAAATGATCAAAATGTCCCTCCAAGACTAAATTTTTTAAAAAATATATATATAGTTTATTGAAATAGAGTTTCAATAGATAAATTTAACAAATCATACTTTAAAAAAAATATCATCTTTTATTTTTAATAACTTTTTTAATATTTTTAGTAATTTTATATTGTAGGGGCATTTTGGTCATTTTATATTTTTGTTTAATTTAACGTCTGATTTGGATGAGGGCGTGAATTAATGAGTTTCAAAAATTAAGTGTCTTAAATCGTTATTTTGAAAGTTACGGGTACCAATATAATTTTTACTCATAATTACAAGGCTAACTACGACTTTACCACATTTATATTCTACACCTTAACTACTAATTTTAACCGAAATTATTATTTTAATTCACTGAAATGATGAATTTATCTCCATACAAAGTATAATTATAAAAACAATTTATAGGATAAATTCGAAAATAGTTGGTAATTAAGGAACAAAATATGATAATCAAAGGTGAAAAATGTATTTAATCTATGTATTAAATTATAAATAATATATTAGAGAAATTCGACTCATTCACTCTCAAGCCTCACATTCTCAATTTTACTGTGAGAGTTGGCCCCAAGCAATTATTTGCATACAAGGGATTCCTGAAGATAAATTATTAAAGAAAGTTTATAGTGGATACCTAGGTATAAATGATTAAAGAAAGTTTACAGTGGAGGTCTAGACGTTAGGTCTAATAAGACAGGAACTACTTATTAGGTGTAGGAATATACTTTTAAAAGAAAATATTAATTGGGGTTTTATAAGATTTAAAAAAATTGTCTAAATTTTTTAAATTGGCGAATAAATATAGGTATTTATGCGACGATTGAAAATCACTCATCCGTCCTATTTTCATCCAAATTTCTCACTGAATTGACGACATGGCACACCTTTTTTTAATATATGATAATGTGATATGCCACATGTATTAAAATAAATAAAAATTATAATATTTTTTTTTGGTTTAGTATTTTGTATTTAAATTATGATTTTATTTGTTATTGTTACGACTATATTTTTATTTATTTTTAAGAGTGATGGCGTATCATGTCATGACCCAAATTTATAAGATTTATCAATTCTAGAAATATAGACATTGATTTTTATTTTTATTTTAAAATATATAAATATAGTGCAGTGCCATTTCTGCATTACAACGTCTAATTAGTTGATCATTGTTATTAAAAATAAAATATATATAATTAAAGAGAGGGAAAGACAGTACATAGAGCTGTTGAAAAACCTTTTTAATTTTATGTAACCCTAAAGCATTTGGTTGAAAACCACCCAATAATCTTTTACCAAAAAAGAAAAAGAAAACCACCAAATAGTCCAATATTAGCATTAGAATAACCAAATCGGTGTTATGTCATAATTTGTACCACAGAATAATCAGTCCTTCTTACTTTAAAGTAAAAATCAAGCATTTTGTTTGTGCGCATAAATTTAGCTTAATCGGTTAATTATATTTGGAATAATTATACTTTGTAACTCTAATTATGTGAGTCTTAACACTTTGCACTCTTATTTATTATTTTTCACATTGTACCCACTAACTATTGATTTTCATATGTTTTGCATATTTTTTTACGAAAATTAATTTTGTTTACCTATAAATAGTCATTATTAATAAATCAATTAGATAAAATTGTCATTTTATACGCCATAAAATTATTTTCCGTTCAAATTAACAATAAATTTGAAGGAAGGGTGTAAATTTTCTAAAATCAATAATTGGTGGGTACAACGTTATAAGAATATGAATATGTAAAATATTAAGACTATAATCGAAGGGTGTGAAGTATACTTATTCAATTATTTTTTAGGGATAAATACAAAATACGTCCATGTAGCATGCGAAAATCGAATTAGTCATCGTATCGTGATAAGAAAAGTATAAAATTAGTATTTTTAATTTCACAAAAGTATTAAATTAGTCCCTGATAAAAGACCAACGACAAACAAAAGTGAAATCAGAGAGATTAATTTTATATTTTTTATTATTATGGAGATTAATTCAATTTTTAAGGTATAACACGTAAATTGATTTTTGCACTCATCCCTTATATTTAGAGGCAAGCAACTTTCTCAATGGCTTCCAGATAAAGCTTAAAACGTTAAGACTATTGGTCCGAAACGTTGGTGCCCAAGAAAAGGTGACACCAATGTCAACGTGTTTGGTATTTGCACTTAAGAAGATGAGTTAGGTTACCCACAACTACTCTCAGGTCAGCCCTTCGATAATGACTTTGTTGAAAATATGACTATGTAAGCTTGACTCTTGACAATTTCTATTATAATTTGGGAGGTTTTACGCCGCTATGACTCATCAAAATATGCTCGAATTTAAGCGGTCGAACAATGACTATTAAAAAGCCATTTTCCATTTAAAAATAAGAGAAATCGGTGATTTGCTCAATAAATTTTGGTTGCGGTCGACCGCTTCAAGTTAAACAAAACCGGTCGACCGCTATTCTAGTTAAAAATTAACGGAGGTTTGACGGATGAAGTGAAAAATCACCACTACATATTCTCAGTGGTCAAAAAGTAAGAAAATAAAAATAAGTTCAGTGATCATTTTGTCAGCGACACTAAAACTTAGTGACTAAATTGTAAATTTTCTTAAAAATAAAAACAAAAACCAACTCTTTGGTCAAAGATTAGTTAACTTATAGAAGTCCGTGTAAAATATTCCCCATTAAAAAATGATTAGTCAATGTAATGGCAGGATTATCCAGCGTGATTAGGGTCCAACCAATGAACATTTGGAGATCAAAAGTTGCTTGAGATTGAACCACTCCACCATCTCCACTATTGGTGTGTCTGTGGGTAAGTTGCTTGAGATTGAAAAGCTCCCGACTGGGATTTCTTGGCGGTTTTTTCGTATAAATGTTTGTTTCAATATCAACAATCCTCTCAAGGAAGGTTTTCTTCTTCCTCGTCCCAATTTGCCGGATACTTTTGTTAGCTTTCGTTATGAGAAATTATCAGATTTTTGTTACAAATGTGGTCGTATTGGACATTCTCTTTCGATGTGCCCTCATAAGACCTTGTTGAGTTCTATGCAGTGGTATGGTCCTTGGTTACGTGGAAATCCTTGGGATAGCTCTTTTTTTGCAGCTTCGGCCACTTCAGTTCTCCATTCTTCGTCAGGTGCATCTGGCTCACATTTTCCATTTATAGTGCTTGGTCCTTCTGGTTCTTTTCAGTCAACATCGGCGGTGGATTGTTATCCTTCCCGACACACTCCCTCTCCTATGGTTCCCCTCTCTTGCACTGCTGGCACTCATCCGAAACCCCCTTGGACTTCTACTACAAAGTTAAAGGCACAGCAGACTCTGAATTCTGGTGCTACTACAGACAAGATGGCCTTCATTAATTCTGCACTCATTATTTCACATTTATTACCACTGATCACCTCTCCAGCTCATCCCCTCTATTACCGACTGGACCTCTTATCATCATTAGCACCTAAGCCTGGCTCTTTGACCACTTCGGCTTGGTTCAGCTCCCCTGATCAAGTAAATGGATTTGCATTACAGGATCTTTATCCTCCTTCTTGTCGTGTTCCTCTACAGGTGTCGTTTGCTGGAGCTTTCATTAATTCACTTCCTCCACATATTCCACAGAGTGCGTCAGCTCTTTCATCCTACCCACAAATTCCCCCACCAACTTCGGTTATAAATTACGTCGTTGCATGCTCTTATACACCATTCTACATATCTCACAACATGACCATGCACTCTCACTCTCCACCCCCCTCACTGCCCTCTGTCCTTTGCCATATGCCTTCATCCCCTCTCCATTTGTCACCCACGGCAGAAATACCATCCACACCATCGAATAGTCAAATTTCTCCTGACTCGGATGCTCATGACTTTGCACTTTCATGCTTGGAACCTGTAAACACAACTCGGCAACTTGCTCCAGGTACTACGCGGGACTTTTTGAACTCTCTTGACGCTCCTTTGTCTCCAGATTCAGGTCTCATGCACTCTCTTTCTCCAGACAATATCCTTTCAGGTCATGCACGTCCTACTCCTGTCATTGCTGACTATTGCCCAGAGCCTTTGGCTTTTGTTCGTCCACCTCTAGTTGACTCTATCAGGGACTGCCTTGTCCCTCCTCCTGGCTTTTCTGATCCTACGTTGGAGGAGTTTCTTGCTGCACGTGCTCGCTCCAACCTGACTAAGCCGTGTGTTATTTTGCATCCTTGTCCTCACTGAGTAATTCCTCACCCGTCTTCTTCAGCTGCACTGGTGGAAAACTCAGGCGTCTCATTGTCACCTCATGAAATTGTTGTTGCCTCTGCCTCTGCTTATGCTGTAACAGTCCTGCAGGTCTTCATTAACAAAGGGAAGGTGGTTGTTTCTTCTGCGATTGATCCTCCATTTGACTTCATTCCTCCTTAAGAGACTGGTTATGGTTTGGTTACCAAGTCTACTACTCTGACTCCGTCTCGGATTGATCAATGACGTTCAAAGGGTAAGCGCAAGCTTAGCAATAGTGATCTAGACGCCGCTGTCCATGGTGGAAAGAAGATGGTTCTGCCTTCGGTCCTTGAAGATCAACCCATGCTTGACTTTGTGCTGCCTCCAGTGCCACCGATGGTCATACCACCAGTGATGCCACCGGTGCTGCCTGATATGGCCCCTCTGACTATTGACCCGATCCTGCGAACTCTCAAACAGTCGAAGAAGGCTTTGACATCCTTCAAAAGAAATCAAACACGACTCCAGAAACATCCCAAGGGTACATTTTGCATGCAGACGATCCTTGCAGCTGATAAAGAATGATACATTCCATAACAATAGCAGAGTCACCTTGAAGCACCAAAGAAGAGAGTTTGAGGTCACGTGTTTTGGATAAAGCTAAGAAAGCCACTTCAGCTTCACCAATCAAAGGATCAGAAGACATAGAACGGTGAGTCCAAGCTTTGAGAATATCACCATTTGAATGAAAGAGAACCGCTGCAAACATAGAATAGGAAGGCCGAACAGCAACATCAAAGGTCAACCGGTGATACTTTCCTGGCATAACGGATTTACAAGGGATAGAATGAAGAAGTCTTGGGGCAGTATGCCATGCAGCTAACTGTTCCCGATGAGAATTTAAGATTTGTTGTAGAATGACAAAAGGTGCAAGACGAAGATTGTCACGTCAGATCTTGTTCCGTGCCATCCACAAGAAATCCAACATCAGAACAACAAACAGTAGAAATGAATGGATGTCACTGTGTCTTTTGATCTTTTGATTGGTGAAGCTGAAGCGGCTTTCTTAGCTTTATCCAAAGCACGTGACCTCAAACTCTCTTCTTTGGTGCTTCAAGGTGACTCCGCTATTGTTATGAAATGTATCCTTCTTTATCAGCTACAAGGATCGTCTGCATGCAAAATGTACCCCTGAAAAATTGCATCACTCATTCACAGTCTTCATCCGCTTCTAGTATCTATTACCGTATTTCATCTTCTCTGATCCCCCGAGATCTCAACTCGAAGGCTCATTCATTAGCAGTCTGGGCGGCTGCCCACTCCTTCTCAAGAGATGTTCCTTCATCTTTTCTTCTTAATCATGGATTGTGGAAATTTAGTGGTATTGCACCGCCGGGAATTTAGTGGTATTGCACCGCCTTAGGGTATCTTTCTCTTCTTCTTTTTTTTCCTTTCCCTTCTTTGCTTTAGTAGTTTGTTGTATTTATGTTCTCTTCAATATATAAAAGGTATGGTTTAACAAAAAAAAAAGTTGAAGATAAGTGAAACAAGAATAATACTGTAACGGGCATATGCAGTGGGACTGTAGCACGACACGTGACATGCACAAGAAGACATCCCCCCACCCACCCACTAATTCTTCAGGGCCTTTTGTCTTTATCTACTTTTGGGGATTTTAATAGTTCGGTGATGCTCTTTACCAGGCTTAATAGCAACTTAGCTGCATTTTTAGTCTTAATCAACTTTTAGGATATCATGACCGCCAAGGAAAAAGTCCCCAGCGGCCATTATGGTTCAACGACGACCCCACCCTTGCGTCTTCCTTCTTGTTCTTCTTTTTCAGTTTTGAAATATCCATCCTAAATTAATTAAAAAAAAAGTTTTTGTTTTCGAAATCTCTCACAGGTAAACGAAATATACAAGAGTTTGGAAGATACAGAACTACACATATTTTATTCATCCAATACACTTCCTTGCACAGACAGATATCCTGCTCTTGGACCCTCGTACACACATTTGAATTATATTTGTTTTATCTAAACACAAAATATATGGTGCACCTGAACACAAAATTTTCATTAATGGTTGTATTATTTAGACCAGGACATGCAATTTGAGATGAACTCTACCTTTTTATTTAAATTATACATAGGTCGGTCCTACTCAATAATGTGCCGACAGCCTGACAAAAATTTACTACAAAAGTTCTGGTTTTTTCCGACCACGCAGTTCCTTATCCCATGAAGGGCGTGCTACTAGTTTATGGCGAAATTGGAGTCAGATTTATAGAGTATATCTAAAGAGAAAAAGGCAAAGAGGGGGGGGGGGCTCGCACATGCAACTCGAAGTATGCATTCTCCGAAAAGGTGATCAGAGTTCTTTATTTATTTTTATTTAAGTCAGTGATTTAGAAAAAAAAATCTAAGCGTCAAGAGTTCTATATTTTTTTGAAATATAAATATGCCATACGCGCTTTCAACAAAATAATAGAGAAGTTTTCCTCTGGTTGACATGAAACGGTATAATGCCTCTTTTAAATACGAATGATGCTTCAAAAACTAAAGTGAAATTGGATGTTTGTTTGTCAAAATATTGGAGAATGTTCCTAAAATTTTAAGAATCTTTACTTTATTGAGATTTATTGAAGTCTGTGAAAAGTGAAATATGTAGATGTAAAAGTTAAAAATTTTGAAGTTTGTTTGATTTGTCCGATTTGTTGAGAACCCAAATATTTGGGGTCTCAAACATGCCAGAGTACTTCAGACTGATAGTAAGGTTTATAATTGGAACAATATTATAATCTCTTGGGGGAAGAACATAAATGACGGAGAAAAGACATTCTTCGACGTCACAAGATTAGCAAGTATAGGAAGGAAAGATCTGGTGAAGGCATAACTTGCACTCAAAGCTAAGCCCCACTGGACAACTGAGAATCTCTGCCAATGGCAATTGCACACCCTAAACTGTTCATATTTATTTCGGTTTGTACGTATATGTCCAGTACCTTGCCTTTTAACCTTTCCTCTAAAAGATACTACTGTTGTCGCGCACCTACTCCGTGACATGCTTATGCCTACACCAAAACTTCAGCTTAACTTAGCTGTAACCGACAAGAAGGAAACCGACCCATCTCGCCCAACGTGGTTTTCTTAGTACTGTAGTCTCAGAAGCGCCAAGACACGAAGACAGAGTGCTTGTTGTTCACAGAAAAAGAGAGCCACACTATATCACTACTTTGTCTGAAGGAAGTTGCTAGGGAGGTAGAGTTTCACTGTTGCCATTGATGGTGAAGTTGTGACATTTGAGGTTAGTTTATTCAATTTTATTTGGGTTGCTTTAGATTTTATTCTTTACGTATCCCATGTACTGATTTCTGATGTATGGCTCTGAGGAAAGCTGCTTTAAGAATTGAGGATCACGACTGTTAACACTTGTGGTGGTCTTTTTTCTTTTGTACTTTCATTAGGTAATTCCCATCTGGGTGTGCTTTAATATCTTACATTCTATTTCTGTAGCTTCGGTTTTGGTCCTTCCATCCTCCAGAACGGAGAAGGTGAAAAGCCAGTTTTTTAATGACAGTTTCTGAGTTTAGAAAGTTCGTTTTGTAAATCTAATTTGGTAGCGTCGCTTCACTTCTATCTGTTATTGACGGAAAGACGTTCATGTATCATGTCCTTGCACCTTTCTCAGCTTCCACTTATTGTATCTGTCTTAAATGGAAAAAGACCCATTTGTTATGGTGATTGCGCCTTTCTCAGATTCTGTAACTGTTCTTCCTCTGAATAGATCTTATGAGTGTCACCGCGATGTATCCCGTTTCTCTGGTCAGTGCACTACAATTGTTCGCTGTACTTGTTCGTTTCCCTAGATTTTATGGTGTTATTGGGTCTTCTTTTTTCTCAAATCAACTATCCTGGAAACTAAGGTTTTTCCAAAACCATGAAAGCAGTTATTTTCTGTGACTATTCATGGGTTTAGCACGAATCTATAGTACAACAGTTTTGTGTTTGTGTGTTAAAATTTTAGGGTATTGAATTTGGTGAAAAAAATGAAGAGATATGATTTTTAATATTTATTATAGTGAAAAGTAATGATGTGATGGGGGGAGAGAGATTATTTTGTAATTTCTTATTGTCTTAAAATTTTAGGATGTGTAAAATTTTTGTGTACAAACATAGCCTAAGTGATGCGTTCTTGATTCTAGGCATTTCTAATCCCTGTTTTAGAAGTTAGTTTTAGTTTCCTTCTGTACTCCCTCTCTCCAACATCAAAATAGGCTGTTTCTTCTTTCTTCTGTTTCTTTTTTCACTCTATATTTCTTTAGGATTTTATTGATAAGCAATGAATGCTAACTTTGAGACTTTAGAGTTCATCATGTGATGAAATAAATGAAAGATTATTAATGGATGTGCTGCGAATAGGAATTGCACACTCTTTTAATTTCTTTTGCAACAACGGTGAAAAATCTCACCTGACATGTAATTTATTCCTAGAAACGTGTATTAGCTATACCCCATGTTAGAAAAATCTGCTTCTCATTAAAAAGTTTCTCATTTTTGTTGCGGTTAATTTGTACAGGCTGAGGTGGTTTTGAGACTGTCATCGTCAATGGCGTCCTATTTCACCTGTTTTATCATCCTGGTTTCTCTCCCTGCGATTTTTGCTCAAGAAATTCTACACGCTAAAATTGGAGTCAATGGGACCACATCAGTAGCTGAAATTGACGATTATTTCATCTGTGCAACTCTTGATTGGTGGCCGCAGACAAAGTGCAACTACAACCAATGTCCCTGGGGGAATGCATCTGTTATAAATTTGGTGAGGTGTAGAGACTTACCACTGAATAAGATTACCTTGCTGGTAAACATTGAAGCAATTTGATCATTAGTTGGTGTGGTCTGGCTTTTTCAGGACTTGTCTCATCCTTTACTTGTCAAGGCAATCCAAGGTTTGTTGTCTGTCTGCTTCAATAACCTTGCTTTGTCAGTGAACATTCATGACACACGAGCATTATTTAGACTGTTAAACATGTGTTTATCACTAGCATCTCTATGGAATATTTCGGCTAATGGCACCTCGTTACTGTTTTCCATATTGGTGGGTTGACAGCTTTCAAGCATTTGAGGATAAGAATTGGAGGTTCTTTGCAAGATCGAGTAGTGTACAACGTCGGAAATTTGAAATCTCCATGCCATCCATTTCAAAAGATGAAAGATGGGTTGTTTGGATTTTCAAAGGGATGTTTATACATGAGGAGGTGGGATGAGTTGAACCATTTTTTCAGTAAGACAGGGTAAGCTCTATGACATTTCAACGATTTCCTCCTGCCTCTTTCTCTACAGAATAAAAAAGGACCGGGAAGGAGAAAAGTCAATTGTATTTATTTTTGGGATATAACATAGCAAACTGAAGAAGTTCGTATACCAAGGTAGTTAATATGCAAACAGATTCCCCTTGATTGGTGATGGATTTAAGATTGGTACATGTGTCATCTGGTTATTTTCTAAGTGTAAATGGGAGCTCTATGCACACAGTCCTTCTATTTTAGCATACCACCTAACTGTCTTCTATATGCAGCTCTATGTTCTTTATGATACTTGTTGAGAAGGCCCTAATTCTACTAAAGCCAGTCCAGGGTTTCTATAGCATAGATTTCACAATCCTTCCATGTTCTGTTGAGATTGAATGTTTTGAGACGTGCTTCAAGTTTCTCATGATGTTTTCTATCTATTAGATCACCTTTTGACTTCCACAACATCTCTTGATGATGCTAAATCTTCATATTTGTATCTACAACTGTTTCAAGGAAGAAAGCCTTCTTCTTCTTCCCCCGCCCCCTTTTGTTTCTTTTGCAGGGGGGATTAGTTTGCAGGCTTGCTAATGTGAATCTTTCATTTGCAGGGCCATTGTGACATTTGGCTTGAATGCGCTCTATGGGAGGCACATTATCAAGAGGGATGTTTGGGGAGGAGATTGGGACTCTAGTAACACAGAGGATTTAATGAAGTACACTATTTCGAAGGGATATCAAATAGATTCATGGGAATTTGGTATGGAACAATGGGCTCTTGGTATGTTTTGCCATTATTTTGTTCTGTGTCACCATTGTCTTTGCCTTTGCCATAATAGGTAATGAGCTGAGTGGAAGTGGCATTGGGGCCAGTGTTGGTGCTGAACAGTACGGAAAAGACTTGATCAAACTTAAAGAAACTGTGAATCAATTATATAAGAAATCTGCCTCGAAACCTTCACTTATAGCACCTGGAGGATTCTTTGACCAGGAGTGGTACACGAAGCTTCTTCAGGTTTCAGGTCCAAGGGTAGTGAATGTTGTGACTCATCACATATACAATTTAGGCGCAGGTGAGCAACTGTGGTGGTATACTTTTTTGATAATTGATATATGCATGGCAGAGCAGAGATATAGTAATATAAGAAGACAAAGTTGCTGTACAAAACCAGAAGCGCCCCTTGTACACCAATCATCTCTGAGTGACTGTGGCAACACAGAGTACTTGTTCTACGGGTAATAGCTTAAGCTGAAGTACTTACTCATGGGAGTATTTCATGCAGAGGGTTATATTCTAGTGTCTTCCTTGCCTATGACTTTTTCCCATCAGGGGGTCACTGAGTTGTGTGTCAGGCACGGTGGTTAAGAGGACATGAAAAGATTATTCCACGTGTAAACCTTTTTTTGTGCTTCGTTCTGATAATTTAATTCTGAAAGGATGATTGTTGAGATCACCTTTAAAAAAGTTTGCCCCGTCCTACTCATTGTCTCTTAGGACAACAGCTATTATTTATAATATCAGGAAATAAGAAAGGGAGCAAAACTTTGTGCCTTCTCTTACTTCAAATAGATCTAAACCCATTTTGTAAGATATGAAATGGTTGATTACCCCTCTGGTTCCTCTGTTCTTCCTCTCTCCTGCCCTCTCTCTCCCCCCCCACCCACCCCAAAAAAGAAGGAAAAATCACCTTGTTGTGGCCTTTACAACAAATATATGGACATAGCTCATTGTCTTCTTATCTCTTGTTTGAGACTGTCGTATAGACCTCTCTCTCTCATAACGCAAACACTCCCATGCTTTATCTGGAAATTGGAGATAGAAGTTAAACCCTGACAAGACAAATATGCCAGTCTGAGTGTTTCTTTGTTGCATTGATTGCTTTGCGCTTCTACAGATGGCATTTAACGAAATCCTGGTTTCTGAATGACGGCTTTCTTGAAGTAATTTAAATTGGCCATGCCCTCAAACACAGTTATATTTATTGGTGTAGTCATGCTTCTGCTTTTATTCTCTCTCTTTACATTTCAGGTGTCGATCCCAGTCTTGTAAGTAAGATTCTGGATCCCTCTCACTTAAGCAAGATATCAGACACATTCAGCAATGTTCAACACATTATTCAAAAGCATGGACCTTGGGCTTCCGCCTGGGTTGGAGAATCTGGTGGTGCTTATAACAGTGGTGGTCATCACGTGTCTGACACATTTGTGAACAGCTTCTGGTAATTTCTGGTCTTTTTTTTCTTCTTTATGTTTCTATTCTCGAAGCTTTTGTTGCAGCAAAAGTGGAATCCACTAGTTCTGTATTATTTGTGCTATCAATTATAGGATGACTATTGTTTATTGGAATTCTAGGTTCTTAGACCAGCTTGGAATGGCATCCAAGTACAATACTACAGTGTATTGTAGGCAGTCTTTAATTGGTGGGAACTATGGTCTCCTCAACACAACCACATTTGTCCCCAGGCCTGACTATTTCAGGCAAGAGCATTATTATTATTATTATTATTTTGTTTAGGAGTTTTAATATTTTCCCTTGCCAGGTTTTGCTAATTAAATGTTATTGCCTTTTATCTGATGTCTTGCTCTGAGTAGTGCGCTTCTGTGGCATCGACTTATGGGCAAACGGGTTCTCGCAATTCATACTGATGCTTCGCCATATTTACGCTCTTATGCCCATTGTTTGAAAGGAAGAGTAAGTCTCTATCTCATGTGATTTTGTCCCAAATCTGTAGGAGAAATTAGTTCTGGTGAAGGTAGGAGTTGCAAGGAGATTAGCTTTATCACAAATATTTTCCTTGACGGGCCCAAATTTTATGGGGTCCCAATTGTTGCAAGTGCACTAATTTAAGCTTTATATACACGAATTTGGCTGATCTGTGAATACTTCACAGCTCAAGGCATATCACATATGCTCAGCTGGGTTTATTCTTGACTCGTCACAATTTTTGAATCTGATTAAAGTGAATATTGGTTTTTGATTCCCCCCGCCTTCATCTAGATTAAAATTTTGATTGAGAAACCATCTGATCCTAACGATTTTAGGTTTTGCCGGGTCTATTCTCTAAATATTTCCCAATCATCTACTTCAAGTTATAAACTTAAGAGATTTAATCTAGATTGAGGATCTCTCCATAAGTTCTTAAAATTTTTCATAGGTAGGTTCCGAGATTGCTGTATCTGCAGTATGGCTCCTTGTTGCTCTATCATGTCTTGCATTTCCCAGCTTGAATATTTAACTCTGACTATTACCATCAACATTTTACAGCCAGGTATAACTTTACTTCTGATTAATTTAAGCAACCAGACAGATTTCATTATCAGTGTCGAGAATCTTGCGAACATGAATTTGCACGCCAATGGGAGAAAGACTCAGAGAGAGAATTCTTTTGTGCATAGTCTTAAGAAAACAGTATCTTGGGTTGGAAGGAAAGCTTCAGATGGACCATCATACAGAGAGGAGTACCACTTGACTCCAAAAGACGGCTACCTTCGCAGTGGCATAGCCGTTCTAAACGGAATTCCTTTAAAGCTTACAGATGAAGAAGAAATCCCGACAATGGACCCGGTTTTTAATGATCTGAAATCCCCATTGTACATCTCTCCCTTGTCCATTGCTTTCGTAGTACTTCCCAACTTCGATGCTCCTGCTTGTGTATAATTTTGCTCTGCACTCGCCGTGGAGCTTAATTTTACGAGATTCTGTATATGCATGATATCAATAAGATCATGGTAACTATAAGCTCTGATCCCTTTACGGCAAGTTCAATGACATCAATAAGAAATTTCTGATAGAATAAGATACTATTTGTAATATTTGTCGGATGTTGTCGGTATTTCTTGTAGTAACTAGAATGAAAATTTTCTTGTTTCGGTTGTTAGCTTGCTAAATAATTAAACCTTATGGCTCAAGACCTTATCCGGACGGACATGGATTTGTTAGGACCACAACATCACGGTGTTCTTGGATTAAGGTTGAACCGTAGGCAATTTAACTTGGATATGTTTGTTCGAACTAACCCGAATTGAAGTTAAACGAATGTAGGCACACGGAAAAGGAAAAAGAAGGTGACGTTCATGAATTTTCTTGAGCAAATTCCTTATAATACATAGGTTTTGTTAACCCTTCCGGTACATACCGATATTAGAATGCATTTTTTGGAATTGAAATCTGACCCGGAAATTCCGGCAGAATTAACAGAATTTCGGTTCATTCCAGTAAGGAGAGTTGTGTTAGTAAGACGCACATCTCAAGTTACATTCCTCTTGAGGATCATACTGGTGACTCAACTGGGGAGTTGTGGGTTGTGGGTCGCGGCGGAGTTTATCTACCATCTAGCTGGGTTTGTTCATAGGGCCGGCCCAGAGAGGGGTTATCCTAGATACCAAAAAAACATTGGTTTCGTTCTTTCTGGAGTAAATTTTTACACTGACTGTAGAAGATATGCTTTCAGGAAAGACTTCAGACTTAAAAGTACAGTTGAAGCCGATTCTTGATAGAAGTGAGCCCAAACGTTGCGTTTGCTTCAGGGGAAAATGTTTTTCCCTAGAGTTATTTTTTGCGTTTAATGCATCTCCTCCAAATTGAATAAACTGGTGTTGTGTTTAATTCTGTAATTAGAGCACTTTAATAACTAGTGCTAGTAATATTGGCGTTGCTTCCACGTCTTGTATCTGTTACGTACCTTCACAAGACTATAAATATTCGGCTTATGAACATGTCATAGCTAGCCTGTGTCCCTGGTTAGTTTTTCTGTGATGGTTTCTTTTTCTAGCTGTGTTAATCCTGCATGCTCGGCTACTTTTTTATTTTAAAATAAAATAAATTAGCATGGCTTGTCACTTGAATTAACTCCTGTAGGGTTGTTCCTATAATTTTTCTCTACTAAAATATGTATGAATTTTCTTTGACTCTTATTTATATAAAAAGAAGGCTGAAAGAAATTTGGGTCAGTTAATTTTTTGGACAAAAAGTTCTTTCTTCTTCGTTATAAATAGAGTTCTCAGTCTCACTATATATATATATATATATGTATGTATGTATGTGTGTGTTTGCAGTTCAATGTGAATTTTGTTCTCTACAATGCTGCAAAGACTCCACCTTATGTTCTTCGGTAAGTTTCCAGTTTCTTAGGGGCCAAAAGGGTGGCAGTTGATTAATGTAGTTGCATTTGGATCTTCTAACGTTCATGGCTGAAGATAAGATTCATTTAATGTACTGCAAGATCATGATAGTCCACTTAACGTTGTACAGTGGAGATCCCTGCAACATGAAGTGTGCCACACACATCAACATAGTTGGTCGAAATCGTCAGGTAAACGTTTATTTGTTTTGCAGGTAATTTGCATAGGTGCTGCAGTTGGTGGTAGATATAACAATGGGATTCAGCCAACTGACATTGATTCTCGTCCTGGTTTCTCTCGCTGCGATTTGGGCTCATGAAATTAGACCCGCCACAATTTTTGTCGATGGGATCAGAGCAATAGCTGAAACTGATGATCATTACGTTTGCGCAACTCTGGATTGGTTTCCCAGCTATACATGTCGCTTCAACGACTGCATGATGGGAAATACATCCGCGATAAATTTGGTGGGCATGCAGAGAAACTTCTTTCCTCCTCTTTTTTTTTTTTTTTTAAATCTTCTTTTATCTTCATGTGTCTGACATGATTCATATTTGTTCAAGTATCAGCCATACATTTAAAACGCATAGGAATGGGATCCTCTTGCAGTATTCCAACCTATTCATGGAAAATCAAAGCCATACATTTTTAAACGCAGTATGGTTAATATTACCACAAAAATGATTCATGTTTTGGTGATAAGGTGTTATAGTCTCGCATTGATTAGGGACCATTTAATCTTGTGCTTCATATACCTGTTGGGCCATCTCTTCCCATTGCCAATTGGTTTTGGGATGAAATTTTACATGGTATCAGAACCAACTATTTCTGGGCTTGACCCACTTGTTTGTATTTCCCATTTGTTATCCCTGTTGGGTCAACTCTTCCCATTGCCAATTGGTTTTGGGATGAAACTTTTCATCAGGAACATGAGAGAATCCTTATCCCATGTGAAACATGTTTCATTAATTTGGTGGAAAGCTCAATGTGGTTTGGTTTTTCCAGGACTTGTCTAATCCTTTTCTCGCCAAGACAATCCGAGGTTTGTTTTGTCTGCTTTAGTCAACTTTTGCATAATTTTAGAAGCTTTTCATGAAATTCTACTACTATCATTTAGAGTGAAGAATGAACGTAATATTACTGTCTGAATGTTGGTGGACGAATAGGTTTCGGCCATTTGAGGCTTAGAATTGGAGGTTCACCAGAAGACCAAGTAATTTACAACGTAGGAAATCCAAGGTACCCTTGCCATCCATTTAAGAGAGGGGGAAAAGGTTCTTTGTTTGGATTAACAACTGGGTGCTTATACATGTGGAGGTGGGATGAGCTGAACCAGTTTTTCAGTAAGACGGTAAGATTTACAATATCTGAACTTTTTTCTTCCTCGTAATACCTTTGAAGCTCGATACTCTAATTTGAATGCTCTCTCTTATTTGCCTTTCAGAACTCCACTAAGATTGAAAGCGTCCGTGCATGCATGTTTCCTTCTCTTTTGATTAAAGTTTGAATGTCACCTATGCAGGGCAATTGTGACGTTTGGGTTGAATGCTCTCTATGGGAGGCAGAAGCAGGGTAAAAGTACACTTTGGGTAGGGAACTGGGACCCTAGCAATACGGCTGCTCTAATGAATTATACCATTTCAAAGGGATACAAGATAGATTCATGGGAATGTGGTATGTTACCTGTAGACTGACCTCTTCGTTATTCCTTCTTTTATCTTGTTCTGCTTATCGCCTCTATCCTAACCTTGGTTACTGCAGGCAATGAGTTGAGCGGAAGTGGCATTGGTGCAAGAGTTGAAGCTGTACAGTACGCAAAAGATCTGATCAACCTCAAAAAAATAATGAATGGGTTATACAGGAATTCCAGTTTCAAAGCTAAACTCGCAGCCCCTGGAGGATTCTTTGACAAAAACTGGTATACGAAGCTTCTTCAGGTTTCAGGTTCAGGCATAGTCAATAGAGTCACATATCACCTGTACAATCTTGGTGCAGGTATGCAAAATTGGTTCAAAAATTTTCCCTACCTTTAATGTATGAACAGCCATTATTGATAAGGTGCAGGGCTTGTTATACAGCTTAGTTTGAAAGCAATACTGAAAACTATGTATCTTCCACTTTAGCTCTCTGCTCTGTATAGCAAGAACAGAGCCATATCTCTGAGTCTTTAATATTCTTGATAGTCGTGTACCTTCAGCCTTAACATTCCCTTCCATTTCAGGTAATGATCCTAATCTCATAAGTAGGATATTGGATCCTTCTTACCTAACCAATTCCGCATCAGGCACGTTTAGAGATATTGAACGAGTGATTCAAGAGCACGGTCCTTGGGCTTCTGTATGGGTTGGAGAATCTGGCGGTGCCTATGGCGGTGGCGGTCGTCGTGCATCTGACAGATTTGTAAATACTTTCTGGTAATCTTGGTAGCCTCATCAATTCCATCCTTTTGCAGTTTACAGCATGACTCCTGCTTGACAATGAAATGTAGGTACTTAGATCAGCTTGGAATGGCCGCCAAGTTCAGTACTAAGGTATATTGCAGGCAGACTTTAGTTGGTGCGAACTATGCTCTCCTCAACAGAACCACATTCGAACCCAATCCCGATTACTACAGGCAAGAGAATTAGGGTTTCCAGATACTCCAGCATAGACGTTATATGCTAGCAGTAGCAGTTATCTTCTTTTTCTGGGGTGGCCTCATCTAATTAAGTCATTACTTCCTTTTGTTTGAATGTTTTCTTCTGCAAAGTGCGCTTCTATGGCATCGACTTATGGGAAAGCGTGTCCTTGAAGTTGATACCCATGCTCCGTCATATTTACGGGCTTATGCTCATTGCTCAAAAAGAAGAGTAAGCTGGCTCTATCATATGTTGATTTTGTTCATATTTTTCGAGAAGAGTTTTGGGTTGAGGTGAGTATCAAGGCAATAACTCGGATAGAGATCTCTCTAATTTGTTGTCCGAATTGAATGGTTCAGTTCAGAGAGAAATAAACACAGTTTTTTCTTCCTCCATTGGCTACTAATTGTGGCGATTCATCTTGTTACAGGCGGGTATAACTTTGCTACTGATTAATTTAAGCAACCAGACAGAATTCGAAACCAAAGTTCTCAAGCATGTGAACAACAATTTGCAGGAGAAGGAGAAAAGCAGTGAGAAGGAGAGTTGTTCCATTGAGGTAAAAGTTTCACAGAGTGGAAAAAGTGCTTCAGATAAACAATCATTCAGAGAGGAGTACCACTTAACTCCAAAAGATGGGCAGCTTCAGACCCAAACCTCGCTTCTGAATGGAAATCCACTGAATGTCACCAATGGAGAACTCCCAAGATTGGACCCTGTCCTTAGTCCCACTTTGCAGCCTATACGCCTTGCCCCCTTGTCCATTGCCTTCATTGTAATCCCCAAATTTGAGGCTCCTGCTTGTGCATAACTTCCTCAACACTCTGCCTCCCACTGGAGCTTCATTCCGAATGAATAAGATATTATTTTCCTATGCTGTTCTCATATCAATGCAGCTGAACATATTAGCGTTTGTTTCCCAATATTTTCAACCCTCAAAATTTCCAAACAATTATAAAATAATCTCTCTCTTCGTTAAATTATAAAATAATATTATACTATTCAATTAAATCTTCTCTCTCTCCACTTTTCCATAAAATACTATACTTTTTCACAAACCCCAATACCCAAAATTTCCAAAACCCCAAAATTTCTACAAACAAACACCACCACATATTTGTATCTGTTCATTTTATTTTGTATTTGAATTAGCTTGGGACCACCAATGGTAGCTTAGCGGTGTGCAGGCTATGCCTAGGACCTAAAACTTGCTCTCAACGACGTTTCCAATTACGGTAGCTCCATTATGTTTTGATGGTCTCCGCACCATGTGGAATTCTATTGTTTTTTATTTGTTAGGAAAATTATCCCTCATTCTAAAAGGAATTCAGATCTGATGGGCCATAATCTGATTGGCATTCAGGCTGGGTAAGTGAGCCCATTGGCAAGCCGGTCTGAGACTGCCGGGCTCGTCCAAGGCCCCTTAGCCCACGCAGACATGAATTAATTCACTCCACCTCTTCCTGCCAAGGAGATTTAGGGGATATTTTTTTGTCAATATTTCGAGGAATATTCCTAAAATTTTAGAAATCTTTTTGGATATTGAGATTTATTAGGGTTTGTGAAAAAGATTGTAGTGTGTTTGGTTTGTTGGAAATTTTGATACCCCAAAATATTGGGGTATCAAACATCACCTTAGGACTCCTTGTAAGTTTGGAGTCCTAGACCCCATAATATCAAACTCCCTTTAGGATTGTGATCCTCTTTGCATATAAAAGACAGGTATCCCCTGTTAGAGAATATAGTTCAAATAATAAAATTTTCCTCTTCCTATAAGCTTAAATTCTTGGGATGTGTGGTAGATTCAAATGGTATCAAAGCCAAAGTCTTGAGTTCGAGACCTGACTCCACACTTCACCCCAATTTCAATTAAACATTGCACGTGTTGGGTCTCCTAGTTAAAAGAGAGTCTGGTCCAGTGTTAGAGAATATAATTCAAATAATAAAATCTTTCTCTTCCTATTAGCTTAAGCTTTTGGGATGAGTAGTAAATTCACATCCTCATTATATGTTCAAGCTTAATCGATTCTCTAGACTAAAAACACTTATCTAGATCTAACTTTGGCATCGGAGGCCCCTCATCCTCTCTTATTCTTTTAGGTCTAATTGACTTCGGCTCTTGATGATTTAATACATCATTACCTTCTTCAAGTCTGCAATTGCTACTAAAAGTTGACAATATTAACTTTTTTGAAGTGATGCCTTAATATACAAGCATTAGGGTACCACTAAAGCTATATTATTTTCATTTTTCTTTTTTATAGTTGTTTGAGAGAAAGTCCAATTATGTACAGATATATTTAAAAAAATAATTGAGAAAATTTGAATTGAATTTATGAGAGAACGAACAATGAATCAGTAACAAAATATGTTTCTTTCCCCCCCCCCCCTAAAAGAACCTGAATTAAAGCCAATAATTAACAAATTAATATTTTCCAAAAGTCTTATCTTACCACACTAGTTAACAATACCTCAATTGGGATTAATCTTAATCTTAGAGTAGTATTAACCATAATTTTTTTAATAGGAAGATTTTTGTATAGAATTATTTAGTTAAATATATAGTAACTATGCTAATATATTGAGAAATCCTTGCATAATATTTATTTATTCTCTTCTGGGCCGTTCTAGTTTCCTCGCTAGTGGGTTAGGCCCAATCAAAACCGAAACAGAGCGACCCCGTCAGCCCAAGTTAGATCCTTCTGGTTCTACATCAATTATTTATGTTTCTATCTCGGTCTGAGTAGAAACAGTGGATAGATGGCGTCAGCCGCAGCAACAGCGATAAGGGTTCCGACAAAGTCGGAGGTACTGGGGTTGTTCAGGTCGCTCTTACGGACTGCCCGGCAGTTTACCGACTACAACATCAGGGAGTACACCAAGCGTCGAACCGTCGACGGGTTCCGCATGAACCGGACCCTGTCCGAACCGGATGCGATTGCCTCTGCCTTCTCCGACGGCACGGCCCAGCTCGAGGTGGCAAAGAGACAGGCCATCATCTACACCCTCTACGCCCCAAAGGTCAAGAGTATCATGGACGTCAAACCTTGAAACCCGAGAAGTTATGGTACTTTCTTGTTTTAGCTCTTGAGAGCGGTTTTTTTTTTGTTTACATTTTAAAGCAAATCTAAGTCCATTCTCGACTGAGGCAAAACTATTTGTTAGTTATTATAGTAATGTAATGCCTTTGATTTTGGATATATCGATAATGGAGGTTTGTAAATTTACTGGAGTTTGGGTTTTATTGAGTAATAATTATTGCTATGGTACTCGGAAATTTGTCTAAGAAATGAGGAGCTCTTTTTGGATGGGTATTGAATTCTTGGATGAGGATGCATATGTTCGCATGGTGCTTCGGTTTGAATCCCCTCGAGTAAATGGGCTTGTGAGATTTTTAGCCGAAATTATCAAGTTAAAACCTTTTGGTTTTATGAAATTGGGGATGATTAAGCAAATATAACTAGTAACTACGGCACAATTATCAGCGTTAAGACATACAAAAAGTTTTAGGTTAGCTGTTTTCTGAGAAGGAATGCAGGCTTGTCTTGTTGATAATGGATTTCACAGTATCAGATTTATTGTGTTTATAGTTGTGCCGTTGAACTGTCAGGGTGAGGATTAGACTCTGAGACTGGTTTTTTCAATTCAGAGTAGTATGGTGCAAAGGATTAGAGTTTCGTTGGAGCTCAGTGGGTCAGTAGACTCCCATGGACAAAGTATAATAATTGTGGCAGTCATGTGATTCATCATTTGTAGCTAGTCTGCTCCTAAAACGAATACTACAGGCAGGGAATCCGAGGATGTGCCGCCCCTCTGAAACTTGTTAGCTTTGACAGTTCTGCACTTAAATGGTCTCTTCCTGTTTGTGGTTGAACATGAAATGCAGCTAACAAATGAGAAGAGATAGACAGGCCTTGTAGTCGGAGACTTTATATCAAGTTCCTACAAATGTGTGGCAACAGTGAGTATGTTTCGTCAAGAACTATATCACTTAAGTCGGAAATTGGGCTCCAATTTCTGTTTCAAATGCTTTCTGTTTGCATTGTTGGAAGGGTATGAATAAGACATCAAATGCTTTAATCTTCCATTTACTGTTCTGAAAAATTTTGCGTTATTTGACTGGCTGGAGTCTTGCTTTGATCGGCTCAGCTTCCATACACTAATCCAATTAGTATGGACTCTTTGGATTTCTAACTCCTAATATTTTGACTTGAAGAGATGTGCACCTAGTCCTATATACGTCAAATGTAGAGATAGAAGAGAGCAGAAATAAGGGTTCCTGCCAGATTGTGGAGACTGCGGAGACATATGCCAGTCCTTATGATTAGACATTTCTTTAAGTAACTTTGTCCATATGGTTCATTGAGGTTGATTGAAGGAGACGAATACGTCGTGGAGCAACCTTTGGTTAGAAATGCAACAGTTAGCCAGTATTTATATTGGGGTCTTGGATTTTTGTGCGTATAGATATTAAAAAACTCACTGGGTGCAACGGAGTTTCTGGCTGTGGTATCAGAAATCAATCTTTTTGGGCAAGTCATTTGAATTTGTGAAGCGAGCGGCCATGGGAGGAGGTTTATTTCAGGTCGGCTTCCCGTAGCAGTATTCTTATAGTAGAATTGGCGCTTTTTAGGCGTAGTTCCTGGTAATTTTGTTGGCTTATTCCCAACAATAATCTGCGTCTAAAAATCTCATACTCCCAAACACAAACAACAAAAAAGATGTAGTAGTTGAATTTCATAAGATCTGGCCAGCGAGTGCAAGCCCTGTAAGATAATGGTATAAAAGAATTGTCCTTACTGTCAATTGTGTAAACAACAAAGTAAACAAAAAACACCATATACGCCAATGGTTGTTCCGTGTCCCCAACCGTCTACAAGGAACAAAAGAGAGAATTTGTGTTTTGGAAGGAGAGATGGAGGGCAGTGCCGAGTTCTCATCGCAGCCGTGATGGATCTGCACTGCACCCTACTTCCCGAGCAAACGACGACCACGCCTATTAGCACCTTTTACGCGCATGTCTATCACGTCAACATCACCATGGAAATGCTCCAGAGCCTTGTTCTGGCTGCAATAGTCGTGAGTGATATACTTAGATCTATTCTGATAAGCGAAAGCCATAATAGGATCGAATAGACAAAGGAAACTTCTGGACTTGAAAGGTAATTGAATCAAGACAAGCAAACCAACCTGTCCATTGCAGAGCCCATGTCAATAGCCATTTCCTTCAGCTCTCCCAATACATTACTTATATTAGACAGTGCATCATCTTGCTTCGCCGTTTCCATCTACAAAAAGAAATGATAAGCTTGAATGACAGATACATATCCCATTGGGGAGCCACAAGAGGAAATTAATAAACAAAATCGAAGTCACCACATTTTGGGGGCAGAATGTTCCAAAAAATCAACAGCGAAGATAGCCACAGAGAAAGAAAAGGGTTTTTCTCTTTCGTTTCATTTATTTCTTTTGGGAAAAGAGAAAGGGGGCTGGGGTTTGGGAGAGGGTATAGAAGGGAGGTCATAACAAAGATTTGGAAAATAATTTTGAAGGGAAAACACAATTGTATTCAAGCTCATATCTGGGGTATTACTTATTAGAAATCACATTTGCATCACAAGCCCAGAGGATTCGAAAAGAGGGGAAAAAACACTAAACCAACCAGACAGAACATACTGGAACGTGGTTTGTGTTACTTTGGACCGAAGGAGAATCTAGAACCAAGCAAACAGGACATAAAGGAAAATGGTTTGCTTTAGTCTTGATGGAGGACAGTCTAGAACCTAACTGGAGTTGGTGGGCAATCAAACTGGACAGGCAGAACGAAAAAGCCAAAAAATGAACGAAAGAAATTGTGGTCCGTTCAGTTTGTCTAACCAGGTAGGGGTGGACTTGGTCACCGGTTGGGTGACTTGGGTAAAAAATATATCAAATTTTTTCCATTAACTTGAACCAATATATATTTTTTAAATTAGGTATACATAACTGGGAACAATTGCCTTTATGATTATGGTTAGTAAATTGATGTACCACCCTACAACAACGAAACCCATACCGATTAGGCATCTAAGCAAGTGATATTTATGAAATGAATAATACATGTTGCTTTCGTTCTTTTACGGTTGATGAACCAAGTGAGAACAAACCAAACGGATAACCCCTCAAAACCAATCGGGATCAACTCCAAAAGGCTGCTTTGATTTCATCGAAGTCTTTGGTTGGGTTCCTTGCCGACTTCTCACATGACAGATAATTTCTTTCATGCTATCTCCAAAACCAGTAAATTGTTGCTTGATTTATGGACCTATTTACATACCTCAACTTTCTGAAGTGCACTTGTGGGTTCAACAGGCAGGTTTGGTGTGCTTGGCCGTCCCTTGGTTGCAGAAGTCAATCCTAACTTCTCCTTCTGCTCCAAGTGGCAACCTTTTCTTCTGGAGGGATCATCTGCATAAACAAATAAATCACAGATGAAGAAAACAAAACAAAAGCACAAAAAGAAAAAGGAGAAGTGAGTACAAAGTTGCCAGGCAAAAATGGTTCAGTCATCGCCAGTCTTCTTCATTATAATATTTTGGAATTCGTGTAGAAAAAAGGATGAATGCATCAATGGGAATATAGAATAGAAAGAATATTAACCTCCTGTGATAACAGGGCCCCTTATTGGGCGTGTTTTCTTTGGCTTCCAAGTCTTAGAGAACATGCCGCCAAGGCTTCCCAGAAGCTTCTCACCCTGTAATCAGCAGAAAGATCAATGGAATACTCTTTCACTTCAGAAGATTCATGAAAACCCAGGCAACACCAGCTTCGAACCAGAGAACTAGATCAAAGGATTGCGATGCCAAAAGAATCAATATTTCCTAGTCCAGCTTCCAAGAAGAATAAAGTACCAAAGACTGAGCGTACATTTCGTCTATCTTGATGTTTTAATGCATTTTCTCTTTATCTTTCTTTTTAAGCAATTAGCTTTTCATCTACAATACTTAGCTTCTACTTGCAATTATAGTATGTTAAGCTATGATGAGAACGTAGTAGTAGAAATTGTGTGGATGTATGTTGATCAAAAATACAATAAGATAAGGGACGAAAAGCAACATCAATTCAAACAGGACAACTGGCAATTCATTCAGAAGTCTCATTAAGAGGACTGCTTCCTTTAGAAACATCTCTCCCCTCCCTCCCTCTCAGAGAGAGAGAGAGAGAGGGGGGGGGGACGAATAATGACAATAAATAATAATAGTACTAATAATGCGTCTTGAAGGAGCTACCAAGTTCCAAACAACTAAGCGAGCAATTCTGGAGTTAACATTCGACAACTATATCGAAAATACAAGATCACCTACTCCATTTACTATCTCAAAAAATACCAATTCTATGATGATGTAATTAATCTGCTTTTTGATAAAATGTGTCTTGACTCCTAAGAACATAAGACTATTTTACTAGGGCAATTTCTACATACACTGCTTGATAGGGGGAACAGCAAATGAATGAGGACAATAAAATGGTGGAGGCAGTCGAGCAGGATTGTGGTGCAGGCAGACAGTTCAGCAGTGGACACTTGTGGTAATGATAAATAGAGTGGTTGTCACAACAACACATTGGAGATTGGGTTCCCCATGTCAATTAGGCTGCCCCATGACTCTTTCTCATTGTTTCCCGCCCATGTAGCAATACTTTTTAGAGAGCTTAGTAAAGAACTGAATATCAGGTTTATTGGATAAAGTGGTGGAACTAAAAAACTTGATCAATTTCATTACATTGTGGGTGTTCGTGTAAGGAAATATAACTTCTTAGCTATTAAAATGGTCAAAAACATAACTTTTAAGCTCACGACTGCGGTTCTCAAGACAGGAATCGGATCAAAACCCATTAAAAGAAAACTTATTTTTAGCCAATTTAAAGACGTTTCTGATCAAGTAGTAAAACAATGCAGCTGAGATCCCAAATCAATGACTGTCTGCACACTTTAACAAAGACTGAAGAAGCAACATATGTAAAATATCAATGCCATGGCAAAGCCTGCAAAGTTCAAGGCAGTGCTAATGCAGCTGAAGCACATACAATAAGGCAAGAAAAACTACATGGAATTGATTTGGGATAAGAGCCATACCCTAGAAAGATCCTGATCAATGTCTGCCGCAGCCCTATGGGCCCGGGTAATTTGCTCCCCCTGCTGGTGCAAGGTGACCATCGTTTTGGTAGCATCCTCTCTTATGTCCTCCACTATCTTGAGGCAGCCGTTGACTGCCTTCGTAGTATCCTCAGCCTTGTACGCAGCATAACTCTCCAGCTCTTGCACGGATTGGTTCTCTAATCCACCTGAGTCACGGAAATCATTCTTGTACTTGTGTCTCGCAGCTAAAGCTGACAGATAAGAAGATGATGTTGTTTTCCCCTCGTCATCATCAAAAGGGTTAGTGCCAAAATTTGGTGTTACTAGGGCAGGCTCAGAAGAACTCCTCCTCGCGAAACTATTTTTTTCCTTGTTGTCCGCCTTATTGTCATCGTCAAAAGGGTTTGACCTAGCGTGAACTGAGTTATGCTGAGAAATCTTCACAGGATGTCTCTTTAAACCAAACATTTCTTGCAATAAAAGTATGCAGAATCCTGTCAGAAAAGCTTGTGGAGTACAAGGTCTTGTAATTGGATGCTAGTATTGAAGTGTACAGAGATCAACAACGATCCTGCAGAAGCAAAGAAGAACAATATAAGATTGCACCACTGGTTACAACGAGCAACCACCAAAAAACATAAACCAGTTTCAAAGCGAATTACTATTTTAAAAAAGATAAGTACGGAGTCTTCGAAACTCAAAAACAGCTCAATAGTATACATGAGCTAAAATTCCAAAGAATGATCCAAAGCCGCCAGAACGGAAAGATGAAACGAGAAAAGAAAACAACTAAATAAACACAAAAGAGCAATAAAACCAAGGCTGTTCGTCAACTTGAAGCAGCACCGGGAAAAGAGGGAAATACAAATGATTACTCTGAAGCAGGAGGGGTAGATATAAAGTAAAGAGACTCATTAAGCATCTCCAAGATTCCTAAAGCAAGAGGTGCCAAAACCACACCAATCATTAAGGAGCTATAGCCACAATTTTCTATTTCATACTGTTCAAAATAAAAGGTACTGAGGGGCTCTTCAACTGAATAGATCAAAACAAAAGAAAAAAAAATAAACGCAAAACTGCAAAATTAAGTCTGACAAAAATAATAGAAACCCACTTCAACGTACCCATGTGATATGTTAGGACTACAGAGAAATGCAGGAAAAGAAATATGCAAATTTATTGAATCGAAATTGATTAATCGTTTCATAACCCAGAAAACTAAAGACGAACCTAAGGCAGCAATTATACTCGGTTGACGCGACTTTCATCCTCGCCCAGCCGAAATTTCATTAAAAAAAAATCAAGATTTTCATGTCCTCAATTTCTTACCAACCAAACAGACGATTTTGAAAACAGAATAACAAAAAAGCGCAACCCAAGGAAGACATCACACAAAGCACCCAAATTCCAGAAGTGAAAGGTCAAGGAGAAGTCTACAAAAGGACTATAAAGCGCGTACATACTGACTAAAAGGGAAAATATTTTTGCTTTTATTGCCTGAAAGAACTAGAAAAAAGAAAGATAACGGAGGTAAGATTGACAGAAAGACAAAAACACAAAAAGCGAAGAAGGTAAAAAGAAAAGTTAGAGGAAACCCATCAGAAACCGAAAACATAAGCCCTCTCTCAACAAATCATGAACCAGGTGGGTAACACAATATGGGTACCTCAGAAGTAGGAAGTTCGGCCGAATGAGGCAGACAATCTTGGACGAATGAAGAGCTGCCTGCACAAAGCACGGGCAATATATCCTGCAGACTGCAGAGGGAGGGAGAGAGAGAGAGAGAGGGGGAGAAGGCTTCAAAGGAGGACTTTGTATACCATACGGGGCAGGCTCAAGAAAGTCTCCGTGGTGGAAACTGTCATGAAAGTGCAGAAATGTTTGAACGCGAGTACATTCATCTAGACGTGTTTCTTTTTAATTTTTTAATTGTACACTTTTGACGTTATTTTATCATTTTGTTTTGTAATTTTACTTTTAACGGCCTAGACGGTTAGTCGACATTCCTGATTATTCTAATCGCCGATGTGAGTACTGTCCACTGTCAGCGGCCAAATCATCATTTTACTGTTCAAAATCTTTTAGGTTTTTCTCCGGTAATTAATTAATTCTATTTTTTTTTTCACTTCTACCCCTCTAAGCAAAACCAAATAAAGGTTGAACAGCATAAAATTACACAAAAATAAACTTGATAAAACTTATAAAACCTTCGACACAATTGTCTTTCTTCGCATATGTTCGGTTAGATGGTATTGCGAGAATTTTTTTTAAATAATGTTAATTTTATTCATATGCGTGTTACAGTTATTTTTAGATAATATTAAAAATAAAAAAAAAATTAACATCCTTTTGTTTTTTTTTAAATCTTCACTTTTATCTCATAATTTTAATTAAATATTAATTACAAGTTTGGATTCTCAAAATCGTCACATTAATAACTAAGGGGCTGTTCGTTTATGCAGTATTTTTAGGATTTTTTTTGTATTCTCACAACACAAAAATTTTACAACTAAACATCATTTCTAACCTCAAATAAAAATAACTACAACACGCATACCAATAAAGTTACCATCACTTAAAAATTCTCAAAACACAAAAAATCTTCACAACACATCTAACCGAACACACTCTAAATATGCATAAAATGAAGTTGAATCTTCAGACAAGACGAAGATTAATAAATTTTAATCATTTTAGAATTAAAGATTCTCTTTTTTCAGATTATTTTTTACTGGTGTAAACGGTAAATAATTTATATGATCTCCTCAAAGCAAGACAAGCGAGTTAAAACCAATATGAGACTGGAGGTAAGACTTTGGCAAGTCTTTGGCTTTCCAGGAGGAAGAAGAGTTAACAGGTTGAAGACAAAAATAATGTTCTTTTAGGAGTATTTATAATTATTATTAGGACTTACACATTTTGGTGAAAAAGAGTCATCAACTTAACTTCAGGATTTGGTTTTTTTTTTACAGAAGAATTTTATATATTTTGGTTGATTTCTATCGCGCATTATTTTATTGCATCAATTATATAGGCAATTTTAATATAATCTAAGTAATCCAAAACCCAAGAAAAAGGAAAATGACACCTGAAAAACCAGTACTCTATTTTTCCTAATTTAAATAAATTATTTTTTTTCATTTTTTAAAAGAAAAAATAATATCTTTAATTTTTCTTAATATTCATGAAATAACGGATTCTCATCCAAATTCATACCCAACTCTAATAATAATTGATTTATGATTTTTTTTCTTTAGTTATTGTTCAATTTTTCAAGTAGGACTCCTATGTAGATCAACTAAGTTGTTAATGAGTTAATTAGATAACACACCACCATTGCACAAATTCCTGTTTTGGACACGTCTTGGGTTAGAATTGGTGAATTAATTGATATAAAAAGAAAAGTTTGGGGTAGAGGTTGCAATTATTGTACGAGTCGGAGTGTGTCATGCCTTAAGTATTTTAATCAAATACTTAATTACTCCCCCGAATTAAACTAAATTTAGGCGAAAAATACTTCGAATACGGCTGTGTTTAAAATTTTAGGGTTGTTAAAATTTTAGGTATTGGAATTGATGAAAAAATAAAGAGAGGTAATTTTTTATATTTTTTGTAATGAAAATTAATGATTTGATGAAAAGAGATAGATTATATTTTAATTTTTTATTGTGTTAAAATTTTAAAATAAGTAAAATTTTAATGTGCAAACGGAGTCGAAGTCGTCGAACTCTCCTCTTAATGATAAAGTGAAAGTAAACTGCCAATGCTTAGTAGTTAAGGTTTTTAGCTTTGGTGATTAGTCTAACGTGAATACTCGATTAGGGAAAAAAAAAAAAGTAAACTGCGAAATCTTGTCCAAGGCCTACTCCCAGCAGCCTGCTAAAATCTGACTGATATATATATATAAATCTTGTCCAAGGCCTACTCCCAGCAGCCTGCTAAAATCTGACTGATATATATATATAGATTTATTACTCTAATTTTAGGCTGTATTTGAGAAGTAAAATCTTAGGTATTGGGTTAATGAAAAATAAGTAGAGAGAGTGAAAAAGTTGGTAAAAAATGAAAAAAGTGTATAGAAATTGATGAAAAAATGAGGAGAGTGTGTTTTGTAATGATGATAAAATTTTAGGTGGCTAAAATTTTGTTACGCAAACAGAGCCTTAATTAAAACTACCATGTAGCATGTAGAAAGAACCTGGGATCAATGGACCCAATTTGCATGATATCCGTGATGTTAGAGAATATAGTTTAAATAATAAAATATTCATCTTCCTATCAGTGTCCTGAGTTCGAGACTTGACTCTGCACATCACCCCAATTTCAATTAAATATTGCACGTGTTGGACCTCCCAATTAAATGAGAGTTTAGCCCACACGTAAGGGGAGTGTTAGAGAATATAATTTAAATATTAAAATATTATTCTTACTATCAACTTAAACTTTTAGGATGAGTGATAGATTCACACATGATACATCACAAATTGCCAAAAGACCTCTTTCTATCCTAATCACTACAAATCCAAATTGCTAGTTCTTATGATCTCTTATATATTCATCTAAAAGAACTGGATGAAACTTGAGCCATTCAACTTTTTGGAAAAGCTTTTCCGAAACACACGACAATTTTGAGGTAATGAACTTTTGGAAAAACTTCCAACTATGTGGCGCATGCAGAAATTAGAGTACATGTTTCGTATACAAGCATGAGATGCTTCTTTGGTTAATTTGTTTATGGATTAATTATAATTTCTTCTTTCAAATTATCACCCGATTCTCAAAAATTCCACAAATTTTAACTCGTTGCAACTCACCTCCATAATCTATAATTCTTATTGTAATTTTATCCCTCAACTGACTGGAGCCGTTATGTCGAATGATTTATATCCAACATAATAGACATGTGACCTTTTTAAGTGAAAGGACAATTTTATCTCATTTGAGTCCTTCCTAGCCTTCTAAAATACTTCTAACAATTCGTAGAGCTAAAAAATAATATGTAGTTAGCTAATATTTTTTTATTAAAAAAAAGACGACTCACTTAGAATCGAACCGAAAATTTTTTTAAGTAAGAAGAAAGTCATGTATCGTTTACGTGAGACGATATCGTTCAATATAACAATTTCAGCACGTTGAGTGATGAAATCGCAATGAGAAGTATAGTTTGCGAGGGTGAATTGTAACGAGTTAAAAATTTGTAGGTGTATTTGAGAATCGGTGATAGTTTGAACGAGAAAATTATAATTAACCCTTTATTTAGATATACATAGATTGTTATATTCAAACGTGGTTCCAATCTCTCTTAGAGATGCCTTCTATTTGCCATGGTTTGGACAGCATAAATAATATATTATATGCCACTTGCAGCGATCAGAGAAAAGAAAGAAAAAAACCAGATGTTCTTGCTGCAGAGAGTCCTTAGGTCAATTCAATGCTCCCAAATGGAAGATCAAAATTTAAAGGTATTTGCGGTTGCGCGAAGTCTTGTTCAGATCAGGCCAGCTTCAAGCTGTTCAAATAATTACTATATTACCTCTTCTCATTTCTGAATCTTTATATTTTAAGAGATGGGTACTCATTAATATAGAAGAATTTATCGACAGAAAAAAGGTGGGTAATAGCAAAGGTTTCTGCCCTACTAAAAACACATCATGAACAATTGCACCGGGAGGCTTATGCCGGGCCTTACAATAGGGCAAGTACTTCAGCAACTTTTTCGTATTGTTCAGAAAGAGGGATTGTGAAATTTGAATTGCCTAGACGCAATCTAGAAAAGAAAAAAAAAATTGCCTAGACGTACGTACCATTTACAGCACTTTCAGATGGAGACGTGGTTCATGGTCATTTTATGGGCATAAACCCGGCATGTAGTGTAGGAAGAGGAGAAGAAGGGGGGTAGTGTAAGGAAGGATTAGCAGCTTGACCATCCATGGCCATGAGAATTAATCTGCACTCTTCTAGCTACTTCCGAAGTAAACGACGGCCACGACGAATACCATCATCTAGTCGTCGGCCTAACACTTCCACATCTTGATCGAGAGGTACGAAAGCCTCGTTCTGGCTGCAATAGTCATCACCAATATTATAATCTAGATCTCGATCTCGATCTCGATCTCCCGGTAATGGGAAGGGCGAATATTATGATCGAGAGATAAATTGACAGTTAATTAATTTCACCGCCTTAATTATATATTTTGTTCGAAAAATAATTAAAAAATAGAGGAATAATATGGGGGAAGGGGCAAAGGAAAGTTCAAGACAGCCAATTACCAGGTTATTTCAGAGTTCATGTCAATAGCCATTTCCTTCAGCTCTTCCAATGCATTACTTATATCAGACAGCGCATCATCTTGCTTCGCCTTTTCCACCTGCAAACAAAGGATGATCGATCATCAGATTGAATGACAGATAAGTACGTACTTACGTACATAATTTGGAACACGGTGTTCTTTGGTTTGGAGTGGAGTTCGATAGAATCTAGAACCAAACTGGAGTTGGTTGGCAATCATTATCACAAGGGACAGGCCAAAAGAAAATAGAAAAAAAAAGATTGAGAAAATTGGGTTAAGCTTTAGATACCTGTACTGAGTAATTGCCTAAATGACTATGTTTGGCAAAACTGATATACCAACCAATAACAATGAAACCCACACGTTGAGTAGGCATCTAACCAAGCGATATTTTTGAAATGAATAAATGGAAGTTTGCTTTTAACTGGTAATGTGGATCAACTTCAGAAGCCTGCTATGATTTCATCAAACTCTTTGGTTGGGTTCCTTAATTTCCCCCCTCTAACATAATGGAGTTATTTGGATTCACGCTAAATTCAAAACCTGTAATGGCTGCTTGATGTATGAAGCTACATATATACATACCTCAACTTTCTGAAATGCATTTGTGGGTTCAGGAGGTACTGGGTTTAGTTTGCTTGGCCGTCCCTTGGCTGCAGAAGTCAATCCTAACCTCTCCTTCTGCTCCAAGTGGCTACCTTTTCTTCTGGATGAATTATCTGCATAACCAAGCAAATCATACATGAATAACAAAAGAAGAAGAAGAAGGAAAATGTGCACGAAATTGCAAGGCAAACATGGTTCAGTCATCGCCGGTCTACTATCTTTTCTCGTTTTCCACTAGCAATACGAGCTTAATTGGTATTAATTGACTGGGAAAAATGACAAATGACTCGAGGGGTCAAGAGAATAGAAAGAAAATTAACCTCCTCTGATAACGGGGCCTTTTATTGGGGCTGTGTTCTTTGGTTTCCAAGTCTTAGAGAACATATCTAGAGAAAAAAAAGAGTCTTAGGGGCTGTTCGGCTAAACAAAATCCTCAGAATTTTTTTGAATTTTCAGAATACAAAATATTCTACAACCAAACATCATTTTTAACACTACATAAAAATAACTACAACACGCATACCAATAAAATTAACCTCACATAATAATTTTTAAAACACAAAAAATCTTCAAAATACATCATAACCGAACAAGACTAATTTGAGAACATCCCTCATAGGCTTTCCAGGAGCTTCTCACCCTGAAATCAGCAAAAACATTAAAAAAAATTGCAGGTGAAGTACAGACAATAAAGCAAGAAAAGGTATATATTACATTATTTTTTGCTTATTTATTTATTAATTTCTTAAAGCATATTCTGATCCTTTGACGCGTAAGAGCTAGCCATACCTGGGGCCTGGAAAGATCCTGATCGATGTCTGTCGCAACCATGTGGGTCCGGGTAATTTGCTCACCCTGCTGGTGCAAGGAGACCATCGTTTTTGTAGCATCCTCTCTTATGTCCTCCACTATCTTGAGGCAGCTGTTGACTGTCTTCGTAGTCTCCTCAGCCTTGTACACAGCATAATTCTCGAGGTCTTGCACGGATTGGTTCTCTAATCCACCGGAGTCACGGAAACCATTCTTGTACTTGTGTCGCGCTGCAGAAGTAGACAGAGAAGAAGATGAAGAAGATGTGGGTATTTTCCTCTCATCATCATCAATAAAAGGGTTGGTGCCAGAATTTGGAGTAACCCGGGCAGGCTCATGAGAAACATTAACTTGTTTCTTGCAACACATTTCATTGCTCGTTTGTTTCATTCTCGCTAATAATTTCTACTGTGCTTTCCCTAAATTCTGATATTTGAGAAGGTTGGTAAAATTTAGTTAATTGAAAATAGAATCGAATGAAGCATTAATTTAAGGGAATTTATCAGTTTAGTCCTTAGGTTTTATACGCTTTTACTTTTTAGTCATTGAGTTTAATTTTTTCAAATTTTAGTCTTTAGGTTTATAATTTTTGATGAAATAGTCATTCCGTCAGTCTGTCGTCCACATGCTTAACGGACCTCTGTGACACGTCAGCAAATTTGAAGCGGTCGACCGGGTATATGTTTTGAACGTGAGCGGTAGACCGGTACATGAAGCGGTCGACCGGTAAAATTTGCTGACGTGTCAGAGAGCTCCGTTGAGCATATGGACAGCAGACTGACGGAAACCTAAGAAAAAAATTTGAAAAAATTAAATCCAAGGACTAAAAAATAAAAATGTGTAAAACTTAAAGACTAAACTGTTAAATTCTCTTAATTTAAATAAGTACTTTCTCTTTTGAACAAAGATAATCTACTTTTCTAATTTCTCATTCTCTCTTGTCTTCTAACTTTATTATCTCAGTTTATATTCACAATTTTATATACGGTATAGCTTAAAATTCACTTCATTTTGTTAAAAAAAATATTTTATTTAATTGTTAGATATGTTATTTTTAATTCATCTCAAATTGATATTACGAATCACTTTTACTAATCATATAAAATAATAAAAAATATAATGTTTCAAATATTATGAAAAAGTACTCTCAAAAACTCAAATTTTTTATGTTTTGAGATAATAACCAAAATTAAATATTTTACTAAAACAAAATTGACTTGAAACTACTTCACATTTATAACTTAACATCGAAACAAACGAAATTTAAAATTAATTTAACTTTACGTCAGCTCGCGTTTACATGACATACGTGGGATTAAGACACGAGATTATTTTATTTTATTTTATTTAGGGGAGTTAACGTCAAGTTCTTTTACTTGATACAGAACTGCGAAACCTGTGTCCATGGCCTAGCAGCCTAGAACTTGTAGGAAACACTAGCCAAGCCTGAGATGCCACTCTAAAAGCCTATCAACTTCGTGCATGCATGAGAAATGTTCTGTACTGGGTAGAGCTGACATGCAGCATGTAAAAAGTGAATGGATCTTTTGCATGATCCATGATGCCCAGAAAATGATAAATGACCTTTTCTGCCCTAAGCACCTACAATCCGACATAAAATTGAGACAAGAGGACTACCCAGATGCAAACTATTTGCTTTTCACAATGTACAGTTTTGAGTTTTTAATCCAATGTGCTCAGCAGCATAAATACATACATCAATAGTTGAATCTAATACACGAAAAGAAAAAGCCTGTGAAAGCATTATATAGTCATACATCTATCTGCAATGTGCTCCATCGAAATGCTGTGGAGATGCTTGTTATGTGCAGTAAACTTCGCACACTATCTTGTAGTGTACTTTGGATGTCAGAACCACCAAACACTCCTGCGGTAACACAGAATGTATAGATACAAATCACACTAATATAACACAACACACATAACACAACTTCTTCGATTCTTCAGTAGTTGTGGCTGCCTTCCAGCCTGCTGCATCATCAGCAGTACTCGATTCATAAATTTTGCTTTCTAAAGTTCCTTTCACAAGGCAATGTATTTTAAGACTTCCTGAGGTTGGCAAACTTGACAGCTTCACACATTGTTTGCCTGGAGTGTCACTAAGTCCTGAACAAAAGCTTAAGATGCATCTCAGTAAAAGAAAACGATATTCCTATTCTTGCGGAAGTCAGAGGTAGGAAGTTGAATTAGAGGACCTTAAGTTATATGAATGTAAAGTATCAATCATGAGCAAGGACCAGTGAAAAATGTAATATCTGTTAGCGTGCTTTTACCTTAAAAAACTACCGAGTAATTGAGAAAGAAGTTTTAGAGTGAGACACACCTCAACAACTTCTTCTTTACATGGATCCTCGAAGCTTAATTTGGTAACACCATCACTATACTTCATGGAGATGCATCCAGCAGCCAATGATTTCCTCTTTTCTTTTTGGACCTTGATCACCAAAACAAGATTTTACCCTTTAGGCGAGGTCAGTCCAGTTACGGGTTACAGGTAAGCTCATGAATGCCTTAGCTAAACTTGATTGCCAAGTTAAGATACGAGCAGGAGGCATGCCACGCATAGTATAAAAAAGGGCAGAGAAGAGGATTGATGGACAGAGGGAAGATACATATATTATATAGATGCCCCAAAAAGCAGGAGGAATCAGCTGCTGGTGGAAGGTTTTGCAGGAAATGAATCACTAGTATAAGAAGGGGACAAGGAATGCCCTTTGCCACGTGAATCAGACTAGGTTTATCTCAGATGCGGGATTACCAATGTCGCGATTGGAATTAGGAAAGGAAGCTGTGGCACTTCTGAATATGAGGAGGAGGTTGAATCAATAGCAATAGTAGACACGCTACGATCTTTGGCTTTGGCTCTTTGCTAGACAATAGCAGTACAGGAAGCTTCGAATGCCATGGTTCTTGTTACAGACTAGGCTGCAAGTGAGAGTGATAGAATCCAATCCTACTGTCGTCCTTTTAATGCTGATAGGAAGATTGCAAATCTAAACATCAATACCTGTGCTTCTAACTCAGCAATTCTCTGCAAAGATGCCTGTTCAATGCAAGCACGGCGCTTACACTCTTCTTCAAGCAAACCTGTAATTTGGTACCTTAGCTCAGCCATTTCTTGAGCTAGGTCCTCTGCTTCTTCTTTTGCCTTCAACTTTTCCTCTCTCAATTTCTCCTGGCAACCATTAGACGTCAAAACCAAGTCATAAAATATAAAAGTCCAGAAAGGACAAGAAACTGGAGGTTACTGAAGTCTCACTTGAAAAGCATTTAAATTAATAGCTTAAATACTGTCAAAGGCCATGCTTCACCAGGAGGCCATACCTTAAGTTGCTTTATGACAAGTTCATATTCTTCTATCTGTTGTGACATCTTCTCTGTCTTTGCTCTTGGATCAGCATCCAGTGCACGTTCCTTTGCCAATTGTGAAAGGACTGGACCCAAGACTTCTCCACAAGTGCTTCAGAAGTGGTATCAAAATATTACTACAGATGTTGAAAGATGAACTGGATGTTGAAAACAAAACTTAATGCAGCATTTTCTTCTCAAGACAACCCTAAGAATAGTTCCTTAAAAGACGCATATAACATATCCTCATACAGATGGGGGTAAATAATTAACTCCAAAAGATAAGCATACTTAAGGATTAAAAATGCTTTCTTTCACCTTCTAATATCATCCCTCTTAAATGGGGCCTTTTGTGAGTTAACAATGTGTACTCCTATACATTCCCCTCTCCACAATACCCTCCGGATAAAAAAAGGAAAAATCACAATATCCTTTTTGGTTTCCCAAGAATACAAATGGCAACAACAACCAAGTTTTGTGGTATAACACAACCCCCAAGAAAGAACTCAAGATCCAAGTCAAAACCCAAATGGGAGAAACTATAATCCAGATAAAAATAAATAAAATAGAAACCTCATTGATCACGACAAAATGTGATGTCTTGAGAAGTGGAATTATTGAATCAGGCAGATGACAGTTGATGAAGATCTTAGGGTTTTAGATCATTGATAGATGGTAAGCAAAAGTGCATCTGGCAGGTCATAAGAGTGGGCTAGAAGAAAACCTTCTTGCCCTTAACCCATTACAATAGTACCTTGAGAACATAACTTTTTTGGACATGAATCACATACAAGTTTAATGTGTAAACAAACACAATCGCAATGTACCTCATTTCTTCTAATAAACTAAGCTTGTTCTCTGGTTTACTCAAGCAAGTCTGAGACTTATGATGTGATCCGTCCTTGTTTTGCAACCATTCTTCAATCCCTTGACAAAAGACTCTAGCATTCCTCATGGATGTATCAAGCTTCTCCTTCAGTTCCTTATTTTCCTCCTCCAAACCTTCAATGATTTTCTGAGCATCCTGAAACCGAATCTCAAGCTCTAGAATAAGCCCATTCATCCTAGCTTTTTCTTCAACAGTTTCTTTCTGGATTTTCCTTGCCTCAAAGCAACCATGCTCCAAGGCCATGAAATCAAGCTTCATGCTTTCTATTTCACATTGAGAATCTAATGACATGGATGAAATCAACTCCAGTAGTTTCTCTCTGCGCAAATTTGACTCATGTAATTCCAATTCTTTTCTTTCCAGTTCCAGCCTCAAGATCAAGCGCTCTGAATCAGACCTCTTTAGTTCCTCCCTTAGCCTGTCAACTTCCTCCTGTAAATCTTCCACATCTGCTAATTTCAGCTCAAGGCTGTGTACATGCTCTTCCAGGCAGTTCACCTCCGTGTTCCTTGCATTTAATTGATCCTGCAGGTAATCTGGGATGAATGTTGTGATTCAGTTAAACCAAAGAAAACTCTCAGAACCTCCAGTCATGGTTGGAGGACAGCATGCTGCCAGAGACATCAACGTACACACTCATATTTACATTGAAACGTAAAAAACAGGACGCAGACAACCCTTAACAGACATGAAAATCCAGTTGGAAAAATCAACACTCAGACTAAAAGGTTCAAAACATTAGCATATATATGTCGACAAGTACAACTACTGTACAAGAGTGAATACCTATTTCTTGAGAGCAGTTCAGCAGCTCTTGTTCTACCTTCTGAATGTGTCTCTTGTCTTCTGTGCGGGCTTCTGACAATGATTTCACATGTAGTTCTAGTCTCTGCATCAGACAAAAGTCTGAAATCAGACAGTTTACAGGATATAAGCCTTTCTAGAACCTCTACTGATATTTTCCAGAATGTATTCCTGTTGTTAACAATCCCTACTTTACAGATAAAAAAATAGGATGCAAACAGAAGGTTAAAACCCCATATTTTTTTCTTTTGTTAACCTCTTATTGACCATTCTCTTCAAATGAGGGGTTTTCTTCATATGTTATTGCAAAAATTACAGCAGAAGAGTTGTGGGCAATTGGGACGATAGTATGTCTGGCATGGACACTTGTTTTCCACCAGCTGACTTGCAAACTGGACAGAAGCTACACTTTAGTTGAATGGTTTTTTATATTTAGATTCCATTAAGAGAATATAGTGATTAGAAGATTGGTGTTCAAGAGGCTTTGAGAGGTTGGAACATAACCAGCCTACACAATCTTGCAATAATTAATAGTATGTTTTGCCATCTGGTATCTAATTCATGCACTTCAGACAGTAAATCTTGCAATACATTTTCTTATCATGTCCATGTCTTTACTAGTTCCATATAACAGTACCATGTCAAGAGTAATGAACTGAACATAGTGAGAAAAATTAAACCCCTCAGAGGTCAGGGAAGGGTAAAATGAGAAATTCCATTCCATACACAGTTTATGCATCCAAGAGGAATAAATGAATGACCTGAGCGTATCAGAGATAATGATGTTCCTTTTTTCCTATACTGTTTACAATCTATTCAAATGAAAACAAAACTGCAATAGTGTTCAAAAGATTACCCGGATCAGTTCAAAGCTTTGGGATTGTGAATCTTTCAGCATGTCCTTTTCTTTCCTTAACTGCATACAAGAACACAAGTACATAGATAGACCCAAAATAAAATGAACCAGGTATCACTTGGCTTGATAGTTTCCAGATATCCATATTAAAAAACTTGAACGGATGATTAGCCCCCCCAGGTTCAATCAACAGAAAAAGGATAAGTGGCTGCCAGATTTAATTAACTCGTTCATGCAATCTATAAGTAAAGCTTAGGTGTTCTTTTTTTCCTTTTTCCCCTCAATCGTTGATATTAAACTTAGCAACAATTATATGAAGAAGCAAATGTGTTGCTCACGCCATAACAGTTCCAAACTCAAACTGTCCACTGCAAAACAGTGGATGGCAATCTTCATCTATACAGAAAGAATGTAAATTAATCATGAGACTTCAACTAAAAACTAGCTGCTTACAATCCTCTAGGATAACTTACCCGAAAACATCTTTAAAAGCATATTTGAAAGTAGGTAAAATGGCCATAGAACATACCTCTCTACATCTACTCCCAATTTGTACAAGTTCCTCAATGCCAAAAGAATTTTCAGTATCCCTATTTACTTGATGCAACATTTGTTGCAAGAAAAAGACACAAAAATGTTCGCAAGGAATATATACCTGTATCCATTTATAAACCATCAAAGTCCATCCCCAAACATAAGAAAAGCATTAAATGCCGTCATTTATGACAAAAACATGTTATGGGTCATGCATCCGATTTTTTAGATAAAGATGCTAGTGCTACACAACAAGTTCATGTAAGCTTCCAGAAGAAAAGAACCTCCAAAACCAAAATAAACATGAGAAATTGTATACACAAACTACAACAAAATATGACAAGGCAACAATTTGCACAGCAGAGACGAACTAAAGTTCCCCCCAAGAAAAAATATATCAAACTCATGTACCCCGAAATCGTTAATCATAAATACACACAATAATGGGTACTACATCTCTCCAGAAAACCATTTTTAAAAAAGAAAATCAAAATCAATAAGCCACATGTGTTTGAATCCCTTGATGCTAAATGTAAGCTTCCGATATGAACGGATGAGAGCCGATTTATAACCTAGCCATTATATCCACGAAAATCCAATTAAATCAGCAAGGCGAAATAAACAATGAACAAGCTTAAATCTTTGCAAGTTTTTTTATACCTTGAAAGTATGGAGCAGAGTCTGAGAGCTTCAAACTTCGACTGCCCGGAGCGTTAAGGTTCGTGAGTCCAGCCGGAAAAGTTGGAAACGTTGGTAGAACTTTGATTTTGGGAATGGCCTGCTCAGTCTGTAATTTGAAAGGGAGCGGTTTGAGCTGGCGAGTGATACGGTCCGGGTCAATAACAAATGGGTCATGGGTGGGTACCGTTCAATAAAAATAAAACGCATTTTTTTTAAGACAATATCCATGTTCAGAATATAATTTATTGGTAATTTTCTTACCATAATGTTCCAATTTTCACGTTGACCACCAATAATTAGATGTATTTTCCAAATTCGAATAAAAAAATAAGTAAAAAATTGGATAACAAATCATAATAAAAAAGACAAAGAGCCATTAAATCTACTTAATAGGAAATAATTTTTTAAAGTTGTTTATGTGGTCAAAACTATTATTTTCTGAATTTGTTGGGTAAGTACAAGTACAAGGTATCTTGAAACCCGTGCAGTCAAAGGGTTTATAATTTTATTCAGCCTATCTATAGTGGTGTTTGAACGTAAACGTAGTTCAAAATTTTAAGGATATTTGAATCGGTAAAAAAAGTGAAGAAAGATAATTTAAATAAATTTTTTATATTTATTATAGTGAAAAATAATGATTTAATGAAAGAGAGAGAAATTATATTGTAATTATTTTATTATTTTTTAAAATTTTAGTAAACAAACCATTGATTTATTTACTTATGTACCATTTTCTTTTATTTAATCAAGATGATGATTAACTATATTAAAATATATAAGTCAAAGAATGTCGTTTTAAACATCGACATTAAGTAATCAATGGCCAGAAGCAAAACCAGTCAGAATGTGGTATTTGGGGACTAAAAAAATTCCTTTAATTTCTGGTATTTGTCCAATTACCGCTTAATACTCTAATGTTCAGATCGGTGGATTCGCCGGACTGAATTTATCCTTGTCACCCAAAACCAAAAAAAAAAAAAAACGGTGCAGACATCCCTCCTCTCTTTTTGTCCTTCTGCACTTGCTTCGTGGGGTAGAGTTTTTGAGTGGTTGCTTCAAATCTTCAACTCGATTTCTATACCCAAATTGAGACCCCGAGCTATTCCAATGATTCCAATCTTTACCTTTGAGGGAATATGGACTTTTTTTTCTGCCCGATTTTCTTGACAATAAAATTTGCAGCGATTTTAAAGATTCCATTTTTCCAGATGTAATCACAACAAAAGTCATGCTTCTCAGATAAATGTGACTTCTTTTGTTAATCAATGTAGATTTAATATTTAATGTGGGTCCCACTCAAACCATACAGTGTTAATCTATACCGGTTACCATACTTGTAATATATGCTGAAAATTTTCTATATCGAAAACTATTCAGTACATAAGATTTTGGCTTTGGAATAAGGAATCAGTGTATAAGTTGCAACGCCTAACATATGTACCAACATGTCAAGCCAACTTTTCCACAAGCCTGTAGAAAAGCACATATGGGGTGGGGTACGTCTTTATCTATATACAGCAAACAGGGTCATTTACACCCAAAAAAAGAGAGAGATCAGCATAGCTTGTACCTTGTTCCCAAGCAATCAAGTTTAGGTAGCATTTGGTAGTTGGGGACCTCCAGTTGCACTTCCAGCTTCCGCCCGTCTCTTCACCATGGTCGCGTGCTTCTGACCAGCAAGATGTGAAACGAAGACAGTCTGGCTGTTGCACACCACATTGCATACGGTGCAAGTCCTAACAGCTTCGGCTGCTGCTCCACCTTCTAAAATCTTACGTTTCTTCATCTCCAGATCTTCCTCTTGTGCCTCTGACCTGTCTCCATTCTTCCTCGAATTTTGTAAAACACTTGTCCCCTTATTGGCCTCTGGGTTTTCCAATGGCCTAATCAAAGGATTTGTTGAGGCTAGCGGAGCATTTGAGTCAGGAGAAGTGACATTATTCTTCAATTTTGATAGTTTCTCCAGGTTCTTTGAATGTTTTTTCCCTAACAAGTGTTGGTTGTAGATATCAGTGCTGGAACAATTGATTTTGCACACTTCACACCATGCAGATTGAAGGACCTTGGTTTTCTTTAAGTTATTTTTCGAAGTCCCACCATCATGCGCCCTGATTGCAGCAACATATGGCCCAACACCATTAAGAGACACTAAGCGAGCCTGCATAATGACCAAGATAGAAATAATATAGAAACATAGCACAATTATGATACCTTCACAGCCCTGCTTTTCAATTCTAATTTTTAACAGTTCTTGCCATAAATACTCATTTTCATAACATAGTTGTATTTAGTACCTAAGATGCCCACGTGTGCCACTAATATGATTAAACTGTTTTCTTCTCTTCTCCCCACCCCCCGCGGGCACAAAAAAAAACATAAAACACCATCCATTATGAACATAAGGAGTGTACAAGTTCATAGATTAATCTACATGTATGAATAACACAAATAGGAAAAGTTGAAAGTGAAGCATAAGAAGAGGAAAAACGATTATAAAAGAATAATTGTGAAAGGTGGTTACCCCATGCAATAAAAATGAAACATAACACAAGCATTCCATAACGAGTGCACGAATTTTATTTGGGCAAAATTGACCTCTCATGAGCTTCTTTATGTACTCAGTCACACTACACAGCTGTTTCATGGCCATAAAGAATTACCTCCCCACATCAAGGACCAGAAGGTAGCAACTCCAAGAGGTTATACGTAGTAAATGACATGAATGTCTCTTTTGTCTCTGTTGTTTTAGGTACAAATACTAAACACTGGAGCCCAAAGACCCAAAGAGACAAACGTACTCATAAGTGTTGACAAAGATGCTCACCGTTTGTGAGTATTTCTTAGAGGAGAAGAAATGGAAGTACATTTCTAAAATAAGTTTCAAAAGAAGACTTGAATATGTGAATTTTATATAATAGAGCAGCAAGAGGGAAAAAAACTCCAATGAGGTAACAAAGCAGAAAGGAACTTATTTCCAATGAAGCAACAAAGCAGTGGTTGGTGGAAGAGGAAAAGAATCTAAAAAGCAAAGCAAATGATATGCATTGTAAACAAGTTAATCCCGCAAAAGGTTAGTTAATGCTAAAGTTACCTGAGAAGCATGCTTTTTCCCAGCCAGATGTTTATTAAACACTTCTTGGCTATTGCAAGCAACATTGCATATCGTGCAAACCCTGACAGAATCAACCGCTGCACCACCATCCAAAAGCTTCCGTTTCTTTGTCTCCAACTCCTCACCAACAGCCATGCCTGAAGGCCCAAATATCACTTGTCCACCTATACGATCCATCTGGCTTGGTATATCACTTGTTGTATTAGAGTTTCTTGGTAACACTGCAATGGTAGAATTATTTTGTACCTGCCAATTCCTCTTGTGTTTCTTTCCCAGTATGTGCTTGTCATAAACATCTTTGCTATTACAATCGATTTTGCATACCTCACATCTCATGGACTGGAAAGCACTGGTTTGTTTTGGTATTATGCCTGTCAAATCAGTTGCTAAAGTTTGACTTATTAAATAGTTGTTCCATAAAGAACTTGTATTACTGGACACACAAGAATTCTCGCGCGAAAGATTGATAGCCTGCAAATCAAAGAATATGGGTTTCAAAATCAAAGTGTCAATTGAACTCTTAAGAGTGAATACATAAGAGAATTTATGGTTGTGCCATCTTCAATAAGATAAGAACAGTCATCTTAACATGTCTCAGGTGTGCAAGATCATAAACATGGTCTCATGTTTATACAAACCAGGAGACCACAAATAGCCACATCATCATTCCAAGTGACACAGAGGAATTGATTTCTTCTAGAACTATTGAGAAGATTTTCCAATGTACTTCTAGAGTATCAGGATGATATGGCCACTTGAAAGCCTTACGCCAGCCCGACTATTGCCATGATCAAATTTTCTAAATATGAAGGCGATCCTCCTTGTCTAGCTCACCACCTAATAACCTATTAAGTCTTGATGGCCCCTTCAATACTTACTTTCACTGGGGCTCCAATCACCTTTTTACTAAAGACTCTTTTCTATACATCTGTGCCCCTTCTACAAATCACTTTATCAAGTCTTCGTCTCTAGCCAGCTTTACCAACTTGAACAGCAAATCAATGGTGACTGCTCTTGCCATTAAACTCCAAGGGTTTGCTGATCACTTATACATAATCAGATAATCTTCAACCCTTTCTTCTTCATTCTTCTAGATGAATCTGCTATTCTATACTTTTCTGTAAAAATAATAGCCATTTATGAGCAAATACGAAATCATACATCAAATTCAATTGCTTTCCGTAGCTCTCCTCTCTGGTATGGCTCAACAGCCACAGAAAGCTTTTACAGACAAACTGGGAACCAGATACTATTCAAGCAAGTCCAGAGAGAACAATGGAGAATCATTATCCTATTTACTTTTCCACCCATCCAAAATGCAAGTTCAACAAGCAGAACTGAAATAAAAACGCTTACCCTTAAATCACCACTATAAGTACAAAGAACATCGATAAAACAAAGGGAGCAAAACACAAAACTCCATAAACCAAGTTCAAAACTTAACAAAATACCACATTGCAAAGAACGCCTCAAAACACTGGTTCCGACCAAACCATTACGATTACAGCACACAATAAAATCAAATGGCACAGAGAAAGAACTCCCAATACTCATATCAAAGGCTCAAAAGACCAAACATTTACGCATACTCGAGAACAACATCGAGCAAACCCACTGGAAATGGAATCAAGCCAAAAAAAGAAAAAAAAAACAGAAGAAGAAGGAAGACACCTACAGGTTCATATCTGATGGGTTCAGCTTGTTCAAAAACCCAGTTCTGCGAGACCAAATTTGGGTCCTCAGAAAAACGGAAATTTACTCCGTGATCAACATGGGTAGACGTGTAGGAGTCCAAATTGGCAAACGGGTCGGTGCCAGGGGGGTGGACGTCCGGGTTGTAGGTTAAAGCAGAGGGAAGCACTGGCTGAGGAAAGTATCGAAAAGGGCTAGGGTAGCTGGTCGGAGCTTGGTGAGAGGAGTGAGAGGGCAAGGTGAAGAAGTGTGACAGTGGTGGCTGGTGGTACATCTGTTCGTGTGGAATTGAAGAGATGATAGGGTTAGGGTTCGGGTTCAGTGGGGTCTGTTCCTGTGAAGTCCATCTAGTTGTGCAGTCCATGGAAGGGGTATATAGTCAGACACAGAGAGAGAGAGAGAGAGAGAGACGGAGGAGAGGGGTTGTAGAGCGGGGAAGTGGTGGTTTGAGTGAGAGAGTGCCAGAGTCCTGCGAAGCCGGTAAGTCGGACGACGCTGAAGCGAAGTGGATTCTTTTGGAATCTTGGGCTGGCTGGTGTGTTCAGCCATGGGATTTGCTCTTCCTTTATGGGCCAGAGAATGTGGGCTTGAGCTTGGTGTAACATGCAGTAGCCCATACAAAGCTTGGGGTTCAACATTGGGACAGAAGCAAACAATTCATTTCTAGGCGACAGGACTCGGGAGCAATATAATCAAGTGTCTTCTTCTTCGTCCTAGTTGTATCACGTGAGGTAGCAAGGGGAGGGAGTTGTACCAACTACCTTTAAATTCTATTATCTTTTTTGGGTAATGTACAGATAACCTCATATTCATTCATTTATACCACTGCGACTCTCACTTAAACTGGTTACGATATTCACTTGAGAAGAAATTGAACATGTGACTTGTGTGCCTACTCATACAAACACAATTTCACCCTTACACTAGAGCATACCCACAATGGGTAAATTCTATTATCATTAACATTACGTGTATTCGAAGGATTTAATGAGCAATTATCTTTATTGCTTAACTTATTTAAAAACTTTCCACGTACCATTAAAAAGTTATTATAAAAAAAAAGAGACAAGAGATAAGAGAACATTAGAAGAGGGAGGGAGAAGGAGAGAGAACAAAGGAGAGAGAGGGACCACTATAATAGAGGTAAGGAGAGGAAAAAATTATTATATAAAAAAAAAAAGAGACGAGAGAATGCAAAAGGAAAGGACGAGCAAAAACCGAGGAGATAGAAAAGAAAGGGAGTAAGGGACTACTCTTTGGTTAGAGACCCGTTCCTATTCAGATTCACTCTAATTTATTGTCTAAATTAAATGATCCGATTTGGAGAGAGAAACACATAACATATATTGAATATTGTAGAGCTCACATTACTCGATAATTAATACACTTAGCTTTAAATATTTTAGGACTTACATGCTATGTCTATTTCTTGGACGGTCCAATTTGTATAGGTAGGATCCTAATCCAACCAACTCACTCCTAAAACTAAGTAGTTTATCTCTTTATGGTAATAACATTTTTTTTTTAAAAAAAATTAATCATTTTTTTATTTGCTAAGTTAGACTGACTAGTGCCTCCAATGAGAACACTTTAAAAAAAATCTTACTGGAAAATTTAAGGAATAGTTCACAGTTTCTGAAATATAGGTGAAATGTGATGATAGTTTGAGTTATAAAGCGTTTATACCTCTATAGTTGGAGGTGCATAGTACTCAGTTTTTTGTTCCATCTTAAATTATATTTGAATCATCAAAACTTTTGCAGATCTGAGACAAAATAAACCATGTTTCATTTCATTAAATTATGGGCAGGAAAATTAATCTCTGTTCAACTCTTCAAGCACATTCCAGGGGTTTTTAAGGTATTAAAAGAAAAAAAAAACAAGCCAGTCACTTTTAATATCCCTTGTAAAATGACCCCAACAGGTGGAGGGCCATGTACGAAGCACAACCTCCATGTTTGATCACGACCCCCCCCCCCCCCCTTTCCCCCCCAATATAACATCTTGAAGACAGTATGCTGTGGTTTTCAATCACATCCTCCTGAACGTTGCTAAGTTTTCAGTATTTTATCAGGAGATGTGTATTGGGTATCATTTTTCATCTTTCAAAGCCATCATATACAGCTCAGAAAGACAAACACTGCTTTAAATTCTTGCTTGGAACCCCAAAAAGCACCCAATTTTTGAGAAGACCATAAGTTCTCACGTCTCAAGGACCAATTGTTCAATGCCAAGTGCCATCTTCCTCCCTTTTCTGTCCATCTTGCTTCTGATGTGGACCTGGGAAATTCTACGAGAAGGAAAGTAATGGAAGAAGCATTTATAGCACTGATATTTGACCTAAAGTGCCCTTGATGTTGATGAAAGCCTAACTATATGAAAAGCTTTCTTGCTAGTTAGTTCTTTTCCACTGCTTTCTCTCACTATAGCCAAGTCTTTCCCACTTGATGCTGCACAAAAAAAGATCTTCCTTCTGAAGGGAGCTAAGCAAAATAAGAAGTCTAACCCAATTAGCAATTTTCCATCCAAGGCGTGAGAACTTAGGTCAAACTGCTCGCATGCTTGTTCTACCTAAAATTAACAGCAATATTATTTTTGATTAAGATCTGGTCATCTGTCATAAAAGATGATATTTTCAAGTAAGAAGCCGCTTGCACCGGCTTCATCTTGCAGAAAGAACTCCAACTTATATTGTATATTGTCGTCCATTCTCTCTTTTGCTTTAAGAAAATTATATATTTATGATTTTTTTGCCAGTTAGCAGAGTATGCAGAATAGGGATTTTATAAGACCCACTTGTAATCTCGTATAGGCCAAGTTTGAGAAGGAAAGGGGAGAGTGAGATAGGGTTGTCATGTTGTTATGGTGGGTGACTAAACAACCACCTTGTGCTCACATGCCATCTTTATGTACATTATTAAATTTTGCTTTTATCTGCCCATGACTTCACATACCCGTCACAATTTTCAACCCCTCACTCGATTTCTCTTCGATGCCAAGAAAAAATAATTACCCCAAACCAGAAGTGGCTGTATTAAGCAGTACATTTTTATAGTTGAAGCTGAGAGAGTACGAAAAGAACTGTGAAAAGCAAGTTACAGTGTTTGAAGTTTCTGGGTGAAACAAATTGATGGGCTTAATCTGCAGTGATGGTGGTTTATTCTGTGACAAAGAAGAAAACCTGAAGTAAACATATAGGCGTGTAGGAAATAAGTGTGAACAAAAACTAAATCAGATGAAAATCTGAACAGGGCTCAAGGCCTACTTGAAGGCAGTGAGCGGCAATGGCTTGTTGAGTTGTTGAATCTTCTAAAGAATTAATGAAATGGTATCCGGAAAGTTGAGTGTACACTTGTTGAATCTTTATTGTGAACCATGGCCAGGACTGACAAAATTCAGTTAGAGATCAAACCCACAAGGGCTTCGTGCTTGTGGGTGCTTCCCACCCACCACGGCGTCAACCCAACATGTCCATTGCTCTCTTCATCGACTGGAGCAGGAAGATTGAGATCAAGAAAGTCCCGAATTTCTGGAACTGGTTTCTGAATTACAATGGTCGGATTGTTTCTAGCCTCAGAGCCAGCAACCAAGTGAGATCTTTTGTGACCTCCCAAGGCTTGGCCTGACGGAAAAACCTTGAGGCAAATGGGGCACTCGTGCCCCTTACTCTTCTTGGAACTTTTACTTGTCTCGGCCTTCTTATCACAACCAGCAACTATCTCTTGGTCAATGGGACTGGGATTTATAGTGTTGCAGAATTTGAAGAGCTTGCTATCAGCTGTAGGGTCAGGAGATACTTCAGTTTCGATGCTATTTTCACTGCTCTCGATTTTTGAAGCAAAGCAACCTTTAATTTTTCTGTGGCTAGCTCTGTGTCCTCCAAGAGCTTGGTACGAGTGGAAGATTTTGTTGCAAGTAGTACACTCAAACTTGCTTCTCTTAGGGGAATTCTTGCACATTTCAGAATCCAAAGAGTTAGCAGTCAAATTTTTCAAGGACTCTGACTTCAATTCAGGATCATAGGAATCGCGGAACTTTCTCTTGCTCGAGTTGCACTTAACGGAACCCAACTGAGCTTGAATTAATGCAGCTTCCTTGGGGAAATTCGTCCCCAATTCAGTTTCAGAATCTTCATATCCCAACTGATCCTTGATCTGAGTCGTCTTCATGATATTATTCTTCAAAAACCCATCAGTGGAAACTTCAGTTTTATTCCTCCTAGACCGACTTCTTGATTTGCTAGAAGCACAGAATTCCGACTGTCTCCCTTTGAGATCCTCAGCATGCCAATTACCAGGCTCCAACTTCTTATCATGAATTTTCTTCCCTTTCACAAGCTCACTACCATTGCACGGAGAAATCTTGCCCTCAGCTTTATGAATCCGAATAGTTTGAGAAGATTCTCGAGCTTCTAAGGAGACGGAATTGTTATCAGAAGATTCAGCAGCATAATTCGAACCACCCCGGTGACCCGCATCCCTAGAAAGCATCATCAAGCACATAGCAACCTCTTCTTGCTCTTGCTCAATCTCGGAAACAGAAGAGGAAGCATTGGCAAAAGAGAAAGAAGAAGAGGTTGCAGTAGCCATGTACCTTGTTTTTCTTTCTGACCTCCTTCGATTTGGAGCTGCCGTTTCATTGTCAGATTGACTGTCCATGACCTGCTTCTGGTTAGCACTAGTCAATGAATCTTGATCCTCCAAGCTATTGGAAACTTTTTCCTTCTCTGAGTGACACTTCATGTGACCAAACAGAGCCTTCCAAGACTGAAACTTTTTACCACATTCTTTGCAGAACTTGTCATAGAGTAAATTCTCTTCACTTGAATCTGCAAGCCTTTTTGTCTTCTTTGGGTTCTCTCTGAGGCCGTAACCAGTGTGAGTCCCAGGTTCCGAACCCATCTCTGTATTACTCTGGTTTCTACCATTGGAGAAAGAGGAGAGCTTTATTCTGCTGAGTTTTTCATCTGTATCAATTGAATTGACAGTCAAATGAGACCTCATGTGACCTCCCAGGGATCTACCACAAGGGAATCTCTTGCTGCAGAACTTGCATACATGTACTAAAGGTCGACCTACTTCCATTGAATTAGAATTACAATTGAACGGACGAAAAAAACAGATCAGAGTAGCAAATGAAACTTCAAATCTGATCACGGAATTTGGAACAATGCTAGGTTGTGTTAGCCCACTATACTAAGAAAGCCAAGATGGTAATGAAACAGAGGACCACAAGGAAAAGAGTAGAACACCCAAATCAGAAAACTATGGTGAAAGCTCAAATCTGATCAGAAAATTGTGTTAGATCATGCTTTCTGGCTCTGCGAACTGATCAGAGAACAGCCCCATCTCAGATATCTCAATTGTAGATAAATACCAAGATCTGATGCACAACAAAAGGAGGAAATGAGAGGCCTATAAATGTCTACTAGCTTTATTCTCTCACTAGTAGCTCTTTCGTGGGTAGTTGAAATTCGAGGAAAAAATCAAACTTGAAGATAGTGGGGGGGTCTGTTACCTTTGTTGCTAATGATGGCGATGAACAAGCCAAGGAAGAAAAATTAAGAAGGTTAAAGTGAGTGAGCGAGCGCTTGTTTCTCTTCTCTCTCACCACTTTCTCTCTCTGAAATTGACTATATTTGGAGGAGAAATCCATGCATGGAAGCAAAGATAAAAGAGAAAGAGGTAAAGGAGTAGCAAGATAGCAGCACGTGTACTCAACCGAGGATCCTACGCACCCCAAATCTAACGGCTTCGGATTTGTCCAGGTGAGCATCCATATGGGTGAGGAACCTACTCAAACTAACTGCCTTCCCTAACTATTCTTTCCTTTGTCTTGCTATTAAGGAATAGTTTCATCTCTCTCTCTCTCCTCTCCTCTCTCTCTCTCTCTCACACACACCTCCCTCGACTGAAAGGTTCCCCTATCCGGCCGTTAGTCTTTTGGACTTTTCTCCCTTTTTATGTTCTTATTTATTTTTTCCATAGAACTAAATGATTTCCCATATTGGGTCCCAGGGACGAAGCCAGTTTAGGGGCCAAATATAATTTTTTTAAAAAAATCTTAATAATCTTTGCAATTCACTTTAAATTTTCATTAAAATCAAAATAAGACTGGTAAGAAACTCCATTCGCAACAGTAAATATGTTTATTCGGTAATGATACTATACTATGGTTTCGTTTGCACACTAAAATCTTATTCATCCTAAAATTTTAACATAATAAAAAATTACAATATAATTTATCTCTCCCCATCAAATCACTACTTTTCACAACAAAAAATATAAAAAATTACATCTCTCTTCACTTTTTCATCAACCATAATACCTAAAATTTTAACAACCCTAAAATTTTACTTTTCAAACACAGCCACAGACTGGTCTCTCAACATTTATTACACTGCAAAATATAGACTTGTTTTAGAATTCACATTTTTCAATTAATTTTTTTTTAAAAAAAAATTATACTTATTGCATTTGTATCTCAAATTACCGATAGTCTATACTTTGCACTATATGTTATAATTGACAGTTAAAACTTTAATACTACGATTTTAAGTTAAAATGTAAAGTACAAACTTATTCTAACATAACGTGTCAAGTTTGATAGTTTATGATAAAATGACTGAAATTTTGACTGTATAAATTGTAATTTTGTCTAAATTTTCTATGAGAAGAGATGAAAACGGATGAGATTTCAAGACCTTGACTCTCATACAATATGAAACTACTATTTTAACTCAAAAGTTTAAAGTAATAAAACAAATATAAATTAATAATTTTTTAACAATCATCCAACCAGTTCCGTCAAGTGAAGCATGCTGTGTCTCTGTACACTATATTATATATTTTTGGCACGTTCTAGGGTTATTTTTAAGTAATTCGGTGTGATTTCTGGTAGGCAATGAAGCTGAGAGAAAGATATCGTAAGCAAAATTTACACATTAGTGCAAATGGGGTGCTAGCTGCTGGCTGCAATATGAGCTCCGCACCAGCACAGCTATATCTTTGGCATGTCTGTCGTGTTTCACTGTGGAAAGTCTTTTCTCGAAAAAAAAGAGAAAGAGGAAAAATAAAATCTCTTTACTACAATCCTATCTATAGAATTAAAAGAATCACCAAAATCGCTTTTCCCGCAAGATCCAAAACGATCTGCTATATATATCTCTTATCATTAAATGGAATAGGATTATCTTTGATTAGGTAGCCTTTGAAAATATGTTTGTATTGGAAGGAGCAAAAAGACATGGAAACCATCTTCAGTTTGAGGTCATCCTGTTGAGAAGGCACTACTAGAAAATCTACCATTAATTGCAATTGGGCAGCTATTGATTTTCTGGCATACCAAGCACCTTGACATTTTCTATGCTGCAAGAGATTTTTATTCTTCACTCCCAACATGACCCCAAAAAAAGAAAAAACAGAGTAGGTTCCTGTAGTATGTAAACTGCGAGGAAGATGCCTTTGAAGGTTCTTATTCCCTTTAAGCCTAGTCAAGGATTCAATCTCATCTATATATATATATATATATATATATATATATATATATATATATATATATATGCACGTCATAGAGTTGAAAAAATGAAAAGAAAAAAGGGCATAAAAATATCAAATCATAGCTGTTTTCAACAAGTTTCACAATGGAAAGAAAACAAACCATTGGGAAGATTTTGTTCCTTTCAAGAGAAGTAATACCATTTCTGTCTCGAATTACTATTTATTGGATTATTTTCATCTCTTCCATGTCAGATCTTATTCTTCTTTTCAAAAGGTCCATTAACATCAAATCCGCCATTTCAGATGAAGCAGAGAATATCTTAAGAATCTGTGGTGTAAATAATTTACAGAGAAAGAGCTTTAAATTAAATTCTCTCAAGATTTCGAAATTGATTGAAAGCATATTTCCTCTGATTCACTCTGATTTTGCAGGTGGAAAAATAAAGTTCTTGAAAATCGCTTTAATAACTTACCATAAGTATAAACGACTTAAAAAAAGGGTACAGACACGTCACACGAAGATAACAGTGTATATAATATACAAGCAGGGGGGGTGCACAATTTATGCTAATCCAAAGGTATATTCTTCCTCCAATCATAAATACACTCCAACTAGTTAATTAGTATAAGCTGTCTACGGTTATGGTTGCTTTTCTTATTTTAAGCCAAAGGGTGGTCTAGAATATAGATGTAGCTCGTGTTCAGTATGATCCTGTCACAGACATGGCCAGCATAGGGCCAAGCTGCGAACAGAGTGCCGGACGCCTGTGTTCATCAAGCTGTCCTCTCTCATTGCTCTAAACGTATGCTTGACTGTAATCTTATTAGCTACTGCTTAACATTATCCAATGCTGGGAATATAATTTAAATAATAAATTTTATTTCTTTTTGTCGGCGTAAATTTTTGCGATAAGTGGTTAATTCGCATGATATCGAAGTTAAAATTCTGAGTTCGAGACCTGACTATACACTTCACTTCAAGTTCAATTAAATATTGCACTCTATCTCTTCGTATCTGCTCTGTGTGCCATTTCTGATTTTCGATCTTTTCTTTTCTATTTGTTTTCAAATGCTGATGGGTGAGTGAGGAGAAGTATGATATACAAAGTGATTAGAGAGGAAATATAAATGCTTTTTGAGAAAATAGTTTTAAAATATGAACATCACATTATGAGTTCCTATCATGGCTCGAGGGTGTGCACTATAACGTGTGAGGCAATTATGCTGTGTTGCTTAATTATTGATGAACAACTTCAAACGTATTTTACATTTTTCTCAGATTCTAGCTAGGTTGGTTTGAAGCAGTTGCCTTTTGATATTAGCATGAAGCTTAACAACTTTTTTTTTTATCAAATTGGGAGTTTCAGTCTTCCATAAATTTGTCCTTTAGTGGCCATGATTACAGTACATGTTGTCACTTATATGATTATCCAATAGCTTAAGAATGGTTAATATAATTGAGGTTGGATCGAGATATAAGTAAAAAATATGGGAGTAAATGCCTCAAAAACTAGAACCAAAAAGAAAAATTTGCATTAGACAATAGAGTTAATATGGATTCGGTTATGTACCTTTTCTTAGATTTTTTTTTGGATTAATTACATTTTTTCTTCACAAATTTTAACTCATTACAACGCACTTTTATAAATTATATTTCTCGTTGCGATTTCATTCTTCAACCAACTGGAGATATAATATTGAACGTTTTCTATCCTATATAAGGAACACGTGATCTTCTACTTAGGTGAAAAGATAAAATTATCCTCGTTTGAATACTCACTAACCTTCTACTGTGGTTTTAATAATTATTAGACTTAAAAAATAATATGTAGTTAGCTGATTTTTTTTATTAAAAAAAAAAGACGACTAACTTAGAATCGAACTGGTTAAATTTATCTTTTTAAGTAAGAAGAATATCATGTGTCGTTCACGTGATACGAAAATCGTTCGACATAATAACTCCAGATTAGGGGATAAAATCGCAACGATAAATATAATTTGTCAGAGTGAGTTATAACGAGTTAAAGTTTGTGAATGTATTTAAGAATCGGATGATAGTTTGAAGTTAGAAATTGAAATTAAACCTTTTTTCTCTTTCTTTTTCAGGGTGTGTTGCACGTACCAGCAGCTACTGCCCATTGAAACTTTACTTCAGAGGGAAGAGTGGTGGAGCCGGCCTTCAAAAGTGATTCTCAAATTTACACTACACTCCTTTCAAGGAAAGATTGCTGAGTGACTGAGTCCATATTCTCATTTACTAAGAATATGCTCAGTTTCTCTAAGTTCGTTCCCTTCATGCTTGCTCGAGCTCTTACCTTAATTCCTCACTATCCAAATATATCGCAAATTCCTTAAATTGTTTGGGATCACTTCAGTCGTTCTCACTTTAAGGACGGAGCTTAGCACTCGGGCCACTAGGTTTCTCCACCCGTCATTTATCTAAATTTTCTGATTGAAACCACCTACAGCTTCCTTTTGTCAACTATAAGCTGTAGACGACCTTTCAACTGCACTATTTTGTGAATTCTCTTCCTCAAGTAGGAACTCTAATGAAGAATTCAGAGTCGTATATACCACATGGGTCTCCTAAATCAAGTTTCAACGGGGAAAAATGTTTCTTTCTATCTTTTGGGAAGTTAAAATTAAGACTGAAACAAAGCTAGCATGTGATCATGACGAATGTAATGATAAACAGTATTAGAGTAAACATCAAAATGTTTTCAGAAATTTCGATCATTAAGTTTTTTTTTCTAGGCAAAAGGGGAGGGAGCAACCAGCGTAGCAACTATCTCTCGGCATGATCATAAGAGCACCTCCACGGTAATTAGGGTTGCACAATGCCACCGAAAAATTCCGGTGGCACCGGCACTGGCACCGGGTTCCCAGTACCCGGCCTAAACCGGTGCCGGTGTAGGTTTAGTTTTTTGAAAAAACCGGCGGTTCCCGGTTTAACCGGGATAAACTGAGATTTTTTTTTAGTTTAGTTTCTACTCAATAGTTTAAACTTTAATTTCACCTCAAGATGTAGTATTCTATAAGCATGACAAGATCTACTCAATAGTTTAGTTTCACCTAAATATTTGAGATTTGTTGTTGGTTTTGTCTAATCAAATACTTACATTCAAGTTACCAAAAAGCTTTGCTAGGTGAATGAACTAGTTATTTAGAATTTTGGTAGAAAAAATTACAAATTTATTGTATTTAGAAGGGTATATATGAATAGGGGTGTTCACGGAATGGGAAAACCCGACTCGACCCGTTTTTTCGACCCGACCCGAGTGAAATCGGGTCGGCCTTCCGAAATCACGGGTCGGGTGTCGGAAGAAAAAAAGATTTTCGCGCATTTGCGGGTCGGGTGTCGGAACATGTAAAAAAATTTCGAATGTTTCGACCCGACCCGATATATATATATATATATTTACTTCATTAATTTCATTTCTCATTTCGTGTTTTGTGTGTTTTGCCCTAGCCCCCGCCCCCTTCATTCTTCTCTCGACCAGTCTCAATCTCTCCCCTCCTCCCACAATCTTCTCCTCCGCCCCCTGCCCCCCTCTCCGGTGAGCTTCAATCTCTCTACGTTGCCGCACATCTCTGGTCTCTGCCCCCCTCTCCGGTGAGCTTTAATCTCTCTTCGTTGTGCTGTACGTCTTCAAGATCTATAATCTTTGAGTCTTCATTCATCCATCATCAGGTACGAACTCCTTGAACTCCTCATCTGAGATTGTGATTTTTTTCTATCACGGCATATAGATTTGTTTAATTTTCGGTGGGGTTTAAAAACCGAAGAGTACATGCGTAGATCTTAGATCTGTATTCATGGACTCACAATATTCTTTGCATATTCTTTGTATTCACAGAGCTCACAATATAGTTGCATGGTTGCTGATCTTGAAAATATATTCTTGTAGTTGTGGGGTCTGATCGGAAAAAGAAAATGGAAGGATGAGGTATTCAGCTGGGACTAAGTCTGTGATGGGATCTTGTAGTTGTGGATGGGTAGAAACAATTGTGTCCGGTGGGAATAAGGAGTGGCTAATTGGGTGGAGATGAGCTTCTATTGGCAGGAGTTACAGAGGTGCCATGATATTGATAGGGAGGGGTAGATGTCGTGGGGGGTCAGTGTGATGGACGAGTTGGGTTGAGCAATTTTTGGGGGGAAGGAGATCTACCCGTATTAGAATTTAGAAAATCATTAAATTAGCTTCTGATCTGACCATTAAATTAAATGTTCAACAATGAGATTTTTTTCCATTAATTAGTTTTGTGATTTATCATGCAAGTGCTGCAAAATCTGGGGTTATGAAGATTTTGGGCGAACCTGTTCAGTGGCATAGATGCAGTGTCCTCTCTGTTTGATATTTCGGCATTTATTGAATGTCAATGACAAATAGTATGGAAACATAAATTTTGAGTTTCTGATTTGCTCCATTACCATATTAACGTGACATTTATATTTTTGTATTCCTCCTTTGTAGGTATCCAACGAGGATGAGGAAGAGGTCGAGGAGCAGTATTTTGGGTTGTAATGTTTTATATTTTTTTCATAGGATATAATTATGTAATGAATTTACAATGTATTTCTCCTTTTTATGTAAATGCTAGCTGCTGTAAATTTGGAGTTTCTTGGGAATTTTAGTTATGTACAAGAAATGGAGAAACCTTCCAAAGAGAGCATTTAAAAGCCACGTTCATGTTTTGGGCCTGCCCAACATTTAAACTCTAGAAAACTGGGTATTATTCATGTTTTGGGCCTTGGGCTTAAAAATTAATTAATTGGGCTTAGTTGGCAAAATCGGTAACAATGGGCTTAAAATACGATTTTGGGCTTTCGGCCCATTCCGAATTCCGACCCGTATTCTGAAGTGATTTCGGAATACATTTCGGTTCGGAATACTCATTGATTTCGGCTCGGCTCGGAACATTTTTGTGTGTTCCGAAGGTTCTCGGGTTGGGTGTCGGGAAAAAAAATTTCCGACCCGAAGGGTCGGGTGTACACCCTTATATATGAAGCCATTAGAATCATAATTAAAGAGTTTAATGTCAAACTTTGGTAAGTACATCGCATAATATAAGTCAAGAGGTCGAGATTCTACCACGAAAAATTGACAAATCACTGTATGAGTTTAAGAGTTTTATGAAATTTTAACTAATTGTCTAAATTTATAATTTATAAAATTGACAAATCACTATTAAAGTTATACAATGCTTGCAAAATCAGTCACTCAATTACATTTTAGTTCAAATTTCTAATACAATTTAGTTCAAAAATTCAGACAGAGTCATCACGTTTGACCAGCATTTGACAAGCGCTCGAGCGCCCTTTGAAAAAATTCAGACATAGTCATCACGTTTGACAAGTGCTCGAGCGCTCAGTTAAAATTTCAGACAGAAACATAAGCGTTTGACAAGCGCTCAAGCGCCTTCACAAATTGCTGCATTTTTTGATTTTCCTTGTGAAACCAAGGGAAACCCTACTAGGTTTTGAACATGTTTTAAAATTGTTATTGATTTGTTAATTAGAGGGAAAACACATATTCTCCCCTCTAAGTGTTGTTAGGGTCTAAATTGAATTTTTCAAAAGATAATAGTTTATACTTACAGTGATGTCTCTATTACTTTTGACTTTAAATTCTCATCTTATCTTTTAAGATAATCTTTAATTTTATTGATTTTGGAATTTGGATTTCATTAGTTTAGATTTTATTGATATGTGATTAATGGACCAAAAGAAAAAAGAAAAAATACATTGGGTCAAGTGCGTAAAATGCTAAAAAAATGGCTCAATATGAATGTAGGATAACCGGAAACCGCCACCGCTAAGGGCCGGTTTTTTCCCTTAACGGTGTAGGTGTAGGTGACAATTTTTTCAAAACCGGCCTACTCGGTGTAGGTGCCGGTTTTGGCCAAAACCGGCACCTACACCGGGATTGTGCAGCCCTAACAGTAATACGCCCGATTTGAGTAATAACTACGGCCAAAACTGGCACCTACACCGAGATTGTGTAGCCCTAACAGTAATACGCCCGATTTGAGTAATAACTACTGCCCATTGATGACACCGTTGATATTTAGGAAACGAAATGAAAAATCGGATCAATAACTTTAAGGGTCGCCATAATGATATTTCTCTTTAGATAAGTTGTGTTTGGCAGCAGCACTGCCAAATCAAAATCCATTAGTGCTTGGTAAAAGCATAGGACTTTAAAAGTGTGTAAGGAAGCACCACCAAAGTGGCTCTTAATGGCCGATTGGTAAGGAGAGGGAGGCTGAAAGGCAAAAGTGAGGAGTCGATCGGGGGGGGAACGCAATATATACTAGGCATCTCATTAGATGCAGTAGATGTACGTCTACGAAAGCTTAGCCACTCAGAGAGTGCTGCCGTTTAATCAGCAACACGTCAGCACTTTTCCAATGAAAAGGCTATTATTGATGAAAATAAAGTTTAAGTTGGGTAAAAAGATTTGCTCCTAGATATCTTAGCCAAGTTGCGTCCTTTGCTTGCATGAAGCACAAGCTGCTGGGCAATTGCCTAACCTGTGTCAGCTACATCACACGGGTTTATATTTCTTGATTGGTCACTCGGCTGACCAGACACCCATCACTGATTAAAGAAATAAATCATTAGAAAGTTGCATGGATTACAAGTATTACGCTTTAATCATATCACAGACTTGCAGTCTTGGCGGTTTGTGCAATTTTACTCAAGTGGCAAGTCAATATGTATGCTTAATTTGATGAATAGAAGTAGAGGAAAGTGAATGGATTTTTTTTATAAGGAGGGTGGTACCTCTGAATTTTATTAAAAATAATTACTTATGGCAGAAGAATAAGTGTACTTGCATAACTTACTCAGGATCATTTTCATTCAACTTTTTTCGGGTTAAATGCATTGTTCACCTCAACGCCTCCTGGATACTTTGCAGCTCATACTACTAATTTCATTATATTTATTTCTCTCAACTACTAATTGTTTACACTTTGCACTCCCAACCGTTAATTTGGGACTAAAATTGTTATATTTTTGTTCAGTAAAATGATGATTTTACCCTCATATTTTTTATAATTATATTTTGTATGAGGGTAAATTCATTATTTAACTAAACCAAAATAGCAATTTCCGTCTAAATTAACGGTTGTGGGTGCAAAATGTAAACAGTTGGTAGTTGAAAGAATAAATGTAACGAAATTTAGTATGTTGTAAGATTTTTTTTTTTTGAGTACCAAAGAGAACTTTGGATAGTGTTTTGAGTTGTTACTTGACCAAATATCAGATACATGAGCAGATTCCAAAGTGTTTTGAGTTGTTCCTTGACCAAGTATCAGATACATGAGCAGATTCAACTATCTGTCAATAATGTAGAGAGTATAATACAGTTTGGACAATTCGGGAACTCGAAGTTTCTCCCTAAATTTCAAGTGTATCTTCTGGGAAACTTTGTATCCATTACCTTTCTGATTTTCCGAGTAGGTGGATAATGCAGTCTGATTGTTCTACTAATTAAATATATGAGGCAACTACATGTCCACTACGCTCTTTTTATACGACCTAATCATAAAGGTGCATGTGTTCCTTCATATAAGTAATAATGGTGCATGTGTAAGTGAGCAAGAACTCACCAGCAATGCTTAGAGAATACTCAAAAAAAGAACCATGTTGTGGGACCTTGGCTTCCGAATTAAAGGGTTGGATTTGGGGGGCTAGATTTTAGCAAACCTCGTTGCCATCACTTCGACTGTAGTTATCGGTTGCTTTTTTGGTTATCCTTTTTTTTTTTCTAAATAAACTTCTCATTGCCAGGGAGATAACAAATCATGGAGGAATCCATGAATTGTCACTCGAAAGGATGTGTACAGGGATACAATCAATGGGAATAATACCCTCTAGATTAGCCGAAGCTGTCCACTGAACAATTCTATGGGCAAGCTCATTTGCAGACCTTTTTACATGCTCAAAAGTCCAATTCACTCTACCATGAGACAATCGGTTTATGTCAGCTATAACAGAATCGATTTGCCAGCCTCCTCCTCTATCTCTTCGGTTGATGGCATTTATGACCAAAAGAGAGTCGTCTTCCATAATGATAGGAACATTTGAACCAAGCACCGCCTCCTGGACAGCAAAGAGTGTCGTCCTTGCCTCGCCCACAAGAGGGCCGCTAGGAGGTAGCCTCTTCGTGCGAACAAAGAGGATAGAACCTTCAGAATCCCTGTATATAACAGCAGCAAAAGCAAAGGAATTTCTTATGACGACGTCAAAATTAAATTTCCATGAACCTGAAGGAGGGGATTGCCACACTGGCTGAGTGGGGCTTTCTTTTACCATCCATGCAGCAACTAATTCTTGATATCGAGAATGAATGGACCTGATTAGATGAGGTAAATTCAGCTCTTCACTCTATCTCTTTGGTTATCCAAGCAAAGTCGTCTGCATAGTTGCATATACCTAATCCGAACCCATGTGGGTCTGAGAATCAAAGATTAGCTCATCTAACTAGTCCACTACATGCCCCTGTTTGAAACGGTTGCTACACTACTTTCAATTGCCTATCCAAACTCAGCCAGTATATTTATGCAAATCAAATCCTTCTTAGTAAGTACTGAGGTGACGATATTCTTCCTAACGAAAATCTAGAAGCATTTTATCACTCAAAAAGTAGCTGGTACTAGATTGAAATGCCCATAAAATAAGACATGTTTCAAATGCCAAAAGCAAGCAAATCTGACCATAAGCCTTTTCAAAAATGCTGCTAAAACTAGACTTTCACCAGCGTTTTCTAAAAACAACGCTAAAGACTTTCTCCGACGCACCTATAGGGTTTTTTTTTTTTGTAGTGCGACCAGATTCAAAATTTCAGTAGCACACAAGCAGCATACAGAATATTTACTCTAAAAGGGGTCCAATTTGCTCTACACTGTGGAAAGGTAACTCTAACACTAGATCCCCATATCAGTCTGATCTTGAACTAGCCCCATTATTCTACCTCAGAAAATGAATTGGTTCCTGTGTGGAAAGTGAGCCGGCAGAAAAGTGGTAGCTCATTAAGTAAACACATGAATAATCAGTCGCAGGACTACAACCACTTGGATGGATATCAAAGTTGGAAGCTTATGCCTCAAATTCTACACCACCTAAGGCTCGTTAATGGACACAGTGGCTAAAGCAGTAATAGAGGCATTGTACTAACTTACACCAATTGGGTTGCACAGCTTGAAAAAGAGTTGCCGTACTTAAAAATTATTACAAATTGTTTTGAGGACAAAAAAGCATATCTCTTTATCCACGAGTTAGCACCAATATGAACGACAAGTTTTGTCCTCCAAAGGGTTGAGATGAAAGTAACAAGAGGTGGAACATTCCTGCTTTCTTTAATTCCTTTCAAAGGACGTTCCCCATGGTGAAAGTTCTATCGTTGCAGATTAGAGGAGACACTGGTTTCCATCGATATTTTTGTCTAAATCTGGTACCCTTTTTTCTAACCACTACTTTATGGTATTGTTTTGCTTCGTCACTGGTTATGACATGCTCTGTACGAATGTTGAGATATCAGTGGATGTTGGGAAGAAAATTGGAAACCTTCACTTTTGCCATTGTAGACACTTCCACTAGAAAGGTAAATTGCATCCCCTAAACAAATGAATAATTTTGTTTAGTAGTTTCTATCAATGTCATTACGAGAACAATTCAAAAATTACATTCCGGAACCATAACTTTACACTTGAGTGTATATTAACTACCTCCCCCTTTCTGACCAAAAAAAATCTCCCACCTCGAAAGGGAAGACCTCCCACACAAGGATCACCATTGTGGATTTCTTCCACGTGTGAGTGGAATTTCACCGTTCCTAAACGAGAAGAATATGCAGATATCACCGGGAAGCAATGAGATCTTCACATATTGAACCAAGCACCTTCTAAAACACTATATTACAATGAACGAAATGTACAAAGGAAAATTTTTAACTCTGGGATCTATGAGATAAAACTTCATGGTGCATTCACTCGACATAAAAGCCTCAAATGCCTTCCCAAAAACCACATCAGATGCAAGGGCTAGCAACACTAGCTCAAGCTCTGACCACGCTTACGACTCATCTCCAAAAATCTCTTCAATCATGCTGCAAGTTGGCAAAAAGTCAAATTTATCTTTGGGGCAGGTCATAAACCCGCCATCCCAAACCTTACTATCACAAGGCTCCACAATATATTCATGGCCAACCACACCGTGTAACCCAACAATGCTGCTCGGCCAATGATTTCCATCTTCAGACTTTGCCTTAGACCCTTGGGAGTCAACCCCTGTATCTGAGGATGTGCACGAATCATCTTGAACTTCCTCATCACCCCTCTCATCCCAAGGAATTTTATCATCAAGCAGAATGGTGTGACTGGGACCACACTTGTCAGGCAACTTCTTAGTGCTAGTTTCTGAAGGATTGGTAACAACCCCTCCACCAGCAACATTTACATTATTGTCACAAATTCCATCTGCAGCATCCTCATCATACTCTTGCAAGTCATCTTCCCTGCTCTGATCATAACCCCGATCATCATGATATAAGGGAGACTCGACAACAGAGTCTTCATCTTCCTCTGACATTCCATGTTCATTTTCACCATAATCATCACCCCCCTGCCACTCATCATTGTCACTGTCTATGTTCATTGGGTCACATCTGTTCTGCTCAGCCCTCCTCCGAAGCACAAAAACATTGAAGTAATAACTGGCAAACTCATTCTTGGTTCGGGTAGGGAAGGCAATGGGGAGAATTTCCCAGAAATTCTTACCCAACAACGACGAATTCGAAAAGACAATTTCATTAAATAGCTGCTGCTCCTCTTCATCCCATTTCTCTGCCACATGCTCTCCCATGTCACAGAACCCCAGCTCCATAAATTTTCCGAGGCCAAGGCTTTTCAAAAGTTTCTCCCTTGCTTCCCCAATGTGCTGTCTGACACATCTAACAGAACCCATATCCTCACAGCCGCAATCATTTCTACCATTTCCAACTTTGACACAATTGCATGTAGACAATTCCAAATCAGGCATTGGAAGGACACAGGTCTCCATCAGTCTCTTCTCATCTTCATTCCCAACAATGAGGCCAGAGTCGGAAATTGCTTCAGCTGAATCGAAATGGTGTGAAGTATTCTCGGTTCCCCGTGAACCCCAGGCTGGAATATCAGCTTGATAATTACATCCAATAGGAACACGCTTTCGAGGAGGAGGATTCAGGAGAATAGAATAGATATCCTCACAGTGAGCTAATGTCCTTGTTGGATGCTCGGAGTAAAAATATTCTGGGAAAAAAGAAACATGAACCGGTGCCTCCAACTCATAATCTTCTTCACTAGTACTGCTGGTGGCCAAAGAGGATATGGAAACAGAGTCAGGAACACTGGCTTCAGTGTCCTCAGCACTGCTTGGAAGTTCACTAAATATCTCACTGAAAAGCTTCTCATCGACTTCAGTGTTACCTTTTTGCAATCCACCCTCTACCAATCACATATTAGAATTTAGTGAGTGTTGATCAGAAGATGACAAAATAGTCCAACCACTTGGTCTTAACATCCAACTAATTACTGATAAAGACAATTCGAGGAACAAGCAAGTGAAACAATATCCTTTACAATTCGTTGGTATTCATAAAATCAGTATCTTTCTAAAGGTCGACCAAACCCAAGCTAATCCTCTTATAGAATGACACAAGTACAATCATTTGAATCTATTAGGTAGCTAGACAAAGTATTTTGAGTTGCAACTGCTCCAGAGGAGATTAGATGATTAAAATTACACAATCAGGTAAAAACCCGGACATTATAAACAAGAACTACCCCTCATCTAGTCGATTGGGATAGCTATTGCAGCTCCTCTTTTATCCTTTTCCTTTTTCTACTTTGGTTAACAAGGTGTCCAAGGCTCAATGAACACCAACTTCACAAAACGCTAACCTAATGAAAGGACTTGCACACTTACTGAAACCCAAATTAAGCATTATCCATCAACTGAGACTACATGTCTCACCTAATGTGTTAGGGATCTGCAGAGCTTCTTCACGGAAAACAGATTCAGAAAATGAAACAAGCTGATTACTCTGTTCCATTTGTCTCGGAAGCTTGGAAGAAACCTCAAGTATTTCATCATCATTGAAAGGCCTCTTCTGTACCATTTTTGCCTGCAGAACAGAGTAGAAAGAAATTAACACAAAACAAACATAATGCTAATATTTTCATTTGATTATATGCTGTAAAACAATACAATCTAACATGAGAGTATCCACCAACAGAAAACTGGCCCAAAACCTGTGCTGAATAGCCTTTCGAATTTAGTAGACACAGAGGAAAATAAATCAGGCCAGGACATTTCTGCATTTCATTCCAAAACAGGCATTGCCAGAGTGCATGTCAATAATCTCCTTCGCTGCTTACTTTCAAAGTTTCAATGCTAAAAGTACAACCGCCAATCACCAACAAAAACAACTTACAGGATAACCAAAACATCTATTGCACAATTGGAATAATCATCTCCACAATCTACATTCTACCACTTTTCATGGCTGTAATAAACTATTGCTTCATTCACAGCATAACCTTTAAACCACGAGTTATTATTACTTGTGTCAACAGAGACATGCACAATAGATGTTTAGCTCAGAATGTGATTCATTCTTTTACTAGATATGCATCCACATGAGGCAAATTCCTCCTAAGAACTCTTTTGAACCTATGTATGCTCATAGACCCGTCGCGTAACTTCTTTCTGGGAGTAATCAGAGACACTCAATTGTCAAATACACTTTTCTAGTAAATGCAAGGAAGTCCAGTATTAGCCTATTGTTTCTAAAGCACAACCACATGACGAAAACCAACAACAATCAGTAGTAACACGCTTCAATCAAAATATCAATTGTCACCATTACTGTTTCCAAAAAAATTGGGGCAGCCCATTTTGGCAACCATACCAAATAAAGGGCAATTTGGTAAAAGTGGCTTCAGCCCTATTTTCACCCTAAACGACGCCACATTGTCCTTTTTTTCTTTTTTTCCTTTTTTCCGGTGGTCAAAAAAGGTACAAATAATACAAAGAATGAACCCAATTCACCGGGGTTAAAAAAATACAAATAATTACCATAGAATCTTTTACGATTAATTAAAAGGAACACACGAAAATTTCGTAATTATTAGAAAAGGGACTGGCTCGTACCTCAAGAATCAGTCTTCGCCAAATGATATATCAATTGTTGAATTGGGGATTTTTATCAAACTACAAGGAATCAAGGGACAAATTCGTGAACAATTGAAAAAAACTAACTTTACCCCAATCCAATTCAGCGAAAGAAATGAAAGCCCTAATTTTTTCGATGCCCTAACCCTAGATCGTCAAATATTCAACAAATCTCAAAATTCCAACCTGACCTACGAATAAATACACAGAACCCAACGAAGAGACTAAAACTCTAATCGATTTCTGAAACAAAAATCCTACAACGAATCAAACCAGAAACGCAAAGAAAACGAGAAGACGCACAAATCGAAGGAAATCGAAGGAGGAAAACCAGAACCAGAACCCAAGATACCTAATCAATAGCACGATTTTACGGATCTGAGATCGAAAGCATTTGAAACCCTAACCCTAGAATTTGACGGATGTTACAGCTAGGGTTAAAGTTGGGATCGATCGGTAGAGGAGAGCAAGGAAGTATCGGAACCGAAATTGAATCAACGATTGAGGCGGAAAACCGAGATCGAATTCGGGTGAGGAAGGATCTAGATCGAAAAGTGGCGGCGATTGACGATGAAGGGTAAATCTAGGGTTAGGTTTTTTGTACAAAGTCGCGTTCGAGAATGTGAATAACCAAAAGAGGCCACGTATCTGATTGTAATTTACGGAAAATAACCCTCGTTGTATTGGAACCGAGGGGGACGTAGACACTATCGGAGGTGGTGGTGGGTGTTTGGGATGTTGGATTTTATAGGAAAGGGAGGTGAGGGTGACACGTGGCAAACGAATGGATGGGAAGGGGCAAAAGACAAATAGGTTCAAGTTTTTTACTTTGTCAACGTTTTTCCATTAGGGTTAACTTGATAACTTGAGCCCAATTATTTGGTGTCAATTATTTGAGTTTAATAATAAAAAAAAATTTATATAATTTTTTATTATTATAATATTTATTAAAAAAACTTCTCTCTCTTCACTTTTTCACCAACTCCCATAACATATCTTTACTTTATAATATTTCTCAAACTCAGATACCCAAAATTTTCACACTTAAACATAAAGGGGCACTCGTGACTTGACAAACATTATAGATTTTTTTACATTTTATCATAAATTATTCATTCTAATACATTAAACCCTTCATCTATTTTTCTGTAAAATTCGACAAAAATTGACCCATATATATTTTACACGACTTTTTTTTAAAGATTTAATTAGTCTACTAGTCTCTAAAAAATATTATTAAATTTCAAATTGGTACTTAGGGTAAATTTCGTCCTAGACTGATCCTGTGAATTTCTTTATATCTTTAAGCAGTCATTTCGTCAATTCAAGTGACTGTAAATGAAAAAAAAATCAACATGGTTAACGAGGACATGTGTTAACCATTTGCTCATAAATAACGTCTCATCATTAATTGTCAAATCACTTCGTGCCTCATATGATCAATTTCTATTAATTTTAATTTCACCTCAAATTTTCTATCTCGGTCATACTTGATATGTTGAGTGATTTGGAAAGTAAGGGGAGACACGTGGTTATTGTCAATTGGTTAACATATGTTCTCATGAGCCACGTGAGAATTTTTTTCATTTACGAGGTCACTCGAGTTGACGAAATAACCAATTTAGAACTAAACTTACTCTAGGACTAATTAATTCTTTTTTTAATACAAAATACTGATTGTACTTTGTTGCGATTTCACATGACTTTTTTTTTAATGCATAATCAACGTTTTGCATTTTTTTTCTTTTTTGAAAAAGTCATGTAAGATGCCCGTGGGTCAATTTTGATATAAAGTGTTGCATCCAAAATGTATATACATCCCTAACACTTAATGGAAAAATAGAGGGAGGATATAAAGTGTTAGGAATGTATGGTATATAAATATACATTTTGGATCAAACCAAAGCACAAGTAATTCATGACGAAACAAAAACACTTAAATAAAAGCAGTAAAAAGTTCAAAACAAAAGAATAGTGACAACCTTAAAACTAGGCCTGTCCAAAAAACCGTCCGGATCGGACCGAACCGGTTTTGATCCAAATCGGTTGACTTTTTTCAACCGGGTTGACCGGACCGGTAAATCGGTGTATTCCGGTCCGGTTCCGAGTTACTCTCATGAAAACCGGGGACCGGACCGGAGTATACCTCTCCAAACCGGAAATTGGCCCAAAATGGCAAGGCCCATCCCTAAAACCGGCCCAAAATGGCAAGGCCCAACCCAAAACCGGCCCAAAATAGTATGGCCCAAACCGACCCAAACCGGACTAGACCGGAGACCGGACCGGACCGGACCGGATGTTGGACACCCCTACTTAAAACGACAATAAAATTGCAACATTTAGACGCTTAAAAATATCTACTAATCTCCCTTTTTAAGATCTCTTCGTTGAAATTATATGTAAATATCTAATAATCAAGATAAAGAGTTTGGAGAAGTTGTCGCATTTATTAGATCAAATGCTCAATGGTTGGTTGACTGGACGCACATGAAGACATAGAGTTCAAGCTATGTGCAGCCACCCAAAAAGATACACTTTCATTCTTGGATTTAGATGAAAATTTTCTAAAAGTGTTAAATAAAATAAATCCCATTGTTTTTTAAAGAATGTTATCAATTTTGCCACATCAGCATCTATTATCTTTAAATTTATGTACTTTTTAATCATAGTTAGTAAAAAAATTACAATTGAAATTAAAATAATGATTGGAATTGTAAAAAAAAACCTACGAATATTTTAGAAATTCTAAAAGATCTACACTCATGGTAAAAAGATTGGAATGCCATGCATTATTTTTATTTTGGGAAATTGAAATTTTTGGTCACTAGGTTTTTAACAAAATGGTCACTAATTTTTTTTTTTACTTTTTGGTCACTGAGAATATGTAGTGGTGACTTTTTACTTCATCTGTCAAACCTCCATTAATTTTTAACGAGAATAGCGGTCGACCGGTTTTGTTTACCGTTGCGACAACGACAACTTGAAGCGGTCGACCGCGTCTTATTCCGTTAAAAATTAACGGAGGTTTGACGGATGGAGTGAAAAGTCACCACTACATGTTCTCATTGATCAAAAAGTAAAAAAAAAAAAAATCAGTGACCATTTTGTCAACGGTACTAAAATCTAGTGACCAAATTTTCAATTTCTCTTTTATTTTTATTTGGTTTTTGGTTTGGAGTGCAGGGGTTATGTTATACTTTGAAGGGAGAAAAAAAATGTGTTAAGTTCATATATTGCCATATATAAACAGTGTTCTCTCAAGAGCTTAAGAGACTCATTTTTTAAAAAAAAAATGATGAATATATGGTTTCATGCATATATATAATAACTATTTTATCTTCTAAATTTCTCGGGATAGTTTCAGCAGTGAAATTCTTTAAAAAAAATCAATTATCTTTAATTAACGATTCCCAGTTTAGCATATCTCACCCAACACACAATGAGTAAAGAAAAATAAATTAATATACGCTCCATGTTAAATTTAAGAACCCTATTAGAGATAGATACCCTTTTTTTTCCTTAGAAAATTTGTAAGTTAATGTAACAAAAATATATTTTGGAGAAAAAAAAAACAAGAAATATAAATCTCTACGAACGTAGGTTCCCCATTATGGACAATTTTATCAACCAGCTCCAATGTATCTCAAGTTACAAGGGAAATCAATGCTCACGAGCTGAGTCAGGTTTAACAAGCATTAGACGGCTTCAAACTTTTATTAATCTTCGGCATTTCAAGAAAGCCTTCTGTCACAAAACACAAGCCCATTTCTGCAGTCCCTTCCTACAGAATCTGCTCCTGATCGAATGGGGAAGGCTAGTTAACACAGAAAAATATCTACAGAAGCACATCTCCCATGCAGAAGCACACCCTCTTGGACATTTGCCAGTTCGCCAATCATACACGAGTTTATTCCATATATCCAAAGCTCTACTAATAGATGGACAATGAATTTTACTAGGAACCATATCTGCCTTCACAGGCGATTCATTTCAACAGGAGGTGCTTTTTGATATCTACAAGCCAGCAAAATGACAGGAATATACACTGCCAAAACAGCCCTCATTTACAATACCATGCAGCTGAGTTTGTCCATATTATTTTGCAATGTGACAGAGTCGAATAGTTTAAGTGTTGTACATCCAAAGCCACAATAAAAAGCTGTTCTGGATTCTCCCCGTCAACCTGTTCTCTGGGCTGTCCAAGAAGAATCAAAAGTTTAGAGCATTCATAACAAGTTAACAATATCAAAGAAAGCAAAGGAAAAGATGATTAGATTAAGAACTGCGTATAGTTGTAACTGTGATCGATATATAAAACATGAGAATAGCACCAAATCGTCTTACTTACAAGGCTCTTTCAGATTTAGAGACTCTCATAGTGGAAAATGAGCACGTGTACATTAACTAAACAGAGTCAACACGTTCATTGGGTATTTCTTTTGGGTTTCACAGGGAACATTTTAAATGCAGCGCATGCGTCGTATGAATAGGTCAGTTTAGTTAACCCTCATTCAAGCATTTATCTTTATAGATTGCACACTCTCAATCCTTTACAGGGAGATCATAAGTGTATGAAGCTATCATATATTCTCCAAGCCTTTCAATCCCGAATACAAAAATCTGTTACACTCAGGATTCCTGAACAAAATCACTTATAAAAATCTGTTTTCCTCCTTTTTGCTAGATGCTTCTTAAACATCGTTCAATAAATCTTTTGATGCTTAAAAAGTTTGGGCCAATCACCAAAAATAATCAGATTTGCAGAATTCAAGACTAGCTTTCTCAAATGTGGACATTTTTATAAAATTGAGTCTGCTGATGCATGGCACTAGGGAAATCCATTGATATTGTGGTGTGGAAGTTACTTTCTGCGGGGAGCACCAATGTGATACCTTCATAGATCAACACCCTCATCAAGGCCTTTTGACCCGATCATCACGTTTGAATCAATTTGCTTGTCAAACTTCTTCTTCCTTCTAGCTTCGAAATCTTGAAATCCTTCCATCTAGAAGTGTGTAAGGTTCAGCTGGATTGTAACAGAAATCTCCGGTCTTTCACAGAAACAGTAGGTAATGATGACATACCTGCTGAAATTGATCCATGGAAATAGGATTTCCATGCAGGGAGATATTCTGCAGGGCTTTGCAGTCTTTCAGTAGATTTGGAGGTATCTGTCCCAAGACAAATACTCCATATCAATCCAAGCAAGTCAAAGCTATACTGAATAAATAGACTAGTATGCAGGGTCTCAAAGGAACCAGACTGCCATACTCAAACCACCTTATTCAAATCACTACTAAATTTTTAAGGCTTAGCACAGGCAAAAAGAACCAGGACTCCTGTAACTAGAATTCAGATTTCTAATAGAAAAAAGAAGCATATACTAAGCTGAAAATTGTTCAATTCTCCTCTTGACAAAGACTGCACACTACAACTATCTTAAATAGGAGAAGTAAATCAAATGGTAGGTCAAGAAATTGCACTTCAAGGAAATGAATAAAATTACTTGAGCGAAAAGGGAGAGAAGGAAGGCTTCAAGAAGGGACATCTCACAAAAAGGAGGTTTGGGGGGGGGGGGGGGGGAGGCACACACAGAGGTGTACATACCTGGTTCACGTTATTGTTATTTAGGCAAAGTGACTTTATGTGAATGAGGTTGCAGAGTGATGCAGGTAGATCTTCAATAAGATTATCTGAAAGGTTAGCCAGAATCACGGGATGTGAGTAGTAATAATAGAATTGGGAAATTACAACCACAGGATTAGCTAACAAAGGTATTCACTCTGAACACTTGGAACAGGACATATAAATAATGGAAAAAAGACACCAAGGCAAACACAGAAAGCAGAATCATGCCTCCATCTTGCACTCTAAAATGACACCCACTCTGTAAACAACTTATCAATTTCATTGTGGTTGTAAACTTCAGAAGCACAAAATAACATTCAACACCTCAATGTTATATGCATTTCACAACACGTCAATGGAGCTTTAAAAGTAGCATGGTTTAGAACTGCAAAGTAATAAAAGATAATTTAGGTCAAAATGTTGTGTGAGATTCCAATAATTGGTGAAGATTCAATATAGAGACCACCAGAGCGCAAGAAATTATGACTTTATAGCACGGAATTATATATAATTCTCTAATCCAAACTTTACTTAAGTGCCTTAATATGTAACAGTCGTTAAGATACTTGAAGACATCAACCAGAAGAAAGAACTGAACATACCATTTGCCTGTAATTCTTCAAGGGAGAAACAACTGCCAATCGATTCTGGAAGAGACTTCAACTTGTTATTTGTCACATTTAAAAGCAATAACTGCATCATCAAACGATCAATATTGGATTCTGGAACCTAATAAAACATGAGAATTTTTTTTTCTTTTTCAAGTGCTGTTGAATTACTCAAGAACGTAGGTGAACTTCATTTCTAATCGTGATTCTACTCAGAGGGCATCACTACCACAACTCTTATTGCAGCTATCCTTTCATTAAACGGTGCAAACAACCAAGGTAGCAGAACAGTCAAACAGCATTCCAGTTCACCAGATAAATTACTAACATTGCGCAAGCTCCCAATGGTCTCGGGCAAGAATGTTAACAAATTCCCTGAGATGGATAACCGCTCCAGCCTCACCAGCTGCCCCACTAGAGACAAAAAGCGTAATCTGGTTAGAAGCTAGTGAAAAAGTTTCATGCAAGCTACAATCACTCCCCCATAGATCGCAGTTAAGTGCCAGTGACGGCAACAAAACTACATCAAATTTATAATCAGTATTCTCTTACTTATTTAAGGAAGGGAATTACATTCATCAGGCAAAGAAGTCATTCGATTTCCATCGAGTGTCATAACTTTCAAAGACTGAAGTTTCCCCAAATTCGACGGTAGTCGCTCGATGAGATTCTCAGACAAGATCTGGAAAGATAGAGCAATTTTAAAATCAAGCTTTGCCTATCTTGATTTAATTATAACTACCAATTGATGTGCAATTGATCACATCACATGAAATAAATAGTAAAGATAAGCGTAAGTGGTAAAGTCACAAGGATGGTTCTCAGAGACAATCCCTCTTTAAGATACTGTCTCTTTTCAAAACAGAAAGATAAAGCCTAACATTCCTTTAACAACTAATTCTTTTTTTATATATATAAGTACTTTTTACTACTAATTCTAAGCGTATAAAGGAACTGAATATCAGATAATTCCAGTTCCATTGGACCATGTACCTCCAAAAATGTTCCTTGGTTAGCAACTGGGTGCCTCGGCCAAGATTACATACCTCAGCAGAATTCATCAATAACTCGCATAATGGGTCTAACGCCAACTAAAGCCCTGTCAAACTGGATGGATCCATCTAATTGTCTTGAAAATTGAGCAGTTATGCAGCTTTAAAGCCCTGTGGCCTATAGAATGCTATGAAGCTAATGACAGGTTCTCTCAAACATCCAACCTCTGTCTCTCTGTAACAGATTTGTTATTAAGAGCCTAATACATCTATCGTCATTAATGCATAAATAAAGATACCAATTAGTAATAATTAAATTCCCTCTATTGGTTCACAGGAGAGACCTGTGCGAATATATACATCTCCGATTGAACAATGAGCTGAAGACTTTTGACTTTCATTTTTTCGCTAGAAACTTCATTTCACAACTATGTCCATTTGCGTAGGTTAACCTGGAATACTACTGGACTGAATGAAAAAGATTTCGAGTGTGGTGTAACTTTGAAGGTAAATCTTCACATCTTGTTAATTTAATTAGTTGCACCAGGAAGCACTCTTTTCCTTACAAGATTGACTAGCTGTCTCCACACCAAAAATAGTACTTTAGGTTTCATAGCTCATAAATACAATGCTGTTACAGCATATGATAACAGAAAAGTGACTAAAGTGCATGTACACACAAGACTTTAAAGACTCTTACCAGGCGCTGCATGTTAATTAATTTGCTTATATCCATAGGTATGTCCACTGCAAAAATAGCACAATCTTAAGTAACAGATAGGTTTTAGAAATACAAAAACTCCATTCTCAGGGATTAACAAAGGAATAACATGAATTCCTCACTAATAACTGAGATCAGGTACACAGGACAATGAGACCAAGTGCTGAAATAGGTTCTTTGACCAATATTAACCTGGTGAGTTGGGCACTTCATAGGGAAAGAGCAATACCTATCTTATTGTGTGTTAAATCAAGAGTTCGTACTGATCTCTCCAGATCGAAAACTTCATTTGGGAATGCCTGACACAGACATTAGAATATCCACAAGTAGGTTCCGTTAGTACTTCAACTGGTATTATATAATTTTACTAGATAACTTTAACTTCTTTACATATTGACAGCAACCAATACTATTTTTTCTTTCTGTTTATGCATGATAAACTACAAAATGGGATTTATCCGTGAAGTTCAGGGGGCCAAGGGGGGTCCAAGCCCCTCCCCGAATCTGGAAAAAAGAAAGTTAAAGGTTTCTTCTTATAGTTTATTAGTTGTACACCCCCCCTTTCCTCCCCCTCTCTTCCTCCCTTCTAATTGCAACCATCCCTCCAGGTTCAATTCCTAGCTCCGTGCCTGTTGAGCCTTCTGTATCTAATTTTCAGCATTGCCCAAGAGATGTGACTAAACTGCAACTAAGTCCTTCGTATTCTTGACAAGATGGGAAACAGTTCCACTTAGATTTAGACTCCCTTCTACTTTGAATTATAAACAGCACATGACTAAAAACTGTTAGAGCAACATCAGATGTCCTCCTCCAAGAGAAATTAAACCAGCACAATTTACAACTCCACCACAAAAACTGCAAACAAAGACTTTCCAGTTTGCAGATAAATATATACGGAACACTTGAAAACTATTGATCTTAGTTTTCTTTATAAACATTTTGCCAATGTGAAGTACTTCACATTCAATCAGCTCTCACTCACGAGCAAAAACAATAGAGTACATCAAGAATGTCTTTGCACGCAATTCTCGCTCATAATTATTCATCCTTGGTCCATACACGACGTTGAGGCCCCTCAGGGAAACAAATACAGAATACGAACACATGGGAGAATGCGCTCACACACCTACAACGTGATCAGTCTTTGATTTGTGATACAGTTGCAGAGAAACAAGTACTAAAACCAACTCGACCAAACTTGAGCAGCTCACTTTCTCTTTCACCCTCCAACAAAACATACCCATGTACCTACCCATTACTTTAAACCCAAATTCCCTTGTATTGCAATAGCTAATTCGACGAGCCAAAAACCCAAAAGGAAAAAAAAATAACGCAGAAAGGAGTAAATACAAGCAATATACATATGAAATTACAGCAAGAGAGGAAGTTTGCCTTCAATTTGCAGTCTCGGAGAGCCACAATACCAGTTGATCTCCACCGGGCAACCCTACTGGCCTTCGAGTCTCCCTCCTTACTCGCACAGCACCCCATTTTGCGATCAACCGAGAGAAACGAAGAGATATATCAAGAAATCAGACAGAGAGTCCCGCTTCCCCTCTCCCTGAGTCTGACTTCTGGGGTTGGAGAGAGCGAGAGAGATCAACGTTGGAGGGAACGTTTAGGTGCGTAGTGGTTCAAGGTCAGAGGCTAAGAGGCGAAGCGGACGTCATTTCTTGGCGACATCGGGAGAAACTAGGAAGCCGCGTTGGCTTTGGCCGTTGTCTTACGTGGGTATTGATCTCTGTTGGTGGCTTGCAATTGGACTGGAATTCGTCAAACACGCGGAGACAAAAACAGCGTCAACGTTTGCCATGAATTGAGAAGACAAAAAAAAAAAAAAACTCGCCATGAATTTGTATCAAATACCGAGGAACCCCGTCTCATTATTTCCTGCTGTTTAAAGTTGATTCTTTTATTTGAGATAAATGCAAAATGAGTTTGTATGTTTATATGGTATAATTAAAAATTAGATTAATCTTCATGATAAAAAAATTATAAAATTAATCTATTTGATTTCAGTTTAATTTATCGTTAATTTTTTATTAAATATTGGTTTATATTTTTGTAAATTAGATAAATTAATTTATATTTTTATTATCAAAAAAATTAATTTAATTTTTACTTATATTACATACTGATTTTATATTTATTCATTATTTCTTTTATACCATTGAAACATAACTCACACTTACTCACTGATTGTGATTCATTTTACTATTTGTCATATATTCGATATAGCCCCCCTTATATTAATAATAAATTTATATTTTTATCCTACCTTAAAATCTCACTTTTTAAATTAATAAAAAAAACAAAGCTCATGATATAGTCGGTTGAAATGGGGGCAAAAACTGAGCATGTTTGACAATCGCAAAGAAGTTTCTCATCTCCTATGCATGTGAAATATATATATTCAAGATGAGTAGAAAAACAAGGGGAGATCTCCTCCGGAGAGAGACGTCGGGATATGAGATCTTAGTATGTCTGCACAATCGAAAATTCGGTCTGATTTTCGGACCGAAAATCCATTCTTACTTATATGGAGACCGGACTGAACCACTTATAAGTGGTCCGGTCTAGTCTAATGCGATCCGGTCCGCACCACTTAAGTGGTCCGGACCGGTTTCATTTTTTTTTTCATTTTTTAAATTTTTCTTTAAAAAATTAGGTTAATTTGAAAAGGGATAGAACATATAAAAATGTAAAGTTTTAATTTAGGTTAAAACTAAACTTTGTAAGTTTGCAATTTGTATTAAAAAAATTATATAAAAAAACATTTTTATTAGAAATATGTGACTTATGGTAGTTTTATGGAAAAGTTGTCAACTAAATCTATTTTTATTAGAAAAAAACTACCTAATTTAGAGAGGTTTTGACAACTTTCTCCAAACAAGTGAACAAAACGGATGTTTTTTTTACGCATACCTTGTATGATGGATTTTTTTTTTCACCCGACAAATCAAACTTACCATTATAGAAGAAATTAGATTAGATGGAAAGTTAATACAGCCAATTAAAAAGAATATCAATCCCATCCGAACAATAAACACACCTTAACAAGTACATTATTGATCACTATCACCAAACTACAAAAAAACACGATTGGACGGTGATTGTTTTCCTTGGAAATGGGAGTGGAGGTCGAAGTGTTTTATGAGGGTCTCTTGCTTTGTGCGGGAAGCTATGTACCGGACAATTCTTACTACAAAAAATCTTCGAAGAAAATGATTATACATTGTTGATTGGTGCTACCTTTGTCACGGTGATGAGGAATCAGTTGACCAAGTGCTCCTCCATTGTCCTTTCGCTCGAGGCTTTGGAATCATGTGCTCAATATTATGAAATTTCATTGGATGATGCCCGAGAAGGTGGCGGGCCTGTTGTGGAGTTGGAATAGAAGGTTTTCGAATCCGATTGTCAAGGCTATTTGGAGAATGATTCCTTCATGTGTTTGATACGTAGTGTCTTTAAAGGAAGCATAATAGTAGATGTTTTCATGATTGTTCCTTGTCTTTTGTGGAGTTGCAAGGATTTTTGTTACACTCTCTTTTTAGTTGGGCTAATGCGGTGCTTAGTTGTCATTTTGTTGATTTTTATGATTTTTTAGTTTTGTTGTTTGTTTGTTTTCCCCTCTTGAGCAAAAAATTATTTTTGTAATATATATATATTTGTTACCTTCTCAAAATTTATCTTTGAGTTCTACTCATTTGATTGTGTATTGATTTACATGCAATTTTGATCTAAAATTCACATGCGCAAGGTCGCGATTTTGTCAACACACATGTAATTTAATTAGGGATTCTTTGGGCATAAGGATGGCAATAAAGGGAAATTAAAAAATCGCTGTAAATTTTTATGAGATTTTAAAAACAAGCATCAGTTTTTAGCTTTGAGAAATAACGGCGAAAATTTAGACCATACTTATAATATTACTCTTATAGATTTATAACTAAATCAATGATGTGGCAAGTGATTTGTCTTAAAAATAAATAAATAAAATACTAATTAAAAATTATTAAACTATATAAGTATTTTATAATATTTAATTTATTTTTAAGACATTTGACATGTCACATCACCACATATATATATATATATACACACTTGACATGTAAAGTTATTAATTGCGCAAAAATCTGAATGGAAATGGGACCAAGAGAGTGATTTTGCAAGTGTCACGTAAACCCAGACAGTGTTTTATTAATTTTAAAAAATTTAGTAATTATATATATATATTATCTGTCCAGTCATGTATAGCTATTTCAATTAAAAGAAATATAACAAATAGAAGCTGAGTACAAAAATATACCAATCATATTTCTTGTTTTAATATTTACCAAGGAAATAAACTCACAAGAAGGATTTTAGGTGAAGAGAGTAAGGCTGAAAGCAAATATTAAATTAAAGGGAAAAAGACGAATATCATTAATTAAAATCAATTGGTTACTACTCTTTTTTTAGATCACGTTCCAAACAGACCAGGTAAAAATAAACGGGATCAGATCGGATAAAGCCGCTATATGTTTTATGCGAGGCACTGAGAGCAAATGGTCGGATTCAGTAGACAAAGCTACCAGGATCTAGACTTGCCAGTAGAGAAAGCACTGTAACCTAGTACAACAAGATCCAACAAAAGCAGAAAAAGATCCGCAAAGGATCGAGAAAGCCAATAAAGGAGCCGAAAAACAAACAAAAACTACATATACCAACAAAACAATAGAACACAACACACAAAAACAAAACCAAGACGGAATCATCACCACCACATGCGGAGAGGCCAAAACACTAACAACGCAAAGAAAAGCATCGACGCATGTTCACCACGGGTCGTCGTCGCCGGAAGACAGCAACACGGTGGTGTTGGGCTCACCAATGGAAGCAAGAGCCACCCAAGAGGTGTGTGACCACCAAGACCGCTGGGAACAGGCCGGAAAGAGAGCTCAGCGTCGGGTGCGTGAGACATCATGCGCTAATCAAATGATGCCGGACTATTGCGGTTGTGCTCGTCGGGAGGAGGAGATGACATCTAGCAAAGCTGTGTCCCAAATTGATGGGGGAGAAACTGCTTAATTGCCTCGTACTATAGGCTGAAGTTGCAATCCTTAAGGTTAAGACTGACCGTGGAACAGGACCGTTGATGTGTTAAGATCTTGCCAACAAAGTTATCTCTGCCACGAACATAATGAGGAAGTTCGACAACTCAAGCAGAACTAGAACCTAACCTTTGGAATATTATTTCATAAGAGCAAATTAAGCAAGGCAAATATTAGTTACGGACACAAATATGTCACTTATGTATCACATAAGCTTAATTAATTGCAAACGAACTAGCGGGTAATCGAAAGGAAAGTCCGAAAAAACATTCAAAGAAAAAAAAACTGCAGCTGTTAAACCTCAATATCCATCTTCTGATCCTCGGGGAAATTCGTCTTATGCTAGAGCAGGCATGCCCTTGAGCCACGGGTCCAATGGCTTCCCAATTGAGTAGACAATGAACCCTATCTCCCTCAGCTTCTTAACATTCACGACGTTTCTGCCATCGAACACAAAGGCAGGTTTCTGCATGTTATCAAAAATTCTTTGGAAATCGAGGGTCTTGAATTCTTCCCATTCTGTTAAAATGCAGATCCCGTGAGCATCCCTAGTGGCCTCATAAGCATCCCAAACAACGCTCACTTGCTTTACAGTAGCGGGACTCATAGGCTGGAGATGAATTGGATGGTCCCAATCATACTTGTTCATGGAGAGCTCCCTTTGTATCTGATCCTCAGTGACCTGTGGGTCATATATGTTCAACCGTGCTTTATCACCCAATAGCCCTTTGCAAACATCAATCGCAGGTGTTTCCCTTGTGTCCCCAGTATCTTTCTTAAAGGCAAACCCAAGTACGGCAATCTTTTTGCCAGAAACTGTATTGAACATTGAAGAGACCACCCTGTTCACAAACCGGTTCTTTTGGTAGTCATTCACTTTAATCACTTGTTTCCAGTAGTTGGCAACTTCAGTTAGGCCATTGCACTCACAGATATAGACTAAGTTCAGTATGTCCTTTTGAAAGCAAGATCCTCCAAAACCAACACTAGAATTAAGGAACTTGGGTCCAATTCTGGTGTCCTTACCAATGGCATGGGAAACTTGTGAAACATCTGCCCCTGTAGCCTCACAAAGAGCTGACATAGCATTGACAGAAGAAATCCTCTGGGCCAAGAAGGCATTGGCAGCTAACTTGGAAAGCTCTGCTGACCACAGATTGGTTGTAATGATCCTGCCTTCAGGCACCCAATGAGCATATACATCTTTCAGAGCTTGAACTGCCTTTTGGCCATCTGGGGTTTCTCTCCCTCCAATGAGAACTCGGTCAGGGTTAAAAAGGTCCTGAATAGCAGTTCCCTCTGCAAGAAATTCGGGGTTTGAGAGAATTTGATAGTTGATGCCTTTGCTATTGAAGGTGAGGATCTTTTCTATTGCCTCGGCTGTTTTCACTGGAACAGTTGACTTTTCAACAACGATCTTATTCGATCTTGAAACATCAGCAATCATCCTGGCTGCGCTCTCCCAGTATGTAAGGTCTGCAGCTTTGCCAGCTCCAAGGCCCCGGGTCTTTGTCGGGGTGTTCACCGAAACAAAAATTATGTCTGCCTCCGAGACATGTTTTTCCACATCAGTGCTGAAAAAGAGGTTCTTTCCTCTACACTGGTTCACTACTTCTTCAAGACCCGGCTCATAGATGGGGAGCTGGTCACTTTTCCAGGCCGTAATGCGAGGGACGGAGATGTCAACAACAACCACTTCAATTGAGGGGCACTTGAGTGCAATGACTGCCATGGTAGGACCTCCAACATACCCAGCTCCAATGCAGCAAATCTTCACCATTTTCTCGGGTTAAAACCTGCAACAATCTTTTGACCTGTCATGTGTAATATAGCCAAATGTTCTTTGCAGAAGCAGATTTTTTTTTTCATGCAGAAATGAACACATATATACAACAAAGCATGTGCGTTTTTACACCTCTCTAATCACAGTCAACTCCATTATTGTGTTGTGTCCTTCCACCATTGCCAAAAGGTTGTCTAATTTGATTCGATAGCGATTGGATTATGGAATGTGGATTTGAAATTAACTACAGCAGAAGATTGCCAACCATATTAGTTTTCTATGTAACATGTGAAGTCAAAGCGAAATGGATCTGAAGGGAATTGTAGCGAAAAGGAAACAGAAGGCAAGGACATGATGGTTGTTTATGGCCGTAAACTAGGAAACAAACAACATGAATCACTTTTCCTTTCCAAAGTCATATACTCCGTGTGTACATGCGTTTCATGAAAATCAGCAGGTGAACCTGCTAATACATTGATTGTTTTTCATTTTCTATATAGCCAGAGAACCATTAGGAGGGAAAAAAGTGAATGGCAAGAGACAATGGATGGCTACTAGAGTCTAGAGTATCGTGGTAAACTCCGAATGGCCCCAACAGACATCCACTTTTTTCGACAGCAATTCAGATTCAGCAAACCAACATCAATTACCAGCTTCATTGATAAGACTCGTGAAGAATAGCAAGTACAAATTGGCAAACACTCGGAAATAATAAGAATAACAAAGTATCCAACCATACCCATCATGTAAACAGGTCATGATACGACGAACATAACCCACAGAAGATTTCTAGAATGCTGCAACTATGTGTCAGACTAGAAGAAGTACCTTATATCTCTGTGAGAACTTGCGGAAAGAAACGGGAATGGCCAGAATCCTATTATGAAGAGGATAGATAGATGGAGAACACAACTACGTGAAAATAAGGAGGCCGAGATCTGCTTATATACCCTACCAAAGCCACGAACCTTTCACCATCCAAAGCGAAGTCAGATTTAAAATGGACTGGAACGTTCAACACGTTTCCAAACGCACCTTTCAGTAGTAAACAAGGAATGACCAGCCACCCGTTTCCCACTTTCTGAAAGCAAAAACCGCCTGATTTTTATGAGTGCCCATTTTATCAGAGCACATAGGTACAGAGATGTTTATAATGATCGTCTATTAGCTAGAATACAAATGGCTGGCTGATACAGGAAAAAGCCGGACTCGAAACGTTTCTTTTTCCCGCATCTTTTTAAACTTATATATATATATCAGGTCTCTGTTTTTTTCTAATTAAGGAAGGAAATTGAATCTGGTAGTTTGGCGTCTTCCATGTTATGTGACACATGGGGCTTTAAGTGAAGCGTGTTACAAATTGTAATAAAATACGTTTATAATGCTTCAAGCCCCAGAAACAACGTGCTTGGTAGGGTAGAAAAGGTGTTTGATTGAGGTCAAAGTCGTGGGATTATTACATAGAATAGAATATTAGGAAATAAAGTGATGTTTAGAAAGCAAATATTTTAAGAATTTTGAATTTATTGGAGAAAAATTTGAAAGCTTGGCTTTTTATAGGTTATTTGTAAAAAAATTGATAAAAAAAATTTAAGAATGTTTAATTGCATAATAATTTTTATTTAAGTTTGCTAAAAAGTAAAGACAGAGAAGATTTAAAGTAATTTTTTATTTGAAAAAGTATTTAAGTTAGAATGAAAATGAATTGAAATTTGTGGGAAAATTTTGAGATTTTAATGTTTGATTTAAAAAGTTGAAATCTTTTTCAAATCAAACAATAAAATCTCAAATTTTTTACACATATTTTAACACATTTTCACACTGATTTCAATACTTTTTCATAAAAATCTCCATCAAGTCTTCTCTTATTTTTCAACAAACTCCATTATTTTTTTATTTCTCTACTTTTTAATAAAATCATTATACAATCAAATATTCTTAAAAAATTTCACCAATTTTTTACAAACCTTTCATAAAAATCAAACTCTCAAAATTTTCTCCTAAAAAATCAAAATTCTTAAAATGTGCTGGAGACATCACCTCAGTTGTCGTCTTTGTGTGCTCACTGCTCAGTTGGTTCTTCATATAAAATTAATTAGAAGTCTCATAAGCATTCTGTACGTTGCAACTGTCAAAGTGACCCTGCAATTTGGGGCATGAAAGCAAACAACTTCTGTCTCCCCGAGTGGGATGTGCATAATCCTCGTGGTATACTTCACGCTTCTCCATCAGCCGTCTTTTAGTGCTAATTTGCGGGCATTTCCTCGTGCATCAACACGTTAACCGAGCTATTCCTTTCGAATCAAGTTCTCTAACAGACTTTTTATTCTTAAAATATTCCTACTTTGCCCAACACTTGCTTTTCCAAACGAATTGGGAGTCTTGGGTCGCATCTAGCCAAATTTTTGTAGTCCAGAAAGATCACATCTCCAGAGTTGCCTATATGATATTTTGCAGCGGTTTCAGTTGCATCCCTTTGTTTAGAAGTCTAAAGCTGTGGCTGTGCCTTGTTTTAATGGAGGAAATGAATAGGTTGTGGTTTATCAGTTTGTTTAATATAAAACCTAATGATCTTGCTCAGAAACATATAAAGGAGGGGGGGGGATGTTCGTCAAATTTTCAACCTCATTAATCTTGGTGGATGTGACAGAATTTTTTTTTAACAATTAGGAAAATCAATTGCACCAACTCTTTTTGCACTGAATTTGAACGATTCTAACCCAATTAGAAGATACATTAATGACCAGGTTTGCAAGTTGCAACAATAAACTTAGACACTCGAATTAACTCTACAATTAATGCATAATTTTCGATGATGGTGCACTATCATTTTATTTAGGCTATAATATAAGGCGTGTTCCTGTAATTTAATTTTTTTTCTAGAAATGCCCTTAGGGTTAGAGTTGTGCATAAACGGTAGCGGTGACGGTTATGCCCTCCACCGCTAAGGGCGATTGTCAAAAAATGGACACCGCCCCCGCCATCGTTAAGAGAAGAAACTGGCCCTTAACGGTGGCGGTAGAGGTTATCGCCACCTACACCGGAGATCAAAAAAATCACAAATTCACAACAGAGCAAATCAGTAGCTAAATATCAACCAAATCGCAACAAAATCACAAGGACATCGTTTTTCCACAAACCTAGCAGACTACAATTATGCACACTCTCCATGTCCCCACACTATCTCCATCCTTTTTCCACAAACCCAGTAGCAAATCGCAACAAAACTGAAGGAAGAGAGGGCTGTTGCAGAAGGGAAGAGAGAGCTAAAAACGGCTTGTAGTCGTTGCTTGCTGCAGAGGGGGGGTGCGACTGAAGGAGAGTTGCGGCAGAGAGCAGAGTGAGAGCACTGAGAGTCTGAGAGGAATCGAGAGAACTGAAGGAGGTATGTGGGGATTTCTTAACATCACTAAACCAAACATCGTCGTTTTGATGTAAATATTAAAACAAAAAACAAAAAAGTGAAGCGGTGAGCGATTTCACCGCCATGGGCAAAATCCCCGCTATCTGGGGATTTTGTTCACCGTTACGGTGCCGGTTCATTGTGAACACCGCCGGTACCGGTAATCACCCCTACCTAGGGTAGGTTTTGATGTCCCGCCATCCCTGGGGTTTTATGTGATTCCATCTATATCCCTCCATCCAACTTCCATTCAAAACCTGACGGAAGTCACTGACATGTTAAACTCCATACATGTCATGTCCTCAAATAATTCAACACGTGTCCATCTTTGCCTATTGTGCATGTCACGCCAGTAACGTCACCTAAAATGTTAATTTTACCCCTACAATGTCGTTTAATAAAATAACGCATTTGTCTAAAGGACCCTCTTCACTTTGACGGTGCCCATCTCTCTTTCAAAGAACCCAAAACCACAGTTGTAGATCTGTTAGATCTACCATTGCTGCGCAGCCGAGGAAGGGAAGTAACTGGTACTGCCATTGCTTCATAGAAGTCTGCAAAAATTTATGGACTTCATACCACACCACAAGAAGTTGTCATTTTTGAGCGTTTGAGGTCAAAGCTTCAAGTTCTTGTGTGGATGCTTGTAAGGGTTTCGAGGAATTTTTTTTCTCTAGAAGAATTTGAGGATTCATTATGCTTGGATTTTTGGCTAGATTATGGTTTGTTCTTGGTTATTCCATCTATTCTTTTGCAACTGTTTATTTTTTGCAGCAATTTTTAGCCCACTACGCACCTTGCTCTGATACCATGTTAGAAATAAAAAAATTTATTTTAGATAAATGAGACATCCAATGGAGAAAACTCAATTGAATTTAGTACATCTCATTTATGAAATTAAAAGATTACAAGGGTGGCTTATTTATAAGCCAAAATCTTCCAACACCCTAAGCAGTGTGGGACTACACCACATTTCAACATCTTGACCACCATTTATTCCAAAACCCAAAACCATTATGCCTGCTAGAGAAGTTTAGAGAGTGATTCCCATACTAGCTCAGCCGACCTCCCTAAACTCTCACTCATTTCTATCGAGCTAGCAATGAAACAAGCTGATCACACCACCCGACTTTCTTGGATTTACGCGACAATGCCACCAATCCCCGATTGGTAGACTCTTTCCTCAACTGTGTGGGATTTTACAAGGAAATGCAGGCACAGATTCGAGCGGCTTATCACTTGTCACATAAAAGGGAGTACAAGAAGAAAATCGAAATTGGTTCAGTCAGAAAAGGGGGTACCCATAAATGACGTGGTAGGGGCAAAATGGACATTTCAGGCCACGTTGATGGCGTGACAAGCACAGTAGGCAGATATGGACACGTGTTGAATTATTAAAAGACATGACGTGTATGAAGTTTAATACATCACTAAATCAGGTTTTGGACGGAAGTCGGATAAGGACATGGATGAGAATCGCATAAAACTCCAGAGACAGCAGGACAACAAAACTTACCCTATGGGTCATTTCCAGGAAAAAGTTAAACGACATTACATGCCTTATATTTTAGCCTTTCATTTATGGGGGCCATGGCTCAAAAAATCATTAAAAAAATTCCTTTTATAATTTTTTTTAAAAAAAGATTTTCTTATGTTTTTTCTATTTTGGTCTCCAAAATTTATTTTCACGTAATTGACCCCTTAAGGTTCAATCTTGGCTTCATCTCTAAGTAAGATATACTATTTATCTAGCTGTAAATTCTATTTTCTTCGCACAATATGAGTAGGCATGGTTATCTGATGCTAGTTTCCATTTCCCATCTATTTTCCTTAATAAGTAGGGGCTGTCAATGCTTATCATCCCGTGTGCTGGTTTAGTTCTACCTCTTTATGATACAGATTCTTCTAGGACTCATGTCTTTTGTCATTTTAGTTAATATTTTTCAAATGTGCCTAGAAAAGTGGTCGGACAATCTGTATGTTAGGCTTACAGGGCAGGTAATCATGCGTTTATGGTAGCTGAAAAAACTATGGACTGCAATCCTAATCAAATCATCAATACATTAGATTTTAAATCCAACTTTTTCTCTTCTAGGACCTTTAATTTATTGTATTCAAGAAGCAAAATCTGAATTATTTAATCCAAAATAATGTTTATGGTTTTAAAAAACTCTTAAGATGCAAATAATTCATTGGGGTCACTCACACAACAAAGTTGAACTTACCTGTCATGTGTGACTTGAGAGGGCTGCACGACCCGCGATTTACCGTAACATTGAACCCAACTCGTGTGTATATTGGACCAAGTCCGACAGTGCACGTGAATAGGTACCCGAATTTCTCTCATTATCTAAAAAAACTCCCATGAATGATATATCTTAAAAAAAATCTAAATTAAGGATTCTCATCAAACTTTACATACTAAAGCCTAATAAATTGCATGCCGTCCAGATTCAGCAACCATATTGCTTGACATGCACTTGAAGTTGCAGGCTTGACAGCAACCAGATTATTTTCTTCTTTAGCAGGAAGGAAATGGCGATGAGCCAACATCAAGTATAGTATAGATCCCCATGTGTCTGAGAATCCTACAAATTTTTTTTTGACAAATATGACATCCTATAAGATAACCATATATAAAGACACCTCCTATAGAAATTTGTTTCTCTATTAAGGAAAATTTGTTTGAAACACCGAAGAACAAATCGGAGTAACACCAGCATCTTGAAGAAGAATCGAGATTAATATTAATGTTGTAATGAGCTTTATGCCCCTGTTACTTGTAACCGGCCTTGGACACCCGTATATATTCAGCACTTATGTAATTCTGATTGTGAAATGAAATTAACAATTGCCTAAAAAACAAGTAGTTAAGTGTACTTGTTTTCTACACTTAATTACAGCATTAACTCAGCCATTAACCCTTTTAATATCAAGGCATAATTTTTCCACACCTAAGCGGAGAAAACAAAGCAACCTTCTTGTTGAAGATAAACCAAACCGCGTTACTTACGAGGCATGTCAACATAGGAATATATGTCAATGAATAGAACGCCAGAACTCTCAAAAAGATGGAGAAACAGCTAAAAGTGACCCCTCCAGCACATGCCAACTTCTGGAAGGTGAACCCCATCAGGAAGCTGAGCCTCCGGTCTGAAGGGAGCACCCTATATGACTCGTTTGAGCTCCGAGCAATGACCCATCAGCTCAACAAGGTTATTCAGGGCTCAAACATGTCCTCGTTGCCATACATGCACCACTTAAAGTCAGCTTCCTGGCGCAGACAGATAGAGCGTATCTATAGCAAAAGTGCAAACACATCAGGGGCAATTTCATGTACGCAATCCACCCCTGCATTCCTGGATGAGAGGAAGACCACGAGGTCTTCCAGCGCATGTCGAGGGAACATGATATCACGGTTGTGGAAGAAGGTTAACAAGTTTTGCCGAGGAACAAGCAGGGGAAGGAAGGGGAGCCAAATTAGCAACCATGGATCATCCCTCAGAAATATGCAGATTGATTAGGGTTTGAAGTATGCAGCTGAAAGTAAATGTGGCCTATATGCGGTCAAAAGGTTCGTTGATAAAAGGATAGCTTCATGCAGTTTCTGAATATATTTTCTAACAGAAGAATTTCGTGTGTATGCTATGCTACATGCGTTTCATGAGGACTGCACTTATTACCCAATAAAAATACTCCAACACCTTGTTTGGAGAAAGAGGAGCTCGGTTTCCTAGTTATATGAATAATGACCTGTAGAAATCCCGAGTATCATGGATATAGATATTACGGGTGATATGGCAGATCTCAACGTTATGGAAGGAACATAATATCCCGGATTACATGGGGTAATTAAGAAAGGCAATATTCGGTTCTTGATTTAGGCTTATTTTCTATGATTGTTTCCTTATGTATATGATTCTCTATGATGTTATAAATAGAGACTCATACCTATACAAATTGATCATCGAAGTTATATACAGAAAATTTCATTCTTTCTTCATGGTATCAAAGCCAGGTTCCGGATTCTTAGTTGTCAATGTCTGAATCCACCGTTGATAGCGAAGGACCGGTACCCTCACCCACCTCCACTCCGGAAACACCATCGCTGCCCACCATGAGCTCCAATGGACTTGACAACTCGTCTTTCCAGCTCACGGTGGAAAAGTTTAATGGTAAAAACTTCCGTGAGTGGGCTCAATCCATCAAACTTGTCATCGATGGAAAAGGGAAATTGGGGTATCTCACCGGCGAAACCAAGCAACCACCGTCGACTAACACTGCCGACTAAAGTGGCGGTCAGAAAACTCGATGGTGATTGCATGGCTGGTGAACTCCATGAAATCCTCTATCGGCAAAACATATATATTCTTACCGACGGCGAAGGATGTCTGGTATGCCGTATGGGAGACGTACTCAGATGCAAAAGATTTCTCTCAGATCTTTGATCTCAAGACTCGACTGTGGTAGATGAAGCAGGGAGAGAGAGACGTCACTGAGTTCTTCATGGAGATGCAGATCCTCTGGCAGGAGCTCGACCTGAGCTGCGAAGAAGAGTGGGCGTGTTCTGGTGACAGCGCCAGATATCGGAAGAAACTCGACACGGAACGGGTCTTCGAGTTCCTCGCTGGGTTGAATCGAGAGCTTGACGACGCACGAAGTCGGATCCTCAGTCGACGCCCCCTTCCATCCATTCGTGAAGTGTTTGCTGAAATCTGACGGGAGGAGCACCGACGGAAGGTGATGCTGCAGGAGTCCTCTCCTTCTCACGGGCCTAATGCAACAGAAGGGTCAGCCTTTACGTCTAAAGGCCCACGGTCTGGGCCTGGGCCCAAACAAAACAAAAGAAAACTTTGGTGTGACCATTGCCAAAAAAATGGTCACACCGGAGATTCTTGCTGGGAAATTCATGGGAAACCAGCCGACTGGAAACCCCGACAGGGCAGCCGTGGCTATCAGACCACTATCACGCACTCACTAGCATCCCCTCAAGCCCCTCATGATATCGATATCTCAACTGTCAGCTTTACCCCTGACCAATTGGACCAATTGCAAAAATTGTTTTCCCACTTCCAAGCTTCTAGTCAGCCTTCCCAGAATATTGCTTCTGCCTCCTTAGCCCAAAAAGGTAATTTCTTTCACGCTCTGAGCACATCAAGATCCAATAATCCTTGGATCATTGACTCAGGTGCTTCCGATCACATGGTCGATTCATATCACCTTTTTTCCTCTTACTCACCATGTGCTGGAAATCTCAAAGTTAAGATTGTCGATGACACTCTCTCGTCGGTTGCAGGAAAAGGGAGTATTCAACTCTCTAACTCCATAAAATTAGACTTTGTCCTTCATGTTCCAAAATTATCTTGCAATCTCTTGTCCATTAGTCAGTTAACAAAAACCTCTAATTGCTCTGCTAAATTTCTTCTCTCTCACTGTGTTTTTCAGGATCTATTATCGAGGAAGACGATTGACAGTGCTAAGGAGTATGAGGGACTCTACTACTTTGACGACGCTACTGTGAGTGACCACGGTCCAATTGCAATTTGTGATTATGCATCTCTGACTAGGGATAGTGAACTTCAATTATGACATTTTAGAATGGGTCATCCCAATTTTCAGTATTTAAGATGATTGTTTCCTTCCATTGTTTCAAATAATAATTTGGTTGATTTTCAGTGTGAAATATGTGAACTTGCCAAACATAAGCGTACTTCGTTCCCCACATCCCTATACAAACCATCTCAACCATTCACTCTGATTCATAGCGACCTCTGGGGCCCTTCTCGTATTTTCACTCGTACTCACTCGAAATGGTTTGTCACTTTTATTGATGATCATACTCGGTTATGTTGGGTTTATTTGTTAAAAGACAAAACTGATGCTCGTTTTGTATTTATCAATTTTCATTCAATGATTCAAACTCAGTTCCAGACTTCCATTAAAATTCTGCGTACTGATAACGGTACAGAATACTTCAATTCTATCTTGGGAGATTATCTTCTCAAGCATGGAATCATTCATCAAAGTTCTTGTGTCGACACCCCTCAACAAAATGGGGTTGCCGAACGGAAAAATAGACACATCCTTGACGTAGCACGTGCCTTATTATTTACCATGAATATGCCTACCATGTTTTGGGGCGATGCCATTTTGACATCCATCTATTTTATCAATAGAATGCCTAGTCGTGTTCTTTCTTTTGCCACACCCCTCCAAAAATTTCGGGAACAGTTTCCTACCTCTCGCCTTGACTCGAGTCTTCCTCTCCGTGTATTCGATTGTACTACATTTGTCCATATTCATTCCCATAATAGAGGAAAATTAGATCCCCGTGCTATTAAGTGTGTTTTCATAGGCTATGCTCCTACTAAAAAAGGGTACAAGTGCTATGATCCCGCCACAAAAGAGTCTTTTGTCAGCCTGGACGTTACATTCTTTGAAAACACCTCCTACTACCAAAAACCTTCCCTTCAGGGGGAGCCATTGTGTGATGAAGCTCGGTCTTTGGTCTTCGATCTCTCTCCTTCTCAGCATGTCCCCATCATTGATCCTGTCATTGATCCTGCCATAAACACAGAAGGAAACTTGAACTCAGGGGGAGATGCAGGAACACAAAAGGACAAACAGATACTGGTTTATTCACTAAAGCCGAAATCAAGGACAATAGAGAATCTTATACCTGAAGCACCAAAAGAGTTAGAACCGGTAATAGTTCCAAGTGAGTCCCCATCTACCGTTGGTAAGCCTGCATCCTCTGATATTGACTTACCCATTGCTCTTAGAAAGCAACCTCGATCATGTACCTTTCACCCTCTCTCAAACTTTATGTCTTATAATGCCCTGTCTACAGAATTTCGTGCCTTTATTGCTAACCTTGACAATGCAGAAATTCCACGAGACGTTCAGGAGGCCCTGAAAATACCCCAATGGAGAGAGGCAGTAATGGAAGAAATGAGAGCTTTGGAAAAGAATGAAACTTGGGAAGTAACGGACTTACCGAGGGGAAAGAAACTTGTTGGCTGCAAATGGGTGTTCACTTTAAAGTATAAAGCAGGTGGAACTATAGAAAGGTACAAAGCCCGCCTTGTTGCGAAAGGATATACACAGACCCAGGGGATCGACTACACAGAGACATTTGCACCAGTGGCAAAGTTAAACACAATTTGAGTTCTCTTGTCAGTTGCAGTCAATTCAGATTGGCCCTTCCAACAACTTGATATTAAGAATGCATTCTTGAATGGAGAATTAGAAGAAGAAATCTTCATGACAATGCCACCAGGTTTTTGTAGAACTGGAGAAGAAAAGCGAGTATGCAAGCTCAAGAAGTCTCTCTATGGGCTTAAAAAATCACCAAGAGCATGGTTTGATAGATTTGCCAAAGCAGTAAGAAGTCAAGGATATCAGCAGGGGCAGTCAGACCACACTATGTTTTCCCGGCAATTCGAAGATGGGAGGAAAACAATTCTGATTGTCTATGTTGATTATATAATCTTAACAGGAGATAATATAGAAGAAATTGAGAGACTGAAGAAAATGCTAGCCACCGAATTTGAAGTAAAAGACCTAGGACAAATGCGATACTTCTTGGGAATGGAAGTTGCCAGATCAAAAAGGGGGCATTAGCGTATCTCAACGAAAGTACATTCTGGATCTCCTAACTGAGACTGGTATGCTTGAATGTAAACCAAGTGACACTCCCATAGAAGCGGGAAGAAGAACGAAGGATGTTGGAAAACCAGTGGAAAAAGACAGATACCAGAGACTGGTAGGAAAGTTAATCTACTTGTCACATACCAGACCGGATATCGCATTTGTTGTTAGTGTGGCAAGCCAACACATGCATTCACCAAAAGAAACTCATCTAGAAGCGGTGTACAAAATTCTCCGATACCTCAAGGGGTCCCTAGGGAGAGGGCTATTCTTCAAGAAAAATAAAAGTAAAGGAGTAGAGATCTTCACAGATGCTGATTGGGCAGGCTCAGCAGAAGATAGACGATCTACCACCGGATATTGCACCTTTGTATGGGGTAACTTGGTAACTTGGAGAAGTAAGAAACAAAATGTAGTGGCTAGAAGTAGTGCTGAAGCTGAGTTCAGAGCAGTTGCACAGGGAATGTGTGAAGGGCTATGGCTAAAGAAACTCTTAGAAGAACTACATGTTGAAGTAGGTTACCAATAAAACTCTACTATGATAACAAAGCAGCCATCAACATTTCTCTCAACCCAGTTCAACATGATCGAACCAAACACATAGAAGTTGACAGACATTTCATCAAGGAAAAGGTTGAAGGTGGGATCATTTGTATGACATATGTCCCTACAAAAGAACAGACAGCATATGTCTTCACCAAAGGGTTGTCTCGGCAAAATTTTGAGGATTTTATCGGCAAGTTGGAAATGATCAATATTTACGATTCAACTTGAGGGGGAGTGTAGAAATCCCGAGTATCATGGATATAGATATTACGGGTGATATGGCAGATCTCAATGTTATGGAAGGAACATAATATCCCGTACATGGGGTAATTAAGAAAGGCAATATTCGGTTCTTGATTTAGGCTTATTTTCTATGATTGTTTCCTTATGTATATGATTCTCTATGATGTTATAAATAGAGACTCATACCTGTACAAATTGATCATCGAAGTTATATACAGAAAATTCCATTCTTTCTTCAGGACCAAATTTGGATTTGAGCAAAAATAAATTACCTTTTTTTCTGAACATCGAGCACACTACAAGATGAGTAGAAGAAAGCGCAAAAGTAACAAGCACAAAACTTTCTTTCTGTATTGCCAAAATACAACGTCCTCTCTCTACACAACAATGAACTGCCTTCTGTTCTCAGGAATCAGACCAGAAGAGTGCCGATCATTGGGATGCGAATTCACATCGGATGTTTGATGAGTTGATTTACAAGCATGCTTCACATAGACGCTCTATGTTCATATTCTCGTGAAGACATCTTCAAAATAGATACAAGTGGTGATACAAGCACGTATAATTTTGACTAACAAAACTCTATGACAGCCTCAATGCCATTTCCTGTAGAAGAGCTCGCTTCTGGGAAGCATTAATTATGTGACTTATCTCTGCATTTTCAAGCACATCAGCAATATGGCAGCCGCATGACCAAGGGGTTCCTCGGCCACCCTCTTCAACATGAAAGCCTGCATGGTCCAAAGTGTATAGCAGAAAGAGGATTCTAAGTAAGCAACTAGCAAATGGTTCCAAAAAAGCCATTTAAAAAAAAGGAGTCGGTAAATGATCCGGCATCAACAGGAGTGTACAGTGGCAAGAACAAAAAATTTCAAATTGATTTAGAGTAATATCAAATTTCAAATCTCAAGAGTAATATCTGAGGAAACGGAACTACTGGAACAACTGAAAGGACTTTACTTTTTTACTCCTAGAAACACAATAATCGCCACCAAATCAGTGTAAGCAGGATATTGCACATGCTAGAAGAATGTCTCTGACAAGAATGAGACCACTCGAAAACTTAAAAGAATAGATCATGCCGGATCAACTGTAAGGGTGAACCAGGATCTCATGGTTTGATAATTGGATTATTTCAACTATACTGATGACTACAATGGTGGAGTCATGAAGATTTAAAAATAGCATCACATCACATTCTATGTACTGTGAAAGCAGGCACGTGCAAGTGGGTGAGTGAAAGAGAGAGAGAGAGAGGACCTGGCTATGATGTGATATTGCCAATGTACATGGATGCTGCAACCAAGGCTCCCCATCAATTTGAACCGGCAATGCAGCTGAGAGATGTATCTTAACTGTTTTCCCTTGTGCAAGTCTTCGAGCACGAGAAAGTCCAACCTGTTCTCAAACAAACAAAAAGTTCAGAGGCATTTTACAATCTCTAAATCGTAAATTGCCCTAGATTGTTGGGTCCAAGTACAGACAAACTCATTTATTTTTCAAAATAAATAATATTGTGCACGGAGCATTAAGCTGTTTGGGAAAATGACCATCAAGATGGCCACAACTGGCATTGGGGGATCTCCTAATGTATTTCGAACCACAAGGGCACTGCTCCACCTCCAGATTAAACATTACGGAACCAAAGGATTTATGTCTTCTTCGTCAGATGAAGAATTCTGTCCTGGAGTTATTTAACTTCTTCTCATATCCCCAATAAAAATCCTGGCGCTATATCAGCTAGGAGTTCACAAGGTCAGATCCCTGGAACTCTGAAAGAAACTTGAATTTGACAATAACTGCACGTTCAGTTTCAAGCAATAGGGGAGGCGCACAACAGTAAGAGAAGAAACCATGTTACCTGAAGCCTCCCAAGGTGCCATGTCCCTGATATGCTCACAACCTCGAGTATCTTATCATCCATGGACTGGGGATCAAAGTCATCATAAGTTTCATGCTCATTATGCCACAGATCCACACCACCCATGTAGCTTCCAATGTTGGCAACAAGCACACCTTCTGCATCCTGCAAAGGATTAAATGCAATTGTATAACTTGTCCCAGGAAAGGGGGAAAATTTCATGACTTCCAGCAGAAATCCCGGATTTTTGTTTTGGGTAAGTCCTAAGTTGATGTGATTAAAATTCAAATGGCTATTGTACAAATTTTACAGATCACCTCACACAACTCCTATCCCACCAGTCAAAGATAGTGATCTATCCTACATAACTCACAGCGACATAGAAGCTTCCTGGACCTACCAAACCCACAATACCCCGATTTTTCAAAAATTAATCACACTTGGAAGAAAAAGATAGCAGTCACCACAAACATCATGGTCACAAATCTGTATCTTCCAACTAACTTAGCAGAAAATGATATCAGAGACAGTTCAATTGAACTCTTACAACCTTAATGCCCCAAGAAGCAGTTCATTGGAACCATCACCCTCTGCCCCTCTTTTTGTTTCTAGTTTTTAGTTCTTATTTTCAAATTTTGGTGGTCTACAGTTTAAAGTTCTTAAAGATTCTGTCATTCTTATTTTAATTTATTTTCTGATTTTCAATTTTCTTTTCCTTTTGTCTTCCGAAGCAAGCTTCTAGCTTTCAGGTTCTAAGAAAAGTTGCTTAGAAACTATGTCCAAACAAATTTTCGTCATACCTACCACATCTGGAAATCCAAAAAACAAAATAAATTCAAACCCCAAAATTGGAATCTTTTAATATCCAAGCAAGCCCTAATGTCAGGAAGTATTTCGATCACTAAGTAACGCATGGACCTGTATACTCACACCAAAAGATGCAGTAAAACAAGAGGTCACAGATATCGTTGTCATACAGTACACAGTACAAATCCAATGATCTTCAGAATCCCTTGAGAATGACACAGATTATCCAAAAATCCAAAACTGAATAAGCATGGCGATGATTTCTTAAACAGTTAAGAGCAGCTCCACATCTAGAAATAATTCTAACTCACCTCAGGGACCTCTACCTCAACTCCATCCACCTGAACACGAACTTGCCAAGGGAAATCAACAAAAGTCCTATCCATTATACTCTTGGCACCCTCTCTTGCATAAAGAACTTTATTCATAAACTGCACATTGGGGTTAACAACCACAATAAGACGAATTGCCTGAAAAATCAATAATTCTTGCACAAACAACCTGCACCAATAAGTGGCACAATAAACAAGAAACCTTTCATGTTAAAAAAAAAACCCGAAAGAATTAGAAAGGGGGAGGGGGACTAGATAAGATGTTGGTCCATCCTCGATGAAGTCTGATGTTATTTCTTTCCCTACCCTTTTCAAAAATAATTTGGAAGCAGTGTTGTTCTTCAGCTCATTCCCCTATAATAACTCGCATCACTACACAACAGTCTTAGAAGAAGTAGCATAAACATAAAATACATTGTTGGGGGGGGGCAGCGTCATTAGCTGACGTGATCAGGAACAGCGTTCATGAAAACAATAACACAACATGCTAATATTTGTGTCTATGTTACCATAATGCAGCATCATTATGGACTTCTACTCTCCACATAACTTGAAAATATATTGCACTTAAGCAAAAGGATATCTGTCATTATGTGTAAGGAACGAAATTTTGCACAAGCTTGCAAAACTCTATAAATTAAACAGCATCTTAGATGATCTAATCCAAGTATTCTTGTATCTTCACAAACAAAAGCCTGAAGCTGTTTCAAGCAAACAATTATCTGAACTCCACCTTCTAACACGTAGTACATTCAAATAGCAGCTCAAATGCTAGGCCTTGTTTTGGAAACTGGTCTTGCATTTTGTTTTTTGTTTGACCCTCGTCCCATCAGTTCCAAAACCAAGAATGTTGAAAGTACAATGCGCAATTTTTGGTTTCAAATCTGGTTTCAAAGCATTTGATAATTGATAGAAACTGAATGAAAAAACCAATGGAAACCAACAAAGCCAATTGCGAAACACACGTTGAAAATGCAGTGTGAAAAACTAGACCAGACCTCATTGTTGCTTGTGGCGAGGATCTCAACTGGAAGAACTGGAACTTAGACTCAGTGGTCCCTTGCACGTTCTGAAGAAGGTGTATGTGGCCTTGTGATGCAGAAATGCTTTTTATTTTCGAAACTGGTTTTAAAACCAACTCCTAAACATGTTTTCAGGGTCAACAGAAAAACAACAGAACCAATGCATCTACACACAATTTCCTCTTTTTCTATTTGCTCTTCAAATCTTTTAAACAAGTGAAAAGAAAAATGAAGACAAGACCAACTGAAGGCAATTCCCAAACAAGCCCTAACCATTCAAGATTTATCATAGCAGAAGTCTAAATTACCTGGTTATAGAACTTCTCTGGATTCTCCTCTCGTAGATTATGAATTTCCAGAGCAACCTTTGCATCACACCCAACTCCTGTAAATATGTTTGCTGAAATTGGTCACAGAATGCATGCCAGAATTCATGATAGATCAATGAGGAGACTAAAAAGTATAGAGTGGAAAATATAGATGTCCGCCATAGAGGTCATAGAACTTAATGATATGGAACCCACAAAGTATGGCAGGTGAAAGTTTTCCCATCCACCAACCAGACACTCACAGAGCCTTGTTGTATCTAAGTATTATATTTTCTGTTCTTTTCCGAGAATTTTATTTTCTTTTCACAAATAGATTAGAACTAATTTATTTGTACCCAAACCCAACGAAATGATTTCACTGACCAAAGACTTGGAAGGATTAAAGGTGTAAGTAGGGCAAAGTAAGTCGCATTGCCAAATCTTAACTCTCAAGTTCAAAATCTCTGAGTTCAAGCAACATGTTGCACCAAAAAATGCCTAAACCAGGTCTATGACATCTATGAACAAATTTTTTTATCATCTGCTTCAAGGACATGCTCATCTCTACTCCAAAGTCCACTAGGCAATAGCCAAAAAATTAATACTCACATACCAAGATAGTTGTTCATAAATTTTGGTGGTTGATGCTTCCTCCCTTTTTGATTTAAAATTGCTACCTTCCAACGGTCAAGAATAGTTACCGCAGCATGCTCTACATGTTGCAACACTGTGCAAAGGCCTCCTTGTCTCTCCACTGAGCCCAAACCACCACCCCAAGAAAGGACCCGGGCCAGATCATTTCCAGTCCCCGCAGGAAGGATAGCCACTGGCGGGGGAGAAACAAAATTTTGCTTGTCTATGGCATTCAAAACCCAACCAACAGTACCGTCACCCCCACATACGAGAACTCTGAAGTGAGGCACCTTTCTGAATAAAAAAAGACCCACTTCTGGACCCTCTGTTGAGCTCAACTCAAAAACCTATAAGGATGCATCAACAAGAACAGACCTTATAAAAATCAAATGGTAATGGGAAAAATTAAAATATTTTTTATTTTTTTTACATTAAGACTGTCCTAACACCTTTCAAAAAGCTTGATCTTCTTGACCAAAAGCACAAAGACCCCCAAAAAAAATCCAAACGCATTAAGATGATACTTCCACTTCTACATGTTCAGGGAGAGGAAGTAATAAGTTGATGCCTCTCAACAGATGTAAGAATCTCAGAGCAGTGTAATAGAGAAATAAACCTGAACAGGGTTCAAAAGTAAATTCAAACGTCGCCTAAGCGAATCCCCACGCTGAGCCCCACTCTTCTTGTTGGTAAAAACTAACAAGGGCCTTGCATCTGGAGGCAAATCAATCAACTCATAATTCTGTTTCATTCTTAAAACCTGACACTCGTCCTTCTCATTGATTGAAGGACTTCGTTTCAAACTGGGTTTTGAATCCAGTTTCTTATCTAAATGACCATTTTGGTGTTGCACTTCCATATTCATGCTACCATTACAGTTTTCCTCCATCACATGAGTACCATTAAGTGTTTGATGCGTATCTGCAGTGCATTCTGTGGACATGTCGCCAGTACTACCACTATAACCAGTGTCAACAGGAGATTCATTTTCATGCTTAAACTTCTTGCTCTGACTTCGGATACTGGAGCGCACTGTAGATGCTATCTCATTGGCTCCATGAGTAAGTGTGCTAAAAAATCCACCTGCTGATGTCTGGTTCAACTTCTTAACATAGAGTGGCGATAGAATCAATCTTCTGAATGGGCCTAAATCACATAGATCACCTGTTTCATTAGACATACTGTTATGGCAATCAACGTGTACTAGTCGCTGACACCACAGGCAACACCATATAGGGGATCCACCAAGGAAAGACCCACTGCATTGGTCCTCGCAGTAGCTACAAAAAGAAGTACCGTCAGGTTGATCAGTGATCTCTGTCCATCGAACAGCCCATTGGTGCACTACATGTTCAAACCCAATCATAGATACACACTTGCAATCCGCATGAGCGCCAGAAGAGCAGCTTAAATGTGCTGCCGCCCCACAAATGTCACAGCGGTGTATAAAACTATCTGAAGCCATCATAGGCCCAAGAGTTTGAGAAGGGGACATGGACTTCAAGCAGAAGCAACAACTTAAATTTTTTCCGCGAGATACAGGTTCTAAAATCCAAGTGTGAGGAGCTACAGGCACTTTGTGCTCTGCCTTTGGATTTTTCTTCGACCGGGCTATGGCTTTGGTCCAACTAAGATTGATGTTTCGCCTCCACAGAAAGGCTGTATAGGCTATAGTCAAAATTCCAACTAGGGCAGCAGTGAAACAAGATATAATAAAAAGCCGATCTGTGGGATTCTTATTGTTCCAGAAAGGAAGTAACATCTCAATGTCTATGTGTTCATCCATTCCTTGAGGAGGGGGGAATACACAACAAACTCGATCACTACAACAACCTACTTATGTTTCTGCGAATTTTATAGCATCATAAAATCACCAACCTTAGATCCATTCCACACCAAACTCCTCTTAATTACTTACTTCTTGTCCGAAAAAAAGTCTACCGCTGTATTGAAAATGTGCTTTCAAAGCAATTACACCACCATGTTCCTCAAAGAAACCATTCCTTCATAAGTTGCTTTTCTCAAGCTCAGATTCCTTCAAACCACCTGCTGTCAATCCCAATGGTAGTTAACATGAAATCAAGTCTGTACCAGGATTTAGGGCCAAAGCTAACACCCAAACGCCTGTAACAACATGAGAATTGTAAACATAATAACATCCAATGACAGGATTGAAATAATATAATTCAACCAAGTTACAAATCCAATTTGATGTGGAAATACATGGCACATAATCTTTCATAAGTCACAAATTCTTGAACCTAAAAGCAAATACTGCTCATAGTTCCAGAGGACATTGCAAAAAAAAAATTCTCGAAGAGCAAAGAAATTCAGTCACAGCAGAGGGCAATGGAAAAATTATTTTCAATCACGTACAAAAATTAAGACAGTTTTAAGCCTTAAAACCATCAATGATCCCATCGGTTCCAAAGAGTATTTGGAGGGAAAAAAAGACGTCAAAAGTTTTGATGTCGAGCACATATAAAACCAATGCCTCCAGTCCCAGCTGACCTAATACAACTTCAGAATGATAGGGCAAGCTCTCCCACTCTACGACGCCAAAGCAACAGGGAACTTTCGGACTGAATGTATTATCTCACTGTTTCTCCACAGACAAACCAAAATTTTGAATGGAAGTCCAAATATAATAGATAATTCCCATGCAACACCAAGAATGGAATCGATTTGCAATAATTAGTGGAGAAGAAAAGATACATACCAAAAAAAAAACAAAAAAACGAATGAAGAGGAACTTACCATAAGGCACAGAGGCAACGCGAGAGGGATCGATCAAGATGCAAACCCTAGTCGATCTAGAAAGAGAAAGTGAAAACGTAGGGGAAGAGCGAAAGAGAATCGAAGCAAAACCAAAATCCAAAGCGTTCCGAAAATCAGAGATCGAGGAAAAGTAAATAGGCAAACCATCAATTTTTTAATTATTTTCATTTCTAAACTTTTTAATTTAGTTTAAAATTTTCGTTTTTTTCCCATGCTGGAGATTCTGGAACGCGAGAAGGTGCATAGATACGAATCTGTTTCTTGGGTATCCACGTGGCAGAAAAATAGGCATCTCTGGTGGCGAACCTTTATTTGGTGGGACCCAAACTTCCTTTTCGGGATGGCTTTGTATGAGACTTCCCATTTCATTGGGATTAGACACGTGGACAAAAAATAAAATAGAATAATACTGCAGAAATTCCCAGAGAATTGGTTGTCGACATGTAAAAGAAAAAATTTCCTCATTTTATTCACGTAAATCTAATTATTTTCAACTTTATTTTTTAAGAATTTTTTTTAAAAAAAATAAAATAAAATAATTCTGTATATTCGGAATATAGAAAACTCTTCCAAAATTCCACTATTCAATGGACAACCATTTCTCATATGGGATCGTGAATTAATTGAATAGGTGACCGACAAAATTCTAATGGGAGTGGTCTAGTGGTAGGCCATATAATAGTCTCGCCTAGATCTCGCTTATTTATTAGGTGTCTTTCTAAGGTAATAGGTCGGCAGTCCGTGTGATAACCTTATATATGTCTCACTACTGCTGTAAAGGCCCCACACCATGACATAATTCAAATTTAAGCAGGTTGGGATTATGATTCTATTTGAATTTTTTTTTACTCGAAAGAAAAAAAATACTTCACTAATAACCCTCAATAATTAATCAAGATCCTCTGAAACTCTATATTTATAGACAATAAATACTACATCATTTAATATTGTTCATATCTGACTATATAAATGTTAGGAGCGTATGAACGCTACAATAGAGTCAGACTTATTATGTTATATTTCTCTGAATTCTACAAAACAATTCGAGTAGAGTATTACAGAGGATCTTAATCCCAAATATATCTATCAGTCTGCCTTGAGAATTTGGAAAGTTGACTACCAAACTTATTTAGAAACAAGCCCAATTAGGAGATAATTTTCCATGAATTTGGAATCTCTTAAACTTCATATCACATAGAAAAAAAACAAAGAATGATAGATGAGTTATGGGGAAGTAAAGTCTCACATTAAAATTAAACTAGCATAGTATTTGCCTGTAGGAAAGTTTGAACTCTCAAAATTTTTGAAACCAAACACGTTTGTAACTTAGCCCTAAAATTTTGATTTCAACAACTTTCTTTCTCTTTTGTCCTCCAAAATATGTTGAAAAATCTCATTGTTACCCTCATCCTCCTTTCTTTGACTCTTACCATCCTTGTCATCAAAAGTTGATGGGATCTTCTTCTCTTTATTACCCTGGTCGACTGCAATTACAAACTTACACACGATATGTAGTTTTGTTAGGATAAATACGTACACTTTGCATTTTTTAATTTTGGAGGTCTTGACACTCTGCACTCTAATCTATTATTTTTATCACATTACACCAACCAATTATTGATTTCAGATACTTTACAGCATATGTTAAAGTTTTCCATCAATTTGAATTGAATTTATTTTTTGATCTTTAAAATTACAAATTTACCCTTACAAAATGTTCATTTCCAAGAAAAATATAAGGGCAAAATTGTCATTTCGCATGTAAATAAATATTTTTTATCTAAATTAAGTAAAAATTTTAAGATATGGTGCAAAGTGTCTAAAATAAATAATTAGTAGATATAATATGATAATAATAAATTAAAATATAAAATATCTAGATATTCATAACTGATGAGTACAAAGAATATTGGGGAAAATACATTTTTCACCCACAAACTACCATAGGTTTGACACTTTGCACCTCAAACTACCATATTTAAGACATTGCACCCTCTAACTACCAAGTTTTGATACTTTGCACCCTTTTTCAAAATTTGAGACTAAAATGACAATAATGCCCTTTACACATTTTGTATATAGTAAAGATATTATTGTAAATTTATTAATTTATTAAGGGTATTATTGTCAAATGAAGGGTGCAAAATGTCAAAATTGGTAGTTTAGGGTGCAAAGTGTCTAACATTGATAATTTGAGGGTGCAATGTTTTAAAGATAGTAGTTTAGAGTGTAAAGTTTCAAACATATAGTAATCAGAGGGTGAAAAATGTATTTTACCAAAGAATATTTAACCCTTTTTGTTGAGGTATGACAGGGTACCGGGGGCGTAATTTTTCTTCCCTAATTTGGACAGCTCCTGCATCTGCGCTCCACGTTGCTGACAGCTCCCTCGTACAGTCATACGCTGCAGGCACACGGAATAGATGTTAGGCCCCGTTGATTTTTGGGTCCGTAGAATTTAGAGGAAAATAATAACTGTGGAATTTACAGGATAAAATAGAAGGAGGAAAATTGATTTTAAGATACAAAAATATTATTTTAACGTAGCTGATTGGAAAAAAAACAAACGAAATTGATTTTAAGATACTAAAAAAAATCATATCTTCCCTACATTAATTACAAACAAATAAACATCTAATTATTATCAATCATTAACAGCACAATTTTTTTTAACATGCACATAAACACATCTCAAAATTTTAAAGGTTGTTTACAAACTCCAACAAAACTTTTATATCTAAGTACATAAATATCATTTAGATTAATTAAATTATATAATGATTTAAAGATTTTTAATAGCATTCTTAATTAGTCCTTTTAAAATTAAAGCGCATGTATGATTAGCTCGGTACGTGAATCGTTACATTTTCAGCATAACTGTGTTGTTTTTCGTTTGAGTAATTTGTTGTTTCTCTCGTTACCCAATTGTTCTATGTCGTTTGGCTGACTTAAACGGTTTCCTATAGTTTGTCTTTTCTTACTCGTAGAACCGTTTAACTTAAATTCTATGTGTCGTTTAAGTGGGACACGTGTTGTTTAAGTGAGACAAAAATCATTCGATATAACAAATTCAGTAGATTGAAGGATAAAATCGCAACGAGAAATATAGTTTGTGGGAGCGAGTTGCAACGAGTTCGAGTTTATGAGGGTATTTAAAATTACGATATAAGTTCGTGGGAAGTTTTTGTAATTAACCCTTTTAAATTTATTACTAGCTACATATGTATAATTTTGGGTTCGCCATTGCTTAATTGCTGCCACACGAAATATTGTACTGAAAAGTAGAGATGGCTGGAGACTAAGCGACCTTCTTACCGTGAACGAGTACAACAGGGGGAAAGGAAAGTCATCGCAATATTCCTCGTAATCCAACTGAGTTAAAAGAAGATGAAGAAATTATACAATTAGCGAACACATGCAGTGGGTAAAACCTCCAAAGCTGCTAATAATCCGACCCCAATTAATGGTGGTGGTTGTATTTTTCTGCGACCAAAATTTGGCATCAATTTGCGGCGGGCCCTCGCAAGCCGCTAGTCGCCGGTACATTGCATTTGGTACCAAGTTGTGGCATAGGCTCCAGATAAATTAAAAATTAATTAGCCCTTTATTTCATCATTAATTGTAACTTTAAAGCACTTAACTGGCATCCTCTCCCAATTAAGGAAACGTCCAATCCCTAATTGTCCAACATTAATTACTAATTATGAAACCAACTATTATATATTAATTCATAATTTCTATGGAAAAAAAAGAGAGCATAACCTCATGATCTCGTATCCCCACCATTTTTTTTCCTTAACGCGTATAAATCTCAAAAAGTGATTACTGATTACTGATTAGCTCCAAATATTGCTGTCTCTCGCTAAAGAAACCCATTTAGCCAGGATGACTGATCGCCGTCAAACTGTGGCAGCTTTGGCAACCATTTTGGCTCTGGTCGTTGCCGGCAATGGTGCTTATGGATGGGACTATGCACATGCAACATTCTATGGCGATATGAGTGGCGGTGAAACGATGAGTAAGTAAGATTATTAATTGTACGTCGTGATCATCAAAACAAATGCGCGCTGTCAATTCAGATCTGTCTTTATCTTTGTGTTTGCGTGCTCCTTTTTTTTTTCAGTGGGAGCTTGTGGTTATGGAAACCTACTCGAACAAGGGTACGGTCTGGAGACAACAGCGTTAAGCACTGCTCTTTTCAACAATGGGGCTACATGCGGGACTTGCTATCAGATAAAATGCACGGGTTCACCATGGTGCAAGAAAGGAACAGGTACTATCCGAGTAACAGCCACCAACTTCTGTCCTCCAAACTATACCAAGGCAGAAGGAGTTTGGTGCAACCCACCACAGAAACATTTCGACCTCTCCATGCCAATGCTCCTAAAGATTGCAGACTACAAAGCCGGGATCGTTCCGGTTTCGTACCGGCGAGTTATGTGCTACAAGCAAGGTGGGATCAAGTTCGAGTTGAAGGGAAATCCGCATTGGCTACTTGTGCTGGTGTACAATGTGGGTGGTGTTGGCCAAGTTGCTGATGTGAAAATTAAAGGTTCAAATACTGATTGGATACAAATGGTGCGCAATTGGGGCCAAAATTGGCAAACTTTCGCAATCTTAGATGGGCAGAGCTTGTCTTTCCAAGTGACTGCAAGTGATGGTAGGATGGTGCAGTCTGATAATGTTGCACCGCCCAATTGGCAAGTCAATCAGGCGTTTGAGGCCGGGAAGAACTTCTAGAGATCTCATGAATAATAATAGGATTTTTATATATTTTCGGCATGGCTAGCTAGCTGCAAGTGTTTCTTCAACATGTTCGGCATGGCTTTACATGCTTATCAATGTTCTTAATTTGCTATGATCCTGTTTGAAAAAAATCGTGAATGTGCGCAAAGATCTTTAAAATTTTTATCCAATGCAATAAACATTAATCCTAAAACATTGGTATTCGACTCTTTTTTCTTTTGGTCTAAGAGATTGTGACTTGTGAGAGAGTGAATTCCTTGGACTTTTGATCGATTGAGAAAGTCATGAGAAACATATATGAAAAGATTTTGATAAGTAAATAGGAGATTAAATTATTTTCTTTAGACCATTATAAGCATATATACCATGTTTGATTTACAAAAACAGCCTAGTAATTAAATTCAAGAATCAAGTGCGTACGTATCATCTATATAATATAATTTATATCTATGTATAATAATAATAATAATAATAATAATAATAATAATAATAATATGGATACAAACAGGTACATTTAGGTATAAATGAGATTAATGTCTGTCAAGAGAATTATAAGAATTTGTAGCCAATTTAGGTATAAATGAGAAAATCTGCTAGCTGTTGTACAGTGCACGCATGCATGGCATTGCGACCAAAATGGCAAATGACACATGCTGCATGCATCCAACCTAGTTTAGCGTTCCCTTACCAAATAGAGCTCCATTAATAATGAACCTCCCTGTGAAAAAGATTACCTCAATCTTCTCTCCATTATAATTAAGAAATAAAGTTCCATTATAATGAACCTCCCTGTGAAAAAGATTAATTCAATCTTCTCTCCATTATAATTAAGTACACTAATTACATTCTCATTTTAACTTATCTTTTAGTATTATAATATTTTATAATTTTTTGTTCAAATTACACTAGGGGTGAACAGAACCGGACCGGACCGAAAAATCGGACCGGATTTCCGGTCCTCCTTTTTAATAAATGCGGTCCGGACCGGACCGCATTTATTAAAAAAATAAAATATATATATATATATTTTAATACAAATTATAAACATAAAACGTTTAATTTTTATCTAAACTAAAACTTAACATTTTTATATACACTTCCCATTTGAAATTAACCTGAAAAAAATTTTGAAAAAAATTTAAAAAAAAAAAAAAAATTAAAACCGGATTTAATGAAACCGGACCGGACCTGACCACTTATAAGTGGTCTGGTTCGATCCTCTATTTTAAGAGGACCGGAATTCGGTCTGAAAAACCAGACTACATTTCTGTTTTTCAGCCCTAAATTACACTACAAGAAAGTTAGACACAATAAATATTATTTTCTCTCAAGAAAATCCTAGAAATGGCTACCCATCGTTTTGTGCCGAGCTGTTTCATCGTGATCATGGCTTGTGTTGGTATGCATTGCTGGGACCATTTTTAATGCTACCTTTTACGACAAGAAAACGACATTTTGAACAACCGTCATGTTTTATGTGTCAGAGATCCACATTGGGTTGCACTCTTTTTAGCACGCTGGAGATCTATAGGCCACGAAGGCAACGTAAACGACTGACCGGCCCACATGTTAATCTGAGCCAGGCTTCCAGCATGACTCCCCAGCTGATGGGCCACATGTAATGGGCCAATTCGTTAACCCACAGGAATTAAGTTGCAGGCCGATGAGTCGAGTTCATAGATTGACTTGCCTAGAAAACGAGTTTTCTTATATTTTTCACCTCTCGGCCCTTCCCCTAATGAAAACAAAGCCTCGCTTCCCACTTCCCATACTTCTCTTGGTTATACTTCAATGAGCTGCTGCCACCGGAAAATCTTGCAACTTGCTTCCTAAATAGTATATATAGCCCCTTAAAACAATTACAGACTAGAAAAGATTTATTGGTAGGGAAAAAATTCTTATAATTTCTCTGTACAAGGATATTATAAAGAGGAATCGGGATTTAAAAAACAAATTCAATAGCCAAAGTTGGCTTAACCAAGTCAAGTTGAGTTAGGGCTGCAAACCGGATTTCCGGTCCATCCAAATGTGGTCCGGAACGGTTTCTTTTTTAATTTTTTTAAGGTTAATTTCGAAGGGGAATGACATATGAAATTGTAGAGTTTTAGTTTAGATTAAAATTAAACTTTTTAAGTTTGTAATTTGCATTAAAAAATATATAAAAACATTTTTTTATTTTAATAAATGTGGTCCGGTCCGGACCAGTTTATCAAAAGGCATGAACCGGACCGTACCACACCGCATTTAAAAAAATAGGACCGGACCACAATTCTCGTCTGGTCCGCGGTCTGGTTTTGTTCAGCCCTAAGTTGAGCCCTCTTTATCTCATCTCATTAAATGAGGTGACAAATTTCTAGCCCTTGAATTTATTTTTTAAAATTATGACCAGTACATATAATAACATAGAACAAAGACTCTTATGACCGAATCTTTTCCCTGGATTGTTATGCCTCAGTTCTACAAACTTGAAAAAGGTCAATCATTGACGTGCAATGTGCCAACACATGAAGACACGAAGTTTATATGATGGTGTCTCCAACGGCATTTGCTCAATGATTAAAAGGACCAACCTCTGCCAGACAGACCATATCTAGAGGTAGACATTAGTTTGAATTATACGACTTGCAAGCGAGTTCTTGATTAACCATTACCCAAAGAAAGACCTCTTTCAACGAGTTAAGGATTATCCATGAGAGAAGTCTTTCCTAGTGGTTAGTCTTCTATTTCCTAGTGGCAAGTCCTCTTTCATAACGTATGATGGTCATGGAACAATATTTATAGGATTTGCGACCCACATCCTTTGATTTTGAGGGGTGCAGGATGTAATCCTTTGAAACGCTATTGCAAATGCAACGCCAAAATTACTAGATTGTGCATACACCTTTCAAAAAGAAAAAAAACATCATAAAATGAATCACCCAACATTCCCCTATATGCGATGAATGATATTTGGAACATGAAGTAGGTAATGATATAGCCTCCTCACTATTCTTATTTGTTAGCGTTATTAGTTCTGATTGGAGAAGCCCTATCCAACGCCACGCTTACATGGAAGAGTTATGGACTGCAATACTCTTGATTTGAGCAAGACCATCGCAGCCTGTGCCATAACAAAATACAACAGCAGAATCCAAAACAAAAGAAAGCTCGTTGCAGAGTGCGAAGGGAGAGGCAGGACTAGAAAAGAATATCAATATAATCAGTTGATTTCCGTGTGCCAAATTCGGTACATCAAATCCCAACAGCAGTAATCCCCAGACCAACCAAGAAACGGCATCAGAAAAAAGGGTTCTTCAAACTGCCATCACAGTTTGCCTTGATCAAACTATGAAATCTTAACTTCGTGTAGCTGGTCGAGCAGGCCCGAAGTAGTTTGATACTAATCCCATAAGAGCAAACCTGATGTTCAGAAATTTTAATGAGATTCCAATAACAGATCAATCAATCTCGTCATAATTCTAACAAATTAGATGTAAAATAAACAAACCAATAACACCATCATATTGAATACTAGCGGGAAACCAAATACAATGAAGGTTAAAAGTCTTCCGAGAAAGGAACAAGTATCCTTCTCGGGATCTTGAAGATCACCATCAAACACTAATGTGAAGTGTGAACTTTTCCAATACAAGTTGAACCAAAAGTGAAGCTCCACTAAACACTTTTGACTACTGGAACCCTCTATACTTTAGCTTATTCTGTTTCTCCAATGTAATTAAATGTCAGTGACATCTTTTGACACCCTTCTCCATATCCTGTGGGATTACACTTGTACGATGAGGAGCCATGCTGTTGTCCCGCCCCAACCCACCCACAAACCAAACACCAAAGAAAAAAGAAGTGTGCAGTAATTTAACCAAGCTTGAAAATGTGGAACTCACACCTGGTGTAGTCTCAATTTTGCTAAAATTGTCAATGGTGCAGAAGTAGGCCAACATAATCGGCAAAATAATTATTTGGAACCAGATGTGTCAGATCCAGCCAATGATAAACTGGAAAGCACAAATTTCTAGTATCTCCAACATGCTTAATCAAGCACAGAGTTAGGGTTTCTTATATTAAGGGTCCTTATCTCTGCAGTCATTGATGAAATTCAGATGAATCAGGAAAACAAAATCCAATCCTCTACGTGACAATGACAAAAAAGTTTGAAAACTAGTTTAGACAAGGGAGGCCGGCGGAAGAGATAAAAAATTCGCTTCTAGCTCCCAACACTCGCTAATCCCTAGAAATTAAATTTCACCTAAAAGGGTGCTAGAATCTTCGTATTATCAGACAAAGAGGGGCTCTCAGCACTCCATCGCTTAAAAACTGATGCTTTAATAACTATGACCATGGCCCATGACCTTATTTCATACCAACCTACTGCAAAACATAAATTCATGCCTCAACGAAATAGTATGTGAAAGGCCGGCATAAGTACGTGCATACTATACTGTTAATTGAAAGAGGAAACATACATCATTGCCATGGAGATCTGCTTGAGGTCATTTTCGAAGTTCCGCATGTTGGCGAGCGATTGTGCACAGAATATAATAGCAACCCATGAGCACAGCTTGTACTGCACCAGCAAAAAATTACTCATTACCAACAAGAATTCATTTTGTGAGGTCCTCCTTTACCGTTATCGTATTACCAAAAACACCCAGATGTTCACAACGCACAAAGCAAGATATGTACCTACGAAAACACGGAAATACAAACATATACATATATGCGCGAGCGCGCAATTAGATCATAGAAAAGAAAGAACAAAATATTTCATTTTGATATATGGATGTAAGTGGGACTGTGGGAGAGGGGAAGTGTATGGTGGTTCGGGATACGAACCCTGAACATGACACCGACGACGCCGAAGATGACGGCGATGAAACCGGAGTAATCGACGGGCAGATCTTGCTGGGAAACAGCATGTGATACGAAGGGCTTCGCCGCCAATGGCTGACGGGGATCGTTAGCCGATGTTGCGTTCCCGTGCGATGACATCTTTCGCTTCCTCTCCGGTACTCGATTCCTCTCGAGAACTCTCTCTCTCTGCGCGCCTGTCGACTGAAAGCAAAGCAGCAACGGGTTCAAGTGACTTTTTTTATCCTTTTTAAGCTTTTTGAGGTAATTGTGGGGCAACAATTTTACCTTGCGAACTTGAACCCGTTGCTGTAAATTAAGTTTAAATATATCCATCAAATTTACCTTTTTAAAAGAAAAAAAAAAGTTATAAAAACATTACAAGAGTTAGAATTATTCGCAACCCGGTCTATCTCCTAGGGAGAAAATTACATAGCACCAATCGTTGAATCGAACAGGGTTGATTAACGGTAATGTAGATAACTGTTTGACGAAAATCGTCACCGTTATTATAATTGATGAAATCACATATTTGACATCGTCATCGCATCGCTAAGACACAATAATCATCATTGTCGGTAACGATTAGACGATAACCACTTCAACCAAACTTTTCTTTGATAAAGAAGTATGCACACGTGTTAGTCCAGCGACTTTTAGCACAAATATTTTAAAATTAATTTAACCTAAAACGACTTGTAGCACGGGTAGAACACCATTCGAAATCAGCTGTATGATGTGATTTTCAAGAACGCCCCAAGGACGCGGAATCTGCATACTGACTTTGGCGTCATCAATGGCGGAACAACCTGGAACCCCAGTAATGGAAACCCCGGACCCACTAGCACTTTCTTGTTCTCGTTCTTCTTCTATTTCAAGACCACCACCGAGCCCCAGCGCTAGCCCTTCACCACTGCCTCCATCAGTGAACAGGCTATGGAGGCCAGCCGCGCAGCGAAACCTCCGAAACCAGTGGTCAAAACTGGCTTCTCTCAGGCAACAGTGGGTTTCTTCTTCATCCAGTGGAAAGTCCCATGCTAACTCTCTCGTCAATGCCCATCTCTCTCAGAGGTATTCGACATTTCTTTTTTTCATTCTGTACGAGTAGGTTTATAATTTCGTGGGAGATTTCTTTTGCCTATTGTGTCGTGGGCCTATTGTATCATTTTCCATGGTAGTGTTGGGGTTTGGATGTCATCCTCCGTTCGGTTGCTGAGAAAAAAGATAGGAAAAGAGGATAACTTTCAAGTTTTTAGTCCCCTTGGATCATACATTTTGATCCTATAATATATGAATTGTTTGTACGATACTGGATTTTACTTTTCCGTTATTGTGGGTTGACTTTGATATCAAGTCTGGCTTCAATGAAGTTTTGGTTTTCACTTACCTGAAAATTCAGGATCACCATCCGTTGATAATTGATTCAGATACATTCCTTCGATGGAGCTGGGTGTTCTAGGTGATATGCCCGATATAAGAAATAAAGCCTGTCGAAAATTGTTTAAGCAGCAGGTAATTATTCCTTGCACGTATTGCTAATTGCTTCCCATGTGGTAGTGCTTGAGATTTTTTCAGATTTATTGGCTGAAGATAATCTTTTTAGTTGCATTTCAGGAAAAATTTAGTGAAAATTTGACATTTTACTCTCATAACTTAATCTCATTTTGGGATTTGCAAATATTTATGAAAGCATGGCCAGTGCTTAATTTCTCAATGATTATCAGAGTTCAGATGGAAAATTGGGGAATTAGGGTGGTATTCTCAATACTTGTGATTTATGTCAAGGGAAATGTATCCATGAACTTTGCTAAAGTATCGTGAACTTGTTGTGGACCGTTCTCTCTCTCTCTCCCCCCCCCCCCAACACAAACCCACCCCCAAAAAGGAAACCTCAGATGATAAAAAGCAAACCTAATCATTTTTTAGATCAAATGGCAATAATATGCCACACCTTGGGAGGTTAAGTCCCACTTCATCGCATCAACCTTGCACAGCTCTTTTGTGGTGCATATGTTATTTTATTATCATGTCACATTTTCTTGGAATGGGCTTAGAATCTTATCTAGGTTACTATGCATCGCAGATATGTCCTACTTTGAACATCAACCGTGCCACAAAGATTTTTCTGCATGGTTTCAGCAGATTTGCTGTAATTGAGTTAATCTTTCTAGTCTTTTAAATAGTTGAACAAGATCAATTCAAAAATGTGCTTTAGTTTGTTAAAATCATTAGAGGAGGTTTAGTCTATCATGCAGACAAGGGTCTCCTATATATGTAAACTTAATATCACTGATAGTACATCCACTCTGGTTTTCGTTTCTCTGGCAATTCTCACTGATTTTTTTTTTCAGGAAAGTTATCGGAGCAATCTTCTGGCATCATACAAAGACATGGTGTGTATGCTTACCAGATTTTATCAATTTCTGCCAACATTGTTTTGTGTCTCTTCTATCAGGACGTTGGTATTTCCAATTTTTTGCACTGCATCTTCTTTTTTCATTTCAGATAAGTTGCAGCCATGCTGCTACAGTTATGTAGATATTTGGTATTGTCAAATCATCTTTGCCATGGCATAAACCAAAAGTGTACCATGTTTTCCAAAATATCATATTTTTTCTGTCTAAGAAAATATCTTATCCTTTTTCAATGGTTTCCTTAGAAACTACTATCTAGAGATATATTTTTAGTGGGATTTTCTTGTGTGGTCGAAATTTTGAAAAAAATCCAAACTATAATTCAAAAGTTTGGCGTTGATTATGTTTGCAACCTAATGCAAAGCTAATATTTCCACTCTCTTCTGAAACCTGAAAGTATGGTTGATTCTTCTTCTTTTTGCATTCTCTCTGTATAATAAACACGAAACCTATAATTTGGTGTTTCTTTTTATTTGATTGGACAAAATATTTTCTTTGGAGGATATATCAAAAGGTAGTAAAGACTAATAGGGTGCATGCGCTATTTTTTCCTACCAAGTCAATGTGTCAAGAGATATTTCCGGCAATCTCAAAATTATTATCTGCATTTTTTTGAGTGATGTATAGAGTTCTTTGGATATGTGCTCTTTGTTTTATTTAGCCATCTGCAGGTGGCTGCTGTAACTCAAATGGTGAACGTTAGCAGATGCATGAGATGTTTCCAAAAAGGGACAAGCAATAGTACCCTTGTACAATTTTCTTGTTCTTCTGAAGATCAGAGTGACACTGGAGATGGTGGTGGAATCTCAGTCTTTGCATTTTTGTCAATCGCTTCTCATGGTATATGTTTTCAATTATTTTGACTATATCTTGTGCTTTTCGTATTAGTCAATGTTTGTGTCCGTACCAATTGCAGTTATGCAAGTAGATAGTAATTCCAAAGAAGCTTCGACAGGATGGAATGGAATATCTCTGAGTAATCTTGTTAACTTTCTTGGTAATTATTTGTTCTGGTGGATGACTTTTGCATGGAAGTTTAAAACAAACCAATTTGAAAAATTTAGCCATCCCCTGCCATGTCCATGTTTCATGATAAAAATGTATGTCAACTATGAAACTGTTTTTTCCCCCAAAATCGTAGAGATAATTGACAGCAGAATGTTCTAGTTAATTGATAAAGAAAGAAAGCAACAATGTCAAGTCAAAGAATGGAGTATCTGGTCTGCACTTGCTGGATATTTGACGGTGAGCAGTGGGGCTTATTTTACTGTGATCTATTTTACTTGTGGATGGTGGACACAGATGCTACACGTTATCCATATCTTTTCCTTCTTCACATAACTGATTTTTTTCCTTTGATTGTATTTCTTTTCCCTGCCTTTCCTGGTATTCTGTGGTCTACATCGGGTGTGTCTCCTAAATTTTTTCTATAAACTTATTTACCTTTTTCAAGTAAAGTATAACAATGTCAAGTCCATGAGGTAAACTTTGGCATTGGTGCTAAGTTCTGTTAAGTTTGAATCTGTCAGCATACTTATTAGTTTCATTTCCTGTGATGTCTTTTGTACTTAAACAATCTCAGAGAAATTGGCAGACGAGCTTGTTCAGATGTTTATTATGGAACTAAATTTGAAGGTGAAATGCACTTTTCTTTGGATACTAGGAAATTCTTGCTTTAATTTGAACTTTTTCTTGACCACTTTGTCCTGATCCATGACTCCTATTTTGTGCTCTGGCAGCGGTTACTGTTACTAGAGTTTCTATCAATTAGTTGTGAAGCTCAGCAAGTGAGTCGGTTGCATTGGACAGATCAGATTTATCAAGGAGAATCTGATCATTTGAGTACATGCAACTTGTTCTTTGAAGAACATTGTGAGCCAATCCTGCCAAAATCGATTGATTCAAAAGCTGATATGCCTTCTGTACGGTGTAACAACCAGCCAAACCAAGAGGTTTTGCAGGTACTAGATTGATCATTGTGTATAGTCAATAATTTGAAAGCACGCAATTGGTCATCTTAATACATGTGTGGGAAAAAAAACGTGTGATAGCACATATGGGGCTCAGCTCTACGCAGTGGAGCAAGGTTGGTTAAGTATAGGGTTCAAATCTTCTACATATTAATGTGTAGTCAACATAAGGATCATGTATGGTATTTTATGTAGTCCTTTTTGCTCTCAAATCAGTCTGAGATATGTTAGTCAAAAATTCTCTTGGTGCAGCATCAATTCTTTAACATTTCCTAACAACTCATCTTCCATTCATAATGCATGTATCTAGTAATTGAGAATCTAAATGGAAGATCATATACTTATCAGGTTAAGAATGCACCCAGAATATTGCAATTTTTTACACTTTTCGAAGTCATTGGTGCTAAAAAATATCTCTAACATAGGTCATAGTAAATGATTATTTGCCGGATCTTATATTGTCATGGGCACTTTTAGAAAAACTTAGCAGTGCTGGCCTCCTAGGTTTTTAGTCTTTAGATTCAGACATTCCTTTATTGATGTGTGCTTTTTAGTTAGGCTCTTTCTCCTTTTTGGGAATATGTCTGAACACTTCAATTCTCATTTGCTGTATTGCAGGTATATCTAACAACGTGGCTTGCAGCGGTCAATATAAATACTCATAGGTAAAAGTTGGAACGAAAGATATCAAACTCATTTTTATATGCTTTTCTTTTGTCCTGAAAATAAATCATTGGTCAGGTCAATGGACAGGGATGGAGCTAGGGGGGCCCAGCAGGGGCCGTGGCCCCCCAGCTCCCCCAAAAAAGCATTAAAAAATAAAATTGGTTCGCTTTGGTATTTTTTTGAAGTTCCTCCCCTCTGCATGGGAAACAAACATCGGAACTCTTGGATTGCAAAGTTAAATGCCATACCCTTGGTTTGCTTTAAATATGTGAAAGTGCAAAGTTAAATGTCATTTGTTAAGGAGAATTGCCGCATCATAAAGCAACAGGAGCAAGGAAGGCTCTTCCTAAAATGTGTGACTTTGGGGTGCCTATCGCCCTACAGGGAGTCAGCGCAGGCAAGATAGAGCAGAAGCAGCAGCACTGCCACTTCTGCTCCAACAATAAAGCTTGATCTGTGTGCGGATTCTCGAAGATAAAACCATATCAAACCATTTTAAAGATAAATACGGCATTAAGCTATCTTTTCTTGAACAAAGAGTCATTTACCACAAAGTTCCCATCGTTTTTGTTTTCTTTACAGGGTAGATGAAATATTTGCTGTGGTAGGGGAGGAAATGCACGTCAGCTTCACATAGGCTACTCTCCTGGCAAAATAATCATCGGACCAAACTTATCACACTTCCTCTGACCGTGAAGAATGTCTGTTTGGAGCAGCTTTTGTAGACGTCGAGAATGCAATTGCTGTTGCACCTCTGGCTTATTTCTGTTCACGGGAGATTGGTTTTTGCCAAAGCACAAGAAAAAAGAAGAATTGTCTAACCATAGAGTTGACTCCATGTTGTTGATCATCTTTCCACCAACAATGTGTTGCTGATCCAATCCCAATGCAAGCTTGGTTGTTATTAAAACCAAACATGCTTTTGGAGGAGCTTTTTTTTCTATGCTTTTGGAGGTTGTTTTTGGCAATCGTGTTTATTTATCAGTCTTTTTTTTTCTTGGTGTGTTTATTCATCAATCACAATGCACAAATATGGTTAACATCATTCATTAGTTTAATCGTACCACTAATAGTCTTTCTTCTGTGCATTGTCTACAATAAATTTACCGAACCAGCATCTGCTTTTACAAGTTTGTTTAATTTATATGGTCCCACGAGCATATGGACATGGTAGGTGTTCATTCGAGCTTGGAGTTGCCCATCTTAGAATAGAAGAAAAGGAGAGGCATGGGGATTTAGCAGTGAAGAAGAAGACCTCACTGCAGTATCTGACAAGAAGGAAACTTAGAAGACGGCTGTCGTTTTGAGTGGCAATCTTTACTTGTGATGCAGTACAAAACCGAGACATACGAGGTTCTCGAGGAAATAGCAGGTGTGGATTATACGCTAACTCATCCGAGCTCTGCAGCCTTCCATTTGAGCACCACGAGTAGAATCCAAATTTCCCGCAAACTCAACCAGGTGGGTAGTGCCATTCGGTGACACGTGTCACGTACAGAGGCAAGCAATAACGTCAACCTTAATGTTCATCAACTATGGCAACGCATTTGCTCATGGGGAAACAGAGTTTCAAGTCGCATTGGGGTTGTTTCCTTCCCATTTACTAATTCCTGTTGAACGAAAAATTGCCTAAACCATATTTTGAAGCTTTTGCATATAGAGTTGAGTGGATCTTCATTCTTCAGTTTAAGAAATTAGGTCCTGTAAAGAATCTGTTAGTAGAGATAGATCGGGCATATTTAGCTTCACATTGAGTTCAAAAGTATCTATCTACTAGGCAGCATTTTTTTCTACACCTTGCCTCTTAAACTTCAACGAATTAAGGCACAATCAATACAATAGGGCACCTTAAATTATAAGGAGGTATAAAAAGACAACTAAGAAATTGAGGTTTTTTTTTTCATAAATAATTGGGATAATTTGGTCGCCACTTTTTACATTTCAGCAAAATTTATGACAAAAAGCTCACAATTTTCCAGTCTCAGTATGAACAGCTCAGATTAAATCCCTATATATTATATCTATAACAGTCTAACTGCCTAATTTTTGCAGTAAAAGTGGAAATCCCAGCCCACCTCCTCCCTTTCTCCTTTTTCCCTTAAAGAGACGAAACCCAGTTTCTGAATAGCTGCGGAAAGCTTAGGAACAATTCCCATTATTATCTGCAATTATAGCTGCGGAACAACCAGACTCTGCCTCTTTCCTCCCCAGTTACTGAAAAATGACGGGGCGTTGCAGTAATGCAGTTCCTTTTTAGACTATCAAAGCATCCAGGGACCAACTTACACATAACATCATCAATGGCCTAGATTGTAGTGATCTAACAGCTCCATCGGATTTTTTAAGGAGACGGTCTACTATCCATCTTCTCCTACAGTCCCACTCCTGTGGTTCTATTGTGTTGAAGCAAGCTTCACTATATAAGTCAAAAGAAAATGGACCAGAGACGCGATGGATGTGGAGACAATTGACCGAGAAAGAGGAAAAAATCAAATTAATTAATGATCAAAGTGAAAGACATTGTACCCTGTCTGGCAGATTCCTAGGCATTGGAAGTGCAGTAACATATTTCTGGGGATAGGATTTTTGGGCATTTGCAGTTGTCTCAGAGGAAGAGGAGGTGTCAGCCCCATCAACTTGCCCCCGGCCATGGAATTTGGCAAAACGATTGATGACGGAAAACTTCTCTAGATCCTGACATTCCACTCTTAAGTCTAATATTGAGGCTCTGCCGTCCAGTCTGCATCATCAAGAGGAAGCATTAGAGAATATGATATCAAGCGAGAGATCCACCAGCTATACCATGAAGCAAAGAAATACACCAACTGACATCATAAGAACAGCAACACCAGGTAAAGAATGACAAAAGGAAAAATCAACGAAAGTACTGTATTATCCACATGCACAATCCCAACATAATGAAGACATCCCACAATTTGCTGTCATGCAACCCCCCCCCCCCCCACCCTACTTCCTTTTCGTTTCTAAATCCTGCACTAATGAAAGGCACTCAACCGTATCCTATGCATCTTACTGAATACTAACTGTTTATTATTCTGGTGCATATGTAGTGATATAATGTTGTCTCGGTTAATCCTTACCTTATTTATCTTGATACATAGATACCTTGTGGCCTATTCTCGCACTGTGCATAGGTAACGCACGTTTGTTCTTCGGATGCTGTAACTTGCAGCTTTTTTCGTTTCAACAAATATAATTCATTTACCAGGAGCAAAAAAGTAATATCTTGAATTCTCTCAATGACACCACAAAATTAATTATTCAAGATCTAACATTTTTAGTGAAGTTTGTTGTTCTCCTTCTAATAGCTGTTATGACCATTACATTATTTCCTTGGGAGGCATTTCATCTTCCATACATAATTTTCCTCGACTCTCTAATCAGCCAGCTGAACAACCTCCTAAGTTACGCCTCTTTCGTCAATGTCGCTAGGCTTAACAACATAAGAGCACAAGCATTCTCTTCTGGTTGCAAATGACTGACATTCCATTTTGGAATGTAAAAGTTCAATGAAGGATAATAAACAGAACTTTCTTTCAAACTGCTCGATGCTGCAAGGTGAACTAATTTGTTGTTTCTTTAAGGGCAATATTATTTCTCATAAGCATAGATGCAGGAATTCCTAACTCTTATGGATAAAGAAATCTTGTAACGGACATTGTTTCACAAAAAAAATTCAACACAAATGGGGAAAGGTAACAGAAATATACATCAACACAACAGGCCGGAAAAACCAGAGACAGTAAAGTTACCTCAACAGATCATTTTCAAGCTTCCTCGCCTTGCCAATAAAGTCTTCAATGACTTTTGAGTAATGATCATCAACTCGTCCAAAGGTTCTAAGCTTCTCAGACAGGCTAAAGCACAATTTGGAAAAACTTAGCATTAGTATGTGGAGAATCATATTAAAATAATAAAACATAAATATCATCCATCATTGGCACATAAACTTGACTTCTAAAGCAATTCTTACAGGTTTCTGCTGTCAGGAGGCATGGCGGCATCACTTCCAGCACAAGAGATAGCACCGCATGCATCTCCTAATGCTGATCTAGCCATAAAGTAAGCTACACTCTCATAGTGTGAGCCGGAATCTGCAGAGAGAACTGCTGCTGGAGGAGGGCAAAGCAGTTGCTGCGTAAGCTGTGATGTCAAAATGAGCCTCCTTTTCGGTCTAAGCATCAGTGGTCCGTCTTCAACAACTTCAGCTTCATCTTCCACCTGTCATAAAATAAAAGGCAATTAGACAGTGAAATAAGTATGAATATACAGGAGAAACATAATATCAGACTGCAGTTTGCTTCACAAACCTTCTCGATCAGTCTGTTTGCTGCTTGGGCCCATACTAATTCTGCCACACTGTAAAAGGTAGAACTTTTCTCGTGTTAAAAAAAAAACCAAACAAAGCAATAAGGGGAGAGGGGGAAGAAAACACCAGTATGCATGTCAACAAAGAACACAACACAACAAATTTCCACAAAGACTAAGTTCAGAATGTCAACAACCAAAATACTAACAATTGAGAGAGATTCATAACTCAATAGATGTTTATACAGAAATCTTATAAATCAATGATATGCCAACCACCTGATATTCTGAAGCCTCTGGGAGCCATCTGTCAATTCTTTATGCCATGGTATAAGTCCTGATGTAGCACTTTTACGCTTCTTTGGTCTCACAACAACAAGACTTTGATCCATGATGTCAGAAGGCAATAAATGAGGGGATGACAACTGTTCATTTGCTACTACTGTAGAGTAAGAACTTTGCAGGACATTTCCGAGGTGAGAAGCAGCAGCAGCAGCATTAACTTTCTCCTTTGAATTACTAGCAATAAAACAGTCAGATGGCTTCCCTGCAATGAAAGGCTGTTCCAAAACCTTGGCAGAGGCGCCTTTCAGCCCATCATATGCTGGTAACATTTGCCCATTTTTAAAGGTTCCATACTGGTCAAACCAGGATGGTGCCATCTGGGGACTAATTTGAGAATGCTCAGCCCGAACAGCAGTTGCATCATTACTACCTGGTAAACTATGAGAATTGTCCTGACCAAATGCAAGCATATCCTGAGAGGATGCATTTCTATCTCGACTTTCCCCTTGCTTAACTGAAAAGCTTAGCATCTTAGAATCTCCAGATGGACCTGGACTCTGATCGACTGATGCATCTCTTACCATAGTACTGTATCCATATGGTAGGTGCTGTCCTCCTTTCGGAGCTACATGCTGTACATCCATACCAGAATCTGGACCTTTAAATCTCTTAACACTTCGATTACTTGGATCAAGCTCAGTGCTTTTCATTGCTTGTACTTGATCCAGTAAGGAGTAACTTGAATTCACAGGATTATTTGGTCTTAAAGAACGGCCAAAAGCTTCAATGTCTCTTTGGGTAGCAGCAGCACTTGAATGAGTTGAATTGGAAAGGCGCTTTGCAACAGATTCTCTACCCGGTGAAACGCTCAACGTATTTTCGACAGGGCCAGTAGTCTCGACTGATGCTTGCTGCCCAGGGATTCCTTTAAAAGATTGCTCTTTCCCAGCAATGCTTTGTGAATTCATAGAAATTACACCAAATCTAGACTGGTCACTCCCTCCTTTCTGGACATCGTGATTATCGAGCTTCAGAGGTCCAGAACTGTTCTCTGATTGTACATGGGAATTAAACAAATCGGATGGAGCCTTGGATGGCTGGGCACCCAATAAACGTTGCGGGCTTGAAACACTGTTCCAGAAATTAGGTACTTTTGAGAAGGCAGGGGCCGATGTGACAGAATGCAGAGAGGTAGCCATGGCCTCCGAAGATGGGATTTGTTGGGCTGGATCTCTTGAATAAATTTGGCCTGTACTGTTCAGCTTGGACATCTCTGCAGAACAAGCAACATTATTTGGAGGACTTGTTGACATATCTGGTGCGGATGACAGTGCAAATTGACAGGTTTGAGGTCTCTCACCAGATTGATCTATCTGTCTTGATTGGGAAGCAAGCATATCGAAAGCTACATTTACAGATTGATTTGACACTATTTGTCCACTTGCAACAGTCATTTGCTGACCATAAAGATTACTTCTTGAGAAAGGAGAGCCAGAGGTAAAAGTTGCAGAAAATTTTCCTGGGGCATTGTACTGCAATGGTTTATTGCTTGTTTGTCCTAAACTACTAGAAATATTATTCTGGAATTCACCTTGTGATGATTCATGAGAAGAGGCCAAAGACTGAGCAGAGGTGGTGGAAGCCAGCCATGTATTACCCTTATCCACAGACCCACAAGCTAGAGATGAGCCAAGGACTGTTTGTGAGGAGCTCTGGGAAGATAAGGCACGGTCAGGTATTGGCAACCGTTGAGAGGGAGGCGCCAACTGTAAACCAAAACCTTGAGTAGCAGAAGACTGATTTCGCTGAAGGTGACCAACAGATCCATCAGAAGTTTCAGTTTCAGGCATCTCAGAAGAAAGACAGTGGTCAGAAGAGCTAATGTGTCTTCCGGTGCCATATTCATTTGATTGATCCACCTTGTGAAGAAGCTCAAGCATATTTTGACTGCGTAAATTAACCAAAAAAGATATAATCCCAACTCAGTCATCAGTGACTTATGACATAACAGCGAGAAAAGCAGAAAGATAACCTATAGCCTTAGACATATTACCGGACATCTATTGGAAACAAGCAAAATATCCAAACATTATCACCACCTCCAACGAAACAAGCTAGACATCAATTTAATGGATAACACGTACTGAAGAAAATCACTCGATAATCTAAAAGAAAAAAACGAATAGAGTACCAAAGCTAAAGATGAGCAGCTAATCTCACATATTCAACTACCTTGATGTAGCTGTCTTGTTGGGGGCATAATTACCCACAGCTTTGTCAAAGGGGGCAGATGTATTAGGTGCATAACCTGGAAGCATGCTTTTTGAGTGTAAACCCTCTAAGCCTTCGGTGTCACCCTGGAAAACAGACGAACGGCCCTGTAAAATTTCAGATAAAATGGTGTCGAGGCAAATTTTTTTTTTCCTTCCAAGTATTTTGAAATGCTGAACTTATCAAGAGGGTAGAAGAAAAGAGAAAACCCAGAAAAAGTATTGCCATCTTTCACCAATACGTAAAGCCAAATGGTCAATTACCTTCTCCAATTCCATAGAATTTCTGTCGGTGTGACCAGCAAACCTTGACTGGCCAACATACACCTGATCATGACCTCTTAATCCTTGAGAAACATGCTGTCCCGTGGCCTGCGAATGTGCATTATGTCTCTGGCCAGAAGAAGGCTCCACAACATCTACGTCCCCCATCGGATGATACTGAAATCTACGAGTTCCAAGTTTTCGATTGGCTGGGCTAGAAAACTTGTGTTTGCCTCCAGTTGAAGTACGCAAGTCACTAGCATCTAACCAAACATTCTCTCTGAAACCACCAGTGGAAGCATGGGGAGACATGTTTGAGCGAAAACTGTCACTCGAGTTCTCTGCTTCATGTATTTCAACTTCTCCCTTGTTCAAGCCATTATTCCCTGATAACTCCAACACTTGACGGCTCTCATCAAGATGATGCTGGTATTTCCCCAGAGCATCATTCCCTTTGGAGTTCCCCAAAGATTGAACATCTTTCCAGAGATCAATATTATTACTGTTTTGAAGCTGCTGGCACCTTTCCTGGATGACCCTTGGAGTGCTTGAATTTGATATTGTCGAAATACTATTTGAATTTGAATCTTCTCTATAGACCTGCAAGCTACCTAAGCCAGATTTGGTGTGTTCCAATTCAACAGATGAATTAGGAACAGAAGCAGTCCTCCACATACCAGGACCACGACCAACTTCCCCTTGCGTGGCTCCATTATGATCCCTATTCTGAGTCAATTGAGATGATTTTTCTTTCTCCTGATGTTTCAAAGTAACACCACTATCAGATGTCAAAGATTCAGTGAAGTTCCAACCATTTGATCTATTGTATGGCTGGCCACCACTATCATATGAAGATATATTCTGTTGATGGCACACAGAACCTGAAATGTTTTTGGTGTTTGTCTCTACCCCTGCTGACTTCGGAACATTTACATAAATATGACTGCCTTCAGTAAGTGGCTTTTGTAGAGGGCTACGATCTAACCAATTGTTTCCGTCTTCCTGAAACTGTGGAATGGTTCTCTGAGAAGCACTATTCTGCAACTTCTCACCCTGTTGATGGAAAGTATTCAGTCCTGATTGCTGAAATCCTGGAACATTAAAATAACTAGCACTCGTAGAGGGTCTATTTGCATCACTGGCAAGAGGGAATGGTCTAGAACTCAAATTCGAAGAAGTCTGCAGGTTGTTATCAGCCCAGACTTGCTGTTTGCTACTATCATTAATTGTCAAGGGCTGCTGATTCCCAGTTGGAGGTGCTGTGTTACCAAAGGTCGGACCACTCCACTCTTCCTGAGCCCCTATGTCAGCACTAGAAGTTTCAGCTACAGCAGACTGCATAAGAGCACTCCAACTCCCACTTTGCACAGAAGGAAATCCATTAAAAAGCTCTGTACCATCCAACACGTTAGAACCTCCAGTGCTCCGGCCAAAAGCTTCCCATAGATTGTCATCTGAACCAAATAAAATCTTTTCTTCAGTGGGATCTAGGGAAGACACATTATGTGAAGGGGGAGCCGGCATCAGTGCTTTCTCCTGTGATGTTTCTGAAGATCCAGCTAGCTCTTGCCTCCCATTGAATACTTGCATGGATGCGTTTCTTTGTTGGGGATTCAATTGCTGCATGTTTTTCAAATTTAGTCCACTGTTTAAACCTTGGCCAGGAGCGGGACCAAACATACTTTTAGCTTGAAAATCCTGTCTGGAAGCCAAAGTTTCATCTTGCATGCTAGCCTGACCAGAAAATGTAGCATATTGATGATCAGGGAAGGAATTACCACTGGCCGATACTTGCTGCAATGCAGGCTTATCTATTTGAACATGAGAATTTTGATTAGGAGTACTTCTTGCACTAGATATAGGGACACCATAAAGAGATTGATCAACCTGCTGAGGAACCAATCCCATAAGACGTAATGCCTGGCCTTGCTCTGGTGATAACATAAGTCCGCCAGAAGATCCCTGCACAAGTGGAGATGCACCACGCTGCAGCCAGTTTGTGTTACCTTCCACAAGCTCAGACGGCCATGGATAATTCGATGCCTCGTTAATAGGAATGCCATTGATTAGAGCAGCTGAATGGTTGGGAGCTGTCTGTTTTGGGACAGGGGAAACCTGATTTGTTGAACTCTGTTGCCTTGCTTCTCGTTGCTGAAGTTGTTGCTGCCTCTGAAGTTGTTGCATTTGTGTGAACAAGAACTGTTGCTGTACTAGCTGCATGTCATTGATCCCCGACTGCTGCCTTTGCAAAGATTGCAGCATGCCAGGCTGCTGATCACTCATTTGCTGTTGACCTCCAAAAAAATCATGATTAACAGGAGATTCAATAGTTTCCAACCTTGATGAATTTTTCTTAGAAAGCTCAGGTCCATTCCCTTGCTGTGATTCAAGAATAGATATGCCTCGTGATGTTAAATTATGCCGATCAGATTCTGCATCCATTCCCAAAAAGTTTGCTTCATTCTGCCTTGGCTGGAAAAGCTGATGCCCCTGCACATAGCCATTCATTGTTGTATGCTGGTTCTGAGGAAAACTTCTGCCAAACTCAGTCCTAACATTTGGCGATGCCAAGTTGAAACTATGTGGCACTCGTAGAGAGTGACTTCCATCTCCTCTCTCAAAGTCTGATAAAACCAAAAAAAAAACATAGCAGTACGATTAAAAGCAAGTAACAGCCCTTTTTTTGGCAAGAAAAATATATAATATTCATTAACCCGAAGAAAGAGAGTACATGGCCACACGCAAGAGGGGGGGGTATGCAATCGTCAACTAGAAAGACTTGGAGAAATCATATTCAGGAATGCTTCAAACAAAGCCAGTTGTAGTAGTCCATTGGATTGGGCCAAAGATTAAACACAACGATTCGAGGATACTCAAATTCTCATCACTTTCAATTGAGGAATATTTAGCCATATGATCATGAGATCCTTAATTCTAAATGAGATCAAAGAGGGATTGGGAACAAAATCCTTTTTCAGTTGACACAACATACCCTCTGGAAGACCACACAAGCCAATAGAAACCAACGGATGAAGATGTTAACTTATTGATACCTGAATGCTGTACATTGTTGTTCTTTAAATCGGAAATAAAATGTCCACCGATCTGTCTCTGGTTTCCAACAAACAGATTGTTATTTAAACCAGGCCAATTCCCGTGACCAGCCTGTGAATGATGCTGGCCCTGAGACAAGTTCTCTTGGCCAAAGAAATTGTGGACCCTGTCTCCAACTTCGTTGCCAGGCATAGATGATCCAGCCACAAATACTCAGCAGCTAAGACTTCGTAAATAGAAAAACTACCTAAAAGAAATAAGAATAAAATTCAAGAGTACCTCAGTCCTACAACACCTTTAGATATCATAAAACAGTATGAACTTCTCTAATACAATTGACTTCAGAAACACACCTCTTTCCTGTACATTTAGTCACTCCAATCGACATGTTTCCAATACTCAAAACTTATCCTGCATATAAACAATCCAGCATATCAAAAAAATTACGATCTATAATTCAGCAGCATTGCGATGTGAAAAGTCATATCTCATAAGAAATCAAAGGTACTTCATTAAACTGTTTGTTCCTCTGTATTGCATGATAGAAAAGGGAGAAGATGCAATGATGGCTTAGATGAAGAAAAAAGGTTACATTTAAAGTGACTCTTTAAAAAGCTATCTCACTCTATCAAATAGTTTCCCTTAAAAAGTGAATACACAAGAACCAACAAAGGAACAACAAAAAAGCCTTATATTCCATTGTTCGAGTTCTATACGTTTAGCGATGCAGCAAAATGACATTTTTAGAGGGGAATGTCCAGACATCCAGCAATATTCTGAAGCTTGCTCTGCTTTAACAAGGATTACCTGAACCTATAATAAGAACTCGCTTTTGAGGATTTTTTTCATAATTTTGTTTGTTATCTTCATAACCCACAAATTGCATAGTGCAACCACCAAAGTGCAAAAACTAATATCCCCTCTTCTTTATCTTGCATCCTCCTCGAATTTATTTCTTCTTCGTATCAATTGGGCTTAGACAAGAAAAGGGAAAAACATTTTTTTTATATCAGATGCTATCTAAGAGTTGCCATTAGGTCACTCGGCTCTTAGAATCTTATGACAATCAACTTCAGCTAAGAGCTTATAAGCACTCCCAACCACAGTAATGGCATCAACAGGGATGCGTTCCTTTTTACAGGGAAAAATTAATTACAGAAGTAACTCAAATTCTGCAGTTGCACCATCATTCCTTAAAACTCCATGGAAAATTGAAGCTTTCAACCATCGCCATGAAATACCTCTCAATACTATCCACAGATTTTCAAGAAAGCCAGGACAATTTCATGCAAAACATAAGGAAATTATGTTGTTAGGATGAAGCACCCATTGTATGTATCAACGTTTTGGAGCTGTCCTTGCAAACAATAAAACTCAAATACCAAAAATTGTAGTCTTCATTTGATTCTTGCAAAGCTAAGGAAACTTCCTTAATGATGATTGGAAAGCCTTTTCTTTTTTTTTTGATTCTTAAGCCTCCTCTTCCAACACCACAGCACATCTTCCACAGTCTCTGGCATAACCCATTGAAGATTCAGAATACAAAGCACATGAGACCACAGCCCACTAGCATAAGGACAATGCAACAAGACATGATTAATAGATTCCCCAGCACCACGGCATAAGAAACACCAATCTGCCAAGATAAGACCTCTTCTTCGAAGATTATCAATAGTTAAACTCCTACCAAGAGAAGCCTCCCACACAAAGAATGAAACTCTCAGAGGACACAAGGACCTCCAAACCCCCCTCCAAGGGAAAGAGATACCAAGCCCACCTCTAATCAAGCCATACATCGACTTCACAGAGAACGTCCCATCCTTATTGTCCATCCAAACCATCCCATCATCCTCCCCTCTGCTAACAACACCCCCATACAACAACGCATAGAAAGAACTAAAAACCGCCATCTCCCAATCATTAGCCGCTCGAGAGAAGGGTACATTCCACACCACCTAAGCACCATCATCCACCAAACAATCCGCCACCATAGCCTCCTTGGAACGAGATAAAGAGAAGACCAAAGGGAAAGCAAGACTCAAAGGCTTATCCCCACACCACAGATCATGCCAAAAGCGGATATTAACACCATTCCCTACCTTAAACCGAATATGTTTGCTGAAAGTGCTCCACCCTTTACTAATGTAACTCCACAAACTAACCCCATAAGAGTCACGTGTAGACCTCGTACACCAACCTCCCCTCGAACAACCATATTTTTCAGCAATCACCGTTCTCCACAACGTATCCCGTTCCAACGCAAACCTCCATAACCATTTCCTGAGTAACGCCATATTAAATAATCTGATTGGAAAGCCTTTTCTCCTTGTCTAAACAGAAGTATTGGAATTTTAAGTTTCCACTCTCAAGACACCAATGCTGAATTCTACTCTTCGCCAACTTTGAGACTCCAATGATGCCCTGTAAGTGGCCTGCTGGCCTAAGGAAACTCTAAAGTTTTAGAGCTCTATCCTCTCATTCTTCTCCCTCTCTATTATCTTCTCTTTTCTTTTCCTTTTTTTTTAATCTTCAATGCTGATGTGCAATGCAGACTCATCAATCACCTATGATTCACATATAAGGCCAACTTTTTAATCGCCACGACCAAGGAGAAAGCCACATTGCCCTCAAAGAGCGGGAAACGGGGATTTTTCCTTGGTTGCAATCCATCCCACAGCTGGTCGGCCTCGCACGAGCACGGCGATGGAGAGGTTGCCTAGGCCACATCTCCCTCCCGTGGGGGTGGGGCATGTCTCCCTCGACTACACCACCCACACACGGGCAGTGAGGATCTACCTCTAGCCTCACCTTCCAAGCAAAGTGTGACAGATTCAAAAATAAATAATCCAGATGAAGCATTTTTAACCTAGTGGGACATAAAAAGATTTATAACAAATCAAATTGACGAGATACTCAAATTAGAACCTGAAACTTAAATCGTACCCACTTTCCAAACATGCCCCTAGAATTTTGTGAAAATCATGCACATAATTTTTTCAATAGCTATCTTCATAATAATGTTTGGTCTATGATTATTCTAGAATTAACTAATATGAGGATACTGATCAGGTTTCTAAGGCTTTCAGTTTACTTCTCTGTTTTCTGCTAGTCTTTCCTAATAGCCGAACAAGACTTGCAATGTTGATTGAGTACATATTCAATGATCTAAGTTTGAGGCAAGGGTTTCTTAGAGTGTTCTTCTCTCTCTATCTCTCTCTCAGATTTCTTCTTTAAAGCATTCTTACTGTTCATACAGCCCCTCGACAGCATGGACATTGTCAGTTTTTGGTTTCTTTGCAACCCCAAATCCAGTTGTTTTCCTCACCTATCAAAAAAACAAGTTAGCCATCAAATGCCCATGAAACCAGCCATAACATAACTTAAGTTCGCTGAAGCCCATGATTCTCCAAGCTGTCATCATCTGTTTCCACCACCAAATTCCAGACTTTTTGAACCCTAATTCAATCTACAAATGCTAATCCTTTCTCTCACCGCAACAAACACCAGGATTTTCTTTCTTTCCCTATCATAAAACCCAGCACAAGCATTCAGAGAAAGAGTCCTCTGATGCGTACGATCCAAACACAAATGCTAATTTAATTTAATTTATCATGGTAATACCATCTCCACTCCCTAAACATCTATCACATTTATTTCCTCAATGTTCACATCCCTATTTGGATTTGCATTCCTAAGTATCTTATACACCTACTTATCCAAAAAAAAAGTATCTTATACACCTATCACCATGAATTTTCCAAAAAAAAAAAAACTACACCTATCACCATGAAATACCTTGGATCAATTCTCATCACCAACTCATATTCTCATTCATTCCTAACAATTTAAAATAAAACGATTTTTATGCAAATCTGGTGAAACTCTGGGTACGTTCGTTTTCACCATTTTTTCAGGATTCTAAGTATATTCACAATTCTACCACCGAACATATTCAGAATTCAAACACAAAAACCAATACATTTTACACAATCTCCAACAACTTTTTAATTTTTTATTCAACATAAATTTTTTCTCTCTATACTTTTTCACATAACTCCAATACTTTTTTATTAAACAATTACATCAAATCATTTCTCTCTCCACTTTACACAAACACCAATAAAACACTATTCAACATAAAAATTCACAACTTCTCTAAAATCCTACATTTTTTCTCAAAACGAACATCACCTCTATTTTTCATGTTGCTTCTTCATTAATTGCAACAACAAAAAATAAGCATCATGTCCATAATTCACTTAACCATGAAAACACAGAACAGATCCAACCGTTTCACAAGCCATGCAGCACTGTTCTACTTTGATAAATTCTGCTGTTATCAGATAAATCCAGTTTCACTGGAATAAGTACCTTAACGTGGATCATCATAATGCAACAACTTAAGTTGCAGTGGTTAATTACTAGGAAGGCCCATTCACTCTTGTACAAGGAGAAGACATCGAAAGATCAAACTTCACTTCTGCTACCAACAACAACGGCTGAAGATAAATTCAGAATTTACTACATTCAGGCCATGAAACTATCGAGCAGTAGTCAATGCCACCATACCCAAGTCACCAAATCCCAACACCACCAAAATCCAAACATCCCCAGACAGGAGCAAATACAAAACGTATCTACCACATACATCTCACAGTACCCCTTCTTCTTGTTCGGTCACTGTGTGGTTGTATGCCATGGAGAAGGAAAATAATTATTCAATTTAATGCTATACTTCCCCTATTCGGAAACCAGAGCCTTCTAATATTTATGAAAAAAGGTGTAACTAAGCCTGGTACAACCATTTCCTGCAAAATAATAAAAAGAAAAGAAAGAAAGAAACCTCGTAAGACAAAAAGGCTTGGGCAGAGCCGCAAGTTTTTTTTTCAGGAAACAAACTCAATCTTATCCCTTTTACTCTATTTCCACAGCAACCAAACGAAGTCTCAAGCCGCAAATTTCCTCAAAATCCAGCATTTGTAACCGAGACACATAAGATCGAGAAGACAACACAACAATTCCAAGTGACACGAGTGATTAAATCAACGAAGCTAGGTAAAACGACATTAGGAGCTGCGGGAAACCTGCCCAACCCTAAAACACCAAAACCCTAGCATAGATTTGCTCTTGAATAGAAATGGTCCTCGGAAAGAGAAAATTAGGGTTTTTAAACAGAGAAAGAGGAGCTTTGAACTCACAGTGACGTTGAGCAGTCTCCATTGAAGTTCGGAACCGATCCTCTGAGAGTGTCTTATTGCAACGCCTTAGGGCTTGAATCGAAGAAAGGAACGGACGCCTGAGAGAGTTAGATAAAGTGATCGAAATAGTGCGAAATTTTCAACGAACTGATAAACAAAACTGAGGTTCGGGCCGAGGGTAGGGCTCGGGGACGAACCGGGCTGGTTCGGATCCGAAGCAGAGGGGTTTGGTATCTTGGTGAGAGGAAAGCGCTTTGTTCAATAGGGGCTTGGAGGGGAAGAGAGACGGAAATGGCAAAAAGAGCATGTGAAGAGTTGTTAAGAGTAGGGAGAGAATTAGGTGGTCCTGCAATTACATTGTGCCACGTCGCAGTGGAGCCCCCCTAAGGGACTTTTTACGCCGTAGGCATTATATGATTGGATTGGTCCAAACCGTTGATCTGCAATGCAATTTTTACATGATATGTTTATAGAAGGCCTTTGTACCAGCTGCTTGTCTTCAAAATTTACGAAACATGACACGCTAATATTAAGGAAATATTTTCGTTTTAAACTAAATTAAAAATTAAGTAAACATAAATAAATAGATGATTTGTGATTGTCAAAAATGTGTCATATGTCTACTTGTCTTCAATCAATCTGCTCTTTAAAATAAAATTGAAGGCCTTTGTACCAGCTACTTGTCTTCAATCAATCTGCTCTTTAAAATAAAATCTGATTGTCAAAAATGTGTCATATGTCTCGTTTATATTCACTTATTTGTACCCGCTACGGGTGTAAATTGATGAAATTTAATAATTTTAAAACTTAATATGTCAAATGTTGTAGTTTAAATTTTTATTTGAGATTGATTTGATACTTAGGAATGCAATTGGCTTTTCCCTTAAATTATATTCACTTATTTTATGAATTTCAATTTATAAATTTCAATAATTTGAAAATTCAAGGAATTTGTGATTGCAGATGAATTGAATTATTGTTGCTTTTGTTATCGTCCAGATAAATCTTACTCCTTCCTCAATTACAACCTACTCAGTTGATAAGCCTTGATACCTCTTTTACTATGCATGAGGGATTACTTAAATTTACCTTTAGGTTATGTTCGGTTGAGTGTTTTTTTTAGGATTTGAATCCTATTTTTATATTTATATGTCGCACATCACAAAATACATGTATTCTAATACAACAATTTATTATCTTTTTACAAATATCAATCTATTTTAATAACTTCTGCACGCATATAAATACTACTTTAATATGACCTAAATATTCACAATTTTATCATAATCCTACAAATTTCTTCCAAACGAACATCACCTAAAACTAGAGCACGCAATATATAATCCAAGAAAATAACTTTTGGAAACTTTATCTTGATACAGAGAGATTCGACTCGAGTTCTACTTGTATTGACTCCATCTTAGGGTGGGTTTGTTTTGTAAAATTTTAGTGTTGTTAAAATTTTAAGTATTGTGTTTAGTGAACAAGTGAAGAGAGAGATAGTTTTTTATATTTTTTGTAGTGAAAAATAATGATTTGATAGGAAAGAGAGATTATATTGTAATATTTTATTGTGTTCAAATTTTAGAGTGTAAAATTTTATAACACAAACGCAACCTTAAAATATTAGAGGACAACAATAAGTGCCTTCTTTTGACCCAAAACCTCATAGTAAAACTGGCCGTGGAGAAAGCTTTAAATAATTCAAGGAGTCATCGACTTTGAGCTTAGCTCGTGCTCATCTGAGTAGTCAACATTCTTGACTGGAGATTCCCAGTAAACAAACACTGAAGTCAATGTTGACTTTAAGTTGCCAGTTGATGTGAGTCAAGAATTGCATTCCAGCAATAATAAGCTGGAGATGTCAGAGAGAGTTATACCCCCAACAATTGCTCCTACTAACTATCTATTAGACATATTAGGGCCAAAATAAGTGTATAATTATAATCACAAAATCATTTCAGATAGATAATTCGGAAAAAATATTATTAAAAAAACGCTCATTACAAAGGTCTTATAATGCTGAAATATTCACTTATTTAGTATTTAAAAGAAAATCATTAATTTTTGTCTTATAATTATAGGTTAAATATTATTTTGAGTGATCAAACAATCAATTGCTTCATATTAAGAGGGTGTTCGGTTAGTAAGTTTTTTGAGAATTTTTTGTGTTTTTAGAATTTTCGGTGATGTTAACTTTATTGGTATGCGTGTTTTAGTTATTTTTATGTAGTGTTAAAGATGATGTTTGTTGTAGAATTTTTTGTATTCTGAGAATTCAAAAAAATCCTGATGATTTTATTTAAACCAACATGCTCTAAACTACTAAATTTTATTAATATTATTCAACTTGTCGGTATTATGTGACGTAACTTATTTTTCTGTACATTTAATATTTTGTCCAATTTTTTAAAAAATCGTTTATTAATGATGCTTCTTTGCCATCTGGCTGATCAAAAATAAATAAATATGCCAATAGCTGCTTGTACCGTTGTACGGTTTTAGTTAGACACCATAGGCGCACACAAATTAAATGATGCTGCTAGAAGTCTTCATCAGGTGGGGATGGCCGATGGGAATGGCTACTACAGTCTACAGATGTATATTGTGGAATTGACCAACTTCAAAGAGCTTAGCTAGCAAAGGAGTGTAAAAGAAGCCACACCGTTTCAGCCCCAAAAAAAATCTTTTTTCTTGAGCAAAAAATAAAAATAAAATCTAGCCACTTCGATTGAAAATGTTATTCCTATGGGCAAATGAGTTAACTTGAACAATTCAAAAAAAAAAGAGAGAGAAGAATAATGGGGTAAAACCGTAAAATCATACTTAGCCTCCTAAGTTTTGGCAAAAATCAAGTTGCTACCATTATTTTTCAATCCAATAATTCGAGACCTCTATCTTTCAAAACATGTCAATCTTCGCCCCCGTCTAAATCAGACGTTAAGTCCGACGGAAAAGCATGCAAAATGACCGAAATGCCCCTCAAAGGCTAATTTTTTAAAAAATAAATAGAAATAAAATAAATTTAATAAATGAATTAAAAATAAGTATATTATTGAAATAGAGCTTCGATAGTTTTATTTAAAAAATAAAAATATCATTTTTTATTAATGAATTTTTTAAATTTTTTTAGTAATTTTATTTTGGAGGGGCATTTTGGTCATTTTTCACATTTTCCGTCTTATTTAATGTCTAATTTAGACGGGGGCTAAGATTTATAGATTTTGAAAGATACGGATCTCAAATTGTTGGATTGAAAAATAAGGATAACAACTTGATTTTTGTCCAAACTTAAGGGGCTAACTATGATTTTACCCCAATAATAATTATATCACATGTGTTCACCTCTAATCGCCATAATACACTTATTTAAAATGGAAGATCTCTAAAATTTTTTTAAAAAAAATATTTACAATCCCATTATCTCGTTATTACTGTCATTTAACGATGGAAGTTGACATCTATAATTTGCAATTAGTCAATAAAAAATTGTTATTAACTTAAGGGCATGTTTGCCAAACTAGATTTTGTAGAATTTTTGCAGGTTTTAAGGGTGTGTGTTTGGATGGGAAAAAAATTGATATTGATTTTATTTTATTTTTTATCAGAGATAGTGTAGATTTTTTGGGAATTTTTGAAAAAGTTATCAAAGTTTGTAAAAAATTATTGAAATTTGTAAAAAAAAATGTCAAGTTTGTGAAAAATATTAGAATTGGCGAACAAATATTTTAAAAAGTATGTGCCATCCAAACAAAGCCTAACATTTTTTAGATGGAAGCATGAATTTTTGTCTCAAAAGTTTATATTTTTTTCGATTTTCATACCAAATAAGGGATCCACAATCTTTTTTTGTCATATTTATTTTAATTCTGAAAAATAAAATAAAATTTCAAACATATATTCTCATCATCAAATCGTCTATTTCTATCATAATATACATACAAAATAATCAAATCATTTATAGCTTCATTTTTTTTATCAACTCATAAAACTCCAAAATTTCTCAATATCTCTCAAACACACTTCAAAGTTTTCACTACCTTTTCACAAAATCAAACAAAACACTAATCTAACTAAGGTTATGTTTGTGTTTAAATTTTTTTGGTATTGGGTTTAATGTTGGTATTGGGTTTAGTGAAAAAGTGAAGAGAGAGATAATTTTTTATATTTTTTTATGGGAGAGAGAGATTATATTATAGTATTTTATTGTAAGTTGGTGAAATATTTTGTAAAATTTTTGGTGCAAACGCACCCGAAATTTTCACGAAATCACTAAAGTCTATAAAACTTTATACTTTACCCAAGAAAAAAAAAGATTGCTGTCGTGTTATTTCGGGTTGTTATTTGTTTTGTTATATGCAAGTATTTTGGGTTGAAGAGAACATTATATTTAGGGTAAAAATTAATCAGCTCCAATTTATTTTATTACATTTATATATTTAAAAAACAATCAATTTTAGTCCTTGGTCACTACATCAAAATTAACAAAATATCTCCAAAGACAAATTATTGTAAAAAATTATAATATATAAATTAAAAAAGTAATAATTTTTTTTATATAAAATATAAAATTATATTTCATTTATTTTTTAAAAAACTTCTATTCATTGTTTTTGTAATTTTATTTTAGAATAATATTTTAGTTAATCTATATCACTTTTTTTGGTCTGATTTAAATTAAATCAAACTTTTTATCGGGATTGATTTTTTCCGCATAAATATGAGCGGGCAGTAACATCTTTTACCTTCGGGTTGTTTAAACGCAAGCAAAAATTGAGCAGAGCCCCCCCTGATCCGCTGAATCAGACGGAGAGTTCTCTCTTAGAACTGACCTAAGACCTCAGCACACGCCGCGGCGAGGAAAAAATTTGAGAGAGACGCAGAAGATGGGGGAAGAGAAGCGGCATCAGATGATGCAAAATCTGTTTGGCGATCAATCGGAAGAGGAGGAAGAGATTGATTCCGAGCACGAGTCCAATCCCCAGCCCAATTACGCCTCTGTAAGAAATTCTCCTCTCCCTCTCTCTCTATCTGTCTTCATTGATACTATAGAGATACAAACGAAAATTGCATATACAAGTTCATCCTCCAAATGCTATAATTTATCAATTTAAGGACATTCTTGATTAGGCTATGGATCTAGTTCTCATGTTGCGGCCTTTTGGGTGTCCAGTAGAAGTTTACCGACCTGGCTCTTCAATCATCTTTCCGTCCGGATCTACAACTTTTTTTTTTTCCATAAGTAAGCCAATCTTATTAGAGAAAAGAAAGTTGACAGTACAAGAGACTATACTGACAATTACGAAAGCATACAAGCTAAAAAACTGAGAAAATCCGGAAAATCCATAAAAGGATTGCCTAAACCCGAATTAGCCCATAAAGAATGCAACCCAAAACCCTGCAAACTAGCCAAAGACACAGCCATGTCCTCAAAACAACGCCCATTCCTTTCCCTCCACAAACTCCACCATATGCAAGCTGGAATCATCTTCTAAATAGCCGAAGCAATTGGATCCTCAAACTTCCGCTTCCAACAGCGCAACACGTCCACTACCTTCCTCAGCATTACCCCATCATAGTTAAGAATGCTCAGCACATGCCCCCACAACCCTCCCGTCCGGATCTACAACAAAGTAGTTATAGACGATTTAGGCTAAGTTACTGTTGATTCAAGGAGTAATATCTGTTTATGGGGGTTCTTGTTTTATTTATGTGTCTGAGGTAGAACTACTACTAGAAACCGATATTACATGTTTCGGGTTTGGGTATTATGTTAATTTTATTTGCTGATTATATAAATAGTCACTGGTGTTTATTTTGTGTATGCTTACTCATTTTGACATTCTGGTTTTGGAAGCTATTTTTTATTTTCTTCAAGTTTGTCGTCACTCGGGTCATGAAGCGAGGTCTTTTTGAATGAAGTGGATAATGAATTAACTAAGCGCACTTACAGTTACAGGTAGTAATTTGTGTTTGAGTAATAAAATTGAGCTTTGCAAAGATATATCTCCCTTTTCTGGCAACCAAATGAAATGCGAAGTGCTATTATTTAATACCTAAAGGTTTTTTTTTAATGTAAAATCACATCTAGGAGTATTATCACCTGTTGGTTTTTTCTGCCCATATCCTCTGCTTTTTTTACTTGTTAAGTATCCTAATGTGACAGCTTTGTTTCCAGGATGAAGCAGAGGGAGGGCTGGAGCCTGAGGCTGAAGGTGAAGGTGAAGTGGAGGGGCAGGGGGAGGCAGAAGTAGAGAGTGAAGGTGAATTGCAGGACGTAGATCCTAATCCTGGCGAAAGTGAAGGTGAAAGAGATCAAACCTCCCAAGAAGTAGAAGTTGGCGGTCGAAGAGAAGAAAGTGAAGGAAAAGATACTGACAGTGATGAAAAAGAAGAGTATGGTCAAAGAGTAGTAACAAGCAAGAGACGTGATGTAATTGAAAGTGGATCTGAGGAGCACCACTATCCTGATAATGAAGATGACGATGTTGAACAGGGTAGAAGTCCAAGGTAATTTGCATATAAGTACTTCTGTCTCTCACACACAAACCTATTCAATTCTTGCTTGAAGAATCTCTTGTTGTATTTGCTTTCATATGGTTTTTCAATCTGTTTTGTCAATGTATATTTTTGGAGGTTTTTTTCTGATTCTTCATGCCCATTTTCTGTTTCTACTTTTTTAGTTTCTGTTCATGTGTATCTCTTGTCAGCCCATTTATAGTTGTATACTGGATGGGTATTTAAGGGCATTGGGTTCATAGGTGCATTCATTTAGAGCAACTCAACTTTCGAGGATATCTTTGATAGGCTTTTGGCCGTGAGAGCTTACAATTAGCCAAATATGCAATTAGATGAATATGGAAATAACTGGTATTAGGGAAGAGAGAGAGATATAGTGTGAAAGCTGAATGTGCAATTAGCTGAGGAAGGAGATCCAAAAGTATAAGACAAGTTTTCATCATTAGATACTCAGGTTTAAGTTTGCTTATGTACTCCTGTGTGCTTGGACCTTTTTTTCTTCTTCTTCTTCTTGCATTTATATAAAAACAAAACATTATTGATAATACTATAAATCTTCTGTTGAGAAAATACTGTGTCAAGTAGCAATGTATTGAAACTATCATGAGAAACTTGACTTTTTATCTGCAGATACCCGGAAGAAGAGAAGGATCAGACTCATGTTTCACATGCTGCTGTTCGTGATGTTTTTGGTGAGTCTGACGATGAAGAAGCAGCTGAATATGCGGTTCACGATGACATTGAGCGAGATTCAAATGTGAGTATCAGATGTCAAGATGCAATGCTACTTGAAACTTTGAATTTGCTGATGTTCTTAGAATCTATGTTTATTCATGCTCGAAATATGATAGAAAGCATTTTCTGTCATAGAGATCTCCTATGGAAGAGGAGGGAAGCTATGGGAAGGGTCTAAGACCTGAGGATATAGTTGCTGATGAAGATGCTCAGTATGACTCAGAAGAGGAAAATATTGAGGCTAAAGCTAAAGAGAAGCCAGTTGGGCCCCCATTGGAGCTAGAGATTCCATTACGCCCACCTCCAGCTCGTCCAGAAAAGGTATATGCTTTGTTTATTGTGCTCCTATATCGTTTACATGATTTACATGGTCTACATATATAGTTGAGTGACCCTTTAGGGAATATATGTGCATTATACAAGTAGATATGGGTTTTATCTTTTTTTTTTAATCGCATAAAGTTTGACATAAAATCAGTTCGGATTGTGCGCTTGATTGTGATAATCCCTTCATATTTTAATAATGTTCTCATCTGCACATGCTATAGAATTAGTAGGTGGCCTGTATAGGATGCACTTTTGCAGGTGAAGGTTAAGGTTTGGGACCAACTTTAATATGGGAAAGATATTGGAAAACTGCATTTTACTTGACGGTTGGCAATAATTTGCTAAATTGTTCCAAATCATGTTGGCAATGGTGTCATATACATACATGATAGAGGTATCAAAATGTATATGAACAAATCTTGCTATATTCTTCTGCAGCTCGTCCAGAAAAGGTATATGCTTTTTTAGTTGCTTCTAAGAAGCTTTGCATAGCTTGGTTCTTCGTAACTATTGCATTCAGATCTTTCTTATAGAAAGGATACCAAATATTTAATTTCAGGAATTGGTGAAAAAATTGTAATGCTCTGGTGTTATCTATTTGCAGATGAACATGATCAAAGTTTCTAATATAATGGGCATTGACCCAAAACCATTTGACCCTAAAACATATGTGGAAGAGGATACCTTTGTGACAGATGAATCTGGATCGAATAGACGTATACGCTTGGAGAACAATATTGTACGCTGGAGGACTGTCAGAAATCCAGATGGCATGACATCTGTAAGTTTTCTTTTATTGTCATCTCTTATGGATACAAACACATATAACTCATGGAAAGGAAAACAGATAGATACACGATGTCTGTTACGATACAAATGCATCATAATAAAGTTGGCAAACACATTTACTCATCGAAAGGAAAACGGAAGTCAAATGTGTTAGGACAAATACAACTCTTTAGAAAGGAGTTATCTCTTACATTGTGTATTCAGTTGGAGATTGTTTGAAATGTTGGATTCTGTGATAACTTTTTTTTTTGGGAACAATACCTGACTGACATTAAATGTTGAAATATCGAGCACAATACCTGGCTGACATTAATTGTTGTACTATTTTTTTATGGCTGCTTCTTTAAAATGCTTTTGCTGAAGTAAATTTAGAGAGCTTTTCCGCAATCATTTCTAGTGACCTTCTTTATGCACAATTTATTGTTGGGTATAGATTTTCCTATAATGAGTGTATTATATAGAGTGTTTCTTCAAACTATTTCATTTAACTATTTTCTTTAGCATTGATCCTGAATTTTGGCTGTTCTTCGGCTTTAATCTGGAAATTGATTTGACTTTACTGTGGAAGCACATTTTGCACTTTACTATTCAACATTTTCCTTATATTTCATTTAGCGTTTTAATATTTCCTTGTGATTTGCAGTATGAAAGCAATGCACGCTTTGTGAGGTGGTCCGATGGCAGTTTGCAGTTATTAATTGGAAATGAAGTTTTGGACATATCTGTGCAAGATGCGCAACATGATCAAGCACATCTTTTTCTTAGACATGGAAAGGTGAGTTGACATCGGGTATCGTATCTCTGGTCTTTAGTTATTATTTATTCATACCTCGTGTGATCCACAAATATACTGTGTTTAATCATTTTACTTTTTTTGCCCCCTTATCAAATCAAGCTAACTGCTTAATGTACTTGAGAGCCTTGAGTAATTAGTCTACTAGGATGCACCAACTTTCTTTTACCCTCCACTCTATCTCTGTGGCATATTTAACTGAGTCAAAAGCTTCTGTGAGATTTGAAAAGGGAATGGAAATAGACTGAGATTATACCATGTGTAAGTTATTGCTTAAATCTTTTTCATCTTTCTTCTTTTTGTGTATGTCCTTATTTTTGTATTTTTGGTGTTGCTGGCAATACATAGTTTTGTGTATGATTTTCATTCAAGATTTTCCAATAGAGAGAATTTGTGACTTCTGGTGTTGGTATTTATAAGTTCATATGTGACTGCTTTTGTACTATGAATTCCGATGCACATTGCGGATGTTCATGCATCTTTCTTGTCTCAAGGTTTAGGATTATTTCCTCCCCCTAATTTAGAGTTTATTGCTATTTCTTTATGGTTTGCTTTCTCTGGCGCCAAAGGTAAAGATTTTGGGATCCCTTTTAGACTGCCTTTACTATTCTAGGACCTGAATTTTAATCCAGGAAACTCTTGGACTGGATGCAGGGACGGAAACGATGGAGTTGATTTTATAGAAGTTGTCACATGTTCTTTTAGCAAACTAAAGTATAGTGTATGAATTCTGACGAGAATATTCTAATTTAAGGTCACCTCTAGATCAGCAGGAATAGAAGTTACCCTTTCAGAATAAGATCTGGCTATTAATGTATATGACTAAATACTTTTTATTGATTTTGGTTTGTGATATCTGAAGCCTGATTCTAGCCTGCAAAGATTGGCCATTGTAGTAGACGACCTTGTATGTGATTTCTTCTTGTAGGGTCATCACTTATTGTTGTACTTTGTATTTAAAGCATGCACGGTTTCTCCATAATCTGTTTTGAACTTGATAAAATTCTTAATCTGAATGTGCCATGCTTGTAGGGAATCCTACAATCTCAAGGAAGGGTTTTGAAGAAGATGAAATTTATGCCATCATCTTTGTCATCTAATTCTCATAGACTGCTGACTGCTCTTGTTGACTCACGGCATAAAAAGGTTTATAAAGTCAAGAACTGCATCACAGACATTGATCCTGAGAGGGAAAAGGAGGAAAAAGAAAAGGTAATAGCTGCATCAGGTAGCAATGTGTGTTTTCTATTGAGTGTCTTTCGCTTCATATCCCTTTTTCTTATCATAGGCTGAAAGTCAAACGATCAGAGCAAATGTACTTCTTAATCGGAAGAGGGAAAAAGTAAGCCGGAAATACACCCCAACTGTAGACAGGAGGCGCCAACTTTCTCCTGGGTTCTTGGAGGATGCTCTTGATGAGGTCAGCTCTTGCTCTTACCATGTACTCATGTAGAAGACGAGCAGGAAAAAAAGTTGAACACTTGGTTATGAATTCAGATTTTGTCAGAACATTCTCAAATAATTAGGCTGGTCTTTTCCCTTTTGGGGACCATGAATATCTTTTTACTGTGGAAAACCCTAAGGCCTTCATTTTCCTGAAATATTCTGGTGTGTCTGTCCAAGCCTGAAACAATTATCTTAATTGTCAACCGTTATTTAGGATGATGAGACAGATTATTATGATTCTCGACGTTCTCACCGCCACTTTGAGGAGGATTTGGAAGTGGAAGCTCGAGCTGAGAAACGCATTATGAATGCTAAGGTCTCAGGATTTGGCTCTCAAGTAAATCTTTTTTTTTCCTCTTATCTTTTCTAAAAGGATGTGATTTAAAGCTAAAATAAAGTTCCACTTTTGGTGTTTCAGTCGCAGGGGCCCAAAGATATCCCTCGCAAGTCATCCCTGCCAACTGCTAAATCATCTCGGCGCCCAGTGGATTTCTCTGACAGTGAAAGAGAGGAATCGGAGTATGAAAGTGATGGGGAGGAAGATGAGATGTCTCCCCCACGTAAGAGGGTTGAGGAGCCACTGCAGGAGTATGAAGAAGAGGAAGACGAAGAAGAAGAAGAGCATGAGGAAGAGGTAGAAGCGAAAGAAGCAACAGAGGAGGAGGAGGAGGCTGAGGTATGCCTTTTTCTCTGGTTATCCCAAATGTCCATACTTCAATGATACAGCCGTCTCTGTGATACAGAGATAGATAAGTGGGTCCGGAAGTGTTCCAGGAAATGTAACATTGCGTCTTGCATAAGTAGATATTGCAAAACCATGAAATAAACTTTTATTCATCACCTCATTGTTGAATGTTTTTCAGGAGCCAAAGCAGAAGGGTAGGGAATTTGGAGGCAGTCTCAAACGCAAGGGGATTGAGTCAGATGAGGATTCTCCCCCAAGAAAGCAGACATCACACCGCCGCATGGCAGTTGTTTACGATAGTGATGAGGAGTGAAAACTTGCTTCAGCTTATGACCTCATAAGTGAGTATCTCCATAACTTGTATATATTGAGACTAGTTGTTTTTCATTTGTGGTCATGCTTGCTGCCATAGTTGGATTGGAGATGAACTCGGCACATTCTTGAAGAAGGGTTTACTGATTATGTGGGAAACACTTTCTGTAATCACCGTCATGAATACGGAAAAGCATATTCAAATTTGTTTTGGTTGAAATCAGATTGCACTGGTGATTGCTTCCTCCTAATTCTAATTGTTTCTCGTGTTCCTCTTGTAAACTCTCTTATCTCGCATTGCGCCAAAATTGAAGATAAAACTCACTTTTATAGTCTGTTCATTTACCCTTTTTTTTTGCCCCGTGTGGTTGGCTAAGGTTTCCAAGCCTAATTCTTTGTTTGTTTCAGCAGAACACTGAGAATGAATGGTCATCTACCATCTTCGAAATTGGCGTTGCCATAGAATAGATTGTAACCTACAGCAGCGAATGCGAATGGTGGTCATTTTGTTACGCATTTTTCAAATTCCTGTCTTTTGATTGCGTTTATGTATATATCTATACAAACAAGGATTTATGTTTTAATATCTAGTAGTAGATGCTGTGAAGTTATGTAGGTTTCTCAATTTCCCCCCAATTAATCTTAAATTTTGTTTCCGAGGTAAAAGTTCTATTGGACTCGTGTCGTTGATTGAATAGTTTCCTCAGCAAAGTTATAGACTTCTGTCGGTTATAGAATTTTGTTTTGGCAGGTAAGAAATGAGGTATTCAATAAAAACAAGATTACACATGGAGACTTTCCACAATTGCAAGAGCTCTACTGGCCCTGGGAGCCGATAAGTAGTTCCTGCTCCTACAAACAAGCTCTGCTCAGACAGGATCGATTTTCCAGATTGAAATACACAAGTGACACGTACACAATTCAAGCGTCCAGCTCCTTCACACCCCCACAGGCCGCTACATAAATACTGCACCAGACAAGCCCCATTGAGATTCAGTTTGTGTTGGTCGAATCCCTTCGAGGAGATTCAGTTTGGCTTTAACAAAACATGTGAAAACAAGTGTGACCAAACTTTTCCATTTAATTGTATAAAAGTAAAGATCTCTCTTGCTTAGGATAGATCTATTAGTTCTAAGATAAATAGAGAGAGAGAGAAAAAAAGATAAATAGCAATTAAATATGAAATCTTCTATGAATCTATCTTATATAGATGTGGGCCAGAGCAATAAGAACGGATCTATCTTCTATGAACGGGTCAGGGCCGATGGCAGATTCTGGATCTTCCCTTTTGGAAGAGGGCATTGAGAAAACTGGCACTTATATAACAAGGAAAAACATAAATCCACGAATTAGGAGGATGGATGTAGTAAATTGTTTTAAGGAGAGGAACTTTTAATTTCCTCCCTTTTTTTACGGCGAGCAATTAGAGAGTTTGAAAAGGTCAAATCTTTGATGATTCCATCATATATGATTGAGTTGCTAAAACTCCGTATTCTACGTCTGAACTGAATTTTTTATGGTTATTGCGTTGTATATTTTTATCCAAGACTTGTATCATTTGATGATGCAATTTGAATAGCCAGAAACATATGAAGTGTATAGCTAACCCAATAACGAAAGTTTCGTAAGAGAACACGAGTAAAGCTACCATGAGACAAAAGATTTTCTTTCTAAAGAGATTTTCCATAGGAGGTATCGGGAATGAATTGAAAGATTTAAACGGAAAAAAAAAGATTCGACCCATAATATCTATGTTAGTTTTTCTGTTTTGCGTGGAGACGGAAACACGCACTGGTCGGTGTCTAAGCAGTATACATTGTCGTGTCGTCCAGAGTAATAGAAAAAGTTAAAGCATGTTCGTTTGCAAAAATATTATAGAATATAATATGATTCAACAAATATATAAAATGAACATTTAAAATCTCAAAAAATTCATACACAAATACCAATAACTTTTTACACAATCTTCGACAACTTTTCACACAAATTCCAATACATTTTTTAAAAAAATTATAACAAATATTATCTCTATACTTTTACACCTAATTTCAATACATTCTTATTAAACAATTACATTCATTTATCTCTACAAATTTTTACAAACTCCAACAAAAATTAGATATATTTATAACTTTTTACCAATTTTTACACAAAAATCTATAAAACTCCAATCTAAATAAATATTCACAATTTTATCAAAATTTTAAAAATCTTTACAAAAACCAACATAAGCTAAAATTACATTGACGCTTGGTGGTTTTGCCGAAGGCTCTCTGTTTTTGACTATTCTTTACTTTGTTGTCACTAATCTCGGCGGGGAAAAAGTCGAGGAAGCTTTCACATATAAAACCACCCATTTTTGTACATACTGGCTGATGATATGCAGGTAATTTAAATCTGTGGTTTATTTATTTATTTTAAATAAAAATAAATAAACACCTCTTGACTTGTTACCCATAAAATTAATATATTTGAATTAGTACAAACCAGAAAATGTTTGCTTAAGAAACCTCATCGAATCAATTACTTTTAGTGTTTGCAAACTGAAATTTTAGAAAATGATACAATTTTAATTTATGAAAATTAGTAAAAAAATAAATGAATATTTAATATAATAAAAATAATTTATTAAAAAAGAAAGAATATTTTTAATTATCATTTTATAAGAAAAATTAATTTGCAAACGCTATCCTTATTTGAAGTTGGAGAACACGTCAAAGTTGTTGGTTTTTACTCTTGCTTTATTAGCCTTCTAAACTCTCTACAGAAAAATGGTACAGGACGTGTGCACAAATCTTGCCGCGGCGAGTGGGAAACCGACGTCCTCTGTACCTGGGTGGTACGTGGGTTGTGAAGTCCCCGCTGTCAGTTTCGATCTTTGGTAGAGAGAGAGAGAGGGAGTGGGAAATTCTAGGTCGGTTAGAGCTAGCTTCTTCAAATTTAGTTCTCTATTTTAACTAAAAAGTACACTTCTCTATTTTAACTCTCAACTTTTTAAAAACACCTACAACAACTTCTCTATTTTAACCATCTACTTTTACTATTCTATTTAAATATTATTATTCAAAGATTTCTTTATTCTTTCTCTAACATTTATATTTTTAAATATTCATTTTATTGTAATAGTTATATTTTTAAATATTTGTCTTATTCTAAAAAGGCAGATTTTTTAATTTTTATCTTTTTCAAATAGTCAGCAAATAGACGTGATTGCTAGGAGGAATTCAAATAGAGGGAGAGTGTGATTGCTGGGAGGAATTCACGCTGGGAGGAAGAATAGAAAAAGAAAGAGAGGGAGATGGTGAGAACGGGGAGGAAGAAAAGAAAGAGAGGGAGGGAACGTGTGTGTTCGGCGGAAGAAAAGAGAAAGAAAAATAAGAAAAAATAAAAAATATTAATATTAATATTTTATTATAGAGAAGTGAACAATGGTTATCTAAATATAGAGAACCACTGTTCACATGTTAAAATTTTTAGCTAAAAATTGTTAGAATAGAGAAGCTACTACATAGTATTTTTTGGCTTTTTGGTTAAGTTGGTTCTCTATTCTAACCAAAATGTTAGAATAGAGAGTCTACTAGGAATGCTCTTATATTCGTGAGTAAAAAGGTAACATTTTAAAGAATTTGTGGATATTTACGTTGAAGATTGTTTTATTAGTATTTGTATAAAGTGAAGAGGTAAATAATTTGATGTAATTGTTTAATAAAAAAATATTGGAGTTATGTGAAAAAGTACAGAGAAAAAATTTATGTTGAATAAAAAATTAAAAAATTATTGTAGATTATGTAAAATGTATTGATGTTTATGTTTGAATTCTGAATATATTAAGTAGTAATTTTGTGAATATACTTATAATCTTAAAAAAATTATGTGAAAACGAACATATCCGATTCTACTAATCAAATCAGAACTATGTTACAAAGAAAAAGAATGAAAAATAATAAAAAAGAAATAGATTTGCAAAAGCTAGTAGTTCCTAGCGACACTCGTCACCGCCTCCCGTTTCGTTCTAGACGTCTCTCTTGCTCAACAAAATGGAGTCCTGCCCTCTTCCTTTACTCAGGTTGTATTTGCATGAAAAAATTTATAAAATTTTTCGCCAACTCACAATAAAATACTACAATATAATCTATCTCTCATCAAATCATAACTTTTCACTACAAAAAATATAAAAAATTACGTGTCTTCACTTTTTCACTAAACCATACCATCACTAAGGTTGCGTTTGTCACTAAAATTTTACCCAAAATTTTATCTCTCTCATAATAAAATACTCCAATATAATCTCTCTCTCTTCCATCAAAAAATATAAAATATTACAAAAACTATAAAATATTACCTCTCTTCACTTTTTCACTAAACCCAATACCAACACTAAACCTAATACCAAAAATTTTACCACACAAACCCACCCTAAATCCAGTACAAAAAATTTTAAAACACAAACATCACCTCACTGGGTGCGCACACAGCGGGAAGAATTTCTTTTTCCCGTTTCCATCAAATCAAAGCGTGAATCTTCCGTCTTCGCAAAGAGCAAGTCGTATATAACAATCCAACGAATTTCTTCTTAACTTCGATATATATCTCCCGAAACGGTAAGGAAAAATTCTCTCTTACACTCTCTGGGCGTTGGTTTTTGTTATGCGCAAAAGGAATGTTTGTTGTTATTCACTAATGACACGTTCTGTGTTGTTTGTCCTTCTAATGTCGCTGGTACGTTACTACTTATGTTCATGTTTTCTTCTGAACTTCTCGGATCATATTGTGTAGAATTTAGTTCTAACGTGTATTGTGTGTTCAAAACACTTATATGCTATATAGTTTTTGGTGGTTTCTGTTATCGATTTTGTTACAGTGCTTGTGGTGATCATTTTCTCTTTTTGTTTAAAAATTTCTTACGGCATCGACATTCGGGATGCTGAACGATTGCCGTCAGGGATAATTGAGCAACCTCTTATGTTGTTATTGCTACTAATTTGAAAGTACAAAATGCAATCAATATACTTTTGCCTTGTATGTAATGTTGTAGGTTTAGACGAGTATGGAATGATTTGTTATATTCTCCCACCCGTTTCCATGACATGGGAGAGAGAGCTGCAGGTTCATTGTGTTTTTGTTTTACAATCTTCTCCCTTTTCGGATGACACTGTTAGTAGTAAATTTATTAAATACAAGTACTAGAGGAAAGGTTTCTAATATTTTGACTTTTCCGATTACAAGAATCCTCCTCCTTCGAAAGAGTCCTGTTCTCTGTGGTTCCAGCCTTATGGTTCTAAAATTTGACAATGTTTGTTCTATCATTGTCTGCAGTTGCTAATTGAGAAGCAAAGATGAATCCGGACAAGTTCACCCACAAGACCAATGAGACCATTGCCGCTGCTCATGAGCTGGCGATGAGTGCCGGTCACGCCCAGTTCACTCCTCTCCATCTCGCGGCTGCATTGATCTCTGATCCTTCTGGCATCTTGAGCCAAGCGATTGCCAGTGCTGGTGGTGGTGAAGAAGCCGTGAAGTCTGTGGAGAGAGTGCTCAACCAAGCGTTGAAGAAAATCCCATCTCAGTCCCCTCCCCCAGATGAGATTCCAGAGAGCACAAGTCTTATCAAAGCGATTCGTCAGGCACAAGCAGCCCAAAAAGCTCGTGGGGACACCCACTTAGCTGTTGACCAGTTCATTCTCGGGCTTCTTGAAGATTCTCAAATTCAGGACTTGTTGAAAGAAGCTGGTGTTTCTCCCACAAGAGTAAAGTCGGAGGTTGAAAAGCTTCGTGGAAAGGAAGGAAAAAAGGTGGTGAGTGCTTCAGGTGATACGACATTCCAGGCTTTGAAAACTTATGGGCGTGATCTTGTTGAGCAGGCAGGAAAGCTTGACCCAGTCATTGGCCGGGACGAGGAGATACGAAGAGTAATTAGAATTCTGTCAAGGAGAACCAAGAACAATCCTGTTCTTATTGGAGAGCCTGGAGTTGGTAAAACAGCAGTGGTGGAAGGTCTGGCTCAAAGGATTGTGAGAGGTGATGTCCCGAGCAATCTTGCTGATGTGAGGCTCATAGCGTTGGATATGGGAGCTCTGGTTGCTGGTGCAAAATATAGAGGAGAGTTCGAGGAGCGGTTGAAGGCTGTATTGAAAGAGGTTGAAGAGGCCGAAGGAAAAGTTATGCTTTTCATTGATGAAATTCACCTGGTTCTTGGTGCTGGTCGAACGGAAGGTTCTATGGATGCTGCTAACCTCTTCAAACCCATGCTTGCCAGAGGACAGCTTCGGTGTATTGGCGCAACCACGCTCAAGGAATACAGAAAATATGTGGAGAAGGACGCTGCATTTGAGAGAAGGTTACAACAGGTGTATGTGGCTGAGCCTAGTGTAGTTGACACAATTAGCATCCTTCGGGGTTTGAAAGAGAGGTATGAAGGTCATCATGGTGTTCGGATTCTTGACAGGGCACTCGTTATTGCAGCCCAGCTATCAAGCCGATACATAACAGGTATGTATTTTGCTTGTCATTAAGATTTTTTCCAGGACTACCATGATGCTACAATTGGATACTGCCGTCTTCTTCCTGAGTGGACTTATTGACCTATATTTCATCTTTTTTGTTCAGGGCGGCATCTCCCTGATAAGGCAATTGATTTGGTTGATGAGGTGTGTGCAAATGTAAGAGTCCAACTTGATAGCCAGCCTGAAGAAATCGATAAGCTTGAGAGGAGGCGAATGCAGCTAGAGATAGAACTTCATGCGCTAGAAAAGGAGAAGGACAAAGCGAGTAAAGCCCGTCTTGTTGAAGTAAGATAATTTATGTCTCCCAGTGAGGGGTTTGGAACTACGGTTTGTTGTTCAAATGTTGTTCTGAATTCTTTCCACTTTCAATCTAATGTCTCTATAGGTAAGAAAAGAGCTGGATGATTTGAGGGACAAGCTCCAACCTTTGATGATGAAGTATAAAAAGGAAAAAGAAAGGATTGATGAGCTTCGGCGCCTGAAGCAAAAGCGCGAAGAGCTCTTGATTGCTTTACAGGAGGCTAAAAGAAGATATGACTTAGCTAGAGCTGCTGACTTGCGATACGGGGCAATCCAGGAAGTGGAAACTGCTATAGCACAGCTTGAAGGAACCTCTGATGAGAACTTAATGTTAACCGAGACTGTTGGACCAGACCATATTGCTGAGATTGTGAGCCGCTGGACTGGCATACCTGTCACAAGGCTAGGCCAGAATGAGAAAGAAAGGTTAATTGGGCTGGCTGAGCGGTTGCACCGGAGAGTAGTCGGACAAGATCAAGCAGTTCATGCAGTTTCAGAAGCAGTATTGAGGTCGAGGGCTGGATTAGGCAGACCTCAACAGCCAACTGGCTCCTTCCTCTTCCTAGGTCCAACAGGTGTTGGTAAGACTGAGCTTGCTAAGGCTCTTGCAGAGCAACTCTTTGATGATGATGATCTGATCGTGAGGATTGACATGTCTGAGTTTATGGAGCAACACTCAGTTGCTCGGCTAATTGGTGCTCCACCTGGGTAAGCCTCTTAGCATATAAATTGCAATCCCTCAGCTGATACAAAAGCTCCATATTCATTCATTCTCTTCTTTCAATTCTCAGGTATGTTGGACATGAAGAAGGGGGACAGCTGACAGAAGCCGTGAGCGCAGGCCTTACAGTGTAGTGCTGTTTGATGAAGTGGAGAAGGCACATGTCACCGTATTTAACACTCTGCTTCAAGTTTTAGATGATGGAAGGTTAACCGATGGCCAAGGCCGCACCATTGATTTTAGGAACACTGTGATTATCATGGCTTCAAACCTTGGAGCGGAGCATCTCCTTTCCGGTCTGACTGGCAAGGTCACAATGCAATTTGCACGCGAACGAGTAATGCAAGAGGTATTTTGATTGTACTTCAAATGTGTATATTTTTTCGATTGAGAAGAGAAGTATTTATGTCATAGCTGTTACTTGGCAGGTAAGAAAGCACTTCAGGCCTGAGTTGCTAAATCGGCTGGATGAGATCGTGGTATTTGATCCTCTCTCTCATGAGCAGCTGAGGAAGGTTGCAGGTTACAGATGAAGGATGTCGCCAGCCGCCTTGCCGAGAGAGGAATTTCCATGGCTGTGACCGATGCAGCCTTGAACTATATATTAGCTGAAAGTTACGATCCGGTAAGTATCCCTTGTATATTCAACGCTTATCTGTTTTACATCGGCTTACATGAAAAATACTCAAATAGTACTTCTTTTCATTCTTCTCAGGTTTATGGTGCTAGACCTATCAGGAGGTGGCTGGAGAAGAGGGTGGTGACAGAGCTCTCAAAAATGCTCATAAAGGAAGAGATTGATGAAAACTCAACCGTTTATATAGATGCGGGGCCAAATGGGGGTGAATTGGTGTATAGGGTGGAGAAGAATGGAGGGCTTGTCAATGCAGTCACTGGTCAGAAGTCAGACGTGTTGATTCAAATCCCCAATGGGCCAAGAAATGATGCTGCTCAGGCGGTAAAGAATATGAACATTGAGGAGATACAGGATGATGATGAGATGGAGGGTTAAAAATAGTTTATCAATCATGAACGGTTGAAGGGCACCTTTAACTGAGTCTTGCGTCTTCTGTATCCAGAATTTCCTTTTGCTGGTTTTGGTTTTTCATTGGTCGAAGCACCTTTGAAAGAAGAAATGTAATAGGGTGTTCATCCCATAATAGTCTTTCTATTTCTCCCTTCTATTTGCTCCAGCGGATCAGTCTTTCTCACTTGGTTAGAGAAAATAATATGATGGTACATTCTTGTAAGAGACTTCAGTGGTCTGTATATCTAGTTTGACTAATTTGGTGCCAATTTTCACCAACCAAGAAGGCCGGGACGATCAAGGGAATGTAATATTTACTTACCAAGAATTGCTGCCCCCATTTTAATCTCAGAGAGCAGATTGGCAGTGCTAAAAAAAGGATTGAACCATATCATAATATCTACACTTACCAATCGACCAGCAGGATTCAAAAAACGATCCCGTCATCCCATATAGGGAGTGGCAGTGGCTCTGAGGGGTGCTGATTTTTAGCTGTGAACGCCAGTTGTTTCAGAAGCTCACAGGATATAGGACGAGGTTTTGATGAATCTCCTCATGGTTTTACCAGCTGTCGGTTTTATGCACCAGTTGTTTGTTTGTCAGTATTCAATCCTTGGCAAGTGGGTAAGAGACCCTTCTTATAAATGGTTTTCCCCTTTCCACTTCCCACTTTCTTCCACCTTCGCAGGAAATACAAAGAAACAAACAAAATTGAAACTTATAACGCCCAAAAACAAAATGGAGGGTCCAGGCCCATAAAATATTCTAACAACCTTCAATCGAAAGGTTAGCTTAAGCTAGGATTTATCTAAGCTAACAGTCAAAGTAACCTACCACAGACTGACAAACCACAGGCAGACGAACACGTTTGTACCCACCACCTTACTCCTGCCAATTATAAAGCTCCACTCCATCTCTCCATCCACAGTGCAAACTAGGCACCTCCCTCCATACGAGGACCGAAACCATGTCTCCAGTATCTCTCCTTCTGGGAACTCTAGTCATAGCGATCTTCTTTTATTACCTCCTTAACCGACTCGCCCACCGCCAAAGCCACCGCCTCCCCCTCCCTCCCGGGCCAAAGCCATGGCCTATCATTGGAAACTTGCCCCACATGGGCCCCGTGCCTCACCACTCACTGGCGGACCTGGCCCGCACCTACGGGCCTCTCATGCACCTCCGACTTGGTTTCGTCGACGTCGTGGTGGTTGCATCGGCGTCCGTGGCAGCCCAGTTCTTGAAGACCCACGACGCAAACTTCTCTAGCCGACCGCCTAACTCCGGTGCTAAGTATGTCGCTTACAACTATCAGGACCTCGTGTTTGCTCCGTACGGTCCCCGTTGGCGCATGCTCCGGAAGATCAGTTCCGTCCATCTCTTTTCTGGCAAGGCCTTAGATGAGTTCAGACATGTCCGCCAGGTTTGACTTGTCTTCATTTTCCATATTATATATAGACGCTTTTCTACTTTCTAGTGACAGCATGCATGTTGACAAGCTTCATATGCATGTCCAACTTTTCCGCTCTTTGAAAGGTTCCAGTCTTCTTCTCTCCCTCTCTTTTCCAAGCAAATATTCTTCTACTGCAATAAAATATTTGTGCAGGACATGATCATTAAGAACTTTCGTGTTCTATTTTATTGTGTTGTTAATTTTCTCCGTCCTGTATGGATTGGTTTTCGTCTATTACTTTGCGAGTAGAACATAACTACCGAAGACCAAAGCAAATCATCCCCTGCATGTTGTAACATATATGTTCCCGTGTTGTTCACTAATCAAGATTCCCAGCCTAATTAAATAAGTCCAATATTCGTGGGATCCAGTTTAAATCAGCTAGAGTTCACCGTTAAATTTGAACCATATAATTATGATATTAGATTTGTTGTTTTTACACAAAACCTCTTCTTGATACCGACAAATTCTTTCTCATATTTGGTTCCACATTCTTTAATTTAGTAATTATTGGGGTTTTCTAGTTAGAGCCTAGAGCGCTCACCTAACACCATCTCTGACGAATATGTAGGAAGAGGTGGCCATACTATCACGCGCCCTAGCAAATGCAGGTTCGAAGCTAGTAAACTTGGGACAATTGCTTAATGTGTGCACCGTGAATGCCCTGGGGAGGGTGATGTTAGGGAGAAGGGTGTTTGGCGACGGCAGCGGCGGCGGCGATCCGAAGGCGGACGAATTCAAATCAATGGTGGTGGAGGTGATGGTGCTGGCCGGAGTGTTCAACATAGGCGACTTCGTTCCCGCGTTAGAGTGGCTCGACTTGCAGGGTGTGGCAGCCAAGATGAAGAACCTCCACAAGAGGTTCGACGCGTTTCTGGCCGACATTGTCGAGGAGCACAAGAGGAACGCTGCAGGCGGGCAGCACATGGACTTGCTGAGTACGTTGCTTTCGTTGAAGGAGAATGCTGACGGCGAGGGAGGAAAACTTACAGACACAGAGATCAAAGCTTTGCTTTTGGTAACTCCCCTCCTCTCCCTCTGTCACCAATCCTTTGGGTCATCTAAATTAATTCTCTTTCAAGTTTAAAGACTCTAAACGGGAATCAACATAATACAAGTGTTGGACCATTTTCTCAGCCAAAAAAAAAGTTGCACCATTTTCGCTGTTGCATATTAACTGTGTATAATTACTTTATTTAATGATCATCGCATGAATCTTGTGCCCTGATCTTGCTAGTATTCTGGGCAGAAGCCGAGGAAAAATGTTTGATAGCTTATCCCAAGACCCGGCGAGAATGCTGCATGCGTGGCTTCATGAACACGGCCTACATTTGACCCTTTTTAATTCCCCACTTTCCACAATTTTCTCTCTCTAACCCAAAGGTCAGCCCTATCTGTGACATGTGAACAATGAAGAGCCACCAGTCACGCCATGTACAGTCGCACTCGTGATTTTTTTTTTGGAGAATCACTCGTATTTATTATGGCCATAACCTAATTGAATGCTTTTTTGGTTGGGCAGGTCAACTTGCTTTCTTGTACTAAATGAAGCATCCTCTTTAAATTAATGTGTTATTGCTTCGTGGTTTGTAACTGGTGGGTGGGTTGCGTTTGCAGAATATGTTCACCGCAGGCACCGACACGTCGTCTAGCACGGTCGAATGGGCCATAGCAGAACTCATCCGACACCCCAACATCATGGCCCAAGTCCAACAAGAGCTTGACTCGGTTGTGGGTCGTGACCGGCTCGTAAGCGAACTTGACCTACCTCAGCTCACCTACTTCCAGGCCGTGATCAAGGAAACCTTCCGGCTCCACCCTTCGACCCCACTGTCTTTGCCACGGATGGCATCCGAAAGTTGCGAAATCAACGGCTACCACATCCCAAAGGGCTCCACTCTTTTGGTAAATGTATGGGCCATAGCGAGAGATCCGGACCAATGGGCCAACCCATTGGAGTTTAGGCCCGAGCGCTTCTTACCGGGTAGTGGAAAGGCCCATGTTGATATCAGGGGAAATGACTTCGAAGTCATACCATTTGGTGCTGGGCGTAGAATATGTGCCGGGATGAGCTTAGGGTTACGCATGGTTCAGCTCCTAACTGCGACCTTAGTCCATGCATTTGATTGGGCCCTGCCTGATGGATTGCTGCCTGAGAAGCTGAACATGGATGAAGCATATGGCCTGACCTTGCAGCGCGCTGCGCAGTTGATGGTCCACCCTCAGCCGAGATTATCTCCACATGCTTATCGCGGTTAATGGGTCGAGATTATTGTCTGTCTCCACACGGTTATCCGGCATCGTTTTAATTAACTTATGTTCATAAGAAAAAAAAATATATGTTTTGAATATTGTGGGTGCTACTGCTACGATGATAGATGAAAATAGTGCCAGTAATATCTATATGTATTAGTCATCGATCAAATGCATCACTAGACGTTGGATTTGGTGGAATCTACAATGCAACTTTTTTTTTTTTTTTGTGAACCGTTCCTATCAATCAAAGATGATTATCCTAGACATACAAATATAAAATTTTGGAAGACCACCCCCATATTTTTTTAAGTCTAATTTATAAATTTTTTATATTTTTCAAAATAACTTAAATGGTTTTTATTGTTTGTTAATAAATTGCTTCTTTTTTTAAAAAAAAAAAATTACACGCTAACTATTGGGGTTCCTTCTTTTATAACCCGAGCTCGGAGTATGAAAAGATAAGAGGTCACTATTTTGCGCTCCAAACTACGAATTTCATTACATTTTGTCATTCAACTATCAATTATTAATTATCTACACTTTTGAGCCATCATCCTTAATTTAGGTGGAAATTAATATTATAAGGATAAAAAAATCATAAGAATAAAATCATCATTTCACTTAATTAAAATGGATAAATACAAAATTAGTCCCTGTGATATACGCAAAAATCAAATTAGTCCTCATGATAAGTAGATCATAAAATTAGTCTCTATAATTTCATTTTCGTTTGCAGTTGGTCATCCATCAGAAACTTATTTTATTCATTTCTAAAATCACAGAGACTAATTTTGTGCTTTTCTTATCACGAGGATTAATTCGATTTTCACATATATCACATAAACTAATTTTATATTTATTATAATTAAAAATAGTAATTTTTGTTCAAATTAATAACCGATGAAAAATGTAAATAATTGGTAGGTGAGAAATGAAAGGTAAGAGTAACTTGAAATATGAGATAACTCTAATAGTTGGTTGACAAAGAATATATATAACTTTTTTAATTGAGAGTTTATTTTTATTTTTCGAATTTATTTTAATTATTGGAGCTCATCTTCTGAATTTGTCGTGACGTTATTTTTGGAACTTCTTATTAGCATTACTATGGTTGCGTTTGCCAACATAATTTTCCCAAAATATTATCTCACTCCTAATAAAATAATTCAATATAATCTTTCTCTCCTATAAAAAAATATTAAAAATTACCTCTCTCTTCACCTTTTCACTAAACCTAATGTAACACATATTCTCATACCAAAAATATTACAACACAAACACAACCTATGCTGTTGACCCAAAATAAAGTAAAGAGGATTGACTCCGTCTCTCCCTTCCCCTACTCAAATTTCAATTACCCACCAAACAGTAAATTGAATTTTAAAAATACACAACAAATATATAAAAACATATGAGGAAAGGGGGAAAACGCTGTCGTATCGTCTGGTTTCTGCGGTCTGCCGGCAGCGATTTCATCGATATTCAACTCCTCCATTGTTAAAGCTTCCACCGTCCCCTTATCCAATCCAACGCAGCCAACAAACTTTCCACCTTCCAAACTCTTAAAGCAAACATTGTTTTTTGGTTTCTTACCAGCCAAACAATGTATCTTCTCTCTCGATCCCTCCCGGCAAAATTAGGGTTTCAATAACATCATCCTGTATTCGGCGCTCCGGGAAAGAAAACATCCATGAGTCTCCTCCAAGTCAACAACAACTCTCCTCTCTCTCTCCCGCCACTCCCGAACCTTCCCGCCAAAACCGACGGAAATGCTTTACCCGGCGCATTCTCTTCCTCCTCCGAGTGCCATGGGTTCTGGTTCGACGCCGTTCTGATCCTCTTCTCGGTCCTCTTCATGCTCTACCTGGCGGTCCACGCCAAGAAGAATGTAAAGAAGCTCTTCACTCGACGCTCCTACATCATGATTTCCTATTACGCCCTTCTCTGGCTCGCTACCGCCCTCAACCTTGCTTGGTCCTCTCTCCAGGTCCCTACCTCCCTTTCTTTGCCTCAAAATCACTCTTTGTTATTTGCACACCTATGCTTCTCGTCTGTAATCTTGAGGACCAAGAAACTAGACAGTTATGTGATTGTCACTCATTGTCCTCGGCAGTTTGATTCTGCTAATGTTAAATAGGGCTCAACTGGTTTGGAACTTGATTTTGATGAAGCAGGCATGGCAATGCTCTCCAGGGAAGGAAGCGGCGTGGAATATTCTATCATTATTCACGACGTCCGGAATGCTTTGTTTGGAGATTAGCTTGTTGGCTTTCTTACTACAGGAAGATTACACTAGTGGGTTGGGTGCCTTGGCGCATAATTTTGTTGTGTCTGGGATTATTGTAGGTGTGGATATGCTTCTTAAGGTAATATTTCGCTTTTGCTTAGAGAGACGGAATGTTGTGTGTGCAACTCATGGCTTTGATTCGCAAGATATGAACCCTATATGTGCAGTAGTTGGGTCTAAGAATGTTGGCTGTTGGCGAATATCTTAAAGAGTTGCAAACCTTACTTTGACAAAATGTGTCCATCATAATTTCAGGCGTGGGTGACATTGCATTAGCATAGAGCTTATCCAATTGGAAATTGTAGGTTTATCTTTAATATGTTTCTAGATTATGGATATAGACCCTGGGACTATGCTTCATAAATTTTGAGTATTGTTAGTTACAAAGGTAGACCAATTATTCATGATAAAGCACTTGCTTGTGGTATATATTCTCAGCCTCTAAAATGTAAAATATTCAGAAAGTAGTATTTCGTGGAATTTATTTGCAACAAGGTGAAAGCAACGTTCTCTAATGTGGATATGAGCTGAATTGCATAGTGACTTGTATAGATTGGTGATTAAAAGGGGAAAAAGAAGAGGAAGAGGAGTGTTCTGGGGTGTTTTAGAACCCGTAAAGCTCAAGCAGATAAATGTTTTACCAATTTAATGGTGTTCTTCTGTATTTTTGTGATGCAGCTAGTAACAATAAGAAGTAATTGTAAAAGTCGATCTCATCATGCTGAGCAGGATGTTTGTATTGTGATATATCTATATTATGGTTGTTGGAGAGAGTTTAGCTTGTTGACAGTTGCCGGCTGGATGTTTTATCTAATTAAAGCTGCTGGATTTGTTTATAGTTGGTCTTGAGAGATGAGTGCAAAGTCCTTCCTATCTCTGTTTTGTTCTACGCATATAGATTATTTGTTTCCTTGTTGTTGCTAAGTGAAAAGGAGATAAGGAGATGAAATTCATTGGCACAATCATCAGCTTTTTTGTTTTTGTTTTTGTGGGGGATGAGTAATCATCAACTTTTTCATTCTTGAGTATTTTTATTTTCAGGTGATTTATGTATTTGGGTTTGGGGTCCCACTGTTCCTTGATAGTGTTGGAAGTACAAATAAGACGAAGTGGGGTTTGTGGATCATACACATACTATTGCTTACTGCAGCTTATGGCTTCATACTGTTTGTGCATTTCTCAAAATCGAGAGACCAGCTGCCTCGTGAGTACATTTCGAACTCTTCTATCATGCATAATTCTTGCAGGGTATAGACTAGTTTGTCATGCAGCTGTCTTTATCTTCTGCAGCCAGACCGGCATTCTACAAGTACGTCATCATAATGTTCATGGTTGATGCAGTAGCATTACTTGCTTGTGGCCTTGGGGTGATGGGGGCCGGATTAGGGATTTGGTACCTCTCAACACTCCCAAGTTTTTCAAAAAAGAGATGATAACTGCAGCTTCATATTTTCATTTATGCCCTTCTGTTTGGCACTTAGATATTGGTTGTCTCCTCTGCTGCAGGTTGTACAACCTGACGGTTATCTGCTATCACTCTTTTTATCTTCCTTTTCTGTATGTGACTTTTCTAGCTGATTTTTTCCAGGTGATCCGTCTACCATCTGATGTATTCAAATGAACATTATATGCTTGCCTTAGCATGGTCATGATAACACAAGCTCATATATTATATTTGCAGGAGGATGATTTTCTTTTGGAAAATGCATATTACTCGGAGATGAAAGATGCAGGGTTTTTTGACGCTGATTGGGATTAACTCCCTTGACAATTCTCGCGTGGCCAGCTAGCCGTTTGTTTGTACTGTGTAGATAAGCTTTTGAAAGGAGGTCCTCTTGCATTCTGTGCATTAAATTAACAGGGGAGTTGTGAACAAATGTGCTTTCTTTTTGCCTACACCCCCCGGCTGCCAAAAAGAAGGCCAGAAAAAAATGAAAAAAAAAACGCCTCTAAGCTAGATAAGTCGCTGCATTTATATGAACCCACTATCTTGAAATGGGCAGTTAAATGTTAATAGCTAAATCTTCCCCTTCTCCCGAAAATTTCTGAAAGGCACAGCACTTGTCTGGTATCGGTTGCTCCTTGCGAATCTTGGATCACTTATCATCCACATCAAACAATATAGTGATTGTATTGAATTCTTTTATTGGCTTAGAAAGAAAAAAAGAATGCCCTTTTTCTTAACCTGTTGTGAAACACCCTTGTGTTTTCTCACACGTTCATATATCATCCAAAGCCAACTAAGGGTTCATTTGTTCACTAAAATTTTAAGCCTTTTAAAATTTTAACATAATAAAATGATAAAAATTTAACATAATAAAATGATTACAATATAATCTCTCTTCCTTATTAAATTATTACTTTCACTCTAATAAATATAAAAATTTTATTCAAATAATTTCTTCATTTTTTTCATCAATTTCAATCCCAAAATGTTAACACTCAAACACATCTTAAATAATATTGTTGAGGGCATGGTTGTCGCCTGGATTTATGAGGTCGAATTGCTTTATTTGAATAGGAAACGAAGTAATCTGAGACTAAATTTGCATTTTTTAAAGTCGAGAATTCTAGTTGAGTCTTGAACATTTGGCAGGCGAAGAAGTGGAAGGGATACCGAGAATGTTGAAACCACCCTTGGGGAATGTGGTTGGTTAATGTTGATGTAGCCACAAGGGAGCAATAATTTTCTGTTGCAGCTGCAGTCCTGAGAGATAGCAGTGGGAAGATTCTAAGTGCAGTAGTGGAAAGACTCCCGCCCGGGACCCCTTTGGAAAGTGAGGCTGATACAGCGTATGTAGGAAGAATCAAGGAAGCAAGCAGGTTGGGTTGTAGGGCGGTACTGCTGGACGGTGACTCATTGCAGCCTATTAAGGCTATTGAAAAATTCCCCAGGTTGCAGCCGTCCATGCTATCTTGAAGACGTTACAAGGGTGGAATGCAACTCATGTTAATCGAGGTGCAAATAATTCAGCGCACCGGTTGGCTCCTTGGACTGCTACGAGGATAGATACTAATGGCTACCCCGTCCCATGAGCATTTCCGAGACTTGACCTCAACCTAGGCCAATTGACAATTATTTCTTAGCAATCCACCCATGCAAATCTTGCTTGGTTAATATAATTCAACGATTATTTCTTGTTCAACTGATAATTACTTTACCTGCATCAAGAGGCAGAGAAAATATAAAGAATATGAACGCTCCTAAGAAGAATAGGGATGGCAACAGAACTCGAATTTTAGGGCACCCACCTGTTCTGTCCCAATTAGAGTGGTTCTAGGATATCTATGGTAGGATTCGAGAGGAACCTGATTGGATTCAAGACTCAGTCTTATGCAGGGTAGCCCAACCCGAACCACAACCTGTGTCACAAAATTACCTAGGCCAATTGACAGCTGCATCTCTGTTGTAAATGGCAAGGTCATTTCTCTCTCTCAGAGCTCTCCCGTTGGGTCCATGGACATTGCTCCACACACAGATTTCTCATTTTCATTTTATCTTTTTCAGTTTATTCTGATCTCACAAGATTAAAGCCAACGGAAAAAGATTGCTTGCAAGGGAAGTGTAAGCAATTACTGATGCAAGTTAGAATAATCACACTTTCTTTCCCCCTTCCCTCTGAGGTATTGTAGATTGGAGATTACATTTATGTTTCAGGTTTGATGAGCCAGGTTCAGGTATTTTGGTGCTTGGATGGACAATTTTAGGATATATCCTAAACCCAACTAGATTCAAGATTGATTTCAGGACTCAACATTCTATTTGGTTTCGGTTTTCTGGAGGGGTTTCCCTGTCCACAGGTCGATGTCCCAGCGTGACAAAGAAAGAAAAGCAGAAAATAGATATTGAAGGGGCTTGACATACATAAAGGCAAGCAAAAAATTAACCTGGAGACTGGTTAGAGTTGATGGTAACTCCATGTGGGTGACCAAGCGATCAGAGAAAGAGACTCTCCTCAGAGCATGTAATTCAGAGGTGGTAGTGTTACCAAGAACCAACCACCATGCTTCATCTTTTACCTGCTAAAAGAATGCCAGGCTTAATTTATGCAACTACTACCATGACAAGGAGATGAAATTTTACCTTAGGAAATCGGAGGGCAAAAGCTCTTGTTGTGTTCCTCTTGGAAATCTTCTCCAATCTTATGATCAAAGTGGAAGCCTTAGAACCATCAGCATGCCTTCTCTGAAGCTTCAATCTCACTTGAACACGGGGAAATTGCTGTAAATCCTGATAGAAAAAATATACAAGATTAAAAAACTCCAAAATCAATGACATGGCTTCTGAGAACAAAATAAAAAGTTGACACGCTAAAGACGGAGAAGAAAAGAAAAAAGCCACTCTCTTTCAATAATCAGGAACGACACTTCTGCCTTATGATGTCACTTTTGTACTTTATATAGCATAAGTCATAGCTAACCCCACCCAAAAAAGAACGAAAGAGAAGACAAAAAGAGCAACCCAAGTAGGCATTATGTCAACAATGAATTTGGATACAGACAAACGATTGCTTTTTAGCAAAAACCAAACAATAAGCAAGTAGAGATGGATAAGCGAAGAATGGAGATAGACTTCTCTACAATTGGCAGGGATGTTGCATCCTTCCTACTCCGCTATTTGAAACTGTTATCCCTCACTACTACAGCTTTTGTCCAACCGTAAAAATGAAACAAAAAAACAGAAGAAAAGAATAAAAAACCACAATGATTAATTCCCCCAACCCCCACCAAAGGGGGGTGAGGAGGGCCCCTCTGCCTTGAGATACAAACACAATTTTTTAGGAGCACAAAAACACACATTTTAAAGGGCACTCCATACCTGATATAATCTTGTAGCAGGAAAGTTTCCAACCATAGTCTGCAGAGTTGCCTTGGGAAGATCCCACAGCTGCTGTACGGTGGAAATTCCTCCTTCATTTAACAAACTTGCAAGATCATCACTCATGGATTGCAACATCCATAAGCTGGAACTTATCAAACCATAAACCCTGAAAACAACAAAATATGTCAGAGCCATTGAGAGGATAAGAAAGTAATATTCACATAAAAAAACAAAGATGAGCAATAGAGGGAGGATTCATAATATCCCGAAATTAGAATTTAAGCAAAGATTCTGTTAAACACCGAGCATGTGCTAGCTTGCGCCGTTCTACATCTAATCAATTGGATTAAAAAAATCCAGTGTCTGCCCGTGCATTCTCCTTGCTGATGACAAATGCTTAAATATTTTGAGTTTCCACTTTTATAGAAAAATTTGAATCATCATCCTAGGAATTCAATGCTGCAGAAAAAGATTTTGTTCGAGTCCTATTATCTCATATTTTAAACTTAACAAATGACTTGTCAAACACACTTCGATCTCATAACCAGCTCAAAGAAATCCAATAACATGAACCTAACAAGGGTCATTGTTGAGAAAGCATGACTTCTTTTAGGTCCATCCTTTAGAGACTGGAATTAAAAGAACAAACAGGTATCCTTTCCTAATTTACTACAGAAGGTTCAAGACATATTCTGACGGCCCAAAACAAAGGTGTGATGTTTATGATCAAGACCTGTGTTCTTCCTGATTTTGTCATTAAACCTCCCATATCTATAGGGATGTCTATTCGCCTACAATTATGCCAAGAGAACACTTCTACATATAATATAAACACTTTTCATTACAGCAACAAAGTGTAAAACATGGTGAAGAGAAAGGAAGTAATGAGATCTATGAATGTTCAACCATGGCCGTAACCATTTAAGTGATTTCATGAAAAGAAGATACTCGCATAAAATGGTGTATGGCAGCCAACACATTTTGCTATGCCATTATTAAATCTTCATCAATTAAAACTAGTCAGATATGCGACTGATAAGGACGATACCTTAATGACCATTTGCAAAAGATGCATGCAAGTAATTAAGCTTAAAAGCCATCCTCTATTTGCACATATATCAATCATTGCCTGGATAATACGTATACTTTGGTCTAACACTGACTTTAAATCTGTGACATAGTCGCTGATTGGTAATTCTAACTGCGAAAAATGTGCCTGAATCCCAGAAACATGTAGTGTAAGCAAATAAAACAACAGGGAAATGGGCAGCTACATAGAAAGATAAGAAAGAAAGAAATGCTAAAATTGATGCCAAACACAGCTCTGACCTGAAATAGCAGATTTGCTTTGACATGGGGATCATCAAGCCGATTCTTATCCACCATATGTCGAACTCTATTGGACAATGCTTCATTGTAATTTTCCTGCAACAACGAATACATGGTATAGATCTAAATAAAGAGGGTCTAATACGTAGCTCACTTAAGAGATCAATCAAATTGTGGCCATGCAAGCAATGGGAGGCAAGAATGTTAAAATCATAGTGTCGAAAATTCACAAGCCCTAGCAGAGGTTCATGTATATTCTAAATGGAATGATCTTATGATGAAAAGACAGTTTTAACACTTGATAAAGAATGACATTTGAACTTTTGTCTTCTGTTAATATGAAGTTTGATAACTTTACATGCCATAGGAAACCGTCTCAAGAGCAGACACAGAACAGACAACAGGGGTAAGAACTTCTAAGAATGAATATAACATTTTTCTTTCCCTCACCCACTTGCTTCTAATTGGCTTCCTAGTGAACAAGGAATCTACTGCCATACAATTGCACGAGAAAGATTGTTGTTTCTTAAATTTCAGCAAAGCAACAACCAGACGAATGTTTGCATACGTTCTAAATCTTTTGACATCTGGACAGGTTGTGTAGATTCTTTATAACAGACATAAGGTAGAAGCAGTCCCCACTGGGAGACTACGTTTGTTTTCTCCTTCTGAAATTCCAACCTGCAGGCATCCATATAATACGGCATCTAAAATTTTAAATATAAATAACACCAATCTTATTTCCAATTACTCTTAACAAACGTAATGTCCGATAAAAAAAATTTCATGTCTGAAAGCAATACATAAGTTCACTACCAAAAACTTTAAACTTACATAAGACTATGCATGATTGAATCCTTTCAAGCTTGTTACTTTCACCATAGAAAAGACAATCTGAATACAAATACAGTTTAGTTGTAGTCAAAAGTACCTCATTATGCCGCACAGGAAGTTCATCATACTCAGAAGCAGCAGAGAGTATATGCAGAAACACCTACATCGAAGAAACTGTCTAAAGCCATGATAATTAACACAAGTATAACAGAAAACATTGAAAGAACAACTTACTTCAAGTGATGTGTCTGGACCTATATTTGAACCAACTGTAGATACAGTCATGTAGCTGAGATAATACTTTGATGCTATTGAACCCAACATCATAGGCACGACACTGTCATCATTCATCTTGATGCATCCACTGTCTTCCAGATCCTCAAATTTGTTTTGCACTAACCTGCCAAAAGGAAATAGTAACCCAACATAGCACTGTCAGAGGGAAAGGGTGCATCCAAACAAAAAAATTTCATGAGATCTGATAATTAATGATTACCTAGATAAATACGAGCTGAAAATTTCGGAACCTGTACTATCCAAGCCATAGTAAGCTGGATTTACAGTCTGTAGGAAACAAATTCTGGTAAGAAATTTTGATGCTCACAGTAACGTACTCTTTATGTTAAAAATTGGCACTTGAGAAAGAGGAAGAAAAAAGTGGGATGAGGGAGGATTGGATGTGCTGTCAGTTACAAATTTTTAGTTGTCCAGTCGTGAACAGCATTTTTTTTTGGTTTTAGTGCATGCTTACCCAGAAAAAAAGAAAGAAAGAAGAAGCATTTTTAACCTCCATATCTTAAGCTACCATACATTTTACTTCCATAATTGCCAAAACCATACCAATCTACGAAATAAGTCCAGGTAAGGTAATGCACTGCATCATCTTTATGGCAGATAGTGCCAGAAACTATCTCTGCACTGATGTGATTATGCATATGCTCTCTCAGACTACTCTCAACCGGAAATGGTTCGTACAAAAACTGCATATTGAAACACCAAAATTATTCAGTTCCCAAACATGAGCATTCATATGGAAAGAAATACGGTTACTGCATGATTTCAACCTTTTTATAGAAGCTCTTTTTTGGTTCATGAACAAGAATGACTGCTTTTCCATGTTGATCAAACTGTGGGCGGCCAGCCCGACCCATCATTTGTAATATATCTGTGATGGGAAAATTAACATATCTCTTTGCTTTTCCATCATAATATTCTGTTCCCTGCAAAAGAAACAAAGTTTTCTTGAGAATATGCTGTGTCTGGATTGGTAAAAAACGATCTTACAAAGAAAAGAGAAAATCAAGCTGACAAACCAGAATGGCAAGAGTTTCAAAGGCAGTTCTCTTTTGCCATGGAAAATCCAGCAAAAAATGCGTTGTGGAGACAACATTAAGTCATTGTTTAAGTTAATCATGCATCTTGAGTACAAAATCACTAGTCAAAGACCCACTTCTTATACACTTCTCCCAAATGTGTGACATGAGTCTATTGATCTCCTAAGTGACAAGGGTGAGCTATTACTTGACCGCAAACAATTTTTCTTGGAAATCACATTCCCTTTTCACTGACCATTATAATGCATCATGATTTGATAATGTGACATCTTTTCTATGGTTTTGATAAATCATAGGAAGCTACGTTATTTTCTCCAAAAATTTCCTGTCGAATCCTGAAATTGCCATAGGCTGCTGCTTAGGTGAAAGATTTCCTTGAAACCATTGCCACGTAATATAAATGTATTCATTAATATTAAAAATAGATGAATATATTTTTCTTTTTTTTGATAAGTAGATAAATATATTTTTCACCCATCAACTATATGAAGTTTGACACATTGCACCCAAACTTTCAAGCTTTGATATATCGCACCCTCTAACTACCAATGTTAAAGACTTTGTACCCTTGGTCAAATTGGACGGAAATTGATGTTTGAAATAAATACAGTTTTCACCCATCAACTATAGGGGGTTCGGCACATTACACCCTAAAGTACCAATTTTTACATATTGGACCTTCCAACTACAAATGTTTGATACTTTACACCTTCCATCAAATTGTTTCGTCAAATTAAACGGAAATTGAGTTTTTTATACCAAAAATGACTAATGCTCCTAATGAGTGGGTCGGGCATCATCATAATTTTGATCTAATTTAACATAAAATTTTGACAAAGGATGCAAAGTGTATAAGATTGGTAGTTGGAGGGTGCAATGTGTCAAAATAGAGAGTTTCTGGTGCAATGCGTCAAACCCCTTATAGTTGATGGGCGAAAAATGTATCTAACCCTTTACTTTTTTTTACACATGAAATCACGATAATACACCCTATCTATTTTGCATATGTTCATATCCGACTGAAAGCATTTTTGTTCAATTCATTAAGCCATTGGGGGCATTATTGTCATTTCAGTTGTAAAAACAATTATCGTCCAATTTGACGGACAATAAAAAGTCTTTAACATTGATAGTTGGAGGGTGCAATGTGCCAAAGTTCATAGTTTAGAGTGCAATGTGTCAAACTCTCTATAATTGATAATTGAAAAGTGTGTTCATTCCTATTAAATATTTATCTAACATGTCAACATCATTCTCAAAAACAAAGAGGCCTCCTCTCTAAATAAGGATGCATCCAAGCTAATACAACATCTGGTAAGTTCAGCTAACCAGTGAAGCAGCCTACCTTTCCTTGGGATGTTTCAGAAGATTACACAAACCATGATAGTAAACAATGTATTCCGTCTAGCTTCTATTAGGTTCATGAATCTCTAACCAACTCAGGGTCGATTGGACAAAGTTTGTTGATAACTCCAAGACAGCTGTTTTTTATTCAAATTGTCACAACTCCCAATGAGTATGAACTTATCACTTGACATATTTGATGATTCCCTAAGAGCTACACAAAGAATAAAGTTGGAAAGCAACTGAAAGCCCATATCAAAATTTAGAGTTAAAGTTCTTAATCCTAATCTCTTGAATTATGTAGAAATTATTGGGCAAAGCAAGCTAGAGGTAAAACTACATCTAGTACTTTTGACAAGGAAAATAAGGAGAAAAAAAAAGAACCTCGCGAGATTTGTCCCGAGGGTTTCGGGCAGAACATTATTGCTTGCCTAACTCAAATTCTCATATATAGGGTATGATCTGTACAGCCTAGAATCGTTCCATTCCAAACATATCACACGAGGAGATAAAGTATGAGTAAGAACGGAAGTTCGAAAATCAAGCATGATGTGGGTAACAGCCAATGTTTATCCATATCAATCCATGCAGCCTCCACAAAACAAGGTAACTTCTTTTTTTCACACAAATGGATAAAACAATGGAACTTGATTTGAGAACGAATATTAATAGTGATTGGATTGGCTCATGAGAGCAAACGAGCTTAATTTGGAAGCAGATACATAGAGATGAAACTGCTGGATATTTATCTCTCCTATGTCACTTTGAATGTTTATGATACTAGTGGTACTTAATTCAACAAATCATAGAGAGAACACCGTACTTAATTTTTTCTCACCTTGATAATAACCAGATGAGCTGGAAGGTTCACACCCCATGCCAATGTGCTGGTACAAACCAATACCTAAAATTGGTTATGTATATCATCAGTGTGAGAAGGGAGAGCTTCTTTTTCTTTTTCTCGACCAGGAAAGAAATAATGGAATATTCGAGTGATAGAGTTATGCCTGAATCTTGTTGTTTGCAAAAAGTTCCTCAACAAGAGATCTACCCTTGTCATTCAGATCTGCATGGTGTAACCCAATTCCAAATTGCAAGGTGTGCCTCAGGTTCTGATCAGTGACCTGAGAAAGAACCATCTGAAGTGCTTCTTCTGGCATGTTAAGAAACTGCCTTGGATGTTCGTCTGAAGCTGCAAACTTCACTTATACAAAAACAGAGCAATTAAATGACACTGACAATGGCTCACAAAAAAAAAACAGACAATGATATTATTCATACTCAAGGGATGAATTGCATCTCACTTGAATCAGATCCAGAGCAGTTAACCTTGTCTGACGACGAGATGAAACAAATATAAGAACGGGTTTTGTTGGTGAATGGGTGCATATTGCAGCATATGCTGGTTTATTCATGCTATTCATCCTCGGGCAGTAGAACTTTCCAGGATATCCCTGTTCATTGCGCAACACACATTATAATTGCAACATGTGAATATATGAAGTCCTCAATCCACTTTCACATCAACCAGAAGAAGTGATTTTATTTCCACCATAATGGCAGGAACATAAAACCTTGGAAAGTCAAATTCTTACTTCTCAGCAATCTTCCCATCCTCATCCCCTGGCCCACAAAAAAGACGATAAACAGTGAGTGCCACCTCGCGAAACTCTTCAGAGGGTACTTCTCCATCAATCAAGTCCACTACGGCTGCAATAAACTGCTTGTATGCTTGTCGAACTTCAAATGAAGCTGCACCTCAACAGCCAATTATAAAATGAAACATCATAACAAGTTTCATGAAATACACGCCTATGTGTAGTGCATAATTAAGTTACAGTAAGATGTCAGAACAGTAGACCTACCTTCTTCCCAGGAATGTACAATCTTCTGCGCGAGCTCTGACTCGTCAAGTGAGCTAGCAGAACTAAATAACACAGTTCAAAAAATTCAGGTACTATTTCCATAGCCTTGAGTATGAAAAAAGAAAGGAGCGATTGTGAAACAAAGACATTAATGAAATGAACCGAGCACAAATATAACAAACCAATAAAGGTTTACTTATCCGTTTAGAACCCAAGGGAAATTAAAACCGAATGCATTTCCTAAACTTCAATATATTTGCCAAAGAAAACAAAAATCAAACAAATACATTTGTACGAGCTCCATTTCAGATGAGAACTTTGTTTGCCAGTTCCCATGCAAAATAAACTAATGCGTTAATATGTTCCATTCCTCCTTTAAGCTTTTAATACGTTCTATTAATAATCCAATTGAGGTCAGAACTTTACTCTCCCATGGTTTCGGATGGTTTTCTCAGCAACCAAACAAGGAATAGAAGAGGATTCAAATGACAGAAATGGTTACTTGCGAGGCCTATTGCGGTTTTGGAGGATGAGTTTCCGTTGGAGATAGGCCTGGTCGACGTCGAAGGGATCTCTTAAAGAGTTAGTCAAGCGAGGAAGTTGAACCAACATCGTTGCCAATTTTGTGAAAAAATGTTCTTCTGAAACCCTGGAAACGTTTCTTCTCGTAGAAGATCTTCTGAGCAGTTTTCTCTCAAACAACCAAACGTTTCTTCTTAGAGAATTCGTGAACCAGACCACACAGGTTACAGACCAGAGCTAGAGATTGAAGAAATTGTTGGTCTGATTACTGATACTTCTTTGTGGAATGCGAATCAGCGCGGCACAAACACCGTCTCGTTGACGACGTGCCGTTTGATCGGGACTGATTTGACTGGCAAGAACTCTGATGGATCTGGTGAGAGAGCGACAAGGCCCTTTTTTTCCGCCGACGTACTTGTTAATTTCTTGGGCTACACGATGGCACTTTGGGCCGAATAATTCATTTTTGGGCTACATAATGTCAGGTCCAGTTGATAACACTTACTTGTTCTTTCCTTTTTCCTTGCAAGAGAGAAAAATTGGACAAAGTCCATAGCTAAGTTGACAATCAATAGGAATCGTAGAGCACATTGTGCATCTCAATTAGGGCTGTCCAGCATCCGGTTCGGTCCGGTTTAGCTGGCCAAATCGGAACTTTTTTAAAGCATATAGACCGGACCGGTTATATGACCGGACCGATCCGGTCCGGTCTCCGGTTTATCCGGTACAGTCTGGGCCGGTTTGGGTCATGCCATTTTGGGCCGGTTTGGGTTGGGTCATGCCATTTTAGGCCGGTTTTAGGGTTTGGCCTTGTCATTTTGGGTCAATTCCGGTTTGGAGAGGTATACTCCGGTTCGGTCCCGGGGTTTTCATGAGGGTAACCCGGAACCGGACCGGAATACACCGGTTTACTGGTCCGGTCAACCCGGTTTCAAGAAGTCAACTGGTTTTGGTCAAAATCGGCCTGGTCCGATCGGTTTTTTGGACATGCGTAATCTCAACGACTCGGAATTGTTCTGGTACGGTCAACCCGGTTTCAAAAAAGTCAACCGATTTTGGTCAAAACCGGTCCGATCGGCCGATTTTTTGGACAGGTGTAATCTCAACGACTCGGAATTGTTCTGGGCCACGCAGCATCCAAAGCTATTAGGCTGGGGCTCGTGCACAGCATCGCACCACGCCTTCCTCTATGCAACTCTTAAATATTACTATTTTAGCATTATTATACTAAATATTGCTATACTAATAATTAATATATTAGAATTATAAATAATATAAAACTGTGTTGGTAACCTCATTCAAAAAATGAATTTGAATCGCTTAAAATTGGAAAATCTTCTCTAAATCATCTCTATTTTTTTATTTTTTTTATCGAATATATTGTTTATTTTCTAACCAAGAATTACCTTATAGTATAATGATAGTATAATCTCTTTTACTTTATTACATTCCCTTTTTAAACATATTGCATTATTTAACTACGAATGACACTTTGAATGACACTTTACACTTCTCATCTGACAATAATATTTATAGGAATTTCATGAATTGACAATTTATGGGGATAGATTTTTCGGCCTAGAAAAAATATTACTATTACTGAGGCACAATAAGAAAGGGAACAGGTCTCGGACCGAACGGAAAAGGTCGAGACCCATTCCAATATAAAATAAGTTATTGTCAACCCTCTTAAATAGGGGGTCGCGTCAAGCATGAAAATATAAAAGCCTAAGGGAGAGATAATCAGCTGATTCCTGACAAAAACGATGTTATAAAGAATAATATTTCTCCATTAAATGAGCAAACAATAACCACCCTCATAAGAACTAATGGGAAGAAAGAAGGGAAAGGTGGCCCCACTTAATAAATAGAGGGCAAAGGTTACATGATGAAAAAATCGTCATAAAATAAGAGGAGATGAAAAGGAAAGAGGACGATATGAGGCTGAGGTCGAGCAAACCCTCGACCCAGCCAAAGAAAGATAAAAGGATAAATAGATGAATAAATGAGCATAAAAGGTAACTCTCTCTCCTACATTTCCACTCATAATCGAAACGGTGAACAAAAAATGACGACTAACAAAGGCATTGGAAAAATTCCTCTACGAGGAAGACTATGGGTCGTCGTAGCATATTTTTTTGCTTGTAGAATGAAGGAAATAGAGCTAAAGTCTTTCAACTCATTCCAAGCGGTGGACCTTGTGCCTAGCTCCCTCGGATTCTCAATCTAGTAAATTATGTGATAAATCGGTTAAAAATAGTTTCATCAATAATAATATTTTCTATATATACATTTTGGTTCAAAGGGTATTATTATTATTTTGTTTTAAAAATTTAGCAGCTTCTTATTATTGATGAATAAGAAGCGTGATTTAAAAAAAAAAAAGGATAGGATGAAGATTCTATATATCAATAATTTTACAATAACTCAAAAAAATTGGGTATCGCATTTTTCTTACTTTCCAATAACAGGAAAACAAAAGGAAGATAAAAGGATACAATTTTATAACAAAAAAAATATTATAACAGACTTTATATTTATGAAGAAAAATTAAATTAAATCCTATAATTTTTAATTTACTTGATTACATCTCATAATATTTAAAAATTAATCAATTCTCATCCTCTATTAGACTTGACAATTAAAGAAAGTGACTAGTTGAATCGATTTTTTTTTTAAAATAGTATATATTTTTATTTATATATATTTATTAATAGTTTTATCACTTTTTGTGTATTTTAACTGTAAAATTTAACGGTAACAAAAGTTAATGTCGTTAAAAATTAATTGAATATTATTGTCACTTATTAGTTATTACTGGTGTTTACATTTCTATATTTTGATTAAAAAATATATAAAAATTTATTCAATTATTTATTATTTGTATTGTCTCGAAAATTATTATTTTTAAATATAATAAATATCAAATAATTTATTTTCAATTTTTATAAACTAAAATTTTTACTGCTCCTAAAATTTTAATTTACACACCACTTTAATAAATTAAAAATTAGAGGGCATGTCATAATTTTTACCAAGGGTATGTTCGTTTTCACCATTTTTTCAGGATTCTAAGTATATTCACAATTCTACCACCGAACATATTCAGAATTCAAACACAAAAACCAATACATTTTACATAATCTCCAACAACTTTTTAATTTTTTATTCAACATAAATTTTCTCTCTCTATACTTTTTCACATATCTCCAATACTTTTTTATTAAATAATTACATCAAATCATTTATCTCTCCACTTTACATAAATACCGATAAAATACTATTCAACATAAAAATTCACAACTTCTCTAAAATCCTAAATTTTTTTTCTCAAAACTAACGTCACCCAATTTCTGATGTAGTCAGGCTCTTTAGCATGCGACGCGTGTGTCCCCATCAAACTGTTTTTCCTCTCGATAAGGGTAAAGAAGCAGAGGGGAAATGAACAGCTAAAATACGTACAGGGAGCAACGAACAGAAACCCCAGTCACTAGCCGACACCAAAGACAAAAACAGAGCCAGTTCTGTCATCCGACGCTCTACGTGTCTATATCCCTCCCCTCTTCCATTGCCCACTCGCGTATTAAGACCATTCCTCTCAGGCTGCATTTGCAGACAGGCTTTTTTTTCTCAACGGAGCCCCTGGTACCCTCTTCGAACCAATAACTGGTCCTTCTTCAATCATGGCTGTCTTAGCTTTTCTAGTGCTCGTCTTGGCCATGACTGGCCATTCAAGTAAGCTCGTAGCATTTTTTCTCTTCTTTCTTTTGAAGTACTAAAGCTGCAATCAAAACCACTCTAATCTCTCTCTCCGTCTGTTTCTCCCCCCCCCTCACTGTATGTCTCAGTTTGCGGATGAATACGCCTTTAAATTCATTTAACATAATGTAGGTGGACCGCGGGATAGTTGTTTCTCTTTAATCATATGGTGTTAGTTACCGGCTCTAGAGTTTATTTCTGGCTGAACTTGTCTCCTTTCAGCTTAAGAACATGGGATAGGTCCATAGTTTTATTTTGTCTTCTATTATGAATGAGTTTTCTTCTTCTCCATGACATAACCACCTTGATTTTCAATGGGGGTTAACTATGCTCATTTTTTCAATTGTGCAGTGATAAATCAAAGGAGCTCCATTTCTGTAGTTGTCTGATTTTGTTTTCGGAGTGAACATTTCGCTGGCATACGTGCTCTTGGCTGATCTGCTTTCTCCTTTTGCTCTTTTTGGATTGTGTTGATTAGGTGCGACATGGTGTGTTTGCAAGGATGGAGTGGGTGACTCAAACCTACAGAAGTCATTGGACTATGCCTGTGGAGCTGGGGCTGACTGTAACCCCATCCATCAAACTGGGTCCTGTTACCAACCTAACAGTGTTAAGGCTCATTGCTCCTATGCTGTTAACAGCTACTTCCAAAAGAAGGGTCAAGCACAAGGCTCCTGTGATTTTTCTGGCACCGCCGCCATTTCTACTACAGACCCAAGTAAGTAGGTCTCAATGGTATTGGGACAAATTTCTTTTGTAACTTTACGATTAAAAGAACGGAAAAAAATAACAAGAATTCAGAAATCGGAGAACTCATCATTGCTCTTGTTGGTTTTTTTTTCTGTTGGTGATTTGCAGGCACTACTGGTTGTGCTTACCCCTCTAGCGCCAGGTTCGTTTTTCCATCTTGTTTCCTGGTTATTTTCTATGAACTCAACCGAATATATCAAGTTGTTAGTTCCCAAACACCCACCCCCAATAGGAAATTAGAAAGTGATAGTTACTGCTGCTTCTTTAATTTTCTCGTTTCCATGCCCTGTGGATCCTTTTCTTTGTAGAAAATGAGGCCCTTACATGTGAAACCATCAAAAACCAAATATGGGCTCTGTTTGTGAAGGATAGCGCATAGGAGGGTAATGGTGTCCTCTGAAAGATCACCTATTGCACGCCCTATGTGGGACTCGACATCAGCGCGTCCATATAGCACTGTGTTGTCACGGAGCCCTCCAATGGGTTTAGTGCTGGCGAGTTAGATGCTTGGTGCCAATCCCAAAATTTATATAATACCAATCTTCACACAACCCTCTGGCACTGGGTGGAATGGTACAATCGTCTTCACAGCTCGCGAGAGGTCTTACGACTCTCGGAAAAGTTGGAAAGTTGATGAGACTGATCCAGTAATAATTAAATCCAACTAAAGTTAGGCTAAGCTAATCAGTAGCCAGTAGGGACTATATTAGACCCGGACACCTAAAAGATCAGAAATGAAGGACAGGATTATAAGAAACGCTGATCTGCTTAAACCTGAGCTTCTTCTTATTTTTCGGGCTTTGCTGTCTTAACGAGATTCCTTTTGTTAAAAGCCCTTCCTTTCTATTTCATATTTTGGTGGGATAAAACATCCCGCTTTAAATTAGTTGGAAAAGCACTGGTGAAAGATTTCAAGGCTCTGCATCATTCCTGTGTCTATAAGTCTGGGTCCCTTCTTTTTCTCTGCTCCTTTGGTCCAATCTAAATGCGTTTTCTTTTGTCGTTTGACGAAAAGATTCAAGATGCGTGATGATTTTGCCTCATTCATCGAGCATTTATTGGTTGTAGGAGAGTTGCCATTACTATTTACTTTCATAAAAGTGATTCTGCCATCACAGAGGTCCGATGCCCTTTTGCGTGAGGTAAATCTTTACGAGATCAAATAGTAAGAAGTTGTTTTATACTAAAGAGACAAAATCGTCCCTACCTCGTATACCCATCCATGTCGACACTTGTTCGGCTGGTTTGAGCTACCGACACCATGGCCCATGACAAATAGGGGCTGTTCAGTCATTATCGGGTCCACGTGGAGTTCTTAAAAACAGAGCTGTTTCCACTTTGATAGTGGGACAACTATTTTTTGTGATTGATTATAAGTGCTTCGTCGTAGATAGGCTCGAGATGGACCGATATTTTTGAGATTTGAGCCAACCTTTGAAATTTAAGATGTCTCGTGTGTTGTGAATGTCTTGTTGTCCCGCTCCGCGGTCTTTGAAGGAGACTCCTTGTCGTCATTTTCCTTTTTGAAACCTTTTTGAAAAATTACAGTGATCTGTTCGTTTTCATTTTTTTTTGTTAGCTTCTAATTATATTCACAAATCTACCGCCGAACATATTCAGAATTCAAATACAAAAATTAATATATTTTACACAATTTTTTAATTTTTTATTCAACATAAATTTACATAATTCTAATATTTTTTATTAAACAATTACATCAAATCATTTCTCTCCACTTTACACAAACACCAATAAAATACTATTCAATATAAAAATTCACTTATTTAAAATCTTACAATTTTTTCTCAAAACGAACATAACCTAGATTTACTCTTTTAGATTTTGGGTTTCGGGAATTCTACTTGGACAAATATTTCAAGAAATGCGCACAAGATTTTGTTTGGGGGGGGGGGTAAAAATTCACTACAGTCGTATTCATCCCATCCCACAGGTTTGTGTTCAATTTAGTACAGTTTTTTATGCTAAAATAAGGTTGATGTTTGATGGTAAAAATGTTAGGGTATTTAAAATTTTGTTTATTGGAGTTGGTAAAAATGTGAATAAAGAAAATATTTGAATGAATATTATAATAAAAGAAAATGTGAATAAAGAAAATATTTGAATGAATATTATAATAAAAGAAAATGTGAATAAAGAAAATATTTGAATGAATATTATAATAAAAAAGAATAGTTTGATATGGGAAGAGAGATTATTTTATAATTTTTTTAATAATATTTAAAATTTTGACACTCAAAACATTAAAAGGGCCCGTTTGCAATGTAAAATTTCACAAAATTGTATACCCTTATAATAAAGTACTACAATATAATCTCACTCTTCCATCAAATCATAACTTTTCACTATAAAAAAATATAAAAAATTACCTCTCTTCATTTTTTCACTAAACTCAATACCTAAAATTTTAACAACACAAACCCACCTTAAGTTCAAAAACTTGGCAAGAGAAGATCGGGTTACCCATGTAGGCTAGCATTATTCTGTTAAAAATTTGTCAATAGCATTGGATAGAGCATGGGGAAAAACTTATCTATGCAAAACTCAATTCTATTGAATGCTAAACTTCCTCGTGATGGCATCAAATGATTAAACTTAAATTGCACGAAACAAAAATAGTTCTGTGCTTATATCAATCAAGCATACTTTTTTGTACAGATTTTGTTTTAAGTGGGGCCAATCACATGGTAGGCATTGATCTTTCGGAAAGCGTATAATGTGAAGAAGATATGCTAATAGGGCCTACTAGCCAGGATTGATGTCTTGGGAGACGGAGTCATAGAGGGGCATCATAACTTAGATTAAATTCTTGAGTAGAAATAAGTATATGCTATAATTCAATCTTTGGAGTGTGATCCGGAGAAAAGTTGTGAAAAGGGGAGTGAGGTAGTATTTTTGGCCTTGTCTCCGCCGCTGCCTACGGTGACCTTTGCTGAAACTTTTAGTAGATCATTATGATGTCTAAACTTTTGCTTTAGTGAGTCCAAAAGAGGATTCTGATAGGGGAGATCCCAATTTTTTCAAAGGAATAGATCGACCAGTTCCATGAAAGAATAGCCTGTTGTTTGGTGTTTCATACATTTATGAACATATTTATGCTTGAAAAAACAAAGGAGCACCTACTTATGAAACATATTCCTCCTAATTTTATCTGTTATTTGTTATGGGAAACTCGAGGCGTTGAGAATCTACATGAGCAGGTGATCTATGTTGGTTAACAAGAGTTCCATACTCTTATATTAGGTATTGGGGTTTGACAAGCTTAAAATGGTTGAAACAGTTGTTCTTACAGAGGAGCGACCTGTGCATAATTTCGAGGGTCAATATCTGTGAAACATCCTTTTCACAGTGGGCTATGAATTTTTTATATGTTGTTTGAAATTTATGGTTGGCAACAAATTCCTTACAAAATACTCTACTACGAGCTCTGATTATCGTTCTTAGATATTCGTCTGCATTCAGAAAGAAATAAATAAATTAGTAGAAGCATTATTCATGTTTATAGAAGAAAGATATATGTTTGCAATGCATGATTCTATGTTAATGTGAAATCGTTAGCGCCAGTCCTTAATCATGCTGATGGTATGCTTTTTGAGAGATTATAACTTCCCCATTATTCTATCTCCTATAGCATGCAGTCGATACTGAAGACAGATAGATAGTTCAAAAACTTTCAAAGTCAAGCTTCCAATTTTGTTTTGCTTAGAAGTTTTGTGCTTATAATCATTTTATACTTGCATGTTTTAGTTGGACTCTTTTTGCATAAACATCTATATGTAGTTTTAACTTGGTTTTGCTCAATGAAGCGAAAAGTTATACATTTGGGATGTAGATGTCTGAAATTATTCTGACAAAATTCCCAAGATACAGGAACATGGCCTTGATTTTCTGCAACGATATATTAGTTTTGTGAAAATCTTTGGGACATAGGACATATATTACGTGTCCTGTCAGCAGATCTTGAGAACAAAAGGCTTGTAATAATACCATTTTGCATGTCAAAATCGAGGACCAAGCTAGAAGGCTTAAGAAACTGAAAAGGATGGTCTTATAATTTATACAACAAACAATGGGCATTCTACGATTATGAAAATTATTTGTCTGAAGTACAGTACTAGGAATAATGCAGCTTGGCCTCGTTGCTGGCAATGCATAACTAGCCGTGAACTCTTGACTATTGAACCAACTTTAAGCTTCTGTTTTCGCAGTCTTCTCTGTTTCTCAATCCAACCTATTTTTCCTTCAAGTATGTGCTTGCCTCATGATTTCTGGTTTGGGAGTTAGTGTTGTTAAATCTTGCTTTGTTTTCATAACTCAGAGCTTCAGGCACCACTACAACACCGGTGACAACAACGCCATCGACCACCACACCCACATCTTCCAGCACCACTCCAACAACCGGCACACCCACAACAACCAGTCCATACACAACAACGCCCTCCGCTGGAGTGCTAGGAGGGACTAGCACTGGTGTAGGGCCGTCAGGAGTTGGAATAAACACGGATGAGAGTCATGGTGGCCTTAGACTCATAGACACCACCTTCTTCTCGTTCTTTATTAGCCTCTTATTTGCGGGCTTGATGCTTTGGTGGGGTTGAAGAGAAAAAGGATGCGATGGTGGTGGGGTTGGGTGGTCAGAAGATGATACTGGATTTGAATGTCCTGAGGTGGATATGCATGTGATTCTGTAGGTTTCATCTAAAGACAATCTTGCTAGGTTTTTTTTTTATCTCCCTCCTACATACTGCAGAAGATGTGCTTTTGATTCCTTTCGGTGGTATTGTGCTGTTGCTGATGGGATTAGTGGACTTAAGTACGGGGAGTTCTCTCTCCACCTTTTGTTTTCTCTTTTTTGTACATCGAGATCTAAATGGTTAGTAATTTATTAATTTGATGAGAAATGGGCGCGTCGTGTCCTTGGAGCATTATTAGCAGCTTCTTCATATTTGGATCTTTACTTTAACAAAAAAGTACACTTTTCTATTTTAACTATTAGGGTTAAAATAGTTGATACATTGGACCTCTTATATATCACATTTTGTCACATTGGACCCTAACCCCAAATTAACCGTCAAAATTGACAGTTATCATCAAAACGTGAGAGGCACGTGACTAACTCCTAAGTGAGTTTACGAAATTGCCCTTGACGCCAAATGATGCAGATTCGAACCCTCCACCCTTATCTTCTTCACGGAACAACGTGATTGGCCCGCGATACCAGCTTGAATCCTAAGGCCAGTTCCAGGTCTACCTCGTTGTCCTGAGCTTGCTCGTCCGGGTCCAGGGGAGCATCCGACTCCGCACGGAAAAAAATCGAAACCATTTGAGCACGCCCGAATCACTGCCACGAAGCAATACTCATTTGGGTAAAAGCCATCTTCAAACAGTTCAAGAAACGTCCGTCGGGATGGCTTCAAGTTGCAAATCATTATTTGCGAAACAAGAAACCATTGCACTCCAAGAAACCGAGTCTCTCTTATCTCCCATACTATGGAAGAGTTTGCCGAGTTCGAAACTCCCATACCTAATGCAGGACTTAAGAAGGAGGGAGTAGGAAGTGAGGTCCGGGTGACTATCGTTCTGGGCCATGACATCGAGGGCGGAGATTGCTTTCCGAAGTTGGCCCACATTGAGTTCATGGATCTGACGACGGTTAAAGAGTTGAAAGTTTGCGATTTGGATTATTGATAATGACGACGAAAGCTTTTTGGCGGGAAGGGTTACAGGTTTCAAGAGAAGGTAACGAGAGTTTGGGGAAGACGGAAGAGAGAGGCTGAGCTTGTTGCCTCACTGTCCTGAGGATTCAGGGGAGCATCCGACTCCGCACAGAACAAAACCGAAGTCTTGACCGTTTCGACGGATATCATGCTCTCGGTCTCTTTGCTCTCGCCCTCCACGTTCGCGGCCGGCTCGGACAGGTGACTAAGCGTCGACTCGTGGCTGGTCGACCTGTTCAACTCCTCCGTACAACACCCTTGCTGGGCTTTGGCTTGATCACAGAGCGCTTAAACCTGCATCGAGTCTTTGCTTGGTGGGGATCGTTGGACGCGGCCGAGTTCTCGTCCTTGGACACGTGACGAATGTCGTAGGCCTTTAGAGGCAGTCCATGCTCGCTCGCCGTGATTGGAGCCCGCTTGGCAGAGCTGCCAACTTCCGGACCATAGCATCCTGACCGAGAACATCGCTGAAACTGCCCGACGCCCCTGACTGAGGGTATTTTTATCCATTTAATTATAAAGCTAATTAGAATCTGCATCATTTGGTGTCAAGGGCAATTTCGTAAACTCACTTAGGAGTTAGTCACGTGCCTATCAGTTTTGACGATAACTATCAATTTAGACGGTTAATTTGGGGTCGGGGGTCCAATGTGACAAAATGTGATACATAAGAGGTCCAATGTCTCAAAAATAAAACATCGGGGTGCAAAGTGAAAATTACCCCAAAGATGAGGGGGCAAAGTGTATTTATCCCTAACTATTAACTTTTTAAAAACATCCCCAGCAGCTTCTCTATTTTAACCATCTATTTTTACTATTCTATTAAATAAATAAATAAATATATATATATATATATATATATATATTTATTATTATATATATATATATATATAAATATATAATATGAAAGAGAAGAGAGGGATGAAGAGAAGCGAGAAAGATAAAAGAGAAAATATATTGTTATTTTAATATAGAGAAGTGAATAGTGGTTCTCTAAAATAGAGAACCACTGTTCATTTGTTACATTTTTTGCTAACTTGTTAAAATAGATAAGCTGCAAAATCCTCATTTTAAGCTATTTGGTTATATTGGTTCTCTATTCTAAAAAAGCTAGAATAGATAACCAGCTAATAATGCTCTTAGTTAGTACTGGAGAAAACTCGTTGAACTAACGATGAGTGTTTATTTCGGTTTTATTTCACTTATTTGTACGTCTGCTTCAACTCCTTAGGTGGTGTTTTATTGTTAAAATTTTAGGGTATTAGATTTGGTGAAAAAATGAAGATATAATTTTTAATATTTATTATAGTGAAAAGTAATGATGTGATGAAAGAGATTATATTATAATTTTTTATTGTGTTATAATTTTAGGAAGCATAAATTTTTTTAACTCAACCTTAGTCGCGTTGCCTTCCATCTGTTATCTGATGCCTCGCTGTAAAGTGCATCCGACTTCCTCGTATAGATGTTCCATTTCATAACATTTCTTAGAGTTGTTGACGTCGGCAGTAGTTGTTGCGAGACAACGGAATGGGCAATGGCAAACGAGGACGGAGGCGGAGTGAATCCGAGATTATCTGGTTTGGCTTTGTGATGGGATTTCTTGGTTGGTAGGAGGCATGAAGCCTTTTATGTACAAGAAATCGTTGTTTCATTTTTTGTTAAGTGTATTCGCCTAATTCTGTGTCATACTAAGTTTGATCAGTGTTCAGACAATATGGAGTTTCTCGACAGTTTACTCGAGAAAAGGATTCTCTAAGCTATTCGTCTGTTCCAGGCTTGAGGAGGTTCAACCTCTAGCTCGAGCGAACACTGATGATCAGTCTCGCTGGCCTGCCCCTCGCCTCCTGGCTCGAGCGAACTATGCTTGACACTTCATAGATTAGTCTCATCAGCTCGTTGCTCACCTTTTGAATCCATTGAACCTAATAGACAGTGTTGTGAAATTTTAATGTACTCGCAAGCGCACGAACCGTACCAAAGTATAGTTAGGCAAGCGCGAGGTCGAACCCACAGGGACTTGTAAAAACTCAGGAAAATTAACCAAACCTCAACTAAATGAATCCTAATCTAGTTCAGAAAAATGGTTTTTGTTTCTGAAACTAAATAGCACTAAAACCGAAACTAATCCAAACAAAGAAAACAATTAATCTAATACTCGAACTAAGAAAACAATTAATTAAGCAAGACAATAGAAAAATCTGTAAATTATCAAGAGAAAGGAATTAAGGTTTTCAGAATCCACCTTGCTAATTCATAACAACAATTATTCATGATCATTAGATTTTTCCCAGACTACTGCATGATAATCTAGAATTCAATCTCGTTACCATGGAAAATATTATCATCAAAGTTCATATATAAAAATCCAAAACATGTTCTTCTTCGCTTAAAGATATAGAATTAAATCATCTCATGTATAAGTTAAAACAAATCACAAAAGATATTCAATTCTAAAATCAAACAATTATAATCCAAGCAATCAATTGAATCAGACTATTCTAAATCATGAGAAAAACATGATTGAACTCATATTCAGAAAATCATCTTAATCAATTCATGTGAAGCAAGAACAATTTAATCATTAAAGACACATTCATGGGAAAATTCAAATCTCATGAATAATCATTGATAATCCTCAACAAGGTTTCATCCTCAACCTTAATTAAAAATTTAGCTACTCATTATCATGAAAACAAAATCCATAATATCAATACTAATCATTAAAAAGATAAATAAAATAAACTAAATCTCAGAAGAATAGTCACTGTGCTCTCATTAGAAGAAAAGCCGAGCGATCCACTTTTTCTCTTCTTTTTCTATTCGGCAGCCCCACTTTTTCTCCATTCGGCAGCAGCACCTTTCTCCATTCCGCAGGCAGCAGTAGCTTCCTTTTTCTCCACTCTTTTCTTCTCCTCGGCAGACCCTCTTTTTCTTTCTATTCGGTCAAAGCCTCCCTTTGCACTTCTGTAGGTCTCCCTTTTATTTTGCTGCAGCCCTCCCCTTTTATTCGGCCAGCAACCTCTTTCCTTTTATTCAGCCAACAACCTCTTTCAATTCTGTTCCGTAAGTCTCTCTTCTTTTCTTCTTTGGCAGCAACCCTTTTATTCTATTCGTAAGTCTCTCCCTTTATTTTGTCATGTAGCCACCTCTTTTTCTCATTCCATAGGTCTCCTTTTATTTTGTCATGTAGCCGCCTCCCTCCTTTCTCTTCACTTCCGTAGGTTTTTTTTTCTATAGTCAATTGGCTTCCTCTTTGTCTTCTTTCCCTAAATGCCCTTTTAGTTGGGTTTTCTTCTCTCCTCCAATCTCACGTGCTAGACTTCTCTTCTTTATTTTATTTTTTTTCTTTTCTTCATTCATCCACTTTGGGTTCTTCACTTAGACATCTTTTGTTCCAATTTTGTTAGAAGAGTTCTTTGTTTGTTCAACCCTGAATTTAACTCCTGAAACATAAATGTTCTTGTATTAATATGGCATTTTATACTCAAGAAAATATAAATACACATTATTCCACAATTAAGTAAAATGCAAGAATTAAAGTAATGTACTCATGATAATGATTAATTTAATAAGAAGAATTATGCATATTTAAGCTATTATCAGACAGGTTCACAAATTAATCTCCCTACCTTGACTCTTGCTGCCTAGTTTGGAGTGATTTTTTTTTGGAAGAGTATTTCAAAATTTTTTATCTCGTTTCTCTGTATAATTAAAGTATGAGTTTTGTCTCTTGTCGGTCTTGACATCGGTAGACAGATTCTCATATCTGCTAAGGACATACGTATCCTGTTCTATTCTGGGTGTCCTGTAAAGACGGTCTGAAAACATCTACAGCTCGATGAATTTTCTAAACTACCGAGTTTTAATTGTGGGCCGGCCCACTAGAGGTTGAATCCATCCCTTCTTTGGGCCGGTAGGCGAGAGAGATGTCGAGTATAGATAACATCAAACTTCCTCGCCAATTATTAGTCTCCCCACATCTAAACAAGGATAACAATCCAAAAATCATGCGTGGGACGATGAAGTTCAATATTCAAATGCCAGTATATATTAATTTCCCCAAAAAAAATTAAATTATTCAAATAGTTGTTGCGACAATTATTTGTCACCTCTGCTATGTGAAAAATCGTCTCTACAGAACTTTTCAGTAACTCTTATTCCTCTGTTTCTATTAACTGTTGCGAGGCCTACCTTTCGTGACCGTATCAAGCAACGGGATAAGAGTAAAAAAAACAAATCATTGGTATTAAACCAAGCAACTGTTTCGTGCGTGCAGGATTTTGTCGGCATCCCCCCAAAAGAGAAGAAAATGCAAGACTTTTCCACCGGTCCCCTCCCTGGAGCTCAAGATTGCACTCTGAATTCCACTAGCTTATAGTGCAGGAAAAAGCGAAGTGCTTTGTCCAAAGATGGTAAATAATTGAGAAAAAATCATTTTAAAATTTTAAATTATCAAGTAAATTATAAATAAGGTCTCAAATTATTAATCTTGATACATTGAACCACGAACTATCAAATTTTATCAATTTGAGACCTGACCTACAATTTGACGGTCAAAATCGACAGATTTGAGCCACACGGCATGATTTTAACTGTCAAATTTTAGTTTAGAGCGTTATTTGATAAAATTTAATAATTCGTTAACTCAATGTGTAACCTTATTTATAATTTGCTCGATAATTTAAGGACTAAAATTGACTTAACTCCTAAATATTTTGTCATTATTTAATATGCGTGTCTTGAGCATAGAACCAACTTTCCAAAAAAATGTAAGTCTCCAGCATTCTTTAAATTAAATTTAAGGGAATTTAACAATCTAGTCCTTGAGTTTTGACCCTTTTAACAATTTAGTCCTTGGGTTTCAAATTTCAAATCTAAAGCCCTTAGGTTTTATACTTTTGACGATGGGGATCTTCCGTCAATATGTCATCCATATGCTTAACGGAGCTCTATGACACGTCAACAATTTGAAGTGGTCGACCGCTCATAATTTACACATATACCGACCGCTATATGGTCCGTTAAGCATATGGACGACAGACTGACGGGAGGGCTTCATCGTCAAAAGTATGAAACCTAAGGGCTTTAGATTTAAAATTTGAAATCCAAGAACTAAACTGTTAAAAGGGTCAAAACTTAACTAAATTGCAAATTTCTCTAAATTTTAAGTAAAAGTAATAGTGGGGGACCTCCAGATGGGTCGCATTGAAAAATATATTCGTGGACCGCATATGACTGTAAAGAGACTAGACGCAAAGGGGTCAAATAAGTCAGTTCCCCCTCATTATGTAGCCCAACCTCTCCTTCAACACGACTAACTTCGTCGGAATTCTCATTCATTCTGTCGTCTCTTTTCTGGGCCCATGCGAAGTGCAGAAAGCGATGGGTAGAACTCAATAGAATCACTCATTATTTAATGTAAGCAAATGCATTGATGCCATGCCACCCTTCCCAGCCAATCATTAAGGGGCTATGAGTAAGCCAAATATACGAGGACTGGCACTTGGAGAATAATTAATTAATTAATTATATGTTTAAAAAATAAGTAATACAAAAAATTAATGCCATTCAATTTTGAGAGAAAAATACAACATACATCTAATGTTGTAAAACTAAAGTGTGACAATTATTATATATATTATAAAATATTATAGGTCTACGTATTATATTTATTTCTCTTCAAATTAGAGAATCAAATTCAAAGTACAAATTAGAAACTATCATAATTTATTTTCTCAAAGAAACTCATAATTTCAATTTCGTACTCATTCAACTAGGGTGGTGCAAAATGACCCCGAAACTAATTCCGACTCTAATATAGTCGGATTTATCGGAGTCCGATTAGGAGTCCACCAACCCAACTCCAACTCCAACTCCAACTCCAACTGATGATTTAAAAAAAATGAAAATTTTCATTTTACTAACCCAAAACTTTTGTTTGTTTGCGCCTTTACTCTTTAGGCCCAAATACCAAAAAAATTACGAAGTGTTTAAAAAATTTTCATTTCCCTCTCTTCTCAGAAGAAAACGGTCTTTTAGCTATGGATGATGTTGCTGGAAGGCAACCAAGGGATCCTTCGATTTCCAAGTCAGTCAAAACTTCTACTATGAAGTTGGAGGATGTCACAAACAAAGCATCATGCTCATTATCAATGCATATTTAACCCACTGTCAGTTCAGGCAAGATGATCAACTCTGTTAACTCATAAATTTGAGTGATGTTAACTATTGGGCCTTGCTTCTCTGTTCATTGTTATTAGCTATTGAGAACATTTTTGGGATAGGTTTAACAGTCAAGAGGCTGAACAAATCATTTCACTTATTTCAGTTACATTTCCTTTGTACAGATTTAAATTTAAGTATTATCATTGTTGATGGTCAAAATCAAGTCTTATCAAAGTTTATGAGTAGATTCATGAACTGCTGACATTGGAATAGAAATGTCAGGATATCCAGAGAGGGTATGATTTAATTACGGAAAATATATCACTTTCTAATCAAAGCAAATCGTAACAACATCCTATGATATTGAAATCGTGCTGTAGTTGGGACTGTACTTGGCAATATGACTATTAAGTAATTTCATTTCTTTTACTAATTGCTCTGTGTGCTTCTATAGATGTCATGCGAAATGTTGCTGAATGTAAGAACTCTCATGTTGAAGAAAGAGACTTGCTGAATATTCTACCTAAATTCAAGCTACATGATAATCTCCCTGCTCGACATCCTACTTGGAAGTGGGTAGCCAGTCTCTGAATGATTTTGCATACAGCCTATTCTTTGATGATGTTAGGTGTGATACATGAATATCTGGAAGTAAAATATTTCATCAGTTTGTCTTGTAGATAATTTCGTAGGATGCCAGGCCAGATTGTTTTCATAATTTGGTCTGGTAGATTGTTTGTTGATGTGCAGAACAGAATTTTATATCGCTTTAGATGTTTGCTCAAAGCATGTGCTCTTCTAAGTGAACTTTCTATTGCTCTCTTGCTCAAAGTTCTTCCTTGGTTGTGTTTTTTTTTCCTCAGGGGAGGATTTGTTTTACCTGCAACGCCTGCTAAATTCTATGTTGGGTTCCAGGCTCAACCTCCTTGCACCGTCAATCGTAAGGCCTTTGAGTTTTCAAAACGAGTGCCTCCAGTCCTAAAGGTTAAATTGCTTCCTTGGTGCCAAATGTGGGGAAATCTATTCCAGAATGATTGTCCGGATCTTAAGGACATTGCTCTATATTTTTTCCCTGCTGATAATATTGAGAGGTTTGTTTGGCATCTGATATTTGGGTAACAGATTTTTTTCTTCTTCTTCCTTTTCATTTTCGTACAAGTTCTGATGCTAGTAAAGTTCTTTTAAGCTTATCTTCTATTGATTTGTAGATCCAAAGAGAACATGGCCTGCCTGTTTGAGCTGATGGAGGTCCACGACTCTATGATGGAAAGCTGCATTGATGGTGTGGAGTTGCTGATATTCACATCAAAACAGCTGCATTTGGACTTAAAGAGTGAGTTTCTGGCTTCCGCTGCACTGGTGTTTCCCACAGTTTACTATACTTTTTGTTGTAGCTTCATCTTTCCCAATAGACGAGCATACTGAGGAAAACTCTTTAGGTTCTCTGATTTTGTTTTGATAGAGATTATCATGATTGAGTAGGAAGCACTTTGGACAGGAATCTAGGATCATTGAGGGATAATTCGGTGGCAAGATTTTTGTAACTTGACCGAGGAGAAAGCTAGGGCTAGCAAGTAGTAAAATTATACATTCTACACTGTATTAAGAGGATGAGGAAGGGGGGGGGGGGGCAACGGAATTACGTTAAAAGAGCCTTTTTTGTGGTAGATGATCTCAATATTTACGCTCCAAGCATTTATTTGACAAGGAGACAATGAGGAAAATACACAAAGAAAAAGATTGATGTTAAACTGTTGAAGGGATCTGGACTTGGAAGAGGGGACGGCTAACGTGAAATATTGCTTTCTGCTCTACTGACCTTATTTGAGGGATTTCTGCTCACTTAATTAAGATAAGATCGTGCATATCTCATGTAGAAGAAAGGCCATCACTTTTAGGAGAGTGGCCATAATGGGGATTAGGTTCAAAACTTTCTTCAGGACATCCTTATGTTTCTTAGTGGCGCATTTTGTTTAATGTTCATTTATTTCATGATTATTAGATAAAAAAATATCCACCTTGGGGATGCATAATGTATCTTTTGTGCTTCCATTGTACTTTAGGCTTGCCTTCAAATGTTTTTCATGAATTACCTTATTTTCCCGTTTCTTAGGATTCTGCGTTTTGGTATGTGCAATGGCGATGTGTTTCAGGTTAAATTGCACCCTTTTAATGAATCCTTACTTCTTTTGAAAATAGTGAAGTACTTATTGGGAGTCTTTCGGCCTGTTAAGAAGAGTCGGACGCAGACTCTTGACAAGATAGACGAGGAACACAATCCCCTAATTTCTCCTTTGGAATGTGGAAGTATTGACCACGAGGGGATGAATGATGTCCAGAACGTTGGAATGGAAATCGATATGGAAGGGGGCAAGAATGTGGGAAGAGTTGATATGGTTGTTCCAAGAGATGCATCCAGGAGGGTTCGTGAAATCCACATGCAAAGCTCAATAGAAAGGAAGAAGTACCGATCGACCATGCATCTTTGTGGTGTATAGTAGCCATATTTGCGTTGTTACACCTCATCTGCAGTGTAAATTTTGAAGTACCTTCTCAACCTTATTCCTTGAGCTATACAGTTGGTCTTACAATGTACATATTGAAGTACAGTTGTTCATATATCAAGAGTTTGTTAGATGTCGTTTAGGGATTGAAACGACAATCTTTCTGTCTGCTTGTTCAGTTCTAGGAAAATTTTGTCACCTCTGAGACCTCCTTTGCCATTATTTCATAGAAAGATATATGTGTCCGTTTATTTGCACTCAGGAGTCGTATACTGGGCAGATCTGTTTGAACTTGATGCACGTGAATGGGTGCTCGGATTTTCCTCGTTATCAAAAAAAAATTACACTCAGGAGTCGTGTTTTGTATCACTCTAAATTCGCAAAGTTGCATGGTTCCGTTAAGACCTGTCTAAATTCTCTCTTCGAGATGGGTGGAGATGAAATCAAAACTTGAGAAGAGTTTGATCGGACCCGGTCCTGCGTCGGTCGTTGGCCCAGGACGACAACCAAAGTGTTCAGAGCAACTTGTATATTGCAATATGTCTGAAACACACGGCTCTGGAGAGAGGTGTGAGTCCTCGGAGGCCGTCCTTAACGAGTCTTCAGAATCACAAAGGGGTAAAGTATTAGTATTGTGTGCCTTTGAGTGAGTGTGCTAGATGATCGTTAGTTTTTTATGATTGGCTCCAAAGAACATAGTAGAATATTTTGTAAATTAAGGGCAAATCAAAATGAAATTTTTTTGGTTAATTATACTTTGCACTCATCTGGTTTGGTACGTGGTTTGAGTGATTTGACACTTTATAACCCGATCTTTCAATTTTGACACATTTTACTCACATAATTCTGGGTTCCTTTAATTTTCACTCGTTTATTTATCCTTTAAAACAAATTGAAATCTCAATCACTTGTTCTGCACATGGTTCACTTGTTCATTTTATCACAAATATTAATTATATTTTTGCACCCATGTGGTTTGGAGGGTCTGACACATTGCACCGCGTGTTCTACACGTGATTGATATTTCCATTCTGACAGATAAATTAATGAGGGTGGAAATCGAAGTAAGCTATAATCAGTGAAATATATAAAAATTAAAAAAACATGATATAAAATGTCAAAACCGCCTGTGGGTGAAAAGTATAATTAAATTTTTTTTAAGAAGTTAGAGATAAAATATATAGTTTCTCTGGCTGTGTTTTCAATTATTTATGTTATGTCCCAATTTTTAAATTTACATTTAATTTCGATTAAAATAAATATAGCCTAAAAAATTTATTTGATTCCAGGCCAGGCAGATAAATCCAAATTTCGCCCGGTTCTAAAATCATGCCTAACTGGGTCGAAGCGTTTACCCGAAACCGATGACGCTAAATCCAAACGAGTTAAACGTTGCGGCTCGCCGACGCCCTATTACTGCCTCTCGTCATTGATTTAGCGTCATCGGTCTCGTTGTCCTGTGGCTCCTGTCCGCTCTTGCGGTTCCCACGGTTGTAGGAAAACGAAGCCAATGACTTTACGGAGTAAGCTTTGTAAAAAATATAGATTAAAAATATTAAAAATGAAAAAGGAAGAGTCCAAAAGCAAATAATTATTAGACTATGGTTTTGCTGTTTAGATGATATTTTAAAATGTTTTCCAAAACAGAAACAAGCCTTTCATCAATGAAAAAAGAAACGTAAAAAAGAGACATCTCCCCCCTAATTTGTTTGATTGGCTTGCTCTCTCTCTCTCTCTCTCTCTCTCGCAGAAGAGTGATCTCTGTCTTGGGGACACTACCTATGGAGGTCAACGATGACAGCCAGAACAGTTACGGGGTTCAAAGACGGGTAGGGATACTCTACGACGACCGTATGTGTAAGCACCACAAACACGACGGTGATTACCATCCCGAGAACCCTAACCGAATTCGAGCAATTTGGAACAAGCTCCAAAGCGCTGGCATTCTTAAGAGGTTAATTTCTTTCTTCTTCTTTTTAGAATTTACTTATTTATTGTTGTTAATTTAGCTGCATTCTCTTCCTGTTTCAGATGCGTGGTTTTCGACGCCAAAGAAGCAGAAGATAGATATGTGTTGTCAGTTCACTCCAAGAAACACGTTGACTTGATCAAGAATATAAGCTCCAAACAGTTCGATTCGCGAAGGAATAGGATAGCTTCGAAGTTCAATTCTATTTATTTCAACGAAGGTTCCTCCGAATCTGCTTATCTTGCTGCCGGCTCCGTCGTTGAGGTCCTAATATCTCTGGCATCTTCTGCGTATAATTCTTATACTTCTTGCGGATTTTTTTTCCTTTGTTTTTTGACGTTTCTTTGTAGTATGCCAAATGCCATAGCGTACTATAACATCTGATGATGATAACATTCTGTGAAGCGTTAAACGCAATAATCAGGCTGTTCAATGTTTCATATAAATAGGTTGCGGAGAAAGTAGCTAAAGGAGAATTGAGTTCTGCTTTCGCGATTGTTAGACCTCCAGGACATCATGCCGAGCACGATGAAGCCATGGGATTTTGTCTGTTCAACAATGTGGCCGTCGCAACAAATTTTCTCTTGAATGAAAGAGTGAGAGAGCTCTTATTATTCACTTCATTTTAGGCTAGAAATGTGGGTTTTAGCTTGAAATTTCTTTTTATGCGGCTTTCACCAGGCTGATGCCTCACTCTTTGTCTATTGCTTATGACAGCCAGAGCTGGGTATTAAGAAGGTATTGATTGTTGACTGGGATGTGCATCACGGTAATGGTACTCAAAAGATGTTTTGGAAGGATTCTCGTGTTTTATTTTTCTCCGTTCACAGGTTTGTCGGAAATTTGAGCTGATAATTCCTTTTGTGCTTTGCCATCTAAGCTTATTAATGTCTTAGGTTGTGTTTGTGTTGTAAAATTTTAGGTATTGGATTTAGTGAAAATGTAAAGAGAGGTAATTTTTTATATTTTTTTGTAGTAAATAATAATGATTTGATGGGGAGAGAGAAATTATATTGTAATATTTAATTGTGTTAAAATTTTAGAGGGGGTAAAATTTTGGTACACAAACGCACCCTTAGTGTCTTAGTATCTTTTTTCTTTTTAAATCCTTTTCCTTGGAGAATTTATATTGGCTCGCAATTGCTGAACGGTTTGTTGCTAGCAGTGGTTGCTTGCCATTGTGTCTTATATAAAGATGTCCTTTCAAACAGGCATGAGTTTGGGAGTTTCTATCCAGCTAATTACGATGGTTTCTACACAATGATTGGAGAAGGACCTGGTGCTGGATATAATATTAATGTCCCTTGGGAGAATGCTCGGTGTGGAGATGCAGACTATCTTGCAGTTTGGGACCATATATTAGTTCCTGTTGCCAAGGAATTTAATCCGGACATAGTTATAGTCTCTGCAGGCTTTGATGCAGGTTTGGTAGTTTTCACTTTTATGTCTCTCATTATTAATACTTCTAACGTTCACTTTCACTCTGGTTTTACTTATCTGTCAAATGCCATGGTGATGACCCTACTAAGCCTTGGTGGATTGGTGTTACTGAAAGACGCATATGTTGTAATGCAACTGGTCCTACTTGGTGTAGGTCCTGTTATCATGAATAATTAGAAATTAGCATGATTAATTACCAGGGTAGGTTCATTAATTACTAAGTAAAGAGGAGTATAGAGGCGATATATTGTCTATGACAAAGATGTTAGGAAAAGGCCCTTGCCAATGATAAAGTTCTAATAATATACTTTTTTTTTTATAAGTAAGCCAATTTATTAAGATAAAGAAAAACAGGAAAAAACAATGGAGTCAACAGTACAAGAGAAAATACTGAAGAGTCCAAACCCAAACAAAGAAGAGAACTCAAAAAGGAACACAAAGGCCCAAAGAACACCAAGAAAAACCAACCACCCGCACCCCTCAACCCTCACCCCACAAGACAACAAAGCGCCCTCACCCACCCACCCGCAAACCTAGAGCCATCCAAGGGATACCCCAATCAGTCCAGCCCAAAACACACAGTCTTCCTAGTGATCGAAGAAGACCCTTCATAGTTCACCGAAGACTTCAAGCCCTTCAACTCCCTGAGCATCTTTCCCCCCGATTTTCGGGACATTTTCAAGCGAGGCTTCACCGATCGCGTTCCAAAGCTACAAAAAGATCTCTCAACTTATCCTCTTGACCTCCACACGACACCCCAACCATCTGACCCACAGAGGAGACCATATCCAAGACCCACGCCGGAGATTCTCCTCTCAAAGCTTGATGAGGGAAATTAACCGCAAAGGGTTCGGTCGAAAGATCATCCACATATGCCAACTCCCTCTCATCATCATCCCGAAGCTCTCAAACCTCCAAATTTGGTCCAACGGAGCTCTCAAAACAAACCAGCCGCGAACACTCCCCCACCTCCGGACCACCCAAACAGACCCCGGGAGAAAGAACCACCCCTGCCCGAGCCCTCTCTAGATCAGCGTCTACCACAAGAGCGATTGTCCCCCCTTCTGCCCTATTTCCCTCTTCACTATCAGAATCATCCTTAAGGTGAGAGGCACCAACGAGTCCTGTAGGAATAGAACTCTCACGGCATCCTTCTAGCTCAACCCGACCCTCCCCCGAGAGAGAAACCACTGCTGGGAGCCCACCAGGAACAAAAAAGGGCTCCACAACCCTTCCACAAACTTCTGCGGCACTTTCCGTTGCCACCCGGACCAAACCCGGCGGCTCCAGCAACTCCGGGAGCTGAACAGACCCACACGGGCCCAAGAGCAAGGCAGCCGAAGGTGAAATCGGCGCCGGCAAGACAATGATTCCCTGACCTCCATTCGCCGACAACACCGACGAGACACCTACCTCCGACCACTGGGGTTGGGTGACTCCCACCGTGCCATCGAGTCTTCCGCCAAGAGAAGACGTCAGGTGGGTCGGCACCTCCTGCGAGCCCTTGTCGTTACCAACGATAGAAACCGTATGGGCCGGGTCCCCAACAAGCCCAACTACAGGCCCACACGAAGAGAGCCCCCCTGGCTCACCACTCGACAGCTCCAGCCCACGAGTTCTGCTGAGGGAGGCCACCAGATCTGCCGGAGGAGACTCTATCGCCTGAATAGCCACCAGGCTATCGCCGGCAGCCACAGAAGACACCGGCGAGCTGGCGGGAGACAACCCACTCCCCACCCTTTTGAATTCGTTGGTGGCAGGGGGCCGATCAGAGTCGACAAAAGCTCCCGGCGTCGGAAGAACACCGGCTGGACCCACTGCCACCTCAAACGGCGTCGACCCTTCCTCCCGAAGTTGATGGACGTGGACCCCTTCCGGGTCGGTTAGCTGGGGGCCCACTATGGCTCCCGTAGACGTCGGTTCCTCAAAACCACCAGAAACTTCCCCACCCGACCCTGCTACAAGCCCAATTCCCCTCTCCCTCATAGACCCAACTAACGGCCCAGACCCAAGCCCACGTGACCCCTTATCCTCACATAATGACACTTGCTCCTTCCCCTTCACAACAGGCCCATGCGAGGAAAAAACTGGCCCATCTGCTGTTACCGCCCCATTTTCCCCACTCTTACAGTCCTGACATAACAAGCCCACATCGTCCCTAACGTCCAAAGCCTCTAAGAGGCGGTTCAGTTCCCTGCGCATAGACTCCAGTCTATAACGAACATGCCTCGGGCAGAGACGACCAGCTACCCCGCCAACATTGGGAACATGAATAGCCGCTTGCTGTGCAGGCATCTTGGGCAACTGCACACTCGAAATGATTGCGCCTCTGCCATCGAAGACGTCTTGTTTCACAGACGAAGAAGGCACGTCGGAGACCACCGTCGAAAGCCCCGACTTGACCACGCCAGCATAAGAGACGCCATGACTATGCCTCTCACCCCCCAGCTCTGTCCTGCCTTGCCTGACATTATCGAGGTGGTCCACCACCTCCTGAATACAAGCAGCCATCGACTTCCACCTCTACCCTCCGGAATCATCACCACTCCTTTCTTACGACCTCCACCATACTCTGCTATTGCCACGTATCTCCCAGCTCTTTTTTCACACCTTTGGGCTAAGAAGGCTCGAGAGCCATCATTAAACTTGGAAACAAAGTCTTGATCGGCAGAAGCCTCCAAGAGCTTGCCAGCTAAGTTCACCATCCAAACTGCTCCGAATCTACCCAAAAAAATGGAACTGAGGGACTTCCTACTCCATTCTGCAAGTTTAATCACACCCCTCCCTCCCATCGACACCTCAAAGTCCTTCGCCTCAACTCTAAAACTCCGGGAGTACCCCATACGAGTCCAGCAGGAGCCGCCTTGTTCAACCATTTCAGAAACTTAGAGCCTCGAAATCTTATACCACGAGAAAGTTGATGAACGCCATCCCCTCAAAAATCAAGCCGAAGAGAGGGAAAAAAAAAGATACTAGAGAGAAGGGAGAGCGTATACTTGATTCTGTAAAGCCTTTGGATGGACTTCTAATCAATTATCTAGGTTCAATACCAAATTTTCACATTCGTTTTTGAACTTTTGTTTGTTTTTTGTTTCTTTCTTTTGGGCGTTATAGAATGGATTTTATGCGTGTGATGTCTAGTTGAGTGCTTATAGCATTTGCTTCTACTAAAGAAATTATAGAATAAGTTCCTTCAAATTCATTGCTTGGAACAGCTGTTGGTGATCCTCTAGGGGGTTGTTGTGTCACACCATATGGGTACTCAGTTATGTTGAAACAGGTTAGCGTCCAATATCATCTTATTTCTATATTCTTATCATTCTTGTGATGACTGTAGCTTCGTAAGCAAATGAAGATTCATTGAACTGTTTGATTAAATACACCTGTTAGCACAGATTACATAATTCATTGTTTACCCGAGTAATCCCCCTACTTTTCTGTTCAACTCAGTTTTAAGCAGATACCATCAGATATTCTTCTGAAGGTGATGTGGAGAAATAGTTTGGTGTTTCTGTGATTTCCTCTTTGTTTTTTGTCCTATATTCTTTGCTTTGTGTTTTTTTTTTTGTTTTTCAGCTGATGAATTTCGCACAAGGTAAGATTGTATTTGCACTAGAAGGAGGATATAATCTTGACTCTATAGCAAATTCAGTGGTTGCATGCATGGAAGTTTTGCTAGAGGACACGCCCATCAGTGGATCTTCAAAGGCTTACCCGTTTGAGTCTACATGGCGTGTAATACAAGCAGTAAGATAACTTTGAACGCTTCTTTTCTTCTCATTTTAAACCGGGCAGTGGAGGGGGGGGGGGCTAGAATAAGGATTTGGTTGTTTCTAACTTATTCTGCCAGGTTATCCAAACCTCTCCTGTATCAATTTTGCTGCTCTACTTCTGGTTTCTTTCTATTATCGAAGACGCATATGATCTGTTTTACAGGTGCGCCGGGAGTTGAGAGTCTTCTGGCCAACACTTGCAGATGAGTTACCAGCCAAGCTAATTAGTCAAATAGCAGCTCCAGTTCCGGTAATGCTTCTTGTCTTTTTAGTTATGGACATAATTTCTTATCTTTTTCTCATCATATTTGTGGAGGGTGTATATACTGTATGCAGCATGTTGATTTTGTCTACTTATGTTTACTTGGGAAGTTTTGAATTTCGAGATGTCATTTGGCAGAAAAGTATATTGATTTATTTAATATTCATTGTCTGATGGTGCTCAAGAAAGAAGTGTAAATGGTGATAACATTGTAGTGTTCAATTTACTTTTTATCGAAATGCAAAAAGAAAGGGAAACAGAAGGAAAATGGGCTTTATTGTAAGCTCCATAAAGCCGGATCTTTTCTTGGTTTGAAGAAGAAAATTTTGGATCCTGTCATGTTCGGTTTGTTGTTAGTACATTTAAAGAGCATTTTGTGGTAATGAAACTCATTCGCATTCGAGTATCCTGCAAAATTACATACACTACACCCGAATAAGTCTTCAGCCACAAGCACAAAAATTTGTATAATGTCAATATGTATACATATGTTCATGCTTGTATATTTTTGTTCTCTGGATGTTATAGAGATCATTAATGTATTATTTCCCCCCAAATGCCTGATATTAATTGTCAAAAAGCAAACTTGTAGGTCTGAATAGGGCCCTAAAAGTGCTTGATGGATCAATGAGTTAGAGAAAATTGACATGCAAATCAATCGTAGTAAATTACTTGATTTTTTCCTTCTCACATATGGATGCCCAGAAATGGATGTCTATATTTTAGTTTCTTTAGGACTGAAGATTTATACTTGGTTTGTGGCTGCTTCTCTCCTCTCTTGCTCCCTCTCTCTTTCTCACTCTATCATGAGAGGCATAGCTTTTCCTCTTTTCTTTCCAGAGTGTCCCCAAGGGGAGGGGAAGGAAAAGAGTGAACCAGTGGCCTCTGCTTTTTAAAGCGTGGTTCATGATGACTTGTGCTAACCCTTGGGGCTTGGATGTAATATTTAGAATTTACGTCTTTTGCATATAACTGCTTGCTCTAACCCAATAAACCCTGGTATGATAGTTCTTTTCCCATTTTCAGTATATGGACATCTTGAATTCTGATTCTGAAGCAGAGGATGACTATGGTGCTCACGTACCAGAAAATCTTGAGGAGGTTCTTCAGGGTGTTATACAACCACTATCAAAGCTGAAAGTTGATGAAGATGGTCAGGCTGAGAGAGAACTATTCCTGCCAGATATTTCTTTCTTCTCTTCAGCTGTTTCACATCACATGATGATCTCCAAACTAAATGCAGGTGAAGTCAACGCTGCTTCTAACCCCTGGAGATCGGAGCTTTCAAAGATTGACATTTGGTATGCTACTTTCGGATCAAATATGTGGAAACCAAGATTCCTGTGCTATATTGAAGGTGGACAGGTAACAGAGTATATTCCTTGCTAAGTGTTCTCCGAGTTTCAATTATTTCAATCAGCATTTAGAGTTTTGTTGTTAGCCGAAAATTTTCCTGTAGACGTCTACTAATCTAGTGCATTTCCTTGTAGCTACTTTTTCCCCCCTGCTGGTCAGGGTCTTAGAAAAAGGAAAAAACTTATGTTACAGGACATTGTACATGACTCTTAATGTCATTTCGTGCTTTTCTTTTCCTGATTTTCCTATTTCTTTCAGTATATATGGTTTTTTGTCAGCAGTGGGAACCTGGCTTCCTTAAGGAAAAGTTTGTCAATGTGTTTTTTTACAAGATTCAATGTTAAATTTTTTTTCGAGAGCTTCATAAGCATTTCGGGAGGCCGTAGGATAACAATTATGACTCTAGAATATCGTTAATCTTCTTTTCTTTCCCTTGTTTATCATTCCCTACTCTTTCCTTTCTAACATTCATGCAATGACTTTCAGGTGGAAGGTATGACAAAGCCATGTTCTGGTTCAATCGATAGAACTCCGCCAAAGGAGATTGTGTGGAAGTCTTACCCTCATCGTTTATTCTTTGGCCGCGAATCTACAAGTTCATGGGGTCCTGGAGGGGTTGCTTTCCTTGATCCTGAAAGTAAAATCCAGGATAAAGCATACTTTTGCCTCTATAGAATCACGTATAATTATAATATCTCTGATGGTCTCTCTTTATTTTCTCCTTTGTCTGCTTTTGGTCTTCTGCAGAAAATTCCAGTCTTTTCTGGAACGTATCGTGTCTGAACATGGCACGTTGAAATTGGAGTTTTAAGTTACTTCAAGACATCTACTCAAGTTGTTTCTCTGATTCTCTGACTCCTCTCACAGGCTAGAGCAGTTCAATGATGTTTTGCTTCAGGAGAACGCTTTAACATTCGACATGACTTCTCCACTGTTTGATTTGGCTGCTTTAGTCTCTTTCACAAGCAAAGAGTCAAGTTCTGTGGAGGTTCTCCCGGTATGTCTTTTATAGCTGTGTTGGTTTTAGATTGGAATAAGCAACTTTATCTTCTTATAGCCACTGGTCGTGAAATCAAATGGCACCTCTATCACACATAAATCCAAAAGAGAGAAAAAAAAACAGAGATGCAAAGGTTAGTTCATAGGTTCAATTCTATATGGGTTTTAGTAGTTGTAATTACTTTAAGAAAGAAGATGGAAAAAGAAAAAGAAAAGAAGCGTGTCCATGTAGTTATCATCGTAATTCTAATTTGTTATGCCTCTTGTGTGGAAACCGCTCGATTGTTTTGCAGAAAGGTTGGTATCGAAATGTTGTTTACTTGGGAAAGGAGCAGGACGTTCCAATACTGACTATGACGTGAGCACCAAGCATTAATCCTTTTTTATGCATGTTTCCGCCAACTCCTTTTGGACATCTATATAAAATATGTTAAATAAATAAATCATGTTTCGTGTTCTTTAACTCATTTTCTATTCAGGTGTTCTCATTCTGAAGTTGATAGCTTCAAATCGGGGGAGCTTCCCTTGCGTGCTCCATGCAAAGCATATGCAACCACCTTGATAAAGGGCCTGGTCGGAGGAGGACAGTTTTCAGAAGAGGAAGCCATGGCCTATATACAAGAAGCTTCTGCTAAACCTCTGTGATTTCCATCTCTCCTCTCCTCTCTCTCTCTCTCTATCTATCGCGTTGTACATCCTCTGTAGGAATAGCCTTACCCATAGAGAAATGCATTCTCGGTCTCCAGACGAGAACCTCGTGAGTCGCGGGAGCACTAATGGCATCCATCTATTTGTGCGTAATCTTGTTCAACTGTATACGGTAACAGTATTTTTCTGTGGCTTCGCATTTGCGCCTCTCCCGCGCATATCCTTTATGAACGCACCTATTCTGTAATACGACTAAACTTTTAGAGTTTAGACCAATACTTTTGGCTCTTTCCAAATGCGTATAGGTCTAATTTAAAAATCTGTTTCCCCGCGGAATCAACTTTTCTGATAGAGATTGCAAAAAATATATATATATAATCCCTTAACACAATCAGCTCATCTTTTATGCTATACGACATGAAATTCAGTAATGTTTATTGTCAAATATCAAGAATATCTTCAAGGCTTTTCTACGACACATTCCAAGATACACCGGACTCGACAGTTCCCTTTCATTAGAAACTAAAGCCATGCTCCTCAAGTATAGACTGCCAACAAATTAATCCACATCTGATGAAAGTCTGCTCAAGTCCTCCAACCATCACCTTTTGTGCAATATGTATCAGGGAAAAGAATGCCATCTATGAAAATCTTACATTTGATTGTCCCGATACTCTATATTTAACCAACGCCAACTTCGGGCTGGAATCACATTTCTGATTTTTTTTTTTCTCTTCTTTAGTACATGACAGACATCCATTCCTTACTCGGACTCAATCAACATAAAACCCTGCTTGACTACAAAAAGCATTGCTATACCCTACACGACAATCCTATCTGAATAAATTCCTCTCGACAAAAAAAAAGCGGGTATGCAACATGCAGCTACCCTTTGACTATTTCTTGTAATTTAGCTTTGTAATGAGATAAATAAAGAATGAATACTACAAAGAATTGGGGCACAACAACAAACGCAATGCTGCTCACTTTGGATTATAATTTATTCACATTGAGTGAATATTCAGCAGTTGCTTCCTCATCGATGTTTCAGTGCAGCATGGCCCGTGTCACCCAAATGCTTATGCAATTTATTCCTGCGATCATAACATCATTCAAACTCAAACAATGACCTCTATAAATGATGTGAAACACTAAAGACAGGTTGCAGATGTGGTAGGAAAAAACAAAAAGCAAAGCTAAACCACAGAAATACAAGTGACATAAATTACCTTGATCCAAACTCCTCTCCACATGTGTCGCATAGATTGCCAGAATTTTTCGAGGTTGCCTGATTTGGGAGAGGCAACATCACAAATTAGAAAGAAAGAAAGAAAGAGTGACCAGTGTTAATCATACGAACACAACCCATTAACAAATCCCTCATTAAGCATATACAGGGAAGCACTTCGGCCACCACTATGGCATCTTATTCTCCTAGCGTAAAGAAAGCTGAGAAACAATGTTCTCTCATATCTTCCACTTTTTGCAGGTTGAAGGTTTTCTCACTTCATATACAGTATTCAAAGCAGTGTTGAAGAAGGTGTAGGCATCATGGGACAATAATCCCAACCCATTATCTCAACTAGTTGAATGCAGGATATAGACGCCTTTGCTCGACAGAAAGCCATAGACTCAAGTTCGGAAAACAGCACTTCAACGGTTGGACTTCAAATTTAAAGACAGAATGTGAGTTGCAGGCTCTTCAAGTCAACGAGCCATTAATTGATTTTAATTTACACAGCAAACGACAGAACAAAATCAAAAGCAAATAAAAAGAGAGAAATTCATGAGGGATAATTACCTTAGCTTTCCTTTGTTTCAATGAGTTCTTTGATTTGGCAGTTGTGTCTTTCTTCCCTGGCCCTTTCTTATCAACATGTTGGTTTGAAGTCTTTTGGCTAACATCACTCTCATTTTCTGTAAAACATTGAGCAGGGGATTCTTCCGAGTTTGAATTATCATGTCCATTACTTTCTTTCCTCTGTGTATTAATGTCATTGGTTGCATGCCTCATAGCTTCTACACTACTCCTTTTACCCCTCTCCTTCTTGCCCCCACGATTCCTTCTTGTGCTCTTCCTAATATCATATTCCATGAACCCAGCCTCCTCACGCTCCTCTTCATCCTCAGCACGAACCTCACTCCTGGACGACTCCACCTCGTGCTTTAAACCCACATTTTTCCTACTCTTATGCCCTGCCAACATTGCTTCAAGCAACCCCATTTCATCATCGTCGTCTTTTCCGTCGCCATATGCACCTCCTCCAACCTCATTCCCATCCTCAACCTCATAAAATTCATCTCCATTTCCCTCCTCCTCCTCCACCTCCTCCCCAATCTCCACTCTATCACTGATTTGCTCTCCTAGTTCATCCACCACTCTCTCTTTCTCTTCTTCCACCTTTTCCGGTTCCTCTTCAATACTATCCTCTAGTCCCTCTTCTTCATCAACAAGCGACTCCCTAAACTCTGCAACCTTCTCCTTATGCTTCTTCGATTGCTCATGGTTCTTCCATTGCTTCTCACTCTTGAACTTCTTCCCACACACCACACAATACAACTCCTTCCCCTCTCTCCTTGTCCTTTCCTCTTCTTCCTCCTCCCTTTCCTCTCCTCCTTTCCCTCTAACTTCCTCCTCCAGTTCCTCCTCCACCCTGGCCCACTCTGGCTCCACGTAAGCCCTAATCCTTTCCAACCTCTCCCTCTCCAACGCTCTCTTCCTCTCCCTCTCCTCCTCCTTCTTCCTCTCCATCTCCAAGTTCCTCTTTACAGCCATATCGATCACTCTCTTGTCCCTCTTCTTAACGAATTCCGCCAGCCCACGGACCGTCTCGTTGTACTCCCTCCTCGCCTTCTTCCTCAGCTTCTTGTTCTCCTCCTCCATCACCCTCCTCGACTTCCGGTTCGGACCGGCCATCACATCGTAATGGTCCACCCAGCAAAAATCCATCGCCGTGCAGAACCCTAGCCAGTAGTTGTAGAACGCCGTCACCTGGGTATACGGACTGTCTAGATTCCCCATAACCGGAGCTTCCCGGACCGAGTCCAACCCTAATCCTAGTTTCCTCGCGAAATCGATCTCGGTGGCGTAGATTTTGTCGAATATATCAGAATAGACCTTGTAGAACCCGCGACCAGAGTCGGAGTATCCAGAGTACACGGTGGTAGAGAAAAAGGAGAAGAGGTTAGGAATGGCAGAGTTGGTGGGGTTGGGATCGGAGAAGAGGATCTGGGAGCGGTGAGAGTCGTACCAGGCGCGCTCCTTCGGGTCGGATAGGACCTCGTAGGCGTGAGCCAGCTCCTGGAACCGAGCCGTGGCTTCAGCTTGGGACAAGCCAGACTGGACGAGCTTGTCCGGGTGGCGCTGGAGGGCCAGCTTCTTGTAAGCGGAGCGGATTTCCTCGGGCGTGCAGTCGCGGGTGAGGCCCAGCACCTCGTAGTGGCACCGCTTTTCCGATGCCATTCTCTTCTCGTCCCTTCAGCTCAAAGAACCAAACCCCAACCCTAAACCCTGCATCCTCCAGTTCTCTGTTTTCTTGTGCAGACGGTGGGAGATAATACCATATTTAAGACGCAACCCCGTCGTGAAGCTGTTAGTTTTTTTTTTTCTAATTATGACGCTGTTAGTTAAAAGATAAAATTTTCATCCGATTAGAATTCCATTTGTCGTTTACTAATAAAAAATAACCGTCAGGTGAAAAATTATCTTTATATTTTCAATTTTTAACGAAAACCTTTTCGCGAGGACTCTGGTGGGCACGCCACATCAGCAATAAAGTCACGTAATGAAATTACTCACATTTCACATTTTTTTTCTTTTTTTTTTTCCATATCACGATCTAAAAAAGAATCGAACAATAGACCAAGTCGAAATCATGATCTTAAAATATCAGATAAAGTCACTATATGCTTCATACGAGACAGTGAGAGCGGTGACTGAACTCGGTAGACAACGGTATCAGGACCTATGTTAGCCAGTAGAGACATCACCACAACTCGGTACAACAAGCCTCGACAAGGGCGAAAAAGATCCACAAACGGATCGAAAAAGCCCCCAGGAGCCGGATACAACAGAGAAAAAAACAACAAACACCGATCAAGCATGACCAACAAAAACAATAGAAAAAACAAGAAAAAAAAAGAGAAGCAGCAAACACACACAGCGCTGCCCTATGGTTACCGGATTGGAGCGGCTAAGTACGCCTGGAGGAGCATCTAGCAAGGTTGTGTCCACCGGAGAAGAACAAGAAACTGAGATCTAACCTTCAAGCTTCCGAGCAAAAAGAGAGAGAGGGAAGGGAAGAAGAAAAAAACCAGAGAAGAAGGGGAAAGAAAAAAGACCAGGAAGAAAAGGGGGAGGGGGTGAGGAAAGTTAGAAAGAGAGGAGCGCACAAGGTTTAGATATTCTCCCCCCCCCCCACACATTTCACATTCACTCTCCCGCCAACCCCTCTCTCTAAATACCCAGACTTAGATCTCTCTCTCAAGCCTTTCATTGTTAAAACTTAAAAGCCAAGAGCACCAACAACCTGGTAACTAGGGCTGCAGGACCGGAATGCGATCTAACCGGATTTCCGGTCCTACTAAAATAGAGGGCCGGACCGCTATCATTTTTTAAAATTTTTTTAGGTTAATTTTGAAGGGAAAAGACATATAAAAATGTAGAATTTTAGTTTATGTTAAAACTAAACTTTATAAGTTTGTAATTTGTATAAAAAATATTTTTTATATTTATATTAATGAATTCGGTCCTGACCGAACCAAATCGGATTTACATAAACAAGACCGGTCCGCGGTCCGGTTTTGCGGAGCCCTACTGGTAACTCACCCACAACAATATTTATCATCTTTTGCCGTAGGATGCATTATCTAGCGGGATTGACACTACGTGCAGTCTTGGAACGGGCAATGGTAGAGATCTCAAGGTACCCAAAGGCGATGCAAAAGGTGCAGAATGAGGTTGAGAGGGGTCGCTGGCAATTACAAAAAGAAGATAACAGAGGGTGATTTGAATAAAATGCCTTACTTAAAAGCTCTGCCATTGCCCATTCCAAGACTCTGTACGTAGTGTCAATCCCACCGGATAATGCACCCTACGGCAAAAGATGGTAAATATTATTGCGGGTGAGCTACCGGGTTGTTGGAGCTGTTGACTTTAACAATGAAAGTCTTGAGAGAGAGAACTAGTTCTGGGTATTTAGAGAGAGAGAACTAGTTCTGGGTATTTAGAGAGAGAGATGGTATGTCCCTAAATTTTGACATTTTTAACAATTAGTCATTCGATCTTTAAATTGTCATAAACATCATTGAATTCACAATTTTAATCAAATAAATCAAATCATTTCGTTAAATTTCTAAATTAACTATTCACACGTCACCACTTAAAACACCGGTTTGATCTTCAAAAGAAAGCGAACTCGAGACCCTAACCTACACAACTTTCCTTCACTCTAACCAGTGAATCAACTGGGATGGGTTAAAATCTAAACTTTTAATTATAACATATGGACCCTCACAAAATACTGAACTTTTTAAAACCTTTGGGGACAGTCAAAAGGTAAAGCTCCCTTTGCGCCAGGGACAACCTTCTTTGTCCGGTCAGAGGTGGGAGAGAATCCAGCATGGTACTTGTAGAACAACCATTGTTACATGAAACCCTGGAAAAACTAGAAGCCAAGAAGAATCATTATTATCTATGATATTGTTCACTGTAATTACAACATAGAATGATTCTGGTAGAAAGATGTAAGCATGCTGAAAGAGACCCAGAAGATGGCAACATACAAATCAATCACTTCCAAATTGTGCATTGGCCAATGGAGAATATTCTGACTATTATCAATTGTCAGATCTTGCTAAACTAAGGAAATTCAATTGGAAACAGCCTACTAAACTTCAAAATTGATATGAACAATACTTCTTCTGCAAAACAAACGCAAACGCAGCCAGAAATAATGCGATTCCTCCTCTTTCCAAGGACGATAACCGGGAAAACTGTGAGTCAATGAGTTTCTACGCCACTTTTTGTAAAGAAGATCCCTTTTTCTCTACTGATAAGCTTGCAACTTCTTTCAAGTTTTTGCTGTTTAGTCCATCGTTGAAGTGGTCTCTGAGGAATTCCACACCCATGAACGTTAGAGCTGAAGCTGGAATATACCATGTAATCCTGGGGATACTACCCTTGAGCATTCCCTTCGCACCTTCTGTCATCCACACATTACGAATTGCATCAAACCAGCCATTGTACCTAGAGTTACATCGAATATCAAAAAACTTTTCTAACCTCCATTCAATCAGAAAGAAAAACCATCAGAGTCCTTAAAAGGCATAAATTAAGATACATGGCAAATAGACCAAGGTAACTCCAATAAGGTGGTCCTTCCTAAACAAGATGAAAGAGGGAAGAAGTTCTACCCAGTTTGTGAGTGTGTGCTATGGGACATGTTAAGCTTCATCCTTTCCCTTTCCCTCTCCCTGTTTTTATCGAATGCTTTGAATTCTCCTTGATTCTACTCCAAAGCACACGATGAGAAACAGGTCCTGCTCAAGCAAGGTCATACAAGTGGAGTCATTCAAGTCTTACTATATATATTAGCTGACTATTCGACTTTGATTCTTTACATCCCAAAAGGCCATACATCAAGGATTAAAAACAAAATTGAGAGAGGGTACACAATTGGGGAACAGCTACCTCACTGAAAGTGATCCTTTTTATAGAGGGTAAATGCATTTGCAAGTGTACAGATGAGATGAGGAATGAGTGATCATGACATGCTGAAAAGTGAAGTAACAAGGCAAGGAAGAGAGCGATTTCTATGGAACTTTTGGAATGATTAGTCCCAACAGAAACCAATGTGCCTCATCAAAAGATGAAATGAATAAAAACTCAATCTAGAACTCTGATACCTAGCAGCCGAGCCCTGAACTTGCAATCTTGTTTTGATGACATCCAGTGGAGTTGTGAGATATGCACTAAGGCCTGTACAATAAGAGAACTATAAATAACTGTTCTGAAGCGGACTCCAAGCACAGGATATCAAGTGCTGCAACAATTAGGATGAAGTACAGGTAAGGCACGTACCACCAGCTAACCCTCCCAACAAAAGTCCCTCCACAGAACTATTAGCATGGTATTTGGGATTGTGTACCCATTTTTGCTTCCCGTACTCAGTGGCATCTTTCAAGGCTTCATAAAACATAACCTGCCAAACATCAACCATAATATTATAAAAAAATAAAAGAAGGTAAAAAAGCCAACTTTGTCACTACGTTTGTTCATGCAAGGGTGGAACTGGAAATTAATTGATTAGATGATACCACGCTAGAGAAGAATACATGATATGGAGACAACAAATTATCAGCAGTGAAAAACACCACCAATGATCAACACATTATTTTTATTTTCCTATACTGGAACGACAAATAGAAAATATATAAGTACAAAGGAACGCCCATGTAAGAAGATTTGAAGAAATTCAGCCGTTTGCCAGTTTAGATGGGGAGCAACAAATTCCGACTACTAAATCCTGTTTGCCAGTTTTTTCAGCTGTAACCGTCACTGGTCAGGTTTTCAAGCAGGGTTAACCAGGGTAGCATGGAAAACATAACAAGACATCTCTGTTTCATTTTTTCCTGATTTAATTTTTTCTTAAGGCTTCCATTCAAAGAATTCAGAGTGATTAACACATTGGACAACCATTAAGACTTATTGCTCAAAGGTCCACTATATATCCATACCACTTTTCTTCCATTTCCCAGACTAAGCAATTTTGTTCAACCTGTCAGCCAGCGCTTCACTAATTCACAATACATCCCGTTTCCGAAAGAATTACTATAAAGAACACCACAGCAGTGATTATTAGAGATAACAGGAACATTCCCAGATTCTTGCACCACAAGGATCCGAAATTCACAGGTTTTCAAGTCAAAGAGCCAATTGGAGTAGCTAATACTGCCTTGCATGGGTTGGTCCTAACAATCATCCAGAAGCAGAAAATGTCCTTCATACAAATCCTAGCTTCTGCTTTCCGTGCCTAGACCCCCAAGCATAATATTTACGAATCTCAAACAAGTAAAGTTCCCGTTAATATTACTATTAGAAGTTCCTGTTAACAGTACTATTAGGTGTTACCCACATTAAATTAAACTGTCCTTTTCTTTATCAGAATTACAATTCCATTAATATACCAAAAACTCAAATACAAGATAGTATGTTATAAATGCTGATATGTATGTCGCAGATACCAGAGAAAACCAGCACAAGCAAGAAACTGTGAAACCCTATAAGAACTCTGCATACCATTAGACCAGCGAAAGGCACATCCCTTGCAAGTGTAGACCAGTAACTGTCAGAGAAACCACGAAAGAAAATCAAAAAATATACAAAGAAACCAGGGGGAAGAAGCACTCCACTTTTTCCCGGGTACGCAAAAGCACTTAATTTCCTTATTACATTTTATCTAAAAATTACTACCCCCCCTATTTCTTATTTCTACTATATATTTTTTTTGTACACTTTAATGTTTCTACTTAAAGGAACAAAAAATAGAGATTGATTGCACCATGGGAAGATTTCTTATAGGCACTTTCCATTGACATCCTTTCTTGAAATGTGTTGCTTTTCTGGATATTCTTTCGTTATCAGTAAGGTAGACTACATGGTTTCCCTTTAATGCTTATCCTTTGAATATCTAATTAATTATCACAGAAGATAGCAATATAATTATTAGGAAACTTTAAAAAGTAATGCCTGAGTTTTTATGGAATTTTAAGAACATGCTTTGGTTTCTAGAATTGATAAATCATTTCTTGGGTTTAGGCCATGCTTGCAAAATCACGCCCTCCTTTTTTTTCAGCCCAAATTTCAAACGAAATTGATGACGTGGCACAAGTGTCAATATACAGTCGTGAGGAATTCTAGGTGTCTTAAAAAATAAATAAAATTTTAATATCTTTTTATGGTATAATATTTTTTAGTAATTTATGAATTTTGTGAATTTCATTTTTTATCTACTTTGTTGTTATAATTATAGCTTTTATTTATTTTTAAGACACCTAGAGTGTCAAGACATCAAATACATTAGAAATCTAGACGGAAATGTGTTGGAAGGAGTGAATCTACAGGTAGCGATTTATCAATTCTAGAAACCTAGGCAATTTTTTAAAATCTCATTAAAACCCAGGCAGTAATTTTTAAATTCCCCTTTTTTTATTTACTAGAGAAGCTAAACCAACAATTTATTTTTTTCCCCTTTTCTGGCTATTAGAATGGGATGGATATGAATCCAAGTGCCAAACTTCATATAAATCGTTATATAGGAGAATCAATAGATTAGACAGCATTTAATTCAGAAATAAGTAAGATCTCACAAAAATAGATTTTAGTGAGGTTGCTTCTGCTTGATGCCATGTTTTTCTATGCAAACTGAAGTTCATGATTCCAACTTCTAAATGGAATACATAGAAGAAAACTAGAAAATGCATTCAAGCATCAACTAGCTTGTTTAGTAGATACTGACTAGTAGACCATAAGAAAGCTTGACTTGATCATGATTCACAACATCATTAACTCATCTAATTCAGCAGGGTTCCAACTTATCTCCAACAGCCTTGAGGCATTTCTCAATGTCATCATGTGATGGAGAGTGATGGAGAGAGGGAGAGAGAGAGAGAGAGAGTGGAGTTGTTTAAAGACATAAAAATATCAGCTCCATTATTATACTTCTTAAAAGATGCCATTACTGAGGGCTGGCTATAATGTTTGTTTACTTCTACTAATCTTGCAGATTTGTAAACCACAAGATCACACAAAAATAGAGAGGTAGGTTATGACATATACCCTGCATATAATCCTTTTGGCCCCTGCTCCTTCAATATTGAACAGCCAGCCTGGAATATTCCAGTATAGTAACCGTACATATGCACACCAGGCTTCATAGAGATGCTATCTTTCATGGTGACAGAAATCCAAGATGCCCTTGTGCCTTGAACCTGCATGCGTTGCTTTATCACTTCACAAGGAACGTAAACAAAAGAGCCAAGTGTGTCCCCTGAAATGCAGAAACAACAAGCCAGAAATTCTGAGGCCTAAGTGGCAGCTGAATGAAAAATACAGTGATAGCTAATATTAGAGAAAAAGGCAGAAAACTGAACTGCATTCCTAAGCCTATAATTCCAAAGCTTCTGTGCTGCAGAGACACTTCTGCAATCAGAATCACCGACAGATACCATCTAAATCATTGTTCTATGATTCCTTTTGCCACATGCATTCTCATTGAATGTTGTAAGAAACTCAAATGACATCATGAATCAAACTGAAAGATACTGGGACTCTAGAAAGCTTACCAGCAGCCCCAGCGATGAAATGTACCCAGTGACCGCCAAGGCCAGGATGTGACTCCTCAATCCACTTTTTAGTAGACTCTATGACACCGAAATATGTTGCCCCAGTTGCAAGAGACCCACAGATTCCAGGAGTTACACCTCTATAAAAGCCTACAAGAATCATTAGCACAAACAAACTACAAAGTCTATAAGTGTATTAGTCTTATCAGAGGAAACAGAGGAAACCCCATAGCTTAAAGTGCAAATAATAGGATTACGTGCATAATGACATATTTATACTACATTCTACATACTACTACTCATTTAGAATGTTATTTCATGCATGCAGGCAACATTTGAAAGTTATGAATATACACAGAAATTTGATGTCATACAAATGAAAAACTACCTAAAGATTAAATACAAGTTACCTCTTAATCCATCGGCAACCCAGACAGTTCGTACCATTTGGAGTATGCTCTTTTGGTTCTGAAATTAAGAACATAAAGTCTCAAGAACCAAGGCATTCCCATGCAAATGAAATGCTTTATAAAGATCGGTGGGTTTTGGTGTGAGGTATCAAAGAAGGCATGGCAACAATGTAATGGTTCGAGGATATACCTGACTTCTGCTAATAATAGGATTTTATTTTGTGAATCGTGATTAATGAGTAAGATTTTCATTTATTGAAAAAAATGCTTAAATGGGCTGAAAAATATGGATCAAAAAGTTGTCGGAATTCTGCTATCCGCTTCCGCTAAGTCCGCTAAGAGTCGGAAGCGGACTCTATTTTGGTCATCCGCTAGTTAGCGGACCAGATGTCGGAATGTCAAATTCGGCTTCCGACTAGTCTGCTATTCACCCCTAGTTATTATGAAGAGATAAATGTTTGATATATTTTTTTGGGTTGTTTTCAAAATTATTTTTGAAAAAATTTAACTGCTCATGATATATGAATAGGTAAGATTCACTCCTAAAATAAACGATGAGTCATCAAATTTTTACCGGAACAACTTGAAAAAATTCTAGAAATTCCACCAGTTCATTTCTCATTTTAAAAGATTTCTGAAAAAAATGATTCCAAAACGACTTGCTTTCCTTCGACATTGTGTTTCGAAAGGAAGGAGAGGATCACAAGGTCACAGCTTAGCTTACACACCTATCAGCGGAAAGAGAAGACACCACCTGACCTGAGCTTTGCGGCTCTTCAAGACCCTCCTATAAGAGTTCCGATCTGCGATCTCCGTTCCTTGGATTTGTCTCAAGCGACCATCAATCAGAAGCAAATGGCGATGGCTGCGCTGAGACGGGAGGGAAGGCGTTTCGCCCCTCTGATATCTCCCCAGCCAATGACCGCCGTCCGATCATCTCTCTTCTCGGAGTAAGATCTCTACGACCCACTCACTCTCCTTCGAAATAGCTTACCACTGTCTCAGTGTGATTCATTCTCAGCTTCCGATTCATATTGTTCTATATTCCGTGTTGCTGAGAAAAATGTGGAAAATGATAGTCATGATATCAAGAAATGAATGCTACGTTTTAAGTTTGATTTTTTAGATTTGACCCTATTGCTTACTCGGTCTCTAAACAGTGAAAACCTGAAAAGATTCCTTGAATTCTTTGTGACCAAGCACAAGTATAGAGGGTTTGGGGGGGGGGGGGGGAATTAGCACATTTATGAATAGACACGCATATAGCATCTGTTTGGCTGGTGAGGACGCACCGGAAAGGGGAGTAGTCTCGTGGTATTGGTTTTGAAGTGAAAATAGTGTGAACTTTCGGGCTTAAATTCTGATGGATTTTATTTTCCCACAATGTCTTGGCAACCAAACTTAGTCGTTGGCTGATGAATTACAGTACTTATGTTTGCTTTGTAGTATGTGTTTCACCCTCTGGTTGCTTTCAAAATTTGGAAGAATGAAAAGGAAATGATTCTTATGATTGATTTCATGTTGTTTTATGTTGCTGAGAAATTGAGTATTCACTTCATTTCAGGCGTGAAGTTGTGTAAGACAGTGGAAATCATAAATCCATTTGATACACATGCTCAGAGAAAGAAATTACAAAGATCTGAAAAGTATTTATTGTCTGGTCGCTTAATCTCTTGGTGACAAAACGGGGCATTTAGACTTTTTGTCATTCAAGCGTTATATATATCCTTTGGAAACTTGTCTTGTTTTTGGTCACTGCAAAAGCACAGGAAAACAACATAATATTAATACTTGACTATTCTCTATGTTATTTTCTACATCCTTCTTTAGAAATTAGAATCCTTGACTCTGGAAAGTTGTGTTGATTGAGTGAGGTTTACTGTTGTGATTAACATTAGTCTTTGACTGCTGTTATAGGCACCTGTATGATGCATCTTTTATTTTGTTTTCATCTATTCAAAGTTAAACCAAGTTTGATTATCGTTGTTTCTTGTAGGTGTTGGATTACTGTTAATAATTATAAAAGTTACCATTTGGGTGATCTCTGATACTAATTGAAGCATGCAATGTAGATTATGGGTATTAGTAATTTTGTTCCTCAGTCTAGATTTTTCTTCTTATTTACATTTATTCCAGTAAAGTTTGAGAAAAATAGGGATTTATTATTATTAAGATTTATCTTGTACTATTCTCGACTTAGTTGATGTCTAAGGGAAAGAAAACCAAATGATTTGCTTTATTATGCTAGCTAGCTTTTGTAGGATTGGTTGCTCCTTTGGGCTTGTAAGCTGCTCTGTCATACTTTTGGTGTTGTGTAATTAGAATATAGGCCTCTATTAATCAAACGATAGAGGCTTGCATTGTTGGAGGAAGTTTAAGAATCCTATCGCCTCGGCTATTTGGAAGATGATCCCGGCTTGCATTTGGTGGTGTTTGTGGAGGGAAAGGAACGAGAGATGTTTTGCGATCAAGGCCTTGTCTTTGGAATGTTTGGGGGGTTCTATGTTGTCCACTCTTTTTCTGTGGGCGAATTCGGTTTTAGGTTTTCCTTTTGAGGGTTTTCCGGATTTCCTGAGCTTTTTAGCTTGTATGCTCTAGTGTTTTTCAGTATATTCTCTTGTACTGTCAACTCTCTTTTCCTTAATAAAGTTTAACTTATAAAAAAAAATTCCTCTCATCAATTGATAAAGCTGAGCTAGCGAAGATAAGCATTGTAGTTGAGAGAAACTAGGGACACGTTCGGTTAAAAAAATCCTCACAATTCTCCAACCAAACATCATTTTTAACACACATAAAATAACTACAACACGCATACCAATAAAATTAAATCACATAAAAATTCTCAAAACACAAAAAATCCTCACAAAACTCCTTAACCGAACATCCCCTAGAATTGAGTAAATTGTAGGAAGAATCTAAAATTCCATTGGACTGGAGAATATGTACATGAAATATGTTTGCAGCCAAAGAATAATTGTAGCTGTCTAAATGTCTGATTGCTTGAAATATGCTATTATCAAAAATTTTCTTCTCTCTTTTGTTTTGGAAGTACTAAGCCAATTGGCTTGGGTGTGCAGGGAGCAGGTCCCTCTGGGATTGCGCTCAATCTCAACTCAAATTGGTAAGAATCACCGTCCTCATGTGGTAGCTGTCTCTCTCTTCTTTTATAGACTTGCATTTTACTGCCTTATGGTTACTCGGAGATAAACTTTTGCTAATTTTGGTTCCTTTTTATATGCACAGTCAGAAACCGAATGAAGAGTGTGAAAAATATCCAGAAAATTACGAAAGCAATGAAAATGGTTGCAGCCTCAAAACTTAGAGCAATTCAAGTTAGAGCTGAAAATTCTCGTGGCCTGTGGCAGCCATTTACTGCCCTTCTTGGCGACACTCCAAGTATGTTTATCAAATATCCTTTATTTTTTTATGTAAGACATTTGTGTTATATCTCATCCAATGTTATTTTCAGCTTCGCTTTTCCTTACATAGTTCTACAAACTTCACCTCAATGGTTCACCTGTTCTTGTTTTATTGGTATCATCTTGTAGCCATATATCATATCCTGCTCTTTTAAATGGCGTTATCAATGTTTCTCATGGAGTTATGGTTGAGGAGATGTGAATAAAATAAGCTCCATCCAAGCAATATCGACACATTTTTGTTATGCAGATGCTTTACTTTTTACTGTCATTGTATATTGAAATGAAAAGATGCATAGAATGGATCTCTTCAAGGATAAGAGACTGATACTATTTATTAGAACTTATTTATATAGGTTAGAAGAAACATTGGTCTAGATACATGTATATGTATGGAAGGGCACTGTTATGTCGCTCTCCCGTTTTCTCTTTCTGTTTTCGTCTTGTATTCTGACAACATTAGTTTCTAGCGGCCAGTGTGTTTTTGCGTTTCCGTTGTGTTTTGATGGCTTATTTTCGTAGTTTGGTGATTGAGGCTAAGTCTTTTCAGTTTTCTGTTAGTTCGTCTGGCCTAGTTACGTTAACTGAACAGAACAGGTGATCGCAGGCTTTGATTCGCTTTGGTAGGTATGGAGTGGTGTGGCTGGCAAACCTGTTTGGTAAGCTAGTGGAGTCAAAAGGAATCCAAAGAGTTTTCGGAGAGATTTAACGAATCCCCGCGTGCATTTTAGCCCAAAAGTGCTCGAATTATAATGGTAGATATGTGGTTCTTGCTGAATTCGGGGAGAAATGTCGGTGTGGGGCTGTGATGATTCCGGAGGGGAGGTCATGTGAAGGGTGGAAGTCGTTTGTACTGATTTGTGAAGAGCTGATTTTGGCTATTGGCGAGCTCCATCGTAAGAAAATGGGGTCTGTGGCGTCCTCGATTAGAAATGGAGTCTCCTTTGCCGATATGGCGAAGGCTGGTGCGCCGGAGAAGGAGGTGGGGAGGAGAGAGATTAGAAATCCAAGGATGACGTGGGCAGCATGCAAAAGCAGGTGACGTTTGGTATTCCTAGAGAGCTGCATGCACATAACGTAAGGGGGGTGGTGGGTTCCGATAGTAATCATTGTGCTGAGAAGTCTGCGCAGTCGCCTGGGACTGTCAGTGTTTTGTGGGAGCAATTAATGAAACTGAGAGCTGAGCTGAATAATATTATTGGGCTGATTAAAAGCAAGGAGGTGGAGTGGGAGCCTAAGTTGGATTTAAGTTGCAGGGTTTATGGATTTAAATTGGTGGCCCAACAGAATACGACGATAGCCCATAATCTTTTGGGTGGATTGGCTGGGATGGGTTCGAGACCTGCTCGGGGCTGTTGGCTCAACAGAATGCGTTCCATAGCTCTGTTGTTCCTTCGGGTGGGTTGGCTGGGCTGGGCTGGGCTTGGGCCCTGGTTTGGGTCAGTCCTATTTGGGCCCGCAGGAGGTTGGATCGGGATTGCTGGGTTCTCACTGAGAGACCAACATTCCTCTCCAGTCTTTCGGCCCTTCTCTCTTTTCTGCCGACGTCGACGCGGGAGATTCCTCTTCGCCTGAGTTGGGGGTCGTCGGGCAGCTCCTTGCCGAGGATGATTTGGGTGACTTAGCGCCGACGCTTTTGTTGAAGGAAGTGCGGCAAGATGTCGCTGCCTGTGGGATTGGCGTCAATGATGGTTTAGCGCCGGAAGTGGATCTGTCTCCTCTGACGCCACTGTCGGCTGCCGCGAACTAAGAAATGGCAGTTTGTGTTTCTGGAGCAGATATCTCCTATGTTCCTTTGTTGGTTCGCAAGCCTGAGCTTGATTCAGGGGGAGTTTCGACGTGTGGTGACAAGAGCCAGGATGAGGTGAATTCGGCTATTGGTGGGATGGAGTTGATGTCTGGCGTGGGGTTATCTGAGGGGATGTCTTTTGTTTTGGGGGTTGGTGCGCATGCGGGTGAGATGCTAAAGGCACTGGTTGTGGAATTTTCTTCTAATTCTGTGGAGGATTCTCCTCATTTGCAACGTTCCTCCTTTGGGAGCTCGGATTTAGGTGTGGGGTCTGGTGGGGAATTGGTGGAGTTCGAAGGAGGGGTTAAAGAGGTGCATGCCGAGCCACTGAGGATTTTGTATTCAAAGACTGATATAATTGAACCTTCGAGGTGGGTATTAGAGATGGTGTCGTCCTTTAGGCACTTGGTGGGGGTGTCCTGCCATGGTTATGAATTTGATTTGCTGAAGCTCTTTGCTGCTTTGGAATTGGAGAGGGGGAAGGGTAGTTAGGCTCAGGGAAGGTCTGGCAGTAAGTTTTTTAGGGAGTTGAAATCTTTAGAGTGTTCTGTGAACTATGATGGTATTGCTTCTAGTTCAAGAAGGAGCAGGAAGGGGGGGAGGCTTTAGTTATTTCTCCATGAAGCCTAGAATTATTTGTTGGAATGTGAGGGGATTGAATGATAGAAATAAATGCAAGAATGTGGGAAACTTGTTAAAGGGGTGAAAGGGGGATTTAGTGTGTCTTTAGGCTACCAAGGTTGCCGAAGTGTCTCGTGCCTTGGTGAGAAGATTATGGGGTGGACCTCATGTGGATTGGAGGTGCTTGGAGGCTGATGGAGCCTCGGGAGGCATATTATCGTTGATTTTTAGGAATGTTGAGGATGGTGTTCAGTGGATCTTTTCGGGAGTCTTCGATCTCAATGATGATTGTAGTAGGAATCTTTTGTGGGATGAGTTGGTGGAGATTCATAGTTGGTGGAATTTATCGTGTTGTATAGGGAGAGACTTTAATGTGACTCGTTTTCCTAGCAAGAGGTCAGATCGTGGGGGTGCGAGGAGTGCCATGGTTGAGTTTTCGGAGTTTGTATTTGATCTTGGGTTAATGGATCTTGAGTTGGCTGGTGGGTTGTACACTTGGTCAAATGGTATATCTTCCCAGTCGTGGTCTAGGATTGATCGGTTTCTTGTTAGTCCAGATTGGGAGGCTTTGTGTCCGGATCTTATTCAGAAACGGTTGACTCGTTTGTATTCTGATCACTTCCTAATTGTGTTGGAAAGTGGTAAGTTTGGGGCTTCTAAGAAGCCTTTCCGCTTTGAAAATGTGGCTTAAAGTGGAGGGGTTTGTGGATTTGGTTAAGGAGTGGCTTTGACTTTGTAGGGTCCCCGAGCTATGTCCTCAATGAGAAGTTATTGGCGTTGAAACAGAAACTTAGGGTGTGGAATCGGGATGTCTTTGGAGAGCTAAGTGTTAGGAAGGCGACCCTTATGAATGAGTTAGCGTCTCTTGATGCCTTGGATGAGGGGGGAATCTTGATGAGGTTAGTAGGGAGAGGAGGTCTGAGGTCTCTAGGGAGTTGAATGATTTGATTATATTGGAGGAGGTTAGCTGGAGACTGAAGTCTAGGGCTCTTTGGCTTAAGGATGGAGACTGTTGTACCAAGTTTTCCATAGGGTTGCAAATTCTAATAGGAGGGTGAATCTGATTTCTAGTTTGGGTGGTGGAGGGGGAGGAATTGGAGGATCCTGAAAGGATCGCCGAGGAGATTGTTGATTACTATTCTTCTTTATATGAGAAGCCAATTTGATTGGCGAGTCGAGCTTGATGGGTTGGAGTTTGATAGTATTTCGAGGGTTGATGCTGAATGGGTTGAAAGGCCTTGATGTGGATGAGATGACTGAGGTGGTGCATAGTCTCAATGGTGACAAGGCGCCAAGTCCGGATGGTTTCTCAGCTTTTTTTCAAGCTTGTTGGGACATTATCAAGAATGATCTTATGTTGATGTTTAATAAGTTTGCGAGGTTGGGGAAGTTTTTTCAGAGCTTGAATTCTTCTTTCATTGTCCTTATCCCTAAGAAGCCGAAGGATGTGGATTTTAAGGATTTTCGTCACATTAGTCTTGTGGGGGGTGTGTATAAGACTTGGCTAATAGATTGAAGAGTTTGCTGGAACAAGATTATTTTTCCTTTTCAAAACGCTTTTGTTCGGGGGAGACATATTTTGGATTCAGTGCTCATCGCCAATGAGTGCATTGATTTCAGGTTGAGGTCGGGGGTTTCGGGCATGCTTTGTAAGCTGGATGTTCAGAAGTCTTATGATCACGTGAATTGAAAGTTTTTTAAACCATATTCGAAGATGTGGTTTCGGTTCAAAATGGTGCAGTTGAATCTTGTTTTGTATTTCGACGGTGAAGTTTACAGTTATTGTTAATGGCTGCCCGCAAGGCTTTTTCGATAGTTTTCGAGGTTTGCGACAAGGGGATCCCCTTTCTCCCCTCCTTTTTGTGATAGTTATGGAGGCGTTTAGTTGCATGTTGGGGAGAGTTGTTGAGCATGGCAGATTGGAGGGTTTTATGGTGGGAGGTGGTTCCGGAGGGAGAGTGAAATCTCTCACTTGTTGTTTACGGACGACACATTGGTGTTGTGTGGGGCGGAGGAGAGCCAATTCTGGATTCTTAGATGCCTCTTTCTGTGCTTTGAAGTGGTCTCGGGCCTTAGAATTAATTTTTTTTAAGTCCAAGGTCATTCCCATTGGTTCCGTTGATAATGTTCAGGTGTTGGTGGATATTTTGGAGATATTTTGGAGTGTGGGGTGTCTTCCTTACCCATGAGATATTTGTGGCTTCTTTTGGGGGCCAGATTTAAGAGTGCATATTTGGGATGATATCCTTGAGAGGATGGAGAGAAGGCTTGCGGGTTGGAAGCACATGTATCTCTCCAAAGGTGGTAGGCTCACCTTTATCAATTCTACCCTTTCTTACCTCCCAACTTATTTCCTTTCGTTGTTTCCTATCCCGGTGGCAGTGGTGAATAGGTTGGAGAAGATTCAGAGGGACTTCCTTTGGGGTAGTGAAAGGAGTGTGCACAAGTTTCATCTTGTGAAGTGGGAGTCGGTGTGTTCTCCTTTTTTATGGGGGGTCAGGGATTCGCAAAATTTCATTGTTTAATAAAGCTCTATTGAGCAAGTGGTTGTGGCGTTTTGCACAGGAAAGAGCTAGTCTTTGGAGGGGTGTCATTGTTGCAAAGTATGAGTGTGTAGTGGGTGATTGGAGAACAGCCCCTTGCAGGGGGTCTTATGGTGTGAGTCTCTAGAGATTCATTAGTAGGGGTTGGGATGCTTTTAGCAAGCATACCAGATTTTTGGTGGATAGTGGCTCGAGGGTGAGCTTTTGGCATGATTGGTGGTGTGGGGATAAACCATTGTCTTTGGCTTTCCCGATTGTTTATTCCTTGTCTCGATGCAAGGAGGCTATGATGGCGGGTTGTATGGTGGGGAGCGATGGTTATGTAGTTTGGAATGTTCCCTTTGTTAGATCTGCCAACGATTGGGAGGTGGGGGATTTTTCTGCGTTCTTTTCCCTATTGTATGAAGTGGTGATTCGTAGGGGGAGGAGGAAAAGTTGTCTTGGACGAGTACTAAGAAGGGTGCCTTTTCGGTTAAATCTATGTACTATCTTATTGTGGGTGGGAATGCATTGTCTTTTCCTTGGAAGAGAGTGTGGAGGTCGAAATGCCCTATGAAGGTCTCTTTTTTTGTGTGGGAGGCTATGCATGGGAAAATTCTTACTACCGATAATCTCAGGAGAAGAGAAGTTCGTATTGTTGATTGGTGTTATCTTTGTCGTGGTGATGGGGAATTGGTTGACCATGTGTTACTCCATTGTTCCTTGGCGCGAGGTCTTTGGAATCACGTTCTTATCATTTCGAATTTTCATTGGGTGATGCCAGAGAAGGTGGTGGATGTGTTGTGGAGCTGGCATAGGAGGCTTTCTAACCCGTTTGCTAAGGCTATTTGGAGAATGATTCCTTCATGCATTTGGTGGTGTCTTTGGAGGGAGCAGAATTCTAGATGTTTTGAAGATGTTTCTTTGTCTTTGGATAAGTTGCAGGGTTTTTTGTTACTTACTCTCTATTCATGGGCTAATGCGATGTTAGGGTGCCCTTTTGTTGATTTTCATGAATTCCTTAGTTTTGTTGCTTGTTTGGACTAAGCGACTTCGGTATAGCTCCTTGTACTGTTTTCCCTTTTTATAATGAGATTGGCTTACCTATAAAAAAAAAGATACATGTATATGTGCACAGCATACACGTATACTGATACGCGCTCTCAATATTTTCTCAATCTGGATTAGTTAACCTAATTGTGCCAAAAATTTGTCTAAAATCTCTGTGAAAAGACGTTACCTTCTTTTCTAGCCTAGTGGGTAAACAATGTTCGGCAGTTGTCTTCCTAGGAAAAGTTAGGGAGTGATAGTGCCAATGAGTTTTAGTTCTAAGGCACCTCCTCCCTTTCTAAGGAGGTGGAGGTTGAAATTGTAGTTCAAAACTCATTAGGTGCCGGTGTAACTGAAATTAAAAAAACAGTGGATTGAAAGTTTTGTTTTGGTATTTTGCTTTCAAGATTTGAAATTAGGGTTTTATATCCTACTCGATTGATACTATCTTATGTGTGAGGAGGTATGTGTTTGTGAACTTTCAAATGTGGAAGGAGGCATGTGTGAGGACAGATATTCACACCATGCTTGGGGGGCATTCATTTCTCTTATGCATTTGCTCTGCCTTTGCATGACCATGATTGCAGAAGTCATCAAGTATTTCGTAAATTTTTAGCGAATTTTTACTGTATTTCTTTTTATGTTTGAACATGTGGTAAAAAAGTGGGCAAAAATTCCTTTAAAACCGATTGAGAGAGAACTTGCATTAGAAATTCTACAGCTCATGTTAACAAGGAGAGGATAAATATAATTCTCACTGATGTTCAATTGAAACAATACACGATAGATCTACAATCCCACTGGACAGGAGTTCTAGTCCCACCCTTCAAATTGAGGGTACCCAGGGAGTTTTTTTTTCTCTATAGTGATGTTTATTGTTTGGTGGTCCAATGGTTAGTCTTTCTATTCTTTATTTTCTTCCTCTATGATAAATGCATTTTTTTTCCATCTAAAAATTTATGTTTCCCTAATGGGCTTCATTTCATTGCAATCGTAGGTGTTGACGTGAAGAAGAATGTTATTGTTACCATCTCTTCAGACAAAGGTCTTTGTGGTGGGATCAACTCTACATCAGTCAAGACGAGCAAGGCTTTGCACAAGTTGAATTCTGGTATTTCATGCATGCCAATGCCTTGTCTTTGTTGTTACCAAAGATTTCTCGCTATCTGAAATCAAACTTATTGTACTGTCACAGGTCCTGACAAAGAAGCTAACTATGTCATTTTGGGAGAAAAGGCAAAGGCTCAAATGATTCGTGACTCAAAGAAGTACATTGCGGTATCCATAACTGAGTTGCAGAAAAATCCTTTGAATTATACCCAGGTTAGTCTCTTTTCTTTCCTGCCACCATGTATTACAGGACAAATGTTTTTCTTGTTTGTCTACACATATGTGCACGTGAATTCTGAAGGCTTATCTTGTCGTAACTGTATATTGAGGAAAGCGAATAAAATAGTGAATGCTAGGAGTATGCTTTCAAATCTGGTATTATATTCTGAGGATTTCTGGATACCAGTTCAAATTAAGTTCATGTACCATATATCAGAAGATTTTCGTTTCTGTGGCCTTCCACTTAAACTTATCCTTGGTAGTTCATGCTCACTTTGTTGGCTGTTCTATACTGTCAGTGTACATTGAGTTTTTAGTTCAAATTAAATTAATAAACCATTTCAGAAGATTTCCATTTCTTCTTGTGGCCTTCCACTTAAACTTGTCCTTATTAGTTCATGCTGAAGTTGTTGGCTGTTCTATATGGCCAGTGTACGTTGAGTTTTTAAATCTTTGCCCATAGAAATATGCAAACTGCAATGAATGCGGTAGCAGCTGGGTTGGGCAATAAGCCCAATAAAAGGAAGATAAACATAGGCCAGAAGAGGAGACCAAAGGGCCTCACAAATTGCCTTCTCTCAGGACAGAGAATGGATGGAATCGTGAATGGTGGATGGTATTGTTGTTTATGCAGTGGGTATGAAAATTGTGCACCGTGACCTTGTTGGCTGCCTATTGCACATCTGAAGGAGCTCGCAAAGGAGATCTTTAATGCAAGAGCAAAATGGAGCTTAATCTCCTTCACAACAGTTTTGTGGATCTGTAATGAGACCAAGGTATAGTTGGTCATCCCATGCCACAATAGACTGTTCCGTTACATTGTCATAAATGACAGAAATGGGGCTTAATGTCTCACTCACAGGTTCGGTTACATGGCCATAATCGACCATTCTACTCTCTAGGATCCTTGCTGGAGGATGTAGAGGGGTGATCTGTGAGAAATGCATAAAAGACCAAACTACCTGGATCGCCATCTTCAAAAGGACAGGGGAGGGCAACAATATACAGGGGGACCAAAAAAGTATGAGACCCAAGTGCAACGGGCAGGTGTTTGGGTTACACTGGCCGAGTGAATGATTGCCAGCTCGGGGGAAGGGAGGGGAGTTGAGGTCGAAGATGGCTGGGGGGAGGGTCGCACAGATAAGATGGTGGTGGAAAGAGGAAAGAGAAGCCGAGATCAAGAAGAGGAGAAGGAGACATCCTGCAGATGGACTCAATGTGGAAGAAAGAGGGGATTACAAGGGGTCCAGAAATGAGAGGCGATTCCTCTTTCTCATGGGAGGGCTCTTGGGGTCCCAATAGTACATTGAGTTTTTAATTGCCCCCCACACACACACCCAAAAAAAATCTTGTTTTTTACTTATCTGAGATATATCCTACAGCATTTATAAATGTTGAAGACTTTATATTTATCAGATGTAGAATTACTTCCCACTCCTGTTCCATTTAAATTGTTGTCCTTTCAGGTCTCTGTTGTGGCAGATGACATTTTAAAGAATGTTGAGTATGATGCTTTGAGGATTGTCTTCAACAAGTTCCAGTCAGTTGTCTCATATCTCCCAACAACAGCGACTGTTTTATCTCCTGAGGTAATGGGAATGTTGCACTTCAATAAGTGTGAGCTTTTTATTTTTTATGCCTGTCCTTGTTCTGCTTTGGGAAATCTTACTGTTATACCACTATGCTTATCTAGATTGTGGAAAGAGAGGCTGAATCTGGTGGAAGGCTTGGTGAGCTTGACTCTTATGAGATTGAAGGTGGTGACACAAAGTCAGAAGTACTGCAGAATCTGACAGAGTTCCAATTTTCTTGTGTAAGTCCATAATTGGCTGAAAATAATTTCTCTGTTTGATTTTTACTTTGGATTGGCTTTACTGTTTTCTATAACAGGCAAATATTCTTGCATGGCATTAATCTTACAGTCTGTGTAGAAGCTTACATGGCGTTTGTGTACACTAAAATTTTAACATCATTACATTCTCATTCTTTCTCCTTACTTTTTCTCTAACTTTTTTTTTTCACTTACTTTTTTATTCTCTCTTCGTACTTTTTCTCTAACTTTTTTTCACTTTTTCACTTTTTTACTAACTTTTTTACTTTTTCATTCTCTCTCACTTTTTCACAACTACTAAAATTTTACCCCTAAATTTTACTTACACAAAGTTGACTAAGTTGAGGGTGCCTAGGTGTCAACAATGTTGACTAAGTTTCTAGACTTATCTGATAGTTTGATGATTTGCCGAGCAGTAGTGCCAAGGCAATGTTTCTTACTGGGTCGGTTGTTATCGTGGTTGGAATTAAGATCCATCTTGTTGGAATAATGGTAATGAGACTTTGAATTCAAACACCTCATGGACTAGAGCTTTCCATATTGTACTTGGCTGACAATCGTCTATGATGCTGTAGGCATTGCTTCAAAATTTCAGTTTTACTGTTCTTTTTGGTGTCCGAGTTACTAAGCAGCAGTATTATGCAACTACAAATCATATTATCAATAACTAAGATGTTTATTACTTGTAATTCCTGTAGTGATTCTGGGTGATTATACTGGAGAAATTTGCCATGTTTCCCTCAGGTCATGTTCAATGCGGTGTTGGAGAATGCTTGCAGTGAGCAAGGTGCTAGAATGTCTGCTATGGATAGCTCAAGCAGAAATGCTGGCGATATGCTTGATCGTCTCACACTCACTTACAACAGGTCTCTTTCACCTTCACCCCCCCCCCCTTCTCTCCCAAAACATACACGTGTGTACAGGCACGCACAACGTCCACACCAGCATAATCTAACTCTCAATTCCCCAAACCGTCCACACACTATCAAAGAATCTTTGAAAGAATTTGAGAAAAGTGACTTGGTTTCTCGTATTGGTTAATTGATTTACTAGCTTTCTGTTTTATTCGCTGGTAGAATGTGTTATACACTTTTATCTACTGTTATTTCTAATCTGCATTATTTATCTTATTACTTGTGACAGAACTCGGCAAGCATCTATTACCACTGAATTGACTGAGATTATATCTGGAGCATCCGCACTTGAAGGTTAATTGAAGAAAACCTCCACCCACTTGTAGTAAATCACAGACGTCGACGAAATAATATCGCGGTGGAGGCTTTCCCTCGAACTTCATAGGGCTACCTTATGGGATTCTCTTTTTGGTTGTTAAGGTACAATAATAATTATGACACTCCTTCCTGGGGAATTTCAAATTTTCATTTTTAAACGGTATTGTAATTACCGAGTGTCAATCTCCTTCGGGGGAATTCAAAATTTCATTGTGAACGGTTTTAATTGATTTATGATTCTCTTGTTTTTCATTTATGCGCAGTAGAATTCCTCTTTTAATGACTATGGATTTGGGGCTCGTCACTTGTTTCATCTTTTGAGCAAGTCTCTGGCTGATTGACCATCTGCTGTTTTCTCCTCTTGCGGTGTTGAGTAAGTGTAGCCTGTCTTGGGGTGAGGCTCAAAGAAAACGCCTCGTGCATCACTGTATACGTACATGTTCTGGAGTTAGTTTTGTGGCATGGGTCTTTTCTTTCGTTGGGAAAAAAAAGGAAGAGAAACAAAGTCGGTAGGCATTTATATCTTCCTCCCAATCATTTTAAGTTTATAGCTCTACAACCAAGTGCTGTGAAAACTTGGAGTCGAAATCTAGGCGTAAAATGTTCATGCACAAGTAGAAGAAAACACCATTGGTTCTTGTGAAGAGAAAGGAACTCTTCCCTGGTGGACAAGCGAGAAAAATTTTGTGGGCTGCTGTTTTTTTTTTTAAGTAAGAAGAATACATTTTCACTTATGAATTATATATTTTACCCTTTGTGCCTTAAACTACTATGTTTGAGATATTGCACTCTCTAACTATTAATCTTAGACACTTTGTACTTTTTATTACAATTTTAGACTAAAATGACGATAATGTTCTTGACCTATTTTGAATATATTGAATATATTATTGTCAATTCATTAAAATTTAAAAGTATTATTGTCAGAAGGAAGGTGCAAATTGTATAACATTGATAGTTGAATGACACAAAGTGTCAAAGTGAGTAATTTAAGGTAGAAAGTGTCTAACATTAGTAGTTGGAGGGTATAATATGTTAAAATTGGTAGTTCAAAGTGCAATATATCACAGATCCGATAGTTTATGGGTGAAAAGTAATTTTTTTTTTCTTTTTTTAGCAATAATTGAGACTTTATCGATAACTCGGAACAAAGATTGCACATCAGGGGATCATATCTTGCATACACCAGTAGGTAAGAGGTAAATAACTCGCTATTACGGGGAACTTTAGTGGGCTGCTGCTGCTGTTTGCCGGCTAGACGCATTTCCGATTCTTTGGTTGTGTTTTCTTTGATTTTTTTTTTTTGTTTACTTCATATATTAATATTTGAGAGAACATCAGGTAGTACTAACAGAATTACGAACTGCAGGGACCAATCTAAACAGATCAGAGGACGTACAATAAGCAGGTAAATTTTCGAACTTTGCAAAACACCGGCCATCATAAATTTTTGTACTATTCTAACAAATTAGTTTTAAAATACAACTAATTCAAAAATTTTATCAAATGAAATAACTTCAAATAATAATCTCTCTCCTCCATCCAATTATCATCTCTTATTATTACAATAAATATACAAAATTCACTCAAACCATCTCCGATTTTTTCATAGATTCTCGTAAAATTCTACTTCTCTCTCTTCACTTTTAGATCTACTCGTACAAAATTCTATTTTATTCACTACTTTCTCATAAAATCTAATAAAACTCTAAAATTTTCAACTTTCACAACATTCCTTAAATATTTCACTTAGTTAGAATTAGCAAAAGTCATCTTATTTGACCAGGCTGCGTTTGCAACCAAAATTTTACCCAAAATTTTATCTCTCTCCTAATAAAATATTCTAATATAATCTCTCTCCCATAAAAAAATATAAAAAATTACAAAAATATAAAATATTATCTCTCTCTTCACTTTTTCACTAAACCCAATACCAACTCTAAGCTCAATACCAAAAATTTTACAACACAAACACACCCAAAGGGGTAAGAAAACAGCAAAAACATAGCAAGTTTCGGAGGAAGCTTCGTTCAAATTTTATTTGGCCGGTAGCTACCTTAGAGGGGAAAGAAAACAGCAAAAGCAAATCAAGTTTCGGAGGAAGCTTCCTTAGGGGAGACGATATTTTTGGCCCTTAGTTTGGTTGGTTAAGATAGCACCCCAACTCACTAAATGGGCTATATGCCGCTACGAATCAAGCTGTCAGTTAAGTCATTGAGGGTAACATTGAGACAACTCATACTGGGAATCACGAGCTACCCATAAACATGTTATTGGCAGTACCTTGTGCGTGTGAGAGAGAGACTTTACGGGTCCAATTACTGCACGAAGAATCAGTAGCTGATTTTCTTAAAAGCAGCCTTTTTGGTGTTTTATTCAGCTACTATATTTGTCTCTAGTGTGTTGAAAAAGTTTGGATTCCTACGGAAATCTTCGACTGTTTATCCTCTGCTACGGAATAGTCTAAACATTGCAATTTAGTGTTCAGATATTTCATTCGCATAACGTTGTTGAGAAGTTAAGAAAATAGTCTTTGCGGGCTATTTTGATTATAATGAAAATTTGAAGGTCATGAGATTAGTCAAGATACACGTAAGATGGTCTCGACATCTGGTTAGAATAAAAATTTCAAGCAAAAGTTATATTTACCCCTAAGGATAAATCCTGCCTTCCTCCCTGTTTTGGATGTTCTTTTTGTGAATTTTTTGTATTCATTGTAGCCTAGAATACTTTTGTAAAACTAAGATGTCCTTAATTAGAAGTTCTCTCCCTTTCGACACCCCATCTCCAAAGTTTTGATTCGTGCATACAGCACGTACACTCCTATGCCTTGTACATAAGATTGGAGAACAGCGTCACCATTTACTCATCTCCCTTCCTTCAAAGTTCTGATAGGCGCAGCTCATACATTCCAATGACGATTGTACAAGATTGAAACTTATAGCCTTGCCCATCACTCCTTAAAATGAAAGCTGGAAGAGACATCGTGTCGTCCCACCTCTTGCATCACTAAGTATTCAACTGCAATAAGTGACGGCGCCTTTGCGATCTTATAGTACCAAATAGATTTTAGAAGATTGAGGAGAGATTTATGACTGCAAATTACAGAAGAAGACTTGTTTTGACGATAATGGTGTTTACCATGCTTGTGTTGCAAGCCAATTCCAGCTCTCTGCTTCCCTCTCCACATGTTCGTCGCTCTCTCAAAACCACTAGATCTCTTGATTCTCTTCCGGGTGTGGCATATGATAGGGGTTGCTATGGCAAATGCTTTCAGAAGTACTGTCGCGAAAAGAAGCTTTATTTGCTAGATCTTTGTGGGTTTGGATGCATCCTCTGCTGCCTAAAATAAAGGTACGTGCCAGCTGATCGTCCCACAATGTAACGCCTTCGCTAATCACCAATTTCAGGTGCGGTCTTCACTCGTGGTATAAAGTTTTTAATATGTAATTTCTTGTTCGGACCGCATGAGTCCTACAATAGAGTCTATTTGCTGTGTATCTCTCTTCAAATTGCAACGTACAATCCGAGTAAGAAATTACAGAGAATACTCATCTAAATTCTTAGCTCCTCCGTCTCTCTCTCACCCACAGATGACTCAAAACAGATGTCTTCACGGGTTTCTCCACGACCCGATATGCATTTGTAATGTTTTTTTTTCTTCTCTATTTGGGTATTAAGTTTTTTTAATGTATTACATAATATATAGGCCTTCCACTCATGGGTGTAAAACCAAGTCTTCTTTTTCAGCTATTATTCTCAAATATTACACAAATTATGATCAGCTGGCAATTAATTAAATAGTACCGGTACATTATAGTCCTGGGATTCTAACTTTCCACGACATTTGATTTTATTACTTTACTCTCTCGATAAGTACTGGTGCTCCATGCATGTCTATTAATGCAAAACAATATTAGGGATTGCGAGCAATAATCCAATGGTCCCTCAATAACGTTACACCACGTACGATAGCTTGGGCAATTGTCAAAACCGAATTAAATCATTTGCATGTCTTAAAATAATTGTTACCTCGTGAGAAGGCTTTAGGCTTCCACCTTCATCAAACTCGAGTATCTCCTTTCCAACCCGAGGAAGAAAAGAAAAATCTAAGTTGTAGCGATCGATTATTTACCAATCCAACATAGAAATCTTAACGACAACATTCCTAGTTACAACTGATGAATAATCCTTTATAAATGATGATTCAGATGCTGAAAAACTCTATTGCTGACTCTGACAATCCCGATCTAATAATTCAAATAATCTAACTCTAATGGTATCTACTTATCTTAACACGTTGTACTTTCCGATCTTTTTTCTGAGGTAGCAAAAATACTCTAACGGTATTTCTTATCACTGTTGCAAAGTATGTCCGCGCATACAAAATAGTTTTGTCAAGTAATTAATTAACTTATAAAACCATGCACTCGCTGTTGATCAAGGGGCACAAATAGTATATATATAAGACATACAAAAGTATTTGCCAAAACTACTTACATGCCTTTTGAGCAAATGTAAACAATTCGCCTTCCATGCCTATAATAGTGTCTCCTCGATCTTCCTAAATTCTGATAGGTGAACAAGACAACTAATTCATACATTCCGATCAGAAAGCAGAAAGCAGCCAAATGGGATCTACAACGAGCAACCCAACATTCAACAACACCGCTTTTAGGTTGATGAGCTCATCTCACTCAAATGTGCCAAACAATATAAATGAAACACAATTTTTAAGACAGCAAAACCAAGCTGGGAACTTGAAAGAATTGACGAGTTCTCTCTGATCTTCCCAACCCGAGGAAGAAAAAAAAATCAAGTTGTTGTTGGAATCGTAGGATCGGCACAGAGGAAGACATGATCGTTGAAATCAAAGCAGCCCAAGCGTTTTGCCTCCTTCAGATCCACGCACACAACTTTGAGAGAGAATAATCATATAGAGAGAGAAAGTAGAGAGAGAAACTCTCTTTCAAAACGAAAAACGTTCGAATGAAATTCTTCTCTTTCTCAACTGATTTCTGAGGTATTTATAATGGCTGGCTCAGAACTCAACTATGCTATAGCGTGAGATCTTTAGGGATCTTAAATCTCGGCCATAGGATCATCATGAAAAACTCTTTTTCATTAACTCCCTTATATTCTATTCCGAATTTATGGGCTTCTACAAATTATAATCATGTCCATTAACATATCACAATTGACCCCCGAGATAATGAGACTGCTTTTGTGAAATCCCTTTTGCTAACAATTATATGCTTATTTATCCTTCCACCATACTATATTCCACATGAGCTAATAGGACTGGAATAATATCACCGATTAAGTCCCTAGCTCATATAATTCTTAATTCTCAGTCTGTGGCTAGTTGGACTTCTAAAACTTTTCGAAAAAACTTTTTCGCAAATATTTACTTAATATATTATATAAGTAAAACTCGTGAAAACACTTTTCACAAAATCACGCTGCAACGTTTTTAAAGGAGTCCAACAATATACAGACATAATGAATATACTGCCTCATCAAGAGACTGATAGATTCCATATTGAGCAATTATACAAATTCACTTACTATGCACAAGGCCCAACATTGTCTGGAATATTTGATCTGCGAAAGATCATCACCAAATGACTCAGTCAAAGCACAAACACACAACAAGTAAACATGCACAACTCTCTCAGGTCTAAGGAAAACATAAGCTAATTGTGCTGAATATCATTCTCTACATCAGTGATCATTTCCAGAAGGTATTCATAGTTGATCCCGTTCAGTGCATGTACTCTTACATTGCACTCACTCGTTTGCTTAAGGTCACCACCTCAATGACGGAGTCCATCATTCTATCTTATAGAGGCACAACGAGTGTAGACCTATTTTGTACATAATCATGTATCTTGGTCTAGAACAAAGTGAGTTAACAAGGATCCGAAAAGCCATACTCACCGCCTCCGATTCATTAATCATTGGCCTGACTTTTTTACAATGTTGTTCAACAATATGATATCTTATGTCATTGCAAATATGACATCCTATGTCATGTACCCAAAATAATATACAAGTGATTAATCAATAATAATAATTATCTCATAATTATGCAAAATGATTGGTTTTGAGAGCATACATCTAATAGTTGTAACCATCTATTATTTGCCAATTCAATACAGAAATAGTAACGATATCCCTAGTTACAAATAAATAGCCTTTTAAAACAGTAATTCAGACATTGACAATCTTGATCTAATAATTCAAGTAATCTAACTTGGACCCGCTCCGTGCTACAACTATCTCAGACTCAGTCTGAAATTCTTCTTATATATATATACACTGAGACCTAAGATTTCATGGAAGGGATGATCGTAATAAAATATGTCAATCTTCATTGACTATCGAATAAGTAGGTACCAATTCAGATGGGGCATATAATAAGTTCTTAGCCCTCCATATCTACTGGAAAGACTCAATTTAGATTGTCCTCTGTGTTACTACGAGGTTAGTGTAAACAAAATGACTTTAGAAGAATTTAAGTAGTTTTGCTCACCTCCCACCTTTGTGTATTTATCTATTTAACGTACTTTTCATCTTGGGGTAAGTTATAGCTACAAATAACATAACAAACCTATGTTGCTATAGAGGCTAAACTCGTGATCTTATCAGAGCTACTGCACTAGAAGAAGTAGAAGCCTGTCATGAATTGATAGCTAACTCTAATTTCATGTTCATGTTCATGCTAGCTCGTGCTTTCTGTTTTCATGATTTTTGAAAACTTATAACTTATAAGATGAAAATACATTTTTCACCCACGAATTACTATTAATTTTGCATTTTTCATTCTAAACTACACTATTTAAGACATTGTACCCATAAACTATCCATTCCTAATATATTGCACATTCGGTGTTCTTTTTTGTGGCAAAATACTCTAATGATATTTCCTTTGGCCTTTGCGAAGTACGTCCGCGCACACAAAATAGTGGTGTCAAGTAATTAATTAACTTATAAAACCATGCACTCGCTGCTGATCAAGGTACACAAATAGTACAAAAAAAAGGCATACAAAACTATTTGTCAAAACTACTTACATGCATACAAGGAAGTTGGAATAGTTACAACCATCCAAATGTAATACTTAATTCTCCAGTCTTTTCAGTGACAATCGAAGGTTCCCACCTTGATTGTCCTATTTGTTAATGAAATACTTCTTACTTAGAAAAAAAAACTTACTTATGTGCCTTTTGAGCAACCGTAAACAATTTGTCTTCCATACCTATAACGGCGTCTCCTCGATCTTCGTAAATTATGATAGGCGAAGAAGACAACTAATTAATGCATTCCTATGTATATGAGTCATGACTCCTACGCGTAAGCTTTAAGTAGGCGAATACAGCGAATACCTTCAGATTATAATAAAGTTTACTAAGGGAGGAGACATCTAATTTTAATCCCATAACTCATCCATAACAAAGTATTTAAGTGTACCAAGTTAATGCTTCCAAATGAAATTTTGGGTATATATATATATATATGGAAAAATTTTAGAAGGGGGAATATCGGGGATTGAGGAGTTATGGGCGCTGGAAATTGTGCAATCAGAAAACTTGCTTTGATGATATTGATCATGGTGTTTACGGCCATGCTCGTGCCACCTCCTGTAGTGCAAGCCAATGTCTCTCTGCCTTCCCGTCCGCTTGGTCGACGCTTTCTCTCTAACCATAGGCCTGTACTGTCTCTCAGTGTTGATCGTGAATGCTTTATGGAATGTTCGCATACGTATTGCATTCTAAAGGAGTCTCCCTTGGTTAAAGCCGCTTGCAACGCGGGATGTCTCTTCTGCTGCGCCGTAGGACTTGGCGGAATGGGAACAGATGATCTTGTCAAAAAATGCCGTCTTCATTGAGCACCAAATTAATTACCATTTCCTATAGCATATTTGACCCTTAGTTGAAGATCGCTGTGGAAGACTTCAAGAAGCTCAGTCTCTTGGAGTGATGTTAACCGCCCTGGTTGCCGTGACCCTTTTCTTGGGAAACTTGTTTTATCCAAGAGTTTTTTTTTTTCCTTTAGTTTTTGTTTTTGGTGACTTTTTGGGGTGTTTGCAAGGTCCCTCCCCTTCCAGTTTGTACGGGTGGTGTTTTTTTTAAGTAACTGAAATAGTATATTAATACTCGATAAAGTTACCATTAGTACAAAACATAAAAATGATAAGAAGGTTAGCGAAGAAACTTAGACGGAGCCCAATGCCCTACAATAAGTCAGATCCAAAGATTCGAAAGCCAAACTAAACTTAAAAGTCAGAACACAATACGACCGTCACTCAAGACGATGACGACTTTCGCTAGAGGAAGGACAATCAGAGCGGGAATCCGTCTTTGTTAATACTATGTTGCTGCTTGCTTAGAAAAGAAAAATTAATACCCATTCAGATGGGGAATAAAATAATTAAGTACTTCTTAGCCCTCCGTCCCTACTAGAAGAAATAAAAGCTCAGAGATTTCTTTGAGAAGAATCCGTGCATGGTTTTGAACATTATTGTCACCTTTTGTGGATTTATCTATTAATTAAAGTAATTATTTATATCTTGAAATAATTCCTATCTACAAATAAAATAACAAATAATTAAGTCCGATGGATTTGATGTGGTTTCTGTTTTCGATCTGCACTGAGGAGCATGTCGGAAAAAAAATAAATAAAGCAGTGCTCGCTTAGATACTCAGGAACCAAATTATTTCCAAGGCCAAGATGCGATTTACTGGAGTTTCTGAGTTATAACTGCTGTTTTACTCCTAGGTGTGTAAATGTCTTAGCACACAATCTTGCCCGATAAGCAGCTTCCTCTCTTCGAGAGCGATGCATTCCCGAGATCGTTGGGCATCACCATAGCTATCCTTGGTTGTACGAGGGTTTTGATCCCCCTTAGTTTCTGTTTGTTTTCTGTTTTGTTCTTAAGAACTCTATTTAGGTAGTAATATTCGAATTTGTCTCCTTATATATATATTTGACTACTAACTGTTCTGATTTTTAAAATCTTGATGGCCAAAGTTTCTAAGTTATTGTTCATAATCACGATATTAGTATGCTAACAACATATCTGGACCCAATTAATCAGGAGATTTCAATTTATACGAGATGCAGAAATATGACTAAAAAGAGCTGGAAATTCATTGGGAAAGGCAGGTATGATTGGTTATACACCGATCAACGATAAAAGAAAACTTGTGGGTTTGGTCATATACCCTTCTCGTCGTTGGAATTGGTACTACGAGCATATTAGGGTGGTGTTTATATAAACATCTAATAATTCTCCTTGTGAAATACGAATCTTGTAGAGGTTTTGGTGGAGAATTTGATGCATAGCTTCTCCAAATCTCTTGCTGATGCCGATGGACCACAGTAGAAAACCCCTATCCAAGACATTCCACATTTTCAGTAGGCAGTAGCTATCACGAGAAAAAACTTCCAGCAATCTTATTTTGATATGGTTGTTGACCAACTTGGGAGATTATTCTCTGAAGGCTTAATTACCAATATAATCCTTGTAGTATTCACTTTTAACAAATAAGTCTCTGGTGTACAACTTTGTCCCTATGGTTTAATTTTTAAACATATGGCTTCTTTTATCAACAAAAAGTTAGTTGACTAACGTAAGATTGACATGCTTTTGGAGTTGAGATGCCCATTTTTGAGATTGGATAATCTATCTAGGACTCTATTCCTGTTAGTGGGGCTAATTTTTGGTCGATGAAAGGACTTATATGTCTAAAAAATGGGCCACAAAGATCAGTCCATTCAAAATTATACTATAAGAACTGATTTGTTAAAAGTAAATACCATAGGGACTTTATCAGTAATTAAGCCTTCTCTAATTCCCCAAGAGGGGTTAGGTCACTAAAGAATGAGAACGATATAAAAATATCACTAAATGAGGGTTAGTAGGATCGTACCAATCTTTGCTTCTCTGTGTTGCCGAGCCAATTTTGAGAAAATGCTGAACCAGTTTGGTCTGGCAAAATGTGTAGCTACCTGACAATTCCCATGGCGAAGAAAATAATGTTCATTATTCAGATAGATTTTCATATCCAATATAGCTGTACACTTGTAGGATAGATACTGTGTAGCCAGGAGAACTTACCGGAGTCTGGGAGATAATGTCAATGCCATTCTTGGCATGATATATGGCTTGAATTGCGCTTAGTAAAGCTGATCGCACATCTCCTTCTTCATACACACTGGTAAGGAAGGTATGCATCTCTACGGTGGACTAAAGAGGCCACAGGTGAAATTTAAATCAAGTTGTTAGAAGATGGGCGGGGACAAAGGATAAGGGATTGTGAATTGGGAGATGTACCTGCTTTTGATTTGGTTTCGATACATCCGTCATGACATCTCTAAACCAATCAAAGGAGCTCTGTTCTCTTGTGACCCAAAAAAGATAGGCTTTTAATGGACCCTTTCTTATGCCACTTTCTCTGCCACCAGACTGTTTAAGTGTGCAGCATAAGCTTTTATCAATGGCCGAAAGATTGAAGTATCTAGATCTTCCAAGTAAATAGAGGGTGACAGAAAAATACCTTTTGGTGACCATTAACCACATTTTTGAGGATGCTCATAAAAGGTGTTGCCCCTATGCCAAGGCCTATCAGCACAACAATATCATACTTGATGTGGTCTTGAGAAGCAGCACCATAGGGTCCATCTAGGTATATTTTTGGATACCTGTTTGCTGCAGATAATTTAGCCTGCAAACTCACCAAGTAATGTAGCATTAAGAAAAAGAATGATCTTACATCCTTTTTGCTAGAAACAAGTTTATCCCCTTCTCTGTTCCGGTCCTTACCTCTTGGAAGAGGCTGTATATTTGGTAACTCCAGTCCCCAAGAGTTCTAATATGCACTCTAAGGTATTCATCTTCTGGTGCTGAAGTTAGGGAAAATGGGTGCCTGAATATGAAGATGCAAAAGAAACAATAGTGCCAGATAAGTTTGGGGCTGGAAGGCGGGAAGGTTGGACGGTATCTGTATTTAAACTACCTTATTGGCTTATTGGTTAGCATATGCAAGCAAAGAATAGAAGATGCACTTCAGAGGGTTAAATATCCATGATAAATCAAAACTTAATTCATGTCAACAGTTATATAAAAATTCTAAAGCAGACCAATAACAAGGTGAATTGTAGAACTTTACCATTCGAAAGGCGAAATTTGAGGGCATTGAACTAGTGTGTACATGCCGCTTTGGTACTTAAAACCTTCTGGCTTCTGCAATTTGAGGGACACAACTTTTCCTGGATGAATACTTGCCTGCACATATTAGACAAAAGAAACTCCAGTTATTCTCCAACTATATCTATTAAGGGAGCAAAATCAATCACATTGGATCAAGCAATTGCCAAATTTCAAAGTCTCATACATTTCCTTCCAAAAAGGATAGCCAATATCATACCTCCAAAATTTCCACTTCATACAAATCCGATCTCATGGCTCGAAATATCCGCTCTCCAGCATATAATAGAACTGGAATCACAAGGTAAATCCATGTCTGCATACAAGGATTTTTCATTTCAACATAGAATCATTTAGAAACCTATTGGATCAAATAGAGAAAACCAGGTTCTTTGGTTGGATAAGCAACATTTGAAAAAGGGATAGCAACAGGTCACAAGGACTAATGGGTTCTATGAAGTTTTTGAATTACATTATAAATCAATCATCACCAGAAGCTAATAGGCTTACCGTTTTTTCTTTTAGATTGTGGGTTAGGAACAGGAAAAGGGAGTGAATGATGAGCAATGCGTACACGAGAATGAACAAGTGGTGCGAGTACCAGAAGGTGTTATATCCAGTGACCCTTCGGACAGACCTTGGCAGAGAAGGCGACTGGCGCCGTGGCCACTTTGTTGCCAGTGAAAACGCAATGGCCATCAATATTACCATAACGACTCCTGTTGCTACCTCTGTTGTTGCCAGTATCTCAATGTATGATGGTTGATGGAACCCAAATCCGGCGGCTATTGTTTGCCGGAATATTGTTTGGTCTGACCCACTGATTCTTGGAAAATCACAAGCAAGGTGGGTACCTCCATGTAGGATCACACCTACTACTATCCCTCCTGCAATCAGCTACACAAAAATTTGCCTGTTGGTACATGCTACCCATTGGGATACCGATGCCCATGAAAATTTTGGGATTCAATTTAAAACACCGAAATCAAACTCTGAATTTATTATGCAATAATCGTTCAATTTCACATGCCCTGAAAATTGCATTTGTATTGAAAACTGAACTTTTTAGAACCCAAAATTACCTTGTGGAAGTTGAGATTGTCATTGAAGGGAACTATGGAGTTGATCCATCGATGCTTCCGAAGCCTTGTAATTGTGTTTCGGCAAACGGGAAGGAGAATGAGAGCCATGTTGAGCTTCAGGGTCTCCGCGGCTCCCTTGGCAGTTGAGAGGCAGTAGCCCATGACTTGGAAAGCTGCTCTGTCGCGGTACTGAATGAATTTCCACGCAAAGAGCACAGAGCACACAGCCAACCAAAGCAGCACTATCCATGCACGTCGCCAATAAGATCGAAATAGAACTTCGGCCTTTGACAATGGCTCTTGAAACAACTCCTTTTCAGTACGAGAAGGAGTGATCGATAATTTGCTTGAAACTGTGGCCTTTGAGAAGCACAGTTGGAAGAGATTCCCAAATTGAGACGGCTGCACATTTATAAACGAAAGGGTACCTCAATATATATTAATCAATTCAATGTGTTCAAACTTCTAATCCCAATCGTTTTGAATTGAAATGGTACCTCAATGTACCCACGGTTTTCAGTGTCAAGCTCTTCCATGATCAAAGTGGCATAGTTTTCTGCTTCATGGTTCAACGACAACTTATTTGTAGAAGCACTTAACAAAATGGTCTGCTCAAAAGTGGGCAAATCAAAATACCATGAGACCAAAGAACTCGTATAAAGTAATAACTCAGAGAACAGAAAGGCATTGGTTGGTGAAGAAGTGCTTCCATGAGATAACCTGCTTAATATCCATCTCGGTAACCCTTCCATCCATGTCTCTGTCGCACCTATATATATATATTGTAAGATATTTTAAAAACCGAAAAATAGTAGATTTTCAAACTATATATAGATATTTTAAGACAATTAATATAGAATGGAAAATAATAAAAAGAGTCATTACAAGTCAAAGAAAATTCTTATTCTTGAATTGAAGCTGGAGTCCACCATGCGACGCCAGAGACAGTGAAGCTCGCATTTTGTCATCTGAATTTTCCAATCCATCCTTCCTCTTAGTGCCCTTAGTAGCTCCGCTGCAAATTCTGGGGATTCTTGCATTCCTATCAAGGAAATTATTGGAAAATATAATCTAAGAAACTAAATTTATCTCTTTCTATGAGCTTAACTTTTAAAAGAGTTTGAAATTTAATGGAAAATTTGGAAAAAAAAGTTACTTAGTTTTTTGCATGATAACTATTTAATTTGGTTATTTTTGTATTAAAAAACTACCTATATCTTATGGGAACTCTATTTATACATATATATCTATATAAAAATACGCGATCCTGAAATTTCATTGATTCTCACCTATACAGAAACCGACATCCGACCATTTCACCTCCGCTTCGAAGCCATTATTCTCAGTGGAGGCCAGCAGGTTGAACCGTTCCTCCACATCCTTCCATTCCATCCCACCGTTGCCCATGATGTCAATAGGACTCCAGAGCACTTCAATGTCTGACTTGGCCATGGACACCTCTCCATTCTCCCGCAACTGGATCCTATTATGTGTTGGTCCGGTTCCATGATGCTCGGTTTGGACCGGAGAGAAAGCAGAAGAAACAATACTAGCACTGCAAGAAGATGCAGCAGAGGACGATGATGAGGTCGACGACGACGACGACGATAGTGAACGCATCGAGACATCGGGCTCTTGCGGGATTTGGAACTCTATATTCATCTCCATTGTTGGGTACCTTACTGTTTGTCAAATTTTGATGGAAAATGTGGAGTTTTCTTTGCTCTCTTGACAAAAGAGGAGGACTAGACACCGTGCATGCAATGCTAAAACGTATTTCCTTTCAGGGGAGGAAGATGAATATGTCTTTTAGGATCAAGACTCAATGGATGCATGAATGTTTGATATGTGAAGGAGGGAGGAGGTGTGGCATTTTAGTTTCTTGACAAGTTATTAGCTAGAGATTATTTGTTTCTTTCCATATAATTTGATGTTTATTAATTTTTGGTCGGAATTCTCTGGCTCTGGGTGGTTATGGATTGGGACGAAAAGTTGGATTGTGTTCTGGCAAGAATATTTTGTCTAGTTGATTTGGTATAATGGTCATGTATAAGACAAGGAAGTTAAGCAAGAGAGGTTTTGTTGGACTCCAGCGGACAGAAAAGGAGAGGAGGACTAGTGAGAGCAGGTGAGGTATGGGAGAAACGCATGAAAATATGATGTGAAATGGGAGAGACAGAGACAGAGATAACTTGTAATGCCTTGTTTTCCATCACCTGAAAGAAAAGCGGGTGGTCATAATCTCATGCAAGAAAGTAAGAGAAGAATGTCTAACAAAAGATCTCTCTCTCTACCCGTCTCTCTCCATCTCCTTGTCGATCATACTGAACTCTGAAGAGACATTCATGCATCCTATAGAAGGCTAGTATGGATCCAAAAAATTGGGACAGGAATAGAAACGGCCTGATCTTCTGATCAATTATGTAGCTAATTTTTTTTCTTCTTTTTTTGTGTGAATAGATTAGGTCGGTAGATTTAGAGGTTTCATTCCGGGTTGATATATTTTGTGTGAAAGTTGAGCTCCGTTCTCAGCATGCTGCATACCGTTCCATGCATATTCGTCGTATTCTTACTTCCAAGCTAGCTTGTTGCATCTGCATTGAGATAGCAATGCATTCCTTAGGGGATTGAACGCTCATTGGGTGTGATCTGTGTGAAAATACAATGGCTGAGCTTTTTTTCCTTGCTAATTACCAAGACAAGTTGATAATACGTCAGCGGACAGACAGAAATTGACCAGAAACCGCAATATCATGTTATAAGTTAACCCCTGTTAAATCTGTAAAGCTGTTTACTAGAGACGACAGATTCAACTCGCACAGAAAGTGACTAAAATTGCACATCATTCTATTAGCCCCTCTGAATTTGTCAAGCTAGCTGCTTTAGCACATTGATAGAAAAACATCAATGGATGCGGTGGCAAAACCAAAGGCGTCTATTTCAAGAATGTTCAGAAAGGCCTTTTCTGGGGACTAGAAGGCCGGGTCTCCATGTCCGTTTGTTCTGGGTAGTGGGTACAAAATTTCGCCTGTTCGAATTCTATCATTCCTACCTATTTCTTCTCCTTTGGGCAGCAGCATTCACAGAATATTAAAGAATTGCAACTGAAAAAGATCGACGAAAAGTGCTGACAAATAAAGGAGAATCTAATTCTGATAGGTTGGCGTTCATTTAATAATATATGTCGATCCAGCTTATAGAAAGACGAGTCATTGAAGAACTTGAAATAAGGAAATTATATAAAAGTTCCCCAAGAAGCACAAGGCATATACTTTTGCTTCTATTTTTATAAAGCCTAAACAGCCTCTTGGCATAGCTTTTACACCAGCTGGAGGCTGCCAAATGCACCATTCAAAATACAGCAAAAGCCATTAGCGACTAGACATGTAATACTTCCCCGAAAACTTTGTTTACCCAGAAAGACAACACACCATGTGTATCCCAATAAAATATAAAGTGGTTCCCCTCGACTTTCAGGACAAAATGTTTGGTTTTCTTTTTTCCCTGGTAGGTAAAACGACTACCTCTGCACTATCAAGCTGTAATTCAACGTACCCTTCAACTATCATAGAGAAATCCCAGCTCATTGAATCTCTCGCTGAAGTAATTCCCCAAAGATAATAGAAATAAGTTTTCGCCCATCTGTTTTGCAATCTGGGGCTTAAACATCAAACAATATTGCGTAGTGGGAAAGATGTTATGCAAGTTGGAAAGGAATAATTCGTAATAGGAATATTATATCGTGATTATGCTAAATAAAAACCAACTTGGTTGGAAATGATAGGGCCTACGCCACCGGAAAGTACAGAGCAATAGGCGGCCTAGGAAACCAGTTGCCAGAAGCAGAAATCAAAGAAGAAAAAGGAAAGGTTGGAAAACATTGTAAGTAGAACTCTTTTGGCAAATAGCTACATGTAATACCCCTTACTTTTCTCAAAGTATTGCCATAGTACCATTTTTTTCTCTGCTCTTTTCATTTGGAAGTTTTTTCTTTTCAACGATTCATAGTCAGCTATTCTGAAGGTCATTTATAAGATCATTTAAGTTTTGTTCAGACCACAAGCTGAATTTTTTCTCCCTAGTGATTACTTCTTTTCGGATTTCGTCTTCTAGCTTCCCAGACCCCAGTGGAGGGTCTGATGTTTTATTTTTAATGATTGTAAACTTGGGGATCTGATGCTTATTCCACGTTTTACGGTTGTTTTCTTCTCTTTCCTTTTATTTTTCATGCCCATTTCATTGCCGTCAAAATGTACTTACATTAGTTCTGTACGATTCTTACTTGGCTTTTATTCACCTAAAATGTTGGTTTTGAATAAAGGGGTAGTTGTGTTTTTGTTGAATTAATGCTTATAGTTTGGTGTACAATCGTTTATGCTTGTTTTAGTACAACAGCATCTGCAGTAAAGATTGTTTTTATATCGAATACTTCTTATTTTTATGATTTAATGTAACAGACAATCCGATGGAAGGGTTGGAGATTAACCAGTCTCCTCAATTATTGAAATCAACTGATGCCCCGGTTCAACCATTGCCAGCATCAAAGTTGGGCCACTTCAAGAACACTCTGCCATTCAAAGGTTTTCAAGCAACCAATCTTTTTTTTTTCTTTTTCTGAACTTAGTGTACTTTCTGATTCAGTTGAGTCCCTTGATTCAGTCCTATATCTGCAGTTTATGTTCCAAGATTAGAGTTGACTTCCTAGATATCAACTTCAGAGCTTGTGATAATGGATCATTAAGCGATTTACATATACACTAATTTTTTTAATGCTCGTTTTGACATTTTAGAATGATGTTTATGTGCTTGATGGCTGCCATCTTATATTTATAGATGTTCTTGAGTTATGGAGAAATGCCAATGTGGTGTGCTTTGATGTGGATGGCACGGTGTGCCTGGGTGATGGCCTCAATGATCTTGCAGAATTCTGTGGAGAGGGAAAGGCTGTTGCAGAATGGACTTCTAGGTTGCATGTCCCTCGATTATTACTACAATTGGTTTGGTGTTAATGCCTATGCCTGATTCTTGTTTTGGATTTTGCTAGAGCAATGAGTGGTTCTGTAGCTTTGGAGGAGGCCTTGGCTGCCAGACTATCGTTGTTCAATCCTTCCTTTGCCCAAGTCCAGGATTTTCTTGAAAAGAGGACTCTAAGGTGTCACTGCTTTCTTTTAGTATCTTGAGCACCTTTTTTACTGTTCTTTACTTTATAAGAGGGGGCTGTTTTTAGTCTATGAAAATCTTGAAATCTGCGCTAATCTTTACACAGCATTTGAAGCCAATTTTTATTTCTAGGATTTGTTCAATTTGAATGAACAAGTACTGAATCTGTTCATGTAACAAACCCGTTTGTATTCCAAGAAAACGTAAAGAAAATACAATGACCAAATTCGAGATGGCTAATCTCCCAATAAAGCAAGAGAAAAACTATAGAAAATTTCCATTCTGTTGTTCCATCCCCCTCGAAGGAGAGTAACTACCTTCTAAATACCCCCAGCTAAAAGAGCACCTGAGTAACAAACTAACAGAAGCTAAAAAGACGCAAAAGCACTTAACAACAACTTAGTGGGTCAAAACGTAAATGAAATGCAGCCACTACTAAACATAAAAAAGCCCAATGCAGTCCACATAACTGAGCTCAGCCCAGCTGGTCATCAACTGAGGTCATTACTAAACCAATGTCGGTATGTTACATTCCTTTCCCCTTCAAAAAACCTTGTCCTCAAGGTTGGAGCTTTAAGTATGCTCCAATTTTCTTCAATGCTCAAAAGTGTAGCAGACAAGTTCTAAGGAAATTTCAGCAACAGAATCAGCTAGTTGAGCTGTCATTGATCTCATTCAACATCTAACAAAGCTCAGCCTTTCAGTGAAATAAACATCATCCAAAACAAACTCATGTACTACTCTTTTCTCCTGCAAAAATTTCTGCACAATCAATACCTTCTCCTAGTTCTCAACCAAGGAATACATGTTCCACCACAGAGCATAATCTGCAGCTTTATGGGTCTTGAACTCAATCAAATAACCAACAACTTCTTTCCCAAGTGTATCATGGACAGAAATTCAACAAGCCCCACGTAAGGTCCTCAAAATATTCTAAGCAACACAATCCTTGTTATATGGAATCAGACCCCTTGAGAAATCAATTGTATATCCATGACTGTCCACCACCCCATCCAGCCAAGAAAATGGCTGATTCAAGAGGAGGGAATCACCTAGAATCACAGCGTTCTCGTCATTATCTCCCTCACAATCAGCATCGGGTTCCAATTCCAAGTCCAACAGTAATTCAGGATCTATGTTGGAGTTCCAATCAACTTCGTCATTATACATATCTGGATCAGGCAATGATATGTTGCAGGGAATGCCATTAATCTCAGCCCAATATCTGTTTTTCACATTGTTAAATAACATACACTTCTTGGTCTCCAAGACCTTTCGCCATGGAACTAAACCAACCAATATGCAGAATTTTTTTTCCAAAAAATATTCATCAGTAAACCAAAGTGGATTTCCAAAAGCCTTTGGGAGCATATCAAGGTATGACTTCCATGAAGATTTTGCACATAGGCGCTCCAAAGTTAAGAACAGAATGATCAACAACCTATCATCTACTTCTCCTTCTTTAAACCATGTTCTACCCTCTGGTCCAAGGAGAGCATCTTGCAGGACTCTCATAGGACATACAACAAACACTTGGTGGTTAGTGCTCTGAAAAAAAATACTCGTGCAATTTACCCCCACTTGACCAAACATTCCACCACTTATAACTCGATTGGGCCCCAGTTCAAACTCTGCTCCACAGGAATCCAAATTAAAACTTCCTCCTTAACGTAAATCCTCTCCACACACGTCTTTTTCTTCTTCCTCCTCTTTTTTTTCCCCCTCTTCCACTTCCTCCTTTTCCAATTCATCCTTACATAAGATACAATCATTTGCTGCCAAATCGAAAACAGGGAAGAATCCATTTCTTCCGAAGGAACTGTTGTATAACTGACGTATTCAACCCTTTTTCCCCACCTTTTGTGATAATTTCGTTTTTGAAATCTTAATACAAAATCAAGAGACTGAAATATCACGAAAGTAATTCTCGATCTAGCTGGGAAGCTATCTCCACATGACGAATGAAGAGTTTGAGCTTTTTGAGTAAGATTAATACCTGTTTGGACAAATTCTATTTCCTTAGTTTCATCGAAGAATGAGCTCTTAATTTGCTTCCAATTTGAATTAGTTTCTTCATCCAATACTGCTCTCATCTCCTCTATTTCTCTGCCTTTGCATTCTTCGTCTCCTTTTACTTGTGACTTTTCGTCTACTTCTTCCATCTCGTCCTTTAATTTCTCTAAGTTGATGGACATGCGCAACATATTTTCTTGCATCCGTTGGTTGCCTCTTTGTAGATCCTTCAATAAGTCGGCTATCTTATGGCACTGTGCGAGCAAATCCATGGCAGGATCGTTCCTCTGATACCAATTGTAACAAACTCATTTGTATTCCAAGAAAATGTAAAGAAAATACAATGGCCAAATTCGAGATGGCTAATCTCCCAATAAAGCAAGAGAAAAACTATAGAAAATTTCCATTCTGTTGTTCCATCCCCCTCGAAGGAGAGTAACTACCTTCTAAATACCCCCAGCTAAAAGAGCACCTGAGTAACAAACTAACAGAAGCTAAAAAGACGCAAAAGCACTTAACAACAACTTAGTGGGTCAAAACGTAAATGAAATGCAGCCACTACTAAACATAAAAAAGCCCAATGCAGTCCACATAACTGAGCTCAGCCCAACTGGTCATCAACTAAGGTCATTACTAAACCAATGTCGGTATGTTACAGTTCATGAATGGCACCCAACCACAAAGGATATACACTGTGCCAATTAAAACATTTCCTGTTCTTGCTAGTTTGACTAAGTTGTGCCCCTTAGGCAAACAATACAACCAAGGAGGAAACCAACTACAACACAGCCATGCAGGCTTTTCGTACCCTTTGAATATTAAGTTTATCAAATCATACTGGAAGAGATTTTTGCAGTCATCACTTTAATAAGTACGTTTTCTAGGAACCAGTTCTGTACCATTTCCAATTATGTCGAATGACTCTTTTCAGACCATCTGATGCAGTTTTGTACTTCAGTTCTATGATATCACTTCTGAAATTTTCTGCCCCTTCCAGGGAGTGAGTTGGTGAATTATTATTACTACTAGTGCTGATTAGCTTAGTTGTAACTTTCACCAGTACAATCACCAGTCTTAGATCAAGTGTTAAGATCATGAAGCATGGGAGTTGAAATGGTGGAGTTAAGGCCTGTCAAGATACCACCATTATTGATTTCCACTATCGTGGATGCTATAATAATTTATGTCCCAACTGTAAATATAATCATATTGACTCATATCATCAAAGAAAAATCTCCGAGTTGCAGATATAATGTAGACATTTGTAGAGGGAGAGAAAACAAATAAACTGTCATAGCTTTTGATAGCAAATAACAAGAAAGCTTCTATAGCTTTGTAAATAGCATACATTTATAGGTGACTTCTCTTTTTGTCTGCTGTCAATTTTTCCTTTCTCTAGCAACTCGATTATCATCAAGGAACAATAGTTGAGTTTGATTTTGACTAGGACACCGTTCAACATTTCTCTTCTGATATGTAGGCTTTCTCCTGGGATAGAAGAGTTGGTCAAGAAACTGAAGGCTAATAATACCACCGTTTACCTGATCTCTGGAGGCTTTCGTGAAATGATCAATGTACGCTTTCAAATTGGGGAATGAGTATCTGTTGTTTCGTTATTGTTTTCCTTGAAGCATTCATCGAAGAATAGTTACATACATAAATGCATATACATGCTTACCTATATATTTTATATAAACATGGGAAAAACATGCAATTTCTTCATTTAATGGAATAGGGATTGTGGGTTGTCAATCTTAGGGAGCTGGAGCCTGAAATTCCAGCGCTGTGGAGAACATATGTTTCAAGTCAAGGTGCATGCTGGACTCTTTACAAGAATTTGTCAAGATAAAGAAACATGTTTTTGGATGGCTTACATAATTTCAAATGCTTAGACGGTTAAGTCATTTGTGACCTGGTATCCCAATAGTTATAGCCCCTGAGAAGAGCTATAAGTTAAAATATTGCGTGCTGAGAAGAATATTTAAGAAATTATCAAAATGTGGCTTGCCCCTTTAATGCCTAAACTTCAAACACTTTGAAATTTAAGTTATTCTCTGACCTGACATATCCTAAGTAGAAAGATTTGTAGAATCTTCTGTTTCGGTGGGATTCAGCATATAGCATCTATTTCTGCTTTAAATTGGAGAATAAATCGAAATACCAACATTATGCTTTCCAATTATTGATTAAACACTATCCTTTGAAGCCTGTGGCAACAATTCTAGGGATTCCAACCGAAAACATTTATGCAAATCAATTTCTATTTGGAACTTCTGGGAAGTTTATGGGGTTTGACACAAACCAGCCTACTTCAAAAAGTGGAGGAAAAGCCACAGTCATCCAACAGATTAGGAAGGCAAGTCTCTTATCTGTTTGTTTAATATTTGGTCGTTGGTCAAGTTGCTTGAAGCTAATGGACTTTGTTTTCCAGGCTCATGGAAACGAGGCAATAGTGATGGTTGGGGATGGTGCTACTGATCTTGAGGTAAGTGAACTCATCCACACTTCAAAACAGTGTATTTGTAGCAGTTTTTTTCAATTTTCCATCAGTTAGCTTGTAAGTACCTGATGTTTCTGTTCTACTAGTTGTCACATTCCAGAATGTACTTGCCCAAGGAAATGTTTTTGATCCTCAGCCTGGTCTTAGATAACAGATTTTGAGATATGTCTCAAAAGTTGTGTTAGTATAGACTGCTGCAATGACTGGGGAGGAAGGGGAAAAAAGAAAATAGAGAAAAAAATACCACTAAAACCTGCAATGGTCTCTCAATCAAGTCAACTACTTGCATTGTAGGAATTTCCAAATTTGTAATTTGTCCTGGATTATCTTCTAATCAGACCTTTCTTGTTCTGTTTATTTATTCTAGGCTCGTACACTCAAAGGTGCAGACTTTTTTATTTGCTACGCTGGTTTCCAACTTCGAGAAGCTGTTGCAGCACAAGCTGATTGGTTGGTTTTCAGTTTTGAAGATCTGACAAATTCCTTGGAATAGCTTGTGGTCCTCTGAGCACCACTAATTTTGTTTATTTTTCTTGTTTGCTGTTTTACTAATATATTGCTGATTGATTCTTTTGGCTCAATGGCCAGCTGCCTTATAAGCTCTCCCCACTATTGGAAGCTTATACATTTGTACTCCTGTGATGTGCGACATTCTGAGTGAATAAAACAGAGTTACCTTTGTGTTTGTAAAATTTGATGGAAGATCTTCAATATATCTTCAAGTGGAACTATATTCTTTGGGTACCTATCAATATTCAGCATATTTGTACTTCCTAGCTAACTTGTTGCACCATTGACATGTCCATATGTCACTGAGATGATTAAATTCTAGATTACCAAACTTTCTTTTATGCAATCGAAAAACCTATGGATTCATTTGGCAGAGCCAGGAAATTTTGCTCGAGGTTATCAGACAAAAAGACGCAGACTTGTGGGGACAAATATGTAGCACTCTTTTTTTTTCTGAATCGTGCCAAGAGGCTTGCATTAAAGGTGAGGTTATCCAACAAAAAGAAGACTTTTGGGGGACAAATTTGTTGCAACTTTTTTTTTTTTTCTGAGTCATGCCGTGAAGCTTGCACTAAAGGTTAGAACCAAAAATAGGAATACAAGGAAATCCTACCTACAATCCAACCTTAACCCGGTTGTAAAGGAGGACTAGCAGGACCCTCAAAGAGGCCAAAGACCACAAATACTCCATGCTAACCAAAGGGGACAAATATGTAGCACTCACCTTTGTCTTTATTTTCCAAGCTTTGGGGGCAGGGGTTAGGCAGCAGTTCTTTGAGGGGCCCTAGCTCAGGCATACCTTGGGTAACACTCATCTAGGGCAGGGACACAAGTACTGAAAAATCCTAACCTAGATAAGCATAATGAAACATCAGCAGAAGATTAAAGAATTGCAATTGAAAGAGAACCAACAGATTACCACCAGTGCAGAGGACCTTCATCCCTTTGTTTCCCATACAAAGAATACACACAACTCCATATGGTGTTAGATGATGATTCCCTTCCTCAACTTTTGAATGAAAAGTCGAGAAAGAAAAACTCATTTGAAGGAAATAGTTCTTCACCTACCCTGTAAATAGACCACTCCAATGAAGGACACCATTGATCCCTCACATAGAGGACCCCAGCCTTTAAATTGAAGGGGAAACCATGTTACAAATTCTGGATCATATTTGGAATTTGCATTAACCCACCATACCGATATTTGAACTTCTCCATGAATTTAGGACCAAAAAAAGGCTGCTAATACATTATGTTAAGCAATGATTCATTTCTTACCCAAAAAAAACTATTAATTACTTCTGTTGTACATAGGTTGTCTAATGCACAAAGACCGGGTGCAGCAAATTTCTCTCTTTACCCAAAAAATATTTATTAAATCTCTGAGTGTACCCAATTTTTGAATTATTGATATATTTTTCTAGAAAAATAAAGATCAAAAAGATAATCAGAGATTCTCCCTACTTGAAAATAGTTCTAGGACAACCAACTTATCAAGGCAATGAACAAGAGCAGCCTAAACGGACCTTCAAATCTGATTAAAAAATAACCTAACCTGAATCTCATAATTTGCTTGTAATTAAGCTAAAAGGCAAAATTGCTTTCTTTTTTAAAATATAATTACTTTAGGCGCAAAAGAATGGGCCCAGCGTAAGGTTGTATGGGCACGATAGTAATTTCGACTGTGGAAGTGAGGGAACATTCAAAGAGATCTTTCCGCAGCCCGCTTTACCAAACAACAGGAGCTACGTCACACCCCTTTGCCAGAAGCAGGGAGGGAGATCTAAGAAGAAGGAAAAGTTGGAGCAGAATTTGTACATTTGCAAAGCTGCTGGTAATTATTTTTGTACTTCTATGATTTCATCTACACCGTTCTGAAGATGTATTTTGTTTTTTTGTTTCATCTAGTTCTGGGTTATGTCCGTTGGGTTCCCGAGAAAAGGAAAGGTGAGGAAACCAAAGAACATTCAGTTATTCGGTTGTATAATTTTCTCAGAACAGAGAAATTCACTAATGATTAAGTCTGTTTGTCCTTCATTTACCGCTACGAATGGGAGGTTCTGGTTTTTTCTTTTGAACGATGTTACAGTCTTGAGGATCTGGAACGTATTCTGCAGGTTGTGAATCATTACTGCTTAAGACATTGAAGTTAGTAGTTATTCCTTGTTTTATGGTCCTGCTTCTTCGTCTTCTTGTTCTTGTTCTTGTTCTTGTTCTTGTTCTTCTTCCTCTTCCTCTTCATTTTTTCTTCCATTGCTGCCAAGATTATGTAATTCAAGTTGCATGATTTTTATCTTAGGTTTGTTCCCTTAGTTGTTGGTTTTAAATGGGCACTGCGTAATTGTTCGTTTTAAGTGGGTACTTGCGTTTTTGTCGAATTAACCTTTATAGTTTGGTGTGCAAGTTTTGTAACTTTGTCGCTGTTTCCTTATAGACGTACTTAAAAAGTCGTTTTTTATTTTCTGATTTGATGGAAACAGATAGTTTGATGGAAGGATCGGTGAATACTCAGATAGCACGGGTTGGTGCTCATTGTAGGCAGCCTAGCTCTCTTTTGCTTCCTGAGCTTCCCCTCCGATTTAAAAGAAAATTTAATATCTGTCAAATTGGGATGAACAAATCTCCCAAATCATTAAAATCAATTGCTGCTTCAGTTCAACGATTGAATTCCTCAGAATTGGGCCACTTCAACAACACTCTGCCATCCAAAGGTTATGCTCGTTGATTAGCTTTTGTACATTTCATGTTTGAAGGAAATATGGGTCTACTGCACTTAGTGTATCTTTTGATTCAATAGACTGAGAGTCCAATACTTTACTTGGTTCAACCCGTTTTGCTCGTTGGTATTAATTAGCTTTTAATTACATACATCAATGAGTTCTGAAGCTTTTGTTCAAATGATTGGAGTTGACGTAACTGGATATCTCCTATGGAGCTTATGATAATCAGATAATGGATTATTAAGTTCTTTAAATGTGCACTGCCCTTTTCGATGTTTTGACTGTGAGAATGATGTTTATGTTGTTGATGGTTGCCATCTTATGTTTATAGGCGTTCTTGAGTTATGGAGAAATGTCAATGCGGTGTGCTTTGATGTGGATAGCACGGTGATCCTGGACGAGGGCATCGATGAACTTGCGGAATTTTGTGGAGCAGGAAAGGCTGTTGCAGAATGGACTTCCAGGTGGGATGTCCCACATTCCTTAGAACTGCTTCAATTGGTTTGCTGTTAGTTCCTATGCCTGATTTTGGTTTCTGGATTTTGCTAGAGCAATGAATGGTTCTGTTCCTTTTGAGGAGGCTTTGGCTGCCAGACTCTCTTTGTTCAATCCTTCCTTTGCTCAAGTGCAGGACTTTCTTGGAAAGAGACCTCCGAGGTGTGAAGGCATTTCCATTATCTTGTGCATGTTTTGATTTGTTTCCTTAATAATGTGGGCTGGATAGTTGTATTAGAACGTGATATTGCAGAGACTTCCACATAGCATTCGAAACCACAAGTTTGTGTTGGCCTATGGAACTATTACCATCTTGCCAATGGATAGAAGTATATATCTTCTTACACTTCAAAATACTTGTATGGTAATTAATGTTGATTCTAAAAGGCAGGCTAATTTTGATGTTTGTCGAAGATGCAGTATGAAAAGATGTGTGCAATTTGGATGGGAAAATCTTATTACACGTGTAGCAATTTAATTGTGATAGCCAAGCACTCTCATTAGCACATAAAAAGATGTGTCATACTTTGGGGCACGGTCTGCTTTTTAATCGGATTTACTCTATCCTTGCATGGGAAATCTTTTCTTTGAATTTTAGTACATTGGAACTTGTCATTTTCTATTCCAGGTAGGTCCTCTGTTGTAAAGGTTACTGGATGGTCAAAATCCTCGAGTCATTTTATTTTGGGATAAATACACTTTTCACCCATTAACTACCAGGTCTATGACACATTGCACCATAAACTATCAGTTTTGATACATTGCACCCTCCAACTATCAATGTTAAAACACTTTGGACCCTAAACTACCCACTTCGACACATTACACCCTCCAACTATTAATATTAAATACTTTGCACCCTCCATCTGACAATAATATCCACGAAAAATTAATGAATTTACAACAATATCTTCAATATATGCAAAATGGGTTAAGGACATTATTGTCACTTTAGTCTAAAAAATTGACAAAGGGTGCAATGTGTCTAAAATTGGTAGTTAGAGGGTGCAATGTGTTAAAACTGGTAGTTTAGGGTGCAAAGTGCAAAACATATGGTAGTTCGTGGGTGAAAAATGTATTTTTCCCTTTCATTTTAGATTTTCTAGGTTTTTTCTTTCAAGGATCTGTTTTTTTTTTTATAAATAACTCATATATTAATAAGAAGAAAAGAAAAAGAGAGAGAGCAGTACAAAGATTGTACTAAACTCACTCAGAAGGATCTGTGCAATTTGGATGAACTTCCGACTTTGCTCGTGAAGGGCTTAGGACCACAATGGGATATGCTGCAACCACTTAAAATCTTTATAATTATTGTCAAATTTTTTATGTGGATGGCATAGTTAAATCTGTTGCTATTCTGGCTGCATGGGACCAGCAGTTATTCCAATGTTGTATTACTATTCCTCATATATATCCTGCCCCTTTCAGGGAGTGAGTTTGGTATGTTATTACTCTTATTGTTCTTTCTAGTTGTAACTTTCACCAGCATAATTATGAGTTAGAGCAGCTATTATATGAGGATTTACATGGCAATTGGAAATGGCAGAACGAAGTCTTGTCAAACCATGGGCATTATTGATTTTGAGTGGGATGGAAGCTATTGTGTGCCCACTGATAATATTACCACACTGAATCATGCCATATTATCAACACCTTGAGCTGTATATGCAATGGCAATATTTGCAAAAGGACAGAAAATGAATAAACATCACTAGGTCATGATAGCATCAGTAATAAAACTTCATAAACATAATGTCGCTACATGCTATTTCAAATTAACCCACGCCGGAGATTCACCCTCCAAAACGTTACTAGGGACACTAACAGCAAGAGAAGGAACCGCAAGAACTGGTCCAAGAGAACACTCCCCCACCTCCCGACTACCTAAGAGGGACCCAGAAGAAGGAGCCAACACTGCTCGCTCCCTCGCGTCGTCACAACGCTCCCCTATGCTAGTTTTCAGCTCAGACGAGAGCTGACCTACTGGACTGCCCGAAACAAGCCCAGCAAGCCCAGCCCCCCCTTCGTTCACTACCAGAGCCCCCGATACACCATCTAAGGCCTCCGAGTCACCAATTTTCAGCCCAGACAAAAGCTGACCCGCGAACGTGCCTTCAGTAAGTATGCTGTTATTTTCCGGCGTAAACTCCGGCGCCGAAATTGCTGCCGGGCAGTCGCCATCCACGACAGAAGGTGCCGACGAGTGGGTAGCCGCCGCCGGCGAGTGGGTAGCACCACCTTCCTTGCCTCCGAGCTCGACAGCGTCAGAAAGGAGCGGGAGTTCTGACCCGTGAACATCCCCCCCTTTGTTCACATCCATAGCCCCCGATAAGCCTTCTAAGGCCTCATAACCACCAGCTTTCAGCCCAGACGAGGGCTGACCCGTGAACGTAGCTTCAGCGAGAACGCTAACATTTTCCGGCGTAAACTCCGGCGCCTGAAGAGCCTCCGGGCAGTCGCCAGCGACGACAGAAGGCGCCGGCGAGTGGGTAGCACCACCTTGCTTGCCTCCGAGTTCCACAGCGTCAGAAACGAGATGGGGAGTTGACCCTTGAACTCCTCCCCCTTCAATCACAACCAAGGCCCCCGAAAACCCAACCGAGGCCTCTGGGCCACCAAGTTTCAGCCCATATGAGGCGGCGCCGGCGAGTGGGTAGCACCACCTTTCTTGTTATTTTCTTCTGCTTTCATACTTCTCTTTTCATATTTCTTCTTGCTCATGGATTTGGGCAGTTTTGTTGCTTTGATAATCTAAGAGTGCACTCTACCGTATTTTCTTTTCTCTAATATTTATTTCTGCCTTCATTGATTCTCCTCTTCCCTCTTCTCCCGATAGTTTGCTCCGGTTGTTATCTTGTCAGTTTTTCCGGCAGATTGTTGTCCTTAGGTTAGTTAGGTTGTCCAAATGTCTTTTTCCCGTCGCTTTAGTTAGGTTGTCCTGATGTCTTTTTCCCGTCGCTTCAGTGTTGAAGCTAAGGAGTTCCAAGTCTCAGTTTTAGTCAATGGAGTCGTCCAAATGTCGGAGTGGAGTCGGAAAGTTATGAGCTCGATCTTCCTTGGGAGGTATGGAGCTGAGTGGATTGTGAACTGGGTTCGTAGGTTGCATCTGGTTGCCAATACGGAGGAGGTTGTTGTTAGATTTAATGAAGCTTCTCGGGGCTTCTTGGCGCAAAGGTGCAGTAACAAAGCTGGGAGATTTGTTGCTATCGCAGAGTTTGGAGGGGGATGCAGGCAGGGAGTGGTTATGATACCGAAAGGAAAGGAGGGAGTTGGTTGGAAGAAGTTAGCCGATGTGTTTCAGGAGGTAGTGTCTCACCTCAGTCACCTTAATCGTCGGAAAGAGGGTTCATTTGGGGCTGGAGTGCGTAGAGAGCTCTCCTTTGCTGAAGTACTCAAGAAGGGACAATTGGGGGAGAGGTTAGGGGGCCAGTCTCCGGTGGTGGAGGGGGTTGGAGTGAGTAGGGATGGAGTGGGGAAGATGAAGGAGACGCATGACGTCTCGTATGCAAATTTGAACGCTGACATTTCATTTTCCAAGGGCCAGACTTTAACTGCAGAGGCGGCTGTCGGTGTAGCACTTTACGTGTCTGTGTGGAGAAAAAAGCTGTTGGGAATTCGAAAAGTGGAAGAGCTACTTGAGATGATGGGAAGTGAGACTGGGTCGGGTATCTTGAATTTGGACCTTGGATCCCTGTTTCAGTTGATCCTAATATGACACATACGATCCAATTAACTCGAGGAAAATGCTGGACTCCTTCAATAGAAATTCAACAGGTGATAGCACCCGGGGAAGATTTATTATTGTGCATACTGCATGCTAACTGCTAAGAAGAATTTCTCAGAAATTATCAAAATTTGGTTTGTGCCTTTATTGCCTTAAACTTCAAATGTTTAGAAAATTTAATCTATTTTGTGATGAGACAAGTTTATAGTTATAGGATACATACAATTCTTTGTTTGTCTGGGATTTGGCATTTAGTATCTAGTTCCTTTTTAAATTGGAGACTAAATTGTCCATCAAATTTCTCCTGTAACTACTAACTAAACAACTTCCTTTGAAGCCTGTTGCATCAATCCTAGGTATACCCACTGAAAACATTTTTGCCAATCAACTGCTATTTGCAAGTTCTGGGGAGTTTCTGGGATTTGACACCAAGGAGCCCACTTCAAGGAGTGGAGGAAAAGCCACTGCTGTCCAGCAAATAAGGAAGGTAGGTGTCTTGGCTGTTTGTTTATTTGTTTGCTATGTCTATTGCTTGTACAGCTAATAAACTCTATTTTCCAGGCTCAAGGGTACAAGTCATTAGTCATGATTGGTGATGGTGCTACTGATCTTGAGGTAAGTAAATTCATCCAAAATTGTCTACTTGCGTACGGCCGTTTTTTTCTAGAAAGCTGTAACCGGATGTTCAAGTTCAATTGATATGGCGTTTGTTATGAGTTTCCTCCCAAAGTGAATGTGCTTCTCTTGTAATTTTGTATGTTCCCTACACAGGCTCGGAAACCAGGAGGTGCAGACGCTTATATCTGTTATGCTGGTGTTAAACTTCGAGAAGCTGTTGCAGCGAAAGCTGATTGGTTGGTTTTCACCTTTACAGACCTGATAAATTCCTTGGAGTGGCTTTTTAATTTTCTGCTCCTTGCAAACTCTTTTTTTCTTTTCAATATTATTTTTTTTTCTTTTGGGTCACCTTCGTTATAAAAGTGTATTATTCCCATTGTTGACACGTTACAGTTCTGCTTTCTAATAAGCGTTTACTTCTTTTTTAATGTTTTTTCTTCTAAAATTTATGGAGAAGGTTCAATATTATAATACTTTGTTAATCTAATGCTGCGGCCAGCAGACCCTAATTTGAAGAATAAAAAATTCGGTTTAAGATCCCACATTTTCAATCGTTACAGTTCCCAAATGCAGAAAACTCTACTCGGTCAGAAATTGTTTCGGCCGACTTATATGTGAATCTCGGTTATCATTAACATATCAAGAAGAACAGATCCAGGATCGAAGCTTTTTCAACTTCGTTTACTCGGAATCAAACAAACAAGTCCTAGCACCTGGTTCAGTCAAACTATTTCAGCACGAACAATTTCTTCATTAGACTCTGAACACCCAACACCAAAACAACGGCAGGATAGCAAAAGTCAAAGACTTTCGTGTGCCTTGCAATTTCCGTCGCTTTCTCTGCAACCAAACAGAGACGAGCCTGAGGAAAGAATCAACAGTTCTATCATAGATAAATAGATCGGCATTCTCTGGGAGGTCTCGTACTCGCTCATCATGGAGAAGACGTCGGCGCCGCAGTCGCCCGCGACGAGCCGAGGGTCTCGTTGGGAAGCTGGATTGAACGTGAACTCGAGGCAACTCGGCCCGACGTAGGTGAGTTGACTCATCTAGCATCGGAGCCGCTCAAAGATCATTGCACTATGGATGAGGACGAGCGAGGTCTTTCCGCCGAGTTAGCTCATCCTTCCGAGTAGGCGGGTAAACTCTCCCTCGAAGTTGAACTGGATCTTGGCTTTCGGTGATGATGAGGAGCAATAAAGAAATATATGGGTACAAAAACCAGACCCTTTACAAACAGAACAATGGGCCTTTCATTAAAAAAAATCTCAATGGGCCGTAATTTGGGCCAACGTCTCAAGCCTGACAAATAGAAAGTGACCCCTACTTACCAAAAAATGACCCTATGGTCCAGATTACCTAATTGGGCCGAAAGGTCAGCTAACATAAAGCAGCCAGGAGCGAATATAGTACTTAGAAAAGGCCCAACTACCATGAGGTGATTGCCAGGATGCCATTCTTTTTTCAAATAAGGCCCAAAGTTTCCATTTCTCAACGTTATTCAGGAGATTAGAGTCCATTTCTCGCAAGACATAGTGTTTGTTCACACACAAAATTTTACTAAAATTTTAACTTTTTCACATCCTCATTCTCTCTCTTACTTTTTCTCTTACTTTTTTTACTTTTTACCAACCTTTTCACTTTTTCACTTACTTTTTTATTCTCTCTCCTTACTTTTTATCTAACTTTTTTACACTTTTTTACATTTTTTCACTTTTTCATTCTTTTTCCTCACTTTTTCACAAACCCTAAAATTTTACTTACACAAACACTATGTTAAGAACCCAGGAGGGCCGGTTCGTAATATTGCCAGGAAGCCACCACCAAATCAGAAACGAAATTAAAATGTTATTTTTATTTTTGAAAAATCAAATATAATATCTTTAGTATTTAATTTTTTGTTTGTTTAATTTCTAACTTGAATTATCAGATAAAATTTAATTATGCATACACAGCATACTATATCATTCGCAAAGCACAGTTGTACACAGTGATGGATCCAGGATCAAAATTCACGGGGTCGAACTTTAAACGCGAAATGATAAGAAATTTGTTTTCTTTTGTAATGCAAAAATTTGTCTTAGAGTTACAATATCGAAAATTAAAGACTAAAAATATTAGAATACACTTACCGCACTATGTACTACGACTGAGAGATAACAATTGCATCCTACGTTCTTGCATTTTATGAAAATGTTACAAAATGACTTCGTTCTCAATAGTTTTAAAAACTTCTTACTCGATGTATACTATCATGCAATCATTCATCCAGTCATCTCTCATCATATCACGCAAATCACTCTTGAAAATACTCTTTCAACGGTTGAATCTGTATTTTCTATGTATCCTTGTTATAATATATAACTTCGAGTATTTATTTTTTCGTTGCTACGAGTCCTAAGTCTTCGACTAGTATGAAATTTTTTAACATATAAAAACATGTGTTATTATTAGATATTATGGTCAAATATTAGGTTTGTTGCCTCTCTAAACTCAAGTCTAAATCACTCCCGGTCCAAATCCACGGAATCGGATTATTATAGCGGACTACCCAGCTTTGGGTTGAGCGAGTAACACTCAAATTGGGCCCTCTTACTTAGGAAGGAAAAAAGAAAATGGGCCCTGCCTACCGTCCAATGACCCGTACTGATGTAATTAGCCAGAGAAGTCTGCAATTTTCTAGAGAACTCCAAACTACCCATTCGCGCCACGTCATTATCGATACTTCTAGGGAGAGCTGGGATCAACTGCACGTTTCTGTTTCTAGCAGTGGGATTGCTTCCCTTGAACGACGAATCTGAAATCTCAGCAATTGAGCAACAGCGGGGAGTAATTCCCGCAGGAGAGGAGTTGACTGGGTAAACAGGCCAAAACCCAAAATTGACGAACAACTCCTACTGGAAATGCAAACATGGGTTGGCCTGGGCGTTTGGGGATCGAGCCCCACAGGCCCAGGCCAAAAATAAAAATAATTTATACGTAATTTTTGTTTTGGGGCGTGCAGTGGGTGGCGGTTGCCCCCTACATCCACCACTGGTAGTACAGTACTTGGATGTGTCATGAGTAGGACTGTCAAATGGTATGATCCGGTCCGGTCCAGCCGGCCAAACCGGTAATTTGGTAGAGTGAACATACCGGACCGGTCATTCTAATAGAACCGGTCCAGTCCCCAGTTTCACCGGTTTGGATTAGAAGGTTTGGGCCAGTTTAGGCCATGACATTTTTGGCCTTTTTTTAGTTTAAGTCTCTTAGCATTTTTACTTTTTTTAGGCATTTTGGGGTTTTTTTACAAGTAATGACCGGTTTGGAGTGGTATACTCCTGTTCAGTTCTGATTTTTCATATATATAACTCAGAACCGAACCGGAGTGCACCGGTTTCAAGGACAGATAAATCCGGTATTAAAAAATCAGTCCGATTTCGATCCATATTGACCGGTAACTTGGTCACCCCTAGTCATGAGTGGTCACTCACCCATGTACCCTCCTACAATCCAATGTTCTCAAGGACGCCTAAAATGACACATGGCCGCCGGCCGTGCTATGGACACCCACATTTTCAGTTACCGGCACACGTACAATAGGAGGATATATAGTTCCCAGTGTCTTCGGATCTGGGGCTCCTGCTAGGGCAATCGCAATCTGGTGCAAAAAGAATGATCTACGAAATGCTATACGCCTATCTTGCAAAAAGAACAATGTCGGTTACCATGTTCTAAAGCCAGAGATGAAAAAGTGGCGCGCAGCTAACCTGGAATTCTTAAGACCTCGGAAGAAAATGGAATCTAGGGACCCAGAGGGAGGGACTAGGTTGGAGTACTGCCACGTCCTCACTCCTCCACCATCCACGTTTCCTGCTATTTCCCCATTTTTTTCTCATAAAATAAGGGGGCTTTTGTTGCCCGAATTAGAAATCCAAAGGACATAGTATAAAAAATTATATTATAAATTTTTTTTATATCAAATAATTTTTATTATTATAATATTCACTCAAATCTTTTCTCCTTATTTTTTACCAACTCTCATGAATTATCTTTCCCTTTTTCATCACCCAAAATTTTCACGAACGAACACAACCTAAATTTTAATTAAAACTTCAATTAGTCCCACAGAATATTTAAACCCGCAGAAAGATACTCATGACTTCTATAGCTGTTGGAAAGATTTCTTGCTTTCAAGTGTGTAGAATATTTTCCTACTTATATATGTATTAAAAAAATAGTATCAAAACAAATAAAAGACTGAAATTAAAAGTAGCTAGATAGAACCAGCCAGAAAGGCCGTACAAATATGTAGTGCGTAGATAATCGTCTTGATTGAATAAATTGTAGTTACAGGAAGATACATAAATCTAGAGTGTTTCTTATATATATATAGGAATGAGTTCTTCATATTTGGGACAACCTAAGTATTGATATGTGATATAGATACAGACTACTAATATTATCAATGCAATTATTCGTACTACGACTACTAATGTCAGCTTTACGCTATGTTCTTTTAAATATGATGTATGACAGACTGTTTAAAAATACTATTTATTTTACAACAGATCCCACCATTGAGTCTGATCACGAGCCTTCATCATTTTTGTCACGCCCCAAAAATCAACATTTGAAATTTTTATTAAAACAACTTTGAGACATCATTTCCTTTATTCTAAATAAAAACATCATCAAAACTTCAATGCTTTAAAACATAAACTTGTACAATTTTCAAAACAATACTACTTCTGCCCGCATGCCATCTAAGTATCATCCTTGTCACGTTCTTCAAAAATCTCTGAAAGTAGGGAAAATAATAACGGAGTGAGTTCGACAACTCAGTAAGCAGAGAATAAAAAAAATATTCTTTTTTTCTTTGAAAATAATACTCAATTCAGTGACCAGAAATACAGAAAATAAAATAGCTTTTCAGAAAATCCCCTTGACATCAACAGTAAGCCACATTGACCCCTGTGGCAGGGTTGTGCAACGACTTAACCGGCGGCCAAACCGAATTAAGCCAACAGAAATTAGAGTTTGCCCTACTAAGACTTAGCCACGTACGCTAAGTGTGCACTAGGGAGAAACCCACACAGAAACCAATCCGAAGAATGGGCGCACCAGTAATCAGTAATGAGTTGGTACCAACAGCAACAGTAATCAGTAATCAAAACATCGTCTCGGGGTTTGAAAACAGTATAATATATAATATCAGAACTCAGGTTCAGAATCAGAAATGATGTTCAGCAGAATACAGAATCTCTGAGAAATAATTCAGAAGTCATATAAACAATCTTAGTAAGTCTTTTAAAATTCCACATTTGTTTTCAAAATAACATAAACTTGCAATAAAATATTTTCCACAAAATCGTTTATGAAAACATGTTCATAATTTTTGAAGAAAAACAATATAGTAGCTCCGCTTACCCAATTTTCTTCGATAATCGAATCGCCTTAGAAAACACGTACTGCAACGATCCTCAAGAACCGAAGAAAAACGTAAATACCCAACAATGGCCGAATATATAGAGAGAGAGAGAGATCTCAAAATTTATGAAAAATCACGTTTGAGAGGTGTGAAGAATCTATGAGCAAGAGGTCCCTTTTATAGGCGGAAGAGTCTTGAATTCTTAGTGAAAACCGTCCCCCATGGAAAGCCATTAGGTGTCTCTTCACATATCTCACATTATTGCCATTAGTTGCCAAAATACATAGAAACTTCGAGAATTGAACGTTTGGAATGAAAAGCCTCGAAAATTAGACGAAATGGTGCTAAAACGGATGAGAAACTGAAGAGAGAGAGAGAGAATTGATGAGAGAGAGAGGAAGGGTCGAAAACGGCGGTCTGCAACCCAGTAAGTCGAAAAGATTAGGGTTGAGAAGGAAGAAGATCAAAACGCACCGTTTTACTTAAAAATCCAATTCGGAAAAACATGTTTAAATAAAATAAAGTTTCATTATAAAAATAAGCGCGCGCGCGCGCCTCAGTGGTCGAGCTGCGTTTTGCCATCCCTGGCGCCTGGGTTCGAATCTTCGTGTGACATATTTTTCGAAATAAAACTGCTAACCTTTAAATATATTAAACTGCATATAAACTAACAAATGCGCGATTGGCCTAATGGTCTTCTCCTGTTATCACCCCCAGCCAGGTCTGGAGTTCGACTCCCACCTTTGCCATTTTTTTTTTTAGCTGGGTTCTCACAATTTTTACCGCTAATCCAACGATTTCAGAAGAATTTCAAAGATAAACAATAACTCTATATAATAACTTGGACAGTAATTTTATGAATATATATATATATATATTGTGTATGTTGGTTAGTGTGGACTTTAGCTTTAACGAAAGTGACAAGCAAATATATATATTTATTGTGTATGTTGGTTAGTGTGGACTTTATCTCTAACGAAAGAGACAAGCAAAGAGTTTGCCTTACTATTAAAAGTAACAATAAGAGACCTTAAGTATTTGACTAGTACCGTTTCTTGTCACCAATGAGCTGAGTCATATACTTATAGGGTAGTTATCCCCAAAACGAAAGTTTACATGTGGGGGAGGGTAACCTAATTAATCACTTTCTTATTGTTTTTAACTATCTCACGCGCGACACGCAAGCTCGCCGTCGGCCTATGATTGGCCCGGCCGGCCCTAATTTGGTGTGTATATATGATGGTGCGTGCGTAGGGCTAGAATACCCTGAACCTCGAACTTTGAGCTTTCATATATAAGATGCTTAAGTCATAGTCCACCTTGATTGGCCCGGCCGGCCCTAATTTGGTGTGTATATATATGATGGTGCGTGCGTAGGGCTAGAATACCCTGAACCTCGAACTTGGAGCTTTCAGATATAAGATGCTTAAGTCATAATCCACCTTGGTAATGCCCCCGAATTATGGCGTAATTCATGGGTTTGTGGAAATCTAAGCAAATATATATATATATATATAGAGAGAGAGAGAGAGAAGATTAATTTCTTTTCACACCTAGAACAACCATGCGTGGGTTAGAAAAATGGAGGGGGTGCACAGAGGTCGAGAGGCGGGAGAGAGCGTGGAGGACTAGGGTTAAAGTATGGGAGGAGGGAAACAGGGAAGGGAACTGTTCTGTGTGGCATGAACAACACAAAACAAATTTGACCTTCTAGAACACTAGACCTGCGTCATGACGCATGGATCATCCGCCATCCCCTATCAATCCATACATATAGCTTTTACCGGGTCTCCATGATAGGTCGTATGGTGCACTGCACATGAGGGTCCTATAGCAAGTAGACCACATGGTATGACATTGATTGGTGGGTTGTTCCCAATATTTAATATTCATGTATGAAAAGCATTAATCCTAGTGTAATTAGCTGTCGGAAACACATATACAAGGTTTCATATATTGCAAATTGACAGCTTTGAGTTTTTGTCATTGCGCCCGATCGAACTCTTAAGAAAAAATAATAAAATAAATTTATTACGTAATGTAAAAAAATATCTTAAGAGTTAAAATATAAAAAGTTATAAATTAAAAATATTAAAATATATTACCGTACTATTTGGTGATACTGAAAGGTGGTAATTGAATCTTACGGGACTGCATATTCTGAAAATATTGTAAAATAACTTCGTGATTAACCAAACAAGGAAGAGCTCTAAGCAATCAAATATCCATCAGTAATTAACCAAACATACATGTCAAAGCAGTGAATATAAATGTCAACAATTAATTACAAAACCATATTAACTGTTGCAATTTTTTTTCCCGTTTTTCATCCCCCAAGCCCATTCTTTTGATGTTCATTGATATGCAAGACAATGATTTTACTGCTTCCAATTTTTTCAGCTATTCTAACATGTGAATTGATTATCACAAAATTATGTGCAGCTCTAGTTTCAAAGGTAACAAATCATACTTTAACCATACTATATAAATACTACCAAATAAAATACAAAGACCTGACAAATTTATATGTATTAAAATTGTTAATTGCATTGACTTAGCAATGCTGAAATGATATAATCAAAGTCTCACTATTTATCGCTAGTTCATAAGAGGCAATAAATCTCAAGGAAATATGTGCAATCTCTCATGCGCAAAAAATGCTTCTACCCATCTGCCCAGCTACTTGGGCTAAATGGTAGGTTCTCGCTTAAAACTCATAAAAATTGGTTGTGAATCTTAATGCTACTCCAGGCTTATCTGACTAGATTCTTGAGGTTTATGTAAATTCTCATCTGATGCTGATCTACAAGATCATGTTTTTTATATTTATGGTCAGTTATTTAATGCATGACGCAAATAATTGAACGTACAAGTCAATTATCACTAACTGGCACGCATAGAGGAATGAAAAAATCAGCAAAATAAGGATAAAAGTGTTGTCCGATAAATAGATTGAAAAAATACGAAGTGCATAACCTACTCGATTAGCAGAACAATAAGATAGAAGAACCAAAATAATGCAAAAAATAATAGTATATCCTTATTATCAGCGAGAATTCGCCCTAAGAAGCAATTCCAAAACCCCCAATCTTGTAAGCTCTTCAACCCAGAAATCAACTACACAAATTGAAGGGGATCGGACCCAGGTCGTTCAGGACCTAATGGGGATCATATGAAGTTGACCTGGGCCTATGGGTATCGGGCCCAAACCATCTTCTATTAAAAAAAATATACATATAAATTTTTGTTTAGAGCAATAGGTGTCGGCCGACACCCTTCATTCCGTCCTTGCTTTGTCACTACTTTGCTTTTATAAACAACTTTTGTTGGATAATGGCCGGCCGTGAATTCCCATAAGAACTTTTAACCCCTCTTTAGAGGGATTGAGTGTGACATAAATCTTAGGCCTCGAAAAAAATTTTGTTAGATTAATTTCAGGCTTTTTCCGTTCTTGGGTCGCAGAGAAAAGTCTGTAAATTTCAGATATTTGAAGCTATCTCAAGCTTCTCGAGCAAGTTGTATTGCTCTTTTATGTTGTCTTGTCAGCCGAGGTTAATTCAACAAAAATGTGTAATTTATACATGCAAAGGTAGATGGCTCCGACTATATATATATATATATATATATATATTGAAGGATTAAATATTAATTATTCTAATAATTAACGAAAAATAGATAACTATGCAGCATGAATCATCCCAAAGATCATTAAATTTGGAATAAAATTAACTTTGACAAATCAAAGATGTAGTAGACATCTCGAAAATAGATTATATCTCTTGTCCCGATTCGATTACATGGTCCAGATCTTACCGACGTTTGTCTTTATCTAAAAGGGCATGAAAACGATCGTAATGATTTTCAAAGTCTGAATGAAGCTAGCTAGCCAAAGCAATTGTTTAGAGCCCATTGACACATGCTTAAGGAAGATGCATAGCTCCAAATGTGCATAGATGTAGAAGAATTATTTTTTTTAAATTGCGTGAATCAAGGGCACAGCTTTGATGAGCTAAGCAAAATGTAATGAAATCTGTAATCTCCAATAGATGTCGATCATTAAGCATCTAGGAGAGTTGGAAGTTGGGGAAACAAGGGCTACAAGTGTCGGGATAAAAATGACACCCATTAGTTTAAGCTCTTTGGGGTTGATTTATATAGTCGAGGCCACGTAATTTTAAACTCGAAAACAACTCAAAAGCATACGAAAAGAATCCCCTCCATGCCATGCGCATCTTCCTCAGCCAGCCCTTACTTTTTCTCCCCCCTCTTAAATAATCGCAAAGATTAGGACATCACTAACTTTATTAGTGCCAGCTTAACTTGAGCTTTAATTACGAGAATCTCTCTCTCTTGCTGGTTTCATCCTTATCCATCCTTAACCCTTGCTATGCTCTTGTCCTTACTTTAATCTTAGTTAACCCTAGTGAACTTTTTTTTAAGAAACCCTAATTACCGGGTTGTTTTTTTCTACTTAAATAACATCTGCTTCAATTAGAAAAGAAAAAACAAAAAACTTACCATTTAAGATCAGAACGACCTTACAAAATATTTCACATAGCAAACTAATCAAGAAAGCCCCAGTTTTCACTTCTTCTTTAGTCCCGAACATTTCTTAATACTAGAAGTCATTCCTAATTAGACACAGCTAGAAGACACAGCTAGAAGACAATACTGCAGGTTGAACTGTCGAAGTATCAATACTCTTTTAATAAATTAACTTTTATATATGTGTCCGAAACTTATTTAATAAGATAAAACACTAAAAGCTTCATTGATTGGTGGGGGGCATTATATCTTTTTTTAAGTTGGAAGAAAGAACCTCCAAAAGCTCAATGAACCAACAAAGTATCAAACCAATCAGTGCTGTTCTCCTCTGACAACCCTCATCACTCCCAGTCTCCTACATCTTTCATTTGACAGCTCCCTGCTGCCTTATTTTTCTCGTCGGGTCCGTCATCTGACTATCAAGAACCTCCCACGTGTCACAAGGGGCTTCACCTGGTTGCTCTCCTCGAGTTTATGTTGTTAGAATGATTGAGAGAGGAAGTGCGTCATCCCAGGACCTATAATGCACAGCAGATGCATTCACTGTATATAGACCTAAGATAAAACTAGCAAAGAAATCACATTACGTACAGACCTTGGAGGAGCTAGGTATATAATATTCGTCCAGAAAGACAGTAGTGCCTTCTATTACATGAAGTTGTATATAAAAGGAAAAGGAAAATGAGAAATAATATTATAACTGCCGCGATCGATCGTAAAGCCAATTAAGAAGGCTCGTGGACACAGAATCATTGAATTATCTTAATTGGTAGAATTAAATTTAGAACTTACGAGCTTGTTGAGACGGCATATATCTGAAGAAATGAAAATGGCTGTTCTTGGTTTTTTTTTCAAGATCTAGGTCTCAAATTTTTAGAATTTGTGCGTCCATGAACAGTACGGACGACTGTGAGGAGAAAGAGCTACATAGAGATGCATGGCGACTGCGATCAGTGGTGAACGTGCAAACTGTCTAGGCCAAGGCCTAGGTTACACGTGGATGGATAGAATATGTGGTCCCCCTAAGGTTGCTTGTGGGGAGGTGACACGCGTTGAAGTTCTTGGTTGCAACCCATGTGCTTCTCCTTGCCATGGAAGGCGGAAGCTGTACTCTCTGTCACGCTTTCTATGCGAAAGTTGGCTCAGCTGATCAGCTGGTCCACCCGGCCGGCCCCTGCTTTGAGACTTGGCTCTCGAGTCTCTTAAGCCAACAGTACTGCGCGCGCCCAACCCCATCTTCCCCTTTTCCCAACTCGAGTGATTAATTGACAAATTGCTATACAATATTCTAGGCAGATAACCACGCACTATTTTACAAGATTTTGTGGTGACTATGATTTATGGAGTATGGAGGCCGGGTTTGCTTTGTAAAAGCAGTGTGCCCATAAAATCTGCGAAAATGAGTAATGCCGTACAAACAGATTCCTCCTATGAAAAGAATCATCCCACTTCCAATGAATTCTTTTAAGAAAATCATTAAGAATTCTAAAGTAAAAAACGTCTGATTTGAGACTCCTTAGTCGTAGCTAGTCTAATCTTTCTAATATTTGATCATTCTACCATAAATATATAGATGTTATCCTTTCCCTCATTCATCTTGCCAAAGGTTAAATGATAATACAATATTCTTTGATAGCTTTTTTTTTTTTAATTTTTGGAGGGGTGAATGGTCAGAGTACTAATATTCGAAAAAATAAAAGCTGGTAGGGTTTCGTACCATTTAGTGGGCACGTTGCTTAAGTTGATTCTTTTTTAAGGTTTTTGTGGGCAAAGACGGACATAATTAGTGGTCCATTTGGCCGAATTATGTGCTGTTATATGGGAGGCACTTTTTCCGCGTTCTAATATCCTATTATTTAAATTGAACCATGAGCCGCTAGCTGAGTTATATATATCAAATTTTGACCCTACCTTGATTGGCTAACCTATTTGGGGTTGTGCTTAAGATCTCATGAGTACTGTTTGGATAAGAAGAAATCGTGATCAAGTAAATAAATACATTGTGTTTTGTGGGTTCTGTCATTTAGTTTAATTTTTTCCGGACTAGCGGTAGCTCCCAATATCACTTGATCAGTCCCCCCCCATAGAAAGCTAAAACCTTTTTCAGGGAAGAAGAAGTGGACAGTCGTTTGTTATCCACTCGAGTGAATTTGGAAAGTTGGTCAAGCCGTGACTTGCCTTGATGAAGGAAAAGGGACTTGTGGTGTTTTGTCACTGGAAGAAAACAAGGAAAAAGTCGTGCGCAGTGTTGCACTTGTAATACAATATCTACAAAAAGAGAACCTAAAATGGAGTTTGTCTCTTCCTGTGGTATTCATCCTCAAGATGTACAACTAGGGATTCTCATCCAAGACACATAAGACAATTTTCTTTGACGTACGTCAGTTAAAGTTTCTTATATATATGGACACAATTATAAATATATGGACCAAAAATCATGTTGAAATAATAATTGATAGTTATATTCTGACTCGTCTAGCAATTTCAAACTCATAATTAGTCATTTATATATATATATATATATATGTAAAGAATGAGACTAATAACATGGATATTGGCCGGGCAATCCGCGTACATTTAATTTTCTTCATTAATTCAGTCTATCTCTATCCCATAAATTGACCATATTTGTTGCCCAATTTGGATAAGTACACGCATATTAGGAAAATTTTGAACTTCGGTAAGCACAACTTTATGGCATCAAAAATTTGTACTCATAGCCAAATTAAACACAAAATGGGTAATTAAAGGGGAATAGGATATATATATCAATTGGTTGTTGCATGCCGAGAAGGCTGTAGACTTCCAAATGGGTCACCAAACTACGTCAACAATGACGATAATTGGACTGTCCTTATGTGCTCCAACAGACTGATCAGTATTTTATTATTTGAGGCCAAGTATTTTTTTTACGTTTTCACCCATCTCGAGCCACGCATGAGGATGAGGTTATTGTGGAAATTAGCCATGACTATAAGCTATAAGCTTAATGTGGGTACGGCCGGCTTGGCTTAATAGACATAGAAAGAAGAGAATACCACGTACCCATTAATTGGGCAACAAAAGTGACTTACACGTACTCCAAATCCACAAGCCAACCACCATCTTTGTTTACTGACTTCTAGGTGGTCAGGTTTGGGATCCCCACCCCATCAATGTTTACGAGTTTGTGAGTGTATGATTTCGTAGTCCCTAGACTTCTGGGTGCATCGCATAATGACCCTTCTCTTTCTCTGTTAATTACTCAATCAGGAAAATTTAATCCAATCAGACTCTCTAATTTTGTGTGGGTTATAGCCTTGTAGCCTACAACATCATAGGCTTTGGACCCCTGCCCGGCCACGACAACCTCCTCCAAGAACGAGAAAGAAATTAAGACGAAAGATCATGCATGTGTTTCAAATTAGCAGTGACCATGTTCACACTGTCATCGAACTCAGCATATCCTCTGTTTTCGATTTTCACAAGTTGACCCCTCCATTGGATAAGTGATGGAAGCAAACATCCATGTCTCCCCTTCCCCAACATAGTGAGGAAATACTCGAGGAAAAAACAATGAAGATCTAACATGGATTAGATCAGGAGCATATGAATGATGATATTGACTCAATATGAACTCCACTACATTATGCTAGTTTTTAAAGGAAAAAAGAAACTGGTTGCATTAATTTTACAATAATATAATTCAGTTGGTGCAGGCTGATCTCAAGTGCTTTTAATTAATCAAATTCACATACCATGCCAACAAGGAATACTGTACGTCCACCATTTTTATATTCATACCAAATGTGTAATGTAAAACAAGGGCATATTCCATAATATTCGAAAAAAAGGAGGACCTTTCCGTAATAGGAACATTACGAAGTGGGTAGAGCTAGATAAACTCCTTTGCCTTATAAATAAGGTGTGTCGTTGCAACCAAGGCATCCATCATTTCACGGGAGAAACAGTGTAGGGGCAATCAGGTTTGAAGGAAAAGATAGAGTGAAAGAAAGAGAGACACCGAGTGAGTGAGCGAGTGAAAGAGAGACAAAGGAATATTAGAAGACTTTAGAGGGTTGCCATACACCATGAACCGTCAAGATCACATGGTTCAGTTCTCTCAGTTCTACGCTGATGAATACACCCAAATTGTAATCCAACCAGGTTTGTGTCCCGAAAGCACAAATCGCTTTTTTCTCTGTAGTGGTGTTTTTGAACGGCGTCTCACGTTCGATGATCGACCTCGCGTGCTTGAGACAATTAAACTGACGTGAACTTGTGGTCGTGCATTTAACAGGTGAGTCAAAGCCAAGACGCCGCCGCAAGAAGAACAAAGGAGGAGAAGCCGGTGTCGCCGGGGCTAGCAAGAAGAGGAAGCTGAGCGAGGAGCAAGTCAATCTTCTTGAGTTTCACTTCGATGATGAACATAAGTTGGAGTCTCAAAGAAAGGACTGCCTCGCATCTGAACTGGGTCTTGAGCCACGCCAGGTCGCCGTTTGGTTTCAAAACCGAAGGGCTCGCTGGAAGAACAAGAGATTGGAGGAAGAGTACTCCGGCTTGAAGAAAGAACACGAAAGCACGCTATTTGAGAAATGTCGGCTTGAGTCCGAGGTCTTTCTCTCTCTCTCTCTCTCTCTCTCTCTCCGTGTCATGCATATCTGTTTGTTCTCCATCTGTCATGGACATCTTTATTTGTTTATCACTCAAGTTGCTATGCTTTTACTGATTCAGTTTAGTTTCCGAGAAAAGAGAAGAACTTTATAGCTATCTCCAATTTTTAGTCTGTGTTTTGTCACGTATGGAACACTTGACCTTTTTTTTCCTCTCTAGTATATATAGAAAAACTAACCTTGCCAAAAGCGCTTTCACAATTAGTCTCTATTCGTATTGCACATCTCCCCAAAGCCAACATCAAGGGAAAGCATGGAGTTTGGTTCTCAGGCCTCTTTTTGCCACTCCCTTTTTCATTTTCCCCTCCGGTTACGCTGTATCCAAACAAAGTCATGACTATCCAGCTTCACCGAGTAACACCCAATTCAAGAAGATTGTCCACTTCTTTGACGTATTTTTTTCTTCTTTCTGACTAAGCAAGCCAATATTATATTGTTAAGTACATGTCTTCGTATAGTTTAATATTTAATATTGTGAAACAGCAAATTAATAAAAGAACAGAGAAGAAGGAAAAATCAAACTTGGCCGAGTGGCATAAGCTCAGGTACAAGAACGTGCATGAGCTCTGGGCTCGAAAAAATTCGTGCCACCTTGGTGGGCTAGGCCGTAGAAAATTAACAAAAAGAGATCTAAAGAAAGAAAACAAAATCATATGGGAACAGAGTACTGCCACCTCATGGGACAACAGAAGGCAGAAAAAATGTTCCCCTCTTCAAGGGACCGTACACTGTTCTGTTAGGTTAGGTGGCTGGGTGTTGGGCCTTTCCCAAGGCCCACTCACTGAGCACGTGAGAAATATTTTATCACTTGAGATTGCGCACAAATTAGTTCAATTAGATTTGCAAAGACACCCTTTGACAGCCCCATATAACAAAATCCGACCCCTCAATTTTTGCAGGTACTTAAGCTAAAGGAGAAACTCTCAGAGGCAGAGAAAGAGATTCAGCGGCTCACCCAACGCACAGACACAGTTCAAAGCAACAGCACGAGCTCTTCGCCCTCAGTGGAGACCATGGCCCAACCACTTCTTGGGGAGTTCGAGATGGACGATTACGCTGATGTCATGAACGCGACGGCATTCATTTATGGTCATAGTGGCCTGGACTGGATCAATGATCAGTACATCTAGCTTGATCATGGGAAATTCTAGTATTCTGTAGATATTAGCAACGTCCTAATGTATATGACTTTGTTCTTCAAGCTATGATCTAGTGTTTCTATGTAATTGACGGTTAGTGTTTGGAAATTAATGGTAATTAACCTATTAATTATTATAACTTGCTTGTTGACTGGGACGCTAGCTACTTGATTTTTGGCACCTTTCTGTTCATTGATATTACGTGGAAAGAGAACGAAAGTGATGGGAGAAGTCTTTCTCATGAATCAGCCAAACCCTGGTTAGAGATGGAAATTGCAGATGAAATCCCACTTTTCGTGTTGAGCTGGGAGTCCCCCTATCGGTTAAATATTTAGGTGGGACATTTGAACGTGGCGTTAAAATCCTTTTTGTTTGTCTATTGGTTGGCTAGTTATGTCAAATCCGTTCGGGAATCATTGTGCTGAGGGCTAGGGACGTGAAAGATATACGTTGCATTGTTTTTAGGTGTGGACCTTGGATAAAGTTGTCAGTGTAGGGGCCTACTTTAGTTTAAAGTGCAGAAGGACTTGTTGCTCAGACAAGCAGAAAACGAAAAGGACTCGTGAACAACTTAACAACGTCTTCCAGTCGTCCAAGTCTTTGGACTTTCTTGAAAACGACGGAAGAGCGACTTGAAATTATTATTGTGGAGGTGGGAAGCATAATACAGTGTTACAAAACCTGGATACTTCATTAGCTTGATTACACAGAGCGGTAACGGGATTAACGGTAACTGGATTAACCTCGAAGAAATGGACATGGACAGCAATAATGTTGAAAGAAGTCTTGAATTTCCCTTTCAAATTTCAAAAAAATTGATAGGAAGAATGTTAAAGAGTTCACTACCGAAAGCATCTTCTGTGGATAAATAGGACTGCTGCATGCGAGTATCTTTGTCTAACTTATTTCTTTTTCATAGCACTCCTCTTCAATCTCTTGGCATCTCATCCACTGTTTTGTATTGCAGATTGGGTAAAAGAAAAAGCAACATGGATGAGAGAGAACAAAGGCAGGCTGCGAATTCTGCTTGCACAAAATTCATCACACGGAAGTAAGCACGCATGCCCTGAGCGAACAAATGCTTTATGTAGGAAGTAGTAAAGCATCTAAACTAACCTATTAGAGTACAGGCAGCAGAGCTAATTCATCCACATTTGTTCCACCCGCTGAAAGAAAAGACAACTTTTTAGTTCCCACACACACGCACACAGGGGGAGAGAGAGAGAGAGAGAGAGAGAGGGGGGGGGGATGATGTCATCTATACCAAAATATAGAGGGGAAAGTAAGTTATAACCTTGCTATTGCACCTTTTCCGGTTTTGTCCATTTTGTTTGGCATAGTATGCAGTGAAAGCTTCTTTGTTTAAGACTGGCAGCCAGGCTACCATTTTAACCTGAATTCATGCAACACCTCCAATTACGTACCAATTTCTACAGAGATTGCAATCCACTAGTCCCTTTTTGCCTGATCCAATACACGAATCATGTCACTCTCTGCTGCCTGAACTTTAGCTCGATTAAGATTCAAAGATTCATATCCTTTATCAGCATCACAAATATCAACTCCAAGAGCTGTTCCGTTGCTTGCCTTCAGAAAGACAAAGCATTATGTCTCTTATTATTTCCTTAGGCTTGTAGTTATTTCTCGCACAGCATGATTAAGATCCGTTCCATGTATGCTTGTTTATGGCTGGATCACTCTGGACTTGAGCAAGAATGATCTCTGCTCAATCTCTTTATCTGCAAGGTTTCCACATCCCGAAGTTGATGGGCTCAAACAACCATCTGCAGCACATTAGCAGTTACACAAGCTTGGTCTGATCCAATAAATGCTGCCTCAGACTTCATGGATATGGGCCATGACATTGCAAAAAGCTTCTGCAACAGGAAGTTCCAGTCCAACAGTCAGTACTCACTTGACTATTTCTTCTTTTTATCAATCAGAAGTTTCTTGACTGATCTGGCTATCCAGAGAAGTCAGAGGAGCCTCACCAACTTTGCAACATGGTTAAAAATTTCCCAGCGATAGATCAGCACAACACCTTAATCAAATCATTTATGCTTAAGATTGATTAATCACAAGCCTGAAATCTCTCAACTTGTGTCCATCGTGGCAAAGAAAGGTCCAGTTGTTAATTCACCAGAACGCATTTTATTTTTTTGCCTATGGTACCTTCCCCCACAGAACAATTGGGAGGTTGCATCATGTGATCAGTGATTGAGAACTAGCAGTGGCAATGATACAGAAGTAACCAACCCCATGTAATATAGTGGTACTAAAAGTGCAATCTATGTGACCAATAGAGTTTGGTAAATTCAGGTATCAACAGTTTTAGAAAGTAGCAGGATAACCATTATGTCGAGAAAGATATCAAATTTTATCCTCAGATCAGCAGACTCTTGGGAATGAATAGGAACTCACATTTCTGTGTCCGAGTATATTAACCAAAAAACGAAAGAGGACTAATTATTAAATGAACATCACATACAACACAGCCAGCCACCCAACAGGACTCAGAAAACTGATAAGCAGAAATGGACCTGGAGACATATGCATTTAGTATAGATGGCATTTTACATCTTAAGAAGCATCACCCAAATTATGACATATTTTGTTACATGAAGTTATGACATATTTTCTTACATTTCATGGCAATCAACCGGATGATAATTGTCAAAACCCGAAGATACTGTACCAGATTCCTTCCCCCACATTTTCTCCTAAACAATAATTAGCTTCCTCAAAGCCTAATGCAGCTAGTTGACTTCATGTACCTAAACATAGTTATTTCTCTTCACTAAACTGAAGTTTTCACTTCCTAACCTTCTCCCGCTTGTTCTCAGCTGCCAAACACCTCATTGGGCCTTGCACAGTTACGCACTCCACACTTTTACACTACCATTTCACTTCAACTCTTTCAATACGACTAACGAGCAAAAGGTTTAGATTTTCAACAACAATAAAAACCAACAGTATGATAATCCCTGCTAAAAATTTCACCCTTTTTTCGTATGCTGTTCCGGCATTTTATCACTAACCAAACAAACATACCCTACCTACATTTTTTTTTAATCTCAAACGAAGAGCTAACGCACCAATTTGTCTACACTCAAATGACTTCCGCAGAATACGATTAAAAAGTTCAAAAAAGTTTAAACCAAACTCAGAGGATTACGTATATCAAACTCTGTTTCCCTCCTATTCGTCGCTTTCACAGCAACCACACAGCCTAACCTGAGAAAGGAACCGGCGGCACCGGTTCCGCTTAAATAGACCGAGACAAACAACCGAGTACGTGGGTCCCAAAAGGCATGGACCGGATGTAACCGGTTTTACAAATCCGGCCCGGTCCGGTTTTGTACAGTTCTACCGAGTAGGCAGTCGGGGGTAGCTCAATGTAACTGGACAGTGGACACCACATAGCCTACTAGACCCAAGTTTCGACACGGAGCGGCCGATGAAGAGGAGCCCGACCTAAGTTCTCGCAATCTGTCGAGTTGGCGAGTCACCCGGCCCATAGTTTTGCTGAGTAGCTGACCTGGCTTAGATTTTAGTTTGGACTGGTGGGTTAGAGCCGGGTTTGGGCTTGGGGAACATTTTTTGTGGTTTACTGGGGTAATCCAGAAGGTTTGATTATAAATTGTCTTAATTAATCCACTAATCTTTAAGGTATTATCTAATCAAATTGGTCCTTATAATAAGTTTGTTATAGACTAGTTCCAATGAAATTATTTGTTCTTAATGTGGTTATTTAGTCAGCTCGAGTCACCCTATAAACAAATAAATAAAAGGATAAATACACTTTGCACCTTTATCTTTGGGGTCATTTACACTTTGCACCCAATATTTTATTTTTGATACATTGGACCTATTATCTTTCACATTTTTGCAATGTGGACCTCGTACCCAATTTGCCGTCTAAATTGACGGATTTCGTCAACGCATGCATCGGTCGACCGCTACATGCACCGGTTGGCTGCTACATGAAGCGGTCGACCGGTTCACGTGTTGACGAAATCCTTCAACTTAGACGGCCAAATCGGGTACGGGGTCCAGATTACAAAAATGTGAAAAATAATAGGTCCAATATATCAAAAATAAAACATCGGGGTGCAAAGTGTAAATGAACCTAAAGACAAGGGGGCAAAGTGTATTTATCCCAAAAAAATCAACTTGGACATGTGTTAACCAATTGGCAATAACATGTACCCATTAATTTTGGACCTGATTAGAAAATTTACAAAATAATCTCTCTCTCCTCAATCAAATTATTCTTTTTCATTATAATATTTATTCAAATCTTCTCTCTCTTCACTTTTTCACTAACTCTCATAACCCAAAATTTTTACAATCAAACACCACTACAGAAATCTTATGGTAGTTAGATTCTTGCACTATTTGGATAGTCTAATAGGTTGCTTATTTTAAGGGTAAAATTCTTAGATAAGAGATAGCCACAATAGGTGGACCTTATGGTATGATTCATGCTGCTAGAAAATTTACATAGTCAGCATTAAATGGTGTAGGGTCCACTATGTCATACCATAAATAACTTCATATGCTTTAAAAATAATCAAACAAACTCCTGAGGTTGTTTTAACCTTTTTATATATGGTCCTTCCGTGATTTGCTCTCTAGAAAAAGTATAGGTAACCTTGTCATGTGGGATATTTAAATGAGTAAAATCTTTAAATAGTCCTTGTAGTTTATGCATTTGACAAATGACTCCATATACTTCAAAAATCACTAAAAAAAAGTCCAACTATGACATGAAAGTAGATAATGTTAAGTGGATCCACTTGGCTTTCAGCGGTTGGTAAATTACGTAGGAAGAGTAACAATTGACAAGTGTACTGTTATGTTTTTTTAACGGACATGACGGAAGTACCATATCTAAAATAAAAATAAAATTTTTTAAGCACTGAGAGTTGCTTGTTAAACAAGTAAACCACATGAAACATATAAGGATTTTACTCGATTTTTAAAACAAGATAGCGTTATTGCGGTGGACGGTCTACAATTACCATAAAAAGTCAACACGTTAATTTGAAGGTTGTTGTATAGGAGACAGGGAGAGTATTTTATACAAGACATTCTCGTTATGGTAGCGATGAATTCAAAGTGCCGAGGTAGCTTTTGATGTTTACAATGTTGAACAAGTCTGAGTTGAGTACGACGCTGTAAGCCATTTTTTAGACAGTCAACGCCAATAGATAATATATATATTATGCACAAGACTAGGCCGGCCAGGAGCTAACTCCGGTCATTTGTGTGTGGAAAGATACCTTAATATGGGTTTAGGGTTTCTGAGATGTTGATCTAAGGTAGGGCGTGGAAGACTAAAATCAAGTCAAAGTCCATGTAAAATTAAGAAGCTGGAAGTGTAGTTTTTTTTTTTGCAGGGTCCACTACCATGACTGTTTTGTGCTGTCCTCAAACAGCAAAAGGAAAACAAAAAATTGGGTAGTATTAATTAGTCCTAAGATGATTGATAAAGGTTATATATCAAAAAACCAAATAAAACAATAAAATTTCAGTTGCTTGATCTAATTAAACAGAAGGTCTTCAAGTCAAGACAAGCATCATATATAATATGTAAATAGAGTTACAGTTGCATGTAAAAAATTATTTCTCTATGTTGCTAATTGATATCGGAAAAAGCATGAGACAGCTTAAGAGCGTACGGGATAGTCGGAATTATTCTGAGAATAATAGTCAAGAACAATGATCATAAGAGGACTAGAATTTGCCATATCTCAAGACTAGGTAACATTGAGGAGGGCAGAATGCTATAATTTTCTCTCTGGAATAAACTAGTAGCCAAGACTAATGATCATAAAGAGTGTAACTAGAACTGTAAAAAGAGGGAGTGAAAGTCTCGTAAGGACAATATTGATGTTAAATTCGAAGCAAATGTGTAGGAAGTGCAATCTAATTAAACACACAGAGTCACCAAAGGACGCAATAGTCCTATGTTGTTTTTGTGATTCCTTCTACAAAACAATTTATAACTTCAGTATTTCTTGCTGCTATTATAGTCTTAGTATTAGGGTTAGTCTCATACAGTGGCGGAACCAGGATTCTCGGGAAGGGGGGCAAAGTTTTAAAGGAAAGACAACATCAACCTGAGTTTAAATAATTGCACCATTTAAAGAATCATGTACATATTATGATATTAAGATTGAAGAGATAATGTCATAATGATATTGACAAACAAGAGTCATACTTCAGCTTACAAACGAGGAAAAGTAAAAGCTGAAATTTAAATTAAGATAAAGTGTAGACATTTACCACCAATGCAAGCTACTGGAATCATAAAGCATTCGAAGAGCAAATAACAGCCAATATCTTCAACTTGTTTTGAATAGTATCTCAACATGCATTTTGTAGACCCATTAAACAAGTAACTATAAAGCATTAGAAGAGCAATACTCCTGTTGCTCACAGAACAACACATCCCAAAGGTAAAAATAGGAGTCAGTACATTAATGTGCAGCACAGGTAGATTGTCATTAGGTTACTTACAGAAAAAACAAGCTGGATATGGACATTGGCATATATACAAAGTTTAGACATCAAAGTGAAAGGAAATGCAAAAAGTAAGAGGAAAGCCCAAATTTTCATCATACAACAAGGCAAAAATAGGAACAATTTACACCAAATGTTGAATAATAAATCACCCCCACAATTCATGTGCAAGAAATCAGTATTGCTCCAACCTCCAGTGGATATAATAAATCACCCCCACCCTCGTCTTTTCTTCCCACTATCTACACATGTTTTTCCCATATTCATCACATTAAATTACTAATTGAAAACTAATCTATAAATTACTAATTGAAAACTAATGTTGAAGACTTGAGTAGTGTAACAGCAGAGGCCAGAGAGTTACCGGTGGGTCGTGGCTCCGTGTGGTGTGGTGACCGCGGTCCGGTGTGGAGGAGGATAGACTGAGAAGTGAGAAGTGAGCCGAGAGGGGAGGAGCCGAGCTGCCAAAGAGAGGCCGAGAGCCGAGAAGGCGTCTGGAATCTGGACTCTGGAGTCTGGGGTGAGAGGCAGAGAGAGAGAGAGTCTGAAAGAGTGGCAGAGTGAGAGAGCTGAGAGGCGGAAAGGGCTAGAGGAGAATGTGGTGGACGACGGTGGAGTGAGGAGGAGAGAGGGACAGAGGGCCTGCTGGCGTCGGGAGGGAGAGCAGAGAGAGTGAGAAAAGGGGGGAAAAATTTTGGGGGTGGGAGTGGGGGGAATTCGCAGGGTGAAACGCGTGTTTCACCCTGTCCTTTTTTTTTAAAAAAAAATAAGCAGTCGTTTCACCCCTGCTTATTTTTTTTAATAAAAAATGCTCGTCCTGGGTCTTTGATTTTACGGGCCTGGGCGTCAAGTAAAGAGAAGGCTAGAGCCTGGAGGGATGGGTCAGAGGGCTGGGCCTACTTCAAAGGGGGGCGGCCCATATTAAAAAAAAAAATTCTTCAGAGGTATTCAGTCAATGGGGGGTGGCCGCCCTTGGCTGGATCCGCCTTTGGTCTCATATTGATTGTGAAATGGATTAATAGTTAGTTAAGTGTAAGAAAAAGCTTTACCTCTTAAGTTAACTTTTGAAGTTGCGAATGTCCAAAACAACCCAACACCGGTATGAGGGCTCAAATTTACCAACAAATTACGAGAGAAACGAGTTGTCTCCAATTTAAGGCACGATGTGTGATGAGGAGATTGTTGAAGTAGTCTCACATCAATTGTGAAAAGTACCTGTGGTCACTTTACCTACCCTTACTTTCCCCTGGTCACGGGCAAACTTGTTGAACCATTGGATGGTTCTCAACATCTAGTTAACATGTCGTTTTTGCTACAGCTATGATTTTAGTATAGGTAAGGAGACACGATCCACTTGAGAAGGGCAGCTGTCGAGCAAGCCGCTTTGATTGAATTGTTTGGTCAAAAGAGTTTTGTTTTGAAACTTTCCTTTATTCCAAGCAACTCAAATTCTTTAATACCTAATTACTGATCAAGAAGAAGAAGAAAAATGTAACAAAATAAAAGATTGACTTGACGAAAAGTCCGGTCGCTGTCATCTGGAAATTAAAGGGTGACTAAAAGTTTCCGGTTTACCAAATTCCAATTGCAATATATAATAGATTTTGGATGCAGAAGTCAAAGCAGACTATTGAGCATTTGAAGAAAGCAAAGCACGAAATTGTACATTCTATTGTTTTGACTGCAGATATTGATATTTTCAGGTGCATTCAAGACTTTCTCAAGACGCGTAATCCCATGTCGCGTTTCAAATATTTCATTCTTTCATTTTGGGTATAATCATCGTTTTGTTTGACGAGGACGAATAATTTTTCCAGGTGGAGCGGTAACTATATCTGGGCACGCAATGGTACAAGCGTTTGTTTGTTCAAAATTTTGGGGTCTAAAATTTCTAATAAAACAGACACATTTTAAAATTTCTAATTTTTATACATATATTTCAAATTTTTCAAAAATCTCAATAAATTTTAACATTTAAAAAATTCTTAAAATTTTGGGAATATTTCTCAAAATTTCGGTAAACAAACGCCTCCTAAATTAGTCATGTGTATTTATGTTTTCATTTAAACAGTTTATGATATAATCCTATTTCATTAACCGGAACATGGGTGCTCTTTCTTGTGGATATAAACATATTGAGAAACTACTTAAAATCTGTGCGCGATAGAAATCACAATAATTTTGTTTTTTTCAAAGCACGACTTGATAAGCAAATTGGTTTGTATGTTAAGAATATAGTAAATATTAGAAGGTTACGTACACTATGAATTATCCAACCATGCGGCTCTAGTTTTTGAACATTTGAGAATCTACCGCTTTTTGTAGTGTATCTTGTTATCATACGTACGTTGATTGAGATTATATAGTCTATTTTTCATTAATCATAAAATTTTATCGATCGACCAGAGATTTGGAGCCAAAGGGAAATGAAGAGAAGATATGGTCGATATCGATTTGAAACTGAGATTGGTTTTTTCTGTAGGTGGCAGAATCAGGATTGTATTTGAAGGGTGACCAACTCTAAAGGTAAAATAACAGAAAAAATCATATCTAATGTAAAAAAATGTCTTAGAGTATCGAAAATTAATGACTAAAAATATTAAAAATAGTGAAATACATGTAACGTACTAATTGTTGCATCTTCTAAAAATATTATACAGCTGTGTTTCGTGACCATCAAGGGCATTTTTGTGGTGGTGCAATTCTTAAGCTGGACCAATTAGATCCAGTTGTAGCTGAAGCTAAGACAACATTGTTTGGTATCTAAGAGGTTCATAAAAAAGAGTTTTCTAATATCCTTTTGGAGGGAGACTCAGCTGTAATGATACAAGCGATTAACTTATTACCAAGACATGTGAAGTGAAAAATTCATGAGATTGTTTGTGCTATTCGGAAAGAACTATTTTGATTTATCAATAAAGAGTTATTGTTTTGATTTTTTTAAAAAAAATAAAAATGAAAATTTGATGAAAAAATAAAATAAAATAAAATTTGAAGCGAATAGAGAAGTTGATAGATAATTTTGACACTTAAACACCACCTAAATATCTCATTTAGATGTGAAAGTCAAAAATAGGTGGAGAATATGCATAAATTGTATACAATTAATGAAAATTGGATGAAAAAAATAAAATAAAACTTGAAGAAAATAGAGAAGTTGATAGATAATTGACAACATAAATAGAGTGAGCAAATTTTTCACTTGGAAATAAAAGAACCACAAGTAGTAGCGATTTCATATGCAACCCATAACACATTTTCCTTTGAAAAAAAATTCCTCCCTTTTACATGAAACAAAACCTTTCAAATTAGGGCTGTTCACCGGTACCGGTGGTGTGCCAGTTAACCGGTACTGGCACCGGTCACCGCTTCCCGCTTAGTAGCGGGGACGGTACCGGTTGCCATTTTCACCGGGTAGTAGCGGTGAAAATGGCGATGGCGGTGAAACTGCCCAGCGGGTTCACCGCCACCTCCACTTTAAAAAAAACAGGTGAGAGAGAGAGCCAGAGATGTGCGAGGGAGATAGAGAAAAGAGAGAGGGGAGTGAGAGAGGGAGTATGTGCCGGGGAGATGGAGAGGAAGAGAGGGGAGAGAGAGAAAATAGAGACGGATAGGAAGAGAGGGGAGTGAGAGAAGGAGTATGTGCCGGGGAGATAGAGAAAAGAGAGGGAGAGGAAGAGAGGGGGAGAGAGAGGGAGTATGTGCCGAGGAGATAGAGAAAAGAGAGGGAGAGGAAGAGAGGGGGGAGAGAGAAAAGAGAGAGGGAGAGGAAGAGGAAGAGAGGGAGTTGAAACGTGAAAGAGAGAGAGAGTGAGACAAAGAGGTGAGAGAGAGAGAGAGAGAAAGAGCTGAAAGAGAGGGAGAGTCAAATTAATAATTTCTTAATTTACATTTAAAGTTATTTCAATAAATTAACAATTTCCTACTTTACATCTAAAGTCAAATTCAAATTTAAAGAAGACAACTCAACGTAATTAATTTTGAATTGAAAAATCACCTACAAATTCTCTCTCTATCATTTCAATAAATTAACAATTTCCTAATTTATATATAAATTCAAATTCAAATTCAAAAATTCTATCTTAATTTGCATTTAAAGCCTTTTATTTAGTAATTGATTTATTTAGAAAATCATTAATGAGAATTTTATTTCGCAATGAGCTTTTTAATTGTCAAGCATTTTATTTGTAATTGATTATGATGAATTTGGAAATCTATATCTTTTATTTAGTAATTGATCTAATATATTTAGAAAGATATGATCTAATTTAACATTAGGATTCTAGAAGATTTTAAACTAGGTAATTTTTAAATATTTAATTTAGGTTGTTTAATTTTTCTCTTTTCTCTCTTACTCACGTTTCTCCTCATCACATTTTTTCTTCTCCCGCATCTCTCTCTCCCTCATTTTTCTCTCTCCTCCACATTTTTTCTTCTCCCGCATCTCTCTCCCTCATTTCTCTCTCCTCCTCACGTTCATCTTTTATCCCCAGTCATTTTTTCTTCTCCCGCATCTCTCTTTTCTCCTCACGTTCCTCTCTCCCTCTCTGCCTCCCGCAGCTCTCTCAGTCTCTCTCTCTCTTTTCTCTTCAGTCGTCCCCTCAGCTCTCTCTCTCTCTCTCTCTCTCTCTCACTCTCACTCTCACTTGGCCGGTTAACCGCCACCGGTATAACCGGCACCGTTAGGCACGGTCACCGGTGTAACCGGTTCCGGGGGCGGTTGGGGTTTTGGGGACACCGCCTAAAGCGGTGGGGGCATAACCCTATTTCAAAGCTGAACTTTAAGGGGACATCTTGACAGAATAGTTATAAAAATAAATTTAAAAATTAAAACTTTTTACATTGACTAACGGGGCCAGGACTGGCCCCCTAGATCGGCCAATGTCTATAGCCGCCCAAGAGTCGGAGTCCTGGGTGAAGAATGGGACCTAAGTACATGTAGCTTTGTGGGTAAAGCTTCTACGAGCGATTTTAAAAAAAAAAAATCTAAGAGCGATTCAGTGGTGGAGTTTGCGGGTGTTTTAGTTGAAAGCTGTTGAGAAATGCAAAGAATAGTCGAGAATTGTGTGAATGGCTATATGTTATTGATTTGCATTTACAGATATATATATATATATAGATACAATGAAAAATCAATATGTGAAGGAAAGAAAAGGTACGAATGAAACAATCGGTTTATACAAGGTAAGTAATAAAAACAAATGGAGGCAAGGATACAGAGTGATCTCGTAATAAAAACAATGAAGTTGAGCAAGAAATTGAGAAAATCAATGAACAAGATGGTGGCATGGGCAATTTAGTATCTTTGTGCAAAGAGAGTCTCGCGTGTAATTAATCTGGGATGGAAAGCAATTTAGTATCTTTGTGCAAAGAGAGTCTCGCGTGTAATTCATCTGGGATGGAAAGCAATTTAGTTTCTTCGTACAAAGAGAGTCTCACGTGTAATTCATCTGGGATGAGAAATGTCGCACATAACAGAAAAATCAGAATGGGGATTGAATCATAACTTTTGAGGAAGATTAAGGAGATAAATCATCATGAGTTAAAGATTAAGGGTGGTCTCGAGAATGAGATATTAGTTGGAGAGAAAATTTGTAATTGAGCCTGATATCATTCGACGACTGTTTCATAGACATAGTCAGAAGATGTCAGAATACCCTAATAACGCTGCAAACTAGCACCTGAGCTGAGAAAAAAAAAAGCTCTTGAGCTGAGCAAATCATTTTAATTAAAACCGCAGGAGGTGCCGAAATTCCGTACAGGGACACATTGTCCTCTGATCAGTGAACCTAAGCAATCCATCGGGGCAGCTACTGTTCACTTTCAGGGGTTCATTTTTCCTCTGCTTTTTGTTTGTGTCTTGTGCTTTTGCCAGAGGTTACTTTTCTCCCGTTAGACAAATACTATAAAGTCAGAGTCAAAGTCAAGCCCTCGTACAAGAGCTAGATATGAGCTATTGATAGAAGTTGCAGAGAAAATCTCAGCCACTACGACGAAGCTACCGGTTGTTTTTTCTCTCAAAGTTGTCAACCATTTGATTTCATTCCATCAACTTCACCGTCTCTCTTTTGCTTTCGAACCAAAATTTTATTACCCATATTTCTTCCTTTCATTTTCTCAAGGGAGGGGGAAAGAAGAATCTCTACTCCGAACTTGATTGGTGCTGTCAGTAACCTGATCTGCATCTGTTCTTGCTCAAAGAATTCAAATCCAAGGTTCGATTTTCTGTCGTTCTTCTTTCTGAATTTATATTGAAGTCTCTGAAATATTCATCAATAGGGAACTTAAACTAGTTGAGTTTTTTTTTTTTAATTTAATCGTGCTAAACTTGCAGCTTTTATTAGACTCTGGGAAATGATTCCAGAGAGTTTAAAAGAAAGAAACTGTGAATTTTTGTCTGTTCAATTATTGAAAAATTTGGGGGGTTTTGATGTGTGAGTTTTTTTTTTTAAATCATGTTCTTCTGAAGTTTCTTGAAAGCCATTGTTCAACTTGGTGGTTCCGGTAAGCTTCAGTTACAGTATCTTCATCATCTATGGCATTTCATACCGTCTATGTTTTCCTCTGTCTAACTTTACCTCAATTTTGTGTATTGTTTAACACAGAGTTGCTGTGCTGCTTCCTTTCTGAGCCTCCGATCGTCCAATCCTTTCTGTAGAGCCTCACAACGAGGGTGCGAGATATTGGAAGTGAAATCTTCTAGTCCTGATATACTCCTTCCCTTTTGGCTCTGTATAGTCTGAAATAACTGGACTTTCATTTGGTTTTCCAAATCTGCAAACTTTGATTGGAGGCTTAAGCTTATCCAATAGCTTGCCAGTTCATTATTGAAGGCATACATTCCTGGCCTGGTACCTGTCCGAATGCTTTGGAATTTGTCAATTGATTCGAGCTCCTTTCAGTTATATAGGTAGCATCTCGGGGGTTGCTTGAAGTTTTGGTTTGGGTATCCTTTTTGCTACCCCATCTTTGTTGTTATGGGGGATTTTGGATCCGTATTCCCTCTTTGTGAAGGAGAACAACATGTGATTGCAGCGACTCGGCACTTGGTTAAGGCATTAGGGGCAACTAAAAACCTTAATGATGATTTGAGAACCATCCTCTCACAGCTCGACAGCCACTTGTCTGCCATGACTATCCTCCCTACGGAAATCAGAGGTACAGGATTGAAAGAGCTCGAGGAGCAGTTCAGGCGTGCTGAGAAGAAGATCATGGGTTGGGAGTCAAATCAGTCGCTGATTTGGGACTCCGACCCCTCGGAAGCTTCTGAGTATTTGAAAGCTGTGGTTGAAACTCAAGCATTGATAGAAGGTTTAAGAAAGTTCTCTGTGAACGAAAACAGGAAGCAGAAGGAACTTCTTAACCGAGCTGAAAGCATTCTGCAGATAGCAATGTCGAGACTCGAGGAAGAGCTAGTCCACATTCTTGTTCAGCACAAGAAATTCTTTGAGCCTGAAGACTTGTGTTTGCCATCCTGCGGAAGTGATGTAATCTATGACGAATCCTTTGTTTCGATTGAGGACATATCATTTGAAGAATCATCCCGGAGAAATATTATTGGCAATGAATCTGAGAAATATATTCCAGATTTGGTCCATCCACAAGTAATTCCTCATCTCAAGTCCATTGCAAATGTCATGTTTGCTTCAAATTATCGTCAGGAGTTCTGCCTAGCTTTCGTTAGCACCCGTAGAGAAGCACTAGAGGAGTACTTGGTGATTCTCAAAATGGACAAGTATAGCATTGAGGATGTGCTGAACTTGGATTGGGATAGCTTGAACTTCGAGATCCGGAAATGGGTTCGTGCTATGCATGTCATCATCCGCTACCTTGCCAGTGAGAAACGCCTCTTCGAGCAGGTTTCAGGAGAATACGGATTCCTTAAACCATTAAGCTTTGTCGAGATATCACAGTGTTCATTGTTACCCCTGCTGAATTTTGGTGAGGCCATAGCTATGGGAACACATAAACCAGAGAAGTTATTTCGCTTGCTTGACATGTACGAGGTTCTGGCAGATAATCTTCTGCGCATTGATGCTTTATTCTCGGAAGAGGCAGGTGCTTGTCTTAGGATTGAGTTCCACAAGCTTCTACAGAAATTGGCTGATTCTGCAAGGGCAACGTGTGCTGAATTCGGAAATGCCATTGCTGCTGACGCATCAACCAGCCCTTGCCCTGGCGGTAGGATACATCCTCTAACTAGGTATGTAATAAATTACATCAGGACCCTTACCATATACTGGGATTCCATCAACGTGCTTCTCAAGGACCAAAATACAACCGATTCAAATTCAGCATTGGAGCTGGAGAATGGGCGAGAAATTTCTTATTTGACAAATTGTCCAATGGCTTGCTACTTTCGCTCAGTCACCTCTACTTTGGAATCCAATCTTGATAGTAAATCCAAGTTATACAAGGATTGTGCTTTACGACATATTTTCTTAATGAACAACTTCCATTACATGGTCAGAAAGGCTAAGAGTTCAGAACTCAGGGTTTTCTTTGGGGATGAATGGATCAGAAAGCATATCGTCAAGTTCCAGCAGCTTGCAACAAGCTATGAGAGAGCCACTTGGAGTTCCGTCCTTTCTTTGATCAGGGACGATGGTACTGCAGGGTCATCTACTTCAAAGGCGGCTCCAAATGAAAAGTGCAAGGGTTTCAGTATTGCATTTGAGGAGGTGTACAAGACCCAGACAGGGTGGCTTATCCCAGACCCCCAGCTCCGGGAAGATTTGCAGATTTCAACTTCGCAGAAAGTAATCCAAGCATATAGGAACTTTACAGGGAGGAACTATTTGAATATCAGTGAGAAGTATATCAAGTACACTGCCGATGATCTGCAGAATTATATCTTGCATCTCTTTGAGGGGGTACCAAGATCCTTGCCGACTTCACGCAGGAAGTGAACAGTTCTTATTTTCTTTGTTTCCTTCTGTTCATGTTATGCCTTTTCCTCCTAGACATATCGTGAAGGTCCGTACTGGAAATGTCTGTAATATATATCAGTTGTGACTGTTGTCAAAGTTCTTGAGCAAAATGGCTTGTAGTTTCTTTGTTGTAAAATGGTCTTGTTTCCTGGGATAGTTCACCTGGTGTCAAAAATGGCAAATTCTTGGATTGTAATAACAGGGTTGTTCCATCATTTTTTGTTGCTCTCTCTCTCTCTCTCTCTCTCTCTCTCTCTCTCTCTCTCTCTCTCTGTCTGTGTATTTCTGTGGATTTTCCACTGGGAAAATGATGGAAGTGATCATACCATCCAAGTTTTAGCGCATGGCAGCTGTTTCAAAATTAGGTTCACCTGCGATTGCAAATAATAATCTATCAGACGCATTATGGACTCTCAAAGGTAATCCATGGAGAAATGACCAAACAAATAATCTATCAGACGCATTATGAAAGTTCTCTGAGGTATTAACGTACCACAGCCGTCAAGTACACTGTTGTAGGAGCAAGGCATCTAACACGGTTGGCTGAGGATTTGATCCACTCGATGGACCAAAATGTGATAACTACAGTTCGGAAAAGAGAGAGGCGGGTAAGGAATGGGGGAAGTTCTTCCCAATCATCGACTCCAGTTGACCAATTTGCAAATACAAATCCTGAGTTCCCTCAGCAGTCAGTGTCCTCTTTGAGCGACTTGGTCTAGGATTTCATTCATGCACCAGTTAGTTGCACCTAGATTTTAACTGGGATCCAACATCAGAACGGAAGAAAAAGGAATCTGTACAATCTTTAGATGGGCATTTAAAGCCAGACATGGGGTAGATACACGCATCTGTACAATCTTTAGATGGGCATTTAAAGCCAAAAGCAGATTTCTGGCAGGCGATTACATTTTCGAAACCGTACAGATGAAGACTTCAAGACATCTAGACAAGCCAGTCTCCGCTAAAGGATACGTGTAGGCAAAGAATAGGTTACAAGTTGAAGGCGCCCTTCTGGCGATGGCCCTCCAAATTTTCAATGGCCCTATCAAGTGAATTGATTTATGGTCGTCCTGCTAATTGGTAGGGGTTTCGGTAGGTAACACAGACAACTATGATCATGTTGCCTAGATTGCAGAAGATTTGAGTCTCCATTGTAATTAGCATTCTACTGCTGCCCTCATGCTCCCCCTGTACTCCAAATCTCAAAGGGTACCGGTCACACATAAGATCTTGCGTCCAGAATTTAGTTACATGCCTAGTTAATGGAGATATCTATTTTAGTAAGATCTTATATCATCTGTTTAACAAAAAAAAAAGATCTAATATCATCTGGTCCAAAGATCATGGGATCCTCCCTCTGTCACTGGATCCAGGAGAGCCCCAGCGGCATTAAGGAAAGCTTATAAAAGGAGAACTGGCTAAGGACGTCAGCTCGTTTAGGTCTTGCCATTGCTACCTACCTTTAGGTTCATGTAAGGTAGCATATAATTCAATTTAGCGCATAAGCACGCAAGAAAAGAGAAGTCAGATGTAACACACAAAATCTTCAGGCATCCCTGCGCTCTCTCTCTCTCTCTTTCTGGTTCAGCAAGAGGGGTCTTGTAAGACAATGAGAGTAGAACAAAGCTACCCTCCATTTCCATGACAAAAACATGTAATTTCTTCATCCCAACAGTTAATTGATAAATAATAATGAGTGACAATGCAAAGGCGTGCAAAATTTTTTGAGGATATCTGGGTTAAGACATTTCTTGCTTTCTGTTGTCAATAAAGATTAGTTCCCTCATGTTTGGACTCGTGTTTAGAATCATTGTTTGACAAACTACAAGGGACTACTCTACTGTATAATTCATTGCTTCATTTTGCTCAATATCACCAGGTGAAGAATGGTCCCGTAGTCCGTCCAGAATCCCCACTAATGACTCAGCAGATTTTAGCATGCAACAGCATTAATGATGGAATATAGAAACTATCATGCAACTAAAAGTAAAAAAGCAGCTTTCTTATCCCTAATAATAGTTTCTGCTAAACATTTTCATATCCACAGGTGACTATGTCTCCTGGATTCTCCATACTAAGAAACTGTATGCAACTCTATCCTAGGATCAAATCGACTTCCTATACACCCTTTTCCAAAACTTATGAATCTCACTGGAAAACAAATGCTTACTGAAAATATATCAATCATTAAGTCAAACATTAGGATTATCATATGTCACAAACGCCTCCTCTTTGCTCAAAGTAATGAACAACTAACCTACATGTTAAAGTTTCGCATCAAACAGGGTTTGTTTTCTGCACTTCTGTATTGCAAACTGTAACATTTATTCATTTAGTTGTCTAGACACTAGCTTACATTCCTCCATTTCCCCCCCTATTCAAAGTCCGTCTACTTTTCACTTTTTCTTACGAATATCAGAAACCGACATAGTTTCATAGCAAAGTGTCAAATGATAGACTCGCATGCTCAAGCAAATATTACAGGAGGATACCACTTAACAAAATTTACTAAATTAGTGAACAGAAAAATAATGAGCAATCAATTGTGGGGAGAAAAATCAAGTTGATATAGTATAAATGTATTTCATAACCATACTTCGCCGATACTCCATCTTGTGTGCCCAACTATGAAACTTTGACAAGAGAATTCATAGTTAGAACATCAAGAGATTCAAAGAACATTGTACAATAAAAACTTCAAGTAAGAGCCGAGTCAAGAGATAAAATAAGACACCTAATGCTATTGACACGGGAAGAGCTGGCAAAGCTTTCTGATACAGTGCCAAGAGCACCAAAGTGATACCCAGACCAGCTATAATAGCAAGATAACATGCATACACTGTCATAAAATCATACATGGCAGCCCTACCAACCAGTACACTGTAGAAGATGAAGTCCCCCAGTCCCAGCTTGATTGCACCAGAAGAAGCCAACCCAATTCCCTCCAGCATCAAATTTTCACTTGAAACAGTATCTTCCAGTTGCTGCTGCTGTTGCTGAATATTCATTCTGAGATCAAGTAATGGCGTGGAATCTGTAGATAAATCTGCATCCCTCTCTGGAACCCGGCCTTCTTCGACTCTAACCAAAGTAGCATCATTGTGCTCACTAACCAAGGTATTAGAATCTGAATTTGAAGCCGGAACAGCGTTGGCATTCAATGCGGAGTTTGATCCAGAATCGACAGTCTCAGCAAAAACAGAATTGGCATTTGGATTGTAGTTGGAGCCATTGTCTGAATTCTCACCCCTTCTTTCTCTCCATACCCTCCTCTGAGCTACTCCACCCATTGAGTCTACGTCATTATATGTCACGGGCCTAGCCTCATATACCAATGCTGGGATATCTTCATCCCTTGAGATTGCGAGCTCTACCAAGAGCCTTAATGGCCCAACTGGCAACAAAACTGCAGCAAGATCATACAATGCCATGGCAACCAATAGCACCCAAGTAGTCCATTCCGGCAATTGAGTAAACCAATAAGCAACCAACATCCCAATAATAACCAAGTACCCTTGTGTCACAAGTATTGCCATTTTCGACATGAAAACAGCCAAAACACCCACAACAGCAAAATTAAACAGAACCACCACAAAAGAAACACAATCAACAGGAATGCTAAAATCTTCAATCAGAAACAAAGCAATCTCACCACCCATGAATCCCAAAACAACAAAAGCCGAAAAACCCATGTAGAGTTTCAAAAAATTTGTGCATCTGAGGTAGAAAAGGAGCACCAAAATGAAAGTGACGACAGTGACAACAGCCACAAACACCAGGGAGTTCAAAAGGGCACCTACGAATTTGTCCCAGGAGGAGTCCGTGCTGGTCTCAGCGTATGCTATGGTGGCTATGGAGGTGACCGATTCTGAAGAAGACGACAAAGAACTCAAATTGAGGACAGAGACCAAAACCACCACCATGAACATGCAGACTGAGACGGGTACAATGATTCTGATAATCTCCTCGCCCAGAGAATCAAGAACGCCTGTGGGTTTTGAGTTTTGGGCCATCGGTTGTTCGAAAATCGAATTAATTTTGGTTCTTGGGAGGGTTACTGAACTACCTGATTCCCTGAACCACTTTCCTATAGTCTATATTTAATCGAATAGCTTCTTCAGAGGTGTTTCAGGGGCAGAGTGAAAATTTCGCAGGATTTGGTTATTTGACCGACAGGTGGTTCGGTCAATGAATCGTGAGGACTGGGGAACGGGTGAAGCGCATGTCGTCCGTCCTTCTTGCACGTCTGGACATCTAACGGCCGAAAATTTTACCTAAATAAATCCCTCTTTCAAGTTTTTTCTCTTGCTCTAGTATTTTTTATGTCTATTTTTTTTTATATAACTTTGATGTTTCACATATTTTATTTCTTGGAAATTATTGTGAAGTATGAATATAGATCAACCTAGGTTGTGTTTGAGAAGTAAAATTTTAGGTATTGGGGTTGATGAAAAAGAGAGAAGAGAGAATGAAAAAATTGGTAAAAAAGTGAAAAAAAAAATGTATGAAAATTGATGAAGAAAATAAAGAGAGAGTGTGTTTTGTAATAATGATAAATTTTTAGGTGGTTAAAATTTTTTTATGCAAACAGAGCCTTAATCACAAAAAAAATGGCATTTAACATAAATATCTTTAAGTGTTTCGTCTAATATAAATGAAAAATTAGACTTAAAAACACTAAAACATATTTTATACCGAAAATTTTAGAGTAAATAATTTATGATAGGGTGAGATATGGTCGGCCCGTTAATCTAACAAGGCTAAGGCCCAATGGCCTTAATAAGCATCTAGACAGTCTATTAAAGAGATAAAACCCCGCATATCCCTTGATTATTATCTCTAAAATAGACTGAGGGTGCGTTTGTGTACCAAAATTTTACCCCATCTAAAATTTTAATACAATTAAATATTACAATATAATTTCTCTCTCCCCATCAAATCATTACTATTTACTACAAAAAATATAAAAAATTACCTTTCTCTTTACTTTTTCACTAAACCCAATACCTAAAATTTTAACAACACTAAAATTTTACAACACAAACACAACCTGAATGTCTCAACTCTTCAACATCTTCAGAGAGATAACTTATCAATAAACTCATAAAGATAACAGAATGAGACAACCTCTCATACTCTAAATGTGAATGAGAGTCCTAACCACACCGAACAGCTCAATTTTAATGAAATTGTTAATGTTTGAGGGTGAAAATTTTGGGTATTGGGGTTTGGGAATTATTACAAAGTAAAGAAATGTTATGAGAGTTGGTGAAAAAGTAAAGAGAGAAGAGAGAAGATTTTTAATAAATATTATAATAATAAAAAATTATGTGGTGAATTTTTGAATAGTAAACCTAAAATTTTGAGCCCAATTAATTGGGGCTCAAACATGGTATCTCGTCTAAAAAAAATAAGGTACGCACCCATACACACTTGATACATATTTTACACACTCATTATTCTCTGTCTTTACACTTTATATAGATAATCTATCTAATTTAAACATCATAAGCTGCAGTGCCACCCCCAATTATCTTTTACAAATTCAAGTTTTAAATTTGAACTTGTTGATCTCGTAAGTGATTTTTAACATCATTAATTTACACAGTAATAGTGAAAAGCATTGTTGTGGAGATTTCAAGGAGGAATAAAAAAAAATCATTTCAACAAGGTATAAGCTAATAAAAAAAAGGGTGGAAAATGATTCCCAACAGTCAAGATACAGGAAAAGGAAAATATTAAGGGTTAATGACAAAAATAGTCCTTGGGTTTTATACCCTTTATCGATTTGGTCATGCGTTTTTATTTTGGTCATATAAGTCCTTAGGTTATCCTAATTTATCGATTTGGTCCTTCCGTCCAATTCCGTCTCCTCCGTGCACAGTCAGCTAACGGTGGGCCACGTCACCACCAATAAAATCGCGACACGTGTATTTTTTAAAAAAAAATATTGTCCACCTAGATTATTCGTAAAAAAACGAACGGGGGAGACCCTCATTCGCGCGACAGAGGGAGCCTAGATCTGGGCTCCCCGTCGCCGACGTGGGCGGCTCCACCGCGGGGGTGGCCGGGAGCCACCCACCTCGGCGACCAAGAGCCCAGATCTGGGCTCCCCTCGCCGGGGCGGCTCGCGCCGCGCCGGGTGGTCGTGGGGCTCGCGAGGGGGTGGGCGCCCCTCGTGGCGCGAGCCGCCCCGGCGAGGGGAGCCCAGATCTGGGCTCCCGGTCGCGGGGGTGGGTGGCTCCTGGATACCCCCGGTGGTGGAGCCGCCCACGTCGGCGACAGGGAGCCCAGATCTGGGCTCCCTCTATCGCGCCAATGGGGTCTTCCCCGTTCGTTTTTTTTACGAATAATCCAGGTGGACAGTGATTTTTTTTTAAAAATACACGTGTCGCGATTTTATTGGTGGTGACGTGGCCCACCGTTAGCTGACTGTGCACGGAGGAGACGAATTGGACGGAAGGACCAAATCGATAAATTAGGATAACCTAAGGACTTATATGACCAAAATAAAAATTCAAGGACCAAATTGATAAAGGGTATAAAACCCAGGGACTATTTTTGCCATTAACCCAAATATTAATATAGGTAAAAAAGAAGTAATTTCTAAACGGGACATGTTTGCACAAAAATTTAGGGACTCAAAATTTCCAACAAAACAAACATACTTCAAAATTTTCAACTTTTAAACATACATTTTAGACTTTTTACAAACTCCAATAAACTTCAACATTCAAAGATTCCCAAAATTTTGTTAAACAAAAATACCCACAATTTAGATGGGACATATGTCATTTTATACTTTGTCTCTACCGTCACAAACACAAAAACACGACCCAATCGAAACCGCACACGTACATATAAGCCTCCCAGACTTTTATTTTATTTTTTCTTGGCAACCCTCCCAGACTCTCACTTCAGTAAAACCCTCCCCGCCCCGAATCTAAACTCTAGGGTTTTAGTCTCGCGGCGAAGTAGAGAAGGTACTCGTTTTAGCACTGAGCCTCGCGTGGATTCTACTTATAATGCTTCTATTTCTTTTTTTCCACCGGATTTTGCTTTGGTTTCCAATTTCTGGGTTTCTATCTGGGCTGTACGAATCGCTCGAGTAATGTTTTCCTTTCATTTCTGTTTAAAGGTTCTTGGTGATTATTCATACATACACTTCTAGGTATGTATTTATGCGTGTTTGATTAAGCCCTGTTTGGGTTGCTGGGAAGGGCGGAAGATAAAGTCAAAACTCTGAATGTTGGGGTGTTGCTGCGTTTTGGGTTTTCGTAAACTAAAAAAGCTTTCATCACCGAATGAACTAAATGACTGTATTAGGAACAGATGTGGATTTTTTTTTTGTCTTTACTTCAACATTTTTAGATAACGCTCATTCGCTCAATAGAAATCGTCAGTGCTGATTGTTTAGTTTCGGTGGTGATAGAAAAATGACCTGAAACGAGTTCTTTGGAGGTCAAGGTGTCTCATATTTCACTCTTCTCGAGAATGTGGCGTTTCACTCTAAGTAGTTTTCATATCCTCTGGATATTGCATACAAAACGGAAAAGGAGTTTGAATAATGTTGGTGATGATATATTTCTTCTTATTTATGGCAGTTTGCATCCTAAAGAATCATTAGATGGGCACATTTCGTTTCAGATTGCCATTTAACTAGAGCCTATTTGTTTCATTTCTTTGCTCATCAGTGTATTTCTTTGCGATGGGTGTTAAAAATCATAAGACCAGATAGCTAGCACGGCATTCCTTGGTTTTGAGGGATCTGTCACTTGTCTTCTCATCTTTATGTTCATTTGTATAGTGTCATTTCCCCCCAGTAAATTTAGATATTGTTTTGCTCTTTTTTTTAAGCCAAAGTTGTAAGTTTTTTGTTTTAAAATTTTTCCCCCTCATAAGGGAAGTTGTAATTTCTTTGTTCTATAGCTTATGCTGTCATGTGGATAGCATTTTATTAATTTTCCATCTAATTGAGGCGGCAATAACCTACTTTTCTCAAGGTTGTTGCAATGGCTTTCTTGAGTAAAGTTGGGAATATGCTCAGACAGACTGCAAGCAAGCAGATAAGCTCGGACTTTTGTGTGCCGAAACTGTCTATCTATCAAGCCATAAGATGCATGTCTTCTATGGCAAGTTCGAAACTTTTTATAGGAGGTATGACCTTGATTCCATATGGTAGTTGCAATTATGATAGTCATTTCATTGTGCTAATATTTCTCATAATGTAATTTCAGGTCTTTCATATGGCACGGACGAGCAGAGTCTGACAGAAGCTTTCTCTAAATATGGGGAGGTTGTTGAGGGTAAGTAGCTGGAGTTATCACCTAATTAAGTTCCTGAAAAAGTAAGTTCCAAGCATAGTGGGCATGGCCTCTGTTAATAGTCTGTTAAATCAGTTGCTTAAATTTTCCTTCCCTCCTTTTACTCTAATGGCATGGATAGTGGAATGATTAAAACACTTGATTTGAACTCTGCAAATTCTACTATAGGAACCAAAAGATCTTTGAGTTGATGTTCGGCTGATGTGTATTACTTACCTTCAGCGAATGTTGTTCCTTCTTCTTTCCTCTTTCATGTTGTTGGCTCAGCTGCATTTGGCTTTCTGTGTTTTTTCCCTATGGAAATTCGTCATTGGTTTATAATTCCAGTCCGTTGTATTGTTGGTAGAAAAGCTCGAGTATGAGCAATAAATGCTGATTGACTTGGTGTTTTGTAGCAAGAATCATTATGGATCGTGAAACTGGCAGATCCAGAGGATTTGGCTTTATTACTTACACTTCTAGTGAGGAGGCCTCCAGTGCTATTCAGGCATTGGATGGACAGGTAATGTTACTGATTTGATGCTCTTCATCTGGGTCTCTTTGTTTATGAGCTATACAGGATAAAGTTGGGTTATTTGAATATGGGCATGAAGTTTTTGCTCGACATCTCCCAAATCTCACTATGACTAGCCTTGTTGCCACGAATGATATTACCTAATGGCTATACCCTATCTGCCCATCATCATTAAATAAATTTCCCTTGCCTGCCTAATTTTGAGCCTTGCGATTGCTGCCTTCATTTGCATTCTGCATTGCATTCACAAACTGGAAGATGAATGGTAATGACTTCGGATTTTCATGTCTCAAAATTTGTTTCTTGGGCTTGGAGATCTTGAAGATTTGAAATCCTGTAAAGTAAAAGACCTTGGCTATAAATTTTGGAATTCATTTATATTAAATGAACTCAGGGTAATGGTGTTTCTCTTGTGAAAATTTGCCAACACATTTCTTTGGATTAATTTACTCTAGTTTGGTGTTAAGGTAGCAGTGGTGTGTGTTATCTTGATAGACATGTACATTGACTGCAAGAATGGGGATGGTGTGATGAACTCAACCTTTTCTCGCTCTTTAGTAGTTGCAAATGTGGTTTCTGACTTGGTTTGGCCTCTTTTTATCTATTGGTCAATGCTGGTAATTTTTATTTTTGACAAATTTTTTTTTCTTCTTCCTGGTCACGTCTGTCCTCCTAGGATCTCCATGGTCGTCATGTAAGGGTAAATTATGCTACTGATAGGCGTCCTAACTTCGGTGGCGGTGGCGGCTATGGTGGTGGTGGGGGCGGCGGCTATGGTGGTGGCAGCAGTGGCTATGGTGGTGGTACTTATGGTGGTGGTGCTTATGGCGGTGGTGGTGGAGGATATGGCTCAGGTGGGAATTATCAAGGTGGTGGTGGTGCTGACAGCTATGGAAGTGGTGCCACTGGTGGCGGTTATGGTGGAGGTGCAGTTGGAAGCGATGGTAATTATGCTAGTGGAAACAATTATGGCAGTGGGAACAGTGGAGGCTATGGCAGTACCGGTGGTAATTATGGTGTTGCTGGTGGTGCTAGTGATAACTATGCTAGTGCTGGTGGCAATAGTAACTTTGCCAGCGGCAGTGGATATGAAGGAGGTGCTGGACAGGGTTTTGGAGGTCTCAATCAATATGATAGCAACGAAAGTGGCAGCATTGATGATGTAGTTGCAGATGTTGACCAGAATGATCCATTGGAAGGAAACCAGAGGGACGACGATGACGATGCTGGTGATCTTGCCAAACGGGCTTGAGAAAAGCCTGCGACAGAAAGGAATCGAACTTGCCGTTTTACCCAGTATTACAAGTAGACTTTTTTCTTGTAGATTTTAGCCCCCAGCTCCATCAAGCGACTGAACCATTTATTTTATTGGTGGGATTTGGCTCTGAGAACTTGGCTTTGATGCACTCTGAAGTGTGTTTTCCGAATGAAAGACAAAAAACAAAAATAGAGAAATACAAAATAATGTTACTTCATGCAGTGGAATTGCCTGTGGGTTCCGCTGTCTCTGTCTAATGCAGGTGGCAGTCTGTCTTTGTATATGTTTTGTGTCGAGTATGCTGCCTTGTTCTTATCCTACGTATGGAGAAGAAAACGCAAAATGTGTTTGTGCTTTTGTCCTTGGTTATCGAAAGTGTGCAGTGGCTGCAACTCAATTTGATAGTCCCTTCATCTGTACAGCGTGTTGGGTGCTTCGCCTTGGTTAAGATTTTGCAGTTGTTCCAGTAAGAAATTCAAAACCCGTCATACTATTTAGTTAGTTATTGTCCTCCATGGACAAAGAAAAGAACGACTTGCGTTTTATGAAAACTTCTATATTAATGAATGGATGAGGAGAGAAAACAGTTATCCCAATTGTTAGGAGTGGAGGACGAAGCACTCGTCCTAATCCTTTTGTAGCCGGAAGTTGCAATCGGTAGGTAGAGCCTTTCTTCTCTTTTTTCATGCCTACAGCAAGGAGGGACAACGCTACGAGTCATATGCAGCTCGGCCGAAAGGAAATATCGTACGTGCTAAAAATAAGTGGACAAACAATGAGGATAAGAGATGCCAAAGAATAAAGGAGGATATGAATTTCGTATATTCTTGTGCCGAACTTGGTTTTATTTCGTTTCAATGCTCATTGGGTGCGTTTGTGAACCAAAATTTTACCCTCTAAAATTTTAACACAATATATTACAATATAATCTCTCTCCCCCCATCAAATCATTACTATTTACTACAAAAAAATATAAAAAATTACCTCTTCATTTTTTCACTAAACCCAATACCTAAAATTTTAACAACACTAAAATTTTACAACACAAACACAACATTAGTCATTTCTCGTCCCATGACAACAATACTTTCTGTGCGTTTAGAACAACAGGAGAACCTTTCTTGCTTTTCTCCACAATCTGCTTGATCAATTGCAGCTCAATTTCGTCATCAAAATCGCTACTTTCATCTTCACTTGCACTAATAACATCGTCCAACACCTGAACCTCTATTGGGTTGCCTCCAAATCTTCTCATCTTGCTAGAAAAGAATTCCATGGAAGAAAAATCGTTGTCGATTGCAAGATGTGGAATGGAACCACCTATCCCACTATTTTGATGCGTATGTGTAGGTTGATCCGATAGATTGAAGCCCTCGTGATGCATATTTTCATCAAGCCCGAATGATAGATCATGGCCTTCTGAATCGTCCTTAATTATCTCTATGTAAGCCTCATCATCTTTTGCATCTAGAGCTTCCCCTGAGAGATGCATCACCAGCGGCTGGGCTATAGGATTGCATTCTTTAGCGACTGAACTTTCTGGGGTAAAGGAACATTCCCGTTCACAGCTAGAGAACTTCTTCCAAGAACTCTTACGCTCTGATTCCATGAGGTTTAACTTCCTCTGGCTGTTTTCAAGGGCTGTCTCAAGCTCCTGTACACGTTCTTCAAGTCTAGATTGAATAACTTCGTGCAGATGGAAGCTCAGTTCTCGGGGTGAAACAGCATAGTTTCCAGAGTCAGGAGTCGTGTCATCCCTTGCATCTTGATTTGACTTGGGTTGTGCAACAGCTCGGTCATGGATCATGTCTGCCTTCAACTCACCTTGAGCAAAATCTGCTACAAAGTCTGGGTCAAGCTGCGCATATTTCAAGCTCTATTAAGAATATTACACAATACAAAACACGAAGATGGAAAGAAAAAAAAAACCCATGCAATCTATAGAGGAAAGAGTAATATGTGGCATTGATGAGAAAACTTCCTGGATAACTTCACATTCTTTTTCATTGGACTGTTAAGTAAGTTCCCATATGCTACACATGATTGCTTTCTTCAGCAGACAAAACAAGCTATTGAAAGGCTGGAAAAGGGACATGATTATAAATATTTTGATATTAGTTAAGTCTCCTACACTAAACAGGCTACAATCATTTATTTTATGGTCCCCTCTCAATGGAGTGCATTATGAAAACCAGAGTAGGTCGTGAATGGTACTGCTAAACGCCCAATCTAATGCAAACATTACACCACCATTGAGTGGTAAAGCAAAACACCCAGTCCAAGGCAAATGTTACAGAAACATTCCTACCTCAACAAGATCAGACAATCTTCTGTCCAAACTAGACGAACTCATGCTTAGCTCCAACCTCTCAAGTTCTGCTTCAAGCTCTGCTTCAATTTGACTCATCGGTTCTGACCTCTCCTCTGCCTTCTGATATGATGCTTTTAAACCATTACATTTTGTCGAACTATCTACATGCAGTTCGGCAGAAAATGAAGTTCGAGCCATGTCATAAGAGTTATCACATGCATCCTGTGACTTATAGTGTTCATTAGCTAGCTCCTTCACTGTCACAGAATCTTTCATCTCTAGTCCCTCTTGCAGATCTTGAACGAAGTTCTGAGTCTGCTTCAACAACTCTTTCAGCTTCTCTACTTCTTTTTTATTTACTATGAAAGAAGATATAATGCCAATTGAAATCCCGAGGCAGAATAGAATTTGACCATCTGGTAACCCTGATGAGGGTCAAAGTATCAGCACCATGACATTAATTTTAATACCACCACTAAAACAGTACTACAATAATAAATCAGAGGAGTATGGGAAACAATCGAAACCCAATTGAATGGAATGTCACTCTATTATTGTCTAACACAAAGAGTTCCAGCAGATATCTTAGTGGGACCTTTGTACAGTTTATTGAAGGAAGTATTCCCACAAGCTTGCTTCATCAGCGTGCAAAGTGCACTGCCATGCCGAGAACCATTGAGCAAGGACATCATATTTAAATAAACAGAAGGTTCTCTAAATTCTACAGCTTGGAATTTTCAATGGAAGGGCAATGCAGGACAGATTTCTATCACCACATGTGAGATACAATCTTGGATTTTAAAGAATTAGGATTGTTTTGCAGTGGTTTGTTGTGAAAAGATTCAGGAATGGTAAGGATTTAGTTAAATAGTAATTTGGGAAAATATTTGTGGGGATCTGGAGGTTTAAACCCATCATTGTAGAAGATAAATCAAATATGAACACAGTAAAAGAAAGATAACAAGAAGAAAAGGAGAAATGCCTACGGATTTCATACATCAAAGAAGCTTCAAAAGCTGCAAGAAAAATACTGTCAATGTCTAAATAAAAATTACAGATTAAAAGGCTTTGTACAGGTAGCGGACAGGAACTAAAGCGTTCCACCGTAGGTAGGTGGGCAAACTTCTATTGCAGAACCTAACAACAGTGTGCATGTCATTTGCAAGCATCTGAAATTTTTCAACTTTACAAAATACATAAACCCATTCATTTCCTTGCTTTCTTGTTTACACAATCTTCTCACAGCATTGAATCTTTCTTATGAAAAAAAGTAGCATATAAGCAGCTTGATGCACGTGTTTATATATGTCCCAAGGATTTATCAAACTAAAAACATTACCTCTCAATTGCCCATAAGTCGCAAAGAAGTAGATGGCAGAAAAAGAAGAGTTCAATTTTTTAAGCTGTGAATGCATTGATTAGCCCAGTTCTGATGAAATAGTCTCAGATAGCTAGAAAAAGACGAAGAATCCAAGGGTCCAAAGTCCTAATCTATTTTTTTTTTTTTAACAATACTACTAATATACAAAACCAAAGGAACCGGTTACAAATATGGGGGGTCAAATCCAGCATAGACCCAAGGAAAATGATAGAGAAGCTCATGAGAATGGGGAACACATCCCTCAAAAGAAGAGGAAGCAGCCCAACGAGCTAACTGATGCGCAAGAGAGTTGGAGCTTCATATTCCCAGTAGCTCCCCACTTTGTCATTGCCTAAGGCGATGAAAACTCCAGCAATGCAGAGAGCTGATTTCAAAGTCGCAGCATCTATGGTTTTGACGAGGATACTTACAATCTTCCAGGACTATTTGAGGCTTTAGGGATCAATGCAAAAGTTGACATTACAACAGGATTATGTGGCAGTGAACTCAGTTCTCGAATTGAAGATAATAAAAATAAGTACCTCTACTTTCTTTCTTTGTTTACTTTCAAGCATCAAAGTCATAAGTATGACAAACTGAATTTTTTTTTGTTCCGGCGGGAGGGGGGGGGGGTTCAAAAAGTAAAAAACAAGACTTAACAATTGACACTAAATCAAATCTTGGACATGCATTCTACAAAACCAACTATTTCTTTCGTAGGTAAGGGAAGAATCTCAGCATTGACTAGAAGCAATTGAAATCACTATTAATTTCCTCACTAGATGGAGTAACATTTCGCGCATAGGTTATAATAAACAGTCAAGGAAATGAGAACCATACCATCTTGTGAGTGGACATGTTTTCCACTGACCATTTTGATGGAGCAGCTCGGTCTTCCATTCCCAACCTTTCCTGTCTCTTTCATCTTATTGGGGAACTCTAATGATCCGATTTCCAGTAGTGGAGGAATGCCACACACCTTTTCATTATTGTTCAAACAAGGTTCTTTGTGAACCCTATCTTCCTCAAGTCGAATTTGCTCACTAACAAGATGACCATTTGTTCTGCTGAGTATTTGGTTTCCATCAGTAAAAAATAATGGCCTCATAGCTGGTCTGGAAGGTGATGGAGGGGAACAACGTACATAATCTTCCATTTCAGCATGTTCCTTGTATAGCTGAGCCAACAGACAACTTTCCACGGCACTTAAGGGTTTAATAAAAGGTCCATATGAACGCTTAGTTCTAAGAGTGCTTCTATTCCTCCAAGAACGATGAAAAGAAGCTATCCCTGAAGAAGGACCTGGTACTGAATTAACAGAATTTTCACTTCTATCAGCGCTTAATCTACTTCCGGTGTCATGTGCTACTATGTTGATATTTGTTGAGCATCCTTGTGGTAAGCTGGATACTGAAAGTACAATGGGATCTTCACATGTTATAGAACACCCCAAATTTTCAACATCAAACCTACTAGTGGAAGCCACTTCTGCCACTGAAGCACAGTCTGTTCGGTATATATCAGAAGTTCTCCCATCAGAAACCCAACTTCTATCTGTAGAAACACCATCTCCTAGTTTCTTTTTCCATGCAAATCTGTGGCAGGGATGACCAGGGGGTTTAGACTTTCTAGCTTTAGAGTCCCCAGAAGAAAGTTCGGGCAAGCTATTCCCATCAATTGAGAGATTTTGCTGACACTTAGCTAAGCATACAACACCAGCAGCAACCGCAACTACCCACAAATCCATTTCCTCTCTCCCTTCCACAGAAACTACACTAAACAAACTCCACAACATAAATTTTACTCTTTGTTTTAATTCTCAGCACAAAAATCCCAAAGCCAACAATTTCCATGAGTCCAATACAAGATCCTGAACCTAAGATTCAAAATACCACCGATTCTTCCAGGCAAAAACTTGTTTTTGTCTGGAAAATTAAAAACCACTTCGATAAAAATAAACCACCAATCCAATTAGAGGAACCAAGTTTCCCTGTATCTCAATTTCCAGAATCAAATTATATCGACGCCATCATACATAATTCTTGAAACAGGAAAACATGCTCAAAGCTGTTGAGTGAACCGAACACAATCCAGCTTTTTCTAGCAATAACCAGTTGTTCTGCAACTACCCTAAACCAAAAAATTATAAGGAACCAAGATCACAATCATATCAAAACCAACTGAGACCTTCTTTCAATCTACACACTGAGAGCAATCAAACACATTCCCAATAACAACTACACCCTGGTAGGCGGCTATTTTTTAGCATAAATCAAAGGCCTAAAATCTACCCTGTGGGAAGGACCTATGTAGCCCCAGCAAAAAATCGATAAAAAAGAAAATAAACCCCCATTTCCTTATAGAAGTCCTCCCCCATTAGTACAATAAAAGGAACCAACCCAAGCAAGTATGGGGGATAGAACATCCACGCTACACCCAATCGAACAGCCTCTGTATTGCAAAACACACCAATCCAATGAACTGTTTCACAAATACCGGAACGCCACAGACGAAGTTGATGTACCGTATAAAAAGACAGCAGAATGGGATAATCTCTCAGTATGTTTCCGACATTGGGGACAAGAGCCTTACTTTTAAGGATGTGAGTTGTGAAACGAAATCTAAACAGACCCAACTTCGTAGAACAATGTAGCTGAATCTTGCTGCTTGGATTCCCCCGGAGGAATAAGGCCTGTTGCCCCGTTATCTTCACACACAGATAGACCACAGGTTATTACAAATAGAAAACGAGGGTTACGATTATACCAACAAATTGGATGCTTAAATAAATACATAAACCCAAAAAAAGGGACAAATTTCAATCTTTAATGTAGTTCAACCATCCTTATCTAAAATTGAAAGGTCGAAGTAATTTTACCTGCACTTTATTTTTTATTTTTTTAAAATACTCTTTGGACATTTCAAGATTTAGACAAAGATTTATAGTTTAACAAAGACAGATATCAAATTGAAATTTTAGATGGCATGTTGCAAAAAGATGAAATTTTAGATGACATGATGCCAAAAAGAAAATAAGTTGAATATATCCAAAGTTAACGTCTACTCCAAAGTCTTTGTTTTCGTCTTGCATAGCATACTTTGACTGAGCTTTTTTTTCCCACCATTTTTCTTAGTTTTGGAGAGAATTTAATTTGCAACTTCCTCCGACTACTCACCGGTCGCTTGTAGATACCTCTTTCTTTTTCATTAACCCAAGTTATTATATGCACTTTTTTTTCTTTTCCTTTTTAATATAAGAAAATGATTTATTAATTGTCATTATCCCGATCTATTTAAATTCGAATATATTCTCATTTTGCGGGTATTTCCTAAAAATAATAAAGTTTGTCAGTGTTCGAACTCATAATCTCTTACCCGCGTGAATAATGTTTATAAGTAGGGCTGAACAACCAACCAGTCGGTTCGGTTTTGAGCCCAAATCGTGGGCCGAACCGACTGGTTCGGTTCTAAGGAAATCCCAACCGACGGCTGAACCGCCGGTTGGGAGAACCGGCCGGGCCGACCAGGTTCGGGGGTCGGCTCGGTTCGATCGGTTGGGCCCAAATACTAGTTCCAACGTTTGGATTTAATTTAAACCAACTCTTAACAGAGAATTTATGGATAGTGTTTCATTTTATCGAGGGATATAATTTGCAGCTAATAGTCTGAATCTTCAGACTAACCTTAAGAGCAATTCAACAGGGTCAACAACATGGTCAGCCTCGGTTGAGAGCATTTGATTCAATGTAGATTACACCTCACTATCAAAAAGGATCTAAACACAAAAAGACAATCAAATCACAGCAAGATGTATACCATTATACCACCAGTGAAGAGAATCAAATCACAGCAACTAAACAACAACTAAAAAATTAGGTTGATTTACAACTAAGAAATTACCTAAATCAACTAATAAATTAACAAAACAAAGAAATTAACCTAAGTCAGTGAAGAAATTAAACACAACAACAAATTAACCTAAGTCAGTGAGACAAACCTTATTCACTACCACACAAATTCCACCATGCATATGGGGGAAGAACACTCCGAGATAGACAAAGTCACAAAGAGGGCCGAGGGAGAGTGAGAGAGAGAGAGAGACCACGTCGGCGAATGGGGGTGAGCTGCGGTGGGGGTGGCGGCCCAGGTTAACGTAAAGGGGGTCGAGGGTAAACTAAAGAGTAAAGACTAAAGAGGGTTGGGGTTGGGGGGTAAGGCGTACTGCGTAAGGGGGTGGGAGACATTAATAAATTAATAAATATTAAAAAACTAAAAAATTATAAAAATACCTCTCGGTTCGGTTCTCTTAAATTTTGGGTCGACAGCCGAACCGGCTGGCCTAAAGCCGGTCGACCCAATCGGTTTCGGGCCGATTTCGGTCGGCCGGGTCAGTTCCGGCCCAAAATTGTTCAGCCATATTTATAAGCAGCTTTCTACCACTAAGCCATCATTGAGGTCCCGCGTCTATTCGTATTTATTATATAAAATCTCATGCAAATTGTTTGTCTAAGAGATTTTTTAAATTATTTTATCTTTGGATAAAGGAATTTGGTGGGATAAACTTTTGGAGTTTACTACGCATTTGACTTTTAGCTTTTGTTTTTATTTATTTATTAGCACTTTTGCCTTTTGTCTTGCTATCAAAGAAGAAGAAAAAAAAAGACTTCCAAAACAAATTAGCTGCTAGTATTCCGCGGCGACTCGGGTCGGGAAAAAACACCTAATTCGCCAACCGATTTGCTCGCCCAACTCTCATGGCGCGTGGCACATTTCAGTAGGCTGTCGCTTTTGCAGAAGCCTGGAGGTTGGGTGCGGTAGAGATGATCCATTTTTGGGTGCAGCTAACGTGGGCTTTTTATATTTGGTGGACTGATTGAGTCCCTCAGCAACTTACAAATTTGAATGGATCAAGTTATCTAATGAGCCTCTCCCCTTTCACTGCGACTGGCCGCGGGAGGAGCGCCTCCCATCGCCCTCTCCCTCCCTCCCTCTCCCCTCTCTCTTGGTCAGACCAAATCTACCATTCTCTTCACTCTTCTGGTCTCCCTCAATAACTGTTTTCCACGCCAAATCTTGGCGTTTCAGGCGGATGTTGGTGGGCACGCGCAGGATGGATGAAATCAGCAACTCCTAACGTCCGTCTCGGTCTGCACGACCACCCCGCTCGCGCGTGTGCCACGCGCCTCCTCTTTTGTGGATTTGCTTGGGTTGTTCGACTTGTTTTCTTAGGGCCATGTTTCCTGAACGCTTTCCAGTCGACCGGTGTCCTTTTACTTTGAGTGTTTTGTTGTATTTCACTGGTGTACGTTAATTTTATTTATGCAATTTTTTGTCATGTATCTTATTGTCCATTTGTGTTGTTGTAGATGATCTTTCGGGGAAGTGGGAGTGAGGTGCATGACTACCTACTTTTCTAGAGAACGTTTTTTACAAGTATTTGGACCCGTTTAGAATCTATGAAACTTTGGATCCGTCTTGCTAAGGTCATTTTGACCATTTGGAATCTAGCCTTTAAAGTCGTTAAATGTATAGCCTTTAACGCTGTCAATGATGCTATAATGAGTTATTCTTTATATTCGATTTTGAAGGGCTGTAAGCACATTTGTTGTGAAATAAAATTCACGTTTACTTAGAAAAAAAAAAGTTATCTAATGAGCCCACTAGGATAGCCCATTTTGATTTATGTCTATCTCCAACCCAAAGCCCAATATATAGAAACTACCAAATTCGACAGCTCATGGAGATACTTCTTAAAGGAGCCACAATAAATGAATATTAATATATATCACCCCACGTTATTTGTACTTCTATATAAATATTGATCCCACGTGTAACATTGAGTATATATAGTGAACCAAAATGAAAATGAAAAAACATACATTTTATTTTTGCCTATAAACTATCAGGATATTATTACATTTCTCCCTGACAATCACCATCCTTAAGTAATTAATTTAGATAAAAAAAAATGGCATTCTTTATCAGCAGAATAACATATTTACCCTCACACAAATTATAATAGCCAAAAATTGTGAAGGTAAAATTAATATTTATTGAAAAGGATATTTATTTCGATTTAAATTTATGGAAGGATGTGCAAAGTCTATAATATACATATTTGAAAGATGAAATATAATGAAATTTGATAATTTGAGTGCAAAGTGTTAAAATTATAACAGTTGAAAGGGAGAAAATATATTTGACTCAAAATGAATATATAGAAAATTAGCAACAGAAGAAATATGTATTTCACAGATTTGTCCTCGTTGAACTCAGCTTTCAAGCTGTTACCACGTCTCCCCAGCCTGAGATTGAAAAGTTGGTTGGATGAACCAGCGTGCGCAGACGGAGAGTTCGTTTATTTAAGGAAAGATATAGAAAAACGCTTAAAACCATGCAAGGCCTTCCGTTCCTCAGTTTGTGATAATTATAATCTCTAACCTTCCACTATTGATTGAGGTAAAGGTAGAGAAGGAGTCTCGGGGTAGTGCTCGGCGCATTTGAGCTGGAGCCAGCAATCTCTTGGCACTTTGGGGGGATGCTTGCTGTTTCAAACTGAGTTCCGCCGTTCATATACGTATATCGGTCTGACCCCATTCATTCTTTTCTTTCTATGATGCATTCAATCTTTCTAGCACTTTGGGGTTGCTAGCTATTTCAAGTTGAGTTCTGCACTCCAAACGTGTGTATCTTGTTCTTTCCTTTCTATGGTACATTTACCTTATATCTCATCTCGCCTTTCTTTTGATTTGTCATGTTTATATCTCAGCAACCACCATGTTTCTGAGTCTTTCTGTTTGGTTTTGTTGACTTATGTGCAAGTTAACACGCTTGAAATTTTGCTTTTCTGTGCTCTTTGTATACAGCAAGTAGCTTGAAATTCATTGATAGGTCAAAGTTTGTACCGAGAAAAGAAAAGAACGAGATTGATTCTTTCACAATTATGAGATAAAAAATTGTGTTCTTTTTCGCAATGTACAAAAACATTATGCCACTTTTTCACTTGGATGGAAAGAAAGTTGTCGGTGAAGGCCTTAAAAATGGTTCTCTGTACTCTAGCAGGCAGAGACAAATCCTGGCCTCCATGCTGACAATGATATAACTTGCAATCCCTTAGTTACCAATCCATATCATCTCCTTTAGATTTGGAAGAAATATTGAGATGATTTCAGATTCAAAACCACGAATTCTTGCGCCAACACTTGAAAGATCTAAATGAGGCAAAACAGTTTGGCAGAAGAATTCCACCATTTGATTGGTATGTGCCTACGTGAATAGAAATGGCTTATACATTTGTATGTCATGTAAGTATGTAAAAATGAGTCAATGTGTCCGTTTGGTGAATAGTCATCTCCCACCACCTAAATGGAAAATGGTTAAGCAAAAGGTTTACTGCAAGGGCGTGAGGACAAGGTTATGTTAATATAAATACTGAGTTTTAAGATGCCAGTAATTTAGTATAATAATTTGCCCGAATTGCAATCATAAGCCTATTTCTGTTTCATTTTGCACTTCTTCCTTCTATTTTGAACGACATAATGTTCAATAATGTCAGGTGTTACTTGTTAGCAGTTCCTATCGTGGGATCTGATTAAGGATGTGGAACTATTAGGGATCTTGGGACACATCCAGCCTCGATTTTTGACCGGTGATACTTCTACCCCTGGGCAAACGCTAGTTCACTCATCTGTCATCTTCTGCCCCTTCAATGGCGGAAACCTGGTTATTGGATACAAATGCAAGCACTATCAACAACCAAGAACTGAGCCATTACAATGGCATGGGACCTTTGGAGCAAGAACCAAAACAAACAGTATCGGTAATGGAGCCTGGAAATGGGTGCAACATAGAGATTGATTTGATGGCACATTTTGCTCCCGCCCTTGTGGAAACTACCATTTTCACTCCACACGAAAACTTGAGCATCTCATCATCGCCGTCCTACTTCTCTATGTTTGAAGCGACCTCGCACTTGGCTGCAAATGCTACCACTGAGTCCCCCGCGGGCACTGCTAGGCCCATAAAGCTTCACGATGACGCAAGCACATGACTTTTGGTAGTATTGGTACCTGAATCAAACCATAATCTTTCAGTTATGGAACCTGGAAAAGGGATAAGAACAATCAGTGATCTGGAGACAATTCCTGATACAACAATTGGTGAAGATGATCTCTCTACGTACAAAAAGTTAGAGCCCTCATCATCATCGTCCTCCAGCTCCTTATCATCTGTCTCGTCATCTGAAGACCCCTCGGAAATGAGTGCAAATGCAACCAGCGATCACCTTGAAGGCAGAACAGGCCTCCCCAGCCGTGATGAGGACACTCAGTTAGCTTCAACTTATAGCAATGAGAACATCCCAATCAGCTCTGCAGCCAATCATGAACAACATAATTATGGATTGGCAGAGATGCCACCAGTAGTAGTTTCTGGTCCTAGTAATGGATCAAGCTCAACTGATAAGTCAGCAACACAATTTCCTCCAGTGCAGGTGATGGAGCGATCTGGTGATTCTGATTCTTCTCCGCAAAGGATTCCCTCCTATGTCTTCGCGAGAACTAAATCTACAGCCCCTATGGAATGGAGTACCAATTCCACTGAATGGTCGTTTAGCATTCACATGGGGAACATGAGTTTCACCAAAGACCAAGTCTTTTTGTTAGGGAAATCTGGTGAGTTGAGTAAGCCTGGGGAAATATCGATATCCGGGTTGTTCATTGACTTGTCGAGTAACCTGCCTCCAAGGAATATATCAACCGAAATTGGCCAAAAAAGTGTTACTTCCGATGAGGGTTCTACAGCAATGGGAGCAACAGCTGCAGAAACAGTCATGGAAGTTATGAAGGAAAATGCAGCAGATCACACCAAAGCTAGTCCATCTCTTGCTGGGAAAGCCTCTCCTTCAGCTAGCATTTCAGCTTCCGATGGGAGCACAAATTCTTTTGCTTTTCCAATGTGAGCATGGATGCTTTGGTTATCTTAAAACTAATTGACGTTGCACCTCTAGTTATCTCTAAGCTTTTCTAGATCTTAAGATTGTGAAATTATCTAGCTTCTCCAAAGAAAACACCACTTATAATAACTTATAAACCATTTCATTCAAAGAAACAGAAACCTAAAATAAGTACTCCTAATTACCTGATAGAATCTTCTTTAACTTCATATGCGCCTGACATTATGAATGTTTAATGGCATACTGAGCAAATAGCTGAATTCGTGTGTTTTGTTTATGAAGATTGTTAGGGGATGGGGATAAAAATATGTCTCTGAAGCCAGGTCCAGAGAAGCAAAAGCAACAGTCAGGCCCATTGCCAGTGCTGCAGTCGGAGTCACAGCCAAAAAACCCTAAAGAAACAACAAAAGCAGTTCAGAACCAAGCGGCAACCCGGAATGTGGCACACAACAGATGGCTATCTTGCTTCTCTTGTTACCCTTTCTGTTCTTTAGGATACTGAATCCTTTTAAACTCCTTGGCTGATTCAAAGTCTTGGGGGTAATGGCCCTGCAGAAGGTTTGCACACTTGTGCAGATACACACGTCGCCTCAAACACCATACACAAAGCTAAAACTGCAGTCCTCTTTTTATGCATTTGTAGCGTTGCAATTTCCACCTTATACGAGGATTCATAGTCAGTCAGTCAGTCTCTCATTAGGAGAAACAAGAAGAATCAAGGAAGCAATGGTCAAGGGGGATCTCCAGCAAAACAAGAGGAGTTCGTGTTTCCAGATGGAGTGAAAGCAATTTCCATGATTGCTTTACTTTTACTCTGTTTTTTCCTCCTCTCTTCATACGTTACATTGATGATTGGAAGTTTTACTTATACATGCGCATAATTTTTTTTTAGATAAATGCTACAAGCGAAAATCAAATTAGTATTAGTGATAACAATAATATAAAATTAGTCCCTCTGGTCCCACTTTCATTTGAGTTTGGTTCATTCATTAGAGACTAATTTTATACTTTTGTGAGATTTGTGAGATCAGAAAGACTAATTTTATGTTTATGTTATCACGATGACTAATTCGATTTTTTCATATACCACGAGAATTGATTTTATATTTATCATTTTTTTAATAATAAAATTTGTCATTTATTGTGAAGACGGTATACCGTACATGTGTAGAACCATAGTTATTATTTAGGGTTATGTATCTATTTGGTCTTTGGGTTTTGACCTATTTTAATAAATAGCTTTTGGTTTTTAAATTGATTATTCAAGTTATTGAGTTTGTAATTTTTATCAAATAATTAATTCCCTTAAGTTTTTATTATAAAGTTAATAATTCATATGTTAATTTCAATCATAAATTTATAATTTGTTTATTTAAAAAAAACAAACTAAATTATTTTGATTATTTTAAAAAATAAAAAAGGAAAAATTATAAATAATATTATTTTAATTTTGTGTGACATATGTCAATTTATGATTGAAATTGACTTGTGAACCATTAATTTTAAGAATAAAATTTTAAGTGAATGACTTATATGATAAAAATTATAAAATTAGAGACTTCTATTATCAATTTAAAAATAGATTTGTTAAAAAATTCAAAACCTAATGACCAAATTTCTTATAATAGGATATAAATAGAATTACCAGAATATATTCGTCATAATCCTGCAATTTCTATTTTTCTTCCTTTATTTTTTTTTCCTTGATCCCGTCTGTATTCTAGATGTTTTTCTGTTTGCACTTTGCATACCCATTGGGCCGAGAGATGACTCGGGCGGTCCACGTAAAAACCCAGCCCACATTCGTAAAATGGGTCCAATATGAGGCAAAAAGGATAAGACCGGAAATTCGATACCGCTTGCGGGCAAAAATTACTGTTGGCGCCAACCCTCAGGGTTAATATTAAAGAAACACATCAAAAAATTCCAAAAATCGGAAGCTTTGCCGCGTAAAAAAGCCCAATCCGCGGGAGAAAGACAAGGCAGAAAAAGAAACCAAATAAATCAAAAGGATTAGTTCCCGCCAAGGTGCAGAGGGTACAAAACTGTTCTCTCGCTCTCTCTCTCTCTATTCGCCGTTTTTTCTTCGTGTCTCGTTGATCAATCAGCCAGAGAGAAATATCTGGAAGAGTAAAGAGGGTTCTTACAGTGATAGATAAAGGAAGAGAATGGCAACACAGGTGAGCCCGGATGCGATCTCGACCATACTTTCCAACCCGTCACCAGAATCTTCCTCCGAGGTCCCTGAGATCGTCGTCCAAGTAGTGGATCTCAAGGCCACTGGAACTGCCGGTAACCGTTTCATGTGAGTTTTCCCCTTCACTGTCACTGCCTATAGAAGTCTTATTTGATCTGGTGTCAACCTTGTCATTGAGCCTTGTTGTTAAGTTTATTTTTATTTTTCGTATGAATATTTTGTTTTGTTTAGTTTTTTCTATTACTTTACTTGTAGTCTTTTTTGCCTTTAGTTTTGGGGCTTGATCAATTGAAGCTTTTTATTTCACCACAGCTCATACGTAGATCTGGATTCGTAGGCTGCGAGATTTGGTTGCTGGAAAATTATATCAATATTGGATTTAGATCTGTTTTTTTCATTTCAATCTATTGGCAAGATGCATGTAGAAATGCCCGTATTTCTAAATAGTACGGCATGTAAATTTGAGATGATGTTTTTGTGGGTTGTCTTCTTTCCTCTCGGGCTTCTAAGTTCATCTGCATCATGGCTGGAACGTTTTTTTGGTGGTATCACAGAACTTGGTTACCTAATTCTGAGTTTCTGAAGCTCTTTCTCGATACTCTGCTTCTAGGTTTTCAGCTAACGATGGAAAGAGGAAGCTAAGGGCGATACTACCATCAAACATGAGTTCGGAGGTGATGTCTGGAAATATTCAGAACCTGGGTCTAATTCGAGTTCTTGACTATACTCTCAATGACATCCCAAATAAGCCTGACAAGTAAGCATCCCTTCCAACAGAGATCCAACAAAACTGATGTCTATTATCTAAAATTATCTTCTTCTGCAAGCCTAAATTAAACAATCGTTCGCTTGGGGTCTTAAAAGTTTTGTTATCTTTCAGATATCTAATTGTCACGAAATGCGAGGTGGTATCTCCTCCGCTTGAAACAGAGATCAAGAGCGAGGAGACTGGCATTTTATTGAAACCAAAGCAAGAAAATGGTCTCAACACTGTGGTGAAGCAAGAAAACGAGATCAAGAGTGAGGTGAAAAGCGAAGGACCTGGCATCCTTTTGAAGCCGAAGCAGGAGGTATTAGCTAAATCTGCCGCTCAGATTGTGCATGAACAACGTGAGAAGTAAGTTGCCATGCCCTGTTTAATGTGAATTTCATTTTGGACTACATGCCCAATTTTTTTGTTTTGTTTTTTATTTTGAACTGTAGAGTTTTAGATAGCACTTGCAATATGCTATTCCTTGTTCAAGTTTTAAATGTGCCCAGGACTTCATGAAGGTTCTTTGTCTTATTGAAATTCAGTATGGCCCCTGCTACACGGATGTCCATGACGCGTAGAGTTTTTCCTCTGGTATCCTTGAATCCTTACCAAGGCAGCTGGACCATCAAGGTCCGTGTTACAAGCAAAGGAAATATGCGTACCTATAAGAATGCTAGAGGAGAAGGCTGCATCTTCAATGTGGAGCTAACAGATGAAGATGTAAGCCATTCGCAATAGAAAATCTATGCTCGAAATGTATAATTTTCCTTTTCATTAAATCTTGCCGGTTATAGGTTGTTTTCAGTAGTTGTCTGCTAAATGTGATACTTTGATTCAGGGCACGGAAATACAAGCAACAATGTTCAATGAAGCTGCGAAGAAATTTTACGACAGGTTTCAATTGGGGAATGTTTATTACATTTCAAAGGGTACTCTACGTCTTGCAAACAAGCAATTTAAGACAGTGAAAAATGATTATGAAATGACATTGAATGAGAACTCTGAGGTAGAAGAGGCCCGCAGTGAAGAAGCTTTTGTTCCTGAAACAAAATTCAATTTTGTCCAGATTGATCAGTTAGGTCCTTATGTCAGTGCTAAAGAGCTTGTGGGTAAGAACCCGCTCTTCGATTTATTACTTATTTCTCCACGATGCTATCCTTTCTTTCCTTTTATACTAAATCTTCACGACAAAACATTTTTAGATGTTATTGGTGTTGTTCAAAACGTGTCTCCGACAATGAGCATCCGGAGGAAAAGCAACAATGAGACTATCCCAAAACGAGATTTTACCATTGCCGATGAGACGTAAGTATATTCTTTGTGCTGTGTGCTACATTCTAATTCTCCAGCGTTATGTTAAAACCATGGTTATCTGAATTCCAGAAAAAAGACAGTTGTCGTCTCTTTGTGGAATGAGCTTGCAACGGACATGGGGCAGCTATTGTTGGATCTTGCAGATAAATCTCCTATAGTTGCAATAAAATCCCTTCGAGTTGGGGAGTTTCAAGGTAAAATTTGTTTTACGCTTAACGGATGAAAGTATTTATGATACCTAAAGGAAAAGGGTTTCCTTTCGCAATGGTCTCTTTATGCACTTTCTCTAGCGAGAAAGGGAAAATGTTTCCATTTGTAATGTAGTCTGCATGTACTGTTTTAGGTATATCATTGTCAACACTGAGCAGAAGCACAGTGCTCGTAAATCCAGATATACCTGAAGCAAAGAAATTGAGAGCCTGGTATGTAGTTGCCGGAAGGCTATCCCCCCCCCCCCCCCCCTTCTTTTAGCCTTCTGACCATTGTTTTTAACCATACATTTCTGTTTCTGAACAGGTATGATTCTGAGGGTAAAGAAAGTTCAATGGCCTCTGTCGGTTCTGGTATGAGCCAATCGTTGACGAGTGGATCAAGGTCAATGTACTCTGACCGAGTCTCTGTTTCTCTTATAACCAACAACCCATCCTTGGGTGGAGACAAGGTATTCTATAATGAACTTTTTTTACTTAAAAGTACGCGCGCGCGCGCACAATCCCACTCCCACACTGCCACACATTGTTGTCTATGAAATAAATGTGCAGAAATGATTGCTGGCATTGAGATAATAATTTTCTGTTGATTGTTTTATTTTTTATTCAGTCTGGATAATCTGGATTTTGTCCCTTTTGGGCAGCCTGTGTTTTTCAGCATCAGAGGATATATCAGCTTCATCAAGCCTGATCAGACTATGTGGTACCGTGCGTGTAAAAGTTGCAACAAAAAAGTGACAGAGGCTTTGGGTTCAGGGTATTGGTGCGAAGGGTGCCAGAAAAATGAAGAAGAGTGCAGTTTAAGGTGAGCCTTGAGAATTTCTTTTGGAAGCTAGCATTGCGCAGTTTGATACAACTAGAACAAATATGCGAGTTGAAGTTTCACCTAGCTTCTAATATTCTTTTCTGTTTCTTTTTCTAGATATATAATGGTAGTCACAGTTTCTGATGCAAGCGGCGAAGCATATGTGTCTGTCTTTAATGATGAAGCAGAGAAAATTGTGGGGTGCTCTGCTGATGAACTTGATAACCTGAAATCACAGGTAAGCCTACTGATGACAATGATGCAACTCGTCAAACCTAACATGTAAACTAAGTGAAACGTTTGGAAACTAATTCCCAATTCCTTCATCATGTTGATATCTTCAGGAGGGAGAAGAGAATTTATACCAACTAAAACTGAAACAAGCTACATGGAATCCTCATCTTTTCCGTATTAGTGTTGCTCAGAATGAGTTCAATAGCGGAAGGAGGCAAAGGATCACAGTTAGGGCTGTTGCTCCGGTTGATTTTGCTAATGAATCAAGATTTTTGCTGGAAGAGATATCGAAGATGAGAGTTTCTGGTTAGGGTGGTCTAATTCGTACAATTCTAATGATGCTTTCTAGGCAAAATATTCCTTCTTATGATCATATCCCCCCGGATTCTACTAATATCAGTTTCCTTGTCGGGTGGTGATAAGCCTAATCTTTTTTGCTTTGCTAATCGGTTCTGGCACAGTTGCTTGTAATATATGTTCTTTCAGGTGATTAATATATGTCGTTTTTTGTATTCTGAGGATGCACTTGCGATAATTTTTATTATCAAGATCCCTTGTATGCTGTGACCTGTGAGGCAAAGAGTTGTGATGGATGGTTGAATGCCGATACATCAATCTGGGCCTTGCAACTACTTCCCTTAAAGAAGAGTTTGCATATATCCGATTGAATTGCTGTCGTTCTTGTGCTATAAACATTGAAGCATGGTAACTCGTGCGTAAATCCATAGCGTTGGACTGTCTCTCTCCCCAAAGAGCATTTTTCGTTGGTTCTTTGCAGAATTTTCACATCATTTCTCAAAATTGGCAGTTACTAAACCAATTAAAATAGGCTTGCAATTACACCCAAAGTCTCTATGCTATTGAAAAGTTGCAAATAAGCTCTCGAGGTAAGAAAAATGATAAATAGCTCCCTGAGTTGATATTCTGTTAAAAACAGGCCTTTTCGCTATTTTTTAAAATATGGTGCAGGATAGACTTTTAAATCTCCCACTTAAACTATTCAAACTTAATCTGAAGAAGACTAAATCAAATACAGAACGGGATAGAATTTCCTTTTTAATCAAATGGACAAGGGGACTGCATCATCTAGACCCACAAAGAAACTGACTGCAAGCCAAGTTCAACAATTGGTATTGATTATCTTGAACCGATGGTAGAATAATCAATTATTGGCTGGGAAAACGAATGAAAAATTACTTCAAGCGATCAAGATTCAAGTACACGTTATTGTACACAAACTGCATATGAAAAAGATTATGATGTCGTTCCTCCTAAGATTTGCTGTCTCATACTTTTTCATATGAAGTGATCATTGCTGCAATTTTGTGCAATAGTTTAGATGCTCGGCGGCTGTCGCTGTCATTGGAAGAAAGAGAAGAGGTCCATTCCTGATAATTGTTGAGGCTGCCGGTGAAGTCTGTAAATAGTCCATCAACTCCTATCTTGTTAATCCAGAAATCATATTCCTCATAGGGGTCTTGATGGAAGTTTAAGTGTAAGAACTGGTTCTCGTTACGGTAGGTGTATGGGTGCACCTGCATTGAGATCACCATGATAAAATTGCGATTCAGACACAGGCCTTGTTAAAATTATGTTTAGAGAAAGTCAAGGTTTCTCCACAAAAGGAATCTGAAAGAAGAAAATGAAATAAATGAACACGTGCAAACAGCAGTGGGTGCTCATGAGAACCTAAAAAATGTCACGTTTCTGAAGAAAATAAATAGTGGATTTGCCGCTAAATGGTGGATTGCAGGGTCCCAATATCTCACTCATCTTACAACCAAAACAATAAACTGAGATCCGACCAAGTTCACCACCCAAACCCCAGCAGTATGCCTCATCAAGACTGTCTGTCAAGAAACTCTCACACAACTTTAGGAGTGTGAACGACTTTTGAGTCAATTTGATTTCTCTAATGGCAGATTCAAAAAATACATAAGGTTATGTTGTTCAGTGATTATCCATTGTTATGTTATATGGTGTTCCATTCATCCTACATTTTTCTCTTTAATGACAAGGTCGATATGTACACCCCCATATAACCGTTCCCTTATCTTAACTCATGCAATTCGCTCTCACCCCCAGTCTATTTGTATAATGCTTGGACTGCTGTGCTACAACAGCATTGCCCAGGCTCAGTGATTAGGGTGGAAACCGTTCAGGTATACTACTAATTTTGTCCATTTAATTTGTAACTACATCACTGAGTGCTGCAGACTAGCTGAACGAAAAAGCAACTTCTTTTAATCTTGTTCTGACTTCAAGCTAAGACTTCCACGATTCAGTTTGATCAAAGATGGAAATTATCAAACAAAAAGAGAGCTGGCAAGACTGGTAAACAACTCAATACAACATTGAAGGAAAAGGACTCTTAGCTTTGTTTACGGTGAATCACTCAAAGAATACAAGCATTTGATGGAAGAAATATACCTGTAGGTTATGGGAGTGTGCTCGAGCAACAAGATCAGTAGGTGTTTGCAAATAATTATCTTTAACAGGAACCACTGTGTCCTTCCAAGGTCCAATGCCCACCACATATTTCTTAATGTAGTCAAAGTACCTATCCGATGTAATTTCCCAGTATGACTGCACATCATGAGCGTAACCTTTATTCCTTGAGGAACTAAATACAGAAATTTCAAAAAGGAAGAAAGAGATGTACTGCATAAACCACAGACTGGTAAACAAATTTGATACAAACAGTCGAGGTAAGAATGATATCAAATACCATTATTCATGGCCACAAATGAGTTATGAAGATGTCAAATATCTTCCAACTTTGAACTCATGGAAACACTTTCTTTTAGGAAGGTATTGAAAAATTTACGACCATATGATAGAAGGTAACTAGATAACTTTTACTTTAGGAGAGAGGGTATTGTAGACATTCTTGTTTTGACAAGAGGTACTTATATTAGACAATGTTGTTTTGCAGCTACAGACAGTTTAACAGGAAAAGAACAGTTGGGGGTTTCAGCAATGATTTTAGCCAAAACAGAAAGGTAAAGGGGGTGGAGAAGTCATTTTCTGGTGCCTTTGTAGATACGGTATGACGCGGGCTCTGGGAGCTACTGCACAGAGGTTGCTTTTTTGTAACATCCTTATGATCTATACATGAACACCCTATGCTTTTTTTTCTTCCCTAACCACACATGATGTATACCCTCTAGTATATCATATTATATGTTTACCATTAATGATATGTTTACCCAAGATTACATTCCACATTTGCAGACAAGTTGAAAAAAAAAACTTGAGTAGGTTGTCCAAAAGGGGTTTACACCAGGGAGAACACAAACCTGATTAGTGTCTTGAGTTGGGATAGTAATATCATCGATCAACAAGATCTTTGGTAAGTCTGTCAGATTTGATGCATAGATAAGTGAAGTTGGAGCAAATGACTGGATAAATGCAGGTTGTGCCAACCACTCTTTTGACAAATATGATCCCTTGTATCCGTATTTCTTAAGTGTCTCCACAAACTTATCCTCAAATCTCTTACCACCTGGCCACTTCACCTGTTGATGGTATTAACTGATATGTTAGTGGACGTGGGATACCATCGGAAATGTAAAGTATGGTAATAAATTTTTGCCTCCATATTTTCAACGAATACAAATGAATAGCAACTTTATTCAAGCTCATTTTGGTTAGGTTGGGGAGAAGAGGGGCTCTAATCTCAATAAGTCCTAAAGCAACCAATTTTTAACACCACAACATTTTTTTTTTCCGCGGAGTTTAGGGAGAAATTACTCACATGCTGGTTGATTAACACTGGATTCTTGATCTCTGGATATATACCAACAACTCTGGGAGCCTCTAGTGCAATCAAAATGTACTCTTCAAAGGTAATAATAGTGAACTGTCCTGAGAAGTAGACCAAAACGAATATTAGCTAACTACTTTCATATCTGGCCAGAGACCGACCAAAGGCAAAATATTTTCTTTACAAAGTAAAACAAAACATAGAGATTCTAATACGCTGAAATTCAAAACATGTGTAGGAAATCACACACGGGTTCATAATGGCGGGCAGATAAAAGCAAAAAGTTTGAAAAGAAAAGTTGGTATAAGTGTTCGGCTGTGACTGCAATGCATGTCCAGATCAAGTGATTGTATGAAAAATAATTATTTAAATGCTACATTTCTTTTCCTTTCCATTGACAGTGTCATTGGCTTTTAAAATACAAACAATCAGAAAGGGCAAAGAAATGATAACCCAAAATTTACGTTTGATCTGGACATTGGTAATCAGAAAAATAAGAAGAAAGGGATTCTCACAGTAATTAGAACTAAGACTGATGTAGAAGATGCATATACTTAGACAAAAAATGGCAACCTGTTCTCGGAAAGTAAGACCAATTATATCCAATTATTAAAGAAATCATCTAAATTTTGAATTTCCTTTCTCAGGATATCTAACAAACTATGAATAACAATTACATGGAGCAGTAGATAATATTTATAGCATCAAGTGAAACAAAAAAAATAGGGAATTTAATAAGCCCAAATATATTTATCTGAAAAGAGAAACTAACCATTATATTGTTGATCTCTAAATGGGTACCTTTGCCTCACCCGCAGTGACTTGAGTTCTTTCAGTGTGAAATCAACTGCATATAAATGTGATAATCTTAAATCCTTTTGAACTTAATTAAATCTTCTAACAGGACAACCTATAATAGGCGAAAAGGGATGAAGACAAACCATGATGATTGTACACACACAAAAACATTTGTACACAAAGAGCCAGTTTAAAGTTTGTCAGGTACTTATGCATTAAAACTTAACCTTGTAGCAAGCAAGACTAAACTAAAGGGCTTGTCACCAGAAACTATGATAAAAGGAAGTTGCAAGCCAGGTGGTTTCCATACCAGTGAAAAAGCCTGTGGTGTTGACCCCTTGGACTTCATAGGTCCTTTTACGATTGGCAAACTCCTTGTGTTGATAAATATCAGTGGTAGCATCAAGTGTTACATCATGGAAGCATATAAGAAACCCATCTTTGGAAGATAGGATATCTGTTTCAATGAAGTCTGCACCCTCTTCAATAGCTCTCTGCAAGAATGAATCATTTTTGTGACACATATTTTTGAGGACAGAGAAAGGTTCATGAAATTAATTTAGTAAAAATTTCAGCGACCATTATTAATTTCCACTAGGACATTTCTCCTAATAATAGTGTGATAACAGTGAAAGGAGAATGTATGTTATATCCCACTAGTAAGCAAGTATATATGATAAGGACACAAGCACATTCGTTCATGTGCCCAGACACATATGGAGCTAGAACTCTATCTCACCCACACCCCACAAAAAGCCCAACATTTTATGAATAAACTCTGATTGCTTTTGATTCATGTACTAGCTTAAGTAACCAAACGATATGAATGAGATCATTTGCAAATATGCGAAATTGGAAAACTTTGGGCAGCATGAACTGAGCAATCTCAAACTCGCACCTATGAATAAAATACTTGAAGAGTACAGAAACTTTAGGGAGGAATGCCCGCATTTACCATGTATGCAGGAGCAGTTTCTTCAGGAAGCTCTCCATTTGAACCTCGATGTGCTATGTTGTACGGACGGAACGTTTGGAGAGGCTTTCTTGTGCCCTCAGCTTCTTTACTAGGAAGTGGATAGAAAGGCCTTGCAGTGCACCCAACAATGAGGAATAGAAATACCCAAGGGGTAAACCCTACAAAGTGGAGGATACCAAAACAAATTATCAAATATGTTCACCTAATAATCAGATAAAGCCCTTGATGAATTGGCACGGACAGATGCGTAGTTCCCCCACACACAAGCGTGGGACAGAAAAAGTGAAAAAAACTTGATCTGATAATAATAACCATCAAATAGCGAGACATTACCTCAATATAGTCATACATATGCTAGCAAGGAACCACAATTAATATGCATATGGTCAGCCTTCGTTAGTTAGGCAAGTTGCCATAGGCTATGCCTTAAATGTTCACCAACAGAACAGAAGACTAGGAGAATATGTGTTAGTGATGTATAAAACTCTTGGCTATTCTTTTATTTTACTGGAGTTAGTTTAAGATTGTTGCACATCTTGGACTACTCTTCCAGAGTTTCTTGATAGAAAATAGAGACAGCCACTACATCATGCAGAGGTACTAGACCACAACTGGACTACTTTCGGAAGTACCTTTGCTGCAATAGTCATGGTGAGGAGTAATCAGAATTAGGATTGAAAATGTGTTCAAGAATAACAAACAATGGCTTGATCTTTGAGGTGAATCTCAAGGCTTACTACTTTACCGAGATTTTCGAGAGAAAACAAAAAGAAAAGGTGAATCAGTTAGCCATATAAGCTCTTCTCCCAATGGCTCACCTTTTGGCCCACTAGCTCTATCTCAGACCACAACTTGTCAAAGTAAAGAACCTCATCATTGATCCATATTAGTCAGTAGTTGTAACAAGAAGAGTATTTAAGGATGAAGGACTACATGAAGCAACAGACCAAGGTCGCCATTTGCTTTACTAACGGAAAACAATCATATTAATTCTCACACTAAGAGCCCATCTCTCTAAGATGAAAAAGAAACGCATTTCTCTCTAATTACCCCCTTTTTCCATATTTAACGGATGATACCATGTTATACTTGGACTGAGCTCTAGGAGCCCATAACCATGCCCAAGAATTAGTCCAGGACCATTATTTGCCAAATGCCAAGCACAGCGGCATGACATACTTTGATTGGAAACATAGTGAATAGCAAGTTCCCAATCCCACGCAACAACTTTTGGCCAACGATTGTTCAAACTGAATGCAAAATGACGGTAACGGAAAAGGTATTAAAAACAACAAAACAAGATAATGCAATAGCTAAACAAGATCAAGAACAAGAACAGCAATATCATAAGCATATCAAAACACCCTACAACCTCAAAATTATAGCAAAACCTTCGGAACCCAGTAAGCATTCACAAACAATCCCTCAGCAGAAAGATCATGAAAGAATGAAAAATAAAAACCAATCATTAACGTTGCAATGGAGCTTACAGGGTGAGAAAGCCATGGCCATAGCGTTGGCCCGGCGTCCCTCTTATGTCTTCCTGATGTGTTCTTCGAGACTTGGGGTCAACCTCTTCTTTCTGATCAGTCGCGGACTTGGAGATTTTGAAAGATGGTTAAAAGGGCTCGTTTAAGTGTAAAACCTGGTAAGTATCGGGTGTTGCCGCGAGCTTTATATGTGGTGGACGGAGGTTTCGGTGCCGTGGATCATTCCGAAATCAGAGAATATTCTTTAAATAGTGCGCTTCAATAAGAGCATATTTCAAATTGACGACAGACTAGGATTTGGAAGAAGACAACACCATCTATCCACCGTCGGTCTCTCAGCGATAGGGCAAATGTAGGGTAGAGATCTGCTTTTCGGCATGAGCGATGAAGCCTACTGTTTTGTTAGCGGCTGAGTTTTTGGAGAATTAGTTGGCCTCGGAAAGAGATTGATTCTTGGAGGGACCAACTGACCATTCAGTTTTTTGACTAGACAGAGTCTAGATTTTGCCACGTCAGATATTCTATGACGTGGCAAGATCTGGGAGGCACGCCTAATGCCTGCCACCCGAGATAGCGGTCAACTAAGAACGGCATGTTCTTTACCGGGTAATTTTTTAAAATTAAAAAAAGTAGAAAATATCGGTAAGACCTAGAAGTCAAAGTCTCCGGCTACGGTCAACAAAGAAATAAAAAATAGGATCAGAAATATTTATTTATATAAAATGGAAAAAAAACATGCTTAGCACGAAGATTGGTACATCCCTTTTTGTGTGAAAAATGCCCTAGTGTCATTTATTTAAGTGCCTTTACTTGTGCCCAAATAATTTTATTTTAATATTTTTTTTCAAGGTGAAATAAGTACACCCTGTTACTCTGGATTTTTTGGGGGTTAAAATTTCCCATCAATATTAATCTATTAATTTGAACTTTGACAAACAATTTAAATCTCCTCTTCTTAGGCTCACATATGCACACTAATAATCATCTATTCTGCAGATTATCCGAGACTTACTAAACATGGTGCCTCAAGCTCCTAAATAAGATGGGAGAGAAGAGAAGAGAAGATAAAAGTGAAGAGTTGTTAGAGATTATAATTTAAATAATAAAATATTTCTCTTTCTATAAGTTGAAGTTTTTAGGATGAGTGATAAATTCACATGGTATCAGAGCCACGATCCTGAATCCGAGACGTGACTTTGTACGTAACCCAATTTCAATTAAATATTACATGTATTTTTTATGGAAAAAAAAATCAATGCAGTTGTACCCATGAAGCAGGGTTATGCTAAAAGTATTGTACTTTTTTAGAACAGATGTGTTTGGCGAAAGTTTTGGCTCACTATCTGATCTCCCAAGGAATGCTGGAAAATCTACACACTATCCAAGAGGGTAGTATATCCTTCCCTAGTAAAATCCACATCTGCAATCAGCGAGCAAAAACTTACGAATCACGGTGCTTGTTAGGGGTGTTCAAATTTGGGCTAACCGATAGGGCCGACCCAAACTGACTGAGGCCAATTGGGCTCGGGAGGGTTTTCAAGTGGCCCAGTTCGTTGCTTGTCCTAAAAAATTTAGAAACCGAATGGGCCAGTTTGGCCCTCAGACCTGGCTAGACACTCTCTGTTTCCCTGAGTGATGGAAATGGTTCAGCATTCGACTTATTTTAAGTAATGGTCAGCTTCTGGCTAATGTCAAGTTGGAACTGCATAGCGTATAGCCTTGGGGAAGGTGTTATTGGATTTGGGTTTCATCATCCTGAGGGTTAAGTTTTGACCCTCGTAGCTGCCCAAAGTGGCACCTCTAATGTTTCAATGCAGCTAATCTGATCTTCATAAGGGATGAGCTTCATGTTTGAGGAGACGAGTCCCAAACAAGGACCAGTAGATCATCAATCACCACACGCCCACAAGCGCAGCACCTTTTCCTCCTCCAGTGTGATCTAATTCTGACATGTTCTTAGTCCCATTGGACTATTGCTCGAGCCACTAGATGCTCCAACTCTGAAATATTGATATCAACTGCCAAACCTAGAAGCCAAAAGAAACGCACTCATGTTGTAAATCTAGCAGGCAGGGAGCATCAAAGATTGATTACACGAATATTTTCTCAACAGGAGGTCCAGGATTTGGAAATCTCATCATCACCTCATGGACATCTTCGATTTCCTTTCTGGTCCAAAAGATTTATTTGGGTCTGATTCATTTTGAAAGGATTTAATATGAAGATAAGCAACGATGATTTTGGTAACATATAAACTTAATAAAAGGGTTACCAAAAGCAATGGACATTAAAGGATCAATTTCATTTCTGTGTTAACTTGAAAAGCTTCCTTTAACCCAAAACGAAAGATGAGAGAACTGATGCAAAACACGAGAGCTAGGTTATTTGTTGCCCGCACATTTCCATATTTCCTTGGTCAATTGTACAGTTTCCTCGTATAGAGCATAATTCTAGAACACGCTTGTCTAGGTGATTTTCTATTTAAACTCCTGTGTACATCATTTCCAATCAATGTAAAGAGAATCTTGTCATTCGACCCGCGAAAGCCAATTCTCAAACGGTTCATTTGCTTACGATTCAGAAGGGGTGACAAAAGCCACCACCAATTGCTCTACTAAAATGACTAGAAGCTAGGGACGACATTGATGAGCTTCATTGGGTTTGCGACATCCTTCCCACCAGCGTGTTTGACAAATTCTCCTGGAGAGAGAAAGCAGCCATGGCAAACACATACTATAGTAACTTCACCTTTCGTATACCTGTACAAGAACCCTTCTATTCTCCTCCCATTGGGGCCATCTCCAGTGGTAGTCACACTAGGCATCTGTTTCATCACATCTATCCCATTGTCTTCAAAGCAGCCTTTAGAAACTCCAACCTTCTTGGGTGGATTCACCAGCTTAGGCACAGAAAGTTGGATCACAGGTTCAGTTTCCTTTGGTTTAGGCAGTGACTGAGAATTGACAGCATCCTTTTCAGCAGCAATATCCTCATCCCGTCCGCCTTGGAATTCATGCACTTTGAATTAAAATATTTCAGGATAAGCACAAAAGAGAATACCAAAGGAAAGAGATGCACGTCAACTGCAGGGATCTTAAGGCTACCAGAAGGACAATTATAGAGGAAAAATCTAATACTTGTTAGTGTACAATAAACATAATTTGAGTTTTAGATAAGAAATTTAGACAATCATAGACAAACTTTTCAAACTAGTAAAGTTTTTAAGAACATAAGAACATCAAAAGCCAAGGAATGCAATGTTGCATTCCGAATTAAAATCCTCTGCCTAGTGTCTTCTTTATACCATGGAAAAGCTATCAAGAATAAAGCAAACATTTTTGTTAGGCCTGCCCCCACGCAGAGGGCGAGGGAAGCTTAGCCTATTATCTTTTCAGAATGTAACTACTTCTATTTTCTTCCTTTTTTGTTTTGCTAGGACAACGTTATTCCAGCTGACATGCAACTCCTAGAGTCTTGTTTTGGTTAATTACAGAAATATCTTCAACAGAAAGCTTTCCTATACTAGAAGCCAATTCGTTGCTGTCCATTATTTGTGATTTGTTTAGACATAAATGACCCAAGTATTTCACCCCAATCTTAATTCGTTCTGATAATCTAAGGTAGTCATCAAGACATCAACAAATGTCAGTAACATATCACACAAAAAGACTTCATACAAATAATCTAGTTTATGTATAAATTCATTTCACAGATTATGTTACTCATGTTGTCACGATTAAATTCTGTCACCAGGAAAAGGTAGCATCCCCTATGACAAGTGATTGTACGAAAAAATATTGTTTAATTACTACATTTCTTTTCACCTCTATCGACAGTGTCTTTGGCTGTTAAAAATACAAAAAAAAAATCAGAAAGGATAAAGAAACGATAACGAAATAGTTACATTTGATCTGTACATTGGTAATCAGAAAAATAAGAAGAAAAGGATTCTCACAGTAATTAGAACTAAAACTGATGTAGAACATGCATCTACTTACACAAAAAATGGCATATGAAACCTGATCTAGGAAAGTAAGACCAATTATATCCACCTTGCAGTATATCCTTCCCTACTAGCAACCACAGTAATTACCTGAAGGGCTTTTATACACGCAGCACAAGCTCTTGTAGAAGTCAGTGCATAGGACAGTGAACGTATCTCTCTGCCTTTTTTTGGTAACCATACATATCTGATGGTGGTACAACCACCACAGAAAAGAGTCAAACTTCACCTTAACCAAAGAGGAAGGTTACCTTTCTCTGCAGATGATCAGATGACTCTAATGACCTAATGGTTTTGTTACTAAATACTATAATATCCTTGTGACTTTAAGCTCTTAGAAATCTAAGACAAGACAAATTTGAAAATGAAGAGAACATGAGGAAAAAAAAAGCTTCTAAGAATAATGTACATCGAGAATCAAATTAACAAGGATTTCTGTTTGCAGATAATAGGTTGAGAAGAAGTTGTTGGAGGTGGGAGAATGACTAACAGCTGTTATTAAAACCCATACTAATTTTTGTTCCTCATTTTCCCTTCCATTCTATGTAGAACAACCTTTTCTTAAGTTTTGAAGTTGCCCTTCCAACAAATTGCGATTCCTTCACCATGTTTTTAGAAAGATGAACTGTTCTTTATTCTCATTCTCTAGCATTTGTTTTTGACTAGTCTATGACACACAATGTTCAAACCCCAACCCAAACACAGAAAAATTAGATTCATCGAAACCAAGATCAGATCGAACAATGTAAAAATAATGCTTCAGAATACGAAGTTTGTATGCATCTCTTCAACAGAAACCAATACTGCTATGATCTTAGTCAAGCGAGTATCCTACATGAGGGTATTTTAGACTAATCTTGCCAACAGAGCAACTAAAGATAAATAGCATGATTAGAGCAATATCACAGTCCAGTTATAATGAAAGTCAGTGTAAGAAGAAAGTAAAACGTAAAAAAAAAAAAGGAATATACCCTCACGTTTTCGCTTCGCAGATCCATATTCCTCCATCTTGACGTTTACAATGGCACGGCATGGTACCGGGCTCCTCGCCGCAGAAGCCACAGCCCGAGCTGCATCTTCAGACTTTGGTGGTGGTGGCACCAGCGCCGCCTCAGCTGAAGGCTTTTCTTCCTGACGGGCTTCCCTGTCTCTCCTCTGCTTTTCCATCATCCTCTGCTTTGCCTCCATTCTATTCTTTGCTTGCCAATCCTTGAGCTTAATCTGCCCTTTCTCATTCTCCAATGGCAGCGAGCAAGATCTCGTCAAAGAAAGAAAGAGTTCAGGCAGGTCCGAGTTGGATTTACCGTTATTTACCTTCTTGTTCACCATTCCAGCGACCGAGGATGACCGGGTCAGATGCTTCTCTTTCCAGTATTCACTGTCAACTGCACCCAAAGAGAGTCTGAGACAAAGGTCTACTTGAGGTTCAGAATTCGGTACTTGGGTTTGGTTGGGCTTCTCTGGAGAGAATCTCAGGAAATGATTTGTGTTGTTTTCATCGCTTTGCTTGCAAAGGTTGCTTTGAACAGTGTTTCCATGGTTAGTCTCACCCATTGGGACACACGGACAGAGTACAAAATTGAACTTGAAAATATTCTCCCTTGTCCTTCAGTTACCAAAAACAAAAATCAGAAAGAGTTAGATGCATAATTTAATTTGACAAAGAAGGATCAAAATCAGCACTGCAATAACACGCGCAAGTGAGATTTTTTTTCCAAAGAAAGGCAGAGATGAGAGGTGAGAAGATGGGGGGAGACATCGAGAAGAAAATGCAAACACAGAAAAGCTCAAGTTCAGTGTAAAGACAATCAGCGTGTGCACCCAGAAAAGAAAAAGTTGATGAAAGACTGAGAAACCCCGATGAGCTTACATGCACTCCTGGAGAATTGCAGCAGCGAGAATGGACAAGAACTCGAACTAACACACAGAACTCATTCTTGCGTCACACAGAGAAAGCGAAGCGAAACGAGTCGATTTGAAATGAGTACCGAGTAGAGAAACAAAACAGTTTCTTCCGCTCTTAAATTTCAGAAAAAAAATTGACAACGCACTTGCAAATTGTCCACGTGTAGACCAGTGGAGAGGAAGGGACAGAGAGAGAGAGGGGGAAAGTTTCACATCGTGGTCGGTTTCTCAATAGCTCCTAATGGGCTTGCTAGTTGCAGCTTCGAGAACCACCGCTTCCCACACCTGTAAGTAACTAGCTGTGGATCGCTCTGCGGACTCTGTCTCTCGCTGATTGAAAAATATATGGCCGTAGTTCTCACAAAATATTGAGGGTAATCCGGGAAACAGACACAGATTGCCAGAGCATATTCGACGGCTGTCCCATCCACAGGTAGCATGGGGGAAGTGGAAAGAACGAACGAAGGCACGAAGGTACTTTTGGGGAGAGAGGACAGAGCGGCGTCGCCTAGAAGCAGCGGTTGGTTGCTCATAGTCTAGAGAGGTGTGCGACTGTGTTGGCTACTTTGGTTTGTGTGGACACGTGTCGGATGCAAGAAAGACTTCGATACGTATGTTGTTGACTTCTCTACAGTGCCAAGAGTCGCTGTTCTTAGACAGACCCTTTTTGCCCCCAAAAACCAACGGATTGCTAAAGGCTGGTTGTATCCGTTATCGAGGAACTTCTTTCAATTAGGAAAAATGGGAATCACATTTCCATCCAATCACAGGCGGAGCCAGGGGGTATTTTTACATGTTATTTTTTTAAAAAAATTATTTTTTTTGTCAAGGTCCGTCCTTTGGCCCGTTAGAGTTTCAGTCCGTCGCCTATGACTTGTCCAGATGCTTCAGCCTGCCCTTTATAGTAAATTTTTTTTTTGTCATTTTTCTTTAAGAGTCTGCCCCCATTGATTGTGCTTCTAGCTCCGTCACTGCATCCAATTATGTGTGTTCTTGGGTAAAAGTGAAAAAGAAAGGGATTATGAGTCTTTAATTAGGATCTTTTTGTAATTTATTTTTCAAATTATACTGTATAATTTAAAAAGTAAATTATAAAAAATCTGTATAATTTAAAAAGAGATAAATATATAGATAAACCTTATACCATTTAAACCTTAAAATTTACTTTTTCTAAAGTCTCATATATAAATCTCTCGAATATGAATAATTTTTAAGAAGATTCTCGATCGTGATTAAGAGATTTGTTTTAAAAAATATCACTGTAACGGATGATATCCAATGTGGCAGGCCGACTTTGTCAAAGACCGGAGGGCCGAAAACTATACAAAAATATAGGCAAAAGCCCGACCCTAACGTCCCAAGTGGACAACATGCACCTTGGAGTGAGTCGCAAAAGCGCGGCGAGGATTTCAGGGTACTCCTGATGGCGGGGTCCGTTTGCTTGACGGGCAGAGTAGAGTCAGTAGACCCACAAAATAAAGTGAGATGTGGGACCCACGGGGAGCCCCAAGTTGCACTTTTTCTGTCAACGTAAGACAGAAATGAAGGGTATTTCGGACCCAAAGTTTTTTTAAAAAAAGTAAAGGTCGAAAAGTAAGGACACCACGTGTCCGGAGTTGGTTTGGGGAAGAGCACTTGTCCCGATAAATTTGTTGGGCCCAGAAGTTCAGCCATTTAGCCTCGTACTTTGCCCACATCACCCAAGTTGTTCCCCGCAAGCTCTTTGTTCAGAAACACCGGTTCTGTACGATGAAGCAGTTCCTGCTGTTCGGCTGGTAATCCCACGCGCTGGCGGCACAGTGTGGACCATCGATACTATTTCTCGAGTAAATATTATAATAATAATAAAAAATATGTGATGAATTTTTTATGATTAAATTTAAATTTTTGCGCCCAATTTTTTTAGGCTCAAACGTGTCAATAATCTAGTGGCCCGGTTGGGATTGATTTAGAGTGTGTTCGGTTAAGGTGTATTCTGAGGATTTTTTGTGTTTTGAGAATTTTTATGTGATGTTAACTTTATTGGTATGCGTGTTGTAGTTATATTTATGTGGTGTGAAAAATTATATTTGGTTGTAGAATCCATTCAAAAAATCCTGAAGATTCTTCCTAAACGAACGTGCCCTTAGTTTGATTTGAATTGACACTACTGATAATTACCTTTTTCGTGAGCATTCAGGAATATGACGACTGAGTGCACCGGCTTTTTTGATTGGATTTTTCGTGAGCATTCAGGAATATGACTCCGAGTGGACCAGCTTTTTTTGACTCCAATCAAATTCCTTTTTAAATACAAGAATAATTAGGGTTATATCTGCAAGTAGTGGAACAGATATTGCAGTACCATTGCTGATCAAAAAGCTTTTAGATTTTGAGCATGCAGCACTGATCTTCACTGTTTGGCTGTCATGAAAACTTGTTTGCGGGGAACAAAACCATAGGTTTTATTTATTTATTTATTTACATATCATAGTTTGTCTTCACTGTTCTTCTTTAATGGATCGAGTTTTTCAAAAAAAAAAAACTAAAGCGCAAACAATAACTATAAACGACAAGGCAATATCTTTTGTAATACAAGCAGACTTTACATATTGTTTATGGCAAAATGTCTCAAGAAAGATAACGCAGAGTTTATGGAGATCAGCAGACAAAGATACGATAGAAGTTCACAACGAACGTCAGACTAAGACTAACAGAACAAAGCTTCAAATTGAAATGACTTAAAAATCTAAAATCATCCAGGGGAGTGAACCTGGCTCGAGCCTCGAGCTTCGTCCCAACTATCAATCAATAACTTTATCCTGTCCTCGCATTCTTCTTTCTTTGTATTAGCCACTTTAATGTCATCGACAGCCTTCTGAATTCCGTCCCGCGTACCTTCGAGAGAGGACTCCATATCTCGATTGTCTCTCTCTTCGTGTGCACGGACCAAAGCAATATAGAAAGACGGGCACCAGTCCCAAGGGGTTGATTTCACCAGCAAGCCGGCCGATCTTAGAGTATCAGTACAGGCGCCCGTGGGGGGAACAGGGGGCATTGCCCCCGGTTGGATTCTCTGAAATGTGTTTTTTTACCCGTAATTTTTTTTTCAGGTTTGCTCCGGCCCACTGAAAATTCAGCCGGCCCCCTTAAGCCCAAGCAGCCCATTCTACCTTAACTTGTCGACGTTGTCGTTGATTTTACGACGAATATTTTCTATACTTCTTCTAAGTCCTTGATAATTTGTGTCTGTTGTAACATTGGTTATTTCATTTTATTGCCACTATAATCATCTAATTCTCAAGTGTGTCCATGATATTAACTTGTTTTTAATTGACTTTCTCTAAAGGTGGAACTTATTTTCCATTGTGACATTTGGATCAGGTTACAAATATATTTTTTCAAAATTTTAGCCATTGATATAATCTTACCTAACTTAATTTATCCACGTAATGGACACTTTGAAGTACAATTTTTCTGTTTTCTCATTTTTCAAGGGGAGTAGAATAGTTACATGAATGTTAAAATTGAGCTATTTGTTTCAATTATTTTTCCATTATCATTTACCAAGTATGTATTTTCTCGCAATTTCAGGCTTTTTTTGTTGTTGATAGAGATTTCACTCCTGAAAAACTCGTGGTTAAAAGAATTGTCACACTAAAAGACAGTTATAGCAAGGGTGAGAAGTAGCTCTATGCCCTCGGATCCTTTGGAAGAAGTCAAAACTTTTTGTATGAATAATTTTATCACTATACTTATTGTATCGTGAAGACGGTTAAGACAAGAAAACATACTCTATATCTATTGGTTTATTTGCTTATTGAGTTGACATTGGTCTTACTAGTTGCAACTGCAATCGCAACCGTTGAGAGAATGTTCTCTGCGATGAAGTTTATCAAAACTGACCTGCATAATAATATGAGAGATTAATGATTGTATGATGGTATATATCGAGAGAGAAATTTTTGAAACTAATGAGAACAAAACTATTTTTCAACGTTTTCAGAAGATGTAGGATCCAATTGTCATCTCTCAGTATCAGCGAATAGTATAGTACGTGTATTTTAATATTTTTAATATTTTTAATCCTTAATTTTTTATATTTTAACTCTTAAAACATTATCAGCATCCAGATCGGCCTCCGCTTGAAGAGTTTTAATTAGTTCATCCTCGGTCTTCTCGTATTCTTTGCACAAAGGAGCGGCTTTCAAGCGTTTGGACATATAATCTCATCGAATAATTCTTCACTTTCCGTCACAACTCGTTTATATTTCAAGCTTGTGCCTCCTTAGCAAAGGAAACTCCTCAATCAACTTCAGCTTGCCAACTTGATCAGCGGTCATGTTAGTGCGCCCTTTAAACAGGGTAGCAAGATCTACAATATCTTTTAACGACAGGATCGTCCAGGATGTCTTCGACATCAATGGGGAGGAGTAAAGAAAGCCATATGTGTGCAAATAGCATCTCAATTCTTGGATCGCAATAAGTACCGTCAGTACTTTTCCCTGATCCGGAACAACCAGTTCTTTAGTCACCATGCTTGGCCCAGAAAGAGGGACATGAGTAGTGTGGATGAGGCTTTGCATTGAATTTTTCAGAGCAATTAGACGTTTAAATATTGTGATTGGGGTTAACTTTTCTCTCCTTTTTGAAGGGATGGCAGGTGGAACTGCTTCCTTCTCATTTTCTGCATAGCCTTCTGCGCCTGTCCGAACAGCAGCATTGGGTAGCGAAGGGTTAGGAAGCCAATTTAGAACATATGCGAGGGACATTTAGAACAAAAAGGATTAAAGAGTTATGGTAATGTATTTCTATTCAATCTTATTCAGTAACTAAGGCAATGTTCATTTTGTGATTTTTTGTTGGATTTGAATCCAAAATGCATCATGTTCGGCGAGTCTCAGAAAAAAAAAAAAGGATTCGGAATTTTTTTTCCTTTTTTGCCCTGAAAAAGTTGATATTGAATTACTAAAACACCCTCCACCACAACCTAAAAACTAAAAACAACAAAGGGCAAATTTGGAATTTTTAAAAACGACCCTGCAACTGGCCTGCCAGGGGCCTGACATGTCGCCTGCAGCAGAAAGAATTCATGCTTTTCCCCTTATTTTTTGCACCAGGCTTGACTTAATTATTGTCGGTTTATGCTTTATTTCGTTTTTTTTAAAAAAATTATTAAAAAATTATTATTTTAATAAATAATAATAATAAATTCGAAAACAAAAAAACAAAAAAAACTATAAACATCATCATTCATTTTTTTCCACCTCACCAACTTCTACACAAACACCAACACAACTTTAATATCACCTAAAAATTCACAAAATTTTTCAAATTCTACAAAAACCTTCAAAACGAACATCACCTAAGTTCTAGCTTACACATTTTGGAGTAATCTTTTCCCTTGGGTATTGTCTCTGCTCAGTGGCGGAGCCAGAAACCTAATTAATGGGGGGCAACTCTTAAGGAAAAATGATATAAAAAAAAATTACTACGTAATACAAAAAAATATCTTAAGAGTATAAATATTAAAAATTAAGGACTAAAAACACTAAAAATATTGCAATACACGTACCGTACTATTTGCTGATACTGAGAGGTGGCATTAAATATTAAATTCTTGTTGTTCAAGACACCAATAGAGCACCAACTAATCACACAAACAAAGTATTTATATATATATATATTCTTTGTAAAACAAAACACATAAATGAAACAAAGTATTTTCAGCAATATAACTCTTTACTTCCATAAATGAAGTACTTACTTTTGTTGCCAGAAAGGATGTGCCCTATGCTCAATAAGTCCTACTGAATTTGTTGGGATCTATAAAAAGAAAACATAACACATAAATGAGAAAATTAAACAATTACTGTGTTTCTATTATTCTTAAAAGAAACAATAGCAAAACGAAACATATTGGAAAAATAAGCCAAATGATCCAAAGTTCAAAAAGAATCCAGGTTCCAAGGGCATAAAGATACTTCCCACACTTACTATAGCAGTTTTTTAGTGTGACAATACTATTGAACACGAACTTCTCAGAAGTGGAATCTCTATCAACAATAAAATAACCCGAAATTGCAAGGAGGAAATACATACTTGGTAAATGATAATAGAAAAAAATTTGGACAAAAAGTTCAATTTTAACACCCAAATAACTATTCTACTCCCCTTACAAAATGAGAAAACAGAAAAATCGTAGTTTAAAGTGTCCATTACCTGGCTAAATTAATGGCTAAAATTTTGAAGAAATATATCTATAACTTGATCCAAACGTCACAAATTACAATGGAAAAGAAGTTCCACCTTTAGAGAAAGACAATTAAAAACAAGTTAATCTCATGGGCTATGAAAAATTAGACCTAAACAAACAAAAGAGAGATGAAAATGAGTCTTACCTCAACTTTGGATTTTCATAAACTGTGGAGAAGTCAAACATGTAAAATTAGATGATGATAGTGACAATAAAATGATATAACCAATGATTCTCTAGTAGGTAAAGATGGACACGCATCACACTTGAATAATTGAAATATTATCATTTATCCAACAAGAGCACACCACCCCCTTTCTTAGCATTTATCTTTTTCAGCCAACAAGATGGACACATCACATTTGAATAATTAAAATATTATCATTTACCACTAGGAGATGCATCTAATTAAGGTTTTAAAAAAACGTTGCATCTTATAATTTGTCCGACAGCTTCATCTGTCTCGAAGTAAAATGAATAGGTTTATGTTTCCCTATAATGTAGTTTTTGAAATTCCGTAGCAATAATCATCTAGTTTAAAGTTGGTCCATTAACACTAGTAAACATGACATGGACATGATCAAGTGGTTTCAAAGTTAGCTAATTATCTGACTTCTATAAGGGATGAACTTCGTGTTTGGTCCGGTACTCACTCTAATTAATAATTCTAATTAGATGAGAAACTGATGTGTGGAACCTAGAAAATAAAACCAATTTGTGATGCAAATTCCAGAGACCGGACAGCACTGATGGAATATCATTAATTAGGCCAAAAGTTTCTGACCATGAGGTAGAGAACATGGAAACCTTCTCATCATCGTGATCCCGTGGGGATCATTTCCCTTTCAGGTCAAGATTGTCTGCTTCTGCAAGATCAAAATTCTGCACCTATGAATACAGCTGAGACCAAATACTTATCGGATCATGAGTTCCATTTTGAAGGGACGTTAACTTTGAAGAATAGGGTATGATGCCTTGTTAACCCGTAATCTTAATAGATGGGTTAGGGCTGTTCAATTCCGGTGTAGGTGCCGATTTTGACGCTAAGGGCCGATTTTTGTCCTTAACGGTGTATGTGACAATTATTTAAAAACCGGTCTATCTGATGTAGGTGTCGGTTTTGGTCCGGTGCCGATTTTAGCGGTAACGGTTCCCGGTTAACCTACATTCATATTGAGCCATAAACGAAAATATTTTAATGCTGAAAATGAAATACACAAGACCAAAAATACACTATGATTTTTTCATCTCCTAACAATTAATCAGGCGAATAAACAAAGGTAAATACTATCCCTAATGTCTTAAATAAGAGATAAAACAGCCTTAAAACTACATGACATATCATCCTTCATTGCCGATTTGCAGTTGGGAAAAACAATAATTCCTTATTCTGCTATCGAGGGAATGTCACAGGGATGTTAAAAGCAAAGAACTCACACGAATTCTATGTGGACAAAGATAGTGATGGCAACAAATAGCTTAGCTATTGCAGTTTCCAATGGTTCCTACAGAAGCTCTTTACCGTCATACTCAAATTTATTAAATTACAAACCCTAAAAACAATAAACAATGGGGAAAATGCACAGATTCGTGAAGGAGGGAACGTGTGGTCAGCGACGAAAGGCACGACAGCTGCATGCGTGATCGTCTGGTCGACAGGAGAGGAGGGGAGGGAGAGAGAGAGAGAGGGAGGGAGGCACGGGTGGCCGGGTGGGATGGGAAAACAGCCAGACGCGGGGGGAGGAGGGTTATGCAAAGTGCGAACAAATGTGGAAGGCCAGGGTTTAAACGGCAAACAAAACGATTCATTGTTTGTTAAAAAAAAAAAATTGGTGTCCCGATACCCGGGAACCGAGAATACCACTGAATTTTTGCTAAAAATTTAAACCAGCACCAGAACCGGTGAAGTCGGGTACCGGGTGCCGATGCTACTGGAATTTTTCGGAGGCACTGAATAACCCTAAGATGGGTCACCAAAAGAATGAAAATGGAAGGATCAGGTTCATATTTCATATGGTAATCAACTTTAAAAGTTTCGGCCAACACGAACAAATTAAAGACCACAAAACTCAAGTAAAACATAACAGGGTCATTTGCTCAAGCTTCAGAAGGGGCAACAATGCACACACCCGTTACTCTCTAACAGCACTAGAGGCCAGCTCGGGAGACCTTGATATGCTTCAGTGGGTCTGTGAAATTCTTACCACCAGCATGCTCGACAAATCCTGCCGGAGCGAAACAGTAGCCATGGCACACGCATACTATAATCACTTCACTTTCAGTGTACCTGTACAAGTAGCAGTCAATTGTCGTCCCGTAGGGGCCATCTCCAGTGGCAGTCACAATGTAGTATTAAATTCAATTATTTAATTCTTGAGATAATCTAAATGTGATAATATAGTACAATTTAGTCCATGTATTATTAAATTCAACTATTTAGTCTTTCAGATAATCCAAATGTGATAATATAGTCCTCCCTCCGTAATTAGCCGGCAAAAACTAAGGTGGCTCATTTAGACATGTCACAGCCAATCTTATATGGACACGTGTCAAGCATGACTGACTTAAGGGGCCATGTCATTCCTTAATCAAGTCTGAAGCCACGTCACATAAAAAACCGCATCAACTAAAAGAAAAAAAATTAAAAAAAAATTGTAAAAATAGGAGAGGAAGGGAGCTGTGCGCAAGGTCCCCGATTTCTCCCCCTCTCCAAAATCCCTAAATTTTCAAAAGCTTTCAATCCCCGAAGAAGCAGCATCAACGAAGCAAGCAATACCAAACGAAAAAGAAGTTGACGACGACGATAAAGGACATGGAGATGTTATTGCGCAATCTGAGAACTTCCATCTTAATCTCACACCATTGGGCCAATAAACTGAGCCCAAGACTTATGGGATTGAGTTCACAACCAAGGAGTTTGACTAGAATTCGAACACTTTATGCAAGAATCATAGGGGAAAACAACCAGTATACCATTTTGACTGTAGAGAGTTTGGCTTTTAGTCTGGCTACATCACCAGAACCTTACGTAGATGGCTTGTCGGGCCAACTCATGGTGACCTTAGAACATGGGGTGAGTCTTGACTCTAGAGAATATTTTCATGGATATATTTATTGGTACCCCAAAAAGTTTCTTGGCAGGAAGATTATTCGAATACAACTGGAGATTTTGCACTAGAAAACCTTCACTTACCTGGACAAACCTAGCCAAGGTGCACTTACCAGGTAGGAATAATAATTTATCTGGTTATGTTCCAACAGATCAACGTGAATATGATTAGAGCACGTAGCCTCCACGGAAGTAACAACAATTGTGCAAACCCAACAAGGCAATATGAAATAACCCATTCTAACGCGTCTGCCGTCTGGTCATCCAGAAAGTGTGATCAGTTTCATTCATCCGATTGTCTTCACGCAAGAACATGTTCATCTGCTAGAACTACAGATCAAGGACAAAAGTACAAAAACTGAAGCCAAGCAGGAAACCTTATTGTTCAACTCACTAAAGAAACAGATGCTCTTCTCTCCATAAGTAACCAACTAATAACGAACCTACAACATCTTGGTGCAGAAGAAATTATGAGCTCAGTATACAGCTCTACATCCATTCTCAGATTGCCATAAGATCACCATAATTGCGCATCAGGAAAATTGAGCCTGCAAAAAGCCCAACAGCTCGCAGCAATTTCTGCAAAGAAAAAAAAAACAGATTCTCCCTCAATAAACAATGTCTAGAGGGATAAATAGATAATTGAGTATGCCACATAAAATCATACACATTAACAGCTTTCATAATGATACTCCCTAAATAAAACAAGCACTACGGCCAGGTGCATCCCATCCATTCGCAAATTTGGTACAGGCAATGGTGAAATTCCTTCACTTGCACTTGGCCACCTCAATACCTCAAAATGGGCAAAGCCATTCCTGAACCCTCCGAACAAAATCTCTCTCTGTCTCTCTCTCTGTTCCTTCACACCAGCACCATTCACTCTTTCTTGCTATCTCAGCCATTCCTTCACCAGGCCACCACTCCAAGGGTCCACCATCTCTCAATCACCACAGCCTACCTTCATTTTATTCCCCAGCTTTGCACTACATCAATGCAATTCACGTCTTCCACCATTAGAAGCCAAATCAATGGATTTCCATCAATGTACATCCAGTTTTCAATGTGGCACCGGTAAATCCAGCAAAATTTTCACAAGCCACAGGACTATGTGCAGGAACCCACTGAGAACTGAATCAGTGAAGTGAACTAGAATGACATATCTGAAAACAATTTAAGACTTCCTTGCGAGATTATTTTCTGCACCCACAAATGCCCTGAGCAACTCAATGATGCCGGCCTCCTAGAAGATTATCATTTACTAGATCAAGGAAGTGAAGCTACCCATAAACTACACCAATACCAGACAACCACACTTCGATGGTTGTTCTAATCTCCAATTGTGTCATAATATTCATTAAGCCATAGAGACTTAAATCTGGTCATGAACTCACATACCAGTACACAACTCACAAGTTAGGTCTAAAGTAAGTCTACAACAGAACTAACCAGAATTCATAGTCAAACTGCTCTAGCAAGATAAAAACTTCAGCATGGCTCTAGAATGCTCCGACACTGTAATACTATATGAAAGAGACCAAGCATGCCTCGTAGAACCAGTTTGTTTTGGGAGGGAAAAAGTCCCGAATGTATCCAAAATAGTATCCCTATAAAACATATTTGATCCTGAAAAATGCTCAACACTGGCTTCAAGAATTTAATATCTATTTGAAAAAAAAAACTTTTCACACAGATGGGACTCAATTTCTCTGCCATAACGGTTATAAAAATAATCTTCCAAGCGTGAGAGGATAAAAAGCTCATGATCGTCATAACTTCAAGGGAAATTTCCCAGGAATCAGGAATCTTTAGTCGAAGAAATATTTAACAAAGACAAAACTGATTCACAAATCTTGTGTCTTTTTTGGTTCAGAAACGAAAGCATTAAGTTTATTCATGTACAGACCAAGGTCTCGTATAAGATGTAATAAATACCAACAATAAGTACTTGTCTTTGTGCTATTCTATTTGTCCAAGTAATATATGTTCCCATGATCTAAGCAATCTAGTTTCAGTTGAGCAGCAAATATGGATTCCTGTGGCCTAACTCGGGAAAAACAAACATTAAAAATTATTTTCCGTTTCACCATTTCCTTCTTTTAGTCTCTTACGTCACCCAAAAAAAGAACAAATCCATTGTCCCCCACCCAAAAAAAAAAACTACCGAGCATAAAGCATCTAAAGAGAAAATCGAAATAAAATGCCATTTCAATCCTCAGAGCTTTAATGCAGAATATAAGTACACGCTACGTAAACAATTAATTATAAAAACTCCAAATCCGAAGTTACCAATACTACACATCTAAATATTGAAACAGAGTATGATTTAGAGAGAAGGGTACCGTATTGAGAGCCCACTTCTCCTCGTCATAGTATTGAGATTGCACGAAAGCTTTGATATTTTCAACCGAAACCACAGAGTCGGCCATTGCTTCGCGGTTAGGGTTTTTGAGGTTTTAGGTTTTCAGAGAAGGGAGAGAGAGGGCTTTTGACGAGAGAGAAAGGAGAAATGGGTCAGTTTAACTTTTAAGGAGTCTATCCAAATACTGTCGAAGCTTATTATGTCATTGTTCACATATAACATAAAGGCTTAATCAAGGTATCCAACTTTTACAAAATAGTCTTTGTGATATGATTTTCAACCAAATAATTATTGTGGTATAGTTTTGAGACAAATTAGTCCATGTAGTATGACTTTCAACAAACGGTCCATGTGCTATAGTTTTGAGACAAATTAATTCATCCGTCCAACTGTCGTTACCCACTTAACGAGAGAGTATTATACATGTCACTTGTCATTCACGCGTTGACACGTCAGCAATCGTCTTGGAAGATGAATCTCGCGTATTTATTCCACTGGATCGAACCAATTGAGTCGAAGACTGAGACTGAGACTAATTCTATGAGCTAAAAGAAGTATATCACTCGTGATTTGGATATTAATGCTAAAAAACACGTGTCAACACGTGATTTTTTCATATAGATTAATTTGTCTCAAAACTATACCACGTGAACTGTTTTGTTGAAAGTCATACCACAATGACTAATTTGTCTCAAAATTATGCCACACTTCGACACGTCTTCGCTCGTGATCGCTTAGAGCACCTCTTCCATCAATAGGTACTCCCAAGGCGTCGACCACACGCCCTAGCATAGCCTTTCCCGCAGGAACATCCACAATAGATCCAGTGCGCTTGACAAGATCTCCTTCTTTAATAGCGGTATTGTTCGTAAAGGTTTCCACAGAAAGACCCCTTGGTTCTGGCAAACGGATCACAATTACAGGTACCTTGGAGCATACCGATGGAATGAACGAAATACGAACAGTTAACATAATATGGTCATAGATCTTAGGTTGTAACTTGATCATGAGCGAATTTGTTGATGTTGCACCCATGAAGTATGGAAAGTGCCAAACATTGGGAACTACCAGGGGAGGAGTCGTATTATCAATCTTAGCCAGCACGAAAAGCCTAATCAACAAAAAATAATAAACGAATAGAAAGAGGGGGTTTACCTATTCATGTAGTTCTTCTTTAGTCATTCCCTAACCTTTTAGCGTAAGCAACCGTTTAATATTCATATTCTATAAAGAATATCTTTCCGAACCTAAGGCTAGGAAAGCATATTCTTTTATAGAATATGAATTCGGGTAGCTTCTGCATATCCCTTACTCCTAAATGGTTTTTGGCTTGAAATAAAGGTAGGTGACAGAGGCATTCTGAGCCGACTACTACGACTACATGCGCATCTAGTGTAGTGGCTTGGAAGCAAGCTACCTTGACCATCTTCTGAAGTTATAAATAATCTACTGATCAAACGTTGTAGGTGCGGACTGCTCTACATTCAGTCACGCCACAGTGACCCCCGAAGCGATCTTCTTCTAGTTGCGGGGCTAAACCCGGCAGCCAATTGGCGGGGTTAAGAATTCCTGCAAGAGCTTTCAAGAAAGGAGGTACGTACCTCTCGGACTACAAGCACACTAAAGGTATACCCGCCCTTCTTGCCTTAAACAAAGTGGATCCCTGGGGGAGATCACAGTACCGAAAGACTTGACAAAAGGAGAGTTACAAGCGGAAGGTAACGGGGAGACAGGAGTGAAGACGGCAGGCGCAATAGAAAGGGTTAAGGGCCTCCAACGCCTATAAAGTCTAAGCAGAAAGGCTTAAGTCAGGTAGAATCGTGAATAGAGCACCTTCAACCGACAAAGCACTTATTTCCTGCTCTTCCTGCTTGGCCAAGATGTCTTAAACGGAACCTTCTTCCAAAATTTCTCTAAAGGTGGATAATGGGACTAGTGGTCTGCTGCTTTTACTTTTTCTTTTTCTAACTACTGTGACGAAAGAAAGCAAAGAAACTCAGCTTCTTGCAGGTCCCAATAAGCGGGTAATTTTTGTCTACTCGTCAAGTAAAGGACCATCTTTCCTAGTATCATCCCGATGTTCATTGCTATACCATCATTTGCTCTCTTATACTCAATGGACGAGGTAGTAGTAGATCCAGCCATTACTATCAAAGCTATTGGACATCAATGGTATCGGACTTATGAGTATTCAGATTATAACAGTTCCGATGAACAGTCACTCACTTTTGACAGTTATACGATTCCAGAAGATGATCTAGAATTTGGTCAATCACGTTTATTAGAAGTGGACAATAGAGTGGTATGCCCACCTCCATTAAAAAAGATGCTCTTGTTTTCCACGAAGAAGGGAGGCCCCACCAGCGAGATAGCGGGTGAGCGTGAGCTATTTCCAAAAAAAGGAAAAGGGGTGAAGCTTTCCTTTTTCTTCAATGAAAAAAGAACAAACAATTCTTTTCTAAGTATTAGAGTGCGGCAGAGGACTACGAAGAAGGAAGGAGCTTCTACACCTCACAGGTATCTAACATATTCATACCTAACGATTTTCCACAAAGTGGTGACGAACGGTATAACTTGTACAAATCTTTCCATTTTCCAATTCGATCCGATCCATTCGTTCGTAGAGCTATTTACTCAATCGAAAATTTTTACGAATGGGTCTTTTGAATGATATGAACAAATATAAATATGTATGCTTTCACTCATAAAAAATGAAAGTGGGATCCCGCCCCCCTACCATTGCGTATTGGTACTTATCGGGTATAGAATAGATCTGCTTCTTTTTGTTCCTACAAACGGAACTTTCTCTTTCAGACCTTTCAACCAATCGATACGACCTCGGAGAGCGGCTTTTGCTAAAACTCGAGCAGTTTCTTGAAAACTCGCTTCGGATATAAAACTTTGAGTATTTAGAGATGCTTTCGTTATTCCCAATAAGATGGCTCGGTAACAGCTCCCTTCTTCCAAAGCACGCCCTGTTCGTTCCGCTTCTCTCCTTGAAAGAATGGTAGGAGGATATCCCCTTGGATTGCCTAGCGGTAATAGAAGGTAGACTCTGAAACTAGAGTCATCTCCTTAGCTTTGGTTTACCCCGGGATATGCCATTACTACATAACCCGCCCCTGGTAAAGCTCAGTCTGCTAGCTCAAGTCGCAAGTCAAGTAGTGGAGATCCAGTGACAGACAGAAAGGAGAGTTAGACTGGAATGCAAGAATGAATTTCAAAAAGGTCTGCTCCCGCAGTCAGGATTGCGACTTTGTAGGTTTCCAATAAAAGGTATACGTAAAAATCTGATTTGGTTTACCCGGACTATACCCCTATGTAGAATAATGAAAACTGCCAGGTAAGGGCTGTACAAGGGAACGAGAAAGGAGTTTGATAAAAAAGAGTTTGGGAATGTCCCGCTTAGTTAACAAACATCGAGTTCGGAGTCGGGGCAGCATGGATACGAGACTATTGAAGTGAAGTTTGGAATCATTTTTGTTTTCTATCTTTAGATTACCAAATTTGAGAATCACCAAGGCCTTTAAGCAATTCGACGCGCCCCCCTAAGCTAGACGCTTCACCTACCTGACCTCAGAGAGCATTTGGCTGAAAGTCATACCACAATGACTATTTTATAAAAGTTGAATACCACAAGGATCTGTAAGGTAATTAAGCCTAATATAAATAATTCATGGGATCACCTTAATCTATTTAAGTAGTAGATAGATTTCTAACAATTAAAAAAATGAAAATTTTCATTCGCCAATAAGCATGTATATCTATCCTTAGCTACTAAACTTATCAGATTTATCCTTCCACCATATATATATATATATATATATATATATATATATATAATTTAATTCATGTTTTCAATATTAGACATTTTACATTCTCTTAATTATAAATATTAGACATTTTGTATGTGAAATTTTCCTTCAAAATAAATAGGAATTGAAGTTTTTACACTTAGATAGAATTAATGAATTGACAAAATAACTATTAAACATATATGAATATAAACAAAGTGGGTCAGGTGATTTATTGCAGCTTAATATAATTTAATAAGAAAAATTGATTGAGGGTGCCCAATGTATAAAATTAATAATTTACATGTACAATTTATCAAAGTGAGTAGGTGCTACTATGTAATGGGTAAAACACGGGTAAAAATATATTTATCTCAAAATCTAAATAATCCCCTTTTTGCTAAACTATTGGAGAGGGGAGAAATAGCAATAATAGAGTACCCAGCCATGTGCTGACACGTGGACATCACAACCTGAAGCCAATCCACGACCTTCTTTGTCCATTCATTCAGTAGGGTGCCTTCTGAGAGCCGTCATAGCCTCATTGGAGCAGACCAAGCATCACCAACTCCACATATTACTTCACAGAGAAGGCTCTGAGGGAGAGCATGGAGGCCATAGCAGTTTGTAGCAGCAGGGGAGTCCCAGTCATCAACTCTTCTGGGAGAAAGAAAACAAGAACAGAGAAGCCTGCTACTTATTCTCCCCTTCTCGTTCAGTCGATGGCTGCCCAGAAGCCTTTGCCATCTGCTACCAAAACTGTTGGCTCCAAGAAGGTCAATGCTTCCTCAACCTGACAACACTTTGCTTGCCTAAACCCTGTTCAAAAAGAGACCTCTCGTATGGCTTCGTTTGGCTTTCCGTTTCAGAATTTGCTGGTGTCTTCTTGATTTTTGACTCTGGTGCTCTCGTTGTGTTAATATAACATCATGGTTCTTGTTAAATTGTTTCCTCTGGAGAGCAAACACGGATATCTTCTCTCCTTTGGTTAATTAGACAAATTCGGCCTCAGAATTCCCATAGATAAAACACCCAGACACAATTTCCGGAACCAGTTCTTTAGTGCAAGCTCCAAATTGTTCTCTTGCCCATAACAATTCTAATTATGCCACCAGTCTCTGCCTCTTATAAGCTTTGATATGACAATGCAGAATTCAACAGCTTTCCCACCAGGCGATCAAGGACCTCGGAGCAGGCCCTTAACAAAATCAGGGCCTATAAAGCTATTGACGAGGGTAGAGCAGCTAAAACTACTCACTAAAGCAGAGAAAGCTGGTCTGCTATCAGCAGCAGAGAAGTTCGGGCTCTCTCTATCGACAATAGAGAAACTGGGGCTCCTCTCCAAGGCCGAGGAACTAGGAGTCCTTTCTGCAGCTACAGACCCAGGAACACCAGGAGCTCTGTTCAGCCTGAGCTTAGCTCTGCTGCTTTTGGGCCCCTCTTGTGTTTATCTTGTCCCTGAGGACTCCGGCTGGGAGATAGTATTGCAGGTTGTGGTATCTTTGCTCTCTGTGGTTGGTGGTTCTGCTGCCTTAGCCGCATCAAATTTTGTGTCAAACTTGCAGAAATCAAACTGAATGTTCGCTATGGCTTTTTAATTCTGCCATGTTAGCACAACATCAACTTTGCTTTTGGGTTACTCTTAGGCAGCTGGAACTATTCCACGCACACAACACATGCCGGAGAGAGGGCAGAGAAACGCAAACAAAAAGGTTACGATAATTAAATTCCGTCTTTATTGTACCCAAAATGTTACATCAACTTCGGCTTGAAATCTGCCGCCGACGTAAAGTTTTCTCAAGCATGAAGAGTAAGATACAGACATTTCATGTTACAAAAACATCCTCCTTTATGATAGGATACACAATCACACCCAAAAACCTTTCCACGTCATGTAAGCTTTTATGAAATAGCACATGAAGGAAAAATAATAACAATCTTCTCATTAACCTTTGCGATTATAAAATAGAAAACCTGAATACCTAGAGCTTAAAATCCCTCATTATGTCAAAAAAAATCATCTATCAACCATTTCTTTCAATTTTCAAGCGGCAGCATTACGGTTCACCCCACCTTCATGCCCACCCCTGCCACTGCCATTCTGAATAACCCGCTGATTCCCCTCCCCGTTGCGTCCACTTGAACTCCCCCTGGGTCGCACTGAGTACTCACCCTGGTTTCTAAATTCATTCCTTCCATAACCCCGGCCACCACCAAAGTTCCCCCGGCTCTTGAAACTGTCATTCCGGAATCCACCTCTTCCTGAAGAATACCTCCCTCTCCCACCGCTGGTAACTGTAAGAAATAAAAGTATCCTCACTTGTCTGTTGGAGTCGAAAATTTACCCAAACTGTCAAAGAAGTAGGCTTCGAGCTACATAAGAACAAAGAAACTCAAGCCTACCTCGCGTAGTCGTTCTCTTTTCCTCAACAACAGCCTGACGATCTCCAATCATAATAGGTGAAGCCTGGAAGTTATTTTACAAAAATCTAAATTGGACAACGGGATTCACTTTAAAAACCAGACAAATAGCATGCAAATTGTTCACTATACTATAAGTTGAATTAAACACCAAGGTTATGTGCGGTTTGAAGTTTTTTGTAGGATTTTAAGTGTTTTGAGAATTTTTAGGTGATGTTAGATTTGTATTGGTGTTTGTGTAGAATTTGTTGAGGTGTAAAAAAGTAATGATAATGTTTAAAGTTGTTTTTTTATATTTAGAATTTATTAGTTTTTTTATTAAAAATTAATAAAAAATGACAAAAGAAATAAACGAAAAGTTGAAAGGCAGGGGGACAAAAGTTGAAAGGAGGGGGACAAGGCTGGGGGACAACTCGCAGGCGACAGGGTACAAAAAAACAAAAAGAAAAAGGCGGAATCCTGAACTTTATGGGTCATTTGCCGAACATGTGAATCCTACGTTTTTCCTAAAACCGAACACGCCCCAACATAATTACCCTCACCCTTCATCAATATTTGAAAACATAAACCACACGTAATGGAAATTTTCAAGGACATCAGAAAGAAAACACATCCTCAAAGACATACAACAAGGACTCAAATAGTAAAGGGCTTTAAACTATGCCCAACACGGGTACCTGTCCAAAACTTGGTGGATATTTTTAGCAAAGTAAAACTTCTATTTCAAGATAACGACTACACTAACCCTGAGCTAACAGTTACCTCCTCCCCTTAGGGAGGGTACTTCCGGGGTTCGACACCCCTTATCCGCAGGTTATGCCTGCTAAAAAAAAGATAACGACTACATTAGCATACTATATGCTATCTTAAGAAAAGGTGCCCCAGATAAAGGACAAAATCTGCAAACCTGCTAAAATGAGGCACTAAGGACAACTACAATGAAAAATCAATCTACTGTGACATAAGACTTCAAAAATAAGTGCTAAAACCTGAAGAAAAAGTAGACAATTGATATTAGAAACATTCTAAGATTACTCAATACAATCTTTTCCCTTCTTTTTGGTTAACGTAAATTGGACATCTAGATCTTGAAAGAAAGAGAAAATGATAAAGATTTCATCGACTTCAGATTAGTACAGTGCAGTACCTCAAGTGCACTCTGCATGGAACTGATTGTTTCAAACTCAACAAAGCCAAAAGTGAATCCCTGCTGCAGGACACCAGTAAACAAACCATCAAGAAACAGAAGCTGGGACCAAATTCACCAAAAGAAAGAAAAAAAACATACCTTATTACTTCTAACTTGGATGCCCCCCTGCTTGATAGGTCCAAATCTTTTGAACTCCTCCTCAAGTTGGGTAACCATTGCATTATAAGGTAAGTTCCGGACATATATGGAGTGACCTTCAGCTGTAAAGAGTATAAGGAAGATGAATGGAGACAAAGCTAAAGATACAGCATGAAAGAATCTCAGAGAGAAAAATTAATGGAAAAACAATTGACCTTCCAGATCCACTACACTGGCTTCACCTCAAATTCAGTCAAAATTTAATGTCTAAAAAATGGATAACTTTTTCGTACAGCAATGAGAGACCATGAAGATCAAAAGCTAAGGTGTTTCAGAAGTTGAATAAGTACTCTTATCAACTCCTGTCAACACTAATAGGTACCTTCCTCATGAACATTGCTGCTTTCAGGAGCATTATCGCTATTAGGAGCTGATTCCTCAGGTGCAACCACAGCTTTTGCAGAAACATGTGACTGCTGATCAGTGTTGTAGGATGCCACCCTCAAATTTCTGATAGGTACAGGAACTGAATTAGCCGATGCGCTCTTCATTGCCTTCAACTATATGGAACTGAGTCAGACAACGGGTCGACACCAAAAGGTTCACATTTTCTAAAAACACAGCTATGAGCACAAACTCACAATTGACGCATAAGACTTCTTTGGAGCATCCTCCTCAGCAGCAGGAGCTGACTCAACACCTGTGGAATCAACCTCTGCAGGAATTTCGTTCTGACTGGAATGAGTTGGGGGTTGAATAACCTCATCTTCCACGACCGATCCTTCCTCACTATCCGAAGGATCACAAACTTCAGCACCATCGTTAATATCTTCTTCCTCAAAGGAAGCAGGTTCCACAGCAGGATCTTCAGGAGCATGAATTGGCTCTGAAAACAGATATACAAGCAACTCCAATGTGAGTGTGACATAAATATTCATATAAGACACCAGTAAGAAAATTCATTCCAACCTGGTTCTGGGGTCAAGTCAGGAGCAGAAACATCTTCATTCATGCTGTGGACTGGGACAGAGTTGGTTTGCAATGGTTCATTTTCCTCAACGTACCTAAAGACATCATTTAAGACAAAGTAGCCTTTGTCTTGAGGAGCAAGAAAAAATGTTTGTGTGAATTTCCTCCTCAAATTGTCCTTTCCAGTTAAACATCCCGTCACCAAAACAATCACCCCTTTCTCATGAGACTCCTGAGCATCCGCAGTTTTTATCTCTGCCGCATAGTCTTCATAGTTGAAATCTATCATCTTGTCATTGATTGCCTGCTCCAATGCAAACAATGCAACTATTTTGATCAAATGTTATTATCTACAGCCATAATCTTATAGTCTCGACTAAATTCAAAGTATCGAACAGATAATGTCAATCAAATGAACAGTCCATTCCACTTGAAAGGTCTTAGTCCTAAGGGACAAAGACTTTTCATAACAAAAAATCACTAGAGTAATCTTTGTTAAGCCCCCTTATTTACTATTTGTCACAAATCTCACATCTAAAAAATGAATAATACAGAGCCACAACAAATCCCAGAAGAAAAATGAAGTAGTAGTCACCATTCATCATCTATATATCTCAAGAAGCTTCAGTCTCATTACTATTGAGCATCAGCACTAAAAAATGTATTCTTTTGTTCCTCTCCAAGGACAACAAGTTAAGCACAAATGATATACCTTCCAAAATTCACTGCTACAATGTATACCGAAATATCCTTTCTAGCAATAATACAAATTCAACTACCATTCTGGGCATGAACAATTAAACCACAAACAAGGAAAACACACGGGTCCAGATGTCCCTAGCAATATCGCAATGAAAAATAAAATGATTCAGTCTCCCCTACTCAATTTACTAGTGCAACACCACTTCCAATGACTAATACCAGTCTCTCTCAAATCATCTGCTGTAAGGTCTTTACCACAAGTGTTGGCCAAGTGAAAAATCTACTTTTGGCAGAACTTTTGAGTTTCCATATACTTGTCCCACAAAAACAGTAGCGAGCTCCTGACCTTATTTCTTCATAATAGAGACCAACTTTTCATAATAGTTGTTACCTGTAAAGAAATGACATGTAGCATTTATCCAAATCATTCTATTCTCACCTTCCCCATGAACCATGGTAGGATAAAGTATCTCAAGAAACAAAAACCAAGAATTCAAATTCCCCATGTTGCACCGTTCTCGGAAATCTTGGTTCCAATGAAAATTGCCACTTGACCAATCAATACATTGAGCCACTATTACATCTTGTCTTTTTCAGGAAATATGTTTTGCAGAAGGGTAACCCTACCAAAAACATGTCAGAACCCATTCAGGTGCCATCCTTGCCTCATACCTATTGAACTTGGAAAAATTCTCCCAAAAGACTCCAGTATTCTTCCATAAAGTAGCTCCATAAGATCCTCTAACTACATTGAAACACACCCTCCCCCAGAAACCCCATACTACCCTATCCCCAACCCACTCCAGTCTCTCCTTCAGATGAGTTGCTACTATTCTCCAAGTAAAGCTTAATTGAAAACCAGAAACATTCTACGCCCCAAGCCAATTGTCTACAAGAAATTAAACTATCCATATGACCGCTAGCCATAGCAGTAGAAACTGCACCCCTCTGTTGGCTTTTGCGCACAATCGATATTTTGATAATTTCAACAAATGGATTAAATTTATAAAATGAACATCTTCAAAGACAAAGTCATTTTCATCACTCCAATCTCTCCTTCAGATGAGTTGCTACTATTCTCCAAGTAAAGCTTAATTGAAATCCAGAAACATTCTACGCCCCAAGCCAATTGTCTACAAGAAATTAAACTATCCATATGACCGCTAGCCATAGCAGTAGAAACTGCACCCCTCTGTTGGCTTTTGCGCACAATCGATATTTTGATAATTTCAACAAATGGATTAAGTTTATAAAATGAACATCTTCAAAGACAAAGTCATTTTCATCAAAGAGACAAAAACTAGAAGATTGAAGAATTTGGGGGTTAAAAGCGAAATTTTTTGGAAACTCAATTCACCTCCGCTCTTGAGTTGCCTTAATCCTAGGACTTACACCCCTCCTCCCGGGGCGGTGCATCTCTTGCCGGCTGAGGGTGTGGAGAGCATAGAAAAAGCATGTAGCCTAGATACCATAGTCCTGAACATTGCGAGCCTTTTTGACAAATCATGTCTCTCCAAGATTGCCAAACTTTTCTCAATCCTCTTTGTCATCCCATCCCAAACTGCATTTGATTTAAATTGAGAACCTATCAGGTATTTCCTAGGTCACTCTCCACTCTACAACCAAGAATATCTGCTACTCCTCTCCCAACACCAGGTACTAATTCAGATTACCCAGGGTTACTTTAGTCTCAAACCTACTTCAAAACAAAGTATTCAACTAAAGAATCAAAACCCTGTTGGATCAACTCCACCAAAAAGTGAAGTACCATCAGCAAAGAGACAATCAGAAGCTAACGAAAAATCAATAGATTCATTTCAGATAGTAAACCAAATATATGCCCCACTTCCCCTGCTTGAGATATTATTCCAGCAAGCGCATTCCGAAAAACTACCTGGACTAATAGTAACCAAGATCTAGAACTACACAAAAAGAAATGTCTCTTCGCCCTTTGTCCCCAAAACCACAACGCGCTAACATAAACTAAAGGATCTTCATGACTGTATGCTTCCTCCAAATCCATCGGGAAAATCACAAAAAGGAAAGCAAGATATTTATTCATCGTGCAACAGTAAAAAAACGTCATTCACATTGATACCAAATTTCAGCCAAGATATTAACCAGCAATCCAGTATCTGAATACTCAAAATGACAATGCCAAGAACAAAGCTCTCTTGTAATCCTCTGACAGTTTAATCAGTGATGAACCAACAATGCCAGAAACTTCTTAGCCATTGGACCATTTGATCCTCTAAATTTTTTTTTTAAATAATCTAGGTCGGGTCTGCTAGGAGGTGAATATTCTAGGCAGACATGCCTTCATTTAAAAAAAGCGCTCAAATGCAGAGAATGAGTTTCCCCTTCTTAAGGGATAGTATCATAGAAAGGAGTCTCCTAAGGCAACATATGGAAACAGTCTCCGTCGCATTTTTTTCATTTTTGGTAGGGGGGTTCAGTCTGAGGGAGTACAACGATTTTCAGGGTGTCACGTAGTCTCGAGTGGTGTGGAAAGATCATCTATTTAGTTAACTGTTGTAGCTTAAGTTCCATGATATGGTTTTCAAAATTCCTATATGATTTAAGCTGCTATGGCATTTGTCTCTATGATCTTTTTTTTTCCCTGCCCAATCGTGGTATAAATGCACTATCTAGTGCATGTTACCATTTTAAGCTACAAAACATTACTGTTTTTGACAATAAGTGGAGGGGACAAAGCATTTCTGAATTGGTTAAAAGACTCATAGCTCTGGCAAAAGAAAAAAAGAACAGGTCATAGACCACGTCCCTGCATAAACACAGGAATCAACACCCATTCATAATTAAGTACATGGATAAAAGATTTATTACATGCATATAGATTAAGATAATGGACTTATTACACATATAAAGATTCCCAAACAACGTTGCTTTAATTTACTACACGTACTTGCATGGTTGTCACCGTTACCATGTTACCAGTGGCATCTGGCCTGCTTAGCAGACTTGAATCCTGATAAAATCTATGCACCAGTTCAGGGGATTGGTGAAGAATATGGTAGTACTGCTCCACAAAGGCATTCCCAACTACTTGGGCACCGGGAGCAGGGGCAGGACTTGTTCCCTGCATTGCCATCTACAGAGAAATTTCAATAGCAAAAAGTCAATACAAGAAACCAAATAATAAGAACGACCACATTTAGGAAAATAACCATAGGACATTCCAAGAACAGTTGATGAAACAGATTATTCAAAAAAAACACGTAAAGAGAGCTGCTACAACTGCATCCCACCCAAAAACACATTACACATTACAGCAATTGGAATCTGGTGACAAAGGCACACCAGAAGAAGTAATCAAATTCATAAAAATAAGTACTAATAAATTTTGCCCCAGAAAAAAATACGAACAAGATGTGATGAAGCCCTTCGACATTTCCATTTTGCGTTGAGAAAAAGTTTCTTCTAGAAAGTGACATCAACGAAACCCCAAGAACATCAAATTTTCACTTAAATAACTTATGCGTTAGGACAATTCAAATTTCGTGTTGTGGCGACGGAACAACAGAATGCTCGTACAGACCGAATCAAAACGAATACTAAATAACTACAGGCAATTTCGCAACCCAAAGCATTATCAGATCTAATTACAAAAGTGAAGAACACCCAGAGCCAGAGTGAAACAAAGGAAACCCAAAATGAAATAAATCCAAGTTCAATTACCCCAAAAAAAAAAGAGCCCCCCCCCCCCCCCCCCGGCCCCAAAAATAACTTAGACGAGTGGATAACCAAAATAGAGGAATATAGCAATCAAATCCATCAAAAATACCTCAGAACTGAAAGTCACCCACGTAATGAAAATAAAATAGTAGGTTACGAAATAATAATTCGTATCGTGCGAGCTCAAAAATTGAAACTATTGAAAAAAAAAGCAAAGATAAATGAAGAACCGATAAAGGTAAAAATCCTAACAGAAATGGAGATTAGTATACATGACCCAGAAGAAATTGACCACATATACAAGCGGTTGAAACAGATCGATCACAACCGGCACCAGAAGTAGATTACGTAGATCAAGGAAATGAAGATGAAAAGACCAGTAAATACCTTGCTGCGGTTGATTTTAGCTGAGAGCGAGAGAGAGGGGGAGAGAGCGAGCTGTCGGCTTAGAGGTAGCTGGGAAGAGAGAAGAAGAGTGGAGCGTATAAAGTAATGGAAGGACAGGGCATATATTAGAGTAGTCAGAACTCAGAAACTCGATTTGGTATTTGTAGTCAAATATGTGTTATAGATCTCAGTTGGTACGAAGATATTTTTGGCTTTTAGTTACTAAGGGTGATTTGTTAAAATTTTGGGAGGTTAAAATTTTAGGTGATGTTCGAAGGTTTTTGTAGGATTTGGAGAATTTTGTGAATTTTTAGGTGATGATAAAGTTGTATTGGTGTTTGTGTAAATTGTTGAGGTGTAAAAAAGTAATGATGATGTTTAAAGTTGTTTGTTTTATATTTTAAATTTATTTTTTATTAAAAATAGAATATTTAAAAGATATTTTAAATAAAATAAAATAAAATAATCACTAAAAGACAAAAAAACAATGAACGGCGCCGGAGACAAGCTGGGGACATGGGGCAGGGGACTGCAGGGGAGGGGGACTTCGGTCAGAGTTGCTGCAGGCGAAATCTTAAAAAAAACCAAAATCTTGCCGAACATGAATACTTGGGATTCGAATCCTGATGAAAATCAGGAAACGAACATGGCCTTAGGTTATTAGATTCGGTAAAAGAGTAAAGAGATATATTTTTTAATATTTATTATAGTAAAAAAATAATGATGTAATGAGAAGAGAGAAATTATATTATAAGTTTTTATTGTATTAAAATTTTAAGAAGTATAAAATTTTACACTTCAAACGCAACCTAAGTTCTCTAAGACTTTCTTTTTCATAATTTTTTTATTTTAACTTAAATAGTATAAAATAAATTTTAGGAGCAGAAGGAGAGCAATGCTATACAATTAAAACAGAAAGTATTCTAGAGGACAATTTTTCTTTCACATATAAGGGTACCAGCGAGCGTTGGCTCGTGTGGTACGTCCTCCCTATGGGGAGGGTCCTCTCAGGGGTTCGTATCCCCGTGTCCCCCATTCCCTGCAGGCTTGCCTGCTTTACCTAGAAAAAAAAGGGTACCTTGGCATAGAAGTTTTTTTTTTAAAAAATCATAATTATTTTTTCACAAATTATAATATTATTTTATAAATTCTAACAATTTTTTTTATAAACTCTAACAACATTTTACACATTTTAATAAATAAACTTTTTTTTCTCCATCCAATCACAACCTAAAACGAATTGATAAATACAATTTACAATAAAAAATTATACTTTTCTGTCCTCGCAATGAAAAATAAAAGCAAAGCAATATATCCTCTTTTTCTTAGTATCTAAGATAGATTATAATGTTTTACATTAACTATTCAATTCATTATTTTAGATAAACTCACTTTTCACCCATCAATTATTGATAGTCTCACACTTGATAATATAAACTAGTAGTTTTGACATATTTTACTTTCAACTACTAAATAATTTGTATTATTAGTTGATTTTCTCTCTCAAATTAGATAAAACAATGAGTTTTTATATTTAAAATAAAGTTTAATTGCACCAGGGGTTCTTGTGGTATTAAGTTGTGACAAAATAGTATATGAGATAACACTTTCTACAATTTAGACCCTGTGGTAACATATTTAGGTAAAATGCGGCCTTCCATCCATAAGATGTTACACGCGTAACGGAATTTGTTGAAGTGTAAGAAAAACAAATCACGTCAACAACCAATGAGAAGTGGACACGTGCTCTGTAATCCAACTTGACAGTCACTCATCACATATATTTCACGAGTGTAGCCACAAAATGACAAAAGCACCAAGGAAATAATTAAAACAAACAAACTAACACGATAGAACCACGTTGTCCAAATTATCCCTTCCCCTCTCCCAATTCCTTTTCTCCCTGATCTCCTGAGAAGTAAAAGGAGTCATTTTTCTGTCATTAACACGACAAAACTTCATGGATGCTGCCATTTAAACAATTTCACAGAAGAAGCAATGAGTCAATTTTCTCCTTTGGGAAAACTCTATTCAAGAGAAATTGAGGTTGATTGATGACACTAAACGTCACATTCTCAAAGCTGCACATATTTCTGGCTTGTTTGCAAATAGGGGCTTTTTTGGTTGTATGCATTTTTTCTCGCACAAACCAAATTTTGGAGCAAATAGGTATTACTCCCATAGATCGGCAACTCTGAATGCACATCCCCCCGATTTGTCCACAAACAGAGTCTCTTTTCGCTATAGGCATTTTTCTCTCACAAACCAGCTTATGGAGCAAATGAGTATTACCCCCATAGATTGGCAACTCTTACTAGACGAACTGCAAAAAGAGGCTTTTTTGGCTGTAGGCTAGGGCTATAAGCAATTTGGGGAAAACTCTGAAGACTAGAGAGAAAAGGGGTGGCGCGGGGAGGGGATAATTTAGACGACCTCGTTCTATCGTGTTAGTGTGTTAGTTAGTTTTTTATTTTTTTATTTTTAATTGCATCCCTCGCACTTATGTGGTTGCACATATGGAATATATGTGATGAGTGACGGTCAAGTTGGATTACAAGACATGCATCCTCTTCTCATTGGATGTGGACGTGACTTTTTTTACACGTCAGCAAATTTCGTTATGCGTTTGACATCTTATGGATGGAGGGATCACATTTGATCTAAACATGTCACCACATGGATTGAATTGTAGAAAGTATTTTATCACAACTCAATATCACATACCCCTGGTGCAATTAAGCCGTAAATAACCATAATGCCCTATATGACGTAATGAATTGTCAACAATAACCTTGATCAAAGATGAATATAAGCAACGTGAGTACGGAACATTTTCTTCATTTTCAATCTAATTTGATGAAAAATAATTTGAGGAGAGTATAAAGAGTATAAGATTGATATTTGGAGAGTAAAATCATTCAAAATGAATAATTTAAGGCGTAATGTGTGAAATCTCATTTAATTAATTTATGAAAAATATATTAATCCTTCTTCTTTTTTTCTTGCGGGTTAAAATATAGCAAAACTAAAACTACATATATTTTGAAATTTGACAAATTAGTGTTTGGAGTTAGGTCATGCTTGAAAAATTTACCCACTTCGTTACATTTCCATCCAAAATTTTAATGGAAGGTCACCAACCTGTTTTAAAAATAAATAAAAAATTATAATATATTTTTATTATTTAATTTAATTTATGACTTTTGTTTATTTTATTTTTAGCCTAATTATTGTTATAATTATATTTTTTATTAAGATCTAAGATACCAGCATGTCACGTGACCATATATTAATATTTGACGTGCCAAGTCATCAATTCCGAAAATACGAGAGATAGTGATTTTACCTGTATAGTTTAAACAAAGATAGTAATTTATCAATTTTATAAAATTCATACATATTTTTAAAATTATATAAAAATTCAGAGAGTGATTTTTAAACTTTCCTAAGATGTAAACTGGGTAGTAGATTACTTTTTTTTTTTCTGACAAGTAGATTATAGTTAAAGTATTTCTTCACAAAAATAATAAATATTCAAACAGTATGCATATTTATTATGCGTACATAATTTTTAAACAAGAAGTATATACATGAAAAAGAAGCCGGAGCACAATTTGATTACAAAATCCACCCCGTTTAAGGTAAGCAAAAATTCACACGACAAACTTCTGAACGTGAAAAAGAAGACGGTGGTCGTTCTCAGTTCTCTTCCAAAATGGCGAAGCCTGTGTCCTCTTTATTCCAGACCCTGAAGAGCTACATCAAGAAGCCCTGGGAGATCACCGGCCCCTGCGCCAGCCCGGAATATAGATCGGCTTTGCCCGGGGCACTCGAGTACCGGGTCACCTGCCCGGCATCCACCAAGATCCAGGCATGGATCCCCTCATCGGACCCCGAGACCGTCTTCGACATCAAGTACTACACCCGCGACCAGCGCCGCAACCGCCCTCCCATCCGGCGGACTGTGCTTAAGAAGGGTGACGTCGTGAAGATGATGTCGGAGAAGACATTCGATGTCTCCGACTTTCCAAGAGTCTATCTGACCGCCCAGGTCGAGGAGGACGAGAATGCTCGTGGTGGAGGGTACCAATAGGTGAGATCTCTGCCTCTTTCTTGGTCTCTTTGTTCTTTTATGAATGTTGTTTGATTTATGATTTAGTTGTTTTTGTTGATTAATGATTGGATAAATGGTGTGGGGGGTTTTTATTTGGGAATAGCTTGTTTTGTGCTTCGGGATTGTTTGTAGTGGATTGTTATTATTTGATTGGTGTGTATGGTGTCGGTCATTTGGATGTTTATAGCTTGGGATTTTGGGTACTGTATTCGAGGAACTTTGTGTCTGGGGTAGTGATTTTGGGGATTGGACGGATAATGTTTGAACTGTGAGTTATTTGTGGTGGTGGTGGTGAAGGTGTCAATTGAATGATGGTGGTGTACTTGTATATGACTAGTTAGTTGCTGCTGATTGGAGATCGTTTTGAGCTTATGAATTTTGGGTTCCTTATTTGGGATTGTCATGGTTCAAATTATGCGTGGGTCATTAGTATCGGTGTTCAGAGATTCAAGAGTATCGTCTAAGAACCAAATAGCTTATTGTCTGTGTCTTAACCCAGTAGCAGTCTGCAGAAAGTGTGATTGTGCTGACCTGGGCTGTTTCTGTTCCACAATGAAACAAATTTTTTCAAGAGTTTGTATTGCCATGAAGCTCTCGTGCTGCCAGCAAGAATGCTTGACAAAGCAAAATTATTCCTGTGTCACGAGAAGCTCAGCTTTGCAGAATGCTTGGGTGAGTATGTATGAAGCCATGGTTGTAAGCCTTTTTCTTACAAGGTCACTTGCAGGCTTTGAAGGTGGTTCATGGCATGTGTTTTAATAATGCTGAGGTTGCTTGGATTTGAACACTTCATGATTTATTCAAACACATATGGTTCTTCAATGTGTTTTGCAGAATCTTTAGATAGTTTACCCTATGTGATTAGTATCCTCTGATGCATTATGTGCACAATGGAAAACATTCTGGAGTGGCTGGATTGGGGTTGATTGGTGTTAACAAGGGCATAGCAAGTTTTATCTCATAGAGGAATTCTCTTGGAGGAGGGTAGCTGATAATTTGAATGTCATCTTGGGCAATGAAATCAATTTGTGGTAGTAGGTATTGAAAGGCGGTTGCATTTTGTTATATTTTTATGTCTTGTTCTCATTATAATTAGCGTCATACTCTTTGTAAAGAAAGCCTAGTCAAGGGCAAGCTCCATATTTTTGCCAAGTATCTGTTGATTTGTTCGAGCCTAAAAATTAAGAGCAACATGCAGAATACAAAACATCAATGAGAAAAATCCCTACAAATCTTTTTACATTAGAAGTCCATGAAAGTTTAAGGATATACAAGAACTAGACTAGAGGAAGGATGAATAGGTCAAGCTTCTACCCCTGAAGAATTCCAAATCAGAACAATAACAATATACCATGTGTGAGTGATAAATTACTGCTTGATTATTAGCGTACAAAAACTTTAAACAGAAGCACATACTCAAATAATCGGTGAATGTAAAGAATAAACCACTACATTATCACACATGTAAGAAGATATTTAATTAACCAGGGAAATCCAACAGGTTGGAAAAAAGCCTCAGGGCCTGGTTTAGCACAAACCATATTACTATTATTGAAATAGAGTACAAGAATTACAAATTGTGGTTGCAAGCTTGCAGACTACTCCGCAATTGATTTAGCCATGATCCTATCTTCTGGTTTGTTGTTATCTGCACTCCCCTAGAAGATGTACACTATTCCCTGAACACCATGCCTTTGGACTATGCCCATTCCAGACTTCATTCCACTCACGTAGAAGGATTGGAATCTCTATGCCTTTGTGTGGGCAACCCCTAAAATATCAACTAATCAGACACATGTACGAACAGAAAAATCATATGTTTTAGTTTCACTCGCTCCCAAAAGATAGAAACCGATCAACATTCTTTTGATCTCAATCTCTATCTTTTATAGCTACTACATGGAATTCAGTCTGTCTTCTTCTCTAAAAAAGAAATAGTTAGCAACTTAAGGGAGAAAGCAGCGATGACAGGGGATTAATGACATACTTGCAAGGAACACGTAAAATCCCAAAAAAGTTGTAAATTTGTGCATTGTGGCTGTATACATAATCAGTCAACCGAGCAAGCACATAGGTTGAATTTCCTTTTCGCGGAGCTTCTAACCAGTTAAATATGAGATCTACTTTTCACGATAGGACTCGATTAACCCTTGGACCAATGATGGACATGTTGATTTGCCCCTAGAATTGACCAAATAGGGTGTTCTGTGTTAATTTCTTCGATTCTGGTTAGTCGTCCTTGGTTAGAGGGTGATTCAATGTCTTTTGTTTGTAATTTTTCATTGAGTCTAAGGAGTTTCAGGTGTCTATCGATGCTAAAGGAGTGGTCAAGTTTTCTGAATGGAGTTTCAAGTCTCTGAACATAGTTCATATAGGGAAGTTTGGAGTGCTATGGGTGCTGAATATGTCTGATAACTTATTGAAGGTAGGTGCTGGTTTTGATTTCTCTTCTAAGTTCAACGAGTCTCGACGTGGGTTCTTGGCTCAAAGGTGTTCGAACAAAGGGGGGCATTACATTGTCATTGTGGAGTATGGAGAGGGTAAGAAGGTGGGGGCGGTGATGGTGCCAGAAAGTCGATATGCCCATGGGTGGCAGATTTTGAACATTTTAGTTCTCTTCAGCATAAGGTTGTTCCGATTCATAGCCCAAGCATTCGTCCACCAATTTCCTTTACTGACGTTGTTGTAGGAGAACAGAAGGTGATCGACGGCTAAAGTAGTTCAGAAGCTGAGAATGGTAATGACGTTAATCGCGTTGTATTAAAGGAAAACGTTACGTCTTCAGATATGCATGTAAATTTGGAGGCTAACGTTGCGGCTCCCAATAAAGACATTTTAATTGAGTCGGCGGATTTTTCTCGAGGAGGGGAGTTGGCGGCTCCTTTGTCGAGTAGCACAATGGTCAATTACAAGGAAATCTGGAGTGAAGTCGTGGGCTTGAGAAGGTAGGTGGAGCGACTGGAGCAACTTGTAACCCATTTGTGTGCGGGTGACCCAACAGCTCAATTTCTTAAATGCCAAGTGTGTGTGTTTATTTTGAAGGCCCATCAAGAATCGTATGTGCATGGGCATAATGTGGAGACTAGGCCCAAGTTAGTTAAGAATGTTGTGGGCTCTGGGCTTTCGGGTTTGGCCAATGAGAAGGAAGACCATTTTTGTTTTGTCGGGTAAGGAGGTGTTGGCTGGGGGGATCCAATTTTGGACAATGAGGTGCCAAAGGTGCGTGTGTCGTCTGTCGTTGATGGTCCGGTGTCAGAGAGTGTGTCGGAGTGTTCGCCGGAGGGGTCAGAGTGTTTGTCGGAGGTGGTCGAAGCTTTTGTACCTTGCGGGGGCCCAGTTTGATGTCGGGGCTGGGTTCCGCTTTCTCCCGTGAAAGTTCGTTGTTGTCGGTTGATGCTTCGCAGGTGCTAAAGCCTGTCGTTGATGCTTTCTCTCATACTTCCGGTAGAGTAGAGGCAGCTCCATATGATTCAGTCCTGATATTGGGCAGGGATTATCAGGAAGGCCAGGCGGGTTGGTACGATGTTGGGTGATTCTAGAAAGCCTCCATAGATGCAGACAATCACCTCTGCTCTGTATTTACCGGCGTCGAGGCTCCAAGTGATAAGGTGGCTGTGTTTATCCCATGTAGGGAAATAATGGAGGGTTTAGGTAACCATTTTGTCCTGCCAGTGACCAATTTTTATTCGTAAGAATTCTCTTAGTGGGGTTCAATTGGTCTAGGAGTTTGATGCCTCTAGAAGGGTCGAGGACTCTGTTGAGAGGTATGGGTGTTTACATAATAATCTTATTCTCTCTTCTGTTGATTCTGCAACTGGGGTTAATATTGGGGTGGGTGGTATTGGGCAAGTTTTGGCAGATTGTGATGTTCTGGTAGGAAAAGAGGTGGTGTGCAACACTGTTTGTGATGTTATTTGTGTTGATGGTCAGTTGGGTGATCAGTGTATTTATGGCAGTTTGGTGGAGGAGGATTTGTCTGTCAAGGGTTGTGTGTAGGTTAGGGGAGTGGCAGTGAGAAATCTATTTGGGAACCTTTGCAGTCTGCAGATAAGATATTCAGATTCTGCAAGGGGAGAACCCTCAAATTGGATGTTGCAAATGGTGTCTTCTTTTCGCACGTAGTGGGGGTTTCATGTGAGTGTTATGAGAGCGAGTTGCTGGATTTATTTGTTGCCTTGGATAGGGATAGAGGTTCAGTGGGTAATATCACTCCAAATCTTTCAGGAAGTAAGATGATGAGGGAATTGAAGGGCTTAAAGTCTAGTATTAATTACGATGGAGGGAATGTGTTGTCTAAGCGTAATAGGAAAGGTGGGTGGACTACTTTAGGTTGTTAATGAAGCCAACGATTCTTAGTTGGAATGTGGGGGGTCTTAATGATAGGGCTAAGTGTAGTAGGATTGGTTAATTTGATTCGGGGTTGGAAACCTGATTTAGTATGTTTTTAGGAGACAAAGATTGTGGGGTTGGGTCTTCGGAGATTGTTGTTGTTTAACAAAGCTTTGTTCGGGAAATGGTTATGGCTTTTTGCCACTGAGAGGGATAGTTTATAGAGGGTTCTTATTGCAATGAAATTTGGCACAATGGTGGGTGATTGGATCCTCTTTGCCTTCCCGAGGTTCTTGTGGGGTGAATTTTTGGAAGCATAGTCGGAAGGGTTGGGATTCCTTTGCTACCCATATTCGGCTTGTGTGGGTAATGGGTGTAGGGTGAGGTTTTGGTATGATATTTGGTGTGGAGATATACCTCTTCTTTGTTTGTTTCCGATTGTGTTCTATTTGGCTCGATGTAAGGATGGGATGGTGGCAGATTATATGTCGTATGATTCACTTTCTTTGGTTTGGGATATTCAATTCTTGAGATCTGCAAATGATTGGGAAATGACGGACTGTACAACTTTCTTTTCCACACTCTACGCTATGGTTCTTCATCGAGATAGTGAAGACAAGTTGGTTTGCAAGGGTTCTAAGGTTGACGTTTTCACTATGAAAGCTTTTTATTCCTCAATTTCTGGTGGTACGACACAATTGTTTCCTTGGCTTGGGGTTTGGCGGACTAAGGTACCTATGAGTGTTTCGTCTTTTGTATGGGAGGCTACGCATGCTCGGAACTTGACTATTATAATCTTCATAGGAGAGGCGTTTATGTTACGGAGTTGTGCTATTTATGTATGATGGATAATGAATATGTCGACCATGTGCTACTACACTGTCCTATGACATGCTCAATTTGGGCATATGTTTTTCGCATTTCAAATCTTCATTGGGTAATATCGGCAAGGGTGTTTGACGTGCTGCTATGTTGGGGGAGAAAGTTTAAGGACCCTTTGGCTAAGGTAATTTGGAATATGGTTCCATCTTGTGTTTGATGGTGTCTTTGGAGGGAATGAAATAGTAGTTGTTTTGAGGATTTCGCATTGTTGGTGGTTCATTTGCAGGTTGATATTATGCATTCTCTTTTTGTTGTTGGGTTTCTGCCATGTGGGGGGGAGGGGGGGGGGGTCATTTTCTGGATTTTCCAGATTTCATTAGCTTCTTTGTTTTGTATGTTCTAAGTGGCTTCAGTACAATCTTTGTACCGTTTTCACTATTTATTTATTTCTTTTAATAAATTGATCTTATAAAAAAAATTGACCAAATAGATTGTCCGAGCATTGACCAATGCACTCATTCCCTTGAGATGTGGCACATGGATTGACTGAGCTCTCGACCATATTTGATCAAGCTCTTGGGTTGCCATCTATTTCAATTGGGTCAAAAACTTTATCTCTCCTAGGAACATGACTAACCTTAGCTTTAGTGTGGACCGAACTAACCTCCTCTAGGTGACTAAGTCATTTACTATTCTAATAAAGCTAAAATCTTGAGATCAATGTGTAAGAGCTTGAAACCTTTGTCTTTGAGGTTGTAGATTGTGTGTCATCATTATTGTAGAGACTTCATCTTGATTAATAGTACAACACTTCTCGACATGACTTAAATTAAGTGTCTTCGGCTTGTGGGTTATGTGGACACAGCATAGACTTAACTAACTAAGATGATTTTTCTGTGTGGGTGGGGTTATTGACAACTGAAGTTGACACTATTATATCTGTTCTGGTGATAGTTTTCACCTTTCTCTGAGGCTAGCAACTGGGTGGCTGCATTCTGGCTGGATTTAATCGTTTAAAGCAAATTTGCCGTTCAAATTCTGGGGAAAACAGACATACTGCACCTTTTTGTTATACATATTTTGTTCATGTCAATGGTTTTTGTATTTCTTGTCTTCCCTCATCTGGATATCCAGATCTGGTTGTTCAGATTATGTATTTATATCTCAAAAGAATTACTTTTTTATTTGTATATTCTTTGATGTGGTCACTGGAAATGACTATGTTTTGGCTTGTCAACAGGCTTTTGGGATCATGGAGAAATGTTTGTGCCTTAGTCTTCTTTCCGTGTTTCACTCTTGCTCTGTGACTGAAGAGGGCATGTCATACCAGAGTAGAGATTCCCCTAGACTGTCCATTTAAGGATGATATGGTGTATGCATTAATAAAATGGTTGCAGGAAACTTGAATTTTCCATTTTTTGGCTGCTTGCATTAATGTCTGTATAAAAGCCAAATGTAACTGCAGTTTGGATGATTGAGGACTTAACTGATGTCTCAAACTTGTAGATTTTTCACATGTAATCGCCAGGGGAACTCTTCAGTTTCATGTTTTTGCTGCTGCAACTTAATAATAAACACTAAGGTGCTGATTCCCCTGCAGAAGCTAGAAAGAAGGATGGAGCCAAGCTTCTCCTGTCTCTGGCATGCTCTCGGGTTTCGCCACTCCCTGGTCAAGATGTTAAACTTTTCTTAAGCAGTATACTGAACTGCCATGTCAACTCTGCATATGGTCGTTATGCAGTTTGTCTATATCCATGATATGGGAGGCGAAACCATAAAACTCGAGGGCAATCTTCACTGTGTTATCACCTGATGTGCGACGACAGTGAAGTGATTGGGCAAGTGGTTTAAATAGATTCCCATATTTCATCATGCTCTGATCTCAAGTAGTGATGGTTCAAAAGGGTTGTCTTTAGGTGTAGATCCTCTTAACACTTAGTTAGGTGCCAGTAGTTTATCTTTGAATACTGCAGCTGAAGTTGCGGAAGACCAACATAACAAAGTTAGGTTGGTTTTTGTATACGCAACCAAATGCCCTTTTGAGTCCGTACATTGTCAGCCAAATATTTACACAACTGTGATCTATTGAACGGTAGCAGACCAGCCCAAACCACTTGGATCTGGCATGGCATCTTAGAGACTCATCCCATTCTTGCTAAAGGTCTATTTGTCTCGGTGAGAGCACAAAAGTTTGGCTGGACCCCTAGATTCCTGGGGTTTTGAATTTCAGAGCCATTCCCAAGTCTCGAAATTAGCAGCTGTTGAAAGATAGCAATGTGCATGATTTGTTTGATCCTATCACCCTTCAATGGAAGCGGCAAGACATTACGGAGCTCTGATTGTGCAAACCAGATATTGGTTAGCTGGGTTGCATCCCATCGCTGTTTTAGTTTTATTCAGCTTAACGAAGCCGAATGCGAAAGGCAGAAAACAGGGGGATAAGCTGATCGGCACAAAGATTGATACAGACCAGAAGAACCAGAAAAGAGTTGACTCTATTTTGTGGAGGAGAGGCTTTATACGAACTAGTTGGCATTAAATCTCCATCTAACCCTCTTTGATCCTAGCAACGAGCGCATGAAAGTGACACGCCTATGCACTAATTAAGAGACCTATTACCATCCATATGGATGCGCACGATAGGAAGCTACTTGCATAATCTTCCTATAAGCAAATGAACGTGTGGTATCTAATTAGGTCCATACTGTTTGTTATATATATGAGATCGATGAACGAACAGATCTAGTTCTGATCTAAAAAAAAAGGGAAAAGGGAAAGGCTCGATGTCTAGAAATTGGAAAGATCTCTCTTATTGAGCAGAAAATTTCAATAGAGTAGCTCGATGCCTATGTTAGGCAACTTTAAAGTTTAGAAACTTTGCAGTCAAAGTTGTGGGCTAAGGGCTCCTTTTGGCCGGTTGTGTAGATGAACTAGTAGTGCAGGCGATCGATGGGTTGAAATTAAACCCATCAGCTACGTGCATCGCCTACAATATTGAAATTAGAAGCTACTCATTGTACGTGCACTAATGCATGCCTAAGAGGCTAAGACAGTCTAAACTGAATTATTTTTCAGATTTTTATATTAAAGATAAAATCAAGTAACTATTCTGTTCGAATTTGCACATTAATGTAGAAGATGATTTCAGACACAGAAAGACGTACCAAAAGCTTTCGGCACAAGAGAAGAGAAAAGAGAGAAAATGAAAGCTTCCTTGTGATCACTCTTATGTTTGTGAGAAAATCAGTGGGACCTTTCTTTTTAAATAAGCAATGATCAATGGGACTAGGAATATATAACAGGATGTTGTTATTACGGTCCATTACTCGATTGATATATTGAAACAATTTAAGATAAGAGAATGTTGGTGTAACAGGGTCCTGTCCCTGCACATTTTCTATCAAAAACATCTATGCTAATTAATATTATAGGGGTAAACTCATAGTTAGCCCCATATCTTTGGAGCAAAATCAAGTTACTACTCTTATTTTTCAAATCAACAATTTGAGACCCCTATGTTTCAAAATCACTCAATCCTCGTCTCCCGTTTAAATTTACTGTCAAATGAGACGATTTTTCGTGCGTGTGCTTCTACTCCACCTAAATTGATGAATCTGCCCTCAGTCGTTGACCTTCTCTTGTTCGCGCCCCTTTTGTTGTTTCACATTCTATCTCGCCAACGTACTCAAAAGCCACATCGCTGGACCCCCTCACCCTCCAGAGATGTGGTCCCCCAAGTCACACGTGCCTCCCACCTTGTAAGTCCAGACGAAACATATGCTGTGTGGGGTCCAGAACTCTCAGATGCACCACCACCAGCACCCTCACGTCCAGAACTCTCACTTCGACCCCTCCTCTCATGGCGACTTCTTGGAGCAAATGTTTTCCAACATCGGACCTCAAGCTCAGAGACCTCTCAGACGAAACGACGCCGTCCAACCCCGACAACAACAATGTTGGTTTCCAGTTCGACGACTCCGCCAACCTCGCCTTCAAGCTCCGCAACCACCAGATTAGCGGCTCGGCAAATTCGGCGGCTGCGGCAGCTGCCACGATTCTCCAACAGCAGCTCTTGATTTCCAGGGGCCTGGCCGGCGCCGACGCAGGGGAGTCAGGGCTCATGCAGATGCTGCTGTCCTTGGGGTAGTAAATAATGACGAATGGATTTCATGCTGGGCACAAAGAGAGCAAGAGCAAGTGCACCGATGCATCGCACGCTGGGCAAAGAAAAACATCGTCAGCAGCACAAAACCAGCGAGCCTGCCTCCGTAACAACTATCACAGGCAATATGGAGGTGTCCTCCTATATTTATTTAGCAGATATCACACCAAGTTTTTCTTTTGAAAAGGCTCCAGTACTCCGGGGGAAAAACTTTTGTTAATTAGTTATGCTTTTTCTCACTGTTTCAGACTTTATCTGGGAACCTGCTTTGTAATCATAAAAGGAAAATGAAGAAGTAGACGTTACGCATACCACTGACCATGCAGGAATTCTTCAGGTAAAGAAACTTTCAAAAAATGGCAAATCGATCTTTCATAATATGTGCAACTTTCCTCAGTTTGATCTTCCACCAAAAACACCCCAATATATATATCCTTGTTACACACTAACTCTCTTTGCAATATGAACGAACAATGCATTAGGTGATGCTGAAGCCCCCAAGCAGTGACCCCTTAATGGGAGGAGTAGACCTGGATAAGATCATAGACTGCACTGATGTGGACATGCGCCTCCCCATGTTTGTGTATGTGTCACGTGAGAAGCGACCAAGCTATGATCATAACAAGAAAGATGGTGCCATGAACGCCCTGGTACGTGCGTCGGCTGTTCTGTCGAATGGCCCTTTTATTCTCAACCTTGACTGCGACCATTACATATACAACTGCAAAGCTATACGCGAAGGGATGTGCTTCATGATGGATCGAGGTGGGGAGAACATCTGTTACATTCAGTTCCCGTAGAGATTTGAAGGCATCGATCCTTCTGACCGTTATGCCAATCATAACACTGTGTTCTTTGACGGCAACATGCACGCCCTTGATGGTTTGCAGGTGCTCATGAATATTTTCCCTATTTTTCAATTAGATTGAAAGAAAATATTTTGCCAAGTAACTTGAGACAAAAAACTTTATAGTGTAAAACCACGTATGACATTGTAGGGTCCTTTTTATGTGGGCACTGGCTGCATGTTCCGACGATTTGCACTGTATGGTTTTGACCCACCACAACCTGATAAGTTTGCCGAACAGACTGACTCAGAGACAGAAACTTTGAAGCCCAGCGAATTTGATCTAGAGCTGCAAATGAATCTATTGCCCAACCGCTTCTTCATCTCCATTGCGCTGTTCTTAAGCGTAACCACCCTGGCCCTCTATTCAGTGAAGGAAAGAACGCTCGCTTCGCTCCAGGAACCAGGAAACGTAAGTGCCGAGGTGGAGGCTCGCGAGCATGATTGCGCACTCGAGCTACATGCCACTGTCCAAGTCAACGTACATAGTGTATTCAAAAGCTCCAGGAGTCGGAAGACCGTCATCCACCAATCACTTATCAAGGGCATTCTGGTCATTTCACGAAAAATCGTCTCATTTGACGATGAATTTAAACTGGGGGCGAGGATTGAGTGATTTTGAAACATAGGGGTCTCAAATTGTTGGTTTGAAAATAAGGGTAGTAACTTGATTTTGCCTCAAAGATATGCGGTTAACTATGAGTTTACCCCAATATTATACTTGTCACTAAATTATCGCTCCTCCGTTTAAATTCACCGTCAAATGAGACAATTTTTCGTAAAATGACAAGAATGCCCTTGATAATTGTACACGCAAGACATGGTCAACTTGTTCAGCACAAACCCCAACAAAAGCGACATTTGCCTGCTACATTCAGGGGAACCATCTCTTCTCTCCTCATATCCCCTCTATTTTTTGCTTCTGTTGTGATCCGATTGACTTGGGTTCCCCGTAATGAGGTTTCTGAAATGGCTTCTGGGTTTGTAGATTCGGTGATGATGTCGAGGTTTTGATGGTGAATACAAGAGATGGGCCTGAAGTTGGAGATAGATGGCTTCGGTGGGGGCTCATAGAATTTTGGTATAACTGTTGCCAACGTATAAAAGAAATCGATGAGTAAATCATGATTTAAGATAATCAGCTTTAGACGGAGAGCAAGACCTGAAAACCTCCTAATCAAGAGAAAAAAATTGGAACGGAGGAATTTGTTTATGAGATTTCTATGCAATATTTAAGCTTTTGACCATCCAAAATGAGAAAAACAAGGACTGAATGTAATAGGGAGACGACATAATATAAGGTACAACACCCACTTGTGAGTTGCTCAAAGTTGAAGGAAAAATGTTATTTTATTTAGGACGCATAGAGAAGAGAGATCTAGAAGAGTGTTAGGGAAGCACTAATGTAATTTGAAACCTCACCAGAACATCAGGAAAGAGAAGAGTGTTCCGATTGATACCTTTTTCTTCGAGGTTGGATTCGTCCACCTCGTTGTCGGTTTCCTCGCGGGTGATATGGAAGACCCCACGAGAGTGGGTGGAAAAGCGCCACCACGCACCCTTGGCCCTAGTAGATTGGGAGGTACGGTCAATTTTCCTGACTTCGATAGTGACTACGTGTCAAATTGTCTATTTTGCAGCTCTTTGCATACCGTTGAAGTTGCATAAAGGGCCAGGGATAAATACGACGGGATTCGGAGACGTATGACGAAGTAGGTGTAAACGCGCGCCATTTCATCACGTCCGCGCCATTTCATCACCCCTGGCTCTTGTTTGTTCCATGCCTCTATCTGGCACTACAGAAGAGAAACCCCAGTTCCAAATAAATGTGTTGAAATGGCTGGCGTAATTTGCTCCTTGCATGAATCTCAAACTTCGAAACAGTAAGTATTTTAATACAGCAGTCATAGTGAATGCCATCCAGTGTAATCCAACCTTCCAGCATTACTCGAGTCCGTCGACGGTTCATATACTGCACCTTTTGGCTTAATTCCACAGTTCTAGAGTCGACCAGCCAGGAAAGCAAAGTTCGTTTTCCAGTATATGGAACAAAACCATCGGCTTCTGAGTTTTGACCCTTGTTTGAACTACGAACCAACAAAGTACATCTTCCAAGTTTTCTACTTTTTCTTCCATGTGGCATTCGAGGATTGGAAACGGAGCATCGACTTTTGCTTCGTATTTAGCCTCAGCATCCTCGTCTTGTGCTGAACAACCAGACACGTGGCGTTCGGGTGGAGCGAGAGTAGGGGAGGGACGTGGGATAAAGTGGCAAGGACAATCTGGTCATCCACCAATCACTTATCAAGGGCATTCTTGTCATTTCACGAAAAACCGTCTCATTTGATGGTGGATTTAAACGGGGGCGAGGATTGAGTGATTTTGAAACATAGGTGTATCAAATTGTTGGTTTGAAAAATAAGGGTCGTAACTTGATTTTGCCCCAAAGATATGAGGCTAACTATGAGTTTACCCCAAATTAATTAGTTAAATGAAAAAACATTATGTGATCGTATGATACATCATAAAACTATGTAGCAATGTTTTTGACGTTTCTACTTCCATGACACGTACCATAACTGATAACATCCAAGATTATGCAGGATTATACACGAAAGATCCTTTTTTGGCTCTCTCTTTCGCCCTATGTCTATTATTCTTACCAGGTCTTCCTCCACTAGTAGATTTTTTCGAAAAACTTCATTTATTCTAGTGTGGATGGCAGACAAGTCTATATTTCTTAGTTTCAATAGGACTTCTTATGAGCGTTGTTTCTATTTACTATTATCTAAAAATAATCAAGTTATTAATGACCAGACAAAACTAATAAATAACCCTTCACGTCTTTCTTACCCAAATACTAAAAGGGAAGATAACATAAGTTGCCTACCAGCTCTGATTCACCTCCCCTAGGGGTATTCGGAGCCTAAAAAGCAGGTGTGTTACTCAATTTCTTAGGGTCGATCAGCAAGCATACACCTATTATATACTTGTTAGGATCAAGCGTTATCATTGAGCCAAAAGCTTAAACGGATAGCTAATGCACAACTTATTTTCTTATAAACTTGACAGAGCAGAGCCCTGTATTGTGCAACAAGTATACATAATTAGGGGTTGTACCACGTGGGTATCGTAGGTTATGCTATCAAGCATCGTCCCCTGTCTATCATAGGGCAGTGGTCGAGTCAAAGGGTGATTGTTGGCCCCTATAAACCCAACAAATTTCCTAGCACTCGAAGTAACCTAGCTTTAATACCATATAAATATATTATTTATTCCAAAAACTTAAGAATAACAAGTTTTACTTCATCGGCAATCAAGGTACACTTGGGTGTGTGCGAGAGAGAGAGAGAGATGGACAGTCCCTAGGGGCGCAATAGTTTGCTTTTTTGTTTTGACATCAACCTTATATTCTTATTATAGTTATTAGAGTCTCACATTGTTAAAGCAATGTGGGCTATTGTAATCAAAGATTTATAAATAAAGTCTCTCTGTAATATCTCATATATACATAAGTGAGTACACACATCTTTCCAATTGGGTATTCCCATAATGGATGTAGGTGTATGGACCAAACCACTTAAATCTCGTGTCTCACTTCTCTCTCATTCTCTCAGTCTAAATTATTTTATTTTAACATGGTATCAGAGCCATTTCGATCTTGTGGCCCAGTTTGGCTCAGGCTGGTCAGCACTCTTGTTGGCTTTGCTTGACCTAGTTTAGGCCTAGTTAAGTCCGGCCTATTTTAGTTCTTCTCTTGGGCCTTCCGGCACCCATCCACATCATTCCGGCAAACTTCCAGCATCCTTTTTCAGGCCTTCTGGTGCCCTGTAGGGCATCACTCCGACGACATTCCGACATCTTCTCTCGGACTTTCTGACGACCCTCTCCAACCATCTTCAGGTGATTGTCGACCCCTTTCTGGTCATTTTCCGACCACATTCTGGCGATTGTTCGCTCCTCTCTGGCCCGATTCTGGCCCTCTTTCGGCGACTGTCTGCCCTTCTTTGGCCATCCTTCGACGCCATTCTTTTCTTATGAGAAATTTCTTTTTGTAAGTTCAAACTCAACGTGTATCCACCTTGAGTTTGCGGGGGAGTATTAGAGTTATTAGAGTTTTACATTGCTAAAGCAATGTGAGGTATTGTAACCAAAGACTTATAAATAAAACATCTATGTAATCTCTCATATACATATAAGTGACTACACATATCTGCCAAATTGAGCCTTCCCACAGTGGATGTAGGTCTATGGACCGAACCACTTAAATCTTATGTCTCACTTATCTCTTCGCTCTCTCTCTTAGTTTAAATCATTTTTTATTTTTTCTTTTTATTCTTAACAATTCTATAGCATTTCTTTCTCCCTAGCATTTAGCGCTGCCACTTTGGCAGCACATTGCAGTACTGCTACTTGCTCGAGTAAGAAAGATTAAGAAAAGGGAAAGAGAACGATTGATACTTTGTTAGATTCTTCGTGTATTAGGTTAGATGATGAGTGTACTTTATCTTACTTAGCCAACCTCAAATCGATTATTTTTTTGGGGAGCCAAGGGGGCAGTGGGCCATTGCCCCCTTGGCTCCCCAAAAAAAATTCTTTTTACATGTTATTTTTTTCTTTTTTATTTTTTGTCAAGGCCCGCCCCCTTTGGCCCATTAGAGTTTCAGCCCGCCCCCTATGGCTTGCCCAGATGCCTCAGCCCGCACCCCTTTGACGCCTAATCAGCCCAGCCCAGCCCAATCCTATTTTTCTGTTTTTTTAACTTAACTGAGAGTAAAACGTCTTTATGTAAGTGACATTTTTATGTAATTAGGTGGAAGTCTCTCATGCGACTTTGATTCAGAATCTAGCTGGTTTTGTAAATAATGGTACTGTAAACTAACAAGTAAACTCTCATCCATATTAGCTTCTGTAAAGAGTCCTCTTAGCTTTTATTTTAACTTTCTGTTAAAAAGTATATAAGATAGTACCTTGTCTTCATTCATATTCTTCTGTAACAAAAAATAAGAATTACCAATACATCTAAAATTTTCTAGTCCTAAGCACCTAATGGAAGAAATAATCTGAGAGACTTAATGTTTTCCAAAAAATAATCATTGGTCCAATGGTATTAAAAACAAGTTGCTGTAATTGGTAAGACACTTTGGATCATGGAGTCTTATAATATCGTCCGCACATGGGCAATTACTTTCACCTAATAATTACATAAAAGGTCACTTAGATTTTCTAGTTTTGGAATCTAATGATTTCATAGCAATATAATGGAGCATCAAACATGCGAGGTGAACTCAATGGGTTGAAGTCTCTCATTTTGAGGGATCATCCTTCTGTTGTTTTGCTCACCAATTCCAATTGGTTGTTATGGCTACTGTAAAGAATAACATCCAAGTTTATGAAGCGTCGGTTGCAGGATTTGAGGGAGAAGGAATAAGATGATTTTTTGGAAGAAGTCAAAACTTTTTGCATGAATAATTCTATCATTGTACCCAATATGAAAGACATTATTCCAACTCGTGGTCGGGCTCGGCGTGGAGGGCAAACAATTACTTATTTGCATCGTTTTCGTGTGGAAGTGTTTTGCCAAGTTATTGATTTGATCACCCAAGAGATGAATTATCGTTTTACTGAAGCAAGTATGAAGTTAATTCTTTGTATAGCATGGCTTGATCCAAGAAACTTGTTTGCAATGTATGATCATTCTAAGTTACTTTGTCTTGCTGAGCTTTATCCAGAAGATTTCTCAGCAATTGATCATGTTGTACTTAGAGATCAGCTTTGAAACTACATTTATGATGTGAGAAGTCATGATGCTTTTTCTGGGCTTCAAGATATTGGAAATCTTGCTGTAAAGATGGTTGAGACGAGGAAGCATACTCTATATCCATTGGTTTATCAGCTGATTAAATTGGAATTGGTCTTACCAGTTACGACTGCAACCGTTGAGAGAGTATTCTCTGCGATGAAGTTTATCAAAACTGACTTGCGCAATAAGATAGGGGATGAATGGTTGAATGATAGTATGATGGTATACATCGAAAGAGAGATTTTCGAAACTATCGAGAACGAAGCTATTTTGCAACGTTTTCAGAAGATGCAAAAGCTTAGGACCCAATTGCCACCTCTTAGTATCAGCAAATAATACAGTACGTGTATTTCAATATATTTAGTGTTTTTAGTCTTTAATTTTTGATATTTTAAGTCTTAAGATATTTTTTTCATTACATAACAAATTTTTTTTAGGAGTTTGCCCCCATTGATTGTGCTTCTAGCTCCGCCACCGGTGACAACTCAAATAAGACTCAAGATATAGCTTTGCTTTAACACAATAGCTATGTATGTACGTGTAGTACTGGTTTAATGGCTATTTAGAACTTCCGTTACGTCGAAGAAAAATATTATATATTACTTCATTCAAGGTTGTGAAGTTGCATAACCATCAATTCGATCGTACACTTTTTTTTTCCGTTTTCCTAAAGATCTACTTTCCAGCTTGGGAACTTCTGCGTTGAATTTTACCCTTTTCCAGAGAAAAATTAAGATGTATGAGAATATTAATATTTAACCTCCAAGCCACTTATTTTTATAGATGTTCTTAATTAGGGTTTTGGATGATAATATGATCATATACAATCAACCATTTGTGTATCAAAACTGCTCTTGATAAGAGATTTCAATCACAATTAATTAACAAAGGGTGTGTTTGCTAACAAAATTTCACAAAATTTTTCACCAACTCACAATAAAATACTACAATATAATCTCTCTCTCTCATCAAATCATAACTTTTCACTACAAAAAATATAAAAAATTACTTCTCTCTTCACTTTCACTAAACCCAATACCGACACTAAACTCAATACCAAAAATTTTACAACACAAACATAACCAAAGACTTCACCTGTTACCCTATATGTAGCTACAATTGATCATCCTCTTCTTATGGCCATACTGATCAGGTTTTCTTCCACCCAATCTCATAGAATTCTGGACAAAAGTAGAATACTGTAAGCTGATAAAAAGGGTTTATATATTTCACAGATACATATAAATATAAGACCATCGTCGTAGAGTTTTATCCCCTCTGTGATTACAATAGCTAGCAGTTTTTATAAAGTTCAGATATCGAAGTAAGTGCGCCTCTAAATTGATGTGGGTTAATTTTCCCGACTGGACAAGCTAGGGAGTCACTCAAATCTGTTAACTGTGTCAAAATATCCAACTGGGATCAACTTTTTGCAGTACTGTATAGACCAAAAGTCGTATGTGAAGTCCATTACGGTAACGATCCGGTGCAAGGTGGCCGGGGGATATGATCCCCGGGTTCTCATCCCAGTCAACAAGGGGGCAATAGGCAAGAAGAATCTAGGGTTTGTGGATTTCCCTTTTACGTCTTGTTCAGCTCATTGTAAACTCTACGCAAGCCTTGACAAGAAAAATGAGGAATTTTTGGTTGAAATCAAAATCCTAAATTTCTTCAATATCTGACAATCTTTCAGCATGATTTCAATACTCATTTCATTTGATCTGTCGAGATCATTGGCCTCAGGAAAGTAATGTTGCCATCTGACAAAGGCGCTTCTGTCGTATGGGTATATCTGAATTAGCAGAAGATAATGATCAGGAAATGATTTTTATTTTTTAATAAAAAACAAAATAGAATAGTTTCTCTACCAATTAGGTCAGAGTTTCAAAATGATTGAGAAGCCCTTGGTTTCGTGGGATAAAATAATAAAACTCTAAAATAATTAGCAGCAGATCATAGATATTCTTCTTTAGCATTGGAGAAACGACTCTTCAAACTAGCAGTGAGAACCTTAACTCTTGACTGAAGAAGGAAACAATAATGTCTGGATCCGCGGGACCATTATCTTTATGACGTACCCTTCTCGTGAAGCCCACCACTTTTTCTGCAAATTTTTTTATAGGGATTAAGAGATGACAAAAATTTCCATATATAGAACTGGAAGCCCTGAAACAGTGATGAGCAGTATTTCATGAAAATCTTACTATTCTTTACTTAAGGAGATCACGTACAATATGCAAGTACTTTGAAAGAGAATTCTTCCTGAAACGACTGGTCTTTTGTTTTTTCATCTAAAGATTCCTTTCAATTGGAATAATAAAATGGCTTGAAACGTCTATAGATATCTTTGCTTCAACAAATTAAGAAGATTTTTTCTAGGTACCAAAAGAAGTAAAACAAGAAGGGGCAACTTTTATAAGTAATATAGTCCTTCAAAGCTGAAGATGACCGTTTTCAGGTTTAATTAATTATAGGCGTAGCTGTGAGGGTTTCTTTTTTTAATACAATATATAACGATATAAAGTAGGGCTCAGCTTTTGACTGGTGCAGTTGCAGCTGCAGCTGCAGCTGCAGTTTTAGACCTCAATTATTTTGGTGAAGATTCCTATTTTCTAGACTGGTGCTAGTAAGAAAAGCTGCTTTCTCACTCTTCTCTCTATCTCTCTACCATGGCCAAGCACACGCTAAAGCTGTAAAAAGCATTTAAGGTTTTTAGTTTTCACTTGCTTAATAATAAACTAGAAAGTTGATTAGGTTTTGGTGGTTCTTATCAATATTCAACCAGGGATTATGGAACCCTTATAAGGAGATCAGACATTTTTTTTCCACATCCCCAATTCCCTGTGGCCCTTGTAATTTCATAACAAGGGCAGATGGGTCGCTTTCGTCGGTCTTCAGAGTCAATTGACGTGTTTTTTTTTATGATGCTCATCAAGAGCTCATCTTATCTTTTCACACCATACTACTTACCAAAAGCTGGTTTGCTTTCTATGAACCCATAGTTCTCCTGTGTAGACCTTGAAAGCATGCATATTCTTTGGAGAATATAGAGAGTAATAGTTCTATGGTCTTCCTTGTGATCTGTTGTGTCTGTGGACATCCACAAGAAAATAATTTTAGGAAGTTTGAGCGACGCGCGTCAACAATGGAGATTCGTCGAGGTTTTGAAGTTAGCAAGATATATCTTGCTCTTAGTTGAGGGAGAAAATTAATGATTTATATCATCTGCTAACACAATTGCATAGGGTATATTTCATATCTTCTAATGCAATTTTATTGATTGTGGACTCTCAAATTAAGCCGGAACTAACAGTTTGATGTCATCAACCTTGACCAACGTGAACAGGGCAAACAGCATTATATATATGATCTTCTCGAATGTGACGTAAAAGAAGCAAATGGCTATATATGTCCACAATTAACTCTAACTTGCAACTGTGCAAATCTCACTGTCATCTAACAGTGGTCCCTCTTTGTCCTTGAGTGGTGTGGATGCCTTAAAAGAACCTACGTTGGTCCCTCACCTAGCTATAAGGTATCTAGGTACTGCCATCAAAACTCCAGTAGCTACTGTACACCACAACTTTGGAAGTTGCACGACGTATACCCTTTTAGCTATACCTAATTGAATTCCGCAGCCTTCTTTACTCCTCTTACATGCCATGAAATCTAACTGCAACCCTTAAAGTTGCTATTATAGCGCGAGCGCTATATATATATATATATATATATATCACAAATTCCCTCATGAGACTCGCTCATCTGATCAAAAACACGAGGGAATATATTTTCGGTCATTAATTACCAATATTACATCAGTCGATGACTACTTCGATCGGCATCGGTTATTGTGTGAGTATGCGAGTAGACGAGTGAGATTAGAAGTTGAGAAATCTAATGGCTGAAAAATGTCACGTCATTTAATGAAACCGAGTCTGGTTCGCGGGTCGGGTTCTTGGGTCGGGTTCATTAAATGACGTGACATTTTTTCAGCCATTAGATTTCTCAACTTCTAATCTCATCCGTTCACTCACACACTCACACAATAACCCCACTCACACAATAACTTTTGCCACTTCGATCTTCTACTTTGTTTAAGTTTTAAACAATATTTAGACGGCCCGAAGATAACCTCTAATACAAAATTGGGACGAATGATGGTGAATCAAACATTCTCCAGTCGAAATAGGGTGTGTACATGTTTTCATTTCCTATTTTTTTGGACAAGTAGCTAGGCAAGCATTAATTCTTCAATCCCTGCTGCTATATGGATTAATGCACTATAAAGTTATTTGTACCTGTCGATAAAAGTGTGAAGCCTCTTACCTATCATGTTATGGACGCCCCCAATGGAATTTATAACTATCTACTTTTTACTTCAGAAAAATTAAAACTATAGACTACAGGGAAGACCAAGTGTACTGAGGACTTATTTATTACAAGCCTGTGATATCTGCAGTATGTTGTATATATATATGGACATATTGACAGAATTACTACTAGATTGTCCAATTCATATGTCACTGTAGATGGTCGCCACGTGGTCATAAGCATACCATTCCTTTCCTCTTTTTTTCATTCCCATGCAACATGGAGCGGTTAAATGCCGGAATCTTTTCTTTTTCCAAATTGTGAGTGATTTCCTTATGGTAATCTTATTCTCCGTAAAAAAGCTTTATTTGAACCTTATGCCTTTATACCCGGCTCATAGCTTACATAAAAGAGCATACAATTAAGGGACTTCTATGGCACTGGCACTTCGTCATCCTCCTTCTCATCTATGCTGGATAACCAATAGCCAGATCAGTCCATTAACCGAAGGCTGCGAAAGAATTGTTTGCCCGATGTAAGTTCCTCTCAAGATCCTATTCACAAGGTTAAGAATTACAGGAGACGAGTGAGGTCAAAGTGTTTTCATCCCAAGAATATATACTTTCGAATTTCTTACAAGTTTCTGTTCATCTGATGATCCCCTCGAGTTCTAGAGCTTACTGTATTATATATTGGCTTGAACAATACTGGATTTCTACTAAGTTGCCCTAGATTATTTCTTTTTGGGAGGGGTGGGGGGGAGGGGGGAGTGATTTGCCCTAGATTGAACTCACTGTTATTTCAGTTTTCCTTATTGAACCTCTAATATGTTATATGTAATAGCCAATTCAATCTGAAAAGATTTAATTAATTAGTTTTCTCAGAAGAAAGTTGTTTCGAACCTTCTTTATTTGCTTTTCTGTTTCTGTGTTGCAGATGCAAATTAACCTAATGAAATAATATGAGATATAGTCCAGTATACGCAAATTTTAGATTATTGAAATTTGCAGCTAAACTCTGGTGCTCGTGGAACTTTTCTCGAGAGAAAAACAAACTTCTGTTAGTGAAATGAAAGGTTTTGTTGCCAAAGACAACATGAAGCGACATGAATTGTTAAATTTCTATGAAGCATAGTAAGAATGGGGGAAACTTCATACTAATAGATTGAATCCTGGTATTGTTTTAGATGATCCTTTCACCTCAATTGGTGAGAGCAATAAGATGATCTCAAATCGAAGAGAGGAAGACATTGAAGCTAAGCACGAAGGCGAAAATAATGATGGGAAGTTCCCCAAGGCAGCGTCTAGTTCGAGGCAATGGTCAGGGTTTCGAAACCCGAGGATTGTGCGTGTCTCTCGTTCTTTTGGAGGAAAAGATAGGCATAGCAAGGTTTGCACAATAAGAGGTTTGAGGGACAGAAGGATAAGGCTTTCAGTACCCACAGCAATTCAGTTGTACGATCTTCAGGAGAGGCTCGGGCTTTCTCAGCCAAGCAAGGTGATAGACTGGTTGCTTGATGCCACTAAATTCGACATTGATAAGCTCCCGCCACTACAAGTTCCTCAGGGATTTGGCCAGTTTCATCAACAGCTTTCTCATGAATCTAATTCCTCTCAGCCTTCATTCTCTCCTTTCTTTGAATCAAATCCTAGATTCATAAAGGATGGGGAAGATCAAACTCTGATGGCAAAGTCCAAGTATTGGGATGGCGATGCTGCACTAATGGGAGTGAAAGCCAAGGAAGTTGAAAGAGGATCAGCTGACACTGCTGATAAAGGCAAGTGGATCAAAACAAATGAAGAAGAAATTCAAGATGGAGTTGGTGGGTATGGTGGACAAATTTCTGCTCAAAAGTTTTTCCCTATATCCACTCATTCTTCCTTACCTGGCTTGCTAAATAATGCCATGGCATACAATTCCTACTATCATTCGGAGCCTTCTTGCTTGACTTTATCTCAGTTTGGAAGCCACGGATTATTTCCATCCCAAACAGATCCCCATTATACGAGTAAAGCCGTGCCATCTGCAGTGTCTCAATTATTTTTATGTCCATCAACCACACCGGCACTTTTTACCCCATTTCCTTCATATATAACGACCCCAATAGAGAGTGACCCAAGACAGTTCAACCATATCCAACTGTTGAGCTCCGGTTCACAGCATGTCCTCCCTCATTCTCTCATGCCAAGTACTCTTCATTCTATGGGCTCTTCTTTGAAATCCTTTCCAATGAATGATAATCCAAAGCTTCCTCAATCACAACAGAACAATGAAAGCAAACTCGATAAGGATCACGCTGGTTCTTAAATATCCTCATGCCAGATTCCTCTTGTTGGTGCTCAAGATGAACGTTGGAAACTGCTCTTTCAGTATGCAATACGAGTAAGACACCTAAGAAATACATCTATTTTCTGCATTCAATGACTATCTACGAATTTTAGCAAATGGTGATGTGAATACGTGCAAGTTTGTAAGGCTGACAATGCTATACGCTACTGCATACTTGTGTTTGAGTGGTCATAGATTTGATATACTAAACCAAGTTTGAGAAAAGATTTTGGATCCGTGATTTAGACTAGTACTGAAGTTGATATAGCAGTCATCAAAAGTATGCTCCTATATATTCAGTCTTCTGAACTAGTTTAAAGCAAAAACTTGTTTCCATTTCTCCATATCATCGTATATATAATAAATACTTTTGAAAGAGTACTTCTAGCAACCGCATCCACTTTGTCGCTGATAAATATGTTGCTAAAGAGGTATTTTTAGCGACGAAAAGGATATTTTGTCGCTAAAAACATGTATTTTAACTCTTTAATGATGAAAAGTATGGTCGCAGAAGAGTACTTTTAGTGACAAAAATGATATTCGTCGCTAAAACACGTATTTTAACTTTTTAGCGATAAACCAATATTTTTGTCACTAAAAGGTACTTTTAGCAACAAATTTAGTGTCGTCGCTAATGAATTCGTGGCTAAAGAAGTATTTTTAGCACATAATTGATTTTCGTCGTTAAAAAACACATGTTCTAACTTTTTGCCACAAATTATAATTTTGTCACTAAAGAAGTATTTTTAGCGACGAAATTGGTTTCGCCGCTGATAATTTCTCCAATGAAAAGCAAATACGTTGTAGTGCATGCCAACTTAATTAATTGGGGTAGAAATCAAAGAAATTTTAACTTCTCAAGAAAATCTTTCGAATGTAATGAGAGAATTTGGTACTTCAATACCAATGTGAATGATAAATCACGATAGTTTGAAAATAAATTGCTTACACGGAAGTCAAAGAACAAGCAGTACTGATCTCTGGTAAAATGTTAGGTTGCAAATTAGATGACACGAGATGAAATTTTAAATGCCAAGGAAGGAAACATAAATTTCTAATTGCCAATATATAAAACAGGTTCATTAACCACAAATCATGAAATTCTAGTGAATTTGATTATAATTAAGATCACGATGATGAGGGGGAAAGGGTCACGGATATTGATGGCTAATTACCTGCATGAATTGTCCATGTTAATTATGGTGGTTAATTCCATCAAATCGGCAGAACAAAATATGATAATATAGATCATGATCATTTTCATGTTAAAGCAATATAGTCAAGGATATGCAATAGACCGCGCGTATATATTTAATTTGTCTAGTTAATTAACTACGTATATATACTTAATTAGGAAAGTGATCAGTGTGTGTGTATATATATATAGAAGTCGGTGATAATGTGCTTGTGGTGATCATACGAATCTCCCAGTATAACTTAATTAGCTACTTGCAGAGATTTATTCCTCTAAGATGTGAGATTTGTTTCTCAACAAGAGGAGTTTTTTCTTCGATTCCCTTTTCACTGGATTTGAATTTTAGTTTGTCTCTCTGAATTAAGAGTATAACGCCCTAGATTGGTAAGACTCTTATGTCGTTGGATTGGTGCATTATATGATCATAGTTACATAAGTGCCTAGTCCTACAACGTACGGTTTCCATTCTAGGAAGAATTGAGCTTCTTAAATTAATGAATTTAATGTGCTCCAGTGTTGAGATATCGTACGTAGTTCTTTTGAAATATATAACAGCTTATTATACGTGCCTAGTACATTCTTGAGTTGTTATAATATAATACGCATCGGAGTAATTTACAGTAGTCCATGCATATAATATATATACTTCTATCTCACCTTTATATATAGGGGACTAAGGGGAGTTTGTGTGTGACGTCGTTACGTACCCTAGGACGTAGAATCCTAGTAGCTATGACGAGTGACATTGTTTATCTTTGCAATTTTTCGAATCAATGCACTTTTACCTTGTCACAAAAATAAGAAGAAAAATGATCACTTTTTAATTGTAAATAGAATTTCACAGCATTAATGGATATCAGGATACAGCACTTCATGAACAGTACTCGATCTTGTGCTCTCCACTAAATAAACCGAACGTGTGATTTTTATTTCAGCATGTATTTATTATTTATTGGGCTACATGCTCAAAAATTTAAACCATGAAAAGAAAAAAGGAAAAAAAAAGAGGGAGAAGCACTAGAGGAGGAGAAAAAGAGGCTTCAACTACCAAATATTGGCATATAGCAGATAGCTAGCCATGCTTTATCGATCGGTGCGACCTAATTAAGCCAACCATGTATACTTAGGCATAATAGGATGCCCTTTAACATATATGGCTTAATTTGTTGTGGTTAGGTTGGGTCTTTGTGAGAAAATTTCTGAATCAAGGTCTAGTCTTATTGTTAGGTTTTATCGAGATTGTTGGCCGGAAATTATCACGTCTGTTGAAATCAAGAGAAAAGATCAGAGAAACGTGCATGGAGAATACTAATTTGTATATTCATTATGTTATAGTTCTAGTGTGTTAACTATACAAGAGGCCATCTTTTAATTATAAGATCAGAAGAAGGCGACTACAAAAGGCAATAATTACAAATTGATATATACTAATTACACAAATAAATTAATTTAGGCTAGCTAATTACAAAAAAGCCTCAATCAACCGGGCCGGAGATATGCTAAAAACCTCAAGCTGCTTCCCTTTTGTCCGTCTCGACTGTGTTTGCTTCAGTTTGTTTCATCAATCATGATGTCACAGCATGCTCCCTCTTGAATTATATGCTTCTTTAAAGCATCAATTTTGTCCTTCGATAGTGATGGAAACTTTCAGCTTGTTGAAAGCCAAACTGCGATCTTTCATAAGCTGGTGGGAAGAAGAAGCAAGATGTGTTATTTGCTTGAAATTGAGACCAGAATTTAAAACTCGTATAGTCTTATTTATAATATTTCCCTGCTAAATTTGGGAGCTAGGTTTGAGCTTAATGCAGAAAACATAAGTATCTCTTTCAGGGCTCACTCAAGCTTTCCTTAATTAATTAATTAGCTTGCCTATTAATCGGTTTGCCAAAAATTTCATGTTCGATCTGTAGCGCCATACAGTTCTGGCACCAAAAGTGCATATAGCAGTTCTAAATTTGAAGGGAATTGCGCGCTATAAAATCAAGATCGTACTACCACGCACTCTTTTTTGTTTTTCTCGGATTATTCCACTACCAATGTATTCGAAGATCAAATTACACTGTACACATCTTCCCATAATTTTGAATACCATCTCTTTATGAACGCCCTAGATGCTTAAACTCCCTTTGAAAAAATCATATTCAAACTCTTTTTGCTTGGTTTCGACTTTTTCCCATGTATGCATTTATTCAGCTTGATCGAAAGCGATCTTGGGAATTAGCTTTACAAACTCCCTTTTAAATCAGAATTCACAATTTACCAGTTTTGATAAGATCAGTCTCCGACGTTCCTGAGACTTCATACAACCCAGCTCCCAGCCTTAAGTCAGCTCTCGACACAGAACTTCCCTAGAATTAATCAACCTGAATGAAATGGAGCCCTGACATTAGGAGCTTGCAACTGGTCATGATCAGTGGTTCCAGTCCTCGTTGGAAGTTGTCTTTTGTGGTGAAAGAGCGGTAAGGGAGGTGAAGAGCTAGCATGGTTCATGTACTGATCATGGTTGCGTATATACCACCACCACAAAGAGTGGTTATTATGCTAAGCACTATTGTGCTGAGCATGCTGAGCGAGGGCTGAGATTAAAAGCTTCAAAATTCAAGGGGCTTAGATTGCACCACATCAATTAAAATGTTTTAAATGTTTTAAATGATGTGTTTAAGCACAACCGTCGGATTTCTAGCTTTTAATCTCAGTCGTCGCTCAGCATGCTCAGCACAATAATGCTTAGCACAGTAACCAAACTCCCACAAAGATTGGTTATTATGCTAAGCACTATTGTGTTGAGCATGCTGAGCGAGGGCTGAGATTAAAAGCTTCAAAATTCAAGGGGCTTAGATTGCACCACATCAATTAAAATGTTTTGAATGTTTTAAATGATGTGTTTAAGCACAACCGTCGGATCTCTAGCTTTTAATCTCAGTCGTCGCTCAACATGCTCAGCACAATAATGCTTATCACAGTAACCAAACTCCCACAAAGATTGGTTATTATGCTAAGCACTATTGTGCTGAGCATGCTGAGCGAGGGCTGAGATTAAAAGCTTCAAAATTCAAGGGGCTTAGATTGCACCACATCAATTAAAATGTTTTGAATGTTTTAAATGATGTGTTTAAGCACAACCGTCGGATCTCTAGCTTTTAATCTCAGTCGTCGCTCAGCATGCTCAGCACAATAATGCTTATCACAGTAACCAAACTCCCACAAAGATTGGTTATTATGCTAAGCACTATTGTGCTAAGCATGCTGAGCGAGGGCTGAGATTAAAAGCTTCAAAATTCAAGGGGCTTAGATTGCACCACATCAATTAAAATGTTTTGAATGTTTTAAATGATGTGTTTAAGCACAACCGTCGGATCTCTAGCTTTTAATCTCAGTCGTCGCTCAGCATGCTCAGCACAATAATGCTTATCACAGTAACCAAACTCCCACCACAAATGCATTAATCCTTGTGGTTCTTCGCGCGTGCTGATAGGTTAGACAATCAGTAAACTCCATTAAGTAGGAAAATCACAAGTACTACGTAACCGGACATATAAACATTCCAACAGGTATTTAGGCGTTGTCAAACAAGTTCTGGAGCTCATTAGGCGCTGTCAAACTAGTTTTAGAGCTGCAGCCTATTCGTCATGTGGTCCATATTACATAGATAGGACTTGTAATATATATAATCACCTTAGAGTAACTAGCTACGGAGAATGCAGACGGGTTCATCCCACCTTCTGTCATGCTGGCCGTAGCTAGGATATTAGCCCTGAACTTGACCATCATGATCACAAAACTAGCTCGAAAATATTGGTAGTCATGGAACCGATATTATGAAAATATATAGAAATTATAGAAAACTTGTCTATACACATGACTCACTTCATCATTGGTTATTGTGTCTTCATCTTGCCAAAATGTGAACTTGCTTCCTATATATATATATTACAGATCGAATTCTATTTTCCATCACTCTTGGTACCACAATATACAGTTTAACTCAGCTGGAAAAACGACATCGGATTTAAGCTAAACAATCATTCTCTCTCTAGAAAAGGTGACCACTCGCAAACCTAGCTAGTAAGTAATCTAGGCTAACGTATAGTGGTTAGGAGTAGATAAAACCCTCTCTTCTTGCTTTGGGATCAACATCATATAATTCATTACCTAAGAACTAAGAACATTGACCATGCATGAAAATTTAACTCCAAACCCCGGGAGAAATGCCTACATCCCAACAGGACTCTCTTTTTATAAGTAGGGCCTTGAGGACTTCAACTTTCGAATATATATTTTCTTCTTTTGTTTTATGGTTCTAAATTATCAGGGAAAGAGCTTGCCCACGCACAAGTTGAAGGGCAAAAAGCTTTCGACCCTGCAATTCTTCTGAAAAGGAAACGAAGCAACATTAAGAACAGGCAGAGAAAGACTGAATTAGGCAGACTGTCCCTCAAGAACGTGTCCCAAGATCCAAGAAACCATTAAAGGACACCCCGACCCCAGTTGCTGTTGGCCCTTTAAAGGTGCCATCGGCCATCGAACAGAGACTTTTCTGGGCCTAGCAGCACTTGTGGTCCTAATAACTTATGGATAGGGGCATGCATATATGATAACGAGAGCCGTCTACTGTCCACATATGTGCAGAGGAGAGAAAATAAGTCCCACAGGCAGCATAAAGAGCGTAGGCGTGCTGGTAGGTAGTGCTAGTATAAAATCTATGAACCGGGTGGTCCAGTACTAGGAGCTACAGTGGAGAAAGGACCACATTTTATGTGTTTAGAGTAAACGATAATTAAGTTCTGATCGAGGAGGAACAATATCATGAACTGCTTGACGTCAACGTGACTGGTATATATAAACATAAATGACAAATACATTCACCTACTTTCTTTACTGGTTCCATTAAAAAAAAAAAAGATTTTATTTTGATTTGATCATGAAGATTCCTTAAATGTGAGTCCTAAGTACTTATGAGCCGAAAAGTAGAGAAAACAGCATCAACCAATTGATTTTGGCTGCAATTTTGGTGGGCAGCCGAAGAACCCAAAATCAAATTTATTGAGATAAATGGATGGGGTTCAGTTGCAAATTGTGTACCCATCTGCAACAAGGCCTCAAAGGCATACTGTCTGGGCTCGGGTTGAAAATTTTCTATTGGAAAAAAGAAAGGTGGTGAGGGGTGAGAAAAGCCCCCGAGAACTCATGACCTTTCGCTTACGAAGCGAACGCACTACCACTATGCTACGGAGGCAACGCCGTCGTAGTAACGTGCATACCAAAATCTACCCTAATATCACCAAATGGAAATTATGGTTTGGGAAACCAGCGTTGAAAAAATTGCCTTTGCATGGCCCGGACGGGTTTCGAAGTTTTACGGGTTTAGGGCGAGTGATTATTTTTAGGCAATGGATTTGACGGTCAAACTGGGCTAAGTCCAACGTAGCCAATGACCCTTTGGAGAGGGGCTGGTCATGGGATAAAATTCTCAAAACTGTAGGTGCATGCTTCATGTATTTCAACCAAAACCAGTGGTTTTCGAAGTGTTTCTTTATCATAATTTAGCTCAAAATCACTTAATTATTGGAAAAACATGGAAAACAATAGTTCTAATGAAGGTGATGGCTTCAGCAGTTCATTGCATAGACTCACCTTGATTCATTACCATATACAGCTTTGGATGACGTTCACAATTTTATGCAGGTTTTGGACAACAAAAATTACAATCAACTTATTTGGGTCCTTACAGAAGGATAAGATTCTGATTTTCCATGAAAATTTGCCAGTGCAACGGGAATAAAACAATGATGCTGCTAGTAAGTGAAACCATTTTTTTTTTCACTGGTTTTCAATTATCCTTTCATTCCTGTTGCTCAATGAGATGGGAGGGACTCGTGATCCTTATTGGGGAAATGCAAACAAAGAGCTTCCATGAAAAACTGAAATCCAAGCACCGAGAAACTGGACAGGACAAAACAGAGTCACATATAATGATCCTTGAGAGTATGTATGTTACAGAATTCAGAGAGATTAATTCCTTTACAACCCAGCAGAGAACTGCAGCGCTTACCAATAAATTATTATGCTTGGACAAAAAATTTAGATCACAGGAAGAAAAGGGGAAAAAAGGACAATCAAAACGTAGGTGGAAATGACGTATTAGAAGACATTTACTTCGCAAACAGCTGCCTGCGCCTACCTAGCTTGGCTCTCAAACTAGCTGCCTCACCAATCACAATCTCGTCAATCAGGTCCTTAAAAACCAAACGCTCAACGTCTAACACTAAACCTGAGATCTCTCTCTGGAAATCTGTCCAACTTCCCGGCCCATGCATTACATCCTCCCTCAAGATACTTTGCAAACCATCCTCCTCGTCCTCCAAGCTGCACACCAACTTCTTGGCTTCAAACTGTTCTATCTCAATGCACAATTCTTTGAGAAGCTTTTGTGCATTTATGGTCTTCCTTGCCAGTTTAACAGGCTTCAGCCATGGCTCAGGACACATGCCAACTAAAGACAACTTTGCAACAAGAATCTCATTAACAGCATCAAATATCAGTTTTCGGCGAAATTTCTCCCGGTCTGGCTTTGAATTGGCAACCTTCCCCAGACCTCTATCTTCTTTTGAAATCAAACTACTTGCCTTGGTTTGCTCCAAAACAAAAAATAATTCAGGGTTGATAGGATGGCCTGATGGGTGGAGCTGAAGTGCTGTTAAGTCAGAGCCAAGGTCTCTCAGTAGGAGGCCTGAAGCTAACAATATTTCAGATATGTATCTATGATCTGGATTCTTATTCTCACAGAGTGATGCAATGTAATCTGTTCTGGCTTCATCATGATTGGAGTTCAGCCGCCTAAGCTTCTGAACTAAGTGTTCTATGCTCTGTAATTTCTTGCGGTTCATCTCCGAGGTAAGACTGGACTCTGACTCTGTGCTGTTAAATAAGGGGTTATCTGCAGAATTCCATTGATCTTCACCAAGACTGTCATTACAATCTTGAGTACCATCACCTGCAGTATCAATGGATAGTATAATGAGATACGCCTTTCTATCTTCCCATTAAGTAGAACAACAATGGCCCAAAAAGAAAACATAATTAAACGACAATAACAATGTAAGGAAGTAATTGAATTTTTTTTTTGGTCGGTTCTGTGTCTTCATGTAACAAATGGGATTGTAATGGATGAATGTTGTAATGTATTCACTTCCAAATGATAGTAACAATGCTTAATTTGAGGTAGCAAGCCTCCAGAATTCTCCCAACAGGGATGATACAAACTTCTCGATGATTCTAACAATGAAACTAACCAAACAGATATACCCCTGGTGACCAAGCAGGGCCGGACCTGTTGGCAATGGGCTGTAATAAGCCCAACACTTATGAATGAAATATAAAGCCCGAAAGACTATAAAGCAGTAACATAAGTGACTAACACTAACCCGACCCAGTGAAAGCCCAATGGCCCAACCGACACACATGACTCCCGAACACCACTTCATACCACTTCGTGACTACTCTCGAAGACTCTCCCATCTCCAGCCACACTTTCCCTTCTCCACACCAAAGCTTCCTCCTCTCCTCCTCTACTCACCTGCACCCCATCTGCCCCCCACCATCTGCCCAGCCGTGTATAACACTTCAACTACTTTTTCTTTCTTTGGTAGTATACTAAAAGTAGCGTTTGTGTGAAAAAAATTTAGGGTATGAGAATCGGTGAAAAAGTGAAAAGAGAGATGATTTGAATGAAATTTTTCTATTTAGGAGACGTTTGGGAGCCAAAATTAAGGACACTAAATTATTATAGTGAAAGGATGATTTAATGGAGAGAGATTATTTTGTAATTATTTTATTAGGTCAAATCTTGGAGTGTGCCAAAACGCTACCTTAAGCAAGAAACAGGCAAGGTTACAGCCCAATAAAACAAGGATATAGAATCAAACCTGTGGCCCTTATAAACCCACCTTCCGAGAATCATGATTTATCTAACCCATCTAGAGATATAAGACTCTTCACACAATGTAACAGCGGAAAAATATTGATGTTGCTAAAGAATAAATCTCTCTCCCTCTCTCCCCCCCCCCCCCCCCCCCAAAAAAAAAACAACCTGCAAAAAAAACCCTTCACCCACTGTCTCTAGGTTGGGACGATGATTTCACCTTATCATTTTCCCCTTTTTTTCTTTTTTGAAAAAATGTGAGTATCTCTGCTCCTAATTCTATTCTTGCTCTCAGACTAAGAATGTAACGTGTCAGACAAACAGATATAAGAATATCATTCCAACACATGCCTGCATTTAATCATTTAGCTTGTTCAGGACTTCCTACTTTTGTCTACTCGAGTCTTATAGTAACTTCATCGAGGACTAACTTGCCAAAATCTATACGTAGTATTCTCATATGAGCTATGAGACAACCTCTTTAAACTAGATAATTCATCATACCAAACACGAATTTTTCAGGCAAAAACTTCTCTTGGGCATTCTGCATGCAAGCAGAGGTACTGAATTTCAGTGTTAAAATCTCACTATTTTAACCTTCCTGTAATATTATCTAGTGATTTAATTTTTACAGACGTGAATTCCAAGACTACCACAGCATGTGAGATTTAGTTACTAGATTGCCAACAATTAATTTCTTATCAGTTTAGTTGTGCCATCTCCAAGTGCAAGTTTGGTGCAGAAACCTCACCTTTGAGGGGATTTGTTATCTGCTTCACGGGAGATGGTGAATCATCTCTATACATTGACATATCTGTTGGGAAAAGCGTCACGAAAATTCAAAGAAAAGGAACACCAGATTTACGTGGTTCGGCCCCAATCCGGCCTACGTCCACCCCAGAGCAATTTTATTAAGAAAGCCTAAGAAAATTACTCTGTCCGCCCCAATACAATAGTCACACCACCCTCTTTCTCTTCCTCTCTCTTTGCCCAATGCACACGATCTCACGTGCTCACGTGCCTCTTCTCTATAACATAAGCCTCTTATTTATAGGGAAGAATACAAAGAGAAAACCCTAAGAGAATCCTAGATAAACTACAAGTAGGGAGCAAGTAGACTTCCACAATAAGTCTACTTCTATTCTAAGTCTATCTCTTATGGGTGTGGACCCCAACAAATCTCCCCCTCCATAACCATAAGAGAAGAATTTGTTCCTGACATCTTTCGGTTGAGTGCTACCCGGGTTTTCAACAGTAGAAACTTCCTGCAACTTGGTGTCTGTTGCTCCCCTTGCTCACCACCCCTTGCAACCTTATTCTACTGGCACTCCAACCTCGTCCTTGTCACCAGACGACCACACTCTCATCCGAGTGTCCTGCACCCCCGCATAGGGTGCCCGCATCCCCTGCTTGTACAGCCGGACCCATGTAGAACAGTATCTCCCCCAGCTCTTGCATCTCCTCCGGCTGGTACCAAGCACCTTCGTGTGCTACACGAAGCCGGAATCATCAGTCACCACCGAGGCTTCTGATGAATTCCCTTTCTCTGCTTTGTACTTTGGACAGTTCCGCTTGATATGTCCCTCTTGGTCACAATAGAAGCAGATAATCTTGCGACCTCTTCCTCTGGATTGATCCCGGCCTCCTGTATTCCAGCTGCTTCTTCTGCCTCTTTCTGTGATGAGAGCTTGTGATCCACTGTAGTCATAAGTCCCCATCTCCTTCCTTCGTGCCTCTTCACTGAATAGAGCGTCTTTGACCAACTCCATGGTCAATTTTCCATTCGGTGCTGAATTTCCAAGAGAAACAACAAGAGTCTCCCAACTATCCGGCAAGGAACTCAGAAGCAGTAAAGCTTGAACCTCATTTTCGAAAGTCATTTCGACACTGTTCAATTGATTTATCAAGTTTTGGAACTCACTGGTATGTTCCGCCACCGACTTCTCGTCTCGCAGCTTCATATTCACTAGCCTCCTCATTAGCAGCGCTTTATTCCGCGAAGTCTTTGACTGGTACATTGTCTCCAACTTCTCCCATAATTCAAAAGCGCTCGTCACTTTGGCTACGTGATGGAATACCTCTGGCCCAATCCACTGTCGAATCAACCCTATAGTCTTCCGGTTGATCTTATTCCACTTTGCCTCGTCAATCCCCACCGGTTTCTTTCCCTCGTTCTCCAATGGATCATACATATCCTTTGCATAAAGGATATCCTCCATCCGTGGCTTCCAGCTCATGTAGTTTGCAGCAGTCAACATCATCATACCGGTAATCATATTCTCCGCCATCATTCACACTGATCGAGGCCGAATTTCACAGTTCTGACTGCACCAATGGATCCGGGATGGCCTAAAACCTTAGGAACCGGTCTGACCTGCTCGAAAACCGGCCTAAAAGCCCCTGAACCGGCCAAAAAACCACACTGAACAAATAAAAACCGGAATATTCCCCCGGAATATTCTCTGATGACGTGGCAAAGCTGACATGGCACGCCGACCCTGATCCCCTGCTGACGTGGCGGTTGACGTGGCACTACCGACTCAGATTTCCTAGGACCCACTGCTGACCTGGATGCTGACGTCACAGGACACGTGGCAGGCTCTGTCGCTGGCGCGTGTGGCGCGTGGAGAGAGTGAAGCCCACTCGCCCTTCTCTGTTCGGCGCGTGTGGGCGCGTGTGACGCGTGGCGGCGCCTTTTCTTCTTCCTGCGGCGCGTGGAGGCGCGTCCCGGCGATTCTGACGACGCGGTTTCGACTAACGGCTTCGTCTCGATCTCCTCTGCAGGCTGGTGCTCTCCAATCTCAGATCGGACCACTTTGAAAGTTTCGGACTTTCTCCGCTTCTCCTGAAAAACTACTCCGGCTCCTCGAACCAGGCTCCGATACCAGTTGTTGGGAAAAGCGTCACGAAAATTCAAAGAAAAGGAACACCAGATTTACGTGGTTCGGCCCCAATCCGGCCTACGTCCACCCCAGAGCAATTTTATTAAGAAAGCCTAAGAAAATTACTCTGTCCGCCCCAATACAATAGTCACACCACCCTCTTTCTCTTCCTCTCTCTTTGCCCAATGCACACGATCTCACGTGCTCACGTGCCTCTTCTCTATAACATAAGCCTCTTATTTATAGGGAAGAATACAAAGAGAAAACCCTAAGAGAATCCTAGATAAACTACAAGTAGGGAGCAAGTAGACTTCCACAATAAGTCTACTTCTATTCTAAGTCTATCTCTTATGGGTGTGGACCCCAACAATATCCAGGACAGAGACAGGACTGGGATGTTCCAGGGCAACAGTAGCAAGTTCTGCCATTAAACCATCTTCATCCAACCTTGGAGTTGATTTCTGAAACAAGCAAAACAGTACGTGTCATTCATCTGAAGAAGGAAAAATGTAATGTCAAATAAGTTATTAAAATACTTTAGGGGAAGAGAAGAGCCAAAGCACCAACTTTCTGCATTGAACCAGAACCAGAGTACTTGACAGCCTCCATGGATGGACTCTGGCTGCCATTGATCTCAATAGATTGTGCAGTGCTGGTTACGTCAATATCTACATTTGGATCCAAGACGATATTACTGTCTGATTGCACAGATGCGTCATCTCCTTGGCAACTCAAACTTCTTGATTCGTAACTCTGCTCACTCAACTGGTCATCACTTAGCTGCAAGTTAGAAGATTTTGGTCTGACTTTCCCACCTGAGGAACCTGAGTCTTTTTGGTGCCGATTGGATTGCCTTCTAGGTTTGTTTGGATCTGATGGAGGAGTTGGTGGACGAGATCGTTTCTCCAACTCAAGCTTCTTCTGTTGCAGTCTAGGGCTTACAGATCCAGAGCTCTTTACTGAATCTGTAGTGCTATCTTTCAAGGATTGTTGAGACCTTGATGAAGATTGTGGTGATTTCACAGTCCTGCCAGTGGCTTTCTTATCATTGGAAATGACAGCAGAGTTCCTGCGACTGTTTTTAGGAGAATGGTCTTTAGCTATCTGGCTACTACTTGAACCCTTCTTAGAATCAGCGAATCCACTACCCTGGATTTTATGCAGGCCAGAAATATCGGCTAGTGGAATTACTGAGGAAGGAATACCAGATCTTTCAACAAGCTTAGCTGGCTTCATGATCACGATAGGGGACTCAAAAGTCCTTGAAGAATTAGATGCTCTACTAGGGGAAGCAATAACACGGTTGCTCTGTGGGTTTTGTTGGCTTTGTGATCTTGAATGTTGATTGGAACTTGCACATTTTGGTTCAGACGCCCTTTGAATTCCAAAGTTTGAATCTTGTTCTTCTTTTCTGGTCTCTAACAGGCCCTTTGCCTGCATTGCCTCCAGTATCTGTTTAAGAGCTCTGAGATCCTTTCCAGATTGTTTAAATTCAAGATCTTTCAACCTCTTCTCAATCTCACTATAAACAGAACTGAAGGAATTTGGTGCCCTTGGTGGAATTTTTACTGGCCTGAAAGCTGGTTTCTGAGAAACTCGATTTCCATCCAGCTGCTTCCATGGAGCTGGTTCAATTGGAAACCTTGAACTTGAAACAGGCTTCATGACAAAATCAGAATTCTTCAAGTTTGGGGATGTTGGATCTTTCAAGGAGTTTCTAGGGGACCTAGAAAGTTTGGTCGGCCTGTTTATATAATTTGTTGCTAATGATCTTGAGAAGGGATCACTATCTTCAACTGCGTAGCTTTTGAACACACCCAATTGCCTATCACTAGCCAAAGCAGAATCTGGCAACGTGTCCAAGCCCATCAACTTTGCCACAACACTAGGAGGCCGCTTAAGAGTTCCTGAAGATAGCTGTAGATTAAGGGGATTTTCTTTGAAGTTGCCACCATTTTGGGAGTTTTTCGCAAGGTGACTTGGTTTTGAATCAGAGGTAGAACTCTGCAATGAACTCTCCCGGCTGTCCAGTGAAAGTCTGGGCAGATCTTTAAGCTTTGAGGAGGTTTTCAGGTTTTCTCGTGATTCAAAAGATAGACGATTTCTCTCTCTACCATCATAAGAAAACCTCGGAGCATCTCTGGAAATTGAATGCCACGACCCATCTTTTGCTTCATAAGCTGACATTGGAAGTTCCTTAGCTTCATTGTAATACCAAGGCGCTTCTCGAAGTTTCGCGAGAACTTTAAAAGACTCATTCAGATCAGCAGGCGTATTCCTCTTTATGTTAACCCCAACACCACAAGATCGATCCAAAGATTTGGAAAGTTGTAAAGGCCTCGGGGAATCTCTGTGCTTTCTGGCAAAACCAATTGTTTCCTCTTTGTTTGTAGTTTTAACTGACAGTCCTCTAGCTTCCCTATGCATTGAGTCCTTGACCACATCACGAAGATCAAGGGACTGCTGCCCAAAGTACAGAGAGGTACTTGGTTCGTCTGGTTCCCTTGAGGGAGTTTCAGGTAAAAGGATGTGGTCAAATGAGCCTTCCGGTTGAGCTGTTCTGTTGCAGTCCAGGGAGGACAGGGTAGACGAACAAGAGGATGAGAAAGAGGCTCTTGAGGATTCTATGGAGATTTTTTGTTTCTCATTCACATTCTTGTTTAAACTCCTTTCCTGCAATCACAAGTCGTCATGTCGTTACTCATTAAATTATAGCACCAAGCAGAGCTGGAGAAATGACAGACACATATTGAAGGCTTGGAAATCTGTTTCTTTTGCTTTAAAAAAAGTGTAATAATTCAGAGACTAAAATTTTGCTATTTGAATTGATAAGGGTGAAGAAGAAAAAGTGGCAACAAATACAAACACTTAAAAGAGCCAATATCCAGAGGTAATACAATCTATATCCGACAAATAAATCATGGATGATATAATACATAGTCAATCCCGTAATGTATATGGCTGATGAAAAAAGAATAGATAATGACACGTGATCTCAAGTCACAAGAATTCTTAGAATTGGTCGAACAAGGGGAATCAGGGAGTGGTAAAAGAAAAAAGCTTACAGTTGTCGCCTGTCCATGGTATACGTTATTATTAGACTCTCTTGCCAGGCTGCCATTGTTGAATTGGGAATTACCTTTCAAAGAAACAGAAGCGTTAGTTTTTTAGGTTGCAACACTGATGGCTTTGAATTTTGGAGCTTGCAATAACCATAGAAGATATGCTCATCAGATAAAATAATAGGAAAAAGGTGTTTACATGCGTGATCACGAAGCTAAAACTACAGCAATAAACACTTTTCAGATTTTATTCGCATAAGTTAAAACAAGAACTCTACCATGCTTCATTTGATTAACACCTGGGAGACATTAGAGTAAATATCAGAGAAGGGAAAAGAAAGAAACACGTAGCAGAACCAGATCGAATGGCTTTAAGATGAAAAACCTAAAAATAGAAGATTCACTTGTTCGCTTACAGAAAAGATCACTTGTCCATACCACTAATGAATAAACTAAAACAACACGGACACAAGAGCAGCCCCATATATACTACTGATGCAGTCGAGAAAAAGTAGAAGATTTTACTCTTTTAAAAATATCCAACAATACCCATATATGAGAAACGAACGATTGTAATAATCGAGCAATATGAAGTAAGAGGAGTACCAGAAGGAAGCCTCTTGTGGCTAATGCGCCTACCAGCGAGGACATGGGGCCGATCAAAGAGTTGAAATATCCCCGCCATGCATCCTATTTGCTTCTGCAAATCTTGGTTGTCATCAGCTAAAGACTGTAAAAGCTTTGCAGCCATCTCCACCTCTCTCTTCAGCCCACACAATTAAGGACACCTACTTTTTATACCTCCAACATGCTAATAAAAGAATTACACCAATTCAGTCTCCTTCAACGTCACTTGAATCAAAAACTCTTCAGATATGTTGAAACCAGAGTTGCAGTTCGCAGGGTATGTGATCTAAGCAATTCTCTGTGATCTAATCAAGAATGAGAGATTTCAGACACCTCAGAGACCTTTCTACCCTCTGATTGTAAACTCCAGCTTGAGTAGAAAATAGCATTTTTGAGCCGTTTTCAACCCTATTAACCATAAAAGAACGGAGCACTTTTCTTCATCCCTGAAATTTCGATTGCAGCATTCCAGAAACACCCAAATTTTCACAATGTTAAATTACTTCTCGCTAATCAACAGCACCTCATAAATCAATCTTAATGCCACTTTCTGTAAGCTAATTGCAGGTTGCAGCTCAAAGAGATAAACTTTCACTTCAAATTAAGCCAAACAGATAAAAACTTTCCTTTTATACTCAAATTTTCAATCCCAGGAAGCTTTCTAGAACAGCAGTAAATACGTTTTACGGGTTTTCTCCCAAATCTCAATTGTTGCAAGAATCAAGGAAATAAAGAACATACCCAGAAAGCGAAATAAACCAAATGTTATGAGCAATATGAAAAGACAACGCCTTATTGGCTTTCATAGAACAAACAGGCAATGCCTTGTGTGGAGACTATTAAGGGGCCAAAAGAAAAGGCGGGGATCAAACAGGACCCAAGATCCATTTCAGTGTTCACAATCCCCAGAGTCGTTAGAAACATTTCCTTCCAACCGCCAAAAAAACAAAACCAATGCCAATGCAAACTGTAAAGAATATCTGCAGATCCAAGAAGATATTATTCTTCAGAGAACAAGTGGAAAGACAGCCAGAAGAGATAGGGAGGTTTGTTGGATCCTGGAAATGTGTAAACAAATCTGGTATTAGTTTTAACAGTTGGCAATTTCCAACTTTTCAGACAGCGAGAGAGAGAGAGAGAGTTTGTGTGTGGGTCAGTTGTCCTCCAGGCCCTATCTCACACATCCATGTGCGTGGAGTACGAGGGTGGGTCTGGAGTTGTCTGTACGTGCATGTGAATTTGTCAGAGTAGAGTGAGAAAGGAGGATTTGTGAATTATTGTTATTTGTGAAAAAATAAAATATTTTAGAAGGTTGGTTGAAAAAGTGAAAAATGAGAAATTTTTAATAAATATTATAATTAAAAAAAATTAATAATTTTTTTAATATTAACTCAAATAATTAGGCCAATTATTTGGATTCAATCCATTCATATCACACCCTCTAGTAGATTTCCTTTTGACATTGCAGATGTTACTGACCACAAGTTTTAGCAGATTTCGACAAAAGTTTAATAATTTTTTTAGAAAAGATCAGTGTTAATGGAGATTTTGTAGGGCTAAAATAGTAGCTAGTTGTTAAAAAAAACCCGCCAAAAAAAAGAAAAGAAAAAAAGTATATAATATATAGCATGAGATTAATATAGTATATGGTTGGATAGCAGAAAAACAATTCACGTCACCGTCAACTCCTAGACAGGGGCAATCATAAGAGAATGCTTCTCGTTTTCCTTGTCAATGGTTGCAGAGAAAGTGTTTAGTATTATTGGCTGAAATAATAGTTTAAATGAAGCAGTTGGTATCATATTATAATTTAACCCAAACAGTGGGGACAGCCCTACATGGAGGCCATCATCCCCGATACATGACCAAGAACTCCTAAATAATATTTGATAGATCATAATTAAAGACTCGTAATAAGAAATTAATACTGTATTAATTATTATTTTTCTCACCCAAGGCCATTTTGTGAAACTCTTTGAGCTTTCATATTTCACCATTTGGGCACGGTAGGCAAGTTGTAAAAAGGGTCGTAATTTCAGGAATATCGGGTATTTTTGAGCCCTAATAATTTGGGCCCAAAAATTTAGGTTTAATAATAAAAAATTCATCACATAATTTTTTATTATTATAATATTTATTAAAAATCTTCTCTTTCTTCACTTTTCACCAACTCCCGTAATATATCTTTACTTTATAATATTTCTCAAATCGCAATATCCAAAATTTTCACCTTCAAACATACCTCCCTCCTGCATTTGTTAAGCTCTTGCCTATATTTCACTGGTCACTTCTTAATTACCTCTTCATTTTCATTCGGTCACTTCTTAATTACCTCTTCATTTTCATTCGAGATATTTTTTAATTTAATGTCTGAATTAAATTATCAAATTTAGATAAAGATAAATATAATATATAAATTTCAGAATAAAATTTACACTACTCAATAATTAACACGAATAATATTAAATATTATTCTTCGAATTAGATCATATAAATGGCCAATGGGTGATTGAAAAAACATACTGAAGTCCCCACGTTATTTTCGAACAATTTATACCGAAGATGTACGTCGTTTGATTAGTACCAGCGATAAATTATATCTTAGATGCTTGGCATTAATTGAAAAGCTTCAAGAGTTGTCATGTCAGCCTTGAGTGAAGGGAAGCCTACCTTAGCCACGCCAAAGATACCCTTAGGCTTGTCTTGCATGTGAATAAAACTTCTCCATGTACTTTTTCTTTTGAGGGGAGCCTTTGCCGTGTCCCTCAGCAGCAGGTAACAGACGTGTTATGAGAGCTCGTGGGATTCATTATTTCTTCCTGAGACTTTAAAGGGAAAACTGAGGTCGGATGTCATTTAAGTATTAAACTTTTAAATAGATTGAATCTCAACATATCCAACAAATACTGTTGCTAAACAGATTTACGAGCTAAAAAACATATCCAACTAATACTGTCTTAAAACAGATTTACAAGCTAAAAGTTCGCAGAATTTACCTACTCAAGCAGATGGGAGAGGTGATAGCGATCCACTGAGACAGCCGACAGGGATTGAGGAAAGGAATGAAACCCCGCATATATCCAAAAATGAAAAGGAAACAAACATGTGGCGTGCAGGAAGTATACGAGGCAAGACCCACTGACCCTATCCCAATCATTCTAACCCATGTTCCAAGGAACATCATTCATTTGCCCCCTTTCTTGATTGGAGCATTATGCCTTACTTTCCAAAAACTCATCCTCACACGGTCACACCGATGATAATCAATGCCGTCCGTGGATAGACATTATATTTCAGTATGTGGGAAGATTATAATAAATACAAAAAAAAGGTGTGGATCAAAACCTACAAGCATCCAATCGATAAGAAGATTACAAGTCATGATGAATGAGAGAGAGAGAGAGAGAGAGAGAGTACAAGTTTCAGAAAATCTCTTACATTGAGTCAGCATGAAACAAGGAAGAGGCCAGCCATATTTGGGTCCCTGTTGAACTACCGCAATAAAAGTTATGGTCCTCTCACTCTTTCTCGATTAAGCCTAGAAAATTGATGAGAATAGTAAAAAAAAAAAACCTCCTATGGTAAGACAATTCGAGGTGCATTAGGCTTTCTAATAAGGGCTAAGGTTGATTCAAAAAGCTCACATCCTTTGTTATTATTTGATTATTAGGGGGAGGACTAAAACTACCTTAGCAGTGAAGTGCTGCAGGTGGTGGGGATCAGAAAAAAAAATTTGGTCGGTGAAATCATGCATTTGATTTGCCAGTTCGTCTGTAACCAACTGCATCTGCGGCACATGCCAAGTTGATCATGATTAGCACAAAAAGCCACCAACCATTACATTGATGAGTTGGATTGACTAAGGAGCTCACCTGTGCGGCTGTGCCGTAGCAGTTATGATCCTTGAGGTTGACAAATCTAATCACTATTGTAATTTATGGGGCTCTAATTTGGGTTCGAAACTATTTAGGGGACCATTTTCTTTGTAATAAATGTGGGCCTAGCCTAGCGGTGGTAGATCCAATAGATTTGTACTCTAAACAGCACAACATAATACTACTGCAGTCTGAAAAGAGAGCAGGAGAAGTCTAGACTCTCAAAATAATTATAATAATAACTGAAGCCAAGATTGAAACCACAACCACCCAGTGCTGTATAAGGAAATGCGAACACTAGGGATACATCCCACATCGTTAATCCTCTTCTTCATTTCAAGCTATAATCGCACTCAAATCAAATTCTTATTTCCCACATCCCAAATCTATCATAACAAGTTCATCATTTAGCTATTGAACTACAAACACCGTTCTACTTAGATCTTACGCCTTAAACTGTGTAATCGATAAGTCATTTTACACGATTTTGAAGGCTAGATTCTATTAAAGTACTGACAAAGCTAGAAGATCCAGGAGGCGCCCTCCCAAGAAGCATAAGGAGACCCCCCTATTTTTTTGTATAACTGGCACTCCCTAAGGTGCAATCCTGATTTCGTTACTGTATTAAAACTTCATAGTTTTAAACTGCGCAATATCATTGGGAATTGATAACCAAGAACATAGTGCTGAACAAACTCATTGGTGAAGTAAATTGAATTTTGAAACCTGAATATCTTAAAAGGAACATAATAAAAGAATGAGTATTAGAAGCATTGCTTGGAGTCAAAGCCCAGTAGAGTAATATCATTACTATCAACATTCCTCTTAAGATTTCTTTCTATCCAATCACACAACAAGTCTCAAAGCATCCCCTAAACATTTTTATGTTTCTTCTCAAAGGTGCAAAGACTAAAATTAACTTCAAGAAAAATTGGAATGCCGATAGTTACATGAACCGCAAAAACTGCATCAGAAGGAATTGCTGAATAGAGTCCTACGCTCGGTACATGATATTCTGACCTTGTAAGAACTAGAGCTGAACAAAACAAAAGAATGCCTTTTGACATTACTAGAGTTATACATTATGTGGTCATGAAACAAAGAAAAGGCCCTTCATGTCTAGGTGGGAGCCAGTTACAGTAGAACTATGTGAAGCATGTAGGGTTATCATACAAGTCCATTCATCAATAGACACCCCCCCCCCCCCCCCCACAGCATTACCAGCTTCCCTGTAAGGTATTCTAATTGCATTATTTTGGGCAAAAATCATGTTGAAACCTATGTCTTTGTATCATTATTTGAAGCGCATCACTACCCAGTAAGTGAAGAAAGTATTGGCGTCATATAGAGCAGGGTATATGAGTGTTTATGATCTGACGATAAAAACTCCACGACGGGTTTGACTCTGAAATGGCAAGTTGACCAAAGGGATTCTCCTGGACATATTTTTGAACATTGTCTGCCATAGCTAACCCTTCCACGTAAACTCGAAGACCACCTCCAGGTCCTGTGGGGAAAGCAAGTACAAAATAGCGAATATTGTAAATAGAACAAAGTCACCAAGTAATGGCAGATTAAGCGATGACCGACAACAGAAATCAGTGTGTAAAATTAAGCTAGGGCAACAAGTACCGAAGAATAAAAATAGAAGCTAGTATAACAAGTAACATCCCAAGATATCAAAGTGTAAAAACATATTTTCTTTACATTTCGTTTTGCTTTGGGGCCGTGTTAGGGTTACTGTTAGGATCCCCACCCCACCTGGTGCAGTTTTATTTTTTGTAATGTAATGCAAATGACATTGACAATGACTAAAGTGACGCCTGCAATTCAAATGACATTGACAATGGGAAGGAATTGAAATATCAGCAATAAAAGGAAGCTGAATTATCTTAGAAAAGGAAGAGAACTTTCACTTTCCATCAAACTCAATGCATCTCACCTAATGATGTATCATCAAAATCCGTATACTGATATGAATGTGGAAATATTGCCGTGTTCGCCTAAAAAAACAAGAAGACGCAAAGATATAAATTAAAAACAAAACCATTACAGGGATACAATCCCTTGAAACAGGCTATAATCCCCAAGTGAAAAAGAACAGGGATAGGGTTGATTAGCTAACCGGATTAAGTAAAGCCTTGTACGGTGAATCATCCAACAATAATGTGTTTGCCTCCCTATACTCCCCCTTTTCCCATGGAAGATCAGGCTCAAGCTTTTCCCATAGTTTTCTGAGTTCCTTCAAAAGCAGAGGTTTTTCTTTATTCTCAAGAGTATTGACGCCCGTACTGGTACAGTGTGATTGGTCCTGCATAACTAATCATTAGGAAAATAACATTGTATGCACCAAATGATAATTTGCTAAAAGCCATGGTTTTCACTGGTTGGAGCCTTCACCAAATATGATTAAAATGGCAGCAAGAACCAAAACACAGCCACTATAACATGTTCTATAACCACATTCCCTGTAAATACTCCCTCTCATTAAAGCAAGTTTAAAGACGCTCACAGGTTCATGTATGGGGTGCATTTTAGAGGGCAGTATGTTGAAAAAACTATTCTAAGAATTAGCTGGGACACTTGATTGCAGACGCAAAATAAGGGAAGATGGATAAGCAGGGGTGGGAAGAGACCTTATTTCACACTTTTCTCATGAAATCAACAGTCTTGATGTTTTTAATGAATCAAAGACTTCACAAGTTCCCAACTTTACGAAAAAGAAAGTTCAACAGAGAGTAGGTACTGGAACTTCATAATATAAAACGGATTACAACAAGACAAAGCTTGCTTAAACCATAAGACAACCAACACTTCATATTTTTATTACCATTGTAAAATTGTGACGGATGGTGGAAGACGAAACTAGGACGCTTATCCTTTATAACTTAGAAGCAAAACTGACCAGCTTAATGCAAGAAACACTCAAACATAGAAAATGATACCAAAACTTAACTTGTCCCATGAGAGCTGAAGGGAAATTCACTCAAAACAAGGCAAAGATCTAAAATAGGATTACCCAGCAGAAGAGGAACTTGTGTCTGGAATCTCCCATAAGAAAATCAATTAGTCTATCCATGTTCCTCCTACAAAATGTTAAAAGCAATATGTGGTTAAGGCACAAGATTCGTCGCTCATCACTAAGTAATGGAACAGAAATGTAAAGACCATGCATCATATAGAAAATATAGAAAAAAGTGCCCCTTAATAGAAAAACTCAAACTAAAGGGAAGAAAAATAGTAATCAAACAGAGATTGATAATTACTTGGTTCTTGATGACCAAACACCCACAACAAATTTGTCAAAACAAAACTGTAGAAAATCATCACAAAAAGGCCTCCTAAAAACTGGAAACAATAGGGGGAAAAAAAAGTCAAGTCAGAATCGAGCTGTGGAATGCCAAACACTAAAGCCATGTCACAAGCATCGAGTTTTTCACCTGCTTTCCCTGATATCACTATGTCTGCTTTAGATCCAGGAGGAACATAAGAAACAATATCAGCAAGAAGGCCATTAACATCAAGGATGAGAAGCTTTTTGTTAGAAGAATCCAAAAGCGATCTTTCAGGTGGAGAGTTCCATTTCTGTGAAAATTGGTGCTCTTTGATGACAACACCTGAATCAGTATCATCTTTTACGAAATCCATGTGTGATGGATTTCCTTCTATCTTGGTCTCCTTCTCAATATCCATCCGCTCTAAGTGCTTGCAGGAAGGATCAAATCCAAAGAGTTTATTCGATGTTATTCCCTCACCATAAGATGCAGGTTCACAAAAATCTTCCTCTACATGTAACCTATTCCATGCTGTTGTTTGGATCGTATAGTACGTTGTCCCATTTTTCTGTTCTAACTGCTCTTTTGGGACCTCCGGCACAATAGCATCATTCGTGAAACTAAGTTCACAATAATTCTTTTCCAAATACTTCATCTTAGTTCCCTCCTTGCAGTCCTGGGATGCACGTTCACCATCCACAAAATTGGACAAGGCTTGCTCCATCGCTTTCCTTTCCATAAACTGCATTGAGGTAGAATGCTCAGCTAAAATTGCTCTATCAAACTTATTATCCTGTAACCCAGATGTAGGTACGTCATCTGAACAAGAGCACAGAGGGTCTCTTCTGTCACCCTTGATGGATTTCAAACTATCTCCAAAGGAGGAATAGGACTCTCCACTCTCCTTACTATTGATTTTGCCCCATTTCCTCTGACTGTACATTTTAAGATTCTTCTGGTCAAGTGAAGCATATTTATGCCCTACGTCATCGTCGCATTCCTCTGTTAGACTGGTACTTCCACTCTCAGGAAATCCAATTTGCTCTCCAAGGATGACGGACTTATGCTTTACATCTGCCATTTCTCGCTCCAACTGTAAGCCTGATTTCACAGGACGCTGTAGGGATTGATCTATTTGTGGCGGTGTCACATTCAATAAAGAAGTAGCTTTAGGAGGACCACAATCTTTACCATTACTTTCAAGGGAATCATGGCTATCATTTTCCATTCTACTTTTCTTTGATACTGAATTACTTTGGGGAATTCCTGATCCCATCATTTGACTACCGGCAATCAAAGAATGTACATAACCTCACTGAAGAGTAGTTTTCACTCAAGAAGTAGTCCGCTGCCAATCAAGATCTGCATCATTAATGCTCAGGGAATGATTCTGTCTCTCAGATGTGCTCTGTGCTCTTCTTCGCTTCTGCTCAAGAACTCCATCCTGCATCACTCGATGCATTCCCCACACCCATCTTTAGCTAGAATTAACAGGAAGCCAATACACAGGAATCTCTGAATTGAGCGTGTACAACGTTATTTATGACCTGAAATAGTGGTCAATGAAATACGTAAGTATCATATAGGATAAAAGAAAACTATAATTATATAGAAGACCAGCCAATCCCAAATAGTCATGAAAGCAAGAAAAATAGTGGCTCGGGCATATTGGTTCATATTTTAATGAGACAGATACTACAAGGTATGGGTTCACAGTTTGACTGATTCAACAAATATAGGAGTCCGCCAATAGATAGAAGTTTGCAAATAGCAAGCATTTAAACCGGAGAAACAAAGATAGACAAATCTTCCTCACATGGCCCTGGATGTGCAAAGGAAGGAGGATTTAAATTGAAGAAAGTACGGCTTCAAATGTAACGTAAACATTTCCCGTTTCTGGAGACTCCCGTATACTTTGGGACCAAAGGATATAATAAGCATGCAAAAACAATAAAATAGACAGGAACATGTGACTGCATGCCCTATCAAAACAGTAACGGGAGCAATCAACTGAATAGCAGCGCCACAAATCCACCAGCACAGCTTCAATCACATCGTGTTTAGCCGAATTCCGTGGAATCTAAAAATTCCCCCAAGACATCTTATTGCTATCGTTAAGTGGTTTGCTTCTCTAATTTTCTCAGAAATAAATTGCACTCAGCACTTCTACTTTGCTTCACTTTTTCTTAGCAACAAAACCAAGTCTCAATGGATGATATAAGAGAAGAAAATATGCAAAAACCAGGGAAAAAATACTTCCAAAGTGTCAACAATCAATTTAATTCCTTAAAACTAATCTAATCAGCACTTCCTAAAAAAATCCACTACCACGCAGAGCCAAAAATAAATAAAGCTGGAGCGACAAAGTTATACACTAACACAAAAACGGGAGAGAGAGAGAGAGAGTGCACCTTTGTGTAGGAGTTCGGGTCGCAGAGATGAGAAGAAGAAGAAGAAGAAGAAGAAGAAATGGTGTCACAGACTCACAGATAAAAGGGACGGAGATCTGTCGACGGTCAATTTGCATTGACGACGACTGGGTTAAACGTGTACCCAAAGGCACCGAGATACGGAATTGGTTTTCTTGGTTGCGAATAGGAGTGCCCATCTTCTAGTTCCCAAACACGGCAAATTAAATTGAATCTTTTTATCTTTAGATTACTTTTCGTTACAAAAGGTATTTAAGCAGGCAGTAGTAAAAAAAGAGCGAAACACGTCTGTCTGGGGCAATTCTGAATTTGTCAAGTCATCAATATATATATCCTCGGGTTTGTCTCAAAAATTTTATTTATTGAGTGTGTTTGGATAGAACAAAAGATTTTTTATATTAAAGATAGTATAGCTTTTTTTAAGATTAGTAAATATGCAGTGGAGTTTTTACGTAGAGATGATTTGATGATTTTTTTTTATAAAAAATATTGGAAGTTGTGTTTGAAATACGATTTGATGATTTTTTTTTTTTAAAGATTAGTTGGTGTAAATACTTCATGATATGTCTTAGTTTATTCCTGAGATTCGTGTTTAATGAAGTCATGTTCAAGTCTAGCAGTTCAACAAGTAGGGGTGAACAGAACCGGACTGCAGACCGGACCGGACCGGAAAACCGAACCGGATTTTCGGTCCGGTCCGGTCCTTTTTCTTAAAATGCGGTCCGGTCCTCTTTAATAATAAATGCGGTCCGGATCGGACCGGACCGCATTTATTAAAAAAATAAAAAAATATATTTTTTTATATTTTTAATACAAATTATAAACATAAAACGTTTAATTTTTATCTAAACTAAAACTTAACATTTTTATATACACTTTCCATTTGAAATTAACCTAAAAATTTTTTTGAAAAAATTTAAAAAAATTGAAAAAAATTAAACAAAAATTAAAACCGGTCCGGACCACTTATAAGTGGTCCGGTCCGGTCCTATATTATTTAAGGACCGCAATGCGGTCCGAAAAACTGGACCGCATTCCGGTTGTGCAGCCCTATCAACAAGATTGATGATCATTTGAGAATGGTGAAGGTTTGATTGAAGTTTGCATATAGTTTGCTAACGCGGAGTTGACGCTTTGATGTTTTTTAAATAACTCGAAGTTCGATTAGAGTATACTTATAGTTTGATCAGAATTGACAAAAAACTGTTATAACGGTTTTAACAGAAGCACACAAGAAACAAGAAGACTGTAACTTTCGTGAGAACCATCTTCCCGACCCTCTAGAATATAAAAGTCATTTTCTCTCATTTTGTTATGACGTTCCATATAGCTATACCTTGAGAGACCTTGCTTCCAGAGCGTTCTTCTACGTACTCTATCTTTTAATGTTTCCGTTGTCTGTTACGTGTGAACTGAGATCGAACCCAGTGAGATTGTTCCTTCCTCCATTATCTTAGATTTGTTTTTGATCACTAATATAAAACCTTGATTAAGAAGGTAAACTCTAGAGGTTGCTGGAGATCTATCAAGAGAAGCTGATTGCACGTGGAGTGTGGAAAAGATCGGCTTGGTTGTGAAAGATCGGTTTTCGGAATCAAGAACTTCAAACGGAAGAGGAGTTCCTCGTTCCCTGCAAGAGGATGAGCTGGATGTTGTATTCCGGGTAAGGTACAAATTTTGTTAGACTAGTAATGAGGAATTGGGTAGTTTATAGATTATTGTGTATCGAATTTAAAGATTCTAATGGATTTGTTTAAACCGACTTACGAACCCGAAGAGTTTTTTTTCCTCTTGTAAGATTCTTTCAAGTGATTTTTCTCTTCGTAACCAATCTTGATATCTTTATATGTGATTGTGTTTGCGCAGATAACTTTGCTATTATTGCATTGACAAACTGCTATATCGTGTCCATATTGAATTATCAATTGCGCATTATATCTGTTGTTATATCACTCTTGAAATTTGTTGATTGTCTCTATGAGATTGTGCAGCTGTTAGTTTTTAGAATTAAAAAAAAAAAAGAGACCGAAAGTTAACCTATTCAACCCCTTTCTAGGTTCGGTCACTATATATTGAGTGTTGAACTACCTTGTTCAAAGAGAGATATTTACCGCACACCAAGAAAAAAAAAAGAGATATTTACCGCACAATAAGACTGGAGGGGGCATTTACAGAGGGTGTATAGTATTGAATAAACCTGGGTTCAGTAGAAAATACAATAGCTATGTTCCCTGAAAACCATAATACATACACCTTTTGCAGCTGCCTAGTTTGGAACCCTCAGTAGACTTTGTCATTACGTTCGTCTTCCCCAGCATGGGAATGTTTGCATTGCACTTAAAAAATCGCAAACTGCACCAACTTACTGACGTAAAGATGCCAGCAGAAAGCTCCCCCATCTTTCACACAACCCAGCAGTGTTGAAAATGCTATAGTAGAGCTCCATTGCAAGTGTCACCTCTTCTAATATAGATAGCTGGAATCAGAGCTTGCATCAACTTCTACACCTTAACGAACTTGTCGACATAGCCCTGCAGAACAAGTTGGAGTGTTGCTGTGTGAGAAAGGATTTGATCAAGGTATCCTAGAAGCACATGGTTATGCCTAACTCAATATTTGCAATCCGACACCAAACCCCGTCCCCTACTCACTAAAATTTCAAACAGAGTATTATCACTTTTTTAATGAAACCCCTTCAGTTTTACAGTAAAAGTATCAATCAAGTACTACCTTTTCATGGATCGAAAATTGAGGAAAGAAGGCTCTCTAGTTGTTGGTGTACAATTTCCTCTTTCCCTTCACACACACACAGCTGGAGAGTCAAATACAAACATGAAGGTCCACGAGCACCTATTTTAGTACCCATGGAATTTCCATAATTGGGCTTCTCTTCCCAATTTACATTTTCAGCATTTGAGAAGAGAAATTTCACAATGAAATGGGTTGAAATCACTGGATCAGCTTCTTAAGTCAACAAGTTATTGGCACAGATCATAACAAGTGGTGGGCCCTCCGCTGAGGAAGGCCCTAAACTGAGGTCATGCAATATGATTACTTGTCATATTTAAGAACGCACGGATTGGGCAGTAGTTCTTAAAGTCTCTATTTTCTGTTGCCCACCACATGCTTCAAATGTCCGGAAAGCAACATGCATTTGAAAACCCGTTCCCATCCAAAAGCAAATACAGGACAGAAAGGAGGATTTACCATTACAAGCTTCGTCAGCTTCCGCTGTGATGAGTCAATATATTGATCTATCTTTGCCTGAGACTTAGGTACATGGTGGTTCTTCATGGCTCCAGACACCTTATCAACAGTCTTCTTCACAATGGTTTTAAATGCCTCCTTGCTCATATTACCTTGTCGCCATGATGGCTTGAGAACTTCTTTTACAAAATCTGCAACAGCAATCTTGAAAAGTTTCATTGATCCAGAATCCTTGCTCTTCTTGCTCTTCCTTGAGGACTTAATCTGATCAATCTCAATGTCACCTCCAGTCATGTTTCCTACCTTAATAGGACTCTCATTCTCAACAGCGCCCACTTCTGCATCTGCTGTCTCACCATATTCATCATTGTCCAAGGAGGTAGTTGAAGCAACAGTCCCAACATCTTTATGCTTCTCTGCTGCATCCAATCGCTTGCATGTACCACTGAGCCCTAATATGGTGTCAGATTCACCACTAAGTTCTGGCTTTTGGCCATAATCATCTCTCCTGAGTGAATTTGATGATGGCTCGATGCTGTCAAAGAGTGGGTCATACTGGTTACCACCCGACCTAGGCAAAATCTGCCCAATTAGTTTTGAGGAACTTGGTGAGGAAGTTGTCTGTCTTGATCTGACATTGCCTACACCCAGCCCATCAACTGAAACATGGCTCACATTGAATGAAAATGAACTATCATGATTATTAGAATTACCGGAGTCCTTTTCTTGATTGAATGCATCAGAACTATATTTGGAGCTCAGTGGTCGCTCAAAAGTAGATGCATAAGGATTACAATGGGCAGAAATCGTAGATCCCCCAAAACCACTATGTATAGATGACTGATCCCCATCTGGAAGACCTGGTGGATATGTGGACAAAGAATGCAAACCATATGCTGGATGTTGCTGCTCTGAATAATGATGGCTCGGGGAAGATGACTTTGTAAGTTCACCGGGGGGCAAATCGTCATCAGAAGGAGGTCGGGTTTCATTCATAAATAATTCCCGTGCAGAGGGCATAGGTTGAGAGTGAATGTTGCCAGAAGCAAAGGAGCTTGAAGAAACTAAATCCTGGACTGGAAGATGTGAAAAGCGATTTTCTCTCAGAAGACTAGTACCACCAAAAGGCTGACTAGACTGGTTGATCTTAGGCACAGGTTTTGCTCCCAAATCTTCCACATAAGAGAGGTGCCGATGACGCGCCAGCCCTGGGGGATAGGCTTCACAGGGAAATTCGCCAACTCGTGGATAGGTAGGCTTATTGCCATGGTAGAGCCTCGTAGAATTTTGACAAGCAAGCAAGTGACTTTCTTGCAACTGTAAAGAAACACCTTTTGTGGCAGTTCCTGCATCAGAAGTTGAATCATAAAGTGGTTGAGGAGGGGGTGGTGGCAAGGAGGTCCAAGAAGAATTTGGGGTTACAGAATATTGAGAAGGTTGTTTGGGTAATGGAGCTTGACGAGAATGAAAACTTTCCCCAGACGCAGATTCAAATGGAAGGTGCGCACTCTGTGGTGTCAAGTTGTGATCCTTCGGCCCCTGTGGCATATGTACAGCATTTACACCTTGTGAACCTGGAGGAGGGTGCAATGCAGAAGGATGATGAGAAAACCCCATAGCAGAAATACCATGAGATGACTCTTTAGAAGCCAGAGACTGCACAGAGAATCGTTCAGATGAAAGCTGGCCAATAGAAAGCCATGGCTGTGATGATTTCACATTTGGAAAGGTCTCACTAGTAGAAAACTTATTAGGGGAAGTCGTGGATGTATGATTCGGTGATGGACCAGAAATAGGAGAATCATATATCAGCCGAGAAGAGCAATAAGCATTTTGAAGCCCTGTAACAGAAAGAGTGGACTGAGATAGTTGAATCACTGAATTTTTCCTAGGTGAAACTATATCATTATAAGTATTACCTTTGGTCTTCAAGGCATTAACGTCATCTACAGATTGAGAGAGAAAACCATCCACTGACAATGGCTGGTGAGAGTCCACTGTTTCCTGGCGGTTCTCATCGTTATGAGGGTCAACAGTGGGCTGCTCTGGCTTTTCTTGAACAACTTGCATTTCCCGCACTTTAACAGCTACATCTTGAGAACTATCGTAGTTAATTAAATCAGATCTAAACACTTGGCCATCACTATTCGAGATACCAGATTGCCCAGCATCCCTATAAGTATCATAACTTCCACAACTTATATTCCCATCTTTTCTAGTCCCAAGCACATCTCGATAGGGCTGCATCTCCTGGCTCTTGGATGCTTCAAACTCATGATTAGATACTTTTCTGGAGAGATTATGGACCTCTTCATGAATCTTTGAAGTCCTTGCACAGGGAGGAACATCTGGATAAAGCTGTTTTCCCTTTTGATGCCTTGATTCACTGCTCCTGTCAGATTCGTGGTGCATATAGCGACAGGACGCTCCACGATAACACCTTCCACGAAGGAAGTCAAAGCATTCAGGACGCTGACCCTTGTCCCTTCTCCTATTCTCAAGACTGAACTCACCTGCACGCCTGGATAGGGGAGACCTGCTCCTGCTTCTGGGATTCCTAGGAGACCAGCTGAAACATGGGCAGAAGTTAAATTAAAATTAGAACAGATCCTAGGTTCCAGAACGTTATGATATAAGTAGAAAATTACATGCTCACAAGCAAAAATAAAATGCCCAAGGCACACACTCTAGAGCCAAAATAGTAGGTAATCAGCCAATTCCATTAATCAAGTTGTACGCAAAATGCAATAAATACCTGCGAGATCGGCTTCGCCTCTCCCTTCTTTTTCGTGGACTCCTCCTGCTCCTCCTCCTATCAAGAGGAGATCCACTATGACTTCTACTTCTAGCTCTCTTATTATGCCTCCGAGTGTAGTGGGAATCATCAGTGTCAGTGTCAGTAGCATCTTCCTTCACCAATCTCCCAAATTCATCAACTTTCAGAGGACTTGATTCATGTTGTGCCTCTTTCTCTTTGTTCTTTTTTGGGGACATAGCACTGTTAGAAACATCAGTACGAGCACTAACCATGTCAGCTTCTTCCCAGACAGCCTCATGGGGAGAAGCATGGCTAATAGATGCTTGATTTACATGGTTATAATCAAAACGTTCACCAGTTGTCCCACTCGAGATTAATGCCATACCAATATCCTTGATCTCTTTCTGTGAAAATGAGGAAATTTCTGGAGCCTTGCAGGGCATGCTGGATTCACGAAGCAGTATATCCCCCGGTTCAGTCCTGTAGGAGCCCTTGGATTCTACATTTTTCCTCAGGTCACAAACAGCATCTTTATGGGAATTCATAGCACCAGCTGTAACTAATGGTGAAAGAGTTAAAGGACTACCATCTTCACGGCAAGGCTTATCATCATTCTCTGAACTGTCATCAGATGCATAGCCTTGTAAAAGTGTGAATGGGGTGCCACCTTTGATCAGCTCACCAAAAGGCTTATCAGAACTGATGGCTTCAGCGGCTGCAGAAGAATTGGATGAACGACTTAAATCATTGGACAGGAGAGTACCAGATTTCTCTAAATTACTGGCAAAATGGTGTTCTGAATCTCCAGCTGAAATCAAGACAGCACTATGAACTTCAGAGGTTGAACTTCCCAATTTTGGGTTGTCATGATGAAGCCCTGAATTGAAATTATAATAAAAAAGGGTCCAAACTTAAAGAAGATGCACAATGGAAGATCACTCCATATCAATAAAAAGAACAAGCGGGATGAGAAATGCACACTTGATATAAGATTAAGGAGACGTTCGTTTTCTAAAAAATCGTAAGATTTTGATAGAATTGTGAATATTTATGTAGATTGAAGTTTTATAGGTTTTTGTGTAGAGGTTGGTGAAAAGTTTTAAAGATATTTAATTTTTATTGGAGTTTGTAAAAAGGTGTAGAGAGAGATGATTTGATATAATTGTTTAGTAAAAAAGTATTGAAGTTATGTAAAAAAGTATAGAGAGAGAAGATTTGTTATAATTTTTTTTGAAAAGGTATTGGAGTTTGTGTGAAAAGTTGTTGGAGATGGGTAAAATGCATTGGTGTATGTGTATGAATTTTTGAGATTTTGGATATTCATTTTGTAAATTTATTGAATACATTTGTATTCTAGAATACTTTGGAGGATAAGTTGTGTTGGGTGGCTAATAAGGATGATATTTTCTCTGTTAAGTCGTCCTATGGTATGCTTGTTGGTAATAGATCTGTGTCGTTCCCTTGGCGTCGGATTTGGAAATCTAAAGTTCCAACGAGAGTCTCCTTCTTTGTTTGGGAGGCTCTGCATGGCAGGATTTTGACTACGAATAACCTGAGGTGTAGAGGCCTTTATGTGGTTGACTGGTGCTATTTGTGTAAGGGTGATGGAGAGTCAGTTAATCATGTCTTATTACATTGCCCGGTGGCGACTGGGTTGTGGCAACATGTTTTCTATATGGTTAATCTTCCTTGGGTTATGCCGGAGCGGGTGGGGGATGTTTTGATTTGCTGGGGGAGAAAGTTTAAGGATCCTTTCGCTAAGATTATTTGGGAGATGATTCCTCCTTGCATTTGGTGGAGCATTTGGAAGGAGAGGAACAGGCGTTGTTTTGAGGATTCTTCTATGTCTATTGTGAGATTGCAGGCGATTTGATGCTTAATCTCTTTTTCTGGGCTAATGTGTTGTTGGGTGGCCCTTTTCTAGATTTCCAGGATTTCTTAAGCTTTTTCGTGTGTATGATGTAATTTCAGTCATTAAAATCTTTGTACTGCTCTTCTTCCTCTTTCTTGAATAAAACTTCTTACTTATAAAAAAAAAAGAATACTTTTGCAAACGAACATGCCCTAACTTTTACAAAAAAATTACATGTCTAGTAAGTATATCCAGTTATTTTTCATGCATAATTAGTACTAAAGTATTAAATTACTATTGGAAATCAAGAACGATGCAAAGAGCTTAACTCAGCACTTAAGAAAGTTTATAGTACAAGCCTCAACATGAACTTTACATTCGATATAAACTGTGTGAAGCAAAAAAAAAAAGTCGGAAATATAGCAAGAGAAGAGAAGTATGAATAAGATTCATGAGGTTGAAATGACCGTAGTCACAATAAAGTCATGTCTGCATATCTTTTAAGCATTAACAGTAAAATTACATAATTAAAACAATTCTCTCAAGATCCAGAAAGGCTCACACTTTGACGCATCAAGTAAGATGAAAGCTTTGGGGTGCACCTTAAACAATGTTCCAAAACTGATTCTCACTTTGGAGAGAAAAGAAGGCAAGAAATCTATGCTTGATTTGATCACAGAGCAAAAACACACACAAAAACAAATATTAATAATCTTAAAGTAAAACCTTTACCCTGTTCACCCAGTTCTAAGAATCCAGAGCAAGCCACTTTTTCAGATAAGATATCCTTTGTTGAGCTACCTTCTGCTGAACTCTGTCGCACATGTAACTGCTCATTTGGATCAAGCTTCTTGGCAATCCAATCACAGTCATTGTTAACTCTCTCAAATGAGTGATTGACTCCGTGGTCTTTGTCTGACTGGGTGAAATCATCTTGAAACCATCCATAAAAGATCGCAAAACAATATATATCAGCTTCATGCTGTTCAAAGATGCTCAACCACCAACTAATTAGGCTCACAATTGTAAGTTACAAGTTTAAAAACTCTTGATCTCTCCTAACCAATAAAATTCTCCCCTTAAACATCATCATCTGAAGCAACAAAACTAACACATTCACACCAAAACATATTATTGAAAATTGAACAACCAGAACCAGATCAACATGGAATATCTAACCACTTAAAATCCAAGGAAATTATATGAAAAGATTAATTTGGCTAAGGAAATCAACTAAACCACACAAAGATTAAACATCAGAATGATATGGTAACCGACGTCTTATCTTACTAGACAGCTAAAGCTTCTTCCCATGTCTTCTACGTGCCCTCCAAACACTCATTCCAGAATTTATTAAGTGGGAATAAACGGCATCAGATGTGCTTACAATCTAATTACTGTATCCTACCAAAGGACTTGTGTAGTCCACAACTAGTAAGAGCAGATCTTTAATAACACAAATCTACGTTTCATCTTAAAAGCATGAGAGAAGGACCAACAATTTATCAGCAACATTCACATGGGTTGTTGACAGCAACTTTAACAGTGAGTGACAAAGTCCAGAATTCCGTAGAAAATACCTGTTTAACCTTAAAAATAAATTTGTAGATCCCATCTCAACTATGTGACACATAGATGACACATTTCCATTACGAACAGCTGGCATATTATGGCAGGTGGAATGAAAGTCAGTCAGGTCAAGCCTTCAAGTCAAGAAAGGAAGCAATCAAGCCTACACTATGCACACGCCCATGCGCAATAGATATACAAATTCTATAATGATAGTGGGAAGCAGAATCATAATGTCACACTCACCTTCCATCTCCATGTCAGAATCAGAAGGTGAATTACATCCAGCTTCAACAATTAGATGATCGGATTGCATTGAAGGCTCGCTTTTTAAAGGCCTCAACGATGAAAGACTTAGCCCTTCGTGCATTTTATATGCCAAGATGCATTTCTTCTTCATCCACAGGAAATAGTCATGAGCAGTTTCAGCTTCACTTCCTGGCTCACCACCATATAAAAATGAGAATTCTGGATTCTTAGCTTCATCTTGGTAAGTCATGTCTTCAACACTAGGTGCATTCTTAGCAATAAGCTGGCATAAGTCTTCGATGGCCTGAACAACTTTTTCCTCTTTTGGCTTAGGTGGAGGTGGAGGAAGATCCAAGATGGCACTTCCATCTGTTGTACCATTTACTGCTGCAGGGCCCACCTCAGAGCCACTTCCACCTCCCCGACTTAGATTGCTAGCATTGACAGACGCATTATGTCTAACCTGAGTGGGCGTAGAAGATGAAGTCAAGGAAGAGGTGAACGGTGGTGGACAAGGCGGAACAGGTGGTGGAGAAGATGGTGGTGGTGGGGGAACCATGGAAGGCGTTTGAGACTTTCCAGAACTTATGGCATTTTCTATTTGAGCCAGACTGGAGAAACTATAAGTGGGAGGTGGTGGTGGGGGAGGTGTGATATGCTGAAGGCCCTGCACAGCACCAGGATGCTGTAGTCGTGGCTGAACTGGAACCCTATACAATGTTTGTCCTTGTGGCAGAGGAGGTGGGGCCGGTAACATTTCTGAGCGAGGAGGACCAAGTGGGGGAGGAGGTACTGGTGGTGGAATGTGATGCACATTCTGCATCCCTAAATGTGAAGGATGCCGCAAATTCTGTTGAGCATTTGGGTATGGAAGAGGCAACGGAACATTTCCATGAACCTGTAAATAAGATTGACCTGCGTTCAGCATCCCACAGGATGGGACTCGAATGTTTGGACCTTGGTGATTTATCGGGTGCGGGGCTGTAGGACCATGCTGATTATATATATGAGGGCCTGGATGACCAACATGAGGTCGGACAGCAGAAGGAGCATTTTTATTCAAAGGAGATGCCGCAGTTGAGTGCCCTGGTTGGAAATGAGGGGGAGGGGGAGGCAGAGTAATTGGTCGCTGAGGATAGGCAGGTGGCATGGGTGTATTAGGACCCTGCCCAAACTGAATACCATAATTCCCTCGACCATACATCTCATATAGCACAATGCACCAATCAATCCAACAACACTTTGATCACTAAGATTTTCTGGGACAAAGCCCAGATTTCCACAGGTCAGATCCTCAACACAAAATTTTGAACAATATCCTGTCAAACAACATAAGGTTAATATAATCATCTTGAGAACCAACCAGAAACGACAGCATTTTCCACTACCATTTAATACAGGCAAAACGCCTTTCTAACTTCTCTAGATTGTATTTGGAACCCTATGCACCAATTTATGAAGAAAATATAGCTTTTGAAAATCCAGGAATGAAATTTAGCATTGTTTTCTTGCACTCTGGGCTCCTAAAGTAATTCCTTACATCTTATGCGTCAAGAAACAAACTCAGCAAACCACTTATTCCTGTAGAATATCCTTCAACAAAGAAACTCAATTCAAATACAAACCCCCCTTCTGAAGTCGAAATTATCCAAAACAGAGCCTTAATTTACTTGAAATGTATCATCCCTTCATAACCAACCTCTAACCCACTGTCAAAATAGGAAAAGAATGATAATATATATATATATATATATGAAAAAAAAACCAGCCCTAAAAGGATCTATTGTGTTGATCCAAATAAAGTTGAAGTATCAATTGTCGATAAGCAGAGTAACACATTGTCCCATTTTCAACGGACCACTTTCCCTCGTCTTCTTAAATCGCCCCAGCAATGAAACAAACTGATCCCACGCTAAGCCAACACTTACCTTACAAACAAAAAAACAATTCATGAAAATAGGCAACAACCAGTTTGCGCTAATTTACCGGATAACAAGTGCCAGAGAAATTTGGAAACAAAGTTGCTTCGCGCAGCTTCGAGGAACTAAAACAAAACCTAGAATCCGACCATTGAAATTTCTGGGGGGGTTTTTTCTTAGTGGTAGAAGGGAATGTGTGACCATATGAGCTATATAAACCCTAAGTTCTAAAACACAAAGCCATCTCAGCTATATCTGCGTATGCTGTATTTTGATTCTGAAGTTCTAACTCAGCGTAAGAGCTTAGAAAATAAAATTAAAAAAAAAAAACCCGTAAGAATAAAGAAAACCTCATCAGAATTAATATTAAAATAAATACGAACGTAATTTTATAAAAGCAAAATGGTTGTCCTTAATCCTTGTAACTTTTTCGCCGTAAGAGTTTCCGATTTCCAATTTTTTGGAAGAAATAAAAATTTATAAACGTCCCGTTAATTGGAGGCCGCATAATATAGGGAAAAATATAGAATCAGTATTTTTTTATGTAATTCTAAACCTTGTTGCCATATTTACTACAGGGTAAATATTAGTTTATTTTGATAATTTGAGAATTAATTGTGATGATTTTTATAGTTCTAATATATAATTAACATTTGATTGAAAGTTAGGGGGTTAAAAGTGAAGATTTTTTTAATATTTAATATTAATTAGGAATCTTTACTTTTATCACTTGAAGTATCATTCAAATGTGATTATAGGGGAATAATCTATGATCTGCCAAAATATATAAATATTCACGTTTTAATTCATATGGTTGTAATGTATATAAAGGGCATGTTTGAGCCCAATTAATTGGGTTCAAAATTTTAGGTTTACTACTAAAAAATTCACCATATAATTTGTTATTATTATAATATTTATTAAAAATCTTCTCTCTTCACTTTTTCACCAACTCTCATAACATTTCTTTACTTTATAATATTTCTCAAACCCCAATACCAAAAATTTTCACCCTCAAACATACCTAAAATAAATTATATGGTACAATATGCACAGTTATATTCTATAACAGAACAAACATTGAAGCATTTTAATAATATGAAAGTTAATTATGATCAAATCCATAGTTTTAACTTATAAATGACATTTACATTATAATTAAGGGGCATAATTAGTATTTTCTAATTAATACTTATTAATTTTATCTATTTCTAAATTCTACCCCTGGATTGCAATTTTAAAGAATTAGAGAGGACATTGGTAACTGGTAAGTGAGTATTGGGCCTCCCTCGAAAGGTGTGACTCTTGGGCCTTACCCGACCTCATAAAATACAAAAATGGAAAAAAAAATTCAACAGGGGTCGGACCCTTGACCCTTCCAGCCAGTTTTCTATAAACGTTACTGCCTTCCAAGCTGTTTCTAGCAGGGGTAGTTAACGGTAGTGTAGGTGACGGTTTTGCACCGCAATTAGCGGAATCGCATAATTGATACCGTCACTGCACCGCTAAGGCATAATAACCGCCCTACCCGTGACTGTATTAAAGATAACGGTTATACGATAACTGCTTAAACCTTATAACCGTTGTGCCAAAAAAAATAATTTTTTTCCTTGAGCTTTTTCATTTTTTTTCACTGTATTGGGCTGTTTAAATTTCCAACTTAATATCATAATTAATAATCATATCAAATGGACAAATATCATGACATATTCAAATATAATATCATAATCATTAACAATTATAACAAATATATAGTTGTCCAAAAGTATAACATAATATCATATTCAAACATAAAGACTAAAGTCTAATAAAAGTGTCCAACAATGTGACATAAACCAACTAACATATTCCAACAAAAGCCAAACAAAAGTATGTCACATAATCAATAATCATCTCAAGTCTCAACTAGGGGTGGTTAACGGTAGTGTAGGTGACGGTTTGGCGAAAACCGTCACCGTCACCGCAATTGACGGAATCACATATTTGACACCATCATCGCACCACTAAGGGACAATAACCGCCCTTACCGGTAACGGTACATGTAGCGGTAACGGTTTTAGCGGTTAAAACGGTAACCGCCGGTGTAAATGAACACCCATAATTCCCAGCACACGCTGCTTAGATCTGATCAAACCCAAGAACAAACTCAAGTAAGGGAACCTTGATCTCCCCACCCCTTTCTCTGCACCATTTCAATTTTTCTGACTGTTTCGCGAGAAAACGGAAATACTAGAAAAAGACGAAAATAAATTGTCATTGCTTCCTTTTTCTTTTTATTAGCCGAACACAGTTATACGGTGTAAATATTCTCTCTAACTGGTTTTTCCATACATAGTTTGGTCTTTTATGAAAATAATCTCCAGCGATGCCTGTTAGATGTATGCCCTCAAAACCAATCTTTTTGTATAATTATGAGATAATTATTGTTAATGATTAATCACTTGTATATAATTTTTGGGTACATGCAATGACATGAGACGTCAAATTTATAATGACATAAGATGTCATATTTTTGAGTAACATTGTAGAAAAGTTAGGCCATTGATTAATGAATCGGAGGCGGGGAGTATGACTTTTCGGATCCTTGTTAACTCACTTTGTTCTAGACCGAGATACATGATTATGTACAAATAGGTCTACACTCGTTGTGCCTCTATAAGATAGAATGATGGACTCCATCATTGAGGTAGTGACCTTAAGCAGACGAGTGAGTGTAATGTAAGAGTACATGCACTGAACGAGATCGCATATGAATACCTTCTGGAAATGATCACTGATGTAGAGAATGGTATTCAGCACAATTAGCTTATGTTGTCCTTAGACCTGAGAGAGTTGTGCAGGTTTGCTTGTTGTGTGCTTGTGTTTTGACTGAGTCATTTGGTGATGATCTTTCGCAGATCAAATATTCCAGACAAAGTTGGGTCTTGTGCATAGTAAGTGAATTTGTATAAATTGCTCAATATGGAATCCATCAGTCTCTTGATGAGGCAGTATATTCATTATGTCTGTATATTGTTGGACTCCTATAAAAACGCTGCGCAGCGAGATTTTGTGAAAAGTGTTTTAACTAGTTTTACTTATATAATATATTAAGTAAATATTTGCGAAAATTTTTTTCGAAAAGTTTTGGAAGTCCAACTAGGCACAGACTGAGAATTAAGAATTATATGAGCTAGGGACTTAATCAGTGATATTATTCCGGTCCTATTAGCTCATGTGGAATATAGTATGGTGGAAGGATAAATAAGCATATAATTGTTAGCAAAAGGGATTTCATAAAAAAAAAAGTCTCATTATCTCGGGGGTCAATTGTGATATGTTAATGGACATGATCACAATTTGTAGAAGCCCATAAATTCGGAATACAGAATATAAGGGGTTAATGAAAAAGAGTTTTTCATGATGTACCTACGGCCGAGATTTGAGATCCCTAAAGATCCCACGCTATAGCACAGTTGGGTTCTGAGCCAGCCATTATAAATAGCTCAGAATTCAGTTGAGAGAGAGAGAATTTTTCATTTTTCAAGAAAGAGAGTTTCTCTCTCCTCTTTATCTCTCTAGATTCTCTCTCAGCTCAAAACTGTGTGCGTGGATCTGAAGGAGGCAGAACACTTGGGCTGCTCTGATTTCAACGATCCAGTCTTCCGCTGCACCGGATCCAACGATTCCAACAATGCCTTTGCCATTGAAAGCGGAGGTTTACTCTGAGACTTGATTTTGATTTTGCAAAGCTCCATTTCTTTGACAGTGACATTATATGTAGTTGTGTTTTGTGCGATCTCTTATTAATTTGGGTTTTCGCTTTAGTAGATAGTGAAATAGTGGTCTCTATAGACTGCTTCTGCTGGAAGTTTCATTGCCTCAAATTTTGTTGTGATTTGTGTAACAAGATATGGAGCGAAGACCTGCAAAAAGAGTTTTGAGCTAATTCGAATGGTAGACTAGTTTGCTTTGCCTAATTGGAAATAAACCTGACCCGTAATTGCCGATGTGTTCACTTGGCTTAAACTGCGAACACTACATCTGACCTTTGCAATACTGCATTTAGGTGTTTTTGCACTCTGATTGTAAGTTAAATGAACAACATTCGCGCGGCATTGTCAGAATAGTCTCTGAGGTTGTCATGGCCAAGTTCATGCAAGATGGGATGTTTATGTTTCTCTTTCATAATCCATACATGCTGGGTTTTTGTCAGTTCCATCAACTATACTGACGCCATGCGCATTTTCTTTTGCTCCGTGCTGGAAAATGTGTCCAGGCTGTAGGTTTTCCTATATAAAAGTTGAAATCAGAGTTCATGGGACGTGGAGTCAGCTCTGGTGGGGGACAAAGCTCTTTGGGCTACTTGTTTGGAAGTGCGGATTCTCCAAAAACCTCGACAAACAGTACTGAAGCTCCTAATCATGGACAAGTTACTAACAACGCACCTCCTCAGAAGTCTACTACTGCTGAACCAGCTGTAGATGCCAGTAAGCAGATTCCAGCTGGCACTCATGGTAACACTCAGAACAACTATCTTCGAGCTGATGGTCAGAATTCTGGCAATTTCATTACGGTATAATCTTATCCAGAGTTGAAAGATGTTTGACATCAGATGTTTACAGTGAAAGATATGATATTACTTTTTGGGGAGATATACTGCATAAGATTTTCTGATTGGGGACTGCTCCCTTGGGTTTGTTAAATTTTGCCTATCGTTCATTTGAGACTGAATGGAACTTTGATCAAACAAAATTGGATAGTGCGCGTGCAGAGTCATGCTACTATTTGGAAGAAAATATAACCGAAATAGGGTTTGAAAGATGAGTGATCATTGAGAAATTTATTTGTTTTGAACTTAGAACACTCGATCTTCCTGTCTGTCTGTCAAGTTTCTGACCCTCTTTTTCGTTTCTTTGACCTAGATAGAGCATGGATGTAAAGCTTTTTTACGATCTCAACCATGCACAGTAGAGACACAAAACCTATGAATAAGCATGTTTATTCCTCAAACAAACAATGTCAAATGTGCAATTAACTTGCACATTCTTAAAACACTGGTTTGGTGGGTGGTTCCTCCGTGTAGAAAGAAGTAAAATTTCGAGGGTGTGGTTTGAGCCTTGCCCTGTAGTAGTCTTTTCGTCTTGTTTTCACGGTTGTGCAGCCATCCTTGTTGTAGTGTTATTTTGCTGTACGTTTTTTCATGGACAAATAGATGCTTGACAATTTCCAGATGTTGTTCTCAAAATAGGATCGGCCTTCAACAAAAGTCCATTCAGCTCCTGGCTGTGGATCTTCCCTGGATTACTTGTTTGGAGATGGAGGCAAATAAGGCATTTTACCTTCGATGTTGGAAGCATTGCGTGCCGCAGTTCAAGAGCTTCTTGTAATTTGGAGGAACAATATCTCATTCTCTTAGGCAATGCAAGCTCATAACTTGTGTGATGCAGTGTTTAGTATCTTGGTTGGGTTTTTTTGGGATAATTGTCTTGGAATACTCTTGATGCTCAAATTGCTGAAATCATCAGAAACCCAACTCCATGGTAGCTCTGTCTGAAGTATACAAAGTCCTTATAACTTTGATTCTATTGGTTTCAGTGCTCCATTTCCTATAATTTTTGTATTGTATTGGTTTCGGTGTATTCCATGTTACTGCACCTTGGATGCTGGCCCTTCGGCATATGGTTATAGTTCACTTCAGACTGGCCATTTCTGAAGGAGGGTTGCTTAAGTCTGCCCAAACAAGTTGGGCCGAGCCGAGTAACATTTACCTACTCATTTGCTCATGGTCGAATGTTGTTAGTGATGCACAACCGAAAATTTGGTTTGAAAATTCGGTCAGATTTTTGGACCGAATTTTCGGTTGTGCTTATATGGAGGATCGAATCATACCACTTAAGTGGTCTGGACCAATTTCATTTTTTTTTTCAATTTTTTTAAATTTTAAAAAAAATTAAAAAAATTAAGGTTAATTTCGAAGGGGAAAGAACATATAAAAATGTAGAGTTTTAGTTTAGGTTAAAACTAAACTTTTTAAGTTTGTAATTTGTATTAAAAAAATATTTTATTTATTTATATTAATAAATCCGGTCCGGACCGGTTTGTCAAAAGGTATGGACCGAACCGGACCAGATTTAAATAAACAAGACCGGACCGGACCGCAAATACAGTCCAATTTTATAATCCGGTCTAATTTGCGGTCTAGTTTTGTTCAGCCTTAAATGTCTTAATTCAATGAAAGGAAAACCCATTAGCCATTTAAAACAGTAACTTTGGTTAACCTATTTAACGTATGACGATAGCATGAATCTTATGTTGTGGATTAAGAAACGTCCTTTGCACCGTCTTTATTGCATGGCTTTACTATGGCGTCTGCTGGACTTCCAAGTGACGACGGTTAGCTCATAAACATTTTCCCTGTAAGAGAACGGGCAAGCGGATATCATACTACGACCGGGCGTATGACTAAAGATCTACCTGGCCTTTTCTTTTCAGAGTTAAATTCACTTTGCATCCTCTAATTATGAAGGTCTTGACACTTTACACTCTAATATATTATTTTTGTCACATGTAACCACTAATTATTGATTTTAGACACTTTACACCTTCCTTTAAAATTTTCGGTTAATTTGGACGAAAAATAATTTTTTGATGTGTACAATGATAATTTTGTCCCTATATTTTTGTTGGCAGTGACCATTTTATAGAGGTAAAATTATAATTTACAAACTATCAAGAGCCCAAAGTTAATGGCTGCAATGTATTTATCTTTTTTTTTTCTTCCTCTTTTAGAAGGCTTAAAATGTTAAGTTGCTCTTACCACAACTTGGATAACAGATTATATTTCGGCCCCAATTCAAATTTCTTTTCTGTCAATCTCTACTCTGTTACTTCCATCTCCTATCGAAGAAATTAGAACCATAAAACCATTGGTTACGGAAATAAAATTAAATCAGGAGTAAACATAAATGTCCTCCAGAAACATTCCATCAGTTTCGCAGGAGATGGAAGAAAAAATTTGAAGGAACTGATGGTGTTTTTGACATCTCATGGAAAAATGGGACCTGTGTGAATTACTGCAAACCCATCGACTCTTCCTACAAGAAAGATCCCCATAACAGTGTAACCAACTCATAAGCAACTTTTTTTCTTCCATTTGTCCTTTTTCCTCCTTTTGGGTCAAAAGTTATCTTAAAGCAGGAATTGATTAATGGTTGATCAGTTTCAGACAATAACTTCTACATGCTACAGGTTATCATACTCAGAATTGAAAAAACATTTAAAATGGAGGGTTAGTAGGTGCCAGATCAAATAAGGCAGCAAATTCTGTATATCACCTGTCATATCCATCTATGATCACCTTGCAATGACGAATGTACAAATGACTAGCTGTCTATGTATTCTAGGTTATGTTCAGAAGTCAACCTTGTCTGAGGTTCCAACTTTCATTTTGCTGGTTCACAAGAGGTAGCTGTCTCGTTATCTGCCATAACAAATACGAATAGCTATCAGTTCAGAATATCTTGATTTGCATCCAAGTACGGAAAAAAGGAATTTAAATACACTTTTCGCCCCTTCAACTATTGGAATTCAACACTTTGCACTTAAATATGGGAGTAAATCGTCGTTTCACTAAACCAAAATAGCAATTTCTGTCCAAATTAACGATTAGGGTGCAAAGTGTAAATGGTTGGTAGTTGAGGGGCGAAATGTAACATAATTAATAGTCCAATTAATAGTCTAGAGTGCAAAGCGTCAGATCCCCAATATGGGGATGTATTTTTCCGAAAAAGAAGATATGGATAGTCCTAATGTTCCTCAATCCCTTTTCCTTTACAATATTCCCAGAGTTGCTGCTCATAATACATTGTCAAAAAGTGAGTTCTAAGCTCAAGTATTGCGCTAAATACATGCAAGAGAAAACCAATAATTCTCCCAAGGCATCAACATGTTTGGATGTACTTCCCTGGAAACAACGCTCTTCTAAAGAGGAAAACAGCTGTGGATTGCCGGGTGCCGAAACATATAAATAGGACCATGTTTGAAGTTCAAACAATCACTTTTCAGATTTTGGACCTAAGAATAATTTCACTGTCTATAGAATTTGGAATAAGGTCCCAGCCATTTCCACATGGAAAACGTCAAAGTATTATCTCATGCTTTGGTGCTTCCAATTTCTTATTAAATTGACCAATATTTTGTAATCAAAAGTCATGTGCATCAGAGCTGGAGCGTCTTGTTGATTTCATATTCCAAATTAAGCAACAATGATTGTGAAAATCAAATCATTCAACGAGCCATTAACTAAATTGAATTGAGAGCCTGCAACATTACTTGGGATACTTCTTAAACAACTGACTGACAAAGTGTGGATGAGGTATCAGACCCATGAAGTGGAACAATCTTGGAATGCAATAACCATATAGAAGAGGCTAATCACTTAATATCTCAGCTAGAGAGATTGCAATGAAAGAACTCTCACTATGTAATAGGCAAGTACATAAATACAAATAGTGCAGGCCAAAGAAGAAACCACTTGCTCATTGCATGCATACCTTGGTTTGGGAATGAAGCGACAGGCTCCTCGGCTGCTGTAGACATATTCTCTTTCAGAACGTCAGTATTGCAGTTTGTATTGTCATTTGTCTTAACATCTATCAGAACTTTGTACTTGTAACAAGAAGTGTCATTTGGCTGATCATCTTCCATATTCAAAGAGGGAGGCAGTGACTCTTCTGGGTTTATGTGGGCCTGCAGAGAATAGAAGACTATAATTAATATTTTGTTGGGATGATGTTAGGATATCCTGCACTAGACCGAACCTATGGGAACTAGCACAATGCATGCTCAATCAGTCATCTTGTCCTGTATAGCAGATATGAAACCAAGTATGGTTCAAGCTGTCAAGAGCCTGATCAGCAAAAAGGCAAGGTCTTTTCTTCTTTTTTCTTCCCTCTTTTTGTCCTCACTCCTCATTTTCAATCACAATAACCTCACCACTATACATAGCAGAAATTTCATTGTGCAAACCGTACGGTAATTTAAGCAAAAAATAACTAAGAAGAAGTTGGGAACAGCAAATACATCACATACACAGAAAATTCCTCAGGACTTGACCTTTGGAGGAAAAATCATTTTCAAGTGCCCCAAAAGCATCTCAAATCTTTTACTGATGTATGGAAGCAGACAAGAATGAATGGGTTCTATGGTCTGAGCAACACAGCGAGTATACAAAACGAATTACACAACCAAGAACCACAGAATAACTATCATCAAGAAGTGATTTGCACTAAAATTTGGTTAGCCTCTCTGCTTCCAAAGATCTCGAATTTATGAAGTAAGATTATATGTCACGCCAGTTCATTTCAAATACAAATTTTAACTGGACCCTGGTGTTTGTAAACTTCCGTTCTAGAATTTATCTTTTTCCGGGTGCTGCTTAGACTACCTGCCAAGGGTTTCTGTCAAAAGTAAGGGAAAGAAGATCATACTTTAGGGAGCTGAGATGCCTCAGAAGATGCTGGATTCATTGAAACAAGAGCAGCAGCTGCTTCTGTCTTGGGCTCATTTGCTGTGGACTCTCCATGAAAACCATCTACCTGTCTGTGATCTATAGCATCCTGCTTGGATCTTTTAGACACTTTTGATTTTCTGCTGTAATCTCCATTTGACATTACATCACTAACTTCCCCAGCAGTTCTCTTCCTGATTTGACAATTGCAGCGTCAAAACTTGAAACATAAATATTTCCTAAAAGGATGGTAGTGATGGTTACACTAAAGTAGGAAAACGAAGTTAATACAAAAATTAAATATCCTCACCCATTTAAATTATGATTAGCTGTGTTTAAAGAGTTCGACTTGTTGGAAAACAAGATTCCACGGAGAGACTTTCCATCGATGATAGTTTCAATAGTATATCCAACTGGGATGTTTTCAGTAACTTTTGCTTGAAATGTCTGCTTTCCTTGAACAGGTGGGGATTGATTCCACGAGAAATTTGGTTTCCCTGAAATTGAAGCAACAGAAATTTTGGAACAGAGCTAATATTTCATTTCAAACAAAAGATATGAATACTACCCACATTCTTTTGGCCCTTATAACACAAATTACCAATTCAAACTACTCTGTAAACCCCCATTGCCAAAAAAGAACCATAGTATAATCTATGGTAACAAATGAAGCATAAGTTTTTAGTTTCAAACCAACTTGACATCTTGAATACTTAAACAAGCTTGATCAATTCATATTCACAACATCACCTTCTCCTATTTGTGGCGAATTCCAACTGCTCATGTACTTGTTACTACACTACATTCACAGACTATTTTGGCGTAAAAAATTAGGGCATAACACCACACAGTGATCAGCGCATGAAAAGCACATGAAGTTTTTCAAGCTAGCTAAGATTAGACACAACAACTCCATTAATTAAGGAAATATTTACAAGAACTTAGTTCCATGCAGAGACATGATGGGAACCTCTGATATCACGTATGTTCTCACCTGGTTGGCCATAACTAGGCACATTGATAGGTTGGCAAAAATCAGCACTCGTCCCAATCCTAACGAGAGCTTTGTCGTGAGCATTAATGGAATTTTGCTCTAGACACTTTAGCTTCAATTGCTTCCTCAGAGATAACTTATCCAGCCTCCATTCTTTTTCCCTGGTAAGTCCTGAGAATCAGAAATTATACCAGATTAGTTACAGGCTTTAAGATTCTATATTCATTGAGGGGGGTTAATTCCCAGAACCTTTATTATTTTGCAATAGTTTAAATGCGAGAATCCCAGAACCAAACATTACTAGAAGCAGGAAAAATTTAAGTTATGAGGTACACAACGAATATGCTAAACCTGTATATAAATAATACATGTCATCCAGAGCCTCAAGACTCTTATTGCAACCACCTACAAACACAAGGACACCACCCTTCATTGGATCCAGACAGTCCCCAGCCACAGAAAACCTAGCAGAAGGCCCATCACCTGTAGTGATCACCTTGGTCCATACACCAGTATCTGCACCAATTAAAGAAGGCAGTGAATAATAAGAAGGATGTATACAAAACAAATAAAGTAGCAAATAGGTACTACTATCATCTCATTTAAAGAGAGCCACTGGAACAAAAAATAAGTAGTCAATGGTTACCTATCTCAAAGTAAGCAGACAAGAACAGTGAGCAGAGCTTCAAACAAGGCATATAGCTAAATAAAATCTAAAAATGGATGCCACTAATTTTGCCTCATCTAACTAAAGATCTTCATTTTTTCTTTTCCTAAAGTGCTAAACAAACTTGTGACCATCCATTATAGCGGTAGAAAGGGCAGTTCATAATCATTATTTGGAACCACCTTTGACCCAAGAAAACTAAATTGCCAGTTTATTCGGTCCATGCAATGATCACCTTAGGTTTTCTAAAACGAAGACTCCGGCAGTACAATATCATGGAGGAAACGACTGAGTAATCATAACACATGCAAACATGATAAGTAGATACATACCAACATTGAGTGCATAAAGATCATTGTACAGATTTTGAGCATCTGTAAACCCCCCAAAAACAAACAAGTTCTTGCCAAAAGCAACAGTTGCATGTCCAGCTCTTGGGGGCAACAGATGGCCTGAAGTGTTCAGCTCCCTCCAAATCAGAGTATCTGAAGAAATAAAGTTGCATACGATTAACTTCACTACAAGCAATGTACACTCAATAAGCCCAAAGCTAGGCACAACCAAGTTTTAGTGAAGTAATAATTTTCAAGTAACATTGGCAGTTAAACTTGGGAGTTAAGAAAATTATTAGACCTGTATCAAGAACATGGACATCAGACAAATAATAATCATGACCATCTTCGCCGCCAATCACAATAACATTGTTTTTCCAAGATGAGCAAGTATGGCTATCGCGTGGAGAAGGTGGAGTGCCTGAGGTTGTAGCTCGTTTCCAGACAAATGTCTCTGCAAGTGAAGAGAGAGAGGAAATTGATAAGCATTTTCTCTAGTCCACTGCCAAACAATATTATGCTGAGATGCCAATATAATTCCACAACAATAAATGACTGTGTGGTCTTATGCCTCACGTGCCCCCCACCAAACACAAAAAACAAACAAACAAACAAAGGGTGAAAAAAACCTAGTGAAAGTGTGTCTGAATCGTAGGTCTCAGAAAGCAAATTCATGAAACCCTCTTAAGCAATTCAACCGGCGCTTTCACACCTTTTTAAGGTCTTCCAGCATTTGAATACACATGGAACATGACAAACCCTAGAGAACTCAATTTAACTGTCACCATCTAGGAGGGAATCTGATCTAGATGCACGCTTGAAGATTGCACAGTGCGATAGTGATGAGAGTCATTCCAAACAATAACTGCCAAAGTGATCAGTAACCGGCTAAGTGAAACATACCTGTATTCAAAACGTAAAGATCACTGTAGTATATTTCTTCATTATTATCTGCAGATTTACCGCAGCCACCAAATATGAATAGCCGCTTACCAACAAGAGCTGCACTATGACCCTCCCGCGCCTCTGGTCCATCGCCTCTTAAACTTGGGAATATCCATGTATGTGAAGCTATAAATATGTCAAACACATCAACGATAATGACACCAGTGCAATTTGCAATACTATAAATATGTCAAACACATTAACACTAATGACACCAGTGCAATTCCCAATTCAGGAATCAAGAGAATATTATTCACAACTTTTGAGGGATGTCAGCATCAACAAGTCTCTCTCCCTTCATGCCAGAATGAGACTACGCTTGTTATAGAAAATGTATAAATTGTTCGAAACAGGAAGAAATTAAGTAATCGTGCAAAAAAGCTTTTAATTAAAATAAATAACTTACAAGTATCTAGTATATGCAAATCCTTGAGAGGATTCATCCCATCTGTACCCCCAAATACAAAAAGATTATCACCAACAGTGGTACAGCTGTGGCTGTCCCTCGGAGTGGGCAGTGTGCCTTTAATGACGGGCTGGCTCCACATCTGATTAGCTGCAAATCAGCTACTAGAGATGAGAGAATGAACAATATGTGAAAGGAGAATGAACAACATTTTAAGGAACATCAATGAACACCGAATCAAATGCAAGACTTCAAAAAGAAAACAGAAAATAATTGAAACAAAGAACCCCCCCCCCCCCAAAAAAAAAAAACAGACACACAAAAAACCCAAAAGAGGAACATAAACAAAACACAAACCATAAATAACCCAACAAGAAAAGCATGTAAAACTCGTAATTTATTCATCTGCTGTGATGGGTGTAACAAAATTTAGCTATAACCTACCACAGGGGCGGGTTTAACAGGACATTGACGTATTCTAAATAACAAAAACCCACAAGAGAAAAAGGGAAACTTACCAATAAAAAGACAATAGCTATCAAGACCAATGGCAGACACATGGAAGCATTAATGACCATGGATAATGTTACAAAGGAACACACCACAAAATTAATTTCAAACGACATGACGCGTAGCAATTTAACAACAATAAACCAAACAGAAACCCTAACAAACAAGTTCAACCCTATCGGAAAGATAAAGCACCGGGGTAGATAAGGTCCAAACTTTATCCCAGAAACCAAATACAACGAACAATGCCAAAACCAGTAGTGGTCAAATCCTACGATAAAAAGGGCGAAAACAGAGAAGATTAGTGAGACACCCAAGTGTCATGGGGCCAAAATCTTGAAGACCCACCAGTGTCAAAGACGTGAACTTGGTTGGTCTGGCAATTATCTCGGCCATATCCCCCGAAGACATAGAGAAATCTGCCACCTTTAATGGCGTTGCAGGTGTGACCCCACCTCTTTCCTGGCCCAGATATCACGTCCACTCGTTGTTGTTGTTGAACTCCTTCTAGGCCGTGTTTGAGGTGGAGCGGGACTCTTTCCCACCTCATTTTCTGGGAATTAGAGGTAAAATAGAGAAACCCAGTTCAGGAGAAACTGCAAGAAAGTGAAAACAAATTGCTAGGGAAAGTGTAATCCCAAAGTGAACCGGAGAGAAGGGTTTCTGGAGGATGAGTGGATTTTAGGGGTAGTGTTTTGAGTTCATGCAAACGGAAATGAAAACCCACAAAACAAACGGCCAAAACCAGTGTCGTATTGGGAAGACAAACGATTGTTTTTAGCCCACCTGAAGAAGGTTAGAAGGGATCAGAATTTATTATATTTATTTTTCTAGTATTTTTTCGCTGCTATTAGTTCTATTAGTTATCTGTGTTTTATTTTTCGGCCGTAGTATCTTTTAATTGCATTTTGGAATTAATACGAGTGAAGTATCGGAAGGGGGGAGGGAGGGATTCAAATCTGATGCTGGGTCAGACGAGGCTCAAAAGTCGTAGCCACGTGGGGAGTGGTGATTGGTTGAAGTAGGATTCATCTTAGCTGGGGCCACCCAGAGGGAGTCAGCATACTTTTTGGGATGAGGATCCCCTGCAATTCGGGCAGGGAATTGCAGGGGATCCTGGTCCTACTTTTTGACACCTACTCCATCAATGTAGTAATCAATGAGAGATGTTATATTATTTAGAAAAAAAGAGAGATTTTATATTGTGAAGTTTGCTTCAAAATAAAAATAAAATTATATTGTAGCTTCTACAGTGCTATATAATAATTAATAAGCATACTCTTAAAAAGCCCTATTTAGAAAGGCAGAAAAGGAGTTTTAGTGCTTTTTTTGTTCGAATTTTTTAAACCTAATAGAGGAGTTATTGATCATCTAAAATAATGCCTGTGACAGTCAAAGAGTTTTTTCCTCTTTTTTTTCTTTAAGCAAGAGTGTTTTCCTTTCTGCTGCAATCAATAAGTAGTGTTGATATATGATAGACGGATGACTTACACAGGTGGATCAGTGCAACTACAGATTGGAGATAAAACTTGTGAGAACATAAGTTCAGGAGAGTGCCGCTGACAAAGTTTATAGTAGTTGGACCAAAGATTGCACTCATCAATTGGAATCTCGATTAACTTTGATGGCAATCCAACGCTCAATTTTGACAACTTGTACATTATGCAGCATTGAGGATTTTGATCCCTGAAAAGAATATTTGTGAACATGCTGTGAAGGGCTGAAGACGCTGCAAGCAAATTCTGCATCACTGCATGTGGTTCCTCCACCAGAGGGGTTAGGAGAAAGATTTTTTCACGTCCATGAGGTAGAGGAGACTGCTGCTGTGATGCAGCAATGGAGAGTTTCTTGGATTGCCATGCCCTAAGGTGGCTGAAACTGTGGATTTAATGGTGGCCACCAGCTTTGGGTTTCAGGCTGAAATGTTACATGTTCAAGATTTGCATCATTGAGATACTTGGTATACTCTTAAAATCAAAGCACTACTTAGACAGGTACCATACAGCTCGACCAAAGAATCATACCACACATGATTTAACAGAACAGAAAAATTGAACTGAAGCCCGGGAGTGCTATTAAACATGTTATCTTTTTAATGTTTACGTTGAACCAAAAAAAGTGAAAAATGGATATCTTCCTTAAAAAACAAATCTGGACCTCGCTGGAATAAGAGGCAGCCACATTTTCAGCAGTTCTAACTAATTGTCACAATATATTGATAATTAGGAGTTAACCCAACAGGGAAAACAGGTGATAGAATTTGTGGATTAGTCAAATATCAGGGATTTAGCAAAACAAAGAAATAAGCCATTGGAAACAACCCTAGGATAAGGAGTTGGTACAATTGCTGATCAACTTAGAAACGCCCTTTCCTTATTCGAGCCCACGCTATGGCCGCAACTGCAGCACCACCCAAGTGTGCTGCTCCTGAGATATGACTATCCCCCTGCATAAAATTATAGCCATCAGACATACTAATATCATCAATGTGTCCTGTAACTGGGGTGATTAAACATTTCGTCAAGTGAGGTATAAATCAATTGTGCCGTCAAAATGGTGCTTATCAAGTAAATTAACGACTTAATGTGCAGTTCTAGATAGGGTTTGGGTTTTTGCCTCATTTGGGGATAGAAAATTACACCCAAGTAGGGCATTGAAAATTCACGACAGAATTTTTCATCTTGGAGAATTCTTCTTCTTCTTTTCTGTTCTGCTCATACTATGGGAGAATTCATCTTCGACATTCTTATTATTGATGTCACATCACCTTTGCATGTCATCTGTACGACTCCACTCTTAACCTACTTCAATTATATAGAAACTGCTAAGGCATGTTGAGTTGAGGAAAATGGTTGCCGCAAATAAAGTAACCGACTAGAGGAAGATCAGAAATAAATGCAACGTACCTCTAGTATCCTCAAGATATCTTTCCCTATCAGAAAGATCCCCTGAATGACAATTAACAAAAAGGATTTTGTAAGAAATCGTAATTAGCCTCAGAAAATTATAGACATAACCTGAAAGTAGCTTACCAGTAAAATTGCCGGGACTGGTATAATAAATTCGAAATAGAGGGTGGACTTAGGAAAGAGGAATATATCAAGCAACATGACAGCATTTACAGCCCCGCTTGCCCCCTAAACAACATAAGCACACAGGATAGTCTCAACAAATGCTCCATGAGAAATATAACCCTTTTTCTAGAAAACTAGAGCGTTGAGACATTTTCTCTCAAGGAAACACATGTAAACAATGATATATGACAGAGTAGCGGCCTGTCATGGATAGAAAATAGAGGAAAAAAGCTCAGAATGAAATAGGTCACTACAGCATACCAATCCTGGTGTCTTTGAGGGGTCCATGCTCCACATTCGCTGGCTCTGCAGCAAACAGACTGCAAGATATAATCACACTGGTCCATTTGCTATCTTGTCAAGGAGTTGCCATACGTTCTCACAACTAAACTTGTCTATGCTTAAATATGTAATCTCTAATAACATAAATAACACATATTTTCCTTGAGGAGTTTTCAATAGGCATTGGTAGGTTAACCAATACACCAGCAAAAATAACCCTAGTTTGAATATATATAGTGTTTTTTTAATCTTCTTCCTTTTTTTCTGGGTGAAGCAATATAAGTCAGCTAAGGACCACAAAAGAAAAAAAAAAGAACAATATAACAGAGAAACACCAAAAAAGAATCTATTTGACAAATCATTTGCGAATTTCAACAATAAGTTGATTATAATTGCATAAAATGCAAGATTCTTCAATAAGACTCCAGACATTAAAATATGATGCAATAGAGTACAGTCAACAAAATGTTGCAATTGTACCTTTGATGATGAGGAAATAAAGGCTTTGTGCACCAAGAAAAAAATTGAACCACCAAGTGCCCCAGCTAGATACAGCATAAGCAAAAACTCAGGTCCAAAAGCTCTTCCAATCTGCCAGAGTGACTAATTAGCAAAACAGAACTTGATGGGATATGCTTAGGCAAGACAAATTGATTATGACATCCAAATTTTTCAAAGAGATTAATCGAAACAAACAGGGGAAAAAATGTAATTGATTGCTATAACTAATGTAGGGTCTTATCCCTCGGCTCAACTGTAACCATCTTGGTCAAAAGAGGGCACTTGAAAAAGAAATAAACACTATGATCTTTCAAAAAGCAGGAGTGAAAATCTGACTAGGCTTCTCCATTGCCCAGAAGGGAACTTAGACATTCAAAGGAAATTAAATAAGTTAATTGGATTTTACATGACAATTCAATCAAAAAGTTGGTAGCACTTGCCTTCTGTTGAAATGTTAAAATCCCCAATCTCAAGAAGCAGATAAAAAAGAAGTTTCATTTCGATGCTAATGGAAAAATGTGAGGCACCAGGATGACCAAATATCCACAACATTTCCTTTTTCCTGGACTTAAAACCTTGAGCATAAGATACTTGACTTTAGTTTTTACGTACTCTTAAAGGAGGCCTTGAGGCTTTGCATACATTCCATGTGAAAAGTATTTCTCTCTTCTTTGAAAAATTTTCCTTTCTTTCATTAGAAAACAAAAGCTAAGCTTCTCTAGTCTGTCCCTCGCAATGGTAACACTTGAGCATGACTGAAGGCTAATAGGATTGCCAAACCATCCAACTCTTAGACAATAGTAAGATTCTTTTATTTCAAGCAATTTGATGGGGTTTATTTTCAGAATCACATCGATGTCTTTCTTAAGAAAGGCAAATATAACCTAAAAATTAGGTACCAATAAGCTTTCCCCATCATACAAGATTATAAAAGCATATGTCCAACTTATGTGAAGGAACGATTTTGCAGTAGATCAGACACACACATACACGTCACAAACAGAGCTTCAGGGTACCAGTAATCTGGAGCACTTACCTGAGAAAGAAGAGATACAATTATACATTTTCATTGTTTATCAAGTATGAAATTACATGCATCCCCAATAAGAAGCTGTAAAAGAAATAACTTCTAAATCTTGTCTGCATATGTAAAATTCAAATACATTGTTCTTTATTTCAATTGAATGGTATTGGTTTCTATTACATTAAGAAATATAACAAATAAAGATGGTGTTCATGAATTGTAAGATGCAAATATAGAAAAAAAATATGAAAAGAAAAAAAAAACACCATAATAACTCAAATCAACAAGGGACACAAAAGGCAAGTAACCTTACATTCATTCCAAAGAAATATAGTCCGATCATGTTAGAAATAAGATGTCCAATATCAATATGACTGAATGCCGAAGTTATCAATGTGTGCAATCGTCCACTTGTGACATTATCCAGAGAAATCTGTTCATAGAACCTCAATAAGTCATGATTTTAGGAAGATATTGAATTAAATTGAACAACGGCTAGATCGAAGGACGACATTTGCAATGTTATCCTTCAACAGCATGCCACCTGGATTCTCCGTTCCAAAATCCTAAGCTATATTGCTAATTTAAAGCATCTTTAAAGGAACAACCCCCCCAACCCCCCCCCCCCCCCGTCTCCCCAAAGAAGGTTTATTCAAAGTTTCTTGATACTGCTTAACCAGTATAGTAGGTCCTGGAATGCTCTGGCACAAACTGATCCAGATACAGAGTGGCCCACCATGTAAGAGTACCTCGAACAAAGTCTAACATATGGCATGCTTTTTGCAGCGAATAGTTACCATGAAGTGGTTCCTCATAAATTGTGGATCTGCAACCCGCCACAACATAAAAACAGCCACATTAGCTATAATCAAGCCGTAAACAACACCATCAACTGAAAGTCCCTGGAACCATGATCTCCTGCGACAGGAGAAGAAAGCTTGTTGACATACGACTCATAGAGCACTTATGTTACAAGCTACGTAGTATGTAGGAGCAGAGATATGCCTTCTATAACAATGAATCCCATACATTTTCAACCTGCTGTTAATGCACAAAATGGCGAGTCTAGAACAAAAGAAGAGTTTCCAAGCTAAAGCAGGCATAAATAGTCAAACTATCACAAGGCAACTAAAGCTCAAATATTGTTCCAATATTGCTTCCGTTTCACGTTTTGAACACAACAATTGAGACTCTGATCAGAGAAATCTTGTAGCCTTCGTGAAAGAGAAGAACATCCTAAATCCAGAAGGAATTTTCTTAAAAACAAATTGGTAAGACACCCACAAGAACTTCATATAATAATTACTTTGTTAACAAGCATGACACTAGCCATTGGAGTACTTAGGCTTCCTGAGGAGGTTCCAGTATTCGCTCTAGGAATGGGCAACACTATTGTTTTAGGCAATGTACCCCACGCATTAATTTCAACTCCTTCCTACTGAAACAGCCAAGACATTCCAGCATTTAATTCAACACTAAGATTAGCTTCAAACTTCTGCTCTCTGACCTCTCATTACTCCCAAAAAGAACACGAACTACATAAAATAACCCTGAGGTGAGAGGACTGAATTAACAATCTAGATTTACATTTTTGAAACTATATTACATAACCTAGATGTATATAGACTTCAAATTACTCCCAATCAGAAATTATAGAGAACTGAAGTTTTCGTTAAAAAGGCAGGAGGCTGTGGTACAAACAGAAATAACAATGGAGTGTGCCACCAGTATAGACTTCTTGTGGTCATTTATAGCACTATCTGACTCGTATTGTCCATCTCTGAACTTGATGCGCAGCTTTACTCCCACGAGTCCAATCAACCATAAAACCAGAAGCAAAAACCAAGAGCCCTTGACATAAAGAAAAAAGAATGACGTTCTCAATCACTCTTTTTTTTGGGCCGAAAAGTTCGTTCTAAACCCGGGCAAGGAAAAATCCAAAATTTCTGATTCACAGAACGACTGAAATGTTTTTTATGTTTCCGGAATAACTATAGAAATGTCTGGCGGCCGAGAAAACAAAAGAAAAATCACGGAATGGAATTCTTCAGAAAAATATGCCCTTTTTAGCAAAAAAACAAACACATTACCAGCCACGCCCGCGAGAATCAAAACTTGGGTTGAAACGAAAGCTCTGCCTGTGAAACTGAGTTCTAATAAACCGTACTCCGCAATCTGCAAGACTCTTGCTTGAGAACATCCTCAAGACGATGCCAGTTGACTCCAACAAGAACTTCTTTGCAATCACCGGGTTCGAGAGAAATCCATAACCAGCTTTCCCTGAAAAACTTTGCCATTGGTGAGAGCGAAAAGAGCTGAGAAGTTGGTTTTGGGCTTGGTAATTTGATTTTGTGCCAGACAATATAGGTTTGGAAGTGTAAGAGCTGAGGAGTGAAGAGGAGAAGAAGGTCTTCGAGAGTTTATTGGGAAGGTCTGAGGCAAGTTTGAGAGAGAATAGCCTTTGCATCTTTTGTTCGAATTGCTTTGCCGGAGCCTTCGTGTTCGGGGGATTTTGGAAGTGTTATTTTCTTAGGGAACGTGGGGACTTGTCATCAAAGCATAGAACATTTTTTTTTTGGGGGGGGGGGAAGTGAAGCACATAACTTTTACACTGGAGAAGGAGGACCCATTTTACTATTCCGGTACGTGGAGCCAAAATGACACGTATTCGTCCCTAAAAGGGCCACCCTGTTTGCCTGCGCCAACGGCGATCCAGGGGTCACTTCACGGTGGATCATACTCTCTGCTCCCACCAATATTGTGGCCGCTGCCCCAAATTCTATTGTAGCAACACCAGTCACATAGTGGATTCGCTTTACAAAAATAAAATAAAATTCAAACCACTTCTTACAGTGAAGGCAACCGACTAGGCCTAACGAACAAGCTTGGCTGCTTGGTCCCCAAATGGCCATAAAGGTTCCAAACAAAGCAAAGTTTCATCGCCTGGCGTCTATCCTCACGCCAATTTTCTCAATACAAAAAAGCCAGCCCTTTTCGACAGCCTTCAATTCCTCAAACACAATTACTTCGAAATTTTCACAGCAATTACAATACAGGAAGCAAATTTCCCTCGCCAGTCTCCTCCGGAGATACGGCTTCCCAACGTCTCAACTCCACAATTTCATCTCTAAAAATAAATTTTTGCGGAATTCCAATTTGCAGGAGCTTGAAAAGTCTCTGTGTATTCGCTTGAAGCTCCAAATTCCTCAGAAACCTTTGGTTTCATTGGTAAGTGACTGTCCCGACTCCCGGGGTCTTGGAGTTCAAGTTCCTCAAGAAATGGGAAAGGGGTTTCCAAGAATCGGAGCTCTCGAGTTCTTCCCCCGTGACGATGAGGAATGTGCTGGAACTTGCACGGAGGTTCCAGTTAGACCCAGATAGATTTTCCAGCAGTGTGACGATCTTGAGGAGCTTAGGGTTTTGTGACGGTACTTTGAACCAGGGTTTTAGAAGATTTTCCTGCCATAGTTATGACGAATGAGAGGGAAATTCAGCACAGAATAGCCTTTTTTTTATGGAAATTGGTATTCCAAGGAATGAAATTGATCGGTTCTTTTGTTTGTGTCCAGTTGAGTTAAGATTTGGAGTCGAAGATAGGTTAAAAGCCTCTGCTTGCTGAGTCCAGAGATTTGGGGTTTGGGGAGGAGAGAGCGCTGACTTATCATATTTGAACGGAGAGGTAGAACATGTTTGTTTGAATAAAATTTTGAGTTATAATTTTTAACAAAATAAATATATTTCAAAATTTTTAATTTTTGATAATATTTTCTAAAATTTGGGTAAACAAACACACCTTAAGAGCGACGTTGTTTCTGTGGCAATGTCATGGAATAGTTGTTGATCGCATGGGTATTGTTCTCCCGGTGCAAGATCGAGGAAACTCGCCATCATGTGTATTGTCTTGGCTATTGACAGCTGCAATTTGCAAACCTCTTGTTGAATTATCAAGAATACACCACTTTGATGGGACTGACTACTGACACCGGAACTTAGAAAGAAAAAAAAAAAAAAAAAGACTACTGGCACTGGAAATCTGGTGGTGTTCTTGCCTATGGATCAGAGGCGGATGTAGGGGGCGGCCGCCACCCATTGGCCAGGCAAAAATTTTTTTTTACATGTAAATTGTTTTTTTTTTATAAGTTGGTCTGGGCCTATGGGAGCCCGATCCCCATAGGCCCAGACCAACCCTGATTTTTAGCTTTTTAGTGCCTGGGCCTTTGGGAGCCCGACACCCATTGGCCCAGGCCATCCAAACTTTTCTCTTCAGGGCCTAGGCCCGTTAGGCCCAGGCTTTTTATTTTTTAACCGGCAGAGGGTGAAACGACGCCGTTTCACCCTCTGCCTTAAAAATAATAATTTAAAACATGTTTACTGTCTACTGAACTCTCGACCCCTCTCTCTCTCGATCTCTCTCGTCCAGCGCAAGAGCGCACGGTGCGCCGACGCCGTTTTCCACCGCCCGCGGCCCACCCCCGCTGCGCCGCACCGCACGATTGCCAGCCCTGAACCGCAGTCCGCAGCATTGCAGGCTACTAGCGACCTCGCCCTCGCCTACTTCGTCATCTCCGGCCTCCACCTTCTTTGCGCCCTCGATTGCGTACTTCTCTCTGACTCTCTCTCATTTTTCCATTGTGCTGCTGGGGTGAATTGGAGTCTAGATATACTTCGCGATTGAAACTTCTGTGCTAGGTTTCTGTTAGTTGCCGAATGTCGAGATAAACAGTTTAGGGTTTAATAGGACATGAAAGCATCAATTTTTTTCTGTAAATTTTCAAGATGCCGGTTTACGAATGCTAGCAAGGGAAATTACTTCGCAATCCTTCGTAATCAGTTCTGATAAAAATGTTGTGGTTTTTATGCTAGGCTCTGTTTAGCAGTGTACATAACGATCACTGCCGTTTACGAATGCTAGCAAGGGAAATTACTTCGCAATCCTTCGTAATCAGTTCTAATAGAAATGTTGTGGTTTTTATGCTAGGCTCTGTTTAGCAGTGTACATAACGATCACTGGGTTTCTGTCTGAGCAAGCGAAAAGTCTTGATTTGGTTACATAGGGTGTTGTTGTTTCGGTGATAGGTGATGGTGTTTTTGAGCAGAGAAATAATTAGAAACTTATTAAAAAAAAAGTCCTGGAAACATCCAGAATGTCTATATTAGAAACCTGTGCTACTTGAATAATTCGCTTTATAGATTATGACTAGGAAACTAAACCTCGAAGAGGGGCAGGCTTGCGGTAGATGCTCATTTGTAGTTACTGGAACCATGGTGTGAAACGCCAGGCTCTATTTCAATGGAAGCCCTTTCTTATGCACTTCATATCATTCACTTTCAACATGATTAGCTGTTATATGGGAAATTATAAGCCTGAGAAACTTCAAAATCTGATTTGGGGTGGTTTTTCCTTTTCAGTTCTTGTTATTAAAAAATGTTGTTTATAAATACTGCTCCTTGTCCTAATCTTGTAGGGTTCACACATTCAGCATTTGCTTTAAGGTATGAGGCTAGTATCAACAAGACCACGATTGATGGCAATATTGTTCCTCCCAGCGCTCTTATTACTCTTGTACAAAAAGGGCTTCAGTATTTGGAGATGGAAGCAAACTTGAGTAATGTTAGCAGGCTCAATTCTTCTTCTTTCTTCATTGATTTTCTTCTATCTTACACATGATCCTATAAATTCTTTTGTGATTCGCGTATCTCAAAATTCAAGCTGATCAATGTTTGCTTTAAGCTTGTCAAAGTGACGCAGACTTGGATGAGGATTTTTCCTTCCTACAACCTCTGGATCTCATCACAAAGGACGTCTATGGTTACAGATCTAGAAGATAAAGTTAATGTAAAGCAGGAAGACAATGGAGTATGTGGAGGTAAGTTTGTAGTGTTCCTGAATTACTCCATTGTTTATCTCGGTCTCTCTTTTACCAGCCTTTATAGCAACATGAAGTATAAATTCTTTGGATGTGTTCAAAAGGACCAGAACCAATGGATATTTCCACAAACTCGACTTCTCAGACATGTGAAATACCTAGTTCTGATGTGACGATTTTGGAAGGACATTCTTCAGAGGTATAAGCATGTCTCCAATCATTTTAATGTATTTGTTGGCCTCTCCCTTTGTTGTGAAATTGTTGGAGGATGTGATTGAATTGGTTAGGAATTTTATGATTTGTTAAATTGTTGGAGGATGTGATTGGATTGGTTTGGATATTTGTGAGTTGTGAAATTGTTGGAGGATGATATTGAATTGGTTTTGATATTTATGGTTTGTGAAATTGTTGGAGGATGGTTTGTGAAACTGTTTATTTGAATTGACTTGTGAAATTGTTTTCATATTTGAATAATTTGATTGTAATATCAATTAAATGCAATGTAATTAGATTATCGCATTCGTTTAACAGCGGTTTTGAGTTGTGATCCAATTGATTGATTGATTGTTTTCACTTTGTTTTATTTTGTTTAGATAATAGATAAGTATGTGGTAAGATAGAAAAACGTAGGATGCAATTGTCATCTCTCAGTCATACTACATAGTACGGTACGTGTATTCTATTATTTTTAATACTTTTAGTCTTTAATTTTCGATATTGTAACTTGAAGAAAATTGTTTGCATTACAAAGAAAAAAAAATTATTGTCATTTTGCATGTAAAGTTTGACCCCCATGAAAATTGATCCTAGATCCGCCATTGCTATGGATGGTAGTAAAATCAATTGCTGCAATATCATTGGACGAATTACGGTCTCCATGAAGCAGACTTTGAGGCAATGAGCAGCTTCAAGCAAGTCAAGTGTGGGGCTAAAATTGCGGTTGTATCTCCTTACTACCGCAGAATAGACACCTCCTATGCTGAGGAGCTCGTCATGGGTGCCACTTTCAACAATCTGACCATCAGCAACAACTGCTACAGTAACTGCACTTTGGACAGCTGACAGCCTATGTGCTATAACCAAAACGGTCTTTCCCTTGATCAAAGAATCCATGGCATCCTATATGGTAAACATCACATGAGAAATCGTACATTTACTGAGCAAACAAAATACAAATTTTACTCAGAAATCAAGAAGCCTGAGCTTTGTGGTTAGCAAGCTAATAAGAAGAATGTTGAAGATGATATGCAACAATTACCTGTACTAGGTATTCGCTTTCGGCATCCAGAGCACTTATGGTTTCATCTAAGAGGAGAATTCTTGGGTTCATCAGGAGCACTCTTGCAATGCTACTATCTGTTTCTAACCTCCTGAAAGCCTTACTCCACGTTCTCCGACATATGTTTGATATTTGTCTGGAAATTTTGAAATGAATTCATGTGCATTGGCCATTTTCCGCATTCTCACCGGAGGGACGGGTTTAACAGGACATTGATGCATTCTAAAGAACATAAACCCACAAGAAAAAATAGGGAAACTTTCCAATAATAAGACCTAACTATTAAGAGCAATGGCAGACACATAGAAGCATTAATGCCCATGGATAATGTAACAAAGGAACACACCACAAAATTAATTTCAAACGACAAGACGCGTAGCAATTTAGCAACAATAAACCAAACAGAAACCCTAACAAACAAGTTCAACGCTATCGGAAAGATAAAGCATCGGGGTAGATAAGGTCCAAACTTTATCCCAGAAACCAAATACAACGAACAATGCCAAAACCAGTAGTGGCCGATAAAAAGGGCGAAAACATAGAAGAATTGTGTGAGAGGCACCAGGTATCCTGGTCCAAAATCAAGAAGACCCACCAGTGTCGGAGACTTGAGGCATGTTCATTTTGAGAAAATTTGTTGAATTATAAGAATAGTATGAATAGTTAGGTGATATTTGAGCTTTATTGGCATGCGTGTAAAAGTTGTTGAGTTGTATTGATGTATGTAAAAAAAGGTAATGTTGAGTTGTATTGGTATACGTGTAGGAGTAATGTTATGAGTATAAATTTAGAAAATTGGATTCAAATTCTAAAAATTTTAGCCAAACGAACATGCCCTTAAACTTGGTTGGTTTGACAATTTTCTCTGACACATCCCCCGAAGAAATAGAGAAACATCTCTCCCGGATTTTCCTCCTCTAGCTCGCCTAAATAGATAACACCACAAAGCAATATGCATCGTCCTTTGATCCACTATAATCCAACCACTCATTATTTTTGAATCATAACTCCCTAAAACCCCTAATTTATTTCTCATATTGCTTCTTAGGAAAATCATGGTCAAATGGTTTACAAGGACCTTTGATCAAATACTCTTTACGAACTTAATCCCTAATCCCAACATCATATTCTTCAATGAATTTACGTAACCTTAGGTCAGCAACAATATTAACCGGACTAAACTCAATACGAGGTCTTTTCTAACTAGTATTCGTTTCAGAAGTAGCAGCTACGTTAGGAGTACTAGACGACCCTACGCTGGCTGACTTATTTATCAAAAACTTATCCATTATCTAAACAAAACAAAACAGAACAAAATTCATCAATCTAATTCCATAACCTAATCACAGTTTCACAACCTAGTCCTAATCACAATTTTCAATATAATGCACAGTCAAATCTTAATCAAAGACTCACAAATTCATCACATTATTCATCACAATATCAAATTTAATCTTTTAGCAAACTTTTAGCTAATCTATTTGTAATAATATACAACATCCATAACAAAAATTCATGCATTTTAATAACCAAGGAAGAGCTCCAAGCAATGAGATATCCATCAGTAATTAACTAAACATACATGTCAAAGCAGTGAATATAAATGTCAACAATTAATTACAAAATCATATTAACTATTGCAATTTTTTCCCTTTTTCATCCCTCGAGCCCTTTCTTTTGATGTTCATTGATATGCAAGACAATGATTTTACTGCTTCCAAATTTTTCAGCTATTCTAACATGTGAATTGATGATCACAAAATTTTGTGCAGCTCTAGTTTCAAAGGTAACAAATCATACTTTAACCCTACTATATATACTACCAAATAAAATACAAAGACCTGAAAAATTTAGATGTATTAAAATTATTAGTTGCATTGACCAAGCAATGCTAAAATGATATCATCAAAGTCCCACTATTTATCGCTAGTTCATAAGAGGCAATAAGTCTCAAGAAAAGATGTGCAATCACTTATGCGCAAAAAATCCTTCTACTGTGTCATCTGCCCAGCTACTTGGGCTAAACGGTAGGTTCTCACTTAAAACCCATAACAATTAGTTGTGAATCTTAGTGCTACTACATGCATATCTGACTAGATTCTTGAGGCTTATGTAAATTCTCCTCTGAGGCAGATCTACAAGATCCTATTTTTCTATTTTTATGGTCAGTTATTTAATGCATGGCGCAAATAATTGAACGTAAAAGTCAATTATCACCAACTGACGCATAGAGGAATAGAAAAACCAGCAAAATAATGATAAAAGTGTTGCCTGATAAATAGATTGAAATAAAATACGAAGTACATAAGCTACTCGATTAGCAGAACAATAAGGTAGAAGAACCAAAAGAATGCAAAAAATAATAGTATATCCTTATTATCAGCGAGAATTCGCCCAAAGAAGTAATCTCAAAACCTTCAATCTTGTAAGTTCTTCAACCCATAAATCAACTAGACAAATTGAAGGTTTGAATTTAAAGCACTCAATTCCCCGAAGAAAACATAATACACAGTAGAAGAAGTGCACAAGAAATCGAGGACCCAACAGTAACACTACCACTATAGACTTAGATATAGTAGTTTCCTTCATACTTACATGGATTCGAGACTGAGGGAATTGGCGCTCGTGAAGTAGAAGAATTTAGGGTTTTAGGGTTTCGAAGGGCGGGTTTAGAGAAGAGAAAAAGATGAGGATGTGTTTTTTTTAACGCGCCTTTTCTTCCTCTCAGAATTAAAAAAAAAAAATCAGGCCTACCCAGGCGCCTGAGCTTGGGCCCTGGGTCATTGGGGGCCTGGGCACCTGGGGTTTGGGGGGGGGGGGGGCGGGCTGGGGTGGGCTTAAGAAAATAACACATAAAAAAATTGATATTTCTTCTGGGCGATGGGGTCAACCGTCCCCCATCATCATAACGTGGTTTTTGCCCCTAGACTGAAACCTCTGAGATTTTTTTTTAAAAAAATAACGGCCCAGGTTGGGCTATTGGGGGTGGGCGCGCGTTGGGGCCTAGGGGCTGGGCTGGGCTTTAAACTTAAATAAATAAAAATAAAAATAAAAATAAAATCAGGCGATGGGACAGGCCCCCATTGTTCTTATGTAGTTCCGCCCCTGGTTCGAGAGAAATCCATAACCAGCATGTAAAAAGTAAAACAAAAAAAAACAAAAAATATATATATATATATATATATATATATATATATATATATATATATATATATATTTAGATAAAAAAAATTATGAGATGAATTTTTACGTTATTTTTTACAGAAATTAATACTAACAATTAGATAGAAAATTTTATTAAAAATTAAAATATATATTTTTTTAAAATCATATTTAAATTTTAAAATATTTTTTAAAATCATTACGAAAGACTAGAGAGGGAGCGATTTTACTATTCTGGTACGTGGAGCCAAAATGACACGTACTCGTCTTTATAAACATTGCATTTACCCTTAAAATTCATGCATTGTGGTTAGAAATTAGGAACTTATTTGGATTTTTTTTTGTTCTTATTAATCCTAATAGGTTACTAGCTTGCACAATTTGTGTCGTGTACCGCCGTTGCTTCAGTGCTCAGAGTATTTGCATTTTGCAATGCGATGGTCATCATGCTATTCTTTCTCCATTTATTCTTATATAGCTAAAGAAAACTTTACCAACATTGAGATCTACCTTCTTTTTGTTTTTGTGTGAACTCACAGGCGGATCCAGGGGGTGCGGCCCTCGGCGGCCGCCCCCATTGGATCTGCCAAAAAAATTTATTATATGTAAAAAAAAATTTATTTTATTTTTTATTAGGCTTAAATGCACCTCATGCCCCTGGGGTATGCCGAAAGAGCAAATATGCCCCTGGGTATGCAAAGTCATTTTCATACCCCTGAGGTATACTTTTAGAAGCAAATATCCCCCTCCGTTATCTGCCGTTTGAAGCCCTAACGGTAAATGCTGACGTGTCAAAATTTGACACGTCAGCACCAATTAGGGGTTGACACCTGTCAATTCGAAATTAAAAAAAAAAAAATAGAAAATTGTGGGGAGAGAACCCCCAGCGGCGAAGGGAGCTGGGCTCCCTTCGCCGCCGCGAGGGGTGGCCGCCAGCCACCCCCGCGGCTCGCGCCTTGCGGGGGTGGCCGTCGCGCGAGCGCCGCTCGCGCGAACGGCGCGGGCGACGCGGGGGAGCCCAGATCTGGGCTCCCCGCGTCGCCCGAGGCGGCCGCGCGCCGCGAGGGGTGGCCTCGAGTCACCCCCGCGTCTCCCCTGCTCAGGGGTGGCGCGCGGCCGCCTCGGGCGACGCGGGGAGCCCAGATCTGGGCTCCCCCGCGTCGCCCGCGCCGTTCGCGCGAGCGGCGCTCGCGCGACGGCCACCCCCGCAAGGCGCGAGCCGCGGGGGTGGCTGGCGGCCACCCCTCGCGGCGGCGAAGGGAGCTGGGCTCCCTTCGCCGCTGGGGGTTCTCCCCCCACAATTTTCTGTTTTTTTTTTTAATTTCGAATTGACAGGTGTCAACCCCTGATTGGTGCTGACGTGTCAAATTTTGACACGTCAGCATTTACCGTTAGGGCTTCAAACGGCAGATAACGGATGGGCATATTTGCTTCTAAAAGTATACCTCAGGGGTATGAAAATGACTTTGCATACCCCAGGGGCATATTTGCTCTTTCGGCATACCCCAGGGGCATGAGGTGCATTTAAGCCTTTTTATTATAAGTTGGTATGGGCCTATGGGAGCCCGATCCCCATAGGCCCAGGCCAACCCTAGTTTTAAGCTTGCAGGGCCTGATTTTAAGTGTGTATTGATTGCCTCTACTTTCAGTAGTCTTGGCCGGTTAAAGGTGCCAGAGAAATCATCAGATGGTTTTTACTTGGCAAATGCGGACCTCCTTTTACGTGGACCTGGACCACCTGGTGCTAGAGAAATCAAGTCTTTTGAGTTTTGTTTTTCCTGGAAATGAGTATACGTGTATCTTAGTTATACATGCTGCCTCTTTATTACTTCTTTCTTTTAGTTTTTAAAGTATATTTTTTTTGGAGTGAAAGATTTGACAATTTGATATTTGCATCTTAACTGGACATTGTGAGACAACTAGTGCTTTTATCAAACATAATTAATGTATTTGCAATTGAATACTAACGATGGTAAATCCCCTGGTAGCCTATAGGACACTCACAATTTATTGAACAATTTGGGCAATTTATAGTTAACAGCAAATTCTCCATACTATTATAGGAATTATAATGCAATACTTCTCAGTTATTTTTGTCCATACTATTTTTGTAGTACTTGATACTGAAAATTCTAGTGTATATCCCCCTCGACTCTCAGCTCTCTCTCAATCTCATCATTTAGATTTTTGACGGTTTCAATTTTTGTAGGATACTCGAGATTTTACACTTGAAAATTGTTGGACCTTCGACCCCTAATATGTCCCTCTATCCAAGATTCTCAATAAATTGTCTCTCTATCCAAGATTCAGTAGAAAAATTCATTTATTTAGTATGCTAAAAATGCTTTACGGTTTGAAATTTTGTGAGTTGTGAAATTGTTGGAGGATGAGATTGAATTGGTTTGGATATCTTAGGGTTATAGAGGTTTCTACATAAAAATTTCTAATTTTTTTTAATTTTTTTGAAAATAAATAGAAACCCACTCATATTTTTGGGTCCCAAATAAATTATTTAGCTGGTTTTTGTTTGTTTAGGATTTTTCATGCCCTTGAATTTCTATGGAGTTCCTGCTGCTCAAACTATCATTTTCTGATATATATATATAAGATGCAAATTAGTAGGATCTAATTGCCACTTTCAATATTAGCAAATAGTACGTACTTATATTTCAAAATTTTTAAAGCTTTTTAATCCTTAATTTTCGATATTTTAACTAAGACATTTTTTAGATTACGTTGAATTTTTTTTTTTGTCATTTCGTCTTATGTATTCGACCCCCTTCAAATTGGATCCTGGATCTGCCACTGTGCGTTGAATTCTATCTATTTGAACATCAGTTTTTGGAGTACATTAAGGTTTTAGACACTTCGTAATTCCTATACAAGGTTTGAGATATTTTAGACATTGAGTTCTACCTTAAAGGCAATGTTTTTAATAATGTATCACTTTTTACCGACCCCTCATTTTAATTCAGATTCACTCCAAAATGGATCTTCAAAATTAAAGCAGATAAACAAGCACCTCCTTCTAAATCTTGTTTTTTTTTTTGGTTTTGGGTGCGAGTTACCGTATATTTGGGGGGTTTCTCTCAGGCGTTGTTAATTGTTAGCGAAACAAACCCCCTCGTACAGCGAAGGTAACCCACTAGTCTTAAGTCTTAACGAACAAAGTAACAAACTTGATCTCAAAATGGCCATAAAGGTTCCAACCAAAACCAATCTTCATCGCCTGGCATCTATCCTCACGCCATTTTTCTCAATACAAAAAAGCCGGTCCTTTTCGACAGCCTTCAATTCCTCAAACCCTATTACTTCGAAATTTTCGCAGCAATCACACTACAGAAAGCAAATTTCCCTCGCCAGTCTCCTCCAGAGATACGGTTTCCCATCGTCTCAACTCCACAATTTCATCTCAAAAAACAAATTTTTGCAGAATTCCAATTTGCAGGAGCTTGAAAAGTCTCTGGGTATTCTCTTGAATCTCCAAATTCCTCAGAAACCTTTGGTTTCATTGGTAAGTGACTGTCCCGGGGTCTTGGAATTCGAGTTTCTCAAGAAATGGGAAAGGGGTTTCCAAGAATCGGAGCTATCGAGTGCTTCCCCAGTGATGATGAGGAATGTGCTGGAACTTGCACGGAGGTTCCAGTTAGACCCAGATGGATTTTCCAGCAATGTGAAGGTCTTGAAGAGTTTAGGGTTTAGTGACGGTACTGTGAGCAGGGTTTTAGAAGATTTTCCTGCCATAGTTATGATGAATGAGAGGGAAATTCAGCACAGAATTGCCTTTTTGATGGAAATTGGGATTCCAAGGAATGAAAATGATCGGTTCTTTTGTTCGTGTCCAGGTGTATTAAGATTTGGGGTCGAAGATAGGTTAAAGCCTCTGCTTGTTGAGTTCGGAGATTTGGGGTTTGGGGAGGATTTGGTTAGGAAAGAGATTGTTAGGGAACCCAGAATTCTCAGTATGGAATTGGGGGAACTTTCGCGGTGTTTGGAGTTGCTGAAGACTTTGAAATGCCGGGAGCCGATCAAGGAGAATATTTTTATTGAAGGAGCATTTAGAGCTGGGTTTCAAGTAAAACTAAGAGTTGACTGCTTATGCAAACATGGGTTGATTCGTAGAGAAACTTTCAAGGTGTTGTGGAAAGAGCCAAGGCTGATTCTATACGAGATAGAGGACATTGAGAAGAAGATCCAGTTTTTGGTGCATAGGATGAAATTCGATGTTGGTCGCTTGGTTGATGTTCCCGAGTATCTGGGTGTAAATTTCGATAAACAGATTGTTCCTCGGTACAATGTAATTGAGTATTTGAGAGCAAAAGGTGGGCTTGGTTTTGAGCTGGGGTTGAGGGATTTGATAAAGCCAAGTAGGCTTAGATTTTACAATCTTTATGTCAAACCGTATCCTGAGTGTGAAAAGATGTTTGGTAGATATTCGGGTGATGTTCAAGTTAAAAACCGTCATCCAGTTGGTCTGTGGAAGCTTTTAAGACCACAAAGGCATACAGAAGAATCCAGAGAAGACATCGAGAACATGAAGAGCTTCATGGAACCGCTGGTTTGAATGGAGAGTTCAAGAGTGGGTTGTTTCTATGGCAATGTCAATGATGGAATGGTTGTTGATCGCATGGGTATTGTTCTCCTGGTGCAAGATCGAGGAAACTTGCTATCATGGGTACTGTCTTGGCTATTGACACCTGCAATTTGCAAACCTCTTGTTGAATTATCAAGAATACACTACATTGATAGGACTGACTACTGACTACTGACACTGGAAATCTGGTGGTGTTCGTGCCTATGGATGCTAGTTAAATCAATTGCTGCAATATCATTGGACGAATTACGGTCTCCATGAAGCAGATTTTGAGGCTATGAGCAGCTTCAAGTAAGTCAAGTGTGGGGCAAAAATTGCTGGTTCTTGCCTGAATGTTGAGCATTTAGTGGCTCCTAATTGTCATGGACACCATAAATTCGATATGGAACTCTGCCCTGCTTTGTCAAAGTTTTGAGCACGTTCTACTGATCTGACCTCTCCTTTGTGCAAAAGAAGATGCCAATCAGCAGGTTCTCATTCACTACTCCGCCACTGACAATGTATTATTGCTTTAACAGAATGTTTTATTGACTTGTATCAATCATAATGTTGCTTTAACAGAATGTCCATGAAGCAGATATGTTCGTTTTCACCACTTTTTCAGGATTCTAAGTATATTCACAATTCTACCACCGAACATATTCAGAATTCAAACACAAAAACCAATACATTTTACACAATCTCCAACAACTTTTTAATTTTTTATTCAACATAAATTTTCTCTCTCTATACTTTTTCACATATCTCCAATACTTTCTTATTAAACAATTACATCAAATCATTTCTCTCTCCACTTTACACAAACACCAATAAAATACTATTCAACATAAAAATTCACAACTTCTCTAAAATCCTACATTTTTTCTCAAAACGAACATCACCCTAGCTTTTCTGTCACTCTAAATGGTTCCTTAAGAAGTGAAGTCTATTTTTCAAGGTGGGATTGATTCTTGATGAAGAAGCTATCGAGTCGAGTTATGTGCCGTGCAGAAGAAGGCGAACATAGCAAAATGCTACCAAATTGTTACTGCACTGAACTTGATTGTTTCTTAACCTTGCTTAAACTACATTTCAGTTTTGGTTCCTTGTAGTTGTCTCCTTACTAACGCATTATAGACACCTCCTATGCTGAGGAGCTCGTCATGAGTGCCACTTTCAACAATCTGACCATCAGCAACAACCGCTACGGTATCTGCACTTTGGACAGTTGACAGCCTATGAGCTATAACCAAAACGGTCCTTCCCTTGATCAAAGAATCCATGGCATCCTATATGTAAACATCACATGAGAAATTGTAAATTTGCGGAGCAAACAAAATACAAATCTTACTCAGAAATCAAGAAGCCTGAGCTTTGTGGTTAGAAACCTGATAAGAAGAATGTTGAAGATGATATGCAACAATACCTGTACTAGATATTCGCTTTCGGCATCCAGAGCACTTGTGGCTTCATCTAATAGGAGAAATTTTGGGTTCATCAGGAGCGCTCTTGCAATAGCTACTCTCTGTTTCTGACCACCCGAAAGCCTTACTCCACGTTCTCCGACATATGTTTGATATTTGTCTGGAAGTTTTGAAATGAATTCATGAGCATTGGCCATTTTCTGCATTCTCACCACTAAGATAGTCAGAACTGGAGGTCTTGAGTAGGGGGGCGGGGGGGCAACTGTGTAAGAAAAGATGTTGAATCTTACAGCTGCATTTTCTAAATCAATACTGTTGAGTTTGCCATCAAATCCATAGGCTATGTTCTCCTCTATGGAACAGTTGAAAAGAACAGGCTCCTGGCTCACAATGCTTATCTGCTCATTAGAAAAAGCAAAGTCGATTATGTACAAATCCTCTAGCCTACAAAATCAAAATCAAAATCCTCAGGAGGTTACACCTAGGAAATAAACCATGCACTGGGAAGGGCAATTTAAAAGGAATATTCAATCACACATCTTATGCCTGCACGAATTGCTCTCTAACAAATTGAAACAAATGATTTATGGGTGTGTTTCTAAATTTAATGTTCCACCAAGAAAAGTAATTCCATTTCATTACCCTTCTGTGTAGATGTTCATGTGATATCTCTACCAGATGAACCCCATTAAGAAGAATCTTTCCCTTGACAGGGTCATAAAACCTTTCAATCAAGTTTGCTATAGTGGTCTGCAGAAAACAGCAAATCGAAACAGTAATAAGTACCTAGACCTGCTTCAGATCACAGAATGTCAATTTCGCAGGTTTCAGATACAAGGTGGCACCAATAGGAACCCAAACCACACAATGACATAAAATTAAAATGAACTATTACTTTGCCACCTCCACTTGGACCCACAAGAGCAACCTTTGAGCCAGGCTGTAGTTTCATAGTGACTCCCTGTTATTCACAGAGAAGAGTAAAAATCTCTATCAGCAGCAAATATGAGTTTCATTCTGAAATATACGTGTTATTACTCACAAGGAAGTAATAATACAAGCAAAAAAGGTTACCTTTAGCACCATATGGTTAGGGCGAGAGGGATAGGCAAACCAGACATCATCTAACTCCACTTCTCCATCCTGATCACTACAATAAAGAAATACTCCCTATTATGGGCACATTCCTTGCAGAAAAATACTCCATCCTCTCAACTCCTTGTTTAATTAATGAAATATGTCATCTTATATATACAAAGGAAAACAGTGTCATTCAGGTTTTATTGCCACTGACAGGGAATGTTGAAATTACCATGAAAATATAATTACAAAAGTTATAAAATCACTGGCATTAATTGGATTCCTAGGTAGAGTTTGAACGGTAGATGAGGAAACACTATTACATGATATGTCCTGCAGTCCCCTTTGAGAACGAACATCCAGAGCTATCACCAAGGGTGTAAGTAAGAAAACATATATAGTTGATGTATGCAAATGATCGCTCAATGTGCAATATATATAATCTGTAGATAGTACATGTATATGTCTGTAGACTTCAAAGTTTCATTACAAAATTCAAACAGCACATCTTGAGAAGCATATCAGTAATTTTAGACAAAGCAGGATGGGGAAGTCCAAAGATACGATCTCACTACAAAATTCACACTAGAATCCCCCGAGTAGGACTCATAGATTGTATGTCCTGTACCAAATTAGTACTCCACTTCTAGAAAGGACAATTTTCTTGCGTTAGCATATATAATGGGAAAATCAGTGCAAGAACTAAGCCAGTAAGAACCAACCCCAGAGGACACTTATGTTAGAAATAAAAAATTTTACTTTAGATAAATGAGACACCCAATGGAAAAACTCAATTGGATTTATTTACATCTCATTTATGAAAATAAAGTTACAAAGGGAGGCTTATATTTATAAGCCTAAACACATACACACCCCACATTACTAAGCAATGTGGGACTACTCATATTTCAACACTCCCCCGCAAACTCAAGGTGAACAAACCGACAAACCTTGAGTTTGGAGTTACAAAAATAATTACAGGAAAAAAATAATAATTACAAAGGTTGCCGGTACTGAGCCGGATGGTCGCCGGTACTGAGCCGGGAGAAAGCCAGTACTGAGCCGGAAAAATTGCCGGTACTAAGCCAGGAGAGAGCCGGTACTAAGCCGGATGGTCGCCAGGAGGTAACCGGACTAAAGCCGAAAACCTTGCTTTGATACCATGTTAGAAATAAAAAATTTTATACTTTAGATAAATGAGACACCCAATGGAAAAACCCAATTGGATTTATTTACATCTCATTTATGAAAATAAAGTTACAAAGGGAGGCTTATATTTATAAGCCTAAACACATACACACCCCACATTGCTAAGCAATGTAGGACTACTCATATTTCAACAACTTATTTCCAGCCATAGCAATGGATGAGACGCGATACAAAAGCTGGAAAACCCGTCTGCTAGCTCCTACAGCCTTCATTGTCACTGTATATAATTCTGAAAGTCCAGAGACAGCGGATCCAACTACAAAAAGAAAATATTCGATAGAAGTCAAGTAAACTATTTATCTTAGCTGCCAGATAGTTATACTATTTAGATTTCTAAACACTTAATGACACATCCAAGTCCATAAGAAGCTTCATTTTGCATGAAAAATAGTAATAACATGGAATTTACCAGTCAGACTATACAGAATGAATGATGTAAGAGCACCCGCAGTCATGGACCCTGTGATTGTCAAATAAGCTCCATATATCACAACTATCATAACTGATAGGGTTGATGCTGCATTTAGACTTCCGACAAAGAGTCCGATGACTTTCTGTTGCAGAGAAGGGTTGAGATTAAGCACTATTCCGTGTGTGTGTGTGTGTGAGAGAGAGAGAGAGGGGGGGGGGGTGAGACCCGGGAGAGAGAATAAACAAAGGGGTACTCACTGCTTGTTTAAGTCCAAGCTTCAGTGTCTCATCCACTTTCTCAGAGTACCTTGTTATCTCGTAACCTTCTTGTGCAAAAGATCTCACTGTGCGTATTGCACCAAAAGACTCCTAAACAACCACAGCACATAGAGTTATCATCCCTTCTTTTGATGATATCCTACTCATAGGTCTCATCATGTCATCAAAATGGCCTATGGATTGGGGTTTATGATCAACTAACATGATCCTCGAGTATTTCACAAATGGAATATCAAACTTTTAGAGCACAGACATACCTCAGCAATTGAAGAAGCTGCTGCGGCTGCAGCTTGACTCATACTAGAAAGTTCACAAAGGAAACGGCCAAATTGACGTACAGCAACAGAAATAGCAGGCACAACAGCCAGAGACAACACTAAGAATCAATGATTGAATAAAGACAGAATAGTAAGTCTTCTGGGCTCTTGATGATTTATAATGTCGAACTACATTTTCAATGATGAAGTGCTCACGTGTTAACTGCCATGATGTTGCAAACATGCCAAGACCAATGAAGGAAGTTGAAATATTTCTTAAGGCCTCAGAAAGATTGGTAGTTGCAGCGCTTTTTATGATCTAGGTATCCTCAGAGAGCCTACTTAGGAGCTCTCCAGTCCGAGTGACATCAAAGAAAGCTATTTCCTGCAAAACTCATAACCGATAGCAACAGGAATTTATGTGCTGCGAATTATGACAAAGGAAGAAAGGAAAGGATGCAGAAAATCCATCTTTGAGCGTACAAAAGGAACATAAACTACAAGAAAAAGTCATAAAGCTCGTTAAGACAACAACATTTCACCTGCTGAATAAGGTGACTAAATAGGTTCTTTCTTAATCGAGCAACAACTCTTTCACTAGAAGAAGAAAACAACCATGCCCGAAGCGCTGCAGAAACCGCTCTGCAAAGAATTTTGGAAAATTTAATGAACCGTCTTTAGTTCCTTTGTAACCATTTTCTGTTTGAATTAGATTGGGTAGAATTGTTTGCCTAACTTAAATTCAGTAGATTAACAGTGCAAACTTCTGCGAAGCAGACACCACTGTATGTTTCACGTATTAGTGTCCATTCTTTAAAAGTACAAAATTTCCACGTCATGATGAAACACAGTAGTTTTATCTTGACCACATTCTTGTGATTCAAGAGAATGGAAGATTGACGTAACATAATTTCAATCTAGGAAGGAGCAAGATTAAGTAAGCCTTTTATAGATAGAAGCATTAAAAGAGTCAAAAGTGAGAAAGTGTGGTCATACCCGACTATGACAATCACAAAGATTTCAAAGATGGTGTTATTGACTGCATTTAAAGCTTCAGTTTTCTGTTTGGGTGTTCTGATATCTCCTGACACAATGTCAATTATTTTCCCACCAAATTTTGGCTGCAGCAGGAAAAATACAGTTTCTTACTTAACAACAAGATGTCTCAAGACCAGCATAAACAATCCAAGAGAAAGACATGGCACCAATGTGAAGGCACATACAATCAGTATGCTTGAAGTGGATGCAATCAAGAGCGCAAACGTTGCAATCATTATCTTCCCTGCCTCTGGCTTTGCCTGCAATAGAAAGAGATTACGACAGATTAGCAGTCTCAAAGATAGGTTCTCTTTCCACCAAAAAATACCAAGGTTTATCCACTTACAAGTGAGAGTATCCTACAAAACCCCACATTTGCTGCCTGAAATATTTCAAGGTTTAGTTCACTAACTTGTTATACATAAATCAATCATATAGACATGACATTCCAATTCCACGATTTAGCAGAAGCCGCAATTACCGGTATTGCATTGCCATCCTCAAGGTCAGACAATTGACGATCTCTTGAGGCATCATTCCTCTTTCTCCCTCCCTGTGTAAGATTGAAAGAGCCTATACTGTAAATACCAAGTTTCACAGAGATAGGTAAATGCTTCCTAGGCTAGGAGCAATTAGAAATCCGGAGTCATCTTCAGAAACACTTGATAGAGTCGCTCTACTTTAAAGAAAGACGACCCAAAATAGGCGAACAGGATCAAATTTCTATTTGCAAATAGACATGCACTTCATACGCTTCAAACAAGAAATTCATGAGTCTGTGGGCGTGTATTCAACGTCTACGCAGAGGTAAAACATATGAACTCTTCCATGATCTTACTTGACAAAAGCAAATTTCAATGTCGTTCAGCAATTACAAACACTTGTAAGCACTAAGAAACACAAGAATGTGTTTGCCATATGAGATTGAATGAATAAAACCATTACACCATCATCAACAACCGGAAAGCGTATAATTGCAATTTAGCATGCACAAGCTAATTAAGTTAAACTTAGACGCCATCAAACATAGCTAATTTGTGCATGAAACGGTATGAGCTTCAAATATAACCAACAAAACCAAACCTAAGATTCTAAGAATATGAACATCCAAGCAGTGCATCGGAAAACATCAAAAGGGCTACATGAAAAACCAAAAACCAAAAAACCCAACAGCTGTAATACAAGATAGTGAGATAAAGAAGCACCAACGGGACACAGAATGGCATACTCCTCTCTCTAGCAGAGGATCTCTCTCACTTCCAAGGCTATGCATTTATGAGAATGAGAAAAATATAGGAGGATTAGCGTTCAGTTCTTCGGCCAGCGCGTGATGATCCACGCGCATCACGCGGTGCGCGTGGATCTCACACGCCGCCCACTCTTTGGGCACGTGTGGCCTCCTCCGGCCTCCTCCTGATTCTCTTTTTTGCTGGACATGCCTCAGCGGCTCATGGGCTCCATTTTCCGCTGTTCTGTCCCCCACCAGCCTCGGCCCCCCGTCGCCGCCGTCCCGGCCGCCAATAAACCCGTTTGGGTCTGCCCCTTTGTTTCGGGCTTGTGTGCTGCTCTGTTGTCGGCCGTTTGGGCCTACCCCTCTGTTTAGGGCTTGTGCTTTGTCGTGTTTTCGCCCTTTTCGGCTTGCCCCTCTGTTTAGGGCTTATTGTTGGTTTTGGTCCGTGGTCGTCTGTCCGCCCCTTCCGTGGGCTTATCTGAGTCCTTGTGACTCTCTTCTGACCCTTTGTTGGGTCTCGCTACGCGTCGTTTGTGGCGCTTTACCGGCTTGTCCAGGTCCTAGTAGCTTTGCCTACTATGTCCGGTCATCCCTCCCTCTGCCCTGCATGGAGTTCATAGTGGTTCCTTTGATCCGTCCGAGGGTCTTGCTGGTTTTGTCTGTCTGTCCTGTTATTTTGTTAGTGTTTATTTTGTCTGTCCTGTTTGTAATTGTTTTCAATTTTTAATCTATTGGTCGTTTATCGAGAAAAAAAAAAAAGCTTGGTTTTTCAGCGCAGGTCCCTAAATGATGTAGGATTGATGGAGAGTTCGTGGATGAAATTGTCCACGCACGAATAATCGCCCAACGGTGGGGTAGTTTCTGATTTTGACGTATCTCATTGTAAAGTCACAGTTTTACTGATGGCGCTGCCAGACATTGCTACCCAAATGGTAGGAGAGTCCACGGGAAAAGACAAAATGGAAAGTCCGACTTTTGCTTTGGTCGTTTTATACATAATGGTTTATACATTATGTTCGGGCTGACATTATTTCTAGAACAAAATTTCTCGGGTCACTTATTTATTCAGTATACGAGGAAATATGTCTTTAAAAAATGGGGTTGTGTATGAGCGCGGTGGCGATGGTCTAAAAATTGACACAGCTCCTGCTACTGTGAAGGGAGGTGGTGACTATTTCGACGGTGGGCTGTAGCTGTTATCGCCCACCGGATATCACAAAAAAAATCGATACCAAGTTGAAATCCAATATGTAATCAATATCAAATCCAAATCCAAATCCAAATTTAAAAAAATTTCCAAATATAAAATCTCAACCAAATCGTAAACAGCCTAAATTTTTTTTTCTAAAATTGCAACCCTTGTAAATCGCAACCAAATCTACAGATTATACACATTGACATTTGCTTGAAAAACGCCACAGATTTGAAAAGCTTTCAAAAAAAAATCCAAATATGAAATCTCATAAACAACCTAAAAAATTCCAAAATTGCAACCCCTATAATCAATATCAAATCGCAAGAAAATCTCCACATATTTGAAAGGCTTTCCAAATATCAATCAAATCGAAAAAAAAAACCTAAACTAAAAATTTCTACAAACCCAGCAAATCTCAACCAAAACACAAATATAACATCAAATTGCAAGAAAATTGGGGGGGGGGGAGAGCGATAGTCGATAGAGTTGCTGGGGAAGAGATAGGTAAAGAGAGTTGTGGTTGTTGCTTGCTTGGCTGCTGCAAAGGGGGAGTGCGTACTGTGCGCCGTGCGACTGAAGGAGGGAGGCAGAGCTGACTGCTGAGTGATCGAGAGAAAGAGAAAGAGGTAAGGTTAGGTTAGGTTTAAAATCACTAAAAGAAGCCGTGTCGTTTTGATATGCATATTTAAAAAAAAAAAAAAGAGCGGTGAAGCGGTGAAACAGCCCAGTGGTGAGCGGTTTCACCGCCGCCGATGCTAGTACCAGTGATCAGGCCTACCCAAAAAGGTCAGATGTTTATCTCGATCCTTCTTTGTAGGAAGATATTATTGGGGTTGAAATCCTGAAATAGTGTGCGAGGTTTAGACTTTAGGGCCCCTTTAGAAAAACTTCCTCACTTCAAAAGCATGACTGCTGTCATTCCAGCTTGTTCAAAGGTTATATAAAAAAAGGAAAATTGACAATTTGGTCACTAAGTTTATACTACACTGACGATTTAGTCACTAGGTTTCATTTTTTGACAATATGGTCACTGGGAATATATAGTTGTGACGATCTGGTCTTTCCGTCAAATCTCCGTTAAATTTTTAACCGGAATAGCGGTCGACCGATTTATTTACCGTTGCGGCAAAGGTAACTTATAGCGATCGACCAAAAAACTATCCAAACCTGTTGCAACAGCACCCCATATTTTGCTTTGTATCTTAACTACTATATGAGTTTTATGCCCAGGGTTCCAAATAAAGTTATAAATAATAATAACAGTAAATAATTAAAAAAAGGCGGAAGAAGAGGGTCACGTTCTATCCATGGTGCCCCCTTGGCAGTTGGCACAGCTATCCTGCAGGCTGCAGAGTGAAACGAAAAAGTAATATACGGTAGTGTTAAATTGCTGGGCTTTGTAGGCCTGTGAATGGAAAAAGTAATGGTGGGGTTGGCCATGGATACAGGCCCATCTGGATCAACCGGATTAATTTGGTCTTGCAAGTCCAATTGTGGAACCCTACCCTAAAAAAACAATATTGTCTGCTAGCTACCAATCCATATTTGCTTTGATTTTCTAATACAAGGGATAAGTACGATTTTCCCACACCATGAGGAACAGTACTACTCTTGAGAATTCTGCCCAGACGGTAAGGTATTTGCTTGTTTTATACGTATATATTTGGTGGCAGTTTACATATTTGTCTATCGAATTTGGCTTCTCTCTATATGTTCACGTGGTAGAAGCAGAGGGTAGTGCCTCAAGGTGTGTGAGCTTAGACGTAGGCGCAGTTCGCGGCTGAATTTTCCTCATGTTCAACAATGGTTCGGTGCTTGTCGTAACGGTGGGATCATGGATCTCGCGTTGGGTGTCTACCTGTCCCGCTTCCCGCTCTACTATATCGATTTTCCCACGTTTCCAATCCTCCTTTAGTTTTTTTTTTTGTTTAAAAAATAAAGACATAAAAATCATACGTACAGCTCATACTCTTAGCAAGGACGAATCTAGCAATTTAACTTTGGAGAGGCCGACTGCATAAATATATGCATTTTGAGGGTCAAAATTGAAAAGTATAGAAAAACTGCAAGCCAAAGAAAAAAAAAAAGCCAAGAAAATAGTTCTTCTGTTCTTATCTCTTTCTTGGGGCCCCTGCGACATGAGTGTACTCGTCCCTGCTCTCATGGGATGAACAGATTTTAGACTATAAATTAAGTTTTGTTTCCTAAGCTTAGAGTACTTTGTCTGCTTTTTCACCACAATTATTATTATCATGTTGTGGTCCATTTAATTAATTTAGACTCTTAGTTGCTTGTGATAACAAAAGTGGCTTGAGCAAGGACGGCTCAACATTTTTAGGGGATTTATACAAGTCATAAAAATGAGTCATTTTAGTTTAAAAATTAATAAATTCAAAATTAAATCATAAATTTCTATCATACTTTGAAAATAGTTCAAAGCTATCATGTATGAAATGATCTACAATATAATAAAAATAATCAATTTTGAAAGAATTTATTGGAAATGATGCCATTAGCTGAAAGATAGAGTTAGATTGTTATTAGATAATACTGATAGTTTCTAAGATGACCAATTTTTTATTTTCAATTTCAATTTAAATTTTGTAAAATAACTTTTAAATATTTCTATTTTGTAGGCTTTATTAAGTTTTATTTCAAAAATTTAAGCTTTTTTTCTTCTCAATTTTAATTTTGTTATAATATAGGGTTTCATAATTAGGGACCTTAGGGGATTGCCTCACCTGCCTGACTACCTATCTAAGTCACCCCTGAGCTCCAGTGATATGGATTGTGTACAGACTGATCAAATATTGTTTCTGATCATATTATATTAAAACATGCAGGGATGGTGTTTGCTTGGTTGACGACGCAAAGAATCTTCATATCTGACGTTTTCCATTTATTTCGAGTTGAGTAATATCTTATAAGTACAGGTGGAAGTTATCTATCTGATATGGGTAATGTATATAATATATATACTGGCCTAGATCATTTTCCTTTATCTGCATTGTCACAGTAGAAACACCATGATATCGTCTACCGGGCCGATTAGTTAGCAGCAGATTAATTACGACCACATACTATAACTAGATTAAGCTTTTGTTACAGCAAAGATCACGGAAATTGCCTCGACAAGATCGTCTGCATGCAGCACATCATTCAAAACTATTTGATCAGCAGATGTTGTCTGGTACTTTTAAACATTAATACAAAGTGAGAGCTCTCATCTAATACTTGCCGTGGACAGTTGGTCTATCCAAATCTAATTCCCTTGTTCACAACCAGTCTAGGTTTGATCCAAACCGACACAGAAGAAAACAATTTTCTGCCTTATTTTCTTGGGGCTACCAAACTCTGCATCTGGAACAAAGTGATACAACTGGTATTTTCATATTTTTAAGTCCAATTGTTAATATAAGCGGCACCCCTAAAGCATTTCTGTCTGTTGACCTACAGCTGCCGAGCTCTTCTTCTACGACCTTTTTTCTTAAAAAAATGTCCTACACAGACAAATAGCTTCCTAGCAATCGTAAGAGAGTTGTTTAATTGCCTCTGGATGTGAAAATTAAGGATTTTGCTTTCCTCCAAGTCGGCAGGCTTCCGTTCTTTCTATGTCAATTCCAAGACCCAAGTTAAAGAATTGAATAGGAAACAACAGAACGTATAGGATTCCTACTTTTTTATACGTTTAACATATAGGCAACATCTTAAAGTGTTTGAAATCCTGCATATAACGAGTTTTGAGTCAAACAAATTTCTCAAGCTCTCCCTATTCTGATTGATCAGTTGATAACTCCGGTCAAAGAACCTTCTCTCTCTCTCTCTCTCTCTCTCTCTCTCTATCTCTCCGGTCATTTTAAATCTATATTGTGCAGAGAACGGCATGATAGTAATCAGATTCAGCCGGAATAGATAATGCCTGCAGAAAAAACTAAGCAGATGGAAAACCTAATGCATGCGGAACTTGTGCTATGGTACTATAGCCTGTATATACTTTGCTCTTACGATCATATCTGACATAATTACATTTGCCTTGTGTGAAAAAGGTTTATATACTTGAGATGCACGTAACAGTCTCCATGATTCCAGCAATTTGAGCTGGTGAAAGATCTTGTCTGACCCAAAACTAGTTGACTTACGGCATTGTTGAACATCTAGATGCATGCATGTTACCTGCAGAGAGGATAGTATATATTATATAATTAAGTAGTATACTCTTAAATGGACGGGTAAGAGAGAGAAAGAGAGAGAGAGAGATTCCTCTCAGTTCCAGCTAAATGGCGTGCATTAAGAGAACTCAGAGTTTACAGAAATACAGTGATATATACTAGCGCAAGAGAAGATCGAATTTTGTTCCTTCTCTTATTGCCCGATGGGCAGTATATATACACATAAAATATTATATATAGTGCACTTGTCGAATCAAATAATACATAAACACCAAATTAACTTTCGTCTTAACTAATAGATTCTATATGTATAATGTTGTTTCAAGACGTAGTACATGACGTTAAACATTATTCTTGTAGGACGTCCAAGCCACGTCAGATTGGAATATTATCCTTCTAGATTTATAATTTATAATTAATCCTTTTCACATTCTGTACACAATTTATATCTGCAAATTAAATAACTTGCACTATGTATTGTTCATTAACGTCGGATTAACAATTACAGTACTCCACTCATTCGCGTGTTACTAATAGCTTCATTAATAAGGTGAAGAAACTAAATCTTTGTGTACATGTACGTATACCAAGGCATAATTTTTGTCTCCCGCAGATTAAGGAATTGAAGAGATATTATATATATATATATATATATATATATATATATATATACTCTTATTGGACCTCCTCCAAATTAATAAAAATTATGATCCCTTTTGACAGTAATCTTTTCTATATATATATATTGTTTCCATCCTGAAATTTGCCAAGTAATTAGAGTTTCGAAACTTTTAACTATAATTAATATGGCAATCACATGAGTTCAAGCCGAGGCCACTTCTTTTTAATCTGAGGTTAAAATGCACCCCAACACAAAACACACACACACACACACATATATATATATATGTGTGTGTGTGTGTGTGTTTGTCAAAAAAAATGAAAAATTCAACATTGTTCCGAATTACTAGAAGTTAACTTAATTAATTAAGAGCGAATATAATTGTCACAATTTATAGAATTTTTCGACCCGGCGAAGAGAGAAAGGGAGAGAACATTTTTCTCTATAAGTTTTGCTTATAACCATATACATAAGTGAAGAGCTCATGCTGTAGATCACCTTTCATTACGTACGTACCGTAGCTAGCTTCTCGCACCTAATTCACACGCACGCAATATTGTTTGTCTTCGAAGCACATGGCACATGCATATTCAATTGCTGATCATCATAAGTACATAACAATATATCTACGGTGGAAATAGCTAGGGTAGGATTTTTCGTACGTAAATTAAAGAATTCAAACAATTCACAGCATATTCCTTACCGGCAGTTAGTATCAAGCAAAATAATTTTAATTATTCCCCTAAATTTTGAATAACTCATTGTTGAATTGGACATATAAATATATCATGATATTCTAGTCCCCCGGAGATGGAATATTTACTTCTCGAGGAAGAAGCGAAAAAACAGAAGCAAAATGATTCCTATCGGGCATCATGTGAACGTAGACATCTTTACGCCATCCTAGGAAGATCCATTAAAGAATCAGTGTTTTTATCCATTTATGCTAGGTAGCACAATTCAATCTCTTACGGACAAGGGCACCTTAGTTCATATTTTACGTTGCACATCCAACATATGAGGTAGCACAATTCGTAATTATATTTCCCTGCTGTAGGAATATTCACAACAAAATATGCCATTGAGATGAGAAATTTTACACCAAAGGAAAAATTGAAGTGTTATCTGAACATCATCTATTTGTCAAAATATGTCACTTTGAAAAATGTTTCTATTTAATCATTTTAGTCCCAACGATTCTCTAAACAGCTTCTATATATTTTATTCACAACATTTCTATTTCAAAAGTAACAACAAGAAAAGAATAAGTCCAAGCATAAGTGAAAGATGCGAAGCCAACAACAGCCAGCCCAAGAAACAAGGGGGCGGGCCTGGTAAATTTTTTGAAAGGGATAAATTTTTTTTTATTTTTTGTGGGAGCCAACCGGGGCGGACCCTGTGCGCCCCCCTTGCCTCCGCCTGTGCAGTTGACTAGCTGACAATCATGATTATTAAATGCTAGCTTGTAGTTACTCCCAATCATTATCTACAACGTAATTAATACAGAAAATGAAAATTATATGTGCATAATTAAGATATAAAACCAAATTAGCTACAAGCGGCCATCCATGGAGTCGTAGAATTAAGAATTTGGTAGTGCTTGAATATGTGGGGAAGCCGCGATTAATGTGTAGCTAGCTAGCTGCGGCATTTCGGAACATGTTTAATTAAATCTATAGCTTCTTAATCTTATTTGGAGTTTTCCTCGGGGGAATTTTCCACAGTTCATCCGTTCTCAACCACCGGATCAACGGGGTGATGTAGTACTCCAATTATTCTCTCAAGTTGCAACCACACATTTAGTACGTTGTTTTTCAAGATTTTCAAAACGTAAGAGATTAATCTATATATCCTATAATATGTAAGTGTACATATCAATAAGGGTGATCAATTGATGATCTGACTTCTGAGGGTTGCATTTTTATTTATTTAAATGTAGAAATATTGCAAGCTCCACTGTCTAAAAGGTATAAACCACTTTACAAACTTACGAAAAGCTAAGTAGTGTCTTTGCTCAAAAATGGGGAAGTTTCTTGTAATTAAATTTAATTGGTTTAATGGAGATTTTGCTGGCTCTCATATATACCTCGGGTCACGTTGATTAATGCTATATATATATTAGGTTAAAGTCTTTGTGGAGAACGTACGCAATGCTAGCTAGCTAGATCTCGTTTCAACTTGAACAGATGCCTCCATTGATTGATCTAGATTGTTGCAGTTTGGGAGTTCTAGGAACTAAAATGCACCCAAATTACTGATCAGCTAAATGGGTTATTAATTCAAAAGATGCCTTCGCTTTTTTTTTTAAGAATAAAAATTCAAAATTATTTGTTCGTATCCTCCATAAGATCGTGATACTAATCATTACTTACTTACAAATAAAACCACAAATAATTTATGTAAGATTCAGTTGATGACTACCATCATTCAACTCTAATCAACAGCCAAGATAGTTGCTCAATTTTACTGCAATCTATAATAAAATCAACATTAGCATATATATATAAGTCTCTCTCTATTTATATATAATTCGTTTTAGGAAATACTACTTTTGTGTTCCTAACGCATACGTAATCATAAAAAAATTTCATCACGAGCGACCAATACATAAAAATATTACAGGTTTTTTTTTGGGTGAGCCAAATATTACGTACTTTGTTTTTCTAAAGGGGGAAAAGGACTGAAAACAAAAAAACGAGTATCACGCAAGCTGTTGGAGCTAGGGCTGCACAACTGGACCGGATTTTCGATTGTGCTTATATGGAGGACCGAATCGGACCACTTATCCGGTCCAGCCAAATGTGATCCGGACCAGTTTTATTTTTTTTAAAAAAATTAGGTTACTTTCAAGGGGAAATGACATATAAAAATGTAGAGTTTTAGTTTATATTAAAATTAAACTTTTTAAGTTTATAATTTGAATTAAAAAATATAAAAAAACATTTTTTATTTATATTAATAAATAATGTCTTTTCCGAACCTGTTTGTCAAAAGGCATAGACCGGACCGGACCGTAAATCTGGTCCGATTCGATCCGTGATCCGATTTTATTCAGCCCTAATTTGAGCATTATCTACACGTAGAATCGTGTAGTTTTACCGTGCGGATTTGGTATTTTAAAATTTTATTTTTATTTTTATTTTTGTCACTCGCTTAATAATTTTAATATATTTTTTTAAACACCAGTACATCAAAATTTTGATAAATTTTAAAGACAATCACACTGTTCGTATAAAGAAGCCGCTAATTAGCAAAGTGGATTCTTTACTGTTGATAAACTACTGTGAGCTGTGGAGGATCTTTACCTGAACTAGATGAAAAAGTAAAACCAGCAAACCTGACGTTTAACCGCGGTTAATTCTTTTATACAAAACCAATTCCGGAGGGGCACCACCACCACCACTACCCGCTCTATATAACTACTGTCTCATGCCCTTCCAATTCTGCAATTTCTCAGCTCTCTCTCTCTCTCTCTCAAGTGACTCCCTCCTCCGCACCCCGTTTGGTCTTTTTCTTTTTCCGTTGAAAGTAAACAACCAACATGTCATCTGAGCAGCCCTATCTCTTTTTTTCGCGATCGCTAGCTGGGTCTTCACAAGTCCTCAGCTTCGAGCTTTTCCTCTGTGTCTTTCTTTTCTTCGCTGTCTTTGCTTTTTGGCTTTCGCCAGGTGGTCTTGCTTGGGCTCTGTCTAAAACTCGAACTGCCATTCCTGGCCCTTCTGGTCTGCCTCTTCTTGGTTTGGTTTTCGCTTTCACTGGGTCTTTGACTCATAAAGTTCTAGGTAAGTTTGCTGAGGCTCTGAAGGCCAAGCCATTGATGGCATTCTCCGTGGGGTTCACGAGGTTCATTATCTCAAGCCACCCAGCCACAGCTAAAGAAATTTTGAACAGCTCGACTTTTGCTGACCGGCCAGTTAAGGAATCGGCTTACGAGCTTCTCTTCCACAAAGCAATGGGTTTCGCTCCGTTCGGCGATTACTGGAGGAATCTGAGGAGAATCTCAGCTACCCATTTGTTCAGTCCAAAGAGAATAACTTTTTTTGGGGAGTTTCGGAGAAGGATCGGGCTCGAAATGGTTAATGAGATAAGGGTTTTGATGGAGAAAAATGGTGAAGTTGAGGTTAGGAAAGTGTTGCATTTTGGATCCTTGAACAATGTCATGAGGAGTGTGTTTGGAAGGAGGTATGAGTTTGGTAAGGGGTGTGAAAATAATGGGTGTGAGCTTGAGAGTTTGGTGAATGAAGGGTATGAGTTGCTAGGGATTTTCAACTGGAGTGATCACTTTCCTCTTTTGGGTTGGTTAGATTTGCAAGGAGTGAGGAAAAGGTGCAGGAATTTGGTGTCAAAGGTGAATGTTTTTGTTGGAAGGATAATAGAAGAGCATAGGGCAAAGAGGGTTGAGAATGGAATGGTAGCCGGAGACGATGGGAGTTCAAGTGATTTTGTTGACGTGCTGCTTGATCTGGAGAAAGAGAATAGGTTGAGTGAATCTGATATGACTGCTGTTTTATGGGTGAGTTTTGTAACATTTGATCTTCTCTAAATCTCTCTTTAAACCTAAACGGGTTGTACAGCTGCTTTAACAATATTGACTAATTTAGGTTTTAGGCGAATGATGTTCTTGGTCTACTCTTACTCATTTGATTGCATTTCCTTGCCCTTTCTGTTATTTTCTTCACCCTGCAAACCGTCATTGAGTAGAAATTTCCAAGCCAACGGGTAAATTCTACTTTTCTTTCGTTTCGTCGCCCTCATCTTTACTTATAATTACTTACCAAAGAGATAGAGTTCTTCTTTATTTGGGAATATTTTATTTTTGTAGACTTGCTTGTTTTATGCATCTAGTACTTGGTTTGGTTCTTTTGCTTTGGTTTTTCTTGTTTTCTGTTTAGTTTACTGAAAATTTCATGTTTAATAACTGCTTGAACAAGGATGATTTTTTCTTCTCTTCCAGTATCCAATGATATTGAGAATCTAAATATTCTTTTCGTTTTTCTTGATACCAGCGCTGTATCCCTTATTCCCGTTTCTTGTCTTGTTCTTCTGCTTTACAGTAAAGATGCCTCAAGCTCTCTTTTCTTTCCGTCCAGATGATAATAATTCCTCTTTTTTTCTTATTTTTTTTCGTTACTAATTGAGGTTCCAACTAATGGCTGAGAGATTTCTCTGTGATATCAGGAAATGATCTTCAGAGGGACCGACACAGTGGCAATCCTTCTAGAGTGGATTCTTGCAAGAATGGTACTACACCCTGATATCCAAGCCAAAGCCCAATCTGAAATTGACACCATCGTTGGCATGAGTAGATCAGTGTCAGATTCTGATCTCTCCAACCTCCCTTACCTCCAAGCCATAGTAAAAGAAACCTTGAGAATGCACCCACCAGGTCCCCTCCTCTCCTGGGCTAGGCTTGCCATCCATGACACCCACATAGGCCAGCACTTCATCCCTGCTGGCACGATTGCTATGGTGAATATGTGGGCCATAACTCATGACGAGCTGGTCTGGTCTGAGCCCAACAAATTCCAGCCAGAGCGCTTTATACAGGAAGATGTGGCCATTATGGGGTCTGATCTTAGGTTGGCTCCATTTGGTTCTGGAAGAAGAGTCTGTCCTGGCAAGGCCATGGGCATAGCCACTGTTGAGCTCTGGCTTGCACAATTGCTCCAGAGCTTCAGATGGGTGCCCTCTAAATGCGGTGTTGACTTGTCCGAGTGTCTCAAACTTTCACTGGAGATGAAACACTCCTTGTTCTGCAGGGCAGTTCCTAGGGTTGATTCATTTGAATTTGATGGTGGTGTTACCAGCATGATTCACCCATGATTTCCCCGTCTATATATCTAGAACAGGGATCAAATCAGTTTATTTCTTTTCGTCTTCTTTTAACTGCATAATTTAGGGTTTAGGGTAAGGGTAGGGTTTTCTACTACTAGCACGAAAGGTTTTGTTAATTTTCTGAAAAGGTATCTGGGTTTGCTTTGGTTTGGTTTGTACGTGCAGATGGTTCTATATTATAAATGAAGACACGGAACTTTCGAGACCGGTTATTGTGTGAGTGAAGTTGTTGTGTGAGTGAACGAGTGAGATTATAAGTTAAAAAATCTAGCAGCTGACAAAATGTCACGTCAATTAATGAAATCGGGTCGGTTGTGCGGGTCGGGTTCGTGGGTCGAATTCATTAATTGACGTGACATTTTGTCAGCCATTAGATTTCTCAACTTCTAATCTCATCCGTCCACTCACACACTCACACAATAGCTTTACTCACACAATAACTTTTGCCCGGAACTTTCATGCCCCTGTACACATTTTGTAATGAATCGGTACTGCATTACCAGTTTGTCCTTCCAATTTTTCTTCTTCGTATGTTTATATGTATTATTCCATTATCAGCGTAATATTTGCTGCTAAGGCCCGGCCAGTGCTTCAAGTTCAAGTATTCGGAAAACCATTTTGGGCATCCATCTCTTCGACCTGAATTTTACATGCATGCATCCACAATCCGCACACCCAATGTGGGACTTGACACAACATTTATAGAATCCAAAGTATCAGAATGTTTTACTTGGAGTCTTGCAGTGATAGTAGATTTACCCTTTCTAAGTTTCCCTTGGAATCTACTTGCGATTAGGTCATGACCTGGTGAAGTTTTGTCAATTTTGGCAAATGATATTAATGTACGTACGTTCTCGATCGAATTGGCCACATCAGTGCTGGTGGATCATTTTACGTCCTGATCTCTTAATTTTCTGGTTAAGTTATTTACCAATACCTTGCTTCAAGAAATGCTATAGTATCCCAGCTTTCTGTTCACACACACATACCATGGTTAAGCTTAAACATTGCAATAAAGAAAATCACCAGGTTGCTCTTTTAAAGTGTTGTAAAACGTGTTACAAATGGATCAGAAAGCACATGAAATAAAAAGGCCAATTAGTCGAGGGAAGAATATCAAGAAGCTAGCTAGCTGCGTAAGAACTATGGACACGATCACATGGACGTTTTTGTAGTTAATTTAATGAACGAAAGGAAGAAAATTTACAGTGCATGATGAGAGGAATGAAACATTATACGGACAAAGATGTGAACACGCGAATGCACACTAGGTCAGAAGTAAAGAATAAGACATCCCGGAACATATATATTAACTTATAATAATAACCCATTAATATTCAACCTAATCTCAAAAAAGAGTTTGAATTAAAATCGTGACCACCCAATATTCTATTTGATACGGGCCATGGGTTCTAGAATATAAGATGAAGTTGATTGCACGAATGGTGGTCCAAGGAAACTGTTCCATAATCGGGAATCCTATCATACTGCTTATCTTGGGGTGTCCTAGCTAGCTAGCTAGTCTAGTCTACAGCATCTGAAAATTCTTAGTTTAATCGACTTCACAAAATCTCATCCCAGTGGTTGTCATTATAGTGATCGCATACTACTCTCCTTCCCTTCTTTTTCAGTTATTCTGCCTTTATTCTTTTATGCTATATATGTGTATCTTTTATCTCTCCCTGCTGCAGCCTAGCCTTTCAAGGGACCTGGTATCATGTATATGTAATATGGAAAAAAAATAAAGTTGCTTGCCAATCGAAGAAAGAAGAAACCAAATGAAAGAAGAAGTCGCTTATGTCACCGAAATAAATTTGGATTCCTTGATTAGGGGGATATACCCTGTGAGCTGTGAGCTCGTACTATATTATAAATACCAAAATGTTTTTCTCCTCCTTTTGATTTTTGTCATTAGATTGGCCGGGGATCTTTAATGATTGAGGAATAAGAACCTAGCTAAGCCAAACAATGATATGGCTCACTCGTTCGTGGGCGGATCGATCCAAATCCTTGCAAGAATATATCTTTGAGGAGCAGTGCTTGTGAAAAAGCTTTGCTCCTTTTCACACCTGTAAAGACGACGAGTGCAAATGGGATTTGAATATCCAACATTAAGTGATTCTCCGTCACCCGTCATTGTACTCCTTTCCTCTCTCCCATTTGTAGCTAATTCCTTTCAATATTGAATAATATAATATTAAGAATCCATATGGAGCTAATTAATTTAAAGAATCCCATAGGTAGAATATGACGATTGCAAATGCCGTATTGGGATAATGGGTGTACGCAATTCGTTAAATTAGACCCAACGGATTGAGTAGCTAATCTACTGCACATTAGGTACTCTTCAAATTCGATCATATGTAAATTTCTATTTTTGTATGTGAAGCTGCCAACCATGTGATTATGATGTCGTTATATTTTGTACTTTTCGTCCATGATAAGGTTGATAACATGAATATGTACCAAAGGATGGACATTGGACGCAAAAGTACGTAGTAGCAAATAAAAAAAATAGCAGCCTTGGCATGTTTATCGTATCAGTTGCAAAGGAAGTGAATGCAGGTTCTCTGAATACAAAGCTAAAAGAGATTACTTGAGAGAATGTTTATTCCTTTGCTAGCGTATGCATGGGACATCCTACCTCCTCCATTCTCTATGTAGAAGAAAAAAGTTATATAGTGAAGAGGGGAGAGAAATAATAACAAGAGACAAGATATTTTAAGTGGTTCAGATCATTTATAGAAACAATACAAAGTAGGAAAATATTCCTATATTTAAATTTGAAAATATCTACATTTGAATTTGAAAATATCTACATTTGAATTTTGAATTTTCATAACAATATCAAATCTTTGATATCTATATCTATAATATCATATCAAATCTATAAGATTTGATTATGATATTATCTCTAACACATGTCGCTATGCTTGTAAATATAGGGCGGAATATTTAAAGGGCTAGGATAATTCCCTTTAGATTACACCCTAAGGCTGTTTTGGAGTGCATATTTAACCGCTACTCAAATGTGTATTGGTTCCGGTTTAAACTTTTGTGGCATTTATGGAAAGGGAAAGGAAGAAGGAACATTTTAGGCAGAAAGATAGGTTCTCTATTGCGTGCCCGTATAGCCTAGCTAGCTCTTCTCCTTCGGCGCCTTCGAGGCATTTAAGAACTCGTGGTTAATCTTTCTTTTAGCTGTCGTTAAAGTAAATTAAGTAATGGTGGTGGAGTTCGTTAAAGTAAGCTAATAGACATGATCTTAGTAACAAATGTAAATCAAAACAGACGTACGTCCATATATATTTGCTAAAATTATATATGAAGTTGAGTTGCAGATTTGAGGCTACCTAGCTATATTTTTTTTTGTTGAAATTATATGAGTCTGATCACAATGACCATAATGCTTGCCATGAGGAGGCCATCCGCCATGATTGGATAGCCAAGCGCCGCGCCGCTCATGAGTCTATTAGTTTGAATAGAGTTCGAAAGGAGCTAGCCCTAGAAGAAGCATATGGGCAAATCATCATCCGCCACTCTAGCTAGCGCATAACCATTCCAAATTGAAAACTAATGGAAGAGTATTTTTGTGCTGGGGGAATTAGATTTGTAAAGCACATTCTCCTTTAACATTTCATGCGTGTTAAAGTGGTCAGACGGTCGATTAATTAATGGCGGCTCATCGTCATATTCTCCTGTAGGATGCTTCTCCAACATTTGTTTTTAATATTAAAGAACATGATCAAGAATGTTCTGCTCTTATATATTCTAATGGACCACGCATTAATTCTAGCTAGTGGTTGTACGATACCAATTATCATGCTCCATATATATTTGTCCCTAGAAAGATAATCATGCCTATATATGCATGCTTAAATAGATCATGTCATATTAATACTGCTCCAACAATATCAATTGATTTGTCTTGATGAACCCTGAAGGAAGGAGCAAAAGCACCCCGGCCCTGTTGTAGGGCACAAAAGTCTAATGGAAACTCAGTACGTTTGGTGGTGCATGTCAAGGGTTTCACACTTCTGTTTGGTTTCCTGGAAAATATATTGTGGATCTCATGCTGTAGCTTTTCTAGCTTTCTCCAATGTAGGTCCATAGAAAGTTGGCATATGCCTTATTTGTGCGCTCTCCTTGCGTAAGATGGATTGATTCCACGGGCTGGCTCTGCTTCGTGCCTCTTGCTAATTATATATATATGTAAACCCCCGGCCCCCACCCCTCACCATCTTTCCCATTGCGTGATGATAATGGTGACCATGACAATCAAGATAGTGATGATTACCCGCGTAGACAGAATAACAAGAAAATTAGACCACTTCATTTGAACCAATTAAGCGCACACTTTTTTCCCTTTTTCATTTTAAGTGGGAATATTTTTTCCTTTCCAGCTCTATCTACGGGCTACCAAGCTTGTAGTGCTTCAGATCCTTTTTGCTTCCAACTACATGGAATAAACTAGTTTTTTTAATTAATCTTTCAAATAATTAGTACGAACCTCATAAACTCAGATAATTTTTTTAACAACTAAAGAGGAAAATTATGTACAGTACTGAATAATAGAGTGATTTTTACTCACTCCATTATTTTTGTTACACACGAACTGAGCTGGAAGTTTGTTCATATTTTAGTACAGGATTGTTATATATGTACCGTTATTAGTCTATAAGTAGAGTTGTACACAATGGATCATTTACGACGTCAATATACAAAAAATTCTCAATCTTTCTGCTAGCTCATCTATTCTGTTATATTGATATTATGGTCCCTCCACACACACAACAATTAACAGTGAGCCAAACACCCTAGATTGCTATCCACTTATCAAAATATACACCACAACTATTACATAGTCCGGCCCTAATGTAGCCCTTACCAGCAAGCCATAATTAGCTAGCTTAATTTAATTAAAACATCACATAAAGTAAACTCGTATTTAAATGATGACAAATATATAAATCATGACATGATTGATACTCAATTAACGATAAAAAAAACTATCCCTAAAATTTCAAATTGGTTACAAGGTGTCGAGGTTAACAAATTGCTGAAAACTTGAGAGGACCAAGTATATGGAGAGAGAGAGAGAGAGAATTTTGAGTCGTCTTGTATTGGACTACCGGGCATGTAAGTTGGATTAATTCCAGGGGGGGGTCTCGGGGTGATCGATAGGTAAGTTCTTCCGTCACTTTCTCCCAATATTTGGTAGGTTGGTCTGCAACAAATTGCCGGCCGCCGAACAAAGAGTTCGTTGGTGTCCATTTTTTTAATTAAGGAACCAAAAGTCCGGTTGATTAACACTACCATTATATTAAATTCACGAGTTCCTTTCCGTTTCACACTACTGGCTAATTCGTATTTCCTTTTATAATCAATGGAGTGCATGATGTGGCTGTTAGGTGGTGGAAGACAGCTTCAGAAAAGGTGTACAAGTTCGAGTCCAGAACACTCAAGAACTTTTCATTGGTAACTGTTGAAGGAGGTCAACCTAACAGAGGTGTCCGCGAAACATTAGCTAGCACGGTACAGAACATATATATATATATATATATAGAACACAAAAGATGTTTCTTGGACACATAACAATGGTGAACTTGTGGAGAAAAACCAAACTTCTCCGTCAATATAATTTAAGGCAGGCGTCGGTTCTGTAAACAGACTTGGAATCACTAATCTGTCGGAATCTGATGGGCATCCAGACTTCTCTTTTGGGAAACAAGATGGAGAAGAACGTGGAAGTTCACAAAAAAAAATGACCATGAACCCGTTTTCCCAAGCGACGGACGGATAGATATGCATGCGGCCGACAACGTGGGATTAAACCAACATAGTTCGGCTCAAAAAAGATCGTCAATGCTGGCCTATGGGCAACAGCCACATTTATAGTCTATCTAGTCATCAGGGTATTCTACGTAACCCTCAAACCCGCAGAGGCCAACTATCTGTGCTCTGAATATATACCTGCAACTGAGATGACATATTAACTGTACCTGCATAATATTGATCAGATTTGGCTGCCTTTTCTTTCAAAAGAAAATCAAGGGAGGAACTAGGAAGAGAAAAGATCTGCAGCGAATCTCCCTTCTCCCTTTCTTTTTTCTTTTTTCTGGAAAAAGTATAAATCGAGGAAGAAAGAGGAGTCACGATTAACAGTACTCATCCTCCTGATACATGGCAAAGTTTCTGACTTTCTGATGTACTATCTTTTATATATTTTTTGTATTCTAAATTATCATGTTTAAAAGATTATACTACCAACTTTTATTTATTTTTCTGTCAAATTAAAAATAAATTAATTTTTTTAAAATACAAAATTTCAATTATAATCTTTAAAAAGGGTCAAATAACAAATTATATTTAAGGGTATAATTGTTCATTAAGAAAAATTAATTTCCGTTCAATTTAATGGAAAAAAGGACAAAAAGTGCAGTGTGTTAAAGAATATTTATGAGTGTAATATCACAAACCTGATAGTTTAAGATTTAAAGTATAAAATTTAAAATAATTCATGAGTAAAAAATTATATGTTTTCTTTATTTTAGTCTTTTTAAGGGCCGAGCAGGCAATGGGCAAAACAATGGGAGTTTGCTTTCTCTCCCTTCACTCAAACATCTCTCGAGTGTCATGGAGGTAAGAGTCGACGTAACGAGCATTAGTTTTAAGGTTCATTTCGGCCCATCCGATATCTTTTTAAGTTTAAAATGTAGAAGGCATCCTCTTTTTCCCTTAAGCCCAACAGAACTGACACGAGGGCACTACCACAGGCTTCACGCAGCCCATTACACCTTTCGCAGGTACTGGGCTAGCTTAAAGCCCACAACACCGGAAAACTATGCCTGGAGGCTGGAATGCGAGTGTTTCGACTCTAGATAGTGAACGACACCGTATTATTGGCACTTGGGAGGGAGTATTCTTCCTCTCTAGGTCTGAAACCATTCTAGAGACTCTGACAGCCCTTCTCCTTCTTGTTCAACTCCGACGCCCCTCCACCTCCGAAGCAATCTCTCTCTGAGCATCTGAAATATGCCACTTCGCAGGCTTTTTCTACGATGTCTCTCTAAGCAGACGACGTATTATCAGCAGCATCTCCTTCCCCCAAACACTACTTCACTCTCCTCCCATTTCCACAGTTCTCAGTCTCTGTCTCTGTTTAGAACCTTCGCTTCTTCTTCTTCTTCTGCAGCCTCTGATAGTACCTCCTCCTCCTCCAAACCGCAAGATCCAGATCCCATTTCCCTCTCCCTCTCCTCCGAGCTCCTAAAAAACCCAGGCTCAGACCCTCTGCCGATCTTCCAAAGACTCCACCTCAACTTCTCGCACATCAACCCCACCCCTTCCCTCGTCCTCTCCACACTCAATCTCTCCCCCGATGCCGGCCGTACGGTCCTAGGGTTTAACCACTGGCTTATCTCCAACCCTAGTTTCTCTCACTCAGACGAGACGCTGTCTTACTTCGTCGATTACTTCGGCCGCCGCAAGGATTTCAAGGCGACCGAGGAAGTTCTCACGAATGTGGTTGGAATTGCTGGGCCTAAAACCTTGGAATCCGCCATCGACAGGCTGGTCCGTGCCGGGAGGCCGGCTGATGCGGTGTCGTTTTTCCAGAGGATGGAGAGCGATTACGGGCTCAAGCGGGATAAAGAATCGCTTAGACTAGTGGTGGAGAAGCTTTGCGGAAATGGGTACGCGAGTCACGCCGAGAAAATGGTGAAGAACTTGGCGAACGAGTTCTTTCCCGACGAGAGAATGTGTGATTTGTTGGTGAAAGGTTGGTGCGTGGATGGGAAGCTCGACGAAGCAGAGAGATTGGCCCAGGAGATGTATAGGGGAGGGTTCGAGATTGGTGCAACGGCGTACAATGCGATTCTTGATTGTCTTTGTAAGCTTTGTAGGAAGAAGGAACCTTTTATTTTTGATGCGGAGACCAAGCAGGTGTTGTTCCGAATGGAGGATCATGGGGTTCCAAGAAATGTGGAGACCTTCAACGTGTTGATTACTAATTTGTGTAAGATGAGGAGGACCTCGGACGCGATGGAATTGTTTCACAGTATGGGAGAGTGGGGTTGTTATCCTGATGAGACTACGTTTCTTGTTCTTATCAGGAGTTTGTATCAGGCGGCGAGGCTGGGAGAAGGGGATGAAATGATTGATAGGATGAGGTCCGCCGAGTATGGGAGTAAGCTTGATAAGAAGGCCTATTATGGGTTCTTGAAGATTTTGTGTGGGATTGAGAGGATTGATCATGCTTTGAGTGTTTTTAAGAAGATGAAAGAGGACAAGTGCGAGCCCGGAATGAAGACCTATGATTTGTTGATGGGTAAGTTGTGTGCTCATAATCGTCTCGATAGGGCAAATGCACTTTTCAATGAGGCGAGGAAAAGAGGGGTGCTTGTGGAGCCTAAAGCGTTTATGGTGGACCCAAGATATTTGAAGAAGAAGGTGAGGGTTGTGAAGAGCCAGAAGAAGCGGGAGACTTTGCCGGAGAAGATGGCAAGGAAGAGGAGACGGCTGAAGCAAATTAGATTGAGTTTTGTGAAGAAACCGAAACGAATGATGAGGCGAGCCTTTTGATTTCATTTTTCTTTTCAGCACACCTTGTTGGAAGTGTAAGGTGTAATTTGAGCTTTGCATTGTTTGACGTTTCATTTTTCAATTTTCTCTTGCTGCTTCAATTTTATAGTTAGCAACACCAGAAATAAAGTTTTAGCAACATGGACAATACTCATTGTTTTAAGCTTCCTCAGCGAAGGTCTGTACTGTGTGATAGGCTGGTCACACTGCATGAATGAGCTCTGATCCTTGTCTATTTTCTTTTGGCAAGAACATGTGAAAAGAGTTTATTTGCTCTCCTGGTTTGCATTGATGCCGGAAATAGCTTACGTTCCTAGACTGCTATGCTTGATAATACACGAGCCTATCTCCATGACATTCTTAAATGTTATGTTTTGCAGCATTTTTTTATATCCCGATTCGTGTTTTTTATGGAGGATTGTAATCTTGGATTTATGTTGATCAGGTCCTTCAGTGTACCGTTCTTTCCTTGCGTATCAGAACTCTTTTGCCTTATTTTTTCCATTTGTTAGATGATCCCTAATAAGACGAGTAATCATATAGGATAATAGGTGCGATCAACATCCAAAGCTTTCATAAGCTGGACATTCAAAATGGGGACGGGAGAGGAGAAGAGAAGCAGAAGAAGATGGAGGAAAAGGCCAGGACAATGAAACCTCGTCATATTGATTTATGGTGCAGGGTGTCAGAAAAAGATGAACCGAGTGACATAATGAAAGATGGAAAACGTCTAATTTCTAAAATCTGCTCATCGTTCATGTTGTTCTACAAACTGCAGGGCAGATATCCTCTCGAACACGGTTATTGTGGCCTCTTCAATATACACTTCTTGGATCCCATCTTCCGCGTGCCTACTATGTTTCCTTCCAAAACCGAATAGACCTGTCCGTCCCACAGGAGACAAAGGCTGCCTCTGTTGGTGAGTGTTCAAGCCAGCGGGGTGCACCAATGTGATTGGAAGGCCACTTTGCTACTTTCTCTGCCGTCAGAGCATCCCAAATTACAATCTGCAGCCACCCAGATTCCTCAGTTGAAGCTCAAGTTACTGGACCAAAAACACGTGGAAGTTGCACATACCTCATTGCTTGGTTCATCAATGGATAGTACAAATTCTTCAGTGTCGTTGAAAACAGCCTGCCAACAAAAAATCAAAACATCTCATAATATGACCCCTTGATCCATACCCAAGAAAAGAAAAAACGACTTCCCTTTTCATAATAATTGCAAAAAACTTAGTATTGGTTGTGACGAACTCCCCTAGTAATTCTCTACATAGAAACATGAATGCAAGTGGAGACCAAGCGAAAAACAAAACGGGATATAAACCAATGAAAGCATTTTTCATACTGTTTGCAGCAACTAGACTGCAGGTTTGGCTCATCAATCAAGCGAACAGATCTTGCATAAGGCATATGAGTAAGTTTCAATTAAAACTTCAAACTGCCTAGAGTACTCAGCATAAGACAGGATTTCATAACCACAAAAGCAACAATATTCTAGTCGTCTACATAGAAACTCATGTCAACCCAGGTTCCTAAACTTTTTTTGTTAACTAAATCCTTGCTTCAAAGTTACAACTAGAACTGTACACCATGGACTGCAATAGGTTTACACAAAGTGCTATCAGGACACTTGGGATAAGTATCAAATTTCTAACCCCCATTTTCTCAAACTTGTTCATTCATAGATTCCAGAAAGCACGCACCCTATCTGTAGAGAAGTCCTTCGAAACATATCCCAGCTTCAATCTTTCTAAGGGTTTAAGGGCAGGGTTTTGAGTACAATTCTCATAGACAAATCGCTTGATATCCAAGTAAATGTTATCCAACATGCATAGGAAACATGAGTTAGCTATAAAGAGTTGTATTTTCCAGGGCCCCTAGAAGCCTCATACAAACGAGTAAAACATCAGTAAAACGAGTCAATTATAAAACAAAGCAGAGACACAAACCCTTCAAAGAAGGCCTTCTGTAAATACCTGACACCGCAGTTGCAAATGCGTAGCTCCATCATACTGTTTCATCAATCTTCCAGTGCCAACTTCCCAGAGCTTCACTGTAGAATCCTTCCCACAAGAGAGAACAAACCTAGAAAAAGCAACGATTGAGTCATCTTACAAAGCCAATACACAACATTGGCAAAATTGAATCTTAACGTATCTAACAAGTCCATCTAAAGGTAGAGTAGCAATGTATTTCGCATCAACAGAATTGACTATACAAGAAGCACAATCAGTTTATCCATTATATTTCTGTGCTTCAGTCACTACTGCAACTAACAGTAAGGGGGCATCCCATAAACTACGACCATGTTCTACAGAATGACATTATTCACCGCAGATGATCATGTTTTTCATCCACAGCAACATAAACAAAGCCAACTGGACTTCGAAAATGAGGTTATTATCCATTGCACACAATCATGAAAACTAAGGCCGCAGGACAATGAAGGCACTAGTAAAGAGTAACGATTGAGTCATCTTACAAAGCCAATACACAACATTGGCAAAATTGAATCTTAACGTATCTAACAAGTCCATCTAAAGGTAGAGTAGCAATGTATTTCGCATCAACAGAATTGACTATACAAGAAGCACAATCAGTTTATCCATTATATTTCTGTTCTTCAGTCACTACTGCAACTAACTAACAGTAAGGGGGCATCCCATAAACTACGACCATGTTCTACAGAATGACATTATTCACCGCAGATGATCATGTTTTTCATCCACAGCAACATAAACAAAGCCAACTGGACTTCGAAAATGAGGTTATTATCCATTGCACACAATCATGAAAACTAAGGCCGCAGGACAATGAAGGCACTAGTAAAGAGTCAACTTTAATGTTTTCACTCCAAATCTCTTCCTCGTTCCAGTTCCAGTGGTCCATGTAAAGCCGCAAATATAATTTCTCATTAGGGAATCAGCTTACTTCCTACCCACAGCATGGACACAGATGTTGATGCTCAGCCATTCTATGATCGATACCTTTGATCCTTTGTAAAATTTGCACTAGTGGCCTCAGCTGTTCCATGTGCACCAACAATAGAGCGTACACACTTGGCAGTTACCCCATCCCAGAACCGAACAGCACCATCTTTGGATGCTGTAACATACATGCCACCTGTAGACGAGTACCTCACCTGCACAAACAAATACGTTGAATTTATTATCTTAATGACCCTGAATCCATCGGTCAAACTTTCAAAACTAATCCTTCCAATTGCAGGATGATTGGGAGTTGAACATGCCTGATTTATTGCTCCATTACCACCAATCTCTGGCACATTTGCTGATAGATAGCACTGAAAGGTGTTGATATCATACAAGTGTGGGATTGGATGATCAGTTCCTGCAAAATTCCACCCCCTCCCCCCAACAACAAATTAAGGGTGATGCATGACCAGAATTATAGTAATGTAACTAGACTCCAACATTGACACATATCCTACACAGAAGTCGTACTATTAATTTAACTGTGGTTTAAGTTTAATGTCTAATGGAATTCATTAGAACTTTTCCTGTGTAGTCTACCATTATGGGTCATCATAAATCAGCTCAACTGCACATACTTTTTTTCTTAACCTTTAGACAAAACGCCAATTAATGAATAGCATAAAGTATAAAATAGGTCAAGAAAAGATATTCACTTAGCAAATGTGTACATAGGATTGAAGAACGAAGCAACTATTATTACCTGCTAAAACAAAATCTCCAGAAGGATGAAAAGAGACTGAGCGCACATTGTGTGTATCCTGCATTGCTACAAACACAAAATTAGGGGAATAATTCCAATATAGTATTAGACTGTACATCTTTTGCAAAATTAAAAACAGTGCTTCTAATAAAAGTACAAGTAAGACCTGTATAACTCTGAATGCTCTCTTTGCAGTCATTTTGGAGAAATCAAAGAACCTGAAAAAGCATTTGCGAGTGATGCATTAACAAATTTCAAGTCAAGCCCTGTTTTTTACCATATGAAGATTGTGTTTCAGGAACTTACAAACCAATCCAAAAGAAGAGAGGAAAGAAAATTAAGTGTTATCGCTAGAAGTATGAAATCATAGACAAAGTATCATTGTATCATGACTAAGAAGAAATCATAAGGTATTGGACACAATATAAAAATGAAGAAAGACTTATATAATGATCAATCTAGAAAAATCCATACTTTATGGTGTGATCTTTGGCCCCAGATATCAGAACAGTATTTTGAGGATGGAAATCCAAATCATTTATCGGCTGCAATTGTATTGAAAAAGCATTAGACTAAATCTGGGCAGATACATTGGTATCCTCCAATCATCTTCCGATACAGAAAAAAAAAAAACAACAACAACAACATAAAATTCTCTAAAGCTCTTTTAAGTTTTTTTTTTTTTTGATAAGTGCTCTTTTAAGTTAATTTAAAATGATAAGAACAAACTTAATCCAATCATTCAAAATATAGAACTCCACCGATCTAATCTCAGCTGAGCCTAACCCTCAATGTAGGTAAATACAATAAGCTGTGATTGTATGAGGATTTGGTTATGTGTGATTAAGTAAAAAGTAAACCCCAAACAAAATACATTTTGCACCATTTCACATAAATGTTCGTACTATTCAAAGGCTTGGTAATAAAGATTGATTTACTTGTATATGATCATAAAATGTCCGTACGACAGGTCGCACAGGACCATCTTTTGCATCTGGCAGCATCATTTGCTTAATTTTCGCAACCTGTATGACCAAATGGTAGAGGATGACTAAAATCTTTGAGTAGAAGAAAAAGTGATCAAAAAATAGCAGATAGAATCAACACCTCGAATAGCTTTATTGATGTGTCTGCACTTCCAGAGGCAACAAACCTCCCATCAGCACTAAATCTTGCACATCTGGCAATATTCTAGGGAATTTAGCCCACGAGTCAAATGAGATGTCCAGAAGCAATTGATTCAGTAATCAGGACCACAAATTAACGTTAAACTAAACTGATATTTACCTTGTGCTCTGAAAGATGCCGTGTTTCATGCTTCGGAAAATTTTTTGATGACCCTTTTGTATCCTGCACAGCACTGATTTCATAAAAGCATGCATTTCAGTTCTTTTTCTCGTCTAATTAGGATGATTCAATTAAATATTGGAAACATGTTAGTGTAGGGCTATGGTTGCTGTAGGTCACCCACGCCCCAACTATTTTTCCTCTAGAACTGGGAACTTTTCTTCTCAGTTTTCTTTAAATTAATCACAGTAAATGTACTTACACTCAAAAATACTATTTGCTCACCTATAGAAACAAGCAGTTACGTACAGTAATACTAAGCAGAGCACGAATAGCAGCTGACCCAAAAATCCATACATCAATATGAGAAAATCCACATAGGCATGCGGAATTAAACCCTAATAATTGTTTAGCCAGCCCTTGGGCTTTAACTCATGGTAAATTGTGAGGTGACGTCGTGGTAGGCCTTAAGTTGAAAGCTTGCCAAGCAACAATGAAATGGTGGAGTATGCAGGAAGAAAAAAAATTACTTGTGGTTATTTGACTGGTAATTAGAAGCCATGAAAACAACTAATGAAGAATCATAAACGCTTCCCAAAGGAAATTATTTCCATGAGCATGATTCGGAAAGGATTAGAAGCCATGAAAACAACTAATGAAGAATCATAAACGCTTCCCAAAGGAAATTATTTCCATGAGCATGATTCGGAAAGGAGTATGTCAAAGACTTAAAGAGATTCATTCGAAGAGAGAATCCCTCCGTTCTAGTTCGTCTGGTCATAGCACATTTTCTGACTGGATGAGAGCAAGGCCGGAACTGTATAGCATTATTCGCAGCCACTCTGTTAGGGTTCATTTCGATACATATTAGCAAAGGGGATTATGTCGTTCTCTCGTAGATTCAGTGTCGAAATAAAGGAGTTCCAAGTTTCAGTGTCAGCAAATGGAGTAGTGAAACTGTCGGAGTGGAGTCGTAAAGCGTTTAGCTCTATATTTCTGGGTAGATATGGTGCTGTCTGGATGGTTAATATGGTTAGTAGGCTGCAGGTGGAGGATAATAATAAGGAGTTTGTAGTGAAATTCAATGAAGCATCTCGGGCTTTCTTGGCGCAAAGATGCAGCAACAATGCTGGGAGATATGTTGCCATTGCGGAATTTGGAGGGGGGCGTAGGAAAGGGTTGGTGATGATTCCGGAAGGTAGAAGGGGTGCAGGTTGGAAGGAGTTGGTTGCTTTGTGATTCTCCTCCTCATCCAACGAATCTAAAGATGTCAACTCACTTAACAAGGATGACTTCCTGAAACTTAGATTCCCAAAATCCTCTTGGTTCCACTTTATCAGCTTGTTCTTCAAGGCTTTCAGCTTAGAGTCTAGCACGAAGCTAGGAGAACCCGAAAACTCAAAGGATTCCCACCACTCCTTAACACGATCCACAAAGTCTTTCTCCTTAAGCCACATGTTCTCAAAACGGAAGGGCCGTTTCCCACTTCCAACCCTGCCATCCGCCAGAATAATAGGAAAGTGGTCAGAAAATAGACGATTCAATCTTTTCTGAGAAACCTCCAGGAATAAAGACTCCCAAGCAGGGCAGAACAAAAAGCGATCAATCCTCGACCACGACTGTGATACCCGGTTATTAGACCAAGTGAAGGCACCCCCCAGCAAAGGGAGGTGATGGATGTTTTATATTGTTGGAAGAGGAAGTTTGAGAATCCTATCGCAGTGGCCATTTGGAAGATGATTCCGGCTTGCATTTGGTGGAACTTGTGGAGGGAAAGAAATGATAGATGTTTTGAGGACAAGGCCATGTCTTTGAATCGTTTGGGGGGTTCTATGTTGTATTCTCTTTTTCAGTGGGCTAATTCCGCCTTAGATGTTCCTTTTGAGGGTTTTCCGGATTTCCTAAGTTTTTTAGCTTGTATGCACTAGAGTTTTCAGTATTTTCTCTTGTACTGTTAATTCTCTTTTTCATTAATAAAGAGTTCTTACTTATCAAAAAAAAAAGACTTAAAGAGGGACAAGCAGAATGACCTCTTCCAAAGGAGTAAGTACATTGGCAACTTCGCATGAAATAGAGCCAATCTGAAAGAAAGAATCTCTTCCTCCAGAAATGAGAAATAAAACTCTCCCTTATCTAACGTTTAATTATTGCTCAGATATTAAAAAAACTTAAAATTAAATTATTTCCTCTAGTAATCTTACTTTTGGCATAGAGATGACAGCTTAAAATCACCTCTGACCACCAAAAATTGCAAAGGCCGAAGCTTTTTTTTATTTCTGAGGAACATCTCTATCTGTCCAAAACTCTTCAATAACACTATTTCCAAAAGTGAGAGTGCAACTAAACTTAGTTTTCTGCATAGGAAGTTGGGTCCCAGTCTAGAAATTCTCTTGGGAGGAAGTGAGAAGGCTATGCTTGAAGGAGCAGAGTTTTCAGCCACTAATAAGGAATGAAGAACAAGAAATTCATTTTAGAAAAATCCTGTTTGGTTAAGTCCACTGGTTTTGACATCACAATCCATGACAGAAATTGAGAAAGAGGTACTTAGACAAAGGGATTGCCTGAAATCAACTGCAGCTGCATGAGGTGCAGGGATTGAGCCATATGCTGCAGGTAAGGGCGTAATCAAATCATAGGATGCAGATGATGTAACCCCTCTTAAAATCTCTTCTTTCTCCACTGCAAGACCCTGTTATAATCTCAGAGCCAAAGAGGGAAAAAATACTTCTTTCTATTCTTACCAACAATTGATGAAGAGTTAAAAGAGGAGACAGAAGATTCAGAAAGCAGATAAGAACCTTCGCAAACAGCTCAAGAAGCTTGTTAGGTGGGGCTTCGACATTCAATGGTGTCATAGTTGCAGAAGCAACAGCACTTGCAGCCTAGAAAAGAAGAGGAACCACAGAAAGTTAAAAAACCGTGACTATCTGTTTGATAAACATGAAACAACAGATATCATTCAAGCCTTTATGCTGCTTGGTCAACCAGAGAAAGGGGCAGAAAAGTAACACATGCTGTTCGTAGATCCTCCACCAACTGAAAACCATTAATGTTCTAAAACTTCCCTACACCTTGCGCATGACAACATTTTCCATCGCTAGAGTGAGAAGTTTTTTTTTTCCCCTTTTCGATCATTTCCTCGTTATTCCCAGAAACTAAATTGAAAAGAAGTAAAGGCCGAGACATTCAAAGTTCACCGAGCAGAACTGTTCAGCTCAAGCCTACCCGATTCAGTTTTCCCATCTATGGAACTCCAAATGTATCTTCTTTTCTTTTCCCAGAGTCTCCAAGCAGTCAAAACAAACTTGTAGCTGCCCAATTCTTGATTCTTCAGAATCAAAAAATACAAAATAGGGTCGATAACGTACTTTCTCATACATTCCCTAATTTTCTAAGAAGCCAGAATATGTAAAATAAAAAATTCTGCAAGTACTTGCCTGATTGAGATTGTTGTCACGAAGATGAGCAACGATGAAAGAATTGAGCTGCCTGTACAGCTTCCCATCTTGCAGAGTCTGCTCGAAGTTGCTCTCCATTTCCACAAAGAAAAACCCTACGATCCCTACCTAAACCCTCTCCAGGTTCTTTGATCTCAATCCCTATATTATGATTTTCCCTCTTTTATTCGTTCTCATTTTTCCCCCATTTTTGCTTTGCTATTTTTCTCTTTTGGTTATTTGCGTAGAGAAAGATTGACATGTAAATCGCGATTATTTCCCAAATTCGGCAAATGCGTCAGCGTTTGTGGGGAAGACAAATTCGACGGAAAAACATATTTCGCAACGAATCTGACAGTCCTTGTAGCTTTGCCTACTATGTCTTTGTGTTCGTCTCGCTGTGTTTTTCGTTTTGTTTTTTAATTTTTAATCTAATAGTTGTTTATCAAGAAGAAGAAAAAAAAAAAAGACAGCTCGTTACCAAAAGCGGCTTAGAACATTCCTAGCATGTTTTCCTTGCTGATAGAATAGAGAGTTAATTTAATTAAGAAGTTAAAAAATACTAATCAACAGTTTCTCTAATTTAATAAATTTTAACCAAAAAAAAAATTTAACATACGAATAGAGAGTCACTGTTTGCTTCTTCATATTAAAATATTAATTTCTTTTCTTTTCTTTCGCCCAACTCTTACGCTCTCCCTCTTTCTTTCTTTTTTCTTTTCTTCCTCCCAGCTCTAACGCTCTCCCTCTCGTTCTTTTTCTTTTCTTCCTCTCAGTTCTCCCTCTCTATTGGAGAGCAAATGATCTTATTTATATTGAAAGCATAAAGACATTTTTAAAAAAATATGACGGCTGGAATAAGATAATTTTTAAAATATGACCGTTGGAATAAGACAAATTTTTAATACAATGACAATTAAAATAAGACAAGTATTCAAAAATATGACCGTTCGGATAATACAATTTTTAAAAAATATGATCGTTAAGATAAGACAAATTTTAAAAAATCTAATAATTGGGATAAGACAAATTTAAAAAATTTAGGAAAAGACAAAATTTAAAAAATCCGACATTTTTATGATAATACAAATATTAAAAAATATAGTTGCAACGACCCAAGGACAAGCACTAGCCACATCTGTACTTTGACTTCAAAATGACTAGTCAATGTTGCTTTTGAAGCCCCTTGGATCATTATAAAGCTCAGTTTAACCTAGTAAGGTCTCGATGTGGGACTTGACCCTTATAGAACTCATCTCTCATTCATTCTCCTCTCCCACTCAATGTGGGATTCGGGGTATCACAATTTTTGTAACGACCCAAGGACAAGCACTAGCCACATATGTGCTTTGACTTCAAAATAACTAGTCAAGGTTGCTTTTAAAGCCCCTTAGATCATTATAAAGCTCAGTTTAACCTAGTAAGGTCTCAATGTGTGACTTGACCCTTATAGAACTCATCTCTCATTCATTCTCCTCTCTCACTCAATGTGGGATTCGGGGTATCACAATAACCGTTGCAATAAAACGAATATTCAAAAATATAAATTTAGAGAAAAAATAAATAAATCTTTAAAAAATAATATTTTAATAGAATAGTAAAAGTATATGGTTAAAATAGAGAAGATGTTGGGGGTGTTTTAAAAAAAATAGAGAATTGTACTTTTTTTAGTTAAAGTAGAAGGCCAAATTTAAAGAATCTGTTAGGAATGCTTTTTTTTTCATAAGCTGCTAGAAATGCTGTTACCATGTCAAAAAGGGGTCATGTGGAAGTTTTCATTCATGTTTATTTTAAAGAGCGATCCACATCCCTAATACCTTGTGTTAGCTACACACTTCCAAAACTACTTATTATACTAATCTATATATATATATATATATATATATATAAAGCTTATCTAGAAGTCGAAAATTAGAAAAGAAAACAGCGGATAAAATAACTATAAAAAAATTACATCTCTTCTTATCAAATTACCTATTTTTATTATAAATAAATATAAAAAATTCATTCAAATTATCTTTCTTCACTTTTTCACCACCTCAACACCCTAAAATTTTAACACTCAAATATCATATAAACTACTTCTACATCAATCTATTTCTAGGCACGGAATTTCTTTGCAATAATACCAACTATAATCAAAAGAAACCACAGCCCAATCATGGTTATAGAATTTGTTCAGAAATATCTCTGAATAATTTATCAGATGAGAAAGTGGAAAGCTGTGAATATACAGAATTATGAAGCATTTGAAAAACACGAGGAAATCTGACAGTCCTTTCTGGACTCTTGCGGGCCCTTCTGACAAGATGACTCGGTTACTCATCATTGCTCGAGGTTGCTACAATCCAATCACGATTAAGAAAGTTGCAGCAACGAGACACAAATAATAGGCATGCTTGTCCACCGGTGCCTGGGAGCCACCTTCTAAAGATGCACATCAATGTAAATAGCCCTCGCAGATATGCAGCCAGAAATCCCTGGGCTGGTCGAGATCAAAAACCAGTGTCCAAGAAATGGATCAGGAGCCAGTGGGTTCCTGCTCCCAGGAAATTTCCATCAGAAAACAGCCACCTCTGTCAACAGAATGGCAATTTCATTATTCTCCTTTCCCCTGTTGCATCAGAGGAATCCCAACATTAGAAAACAATGATTTAAATCTCTTAAGGATTAGCATCAATTCAGGTTTTCTAAAAGGAGAGCTTTAATAAAGATGACTCACAAGATCGAATCTAAAAGTTCGTACAAGAATGGATAATGCCTTGATCAGTACATTAAAGCTGTCCAACCAAATTTGTCAATCTGCCATCTAGAGAGCCAACAAGGGAACCAACTGCCATGCCCGCACGTGTTGGTAAAAATTTGAGCTTATTTACACCTTATTCATTTGGGCCGGCTCGATCAAATGAACTGAAAACTATGTGATCTTACCAAGTTATATGGATACCAGGATTTAGTTTTGCGTGCAATAATATTGAGGAGCCAGCTCAGACAACCACAAGTAATCGATTCTCGTAATGTTGCGGACATACTTATGATTAGTTTGGACTAGTTCGTTGAAAACTATACATTCAGGTTTTGCCCGGAATAATACAGAAGAAGGGTGGACCTGCACCACCTGACCACTTGCCAACGCCCTGTCATTTTATTAGGTAAGCACAAGAATTGTAAGTAAGAAGTGTTGAATGATAACCAAAAATACTATTATAAATACTATTATATGACTAGTGGAGGATCAATAGGGACATGTGATTTGGAAACTACACGAGCATCCTCAAATGATGAGGGTTGGCCTTGTTAAAGGCTATAAAGCCAAGTTGAACCTTTAAGATTTGCCAAATGAATTTCAACTGTTCTCATTTCAAGGTTACATTCATACCTGTATGTTCCTTCAGGCTGCTTCAAAGCTGCATTGAGGAAAAAAGAAGCAGCAAGACATCTGCGGAACTGAAGCATATCGTCTCCACAAGAAGCAACATGAAGACCCATCTGTTCAACATTCCCTCGAATTTGACTGCAATAAAGTGCCTATAAGCTTAGGGAGGAAGATCTTGGGGGAAGTTCAGTGGACCAGCTATTAATGATATTTCCAGGAAACAAAACAAAAAAAATGTATATATAAGATTGTCAAGGATGATGGACAGCTAACCTGTGAACATCACGAGCATGCCTCAAGGAACGACTGTTCACAAAATTTTCCTTGCACCACTTACTCAGAATCTTTTCATTTTTCTCTTTGGTTAGCCCCACCACTCTCTTCTCCAAGAACTCCTCAGATGCACGATACACATTGACCAAAGTGACATGGTCTCCCTCCGGACTGGAAAAACATTTCATTGCAGTTCTTGCCTGACCAACATGGAAATATCATGCCAAAAACAACGACTACAAGCGCATATGCATCCCATTAACAAAGCGAAAAGGTTGCAATAGTCCTCTCTATATGAGATAATATACACCACACTAGGTGGTAGCAAGTCAATATTAAGAAGTTCCACAATTGCTTAAAATTCAGACTATTACAGCATAGACAATGTTCCCAATACTCATTGATATACTAACACCAAGAAAATCAATCAATATAATATTACTGCCTTTTGCTAATGCTCATCATAACTAATAGCTGACCAAACTGAACCACTGGAAAAGAGAATCAATTCTCATCTGGTTGGTGTAAACAATATTTAAATATTCACTCAGTCACTTTCATATCGTTGCCTGACTATAAAACGAATAAGATTATAGTCATGAAAATACATTAGAAGTGTAATTCATCCGTACATACCTCTTCTAACTTCTCACGAGGTGCATAAAAGATAGATTCAACTGAGAGCATCGCAACAGTGATCAACATCTCTTCTAAGCAGTTGAACTGACTAGCCAATATAAGAGCTCTGGAATAAACAGGGTCCAAAGGGAGCTGAGCCATTTGACGGCCAACTGGATCTGACAGTTTACACTCATCAGTTAAAGCGCCCAGCAAGAACAACTGCTCCAATGATTTGACAATAGATGCCCTGATCAAACGAGCAAAAGGATCATGCACCAAGAACATCTTTGAAAGATTATTAATAAAGTAAATATTTGTAACCGAGCGCGATATCAACTAAAAAAGCTACAAGCCCTCTAGGAAAATTACAGTTCAGATGACAGAGCCCTAAACAAAGACAACCAAAGTATTTTTACAGAAACCACAACACTATTTGAAGAACAACATGAAGCCATTCATAAAAAATGTTCACTTAACAATGACAATTCCCATAATTACCAGTTACGATGGATACACAGCTCTGAACAGACAAATTATAAAACCTAAAACAGACAGGCTTTTTACACTTCTGAAACCAACCACCCAATTCAATTTCACCACTATATCTTTACTTTAAAGCTTTATATCTTGTGCATTCTCCAAGGAATTTATAGATTGGTCTTCGGGGGGTTGTTTGCTGGAGCTGACTGAGAAGATGCATGGTGCCAAATATAGTCCAGGTCAAGTCTTTTGGGTTCAAATTGTCAATATATAGAACCATGCACACAAATTCATACATGCAAAAAGTAAAGCAGATCGTTGAAGTGTCTAGAAATATTTACCTTGATGGTTTCTCCATGAAGTCAAACCCAAGAATATCATCAAAACCTAGAGCCTTGAGCTGCAAAATGACATTAGAGAGGTTGCATCGCTTGATCTCAGGCTTTGTTGAATCCTCCAGTTTCTCAAATTCACTCTCCGGGTAGAGACGAAAGCACTTTCCAGGTCCTTCACGCCCTGCACGTCCACTGCAATAGGAAATGAGCACTCATCCCAGATTATTCATTTCAAACATCATTCTAAGAATCCAGGCGTATTCCAATCTCAATGTGAATTAACATAAAGAATGGAAGGAGGAAGAATAGGAAACACATATACAAGCATGACAACAAAGACAAACAAGTAGCGCATGCATGGTTTCGTCCAACATGTAAGAACCTCTGCATATACCAGACTATGTCACAAATTGTTTGACAGACGAAACCTTTTCTTAATTGAAAGAAAGTACAATTGTGATGAGAGGTGTTGGTAACTAATAAGAAGTACAAAGCTCAGTTGATGGAGGCAGGTGTTGTCAACCAACAAGAAAGACGACCTGTTTAAATCAAAACAGACACTTTAACTGGGAGTGAAGGATGCTGTTGAATTTACTAAATAAGACCGCAAGAGAAAAGTAATCTCCAAGCCATTAAACCTTCTTCGCAATTGTCATACACACTGAGCTTATAGATATGCATAGAATTTTTCAGGTAGTACCAACAAGCATGATCAACTATACCTACCTCCTCTGAAGGGCTTGTGCTTTGGATGTTGGAACAATGATCAAAGATTCCATCCCTTTGACTGGATCGTAAGAGCGTGCTTTTACAAATCCAGGATCTATAACAAACTTTATTCCAGGTATTGTCACTGATGTCTCAGCAATGTTTGTTGCTAATATTACCTGGAAAACCAGTGCATGGACAAGATTAATTAGTACTAAGAATCAATAAATGACTAATTATATTTCCTAGAACTTCAGATTTTACCCCAATTAAACAACCATCACCAATAGAAGGAAATTTTTTAAAAAGAGATGGATGTCAATATTTTTAACTCTATTTCCACTAAAGTTAGGGATTTTATACTCAAAAATATATTTTCAAGGAGCTAATAGCATCTGGAAATATAGCATAGACTGGAGGACGGAGCTGTCCAACCAACCAGTGCTATGATTTTCACAAACATTTAGAAAAAGAACATATACCCAAAACATTTGCAATAACTCGTTTTCTAATCATGAACTATATTCTTATACAGAACTGAAGTGGTTACTCATATTTATCCATGTAAAATGAAGTCGGATGGATAATTGGCAAGTTGGAATTAACTCTTCAGCCATACGAGTATAACCTTGACAAGTTGTCATTTATGGGTTTATGTGTCAAAAAATCATTTCCTCCAGTAACATCTGGAAGAGTTGCTTGTGGCAGTGGCTCAGCAGTAGCATGTACTACAGTGATGGTGGTGATAGTGGCAAGAGTCATGCAGATCCTTCCTAAGGGCAAAAATATAAATTACGGACACAGTGAGTGCAGTAATTACAGTAGTGTTGGCACTCATAGGTATAGTTGCCGAAGCAACGCTATTGGTAGTTGATAGTGATGGTGGTTGAAGACACACTTTTCCATATGGGTGATGGAGAAGGCGATAGCAGTAACAGAAGAATTGAAACACAGGACATTTCAGTTATGGCATCAGTGACAGCAGTATCTGAATAAAGGTTTAGAATTGCCAGTTGCGGACATGACACCTGCTGGCAAAAATGGTGTTGTGGCAAAGGTGGTAGGGGCTGTGGAGGTTGTATAAGTGGGTTATGCTAGTTGTGCTGATGGTGTGGTAGTGATGGTTGCAATGGTGGCAGGGGTGGTTCTGGAGAATGTTATATTAATAATGGTCGTTAGGGAACACCAAAACAGGGAAACAGTGGTTGAGGTTGTGGCAGGACGGTTACAACAATGGAGATAGCAAAAACCTATGGAAATGTAGCAGCTACAAATGGTGGAAGCCTGGAAGGGATAGTGGCGGTTTTAGGGTAATGGTGGTTTAGTTTTCACTGAGAATTTGCACAATCACTACAAGGGAGGACCAGCAGGGTTGCTTAGTAAGGGAGGTCTACAAGCACAAGGCCTTTGTGATGGGAAAAAGATCTGGCCACCAAATGTATCAGCCCAATTGGTATGGCTCCCATTTTAACAGCATGAATGTGCAGTATTTACAAAAAATAATCGTATTTTCCAAAAGAACCAGAAAAACGTGAACATATCATGTATTGCAATCAACATCAAATTTCATATGAGAAATGTGCCCATGTTCCCCAATTTTCTACATTAGACTACCTTACGGAAACCAGCTGGAGCTGGTGTAAATACTCGCATTTGCTTTTCCGACGGAAGAGCTGAAAATATGGGAACAGTTAACAGCTTTCGACTGCATTCAGGTAGCAGTTGAAGTCGCTCTTTGATTAGTCTTTCAACAGATTCAATCTCTTCTTGTCCGGTCAAAAAAACAAGTATATCACCAGGGCCTTCCTCCAGATGAACCTGACAAGATCAAAACACCCACCCATATAACAAGCAATAAAAGAACTGATCAATCATCTTAGAAGGACAAAGGACTAACTAAAGTACTACTACAATTTCAGAGGAAAAGGAATTTTTATCAAGATAGGAAATAGATTAGGTTCCACCAACTCTGCTAATAACAATCTTCTAGATATCAGTTAGCTCTGCACAATAGGTTCACATCACATAACAAGAGTAGAAAGGAATATACAAGTTATCAAGTATCCCTGGAGGCCCTGGTCGTTTCACAAAATTCTTCATCAAGGTCAAATAAAACTCAAACCACCAAAGAAACTCAGTGAAAAAATTAGAGCAGCTTCCACCCAGGATTTGGACAAATCCAACACAAAAGAAGAGACATATTTAACAACCTGCAATATTGTAATTAAGGCTGCATCTAAGTAATCAGGCTCAGCATGATGAGTGTAAAATATGTCGACAGGAAATTGTCGTCCTTGGACGTGAACAGCTCTTCCACCACCAAAGTACTCAGAGAAACCACGTGCATCCAAACTTGCAGACATGATAATTAACTTCAATGGAGGGAATTTCCTGCCTTGGCATTGCTTGAGGAAAACATCATTATCTTTGTTCAATAAAGTGGCATTGTTTGGCTTCTTGGTTTCAACACCAAGGCAGACACTAAAAGATTTTGACCTTGCTTTTTGTACTTTTTTAAGCAAGCCCAGCAACACATCGGTGTGGACAGTTCTCTCATGGGCTTCATCGACGATAATGACAGAATATCTAGAGAGATATGGATCCACCAATGCTTCTCTGTAAGTGCATCGGAAATTATGTCAGTTCAGACATGAAAAAAGCCCATCACAAGGTCCCATAGATAAACCCTATTAAATGTGATAAAGACAGTAATGGATAAAAAATGTATTGTACCAGAATTTATTCCCAGCATAAATTGTAGGTTAAGTTTGTGAGAGTATTTCAAGAGTAGATCTGATAAATATTGGTAAAAATAAGGCCTATGAGAGAGTATTACTAAAGGACATAGAGTTCTGTAAAAGATTTTGTTAAAGATAATTATGGCGTCAAGATGGCGTGGAAGGTTGAAAATATAGGGTATAGAGCCAACGTCGCAGTAAAGTATAAATGTGTTTGGGGGTATTGGATAACAGGGGATCACCCAACAACCGACATGTTTATTCAAAACTTTCACACAATATACAAGCCAGGTTTAAAAACTTATCAAGGAAACAAACAATATGGTATAAAAATTATGTATACAATGTGGTCCTAATTTCGACCTCAGTAGTAATCCATCTGTCATGTACTTGATCCGCGTTGAACTGCATGTCCTATCTTCAAATCTGATGGAATAGCCAACCCTTTGGCCCAACTCCACACCACATTCCTCAGCAACCCGTTTTGCAACAGTGACAGCTGCAACACGCCTAGGTTGAGTAATCCCAATAGTTTTCCCATCACGACAAAATCCAGCATTGAATAGAAATTGTGGCAACTCTGCAGAAATATATCGTGGCATTAGAGGAAAACTCACTATCCTAACCATTCAGAGACTAAAGGATATGATAGAACATACGGGTAGTTTTTCCACTTCCAGTTTCGCCAACAACAATCAATGTATCATTGTTTCGAACCTCATCGATAAGTCGTTTCTCAACTAAGAAAACAAAACACCACTAATAAGCAAATTCTGAATACAATAGTAAAATTAGAAAAGGAAAAAAAAACAATCAGCAACCGTCTAAGCCAATACCAGAAGCGATGGGAAGTGACTTTCTATGTTGTGCAATCTTTTGTTTCCTACATGATGATCACGATCAAAATATAAATCGTTTAATCATAAAATAAAATAAAGGTGACTACTATAAAGTAAAAGCGAGAATTCGTATCTTCTACTGCTTTCTATTAACAATTGTACATAGTACACACGCATACGGGAATGAGGTTATTTTTACCTAGAAAAGGTGTTGCCGATGTGGTTGTCGATGAGGGGCTTGCCATTGAGTTTGTGGTGGTTTTCGGTGGAGTTTATGGGTCCTCCTTGAGCCATCGTACCTAAAGGACAACATAACAAGCTAGTTTAGTCGAGCTGTTAGATGACAAATATATTTGCCTTTTGAGTTGGTTTGCAGTTTTCTAGCCTAAATTGCACACAAGACCAGACAAAATGGCACACCATCCAGGCCTATAATGGAGTCACAGTCCCACCCTTAAAGTTATAATCTATTTCCTCAGTTATTGGGGAGAAACTAAACTAGTCTGCTCAAACATGAACATGAAATTATGCAAATAAATAAAATCCACAAGAGCGGAAGAACCAAAACTCTTCCTATATGTCCACCTTCTAGACTTATAATATAGAATCCAAAAAACAGAACGAGATTAATTATCTAAATATAGCATATTGAGATACCATTAACCAAAAAATCAGTACCAACTTGGGGGATATACCCTTCTGCGACTCCAACGAAAGTGAGATTCTGCCAACTGCAGCGTATTGAGAATAATAGAAGTGAGAGAGAGAAAAATAGACACACGCAGAGACAGAGACAGAGCGAGAGAAAAGAAAAAAGAGAGACTTACGGCCGAGATGAAGTTACGGTGACTTGTTGAAGACGCTGTGCAAACCGCAAACGAGATAAATAGCGTCGAATCTCGGCGGGCGGCTGGACGACGTAACGGGAGAGAGAGCGAGAAACGCCGAAGGAGTCTCCGAATGACAACGGAAAAGGCCAACGTATAACTTAAAAAAAAAATCTGATTATTTTGGATGGATAAAAAAAAATCGTCAACTATTTCTTTTATCTGCAGTTAATTTTTTTATGGTGTGTTTGCTAACAAAATTTTACAAAATTTTTTATCAACTCACAATAAAATACTACAATATAATCTATCTCATCAAATCATAACTTTTCATTACAAAAATATAAAAAATTACATCTCTATTCACTTTTTCACTAAACTCAATACTAAAAATTTCAAAACACAAACATAACCTTAGTAGTGTTCGAAAAAAAAGTGGGTTGGAAATTAGAATTTGTAAATAAAATAAGTTGCAGTTATTGAGATTTTTTTTTAAAAAAAAAAAAGTGTTAAAATTTGTGTAGAATTATTGAATTTTGTGAAAAAAAAAAGTGGTTCGCTCCATTCAAACAGAACAGACTGCCGACGTATTTTTACGAATTCTGTATTTTTACGGTTCGAATCTTGGATCGAACGACCCTTTTACTTTGCCAGCGAGCTCTAGCTCAAGTGGTACGTCCTCCCTTTGGAAAAGTTTTCTTTCGGGGATCGAATCCCCTTGCCCTCTTTCCCATGGCCCGCTTTACCTAGAAAAAAAATAATAACGACCCCTTTACACGCAACCCGAAACTATACATGTCGTTTTTGTTGAAATAATGGGCTGACCACCAAACAACCCCATTCCATGTTGGGTTAAATTTCGTCGGGCTGCTCCATTTGAAGCGACCAGGATGCACTCTTGTAAATCGTTGGGCTTCCTACCGATTCTCAGGAAAACAAAACAAAACGACACTTTGGGATATCCATTTTGTGTACAAATTAGAATAAGCGTGGATATAGACTATAGTGTGGTTGAATCTTTTCTCTCTCTTTTTTGGCTAGGATAGTGTGGTTTAATCAAACATATAGATTTACGTTTTAGGTTAAGTTTAAAGTGTTAAGAAAATATAAATTTTATTATTTGAACAAGCCAAATTTTCCCTTGTAGACACTCATATAATATTTAATTAAAATTAGAGTCGAGTATAAAAAAACATACAAAGAGAAAAGATCTTTATCCATAATATGGAGCTAAACTGTATCATCATGTCCTATAATGAAGTTCATACTTTATGTCTATCTCTCTGGCGATTCTATTATGTAATTCGGACAAAGAGAAAAGATCTTTATCCATAATATGGAGCTAAACTGTATTCCAGACAGTTATGTGTATACCATCAGCTCTTGTTTTCCTTCATCTTCATTATATGACTTTGTATCTCTAAGCATATCTCAAATAAAAGACGTATTAATCTTCTTCTTCTTTTTTCAAAACTTGGACTATTAATCAGGTCGCAATCATGCAGCCAAGGCTACGCAATGCAATTAAGTGGAAGTAAAACTTTTATTTATTTGGAATTAAAAAAAGAAGAAGCAAATTATGTAAGACACCCACTTGTCATTGAGAATTTGCAGATCAAACTCCAAACATATATTAAAACCTTTGGCAGTAGTTCAGTTGTTCTTATATGAAGTTAAGTACATCATCGACAATAATTGCATGACCCAACTGCGAGGACCATTTTTTTTGGGTTAGATGGGGACTATGACAAAACTTAGGCTATGTTCGTTTTGGTAAATTTTCAAGGATTCGCATTCAATTTTACTACCAACTCAATCGAACATGTTTTTATGTAGGATGCAGCTATTGTTTTTCCAAATTTGCCCTAGGCAAACTGATGAAGAATTACCGAAGTATCTTACTGTACTGCGTTGAGGACATAAAAGGAGAAGGGTAAAATGAGTTTATGCAAAACATGTGGCCCCCACGCGGTCAGTGAGTTAAATTTGAAGGGCTTGCGAATGGATGGAATATCCCCGACTGAATGCATCCGCGTTAGGTTATTTGAGGGTGAATATGATCATTTTACCTGATGAAAGCTGAATTCGGTCTGTGTTTTCGATTTTTGCCCCTTCCCTATTGATGTGAAAGAAAGTATCTCTGGCAACCGTACGAGCAACCTCGCAGAATTGTTTTGTTTTTTTAAAAAAAGGTCATAGGGCTCGGGGAAATGGGGGACGCTCGGGGGCCGAGTGGAAAAAGACCAGGGGAGCCAGGGGAAAAAAGCCTAGGGAGCATGGGGAGTCGAGGGGAAAATTCCAGGGAGCCTGGGGAGTCGAGGGGAAAAGTCCAGGGAGCCTGGAGAAACAGGGAAAAAAGTCACGTACGTTGTTTTAACTTATTTGTCATTTTTTATACGCCTCAATGCATTTCATATAATTGTATCGCAAAGAAAACAAAAAACAAAAAGGAATTTTGTTAAATTATATCCCTACTATAAATAAATATCAACATTTGTATCACAATACAAAATAGAACATAGAAAATAAAGGAATTTCCAGAATTATAAAAAATATTATAAATAAACACCAACATTTGATCACAATAAAGAAATAGAAAATAAAAGGAAAATTTGAAATTATAATAATATTGTAAATAAACATCAACATTTGTATCACAATAAATAAAAAATAGAACATAAAAAGAATTTTCGGAATTTTAATAAATATTATCAATAAACATAAATATAAATATTATTTCATATTTTATCTTCAACACACATCCCAATAAAGGTAATCTACAAACAACAACCTTAAAAAACATCATTTCCTTTTTTACACTCATTAATAAAAGTCAACAACTATTACACAAACATCAATACACCTCCAACATCACCTAAAAATTCTCAAAATACTTCACATTATATAAATTTTCTCAAAAAGAACATAACTTTAAAAGTATATTTTTATTTAAAAAAAAAACTTAGATGGATATGATTGTACAAAGGTAGAAAGATGTCTCGCAAGAAAAGTCAACCATATCAATTTAGCTAACGAAAATAAATGAGAGATAAATATAATTTATACTATATAATTATAATTATAAGAATCTCTATACTTTCACTCCAAAAGCAGGTTTTATCGAAATGTTGATGTTTCTCTCACTTCCACTCAAATTTTTAAAATTCCTTCAATATTTATTGTGATGTATAGTAAATATATGTAACTCGCTTGAAAAACTTGTTGTGGAACTTGATTTATATGTATTATCAAAATTTTGAATTAAAATAATTTGTACTTTTATATTACACTTAATTTAAAAAAAGATAAATACAAAATATAAATTTTATTATAAATTTATATTAATGAATATTTTAAATCGATAATATTAAATTATAACATACAATTTGAATAAAAAAAATTAGATGAAATCCTAATCCCAGAATTCTAATTCAGCTAAAAGTGTAATGTAAAGGGCAGGTTTACACAGATACCCCTAGCTGACTAAACATTTTTAGGAAAAGTACGCATATGGGTTTGTCGGTGGGGGAAAGCTGGGCATCCCGCCCCCACGTCCCTCCAGCGTCGCGCTGGCTGACGTGGAAGTGGGGCCTGGGCCCCACTTCCACGTCAGCCAGCGGGACGTTGGCGGGACGTGGGCGGGATGTCCAACATTTCCTTTTGTCGGTGCGATTAATCCTCACCGACAGACATGAAATAAGAGAAGGAGCTGACTCTGTGGGCCCCACAACCTTTTGTTGTCTTCCTCAACAACGTCATTTGTCCACGATCCTAATTTCTTGGGCAGATTCGATTTCAGAATATTTGCAGGAGGTTGAATGTTTTGAGAATTTTTAGGTGATTTTAAAGTTATATTGAAATATGTGTAAAAGTTGTTAAAATTAATTATTGTTTGTAAAAAAGATAATAAAATGTTGTATTAAAATACGTATGTTTTGTGATGTTTGAATTATAAAAAAAAAATGCAAATTCTAAAAAAATTTTAAGAAACGCACATGCACAAACACGTTTTTAATGCTTCAAACACCAGACAACTACCTTTGCAAATGTTTGCCATGAAAAATAAAGAAAAACCATTTAAAGTATTATTGTTGGAGATAATCAATCTAATTCTTATGATCTGGACCATAAATTCTAAAAAAATCCATCCAAATTAATGTCTTCGTCAATATAAAATTACTGGAAATTATTTAATTTCAGTTAAATGGTGGAGGGTATAATTTTAATGTGACATTGCATGCAAATGACCAGCAACGGAAGTTTTGCTGTTTTAACAGGACGATTCACCAGAACAGTGATTACAGAGACTTTTTAATAAGTCCACTTTAGCTCCCCAAAGCTCACTTCCCACGTGAAAGCAGAGAAGGGCACTCCCAACTTCCACATCTCTCCCTCTCTCGATTTCCTGTGCAGATCTTGAGGTGAGGCAGAGTTTAACATCACATTCAGTAACAACATCTGCACCAAGAAATGGGGTCTCTCTCCTTGTCAGCTTCTGGATCGATTGCAAAGCTCAGCAGCTTTGCTGTTCTGCTTGTGTTGTTGTTTTCTTGCTCCAGTTTTATTTCCACAGGTTAGTTCCCTCAAGATGATTGCTTTCTTGTCCATGCTTACCAATTTATTGCATTGGAAGCATTATCGATGTTTCCTGTGTCTGGGCAGTGGTTAAGTATCTGAGATCCGTCCTATTTTTCAGGAATTTGGCTTAATATATCATTGATACTGGTTGTGGCGAGATTTGATATGTTCTTCTTCTGTTCATAGATTTTGGAGAGAAGAACAGAAAAGAGTGTTCAATAATAGCTCTACTAGTTTGGACTTGTAGTATCAAAATGACTCTTTTCTGATATAGCGAGTCATGAAGACTTCGACGATTCGATTTCTAATTATTTTTCCATTGATTCAGTTTAAATTGGGTGTGGAGTAAAATAAATTAGGTAGGTATTGGTAATTGCAAACTGGTTTTCACACGAGGCACTGGGAGTAGTTTCTTTTTCTCTTTCCAATTTATTTTCTTTCGCCGAGGGGGGAGGGGTTTGGTTAGACGAGGTCTGGTAGATTAGCAGTCGGAAAGTTATAGTGATGTTGAAAATAAAAGAAAGTTAAAAAGAAAAGAAACGATTCATGAAAAGAAGAAGCGGGAAAAAAAATCACAAAGGGACTATCCGAGTATGGAACAACCGCGATTTCTTAAATAATCAGGGTGTGGGATTTTTTTTTTTTTTTTTAAATCCCAGGTTTCCTGTTATATGGAGTTGAAATAAAACTCACCTTGAGAAGAACAAAAGTTCTGATGTGTTTGATGAATTAATTGGACTGGCAAATGCATGCATCTTTAATATCTGGAGGGGAAACAAGGTACAAAATTCCATTTCTGCTTTAATGCTATGGTGCTATCTCATAAATAGCAAAAACAGACAATTGCAAAGATCCACGTGTTTTGGACAAATTGTTTGGTAAGCTTCATGGGAAGGAAATTGGGTTCGGGTCTAGCAGGGAAGTTACTATGTGGATACTCTTTAAGAATTCAAGTTTTAACTCCTTTGTCCTTAATGTTTCTGCAGAAGCCTATGATCCACTTGATCCGACTGGAAATATCACAATCAAATGAGATGTAATGAGTTGGACACCAGATGGCTATGTTGTAAGTGATATGAAATGAAATGTAGAGTAGGAGTGCTTGTTTTGGTTGTTTCTTCCATTTATGCTAGTGCTCCAAGGGATCGTATTCAATTCCTTGGATGTCTTTTCTCAATAACATCAAGACACTTCATCTCTCTTCTTGAATTTTCGAATAATATACTTGTTTGTAACTGTTACCAGCTTGTAAGAGTTTGGGGCTAGTGAAAGCATAACACATATGGCGACTTTTTAAATTTTAACCTGGTCCGGCCGACTTTATATCTGCAAACACAAACCAAAATCCATTATCAATGACATAGATTAATGAACTCATAACAAACTCTCACATACTGAATGCACACTCAAAAACCTAATACATGAAATTGCGTTGCTCTTTGGAGAACCAAGCTATCCTTTACAGGGGAACCAACTACATGCCAAATCCCCTGTTTGGACCGAAGAACTACCAAATTACCCTAAAACGATGGAGAGCCAAAGCCTTGCTTAGACCCAAGCCTCCCCTTGGGACTAAATCCCATTAGGACTGAAGCATCTAACATCAGTGGCTATGTGAAAGCTCCAACTGCGCTCATTACCCTTCACCTAACACCAGTGCCTAAATCCCTTTAATTTATGTTTACTTTCTTTTCAAATATGGTGTTCACTAGGACTTGAGGCAATTGTACAGAAGTATCATTCTCTTTTGATTGGGCAGGCTGTTGTTACAATGTATAACTTCCAGCAATATCGTCATATTCAAGCACCAGGGTGGTCATTAGGGTGGACGTGGGCAAAGAAAGAAGTAATCTGGAGCATGATGGGGGCCCAAACAACAGATCAAGGAGACTGTTCGAGATTTAAAGGGAACATTCCTCATTGCTGCAGGAAGGACCCAACGGTCGTGGATTTATTGCCAGGGACTCCATACAACCAGCAGATTGCTAATTGCTGCAAAGCGGGAGTAATAAGCTCATGGGTCCAGGATCCAGCCAATGCAGCAAGTTCCTTCCAGGTCAGCGTGGGTGCTGCTGGAACAACTAACAAAACCGTTAGATTACCTAAGAACTTCACCTTGAAAGCTCCAGGGCCGGGATATACTTGTGGGCCGGCAAAGATTGTGAGACCAAGTAAATTTGTGACAGCAGATAAAAGGAGAGTCACTCAAGCTTTGAGTAAGTTACCAGCTGTTGAAGCCTTCGGTAATTAATAGATGCAGTTAGCCAATACCCGTGATATTCCGTTTTAAGCCAAGTATCTAGATGATAGCACACATCTTTTGTTCGTGTGCAATTCTCAAGAAACATGGTAATACATTCCTCAAATTGCAGTAAGGCCAGCTCCCCCCCACCCCCCACAACACACACACACAAAAACAAAAACAAAACTAAACCAATGATTGCCTTGATTATGGTACTTGTCTATTTGAACTTATGTCTATACTTGGACACCTGGCTCTTTCACGCCCTGCACCATGGACCGAAAGTTGAATTAAGATACAATTAAGTTGAAAGCTGTTTTCTTTTCTGTGGTGTAATCAATGTTTAGCTCACTGTGCTATGCATCTCTTGTGTTAGTGACATGGAATGTTACTTGCACATATTCGCAATTCCTTGCTCAGAAGACACCCACCTGTTGTGTTTCTCTTTCCTCATTCTATAATGACACAATAGTGAATTGCCCAACCTGCACCTGTGGTTGTCAAAACAATATAACGGATCCCGGGAGCTGTGTAAAGTAAGACTCTTTTATCTTTTTGTTGATTTTTAAAGCTGTTTTTTTTCTTCTTTTTAATTTCCATCTCTATCTCAAAATTTTCTCCTTGTCTGGCTTTGCTTGTTGATAGTTTTTACCCCTTCTGTGATGCTTACAGTCCAGAGTCTCCATATTTAGCTTCAGCAGTATCAGGTCTTGGAAAATCTAGTAATACGCCTCTGGTCCAGTGCACCAGCCATATGTGTCCTATCCGAATCCATTGGCATGTTAAACTCAATTACAAGGAGTATTGGAGGGTGAAGGTCACAATCACGAATTTCAATTACAGGATGAACTACACACTATGGACTCTTGTTGTGCAACACCCCAACTTTGATAATCTTACCGAGGTTTTCAGCTTTAATTACAAGTCCTTGAATCCTTATGCAGGCTTAAGTAAGTTATATCTTCCCAAAACCTTGAATCCTTATGCAGGCTTAAGTAAGCCTTACCCCCAAGGGTTTGGTGTGGTGGTAAGGCTTCGGCTTGGGTTCTAACATGTCCCAAGTTCGAGCCCCAACATCCCCATTATCGCCCTGGGTTGTGGGGTTGGTCCAGTGGGCCGGGGTTTGTACTTCAGGGTTGGGCCAAAAGGGTCCGGCTTTGGGGAATTTCCTCGTCATCAAAAAAAAAAAAAAAATATCTTCCCAAAACCTAGTTGTGTACAATCACCCTGGGATCATTAGGATAATGCATTTCTCATGTGTTTGGGGATATGACCTTTTGCTTTGCAGATGATACTGCCATGTTATGGGGAGTCAAGTTTTACAATGATTTGCTCATGCAAGCTGGTCCTTATGGGAATGTGCAGTCAGAGCTCCTTTTCCGCAAGGACCAATCAACTTTTTCTTTCGAAAAGGGATGGGCTTTCCCACGAAGAATTTATTTCAATGGAGATAATTGCGTCATGCCACCCCCAGATGCATATCCATGGCTGCCAAATACTGGTTTCAGCCCAGTTACCTCACTACTTCGTCCAGTCTTTGGCATCTTGGCTTCTTTAGTATTCTTATTGGCTACTGCATAGTGCGATATGCCTGGGGAAAACTACAAATGCTATCTGTTCTTCAACATTCTAGAATGTTCCAAATGGTATGGATTGGGGATTGCAGCAAAGCTTATGGCAGTCCAGCTGATAGGGTTGAATATGTTGGTTCTACAAGTTCAAGAAATACAAGTGGGGTGCAGGTGTATGGCTTTTCACTGCAAAGTTCTGCTCTTGTATCTGTTTTATGTATTGGGGATTAGATTTACTACCATTTTTGTTTAGATTTAGCCTTGGTCTTGTACGATTATTTGTATTATAGAATTGACATCTTGTTTATTGAAAATCCACAAAAATATGTTCTCAGCTCTGTAATAAGGAATTTGTCGAAGAGGTAACAGTCGATATTTATTTTGTTTATGGTACTTTTTTTTAATAAATTCATTTAAGGTACTTTCGTCGGGTATCCATACCCATTACCAAGTTCCAAGTGCATTATCAGAATCATATTACATGGAAGAAAGGAACAGCAGATAAAAACTGTATAGTTTATGAAGAAAAGAAGACGAACTGGTAAAGAAAGATTTTGTCAAAATGTGATAAGCTCTTATATGCAAGCGAAAACGTGTACTACATAACCAAGCATTGGCCATGTCTTCTAGGATATATGTACCTGTTGTGAGCGATGGCCCCGCCTCAGGACTACTCGCTTGTTAGGTGGTCTTGGGCCTTCTCAACCCCAAAAGTTAGTTCAAGAGGTGAGGTTTTCCCTCACACTTGTAAACTGACCACCAACCCCTTCCACAACCGATGTGGGACAACCCCAACAATCTCCCCTCACACATCGGGCCTTGAGTTGGATTCAGACAACTCGTTTCTCCCATGGACTGTTGGGTCCGAGACTTGTTGGTTAACCTGGGCTCCGATACCAATGTTAGGTGGTCTTGGGCCTTCTCAACCCCAAAAGCTAGCTCTAAACTGACCATCAACCCCTTCCACAACCGATGTGGGACAACCCCAACATCGCTTTCATCTGCTTTCTGAATCTCGATGATTGCTGATTGCATCTATCCCCACATAGGAGTGTGATCACCATGCGGACAACAATAGCAAAACAAGGGAGGCTGCCACTGATGAAATTGCAATTGGATTTGCATAAGCAAAGTTTGACAGGAATGGGTATGTGTAGGGCGGGGGAAGCATACATTCATCGCCATGGAAGCAAACTTTACGAGGAAATGCCCATCCATGCTTGAAAGTAAATGTGTTCTTGTCCTTCTGGAGAAGCTCTTTAGACTGGACATTTCCTTGGGGGCCAGCCTCCATTAATAGGTCATTATAGAACTTCATCCCATAGAACATACCAGTATCATCTGCAACGCATAGGTTTACATGTTAGTTAGAACTCAATCTCTGGAACTCCAATACCGGCTAAAGATCTGTGTTTGTGTAAATTTACATTGGATATGCTTTTATGCGTTTAGAAACTCACTTATAGATTCATAGGGGACAAGAGGCTTGTAATCAAAGCTTTGTTGAGATTGGGATGCTGCGCCACAAGTGTCCACTGAGTGTAGTTCAACCGGTAGTTAAAATTAGTGACGGCAATCTTCACACGCCAATAGTCCCTATAGTTGAGCTTCACATGCCAGTGCACGCGTATAGGGCACATATGATGTGTGCATTGTAGCAATGGCGTATTATCCTTTCTAGGAGTGTTCATTCCTGCCTTGTGTAGCAGCTTTGAATTGCTCCTGTATTTCCAGGATTAAATAATGAGAGGACACTCCCCAAGTTCAGAAACATCCTTAACTATTCTCTAAAACATGCACTGTATTATAATGTATGTCCACAAGTAAGTCTCTCTGTGCATGATGATGAACTGATGGGAAGCTTACTTGATACAAATTTTTTTGTTCTGACAACCACATGCACAAGATGGGCAAGGGGTGATTGTTTCGTTGTAGAAGGATGAAAAGGAAACACAGCAGCTAGGATTCTTTGAGGCAAGAAACTGCGAGTATGTGCATGTCACATTCCATGTCACTGCACATAAAATCGCTCCAAATGATGTGATGACTGTTATCAAAGTTTCATTAGTATCTGTTAATAAGATCTTAGCTGAAGGAATACAAACTCACTAAGTGCTTTGAGTCTTCCGCCTGTGGTCGGGTGTCAGGAACACTGGATGGCACTACCCTTGCAGGGCCACAAGTGTACCCTGGTCCTGGACCAAGCAAAGTGAAATTCTTGGGCAGCTTCACTGTTTTGTTAGATGTTCCAGCAACCCCGACGCTCACCTGGAAGGCCGAGACTGAACCTATGGGATCCTGTCCCCAAGATGCCAACACACCACCCTTGCAGCAATTGGAGAACTGTTGATTGTAAGGAACTCCAGGGAGCAAGTCAACAACTGTGGGATTTTTTTACAGCAGTGAGGTACGTTTCCTTTGAACTTGGAGCAGTCCCCTTGCTCTGTGGTTTGAGCTCCAACCATCGACCAGATTACTTCTTTCTTATCCCAGTTCCATCCTAGAGTCCAGCCGGGGCTCATGATGCCTCGATACATTTGAAAGTTTTTCATTGTCACTGCGGCCTGGCATAAATTCATTGAAAGAAACAAATGTCCTAAAACAATTATCCCTCAAAACGGAAAGATTTGTGCTGTTGATAAATTTTCCCTAATTGGTTTAGTTGGTTTCATTCTCTCTTTGTAGCTATATATCTTTGATTCTTTGAATATGAAAGGAAATGTGTTTTTTGTTTCTCTCTTCCAAAGTGAATATTTGCAACAGTAGTAAATTCTCATGGTGGCTTAAATTCAGGCTACTTATTTATGGGATTCACTTTGTATTTGTTTTTCTCTGAAATAGTTGGACTATCCTGGTAATAGTTTGATAAATCAGCCAGAGAAGTTAACGTGTTAGTAAATTCAAGAAATTTCATATTCCACTGCACAGCAGCATTTATAGTAAGTTTTACAGGAAGAAAGGGAAAAGCTCCCCAGGCAAGTTGTACATCAACTAACATTCCTATCAGCAACCATTTGATTGTTATGTTTCCAGTTGGATCCAGAGGATCATATGCCGCTGGAATCACAAACACAGAAGTGCAGAAGAAAAAAAATACGCAAAGGAAGAGGTTAATGGAAATACAGATCTATTTGTCCAAGTTTGGAATGTAGAATTTACTTGCATGGGAGAATATCAAGACATATAGAGCAGCCAAGAGTTTGAACTTTAGCTCTTGAACCACGTTGCATTGCCATCCCTGGTAATAGCCTTTCGACTCATGGAGGATTTCCTGAACAGGGTTGGCATAGTTGGTGGTGCCAATGTTTTGAAAAAAGGAAAAGAGGTGCTAATTGAAAGTTAATTCCCCAAGATGTCTCACCTACTGGTTGTTGGATGCTTCATGTGATATTTTCATCCCATCTGATATTCTGATCTCTCTCTTTTATTTACAATTTTTTCTCGTCTAGTTTCTGCATCTTGAAGCAAGAATTAGGAAGGAATGATGGAAAAGCCGGCGGGAGATTTCGAGAGGTTTGAAGTTTGAACGCAACAGCTGAACTGTCAGTCCTTCCACACAGGCTATCAAAGATACTCAAACCAAGTTGTGTTCAAGGCTTCAAGCCCACGTGAGATTGAAAACATGTCAGGATTTCTCACCGTAAAATACTCCACTTGAGACTACTTGTGCTTCGGTCTCCTTGGGCTAATTGAGCTCTCACTCTTGTGTGACGGCATTGTCAACTTCTCATACAATTTGCCAAGATTGTGCTGAATAATATGCTTGGAGCTTTAAAGAGCTTGCAAATTTTCCATCATCTACCATATAGTTTTTGAATCAGCGAAGTTTAGGCATAGACTCACGTTCATTTACAATGGGTTTGACCGGAATCTGATCCCATGTAAGGCTCGTTCGGGTTGGTGCTATTTTATGATCACGTGCACAACATCTATGTATGATCTTGGCTCGACACAAATCACGCAGCCAGGAACCATTCTCTTTAGATCCGTGGGTGTGTCTCTCTTTCCCTCTCTCACACTCCGGAGTGATATTTTTTTAAAAAGGTAATTTTTAGGAAAGTATCTCTAATTTTCCTGATATGACGAGTTGGATTAGTGGGCATATGCAGAAAATTTTGCATCTAGTCCTTCATACCTTGAAGGTTCACCATGGGGTCAAACTCTAAAACGTCAGCCACCATTTAGATCAGAAATGAGAGGAGCAGGGTGGGGGAATTGGTCTAGTTTCCAAGACAGGGAGATGCTGGCACAAGTTGGGCTATCTCCATCTGACAAAGAATTTCCAACCGCGTACCTAAGTAGCTAGAAGAATAAGAGTATCGATTAAAGAAGACACGGACTGATAAGGGACTGTGATACATGTCCGGGGTTGGTCTCGTAATAAAACAAAGGCTTCAATTTGCGTGTTAAAATGGTATAAGCCAATCTAGAAAAAAATAAAATGGTATAAGCCATGAAACGTAGCAAATACTACAACTGTTGTACTACCATTCCCGGTGGCAAAACCAGATGGCAGATTAATCAATCAATCATCATTAGATCCTTCTCTGTATTCTTTTTTTTTTTTCTTTTTACCCTTCAAATGTTAAATCCACGGAATCACTTTTCTTACGGGCACTTACCTGTGGGAGGAAACTACTCGGGCACTCTTTTCTTCCTCACCTGTTCCAATCTTTAGTCAAATGCTCACCAGAAGGCCAGCGATGACAGAAGTATCAAGGAAGACAAAGTTGCTGCTGCAAAGGGATTTGCATGGGCGGTGCTGGGAAGGGACGGGTAAGAATCCGGAGGTGGCATCACACATTCATCCCCATTAAATAAGACTCTCCGAGGGAAAGCCCACCCCTGCTGAAATGTGAATGTGTTCATGTCCTTCTCAAGAATCATCTCCGACTGGACGTTTCCATTTGGCCCGGCTTCCATTAGGAGGTCGTTATAGAATTGTATGCCATAAAAGAGCCCAGTATCATCTACATTTTCAAAATGGTGTTCGGAGTTAGTGAGATCCTATAAGTAGGTAAAAGATTACAATGGCGTTGATGGTATTGAAACATCAGCATCATGCCTGTGCTTACTTGTGGATTTGTATGGAATGAGTGGCTGGTAATTAAAGCTAAAAACTTGAGTGACATTGTTGAGATTTGGATGCTGAACAACAAGCGTCCACTGCGTGTAGTTAAGCCCATAGTTGAAATTTGTGATAGTCATCTTCACACGCCAATACTGGACGTAGTTTAGTTCCACATGCCAGTGCACCCTGATTGGGCACATGTGCTGTGTGCACTGCAGTAATGGGGCACTATTTGATGTGTTTCCCACAACGCTAATTATCTCTGGAGAGCTCCTGAGTTATGGTCCAATGAAACTAGTTAGCACCTCATGTAGATAAAAGAACAAATTAATGAAAGAAAAATAGGCATAACATCTGTTAGGAATGAACCAGGGAATTCATAACAGTTGTCTAATTTTCAAATATTGTCCTCTCAGTTGGTACTTTGATTGATTTCTAAAACTTTTAGTAAGTTGTGGTAAATTGATCTTCTAGAGTTCATCCTAGGACTGTCCCTTAAAGTAGTATCCAACTGTTTTCCAGTTCAATTTAGGCAGTTAATAAGAATACGAGTTTTTCCAAATTTTGTAACAGAGTTTAAGATCTCAAAAGATGTAGCAGCCTTCACCAACTAAGAGACACGTTGCAATATTATTCTAGAATCGACTTGGGGCCTCTGTATAAAAACATGTATATATGTTCATGTAGAAATCGATATATAGGTGTGCATGTTTTCAATATCTGTTGGTTTGGTATATGTTGTACAGAAGGAGACTCACGTGATGCAATTCCCTTTGATCTGGCATCCACAGGCACAGTTTGGACAAAGAGTTATTGAGGAGCTGTAGAAAGACGACATGGAAACGCAGCAGGTTGGGTTGGGAGAAGCCAGAAACTGTGAGTAAGTACATGTCACATCCAAGTCACTGCAAATAAAAGATAATGATTCAAGGAACAAATTCAAGAACAATGCAGAAATACAAATGGAACTGTACCAAAAGCCCAATTTTACTCTTTTTGCTTTCCATAATTTTCTCTAGGCAAAACAAACTCACTGAGTGCTTGAGTAATTCGGCGACCATCGGATGAGAGGAAATGTGAGGGTGGCACAATATATGCCTGGCTGCATGTATAGCCTAGCCCTGGACCAAGCAAGGTGAAATTCTTTGGCAGTCTCACAGTCTTTATAGTTGTGCCGGCACGCCCAACGCTCAGCTGGAAAGCTGAAACAGCAGCCGAAGGGTTTTGTCCCCATGATGCTATAACACCACCCTTGCAGCAATTTGCAATCTGTTGGTTGTAAGGGGCACCTGGGAGCAAGTCAATTGCCGTAGGATTCTTTTTACAGCAGTATGGGATGTTCCCCTTGAACTGGGAACAGTCTCCTTGTTCGGTGGCTTCAGCACCCACCATCGACCAGATCACTTCTTTCTTGTCCCATACCCATCCAAAGGTCCATCCAGGGCTCATAATGTGCCGGTACATCTGGAAGTTGGTCATTGTCACCGTTGCCTGAAAAGCCATCGATGGAAAACACATCTTTGAATAAGTTTGTCGTCAACGATGGCTGTTTTTTGATGATCGACTTTAGCCCTCGGAAAACACCCTTTTCATCCTTTTTGCGGCTTTAAAGTGTCCCACTGAAAATTGAATTCTTTAGAACATTTATTTTCTCTAGAGGGATTCGTTACTTACAGCATAAAGATGCTAAAATATTATATCTGCATGATCTCTGTTATATCTTTTCTGAAGGGACTCGCTACTTGGGATAAAACGATGCAACATGGAAGGAAGGTAGAAGTAGTAAATCGAATGATACTCACCACATAGCCATCTGGAGTCCAAGACATTATATCCCATTTGATTGTAATGTTGCCATTCGGATCCAATGGATCATATGCCACTGAAATTACAGAGGACAGAGTAAAGTAGAACAGCCTTTTAAGTAAGCAAAGCATTAGCAGAATCAAATCTTTGAGATACAGTTTATTGAACTGGAAGCGTACCTGCATGAGTGAAGATCATAACAGAGAAAACAAACGAGGCAATTTGACATGCATAGTTATTGAAAAACATGATTGATTCACAGTGGTCACCAGAATTATGCCTCTGCAGAATATAGCAGAACGCCAAGATCTAGGACTTTATGAATACAAATAGTTATATCCAAAAGGAAAGGTATTATCATCAGCTTACAGGAGAGAATGAAAAAACAGTATTTATCATCATCTGGAGCAGGCTTTTGTTTCTGATATACCGAACCCGTTGCATTATAATATGATTTCTTCACGTCATTTCTAACATCATTCTACAATATGGTTTTCGTTCATACCACTGGAAGCAACCACACAGTTTAAGGAATTAGAACAGGGGTTCATGTCAACTCAGAAGGATTGCATAGTCACTGATGACGTCGTCTCCATTGTTTTCTTTATTCTTATTCTGCCAAATCTCCGTAATAATTTTATGTTTTGCAGTGCGTTATTTGGTGGCAGGGGGAGGACTTTGCTGTGAGTGGACAGGTAGCAACTGAAAGGAATGGTCAGATCACAAATGTCTAAAAGAAGGTCTCAGGTTCCACCATGCTTCAAATTAAATACTTTTTCCCAAACGTAAATCCGTCACTCCTGTTTCAGTTGGGGACTCTCAGACTCAGTAACCACAGTACTGTGAAAACCAGAGTATTACCACAGGGAAAAGAACCAAGAGATGTTGTTTTTCTTTCCTGAAAATGAAAGAACGCGCTTTCACTGTTGTCATGTAATTGGCAACTGAATGACTTGGAGAGAGCGGCTGCGGCATTAACTGGGGAGGAAGCTGGCTTCATATATAGGGCTTTGACCACTTTGTTGTTCTGTATATTTTAAAGGGAGATGGACGTAAGGCAGTGGCGGTTCAGGGGAGGGCGGCAACAATTATTCTAAAAACATAATTTTTTGTGAAAATTACATATTCGCCCCCCCTAAATTTCAAAAAACCCTAGCACCCACACAAAAACTGCAATTTTCATAAGCAAATTACATTTTTGTCCCTCTAGACTTCAAAAAATACCAGCAAATCTGAAGTAAGGCAATCTTTAAGAAATTAGCTTATGTTTTAACAAATATTTTTACACCTAAATAAGATAATAAATAAGAATTTTATCACTAGCTAGAGAGTAGAGACATAATCCCTAGGTCAATACATATGTTCAAATTTTTAAATATATTTTTTCATCCTAAGAATTATATTTATAGAATTATTATTATTACTACTATTAAACAAGATATATAATAAAAAATAATAAAAATCATTATAATATTCAGCCCCTCCTAAGACAAATTCTTGACACCGACACTGCGTTAAGGTCTCATGACTGATTAAAAACATGGAGTTCTTCTTCCATCTATCTAGGTTTGGTCTCTTTCAAGTGATTTAGTGGCCTAACAACTCCTTATTTATTTAAATAATGGGCCTTTATTTACCCAAAAAAAAATTAATGGCCCTTCTGACCTTCTCCCAACTTACTTATCTCACCAGTTTAACCTCAGTAATAATAATAACAACAACAAAAAAATTGATGAACAAACCTTTACGAAGTTGTTTAATGGGGCATCAGACTTTAAACTTACCGTATCAATTCCTATATAGTCTTCCGCTTTGTTTTTTCTCTGGTTTTTTTGTTCTCAATGGGAGTACTCAGTACCTGATTCCTCTTAATTAGGGTGGGATCCAATTATTGTTCATGACCAAAATTTCATGTGCACTTCACAAGTTATGGAGTTCGTCCTTTGATGCTTAGCCACAGTTTTTTTAGCCATAACAGCTCACCAATTCAAGTTTGAAAACTTCATGTACATGCACTAAGGGTCGTGTCAAACCCTCCATTGAGGCGACGAGCCAACGAGCAAATGGGCCTAATAGCTTTACAAACTCAAACTCAAATGGGCAGGAAGTTACCCATAAAGGGTGGAAAGACCACAAAAAGTGGCAGAATTAGCGATTGGAGGAGAGAAATCATCAAAAAAACAAAATGGGTTGCCAATGCGCCAGCCGGCTTGTCATCAGAGAAGAAAAAAAGGAGCTCCTGGACATCCAGATGCCAACCATTTTTGGCGCGTGCTTACCTGAGAGGCTCACCTATCGCTGTATGCGCGTGGGCGCACGTGAGGCTATACGTGTTATCCTGTCAGGTGCTGGCCAGTGCAGAAATCTTCTTCGGTTGATGTAGATGTCATCCCCACTAGTAGTGATCTTCAGAAGTCCCAAAAAAATAAGAAGATCTTAGCACCAAGTCTGCCAGAATAAAGTCCCAAAAAATGGCTAGAAGTTGAGGGTTATTGAGAGATCCGGTCACATAAGGCAAGATAAGAAGAAGAGTGGAGGCGGGAGGAGGTGGTGAGGGGAGGGGGACAACCAGCCAAAGAGTAGAGGATTCTAGGGAGAAGGCAGCAGAATATGCGCATTTATGTGTGAAGCTTACCCAAAATTTACTCTCAAACAAAGGTTACCTTTTTTTGGATAGAGATCCTCTCTAATTCGGGCAACAAATTGGATGGTCTAATGACTCTAATTCGTAGATAGATAAACATAGTATATAGGTCCCACAGTGAGGTTCACATTGCCCTTAATTAATGCGAACAATATTGAATACTGTGGGACTCATACGTTATATCTGTATATTTATGAATTGGACTATCTAATTGGGACAACAAATTAGAGAGGGTCTCGAACCCTTTTTTAGCCCTTTTTATTTTTTTAGTTTTTTCCATAATTTTAAACAAAAGGGATTCTTTTATTTTTTTTTCTAACTAAATGGGTGGAAGGGATGAATTCAACTACCCACCAATTTGAAGATCATTTTGGCCACGTCCATAAGTTACAATCGGTATTTGGATCATTTTGGTTCAAACCAAAAAAACTACGCAAATAATGCATGTAAAGAAAATTCAATTTAAAATAATCGGAGTACTTTTTGTTTATTGACTTTTATTTAGGTAGAAAAAGAAACCGTATAACAGTTAGGGGTGGGCAAACTTTTTGACAAGAACTAAATTTCATGTTCCGAAAATCCGATTCCGAATCCGGCATTACCAAAATCGAAATTCATTTTTAACCATTTTTGATATCGGAACCAGAATTGTCAGTTTTGTTTTTCAAAGGTTTAAAATAAAGTATAACATCTTGAATGTTTATTTTAAAATCATTTTAGATGAATATTTATATTTATTGTTAATTTATGATGAATAAATGAAAATTTTTCTAAAATTTCGGCCCAAAAAACTCACATGCTAAACCAAAATTTTCGGTTCTAATTTCAGATATTCCGATTCTATTCCAGTATTTAATATCAGAATGGAACTAGAATAAAAAAATGTATTCCTGTAAGTATCGAAATTGGTAATTTCTGTCTCATCCGTTCCGGTACCACCCTAATAATGGTTGATGTCTCACCTAGGACAAGGAGGAAATCTCATGCCGTCATGATGGATCAGTAAACAGGATTTACATGGAGATGATCAGTATCCAAAGAGTGGTGCAACATATCAGAAGCTAATGCAAGTAGCTAGCGATGAATGAAAAGGGAGAGATTCCCAGAAACAATCGAAATTGAAGGCATGGGAACGAACCCAATTTTCTCACCTTCAAAATCAACGAGAGCTATAGAAACAAATTAGGGATATTTCCCATCCGTCAATTTCTATTGGCCTATGGGAAACACATCTCCCATTTCAACCAAGCCAAAATTGAACGATGCGGTAAGCACCAATGCAACATAAGCTATGGGTTGGCGTACCTTTTATAGAGAGTCCCTTGGCCCTGATTCAACTGGTTCGTGAAAAACAGCATGCAATTCCGCCCCTAGTTTAGCACGGATTATAATTTCCTATAATTATCTGATATGAAGAGATATACACAATAGATTCAGAGAGAGATAAAAATAATAGATGAATCATAACTATTTAATACTGTCAATATAAAATTTTGAACAACATAGATCATACAATAGGATTCATTATTGTGTTTATTTCTCTCTGAATTGCATATTGCAATTCATGCACCAAATTACAAAAAGATTCTATCCTCTTAAGACTCCCCTTTTATTGTTCTATGTGTTTACAAAAAAATGCCACCTAAGGCTAGCTACAAGCTAAATGGGCTCAAAGTCCTTGATAGGCAAAAAATAAATGAGCTTAAGGCCCATAAAACCAATTCGGGTCCTGTGACCGGACAATCCAAACCGAATCCAATGATCCGGAGACACAGATTGAGCCCAAGGGCCCAAACACCACACACAAATTTGGTCACATGGAGCAACTTCGTCCTACTAGTTATTTCACTACCTCTAGGCTCTAACCTCTAACAGACCGAAATCACTTTTTCTAATCTTCACCGCCCATTTTTTAAGGTATTTCTAATGATTTTTTGAGATTTTATTTTATTTTATTTTATTCAATTTCTGCCCCCAGAATATGTTTTTATACAATTAGCCCTAATTAATACATTTATAAGCTTCGCGCCTGCATCTTTAAGAGTTTTACCATTCATTAGAAGTGAACCAACCTGCTTAACCCAGTCATAGGTCAACACGTCCAAGCATTTAGAAAGTTTGGGATCCAACGGGAAGAATTTCACCCTAAGCTGTCGGTTGGCCTCGTCGAACGGACGAGAACCCGTGGGACCCACTAAGGATGGTTCCGTGTTTGGAAGATGGGGTCTGGACAGGCACATGTGGCCAGGTCCGTAAAGATTTTACATCCGAGTGAGCCACCGGCAGCGACTTTGAAGGAGTCGTCCCCACGACCACGAACGTCCAGACACGACACGTCGCTCTCGGGGCTCGGCCACCTAGATTGACGCCAATCTCGCCGGACTCACACGCGCCAAATCCTATTGAGCTTAAGGCCCATAATTGCACCCAAAATTTTTATATTATTGAAAAGTTACAAATAAGCCCCCTCCGTATACTCTCAAAACTAATTGTGGCTTATTTATAATTTAAATGCACGGAGGAACCTGTTTTTAATGGAATATTGGTCTTGTGGAGTTATTTGTCGTTTTCTCTTATTCCGAAGACATAATAATAATATTTTCATACCACATGGATTTTGGATCCAATTACGTATCTCACTTTTCGCCTCTTAAGGATTGGACTAATGTCATTTTAATGTATAAAGTACTTATTTTATCACATTTCGCTTTCAAACTATCGAAATTCAACAAATTGTGCCCCTGTAATAAGATCCGAGCGTCATTATTGTGTCTCGTAACCAATTTGTATCTTATTCTAGTATAGAATCTGATTAAAGAATATAAATTGATGAATTTTTATAGTTCGAGATATAATCTGATCAAATTAGTAGCTTGGACCTTAAAATTATATTAGCCCAATGGTTTGAGAGTTAAAAAGTGAAGTATTTTTTTTTTAAAAAAAATATCCCAAACTTTCTTCTTGAACAGGTCAGACTCTAAAAGATGGCCCCAAGTCATCAACAGAGTTATTAGGTAACCTTCCTTCCTCCATCTATGGGAGGTTGCATATTAATACTATTCTCCTTTGACTTTTTGTAGTAACCATTTTCCCCAGCAAATCAGCAATTTATTGGCTGCTCTCCCAAAACAATGATCACATGACACGCACGTGCCACAGCACCCCACAGGCCAGCTTCTCAGATTCGTTTTAAATACAAGCCCAACTCAGCAACCCTGTCCTGTGTGTCAAATCGACTGCTCTTTTTCCCTTCCTCTTTCTCTCGCTTTCTCTCGCTGTGGCAATGGCTGGTACCGCGGTTTCTCCGACACCTCTGCTGAAGGATGAGCTGGATATCGTGATCCCAACGATTCGGAACCTGGATTTCCTTGAGATGTGGAGGCCGTTCTTTCAGTCGTACCACCTGATCATTGTCCAGGATGGTGACCCGTCGAAGACCATCAACGTCCCCGAAGGCTTCGACTATGAGCTCTACAACCGCAACGACATCAACAGGATTCTGGGTCCCAAAGCTTCCTGCATTTCTTTCAAGGACTCCGCCTGCCGCTGCTTCGGTTACATGGTCTCCAAGAAGAAGTACATCTACACCATCGACGACGATTGCTTTGTAAGTGCTTCTTTTATTTTGTTTGGGATTGCAATTCACGTGATACGTTTTCTGGTGTTTCTGGAAGACATTAGGATTTTAGGGAGAGGAAGTTTGGATCTTGTTGTGGACTTTATTGATTTTGAATTTTGAATTTTGGATTTTTGTGGATTTTGGATCCTGTTATGAAATGATGGATTTTGATTTGATAGATCACGTGGGTTTTTATTTGTTGTGGTTTTTCTGGTCGTGTTTGTATTGCTTTAGTTCTGTGTGATAGTCTGGTATAAAGATCAACACAATGATTGGACTATCTGGACTTGAATTTTTGGAGTAGGTCATTGGTTTCTGAGATTCATTTCTGTCAGGGTGTACGGATCTGTTAAGAGACTTGATTGTGTTTAGTGCATCTTCTTTGACATCCCCTATGACCCGGAAAATTGCACCAAGATGAAACTGGCCATTGTTGTTTCGCTATTTCCTGGGTAAAATCTTGACAGTGTAAATTGAGGGAAAAAAACACTTTGACATGCTATGCAAGTGTGTCCGGATCTGTTTGTTTTAGAAGAGTTTTCAAACTGAACTGCATTTTGTTAGTTATGTTTTCTGCAAACACAATTCAGATCCTTAATTTGGAATTACTTCGATACTTAATCCTACTAGATTGTTTAATTCAAGTTACCCTGAATGAGGGTGGAACATTTGCCGTTGTGCTTTTACATGTACCAACTGCCTTTCCAGGGATGAAGCTAGGATTGAAACTCTCGGGGGCCAGTTTCACTCGAATAGAATTTTCGTCCCTGTGCCTTCTGATACTGTTTCATTTTCTGCATGAGTTAAGATTTTCTGGGCTCCTTAGGGTGCAAGTGTTGAATCTTTTCTGGAAGCATTACCTATTGAGAACCGCCAATGCATGTGATCCCCGAATCATGGCTTCTTTTGCAGTCACAGCTTGTTTAGTGTTTGTCCCTCATTATTCTTGGAGCTTTAAATTTTTTTCTTCTGCTTTGAATGATTATGATTATACTGTTATACAGCCTAAATTTGACGGCATTGTTCGGTCACATTCTTGGATCTCTAGCCTGACTACTGTATGATTTGCAGGTTGCTAAAAATCCATCTGGCCAAGAGATTAATGCACTTGAGCAGCACATAAAGAACCTTCTGTGTCCGTCAACTCCATTTTTCTTCAACACCCTGTATGACCCATACCGAGAAGGTGCAGATTTTGTCCGTGGATATCCATTTAGTCTCCGTGAAGGTGCCCCAACAGCTGTTTCTCATGGTCTTTGGCTCAACATCCCAGATTATGATGCTCCCACCCAGCTTGTCAAACCACGGGAGAGAAACACGAGGTATGTCAGATCCTTAAGCACAAGAATAGATGTTGCCTGTTCACAGCACTCTTTATCCAACACCTTTCTTTGTTAGGTATGTGGATGCGGTTATGACAATACCTAAGGGTACCCTATTCCCCATGTGTGGTATGAATCTGGCTTTCGACCGTGAGTTGATTGGCCCTGCAATGTACTTTGGCCTTATGGGTGATGGCCAACCAATTGGACGCTACGATGATATGTGGGCTGGCTGGTGCATCAAGGTAGCTACTTTTCATTCATACCACCACTGTTTTCATCGTCTCTTATCTGGATTTTGATATATTATTCTTAAAATCTAGTCCTCTAGCCAGTATACCTTGTTGCCTTCTTCTTAAGTTGCAGCAGTTTAAAACAAGCTCATAAAATTATGTGTAGGTGATATGCGATCATTTGGGATATGGAGTCAAGACTGGTCTACCTTATATCTGGCACAGCAAAGCGAGCAACCCTTTTGTGAACCTTAAGAAGGAATACAAAGGAATCTATTGGCAAGAAGAGCTGATTCCTTTTTTCCAATCTGTTGTGCTGCCAAAGGATTGCACCAGTGTGCAGAAATGCTACCTGGAGCTCTCGAAGCAAGTCAGGGCTAAACTTGGTAAGGTGGATGAATACTTCAACAAGCTGGCTGATGCGATGGTTACGTGGATTGAAGCATGGGATGAGCAGAACCCATCTGGAGGAAAACCTGCTGATGTAACTAATGGTCCCGCAAAATAGATTTTTTATTGATATTGTCATCCCTTTTGGTAGCCCTAGACTTCTACCGTTATCCAAGCTTTTGCATTAAAATAGCGAGTATTTATTTAACTGGGCGGAGGATACTTCTATTCAGCTTGGTTATTACTATGTGAGATTAGCACAATAAACCATCATGGATTTTGTATTTCCGTAGTTTCGAATCTTAGATATTTATTTGAGGGGTTGATTGAAATATGGTCTTTGGAAATGGGAATGATAAATTATATATTTGTTATATTAGGTTTCATTTCTCTGTCTTTTGTTGTGGGGTGAATCTTCAACTGAGGAGGTCAGAGACCAAACATTTGACTATGAGTCGGGTGTAATTGGAAAGCTTCCTTCAAACGGAATTCCAATTGAGTGAGCTTTATGGTGGGATGCCCCTAAAATTCCCACAGCACCATTACTGGGTTTGTGTCTTCTGCCGAGGCTTCTACTATAATTTTATGATCCACAGTTGACCCTATCGCAACCAAGTTTATTAGGCTTGCACCTGGAAGTAGATGGGAAACAATCGTATCTCATATGATAGAAGCCAAGCATAAAAATTACAAATCCCAGTTGGTAATTTGTTGAAGATCTTATGAATCTAGTAAAGTGTACGAGGATTGTCGGCAGTTTCGTTTAAGAATGTGGAGCCAACCAATGAGCCGATTAGGTAAGCAAGTAGAATCAGACATGTTCTGCCTCAACAATGAGAGAATTTGTTGTTGTTGTTGTTGTTATTTTTTCTAGGTGTTGCTTTCATGCACTGCTGATAATCTCTATTTGTGGTCTCGTGTTTTCAAGTGCATGTCCCATTTGCACCCCAACCCGCGAACACCGAAACGACATCGATTGGATCCCCGTGGTCGTCTGTGGCTTCTATTAACAGACATCAAGAATATTATCGTACGCAATAACTGCATTGGCAAAACACGATGGCAAAACGACACAAAAAATCACTTAGGGGGAGACGCCCATGACTCACATGACTCATGAGAGACCAATGTTGCGTAAATTACGCAGACAGCAATTTTTGTGAAAAGGGAATCCAAAAAGGGTATTTCTTTGTGACGCCGTTGCCGGGGATCGAACCCGGGTCACCCGCGTGACAGGCGGGAATACTTACCACTATACTACAACGACTTTGTCTATTAAGGTGTAATTAAAACATATTATTTGTTTTTACAAAGTCCTGCAACGATCATCGACATGTTTTCAAGTACGACGTCCAATAAAATAAGTAAATTAAAAGGGTTGTCACCAAAATAACTTCGAGAAAATGCTGTCCCTTGTTTCAAGCCTAAGCCTTAACTAGACCACATCGAGTGGGGTTAGGCTCAGCCTGGGCTTTTCTCAGTTTCCCGCCCAATAATATATTTACAGGCCCATGTCAAGACCAAGCAGCATCACGCTTAACACAGCCCATCGGGAATTAGAAAACATAGCAGCCCATTGAAAATTAATGCCCCTATAATTAGGGCTGAAAACCAGTTCGGCTTTGAGCCCAAACTGTAGGTCTAACCGACTGGTTCGGTTCTAATAAATTCTCAACTGACGTTCCGGTTCAGTCGATTTAGGCCCAAGCTTTACTTTATTTTTTTAAGCCCATTTGGTGGCCCAAATTTAAATTATTTTTTAAACCCAAATATCTATTTGTTCAGCGATGGCCCAAATATACCCATTTTTTTAAAATATACTTAAGACTTAGAATTCAATTTTTATGCTTTTTTTTTGTTGATTGTTTGGGTCCTAATAAATAACAATCAATAACAACATACTAAAAAAAATAAGAAAAACAAATGGACTATTTAACATCCCACCCTAACAAATATAAACTACAAAAAAAAGGGAACTATTTAGGGCTTGTTTGGGAGAGGGTTTAATTTTTGGTTTTGTTTTTGGTTTTGATTTTAAATTTGAAATTTGAAATTTTAAGATTAAAATATTATTTTGTTTTAAGGGATTGTTTGATTGATTAAGATTTTGAATGATTTATATTTTATTAAATTAAATAATAATAATATTATATTCAAAATGTAGAAATATATAATTCAAAAAATAAGGAAAATGGTTTTATAAATATAAAATTATAAAATAGATAAAATATGGAACTAATAAAAAATATGATAAAATTAAAAAGATAAGATAAAAATTGTGCAAAATTTTATAAAATAAATAAAATTTTACAAAAATAATAAAAACTATAAATTCAAAAAAATTGATTAAAATTTTCAAAAATAAAAATTTAACAATAATTAGCAAATATAATCATTATCAAAACAAGACCAGGGTGATGTTCGTTTTGAAGGTTTTGTAGGATTTGGAGAGTTTTGTGAATTTTTATGTGTTGTTAAAGTTGTATTGGTGTTTGTGTAGAGATTGATGATGTGTAAAAAAATGATGATGATGTTTAAAGTTATTTTTTTATTTATTATATTTTATTAAAAGTTGATTTTTAAAGGTTAAAAAGAAGAAAAAAAAGCAAAAAAGTCACATGCATAGTCGAAGACATCGCAGCAGCTTGTCGGAAGGGATAACGTAAAAAAACAAAAAAAAAAACTGAAAAAGGCGTTTTGAAGGTGGGCTAGCCTCTGTCGGTGTGAATTCTAATTATGCCGAACAAAATTCACAATTCAACGCGAATCCTGCAAAACCGATGAAAACGAACATTGCCCAGGTATTTCCACTGGAGCTAGCACACGGATTGAAAAGGTAAATCTATAGGACTTGATACGTCCAATAATGTCATTAATGTTTTTTATTTACTCAAGCTATATAATATAAGGACGCAAAGAACCTCGGAGCATTTTCTATAACCTTACAAATTACCAGTTGCTTTTGAGGTTTGAATTGTGACATAATTCCCCTGCGTACAGCATGTGGGTGAGAATGCACAACTATAAATCATAAAGAATACAGGGCATGCAATCAACATCGAGAAACCCAATGAGATGTGCAAGTTCATGAAAACCCAAACTCGTTGGACGATTTTATCTTGTCTTTTTAATTTGTATGAATATTTTTTATTAGTTTGATATTTTATCTAATTTTATATTTATGAAACCATTTTTTACTTATTTTTTGAATTAAATATTTTTCTGATTTTTTATTTTTTTGAATATCATAATAACTATAAAATAATACTCTTTGATTTAATAAAATATAAATCATTCCAAACCTTAATCAACCAAACAAATCCTTATAACAAAATAATATTTTAATCTTAAAATTTCAAATTTCAAATTTAAAATCAAAACCAAAACCAAAATAAAAAATTAAACCCTCTCCCTAACAAGCCCTTAACATCCAGCCCTAACAAGTTTCAAGTTAACAACTAACAACCAAACAAATTAAAATTATAGCAACCAAAAATATTTCAACAAGCTTCAAATATTTCAACTTCCATTACATTTAATCGTCAAGTGGGTGCTTTTCGAACGACCCGAGGATCTTCACTGTTGAAAACAAATAGCAAATCAAAGCAAGTTAAGTATACTTAAATATAAATTGTGATTAAAATAATTGACCATATAAATTAAAATATCTGCTTCTTCTTCATATTTCTTTACATTTTTCACTAACTCATAATCAGCAATAGACTCAACAATAGAGTCTTCCTCTATCCAATTTTATGCACATATGAGGGCCTTCACTGTTCGAGGAGCCAATGAACTCCGATAAGGGTCTAGAACATGTCCTCCGGTGCTAAACGCGAAATCAGAAGATACTGTAGAAATTCGGATGACCATAACATCCCAAGCCATGCGAGCAAGAAAAAGATACTTAGATGCATTGGACTTCCACCACTGTAAAATATTGAATTCCTCAGTTCTTGCCTCACAACCATCAATCAAATATTGTTCCATCTCTGATTTGCAATCACCCAAAGATGTAGACTCTTCAAGTCTTTCAAGGATGTGAGCCAATTTTTTGAGGCGAGTTTAATTACCCACCCCAATGTTATGCGTAGGACGAGAAGTTTAAGGTGTTGGTTCAACAGTACCAAACTTATCAGAATACTCCGCACACAACAAGTCAAACACATTTTTCATAAAGGCGAACATTACATCCCCCTCCTCAGTTGGATAGTTTTGCTTGAACCAAAGCTCTAAAGTAGTCAGCTTATACTTGGATCAAGCACCACAACAATAAACAACATCATATTCATTTTGAAAGAGATCCCCAAATACTTATCATATTTTCTCTCCATAGTCGTTCCCATATTTTTCAAAATATGATTACCACTTTCACACAAGTCATAAATATTCTCCTGGATAATACAAATCTCTGGAAAGTAGACATTCGCAGTCACATACGAAGATCCCAAAAACTGTATAGTAGCATCATAAAACAATTCCAAAAATTGAACAAATATCCTAACTTGCTCCCAATCCAAAAACTGAGGATGTCCCAAATGCAGTGACTCATTGGCACCTTCAGTAAAGTAGTTTCTGTATAGAGGATCCTCATCATGGAGTCGGTCAAAGACCTTTTGGAATTTCCCTACTTTCTCCAATATGAGATAAGTATAATTTCATCTTGTGGCAACATCAAGACACAACATAGTCTTACATTCTATGTTATCTTTCTCAACATATCTCTTAAACCTATCCATTATAGCTGGAAAAGATCTAACATACCCCACTACATTGCGCACCCTTATAATAGACTCATCATATCCTTTCAATCCTTCATTCACTACAAGGTTCAAATTATGGACACAACACCTCATATGGAGAAATTATCCATCAAGGACAACGTTGAGTTTCAAGCGCCTCTTTAAAAATTCAAGTGCAATATCATTTGAGGCATTATCAACCGTGATAGTAAAAATCTTACTAGCAATACCTCACTCAATAAGACACGCCTCAATATTCATCCCAAGTGTATCTCCTTAGTGATTAGCAACCAAACAAAAGTTGATAATTCTCTTGTGTAATTCCCAATCATCATCAATGAAGTGTGCAGTGAGACACATATAATTCAAGTTCTGATTAAAAGTCCAAGTGTCGGTAGTGAGAAAAACTCTACTAGAAAGTGACTTCAAAGATTTTTCCAATTATGCTTTCTCTACATTGTAGATCTTGAAACAATCCCTAGCAACCGTTATACGATATGACATTTAAAATCTAGGTTCAAACTTCTTCAAAAGCCTCCTAAACCAACTACCCTCAACAACTCTAAATGGGTGTTCATCACCAATAAGAAACTTAACAATTGCTTGTCGAAGCTCCTCAACATTGTACTTATGCATGATCATAGAAATAGAAATATTCCTCTCCCCCTCAGGTTTCTTATCAAAGCTCAATGTGGTAAAGTGATCCCAAATTTCTGAAGAGTCCTTATCTGCCTTCCATTTGACACGAGGGAGACTCAAGTTCCTACGAACATTCAAGTTTATTGCCCAAGGTGATTGAGTTTCCAATTGAACAAATGGAGATTGTGGCTCATCATCCTCCGTATTTATGGATGGGTTAGATTCAGCAGCAGAAGATGCATAATTATCCATCAATGAACATAAGAAAGTAAAAAGCGGTAGTTATTAAACTTATGTAGCGACAATAACTAAGTGATGCCAAGTAAACAAAACCAGCAAACAGATGCGCAGTTAAATGACATATGACATTTTAAACCAGAAGCTACTATGCAAATTTGCACACACTTGACAATATGCAGTTAAAGCCTAAACTGGCCGGTAGTTTCCAATTTTGCAAACACTAAAACACCCAACTAACAATCGAGACACATAACAAAACACCCAACCGGCAAGTAAGACAAGTAACCTCTGAAAGTTCTTAAGAACCAACCAGCCAGTTTGCGTCTTTGCAAACACCAAAACTAGCAGCACAACCATACAAACACAAACGTAATTGAGAAATTACAAACCAAACTTCATAAACTAGAGATACAAAACTGAATTAATTCAAACCAAAAAAGTTCTTTTAGAAATCCATAAAAACACATTGATCATGAATGACAACTAGAAATATTACTCAAGCTCAGATGCCACAATAAAACAATACTGTTAAATGTAGACCAGCTGCTAATTTTACTTAAGATGACCTTGTCTTTGTAAAAATTTATCCCACTGATGCTGTTAACTAGTTTTTCCTTATGAGAATTTTGAAACCAAAGCACTTAACCAGCACCTATGGTTATTAAGACAGAGACGTACTATTAAAAATTAAACCAAAGAAGACTAGTAGTTATTAAATGAAACCAAACGAGCAGCTATTAATACAAGCAAACCAAATATTTCACTATTTTTACTTGAGTACTATTGTTAACCAGTTAAACACCAAGATTGAGACTTGAGACCACCAAACCAGCGGCTAAATCCGAAACCACAATTTACCAGAAAACGACTGCTAGTCTGCTACATAGTTACCCAAATGAGTAAATCACCGTACATCTATTTGATCACCCAAAAAGAGTATCTGGCCGTAAGACTTGGTTACTCTATCTTTGGTCGATCAACCAAAAACTTCTACCTTAAATTTGTCAACAGACTACCAAAAAGAAGTGTCACCATTAGAAACAGTTACAGTCAGTCTACCATTAGTCTGTCAATTGATCACCCAAAACAACACCGTCGGAAACTAAATAGCAGAGAAACAGTGAGCTTTCGCACCTAAAACTGACGAAAGTGCCTCACGGACAAAGAGGGCTTGAACAAAAGCTCAAAACCGGATAAAGCGAGCTTGAACAATCTTCCAGAAAGGTGCTTATATGGTCATTCTCTTTGCTCGAATTTCCTGTTCTTTGCTAGGAATCAGATTAGCAAATCTTACCCACTCCCAGCCAATCTCTCTGGTGCCAAGGAAAGGAAAACAGGAATTAAAAAAAGCAACTCTTTGAAAAAGTTCTTTCTGAAGACCAAAAGAACCATGATTATTGTCCATTCACCAACATGCAATTGCTTGCCAATCTGGTCTCATTGCTTCATGCATAACTGACGAAAATGTTTTAGTCAAATGCCAAAGCGTGAAATATGCCCTCAGGCCTCAATTGTGACCATAGGAAAGTATGACATATTCAGAAAACAGAGATGATCCGTCCGACTGAGCGAGAATAAGTGAGACGATGAGAGAAAACTTACCGTCAATAGTATATCGGCGACGATTCGCCGACGGCAAAGAATTCCGAGTATTACGGCGGCTCAATCATGCTTGAGGGTTAGGAAAGAAGATAGAGGAGAGAATGGGAAAGAACGGCGTAGGAATTGGGACTTCAGGTCTAATTGAGTAGCGAACCCCCGTCGGTTTTCCATTTCCAAGCCGAGGGCCGACGCCGAGCATCAAAGAAACCGACCGAAACCGGTCGGGTTAGAACAACCACTTTTCCACGTTAACGGAAGAATCACCCTTCCACGTGTAGTCAAAATAATGTCGACGCAAAAAGCAAAGGCTGAATTGTCGCGTGAGCCACTTGCAAGTCCCAATAACCACCTCTTAAGGCGAGGCTGATATTTACTTGTTCCGTGAAACGTTCCTTCTTGCCCTTCTCAAATTGATTGACTGCAATTTTGGTAAGCTTTCCCTCTAGCCAAACGAAACGCTTTTTGTGAAACAAATCAAATGTGTTTGAAATCAATCCGATGTTTTTAAGAGCTTTTGTTTGCAATCCTGTTAGCCCCAGGTGACAAAATCCCACATTTCCGACGTGGACATCAATGCACATTTGACATTCCTAATATTAAACAAGTTTAAACTTCTAACCCATAATTTATTGTCGTAAATACTTCTGCGAAGATGCTTGATAGCCAGAAGGGTATTAACTATTACTTACAAATTTCTGCAGAGAATTGAAAATTGCCACAAAGAAAAAGGTTGATTAGGGTATTAGAAGCCTAATCAATTCCTTTACAATTGGACAGATTTCAATTTCTGAGTCAGTAGGCACCATAAAAGAATGAATTAACAGAGCAAGGCTTGAACAACATGGTCAGCAATGGGTAAGGAGGCTGACTGGAAGACTGTCCTCTTTCCCTTTGCTTGCTCTTTATTGATTTTGCCATTGCTCTCAGCTTCCCGGCTTGCTGTTAGACGGGTCCCTTTATGTTACTTCAGAAGATTCAATGTAGGTTTCTTGCAGACTGCGCGGCCACCTTCTTTGACATCTTTCTCCTGTTTGTATAAAAGTGCAACTATTAATTCTTTAAGGCGAGCAGGTGTTGAAATGGCAAAGAGACGGTATATGCAGATTATCCAAGTCACAGAATGGGGCATTCCCCTAATACAGGCCCCATTGCACTGGTGAAAGCGAGATCTATCCCATAATTGAATGTTTTGTGCGAAATAAAATCAATCTGAAGAAAAGCATACTGGAGTTACGAGATACTTTGTAATGGGGACATTCATTTAATTTACTTGTTTTAGTTTATTTAGTAATGATTTATATTTTAATAGACTAGAATTAAAATATTTATATTTTAGTTGTGGTTTATTGTATATGCATTTGCATATACAATTTTACCCAAAATATTATCTCTCTCCTAATAAAATACTACAATATAATCTCTCTCTAAAAAAAAAATATAAAAAATTACATCTCCCTTCACTTTTTCACTAAACCCAATACCAACACAAAACCCAATACCAAAAATATTTCAACACAAACACAACCTAGGAGTTATTATGCTTTATTAAGTTTTGGCCCATGAGCTTTTAGGGTTTTAGGGTTTGCTTATGACCTCTGTTCTCTAGTTAAGGTTGGTGAGAACCTTAAATCAATTAGACTGAAATAATAAAGTTTATTGGCTGCTGCCTCTTGCACTCAAAGTGTGTTTCCCCCTTCTCCTTGGCTTATTTCTTCTCTTCTTCCCTGTTCTTTCTTGAGCTTTCTATCTAATTCCTATTTCTCCACTATATTCCGCATCACTTTGTGCTTCTCATAACTCTAATAGCACCAAAAAAAACATATTAACTTACTTCCTACGTGGTTTAATTTTGATCTGCAGCTGAGATAGTAGGAGTATGGGGCTGGCGATATTTTCACCCAGATGCAGTGGACTGTGGTGATGGCAGTGCAATTTAAAGGTATCTTACTAGATAAAGATTTTGCCCAGAATTAATAATCTTCCCAATCAGTTTAGTGGGATAGTGACAAAATGTTATCCATACAGTGCCCCAAAAAATAGTATAGGCATCATATAACAGTTGCCAAATCACTATTACTCAGAACCGCTTTTTTCACTTACATCAATTTTAATGGAGTAATTCCTCCCAAGCAATGCAATTACATTTTCTAGTTCTAGGAATAGAAAGGATAGTATAGTCATCAGCTTGAGCCAGTATGGTCACTCTGATTTTTTTGCTATTCTTATGTTCTTTTTTTCTTTTTTCCTTTTTTTATAAGGCTTATTCTTACGTCCATCACGCTTCAACTGCTGAGTGCTACAGCTTCAATCAGTTCGAATATTCGATGATACTAAGCTTAACATGACAGGCTCAGCGAATCCACTTCCATCAAAGAAAAAAATGTATGATTTTAAGAGTAAACAGTTTGTTTTCCTTCCTTTCCTTAATTTTTTAGACAAAACTCTTAAGTTGTTATGTCACATAGAATAACAGAAATCAAATCTCCTGGGATCATAGTCACATACCTCTTTCTGCAGAGCATTAAGTGATCCGGAGGCAACAGAAAGCATCATTTTCCTGCTTCACCTTCATGTTTTGCCTCTCATGCTCCACTTGCTGGAGCTGTGATGAAAGTTGAAGCAAGTCAATGGTAGGCCCATTTTCACAGGAAGGGTGATCATTGGAATTCAAAACATCAGACCCTTGGAAAATTCCTTGTCCCATTTCAAAGTTGACAGCATCGCCACTATCTGATATCAGTATGCGACCAAGGTGATTTTCTTCTGCAGAATGCATTTCTGGTGAGGGGTACGTATTTGACACTCCATCAGAGGAAGGCTGTGAGCTTATTCCTAGGAACTTCTCGGAGGCTGGACCAATGCCATAATGAGGATGACTATTTGGCATGATCAGTGGACGAGCCATAGGAATTCCAGACGAATGGCTAGAGGAGTTCCGTGATTGAGATGACAGAAGAGAGAGAGCACAACCAGAATCTGAAATGCCTGATAATCCTTGAATGGTTGGTGCTCCATGAAAAATATTGAATTCTCCCCTTCCTATTGAGGTGCTGTGGAAAACCGAACGTGTACTAGAAGTTGGGCCTCCTATATCATGTGAATACTGAGTGATGTTTTCTGTAAAAATATTTCCTGTTGCAGTATTAGCTCCATTATCATGGAAAGGGGCGAACTGTTTTCCCATGTCTTGAGGGAAGAGCGATTTTGAATGCAGCTGCCCATTGGTCGCATGAATGGTTGACAGAGACCTATAGTCATTCCCATCTTCAACTTTTATATGCCTGGACCAGCCACTAGCTCCATATTTTTCAGGATCCAAATGGCAACTAGGGAGAATCTCTTGGCAGATGAAGGATGCTGGTGACAAAGGACTTCCCTCATATCTGCTGCTACTTCCAAGGCCTTCAGAGAGTTAAGAGTAACGTTAAAACATAATTCAGAGAATTTTATGACAAAACTACAACCATATAAAACAGGATTCAGGAATCGGCCTTCACAAGGAATGATTTACAGTAAGAGACTACAAATGGTCATAAGCGAGTGAGACGGAAATCGGATCAACGAAGTCAGAGCCACATAAATTTTATAGGACAAGAGCTAAAACATTGTTATCATGAACTTTGCTAAAACAGAGACTAGAACTTTTTTTTACTGCACTAGAGATTGCATATTATTGGATCACACAAGAAAAAAGTAGGTAACATATGTTACTAGCGTGTTATTAAGGATCTATAGACAGTGTCATAATTTAGCATATTGATGGTTGTAGATCAAATAAGAAAAAAAGGAAGAATGCTTGAACAAATTTGATTGCATATAAAACAGTGAGTGCTTAATTTAATTTTCACTTTTAAGTATGAAAAAAAGAGCAGAACCATATAGTAAAAAAGTGTGCACAACAAGAAGTCACAGATTGAATGTAATAAAGTGAAAGATATCTGGGATCTATTATTAATCCCCAAAAAATTCACTCTGATGCTGAACAACCCAAAGTAACATACTCAAAGAAAGCATTAGAAAAATATTAGATACTCAAAATTTTAACCATGTGAATAAGTTTCGATGAGCTGATTGTTTTTGTCCACAAAAAGATGTTTCATTCATACCAGCATATGATTGAAGTGACCTCCCGCCCCGCCCAGAGTGAATACCCATCTGAGGCTTTCTTCGACGCTCATTGTGGCCTGCAAGGCGTTTCCGGCAGCTGCGTTTACCATCATCAAATTCCGGTAGCAAATGAAACCTGGATAGTGTGCACAGCGGCAATAAGAAATATTACATTAGAACTGTCTCAAGGTTATGGCTTACAAGATTTAAGTTTTTAACAAAACGTACAATAACCAAGCTATTTTCCGAAATTGTAGATTTATCTTTTCAAAACCATGTCTAGAGTTACGAAGTCCTAGCCATCAACATGAGACAGCGAGATAGATCAATTAACATTGACTCCAAACAACAGGTCTTTACAGAAACCTACGAGGTTGGGTTCAATTAATTAACGTTTTTGGGATGGGAACGGAAAGAAGAGAGCAATAGGTGATCACAGATGATAGGACATCAAAAGGGGGGGGGGGAATGTCAGAGACTTCAGTATTGAGGAATCCTACGCTGAGAAACAAAGCACAAAATACATTTGAACAAACTCTATTTTGTGCTTTTTCCTGAGAAATGGAAAACGAATTATTTTTTTGAAGTTTAAAGTGAACGCTTAGCTTACCTGCTACACTGTTGACAAAACCTCTGTTCAATTCCATTCACGATAACTTTGGCAGTCTTCGAGTGAACCTCACAAACTTTATGCCTCTTGTGGTAGTCCTTAGAGGAGATGAGATCCTTATTACAGCCATAAACTTGGCAGAATGCAATTTGTGTATTCACTCCCGATGTTCTCACTCTCTTTGTAGGTGTAGATGATTCCGATGAAGATAAAACCGAAATTCCATTTGAAAATTTGGAATTAGAGGCAACTGGATGATCAGGAAGCCTCCCCAGCTTCAAATCAATAAAGGATGAATCTCGACTGTGCGAGTCCACCACAGAGCTTGAGAGCATCGAAGTGGAGTCATCTTCTGCAGAAAATGCATTTGGCATACCCATAAGTAGATTAAAATCTCTTCCCCCAGCAACCTGACTGCTCAGAACTTCACTAATCGAATTGTCAGCTACCTGTTTACCAATCATCTCCGGAAAACCCAATTGCCCGAAACCTTGAGTCTCAACAGCTTGTTCACCTGACACTAGCAAGTTGTTACCAAAACTAAATGCGCCTCTAAATTCCCAACCCAACGAGGCTTTTTTATTTCTCGTCTGTGAATTTGTAGGCGATATTGTTTCGTCAGATTCAAACCCCTTCCCTTCAGAAACGTAGTTCCAAGGCTCCATTTCATGTAACAGAATCGCTGTTTAAGAGACAGCACACGATGACGAACGCACTTCAGTTCAGGCACTTAGAAAGGGAAAAACAAAACTTTCTTGTACACTTCCTACAAACCAAGTTGAATTTTAACCTCTAAATCCCCTAGAGGGCATTAGCACTTGCACCGGTAACCATTGGAAAATCCTGATAATTACCGTACGCAAACCAAAAGGCCAACCTAAATACACAGAGAAGTTCCCCCCACAAACTCCCCCCCTTGAATCTTCGTATTCATGGCAATCTCAATTCCGCATAAACCACTAGGATTGGAGGAAAAAACTCGTCATTGGAAACCCAAACCCAGACACTAAACATAACAAAAGCTACAGAGATGCTGAACCCAATATGAATTCAACTGGAAAGTCAAGAATGCTCAATGCGAATACTTAATTAGTGGGAAACAAGGAACAAATTGAAGCATGAACACACTGCAGATACTTAAATAAGAAAGCTATTCAGAGAGTGAAAGGAAGGGACGACTCAAAGTCACCTAAATGATAGAGAGGTTTACTTTACCAATGCAGTGTGGAAAAGTTGAATGCAGGGTGGGGCTGAGGCAGACACAACTCAAAGTGAAAAGAGATAACAGTGTGTCCCAAACTCCATGGAAGATGTTGTGGTTGCTATTTTTGAAGAGAGAGAGACTGAGGGTGAACCAACATTGAAAATTTTTCTTCTTTTAACTTCCTTAATGCCTTGTTTTGTAAGTTGGAAACCGCAATTCCACACTTTATAAAAGTATAGTGGACCAGAAGATAAAAACAATGCACAAAAAGTCAGTGGTTGTAAGTAGGAAACCTCAGTGCAGTGGTTGTAAGTAGAAACCTCTCAGTTTCTTAAACCAATAAAAAAAACCTTAGTTCAACATTTATTATAAAATCCAAATTATTAAATTTTGAAAACAACTTGGAATATTAGAGATATGCCCCACTACTTTAAATAACTAAGAAAGTTGGGATCAAGTTGCAATTCTACATGAATGGGAGGGTAGAATTAGAAAAATAGACACAAACAACACATAACATTATATTATTTAATATTGTTTATATATGTCCATATAAAATTCAGGATAATATGTATTATACAATAAAATTTATATATTGTGTCTATCTTTCTTTGAATTCTATCGTATAATTCTGACATAAATTGTATTTTAATTTATATTATAAATTTTATCTTATAAAGTATTTCAATTTCAAAAAACAGTGTACCATATAAATAATAGAGTTTGATGCACAGACAAGAAAAAAAAAAAAAGCAAGGCCTAGTTGTGTAATTATGTTGGTGTTGGGATCTAGAAGACAAGCCCCGCACTCGAATTGCGCTGATACCTAACAGTCCCTGTCTTTGTAACTTGCGCGTGTAAAGCACCCTCTGACTAGGAGCTGGGAATCACAGTTATATAACAAATTTTACACCACCTTTTTTGGCTTTTGCCCTGAGCGAAAAACTAATTGGCGTAGTTCACCCATCGTTGACAACTCAGGCAGAGTGTGGGGTTCACATCCTTTATTGACGAGGAGATCGGTGGAAATTCCCCCCTTTGGATTTGGAGTATAGAGCCCCCTAAAGTTTAGGATTTATAGCAAATTATTATTTTAATTTTGTCGCATTAGATATATTTATCAAAGTCAGTAAAAAAAATAAGAAAATATTTGAATGAATATTATAATTAAAAAAATTATTTTATAAAAAAGATATTATTTTTTAATTTTTTAATTAAGTCCGAAATTTTAAGGTGTCAAAATTTTCACCAATGAAAGCCCCGATGTGTTTTAGTGTTAAATTTTTAGTTTTTTTTATATATATATATATATAAAAAGAGTGGTACTGAAATAAAAAACAATTTTAAAACAAAGAAACAAAACTTTGCAGATCTTATTTCTCCTCCTGTATATAAAATTTTCATCCAATTAACTAAAATTATATTATTTTAATAAAAAGGGAAAACTACATTTTTCACAAAAAAACTACCATAGGTTTTGCACTTTGCACCCTAGACTACCAATTTTGATACATTGCACCATTTTTCAAATTTTGAGACTAAAATGACGATAATGCTCTTGACCCATTTTGTATATATTAAAGATATTGTTGTCAATTTATTAATTTCTCAAGGATATTATTGTGAAATGGAGAGTGCAAAGTGTCAACATTGGTAGTTTGATGGTGCAATGTTTTAAAGATGGTAGTTTGGGGTGCAATATGTCACTACCCTGATAGTTTGTGGGTGGAAAGTGTATTTTCCCCTAATAGGAATGATATAACCCATTTGGGCTAGGAGGGGATCCCCACTTCCCATTAAGTGATAGACATTTTATAGAAATAATTAATAAGCTATCAATGAATAATAGCATCATTATCGCATTTACGCTGAAATAATACTTTAATCCAGCTGTTTGGTAATATATGATCTAGCTTTAGGGATGATCGAGAGTTGTGGTCGTGAAAAACAATAAATAAAAATAAAAATGGAACATTCAAAACTCAACTTGTCCCAGTTGGACCACAACCTAGCAGTCTCTTTAGACACGGTGAGTGTAATAATGCATATTCACGTGACGTAATATAGAAGAAGTAGGTGAAGTCATGGTGCTGTGAGCATGAAAGCTGCGTCATATAACAAAATTCATGTCAACCTACTCGTTGGGTAACACGGTCCCATCTCTTATTAATTACACGTACTTCTTTTTCTTTTGGTCTAATTGGATGTCGATGAGGTGCTTGTTGGCGCAATTACATGCATACAAGGACGAACCTACGCGGCGGCCGGGGGGGCGGGGGCGATTTTTTTTGCAAATTTTGTTGTATATAAGGGCAGGATTTCAAATTTTTATTTAATATAAGGATAAAATTGATAGTAATCTTTTTAATGGCCCCTTCAAAAAATTTGAAGAAATAAATATGAGGAAGAAAGAGAGAGAATAACTATTTTATAAGAGTGTGTCTTCTATTTTTTTTTAAAGAAAAAAAATAATAATAGTGTCTTTTTTTATATGGTTTTTTTCTGATTTTTTTATATTTATGAATTATTTACATAATAATGAAAATATTGGAATTTTGGAAATTTTGGGTACTAGGGTTTGTGAAAAAGTATAGTATTTTATGGAAAAGTAAGGAGAGAAGATTTAATTGAATAATATAATATTATTTTATAATTTAATGAGGAGAGAGAAATTATTTTATAATTATTTGAAAAAATTAGGGAGTGGAAAAATTGGGAAACAAACGACACGTTAATAATTTATATTGAAAAAAAGACATTCTGAGCCTTCAAATTATTAAAATAATCTCAAATCGAGACTTAACTACCACATTTGACACATCGAGCTCTAAAATTAACAATTTTATCAATTTACGCCTTTAAAAAATATTCAACCTTCAAAATTATGCCACTTGTTATAAATGAGTCAAGTATCATAATTTCGAATGTTAGATTTTATTTCAAAGTACAAATTTATTAATTTTAAAAATTTAGAAATTTAATAACTCAAAAATGATAATTGAGACTATATTCAATATACTTTTCTCCTTTTATTATTTTTACCCGGACACGGTAAATCCCCGGTTAAATTCATCCATCTTTTATGGTAACGAAAAACCAAATTACAATGGAAAAGCCTTTAATGTTAACTTCCCCCACCTCAAAAGAGACAAATATGTCAATAGAAAACTACTGTTCCTACGTCACTTCTTTCTGCCTCAAAGTAATTGGATTGGAATGCCTGCTGGCCTTTTTAAGTGTTTAGTCCCCACAGGTCGCCTGCCTATAAACTAGGTGGGGGTTAGAACTTAGAGGAGGTGGACCATAATTACTACCTAAAACCGATGGAATAATCAATGCCAAAACTAATACTACATTATATGTGGCCTACTTGGTGCAAATTCTCCATTAAATGCTACTTTTAGGCTTAGCCTCCTGATCAGTGGAATAATCATAGCCTACTAAGCCCCCTTTTTCGTGTTCAATTCTTTTAACCAGTTTTACTTACCAAAAAAAAAACTTTACCGGTTGTGGTCAAGTTGACAATTATATATATTGCACTATAGGGTTGCCTTTACTTTCTAGAGGGTTGCTCTCGTTTTACTCTTCAATTATAGTTGTTGTCACGTTTTGCTCTGCAATCCCCGATTACCATTTTTACCACGTTTACATTCATCAACTGTTGTGTTGATTTGAGACACTAAAGAAAGTTTGTTTGTCAAAATTTAAATTATATTTTCAAAATTTTGAGAATTTATTGTTTATTAAAGTTTGTGCTGTGAAGTGTGTTAGTGTAAATGTTGTGGATTTTGAAGTGTGTTTGGTTTGTCCGAAATTTTTGGGGTCCAAAGTTTAAACTGATAAGATAAAGTTCAAGGACCACAGTGAAACGAATTAAACTTTAGAGACCATTTAGAGAAAAGTTAAAATTTCATGGACTAGCCGGGATAAAAGCCATAAAATAATCTAAACTGATAAAATAATAATTCACGTGCTAAAAAAAAGCATTTTGTGTCTACAAAGAAGTTTAATTTGCATAGATAAGGAAGTGGTAAGATGTGGAAGGTAATTTCTGTCCAACTACCACACGGAACTTCTCCTTTTCGTTAATTAAAGTCTTTGATTCTGTTGGAAGAATTCCCCCAAAATAGTGTCTCTTCCAAGAGCTCTACAGCTCCACAATTCTTGGAATTTTTGGACCTCTAACAGGAACCTCCACGTTAATATGTTATAGCTGCAAGAGTGACGTCTCTTTTCTCTTGTCATCACCTAGCTAGCAGCTAGGGTAGCTGCCCGAAATGCAGCGAACGTTTAATGGTACTCTTCCCGTAACGACCCAAGGACAAGAACTAGCCACATCTGTGCTTTGACTTCAAAATGACTAGTCAATGTTACTTTTAAAGTCTCTTGGATCATTATAAAGCTCAGTTCAACCTAGTAAGGTCTCAATATGAGACTTGACCATTATAGAACTCATCTCTCATTCATTCTTTTCTCCCACTCTATGCGGGATTCGGGGTATCACACTTCCTTGAGTCGGAAGCTACAGCCCATGAGTCAAAATACTTGTTCAAAGTGTAGGCTAAAATTTGAAGAAAAATAAACAAAATATATGTTAAATTATATTGTGTAGCTGCTCGAAATGTAGCAAACTTTCGGTGGTACTCTTCTCTGAGTCAAAGGCAAAAGCCCATTACTCAAAATACTCTTGTGTTTAAAGTACTGTAGGATATAATTGGGAAAGAAATAAGCACAATATATATGTACTGTAATTTTATGTTAAAGTTTGGAATAGTCATGTAAATCATATAATATTTAATATTTATTTCTTTTTAAATTAAATTGTACTGTATAATTTAAATAAAAAATTGTATAAACATTCTTTTACTATTATTCGAGCCATATTTAGAGTTTAATATTTCTTATAAACATTTTAGGCCATTATTATTTGTTAAAATAATTATGAAATTTCACGGCCATGATACTCCAAACATAAAAAGCGTAGTGATAGGCTGATAGCTGCCTGCCTTGCCAAAAAAACTAAAGAAATTTTAGAAGACAGGCAGCCCCGGCTCATCCGCCATTGCTAGTGCCGCGTACCTTAAATTGATATCAATCGTTGTAACTACCAACCCTACGTGCCGACACTACATATACAGCACAATCACCATTATTACTATCCCCCCGACAGCTACCTTCGGTTGTCACAACTAATTACCACACTGCCACTGCTATTAAGACAAACCTTGGAAGTCGCTGGGTTTGAACTTTTTTCATCACTGAAGTTTAATTTATACCACACATGTCTTTGGACTTTTCTTTCATTTTTCTTTCAAATTTTTCTATCAATTCCGACCCAGCTCCTTAATAAAGAACTCCAAGGCAGTTGTCGGATTCCATATCATCTCCTATAATAACACTACACGCTCTAAATTTCATGTTAGCACGTCAGATAATTCATTTGCTTGCTTCGTCCCCGCGACACATCAACTTCAATTTTTTACACATGACATCACCCAAGTAGTCACTATCACCCTCTCACGTAGTCCCATTACCACCAATGCAATCCACACTAATATGTGAATTGATGAGTGGTAATGGAGGTGAAGGAAGGGAAAGTGTGGGAAAAAAAGAAGTTGGCGTGTCACAAGAACTAACGAGCAGATGGATTATCTGGTATGCTGACGTGGAATCTAGACGCGTGTAGCGTTATTATGGGAGGTAATATGGAGTTCGGCAACCACGTTGAAAATTCTCCGTTAAGGAGCTGAGTCGGAGTTGACAGAGAAGAACCTAAAAAAAATGAAGAAAAAATCCATAGACTTGTGTGGTACAAATTAAACCACAGAGACCATATTGTGAAAATGTCAAACACCAAGGATTGTCAGATATATTAACTATAGGGAAATTATTTTAAAAAGCCTAGCCTACACTCACTTTTTCACCGTGGACCAATCCTTAGCCTAATTTTGAAAATAATTCTTCAAATTTAATTTTTTTTTTATATAAAAAGAAAAAAAAAGGTTAGTAGTATCATTGTCTCAATCCACATTAATACTATCTTTAATCTTTATCTGTTATAATGTGGTATTCGTCAAGATTAAAACCCATAATGTCCGATGTGTTCTCTCTGGCCACCTTATTACCTAATTTTTTCAAAATTAGGTTACTTTCTTACCTAACCAACTTGGTTACAAGGGGCTTGCTTTTGCATTTATATCTTCCCTCTGAATTTGCCCAAAAGAAAACAACAAAGAAGGGGGTGGATGCCACCGGCCATGAAGCTGAGGGTGGGTATGAAGGGTGAAAAGGGAACAAAAAAGGTGGATGCCGCAGGCCACGAAGCTGAGGGCCAGAATACACACGTTGCTTAAATGCGCAGATGACAAGGCCATTACCCTCTGGTCAGTGAGTGAAAACGATGCCCAATGCGCCTCATTCACTTGTCCCTCTCAACAACGTAATTCAGCCTTGTCGAGTCTGAAAGGAGAAGATATGCAATGGAGGGACGGGGGAGGAGCTACTGAACAGAGTGGACCCACAACATTCAATTATCCCACAAGTTCAATTGTCCCAGAAGGCCAGGCTGAACACAGCTATATGCATTTTGGCACTGTCTTTAGTATCTTGTCCCAGCAAAACGAAGTCAGTGGGGAGAACCAAAACGACAAACTTTCCATCATCCATACATTTTTTTATTTTTTAAAGCTTACCCCCTTAATACCTATTGAATTTCAGTCTGCCCCCTTAAGCTCAAGCAGCCCAAGCTAACTCCTTTGAATTTTTTTAGAAGTTTGCCCCCCATTGATTATATCGATGGCTCCGCCACTGGTTGTAATTACAAGGTTTGAGAAATAAATACCAAACTCCTGATATTTTTTAGATGAAGAGGAAAAACTCAGCTCTATTGATATAATACTTACATAATGGACTATTGTAGCTTCTAAGACACACTAACCATTAGAGCAGCCTCAAAAAATTATTTCTACCTTAAAAGATTCCAACATAAAACTTTAAGAGAGCACACCCTATAACCCAAATCCAGATCACCTAGATTAACCCTTTAAGGTTTACTTAACTCTGCTTCAGAAATGAAGTAGGACAGGAGGAGGATTTAAGGAAGTACGTAGTATAATAGTCCCATTAGAAGTGGGGGAGAACTTTTCAATTTATGACGCCTAGGAAGTAGGAAGGGAACAAAGTCACAAACTACAAGGTACGACTAGGCTGCATGCGTCCTAAAGACTGAAAGTACCATGTCGAATTCCAGTAACCACTTTGATGTCCATTAAAAAGACACAAAAGAAAGAAACAATACATAATGCCAAATGCAAGTAGACACGTGTCGAATTCCAGTAACCCCTTTGATGTCCATTGCAAAGACACGAAAAGAAAGAAATAATACTTAATGCCAAATGCAAGTAGCTAGACACGTGACAATCTTTTCACAAGAGACCCTTCTATTGTCGTCCGTACAAATCGCGTGGCAGATCTAGAGTGTTCATCTTATAAAAGTAGAAATTGCCCCCCCACCTTGTACTTTCATGCGAATATCCAACAAATATATGAATTTATTAATTCGGTCAACTTTATTGGGGACTATCTGATCTTTAGCCCAAGTTGGATTATGTACGTGACCTCTTATTGGGACTCGGGAGAGCAATTTGATTTTTGAACTTCCGTACGTGGGTCTTTGATTTCTATAATGGATTGGAGGCCCAATCCGAACTATTAGTAAGCCCATGGATTATTAGCCCAACCAAGTCCATGAATAGCCCATGTTAAATTGTGTTATTTACTGGGCCAGGAAATTATACTTTGGGGCGAAGGAGGGCTTGATTTGACGTCTCTCAGCCTTTGGATCGAAGGTGGGTGGTGTTTTGGGGAGGAGGATGATTATCTTGTGACCCACCAACTCCATGGGGGTGGGATTGTCTGCACCCATAACCCAATCCCTATACCTTTGGTTTGGATCGAGTTCTTTATGGGCCACTTTGAGACTCCTCCAACTAAGTTGGTACAGAAGGCCCAAGAAAGCGGGCCCGCCTTTCTTCTTTCTTGTTCATTGTTCAGGAATTAATCTTAGGCTGCGTTTGCACCAAATATTTCACCAACTCCCAATAAAATACTACAATATAATCTCTCTCTCCCATAAAAAAATATAAAAAATTACAAAAAATATAAAAAATTACATCTCTCTTCACTTTTTCACTAAACCCAATACCAACACTAAACACAATACCAAAAATTTTACAACACAAACATAACCTTAGTGGAACAAATATGAATTGATAGGCCATTTTCCCCAGCTTGGGGGACGAACAGCTTGGGGGACGAACAATAAGACAGATAATAAGGATAGAATAGAGAAAAAGTAAAAAGATTTAGATATATAAGTATTAGTTATGTTCTAAAAGATCTACATCCATTATAAAAGTCATTTATAACTATATTATGAGTCCATACAGATTACAAAATATGATAAAAAAAATACAAAATAGAAAAACCTCCGAACGAAAATGTTGATTTCACATTGAATAATTGTGGCTGTCATTGATTGCCATGCCCATATCATTTGGTCTCCTCACGATGTAACACTGAGCACACGATCACCTACTAATATCTTCACAAGTGGTATTGATTTATTGAAAGGAAATTGATGTCGAAAGCCGAAAGCAACTCTGCAGAGTGTGTAGGCAATCTCAACACACTGTTTTTCACTGCTGAAGATTGATACACTGGCTATATATATAGATCATGTCTCTTCCGTCGTTTTAAATTACGTGTCTGACTACTTCTTGATTTGACTTTCTTCGTTGGAAGTGAAAGTATAATTCGATCACGATCACTGTATGCATGTGTTCAAGTCTATCTTTTTTTACAATACGCAAGTTTTTAAAGTTTCTCAGTTCCTTATTATATCACGTTTCAAATTTGAATTTTGCAGCTTCTTCTAAATGAAATAAGAAATTATTGGTGTGTCATTATCCCGAGAGAGAGAGAGAGAGAGAGATCATGTATCGATACAGCAGAGAAATAGGTTGTAAAATAATACTAAATCGAGAAATGGAAAACTTTTAGATGATTCTTTAAAGGAAGTGAGATCATTTTTTGTGAATGTTATAAGCTGGGAGTATGATACAAATTTCCGAACGTGATCAGTCACAGTGCAGTACTTAATCTTGATGTGGATTGAAGGGGGGAATCATAATTGAGAGGCACTTTCAAGCTTTTAGCATCATAGGGCCCATGGTGGCAGTTGAATTTTGTATCATCTCGAAGGAAGAAGTTGATCACCCTTTTGACTCGCTTCACTTGTCTGTGAAAATGACCCATTGAAGCAATGTTGTAAGAGTGGAGTAAAAATTCAATCGCCTTTTAATTACAAGCCCCACTAATTTCTTTCCTTCTTCTGAGGATGTCCAGTGACCCATGCCATTTGGCTGTACTCATAGGACCCACTTTCCATTATGATGAACATGGTATGTGATGTTCAAAAAGTTCATCTCGCACTAATAAATCTCGATTATTTAAAATTAGTATCTCCCACTTTGAGTATTAATTACGTAAATCAGGAGATTCGAACCAGCTTCATCAACGATATATATAGAAAGTATATATATTCACATGTCAATCGAGGCGATTTCTTCCTCAATTGACCGATGAATCGGATATTAAATTACTAAATATAAAAGGTCGATATGGATGGATGAAGTGTGCATTTTCTACTCCCTATTGGCTACAAGAACTAAAAGTATTTATTTTAAGGCCCTTCTCCACCAGTCTTGAATAAGGAGAATGGGATAGCTAGCTAGATGCCATTAACGCATGTTCTAATTAGGTGCTCCTCCCCTTAGTTCTCATTTTGAAAAAGATTCCCTTTCACGTCCATCCTATCGTCCTGGGAATTGAAGCACAATATTGATAGTGACCATTGAGAAACCCAGACTAAGAAAAGGTCCCTGAAAAGTAAACAGAAGAACCCAATTGACATTTTAGCGAAGAGCATGCAGTAATTAAGTATATATGTAAGCGAATATATCACTACAAAACCAGGCAATTTACACATTCTCTCACCATTACAAGAAGTAATCCTCTCTGAAATCTATCTGGCTCCGTCGACCCAAGGGAGATTCATGAACTTGCTTTCGAAAGTCTTTCCATTTCAAGAAAAGCTGAGTGAGGCAAACAATGCCAAAAATAAAGAAAAGCTGAACTGTAGATATCTCCGCATATCTAGTTATCTTCCATGGCTATTAGAATTCCGCTGTGGGTCTCATATTTTGTGCCCACAGTCAGACTCACAGGCTTTAGATTAAAGCTAGCTTTTCGTACAGTCTGACTCAGCTTATTTGTCGTCTGAAGTGACTCATGAAGTTAGTTTTTTTTTTTGTTCATCTGAATTCGCTTGTTTCTTTCGTCTTTGATGGGCGGAGCACAACAGAATTTCAAAAGGGTTCGTTTTTCCATTGAATTTGCATCTAACTTTGTGTATAATTTCATTAAAGCAACACTGTGGTGACTTATGTTAGATAATATAATTCAAATAATAAAATTTTTATCTTCCTCCAAACTTAAGTTTTTGAGATGAGTGGTAAATTTACATGGAATCAGAGTCAAAGTCCTGAGTACTTGACTTCGCACTCGACCCTAATTTTTAATTAAATATTACACGTATTTGGCCTCGCAACTAAAAGAGAGTCTGATCCACATGTAAAAGGAGTGTTAAAAAATATAACTCAAATAATAAAAAATTTCATTTCCTATCCGCTCAAACTTTTAAGAGGAGTACGCCTTATACATAAGAGCATTATTAGTAGCTTCTCTATTCTAGCTAAAAAGCTAGAATAGAGAACCAAAATAGTCAAATCACTAAAAATATGTGTTTTGCATCTTCTTTATTTTAAAAAAATTTAACTAAAAAATTTAACAAATGAACAGTGGTTATCTATTTTTAGATAACCACTATTCACTTCTTCATATTAAAATACTACTATAATTTCTCTTTCATTTCTCTCTCTCACTCTCTCTCTCATAAATTTATATTTTGCCCCCATTTCTTTTTGCATGTCACAAACCATTTCAAAGTTTTAGTCTAATAAATAATTATAAAATAATTTTTCCTTTCTTATTAAATAATTTTTTATCATAATAAATATAAAAAAATTCATTCTTCACTAATTTTAAAAATACGACAGTTGAAATAAAACAAAATTTTAAAAATATAACCGTTAGAAAAAGGTAATTTAAAAAATTTGAATTTTTAAGATAAGACAAATATTCAAAAATAAGATCGTTACGAATATTTAAAAATATAAAATATTAAAGAAATAATAAAGAAATCTTTAAAAAATAATATTTTAATATAATAGTAAAAATAGATTGTTAAAATAGAGAAGTTGCTGAAAATATTTTTAAAAAATTAGTAATTAAAATAAAAAAATATACTTTTTAATTAAAGTAAAGATGTAAATATGAATAAGTCGCTAATAATGCTCTATCCTCTGTCACTTTTTCTAAGTTGTATTTGTATATCTTCTTCTTCACGTATAAATGCGCATGTAACATCAAATGCTAAAGCCCATCTGCCGTCCCCAGAAAATTAATTCTGGTCACCATCACAGCGGGGCCAAGTCCAAGACTCCAACTAATTAGTAGTGAGTAACTAATTAGTAGTGAGTGCGCGGCCTACTTCTTGGCTTATATGCTTGATCCAGTTCAAACAGGGGTATTGAAGTTTGGCTCAACTAAATTATGAAAAGTAACCTCGCGAAGCAAAGTGAAATTATATTATAATTTTTTATTTTGTTAATAAAATTTTAATACGCAAATACATCCTTGCTCGATAGAAACTCAATAGGTTACCTGATCGACACGTGTTAAGCATACAACAGAGAGTATTCATTTTCCCAATGGTCAGATGGTGTGTTGCTTTACAGACACGTTTCTACTGCAGAGGATGTTTTTTTTTTCTTGGCACTGCAGAGGATGTAAGGAGGGAACACGTCTCAGTAAAATGTGGGGCTCCCTTCGGAGTTGCACAGAACAGTACGCAGGCCACTAAGGAGGGAACACGTCTCAGCATCACCGTGACTGTTACTGCTGGACAACTGACAAGCTGTTCTGGATAATCGGCCTCATAAAAGATAATTTAATATGAATTTTCTAATTCCAGTGCAGGCAAAAGTTTTTTTTTTCTTCAATTGCCTGAGTTTGGGTTAACCTTAGAGATTCTTCCCGAATTTGCAAACGTTTTTTTTCAAGTTTTTTTTTAGGATTCAAATATATTTATAGGATTATTATTAGGAATAAATGCAAAATTGGTCCCTGTGCTATACGCAAAAATCTATTTAGTCCATATGATATGAAAAACATTAATTTAGTCTCTGTAATTTCAGAAAGTGATAAAATCAGTTCCTGATAGAGGACCCAATAACAAACGAAAATATAATCACAGGTACTAAATCGATTCTTTTCATATCACAGGGATTAAAACGATTTTTGCGCATAGCACATGGACTGATTTTTCATTTATCCCTTATTATTAACATCTTAAGAATTCAAATACAAACATTATTATATTTAATACAATCTTCAATAACTTTTTATTTTTTTTATTTAACACAAATTTTCTCTTTCTATACTTTTTTATTAAATAATTACATCAAATTATTTCTCTCTCCACTTTACGCGAATACCTATAATACAATATTCAACATAAATATTCACAAATTTTTTAAAATCCTACAATTTTTTCCCAACACGAACACAATCTTGGTGCTTGCTTTTCTTCCCTTTTCTCTTTTGCTTTGTACAGGATTTCATCAACTTATGTCTGTTCGATTATCTACTTTCTACATTTCTTTTATGTTTTATTATAAGCAAATTTTTATAAGTGTTTGATTAGTCATATAATTTTCTATATTTTTGCTTATGTTATATTCTTAGCAATTTTTTTGGTCGAACTTAAATAATAGGTATGGTTAGAGACAGTTGTGTTTGAAGTTTGATATTAAGTTAATCAGTTTAATTAAATTTGTTAAATCCGTTCAAATTCGATGCACAAACACAGTCACCGATTATCACTAATTACCAAAAAAAAAGTAATTGGTCGGCATCCGAGTAAGTTTGAGGATTTAGTTCTACTTTCTATAAAAATAAAATTCATGGTTTAAATATTGCATGTCGTAAAGAATTGTTGTGTCTAAAGTTTGACGGTTCAACAAAATTTGATAGATCCGTTAAAACTCGATGAACAAGTATAGTCACTGATTATCACTAGTGACCAAAAAAGAAAAGAAAAAAAAAGCGATCCAATATTTTAACAAATAGGACAAAGCCAATTAATTTTTTTTCTCAGCCGCGAAAGCCAATTCATGAATGTTAATTAGGAAAAATACATTTTTCACCCACAAACTACCATATGTTTTGTACTTTGTACCTTAAACTATCAGTTTTGACACATTGCACCTTTTAACTACAAATTTTAGACATATTGCACTCCAAATTTGTAGACTAAAATGACGATAATGTCCTTATTCTATTTTACATATATTTAAGATATTGTTGTAAATTCATTAATTTTTTTAGGGTATTATTGTCAGATAGAGGGTACAAAGTGTTTACTATTAGTAGTTGGAGAATTGTTTTTTTAGGGTATTATTGATGTATTTTGGTAATTTTAAAATTAAATGTGATGATTTTCGTATTTCAGATATCTAATACAAGTAACAAAAAATTTAAAAAAACTATAACGAATAATCTCCCCTTTCACTTTTTTACCAATACCTATACATGATATTGCCCTAACCCACCACAATATATAATGTGCTCCTCAAATTAATTTAATAGCAAGACATTCCTCTTTCATATTATTGTATATAGAAAGGATCCTATACTTCTACTTAACATTAGTCAAACATGAAGCCTTAATTAGTAAGAGCATTCACAACGACTATTCTACATAACATCAGTCAAGCTTTAATTTGTCATTATTTCACAAAGGGATTCATTAATTTTTAAATTTCTATAGAAGAAGGAGCTAGCTTTAACTGAGATTAATTATACAATTTTACTTCTTGGTAATTAATTTAGGTTGTAATTAGTAGGATATTGAAGGGTTAAGATATACATAAACAGAAATTAATTCCAAGTCCTATTGCAACATTAGCTATATGGTATATGTACCCTGTAGGTGTCTTCTCTCTAGTAGTTCCATATAAAGCCCGTTATAGGGATTGCCATATTCTTGTAAGTTTGAAGAACTACGGTCTCGAAAGCCTCCTAGCTAGCTACTTCAAGCCAAACATTAATTCTACTTCATAAAAAAAACTATAACGAATTATTTCTTCTGCAGACAAATTAGAATTTACGTTTTGACCTAAACAAGACATAACATAACGGAAATAAAGAAAAGAAAGAAAGAACAGAGGTTATGGCTCATCACTTAAGAAGGAAAATACATGGGATATATTGGTATATCAGGCATTAAAGGAATCCATTGCCGAGGATCCGACACGTGTGAAACCAAAAGCATGTCACTTTTAAGGTTGGTGGTGAGATCCGATGGACATTACCCTGTAAAAACGACACTAAATTCGTGGTTAATATTATGGTGCTTATATTTATAATTTATGTCAGATGAGGTCAGCGGAAGTTTGTAGAGGGATGATACAGTGAAAAACATGGGCAATGGATTGGAGTGAAACAGATCAAAACCTACGTGTAGCTACTTCTCAATATACGCAAAAAAGTACAAAGATAAAGGCGGATGTAAACACCAAAACACAACGCCAACTTTTTTCTCAGGTTTTCCATTTCTCTTAAACTGTTCCTTTCTTATCCCTTTTGGTGCCCTAAACACATACTATTTGAGAAAGATTGCTCATCCTTTAACCAAGACTGGGAAAGAGTGTGTCTTGGAGAAAGAGAGAGAGAGAGAGAGAGAGAGAGAGAGAGAATAGCTAGAGATGGGAAGGGGAAGAGTTGAGCTTAAGAGAATAGAGAACAAAATCAATAGGCAGGTGACTTTTGCTAAGAGAAGAAATGGGCTGCTCAAGAAGGCGTATGAGCTCTCAGTTCTCTGTGACGCTGAGGTTGCTCTCATCATTTTCTCCAGCCGTGGCAAGCTCTATGAGTTCTGTAGCAGCGATAGGTATATCACTCTCTCTCTCTCGCACACGCTCTTTCTTCTTTTCTTTTTTTTCTCCTCTTCACATTTTCTCACTCAAAACTCTCTTCGTTTAAGTGTCTTTATGTCTTAATATCACGATATGTATATATGTATTACTGTCTCTTTTTGCTAGTTTAATGGGTGTTTGTGACTTGTTTTTCTCCAAGATCTGTCCTTGTGTGGTGCAGCTTGTTCCATTTTGGCCTTTTGAATAGAAGAAACTAGTGTCCTTGATCTCTAGCTCCCATTCTCTTTACCTGTGATTTTATTAAATTACCTGGTTTAGATTTTGATCTGTTTCTCTTCACCAGCTTCCATTTTTTTGGATTAAGTGAAAGTGGAGCTATTTATATATCGTTTTCTTGAAGTTCTGTGATTCTTATTAGGTTTTATTCTTCATTAATTTTTCTCAAAACAAAAAATTCATCAACTTAAGAAGAATCTTCGGAGTTTTTAGTGATTGATAATCTTACTAATTCAAGAAATATAAGATCCTTTTCATTGCAGATGTTTGTAACCTATTTATAATTTCTCTCTCTCTCTCTCTCTCAATGGAAACTAGGTTATAAGCTGAAATGATCAAAAAATGATTCTGAGATTCGAACTTTGGTCCACCGGGCTTGTTTAGCGATCTGAATAACTGGGTTATTTTGAAAGCTTAAGCCTATTATTTCCAATTTGTTGATTATCCAAAACAACGCCGGAGCAACTTGATCACCAAATTATCATGTCACTAGACTAAAGGAGTTATCAGCAATACTTACATAATAAAATAGATTATTACCAGTACTGTTTTACTGTTATGATTCGGCGTCAGAGATGTGATGTTTGACTTGTAAGTGGGCAATTAAGAATTTTTCAGAGAGAGAGAGAGATGGCCGCAGCCTGTTCTTCTAAAGCTGCAATTTTTAACGAACTCTTATACCCAGTGTGGAACGCTTTAGTTTTGTATACAAAATATTTTCTCCAGTGGAAATAAAGAAACAATGGGCCTTTGTTTCTTCTAATTTCTAATCTGTATTATTTTGTTTGTCTAACTTCAAAGTTAAAAACCCTATTCGGAACAGCCGTATCCAGAAAATTAAGTTATCTTGTTTTTTGTGTTTTGGGTGCAGTATCCAACCGCCTATGTTAATGCTTAAAGCTGCTTTGTGATATATAGTGATTATTCGAACACAAAAATGCTATTAGCTGTGCTGTGGTGTCTACGTACATTGCCTCTTTTTTGTTATCGGATATTGGTTTATTAACTGCAAAAAGTGCAGAAATTTGCATTTTTAAGGCTTTTTTAATCCTCCGATCGATCTGGTATTAGAACTTGAAAGCTACAATGAGGTGGCGGAGAATTCTTTAGTGTGAAACAGAAAATTATGGGTCCCAAAAAGAAATTCAGACACAGTAAGTTAGATTCAAGAGAATGCTTTCTTACCTCTAGGGGTGATTAGTATCTTAGATATTTAGAACTGCCATCAAATAGTGTGTTCCTGCCTTGTAAGTCGATTCAATAAGTTTCTTTATCATGTTAAAAGCTTTGTGCGTTGTATTTTTTTTTTATCAATGAGCTTTACCATTTGGAGAGTGACACCAGTTATTGTGTGAGTGGAGAGTGTGTGTGAGTACACGGTTGAGATTAGATTATGTGAAATCTAATGGCTGAAACAATGTCACGTCAATTAATGAAACCGGATCGGTTTCACAGGCCGGGTTCATTAATTGAATTGACATTGTTTCAGCCATTAGATTTCACACAATCTAATCTCAGCCGTGTACTCACACACTCACACACACACTCCACTCACACAATAACTTTTGTATTTGGAGAGTCACCTTGGAGAAGCAACCTACTTAATGTAGTTTTTCTGCATACAAAGCAGCTAGGGCGTTATACGAACAAAATCAACACGAGCATTATTTTTATTCTGAAGAACTTCAAAGGAGTTACTAGATTCAGTTGTCACTATCTCTTTCAAATTTTGGTATAAGACATTTTGGATAATTCGAAAAATTGGGGAATCAAGAGTTTATCATTGTTTCATTAGGAAAAAAAAGAGAATGCATTTCTTCTTGAATATGTCGATTAAGTACCAAGAAGTATTCATTGGATTATGTTTGCAGATGATATTTCTAAAGAAAAGCCTTAGGCTTAAAGAATATCATTGCCTAATTGGTATGGAGATCAAGAAAAACTATTGTAGGAATCACTAAAACTTCTATATATGTATGAAAATAATTAATAGCTGGATATATGTCTTTATAGTCTCTCGATCTCAATCGGAAAAGAGAAGTAATGATGACGAAGTTATATACGAGTGAAGTAGGCCCACAAATTCTTACTAAGTAGATTGAATCTCTTTTAAATGACTTTAAGGAGTTTAATTTAAAAATATATTGACCGATCATTTTGAAGTTTAGTGCTAAGGTTTTCACTTAGTACTTGAGGTATTACAAACTAGATGATGACATTTAGAGTAGAAGTTGAATCAAACTAGATGATGACATCTAGAGTAGGATCACTTGAATCAAACTAGATCATGACATTTAGAGTCGGATCAGCTGAATCAAACTAGCTAGATCATGACATTTAGAGTAGAAGTTGGAGAAGCCATGTCATGTTGAACTTCAATTCCACGGGTTGCTGCAATATTTCTCCAGGCCGTTGACATGCTGCTACTCAAGCCTGAGCTTTTAGCTTAGCCAATGACTGTAGAGTCTTAAAAAGTTTTAGGATCCACCCTTCTTATTAGTGAGGTAACTAGCGAATTATAGGAAGAAACAACTCCGCCAAGTGGAGAGAAAGCAAGCTCAAACCCACGAAAATGCTGTACATGTCGGCCAATATCTCACCAAGAGTTTTGACCTTCTAAAATAATCAAGAATAATAGACAAGTTACATTACTTCACTGTTGAGGACCAGTAAACCAATTCCATGATACTCACGAGTATGATGAGAACAAATGTTCAAAGACAAGTCACTCTTCACAAAAAGGCACTCAAAAATTGACCACGTAAGTAGTGGATGATTTTGGCTTTCCGTTATAAATAAATATCTCTCATTAGCTTGAAGACGATTAGGTGATGCAGAGAAGTGAGAGATCGCATAGGAAGACGAGGGATTGTTTAATTTTCGAAATACTGTGGAAGAAAAGATGAGGAAGATCTTATTCCATTACCATAATGAAGATGCTAGCTAGTCTTAGAGAAGCTCTGATATTATAAAGCAACAAATATATCTTAGTTGCATGAAAGAATTTCCTCATTGTGCCTGGTAAGAAGATTGTATATTCATATACACTAGGTGTGAAACACGGTTTAGACTCTAAACTTACCTAAAAGGAGTGAATAGTAAGTTAAAAAATTACAGCAAAAACTAATATACCCTAATGCGGAAAACCAAATATATATAAAACTGAACACAATGGATACAAAGCCAACACTGTACACTTAAGAACTAACACTAGGAAAAATTGATCACAAGATTGAGAAAGATTAAGGGGGTATTAACATATTTAATCCTTATGACTAACATCATATATGGTATTACTATTGAGTTTGTCTTGGATTCGGGTGCAATAATCAAGATCGAGTGCAGTACTCCATATAAGATAGGATAGAGGTTGATCGATACTCAACTTGTGTAATACTTAACCTTGCCTTTCGTGAAAGAGTTAGGTTGAAAGAGTAACCGACCTTTTTCAAAAAAAGAAGGCCCCAGAAGCAGCACTTTGCACTCTAATTTTTTTTTTTCTCTTGAAGCCTACTCTAGCACTTCAATGCATGCAAAAGTTCTGCAAAACGTCAAGTGACCCAAGGAAAAAGACTGAAAGATTGGTGTGACTGACATGGACTTCTAGATATATTTAATATTGTCTAGATTATAGCTTATATGTATTTTTTGTCTTGATTATGGTTCCACTACTGAATGCATGACAAGGTGCAGAATATGACTTTTCCTTGAGGAAGTACGAGTATTCGAGTGATTCCTTCTAGATATATAACAAATGTGCAGTTCATATATTTCCTTAATGCATTAGCTTTCTAAACTCTTCTATAACGGCCTATATAATATATATATGATATAAGGTCATGATGATCGATCTATTCAATGATCATGAGCATTGCATGCCATATTTCATCTTTTTCGTTAAAATCATTTTTCTTTATTTTGGGAATTGAGCTATGCGAATATATATGGTCTGCTTGCAAATTTCGATGTGGCGTAGGAACTCTCCTATAACTTCGTCTCTGCCCACCACAGCACTAACATTGTTTTTATATAGTCGTTAAACTTTGTAGTCCAATTTATTTGTAACTGGTGGGGCTTTTCAATGTTTGCCTTTTGGGTCGGTGTCAAATAAAAAGAAAAATTCTTTTTGTAGCCTTTTAAGAGGTAGAGTACGTTTCTTTGCATGTACTTGGTGTATGGTTTTCTTGGGAGTTTAAAGCTATCTTACAATTGTCGCTAAAACGTTCTACTTGAGGTAGGCCTGAGCTGGTTACAATAAGTCGATGTTTGTTGCTCTCTTGTAATGGTTTTGCTCAATGTTGCTATTTCTGTACTGCCTATATACCCAAGGAATGATTTCATTCATACAAGGAAAAAATGTATTAGCTAGAGCTGTGAGTTTTTATTTTTATATTTCATATTTTTTAATTTCGTGATGTTATTCTGAGTCAGGGTTGTGAATCTTCGAGATATTAAGGCTATGTTTGATTGAGTTCTCAAAACCGTTTTTGTTTTTTGTGTTTTTTGGAAGTACTGTATATTCTTTTGGAATTGGTAAAAAATGTGTTAAAAGTTGTTGGAATTTGTAAAAAGTTATTGAGATTGTTGAAAAAGTATTGGAATTGATGAAAAAATTATTGGGATTGATGAAAATGTATTGAAATTGATGAAAAAGTGAGTGAGAAGTTTTTGAAAACTTTTTGAGATATGAAACAAACATAACCTAAGTTTGAGAGGACAAATGATTCTCTCGGTTTCTTTGTTGCTTTATTTAAAAACTCGAAGCCTATTTCAAATGTGAATCATACCTTACTCGGAGGATTAAAAATAGATAATGATCAGGAATTACTGCTGAGTGTTGACTGTTCATATGTTTCCAAGATCCTTTGACGTGATGTCCTTACTATATATATATATATATATATATGTTAACCCATAATTATATAGTCCCGTATCAAAGTTCAGAATGCATGACTTTGATAAATGACTTCATTGGTATTGGAGTTTTGAATATGCATGCATGGTATGATGGGATCCTCTTGCTCCAGTAATGAACTCTTTCTTAATTATATCCTTTTACTTAATTTAATAATGCAGCAAAGATTTTCTCATTAGCATTTACGTTTTATGGATCTGTAATTCTAGCTGCTAAACGAAGGTGCTCATTATGGAATTCGATCTTTCTTGTGTCTTAGTATGATCAAAACCCTCGAAAGGTACCAAAAGTGCAGTTACAGTGCACAGGAAGCCAGCCGACCAGTCAATGAGACTCAGGTAGCTTGATATTTTCTTGTTATGCCGCTGAGGATGAGACATTTTCTCTTCTGGAAAGTATCACTAAGCACAGTAATAAAACTGCCCAGAGTTTATCACGAAAGGAAAAAAATATGCTTTTAAATTAATTTTGCTACTCCTTCAACTTCTCTGTAGTATATATGCATGGCACACAACACTTGGTTCCCCTAACTTTTTCCCCAGTTCGATGTTCTTCATGCCATGCACTAACCTTAGGTTCTATTAGAACTATAACGTATTTCTTTTGGCACCATTATTCAAAGACGTTATGTCTAAAAGTTATGGTTGCCATATATGCAAGCAGATCTGCTACCAGGAATATTTGAGGCTAAAAGCAAAAGTTGAGGTCCTACAGAGATCTCAGAGGTAATCTATATAGTTGTTATTTTTGCAAATTTGTGCCGACCTTTTACTTAACTTTGTTGGCACATTCATGGTTTTAATAAGCTGTTACTGTTCAAAGTTCAAGCTGGTAGTTGTCAGTGTTGTTATATATGTGCTTATTGAACAACCTTTCCAAGTAGCTAGCAAGATTAATGGTAGAATTTATGTGGAGTTCTTGATTGAATGCTGTAGAAATCTCCTTGGGGAAGATTTGGGCCCATTGAATACATCAGAGCTGGAGCAACTCGAGAATCAACTAGAGTCATCGTTGAGGCAAATTAGGTCAACAAAGGTAAGAATTTATGTAAGCTCATACATTGCAGTCAACCTCATTGGAAACAATTAATCGTCAACCAATTCGGTACTGTGTCAAGAATTGTAGCCTACGCATCCTAACAAAGTCATCTTTTTTTATTTTCACCACCTTTTAGTCATCAAGCAAAATAAATAGGTCGCAAACATAAGGGAAGGTCTACTCATCCTAAGAATTCTTGAAGCCAACTTAAATTATCCCTTAGGTTTAGGATTTTTCGTTTTGCTTTTGGTAATTAGGTAAGTAATAAAAGAATATATGCCAACATATACAAATACTGTTTAGTCACCGTAGGCATGACCAAGCTAATTATACCAGAACAAGGGTAAACAGCGGTACCCAAGGCAACTCGAGTTGTTTGGGTTCCTGATGGAATACATGCTGGCCAGCCTGTTCAGGTTGGTTGACCTCCAATGTGAGCCATTGGACTGCCCAAGCTCTAGCCCTGTCCAACCTATACGTTGTGTCATCATTGCTGATTACCATCAGAACTAGGTTTTTGGATGAGATAAGAACAACATTGATCTTAGCAGATGATGACATGATGTTCCTTTCTCCATCCCCATTACAATTTTTTATTGCTCATATTAACGCGTGAAACATTTTCTAACCTTTGATACATGATTTTCAGACTCAATTCATGCTTGATCAGCTTGCTGATCTTCAAAATAGGGTATGTGTCTCTCAGCACGTCTGTTATATGCTTCTATACCACACTCTGCTGATATATGCTGCCATATGTGGTTCAGGAACAAATGCTGGTGGAAGCTAACAAAACCTTGAGGAGTAAGGTACCAATTCCAACACAAACGTTGTTGAGCCGTTTATCATACTCTCTTGCCACTAGCGTACTCCTGGTTTGGCCTTCTACATAAAAGGATGCACTGTGACTGAATCGTCCCTATATTACAGTGGGAACAAAGCAATGCAGAGATTCCCCTTCGACTGGCATGGGAAGCTGGAGGTCAGAGCAATCAATATAACGGCCTTCCTCCTCAATCAGAGGTGTTCTTTCAACCTTTGGGAGGCAACTCGACTCTGCAAATTGGGTACATTTGCCCTTCCCATATGCAATAATACTAGTCATATTATTGTCCCTTCCATCCATGAATAATATTCCTCCCCTTTTTCTTTCTCTGTTTTACTGAATTTTCACTGGTTACACAGCTATAATCCAGTGGGTTCAGAGGAGATGAATGTTGGAGCTTCCACTCAAAATGCCAATGGGTTCCTTCCTGGGTGGATGCTTTGACCTGGATCTTGCGCAACAATAAGTAAAACGGTTTGGTACATCGACGTATATGTACCAAAGGTTTTAGTATTTGACCATTTCGTTTGTAGTCCAAGTTGTAATTATTATTGAAGACAGCAATAATCAAACATCTGTGAGGAACCATGAGACAAATGTATTACTATATCACAAACCAATCGAAACAGTTTGTGTGACATGTATGGGTTGTTTTCGTGGAGAAGTTAGTGTGAAACATTCTGGTCAATGGCTACCTTAAATCATTGGTTAGCATCTGAAATTTTTCATGGATACCATACGAATGCATAATGACATGCCGCTATCGAAGGCCAGGGTGCCGGTAGACTTCCAGGGCGCAGGAGTTCTTGCTGTAATGGAGGTAAGTTGAACCTTCGCATGGACTCTAACCAAAATAGAACTGTAGACAACTTTCTGGTTCTCAACATAGAACAACATAGTGAGCCTTCAGTTTGGGCCTAAGGCCCTATGTCCAATGCTAGCCTAGGTTAATGGGCCTAATAGCTAATGGGTCAAGGAGGAGAAAAATGTTCGAATAAAAAATTACACAGTTTTTTTCCCTTTTAAATTACAGCCCCATTCTCATGCACTCTCCCAAATATTTCCACTCAATTTTAACAGATCTATTAAGGTGATGCTTGTTTCCCCAACTATTCGGGACATAAAAATTTCCAGCAAAATAAATACATACTAACATTTTTAACTTTTACACCTACACACTTTACTTTTCACAAATCCCAATAAATCTTAATATAATAAAAATTTCCAAAATTTCGGAAATATTCTCTAAAACTTTGACAAAAATATACCTTAAATATTTCATCCGCGTGTCCAAATACTCTTCTGATTTAATAGGACAAAGTCTCTGGGCTCTGCTGGGTTATGGTCCACAGGAACAATGAGTAGCTATAAAAAATTGGGCCCAGCCGTGCATGTGGGCCAGGAACTTTAAACTTTGCGTACCCACTTCATTACTGCAAAAGCATTATTTCTAGGTTTAATTGATTTCAATCGATTAAAAGCAGCTCAAACCAATACAGCTCCTCCTACGTGCATATATGCGCATGAATTGAACAGAGAGAGATAGAGTTCAAGGCATTAGGCTCTGAGTTAGTATATATGCTTTTTGCACTTTTAGAAAAGCTATTTCTTTTGAAGAAAAAAAACTTTGAAAGCCATGAAATCCACTGAAAACTTTGGCAAAGTTGTCAAGTCGAATACTATATATAACCTGATTGTTAATGATTGTCTGCTTAAAATCTGACCAACTCCATGATTAGAGGATGTTGATCTTAGGTGGATTTGAATTTTCTCTCCAAATAAGGAGCTAAAGAGCTTCAAAACGAAAACAGTGAACCTTACTAAACACGGGGATTAACGTTGATTATATAACCTAGAAGGGGGATTTGGTGATTTGGCGCAAGCAAGTTGAGAACACACTTATTATTCAACAGACGCTAATCACGTCCATAAGTCATCTGGGTACGTTAATTAGGGCCATTCCCTAAATGGAAAGTTTAAAACTCGTGAGGCTGCGGCGTCCACTTAATTAGAATCAGCGAAGCTCACTCATCCTAATATAATACACACACACACATATATATCCTTTTTGGTATATTTCGTCCATGAAATTGAGGAACAATTATAATAAAAATAAAGATAAATATAAATATACTTTTCATTCATTCATTATCGGAAAGATATTTTTGACACGAGGTTGCATCTTAAATTATCAGTTTTGACACATTATACCCTTCATCTACTATTAGACACTTTGCACTCAGATTAGGAAAAAAAAGACACCCACTTTGATGTATTGCACTCTCCAACTACCAATGTTTGACATTTTGTACATTCTGTTTGACAATAATATTATCGAAATTAACTTAATGAATTGACAACAAAAGGTGAGTTAAAAGAATTATCGTTATTTTAATCTAAAAATTTGACATAGGGGGTAAAGTATCTAAGATTAGTAGCTAGAGAATGCAATGTGTTAAGATTGTTAGTTTAATGTGAAATGCGTTGAACCCATGTAGTACTTGATTGGCAAAAAATGTATTTATCCCTAAAAATATTGTAAAATTTCTCAAAATTATCCCCCATTAATATTCTTCTATAATTTAATGTAAAAGTCTCAATTAAAATATTTCGGGGAAAAAAATAAACGAAGAAGTAAGAAGGGACAGATCAGGAGTAGATCTCCCCCACGGTGACCGAGCTTCTTCCCCGCGGTCTCCTTCTTTTCTAATTTTTTTTTTTTTTCAGGTTTTACTTTTTGGAATTTTTATATTTGACATTTTTAAACCAATAGGTAATAAACGACAAAACGAAAAACATGACAAAAAAGTTCTCTCAAGGCTATTATTGTGAAAACGAATTGGCCGTGTAAAGGAAGGCATGTTACTCATGACATGTCAGCAAATAATGAAGGCTTCTCTTTTTTTTTTTTCTTTGGAGTAGTTGTTTCCCACCTTATGAGAATATTGCACTTTCTGCAGGCAATAAAAGATTTTTCTGGATCAAATTTTTATTTAGAATTATAAATACACATTTTGTATTTTTTTTTTTGAATTTTTCAAAACCTTGCGGGCTACGATTGGGAAAGGTTTCGGTCATTAAACAGATCCTAACAGGGTGCTGATGTGGTCGACACGAATTTCATCGATGATCCAGATTGTATTAAATAATATATTAATTACTGAATTTTTATTTATTTTTTCTTCTTTTTTTTAACTCCATCATTAATGCATTGATAATTCAATCTAGACCATTTATGAAATTCATTAATGGGATAGTAATAACACTACTAAGAAACTAAACTTTTTCCGTCTTGCCTCCCCTTGGCAGCTTTTTGACGCATGCATCGATCCATACATTTAGGGTTTTCATGGATTTCACATTCGGTACACTTGCGTATTTTATGGGAAGTCACCTATAAGACATAGGTCCCACAACATCCATCCAATTACAAAGTGCTACGTTAGTTAGAGCCTTCTAGAGACCAATGGCTTTTCTCTTAAGAGTTCTAGCTAGGTTTGTGTGTTTCAATATCTTATGCATGGCACAACCCCCCGTGTAAACTGGAACAACATAGGACCCGTATTTTTCTAGTAATTGCAAACTGATCCTCGACATGGACGAGGTAGATTCCATGCAGTTTCTAGTTCCTACATTGGAGGGCATGATTTTTTGTTTTACGAAGTAAAATTTATAGAAAATCTACATATATGGTTCCGGATATAAATAGGTTAATACCAATGCACAGAGGTTAAAGCGCCGGAGCAGTCTATAAACAGTGTAGCATGGAACACACCGTAGCCAAGCAAACGAAAAGGTTCGCTGCTTACAACAAAAATAAACTTAAGAGGTTCACTGTTCGTACGCTCTCCCTGAGAGCTGGACGAAGAAACACATTAACATGTACGAACAGCGGCAGGGGGCCCCATGGCCAACATATATATTTGGCTTCGTGCCCCAGACAGATATAGAGAGTGATAGTGAGAGAGGCTGAGTGACAAATCTAGTAAGCTACTGTCGAACAAGTCTTTCAGCCAATCACAACTCGACAACGTTTTAGATGAAACTGCTCTGGTTTTCCAATCCCACCTATCCTCCCCCATCAAACCCAGCCCCCATTTTCCGAGTGGTTTTCAACTTTTCTATAAATATACACGGAGTCGCGCTCCCTTTCGCTTCCACAGTCCACACTTGCACTGTCTTAGCCAGACAGCTTTCGGGCAAACACTTCAGCTACAGAGTGACAGAGAGACTCTCTCTCTCTCTCTCTCTCTCTCTCTCCGTTTTTCCTTCTGGGTTGAATTCGCAAAGAAAGATCGAGAATTATGGGGAGAGGAAGGGTTCAGTTGAAGCGGATCGAGAACAAGATCAACAGGCAGGTCACTTTCTCAAAGAGAAGGTCGGGGTTGCTGAAGAAAGCCCATGAGATCTCGGTGCTTTGTGATGCCGAGGTGGCTTTGATTGTGTTCTCTACCAAAGGGAAGCTCTTTGAGTACTCGACGGATTCCTGGTAAAGATGTTTCTTCTGTTTTCTGCTCTCTTTTTGTATTCTTCATGGTCTCATTTCCTAGTGGGAATTTATCTTTTGGGGGCTCGCTGAAATGCTCAGGATTAGGGAAGCTAGCTAGTTCATGTTCTCTCTCTTCTTCTTCTTCTTCTTTTTAACCTTTTGGTGTGTGAATTTTACAAGTTCGTTGCATTCCCGAGTATTGGGAGACATGAAAACCTTTTTGCTGATCCACCGCCACTACCACCACCAAAGGGCAAACTGTCTTTCCGGCCCAGAGATGGAAAGAGAGAGAGAGAGAGAGAGAGAGACCAAAGAAATCTCTGGCGAAGATGCTTTTGGTGAACGTATATTGTACCTCCATTCTGGTCATGCTTGTCGCTGTATATCACCTGACTCGCAGTGAAGTGATTTCACCGGGCCACAATACGTCCTTTGCCTTACTGGATTCATGGTTTGAATTCCACACACTAAAATAAGAACAAAAGAAAATTTCTATTTAAAAATCCTCCAATAGAAAGTATATTTTGTCTTGAACTTCATGAATATATGCGAAAAGACTTCAAGCTGTTCGATCAAGAATAGTTCCTTTTAATTTATAAGGTATATTCAGAACATATTTAGACTGATCTGATTAATATCAGAAAGCATATTTCAACTTTATTTAAAGAGAGAAAGAAGATTATATTGTTTCACTGGCGTTCAAAATAACAAGAAAATAATGCTAATAATCATATCCTCAGTAAAACGAAAAAATAGCATTAACAGTAGAGCCAGCGAAAGAAATAGGGAGGGCGGAGAGAGAGAGCAGAAAAATCACAAGAAAATGAAAAGGAAGCATAGGGTTCTCTGGTACTTGATTCTTTTCTTCACTCTTCTAGATGACAAAACCTTAATCCGGAAAAAGTTATGATTTTATGAAGCTATTTCATCTGCTTTTCTTTTTCATTGAAGTGTCATAAGTAGTATTCATGATTCTCAGTATTTGTAATTTTTTGTAATTAATCTGTCTATATTTTGTATGCTTTTGATTGTACCTTTTGTTATCCGAAATGCTTTTGAGTTGTACCTGCTGAGAAACCTCAAACTTAGGTATTCTCACCCTGTTCATATCCCAAGGCTTGTCTGCATGCCGAGGTACCGAGGAAATGACAACTTACTGTTTAGACTTTTGTATTGGCTGAACTACCCTAGAGAGGACTAGAAAGCTATGATGTTAATTTTGAATGGGCCTTTTTATTAGAAAGCTATGAGAGGAGTAGGTCTTCGTCGTTAATTTCCTTGAAGTTATAGTACAAATTTTGTCTTCACTATTGGTTTAACCTATAAAAATAGCTTAGATGGTCAGATTAAAAACAATAAAATGAAAAATATAAACTAGAATGTCGAGATTTTAAGCTAGAAATTACATGTACTATTACTCACCTTTTATTTCCCAAAATCAATAAATTTTTTTGAAAGTTGATAGCCTATATATGTGCTGTATGAATGCATTTGCACGATTTGGATTTATAAGCATTCTGTTCCTTCAATGAAAAGCCAAAGTAAGATTCAATTGCATTTGAGAGGACGTTGTCCTATTAGGGTAATTCAACTTGCTCTTTGTCCTTTCTCTAAGAGACTAGTTGGCAACCTCGAATGATATAAGATTCAATATTGATAGAGTCAAAATAACCTATTGACATGATAGGCTCTTACAACCAGTAAGAGCTAAAAAAAAAGCATGTAAATAAGCATGCAGGTACGTACGTACGTACAGTTTTCTGAAACTAGGCGCCAAATTATTCGAAATTTATGAAGTTCACATAAAGGCCTTCAGCTGTCGGATAATTTGTTTTGGGCTGTCAGCTTCGGCAGTCTCTTGTGGTTGAATCTACCAATAAAGGCCCTTATATGTCTTACAAATCACAAAGATTTCACCATGGCTTGTTCCTTATAGTCGTAGGCTGCCTGCAGAAATAGTACTTATCCGACGGCATTAAATTCATTGTTGAATGTAGTCACTGGCCGGGTCAAGTGTAAGACAACTTAGAAGATTGTTTAAAGCCTCACCCTTACTAAGGTGTTGTTCGGTTATGTTGTATTTTGAAGATTTTTTGTGTTTTGAGAATTTTTATGTGAGGTTAATTTTATTGGTATGCGTGTTGTTGTTATTTTTATGTTGTGTTAAAAATGATGTTTGGTTGTAAAATATTTTGTATTCTGAGAATTCAAAAAAATCCTGAGGATTTTGTTTGGCCGAACAGCCCCTAAGGCTCCAAAAAGAGCATATATATATATATTTGTGTTGTAGATGATCCAAGAAATAAAAAAATACCTGAACTAAGGAAAAAAAAGGAATGACAAGATACAATCTCTCCATATATTTTTTTATCATGAGTAGATTGTCTTTTTACTCATCATCGAGTAGGGCTGAACAAATGTGGGCCGGAACAGACCGGGCTGACCTAAATCGACCGATTTTGGGCTAGCCCAGTTCGACTGGCGGCCCAAATTTTGAGATAACCGACTGGGTCGGTTCGACTCACGGTTATGGGCGCTCAGAACCGTGGGCCGAACCGAGGGTATTTTGGGATTTTACGTTTTTTTTTTATATTAAGTCTTCCACAATTTCCCTTTACGCAATTTTCTTTCCCCCGACGCCTCCCCTCCTTCACACTTCACCCCTTTCTTCTCAAAAGTGAAGCCCTAGCCGCCCCCAACCCCGTCGGTGTCTCTCTCTCTCTCACAGTCGAAACCATGTATAGCTTTTCTTGAATCTCTTGGCTCAGCTCCATGCGATGCAGAGCCCATTCCTCAGTCGTAGCAATCGTGCCCGTTTCGGCATTGATTTCCTCTGAGCTCATCATCACGAGCTCTTCTTCTCCTAACTTGCCTCGACCAGGCACTTCCAGGCCAAAAGGTGAGTCTATATAGGTAGCACCAATTGGGCTTGCCTTCTCCGAACCAACATTGATTCCACCGCTCTCCACGAAAGCCTTTCTCTTCCTTATCAGTGGAACTAGCATCGATTCCACCGCTCTTCCGAGTCTAGTTGTTTCTTTCTCAGTTCTTTAGCTTCGTTGAGTTGCTTGTGGAACAACGGAGTAAGCACGGGCAAGAAGTCTGGAAGCTTTGGTAAGCTTATCAGCATGATGCCCTTTAGTACGCTTTCCGAAGCAAAGACATATGAGAATGCTACAAATTGTAAATTTGTAAGCCTACATTTGCTCATCACCTCGACGAACCCTTTCTCTGAAGCCTCTTTCTAGAGCCTCTTTATGTGGTTTTCGAGCGCCCATTTCCGTATCCAACTGGGCCCAAACCGACCGAATCGGGCCGACCCCTGAACTTGGTCGGCCCGGCAGGTTCTCCAAACGGCGGTTCGGCCGTCGGTTGGGAAATTAGTAGAACCGAATCAGTCGGTTCGAAGCACGGTTTGGGCTCAAAACCGAACCGACTGGTCGGTTTTCAGCCCTATCATTGAGTGATATGTTTTGCTCAGCCCTCGTAATCCTTTTTCAGATATCCAAACTCTGCTCAGAGCGAAAAAAATATCTTATAAATTTCTTAACTCTGCAAGTTATGGGATCATTATATGGAAGCTCTATAACAAACAATTAATGGAGCCTTTGAATATTTTATGTTAAATACAATAATTTTCAAATAAATTTAACTATTTTATATTAAAATTTATATAAATGCCTACTAATTTATACGGCCTTAGGCCTCGCTTGAGCCGGCCTCAGTAGGTGTGTATTTGTTTTTTCTTTTGTAGTTAATACGTCTATAAACCTTGTTTTTATTGTTGTGCAGTAATTACATTTTCTATGGCAAGGGAGTCCTCCCATCTCGCATATATATATATACACACACATGGTGCTGTTCAAGTATATATATAAGAAGAATGTACGCCGAAATAGTTTCACGCTTTATTCTTTTCGCCTCTTTTCTTTTGTACTAAACTTCAATAGAAACTACAATGTTGGGGCTGTTGCTTCTCCGTCCAATGGTGAGCGAGGGTTTATCAAGTATACTTTTCCTAAATATTCCTTGGTTCCAAATGCCTGCAGTATCACATCATAACCCGATACAATAGGGTTTATTTATTATACTATGACCGGAAAAAGTGTGGACTAGAGGGGTTGTAGCAAGGCCAAAATCATTCTTGTAGTTGGCCTCGTATTCGTTGTTTGTAATTTCTTGTTGTTTTTCACCTCATCATGTCCTTTGCCATCATAATCTGCTGTTTTGGAGAATATATGATATGTTCCAAATTTATCTGTTTTACAGTTCAAACCCCTATCTATATATGCCCTTGATTAAAAGTTTGATTCTCCTTGCTACAGCATGGAAAGGATCCTTGAAAGGTATGAGAGATATTCATATGCAGAGAGGCAGCTTCTTGCAAATGATCTTGAACAAAATGTATGCCCCACTTATCCCTTGATAAAATTTTGCATGCCATCTTTCTTTTTAGCTCTATTGATTTCTTCGAAATCGAAATGCCATCGACTTGGCATTCACTAAAGCTTCCAATTGTGTTGGTATAGGGGTGCTTAAAGGGGAAGTTAAAAAGATTATAGCCTTGTTTATAACTTAACCTTAAACCTTTTCTAGGGAAGCTGGACTCTGGAACACGCAAAGCTTAAGGCTAGGATGGAGGTTTTACAAAAAAATCAAAAGTACAAACTTGAATTACAAACTCACTTTCTGATTGCGCGTTGTGCATATATATTGAAAAACACAAAAGAGCAACGATTACTTTCTACCTTGTCTTACAGGCATTTCATGGGAGAAGGACTCGATTCCTTGGGTCTAAAAGAGCTTCAAAATTTGGAACAACAGCTTGATTCTGCTCTTAAACACATTAGGACCAGAAAGGTAAAATCATTGCACTAATAGACGTTATTGGTGCTGCAGTTTTATCCCCAGTTATATCTAGGCGAAAAAATCTGAGAATCTCTCACTTGCAGAACCAACTTATGTACGAATCCATTTCAGAGCTTCATAGAAAGGTAGGCCCCAGCTGTCTCACGTTGTAGCATTACTAATTGATTCAACTTCAGTAATGGGAAACAGTTATCTTAGATCAAGTTCATACCATTATTTACGTTTTTGATTCTCTATGCTGAAGCTAAAATCCTTACTGCTCTGATTGATTCCTCGGTGATAATGTCCTTTGATAGAGAACGGAATTTCACATTTAGTACACACTAGTGAATTGAGTGAGTCAACCATTGAACTCAATATCGTTGTTTAATGGGTCATCTAGCTAACTGCGTTACCTGACAGGATAAGGCTTTGCGGGAGCAAAACAACATGCTTGAAAAGAAGGTGACCTTTTAATAATACCAAATGCATATCTCATTCCATTCTGCTTAATTAGCTCCTGTAGTTTCAACCGATATTAAAAGGTATGTTGCACGATACGTTTTGAGCCAACACCAGGTAAAGGAGAAAGAAAAGGAACTAGCCCAACAGGCACAATGGGAGCAGCAAAATCATACCCTTGACTCATCCTGCAGCGTCCTTCCACAGCCTATGCAGCCCTTGAACATCGGGTTAGCCTCTCTCTCTCTCTCACATCACATGCTTGTTCTGTCTTCTGCCCGATCGTGTGCATCCAGTGTATATGTTTGTATACGAGCATGTGGTGGTAGGTTGTCTCTGCATGCCTGTCCTAATTAATGCCAAGCGTAAACAATGAAATTATGGGAGACTAGCTAAAATGCCAAAAGAAAACTACTATTCATGAGTTAGCGATGCTTAAGTACCAAAAAAACAAAGAGAACTAAAATGGGTAAATATCTATGCAATGCAGCAGGTCTTACCGAGCAGGAGGCAATGAAAGAGAGGACGGAGGAAGTACTCCACCTCAACATCGAGCCATTGCGCTTCTGCCCTCTTGGATGCTTGGCCATCTTAATCCATAGGCCAGTAAATATATTATCATTTATCTAGTACGTGTATAAAATAATCGTTCTAGTAGATATGGATGATCAGGACCTAATATAATCTCCGACATAAAATGTCCTGATATAGTAATTAATGCTTGCTAGAACTGTCCTAAAATGCCTGTATCTATTTTGAGTTTTGTGCAATTTAAGCTATTTTCTAGGTAATAGTACTGACCCATCGTTATGCATCAGTAACTGCTGTGGCCGAATTTTATACCAAGGAAACTCTATAGAATGTATGGCAGTTACTTTTGTCGGTTTGGAATCACATGCAAAGGCAGCATGTGGACTTGCTATATACTCCCCATACTCAGTAATGATCGGTTACTATAAATAGCCATATGTGTCCATGTACACTTCAAAAACTAGGTCAGAGATGGTATCTTGGAATATTGGTAGTTTCGAAAGAGGGCAACTTTCGATACCACAGGGTTCCTGAACACCCTTTTATCGTCTTTATTAGCCCTCTTTCATTCAAGATTCAGGCAGAGTCCACAAAACGACAAGTACTGTGCAGTCTGTGCACGTGAATCCCTATACCTTCACGTTGCTTTAAGCGTTCAGACATCTTAGTTAATATCTAACAACCAAAATTCTTTGTGCGTGTTTTTATTTGTATAATTCCAAGAGTTGCTAGCTCCTGTTTGTCTATTATTGAGTCTTTTAGCTTCTTCCCTTCCGGGGCTCCACTCTGGAATAAGCTTTTCTGGGTTACCCTCAGGCTCCAGTGGATCATCCGTAGTGTTTCTGACCTGTGTAAAGAGCCCCCTACCTAGATTAGCATCGAAAGATTCCCTTTTTGGCTCAATAAAAGCTGCAAATTCCCGCGGTTTTATAAGCAGGTTCCCCGTATGTAACTATACCATGGTCACTACGGAATTAGGGGTGGCGGTTATGCCTCCCACTGCCACTACTAATGACGGTGATGAATATGTTATCACCGGCATCGGTGGTTACATATAACCGGGCCCAGCAGTAGAGGTAGCACCGGTGGCGGTGGTAGTGAACCGCTACCACCGCTGGGCCCGATTTTTGGGACGTTTTTGGTCCATTTGAACCTTTTTTTTGGGCCTTTTTGGGCCATTTGGAATATAGTGAAAATTGTGTCTAAATATGTAGGTCATATTATTGATCCCCATGACAATAATTAAGTTTAATCATGAAGATTCTTATCATATGACCTTTTTCTATATGCTCAATTTTTTTAGAATGATCATATCCAATATTTGATCATTCTCAATTAAAACACAAACGTAATTTTAATTTTCACTTACAAGTTACAAAACTACAACAAAATTAAGAAATTTTCAAATACAAGTTAGAAAACTTACAAGTTAACCAAACTACAACAATACATAATACAAGACAACACTATAAAATTACTAAAATACAACATTATACATACATGATACATCAAATAAATATTGTTAAAATAAAATAGCATAAAAGGACTAAAAGGTGGGGCAAGTGCAACATGCGTCCTACTCCATCTCGATCTTCAACAACCTTAGTGTAGTGCTGTCATACCGAAGACTCGCATGAGTTCTTCCTCTTTTTAAGTGGAGGAAGTGGTGGTAACCCACGTGAATCAGACCCAGTTGTTTACACACTCTCCGTAGGAGTGGCTCGGCAAGATTGAGAAGGTGTAGTAGCCACACTATTACCTATCACGTTAGAAGTGTGACTAGTTTCACTTCCCAATCGAGTCTCACTATTAGGAGTACGTGATTGTATCAAATTCATCTGAAAATAAAGAAAACAAAAAATAATTCAAGTGTAAAATAATTTGAGAAGCTACATTGATCAAATTTTGATTTAACAAATAAATAAAAATGTTGGTCAATTCAAAATAGCTTTAGATGAGATCATAGTAAATTACAACCACCTACACAATAGAAGTTAGCAAAAATTGGCCTTTTTGATGTATGCTTTAGAGTTTAAATGGATTGAAAATCTTTAAAAATGTAGTTTTTAAAAACAAAACATAACATCAAATTCAATTCAAATTAAACAATTTGTCAAACCAAATAACCAATCAAATATATCTTTTGAATCCAAACCAATTGCTCCAATTCGATCTCATCCTCCAACAGATTCACAAACCATAAGCATCCAAACCAATTTAAATCTCATTCTCCAGCAGATTCATAAACCACAAGCATCCAAACTAATTTAAATCTCATCCTCCAACAGATTCACAAACCACAAGTATCCAAGTCCATCCTCCAACAGACAACAGTTTCATAAACCCTAAAGCAATTTAAGTTACTGAATTTTATATATGGATGAGATAGAAAGACATACCTGATACCACAATCAAATAAGCAACAAAACTTTGTTAAATAACCCACTGAAACCTACGATTAAGAGCATAATATGTTCAACAATGGAACGATATATATATACAAGCTATTGAGAGGTAAAAAGAGAGAGAGAATTTGTGGACTTACCGTGAGCTTGAGCCAAAGAGATGAACGCAAGTGAGCCTGAGCCGATTCAAACAACTTGGGAAAAAGGGATGAGATTTGAATGAGATAGAGAGCCTGAGGGGGAAAGAGATATTTACAGTGGTTGTTGGCTGAAGAAAAAGAGATAAACACGAGAGAGAGAGTAGCAAGAGAAATTGAGAAAAGGAAAGAGAGTTACCATGAGACACCGAGGCTGAGATCGACGGTGGTAGACGGCTAATAGCAAGGTGCACTGGGTCGGAGGGGCGTCGGGAGTGCACCTTGCCTGAGGCTGAGGTATCGGGGAGGCAGGCTGGCAGGGCAGACAATTAGGCAAACTCGGGGGAGGGGGGATCGGGGCTGTATAACATTAAAAAAACCCTAAGGCTAAACGATGTCGTATAACATTTTTTTTTAAAAACGGTTCTAGCGCGGTTTTACCGCCTCCGCTACTTGGTAAAAATAGCAACCGCCTCCTACTAAGCGCGGAGCAGTGGTCGGTGGCGGTACCGGTACCATCGGTACCGATGAACACCTCTACTCGGAATCTCCCACTCTAATGTGGTCCGTGTGCATTAGTCTCTACTAATGGAGTCGTTATTGTACCTTCCGGCTTTTGTTCCAAGAATTCCCGGTGTTTTTCTCGGCACTCATGTCGGTCTTTCTCCTTGGAAGGGTTAGGGCAGTTGGACTAACTGTTAGAATATAAATTGTCTAAGTCTCATATTGGTTAAGAATGTTCTTTGTGCGTTGGGTTCTAAAAAAGATCATTTTATGTACAAGTTAAACACACCTTGATAAATAAAGATATAGTCATTTAGGCTTTCTACGGTAGACATAGGTCTCCCCAGATCGAACCACCTTAAGTCATTTTTCTCTCTTTCTCTCATATTATTTCAACATGGTATCAGAGCCATTTCGATCCTCTAGCCCAGTTTGGCTCAGGTTGGCCAGCAATCTTGTTGGCTCAGCTCGGTCTAGTTCAGGCTTAGTCCAGTCTAGCCTAGTTTAGTGCTTTTCTTTATCCTTCTGGCGCCCATTCGACATCATTCTAGCAAACTTCTGGCATCTTCTCTCAGGTCTTCTGGCAACTTTCCGATATCACTTCGGCGACCTTCCAGCATCTTCTCTTGAGCATTACGACGCCCCGTCCGGCATCACTTCAACGACTTTTGGTGCTCATTCCAGCATTACTCCGGCGACTTTCCAGCTTCCTGAATCACTTCGGCGACCTTCTGACATCTTTTTTTGGACTTTCTAGTGCCCAGTCTAACATTCCTCTGGCGATCTCCACATTTCAACCATCTTCAGGCGATTGTCCGCTCTTCTTCAATCAAATTCGGACGATCTTCAGGCAATCATTCGTCCCCTTTTTGGCCATATTCAGGCGTCATTAATTGATGTATCCAGCATTCCGATCACCGTTCGTCGGATCTTGTCTCTATCACGACCCCCTGTCGGATCTTATGACGCTGCCTTGTACAGTGGATCTTGTCTTTGCCCGATCCCGGTAGGATCTTAGACGTCATGGTCATCCTATTTGCAAACTCAAGTTGGTATCAATAATAACCATCTTGAGTTTGATGGAGGCTTTAGAAACGACTTAAGGTGGTTCGATCTAGGGAGACCTACGTCCACCGTAGAGAGCCTAAAGGGCTACATATTTATTTATCAAGGTGTGTTTAAATTGTACATAAAAGGACATTCTTGTAAGACCCAATGCACAAAGAACTCACATTCTCAACCAATGTGACACTTAGACAATTTATATTCTAATACCCTCCCAACTCTCGAATGGAAAGGCAAAACAAGTAGCGACCAACTATGGAAGACTGGAATCCATCTTTAAAAAGAAAGCAAAGACTTGTGGAGAACCTCTAGCTATGAAGGCTCAGTCAGGGCAATCTTTCAATAGATTTTAAGCGCTTACTTCATTACATGATGATGAAGGTAGAGGTTGTGGGGATGCAGATGACGATGAGAGTGAGGTTGAGCACTTTTCCAAGAGCACTTTTTCTACTATCCCAATTTGGTTCCGGCTTTAATTTGAACGTTCCATTGATGTTGAGGAAACTTGAAGGTATGAAATACCTTGGCAGCCTAGCTAATTAGAAACCCCTTGCATCTTGATGGCCCTACTACGACTTTGAGAGTTAGAACTTGTTTCGAACTTCAACCGGATAAAGATGTACCAAAATCATTGGTCATGGACCTGGGTAGTGGAGTTACAACCCCGGTGGAAGTGGAGTTTTTGGTCATACAACCACAAAATGCCCTCGTGCTCATGTAATCAAGCATCAAGAGAAGAAGAGGAAGGAAAATGAAAGCGCAACTAAGGAGCTACCAACTTCCGAATTGAAAGGCAAAACAATTGAGGAGCGACCAAACTGGAATCCGTCTTCAAGTAAGAAAGCAAAGACTCGTGGAGAACCTCTGGCTACAAAGGCTCAGTCAGGGCAATCTCTCAGTAGATTTGAAGCCCTTACTTCATTACGTGATGATGAAGGTAGAGGTTGTGGGGATGAAGAAGATGATGAGGGTGAGGTCAAGCACTTTCCCCCTTATTCACATAAATGTGAAATTTGTCATGTGCTGAGTCCAAAGTCTAATACGAAAGCTTTGAGAGATAAAGACAGCAAGATGAAAGACTAGCATAGTTATACCTATCAGAAGACCCCTAGATTAACCCTTTTAGGATGAATATTGTACCTTGGCTATGCCAATCATTACTGTAATATCATTTTACTTGTAAATGGTTAAGTGCCATCAAGGGTATTAAGTTACCCTTTTGCTTGTTTTGGACTTATTGTTGTCTATCTTGTTTTTTTTGGGATTAATGAAACTACTTCTCATGATTTACCCAAAAGAATAATTCTGTAGCATAAGCCATGCAGATTTTGTATATAAAAAAATGGACATGAATTTCATATCAATAGGAGTAGTACTTAATTGGAAGGCTTAATTATTTTAACAATTCACTTCTCGAAAGTGCCAAGTGATCACTCACGGAAAACCTTAAAAAAAATCAGCACAACTCATCCGGTACTATTCGATTAGCTGGATGTTATATGCAATGGCATTCCACTTCAATATTGGATGCAAACGTACTTCGCTTTCAGAACGAAGACATTACTAATGAATTATTTCAAGGGTGGGTGAGGTTACGTACCCACGACGATCTTTACAAGACGGTAAATGGTCTCGTATTGTACATATATAGAGCAGAAAGACGTGTGGTAAAGGGTTTCTGGAGATACATCTTTTTCTGCCATCAGATGTGAGAAAATTGAGCCACGAAAATCCATTACAAAATTCTCTCAAATATCAACCAAATGTTAACTTCTAGAGTAATAATGAGGAGATCCATTATACCGAACAAGGATAGCAATCTCACATTAATTTTTAATTAATTACAGATCAACACATTGTAATGTGAATCTAATATATATGTGTGTATTAAATCTCATATATATGTATTATAGTTAAGAATTTGATGGCTTAAGCTCCGATTAAAGAGGAGCTTTTAGGAGTTTTTGGTGTTTGCATGTTAAACATTTGGTCATTTTAAAATTTTGAGCTAACAAAATAATCTATTTTACCGTCAAATCATCTCTTTCTATTATAATAAATATATAAATAATAATTTAAATTATTTATATAGTTATTTTTCATTAATTCTCATAAAATAAAATTTTAAAACTCTCAAAATTTTAGCTTAAAAACTCTAAAGAGTAACTTTCTTGACAGATTATAGGACTGCAAGGAAAAACTTACTGTGGCCAGTTTTATGGGGTGTTATTCTTTTTCTTTCTCCAGTTTCTAACTTTAATTAAGTTGTGTTTGTATTGTAAAATTTTATCACTCTTAAAATTTTAACACAATAAAGTATTAAAATATAATCGCTCTCTTTCCCATCAAATCATTATTTTTCACTAAAAATAATATAAAAAAATATCTCTCTTTATTTATTTATTTTACTAAACCCAATAACTAAAATTTTAACAACAATCAAATTTTCGAAACAAAACGTTTCCTAATCGAATCTGGGGAGTGGGAGTGCGTACCCATCAAGGTTACAGACACGAACACGATTCCTACAGGGCCTCATAGATTTTGAGGAAGTCAACATGATTGAGCAAACCTAGGGGCAGTGCATTGTCATACAGTTTTTGCAGAACTTCAAGAGACAGCTGTATAAATGTTTAATTCCTAATCCAAACAAAAGCTAGCAGTCTGCAGCATGTCACATCTGCCTTAAACTCGGCCTTCACATTTCACGACATGACATCTTTTACCTTAGTTTGGGCTTGTCCGGCAATTTTAAATTCTGAAGATTTTTTTAAATATTGAGAATAACATCACTTAAAAATAACTACTGCACGCATATTAATAAAGTTAACATCACCTAAAAATTCTCAAAACACAAAAAATTCTTAAAATACTCCATCACCGAACAACCTATTTATTTTCTTCAACACATTTTTTTAATGCCACCCCATAAAGCTGACCTTGCCTGCATATTATTCTCTTATTCACCAATATATCTACCGAACTCAATTCTGGTCTATACAAGATCTCACTCGTATGTCATATCCAGATAACACTAAATTAATATAAATGGCTCCAATATTCTTTAACAATATCCCTTTTGCATTAGTTCTTAGCAGTTTCTTGAGGTTTTTGAAGGAGTTAATCAGAAATTATTATTCCATATAAAACGTGCGGAAACATTTAAGAATTCATGTATATATTAAAAAAAACATATACAAATCCTAATCAGATTGGCCTATGGAGGTACAACTACATGGTTAGCACGTTCGTAGAAGAGACCCACAACGAAGAAACAAGAATAATGTGTCCGACTTTGAAAGAGACGAGCTCAAAAGTCTAGAAAACAATGGCCACGATGATCACGACACTCAAGTAACTCAAGTTGGCCTTCCTTATATAAACGTAGCCGGCTATTTTCCACCAACAAAGCCTTCTGCAGAACATCGGATATTTATATATGGGCAGGAAACGAGTTAGGGTGGCGTGTTTGTCTTTCTGCCGTGCCCCGGCGGCCTGTTTCCGAATATGGTCACCGCCTGTTCGATCCAAGCCCACCGCTAACTCCATTAACGCAGCCCAGAAAACCGAGTTTTTGGGCAGTGGAAGGGAGGACGACTTCAGCACCGACACTGATCACAGCGCGAAAGCTGGGGAGGTAATTGGTAATAAGATAATGATTGTGGTTGATTCCAGCCTTGAAGCTAAGGGAGCTCTTGAATGGGCACTCTCACACACAGTTCAAAGCCAGGATACCGTCATTCTTGTTCATGTGTCCAACCTCTCCAAACAAGGTGAGATGACGAATTTCGTCGCGTTCGTAATTTGTAGAATTCATTTGAGACAAAGAAGCCTAAGGTGCTCTCAGGCTTACTGCTGCAGGGTCTAACGGGAAGGGTAATCTAAGGGCTTATGAACTTCTCTACTCCCAGAAAGATTTGTGCGAAACCAGAAGGCCAGGGGTATGTCATCCTGAATCTGCAAGTTTCTTCCTATTCTTTTCATTTATCGATCATTAATATTTCAAGTCAACGAGAGTTAAGGGGGCATCCATGATTGCAAATACTAATCATTTGATTAGCTGCTAATTAAGACAAATTAATCATAAAGGAATATATTCTACGTAAGGAAATGACAAGTTAGTCCTTGGATTCTAATCCCAGTTTTGTCCCTAGCTGTTTATATAATTTACTAAGATTTAAAAGTCCTGTATGGGTTTATGATTTTTATTTCTGATAGGTGCAAGTTGAGATAGCTTTGCTTGAAGGAAGGGAAAAGGCCGGTCCAATGATAGTGGAGGAAGCAAAGCGACAAAGAGTTTCACTGCTGGTTGTGGGCCAAAGAAAGCAACCATCCAATAGGTTATGGTGCCTAATCAGGAAGAGATTGGCAGGAAAGAGGAACCGCGATGGGGTTGTGGAACACTGTATCCAGAACGCTTCCTGCATGACGATTGCAGTGAGAAGGAAGAGCGAGAAGCTTGGTGGATATTTGATCACAACTAAGCGTCACAAAAATTTTTGGCTTTTGGCTTGATACTTGTGTGAGATCTTTCAGTGGTAATGTCAAAGACTCAATGAGCTTGGGCCATTTGTGGGAGTTCTGACTGTAAAATGTAAATCTTTTTTTTTTCTTTACAAGAAAGGAATTTTAAGAAACACATGGGTTGTTGTAAATTCCTTTTTTGTGGGTTTTGTTGTAAAAACTTTAAGCTGTCAAACTAAAGTGCAAACTATAATTTCATGGCTACGTTAAATACGAGTCTCTATTTCCTGCTTAAATCATACAGTGCAAGAAAGTAGAGGAACAAATTGAATTTGCTCAGAAGATTGAAGCTTTCACTTCTCTTGTTTGAAGCGGTTCTAAAACTGACAAAAGCTAGTAAAATTGGAGAACAAGGGTTCTACTGCCATTTTTTTTTTGTCTATTTCTATTGTGGAAATCTGTAATCCTACAAAATCGTATCATGAATACAGCATGTAGTTATGAGGCCGTCTATCTTCTAGCTAGGCATTCAAAGAGAAAGCTTCCCCATGGATCAAAATTTTCTTTCCTAGGGTCTTCATCTCCAATTGTTACTTCCTTCTTTTCCTTCTGCTTTTTCCTTTCTGGTCAATGTAAATTTGGACCCTTTGTGGGTAGATTGATAGATAAACCCATACCACTGTACAAATTGTAGGGCCAGGACTCACTTGCCAACACTGAGATGTGGAGAACGGTAAGTATGTTTGTATGCAATTCGGTGGAGCTGATCATATCCTGCAAGCACCCCAGCCCCTGCTACACCCAGAAGCATATTTGCCCCAACTCCTCGGAACAGTGCTGTGAAACCCTCGAGGCGAGTGATCTCACAAAAAGCATGAATGGAATTACGGTACTTGAAAGGTTGTCCAGAGGTCATCATCATTCTCCGTCGCACCGTGTCGAAGGGATAGGCACATACACCAGAGACTGTTGTGACACTCCAACCCAAGAGGAAACTAGCAAAGAAATTCCCCTACAGAGACAGAAAAAACGTTAAAAACCCTTATATTTCATTTTTTTTGTTTGCATGGTGCATCAAAGAATAGACAGAGATCTCAAGTACACGGTTCCAGAAATGTAGATAGCTACCTCAAAAGGCCCAACTAAAACAATCGGCTTCATGGTGTCATAGATCCCAAAATACAAGCCTCTATAGAGAGTAATTCCCACGATTGAGGCGCCAAAACCACGGTACAGGCCTACAATTCCATCACTTGACAGGGTTTTTCTGTATACATCAAGTAGCCCTTTAAACTGGAGCTGACCATTAACATGACACTCCTTTGCATCAGTGCCTAATCGAGTGCGTGCATAATCTAAATGATATAGAAACAATGAAGTAGTAGCTCCAGCAGCACTTCCTGAAGCCACATTACCAGCAAACCACTTTATGTAACCATCCTTCTCTTTTGAACGTCCAAAAATGCTTTTGAAGTAACCTTTGAATGCAAAGTTGAAAGCCTACGCACAATTTAACATCTGTTTGGTGAAAACATTTAGCAAGATTGTATTTGACCAGATTCAGAATTAATATTATTGAGAACGTGTTATATGTATTAAGCATGAAAACAAGAGTGCATCTTTAGAATATGGCTGAAAAAATGAAAACAATCCTTTCCAGATGCGTCTTTAAAGATCTTTGAAATCCTTTTCCAAGAAGAACGTTGCACAGTTATGGCCAGAGTCTTGCAATGTAGAAGTTTTAGCTTTGCATGGATATAATAAGCAGAAACTGTATATCCATGCAAATCAGAAACTCTATATATGCCAATAAATGGAATTTGGCATGCCATGCATATAATAAGCAGCATGTGTCAATAACATATTCAGACATCATTATCAATAGTCTATTGGTATGTAATGCAATGCTATCAAATGATTAGGCAAAGTAAAGAGCTGGAGTTCCTCATGACAAAGAGAGTGAAAATCCAACCATTACAATGATATGGAGCAATAAGACAACGGAAAAAAAGAGAGCCATAATTGTGAAACATCTTAAACCATAAATAAAACTATACCCTGTTACAATAATCTACAGCTCAAATCATTAAAGATAAATGAGGTTTTGAGAGAAAAACAAAAGTACCTGAGTAGGGAAATATCTGATGACATTCGCCTGGTTACCTCTCCAGAAAGACAACAGGCCTTCCTCTCTCAGGATCCTTCTGAAGCACTCACCAACGCCACTATAGGGTGTCTTGAGTTGACCTCTCTTTATCATCTCTCCTTGGTTTTGCAACAAAAGTTTCACTCTCTCCATCGGCGCAGCTGAACTCTTTGATATTATTGCTGCTACCCCTCCCATTAAAAAATCGAGCGAAAATTTCTCGGAGTTTGTCACCATTCTTCTTATCTCTCAGTTTTTCTCTTTAGCTTTGTTCACATAAACCCTGAGAAAAAGAAGAATAAAAAAACATAATTAAAAAAAGGAAAAACCAACAGAAAGTAGAAGAAACAGGGGAAATGATCATCACTAAAGGCTGAAGGTTTTGGGAAATTCATACAAAAATATAAACTAGAGAGATTGATCGTGTCCAAATTGTGGATATAGTTTATATTGTGTGTGGACTGCATGTTGACTCTTTCCATACGATAAACTCGTGAGTAACTACCTTTTGATTGATTTCTGCCAGATGAGGGAGCTATAAAAAATCTGGAATGACCATTTGATTGTAATCTATGCCTTTGTAACACTAAATTGTCAGCATGTTAGAGGATGGTTTTATTGTATGAGTAATGAACTGCTTGCCTTTAGACGCTTTAAAGACTGGAGTTCATCTAACAGTGCTTACAGAAGATTTTTAAACCTGAGAATGCTCCATGTACTTTCAAGAATCAGAATTAGCATGGTCCAAACATTAAAGACTTGTTTGATCTTTCAAAATAGTCAAGTATATCGTGTTCCCTTCTTGAGCATGGCAGAGAGTATGTTATAGCACTTTTATTTTGGGTAAATATTATAGCACTTATCACAATGTGAAAATGCCATGATTTTTGGTAACAGTTCTATTCAAATTTGGCCCTCTCCTCAACATCCCACTCAAATTGCACCTGGTTATTGGGATGTGCACGTCTTGGCTTGCATGAAATATGGGGTGCAGCCCTAATCATTGAAAGATTGAAGGAAGCTTACACGTGAAGCCTCAATCATTTGGGTAGCTTCAACAGATAGGCCACCCTTCTCACACTCTTTGTAAATTCATAGAAGGCATCGCATATTGAGAACAACCCTCAATCCCTTTTCTTCTTTCAAAAAGGGGTACATTCAAGCATTACCTTATCCCCAGTGTTGGCTCCCAAAGGTTCATTTCCATTTCATTCTCACAATAAGAGAAACTTTCCCTTTTGAAAGTTGAATCACACCTAGGGGACAGAAAGGAGAGGTCCTACTATGGCTTAGACACTACTGCCAACCATCCATGCCCGAGATCCCCAGTAGCCATTAGATGTCTTAAGCTTGATCTTCTTGTCCCACAGAGACCATGCTCTTTTTACAAGCATCAGAAGTCTCATTGTTCATCCAATATCTAATGTTCACCATATTGTGGAACTACAGCTGTTGTAAAGTATCTTACTACCTTACAGTGCTGTACCAAGATACACTGTTCCAAGTGTTTAGTAAGTGATCCTAAGATTAATGAACAGGAACAATCAAAGTCTTTACATCTCATCACCCAAATTTCGCTCATCTATTCCACAACTGATTATAGGTTATGATCGAACGCCACATAGCCAATCAGCTAATTGTAGAACGCTCTGAAGATTATCTGTCACAACGAGCAACCAAGCAAACCAACCATCTCATTTGCTGACGCTTCTATTATAAGACCACCCAATCTAAGACCATCAAACAACAAGTCTCTTTCTGAACTCATACATTTAAGCCTGGGTTCTGCATTCATTGCTTTTTGATTCCTTTCATAATCTTGGTTTACTTATTTACTAATTAATATACTTTTTTTTTACCATGAACACAACAATAGCGTGCCTAGACAACCAACAAGAAGGAATTCTGGCTGAGTTCTTTCATCAAGAATACGGGTCCATCGGCCGGCCAATCCGTGCCTGTCAATCAGAAGGAAAAACTTTAAAGCACATAAGAACGACCACTTGTGTCTTCCCTAAAATGATGCCATTGCCGCATCCACAGGATACAAATAACACAGAAACAACCACAACTCCTCAGGCCAATATATGCTAAAAATACAACAATACCAAAATGATTTCTAATGTTGTCCAAAAGTCCTAAGAAAGAATAACAAACCCATATGCCTCATACTTGGTACAGGGGCAACAAGTCTGGCGTATTCGTAGCCGAACCCAAGTCATCGCAGAGAATTCTAAAAGATCAAAACCACAAAGACAAAATTTATAACTCATGTGTATGATTGCCGAGAATTGTTTTCGGTTTGTCAGGACCCAAAACAGTTGCAAAATCATGGATTTAAAAGATTAAAGTTGCCTCTTCAGTCCCGAGACATTCTCAACAACCAAACTGACATGAATGTAGTAACAATGAAATAGAAAGACACCATAATGAATTTGGTGAAAGGGAATCCTATGTATATGGAAGGTGGCAAAAAGAATAAAGAGGGAAAGAGAGAGAGAGAGAGAGAGAGATCGAACCTGGAAAAAGTTTCTGAGAGAGAGGACGAGGCTTCGGAAGGGGTGGAAAGCGCAGTGGGTGGGTGACGCTTATTAAGATAAATCGCTAGCTCTGTCGTGGCGCACCATCCGTCTCGCTGTATGGCCTAGTAAACAAACCTAGGGTGGTTGGGTTTTACCTGCTTTTCAATATCCTTCCAAGAGTTTGCAATTTTTCAAAAATTAATCCTTTTAAGTTTTACATTTCTTTTAAAAACTAATCCCACCGTCAACGGTGCACTAATTCCGTCTAAAGAGTTAACGGACACGTCAGCAGCATCCAAGTTACCTGCTATCTATAGCCAAGATAAGTTGGGTGTCGACACTGAGAAATTAAAAAGAAACTGCAATCAGATCTGGTATGTTATATCCTCTGATCTACAGCCAAGATAAGTTGGGTGCTGCCATCCACTTGCCACTTTTAATAATACAATCACCATCTTTTATTAATTTAATATTTTGAAACGAGTAGTAAATTTTTATGATATCAAAATTAAAGTCCGAGTTTGAGATGTGAACCTGCATTTTATTTTAATTTCAATTAAATATTACATGTGTTGGACCTTTCAATTAAAATAGAGTTCAACCCACACGTGAGAAAAACTGTTAGAGATATAATTCAAATAATACAATTTTCATTTCCCTATCAACTTAAACTTTTGGTAAATGGGTCATTCACTTTTAAATTTTAAAATTTTAGTCCTTAGATTTTCGATGTTTGACGAAATGATCCTTCCGTCAGTCTGCCGTCCATAAGCTTAACGGATTTGTAGCGGTCGACCGGATATATGTGTAAAAAGTGAGCGGTCGACCTCTTCATATAGCGGTCGACCAGTACAAATTTGCTGACGTGTCAGGGAGCTCTGTTAAGTATATAGACGGCAGACTGACGGAATGACCATTTCGTCAAACATCGAAAACCCAAGGACTAAAATTTTGAAATTTGAAAGTGAATGACTCATTTACCAAATAGGTATCCAAGAAACTTTTTGCCAAATTCCCTAATATATATGTCTTATAACTCTCTCCACCCTTGACGATACCCCCACAAAGCCCTGCACTCTTGCATACCCAGTGCCATAACCTTCAGCAACCTGCTCCTTCGACGACCTCGTACAAAAACTAGATCAATCCCGCATTGGTTGGGCCAATTAATTGCAATTAAATCCTTCATAAATGACATAAATGAAATTCGACTTTTATAAACACTTCGGCATTCCTAGACGTAGGGGCATTACAAATGGTTAAAGGCCTACCTACAAATGCTACGTGCTGGAGTGGTCCCTTAAGCCAGGTAAAGTCGTAGCAAAGAATATTCATGGCGACTAATATTTAAGTGATGTTTAATTTTGGAGTATCAAATTTCTAACAAACTAAATACACTCTAAATTTTTTAACATTTACACGTTTCAAACCTTTCACAAAATTCCAATAAAATCTTGATATTAAAATGATTCCTAAAATTTTAGAAATATTTTTTAAAATATTGGCAAACAAACATCCCCTCAGTTTCGATTACATTTTGATATTTGGAATTTTCGATTTTATTATATGACTTTTTTTGTTAGATTTTTTTGGCCCTAATAAGTACACAATACTGTTTAATATTTAGTTTCAGTTCCATTTTGATAACTATAATTTCCGATTTTATTATATGAACTTTTTTGTTAATATTTTTTTGGGCCATACTAAACACAAAATGATTTTTAGGTATTTGAGCCGAAATTTTACACAAATTATTTTGTTGTACATCATAAATTAATAATAAATAAAATCTAAAATAAATATTCATATAAAAATCTAAAATAAACACTCATCTAAAATAAATTTATATTATTCTAAAATTGTGGGCATCAAAAAAAGTTTTGAACCTTATTTTAAATTACAATATTTTAAACCATATCTAAAATAAAATAAACATTCACCCAAAATCTAAAGTAAAATTAAAGGTTTTAAGCCATAATTTTTTACCAGAATTTCCAATTCCGATTTTGATTCCAAAAAAATGTAAAAAATACATTCTGGTTCCGATATGTACCAAAATCGGAACTGGAATTACGGTACCAAAATTCTAATTTTGGTCAGAAATTTTTGCCTACCCTTATTCGTGATTCTCTTCCTAACACGTTTTTAGTGTTAGAATCAAATAATTTTAGGAAAAATATAGTTTTTATCCACTTTCTTTTACAGTTTATAGTCTTAAATTACCAAGTTCGATATGTTATTTATAAATTACCTATCTCAACATATTACACACAATCTATTTTTTTTTAGTAAAATGAATAGAAAAGAAAAACATTTTTTTTAAAAAAAAATAAGTGGCTATGATGCTTGTAATGTAACTTGTTATTTTACTTTTTTAAAGACATAATTAATATTTTGTATTTTAAAAAAAATTCTGTCTAATTTGAAAAAAATAGACTTAATATTTAATGTATTAGAGATCATTAATTTATGGATATAATATCTCAAATGTGATAGTTTAATATGTAAATTAAAGAGTTTATGAAAAAAATAGTTTGTAAAATTTTTAATAGCGTAATGATAATTTTAACCACCTAAAAGTTTAAAACACAAAACACCACTGGAAGTCTGGAACTGTGTCCACATTCATCATCCGGTGATAAGAAACGCATGTCGCAGCCCAGTTTGTGCACCATGCAACAATGACACGTGGTATGTAGTGAGAAGACGGGGGAACCATTCATAAACGACATGCCCCACGACAACGATCGGTCTGGCAACCGAATATAAACACTTGGGGAAGTCAGTGCCGCAGTGAATAGTCTGATTTTCCAACATTAAAAAGGAGATCATTCGTGTTACCAGAGTATGGCACATGGTTTCATGTGCTGAACTTAGCTTTATTATTTTTCTGTTCCCCTAAGGAGCCCCCGACTCGATGCTTTGGGCGTTCAAAAACCCTTTGCTGAAATTCTTCGCTCTCTGCCACTGTTTACTCACGCACACGCATCCGCTCTCGGACCCGTAGATCAGTAGATCACCATCAGTTCGCTTGCTTTTTTCATTTCGTTATTAGCTTCCTAGACAGACTACCCAAAGATTCCGAGTGTTGTCCCTCTTTTCGTTATTGATTGGTTCACGGAAGTGTCTTTGTATATGCTGCAGGGGAGAGTTCATTGCTTCATATATTGAAATTTGGCGGACAACCCAAGTGAGCTAAAACTAGTATAATATGCTGCAAAGCCTTGTGTCAGTGCTTTGTCGATTGAATCTGGGATATGGGTCAGTGTGAATTCGTGACTTGGCGGTGAAAATTGACAGTTCTTTGATGGCTTGTTGACTGAATCTGGAATCTTGGTCGGTGTGAATTCTTAGTTTGGTGGTGAATTGTGGAAGGAAACGGCGGAAGATGCGGCGGCGTCCGGCCGATTACCGGCGCCCGATTCGAAGGAGGTTTTCATGTTGGATCTGGATGCTTCTTGGGTTGTTCTCTATTGCAGGTCTGGTTTTGTTTGTACTTCATCATAACCAGCGGGAAGATCGGGTGGAACAGCCGGTTTTGGTAAGGATACAGAGGAACCTGATGCTGCCATATTGTTATTTGTCACTATCCCATCTGCTTCTTGGATTTAATGGCTCTAGGGTGCTGAATTTATTACGTTTTTATGATGGCCAGTTAATTTTAGAGCATTTGGATTTGATATGCTTGTAAACATTTGGTTTGAATGGGTAACTGACTTTGGGCACTGCCCTTGAGATGAATTGTGCGATAAAGAATTGTGCTTTTCTGATCTTAGTTATTTTCTGCGATTTGGGTCCTTTGAGTATTCTGAGTTTGATGACCAATTTTTGGGCATGTAGCTTGATTTGCATATAGCAGGTATTGCAGAAGTCTCGTATGTAGTCAATACATATAAATCAGAATTTGAAGTCGTTAAAGATTGTTGACCAGCTTATTCTTGCACAATATATGTTGTCGTTGGATTCTTGACCCTATGGTATGATAATCTCCACGACCTGGTTATTGATGTCAATTCCGTGTTCTGTTATGACAGAAAAGCATTAAATAATTTTGGAGGCGACACTACTATTTTATGTATACTTTTGCAAGTAGTGCCAGCATTTTTTGTTTCACTTATCATGGCAAAGTACAAGGTCAAATGTAATCCTAACTTACAACAGAAATGCAAAAGTTCTATATTTCTTGGACTGAACACTGATGAATGGTGCCATCTTTTTTTTTTGGGTAAATAATGAATGGTGCCATCTTCATATCACCTAGATTCATAGTTTTCAAAATTTTGACCAACTTCTGGATTGCAGGTTTGCAATTTATTAGGGCTAAGCTGTCAATTCAGAAGTTAAGATACGATAGCTTTCTGAAACGCACCATACTGGAAAGTTTTGAGCTCTGTGAAGCGTCCCTTCTTATTAATTAAATATGTAAAACAACCTTGATAAAGGAACCGTGTGTTGTCTGTCTGTTTAGGCTATCAACTTGTAACCAGGAGCTCACCATTCTTTGATGAAGATTGGTCGGGACAGTCTCTTGCATAATTCCACAGCTAGGTTTGCTATCCATCGTTGCTTATTTAAGTTAAATTAAAAATACATTTTTTTTTCACCTGGTCTCATGTGGTTGACGAGGCTCAGTGAGCCATAGCAGTGGTGCCACAAGGACTTGTTGAAATTGAAAAAAGAATTTCTGTTACATCAGCAATTACTGTCCTCAGTGCTATGGCAAGACAGGGTTGGGGTAACGTTGTATTGTTTCTGGATGGTCAAGGATTAAACTGAAAAAATCAATAGTTCAGGGATGAAAAAGAATTTGACATACATAACAGTTCAGGGTCCAAAGTCTTGTTTTGACCTAAGAATTGTTTTCTCTATTAATGATTTGAATTGAGGAGACAGGTGAAATCTCACACTAACTAAAGGTATTTGCTCACTGTTAGTATATGTGGTTTTCTAATTAGTTGGTGGTTAGAGATATTTACTGAAAAAGGGAATCAATCTGTTAATCCATCAAGATAGTTGAAAAGATCTTCAGGAAGAGAATCCCTTCCCATTTACTTGCCTATGTTACTACATTGCATAAATTAGGGTTATTTTGGAAGAATATAAGAGCACAAGGCTAGCATGGATCCAGTTGACCTCTTTGGTGCTTACCTCTATGTATATCTTCATAGTAAGGTACTTGTTATTTCAAAAAGTCTTTACCTCCGCATTGTCAATACTTGAGTCTTCTTACTCAATATGGCTTATGTAGGAAATGACATAGCATAATTTTCCTATTTGATGCTTTCCTTGTTTTCTAGAAAAATTTCCTCTCTTTCAAATTGCTAGAAACTATTTCCTTCTTAATACAGGGAACCTATATGTGTTTGTGAGGGAATAAGTATGATGACCAGGCTGCAATGATTTATCTCAAGATTTTAATTACTATCTGGTTGACAAGAGCAACTAATATATCTACTATTATCCAGAAAAAAAAAAAATATATTGATCTTCCCACAAGATCCCTTCACCAAGTCCCTATGATGGTGCATGATGTTAATGTGATTATTTTGTGAAGAAGATAGACCTATAACCCTTTCCTTTCCTCGTTTTCACTGGGCTCAACAAGAGTCTAGTGGTTAGAAATACTGTTTTAAACAGGTTTGATAAGTGGTCCTAATTATTAAAATCGCAAGCAACAAGTTTGCTTAATTTCCTCTTTAATACATGATATTTGTTTGGTTAATGTGAGTTTCATGAATCATTGATACGTTGACATTATACTGTTGATTTCATACATCAGTACCAAAGAGGCTAGATGCAACTCGCCCTAGCTGCTATTTTGAAATTGTGTCTCTAATTCAGTGTCAGAATTTGTCCATTTCTCCTTGGTGTCTTTGTGGAGTTGATTATTTCATTCATATTTTGTTCCTAATGCAATGCAATTGTTAGTTTTTTATTTTGTATTTTGTATTTTATTTTTGTGGAAATTGCACTTCATTAAGATAAGGGTCAATGCATTTTTGGAATAGGTTTTGTAATTTCATAATGTTGTTCCCTAATTTAAGAATTAAGGGTTATTGCTTTTTCCGCAAAATTAAATTTCTTTGAGGCATCGTTTCCTATGATGAATTGACTGCAATTACTGCAAATTTTTATGATATGGCCCGTCACCTGTTGGATTTGTCAGTTGACTTACCATGTGGACCTCCCTTTGCCAGGAGAGAGATGCAAGAATTGAACAGGCCGAGCACAAGGATTTGAATTTTACTGAACAAATATTGAGTGCTACCTCATTTTCCCGGCAATTGGCAGAGCAAATGACACTTGCCAAGGCTTATGTCATTATTGCCAAAGAGCACAATAATCTTCACCTTGCTTGGGAGCTGACCTCAAGAATCAGAAGTTGCCAGCTCTTGCTTTCGAGAGCTGCCATGAGAGGGGAGCCCATCACATTAAAGGAAGCAGAGCCAATAATTAAAAGTCTATCATCTCTTATTTTTAAGGCTCAGGATGCCCACTATGACATTGCTACGACAATAATGACCATGAAATCTCATATTCAAGCCCTTGAAGAGCGTGCAAATGTAGCAGTAGTCCAAAGCATGGTGTTTGGGCAACTGGCAGCTGAGGCACTACCCAAAAGTCTTCATTGCATAAATGTTAAACTCACTGTTGATTGGCTTAAAAAGCAATCTCTGCAAGAACTGGCTGATGACAAGAGAAACTCTCCTCGATTTATCGACAATAATCTATATCATTTCTGCATCTTTTCGGATAATGTGCTGGCCACCTCTGTAGTTGTCAACTCTACTGTCTCCAATGCTGATCATCCAAAGCAGCTGGTGTTCCATGTTGTCACAAATGGAGTCAATTATGGAGCGATGCAGGCTTGGTTCCTCAGTAATGAATTCAAAGGGTCTACCATAGAAGTGCAGAACATTGAGGACTTTACTTGGTTAAATGCATCTTATGCTCCCATCGTGAAACAGCTGCTTGATGCCAATTCATGGGCCTACTATTTTGGAGGAGATCAAGATTTGAAGGTTGAGCCTAAACTGCGAAATCCAAAGTACCTGTCTTTGCTGAATCACCTTCGGTTTTACATTCCAGAGATCTATCCACAACTTGAGAAGGTAGTTTTCCTTGATGATGATGTTGTTGTCCAGAAGGATCTGACACCACTTTTTTCACTGAATTTGCATGGAAATGTGAATGGAGCAGTGGAAACTTGTCTTGAAGCATTTCATCGTTATTACAAGTATCTCAATTTCTCAAACTCGGTTATCAGCTCAAAGGTTGATCCACATACATGTGGATGGGCATTTGGCATGAATGTTTTTGACTTAATTGCATGGAAGAAAGCAAATGTGACTGCACGGTATCATCATTGGCAGGAGCAGAATGCTGATGCGACACTGTGGAAGCTGGGTACTCTTCCTGCTGGTCTCCTAACTTTTTATGGTCTAACAGAGCCACTTGATCGGAGATGGCATGTGTTAGGGCTGGGATATGATTTGAATATTGACAACCGTTTGATTGAGAGTGCAGCAGTAATTCACTTTAATGGGAACATGAAGCCATGGCTAAAGTTGGCCATTGGCAGATATAAGCCCCTATGGGAAAGGTACGTAAATCAGAATCACCCACATCTCCAAAATTGCTTCACAAGTTAAAATGTGCTACTTCTTGATTGCCACTGATTATTATGCGATCTGCAACATTTTTATTCTCAACCTGTGATCGGATCATTGTAGAGCCAGAAGCAGAAAATTTTGACTTCAGTAGAAGTTTTTTTTTAATCTTTTTATTTTCTCATCATAGTTTCTTCAAAGAAAAAGAATGATTTGTATACATAAGGATTAAATGTAATAGATGAGCAGGTTTGAAGGAATTTTTTTGGGCTGATGGGGTTTACCATTCCCCTTTATAAGCTGTAGAATTATTTGTTCTTTGGCCATTCTTGTAATAATTTATCATCTCCTTAATTACAATTTTACTGAACCAATATAGTTTTTGCAACTTGCATTTTTTTAAGCAAACGTGAAATATCATTTCACTGGAAGAAATATATTAGTGATGCATACGAACAAGCCACTAAGGCCAGTTACAATGAACAGGGGTGGAAAACTCATAACAGTAATGTCAAGAGCTCGAAGGGCCTCAAAGGTCTGTGCCTAGATGTCTATGAAGACCATATACAGATGGACCAAAAGGCCCATAGAGTTAATACGGGTCCAAAGACCCAAAGTAAACTCCGCCACAAGCGCAAGTGTCGATCGCCGGAGGAGATGGTGAACAAGCACCGAGCTCCTATTTCCCCAGAAACTCGTCCATATCAGCACCACCAAAAGAGAGAAAAACACAAAGAGACAAAGATTACCAACCAGCCACTGCACAAGAGAACCAACAAAAGCAAACCAGTTCATAGCGGCACGGAAACGCCTCAACCACGAGGAAGCCGCAAGATCCTCCTTGCCTCAAAAATTTAGAGAAATGATGTTATTAAAAGCAACAAGATAATAACAAAACACACAACAAAGAATCCATTGACATATCGTCTGCAGGCTAGAACCCAATGTCGACAAAAACCACCAAGAGCACACAAACAAAGCACAAAAACGCGCACACGTGAGATCCACGCGCACGCGTGATCAACAAGCGCCGCCGCACCCGCACCGGAAGGATGAGCAGAGGAGCGCTTGGAGCTGAGGAGCTTTGTCGTCCTGAACGTGGCCACCAAAAACCTCCAAATCGCCTAGATCTAGCCATGAGGAAAAACCAAATGAAAGAGCAAAGATCTGCAATAATGGAGGGAAGGAGAGGACGCTCTGCCATTGGGGAAACGAAAGGGGAAGAGAGGGAGGGAGAAGGGAGAGACGGGAGGAGCAGGGGCACCTCCTGTCGCTGGAGATTGTTAGGAAGAAGAGGGGTCAGACAAGGGAGATGAAAGGTTCTAGAGAGAGGGCAGACGCGCTCTCTCTAGAAGTCGAAAAGTGTACTTATAAGTTGGACTTTTGTCATAGGACTTTTTTTGCAACTTGCATTCATATTCTAATTGTTATGGTTCATAACATGTACCAGAAAATCTGGTTACTACGATGAGGGGAACTATGGTTGTGTTTGAGTGTTAAAATTTTAGGGTATTGGATTTGGTAAAAAGTAAAAAGATAGATTATTTCTAATATTTATTATAGTAAAAAGTAATGATGTGATGGGGAGATAAATATTATGTATCCCAAGTTTGATGGGCTGCAGAACCAAGTCCTTCAGCTTGTAATCTCCGCATCGCAAAGGGAATAACATTAGTGATTAGGCCCCCTTCTCCTATGTTTGGGGGTTTAGGGTTTACCTGTTCTGTATCCCAAGCTTTCTTCCCTAGTTCTGGTTTCGATCCATAAACAAATGGACGGGTATTTGCCATGAACGTCTCAGTTCCTTTATAGCCTTGTTATGGTGTAAAGATACGGGGTGTTCACACTTCTATCCAAGAGGGTCCTGCTGAACTTTTTGGGTGAGCGTTGGGCTCATGCAGGACAAAGAAGCTAATGACTAGCAAAACAGTTGGCCCTGAAATCTTGTGTACGAGTTGACCACTGCCTTCCCTTTTCTGGGTCATAAAAGTACCTCTTTGTGAGAACAACGAACCACTGGTGCAAGCAAGTATTGAGAGTTCCCTAGAGTTCAATCCATCTGGGTCGTTCTTTCTTGCTAAAAAAATGCTCAAATCATCTCCAAACAAACTGTTAAGCACCTCGTTAAAACAAACCAGATTGTCTTATAAGAACCCAATAACGAGTATGTTCATTTTCCATTTGAGAAACTACCAAGTAGTCTATAGCTTGTCAGTCTCCTGATAGTTAAGTTCTTTATTCCCCCTTTTTCCCTTTTCGTGAGTAATCGTGACAGTTAATGACCTCTTAGGTTGAAGTTTCTTACGTTTTTCGTACCACATAAAACTCAAGTGGCCTTGTGCTTTGAAGTTTGGTCTACTAGCAAAAGCAAAAGAAAGGTCGGCCAACCGGCCTTAGACTTGCATGCAGAGACCAGAGGTCCAAAACCCCCGTAAGTCCATCTATTTGGTCTATGCGCACAGGCCCCCTTAGTTTTTCTACCTTTTACCGAAGGGATATCGATTAGGCCCAACTCCATACAGCCGAATGGCCCCTATAGGCCTTTTTCGGCTATTTTTTTTCAAGAATTAGTGCGCTTTTCTTCGACGAACGTAAACCTTGATCTCATACAACACTAACATATATGCATATTTCTTGATTTGCTCGGTTGACTTGAGATCTTGAAGCTGTGATGCCAACGAGCTAGGAGTTCAAGCTGCCTAGCATTACTAACTTTTGATCCCTCTCCAATCCTTTTTCCTAAAAAACAAACAACTTATGGATGATGTACTTGTAAAGAGAAAAGAGAAATACAACCAATACAATATGTACGATATATATGCATTCCTCCCAACTACTGAAAGCCACACTTCAACCTTAGGGAAACGAAGTGCTTGGCTTGGAAGATTACCCTACACCCAATAAGCCACATTTGACTCTTCTATCACCATCCCTTCATTTGCCCCTCCATCCCCCCTGATGCCGACCCCCCACTTGCTGGGTCCTGCCTAACATGCCCGGCCCACCTCCTAATTTGTGAGTCCCACCAACATCGCACAGCCACAGAGTACAGACGCGGTCATCCACATGGAGGACAGTCAAATGAGTCTTTAAGAACTTTCCTAATCACCAATTTTTATGCAAACCCACAACATGGAGACAGATTTCTATGCGTGTGGGCCCAGCTTTGGGGAGTGTATTAATTGGGGGCTTTAGTCAGGAATCAATATCAAAGGTCATAAGATATTAACTGTGCGTGAATCTTGTTGGGGATTTGATACCGGCATTTTTTATTACCTTAAAATTTAAGATTTGGCAGATTTTGTCCTACATGGGAGTGGGTGCCTCTACACTTTAGCTTAAATTAGAAAATATAACACATGGAAGTAGGTGCAGCCAGCACCTTCGACCGAGGCACCCACTTTTAATTAGACCATAATAACCCTCAATATTGGGGGTGCAAAAAAAAAAACTTTCCATACCCCTGTGGGCAAAGCTATGGTATGTAATTAATCATGAGTAGCCTGTAGGTTAATGTGCACCTTAAAATGTGCAAATAACACGTACGGTAATAATTTCAACTTCTCTAGGGATTAGAAGGGTGAATTCAGTAGGGGAGGGGACATAGACGGATGGTTATTGTGTTAGTATTTACGTGTATATTAGGTGAGCTTATTTACGTGAGCTTGTTATATAAGATTTTTTTTCGCAACTAAAAAAGGCTTGGTTTTTTTGTACCCAAAGGACAAGAATTTTCAATCATATTTCGGATATTCTAATGGATATGAAATTTTTTATATAATGAAGTTTTCCAACTTCATCAAAATGGTAATTATGTTCATATGCAGTAATAAAAGTAGGGCTGAACGAATTTCTGGTTGTGCTTATATGGAGGACCGGACCACTTAAGTGGTTTTAATTTTTTTTTCAATTTTTAAATTAATTTCAAAGGTGGAAGAACATATAAAAATGTAGTTTTAGTTTAGGATGAAACTAAATTTTTAAATTTATATTAAAAAATATTATTTTTTATTTTTTATTTATATTATTAAATCCGGTCTAATTTTATTCCCCTTAATAAAAGGATCAACAAATTAAACTTGTGTTGTGTACAAAACACCTCATAGATTACAGAATAAATAATCCAGGTGTATGGAATCATTACAGAAGAAACTTGAAGAGTATCTCCAGGGTAATTTAGGTTGTATTTATGTGTTAAAATTTTAAGGTATTGAATTTGGTAAAAAAAGTGAAAATAGATAATTTTTCATATTTATTATTATGAAAAGTAATGATGTGATGAAGAGAGAGATTATATTATAATTTTTTATTATATTAAAATTTTAAGAAGTAAAATTTTAGTGTTCAAAATAGGCATAGTCACCCAAGTAATAGAGGGTAATTAGGGCCATGAAGCCATTAAGAGAGAGAAAGGAGTCGTGAAGCCTTTATATATGGGTCCCACCTTTCTCCCTTGGAGTAAGAGCTCTAGGAGTGAGAGCAAAGATATAACAATAAAACGACAGGAGTTGTCCTCAGAAAAGAATAATAAAGGCAATATACGACAGCCCAACATTCGAGTGTCCCTCATAATACCATCTCAGCCGTTGGGCAGACGAGCTGTCCTTTTTGTCTCTCTACCGCAATCCTTAACTCTCCTCCTCCCTCCTCTCTCTTTTGAAGTCCTCAGTTACCATGACCACTATTCCATACTTCTTCCTCAGCCAAAGATATCATCTTCTTCTTTTGTAATTTTTCCTCTGTTTCGTTTATGGGTTCCAAAATGCGAAGGAAGCAGCAGATGTGGTACGTCCCGCAACCTTTGACTCCGCTAATGGAATGGCCCGACCCCGAAACGCAAGAAGAAGGGAACAAAAAGGAGAGGTCTTGGGAAGTCATACGTGAGTGGTTTATAAGAACACCAAAAAGTTCGCCGGCAAGTAATTTCTCTGGTTCGTTGGATGGAAATATGCAAGCCAAGAGGCAAGATTTGAGGCTACTGCTGGGTGTACTCGGCTGTCCCCTTGCTCCCATTCCCCTTGCCAGTGACCCAGTTGATTCGCCTCACATCAAAGATATTCCTATGGTATGAGAACTAGTCATTATGTTATCTTGCTTTTAGTATTGAATTCTGTCGGATTGTGTTTGACGTTGTTTTGTTTGTTCTTGAACAGGAAAACTCCACTGCAAAATACATTATACAACAATATTTGGCGGCCACGGGATGTCTGAAACAAGGAAAGTGTGCGAAAAACATGTACGCTACGGGGATGGTGAAGATGGTCTGTTGTGAAACGGAGGTTTCCACTGGGAAAAATGTGAAAACATTGGGAACAAGAAGCGGGGAGAACGGTTGCTTTGTTTTTTGGCAAATGTCGCCCGGCAATTGGTCTCTGGATCTGGTTGTGGGAGGTAATCAGGTTATCGCTGGTAGCGACGGGAAGATTGTGTGGCGCCACACCCCTTGGCTCGGCACGCACGCAGCCAAAGGCCCCCAGCGTCCACTCCGCCGTATCATACAGGTACTTGTACAAGTCTTCTTTTCCTTTCCTCCGACAACGGGAGATTAGTATATGCACAAGCAATCAAATAGGAAATAGGAATCTTTACCCCCCCCCCCCCCCAAACAAAAAGGAAATAGGAATATTTGATATCTCGTAGAATAATTCCCAGATTGTAATGAGATATGCCCGTGGAATAATTCTCAGGCTACGAAGTTTTCATTTGGGTCCAAACTCACACGGCTCAAACTAAACAAGAACTTGTATACCAGATCGTGGGAAACAAACCATTAGATTTTTCTTTTCCCCGTAATTGATAGATATCCATTTGTTATTATTCCTAAGCTAGCTAGAGACCCATTAAAGCTTATCAAGGTAAAGTTCGAATACTTGTCCATTCAAATTCCTTTAGCGGACAAAGATTATAGATGGAGGAACAAAGACTCAATCCCAAGGAATGGTATATTGGCTGACAATGATAGAGAAATTGTCCCAAGCTTTACCCTACAGGGCTTCTTTTCTCTGAACACTCACTGAATCAGGGGTAGCACGTGGTTTATCTTTGTGATGTCATCTACGATCTTATCTATCAATTCATCATCTTGGGATTGCTGCTGGCTGTTACTAAAGTGCATTGCAAATTATTCTCTTTACTTTTTTTTTCTCCCTTTTTTTTTTTTTCTTTCTGGGCTTTTCCTTTTTGCACTGCCATCCAGAAATCGAAGAAGGTGAACGATCGATGCCGCATTTATCGCATCATAATCCTTGCTTTTCTCGTCTCGTCTTTTCCCCCACTTCTTTGTTTCTTTCCTATTATTCTCATTTCACTCCCTACGTTTGCTTTTATAGAAAAACTTATCTTGCGGGGTTATCATCAATCTTATCCATGCAGGGCCTGGATCCAAAAACCACAGCCAGCTTATTTGCCAATGCCCAGTGCTTGGGGGAGAAACGAATTGGCCACGACGACTGCTTTGTACTCAAAGTATCCGCTGATAAAGCAACCGTGATGGAAAGAAGCGAAGGCCCAGCTGAGGTAATCAGGCATGTATTTTACGGCTATTTCTGCCAAAAGAGTGGTCTCCTTGTATACTTGGAGGACTCCCACCTCACGAGGGTACAAACCCCAGAAAACGAAATTGTGTACTGGGAGATCAGCATAGGAAGCAGCATTGAAGACTACAGAGATGTGGACGGCGTGATGATTGCCCATCGAGGAAGGTCCATTGCCACGGTTTTCAGGTTTGGGGAGTTGTCCCAGCAGCATTGCAGGACAAGAATGGAAGAAGTTTGGACCATTGACGACGTCGTTTATAATGTTCCGGGACTCTCTCTGGACTACTTCATACCTCCGGCTGATATTGTTGATCACGTACACTCCCCATGATTAACTAACTCTTGGGATGTTCTTATGTCTTGCATGCGTTTTGTTTCCTTAAAAGCCATATACAAGGGGTGAGGTGGATGTTGTAGCTTAGTGTATGTACGTAGATGATTCAAATTTCCAGTTAGTACGCTGAGAATGACCAATTGGAGCTGTGGATGGAATAAGGGATGATTGGTGCTTCTTTTCTTTCTTTCCTTCTTTTTTTAAGTTCGTTTTTTCTTCCTGTAATTGCCTTTTTTTTTCTTTTGTAAGGGATTTGAATCATTTGATGATGTCTCAGAAAATGCCTCAAGGCGAAGTTGCAACTGTGTTAAGTATCCCTTTTTCTCAAATTTCTTCCTGGTTTTGCTAATTAATAGGAAAAAAGATGGTCAATAATCATGGGATTTGGAAACCAACCAAGTCTTAAAGGACGAAGTATGTTGAAAAATGATATATCTGTAGATTGACAGAGCTTATGCCCATTATTGGGCCAAATTGGGCTGTCCTTCAACCCCTAGGTGGCACTGATCAATCATCTCATCAATATTCTTATAGAAATTAGGAAAACAGTTTCTCAGGATCAACCATCATCACCGAGCTGCTTCAATGCTGAAGGCGATCCTAGGACTCTGGATTTAACGCATAGGTCCCGAGGTTTACATTAGGTGGAGTTTACTCCATATATATCGACTTCGCATGCAAGACTTCTCTTGTTACTCAAAAATAATATCTCAATCTTGCAGGAGAGAGGTCTCTTTCTTTCCTCTTGCTATATATTCTCGATGACTAAAGATTACTTAGGTAGTATTTGGGTGGATATCGCTCTGTCTCTTAAGAATTATTTTGTGTGAAAATTCTGAACAGTTTGTATCTCTAGAAAGGTTATCTGCGGTCCATGCATTGAAGTTTTTGTTGTTTATTTTTTGGCTAATCCAAATTATGGAATTAATTATGTTTGTTTTGGCGAAAAAACCATCTTGCAATTGAACTTTATGCTTCCATTTTCAGCTTGCGGTTTTGATAATTGTCTAATTGGGCCCAAAGTTCTTTATTTTACTGTTCTTACTGGGCCCGTGCTTCTTATTGCGACACCTTCAGATTAATACGCCTTTTGGTCCACTCTGTACCAGGAGGCCGCAAAGAGTTATTATATCGTACCAAAGTCTAATTTGCAAGGGATTAGTTAGGTCTGGCCCTCTGGGATATTACCCACGACAACTTCAAGGTTATGCAGCATGCAGGTCATTCTTTATTGCCCTTTTTGTTTAGTGATTAATTTAAGGGTTAAAGTATACTTTTCACCTTATACTTACCAATGGATCACTAACACAATGTATCTTAAACTCTTGACTTCGTGATATTTCGTTCCTCAACTACTATATTTGTACACTTGCATCCCTGTAATTATTTTGGATGATATTTTACTTCAGTGAAATGACGATTTACCCTCGTCACCATTATATTTTTTGTGAGAGTAAAGTCATCGTTTCATTGAACCAAAATATTAATTTATGTTCAAATTAATTGCAGAAGAGCAAAGTGTACAAATGTATTAGTTGAGGGGTAGTTCAAGGTGCAATATACATGCCAGTGACCCAATGGTCGGACGTGGGCAAAAAATATTTTTTTTTCTTAATTTATATAATTCAAATTGCATATAGAATATTGAGTCATCGACGGATGATAACGCAGGGTGTTTATAGGAGCTAAATAACGTAACGTCTTGATGAAATATCAGTACTTGAATCACTGGCCTTTGCTAGCTAGAAGGTATACAGGTCTTAATCCTTAATTTAGTTACGTACTTTTGTGACTGCAGGCACCAGTACTAGCTAGTGCATGTACTTTATGTCACATTAGTGCATGTGTTTGCACTTAATCATGCCAACCATCAACGTACATTATTCATTCGAAAAGAATTATTATATTTACAATAATAAATAAGCTGAAGTGATCAGATAATTTTTTTATGTCTGTTTATGTAATATTTTGAACAAAGTTGTAGGCAACGTGCAGGCAATAACCAGTTTCATCATTGCTGAATTGCCTTTTATACTTCTCAACCTAAAGGTGTCTCCTCTCTTTGTCTTTTTTTGTCTTTTTTTGTTTGGCTATCATCGATCGAACTCTATGCTTAATCTATGCCTTTAGTTTTAAATAATTCCCCGTCTCTAACATCCTATATTATGGCAACATTTGTGGTAGCAAAGGACATCAAAGATTGACAACGTACGTAGATAACTGTCATCCTTTAATTTCTTTCTCTATTTTATTCCTAAAAAGAAAAAGAAAAAACATATTTCTGAGATTCCTGCTGAAATTTGACTAACCTTGAGGAGGCTCCAACAATTAAGAAAAAAAAAAGAGGAGGCTCCAACTATGAGAGAGAGAGATGGCTAGCTATAGGGGGAGCAAAAGAAGCTTCTGTGCTGTCCTTTGTTAGATCTAGGAAATTGTTTACTAGCCCCAAAGTTGTCAAGTGAGTGAGCAGATCACAGAATCCAAAGTGTTTGAATTGATCGCTGCAAATGATTTGCATTTGCATGGAAGAATGTGCCAGCTTGAATCACTTGCCTTATATTTGTATGTGTGGTACTCATATCTCCTATCATATATATACACGATGGAATCTCTGAATAAACAAGAACTCAAATGCATGTAAATCGTAATACAAGGGAATCACCCCATGCAATATCAGCTTTTAATGCAGGAGTACTCTTTAGCTTTGTGCACATAAAGGTAGAAGCTTCCTCGATATGTGCACGCATGGGAGTGCGTTGTATTCTTCCTTCCCTTTAGGCTTTATTAGCTTTTCCTCTTTCCCCCTTCTCTCTTCTCTCTCTGAGTGTGGTAGGAATGAGGGAGCTTTCTTGCCAACTTGCAGTGGCTACATTTTCTCTGCAACCAATAAAGCTAGTGGCACCACCATCTTTTTCCCTTCCAGAAAGAAAAACATCTGCATGCACCTAATTTCAGATCGGCAATTTGGAGAGAGGGAGAGAGAGCTGTTCTCATAAGATAATCAAAAGGACAGGGTTCAGCATATGAGCTGGGTCAAGGAAGCCAGCTGATAGCTTTTAATGAACTCATCGAAATTAACAATTAATTGCACTTCTATATATATATATGCGTGTGTGTACTATCCGAAACATTTTTTTTAGGAAAGCCATACGATTGCGTTAGAAATTACAATATATATGACAGAAGGTGGTTTTAAATTTACTGGGAAGATCTGTAAGAAGAAGCCTACTGAAGTGTATAAATTGCAATGCTGTTATTTGGGGCTATTACACCATGCATGCAACTGCTTAAGACCTATTAGTGAACCGGCCGAGATTTCCGAGTAACTCCAGATGTACAGTTAACGATGAATATATATATTAAAGCTACCCTGGTTGTCCTGATCTTTGTTTGATACCAGAGGAATATGGCGTACTAAAGAAGATAAAAGTGCATGAAAGATGGATACTTTTGGTCGGTTCCTCTCCTAGGAGATTGGTTTTCATTCAAGAGAAAGGAGCCTCTTTCGACTTCTAGCTGCACTAACATGCAGATACTTTAAAACATTGTTTTTTTTCCTTGGATGTTGCATATATTCCCCAAAACGCTATCTTTGCCTTTGATGGGGGTCATATTGCTTGGTTTCTTTAAATTCCACAAGGTTTTTTGTCTGCAATCATCTGAGTAACTAACTTATAGTAACTATAAGTCAAAAGGCAAACATTTAGAAAAGGTTATTGCATCCGAACAACCATAAACAAATAAGAAAAAACGACTGCATGCTCCGGTCCGGGCATGACAACAGTTTAATGTAGACAAGGTATGTGGCATGCTAATCCACCCGAAAACTAGAGGAAAATTAAAGAGAAAATAACCGATGCAAGTGGAGGGAGAAAAGTAGTAGTTCCTCTGGTTCCAAGCCAAACATGCAAGGGCTTGCTCCGATTATGGGATGTCAAAGGCGCGCGCGGTAACCGACCGACATCATGGATTATAAGCTATGAGGTATATCAGAGTAAGAAGAATGAAGAACATATAACCTCGTTCACAGTGCATTACCAATGTATAAGTTAGAATAACAATAACTCATAAGATTTTGCCATGCAAGGCATTATACCATAGTTTTTCAGTTGAAACCCTAGCTGAACTCCTAATTTTCAAGCCCAAAACCCTAGATCTCAAGGCTTAAAAGTCACTTACGTACATCTAAGTAATGATCTAAAATGGTGAATTCCTTCCTTGTGGCATGACACCGGTATTGATCATAGTGTTCAGCCTGTCCGTAGAAAGTGGTGCTCTTCGGGGTGACGGCCTTTCAAGCTTTGCAGATGCTTCAAATTTCTTTTCACCCATAGCATCGCCCTGGAGTGCTGGCTTTGTTTCGTAAATGTCTGTTATGGGATCAATGTCTGAACCTCTATCAATCGATGGCGGTGCAATCTGAATGTGTTCGCCTTTGTAAGGATCATCTTGTGGCCCAAGACAAGATGCAGCTGTTCCCAAGTCTTGCAGACGGAGATCATCGGGCCAGAGTAAGGGGCTCTTCCCGCTACCACTATAAGGGCTAGGCCTTTTCTTGCCCAGACAAATATTATCATTATTTTGCATGAATCCCTCGAGTGCTGGCCTGTCGATGTTCTGTTGAAGGTCAAGTTGGTCACCTTCAAATATGTTGAGGTCTTGAAAAGATGGAAAGTTGAGAGGGGAGCCAAAGTCTTTCATTGCTCCCATGTCAGGGAGGCCTTGATTACCAATTCCCTTATAGCTTCCAGATGCCATGCTTTCACCGGCAAGGGTTTGACAAGCTTTCTCCAATATACTCTGCATGTATTTTCCTTGGGCGTCAATCCTCAACTGAAGACGTCTTTGCACCTGCCATATGTACCGAAATCCATTTAGGATATATATGCCCATATCAGAATTGCGGAATTACATTTTATCGTGAAGCGAAATTTAAAAAATAGAGGAGATAGGATAAGCTGTTTGAAAATTGTTTACCTCTAGTTGTTCATGCAGTCTTCTTTGCACCTCCATTTGCATCCTAATCGCATCGACCATGTGTGAGTTACTGTTATATACAGTTTCACAGATATAATGAAAACCCAAACCCCCATCGACCCAGAGTACAATCAGAAGACAGACTTAGGCGATTCGTATTAAGTTAAAAATAAAAACCGAAAACCAAAATAAACCCCTTCTTTTCTCGCGATTTAATTGGATACATAGTTTCTCCATGTAATTCCCAAAAGAAGAAGAAGAAAACATGATACGTACTCAGTCATGCTGCGGGCCACTATTCCGGATGAAGAGGCAGTATTTCGCGGAAGTTCTAAAGCTGAAGCTGCAACAAAGGTAATTGGCTACGTGATGTAAATTTCTATAATATAAAATAACAGGAAATAGTCCCGAGAAATAAAGGAACCCTAGAAAGAAGAGTCACCTCTCATACCATCCTTAATCGGGTGATCATTGAATTCCTTGTGGGGTTGCTTCCCAAGCCTGAATTTCTGATCCGGTAGAAGAAACAATACTTTTAAAATATACAAAACGGGAAAAGGAAAAGAAATTGTCGAGCCAACCCAATATCCGGAACTCCACAAAAAGGTGAAAGCAAAAGAAGCACGAAATTAATTGTTGTATTCATACCTGAAGGTGGCTCTTGAGGTGGTAAAGGGTGAGACCCTTCACACCCATAACTCTCATGATGGTTTTGGGTGTGGCCTCTGCATTCAGAGAAAGAGAGGAGGCAAAAGAAAGCAATAAAATCAGTATGGTAAATACAAAGATTGAAGACTCGAGAGAAGAACGGCAGTATAATATAGTATGTAAGGGTAAGTGGAATATGGGAAAGAAACTTCACTATCAGGCCCTCCGAGCTGAGTGACGGCATCGACAAATCGTTCATGGAGCTCCACAGTCCACCGCAGGCGGGGCTTTGGGTCTGTGGTGAGGACAAGTCCAGAGTCACCTTGAACACACATGGGTCTGTCATGGGAATTCATAGTTGAGGGCTTCTTGTGCTGGAACATTCTCCCTCTCTCAGGGACTCTGGGAATACCAAGAGATTCAAGAACAAATGCGATGCAAATAGGGAAGAATAGGGTGCGCTTTTGAAGAAGATGGCGGATGGCTTTGGCTTCTCTAATAGAAAACACAGAGGACAAGCTAACCTTGCATAAAAGAAAACATTAAGTATATCGGGAAAAAAAATAGATGAAATAAAGTGCCTATTTCTAATATGCGGGCCTTCCTTTGCGAAAAGATTCTCTCTCACTCTGTACTGATATACTCTTTCAAGAATGAGAGGACATAAAACTAAATACGTGAATAGATATACTCGTGGCGATTTTTTTCTTTCTTTCTTGGCAACAATATTTATAGAGAGAGAGAGAGAGAGAGAATCTTTATATTTCTCAATGCTTTTTCTTTTGGATGAAATGATCATCTGTATTTCTGTAATCTGAGACTAGCAATTTGTACATCTTTTGTGATCACAAAAGAGGAGTATATCTTTTGTATTCTATTCTTCTACCATGTGAAGCTTTTTTGGCATGAAGATTTGTGTGAGACTCCGCATACAATCATGATGATGGGCAATATTGTAGCACTTTATCCTTCTTTTGGTGGAACCATGCTCTTGCATGCATTGTAAACATAATTTTCATTAGGCCATGACTCATGTCGATCCTTCTGTTTCTTAGTACGACCCCTTTTCAGCTTAATTATTATGAACCCACAAATCTATCAGCTATCATGGCCAGAACGCAAAGACATGCTTTATGTCATTACCAATAAAAAGGTTTTCATGATGCTAGGCACACAATTTATGTTTGGGAGATTCTTCCTCTATATTTCCGATTAAATAGCCTTTACCGTGCATGTTTCTCATGTGGGCGTAATCAGTTTTTTTTGTCTTCTAATTTTTGCCTCACTTTTTTTGTTCCATTTGCAGGGGTGGGCTTTTTCTCAAACTGAGGGTTTATATTGTAAGCATTTCAAAGGGTTTCTAAAATTTTGAAAAACAGAAGTTAGCAGCCATATATGCATGCCTGCAGCATGCGTATCATCAATTTGGTTATAAACAAAAGATGATCGAGTGATCTTTTATTAGTTTTGGAAAACGGCGTCTAATTCTCAGAAGCAGCGGATGTCCGGGTTTCTTCTCCAATTAGTTGATCTTCGATTTCTCATTGTTTTTGAATTCTCAGCCTTTTCAAAGAACTGAGAGAAAAAAAGAAGAAGAAGACTCCTCTAAAGAGAGTAGTGGGTATAGGGAGATGATCAACATCAACGCAATATGTTATGCTGGGACTTGATCCATTTTCATAGATATATATATATATATATATATATATATATATATCTCTTTCACTGACACTAGAAAACACCAGCATCAACTTACCTCTTGGTATCTGTTATAAGCTTGACACTGAAATAAGTTTTGTTTCTCGAATTATATTAATCTATTTCTAGCCCAGATCGACCTGTGTATTTTTGTTAGTTGTCGAATTAGGTTTTAGTTCGTGACATGATTTAAAGCTTTATTTATTTTTAGCTAATTATAGCAGTGATATGGTCATATATATATCCTTGTGTGACGGTCGTCGTACTATGACCGAGAACTAATTAATGCATAATTAATGAAGCAATGATGAACGAGATCAAGGTTAACGATTCAGATATGGAGATTTTCATTCCGTGGAAAAGAAAGCACTAAAAAACAAACACAATATGGAAGTGACTTTAGGTCTGTGGTTCAAAATGTTTAGAAATTGAACATCAATATCATGAAGGCAAAAGGATTTCGCCTGTGGAGCGCTTTTGATGAAGGGAGTGGGGGGACCTTCTACTTCTAAAGCTTGTTCTGCTTCATTCCATTATCACTTTTGTAGAATTGAAGCTTGTCCTCCCATGCATTCCTACTCCCTTCCAAACCATAACACTGAAAAAGTTATAAATAGAGTCAAACACAAGGACCCCACACCCATTAAATAGTAAGAAAAGCAAGGAGGATGAGTAAGAACGGCACCAATTAGCTGCTCTCTCTCTCTCTCTCGTAAAGCCCATGCAAAGGATGAAGTATGTCAAATGCATAGAGAGATCATATAGATTAGTGCAGGCTATTGATCACCCAAATCCAAATGGGAATAGATGCTTTCTTCTTTTGCAATTAATGGAAGATTCCTCTCCCAAAAATCTTGAAACAATCCATAAGTTTATACGAATAATTTTATCGTCAAGAATTAATTTCCACATCTTCAACAGTACTCAAAATACATGCATATATAAGTTTGTGTTTGTCCCGCCCAGTAGAGAAAAATTTGACAAGGTCCCACATAATAGTTTACGCGCATCAAGCCGCTGCTTTCTTGCCAGTTCGACATTAATAATATCGAAGCTTATTTTGTAGGCGGATCGATCTCTAGTTGTAGATAGCTTGGACTCCAGAAATCCCTTCTCCCACCGCCACATACTTACAATACATGAAACTGATTGATTGGCAGCTAGATAGCTATAGCTTTCCTATAATATGAGAATTCTGAGAAAAACGTACGCAAAGAAGAAGAAGAAAAAAAAAGATCAGAATTCATTATTTAGATTTGCAGATTCCTCTCTATAGACTAGTACAGCGACTGTCACCTTGGCTCTCTCCCTAGCTAGCCTCGCTTTATAATATATTCAAGCAAAGTTGGAGTGTCAAAGCTACAAGCCAGTGGAAAAGTGGGTTGGCTTGGTATTAAGGGCATGTTTGCTTGAATATCAAGCATCTTTATGTTCTCCAGGGAATTATTCTTTTTTAAAATCGAATATATTCCTTTAAGGTGAACTTGCGGGACCCATGTATGTCTATCTCCAATTTTGAATACTTTGCAAAGCTTCTCTCTTTTTTCTATCTAGCTAGTTCCTCCTCCGAAGATCTGATATCTATTGCGGCCTGGCCGGTTCGCCCTCCGATACTTTGTTGCGGCAACTGTGGTCAGTGGTCACTATATATATATATAAAAAATTAAGAATTAGATCGAACGGTAGATGATTTAAGTCAGAGATTAGGAAGGATTTGAGATGAGAATGATCGGAGGGGCACGTGTGATTGCTTAGAGGATCCTGAAAGTTACATTGTAGTGGGGAATATATGACATTCCTTTGTCATATTCAGATCCTTTTTTACAACAAGTTCGATGGAATTGCACATCCATCCTCTTGAGGCACCGCAGAACAGAGCTGCAAATGACCTAAACATCCCACCCTTTTTAATATTTTTCTTTTCTCTCCCTTTTTTTCCTTTTCTTTTCACTCAACCCAACTAAGACTTAATTAGTGATACTAGTCTTTGGAGTATGACTGAATTTCAAATTGGTCCCTAAAGTTTATTTCGTCCTAAGCTATTTTCTGGAAAATTCTTCATGTCTTAGAGTGGTCATTCTGCTAACTCTCACTATTAAACGAATAAATCTCACGTGACAAATGGGAACACATCACCACCAATCGCAAACAGTCACGTATCCTCAATTCACTCAAATTGCTAAGTTTAACAGGTTGGTGTTAATTTAAAATTCACATCGAATTATCTACGCCACTTGGACCTAAAATGTCATCTCATAACGTCATATTGGACAGATCTTTTGTTAAAAAAATGTAGTCCGAGTGATTTGGAACCACATGACTGCTTGTGATTGGTGGTGATGTGTTCTCGTTAACCATATGAGATTTATTCTATTAACACAACCAACCGAGTCAACAAAATGACCACTTTAAAACACAAAAGATTCCATAAAGACTATTATAGGATGAAATAAATCTTATAGACCAATTTGAGATAGATTCGATTATATCCGAGAAACTAGTGGACTAATTAAGCTCCTAGTTAATTTAGTAGTTTCAATCATAAGTTTCCTGTTTTTCCTCTACAGATTATAAGTCCTGGCCCAGCTTATATTTGGATCGTAACTCCCAGAATAGATCTGTAAAAGCCTGAGCCAATCTTCTTTCATTGTGGGGGTAAGCCTGCGTCAATTCATAAAGCTCGGAACAGAGTGTCTTCTGCTGATCCTCAACGATTTAAACGCTGGCACCCATTTTTGGAGGTTAATGCTACTTTCCCTTTTTCTAAAAGTGGAGGGTGGATTCTCATTCATATATTTTGCTCAGTAATTCGAAAACAAACTCCTTGCTTAGAGAACCAAATTTAAATCATCTTAAATTTAAATCCTGTCAAAAAGTACGATTATTGTGTTAAGATGAAACTAGGCCCAATTTCCCTAACCTAATATGCAAAAACTTTAAAAACAAAATATACAAGTTCTAAAAAGCGCACGCATATAAACCATTAGGGTCAAGGAAGGAGCTAGATCGTATCGGCCAGCATCGAATTTTGTAGCTTCTATATGCTGTTTTTGTCTCTTTGAATTAGGTCATCTAATTTGGACATAAATTAGAGAGGATCTCCATCGTCAAGGAATTCATCCTAAACAGTTGGGAGTGACTTGATTAAGATACATGCACACTAGTCTCGCTTGTTTATCTTGCCAAAACTCTGATTTTATTGAAATAAGAATTCATGAGTGTGAACCAGCCTTCACCAAAGAGTGAGGATTAACAATAAATGGCCAACAAGGTACAGCTCAACTCTATTAGGCCTTGACAAGCCAACTTATTTGGATACATCCCCTGAGACTGATATTTCATCGTCTCACAAGTATGTCTGACGGTTGAGATTGCACTCTTCCTTCTGTCTTCAAGTCAACCATACTCGGAACACGACAGACGGTTAACTTTTCAGGTTGACAAAATTAAGAGGTAGTAGGTTCCACCATTTGCTGTAAGCTTGGCAACGTTCCAAGTGCAGAACTTGGACATTAATTGCTGTTCATATTCCCCAAGCACACGTATTTCACCTGCAGGGATTTTCAGATCAATGAACTGTGAATTCATTAAACGTAAAAAAGAATAAACAACCTATCCTTATATACACTAATAGACTCTGTTATAACAGAGTAACTAACCTAACAAATTAACTACCACTGAACTAACTTAACAGTATCTTAATAGCCCCCCTAAAGTTTGGCTGTGTATATTTAACAGACCAAGCTTGGTAATTAAGTACTGAAAGGTATCAAACGGTTAAGGCTTTGTCAATAGATCAGCAAGCTGATGATCAGTGGTCACATGAAACGTCTTGATCAATCTCTATTGAATCATCTCTCATATCAGATGACAGTCAATATCTATGTGTTTCGTGCGCTCATGGAACACAGGATTTGCAGCAACATGAAGTGTTGTCTTGCTGTCACAAAATAGAGAAGCCGACTGTTCAAGTAAGATAGAGAAATCATGTAGTAAAGTGAGCAACCATTTTAACTCACAACAGATCACAGCCATGGATTTGTACTCTGTTTCAGCTGATGAACTGCTCATTGTGACTTGTTTCTTGGACTTCCAAGAAATACGAGAATCCCCAATAAAAACTATGTATCTCGTGACTGATCCGTGGGTGTCAAGGCATGCAGCCCAATCGGAATCACAGAAAGCTTGCAATTGAATAGAGGAAGAGCTGGATGAAAAAATGTCTTGCCCCGGATTACCCTTGCGGTATTTAAGAACTCTTAGAGCTGCCTCGTGATGTGCTGTTCTGGGGTGTGAAAGAAATTGACTTAATCTGTTAACAACAAAACATATGTCGGGTCTTGTGATAGTGAGGTATAGAAGACGACCTATAAGACGTCTGTAAGCACTAAGATCTTCAAGCAATTCTCCATCAGAATTGTTGGGGCGTGAGGCAGGATCCATATGAATTTTCGAAGGCTTGGCAGCCAACAAACCAACATCATTAAGTATCTCCAAAGTATACTTTCTTTGACATAGAGATATATCCCTCGCTGACCTTGCTACTTCTAAGCCAAGAAAAAATTTGAGGGAACCCAAATCTTTTAGCTTGAAACATGAATCTAACCATTCTTTAAGGGCTGTAACAGAGGCTGTACACTTGTTTCAGCCTGCGCTTTATAAATAGCTTCGGCACAAAATAGGAAACGATCTAATTACTAGCAAAAACTATGTCATCTACATAGACTAGTAATGCAATAAAGTTAGAAGCATCAAATTTGATAAAGAGAGAATAATCGGCTTTGGACTGGTGAAAACCATAAGATAACAAGGTGGTAGAAAATTTGTGAAACCACTGTATACTTGCTTGTTTCAATCCATATAAGAACTTCTTTAGCCGACAAACACGATGATCCCCTTCATGAGAAAACCAGGTGGAAGTTTCATAAACACTTCTTCTTCAAGTTCACCGTGTAGAAAAGCATTATTTACATCAAGTTGATGTAAATCTCATCCATAAATGGCAGTCAAAGCTAGAAGACATCTAACAGTAGTAGGCTTGGCTACGGGTGAGAAAGTATCAAAAAAATCTATGTCTTCCTTCTGTGTATATCCTTTTGCCAATAACCTAGCTTTGTATCTCTCTAAGAGTGCCATCAGCCTTGAATTTACACTTGTAAACCCATTTGCATCCAAAAGCAATCTTATCAGGAGGAAGTTCAGTTAATTCCCAGGTGTTGTTAAGCTCAAGAGCACTAATCTCAGCTTGCATACCTTCCTTCCATTTAGGACATTTCACAACCTCATGGAAAAACCGAGGTTCAATATAGGTAGAAACTGTTAAGGCAGAAGCTCTATGACTAGGTGACAATATGGAGTAAGAAACAAATGAAGATAAAGGATATAAAGGAGAAGTATTACCAGAACCCATCGAAGAAGGTGAATTGAAGTTGTTGGAAATTTGAGCTAACTGACAATGAAAATCCTGCAGATCTGTAGGCTGTCTTCTGATTCTAGAGGATTTTCGAACTAAAATGGGAGAATGAGAAGATTCAATAGCAAGAGAAGGAGAAAAAGAATCTTTACGAGAAGATTCTGTAGAAAATGTAGGTTCTGTAACAGATGCTATAACAGGCTCTATAACAGGTGCTATGATTGGTTCTGTAATAGGTTCTGTCAGCAATCTCTGAAGGGAGATTGTGACCGAGTTGCTCCTCCTCTTGAGCTACTAAAGAGAAAACTTTATTAACATTTGGAAGAGGATCAGATAACAGAATTTTCCCCCTTGCATGAGCAAATCTATCATTAAGTCCCATAAGGAACTGCAAAATGAATTCTCTCTCTTGGATGGCAATAATGGACTTAGTAGCTTGGCAGTCAAATCCACACACAAGCAGCAACGGGACAGAAAATCTGCAACTCTGTCCCAATAAATCTTCAATTTAGTGAAATAACTACTAAATGAAGCATTTTCTTGAGATAGAGTGGCAAAATTCTTGCATGCGTGAAAGATACGTGGCCCATTAGATTGTGTAAACCTTTCTCTTATTTCATCTCATACATGTTTGGCTGAATCGATGTACATAATAGAAGCAGCAATATCTTTGGAAACAGAGTTGATTATCCACGAGGTTACCATCATATTGCATTGGGTCCAGGTGAAGAATGAGGAACTTTCTTGAGATGGTTTAGGAATAGTACCATCGATGAAGCCCAATTTGTTCTTGATTGTAAGACCCATTATCATAGAACGATGCCAGGTGGAATAATTCTGTGTACCAAGAAGTGGCTGGGAGAACAAGACAGCATCAGAACTTTCAGCATGATGAAGGTAAAGGGGATTTGTTGGATAATCATCAATATAATGATTTGAGAATGAAGGATTGATAACTGGAGAAGAGATTGGACTTTCAGGAGTAGGAGAAACTGGAGAAGCATGTTCTGGAACTGAAGTCATGGTTCAGTTTCAAGAAAGTTCAAGAACAGAACAGATGAAAGAGGGTGTGCAGAATTCAGAGAAAAATTTGCTCTGGTACCATTTCAGATTAATGAACTGTGTATTCATTAAACGTAAAAAGAATAGAGTTACAACCTATCCTTATATACACGAATAGGCTCTGTTATAAAAGAGTAACTAAACTAACAAATTAACCACCAGTGAACTAACTTAACAGTATCTTAATAGGGATTTCATGAAGAGATGCCTCAAATAGGGTAAAAAGAAAGGGAAAATAACAAGAAACATGCTCCATTTTAGCAAAATCGCCTAATTTTCAAATGTGAGGGACATATTTAGTTGGAACAGGTCTTCAGGGGTGATAGATGAGATTATAAAAGCATACAATCATTCTAGTATTATATGTTGTCAGCCATCTTAGGTTACCAGTAAGGAGATCTTGCTGTTAATTCAACTGCTGTGGTTATAGTGGTTTAAAGTGGATTCATTCCTGAAGGCCATGGTTTAGCAGGTCACTGTTGTTGGCACCAGGAAGCCAGCTACGGAGTTGTGAATGACAACTGCAACAGAGACTGTTGAGCAACAGTGCAAGTGGAATGGCCATTGATATTTGCAGGCAGATTAAAGCATGCGTGGATGGAGTTGTCAATGATGAGTTCATGGAAAATGATATAGGATTTTCTAATCTAGCTGATCTTTTCCCTCACTCATGAATCTGGTTGGAAAATAAAATTTAGATTTGAACTTTGAAAAGTTGGTGGATGTTGTGGCTGGTAAAGGAGATAATAATTAGCAGCTCAACCTGTCAGTGCAATTTTCTGTCTACTATTTTGCTCCAAGATAAATACCTCCATATTTGTTATTTGAAAAAGTTCAAGAAAGTCTTCAGTTTTCAAGCATCTAAAGCCAGTCCAAAGAGGCAGTTATATGTGATTTCTTAGAGGTTGGAAGTTCTCCCTTCGGTGGAAAGAAAAATGGGGGTGAAAAAAGAAGGAAACAAAAGTTGCATTAAAAAGCCATTTTCAGTAAGCTTACTTCCAGATATTCGTCCATTCCATATTTGGAACCCTCCCGTCCAAGACCAGACTGCTTAACACCTCCAAATGGAGCCACCTGCATCGAAGCATTGGAACATATTGGTGACGAGCTATCCACAAATATTCATCAATCTCTAGGTGGGTCCAGGATGAGACCAACCTCTGTTGAAATTATGCATTCGTTGACACCAACAAGTCCGTATTCAAGAGCTTCAGACACACGCCATGTGCATTGCATGTTGTTTGTGAATATGTATGCAGCTAAACCTACAAAATTACGCATGAAATTTGAGAGTGAGGAAATTACAGAATTCTGAATAAATATGAACTAACGGCACAGCGCTGTCCGGGCTGACCGGGTTCTCTCTCCCCACCACAGGTGCCCCTACCTCATTGACTTGCTACTTACTGAGCTAGTAGTAGCTCACCACTTACTCTCATATTTTTCAAAGTTGATAGAAGATAGTTAGAATGGTTTGAGAGCATGTTTTGCAAGAGTACTTTTGAGGATTAATTTTTGAGATATCATTAGTTTATTATTTTGGGAGACTTCAGTCCAAGTTGGAAAATATTAGATATGTTAATGTTATTTTCAGTGCTCTAACTAAGGTTTTAACTATCGATATATTGGACGTTTTTATTGTTTATGAATATTTTGTTGATGTTGGAATAAATACTTTCGAAATATGGGGCATGGAGAAATCATTTAAGCAAATGAAAAGCCTTATTTTCAGACGGATTTTGTCCGTTTGGAGTTTGGGCCCGGGGCGTAGCAAATCTACACAAGCCAACTTGAGGACACTAGAGAAGCACACCATGGGCTAGTCCAAGGTTTACACCTTGGATTGAACCTCAGAGGGGGACTGCCCACCCAAGTTGCAGTTATAGAGGGAAGACATAATTATCAAAAAAATTGGATGCAAAAATAGACTTGGATATTCAAGGGGCAGAACTGTAATTTTCAGTATCAGCATAGACTGCCTTTTAAGTTTTTCATTAAAATTAATGAAGGCATTTAGGATAATGAAAGGGACTCAACCCATAATAGACAATTGGTGTCAGTTATTTATAGTCTCCAGCACAGCAGAAGATAGAGGGTTCAGTGCTGCAGTTCGGATACACCTAATAAGACATAAAAACCTAAATCCCAAATTTGGTGATAACTACTTCTACAGTAATAGGGATTTAAAAATCTTGTTCCCAGAACCAGATCACCAACCTTAAATTACATCCAAAGCCACATTATGGTAGTTTTAACTTACAAGACTGAATGTGATGGCAGACTTGCATTACAGCCCAGAAAAGTACGTGTTTATGTGTCTATATGCACGCTCAGGCAAGATAAGTAATAGAAGTTACCGGTGGTATTCCAGCCTGAAGAGAGAGCTCAGCTGCTGCAAAAGCTGTGAGAGGAGTATGTTCAGAGGGTTTTATGACTACTGTGCAGCCACATGCAAGTGCAGGACCAACCTGATACAAGTGAGACCAGAACAGGTGATTGCCAACAAGATAGATTTTCATTCACTGAAGAAGTCATTTGCTCCTATAAAAGCTATACAAGATATGCACCAGAGAATATCAGATAGATTTAAGTTGAGCAGACTTTCCGAGTAATCATGGCCAAGGGAAAGTTCCAGGGTGTAATTGAACCAACAACACCTACAGGCTGCAAAACAAAATTTACAGGAGCCCATAAATCAAACAGTTTCATTTAACATAAAAATATGACAATTCCCTTAGGATATCCGTTGAAGCAATATCAACAAATCTAACCCAAAACATATGCCAAAACCATCAAGCAAAAGCTAAAAGCATCCACGATTATGTCTCTGGCCTACCAGTAGTAGAAGGCAATTTAAAAAGGCACAAGAGTGCAGAAAAAGAATACTAGTACAAAAAAAGAAGATGAATGCCGATAATTGTTCTCTCGGCAATATGTAAGGGATTTGTAAGGACTTGAAAATGATATGTTTACACTTTGATTGATGGTGAGAAGCACGTGCAAATTCAGGGAATGTCAACTTCACATCTTGTATTCTACAATGTGAGAAGCAATTTCATCCGATAATACTGGAAAAAAAAAACTTGTGTGATGCAAGTCACATATTGCTGAGGCTACAAAGGGGTGTACTCTATGTTAAGCATAAAACCATCAATGGTTTTTTCTAACAATCTATGCCAAAATACAGAATGTAGCAAAACCAGTGCTGATCAGTCTAAAGTTCCATACAGTGAGATGCATCATTGGCTGAAGATATTGCATCATTTGTCTCTCTCCCACCCATGCATGAAACATCTGCTACAACTTCACCAGTCGCCGGATTGTAAACCTACCATCACATGTATTAACATTTCACGTCACTTTTTTTTTTGATAAGTGACATTTAACGTCACTTAATATCACAACATCTGAAGCAAACTGGAAAAAAGAACAATCATCTTGGAATAAAAGAAGATGAACTAGGGAAGAGCAGATAAGGAGAATCATAAGTTTCAACCTACACTGATATAGGAAGCCAAACCTTACTAGTAGTATGACCCCCTTCACAAAGCCAAGTTCGAATTTGCTCTATTTATGACCCACTGTATAATTCAATAGAGTTGATGCATTCGAACTTTAAGATGGAAGTAAACAAATAGAGTCTTTCAATTTGAATACCAATTATCTTAAACATACATGGATACTACTTGATCTCCAGAAAATGAATATTTTACAGACAGACGTAATATTGTGGAGGTTGGAGATGCTATCTACAAACAAAGAACTTTCCAAACCAAGAAAGAACAAAGAAAATCATGGGAATATAATAATGGGAGGTAAGGAACATGACCAGGGTGCACTATAAGAGCACAATCATGCATAAATCTGAATACTCATGATACCACCAAAACAAATAAAGAGTTATTCATATAGCCAACCAAAGTACATAGAAAACCCCGTCTGAAGTGTACAACTATTAATGCATTCACTAGGAAACGAAACATGTTCCTGGCAGACCTTGAGGTGTCGTATGCATCGACCCATTTTCCTCCAATAAGTCCCTGGCTCCGCAACAAACCGGAGTTACTGAGCCTAGAAGCAACACTCTGCGCATCCATGCTTATCTGGCATCCAAGATCCTTTGTTATCGAGATTTTATAACTTAATTTGAGGGGGGGGGGGGAAGATGCAATACTATTAAATTCCAGGTATAGTAGGGATCAGGAGAGCAACCGATTAAGATCATAATAAAAGGGGCAAAGTGGAAATCATTTCATTGTTTGCCAGGCAAGTAGAAAGTAGTACTCCTAACATGCCTCCACATGCATATGCATACACATATAAAGGGCGTCTTGCCTGGCGAGTGAGGGGAGGAGCGGATGCGTGAACCCGAACCAGATGCGAAGGGACGCCATATGATATAAGCTTGGCGAATCGGCCTGCCGCTGCGGTTATGCGGGATGCTTTCAACGTGTTCATTTCTCGATTCTCCCTCTCCCTTTGTTTCTCTCCCTCTTTCAGTAGCTCAGTGCGAGTTTTGAGAGGACTGCTGTGTGGCTTTTGGTAACGGACAAATTGCAAACATTACCATAAAAAATTACGTACATATTGAATTATACCCCTCACTGCCCACTGGGACGCAGGCCACTGTACTCTAATTTCCACGAGCTCTCTTCGTATTGTACTAATAAATGAAATGCTATACGGGGAACGTTTTCCATTTCGGGCGATTATAAAGTTCCGGACTTCCCTCTTTCGTAAAATAATTCTTAGCCACAAAGTTTTACCAGAATAAATCATGGACGGGAATGTATTTCCCTATTTAAGACCGGAACCGATCATAATTATTATTAATAAACAACACAATCTAGATATTATAAATATAAATACATGTAAGATCATAGTAATAGATGTTAATACAAGTAAATATTTTTTTTTAAATCGAGGAAGTTGTTTGAATGTATGTACTAATATGGATCGATCTTTTACAATCATCAGCTCAAATGACATGGTAGAAAATGGATTCTATATAAAGTCATGTAAAGTGACGTTTGTGATTTGAATATATAAATATAACGTTTCAAAGTTGATTGCATCATTTAATAAGGTAAGTAGACAAAATGACATGACTCGATCTTAAATTAGCTCATTAAATGATAAAAATTAGTAATTCGTTGGCTCAATGTGTCAAGATTGGTAGTTTGAAGCCTTATTTTGTAATTTATTTGACAATATAAGGGCTCAAATTGACTTTACCCCTAAAAATTATTGCCCACGTGCCGGCAAGAGGAGCTCTACTCCTTCTACATGGACGAAGTATACTGATTTTGGAGGGTTAAATTATAAGAAATTTAAATATTATTGTTTTGATTTTTTATGAGGTTTTAAAAAATTACTTGAGTTTATAAAATTGACAAATTATTTTTTGGATTTAGGCCATGTTTGTAAAATCAATCTCTCTTACATTTTTGTTCACATTCATAACAGATTTGATGATGTGATATGACAAATGTTAATATATGATTTTGTGACGCGCCACACGTCTTAAAAAAGGAATAAAAATTACAATATAGTTTTTATAATCTATGATTATTGTTAACTTTATTATTTTATTATAATTAAAATATTATAATATAATTTGTATTATAGTTTAATACATGTTTCATGTTACATGACCATATCTTAACACGTGACATGTCACATCATCAATTATGATAGAAATATTAGGGGGAATGTGACAGAGGAAGTAATATTACAAATATGATCTAAATTTAGAAATTGATTTTGTCAATTTTAGAAACTCATGCACGTTTTTAAAATTTCATAAAAGATAATAATTTTCAAATTTTCTTAAATAGTAATATAGTAACGTTTGGAAGGGTTAATTTTTTTCTTAATAAAATAAAAAAGTTTATTAATTTTGGGAAGTTTAAGGCCATGTTTGTTTAATAATTTTTATATTTTAAAAATATTTTCCAATCCAAACATTATTTTTTTCAAAAAAATTACTATCTTATATGAAATTTTAAAAACGTGCATGAGTTTCTAAAATTACCATCTTTTATGAAATTTTAAAAACATGCACGAGTTTCTAAAATTGACAAAATCAATTTCTAAATTTAGATCATTTTTGTACTATTACTTCCTTGGTCACATTTTTCATAATATTTCTAACATAATTGATGATGTGGTCACGTGTCAATATATGATCGTGTAACATGCAACATGTCTTAAACTATAATAAAAATAGTTTGGAAGGGTCAATTTTTTTTATTAATTAAATAAAAAAGTTTATTTCTTGTGGAAAGTTTAAGGCCATGTTTGTTTAATGATTTTTATATTTTAAAAATGATTTTCAATTCAAACATGATTTTTTTCAAAAATAAAAATATTTCAATTTTGTATAAAATTTTATATATAATAAGTGGCATCAATTTCTGTGGAAAATAGCTCAATTTTTTTTTTTTTTACAAAAACTCATAAAAACTATTATCACAAAATCTTCTATTTAAACATACCTTTTTCACTCTCGCATTTTTTAAGAGAATAAATTTAAAAAAAATTATATTTCTAAACATAATTTTTATGACCCACCATTCTTTACAAACACCTAAAACAGTATATCTCGAAATATTTTCAAAAACATAACCTAAAGTTACCACCAACTCCTATCCCCGTTAGCATCTCGGTTTTTTTTTTTTTAAGTAAAAAATTCCATTTAAAGAAAATAGAAAAAGCAGGAGCAATTGATGTGTTTGGAAGCGGTTGCGTGTCCAGTTTTTGACCGGGAAATAAAAATAAATAATGGCGTGCCGCGTGTCTAGATGCGTGCAAATTTGAAACGCACGTGCTGAGTTTAACTCCAAGCAAGGAACATGCGTTTAGAAAAAAAGAAAAGAAAGTATCTGGAACTTCGTCTAACGCCGTCGTCGTTGAATAGAAGTACTCAACAACTTTTGCGTGCAGTCTCCACGGACAGTCGAATGAAGTTTCCCGCTTGGCCAAAAAGCAAAAAGGTGACGGATTTTATTTCGCGTATGGTTTTTGAAAAATATTATAAAATAAAAATATATTATAAGAGTTGGTAAAAAAATGAGGAGATCGAAGATTTTTAATAAATTTTATAATAAATTTTTTATAATTAAGTTTAAATTTTTAGACCTAAATTATTGGGCTCGAAGAATACCATTATCTGCCCCAATTTTATTCTTAAATAAATAAACAAAAAGATGATAACTCATCTGACCAACCATACATGTCAGTCTTTTCTTGGAAATTTATTATTTAAACATGGACATCATTAATTGAAATTGTTGGGTCCAAAAGCGCCCGATGGCTTATAATTTAAGTTACATATTTCTCAATAGTCCCACCCACGTCTCTACCATCTTATGTTGATTAACCTAATCTTTTTATTGCATATTCATTCATATGAATCTAAAGTTGGGTTTGGTATATACATTAACCTAACATCCTATCGATCCAACCAAATTAAACAAACAAAGTGGTCATGGTCCTGATTCATAGGCTGCATTGGGACCAAATTGCACCCCTAGAGTCGTGTTTGAGAATTAAAAAAATTGTGGGTTTCTGGAAAATTCTTGGTTTTTATTTTTTAGTTAACCCTTTCTTAAAACAATAAAACAATTCAAGACTGCTTCATAATAACAACCTAAAATAATTTATGGTTTTTGTTCGAGTAATAAAAAAGCTTGTCAGAATTGTTATGTTAAGTTGGTCTGGAAATTGGAGGAGTTCATCCAATTTCTCTAATAATCTTTCATCTTTCTATTCTCTATTTATATATATGATATAAAAATTAAAAAGGGAAATTATAAAATGACTGCCAAGTTCGGAGTCTAACCGCGTTTGCTCTCTGTATCTGTTTGACCTTTGATCGTGTCTCCCTCAGTCAATACCTCATAACTGTTATATCACAACCAGAAAAATCAAAACAATCTCCAAAGCCAAAAGCCTCCCCTCTCACAACGTAAAGAAGGAGAACCGATACTCTCTCTCTGTCTGGAATCTCGAGGCTTTGGTTCTAATTTACGCTCTTTTCGGGCTTGGTGGGGTTTTTTTGTTTCTTTTTTCTTTTTTATCTTCGATTAACTTGAGAAAACAGAGTAGGAAACAGAGTCTTGTCTGCGATGAGCTCGAATACGGCTTCGTCGAGCTCAGGGGGCCCTGGATCGGCTGATGCGCCAGCACCCAGGAGGAATTCGAAGCGACCCAAGTGTAATTTCCTCTCAAAAGTTTTCGTTCTTATGGTTCTTTGTTTTAATTCCCTCTTTAAACTTTGTTGATAAGTTTCCTCGGTTTTGCTACTTGCTCTTTTTTTTTTTGTTCTTCTTCTCGTTTTTAGTTTAGCTTCTAGCTCCAAAATCCGCTAATTGTGTTTTGAGTATACCGCGGAGGCACCCGGATGTTTTTTTTTAAGATGCTTTTCGTCAAGATTTTTTGGATTTTGCCCTTTATGACTAGAAAGATCAAACCAGATTATAGAGCAATATTTGATAAGTAAAAGTCGACAAATTGGAATTCATTTGTCCAGAATCATCTGCTTCTAGTTTAATTTTTTTGTCTGCTATATTCGGGGTTCATACTTGGGCGTGCCTATTTACTGTCATATTATGTCTTAATGCTAGCTTTGTGGTCATTAGTTTGCTTTTCTTCTAGGAAGGAGTTGATTTTGCGTTTGTTACATTTATGTAGTACAAGGTAGATAGTTATGAACTTAGGGACGATATACTGCAAGATAATCCAACATATGTTGTTTTTAATCCTTGACGTTGTGTTTAACCTATAAATTCTTCTACTATTTGTTTTGCCCAGGATTGTGATATTTGTCTCTATTACTGACCGTGTGTAATTTACTTGTCCCAACTAGAACCTTGGAAAATGCTAATCATCTTAATTAAAGGTCTGCGTACGGTTAAATGGGCTTGAGTCATTTTGCCTGTGAGGAGTTAGCATGTCAAAGTGTAGTCTGCAGTTGAATTTCTAGGAAAGCATTAACTGTTTGCTAAGAAAAAAATAATAATAAGCATTTAATGTTGGAACTTCTTCGATTCCTAAGCAACTGGTTTACAAACTTTATGACGCTTCATGTGAATTTTAACAGACTAAAGAGTGCTCCTTTTGCAATTTTTCAGATTCTAGGTTTACTCAGCAGGAACTTCCAGCGTGCAAACCAATTCTCACACCAAAATGGGTAAGTGGTATAGTTGCTTATTTAACCATCTCCATGGTGATGTTATAAGCACGGTTTCTCAAGATAATCAAGAAGTATCTTTCTTTCAATCTCTGTGCAGGTGATTTCGGTATTCCTGCTTGTTAGCATTGTCTTTGTTCCCATTGGAGTTGCTTCCTTGTATGCTTCCCGAGATGTATGTTCAAGTACGATCCAGTATTTTGCAATTTATTTCTAGTTCCACATGTTTTCTTGATTTGGAACTTGTTCCTTCTTATCAGGTAGTTGAAATTATTGACCAGTATGACACTGACTGCATACCAGTGGCCAATAGAACCGATAAGGATCTTAAGATCCAATACATACAGAGCTCTGTAGAGAAAACATGCAACCGAAGTCTAAGAGTATGTGTCTTTGTTATGCTTATAATGTGTTATGTTTTGTGCTAAAGGATGACAACTTAATTCCTGAGGTTACAGAGTGAAAGAACTTATTTTATATGGTTTGTTGTCTATTTGGAAAGGTACCAAAGCACATGAAGCCGCCTGTCTATGTGTACTATCAACTTGACAATTTCTATCAGAATCATCGCAGGTAGTCATTCCCTGCCTTTTGCTATGTCTTTTGTATCCAGTATTGTATTTAGATTACTGCAACGATTCATGAAGCACAAAAGATTATACTTAGATAAATTGAGAACGAAAGGAAGAAACTGGCATTGTGGTGCCCTATATGTCAACCACAGGAATGAGTGCCGCTGTGTGCTATGTTGATCTCATACCTTGCAATTACTTCTATATATCGGGAACTTTTTTATTTTAAAAATTTTCCAGTATCTCTATATGTTGTTTTTACTTGAGTTTATTTTGGTCGTAACGGATGGACGCTTCCTTGTTAAAATCAAGTGTCTCCTTGAATTGGAATATACAGGTATGTAAAGAGCCGAAGTGATGCGCAGTTGAGAAGTAACTCCAGTGCTAATGATACAGACAGTTGTGAGCCAGAAGATACTACATCTGATGGAATATCAATTGTTCCTTGTGGTCTTATTGCCTGGAGTTTGTTCAATGATACATATAGCTTCTCCCGCGGCAATGTGCAATTGGCTATAAACAAGAAGGATATCTCATGGAAAAGTGATAGGGAGCACAAGTTTGGCAAAGATGTCTATCCTACAAACTTCCAGAATGGGAATCTTACGGGTGGTAAAAAGCTCAATCACTCCATACCAGTAAGCATTTCACCACTTCTCATCTGGGAGAGTTGGAGTAGAACTATATCTTATTTGAGCACGCTAGTAGACTTCCAGAAGCAAAAGGAGCATACATGTCCATGGACAAAATTATAGATTGTTTTGATAATGGCCCTCTTAAAGTAACACCAAAGGGGGTGACACCCTAGTATTTGGGATCTGTACAAGAGAATTTCCTGACCAACCAAAAAAACTTGGACTCTTATAGTTTAAGATAGCTGAAAGTCCCAAAAAGAAAAATGAAGAAATAAGGCAAGGATGAACATAATCCCAATTAGACAATGATCTGAGTAAAAATATCTTGAGTTTACAGCAATCACATATCCTTCAAAAAGAGGGAAAGAAAAGTTTTTGTGCTAGGTATTTCGTGTGTCAAATACTTATATTTTAAAAAAAGTACACATATCATCTATATGCCCACATCACCCAATACAGGTTTTGCTCTCCGGACTACTTTTGCCCTTCCTCAGCCATCCTCTCCAAATCCCAAAGATTTCTTGTAACCGACAATTAGAGGCATTTGTTCTCTAGCTGCTGAGCAGTTTAAAACCAAATGATCTCTGTCTCCCAATCCTTCTCCTGTACAGAGTACCAGCTGGTGTCAAGTAACCTCCTTGAACCAAATTTTTAGCCATTAAAAATCCTTATGTATTCAGTCTCCTGTCATTGTGTTAAGACGTCCAATTAAGCAACTGGACATCTACTTGGGGAGTTTTTGAGGAATTAAATGTGATGCTCCAGGGTTTTCTGATTTATCTTAAATGCTAAAATATGCTGGAGTGCTGCTGATTGACTTACCACAAAGGCCTTTTCAACTCCAAAGACAGTCTTCTTCTCCCTGCAAGATAACACGAGCCTTTTCTCATCCACTGCCAATTGGTGGGATCTTACAGTGGAGGCAAGTAGCTAACCTTGCGTGATATTTTTTTTTTGTAACAGTTGAGTGAGCAGGAGGACCTCATTGTCTGGATGCGAACTGCTGCTCTGCCAACTTTTAGAAAGTTGTATGGGAGGATAGAGGTGGATCTACAGGAAAATGACGTCATACAAGTGACATTGGAGAACAACTATAATACATACAGTTTTAATGGCAAGAAGAAGCTTGTGCTTTCTACCGCTAACTGGCTTGGCGGAAAGAATGACTTTCTTGGCATTGCTTACATCTCTGTCGGAGGGTTATGCTTCTTTCTGGCTTTGACTTTCACTGTAGTATATCTTGTTAAGCCAAGGTAGATTTCTTAACCACATACTCAACCTGTTCTTAATATATAGAGCTCTTTAGAGGAGTGAAGCTGTCTACTGTAGCCGCATTTGAGCTTTCCTATTTTGTAGCCCAATTCCTTGTACATGTGTCTGACCTTCCTGTAGGGGAACAAACTAGGGTGCAATAGTGTTTCACTCCTTATTGACTTAGCATCCTAGCACCTGCACACGTTGAAAGTGGTTAATTTGGATTGGAGAAATAGAAAATAAACTTTTTGCCTCATTTTAGTTTATTGCAAAAGCATGTGGGCTTAGTCATTGCTCGTGGAACTTATGTCTCTCAACTTGCTGTTAGGCAAGCATGTGCAACTGCTGCATAATTAACGGCTCCATAATAGCTTTCACCATTGTACATCTCTGTTTTACACCAATTTATTACTTAATAACCCCTATTTGTAATCAAGAATTTAGACACTTGTTAATTGAGCATGTTATCTACGATTGTTGGCATGCTTGAAATGAAGTTTCTTATGCAGATGTAAGAGTAAAATTTAATTAAATTTTTTTATGATGCTAAATCTATATGTTGGTGTCTAGCAGTATTTCAGCTTTGTGTAATCCAAGTGAGATGACTCATTATTCAATATGATGTTACTAGGATCATTTTGTTTGAACAGTATTTTGTGATATAACTGTAGGTTATCTTTGGTGTTAATTGTGTGAAGTGCAGCCAATTTTTAGGCCACTGCCTTCTTGAAAATGATCACTTTATTTTGTTTAGTTTAGGGAAATATCACGATAATAACCTGTTTAAATTAAATGACCGTACATGGGGGCCATGCATCATGAGGAAGAGTTTTCCAGCCTCGAAGAAGCAGCTTAAATGACTTACCCTCATGTACTCTGCATCTCTTCCACTTTTTTGCTAGTGTATATAGTACCCATTTTCCCTGTATCTGGCCCCTTATCGTGCATAGGATCTTCATGTCTCTTATGTCATGATAGGTCTATTCTGCAGCAACATCATACAGCTAGTCTTACAAAAAGCTCCACACAGTTTTCTTTGTTCACTAAAGAGTGTCCGGCATAATCTATTGAGGAGCCTCACTTTATTGGTCCCTATTCCGAATTTAGAAATGTCTCTGTTTATCTTACCATCCTTGTGGAAAATTAATCCAGGATATTGAAGTGGCAAAAAAAGATAAGAGAAGAAATTAGTCCCTATCAGTGCCTAGTTCAGTCAGTGGGGTAGGGCAGGTTGGATGAGAGTATCTCAGGGAACTCCTAGGCATAAGGGTTACTATGAATCACACTCAATTTTAGATGGTTGTCTTGTTACTAAGCTCCCTGCCTGTTTCTCCCAATTTTCAGGACGCTTGGAGATCCTTCTTACTTGTCATGGAATAGAACTCCGGGAGGGCGGTAGAAAGTTTCTGGATCTGTGATGATGGCCTGTCTCGAGCATTTCATGGTTGATGATGTTTAATTATGTAATTGTACTTGATTCTTGTGTGCCTAGGAATGATATTGTTGATAAAATTTTCCTCAATAGATGCAATCCGCTGTGAACAAGCTCTTTCGGAAGTTAAATCTTTCGAGCATAAATCATGTTTTATTTTGTTTTTATCTGTACCTATGTGATTTTTCAGCGGATCATTGTGCGGTGTTCTTCTGTGTTAACAAAAGAAAAAAAAAAGTGAATTCGTATTCTGCTCATGGCGTCTCATAAATTTAGATGGAAGAGACGTTTTCTGAACATTATGTAGGATCAACTTCCTGCCTGCTCTCAGAATATTTCAGACCAGGTTTCTTTGTGTTTTGTTCAAGCTTGATTGAAAGTTCAATGAAAACAACAGAAAAGTAAGAAAATTACTTAAGTCCCGAGACGTGGCCACGAAGAAAGAAGACAGGGGACCTAAAGAAACAAAATGCATGCACGTAGACAATAGCACTAACGATTAACGAAAGCCAAATGCTCAACGAAGCAGAAACTTGCAAAAAAAGTCTCACAAGACAGTTTGTGGGTTTGCTTTTGAGGCTTCAAGTGGGACAAATACAAAGATACCTTCGCAGCTGTGGGATGAAACAACGGCTGGCCTCGGCTCAATTGCTAGCAGTAGGTGTTCCGATTGTCTATTACCAGGCCTCGCAAACGATGAAATGAGGAATTCTGGAATTCTGGAATTCTGAATGACACAAACTACTCGTCGAGAGAGAGAAACGACAAAAAAAAAAAAAAACAGAAACAGAACAGCATGAACCAGTCAATATGGTAAGCTTGCTTTGTGGAGGTCCTTCACTTCTGCTGGGATTAGTTCAAGAAAGCGTGAAGTGACCGACATTAATAGGGTAATTATAACCGAGGATGCTTACCAATAAGAAAGGCTAGCAATTCACCCTTAAAAACAGAAGACCCCAGATGCGATGAGGCGCACAAAAGTCCGTTTTAGGAGGTTTTGGTATGACCGCTAACGACCTATATGGGTCTGCAGCTATAAGCGGGAGGAACACTATAAATGTGCTACGAGGACGAGGATGATGAGAAAGAACATTGGGTGAGATGGTGAGAACTGCGCCAAATTCCATGTGCTAATTGGAAAACACTGCTGTACCTAAGGAATTAAACAAGCCAACAGGTAGTTTGCCATCTGCGGGATAAGGGTTTGTAGCTCCACATGATATTCACGATATCCAAGATTCTGGACCTCACTAGATTAGCGAGGTATTAGATTCAGCATTCACAGTGGCCTATGATATCAGCGACGAAACTTAGATAGGAAAAGCATTTTGGTTCTGGTAAAACATCTTCTGTTGTATGATAAGTCAAAATTTCTATGATTCCAAAAATGGTGTTCAAACACAATTACCAATTCTTTTCACCACATGATGGCTTTCCAGTCTGACTATTTTGATAAAGACCTTTCCCTTTTTGAAGGAACTGAACTTATATCCCTTTCCAATTTCCATTCAAGAGTTACATGACTCTCAAGAAAATGTTGGAAAGATATGCACCTTCCGGATAGGATGGGTCAGTAGGATGATCACTTGCTGATCTGGCCTGTCGTAGAACAGTAATTTTCCTGCCAGCCATTGATGCGGCACCCTATATGTTTGCCCTCAAATTTCTTCCCTGTATCAGGGGAAGTCTTGGTTTTACCACGAGATATCACTGAAAGGGGGATGTTCCAACACATATCAAGAAGAAATGCACTATCTCAAACAGGCTTCTATCTTTTTTCGCTGGGGTGGGGGTGTTGGTTTGGGTGGAATTATAACCGAGACAGCTGGGGAGAACCTAATATTTTTCCCTTCCACAGCGGTATCAATGTGGCTCCCAACAACCAATTTATCCTTCTATATTGCCGTGCCCCATTTTGTTGGTGAAGGCAGTTTCCTCTGTATCTTGGCAACGGCTTGAAGCATTCAGCCTACATAATTCATACTGTCCTAGATAATCTCTTACCTATAGCACATCACAACTCCTGACAGTTAAACAGAACAATAACGTTTGGAACAAGTTCCTGACAGAGCACACTGGCTGTACACGCTTTATATTCCACCCCAGGTTAAAGTCATGTTGTGAAGGGTTTGCAATGCATAGAATGGGAAAGAAAAGAATCTCCCTTCTCCTCTCAATATCATTATATAGAAACCATGAAAACTAGGGTTTGCAATGCATATAATAGGAGAGAAAAGGTTAATCTCCCTTCTCCTCTCAATATCATTATATAGAAACCATGCAATAAATACAATTGACAATATCCCACATCATAGTGATTATTTCCCTCGAATTCTTTTCTTAACACCCCCCTTAAGCTGGAACATATACATCATATAGGACCAGCTTGGAACATATTTATTCTACTACTACACCAAGACAGTAATTTTTTTTTTTTGGATAAATTACACCAAGACAGTAATAATATCAGCCAATTGTTCTCCAGATTTCACAAACGGTGTATCTCCCTTATCCTCTCAATATCATTTTATAGAAACCATGAAATAAATACAGTACAATATCCCACATCATAGGGATTATTTCCCTCAATACAAATTCTTTCCTTAACAGTCATGATATTAGTTTCTAAAGTTATTAAGTATATTAGCATACAAAGGCATTTATTCATCTAGAGCAGAGATTATAGCAAGTCATTCAAAGAAACATAGATGACATCACAAAGCTGATTAGTTATATAAAGTTGCAGTCAGGTAAGTCACAGCACAGAAAAAACTACTTGCCTGGAGTGTAGACAAGAATGTCCCACTTTGGGTCATAGCTCCTGAACATGAACAGGTCATGAGAAGTCCACCTCTCCTTGTTAATCGCATTGCTAATGAGTTTAAAGTTCTGTACATTCCGACTGCACTTTGCAAAACCTAAATTGAATAGAAACTCCATAAGCAGCAGCAAAATCCAGAACAAATAGAGAAAAAGCTGATACATGTATAAAGAAGCAAACTGCAACCCACAGACAAGGGCAAAGGGATTGCACGGCAATTCAAAGTAACAAACAAAGTGAGTACATTATTGATCAAAGCATCTAACCAAATAAGTACATCACTGATACAAGATCTTTTTGGAGAGCAAGGTGGAAAGACAAAAACACACTCACAAAGGTGGATAAACTCAACACCTATGTTCGCCATCCCATATAATCCATCAAGAGATGCAAGAGAAAAAACTAACCACCAATGGCAATCTGTATGAGAGATTATAAGCCTTATTCTAAAGAAGCCAAAGGTTGATTCTCAATCCGACAAAAATGAAAAACCCATGCATGGATGTGGACTTAATAAAGGACTAATTCCGAACAACCCTCTAAGTAGGGGTAGATGCTCATGATAAATTCTTTCAGTCAAACTAGCAGCTAAGAGTTTCAATACAAATATCCAATGGAAGATAAGACTCGACTGAATAGAAATCACAACTAATAAGAATCATAAGCTTTGCTTAGGGACTAGAAAAGAAACTATGGAAGATGAACTTATTGAGAAGAAATCTTCGAGCTGCTCTTAGGACACTCTGATGACTACTAAAATTACACAATTCTCATGTGTATGGTTTATTTGATTGTAAAATATGAAACATGTATATATATGATTCAGCTGTAATGGAATTGAGCAACAATCACCACCGTGTTTGGTCTCAACTCAAACAAATCCAGCTCAAACTGACACTAGTTTGAGTTGTTCCCCAATCAGTCAAACTAACAAATAACCAATGTAGGGAGTTCTTTATCCCCAACAAACCCAAATTTTCGTTGGTCTCTTGGTTCTCTATCTAAAATTCCTGAATCTACACCTCATTTTGCAATGAAAAACACTTAAAACGCACAATACCTTTCGTCGTGGTGCTAGTTTAGGAGGATCAAGAATGACTAAATCCCAAGATTCATTCTGAGAAAGAGCACTCTTCATAAATTCAATTGCATCTTCTCTAAGAAAAGATATTCTTCGTGGGTCCATGTCGTTAAGAACAATGTTTTCTTTAGCTAGCTCCAGGGCAGGCAATGATGTATCAACACCTAAGAGAATAAAGATGTATATTTAGGTTAGCTTTGCAGATGCAGGCCAAAAGTATGGCTGTTTTAACTTCTCAAATAATGAATACGACAAGTGCTTTATTTTCAATTTCTCAACATTCATGATCACGTTTATTATCAATTCCTCAACATTAATGATCACGGTTTGTTAACTATAACACAATCTGGAAATTGTTAATAAATTCAGCTGTTGTCTGGTGGGCCTTTTCCAAGGGTGCTTCAGCTTTATAAAAAGTGAAAGCTGCCTGTATCTCATTTAGCACACCAAAGGGTTGCTTCTCAAAGCTCCCCTTATAAAACTGCTACGGTACACCCTTAAGAATGTAAGAAACAAGATGGAGCAACGTACCAGCTTGGAATTAGAATCAGAAACAACTAATGAATTTGATTGTCAGTTTCGATTACATCGGACTTACAAATTTGTAAATGAATTCATTAGGCCAATTCCTGCAATACTCCAAAATGCAAACTTACATCCACATATGACCAACAATTGCACATAAACATTTGCATTGCTTATTAATCTATGCTCAGTGTTTGTTAGATTTTTTACTATGCATACTGGCCAAATTGTATAGAGCTCAATTAACTACTATATTAGCAATAGTTTTGATAGTTCCATGTCTATTTGTTCTTTTTCTAAAGATCCTTCAGATAGATACTGTAATCATGCTTTCAAAAGGTTCTTATCTAAATCTAGCACACCTAATGGATAAGATAGTGAATCAAAGCCCCGTAATAACAATCATAGACTAAGTTCACATCTAGCAAAACTTCACAGAAAAAAGAAAGAGTGAGTCCACAATGAACTGATACCAGTGACATTCACAGCACCCCCTCGTGCTGCATTTAGAGCGAAACCACCACTGTAGCAGCAAATATCCAGAACTTCTTTACCGTCTGAAATTATCGATATGAAATGACGGTTTTCATGCTGATCAGCATAAAATCCCGTCTTCTGGCCTTCCAGGGAAATTGCATAGGAAATCCCATTTTCCATAACCTAGCATAAAAACATTACCAGTTGGCATGGGATTCTCACATTCAACAGATTTCATAAAGCACAGGCACAAGACAAAGCACTGAGATTCTATTCAAACTTGGATTGGGGAAGAAGGTGAAAATAATGTACAAGTTGCCTGAATGTGAAACTAGCTTTAGAGAGGCTTAGAACCATTTTTTGTCAATTATAGAAGAATTAACAGTGCGTTTGTTTTTAAAATTTTGTGTTGGTGTTAAAAAAGAGGTGGTATTGAGATTGATGAATGAGAGATAAAAGTAAAAGTAAAATTTTGAAGTGTGTTTGATCAAAGTAAAATTTTATTAAAATTTTTGTTTAACAAACGCCATGTTAATACTTCTCTTGTTCCTCTTCAAAATCTTAGATGCCCTGAAAGGAAAATACTCAATCAGAAGGTCCTCAAAGGATGTAATGGCCCAATAGACATGCTAAAAACAAATCATGATGCGAAGCAAACGAAATCTGGATTTCTAGTGGCACAAACAAATGCAACAATGAGTAGATCTAGTTTTATAACGAGTAAGTTATTTGAGAAAATTGAATGCAATTAAAGGCGAAACAATGATTTAAAATAACTAAAATAGTCATTGACTAGTGTGACAAATATCAAACTATATTTTAAGTAGATAGAAAAGACAGATGGGATTTGTGGAAAGAGGAAGGGGGCCCCTTTTATTGTTGTACGCATATTCTGGTGCACATTGTGGTATGATATCAGCAGCATGATCACATATCAGAAACTAACTAATTTTGCTGCAGTTAACAGCAAGTGAATGATTTGCCCACAATTTCAGCTTTTACAATTTTTTTTTCTTGATCATTATGTATTGAGGACCTCCCAAAAGAGAACAATTTGAAGTACACCATGGTGTATAATGTTTCAAGGGATTGCCTACCTTTGTTCTTTCAGGATAAGCAGAAGGATGCATTTCCTTCAAATCTGACAAATTGAGCCCTTCTTCCTTCAAAATTTCAACAGAAGGTCTCCAATATATATGACTAATATTCTCTATTCTACTGATCTCAGCCTCAATTTCTTGTTTGTACTTCTCAACCCAAGCAGCTGATGATGCTACTACAGCTACATCTCCAAAAATATCAACAATTAATCCGGACAATCTGAGATAAAGCACTGACATCAAATAAGTCTAGTAGCATGTCCAGAACCAATTCAAACTAAAATAGAAGAGGTAATGGAAATGAAGCCCAATTGATACCTATCTCCTTCACTATTCACAAGACGATATGCATTTGTAATGGCTGAAGGAAGCCCCAAACTGTTACGTAGTTTTATAGCTGCATCAATTCTTGCTTCAAGCAGTTTCTCCATGTTGAATGCACAAGAGGGATCTCTGTATCATATAGATTAACAGTTTAACATCCTTGCTAAGGAATTGTGAACTGGGAATCACTTTCTATGTAAATACCTTGTTGCTTCCTCTTCTAGCTGCATAAGCCGAACACAGAACATGGAGACTGAATTATACAATCCCCACCCAATTGGTTTCTCTTTCCCATCAGCTACCAGCACAATATCGCCATTCCTGGGTGGTGGTCTACCAATAATTCGATCAACTGCACCACTATACACCATTGGGCTGCCATTCTTAAAGAGTTGTGTCTTCCCCTTCTTTAGTACAACCTTTGCAACACCTACCAAATGCAAAACCAATAATAACAAGGTTTAGATATCAAAAAATTATAAGCAAGTGTTTCCCACATAACCACGTCCCCAAGTTAGACGCTGTAAGAGGCATGCAATGACCCTGTAACAAAAGTTACAAATTATGGTACGAAGAACATAAACATCATAGGGAAGAATCGGAAGATGATAAGGACACGATGTTCAGACATATCCTGTGTTATACGTTAAAGCAACAAAACATACACCTCTGGTCACACCGCAAATCGCATTTACTCAGTTGTCAGAACCCAAAAAGGAAATAAGAAAAATAGACAGACAAAAGAGAGGAAAAAGAGACCAAGTTCCCACCTATCGCGGGAATTGAATTTTTAATCATCTTCTAGATGGCATCCGAAGCTCCCATACAAATTTGTAATCCTTACAGATACCTTTAGAAAGCACATATCACACACAACCAGTGCTGTAACGTCAGAATTTACAATTATTTGCATGAAAAAAATATTCTGACAATCCATAAGCCAAAACCGGTTGCTGGCGAAAATAATTAAGGAACAAAGTGTCATTTTGATGTTAATTGTATGTGGCCAATTTGTCCACTTTCCCAAGAAAGCAACTTGCCACGACTCTCAGCCTCCCTCTTTTTATCCAGTTTTCTTCCAATTTTTCAGCTATTATTTTTAGTGCAGACTTCAGATGATCCCATTCAAATTGTTGAGCTCATAAGAAAGATGAGTTTTGTTAGTACTCAGGACTATGGTAACCAATTTTATAAAGAAAAACCGAAAAAAAGGAGAAGAAGAAGAAGATAACCATCCACGTTTCCATTTTCCAATCACCCATCTGATTCCACACATTTTAGAAAGATGATTAATACTTAAGTTGTAGCTTTACATATATTTATAGTGCAAGCTTAAGGATATCCAGAAAGTAAAACGTTCAGAGACGCACATAGAAACAAAACCAGCATGGAAACAATGGTCTTAAAACTACCCCATAGCCAAGACAGCCAATGTATTTGAAAAAACCGCCAACCACAAACAGAAACAAGCAGAGACCTTTGGGCTGAGAAGAAGCAATTTCTTGAAGAGTGGCGGTGCCTGGTAGTGAAGAAAAAGATAGAGACTTTATCAGGTGCGCAGGAATCTGCAGCATGTTTTTAAGCATAGAGAAGAACGAGTGTTTGGGCACTCCCTTACCGTAGCGGAACCAGGACTCAAGTTGAGGGGGGGCAAACTCCTAAAGCGAAATGACAAATTTTTTTCTTACTTAATGCAAAAGGCGTTTTAGAGTTAAAATAACGAAAACTAATGAATAAAAACATTAAAAATATTGAAATACACTACTGTAACTCCTTAAAAAATATTCTTACTCATAATTTTTGAATCATAGCTCTCTAAAACCCCTCATTATTTTCTCATATTGCTTATTGGTTTTGAACCATAACTCTCTAAAACCCCTCATTGTTTTCTCATTTTGCTTCTTAGGAAAATCATGACCAACAAGCCAAGTGATTGACAAGGAATTTTGATCAAATACTCCTTACGAATTTAATCTTCAATCCCAACATCATATTCTTCAATGAGTTTACGTAACCATGAGTCAGCAATAATATAATCCAGACTAAACAAAAGACAAGGTCTTTTCGAACTAATATTCGCATCAAAAGTAGGAGTACTAAGCGATTCCACGTTGGCTGACTTTTTTTTATCCAAAACTTATCCATAATCTAAACAAAACAAAATGAAAATTCATCAACCAATTCAATTCACTAATCAAAATTAAAAACAATAAAACTTTAAACACCAACGTTCTAATCTCTTCAAATATACAACATTTATATGTCTACTAGGTTACTATCATGTTCAGCATATTAAGTAATCAAAATATAAATGAACAAAGATTTATAAACTCCATATCTCCTCTCTCCCTCTCTTTTACGCATGGGATGTGAGAAATTTGAGACAAGTAATCAACATGTAATTCTCCTACCTACTCTACCGCTGAACAACTCTTCAAACTAATCTAAATAAATTTTCCCCAAAAACAATGGGATTATATTGCCAGATTTTAGCACTCTATAAGTAGAAATATGTGTATTGAATATATTTTTATAGTAAAATAGATATAATGAATAGAAACAATAAAAAAGCCTTAATGTTGAAAGACTTGACTTATAAATCACAACACATTAAACTATATATATAAAATAGATAGGAAAATACATATAATATATATATATATATATATATATATATATATATATATATATGAACCAAGGGGGGGCAGCTGCCCCGGCTTGACCCCCCTTGGCTCCGCCACTGCTCCCTTACCCTTTTACCGTTTATGCAGTTTTGAGTCTTTTGACACTATAGTTCAAGGAGACGTTAGTTTTGAGTAAAAATGTACGATTTTAGAAGTTGTGAATATTTATGTTAAATAATATTTTATTAGTGTTTGTGTAAAGTGGAGAGAGAAATGATTTGACATAATTGTTTAATAAAAAAATATTGGAGTTATGTGAAAAAATATATAGAGAGAAAATTTATGTTGAATAAAAAAGTAAAAAATTGTTGGAGATTGTGTAAAATATATTGGTGTTTGTGTTTGAATTCTGAATATATTCGGTGATAGTTTTGTGAATGTATTTGAATCTTGAAAATTTAGAAAACGAACATGACCTTGGAGTTAGAAAAAAAAAAAAGAATTTGACATTTTAGTCCTTAAATTTATACCCTTTTGTCAAATGAGTTATTCACTTTCAAATTTTAAAATTTTAATCTTTGGATTTTCGTTGTTTGAAGAAATGGTCATTCCGTTAGTTTGTCGTTTATATGCTTAACGGATTTGAAGCGGTCGACCGGATATATGTGTAAAAAGTGAGCGGTCGACCAGTACATGAAACGGTCGACCGGTACAAATTTGTTGACGTGTCAGAGAACTCCGTTAAGTATATGAACGACAGACTGACGGAATGATCCTTTCGTAAAACAAAAAAAATTTAAGGACTAAAAATTTGAAATTTAAAAATGAAGGACTCATTTGCCAAAAAGATATAAACACAATGACCAAATTGTCAAATTACAAAAAAAAAAAAAAACACTAAAGTTTGGGGTGCCAATGGGCGGCCCATTGCCTCTTAGCCGAACAAAAAAAAAACACCCGTCGAGCGAATCCAACTGGGTTACTTCGAATTGAAAGGGCCCTAATTTTTAAGTTCGTCCTATAATTACGGGTTCGAAATCCAAAATAGAGAATAACGGTAATTACTAGTGACTTTAGCGTCAGATTCCAATATACTTTAATCTTAAATCGGCCGTATTTACGATTTTCTGTCAATTCGGATTTGTTTTCTGGGATCTTTACGGTTTCACCATATATTATGTTTGTATCTTTCAATGATCAATTCGACCTCATATTACCCAAAATTTTAGGCATGTTCGGTTAAGTATTTTTTTTAGGATTTGCATCCTACTTTTATATTTACATGTCAAACATCACAAAACACAGTATTCTAATATAACACTTTATTACTTTTTTTTACAAATATCAATATCTTTTAATAATTTCTACACGCATGTCAATACAGCTTTAACATCACCTAAAATATTCACAATTTTATCAGAACACTATAAATTTCTTCCAAATGAGCATCACCTTAATCTATTATCTTTTTTTATTCGTCTTCATACTACATTAGCTAAATTCATAAAACATGTAACAATTTAAATATTTGTGCCTTTGATCAACGATTCACAGGTTATTTTATCTACGAAAGTATTTAGTTGAGAAAGTGTTGAAATTTTTGTAGCAGTGTGAATAGTGAAATTATACTTGTTACAGCTTGAAAACAGCAAAATAGTTATCAGAACCAAAAATGAAGTGATTTTAGGTTATGCAAGTTCCGGTTTCCACGCTAATTAAGCCTATTTCCATGGCTTCTTCTTTGTTCATTTGAAAGAAGGCCCGTTAAATTGGCCTTAAACGCATATGTATATGCCATTTATAGATAGATCAACCAATTTGTGGTGTATTAGGCAGTAGCGTTTGAGAAAGACAGTTTCATCCTCCTCCCTTCGGTTCATGTTTGAACCAGTGTCAGTTTGAGTTTGATCCGTGCACTTACGCAACTTTCAGAAGAAAAAATCATGTCTCCATTCCTGTTGGATATTTGAAGGACATGGACACTGTATTGAAATTATTTCGGGTTATCTTGGCCAAGAGGTAGTTTATAGACATGGTACATACCCCACATGAAGTGATGTTTCTTAGCTTCATTAATGGCGGAAAACCACATACTTTTTATCAGGTCCAACCACACAGGATATGTACAAGATGAGTTCCCACACGCATCATACTTGACGTGAAGAGACAGGATGGTTGTTTTTTTTTTCCCCTCAGAAAAGCTTACTTTACAACGAAAGAAAAAGACGTTCAAGGTGGGTATTTTCCCACCACCGACATCTAAGATAGAGTTGGAGATAACACGGCCAAGATGCTCCCCTTTTAGGTAAAAGGAAGCCGCCCATTGCGCAAGCTCGTGCGCACATCGATTACCAGATAGATGAACTTTAACAGCCGACCAAGAAGGGAGGGCTGAGAGATTGGCGATAGTGTCTCGAAGATCAGACAGATGGTTATACTGAAAAGACTTTGGAGAGAAGGAAGACTCGCTTATGCTATGGAAGGCAAACTTAAGTTGTTCGGTTACTACGATTTGTAGAATTCTCGGTATAAAAAATTCTACAACCAAACATTATTTTTAACTCACGTAAAAGTAAAAATAATTAAAACACGCATACTAAAAAAGTTAAACATTACATAAAAATTCTAAAAATACAAAAAAAAAACTCTCAAAAAAACACCAAAACCGAACAACAAGAACCGCACAAGAGATGGGTAGTAACTTTTAGGGATCTGCACTGCTGCAGTTGTGGATACTTCAACCAACTTGTCACCTTTAGGAAAGCAATTACAAACACATCGCAGCTCGCAGCCCTGGAATCAAACTCCAATTTACCGGATGTTCCTGTTTTTAAAGATTTAAAGATTTAAAGATTTAAAGATTCCGATGATAATTGTGAATATTTATGTAAATCGGAATTTTATAAATTTTTATATAAAAATTGTTTAATAATTTTAAAAGTATTTAATGTTTGTTAAGGTTTATAAAAAATTATAAATAGAGATGAATTGATGTAATTATTTAATAAAAAAATATTAGAGTTAGGTGAAAAGTATAGAGAGAATATTTGATGTAATTTTTTTAAAAAAATGTATTAGAGTTTGTATGAAAAGTTATTTGAGATTGTGTAAAAAGTATTGATGTTCGTGTATGAATTTTGTAGATTTTAGATATTCGTTTTACACATTTGTTGAATCCTATTGTATTCTATAGTATTTTTGTAACGAACATGCCTTATTTAACTACCAAGTAGAACTCGATTCATTTAGAAAAAAAAAAAATAGAACTCGATTCATTTTCATCTAAAATGAGTTAGCACTGCCCCATTTTCTAGCGAGTATGTTATTATTGAGGAGTTTCTTATGATATTAAATTGGGAATATTTTCTGAGTGAGAACAGAAGGAAAAATAAAAATGAGTTCTTAACAGTTGTCTTACAACTTGGTATATATGATTCCTTGGTGAATGGGTGCCTGTATTATTTAGGTTAGTGCTGTTCAATTTTGGTTGTATTCGTTTATTAAAATTTTAGCATTTTAATATAATAAAATAATTACAATATAATTTCTCTCTTCCATCAAATTATTATTTTCACTATAATAAATATAAAGAATTCATTCAAATCATTTTTCTTCACTTTTTTACTAAATTCAATATCTTACAATTTTAAACTCTTCAAAATTTTAACACTCAAACACAACTGGGGAAGTCAAAGATTTGTGTTTGGATAGTCTTTGATGGTCGCGCAGTATTGCTTGGGTCCCAAATTCCCAATCGGTAGTGGAATTTTGTGAGATCTCATGGGTTGGTGTAATCTGAGTGGACATTAGAAATGATCTATTTTGTGGGTGGTAGTTCAGATTGGTGTTTACAGCTTGGGTCCAGTGGCAGAGTCAGGAATTTTGTATAGGGGCAGTGGCGGAGCCAGACAGTTTATATTAATTTGTTCACTAAGCATGCTTTGAGTGTTCCAATATCCCAAAGAAGAGGTTTAATCAATCAACTAAGATGTTGCACGGTTTCATCCCCATAATGAAGAAGACCCTATTGAAGGTGAATCTTCTCTTCTATAAACACATATAACCATCCCCAAATATCTTAACTGATTATAGCACATTATCATTCACTGACTCCTATCGGGAAGCCTGATAATTGCATAAGGTCCAAGGAAAGTGAAGATGATCTATATGCATCCTACCATAAAAAATAGCAGTTCAACACAGGGTAAATATGAACCATTGGGAATTGCAGCTCCAGCTCAGGTGTTCCATGTCATGATTTTCAAGTATTTGCAATTATTTTTATGCAGCTTGAGCCAATGAGAGAAAACTTTTCATTAGCATTTGAAATACCATTACTGAATTTACTTATCATATATACAAACAGGTGGTGTGCACTAAACTTCCCGTTCTTATATTTCCTGGATGAACGAACTGTAGTGACATTTCGCAGTAAAGAACTTTATGCAAGCTAAATGGGAACACGTCACAAACCTTGAGGAACTAAACTCCAGCTTTTTGAATCAACGGACAAGCTCGAGATACCTATAAATTATTTTTTTTAGAACTGAGGGGGGCGGCTGCCCCCTCCCGCCCCCCCCCCCCCCCCCTCCCCTGCTTGGGTCGCATCGCATGCAGGCGGGGGTAGGGTACTGGCTATGGAGGACGACCATGAAGACACATTCTGGCTTTTAAGAAAAGAATGCTTTGTCGTAAACAATGAAAATGTGTTTGAACAACTTAAGCGAATATTAGAAAGGAAAGGACAAACAAAAAAAAAGTAACAGGGGAATCTCAAGAAAAAATTTGGATATGCAAAAGGTTCTGAAATGGGACCAAGACAAATTCTCCTCTTTTGTTTTGGTTTTTTTTAGGCAAATTCTCAATCCTTTTCAATCTGGAAGAGAGCAAGATTTTAATATATGGGACAGTTGCACAGACTTCGTCAACTGGTCGTCGTACTACCTAAATTTTGGGAAGTCCCTTAATTTTTTTTTCCTTGGCTGGAAAGTCCCTTAGTTCCAACTTCGGTTATATTAACGACCTGTCCTAATCGCAACTATCCAACTCATTCCTACTTCCCAGCTATATATATCCCCCATTTCGATGTCTCTCTCCCTCAGTCGGTCACATGCTTCTTGAAGTACAACAAACTCTGACCAGACTGACCTCATATCCGCACAACCATGGCTGTTTCCCTCCTCAACAAACCTTGGTGTCCCACTTCCTCTGCTTCAGGTTCCCCTCTCTCTCCCTCTCTCTCTCTCTCCCCCGAGCTTCTGTGGGTTGCTTGCTTCCTGGACCATGCAAAACTTTCTTTTACTGGGTTTTCGCTCTTGCGTTGAACCTTTTCTATCTCAATTAACTTTCGTGGGGTCTTGGCTTTAAAGTTCATACAACATTTACTGTGTTAGCTAAGGTATTGTATTGAAATTTGAAGCAACTTTTAAAGAACAAGAAAGTGTGAATGCCTGTTAGACGGAGAATCGGGATTTATAGATGAAAATTTGCTGTTAGTATGAGAAATATCTGTTCCATGTTAATGTAGACGTGGGAAGTAATAACCTTATCGATATATGTAGAGGAGTGTTACCTCTCTATATTTACGTTTTGCTTGATGAAAAATGTGTTCAATTTGTGGTATTGCATGCCCCTTTACTGTGGTGGAAATTTGTGTTCACAAGCAGCTTCTATGGTTCGGGAATCAAATTTGGGAACAAACTCGAAGACTCCTGCTCTGGTATGATTATCGTTCATTCAGTTAAATTATTTCCATTGTGTCATTTTATTCCGCTAAATGGTATCTAAGAGAATGCCTGAAAAATACATGCAGTGCTTTGAGGGGACTAAACAAAGAATTAAGAAAATGTTTGATAAAATTGAGCTTTCTGTTTCCTCCTATGACACCGCGTGGGTGGCAATGGTTCCTTCTCCAGATTCCCCGCAGACCCCCTTTTTCCCTCAGTGTGTAAATTGGTTGTTGGATAATCAATTCTGTGATGGCTCATGGGGTCTTCCTAATCGTGATCCCATTTTAGTTAAAGATGCTCTCTTATCTACCTTAGCGTGTATTCTTGCACTCAAGCAATGGGGTGTTGGTGAAGAACAAATGAACAATGGTACGTCTGCTTTTCTTTTTCGTAATTGTTCTTCATTGATGTTCAATAGCTTGATAATATCTCTTTATGCAGGTCTCTTCTTTCTTGAATCCAATATAGCTGCAGCTACTGATGAGAAGCAAATTTCTCCTATTGGATTTGATATAATCTTTCCAGCAATGATCAAGGGTGCCAAAAATATGGATATGAATATACCTCTGGGAGCAATGAATTTAGATGCTTGGGTTCGCAAGACAGAATTGGAGCTTAAAAGGTATAATTCAAATCCAGTTTTGGTTTCTCTTCAGCTTTAGTATTCAATTACATTTTTGTGTTTGTTTTGGAATAATGCCTTTGACAACAATAATCAAGTTGCAAGTTTTATAATTTCACACTTGGGTTGTAAAGCTACTGGGTTCAACCCAAGTCAAGTTAGGTACTGGCCTCTAAAGCTGAGCCACCTTGCTCAAACTACATTGGTTAGTTCGCTTGGTTTGTCAGTGCAGGCTTGATCAAGAATTGAATGATATTACTGTTCCTATACGAAATAAACTCTCCTTAAATGCTATGGAATAGCAGTAGAAAGAGAAAGAAGCATTTTAGTTCCGAATGATGCCCCTAAATTCTCCCTACTGAAACATCCTACATATAGTTCTAGAGGCTATAGAAGCAACTTGGAAAGTCGAAGGACCTACTTAGCATATGTCTCAGAGGGACTGGGGAAATCACAGGACTGGGCAATGGTCATGAAACATCAAAGGAAGAATGGCTCACTGTTTAATTCACCATCCACTACAGCTGCTGCTTTTAGTCACCTACAGAATTCTGGCTGCCTCACTTACCTTTGCTCACTTCTGGAGAAGTTTGGAAATGCAGGTACCTCTCTCCATGTTTGTCTATTGTTTGCTATTTTTTTCAGTTACGTTTCTGATTTTTCCAATAGCTAATTGGTTATTTCAATTTCTGTTTTCCAGTTCCTACGGTTTATCCACTAGATATGTATGCTCGTCTTTCTATGGTTGACAATCTTGAAAGCTTGGGAATTGATCGGCATTTCAAGAACGAGATAAAAAGTGTATTGGATGAAACATACAGGTAATGTCATTTTCAAATGAATGCTCCAAGTATGCACATTAGGTAGTAACTTGGAAGAATAGTTAATTCATCCTATTGCCTTCAGTGAATTTTAATCCATACATCAGTTTGAGTTTGTAGATCATATACAATTATCATTGGTTTTGAAATATGAGAATTGCCCACAAACAGATACTGGCTACAGGGCGAGGAAGAAATTTTTGAAGATACTGCAACCTGTGCAATGGCATTTCGGTTATTACGTGTTCATGGATATGATGTTTCTTCTGGTAGGAACTTTATGATTTAGGAGATTTTTCCTGCAAGATTTTGATTGGTCAGGAAAGGTTTAATCTCCATATTCGGTTTTGCAGATCCATTTACTGGACTTTCAGAAGAGCATCATTTCTCCAGCACCCTTGGAGGATATTTGAAGGACGTTGGTGCTGTCTTGGAATTATTTCGGGCTTCAGACTTCGTCATACATCCTAATGAATCAGTTCTGGAAAAACAGAATTTATGGACAAGAAATTTCCTGAGACGGGAATTATCTAATGGTTCAATTTACGCAGATGGTCTCAACAGATACCTTGGCCAAGAGGTAGTTTCCTGAAATAAAGCACATTTCACATTTTTCGTTTTGAATCTATGTTCGTTTCTATAATCCAAGGTAACTCCCAGAAAAGAGCAACCCTCGATCATTTCAGGTGGATGACGCTCTTAATTTTCCCTGTTATGCGGATTTGGAACGGTTATCAAACAGGAGAGCAATTGAGCATTACAACAAAAATAGTTTAAGGATCTTAAAAACTTCATATAGGTAAAACTGCAGTGGTTTCTTTATCTTCCGTTCTTTTCTCTCTATGAATATTTTATCTCCAGTAAAGAATTCACCAGTATTAGTTTGATCTACTGCTTTATCCTTTTACTATTCTTATGCCAGTTGTTCAAATATTGGCAATGAAGATTTCTTGAAGCTGGCAGTGGAAGATTTCAACATCTGTCAATCGATGCATCATGAAGAACTTACACATCTTGCGAGGTGTGTATCTGTGAATTTTGATTAGAATTTTGAAGAACTTAAACTTCAACATCATTACTGGCATTTTCTCAGAATTTTGATTAAGCAGAGCTTCGCTCGTGCAACAGGATAAGTTGGTACACTGAACTAGAAGCAACTTTCGGTTTTCTTAGGCTTTTACTTGTCACTAAAGGTTCCTATTTGACCCTGTGTCAATAACAGTTGATGTGATTGTCAGGCATTGAGGCAGCTTCTTGCATTGATTGCCAATAGAAACAGAATGTCATCTTTTATTTGTGTGATCTTCATTCTCATGCATGCAGGTGGGTTATAGAGAACAGATTAGACAAGCTTGAGTTTGCCAGGCAGAAGCTGGCCTACTGTTACTTCTCTGCAGGGGCAACGCTTTTTTCTCCTGAACTTTCTGATGCCCGCATATCATGGGCCAAAAATGGGGTGCTTACAACAGTGGTTGATGATTTCTTTGACATTGGAGGTTCTGAAGAGGAACTATTAAACCTTATACAACTGGTAGAAAAGTATGTTTCGCTAATTTTCTGCTTTTATTGAATCCCTCACTACACTGTGATTTCTGTTTAGGCTCTTAAGTAGTTCTTACGGTATGAAGCTGATGATGCTATAGGAACTGAATGCAGGTGGGATGTAAATGTCAGCACTGATTGTTGTTCTGAGAAAGTTCAGATTCTATTTTCAGCGCTTCAAAAAACAATCTGTGAGATTGGAGACAAAGCATTTGCATGTCAAAGGCGTAATGTGATACGCGACATAATTGACATTGTGAGATGAAGTTTTACCTTTTCTACATATTGTTGCTGTTAGTCATTTTGGGTATATTCCGTTTTAAGGCTTTCCAAATAGCATCATTCTATCTCCCCTGAGGCTCTGCTGTAATTACTTCACTCTTTTAAGTAACTTACCCAAAAAAGGAAGTTGCCAGTTGGATGTAATCTAAAGATATTTCTATGTTAGTTTATATATTAGCCATGGAAATAGTGGTTATGTGTGAGTTATGATATTTCGTTTTCAACTCCTATGGAGACTGCCTTGAAATGTGAATTCAGATGTTATCTGAAAAAAGAAGAAAAGACAAATCAAAAAGAAAAAGAAATCTTTGAGAGGTTTCTCCTATGGGATATATTAACATGTTCAAACAGAGATGACGTGAGGCATTCTTTCAATGCAGTGGTTGAATTTGCTCAAGTCTATGTTGAAGGAAGCTGAGTGGGTGAGACACAAGTCAGTGCCGAGGATGGACGAGTATATGAGAAATGCATATGTATCGTTCGCCTTAGGACCTATCGTCCTCCCAGCGCTCTACCTTGTTGGACCTAAGCTATCAGAAGAGGCTGTTCGAGCTCCAGAATTCCATCAATTGTTTGAGCTTATGAGCACTTGTGGCCGTCTTCTCAATGATATACAGAGTTTCAAGGTACTAGAACCCCCCCCCCCCCCCCCCCCCCTCCCCAAACAACCAAACACCAGAAAGGAAAAAAGGTAGTAATTTTCATCCGCTGTGGTACATTTTTGGAGTTAGTAATCTCTGTTGACTATGTTACAGAGGGAATCTGAGGAAGGGAAACTGAATGCTTTATCATTGTTCATAATTCACGGCGGTGGTATTGCTACAGAAGAAGAGGCCATTAAGGAGATGAGAGCTACTATTGTCAGTAAGAGGAGAGAATTGCTGGGACTAGTTTTGCAGGAAAAGGGTAGCATGGTTCCAAGAGCATGCAAGGATTTGTTCTGGAAAATGACCAAAGTGTTGCACCTATTTTACATGAAGGATGACGGCTTCACTTCACATGAGATGATGAATGCTGTAAAGGCTGTAGTTGAAGAACCCATTGTTATCAAAGAATTGCAAGTTTAAGTTGGAATATATTTGCATCCCATGTCAAACAGCTGCAACGAATTGCTATGTGCCTGCTTCCTTGTGCCTGACTTGGTGTCTATAGCTGGAGACAAATGGTAAATGCGTCGGTGGATTGAACGATCGACAGTGGAGCTAAAACCGGTATTTGAAGGCATATTGGATGCCCCTTTTTTCACATCCTTGATATAGTTTTCTCACTAAATTTACATTAGTTTATATCTAAGGTGGTTTTTTGTGATAGACTTCCTTTGTACATAAGATTTTATAACTTGCAGTAGCAAAAAAGATTGTACGGCCACTACAATCTTTTTTTGGGAACCGTGTGCCGACTACATGTGAGTACCATGGCACTCTGTTCCTCTCTATCTCCACCCCTTTTCTGTGTACTTTTTGTGATTGTCGTTTTATACTCCCAGCCGCAGCGTTTACTGAATCATTGAAAAAAGAAAATAGTTTGTCCAAAAATCTCTTTTCTTCTGCCATGGACAAAATATTGTCCTCCATACCTGGTTGTCTATAACTCCCTGGGAGCATCTTGCATGCCTGACTTCTTATCAAAGGACTAATCACACCTTTACAAACCAATTTAATTGATTCTCACCACTTGGTCCATCAAAATTGTATTCTGGGCCAAATGTGTCGCACGACCAAATCGTAATCGAATGATACTCAAGAGAAATTAAGGATGCATTTTTTTTTTTCTGGGCAAGGGCGCAAGGAAACAGAGTATGGCGCACTCTGTTCTGTTGTACAAGGATTTGATTCAGACAGGTAATGACTCGCAGGTTTCATCTGGAAGGCCAGTTGACACAGCAACTTTTAGCACGTGTTGTCCCCATCGTTCCCAAGAGACAATTTCAGGCCAGCACCTAGTAATTGAGCATCGACATTTAAAGTTAACAAACTTGAGCCAGATGGGGCAAGTGTTGAGGAAATATTCCATTCCAGGTCTATGAGAACATAAAAACGTCATAATGCATCAGTCCATGTGTAAACGTGTCCTCTAAATTAGAATTAGAACACCGTCCAAAACCATTATTTCATAAATTCAATGGTTGCTTATGACGTTTACATTCATCATTGCTAGATAAATTATTAAGAAAAATAAGTGCAAGAAAAAAAGAAGCAACAAAAGAGTCCTAAAATTCATTGGTCATTCTCTCCCACTTGATGCAAAATCAACCAGATGGAAGCCCCTCAGGCTGAAAGTCATAATGGTGCTTTTACATGTTGCCTCCAGGAGGACAAAATAAATGACTCCATCCAACAGAGCCACGTGGCTGGATCTTCAAAGATCAGCCTGTTCAAGTCGGGTGTTGCTCATGCTGAAGTAACAATCGCACTGCAGAACGCGCCAGAGAGACAAATCCAAGAACAGCCAGAGTAGCATTAACATATACAGAACACGGGAGTGTGCTAATATCAAAATGCCTTCTTTTCATAAGAAACCAGGTCATGGACACCACCTTCAACTTGTGCTGCCCCTGTCCGGACCTACACAAACAAAATAAAAGACCAACATCAGGCTATGAAATCTTACATCCTTAAAGTGACAACCATAGAGGTTCTCAATTCTCAAGGAGTGGAAAAAAAAGACACTACTCCCCAGAATCCACCTTTAACAACATCTCCCACATCCCCCACCAGATGTAGTGGAGGAACTCTCAGCACACACACGCATATAAATCACTGGGTTGAGTGTCCTGTTAAAAATTTCCCTAACAACAGAGACTGCAAAGTAGGTTCATATCCTATTACAATCTTTTCCAACACTCGCCCATTTAAGAATGAAAAAGCAGTACAATCCAAAAACAAACCCGCCATATCCCTCCTTTCATGGTTGAAATTCTACTCCAATAAGAAAAATGGGATGATATAACTTTCTAAGCATACATCCAAGGCCTTGAAAGAGAAGTAGACCAGACAATTGAAGCCATTGGCTGTAGCTTCACATCATTCTTCAAATCCTGATTTTTGGATTTTTTTTTCATACGATATAATCTCCTCGGTATTTGGGTATTATTTTACCAGAAATGCAAGCTAGGATAATGTTGATTGCTTTTAACAGACAATCTGAGCCTCTCAATCGGAGGAAGAAAGGAGGGGAGGGGAAGAGTATAAGCATTGGGAAATGACTCATGGTACTATGCCTCAAGATTGGAATGTGGGAAAATACTAGGAATTAAGCAATAAAAGAACACCAGCCACCCCAAACAAAAAGGGTACAAAAAGATAAGCCATATACCTCTAGCCTTAAAACCCCTTTCCTTAAAAGGTCATGAGCAGACTGCAGAGAGGAAGCTCCAAGATCTTGAAACCCTTGCTTGACTGCTTGCATTGTGTAAGGTATAAACTTCAGAACAGAACCTTTATCTGCAACTGCTCCAACAACACCCTGAGCTATTTTTAGCTTAGCCTTATCTCCCAAATATCTGGCATCACTCCCCATAGTCATAGCCTCTAGGGAGCCCATACCTCTATATTTTTTGACCCGGGAACCATTCTGGTAAAGCAAAATAAGAAGTCGTATTAACTTAAGCAAAGGCAAATAGTACATCCACTCACACAGGGAGGGAGGGAGGGGATGAAGTGTCACAAAGCAGATTCAATCTAACAATATTAGCAATAGGCTGATTTGGCAACCATGTCACATGCCATGTCCACTAAAACTTTTTAAATTTATCCCTTTCTTCTTTAAACAAAAGCTGAAATTTATGTTAACAATGAAGCTAAGTCTTCTCTTTCTCTCCTCCTCCATGTGAACCATAGGCTTGGTACTGGCGTTCACATGGGCTAGTGACAACACCTTACAATCCAGCCCTTCTTGGTACCATTCTTGGCAACGTCTCCAAGTGAGGGCAATCACAGCCACCAGAAGACCTCGGGATATCGATAGCTGAGGAGGTTGATAACAAACTGGGATAAAACAAGTGTTTCATCCATGAGAAGGGTAAGATACAGATCTAGTCAGACCATGCCTGTTGATTTGGTCCAAGTTTGTGGTTATGTCATATTGAGAAACAGACACAGAGAGAGAGAGGAGGATGCAGTGATAAGATTACTTGATGCTTGATCAGAAATAGCTGAGGTCACTGTCAATGAGAGAACCGAGAGGAGAATGAGCTAAGTCAGTAAGAGGAAGTGCTAGAACTCTGCATTTCGGAGGGTGGGATTGTTAGGGAGTTCCCTACACTTTGGGTTTGGATTGTGGGCAGAAATTCCTCGTGGGAACTGACACTGCAGGTGCCTAAGATTGTGCTTTTAGTATTGTGTAATTTTTCCCTCCTTAAAAGATATAATTGTCCTTACCTTGCCCCAAATGGCAAGTCAGGATGTAGGAAGAGAGAGACAGCAAGAAGCTTTAGTGGTAATGAAAAATTCATCTTTTATTAATAACAAAGAAACTGAAAATAAGAATTTGTAGTTGACACGACATGTGACATGGTTTCACAACAGTCCACTAAACTCTATTAGCTTGAATTCGACTGAAAGGTAAAATTGAAGTACTGTTTAAATGAAAGTGTCACATTTGTGCAATACCAACTAGAAACACAATTGAGAGTCGGAGGACTAAAAATGTACTTTGCCCTTTATGTTATTGACATGAAAATTCATTTTTCAATCAATAAAAAGAAATTGATCGTGACACATGCTTCATTGGGCACAATCATGACCAATAGTGTCCAACCACTCCAAGTGATGCACAGTCTGCAGGGAAATATATAAGAAGAAGGAAAAAAAATTGAACTCTTAATTACAATAATATAATGTGAAAGAAATAATGATTTCTTGGCATAAGCACTATATCAACAACTTCATTCATACATTAAGAACATGACGGCTCAATGCCATACCTGATACTCATAAGTCCCAGGAGACTCGGTGCTTCCAGCTAAAAAACCTCCCATCATTACAGTAGATGCCCCCAGGACCAAAGCCTTAACAATGTGTCCAGAATAGGAAATGCCACCATCAGCAATGACAGGCACATCGCTTTGTGAGGCAATAGATGCAACCTTGTAAACAGCAGTCGCCTGAAAAGTAGCAAACAAGGGGGTAAAAAGTTTGCTGAGTAAAAGTTGGTGCAACTGGCTAAGTTGTCAACCTCTTCAGAGGTCTTAATGAGGGTTCATATATTGACTACCCAACCAATAGACAATTTCGCCAGTTTAGTAGAATGAAGTTTGTGAAGACCAGAAGGAACTCCATTTGTTATTGGATATTGTACAATAGCTCAGACGACCTAGTCACAAAGAAAGAAAGAAAGAAAAGGGTGGGCTTTATCTACTACCCGGTATAGGACTACTACCCCAGAGGGGGGAAAAAGCATGAGAACAGCTAGCAAAGACATATCATTGGTGGCATGACCACTTTGTTCAGCTAATCGGACAAAGAAATTATCTGGAATCAATCCAATAGCTCCAGAACTAATAGAGTTTTCTGACAATTTACAGAGATAGGATGCCTATTGACACCCACTCAACAACGGATACAACACAATATATCAATAGACTATCAGGCAATTTCAACTCAGTTGGTAAATTTCTAGTTCACTCGCTATCCAATTTACAGTATCCACGCAACCTCCTCCTTACAATACCCAATCAACATGCAAAATCTAAATAACCACCCAAGAACAAAAACAACATTGACAATCAAACAAAGAACAACAAAAGTGAAAAATGTTATACCTGCCCTCGCCCGACCGCGCAAACCTCCTGTGTAGTACAAATGGACCCGGATCCCATCCCGACCCTTAACCCGTCTGCCCCGGAGTGAATCAAATTCTCCGCCTGTGCCATCGTCACCACATTTCCGCCCACCACATCCAGGTCTGGGTACATCCGCTTCACATACTTGATCATCTCAATCTGATAAATGGAGTTCCCTTGAGAACTGTCGAACACCACAACATCCACACCCGCCTTAACCAAATGCTCCAGCCTCTCCTTATCCACCTCCCTCGTCCCTACAGCTGCCCCCACTCTCCAACCTCCGTCGGGTCCCACCGTCCCCACTCCCAACCTTGGATACTCCTTCACTTTCTCCACCTCCTCCCTCGTCACCACGTCCACCACCTCCTGCTCCTCCCTCACCAACAACGCAAGATCCCTCTCTCTCTTTTCCTGAAAATAGGTGTCCATCTGGGTCAGACTGTAATTCCACGGCACCACCAATTCGTCGGAGCTGGTCATGTACGTGTCAATTCGGGTGCCTTTCTTATGGTCGTCAAGCTGCAGCCAATCGGATCTCGACACGTAACCGAGCAGCTTGGAGGAAGGAGAGCCGGACTGCGTGACGAGGACGTAGGGGCAGGACTCAAAGTCGTCAAGGGATTCGATGCGGTGGGAGGCGGACATGAAGGTCGGGGTGGAGAGTATGGGTACGCGGCGGGACTTGACGGACCTAACCATGGACGCCTGCACATCGGTGGGAAGGTTGGAGTGGATGATGCCGAGGCCTCCCAAGGACGCCATGGCCGAAGCCATGCACCCCTCCGTCACGGTGTCCATCGGGGAGGAAACAATGGGAGCCAGGAGCGGCACCCGACGCGTGAGGCGCGTGGAGAGCGAGACGGCATCGGTGGGAAAGTCAATGTAGTGGGGCAGGAAGATGACATCGTCGTAGGTGTAAGAGTAGCCCTGGTTGAAGAGCTTCGTGGCGGCGAAACCGTCGTCCTCCATTGCTAAGAGCTAGCGTTTAGGGTTAGGGTTTTGTGTTGGTCGGTTGGCAACGGTGGGGTGGGGGGGAGGTCGACAGGGGGCAATCAAAATTTGGAGGGAGGGAAACGTCCAAAAGCTGGAACTGGTGTGGCGACTGGCGAGACTCACGTTACTCTGCTTATAAACAACGTCGTTTCGCGAGGGAGTGAAAAAGTAGTCGCTGTTACACATTGCCACGTTGGTATCTACTCAATCCTTGGTGGCCGGGACCGTAGGATGTTGGAGGTGGGTCCACATCGGATTTTTTTTCTATTCGTCCTTTTTCTTTCAACATTTTTATAATTTGTTTAAGTTTTTATTCCACTATATTGGACGTGGGAATAATAAGATAATATCATATTATTATTAATTTAATAATCGATATATAAAATAAAATAATATTGACCGTTCTTTATTATTTACTTTATCAGAAGGAGCGGCGCCTCCCGAAGTGCTCTTTGGAAGTTGGAACCAACCCCATACGTGTCCTTCTGGGGAAAGACGGAACCATAAAGTGCATCTTTTAATTATCTACCTTTTCAAAAAGCAGCCGGTGGGTTTATTATTTTTAGGGTAAAAAGGAAATTCATTTTTTTAGTGTTTATGAGCACTTTTTTATTTTAAGTTTCAAACTCCAAATAGTCTTTGAATTTTTTTTATGAAATGATTCTTTCATTAGTCTGTTGTCTATATGCTTAACAAATTTTTTTGATATGTCAGCAAATTTAAAGCGATCGATCAAGTATATGTTTTGAAAGTGAGTGATCGACTGGTACATGTAGCGGCCGACCGGTACAAATTTATTGACATGTCAAAGAGCTCCGTTAAGTATATGGACGGCGGACTGACGGAATGACCATTTTGTCAAACAATAAAACTCAATGATTAAAAAATTGAAATTTGAAAATAAAGGACTAAAATGAGAAAGTGCCTAAAACCTAATGACTAAAAATTGAATTTCTCAAAATCAAAAGATAAAGTTTCCACTCCGCATGGTTATTATAATTTTATTTGGGGTGTAAAATGGTGTTAAAAAATTTACTTCTTTTGATGTTACAAATTAATAATTGAGTTATTGGAATAAATAAGTTGTTTAAATATGAGACTAAAAATATATTAGTTTTTTTAGAAAAAAAAGATATATTAGTTTCAATATTATATTATAATGTAAATTAGGAGTAAAACTTCATAATCCACAATTCATAGGTTACTCGTCTATCAAAATCTTATTAGTGAGGAGTTCTTACAAAATTTAGAACCAATCTTTTTGTGGGTTTGTAGCATACAAAGCTATAAGTTATTTAGAAAACGAATTTGGGGATAGCAAACGAAAAAGGAGAGATCCATCTTCCAGCCTTCGAAAGTAATGGATCTTCAATCTTCCAACCTAATAATAGAGGAAATGGCACCCATCGTAACCTGCAGTGGAAAAAAAAAAGATGATTAGGTTAATAATAAATAATTGCTTATAAGTTGATTCGATTATACATAAAAAAATAGAGATAAATACACTCTTCACCGATCAACTATCAGGTCTTTGACACATTGCATCATTCAACTATATATCAATGTTAGACATTTTTCACTCTATATTCGTCCGATAATAATAACTATGAAAATTTAATGAATTGACAACACCTTCAATACATGAAAAGGGAGATCAAGGACATTATTGTTATTTTAATTTAAAATTTTGATAAGATGCAATATATATTTTTTTCTAAGTATAAGATGCAATATATAAAAGTCCATAGTTTAAGATACAATGTTGAATAACTAATAACTGATGAGTGAAACATTGTATTTATACTAAAAAAATAATAATTCCTTTTCTTTGTCACATTTAATTAAGGGATAAATACACTTTGCTCCTCTTGTCTTTGGGGTCATTTATACTTTGCACCCTGATGTTTTATTTTTTATACATTAGACTCATTATCTTTCATATTTTTGCAATCTGGACTCCGTACCCAATTTGCCGTCTAAATTGACGGATTTCATCAACACATGCATCGGTCGATCGCTACATAAAGTGGTCGACCGACTCGTCATGCCTCTCATGTTACCTTTGTAGCGATCGACCGGTTCACGTGTTGACGAAATCCGTCAATTTAGACAGCTAAATTGGGTATGAGGTCCAGATTGCAAAAATGTGGAAGATAATGAGTCCAATGTATCAAAAATAAAACATCGGGAAGCAAAATGTAAATGACCCCAAAGACAAGGGAGACAAAGTGTATTTATTCCTTTAATTTAGTATATACAAAATTTTTATATGGGATCGAATGTAAGGACTGGCGAGTAGGTGGTATGTTTATTATGTTATTTTATGGTTGATTTTGAAGTTAACTCACTTGGATCAACCGTGACAAGCATGGCTGTCCCTCCGAAGTCGCACGTGCCACCGGCTACCTTGGTCCTCTGCCAGTAGCTATTGAAAGCGTACGACGCGTGTGCAAACAAGGTGTTGGGCTGAAAGCATGAACCCTCGGGCTGAATCGAATCGCAATCGGCTCCAGACCAACAAGCATAGTCCATAGCTTCCTGAATGATTGGGTCAGGCACCGATGGCTTAGCCACACACCAGAGGGCTCTGCTCGAGGCAGTGTTCGGAGGAGGCGGTGGCACGGTCGGTGGGGGAAACACCACAGGCGGTTCAAAAACTGGTGGGCTTGGAACAAACCCGGTAGGAGATGGAACATATGAGGGTGGGCTTGGGACATAAATTGGTGGGCTGGGCTCATAATAAGGTGGGCTCAATGTAGACCCAGATGGGCTTGGAACGTAGATAGGGGGATTGGGTACAACTTCTGGCGAGCCAGGGACAATGCTGGGTGGGCTTGGAACAATTTCTGGTGGGTAAGGGGTAGGAGTAAATTCCGGTGTGCCGGGAATCGTGCCTGCTGGGCTTGGAGGTGGGCTTTGGGATGGAAGAACTGGTGGCAGATAGTAATAGGGTGCTGATGGTGGAGACGACGGTGTGTATCCTGCAGGAGCTGGAATGGTTGTGGAGGGAGTTCCCGGGGTATTGGGTGGATAAATGCAGTAGGGAGGAGTATTTTCTGGCAGGGGCATCGGGCCTAGTGACTCGAATGGGGGTAAAGAAAATGGTGAACTTACACTGTACCCAACTGATTCCAGCAATGGATTAATATTCAAGTGCTTTGTGACTCTCAATTTCTTTGTGGTTTTGATGATTGAACTCCTGGGATGTCTTGGACGTCTGAATGGTTGCACTGATCTTCTTGCTTCTGCTTGACAAAAATAGGGGGACTTTGTCAGCTGATATAACCATTTGATATTTGCTTATTTTCTGCCTGATTGCTCCATGCTTTGTATTCACAGTAGCAATTCTACATAGATTTCAGTTTCTGGCCTTTGAACAATGAATTGCTCTCATGATCTGATTCTGCGTGCTGGTAATTGAAAAGTGGCCAATAGTGTACAAATCGTACAGAAAGCTTGCTATTGCAGAGCCTTAGAGAAAAAGAAAAAGAAAAAAGTGCATAGAAACTTAACAAGTAAGCAAGCTGCAGTGATTAAAAAGTATATACATGTGCACAGAGGATCAGATGTTCTCCGAGGTAAGAATTGCTTCTTGGTGAGTAATAGACCAAAAAACTAGAATTCCTCAAAAGAAAAAGAACAAAATGTTGAACAATTGGCAGTCGATATGAGAGTCTTTAACTAGTTTGCTAGTGGGATTACTACCGGATATAATCTCTGCCTATATATTTTCAGCAATACATAAAAGCTGCAGACAAGGGGCTTACCACAACCAGTGAAGAGAATGGCTGCAATGGTTATGTAGAGAAGTAGAAAGCGAACTCTCTTGTAACCTCTGCTTGTCTCCATGACTTCCCACAATGCCCAGAACTTCCAAATATAGCTTTGTCACACACCAACTCCACACCAATCATAGAACACAAGCCTGCGCAAGGGATTTATATGTTGGAGGGTACTCCAGGACATCCCTTGAATTAGGCAAAGCCTGGGTGTGGGGGACAAGTGGCTAGGTCGGCCATAAAGATTTATTCTTTAGCAGGGAAGCTTTGTTATACAGTCACTTTGCTCAAAGATGTGCAAGTGAAGTAATACAGAAAGGGATAAAAAGAACTAAAATAAGGTGTATTTTAAGGGAAGTTGCTCATCGGCTGTGTATCATCTTTTGCCCTGTTATTTTTTGCATGTTGGCATCTATGCTTGCTTGGTACTGGAACAAATCAAAGCGTGGTGTTTTCTGCCTTTTTGTTTTGCTTGCTTTCTACTCAAAGTTCTCCATCTCTTTCTCCTGGAGGGCCAAACAAGATCCTTGTCGTATAGCTCTAATGGCTCTATATACAGGATAGATTATATGTATATTGATCATTTGCTTCAAAAAAAGCATACTGATCTTTTTTGTTACTTCAATTAGATGCTGATAAAGCAATACCTTACAAGCTTTGCCTTGCAGGTTATAGCCTTCCCCATAAATTCCGCATTCAAAAGTGTTTTATCTGTGAACTTTATGGTTACTTCTTAGGTATAAAAACACACAAAGATCTCGATTTTCTAATAGAAAAGAAAAAGAAACTGTTAGAGATAATATCATAATCAAATCTTAAAGATTTGATATGATATTATGATTATCACAATATCAAATTTTTGATATTGTTATGAAGATTCAAATTCAAATGTAGAGATTTAAATTTAAATATATGATATTCTCCTATTATGCTTTGTATTATCTCTATAAATAGAGATTTTCAATTGTAATCTGTATGTACTCATAATACAAAATACAGTCATAGAGGGCTTTCACAGTGGATGAAGGTCTTCTAGACCGAACCACTTAAAATCTCTTGTCTCTTGTTACTATTTCTCTCATCTCTTCATTTTCACCTTTTTCTTCTTGGTATCAGAGCAACAAAATTCTATATCCTTAAAAGTTGGTGAATTTCACCTCCGCTGTACTTACAGCAAATCTCCGTTTTGAGAGAAAAAAAATAGGTGAGTGAAAGGCAGAGAGAAAAAAGACAGAGCAGAGATATGTTTGGTGTGCTTATGATTTCAAGGTCCGATCACTTTTAGAATATATTCAAGATCATGTCCTATGATATGATTTCAAGGTCCGATCAAATTCAAAAAAATATATTTGATAAGCAAATGAGCAAAGATCAGCAAGGGAGCAAGGATCTATGATTTCAAGGTCCAATCACCTTCAGATCTCGTTTTTCAAACACAAGATTTCAGATTTCTCCATCTTGTGTTTGAGGGAGGATGTTAGAGATAATATCATAATCAAATCTTAAAGATTTGATATGATATTATGATTATCACAATATCAAATTTTTGATATTGTTATAAAGATTCAAATTCAAATGTAGAGATTTAAATTTAAATATAGGATATTCTCCTATTATACTTTGTATTATCTCTATAAATAGAGATCTTCAATTGTAATCTGTATGGACTCATAATACAAAATACAACCATAGAAGACTTTCACAGTGGAGGTAGGTCTTCTAGACCGAACCACTTAAAATCTCTTGTCTTTTATTACTATTTCTCTCCTCTCTTCATTTTCACCTTTTTCTTCTGAAACGTATGTGAGATGTTTACCTGTGGAAGCCATTGATTCTTCTGTGTTGGAGATTGATATGGAGTTTACGAATCCTTCGTACAAACGTAGGATTAGACCAACATAGTTTTGAATCATGCCTCGAGAAAACTCTTATACTTGACAGATAACGACTCTGTATGTTTCACTGCATTTTTTTTTCTGGGAAATATTTTGCTTATCTTGGGGTGTCTGGAATGGATGAAAAACAAAGGTAAATTTAAATAACATCAATGAAGTTATGAAGAATTATTTTAATTTTTGGAAAATACATTTTGGTTTAAAATGGAAAGCCATCCCCGACAACTTGTTCCTTCCTTCTCTTTCTGAGGTCCAAACCTCCTATTCCTACTGTCCATCGATCCATGTAGTCACCCTCCTCTACCGATGCCGCCACCCTTTCCTTTGCGAGCACCATTTGATGGCAACCCAAGCTAACCTACAATTTCTTCCTATATTGGACTCCCAAAAGCTCCCTACCTAATCCTCTTGTCAGCCCCGCCATGGAACTCTGGGATTAGAATCCTTCTTATTCTTAATTTTTTTTTGATAACGAGGGAAATTCGGGCACCCAACCACATGCACCGAGCTCTGACAGACCTAACCTAGTATACGCATGAAGTGGGCTCAACGCCACGTCAAATTTTGGGCCGTGCAACCTTCCCAAACCACACATGTCAATTAAGTTCAGCTTCGCTGGGGGAGTGGCCTCAAGGAACTATTTGCATCTGAGGGGATTCGAACTTGAGATCTCAGGAGAACAAACTCATAGGCCTAAGCTGTGACCACTCAGACAAACCCCTTGGGGTTAATCCTTCTCAATTGGGTTAAATATACTTTGCGTTTTTTTTACGTATTTTTCTCTTGAAGTCTTGTTGTGGTCGATTTGCATCATTCATCTAATCTGACCTTCAAATTGGATGGAATCACGTGCCAAACAAAACCCTTGATTTTTTTAGTGAAGGCTTCAGCGTAATTGCGCTTGCATGATTCAATGTTGTTAGTTCAAAGTTTTAATATTTCAGGGAGCATTATAGAAATTAGGGATAAATGTAAAATCAGTCTCTATGCTATACGCAAAAATCGATTTAGTCCCCGTGATATGAAAAACATCGATTTAGTCCTTGTGATTCTATTTTCGTTTGTTATTGGTCCTTTATCAGGGACTGATTTTATCACTTTCTGAAATCACAAGGACTAAATCGATGTTTTTCATATCACAGTGACTAAATCAATTTTTGCGTATAACACAGGGACCAATTTTGCATTTATCCCTAGAAATTAAGCCAAAATTGTCGTGAACCCATTTAACATGGGGTAATTTTATCAACGCAGTTGAAATGATAGGGTATAACAATTATTTTATAGCAGAACGTCTCACCTGATCGAATATTTCTTCCAATTTGACGGCCAGATTTGAGGGAGAGTGCAAATCAATGGCAACGAGAGACTTTAAAGGTGAAATGTTTTTTTTTAAATATGTAACTTGTCCAATTCAGGCTGCGTTTGCAAACCCAATTATCCTCAACATTTTATCTCTCTCCTAATAAAATACTTCAATATAATCTCTCTCTCCCATAAAAAAATATAAAAAATTATAAAAATTATAAAAAATTACCTCTCTCTTCACCTTTTCACTAAACTCAATACCAACACATATTTCCATACCAAAAATATTACAACACAAACACAACCTCAGAAATAGAAAGACACGTCATTCATAGAATGTTGGAAGACTCACACAGACCGACATATTAACAGTACAGATTTCATGTCAACCAAATATTTGAATATATACTTTGTATAATTTTTCGTGGCATTGGTAGTGGTGCTTCAAGATTCCAATGTACTACTAGTTAAAACTTAAAACCAAGTTAAATCTTTGAGTGATAATTTAATTTGGTAGACAAGCTAGGAGGCTGAAGTAATACTTTAATTTTTTAACTCGTAAACTTTCATCAAAATGTCAAACAAAAATGACATTTGTTAGACATAATATTATAATCAAATCTACAATATTTAATATGATATTATTGTTATCACGATATCGAGTTTAAATGTGATATAGTTATCAAATCTCAGAGATGCAAGTTTAAATGTAGATATTCAAATTTAAATGTAGAAATATTTTCTTATGATACTTTGTATTCTCTCTATAAATAGATACATTCAACTTGTAATATGTATGTACTCATAAGAAAAAATATAGTCATAGAGGGTTTTTAACAGTAAATGTAAGTTTTATAGATCGAACCACTTAAAATCTCGTCTTCTTACTATTTCCCCCCTCTTCATTCTAACCTTTTTCTTCTTGGTATCAGAGCAATAAAATATGTCTTCCGCATCCTTAAAAGTTGGCAATTTTGTCACTCTTCGTTTGAATGTCTGTGCACTTGTAAAGAGTCAAGAGCTATCTCATTGGTGAATTTCCACCTCAACTATACTTACAGCAAATGCGTTTGCGATGAAAAAAATAAGGTGAGTGAAAGAGAGAAAAAAGAGAGAGCATGCGATATGTTTGACAAGGGTTGTGGGGTCATGTGCCTAAGATATGATTTCAAGGTCCGATCAAATAAAAAAAAATGAAAAAAGTGATACCTTCAGCAAGGGAGCAGGGGTCATGTGCCTATGATTTCAAGGTCCGATCGGTCTCTTTTTTCAAACACAAGATTTCAGATTTTTTCATCTCATATTTGAGAGAGTATGTTAGAAATAATATCATAATCAAATCTTAAATGTGATATCGTTATTAAATATCAGAGATGCAAGTGTATATGTAGATATTCAAATTTAAATGTAATAATATTTTCCTATCATGTTTTGTATTGTCTTTATAAATAGATATCTTCAACTTGTAATTTGTATGTATTTATAATATAAAATACATACATACAAGGGTTTCACAGTGGATGTATGTATTCTAGACAGAACCACTTAAAATCTCTATATTGTTATTATTTCTCTCCCATCTTCATTCTAACTTTTTTCTTCTACATTAACAAACTTATCAAAATACAACTAAATTGTTGTGATAGTGTTCAAATATGCAAAAAAAAAGAGAGAGAGATTAAAATGGTACAAAATTGGCTATTGGATCTTATTATCGGAAGAATTTTGATAATTTCAGAAGTGACAACTTTAGTAGTTTAGGCCTCTTTTAAACATTTTGACATGAATTTATAAGTTGTTTTTTTAATAAAAAAAAAGGCCTTCAAGAGATGATGATCATGAAGTCAGACCGAAGCCCACCACCACTAAAACTCTAAAATTTTAAATAACGTTGAAACCACCGGAACATAATAAAACTTTTATAATTTGAGCCTTAAACAATCCCTAAATCTTAAGTGTAGCTCATCCACTACTAAGCCACCACCTTCCTGTGTGGTCCATCAATAAATAGGTTAACATGACATTTAACCATTTAAAATTTTAACAAAAATTTACTTTTATCCAATAAACTTTAAAATTGTACTTTTACTCCTGATTCGTTCAACCATTTCAATACTACCATATTTTTAACGCCAAGCATAAAATTTTAAAAACAGTCACAGAAAAAGTGAGGATACAGGGAAACAAAAAAATGTCTCTGCCGGTAACATTACAACCGACCCTGAAGTTAGAAGTGCTCTTATTATCGTGAGAAAAACCTCCAAAGGTAGGGTTTAAGCTTCTATTCGAATAAACCATTGATTGCGGTGAAATCCTGCTCCGAAGGCAAACAAGTTCGCAACTATCTGGTAAGTGTCTCCGATCCCAAAACCCTCATTTGACATTCCTAAACCCCTGGTATCATTCTGCCCCGAAACTTCAATGTTCCAAAGGAAATTGTGCCGTAAGAATCTAAGCTCACTCATCAAATATCCTAGCTCTATCTGTAGCTCTGCATTTTACTCTTTCTGTTCAAAGCCCCCTAACTTGAACGCAATCAAACTCAATGGCTGTTTTAAAAGTTTCGAATTTTTGAGCTCTATAACGGGTTTCTATTTAAATTCCCATCAATTGCGTGTACCAAACGGCCCCAATTTTGTCAGGAACCCTGTTGTTTACCCTAGTTTTACCAGAAATTACTGCTCTGGGAGGAACGGTGAAGGTGGTCCTGGTGAGTGGACTGAGGAGATAGAGTATTTAGATGAATCAGGGAGTGTTATTTACAGCGGTAAAGGTATACGGTCGGTTGAGCCAGGGCTTGATGACCATGTGATGGTGGGTGGCTTAAAGAAGCCATTTTTGAATGCTGTAGCGGTTGCAAAGATTGTCGAGGTTGTAAAGAGGTGGAAATGGGGCCCGGAGTTGGAGACCCAGTTGGACAAACTCCAATTTGTACCAAATATGACTCACATTACTCAAGCCTTGAGGGTTATTAAGGATAGTGACATGTCTTTGAGTTTATTTCGATGGGCTAAGAGGCAGTCGTGGTATTTGCCAAGTGATGAGTGTTATGCGACGCTGTTTGATGGGTTAAACCAAAGTAAGGACTTTGATGGGATCCAGTCATTGTTTGATGAACTGGTTCATGATTCCAGTGATAAAGGGATTTCCTCCTTTAGTGCATATAATCAGGTAATTCAGTATTTGGCAAAAGCTGAGAAATTGGAGGTATCATTTTGTTGTTTTAAGAAGATTCTAGATTCCGGTTGTAAAATCGATATCCAGACATATAACTCTCTTATTACACTCTTTCTGAATAAGGGTTTGCCTTACAAGGCATTTGAGATATATGGAAGCATGGAAGCAGCGGGATGTTCATTAGATGGGTCAACCTATGAGTTGATGATACCAAGCTTGGCAAAATCAGGCCGGCTTGATGCCGCTTTCAAGCTCTTCCTAGAGATGAAAGAGAAGAATTTTCGGCCTGGTTTTAACATTTTCTCGTCGCTGGTTGATTCAATGGGGAAGGCAGGGAGGTTGGACACGTCAATAAAGGTACACATGGAAATGCAGGGTTATGGTCTCCGGCCATCTGCTTCCATGTATGTCTCTTTGATTGAGTCGCATGTGAAGGCTGGGAAGTTAGATACGGCTCTTAGGCTTTGGGATGAGATGAAGAAAGCAGGCTTCAGGCCTAACTTTGGGTTGTACACATTGATTGTTGAGTCACATGCCAAATCTGGGAAGCTTGATATTGCGATGTCTGCCTTTACAGATATGGAGAAGGCTGGATTTTTACCTACTCCATCTACATATTGTTGTCTCTTGGAAATGCATGCTGGCTCTGGACAAGTAGATTCTGCCATGAAGCTGTATAACTCGATGACAGATGCTGGTTTGAGGCCAGGTCTAAGTACTTATACTTCCCTTTTATCTCTCCTAGCTAAGAAGAAGCTTGTGGATGTGGCTGCCAAAATTTTACTCGAAATGAAAGCCATGGGATATTCTGTTGATGTGAGTGCTAGTGATGTTCTGATGGTATACATCAAGGATGGTTCTGTTGATCTTGCTTTGAGATGGCTGCGCTTCATGGGTTCATCAGGTATTAGAACTAATAATTTTATAATCAGACAATTGTTTGAGTCGTGTATGAAGAATGGTTTGTACGAGTCAGCCAAGCCTCTTCTTGAAACATATGTAAACTCTGCTGCAAAAGTTGATTTCATACTGTACACATCCATTTTGGCTCATCTTGTGAGATGCCAGGAAGAGGAGAATGAGAAGCATTTGATGTCAATCCTTAGTGCTTCAAAACACAAGGCACATTTCTTCATGTGTGGACTCTTTACGGGCCCAGAGCATAGGAAACAACCAGTTTTATCCTTTGTGAGGGAATTCTTTCAGGGCATTGATTATGAGTTGGAAGAGGGGGCTGCAAGGTACTTTGTCAATGTGCTTCTTAACTACCTTGTCCTTATGGGTCAGATAAACCGAGCCCGATGTGTTTGGAAAGTTGCCTATGAGAATAAGCTTTTCCCCAAGGCAATAGTATTTGATCAGCATATTGCTTGGTCTCTTGATGTTAGAAACTTGTCAGTGGGAGCAGCACTTATAGCAGTAGTGCACACGCTCCACAGATTCAGAAAACGAATGTTGTATTATGGTGTTGTCCCTAGACGTATTAAGTTGGTTACGGGACCTACCTTGAAGATTGTGGTTGCACAAATGTTGAGCTCAGTGGAATCTCCATTTGAGGTTAGTAAAGTGGTTCTTAGGGCCCCCGGAGATTCTGTCATGGAGTGGTTTAAGAAGCCAATTGTTCAACAGTTTCTCCTAAACGAAACTCCATCGAGGGCTGATATTCTCATGCACAAGTTGAACAGACTTTTTCCCAGTTCTGCACCAGAAATTAGATCCCTGTCCCCTCCGAAACCTCTCATTGCAGGAAGGGCAATGTAATCATATCTCTGATCAGTTACAGGGTCTATATCTGTGAAACGAAACTGTAAGTTATTGTGTCGTGTGGTGGTCTTTCTACTGCCATCCTCTTATTGCACGTTAACAACACATGTATACAGGTCAAAAAGGAAGTGATCTGGTATTGCTCCAAACTTCCAATTCTCTCTTTTAAAGATTTTATGAAATGCTTAATGTGCTTTTGGTAGTGTCCTTTCTACTGCGAGTCTCTCATAAAATCTGTGGTGTTGTTTTCATTTTGCAAATGGGAGAACGTGGTGACGAACTGGTAGAAGTGAGGAAGAATTTGCTTAAGTTGTGCTGACTCAAAATTCTGCTTGGTTATTGTTGTGATTTATGCTGAATGATCAAGAAAAGTGGTTGTCGGTGGGTTGGTTCAAACTTTGGATTATCTCTAGGTGGGATATCATTTCGTTTGCCAAAATGCTTTGAAGTACGATTGGGTTGAACTGGTCTGTAAGAAATAAAAATTTAAACTTTGATAAGTGAGATAAGATTTTTAAGTAGTTCGGTCATTGACCTATATCCACTGTTGGAAGGTCCAATTGGGCATTCAGTTTTCTCACTTATGATTCAAAAGGTTACATAGGGGCTTATTTATAAGCCATTAGTTTCAATTGCCCACATTGCTTTAGCAATGTGGGACTACATTTTCAACACTCCCTTGCAAACTCAAGGTGGACCACCTTGAGTTTGGACTTACAAAAACAAGGAAAATAAAATTGTCGGAAAGTCGCCGGAGGTTCGTCGGGCTCTGCCGGATGGTTGCCGGTCTAAAGCCGAGAGGTTCCAGAAGGTAACCGGACTAATGCCGAAAACCTTGCTCTGGTACTATGTAAAAAAAATTTAAACTTTGATAAGTGAGACAAGATTTTTAAGTGGTTCGGTCATTGACCTACATCTACTGTTGGAAGGCCCAACTGGACATTCGATTTTCTCGCTTATGATTCAAAAGGTTACATAGGAGCTTATTTATAAGCCATTAATTTCAATTGCCCACATTGCTTTAGTAAGGTGATACTACATTTTCAACATGGTTTTTATGCTAACTGGCCTGTTTTCTGTATGCTTTATCATCCCATAAGAGCCGAGGCCAGTGATAACTTCTGCAATTATTTGGAGCTCACCTCAAATAACATCCAAATTGTCTGATTTTATTAAACCGAAGGTTAAAAGCTACCCATCCCCATCCCCTTCCTCTGCAAAGCAAAGTCATAGTTAAGTTAATTCGAATCGAAACGACAACTGAACCAGAGCTTTTAAACAGTTAATGATTACCATGGATTCTCTAAATTTTTTTATTTGAATTGCGCTATATAATTCAAAGAGAAATAAACATGATAGATAAACCTCATTGTAAGGTTGCTGTTTGAATCTTTACATAGGCAAATGTGGATATCATTAAATGATTTACGATCTACCATTTGTGTCTATCTCTTTTCGAATTGTTCAGTATTTTGATCCGATTACCGCTAGCAAGACAGACGGTGTGGCGGGACGACATTTAGAGTATTGTTTGGGTGGCATGAGTGTCTGCAACACCTTCTGTAGCAAGGCAGACAATTGCTTAAGTCGTAACTACAGCTATATCTTAGCCTAAATTGACTTACTTTATCAGGAAATTTTTGTTTGGGAGAAGACCTCTTTACCCAAAGTGGCATGGCTTTACGCTAAACTCTTTTTCCAAGTACAATCCCTTCGACACCAATAAGGCTTGTATATAATGAATATTGCCACGGAGCTTTGCACAATGTCATTGGACGAAGCTAAAAGAGCCTTTAGAGGCTTAGACCTGAAGAGGAATAAGGATTTCCTAAAAGTTTGAAGATCCATAATTATAGGTCTTTTTTGAAAGGAACACTTTGAGAAGAATAGAAAGATAATGAGCAATGGAAGAATATTATGACCAACTTTAGAAGATGTTCTTAGTGCAGCAAGCGCGAAGTGCCGCTGCTTAGAAAGCTAATTGCCGAGATGCTGCTAAAAAGCTACCTATCACGTCCAAATGGAGGGCTCCTGCTCAGTTTGACAAGAAGAACAGAGCTACATATAAAAGGTATATAAAAAAGAAACGTTAAAATATGGGGCGGGGGGGGACCTCATATTTGGTTAACTACTTTACTTAACAGCTGCACAAATATATGTATGCGAAGATACGTTGTCCTTTGTTAGTTTGAGGGATGGAAGCTCGGTTAGCTTAACGGTTCATTGGCCCTTGCTTTTTCGAGGTAGAGAAAATATCTGGACCGCTAACTTAGGTTGTGTTTGAAAAGTAAAATTTTAGTGTGGTTAAAATTTTATGTATTGAGTTTAGTGAAAAAGTAAAGAGAGATGTAATTTTTTTTATTTTTTATAATGAAAAGTAATGATTTGATGGGGATAAAGAGATTCTATTGTAATATTTTATTGTGTTAAAATTTTAGAATGAGTAAAATTTTATAAAACAAACAGAGCCGTAGAGTACCAACCGCTACGTTCCACTTTCTACCTTGTTGGTCTGGTACAAAGGTGAGTATTGGAACGAATGGAACTTATTTTGGTTATGTTACCTATCGAAACTATTATTTTTATTCTGGTTCTATTTCGAAAAAGAAACGAAGTATATTTTGGTACAAGGCTGCACGAATGGATACACGAAGGAGTGAAGAGGCGGAAACCGGTGCCGGATTCCCGAACCAATGCCGGAATTTTCGGTTTCCATCTGAAATTTTCCTCACCCTTAGTTTGGTCTTTTATTTATTTATTTTTCATTTTGGCAAAGTATGTTTTGGAGAGGAAGGAGTATGTTCTGGCAATCTCCGATGGACACGTGCTCTAGAGTTGGCTTTAGTAACCCTGAATCTACAACTGTCCCGCAACATGGGTGCCAAACGTGTCATTCCACATCCCGCCTCTATGCGGTCCTCTTTTGCTAGTTTAGACGCTCCTTGAAGCTAGAGCGAGGTGTTTGACCACCCCTCCTCCAACGATTAAAATCACAGTCTGGGTTAGATTAGATCAGGGTCTTTGGGCCCGAGTAGTAATTATAGGCTTTATGACATGATTGTGTATATGACTCTTTGTACTGAGGCCTTTTAAAACTGTTCTTAATTGTTGTTGTAATAGATTTTATTCCCCTATTATTTGTAACTGGCCCTAGGGGCCATTTGCATGCGGCCCTCATATAATTCCATGTTGTGAAATAAATTTCACTATAGTCTGAGAAAAAAAAAAAACGGAACACCGAGCACTTACTCGAATTAACTCATGCCATACTTTCAAGAAAGTCTCGGACTACCTTCAACTGAAAAGGACATGGACCCGAAACTCACATATCTCGAATATCTCATCTTTCAAACCTCTACAAATCCTACCATATCATATCATGATCTCTTCTTTCAAATTAGCTAGAATCAAGCCTTGTTCCTTATGTGTAAAGTTAGCGTCTTTTAGCATAAATATAGGACCCTACAATACCTCTTGCACTCACGTTGAAAAAGAATACAAAATTGTCTATATTTTTTCAAATATAATAGACAACTTTGCTCCAATTGTACCATGATGTATATGAATATTTATTTTCTTCAATATAATACAATTGGATGCTATTATGTACGCTTGTGCAGACCTAACGAACGAACTCGGCGACGCAGCCCTTCATTCTCGAGCATTTTGTAGAACATATGGTGTGGCATTAAAATTCCAGAAAGTGGCAGAGAAAACTCTGTTATGCAATACAATCCTAATATTAGAAGCATTATCCAACCAATATCCATTATTGGGTTGTATTACTCCTTGGTTACTTAATCGGCGGAATTCGTGATCTTTGAATGATGCTAAGCTGGGTGTGCTGTGGGCTGCAAATGTTACTGAGATGGGCGAGTTGAAGTGGCAGAGGATGCGGTGATGTGTCTTCGGTCTCTTGCTTGACAGAATTTACATCTAGAAGAAACAAATCCATTTATCTCAGTCCCATTCTTTAGAAGTTCACGGACGACTAATGATGCACACAGAAGAATCTGGTGAAGGACGAAAAAATGTGTTGAAGGCGAGGAGAGGAGCTTGGTCAGGAGTAGACAGCTGCAATTATCCCGCCAGTCTCGGGAGTTTGCCTAATTCTCAAATTAGTCCTTTAAAGTAAAATTTAGGGTTAATGTCCTTTTTAGTCCCTAGGTTTTGGGGCGGTGTTCTTTTTAATCCCTAGGTTTTATTTTTTTTCAAAACAGTCCCTAGGTTATTTACGTTTGTCTTTTTAGTCCTTCCGCCAATTCCGTCACTCCCGAGCCCAGTCAGCTAACGGCGGGACACATCACACCCAATAGAATATTGCCACGTGTACTAATTTTTTTTTTTTAAATTTCCACATGTTAAAAAAAAAAAACCAAAGGATGTTCCCGTGGCCACCTCCCCGTCGCTCGGTGGTGGCCAGGGAGGCCACCCTTCGCGCGAGGGAGCCCAGATCTGGGCTCCCTCGCGCGAACGGGGGTGGCCAGACGGGGAGCCCCCGTCCACCACCGTCGACGGGGAGCCCAGATCTGGGCTCCCGCTCGTCGGTGGCCAGACGGGGAGCCCAGATCTGGGCTCCCCGTCGCTCGGTGGTGGCCAGGGAGGCCACCCCTCGCGCGAACGGGGGTGGCCAGACGGGGAGCCCCCGACCACCACCGTCGACGGGGAGCCCAACTCTGGGCTCCCCTTTCGGTGGTGGCCACGGGGGTATCTCCCTTGTTTATTTTTTTTTAAACATGTGGAAATTTTTTTTTTTAAAAAAAAATTAGTACACGTGGCAATATTCTATTGGGTGTGACGTGTCCCGCCGTTAGCTGACTGGGCTCGGGAGTGACGGAATTGGACGGAAGGACTAAAAAGACAAACGTAAATAACCTAGGGACTGTTTTGAACAAAAATAAAACCTAGGGATTAAAAAGAACACCGCCCCAAAACCTAGGGACTAAAAAGGACATTAACCCTAAAATTTAAGACCAATTCTCACTTTGATCTAACATAAGTTATTAATATGATTGACGACAGTTACATTAGATCCACTACATTTCCACGTGCAGTTGTCATCTCATTAAAAATTAAAATTTAGAAATTAATAATATACATAGTTAATTTACTTGTAAAGCTCACTCGATTGTTTTCGTCCAAATGACTTTTTATTAGTTTTTGAGAAATTCACTTTTTAGTCCTAGGTTTTGGACACTTTTTCATTTTAGTTTTTCAGTTTTAACTTTCAAATTTTTAGTCCTTGAGTTTTTATTATTTGACGAAATGGTCATTCCGTCAGTCAGCCGTCCATATACTTAACGGAGCTCTCTGACACTTCAACAATTTTGACCCGGTCGACCACTTCATGCGCTGTTAAGCATATGGACGACAGACTACCGGAAAGACCATTTCGTCGAAACAAGAAAACTCAACGACTAAAAATTTGAAAGTTGAAAGTGAATGACTAAAATGAAAAAGTGTCCAAAACTTAGGGACTAAAATGTCAATTTTCCTTTTTTTAATAGTCTATGTTTGTTAAAAAAACGTTTTCCATTTTCCAGTTTGCATTACTTTTTGCCGTGTGTCATGGACATCTTGAACCCTAAACTGATCAATGATTTCTTACAAGAAAATATAGCTAGTCAATGTTTATTTAATGGTCTTAAAAACCCGTTTTTAAATCTAAACATAATTTTTGCAAATAAAAAATATTTCAATATTTAATAAAATTTTATATTTAACAATTAACCTCAATTTATATCAAAAAATAACAAAAAAAAATTCACGAAAATCTATAAAAATTCTCCTCACAAAAAATATTTTTCCCAAACATATATACTTTTTTAATTTCGCATTTTCCTAACAATAAATTTCAAAAAAGAAAAATTATTTTCAAACATTTTTTAAAAAACACAGTCCAGGTTAAGACTTTCCTCTGTCTTTGGATTAAGAGATGTCGAAATTGTCCCATAATCATTATTGTTAATATAAAAAATTATATGTGCGCCCAATATAATAAATATAAATGTAAATAATTTAATTATCTTCGTCAAGTCCAACTGAATCAATCGAATAAAGATGCAATCTATTGAATTGTTTAGGCCGTGAATCTTCTGAAATTCTGATCTCTTTGTCGCTGAACTCGGGCTTTTTTGGCTTCAATTGACCATCCAGCTACAATAAAGGTTCTGATTCAACATTCTGTTCTTATATATATAATTTCTTTTTTAAAGTGCCTCTGCTATTATGCTTAGGTTCGCAAATTTCCTATCCTTCAAATGTTGATTCCACACTCCTCCACTTGGCGTTTGTTATCGTGAAAGTGTGATGACTATGAAGAATTGGAATAGGCAAGTTGGATGGGATATGTAGACCATACAAAGTGATTGGGTAAAAACTAAAATTTAATTGATTTTTGAGAAATTAGTTTTTAAGGTATATTTATGTCCATCAAACGTTAGTCACTAACTGAGATGAGGTCTAAAATACGCTATCCGATCCAACAATAGACATTCCGACTCTAATTTCATGTTGGTCTTCTATTAACCGGATAATTTTTAGTGGACGAAGGACCTATATATTTGAAAAATAGATTATAGAAATTGATACGTTCAAACAGGGACGAAGTCAGGAATTTGTTTCGAGGGGGGCCGGAATACAATTATAAGTAAAAAAAAAAATTTCGGGGGGCCGGAATACAATTATAAGCACTAAAATACAATTATAAGCACTAAAATACAATTATGACACTTTAAATATAAAATATTAATACTAAATTTTTTTTTTTCAAAATCTTTGGGGGGGCCAGGCCCCCCGTAGATTCGTCCCTGCGTTCAAAATTGTATTTCAATGACTTATTTATTAAAAATCAATACCATAAAGACTATAAGGTAGTTAAGCCTTAAAAATAATGGATTTGCATCTTCCGCGGAATGAGTTCCCCCTTGTTGTACGATGAGACCGTGTAATTCCATTACAGCATGGGAGCACCTTGAATGGTCACTATCTAAAGAGGAAAAAAGGGGAGAGTACATCTTTCACCATCTCAGTTTATTAATTTGACCCCTTATATATATTTTTTCTCCTAGAAAAATAGTGATCTTTAGCTAATTTGAAAGAAAATTGTTAAGAGGGTAACTTATTTCAAAGGATTAATGTGCCTTTTGGATTCAATTTAAGCGGAAGAAAAAAAGAAGAAGAAGGTGACAAGTTTGGGAGACCTTTAAATGAAAAAAAAAATCACCTACTTTCCTGATTAAAAAAGAAAAAAGAAAATGTTCCAATCAATAGGATGGACTCTGGAGGACAACGTTGTCAGATCATGAGATTGTCAACGACGACATAGACTGCTCCCTTTGAATTTACTGAACTTAAGAAAAGAAAAAAAACGGAAGAAACTGTTCCCTACCGTGTGTACTTTGTTTTCTTTCTGGGTGGGCCGTACGTATGCTATTATAATTTGCTGTGCCATTGTGCAGGCAAATCAGTAGAGAAGATCTCAAAATCATCAACTAATGGAACCGTAATTATATGGTTCTGATCAAAATTTTAAGCCCATTTGGCCAAGACAGACATACAAGCAGCTCCTAGAAGAAGTGAGAGATTTGCCCCTAACTGGATCCTCAAGTTGTTCTGCACTCTTGGGTTCATGAAATCTGCTGCTAGCAGGTCAACGAGAGCCATGTAGATTAGGATCCCAGCAGAAGCAGCGTGGAAGATTCCTTCAACAATCAGAGCAGTTGGACTGTTCTCATTGTAGACGCTTGATATCCCTATGCCAATTGCGATTCCAACGGGGGTTGTGAGGGAGAAAAATGTCGCCATTATTGCCGCTGACCTGGTCTTGAATTGCGCCTACACAGAGACAAAAAAGCTTTATGATATAGACAAGAAAAATTGGCAGAAATCTTTGGCCAGGATATATATCACTGAATTTTTCTTTAGTTCCGTTGCAATTTATAAGGGGTTCACACCGGGATGCATATGGGCCCAAATTCTTCCGTTGAGAAAAATTCGACATTTTCCAGCATGAGAGTTGACCGATTGAATTTAAGGTGCCTATTAGTTGACCCTTCAGATTATTAATAGTTTCTCTGATTATTTCGTCATTGGAAATTGACAATTAAGATTATTAAGAAAATGGTGATGTGCTCATTGTGACAACATCTACAACTCTTTATCTTTTCTACTTTTGAAACAGCAGCACCGCCTATCTTTTTCTAGCTAGACAGTTTCTACACTTTGCCTAAACTTCAAAGATGCAGCAGGCAGAAGAATTATATTGTTTGACAATGCAAACGGAACTCAATTTTCTTTGTACAAAGATCCCCAGTTTGAGGCCAAGGCTACAGAGTGAAGTTTGGTACCTGAGAGATGCAGCCACCAAGCCCCATGCCCTCAAAAAACTGATGGAAGGACAGGGCTGCTAGGAGAGTTTTAATTGTATCAGGACTTCCAGACGCACCCAAAGATAGCCCAATTATGACTGAATGAGCCACAATTCCTAGCTCCAACACCTAGAAAAACACAACCAACCGGAGTTGAAAACTGTAATCAAATTAACAATTTAATAAGGTTGCAGGTAAACTAATCTGCAGAGATACCCATAAGCCGAATATGTAAATCGCCCAATAATGAACCTAGAATCAAACTTACTTGTGATACAACACGGAAACGGATTAGCTCCGCCGCATTTGAGTCCTCGGAGTGAGTGGCTGCAGGTCCATGAGCATGGCCGTGAGTGGGGTGTGTATGAACATGTACGTGACCGGCGTGTTCATCAGCCATCTCTTCGTCTACGGTCACCTGCTTGGTTTTATTAAAGTGCAGCCTCTTATAGTATCCCGTCGCGAATGAATCCACCATCAAGGTTCCGATAGCAGCCATCATGGCAACGAAGCCCGTGAATGGAAATTTGCCCCATGGATTTTCTCCAATGCAAGGTGATGTCAGACTCTCGAATGCGTCTGGCAGTATGTGGATGAACCCGGTTGCGAGAATAACCCCAGCTGCGAAGGCCTTGATCATGAAAAAGATATCATGTTCAGGCCTCAGGCTCGGTATTCTCTTGCCTAACAGTGGGATGCTCACACCCACAGCACCAGCAAAAAGGACTGTCGCAATTGAAGCTACTTTAAATTTAAGTGCTTCGCTTTTGTCTCTGTCTGTGTCCTCAGGATCGCATGTGCAACCTGCGGAGACAATAGTAGGGGAGAGAACAACTGCTAGAAGAAACACTATCTTCAGGAGGTTCAAAGAACAAGCTTGAAACTTCATGATCATGGTGGAAAAAAAGCGAAGAGTTAGATAGAGATGCAAAGCTAGGTACCAAGGAGGAGGAAAGGTAGTGCAATTTGTGAAAAAGCTGTTGGGTGACTTGACAAGATATGTGGGTTCTTCGAGCAAGGCTTGGGTTGTGTCCTTTATATAGAATGGTAAAGAAATTCATGTGCAACGCTGGCTGTTTGAACTCATTGTGGGGGCATTGAAAAAGAAATTGAAGAATAATATTGGAGGGCTAATAACTTGAGCATCTTATACAGTACTCAACAACAACATAAATATAAATATAATTAAATGCAGGTTACGGCCTCGGGGAAACTCTTCTTCGGTCCGTGGTATCGCATAAGAAATATGCATGGAAAGCAAATTACACCCGGATTATAAACAAGCTAAGGAATTACTGGATCTGTGTCGTAGTCTTAAATGATTAGATTTTTGCTTTCATTCATTTATGGAAACCTTATTAACCCATGTCTGAGGAAGAATACCAGTTCCATGATGCAAATGATTAGGTTAATGAATTAATTAAAATAAAAAATAAACTATGATATACTTAAGGCCATATGTTGAGCTACACATTATATAATTCATTTACCCAATTTGTTTTTTGAGTAACGAGGAGAAATTTTGTACGTCTAAAAATTAATACAGCTATTTCTGCGCCAATGCGACTCTCATTTAAATGCAAAAGATGAGCTTTTTCGATCATTGGACAAAATAACTGCACCTGTCTGTTTTTTTCTCGATTTTTATGCCGATTTATGTAAATTATTTATGAAGTGTTGTTGGGAAACACGTCAATCTGAGGTTTTCTAGAGGGCTCAAAGTTGTGGCAATGAAGTAATGGAGCACTGTATAGGAAGGGTGATTAAGTCATATTTTCGAATCCCAATTAGGTTTCTGTAGGCAGTTGATGAAATGATCACACTTTTAATCCAAAAAGAGAAGGGTGTTGACACTATGTTGTCATGCAGACACCTTTTACAAGGCAGTTTAGCTTAAGATTGATCCGCATGGTGCCTAACATACGAAAAGTCAATCTGGGAATGTCGATATTGTGTCTTCGTTTCTTTTTAGTATTCAATATTGGAGGCACACTTTTTCTTCTGTTCTCCTTTAGTGTTACATAGTGCTTGGTCACATGGAAAGGGGGAGGAAAACAGGGCTTGGTCGTGGCAGAAATGTTGACATCCATCCCTCATATCAGCTATTTTCAAACAAATATATCACACTTTCAATATATCTAACTTTTGACCAAACTTTTATTCATTAAAATGATTCTTTCTAATCCATCAATTAGTCATTTTTTTCCTCCTTTTATGATGTTTCAAGAAAGATTATATGGTCAGTACCCTTAAAAATAAAAATCTCAATTCTACTCTTTGATTTCTTTTCCCCAAAGATTAAAATGTTGGATTTAAAATAGAAGTACGTATTAAGTTAGCTGGCGTTTGAAGCTTTATATATAATGAAGAATATTGATTCTTAATTTCCTCTATTGGTCGAAATATAAGTTCCTTTTTTAGTTTAGTTATTAGACTATATGTATAGTTACTTGAGTGCACCATTCTTTTGCGTGGATCTGAATCAACACAAAGAACGGCGCAGAAAAACGCCCCAAAATGCTTATAAATAAAACATTTTTTCACCTTCACTCCTCCTCCTCCTCCTCCTGACTTGTTTAGAGTGTTTTATATGCCTATAAGAGTACGGGTTCTGCTCCATGCGGTCCAACAACCTGCTGCAAGACAAATCCTAGTACTTCCCTAGTACTTCTCAACAACATTAATCCAACCAGTTTTAGCCAAAAGTGATAATTGTTTATACGGTACTAAGCCACCAGTTTTGGGCTCAATATTACATCGCAAGGATTTTATACAAAAATGTTATAAAGAGGGGTTATGATTTTAAAAAATAAATTGAAGGGCCTGATCAATTTGACCACTTAACTAATGAGATGAGACAAATAGAACTTAACTCAACTATTAAATTTATTTTTTTAAATCATGGCCCCTCCTTATAATATCTTTGTATAACATACTTATGATGGAATCCTTACCCCTAGTTTTGCTAGCTTTAAATTGAACTCTCAGTAGCCAATAATCAACAGCTAGCTTTGTCGTGGCCACGCACGGTTCTCTCATCCACGATCGAAACAAACACTTTCTGATCAGCTTGTTGTTGTGTTTTGCTTTTGTCTTTGTACGTTTTTTTCAAGGGCTAGCTAGCTACGAAAATGGCTTCTCTTGTTTTAATTTATCACATTGCACATGGTTGGTAAAATGTGGCAGGTGTATAGGCCTCCTCCGTCCAAAACGCAACTGGACTCCATCTCTCCATATTTTCTTCATTCTTCCGACTACTTTGGTGCCATTTTGGTTTCCAACCTCCTTAATGAAGACACCTATCTCAAATGTCAGAGAACCATGAAAATTGCTCTCAATGCCAAGCACAAGTTTGGTTTCGTGAATGGCTCTCTTCCCAAACACTGTAATGATATGATTTTTTCATGGATCTCAAATTCATCGACAAATCCATATCTGACAGTCACCTTTACCACAATAATCCATGAGATGTTTGGCTTGATCTCTAAGACAGATTTTTCTAATCCAACAATCCTCGCATTTTTCAATTGAAACGAGACATCTCTATGCTCACCCAAGATACCCGATCCCTCTCCAGTTATTTTATCTTACTCAAAGGCTCTTGGGATGAGCTCTTTCTTCTTCAACTCGTTCATCTCTGCACTTGTGGCGCTCTCCAAAACACTCAAACTCTCCATGACACAGAACACACCTTTCAATTTCTAGTCGGCCTCCATGATTCCTATGCTTCCATTCGGAGTCAAATCCTTGCCATGGATCCGTTGCCCCTTTGTCCAAGATCTATTCCATTTTGCAACAAAGACGAGTGCCAACGCCTGCTCCACCTTCCCAGCCCTCAGCCTGACGCTACTGCCATGGCTGCCAACCAGACCTCTTTCTGTCCACCTAATGCATGTGGCCATTGCAGAGGAGGACCCAAGTGTTCCTACTGCCATCGTGATGGCCATTGGCAAGAGCAGTGCTACCGTCTTCACAGCTTCCCTCCCAGTCATTGGAATGCCTCCCATGCTCTAGTTGGTCCTGCCGACAACCACATAGGCTGCTGTTTTTCTTTGACACATCAGGTCTCCACGCCCAGCACCTTTATCACAAATGACACCTTTGGTCACATGAGTGACCTACTTAAACAATTTACGAAATTGTTAAATTCCAAAACTACCCCTCCAGACACTGCATTCACTCATTCGACCAACTTTGCTGGTAATATTGTATCCTATAATTCTATTTCTCTATTTTCTAATCCTGAATGAGTCATTGATTCTGACCGTCAGATCATATGGTTTCTCAATTATCTAGTCTCACTAATATTACTTCTCTTTCTCTGCCTTGTCTTGAAATTACCTATTAGTGAAATTGTTTCTATTACGCAACCAAGAACTGTCCATTTAGCTCCACATTTAACGCTTCATAATGTTCTTTTTGTCCCGCAATTTAAATTCAATTTATTATCCATTAGTAAACTTACTCATGATCTCAATTGTGTTGCTATTTTTTTCTCAAATTTTTGTGTCTTTCAAGACCTTGTCATGAAGAGGCTGGTTGGAATGAGTAAGGCTCGCGATATGGACTCTACTACTGAAAATTTCCTTCAGCTATTGTTCTCCATTCCCATCATGTTTCACCTCCTCATTTATGGCACACTCGTCTCGGTCATTCTTCTATGCAATGCATTTATTGCACTCTTAATATTTCTTCTGTTAGTTTTTCTTGTGATATTTGTGCTATTGCTAAACATACTCGGTTACCTTTTTCACTAAATTTGAATAAAAACATTGTTTGTTTTAATTGCATCTTTTGTGATATTTGGGGTGGTTATTCCACTCCCTCACTTTCTGGTGCCCATTATTTTTCACTATTGTAGATGATTATTCACGCATCACATGGGTTTTTTAATGCGTTTTAAATCTGACACCTATAATTGTCTTAAAATGTTTTTTGCTCTCATACACAATTTAATCACCCTGTCAAATTTATTTGCACTGAAAATGACCAATGATTTCTTTCTCATAAAATGCAATAATTATTTCATGATCATGACATTTTTCATGAAAAGACTTGTATAGAGACTCCATAACAAAATGGTGTCGCTGAACGTAAATATCGTCATCTTCTCAATATGGCTTGATGTCTCAGCTTTCATGCCCACCTTCCTCTTAACTTTTGGGGCGAATGCATTTTAACTACTACTCTCATCTTACTAATCGCACCCCTTCACCTAGTTTTCAAAATAAATCTCCATATGAACTTATCTTTCACAAATCTCCTTCTTATATTCACTTCCGTATTTTTGGTTGCTTATGTTACACGCATACTCTTTCCTTTCATCATGATAAATTTTCTCTATGAGCTAAACATTGTATGTTTCTTGGTTACCCTACTCACCATAGTACTTATGCGTCTATGATGACCCTGTTTTTGCTCTTCCCATTCTCGATATTCCCTCTCCCACTCTATCCTCCCCTGTACCTACCTCTTCTCCGTCCCCTTCCCCTTCCCTACCATTCCACCTCCTTCTACTTGCCCCCGACGCCACATTACTACATGTTTACCTTCATGAGATTCTTTATTTAGCTTGGCACTAGTCTCATCTCCTGGAGCACCAAGAAACTGCCTAATGTGTCTTGTTCTTCTGCTGAAGCTGAGTACCGTGCCATGACCTCTACCATTTGTGAACTTACTTGACTTCACTCATTGCTTCATGATCTCTCTATTCCTCATCCTTAGCCCATGCATCTCTATTGCGACAACCAAGCTGCGCTTCACATTACAAAAAATCCATTTTTCATGAACGCACCAAACACATCGAGAATGACTGTCACATTGTTCGTGAAAAACTTTAGAGTGGCCTTATCTCCCCCACTCACGTCCCCGCTTCCATACAACTTGCAGACATCTTTACCAAAGCTTTGGGTTGTGACTTATTCTACAATTTATCTCACAAGTTGAGCATTTTGAACCTTTATCTACCAACTCGAGGGGGAGTATTACGATCACCATAGATTCTTCCCTTCTTTCAGGGATGTTCGTTTTATAAAAAAATGGTAAGATTTTTAAGATTTTGATAGAATTGTGAATATTTATGTAGATTGGAATTTTATAGGTTTTTGTGTAAAAGTTGGTGAAAGTTTTAAAGATATTTAATTTTTATTGAAATTTGTAAAAAATGTAAAGAGAGATTATTTTGTATAATTGTTTAATAAAAAAAAATTGGACTTAGGTGAAAAAGTATGGAGAGAATATTTGTTATAATTTTTTTGAAATGCATTGGAGTTTGTGAAAAGTTGTTAGAGATTGTGTAAAAAAATATTGGTGTTTGTGTATGAATTTTTGTGATTTTGGATATTTGTTTTACAATTTTTGTTGAATAGAATACTTTTGCAAACAAACATGTTTTCCAACGGATATATTTTCTTTTATAGCTTGATATTAGTATATAGCACGATTATTTTCTTCTGTACTTACTTTCCTTCTACATGCGGATTCAATGTAATAATATAACACAAGTAAACGTACGTACCTTCAATACATACAGGATACAGCAATTTTCTCCAATCTCTCGACTTTGTCTTCACAAATCTTAACACCTAGATCCCAAATCCTTGACCCATTGCAATATAGCTAGGAAGATTTGCTTGCAGTCCGAAGACAAATTAATATAGAATTCTCGCATACGAAATATATTTGACAAACTTGTATATATATATATTGATCCGTTGCATGCAGATCAGAGGGAGAGTCGACTCAATTCCAAGAAAAAGTGGGCTAGTCAAGCCCATTTGGCCAAGAGAGACATACATCCAGCCCCTAGAAGAAGTGAGACGTTTACCCATAGTTGAATCTTGAAATTTTTTTGCACTCTTGGGTTCATGAAATCCTCTGCTAGTAAGTCAACAAGAGCCATATAAATCAGAATCCCAGCTGCAAGCCCATCGAAAGTTCCTTGAACGATTAGAGCAGCTGGGCTATTCTCGTTGTAATTGCTTGATATTGCAATGCCGATTGCAGCTCCTACTGGGGTTGTCAGTGAGAAAAAAGTCGCCATTATTGCTGCAGATTTGGTCTTGAATTTTGCCTGCATCGATCGTAACAAAAACAAAATTGCTAAAGAGTTGAACATTTTTCGGATTAGCTATTATGGTATATAGGGAATAAGCACCTATAAGCGAGCGGAGTCTTTTTTTTTTGGGGTAGATCGAGTCGATACCCACTCAACATCCATTAATTCAATCCGTCGCAGGAGTATATATAGTCCAAGGATAAACTGCCCGAAATCATGAAAGCAAGCTAATTTTTTTGACAGATCCATTAATAGTTTAATCCGTTGCAGGAGGATGTGGCAATTATATATGGAAACATGCGCCCTTTCGTTACCCAACTCTCTAAACCATATATATGGTACCAACTCTCTTTAAATCGTTATGAAAACTTCAATCCTCTTATTACAGGGATAAGCATTTTTAACCGGGTCCAAGAATAATATCTTAATTACAAGTCTTAATAAATTAACGGATCTCATTCAGCCACCCAATTAGTGAGATAACTTGATCGATCTGGACTGTGGATGTAAGTACTTCATTAATAGATCTAGTGACTAAATCCGAACCCATTTGAATCTATAGTTGCATACGTGTTATACCTGAGAGATGCAGCCACCAAGCCCAATTCCCTCGAAAAATTGATGGAAAGACAAGGCCACTAGAAGAGGACGTATTGTCCCAACGCTTTGAGAAACACCTATATCTATTTCCAATAATCACGGAATGAAACACGATTCCTATTTCCAATACCTAATCAAAACCATAAGTCTTATTGGAAATCATCTGAATCCCAATCATGGGAAAGGATTAGCAAAGAATGAACCTAAAATAAAATGAAATGAGCCAATACTTGTGCCATAATCCGGTGACGGGTTAGCTCTGTCAAATTCATTCTTTCGGTAGGGATATTGGCTGACCCATGTGCGTGCCCATGTGTTGCATGTGTATGAACACGTAGGTGGCTCGCGGGTTCATTGTCCCTCTCTTCATCTGCATTTGCCTGCATTTTTCAAATGTTATCTTTTAGTATATGAGATACCAGGGTACCAACAAGTCTTGGTCTAATACTAGTCCACTAAAGAAACAAGTCTCTTCTCCAACTCAAGACTCATGTGTGAGGAGACGATTGTTAGAATTAGTCTCACATCGACTGTGGAAGGTACTGGTGTTCAGTTTATAAATGTGAGAGAAAAACATACCTCTCGAGTTACATTTTAGAGGTTGAGAGAGCTCAAAACTATCTAACACTGGTATCAGAGCCCCATAAGGGAGATGTGCATTGAAGTAACCATAGTTAGGCTTTGTGGAGAACTTCTAGTTAGATTGGGGTTAAAACATGTGGCTTAATTGGAATTTGCCAAAATATCTTGCCAAGAATGAATATATCACTTCTCTTTGAAAGAATTAGAAGAAAAGTTGAAATTGTAATGAACGGAGAAGTTGAACATTTGAATTGAATTGAAATTAACTTCAAAACCTCTCCTTCGAATTCTCTCTCTCTTCTCACCTCCTTTTGCTATACCATTGAAAATATTCAAAAACCATTTCATCTCCGATTGAATTTAGTTCATTAAATTTCAAATCAGCCTTTGAGCACTAGGCTTGCTGGTAAATCCAGACAACAATAAGAAAGAGACCAGATTGAAGATGTAAAATATATATGCAACCGCCACCTATAGGTAGGTAGATGCCTAATGGAATTAAATTATTAACGGGAGTTCAGGCATTTCACCTGCTTATCGAAGTGCAAACTCGTATAGTAGCCAGTGGCATAAGCGTCTATCATTAATGTTCCAATAGCTGATAGCATGGCAAAGAAACCGGCGAAGGGAAAATTGCCCCACGGATTTTGATTGAGGCACGCCGAAGTCAAGTTTTCAAATGAATCCGGTAGTATGTGAATGAACCCGGTTGCTAGAATCACACCTGCTGCGAAGGCCTTGATAACGAAAAAGATATAATTTTCCGGCCTTAGAGCCGGAATTCTCTTGCCTAGCAACGGGAGGCATACCCCTGCAACACTGGAAAGAAGAATGGAAGCTATTGCACCCAGTTTATAATGCAGTGCTGCGGTACTATTATGTTCCTCTTTGGTGTTACCATCACACGTACAATTATCGCCAGATATGGTGGGGAGGAGAACTGGAGAAGGGTGAGAAGAAATAATATTCCCTGAATGTTGACAGAATAGCAAGCTCGAAGATTAATCATGGTGATCAGTGTGGAGAGAGCTGGAAAAGATAGAGCTTCTTCTTTTTCTTTTTTTCTTTTTTGGGGGTAAGTGAAATATAGAACTTCCCCGAAAAAAGAGATGAAAGTAATTAACGAAGTGGAAGGCTTTCCGCTGAGAGTTTCCTTCTTATCCTGTCGTACAAAACGGAGAAAGACTGCAGTGGTTGCTGTTATAACTGGTTTTGCCTGGCTACCATTGTAAGTAGAAGAATAATGAGAGCATCGCAAAGGTCAAAAGTTAAGTACAAGGTACAGATATTGATGGGAGAAGAGGACCATTTGCAACCGTGGATCAGATCATCATGATCATATAGTACACCAAATAATGGGTGCCAATGTCTTTTAAACAGCATGACTGATGGGAAGTAGGTTGTCCCAGACGGACTAGTGACAGTAACAGACACGACTCGTTCAATCTTGAAGAATATGTCGACACTATGTTGTCATCCAATTAACACCTTGATCAATATAATTTTAGCTAGATTTGCATTAATTCGCACGGATTCAAGTCCATATTAACAAAGTCAACCTCGAGATATTCGTATTCTAACCCTTGATGTTTGTAATATTCACTGGGGCGATTTTAAGAGAAGAATCTACATATATAATGAAGAATCTCACCTCTAGGGCGAAGGTTCTATATTAATTAGTTAAGTTTCACGTTATAGATATACCTGCATAAGGCTTATTAAAATAAAAAGGAAAAATCTTCTCCAGCTCTCTGGGTTACAATCAATCTTAACATGATCAGAAAAAAGCTGTTGTAATATGTACTTCCCAGTTCCCAATTCCTTGCGATGGATCAGAGACATTGTGTAGAAATCAAGAAGAGACCGTGAGCCAGAAAAAAAATAATTCAAGCCAATTAGCACACAAGGAAAAAGTAGTGGCGCTTGACAGTCAAGCCCATTTGGCCAAAAGAGACATACATCCAGCCCCAAGAAGAAGTGCGGCGTTTACCCATAGTTGAAGCTTGAAATTGTTTTGGAGTCTAGGGTTCATGAAATCCGCTGCTAGTAAGTCAACAAGAGCCATATAAATCAGAATCCCAGATGCAAGCCCATTGAAAGTTCCTTCAACGATTAGAGAAGTTGGGCTATTCTCGTTGTAAGTGCTTGATATTCCAATACCGATTACAGCCCCTAGTGGGGTTGTGAGCGAGAAAAATGTTGCCATTATTGCTGCAGATTTGGTCTCAAATTTTGCCTGCGTACGTTATCATAACAAAACAAAAGATCAGATCAATGGCTAAAAAAAGTTACATTAAAGATTTTATATGATAGGCATAATATTATATAGTAATTCGGAGGTTGGTTAAGCAGAGTACTATTGTGTTTTATACCTGCGAGATGCAGCCACCAAGCCCAATACCCTCGAAAAATTGATGGAACGACAAGGCCGCTACAAGAGGCCGTATTGTCGAAACGCTTTGAGAAGCTCCCATATCTATCCCAATAATCACCGAATGAAACACAATTCCTAATTCCAATACCTAAAAGAGAAAGAAAGAAAATTCAATATCAAATTAGTAGGAACTTATTTTTAAATAATCTGAAAAGGATTAGCAAAGAATATATGAACTCTGAAATTTTGGCCAGCAATACTTGTGCTATAATCCGGTGACGGGTTAGCTCTGGCAAAGTCATGCTTTCCGTAGGGATGACTGCCCCATGCGCATGCCCATGGACGGCATGTGTATGAACATGTACGTGACCTTCGTCCTCATTGGCCCCGGCTTCTAATTCACCTGCGTGTGCCTGCGCTTTTCAAGTAAAAATCTTAATCGAAGAACATATATAAATACTTAACATAGATAGCGTTAAAAGGTACTATATATACGCAAACTTCAGTTAGGAAGCTAGATGCTTAGATGTATTGAAGTCGTCCAAGATAGGATTTCCACCTGCTTATTAAAGTGCAACCTCGTATAATAGCCAGTGGCATAAGCGTCAACCATTAATGTTGCAATAGCTGAAACCATGGCAAAGAAACCGGAGAATGGAAAATTGCCCCACGGATTTTGATTGAGACACGGCGAAGTCAAGTCTGCAAATGAATCCGGTAGTATGTGAATGAACCCGGTTGCTAGAATCACACCTGCTGCAAAGGCCTTGATAACGAAAAAGATATCATTTTCTGGCCTTAGAGCAGGAATTCTCTTGCCTAGCAATGGGAGACATACCCCTGCAACACTGGAAAGAAGAATGGAAGCTATTGCACCCAGTTTATAATGCAGTGCTGCGCTATTGTGTTTCTCCTCGGTGTTACTATCACACGTACAATCGCCGGATATGGTGGGGAGGAATAGGCTAAGAATAAATAATATTCCCACCATGTTGAAGGAACAAACTTGAAGATTAATAGCTAGTAGCGAGTATGTATAGAGATAAACAGGGAATTGGGAAGTGGAAATCTTTCGAAATAATAGAGACTCTGAGAAAGGCCGCTGAGTTTCCTTCTTATACGAAAATGAAATAGACTGCTCTGGTTGTGTCAACGGTTAAACGGCGTGAATATTTCTGAGAAATAGGTTAGTCTGAGATGGATCACTAGCAAGAGAAGACTTATTGATTAATCTAATTGAAGCAGATGGAGAAACTATGTCTTCATCCAAACACTTTGACCAATATAATTTAGCATAGAACTTGTGCTTAATAAACAAAGACAACCTTGAAATATTCGTATTTTAACCATTTATGTTGTCCACCGAACGATACCTGTGAGTTTGCATGTCCACATTTTCTCGGTCATGGATTAATCTATATTTTTGTGTCAGAGATCAGATTTGAGCTTATATTAATTTGAAGTTCACGCTATTAGATACGTAATGAATAATCTCACCTCTTGTACCATTTGCTTACTTTGAAAACACTAGGTTGGTTGTTTTTCGATCGAGATGTACGTATATGTGGCCTTTTGATCTTTTTCAGAGGGTTGTGATCTCCGCAATCTTGAGCTGTTTGATTATTGACGTTTGTTTGTTGAAATTTTGGGTATTAGTGTTTTTGCAAAAGTAAAGATATTTTATAAAAAAAATTGAAGATAACGAAGATTTAAATAAATATTATAATAAAAAAATTATTTTATCATTTTGAGGTGCCAAAATTTCAACCAACGGTCGCCCTTGTTTGCCACTAATTTTTTTCCCTAATGAGATTTCGCTTATCAAAATCAAAAATATATCCACGTGGCAAGTGAATATTCAAAAAGACTTAATTGTTTATGGGCCTTAACAAATCCTTTATGCTGCTCACGACCCCGCTTCAACGAATTAACGTTGGAAAACAGCGTCTTTAATCTCTAAAGTTATATTAAAATGTTTAAAAGATGTCGAAACTATCGAGGTGGACTAAATATGTCCAAAAATAAATATAAAAAATTATTTAAATTATCTTTTCACTTTTTATCAATTTATATAAATTAAAATTTTTAATCCATCAAAATTTTGGAGGCCAGACCCCTCCCTGAGCCGATGACGCGTTCATTTATCCAACCTTGAAAGGAAGCTTGAAGTACTCGCCGAACAATGGTTGAAAAGGAACTACCTAGCTACCTATGTCTTAATTATCTGAAGCCATTGATGCGTGTACGTCAACTTCGGTCTCCAGAAACTGAGTATGAGAAGATAGCGTCATTTTGCTCGAGCCTGTTTACCCACGTTGGGGGAGGGGTTTAACTCCTAAGGAAAAATTACAAAAAGAAAATTTACTACTTAATGCAAAAAATAAAGTTAAAATATCAAAAATTAAAGATTAAAACACTAAAATATCGAAATACACTTATTTGGTGATACTGAGAGATGACAATTGAATTCTATAAGACTGCATATTCTAAAAACGTTGTAAAATAACTTTGTTCTCAATAGTTTCAAAAATTTCTCTCAATGTATATCACCAACTATCATTCATTCATTCATCTCCTATCTTATTACACAATTTAGTCTCAATAAATTTCATTGTAAATAACACTCTCTCAACAGTTACAATCGCATCTGGTAAGACCAATGTCAACTTAATTAGCTGATAAACCAGTATAACACTCCAAAATTTCTTTTGCCCCTTTATAGCACATATACTATTGAAGCTTGTCTATCTTCAAGCTTACAAGTCTTTCAATGATTATATTGTCTATTGTAGCAAAATTTTTAAGGGAAACATGATACTGTGTTATGTGCTATTTCTAAATTATTACATTATCATGTTTCGAAGGGGTAGCACTAATTTGCAGCATTAGGAAGACGGTGGAAATAACTTTTAGCAAAAATAGCACAAGAACATAGTGGAGACGTTTGTGCCCTTGCATCAGTTTTAAGAACAGGTTGTTTAAATGGACTTTGCTCTGAGATGGAAAAGCTATTGACAGACAATCTGGATGAGAACTTTTTTTTTTTGGCTCAAACACCCCATCATTTAGAAGAAGAACAACCATTAGAATTTTATTCTTAGATTTGCAATATTTTTCTCTTTGTTTTTTATATTTAAATTCAAGTGTGACCCATACGAGTATGCAATTCAAGCATTAAAAAGGGCAGGCGGCAAGGTATCTGATGGTGGGCACTACTAATGTCCAGCGAAGAAGAAGAAATACATACTCAGGCCAATCTGCCTCAATCTTCAAACGATCACTATTTCTTTAATCGAAGCCACTGTTTCTTATGTGTATTGAGGCAGATAAGTTGGACTGTCTTTCCTCTGCTAGTAGATTTGGACCCTAAATCGATTAATTAACTAAAGATTTACATACCACAATAAAAGACTAACCGGGACTTGAAGAGAATAATAAATCAACAACACCTAGAAACTCCTACAGAGTCCTAGACTCAGCTCAATTAGCAACATTAAGTTTAATCAACCAGTAGATTTGGACCCTAAATTGATTAATTAACTAAAGATTTACATACCACAATAAAAGACTAACCGGGACTTGAAGAGAATAAATCAACAACACCTAGAAACTCCTATAGAGTCCTAGACTCAGCTCCATTAGCAACATTAAGTTTAATCAAGAGTGACAGAAAGTTGCAAATATGCCCGCCATTGACAAACTAATCAGAGCTCATGAAATAATAACGAAATAACATGACATTCGAAACCATATAAATCTTGTCTCAACTTAGAAAAAAAATAAATATAAATCTTGTCTCAATCAGAAGGTATTCATGAATCCCAAGGATAAAAAGCTTAAAGTTGCCAAAACTGAAAATTGCATTGAAGGGAACTACTTGATCTTTCTTTCATAGCTGCATCTAGCTGTTTGGAGGTCAATTTGGTGGTTCATTTTGCTAACTATGGACCAATGGTAAAAAATGTTTGATGATCATTTCTATCCATTTGTAGTTGTCGGTGTCATCGTGGGGTATCAAATTTACTTTTAGTATTGGACCATAGTTTTTTCATCTTATTGGTGCCTAGATAAACCTCAAGTGGCTTATACCATTATTTGCCCTGGTTGAGGTTAGGTTGACACTTTTAGAAACGGAAACAACATAAAACTTCATATATCTTCCTTTTCTAATTTTATTTTCTTGGTGACAAACATAAGTGTAATGGGGGAGCTTTCATTTTCTTTGTTTTTATGTCTTTACTCTTTTTGTTTTCTCAGTGGAAGGAAACCTGTTACTCTTAACAAAGGGGCTAGTTCGACCACTGGTCAGGTACTTTAGAGCTTTCCTTAATGCTTGATGAATTTTGTCGTTTTTGGTGGCCAAGCATAGATAAGTTGTAAAGTGCTATAACATTTTTGAGATTGAGTTTCAACTTCTTTATTTCTTGTAAGGGTGCTTTGAATAACATGGAGAAGGGCAAAGCCAAACTTAGTAGTGCTGGTAAGGCTTAACTAGAGTAATACCAGAGTTGAGTTATGTTTTCAAAAATATTTTAACTATTCTCGATTGGCCTTTTTCGGCAAGTACAATTGTTGGAAGAAAAGCACTGTCTGATGTCAGCAATATCAAGGACAACTCTTCAAGGAGTGTAGTGCAACATGGACCCAAGCTGTTGTTAGTATCTTGTCATTTGATAATTCGTTATTATCTACCTTTCTCCTCTTTCTCTGGGGCATGGGGGCGCAGGGGTAGGGGTGGTGGGAGTTTCCCTTTTAAAATTTTTTCTTTTAGTGAATAGAATCCTTTTAACCATATAAGTCCTGAGTACACATTGCGATCTCCTACCCCCTGAAATAATTTCTGATACTTATCATTTTACTGACAGAGAAAAACGAACAGAGCAATGTTATTATTTTTGAGCTTTTTCTCCCCTGGAACTAGTATTTCTAAAGCTACATTCTCTTGCATTTCAGGAAAGATTAAAGTGAGAGAACCACAGCTTTGCCACGGTATGGATTCCTAACCATGGGTATCAGGGTCACTATCATTTGTTTTCCTCTTCATGGTTGCCAAAGTGACGCGTTTCTAGCTTCAGGATTTATATACCCTTTCATTTTTGGGTATGAAGCTGGGATACAGAACAGAGAAAACATTACTGTTTTTTGTGTGTGTTTTCATTTCATGGTTTCTGCAGTTTATGCATTCTGTTTGAATATTAGTTTGGACAAGTTTTCCAAAACAACATCTGTTGCTCTCTTTCGTTGTTGATGTAGCTGCTGGCAAACCATAATGCTAATATACGTGTTTGTTAGCTTTATTACGGATGCCTGCAATCCCAATCTCCTTCCACAAGAAACCTTTGTTGTATCTCGCTATCTTTTTGCATCTCACATAAACAAGAACTTCAATTAATTTCTGTTGAAAACCGAATCTGCAATAGAAAAGTATGAGGGTAGCACCAATATTTATCATTCAATTGTTTTTTTTCACTCTTGACAGTTTTTTGGTTTTGAAAAATTGAATTAGTCATTTAAATTCACATTGAAGTAGTTGATTTATCTCGTTTTTTTTATTTTCAGGGGGCAGATATGAATCTTCTATATTGTCTTCCATATTTTGTTTATCTCTTAAATAACATCTGCTATGTTTCTCTTTAGGGTTTCATTGGGTCCAGCAGGAAAAATTGTGAACCTCTCTTCAAGGAAATCCGTTATGGTATAGATACCAAGACTGATTTAACTAATTTATTGCTGCTTGTTTGCTTTCTTTTGGGTACCATTGCATCAATCTTCTGCTTCTGCTGTTTTTATTTGTAGCTCACTTGCCTAATGGGCCAAAAGTTTTAATTGATACACTTCATGAATTTGAAACAGAAGGGTAGGAATGATATTCTGCAAGAAAGAAACGTATATCATATTTGGAAAGGAGAAAGTACAAAAAGTGGATGGTGTATTGTTTGTATATGTAATGACGGGCAAGGTCTTCAAATCAACAAGATAGCTTGGGCAAAATCAGTTGTTTTTCTGTTGTTGTAGGGCTAATTCGAGCATAATAGATTGGAGTTTCCAAGGATTTTTTTTTCATTTTTATTCCAGTATTATTCAATCGTAGTATAAATTTTGTTGTCAAGGCTATGAAACTTGAATATCCCTTGTTGTCTTTTATTAGTTTTGGACTGCTAGAAATGCTGTAAATATATTTCTCTGATATAGGGAAAAGTGCAGGAAAGCAAAAGCCAAGGTTGTGGTGATGTGCATACTTCTAAGCAAGGTGATTTTCTGTTCTTCATATGTTTTGTAAATGTTACTCCAAAGATTCAGTATTAGAGTAGGTGGTTACTCCAAAGCCAAGTACCATGGTTTGAAGATTTCAATTCCTTTTCAGATGGTTCCAGGGACAAGACCATGGGTCAAAGACACGACTGTCGTTACAAATGGCAGGTATGAGAGCAATTTAATCTGATATGGAGCTAGAATTCTTTTGATACTGATAATATTTTTTGAAACTCTCATGTGGCTCATATCTTGTAGAGCTTGAGTTTCTAGACATCCTCTGCATAATAGTTTATTTTATTTTTCAGGAGAACAGCAACAAATTCTCTTTTGTCAAATAGGTATGTGAATCACCAATATATTTAATGGTTTATTCAACTTGAATAAACGAAGTATGTGCTGTTAATGCATTTTTTACCTTATGCCAACCTGCTTGAAGGAAGTCTTTACCTGTGCTACAAGGGGTGAAACAAGCAGATTCAAGTATTCCAAAGGTTCTCATAATCATGGTAATTTTTTCCTTCATTTTAGGTGGAGAGCTTGATTGCGGGTTCTTTGGCTACATTTTCTGATGAGTTGTTTTTATATTTTTATTTGTATTTTTTTGCAGAGAAGTGCTGAAAATTTTGACAAGGGCAAAGAAAGAATTGGGTATCTAGGTAATCTATGGTCACTGGTTAGTTCTTCCCACGTGCAATATCAAAGAGTTATACTGATCCAGATGTGTTTTCACTTCATTCACATAGTTGTAATGTAGTGTTACAGATATCAAGTTGGAGAAATGGTTCAATATATTATATAATATACATTGTATTCACACTCTCATAAACGAAGCACAAACACAATTTTTCATTGTTGTCCCAGATCTATTTTACACTTTATACTAAAATGAACATACATTGGTTTTGTTTCTCGGTCTTTGATGATTTTATTGCTGGGTTCAGTTGGTAAAACTGGCAACAAAGTAGCACCCCTGATAAGCAATGCTAGAAGCCATCTTTGGAGGAGTCGAGCAAGTGATGCATTCATAAGAATGTAAGCCCCTCTAATTCCTATTCTGACGTAAATGATATGGTGGTATGCTGTGTTGCTCTTCTGTTTCCAGTCTCTAAGACTGCACGTGGTATGGAAGTGTATTTTATGGCCAGGTGGTTGGCCTCAATTTTTTTCATTGCTAGTTGGTACCTCAGATGACTTTAAGCAGTTTGAGAGTTTTTCAAACTATCAAACCAAAGGGGATATCACGCTGTTTTCAATTTTGGATTGTATTTTCTTATTCCTTTTAATTTTGGAAAGAGGGGCAAAGAAAGTTGATACTTAGTCTCGTTTTTGTACTGTTGCTGAAATCAAAATCAATTCGTTCAGTATTGCTTGGTTGAACGGTTACATTAACTTTTCCTTTTCATTGATATTAGGAATGGTTAGATGGCTGAGATTTATATTTATTGATGTTAAGCTTCCATGCATGATTCCAGGGGTCAAACTAATATAGAGTCTCGTGCATTGCCAAGAAAATCTATCAGGGTATGTAGTTCGTTGTGTACTGTATGTACTTTCTTTGTATGCTATTGATGCTCTATGTCGTTGTGATGGTTAGGTTTTATAGCAATCATAACTGTACTAGTAATCCATTTGGTTCAAAATATTTTTTCTTTGCTTAGTTCAACACTAAGTTATGGTTAGTTACCTTTGTTTTTTTTACCACATTATTACTCTAGAATGCAATGAGCTAATTTTGGACATCTTATTGTGTGGCAAAAGTGGTCAGGATAAACAATATGGTGTTGAGGTTTCAAATCCTTTAACTAAATAATTCATTTGCATAATATTAGAGGTACCCAATTAATCTGTGAAATTGGCTTGGATTGAGTTATATGATATTTGTGGGTGTAGGCTATATAGCTATAGTCTTTCCAAAATTGAACTGCGACTCATGGCAAACAAAAAGACCATGCTTAGAGTTAGTTAGCATCGTGAATAGAAAAACCTTAAGATATAGATGTCAAGAATGATTAGTGCATAAAGAACTGCCAGAACCTTGAATTGTCGTGTCTTATGATTCATCGATCCGATAGATTAAATTTTTGAAAGAACTGTTCTAAGTATATTCTATTAATCTGTTTGGGGTATACCCCATTGCACTTGCCGAGTAGGGGTTACCCTGGCTGCCAGATACATTTACGGTTTCATGGTTGACACTTAAGCTCTCATTTGCTTGATGCTTGTGCTCAAACTTGAAGGTTAGGTTTAGGCTTCTGGTTATTTATCAAGGTAGTTTATCACATCTGCCAATCGTAAGATTCTCTGGCTTGCAAGACATCTGGGTAGTTGAGGCCATGGGGAAAATCAAGCAATTTATTAGGTGGTGTTTGTGAACCAAAATTTTCGGGTGGCCAAAATTTAGGTTTATTGAAGTTGGTGAAAAAGTGAAGAGAGAGATGATTTGAATAAATTTTTTATGTATATCATAATGGAAAGAGATGATTTGAAGGGGGAGAGAGAGATTATTTTATAGTTATTTTTTTGGGCCATAATTTTAGCATGCAAACAAGCCTAGCTTTTAATGGTTTCAATTTTTTGTTGAAAGGCACAGGGACATATTAAAACAGTTAATGCGTGTCACAGGTCTCAGTTTGTTCATGCACATTTTGACTAGTTAGTCGCTGGATTGCTCACAACCTTTCCAATGGCTACAACATTTTGTTACTTTCATATAGTCAGTTTACTAGAGAAGCATTATTTGTTTCTAAATTGTGTCAAATTGCAATCAGTATACTTCTACTCTGTGTCAATGGGTTTTAATGAGTTTTGGCAATGTGAATACCTTTTAATGTCACTAATGATATAGCCACTTATGAAGACCACCCTCCAGGCTACACATGCTCAGAGGAATTCAAACTCAAATACCGCATCACATGTTAACAAACGGACATCTGTTGCTGCAATCTCATTGAAGAACAGAGTGGAGCCAGTGACATCTTCTCTTCCAGATATTACTGCATTACCAGTTCTATATGAGGCCATTGCAGGACAGTTTCCATCTGATGCTGATGTCAATCCAGACACTGTATCAGATATTGGTTCCCGGAGAAAATCAGATCGGTGGATATCCTATACATCTTCCTTAATCGCAAGATCAAAGGTTGAGGAGTACTATATTCATAGTAACGTAGATATATTTGTGAATCTCTATCACAATTTATTATCTTGCAGTTAATAGAGAAATGTGGTGAAATTGTGAAGCTAGAAATGCTGCCGAGTATTGATGACAATCGCAATGAACTGAGTTGCTGAATACATTGATGAGATCTGTCAATATTATTGGGTTACAGAGGTGATGTATACTGTTCTCTCTTTACTACATTTTTTTTTTCCTTTTTTATCTTTTGCTCTGGTTGGGATAAACGATTTTACCTTATATTCCTCAAGTTCTCTGGTGAAGTTGCCTTAGTACTGAGAAGTAGAGGGGAATGAAATTAAAGGGCCCAATAAACGTATGAATATGATATATACCCCTCTGAGTGCATAATGTTGTGGGTATCGGCTGCAATTTCTTCGTAGTCTTAGAATTCATAATTTGTGTATATACAGCATATTCTCCCAGTGTAAGCTCTTTACACCTGTTTCTGAGAATGAGACACGTGGCAGGACAAGAGATTAGCTGGTTGAGCTTTTCGACATTTATAGCTAAGTGATATAGAAAACAAATAGTGCCTGGTAGGAAATGTTTGAATGACTGATATTATTTGCCACGTGTCATTTAGTAGAGCTCATCATGAGAAGCTTTGTATCTTTCATGTAATTGTTTGCCTTTACTTGGAGGGACATGTTCGAGTGACATCATAATATTCGCTCTGATCATGTTTAATTAATGATTGTTAAGTTGGATTTTCTGTCAAGATTAAGATATAGGCCCTTAAATCATTAGCTCTATCTTAGTATCTGATTTTTGGTTTTCCAGCATTACTTATTCCCTACAATCAAGTGGCTCTTGCCTGCAGGCATATAATCCTTCCATAGAAAATTACATGTCAGTCCAGACAGAAGTAACAGCTCATATGCGGGGCATACTGATTAACTGAATAATTGAGGTATATACTTATTCTTCGACTGCATTCCGACATCTTTTTCATTCTTGCTTTCTCTGTTGGTTTTTCCACATTGGTTATCAATGCATTGTGTTTATCCTGTTAATTTTTTCTGGATCCTTTGTAACGCGTTACAGGTACACTTCAAATTTGATTTAATGCAAGAAACTTTATACCTGATGGTGACATTGTTAGACAGATATCTCTCACAAGCTACAATAAAGAAGAATGATATGCAATTGGTTGGTCTTACTGCGCTCTTGCTGGCTTCTAAGTACGAAGACTTTTGGCATCCTAGGGTAAATTGATCGATTCGAGTCCCATGCTTTCTAGTCAAATTTGTTTCAATATCATATATTACATGCTGATCAGATTTTTATGCTCCATAATGATACAGATCAAGGATTTAATTAGTATCTCAGCTGAATCATACACAAGAGAACAAATGCTCGGCATGGTAGGCTTGTCTCCACTTTTAAGCATTGTTTAAAGGACTTAAAAAAACAATGTTTTAGGGGGGTTTTTTTTTCTCTTTTCTGTAGATTGCTCCTGGGTTGTTGGGTTGGAACACGTGTTGCTATAAAAAAATAAGAATCAAACTTTGAAATCATGCTACAGTATCCAACCCGAAAGTTTAAGATATTAGGTGGAGAGAGAGAAATAAAATATAAGACACAAACCCAATTCCACAAAAATGTGTATGTGGCTGATATGAATGACCTATATGTAGAAAATGTGTTCTAGATGAGCTTGCTTTGCACTAATTGGTGCTGCAAGATGTATTAAGCTTTTAACCTTCTTCTGCATAGGAACCTGCAAAGAAGCAGATTCAAGCCGACTCTGTTAAGATTTGGGAACACCAAATGAGTGCTAACTAGACCTTGTGGATTTTATATGGAAAAATAACTTGCCTTTTGCCTCTTAATCTGCTGGAATAACTTTTTCTGTTTAAAGAGCTCTGTGCAGTGGAGATCGAGCTTACGGTTAATGTGTCAATATGTCCAATGAATTGTCTAAAGCAAGTTGACTTCTGGTTTTATTCTGTACAGATCTTTGGTCTGGATAACGTGTCAGTATTTACCTGTAATTTTAGTTGCATCCGCATGATGCTAATGATATACTTTCACTTCACCCTTCAGGAAAGGCTTATCCTTAAGCAATTGAAGTTTCGTCTTAATGTACCTACTCCTTATGTGTTTATGTTGAGATTTCTCAAGGCTGCTCAGTCAGATACAAAGGTATGTAGTAGCTTGAAATAGCCCATGCCAGGCTGTTTTTCCAATCTGGATCAGATAACATTCTAATCCTAACCTGATTTGCTTCTATTTCCTTGTTGCAATCGCTCTACCAGCTTGAACATCTGGGATTTTACCTCATTGAGCTCTGCTTGATTGAATATGAAGCTTTGAAGTTCAAGCCCTCATTGCTTTGTGCATCAGCTATCTATGTTGCAAGGTGCACCTTGCACATGATTCCAGCTTGGACACCCCTGCTTTGCAAACACGCACGCTATGAAGAATCTCAAATCAGGTACTTTTCAAAATTCAGTGCCTTCACTTTTAACTTCCCTGAGTACGTAAAACAATTCAAATTTGCTCACTGCAGGGATTGTGCGGAGATGATCTTAAGATTCCATAAAGCTGCTGGAACAGGACAGTTGAAAGTCACATACGAGAAGTACATGAAGCCTGATCTCAGTGGTGTTGCAGCATTAACGACATTAGATAAAATTCCACTTTGATTTGACTTGTATGGGTAGGATAGGCTCTCTGTAAATAGATTCGATGATCTAACCATACCGGAAAGTGTGCAGGTGAGATTTTAAGTTCTATCTCTATCTTTCGCATTATACATTGTGTTTCTTACTTCTGCACATCTAAAAAAAACCCTCTTTTGCGATCCAAGTCTTGCAGGAAATACGTACTCAAGCAAGTTTGGGGTTCTAACACACTTGTGATTTTTTGAAAATTTTGGAACCACACTGCTGGTTGTTAATCTCGGACAATCTCCAAATTATTTCTTGGAAGCGCCTCGATTTGCCAGCTGCTGTAGCTCATGCAGTGTGATTGCCATTTCTATTTTTTTTCTTCCTGGTGATTGTAAAATTGGTATGGAGTGTGTACTTATAAAAAAAAAAATTGGTATGGAGTGTGATTTCTCTGTTCACATATCAAGATACTGGTAACTTCATCTGTTGTGCTCTGGTATTTTGACCATTTCTAATCCATAGAATCTACTTCAGTTCCTTCTCCCAGCACTGATAGGCCTATTCTAAAGCCAGCTTAAAAAAATTCCATTCATTCTGTTCTAACTAAGATCTAGTACTACTCTCGAGGTTCCATGAGGGTGAAAAGTTTCGAGGCATACAAACCATAGGGTTAAATGAGGCCAACAAGTTCATATCAGCAGCAACCCCCGCCTGCCCGAAGCAATAAATGGTGCAAAGTTTCAAGGAAAGTGAAATCATACAGCTACAATTAGAGACAGTAAATGTAGAACTCGATCCACTGAAGACAAAAGCTACATGTTTTCTATACATACATATCCGACCTGTATTAGCTCATCATCTATGAACAAGCTTCTCTTCCTCCACCAAAACAAGTACATTGATCTCTCCGACACAATCATCCTCGTCCTTCAACAAAAACCATTATTTGCTATTGACCAATATAATATATCGTACAAAATGTGAGGAACTAAATACTAGTACATACATATATATATATATGTTGAATTCCGAGTTGTATATTTTGTATGGCGTAGGTCACTAACTATGAACAAGTAATCAAACCATCTTGTGAAAGCAAGTACTCTTCTCGATCCAATGTCTCCCTTACTGCCCGATAAAACTCCACCCACGATGACGAATACACATCCACCGGGCCTAACAAAAATGTTGGATTGGGACTCGCCGGGCAAGCGCCCACCAAATCCAACACTGAAACAGCCGGTTTGAGACGCTGAGGGAAATTAAACGCTAAATTGTCAACTTTGTGTTCGTAAATTTTGCCATTTCGGTCCAATTTGTACCTTGACGTGCCCTGAAACTGCCCTTTGGTCTCCCATGGAACCCGAGGGACACCCCTCAAGTTCCACCTAATCAAAATCACATTCTCTGAAGGTTGCCAAATCCGATATACGTCAAGTGAAATCTCGCGGAACAGCATTTTACCATGAAACCTCAATGCCCAGAAGATCAATTTGTACTTTTCAATACCGGTAAATGTGTTCAACGGGTCTAAAAATGTAATATCATCCCTAAAAACAATCAAATTTGGCAAAAATTCAAACTTTCTCAGAAACCAGACAGCAATCCAAGATAATAGAACAAACCCAGGTGAGAAAACCTCAGGATGTAAAATACCCAGAAGCGAAAGATTACCTGTAGATGTCGTAATTGAGATCCTTGGTGAATACCAAAGGGAGGTCTTCCCGGAGTGTCCGTACAGCAAGGCCGAGGTTGACATAGAAGTCGTCCTTTTGGTGCTTATCTTGCGCACCGGGGGGAGTGTTAACCTGAGCCACACCCTGGAGCGGAGGAGGGGTTTGGAGGCTGGTGGAGGCAGAAGAAGAAGTGAGGGAGAGAGGAGAAAGAGAGTGAGAGTGTGGATTGGGTTTTGGCTGCGGGGAGAGTGATTGGTGAATGGAAGTTTTTTCCTTTGATTTCTGATGGAGAAGAAGAGAGGGAGAGAGGTTGGGTAGTAGAAAAGCCATGGCCTTCATTATTCTTCAATTAGGTCTTCTCGCGTTTTAGCTTGTTCATGTGGCCATTGCAGAGAGAGAGATATTTTCTGTTCTTTCCTTGTGCTGTAGAAGCAAAATGGTTTGTGAATTTGATTTTTTGAGTGGCTTTAATTTGAACATGTCATGAAAACGGACCAAACGAAGAACTTTGTCGATTTTGCATATTGCACCCAACATTTAGTGTAATTATATTTTTTATACAAGATATATATTTTCTTACTTTAGTGCCCTCTTTTTCTCCTCTCAGATGAGGAACTAAGGAAATCCCTGATCGCACTTATAAAATTCATTTGAACAATCCGACTATAGTATTAAGTGGATGTTCAAATTTTAATCAAATATCATCGCGAAATTTATTTAATTTACTGACCTAATTAATAAATTTTTAGACATTGTCATCTTAAGACATTGCACCCTCAAACTACAAATATTAGACACTTTACATCCTAAACTACCAACTATTTGCACCCTCTATTTGACAATAATACCCTTAATAAATTAATAAATTGACAACAATATCTTTAATATATACAAAATGGGTCAAGGGTATTATCGTCATTTTAGTCTACAAATTTGACATAAGGTGTAAAGTATCAAAAATTGGTAGTTAGAGGATGCAATGTATCAAAATTGATAGTTTAAGATGCAAAGTGTAAAACACATGGTAGTTTGTGGGTAAAAAATGTATTTTTCCCTTAAGCTATTTAATTAATAGGATGATAATAAATATTTTAAAACCCACATGCTTTTAGTCTATTTGTCCCTGGATTAGACCATTTAATTTAAAATTTTAATACTAAAATTGTCAATTATCAAGTGAAATTATTTTTAACGACATGATATGTTATTTTCTTTGGAGCAAAAATTGAATTTCCCTTTTGTTATTTTTTTTTGGTAAGGCACATTTATTTTCTCCCCGAGTGTGTACAAGAATCTGAAAACCTCTCTTTATGGACGTTCGAGGAAAGGCAGTCCGCTTTATAACTTTTTGATGTCTTTCCTTGGGTGGAAAAGTATAATCCATCACACAAATTCCTGGGGGAAAAAGAGCAAAAAGAATTGTTGCTTGGGGAGAGTTTGGGGGCGGCCCGGCGGGAAAGTTTGATATAATTTCAGGAGACTAACTATTACAGTCTTTGGGGGGACTTTGAGACCTTTCAATCCTGCTGCCTCAGCTATCCGCATTCATTCGAGATATATAGTAATTATTTCTTATATTCTTCGTGCAAAAGTTCAGGATACTAATTGAAGCCAAACTAAGAAACAATGTCCAACTCTTCAAAAGCTCAAGTACGGAACAGCTGAACTATAAGTAAGACTATGGAGGTGGACTCCTTGTTTCTATTTTTTTAGATAACCAATTTCACTCGTTCATTTGTACCGAGTTCGAACAAACTTAATCCAATATTCGTACAAATTAAGTCAATGTCATGATAAATCTCGGACCGTTCCTCCAAGTCACATATGTCAAGTAAATCTAGCTTTGTTATGAAAGTGATTTAAGAATTAACACCCCTAAGCTCCAGGTCTTGACCACTCAAAAGTAATGAACTTTTTGTCTGCTTTACACAGAATAAAAGGGTTCAAATACTGGGTAAGGGTAAGGTGTCAATGAGTCGATGACTCCCGAGAGATGACAACAAAATTAGTGGGGGAAAAGAAGAGAGCATTCGAAATGGATATTCCTTTAAGAATTCTTCTCCAAGAATCTGGCTCAGAAAGAGAGCAGATTCCTTTTTCGATACTCCTAGTCCTATTCCATTTTTAGAATTATATAACTAACTCCCGTTCTGTTACTGGAAGGCCCTCAGTAAAATTATCTTTGCTACCAAGTCCCCAACCCAGAAATTGGCTGAAAGATCGACGTCAAATTTAAGAAAATACAAAAAAAATACTTATATTTATGCATAAGTCGAAGGAAGTTGGAAGTTCTTCTCCCAATTGAATTCATTTTAAGGTTTTCTGCATAATAACCAGTTGAAAACTTGGCTTCCTCATGCTTGCAAACGAAGTTACTTCCACCCCCCACGGGTGAATAATAAGGTGGCTATGATTCGAAGTTGGGTTCCACTTTCACTTCAGTAATTGCATAAACTGTAACAATGTCAAAAACCTGCAGATTTTTGGGTGTTAAAGAGAAGAATATCGAGGCAAGTTCAATGACAAAGAAGAGAATGAAGGCCCACAGCTGAAATAAGTAGCCCTCGTAAGTTGTTGCAGCCCATTCATGTGACGCTATTACGAATGTTGACATGAGAATGCTCCCTTAGAACCATAATCATAACAAGTACTAGTTGCACAAACACAATAGAAAGCTTCCTTCGGATTTGAATATTGAAATCGTTGTACATCCAGCTTAACGCTCAAGGAAAGAAAGAAAATAATACAGATTGACTGTCCCCAGAATTTTTCCAAAGCCCCCAAAAGCATATCCTAGCCTTTTCATCCAGTTCACTAAAGGCCAACGCCATTGAGAAGAGCCAACAGCTTAAGTCGGTCTTGCAGATCAAAGCGCTAACACTCTTGAAAAGTGAAGATAGGCACATATGAAACACAAACAGATGAAACTCTTTTACGCAAAACATTAACAAATATTCTGCTGTAGAAAATAAATGGTGGTTGAATTAGCTGAAACAGGAACTGAAATGTAACATATTCACTCAAGGATCAGATACGTGAACATATTTCTATTCCCTGACCTTGAAAAGGTCTCATAGAGCTGGGATTATAATGTATCATCATCTCAGATCGAGTCAATATTGGCTTTGAAAAATTCTCCTCAGCAGTGTTATAACACAAGTAATTTAATGCCCAGTAGAATTATCTGGATTTCCTGCTTCTATGTAATATAGTGAATGAACAGCATTCCTGAATTGGTAGCGTCCCTAAACATCTTTTAGGGCAAATCATCAAAGATTCTTAAACAAAATACCATAATTTTACAACATCCAAAAAAGGTGTTTACTATATTTGCTGTAGCTTTCTTTTCAAAGGTAAAAACTAATTGACAATCGCTTCTGAACACTCAGTCCAGCAATACAATGGAAACTGCACACAGCAAGATCAAGAACCATGCATAGTGCCAACATGCTAGACACTACAAGACAATAAAATGATCTAAGAAAGCCTCCTGAAGTGAAAGTGAGAGCACGATGTTCTGTATGGACCTTATCCATCTCTCACAATCACACGCAGCCACATATAGACCCATACATACTTATGAGAGGAGCACATCATGAATCAAGGATACATAAATCCCAAATGAGATGTGAAAATCGATAGATGCTTCAATCAACATCACTAACTTAAAAGATATTTTACTGACATTATAATAATGTTGGAACATCTGAATGAATTTGCCTTACTGGGAAAAGGCAAATATCTTTATCTCATCTCCAGATTACTATAGGCAACGTACAGCACCGAAACACTACAGGAAAAGAGCATCGGAGACTCTAATTTGTTGCCTCTCATTACATTATCCCTAACAGCCATTTTTTTACTATTCAAACCAAGCAAATACTGAAACAAAATATACCCAAAAATATGACTTAGAATAGTGCAGATAACAATTACAAAACAACATATCCAAGAGGTAAATGCAAAGAGAAACTATGCTTTGACCATAAAGCTCCAGGGTACTTTCATAGTGGGATGGAATATATTTGTCATAACTGCCTTTACAACAATTTACAGACAACTTAAGATGCCAAAAAAGCACAAAAACAAGGCAGCAATGAGATAAGTCGAAGGCCTCAGAAAAGGCGAAAGATATACATCAAAGACGATCTTCCGTTGAAGAGTATCTCAGATGGTACGGACAAATTTGATCATCACAGGCCACTGTAAAGAAAATTACATAGACAGAAATTTGATCTCACACCGAAACACAACATTTTGTTTGGGGAGAAAGAATCCGCATATTTTATGATGTCCAACATAGAACTCAACCGAAAATGCAACTTAACAGTAATGGTTGAAACTTGGGAAAATACAATAGTAACGACTCGCACAGATGAATATAGGAGAATCCGAATGCAAAAGCCTAACGGAAAAACAAGAGGCAATGCCAGAATCTCAGCTCCCAGATTGCTGTTGGCAACGTACAGCACTGAAATCGCTATCAAAAGAGCGCATCAGAGACTCTAATTTGTTGCCGCTAGCATTATCTAATCCATTATCCGCTACCCAAAAAATACCCATAAAAGAAAATAAAAACGAAATTCAACACCCGCATCAAAAACCACGAAAAACTGAAAGCTGTTTCTACCAGGAATACGAGAGAGAAAACGGCTCAGTATACTGATTTATGTTGACATCAACAAGCTCCAAAGAGCATTCATAGTTTGATGGTATATAAGTTCGTCATCACCGCCTCTCACAATTTAGAAAAAAAAAATCAACTTTAACATAAATGAAAACAACAAAACGAATTCTAGAACTTTGAAGAAAAAAAAAACTATCGAAAGGAGTATTCTTGGATGGTACGGACCATTGCGTCGCATTGTAGGTGATTGTCCATGAATTATAACGAACATAGAGACAGAGGTGACGAAGGGGACGATGAAGTAAGGAAGACGCTCAAAACTGATCACTCGAGTGGCTTAAATAGTCGAGTGACGACGATGAAACCCTAATGTTGCTCGCGACTCGGAGAGTTACCGATATAGCCTTGTACAATTATCCTGCCCGCCTCTGGGTTGCCCTTTTGGACGAATGAATTTTTGGCCGCAGGTCCGCAGAGTAACACAATTCTTGTTGATTGGAAGTGACAACGAAAAAGAATTTTTTAGTAAATAAAAAAGCCCAACTCTGTTGGGCTGAAATTTAGTTTCCATCCCTATAAATTTGGAGGCCCGTAATCCACAGCAATAGGACTTGATTCTGTGTGGGCAAATCAAATAACAAACAGCCCAATACCTCAAAATGGGTCTTTTCTGCACAATGAAAGAGGCCCTACAACCATGATCTAAAAAACCAAGAGGCTATATTTCATCTTAATATTGTCTAGAGTAGATATAATTGGATACAATATGAGACATTTGTATAGCCACAGCAAATATATCAAACTGCATTACGTAGTTTAGTACATATTACACCTTCAGCATGTACAATTTGACTTTGGTACAACAACTTTCTCTCTCAAATTCCAGGTTGGACATAAGTTGGGTACGGCAGAGTCGGTTTTCGGTTTTTGAGGTAAGGTGTCATTGACAATAGAGATGCATTAGGCATACATGGCACATCCTCTACAACGTGGACATTATAGATTTGATCGGTGAAAGGGGCGACCAGCTAGCACACTTTCACTGGATGTAATCATAGGAATCTCTACTCCTTATAAAATGTTTGGATTGAAACAATAGCTACCACTCATAAGAAGGGAGACCTTCACCATAATCTCATAATTATATAATTGATTTTAGAGGCGGGAGATTCTATTTATAGACCTGCAGCCACGACACCAGATCTTGAGTGTCCCTTTTGAGACTTCCAAAACAACTCGGATACTATTTTTGTGCAGACCTCTACTTTGCTTACACGTATAAAAGAGAGGCATATTGTTTTCCTTCAGTTCTGAGCTTCTATGGACTATGAGCCACTATCATTGGTTTCGGAGGGCTTGCTTCTACGCAAGGCCAAACTATTGGTCATTGGTGGCAGTCGTGGCACGATAATTATCGTGGGTTCAGGTCTGCGAGTCACCTCAATCTACGCGTTCAACTCGTGGGATTTTCTTAAGCTTCTCTTGGGTATTTCACATATATGGGACAACATAAGTACGACTGCTGAGGAAATCTAACTGCAATGCGGGGTAACACAATTAGGATCTTGTACGCTTACTGGCACTACAGACAAATAAAGCATAGCATGTAAACAGAATCAGCAACGTTTTTTCAGAGGCCCCGGTTCCGTGGAAAGCACACCATGAGGAGTCCTCAGACATTGGTCTTGTGTTCAGGTCTGTGAGTGAACTCGAAATCTATATGCACGAAAGCCCTTTCAACTTCAGGGAGTTGCTCAAGTTTCTCTTGGAGTGTCTCACCAATATTATGTGCTTGGTTCAGATACATGTCTTCTGGCAAGACTATGTCTACCTCCGCGAAGTAATGAGAGCCAAACGTGTATGCTCTAACTGTGTCGATGTGCTTGATCTCTTCATGATGGTTCCATATCAGATATGTTAGCTTTGCCAGGAAATCAGGTGGTGCTGTTCTTCCAATCAGGGACCATACATTCTCGATCACCGTCTTAGACCATGTATTAATTGTATATAATGCTATCTGCGGTATAGTTTTAACGAACTCATGAGTGGTAAACAAACTAATGTTGAAATTCTATTCCGTCGCCAAAGGCACGGAAGGCACTTGGGGATAAGGATAGAAGTTTCCTTAGATTGTTTTTTGGGGCATGATCGCTGACAGATGTGAAAGTTGTAGAGAAACAAAAGCTTTTATGAGCATATTAAAATGCTTTTTGCTGGGAAGAAAGAAAGAAAAAGGAAATTCAGATATTAGTTTGAACTTACCAGAATGGCTCCAGTAGGATCAATCCACCAGTAATATCTGACTGCAAGGACAGCTGCTGCTAAACCAACTGAATTAGTAACAACATCGAAAAAATGATCTTGCGCATACGCTCTGACAATTTCGTTTTTAAATCTTCGACAGTAAATCATAAGCACAAACTTCACTACTGTGACAGAAACCATAATCCCAATCACCCATTTCTCCTTTTTGTGATCCATTTCAGGGTGAGACTGTAATCAAGAAAATAGCAATATTAGTAATGAAATAGAGATCAGGTTATTTGAGATAAGCTGTATCTAGACGAAATAGTTCCCATACAGATGGTATTTCGACTGAAAAAGAATGTCCAATTTGCTAAACCCAATTGGTTCCAGAGCAAATTGAATCAATACTACGATTAGATAAGCATTGTCTTTCCATTGCTGGTTCGCTGGTTGAGGACTTCAACATCAGACAGCATCATTTCACTAGAGGGAGTAGTCTACATGTATCAGATGTATTTGCAAACCCCTCCACTAATCAGAGAGGGAAATACGTCTGAGCTGCCTAAAATATCTAAAATACTTTCTACACCATAGAATTGAACTACTTTACCATATAACATAGCATGTAAAGTCCCTAAAGATTGCCCTTATGCCTTAGGAATAGACAAAGAAACTAACCCGAAAATTCATACAGATTGTATTTTCTCACTCTTTCTTTCCTTCTATAAGAATTGCTACTAAACGAGTAAGTAAGTTCTTCCTTTGTTGGATGTCACTGGGGGCTATATGCGTACTCTGGACAGGGAATAATAGCAAAATATGGCAACAGATACCCATACGAGTCACAGGAGAAAAACCCTGCCTGGTATCAACCCTCTAAGTCATCACTAACTTTGCAAGAGTCAGTTAGACAAAAGTTGCATACCTTGGTGGCGAGTTGTCGACCAGATTCAAGCAATATTTGCAATCCAAGAGTTGCCATTACTGATGCAAAAACGATGATACCCTGCATACTCAAGCTTGATTAGTATGTGCTTGGACTATTCTTTTTTTAACAGCTGGCTTTAAAGACATATTTAGCAAGGCCTTGACATATGGATTGCATTGTCCAAAAACTAAGCCATTGTTGATCTGACTCAGAGTTTTGTCTGGCTCCAATCTTAACCCAAAGTCAGATTCTTTAATATCCATGGGTTGACAGACAGAATATGAAGGCCAATACTTGATTGGAAGACCTAGGAAGTTTGATACCTTACCACTGGTTGCATCCGTTTCTTTCCAATTGGATAGTGATAGTGGTTTGGGTGCCTCATGGCATGTGAGGTAAACCACAAAATAAATCCTGACAAGAGATCCAAGAGGGAATCCAGCGTTGAGGCAATAACTGCCAATGATCTGCTCTCAATAGAAGCAAAAACTTTCGCTGCAAAAAGCACCAAGTTAGCTATGTTCGATACATGAACTGCCATCCTCTCACTCCGGGCAAGCTGCTCCATTTCATCCTGAGAGATGTGTGCGATGGTCAAAATTTTATGCTATGGGAAACCTCCAACTATTGAACTTCTTCATTGACCATTTTCATACTTAGTTCTAAGTGCATATAAAATATAAAAGATCGTAAGGAAAGATGTTCGTTCAATTTACTTCTCATTTTCACCAGAGAAGAGCCAGAGCCAATGTAGATTGAAGTCTCGACATGACCTGCTGCTTGGATAAGATTTGCCTTCTCAAACTCGAGACAGTTGTTAACCATTTTGCCCATATTATAAGGTTATCACTTTTATTTCCTAAAACTAATGCTAGCAAGTGTCCAGAACATGTCAATCAAACATACTATACGCAAATTTTGGGGAAACTGATACCAAAAGACCAACCTCTGTGAGACTTCCAGGAAAACCACCTGTTTCACTCATTGTCTCCATCTCATTGAATCCTTCAAGGAGCTTGTATTGTTTCCTATAATATTCTGAAACCTTGGTGCGTTTCCCTGATATCCAGAATCAATGAAAAAGAAAAAGTTAGGAATGATTTTTGAGGAGGTACATCTGCAAGGCTTGCAAAGTGATGGAAATGTTCCAGAGTCTTACGGGAGCAGGAGGCAGGGGCGGGGTTTTCTCAGGTGAAACAAAAATACAATGATATATGACAGTTATTATTGATATTAGCCTCTGCCGACATCAACAATTTGCATCAAAAACCTTCACTACTCTTAATTGAAAAAGGCAAAGAAGAAAAAGAACTTTTATGCAAGTCATTAATCATAACCGTGGAGATGTTCTCTGTATATTGTCTTTCAAGGATTTCATCGCATCTGCATCATGGCTAGATTATCTCTCTGTTTTTTTTCTCACTTGCATTATCCCGATAATAGCTTTAGCAATGTGAATAAAGGGCATTAATGATTCCGCAAAGGGATTATATCGCAAAGAAAGCTCAGTACCCTCGAGGAAATCTTAACCGAGTGTATACTGAAGGACGCCCCCATCTTTAAGGTGTGACGAGCCATGTTGTCTTATTATGGATTTTGCTATGAATGAGTATGGTATAATATATGTTACTGCGAGTTCCATTCTCCACATTCTTTGATCAGGGATAGGTTATCTTGGATTTCAAGGAGATTGTTCCAATGGAGAGCTCCCTTGGCCAAAGGGTTAGCGTTTACTATATTTTTATTATTATAAAACCCTTATTATGAAGGAGGGATTAGGTTCTTCCATAAATCAATAAGACTTCCTTTGTATATCTTAAAAGAAAGATTAGTGACCTCAACACCATGTAACGCAGTCGATGAAGAACAACAAAAAAACGCTTACTTGCAGTTCGGAGGAGGCGTCGGAAAGTGGACGGACAATGATGATGGTTATGATCCTCTGTGCTTTGCGGGGGAAGACGGAACTCCTTGACATCGAGTCTCCATGATGATGTCTGGCTCGAAGCTTTGGCCGTTTCGGCTTCTGGTGGCAGAAGAGGCTCCGGCCTTCTGCAACGTCCACTCGTTTCATCACTTCGAACTCCACTCTTCATCTCCATTAACTTTCTCTCGATCGGCCTGCTCTTCTTTTGCCAGGTCGAAGTCCTTTTCTTTATATATGTACAGACCCCCACTGGCTGGCTACTACAAAAGTATGTAACCACCCACCATCTTAGGAGGATGGAAGGAGAGAGAGGAATCTATTTGTATATTACTTGTCCCACTGGGTAGGCCCACGTACAACATCGTGCGTACTTTTGGCCAATGAACAAAAGTTAGCCACGCATCTGACCACTCACACAAAAACCAGCCACGTGACTTATTCCAGTTCGTTGGGGGTGTTTTTGTATATATCCTAATCCACGGATGAACTAGGAAAAACGTTTCTTTCTTAACGCTTCGGTCCTACGAAAGGCTACGATGTTGTCGATATATTAATAAGGGGTCAATATACGTTTTACTCGCTAACAACCAAGACTTTTGACTTAACTATTATGACTTTTACTCTTTTAATACAGACTGCTCATTCCGTCGAATTTTTAAATTAAAATAACTATAATACACTTAATCTATTTTATATATAGTTAATATATTATTATAAATTCATTAAATTCTCAAAAGTATTATTATCGAACGGAATGTGCAAAATGTATAACACTAATAGTTAAAGGGTGCAAAAGGATCTAAAAATTCAACAGATGGTGCAAAGTGTTTAAAATTGATAGTTAAAGGTTGCAATGTCTCGAAAGTGATAGTTTATGATATAAAGTGCAAAACTTATGTTAGTAGTGAGTGAAAAATATATTTTTTTCTAATAAATATCAATGTATTAATAGTATAATTAAAAAAAATAAAAACAAAAAATTAGGTCATTAATATATTGTTTAATGCAATCTGGACTATTGATAAAATTTATTAATGTGTTGGTAACATCAAAACCTTTGTTAGGACTGAAATTTCAGGATCAAAACCTTCCCAATTCAATGAAGTAACATCTCTCAGCAAAGTTGATAGCATTCTTGTACTAATTATTTCCGTGATTATGTAATTTATCATATTTTTTCTTGAGATTAATTTTCCTCTAATGCATAGGGTGACAGACGACTATATTTCTCACATTTTGTTTTTCTTTGTCAAGAAGGTAGAGGAGCTAAGATGATGCACTATATATAATATAATACATTTTTGTGAGATTTATTTATTTTTAAATGGCTTCATTGGATCCGCCCACACCCTATGGATTCACGATTTCACAGCTACCAAACAACGCATTTGGCGCATCTCTGGAGTTTTATATATGCTTGATGGGAACAGCATGCCCCGACAGCCTTGTTTAATTTCTTGGAAGTGAATTTTTGGCCTTTACTCAAAATGCTCTTGTCTAGACTAAAGGTTTTACCCATTACTCATTCATTCTTACCACAAGCCGACACAAAAAGCGCACAATAGTGTCGTAAAATAATAGCTATAGTTTTTGTATTGTTGAGCGGTAACGATCATTGGAGATTCATATCCAGGCCTTGACAAGGAAGTTATCATTATGTTTTGCACGTTTTCTCTGTAGAGCATTGAAAAGGGCCATGAAACCCACTATATATTGCCTAATCTTATTGAGAATATTCATTATTTCAATTTATAATGCGACAGAGTAGTAATTAAGTAAGACCATTGAAAAGGAGAACAACTATATATATATTTTGAGTTTACTTGAGTTGAATAAGAACCATCAAATCTATACCGATATGGGTAAAATAGATTACCAAAAATAAGGGTTTAGAAAAATCGGCCCTTGATATTGTCTATTTTTGCTTTTCAAACACTGATTTAAGCATCGCAGGTTCTCTCCACAGGAGAGTTCCGTTCACTCTGTCTTGTCTTGAAGGTCTAACAAATCAAAGGAAGCCTTAGTATCGATCCATTGCTCATCTGTCGCGTCAAACCAAACAACTGGCATCATCAATTCTCATCAGCTTAAAAGCTTTGAATATATTAATTGTGATGCGGTAGCCCACAGTTCACGGTCTCCTAATTAAGTCATCAATTTTATCCTCATAGAGAAATCGAATCCAGAACCACATCCATCTAGTCCTCTGCCATTATCAACCTTGTTGCTACTTTGTTTTGAGTAATTAATCTTGTAGTATGGAGTATGAAAGTTTAAGCTTATAGGTCTATACATTAATTAAAATGACCAATTAGTTGTGTGAGTGCTATCTACAAAGAAATTTAACTATTATATTTCTTAACTAAGCATTCCAACAAGTGGCAGGAATTAAAAAAAAAAATGCAGATTGAAATCACTCAAACACGTATCTAGGGGGAAAAAGTGGAACATCCTGACAAAGAAATCTTCCTCAGTGGAAAGTGGGGATTTGGTGAGGTGCATCTAATTCAGTAGTCCTTAATGCTTATCATCGTATCTACACCATCGTGCATGAGAAGTTAGGTCATCATTCTTGAGACACTTATCTATAGCATATTAAATACTACTTTGAACACCAGTGCATGCTCAAATATATTATATGTCAACCCACTAAGCAGCGTTGTCATATGGCAGCAGAGGAAATGCATGCAAATAAGATTGATGTGTATATGGCTCGCAAGGCATCTAGTTGACAAAGGCAAATGTCTTTCTCTTTTCATACAAATCCTGCGGAATTGTGGAGCTAAGGCCTAAGAACCCCTTGGGGGAACTTTCTCATTCATGAAGAGAAAGGTATGAAGACCAAAGCCTTATCCTCAGAAAGAAGTGCTCAAGGGTGACGGAACCATGCACTCAATTAATTAAGTACAGACATTGGAATCCAGCCAGTGCAACTGCTAGATAAAATCCCACTGCCTTTTGTCGTGATTGTTGCTCTTTGATGACAAATTCAACAATTGAAAGAAAAGACAGGAGTGGAAAAGGAAAAGAAAAGAGAAGACCAATGGGATTCAATAGCTTATGTATAGCGTCTCTGATAGATATTGATAGAGAATTGAAAGAAGCAGAGATTTTCGTTACCTGCTCAAATCAGCGAAAGACGTAGCGTTCCTGCATTTACTTTGAAGGCAACGATGACCAAAATCACACGGCATACATTTTTATGGGAAGAAACAGGGATCAGGATTAGCAACAACTCCTTTTAGTTGCTTAAGAGAGCCTACCTCTAGCAATAGGCTAGCGTTCTCCGTTGGGTAGTGCATTGTTTTCCCTTTTGCTTTTTGTTTGTGGGACACTTTTTTTTTATAACCAACGGAAATAGTATATTAATATCCGATAAGGTTACTATCAGTACAAAATATAAAAATAACTCGAAGGTTAACGAAAGACTTAAACGGACCAAAAGGCCTTACAACAAACTGGATCCAAAGATCCGGTAGCCAAATCAGACTTAACAGCTGGAACCACCAACAGCCACAAGGGCTATGAAATAAACACCAGAACAACAAATGAGCCACAAGGGCCAATACACAGAACCAACACAAACTAGCCACAAGGGTCAGCACACAGGAAAAACATAAGCCAGTCACAAGGATCGGAACACAACACAACCATCACCCAAAGCAATGACGACTTCTGCTAGATAAAGGGCGAGCAGAGCATCTGACTCCTTCAAGAGAATCTTCATGCAAAGATTAGCTGCACTAGAAGGAATAAGAGAGACAATTCTAAACAGCACAAAAATGGCGGTATCCAGAAACGACAGAAAGCAAAAACGTCGCGCATATAGGCGGCACACGCGCCCACGGCCGGGTAGAGACAACAAAGACCGCCAGAAGGGAGCTAAGCATGGCGGGGCAAGTCGGGCGCGTGAGATCCACGCGCGCCCACAGTTCACGCGCCGTCCTGATGCCTCACTCGGGGCCAGATATGGTTGCTGGAAGGAGAGGAGAGCCACCAAAGAGGTTGTGCACACCAAAACCACCAGAAAGGCCAAGATCTAACAACCAAATATAAAAACAAAAACTAAACTAGATAAGCTCCGTCTACCAAAAAGGTGGCCGGAGAAAAGGAAAGGGAGGAGGGGGAGGAGCGTCCTCCCCCAGCCAGAGCAAGAGAGGGGAGTAGGCTTTCATACGAAGGGGAGGGGAATTTTAGAGAGAAAGGGTGAAGTCTCTCTAGACAAGAAAGAGGTATTTTAGTTGTTTGTGGGATACTTACGATAATCACCAGCAGTGCAGAATACACGAAGAAAGAACTCAGAAGTTGGGAATTTCCACAGCTATTGTTTCCTTTGACATAGGTGAAAAAGTCAACATTTGTTATATAGATTTTCGTTTATGATCAATTTTTTTTCTAAGTTTCATTTCTAAAATCTAGAATACAAGCATATATGTCAGGTTGTAAAATAAAACTATAGGGAGGATCCTAAAAAGAATCGGAGAAACTACTATATGCTTCATGTTAGGCAGAAGGAGCGGTGGCCGGATAAATAAAGCAACATCCTGGTTCAGCAAAGTCCTATCAAAGGGCCAGAAAAGATCAACAGGAGATCAAAGAGGTCCACCAAAGATCAACAGGAGATCAAAGAGGTCCACCGAGGAGCCGGATACAACTTTTATGACCAACTTAATTGCTCCCAAGTCCCAAGTTTTCACACGCGTGAAAAAGTTTTGGATGTTGGTTTTTGGAGGGTGTCAAGAATTCAATCTACATTTTATCTTGTTGGTTCACTTTCCTTTTAGATTAGTTGTATGGATTTCTAAGTTCGTAATGGGAGGGGGGAAGAACATCCTTGAATCTTCCCTTGGAAGACACCCTTGTACTTTTTTTTTTCTTGGTAGAAGACACCCTTGTACAGAATCAAAACGAGGATACTTTTTATCCAGATTGCAGTGAAGCGAGAAATAAAAAGGCGCTTGCACATCAAGGATTAGCACAAGATCAACTGTCCAGCGACGCTATTATCTATAAAATACACGAGGCAAAACTCATGAATGTTCAACCATCAGATCGTAAAATAGAAAGTTCTTTGTAGAACAAGATTGTATCACATTCTATCTAAGGCAGCAACTTATCAGAAAACCCTTCTTCAGAGAGAGAGCGAGAGGCCCGATCAGATCATCACTACCACCGTCATCATCGATCCGTTCCATTACGCCGTGGTCTTATGTTCAGGCCTATGAGTAAACTCGAAATCTATATGCACGAAAGCTCGCTCAACCTCAGGGAGTTTCTCAAGCTTCTCTTGCAATTCCTCACCAATATTATGCGCTTTGTTCAGAAGCATGTCTTGTGGCAAAACTACGTCAACTTCCACAAAATAATTGGAACCAAAAGTGTATGCTCTAACTGTGTCAATGTGCTTGACATCCTCGTCGTGGTTCCATATTAGATACGTTAGCTTTGCCAAAAATTCAGGTGGTGCTGTTCTTCCAATGAGTGATCCTACGTTCTCAATGACTGTCCTCGTCCATGTAGTCATAGTGTATAATGCTATCTGCATCACAAATTCAAGAAATCATCATATACTCTGATAGACTGAGTTTAACTCCAAGGAGCAAACTAAAATTCCTCTTCATGTCAATGCACTGAGTGGAATTTCACATAAAAGATGGCAGACCTAAGAATGGAAGTGCCAAATTTTCTTATGCAAGATGCAAATGTTAGTGATTCCAACGAGTAAGGAAAAGAGAGCAAAATAAACAAAATAAAAACTTTGTAGAGTAGCTGAACCCTATCACCTACAATACAGCAACAAACAAAAGATAGAGAACAAATAAATGAGTTGCCTATGAACTCACTAAAATAGCTCCAGTCGGATCAATCCACCAGTAATATCGGATGGCCAGGACAGCTGCTGCCAAACCAATTGAATTAGTAACAACATCAAAAAAATGATCTTGTGCATAGGCTCGAACAATTTTGTTCTTAAATCTTCGACAATAGACCATGAGCACAAACTTCACAACAGTTACGGAGACCATTATCCCGATCATCCATTTCTCCTTCTCAGGATCCCTCTCTGGTTCAGACTGCAATCAATACAGGAAATGAAAATTACATAAAACCAACCACAAAAATCAAGACTTTTTTTTGTGATAAGTAAAAATCAACTGTTAAGAAAAATAATTCCCAAAAAGTTGCATCTACCAACTCGGACTGGTCTAACTACTCGTATATTTGGTAGTAACTCAAAACCAAACTCCCCCTTTTAGCTAACTACCAATCCCTGATGACACACTTAACCTCTGAACAAATTACGAACAAAGCTAATTTTCAAACCCTTCTAAATTCCAACTTTGGTAATACTTGTTCACGTTCACTGCACTAGCTGCTAGCTACATCCTTAATGTAGGTTGGAGTACCCAAGATCAAAGTTGCATACCTTGGACATGAGTTGTCGACCAGACTCGATCAGTATTTGTAATCCAAGAGTTGCCATTACTGATGCAAAAACAATGATTCCCTGCAAAGTCAAGCTAAATTATAAGACATCTGTTCTGTATCAGAGGAAGTCTGGTAAAAATCAAGTTCAAACACAGCACTGGCCATATCCGTGTCATTATCAGCAGGCCTTGGGTTGACATTCCCACGACTCATAAGCAGTCTTGAAACCTATATTCGAAAACTATGTCTACCACTGATGTTACCTATCCCCAAGACGGTTTCCCATAAAATTCCCATTCATACCTTGATGTTCAGAAGCAAAATGCCACTGGTTCCTGATATTTCTCATTAAATAAACTGTTCCAATACCAATACCGGTTATTTATATATCTAATAGACTCTTAAGTCAAATATCTTGATAACAAAATGAGAAGTCTATAGCATGGGCCTGATAAATTCTGTCTGCTTTCAATTACATTAATTTCATATGTCTTACAACATCACACCATTATGTGTTTCTTTATTGTTTTTCCCCAAAGCTTTCAAATAAGTTATAGTTGAAGCAATTCCAGCAAAGGTGGAAATAGCCACAGGATTTTAGTTTCCCTCATAGATCACAAGAAGGATTGATGAAATCAAAACAGGAAAAACATGTTATCTTGACAGTATTGGGAAGCTGGCACGTTTCCTTAGTTGAAGATGAAAGCTTTTATCCATCAATATTCTGATAATCAGCATAAACAAACTGAAAATATACTGGAATCTGCATTCGAGTGAATCGGAAAAGGAAAGCAGGAGGAGGCTGAACGAGTAGTCTTTTCTTGAGAATTTGGTTGAATTTACGGTATTGGCCAGACAGAGTTCAATACTGTGTTGTGCGCCTAAAAGTTATCCAGCGGATTGCAGAAATGCTGAAGCTAAAATTCTATGTTACCACAAGGTATCTACAGAAGCAGATGCACAATTCACTGGATTGGAGGACTTACCACTGGTTGCATCCGTTTCTTTCCAATTGGATAGTGATATTGGTTTGGTTTTTTCATGGCATGGGCAGTGAACCATAATATAAACCCTGACAAGAGATCTAAGAGTGAATCCATGGTTGAGGCAATAACTGCCAACGATCTGCTCTGAATAGAAGCATAAACCTTTGCTGCAAAGAGTACCAAGTTAGCTATATTTGATACTTGGATCGCCATCCTCTCACTCTTTGCAAGCTGCTTCACCTCATCCTGAAAATAATGTGCGCCAAGGTTAGCAATAGAATATACTGGTCGCTGTTTACTAGAAGAAGATATTTTGGGGCTTCGAGGGATATAAGACGGTATTGGAGGTGAGCTTGAACTTTCTGAACAAGGTTCATCAAAACAAACACTAACAGAAATAGTTTTCACTCGATATTATTATTTCTGCAACTTAATTAGGAACTTACCGGCCTCTTTTATTTCTTAGGTTGCCTGTAAGCACCATTATAACAAACATGCATTTGAAATCATCAAAACGAAAAAGAAAGAAAACTCAATCCCACCAAACACTGTTAAGACTTATATGAAGAGAGTTTATATTAAAAGAAAAAGAAAAAGAAAAAAAGAAACAACCTCTGTTAGACTCCCAGGCGCAAAACCATTTTCAGCCATGGTCTCCATCTCACTAAACCCTTCAAGGAGCCTTTCTTGTTTCTTGTAATAATCAGCAACCTTGCATCGTTTCCCTGTGTTCAAGAATACAAGTTTCCAACTTTTATGCGTGAATTTTCTAATAGGAACTTTAAGATAGTCAGGTTATCCATAGTCATTCTCTTTCTGTATGATCCCAAGGGAGCGTAAAAGAAGTGATTCTCTAAAGCCCTCTGATTCCATCATTCAAAGATCTTAGTGCAACATACGATAACCTAGTTGCTAAATGGAAGAGCAAAATATTCATACTGCAAAGGAAAAAGTTTAGCCGTATTCCTTTTTCTCTATCTGCTTATTCAGGAGTGGCTGTTGTAGAACACATCACAAAGTTGTATTGACCTCACTTCTGGGCAATGTTAAACAATCAGCTTGCAAAGATCAACGATTTCAGGATCATATTTGCAGGAGCATCAAAAACGAAGAGTAGGCCCCTAGAACCTGACAAAGTAACTATCAATGGATTCCAGAGAAATTCTCAAATTTCTCACTGAAAGCATCGCATTTCATAGAAATCAATCTCCATTCCAGCTCTACTGAAGGAGGTAAAATTGCAAAAGTTGCTTCATCTAATTCAGATAGCTATATGTTAGGTATTCATGAGATATTGGCTCCCACAACATCATGGATATTTTTCCTGAACAGAGTCCATATGGATCTCCTTTAGGCCACATTGCACTCCCCCAGTCTAAGCAACATTTGACGCTATCATCAGATGGGTCACTGAAATGCTGTCTGTAGTCATATAAATCAGTCTAATTTGAAGTTCCAAAACCATGATGGAGGGTCTGTGGTTTGGTCTTTTACAGCAATCTGTGGAGGCATTACCTACAACCAGAGGACTAGTCCTCCCCTCCCAATGCTTATCTCTAGCTTCCTTCTTAAACTTGACAAGTTTAATGCAGATGAAACGACAACTACTGCCTCACAAAAAACAGAAGTTATTTGCAGAAATACCACTGGCCTCCTACAAATGCAAGAAACATGCTTCCAGCTTAAAATTTATGCTTTCGAAAGGGGTTTTGCTTAGAAACTTAAGGTCAATTTAAATAGTGTATGAATAAAAGGTACCCATCCTATGGTCACTGCATTTTTTTCCTCAAGAAATCAGAAGCTTGAGGATGCTTATATTGTTTCGAAATCAATCTCCCCAACATGCCTATTTGTTATAAATTTCAATACCTTTTCACAAACACAAAAGTCAATAACTTTTCACAGAATCCAACAACTTTTTCATGGACCCAATAAAATATGAAATACCTCCAATAAAAAAATTCCTCAAATTTTTTTTGAAGCCATCCAAAGAGAGATTCTTCTGATATAAGACATATACAGACTTAGAAAAAAACATGAATAACATACGCATACATATGCGTGATCGTGATGCGCGCGCGTTAACTTATGTATTACAGTATTACCTAAGTGCGCGTATCTTGTTTCTTATAACACTTGGATGACGGGTCCTATCAGGGGCGGAGAGAGGGGGGGGGAGCCGCCCCCCCTCAGTTCTAAAAAAAAAAGAGGTAGAGGCTTAAACATGTAACCTTTCATGTAAGGCTGCCCCCCTCGACTCCACCCTGATTCTATCAGAGCCAAACCACCGGTCCTCTGCCAACCGCAGAACCAGCAAATTTCTTTTTTACTGCAACAACCAGATCACACAATATGGGAATAACCATGACATCAAAGAAGCTGAGTACATATTCAATCGCATGCCCCACAAAAATACTATCTCTTGGACTGCCATTCTCACCGCATATGCAGAAAATGGCCAAATCGGTAAAGCCCGGAATGTGTTCTAAAAAATGCCCGAAAGAAGCACCTCTTCGTACAATGCCATGATCACGGCGTATATGCGGAACAGGTGTATGGCAGATTAAGCTTTTGAGCTTTTTTCTCGGATGCCCAATCGTAATGCCATCTCTTATTCTGCCATGATCACATGTTTTGCACGGGTAGGGATGTTGGACAAGGCTGAGAAGCTGTACTGTGAGATGTCGGGGAAGTGGCGGGATGTTGTTTGTTCGAATGCCTTGATAAATGGGTTTTTGAAGGTGGGAAGGTTGGAAGAGGCGGTTCGGAGTTTTGAAGTTATGATTGAAAAGACATGGTTTCTTGGAGCTCTATGGTTGACGGGTTCTGTAAACAGGGAAGGATAGTGGATGCTCGAAATCTATTTGATATTATGCCTGAGAGAAATGTAGTTACCTGGACGGCAATGATTGATGGTTATATGAAGATAGAGAGTTTCAACGAAGGGTTTGAATTGTTTTTGAGTATGAGAAGAGAAGGAAAAGTTCATGTGAATCCTACTACCTTGACTATGCTGTTTGAGGCTTGTGGCAATTTCGGTAGGTATGGAGAGGGGATTCAAATTCAAGGATTGGTTTCACGCCTGGGATTTGACTTTGATGTCTTCATGGGAATCTCTATTATTACCATGTATTGTAGATTTGGCTGTATAGACTTAGCTACTAAGTTATTTCATCATATGAGTAGGAAAGATGTAGTTTCTTGGAATTCCCTGATTGTCGGTTATGTCCAACATGGTTCTATTGAAGAAGCCTTTAGGCTATTTGAGAGGGAGGCCGGTTATTGTGTGAGTGAGTGAGTGGACGGGTGAGATTAGAAGTTGAGAAATTTAATGGCTGAAAAAATATCACGTCATTTAATAAAACCGGGTCGGGTTCGCGGGTCGGGTTCATTAAATGACGTGACAGTTTTTCAGCCCTTAGATTTCTCAACTTCTAATCTCACCCGTCCACTCACACACTCACACAATAACTTTTGTCATTTAAGAGGATGCCCATAAAAGATAAAGTTTCATGGACGACCACAATTACAGGTTTCTCTACCAAAGGACTAACTGACAAATGCATCCAGTTGTTTAAATTGATGCCTGAGAAAGATGATATCGCTTGGACTGCTGTTATTTCAGGTTTTGTGAATAATGAGGAGTATGAGGAGGCTTTCCACTGGTTTGTTGAGATGCTTCGCAAAGCAGTCAAACCAAACCCTCTTACTTTCAGCAGTGTGCTTAGTGCTTCTGCCAGTTTGGCAACACATAATCAAGGGTTGCAGTGTGCTTAGTGCTTCTGCCAGTTTGGCAACACATAATCAAGGGTTGCAGTCTGCCAGTTTATTTTTAATCATATTATTTAAAATAATTTTCGTTTCTGCCCCCTATACAAAATTGCTGGCTCCGCCACTGGGTCCTATTCATATATTCTGTTCCCCTGTCACAATCCACTTTTCAAAAAGTTCTGCATTTGCTTTTGTTTACAGGAAACCAAAAGTGGCATTCCAGAAGTTGCAACAATGGCCCAATATGCAGCGTGAGCCTGTTTAGAGAGGATTGTCCCCACCAGAGCCATAGAGACTGAGTACCGAAATCCCCCCAAGTCCCAACATATGAATATGCTCCCAAGTCCTATCCAAGTCACACGCGTGAAGGTTTGCAAAGCCACAGGGCCAATAGCCCATGGTCCACCGGCAGAAATCAACAAACTAACTCGGTCGAGTCGACTCAGCTATCAAGACAAGATTATATCAATTTATATGGAATTTGTTTTCAAATAAGAAAAATCAAGTGGGATTAACAAAGAATATATGTGTCTTTTATTTGGTAAGCCCTCTAGGCGAGAGTGAATCTTGCCAAATAAAGAATCGAAAAAGAAAAACACGATTTCCATTCCTTCCCATACGAATATACAGATTAAACAATATATACTTTTCCAATATTTTCACACATCTGTAGCAGATGAGTTTCTGAATGTATACAAATTTCAATCAGAGAAAACTAAAGAAGGCGGCTTACTTGGGGTGCGAAGAAAGCGGCGGAGAGTGAAGGAACCCTGATCGCCTCCTGGTCTCTCGGGCAGAGCCGGGAACGTCTGTAGATCTAGTCTCCACGGTGACGCCTCGTTCCCTGACGCCAACTCAACGTCCATTGACAGAAGAGGCTCATTTCTGCTCTCGCGAGTTTCATGGACGCCTCCTTCTTTCCTACTCTCTTCCATGATGTTCTCGTCTCCCCCCTCTCTCACGCACGCGAAAAGGCCCAGGCTATTTCACCCTGCTATGGTCAGCTCTTTGGGTTGGATTAAAGTATAGCCCTTTACCACAAAAAGCGCCGAGAACCCTTCGGCCTTGCCAAGTTTTTTAACAATCCTCCTTTTTCCGTGGACTTATCAACAACCTTCCTTAAGTTCTGTCAAATAGCTGTGTAAACATCTATACGCCCTACAAATCTCCACTCATATATATATGGACTCCGTTAGTCGGTAGAATTTTAGATATTTGCCAATTACCCGGTGCATACTCCACATATATATTCCAGAATGCTGGGACATCTTGATCCATTAACACGGAAACGTGTGCGTATGACTCACTCCATCCCATTTGTGTAGTCAGGTTCTGTTCCAAAACCTCTTCAAAATTTATAGAATATGTTCTGATTCTGTTCTGATAATTTCAAGAGGCAGGATTCAAGTCAGCAGTGAAAGAGGACTGAACCCTCGTTGTCTTTATCCAATGAGAAGGGCGTCACCTATAATATTTATTAATTGAAATTTATAGTATATTTCTCTTTACGATATTTTTAATATTTACCTTATATAGGATAAAATTGTCCCTTTATAGTATAGTTACTCCGACCCAATTTTTTTTATTATAATTTAAAGATCACTAAGTAGCAATCGGCCGTACTAATTGTTCTTCCTTTTTCTCCCTTGGGTAATGCTTGCCCTTTTTGTTTCTTTGTTTTTTCGTTCTTTTTCTTATGAAATCCGTAGTACTTTTTAAAGCCAAAACCAGAGTCCAAAAGGGTGGGCATCTCGCCTAATATATATTTATCTGTTCGTCTCCGTAGAATATTTATTTGCCTTGCATAAATAGCCATGGCCCATGCTTGTCCTATCCATATGTAGACTTTTGTGGGTGGGCATCTTCTTTAGAATTCTAGGAATTTAGGACGAAATTTCCGAGCAAAAGAGGATATTGCACGGTACATAGAAAAATTAGATAAATAGACATAATATTATAACGTTCATATGACTAACATTAAATGGTAATGTGGACATGATATCACATGGTTAATAGAAGGATAGACACGAGAGATGACTTTCATTATAAGGTTTATATAGTTTAAAATTTTACATAAATAATATTAAACAGTATAATATCTACTAATTATGTCTATCTCTCTAGATCTTTTATATGAGAAAACATCACTTTAAACTCTCTAACTATCAATGTAATTTCAATTAAAGGTCTAAACTAACACCTTTGACATATTGAGCACATGAACTACCAAATTTCATCAATTTGAGCTTTTAAAAAATATCCAGCGATCAAACTCATGCCAGGTGCGTTGCGAATGAGCCACATGACATAATTTTGATCATCAAATTTTATTTCAACGCGTAATTTAATTAATTGTGAAAGTTAAAAGTCTAAATATGTCAAGATTAATAATTTAGAACTCTATTTGAAATTACAGTGGTATTTATAAGGCTCAAGGTGATTTTTTTCCTTTATAACCCGATATAATTAAAAAAAGACATAATAAATATATTCTATTATAAAATTTATATCTCTATAATTTTATATGAACAACTTTAAAATTTGCACGATACACGTCCGACATGAAATTTCTATTATAATCCAAGGTAATGCAGACTATACCGCGTGGGACGCATGCAATATGTTGCGTATAGGGAGCTTCATGTGATGCACCGACTTTACGCTTCCATGTCGGTCCGGATCGAAATTACGTCGAAATTTCCTAGCAAATCTGTGGGCTAAACCTAAACAGGAAGTGGTAATATACAGACGCGCGCGTGTTTAATGTTTGCCACATCAGACCTCAGAGAAATTATAGATATGGAGGAATAGTTTTGTACAATATTGTTGCCTGCTTCGTGTCGGTGTCACAAAAGTTTATGACTCATGCTGGAGGACACGTGTGCACATATAATTGAAAGATTTCCTTTCCAATGCAAATTAGCCCAAATTTAGAGGGCAGCATGAGCCGAGGTCAGTTATTGTGTGAGTAGACGGGTGAGATTAGAAGTTGAGAAATCTAACGGCTGAAAAAATGTCACGTCAATTAATGAAACCGGGTCGGTGGCGTGAGTCGAGTTCGTGGGTCGGGTTCATTAATTGACGTTGTATTTTTTCAGCCGTTAGATTTCTCAACTTCTAATCTCATCCGTCCACTCACACACTCACACAATAGCTTCACTCACACCTTAACTTTTGCCAGCCTGAGCCTAGTGCTATCCAACTATCTTCTACCATTTATACCAAATTATACACTATAATTTAAACAACACTAGATACAAAATTATAAATACTATAATATTTAATATTATATATCTTACTAAAATTTTAACAGTATTAACAAGTATTGCCAAAACATTAGAGGAAACCTATATATATAAACCAATTATTCAATCGTATAGGTGGAAAAGCCATACCCATAGCGGAACCCAATAGGCCATGAAATTTGCCAGACACTCCCCTGCGCAGTGAGCAGTGAAACTAGCACGCTCAGAGTAATGTGGTTTTTCTTGTACTTGTTATGGCATCTTTTCCCTGTGCTCTGGCTTATGAGTCGTCTCAAAATCCACATGAACAAATGCTCGCTCAACTTCGGGGAGTTGTTCGAGCTTCTCTTGGAGGGTCTCCCCAATATTATGTGCCTGAGCAAGAGACATGTCCTCCGGCAATACTATGTCGACCTCAACAAAGTAGTCGCAGCCAAATGTGTACGCCCTAACTGTGTCAATATGCTTGATCTCCTTGTTGTGATTCCAGATGAGATATGTTAGCTTTGCCAAATACTCCGGTGGGGCTGTCTTACCAATTAAGGACCTTACGTTCTCTAATACAGTCTTTGCCCAGTTACCCACGGTATATATAGCAATCTGCAGTATGATTTCGAGGGTTGATTAATACTAATTAATTAATCAGATCATCCGGGAGATCATCAAGAACGCTAGCTTACAATGATGGCGCCGGTGGGATCAAGCCACCAGTAGAATCTGATGGCCAAAACTGCAGTTGCTAGACCGATTGAGTTGGTGATCACGTCGAATAAATGGTCTTGAGCGTATGCCCTAACAATTTCATTTTTGAACCTCCGACAGTAGACCATGAGCATAAATTTTGCGACTGTGACTGAGACCATTATCCCTATCATCCATCTTTCTTTCATCGGGTCCGTTTCAGGCTTAGTCTGCATAAAAAGTTAACGTACGTTGAAAAAAAGATAGAGTTTTAATGATAGAACAAAAAGATCAAGCATGACATATAGGAGACGGTAATTAATTAAGCACTTTCTAAATATTGTTTTTGTCTCAGTGATTAGTTTATATAGTTGGGTGATTTACTACTAAACTAACCCCAACTGGTGATTTGATCAAGTTTGAATCCGCCGGAGCTATCTGAACCCAATTCGAAAATTTTAACCTAAATTACCATTGATCAGTGGGATCTTATGGTGTGTTCCCACATTTCAGGTATTAGATAAGTTAGGAGATTCGAACCGTAACCAATTGCTTTCTCTAATCTATTGAATTCAAAGTATTTCCCTACGTGTTGACGCATACCTTAGAAAGAAGTTCACGAGCTGCTTCGAACATTATTTGTAATCCCAAGGTTGCCATTACTGATGAGAAAACGACAATTCCCTGTCAAGTTGTGCATTTGAGCAAAAATATCAGACGATGAAGAAGTTCCGATCTATCGATCCCTACGTTATAATTAATTGAGTGTACCAATTAATTAACGACATGTTCTTTTATTAATTCTTTTTTACAACCTACGGTGTACCATATAAAAAACAATGTCAACTTCTGAATATTTTCTTAAATAATTAGGAAGGCTTACCACAGGTTGCATTCTGTTCTTTCCAATAGGATAGCTATATTTATTGGGCTTTCTCATAGCATTAGAGGTAAACCAGAGGATAAAACCCGATAGAAGATCCAAAAAGGAGTCTAAGGTGGAAGCTATCACTGCCAGTGATCTGCTCTGACTCGAAGCAAACACCTTTGCTACGAAAATCACCATGTTGGCTACGTTAGATGCATGTATTGCGAGCCTCTCGCTCCTAGCAACTTGCTCCATTTCATCCTGAATCAACAAGTGCAGTTCGTAAACAAATTGATCAGAGCTAGCTAGAGACCTTCTAAACAACCATTCGAACCCCAACAAGTACCAGCTTCAATTCATTCAATTCTTTCCTTTTCGTTTTTCAATTTTGTACATAATATTATCAAAATAACGATTTGAGTTTTTTATCTTTTAAAAATTATCAATGTAAGTACGCTCTCATCCAAATCAGACATTAAGTTAACAGGAAAAATATGCAAAATGACAAAAATGGACCTTCTAAGATAATTTTTTAAAAATAAAAGGTTTAAATTGTCATTTTAAAAATAGTGAATACAAAATTGATTTTACCGGTAATAGCTAATTCATCATGCATAGTTGAAACAAGTTTGTAGAGAATGATTATCTTAAAAGCGTGGAAGATCATAGAATAGGGTAAATAAACCTCAGTGCTAGACCTTCCAGGCAACCTGCCTAACTCAGTAAATGAGTCAACTTCATTGAATCCTTCGAGGATCTCCTCCTGCCTCTTGTAAAACGCTGCCAGGTTTCTTTCCCTCCCTAACAAAATAACACAGGGACACGAAAAGCTTAATTTATTATTGCCATTTAACTCATCTTAGCATATATATATATATATATATATATATATATATATATATATATATATATATTAAAAAGGGTGTAATTAATTAAAACAAAACAAGAAGAGCTTATACGATATGTCTGCAGAAGTTGTCCACAACCGAAACCAGATTTCGCGCGCCTCTCTGGTAACTGTATCCCATCCATGTTGAGCTGCCATGGCGGTGTTGGTGCAGTAACAGTCTGGCCCGCCGGTGGAGGAGATAGAAGCTCAATTCGGTGGTCTGAAGAATCCGTCCGAAGATCATTTGCCATTTTTTTTTCACAAGAAAAGAAAGAAAAAACTCTCACCACTCCTCAAGCAAAGCAAATTAACCAATATATATATAGACGTTGCATATGCTCATCAAATTGTTATAGTCAATTAATTATTACTTAAAGGCCGTGATATATAATTAAGCAAACGTGGATCCAATAAGGGCATGCAACATTGAGAATGCCAGTTTATTTTTATTTTTTTTATGTGATGTATTCTGATAGCTATCTATAAGTAGATAATTGTTACAAACGTCATGATTTGTGGAAGGTTTTTATGTAGTATCAATGTATTAGGTAGACTGTGTCATGGAGCAGTTGGTATTAGGTAGCGTAAACGACAAGCATTATACATATATAATATATGGGTACGTAGCCTAATTAATTTTGTTAACATACTCTTTCCCATGCTCTGGTAATTAGAGCTGACTTTGTGATCTTAATTTGGGATTTAGCAAGTATGGAATCAGCCAATCAGGGATATCCCACACCCAGTAGCTAATAAAATATCTACATCCATGTCTATCTCACTTCTGCTGTTCCGCATATAATTGTATTATCACTGAAGTCCACTGGAGGGAACAAACTCTTTGTTAGTAAAAAAATTGTAAATTTTTTAAGATTTTGATAAAATTATGAATATTTATGTAGATTTGAGTTTTATATGTTTTTGTGTAAAAGATGGTGAAAAGTTTTAAATATTTAATTTTTGTTAGAGTTTGTAAAAAGATGCAGAGAAAGATGATTTGATATAATTATTTAATAAAAAAATATTAGAATTAAGTGAATACGTATGGAGAAAGAAGATTTATTATAATTTTTTAAAAAAAATATAGTAGAGTTTGTGTAAAAATTATGTAAAAGATATTAATATTTGTGTATAATTTTTTAAATATTTTTTTAAATATATTTATATTTTAACAATCTCATTAAGTGGACACTAATACTATATTTTCATAGCAACTTTCTGCGTCCCAGCGCAACTTGTTCAACCTTCTCCAAACGGAGGGATCATGCAATACCTAAGGAGCAATAGGTGAGAGAGTGAGAGAGTGAGAGAGAGGTGTAGATCCACACCTATTCTCATACCTATTCTCATTTCCTATTGATCATTGCGCGCGACTCTCCTCTCTCTCTCTCTCACCTCCTATTGCAATTCGGTCAGAGGAACCGTACCAAACGGATGGCATGCGGAAGAGGGCCAGATACCACAGCTCAAGCTATATATATATGCCCTGGACTTGGGAGCACAGTACTGCGCAGGCAAATGCATGCATCTATGTGGCCAGACGTGCACCCGCATGCATGCAGTTGTCCAAGCCAGCCTCGAGCTGGGCCAAGCCCAAGCAGATCTGAAAGCGAGCTCAAATTCATTAAACCATGTGGCTCGTCCATGTCCCCTGAATTTGGAGGAAGAAATCTCGGCCTTCTATTAGAACAACTTTGGATCCGTACTTTTTGGACCCAATCTTTTTCCGGTACGATACTGTCGACTGGGCTGAACTTAAAACTTTTAATCACCTACCTCGAATTCAGATTATTGAGCCCACTGGGCATAGCGCGCGGAACTTGTAAACCCACCTAAATAATGTGGGTTGGGCTCCGAGAACTTGTTCTATAAATTTCCGAAAAGGTTCTTCCTACGATACTAATCAAATAGTTAAAAGGCAAAAAAAAAAAAAAAAATCAGCTGAACAAATATAAGACGCTAATAGAACATCATCATCACGTCAGCCAATGTATATCGGGGGTGTTTGTTTGTGGAAATTTTGGGGAATACTCTCAAAATTTTGGAAATCTTTACTTTATTGAGATTTATTGGGGTTTGTGAAAAGTAGAGTGTGGGTGTAAAAATTAAAATTTTTAGAATATATTTGTTTTGTTGGAAATTTCAAACTCCAAAATTTTGAAGAAACAAACACCCCAAGTTCTTAGACCGTAGTTCTTATGAGCCGCGTTTTGTCAACCCTAATTCAGTTAAAGGCCCATGCGTTTCGAATTTCCATTTTGGCGCTGACGACTTTGATTCGGTGTAGTCAACTTCATACCTTAAAAACATGATTAGGCACTCTTGCGCTTGACCCGGTTGGGTTGAAAAGATGTATCTTATTCCACTGTCAACAACCCATTAAAGACTTGCAGCTACGTCTTGGATATTTCTCGATAGAATTTTTGGGGTGCTAGCTCTACAGTAGGGATGACAATGGCAGGTGTACGTGCAACATGAAAAAAGAGACACAAAAGAGTGGGCACCAGTTATTGTATGAGTGGACGGGACGGGTGAGATTAGAAGTTGAGAAATTTAATGGCTGAAAAAATGTCAAGTTATTTAATGACGTGACATTTTTTCAGCCATTAGATTTTCATCCACTCACACACTCACACAATAACTTTAATCACATGATAACTTTTGCCCAAAAAATGGTACAAGTGAAAGGGGACTGAGTCGTGGAAATTGATACTGTATTTAATAAGTAATCGAGCTTCACATTTTCTTGGGAAAATGGTCAATTTGGCCGTTTAGCACTTCTCTTAATTACTTGTTTTTCTCCCACCATCTCTCCTTTAAATACCCCCATTAACTCATCCTATCGAAGCCAACATCTTCTTTTGTAACCTTTCCTTTAGTACTATCACCATCTTCCTTTGAGGTTCTCTGCGATAGAAGATATCAGATATGGCTGGTTTCACTTTTGCACAGGCAGTCATCCTGATACTGACTACTTCCATGTTGGCAGTTAGTATGGCCAACAAAGACTGGCAGTTTGGCCCTAACAACAATTGGCCTTACAAAGGCGGTCGATTTCATCGCCCAAAGTATAGCTACCATCAACCCAAATATACTCATGAAAGCCCCAGGAAGATCCTTGTTGGGGGTTCGGAGAACTGGCGCTTCAACTTTACCTACAGTGACTGGGCTCTCAAAAGTGCCCCCTTCTACATAAATGATACTTTAGGTGAGCTTCACGGTCCCCTGTTTATCGACTTTGTGAATGTCTCATCTCGTTTTGTTGCTAAAGCCTGATGTTACTCGAGCCTCCGGCTCGAGAACACGCATATATGTACCATATACTGTTAGAGATGATATCTTAATCAAATCTTAAAGATTTGATATGATATTATGATTATCACAATATCAAATTTTTGATATTGTTATGAAGATTCAAATTCAAATTCAAATATAGAGATTCAAATTTAAATATAGGATATTCTCCTATTATGGTTTGTATTATCTCTATAAATAGAGATCTTCAATTGTAATATGTATGGACTCATAATACAAAATACAGCCATAGAGGGCTTTCACAGTGGATGTAGGTCTTCTAGACCGAACCACTTAAAATCTCTTGTCTCTTGTTACTATTTTTCTCCCCTCTTCATTTTCACCTTTTTTTTCTTGGTATCAGACGAACAAAATTCCGCATCCTTAAAAGTTGGTGAATTTCACCGCCGCTGTACTTACAGCAAATCTCCGTTTGAGAGAAAAAAATAGGTGAGTGAAAGAAAGAGAGAAAAAAGACAGAGCAGAGATATGTTTTACAAGGGTCGTGTGCCTATGATTTCAAGGTCCGATCACTTTCAGCCTGTATTCAAGGTCGTGTGTCTATGATATGATTTCAAGGTCCGATCAAATTCAAAAGAAAAATATCTGTTCAGCAAGGGAGCAAAGATCAACAAGGGAGCAAGGATCTATGACTTCAGGGTCCAATCACCTTCAGATCTCGTTTTTCAAACACAAGATTTCAGATTTCTCCATCTTGTGTTTGAGGGAGGATGTTAGAGATAATATCTTAATCAAATCTTAAAGATTTGATATGATATTATGATTATCACAATATCAAATTTTTGATATTGTTATGAAGATTCAAATTCAAATTCAACTATAGAGATTCAAATTTAAATATAGGATATTCTCCTATTATGCTTTGTATTATCTCTATAAATAGAGATCTTCAATTGTAATATGTATGGACTCATAATACAAAATACAGCCATAGAGGGCTTTCACAGTGGATGTAGGTCTTCTAGACCGAACCACTTAAAATCTTTTGTCTCTTGTTACTATTTTTCTCCCCTCTTCATTTTCACCTTTTTCTTCTTGGTTCTCCCCTCTTCATTTTCACCTTTTTCTTCTTATACATGATACACAGTCTCAAATCTCAGATGATATCTCTGCTGTATATGCAGCCAAATGGCCCAGAAAATTATGCATGATCGAGGCTCCTACTGTCTAGTTATAACTTGCTATATCTAAAGTGATATTACATCAACCCATTTCTCCAGATTCTATATATATACACACGTTATTGTTGAACTCGACGAGAAACATATATATAATATTTTTAATCTGATGACAATATGGTGGCTGCAGTTTTCAAGTATGCTCCGCCTGGACCGCCTCCATCTCCATCCCACAGTGTATACTTGCTACCAGACCTTCGGAGCTTCTTGAAGTGCGATTTCAGCAAAGCGACGTTGGTAGCCAATGTGACGCAAGGAGGTGGGGTGGGTTTCGAGTTCGTGCTGGAAGACTGGAAGCCTCACTACTTTGCTTGCGGCGAGCACAATGGCATTCATTGCTCTCAAGGACAGATGAAGTTCATTGTGGTACCACTCCTCCGCTGGTATAGATAATCAATAGAGAACGTGCCACGGGAAATTACTTGCAGCTGACCGGTTGCTACTCTCGCTTTAATTTCATGTTTGTCGTGTTGAGTCAAATAACGAAAGTTTATCTTCTTTCCCCGTTTTTCTTTTTCTTTCTCCTTAAAACAGTGTGACAAGTTCTGAATAAGTGGATCATACTGATCATTTTGTATTGATGTTCTACTCCTGAGATGCTGTAGTTCCAGCATCCAGCTTGTTGTTCCTTATCATTATTGATTTATATATATACACTGAAATGCATGCAAGTTGTGTTATGATTTGTGCTGTATAATTTGTGTATTCAAATGAATGGGATCGGTTATTATGCTTTGTTGTATGGGTGCTGAGAGTACTGAGCAACGACTCAGATCTTCTATTCAAAATTCAACGGTTGAGATGATGTCACATCAATTAAAATTATTTAACCCAAAGAGCCACCCATTTAGATTGGCTGACCTGCATAGAAAGACAAAATGACTTTAGAAACACTGCAGATCTTCCTCTTCCTCGTCATCTGTAAGCTCCTTTTCGGATTTCCTCTCACGATTTCATTTATGCAGTCTTGGGTTCAGTAGTAAGGTGCTATTTTTGCTCCTCACCAGATTACGGCAGCTCCTCACCAGCAAATTCATTGGGTTGCTCTCACGATTTCCTTTGTGTGTTCAGTTTTATGATGTGCCAGGTGGCCCTTGATGTAGATATTGATGATGTGGCTCTCGAACAGATGGGTACAGTGGAAGTGATCTGACAAACGTTTGCCGGGAGGCTTCCTTGAATGGCGTGAGGCGTAAGATAGCTGGAAAGACTTGTGATGAGATTAAGAACATGCCCAATGATGAGATTTTGAAGGACCCTGTTGCCATGTGCGACTTTGAAGAAGCCTTGGTGAAGGTACAACGTAGTGTCTCTGCGGCAAATATAGAAAAGCATGAGAAGTGGTTTGCAGAATTTGGGTCAGCATAGAGCAGACTAAGCCATATTGAAGATAATCGATTGTTTTCCTAACCAGGAAGTTTGCCTGGGGATTTGTCTTCTAATTGTTTCAGTGATGTTTCAAATGTTTCTCCAGCAACCGATTAACTGTATTCCCAAGTGCTGGAAAGTTATCATATTGTTATGTTATTTTGTATTTGTAACCAGTCAGCAGTAGGAGCTTACAGACGACGAGGAAGAGGAAAATCTACAGTGTTTCTAAAGTCATTTTGTCTTTCTATGCGGTTCAACCAATCTAAATGGGTGGGTTACAAGCTAAACGGGTCGGGTTTTGGGTTAAATAATTTTAATTGATGTGCCATTATCTCAACCGTTGAATTTTGAAGAGAAGATCTGAGCCGTTGCTCAGTACCCTCAGCACCCATACAACAAAGCATAATAACCGATCCCCAAATGAATAGCCTTACATCTGTTTATATACATGAAGAGCTTACGTAAAAACTAACTCAACTAACATAATTGCATAACTGCACTTCTAACAACTGAACTTTTAGAACTAATAACTCTTTACATCCAGAAGTTTCTACTATCTAATAAGTTGTTTGAAATTGGAGATATCCTTTAATTTATTTCATAGCACGCTATGATCGGCTTGAAGCGAATTCTATACGTCATCTTGATCGAGTAGTCATGCACATACTACATGCAGGCTTGTAGCTCTTCTCCAAGTTCTGATCTCGAAACCGTATTTCAAACATCCCTCTAGCTTTGTCTTTGTTTTCGTCTGTTTCCATACTTCCTATCAGCAACAAATTGACCCAAAACAACTGGTTCGATACTATCAAGCAAGCTGGGTTTGTTGGGGTTATACGATACTGTATCCGATCAGCAACAGTCCCTGTATCTCTTTTGTAGCTAGCCCCGTGTTTGTAGTGGGCAGCGATTAACTTAATTGGCTCAAACAACACCAATTAACTCAAAATTCTCTTTTGAACATGATATAAGAGTCAGCTAGCACTAGCAAGCTTAAGAAGACTCCGAGCGTTACAGGAACAGATAATAAAAAAATAGGTTTTAGAACTTACGAACAAACCCTTTTGGAAAACGCTAGAACTAGTCGTTTGCTGTCCAATACAAGACTTTTTTTTTTCTGTTTGTTTATTTTCTTTGGGCTATTTTTTTATATAGAATTTACTGGCTTTATGCTTTGGGTGGCCTATATAGGTTGGTGGCTTTATGCTCTAAAGTGTTTTGTGCGTTGTCTAAGGCCCAGAAAAGATTAAAATCCACTGGAAACTAGAAAGGTAAGGAGAGTTCAGGATACACAAATAAGGACCGAAAGAATAAGAATGAAGAAGAAAGTTGTTTTTGTAGTATATTTTTAGCAAAAGGAAGTGCCTGTTTAAGTAATTTCGGACAGACTTCGCGTAGAAAAAAAATTCGTACAGACTTAAGCACATGATTAGACAACCTCTAAGGATGTGTTTGTTTTGTAAAATTTTAGTGTTGTTAAAATTTTAGGTATTGGGTTTAGTGAAGAGAGTTAATTTTTTATATTTTTTGTAGTGAAAAATTATGATTTGATGGGAGAGAGAGATTATATTGTAATAATTTATTGTATTAAAATTTTATAGGGTGTAGAATTTTTCAACACAAACACACCCTAAGTACTATAGTGGCGGGTATTTAGGTAAAAGAACACCTCAGGGTAGTGCCCCCAAACCCAATTGCTGTCACCCACGTAACGATAAAAGTTCTTGTGCGAGTGAAGCTATTTTGTGAGTGTGTGAGTAGACGGATGATATTAGAAGTTGAGAAATCTAACGGCTGATAAAATACCACGTCAATTAATAAATTCGACCCACGAATTCGATCTGCACAATCGACCCGGTTTTATTAATTGACATAATATTTTATCAGCGGTTAGATTTCTCAATTTCTAATCTCACTCTTACCCTCGCAAAATAAAATGACTGACACTAAAACCGGCCTCAGTACAGTAGTGTCTTCGGGGTCCCTACTGAGCTAGAAAACCAGCACCGGAGAACAAAGGGACATAATCTAAGCGCCACTTCTCCGCTCCAAAGCGAGAGAGAGAGAGAGAGAAAAAAACACTCTTAATTGTCTCTCTCTACTGCTCCTTTGTCGCACCGGAAAGATATCAATCTTCTTCGTCTCTCCCTCAATTAGGGTTTTATTCGCGACACCTTTGAAGATGGTTAGATATTTAGCTTTTTTGTTTTAAAGTTTGTATTTTGTTTTTGCGATTTGGAATATTTGGTCCAAATTTTTGGGAATTAGTTTTTTTTTTTAAAATGTGGTTCTTGTTTGTTTTGTTTCAAATGTTTTTTTGTATGGTTTTTTAAACGGAGACGTTTCTGGTTCTGTGAATTCAAATGGTTACTTTCCGTGTTTTACCGTGCAAGCTTCTTGATTTAGCGATTGTCTCTTCGCTTAGTTTGGTTTGATTCCTCTACGGGAGAGTATTTTTGGTTGCTGATAGAACTGAGGGAAAAGAAGAAGAAGAAGAAACCTCCAGTTTGATCAAACTTTAACCCGTCGTGTCATGTAATTGTGAGGCTTGATTAAGTTGGAAGTTCAGGTTTCGAGCGTCAAAGTCCAGTCTTATGTCAGATTAAAGATCTCTTTTGCTCTTTTCCTGGATAATATTCAACTCCCGGCACAGTTATGGATAAATATAAAAGCGAACAAAAACACTTAATATTTCTCTACAATTGTTTCGCACTAATTCTTGTTTTCAAATTACTAGTAGAGATAATTCTAAGGGATGGAATATGCATATGGAGAGTGCCAACTTTTGACAAAGCACAATATAACAAAATATTCATCAATCGTATTTCCGTTCATGCGTCCAGGAGGGGGTTCTGTGTAGGTTTACGGAAGAGGTATAATATAAGCTAATAAATTATAAAAAAAACATCTAACAAGAAATGAATTTCAACACTTGCTTATTAACTTATTATAAATCCAAGGTGTTATACAGATTGCTTTATATCTCATTTACCTTCAATTTAGTAACCACTCAAGTTGCCATGTATACCGAGTTATTTGCTTTAATTTTTTTAACCTCTGTTCCATTTTTTATTTACCTCAATGTCACAATGAGCGTCGGTAGTGGAATATCTATGCTTGTATTCAAGCCATAATATGCATGCATCCTACTGTTTTGTTCTTTGTTGACAGCACAAATTGGGTAGGGGTCATCGTGACAAACTCCAGCAGTTTATATCAATCACTGGTGCAAGGTAAATCCCTCTGTTTGTGTTTTGTTCTTCATTTTTTGGGGGGTCTTTTTAAGAGTCTCATACTTTACTCTAGCAAAGCAGCTACAGTAAATTACTTTCTTATGGTGGAAGTTGGGCTGAAAAGAATGACCTTTGTTGGTTGGTGTATCATATATTTTGCTGAAGCTATCAACTATTTTGTTTTTAACTTAAAAGTGTGACACAGAAATTTAATGGCCTCAGCTTTAAGCTATTAGTTACATTTTATCATGGACATATAATTATCAGAAATTACAGGATCACGTTAGTTCTGATTATGTCCGCATTCATGTGAAATGGATGTATGAAGGCTGACATAATTCACCTGCACAATTTACGAGTCTAACCATAAGCATGCTAAAATTTGACTTAGTTTGATTCATGGAGAAGGATTAACCACAAGCTGTCAATTTTTTGGAGGTTCCACTGCAACTAAGTACCTGTCAAGAAATTTGAATTGTCATATTGAACGTTTCTTAGTTTAGAATCTGAGATTTTTCTCCCTTTATTTCTTTAAGATTTGGTCATTCTAATATCGATATCTTCTGTTTGATTGGCTTGAGGTCCTCTGACCATCTGTCAAATGGCCTCGGTAATTGCGCAGACTCCTATATATGTGAACCTACTGAGCAGGTGAAGCTTGAATTGTCAATAGATATGCCAAATTTAGCTGACTGTATGTGTGCTAATTCAGATATGTGCATCCTGAGGCAGCTTGGGTTGCCTTGCTGCTATGCCCTGGATGTTTCTTCTCTTATTCCTGATAATGTTGGCATTTACCCATTTGTGCAGTGTGTTTACTTGGGATTGTGATGTACTTTTGTAATGAAATTAGCTTTTGACCCAAGAAAGCTTGATTGTCTTGGCTGATTTTGCTTTGTTAACTTAAAGTTGAGATTCTTTGTTACCGTTATGTAAAGGCTACATAAAGTGCAATATATCTCTCAGATGATGGCTGATATTACTTTCACTTGGCATTGTGAGCAATAATCCTTTCGATATAAGAATCAAGTGTTTTTATTCAAATTCTTTGCTTGAGATAATTCGGCAGCGCTTCCGTGTGTGCATGCAAGTGTGTTTCTGCTCTTGGATGTGTGTGAGCGATAGATAGGCAGAGATAGAAAGGTTGTGGCTTTGTTCTAGTACGGTTTTGAAGTTGACGTTTTTGGTGATATTAGTATCTTACATCTGAATCCAATTGCAGTGAGAAAGCTGCCCTTCAGACTCTTAAGGCCAGTGATTGGAATCTTGAAGGAGCATTCGATGTATTCTACAGCCAGCCCCAGATTAAAACCTATACTGACTCTAGACATCTGGAGGAACTCTTCAATAGATACAAAGGCAAGCTTTACTAACATGCTTACTATTGTTTCCACATCTAGCACCTCATTGCATGTTCCTTCCTTGGAATTGGGAGATAAAAAAAGAAGATTTAAAAAGACAGATCGAAATTACTTGTTGATATTAGTGGTTGTCGGTTGACTTCTATAGAGTTTCAGCATTTTCTGATTCCTTTTTAGTAACCAAGACCTCATGACTTGTTTAGTTTGCATAGTTTGCAATGTTGGTTCAATGTTGGACCTTGTGAGCATTCAGTGGCGGAAGTGGCTTTTGTTGCTTAATGTCAGAAATACCTCAACTAAAATTTTGTTTCTAATATGTTTTGCAGATCCTTATAGTGATATGATACTGGTTGATGGTATTACTCTTCTTTGCAATGACCTTCAGGTAGCTTTTTGATTGCCAGTTTGTTAGTGCTGCTTAACAACTTTAAGGTTTTTGCACTTATAAAAAGAAAAAAAAAACCTTTTAAGGTTTTTGCAATTTGGTATTTATAATGACTACCTTTGATTTCTCATACACTATTTGTACAGTATGGGTTATCTCTCCCCTCCCACCCCGTGTATTCTTAGTTAATGGTTTAAATTATTCTACAGGAAGCTTAAATAAATTGCTTGTCACAGGTTGAGTAACATGTAAGCCTTTGTGTTTTGGCAGGTGGATCCACAAGATATAGTTATGGTATGTAGAAGACTTTAAATCTACTTTACAATGTGTGGCATACCTAAATATCTGATTGTTGTGGTGGAATTATCCTTAAAGCTAGATTCGAGTTTCGGTTTTATAGAATCTGAGCTTTAGTTAGAAAAAAGTTCAGTCTGCTATCCTGCATTATTGGAATTTTTTTTTTAAATCTGGTAGAAACAGAAAGGTTATAGTTTTATCCTGAAGCTCCCCACCCACACACACACACAAAAAAAAATGGAAAAAGGACCCTTAGTAGAAAGAGTTTGTTCACAGGCAGATGGCGTAATAGATTATTTTGAGTTTGTCGTGCTCCTTTCTTTGACATTCTTCCTCTTTCTCCCCGAGTGTTCGCTGTGATTTGAGTTAATGGAGTTCTAATTTTCACATTTCATAAGTTTGATTGTTTTTTTCTTTTTTGAAGATGTTAATTCTCAAATCCAAGGTGCAGTTTTTACATAATCAAAGGAGAAAAATTGGATTGTGTTTGTTATGATGCTTCTGAACTTAGTTTTGTTGTAGGTGAATTCGATAATGAGTTAGAACTTGGCTATTTCTAAGAACATGGGTGGTTGCTGCTGTTATTGCAGTTAGTTGTTTCATGGCACATGAAGGCTGCCACTATGTGTGAATTTTCCAAACAGGAGTTTCTAGGTGGTCTTCAAGCACTAGGGTGAGTATGGAATTACTTACGTCTGTCCAAATTCTCTTAAATATCAAATGATATGGATTGGTAGTTTTGAACTATCGGGAAAATAATGATGGAGGCTATACATTCTGATGGCAGGATAGATTCTTTGGATAAGTTCCGTGAAAGGATAGCATTCATGCGCTCTGAGCTGAAAGATGATCGTATGTTCAATGGGTCATGATGTTTGGTATTTATTCAATTTGATATTGTAGTACGTGTTCCAAGTGTTTTTTGGGGAAGATGCTCTGGAAATTTATATCTATAAAAGAGAAGTCAAAGATGTTGGTTTGGTAACTTTGCTTTGCATTTTCTGAGTCAGACGTACGACTGTGCTTTTGTTCCTGAAATGATATTTCTGCTTGTAATTGTCCAGAGAAGTTCCGGGAGATATATAACTTTGCATTTGGCTGGGCAAAAGAAAAGGTACATTTTTCTCTGCCTGAGCGCTTTGTTTTGTGTATATTCCCCACTGATGACCTATGAATATGTATTGAACTGAAAAAATGGGAATCTTGTGATGATTTTCAGCTTTCACTTTTGTTGCATTCTTTAAAAAGGAAACACTGGCTTTGATGATTAAGCTAAATGACTGAATCTTTGATGGATGTGTTGTCCTTCTTCTGCCTTGTATCACGCTTAGAACAATGGTGTATTTATCATTAAAATGTTTGTATGATTCTATGAGTTTAATTGATCCTTAAAATGTTTTTCCGAAAAAGAAAGGACAATGGTTTTCCCTGTTAACAGTTATTCACTCATTTGAACACATTGGTATTTATCCTTAAGCTTTTGGAAAAGATCTGAGCTACAGTTATGTACTCTACATTGTATAATTCTATGAAATTTACTTCTGTATGATTTTTATTCTATCTGTGTCGTTGTCCCAGATTATGTTTACCTCAAGCTCCTCTGTGGTATGAGCTGATTGGGCACTGTATTTTTTCAGGGTCAGAAATCTTTAGCATTGGATACAGCTATTGGAATGTGGCAATTACTTTTTGCTGAAAAGCAGTGGCCGTTAGTTGATCACTGGTGCCAGTTCTTACAGGTAGTTTACCATCCATATTGTGGTCTATTTTTAGCTAAATCTTTAGCTACACTGATTGCTGAAATCTTTTGGGTCGGAATGAGCAATGAATTCTTGTGATCTATCGTGAAAAGAACCATGTAGCCAGGAATGAGTAGTTCAGAATAACGCATTGTTAAGTCGAGCTCTGTAGGAAACAGGTTAATGTGCGGACTAAGCATACAGTTTAATTAGTCAAAAGGTGCCTCTGTGGATCAATTTTCAAGTCGGAAGTTATACATGGATGGGCATCTGTGCAATTTTTCATTTCTTTGACGTTTGTTCTTTTATTCTTTATTCTTTTACTCCTCCCCCCAAAGGATTCAGTCGTTGTTGTAACCACCCACCTGTCTCCTCGGCGCTCCCAAATCAACAGTTTTCTCCTTGATGAACATGCAAGCAGACATTTTTATCTATATTTAAGCAATGGGGAATCTCTCTCCCGCCCTAATTTGCATATGCATCTATGAGATTTCTGGAACCTTAAGTTTGTTTGTTATTTCCTCTTTGCTTTCACTCCATGTTGTTTCCTTGACTTTGTTTTCAGATTTGAACTCCAAATTTAGAGTGTTATGCTTGTTTTCAAGAAAATGCTGTACCATGTGTCAATGAAACAGACACGGTCTAATAAAATTTTAAGTTTCTAGAGGCCAATTACTGATCAATGAAATATTTGATAATGCTGAACAAAGAACACAGCTAAGGATGGAGAGGACTGCCAGTTGCAGAAATGCAACATGGTAAAGGTTAAGATCTTGAAAAAGGAAATTCTAAAATCAGAAGCATAAACATGGTTATGCGCTCATAAAAATCATCTCATAGAATTTGGTCTATCCATAATCTTAAAATCAAATATTGGGATATCTGTCATGAAGTTAAAGCATATTGGAAGAGATCAGCGGCCGTGAAATAAATTACTAGGTCAATCGCATGCCCGTGCACAACCTTTGGCCAAACTGTAAGCAAGTTCTTTATATTTCCCGATCTCCAACACTTGATGAGAGATACTGAAGAGGAAACCTTTTTGTTTCAATCTATTTTCTTGTTTAACTTTTTTTATGTCTGGTTAATTGTTCTTTTCCACTTCGCTGGATTGTTCATGTCTTTTATCATTGTAACTATTTTTGCCTGGAGATGTCTGTAGGACCATCTGTACAAATTTTGTCTTACTGAATTGTCCTTGCTTGATTGAATTAATAATATGAACACGATGAGCTTGCTTCTGCTCTCTTTTATGACTGGATCACAATTATTTTTTCCTTTGATTTTTGTTTTCTGTCTTGCCATTGCTGACTCAGGCTCGGCATAATAAAGCAATATCTAGGGATACGTGGTCTCAACTTTTGGAGTTTGCAAGGGTAAGATATTGGTGATTACTGATTAGAAAACGGGCTCATTCTCTTGGGATGGAATGTATGTTTTGAGATACACCTGCGCATGCCATTGGTACCCTTTTCAACTGCTTTCTGTCTGTGCTCATATACACATGATTACTACGATAAAGCATGTTCATGTAATGTGTGCTACATCCTCCTCTTTTTAGTAGCTTTCTTAGTTTGGGCAGCAAGATAAGTATATGCTTAAAGATGTGGAGAACAAGTGTGAGAGAATCCTAGCTTTATTTTTGGTTTTTCTTTTTCGCTATTTTTTCCCCCTGAGCTTTTCTTTTGTTTCCTTTGCTCTTTTTTTTTTTGCGCCCCACTGCTATCTGATTCTTTCCTTCCATACTAGGATCATGATCAAAAGCTGAAATCATTGATACATCTAATACCCAATTTCTTTCTTAGTTCTGTGTAGTCATAAGCAATTTTTATTAATCAACCTTTTTCGTCTAAGAGATATATGAAGTATGCAGTGGCTAAGCAAGTGGAGTTGGGGTAGGCCGCATCCTTTCCAAAATATGCCCCTTCAGCCCCTCCCCCCACCAGAAAGGAAAGAGATAGAGAGAGAAGAGAAGGAAATTGAAAATCTGAGTCCCATACTCGTTCCCCCAATCCCCCGGGCCAAAAAAAAGGAACTAAGTACAAATTTTGGTCTGCCAGTGTACACAAATTCATGCAGAAGAGAACATGGTCACAAATTATTTCCTAATCGATTTTTTCTTGTTAGAAGTCTACTAACAAATCCCTTGAATATTAGATTATAGTATTTAACATAAAGTCAATCCTCATGTGGAAGAAGATGATTGATATATCACTTTGGCTTTAGCTTGAAAGGGAAATTCAAAACATATAAGCTATTATGATAGTCATAGAGATTAGAGGGAGCGTTCTTTTGGATCTTTATTACATCTCTAATAATGAAAGGAAAGAAACAGGAATAGTGTCTATGAGCATTATGCACACTGAGATGGCTTGGTGGACTTGATGTCGGTCTCAGCACTAATTTATGTCCTGTTTTGTATGCAGACAGTGGATCCGATATTATCAAACTATGATGCTGAAGGCGCATGGCCCTATCTTATTGATGAATTTGTTGAGTACTTGATTGAGAATGGCATTATCCAAAATGGTCAGTCAGATGACTTGAGCCAAAAACTATGATGGAGTGCTGGAGGGGTGGTGTATTGGTGCTTCATCATCTTTATCTAGTGTCTGGAACAAGACGACGTGTGGCTGGAGTTTGGTTTATTTGAAAAATAAGACCCCTGAATAGATGAGAAGAAATATAATTCAAACCTCTGTTTTCTTTTGGACACGGTTTTTAATTTTATATTGTTTGGAGAAATTTTTTCTTCTTATAACCAACTTGTATTCTGTCATTTGAAATGTTTATTGATGAGTCCAAAGAGTATGTACTCGCAATGCTGTGAAAACTATTTAATGGAATGGTCAAACACAGTTTAGATTGCACAATGTATATCCTGCTGTGAAGTCTATGGATGGCGAGTGGCCTACAGGGTAAGCAAGGGTTTTATTTTTGGGTAAGTGGTGAGCAAGGATTCACAATGCCAAGTTTCAGTGGATATCTGAGTTTGAGAAGTATCAGGCAGTAAATGTGATTTACTTTGCAAGCAATTTAAGTAGGTAGCGTTATAATGAGAATTCTAACACCTAATTCAATGGGCCATTGATTACCGGCTGCACTCTTTTGTGAAGTAGTTGGGGTCTTCATTGGGAGCCATGCATGCCATTTGGGACTAAAATAGGTGGTCATTCTCTAGCCTGCTCTTCCTTGTTTAATATACTAGTTGGGATAGGGATCAGATTATGGGTCCAGCCGGTGTCGAGAGTGCCTCTATGGGTCTCTCCTATTTTTATCCCCTGCCGAATCCTGGTTACAAAAGAGGATCCAGCATCCTCCGTAGGCTTATTAGTCATGAGAGAAAATACCCATTTGCTCATTTTAAAGAAGAGAGAAAAGAGAGAGAATACCTTATTGCTCATTTAATTATATGACAGGTATGCTCGCCAAAAATGAAGTGGGCTCCTCTGACTACCACCTAACAAACTATATATGGTCTTGCTGTAAATTTGTAATAAATTTACATCAAGAGTTCCATTTATTACATTTGCTGGCCTCTGTCGTGTCAACCTCATAGTCTCAAATTCCAAACTATAAAATGGTGGTAATTGTGTTACATGCTAATCAGTAACATCTTGTGTCGACCTAGTTTCCCATCAAGAGAGAATGTTAGGCAAGGAAATAAGGCTCTTTGGCCTCATGCTTCTGTTCTTCATTTTTCTCGGCTCCTGGTCTCTCTCTCTCTCTCTCTATTATGTGGATTTCATTGTCTAAGTTTTCTGTTTGTTTTTCTGGAGAGCATCGAAGTTCGATTGTCTGTCCAAAAGCCATACCTGCTTCAAAGTGTATATCACATATAAACCCTGAAGCTAGTCGTTCTGTTGTGGAAATTCCTATAAAGATGGCCAGCCCCCCCAAAAGAATATACATGCATACGTACATACATTTAAATATAATTTCAGTCGTTATATTATTGGGTGCTAAGATTATCTGTTTTAATTTCTGGAATGGTATTAATTGTATCCACAAAGAAGATGGCGGTGCATGTTGGTGCCGTGAAATGCGAGGCTAAGTGCTCAACATTCTCCGGCGTCTGCCTCTATGACCAGGACTGCGAAAGGGTCTGCATTAGTGAAAAATTGGTGACCGGTAAATGCAAAAGGATCCCACCAAAATGCTATTGCAGTAAAGAATGTTTAGTGCCGTGAGTTGAACTATAAAATCCAAGGACCCTTTCTTGCTCTTGTTACTGGTTATGTTCTTTAAGTCACTTTTCGTGAGCAAACAATATTTAGAATAAAGTCCTTGTGATTTACTGAAATTAGTGATATCTAATGCTGTTGCCTTTCATCTTGGTTGTCCTTCAAGTCACTTTTCGCGAGAAAACAATATTTAGAATAAAGTCTTTGTGATTTACTGAAATTAGTGATTTCTCATGTTGTTGCCTATCATCACGTGCAAATCCCGCATCCCACTAGACCATCTTTTTTTTCTTTTTCTTTATTAAAGAAAGACGACGGCACATTCGAATTTTAATATTCGAATTTTAATAGTAAAATCTCTGGTGGAAGAATGACGTGGTAACAATCAAACTTGTCCGATTACAAGCGAAGAGCCTAAAACCAAGCTAAAAAGTCATTGAAAACCTAAAACAAACCAAGGAGACAAACCAAACAACACCATCAATTATTAAATCTTAATTGAAGCAATCTCCTCATATCAGTACGAATACTCGATCTTTGACTAAATATAAAAGCTCACTCTCTCTGCACAAACTTTCACAATTCGAATAAGGTAAAGTAATTGTGAAGTAGTGGAGATCCAATAATGGGTGAATGATTTGAGAGAAACCATTTTACAAAAACAACGTACTTTTTTTTTTAGGAAAGACGATGGTATGTCCGAATTTTATTATTAAAACATTACTTATCGAGAAGGAATATCTAGGTAACAATCAAACTTGGTCGACTACAAATGAAGAGCCTAAAATTAAGCTAGAAAATCATCGCAAACCTAAAACAAATCAAGGAGACAAACCTAACAACATAATCAACTGTTAAATCTTAACTGAAACAATCCCCACATATCACTACGAATACTCGATTTCTCACTAAACACAAAAGCTCACTCTGCAAAACTTTCACAATTCTAATGAGGTAAAGTAATGGTGAAGTAATTGAGATCAAGTAATGGGTGAATGATTTATGAGAAATTATTTTTCAAAAGCAGCACACTTTTTTTTATTAGAGACCATGCCACGTCCGAATTTTATTAATAAAACCTTACTTATGGCAAAAGGATATAGTAGTTACAATCAAACTTGTCTGTCAACATTTGAAAACCCTAAAATCGAGCTAAAAAAACCATTGAAAACCTAAAACAAACCTAGGAGACAATAAACAACACAATCAACTGTTAAGTCTTAACGGAAGCAATCCTCACATATCAGTGCGAATACTCGATCTCTCACTCAACATAAAAGCCCACTCTCTCTGCTCAAACTTCGATAATTCTAATGAGGTAAAGTAATGGTGAAATAGTGGAGATCAAGAAATGAATACCGTGGTAACAAACTTGACCGGCTACAACTGAAAAGCGTAAAACCAAACTAAAAAACCATAGAAACCCTAAAACAAACTAGGGAGACAAATAAAACAACACAATCAACGTTAAATCTTAACTAAAGCAATCCCCCCATATCACTACAAGTGATTTAACTAAAGCAATCCCCATATCACTACAAGTACTCGATCTCTCACTAAACATAAAAGCCCCCTCTCACAAACTTTCACATTTCTAATGAGGTAAAAATTCCAAAGGTATAAATATTAAAGCTTTTCATGTTCCAGAAAGAAGCGGGTCTACGCAATTCCAAGCTCATCTCCATCACTGTTGAGTTGGAAATTTGTGCTATGTTTTTTCCTTCCCCATCCATTATGGAACTTTTCTTCTCCCAAGGTAGAAAATTATCAAGCTTTTCAATTTTGGGTTAGGGTAGGAGAGGATTTTCCTACTATATACTACTATGCAAAAATGGATCTGCGAAATGCACATGTCGTTTACAAGTCTATTGGATTAAGTTGAAGGCTGTGGTTTTGACAGTTGTATCTCAACTTGAGAACAATAGTGGGCAAAACTCTCAGATTAGCCCTCTACAAATGCAAAAGCCCAAAATATAACAATTTCAAAAATGGCCTACAACTGGAAAATTGGTAGATGAAAAGAGTTTCATAGAGAAATTGCATGTATAAAGCAAACCATATGCTTATGGCATGAGCATTTTCCATGAATAAGAAAGTGAAGACTCCAACGCATATATTCTTCATCAAAACCCTTGCATCACATGTGCATGTTCCTAATCTATACTAAAAGGATAGGTCAGACAAAAAATACAACTAAGCTTACAAACTGACTTGTAGTTGAGGTGTTGCCTTGGACCCATAGAGGTCCTAAAAGAAATTAGCCCAATTAAGTTGACGCTTAGACACGGAGTTACTAGAAACATCAAGCTCTCAGGTTGAGAAGAAGAAATAGGAGATATGGTTGTAGTACGGACTGCAAAGTTCCAAACAATATCTATTCCTTTAATGAGCTTATACGTGTTTTTATATTTATTGTTTTCCAGAAGTCACATCGAGCAATGCCTAAACTCACGTCGATGATGAAAGAAGTCCATTCAAACAAAAAACTGGAGCCTATCAAATTTATGTCCTACTCTTTGGAGCAAACTTCATAGCAAGCACTAAAAATTGCACTGCCATCCGACAGCGGGAACCATCTGAATGGTGTATTTAGTTGTGAGATGCTACCAATGCCATGTGCTCTATAAGGTCCAAAACTCGGTTGCTGTAACAAAAACCAACAAATATGACAGGTCATACACCATCTCACGAAAATCCAAAAGCAAAAATCCGTATTTGCCTTTATATTTGCACTGTGGAAGCTGAGGAAGAGAGAGAAGGTATACCTGTATCCCCACTCATTGTCGTACCACGAAACAAGCTTCATGAAGGAGGCACTGAGCCCTATCCCGGCCTTTGCATCAAATATGCTCGACCTGGAATGAAACCATTAATCCATCAAAACTGAGTTCTGAAGTCCACTAACTAGAGATAGCAAACCCCTTTCAATTGTGAATGTCATGAGTGCATGTCCTGGAGATTTGTGAAAGGTACACTGCTAAGCAAGACAAATGAGATATTCCATTACTTTTCTTAAACAAGATAACCAAATAAATTGCAAAGCCAACTCAGCATAAATCAGTGTGCACATATTATCACCATTCACCATTTATGAATTAAAACAAATGAACTTAAATTGTGCTAAGTAGGCCGGCCTAAAAGAACTTCAAGTAGCCTATATTTTTCACCACAGTAGAAAAGTCAAAGACCCTACAATACTCCCAGTGCGAGCAAGTAAGAGCTAGACAGCTAGAGCAAGATCTACCTTGAGTCACCAACAAAGTCATTCGAGACAACGTCCTCATCTGTGTATCCAAGAATGCCTTTCAGTGGCCCCTCAGACGCATACCTGTATTTGAAAATCAAAATGGAAAGTAAGTATTATATCAAGTCAAAAACATGACAAAACGAAAACAAAGGGTTGGTTAGGTTAGTTTTTTGAATCCTTGAAACTCGTTATGTGAGCTTTACAGGGAATGATAGTTCATAACTTGCTACCATTGTAATTTTATTAATATGGAATGAAAGCTTCCTTACAACAACAAAAAACGTCAAAACATGAAAAAGTTGCCCCAAACATTGGCCAAAATGGTAGGAAACAAGAAGATCCCAAAATGATAACATACTTAATGGCTGCCTTGACATCTTCATAGGAAGCACTCTTCTCAAGTCGACAAGTCAAGTCCACGACAGAGACATTAGGTGTTGGGACACGGAAGGCCATTCCAGTAAGCTTTCCATTGAGCTCAGGAAGAACTTTTCCAACAGCCTGTAGCGTATCAGCGCCATAAATTTACGATTACATCAACACCGAAATACGGGTTGCGTCCAAAGCATTGTCCTAAATTTTAAATACCTAGGGATGCCCTAATACCTTTGCTGCACCTGTTGAACTAGGAATGATATTCTGTCCAGCTCCACGGCCCCCTCTCCAATCCTTCATTGAAGGACCATCCACAGTTTTTTGAGTTGCTGATCACGACAAACCCTAAATTTGTTATCAACATATTCTTCGGGGGTTAGCCAGAAGAGAGATTGAAAAAGAAAGAGACCTGTAGTTGCATGCACAGTCGTCATTAAACCCTCGAGGATACCAAATTCCTCATGAACCACCTGCAAAATGTAGCATGAAAAATAAGATAAATCAAGATAGTGGTAGGCAGCAACATATAAATGATGGACCATCACCCACTGCTATAACACGGAATTCAGAAGGGAAACGGAAGGAAAGAAAAATGAATTATACATTTCAAATTCACCTCTTAACAGGTACTAACTACACTTAAATAAGCAGAAGTATCATAAAAGAGAAGCAACAGAATTTCATACAACTTAAGGATGGAATCAAACCTTTGCCACAGGAGCAAGACAGTTGGTGGTGCAACTTGCATTGGAAACAATATCCATGTTTGGATTGTATGTCTTTTCATTCACTCCTACCACGAACATAGGTGCATCAGCTGATGGAGCCGATATTACAACTTTCTTGGCACCACCCTGCAGAGCAAAGTTGAGAAATCTTGAACCTAACACGTGAAAACATGAAGAGGCACTGATTCCAACCAAAATAACACCCCCCCCTCCCCGCCCCACACACGCATATATATATATATTGGGGGCGAGGGGGGGCAAAAGAGAGAGAAGAGAGAGCTGATACAGCTGTATCAACAATTACACCAACCTTTTTGTGCACTGAAGCCTTCTCGATTGTTGTGAAAACCCCAGAGGATTCAACGACATAATCAACACCAAAATCGCCCCAAGGAATCTCTGCTGGGTCCCTGAGAATAAATGGTCGTAGCACTTAGTACTCCAGTAGGCATAACTCTTGATATTCCTATTTCCTATGTTACCAATCAAACCAAATGCCATGGTAAAACCTCATAGCAGCCATTGCACTACCAAACATCAGGACAAGATGTCAGGGCCCATACCTTTTGCTTACAACTTTAATCTGCTTCCCATTAATCTCCAGAGTAGACTCATCCAAAACCTTGAGGGTTCCTTTGAAGTTTCCATGAGTAGAGTCATACTTGAACATGTAAGCCTATATGAGATAAATAGTAAGTTAGAACGACTATCTCATATCTTGAGGACTGGCTAACCACTAATGAGATCACTTACTAGAAGGAAAAAGCAAAGCTACGACTTATCAATCCAACTCCCCCACCCTCTCATCGAATTTGAAAGAGAGAAACAAAAACAAATACAAGGAGGCAACCAAATGGAAACCGATAACATGCCAACATGTTAAGACAGGTTCACATGTTTAAGCAGCACCATCAAAAATGTGCTGGGAAAAACAAAACAAAACTCAATCTTAGAGTTCCAACATAAGTGTCAGTCTCATACACATATGTATACTGCACATTGAGGCCCCTTTACAAAAATTGAAATGTTATCATACACAATAGAAGATTGTGAAATCAAAATATCAAACAAGTCTCATTCAGAATAAGTCCAAATAAAAGACCTGGAGTGACAGACCATCGTAACTCAACTATAATCATGACATCAGCAACAAACACAGGAATCCAACGGTACAATAGTTGCCAAATGTTAATCATCCAAGAGATATTTGCTGTAGTGATTTGCAGGTAAAGAAGTGGTTTGTACATACCATGTACTTAGCATCAATAAAAGGATCATTGACAGCTATAACATCAATATCATCCCTGGAGGTGGCAATTCGTAATACCAACCTTCCAATCCGACCAAAACCTGAAAGATGATCATCATGGATATATTTTCATTTGCAGGATGAATGAAATTTTCTGTATGCCATAGGAAAGAAGTAGCCAGTTTATGCATTGCAATCTCAAGTGGTGCATTTGGACATGGCAGTCATTTTCTACCAGCCATAGAAGATAAGTAATAAAGCACGCAAACATTGAAATCATAGTAAGCAACGCACAACCCAAGAATCCCTTCTATCAGTGACAAGAATAAAACACATAGTTGACAATTACATCCACAAACAAATAAATTTTACAGCTTAAAAAAATCTACCATCACATTGATTACCCATCCAAATTTCAGTTAATGCTTAGGCCAGCATCATTTTTTATTATGGCTTATCTTATGCATTATACTAGTGAATATAGTCCCTAACAAAAGAAAAGGCTAATTTGTAAAGATGAGTGCAGGAAGCTACTAAACAAGCGTATTTCTAAGAAAAAGCAAAACAGAGCACAACTTAAAGAAGACGTACCGTTGATTCCAACCTTTGTCTTCCCATCGGTTCGTGATTCTAAACAAAGCACAATCCACAAAAGTGAGCACCAGTAAAGCAGAAACCTCAGAAAGAAATTAAAATTATGTACTTTGCGTTCGTACTTGTCACTGTAGGAGGTACTTCGGTAGCGGTGGCCTTAACAGGCTGGACGCTCCTCACACTAAATTTCCTGAGAATAAATTCCATACTCCGATGTGAATCACCGGCTGAGATCATGAAACATGCAATATGCATATACGTAAACATTCTTGCATAAATACGTATAGTGATATTTGATTACTCAACTGTAAGGAAGATGATCCACTAGGAACAGATGTACCGAAACGGCTAGATTGAAGCTTGGAAGCACTGAGGTTGCGATTGAAACCAACGCATGACACCTAGAAATATTTAACAGCAAATTCATATGGTACATCAATAAAAGCTAAGAGCTCATAAAATAGTAACGCGGAAATACTGATAATCATAATCCTAAATTACAGCGCATGACCGTCGTATAAGTGCCTAAATAATTAGAAATCAAGCTCCGATCCATAGGAAGACAAAAGATTTAAAAAAATTTGGGACAGAGAATGAGAAACATATCAGAAAAAGAGTAAAAAAATAAGAAAGTAATTTTACCACAGGTACTTGGCCAGTAGTTATACTTTTTTGTGTTTTGAGTAAAAAAAGTCCGTAATAACCAAAATTTGATTTCCTTCATTTTGTAATTTTCTCGGCAACTAAAAGCCTTAAGACTATTTACAATTCCATTTCAGAACGATACAGGAAAAAAAAATCGATGAGAGAAAAATGAAAGCACATCTCAGTTCGAGGAAATAGTTCTCGGGGAGCGTGATCGGAGAGTAGTAAGATGACCTTGGAGAACCGATCGCAAGGCGAGAGAGAGAGCTCAGCGCGAGAGGCTTCTATTAAAGGAGACGTAGCAGCCGATCTAAGAAGAGAAGAGGCGGCCATTGTAGCTGATACGCGAGGACAGAGCCTATCACACTCAAGTGCAACGAGTAGAAGAGAAGAAGACCAAAAGAACCAAAAACCCTAACGAAGAGAAGCGAAGCCAATAGAAGCTGCCTTTTTATGGTGGCTATTCGGAGTAGGCGCAGGCCAATGAAGAAAATAATAAAATGTTCGATTTTTAAAGAACAATTAGAATGCCGAAAAATCGAGCGGAGCTTCTCAAGTTCTTATGCTTCTATGCAAATGCAACAACAATCTTTCTCACTTTCTTTATCTGACTGTCGCTCGGTGCTAACTATAAAAAGACTCAGGTTGGTGATGTACTCGAGGCTGTATCATCTGCGCTGCTCGTAGACGCTATAATAGTCCTGGCCGTCAGATTATATGGGCGTGGAGAAGGGACGGTGTAGATGTTGCAAATGTAGAATTACGATGAGATTGGCAGTAGGTGATATTGGTTGTTGATGTGTTAGACGTCCCTTGCTTAGGTGAGTTTGTCGTGGCGTACCGCGTGCGTGCTGGGTTGAGAACAGGCAAGAAGCCCCGGAGACCACGTCGGATCAGTGTGTCCCGTTTTCGTTGGTGTTTTGGGCTTTTCCTCTTTTCAGTTTTGAAGCCGGTCCTACCGGTCGGCCTGGCTCGGTTTTGGCTTTAGATACAGTTTATCCCGTAGGTTAGTGCGGCAACAAGAATACCAGAGTATAAATCTTGGTTATAAGATTCCTGAAAAAACTATAGGGATATTGATTCTACGTGTATTGTTGACGTGGAAATGTCTAAGTGGCCGGTCTGTTTAGTTTTTTTAGATTTAATACATTTTGTACTACTCAATTATGAGGTAGTGTTATTATTTTTATCATATCCTACACATCAACTATTGATTTTAGACGTTTATATTTTTGTTAAAATTTTATATAAATTTAAATGAATTTATTTTTTGATCTGTAAAATTATAAATTTGCCCTTATAGAATGTTATAGTTAAAATAATTATGGGAATAAAATTTTCAGTTTACAAATTAAAAAATCATTTTCTATTTAAATTAACCAAAAATTTAACAAATAGTAGTTTAAAATAAAGGGATAAATGCAAAATCAGTCCCTGTGCTATACACAAAAATCGATTTAGTCTATGTGATATGAAAAGTATCGATTTAGTCCCTGTGATTCTATTTTCGTTTGTTATTGGTCCTCTATCAGGGGCTGATTTTATCACTTTCTGAAATCACAGGGACTAAATCGATGTTTTTCATATCACAGAAACTAAATCGATTTTTGCGTATAGCACAGGGACCAATTTTGCATTTATCCCTAAAATAAATAATTGATGACATTGATTTTACAAAGAAAAGTTATCATTTGTCAGCAATGATTCAGCAACATTTTCAATGGTATTAAAGGTCCGTTTTTTTGGTGCCCATTCATGGTAGAACAGATTTAAATTGCCACTGAGAATAAATTATCGAATGTTTTTAATGCCAACTATACAAAATTAAAAAAAGAAACTTGACCTTTGTCTGATTTTATAATAGATAGGGGATCAAATCAACCACCTCTTCGGAGCAATTAAAAGGTCCATAGCAATTGAAGTAAAATTATAACAGCTCCATAGTTTGATAAATTAACCAAATTCGAAATAATATATCCAACCAAAAAGTTGGACAATGACCATCAAGTTCTTGTCTTAAGCCTCTATGGCTATGTTTGGTTAAAATTTTATCTTTCAAAATATATTTTTTTATTGATTTCATTGTTCTCACAAGTATTTTTTTAATTATTGCAAAAAAATAATTTCAAAACACACAAGCAAACATAACCTAAGTATTGGGTCGGAATTTATAGGAATGTAAGATGTAGATATGACTGGGAATTTAAAGAACCGCACGTAGCTGAACAGCACCCACGCGAATGATCTCTCCCGGACCTTGTCAGGTGGTTTGAAGTGGGGAGGGGTCAAATCGAGAATAAGCTGAACCACGCCGCGCGTACAAACGACACCACCTCCCGCGGGACCAGATCCTCTGCAATTCGGTGAGCCTGGTCCCCTCCAGCTTAATGCCAACGCGGATGATTCGATAATTTTTGACTTTGGGGTTGGGGGGGAGTCCTTTTCTATGTGCAATCTTGAATGGGACTTCTTGATGGGAGTGTGTTCGGCATAGGGTAGCTGAGGAACTGCACGTGGTGCTTGGGAAGAGGGAAGCTAATATACCTTTTTGGTGGACCGTCCAAAAGCATACACGGGATTTACAAAGGCATATGCTTCGTGAGTGTGACATTCTAGTTTCTTCTCAATAATTGATATAATTGTCATGGACGTTTTCAACAGTTTTGGAACACACGGGGATTATTGACGATCAGGATTCCTTTCCACTTTTTTTTTTCGAAAAATATACTTTTCAGTTTTCACCTACATATTTTATATTCTAAATTAACATTATATTTATAAATTCTCTATTTCTAACATATTATATCATATATTTATTTTTTCTGTCAAATTAGATGAAAATTAATTTTTTTACAAAATAAAAATTATGTCTTTAAAAAATCAAAATAAAGTGAATAGCAAATTACATTTAAGGATATAATTGTTATTATTTATAATATAAAATTAAAAATTCAATTTATATATAATTTAACAGAAAAAATAGACAGAGAGTAAAATGTATTAGAGATTGGTAGTTTATGAGTGCAATGCCTAAGACGATAGAGTGCAAAGTGCAACATGGATACAATATTCGTTTGTGGATGAAAAATGTATTTGATTTCTTTTTTTTTTCAGATTTGTTTAGTATCTAATTTTGAAAAAAAATAAATACAATATGTTAACTAATGTTGCTTGTACTAACTTTCACATTCTCCTGATCAATTCTTTTTTTAAAATATATAGTCATATGCCCTTAATCCTTATATTCATCAGGTTTCACTCGGAGGTAAAGATTATCTAATCCTCCAAAATTTTAGTTTAGTTATTGTAGGATTTTCATCCCCAATGCCTATGGGCCTCTAAGCCTTTTGTCTACTATTATAGTTGTCACTGCTTTGCCATTGATATTGGTGGGTTGCTCATCTGCCTTTGAAACGGGTAAAATAAAAAGACTATTTATCTTATTAAAAACCAATGATTAATCAGAACTTGATCGGTGTTAATTTCTAGATTTTAAGAGGATTAGATTTATTATTAGCTAGGTACTCAGTAATTTGGATTGTTTTTGATAATACGAGAGTTTGATCCAAATTTCATCTTCACAAAATCTTACCTAACCCCAGCATGACACAGAGGACGCTGTTAATGTTTTATGAGTGTATTAACTTCTAAGTTGTTAATATCAGTAAGACACAGGGATTATTAATCATGAAAGTTTATCCACGACCTAATGATATGCTGGGTTAATTTTGTAATTAAATAGCATAGCCCGAAACTAGCTAGTTCTTCAGACTTGAATCTTAAACGACATCAAATGATCAAAGTTGATCTTCTGTGTCTGTTGGATAGAATAATGTGACAGTCATAGATCAATAACAATGCATGTTGGATTGTGCAATTTCAAGTTACAAACCTAATTTGTATTTACTCATAACTGTGTGAATTATTTGCCCAGGATCAAATTCGGATATGGGTACAGCTGCTACGAATATATTGCAATATTTAGCAGAAAAAAAATATTCCTCTGAAAATGCGCTTGAAATTTTATCTGTTCATTCAGTCTTTTTTTTTTTTTTTTTAAATAGTAAATATCAAGATAACTCTTTGTACTTTGATATATTACCAAAGAGCTTGACTGGTCTTTATTTTATGAATTCGATATTTTATATTTTAGTTTATTATAGCAGTTCCTTTTATTATATTCTCCTTTCAGAAAAAAGTGGAAAATATCATTTATTCCCTAATTAAAGAAACAAATTATCATAAGTAAAGCAAAAATACCCAAATAGAGTTCGGATCTCCATGGCCGCGGAGGTCTCATCTCCAAGGCAAGGAGACTATGGCTGTGTTCATTGACCAAAATTTTAGTCTATAAATTTTTTATCATAATTATAAAAATATATCTCTCTTCACTTTTTTACCAATTTTGATATCCAAAATTTTAATCACCCTAAAATTTTATTACTCAAACACAACCTAAATAACCTTCCATGGCTCCATAGGCCACGATCATATTTATGGAGGTTGGTACTTTTTTTATAAAAAAAAAATTCTTTCCAACATTGTGCAGTTTTCTGGAAATATAATCGATAATTTGAAATTTCATTAATGAACTTCATTTTTATATTGGACAGGGAAACAACTTTTATTTATATTATTCTTACATTTGATAAGAAAAATATTTACAGTAAAAAACAGAGTAAATTCTGTTTTGTCCGTGTATCTTAACAGACGTCCTCACAACCTTACCCACCTGAGACTAGACAGCTTGGTCAGCCAAGTGTCAGCGTCTGATAACCTTCGTGACCAACCATTTTCCCTGACATTTCCGGCAACAATGGTCCACCTTCAGTCTGCCCACATATTGCCCCCATACAATGCCCATTGAATACGTTTTCCTTCCCTTCTTTTTCTTTCCTTTCCTTAACCATTGCCCATTGGTCTTCATTTCTGCGTAACCAGGGCCCTGGAGGAACCCGTTTCGTCCTACCCGTTGCATCGGTTCTGCTGATCCCTATCCCTTTTTCGTCCTTTATATATATTGCTGTATAGTGCATCTTTGTTTCTGGGGTTTATGCTGTTTTATTCTCTGGGAGTTCTCACCTTTGAGTACATCATTCGAATGGAACACGTGGTATCGCTTTTATGTTGGTTTTACATGTGATTGAGTGATTCATGTGTTATTTGTGCTTCTCAAAATTTATGAGACCGTAGGATGGCTCCGTTGTATTTCTCTTTTGTTGCATGCATTTCTGTACGTTGGCCACAAGTTTTCTGACTTTTAATGGGTTGGTTATTTTACATGCAATGAGAACATGTTGCGTTACTTTTATAGGATTGATTACTGTTAGCGTGCTATTTAAAAGATCACGGGAGAGTATACTACATGCGGAGGCGTCTGATTCCTACATTCTAACCTCTAGGGACGGGGATTATGGGTACATGGAGTTCAAGTAATTACGAATATGGTGCTGCATAATGCCAGAGGGGTTTTGGTTTTGGGACCTCGCCGACTAAGAGAAGGAAATTTGAGTGATAATGGGACTTCTTGGGTGCTCGTTCATTTTTTTCATTTTACCTGGTAGAGGGATTTTCAAAGCAGCAAAACACACATAGAAAATTAAAAAAAGATCATCATTCATAATCATAGGTTCAGGAAATATGTATGGAAGGATACATTTTATATTAGATGGTTGGATGTTGAAACTTAGAATTCATATAATGTACCTCCAAATGCACCTTAATTCCGTGTTAACTTGAGATGGGGTTCTTCTCATCGCTGTCCTGTATTGTGCTCTCAATCCTCAAGCAAATGTACGATTTATATATCTTTTTGCGAAGTGGCCATCTGGCTTTGTTGACTCAATTTTGGGATTCATGAGAAATTTGTTCTGTCAACTGACTAGTCCTGTAAATTCATGTTTTGTTCATATCTTATTCTCTCCAGAGTGTCGTTTGGTCATAAAAAGGAAAATCCTTGAAAAAAAGTTATCTTTTCTTGTAATTTTTTGTTGTTGTTGCAATTGTCCATCATTTGTTCTTTTTGGGAATTAGATAAGGGTAAAGGCAGTTCAATGACTATGTAGTATTCATTGCCTGCTCTCATGAATTTGGAGCTTTTATTTGCTTCCATATCCCTGGAGGTTAAGACGTTCTGACACAATCTAATGGCAGAGTGACACACTCCACCCTTAGCATTTTAATGTTTGTTAAAGTTTCTTTAGAGCAGCAATTTAGGCGTTACTCTTTAGGCAAGAAAATCTTTAAGGGCCACTTACGTATGAGTGCCTAGTGGAAAGCTCCAGACTTATGATAGGAGCTATACACTTGTTTTTAGATACGTGTACTTCGAAGGAATTGTATCCTGTAAAGTTTTTATTTGCTTGCAAGAATGTCTTCCACCTACATTTATGTACAGACAAAAAATGTCATCCATTTTGGTGCTGCTTGATGCATTCACACTTAAATGAGTCTTCTTTTTGTTTTCAGATGTTATAGGAAAGTTTCTAAGGTATTGCTAGGATGGCTGTCAACTTCAAATACTGGGATGATTGCATTGACCCCACTGAAATGGAAGAAATGTGGGGAATTCCTGAAGTGAGGACTGAATGGTTAGATGCTGGAGAGTCTAGAGGACGGAGAGTTCACCTATCGCGAGATCCAGATGGACAACCTTATTTGACACAGACTGAAATGAAGGTATATCCAGTGTATCCTTTGATGGAGGAAATCACTAACTGTTCGTTGTCTTTAATAAACAAAAAAAGTGTTCTATAATACTTGCTTCTTATTTTTTATGTGACGCAGTTCTATGTTATGTCTTGGTTTGATGTCAGCTTAATGTTTTATTACTGAAATATTTCAGAACAAAATGATGACCGATCATTTTTTATACTTCTCGATGTTGAGAGATATGCTTAGATGTATGTCATTAGTGTTTGCTGTCGGTTATTAACTCTGATAACGTGATGCTTCTCCAGGCTGTGGCTGAGATTGTGGCACGCAGGCATTTCGATTCACGACTAGATCTTGTAAGTCATCTCTCATTAAACTAAAGTAATCTACTCCATTGGTGTTACAGTTTTTCAGGAGTATGTATCTGTTAGAGTGTCCTTATTAGGAGCTACCTTTCTAAATTCTATATCATCAGTGGGACCTTGGCATGTATTTTAAGCATTTTGATTTCAAAGATCTGCTTGGGTCTTCAAATTTGCCTATATCATCATCCGTGAAAGAAAAACATACTATGTTACAGAGAAATCACCAGAGGAGATGGAGGATCAATTAAAGTGAACTTAGATTTTGAAGCCAAGAGTAACTATGAACTGGTTAAGCCAGAGCAGTTTTTCAGAAAGGCAGAGACACAGTTATACTGTGTATGGCTTTGTGAATGGTCAGATCAGTTAATAGGAACATTTCTGGGTTCGCAAAAGTGGCACAGTGGTCTATGATCTAACAGCGTACAACTTTATTTACTGGAAGGTTGATTGTTTTAAACATCTGAAGTCTGTGGTACTTTTGTGATTAATCTCTTCCATTTGGAACAGCTGACTAGAATTGCTGTTGTTCTAGAAGAGTAGGATACTACTTTCTTGGCTTCTTTAGGGTTGATATTTTCATGCTGTCTTAAATTACTTGAGTGCAACTTTGTTCTGTTATCAGTTATCACCCATAGCTGCCTGGTGATCTAACTGCTACTGAATCTTGGTGATTAGAATTCGCTACCATGTCCACCTGTTCTTAAGTTGGACATGCTAGCTGCCCAATGACCTCTCGTTTCACTTCAGCTTTTCTTTTCTTTCTGTTTTGAATTGCATGCTGCTTAAGGTGCATTGATGGGTATCAATAGAAATTCTGGTTTTGGGCAACGACAAATAGATGATAGCTGGTACTCCTGCCCATCCCCTCTTCTTCCCGCTCCTCACGGGTTAGCTTATTTTCTCTGTTCTTATTTTCACCATAGTCAAAATGAATTGTTAATGGCCCTGGATTTTGTCCAAAGATATGTTATGTGATCAGAAAACCCAGATATACATTCTTTGAAGACCATGTCTTCACTTGAGTGGTCATATGAACTTCTTTGACTGAACTTGTGTCTGCCCAATTGGCATTCCCTTCCTCTCAGTGTCTTATTCTCCTTTTCTTTACTTATTTATTCTAGCTTTATAACCCTACTTGCCTTTGGCCTATATCAAATGTCTTTTTCTGAAAGAGAAAAATACAGATCCATATTTTTTCTGGGAGGTTTGAAGTGGGACGTTTGATAGAATTTGCTATGAGAATCAGCTCCATGAGAGAGCAGTTTTTTTTCATAATCGAGACTATTCCTCATGGTTTTCCATGTATGGCTTTAAAGTACAGTGCACTCAGAGGCGGAACTAAGGGGTAGCGACCCTGGGCGGTCGCTACCCCTCACGCCACAAATTTTTTTTTTTCATTACTTTATTTTTTTTTTTTTTAAAAAAAATTAAGTTGGTCTGAGCCCGATACCCCTGAAGCTCAGGCTCAGACCAACTATACATATGTTTTACACATAAAGCCTGGGCCCGATACCCCTGACCCAGAAAACTGCAATAACATCGTCTGACATTTTCTATCAGTCCACACAGCAGAAATGAGCTAAACTGACACCATCAGTCCTCACACCTCTCACTCTCTCATTTTTTGCTTTTTTCCCTTATTTTTGCATATTATATTAAAAAAAACTTAAAAGCTCCTATTGTAACTTTTTTCAAAAAAAAAAATATTGTTCAATTATTTGGATAGTACGGTTGCAGTTTGTTCCCGCGACCCACTTTTTTTCTTCCCTGGGTATATCCTCGCTGGGTGTCTGTGAAAGTCTCGATGTCTGATCATAAGAGTCAGGTGTTGTTTCCTCTATTCAGAGGTACAATATTATGTGGACTTAGATATCCACTATGTATGGACGTTAACTTAGTCAAAGAATGAAAGAAAAAAAAAACGAAGAAAAAGTTGATTGCCAAAATATCATGAGGTGGATGAGTATTTTGCACTTCTAGGTAGACAAATGTGTCATTGCATGGAGCAAAGGGAAGCACTAATTTTAGAACTTCAGACTTTTTTTGCATTAAGTAGTAAAAAAAATTTTTTTTGTCATTTTTCCTTAAAAAGTTTGCCCCCCATTAATTGGGTTTCTGGCTCCGCCACTGGGTACATGTATTGTAATATTTTTAATGTTTTTAGTCTTTAATTTTTGATATTGTAATTGTAAGACAATTTTTAGCATTATAAAGGAAAAAAAAAAATTTATCATTTCGTCTTTAGAATTCGACCCCCCTGAATTTTGGTCCTGGTTCCGCCACTGAGTGCACTCCTGCATGATTTTTCTTTTGCTGGAGAAGGAACTTTTTGTAGAATTATCATATGTTTCTGGTTACTGAGAAGTTATTGGTTGCAATTCACTTCTGACTTTTCCAAGTTTGGCATCCTTTCCTTGCTGCAGGACATGATATGTGCTATTGCTGAACTCGAAAGTGACAGACAACCCCTCACAATGCGGTATGACCGAAAAAATAAGGACACAACTATAGGGATCATGCAACTTTCACCATTAACTGCCGAGTGGCTGTTCAGGTACCAACTGCATGTCCTGATCCTCTTTCAAGCATGAAACTGCTAATTAAACGCTCTAACAATAATTTATCTATTTGTAATATCAATTTCATGAAATGAAACCCCAAACTCTCTTGCAGTGAGATGGGTTACAAGTCATATGAAGTGGTAGGGAATCCAGATCTTCTCTACAGGCCGTTTGTAAGCATATATCTTGGTGCTGCATACATTAAATGGTTATCAAGTTTTGATCAACAGTAAGTTTCTAGTATGATGTTGTCGATCATCTCCCATGCATGCTTGTCTTCAGGCTCCTGATGGATCCATTTTCCTTCAAACAAGGTTACTAGCAAGAGATGACATGATTAGCATATGGAGTTTCTTTGGTGCTGATATTAGTACTATCCTATCCGCAGAGAAAAAAGTGAAGAGTTCATAGTTAGGTCGTACAAAGGCGGTCCAAAAAAGGCAACACATAAATCAACTTTGCCATTTTGGAGACGTTATCTTTCAGTCAAAGAAAGTCTTCCATCCAGGTGTTTTTTGCTATTCTTTCGAGCATTTCGAAGAAGTATTAAGAACTCTTAAAAGAGGCAGAAATGTTGTGTATATTTGATATGTTTAATAAACAAGTTATGAAATACCATTGCTGGGTATGTTTGAATATTTCCTTTCAATGAGAGGGTAGAAGGTTCATTTTGTTCTCTCTCTCTTTTTTTATGTTCCTTGAAATATTGGTTTGTAAATTTAGTTTCAGAGAAACATCTATTTCCTGATGCAAAGATGTGTGGGTGGTTAGAAAGTTGCCACTATCAATAGCTTTTTTGTGTCTAATAAATAGGCTTCTTCATTTAAGTTTCCACGGTCCCCAAGAAGAAGAGAGACTATCTCCCATTCTATAAAGATTTGTCCCAATAACTCTGAAAAGTAGGTTTGAAGCTTAGTATGCGCAGTTAATAATTTATTCAAAACATGCTTGCACATGTACATACACAAGAACTGGAATAACGACATCATTTTTGTGAATACTTTTTCCACATGTTAGTCCTTTCGCGTTTCAGTCAGCTTGTTCTTCTTGTTGCCTGTAAAGCATTTAACGATGAGTCACTGCAGCTATACTATACGTAAATTGAGAGGTAAATTTCGCTCATGGAAAGCAGGATGCTTTGCCTATAAGAAGCAAACCAAATATGTTGTAAGTTTACATTTTATTTACAAGTAAATGAAATGACCACTGTTGTGTCACTTTTTTCGCAGAAAATGTTTTGATGATGGTTCCTCATCAAATAATGCTTCGGCACCACCAAATAATGCTTCGGCACCATCAAATAATGCTTCGGCTTCTGCTACATCTCCTCCGACTGCCACACCATCCACTGGTTGTCCCTTCTCCATTTACTTTCAGTGTCATGCATGCTACTCATGTTGTGTATCTGGATTGTATACCATGACCACTAATTGTTCATGCGCATCACTATGATTCATTGCCAGCTTGTCCAAACTAACTTATATCAAACAACATCAAAATATCTCACTTATTCCAGTTTGAATTTCTTCTTTGATCAAGTTATCATGTTGAAATTCTTAACATTTGGCTCCATCTCAGAATTCATTTTTTATTCTCTAGATGTGGATCATAAGAAAGTTGAAGCAAGGCTCCATCCCATTTGTCAGTTCCCATTTTCTTTTCCTCAATATGCACCCTGTGGCTCTTGCAATGATGATCTCACCTTGCACCCTATTCTTTTAGTGAGGAAGGTGCCATTGGAGCTAGCGCATAGTAGCTACCAACGCTTACCTTATTTTGTTACTAGGATTGGGATAAATAATATGTACATAGGCATTTATTTAATCATGTGTCATACAAAAGAAATTAACGTCTCTAATGAAGGGTTTATGCTTTCCAAATGAATTTCTATTCTAGTCATCTCTATTTAAGCTTTAGGTACTATCCTTTATACACTTTTTATTGATTTCTTAGTTCAATTGTAACTGTATGAACTTATCAATTTACAGACTATACTAAGAATCCATAATCATCAAAAGTAAGTTTCTCTATCATATACAATAAATCATGAAGCATAATAGGTTGCTGTTAGACTTGGTCCAGAGCATATTTATTCTGTTCTTAATTTTGCCGAGATAATGAACTAAAAGCTGATATTTCCAAAAACTAATCACGCTACATGACGTCTAGCATTAGAGGTACATTAAAAGGCTACTCCAATACAAATTGTGCTAAGTTGCAGAATTCTGTAGAATTAATCTTTTTTTAGACTAATTAATGTTGTTGACATGGATGGACCAATGCACCACGTTAAAGTGTTTTAGTGAATCCTTCAGTTTACTCAATTTGACATCATGCAGATTTTTTCAGTAGTAATATAGCGTTTCCAGAATTTCTTTATCACATTTGGGATTTTTTTTTATTCGTATGATGTTATTTCTCTTATCATAATGGGTGCTTTTGTTTTTGTGTCTGTACTGAGGAAGAAGGTGGTGTTTACACGTATTGGGACTTGAGAGCTTCTGCCGAAGACATGGAAGAATTATGGAATCATCCCGAGGTCCTTAAAGAGTGGACCAAATCTGGAGAAAGACGGGGAAAAGTGCGATTTTCCCATGATAACAAGAAGAGACCCTATCTTTCACGTGTGGAACTAAAGGTATGAATCCATCAGATGAATGTGCCTTAACTTATAAGGTCTCTATTGTGGACTTGTGGTTATTTCTTCACACCTTAGCATACCACATTGTGATTCTATCCACTACTAACGTATATGTTGACATATGTTTGCAGGCAGTTGCAGAAATCACTTTGTCAAAACACTTCAGCACAAAAGCAGTTAAACCTGTGAGTATGCACTTCAACTATTTTTGTGGATCTTGGAAACGAGTGACTTTCCTAATCATTGTTGTTGTTGTCACGATTATATCTTATCTGTTAATGAAAAATTCACTTTGAGGTATATGTTTTAGTCATTCACTTGTTCACCTCTACATTGAAAGGGTAGTATGGCTGTTTTAGACACGTAAGATTCAGACATTAAAAACATATCAAAGAGAGGGAATTTGTCCTTTCTTCTTTTTCTATATCAAACATCCTAATTTCAGATTAAACAACATGGTACTGGAACTGTGGTAGTGTGGTATATTAGGGCACTTTACATACATGAGATGCACACACATAATTGCCTTACTCGAACGTGTTTCGGACAGAATTTCAGAGTTCCATTGACTCGTATCTTATTTTTTAAGTGTCTTTCAGAACAAGATTGTGGATGCAGGGGCTCCACTTTAGATTTGTAACCACATTTATTATGTGAGTTGTAAACACGTATGCAGGCCGTCATGCATCATGGGCTAAATTGTAAAGTCTAAGTCATTTCCATGACCCGTTGTATTTCCATTACTGGTTTTAGCATTAGCATCTCGAGACAGGATAAGAACGTCATTTAAGGCGTTATGCTAAGTTCAAGTTATGAGCTTGCTGCAAAAATTTCTCTTTCTCTCGAACACACAGTAGAGATACATTGCGATAACATTTAGAAGCCAGGTAGATATGACCCTTTCATTTTTTCTCGCTTAAAATGAGTATCACTATCATAACCAGTCCCTAATCATATATGATATTATGCAATCTAGGTTCATCAAATTCTTGGGTTGTTGCTAATGGGTTTAGTCACGACCCTAATCTGAGTTTATTTAGAGAATAACACATTATTCATTTTATTTCATACGATTCTTCTATTTATGGTATATGCTTCTTGGCATGCACTTTGGCTTTTCTGCTTATATAGTCATTGTTCCTGATTCCTTATAAATCAGTCATTGGTTTTCTGAGATTCTGAGGCTTGGAAATGTGGAGAAAGTCAACATGAACTGAAAGATAGATGCTAATAGGAAGGCTGATCTCCATCTTGAGCACCATAAGACTTATATGTTGTGATGTATTAGGACAAATATTTGTTTGTAGGTAACACTCGTATGAACTCGCTGAATCACTGTACCCAAACTTTCTAATTGGGAGGAGTATGACTCCCAATTTTTTATTACATGTGGGCATTCAAGATTGTTAAGCTAATTTTGCCTTATCTGAGTTTCCTGGAAACATTTATTTCCACTCAACTGTTTATGTTTTTCCTACTTCCTCTTCTACTTATGCACTCCTATTTTGTAATGTGTTTTTCCTGGGATTTTCATTGTGTGCAGACAATTCTTTGCGCTCTTGCAGAGGTTGTTAACATGCGTTTCGTCAATGGAGTTGGACCACATCCTGGGATAATGGGAATTGACTATCCAACAGCTTTCTGGCTTTACGTGTATGTGATTAACATAAGTAAAACTTTAAACTCCTAGGTTAGATGGAGGAATATAAAAGGAATTAATTAAGATCCAGTTGTACTTTCACATTCCGCATTCTGGCCAATCTAAATGACAGAATATTACTTTGGCCCCACTTGGGGGGTTGGCATTTCTGGTGACCTAATTGATTTAAACCTTAGCAGCATCTGGAATGACAAGTTTTTTTTTTTCATATGCATAAATTTCAAAAGCCTCTTTTCCAATGCAATAGAGAAATGTTTAGGTTTCCATCTTCTCCAGGTGTTGATTATTGGAACAATACCTTTTTATTTTTATACCATGGCAGAAACTTTCTTAACATATCCTTGTTCTGTATAGGGAGTTGGGCTACAGGGGGTATAGAGTTGATTCTGTTGATGATCTAACCAAACCGTTTGTGTCCATGTACTTCGGTGCAGCCTATTTGGCATGGTTATCAGAATATGAAGGGAGGTAGGACTGCTGACGACAAAAGATTTTTTTTTTCTGTATTAATATTTGCTTACCAACTCATGTCTTATTCAATGATCCTAGGGAAAGAACTCCACAGTTTGTTGTTCAAGCTTATATTGGGGGGCCAAAGAATGTGAATCTTCAAGAGACGGGTCCATTTTGGCTCAAATTTGAGCAAGCATTGAGCAATTACGAAGACACAAAGAGGTATGTCATCTGACTTCCAAATCCAAACCCAAGAAATCATCAACTCTCTTATGGCTGCATGAAATTTTCTTCTCTGCAGGGATGAAGGAAGCTGCTCAATCTTGTAGGCTGACAAACATTGTGTAGCAGTTTTCACAAGATCAAGTGGGGCTTCTTCCTCAAAGCTGCATATATTATATCAACTGAAATCGTTGGGCAGAAGTCAATTAGGACGGGCCGGTGCACTTCGCGATATAGAAGTTATTGCTCTTATAGAATCAGTTTAGTGAATATCTCTGTCTACAAAAACTGCAGGGGGGATGGCGTCCTGTCTTGACAAACTTATTTTAGGCAAGTATTTTTCCCTTTACTTCATTATATTTTCTTGTTTGTGGTGGCTGTTTGGGGTGGTTGTAGCCTGTAGGGGTCTCCTACCCCCTCCGAGTGTTCTGTTTTTGGTGCTTAATGCAATCTCGCTTGCTCTCAAAGTTTGATTTATGCCTTATAATATGAGATATGAGGTGTAAAATCCTTGAGGAACATGTTGGGCTTGAAGTTAGGACTTGATTTGTTTTGACTCGTGCAAATTGGCAAAATCAACTATTGCCGAAAGATTAATTGAAAGGGAAACGACGACGTCACTTAATATCTAAAACAACAAACACCCTAACGACGTCGTATGTTCCTAATTGGTTGTCAATGCTGGAAAAAGAAAAGATATTAGTATCTCAAAGCTAGCTAAGACAACATTTATTAAGAACTAAACTCGCAAATATCTCTAAAGAATTTATAAGATAACAGCTTAATTTATGAGTATGGATTATGATTAATTTGCACCCGAATGCAGTAATAACTCAATTATATATATATCTCGATCAATAATATCTTAGATTACACGGGAATGGGCAGCAAAATCCCATTAGATGGAGAATAATTACATCTGAATTTATTAAATAAATACAACGAAGAGTAATATATAGTATCAGCAGCAGCAGAAATCCAAGACCCAGCAGCAGCATAAGGCAGCACAACTGCAAATGAAAAGAAACCCAAGTAAATCATGAATGGATATAGCTAGGAGAACCAAAAATCTGACAAAGAAAAGAGAGAGAAGAGAGGTGGAAGTTGAAACACGAACCATCCTTTCCAAAACCCATCACCCCTAGTTGTAGTTTCTGCCGGAGCGGTGTGTTGGGGGTTGACAGCAGGGTCACCCTTGGTCGGATAACCCATTGGCGGTGGTGGTGCAACATATGGGTCCTGAAGGTTGATCTCTACCAGCGGATAGGGAGGTTGGGCTGGATATGCGGTCACAGGTGGGGGATATGCCGCTGCAAATTAAGATGAACAAAATCAAACAACTGTCTGCAAGATGGAGACTAACGTGGCCATGTCATTCGAGGTGCTTGTTGCTTAAAGTCACCTTGAACGGTGATTTTGATGGAAGCTGGATACTTGTCTAATGTATCTGCACATTAGGAGTCATAATATTTTTTATTTGTGCAAAAAAGAAAAGAAGTTTATTTATGATGCACTATTTAGGGAAAAAGTAGCTTCCATTTCTGTAGTGACATTTGCTGTTGATGTAACGAAATCTTTAGTAATATGTATGGTCAAATAAAAGCAAGCATAGAAATCCAAAGTTCTGAGAAAATTAGAACTACTTATGGATTAACTAGAAAACACATCAGAAACTCAAAGGTGGAGAAGTGTGAGCTTGCAAGAAAGCAAGTAGTTTGAAATATTTGATGTAAGACTAGAAGAAAGGATCTGCATTATGAATATGGCTATTTGTGTATTGTGTAGGTACAATGACGAGAAAGAGGTTCAGGACTGTATCCTCATCATCACAACAAGCTACTCCAACTACACCAACTACGCCATCATCGCAACAGGCTACGCCACCATCGCATCAATCTACGGTACCATCGTTTGAAGATGAACCTTCGAACGATGACGACACACTAGGTATGTTAATAACCAAAATAGAGATAATTTATGTTATTTGTTTGTGAATTTAATTTCACATGTTAAATGTGCAGATAATACTCCAGTTCGTAAAGCGCGTGGTGGGACGCGCATGACTGAGGTGTGGAATTTGAAAGAGGGCGAATGGATTCCCACCCAATTCAATGAGAATGGGCAGCCTCTAAGTACTGAAGGAGGCATTTTTGCCCAATTCACAAGCAGTGTTGCCTTTGTTCTTAATCAAATCCTTTTAGATGCTGTAGATTGACATAGAGTCCCTACGACAATAAAGGAGGATTGTTGGACACTTATGACGGTATACATTATTTTATATAAGCACTTGAAATGCACTTATATAAGTTTAATAATTTACGCACCTAACTCTTGTGATATATTTTGCAGGAGCGATTTACAATCCCCGAGGGTCCATTGCGGGATGTAGTGAAACATTGGTTCCTCAAAGATCTGAGTGAAAAATGGAGGAACTATAAATGTAGTTTGAAGACTAAATATTCCAATGAGGCCTTTACTCAATATGTGAAAAGTAAAGCTCCAACAGATGTTAATTTGGAGCAATTTTGCAAGTTAGCCGATTTTTGGTATTCTGAAGCAGGACGAGTATGTCGTTATTTCTTTGTATTATGGATTTCATGAATGTACTATTCATTATTAATTTATAATGTCTTGGTATTACTATAGCGTCGAAGTGAAGCCGGAAAACAAAGTCGATCAATGCAGACGTCGGTGCACACTGCATGATCTCGAAGCTTTGCACTTCATGCTCATGAGATGGTATATAACACTCAATTAGTTTGTTTACTGGTATAGTTGTTATTATTAGGATTTTTATAAGTAATTCACAATTTTCATCATTCCATATGATATCTGTGATGCAGGAAAAAGAGAAACAAGTTATAATTGATCGAGCAGAGCTATATAAAGTGGTCCATTCACGTTCTGACGGGTCTCCAATGAATTTGGATGTATTAGAGAAAATAGTATGTCACTATTACATTCAATTTTGATTTGAATGTGCAAATGACTAATCATAATTTAACTGTATGTTCTATTCTTTCAGAGGCGAATGGAGGAGATTCAAGTGAATGATCCAACAATTTCACAGTCCTTGAGCCAATCTAGAATGGGTGGTGATGATGCCAAAAATTCACCGCGGTGCTCGGAAGCCGGATGATGTCAAGAATCACAAATATGCTCGGAAGCAAAGTGAACCTGCAAGAATCACCGAGGGGGGGTGGCCTCGGGTCTGGAGACTCCGACGACCAAGTTAGTGTTTGAGAGAATAAGTATCGGAGAAGTAAGACTTGAGAGAATATCAGATGATAGTAAAACATGAGAGAGATCATAGTAAATATGAGAGAATATGAAGAAGAATATTTGTCTATTTATATAGAGAGGTGGTAGAGTCATAAAGGGAGTCTTAAGGGTATGAGCTTCAAGACTCCTCATCTTACCTAGAGTCCTGAAGTCTCTAAGATCCTCATCTTACCTGGAGTCCTAAAGTCCCTAAGATCATTATCTGACCAGGAGTCTTGTTGTAGAGTTGTATTAGGAGAGCGCCACCGGCGATTCGAGTTGTCATGAGTAGTCCTCAGGTGGCTAGACTTCTATGTGAGATCGGATTCCAGATGTCAACCCCCAGTCGGCTACTCGGGGTTACTAACCGGCTAATCAGTTCGAGCCCGAGTGGTCTGGTCGGGCCGAGTATTTCATGGCCCATCAGTAGTCTCTCCCTTTTCAACCTAAAAATAATGTAGGTTGGACCGAAAATCAAGTTTCCAGATCGGGTTAGTTGTCCTGTTGAGATTCAGTTCCGAGCAGGGTACTTTGGAGTAGTTCAGCTGCTGTTGAGATCAAAGTCCCGAGCAAGGTTTTCAGTGGAGTTCGACCAGACTTTAGGAAAAAGAAGAGAGGGCAGCCTCGAATCCGGAGACTTCGTTGCCTTAGTTAGATCTCAATAAAATTTTAGAAGTAGAAGAGCAAACTAGCCTGAGAAAATATAAATGGGAACTTGCGATTGAGTTTCCTCTGCCCGGGTATGAGCCGGCGCAGAGTACTCTTGAGACTTGCGATCTAGTTGATCATACCTTAAAGGAATAAGAAGGGGGTCGTATCGGATCCGGAGACTCCGACGGCCAAGTTAGATCCCAAAAGGCATTTAGTATTGAAAGACTAATTGAGCATGAGAAAATATAAATGGGAACTCGATTGGGGTCCCTTTGGCAATTGCGAGTTAGACCAGCCGCTCGGAGCTTGTCCGAGGTGGAGGTACTCGATCGGGGTGCCTTTGGCACAGGCGAGTTAGACCAGCCGCTCAGAGCTTGTCTGAGGTGGGGGTATTCGATCAGGGTGTCTTTGGCACTAGCAAGTTAGAACAGCCGCTCAGAGCTTGTCCGAGGCGGGGGTACTCGATTGTGGTGCGTTTGACACTTTGTAGAGAACAACTAGATACCTAAATTATCAAATAAAATAAAGCCACAAACTTGTTATGTTAGATAAAATACAACGAAATAGTCAGGATTGGTAAACAGATATTGTCAATAAGATATATGGGTCGCTTAGACCAAGGGGTGTTTGTGGCTCAGTAACAATAGTGATGTTCTCGGCACTGAGATCAAGTCCCGAATAGGGTACTCGGAGGAGTTGACCATCTGCGGGGATCTTGTCACTGGTATGGTGCTCGGCGTTATCGGGCATTTGCGGGGATCTTGTCCCGAGCAGGACATGTGATCGAGTCAAGCCTGTAAGGATCTTGTCCCGGACATGGTACTCTGCACATAAAAGATAAATCAAGGGTGCCTGTGGCACAGTAACATTATCGGTGCTCTCGGCACTGTCGGGCCTCTGCAGGGATGTTGTCCCGTGCATGACATGTGATCGAGTCAAGCCTGATAAATTAAATCTTTGCAAGGCTTTCCCAATTTGATCACGCCGTATGGGTCGGGCAGATCTGGTGAACAAGGTTCTCCATGGTCTGGACCAAGGTGGCCAGCTATACATCGTTGTCGGGGGCAAGATCCGAGTTTGTCACAACGTCCCTATTGAGGATGGATTCTGTGTTTGTGACCGGAGGTGGCTGGTCGTTCTTAGGTATTCCGACGGAGGAAGGCATTATGATGAAAGAAGGATGCACATGAGGTAGTTTGAAAACTGCTCTGGTCAGCGTAAAGTGTTTGGAGGTGGTTTTTTTCGAGGTTCCCACAGACGGCGCCAACTGATGATGCCAAGAAATCACCGCGGTGCTCGAAAACCGGATGATGTCAAGAATCAACAATATGCTCGAAAGCCAAGTGAAACTGCAAGAATCACCGAGGGGGGTGGCCTCGAGTCCGGAGACTTCGACGACCAAGTTAGTGTCTGAGAGAATAAGTATCAGAGAAGTAAGACTTGAGAGAATATCATATGATAGCAAAACATGAGAGAGATCATAGTAAACATGAGAGAATATGAAGGAGAATATCTGTCTATTTATATAGGGATGTGGTAGAGTCCTAAATGGAGTATTAAGGGTATGAGCTTCAGGACTCCTCATCTTACCTGGAGTCCTAAAGTCCATAAGATCATTATCTGACCAGGAGTCTTGTTGTATAGTTGTATTAGGAGAGCGTCATCGGCGATTCAAGTTGCCATGAGGAGTCCTCGGGTGGCTAGACTTCTATGTGAGATTGGATTTCAGATGTCAACGCGCAGTCGGCTACTCAGGGTTACTAACCGGCTAATCAGCCTGAGCCCGAGTGGTCTGGTCGGGCTGAGTATTTCATGGCTCATCAGATGACAGCATCAGTTGGTCACCATCTGACCGCTATGCACAAGTGATTGGTCCAAAATGACATGGTGGCATTCGCGGCGTTGGACTAAGACCAACTCTTTCATCTCATCCTACTAACACCAGCAGAATATCCACTCAGCCTACATCCTCTAATAATGACCAAATAGTGGACATTCGGGATAGAATGAAGACTATTGAGTCTACAATTTCATCGTTTCAATCTACTATCCAAATTATGGCTAAAGTCTGGGTATAAATTTTAGTTACTTACCCTCAAATAATCACTATTGATTCTATTTATGTATTTTCCTAGCTAATTGTTTGTTTAACTTTTGTAGGAGCAACGTGAAAACTAAAATGTTGCAAATCTCAATCTCGACCAGGGACCACCATCACTTCATAGAACATCTCATGCAAGCCGGAAAACATTTGATGGTAGGATACTAACATAAATGAAGATTGCCATTAATTTGATTTTAAATGTGTACTAAACTCTTGTGTTTGTCTTTATTTATTTTTATCTTTGTTCATGTCATTACTGTTTGTTAATTTTCCAATATTGCAATTGCAGACAATGTTGATGGTGAGGATAATGGTGCTGGTGGTAATGCAGATGATGTCCATAGTGTTAGAGCAGATGGTGATAGTGCAGGTGCTGAAGCTTCTAAAGATTTAAAGTTATTGTTATTTGTTGTTAAATGTCATTTCTTGCTAATTTATAGACTACTGCGAAATTTTTACAACTTATTTGTGTTTGATGCAAAACTTGTTAGACGTGGTTATTTAGTCAATGATGAAATATATTTTGTTTTATTACACTTTTCTATTACAACTTTTTTAATACTGATCTAGTGGCGTTTTAAAACGCTGGATGAAAATAAAAACAATAAAAATATAGTAAAACGCTGGCATAGAACCTTTAGCGGCGGTCGAAAAAATGCTGCTAAAGACATGTAGCAGCGTTCCAGAAACGCTGCGAAAAAAAAACCTCTTCGGGTTTATAGCGGCGGTCGCGACCGCCGTTATATAACTTCGAGTCTATAGTGGCGGTCGAGACTGCTGCTAGATGACCGCCGCTATAGAACTTCGGGTCTACAGCGGCGGTCCAGACCCCTGCTGAATAACCGCCGCTATAGACCCGAAGTTCTATAGCGGCTGTTTCGACCGTTACTATAAGACCACCGCTATAGACCTGAGGTCTTAACCAGCGGTCTCGAAAACCGCCACAATAGCCTACCGTGATGGTCATACAGCGGCGATCGAGACCGTCGCTAAAAAACCGTTGCTAATGATTTAATAACAGTGTTTTTACCTTTAGCGGTGATTTCCAACTGCCGCTAAAGGTCAGTTTTTTTGTAGTGAGGGAACCACATTCGCATTTTAGAAAATCCAGACAGGCCCAAACAAATCCACCAAAGTTGTGCAAACATTTATTCTTCATTTTCTCTTTTTCCTTTTAAGTTAGCTGCAAAAACATTTCATTCGCTCAAATTAGCCATTCATCACAATCCTGAAAGAGGTTGCCAAACTAAAGTAATCTATCCAAATCTTTGAGAAGTTAGCAAGAAAACGTCAAACCAAAGAGTTCAAACTAATATACAGTCATTGATCTGCAAGAACATTCAGTAACAAACTGCAGAGAATTTACATTTAATCTAACTCCATCCTTTTCTTATTCTCTTTGAAAGTCCTATTTACAATGATGCAGATCAATCACTTTCAGCACGTCCCAAAGGTTTTCTCGCCACTGTAACCATATAAAGGAAACCATCTTATTCCTTATTTTCATCGTAAATTGCAGACAACATAGCCGATGCAATAATTAGACTAATGTTGTAAATCATCAAATATTGTGCAATAAATTGATAGTGGGGATCACCGGATCAATGACTTTTATCTTACCTGTATAGTAGGTGGTAGAATATTCTTGACAAAAATGAATATAGCCTTCGCAGTTCTCAGGACTCAGCTTGATCCTCTTTCGAACCATATACACAAACTGGCCAACAGTCAAATCAGCAGGAACCAGATATCTAGATACATCAGAAATTCACAAATTCAACCTGTCGTGGTTGAATTCACAAATTTACAGTAATTAGAAATTCACAAATTCATAATTCTAATCAAATTCAATTCACAGTAATCACAAATTCACAATATCATAATCACAAAATCCCAAATTCACAAACTCAAATCTCAATAATCAACTCAATTCATAAATTCACAAACTCAATTCATAGTCACAAATTCACAATATCATAATCTTAATCAATTATTCAACAAAAATTAAATCACAATTAACAACTTCACACTTTTTGTTTAATAGAAAATTAAAATCAATTTCATCACAATTAACAGATTATAGAGAATTTGTTTAATCGAAAAATAAATAGAGAGAGAGAGAGAGACTTGATAGAGAGTACCTGGAGGCTGGAGAAAGAGCGAGAGAGAGAGAGAGAGAGAGTTGTAGAGGTGGAGAGAGGGAGAGAGAGAGAGAGCCGGTGTTCTGTGGATGTCCAGTGGATGAGAGGTAGAGAGAGGGCTAGCTTAGCTGGAGGCATCAGGAGGCCGGCGGGAGGCTAACGTTGGCCGTTGGGAGGTGGGGATCAGAGTGAGAGAGGGCTGGCAGCTGGGCGTCGGGGAAAGAAGTTGAGAAAGGGAAAAATTGAGGGGGCCGCCAAATTAAACCGCACACCTTTTTATAAAAAAAAAAGTAGAGGGTGAAACAGTGTCGTTTCACTCTCTGCTAATTTTTTTAAAAAAATAAAGTCGGTTGGGCTGGCTTGGGCGCCTGGACCTGAGTTTTTGTGGGCCTAGGTAGTTGGAAGGGTGCCCGGGCCTAGGTCGTTGGGGGCGGACCTAGGCTTAACCCATATGAAAAAATTTAACATATTTTTTAGGTTATGGGGCGGTTCTCCCCCACCGCCCACACCTCATTTCGCCTTTAATATTAAAGGAATAGAAGATAACTCAGTGGCTTGATCGTAAGTGCTATCGTGGTACCAATCCTTAAGAAGGATGCTTCGATCATGATCATAGGAAAAGGGCTCAGAAACACCATCATGTACGAAGACAATAATGAATCCGTACAGTCCTGCTATCAATTGCATTCCATAGTGCGCATGGTATATGTATGTCCCAACCTTTAATTTTAAACAAGAGTTTACATTGTACTTAAAGACAAGAGAGAGAGAACCTCCAAAATTTTAGAAGAAACTAATGACTAAATTTGCCAAACACCAAATTAACCTTATTAGAGTGAACTTATAAATTTATTATAAACTCACACTACAAGAAACTTGCTCATCAATGACGGAACCAGTCCTCACAGATAACAGGTTTATCCGACGACTTTCGTCTCTGCCGACGTTATGCAGTGGTCGAACTTCCGTCGGTATTGCTTCGTCCGGATTGACTGTCAACCACCATTGTTCTTCTTTGTGCAGATAATGTCTACTCCGACCGGTTCTACCGTCGGGTAAAAAACAAGCACTGGTCGAGAGAAGCCTTTCACCAGCCCAACTTGGTCGGCGGTGCCCCTTTAACACCGACGTGAAGAATGGTGTGGTCGGAGTTGCAGGTTTCCATCGACATGAGAATGTCGTCTTTTTTGGTTCTGTTGACGTTAAACTTGCCGTCGTGGATGAAGCCATGGAGAAGGTGGCTTGTGTCGACGTTCATTTTCCGTCGTGGATGAAGCTGTGGAGAAGGTGGCTTTGTCGATAGATTTTCACCGACAAATATAAATACAAGTCGGAAAATACTGTCAGCTTTGGTCGTCGACAATTCGAAGGTACGGTTTCTATTCTATCGCCTGCAGGAGTTGTGTTCTGGTCGTTGTTGCGAATGTTTGTCAGACGGGAATGGAGCCGCACCCAAGATTTTCATCGTTGAAGACCAACTTTCTTGTAGTGTCATGACCAATGTAAAGCAAGTTAACAACTTACTTTATCAACTAAAAACTTGTAAGTGATTGTATCCCCCATGGTATAATTGGACATTGAATCACTCCTTCAACTCCATCACTCCAAATGGTTCCCCTCTGCGAAGAAGCGCACACAAAAGAAACTGAATTAAAGAAATTAATGCAAAGAGGTGTTCTTAACAATATTTAGCAATGGTTAAATTCCAACATTTTTTTTTCTTCCTCTATTCGACGATCGTACAAGGTTATATACAAATTAACTTTTAAAGGACAAGGAGATGCTGTAAATACCAATGGATAACTGTAGTCTCTGTGACCAAATTGTTCTTAGTCTCGACAGCAGTCGTGTCTCCTTGTTGCGCATGAATTATTGGCCTTGGAGATTCTCCATTGATTGTTATAGATAGCTTCTTGTAGCAGTCGGGAGATGTATAGGCATACTTGACCTCCCATTTGTGTAGGTGAGTTGCTGCCTTAACAACACTTAGAACATGATCAGTGATTAGAGTGTTAGAGAATATAACTCAAATAATAAAATCATTCCCTTCTAATAAGCTCAAAAATCACCACAATGCTTGAAAGCCAAGTAAACCTGCAAGAATCACTGAGGGAGGTGGTCTCGAATCAAGTCTCTGACGGCCAAGTCAGTGTTTAAGAGAGAATATGTGTATTTTGAAGACAGAAAGTCTTGGGACTGTCAGAATCATATTCTTGGTCGGATACTCAATATTCGGCGTGCGCTAATGAGCTCGAGCCAGAATGGTCGGGCTTGCCAAGAGCGGAGTATTTCATGACCCATCAGTAGTCTCCCCATCTTCAACCTCGAAAAAAAAATCAATCAAAGAATCGAGAAAAGCGGATGCCCACCTGAACCAGGCTCATTTATGCTCGGGGACTGAGAGAGTGGATACCATACCTTGGGGATGACCCGGGAGTGAGTCAGGCACCCCCACAGTAAAAAAAGTAGCATGGGCATAGGAAGAAGAATTCTTGGTCGAGGAGTGGGGCTAATCTGATGCGGAGCAGGCAGGGGCCTCAGGTGAGGATGACGCTGAGGCTGACCTTCAGAAGACCGAACGACCCGAGGACATGGAGATAGATGCATCACTGAAGGCAACCGAAAGGGCACCCAGTCTGGTGGTCAGGCAGACCAGCGACCCAACTATTGGCTCTGCCACCCAACCCGAAGGTAGCTTTCCCTGTGGTCACAAGGCATTCAGCAGGAAGCGTCGCAGGTAAAGGTGAGGGCTCCGCAGCACCCAACCAGGCTGTTGATTGATTGTTTCTTCCTTATTTTCTTGTAAACCATCAGTATTTAAGTAACCGGGAATATTTTGTTGGAATATGAAATTCAGTATTTAAATACCTCAACATGCTGTAATTTCAACGTGTTACTCTTGAGCCAAATGTATGCTTGTTTTCTGCGCAGTCGTTACTTATCATATGACGCCCTGAAATGTGACCATGTAAACATTGTTCCTATGCCCGGATGATAGAAGTGCAAGGGACGCGGGAGGCCAAACTTCCGACTAAGGTCACCCATGTCCGGGCATTGTCAGGGGCGGGGCATTCGGGAATATAGACTTGCAATCGAGTTCCCTCTGCTCCCTCTGCCCCGGCGTAGAGAACTCAGGAGTGGAGACTTGAGATCGAGTTGACCACTGCTCTGGTACGAGCCGACGTATGGTACTTGGGAGACTTACGATTGAGTTGAACTCTGTCTAGGTACGAGTCGGCACATGGTACTCGGGAGTGGAGACTTGCGCCAATCGAGTTGACCTCTGCCGGGTACGAGCCAGGGCAGGGTACTCGGGAGACTTGCGATCGAGTTGACCTCTACCCAGGTACGAGCTGACGTAGGGTACTATAGAGTGAAGACTTACGCCGATCGAGTTGACCACTGCCAAGGTATAAGCCGACGCAGGGTACTTAGGAGACTTGCGATCGAGTTGACCTCTGCCCGGGTACGAGCCGGCATAGGGTACTCGGGAGACTTGCAATCTAGTTGACCTCTGCCCGAGTACGAGCCGACGCAAGGTACTCAGGAGACATACGGTCGAGTTGACCTCTGCCCTGGTACGAGCCGGTGCAAGGTACTCAAGAATGGAGACTTGCGTCCATTGAGTTGACATATGCTCGAGTACAAGCCGTCGTAGTGTATTCGGGAGTGGAGATTTGCGCCGTTTGAGTTGACCTCTGTCCAGGTACGATCCGGCGCAGGGTACTCGGGAGACTTGCGATCGAGTTGACCTCAACCCGGGTATGAGCCGTCACATGGTACTTGAGAGACTTACGATCGAGTTGACCACTACCCGGGTACTAGCCGGTGCAGGGTACTCGAGATACTTGCGCGCTTGAACCACTAGGAGTAAAATTATTTATGTATTCACCAAAAACTGGAAACAGAAATGTCTCAAATAATAAAACAAGTAGAAATCATCAAACAAACTACTGAAAATATTTCCGCAAGTGAGTGGCGTTCCATGGATGAGGGAGGCGCTTCCCGTACGAGTCCTCGAGGTGGCATGTCCCTGGCCAGGTGGTCTCCGTCACTCTGTACGGGCCTTCCCAATTGGCACAGAGTTTCCCTTCAGTTGGATCAGTCGATGGTGGCATTTTTCACGTAGCACTAAATTACCAACAAAAAAACTCTTTGGCCTTGACCTTAGAATGGTAGTACCTCTCTACCTATCGCTGATAATTATGACTCCTTGATCTCAAAGTCGTGGATGCTCGGATTCTTGATCACACTTTTCTGATCATGGCAATTCTAGGAAATGACCGACCCAAGCCGAGAACATGTCTTCGCAATCTATATGCTCTCGTGCATTTCTCATCACCTCTCTGAAGTCAGTCATATTTTTTCTAAGGAGGTACTTCAGGAAGTCACTATGCTGCAGGCCGACGATCAAGGCCAGGAACTTAGCCTCATCAGTGGCATGTGAGACGGTCACAGCCTCACGGTTAAACCGGTCTATATACGCTCGCAAAGTCTCTATGGGACCCTACTAGCATCACATTTCGATACTAATTATAAAATTGCGTTGCTATGTCAGAAGATGGATAGCTATACTGATTCGATATACTCTAAAAACACTCTCGGTACACTATTGACGATCTCAAAAAGATTCAATTTCAGTAAATTTCCATTTACTGATCTCATCTTGATGCCAAACAGGTAGGAAGAAGGCTTATTCGTCTTTTTGTTAGAAACAAAGTGACTGATGAACAGGGCCCTGAGTGTATCGAAGTCGTCGACAGACCCAGGTGGCAGGCTGGAGAACCACCATTGTGCAGGCCCCTTCAGGGTGAAGGAGAGCACGACAGAAGACCTGAGCCCGCATATGACTGGACGTGCATGTGGAGGGTGAAGATCTTGATGTGGTCACATGGATCCCTCGAGACGTCAAAAAGGTTGATGATCGGCGGGCGGAACCGCTGGGGAAGCGGGCAGGAGAGCACCTTTGTCGTGAACGGAGAACGACAAAGTGGAGACATGTGAGATAAAGCTCTGACCTTGGCGGTCTCCCCGACTTCATGTTTCTGTTCGAGCAACCGGATTTGCTCGGTCATCTGCTAAAGAAGGAGGTCACGCGATCCTTTGCTGTGAGTTCGTCGAGAATCTGCTTGAGTGCATGATCGAGAAGCTAGACGAGTCTCACATGAGCCTTCATGCGAAATTGCTGAAGCACGAGACTCTGGTGGGGATGGAGGTGGAGGAGGAGGGGGCGAAGCCTGCTCCTCCAATCTGTGAGCCAAGCTTTCCAAATTCTTGGCCAAGGCGGCAATGTTCGCTTCATTCCTAACCATGGCGGCTAGTAGAGTGTCTGCCACGGGAGGCGTGCCGATGACCACACCGAATTGAACAACACCATTTTGATCTTTGGGAGTGGACGCCATTGGAGTGCAGCAACTAAAAAGAAATCGTCTGTAAGGTGACTTTTTGTTCGAGAAAGTTCCCACAGAAGGCGCCAACTAATGATGTCAAGAATCACCACAATGCTCGGAAGCTAAGTGAACCGACAAGAATCACCGAGGGGGGTGGCCTCGGATCAAGTCTCCGATGACCAAGTCAGTATTTAAGAGAGAAAATGAGTATTCTGAAGACAGAATTGAACTTAGGTCTAATGAGGAGAATACTTGAGTTTTTATACCTGTACCAGAGTCGTAATCTTGTTAGGAGACTACCTCTTAAAGTAGTAGAGTTTCATTAGGAGAGTTCCCAAATAAGTAGGTTGTTTAGGAGTCCTAGGACTGTCAGAATCCTATTCTTGGTCGGATACTCAATATTCGGCGAGCCCGAGTTGTTGGGCTTACCGAGAGCGGAGTATTTCATGGTCCATCAGATGGGAAAACACATAATTTGTAAAATGATCAATCGAATTACGAATGAAGCCGTCCGACTACGTTGATCTTTTTGAAAAAAAAAAGATTTAACATACAAGCCCATATAGCAATTAGAGCGATTCAAGGGGAACGTACGGCGTCATCAGCAGTACTAGTACATGTCCTTAATTATGTTCAGAAACTAAGGATTGATCAACCTTTTGGTTTCACCACAGCCCATAATAGACTTGGGCAATTCTCCCACCATCTCTACCCCGGCTTCGAACACAATTCCCATACCCAGAAACAAGTGAGGCTCAATATGGCAATGGAATATCCAGACACCAGGATTGTCCGCGCGAAACCTCAAAGCAGTCCATCCATATGGATATAGAGGCACCGTATTCTTCAAGATTGGATTAACGACGTTCAACCTTTTCGTATCATTCAACGGGTTGAATGAGCTCTTTCCGTCCCCGAAGCCTAAAACCCAGAAATTATGGCCGTGCATGTGCCATGGATGTGTCTCGCTGTTATCCTTGGTCATAGTGTTTGCATTTTGCAATACAATATCCACTGTCGTATTAAAACCTATCCTGTAAATGGCATTGCTAGCAGTGGCATTTACATTGTCAGCAACACTGTATATATCATAATGCTCTCTGTCATAACTATCAGGAGGGGGGTTTTGATCAAAAGCGTCGGTGAAACCTTCTTTTACTGCAATGAGGTAAGGAGTAGCCGGAAAAGTGAGAGATCTGTTGTTTAAGGACCAGCGGTAACGACCATCGATCAAGTTTTGTGTGTTCAGAAGCACTATCAATCTTTCCGAGTCGGGGGGAGTTTGTACATAGTCATGGTGGGCTTTGAGTGCACGGCTCTGACTCAATTGTGAAGCGGTATCGTTCCAGAGAGGCCCTGTGGTTGGATCTGTAGGAGGGGTTAGATCGCGAGGTACCGGAGAGTAATTCCAGATGGCTAGACCCGTTGGGGTTGAAGGCTTCCGGCCAACCACGTTCGTAGTGATCCAATAATTTCTTGTAGGTTTTTGGTTCGCTGTTACTAGCACTGAGTATGTCTCACCAGAGTTTATGTATAGCTTTTTTGTTTCAAATGGTTCGACATAGTTCCCGTCGGCTTCAACAACAGTCATGTTGTGGTTCTGCACGAGAATATATATGCCATGAAGTATGACGACATGCGTCAGTAATGCAGACAGATTCGAAATGAATGCACTTTTGGGGTTGAAGGAAATTGATTACCTCAATTTCAAAGCTCAGAGCTGATAGAGATGCCAAGCTGCCAATCCTTAGTCTATACGTTTGTCCAGCTACTACGGATAAGGAATAAGGAGAACATTCGGGATTTTTTGCATTACAAAGTGCGGAATCTACGAGAGAGCAGTTGAATCTTCCTCTTCCATTGATCAGAAGTGACTGGAGAAGTAATTGAAGGAATTAATGTTATTAGCATCAAAGACAACGTCTATCAATTTTAGCAGTTTGTAGCTTCGGTTTACCTGTGGCTCTCCAACCCAACCAAAGGGTATGGAAGATAAGCCAGTGGCTTGTTCGTAAGTGCTAGCGTGGTACCAGTCCTTAAGGATGATGGTTTCATCATGGTTATAAACAAAAGGCTGAGAAACCCCATCTGGTACCGACACAATAATGAATCCATATAGCCCGGCTGTTAGTTGCATTCCATAATGCCCATGGTATAGATATGTCCCAGCCTGCAATATCAAAGGAGTTGTAATTTTTTTAAGGGCCGGCCAAAATATATATTATTAGTGCTGCAGAACTGCAATATCTTATTGCATTGGCTTCTGATTATTAAGAACTTACTTTATCAACTATAAACCTGTAAATGAACGTATCTCCTGGCATAATTGGACATTGAATCACTCCTTCCGTTCCATCACTCCAAGGCGTTCCTCTCTGCGACCAAGCCCACAGAAAAAATGCTGAATTAAAAAACCGAACAGATCAGTAACCTTTAAAGGGACAAGGGAAACGGTGACACTACCTGTCGGATCCCATGCCAATGGATTGCAACATTCTCGGTGACCAAAGTGTTGTTAACCTCAACAACTATTGCATCCCCTTGTTGGGCATAGATTGTAGGTCCAGGAGAGTCCCCGTTGATTGTTACAGCCAGCTTCTTGTAACAATCGGGAGATTTATAAGCATACTTGACCTCCCATTTGTGAAAGTGAGTTTTTGCCTCAACACTACTTAGGACAGTGATGAAGGAAAATGCCAGTAAACCCACAAAGAATCTTCCACGTTGTGGAGTCTCAACCATGTTTAGAATTCCTCAAGCTTTAGAAAGCTCACTACTGCTAGAAGCTGGTAAGTTAACTAGCTAGATAGCTAGACAGTTGGTATGAAGTTCTTTTACAAGATGGCTGACCTACATATATGCATGTAGGAATGATGTCCAAGTTTCTGTCAGATCTGAATGGCTAATGTAGCCAGGGAAAAAGGTAATTTTTTTTGGGTAATGGAGTGAATATATTAAAATAGAAATAGAAATTACAAGGCCGGTAGGGAGAAAGCTCTTAGAAAATTGTGAAAACAAGGGACAAATTAAGCCCTCACACCTGGGTACTACCCAAGTTATTACAAACAAAACGAGGTTAGTACTAGAACTATTATATTAGCAAATATATAGCAACGCCAACATTTTCAAAAACCAGAACAAGATTGATGTACCAACTCTGGTGGACAGAAAACCTTTCTCCACAATCTCTCTGTTCTCAGCTGATGGAGAAAAACCCTTCAGCAAGTTCAACTTAATTCTTACAAGGGTCAAGGTCTTCCACTTCCTTTAGGAAGGACATGGATCAACTTCCTTACTTTGTCCCCATGCAACCTTAAATTCCTTTCTTTCCGCGACACAGACCACCGCAGCAAGCAACATTAGGAAAAAAGATCATTAATTAATTATAAGTACTATTGGTGATTCTCTCAAAGTTAACCAAAGAAGGTGGTAGCATAAAGACTTATTGGTCCACGAGGCAAGTTGTCGACCGCCAGCTAAAAGTCTGAAATTTCATAAAAATAAATAACTATGGAGATGACATAGACTTATATAATATAACCTAAACAAGACAAATTAACGTTTGTAAATTTATGAGAAAAATAAGGTAAATAAAAGAAGCTGCTGGACCGAGATATACTATGGACCACCTGCTACTTTTTTATTTTAATGGAAGATCGTTGTGCTCATTTTGGTCCAGGAGGCAACTTTTCACCAACTATTAAAAAGTCCGAAAATTTCATATTTCATTTTGCTATGGACCACCCACTACTTTTTATTTCTTTATTTATTTTAATGGAAGATTACGTGCTCATTTTGGGAATTCAAAAGTTCTAAAGCAGAAGTCGCTTGAGTTTAGTTTTTTTTTTTTTGTGTAATCCCCAAAAAATTCTGTACAAAGTTGAGTATGACCCATAATAAAAAGAAAACCTATCAAAAACCCAACAAAAAGGTTATCTAGATCTCTCAGTGTGCAAACATTAGAGAAGGAATCAATCAGGAAAACTTATCAAAACCCAACAATAATGGTGATCAGCTCAGTGTGCAAACATTAATAGGTGCTTATATCTACTCAGTCAAATAGCTCTTCTGTCAGTTGTCATTGATCGCGTTTGTGGTTGTCCAGGGCATTCTCCTAACAGTCGATAGTCTTGCCTTCACTGCTGTAGTTATGTCGTAAAAGACATGAACCAGACTCCTGAACTTACCCTAGTTGAAGGCAAGACTATTTCGCTCCTTCCATACATAATAGGTAGCTGCTGTTAACATGACCCTCATGATTCTAGCCAACAGTACTGTTTTCCTTTAGTCCTTCTCGCCATCCATTTAATCACTTCCCCCAATGACTCAGATTTCTAGGCAAACCGCATGTATCCAATAACAAGGTCCATAAACGATTAGAGGATGAGCATTGGAAAAATAGATGATCTATATATATTCGAAAATATACCATCACAAAGAACACATTTCGTATCCTCTCTTTATAGGCCTCTTTCTGCCAGAAAACATTTTGTGGCCAGTCGCTTCTTTATCACCAACCAAATGATGAATGAAAAGCGAGGTTATACGTGTCTGGCTCCCATAATGTTTGGTGCCATGGGACTCTAGGGAAAGAAGTGAGAGTATGGAGGGCAGATGTGATGGAAAACTGACCATAATTAGGACTCGGAAGCCATAATATATAATCGGTCTCTTCTACCCGGCCACGGTCGGAAATTGGTGGGAGTCCGATCTGCCATTTGTCGCCAGAAGGCCTCATCAGGCCAATTCCATTTCCCTTCCCATATACTATCCGGGCCAAGAGGCCGGTTGAGCTTTCAAACTCATCTTGTGTGGCCTGTAGGAATATTGGCCAGCTTGATGCCAATAATCGAGCCAGATAGAAATAGCTTCTCCATCACCCACTACATACATGTTTGATTTTTCCTATGGCTAAGTCCCTTAGCTGCAGCATTTTGCCATCACATTTGGAACTTCTCAAACCAACGACTCTCAGACCAAGTAAGGAGGGAAGTGATGTCATTGCCTTGCCCAAATTAGGTTGCTGCAAGGTTTATATAGCAGCGTTGATTTTGTTCAAGCTCGTCCTTACGTACCCTGGACAGCAGTACATATTCAAAGTACATGCGAAACGAGTCGTACATCACATTATGTAATTGAAGTCCACAGTTCAATTACCATATTACACAGCTTATATCGTACATTGATTGTTACAAGTTGGATTAAACAGGAAGGAAATTAATTTACAACTACTGAATCTTGGTCAAGCTGCCCGGCACAGTCTAAAATAAATGAATATGCGCTATCTAATATTTAGGATATTCTAATATTTAATTAATGCCAACTATTGTTTGCTGGTTTGCTGTTTACTGGTATATATGCATGATCGCTGGTTTGTGGGCATGCAGCTGTCTGCCGTTTTTGTAATCAAATTGCTCAAATATCTATATCTATATATGTTTATTGGGCCTTAATCGATGGGGCGCCGGTGATATGATCTCCTTGTATGTACTTAGGGAGAACTGACTTCCCTGCTTGTATGTACAGCTAAAACCTCTTTTTATTAATATAACTACCATCTTTTACCCACAAAAAAAAAATCCCAAGTATTTTATGCTCCTTTAATGATATATAGCGTAGTTATTTTTTTAATCAATTTCCAAATACATTAAATCACGCCCCGGCCACATTAATTAAGGTGGTCATGAATACTACTAAGCTGGTAAAAGTAGGAATATATTGACCTGAAAATTTATTGGTTTGAAATTTCAAAATTATGGAACTCACGTTATTGCTGGTTTGACGTTCAGTGATCTGCATGTTTTAAATAACTTCAAGCCCAGGCTCTCTGGTACTCTTTTTTGCATATATATATATATATATATATATATATATATATATGTGTGTGTGTTTAGCATTTATTAGATAAAAACCTAATAGAAAAGTGCATAGAAAGTTTAAGTATAATAATTTGGTCCGTATAAAGCCTTAATTTCTCTAAATAAACAAATGACTGAAGTTTCAATTACGGTTAAGTCAATTTATTTATCTAAAAAACAAAACTCGTTGGATGGGAATTCATGGTGGGGGCCTGATCCGTGAGAGATCGGGATTGAGGAAGAGGAATATGATCAGGTGTGAAGGTGAGGAAACTGGTTCATCCGTTTTGTTGAAGGAACCAACGTAATTCATTAAAACTCTATTTGTTTACAGTATTTTACTTTATAAAAAGTATTTTCTACTGTCAACCGAAACTCAATTTGTTAAAAAAGTCTTCGGTTAACCGGCACCGCTAAGGGCATCGGTATTTGAGAAAATTCCTAACCGACATCGGCATCGAAAACCAACAGGGAAGCGGTTTTAGTTGCCGGTTCCGGTAACGGTTACACTGCCACCGACGATGAAACTGCTCACCCCTACTTCTATGTACAGCTATAACCTCTTTTTATTAATATCTAAGTACAATCATTTACCCAAAAGAAGAAAATCCCAAGTATAGTATAAATACCCCTTTAACGGAAGCATAGTAATTTTTTTTCATTTTAAAAATTAAATCGTGCCCCCAACATCATGAATACTGAGCTGGTAAAACTAGGAATATTGACCTGAATGTAATGGTTTGAAATTTCAAAATTATGGAATCTCACGGTAACGCTGGTGATCTGCATGTTTTAAATAATTTTTCTCTAAGTTGTAAAAGGTTTTTTAGTTATTAAATTCATTTTCCTTCGGACGTAAAATATTTTTCTGCTATCAAATTTATTTTCTCAGAGACTGTAAAATGTTTTCAAGTTATCCCTCAGTCGTAAAATGTTTTTCTTTTATCGAAATTATTTTTTCCTCAGTCGTAAAATATTTTCCCATAATCAAATTCATTTTTTTCTCAGATGTAAAATGTTTTCTCGTTATCGAATTCATTTTTCCTCAAAAGTAAAATATTTTCAAGTTATCGAATTCTTTTTTCCTTTGAATTAAAATATTTTCTCTTTATCGAATTCATTTTTCCCCTGAGGTATAAATGTTTTCTTGTTATTGAATTTATTTTCTTTGAGAAGTAAAATATTTTCTTGTTATCAAATTCATTTTTCCTAAGACGTAAAATATTTTTCCTTTATTGAATTCATTTTCATTGACAGGTAAAAAATTTTCAATTATCGAATTCATTTTCCCTCAGACGTAAAATATTTTATCGTTATCGAATTCAATTTTCCTCAGACACAAAATATTTTTCCGTTATTGAATTCATTTTTCCTCATACGTAAAATATTTTTTAGTGTTTTCCCGTTATTGAATTCATTTTCCTTCAGATGTAAAACGTTTTCCCCTTTATTGAATTCATTTTCCCTCAGATGTAAAACGTTTTCCCGTTATCGAATTCATTTTCCCTCAAACATAAAACATTTTCCCTCAGTTATAAACTGTTTTCCCGTTATCAAATTCATTTTCCTTGAGACGTAAAATATTTTTCAATTATCAAATTCATTTTTCCTCTCACGTAAAATGTTTTTCCTTTATCGAATTTATTTTTGATCAGACGTAAAATGTTTTCCAGTGTTTTCCTGTTATCGAATTTATTTTCCCTCATATGTAAAATATTTTCTCGTTATCAAATTCATTTTTCTTTTTACGTAAATATTTTTCCGCTATCAAATTCATTTTCCTTCATACGTAAAACTTTTTCCAGTTATCGAATTCATTTTCCTTCCTACGTAAAATATTTTCCAATTATCGAATTCATTTTTCCTTAAACGCAAAATGTTTTCAAGTTATCAAATTCATTTTCCCTAACTGTTCGATGTTTTTTGATTTCTGAATTCATTTTCCAATAATGGTAAATAATTTTTCGGGCTATTAAATTCATTTTCCGCTAGTGATAAATAGCAATATCATGAAAGTTATTGTGACAGTCGGAATCTTGACAGCTTTGGTATCGTTTTTTAATGCAAATTATGTGGCCCAGGCCTTTGGAATTGGGTCGATGCAGTAAAATTGACGTACAAGATCTCTCAGGTGAATGGGCTTGACATCGGACCAGCTTCAGTCCTTGGTACGCTAGTGTAAGGCACCCACTTTCGATTTGGATTTCCCAATCAATAACCCAATCCCCCATGGTTTGGTACGTTTGTAAGCTGAGGCAGATTGCCAGAAATTGGAGCTGAAAATGGTAGAAATGATATTCTGAGTATATAGTATTCCGGAATTAATTAATTGAGATCTTGTGCACTACAAACCATTAATGCTCGAGGAAGAGAATTAAGAAAGAAACATAAGAATCTAAGATAACAATTATATTTGGAAAAGATGGCGATTTTGATTTAGAATCAGAAAAAAAGATAAATTTCTTCTCATGTACATGTATAGAATTAGAAGAAGCTCTATGATTCTGTACTATTAATTCACAGACAAAAATGGATGCCCATTTCTATTTTTGGGCTAGTGGTTGAAGATGTTGAGAAGGGAGACTCTAGTTTTTACTAGACGCCTTGAGAGGTGTTCAAGCGCTTCTTCAAAATCTTGAATGCTCGACTCCAACTCTCCAAGACAGTCCTGCACGTTCTCCACTTGCTCGGTGGAATCAGATTTGCTTGTTTTATGATTGATGAGAGATTGCAATGCAGCATCTAGTTTCTCAAATTCATTTGCTTCTTCGCCTTCACACGTTACTCTTTTGGGATGCACCAGCTTGGAAACCAAAGACCAGCTGCTTGACTTTGATTGCAATTTTGTCCCCACTATGAAGGTCAACAGGGATTCAAAGGCCGTGAGAGTTGTTTCTTCTAGCTCCTTTAACATGGTAACAATGGGCAGAGAGTCATTGTTCTTCTCCTTGAAATTGCTTTGCATTCTCTTCAAGGCCTTTTGCATTGCCTTTTTCACCACCTTCCTGCAGGTCAAGTATTTTTCAACCTCCTTTGCAAGCTCCATTCTACTGCCCCGTCTTCTGCGCAGAGTTGATTGAAACTCAAGTATTCTTTCCTTTGTTTGAAGCAAGGCATCTCTTGCAACATTACACACATCCAAGAGCCTAAGAGATCCATCCAACAGTTCATTAAGCCATTTCTCTTGCTGCTCATGGGCTACAGCTTGACTGAATGGCAACAAGAGCAACTTATCAACATATTCATGCAACTCTTGAAGGCCGTTTAGGTTCTTGCTTATTGAAGCAGATGAAGAAGAGGGTTCTTCGGAATCTCTCAATCTGCTCAATTGCTCATTGAATTCTGAAATGAGCGGGTGTGTTCTAGTGGGAAAGCTGTTAGAGCGAGTATGATGATGGGATTTTGGGTTGAAAGGAGAGGCAGCCATTTTACCTTCAACCGGAAAGTGGTGATCTTTCAGTTGAATGTAGAATTGAATTTGGAAGCAATTTGTCTTCCTTCAGTCAGCATATGCTCAGTTTATATAAGGGGGACTGGGGGGAAAGGCATAAGGAACCCTTCAAATATTAATTACTCATAACATTATTCAGATTGGGATCTGGATCTAAAACACTTTCTCCGCTCTGTCCCCTCTGACCAACTCTCCAACTCATTGTCCATTATTTTAAGCTTCTAAAATCACAGGCAAATTTCATGCAACGAATCAAATATAACATGCTGCACAACAACATACAAATATGCAGGAAAGGATTGGTGTTGACACCCTCCCTTGACACAAGAAACCATAATATCTGTTTTATCCTGCTTAGTCATGCCTTCCTTCCAAGGAGACAAGAATATTAGACCACTCGCGCACACGTGAATTTCATTAATTGACCTGGGACTACAATCAGGTGGCCTTGCACCTCAGCAAGAACTCCAAAGAAACCTTGATGCAGGGTGGCTGAACCCTCCTTTTCTCAGGAATACCTTTGACTTGAACGTATAACTAAGTCCAATAATTTGTCTGCGTTCCCTCTAATTTTTTTGATAACTACATGCTGCTAGGCAGACAAGTGGAATCTCGCCAGTAGGCTCTCCATGAATCCTAACGTCTTTCATCTGGATCTAAACGCTGTGCCTGCCAATGTTTGCTCGTTGTCCCCCAACCAAAACTGACCAAATAATAATAAGCAGTACAGACTTGATCCGGTTTCAAGTCATTAAAGCACACATTAAATACTACTGTCATTTTATGAGCAATGCATATAATTTGTTGTGCACGAATAGGATTGACACGCTGCTTCTTTAATGGAGGACTCTAATACATCTTGAGAGGGACATATTATATTGTTTCCCAATGGATTGGCATGGGAGTTAGAAGGCCGCACGTTTCAACCTCTGTTATTATATATCTAAATCTGAGCGATGAGGCTATGGGAGACAAGATCTCAGTGCCACCTAGCTACTGCTTGAATATAATGACAGAGAGCCTCGCGTGTAGCATATCATATTATATAATTTGTCAAAATTATGATCAAAGCACCTAGGCATACGAGTGTAATTCTAGAATTTAGAATATGGCTGGTGATAAGTTAGGACCTCTTGGTGGGGAGACATTGCATAAACATTGCAGAGATATCTTTTAATCCAAAACATGAGATTGAAAATTTCAAGATATCTTGTCCCCTGCGCCCTGTGATGTATATTTGCTATATGCCAAGGGAAGGAAGGCACATTTCAAGAGTCAATTGAACATTCAACTCCGAGGTCTTTTTTGTCTGAGATGAAAATATAGATAGCTTCCTCTCCTTTAAACCAACATTCCAACCATTCTCGGTCCATCAGCTTGCCCTTCAGACCGCACCCTCTCATCGCACATTCCTATGAGCATTTGTGCAGATTAGGTGCTTCTGAATTATGATGCTCCCTTTTCATCATCATCACCATTAGCAAACGAAGTTGCCTTCAGGATTTGCATGAATGTGTAAGAGATTTGCTTCAGTTGCCCCAAACTCAGCAAGCCAAGAAGCAAATGGAGCATGGGTACTCGAAGAGCTTTTCGATGGATCCCTCAGGCTCTTGGACTGTGCAGGGCAAGAAACGCAGAGTTCATTTTTGTACTGCTCATGCCATGAAGGTGGTGCACTTGGACTAATTTTGAGACTGAAAAAGGACCATAAATTGATACACGTTTGAGTAAACAGGGGACTAAACTTTATATATGGGGAATTATTTTCTAGGATATTTATCATTTAAAAGCTGTTAAACCCCGATCATTGTTTCCAAATTCAGATAGTTGAAATTACTTAATAATAATGCTTGTCCCTTTTAAAACATGACATAATGTGCTAAATACCAAGGTGATCAAAGTATGGTTTGTAGAAGTTAGAAACAGTTATGTGGCAAAACCTCAATATTGAACTCAAGTGTTAACAATATGGCCTATTTGGTGTGGCCTGGACACCAGAAAAAAGAAATTGAAGGTGTATAAATATGTCAAAACACAATAGAATACATCAGAGCTATCAGAGAAAAAGAAAAACAAGACCAAAAAAGATTTGTAGTAGCAAAGAACACAGTGCTTAACCAACATGCCTCTCCTAAATCATTGACACTGCATCCCATCCCTCATAATTGTTGTTTCAGTTGGATATACACCAAACAGAACAAATACAATAAATGCCACCTACATAAAAAATCGGGGTAAACTCATAGTTAGCCTTATACCTTTGGGGCAAAATCAAGTTACTACCCTTATTTTCCAAACTAACAATTTGAGACCCCTATGTTTCAAAATCACTTAATCCTCGCCCCCCGTTTAAATTCACCGTCAAATGAGACATTTTTTCTTGAAATAACCAGAATGCCCTTGATAAGTGATTGGTGGATGACCAGCATGCTCTTGCTCTCTTTGTGCCCAGACGAAGACCAAAGTTTGAGACCAGACTTCCCAAGACGATTATTCTTCGAAGCTTGGTGCCCTGTCTCCGGACTTCAGTCAACTCATCTTCGAAGCTTTGCTGGACAACCCAAATGCGATAACAGGGGCCACTGGAAACCCTGCAAAGCCCACCCATCCTCCTCTGGTGGTTTCGACGGTTCCCTCTGAGCCAGTTTCGTTGGCTATCCTCCCTCCACTGGATTATTCTCGAGGTCAAAGGGTACTGAACCTATGCAGGCAAATCATCCCACCGTCTACCAGTGGGCTTTCACCTCGTCGAAGGGTAAGGAACCGATGCAGGCTGATCATCTCAACGTCTTCCCGCGGGCTTTCACATTGTCTCCAACTCTGCTAAACTCGTCTGCCACGCGTCTGGCGTCTATCTCCCACTACCTACCGGTTCTGGGATTACCAGCCATGTGCGGACCAACCAACCTGGTTAATGATTACCAGCAGTTGTCGCGTGCCCCCCTTAGCGGAGAAAGACTCTTCGTCCCACTCATTCCTCTACTAACCGCCTCTGGGCTGTTGCGGGTAAACGTAAGTTGAGTGCAATACCCCTAGACACATACCCTCTTCTTCCTGTCAAGAAACGCACCATGCCCCAGCCGTCTTCAGTTGTTCCTGGAACGACTGCCTCAGGTGCTGACCCGTTGCTATTTATTCTTCACAAGTCCAAGAAAGATCTTACAGCGTTTCGCTGTAATCAATCCTGCCAAAAGAAGTTGACCAAGGAGCAGTCTCTGCGTGCTTTGCCACTCCGATGGATGAAGACCCAATCACTGCTAGATTCCCAGGTTGATGAGACTGGCCTTGACTGGGCACAAAGAGAGCAAGGGAGTCTGATCATCCACCCATCGCTTGTCAAGGGCATTCTGGTTATTTTACGAAAAATCGTCTTATTTGACGCTGAATTTAAACGGGGGCGAGGATTGAGTGATTTTGAAACATAGGAGTCTTAAATTGTTGGTTTGGAAAATAAGGGTAGTAACTTGATTTTGCCCCAAAGATATGGGGCTAACTATGAGTTTACCCCTAAAAAATCTCAAATGTTGAGATTACCAAACATATTAAAAATGTAGGCGTAGGACTTTTGGCAACTGGATTTCATACCCCAGTGTAGCTAGAAGAACCAAGTTCTTGTAAGAATTTGGCGAAAAAAAGTGGTAGTCGGACAAACATAAGTATTCTGTTACCCAAGAAATCCACAAATGGTGAAAGGCACTCTTAGTGATGCACAACTTTGATACCAGGAAAGAAAAGTTTGAGTAATTTTGTAACTACTATTCTTAAGGAGTTTATTTCGATACTTTGCAATGTAGATCAGTTTGTAGCGGTCAGATTGATACATAATAGAAAATTAAGGAATATCGAATGCCCTGTTTTATTTTTGACTTTCTGCGGGAGCTGAGTATAGAACCATCCTCTATTATGATGCCAAAGATAGCTAATGCTGATTGTTATTTTCTAAGGTTAGAATGTCGGCTTTATTCTGTTACATGCATATTATATAGAAACGGTGTCTTGGATGTGGTTGATCAAGTAAATGTGCTTCAGTTGAAAGAGTTTAGTGGCGAAGAAATCTGGGAGTTATAAAAAAGTTGTTAAAGTGGTAAGTGTTGATTGGGCTAGCTAGCTTGTAGAAATCACGTTGTAATTTAGAGCTAGCTTAAGGCTCAAGCCCAAACGAGGAGAAATAATAAGTTACTTATCGCGTTTGATTACCCAGCCATTTAAAAGGCACTTTTAGTTTGCTAGACATTAGAACTTCAACGAATAGAAGAGAAAAATATATGAAACTAAACGAAGGTTTCTAGAGAGAGATTCGTGAAGATTTGAGAAAAAGGTTCTTGAAGACTTGAAGAATCAAGATTTTCTTTGTCCTTCATCGTGTGTTGTTGAAGAAATCAATCACCCCCAACAAAACCCCACTGTGGCAGTGGGTAAACATTGGAGTTCCGATGCTTGTTGATTGGAGTTCCAATCGTCCTAAAGCAAGTTTGCTTTGATCAAGATTCATTGAAGCGAGAGAGAGATTCAAAGGTTTTGATTCTACCGCTTGGTGCGGGTTCGAGCTTGTCATTCGAATTGCTTCTTTCGGGATTTGTTAAGTAGCAAAATTTTCGTAGTAAACAAGGTCACAGACTGTAAGTGTTTCTTTCATTTAGAGGATTGGCTATCCGGCGTAGCCCAGAGTCGTTTTTCCCTTTTGAATGAGTTCTTTCAAAGGGTTTTCCACTTTGTAAAAAATCTCTTGTGTTTGTGTGATTATTTGTGTTCAATTCCTTTTATACTTGCTTGTAAGTTATTAGCATTATATAGTTTTGAATCTTGGTATGTTGGTTGTGTATCTTAGTTCAAAAGATTAGATCAACGATTTTCTGCACTTCTAGTGTTTGTGAAATTGTCTAGATGATCTTAGAATTGTTTAAATTGATTAAATATATTAAAATTCGGTCATTACTTAGAGTTGTGTGATATTTTCCAGATCTGAATAGATTCAATAAAATTCTTTGTGCTAAGATTTGCATAAGGTTTTCCTCGTTAGCGTGAAATAGGTTGTGCTGAAATTTTTAACTTACTATTCACCTCCTCGAGGTAAGTTTAGGGTCTAAAACGTGTCCCACACTGATATTCTTTAAATTCAAATGACTTGATTGCATTTGCTGTTACTGACTGTTACCTTCTTCTGCTGTCATGAACTGCTGTGAAGTTTGAACTCACTTGACTGTTTAACAGGTACGACACAAGATTAAAAAAATGCCTAGCACTTGGATTAATCTCTTACGGAAAAAAGAATGACTACAGTAATGGAACAAGTTAACATTCATGAAAAGAGCCTATCTCAACTGCAGGAGAAACTGCCCCATCAGCAGTGATGCATAATCTTTTCTTCAAAAACTAAGGATTGATCAAGCGTTTAGTTTCACCACAGCCCATAATAGACTTGGGTAACTTTCCCACCATCTCTACCCCAGCTTCAAACACAATTCCCATACCCATAAACAAGTGAGGCTCAATATGACAATGAAATATCCAGACGCCAGGATTATCAGTCCGAACCCTCAAAGCGGTCCATCCATATGGATATAGAGGCACCGTATTCTTCATGATTGGATTGACGAGGTTGAACCCCTTTGGATCATTTACCATATCAAATTTCGTTCCATTTCCGAAGCCTAAGACCCAGAAATCATGGCCATGCATATGCCACGGATGTGTCTCGCTGTTCCCCGCGGTCATGCTGTTTGCATTTTGCAGTATAATATCCACTGTGGAATTGAATTTTATCCTGTAAATGGCATTGCTCGAAGTGGTATTTACATTGTCATGGACACTGTATATATCGTAATTATCAACGTCATAGCCGTCCGGAGGCGGGTTTTGGTCGAAGGCGCCGTTGAAATTTTGTTTCAGTGAAATGAGGTAAGGGGTGGCAGGAAGAGTCAGAGATCTGTTGTTTAAAGACCAGCGGTAATAACCATTGATTTTGTTTTGTGTGTTCAGAAGCACAATCACCCTGTCAGATCTGGGAGGGGGACCATGTACAAAGTCATGGTGGGCTTTGATAGCACGGCTCTGAGCCAATTGCGAAGCGGTATCGTTCCATAGAGGGCCTGTGGTTGGAACTGTTGGAGGCCTTTTATGGTGATGGTTTGGATAATAATTGAAGATGGCTAGACCCGTTGGGGTTGAGGGTTTTCGGCTGACAACGTTTGTGGTTATCCAATAGTTTCTTGAAGAGTCTTGGTCCGCTTTTACTAGGACAGAGTATGTCTCACCGGAATTTATGTACAGGTGCTTTGTTTCAAATGGCTCAACATAGTTCCCATCAGCTTCAACGACAGTCATATTGTGGCCCTGCATGAGAAAATCTATCACCATTTTGATATTTATTCTGCGAATGCATTTTAGACAATTGGAGTATGCATGCGGTTGGAGGAAATTAATTACCTCAATTTCAAAGCTCATAGCTGACAGAGAAGCCAAGTTGCCAATCCTTAGCCTGTATGTTCCTCCATGGATTACAGTCAAAGAATAGGGAGAACATTCTGGATTTGTCGCATTACAGACTGAAGAATCTAAGAGAGAGCAATTGAACCTTCCTCTTCCATTTATCAGAAGTGACTGAAAAGTAAATCAGGGTATACAATTAGAATCGAAAGCAACGGCTATCTTTTTCTCTATCGTATATGTCAGTCTGTGGCATCAGGCATGAGCTAGTTACCTGTGGCTCTCCAACCCAACCAAAGGGTATGGAAGATAAGCCAGTGGCTTGTTCATAAGTGCTGGCGTGGTACCAATCTTTAAGGATGATGCTTCGATCATGATCATAGACAAAAGGCTCTGACACTCCATCGGGTACTGATACGATAATAAATCCATACAGCCCTGCTGTTAATTGCATTCCGTAATGCGCATGATATAGATATGTCCCCGCCTACATATTCATTGTATTGTGATCTATTAGAGAAAAGAACAAAACAAGCAGGCCGAAAGAGAAGTACTGCAGAAGTGCAAGGATCTTTTTGCATTGGTTGCTAATTTAAGAACTCACTTTATCAACTACAAACTTGTAAATGAAGGTATCTCCAGGCATAATGGGACATTGAGTCACCGCTTCAGTTCCATCACTCCAAGGTGTTCCAATCTGCGCCCAAGCACACGCAAACAAAATTGCCTTACAAAACTAAAACTCAAAGGTCTCAACAATTAAGAAGGATTCCCACACTTCTTCTTTTGTTCTTCGATGGCCAGTGACTGCAAGAGAAACTAATTAACAATAAAAGGGACAATGGAACATGACTACCTGTCGGATCCCATGCCAATGGACTGCAACATTCTCTGAGAACAAGGCGTTGTTCAGCTCAACAACGATTGTATCCCCTTGTTGCGCATGGATTGTTGGCCCCGGAGATTCCCCGTTGATTGTTATAGCTTGCTTCTTGTAGCAGTCGGGAGACTTATAGCCATAGTTGACCTCCCATTTGTGACGGTGGGTTACTGCCTCAACATTACTACTTAGAACAGAGATTAAAGACAAGGCCAGCAAACACGTAAAGAAAGAACTTCTAGAGTGTAAAGCCTGAACCATTTTTGGAGTTCCTAGAGCTTTTGGAAAGCTCACTGAAGCTACAAAGTAAGTGAACTATCTAGAAAGTTCGTATGAATCTTCATTACTAGATAGGTCTCCGATATATATATATATATATATATAGGAAGTGTGCCCAAGTTCAGCTGATCAATTAATCTGGACGAGAGTTATACTCTTAAAAATGATATAGGGCTCTTAATTTGAACCCTCAAATTTAAGCAGCTAGTGGAACTCCTATAGTACTAGCTTATTTAATTACTTGTTCTTTTTCCCTAGGCACATTCATGCATGGCTGCCAATAAGAATCAAAAATTTATTAATGATTCAGATTAGACCGTTGATGGGGATACGTTACAAGGTACTTATATAATATAAGCTAAATGAAAGAAGCTATTGGACCGACATATATGTGGACCACATGCTCTCTCTCTCTATCTATTTTGCTTCTTCACTATCTGGAAGGACCAAGTGCAGCGGCGGCCTGATCGTTTGGTTAAGGTCAATATGTTGAAACTTGAACTTGTGGAGCACATGCTCACTGTATAAGCTAAGAGCCAAGAGGTTTTGAAATCAGAAATCGAGCTTTGAGGTTGAAAGCTCAACGTATAAGCTAAGCGACAAGAGGCAGCTAGGCTGAGTTTTTCAAAATAAACCATTTTGGGGGAGAACCTGATCAAAAGTATATCAAAATGATGATTCAGAGAAAGAAGAAGATCAGAGAGCATATGCTTATACACTCAAGCCTGCAACTTATGATCTTCAATTTGTTTTATACAACCAACGCAAGCAACGACGACGATCCATCTCTAACGAGATTACAACTTAAGTAACACTAAACAATTACACGTAAGAGAGAACCCCACAAGATCTAACTAAACCTAGCTCTCCTCTGCCATCAAGTAAGGAGAGAATGGAGTGGTCGACGCTACTTAGGGTTTGCTCCAACATTTATAGATACAGCAACATTGATCATGATCTTGATCTTCTTCAATACCATCCTTAAAACCTCGACAGTACAAATTAAGTTCCTAGTACAAATGAAACGCAATAAGGTATACTGATCCAACTTGGCCAAGGAAAGGGAAGTACAACGCAAATGTAATGAAGTAGTACACACTTTCAAAAAGTAGACGTATCTTGTTCCAGAAATTTTATTCTAATGAAGGAGCCAGCAGTCAAGTCAAGGTATCCCGTTATGATCTCTTAATTTGAATCCTTGATATCTTTCAAGTTTTTAATTAAATGCAACGTTACTCTTGAGTGCATTAAGACAAAATATTGTCTTTTAATATATTAATTCCGCTAGTTACCTGTGGAAAACACCGTTCAAAAACCGTTGACCGGGGTTGTCAAGTCTATAGAGTAGTGTATTCAGGAGAAAGCGTTTGCTTTTGTTATTTTGAATGTTGCAACCGTTGGGTAACGTGAAAAAAGAAAGAGAATTTAGCGGATTAGTCGTTGAATTTTACCTCTTTTATTTTTTAGTGTTTAGATTTAATTTTTTTCAAATATTAATCATTGGGTTTAGATTTTTTTACAAAATGGTCAGGGCCACATCAGCTGACAACTCAATAGCTGTTGTGGCCCTTCCATTAGGGAAACAAACGGATCTCTGACGGAAAGACTATTTTGTAAAAAAAAATGTAAACTCAATGATTCATATTTGAAAAAAATTAAATCCAAAGACTAAAAAACAAAATGGGGTAAAACTCAAGGACTAAACTGCTAAATTCTAAAAAAAACCTAAAATTATGTCCGGCAAGATCTGCTACGTCACCATCTTATCTCAAGAGACGATTAATTGGTCCTCTTTCTCAAGATTTGATGTCCTTAAGGATGTCACGTCAATTATTGAAGCTTGGCTTGAGCTAGTTCAGTTTATCTTAAAGCCTGTTAGGAGCTAGTCATGCCCTCCTTTTTTTCCTTTCTTGTCGTATTGGTCGCATGGACGACTCAAGCTATAAGCATCAAAGGGTTGCTTAAGGCCCCCAATTCAAATTTTCTTTAAAAGGTATATTAAAAGAACAATTAATCTTAAGGCCTAAAAAACTTAAAGTTGAAAAGTACATTGATTGAGGAGGGCCTATTAAATCTTCTTTATTGAAGGAGCGTTAATTTTTTACTTTTTGTGATATTTATAAATTAGTTTCGCTTCAACCTATAAAATCTTCTAATTTAAATATATTAATTGTAATTAATTCAAAGAAACTCTATAAAGTCCCAGCCAATTATTCAATATCTTTAATAAAAAGTCCAATAAAATCTTTTTGAGATTAGCTTTTCATATCCAAATTAACATTTTGTTTGCCTTACACCTTAATTTATTTAAAGGGCTTAAGACTTAATCTAATAAACTTACTTGAGACAATATCTCTTAAGTACTAAACATGCCAAAAACCCCTCTCTCAACCAGTCTGTTTTTTATTCTTATCATTTTCTGGTTGCTTCTCAACTCTTATCATTATTTGTATTGTAGTCTTATTTTAAGTTTGATGTTTGTGTTTATTTTAGTTTCATTATTTGTTTTATAATAAGTTTATTGACAATACTGTAAATATTGTTGCTTTGCACGAAAGAAAAAAGTTTTCAAAACTAAAACTTGTAAAATCCTATATAAGATTGACTATGACGCAAGAAAATAGATTAAAAAGTATGGGATAAATACAAAATTAGTCTCTATGATATACGCGAAAATCGAACTAGTACTCGTGACAAGAAAAGCATAAAATTAGTCCATCTAATTTCAGAAAGGGATAAAACCAGTACTTGATGGAGGACCAACGACAAACGAAAGTGAAATCAAATGGATTAATTTTATGTTTTTATTTTCACAAGGACTAATTTGATTTTGGCGTATATCACAGAGACTGATTTTGTATTTATCCCAACAATATTATAAATTGAAACTTTAATATAATAGAATATATTAAAGTTTAATAAGTAATTTTTCATCTAAAAAAGTTAGAAGAATATGTTTTAACTAAATTTTATTGATCTTGTATTTTTTAAAATATTTATTTTTTATAAATTATTATAAAAGGCTTCATTTTGAGGTTTTGCCTGAACCCCCAATTACCTTAGAGCCGCCCCTAACCGGTTCGACCACTTAAATTTAAGTGTGATCAGTGCTCTGATTGGTATAACAAAAATGCACCTTATTTCCCCCCAAATCTCCTTATTTTGAACTCTTAACTTCCAAATCCCCCCAACACCTTTACAGAGGTTTGTCTTTTTTTTCCTATCGATTTATAGGTCGATGACCCGGTCTTCCAGTTGATCTACAAGTCCACCTCAATGACGTGGTCTGACCACAATTTTTACAACCACTATTTGGGGAAAAAAATGGACGAACCCCTGTATAGATGTGGGATTTAGGGTTCAAAATGGAGGGATTTGGGGGAAAATAATGATATAAGGAGTGTTCCTGCTACACCAATCAGAGAATTGATCGCACATAAATTTAAGTAGTTCAACCGGTTACGGCGAGAGAGGAAAAAGGGGGACCTAGCTCGCACATGGCCGGCTCCATGAAAAGTCGAGCTGAGTTGGCGCGGGCCAGGCCTTATTAACTGACATGGCACCCTCAGAAGCACGATATCTTGAGGAAACAATCGAAACCGTGAGTCTTGAGAGTCTGGAGAGTATGCTCGGACCGAATCCTTTCCCTCTTATTTCTGCCCCTAATGTCAAAAAATGATTAGGTTGATTGCTGACAGGTCGAAAGAGTTGGCTGTCCCTCAAAGAGAGACATTCAAGCATTTTAATTGCAAAAGAAATAAGAATATTTGAGAGCCATGTGACTAACTATCTTTGATTTTAGATCAGTAGTTGAAGTTCAGTGAGACAACTGGAATCTTGACACTATGATCGATATTAAATGCTTGTACTATATTGTGGCCCAGCAACGCAAGTTTTTGGGTCGATCCAGTAAAATTGATTACCTTTTTATTTTAGGAAACTTTTAGACTGGACCAGAAATTGGAGCTGAAAAGATGCATATCACATTTTGATATCCGGTATTCCAGAATTAATTGAGATCTTTTACTACGATCTGTTTCTGTAGGAAGAGAGTCAAGTCCGAAATTATATTTGGAAAAGAGAGATTTGATGTAGAATCAGAAGAGAAAATTACATCTCTTAGTTCATGTACAGGTATAACATTGGAAGATATACAATTTTGTAGTAATTCACAGACAACATTGGGTGCCCCTTATGATTTTTGGGTTAGTGGTTGAAGATGTTGAGAAGGGAAACTCTGGTTTTTAGTAGCCGCCTAGAGAGGCATTCAAGCACTTCTTCAAAATCTTGAATGCTTGACTCCAACTTTGCCAGACAGTTCTGCACATTCTCCACAAGCACGGTGTAATCAGATTTGCTTGTCTTGTGACTGATGAGACATTGTAAAGCTTCATCCACCTTTTAAACTCATTTGCATATGTGTCTTCGTCTTCACATGCTACTCTTTTGGGATGCATCAGCTTGGAAACCAATGACCGGCTGCTTGCCTTTGATTGCAATTTTGGTCCCGCTGTGAAGGCCAACAGGGATTTGAAGGCAGTGAGAGTTACTGCTTCTACCTCCTTTAACATGCTAACAATGGGCTCTAGACAATCATTGTTCTTGTCATTGAAGTTAGTTTGCATCCCCTTTATGGCCTTCTGCATTGCCTTTTTGACCACCTTCCTGGAGGTCAAATATTTTTCCCCCTCCTTTGCAAGCTCCATTTTACTGCCCTGTCTTCTGCGCAGAGTTGATTGTAACTCACGTGTGAATTCCTTTGTTTGAAGCAAGGCATCTCTTGAAGTACTACATACATCCAAGAGCCTAAGAGATCCATCCAATAGTTCATTAACCCATTTCTCTTGCCGCTCATGGGCTACAGCTTGAGTGAATGGCAAGAAGAGCAATTTATCGACACAATCATACAAATCTTGAAGGCCGTTGAGTTTCTCGCTTATTGAAGTAGATGATGACGAGGTTGCTTCAGAATCTATCAATCTGCTCAATTGCTCATTGAATTCTGAAATAATCGGGGGTGTTCTGGTGGGCAAGCTGTTAGAGCGAGCATGGTGATGGGATTTTTGGTTGAAAGGAGAGGCAGCCATGTTTTTCTTAAACAGGAAACAGGTATTTCAGTTGAATGTACAATTTGGAAACAATTTGCCTTCCTTCAGTTGTCATCCGGTCAATATATATCATGGGAGTGTGGGGACAATAGGAATCCTTGAAAATAGCAGTAGGTGCTAACATGAGTGACACTGGGATCTGGATCTAAGAACTTTCTCCGCAATGTCTCCCTCTTATAAACTCTCCACCTCATTGTCCATTATTTTACATTCAAAAATCACAGGACAATACAAAGAATCAAAGATAATATGTTGCGCAACAACGTACAAAATATGCAGGACAGGAGTGGTGTTGACACCCACCCCTCCGACACAAGAAAAGGCGATAGCTGTTTTATCCAGCTTGGCTGCCTGCCTTCCAAGGAGACAAGATGATTCAACCACTCGTGCACACCTGAATGTCATTAATCACAAGTTTCGTAAAATGTAAAATTGGAGTGACTACAATCAGGTGGTCATCAATTCATCCAGAACTTCGAATAAGCCATTTCATAGGGACTTCCTTGGACATGAACTTCAACAATTCTGCCTTCCCTCGATTTGGCTCAATATCTACTGGCTATGGGGGAGACATGTGGAATCTCTTTTTCAGCTCTCAACGAGTCCCAACATGTCATTGATCTGGATCTAAATTCTGTGCCTGCCAATGTCTGCTTCTTGTCTTCCTCACTCAAACTCAAACAAAAACCATTCCAAGTGGATCTGGTTTCAAGTTAGTGAACCACAAATTGAACGCTGAATTAATTCGTTGTCATCCTATGAAGTGAGGAATATAATATGCTGCGCACGAATGGAACTGACACCCTGCTTCTATTGATCTATGACCTTAACATATGGGCATATTATGTTTCCTATTGAATTATAAAGGTAGTTAGAACGCCATAGGTTTAACAAAATAATTATGTCTAATAGCTTATAACTAAATTTGAGAGATGAGGTTATGGGAGACAAGATCCTGGTGCCACCTAGTGCTAACATTTTTTAAGTAGCAGTAGGATTCAATGACAGATAGATTAGAAGTTGCAAAAACTAATGGGAGAGACATGGTACCTTTTAGTCTGATGTACCCCTGTATGAAGACAACTGAAATCTCACTTGTACTAACTCGTTTTTTGTCAATTGTAACCCCACAGGGATAGCAAACTTGGTTGACTATTATGAATAAGCACCCTTGAAAGGAAAGTGGATTTACCAGCAACCTATCTTTCACCATTTTCCCGTTTACGTTGACAGAACTCTTATATTGCTCTCCAACATTTCATCTGCAAAACCTACTGGAAACCATAGAGATCCACATAGCATCTTGATTCCAAGTTAGCAAAAGAATTTTGCAACAAATGCATATGCATATGGGTTCAAGTATCATAACTAGTAAATGCAAGAAAAAGTTATGACATGTCAAGGCAAATTGAATGGATGATGAATGGGACAACCTGTGATTCTAATTAATGCAGCAAGTGTTGCAGAGTTATTAATTATGTAATACATGTGCGCACGAGTGACACATCCATCTTGTGGGATCTCCCAGAAAGGCTGATTGATCTACAGGTAGCATGGCTAATGCATTTCTTGTATCGCCGATTCGCCAGAGATGCCATCACTACCTCTCGTGTGTTGCATTTTTTTTTTGGGAAAATGGTCAGTTGTGTGGGTTGCATAGTTTATTAGATCATTGCACAGAATTCTATGATCGTATTAGCTAAGTTGAGATAGTTATGTGATTTTATAAGTTAAAATATATTTGGTGATAAGTTGGCGACCTGCTGGTAGGGAGACATTAGATCAACATTGCTGAGATAGCATTTAGATCCAAATCAAAATTATGTGCTAATCATTGAGTTTTAAAATTAATGTGATTCCTCTTGTCTCCCTCACCCTGTAATATATATGCCATGGGAAGAGAGGCAAATTCCAAGACTCAATTGAGCATTCAATTCCAAGGTCTTCTCTTTTCTGAGCTGAAAAAGCAGATGGCTTCCTCTCCTTTAAACACGAAGTCCAACCATGTTCGCTCTATTAGCTTGCCCTCCAGACCACACCCTCTCATTGCACTATGCAACGAGAATTTGTGTAGATTAGGTGCTTTTGATGCTCCCTCTTCATCGCCGTCAACATTAAGCAACAAACTAAGTTGCCTTCAGGATTTGCATGAATGTGTAGAGAAGTTGCTTCAGTTGCCCCAAACTCAGCAAGCCATTGTCCAAGAGCGCCATGACACATGGGTAGAAGAGCTTTTTGATGGATCCCTCAGGCTATTGGACGTGTGTAGTGCAACCAAAGATGCCTTGATACACACAAAAGAATGTGCACGCGAACTTCAATCAATGATGCGAAGAAGACGAGTAGGTGACATGGTGCTGGAGAGGGAGGTCAGGAAATACTTGATGTCTAGAAAGGTTGTCAAGAATGCAGTCCAGAAGGCACTAAAGGGAATGGAAAGAAAGTGTGCTGAAAAAACCCACGAGACTCTAGCCATGGTTAGCACATTGAGAGAAGTAGAAGCAGTGACCCTTAATGTATTTGAATCCTTGATGTCCTATGTAACCAGCTTTAAATTGCGATCAAAATCAAGCAGCTGGTCATTGGTATCCAAGTTAGTCCTTCCAAAAAGAGTGGGATGCGAGATTGAAGAAAAAGAAAGATCTGAACTAGAGAAAGTTGATGCTGCATTGTACTCCATCATCAGTGAGAAAACAAGCAAATCTGATTACATCATGCATGTTGAGAATGTCCAGGACCTGCTGGGAAAACTGGAGCCGAATGTCCAAGATCTTGAAGAAGGACTAGAGTGCCTCTTCAGACGCTTAATTAAAACCAGAGTTTCCCTTCTTAATATCCTCAGCAACTAGCCAGATTGATTGCGATGCAGAATCGCTGACGTCCATTTTTGTTATTCGCAATTGTACATGAATGAGATGCAAGTGTATTATCACTTCCTCCAAACTAAAAGATATTGTTGTGCAGAAATTGTCTTTGGTATATTATTTGCTTACTATCTTTCTCAGCATACAAGTCAAGTCAAAATATGGGATATGAAAGTTCTATTACATGAAATCTTCTGATCCTCGAAGTAGTTGTTACGATTAAGAAATAGCTATGGGAAAAAATTGAGAAAATAAAACTTCATCAAACTTGTCAAATGCTAGGACAATAAATTCGGAAAAAAGACTGAACCAATCTTAAAACCATGGAAAGTTTGGGAATTTACTGGTTCATGGGAGTCTTCAATTGAAGCTGAGTTCAGCAAGGTACGATCCAAACCAAAGCTCAGTTCTGCAAGATGAAATATTTTAACCCAGAACCTGAACCATGAATACTGGGACTATAAACTACTATGCAAACTTAATTTTTTAGTCAAGTCTGATGTTTCATGAGGATTTTAAGCAAATTAGATCCATACCATAGCTGTCAAGATTCCACTTGTCTCAAAGGAGATAATTGAAGAATGATTGTCATTAATAGAACTCACATGGTGTCCTGCTTTATAGATAAGCCTTACTCCTGCATTACCTCCTTTTTTTTCTTCTTCTAGGCCAGTGATTGTATTATATCAAAATGATCAAGTAGGTTGGCTTACTCCTGCATTACAGATGTGATTTATGCATCTCTTGCCAGACTCTGGCTCAACCCTCGTCGCAGTTGACAGACCGTTTTAACCTAGTAATTTTTTTTTTCTTTTTCGAAGCATAGGGTATATTGACAGAGTATTGAAAATATTTGGGGAAAATACATTTTTCACCTACAAACTACCGGGGTAGTGACACATTGCACCATCAAACTACCAATGTTAGACACTTTGCACCATAAACTACCAATTTTGACATATTACATCATTCAACTATTAATATTAAACACTTTACACCCTCTATTTGACAATAATACCCTTGAGAAATTAATAAATTAATAAATTGACAACAATATCTTTACTATATACAAAATGGGTCAAGGTCATTATCGTCATTTTAATCTCAAAATTTGAAAAAATGTGCAAAGTGTCAAAAATTGGTAGTTAGAGGATGTAATGTATCAAAATTGATAGTTTATGGTGCAAAGTTCAAAACCTATGGTAGTTTGTGGGTGAAAAATATATTTTCCCCAAAATATTTGATTTTGTGCATAGTGGGACCGAGGACATCGGAGCAACAGAAGGTCGACAATGGAGGCCTCCATCAAAATGCATCCTTATCATGGCAAAGATACCCACAAAACAAGCAATCTTAATGCAATAAACCGTCATAATCTTCCGAGTTCTACTCTTATTACTCTCTGTTCCATAACCCGTTTAGTAAATCTTCGCGTTGTTTTGTTGAAGACACCCTGTAGATCCTTTCTTTTTGAGTTTTTTGACTTCTTCCTTCAAGGTCAAAGTGTGTAAAACGAAAAACTTCACAAGAAAGACCCCATATTCCTTCAAAAGTTTAAATGGAACGAGATGTGGATCTGGCAAGAGGAAGTAAAATTTTCAGTAGCTGTGTTCTTCCACTTCCATCTGCTCAATATGCAAAACAATCTGAAAAAAGATTCATTCTAGTTGGTAGTTTTGTTGCTAACGCCTTTCCCTCCTAGTGTAATGTGAGAACTACTCCAAAATTGTGCATTTTTTTATTATTATTATTCTTTCAATCAACTGAGAAATTTCATTCAAACATGAGTTCGTGTTGAGTAAAAATGTAAGATTTTAGAGAAATTGTGAATTTTTATGTTGAATAGTATTTTATTGTTATTTGTGTAAAATGAAGAGAGAAATTATTTGATATAATTGTTTAATAAAAAAGTATTAGAGTTATGTGAAAAAGTATAGAGAGAGAAAATTTATGTTAGAATAAAAAATTATTGGAGATTGTGTAAAATGTATTGGTGTTTGTGTTTGAATTTTAAATATGTTCGGTAGTAGATTTGTGAATATACTTATAATCATGAAAAAAGTGTGAAAACGAACATATCTCAAGTCCGAAAACCAACCAAATACAAACAAGCCCCACCAGAGGGGGTTAAAATAATAATAGATTATACAAGCGAAGTAGGGTCTTTTCCTGTTGGCGCGGCACTTCGTGGTATTTTCCTCGCTTCGAATTGGGAAACATGTGCATCTGACTTGTGATGATTAATTTTGATTAGACTAGACGCAGATCATTGATCGAATAATTTTGTGCAACTGAATAAAGTAGTCCAGGCTGTGCAATTCCAAGGACTAATATTATACTGCAACTGAATATCATCATCGCAAATTGATCACTCTGACCAAAAGTTTATAACTACTCTTTTAGATAAAGAAGCTCGTGCATTCGTATTATCAAAACATGCGTCCAGAACAGAAAGGAGGCACACTCCCAGACAGATGCCCAAAAAAAACACCAATTATTCCAATTTACAATATGGAATCTATTTTCAATCCACTCCGGTTGAAAAACCAACCAAATAACTTAGATTAATGCACGAGGAAGATGAGCACCACTTAGATTCATGCATCGTCAAGAGCCAGGACCCCAGGGAGTGATTTCCCCTCGAGAAGCTCTAAGCTGGCACCACCTCCGGTTGATATATGGCTCATCTTTTCAGCTAGCCCAAACTTCTCCACGGCTGCTACAGAGTCGCCTCCTCCAATGATAGTTGTCACCCCATTTTCACTCAACTCTGCCAACTTCCTGGCTATTGCCTGCAAACAGAGACCAGATAAAAACCTCAGTTACTGAAGCATGAAAGCTGGAAATAAATCTCAAGGTCTGGACTGGCAGAGATTCTCAATTCCTCACTGGTGGTGCTCAACTAACTCTTATAAGTTATAACTACACGTGCTGAAGGAAACCAATGCAGTGAGACCCCTCAAGAGAAAAAGGAAAAAAAAACCAAAAGAATGAGAGAACATTCAGTGAGTAGGTCTCTTTTCACGAAATGAAATGCCAATTGGAGAACTTGGGTCTCTAAAGAACAAAAAAAAGCTAGTTAGTTATTAGGCCTAGAAAAGTCCATGCTAAGGCAGTAACCTTTTTTCTGGTTAGAAGAAATAATAACTTAGGGAGAAAAAAGATACAGCGGACTCTGAAAATGATCATAGGAACAACTCCCTCACAGTGTTTTCAGAAGCACCAAATGTGCTGACAAGCCAGTTCAAAAGATTTTGGGCAAAATAATCAAGGTCATCCAAACTGATGCCTCAGAAGAAAACCAAACATTCTGGATTGCCGACTCATGGATGTTTGATTAACAGAGTTCTTTCAAAGGATGGACTTTAAAAAAATGCAGTTGAACTAATGCATGACAATGTCTTCTATTTAAAAGCGCAGTCCAATTGGGATGCTGCTCATACCTCTGTTCCTGCTGCGAATTTTTCAAACTCAAACACGCCCATAGGTCCATTCCAGATTACGGTTTTGGCAGCATCCAGCGCTTCACAGAATAACTTGATGGAATCGGGTCCAACATCCAATCCCATCCAACCATCTGGAATAGCAGATGCTGGAACAACCTGCAAATACATAGATAAAGATTTTTTATCTTTTGTTCAAATATAAATTGTTAAAAGAGTAACTAGCAGCCAAAGTCAAGTCTGACACACTTGATTTCATGACAGAACGATTTTTGCTGAGATAAAAAGAGTGCTTCCCCATAAACTAAACAAAAAAGCAAAAAGATACTGGTGTCTTCATCAAGTTTCTCAAGTTAGTGATACTACTAACCATGGTATTAGCATCTGGAGCAAATTTGTCAGCAGCAGCAACATCTGTTGGGAGCAGTAGAGACACCCCTTTCAACTTAGCCTTCTCCATGAGAGATAATGCAAGATCCAGCTTGTCTTCCTCCACAAGGGAGGATCCAACTGAATACCCTTGGGCCTTGTAAAAGGTAAAGATCATCCCACCACCCAACAAAAGAATGTCAACCTTTTCCAACAAAGACTCTATCACTCCAATCTTGGTTGACACCTTTGAACCACCGATAATAGCAGCAAATGGCCTCTTGGGATTTGCCACAGCTCCAACAAGATAGTCAAGTTCCTGAATCCACACATGTCATGGATATGAAGAAAAACCAAATATGGCATAAGTATTCCAATAACTCAATTAGAATATTGCCAGGGAAAGCCTAACAGACAAGCTAAGAGTCATTGAAGTTGGATCAAATTGAGCACCAAGATTGCCAGCAATGGTTATGTAAAGTCAAGATGTTCAGCTTTTTTCCCACCTTAAAAGCCAAAGTTATAGAGTTCTAGTGCTTGGTTGATGATATGATCTACATACCTTCTGCATAAGGAATCCAGCAACAGCTGGTTTCAAGTACTTAGCCACTCCCTCCGTGGAAGCATGGGCCCTGTGGGCAGTGCCAAACGCATCATTTACATAGACATCTGCAAGAGAAGCTAGCTTCTTTGCAAATTCAGGGTCATTCTTCTCTTCCTCCTTATGAAACCTCACATTCTCAAGGAGCAAAACACCTCCTTCTGGAAGTTCAACCACAATCTTCTCCACTTCCTCACCAATACAGTCATCTGCCATCTTGACCTAGTAGAAAAGAAAAGAAGAAACAATAAGCAAAGGAAGCCTTTAACAAGTAAATCTATCAGATTTGAGTTACACACATGCAGGTGAACATGCACACAAACTAAAGGTGTAACAAACCTCGACTCCAAGAAGTTCAGACAGCCTTGGAACAAGAGGCTTCAAACTGTACTTAGGTGTGACCCCCTTTGGGCGTCCCTGGAAACCAGAGTCCAAATTCAAACAATTTCATCAGTTACCCAGTTGCAAAGATTAAATCAAGATGCATAAACGAAACAACAAAGAGGAAGAAATCAGTATGATGATCTGATACCCAAGTCAAGTAACAAGGCGAGAAAGGAAAAGGAAGAGAATACTAGAAAAGTAGAGAACAAGGTTGACACCCAGCCCCCACCTCACCAAATAATTTACAATGCTACATTTTTCCGACTGTTAATACTGCAGTTTTATTATCCCAGCAAACTATCAGTAGCTAACCCCAAACAACGTAGCAGAATTTTTTTTTTTTTTAAGATGAAATAGAGCAATCAATTATGGCTACATGCTCCAATAACTGCCCACGACCCACAAGCTATTTCTGAGCACAAAGAATTACATCTATTCTGAACATAAGGAATCGAAATCATCCTATTTCATAGCACTCCTGATGTTTCCCATATTCTTTAGTAATAACTGCCACTGAAGTGACCAAAGAAGAACCCAATATTTCCACAACTCCACTTGGGTGACTATTTCATGTCATCATTCACTTATCTACATGTGCCAACCATAATTTCGAAAGGTAGCCAATGGAGAAAGAAAAAAGAAAAGACAACTTTCAACGAAAACGACCAGAGGAGAAATGAACCCATCAGATGAGGACTAGATAAAACCATACCAAAAAATTCCAAAACATTGACAGCTAATTTCCAATCTTATCCTAGGGGGGGTCTCATACGATCTCATGGCAGTTAGAGGGCACAAGTTTGCCGTCTTACAAAAAAGTTAGAACAGAAAAATTGAACCATCTAGAGAAAGAGATCAGCAACAACCATCTACGAGACACAACCATTTACAGCTACGAGTTCATTTTATTCAGAGGACAGATTATCTATGACCAACTTATAACTTTCAAATGGCTCTAGAGACAGGATACAATTTTCAAGGTGAAAGATGTTAACTCGTGCTGCCTTATTTGTGACGTCAATATTCCAACAATAACCAGTAAATATAAGCACAACTATGACCCCTATAGAAGAAGTAGTAGTATACAACAGCAATTATAGCACTAATCAAGAATAAAATCTTCATTCCAACTGATCCGTGATTCACCGCTAGCCGAAATCAACGATAATAAACCAAAAACAATGGTTTTAGCATAAATAGCTTTAAAAGTATAACAGGAAGAAAAAAACAAGACATCAAACTTTTTGATACAGGGTGCGGATTGATCAATTCGGATGAAGCAGCTTGATCTAAATAATTTTTCTCTTAAGAAAAACGCAAACTTGAGATAGAAACAAGTCCACGAAAACAGTCTTGGCTCTTCAGCTTGATCTTGATCAATATAAGAGCAAAACCATAAGGATCATCATCGATCCGGTTCATAAAGATCCGCATGGAATCCATCCAAATGAAAGAGCGACAAAACAATAAATACTCTATGAAGACACTCAGTATAAAAGTGAACAAAACATAAAATCGCAACCACTAATCCCACGTGAATCAGGAGAACTAAGACACCCAGAATTCATATAACCAGGGGTAAAAAGGGGGGGGGGGACGCCTGTTGTTAGAACAGTGAAAATGAGTGAAGCGTGTCATACGAGGTGGGTGCAGAGGATGACTTTGGCACCATGTTCCATCAAATACTTGATGGTAGGTACCGCGCAACGGATTCTGGTGTCATCGGTGATGTTGCAGTGGTCATCCAATGGAACGTTCAGATCGACCCTCACAAACACCCTCTTCCCCTTCAAATCCTGCTCCTTCAGTGTGCTCACGCTCCTCTTGGTCGCCATGACAGTCCTTTTCTTTCAACACAGAGAACAAAGCCAACACAATCGACACCCAGATCAGAACCAAAGCAATCAAAGAGATCGGACGTATATTACATTAGTGGTAACAGAACTTACGAAGATAGAATAGAAACCGAAAGAATTGATCTTTTCGAGACGGAGAGTGATGGGAGTATGGAGATCAAATTAAGACAAGGAAGACTGAGAAGGTTCGAGAAGTATATATATAATAGGAGGCTACCGACGTGAGGAGCAAGTGTAGAATACTCGGTGAAAAAATATAGGCCCGCGCCTAATCTGTGTTCTAGAGAAACCACGGGGACTCTAAACTGTGAATGGTTTCAGTTTGATTCGGGCTTGGGCTTTCTGCTTTTCTGGTTTTCGCCGCCTGATAATTCCACCTGTTTTGTTAATAGTTATACTCTTAAGTGTCATGATCAATATGGCTGTGGCTGTGAATCAGTATTTTTCTGGCCTATGTTTGGGTACTTTATTTTATTGAAAATAGTGTAAATTTTATTAAATTTTTGTAAAAAAGATGATTTAATATAATTTTTTATATTTTAACTGTATTATTCGTTTTTTTATAACGTGAAAATTCTCAAAGTCAGAATCATTTTGTCCAATCTTGAAGTATAAATCACGACCTACTGGATTGATCCACAACCCAGAGAGCAGATAAGTCAAAAACTTACTCAACAACAGAAAAATTCATCCCACACTCTTGTAACTCGAACTTGGTACGTCGAGTCCCAAGTAAAAAAATATATAACTAAATAAATCATTTGAAATTAAATGGCTTGGAGATTCTTTTTTTTTAAGTATAGAGGACAATTGCGAGCTCGGGAAAAAAATTGGTTTTACTAAGAATAGAAAAAGAAAAATAAATGTATAGAACTGAGGTATCAGTACACTGGGCACGAGTCAGCCTTTTAGTGGTATTTAATCCAATGACGAATCATACACTTTTGACCAATCTTGACGTCATTAGATTGGGAAGAGATAATTCAAGCAAAAAAAAAATTAAAAAAAATTGAGTCTCAATTGATTTTTTTTAATTTTAGGCTGTGTTTGAGAGTTATTTGTAAGTTACTTTTTTGTTTCTATTTCAAAACATGTTTGAGATTGATTTTTATCGGAGTTGGTGCAAGTAGATCAAAAGGGTTGAAACTAATTTGGGAAGTGATTTTGAAAAGTATTTTTTATTGTTGGAATTTGTGAAGACCATAGTTTGCAAAGTCTGGAAAAATTGAAATGAAAACTGTTTTGAATTGTTAAATATATATCGCATACTCATTCAACTATATTTTCAACAGTTAGGTTAATTTCAATTACCGTAACGTAAACACTTATGAAGATTTGAAATGCGAGGCACATTTATGAAGATAGCGCTGGTAGGCACATAAGTCAAACCTAGAAAATAAATAAATAAATTGGAATATGTTAATCCTCATATTCAGGCTGTAAGTCAAAAGAAAAAAAAAACATTTTTTATATATATATACTCAATTTCTAATATTTTAATCCACAAGAAAACCAAGCATGATCGTTATGGAAAGCCTGTGGCTTGGCTAAGTTTTTCCTGTGATTATTTCTTAATGTGAAGTTGCTTTTTTGTAATTAGAAAAAAGAAGTTGCTTTCTTGCTTTTGTCATGGAAGGGATTACAAAGCTGATCTTGTAGGCTCAACTTCAATTCATGGACAAATTAAAAGTGTTATGTTAGATCGCACTAACGAGGAGTGAAGGTGAAAATGTGGGCAAGTGTAGGGATGATGTAGACGGTGAAGCTAACGAGGAGTGATCCAACAGTGGAGTTGATGGGTCCAAAGAATGAGAAGACGGTGGCCAGGAACCAGATAGGGAAAAAGCAACTTCACATTAAGAAATAATCACAGGAAAAACTTAGTCAAGCCACAGGCTTTCCATAAAGCACGTAATTATTATCTCTCTACTTTTTGCTAATCAATTATTATCTTTCTACTTTTTTCCTTAGCACATTATCTCTCTACTTAGTTAGCCAGTGACATGACCCGGCAAGAAAAAAAGGTACATGCCACACGGTCTCTCAAACATCGAGTAGACTTTGGCCTAGGATGACAACACTATGACAGTTGGATCACTCCTCGTTAGCTTCACCGTCTACATCATCCCTGCACTTGCCCACATTTTCACCTTCAAAACACTACAGGTAGAAGAAAATTTTGCTTGTCGCGCGCGCCCCGTGCGAGGGGTTGCGCACGACAGCCCCGTGCAAGGCAAGATATTGGCTTGTCGCGCACGCACCCTCGCTCACGAGGGGCGCGCAACAGGCCAATATACCCACTTATTTGGCACCTGCAATTTATTAAGTGTATTGAGGACTTTCACTCCTGTTTGTTCTTTTTGTAATGCACTATACTAGTTTGGAAGTTGCTTCCAGAAGAAGAGGGCCAGCAATTGATTGCAACATGCATTAATACATCATAACAATTTGAGCAGAGAACACAAATTCGACAAGAGGAAGATGAAAAGTGGAAGAATTTGACTCACTTATTAATGGAACCACTGATTCATCTGTACTTTGCATTCTCCATTTCAAAAGGCCAACACGAGCTGCGTCACCACCTGCCGAAGGGTGGCAGTTCCGGGTTCGGCCACGGTGCAGGAGGCAGGAGCAATTCAGGGTTCATTCACCGTGGAGGAGGCAGAAGAGTTTCGGGCTCACTGACTGGGCAGGAGGCAGGAGAAGGGCCGGAACAAATGCGGTGGTAGGGCGTGAACAAATGCAGTGGTAGGGCCGGAACAGTTAGGTTGAAAATGAAGCAGTGGTAGAAATTGGGGGAATTGTTCTGCGAAGAAGTTAGGTTGAAAATGATGCAGTGGTAGGGCAGGAACAAATGCAAATTTATATTAATAGAAATGATATAGGCCATAACTCTTCGTAGGGGCTAAAATTATTTGTTTGTCTTTGAAAGGGTGTTTTGAGATTTAAAACATGAAAAACTCACTTAAAAACAACTCTCAAACACACCCTTAACTTTTACCGTTTGTAAAAAATTATAAAAAAATATTTTAGAATGGTTTACTGTAAAATGATTTTTATTAGATAATTTTTTTAATAAAAAATAATTAAGTTTGTTTAAAAGTAGAGAGAATATTTTGATGTAATATTGTTTTAAATGGAAAGTACTGGATTTATGTGTGAAATTTTTAAGATTTTGATTTTTTAAAACTTTTTCTTTGAAAAAAATAACTCATGCTACCAGAGAAAGTGGTCGAATCATGATCTTTTGCATATGATTGATCGAACCTAAGAGGATGTTCGGTTGTGTTGTTTTTTTGAGAATTTTTTGTGTTTTGAGAATTTTTAGGTGATGTTAACTTTATTAGTATGCGTATTGTAGTTATTTTTATATGGTATTAAAAATGATGTTTGGTTGTATAATTTTTTGTATTATGAGACTTCAAAAATATTTTTTAACCGAACACCCTCTGAGCATATTAGAATTTGGGTGTTAATTTTGACATAATAAAAATAATTACATTATATTTTTTATAATAAACATAAAAAATCATTTAAATTATCTCTATTCAATTTTTCCCAAACTCGCATATCCGGTTAAAATTTTGGCAAGGAAACACTATCTCCGTCCTCTATCTTCTTGTCGCAAGAGGGCCGAAACGCGTGTTGCCCCAACCGAATTCACTGTAGAATCTTGATCATTTGGAACACAGTAATCCACTTGGTCCTTCTCGACTACAGAACGGGGCTTAACTATGTTCTCGTGAACTGGCATTGACTTGCATCATATAATATATACTTTTATACAAGTTTTGTTCATCAAAAGTGAACTGGCATGGACTTACATCGTATAATACTTCTAGGCTATATTTGTAATTTTGTTCATCGTGACGTCCATGCCTAATTGGACAGTTTTTTTGGTATAAAAGAAGGTGACACGAGGCTAACCTCAAGAAGACCGTGAAAGAAACGCACATTTGTAAACACGCTTGGATGCGATCAAGCCAACGTCACATCTTGTACAGTTGAGAATCACATCCAGTTCAGTTCTCAATCCAATCTTATCCTGACTTTTCTCATTCAACTTGTTTGTGCAAAATTTTAGGATTCAAATTTTTTAATATATATTTTAAAATTTTTAATTTTTACACATACATCATAAATTTTAATATTTAAAAAAATTTAAAAATTTAAAAATATCCTTTAAAATATTTGATAAACAAGCCTCACCTAGATCATGGTTATGTTCGTTTTGAAGGTTTTGTAAATTTTTATGTGATGTTAAAGTTGTATGGGTGTTTGTATAGAGATTGATGACGTGTAAAAAAATAATGATGATGTTTAAAGTTTTTTTTTTCGAATTTTTTATTTTTTTCATTAAAATTTAAATATTTAAAGATTAAAAAAATCAAAAACACGGAACCGTTCAACAATTGCGGCTGAAATGGTTATAGAATAATATTTAGAGATAAATGTAAAATCAGTCCATGGGCTATACGCAAAAATCGATTTAGTACCTGTGATATGAAAAATATCGATTTAGTCCTTATTATTCTATTTTCGTTTGTTATTGGTCCTCCATCAGAGACTGATTTTATCATTTTCTGAAATCACAAGGACTAAATCGATATTTTCCATATCATAGGAATTAAATCGATTTTTGCGTATAGTATAGGAACCAATTTTACATTTATCCCAAATATTTAAAACTTTTTTATTTAAAAAAATATTTACACGTAAAGCACGGGACAGATGAAAAAATAGGGGCAGGGAGTAGGTAGCCTTCGGGTTCTCGTTTTTCTTCTGTTTTTACCGATTCGAATCCTGAATTTTTTAAGAAAACGAAGATCTCCCAGATTTCGAAATATGCCCCAACTTTTATATTTAAAAAGTAGAAACAGAGCAAACAATATCAGAAAAGTTCTGGCCATTTGAGATTATTTTGCGGAAGGGAGGCGAGAATCATGCCTCGGAGAAAAAAAGTTGGCATTCATAAGGCCATGTGGGCCGCTCAATCCTGGGGCTAGAGTGTAAATAAGTTGAGTTATTTATGAACAAATTGAATTCGACTAGAATAAATTTGACTCGTTTCATTTGATCTTATTTAAAAATTTGGTACAATTGTATGTATTATAAGTTTTTTATTTATTTGTTAGTTTATATTTAATAGTCATATTTTAATAAATATGCATTTGATTATATTGATATATAATAGATGAGTATTAACCATAAGGATTTGTTATGCCCTCTATATATTATGTGTTGTAGATCATTTTTGACAATTAACATAGATATGAATCCAAATATTTTCTAAAATAAAGTTCGCACAATTGTCAAGTGTTTATTATATGTCGTGTATAATGTACTATGACACAATATGTCGAGGCTTGATTTGAATTTTGTTTGTGATATTTGTGTTTTATAAGTTCAATTTTTTTGGTAAGGTCGAGTTTGAACTCGACTCGAATAAACTCGAACTCGAATCATGTATATATTTTTAATCAAGCTTGAACTCGTTCGAACATGAAAAATTTTAAACGAGCCGAGTTCAAACACTCCTGCAGAAGCTCGATTCAAGCTCGGCTAGAGCTTTAACTCACATATATGTCTAACTAGTCAAATTTGAACAATCAATGCTCGGTTCGACTAGGCTCAAATACAGCCCTACCTTGGGCCAATGATTGTAGAGTCCATGAAATCAGCTGTTTTCAAACTCAGCCACTCCACATCTTTGATATCTCTATCATCTGTGAAAGTTCCACGAGGAAGCAGAGAGTGAGAGAGAGGGGGTGGGCTAAAACCCCCAGGGCATAACTTCAATAAGAGAGCTTGGATAGCAAAGAGCAAATTTATTCTTTTTTTTTTCTACATAAAAGAGCAAATTTATTCGATTGCTAGTTTGACACTCCCTACCCAATCTTACAATCTGTTCTGGTGGATATATATGAAAAAAGGACTGACAATCTGAATTCGACCTTACATAAAAAAGGAACCATAATGAACATTTACATAGGAATTCATATCCTCCTACAAATTCCACTCTCGTTTGCAACCTCAATGAAAAAAGTAACATGGGGATGGGAGGAAAAAATCATCTTAGAATGCCTTACACAGGAACAGGTGTGGCTTCATCAAGCGCAAGGACACCAGGAAGCTCTTTGCCTTCCAACAATTCCAAACTGGCACCACCACCAGTTGATATGTGGCTCATCACACTAGCAACTCCTACTTTCTCTACTGCTGCAACAGAATCTCCACCTCCAATGATTGTTGTCACTCCCTTCCCACTAAGATCTGCTAACTTCTTTGCAATAGCCTGCGGTCACATGTACAACTTCAATTCAACGTTTATCCATCTATAAGCAAAGAGGTAGCAAGTGCAATGGCCATGAGTATGCAGATGTCCCTATGCAGCCATACAAAATGGTCACACAGTTCAAATTAACAAGAAGCATGGCCTGGATAAAGATTGGCACACCATTTCAGGTAGCTGAATTTCTACTGATTGTTAACAATCTACATTTGTATACACAGGCAACAAAGTCGGTTAAGAGTACCCAATGGGGCATTGTTAGGATATGTTCATGCACAGATACAAGGATAAGATCTCGGCTTCGCACAGAACTTCAATGCACGGTAGGTCCATATAGGGTACGCTTAAACTCAAACTGCCCATTACCATCCTTATGCACATGTTATCTCCAACCACAAATAAATGACACGCATAAGGAAATGCGCTCCTGAACCATGAAATATATATAGAATGAAAAAGATCTTGCATACGTCTGTTCCAACTGCAAACTTATCAAACTCAAACACTCCCATTGGCCCATTCCAGATGACGGTTTTAGTAGTTTCAAGAGCATCACTGAATGTCTTAACAGAGTCCGGGCCAATGTCTAATCCCATCCAGCCATCAGGGATGCCCGAAGCTGGCACAACCTGCAATGACAAAAGGCAGTTTTTTATTCCTTGCCCATAAAGTACCGATGAATCAGATATATCGGAAATTAGTCAAACAATTTTTAATAAGGATACATACATCCAGGATTCATCCAGGATTGTGTTGATTAAGTCAGCCTTAGTTCCAATGAACAGAAATTAACGAGGTTTATTTTGCATTCTGACACATCGGTTTGTTAAAAAGTAACTAAACCTAATCTGGGGACCAAATTTTGTAAAGGGAGCTTAGCAAACAAACCTTGCTGTTAGCATCAGGAGCAAAGTTGTCTGCAATTACCACATCTGTGGGTAACAAAAGAGACACCCCCTTTGCCTTGGCCTTCTCAAGGAGTGATGTGGCAAGACCTATCTTATCTTCCTCTACCAGGGATGAACCCACCGAGAGACCCTGGGCCTTGTAAAATGTGAAGATCATTCCTCCACCAAGAAGCAAGATGTCAACATTTTCTAGAAGTGACTCAATTACACCAATCTTAGATGAAACCTTTGAGCCACCCACAATGGCAGCGAATGGTCTCTTGGGGTTTGACACTGCCCCAACAAGATAGTCAAGTTCCTGAAGCAAGAAAAGATAATAATCGTAAGCAATACTTTAGTCAATCTTTTTTCCATCAGGACAATCCAAATCATAAATTGAAGCACAAATGAAGGAAGAAGAAGTCTAGGATTTTCATATGTGATAAATAATCCTCTTCCTATAAATAAAATAAAATACGAAACAGAAGAAAATAAATAGATTGATAATTTGTCTAAAACACTCGTAACTCTGAAGAAGTAAAATCACATAACACAATACACAGGAGCTAACATGCAAACTGACTTACTAACAGATATGGGTTTCACATCAGTTGGCATCAGTTAATTCAGGATTATCAGAGATAAGAACTCAGTCATATGCGGCAAGCTTCTTTAGAAGTCCTGGAGAAACTACAGCAAAACAATTACAATCAAAGCGTGCCTAGCAAATGAGAATAAAAAACCCGCCTTCTGTAGTAAGAAACCAGCAACAGATGGCTTCAAGAATTTTGTAACCCCTTCAGTCGATGCATGAGCTCTATGAGCTGTCCCAAAAGCATCATTCACATAAAGATCTGCTAAGGAGCCAAGCTTCTTTGCAAATTCAGGGTCATTCTTTTCTTCCTCCTTGTAAAATCTCACATTTTCAAGAAGCAGAACCCCACCATCAGGAAGAGAACCTACCAACTTTTCTACCTCTGGACCAATAACGTCATCTGCCTTCACCACCTGTTCAGTCATCATAGAAAATAACAGAGGAATTCTCAGATATTAGTCACAACCCACCAAATCTGACAAATACTTTTACTATTTGTTTCTTCTCCTTTATATTCCCGTAGAGAAGAATGTACCTGAATGCCAAGGAGTTCAGATAGACGAGGTACAAGAGGTGCCAAGCTAAATTTTGGAGTGACACCCTTTGGTCGTCCCTGAAGAACCAATGAAATTAACATGAATTTAGCTCATCAAGCTCCAGTAATAAGCATTCCTAAGTGGAATATATAAGAGTGTGAATGCATTCGACGCAAGAACTTTTCAAAAAGATTATCTGCCTTCGAGTGGGAGATTACGAAAGCAATTCTAAACCTCTACTTATCTATATATTTCTGCAAGATGAGATGAATAGACTGGTCAATGAATCAAGTAACGAACTTCTACTCATTTTTTGGTTTCAATAAGTTAATCGAAGAGACTAAATATACTTGATACTACCCAATTCAGGGACGTTCACAAAAAACCATCAGAATAAACTCATCCAGAACCACAAACCAAACCTCAAATTTCAAATTTCAAAAACCCCACCGCGAACTTGTTTAAAAACCCCGTCGTGCAGAGACTAAACGAGGCATTAACAAACACAAAATAATAGAGAACTAATAAAGTTCCATACAACAATTCACAAAGACTAGAAAAGCTACTACCAGACTCGCAACATCAGTAACCATCAACATTCACACCATAATCAAATCCCATTTCAGCGAAGACTTGTACAGCCACAACCAAAAAAAAAGAAGCCAAAATCCATTATGTGATCAAAACCCAGAGAACAAAAGCCCGCATACCAGATGGCTGGAAAGAATGACTTTAGCTCCATTCTGAATCAAATGCTTGATCGTTGGTATTGCAGCCCTAATCCTTGTATCATCGGTGATTTTCTGATTGTCATCCAATGGGACATTCAAGTCAGCCCTCACAAGCACCTTCTTCCCCTTCAACTCGACGGCGGTCAAGTCCCCAACACTCTTCTTGGCCATGGACACCACGCCTCTCACAGCTTTCCCGCCGAATGATCGGACTTTGGAGGCGACTGTGATAGAGAAGAGAGGGTCAGCGGCGGAGAAGCCGAGGCGACGGAGGCTGGAGGAACGGAGGGAAATGGAGGAGGAAGAGGAGGTTGGGGAGAGGTGGAGGAGTGAGTAACGGGTGTGGGAGGCGGAGGAGGAAGTGGTGGTTGGGAGGAGAGAGAGGGTTGTGGGTGCGGTGGCTGACGCCATTGTTGAGTGTTTGCGATATGCCCGAGAGAGAGTGAGGGAGTGAGTGTGTGCGTTCGTGGAGTGACCGGTATTTGTGGATACGAGAAATGAGATGGTTTTGATTGGAAGCTGGATGAGTGAGAGGGAGAGAGAGATGTGGACGGGAAGAAGGAAAGGGAATGATTGGGCAACGCGTGAGCGTGTGGACATCTCTTATCGCTGAGGAGAGGTTGCCGATGTTAGATGCTTTTGAGATTTTGCTACTAAACAAGGAAACTTGCTACTAAGCAAGGGAACGGAAGATGTTAATAATATAATTCAAATAATAAAAATTTTCTCTTTTTATTAGTATGAATTTTTGGGATGAGTGGTAGATTTATATGGTATAAAAGTTAGAGTCTTGAGTTTGAGACCATACTCAGCACTTCACTCTAATTTTAATAAAATATTGTACGTATTGGGTCTTCCAATTAAAAAAAAGTTCGACCCACACGTGAAGGGAATGTTAAAGAATATAATTCAAATAATAAAATATTAATCTTTCTATTAGTTTAAATTTTTGAGATAAGTGATAGAGTTTCAATGATAGTTTATGCCTTTTTAATGTGAAGGGGTTAATGTAAAATTGGCATTATCGTGCAAAACGGTTGTGTATAGATTAGTTGTTCTGAGCTCTTATAGTAGAGAGACTTTTTTTGAAATAGTCAAAATCCCTAGAAGAGAGCGGGAGAAGCTGGAATAAAGTTGAAGTCTACGAAATAACTTAAAGCAGTTTTGCCTCTTGGGAAAAGCCACAACTTGACTGTATTACCCCATCTATATAAAATACTTCCAAAGCAAAGAACGATTTCGTAAATCATTACAAAAATATAGTTTTTTCATATAATTTTAGTTTACCCAATTTTGGTGAATCAAGATTCTTTCCGAGATGTGTTCATAGTATATTTGAGAGATCTTTTTGTAGATTGTATTGAAGAGAATATACACTCTTAGAATCCTAAATTTGAGATCACGACAAAAGACCTTTGATAAAGGCAGACGTCCAAAGGTTGTTGGATCTTCGACAGAGGTTGGAGTTCCAGCACTTGAAGTTGCTGATTGCGTGAGGTTCATGTGTGAAGATCAGCAAGACTATGGTTCGGTGTTTGAGTCGTCTTTCAAGCTTGTTCAAAGGTTCTGAGATTGCTGCAAGTTGTAGATCTACGTGGGTTTCTTAGGAAGAGCTTGAAGGGGATAGGATTAGCCTAGGTGTGTCTAATCTTCGAATATCACTTTGTAACCTAAGTTTTAAAATAGTGAATATATGTTACCAGCTTAGGGTCCGAAGAGTTGTTTTTCTCTTCATCACCAATCTCGCATGTCAATGTGGTGAATGATTTGTTCTTTACTTTCGTTTTACAGATTTATTGTTATTTGCTAATACTCTTGTGTTGTGTAGTAGTAATATAATCTATAAATAATTAAAGGAAGAGAGGTAACAAGAATGTATCTGTGAGGTAAAGTTGGTAAAAGACTATATTTGGTATATCTAATCTATCTTGTGTTGATAAATTGATTGTGGATCAATTTTGTTATTGAATTTGCAATTTCCGTCTTCTGTAGTTTGTTCGGAGTTAGTTGTATTTTGTATAGAAACTTACTCTGTTATTGACAAATTTTACAGAATATTTGAACAAAACGTGATTCCTTATTTTCGTGTTTATATATATATATATCTATATATTTGAGAATGCTCAATATTCATTTGGAATTGAAAGTATATGATTAAGATTGAGAACATATAAATCAAATTACATTGGAGTAAAGTACCCATATTTTTTAAAGATACATATTCCCCTTTAGGTATTTTATTCATAGTTTGGGTCTAAATTAGATTGTTCAGAAGTAATGTATTTAAAATATATGTATATCTCTAATATATATTTTAAATAATAAATCCCATATATATTTTTAACAGCTTACAAATTTATTATTTAAATCATATTTCTAATAATATGGGTACTATATTCAATCATTTTATATATAAAAAACTTATACAGTTAAGACAAGGTGGATTTTATTATTAAAACTATATATTTTTAAACTATTTTAATAATACTGATATTGTGTTAAATTGCCATATGTACCAACTCCTTAATTGTTAGGGAACATTAAATCTTATTATTTAAATTGTATTTTTAAACAAAATATATGCGATTTATAGATATATGAATTAAAATTCAAAGATATTATGGACAGCTCCACACATACGACCAAAAATTGTTATGATTAGGTTCAATATGTTTGTTCTGAATGTCATAATAGAAATTTTCTGATTTTCTCCACCAATAGAACTCCATTATATTAATAAAAAAATTAAAATTAATTTTCCTTAGATTTTGTTGATAGTGAATAGAATATTAATGATTGGATGCAACTTTATAAGACTAATAAGTAACAGAAATTGTAAAAACAAAAAGGTGCAGCCCTCCATCCTGGTGGGGTGGATTTGGAGTATGATTTTACAGGCAGGAACTCAGTTTTGGGATGAGCAAATGGCCACTGATCTTGCTGAAGGACGACTTGATGGCACTTCTTTTGACAGGTGTGTATGATATGGACAGGAAAGGTTGCATGAATAATTAAGCTGCACAGCTGAATGAACAGGGTAATTTGGTCCAATATGCCCATGTTTGCTTGTCTGCACAAACTTTTTCCGAATTAAGTTTGTTCTATTAGAATCTAAAGTACTAAAGGATCTTCCAGAAAACCTGAAATGCTGTTCATCACTCATTTGAATACAGTACCCAACACTTGCCTCCTATGTCTTCCACTCTTTACAATTTATTACATCACAGAAAGATAAATACAAAATATCCCATTGCATTTTGACCATGATACCTGCTTGGTCATATAAAAAGGAAATGACTTAGCACGTCATTTAGAGACTGTAGTGGGTTACTTGTTTGTTTTGTTCCCACCTTTTTGGAATGATTACTGATTCTTGGAATAATACAATTGTTAGGTACTGCATGGTGCTTTATGCAGGCATTGCTGCTGAAGCACTTATTTATGGTGAGGCAGAGGGTGGAGAGAATGATGAAAATCTCAGTATCTGTGTTCGCCTGCAACCCCCATTATCTGTAGCTGAGGTCACTCTCTAACTTATATACTTGGTGAATCTTTCATTGATGATATACTCACTTAGGTCCTTCGCCCCTTGTTACCTTGATTAGATGGCAAATCAAGCCAGATGGTCAGTTCTTCAGTCTTACAATCTGCTCAAGTGGTATAAACAAGCAGACAGAGCTTGCTATTAAAGCTTTGGAAAGTGGTGGTGGGCTTAGCACTGTGATTAGAAGCATCGAGGAAGCCATTTATGCGAATAGATGAACTGCAGCAGTTCATATTGGATCCGATATTTTTCACAAGGTAAATTCTTATAGGCTTTCCTTTTTATCTTGGTGTTTTCTTGGTTCATTTTTATTGGTGCGAAGTCAATAAAGATCTAAAGGAAACTCTCTTCCCTCAAAACGATATGTTGTGGCAAGTTAAGGTTTTCTAATTTTTTCAGCATTCTTGTTTAGCTCCATGTATTGTACAGATATGAAACTCTAGTTGCTAATGAAGTATCTTCCTGAATGAGCTCAGGACAGGGATATTTTACTCCTTTCTGCCCATTGTTGTCTCTTCACTGAAGTTTTGTTTGCCTAAATATGCAATATGTAGATATTTTGCTCTTCCATCTCCGAAGTGCAATTTTAATTACCAGAGGGACTATCACAATTTCACATATATAAATATATAAATATACCAATTACAGAAATTCATAATTCAGTCAGAGAAAAAGTTTTTAAAAAAGCATATAAAAGGCACGCACACTCCAAGGCTGTGTCTGTGTTGTAAAAGTTTAGTGTTAAAATTTTAGGTATTGGGTTTAGTGAAAAAGTGAAGAGAGATAATTTTTTATATTTTTTTGTAGTAAATAATAATAATTTGATGAGGAGAGAGAGATTATATTATAATATTTAATTGTGTTAAAGTTTTAGAGATGATAAAATTTTAGTACACAAACGCACCCTTGTCACGTGGGGCTGGGAACCGCTTATTAAATTAAATTAGGGCCACTCAAATAATGGGAACTATGGGTCCAGGTGACCGGGTCCAGGTGTCTTATCACTGGGCCCCTGTCCTACTGTTTCCCAACTTCCAAGCCGAAGAGTCGAGTTCTGTAGCTTGAGGTAAGGCCCTGGGTAACGTAGCTCCTAGTGGCCATGGCACAGCGTCAGGCTGGCGTCACAGAGCAGTCGCCACCCCCCTCTTCTCAGAACTAGCCGGCGTCATCCGGGTCCCAACGTAGCCGTCGGGGCTGGTTCCAAGTGGACAGTTACTTTTCATTTTTAATTTAATTTATTTTTTTTGATGTGTCCAAATTTATATATAAATTTGTGGCCTTATCTACTTAGAAATATCTCACTTAAATTTCTAGGACCCATATCCTAAGGAATGTAGGGCTGTCTCAGTTTTCAGCTGTAGCGTTGAATTACAAATAGGGCTGAGGTAATTAGAGTTGTTGAATCATCGTCTGATAGAGGCTTCCTAACTTCCGATATACGTATTCTCCAATCATTCAAAAAACTGGAAGGATAGCACAGCATCTCCAATGATCCGAACCTCCGAAACCAAAGGCACCGAAAAAGTCGAAGTAGGTGAAATCCGAATAACATGGGGGGGGGGGGGGGACGAGGCCGGCGTCGAGACGAGGAAAAAGGTGGAGAAGACGAACCACGTAGTCAACGAGCTAAAGGGAATCTTCAAGTAGCCCGAAGAAGTCAGGTTCAAAGTTCAAACCAATCTCATTTGGGCCGGATCGGGGCGGGGCCATCGAGTCGGACCAAATTTCAACCAGAAACTCATGAGGGTGGGTCGGATTCAAAATTTGACATTTGGCGAGAAAAATAAAAAATTAATATAAAGTTGAGATTCCCTGTGAGCTGTAGTTTTCGCAAGTAGTAGGTTGGTTAAAAGCCAAACCAAAAGCAAAAGAAGCCAGAAAAAAAAAATAAAAAAAGGCCGGCAATATCTTTTCTTATTGCTTTTCGTTGAAGCGAAAAAAGCAATAATAAAAAAAAAACAGAAGTAAATAATAGTTGAAACCTGTACAGTACATAATCCGAGGAGCCTGGGGCCCGGTGCAGAGGACGCAACTACCCTCGCCCCAGTGAGCCCCTGTGCTCTTTGGCATTTTCTCTCTCTGGACTCCATTTTGACTCCTCTACACTCATACTGTGGTGCTCTCTGTCTCTTCCACGAGTTTTTTTTGTATTTTATAATTTTTAGTTAGCTTTAGAGTTAGCTTTAGATCTACCAAATACGCAATGTCCTTGAAGAGCAATCTACCAACTACTGCCACTAGAGTCCTCCTTTGAACCTCTTTCTTCCGCTTCTTCTTCATAAAGAGAAGCCAAAAGAAAGTAAAAATCGAAGCAAAGAAGCTCTAACGCCTGTAGTCTTAAACCCTAGATCTGAGAATGCTGCAGGTCCGGCACCGGCGGGACTGCACACCTGCCACCGTGAAATGGCAGAACAAGGTAATTTCTTGACAATGCCGGAGGCGCTTTTGTTTCTAATTTTAGAGAATTGGATTATTTTGCTCACGAATGTCTTTCTTCTTGTTTTTTGTTTTTGTTTTTATACTGGAGTAGTTTAATGAGAATTTGGAGCAGTGGCCGCATCTGAACGAGCTGGTGCAGTGCTACACCGCCGACTGGGTGAAGAATGAGAACAAGTACGGCCACTACGAGAGCATCGGGACTGTGTCTTTTCAAAACCAGATATATGAGGGCCCCGATACTGATATCGAGACTGGTAATTTTGGCTTTCGGCTCGGACATGCCACTGCATTTGGTTAAGATTGGTTTCTGTTTAATTATGTTCATTGTAATTGCTTTTTCGTTTGGGAGGGGAAGGAAAATTGAATATCTTTCGTGTATTTCAAAACTATCTAAACATGCTGTGTATGTAGGAAAATATAGAACTTTCCGTAAAGTGTTTATTGACTTAAATGTTTAAGTAAAACCGTTTAAAATATACATATGAGATACGCTTATAAAAAAAATATACATATGAGATATATCTTGCCATAAATAGAATGGTGAAAAGTAGTTCACAGAAGAACTCATAGATGATTAAGTGGTTTGATTGTTGGAATAATATGTTTTCGTATGTAGAATGCATTCTACTGGACAAAACAGAGCCTTCTATGGAATTATTGCCTTTTTTCCACAGTTATATTTGAACGTTGTCCTTGGCAGGGAACTAATCTATGTATATATATTACTTTAGTTACGTATCAAAAAAAAAAATATATTACTTTAGTATTTATTCCGAGTGTCTGAAGTGATTTTGAACCATTGGCAGAAATGCGTCTTGCCAGTGCAAGGCGAACCAAGGGGGAAGAAGATGACGAGGTTCCTAGTACCTCAGGAAGGCAATTTTCAGAGGAGACCTCTGACGTGTCTGTCCCAAAGGTTGTATTTGTTCAAGTCTTGGGTTTCCAAACGTAGCACAAACCTTACTTCATTTCATTATTGTTTTGTTTATATTTTTGGAAACAAGCTACTCTAGTTCTTACTTTATTGCTTAGGTGCAGCTGTATTTGAATGTTTTCAATTTATTGATTATTTGCAGCATTTTGGTCCATCTCCCCTCCCTGCTTATGAACCAGCATTTGATTGGGAAAATGAGAGGTCGATGATATTTGGCCAAAGGATTTCAGAAGCTCCTATATCACAGTATGGCTCCCTTCTTTGTTGTTTATTTCCGCATTATTCAAGAATGAGTTCAAATAAAGAAAGTTATTGGGAGAACCAAAGTGCGGATCAGTTGTTGTAATATTGGCTATTTCTACTTTTATCATTTGGCCATGAATGGCAGTTTTAAAGTTGTATGAAGAGTATAATTTTTGCATGAGCCATTTAATTTGTTTTCTTTTCCCTATTAACTCTTTCTTTCTTTTCTTTGTTTCATTTTGGAATGGTCTTAGTGGTTTGAAGATCTCTGTTAAAGTTCTATCATTATCATTTCAAGCTGGGGTGGTGGGTAAGCGTTCTGCTTTTGGTATTGAATTATCATCTGGGAGTTGTGCTCTATGTTATGTTATTTTGTTTGATTTATTGAAGATTTCTGACTCAGAACTCTTTGTCCCTCTCTTTTTGTTTAGAGCCATTTTATGGTACAATTTGCTTATATAACAGGGAGAGAAGAGAAAAGTTATCAGAGGATTTCCATTTTCGTGTGTTACCTTCCGAAATACAGGATGTGAGTGTACGGCCAATTCAGCACGTATTTTTCAAAATGTCTCCATGCCTTTTTATGTTACCCAGAAGAGTAAATGTATCACTAAGGAACTTTAACTTTTTTTTTAAAAAAATTTGGTGGCACCTGCAGGCAAATGAACCACGAGGAATCTTCTATTTAGATGCTCCATCTTCGTCAGTTTGCCTGCTAATCCAGTTAGAAAAGCATGTCACAGAAGAAGGCGGGGTTACATCTTCTGTTTATTCCCGTAAAGAACCGGTATGGGAAAATACGCCTTCACATTTCTCTTTCTGGCTAGCTGCCTCTAACTGGTTCCTTCGTGCACTGATTTTTTTTTATTTGTCCGCTGGTAAATTGTGGGTGTCCCTTCTTTTTTATCCTTTCAATCTCCAAATTGGGGAATTTCGGGTTTCTTTTTGTTTGGTTGTTTTAAATTCAGTTATGTTATGTGTTGATAAAATAAGCCCCTGTATTTAACGTGGTGCTTACTTCTCTTAACTGTTGTAAGAATTCTGGTGCTAGATGTAGATATGAGGTTAGGGCTAGAGTTACTACACCTGCAGTCCCCATGCTCGTCTGGTCATTCATAATGTGCTGGAGTCTAATCTTGATCTCAGAATTCATATTTAGTCCTTACCCTTTTTTTCCTATATGTCCTGACACCTTGAAAAAACACATCCTTCTCGTGAATTATATTGGAATGACTTTGTTGGCTTCTCTCTCTACCTGCCTCCCTCCGGCCTCTCTCTGCCTCTCTCACTACCTCCATGACGATGGTTGTTATGATGTCACCACTCGTTCCCGTTCCCTTTTTTTTTTAATGCAAACTTCTTTTTTCATCTTTCACATTTTCATAGTCCATGAACAGGATCTATAAACACATAGAACAATGGATCCATACATCTTGGTCAGAGCATTACTTGATACAATATCTTCCCTTTTGTGTAGTGATTGTGTTATGTGTACCTGAACAGGTGCATTTGACTGAGAGAGAAAAGCAGAAACTGCAGGTGTGGTCTCAACTCATGCCTTACAGAGAATCCTTTGCTTGGGCAGTTGTTTCGCTGTTTGATAACAGCATCAGCGCCGCTTCTGGTGGGTCTGCTTCCCCAAGCAGCCCTCTTGCTCCTAGTGTTTCTGGGTCTGCTTCCCATGAGGGTGTGTTTGAGCCCAACGCAAAGGTCACACTAGATGGAAAGCTTGGTTATTCAAGTGGAAGCTCTGTTATGGTCGAAATATCAAAATTGACTAAAGTTAAGGAGAGCTATACTGAGGATTCTCTTCAGGTATGGAAGAGATTCATTTGTTTCTTTTAGGCTTATTCTCGTACCTTTTCAAGGTGCCTGTCATGGTAGTTGGGATATTTTACCTGAAAACTTTGGCTAATGGTACTACATGCTGATGAATTCATTTGGATTACCTGACCTTTGCTTGTTGGTTCCCCTTGTGGTGTTGAAAACATTATTGGCATCATACATTTGCTTACTTAAAGCATTGAGATCTTTATTTCCACCTTCTTTCTCTCATGGCACATGTATGCCATCTCTATGACTTAATTACATTCTTTTTTTTTGATAAGCAAGTCAATCTTATTAGAAAAAGTGAAGATAGTACAAGAGACTATACTGAAATCACTAGTTCAAACAAGCAGCAAAACTAATAAAATCAACAAAATCAGCAAAGGGGCAGCCTAACAACGCATCAGCCCAACATAAAAGAGAAAATAACATAAGACCCTGCAACTTAACCAAGGACAAAGAACAGCCTTCAAAACATCTATTATTCCGCTCCTTCCAAAGGCTCCACCAAACACAAGAGGGAATCAACCTCCAAATAGCCTTAGCGAAGGGGTTAGAGAACTTCCTCTTCCAACTCCACATCACATTCACCACCTTCTCAGGCATAACCCAATGAAAATTAATAATACTAAGAACATGATTCCAAGGCCCACGCACCACGGGGCAATGAAGAAGCACATGATCAACTGATTCTCCGTTACACCGACAAAGATAACACCAATCAGCGATGTACACTCCCTTTCTCCGAAGATTACATTCTCTAATTGCTTATGCACTTACCCTAACTTTTATCACCCATGTTTCTTCTAATTTCTTTTTCTTATTTGTGATGTTAGTTTAGTGATCTTTTTATTGGGTCTCATTGAAATGGTAGATAATTTTGGGTCTTTAATTATTTTGTTCAGCCTCTTGGGCACCTTATGTCATCTTGGGGTGTTCGTGCCATCGGCCCAAACAAAAAAAAAATTCTTAATAGATTTTAGCACTTTGATGGTTTTTTTTTTCTTGGGGCCCAAAAGGCCCAAACATCATGCGACATTTGGGGACAAATATAATTTTTTAAATGTACATCGGAGTCGGCTCTATGGAGTCCAAATCTGAGTCCGACTTAAGTTGGAAATTTTTTAAACTCCCGACTCTGACAAACCCGACTTTCGGGTCCGAGTCGGTTTCAGAGTCATTTGCACAGCGCTAATGTCATCAACAGGGAACTGGATGGACTTCGCAAGATTGCTATGATACTACGGTTCAAAACAGTTATTCTTGAGCTTTAACTACTAATTTGCTATGTCCTAAGGAGTAACATTTCAGGAGATAGACATTGCAGAAAGATGTGAAATGTCCTTTAGAAAAAACTCAAGCAAAAATGTTCAATAGTTTTTTTTTTTGATAAGTAACCAATCTCATTAGAAAAAAGTGAGAACAGTACAAAGTGCTATACCGAAATCACTTAATCTAAACAAACCAAAAAACTAAGAAAATCATTAAAATCAACAAAAGGACAACCAAGCACCACATTAGCCCAACTAAAAAGGGAAATTAACACAAGTTCTTGCATCTTCACCAAAGACAATGAACAATTCTCAAAACATCTACTATTCCGTTCCCTCCAAAGACACCACCAAATGCATGAAGGAATCATTCTCCAAATAGCCTTGGCAATCGGATTGGACAACCTCCTACTCCAACTCCACAACACTCCCGAAACGTTCTCCGGCATTACCCACTGAAAATTTGTAATTCCCAGCACATGATTCCAAATCCCCCTCGAGAACGGACAATGGAGGAGCACATGGTCAACCGACTCCCCATTCTCACAACAAAGATATCCCCAATCTGCAATATAGATACCTTGCCTCCGAAGATTATCCGACGTAAGAATCTTCCCATGCGTAGCCTCCCACACAAAGAAAGACACCTTCAAAGGGCACTTCGTCTTCCAAACTCCTTTCCAAGGGAAGTTAGCTCTGCTCCTACTGACAACGGAAGAATACATAGACTTAACCGTAAAAGAACCATTTTTGGAGCCAGTCCATGCCATCTTATCATCCTCCCCCCTCCGAATCGCTGTCCCATACAACTTAGAGAAAAACGCGGAGAACTCCTCCAACTCCCAATCATTAGCTGATCTAACAAAGGAAACATTCCACGCAACTATACCATCATTTACCGCCACATACTCCGCCACCGTAGCCTCCTTATTAAGAGCCAAAGAATAGACCACCGGAAAAGCCAAAGACAAAGGAATATCTCCACACCAAACGTCTTGTCAAAAACTAACCCTAACACCACTCCCCACCACATACTTGAGAGACTTACTGAAGACCTCCCACCCTTTGGAGATGAACCTCCAAAGGCTAACACCATACGGTCCCCGGAGAGAACGTGATCTCCAATCACCCACACAGCTCCCATATTTAGCAGCAATGACAAGCCGCCAAAGCCTATCTCTCTCATGAGCAAAACGCCACAGCCACTTACTCAACAGAGCCTTATTGAACATGGATAAACTGCGGATCCCCAAACCCCCAGCATGATGGGGAGAGCACACCAGCTCCCACCTCACAAGATGAAACTTATGCACAGTCTCATCGCTGCCCCATAGGAAATCTCTCTGAATCTTTTCCAATCGCTTAGCCACAGCAACCGGTATAGGGAATAAAGAAAGGAAATAAGTCGGTAGGCATGAAAGAGTAGATTTAATGAGGGTAAGTCTACCCCCCTTAGAGAGATACATCCTCTTCCAACCCGCAAGTCTTCTTTCCATCCGTTCAATGATCTCGTCCCAAATTTGAACACACTTGAAGCTTGCCCCCAACGAAAGACCCAAGTATTTGAATGGGAGCGAGGACACCCCACATTGCATAATTCCCGCCAATTCCTGAACATTATCAACCCTACCAATGGGAATAACTTCGGACTTCGACAAATTGATTCGAAGGCCAGAAACAGCCTCAAAACACAGAAGAAGACATCTAATACTCCTGAACTGGCGGGCATCCGCACCACATAGCACCAAAGTATCATCCGCGAAAAGCAAGTGAGATATGCATACGCTTCCCCCAGAACCCCCTCCAACCATAAACCCCTCTAAGCTTCCATGCTCGACCACTCTCCCCAACATACGGCTAAAAGCTTCCATGACAATAACAAACAAAAGGGGAGAGAGGGGGTCCCCTTGCCGTAAACCACGGGAACTACCGAAAAAACCCTCCGGACACCCATTAACCATCACTGAAAACCTCACCGTCGATATGCAAAAATAGATCCACCTACACCATTTTTCATTGAATCCACATCTGCGGAGAAGATACATAAGGAACTTCCAATTAACATGATCATACGCTTTCTGCACATCTAACTTACAAAGCATTCCCGGCACCCCAGATCTCAACCGCGAATCAATACATTCATTAGCAATGAGAACCGAGTCCAGAATCTGTCTTCCCTCGACAAAAGCATTCTGAGAGGGTGAAATAATCTTATCAAGAACAAGCTTCAGCCTATTAGCCAACACCTTGGCTAAAATCTTGTAAATGCCCCCCACCAAACTGATAGGGCGAAAATCCTTAAGAGCAACCGCCCCCGGCTTCTTAGGAATGAGGACAATAAAAGAAGAGTTCAGGCTCCGCACGAACCTCCCATCCCTAGCAAACTCATTAAACATTGCCATAACATCCATCTTAATAATCCCCCAGCAAGCTTGAAAAAAAGCCAATGAGAACCCATCCGGGCCAGGAGCCTTATCTCCATTGAGACTATGAACCACCATAGTCACCTCCTCCTCATCAAAAGGTCTCTCAATCCACTCCGCGTCAACCTCCGAAATCCTCTCAAACTCCAACCCATCCAAAGTGGGCCTCCACGCATAGGGTTCTTCATATAAAGAAGAGTAAAAATCAACGATCTCCGCAGAGATCCCTGCTGGATCCTCCACAACTTCCCCCTCCACCTCTAATCTTGAAATCAAGTTCGCCCTTCTATTAGAGTTTGCCACTCTATGAAAGAACTTAGTACACCGATCGCCCTCCTTGAGCCAAAGAGCTCTAGACTTCTGCCTCCAACACGTCTCCTCCATAGAAATTAAATTTTCCAGCTCCCTGGAAACCTCCAACCTCCGAACCCTACCTGCCTCATCTATAGTGCCTCCCTCATCCGCTCCATCCAGCATATCAAGCTCAACCAAAAGATTCGACTTCCTAACCCCCAAGTCACCAAACACGTTCAATAGTAAGGATAGCTTTACCTTTCATGAGCAGAAGCAAGTTATTAGGCGAAAGCCTGGGCAGAACCAGTGTAAAAGTTTTCCTGCATGTTGCTCCTTGGTGCTAATTTATTTGTGTTTTCACACAAGAACTAGTTCTAAATGAAGGGTTTTGCAACCACTATGAACTCAAGACCTATGTGCGGAACTAAATTGATTTTGATATTTTTAGACTTTCTTTGTTTAGTTTTTCGTGATAACTAGGACTTTTTAAGTCCACTTTTTGTGGTGCCTGGAGAATTCATCAGCATATTTTTCTTTTCTCTTTTTCCATCTTCTGGTTTGGAGAGATTTGCGGGGGGAATGGTTCGTGTAGACTACATCGTTGAGGCTGTACATGGTGGAGGCTATTGGAGCGTACATTTTACAAATGAGCAAAAGGAAAGTCATGAAAGCTTCATTTTAATAATATGAAACCCAATAGAGGAGCATAAGTGGAATCTGCTAGCAATCCATCTTGGAGGCTACCCTCTAATTGTTTTAAAGGCATCATTCTTGAGGGTTGTTAAGGAGCACAATGAATGGTTGAGCTAAATGTTGATCTGTTGAATATATAACACCAGGGACTGGTATCCAGTCTTGATAACTACTGCATCAATCTTTCTCACCAGAGCTCCAGCGAAGCAGCTTTACCTGAGTTAACCAGAGTTAATTACCTGGCTAGCGTGCTCTTGGTAAAATAATATCTCATTAATACTAATTTCAATACACCTGGAAAGCTGCTAATCTACCAATACTGGTTTCTTCTAGTATTTGAATTTGTTGGTAAATAAAGTCATTGATAGTTGAAAAGGTGATTCTTAGTATGATCTAATGGGATCAATGCCAAAGTAATGTCAGTTTCAGCCGATATTTGTGTGTCAGTATTTATAGCTGGACACGTGAGTATTTGCGAATATGTTAGTCGATTGCATGTGAATGAATTTTGTAGCTATGTGCAGGTACATGAACAGCCTAGTACGGCGACTAACCAGTCCATTCATTGCATTTATTGTCTTCAATAAGATATTGCATGATGCTCTATCGAATTCTTTGTCCCCCTTCCGATCTGTTGGCATAGTGTTTTTCTGTTTTCCTCCGTTCAATTCCCTCAGATTTTTTTTCTTGATTTTGAATGTAAGCATGTGCAGTCCCCTTTCTCATGTATCATTAAAAAGGTTCATTAATCTCCTGCTCAATTTTTTCCAACCGAATTTTGTTATTTTATGTTTATCATTTTGCTGGTGATGGTGCCTTCTAATATTTCATGTTCTCTTCATTTTCTTCTTATGTATGTATAGGATCCAAAGCGGAAGGTTCATAAACCAGTGAAGGGTGTTTTGAGACTGGAAATCGAGAAGCACCAGATTGGGCATACTGACTTGGAAAATATATCAGAGAGTGGGAGTGTGACCAATGATTCTGTTGACCCTGGGGACCGTATTGTTGATTCCGCATTTAGAAAGTTCCCCAGTAATGGTTCTGAAGGGCCTCAGAGTAGCAATTCAAAGTGGAATTTATATGGTGGGAAAGAATTCTCTGGAACCCATGAAAATCCTGATTTCACCGAGGATGACGTAAGTATAAGGCCTGTGTTTTCTAATTTGTGTTCAAATGGTAAGAGTCCCTCTGGGAAAATCTGTAACCATTTGATCCGGATTGAAATGCCATGAATATTTCCCATAAACTGTTTAGACATGCTCTTGTACTTGACATGGTGGTTTGATCATGATTGAATCATCATGGATGTTGAAATGGACTCCCCTTTCAATCCACATGGAGCCTCCCATGCGTACTTACGTTTATGGTTGAACTCGGTTGTCTTGGACCTTTTGTTTACCAGCTTGCAATTATTTGTGTGCATAATCATATTAAAATAGTCATTTGTGATGCCTCATCTATCTGAGGTGGATAGATCTATCCATTGATTTAGTTAGAACTTCAGAGATTTTTATCTCAAACTAGTAAAAGCCTTTTTGATACTTTCCGAAAAGAAAAGCAGTGAATAGTCTTTGGAAAAAAAAAGAATGGCATCTCATCCCCCCATAAAAAAGGGGTGGATTTTAGGACTATTGGGTTTATCCTATATGTGTGCATAAGTTGTTTTCGGCTCTTGAAATTTTTTTTATTAAAACAAATAGCATATTTATATTCCACCTAATACATCCAAATGCTAGAAAGCCTCAGTTAGATGAAGCTCATTTGCAGTTTTTTCTTTTGGCTGATTGCTTATTGGTGGGATAATTCCACATGTTGGAGCTGCATGAAAATTGAATTGACTCTTGTTTGGTGAGCCTCTATGAAACAGCTTGCTTCATTTGCCTCGATGACATTGATGTGAATGGATGTCACCTGTTCTTGGAATGTATACTGAAAATTCCATCGTGTGGAGTTTCGATGTTAATTGAAACATGTTCAGTCAAATTTTCTTTTTGGTTGTCTTTGTGCACATTTTTTTTCCTTATATGGCTAGGTTGATTAACTTGCAGTTCCAAGCTTTTGACTTCCGCACTACAACGAGAAATGAGCCTTTCCTGCAGCTTTTTCACTGTCTGTATGTATATCCCATGACAGTTAGTCTAAGTCGGAAGAGAAATTTATTCATACGGGTTGAACTAAGAGAGGATGATGCTGACGTTCGTAGACAGCCTTTAGAGGTAAATGTGTCTCAATCATTGTTATATATAAATATATAAATTGAAAGCTGGATGTTTTCTGACCTTCATTTTGTATTGGCATCTGCAACAAATTTGATTAGGCAATGTATCCGAGGGAGCCAGGTAATACACTTCAGAAGTGGGTCAACACTCAAATTGCTGTTGGGGCTAGGGTGGCCTGTTACCACGACGAGATGAAACTTTCCCTCCCTGCTATCTGGACGCCAACACATCACCTTTTATTCACATTTTTCCATATCGATCTTCAGACAAAACTAGAAGCTCCAAAACCAGTAAGTTGGTTTGTGTCTTGTATTTCAGAATAATGCTTGATTTTGCGATAACACTTTGATTGTTTTTGTATTTGCACAGTGTGGGTTGTCGGTCCGCTCAGTTTTGTAATATCTTCTCCATAGATATAAAATTTTAGAATTAATTTTGCAGGTGGTGGTTGGGTATGCGTCACTTCCATTATCCACGCATGCTCAGTATGTATCTTCTTTGAAAAGAGTCAAAATTTTCTTTTGTTTTTCCATTTTACTGCTGTTGCTTTGGTGATTCCTTTAGTACATGTTTACTTACATCATATACATGCCTCTGTATGGTATGAGCAATTCATCGTTTTGAAAAGAGTCAAAATTTTCTTTTCTAATTTTCATGGACTACTACGCCATAATTAACTAGATCCCAATTGATACCAAATAATGGGCTATACTTGTAGATGCATGAGCAGTTCAAATTAACTGTTTCTACCCTTGAATTAGAGACATTTGTAAAACTTCCTTACCAGGAACACCCATAGGGAGGTATTCAGGGATGAGTTTTGAGGTCTTACGTGCTTGTTAGCAATTGACTATATCTATGCCCCATATCGTATACAATTTCAGCTTCCTGCTTTTGTAAAGATTATTAGCGTATATAGTATATGTTTCAGATGTGTGAAAGAAATAAGATACGGTTAAGTCATTGACTTGGGGGAGGAAAGGGGCAGCTGATGCACAGGAGGAAATCTGGGTTGGGCAAATGAGAGACAAAAAGAGAATTAGATTCAAGTCAAAAGATAATGAACTGAATTCAAAGTCATCCCATAACATCTTCAAGGGAGTGCATGCGACATTCTTACATAGTGAAAGTTTGCTCCCTAAGGAAGGAATCTCCACATTCAATAAGAAGTGAAAATGTAAGCCTTGGGGCCAATTAATAAAGATGCTGCTGGAAAGGGTTCTGAACCTTATTTTTTCCTTTCTGGTTTGGGTGAATTCGAAAGCCATTTTGTTTTCTGTGTTTCAAAACATTTGATCTTGTCAAAGTAGGTTATTCTTAAGCAATAATGGTTCTGTTCAACTCAGGTTGCGGTCTGAAATTTCCTTGCCAATTATGAGGGAGTTGGTTCCACATTATCTCCAGGACACAGGAAAGGTATGTTTCGCAGAACACTTTCTATTGTTATTTAAAAATGTTGCCTTTCTTGTTTAATACATGCATGTGATCTGCCTTCATTATTTCTCTTTTGATGTAACCCTTTTGGGTGCAAGTCTAACCACGTTTGAGTTGATGGCTACTAAGTTGACACCTGACTATTGACTGGTTGTTTGAGTGTTAAAATTTTGGGGTGTTGGAGTTGGTGAAAAATTGAAGATAGATGATTTCAATGAATTTTTTATATTTATTTGTAGTGAAAATGGATGATTTGATGGGGAGATAATAAGTTTTTGTATTCATTTTATTAGGGGCACCCAAAATTTGGCCCCCAATTTCTCGCTCTCCATCTTGCTTTCTTTCAAGTTTATCCTGATTTCATTCTTGTTTTCTAGAGTACGAAATTTCTTATTTGTATATTGCTTCCACCTGAATGTATGAATAGACAAACATTTCTTCGGTTCGATATTTTATTTCTGCTGTATTGGGTTTGCATGTGAAAATTTATTCCTGTATTTATCTGCTAGCTGTCATATATTTTTGGTCTCATTTTCATGATTGCTATGTCCGCACAAATAACTTTGTGATTTTTTGTGTACTCTCCTGCATTTACATAGGTCAGTAGTTATAACAGTTATTTCGAAGTTGTAACTCCATTGTGGGTCATTTTTTAGATATTTTGTTTTCTGACCTGACATTGCCCTTCATTATTGTCTATTTGTGAAGGAGAGGCTGGATTATTTGGAAGATGGGAAAAGTGTCTTTAAACTTCGCTTAAGGCTGTGCTCATCTTTATACCCTGTCAATGAGCGCATCAGAGACATTTTTCTTGAATATGATAGACACACTCTGCAAACAAGACCACCTTGGGGTTCTGAACTCCTAGAGGTATGGTTCTAACTTCTAATATATGCTTCATCTTTTTATTTTATTTTTGGGTTTTGATTGTGGTAGAAAACAACCTGGATCAGGATCTTTGTAAGTCTGGGTTAACACTATTATATGAGTTTCAGTTCCAGTTGGATGGGTGTCAAAATACGGCTACCTGGCTCCTCCAGAGCCTACAGCTGCAAAGTTCATGTGAATTCGGCCTTCCATTCCCATGCACCTTCCAAAAATGTATGTGGAAAATCTAGTGGGCAAGTCTGGAGGCTGAAAAAGGGCTGGATGGCCCTTCAATGACCAAGCAGGCCTGGCAGGCGCTGCCTCCATACTGGAAGACATTTTTTGGACGAACAATTGTAATGTCTATTCTTGAAGGTTTGAAAAATATGAAAAAGCTAGCCCTTGGAAGCTCTCACCAGTCTTGCTTTAGCTTAGACTCCCAAAAGGCTAGATGTGAGACCCAAAAAGCTCCCTGGCATTGGATGTGCCTTTCTGAGCCACGAAATAAGCATCCACTTTTGAAATGACACATAGTACTCTGAAGTCCTTTCCTATAAAGGGTGTAGAGGACACTTGGAGCTAGTGTTCCTATCAATTATAGGAGTCTTCCGAGAAAATCAATGGAGAATATCCCATGACTCCTGGGAAGACATTGCCTTTCGTTGGAAAGATAAACAAATCAATAATTGACTCTTCATAAAATTTGGTTCTTCTGATTCCCCTCTTCTTCAAGGGAGTAGAACAGCCATAGGATAGAAACTTGACAATATGTTCTCGTGGGATCTCAATGTACTTCATCACACCCCTTGCTTCATCTCTCTGGTCAGTGATTGTTAAGTTGCAACCATAAAGTTGTCGCTACAAAAAAGAAAAAATAAATGTCCAATGAACAGGAAGAGAAAACTTGAAATGGGATGGGATCTGTTCTATAGGTTCTTGCTTTTGTGCACTTGAGTTCTAAGGAGTTTGGAACCAAAGTGTGGTGGATGAGTGGGGCACACTCTCAGAATGATGAACGCCTTGTGGTCCAAATCTGGGTTCTGTTGCTGTATGGTACAGACTACCCAACTTTTATGACAAGAGATATACTGTGTGGGTATTTAGAAGTTGAGAGGCTTTATCGAAACGCGTGATTCCAATATGTGCTGATTCTCTGTGCAGGCCATTAACAGTTTGAAGAATGTTGATTCTACGGCTTTGCTTCAGTTTCTTCATCCAATTTTGAATATGCTTCTCCATCTTATAGGCAGTGGTGGAGAGACCCTCCAGGTTTTTGAAAATTCTACCAGTGGTTTTATTATTTGTTTTTCTTGTTAGTGAATTTTAAGATCCCCATTTTATTGTGTGTTGGTTTCCTATTTGCCTTGATGTCTTTGCATTGGTGTTAAGATTGGTTTTCACTACTCTCTTGGCTCTTTGCTTTGTTTTCATCTAATTCTCTGCTTTTATTTTTGCTTTCAGGTTGCAGCCTTCAGAGCCATGGTTAATATTGTCACTCGGTATGTGTTTCATTAAGTTTGATGCTTACACATAGGTCAGAATTGTAGCCTATTCTATATGGTAGACACCAGTGGAGGTACTTGTCTGAGACAACTGATGAATTGAAACAAGAATAATACATGATTAAACATCAGCTCTCAAAGATGTTCATACTTTTGACTTGTAAAATAGAAAAGATGTTCATACTTTTGATCGCAGTATAAACCATTCTTCTTTAATTTCTGTATGTGAAATAGGTAGGACTTACTTTTGCTTTAAGTTAGTACATGTATAAGTGTGAGTAGCTTTTTTTTTCGTGTCCATCTTTCCTCTAATTCTATGATAGCCTTGCTTGATTCATGCTTGAACTGTCTGTATTGGTCTTTTTTTTTTACAGGGTGCAGCAGGAATCAGTTGATGATGCCGAAAGAAACCATTTTCTAGTTAACTATGTGGATTATGCTTTTGATGACTTTGAGGGGCGCCAACCACCGGTATATCCTGGTTTGTCCACTGTCTGGGGAAGCTTGGCTCGAAGTAAGGTAAGTCATCCCTCTAGACACTATCAATTGTAAGTTGTTAGAAAGTGGTCATCATTTTCACCACTGGGTTGGTATATTAGTCAAAGTTTACTCCCATGTGGTTGGTTGATAGGAAATCATTGGTTCCAGTCTCTATAGGCATGATCTTTAGGGAACTAGATCATGCTTCTCATGTTTGCCGACTGGGTTCTTTATTGCTGTGCCTCTGTTGGGGCTGGAGTTAGACTATGGCTTGACCTGTTTTAATGGAATACCTGAGGTTTTCCCCCATTAACCCTGCTTTGTGGCTCTCCACAAGCCCATCTAGACCCCTTCTTAGGGCTTCTCTAGTATTTATGTATGTTATGATAGTCAACCCAGGTAGGGAGTCCCAACCTCTGGTCTCCCTCCCTTTGCCTTTTTTCCCTAGGAAAAAAGAAAAGGGTCATCATCTTTCTTATTGTTATTGTTCTGAATGTAAAATTGTCTCTGCCTTTTTAATATATATTTTTCATATAAAATGCCGCATTTATGGTGTCCGAGAGATTCTGCCTGTTGCAAAAGAAAAAAATAATACTTGCACTTAAAAGAAGCTACAAGGTGTTTCCTAACTGGCTGTTGCTCAACTAAACGTTACACTGTTCAACTAACTGGCTATTGTTCTATGTAGCTGAAAACAATATGTTCACCCATCAAGTTTCTGGAGTCTTCAATTCCTTCTAGCTTCACTTAAATAATTTCCATTCCAAGACCATTGGTGGCATACAAGAAAATTTAAATTTACAGTTCTGTGTGCGGATTAAAGATAAATGACCGAGGGTTGATAGGATCCTGCCGCAACTCAGATTGCCTGAAAAAGGGGGGGGGGGTTGAATAACCTCACGCTTGAATTTTGTATATGTTACTGCTAGTTGAGTATGTATATTACATGCAGCAATGATTCACATGCCAGTTTTACAAATTTGTCCTGTGGGTCATTCTCGACAAAAGAGCAAAGCTTCATTTCGGTGCATCTTTGTGTCCATCTTGGAAATGGAAAACATTATTGAAATATCAAAACAATCAGTGCAACTTTTTGTTCCTCTTTCCTTTTCCGTCTTTCCCTATCGGCATCTTCTTTTGTTGACCAGAACAATTTAGCATGGTAGTACATTAATTCCATGCCATACTGATTTGCATGTGACTTTTACATGTTTGTCCTGGTGTTCAACCTTGACCAAGAAACAGAAATTCGTTTCACTGTGATGTTTTGGTCAGTTTGAAAGTGGAAGTGTTTCAGAAATTCTGATTAGCATGCTGACTTAGTGAAATTTCTGAAATCCATTAGTTGTCTGCTGTTTGAAATAAAACACTCCAGGTGATCATCAAACACCCTTGAAAAAACAGGTGCGGCTATGTTTTTTTTTTGAGAGAAATTATGAGGTGATAGGAGCCAGGCTGTTTTATTAGGTTTTAGTTCTCCCCAATGCAAAACACTTAAGATCATCTTTTTTTTTTGCAAAATTAAAATCTTGAAACACATTTCAAATATCCATTTTGTATCCTTTTTATTTGTCTGATGCTGCAATTGAAGGTAGTAATTAATAATCTGTGTTCGATTGCTTGTCTAGTAAAAAGTTGAAGAATTACAACTCCAATCAATTTCCTAATTGGCATGTAAGACAGGAATCTCAAATCCAACCCTATCATTTCTTTTTGTGTGACTGCTAAACATGTATACTTAATGCATCTCACAGTAATGGTCTTCTATTTTTTTTTTAGTATGGCCCCAAAATATTGTCTCTGTTATAGAAGCAATTTTTAATACTTTTCCTATCTTAGCCTTTACTTGATTTTAAAAGTCAATGCCTCAGCTGTATATGTAGAGTTAAAACCAATCATTTGCTTTGTCCGTGTTTAAATCAAATAAGGAAGTTAAATAAAATTATTCATTTCTAATTATATTTATGGTGTAATAAAACTCCACGGAAGATAGAACTATGCCCAGTGAAAAGCAGGATATTATCAACAATACGGCACAGATTGTCATCCAAAAATATGATTTTCTGTCACCTCAATGTTGATTTTCTTCATTTTAACTGTGACTATAATTGTAAAGAATTCCATTGTCAGGTTTACAAGATACAGAGTCAACAATTATAAAATTGTTTTGACCAGTGGAAGTTCACTTTTGGAATATAGCGTAATTAAAGTTCGAGAAATGACTAATAGAATATAAGAGGAAAAAAGAAACAATTGTCTACTATTTTTGGGATGCCAATCGAAAGCAATTTCTGGACAAGAATATAAAGGTTTGCACTAACGCTATTACCTTGAAAAGCAAGTCATACTATCAAATAGAAACTCTAGGATTGATGAAATATCCAAGAAACTAAATCTATATGTAGCTAGGAAAAACTATTTTATTGACTTGTGGAGGTTAGTTGCTATATTTATCCATTTAGTTTTCTATTTTGAGCAGTAAAACATTTTTGTGCAGGCTAAAGGCTACCGTGTTGGACCTGTGTATGATGATGTTTTGGCAATGGCTTGGTTTTTCCTTGAGCTGATTGTCAAGTCAATGGCATTGGAGAAGACTCGTCTTTTCTATCATACTGTTCCCACAGGTATATTTAAAATTCTAGGAAACCTATTCATGCCATCTCCTATGATTCCTCTTGCTTATAACCATCTGTTTCTGTGTTAGTACTTACACAAGTGATCTTTTACTAAGAAAGAGCTGTTGTCTATAGAAATTGTATCCTACTTGTGGATCAACAGTTATTAAGAATACTGCAATACCAGAACCATGAAGACTTTATGTTAGGAAATGTAATCAGAAGGTATCATGTGTCGTGGAAAAATAAATTTTCTAACCGTGGTTTGATTTGTGGGAAAGATTATACCATGTCTTACAATTGATGCAACGTTTATAGAGCAACTATTGTCTGAAGAGAAGAAACAATTATTGTTCATACACTGTTTCTACTGTAGAGGAATGGCTAAGTGGCAATGTTCATTTTCATTAGCCAAATTTTGTTAAAAAAAGAAGATTAGAAGACACAGTACAAAGGACTATACAGAGACCCCTAAACGATACAAGCTAAGAAACTAAGAAAATCTGGATCATCCAAAAAGGGAGATCATTCAATGGTCCTGCTAGCAAACCATACTTGCGATACTTTTTTAATGAGCTTAATAGTATTTTCTAAATTTGTGAATGATGTATCCTTTGGAATTGCAATTGTTCCTGTTCTACAGATGAAGATATCCCGCCAATGCAATTGAAAGAAGGCGTTTTTAGATGCATAATGCAGTTGTATGATTGCCTTCTTACAGAAGTGCATGAGCGTTGTAAGAAGGGTTTGAGCTTAGCGAAACGCTTAAATAGCAGTTTGGCCTTCTTTTGTTATGATCTTTTGTCCATCATTGAACCTCGCCAAGTTTTTGAATTGGTATGCTTTCTGCTTAATTCTGGTGTTTAATCTTTGTGTTTCTAAGGATTCTTCTGTCAGCCTGTTTGAAACATAGGCTGAGTGATGGATCTGCCATCTTATCTTTTGCGTATTATTGTTTTTATGGACTGTGTTGCATTAATAATCTCTATTTTGTGGATGGACTTTGTATTATCTGAAGAATCATAGGTCTTTCATCATATTTATACTTTAGTAAAGAAGTTAATAAGAGCAATTTATATAGTATGCATGCTCATCCAACACATTCATGTTTAAAACAAAAATGCGCAAACTTCTCTAAAAAAGTAAAATGGGTTACCACATTCAGGGGATGCCCGAGGCTCCCAGCTGTCATGTTGTGACAGTTGGTGGAGTTAAGAGTGTAATTGGCAGAAGAACTTAGGGGCCTAATGTGCACCTCTACTTGACTTAATGCACAAACCAAAGAGCTGGCATGTTTGAAGTCTCATGCTATGTTTATTGCGTGTTTTATTTTTGGTGATTGTTTCAACTCCATTTTTAACAGTGCCGAGCTTGTGGTTAAAATATTGTATTTAAATCGTGGCCAAATTTTAAATTTTTGGAATTTGTTGAATCCTCAGGGACATGCCGTAATTCCTTTTTGTTTTTTTTTTGTACAATCCACACAGTTGTTTAATGCGAACAAGTGTATCTGCAATGGGATATGTCATGACGACCTTTGAGTGGACATAAAAGGAACTGAATTGTCAAAAATAGATACAGAAACCTACCTTTGTTATATGGTAATGGAAAATATGATTTTTTGACAGCTGTACTCAACCAATTGGCTCTTTTAACCCAAAATAGTGGGCTTTGTTGTTGCTGTTCTTCATTGCTATTTTCTACTTTCCCTATTACCTTTACATTTGTATTCCATGTGCTGCAGGTATCCTTGTACGTGGACAAGTTTTCTGGGGTTTGTCAATCAGTACTCCATGACTGCAAGCTTACATTTTTGCAGATTATATGTGATCATGACCTTTTTGTGGAAATGCCTGGGAGAGACCCTTCGGATAGGTTAGTCATCATGCAAAACACTTCTTATTTGGTACTTCATCACTTTTATATTGATGACTGGGGGGAACTAAACATGAATTTAGTGCTTCCAAGTAGCAAAAATTTCTAGGGATGGAACTTGTTCATTTGATATAGTTTATGCAGGTGCTGTTCTTTGTTCTAGTGGCTCCATATATCTTGTGAATGATTCTATCTATGCATGGGGTATTGCAATAATTCTGATTTGCTACATTTGTGAGCTGTCCAAGATTGGTTGCAATCTGATATGCTAGTCTTTGAAACCATATCATGCCACCATTTTTTGAGCTTTTGAGTGCAATAAAAGAACAGATAGAAATGTGGAAATAAACACTCGATATGCATTTTTCGTGAGTAGTAAGATCCGCCATTTCACAAGCTTGATATTCCTCCAGTATTGAGCCTTGGCAATTGCTTTATTGTGTTTAGTTCAATGTTTTATACCCATTAATTTTGTGAATCAGATTATTCAAAATGTATGAGTATATTTCTCTGTTCCACAGATATTTTCTTGTTTGATAAGTCAAATGTAAAGATTCATGTAGTCTTAAATTATGATTACTTGTATGGTTATTGTTTTTTTTTGATAAGTAAGTCAATCTCATTAGAAATAGTGAAAACAGTACAAAGGTTATACCGGAATCACTGATCCAAACAAGCAAGAAAGCTAAGAAAATCATCTAAATCCACAAAAGGGCATCTAAGCATAGAATTAGCCCAACAAAAAAGGGAAAACAACAAAGCCCCCTGCAATCTGTCAAGAGACAAGGAACAGTCTTCAAAACATCTACTATTGCGCTCCCTCCAAAGACACCACCAAATACAGGATGGTATCAATCTCCAGATAGCCTTCGCGATTGGATTGGAAAACTTTCTCTTCCAACACCATAGCACTTCCACCACCTTCTCAGGCATAACCCAATGAAAATTCAGAAGACAGAGCACATGAGACCACAACCCCCGCGCTAAAGGGCAATGCAACAAAACATGGTCAACAGACTCCCCGTCACATCTACATAAGAAGCATCAATCCACAACATACAACATGGTTATTGTTGTATCTGTGAAGAAGAGAATGAAGCATTTATGTCTTAGGGATGCAAGATGAAGTCACTGGCTTCCTATACCCTTTCCTTTTCATTTCTGTACTAACTGGTATTGTATTTTATTTGTGAAAGTAAGGTATCGATGAAAGCCATAAAACAGTGTGCACTATTTTGTGGTGATAGACCCATTGAGAAAAAGCCCAAAAAGGTATGAAGGGCTGGCAGAAAGGTTTGAAGTATAACATCATAGTGTGTCCTGAAAGAAGCAATCAAAATAGTTAGTAGCATCTTTATTGATGATGTATCACATTCCTGCTAATTATTTCCTAGATTTATGGTTGTCCTTATTACAGATGTTGGAAATTTGAAAAAAAAAAACAAAAAAAGAGAATGATTCTTTTGCACTCCCTTTATCCTTACAGTGAAAGCTAACAGCAATTTATCAATCTGAAACACTCATCTTTATTGATGATGTATCACATTCCTGCTAATTATTTCCTAGATTTATGATTGTCCTTATTATAGATGTTGGAAATTTTGAAAGCAGAGAAAAGGATCTTTTGCATTCCCTTTATCCTTATGGTGACAGTTAACAGCAATGACTTGTGTTTCAGATTTGATAAATTGCTGTGCAATGTCTAGATTTTTGTTTGAAGAAGCATAACTCTTCTCTCCTGGGCTAATTTTTTCACCCAATTTGGTTTCATAACTCTTCTATTAGGAACCGTAACTCTTCATAGAACACCTTTAGTGTCTCTGGTTGGCATGATGGATAGAACATTATCACATACCTTTTTCTCCTATTCTTTTTCTTCCTTATTGTTTTAAAATTTCAATCTGTTTGGATCAGCCCCTTCAAGTGCAAGTGGTTTGTGATGTGTGCCTGAGTTAAAGGCATGTTTATGTTGTAGGAACTACCTTTCATCTGTCTTGATACAGGAGCTGTTCCTTACTTGGGATCATGACGATTTATCTCTGCGGGCAAAGGTCAGCATTAGTTTGGTTATTTCTACAGACCTTGGTTACATTAATAGTTTGTTGGGAAAACATCATATTACGCCCTATATCTATATACAAAAATCCAATTGGACTCCATAACTTTTAATTTGTTTTATTACACCCCATAAATTTTAAAAAGAATCAATCATCGCCCTCCATTCGATTTCGCTGTTAAATTAGACAGAAAGTGATGTGGATTGGCCAAAATACCCCTCCAATAAAAAATTAGAAAAAAAATGAAATATAATTTCTATTTTTTTATTTAGAAGACATTACTTTGTATTTATATATCATTTTTTTTTGTAATTGTCTTAGAGGGGCATTTCGATAATTTTTCGTGTAGTTTAATAGCCAAGTCAAACAGAGTGTGAGGATTGATGTCTTTTAAAACTTATGGGGCATAATTAGACATGATAAGCAAGACAAATAGACAAATTAAGAGTTATCGGGTCCAATTTGATTTTTTCTCATAGATATGTGGCGTACTTTATGTTTCTCCTATTTTGTTTAAATCCTTGTAAGAGGATGAATGTGTTTTAGTTGTTTTCACTGTGATAATTGTGTTTTTGTCGATATTTAGCTACATACTGCATACTAATATAGAACTTATGCATTGTATTATATGACTCTCCTGTAACACTTGCTTTCCTCTGTGTGTAGGCAGCTAGAGTCTTAGTAGTCCTCCTATGCAAGCACGAGTTTGATGCCCGATACCAGAAATTTGAAGATAAACTATATATTGCCCAGCTATATCTTCCACTTATTGGACAGGTGCATAGAACTAAATTACTTTTCTGAAGCAGTTTATATATATATATATATATTTTAACTTCTGTCCATAATAATCTCTGTTGCGCATTACCTCAAATCTTGAAGGTTAATCTTGCGGCACTAGTTGTACCACTAGCTATCTTGAAGGTTATCTTGCAGCGGTAGTTGTACCACTAGCTAGGAATAGTAAAGGTCTTCTCTATACATATTATGGGAAAATGTTTTTGCTTACATGTAAATGAAAGCATGCAAAGGACTTCGTCAAAGCTAGAGGTTCTTTCACATTACAGCCAATTTCTTTCTTCCATCCACTCGATTATTAATTGATGATGGATTTGATGAGTTTTTTATGAGAAGCATCAAAATGTTATCTGTATAGCCGAAGAATTTCATATCAGATCATGGGTCATGGACTAAGTAGTGTGAATTGTTTACGGCATTACAAATACAGGGAACGATGTCAGGTTAGACTATCAAGCAATAATTAGTGGTTTGCATTGTTTATGGCATTACAAATACAGAGAACGATGTCATCTAGATTTTTCAGGTTATCCGGATTTTCTTAGCTTTTTAGTTTGTATGGCTTAGGTGATTCAATATAGTCTCTTGTACTGTTAACACTTCTTTTCATATCTTGTTTTAATAAAGCTCATCTTACTTATTAAAAAAAAAATCTCCAACCTCAAGACTAGATGAGAATCATCCTCTGGGCTTGAGTAAGCATTCTACAATGGATCTCTACTACAAGACTATACAGTAGAGGTGATAAAGGATGTTAAAGGTGATAAAGGATGTACTGTTGAGAAAACCAGAATGGCTTTTACCAAGGCTTATCTGAACAACAAAGCATGTAATTGTAAAGGAATCCAACGAAAAGCTTAAGCTAGTAGGTGGAGAGGTCCAACAGGTAGATCAATGTGGGATTTGTAGATGCCACTTCTCTTGTCCAAGCCCACGCCCATAAAACACAAAGTTACATCTCCACATTGCAATGCAAGTCAGATAAATTCTGGAAGTATAAGACCATGGAACTTTGAAATGCCTAGATTTTTTTCCAAATTTCTTGATTAGCTAGATAGGTACCGCTTAGAATTAGATACTTTTAGTAATGTAAATTGTGGCGGGCATTTACTTTTTTACTCTTTTTCAAAAGGATTAGCCGCTTGTTTTTTTTTGGGGGGGTGTCAAATACAAGTCAGATACAAACAAACACTATAGTTGATATTGCTAATTTTGATAGTGTGAATGAGGTGTTCTGTTGCATTTTATTATTCATGCTTTCAGGTTGGACTATGATTCTTCGTGTCCAATGGTAGTAATTAGCTATCCTTTGTCTGTGCAGATCTTGGATGAAATGCCTGTCTTTTACAACCTAAATGCTGTTGAAAAGCGTGAGGTTTTAATTGTTGTTCTGCAAATTGTTCGAAATCTTGATGATGCATCACTTGTCAAAGCATGGCAGCAAAGCGTCGCTCGGACTAGATTGTTCTTCAAACTCATGGAGGAAGGCTTAATTCTTTTTGAGGTTGCTATTTTGTTTATGTTGTTGTTGAGGCTATTGCACCTCTATTATATCTCTACACTTCTCATTTTACATCCTACTCTTATTGCATTCCCATAAAACTGAACTTTCATTAATTATGTTCTTTCACAGCATAGAAAACCTGCTGATGGCATGCTCATGGGCTGCAGTTCTCGCAGCCCTGTTGGGGATGGATCTGCTTCCCCCAAGTACTCTGATAGACTTTCTCCTGCGGTTAACAACTATCTGTCTGAGGCATCAAGACAAGAAGTGAGAGTGAGTTGATATTTCAGTGTGCATCTGTTATTTGCTTTTCATTATGCACTCCAGAATTGTGACCTTGACCTCATAGGCATTACGTATTAGCTTCATCAATCAGTAGGGACTTGACTCATCTTTGTTGAAGTTCTAGACATTTATGAAGTGCAACATATGTATGTATCCTTATGCACTATCTCTCTAATGCAGCCTCAGGGAACACCTGACAATGGTTACTTATGGCAGAGAGTAAACTCGCAATTAAGCTCCCCAAGCCAGCCATATTCATTGAGAGAAGCTCTTGCTCAGGCTCAGTCTTCTAGGATTGGAGCTTCTGCACAAGCACTTAGAGAATCTTTGCACCCGATACTGAGACAAAAATTGGTACAGTTTTGCGTAGAGAAAACCAATCCTTCCTTTGATTGCTATGAATTACCAGTATCTTGTTGTCTTTAGGGTAGTCATTTCAGGAAGTGATAATATTGCATTCTCTTTAGGAGCTTTGGGAAGAGAACTTGAGTGCTTCGGTCAGTCTTCAGGTTTTGGAAATAACAGAGAAATTTTCCATGATGGCAGCATCCCATAGCATCTCTACTGACTATGGAAAACTTGATTGCATTACAGCAATATTTATGAGTTTTTTCTCCCGAAACCAACCTCTGACTTTCTGGAAGGCTCTGGTTCCTGTCTTCAACAATGTCTTTGATCTTCATGGAGCACCTCTAATTGCACGGGAGAATGATCGTTTCTTAAAGCAAGCAACTTTCCATCTACTTCGACTTGCAGTTTTTCGAAATGAAAGCATCAGGAGAAGGGCTGTTATAGGACTGCAAATACTTATGAAGGTAGGCTGTTTGAGGTTGTGAATCTACCACTTATCCCAAAAGCTTAAGTCAATACAAAAGGATATATTTTATTATTTAAATTATATTCTCTAACAAAGGTTAATTGAGTGCTGCTCATGCTCATGCTCATGCTCTTAACTTAAATTATTTCTTTATATTTTTCAGAGTTCCTTCTATGGCCTCATGCAGACAGCAAGATTGAGGGTAATGCTGATTATCACCATATCGGAGCTGATGTCTGATGTGCAAGTGACTCAGATGAAGTCTGATGGAATGCTAGAAGAGAGTGGTGAAGCACGGCGTCTTAGAAAATCTTTGGAGGAAATGGCAGATGAATCTAAAAGCCGCAACCTATTGGAAGAGTGTGGACTTCCTGAAAATGCCCTGGTGATGATTCCAGAACGAGTGGGAGAGAACAGGTGGTCCTGGTCAGACGTGAAATATCTCTCTGGCAGTCTTCTTTTGGCCCTTGATGCTAGCTTGGAGCATGCACTTTTGGTAAGTTTTAGCAGTATTTGCATTGGTTTTGCTTTGAGAAAAATTATGTAGTTAGCAAAGCACACTTTGGCCTCACGGGGTGGAGATGATAACCTCACCTCCTGAGACATACATTTTTCTTCTTGTTCCCCCGTTGTATATAGTATCAGGTTTGAGTCTATGCCTTTCTGCAGCCTGACAAGGGGCTCTGCCCCTTTCCAGACCCATGCTCTACACTTCTTTCTCACACCTCAAAGTGCATGTGTACTGGGTATGTAAGAATTACAAAAGAATCAAGATTAAGGCGGGGCCCAGATTCTCCCAGTCCCTATTGGCACATGAATGGGAGGTTAGTGGTGGCAGGTTGCATATAATGATCTAGGAAGGGTTTTTGCAGTGCCAACTCAACATTAGCACAGTATCTTTATAGATAAGTTTCATAGTTTTCAATGATAAACGCTGCCATTAAAGAAATAAATATATATTAGCAGAGGCTTTTAGACCAACATCACAGACTTTATGGAAGTTTGCCAATTATTTGCAAATGGGAGTCAATGAGTTCGTTTAATTCTGAATGTTATCATTGCCAGTACTTCCCTACTTTGTTATCTGCATGAAAAAATCTTGTTGGACTTAACGAAAAAAGCTGTCTGCATTCCCCCCCCCCCCCCCCCCACAGGCCTCTGTCATGAGTATGGATCGATATGCAGCTGCAGAAGGTTTTTACAAACTTGCAATTGCGTTTGCCCCTGTCCCGGATCTTCACATTATGTGGTTGCTCCATTTATGCGATGCGCACCAGGAAATGCAGTCTTGGGCTGAAGCTGCCCAGTGTGCTGTTGCTGTTGCTGGTGTTGTAATGCAGGTACCACTCTGTCTGTGGTTCTTGGGAGTCACCCTTGTGTACCAAAATGTTCCTATTCCTAGAATTGGACTAATGGTTGTGAATTCAAAAACTTCCAATAAATAGTCAAATCCTTGTATAGCTTTAGATTTGAAGGGAAAATAAATATTCAATACTTACAATAGGATGGAAGAACTTCATTTATTCCATGCCTGTAAGAAGCTTTAAACAGGGTGGTTGAATAAACTTCTAATGACCTAAGTTGTACTACAAAATATGGTGGACTGAATATTTTTAGCTGGTTGGCTTAGGCCAGTTGGTGAGGATGTCCACTGTTTTTCATGTAAGCTAATTCTCTATTTGAGAGGTTTTAAGTCGAGTGAATAGTAGAACTTGCTATGGACAAAATATTGTGCAGAATGCTAACAAGCTGGCATATTTTGACTGGCTCTTGTGGAGCCTTTTGCTGATATGTCTAACTACAATTGTTGTAGGCCCTTGTAGCTAGAAATGATGGCGTTTGGAGTAAGGATCATGTAACAGCTCTTCGGAAAATCTGCCCAATGGTAAACAGTGAGATAACATCTGAGGCATCTGCGGCAGAGGTAGAGGGATATGGTGCTTCGAAACTCACAGTTGACTCCGCAGTGAAGTACCTACAGCTTGCTAATAAGCTTTTCTCTCAAGCTGAGCTCTATCATTTCTGTGCCAGCATTCTTGAACTTGTAATCCCAGTTTATAAAAGCAGGAGGGCATATGGGCAACTAGCTAAATGTCACACATTACTCACTAATATATACGAATCAATCCTTGAGCAGGAGTCAAGTCCAATACCATTCACTGATGCAACGTACTATCGGGTGGGATTCTATGGTGATAGATTTGGGAGGCTTGATAGAACTGAGTATGTATACCGAGAGCCCCGTGATGTGCGGCTAGGTGACATAATGGAGAAACTTAGTCATATATACGAGTCTAGGATGGATGGCAATCACACTTTGCACATTATTCCAGACTCTAGACAGGTGAAGGCTGATGAGTTGCAACCTGGAGTCTGCTACCTGCAGATAACTGCTGTTGATCCTGTAATGGAAGATGAAGACTTGGGAAGCAGAAGAGAGAGGATCTTTTCTCTTTCCACCGGCAGCGTTCGTGCACGTGTCTTTGACCACTTTTTATTTGATACCCCATTTACAAAGAATGGCAAGACCCAGGGTGGATTGGAAGACCAATGGAAAAGGCGAACTGTGCTACAGACTGAGGGCTCCTTCCCTGCCCTTGTGAATAGGCTGTTGGTGACGAAATCTGAATCTCTGGAGTTTTCCCCAGTAGAGAATGCTATTGGAATGATTGAAACTCGGACAGCTGCGCTACGAAATGAGCTTGAAGAGCCTCGCAGTTCTGAAGGGGATCAACTTCCACGTCTCCAAAGTCTGCAGAGAATTCTTCAAGGCAGTGTTGCTGTTCAGGTGAGTTGTGGCGATATGGTTGTTAAGTTCTGCTTTCTGAATAAGGTTTTCAAAAATGTATTCTGATGGCTTCCAGATTCAAGTCACTCCTATTTCCCGTCTTTGCCTTTATTTCCTCTTCTTATCCCAGATATCAAACTTAGTTTTGCCTTTGTTTATAATCTTCTCATGTCTTATGGCCAACTGCATAACCCTCAGGTGAACAGTGGAGTCCTGAGTGTGTGCACGGCCTTCCTTTCTGGCGAACCTGCTACAAGGTTGCGCTCACAGGAACTGCAGCAACTCATTGCCGCGCTCCTTGAATTCATGGCTGTTTGCAAGCGTGCCATTCGGGTTCACTTCAGGTTGATTGGAGAGGAAGATCAGGATTTTCATACGCAGCTCGTGAATGGGTTTCAGTCCCTTACTGCAGAGTTATCTCATTACATTCCTGCCATTCTGTCGGAGCTCTGACAGTGTTGTAGCATCATGTGTCTATGGTCCCGCTTCATTGTGTTCATATCATTTGTCTTTATTTTTCTCAATGGTGTGCAAATATCTCCATTACCGTTCATACATGTATACTATCTTCAGAGCAGGTGATATTAGGAAAATTAGAAGTTGACAATGGTTTCCTGTTTTCGTTTTCACTTTTTTTGGGGTTTTTTTTTTCTAATGGAAGATACTATTACTTGGTGGGCTGGTAACTTGCAGCAGCAGTTCTTGCTGAGTTTGAATTTGAAGGATCGTGTGAAGAAAGAGGGGAAACGTATTGCTATTTTTGGAGCTGATTTTCTAATTTCCTTCTCCCAACGGAGTACACGAATAGCTATATTCCAATTTTAGAAGATGGTTTATCGGCATGGATTCACTCTTTCGATCTGACCATGAAAGGCACTTTCGCTTAGTCAAATTTGATTGGAAGTGCAGAGGAAGACGTGCTTGAACTTGCCATGATAATTAGTCGCTTTGTCCTCCTAACTGCGCATGCACGTGCTGCTGGTGCTGCTAATTTGAATGAAAGGAATTTAACTACATTTCAATACCTGGTTGCTCTATGTTTGACGGAGGCTATTGCCTTCTTATTTCGCACGGGCATGTTACATATATAGGGCAAGAGTGCCATATATATGTGACCTCTTCTGAAAAGGTTAATTTCCAAGTACATAATTTGTCAAATTATAATCCAGAGAAGTTTCAAGGTCATTTGCACAAGGGAGATTTTTGTGCATTTTAAAATTTGTGGTTTAAACTTAAAAGAAACTGACAATAAGTTATTTGATTTTTTTTGTTTTTGAAAAGGAAAATAACTGATAGAAATTAAAATTAAATTACAAAGAATGCCTAAATTAGAATCGAAAGTTAAATGCAAAAATCACGAAAAGCTAACTAAGAAGCTTAAAAGTTAAAATAGAAAATAAACTACTATATAAACTTAAAGAGGCAAATTATCAAACAACTAAGATATGTTTCCTTAGCATTAATTCTCTATTAACTAGATTTCCTCAATTGATTAACTCAATTACCTAGATACTTAAATCTACAACAATCAGATAATAAATCTAATCAAGTCCAACTAAAGTAATTAAGATAAATTTATGGCAAGAGGATATAATAATAAACTTGAAATAGCTAATTGCAGTCTTGTATACATTTGGATTATATGTGTCAAATTTACATAAAATCCAAAGCAAGAGAATCAATCACTGCCACATATATCTTCAAAAATCAACTAATTGCAATTAAAATAGTAACAACCTCCATTGATTTGATTACGAATCAATGTTAAGTACTACTTATAGCTCAGATGAAAGGGATTTAGTTAAAAAAAAAGAAGAATAAAAAAGAATAAAAGAATTTAGCTACACATTTTCATAAAAACGATCATAACATATATAAGAAAGAAATCTCATCACTCAAAGTCTCAAACAGCAGAATTTCTTGAAAACAAAAAAGACAGAAAATTAAATAGCAGTAGAGAACAGAGCAACTAAAACGAAAACGGAAGAAGCAATACTTGAATACAACGTCCAAATCCCAAAAGAGGAGATGAAAACTAACAAAAGTAAAGAACGGTCAGTAAAAGAAATCCAAGAATTCATTACATTAAATTGAAGCATTATCATTTGGCCTAAGGTAAAAATGGGTTCTTCTATTCTTTTTAAGTCCGAAATGCAATTTACATTAATCACGAGCCCTTTTATAATATTATTGTAAACTTTGTCACTTACTCAAAATAATTTGTCACATTTAGATAATCTAGCATCTTATTTAATCTATTTTTTTCATTTAATCTATATGTAAACTAATATATATATATATATTTATGTAAACCAATATATACATATGAAAGTAATTGCCTTCGTCAAACAGAGAACCAGAAATGTCAGGTGAGAAACAATTGATGAGTGGATTTTGCTCTGTGGGCTCCTGTTAATTGATCTCCTCGCTAACTCGTGGCTACTCCTGAGTAGGGCTGCACAACTCCGGTGTAGGTGCCGGTTTTGAAAAAATTGCCACCTACACCTACACCTTTAAGGGAAAAAACCGGCCCTTAGCGGTGACGGTTTAGCGGTGGCGGTTTCCGGTTATCCTACATTAATATTGAACCATTTTTTTAGCATTTTACGCACTTGGCCCAATGTATTTTTTATTTTTTCTTTTGGTCCATTAATCACATATCAATAAAATCTAAACTAATGAAATCCAAATTTTAAAATCAATAAAATTAAAGATCATCTTAAAAGATAAGATGAGAATTTAAAGTCCAGAGTAATAGAGACGTCACTGTAAATAGAAACTACTATCTTTTGAAAAATCCAGTTTATACCCTAACAACACTTAGATGGGAGAATATGTGTTTTCCCTCTAATTAACAAATCAATAACAATTTTAAAACATGTTCAAAACCTAATAGGGTTTCCCTTGGTTTCACAAGGAAAATAAAAAAATTCGGCAATTTTGAAGGCGCTCGAGCGCGGGTCAAACGCTCGTCGAGCGCTTATGTTTTTGTCTAAAATTTGCACTGAGCGCTCGAGCGCTTGTCTAACGCTAGTCAAACGTGATGACTCTGTCTGAATTTTTTCAAAGGGCGCTCGAGCGCTTGTCAAACGCTGGTCAAACGTGATGACTCTATATGAATTTTTGAACTTAAATGTATTAGAAATTTGAACTAAAATGTAATTGAATGACTCATTTTGCAAGCATGGTATAAATTTAAAAGTGATTTGTCAATTTTAGAAATTTAGACAATTTGTTAATATTTCATAAAAACTCTTAAACTAATACATTGATTTAAAAAATTTTGTGGTAGAATCTCGACCTCTTGACTTATATTATGCGATGTACTTACCAAAGTTTAACATTAAACTCTTTAATTATGATTCCAATGCCTTTATATATACCCTTTTAAATACAATAAAATATGTAATTTTTCTACCAAAATTTCAAATAACTAGTTCATTCACCTAGCAAGCTTCTTGGTAATTTGAATGTAAGCATTTGATTAGACAAAACCAACAACAAATCTCAAATATTCAAGTGAAACTAAACTATTGAGTAAACCTTGTCATGCTTCTAGAATACTATGTCTTGAGGTAAAACTAAAGTTTAAACTATTGAGGAGAAACTAAAATAAAAAAACTAAAAGAAAAAATCCTGGTTTAACCTACACCGGGAAACCCAGTGCCGGTTAAATCGGGAATCGCCGGTTTTTTAAAAAAATCAAACCTACACGGGCACCGGTTAGACCAAAAATCGGAAACCCGGTGCCAGTGCCATTGTGCAACCCTACTCCTGAGACCCAATCCAACCGGAATCTATCAAGGAAAAAAAAACAAAAACAAAAAAGGTGGTTCACTAGTTTAGCTTACGTTAGTCATATAGAGGCCTAAGCTACATCTTTTATCTTCAACTTAATAATGATTTACTCAGGAAAAAAAACAACCCCATAATTACTTTTGCATACGATGGTCTACTTATTGAACCCAAATATACAAGGTAACCCACTTTCACAGTCAATGAGAGGAAAATATAATATATATTCGAACATACCCATATACGCTTCAGTTTTTAATGACAGAAGGCTTAAAAAGGGTTGTTAAGTTCGACAAGGTGATTTATTGGAAAATGCCTAACAAGTAGAAAAAGGTCAAAAGGTATGTTGAAGATGTTCCGAATATTGAAGAATCTAAGGTGATGTTTGTTTATAATTTTTTTTAGGATTTGCATACTATTTTTTGTTTACAATCTAAATATCACAAAATACATGTATTCGATACAACACTTTATTACTTTTTTTTATAAATATCAATTTCTTTTAACAACTTCTGCACGCATGCCAATATAACTTTAACATCATTTAAATATTTATAATTTTATCAAATCCTATAACTTTCTTTCAAACGAACATCTTTAGAAGCCTAAAAAGGGAAGATAACATAATTTTTTTTTGTGGAATATCTTTTGTTTGGCTCACTTAATTGGAAATTGTTTAAACTCAACTCGGAATCACTTGATAAAAAGAGATAATTTAATAAAAAAATTTATTTTATAATTATGTTATTAGACTAAGTATTTGTGATGGCCAAATAATGTATATGTATAAGTCACAAAAATATTGTAATGAAAATGTGGATAAGATTATTTACTTTTCATAAAATGCAAGTGTGTTTGTTAAACAAAAATTTGAATAAAAATTTATATTTATTAAACATACTCAAAAATTTTACTTTTATTTTTATCACTCATTTACCATTTCCAGTATCACTTATTTTTTAACAACATAAAATTTTAAAAACAAACTCAGACAGTTTCTTTTCCTTTTTAAAGGGTAAATATTCTTCCATTTATCTTACTGACACTCTAACTTATATATTCTACCATGCTTATGTATTATTCGGGGGATTTTAATATACAATATTCAGGGGCGGAGGGAGGGGGCGGCGAAGGGTATCGGCCGATACCCTTCACCCCCCAAAAAAATTTATTTTACTTGCAATTTACTTTTTTATTATTTAAAAAAAAAATAAGTTGGCCTAGACCGACACCCATCAGGCTCAGGCCTAGGCCCAGGCCAACTACAAACATATTTTCCACGTAAAGCCTGGGCCCGATCCCCTCGGCCGAGGCTTTATGTGGAACTTGAGAGAGCGGGACAGAGGCCCAAAGGGAAAGAGATAAGAGGTTGTAGGCGGTCGACGAGGTGGCGACCACAGATGCTGAAGAAGGAGGAGGAGAGACGCGCAATAGTTGTCTCCAAGTGTTTTTGTCGTCGCTGTTATCGAGCTTTGGAGGAGTATTTCGCTCTAACTCTCAAGAACAAGAGCAAGAAATGGCCTCGAGAGCTATTGCTCCTCTGCGTCAGCCCAGAGGTACCTCCATTTCCGTGAGGATTGAATCTGCAACTGGGTTTTTCTTTTTTAATTCCTTTTTTGATCTGCTAGTGAGACCTAATGGTTTTTTATTTTCTTAGAATTAGAATGTCTTATTGAATCGGAATCTGGGATTTCTTTTCGCAAAATTTTAATTTAAACTCATGGAATCTATGTTCTTTGATTGTTGAATGTTTTGGCGAACCATTAAAAGTCCGTTTATTTTGTTTTTCCTGAGGTAGCCTTAACTATTCTGCCCATATTGTGCAAAGATTTGGGAAAGTAAATATTAGGAAACGAGAAAGAAATAGTGAAGATAAAGAAAAAATATAATTAATTTGTTTATGCAGGGATTGATATAAAATTTTGTTTTCAGGGTCTCTGTTTCGTTCAACTTAGTGGCTCTGTTGTTGTCAACTAATGAGAACCACTCCTTGATTAGGATCAGGATCCTCTGCCTTGATTACTTTTGGTTTTTTCACTTAATGTTGTAGTGGTCGTTTATCTAACATAGACAACATATTTCATGATCTTCTCTCCCTCTGCAGTCTTGGATTATTATCGCTGTTTTGTGAATTCTCTGATTTTGTTTCTTTGGATATTTTCCATCTGGGTCTTGGTGATAATATACTGGGTGTCCGTGTGATTTATTTTCCAAGCATGTCGATGTGTTTTTCGCTTGATGATGATGAGCTCTGCTGTGGTTTTGTTGGATTTAAGTTGAAGTGTGAAGAATTTTGAAGTAATATATAGCTATAATGCAGGGATCTTAAGGCTCTCGTGTTTGTGAAACAGAAAATGCTTTATCTAGAATTATAAGATAGAAATTCTTTTGATGATTTTGTCCTTAAGCAGACTGAAGAAATTGCAATCAAATCTATAACAACTAGTGCTAGTGACTAACCTATCCCGGGACTCCACCCCAGTTTCATCAACCTCCTCTTCCTCAGCTGCCAGCATTCCAGCAGAGACAACAATGTTTGGTTTGGACATAACAGATCCCATGTCTGGCATCCTGAACTGCTGCACAGCCTGTGTCTACAACTAGGGTCTTTCGATTTTCTATAGTATGTGGCAATGAAAGCAATTAATTTTGTGGATTAATGTTATTTCTAATGTATTAGAATTGAATTTGATTTGAATTTTTGAAATGATTGAATATTTGAATTTGTTAGGACATAGTATGATACATGTATTTCAATATTTTTAATGTTTTTCGTCTTTAATTTTCATTATTGTAATTCTAAGAAAATTTTTGTATTACGAAGAAATTTTTTTTGTTATTTCGCCTTTAAAGTTCGACACCCTTGAATATTAATCCTGGTTCCGCCACTGACAATATTCATGTATTATTCGCAGGATTTTCTTTGTGAATGTGTCTTGTTTTTTTTCCCCTCAAATTATTTGCTTATATCTCCAATCTCGTTACTATGTCAAATTAAGATGTTCTATTTATCAATGCACCAACTTTTTCTTGATTTTCCGTACATAAAGAATCATTATCTCTGAAAATACATTATATTTTGATTATAAAATAGTATATTCATTATTTTTTGTTGCTTTATGATTGCATTTTACATTTGTTAGCGTAATTTATGCCTACACTTACTTTGGAATTGGAAACCCCTAAAACCCCAAACAGAAGTCCCAAAACCACAGGTCCACAACTTCAACTTCGACACGGACTCAGACAGATTACAGATAGACACTGCTGGTCTGCTACTCTGTTTTCACATTCTTTCAGTCTATCAGTTCTTCACCCAAAAATGGACCTCTCCATTCCTTACAAACCAAACCCACTTCTCTTCTCTTCACCACCTCTCACACGGAACTCCCAGAGTCCCATTCTTTTCAAGCTTCCCAGAAGTCACAGGCTCAAAAAATCCAGCCAGAGACCCATTTTCCGTGTTCTAGCTTCCGCAGACCCCAATGGGCCTGACAGCTTTTCATGGCAGAGACTTAATCGGTCGGTGCGGCGTGGGTCCGAGCGGTTCTGGTCGAAGCTCAGTGAGATGGTGGGGAAGGAAACTGGTTTTGATTTGGAAGATGCCAATGTGAAGGTGGGCGAGCTTGCGGGACGAGTTTGGGAAGATGTGGGGAAGGGTCGGGATAATTTGGAATGGCTTAGGACTGATTTGGTGCCCGCGTTTCTGAATTGGAATCGGTGGGAACGTTGGAAGGTAATTTGCCAATTGACTTTGAGACCCTTTTTGTTTTGATTTTTATTTGCTTTGCTTTGCTTAGGAAATAGCAGCGCAACGATAGAGAATATGGACAGGTCGAAAGGGGGGGGGGGTATTCCAGATATTCATTTTTTACGTGGTAGAGACAAGGGTAAGTGGGTAATGGATATAAACTTGGTAGACATGGAAGTTTTTTGAGCACGTAACTTGTTTGATTAAGCACAATCAACAGTACGAAGTACGTAGCATGAAAATTTAGCTTTTTAGAAAGGAATATAGATAAGTGTGAATCGTTAAACAAGATGTGTCATTTACCGTTTTTCTTTCTTATTCATTTAAATTAATTTCCCCTTTTCTCTGGGTGGAAATCAACACAATGTATATTAAAGAAGTTGCTTCGTAAGCCTTTTCTAGGTGAATTGGACCTTGCTGTTTCTTTGGTGCTGTCTTTTTACAAGTTATTGTCTTTCTTTCACTTTTAATTTTCAAAATAATTGCTTAGAAAAAAATTCAAAATAATTGACTAGTAACCTGGGTGTATTTAGTTGGGATCTTTTTTTTTTTTTTGAATAAGCACATTTTTATTAGAAAACGAAAACGAAAAAGAGCCAAAACAGTACAAAGATTGTACTGAAATCACTTAAAGCATACAAGCAAAAAAGCTAATGAAATCATGAAAGTCTACAAAAGAACCCCCCAACATCACATTTGCCCAGAGAAAAAGAGAAAATAACAAACCGTCCTGCAAACGATGCTCCAATGACAAAGCTGTATCATCAAAACACCTACTATTACGCTCCCTCCAGAGACACCGCCAATGAGGTGGCATTTTCAGTATATTTATGCTAAGTATTTCAAAAGGGCTGAATGGAGTCTCCCATTGATAAAAATTCTCCTACTCATCACTGGCTGTGTGGTATGAGGAGTTCTTTCTGAAGGAGATTGCTGGTAATTAATCTGAGGTTGATGTTTGGAACATCTGTTACCTCTTTGAAAATATGGTGGTTGAATAACTGGAGTTAGATTTTGCTAGATGCAATCATGGAAGCAAGTGGATAAGACATACGGCAGACAAGATGCTCGAGGAAGGGTTCATTGGAAAATTCTAGACAATGGCATGGAGATATAGATAAATGACATACACCTAAACAAGTTCTCTAAGAAAGATTTACACTTGATGGAAGAAGTGATTTTCAAGCCTTCAAGAGCTGTGGAGTTCATTTTATTTATTGATTTTTCTTCAATGGTTTGGGCAAATACATTGTCATAATATTGTGCTTCTTCAAAGATGTACTGGTCTTGGACAATTCTTTTATTGCTCCACACTTGTCTATTCCTGCAATCTTTGTCAACTTATGAGTTTTGACCACTCAGTAAACTTTTGAAGTACAAGAGGGGAAATAAATGTCCATCATCCAAAGCCAAACACATATAGTTTGGTGTGAGTTTGTTTTTGAGAACTTATGAGCGTCTCTCTGCTCTTCTATGATGAGCTAGATAATGATATAGTTGTTCTCCTTTGTTTTTCTCAAGGATCTCAAAACATGGGAGCCTAAACGAATTGGTGCATTGATTCTCTATGCAATTGTTGCGATAATTTCCTGCCGAAGAATATATGTTGCAGTTCGGGCTCCTTATCTAAATCACCAAAAAAAGGAGTTAACAGAGGCTTATATGGAGGCATTGATTCCTGAGCCATCTCCTAGTAATATTATGAAGTAAGTAGATTAGTTTACTGCAGAGTCCATTATTATTTTATAATTCGTATGATATCAAAATTCTTGTGTGGTGAAGTCATATTTGCAAGTAGAGACAGAAAATGATCCACTAACTCGCGGCTATTGAATGACAACTTGATCTTAGGTTTACAATGGCCTTGTTAAGAATTTTCACATCTTGGTGATCTAAACCTAACATGGATTTGTGACTCAATTGAGGAACCTGCTAGATGGTGATAGAGTTTCTAATCAAACCAACTTATCTTAGGAAAGCTGTACTTTGCTTACACCTAATGAACAGATCTCTTGGGAAATGTAAGTTAAATTTGATTTGGCAATCTAGCTGAGGCCAAATGAGATATATCTCCAGTAAGTTTGCCGAATAAAGGAAAACGAATCTAATCCATCAAAGAGCTTTCAATTTCTTTCCCCTGTTAGTTTGAGGCCTACAACTGCTAAAACACGAAAAGTGGTAGACCTTTCTCCAAGAAGAAACAGTAGCATGTGATGGCTACGGTTTCAAATGATGATAATGAAGAGATGTAAGGACAAAGAAGCTTAGGATATCTGTCTCTCTGTTGTTCATTCTGTAAGTTTGGAGCCTTTGATTCTCCTTATAATCTCACAGGTTTAAGAAGAGTATATGGAGGAAGATGATGCCCAAAGGCCTGAAGATGAAGAAGTTCATTGAAGGACCTGATGGAACACTTATTCACGATGGTTCTTATGTTGGAGAGGAGGCATGGGACGATGATCCAGAGCCTCTTCAGGACAATGTGAAACAAATTATTGACAGTGATGTCAAATTGAATGCAGAAGAGAAGAAGGAACTGGGGGAAGGGTTGGGCATTTCAGGTTAGTTATGTATAAGAGAGAATGTGTGCACAAAAAAACAAGGTATATCTTGTGATCAGGTTGCTTTATTAGTTCTAAAAGCCAACAAGATTCTTGCTTAAGTTAATATTTATAATAATTTGTTAATATTTTTTGTTTGTATGCTGTAATATTGTTTCTCCTGTACTTTCAGTACAATCTTTGTACTGCTTTCTTTCTTTTATTAATAATATTTCTTACTTATCAAAAAAATATATTTATAATAATTTGTTAAAAATTTAAAAAGTACTAAGTTTTTTTATATAACTGGGAAGATGATATGAAAAAGAAACTCACACATGATGAGAGTAATGTCTGCATTTTTACATCGGGATTTTATTTTGCCAACAAATCATATTTAAAACTGTATGTGGAAAAATTATTTGTAGCAAAGTAGATAGTGCCCCTTAGAAACATCCATCTCTCAGTAGTAAAGATAAATATATTCATCTGAAAGTGGTGCATTTTTTTTAATGTTTTCTCATTCTGTTTGTAGGTGTTTAGCTTCTTCACCTCTCTAGCTCTCACCCCCTCTTTGAAAAAGTAACCACGAGTCTTGGATAACTTGGCCACGGCAAAGTGAAATCTATCAGCGTTTCTATGTGTTGTTCTTAGTCTGCACTCTAGATAAACTTTACACTAAGCTAATGCTTGATTTTATTTTTGTAAGGTCATGTCAAGCTGATTGGGAGTTTGCCTAGAACAGTAACCCTGTCTACAAATATGTGGACTGTTGGATTTCCTTACAGCTAATTTATTATGCTAGCTTGGCAGGGGAAGTTCAAGAAAATAGAGGAGCATGGCGTGAACGACTCCATAGATGGAAGGAGATACTCAGAGAGGAAAAGTCAGCTGGGCAATTAGATTCAATGAACACAAGGTATGTAGTTGAGTTTGACATGAAAGAGGTTGAAAATAGTCTTCTCAAGGATGTGGTGGAGAAGGTAACTGAGACACAAGGAAGTAGAGGGCTGTGGATATCCAAGAGATGGTGGCGTTATCGTCCTAAACTCCCCTACACTTATTTTCTTCACAAAATCGATTGCTCTGAGGTAAAATGTTATTCACCTTCATTTTGTTTTCTCTCTTTTTGGGTTCATAGGTGTTGTATAATATTCGAATTTTTTTAGTATCTACTCAGGTAAGTACAAATATTGCATGTACATGTGTATAGATAAATATATGTAAACCCTTTCATCCTCCCCCCCCCCCCCCCTCTTTTTCCTTTTCTCTTCCTCCTTCAAAAGCAGCCTTAAGATTAGAAGTAGTAGGTAGAGCATATGATTGGGAGAAATGATTAATTTATGATCATGTGTGGATTTACTAAATGCATTACTGTACAAATTGGAAATTGAACCATAGATAGCCTTTAGTATCAAATGCTAATGACGCAAACTAAAGTCACTGCAAATGCTTTTGTAGAAAAGTTTCAAAAATGTCATTCTTATCTGCAGTCCAAATTTTGAATTATGTTTCATGTTGGTTGTGCATCCACTGTGATTTTTAGGTGGACAGTTTCTGATGCTGTGGTATTTTTTTGGAAAGGTTGCCGCTGTTGTCTTTACAGAGGACCTAAAGAGATTATACGTAACAATGAAAGAAGGTTTCCCATTGGAATACATTGTAAGTCTACTGTGTTTTGATTTTCCAATTTTTAGTGTTTTGATGTTGTCTACCATCTAATATTTGTTACCAGGAGATCTGAAGGGTATCATACCTTGGCTTAAAATTGTGTATTCTTATACTTGATAGGTCGATATTCCTCTAGATCCTCACTTGTTTGAGATTATCACCAGCTCTGGAGTTGAAGTAGATCTCCTCCAAAAGCGTCAGATCCATTACTTTCTGAAAGTTTTGATGGCATTAGTGCCTGGCATATTGATTCTGTGGTTTATAAGGGAGTCTGTGATGCTTCTGCACATTACTTCTAAGCGTTTTCTGTACAAAAAATATAATCAACTCTTTGATATGGCTTATGCTGAAAACTTCATCCTGGTAATCTTCCAACTTTGCAGCTTTTGGTTTCCTCCTTATCTTCTTTTATAAGTTCTTGAATTTCTCATACATTTTGTGCTTGTCCAGCCAGTTGGAGATGTTGGTGAGACAAAATCAATGTATAAGGAAGTGGTATTAGGAGGTGATGTTTGGGATCTTCTCGATGAGTTAATGATTTATATGGGAAACCCCATGCAGTACTATGAAAAAGGCGTGAAATTTGTTCGGGTAAGTTTATTACTGTTTTGAAAGATTTGTTGCTCTTTGTTGGGCCTGTGTTTTAATCAAGGGGAGTGTAATCTTAAGACATTATTTCATGACTGTGCACAACAGGGTGTTCTTCTTTCTGGGCCTCCTGGAACAGGAAAGACACTATTTGCAAGGACACTTGCAAAGGAAAGTGGGTTGCCCTTTGTTTTTGCTTCTGGTGCAGAGTTCACAGATAGTGAAAAAAGTGGTGCTGCAAGGATCAATGAGATGTTTTCTATTGCAAGGAGAAATGTGAGCGTTCTTCTCTTTGAAATTTGAAACAGCAATAACATGTTGTTCATGGATTATTATTTACAACGTGATAACAAAATCATCATCCTCTACAAGTTGGGGCTTTATTCACATCTTAGGCCTTACGCTCTGAAGCCTTGTGCTTACTTTGCAAAATGATCCATTTTCTTGATTTATTAGAATTCAGGGTGTTAGCTTTAGGAGGCTCTATACTATGTATCCTGTTTACTTCAGTTGTTAATCTATTCTGTTTGCAAGATGTAGGGTATTATTATCTTGATGCTTTTGAATGAGGGTTAGCGTTGTTTTTTCTATCTGGTTCGATGTATATAATCATTAAGAGATTTCCAAATTGGATTTTCTCCTCAGAATGACAGGTTTGCATGTTCTCAGAGAAAGTTTGCAAGCTTGAAAAATTTATGTTCATGCAGAAAGTAAAATACCCAGGACGAGAGTTACATATAGCTACATATAGCACTTAGTCCCATGGGGTTGTCTAATCTATTGGTGTGGGATACAACGACTGAGAGATCTGGCTTTGTTCATGGGAATCTGCATCTCTGTTTTGGTTAAGTAATATTTTGTTCTGTAAGGCTTCACATCCATATTGCACCTGTACCTTATGGGATAATCTTGGATAAGTTAATTACTTACTGGTATTAAGGTTAACTGGTGATAATACAGGTCACAATGCTGAACTTTCCTTTTTGCAGGCTCCTTCATTTGTATTTGTGGATGAAATTGATGCCATTGCTGGAAGGCATGCAAGAAAAGATCCTCGAAGAAGAGCAACATTTGAGGCTCTGATTGCACAGCTTGATGGGGAGTAAGTGAATTTTTGTTTAGCCCATGCACACTGGTATCTTTTTGGGAGCAATACTTTTTTTTTTTATAAGTAAGCCAATCTTATTAGAAAAAGTGAAAATAGTACAAGGGACTATACCGAAGACGCTTAGTCCAAACAAACAACAAAACTAAGGAAATCATTGAAATCAACAAAAGGGCAGCCTAGCACCGCATTAGCCCAATAGAAAAGAGAAAGAAACAAAAACCCTTACAAGTTCACCAAAGACAAAGAAACATCTTCGAAACATCCATTGTTACTCTCTCTCCAAAGACACCACCAAATGCACGAAGGAATCATTCTCCATGCAACTTGAAATATGATGTGTGTTTCTTGGCAACTATTGTCAGATGGTTCTTTAGCTAGACCACTTAGGGAATGTGGTGCTTGCGTTTCTCTATGCAGCAGTATGGTTTGCTGATACGGCTTGAAGTCTTAGAACCTTTGGGAAAGCCTGTATAGGAGGCTTGCAGAATGGGTTTGACCTCAGGGATTGTTGAAGTTGAGTCTGGTAGCATTAGGAGGGCTTGAAGGTTGCTTTGAGGGTGTTTAGTTCTCTATCACCATTGGGGAGTTTAGATGGTTAGGTCAGCTAATGAAATGTCAGATTCTCATCACTAAGAGAGGAGAGATACCATATGATAGAGAATTTCATTTTTCATCGTGGTGGTTATGTTTTGGATGGGTCTGTTTGTATCATATTATAACTCCTCTTTTGCTTTGGATATAGCTCTCGTCTTAAAGAATGTGGATTTATCATAGTTCTTGTTTTAAGGATTCTTCATCTTTTAAGTGACCTCAACAATCCATGACAAACAGTTGTTGTCAGTAAATTTTCTCATTTTGAAAGATATGGTATCCCTGATTAAGTCTTGTAAGTTGTAGAGTGAGTAAAGATTTATGTCGAACAAAAAATAGGAAGTGTAAAGCATGCTGGATCCATCACTTTCCTATTTAGTGGCTGTAAATGTGATGTGCTATTTGAATTGTAGTTAACCATAAAATGTGCTCATTTACTTTCTCTTTTTCGTTTTTTTGAAATTTTTTGCCTTTATTTCATGGCTCCATGGAAGTGAGTTAATTGGTCACAATCCTTATGTTCCATTTAATGGACAAGTTCCCATTGAATTCTTTTGGTGACTTAACGATAGGAAGATTGAGTGAGTAATTGCTTTTAATGTTGACTTGGCATTCGAATTAGGCCACCTTTCTTAGATTTTAGTTTTCTTGTAAATTCAATTTCATGATTGGAAATTTGTCATGTCTAGGAAGGAAAAAACAGGTGTTGATCGGTTCTCACTCAGACAAGCTGTGATATTCATCTGTGCTACGAACAGGCCAGATGAATTGGACCTTGAGTTCGTTCGCCCAGGCCGTATAGATCGTCGTTTGTACATTGGTCTGCCTGATGCAAAGCAACGAGTGCAAATTTTTGGTGTGCACAGTGCTGGAAAGCAGCTCGCAGAAAGTGTAGATTTTGAAAAAGTAAGCCTTTTCTAATTCTTGTTTAAAAGGTAATACATATAATAAGAAAATTAAACATCTTTTGCTTGCCCCCTCCCTCTCCCGTGGAGCCATTAACACATGCTATCCATGGTTGTATTGTTCTTTGATTGTCTTGATAAATTTGTGCTGATTATGGAAGCTGCTACCTCTTTTTTTAGCTTTATTAGATTTTTGCTAAGCTCGATTCAAACAGTAATGTATTACCATGAAGACACCAGGTGCCAGGGGCTACTATTTAACAGATAAGGGAGGGATTACCTGAATCATAGCCACTGTTTGCTCCGTAGTGCAGTGAAGTGGTCTCTGCTTTCACATGAAAGTAACATGTTAACTTCCAACATGTGTACGGAATGCAGATTGTTTAAGTGCAAGCAGTTTTCCTTATGTTGGGTGTGGGAGCTAGTTTTATAGGAAAAACAAGGGATTGGACAAAAAACTTGCAATAGCATTAAGAAAGCTGCTATTGCTTAATGAGCCACCAAACTACTGCAGGCATAAGATACTTGTGCAGGACATTTATCTGGGTTCAATTTCCTAGTGCACAATTCCAGGCACTTAATAATTGGGGACTTGCATGAGCCAACTGTTGTCAGGGAGAGTTTTCCTACATGTCAATAGGTGCCATTCATGTGTTAGTTTGTTTTTAATTTATAATTTTTTAGGACCTTAGGATTATATTTGTGGAATCCAACGGGGTTGCATGATGTTTGCAAGGAGTTTTCGAGTAGAGGCTAAAGTGTTTCATGTCTCTGTTAGTGTTGGAGGCGTGGTCAAGCTTACGGAATGGAGTAGGAAGTCTGTTAGTGAGATATCCTTTGGGAAATATGGAGTTGTCTGGGTGGTCAACATGGGAGCCAAGCTGTTGGCAGCTGATGGAGAGAGTTCCTTTGTATTTAAAGCCAATGATTACTCCCGGGCGTTTCTAGCTTAGAGATGTGCTAACAAGGCGGGGAGGAGAAGGATGGAGGCTGTTGACTGGAGTGTTCCAAGAAGTGGTCGACCACCTTCGTAAGGTTAACGGTGGGAAGGTGGGTCAGAGGGCTTCTGGAGGCCAGGGGCATCAAGGGTTGAGGGGAGGGCTGTCTTTGGCCGGAGCGGTCAAGTTGAAGAAGCCGATGGTGGATGCTGGCATGCAGGTCTCGTCTGTGGAGAGTTATGCTGAAAGAGGAAATAAAGGAGAGCTGACACTCTGCCTACCGAAAAAGCTTGTCGTTCAGGACTTAGTTGTTTCGCCCAAAGCTCCATCAGTTATCGAAGGGTCAGCATTGGCTTTAGAGGGGGACAACTGCTGTCTAGTTGTTTTAAGGAATAAATTACTTGGACTCAGGAAGGAGATCGATCTGATCTTGGGGTCCTTGGACTCGACGGAAGCTGATGACAGGTGTGTGGGGTGGGATGCAGTGGACCGGGCTTTGAGTGGGCCTGTCTTGGCTCAACCAGGGCTGCAGGTGTGTGGGGTTGGGGCTTGTGACGATAGTGGGCCTGGAGGCTTGGAGGAGAAAAGGCTGGCATTAAGCTCAGTGGCAGCTGGGTGTGGGTCTAGACTTGACCCAACCCCGTTGAACCAAGTGTACCGGCGAAGGGGCCTGACCCGCGAAAGAGGGGAGGGTTGTGTGGGCCTCGGGTTGGGCCGATAGCTGGGTCTCGTCAGGTAGGTGTTGGGCTGCTTCTCGGGTCGGGTGGGGAGATTTCAAGCGGGTTTGAAGACCCGAAGGATGTCGCGATCGCTCAGATCCCCGATCCGGCGGCGGGCCTGGTCCTCCGGCTTCGGGAGGAGGAGTCACCGTTGTCTGGGGTGGCCGAGGGTCCGGATGGTGTACAGCTGGTGTCGGCAGCTCCCGTCGACTTTGGCCGAGCTTCGCCTGCATCCCAAAGCTCCGATCCGGCGGCATATCTTACCCTTCGGCCTCTTCAGGTGGAGTCGACTTCATCTGGGGTGGCGGCTGGAGCTGTCAGTGCTTCACCGGAGCAGGAGATTCAAGTCGAGTTGAGCCCGGGTCTTCTCGAACCGTGTTTCGCAGACGTGAGCTTGGAACTTCCGGGTCCACATACCACGTGGATGGCTAGGTCCAGATCGGATGGGTTTGGGGTTTCTGAGGTGGGGACAGAGGTTTTGGATACCTCTGTTGTTGAACAGGGTGAAGAGGGAGGGGCTGTCGTCTGCGCAGATAGTAGTGTTGCTGGGATTTTGGCCACCCCTTTGGCGGTGTGTCCCCCTGTGTCGGGGATGGCGGATTGTCATATGACTTCGGACTGGGTGTTGGAAATGGTCTCATCCTTTAAAAATTTGGTTGGGCTTTCTTGCGACGGTTACGAAAGCAAATTGATGGTGCTCTTTGCAGCTCTAGAGAAGGAAAGGGGAACAGTGGACTTGTTACTCCGAGGAGATGAGGAGGCACGTTCTTAAGGGAGCTAAAAAGGTTGCAGTCCTCGGTCAATTATGATGGGAAGAAGCATGTGTCCAGGAAGAGTCGCAAGGGAGGGAGGGTTACGATCAAATCGTTATGAAGCTCAGAATTTTAAGTTGAAATGTTCGGGGGTTGAATGATATTCAGAAACGTAGTGGGGTGCGAAATTTGTTGTGGGGTTGGAAGCTTGATTTAGTGTGTATTAAGGAAACTAAGGTGGGGATAGTATCGAGAGCTCTTATCAGGAGTTTGTGGGGGGGGGGCATCATGTGGGCGGGTGTAGTCTAGCGGCGACTAGAGCTTCGGGCGGGATTTTGATTTTGTGGGACTCGAGGACTTTAGAGCTCGTGGACTCTTGTGAGGGTAATTTTTCTATGTCGGTGATTTTTAAGAACGTGGAGGACGGGGTCCAGTGGGCGTTTTCTGGGGTGTATGGCCCCAATGATGACAGTAGAAGAAGCCTGCTTTGGGAGGAGTTATCGGGTGTCTTTGCTTAGTGGAACCTTTCGTGGTGCATTAGGAGAGATTTCAATGTCACACGCTTTCCTAGTGAGAGGCTGGGTGACGGGGGATTCAGGAGAGCTATGATGGATTTCTCAGATTTTATTTCAGAAAATGGCTTGGTGGACTTATCGTTGTTGGGAGGGTCCTTTACTTGGTCGAATAATAGAGTTTCCCAGTCATGGTCTAGAATAGACCGCTTTCTCTTCAGCCCTTGTTGGGAAGCCTTGTACCCAGGGGTGGAAGCAAGGGGGTGCGATGGGTATCGGTCGATACCCATCGCACCCCCAAAAAAAAATTCTAATGTAATTTTTTTTTTTGTTTTATAAATTAACTAGTTTCTATACCCATTAAGTCCAAGCCGAATAGACTTAATTGGTATCGGATCTAAAACATTTTTTTTCTATACATTGATTTTGCTCCTAGTGCTATATAATAATTAAGGCAAATATACAGTTATTATAATTTTTTGTTTTGCATCGATTACAAGTTCTTCAACCGAGGGGTAACTTCCTGCCATCTTGCTAAATTTATATTAGTAAAAAATTATTTACTCTTTGCTCCTATTTTTTCACAATCAAGATCACTTCATTTTTATTAGAGACCTCGAAAAATGTTGTGTTTGTTTAGGATCCTTGTATATGTCAAACCAAAGTTCTGACCACTTTTGGGATATGTTTATCTAATGAATTCTTTTACTAAATCTTGCTTATCCTGAAAATTTTGTTTTTATTATTCAGAGTATGGTTTGTCATCAATTGTTGCTCTGTGTGTGAAAGTTGCTTTGGAAAATGTGAATATCTTTCAATTCCAAATCCATAGAACCTAGAGAAAGTAAATTACAAATGCATCCCAGTAACCTTTTGTCAAAAGAAAAAAAGGAGAAAAAAAGAGAGACTCTCGGTAGTAACCAAAAAATGTAAGAAAGACAATTCCTAGTGACATCAAGACCTCAACCATCATAATCATCTGTAATTTGTTCTAAAGTTTTAAAATTAGTAGGGAATTAACTTGGACTAAATCATAAAGAGTGCTCTGCGTAATAATATGAGAGATAAATGGATGAATGATTGCATGTTAGTGTACATCGAGCAAGAAGTTTTTAAAACTATTGAGAACGAAGTCATTTTGCAATTTTTTCAGAAGATGCAAACTCGTATGATCCAATTATCACATCTCAGTCGTAGTACATATTACGGTACATGTATTCCAATATTTTTAATGTTTTTAGTCCTTAATTTTCGACATTGTACCTCTAAGACAATATTTTGCATTACGAAAGAATTTTTTTTTTGTCATTTCGCCTTTAAAGTTCGACACCCATGAATTTTGATCCTGGTTCCGCCACTGCTTGTACCCCGAGGTTACCCAAAAGCGGATTCCTCGTCTGTTATCTGATCACTTTCCTATCCTCTTGGAAAGTGGCCGATTTGGGGGAGGGAAGAAACCCTTCCGGTTTGAAAACATGTGGCTTAAGGAGGAGGTTTTGTGGATAAGGTGAGGGAGTGGTGGAACTCCTATGTTTTCTTAGGGTCACCGAGTTATGTGCTTGATTCTAAGTTGATAGCCTTGAAGAAGGACCTGAAATTGTGGAATCAAGAGGTCTTTGGGGATCTGTCTTTTCGTAAACAGGTGTTGTTAGGCGATTTATCTATGTTGGACCGCTTGGATGAGGAAGGACGACTTGATGACGCGGGGAATGAGAGGAAAGTGCAAGTGTCCAGGGAGCTGAATCTTCTGATTGAGATGGAGGAGACCAATTGGAGGCAAAATTCGATGGCTCTTTGGCTCAAAGAGCAGGATTGGTGTATGAAGTTCTTCCATAGAGTGGCCAACTCCAATAGAAGGAACAACTCTATATCGAGCTTGGAGGTAGAGGGGGAGATGGTGGAGGACCCCGGGCGGATTTCAGACGAGATTGTTGATTTCTATCGCTCCTTGTATAAGGAGCCTCACTCTTGGAGACCCTTCCTGGAGGATCTACAGTTTGACTCTATTTCGAGGATTGATGCAACATGGTTAGAGAGACCTTTTGATGAGGAGGAAGTAACGAGAGTGGTTAGGAGCTTCAATGGGGACAAGGCTCCGGGCCCTGATGGCTTCTCCTTAGCGTTCTTCCAATCTTGTTGGGAGGTTGTTAAAGAAGACATTTTAGCCATGTTCAACGAGTTTGCTAGGGAGGGAAGATTTGTTAGGAGTTTGAACGCCACGTTCCTTGTTCTTATCCCGAAGAAACCGGGAGCGGTCGAGCTGAAGGACTTTCGTCCCATAAGCTTAGTGGGGGGTGTCTACAAGATTTTGTCGAAGGTATTAGCTAATTGCTTGAAGGTTGTCTTGGCTAAGATCATCTCACCGTCCCAGAATGCTTTCGTGAAAGGTAGACAAATTTTAGATCCTGTGCTGATTGCTAGTGAGTGTATTGACTCGCGGTTGAGGTCCAATGTGTCGGGCATGTTGTGCAAACTGGATATTCAAAAAGCTTACGACCATGTCAATTGGAATTTCCTTTTGTATCTGTTCCGGCGATGTGGTTTTGGGGAAAGGTGGTGCAGGTGGATTGAATTTTGCATTTCTACTGTTCGATTTTCGGTGATGGTGAATGGCTCCCCTGAAGGTTTTTTTGGAGGTTCTAGAGGTTTACGGCAAGGCGATCCGCTCTCACCCTTTTTGTTTGTACTCATTATGGAAGCGTTTAGCAGAATGATGACTAAAGTGGTGGATGGGGGTTCCATTGAGGGGTTTGGGGTCGGCGGTCGGGGGGGAGGCATGAGCATTTCCCACCTTTTTGTTGATGACACCTTAATCCTGTGCGGGGCGGAGCCGAATCAGTTTCGCAATCTCAGATGCTTATTGCTTTGCTTTGAGGCGGTGTCGGGGTTGAGAATTAACCTTTCTAAAACGGAAGTTATTCCTGTTGGGGATGTGGGCATGTTCAGGAGTTGGCTACTATTTTGGGTTGCAGAGTGGCGTCATTGCCTACCACCTATCTAGGGTTACCGTTGGGGGCGCGTTTTAAGAGCAAACATATTTGGGATGACATTATTGAGAGAACTGAAAGAAGGTTGGCAGGTTGGAAGCGCAGCTATCTTTCGAAGGGAGGTAGACTCACGTTGATCAATTCTACCCTCTCTAGCCTCCCAACCTATTTTCTGTCTATCTTTCCTATCCCTTTGGGGGTGGCCAAAAGATTGGAGAAGATCCAAAGGACTTTTTTGTGGGGAGGCAATGGAGTCGAGCACAAATTTCATCTTGTCAAATGGGGGAAGGTCTGCACTCCATTGAGTTGTGGAGGGTTGGGTTTAAGGAGAATCCATTTGTTCAATAGAGCTTTATTGAGCAAGTGGTTGTGGTGTTTTGCCTTGGAGAGGGATAGTTTGTGGCGGGCTGTTATTGAGAATAAGTATGGTAGCGTGTCGGGAGGATGGCGAACCAATGAGATCCGTAGTTCCTATGGTGTGAGCCTGTGGAAGCACATAAGCAACGGATGGACCTTCTTTTGTGGGAACATTCGTTACGTGGTGGGGTGTGGTCTTCGCGTCAGCTTTTGACATGATCTATGGTGTGGAGAAAGGCCTTTGAAGCTTGTTTTCCCTCTTTTGTTTCCTATTGCTGTGCATAAGGATGCGATGGTTGCGGATTGTTTGGAGGGCGATTCCGGTTATGGTGTGTGAAATATTCAGTTTGCTAGAACTGCCAATGATTGGGAGATTGAAGACTTTTCCGCTTTCTACTCATTGCTATACTCCATGGTTCTAAGGCGACGGGAAGAAGATAAAATGATGTGGCAAGGTACTAAGAATGGGGTCTTCTCGGTTAAGTCATCATATGGGTTCTTTGCTGGGGGGTCTGGTGCGCCCTTTCCGTGGAGGCAGATCTAGAAGAGCGTTGTCCCGCCCCGGGTGTCGTTCTTTGTGTGGGAAGCGGCTCATGGGAAGGTCTTAACCATTGACAATTTAAGAAGGAGGGGGTTATGCTTGATTAATTGGTGCTTTCTTTGCAAGAATGATGGGGAGTCTGTGGATCATGTTCTTCTCCATTGCTTGTTCGCTAGAGAGTTGTGGATGCACGTGATTCGTATTGTCAACCTTCCTTGGGTGATGCCTAAGACGGTTATAGGGGTGCTGCAGTGTTGGAAGCGACAGTTCGACACCCCATTAGAGTTGGCCGTATGGAACATGATTCCGTTATGCATTTGGTGGATCCTATGGAAGGAAAGGAACGGACGTTGCTTTGAAGATGTGGGTCTGTCCTTAGAATGTTTGAAGGGCAATTTGGTGCAGACTTTGTTTTTGTGGGCTAATGGGGTTTTGGGATCCCCCTTTGTAAACTTCAGTGATTTCATTAGTTTCCTAGCTTGCTTATTGTAGCTGTCTCAGTACAGCCTTTGTACTGTTTCATTTTCCTTTCTCTTTTAATAAAACTTCTCTTACTTATCAAAAAAAAAAATTCCTAGTGCACAAGGACTCTATGTTACTATTCTCGGAATGACACTATTGGTTCTCAAAAATCTTTATCATGAGCACGAACTTCAAAAAAAAGTGTTTGTATACAGGAAGGGTAAAAAATTAGTTCCTTTACCTATGATAATTCTGAAGTCAATACATTTTGTAAGCATATAAACTTGTTTCTTTGGCCACAGTCATACACTTAAGCGATTCGTACAAATCTTACATGGTGTTAATTCTCTAGCCATGCTATCCTCCTCTATGACTATTTATTCAAAAGTTGAAGTCTCCCTAACCATTGATAGGTACTTGCAAGCCATTATTGAACTCATAAAGCACCATCTTTGCATCCCACGAAACACCAACTTTGTGTTCTTGGTGCAGAGGATAACATTTCAAAGTATAAGCCAAATCTAGTGTGAATAAAAAAAAGATCTAGTGAGGAGCTCAGGAAATTGTGACACTGTATTTCCAGATACCATCCCCATATCCACACTTCGTAATGTTTTCTGATTAGGGTTCTAGAAATCCTGGGAGCGGAAAACTTATGGCTGCTTCTTCTGTAATCAGCATAAGTTCAATTAGATAAAGTGGCACCCCCAAACTGTCAATTTAAATGATATGTATACTGGGACAGATGATAATGATCGTGATGTCCCGTAAATATTGAGTCCCAAATCAAAGACGCTAACTCATTTAGCTCTTTTTAGTTTGTTGTGGGTATCAATTTGAGTTTTTTCCTTTTCTGCATTGTTTGCAGCAAATGGTGGTTCTGTAGCCTTCACATTAACTGAGAGCAGCGCCCTATTTGTTTTGACAGATACATGATTTTATTTTTAAGTACCTAAGAGGTAAAGGTTATATATCAAAATATAAAAGAATTGGATCCAAATGAATCAAGACCATGGTGGATGTTTAAGGAATTAATGGTGAGAAAGATAAGTATAGGGAACTGTGCACCTTTGATCTCCAAAAAACTTCAAAATTTAGAGAAAATTTTACCCGATACGAAATTGTAATCTTTGGGGGAATTCAATACGAAGTCTGCATAAACTTTCACCTGTATGTTATATAAGCAATTGTGTAAGTGTTTTGTGTTGTCATTTTAATAGAAGTATGTTTTTTCATAGACATGGTACAATGTTAGAGCCTCACAGTTCATTCAGTGTTGCTGTTTCAAGTCTTTTCTGTTGGCCTTTCAAGTGTCTCATATGGGATCTTTGACCAATTTTTCTCATGAAATGATTGTTCCCCAGGAAAACCATCTTAGAGACAGCTTTTTAATGTTCTCTCTCTCTCTCTCCCTCCCAACCCCCGGTCTCTCTCTTTTTTATGGAATGGAGTCTCGATTCAACTTTTTTCCTGGTTTAATATGCTAGTTCCTACATGTACAAGATTATACTGGTTGCTGTCCTTTTCATTTGGTGTTTATTTTTGTAATTCTCATTGTACAGCTGAAGGCTTAATTTAGTTCTCGGCTCTGTAATCAATTTTCAATTCTACTTTACAGCTTGTGTTTCGCACTGTTGGTTTTTCTGGGGCAGATATTCGAAATCTTGTCAATGAAGCAGCAATAATGTCGGTATGTTAAACTTTCTTATTTTTGGTTGAGATAATTTTCCCCTCCTTCCTACATTTCAAAGGAAGGCTTCTTGTAGGCTTCATGTTTATATGACTGCTCTTTGAAGAGTATAAATTCTCCTCCTTTGGAGATATGTGATTACAAGAAAAAGATTAAACTATCTTGTGCATGCAGTTCGTCAGATAGCTATGACTATGATATCAACATATGTGTAAAATGTAATGTTCCTCCCTTAAGTGCTAGTAGTTGGGGGGTTACACTCAGTGGGCTCAATACACTTGTATCTTTCCTCTAATGAGTCAAGCAAAACAAAATAAAACATCTAATGTTCCCCATTATACTGTTTGATCTGCAGCTCCTTGTGCAGATGATATCATGTGTTCGTTTCACCTATTTTAATTGGCTGTGTTGCAGCATGACTTTCATAGTATTTCCTTTCTTCATTGGAAAGCTATCTTGCTCTGGTCTGTGCTTAATAGATAGGTCTCATAGGTGAACTGCTGCTGTCTTTGATTCTTATTTATTGCATGGAACCTACATGTTTCTTATGAAAGCACTCATCTAGGACGAAATGTTATCGTCAGAAATTTTACCTCATATGTAGTTCACGAGAGACAAGACTATTACCAAATATGCTGCAATGTAATCATTGTGAAAGAGTAAAGCTTTTTTTTTTTTTAATACGAGTGCCTGAGATTGATAAAAACTGTTGTGTTGATCCTTTGGAAAGTTGCTTTACTGGATAGTAGGAACTCCAACATGATTTGAAATCCTTAATGGTGGAGAGGTCTTACTGTTCAAATCTTGGGATGCGCCTTCCCCCAAACAACAAAAGAAACCGTGCGCGGCTATGGGGGAAAACATCACCTTCTTATTTGTTATGATTTTCACGTTCAAGTTCCACATTTGGACACTGCTGTTGGCTTCCACATAATATTGAGTGTTAGATGTTAGTTCGTATGACCTTTGATGCACACTGGGTTAGTTTACCATTTGCTTCAGCTTTGGATTGGCTCTGCAACATGTGCATTTGAGTTGTGGCATCCTTTTGCAAGAGAATGAGTCTTCCTGATTTTATGGAGAGCGTGGTTCCACAAATCAATGTGGAAGAGTTCTTGATTTGCATATGCATCCATTCAAATACATATTTTCATTCATATGTGCTGAGGCCCTGACATTTTCATTCTGAATCCTGTTTCACAATCTTGACCCTTTGCTTTTGAGCATGCTTGGTGCAATCTTATTGAACTTGAGGGGTTTCATGGTTGCCTGTTATCTGATAAAAAAAACATACTAGTTCTGTGACTACTTCGCTCCTTTATACTAAACTGTAACTCTGAGCATCCTCTAGTAGCTCATGCGTTATAGCATCAATTATTAGCTGAAGGGTAGGTCCCTTCCATTTTTCATTATGTACAATTTTACTGTTGGTTGCAGGTGAGGAAAGGACACTCCAAGATCTACCAGGAAGACGTTGTGGACGTGCTAGATAAGCAATTGCTCGAGGGAATGGGTGTACTTCTCACTGAGGAAGAACAGCAGAAATGTGAAGAAAGTGTATGCCTGTCCATATTGACTTCTTGTTCTTATCAAAAGAGGAAGTGTTGAGTAGAATTGCTTTTATCTCAGAGTATGTTTAATTTGATAACAGGTGTCTTTTGAGAAGAGAAGACTGCTGGCTGTGCATGAAGCTGGTCACGTAGTATTGGCTCATTTGTTTCCTCGATTTGATTGGCATGCATTTTCTCAGCTCCTTCCTGGTGGCAAGGTTAACTATCTGGCAACAGAAGTGGACTTGCAAGGTTTCTATCAATTATACACGAGGAGGTGCCTTCTAATTGGTTTCTTCTTACATTTGAACAGGAAACTGCAATATCTGTGTTCTATCCACGAGAAGATATGGTAGACCAAGGTTATACAACTTTTGGCTACATGCAAATGCAAATGGTGGTAGCTCATGGTGGGCGTTGTGCAGAACGTGTTGTGTTTGGTGATGACATAACTGATGGAGGAAAGGATGATCTGGAGAAGATAACGAAGGTAATGTAGTTACTTTCCTGTAACTTAGGAGATTGATCTTAGGGAGTTACTGCAGCTATGTCAGTGTGTGATGATTTCAGGATATTAGCTCCTTTAGTAAGATAGGTCCAGTGGGCCGGGGTTTGTACTTCAGGGTTGGGCCAAAAGGGTCCGGCTTTGGGGAATTTCCTCGTCATCAAAAAAGTAAGATAGGTAAACAAAAAATGACATTGGAAAAGGGGCCTCAACCATGATGCATTGGTATTGTGTGTGTAACGATAGGTAAACAAAAAACGACATCACCTTTTCGTTTTATGGTGGCAAGAGAGTTTTGGTCACTTGTTTTTCTTGAGTTAGATGGTTGACACCAACAGGAGCTGTTGCTTTGTTTTCTTGTTGGCAAGGCAATATGGTCATTCTGAGATTATTAACATTTAGAAGTCTATGTTGTGCATTATGTGGATAATTTGAGAAAGGATAGTCGAGCTTCGAAAGGGATAAACTTACCTTGACTCAATTAAGTTCTTATTTCAAGAATTTTGTAGTGAAGGGATTTCTACTTTAGGCCGTATTTAATCTAGGTTTTTCTTAGATCTATTAATCTTTTAAAGTTAATTTTTTTTAGGAGCTGTTTTGGTAGAGTTCCTGTGTAGCAGAGCATTCTTCTCCTTCTGAAATGATTAGTTACTTTTATAAATATTTTTAGTTCTGAATTCCTGATTCCTTCCCACGCTTGAGTTTATCAGATTGCCAGAGAGATGGTAATCAGTCCTCAAAACTCCAGGTTGGGGCTTACTGCTTTAACAAAAAGAGTGGGACTGGTGGATCGACCAGATAGTCCAGATGGCGAATCGATAAGATACAGAGTATGTTCTTCATTGCTCCAAAAGTTGCAAATATAGAAGGAAACAGCTTATAGCTACATACCATCTTGTTGTCTAGGTTTGGCTCGATGTTTCTTCTGATTTAATGTCTTATTCTTCTTCATGATGCCAGTGGGATGATCCTCAAGTGATTCCAGCCAATATGACACTCGAAGTTTCTGAGCTATTTACTAGAGAGTTGACAAGGGTAATGATGCTTTCTTCCTTTTGTATCAGTGTTCAAAGCTTCATACGATGAAACTGTTGGATGGCAATGCCTGCGTGGTCCAAGTTGCTCACTCATTGGCCCAAGAAACATCCCTCAGGAACTGTGGGGAATGTCAATAAGCATTTGATGCCCGCATGTCTTGATGCATATTGGACCGTCAGGAAAATGGGATTCATAGAAAAAAGAATTCATCTAGATATTTGAAGTGTTTGTTCTTAGGTTGCAGTCTTCTAAATAATGCTACCTTAGCACTTCATAGCAACCAAGTGCATGATGAAATTGGGAATTAATAGAGAAAGGAAGACAAGGCCAGCCTCGGTATCCCTTGTCTTCAATAGTATTTTTTGGGAATAGGAAAACATATAAAATAATCAGGAATATGTGTTAGAGGTTAATTCACGTTTTTCCTTAATGTGAGCCTGGTAACCTTATACTTCCTTCAATTTCTTTTAGTGACAATTGGTTTTTTGTTGCAGTACATTGAAGAGACGGAAGAACTTGCTATGCGTGGTTTGAGGGATAACAGGCACATACTTGACATAATCACCAAAGAGCTGCTGGAAAAGTCGAGGATAACCGGATTGGTATACTAACAAACACCATTATAATGTGATCTTAGAGCAAATTTGGTGATTTTAGTATGGTAGCTTAGACACCTTCAGTGACTGAAGTTTCTTTGAGATTTTAGTAACAAAATAAAGTTTCCTCAGTTCTTAACTATAGTGCATGTACTCTTTTAGTACTTCCTTTGCAGCTTTGTTAATAAATCAACATATCAGATTATCACTGAACAGTACGGCCACTAAGAACCTGCATCCCCTACTGAAAAAAAAACATTTAAGAACTGCATGCCCAACTGAAAAAAAAAAACATTAAGAACCCGCACTTGAAAACAGTAAATTGGATTGTGGATTTAGTGGCTAGGAAAGGACAAAAATCAAATGAGAGAGATAGCAGGATGAAAAATATTCAAATACATAGTGGTTGGACAAGATGTTACAGCAGAATTACTATGTTTTAACTAGATATTTAAGGTATAAGGTTCAAAACTGACTTTGCCAGAATGCCAGACAACTTGGCATCTTCTAAAGTTTAGAGCTTATTTTTGTCATTGTCGGTAAATATTGGGTTTTTTACTTCAACTACGTTCTTCAATTTTACTACTGTTATTCACTATTTCTTTGCTGATTGGAATTTCTTTAATGAACCTGTGTTCATCACTTGCAATTAATTTATCATGTCTTATAAAAAAAAAATTAATTTATCATGTCATACTTTCTTTGCTATGTAACTGACCATTTTTTGTTGTTTCTTCCGTAGGAAGTTGAAGCGAAAATGAAGGATCTATCTCCGGTAATGTTTGAGGATTTTGTAAAACCATTCCAGATAAACTTGGAAGAGGTACTTCTCTTTTTTCTTGAAAACAAATATGAACCCCCCCCCCCCCCCCCAAAAAAAATAATAATAAAGTCCTATTGCTTATTCCAGATGAATTGGGAGTTGGTCTTTGTTCCCGGCAATTGCTTCCTCCTTTTCCAAATTTCTACTCATTCAGAATCTTTTTTGGTGCATCGAGTTTTGAATGCATTGTACTGTACTGATTTTAGGAGGGACCATTGCCACACAAAGATCGGTTGCGATATCAACCATTGGTTATCTATCCCGCACCACTCCACAGATGTTAAAATGTCTCTGGACGAGCATAGTTACGTTGGCCTTTTCAGTTCCTGTGTATCAAGAGTTTGCCAAAGATGTCTGTTGCTGCTCCCTTGAGAAAGCCAGCCAGCCGGGTTGTTCAAACCGTCATTGGAGTATTTTGTCCAATTCATCAGAGCCCAGTCATGGCCAAGATTAAAGTTGGTGAACTACCAGGTGAAGCCAGTGAACCAGTGAGGATGGTAACTGCTGCATTTCAAGTCAAATTGGCTGAAAGTAGGATGCCTATCAGCAGTTGAACCTTGAATATTCCTAGCTACTGTCGACCGAAACCTCGGATCATGCATGGTTTTGTAGCTTGAGATGAGGCTCCCAGTTTTGTACCTGATAATCTTTATTTGTACCTCGGATCATTCTGTTTCAAAAAGGTCGTCAAATCTGCCTTCTGGCGCGCATTTGTATGGTAGTACCTTAAATTAGTCGAAAAAGGAAAATGATATGCTTCAGTTTCCCAAGCATCAGTTCCATATGCATGTACAAAACCCCTTGTACTCTACTAAGTTCCTGTAAGGGGGGAAAATATGATTATCCCAAACCCAACGCAAATTGACTTGAGTACGCATATCACCATCATGACGTGATAAAAAAAAAAAGGTTAAAGGAGTGTTTTTTATTATGTTTCTATGGCGTCCTTACTACCCTTTGAATTTAGATTCTATAGCTTTGCTCTCTTAAGTAACTGTTACAATTATATACATCCACTCACGACGAAAGGCCTGATGAGGTCTCAAACTCTTTGGGACGCGAAGAGAATTTGATGCCAAGAGATTTCATCGACATTGTTTCTTCTCTGGCCAACCATACGTTTTCAGTGGGCACAAGAAAATCGTCGTCGATTTAGTTTGTTTACAAGAAGCGATGGGTTTTCAAGGAATCTTGAGATTTTGTTCCTTTTCATCCAAACAGCAAACCCATGAGCAGCCCGGGTCAGTTTTAAGCGAGCGACCCAATATCGATCAAAAGTAGAATCCTTTTGTATAGGTATGCAGTTTAAGAAAAGCACAAAAATTGTACTTTCCATGCTTCCCGATTCCACATTGGGGCTAAAGTTAAGTGTCATAGACTAGAGAAGGTAAGCCAGAGGCGTAGGAACTCTAAGAAGAGGCCAGTGCTTTTCAAGTGTCTTCTAGGCTTTTCTGGGTCGTTTGGAAGCAAACTGCAAGTTGTGAATCCTTTGGTGTTAGAAGTTCTCTTGGCATTCTCCATCCACAGAATCAACAAAATCATGCATGATTCAAACATTCTGACGAAGCCTTAAGAATTGGTAAAATTAGAAATTGGCATACAAAGTTGAAAAATTGATCAAATTCTCCTTGTCATTACTATGACTTAGTTGTATCAAGGAAAGGCTCAGCTGGCGTATTGGGTATTTTATTTATCCAGCCTTGAAACCTTTTAAAGCCTGAGCTTTATTCTGATCCACCCATTTAGAGATTATACATTTTGAATGAATTCCACAAACTTATATCATTATAGGTTTGCCATATACAGGGCAATGTTCCCACAAACGACCGTCTTCTTTCTCCGTTGGCTTACAGCTTGCTGGTTGGAACTCCAACTGGTTTATCTCTAGACCTCTTCTCTACTGCTCGTGAAAGTTGCTTCACTGCCTCCTTTGGTAGATGGCGAGGCCGGCTCAGCCAAAGTCCTCCATCAACAACCATAGTGGTGCCATTGATGTATTTACCTAATGAACAACCATACTTACATGTTCTTGAGAAGGTTCAATTGTTCAAAATGAATTTCTAGGTCCGCAGATTTATCAACATAAAGTTTGTAAAAGGAACCAAATTTTTGTTGGCAATTAAATTATATAATTATGTATAATCACAAAAATTATGAAAAGCCTCTTTTATTTTTATTTATTTTTGCTTTTTTATATTAATGAAAACTTTTCCTTTTCTCAGGGTTTGGTAATTACTTGTACTGCCTACTCAAGTATGCATATTGACATATTGTGAAGAAGACTACTTGACTTTAACTTAACTTTTTCTTTTCTTCTTGTTTTTTTTTTCAATCTAAATTAGGGGAAATATACAAATATCACACTGGGTTTTAACGCCTTTTGTGAAAACTCACCAGGTTTTAAAAAGTTTCAAATTGCTCACTAGGTTTATCATTTTTGTATAAAAACTCACTGAACTCAATGTCGTTAGCCCCATTTAACGAAAAATCTATTACGTTCAATCACAATATGACACGTGTCACTACAGAATTTAACGGACCTCCCCCATCACGCAACTCATGCCGACGGGTGGAGGAGGTCCACCCATGGCCGCCCAATTCTGGGCTGCCAGAGGTGGAGGGGGGAGACCCTCCTCCCCCGGAGGCGCCAGGTGTGAAGGGGGGATTCCCCCTCCACAGTGAAAGGATCGGGGTTGCCCGATCCTTTTGTTTTTTGTTTTAGATTAATAATTGGACGTGATGGATTTTCCGTTAAACGGGGCTAACGGCATTGAGTTCAGTGAGTTTTTATACAAAAATGATAAACCTAGTGAGCAATTTGAAACTTTTTAAAACTCGGTGAGTTTTCACAAAAAGCGTTAAAACCTAGTGTGGTATTTGCATATTTCCCCTAAATTAGATTAGAGCAATATGATTATGTTATTATTGTCAATATTGAAATGTCATAGATGGTATTAATAGTTTTGTATTCAAATAGAATCAAGAGGACAAATCTATAAAACAGCAACAGAGGAACAACATAACAACCCTAACTTAATATTACTTCAAAAAAACTAGGGCATTAACACCATGTATAGTCTATAGCTTTTGAAGTACTCAATATATATTGACACACAATAGGTCAACAGTTTCAATAACTAAGTTTTCACAACCCCGAGTTAATCCCGGAATTCACAATAAGCAATATCAGCAGCCCCTGAAACCAAAATCTTGCATGGAAGGAGGACAGACTCCTATGCTCTCAAAATCAGGGATGGAATCTATGGACATAACATATATCATAAAAACAACATTGATAATTACACTAAGTGAAACCAGGGAATTTAAGCAATAGAGAACTGCATGGGTGATACGAACCTGCATCTGAAGCAAGGTAGAGAGCAGCCATAGCAATATCCCACTTCTCTCCTAGTTTAAACAAAGGCATGTAGTCTCTCGCTTCGCTATTTATCTCCCCAGGTGCAAGTTTACTCATGCCAGGAGTATCACCAATGGGGCCTGGTGCAATCCCATTGACTCTAATATCGTAGTCAGTCCCCCACTCCAATGCCAAGTTTCTTGTAGTGGCATCCACAGCTGCCTGTTGGAAAGGAAATGTTGTGAAGAATTTAAACACCAGAGTCAGATGTTAGTAATATCTAGAAGACAATGCTCCGAACCTTGGCTGCAGATACATGGATTTGATACCAAGAGGCAGTGTAATGCAAAGTCGCACTAATGTTCAAAATTATCCCACCCCCGGATGACCTCCTTCCTGGTCCATCTTTCTTGAGATACTCACGTGCTTCATGGCACATTGTAAATGTTCCAACAGCATCAATATCCAAAACTGTAGGAAATGGTTAAAACCAGTCACACATTTATTCAAACCCCGCAAAAGAGCACATCTGGAGAAGCATGTTTAAAGGTTTAATTACTATGTAAAAAAAATCAATCTTCTCAACTATCAAACAATTAGAGAGACTCACTACATGTTAGTCGAGCAATTGCAATTTCAGTGAGGATATAATAACAGAATACATTTCTTCATCTGCTATTCACGCTTTTTTATCTTTTTCTTCCCCCAAAAGAATGAAATCATCTTATATGTACTCTGAAGATTTCAAAATGTTGCCAGATTTCAGGGCATCTCCATGAAATGCAAATTTCATAATATTCCCATTAAGTGCTTACTTAGTTCTTTTGCCATTTTTCTTTTCAATATCTGTATGTTCTCTAGAACCCTCAATTTCAAGCCAAATAGAGAAAACTTACCTCAATAACTCCCAAGGAAAATCAATTATGATGTCAGTACCCACAAATATTCCAAAAAAGAAAAAGAATAAATAAAAGAGACCCCTCTAGCATGAACAATAGCCTTTAAGGCATGTTTTTAAGCAAGTCACAAAAATAGTCCACTCATACACCCATTCATTCTGAGTTACAACAGACAACCTGTTCGAAATCCATTTGGAGACAAATCCTCTGCCGACACAAGAAAATTTCCAGCTGCAGCATTCACAAGAATGTCAAGACTGCCAAAATGCTTGAAGGTTGATTCCACAACTTTTTTTGCATCTTCCTGCTTGCGAACATCCCCTTCAAAGCCAACAGCCTCCAAAAAACATCAAAATGTATAAGACTCTTGGGGGTGATCAATAAAAACATTAAAAAGTCTGCCTGTAAAAAATTGCATGAACTAAGTCCCACACATAGCTTGAAAAAAATAAATAAATGGAGCCAACCAGATCAGTTAAGCTGTCAAAAGGACTATTGAGTCTCCAAGCTGTCAAAAGGACTATTGAGTCTTCGGAGGTTCAGAGAACTGTACATTTGTGTTCTCGTGAAACTCTGATGGGACCTTAGCTAATAGTCCTCTAATCACAGCAGAAAAACCGACAAAGTACAACGATAAAATCATACATTTTATTTTGTCAAGTGACAATGAGGATTCTACCATTGCACGTAAACGAGCATTTATATCATGAAATTCGTTTTTTCTCTGAAGGACAACCCCATCCTTGTTCATCCCACACCGTAGTTAAAGAGGAGGTGCTCGGTGGTTTTGGTGAATCGGAACATAAAAATTAAGGACTTCAATTCAGCTGAAATAGGAAAAATTTCACCATGCTTACGATCCGTACCAAGCAACCCCGAGAGGTGCCTATAAGCCAAGTAACATAATGAATGCAGCAAAATAGACGCAACATGAACTTGGGACCTCAACGTATCAAAGAAAACCAGAAACTCAATAATCTTAACCGAGATGGGCATATGTACCGACACAAATTCATCACCTTTTCCTTTCCTCACGTTTCTCATCCGCCAGAAAAATCCTAATTTATAAACGAAACAATAAAGGACGAGAGGAAACAGGCTCAATGAGCCCGAATTCATTCGCAATAGTGGGTCAAACGTCACGAACTACTCTTTGTTATCATTTGATCGATTTTCTCAACAGCAAAACAAACCCGTGAGAAGATGAGAAGGAAAAAAAGAACCCAGATGGAAAAGGAACTTCCCTTGGGAAATGGAAGTGATATAACACAAATGGAGAAAAAGGAGAAAACAAAGAGTACCGGTATTCCAAGAGAATGGAGGGCGGAGACAGCAGAGTCGAGGACTTGCTTGCGTCGACCCATGATGGCAATCGAAGCTCCATGCTTTCCAAACTGCGTTGAAATCTCGAACCCAATTCCGGAGCCACCTCCAGTGATTAAAGCCACCTTCCCTTTCAGAATCTCTGCCTTAAACGGTGACTCCATCTCTCTCTCTCTGTCTCAACTTGCCCCTGTGCCTCACACAGTTCTGGTGCAATCCGAGTGTCGTACAACGGTACAAGGCGTTGAGAGAGAATGAGGACCGAGAAGCTTGGACACGGCAGTGTGCGAAGGAGATGCAGACGAGGCGAGCCTACTGACGTCACTGGAAGGAATTGTATGGTACGTCAAAGCAAAATCTGCTCTTCTACCGCAGAGAAAATAAATAATAAAATATCATATGGAGATCGTATCCATTATCGGGCGAGGGTCTGCCCGAACAGTACAATACTGTTCGCTGCAGTTGTGAGGGGCAGGAGTGGGTCCCGCCCCTGTACTGTTCATGTCCGAACAGTACAATACTGTTCGGGCATGAACACGCCCGCCCCTCACAACTGCAGCAAAGCGTCGCCCGCCTCCATTAGACAACAACAGGGACAGGGATCATCTGATTTTCCAAAAAAAAAAAAACGTTAGAAAGTCGTGGATAATCTTCATGTATAAAAAAGCTATGAACGTATACATAAAAACCAATATATATATCTTCCACAAATTGATTATGACCTAAGATAATAGTAATGAACATAAAACATAAAAAATTTACTTATTCGGGCGGATTTGGTTTTATTTACTTCATGTTGGACTCTAAATTCTCCTCAATAAAATTCATAACGTCTGTAATCTATTCTTTGTTAGACAATATCACTTCCGCAGAATACGATACTAGTCAGTTTTTTATCAAAATTATATGGTGTAAATTGAAGAGTTAAAAACACAACAGATTGACTATATATTATTTAATGTTATTTATATTAAGTTTAGGACAATATAAGTTTTATAATTGAGTTTATCTGCTAGATCATATCTAATAATATCACTTCCGTAAATTAAGATATTCTGTAATTTTTTATTAAAATTATATGGTGTAATTTAGTGAAAAAATATAATAAATTAATTTTATACTATTTAATATTATTTATATAAAATTTAAAACATCATAAATCTTGTAATTGAGTATATATGTAACTTGTGTTTGAGTGTAAAAATTTTGAGGAGGTTAAAATTTTAGAGTATTAGATTTGATGAAAAAGTGAAGAGAGAGATGATTTTAATATTTATTATAATAAAAAGTAATGATGTGATGGGGAAAGAGAGATTATATTATAATTTTTTATTGTGTTAAAATTTTAGGGAGTGTAAAATTTTGTTTAACAAACATAGCCTCCTTCCAGTAAACCCAATTTTTTTTAATACTTCAAGGGTTAATTACAAAAAAAATCCCTCGAACTATACCACGTATCCCAAAATACTCCCTAAACTTCAACTCGTGTCAATCCGCCCCCTCAAATTTAGGTAAACGTCTCAGTTTCATTTTTGACTCATTTTAAACAATGTCGTACTGTCACACGTGAAATTCACGTGAGTTCACTCATGTTAAAACACAAAACTGCCTCATAAACCCACTTATGCGTTGACAGTAAAAGAAAGGAACAAGACTAGACGGTGCGTATTGCAGTATGTCTTCCTCTGTCTTATTTGGAGAACATTGTGAATAGATCGAGCTGCAAATTACCTGTGCAAGCAGAGAGTAAGTTGCAAGCAGTATAGCTCGGTTTGTTGCGCCAATTACGAAATCCTCTCTTTAACCCACGGCAGAAAGGAAAGATATTCGTAAGATATGCACCTGTTCAGATCATCACCTCAACCCCAGGTCTCTTTCGTTCGTTTAGCCCGTCGTGACTTTGCAACCTCAGAAGCAACCTGTGATATTCCAAGGGCCTCATTTGTGTGCATTTCCCTTGCAATGTAAGAAGCCTCACCCATGTGGGGTAAATTATGCATGTGCTGCTGTGGGTGGTGCATGTGCAGCATGTGCTTCGCCCCACGTGAGATTTGGCATCCTGGTGGGCATGAGGACAAAGTACCACTTGTCAAGGAGTTTTCCCTGTATTGAAGAGTGGCACTGGCATTGTCTCGTTCCAATAAGGCTGCCTGAATGCCAATCCAAACACTCCCGTGAAGCCTCGAAGAAGATAGCAAGAAGATCCACAACACATGAATAATGATCTACTTCTAGCTGCACTCCTCTGAAGAAATTCCTGCCCAACGACTTAGACGTTTAATGGGTCTAGTTGGATCTTGCGATAAAGTTAATGTCATTATCTTTTGGTTCTTATATGGAGTTAGTGCTCGGTGACGTACAAAGACCCACCTGGTCTATGTTCCTCACGGATTGGATGTTGGATATATATTTGCATTCGGTTTGATAATGACCTTAAGCCAGCGCACCTGTCTCTGTACTTGAACTGAATCTCGTATTTCATACCAGTTGTTACAAACCAAGGTAAATGATGTGAATCTGAGCAAGGCTTCAAAGGAGCTAGTTCAAGTTTCTGTGGGGCCGGTTACGAGAGAATGAGACAAGAAGTTCAAGAATGGACTCGACGAACTCATTCAAGAGATATGAGCTCAAGCAAAGTAATGGAGGCCTATTAAAGATGATCCACGTTCTAGAATGATCCGGTCAAGAGTTATTTTTGGGTATATTCTAGAAGAATCAGATTGCATGGCTATTCTAAGGGCCAAATCCTTTCCTTTCATGGTCTTTTGATCATTTCCTAATTTTTTAGGAATATTTGATTTTAATTCAAAATGCTAGCTTATCTTTTTTCCTAATTTTTAGGAATATTTTATTTGAATTTGAATTCAAATCAAATGCCAGTTTATCCCTTTTCCTTAACCGGATTTTTAGGAATGTTTGAATTTGCATTTGAATCACTTTTCAAATGTTGGTTTATCCGTTTTCCTTAGCCGGATTTTTAGGAGCATTTAATTTCTTTCAAATTTGAATTAGTTTCCTATTTTAATTAGAATCCTATTCTTGGAGGGATGTTCCAAGTATATTTAAAGGCCTTTGGGCATGTAGAAAACAACTTTGAGATTAATATTATTTGAGAGGTCTTGTGATTCTTTTTGGTTCTTTGAAGAATTATTCGAACTTATCGGGATTTCCCGTGGCGTTCAACCCGACTTATCAAACAGAATTCCACCACCGTTTCTGGCGTCTTCCTTATACCGAGGTTCTTGTTTCTAATAAACAACGGGTCGAGGTTTCCATTCGGATCTGTCCTAGAACGATCTTGGGTTCCCTTTAGTTGTCGGGTCTCGTCATTCTTGGCGAGGTTCACATCAGTAAATAAATTCCTGAAAGAATGTGCCTTTTGGCCTTGGTCCAGGTTGATCAGCATGGGAATTACATGTTGTTTAGAAAATATGCATTGTCTATTTTTCCTTCTTTTTGGAATTGAGGTTTCGTATCATCTGTATTGGCTATGCTGTCATGCTGAGAGTAGGGCTGTCCACCAAACCGGCTGGATCGGTTTTGGATAAACCGGACCGAGATCGGTATGCTCCGGTCCGGTCCCGGGTTATCCATGTGGAAAACCGGACTTAGACCGGAGTATACCTCTCCAAACCGAAAATTGGCCCAAAATAGCACGGTCCAACCTCAAAATTGGCCCAAAATGGCATGACCCAAACCAATCCAGACCGGACCGGTGAAACCGAAGGCCGGACCTGACCGGACCGGTCAAATGACCGGTCCGGTCTATATACTCTACAAAATGGCCGGTTTGGCGGACCGAACCGGCCCGAAACTTGGACAGCCCTAGCTGGGAGGTCGAATAGTTGCTCCTAGAAACTCCTTGTCGGGAGGCAGATTTTTCTTCCGGTCGCCTATGTATCTCTTGTGTGCTTGGGTTCTGATTGTCTATTGACTGGAAAAATCGAGCTTGAACTCTGAGCTGTTTTTTCTCTCTTTGTTGCTTTTGGAACATCCGGAAGGAACCATGGGAGCTGCTCTTTGTTTAACGAAGTCGTACGACCGTTGCGGTCAAGTTAATAATGGGGCAGTTTTGTCTTTTAACATGAGTGAGCTCACATGAATTTTGACGGAAAAATTTCTACGACATCGTTTAAAATGAGTCAAAAGCGAAACTGAGACGTTTATGTAAGTTTGACGGAGCGGGTTGACATGAGTTGAAATTTAAGGGGGATTTTGGGATACTGGTATAATTCCAGAGGATTTTTTTGTAATTAACACATGCATCCCAAAAAAACAAAAGACAAAAGACAAGAGGGGGGGTAATACACGGATAACCCTCTACCCCAATGCCCTAAAAAAGAAACGCAGACTTATCGACAGTCGACTAATCTAGACGCCCCTATCGAAGCCACCGACGACTCCGACTCTCCTAGCAATAACAAAACTTCCCCACGAAATTAATTTACTGTCACCGCTTTTGAACTTTCCGTCTATCCGAACAGAATGGATGAAGATGTTTTGGTTAGCGAAGACTTCCCCCTGTTCTCCAAGCGCCGCAGACGCTCCAGACCGACAGCCACCACCACCTCTGAGGCGAATACCCCACAACTCGAAAGATCGAACCTTGGCAACGATACTATCAGCACCACCACCATCTCCACCGAAATCCCGGAGGCGAAGTCCCAACAGCTCGAAAGATCGAACCAAGGCAACGATACTAGCAGCAGCACCACCACCACCTTCGCTGACCTCGGCCTCGCTCAGTGGGCGTTGCAGACCTGCAAAGAGCTAGGAATGCGCAAGCCCACGCCTGTGCAATCTCACTGCATACCGAAAATCCTTGCGGGTCGTGATGTGCTCGGCCTTGCGCAGACGGGGAGTGGCAAGACTGCGGCTTTCGCTTTGCCCATCCTACACCGCCTTGCCAAAGATCCCTTCGGAGTTTTCGCGCTTGTGGTAACTCCGACTAGGGAGCTCGCGTACCAGCTGGCGGAGCAGTTTAGGGCGCTCGGGTCGTGCTTGCATTTGCGGTGTGTTGTGGTGGTTGGAGGAATGGACATGTTGAATCAAGCGCAGAGCTTGATGTCGAGGCCGCATGTCGTGATTGCGACTCCGGGGAGGATCAAAGTATTGCTGGAAGAAAATCCTGATATTCCTCCCGTGTTCTCTAAGACCCGAGTAATCACTTCTTTTTTCTCCTTTTTGAAGTTATTTGTTTCGTTTTGTCCACTTTGCTCAACTCGAGCTTATGCTGCTTATCTTATTCCCAGATAAATTGGGTCAGTCAAGTAAATCGGTTTCAATTACTCCGATTTCTCTTATGGTGCAAAAGGCTGCAATATGATTGCAGTCAATAGTAGGTCGCATTTAAGTACGCTTCGAGAAATTTGTTGTTATTGTGTTTGGAAGAATTTGCTAAATTTCCAATTACCACAAAAAAAAAAACTTGCTAAATTTGACGGGTTCTAGAGTTGGGACCCCGGGGCTTGCAAGTTAGTTCGCTAATACAATTGGATATTTAGGGCTCTCGGGTTGTTACAAAATACATGTGAAACTCAAGCCTTCATTCTTTTTTTTGCAACCTAAGATTAATCCGTGAGCTCAAGTTCAACATTGAATTTTACGATGTCAATGTAGTGTACTCTCTGACATGTGAAAGATAGACTAAGCTGATATTCCAAGGATCCTGTAGTAAGAATTGAAGTGATGGAACCATGGACTGAAAGCAGCAATACCAATTGCATCTATATTGTAATGGCCATCCACATGAGCTTTTCTTCTTCACACATTCCGCTAGAATCACAGGTTAAGGGAGTTAATGCTAAGAAGATGGAATGTGTAAAAAACAATTCCCTTCCAGATCTATAGAACTTAGCTGGATTGACTATTGGTGGTCAATCTATGCCTCATTTCTGATTTGTGAGAAGTTATTTTCAATAATTTGAAGCATCTTTTACGTTTAACATGTTCATCGTCTTCTATTCTAGAGTCTATAATTTGTTTCTTCTCATATTCATCATTGGGGTTCTGTACTTCTCAACTTGCATGAGAATGGGGTCAAAGAACTGTTATCAAAGTTCAGCATGCACCCACATAGTGATCATTTGGCACCCGATTGGCATCATTTTGTGGATTGAATGAACAAAGTTTGAAACAATTACATGGCTCTACTGCCTACTTGATTCTGAGTTCTAATGAATTCTTACGAGTTTGGATTCCTTAGGGAAAAAAAATGACTAATTGGCTTCACTCATTCTTTTTGCATGAACTTTAATTGCCATGCTTGTGAGCCTTGTGCTGTATGGATTCTATGTGTGCGCCTAGGGTAGAAAAATATGTGTTCTCGTCTAAGTTATTTCGGGAACTGACTTTTCTTTTCTTTTTTCACACAAGGTTTGCATGAACTACTTATTTACATGTACTTTGTATTTAATTTCAGTTCCTAGTTTTGGATGAAGCAGATAGAGTTTTGGATGTTGGCTTTCAAGAGGAATTGAGTGTGATTTTTCGGTGTTTGCCAAAAGATCGGCAGACTCTATTATTTTCTGCAACAATGACAAGTGAGCTGGAAACACTGCTTGAGATTTCTGCAAATAAGCCATACTTCTATGAGGCATATGAAGGCTTTAAGACAGTTGACACTCTTAAACAGCAGTATGTATTCGTTCCAAAAAATGTGAAGGAAGTTTATCTGATGCACATTTTGTCTAAACTGGAGGATATGGGTATTCGGTCAGCCATCATATTTGTCTCCACGTGCAGGTATTATTGACTTGAACAGTAAACTCTTGTTCCAGAAACTTTTTTCGGATGTTTTTATTGCTGATATGTGGGACCTGCTATTTGGCTTAACCCATTGATATCTCTTTTTGCAAATTTGGTGTTGTGAAAATCCTGACTCCCTCCCTCTCCAGATCTTTCCCTACATGCGCGAATAGGCACTGAACATTTGATTTTTGTTAACCTTTCATCATCAATACATTCATATGTACTGAATCTCCTGTTAAAATTTTAAAGTATTCTACTATTTTGTATGTCTCCTTGATCAAAACTTCAGCAACTAGTAGAAAATACAAAGTAAAGAGAACAATGCGATCTATGGTATGTTTTGGATATGCACGTGATTATAGATAGTCAGCATGTATACAGTTCCAAGTTAATGAGACTCTGGTAATGCATTCTAGTAAGAACTTTGGTAGGAATGCCATTGCTGGGTTTTTTTTTTCTCCCTTAGTTGTCTAAAGCTTCAGGCTTGGCAGTCGTCAACCCTTTCTATTGACACCACTTATTGTGTGTCTGGATTTATGCAGCCTATATATTAGGCCTCTTTCTGACGTGTCTTCATAGAAGTTCAAGCTTTGTATAGCAATTCAGTTTAGTCTAGCTGGTATGATCTGATATTAGTTGTTCTTTGAAGCCATTTTGAATTTACCCTTCGAAGTTTGCAAGTGCATGAGGGCTATATGTGAAGCAATTCTCTTGGGAGGCAATAGCTTCCCCACTTCCTGGAAATGCAATGTGGTGCAGTCTATCTATATTCAACGATGTAATTTCAAACATTTCCAAATATGAGATAATTTTCTTGTGGAGATAATTGCCTTTCCGTCTCCCACACATGTAAACTGGTACAATGAGCATCCACCAGCAAAGGGATTGGTTTCCCAGATCTTAAAAAAGAACAACTTTACAGGCATTTTTGTCCCCAGAAAGTTTCAAGGAAAAAGCTGTTAATATATCTGTTATCAAGTTCTTCACTCTTTAGCTTAGAAAAAAAAAAAAAGTTCTTCACTCTTTATATGGGAGTCTTATTAGTCACGTCATATTCTCCTATGCCTGTGGAAACTTGATAATAGCTCATCTTCTTCACTCTTAATATATCCATTCCCTCGCAATAGATACTTCCCCTGGATTTTTGGCTTTTACTTTTTGTAAGGGATGTAATGAGCTGGACTTTCTAACCATGTTTTTTCCCCCTTATTCGGGCTTGGTGTAGTTAGCATTGCTGTTGTCTGGACTGTAGTCGTTTATGTCGGCAAAGAGAGTCTGAAATCTCCATTGATCTCTCATCCATTATTCGAAACTAACTGTTCTTATTAAACTTGTGTGTGCAGAAGTTGTCACTTTTTGAGTTTATTACTGGAAGAGCTTGATCAGAAAGCAGCATCACTGTATTCTTTTAAATCTCAGTCTCTAAGGCTTGCTGCTGTACATCGATTCAAATCTGGACAAGTTCCTGTATTGCTTGCAACTGATGTTGCCAGTCGTGGTTTGGATATTCCTACAGTTGATCTTGTTATCAATTTTGATATTCCAAGGTTAGATCTCTTGGCCAATTTTTGTTATTGCGAGGCCCTATAGGACATCTGCTTGGTGGACTTAACTGCCAGCTGCCCACTGCAGGTATGCAAGAGATTATATTCATCGTGTGGGACGTACTGCAAGAGCAGGCAGAGGAGGGCTGGCTGTGACCCTTGTTACCCAGGTACTGAACATATTGCTGGAAATGGACATTCAAAGTTACATGGAACTCTTCATATTTCTTTGAGCATCCTGTAATCCTGCATCAAACTTTGTAAAGGATCGTATTTGATTTGCTTTATTTGGCCTTCTATATGCTAATTTGTATTTTTGGATGTTTTCTTGTCTGTCTAACATAGATGCTGCTTGCGCTTGCGCACACACAAACAAACCCATACCCACTTTCAGATAAAGGGGCACTACATTACAGATTTAAGTGCCTTTATATATTTTCCTTGTGTATTTGGGTTGCTGTCTCGTTGGCTCTTCTTTATAACTCTTGACATTTTATTAAAATATGTGTTTACATATAAACTGCAATGGATGGTATAGTCTGCATCTTTGTTTGTATCTACAGGACCTTCAAGAGGATATGTAGATCCGATTAAATGATGGATCCTCAGTGATTTTCGTTTCATCTTTGATTCACCTGTAACTTGGTGGAAGCTCTTTACACGTTGCAAGCCACACATTGAAGGAAAATTCCTGTTTCTTTTTGCAGACTAAACATAATGTAACCCAAACACGACTAGCTTTCTGCTACCTACATCAGATATATGCATTCCAATATGCATTTATACATTGACACGCAGAAACATAGACAAACGAGCAGGAAGATTCCTCCCTTGTTTGTCTTTGATTGAATGACAGTTTCTTTTGAAGTTATTGTGACTGTAAACCAATCTTTTACTCATGATACTACCTGTTGTTGCCGCTGCTACCTAAACTCACATTCACTATCAGGGAGAAGGTTCATTTAAGCTAAAATTGGGAATGTAGATGAGGAAACTCTCTCTCTCTCTCTCTCTCTCTCTCTCTCTCTCTCTCTCTCTCCTCCTCCTCCTCCTCCCTCCTTGTAAACTGTGTGCTCAATGAATGGTGTTCTGTGGTTAATTGCAGACTATATATCTCTGCTACTGAAGAATCATTTTTATATGTGAGATCACTACTACTTTTTGGGCTCATGTTGAATGTTTGTGATTTTCAGAATGATGTTGATCTCATTCACGGAATAGAAGCTGCCCTTGGAAAACAGTTGGAAAAATTTGAGTGTAAAGAGAATGAGGTGCTTTCTAATATTACACAGGTAAGATTTGGTACATCTTTAATCTTTCTAGATTCATGATGGGATTATCCCATTAGAATAGCTTTTTAAATTTTGGAGCCTCTAATCTTTTATACTATAAATAGTGATCTGGTTTATTATCTCTCTTCGATGACAAGAGTGCATTGTTGCTTTTCCCATGCGCTTTACACATACCCAAAATCTGGCAATGTGTTTTTTTCCAAGTCTGAATGAAGTCATGAAAAGCGAAGATTGTCAATGCTATTCTCAAAAGTGGGCCCAAACTGCTTATATGGATGGTGTTTTCTATACCAATAGATGTGAGGTTAAAGGTGATGGGCTAGGTGGTTATACTCCAAAACACTTCACTAACATGGTACTATTTTTAGCATTTTCATTGGTCCAGATTACTGGCATGTACGGAGCTAGTCTAAGCTCTAAAAAGTTTTGTTAGTTTGCTCTTAAGGGAGGTTCTCGTTGTTCTTCATATTTCAAACAAGTGAAGACCATATATCAGGCTACTTAATGCACTTGAACCTCTCTATGCAGGTTTACAACGCCAGGCGTGTGGCAGTGATGAAGATGATGGATGATGGCTTTGAGGAGAAAGCAAAAGAACGCAAAAAACAGAAGTTGAAAACTCTAGCGGAGAAAGGATTGTTGAGTAACAGGAGTGAAAAAAGAAAACAAAAGAAATCTGCTAAACAGTAAGGACAGCGTATTCGGATCTCGGATGCGGGTCGAGTGATGAGTGTTTTGATCATGCCTCCCTGTAAAAATGACCGTAGCTTTTTTATTTGGAGAAGAATATGATGTTCAATTTTGATTATGGTCTCAAAAATAAATATTTTTTGGTTAAGTAAAGATTTTCACAGGAATTTTTCAATTTGTGTCCCAAAGTATCAAATTTGATACATTCCATCTCAAATTATGAATAAAATTGTACTTTATAACCCTATGTTAAAATAACAGCGTTAAAATCTTAACGTGATTTTTTTTGGATAAATACAAAATTGGTCTTTGTACTTTGACTGAAAATCAAATAAGTCTTTCAATTTTAAAATTCATCAAATCAGTCCTTAAAATTTAAAATTTATTAAGAATTTAGTTCTTTTAAGACCATTCAAATGTGAATGATTTTAAACCTCGGGGATTAATTTTATGTGTTTTAAAATTTAAGGACCTATTTGATTTTTGAGCAAACAACGGGAATCGAGATTGTATTTATCCCTTCTTTTTTTATATTTTAAAGGTGAGATTTTAAAATGAAATATAAATTGTGAACTTATTTGGGATACGTGTGGCAAAGCAGTGGAGACAAATTATATATTTTTTTCTTTTAATTTATCTACAATTTTTAAAATAATATAAAAATGACGTTACGTTATTAAGAGCGGAGTACCTTCTTTTCTGTACAATTTTACTCTCCGTGATTTATTAGTAAAATAAAAAGAGTTTAGGATATCTTGCAAATTTTTAAAATCTGAAAAATTGTAGAGAATGCTGTAGAAATTGAGAAGATTAGAATTTTATTATATTATATGAAAAAATAATATAAAATATTGTGCTGAGTGGTTTTAGACTTTTTAAATTATAATTGAGATTTCATTGGGCAGGGGAAAAAGGTAAAAATAAAAGGAAATTTGATATTTTGGTCCTTGGGTTTATACTTCTATGACAAATGAGTCATTCACTTTCAAATTTCAAAATTTTAGTCATTTAGTTTTCTTTGTTTGACGAAATGGTCCTTCTGTTAATCTGTTGTCCATATGCTTAACGGATTTGAAGCAGTCGACCAGATATGTGTAAAAAGTGAGCGGTCGACCGTTCGGTACAAATTTACTTACGTGTCAGAGAATTCCGTCAAGTATATGGACGGCAGACTGATAGAAGAACTATTTCGTCAAACATAGAAAACTCAAAGACTAAAAATTTGAAAGTGAAAAACTCATTTGCTAAAAGGTAAAAATGGTATAAATTCAATGATCAAATTGTCAAATTGTCAAAATAAAAATTAATTGTATTTCTCAAAATTAATCACATGCGGGCTGCGTTGGGTATCTCTTGCGAACAAAGGAGTATCGTAGAAATCCAGAATAAGTAGGGACCCCCTTAAACCCTCCTGGGCTGCTACAGATACTGCCAATCGGCTTAACTCTCTCTCTTATCATTTTGTCACTAGCAGGTTTGCAACAAAAGACAATGGCGGACAACGAAGAAATCCCGAACCTCAATGCCAAACCAGGAGCCAGGAAGATAACCCTGAGGACAACTGAAGGCGAGGAATTTGATGTGGACGAGTCCGTGGCGATGGAGCTTCAGACTGTCAAGTCCTTCTTTGAGGACGACAGCGTTTCGTACGACTCCATAATTCCCCTCCCGAATGTGTCGGCACGGGCGCTCTCCAGGGTCGTCCTCTACTGCACGCGTTCGCTCGATTTCGGCGCCAAGTTGGCCGCGGCCATCGACGAGGACGACAAGAAGAAGGCGAAGGAGGAGAGGGAGGCCTTCGAGGTGGAGTTTGTGGGAGAAGAGAACGACGAGGGGATCAAGGAGTTGGTTCTGGCGGCGAATTACCTGAACATCAAGTATATGCTGGATTTTCTGAACCAGAGCGTGGCGAACAGGATCCAGAACAAGAGCGTGGAGTACGTTCGCAAGTTCTTCGGGATCGAGAACGATTACACGCCGGATGAGGAGGCTCGGATCCGCCAGGAGAATGAATGGGCCTTCGAGGGCGTCGACGCCGACGTTGACGCCGATTGATATTCACCAACTCTTTTCTTTTGTTTTCTGTAGAAGGAAAAAAAAACTCACAGAAAATTAGGAGTTAGGGTTCGGAAGGTAAAAATAGTGTTTGAATCTGGAGAATTTCAAATGCTTTTGATTTCGATCTAAGAAGTTTGCTGCGTTAACCCTGATAACTTGTTGAATTGAGTCGACAGAGCCTTTTTTCTCCCTTATATATCTTCTTGGAAAATTTTCAATTTTGCTGCTCCTCTCTTGTTTAGTATGTCTGATGTTTAAGATTATTATTCTGTGAGTTCTCTTTTTTTATGATTATTTGTGGTTGGATATTATTACTTGTGGATTTCGATTGAGGGGATAACTCACGGATGTTGATTGGAACTTTTCGTGAGTTAAGTCTCTTTGTGTTGAAAAAGAATTAGAGCTTTGGAAGAGTTTCATACTCTCTCATAGTTTTGATCCAAATTTGGATGGGTATGAAAAACACTTCAGGAAAGTAAAGAGAGATTCGACGCTTCCATGCCAAACACCAGAGATTGCCCGTATCCTGAATCTTCTCAGCGGTATTTTGCTGATTCTGGGCCCCCCCACCCCCGTTTAAAGGGCTGGACCAAGTGTCCATCACCTTATTTTGCCCCCCAACTTTGAGGGACAGGCTTGCGATACCTAAGCCACTGGGTTACACTACAGCCGCAGTCCCGGGCCAACTGCCCATAACCTCAATAAGGCCTCCGACACCATGCCCAACTCGCAGATCAGCGATCATTAAACGCAAATATTTTCCTACTACTTGACGATGTTCGTCCAGTTTTTAACCTGAGAATCGATTTTGGTTCAAGTGGCCGAATAAGAGGAGCAATAAAATTGGAGAATCAGAAAAAGTTAGAATGACAGGAGGCCTTGCTAAAGATCAACTTCTTCTGCGACTCGGAACTCCTTTGGTAGGTTCCTCAATCAAGCACAAATCACTTTAGGAAGGACATCTAAAACTGGTCATCCCGCTCCCATTTAGAGAGGTCATTATGAAGAGAGTTGCTCTTCAGTTGGAGGGGCATGTGTTAGAATTTGGGAGTTTGCGAAAAACTATCTTCCCTCGTTCGGGATTTCTCATTATATATCGAGATTACAAGCTGATTCCCATATACAAAATTTACCTACAAATAAGAAATGTGCTAAGAAAAAAAAAGGAAAGAAATCTGCAGACTTGAATAGGAGGGAAATAAGGAAAGAAATCTGCAGACTTGAATAGGAGAGAAATAAGGAAAGAAATCTGCAGATAGGAATAAGAGAAGAAAACTGCAGACCAAAAAGGAAAGAAATCTGCAGACATGAATGGAGAGAAATCTGCAGACATTCAAAATAATTTGAACGAGCGGCAACTCATAATATCTGTCCATTCCAAAGAACCAGCTAGCAATATCCATCAGTTGCACTATCCTTTCCTTTGACAGCATGATAGGAAGAAAAACACTCGCGAAAATAAAGAGAGACCCGAGACACAAACTGCTGAACAGCAGATAATTAGATCTTGTTCTAAAGCAAAACCAATCATCACTTCCCCAATCTTACCAAGATATCTGAAGAAGACGCATTGAGAGAGACATTTAGATAAGAGCAAATACAAGACCGTACATAGTACAACCACATCGCATGCTTGACATCATCCACTTAGTATTAAAGCTACAAACACCACAGCTCGCCACTTACAAAAAGACACCAATGGAAATTCATCTCTGACCGTCTAAAGGGTAACTGAAACCTATCTCATTACCATGGTCACCATGATCAAGAGTCTGTTTGCTGCTGTTGGGGCGGCTGCTGCTGTTGCGGCTGAGTCTGTGGCCACGGCATGAAAGCCATGGGCTGTTGGGCAGCATACATTGCCGCTTGGTCAACTGGATTTCCCATGATCATACCTGTGGGTCCCACAGCGTGCTGCGGTGGGACATAATAATATGGGATATCGGCTGGGGAACCCACTACTGGAATAGTAGCCTTGGTGACTCCAAGCCCCTCCTCTTTCAATTCGTCCCTTGGAATGATATCAACCAAGAAATCAAATACGTCAGTCCTGGAAATCGCAGCTGCAATATCATTCTTTTGCAATGTCCTCCTTTTGTTTTCTTCAGTGTGGATCCAAGATCGCAAAGTCAGCTCCAAGATGAACATTTCACACGCCTTTGCAAATATGACAGGAGCCTCTGCAGAAATCATTCGAACATCCTCGTCAGCTTTCATTATTTTCTTAATCCGAGCAAGAGGAAGGCTGTGATTCTTGAAGTCAGTTGTTTGGTCAATTTCTTGCATTTGGTTGGCCCAGAACATCTGAAGCTGCTGTTGCTGCTGCTGTTGCTGTTGGTGGTGGAAGTGCTGGGCCTGCTGGAAGGCAAGCTGGTGAGAGGAATTAGCAAATGTGGTGGGGGGCTGGGTTGGGGAAGGAACAGCTACAGCAGGAGCTCCAGAAGCCACCATGGGAGAAGTTTGATAGGGATTGGCGTAGGCCATTTGGCCCGCACCTGCTGCGATTCCCACCACAGACTGCTGGTGTTGCTGCTGTTTTTGCGTCTGTTCCGATTGATCCATGGCCAATTACTGCAGTATGTTCACCTCTGGTAATTTATCCCCTTGTCAGAATGCTGAAAGAGAACACACAAGTAAGCTCAGATGCATCTTCTTCAAAAACTAATTAAAGATGGACTGCATGAGGTGAGAAAAGAAAAATATAACCTCATTGCCATAAATCTGCCACGGACTCTATTTTGCTATAATTGCAGTTGAATCTTAATCGACAGGTTACCACAAATTTTACAAGAATGGAAGACGAACATTACAACACTCTTTTGGTTATTGAAATTCCAGGTTCTTCTGCCTTCATGCAGGAACTATCATTAAAATGTGATAACAGTGATCTACAACATCAAGGTAAATAAAAAAAAAAAAAAGTCTGTCTGCTGGAAGATTAGCATTCCTATAAGTCAACCATCATCGGCAAGCAACTGAAACCTGATTTAGATCAACCTTCTTAGACCCACGTTTCTAAACTAACTCTATGGCGAAGACAAAAAATAGGCAAGACACGTAACTTCACGAGGTTAGCCAGTATACCGCAGAGGGTTTCAGTTTCTCTTAAATCGTTGGTTGTTCTGTGAGAAGATCCTCAATGCTCATTGTAAAACCATAACTCTTCCCTCAAGGAAGACATATCCAGGAACAAAAGAAAAAAGTTCAGCATATGACACCGAACAAATAACTGGAGTGAACTTTAAAAAAGCCATTGTTAACTTCCTAATGCCATAGTCATAAAAACTGTAACAAGACAAAGGTCATATTTCCATTCACTGATACGTAGGAACTTAAAATTTAGACATCCCCAAAAATAGCCAAAGAAAACCAAGAAATCAAATTTTCACCCATTCTCAGCCCCTTCCCCCCAAGAGAACACAGAAAAAAGGAGAAAATTGGCTCTTTTGGGGATGTCTAAGATGTGAATCAAGAAAATTGTAGTACCTGAAATAGCTCGGGAAGGTAATGCATCTCACATTTGATGCATTTTATATCAAACTACATCACATAAACAACTACAGTAATCCTAATTGTGAGTAGTCTTTTTGAGATGTCTCGAAAATATGACAAGCATGTCCCTGGTTGGAACACTATTCAACACAGAGAGGCAACCGTTTGCCATAGGAGGTTATTTTATAATCATTCAGCTGTAAGTGGTAGTTGGTGACACCATATAGGCAACCAACTTGCTCATGGTCTAGTCAGAGACAAAAGACCCGATCCCTCTAATTAAAACACAAAATCACACACACTTCATGTACAAATGAGCTTCGTTTGCTCTGTAATCCCATAATGGCAAAGCACCATTTGGGTAATAAAGACAGAGCCTGCTCTGTATCTCCGCTTACTACCAGGTATCACCTCATTCAACATTCGAATAAATAGCACCATGTACCTTACATCCCCACCCAAATCAGACTTCCCAGCTTCAAAAAACCCAAAAGAAAAGTTCAAATGCTGTGTGGGTACTAGCTGATCCAGCATCCCCATGATATACATCAAACACAACTCTTCTTCCATGTAGGATTGACTATTAAACAGAGTCTTCATCTATATATTACCTTTAAACTGTAAATATCCATCTTGGTCGAGCATCTGCAAGCAGACATAGAATCTCAACAATATAGGTTTTCTGGCTTCTTCTCTCATGAACATAGGAAAATGAAATTTTTCCAAAGGGACATTCCCTTAAATTTACAAAGGGATTATTAAATTAAATGAGGAAAGTTTTTTCTCTCACTCTCTCAAGAAAAAAGTGTAAAGCATATGACAATGGTGACTTCACAAGCCTAAATATCTAGACATCGTCCAGAACTCCTTTCTTTAAAGGTTAGATCATATGTGCAGACCAACTAACCAGGTATATCTATTTGTATGATACTAATACATCACAATTAAACTTCACAACCAACGGTGACAATGCAACTTAAAGGCAGTGCACCTTCAAGGATTTGAAGTATATCCTATCTATGGCTGAAAATGCAACCACTAAAAACATATCTTGGTCTCATTCTTGTATGGAAAGCTGGAATCAAACACAACAATCTAGGTGCACTGGCAGGAGAGCAAGCTGATGAAACTAAAATAAAGCGCCATCCAAGGACATTTACAGCTCTAGCTTCTTTCAAAGGGGTTTATCAATGCACCCGAGAATACTTTTTTTTTTGATAAGTAAGACAATTTTATTAGAATAAGCGAGAACAGTACAAGGTGCTATACCGAAAGCACTTAATACAAACACGCAACAAAACTAAGGAAATCATCAAAGTCGACAAAAATGCCCCCTAAAACCGCATTAGCCCAACAAAACAAGGAAAACAACATAAACCCTTGCAACTTCACAAGGGACAAAGAAACATCTTCAAAGCACCTGAGAATACTTGTATTTCGTTATATCCCATTTCACAGGAACTAAGAAAAAGTAAGCCATTTGAAGAGAATATTTAGTATCTTCTTTGAGCGTAAGACCCTTGAAAAACCCTTCCAAAATATCAAATCAGTTATTAAGACAAAACCAATATCATTACAGCCAAAACACTTCCTCTATTTTCCTGGAAAGAAGCTATTCTAGAAAAGTTTTCAGAGATTAGAACTGGCTACGCAAATGCAGACAAGTTTTCAACGTATTATCCATCTTTCATGACAGCAGAAATGAAAATTGTCTCAGAAGGATGAATCCATACGTGTTCTGAAATAGTACTCAGGTTTATTTCCTTAAAGTGAAGAATTGTTTTTTGGTAAGTATTTTCCTTAAAGTAAGAATCCAAACATGTTCTGATTTTTTTTTCACCTTTCAAAAAAGAAAATATTCATTTATTTTATTCATTTCCAACCAAATGAAAATCACTCCACAGGGACTTTCTGTTTCTACAAGAAGCATTTTCCTATCCGGGCCTTAGTGTAGGCTAGTCCCTTACCTCGAGCCTCAACATCAGCTAACTTCGCAGCCCTGCTTTTTCTCATACATCAACGGAAACCTAATCAAAATCCCTAGAATCAACTTGGACCGCTGATCCAGACAAGGATAAGAGCCACCAGAAGGACAAAATCGAGTGCCAGTTAAACATGCATGGGCATAATCACAAAGTTATAATCGAACTTTAGTAAAAACACAGCTGATTAAAATAAAAAGCTCTTTATCTGATCAAAACCCACGGCATCCCAAAACGACCTTTCAAGGGTCCTTTAGGAGAAGGGGAAAAAAAGTACAAACATGTTATGCAATAACCTCTCTTTCTGTCCCACACTCTCTTCCCCTAAACATGCTTTCGCATTCGAATTACTAAATGCAAAATAAACGTGAAATATAAGTAGCACCTAAAGATGTTCAGAATTCATTGAACCATCATTACACTTTAGATAGAAACGTATCAGTTCAAAATAAACAAAGCCGATATTAAAACACAAAATTAGATCTTTTCTCGTCCATTCTCTGCTTTCCCTTTGCTTTTCTCAGCAACCAAACAGACGTGGAAACCACCAAACAAAAACTGAAAAAGTTAAAGAAAGTTACCCATCAAACTTCGGCTGATTCTTCACCTCAGATGTAGCATGACAGAAACCCTAAGGGGGGGGAAATTAGAGACCCAGAAAGAGAGAAATTACCAGAGAGAGAACGTGAGAACTTAAAAGGGAGGGACAGAGAGTTTGAAAATGGTGTTTTGTAGAAACACGGTGAGAGAGAGAGTTCTGGGGGCATCTGAACCTTGACACTTGTCGAGCACTGCGAACTCTGACTATTGAAAGGTTACGTTTCCTTGCTGCACGTGGCCAAAACGTAATGGCTGATGGTAGAACAGAAAGAAGCCTCACGTAACCGACTGTGAAGTATGAATAACGACAGCGAATGTGGGTGGGGGCTTTTTCGGGATAATAATGAAAGGTTTGGGGTGATCTGGGAGTGGAAGACATGCAAAGTAAGTCTGAGTATTTGATTTGTGAAATATTATAAAGTAAAGATATTTTAGGGTAGTTGGTAAAAAAATAAAGAAATAGAATATTTTTAATAAATATTATAATAATAATAAATTATATAATTAATTTTTTTAATATTAACTCTAAATAATTGATCCAATTATTTAGCCCCAATGATTTCGAACTCAAACATCTTACATCCCCGTAAGATTAAACCGAATATGCCCTGAGACTTCCGTTTGGAGGGAGCGTAGGAGTGGAAGACCAGAACTGTAGAGAAGGCTGAGAAGCAACAAGGGGGCGCTGTCGCGAGGTCACGTGACTGTAAGGTGGAGACTCGCTGGTGGGTCCCCTAAAACCTCGTGTGGGTCCCTAAAACCTCATATATTATGAAAATCGATGAAAAATGAAAAAATAAAATATTTTTAATAAATATAATAATAATAATAATAATAAATGATGTAATTAATTTTTTTAATATTAACTCTAAATAATTTGACCAATTATTTAGCCCCAATGATTTCGGCCTCAAACATCTTCAGCATGTTTGATTTTTCTCCACCTCAACAAACATTTGACTCCAATATAAACTGTAAAACTTAGAGAAGACTATGGACAAGACTCTTGTCCACTCTTGCGTGCACAAAATCAAATGCATTAGAAGTTGGTTTACACCTCCCTCACAAATTCTGATTTTTTTTTATATAAATTTTAATATCTTTTTACAATTCAACAATGCTTTCACAAGTCTCAATAGAATTTACTCTATTTTTTTAAAAAAAAATTATCCATCTAAACAAGGATCTAAAGAAAAGAATGTGCTCAGCTACCTCAGGAAGAGGAGTATGGAATGAACTCGAGAAGCTGTAGGGCTAATCACATCAGTGTCCAACACAAAATGACAAGTGCAGTGCATAATAGAATGGAGCCACACAGCCCCACATTGCAACCATCTTCCAGCTGCAGTGGGCAAACACAGCAGTACACAGTGACTTACGTAAACTGGTGTATGCTGTAGCAGAATAGCTGCATACAAACATGGAGCCAACCAAACATCCAAACACAACACTGTGCACTAGCAGAATAGTGGTTTTTTTTTTCTTTTTTTGCCTTTTTTGCAGTGGGTTTTCATCTGAATAAAGAACTCCCCATGAAAATGCCTCATAAGCATCTATGCTCGCTTAATGTGGAAGACTGGGTCGGACGGAACCAATAATTTCGCATCACTTGATGTGAGAGGTAATTACATATCACTAATTAATTTTAAGTCAGTTTTAGGTACCACTTTTTCTTGCAGCGGTGTGATCTTAACTAGGAGAGCAGATCCAGGAAGAAAGATGTTTTTCAGGTAACTGTTGTGGCCAGCATGTCTTATTAAATGGTTTTAGGTGTTGCTTTCGACAAAACATTAGAGAAAAAATGAGGATGATTCCTCTGTTTAATTTACTCGGCGGGTCACGATCACGATTGTTGAGTTTTGGCGTTGATTTCAACATGAAAGAAAACTGGGGAGTTCCTAATAAGATAAGAATATGTTTCTGCAAGTTCAACATCACGAGAATATACCGATCGACAAAAGCTTTTTGTGTTCAAACGCAGGCTATTTTTGCATGAAAGCTTCTCAGTTTTGCACAATTCTAACTGATATTACTCATACTTTTAGAATTTTTAGTGACAACGAGAGAGACGAAAAAGAAGGATGTTCCATTCGAAAAGGGTAAAAACTATGGGAGCCAATGATTCCTGTTACTAATAAAATACACGATATCTAAGGGAAAATAAATGAATTGCCTTGTGATATAACTCACGGAAGCAGTGCCAAAAGGAGCTGCTGGTGTTATTTAGATGGCTTGTGACCATGTGCTTTTGTTTGGCTAGCTGCTGCAGACATGATCCGTAGTTGACTCGCAATTTCTGTGAAGCATGGCCTGATTGCAGGATTAGGGGCCCAACACTGCTCCATTAGCCCTCTCCATTCAGGATCACAGTAACTAGGAATTGTTGGCCTCAATGTGTTGTTCACGATACCTCCTAGTGTACAGAAAAGTTCAAACTTTAGGATTTAGAGAGAAGCATAATCACGGGGAACGATCTAGGAGAATAGTCAACAATTTCAATAGAACCTTATGGCTAAAATATATAAATTAATGAGGTAAAATAGGTGAAGAGTTATCTGCAAGCAATCGGTGGTTTGTTTTGCTTATTGATTCATTTATTTTACTCAACAGCTAACCATGTATTAGCATGTAGATAATCTACAAACTTGCATTTGTGCGCTTGTCAGCTTATGGCTAAATGGTGGTTGTTTTCTGTTTATGTTAAATGGCTTTATATATCGTATTAACAATCAAAAGATGGTTGAAAGAAAAAATCTCTACCTCGGGTGTCAACAAAATAACAAAAAATTGATTTCGGCATCGAAAAAAACCCAATAATTTTTGGGGCTTGATGGAACAATCAATAGACTTCAGGAATAAGAATGCAAACGGACCAAGCAAAGCCAAACCACAGACACTTGAGCTTAGACCAATCAAAAAGGCAAATCAACCTCAAGAGCTGTTTGTTAGCCAACACAACCCTAACCAAATACCACATGAGGGCGCTGAGTTTCAAGCAGCTCTCATAACTACAGGGCCATACCATATAGGGGCTCTCACTATTGTCCTAACTTAATTTGAAGAAAAATGAAATATGCCATTCTGAGGAATCAAGCCAACTGACCAGTGGATGTTTGTGTATTGGGCCAAAGCAAGAATTAATTAAAAAACGCTCTCCCCTAAAACACCCTCTCTGTTTTCCCCCGAACCCCAGCATCCCTACGGAGGAGGGGGGAGCTCCGGCTCCCTCATCCCTCCTCCTCCTTTTCCTTTTCCCCTCCTCCCTCTTCTCTCTCCCCTTCCCTTCCCTCTGGTTCCCCTCGGCGGCTCTGCTGGTTGGTTTTTTTGGTCTTTTTCTTTTTCTTTGCAGGTGGTGTTCTCTCGCCGTTCATGGGCTTCCGCTCCATTCCGCCCCACACATGCCACATGGTTGGACTCGGCGTGCCGGGATCTACGCCTCCACTCCCCGCCTGTGTTCCAGAGACGGCGCCTGTTCATTCACGCGATCCACGCGACGCGCATGGATCTCACGCGTCAGTCCCTTTAGGGGCGCGTACGGCACCTCTCGCCCCCAGTTTTGGTTCCTCGGTTTGGCTTGCGTGGCTTCTGACCTCCCTTCCTGTTGTGGATCTGTCTAGCCCTCTCACACGCGCCGCCGCCTCTGATCTGGCCAGAGGCTTCCTTTATGTTATGCTTTATGTTTTTCGTAGTTGTGTTTTGTTTTTGCTTGTTGTTGGCCTTGTTTGGCCTTTGTTGTCCGGCCCTTCGGTGGGTTTTTTCGAGTCCTTGTGGCTCTCTTCCGACCCTCTGTTGGGTCTTGTTACGCGCCGGATGTGGCGCTTCTTTACTGGCTTGTTCTGGTCCTAGTAGTTCTGTCTACTGTGTCCGGCCACCACTCCCTCTGCTTTGCATGAAGTTTATAGTGGTTCCTCTGATCCGTTCGGGGGTCTTGCTGGTTATGTTCGTTTTGTTGTCTATTGGTTGGGTTTTTTAATGCACTGGTTGTTTATTGAGAAAAAAAAATTAGGCTCAGAGCCAAATGACAACAGCTTATGCTTGTGTCAGCTTGCCCACTTACTTGATGAACCCAAAAAGAGGTCGGCTTATTCACAAAGGTCTAGCTGACCTTTCACAATGCAGTCTAAAAGGACCAAACAGGTGCAAGTGCAGGCACAACCATAAAGAAGGCAAACTATAAAGAAATCAAATAATGTACCTATGATTGCACCATAATGCATGTTGGCATACGGCTCCTCACCAGTGAGAATCTCCCATAAGACGATTCCAAAGGAGAACACATCAACCTGTGGGTCATCAAAAGTAACAAGCCTAGCAAAGATCAACGCCTAAGAGCTACAGCCCAGGGCAGAGGAATAAAGATGAGAACAAACACTATAGATGAATTTATGCTTCTCTTTTTCTTTCTCCTTTTTTTCTTTTAGGTTAGCAGTAACAATGGTATATGGTTTTATAAATGAAAAAATTTCGGTCTCAGATATACTCAATAAACTACGAGACACCTAACAGAGAATAAAAGTAAATTTTCCTCCACGTTGTTCTGAAAAAAGGAAAACCAGTGAGGGATTTCCATCATGTCAAGTACATGCTTCCTAAAATCTAAACGGAAACAAACCCATGCACAAATTCAGTCAGATTCACCGTTATTCTATTGTCAAACAAAATTTCATGAGTGGCATCTTACCTTTTCAGAGACCTTATTGCTGCTGCCATTCAACAGCTCTGGGGCCATCCATGGTAAGGTTCCCCGTACACCACCAGAAACCAGGGTATTTCTCTTGATTTTTGACAGGCCAAAATCACCAACCTGGAAAGAATATATGTCATTGAAATATCCACATTGCAAAAAATCTACCATGGAGGAACTCTTCCCTGGCATGCATAAAACCATCATCTTACCTTGCAAATTGGCCGCGAAGGATCTTTTAAGTTTACAAGCAAGTTGTCACATTTCAAGTCAAAATGCACAATATTTTTTGAGTGTAAGTATTCCATTCCGAAGGCTGCATCCATAGCAATTATTAGCCGCTTCAGACGATCAAGGTACCTGCAAAATAAAATCATGTTAAAAAGGATGCAGGAAATTACTACAGAAGTAACTGCTTCAATTTGAAACAACATAGTTGAGACCAACACATAAAGGCTTTAGTTTTAAGAGAAAAAAAAAACAATGAAAACAATCATAATTTAATAAATTTAACATATGTTTTGTTAAGTAAATAGTATCAGTAGAATTTTGTTTAGTCTGTAATTAGCACATGCCCCAAAAGGTACCAAACTGAAACTCAAGAACTGTATGAGTGGATGTATTACCTATCTTTGCGAACTAAAACATGCCTAAGAGAACCATCAACCATGTACTCTGTCACAGTTGCTAACGTCCCCCCAGGTCCATCTTGCACTACACCATAAAATGCCACCACATTTGGATGGTGAAGCTTTGAGAGAATGTCAGCTTCCCCCCAGAACTCTATAGTCTGAAATAGCAGCAAAGATTACCTAATATGGCCTTGTGAAAGAAAGCATTAATATACTTGCCACTTAAGCAATAAAGGCGCCCTTATGTTCCACCCTCATATGCTTTTTTATGATACATTTAGGGTTTGTAAAGATATAGAGATAGGTGGCCAATACACCAAAAGAGGAATATGTTCCAGGTGTTAAGGAAGAGTTACTAATCTCTCTTGCTCTGATGATCGACCCGTGAAGCAGCTCTTCTTTATTCTCTTAATGGCAACATCAGTTCCTCTCCATTTTCCATGGTACACAGTCCCAAAGGTACCAGACCCCAGTTCTCTTAGCTCTTCAAGATCGTCATTCTTTATAATCTATAAAAGGTATCCAGGAAGAATAACCAAAAAGTTGCAGGACAGACTTTAAGGTAGTGAAAAAAAAGTAGGTTGAACAATCTCAGACTAACAGAGATACAATGTTAGGCATGTTGCAAGCATGCCAATGCAGGTTCTGTGTATCCGGCAGAAGATGCAAAAAAAGCAGCTAAATTACTGAGGAAGCAAATGCTATAACAAAGTTTAAACAATTGAAGTCCATAAGAAAATTCAAAATCTCTATACCATTCATGCATCAAAGTACTTTTTATCAGTTTATAACAAACGTATTAGCAGTTTGAGTTCTGAATATTACCTTGAGAGTGACTTATTCCAATTAAAAAGACTATGTGAAGACCATTCTTTTATCATGGCTATATAAATTTGTAGCACAGATTCAGCACCACTCCACGACGAGAAAAAAATTTTTTTTTTTTTTTTTGATGACGAGGAAATTCCCCAAAGCCGGACCCTTTTTGGCCCAACCCTGAAGTACAAACCCCGGCCCACTGGACCGACCCCACAACCCAGGGAGCAGATAAGTCAAGGGCGATAATGGGGATGTTGGGGCTCGAACTTGGGACATGTTAGAACCCAAGCCGAAGCCTTACCACCACACCAAACCCTTGGGGGTTACGACGAGAAAAAAATTAGAAACAAACAGATCTAGATTTGCCTAGAATTTAAATCACATGTTGGCCTACAAACCACATGCCACAGATCCCCAATATTTGGTCTTGCATGCACCAATAAACCAGTCACCTAAGCAATTTGGGAAATAATTCCTCCCCAGCAGGCTGCAATGAACTTGAATTATCACTACCAGCAGAAAGTAATAGTCTGTCGCCCTACAACTCACAAAGCAAGATATATGATCTTCCTAGCTGTCTCAGATGAACTAATCACCCCGGTTGAAATGATACAAATTGAAACTTAAGAGGGGCACTTTAATTTTGCTCCATAAATGTGGCGTACTATGATATTCCCCTATTGATAAAATAGAACCGTGAAAATATAAAGCCTCCCATATCTAATTGTAAACTAGAAGCACATAACTAGAAATATGGTTTCATCAGTAGTTCCATGGAGGCAAGTCAGTCCCACAAATTCACACGCTGAGAAGTCATTATTTCCATCTTGATGAGGATGTAAGAGCACCTTACTTCTTAGATAAAATCAAGGAATGTTCAAGGATATTTCTTAGGCCATGGAACCAGACCAGAGCTTCTGGTTCCATAATAGGACACGTGGATAATTTTCATACAGGTTCCATAATAGGACACGTGGATAATTTTCATACATGAATTATACCTGCAAAGTACTCAAATCAAAATCTCCAAGAGAAGGATCCAGAGGCGGTAGACCAATGCGCCTGGATTCATGAGTCCCCTCCTACATCAAAATGATAAGTTAGTTAGCAAAAGAATTGTTGCTTAAAGTGAGTCGTTAAACCAAATATCCATGCAAAAGAATACCTCACACTCTGACTCTGGCATCCTTAGATTTTCCATCATATGATCAAATTGCATACTTTCAGCACCATTCACTTGGGAAGGGTCATAATTTGAATGAAGAACTTTGTTGTCAGCTTCAAGCATTCCAGGTAATACTTCTCGATTGTCTTCTCCAAAAGTGACCTCGGAATCCACATGCGCATCTGAAACTCCTATTGCTGAAGGCGTAAAATGATAAGATGCATGGTCGTCTTCTTTGACTTCACCAATGGCAGATGTAAAACCAGGATGGTCCTGGTAAATAAGAGAAATATCTTTTCGAACAAACCCTTCTTGGGCCAATTTCTGAAAATATGACCAATGCATAGGTTCATGATTCTCCATGTTTAAGCTCAAGCCAGCTCCATCTTTCTCCAGCGGACCAATGCGAGATGAATCTTCAGAAAGTATTGCTTTGGAGAAGATATCAGAAAGGATATCACGTGGGAATCTGTCATTGATGTCAATGAGGATCTCCCTCTGTACTGGTGTGGACTCACCACCAAAGGGAATTTCTTGAGAAACATCTTCAATTGAGCTTTCCATCCAAGGAAAAGGCTGTGCATCTCCCTTAGTGCCATCATTACTGGGACCCTTGCCAGTGGCCTCACTCCAGTGAAGCTGCGGAAGATCAGATATGGTATCCTTACTGTGCTTAAAGAAAGCTACCTGACTCACAGCAGGAATTTCTGATCCAGCTTCTACAGGTTCATCAGCCAAGGGTTTCTTATGCCCATCTATCGTGCAGTTTGTTGCATGCTCAGAGTTAAGAACAGTTTTCTCATTCCCAGCATCTTTGTTATCCACAGGGTTTGGAGATTTGTGCTTCAACTCCCAATTCACATTCTGCAAAAGGTTTGAATTTATCTGACAAATTGAATCAGTGGACTCGTTGTACTGTTGAGGTTGGGTTAGTCCATCAGCAATGGTATGAGCATTTGAAAACAACAGCTTTCCTGTTGAGGTAGACTGTTCAGTCTGGGAATCCAGATCTCTAATACGCAATTTGTCAATGCATTTTGTAACTAAATCCTGCTGGGCATCAGCACGTGAGTGAGACGTGAGAAACTGAGAACCATGTGAGTCGTCAGACTTTGACAATCGATTCAGCAACTCTGCCTGCTCCCTAGGAATTCTCTCCGAATAGTAAGATCTCTGAGGAGGCACAGGTGGCTCAATGTAACTCAGATCAATTGCACTGGACTCAGCATCCACATAACCAGGACCAGGAGCAAATGCACTACTACATAATATGGAATAATGTTCATCATCGCAAGACCTAGGAACCTGGAGCGGATTCAGAGCATCAGCTGATGACAAGAGATTTTCAGGTTTCCCATGCTTTGCCTCGGTTTTAGATGTCAATAAAGATATATCTCCTTCAGGTCCAGCAACCACAACCCCTGCTTCTTCAACAGGAAGAGTGTCTGTCAAGTTACTATCGTATGCTGTAAAGGAACCGTGTAGTTTTTCTCTGAGGAGCAAACTCTTTTGGTGTCACTCTTTTGCTGAACAGAACCGTCACATTTCGGTCTCAGCTGCTTTGTTGCCACCTCTAAATTCTCCACCCCTAAGGCACTAAATGGCTCCCGTACAGACAAATCCCCCTGTTGATTCATAAGCCCACAAAGAGTTATCAAAGGAGGAATTTCACTAAAAGGGGGGTCATGAGAAGGATCCTGGTCAAGGCACAAAGGACGCTGCCAAGATTCTCCATAATGCATCAGCTGTCCTTGGCAAAACTGTTGATGGGCTTCATAAGCATCTGACAAACTTGGTAGAATTGATGGTGAAGACAGAAGAGTTGATGATGGGACCATAATGCCTGAAGTGCTAAACCCTCTTGAGTCTGTTGCAAGCCTACTTTCCCTCTCAATATCGTGTCCATCTAACGCATTTACTGAAGAGATCACCAGACCATGCAGGGCTGCATTTTTTCTTGATCCCATGTCCATGCCATTGACAGCAACCATATACTGAACCTCCGAATCATCATCCACACTGCTCAGACCGAACTGAGCATCATCCAAATCACTCATTGAGAAAAGGAACATCCTAAGCTTCTGCAACTCTTCTCTTTCCTCTAGTTCACTACACTCCTCCATCATATTCTGCAGATCCTCATCACAAGACACAGAAACCAAGGCATCAAGATCCTCACCAGGAAGCTGATATTTGATAGAATAGGTTTGGTTATAAATTGATAATGTTTTCTGCATAAGCTCCTGCCACGAAATGTTCTTCTTTATGGAGATGATGCGTGTTTCACCTCCAACATACCTCAGCTTTCCATCACTCGGGCGAGGTAGGATTTTTCCACCAAAGCTGCATAGAACCTTCATTTTTATTGAGCTATCAGAGGCTCCAGAAGGGGCGTAGCCATGAACAACTCCTCTACCACTGTCATACCCAGAAAAAGTATGCGGTACTGATTGACATGACCCATAGTTACTTCCGTCTTCATGTAAAGAAGAGGCCTTTCTCTCAAAGTCTTTTTCTTTCATACTTTTTTCGACTGTTGCGAGCATTGAAATATCTGATCCACTTTCAGATCCTGTATGACTGATGCCTAAAATGCCTTTTAGTTCCAGATAACCTGTTGCACAGTTGGGATCAGTATTTGGAAGCAAAGGCTTCCTCAGATTTACCCGATCGCGCATAAATTCAAGAGCAAACTCCTCACCTGTCTGTATGGAGTAATTAAGAACTGGTTTAAATTCAGATATATTAAGGTCAGGAGATCTAACATTAGTATCCATCTCGCTCGGAGAGTCCTGCATAAAGGACTGTGATGCAGGCTGGAATTTGTCATTTTGAGGATCCATGGAATTATACTGATACTTTTTTCTGTATACCTACTGTTCTATCAAACCCTTGCTCTGTTTTCATTCCATTATACTGAACTTTCTGCCATCACCCCAGTTCTAGAATAGTACGAGGAACACATGACATGCATGGAAAAACAACCTGCCTAAGACAGACGAAATCACAAACTTTGCTTACAGCCCTGGTAGAAGTGTCAAGGTATATTGCACTGCACCACAAGAGAGTTCAGGAAAGAAGTTTGAGTAACAATCCAGAAGCACAAAATTTTACAGTTGTCTGAAAGTAATTCTATACTAAGCCTTAGATAAATACCAGTATGAGAACTACAAAGAAAACTTAAATCCATTAAATCTAAAAATGAAGGTACTACTGAATTCAGTAAAAGGTAGACACAATATTTTTTTTATGGTCCTTGCTAGTCAATATTTACCAGGAAATGGAAATAAAATGTCCAATTCAGCTTTTCTTTAATGGGGTATGTGAAATGAGGTGAATTACCCCCAATGTGGACAACATATACAGCTCCAAAAAATCATGAAATTATTGATCGAAAAGCTTAATCCCAGAGGGTATATTTAACCTTCTTTGTAAGGATATACATAATAGCCTTTGCTGACCACCTTTATCTTAGTAAACTTAATTACTAGCTTCAGGTAGGTCCTTTTATAGCTTTTATACATTATAGCCTTCCGGTTGGACACTAAGTGCTTTATTTTGAAGGTGAGTGTAATCAGTATCACAAAAGGAATCTACCATGGAAATAATTCTGAATACAGTGCACCGTCAGATATCAAAACCTTATTTAGATATTTAGTTATCTACCACAAGACATGTCTCGAAATCAGCGTAGTGGCAGACCAAGGTTATCATATTTCCATAAGATTCTTTCGGATCTCTCTTCGCCCAGAACCATGCAAAAACCGAAGGCCCTTTCACACTAGGGCAGGGAAATCATCATTGGGATAGCTTGACCCAAAGCAACTAATCATTCCTCTAACAATTAGGAATGCATAATAGATATATTAGCCCAAAGTTCTTTGTATCTGCTCTGGTGGCACATATACAGGTCTTCTTGTAAGTCATTGAGTCTCGATTTTACTGATTCTGGTGCATGACACACGAAAACCACAGATTCAACCAATGAAATGGAAGTTGACAATAGAAATTCGAAAGCAGCTCGTACAGGATATATCCAAATTTGAGCTGCTTAGATCTAGTACCGCTTACAAACAATTAGGAGTGCATTAGCTTCATCAGTTGACGGATGGAAAGTCTTCCCTGTCTGATAACTAACTTGTCGAAAGAGGCAGTCCAATTTTTGCCTTGCGACATAAACATTTCAACGTTTCGAAAATCCATTTAACTGAGAAATTGAGCTAGTCGCCTTTTGCCTTCCGATAAAAACACTTCACGTCTCGAAAACACGTTTACAAAGAAGTTGAACGCAAAACAAGTAACAAATCTAGCTTGTGCTACTTTAGCAATTCATATTTGCATTTCCTATCATTCTTATGATCGTATTCTATCAAGAAACAACTCTAAGCATCACATTCAACCATCAAACAGAAACACTAATACATACGTACATACCAATGCAATCTAACTTGATAAGAAAGAACTAAGTCACAGCTCAAAATCAGGAACGGATCAATCTACACAAACGCAATTCGATTGAAACAAACCGAAAATGGAATCTAAACACCTGATAGAAGAGCAATGCTTTTAACTAGTTCTCACCTTTGGTCTTAGTTCAAGACGGATTGGATGCACCGGCCATTACTGCATGTACAAAGGAGCCTCCTTCAGAGCTGAAAGAACACATCTTTCAAAATTTCTCTCACATTCCCTCGCTTTCTCGCACTTTCCATTTGCAGACTCGGTATATTTCTCTCCGGATAAAATTTTAACTCTCTCTTGATAAAATACTCTAATATAATCTCTCTTTAGTCTCTCCCATCAAAAAATATAAAATATTACCTCTCTCTTCACTTTTTCATTAAACTCAATACCAACGCTAAACTCAATACCAAAAATTTTAGAACACAGACACACTGTAAGTACTTCAAAACGGTTTTTAAAAGACGATAAAACGACAACTCAGACGTCTATCTCGGTATCTCCCTCTCGAAACTTTTTTCGGTTGCGGTATTTTTTAGAGAATTCTGTGTGTTTTGAAAAATTTTAGGTCATTAATTTTATTGATAGGCTGTTGTAATTATCCTGGGAATTGCCCTTCTCATATTCCGTTTCTACAAAAAAACAAAATTCTGAGTCAAACGTGACAGAAACCGTTCATAGATTGCCCTTCTCATGTTCCGTTTCTACTGAAATGCCATGGTAACCAGTCGTTGACAAAACTCCTTTCCTAATACTAAAAAAATCCATTTTTAATAGAAAAGAGGGAATTCTCTAGAATGAGGCTGCGTTCATTTGCCCCGCCATGAATCCTTCCTTCTCAATGGTCCATTGAGGATAGTAAAACAACATGTTTGGTCCGGTGAGGACACCATCTACATCGACTGGAGAGGCTTTCTACATCGGTCAACTGGCGAACGTCTCAAACTGTTGTTCGTGCCACCATATTTCGTCATTGTCTTTCCTTTTCTGCTAAACATATTAGTTTGCTGCCTGATAAGGTTTTTCTGTCCCTTGTGGGTCTTTGTATGGCCTTTTGGTTACCCTGCTCGTTGGCCCGCCGACTATTCGAAGTGTCTTATTCGCCCTTTAGAGCGTGTTCTTGAGGTTTTTCAACCTCCTTGATTTTATTAATGAAATGTGCTGCTATTATGATTAAAAAAAAAACATGTTTGGTGACGTCAAAACTCCAAATTCGGTTATTGTATCAAGTACTATTGTGGTAAGTATATTAAGCGAAAGTTGAGATGAAAAGTTTAAGGTCCGAAGATTATGGTTAAACACATCATTTAAATTTTTTTAATTAATGTGACGCGATCTAAACCCTTAAATTTTAAATATTTTAATCTTAGTTGTCGTTCAACATAATCAGCACAATAACTAGACTCCAAAACTCTTATTTTTTTAAAACTTGAATTTATAATGACTACAATCTAAAATTATGTGAGGGAAAAAAACATATATTATGATAATGAATTTTTAGAGACGAGAAACGTTTTTTTAAAAGAAATAATTGCCTCTAATTCTGTGTAAAAAAATTTATAATTATATTATATTATTATTACAATAAAATACATCACTTCACAATTAACTTTTGTAAAATAATATCTCAAGGTACATCCCAGGTATTTATTTATTGTGTCATTTATACTCCAAATCAAGATGTTCTAGAATTATTTAACTTGTAAGGAGTACTTTCCACATAAATGGTTGAGCTTTTTATTTATTAAAATTTACCGCTTGTAAAATAAATTAAATTGGTAGGAATTATTATTATTTTTTTATAATTTTAATAAGAAATTATACTTGATAAAATACCTTTAAAAAACGATTGAACTCCTTCCATGCTATTAAAAAAAATGAAACTCCTATGCCAAACAATTATGGATCATCAATTGATTTGAATTTACTGTGGGACCCGCAGTAGCATATCGCTTTTTATTGCTACATACTAGAAGATAATCTCACAGCAGACTCCATATCTCATTTAGGGTGCGTTTGCACCAACAATATTACTCAAAATATTCTCTCTCCTAATAAAATACTACAATATAATCTCTCTCTCTCCCATAAAAAAATATAAAAAATTACAAAAAATATAAAAAATTACTTTTTTCTTCACTTTTTCACTAAACCCAATACCAACACAAAACCCAATACCAAAAATATTTCAACACAAACACAACCTTAATTTGAGATATGGACCCGCGGCAGTCATGCCATAAAAGCAGGCAGTCTTCGGGATAATCTCTATGTATTGCGTTGTTTTTTTAATATATTAAAAAAAATTATTAAATATGGTCCGGTCCGGACTGCATATCAAAAATTTATAAACCGGACCGGACCGCATAAATATGGTCCGAACCGCATTTAAAAAATTAGGATCGGACCGAACCGTAAATTCGATCCGATTTTCCAGTCAAGTCCAGTTCGCAATCCGATTTTGTTCAGTCCTAAGTGCTATACAAATGGCTCATCAATACACGTCTCTTTTGCCGCGAATTATTCTTAGGGTCACTATAGTACACAGAAGTCCATTTATGATAGTATTAATTTTTTTATGGGATTTATAAAAGTTTTTTTAATTAAATAATATATTATTATTATATTACAAATCTGTTAAACGGGTTTCATTGTGATGGAAAAGAATATTAATTCGAGAAATAGGTTTTACCATGTTAACTATTTTTTTATTATAAAATTTATAATAAGAACCTTAACTATTAAGGAACATGGTCAGCCAATGTTAATTATCTATAAATAAGATCAATATAAATTATGCAATATAAAAGGGGAGGAGAAGAATAGGCAATGGATGTTTTTTTAAAAGGCCGACAGAAAAACAATATAGGAAGAAGCAATTTATTCAAAGTCTAAGCAACCAATCAAGTCGGTTCCACGGAGGTCATAGAGAGAATCTTGGGAGATGTGATAAAAGGTAAGATTTTATAAAAGTTGTGAATATCTATGTTGAATAGTATTTTATAGTTATTTGTGTAATGTGGAGAGATAAATGATTTGACGTAATTATTTAATAAAAAATATTGTAGTTATGTAAAAAATAAAAAAATAAAAAAATAATATTAAATAAAAAAATAAAAAGTTGTTGAAATTTGTATTAAATATAAAATTTTAAAATCAACGTTTAACTTTAGTCGGTAGTTGTCTCGTTAAATTTTGTTGATTGAGAAAGTGACATTCGATTCTGGTGGAATAAAGTGACTCTTTTTTCTGTCATTCAGCGCCTGGACAAGACTTTTTTTTTAATGACTTTATGGACAATTCAATTCGGGTACGTAGAGAGGCTCCTTGACATTGACGTAACAAAGAAACAACACAAATTCCACTCTCTTCTCAATGATGACAATCTATTAAGCACTTTGCGCTTTTAGTTTGATAATAATATTCAATATGACTTAAGGAACAATAATATTCTCGATATATGCAAAATGGACATTGTTTTATCGTCATTTTGATTTTAAAAATTAATTGAAGGTGTAAAATATATAATATTAATAATTAAAAAGGTTAATGTCTCAAGCTTTGTTATTGGATGATGTGTGAAATAGTGTATTTATTTTTTAAAAAATCAACGTCGATTAAAAAAAACGGGTCAAGCGGTATAAGTGGGGTTGGATCTAAGCAAAAGGGGCTCTTCAAATAAACCATACGGTATAACTTACAAAAAAAAATTATTTGGGAACTGAACAACAATTGAGGGCTTGCAACACATGGATTGGAAAAAACGGTATAAGTGGGGTGGATCTAAGCACAATTAAATATGCTCTTTCAAAGGCTTGGGAAATCTGTTTTATGAATTTTCATTACAGACGTGTGTCGTAAAGAAAGAAGTAGTATATAATACTTGTATATTTTACTGTCGGTAAAGCATGTGATCGCGTGGCCTAATGGATAAGGCGCTCGCCTCCGGAGCGGGAGATTGTGGGTTCGAGTCCCATCGCGATCGTTAATAGTTTTTTCTCCAATTTTTCACATTGCCAGTCGATTGATCCCGCGCGCCCAGTCCTAGTGCTTGTATGGTAAGCTTTTTGACCAAGAAAAAAAAAGCTTTTTGGCGACCATGGTTTTAGTGTATAGGTTCTTCCTCTTTTGTTTTAAAAGAAGCTAAACACAAGTAAGGTAGCTTTATTTCCTAAGCAGTTTTAGTGTAGCTTGCTAATGCTCTTTGTTCCATTTGTCTTTTACTCCTATTTCATAAACAATCGCTTCAAAATAAAATTTGATGGTCAAAACCTTATCATATGACTAATTTATAACATATCTAATACGATTATGATGGTCGAATCTTTCTTAGAGATGCAAATTGATAAAATTTGATAATTCTAGGACTTAATATGTTAAATGTGTTAGTTGAGACCACATTAGAGATTGCTTTAGTAGTTTAGGAGCACAGAAATCACTTTTTCTCCATTTCTTTTAAATAGTGTAGATTGCTCTTTGCTCTATTTTACTTTTTCATTCATGAAATAATCCTACTACCCTTCACAAAAGTGACAACTGAAATAACATCTGTAGATATAAATGAAAAAGAAAAAGAAAGAGGCAAACATTGATGAAATTCATCCAAACATTGATTATCCTTTCCCTAAGCATCACACAAATGAGGCAAACATAACATGAAGAATACCATAAACACGAAAGAGGCAAGTCAGGCACCGCTAATTAAATGGCTCTACAATATTTATACACATGTAGAAGACACTGTAAAAATTGTTAATATGGTACAAAAAATTCTAGCAACTGGGAATCATCTTTTAAATAAGAAAATGGGGATCGGAGCCCAAGGTCTGTTTAGCATCTGGAACTTGCAGCAAACCCAGTCATCAACTGGCAATTTAGAAGCAAAAGTCTGTATGGTCTCCCATTCTTGCCTGGATGGCAACAGAAAATGAGATTCGGTTAATATTTATTGAAACAAGTATTACATATCAAGGACCAAGCCTGAATGGAAATGAGAATAAGCAACCATTTCTGAAATAGATATAGACATATCAAACGTTGCAGATATCAACACCAACGCATATTTATAATTCTCTGAACAAATGTCATACTATGGCATCACGCCCATATACCACAAGATGAGATTCATCATGTTCTTTATCTTTAAAGCAATGCATAGACCAATCCACTCTTGACAGTCCATACGCCTAACAAATTCTACCAATCTATAAATCTGAGTCTTCAACCCAGAGCTGGTTTTGAAGACTCAGATTTATAGATTGGAGATTGAAAATTCTGGTGAGTGGACAAAAGACTTCCATTTGCACTTTCGTTCTCCATAGAACATCAAATTGCTTGGCATTCATGCTTGGGCTCGAGTTGAATAATTACAAAGAGAGATATCAAAATCAACTCCTAAAAAAGATCCAACGTTGTCACCTACGCAATCCTTTAACCTGTTATTTCACCTTTGTACCAGCCTATCAGGCAAATTATACATTCTATGCAAATAACAACCCAAATTCATTATCTGTTCATTTTACTGATGAGATCAACATCGATCATGAACATATAGTTTTAATCGATACTATCAACATGCTAAACGCTTAAACTTCTGATTTTGCTAACATCCTTCATGAGAGGTCCACCAAAGGAAGACACTTGATTGATGAGTCAGATAACAGAGAGATCATTGACTGCAAACTAGCAATATAAGCAGACAATTTTTTTTTCTTTTATAAGAATCAAGCAGAGCAAGAGTATCACCATCCGCCAGGGTGCCCCACGTAAACCACTAAGCTGATAAGCCCTCCTGGCATGACAATTTTTTGTGCAGCTTCCAGTGCAAGTAATGTTGTCTCTGGCTTTGTGATTATTGCTTTGTCACCACCTGGAAGGAAACCTAGGTTGAAAGCAACAAGCCTGAATTGAAAGCACCCAGGTCATCAAATTGTTTTTTATTAGTATTTAAGCACGAGTCAGAGTGAGTACCTCACGGAGGCATTCTCTGGAACAACTTTGTCCAGTTTACTGTGGCATATCTGCAAGAGCTTGACAAGCTGTCTCTGCATATGTTTGCAACCCATAAGCAATTGCATCAGCCTTTTTAATATCATAACCACAACAGCACATAACTCCGCAACATGTTCCCAATTCCAAAAGACCAGTATACCGTACCACCAGATGTATATCAATGGCTGAGGTAAAAATCAACTGATTATACCAACAATATGGGTAGGGTTAATAGTACTTGTGTCTATAATTTCATGTTTCTAGGTAAATATTTGAACATGAAGGTTTAAATACAGTGACAGAAACAAAAAATTAAATCATAGCATATAGGATTCACGATGATCTAACAGCATTTGGAATCATATTTGCATCGACATTCACAAGAACACTTTTTTCTTTTTCTTTTTTTTTGCTTTTCCTTTTAGGTTAAGCAATTAATTCACAGTAATCTCACTGTATATATAATGAGATATGAGTTATACAGAAGAAGGTCAGTCACATATGTACATGCTTGGGAAAGACTACAGGAGGAATAAAAAACAAAATTCCAGCTCTGTAACTCTGTCAAAAGTAACTTTGCTTCAGCGTCCACAATTAGTAGGTTGACATCTCCTGAACATAACTCTATGACTTTTCCTTTTCCTTGGAGGAATCCAAAGTAAAATGTAAAACAAAGAGAAACATATAGGCACCTCAGTTGGATTGAGCGACTCTTCCAGCAAAGAGTAAGTGTTTTCTAAAGCATCCTTCTGAATGTCCATGGCATAAACACATCCCCTTTCTGATTCATCAGCCACCATTTTGAGCATTGCTAAGGTATCATATCCATTGCCACAAGTGGCATCAATGACTGTATCCCCTTTCTGGATGACATGTTTCCATACCCTGGAATACGGATCCAATAGAATTTCGAAGTCAGATCACATTTGCCAAGAAACACAAAAAGAGAAAATGAATATTAATGTATTGGCCTAGAGAAGGTGCAGGGTGAATTAGAGAGCATCCAGCAGCATTACCACTGGCCTAGAGAATATTTGTCCACATCTATAGGTTGATAAATGACTCATCCTGAGCTCGTTACAGCTCACCGTTAAAAAAGCCAATCACGTTACATAAAACAACCTCATTTCCTTGAAGAACCAGTCACAAACAGCACATGGCTTATTAATTTAAGAATGTCATATATACTTAGAGCAGCATATAGTTTGTAATAGAAGAAAGCTATTTAAATCTCAGTTAACCAAAGTTCAACTCTCTGTTATATGTCTGTGGTTGTGTCTGTATATGACCATTGAATTCCCAATCACAGAAAGCCATATCTAGAATGGGTAGTTATTTCCTATAATTGAGCAGTTAGTAGTCAAAAGACAGTGACATTGTCGAACATTCTCCTGCTAATGCTGACCAAAACTGATCAGGATTTGATAAAATATGTCAGAGGAATAAAGTATGGGTTGAACCAATCAGGATTAAAGGGCAATAAGTTTGTAAGGAGCAATCCAAAATGGGTAAAATTCTATACTCATCCAAAAGAAAAAAATTGCATCAACGTTTCTTATCAAAACAACTTTATACACAAGCACAAATGTAGCACAAGCAGATGAACACCTTACAAACAGTCCCACACCCTCGACGAAAACCAAAGCATTAAAGAAAAAAGAGAAGAAAGAAAATCATTGTCACCATTGGTTATAGTGTTCCTATGAATTTGGCTGCTGCAGGCGATTTCTTTCTGTCCTATAAAAGAATCATATGCAAAGCATTAAAAAAGGAGTCTTCTAAAAGCACATTTTTGACACTAGTAATTACTGCAGTGGTACGTACAGCCATAGCATTTGAGAAGAACAAAAATAAAATAATAATGTCCTAGAGAATCTAACATTTCACTCCGCGAAGCCTTTCCAAAAGATAAGGGTAGGCGAAGGCGACTTCGTACGAATCAAAACACCAACCATTTCTTTATACATATTTGGAATTGGGAAGAATTCGATGATCAAGTACTTACGAGTGAGCAACTTCCGTCGCCTTCCTCTTGCCAAATAGATAGCTCACTAGAACACCTTCCATTCCTACATCAAACCATAACCATAGCTGTGTCACGCCCTCACAAACTTGTTTATGCAAAACACTCACATTACATATGTGTGTGAGTATAAATGATTGGAGAGATTGATGTAATTAAAGTGCGGAAAAGGTACCAGAAATAGGAGAATCGTCGAGGACTTGATTTTCAAGCGTTGAAGAGGAAGAAGTGAGTCCATTTGGCTCAATCGGCGTCGCGCAGAAACAAAAGTTCCTTCTGGGGATACTCCGCGAAACGTTTCTTGAAGAGATAAACGTGAGTTTCTGTTTGAAGCCTATAATGGGTTTCGAAATGGCACACGAACGTGAACAGAGTCTCAGCGATAAGTATACCATATCTTTCTCTCGCACACAGGCGTTCTACTACTCTACTTGGACTGAGAATTTGAACCTGCAAGGAGAATTACGGAATCGATCCATCTCTTGACAACATGAGTTTTTTTTATTTTCTGGATATAATTAATTAAAATCACTTTTAGTAATTGGACTGGACTCAGTTAAGCAAGAGTGGAAGCCCAAACTTACACCTGGACTTCGAAATTTGACCCAGCCTTAGTGGGTCATGAGAGTGGGCCTCAACACTTTCGGAAGCCCAATACCCACACCACCTTCCTCTCCACTGCATGTTGGAGGACTACTCTACTCTCGCCGCCGGTACAAACCCCTAAATCGGCACGAGCGGATAGCGGGTAGGTCTTATCTCCGTTTCATGGGGATTTAGCTGCACTTGCGTACGGAATACCGCAGGAATTCGCGCATGCCCTCAGAAAGAAGCGTTCAAACACGAGGAAAAAGTCGAGAGTATCTCAAAATTTAATAAAGAGCCTCTCTACCCGAAGGCCAGTCTCCTGAGAGGAAGGCGAAATTGGTCGCCACATCAAAGCAAACTTGGAGTTCCTGAAAACCATCGTCTTCGAATGGTTGATCCTGTGAACTTTGAAAATGAACTTAACTAGCTACATATATATATATATATATTCTCCTCTTTAGCCTTTGCTAGATTTTATCCTTTCTGGTTGAATGTCTGCGTCCATTTTCTTTTGGATGTGAGGTACTCCATTAATTTGTTTCAAACGTTTTCAGTCTCAAATACTTTCCTTCTCACTCTCTTGTAATTATACGCAATATTAATTAATCAAAACCACCTTGTTCTTTGGGTGGAAATTCTTATTATTCTTGTACAAACATAGCAAACGGAAAAGTATTAGTATTTTCACAGTTGTTTATTTAACTTCAGCAAGTGCGATATATATAGGCGAGGAGCTTAAGAAGAACAGGAGCTGTTCTTGATCTTGTATCGGTAGAGAACACGCTTTTTCTTGAACGAAAAATTCTCAACTACAAGCACGACTTTTCCTGGTTCTTTGTTCTTGAAAGAGTTACGAACCGGACCCTCCTGCCCACCCATCTTCCTTTCCCTTTGAACAATAATGGTATATGATTCCTCATGGCTTGGTACGAATTCCTCCGTGTAGTTCACTTCCCAACCCGAGACATAAAGGTCCCAGATCAAAGTAATTCCAGCCTGTTAACAAAAAGAAGAACGCATTTTTCTGTTAGACCTCTAGGAAATCGCTTGCTATAAGAGTTTTACAGCCTACCAAAAGACCATTAACCAAGCTGTTTCTGGTGTTTTGTCCAACTTGAGCCGAAGCATGATCACGTGGAATTGACATCCATTAGTAATTATTTATATATTTCATACTTGATCATGAGCAGAAAAGAGAAGGAAAGGAATACGGAAGGGCAGCATATATATAATTCACACGAGCTTGGAGAATCTTTCTGTGTACCTCCAGTACAGGTATCTCAACATTTTCTGTTGATCCTGCCTTGACAAGAACTTCCATGACAGCATGTTCATTCGAGAACTCCGAATCATTTTCTCGCTTAAGGCCCCCACAACGGACAGGAATTTCCTCCGCAGGAATGTACCTGCATTAATGATGCTTTTAGTTATAAATTAGTTCCAGTGGTTTCAGGTAGATCACTTGCATGCACAGAGGCAAAGAGAAGTTTGAGAGTTCTCACTTGAGCAAGGTTTCTGTAACCCTGGCCGGACGTGCAAACACAAATTTACTTCTGGTCCTTTGGGTTAAGAAGGGTGATAGAAGAGCTGTAAAGGCGTAAAACCAGAAAGGGACATTGATGAAGATCTGCAGCAAATACATGTGGTTATAAACCATCAATGGCATCCTAGAATAAGATAAAATAGGCAGTTTCTGTCTAGCTAGTAAAAAGATTAGTCAAATACAGCCTTTAAGGTATCCCAGATGGGATTTGCAGGGTAAAATAGGGGCCGAACTTTAATGGTTCATTGGAAGTAGAACACACAAGTGAAAAATTCATGGCAAGATTTACAAAACGTGTATATCGATCTCATTTCTATTTAGGGTAAGATACTCTCCTATTTTCTACGTACGTACCTGAATTACATGATCCAAATTAGAAAGAAATTAAGATACTTCATGCATTAATATTAGATATTGTAAGATTACCTCGCCACATAATTAATAAACATTTAACAATGTAGGACCCATGTGCTATATTTATCTTTTTCCAAATCTAACCATCCAATTAGAGAGCATCATTCGCTACTATACAAGAAAAAAAAATTTAGGCAAAGCCCCGGCTATATGGGTTAGCAATGGCGCCACGCATGGGGGAGGGTAGGACAGACAGAGCTTGAATTTTTCATGGCCTGGGGAAATCTAGATATTCACTACTGCAGTCATGAACTAGGTGAAAGGAACAAAAGAAAACAAAAATATTACCAAGATTTTACTATAACCAAAATTTTGGAGAAAAGCATTCGGATTAATTATCTTTCTAGGTTATCTTCACAGAAATTTTAGTTCAAGATATTCTAAACCATGGATTAAAACAGCTGCAACCTGGAGAAGACTAATGGGTGTAAAGTACATGATCTTACATTTTTTGCAACAATTTCAGGATAGTTGTCCGGGGAGAGCCCAATAGCCAATTGTCTTATCGCCATCCGAAGTTCCTTCTTTGAGGGACCTGGAGTGTCTCTAACATCACTGATTTGCAGCAATGAGGAGACACCACCAGGCTTGAAGTCAAGCTTTTGAATTCCCTTCTCCATCATCTGAACCCTCCACCTCAAAAATGTTTCTCTCTTCTCTTCGGTCCCGAGTATCTTGTTATATATCTCATTATCCCCAAGCAACTCAAAATTGTTGTAGCATACGGGGCGACCTTGGCGGTCCAGGCCATTTATGTAACCCATCGAGTGAAGATCGGCATCAAAGTTCTCGTCCAAGATCGAATCTATATTGTTTTCCCTCCTCCAGTGAAGGGTATTTCTTAACATTTCGAAAGCATCATTGACCTTTAACTCTTTAGCCCTCAAAAACTTCATTAGTATTACGTCAGTGGCATTGTCTCCTTTACTAGGCAGTAATGGTACCCCCCAGAGGGCAATATCCTTATCCACGTTGACCTTTTCTTTCTCAAGAGTCACATCGGTGCTCTCCTTTGCAGTTTCTTCTGTGAGATTCTTCTTTTCGTCATGAATGTCTTGCTTGGACTGATCTTTGCCCTGTTTGTCGTCTTTCTTTTCAGCCTTTTCTTCTGCTTTCCCCTCGATCACCAACTTTCCATCCTCTTCTGCACTTTCTTGTTTTTTGCCTTCCACTTTGCTCTCTTTCTCCAATATTGATTTTGCAATTGCTTCTAAATGCATTCGCTCCTTGTTAGATTTGAACAAATCATTGTCATGAATCGCTTTCTCAACTTTCACTTTCAGCTCGGCCAGTGCTTTCTTCTCATATTCTTGCCAATCAGAAGGGAAGTTGCTATCCTCTATAGATGATAAACTGTTCTCAATTGTCGGTGTTGAAACTTCCCTTCTTTCAGCAACATCTTTCTTCTCCTGATCCGTTGTCTCGTTGACATTCTTTCTATCCTCATCAGTCATTACCACCTTCCAACGGATAACTTCGTCTATCTTCGCTTTCAGCTTGGCCAATGTCTTCTTCTCACGCTCTTTCAAATGCGAGAGGAATTTGATTTCTTCCCTGGCCGAAGAATTATTCCGAACTACAGTAGATGGTGAAACATCCCTTCTCTCAGCTTCAGCAGTACTCTCCTCCTGATCCTTCTCCAAATTCTTCCCTAAAATCTCAGCTACATTCTTTCCACTATCAGCTACCACCCCTTCTTTCTCGTGCACATGATCCTCTTTATTTGCCTCTCCATTCTCTTCTTCATCTTCTACAATATTTTTCAATCTGACATCTTTATTCTTCCCATCCTTAGATGGCTTTTGCTCTTGTTTCATAGGATCAGAATCAGTTTTCTCCATTTCTGAAGTTTCCGCCATCGAATTAGTTGTAAATATCTCACGTAAAAGAGAAAAGAAGAAGAAAGCTCTTAAAATATATGGGAAAGAAGAATGAAAAGCGTAAGAAAAAAGAAAGAAATTAAGGGGGCGCATGGAAGAACACAGACCTTACGCCTCTCCCCACTTTCTCTCCTACTTTTTCTCCGTTCTTTGCTTGGTGGGGAGATAGTAACCGACATAGACACAGAGATAGTGAGAGAGAATTACCGGCCTGCATGCATGTCAATGGTCATATTTAAGAGTTTGAAAAAATCATCGAAATTGCTGTTACTTTCTAGTTTTCTTTAGACTCGGTATATATTCGGTAACATGGCCTTGCACGTGTACAGATAGAGATTAGTACTGATTCAGATTAGACTGGTATAAGTTATATTTGCCACAGGATTGGAAAAAGAGGATCAGGCTGGATGATATATATTTGATCGAAGGAGATGATCATATCAGTGTTAATATTCCTTTGACATGTAATCCTCACCAAGAAGAATCATCGTACTAAAAATTAGGAAATCTGATAAAATTGGAGAGAAACAATAAACAAGAGCATTTTATGTTTTGCTTCCCCATTTGACATGATCTAAACCTCACAAAGTAGAAAAAGCTATAGCTCGCGGGGAACTGAAGGGAAAGATCAAGACTGCGGAGTACATTAAGAGAATTTAGGTTTTGACGAACACCATGTCCCTAGCTACCAGTACAGAAAAAACAAGGAATTAATTCATCCAGACTTGAAGATAACGTTGTGCACAAACATGGCGGGACACACGTATACTATGTTGACCATTTCCACACAAAGAAGAGAAATACGGACAAATCACAATTAAGCCATTAGCATGATAAACAAAATTGTAAATCTTATTCATAATGGGTCTGTTATATATATATATATATATATATATATATATATATATATCATTGTCCTACTTTATAATATTGTAGCGGTTATTGATCAGTTTTGTATATATCCTGGATTATATAACTTATATGATGATAGCAATTGAATATGGCGTTTGTCTACACTATAATTTTAATAAAATTTTACCAAAATTTTAACATCCTTACTTTTTTATTCTCTCTCCTTACTTTTTCTCTAACTTTTTTTTCACTTTTTTATTAACTTTTTTACTCTTTCATTCTCTCTCCTCACATTTTCACAAATTTACTTACACAAACACTCACGAAGATAGTAGAAATTATAAACGGACGTCGTCGTTTAAATATTGAATCGTTAAAAAAATGAAAAAAAAGTGCATGTTGAAAATGTTACTGAAATTGAATAATTACATAACTGAATTAATTAATCTAAGGTCAGGGAGCTTTATTAAAATTAAAATATTACGGAAAATTCATTAAAAAAAGAAAGAAAGAAAGAAAGAAATTAAGCTTTAGGCTGCCAATGCCTCCCTAGCTCCAAGCTGAAAAGCCCAGTAACGGTTTTCCATTAAGCAAAGGCCGCTTTCCTCGCAAGTCGCAAGTCGTTAACTGCTCCAAGCCTCCACTTCCGGATTTATCTCAACCCACAAACCGCCCCACCCTCTCTCTCTCTCTCTCTCTCACACACACACACACGTACACGCACTTAAGAGTACACTGAGGCAGTGAGGATAATGGCAGTTTATATAGTTTTGTATAAGTGAAGTAAAGGTCATCTGAGGTCTGGTTCTGTCTACTTCAACAAACAACGGATTCTTCCTTGGACAGCGTCTTTTCACCAGGTCTCTCTCCCTCTCCCTCTGTCTCTCTCTCGGATTCTTTTTCTGTACTTAATATATCTGCATGGGGCATGCTTCGTGTTTATTTTTTTCTCTATCAAAATTTTTAATTAGATAATATACTGCATGCCCCAGTAGGATTATGTACGATGCAGCTGTTCATGCTACCTTTTTACTTCTGTTTTTTGTGCCGACAGCTAGTCTCTAAAACTACTAGACCTGCTAAAAAGCATTTAGCTAGTTGGAGAGGAACAAAAAATAATTTGCTACGCGTCAGTTTGATGCTTTAACTAATATTATGGTCGCCGTGTAAATGATCATGCATTATGTCTCTTCTCCAGGCTTCTGCAGCCATGGCCTTGACTACATCCTCCAAGTTGGGAGCACTCCAAAACCTGAACTCAGAAATGAGTACTTTCCAGCACGCAGAGCTAGCAGGAGAGCTCCTCAGCTATGCCGACAATTTTGATCTCCCAAACACCTTGCTTCAACCACTGTATGATCCCGAGGGTTTCCTCCACCCTGAAAATTACAGCCATCTTCTGCCATGCTTCTCTCATTGTGATCCTCTCATCTCTCTCACTGAAGTTTTAACACCTCAACTAGATTTTGATCCCTTCTTATACCCAAAACGCCAAAGATGCTACGAGAATGAATATTGCTCGGATTTTGCACCAACTTTCGTTGACGGGCTTATTCCAAATTCTTGTTCCGTGCCCGCGTTTTTACCTGACGGCCTCTTCTCCCCGATGCCCGAGTATTGTTGTCCACAGGTTGATTGCACCCAAAATGTGGAGTGTTTAAAGAAAACTGATGAAAGAGTTGTGTCAGCCCAGAGCATTGCGGCTCGGGAAAGGAGAAGGAAGATCACTGAGAAGACTCAAGAGCTAGGGAAGATGATCCCTGGGGGAACTAAAATGAACACAGCTGAGATGCTCGACGCTGCTTCCAAGTACGTGAAGTACATGCAGGCCCAAGTTGGGATTCTCGAACTCATGGGGTCATTCCAGGTTTGTGGTTTTGATTTGGAATTTTGGTGGCTAGTTTGAGTTCAGTTCACAATCATGATGGTCATAGTCTAGGACTCTTTTCACTTTTTGGAACAACTTTTTAACTTAAAAGTTTTCTTCTTTCGCTTAGAAAAAGAAAGTTTTCTTCTTGCCATATTCCATCTATTTTCGAATTTGCACGTATATAGAATAGCTAGCTAGCTATCTAGTTTTTATGAAAATGCATGCACGGCCAAAGTCCAACAATTTTCTCATTCACCTCTCCTTTAGCGCCGTAACTTTTAGTTGTAAGTTTATTCAGTTGTCGTATTTGAAGATCGCGGCTAATTTGGCTCGGGTCTTTAGGCTTGAAATGAACCCTCATAATTGATCATGAAGTTTTAGAAGCATTGGGAGATTGCTCTCGGCATTGAAATGGCCTATTGTCACCTTAGAACTAGTGACAATTACAACAGTGGGTTCGAACCACTGTTATTTGGGAGGCCCCCTGCCATGTAGCTATGGCCGGGCTTAAGTGGGCTGGGTCCAATGACACCAATCTCGGTAAGAACTAAGAACTGTTCGAGAGAGAGAGAGAGTTCAGGAGACAGTTAAAGAAAGCAGGTGAGAAAATTAAGGAAGTTAAGCGATAAATACGCGAGACTTTAGGAGAGAGTTGAAAAGCGTGAGACAAAAGATGAAGGGAAGGGGAGGGGATGTGGCATTTCCCCCTCATAAATCTCCTCGACACATGATTGTCACTGTTGGCAGATCAGATGGCAATCCCAATCAGAAGTCCGACCAGATTCGTTATTCATATGCTTTTTTGTTTGTTTGAGGCAATAATAACCAGTATATAAATAGTATGGATTATATACATAAATATATATAGTATAGTATATAGATATCAGAAAATTATTTTTTTCTGTGCAGGAAACCTGTGAGGCAACTCCCACGGAAGAAGTGCAAATCATCCTCGCATCTCCAGCGGTTCAAGAGAAGCTATATTTGGAGGAGAAATGCTTGGTCCCAAAGGAGCTTGCCCAAATATTAGCAAAGCATCGTGACATCCAATCTGAGCCTTCAATTTCTAAAGTGCTCAATCAGCTGCTCACATCAGAGAATTGACAACAAGGCTGCATTGCGAGCAGAATATCTTCCTTCCCCTATGTTTTAGTTGTAGGCGTGTCTATTTTTTCCTCTCCATTGATTTTCTTGTAAATGTTTGCCCACTTGTCTTTTAACTAACGTATTTGTTTATAAATTTTGTGTACCTAGAAAGCTTCTGATCCACCTAATCGCTGCAGAACACAACTTTATTTGGCAGGGAAACAATAATGTTTTCCAAGAAGACGAGACAAAAAAAACACAACACAACATAAAACATAGAAAACCCTTTGGGTAGAAGAGAGAGATCAAACATCAGATTCCTGTAACTTCACTACCTTTTGGCAGGGAAACAATAATGTTTTCCAAGAAGACAAGACAAAAAAAAAAACACAACACAACATAAAACATAGAAAACCCTTTGGGTAGAAGAGAGAGATCAAACATCAGATTCCTGTAACTTCACTACCTTTTCTTAGCAACCAAAAAGATGACGACACTGCAGAACCCATGGGGCTCTTGATATAGTGCACCTGTCATAAAGATGCCGACACTGCAATTTGGCGGAGACTCGGAGATATCAAGGTAGAACAAGCTCTAATGAAACATGACCTCTTTCCAGTATGAAAAAGCCAAATCCATGAGGTCAAGTGCTAGATTCAAGGGCAGTCAAGTTGGTGGAATTAATCTCTCCATTACCAGCTGGATTTGCAAAGGAAAATCATGGTGCTGATTATTTATTTTTAAGATCAACAAAATGTGACACCTTACATCCCATCCCAATGTTCCTCTTCCACCACTTACCTAGAGAGATTACTTTTCCGAATTCAACACCCCAAGATCAGATTTTAAAGAGTGAAACAAAACTGACATTTGATAATTATGACAAAGCATTCGATGGTTTTTGGCTGTTGCAACCTTTTTCATCACAATCTGAGTATGAGAAACCTGGTGTTGCGCTTAGTGCTGGAAGCTTTCAATAATGTCACACAACAATCTCTGAGGTTTCAACAGGTGTATCAGAGTGTGCCCCCCATTCAGTCCAAGATCCATCATAGACAGCGACATCAGGCTTCCCAAGTCGGTGGAGACCCTGCAAAATACATGCACGTGAAGTTCCATTTTCAAGGTTGTTCTATTGTCAGTACAATCATTTACCACAAAACCAGCTCTATTGGCATGCAATCATTTTTGGATGAAAGTATAGGCATCTGACCATTACAAGGTATGATTAATCATTTCGGAATCTTCCTACTAACTGAATGGACATAAGATGAAAATTATATCTTATCTAACCTACTGCCAATCTATGAGTTTTCTTCTAGCTACCCATCAAGCAAATGTTAATACAGTACAATATTAGAGAGAGAGAGAGAGAGAGAGAGAGACCAATGCGAGGATGCATGCAGTTACTCCAGTGCCACATGAAGTTACAACGGGGCTTTCCAAAGAGATGCCTGCAGAAGAGTTTGGGATTAGGATTTTCATATTACAAAATAAAGCTGTGCATAAGGTAAGAACGACTAATTTAACTTTTCAGGAAAGGACATGGTCCTAATGATTGCATAGAACCACGGAACCAAGGACATTCTTAGGTAGGGCTGCACAACGCGGACCACTTGTAAGTGGTCCAGACTGGTTTCTGTTTTTTTTTTCAGCTCAAATTTTAAAATAAAAAAATGTGAATTCATTCAAATAAAGTTTCATTTCTAATCATTTTATGGTCAGATAATTAATGTTACTATGTTAGTATTAATAAATTTTGTTAAAAAATTATTCTTCTAATTTTAATAAATATATATTTACTTAATACTTACCAAATGAATATATAATCAAAATAGATGTTATTCTTGTATTTTATCCATTGCAGAGAGACTATAGTAATTAGTATAAGAGCATTCGATTCTCTAACTCCTCATACCAATTTAAAATATGTTGATATATAAAATAGGTGTTTAGGAGAAAAATATATATCTTACTTATCATTAATGCATGATTAGATTAGCTCTGGCTCTCATTGATCTCCTAAAATTTTCTTGACTAAAGGTCGATATTTAATGCTTTGGACTGTCATTAGGTCTACATTCATATAAAATTAAGTAGCTAGTTCATAGCTCTAAAAATTGACTTATACATTGCAGCTTACTTCATGGTGGCTGAATATAAATCTGGATTTGACCAAACAGGTTACAACTTATAGGCATGAAGGCATTGAGTGAATTCTAGTGGTTGAAATGAATTCAATAAATTTTATCTAAACCAGAAAAGTTTTATACCAACTCTTCTGCAATAGACAAAACCCAAAAAAGGTGATATTTTGATTATTTTCTTGTGGAAAAGCTTAGAAGCACTTATGCGAAGAAAAATATTCGGATGGGGCTCTGCTAGGGCTGTGCATCGACGGTGTCCCCAAAACCCCAACCGCCCCGGCACCGGTCAACCGGGCAAGGGGTCCTACGCGTGACGCGAGCAAGGGGCCTTGCGTGCAGGACGCATTACGCATAGTATTAGACTATTAGTTAGTTTTTTTTTTTAATCTGGTCCGATTCAGATCGGTTTTCAAAATATCTGGACCGGATCGGATTTACACAATCAAGACCGGACCGGACCGCAAATCCGGTCCGGTCTGCAATCCGGTTTTGTGCAGCCCTATTCTTAGGATCAGCTTCTTTCTCACTCCTTAAATACTTAAGAATACGATGCTGGTCTCCCTTCTCTTTCCTTTCAACACAAAGGAACAAAATAATCAAGCCTATTTCCACTTTATTCTCACTTTCCATTTGTCACTCCTTTGCTCCTAAACACAGTGCACGTAGTACACAATACACACAATAACTGTGTGCTTAGTGCTCTACGTGCACGCAGTCCCAAATGCATGTGCATATACACCTACAGCGTATAAAATCCACCCATACAGAAGCATATATCACTATACATGCATATTTATCCCTATATCCATCCATAAACATAAAGACTCGCGGACTTTTTATATTTATTGTCTACAATTAATACTCTAAATTGTTTACTAGCTCCTAGTTTATTAACATATAAAATTTAGTTCTACCATATCAGGTATTAAAACACTTGCTATGGCAAACTGTAAAATTACTCAAACAAATAGGCTTATATTAGGGGGAGCATGATAATAATTCTTTACCTTCTTGATCAAATCGTCTCTTTAGCTCACCTGCAGGCAAGAGCGTCTGTGAAGCATCCAACATCTACAAAGAAATATCACACCAACTGATAAACAAATCATTTATGATAAAACTGATTCTTACATTATGCCTATTTATGCCTGAACAAAGCATACAATTGTAACCAATTCTACATATCAAGCTAAAGGTACCCGCACACGCCAAGCTATCAAAATCCTAATCCTACCGAAAGCTGGACACTCCTCTGAAAGATAAAAAGGTCCTAGCCAAAGAAAAGAGTGCATTTTTCCCCACTTTTGTTTTTTAATTCCTTTGGTGTGGGTGGGTTGTTGGGGGGGGGGGGAGGTGGCATTATGAACATAATTCTCTAAGTCTGATTATCTCATGAGCAACTATCAAGTCATACTCCAATACCCACCGTTAAGCTTCAACTCAATTTGTATCCCAGTAGCTACTATGCTCGATCTCATGTTATCCAGTTTTGAGAAGTACCACATTAACCGTTTCAGTTTATGCAACAGAGAGACGGAAACTTAAATAATTTTTTGAAAACCAAAACAAGACCATCACACTATGGAGAACCTTAATTGAGAAGAATTGATCCGTTCTCCTCAATTCTAATATTTCCAGACTGCAATTAGATTCTTCTGCAGACTAAAAAGAATCACACCATCTATTAAACATTTGAACAGTTAGAAGCTAAACTCTATTGGAATAGACATTTCAAGACCTTAACAGTCCTACACGTTAGGTTAAGCATAGCCAATGTAGCCAGCAGCAGTACAGAGTCATTGAAATTTTTTAAAATGGAGTATGATAAAACTAAAAGTACTTCAAATATTTGCCTGATGTCATTAAACATAATGCAGTGAGAACTTTCTTGCTTGTACCCCTTTTTGTTTGTCCAAATAGTTGGATGGTCACACAAGGTTGCATGTATACCTAGACCTAAAAAGGGACCACTTAACAATGCGCAGACTAAGTATGTAAACCGGTCTAAATTGAACCCATGTACCTACTATTAGACTTATAGGTCAGGCAGAATTCTGAGGAAGAAATTCAACTGCAGGCATCATGGATTGAACAGCATTTGAAATAAAGCCAAATACAAATGCTATCTGGGGGGGAAAATTCGATTCAATATAACAGTTCAGAAGCTGTGTTTCTTCAGGTCATTACAATGCAGTAGTCACCATATACAATTGATCTTTCACCTGGGCAAAAGGAATGCACTTGCTGCCAGGTACATGACCACTTCTTATCCCCTTTCGAGGCTCTGCTGCAGCTCCATCAAACCTGCAAGAATATTAGATCACCACAATATTGAAGAACATTATACGAAAAACAGGAATTCCAAGCAGCAGTAAATTTCATTTCCAGCTAAAGGACTTCCTTGACCACTTGATACACTGCTCAAGTGTGGACCATCCTTGGCCATCCTCTACATCGGCACTGGGAAAAGCAATATAGATGACCACAATGTGTGACTTGAAAGTTGGACATATCCAGCATAATCAAATTATATCCACATTTAGATCTGGTTTAGCTATTAATATCAACCAAACTTCTTCAATGCAAACCAAAATGGCCTAACAGCCAACTTCATTAATCATAGAAAATTCCTCGAACAGATCCAAAGACTGGGTCGCACAGCCCATAAAAAGTAACTGACAAATATAACCTCACGGAACAATATGAACATGCAATCTGTTCATCAACCTTGCCAATCTTAGTTGGCTTACAGATTTGGTATATGTTTGACCTCTCCTCTACAAATTTGAGGTCTATTTCGTTTTTTAACAACTCGATGGCATGTCTAGCATAGCCAAGAGCTGCCTATCAGTTTACTACCAAGCTTCTTCTCTTGCCATTTTATTGGTTACAAATTAGAACTTAATCGGAATAGCATAGCCAACATTTTATTGCAAGAAAATCAAGAAAGTAACAATAACTTGATGCTGAAAATTAACCACACATTTTACAAACCAACAATACGTGAATCACAGACCTACTACAAATTTTCTCACATGTCTCCCTACACTTGGGGGAAGCCATCAGATTTCATAACATAAGCAAAAATAGAGTCAATGAATAATATTGGCTACCTGGCCTTTGATCTGGCATCTATGTGTTCGTGAGTTCTTTCCTCAGAGTTCTTTTTAACCTGGAAAATACAAAGAGGAGATATAGTTAGCATATCTAAACCAGAACCTAAGTTATGTAGGAAACTTCTGCCATCCTTGGTGAGATGAAACTCACATTATAGAAAATAACTCACTGTCTGGTATACTTAAGAATTCCCTAGCCACTTAAAGAAAAAAAGTATAACTTCCATCCACAATGGTTTCTACTATAAAATTCCTGTCATTGCAAATTATTTATCCATTTGAGGTCTGGCTTGAAGGCATTCTTACAATGATACTGACATGACCCTTCAAAGTGCATAAATTGGTACATCGCATCTCACATTCACAATCAAGGATGTCATCATTACAATAATGGATCCTTCCAGTACTAAAACCAGAGACATGGACATTCCAGCATTTACTGTAATAGGTCAGTTATCCCCAAAAAGAATGACATTAACCATCTACTTAACATTTTACCAATCCCCCCAAGTGTGCAGCGAGTGGCAAACTCAATTGAAACAGGGGATATAGCATGGAGTTCAGTTTCAAACTCAAGACTATTTTTTTTGTTACCAAATCAAATCACACTTATGCCAATAGCTTGAACAGATGCAAAATGTATTTTCAATTATTCAACTAATTTACAATGTTCACTTCAATAAACTGCAAATAGGTGAGCTACCTCTTTCAGAAAAAAGAACATTTTGATTTTTATACCCAATCTGTGGATTAAGATATGTGCAACTTTAACCTGCTCAAGGGTCCATACGAGATGAGGCTGAAACTTTGTTTGAAATGTTATTGGCCCAACCTGCAGAAGAATAATCCATGTGATTCTAGCAACTGAAAACAAGATTATGAATCAAAACACAACCAGAATAAGGGATAACTTAAAGATTAGGAAAGTTAAAAGATATATGAATTATCCATCTAATGAGCATATAATACGGTATATAAGAACTGAGTACTTTTTTAATCAGCAAATAAAAACTTCGAAAAGGCAAGGAACAATAATTTCCCAGAAAAAGTTTTCATCTGCATCTTCCTTTTTTTTGATAATTAATTGAAAAGATGTTGGGGTGCAACACGAGGACTTCCCAGGAGGTCACCCATCCTAGTACTACTCTCGCCCAAGCACGCTTAACTGCGGAGTTCTGATGGGATCCGGTGCATTAGTGCTGGTATGATCGCACCCAAAAATTACTGAATCCTTTCATACTTAATTATGCTAATCAACTAGAGATATGAAACAAAATGTCACTCGAAGACAACTCGTCACGAAGACATTTTGAGCCAAGTTTTAAACTTAAGAAGCTACTAGATATATCAGTATCTTCTTAGAACCCAATGTCAATTTCAAATGCTATGATACACAGGGAACTTATTCAATAAGCAAGGTAAACTGAATTTTACAATTAAAAAAAATGATTTTCATGAAGACGATAAACAAGCATGGTGAATATAAACCTCAAATACTGCACACCTTGAATGAATAGTTTTCCATCACACGAAAAGAGGAAGCAAAAGGAAAATCCAAAACTCAATGAATGAGTTATGAACTTACCGCCTGTCCCTGATACGCTTTCTCTATTGCCTCAGTTGCTGCACTAGCTTTCAAAATTGCATCACTAGACGCACTAGATTCAACATCATATCCAGACGCACGCCATCTTGGCAGGCCTCCATCTAACACCCAAACTCTGTCATGCCCAAATACTCGAAACATCCTTATTATTCAAATAGCACATCAAACCTATTAGTTTATGGTTAGTCAACATGAGACGTGAATTCAGTGAAGTTCAACATTTTGTTTCCAACCACATATCTCACCACCAGACACGAGCAGCACTAAAAATCCCCTTCCCATCATAAACAACCAACCCATCTTTGTTCTCAATTCCAAGAGAAGAGACGGCAGCAGCAAAAGCATCCTCGGACGGCAACATGTGCGGCAACTGATATAGGTCATCAATTCTACATTATAATCAGAAGAGGGGGCCCAGTTTGTTCCGGGGGGGGGGGAGAATGAAAAAAGGCATACAAGATAAATGAAAAAGGTGGTCTATAACATGGTACATCCTACCAAGAAAAACATCCAAGTTTGCTACCTAATCATTAGGATATTGACAGTATTTGTTGCATCATGTTTTTACATTACCAGGCAAGATATATTCTCGTTTAAATCCAACTCATATATTAGTCAACTGAAGCAAGTATCACGTTTATAAATGGACATAATCTCTAACAGGCCTTAGCATTCAAGAAGCACATAAGCAACAGAAATTCAACTAGCAATAGCTTCACAAGAATAAAATTCTCCAGATCCTAGATCCTGGAAGTGGAAAGTACTTTAAATAGCACCCTGCTGGCTCTGCAGAAGGCTTATCAGCACCAAAAATTTTGTGTGCCTTTGAAGCTAGCACGATCTCCAGAAACTCTTTTGGCAAAGACCCCAAGAGAGCTTTTCAAAGTGGTCATGGGAAAAACAAAACCACCATTAACCCCATCTTTTCACTTTCTTTACCTGATACTCCTTTACTGTTTTTGCTCAGATAGAATGTGGATCTCTCTGTACTTCTATCTCCATGCCCTTCTATTCGCCCTCAGCTGAATTTGTAAAAGAACTTCTATAACATTATTTTTTTCTTTCAGATGTCTTTTCCTTGAAGGAATTCTAACAAAGGCCCCCACTATGGACTCCTTATCATGAGAAGCTGTCCTAAGATAAACTCACTTACCGCAGGTCTAAACAACTTCTAGATAAAAGTTGACAATAGAATAAAAGAGAAATAAAAAAGGAGGTCTCATTTGTGTTTTGAATAGATTATTCTTCCATTTAGATATTGATAAAAGCACAGACCCTGCATCCTTTATTCTTTCTGTTTGAAAGATGTACTGATACAGCACAAAACAAAACAAACCCATACAGTAAAAGAGAAAAGAGAAAAAACAACATACATAAACACCAAAAGCGAATGTTCCAAGCAAAGTCAATGATCCTTTTTCCATTCCCACTCGTCCTGTGCTGCCTGACCAAGAGGTATATTGTGGTTCTTTAGTGGAAGGGAAGAAAGCGAAGGGGGAGACGGTTATAGAGAGTATTCTCATAAGAGAAAAAGGTTGCAATAAGATTCCTAAATTCCTCAATAATCCACGAATGTATCTCAACAGAAAACCATGTATGTCATTCAAGATTTTCTATATACATGTGTATACCTGGATGGATGAAATACATATGTCCATAGGTATGTTTTGTAGGAACGTATACAAAAACATAGAAATCGAAGAACTGTCTCACATTTGTAGTTCGGTCTGAGATCCCATCTACATCGAAGAAAAGGGCACCAGGAATGTGAGCAACCTGTTGAAGAGAGATTAATTGATGGAAATGTATAAGAGCTGAGGCTGAAAAAGAATACAATGGAACCGAAAATATTATGCAAAGGACATAGAGCACATATCATGATGACTCCATATACCAGCATTTCTTCAGAATCCAGAAGATCATAATCTAATAAAGACTATTTACAAACTGGATTTAAAACTTCAACATGGTAAATACCTGATATTCTTGAATTGGATTTCTCTGCTCATCTGGCATGTACCAGGATGCATCCAAAACCTGAATAAAATGAATACACTTATAAAAAAGGATCTTCAGAGTGTAAGATGCCTTTAGTACTAGGCTTGCTTTTGAGTCTTTTTTTTTTCTTGGCTTGCTTTTGAGTCTTGTATTAGGTGTGTTGAGGTAAAAATGCAAAAGGAAAATTACACACCAAAAGCTATTAATATCTGAATGGTTTGGAAATAAATAGCTGTTTGTTGTAATTGTATTAGACTACATGCTATGCCTGTGGAACCTTATTAAAAAGAATTTGTTCGGGACGTTAATAGTTTAGAAATTGAACAGTACTTAACCAATAATTTTTTTACTAACTTCTTATTAACGAGTATATATATATTTATGTATAACAAATGAGTCCAGAACAAAGAAAACTATTGGATAACATTAGAGAAATAGTCTGAATATATTGGAGTACAGAACAAAGAAACCAATTTTCCCCTTTAGTAGTTCATTATTTTCTATCTGTATAGCTAACTACTGACAAACCAAATCCAATCAACTTAATAATATACCCCCTGTAGAGGGGCCAAGAAGCAGAATGAGTGATGCGTGCATGATTTTTTCATAAGCACCTAAAATATGACATGAAATTAGAAATAATCAGAACCCAATTTGAACCATGGATCAGCCAGATCCTATTAAATCAGATTCAATTTGGAATTCCTAAGTCACAGAAAAGATTTCCAAAGTTTAACCCTAAAATTACCAAGAATTTCCTTGCCAAAAGAAGAAACGACAGTAGATTATAGAAAGTAAGCAATATCCTATCAGACTTTTGTCAATGTACTTACTGAACTACGTTTAGAAAATGATGCAACTTAATAACTATATTTGTGAGAAGATCATATTTATATCTTTTTTTTTGATAAGGGAAACTTTATTGAAAGAAAAAGAAAACGGAGCATTACAAAGGCTGTACTTAACCGACTACAACAAGCAAGTGAGGAAACTAATAAAATCAGAGAAGTCTACAAAAGGGAAATCCAGCACCCCATTAACCCACAGAAACAAGGTCTGCAACATCTTTCCCTTCAAACATTCTAAGGACAGCCCCTGCTCTTCAAAGTTCTTTGTGTGAATAACAAAAGTTCTGGTGCATGGTGAATTCCCTGAGTTGTCTCAAAGTAAATCCAAAACTGACAGTCCTCAATCCTCATGAAGCAATGTCAATGTTATCTCTTACGCCACAATTCCCCCGCCCACACACAAAAAAGAAACCATCTATGGTAAATGGATGCTTAAAAACGTACTAGCAAAAATGAAATCAAGAGATGCATTTAGAACCTTCTAGGGAATTTCCAACAGAAAACTCAGTTATTTTGTGCGTGATTGGCTTGGACAAAAATTCCAATTTGATCCGTGGAACATGATCATACTAATTCTGCTTTGTTCTTTGTCAACCCTACTTATGCTTTGTTGAAACTTGCAGTTAACATAGTTTCTCAACTTAAGCAAGTTCAGATGAACAATTTCCATTTCTCCGGCTCCAAACCCTCAACTATCCAAACCATAATAGCACAAAGAAACTTATGATGATCATTGGCTACTTAATTGCTAGCAGTCCTAAAGGAGAAAATATTTGAAGAAAGCAATATCCTACCCCAATATATAAAAATTCCTTCTTGTAGCATAGGTAGATTCTACTTAAGAAAAAAAATTAATTAGTCCCCGAAAATGTATAGTCTGCTATGTATGAGCTCTCATTATTGGGCCCACTTACCAAACAAAGCAATAAATCTTTACGCCACTAGCATCTATAGACCTAGGTGGAAGAAAAGCATGCAACAAGATTTGAGATATGAATAACATGTTGCATGGTTAGAAAAATACTCGAATTGAGGCAGTGAGAATAGAATAATCTAAACCTACATGTCTAAACCTTTATTTACCCGGGGTATAAATGGTGAGCTCGTGAACTAGAGGGCAAAGAGAGAGAGAGAGAGTATCTATGCACACGGACAAATATGTCCGTATCCATGTATGCTTACATACACATAGGTGTCAACAATGTGATATTTAAGACGAAGCAAAAGAAAATTTAACTTAGAAAGGATATTTATGAAATCCAAGAACCCCAAGTGCTACATTATTTGCCGGTTCAGGTTATCTCCATACTCCAAAGAAGGCTAGGGGAAAAAAGGCAAATCAGGAACATGCCCAAAGAATTACCTTGAGATCAGTCTCCTTGAGATTGGCATGTAGCCAATCAACTGAAACAACAGGCTCATTTGTTGATAGAGACTGTGTTGAAAAATTAACTCCTCTGCCAACCACTGAGGAAGTCATAACACGGGAATTCACAAGCGATGTCTTATACACTGTGTACATGGGATTAGCTTGAAAGTGAAATTTTCTCTTCTGCAAGTAACATGGAGACCTTTTAAACTCATGTCTTCATATGATATTGGCCAAAAGGGCATATTAATATTGGAGGTATAGCTTCTACTCAGTAACATCATTACCATGGATCATTGATCTTAGTCCAAAACTAATTTCTTAGTTAAATATACCACACGAAACGAAATCTGAGAGAAATGATTGTAAATAAGCAAGTGATCAGAGGTTCATAATTTTTTTCCAAAATTCAGTTTAGACCTTCGGAATACAGCATTACAATATAAAGCAGATTTACCACAGTAGAACTGCAGTGCTATCACAGCACCTTTTTTTTTTTGATGAATACCATCACAGCACACATTTTGTAAGGCAAAATCATTAGATGAAGTATCTGCACCCCAAAAAGTGACTCAACTGTTACTGCCTTTACTAGATAGGTTTTGGAGCTAAGGCAATCCACGTTGCATTTCACATTTATTTATAATTCCCTACCTGATGCTTCACACAGTTTTTTTTTTTCATAAGTAAGCCAAACCTGATGCTTCACACATGAAATATTCATAAAGAAAGAGACAAAAAGATAGATAACCACCGAGTCCAAAACAGTTCCCTTTCCTTTTGCGTTGGACACAAGAGTCCAAGACAGTTGTTTTATCTCTAAACAAGGAACTTCATTCCAGAAAATCTTACTCAGGTGGGGGTACATGGCAAGGACTGGGAATGTCGCCCAGAGTAAAGTATCCATATACACGATGGGCCGATGTCTATTTAGCAACATTATGAGCTACATAGTTAAGTCTACGTGGAATTTTGTGAACTTTCCAACCTCGAAACCAGTGGAGAAGAAAAAGGAGAAAATACAAGTGTACAAATTTGCCAGGCTGCGATGGGTGGAGTCCTATTCTGGATAGCCGAGGTGACAACAAATTCACCTTCCAAAATGATCTGAGACAAACCAAGAGTTCAAAACAATTGCGACACCACTGATCGACGCCACTAGAACTTGAGGATATTCAAACTTTAAATTTCTCAATTTTTACCAAAGAATGGCTTAATTTGTGAAAGTCCCTTCATCAGAGAAACCCGGATAAATGCAACACCCCACTTCTCAGACTGAAAAAAAGCTCTTAAAGCTGCATACACGGATCAATAAAAAAGAGATACCCGAAAGGCCAAAACGTTCAGTAGTTTACAATCACAGATTCAATTATCAGAAAAAAAAAAATCACGTATTCGACCGAACAAACCACAGCCCACAAAAGGTTCGGACATCTTGTACAAACCCGCAATAAAATTTCTCAGGATAAAAGAAGGGACTTTCATTGAAGAGGGAAGTCAAAAGTCGGGGCTTGCTAGTGAAAGAGAAGGAAGACTGAATCAGGCGATGACCTAAAAAAGTCCTCGTCGCAATGGCCGATGCCATCAGCTCAGAGATATTTCAGTTACTGTCAGGACATAGAGGTGTTTGGGGTCAGAGATCAGTGAAAAAGGCCAGAGGACCTGTGCTGCGTCGTTGAATGGCACGGTGTCTTGTGTCTACAGTAGCTGCTACTTCCGTAGAAGCACTGAGCTAGGGGCTGTTTGGGAGAACATATTTCAATGCAAAGTAACCCGTGTTTTATATAGTTGAGCGTATAATCAAATGTTTAGCAAAAAAAAAAAAGTATAATCAATGGTCTTTTACCAAACTACCATCCTTAGCATTCTTTTATCTAATCAATTATTCTCTGACTTTCATCACGATTCCTAAATTGCCCATTCGTCGGCCTTCCTAGTATTGCTGACCTTTATGTTCGTGTTGAGTAAAAATATAGGATTTTAGAGAAGTTGTGAATTTTTATGTTGAATAGTGTTTTATTGGTGTTTGTGTAAAGTGGAGAGATAAATGATTTGATGTAATTGTTTAATAAAAAAGTATTAGAGTTATGTGAAAAAATATAGAGAGACAAAATTTATGTTGAATAAAAAATTAAAAAGTTGTTAGAGATTGTGTAAAATGTATTGGTGTTTGTGTTTGAATTCTAAACATGTTCGGTGGTAGATTTGTGAATATAGTTAGAATCATGAAAAAAGTATGAAAACGAACATTACTATTAATCTAACGTTTGTATTTGCTCTGTGTATCCAAACGGTGCGATGCTAATGTATAAGGTGCCACGTGTTTTGTATCATTCAATATTCAATAAAAATTATGATCCTAGGACAAATTTTATTGCACATTGATAAACTTTAATAATTTAAATGTTGAATATAACAAAATTAAATTTTTTAATAATTAATCTATAATTTTTTATAATATAACCGAAATGACATCCAACATTTCGGAAAACAAACGCTACCCTAGAAGCTGCAACAGAAGTCTTTTTAGACACAACATCACAAATCGTGAAACCAAATGAGTTGAGAGACCAAAGGATATCTCTTCATGTATTGGTTTAATTGGAGGTGAAAGGTGAAAATGCAACCCCAAAACGTCGCGAAGATCATAATTCCTACATGTAAAGGGTGTAAGAAGGTTTGAGTGGAGTTATGATAGTCAAATGGAACAATCAAGATTGTCATATTAATCATCTGAAAAACGGCATTTATCAGCATTGATAAGACTAAACAGAGTATTCAATTTCCTTAATCTAAGAACTTCAGAAACTCGATCACAAAGTTTCGAATAGAGGAAAAAATCTCTCAAATAACTTCCACGAACTATTTCAAACAGATGTGTGCCCTTTAATCAAAATAAAGAACGGGGGACAAGTTCGCTGAACTAATTGAGAAATGCTTCTTGTGAAACTCGTGACTCTGTTTTCTTTGCTACCTTTAGTTGATGGCCGATATAAAAGCTTTTTCACAAATCGCAGTGATCAATAATGGGTCATTGACTGAATCCAGAAAGAAATCTTGGAATGCCAGCAAAATCGGGTACTATGTCCACACTGCGGAAGCTTCCTCTCATGTCGTTTTCCATGTACTTTGCCAGACACTTGCACTGCTGCTCACCGTTTGTCTACAGGGAGGATGGGCAAGAAGGAAAACAAAAAGTGACTGACCAATTGCATCCAGAGTAGTAATGCAGTTTCAAGAATTAATCAAATCAAACACTTGGGTCACCACAAAGCACTTCTAAGAGCTAGCACCAGTGAGCTCACATCTCATAAATTGGGACAGTCGAAACCTAGAAAGTACAGAAGATATTAGGAAGGACCATTGTACCGGGCCAAATTTTTCACTAAGAAAAAAAACTGATCAAGTGTAGCAGTAGGCAAGTAACAACTTCCGACTCCTCTTTTGCACTCTCTAGTGGTCTTGGAACAGCTTCCAACAACCTTTTATAGACATCAAGGGAGAGGAACTGGCCTTGCATGCAAGCCACCTGGTGGTAGTTGGTTGCAAGGCCCTTGCATGCTGCAATAACTTTCCATCTAGGCCAATTTTTATTTCTTCTATTCCATTTCTTTTTTCCTGCTTTTCTCTTTGATTAATTCGTTTTTGCTATGCCAATATAAGGGGATGAATCTTTTTATAGATTTTGCAGCCTCAGTTATTACAACAATAAATTTTAAGATAAGGTGGAATAATTCTTCAAATTTTGGAATCTGGGGATTACAAGATCCATACCTCGAAAATGAAAAATCCACCGGGTTTTAACATTGAAGCAGCCCCATTGCACAGATGGAAAAGATCATCCATGCCACTAGGACCACCGTCTAACGCGAGTCTCGGCTCATGCCTGCCAACCTCAGCTTGTAGTCCAGAGATATTCTCCATCGGTATGTAGGGTGGATTACTCACAATACCAGCAAGTTTTCCTTCCACATCTTTCAGTGGTTTGAACCATGAGGCTTGCCTTAGTTCAACAGTGTCCTGAGTGGTGTGTTATATATAGCTGAGCATAGGAATGACTGATATTGAGTTTTAGTAAAAGGAATAGGGTAAAACATGAGAGCAAAAAAGTAGAAAACATCATCTCCAATCATTATATTTCTAGCTGCTCAAAATAATATATTTCTCTGGTATATTTGCATGTACATAAGCATCCGTACCTACAACATATACAACTTGGGCAAAATGGAGGATTCTTCATTTTCTTCGTGATCATAACAATCACTTCGAGCAGTGGAAATAACAAAAAGGATACACTCAAGTCCCTAGTCAGCATAGTTTTTAAAATCTCTAAATCTCATCCTTGAGGAAGATAAGCAAGGTGTCTATCTGAGAAATGTTTCACCAAAAACATGTGGCAAAAGCAGTCTTTGGTTGAGGCAAACAGACTTGGAATTGGTGGTTTTTATTAACCATAACATGCTATTTAGCAAATATGTCTTGAATTGGATGATTTGTTGCACATCCAGGTTACCATTTGCATTGGTGTTTTAATAATAAACATCTCAATTTCACCAACTCACCCCCTCATAGTTAAACATCTTAGGATCTTTTACTTTCACTTAAATCATCTAAATGCCTTCTTAAAAAATGAAATAGCTCCATGTCTTAGCCACTGTATATCACATTTGGGGAGGACAGAGGAAAAAAATGAGAGCTGATAACCACTAAAGGAACACTATCTAACATTTTGTAAAAAGAGCAAAAATTTGGACTTTAAAGTCTTTAAAAGATTATCTAAAGCGGCTTCTATTAGTCAATTTAGTACCTACCCGATTGTCCCAAAGCCCTTGTTCAGGCGATATAAGAGGTTAGCCTACATATATTACTTCTCCAAAGTTCTTTTGTGTCAGGCACTTTGGACAATGACTTGTTAATGAATTCCAGATTATGAGGACAACAACTTTGCATTTTAGTGCACAATTTAAAGAAATCTTGTTAGCTAGTCAACCAAGTTGCCCTGCATCTCTGATTTGGGACTCTTTACTACCACAATAAATGCAGGACAGACTCACATTACAGCATCGTGATTGGGAGACTGTGGTTTGATGTAGCAAGACCAACTGGTGGTTAAGGCTTGGTAAAACAGAAATTGGGATTGCAGTGTAAAGGTTTAACCCCACCTTTGCTAAAATGTATTACAACTTTTACTGGCAAGTTACAAACCCATTCAATGGGGTTGAATTTACGACCTTACCCTCTGCCCTTAACTTGTTGGGGGAGGAACTACTATTGAACTAGAACCACTGATATTAACACACAATCTCTTAGGAGATTTTTCATTAGATGCAAAACAATAACTTCTAAAACAAAACAGTGCCAGCCTTTTCACCAACTATATTAACAAGTAATACAAATGGAGTCCTTTTTTTCACCTTCTATATTGGATAAATAATTAGTCGCAAATTAATAACTTGAAGCACATCATCTCAACGTGGAACAAGGAGGAACAACAATAGATAGAGCCCGGGATGCATCCCAACATTTGATTGAAAATTTTCATGTGAAATTGTTGACTCGATAACCATTATATTGGAAGGATAAATTCACCGACCTGCAAATTATACCTCTGCAAATTAAAAGCTGCCACGGACAGTGAAATAGGGCTTAAATCAGTAGCGATGACTGCTCCTTGACTCCCAAGAATCCTTCCAATTCCAATAGCAAGCGCACCACTTCCAGTCCCCAAATCTGCCCACAAACCCTCTTTTAAGCCTTCATTTTCTGAAACCACATCAGCCACCAAGTCAACAATGAGTTCAGTCTCAGGTCTTGGAATCAAAACTCCCTCTTGGACGCTCAAAACCAAGTCCCTCCAATGCTCACAGCCAACTATATACTGAAAAGGCCTCCTCTCTTCAATCCTCTGCTTCCACATCTTGTAAAGCTCCTCTATGCCTGCCCTTAACCTTACATTTGTGTGATTGTGTTCGATCCTTATTTGGAAAAACACTGAGTGGTCTTCAATCGCATCTTCCATGAGCCACTTCAGCTCCCTGCACAACAGGCTGGAGTCTGAACCATTGTCCAAGTCTAGAAAGGTTGTCCCAACTGAAGAAGCGAGGTTTTTGGCCCAATCCCGCCACTTCTGGAGGTCAGAAACAGTGGCTGAGTGCATTGCCGGTCTTAGAAAGAGTGGAGTTTGGGGCTTTAAAGAAGTGGGTCGGGACGACACTAGAGATGAGAAGACGGGCCAATGAAGATTGGCACAAGGAGAGCGTTTAAACGAAGTCGAGAAATTAGAGGGACAACATGAACGTGTGAAGCTTAGCTTCATTTTCTGGCACTGATAATGACCAGAAAACTCGCACATCTCTATGCTACAAACCCATGCTTAGACCTGGGGAACGGAAAAACAGAAAATGAATAAGAGCTGAAACATCGACATTATCCTCCCAATAATTCCACTCTAAAAAAAATACTGTTCCAGTTTATAAATCCCTTGAAGATGTTCGTTTTCTCAAAAAACATAGGATTTGAATCTCAAAGTATACTTGTTCGGCGAAAACCGAATGAAAATGAGCCTCCCAATGACCAACGCCTGCAGCCCCTGCCGGAAGATGTCCCCTGCGCATTCACTGATATTTTTTTATTTTATTTTTTAAAAATATCTTTTAAATATTCTATTTTAAATAAAAATAAATAAATTCAAAATAAAAAACAAACAACTTTAAACATCATCATTACTTTTTTTACACATCAACAACTTTTACACAAATACCAATACAACTTTAACATCACCTAAAAATTATAAAAACACTACAAATCCTACAAAAATCTTCAAAAACGAACATAACCCAAAAGTCTCATCCCAGGACTGAATTTCCTACGGAATTCTCATACTATTCTCCTTTTTTCTGGTTTTTTCCAATGGCTTGGCTTCTGATAACGAAAAGATGGTGACAAAGAGACCACCACAAAAAGAGTTACTATGACTATAGAAGCAATAGCAAGCCAGTACAAACCAAAATAATTGAAAGGAAATTGCGAGTCTCCCTAAGTTATATGAAAAGAAAGTACGAGAAGCTCGCTGGGCCTTTAAGTTCGAACTATAGGTTATCTATAACAATGACCAGCCAAACCCTGAAGTTTCGCGGCTATTTTCCTCACATTTTCTAAGCAAACAAACAAAAGGCTTACAAAAGAAACAAAAGCAACGGGACCTGGAGATACCCACAAGCAGGTAAGTGAAGCTACTCGCTGCTATTGTTTTTTTTTTCCTAAGTAAACAGAGGGTTATCATTATCCATCAGAGGCACATCAAAGCAATGAATAACCCCCACAAAACTCGACATTGAGTTCCATCTAGCTAAGTTATGTGCAAGCCAATTTCCACTACGTGGACTCCAAACAAACTTCCACCGTAGTTTAAGGCGCAACAAACGTCTAATAGTAGTAATTTCAGCTTGGTCTTCAATTTGCTGTGCATGAGTAAGAGAGACGGGAGCACTTGGCGCTTCCTCGTCGTGGACTTCCGGCGGTGCGTGGTTCCCACGCGCCAGCGGTTGCTTTGCACCTCCCAACGTGCCGCCGTCCTTTTGCCTCTCCGCTCGCCTGGTGGTCTTTGGATTCCGTTTTGCTACTGTTGTGTTGTTTAGGTTTTGTTGTGGTCTGTCTGTGTTGTTTTTTTATGTTGTCTACGTTCTTTTGTGTTCGGATCTTGCGTGGGCTTTTCTGATCCCTCACGGATCTTTTGCTACCCTTGTTTGGGTTTTCTGTACCGGTTTGTGGTGCATATTTGCTGGCAAGCTTAGGTCCTGATAGTTTATCTACCGTTACCTAGCATGGAGCATATAGTGGCTTCTTCCGATCCTGTTTTGAATTTCGCCGGCTTTTTCGCCTGGTCAGCTGTTCGGTTCTTTATTGGGAACATGATGTAGAAAAAAAAGAGTGAGAGAGACGGGAGAGAGAGAGAGAGGTGAAAGTTTGGGAATGTGAATTATCTTCTTCTTTTTTTTGGATGCCCATCAAATGGTGGTTGGTGTTAGAAAGTTATAGCTGGAACATCAAGAGGCATGACAATCCCTACCTAGCCCCATCATGGCTCGATGGATATCTCCGCCTGGATATTTCTGGAAAGTCCATTATGATGTGGCAATTTGCCCCTCGCAGTCGTAATTCAGAAGCAGAAATTCTCTTTGTTTGGACAAAGAGCTTGCCACTAGGCACCCCTTAGTGGGGAAGCCAAAGCATCACTTTTTGCTGCCCAAGAGGCACATTTACTTTATCATGAATATGTTCTGTTTGAAGGGGATAATCTTTCTGTGGTTAAAGTTATTAATCCTTCTGAGTCTCCCATCGAGTGGAGCATTAGGCCGGTGATTTCTAATGTCCATTCGTTATTGGCTCTTCATCCTCATTGGAATTTCCACCATGTTAACAGTAAGGCAAATATTGTCGAATCGGCAGTCCACTAGATGATGTTTGGCAACATCCCTACCTCTTGTATTCCGATGAACCGTGTTTCTAGTGACAATCACCTTGTTTGTCCTTTTATTAATAGAATACATCTTCCTTATTTAAAAAAAAAAATCCTAATCATGCTTTTGTTGGAACTTGAACATATTTTCTCAACTTATGCAAGATCTGTTGAGCAATAGGGTCCAAGCATCTCATCGCCACTATGTTTTTATTCTTTTCCCTCATCATTTGGGATAATTAGCAAGAGAAGCTGCTAGCTAGCCTTTTAGCCTTGCACGGCAAAAAATGTTGATCACTTAAGCAACTTTATAATAACGAGGACTCAATTACGAAATCAAGATGACTAATTAATTCACTAATCAAAGTTAAGTGGGGAGCGTATTGATCACAAACCTAGGACTCATGTGTAAGTGGGTTTGGATGTATTTGTTACAACAGCATCCAATTGCTTGTGTCGTATGTCTCCTATTTCGTATATGTCTCCATTAAAAAAAAACTTGATTATAAGTTTTCGTTCGGGAGGGTGGAGCACGAATTTATATTTCGCTGCAGGCTTCCTGCTCGTCATAACCAATGAAGATTCACAACTCCCATTTAGGCCCATTCTTCATGTCTTCAGTTTTATACCTTCAGGTGATACTTGTCTTCTTTGTTAGCCCACTTTTCTTGCAACGGCCTCCCACGGCTGCTGCCACTCCAACGAATGAGACTGATAGGTTGGCTTTGCTCAAATTTAAAGAATCCATTTCTATGGACCCATATGGAACGTTGAGCTCCTGGAATGATTCCATCCACTTCTGCAACTGATATGGAATTACAGGCAGCCACCGCCATCAACGAGTCGCGGCCCTCTACTTACAAAACCATAACTTGTAAGGGACCGTATCTCCGTACATTTGGAACCTCACCTTTCTTAGGTTCATCAACCTAAGAAACAACAGCTTGTATGTTGATAGTATAAACTGTATAAGTTATCAGTTTATAACAGTATACGTTAGCTGGATAACTGAGTCTGTTATGTCTGTTATTAATACCAGAATTAGATTCTCGATGACTGGTGGACTTCTTGTATAAAGATAACAAGTTGTACATTGATTTGAATAAGACAATTGAATCATTTCAGCATACTCTGTTTTCTCTCCTTGCTTCCAGTTATAGAATTAACATGGTATCAGAGGATTAGTTCTAATGGCTGATGCGAATGATTCTCCACCACCTTTCCCTATTCCTCCATCTAACGCACCTTCCATTACTTCTACTATTCCTTCTTCTCACCGTCAAACTGATGAGTTTGCTAACCCTTACTTTCTGCACAATGGCGAAAGTCCAGGAGCAGTGCTTGTTTCTCAACCTCTTGTTGATGGCAACTATCCTACTTGGTGTAGATCTATGACAATGGCTTTAAAAGCTAAGAATAAGTACGGCTTTGTTGATGGAAGTATTCCTCAACCTGATGTTTCAAATCCTGCATTGGAATCATGGATGCGATGCAACAATATGATACTTTCATGGTTGCTCAATTCAGTTTCGAAATGGCCGCTAGTATCTTGTACATTGATACTGCTAGAGATCTATGGTTAGATCTTAAGGAGCGGTTTTCTCAAGGTAATGGACCAAGGATCTTTCAACTGAAAAATGCACTTTCCTCTTTATCTCAAGATCAATCCTCTGTCAGTTCGTATTTTACGCGACTTAAAGGCATTCGGGATGAACTGCTTAATTACAGACCCATGCCTTCTTGTTCTTGTGGAGGAATCAAGACTTTACTCGAATATCATCAAGAGGATTATGTTATGTTGTTTCTCATGGGGCTTAATGAATCATTTTCTCACATAAGAGGCCAGATTCTCTTAAATGATCCATTACCTCCCATTAACAAGGTTTTCTCTTTGGTTCTGCAAGAGGAATGCCAAAGAGAAATTACTCTAATGACTACACCAAAGTTTGACTCTGCAGCTTTGATAAGCAAACAGCAGTTCAGTCCAAGCCAAGCACGTTTTGGTAACAAACCAGCATATTCTCGTAAAGAGAGACCTGTTTGTTCTCATTGTGGATTCTCAGGCCACACAATTGATAAATGTTACAAATTGCATGGCTATCCACCTGATTATAAAGCTGGAAAGTCCAAGAATTATGTTTCATCTGCAAATCAAGCCACTTCTGTGATTGCAGAACCAGCTGCATATCCACCTATGTCTCTTACTCAAGAACAGTATCAACGCTTATTTGAAATGTTGAAACCATCAGATCCGGACTCTATTCAACCTTCTGTCAATCAAGTAGGTAGTACCAATCTGTCACTCCAATCCTTCCAAATTTTTTCAGGTATTCCTTCTCCTTCTTGTTCTAAAGCTGTTCATTCTTCAAATTTGCCTCTTCACTGGATAATTGATACCGGTGCCACTGATCATATGATCAGTTCTGCTTCTTTTTTTACCACTATCACATCAACCATCTCCACTTCTGTCAAACTTCCTAATGGCAGTCTTGCTCCAGTCACTCACATTGGCACTATTTTTTATCATCTTCTATCACCCTCACCAATGATCATCTTCTATCACCCTCACCAATGTGTTATGTGTCCCTTCATTTGATTTTAACCTCATCTCTGTTAGCCGCCTCACTCAAGCTTCTAATTGTTGTTTTGTTTTCCTTCACTCTCACTGTTTTCTTCAGGACCTGTCAACATGGAAGACGATTGAGACGGGTAGCAGACACAATGGCTTATATTTTCTGCATAGTCAGCTGCTGGATACTTCTTCAGCTATGTCTTGTTCTACTTCTACTTTTGACCTTTGGCATTATAGATTAGGTCACTTATCTTTTTCTAGACAAGCTTGTTTGAATAAAATTTCCTCTCATATCATTGCACCTCCAAATTTTCATTGTCCTGTTTGTCCACTTGCAAGACAACAACGTCTTCCTTTTATGACTAGTCAAACTACTTCCAATTCTCCTTTTGATATCATCCACTGTGATATCTGGGGACCTTTTCCTCAATGTTCAATGGATAATTTTCGATACTTTTTATCCATTGTTGATGATCACAGTCGTGTCACTTGGGTGTTTCTTATGAGATACAAATCTGACACTCGATCTTTACTTCAATCTTTGATTACTTTAGTCGATACTCAGTTCCAAACAAAAGTTAAAGTCATTTGTTCTGATAATGGCCAAGAATTCCTTATGCCAGATTTTTATGCTTCTAAAGGCATTATCCATCAGCATAGTTGTGTTGTGACTCCTCAGCAAAATGACATTATTGAACGAAAACATCAACATCTATTGAATGTAGCTCGTGCTCTTTCTTTCCAAGCACATCTGCCATCACAGTTTTGGGGAGATTGTATTTTAACGGCTACATATCTTATCAATAGAATTCCTAGTCCTTATCTTCATGGTAAGTCTCCTTATGAGATTTTATTTTCTCGAGCTCCCATTTACACTCATTTACGTATTTTTGGATGTCTTTGTTATGCTAGTACTCTTAAGCGTCATCGTACTAAATTTGATCCATGAGCTCGTGCTTGTATCTTTCTTGGATATCCTTTTGGTGTTAAAGGCTATAAATTACTTGATCTAAACACCAACACTATCTTTGTTTCTCGAGATGTACAATTTCATGAAACCATTTTTCCTTTCAAACCTGCCACTGATAGTCATTCTCCTCCTCATTTGATATAGTTCTTCCTATATCTGTAGCTGATACATCCAACTCTTCTTTTGATCCTATTTCAAACGCACCTGCAATTCCATCTGATATGTCTGAAATTCCTTCTGCTGTGTCTGAACTCCCTATTACTTCTGCTCCTTCTGTTGAAATTGTTTCTCAGCCTCTTCGTAGGTCTTCTAGACATAGACATCCACCTGACTATTTGCAACAATATCATTGTCAGTTAGCCACTGGTTCAGCACCTTCCCCATCAAAATCCATGCCTGCAGGTTCTCATTTGTCAGGTACTCCTTATGACATTTCTTTATCTCTTGGTTATAATCATCTCTCTGCTTCACATAGAGCTTTTACTCTAGCTATTTCATCTCATTTTGAACCCAAAACTTATCGTCAAGCTGATCCACACAAGCATTGGCAGCAAGCTATGATATCTGAAATCCATGCTCTTGAAGAAAATAATACCTGAACCTTAACCACTCTGCCTCCTGGTAAACTGCCGATTGGTTGTAAGTGGATTTATAAGGTCAAATATAGATCTGATGGTTCAATAGAGAGACACAAAGCTCGCCTCGTGGCAAAAGGATATACTCAACGTGAAGGATGAGATTATCATGAAACTTTCTCCCCGGTTGCAAAGCTTGTCACAGTGAGATGTTTACTTTCATTGGCTGCAATTAACAACTGGCATCTTTATCAACTTGATGTGAATAACGCTTTCCTGCATGGAACCCTTGATGAAGAGGTCTACATGACTTTGCCCCTGGCTATTCTAGCTCTAATGCTTCTCTGGTTTGCCGCTTAAACAAATCTTTATATGGGTTAAAGCAAGCATCTAGACAATGGTTTGTTAAGTTTTCTACTGCTCTTCTTACTCATGGCTTTCTCCAGTCCAAGTCTGATTATTCATTGTTTACTCGGCATCAAAGAACTACATTTGTTGCACTTCTTGTCTATGTCGATGACATAGTTATTGCTAGCAATGATATGGCTGCAATTGATGCTTTAAAGGTTTTTCTTCACAGTCAGTTTAAACTCAAAGACTTGGGTCCTTCGAAATTTTTTCTTGGCATATAAGTTGCTCGTTCCTCTAAGGGCATTTCCATTTGTCAACGTAAATATGCTCTTGACATTTTAGCTGATTCAGGACTTGTTGGTTCTCGGCCTGTTACTTTCCTATGGATCAGAATTTGAAGCTTACTAGAGATGCTGGCCCTTTAATTTCTGACCCTTCTGCCTACCGAAGATTGATTGGCAGACTCCTTTATTTGACCATCACTCGACCTGATCTTGCTTATTCTATTCAAGTCCTTAGCCAGTTTATGGATTCTCCTCGACAACCACATTTAGATGCTGCACTTTGAGTATTGAGATATCTGAAAGGGACTCCTGCTCAAGGTTTATTCTTCTCTGCCACTTCTCCAATTCAGCTCAAGGCTTTCGCCGATTCTGATTGGGCATGTTGCCAGGACACCCAACGATCTGTGACAGGTTATTGTGTCTTCATTGGGGATTCTTTAATTTCCTGGCGCTCTAAGAAGCAACACACCATTTCTCGGTCTTCAGCTGAAGCCGAATACCGAGCTATGACATCTACATGTTGTGAAGTTACTTGGCTATTGACTTTGCTTCATGATTTTGGTATTGTTCATTCCCAGCCAGCTTTGCTTTACTGTGACAGCAAGGTTGCTCTCTATATAGTTGCTAATCCAGTGTTTCATGAGAGGACTAAGCACATTGAAATCTATTGCCACCTTATACGTGAGAAGATTCAAGCTGGCATTATTCATCCTCTTCATGTTTCCACCACGCATCGACTGGGTGATATTTTTACCAAACCTCTCGGATCAGCTCAGTTTTTAACAATTTTGTCCAAGATGGGTGTCTTAAATATACACACTCCATCTTGCGGGGGCGTGTTGATAGTATAAACTGTATAAGTTATCAGTTTATAATAGTATACGTTAGCTGGATAACTGAGTCTGTTATGTCTGTTATTAATACCAGAATTAGATTCTCGATGACTGGTGGACTTCTTGTATAAAGATAACAAGTTGTACATTGATTCGAATAAGACAATTGAATCATTTCAGCATACTCTGTTTTCTCTCCTTGCTTCCAGTTATAGAATTAACATTGTACGGTGAAATTCCACAAGAAGTTGGTCGTTTGCTCCGACTACAACATCTCAATATTTCAAATAACATGTTTGGAGGGGAAATTCCTGTCAACTTGACCAGCTGCTCGAAACTCAGCGTGCTAAACCTCAATCAGAACAAACTTATTGGCAACATTCCCGCTGAGCTTGGCTCTTTGACGAAGATTGTTCTTCTGGGGGTTGGAAGAAATAAATTGACGGGACGGGTCCCATCTTCCTTGGGTAATCTTACGTCAATCCTGATTCTTCATGCGGAAGAAAACTACTTAGTGGGAAATATTCCAGGAGATATTGGTTGTCTGAAAAGCCTAATAGCTTTTACAGCTTTTAGCAACAACCTCTCCGGTATGGTCCCTTCCTCACTTTACAACATATCATCCATTAGGAGCGTATCACTTGGATTTAACCAATTTACTGGCACTCTTCCAAAAAACATAGGCCTTACCCCTCCCTAACCTCCAAGAATGGGTAATACGTAGTAATGAATTGGCAACAGTCAATGACATTTTGACCAAATATTCAAAGTGGTCGGGGCAACAAGTTAATTATACAAAATCAGCTCGATGTTGCAGTGCTAATACTAACCCGGCCTTGGCAACAGTCCTATGTGATTTTCTTCAGGTCAAAGCTATGTCGATACATAGCAAATACCTTGAGCTGCCGTTGGAAACGTGGGAAGATCGAGGAAAATTTGCTTTTGAGGAGGTGAAAGCCAAGGTGTTGGCCAAAGTAGCGGGGTGGAAAGTCCGAGCTCTATCCCAAGCGGGAAGGACCACTCTTATTAAGTCTGTGGCGACTACGATGACCATCTACTGCATGTCAACCTTCCTATTACCGAAGGGGTGGTGTGAACAGATTGATCGAATCCTGAAGGATTTTTGGTGGGGGTTTCCTACTCAGAAGTCTCGAAATTACACTCCTCGGGCTTGGAATGTAATTTGTCTACCCAAGGAGCTTGGGGGTTTGGGGGTGCGGAAGATGATGGAGATGAATACGGCTATGATTGCAAAGCTGGGGTGGAGCTTGATTTCGGAGCCGGAGCGGTTATGGGTTCATGTGGTGAAGCTGAAATACAATTTGAGGGATCCTGTGCACCCGGGTGCTGTGAGAAGGAGTTGCTCTTGGGTATGGCGGGGGATTATGAGGGTCTATCCTCAGGTTCTGAGGGGGGTGTGCGTTCTACCCAGGAGGGGGGATACTGTTGATATCAGACATGCTCCCTGGTTGCCGTCCATGCCGAATTTTATTCCAGTGTGGCGTGATGGACGTCAGGAGCGTGAAGGGATCCGGGTAATGACTGATTTGACGGTGTCTACGGGAGGTCAGTGGGACGTTGAGCTTATTCATGAGCTCTTTGATGCAGATTCGGCAGCGGCGGTGCTTAGACTCCCTATTCCTAGCTCTTTGACGGAAGACCGGTGGGTGTGGTCGCGTGACTCCCATGGAAAATTTACGGTGAAATCATTCCTGCTGGATGCACACGAGAGGCGTGCTTCTGAGATTTTTCCTTTGGATAAAAAATCATGGCACATTCTATGGAAAACTAAAATTCAAGATAGACTAAAGTTGCTGCTCTCAACTAAGGGAGCATTGGGCCGAATTTTGCAGCGGGAAGATGATGAGCAATTCCAATGTCCTTTGTGTCGCTGTGCGTCGGAGGATACGTTGCATTTGATGGTTCGGTGTCATGTGGCGTTAAAGATCTGGAGAGAGTCGCCATGGGCCCTCAGGATGGACAGTGTTCCATTAGCTTCTTCTGCTGAGCTGATTTTTTATATCCTGAACGTGGAGAATCTGTTGCAGTTGGAGCAACAAAAGGTACGGGCTTTCATTCTTAACGCAGCGTTGGTCATGGATGGCATATGGCAAGCCCATAATTTACTGGTTCATCAACAAGTTCCGGTGGAGATTGATAAGCTGATTCATGGGGTTAGACGCCGCTACGCGGAGCACTCTGGAGCTTGGTTGGAGGCGGAGCGAAATGCAGGTATGAAATGGCAACCTCCTCCTTTGGGTTGGATGAAGTGTAATACGGATGTTGCGATCCGTCTGAATAGGTCTTACATAGCAGTCTCTGTCAGAGATTCTTCCAGTTCCCTCTGTATGGCATACACGGAACGTTTAGTTGCTATGGACCCGGTGGTTGGGGAGGCCTTCGCTTTGGCGGAGGCGATGTCTTTGGCTTCGAATTTTGGGTGGAGCAAGAGGTTTTGTTCGAATGTGATTCCCTCGTGCTTTGCAAGGATGTCCTTTCTCCCGAACCTTCTACCTTGTGGGAGGCTTCGGGTTTCGTTGCACACATTCGACGGTGTTTGGCGAAGCGAAGTGATTGGAGAGTTGCTTGGATTTCGAGACGATGTAATGAGCAGGCCCACTTGCTAGCTAAGTGGGCTGCCCGTTTTGGTATTATTGGTTTGTTGTCGTTTTCTGATATCCCCAGGCATATCCGAGCTTGTGATATGCAGGTGTGATTTGGTTTCTTTTGGCTATAATATGGTATTTGGCTTAGAAAAAAAAAAGGAATTCTCAGGGGAAATCCCTGTTTCTTTCTCGAATGCCTCCCTACTTGAAAGACTCGATATAGGCGAAAACAACTTTGTGGGACCAGCTCCAACTAATCTGGGAAATCTACTAGGGTCATGTTCGTTTTCACCATTTTTTCAGGATTCTAAGTATATTCACAATTCTACCACCGAACATATTCAGAATTCAAACACAAAAACCAATACATTTTACACAATCTCCAACAACTTTTTAATTTTTTATTCAACATAAATTTTCTCTCTCTATACTTTTTCAAATAACTCCAATACTTTTTTATTAAACAATTACATCAAATCATTTCTCTCTCCACTTTACACAAACACCAATAAAACACTATTCAACATAAAAATTCACAACTTCTCTAAAATCCTACATTTTTTCTCAAAACGAACATGACCTAGATCTTCGATTCCTACGTCTAGCTCAGAACAGCCTAGGAAGGGACTTGGATTTCGTAACATCTTTGACAAACTGTAGCAAACTACGTGTTTTGGATTTTAGAAACAACGAATTTGGAGGTGTTTTGCCTACTTCCATATCCAACTTTTCAACCCAACTCATCCACTTATATTTTGGAGATAATCAAATATCCGGAGCAATTCCAGCAGCACTTGAGAGCCTTACCAACCTAATTGGCTTAGGAATGGGGCGTAATCTTTTCACTGGCGTGATTCCATCATCTATCGGGAAGTTACAGAAGATGCAAATACTCTCATTCGCTGAAAATCAATTGACTGGGCAGATTCCTGACTCCATAGGCAACCTCACTCAATTGGCGGCTCTTTTCCTAAATCAAAACAATCTAGAAGGAAGCATACCACCGACAATTGAAGACTGCAAACGTTTCCAGTTGTTGGACATCTCACAAAATAACTTAGTGGAAACTGGAGTCATACCCCGGCAGGTTTTTGGTCTTTCTTCCTTCTCACTGTTTCTCAATCTGTCGCACAACTCTTTAAGTGGCAAATTACCTGATGAAGTTGGCAATCTGAAAGCATAAGTTCTCTAGATGTCTCTGAAAATAATCTCTCAGGTGAAATTCCTGGAACTATTAGAAGTTGCTCTAGCATTGAATTTCTATACGTTCAAGGGAATTCCTTTGATGGGAGCATACCTTCATCCATGGCTTCCTTAAGAGGCCTTCAGCATTTAGATGTTTCGCGGAACAACTTTTCTGGACTGATTCCAGAGGGTCTAGAGAAACTTCCATTCTTGAAGAATTTGAACCTTTCGTTCAACAATATCGAAGGTGAGGTACCAACAGAGGGAGTTTTCAGAAATCCTGAAATGATATCTGTGGCGGGAAACAAAAAGCTTTGTGGGGGTGTTTCACAGTTGCGACTGCCAAAATGTCACATCAAAGAAATGAAATCAAGAAAGTTCCAGCTTGCTTTCAAAATAGCAAGCAGTATAGCTTGCGTTGCTCTATTCCTGCTGTTTTCATCCTGTATCGTTCTTTATTGGTGGAAAAAATCAAGAAAGAAACCATCTTCTATGGCCTCAATAAAGGACCTGATTCTAACTATTTCATACAAAATGCTCCATCAGGCGACTGATGGATTTTCTCCAAGTAATTTGATCGGAGCTGGTAGTTTTGGATCTGTGTACAAAGGAGCTCTTGACCAGGAAGAAAGAGCAATTGCTGTAAAGGTTCTGAACCTTCACAAGAAAGGTGCTTCTAAGAGTTTTCTGGCCGAATGCAATGCGTTAAGAAATATACGACATCGAAATCTGGCAAAGATCTTAACGTGTTGTTCCAGCTTAAATCACGAAGGAAGTGACTTCAAAGCTCTGGTATTTGTGTTCATGGCAAATGGGAGCTTGGATATGTGGTTGCATCCGGTGATAGCCAGAGAAAATCAATCAAACACGTTGAGTCTTCATCAAAGACTAAATATCGTGGTTGACGTGGCTTCTGCATTGGATTATCTTCACAACCACTGTCTGCAACATATCGTTCATTGCGATTTAAAGCCAAGTAATGTTCTTCTCGATAATGAGATGATTGCTCACGTTAGCGATTTCGGCTTGGCAAGGATCCTTTCAACGGTCGACAATCAGAAGCATTCCAGCACAATTGGGTTGAACGGAACTATTGGCTACGCTGCTCCAGGTATTAACTTTCTTGTGCATCTTCATATTCCTATATATATCATCCGCGCGCGCGTACACGTTTGTTTTCTTTTTCGCACCTTTTAAAGAGATTGCACTTAATTAATTCCTCGTGCACGTAAATTGCCGGAAATAGAAGAAAAACATTAAATTTTATTTTTCAAGGAGTATCTTCCCTAGGATATATTTTCTCGTGGCGAATCAAAACTAATTTGCAGCCCACTTCTCATTACACAAAGCGTTCCTAAATCTCTTTAACTCCATGCATCTCCTGTTCTTGTAGAGTACAGCATGGGGGGTGAGGCATCGACTATGGGGGATGTATACAGTTTTGGGATTCTTGTGTTGGAGATGTTCACCGGAAGGAGGCCTACTGATGAGATATTTAAAGAGGGTCTCGATCTCCATAAATTTGCTAAGAGACAAAAGTTACTGTGTGATTGGAGAGTGTGTGAGTACACGGCTGAGATTAGATTATGTGAAATTTAATGGCTGAAACAATGTCACGTCAATTAATAAACCCGACCCGCGAAACCGACCCGGTTTCATTAATTGACGTGACATTGTTTCAGCCATTAGATTTCACACAATCTAATCTCAGCCGTGTACTCACGCATTCACACACTCTCCACTCATACAATAACCGACCCCTTTGCTAAGATGGCATTATCAGAAAGACTTTTTCAAGTTGTTGACTCAAAGCTTTTGCAAGGAGAAGCAGAAGAAACTGATCATGCAACAACAGCAACAGATGAAGAGGACAATGGAATTGTAGCTGCAGAAGGAACTAATCCCGCTGAGAACCTGATCCGACAGATTAATGCTGATGCGCAACAGTGCCTGCTTTCAATCCATAACATGGGGATCGTATGCTCGAGTCAGTCACCAAAAGAGAGAATGAGCATGGAAAAAGTCACCAAGGAACTACATTCCATAAAAGAGGCTTTTTTTGGTTCCCGGATCAACAGAGAAAGACCATATAGAGTCCAAGTCAGAGGTATTATTGGTACACTTTTCAATCTTTAGCTTTGAAATCGCTAATATATAACAGTAATTATCGTTTGAAGTTAGTAGAAGATTTTCCTAGGCAGTAAATCCTTGTCATTTTTTTAAGCAAATTTTAGATCAAGGCATGCATGCAGTCAATATGCGTACAGTAATGGGGATAGAATCACGAATATTCCTACCCCATGAAGGGAAAAGAGGTGCCACTGAACCAATGTAGATGGTGTTTGTTTGTCGAGAATTTTTGAGATATTAAAATTAATCAGGTTTTATAAAAAAATTGAAATATATAATTATATATAAATAGATGATAGAAATTTTGAAGTGTATTTATTTTATTTAAAAGCCCGTTTGAACTGATGCAGTACCCAAACTATACGGCCAGTTTGATCTTACCCGGACTTCGACCCAAAAAATTATAATTATTTGCAACGGGATTTGAAGCTCTTTGATTATTCAACAACCCAAAAAGAAAACAGAGAGAACATTTTAGGGAGCTTATGGGCCAATCTGAAGATATAAATATCTTCAGTTGGCCCATAAACTCCTCTGAGAGCTTCAAATCCCGGTGCAAATAATTATAATTTTTTGGGTAGAAGTCCAGGTAAGATTAAACTGACCGTATAGTTTGGGTACTGCATCAATTCAAACGGCCCTTTAAATAAATCTATTCCAGTAAATCAGTCGGGATAAATTTCTTCTCGTTACTAATAAAAAAAATTTCCCCGCCTAAGTAGATGTTAGCAAATTTCCTGGATTTTTTTTTTCTTTGCCTTGTTATTTCTCTCTGTCTTCTTTAGTAACATCTTAGTCCTGGCAGCCAGGGCTATAGAAGGCTCTGGTTCAATTTTCAGAGGTGTAGATAAGCACCCAATGTGAAAGAGGGGAAAAGCAGAGCAATAGTGGTATCTACTGTCTAGGTATCACCCTCGCAATAGTTGGTTAAATTCACGAGACTCGGGTTTTGAGAGCACCAGACCTTCTCCATGAAGATGGCAGCAGAGAGAAATGGCAGTTGGGGCTGGGAGGCTGGCAGTCAAAAGTTTTTCTAAGGGATTCAGCGGGGCATCTATCATCGACTCACTAATGGAAAAAGAACAAAGTGGTTGCATCTCCAAACACCTGATTGCTTGAACCAGATTATTTCATTCATATTTGCAGACAGACAAGTGAGAGCAAAAATTCCAGAGTTTGTAACTGCAAATTCGATCAAAACTTTTTGCGTCTTAAATAAAGTTTGAGTCTCTCTAACCCCAACCCATAACTTCTTTTAGTTGCCAGTATGTCATCCACTCCCATGCCATCAGCTATAAGTGCCCTTTGAAATCCCACCAGACTCCCAGACTTTGGCGTCCATCGCACTGCATCGGTTAGCAGGATTTGAAACGTAGGCCTCTAGGTAAGGGATAGCCATCCTGGAGGTCTTAGCAAAGCGCTCCGACATGCAAAGGAAGTACACTAGCTCTTCAATAATTCTAGGAATTCTCTCTTCTTCTTTCTCCCTCTACCAACTATCGAAACTCTGACCAAACGGGGGCTTCACAACCCGCATACCACCCGGGTACAGAGGACGTCGGTAATAATTCTAGGAATTCATGAATGGATTAAGTGGAGAAAATGTGCCCTTCCTTAGAATACGGGACCAAAGAAAGAGCAACTGAATAGCTAACATCACTCATTATGATCAATCTATTTAATGAAACATTGGTTTTACCATGTCTTCTCCTTCCCTATGCAATCGATGGAGAGCTACTGTTAATGCTTTCTCAAGTCAAAGCTGCAAAAACGAGTAATCTAGCTCTAAATGACTCAACTCCATTCCATTGCAACACTGTTTTGAGCATTTGTGGTTTAGTATATTGTCAAACCTGGCCAATATTCATTGCTCAAGTATTCGTGGTTTGGATAATATTTGGTACGTTTGTTAAGCCCGGGCAATATGAGAAATAGGAACAGAATAATACCATATAAATCATTTTTTTGGCCCTCTAACTGCAGCTGTCTCTCTCTTCTTGGGGACTAAACCCAGCCGGATATTTTCCTGAAAAACATTCGCGATATGAAAATGAATAAGTTCTTCCATGAATTTGACATATCTTGTCTACTTTCTATACGATGGAAACCTTACTGATTCATTTTTGAGAATACAACTCCACATAAACCAACTTGAGCTATAGTCCATTGTTTGAAAAAACCCTGTAGTGCAGGTTCTACTTTAGCATTGTACAGAAGCCTAGACTACCCGAAGAAATTTCTGATGACTATTTCCCATAAAGCTTTAGGATGTGGTAGAAAAAGGCTTAGTTCTATCAATAAGAGGTAAAACAAGAGTCTACAGCATCTGAGCTCCCGAGGATCTCAGTACAGCTTTCATGCCTGTGCAGTGGCACTTGTGAGAGCTCAAAAGATATTTTTGTTTTCCAGATTACGCACATGTGCATGACAGAGAGAGGGGGAGTGAGAGAAACCACATTCTGGAATTGGAAATAGACTGAAGCATATCACAAATTTCAACATCATCTAAGCATGATAGATACAGAGGATAAATAAGAGGAGCATGGTGAACAAAATTTTTCTTCTTTTTACAAAAGTTTGTTCTAAGGTAATCCAACACCATGACTAAGGCAAGAATAACAGTGGCATGGTTCTGCACATCTTTCAAATGAAAATATCTTAAACGGTGTGGTGTTGTATCTCATATTCCCTTTTGGAGTTGCATTTCTTCCACTTTCTGTCCCGACGTCTCGTTCTTTTACTATTTATTTCTACTTTGCCGAAGGGGATAATTCAGAAAACTTCACTCAAGAACAGAAAGGGTCTTCCAAAAGGGCTTTAAACATGGCCAAAAATCCCAGCCCGCATAAGAAACAAACTCCTAGACTTCAACAAGGAAACATTGAGTTGAGGCATTGAAGTTGGGTAAAGGCTGGGTCAAGCTGTGAGATCTTACGCAGCATCTAGACCCCAAAAGGATTCCAAGCAAAACATTGGAATGCAGATATAAACATCATATTCTCAACCTTTGGCCTTGCCTAGAGCTCCAAGCCTCTTTGTGGTTACGTATTTCACATAATAGATTCTACTTCAAGCATGAGAATGCATGACAGAAAACTTTTAGGCCCATATTCCAGACATTCATATGAACCCTTTAGTTTTTGAAGACTCTTCAACCATTTTCAACAGAACATCAAGAAGGAATCCTGCCTAATGAACTTCTAGAAAGCTTGAATCTTCTATAGACACAAAAATTGAGATCACTCTAGCACATTCACACTTTTCACTCATTTTACAGATCATATCAAGAAGGAACCACGCAACTGAAAATACAAAGTCCTAGTCAGTACCTGAGTGTTGAGGAGCAGGGGAACACAAGACTGTGAGCCAGGAATACATCAATGGACCACAAGACTGGAGCTTGATCATTTTTTTTCCTATTGCTCTATTAACGTGTGAATCAGCAGTTCAGCCTGCTACAGTACAAAGTTTACTCTCTCCCCAAGAACAGTAAAATAAGATAGTTCTGTACTCTCAAGTCTCAACTAGGCAGCAAAAGTGATTTTTCCTTCTTTGTAGATTGTAAAAGGCTACATCCTGGATCTTTCTTTAAACCTCTATCTTTTACCAAATTCCACATCTTAGAGACATTCTCCCATTGGCCACATGCAGCGTATACGCTTGCTAAAGCAACATAGTGAGCTGAATTCTTGGGGTCCATATCCAAAAGATTAATGGCTGCTACTTCCCCCATAGATAAATAACCATAGGTGCTAGATGCCCCGAGAATGGCACCCCAAAGGGAAGCATCAGGTTTGATTTTCATCTCGCATATCAAATTATAAGCTTCTTCTAACCGGCCTCCACGTGCAAGGAGATCTATCATACAAGAAAAATGTGCTGCTTTTGGCAAAATGTTGTACTTTTTTATCATACTATTGAAGCATTCTGATCCTTCACCAGTCAATCCAGTATGGCTACAAGCAGAGATAAGAGACAAGAATGTAACATCATTGGGCCTTAACCCTGCATGTTCCATCTTCTGGTAAAGTGCAATTGCCCGATGTCCAAAGCCATGTTTCCCAAATCCCGCAATCAATGATGTCCATGAAATCACATTTTTCTCCTCCATCTCATCAAACGCATGGTTAGCATCTTCAATTTCCCCACATTTTGCATACATGTCAATGAGAGCATTGCCCGTGGCCACATCATAACATGGTTGAACTTTCAAAACAACGGAATGGATTTGTCTTCCAAAGCTTAGTGAGGATATATTGGCACATATATTAAGCATGGAGCAAAATATAACTTCATCCATTTCAATGTGCATACGAATTATCTCTTTGAAGAGCCTCAGGGCATCTGTACCATGGGTACCTTCGCGTGCATACCCAACTATCAATGAAGTACAACATATAATATCTTTCGTTGGCATACTATTGTACAAATGATAAGCACTTCCTACCCTTCCACATTTTGCATAAGCATCAATTAACGATCCAATCAAAGAATTATGTGATCCAAAACCCAGTTGGATAATTAAGCCATGTGTCTGGTTGATCTTTGTGAGACAACTGCAAGTAGCACAGGCTCTCAAGACACTTCCCAAGGTGAAGCCATCAGGAGACAATCCTATTGAGATTTAATATTTCAACAATTTATTTGAAATAGTGATGTCAAAACTTACAGCAGAAACAGAAAATACTTTCCAGTTATACTCGATGGTGTCAAAATGAAAGTACTCTTAAGTTTCATATACAGTGTAGGAAAAGAGGTGTGAATAAGACAAATATGGGGTTTAAGGCACGAATTAAGCTACCAACAAAGATAATGAATACACCCAGGGAAAAAAAAAAGACAAAGCAAAGGGTGAATACTTCTCTCCAACCAATTTGGTGAATGCTAAAGATCAAGAGAAGCCAATTCTTACCACTTTAACATGATGCAAACAAGAGACGGGATTCAGAGATGATAACAAGAGAGAGAGAGAGAGAGAGAGAGAGAGAGAGATGAAGTAAATGTACAAACAGATGTCAAAAAATTCCTTCCGGCTTTTTTCTCTACTCTTTTGATTTATGCATTCCACAGTATCTCAGAAACAGTACTCATTTGAGTTTTACCATTATATCACCTCAAAACACCTTTCAGCTAGTCTTCATCTTACTTTAATTTTTCTATGTAGCATATCTATGGTATAGATTTCTTGAGCCGATTCCAATATGTGTCTGCTTCAGTAACAAAGAAATTTGTAAATGTTGCATGTATGTACAAGTCTAAAAATCAGGGGCAAGCATGGAGAAGAAGACTAACAAGAAAATTCAAGTATACAGGTTGAAAAATGTTAACACCTTCTCTCATCATAGAACGAAACATTCCAAATGACTCCTGGAGAAAACCCTGAACAGCATATCCACCAATCATTGTATTCCAAGAAACCACATCCCTCTCTGACATCGTTTCAAACCAATAACATGCATCTTCCACTTTCCCACACTTTGAGTGCAAGTCAACCATCGCACTCTGCACAAACAAGTTCTCCAAAAACCGACCCTTCTGAATGCATCCGTGTACTTGCATCCCCAATTCTAAACACCTCATACTAGTACACGCCTTCAACGCACTCCCATAAGTGAACTGATTGGCCTTAACTCCCGCCCGACGCATTTCTGAAAACATCATCAAAGCTTTCTCATAATAACCATGCTGTGAAAACCCAGAAATCAAAGCAGTCCAGGACACTACACTTCTTTCACGCATGTTATCGAACAAGGTACGCGCTATGTCCACGTGACCAAATTTCGCATACGATATTATCAGTTTGGTGCTCAAGTGGACGTTTGAATCGAACCCATTTGTTATTAGTTGGCTGTGAACCAAACGACAGGACTTTTCAGCTTTCGAGTCCATGCAAAGCTGCAACATTTTCAGGTATACCGAATAATCTGAGTGAGAAAATGGGTTTGAGAAGACGGGTTTTAGAGCTTCCTGCAATTTCCCCATTTCTACGATATAGTAAATTGGGACTGTAATACTAGACAGATGGGCAGATGATACGACGCAATTGGCCCAAGCAGTTTGTGAGACTATAAGGAATACGTTAGGCATCCAGAACTTCGTACAAGTTTGCAGTGAGATCCGGAAGAATCTCAAGGCGAAGAGGGACAAAAGGAAGAAAGAAGAAAAGGTAATGGCTGTTTTCGATCCAATGCGCAATGCAAAGAGGAAGTTAAGAATCGCTGCTAAGCATCGCGCCAACAAGAAAAGAAAGATAATGACAATGAAAATCGATAGATGGGTGCACAAGAAACCAAGGACAATGTAAATATTATAGTTTTGATCTTCTGCTTGTATAAAATTCATTTTTAATCTAATGAGGCAATCCAGCTGAGCGGCTAATCAATTTCATTTATACTCTCTCTTGATTATTGCCATCCATTGATGGATGCAATTGGTAGGCAGGGGCAGCACATAGCATATTATTACTCAAACGCTGGACTACCTTCTTCTTCTTTTTTTAAGTAATTTTTTTCCTAAGTAATACGGATAGACTTTCATTGCATTTGAATTCAAGATGAAGAATATTACAGATCTAAGCAAGACTAGGCTGTAAAATAAGGTTAACAGAACTCAAATGGGTCGATAAATGGATTGATCACCACAATTGATTCCTTGCAGAAACCTTGAAAAACCATTTTGCGGCCAGACATGACTCTGTTATGCAGGAGTTCACTCAATCTGGGTAACTATCCTTTTCCTAAAATGCGACCTCACTTCTTTCAATTAGTTCTTCTTCGTTAGGAGGAGGTACGGAAAAATATCTCATGCAAAGACATTTCTTGAAAAGAGGTATTAAGTTTGGTTCACTTGGGCAGCAATGTGTCAATAGGCAATACCTTATCTCTGTAACCATTTATCTTCATTCATAAACACAACGTGAATTGATTTAATGCCCATAATAGGTTGATGTAACAATCAATACCATCTTTTACTTTTTTAATGAAGTTATATTTTAGAAGCAGAAAGAAAGGAATGCCGAAGGGCATGAGAATTTACAGACAACTTACCAAAGGAACGTATGCTGGGACAAAGATGCACCAAATATATTAATCAGAGTAGTAGCTAAAGTAGAGATAAAACCTTTAAAGAAGAAACAATATCTCCTTGCATTGCCAAAGAAAGAAAAAAGATGAGGAGAAAAGGAAGGAGGTCAGATGAGCTGGTCTTAGGATAACTTGTAACCTCTCTCTTTAAATGCTTAAGTGAAAACAGAACGGGTGGACTGGTATGTTGTTTTTTCTTTATCAACCCTGGTATACGCAGTTTAAATGATATTGTCTGTTTTCTACTCAGATGATAGCACAAATGCCAAAAATCAAATTACAATTTTAGAAGAACCATGCTCATATTTAGTAACTTTTATTCTTGGTTTCAATAACATGAAATGCCTTTATGGTATTCATTTTTCCTAGGCTTCTTTATGGTATTAAAAAAGATTGGTATATTAAGATAGGAGAATAATTTCATGCAGTATAATCCTTGCTAAATCTGATTCTACACTTTGAATAAATGAAAAGAGTACAATGCAGATGGTGGTACACGTAGCAGCAGCAGTGGTTTGGTAAGATTTGTGTATTGATGGAACTAACACTTTAAGTTGACAAAAGAATGAGCAAGAATTCTCTTGGGTTCATTTTATTTGATTGCCATGTTAGTCTTTTGGTTTCTCCACGGAGACCAGCTCAGACTATAGGTGTTCCTATATTCTCCTATTGCGCTGCTGTGAATAGGGATAGGAACTTGATGTTGGTTTTTGTCATGACATCGTCTGTGAGAAGATTTGATAGAAAGTTGCATTTGTTGTTAAGAAGATCAGTACGTGCTCTGTAATCAGGTGTTTTTTTTTCTTCATGTTCTTGTTTCAAATTATAAAGGTTTGTCAGGCAAAAGAGTTTGAAAATAAAGATAGTATTAAAAAAATACGGGTAGTCCTCTATGGAGTGTTTTCTAGAACCATTTTTACATGCAGTTTTAACTGTCTATTCTTTTGAGCTTCAACGTTCAAGGTGACCCGCCCCACCCAACCCCCCCCCCCCCCCCCGGTCTTTTTCTCAAGGTCCTTTAGCGTTCCATGTTTTGTCATTTAACAGCATTTACTTTATTGTCCTACAGGGACAGATGATATGGAGCTTGATGATGCTGTCCATACAGCAATATTAACCTTGAAGGAAGGGTAGGCATTTTAGCTCTGAGTTCTCCACTGGAACAAATGTCATAGTAATAAATGTGAAGGTTCTCTATGGCTTGGAATCAAACAGGCTTTAAACTTTTTATGTTGATTTTTTTTTTTAAGTTTTGTTCTTATTTACCCTGAAAAAAGTTGCCTTCTGGTTATGTAATACCCCAATTAAGCTTCTTACCTGACAGAGAGTTTCCTAAAGTATCTCAAGGAAAGATGTGAAGGTTTGGCCCTTGTAGTGAACCCCTGTTGTTTCTCATAACCAAGTGTTTTTGTGTTTCCACTTGAGGTTCGAATCGGATTTTGTATGGAGGTTTGGCAGCTAAGTTTTTCCTGTTTGCATGCTTATTTTCTCGCAGAGTACTAACACCAGCTGAAATTGAGGATTACTTGGCTGAAGTGGAGTAAGATAATTTTCCTTCGCTGAAGAAACTTGAGAGAAGAATGACTATATAATGAATGGTTTGGTTTTTTTTTTTTGTTCCGAGGAAAATGAATCGTTTAGGTTGATTACATGAAAACAATATGACATTTAAGCCATGCATGAGGTAGCTTGCTTCAAGCGAAAATCTGCTGAATTTTTTTCAAACTTTCCGCTTCATTCCCACTACGAAAATCCAGCAAAACTAATTTAAATTGTTTATTTTATCTAATTTAACGTGGAGGGTGATTCTCTTATATTTCTTTTAAACCCGCTGAAGGGGAAAAAGAACAAAAGAAAAAGAAAAAATGCGAGTAAGGTGGCCAATCCAACCTATCTGTTTTTTTTAATCTATTTTTTTTGTTAATTACAATTTTCTCTCTCAAACTATCACCCGATTTTCAAATACTTCCACAAATTTTAACTCGTTACAACTCATCCCCACAAATTATACTTTTTGTTGCGATTTTATCCCCCAACTTGCTGAAATTGTTATATTGAACGATTTTTGTCTCGCATAAACGACACGTGACATTCTCCTTACTTGAAAAGTCAAATTTGACCAGCTTGATTCTAAGTAAGCTATTTTATTAAAAAAATTGCTAATTACATGTTATTTTTTTGAAGACTAGGGATGACTCAAATGAAGATAAAATTGTCTTTTCACGTAAGTAGAAAGTTACATGTAATTTACGTGGGACAAAAACAGTTCGATATAATAACTTCAGCAGGTTAGGGGATGAAATCGCAACGAGAAATATAATTTGTAGTTGCAAGTTGTAACGAGTTAAAATTTAGAGAGATATTTGTGAATGAGATAGTTTAAGTAGAAAATTATAATTAACCCTTTTTTGTTCTCGAACGTTCCAGCAGGAAAACAATGGAGGTTAAAGTCGTCATTACGCCAATCCTATTATTTATAAAAGGGAGTTCATATTACTGTTTCGTTTCATCCGAACTCCCCGGTAATCCTTGTTCCCGCGCTTTCACTTTCTCGCTTCTTTCTCTCTCGCTTCTCCCTCTTGCCAAGAAAGATTCTGAACAAAGGGTTACAAGGTTCTTTGAAAATGTGGTTCGTACTGCTGGTTTTGATCTCTGCCTCTCTGGGCTTATATCTTGGGGAAACTCAGTTGGTGAGGGTGACAGATGTGCTGCTCCCTTATGTTCTTAAATCTTGGACGAACGCAGTTGGTGAGAGTGGCGGAACTTTTGCGCCCTCTCCTTCTTTTTCAAAATCTTGGACAAACCCCGGTGGTGAGATTGGCGGATTCCCTGCTCCCTCTTCTTCTCTTCCTAAATCTTGGACCAACCCAGTTGATGAGTGGCGGAACTTCTGCGCCCTCTCCTTCTCTGGCATCTCTGCCCAAATGTTGGACAAACCCAGGTGGTGAGAGTGGCGGAACCCCTGCTCCCTCTCCTTTTCTTCCTAAATCTTGGAAAAACCCAGTAGATGAGAGTGGCAGATCCCCTTCACCCTCTCCTCATTATTCCTTTTCTTCAGGAATTTCCTCTGTACCATTGGCTTCTCCAGAGTATGTTGTTTCGAGATTAGATAACAACTTCTACAGCGAGACATGCCCGCAAACCGAGGCCATCTTGAGGTCCTCCGTGACTCGCATTTACTCTGACCACAAAGATGTCTCAGCGGCTCTACTGCGTCTCTTCTTCCATGATTGCTTCGCTGGTGTATGTGCTCCTTTTTATTGTTTCTTGTTGGTTCTTGCTAACTGGTTATTCATTCTTGTCCTTCTGCACTGATCTTGATGCTGACAATGCGAGGTTTATCAGCTTCCCATATGGATAGAAATATTGTGTTTTTGTTTCTTCCATTTTGTGATTTGACGTGGATGTTTCATGTTTTATTTTTTTATCTCTCTCGATTCAGCCGGGAAAGGAACATTTGTTCTGCATTTTATAGGATTCAAGATTTTTCTTAATGTGGCTTTGGGATTTTCTTGATTAGGGTTGTGATGCTTCGGTCCTGTTGGATGACAGCTATGGTTTTAAAAACCGATCCATTGAGAGACAAAAAATACCCAACCAGACCTTGGAAGGGTTTTGATAAAATTGATTTGATCAAGGAGGAGCTCGAGAAGGCTTGTCCAGAGGTGGTTTCATGTGCTGATATTCTTTCTATTGCCACTAGAGATGGAATTGTTCTGGTCTGTTATTGCTTCTGAATCTTTGTAGTACCTAAGGATTGAGCAACAGATATGGCGTGATTTGATGATTGTTTTGTAGATATTTCTGTTTAATCAAATGTGGGGAATATGTAAGACACGTACAGGAACACCAGCATCTCTTTACATTTTTATTTGTCCTGGTGTTTGTCAATTAGAGAAAACAATCATGGTACCTTTTGATTTTTTCGTTTCTATAACTTTCTGAACTAATCTTTACTTAGACAACTGGTTGTATCGTGCTTCTTTTAGTTGTCTCTTTTCAGGTCTACGATTTTCAAATCAAAGATTGGAACTCTTTTTTTTTCCAAAATCTTTTTTAATATTTTTAGTATAGGAAACCATGAGACTAACTAATTGCAGCCACTTCATGACACTGCACTTGGCTGAGCCAAAAATTTTGCCCTTATTTTTCTTTATTTGGGACCCAAATATGGTAGTAACTATCGTTTTCAAATCCTTTCCTGCAATTCTTAGTCCAAGTTGATCATGACTGTTCGCCACTTCTGCTTTGTTTTCTGTGTTTCACCCCAGTTACTCCCTGCAGGTTTTATTGGAGTTCTCTGATGTAAGCTGTTGTGCATGACATCCCAGGCTGGTGGCCCTTTCTATCCAGAGTTAACGGGCGAAGGGACAGCATACGTTAATATTATGATGAAGCACTGTCCCAGATTCCTCGTCCCGATGATAATATAACACAGACACTACACAATTTTGCCCTTAGAGGTTTCGATGAAAGAGACACGGTCAGCCTTCTAGGAACTCAGAAGCTGTCTGCCTTTGTTTTTTCTTCTCCAGCTTTTTTTATGGAGTTGAAAATGGGCTGGAAATTAATTAGTAGTTTCATTGGTCACTTGATCGTCTGAAGGAGGACATTACATTGGGAAGATTGGCTGTCAGAGTTATACAGAAACGCCTCTCTGACTTCAAGGGAACAGGGCAACAGACCCAACTATATCTTCAGATTTCCTCAATGAGATGAGACTGAAGCGCCAGTACGGTAATTGGACCACCAGCCACCTTTCTCCTTCACCCATGGCGTCCTTGGAAATGAGTAACTCTGTAGTCGGGATGTCATACTTCCAGGCCTTGCCATCTTTGATATCATCTGGGGCAGGTTTTGATACTCACTACTACCAGAGCTTGTAAAAGGGGAGAGGACTCCTTTTTGCCGATCAACAATTGATGGCTGAAGAGAAGACTGCGAGATTGGTAGGGCTTAGGCCTCGGATTTTCGAATAGACTTTGCAGGGGCAATGATAAAGATGTCAAGCCTTGGTGTCCTGACTGGATCTCAAGGTCAGGTCCGATGGAACTGCTCCTTGCCTTTTGCCAGTTCCTAAGTCACGGCCTTACCATGAACTCTTACATCGTTCTTTCATATTAGTTTATAAGGATTTACTACTTCTCTGGAATTCTATGTTAGATTGTAGATAAAGTTGCCTCTTTTTTTCTGGCCTGTTGCAAATGTCAGTGTGTATACAGGAACAGTGATATAGAGTGGATATATTTAATAGGATGAATATGACGGGAACAACCCTCATATAGATGTGCCTTGGCTGTTGAAATCTTTAGCCTAGCATGCACTGAAGGCTATATAAATAAGGTGATTTATGTACTCACGGTATTCTTTCGCCACAAGTGAGGTTATATAAATAAAGTGAATTGTGATGTAACGGTATTCCTCCGTCACAAGTGAGGTATATATAGATAAAATACCTCTTGTGATGTAACCACGGTATTCCTCCGCCACAAGTGAGGTTATATAGGTAAAGTGATTCTAGTAATGTAACCACGGTATTCCTCCGCCACAAGTGAGGCCTATCAATAAAGTTAGGAGGTACCGTCCTCTTTCCAGTAACAAAAAAAAAATCATATGAATAAATCTATCAATATTCATAAACTTGTTTGGCCTTTGTTTATTTGGTCGCAGTAATAGATTTAAAAGTAGAAGGATGTAGGAGGCTTTTCTTGCAATGTAATAATATATGACGTCTTTTCATATAATTCTCTTAAGATTATTTATTATTTATAGCGTATTCTGAGAAGATTGACAATGTAATAATAGTGGTGTTCAAGAATGTTTGTCCAACATCAACTTATCAAATGATGGAATTTTTCTTCACGAGGATGCAAATGAGAAAATCAGTTGAAGGAATCGTACATGTATTATTGAAAGCAATGCTAACCCATATAATTGGATAAGGCGAGCGAGCCATCTACGATTATTTTTCACAATTAATTAATTAATCTGATTGATATTGATAACCATTTATTCGTTCAAAATTATGCTGCACTGCCAACACCAAACTCGGAGCTTATAACAAATAGGTATATCCTATGTTGTATGTTGGGTTGCTTCAGAAGCTAACTCCGGATAGCTTCGTCTCCACTGGACACGAGAACGCCACTTATAAATGCACCTGCAGATCATATGAACGGCAAGGCGTCAAGTGGTATAGACATAATCCAGTTTGGGTTTGTCTGGATGCAAACTGCCAAATTAAACCATTGCCCATATAATGTTTTAATGGTCCATGGAAAAAATGCTATTAAAGAAACAAACTAGAGGCGTTTAAAAGACTATAAGCTTGCATTCGAGTAGAAGAAGACAAGGGATCGTTGAATTTCAGGTACGCGAGCTCGGTCATGGGATCGTTGAATTGAGTAGGTTACAGAAGGTACGTTTCAGGTGGCCACACGCAGCAAAATTGGGTGTGACGTTAGGCCAAACTGGATTACACGGGCAAGTTTCTATGCCCATGACTTGACCCATAGTTGGATTTTTGCGTATAGCACATAGATCAATTTTGCATTTATCTCTTTTAGAAAACTCTTTCCAAACACATTCAGGCTAAATACCGATCAGTCTCATGCCTAATTTCTCTGTGGGGATGTGCCCAAAACTATTTTTTTTAATTACTCTAATTATATTAAAACTAATGAATGAGAGACGGCTACTATGAAGGGCTCCTAATTCTAAAAGCCCCTCCCTTTTTTTCTCTTCTCTCATTATCCATTCTCCCTCTCTTTGCTGCCCTTCCCCATTTTATTTTAATCTCTCTCCCTTTCTGCAGCTCTATCTCTCTACTTTGTACTCATCTTTTTTTTTGCGATTTAGTTGAGATTTTTTTTAATAGATTTGGTTGAAATTCGATTGCCATTGGAGAAGTTTTGTTGCGATTTGATATATAATTTCATATGCAATTTGGTTATTTTAATTCGTGATTTGATGATATCAGTTAAGTATTTTTAGGATTTTTTTGTTGAAGTTTGTGGATTTACAGTAAGGGTGGCGGTAACCCCCCCACAACCACTATTGAAACTGCCACCGTAAGGTTTCAATTTTTTGTCAGTGGCGATATTCTTTTTTTAGACAACCGCCGGTAACAATAGTAGTAGAAATAGAAATCATCACCACAAATACACAACTCACCAAAATATAAACAATGCAAAGCAAATTCACCAACATGTACATGACATATCTAACGGCAACATCTTTGCTACTCAACCTTTATTAAACTTGTACATAAGATAAGATGACCTATTTAAAATAGAAAATGGTAAAATAGATAAGTAAAATATAATTACAGATCTTAAAATTAAGGAATAAGATTAGGAATTAGTTGCCATAAATATTATATCTTAACATCTCACCAACATATGATATGACATTTCATCGCAGGGAGGAAGCTAGAAATTCACTTTTGGGGGGCCAATTGTCGTAAAAAGTATATTTTGGAGGGCCAAAATGAATAAAACAAAGAAATTCGTAAAAAAAATCATTAAAATATACTTATTTTTTGCAAAGTATGGGGGGTTGGGGGGCCACCCTAATTAGGAGAGATCAATGGAAAACTTTTGAAAGCATTTTGCCTCTTGGATCACTAATTAATCATAGCTTTTACCACCTGTAAGCGCTGTGTTAACAAACTATTATGTTAATAATTTACCGTTACAATAAATCTCTTCATATACTTGAAAATATGTTTCATATAAATATATTGATATATTATAGAAAGATAGCCGCCCCAATCCTTATGAATTGGGTCAAGTCCTTAATTTAGCCTACTGTGTTGGGACTGTTACGTATAAAAGAATATAATTTAAATAATAAAATATATTTCTTCTTCACTCCATTATAATTTAATTAAGATAATTTAAATAATAAAATCAAAATAGTAACTTTTTCTTGTACGTTAATGGTTTGAATAAATATATATATTTCTTCACTAATGATCGAATCGAGATCTATATCTTATAAACAGTAGTTTGAAATACACAAAAACACGTAAAACAAAGAGAGAGGAACCCACAAAACCAAAAACAACGTACAACAAAAACAAAGAAAGAAAAGACGAAGAGGAGCAATGGATGGAAGCTGCCTGATCATGAAGAGACTCGTAGGAACGATGATTGTGCTTTTCATAATTGTTTCAAATGTAAGAGAAGCCAATGGGTATGGTCGTGCTCCTTCCAAGCTCCATGGCTCACCACCAACTAAGGCCTACGCGTATCCCCCTTCTCTTCCACCTCCTGATCAATATATTAATGATCATGATGATCTTCGGTGTTACAAGGATTGCGTGAGAAAGGACGAATGCCTAAAGAGAGGCAGTCTCCGAAAACAGATGGCTTGCTGTACAATCTGTATGCTGGAATGCTCTGAAGCTACCTTTCCTTGATATATATTTATAATTCAACTTGCACTACTCCTGCACAGGTAATGAGAATTTACAGATATTAAATTTACAATATCCATTGTTTTTCCAGTTCGTTTATGCTTTATTTTTGTCATCCACCTCAAAAGTATGCAAGAAGAGAAGGTTTAAATTTTTATTTTTACACAAACTTCTAACTGGTATCATATCCTTTGGCAGGTGTGGGTAAAGTTACGAGCTTTGCCAAGACCGACCGACTGCATGCGCTCGGATGTTCTTATATACACTTTTGCTTGCATTTGATTTGCTCATGTAGTAGGATGAAAAGAAAAATATATATTACAAGGAAAAAAATTCCAATATACAATTATGCGTGCATCCTCTTCCGGTAATGTTTGGAATTTATCAAGATAAATTTCCAAGATTTTGGTAGCATGATCTTAGTTCTAAGATCATAAACCATCAATGGTAAGGCCTGTTTCTTTCCCTTTTTCGCTAAATGATACCGTTAGTCTTTTATTATATTTGAATTCAGAGTACAAGATACAACAAAAATTAAAAAAATTATAAATCCAAGCAAACCTAAGCTGCAAAATACGACTAACGAGACCCCAATGGATCACAAAATCACAAATGCTCCATGTCGGATAGAAAGAACGAGTGGCCGAAAACAGTAGACAGTTCCTAGCACTTTAGCTAAAAACAATGGCAACTTAAAAACGACGCAACAAAGCCCCAAGAGGGCCCGCAGAGCTTCTTTCGAAATTGAATCCAAAGAGTAACTTGCAGAATCCAAGTCTAACATATCCAACTAAAGCTTAAAAAAACGATTTGGGAGAGAAATTTGGTGAAGATTTGAAGAACAGCATTGAGGCATTCTACAGTAATATTTGCTCCCATCCCAGATAGCATAAAATAAATAATCCAATTTTAAGTTACTTTTGTTTTTTAGCGCATACTTCCACACTAAACATTTCGCAATTTTCACATCAAGTTGAGAAACTAGGTTGAGATGGTCCAGGCCAAGAAGTCCAAATACAACCAAAAAAAAAAAAGAATAGACCCCTCGTTTCAAAATGATACCTCTATGCTTGCAAGGACAGTTGAAGATCTATAATCCATTGATGTATATTTCTAACTCACTAAAGATTAAACAGAGAAAGTAATATAAAAGAAAAGGAATTTCAACCCACTATGGACCACAACCGATTGTCTTTATTTAGCTATAACGATATGCAGTACGAATCTCTACCTGTACATTTGGTCAGTAAAAACTTGGGAATGCAGTTTCCTGAAAACAGTTTCCACAGAAGAAAAGTCAATGTCAAAACCATACGTCTGCCCTCCATACTGCACATAAAGGAATTCTTTAGGAGACGAGGGCGGGGGTAGAATTTGAGAAATTTCTGGTAAATCTGGGATGGGAGGTGAAGGTATATCTTTCTTTGTCATAGAGTAGTAGACATCAGCTAAAAGAACCCATACAAGATCAGAATCAATAGATGCAAGACCAAGAAGGGCATTCACAGATGCATCTTGAAGCCCAACAATGCCACTGCAAGCTATCCCCACCACCATCCCGCTGACCTTCTTGAAAACTACTTCCAACGCCGAAGCACTTCTTTTGTTTTTCGACAGTTCAGCAATCATGTTGAGCACTGCAACTTGGACTTTCAAATTGGTGCCTTCAGCAACCAAGTCCTCTGATGAAACGGAAGTGATTCTATAGGGGAGTTGTAATGGAGTTGTTTCTTCTTTTAGATGGGGCTTCCTCTGAAATGGGGATGTGGATAGAATTCTCCAGATGTGAGGCCCATCAGTATGGAAACGGCGTGAAAAGAAATCTCCACCACATATTTGTACTGCATTGCTCACCACACCCAAGCATCTCCTCACAGCCTGCAGCATAATAGAGTCATAATCTTGGAAGAATGACATCATAAAACGCAACTACTCTCATAATTAGTGCAGAAGACTACATGAAAATAGATAACATGCAAAATAGTAGAAAGCTATATCCAAGTCATTGCAGCAATCCTATTCAGTAAAGTGCCCTTGCGGTATTACTTACAGGTGGATGAGCAAGGATAACTGAATGACCACTCACCACAGAGTTTCTATTCCGAATACAAACATCCAAGAAAGGCCATATTTTGTTCATTGCCGGAAGCAACCTGTTCTCATCACTCCCTTCATCAGCAGCATCCAAAGTGTCCTGAATCTGATATAACGAGCACCGCTGTATCATCTCTTCAATTGCTTCTTTAGTTTCCTTCTCATGCTTATAGGCCTCTTCCACTTTTGCCAGTGCCGTAAGACCATCCTTCGAAAAAAGGAAAGTGTTGAGCAGCAAAAGGAATGGGACAAGATCCTCCATACATTTTCCAACATACCATGGAACTTAATTGATTCCAATGTGCTAGACTTAGCATTTTAAGATATAAATCCATCAGACCATTCCCCAATTGAGGCATATGGAAGACATCTCCATTACTATGGCTAGGAATCATTTTCAGGTTCCAATGGAACTCTCTCGAGCTCCTACTATCTACTATCATTCAAATCTTGTGTAGTTCCTTAAACAAACCAAGTGAAAGAGAAGGTTTTTATATCACTACGATCTTCCCAGTTCATGTTCTATGAGCTCCAAGTATATCTTCAAATATGTGACATCCAACGTTAACATCAAGAAGTTGACAAAGGTAAGATTAATTGATCTCGCTGTTGATGAGTTTTGGTTGTCAGTTTTTAACATGGGGTTTTCTCCGTTCTCTCTCTTCCCTCTTCTCCCCTTTTTGCTTCGGCTGTTAGTTTCCTGGTTAGATTTTTTCGATTAAGTGTTCTATAGCTATAGTTGTTTGCTCGGAGGTCTCGATGTCCTTCTCCCGCAGATTCTGTGTTGAAGCTAAGGTCTTTCAAGTTACAGTCTTAGGCAATGGTGATGTGAACTCTAGGAGTGGAGTCGGAAGGTTATGAGTTCTATCTTCATCGGGAAGTATGAGGCTGTTTGGTTGATTAACATGGTTACTAGATTGCTGGAGGATGTGAATAGAGAGTTTGTAGTGAAATTTAATGAAGCTTCTAGGGCCTTTATGGCACAGAGTTGTTGCAACAAGGCAGGCAGATATCTTGCCTTAGCAGAGTTTGGTGGGGGGCGACGAAGAGGGGTGGTAATGGTACCGGAAGGTACGGGGGCGTCAGGGTGGTTGTAACTCGCCTCTGTGTTTCAGGGTGTGGTTTCCTACCTTGGTCAGCTTAAAAATGGCGGTGGTGGCTCTTTTGGCTCTCATGTTCGCAAGGAGGTTTCTTTCGTTGAAGCTGCTAAGGGCGGGTTGAAGGGGGAGAGCTTTGGGAGTGGCGTGTTAGCTGTGACAGGCGTTGAGGGGCCTGGGGGTGGCGTGGAGCAGAAGACAGTGCAGCATGCCTCTACGCATGAGTCTTTGGTGGGCAATGACTCACTTTCCAAGAAGCTTGCACTCAATGCTCAGTCGGCTGGCGGCAGGGTGATTGACGTGGCTTTTTGGAGAACAAAATTGCAGGGGCTACTTGTAGAGATTGACATTCTTTTAAACTTTTTAGGGTGTGATGGTGGGCCGGGCTATGCTCTGCATGGTCCTAATGTTAAGTCGGTGTGGGAGAGAGGGCAAATGCCCATCGCAAGGGCTGGTAAAGGCGGATGGGTCGGGCCCAATCCTCTCAAGCCCAAGTGACTTGGCTTTAGCCCAGGAGGTTCTTTCGGAGGCACTACATGGGCCAGGTCCACTTGGGTCAAGGTCGAGTACCCTTCAAGACCCGGAGCTTACGCGTGATGTTGGTGACGATTAGCATGGAGGAACCGTCGATGGTGTTGCCCAACCTCCGGCGAAGGAAGGAGGGTCGCCGGCGACTGCGGGGGCGAGGGGTAGCATCCCGGAGGCCTTTCTGGCGCCGATCTTAGCTTTTGTGCTTCCCGACATGCTTGTCTCTTCCCAGGAGGTGTTTTCTTCACCGGATCTTGTTGTCGATGGCACAGATCAGGTCGCCGGCTCTTCCTTAGTGATTTTTGAAGAGATTCAGGGGGCAGGTATGGCAGAGAGGTTGGGCGAGGTTCTTGGGGTGGGGCAAGGCAGGAGATCTGACGTGGGGGAGTTAGGGGGCTGGCCGTGAGATATCGGGTGAGGGGGTTGGCAATCCTGAGGGAGGGGATCGGCTGGGAGTTGTCTATCTCGGGGGCCCCGAGTCTCTTAGTCCATGTTCTGTGTCGGAGGAGGGGGTTGGGAGGGATCGGTTGGGTCATTTGGTAGATGAGACTGTTGGGGAGTTGTCGTCTTTCAGGGCAGATGTGGGAGTGGACTCTTCGGGTCCATCTCCGGAAGGGTGTGGGACCCTTGTTGTGGAGACCGGGGCTGATCCTCTCGTTTCCTTACTTCATGACAAGGATGACAAAGCTCCGTTGGATTTTTTAGAAGGGGGAGGGGCTATAGTTTGTGTAGAAAGTAGTCTTGATGGGTTTGTGGCTGCACCTTACAAAGCTTCGTTGGATTCTTTGAAGGGGAAGGAGCAGACGGAATCTCCGGCGTGGGTCTTGGACATGGTTTCCTCTGTGGGTCAGCTGGTTGGGGTGTCGTGTGGTGGTCAAGAGGAAAAGCTGAGGGATCTCTTTGCAGTGTTGGAACGCGATCGAATGCCACTTAGTTCGAAAAAGTCTAGGAAATCAGGGGGGAGGATGCTCAGGGAGTTGAAGGGATTGCAGTCTTCGGTTATCTATGAAGGGTCTTCTTCATTCTCTAGGAAGACTAAGAGCTATGGGCTAGACTACTAGGGGAATCTTTTGGGAGAGTCTTGTTGGTTGGGCGTTCTTGGAGTTCTTGGGAGTCTTGTTGGCTAGTGGGTTGAGGGTGGGTGGGAGTTCTTGGCGTTCTTTGGTTTGTTTGTGTTAGAGTTCTTCAGTATTTTCTCTTGTACTGTTGACTCCGTTGTTGTCTGTTCGTTGTTGTTCTTCTTTTTAATAAAAATGGCTTACTTATCAAAAAAAAATTTGTTCTCCCTAGGTGAATTTGGCAGCAATCCTGGAAAGGACAAGGTCTATATTTGATTTTAAATCTAACGACCACAAAATTCAAATATGCCAAGATCCAGAAATAAGATTTAAAAAGTGCTTGGAGAGTAAATCTTAAATCTAACGACCACAAAATTCAAACATGCCAAGATCCAGTAATAAGATTTGACAAGAGTGCTTGGAGAGTAAATATTTACTGTGTTGCCATGATAGTATGTCATTTTTTTTTTTAATAAACAAGACAATTTTATTAGAAAAGAGACAACAGTACAAGGGGCTATACCGAAGCCACTAGTTCAAACAAGCAAGAAAACTGAGAAAATCATCAAAATCAACAAAGGGCCATCCAACCAAGGATTTAGGCTCTGTTTGTATGTCATATTTAGGCTCTGTTTGTGTAACAAAATTTTACCCACCTATTATTTTATCATTAGTACAAAACACTCTCTCCTCACTTTTTCACCAATTTTTTCACTTTTTCACCAACTTTTTCACTCTCTCTCCTCACTTTTTCATCAATCCCAATACCTAAAATTTTAACCACCCTAAAATTTTACTTCTCAAACACAGCCTTATTACTTCAATAACATAACGTTCAGCACCGAACAAATGTAAAGAAGTTGGGTAAAAATGTACTATTCGAGAGGAAGATACCTCAATTATATCTAGAGCAACCAAGCATGCTGCTTGCTTCATTGAAGCTAGAAGAGGGGTTGCAGCTATCATACATGAACCCGCAATAGCTCCAACTGTTCTTCTATATCTTTTCGATTCATTCAGCTTGAACGAAATGCTCTCCCATTGCTCTATATTAACAATATTGTTTAGATATGAGCAAGCAGCCTTCATGTTTCAGCAAAACACCAAGATCTCAGAAGCCAGTCATTTTGGCTATGAAAAGAGATATCACCTATTTCCAAAACTAAGAAAAAATAAAACATCATACATTGACCATATATACACACACGTGGGTGTGTATACTAGAAATGAGAGAGGGAGAGAAAAAGAGATTTTGTTCTGGGATCCATCTACGAACAAATAATCTGCTGCAGAAAAGCAGTTTTGCAGACACGCGTGAAGCCAACAGCAGCTGGTCAAATCGACGAAACCATGGCCAAACTAATGGGTCGAATGAACTAAAACACTGATGAATGATTAACTAGTGGCTATATACCATTTCTTGGCCCACAAATAAGCCATAATGGGGCTTCGAGAAAGAAGCCCACCATCATATGCACATGGACGTAGAAGGCCTGTGTAGTGAAGTTCTGAGGGAGAAGAAACAAGACAGGAAGGGAATAAACCCCTTAAATAGCATAAAATCTATAAAGGTAACCAATGTGCACTCCATTAAGTTCAGGGGACTTGAGCATTAACCTCGTAATGTGAAAACCTGAGTTCTCTCTTCGTAAAGATTAGTCCTTTTTATCCATGCAGGACCAATGTCCTTGACATGGGAGCCCCATTAAGCTCTAAAGAGAGCAAATAAAAACGAGACCCTCAAAAGACCATGATCAGCTGAGGTTAGAGGAATCCATTAGTCACAACTTAGCAAGAGAAAATTTTGAAAAGAAAGGAGAAACCAAAACAAAAATCCAACCCATGTGAAAAGAGGAAAAATTGGAAGCCTTAATGCAAAAAAGCCAACAATATATGAACAGGGTAAAGAACAGGAAAACATAGAAGATACTGTATCTATCAAAGTAATGGATGGTCAATGCCAGTTTGAGCCTTCCTTGTTCTTTCCTAATGATGCACATTAAAAAGAGGAGGCAACACATGCATCTTTTTTTGCCAGACACTACAAATGACATCTACAATAAGGTAAACTCTTTCAACTATAATTAGATCAAGTTAATTGCTGCTCCTTCCATTGTTATTAAATAGGTGTCTCTTCTTCCTGAAAGAGAGGTAATTAGTGGTATACTCAAATTAACCAAGCCCAGTGTCTCACCTAATAAATTATATATATTCAAGAAAGACTAAATGCAGAGGCCTTACATGCGACAACTAATAGATAAACCTAAAATTCCAGCTTAACTATGCCTGGCCATCATTGACTCCATGGAAGCATATTATAAGATAACGAAAGAAGTACTAATTAAATATATATCACCATCAGAAAATGACTTTGAGCGCTGATCCGATCCTATTCTTGCCTTCTTCTCAACCTCAGATACTACTGACATCACATGCACAAAATAAGACTCTGCCTGAGTGGGCAATGAGCATGCCTCATGCTTTGATAACTTGGCAATTTCTGCTACAGCCTGAAAATAGGATGAAATACTGCTTATGATATAACATTTCAGCCTCAGAAGATATAACTAAAAACTGTGACATGTAAAATATTGGCAAGGATTAACTGCCAAGTAAAAAGGATGACAAAACATAATGAAAATGCCTATGAAGATGAGGTTACTCCAATGACATTTCAATCATGTGATTATCGATATTTGACTGGTGTGACTAGTACACAATTGAAGAGGGAAGAACACGCAGCAGAAACACATAAGTTTCAAAAACTGCCCATGGCTATACATTTGGATGACTTATTTAGTTGCCTTAGCACAGCTAATGAGAAAAAAAAATTCAAATTCAAATCCAACATTCTACTTTTGAATACACAACAACGCGAAATTAGAGCTAAACTAAACCAGGACAAGAGGAGCAGGAAGGCAAAAAAAGCAAAAAAGGAATGAAAAAAAATGACAAGAAAAAGCCAAAAAGGTTATGCAAGACTCTTAAGGATCTTCATTTTTCATAGTTTTTAATAGTCCAACGATATTACATTCAAATTCCTTGTTTCTTCTCAATACTTCCAAATGAAAAAGAGACGTACTTGGGCATTTCTTTTCCTTCCTTCAACTTTTTGTTGCTTTCATTTTTTTTTCTACCAATGTTGCAAATTTGCGGATAAGACCCCATCTCTAATATCAAAAACAAAAGCACCAGAGTAATCCTAATCCTTAGTTTGGAACGGCTAGGGATGTTTGTTTTCTCTCTAGAGTCTTTTTCTTTTCTCTCTTTCGTTTGATGTTTGTTTGATTGGGTTGCTTGATTGGGAGTTTAGATTTCTACTGGTGATTGATTTGTTAATGGCGTGTTTGCGTGAGTTCCGAATCGAGTCAAAGGAGTTTCGTGTGACGGCAAGTAATCAGGGATTAATTACCATATCTGAATGGAGCTCGAAGCTGTTTAATTCGATTCAGATGGGAAGGTATGGGGCTCTTTGGATGATAAATATGACCGATAAGTTGATGGAGGCTGCTTCTGGAACGGATTTCGCATTGAAGTTTAATGAAGCCAGAAGGGGTTTTTTGGCTCAGCGACGTTCTAACAGCGGCGGTAGATACGTTACGATAGTAGAATATGGAGATAGACAGAGGCAGGGGATGGTTATGGTGCCCGAAGGGAAGCAGGGTTATGGATGGCAGATTCTTAACAACGTCTTCCAAGAGTTGATTTCCCATTTTCGGATTGGAATCAATAGAGACATCCCTGTTGCGGGTAATCCTCCAGTAAATTCTGGTCAGTCTTTTGCCAATGTCGTTAATCGGAATGGGCAGCAGCTCAGTGCCGTTGGAGATCAGCGGGATTCCGATGAAGTTTTGAAGAAGAAAGGGAAGGAAGTTATGGGGCATGCAGATTTGGTGGCAATACCTACGGGTTTCAAAACTATTCCAACTAAGATATACGTTGGAGAATCGTCGAGGGAGAGATTGCCGGCAGATTTTAAGGCGGTTAAAGATTCTGATTTAAGGAAACCACTTTTGCCGCATATGAGTGTGGAGGATTTTAATATGGGAGATGTGGTGCGGGAGGTTAGAGACTTGCGAAATGAGATCCAAAGGTTGGGCCACTTGCTTAATTTAAAGACGGATGGGCTTCCTTATAAGTGTCAAGTGTGTGGGTATCATTTGAAGGCCCAAAGGGTGTCGGCATTCAAGGGCCCAAAAGGAATGTTTTCTCTTTTGGATTGCAAGCTTCCGCTGGATGGGCCTGTGTCTGGATCTGGATTAAGCCATGTTTCAAGTCCGGCGTGTTTGGGCAAGCCCAATCCCATGGAGATCAGCGGTGGGGTATCAGATGAGATGCTGGCCGAAGAAGTGCTTTGTGGTGTTGGGTCAGTGGCCGGAATGGGGCCGGGTGGCGAGCTCAGGCCGGCGAACGACACAGATAGTGTCGATCTTCAAGTCTCGGACAGGCACGAGATGCTTGTGAGTCGTGCGTCGATGGTTACTGAGTCGGGAGGACAGTCGGGAGACACTGAACAGTCTCCCGAGATGTTGCCCAACTTTGCTTTGCCTGACCCGACCATTGTGGATGCTCCAGTGACCCGCGTATATGTTCGTAAGGGTGGCAAAGATGGGTTGGGTCATGGGGGTGGTTCGCAGGTGATTTTTTCTTGGCATCAAGAGGTTGTGAATGAGTCGGTGATGGCTGAGAATACAAAGTCGAGTTTGTGTTCTGATTTGGATGGTGGGAGTGATATGTCAGAATCGCAGAAACTGAAGGGTCAAAATATGGTGGTTGCATCATTTCCGGAGATGCAGAAAGAGGATATTACTCAGAATAAAGCTTTTGAGGAGACCAATCCTGAGTTGGGGATAACTTTGTATGAGGGGGAGGTGGAGTGTGGGGGTGAGGATGATTTTTTGGAAGGAAAAATAGTCAATATGGATGATATTCAACCACTACAGGTTAGTTTTGATGGCTGCTGTGAGAGGGGTGAGAATTTTGTTTCTCTTCAGCCTTCTAAGTGGGTTTTGCAATTGGTTTCTACAGTTCGTCATTTGGTTGGGGTTTCTTGTGAGGGGTATGAGGAGGAGCTGATGCATCTTTTTGAAGCTTTGGAAAGGGATAGGTCTCAAATGAGTAGACAATCAACGGGTAAGTCGAGAGGAAGGATGGTGAGGGAACTTAAAGCATTGGAGTTCAATATTAATTATGATGGGATTGTTTCTTCTACTAGTAGAGGTAGGAGAGGAGGAAGGGAGTCTTCTAGTTGTCAATGAAGCCACAAATTTTAAGTTGGAATGTTAGGGGGTTAAATGATAGGGGGAAGTGTAGAAGAATTGGTAATTTAATAAGAGGGTGGAGACCAGATTTAGTGTGTTTGCAGGAGACAAAGCTTGAGGATTTTTCCAAAGCTGTGGTGAGAAGTTTGTGGGGAGGCCAACATGTGCGGTGGTGTTTCATTGCAGCGGAGGGCGCTTCAGGTGGTATTATTTTGTTGTGGGATTCACGTGTTTTGGAGCAGTTGGATTCGTGTAATGGTGTTTATTCTTTATCGGTCATGTTTAAAAATATTGCAGATGATCATAAGTGGATTTATTCGGGTGTATACGGTCCTCATGATAACGATTCCCGGAGATTATTATGGGATGAGTTGGTGGGAGTATTTTCTTGGTGGAATCTTCCATGGTGTATTGGGGGAGATTTTAATGTCATCAGATTTCCTGGTGAGCGTTCAGGATCATATGGGAGTGTTCGCGCCATGGATGAATTTTCAGAGTTCATATCTGAAATGGGGTTGATGGATATTCCGTTAGGTGGTGGATCTTTTACTTGGTCTAAAAACAGAAGGAATCAAACATGGTCTTGGATTGATAGATTTTTATTTAATTCCGAGTGGGAAATGTTGTTTCCAGATATCCTTCAGCGTCGCTTGCCAAGGATTTATTCTGATCATTTTCCTATTTTGCTGGAGTGTGCTAGAGTGGCTAGTGGTAAGAAACCTTTTCGGTTTGAGAACATGTGGTTGAAGGCGGATGGTTTTGTGGAGATGGTTGGGGGAAAATGGAGAAGTTATGCTTTTGTAGGTTCGCCGAGTTTTGCTCTTAGTCAAAAATTGAAGGCGTTGAAACACGATTTGAAAGTGTGGAATTACGAAGTATTTGGGGACATTGGTCGCCGTAAGTCAGCTTTGATGGAAGAGCTTTCGTCCATAGATGGGCAGCAGGAGGGTGTCTTTGGATGAGGACGACTTGATGCGGAAGCGGGAGGTGTGTAGAAACTTGGATCAATTGATTGACTTGGAGGAGATTAGTTGGCGACAGAAGTCTCGGGCATTATGGCTTAAGGATGGAGATCGATGTACGAAGTTTTTTCATCGGGTGGCTAATTCTAATTGCAAATTCAATTCCATTTCTCAATTGGAAGCGGATGGGGATGTGGTGGAGGATCCAGTTGATATTGCTACCCAGATTGTGTCTTTTTATACATCTTTGTATTCTGAACCGTATTCCTGGAGGCCAGCTTTGGAAGGGTTGGAGTTCTATTGCTCGAGAAGACGCGGATGTTCTAGAGAGGAGGTTTGATGAGGAGGAGGTAACTTCAGTGGTTCGATCTTTTAATGGGGATAAAGCTCCGGGGCCAGATGGTTTTTCTTTAGCTTTCTATCAGTCTTGTTGGGAAGTGATTAAGAGTGATGTTCTTCTGGCTTTAAATGAGTTTGCGACTCATGGAAGGTTTGCTCGTAGTTTCAATGCTACTTTTGTTGTGCTTATTCCCAAAAAACCCGAGGCGGTGGATTTGAAGGATTTTCGTCCTATTAGCCTAGTCGGAGGTGTTTATAAAATCCTTGCTAAGGTATTGTCTAATAGATTACGATGTTTTTTGGATAAGATTATTTCTTCCTCTCAAAATGCATTTGTGAAGGGGCGGCAGATTTTGGATTCAGTGTTGATCGCTAATGAATGTATTGATGCCCGGATGAGACAAAATATTCCAGGTATGCTTTGTAAATTGGATATTCAAAAAGCCTACGATCATGTCAATTGGAATTTTTTGATTTATATGTTGAAGAGATGTGGGTTTGGGGAGAAGTGGTGTAGGTGGATTAAGTTTTGTATTTCTACAGTCAAATTTTCTGTGATTGTCAATGGTTCTCCAGAAGGGTTTTTTGGGAGTTCTCGAGGTCTGCGACAGGGTGATCCTCTTTCTCCCCTACTTTTTGTTATTGTTATGGAAGCTTTCTCGAGAATGATGTCTCAGTTGTCTGTTAATGGGGGAATTGAAGGTTTTCAGGTTGGAAGAGGGAGGATTCTCAGCATAGTGTTTCTCATTTGTTATTTGCTGATGATACTCTCGTTATGATGGGAACGGATATGAATCAATTTAGACATTTGCGTTGTTTGCTTTTGTGTTTTGAGGCTGTTTCGGGGCTCAAAGTAAATCTTGCCAAATCAGAGGTTATTCCTATTGGTAGGGTTGATGATGTTTCTACATTGGCCAGTATTTTGGGTTGTAGAGTGTCTTCATTGCCTATGATTTATCTGGGTTTGCCATTGGGTGCTCCTTATAAGAGTCTTCGGGTTTGGGATGATATATTGGAACGGATGGCACGAAAGTTGGCAGTTTGGAAGAGGATGTATTTATCGAAGGGAGGTAGACTTACTCTGATTAAATCTACTCTCTCTAGTCTTCCTACCTATTTCTTGTCTCTTTTTCCACTGCCAGTTTCAGTTTCTAAAAAATTGGAGAAATTGCAAAGGGATTTCCTATGGGGTAGTGACGAGAATGCGCATAAATTTCATTTATTGAAGTGGGAGCAAGTGTGTTCTCCATTGGATAATGGTGGTTTGGGTTTGCGACGTTTGTTGATTTTCAATCAAGCTTTGTTGGGTAAGTGGTTGTGGAGGTTTACTACTGAAAGAGATAGTTTTTTGAGGAAGATCATTGAGGCCAAATATGGAGTCGAGGAAGATGGCTGGTGTACGAGAAATGTGAGGGGTCCGTATGGCGTTAGTCTATGGAAACATATTAGTAATGGATGGAATGTTTTTCATAGTCATATTCGTTATGTTGTGGGATCGGGTCAGCGTGTTAGTTTCTGGCATGACAAATGGTGTGGTGATAGTCCACTTTGTTACTCTTTTCCCGATGTTTTCTCTTTGGTTTGAGATCCGTTTGTTCGTGTTGCTGATTATTTAGAGGTTGGGGTTGCCAATATTGTATGGAATATTCAATTTACTAGAAGTCCTAATGATTGGGAATTACCGGAGTTCATGTCATTTTTCAGCACTCTTTACGCTCATGTTATTATGCGAGGTGGTTCTGATAAGGTGGTTTGGGTGGGAGCTAAAGATGGTAGATTCACAGTTAAATCTTTCTATAACTCTCTCAGTGGGGATAGTTTGAGTTTGATTCTGTGGCGTGAGGTGTGGAGGAGTAAAGTCCCTATGAGAGTTGCTTTCTTTGTGTGGGAAGTGTTGCATGGAAAGATTTTGACCATTGATAATTTGAGAAGAAGGGGACTATGTGTGATTGATTGGTGTTATTTGTGCAATGGTGATGCTGAATCTGTTGATCATTTGTTGCTTTATTGTTCGGTGGCATCTGACTTGTGGAACTTTGTATTTCATATGGTTCAGTTAAGTTGGGTTATGCCGGCTACAATTGTGGGAGTTTTACAATGTTGGAAAAAGAAATTTAAAGACCCTTTGGCGAAGGTAATTTGGAAGATGATTCCGTCATGTTTGTGGTGGTGTTTGTGGCGGGAAAGGAATACACGATGCTTTCAGAATTCTGTCCATTCTTCGGCTCAGTTACAGGAGACTTTTCTTTTCTCTTTACTGTTGGGTTATTGCTGTCATGGGAGGGGCTTTTGTGGATTATTTTGATTTTGTTAGCTTTTTCATTTGTATGTTCTGAGTGAGTTTAGTACAATCTTTGTACTGCTCTCTCTCTTTTTCTTTTCTTTTTATTAATATATGAGTTATTTATAAAAAAAAAAGAGTAATCCTAATCCTTTGTGTAAGCCCCTTTGAACTAGAAAGTCTTCTGTCTTTAGGTGGTGGAAGTTAGCAAAGCGGTTAATCAAGTGAAAAGCACGTGAATTTTAAGATTTAAGTATAACGGATAAGCAAAACTTCATCAACGGGGAGGAGACTGTAACTAATTCAATAGTTTGGGAGGTCTATCACTCAAATTTGAACTTCAGCAAACTTTAGGAATGATAATGTTCAAGTTCAAAGGCAGTATGCAGAAGACAAGAAACTCCAAAACTCTTCAGTGCAGCTCTTAGTAGAGACTTCACATTGGTAATTACAAAGTAGACAAAGCAGGAAAGTACTGATGCAACACAAAAAAATGGATTGTATAGAAGTTGACCTTTAAAAAAGGAACTGTTAAATCGGGGTGTTGATGCCTGCCAAGAACCTCAAGTTCCAGTGAAACAGAGCGCATCTGTTCAATTTTAAGAATGTCAGACCAGGAAAATCACTTACTGAAAGTTGTATATGACATTAAAACAGCTATTTACTTGATATAACAGCACAAGGAACAAAACACAAAAAATGAGAAAATCACATATCTTGGAGAAACTAAATTAATCATAAAACGTGGAATACACACAGCTAAGTACAGAACTTGCTATTTCAGCTCTTGTCAAAAAGGTTCAAAGGATAATAACTTCTTGAAATCAAAGCATAAGAAAAAATAGAGAAAAACTTCGAAGTATGTTAGAAGTCATGATATTAGTAAATCTCTAACAGGAACATAATCACTGTAAAAGAAATTGTCTCACGACTCGTACCGGAAAATCTTATCTTCATTTGCATTAGAAAGATGAGAAAGTTAGTCATAAATAGTTATGAAAGTCAAGGATGTGTAGTCATACCGGTTCCTCCAATAGAGGCAATATTTTCTGAGCTACTCCAATATAGGAGAGCATAGCAGCGAGAACATTTGGGACATGAGGATTAAGTTCCAAATGACGTAATTGCCGACATATGGAATCTATCACATAGTCTGCATTTCCTAGAACTAAGTGCCCAACCTACAAGAAATTTATATAGCAGGGGTCATCATCATGGAATGCTTGCGAAAATTGAGGTTGTGTCACAAACTCTTACCGTCGGGTAGCTAGATGTAGCAGAAAGGACATGTAATACAGCATCAGCAGCACTTCTAACCTCAAAATTTGAAGAAATAAGATTCTCAAGCAACAGGTAAAGAGAGGACTGGAGAAATCCACTAGACACGAAATCTCTTCCAAGGCATATATTGAAGATGCCTATTCCTTCAATTATAACCTGTTTGTGGAAACAATGCCGAAATCACTACCATGTAAAACTGCAATGCAAACCTGCTAAATTGAAGCAAAATTCACTAAATTTTATATGTGAGGTGGAGGAACATGTAAATTTCCTGTTGCAGCATAGCAATGTCACGGAAGAAGTGTAAGCTAATATCTTCAGATTCACCATCAGGATGTGCAAGAGAAGACTTATGTTCTATTGGAAGATCCCACACTTCGGGAGATAGATACTCGTGTAAGATTCTACCAACACAATCAATCAAGTGACGCCTTACACCTTTATCCCAAGAAGCCTTCCAGATAGATTGGGTAGAGGAAGAACATTCAAGTTTGTAATGTTGACTGCAGGCAGGTCCTTTATCAAATTCCTGAACCTCTTCCCCTTTCTCCCTGGGCTTCTGAAACATCCTTGTGAAGGTGTCAACTGCCTTATCTGATAGACCAAATATCATCTCATTAAGGATACACACAGCAGTGCTTGCCTGGCGCAATAACTGACCTGAACCAGTTCTATTATACCAAGTCTGCCAGCTCTCGTTATTGTACTCCCTCACACGTATCTCTGAAATCAGTTTACGCAAGTAACCCAATGGAATATCAGTGACAATCGACAAACGCCCTTCACTCCTCAAGTCTAGCAAAAAGCAAAATTAAAGATCCAAGGTGAGTAACAAGCAGGAAAGACAAAAGCCTAAAATAAAGAGCTTGAATTCCAAATTGAAATAACCTGCTATTAAAGATAACCCTACGAGCCTAAGAATTCCCGCAAGAGCCTCATATAATTTTGGACTGCCAAGATAAACAAACCAAGGGGGCATCCGCGGAAGCTGAAAACTTTTCTGTACATTTTCCAAGGTGCCTTCTACATCTTCATCCTGAATACCAATCTGCGTTAAATTTTTGGGTGAACCCTCACTCACGATTGTCAGGTAATTGCTGGTGAAGTTAGTTCCAGCTGTCAACTCAGAAATAGAGGGAAGGTATGCAACTGAGGAGCGCCTTGCTAAAATAAGCTTGTCAAGAGAACCAGTAAATAAAGAATTATGGCTGAGACAGATACCAAAAACATCCAAGAAGCGAGCAGCTGCAACCTAGATTGCCAAGCAAAAAGAATAGACGGTATTAGCACTGAACAAAGAAAACAGGTTTGGAAAACATAAAAAATCACTTTACAGGCGAAATTTACGAGCACTGAACTTTAGACTTTAATTATTTTCCAGGGACCAAATGCATATAAAAATCGATAATACTATATATTCATAATGCTCGTCCAAATATGTAGAGTCATCCAAACTCAACAAATGCACTATAATGTGATTCATGTCCACAGAGACAATTGCAATGTTCTGACAAGGGCACAAGGAGTGGAACATGGTGAGTCTGAAAAATGTAGTCACCAGGACACAGCTACATTTCTGTCTCAATGAATTTTCAGTCACAGATGCATATCTGGTATCCTAGGGATTGTATACATGAGAAACTTCGAAAATAAAAGGAACTAGATAAACAATAATTGTGCATGGTATTCTTGATGAAAAATCAGAGCATCTACCTACCTCTGTTGGTTACATCCAAGCACAAAACTGATTCTTTGACATGTTGACAAAGGTTTTGCTTCCTCAGTTTTGGGGAATAGTCATCTTAATGATAAGTCCAGATATCATGTTTTGTGGGGAAATAATTTAGATAAAACAGTCATTCTAAATTTTCTATTTTAAGATTTGTGCTTTGAACTATTTCCAATTAAAGGCTTCTGTCCATATGTTGGACAATTTTTCCAATGAAAAATTCTTTCTATCCAATTATTACCTTTCAATTTCTCTCTTCCCCACAACTATCCTTGTTTCTCTTCCCCACGACTATCCTTGTTTCTCTCTTCCCTCTCCCCCGCTACCTCTCTCTCTCTTCTCCCACCATTGAACCACATCCAAGGAGGCCACGGAGGTCGTGAGCCGCAATGGCTAAGGAATTCCATGGCCATGATCAGTTGAGAGAGAGGGGAGAGAGACAGAGAGAGGGCAGAGAGAAGAAAGGATGGAGAGAGCAAAAAGAGAGAGGCGAGAAAGGTAGAGTGGAGAATGCAGAGATGAATTGGAGGACATAATTGGAAAAAGAATAAAATTAAAAAACGGGCTGAAGTACTGATGAAAATCCTGAATTAGGAAGAGATCAAGCACTGGTCTTGAAATAAAATAAAAAATAAATTGAAACCTCAAATCTTAAAGTGGATGGGCCAAAGCACAATGTCGTGTTCTATATAGTTTTCCTTGAGATGACACAGTGGTAAAGCTCACTTATAGACAAAAAGATATGTTTATATGCAGTATCATGATGTCAATAACCACATACAGGAGAACGGAGGAGCTGATCCACCACAAGTTGAGGACCAGAGTAATACATCACTACGAGTAATTGCTGAGCATGTGATAGCGCAAGTGATTCTTCCCTCCCAAGCACCACTTTGGGGAGCTTTTCAATTAGCCTGGTTTTGCAATCAAAATATAGGGCTAATAAGATTCCTTCAAAAGGCAAGTCCAAAAACAGCCTAAAACTCTGTCCAGTATCAAACATAGCACAAACCTACTAAAAATTTCAACAATGTCATCTTCGAAATGAATTTTCCCACTTGAGGACAGTAAATAATCAAGGAACTCTTGTGCAGATGCAGACACCTCCTCAGAAGCGTCAACAACCAAAACACACAGGCACTCCTGCATAAGTAGCAGCAACAAGAGATATTAACCTCAATTTGGCGTTAAAAAAGTTTCCACACAACAGCTTTCATATTGACAAAATCAAAATGATTAATGAGCAAGAAGACAAAACACTAAAGCAACTGAACTTCTTAAGAGAATCAATCTGAAAACAGCTTAGACCATTGTGAAATAGCCTAAGATATATGACCATTCAGAATATGCATGAAGAATCTGGACCTTGCAAATGAGTATGGAAGTTGCAACCAGCAAGCTTTTACTCATGTATTTAACCAGTGCGTTTAACAGTAGAAAGAAGAGAGAAGAACATGCTGAAAGCAGTTAACCAACAAGTTTATTGTTACACATTAATTTAACCAGTGTGTTTAAAAGAAGAGAAAGAACATGAAAGCAGTTGGAGCTCCAAAGGACAGTTTTCTTAACATGTCATGCACGTGTCGATAACATGAAATCTGTGGTTTTTTCTTTTTAAGAATACATACAACTAACGTGCACCCGCATGAGACTGAAAAAGTGACTTTACCCTCCAGTCCATTCCCTTATCTGTTGGGAAGAGGAAATGTCATTTAGTTCATAGATCACAGCAAAAAACATTGAAACTTCAATGATTTTTTTTGTGCGGTAGGGCTATAATTGAGCCAAGTAGAGTAACGTATTGGATATTCAAGCTTGGTTTACTTTTATTTCCAGAACACAAGCCAGGTCAAAGCCTATAACTGAGTGAGATTATATGATAATATTACCCCCTGATATATTCACCCAAAAAAAATTACCCCCAGTTGTAATAAGCATTGATCAGCAAGACAAATATATGGCTATTCGAGATTGAATTATCTTGTGAGTTCCAACGATTTTTTTAATCAGTAAAAATTATAACCCTGAAAATGTTGTCAAGCCTTCTTTACATACAGATGAAGCCCTTTTACAACCAAATTCAGTAACTCACATAAGAGAAAGGAGGCTGCATCAACATGTAATGAAACCCAAACCATGGGGAATACTTATTCTAATTCTCAGCTTACCAGAAGCATTTGTCTGCTCTCCTTCAGCGTGTGACTGCACTTTGATAAAAGCCGTCGAATGGCAGCTAGGAGTCCTTCTCTCACCTTGTTTGCTGGATGAACACAAATCTGATAGACATATATAATATTAGGTCAATCAAGTAAAGAAATCAAAAGTAGTTACTGCATAAAAGCTTCAAAAAATAATGGCTAGATCCTTGAGGAATAACTACCATTGAATCAAAGATAAGAACATACATTTGGAAAAGTAGCACCTAAAAGTTTATTAACATGTGCTGCAGTTTTCTCAATCCACTCTTTTGTATGATTCACCCGCAAAGATCTGATCCCCTTGCCAGGATCAGTGCTTCTCACGTCTTTGAATTCTGATTCTGGAGTTACTATTGCTATAGCTTTGTCACTTGAATCTTCTGCTACCATTTCACTTTTCCCTTGAGCTTTATTTGGCAAACTGCGAAGCTCCTCCAGAACAGATTGTGTAGATTTGTACTTACTTAAGTTAAAGTTGGTAATGGAATCCACTGGCATATCAAGGCTAGACAAATTCACATCATCCTCAAGGACTATTGTAAGATATTCAGCTAAACCTCTAATTGCTTGGTTAATAGCTTCAACACTTCCAGCAGCCCCACTCATCATTGTTTTTGAGGCATGCAGAACTTTGGCAAATTGACTAACAACACCAGGTAAAAAGAAGGCTAACGCATCTGCAGAACCCACCTGCAAAGAAAATTTAAATAAAACTAACCCAGATTTTCATACATCTCACATTTTCACAAGAAAATTGGACACAGGAATCTCTTAGCTCAAAGTAGACAAGCTGATGTGCATATGAAAAACCAATCTTTTCAACTAGAACCTGTTCTTCCTCTTAGTAAATTATATGGCCAGTTAGCAGAAACAGAAACAAAATATCATCTTATGAAAACAACAATGGTAAGTCGAATCATTAACCAATAAGCTAAAAATATGTATACTAAGGGGGACGGTTGCTCAAAAGATGTGTGTTTGATCCAATTTGACCAACAATTTAGTCTTCCAGAAACGAGACTATCTTTATTGGCAATGGTGTTTCACGAGAACTTAAAGAAGCCCTCTTCAACTATCCTCCTGAAAGTAGCCATGCTTACAAAAGACTGACATGGCAAACATTAATGAAATAACAAAAATGCAAGAAATCAAACTTGACCATGGGAAAATGGAAGCAAAGCTTTACATGGATAGAACAATCAATCTGGCTCTGACAATCTAAAGCTGTGTACAATTGGATTATCAAGAAGCACACAAATTGAATCTAGAGAATCTATCTAACAAAAGGAAAAAATTACAAACAATTTAAAGTTCATAAAAGTTCATTCAAGATATTTGTTCATCCATCTACGTTTTAGCGCACGAGCAAGCCATCAAAGGTTCCTATAAATTGCAACCTAAGAATTGCGCTTCGAAACATTTTGTTCTCTCCTTCTTTTAACATGAACAGTTAAAACTAATCAAGGCCATGATCAATTTGATTGAGGAAGAAACAAAGGCACAAATATAACCAATAAATTAAAGCACATAAGAATTAGGAGCTGAAACTGACAAAATAACCTTTGCAACAAGCACACGTAAGGTTGTAAAGGCTTCAATGCGAAGGTTCGCACTCCCCCGATGTCCTCGTGCAGCCTCAGTATCTGCAGCCTTTGCATAAAACCATGGTGGAATTAGAAAACCTAAGAAAAAAATGAAGTACACTTCAAAATGAATGCAGTAGTAGGAATATAAACTATAAAGAGTCGTGTACTTTGAGAAGAAGAGATAGCCAGTGTCCAACAGCAGGTGAAGCAGCTTCAGACTGAAGAAAAGAAAGCGAGCATTCTCCTGATTCTGAACAATAATTCAGAGTTTCCATAGATCCACTTTCTATAAGTGTAGGCAAACCAATACTTTGTTTACATGAGCAAGACTTATCAGAGCATGGGAGTAAACTCAAAAGCAGAGCCCTAAAACAGTTGATTACTCCTTCACGGAACTCTTCTGAAGCCTCAGAGGGAGAAAGCAAAGCACCATCAGTCAATTTTTTTAGCACTACAACCATCTGCAAAAGCACATTATCAAACTTCACACAAAAAGGAACAGAAAAACTGAACATTTGGGGAGAAGAATTTGCTAAAAAAATGGCAGCATATCCTTGTATTTAGTTTCCCCTAAAACTATTGCTCAAACAGTAAGTAATAATGTTGCAAGCAACACTTTATGCCTTATGAGGCTATTGTATGCTTTCAACACAGAGAGACATCTTAATGATCAGCCATTTACACTCGGTTTGTTTGGAGGAGATTTTTAGGAGGATGGAGAGGTAAAGAAGGAGAAAGAGTATATACCCTTGGTTTGAAAAGATGAAGAGGTAGAGGAGAGGGGAGAAGGAATCCTTCCAGCCTGCCAAAACCAGCCCATTCTTTTTTTTTTTTGGATAAGGAAAGCTTTATTGACATAAAAAAATAAAAAACAAAACAAAAGGAAGCGGGACAGTACAAATGGCTGTACTAAACCAGCTACAACAAACAGGCTAAAAAACTGATAAAATCACTGAAGTCTACAAAAGGAGAACCCAGCACCCCATTAGCCCACAGAAACAAAGTCTGCCTTTCAAACAATCTAAGGGCAGCCCCAAATCTTCAAAGCACCTTTTGTTCCTCGCCCTCCATAAGCTCCACCAAATGCATAATGGTATCATTTTCCACACAACCAACGCCAAAGGATTGTTGAACTTCCTCTTCCAACACTTTAGCACCTCGCCCATCCTCTTAGGCATCACCCACAGATAGTTAACAATACTAAGCACGTGCAACCACAACTCTCTAGCTACCAAGCAGTGGATAAGCACGTGATCCACAGATCACGAACAATAAGCTCATAATTCCCTCCTCCTTAAGTTGTCAATGTCATGGGCCGCTTCCCAAACAAAGAACGAAACTCTTGGCGGGGCAACAGTCTTCCAAATCTGCCTCCACGGAAAGACCTCACTTGTACCCCGAATAATAAGCATACATCGACTTAACCGAAAAAACCTCATTCTTAACACCTTGCCAAAGCATTTTATTTTCTCCCCTTCTCCTAAGGACCATAGAGTACAACAATGAGAAGAAAGCTGAAAATTATTCAATCTCCCAATCATTGGCGATTCTTGAAAAATGAATAGTCCACACCCCATAACCGGAATCCCCCTCCAAACAATCCGCAACCATCGCATCCTTGCATCTAGCAAGGGAATACAAAAGAGGGAATGCAAGCTTCAAAGGTCTTTCTCCACACCAAAGATCATGCCAAGACCTAACATTAAGCCCACAACCCACCACGAGGCGGATGTTCCTGCAAAAGAGGGGTCATCCATTGTTAATGTGCTTCCACAAGCTCACACCATAAGACCCATGGATGTCATTGGTTCTCCAACCGCCCGGAACACTACCATACTTATCCTAAATAACAACCTTCCACAAAATATCCCTCTCCAAGGCGAAACGCCACAACCACTTCCCTAATCATGCTTTATTGAACACATGGAGTCTCCTTAAACTCAACCCTCCACAATTCATTGGAGAACAAACCCTCTCCCATTTTATAAGATGAAACTTATGCTCAATTCCATCACCCTCCATAGAAAAGTCCTTTGGATTTTCTCCAATCTATTGGCAACCCCCAATGGAATAGGAAAAAGAGACAGAAAATAGGATGGGAGACAAGAGAGTGTAGACTTAATCAACGTGAGTCTACCACCCTTCGAAAGATAGCTGTGTTTCCAACCCGACAACCTTCTTTCAGCTCTTTCAATGATGTCATCCCAAATATGCAAGCTCTTAAAATGCGCTCCCAACGGAAGCCCAAGATAGGTGGTAGGTGACTACGAAATTCTAAAACCCAAAATAGCAGCCAGCTCCTGAACATTGCCCACAACCCCAATAGGAATAACTTCCGTTTTTGAAAGATTAACTTTCAACCCTGACACCGCCTCAAAGCACAGCAAAAGACATCTGAGATGACGAAAATGACTCACCTCTACCCCGCACAAGATTAAGGTATCATCAGCAAACGAAAGATGAGAAATGGACATGCCTCCTCCACCCCTACCTCCAACCTCAAAACCTGCAATGGATCCCCTAGCCACCACTATATTCATCATCCTATTGAAAGCTTCCATAATGAGCACAAACAAAAAGGGTGAGAGAGGGTCACCCCGACGCAACCCCCTAGAACCACCAAAAAAACCTTAAGACAAGTCTGTGAAAATCATTTTATCATCTTCAAACCATCTTAAGTCCAAGTACACTTGTAAACATAAATATCTTCACCTTGTCCTCCTATCCTCCAACAAAAGATCCTGAAGAGGGAGAGGTGGACTACTCTCACTTACCACCCTTTTTCTTCTCCCTGCCACTCCCCTCTCCATTCGTCATACTTTCCACCCTCCGGAAAGATAAATAATAAATGTAGCTTTGGTCTATCAAGAAGTAATACCTCAGAATTGTAAATTTGAAAAACGAGCAACCTAGTACTGACATTCTATATCATTCATAGAAGGTATTACAACTTCCAAATGGGGTTTTCATCAAGTCTGCAAGAATTAAATTCTTCTGGGGCATCACAATATCCAGATTCATTTCGTCAACTTCCTCTAATTACGAGCAACGCCATGCAAAAAAAAAACATGTAACTCACGTATAAAAGAAGCAGGCTATTGAAACCCACTAGAGTCTGAGAGAGTTTTCAGAAAGAGCAGTGATAATGTATTCTTGCTCACAGTGGCCACAAAACTACTTTCAAAGAGAGAAGAAGAAAATTTGCAGGAAAGTAAAAAGAAATTGACAGCAATCTAAAAAGAAGCATAATAGCAAGGCTCGGTTAGGCAACCATGGAGAAGCTTAAAATATCCTGCAGAAGTTCAAATATGTGTGTGCGTGAATGTGAGTTTGTGAGAGAGAGAAACAGAGGCTCATGCACAGGAGAAAATAGTCTGCAAAACTCAATTTCGTCTTATATTTCTCTATCTGCACTACCCTTATTCAAAGTACATTCCTTTTTAAAAAGATTATTTGAAACAACTGGAATTAATTGTCTTGATTAAAAAGCAGACCAAAGATATACATCCTCCATATGATATGGAAAAAGTTTAAAATCAAAATCAGAGCACCTGATTCACAGATCTAAACTGACACTTCTTCAGAAGTTCTTCCAAACATTGGAGAACACCTTCTGCCACATGATCGGTCACTTTTTGAGGCACTCTTAAAGCATCAGGCATCACAAATTTCTCTTCAGTGTCAACCTTCTGTGGAGATCTGCAATCGATTGCCGCATCCAACAGAAGCAACAATGGGAACAATGTGTAGCTGAAAGAGAGATGATAACCAAAATGTAAATTTTTAAGAAACACAGAACATTGGAAGGAGCCCAGTTAAGAAATTCTGAGTCCAGATCAACGTTGTGATTTTTTTTTTCTTTTCCTTTTAATTAGACTAGGAGCAGTATCAGTTGATCCACATACACCAAGTTTACCACCATCTACCTGGGAAACAACAGTATTAATTAAACAAACTTTACGGAACCACAAGTTACATAATTATCATTGCACAAATAGCTTCAAATATAATGGGAGAAACATGATTCCTAAAAATGCTATAGCCGTCTATTTCTTTTATAGTTTCTGCACCCTGCCTGTCTTTTTTCATAAAATCAGTCCTCAGATCTTCATATTCTTAAAAAAAACATTAGAGCAGTTGGAGAGTTTTAAATGTGGGCTATAATCCATAATTTTTAGTTTTATCAGCTCTTTAAAATCACATTTCTTATCTCCTTTTCCATCAACCCTTATCACCTGATTCATCCTTTGTTGTTCGTAATCTAAAAAGACAAAAACTAGCCATCCATTTTCATTTATCAATGCCTCGCTTATGGCTTCTGTTGCTTAAATGTGTTCGCCATAGACTTGAAACTGTATAAGTTCCAATAAAGCAATTAAGTCATTATGATGCCTGGCAGTGCAAAACATCTAGCTGAAAATTCATTATAAGAATAGTAGATTCCATGAAGTTTCCAAAACAAAATGAACTGGGATCGTTGAAATGGACCATCTTGAAGAACTCTTGAACAAAAGGTGCAGTTCTTTTAAGAGGGAAACGAAAAATCACCTTTAATAGATGATATTTAGACTCTCCAAGTCGATGATTAAATATTGAACCTTCCCCTTAGTTCATTATGTATGGTTAATGATTCATCTATGTAGTCCTAGCTATATTTTGAGATCCGAAACATAACTGGTAGAGGTTGGACATTCATGCCGAATAGCTGTGTAACATTCAGTATCAACACTGTTTTTTCTCAGTTGATTCATTTTTATCTCCAGTGTAAAGCAAGTGTCAACACCACTGCTAACTGGAAACTATCACTAACATAGAACTCTTCTTCCTCTTTTCGGTAGATAGAATGTGGACACTAACATAAGTCTGCACAGTAACACATCACACATATACAAAATGATACAGAGCAAGCAGCATGGTGGCTTTAGTATTTCAAGAGAAGGATGAGAAGAGAAGCAGAAGCATGATAGCATTAGTATTTCAAGAAAAGAACGAGAAGAGAACTCCTAGATATAAATAAGATACCAATACACATATCTCTTCCCAAAGCCGCTGTTCTGCCTCTAACACTACTTCCCCACATCCCTTACACTTCCCAATATTATTTATCTTTCACTATTTTAGTCCCCTGTGCTGTAAAACCAAAGATTTTCATTCTGATGTGTCCACTGGGACCACATTTCATCCACATAATGTACTATTGATTTCATCTCCGTATTTTGGAAGGTGGATGGCAGGGTCATAAGATGCGAGACTGATTGGGTATGTAGAAGGTCACTTCTAAAATAATGGAAGGCCACGGGACATATCCACCACAAGTGAAGAAATGTTCCAAGAGTGTCATGTCCAACAAGTATGCAACATGTGCATGGATCCTCTGAACAAGCATTCTTGCTAATTCCATTTGAGAAGACCATTTATGTAGAAGACTTGGTTATTTCCCAGATAGAATGTGACCAACAATATCATAACGAGTTCTCACTTCCTAGAGTTTTGTGTTCATCGGTTTCAGTCCAAAAACCCCCATTACTTATACCTTGGCTGTGACCTTTCCTAATAGCTCATACTCACTGGAACCTCTCAAAACCAAATCTTGATGGAACAGAAAACGGACACTAGTACAAATCCAAATCTTTGTCAAGCCAATCCCCATCAAACATGTGAAAAATGCAAACTTTCAAACAATTTTGAACAATTTAAACTGCATTCGACAAGAGCTCAACATCGATTTCATGAGTACAATTAGAATTGAAGCCGAAAGTGGCGTTGTCATGCGATTCAACTTATCCGAAGTTCCAGTATATTTGTAGCATGCCATGCAGTGACACCTAAATCTCGCCGAAATATATAGCAATTTTATGCCTACCGTTATTCACTTTAGCCATATGCACCACATTTATTATAGAAGATCCAACCGCCAATTTTCAATCAGCAGCCATCTTCACCGGAGAGCTCAGGGAGAGTAAGGTAAAGTTTGCAGATGTAAAGAGGTGACATGAGGACTCAAGCAGCAATGGTGATCATTACGTGTTCATGAAAGGGAGATAAGAGGAAACTACTGTTCTACTTCAACTAGTGCGCTAAGTTTAGAACTCTACATTAACAAGTCAAATTATGACAATAGTCTTTGAGGTATAATCATAGCCGAACATGCTCTTCCACCACTCACCTCATACCAAACGGAGCGAAAGTTAATTTTTATCAGGAAATTCACATCTATGCTCAAAAGTTTGTCCTTCAACCAATCAGACCATCAAAATAAGTTCCGTTATCCAAAATGGTTCTACAAATTTTTATCATAAACCACTAGTTATTCTAATAATAAGGCTTAAAAATTCCAACTTTTTCATTAAAAGAATCAGTTGCTATTATATACCAATTCTCGCTAGTTCACAATAAATTTCAGAATTCCCTTAGGCACAAAGTGGAATATATACGTGTATATATGTATACACAGATATGTGGGAAATGGCATACTCGAAGAAGGGCTGGAGTGCAGAGGGCGAAGAGTTGCGAAGAAATTGAAGCATATCGGAGATTGCAGAGGAGTTCCTGTAAGGGTTTTGAACCAGCTCTAGAAGCTCAACGCAATGGGGTTTTAGCTGCGAAAACACGCTGCCTCTTCTTGCGTCTTCTCCTTCTCGTTCTTGAATTTCTTCTTCGTCCGAGAACCCGCCGGTAATTATATCGGTTTCGTCCATTCGAAGGCTTAGAAGAGGAAACTTGACAGACACAGTGTGAGAGAGAGAGACAAAAGAGAAAAACCGCGAACATTGAAGAAGAAGAAGAGACGAAAACGGGATTAAGCGAGCGGGGTTTCGCCCATTAGGATTAAACGGGTCAAGTTAGGGTTCACGGACCCCCAGGCCCCAACAGGAGAATGGGTCGAAACTGCTCTCATCATTATTATATGGACAAAATTCGAAACATAACCGTTAGGGCATTGGCCTCGTATCTATTCCAGCAAATCCACAACACAGTGGATGACAATAAACATCATATTGTGGCTAATTAGTGTAGGAGAGGGACGAAGTGAAAAACCATTCCATGGAGTACTATCAACTTCACTAATATGTTCTGGTTCATGTATTGGAAGTCAAAAGGTTTTCAATTCTCTTGTGAGGAAATTTCATTCCTTTCTACGAAAATATCTTTTCCATGTTCACCTTGATCGCTTGGATATAAGCAACCAACGTCCATCATGAATGCAAGATCTACTGTATCATGATCGTGGAGCAAGAATCAAAGCATTACTAATTTGAAATTTCTCAGTACTTTTACAAATTTACATTCAATTTATGTCTTTTTTTAAGAAAGTCAATTGATTGGGTTACTTCAAATAATGCTATAGTGTCAGTCGCCAGCAATTTAAAGATACAGTGTCTCAAAGCGGTGAAAAAGACCCCACAGTCTAAAGATATAGCAAGGTTGCCTCTTTGCTGTTTTCTTATTTGAATTTGCCTTTTGGTTCAAAGTAGACATCCTGGATCAATAGAGATGCATGCATGGAATATGTAATCAAATCGAGGGAATCTTGGATCAATCATTTACAGGAGGGAGGAAATCTTTCGTTTTTTTGGTTCATGGTACCTATAAGTTTGCATGGCTATCGAGGGGTAGGCTCATATGGTGGAAGTCATAGTCTAGATGCTTATATTTTTCTTTTGGCATTCAAAATTTTAGGTTTGATTAAAAAATTATAAAATAATATTTATTTCCATCATCAAATTATTATTTTTATTATAATATTCATTCAAATCTTTTCAATCCTTCTTTACTTTTTCACCAACTCTCTTACCAAAAATTTTAACAATCAAATACCACCCAAATTATATCAATTAAGAAGCTTGTCGTGGTTGGATATATATAGAGAGAGAGCTTATCCAAAGCTCACATTTGTAAGGACAATGTTTGCTTTAAATCACCTTTTGTTTTAGTTAAAAATATGTCTGATCAGAAAGTTATTTTAGGTACTCCTTTCATCTGTATGTTGTATTCTTTCACCACTAGCAGAGAAGGTCTTACAGCCAGCATCTTTGGTCAAGAAGTAACATTTGAGTTCGTCAGTCCTCCTAGGCCCCGCGAACTTACCGTGTTACAAGAATCATATATATATATATATATATATAGTAGTGCGCCCTTAAACATGTCCAATGTTCAATGTCTATTGGAGCATTAATTAATTTATGCCTTAAACATGTCCGATGTTCACACTACAAGAAAAGTGTTCATCGGTCACGGTAGCAATCGTGGTAGAAAGCATTCAAAACCGTCGAGAAAGGCATTTGGCCACGGCTTTTCGTCGTCGAGGAGTGGTCGTAGTTGTCGCATGCGCACAGCTCCTTGTCGACAACTCAACGCGTTCGTCAGGAATCGGTGGCAACTGTGAACGTGAAGTCCGTTGGGAGAAGCTTGCCAAGCCGTTCTTCTACGCCGACAAGCTAGTCCCGTTGTTCTACGCCAACGAGCTCCATTTCGTCAGGTGTGCAATGCCATTAGCCGACGGCCACAAGCCGCAGCTTGATTCATTTCCTTGCCCCAACAACGACGGGTCAACGGAATATGTAGTAACGATTATTTCTGTTGGTAATGACCATTCCCGACTGTTTAATATTCATTGATAATGCTTTCGGTCAAATCTGTAAGTTGTCGCAACGAGAGAGTGATTGTGGAGATTTTTTTTGGCCCACGACATTAGTTATCGTAGATGCCTCGTATGGAAGTTAAATATCATGTGCTTCATTGCACAGGCATGGAATGGGGCACATGCTCCCCACAAATACCCTAACACATAGTATACTGGTTAACAGTGACTTCATCCATCAGACGTCATACTCAAATCAGTTCCTCAAATAGAATTTATCCCATTATGGACAACAGAATTAGAAAGCGACATGTGCAATGATGTATAACATGGTGTGTGTAATATACTTGGAAAGTTGAGAGCCTTCCAAAATTCTTTTTGAATCTTCCTTGATAATCTTCACCAAGTCAAGACTGAATCTCAAACTCGTGAAATTGTACTTTGAAGGATGACATTTATTTCCAAAGATAGGTCAGTCATTGCCACGAAGACTGCATAGCAGGGCAGAAATATAAATCAAGAAAAATGAGAAAATAAGATCTCATAGAAATTGAATAAGAACTCTCACAATTGTTACCTAAAAGAATATTTGTAGAGGTTACAAGGCATGAAAACTTACGAGCAAGGCCTTCCTGGTAAATAGAACTTTCCAACAGCTAAACAAGACTCTAAACAAAACTAAAACAACAATAAATAAACTACTAGTGGAGAATCTGGTTCTACAAAAACCAAAAAAAATAGTTGCTTCGAAAAGGCGCAGACTTTTGCAATCCAAGAGAATAAGCTAAGGCTCACAAGGACCGTACATGATATCTCGTTCAATTCATTACCATAACTGCTTGAGCAAGTGCTTCACAAGTAAGCTGAAATCGGAGCAAGAAAAAAGGTTAACACTGCTCATGACTGAAACATCAATGAAAAGAACAAAGAAATTGTTTAGCCTAGGTTTCTAGGTTATACCAGTTTAACAAGTATAATATGTACCTGAACATCTCCATGCTGTCTAAGTTGATTCCTAACAAAAGTAAGTGCATCTGAGTTGAAAAGCAACATCAAATATATTAAGAAACTGTATATAAGCTAAAGAAGAGTAAAAATGTTGAGTGGTCCTCCTCTCTTTCAACCAACTGCTGTTGTTTAGTGGAATAGACAAAAACTAACAGAGGTTCTATTGTTTTTCCAACAGAGACTATGATATGTGAACCAACTACCATGGAACCTTAATAAGCACTTGTTATCAAAGCTTCTCATCAATTTATAACGTTTAAAGTGCCCCACAGTACCGAACTCTTGTTAAAGCAGAAGATGAGAATTTTCCAAAATTAGAGTACACGAGTATAGACGAGACTAGAAGAAGCAAATTTGTTGCATTTAATTATTACCCGTGAGATTAGGAAAGCATGAGGCCAAACTCTGTACCTCCTAAAAGAAGCAAATTATATGCACGAAGAAAAATTGAGAAGATATCAACCTCTGTCTCTTGTTCCCTCTTTTTGTAAATATCACAAACACTTTCTAAACAGAAGTAATTTCAACTCTCTCTCGTGTTCCCTCTTTGTGAAATAATCACAAACACCGTGTACTCTTTACTTCTCACAACCAGCATTTTCAATTCTCACACTTCAAAGAACAAACGAGCGAGAAGTAAATATACTCAGCAACTTGTAACAATTTTGGGGGAAAGATGGGCAACAGAGACTCACACTTGATGTTCATAAACGAGCTTCATTGATGAAATGTAACAATGTGCTCAAAGAAAAGTCATTCGTCAGAGTAGAAATGCAGCTCGACTTGAAAAATGTATTTGGAAAACCATTGGCGAAGACCACAAGCTCGCTGCTAGCATCTTTCTTGACGAACCCAGAACCTAGCTACGTCAGCAGGAGACCTTCACCAACATAGATGAACTCGTCGGTCTTAATTTCTAGCCAAAAACATAAAGGTGACGACCTTTACCACAGGTTTTTCGAGTGCTCTTGACGAACTAGACGGTAGGGAATGGTGACATGGCAAATTTAGTTTGACGACCATCACTTGCGTCGACGAATTGTGAATATGTGTCGCTAAACTTGGTGGGAGCCACAATAAAAGGTATTTCAAAGATTCGCCGACGGGAAAGCACAGGGTTGATTTGGGATTTAGATTTTCATCTTCAAATTTGACGAAAATGCTTTCCTCGTAGAGGATGCGTTTGCTGTACTGGCGCGTTAAAAAAATCGCGTGGAGGAAGCTCACTTTTCTTGTAGTGGCAATGTCTATTGGATATTAATTAATTGATGTCTTTCCTCAGCTATATATCAATTGATGTATTCATGAATGCTTACTTTTCTTCTGTTTCTCTAAAAGCCAAACATTTTGCAGTCAATGCATGACGTGGTCTGATGATAGACAAATTAATGGCACCAGCTAGCCAAAAAGAATGCAGCTAAAGAAGACTATTTGTGCGAGTTTGGTAAGATCTTTTCCAAATGATTAATTTGGCAGCACTAGTTGGAATTCAACCGGGTTTATGAAGATCACGTCTTACAGCCTCATGATCACTTTGCTCACCAGACAAAGACATATATCAACGCCAAATCAGAGTTAAGTTGATCGGCTTGAACTCAAAGGTCTATGCTGCAGGGTCCATATGTCCAAACTGGAGGTTGTCCTTCGATGTTATGCTGCCTTCATTCATTTAAGGTGGACGTTAACATGAAGGTCAAATGTCATAGAACAGTAGGAGCTGGGGTACATCACCTACCCACTTCGCGCGCACGTTGTTTTAACATACATCACTTTTTCAATTTCTTTCTAGTAAACAGTCCTGATCAATTGGGATAATTGACATATTTCTTGTCTAGAGCTGAAAACAAAAGAACAGAAGAAAATTTGGAATTTGCTTTCACATACATGCAAGATGACCTAATGGACCTAATTATAACTTTCAGTCTCCTACAATAAAAGTCAATTTTGATGGGCTCTAATTAGAGCCATATATTGTCTGAATCCAATTAGATAGCAGAATTGTGAGGCAAAGAGGGCCACGTTGCAAAATAAGCCACTTGATCTGTACGCATATGGAAATATTCTGGCTTCGAAACTAATTCATGATACTGACAAATGCCCTGGGGCAGGTGGCTCAGTTGCATCGTTGGTTAAGATCTCCCAGTTCTCTTCCCCCATTGCGTCCAATCCGAGTTCATTTTCCAAGTAACGCAGCCACTTCTTGTCCTCAACTGCTTTGTTATTTTCCTCTCCAAAACTTGAGCTTTGGCAAGCCTTCGTCTCCCGATTTTGGATTTCGTTAGATACGGTAAATTCTAAATTATCTAACATGTTCCAAAAGTCAACATCAGCCTCCAATGGGATTTCCAGTAGCTTGTCCAAAATATTTGGCTTGTTCACCTCCTCTAACATGTTTCTAATATCATACGGTCCTCCATAATCGAACAGTGAATCCATTCGTACTTCTTCCCATGACACATGATCAACTGGACTTGAGTTTGAAATATTCGAACCATAAGAAGAACCAGAAGAGCTCGTTTGTTCTCTCGGGTACTTGGCTGGGCCAAGTTGATTTGTAGCTTCTTTTGAATCTTCTACTTTGTCAAGATGTGTCAAGTCGCATGTTTCATGAGGTTTCTCTTCCAATATCGTGCCTGTATCAGTCTGACACTCGATTCCCACTCCTGTATTTTGCTTCGCGTTCCCACATGACTTGAATGAGCTAGACGAAGATGAAGATGAGGAAGTTTTGGAGGATAACTCGTTTCCCTCAGCGCTGGCTTCTTTAGAAGCCAACCTTTTCTTCAGATGAGTGTTCCACACGTTCTTGATTTCATTATCTGTTCTTCCAGGCAAATGGGAAGCGATTTTGGACCACCTGCAAAGTAATTTCATATATATTAACCTCACAGAGAATCAACATGCTACGAAAAATTTAGAGTACGTATAGGCTCTTACTTGTTCCCGAAAGCTTCATGCAGCTTTATTAAGGTTCTCTCTTCCTCTTCCGTAAAGTTCCCACGCTTCACGTCAGGACGGAGGTAGTTAATCCATCTTAAGCGGCAACTTTTCCCGCATCTCAGTAACCCTAGAATAAGATCAGGAACAGCAACTTCAGTAGATGAGCTTAAAACCTTTTAACTTTCATGCGAAACCAAAAGAAAAGAAAAAGGAAAAAGATAATTAGTCTTTGTGACTTCAGAAGCACATAATTTCAACGCTCCAACCGCCTTGCGACTATAACAGCTTCTCTTTTTTCTTCCTCCTCTTATTATTAAATGTGGGTGCATGCATCAAATTCGCTACCCTAAAATGGCTTGTTTTCCTGCGCTTTCTGTATGTTTAAATTGCTACCCTACCATACTTGTTCAAATTCTCCCCTTCTTCTTCGCTGTCAAGCCAAAACATTACTACACTAATTTAGGTACCAGATTATGAAATTTGAACAAGTATAGGTCTGTCGGGTAGCAGTTGTCGCTTTCCTAACTTTGTCATTTTTAGGTAGGATTTATTTCCTGGCTTTGCCATATATACGTGGCAGTCTTAATGCCCTTCTTTTCCTTCCTTGGATTACTTTAATTGGAGTCCAAGATGGGCTCAGTTATTATTCTTTTCACTAGAATGACCAAACGCCTGCTGCAGGGAGGAGAAATACATAAATGGCAGCCAAAGGAATAGAGTGATTTGATAAGAACATAAAGATATAAAGATATTGCAAAGTGTTAGGTGGTATTTGACCTTCTCAACTCCAAAAGCTAGCTCAAGAGGTGAGGTTTTCCATCACACTTGTAAACTGACCATCAACCTCTTCCACAACCGATGTGAGACAAACTCCAACAATCTCCCCCTCACACATCGGGTCTTGGATTGGAAACAGAAAATGTTCCCAACCCGTTTCTCTCATGGACTATTGGGTCTGAGACTTATTAGTAAACCTAAGCTTTGATTCTAGTGTTAGGTGGTCTAGGCCTTCTCAACCCCAAAAGCTAGCTCAAGAGATGAGGTTTTCCCTTATACTTCTGACTACTAACTTCTTCCACAAACTATGTGGGACAAACCTCAACACAAAGTACATGTATTCCCAATCTTATGAGAGGTAGCACAAGTTTCTGATTTCGGTCATTTAATCTGAGGTCATTTTCCATATATATCTCGCAATGGAAGGAAAGCTTTCAAGGTCGCATTAACAACGGATTGTTGGGGGAAATTTCAATTTCAGAATCTGAAAGAGAAAAAGGTAAAAAAAATATCTATCTCCATTGATGATTGATAACATATCAAAAAAACTCACGTTTACTGGTGTAAAACAACCCACAAAACAGGTAAAAAACGTTTCAAAACTGTCTGGCTAGTAGGAAATATTAAGGTCAACGGATGTCGTATATAAAAGTCATTGTGAGAGGGGAAAGTTCTACCAGTTGGGCACAGGTTTGAAGAAAAACTTCGTCTCCAGTACGTTTCCATCCAGCAAATAAAAACAGCAGTGAAAAGTAAGATTTACCACGATTATTCAGCAGTGTTCAGACGACGGGTGATCGATATGGAACTGAGGGACGAACAAGACGAATGAAGTCGACCAAGAAAAACTATTGAGTGTAAGAAAACCACGGACATTGGAAGATTTAACGAGATGACTAGAGATTCTACGGAGATCGGGCTTGTTAATTTGCTGTAAAGGGATAATATTGTTTCGAGCAATTCAAAACGTATCAGAAGCATGAAAACCGTTAATGCTTCATTGAATATATGTGCAGCGAACGTGAGTTGTGAGAGAGAGACAGAGAGAGCGAGGCTGAGGGGCTTGATTACCAGCTTGTTTAGGAAGGGCCCTCCAGTTATCATGGCCATGCTTATGAATGAAAGTAATGAGCCTCATGTCCTCTGCAGGACTCCACGGACCCCGCTTCACTTGAGTTTTATCACAACAAGGTGCTCTTCCTTTGCCCATGATATGAACCTGATCCCTTCCGGCGTGGCGGTCTGACCACTCAACTCAAAGACGTTAAGCTAGCCCTTCTCTTCAATTCTCTTCTAGGAAAAGTTTATCTAACTGCATCAATTTGTGATGGACATATATGGTTGGGAGATATGAGAGATCTAGACTAGAGAGAGATAGAGAGCTCAACTTTCCACAGTACCGGTCCTGCAAATTGCAATGCAATAGGAAGACCTGATGTCGCAATAAATAGGAGGAGATCCAGGTAGATTATTGACAATCCATAATTTCTTGAATTAATTTATTACATCTTTGTCCTGTATAATGATACAGTCTCCAGGACTTCAGTCAAGCTTAAGCTCCCCTGGACTGTAGTTATCCACTTTGAATGCTGACATTAATTAGTGGAATAGTCTAATACAAGGAGTCCTATAATAACCCACCTAAGACTTTAAACCATTGCCATCCAATTAGCATAGATTACATCAAACAGGATTTCCATGATTGGTCTCGGTATTAAGCGCACCAAGACTTATGGGGCCTTCTTTAAGATAGCTTAACTCTGCCTCGTTGTATTTGTGCTTTTCTTCCAATCCAGTAAGTTATTTTCGACCCATTAAGTTCATGTTTATTGGCACGGGATTCTCCTTACCAAATAAAGATAATGATTCATGAGGGATTGGAATCCTTCTTTAGAGAGTTTTTGAAATCTTGGTCATGATTTGGAACTAATTGATTCAATTTATACCACATATATGGAAGATACTTAATTGGATGATATCTCAGTTGTTGTATAATCGTGCAGTAAAATCTGAACCAATATTAGATTTCTAAACAATGGTTAAGATTTCAATAACCTCTCCATGAAGTAATTTCCTTGGGAAATATAGAAGATCATGATCTGACTAAAGAATATCCAAAACAGCTATGCAATGATCTGCATTCTCTAACATCTGCACTTACAATAGGGAACCATTTGCTCTTCTTCTTTTTTTGCTGAATAATGCCGTTAGGCTTGCATTTCAAGAGTTAGAATCATACAAGAATAAACCTATATAAGGCCTAACAATCACCAGACTGTAAAAGAAAACTAGCAGGATCCCAAGTAATCTAACATTTTTGTGATAGATTCTGGTTTCACAAACATATATGGATTTGCGTTTCCGGCCATGATCCATAAACATCACGTGGAGACTGAAATCCAGCAAGTCTATGCTCTCATTGAAGTGTCTTGTTACCACTTCCTTGAGACCACCTCCCCACTTTCACTCTACATTATATATATCTTGCAATGAAGAACATGCATGCCAACTTAGAAATGTTCCCCATTAATTTGTATGGTGGTTTGCTCAATTCACTTATCTCCATATCAAATTACACAAATTCCGAGATTAGTAGAGGTGCGCGAAAGTTGATCCGGACACGTGGTTAAAAAAAATTGCACATATAATATAGGATGAATGCCTTAACACCAAATCATTTTCTTATTGCAGATATATTATCATGTGGCCTCTTGAACTAATACAGCATAAGAGGCTAGCTCTTGAATGGAGGTCATAACTTATTTAATGAATGAATTCAACAAAATTCTTATAAGCACAGCAACATTAGCATATATCCTTCAGTGTTAGTATATGTGTCGCTTTACGATCATAACTCCTCATGAGGGGCTTTCGATATTTTGAAGTTCTTAGCAGGTGCCAATTAATTAATTCTTTCACCATTTCCAACGTTATGCCCAAAAACTACAGTAGCATGGTTCCCGCAAAAGGTCAAGATCACATGTGATCTGCTCTTGCTTCTTTTTCGTTGTTGGTAAGTCTTAACCGCTCCAACCCGTCAATGTACAAAAGAACAAAACAGTATTTTCCCACCCTAGTCGGGAGGTATTCTTATAAAGTGCAAACAACCAAAACCGACTAGGTAGAAATCTGCAAACGATTGAGTACCGAATCTGGCAGTACTTTCTCTTTCTTCTGGTCATGTACTTTGAATCTAATCCTGATGGCATAATTCTTGAAAAAGAATGCCAACTGAAACCTTCCACCCCACCTTAAAGCTACCTATAAGGCAGAACAAGATATCGCAGGGACTCTTATGTTTTGAGATTAATATACTTCCAAATATGTGGCCGATAAGAATCCAAGCCCGAGATTGATTCCCACTTTTATGTTTCCCGTTTTTTTTTATTTTTCTAATTTGAGAAAATATGAATTTAAGAACCAAACCTATCTAAAGCAATCTTACCCCTCTATAACTTTTACTACCTTACTCAAGAAGCAGGGTATATTCAAATGGTCTTTCATGGGTTACATATTTCATGTCTTAATGGAGTCCTCTGATGAGAATTATATTATATATTTAACCACATAATATGAGAAAGAATACGAAACTTAATCTACCAAATTTAGGTAAGAACACTCGAACTGTAAATTTAACATGTTGTTGTTATGGGGGAGACAGTTTCCCTTCCTCTGTTACCTTAATAAGAATAAGGCTATATTAAGTATAATTGTAGGAAAAGCCCACTGATGTAGTTAATCACTTCTTCTCTGTCAAAGTTTTATCCGAGTTGTCTAAGCACATAAAGGAACCAGATTATTGTCCAAGTACACTGGATTTGGAGTATTCTCAAGGCAACATTTTGATTATATATACGGTGATGTTCTTGCACATCATTTTTTCTCTTTCCTAATTTCACTCCCCCCCCCCCCAAATCATAAAATAAAACATTTATTTATTGTCTTCTAACAGATCAGAAATAAGTAGCAAGTTTGGAGATCAATATATATAGCTCGCAATCTAAGTGAGACAACTGCAGAATGCCATGTTCTGGCTTATAACATTCTGTCTTCAAGGAGAAACAGAGAACAAGGAAGTACTGCTACATTCTATAGCCGTCTATAACTCCGTGGTTTTTAATTAGGAATTATTAGCCGACATCAGTCATAAGATAAATGGTTATTTGAGATAAAAACACCTAAACTTTGACTTAATCAAAGTGGAGATCATCCCTCAATGCAGTTCACTTACTAGAGATAACTATGGGGTAATATATTTGAGGCAATGAAACGTACTCCCTACGGAACCCCAACAAGAGGATCTTGTTCGCTTTTGACTACTCTCTTACCAAATTTTGTTTCAATATAGCATGTGGAATGTTGTGAGATCCATGGACGCTGGCATGTCAAACTTACACCGTGACAAAGCCAGTACAAGTCTTGTGATTTAGGTCACCCGCCCAGGTAGTGCCATTTGAAAATTATATATTTGACACTTCGATGGTGAAATTGCATGCCAAACGGCGCCCCTAGCCAACCCTAGCTAGCTTTGTATGACTAGTCTAACCATTTGAAAACGACCACAAATAAAACATTAACAATCATCCCCACCTCGAAGTCTTTTTGTTAGGGAAACCAACATTACAAGGCTTTTACCATTTGGCACCTAATCTTGGCGTCTTTCTTTTGGGTTAGTAGGGTTTCACTAACCATTGAAGACTTTTTATGACTACCAAACTATAGACAGGTACTCTAAGGACAAGGAGTGACAGGGAAAGATAAAGAAATCAGCACAAATTTAATTGGGAAAAATAAAATAATATAGCATCTGCATGACGAAGAGCTTATGTCTGTGTGGGGACGAATGGAGTCACGTGGATACCATTAACTAAGACTGATGCGTAATGGTTTTGACAAATGCCTTTTTGGTTTTGAACACGAAAGGAAATGCCTCTTGTCCCTATCCACGGGTGGGTGCTTGGACTTTCGAGTAGGTCGAGGTTAATTGGCTGCTGAGACGAAAACTATCCACCCCGCGCCGTGTTTCGGTGACGCGGTTGTTTTTTTAATACTATACTGCAATCTATCAGGACTGCTTCGATCATTTCTTTACCTACTTGACTATGCATAACATTAATGTTCTTGGATGAGTAGGGTCGGCCAGTTAACACTTTCCTCTGTCCTATCTTCTCCCTTTTGGGTAAGTGCTCTTTTTCTCTGTTGTTTCTCCCCCACTAGAATAAAGTACTCAAAATTACTGAGTGCGCAGAACTTTGCTTGAAGTTCAGGGTTTCTGTGACCAGATTCTGTCTTAAAACATCCAAACAGTTACTGAGGAAATTAATTAGAAAAGCTAATGAACATTTGGAACTGCGATGATCCATAGATAAGGAATATGTATAAATGCTAATTAACCATGATATTCCTTATAAGAATGTAGCGGGCATACATGCAGGGCCGTCACATTCCAATGAACTAGGGGTTCATTAAAGTAGAGAGGAACCCCTGAACCAAACACCACAGTACTAATGTCATCTCTCAATTGAAAAATGTTAATCCATGCATGCCTTTTCAATTCATGAAGAGGCCAATTATCATGCCTTGAAGTAGGAGTTGATCAGATCATGAGTGAACAGATTTTATAAGGAACACTTGTACAAGGAGAAACAGTAGTACTGAGCAATGAGCATGAACAGCATGGTGCATAGGACTAAAAGTATAAAGAGTTTGGTAACAAATTGATGACGATGGCATGATATTTATTTTGATCAGGTGTTTTAACACTAATTTAGGCAAAACCCCAATTCAGCAAAATCATAGTTCTTATCTGTTTTAAGAACTTCATATATAAACCTATTCTGCAGAAACTCTTTTACAAAATCTTTTGCATGCAGTCCAAACTTCACTGACCCTTGAACAGTTCTTCTGATCCTACCAACTTAGACGAATCGAAGGGGAGAGATCAGAGAGAGGAAAATGGAGAAACTTTCCAAGAAAAATATGAAGTATATGGGAATTGTCGACAAATGCATGACGAATTGCTTATGCGTAGAGTGTGGGAGCCATGCTGTCTGCACTTAACTACAACTGACATGCATTTATATTGGTTTGACAATCACAGTTCTTAGTATCAACACAAGAATTCACCCGCCTGCAGGCCATGCGGTACTGTCCCAGCTAACATGCACGATTTGACAAGACGGGTACCAAAACTCAAAAGTATCCGCGTCATTTATGAATAATATTTCCAAAATGCAAGGAATTATTCATACACTCAGGCCACCTTTCTATGCAAAAACTTCGGACACATGCAGTAGAGTACTATATAATATACCAGTATCTCACCATAGACTATAGTGTATCGTGTTACATACCGTCCGAGTTTAGTCATCGCACAGCACACCATTCCTTTTCCTTTTCGTAGTCCCAGCTAACGTGTCATCCATGACAAAGAGTTATAAGATAAAGAGAAACAAATCTCAAAATCCATCAGATTCGTGGTTTAAGCCATTTAAAATCAGAAAAGCAAACCAAGACACAAAACTCTTAAGGGAGTACAGTATTTGTGAGAAAACAAAGGCAAATGAACTGCAGTAGGTGACAGGAGTAATTAAATTAAAATTAACAAGTCTTCAGTCATAATAAAACGAAAGAAACAAAAAGATGAGTCTTTTCAAAGTATGAACACGAGAATGCATCATCCTAGCTTGGTCCCAATGCACGATTTTACAAGGCGGCCGGTTACCAAAACTCAAACTATCCGTGCCTTGTTATCAAGGTTTGGTAGCACATAATTAGAAAAAGGGAAGAGAATTAGGAGAAAGATCATTTTCCGGGAGCCAATAGATCTAGAAATGGATGCCATCAATCGGTAGCTAGGTTTGAAAGCATAAATGTCGTATCCCCCATTCAAATAGTAAATTTGCGTGAAAGATTGTCTCTCAATAAAAGTATGTCATTTCTTAATTGTTACCAAACAGATGAAGGAATGGTGGGTATAGGAAGACACGTAAAAAAGAAGGAAAGTAGAGAATGAAAAATATGTAACTTTTCTTACTAGAAAATTTATATATGTTTGGAGGAAAAGAAAATGTGTGGTGGAGATGAAAAATTAAAGAAATTGGATGTTCTTTTGTTTAGTTTATCAGGAAGAAACGAACGAAATTAAATTTGATCTTGTTCTTTGATATTCATATTTGATCCTCACATTTCTTTTCATTTGCAACCCTGGTGAAGGGCGCCCCTCCCTCCATGCCACGTCCACATTGATGCACGTTCTTTCCCTCTTACCAAACAGAGGAAAAAGACCTCTCATAAGCCATGTATGTCTTTCCGTCCTTACCAAATACACGATTAAAGTCGTTTCAACTATGAAATCGAGACTAATCTATGCCTTCAATTTTCTAATGAAACGACTAATCATTCTTTAGTAATTAAGGAGACATACTTGTTGACTTCGGCACAATGATATAGACATCTTTTATTGAATCAAAAGTTAAATCTGACAACGCTTAAGTCAACAGCCACATGAACCGATTTTGTTAGGCGAATGTCGGTTACACCCATCTTTTTTTTTATGTTTTGGTAATTAAAAATATGAGTTGCATGATCCAGATAGCCCTCCTCTCACTCATAAAATCAGGCCCGACAATTCCTTTCTAAGTGGAAAACAAGAAGTTTTTTTCAACCAGATTGAGATTGCCTTTAACCACAATGAAAATCTTACAAATAAGACTCGAACTTGAGTTGTCAGTTGCACTTCTAATGGTGGTAAAATCTTTGTTTGGATCAAATAATATCAGAGCAGAGTCAGGACTCGACCGCTGATGACCTCAACGGGTCACTACCCCCACAACGGTGGAGCCGAGGATGACGAGGGACGGGAACCGAACATCACTCGAGACGTTCGATGTGTGTTACCAGTCTGCATCCTGGCTTTAGTCAGCCACTATTCCTTTTTCTTGTTCTTGTCTCAGCAACATGTCATCCGGGAGTCAGGACAATGAGTTCTAAAGATGAAGGGAGCCACGTCTCAACATCCATAAGACTCGCGGTTTAAGCCATTTAAAATCAGAAAAGCAAAACAAGAGACAAAACATGCCCAAAAGTCTAAGGGACAGCTTTTTTTGAGCAAACCGGGCAAATGAACTGCATTAGATACCAGAGTAATTAATTGAAACTAAGTTTCCAGCCATATGTTTTGGTTTATCCACACATGCATAAGTTCATCAAGTATCAGCATCATGCAATAGAGCCTCCCAACAAGTTCCCTCCGATCTCAGTACTCAAAGGCTGCCACCCCTAAGTGCAAGCACCAGATGGAGAACGGAACCACCCTCGATGTTGTAGTCTTTCGCTGTTTTGTCATCTCCAAGCTGCTTACCAGCGTATATAAGCCTGGACAGTAACAGTACCAATGAGATGTGGTTCCGTACAATATAAGACAGACAGACCATACTTGGCATTGGCCAGCAAACGAAGATGTGGCAAGAACTGTTGTTCTACTCCACAGGACTTGAAATTATTTTCTCCAAGAACCCACCGAATCAAAAGGCTTTGATATGGACTTCAGAAAGCTTATTAAACATATGGATAACAATTCATACATAACTCTTAACAATGACATGAATTATTACAATACGCAATTTAATGGACATTGCCTGAAACGAAGAAAATCTAGTCACTGTCAGACACTAAATGGAAAATTCTATGTGCACTTTAATGACTTTAAAAAGCATGCAAACAATGGTAATATCCACTCTCGATGGACTTGACAATATCTACGCTCTATGGACTTTATGATTACGAAACTAATGTCATGATCACAAACTACCATCTAGATATTTTGTAACATACAAAGGATAAGATTAAGGCTTGATTATACAATTAATCCCTATGGTATAAAGTTTTGACAAAAAAGATCCATGTGGTAAACGTTTGTACAAATTCGTCCTTGTAGTCTTGTAGAAACAAAATGATCCCTCCATTTCAATTCCGTCATCTCGAGCTTTGGAGTAGTAACATATGACTTGTTGGGTAGAAATTTAAATCAACTCAGCATTAGGCATTAAGGGAGATGATGGAACTAGAACAGATAGACCATTTTGTTACTGTACAAAGACGAATTTGTACCAACATTTACCACAGGGATTTTTTGTTGGCGTAAGTCACTAGAATGGCAAGTTATGGAAATCTTAGCTGTAGAAATCCCTGCACTCAAGGGTGGAAATTCCTTTAGGGTCAAAGAAATCCCATGATTATAGCCGTAGATATTGTACATGCAAAGAACAGCCTCCAAAATTACCTCCTTGTATCTATATAATCATGTAATCAGTTCTGAAAAAATATATACGAAAACATCAGTTTGACATGGTATCAACGCATGATCTTGGGTTCCCTGTGTCTTGATCACGAAGGGATCTAGAGCATCCATGGCAAACTCCACCCTCTCTACTAAATCCATCCTTGACAATCTGACAACGAAAATGACAGAGGTCTTGACACGAGCCCAGACCTCGTCACCATCGCCCATCACCGATTCCCCGACAGTTCCGATAAGCATTCAGTTGGATGGTTCTAACTATGCGTTATGGTCCCAGGTTGTTGAGATGAACATCTCGGGCAAAGACAAACTGGGATATATCAATGGAGCCTATCCTCAGCCTCCAGAAACAGACCCATCATTTCGCAAATGGCGAACTGAGAACGCCATGGTGAAAGGGTGGTTGATCAACTCAATGGACTACTCTTTGGTCGTGAACTTCATTCGCTTCCCAACAGCTAAATAGGTATGGGATGTTGCTGCTACAACATACTTTGATGGATCCGACACCTCGCAGGTATATGATCTCAAGTGTCGTGTATCCCGAATGAGACAAGCAGGCGGATCTATTGAGAAATACTATAATGATCTACAAGGTTTGTGGCGAGAAATTGATTTCTGTCGCCCTAAACCAATGGAATGTGCAACTGACATACAAAAATACAACTCAATCCTACAGGAGGATAAGGTCTACACGTGTCTAGATGTACTACATGACCGACTAGATAATATTTGAAGCGATGTTTTACAACAGAAGCCTTTCCCTACAATTGAGCAGGCATATGCCCATGTTCGAAGGGAGGATGTTCGACAATCTGTGATGGCATCAGGAGTGGAGGCTGCAGCCAGTGGTGCTGTCATGGCCACCAAAGGTATGAAATATGGTCAATCACCAACATTGGTGAAATCTGGGTCATCTTCAAAACCCAGGGGTCAATCTGATGGAAGTAAGTGTACTCACTGTGGAAGTACAAAACATACACGTGATACATGTTTTAAACTACATGGATACCCAGACTGGTGGCAGGAATACCAAGCCCGAAAGAAACGAGATCCACCTGCAGCTGAAGGAGGCCCGAGTAGAGCAGCAGTGGTCACTGCCGAGTCTCGTTGTCTCTTGTTCCTTCAGCAGAACCTTCCACGTCAGTCACAGATCGAGGTAATTGTGGTCCAAGTTTTTGTAGCACTAAGTCTTGGGGTGATGGTGCCTGGATTATTGACTCTGGGGCTACGGATCACATGACATTTGATCCCAATGACTTCTCCCATACGACTCAACCAAGAAGGAGCTCAATTGCCAATGCCAACAGGGTTACATAACCAGTTACAGGGGCTGGAACTGTGCCTCTATCACCCTTTCTGTCCTTATCTCATACTCTACTTGTCCCATCTCTCTCAAATAAGTTGATGTCTTTGAGTCAGGTTAGTAGCAAGGAGAGACAAATTTGGTTGTGGCATCGGAGCTTGGGGCATCCATCATTTGTTTATCTATAGCATCTATTTCCAGATTTATTTTCAAATTTGCAGAAGGTAGACTTTAAGTGCGATACATGTATTATGGCTAACAGCCATAGAGTTTCTTATCCCATTAGCTTGAATAAAAGTAAAATTCCATTTGCCCTAATACATTCTGATGTGTGGGGGCCCTCCCCGATAACTACTTCCTCTGGTCATCGTTGGTTTGTGATTTTTGTTGACGATTGCACTCGAATGACATGGCTCTACCAACTAAAAACCAAAGATGATGTTTTCTCAGTTTTTCAAGTATTTCATGTCATGATTCGGACTCAATTCTCATCCAAGATTCAAATCCTTCGTTCTAATAATGGTGGAGAATTCATCAATCACAAAGCGTATTTCCAACAACATGGTCTCCTCCACGAGAAATCTTGCTCTCAAACACCGCAACAAAACGGTGTTGCTGAGAGAAAAAATCGGCACATTTTAGAAACAGCTTGTGCTTTACTCCTTGGAGCACAGGTGCCGAGTTGCCATTGGGGGGATGTTGTAGCTACTACAGTTTATTGAATAAATCGTATGCCTTCGAAAGTTTTACACTTTAAGACTCCCCTACAACTCCTCTCTACTCATGTTGCCTTACCTTTTGTATTGATGCTACCTCCTAGAATTTTTGGATGTGTTAGTCTTTGTCTATCTCCACAAGAATCAACGTAACAAGCTGGATCCATGTGCAGTTCAGTGCTTGTTTTTGGATATGGATCACATAAAAAAGGCTATCGGTGCTATGATCCCACTACCCATCGTCTCAATATCACTTTGGATGTTACATTCCTTGAGTCTGACACCTTTTATCCATCATTGGTATCCAATTATTCTCTTCAAGGGGCGACTCATATTGAAGAGCAAAATTGGATGATGGCTCCTGGAGGTGAGAATGGAACTGAAAATATAGAAAGCGAACTGCATGATGCAGTACCAAACAATGAACATGCAGGTTTGACACTACAAGATGCAGTACCGGACAATGAACATGCAGATTTGACACTACAAGGTGCAGTACCAGACAATGAACATGCAGAAAATGAAGAAACTTAAAATACATAACCCCCTCTAGTACCCGAAGATTCTCCTCCTGGGAATATTCCTGAGGTAAGTACTCACACTACACCTTTACATACTAATTCTTCTGCTGGTTATGTCTTGCCTTTCAGACACAATCGTGGGAAGCCACAGAATAGATACTTACCAGATGAGGAAGACAGAAGGTCCAAGTATCCAATTGCAAATTACGTGTCTACTCAAAATCTATCCAAGCCTCTTAAGACTTTTACCCAAACACTATCCTCCTGCCATATTCTCAGTTAAGGCTGGACAACCGGAAATCTGGTCGGACCGAATTTTCGGTTGTAATTATTTGGAGGACCAGACCAGTCTAATGCGGTCCGGACCGGTTTCATTTTTTCCATTTTTTTTCATTTAAAAAAAATTAGGTTAATTTCGAAGGGGGAATGTCATATAAAAATGTAGAGTTTTAGTTTAGGTTAAAACTATACTTTTTAAGTTTGTAATTTGTATTAAAAAAATATTTTATTAGACAGGACCGTACCGCAAATCCGGTCCGATTTTGTGGTCCGGTCCGGTCTGCGGTCCAGTTTTATTCAACCCTATTCCCAGTAGTGTTGAAGAGGCTTTATCAGATCCAAAGTGGGCACAAGCGATACAAGAAGAACTGTAGGCTTTGCAGAAAAATAACACCTGGAAGTTGGTCTCACTACCAGAAGGGAAGAAGACAGTGGGATGCAAATGGGTGTTCTCTATAAAATACAAGGCTGGTGGGTCCATCGATCAATACAAGGCGAGACTCGTGGCAAAGGATTTTACTCAGACGTATGGCGTAGATTATTTGGAAATTTTCTCACCAGTAGCCAAACTGAATACTGTTAAAGAGTTTTATTCTCTTTTGCAACAAATTTGGATTGGCCACTACACCAGCTCGATGTGAAGAACGTCTTTCTTCATGGTGATCTTGACGAGGAAGTATACATGGACCTTCCACTAAGATATGCGGGATCTTCCGAGACCAAGATTGTATGTAAATTGGAGCAAGCATTGTATGGGTTGAAACAATCACCCCGGGCATGGTTTGGGCGTTTTAGTACAACTATGAGAAAGTATGGTTATCACCAAAGCAATTCTGACCATACACTATTCCTGAAACACCAACAAAACAAGATGACAACCCAAATAGTCTACGTAAATGACATGATAATTACGGGGGATGATGCAGAGGAGATCTCTAGGCTGCAAGGGCAATTGTCTACGAATTTGAAATGAAGAACCTGGGAGGGCTGAAGTATTTTCTGGGAATAGTGGTGGCAAGGTCACAAAAAGGCATATTTCTCTTCCAACGAAAAATGTACTAGATTTACTGTCAGAAGTGGGGCTATTGGAGTGCAAACCTGTGGATACGCCAATTGTCCAGAATCATAGGCTTGGAGAACATTCAGACCAGGTGTCAGTTGATAAAAGAAGGTACCAAAGACTAGTGGGTAAGCTCATCTACCTCTCTCATACACGCTCAGATATTGCATATGTCGTAAGTGCAGTAAGCCAATTTATGCATTGTCCTAGTGAGGATCACATGGGTGCAGTAATTCAAATCTCCGCTATCTAAAGTCATCACCAGCAAAAGGGTTGATGTTCTCCAAGAATGACCATCTGAATATTGAAGGGTACACAGATGTGGATTGGGCAGGGAACGTCTTGGATAGAAAATCTACTTTTGGCTACTTTCCATTCGTGGGAGGCAACTTAGGGTGCGTTTGTGTACCAAAATTTTACCTCATCTAAAATTTTAACACAATTAAATATTACAATATATTCTCTCTCTCTCCATCAAATCATTACTATTTACTACAAAAAAATATAAAAAATTATCTCTCTCTTCACTTTTTCACTAAACCTAATACCTAAAATTTTAACAACACTAAAATTTTACAACACAAACACAACCTTAGTTACATGGAGGAGCAAGAAGCAGAAGGTAGTAGCTTTGTCCAACGCTGAAGTTGAGTTTCGAGGTATGGCTAAAGGACTCTGTGAGCTCCTCTGGCTTAGAAGATTGCTAACTGAAATTGGTTTTGCTCCTAGCTCTCCAATGAATCTGTTATGTGATAGCAAGGCTGCAATTGACATATCCCATAACCCAGTCCAACATGATCACACCAAGCATGTGGAGGTGGATCGACATTTCATCAAACATAACTTGGAGGAAAAGATCATTAAGTTTCTATTTGTTAAGTCGGAAGACTAGCTGGCAGACATACTTAGGCAATTTCAAGTAAAAAATTCTATGACTCACTCGACAAGTTGGGCATTAGAGATATTTACGCACCAACTTGAGGGGGAGTGTTGGCGTGAGTCACTAGAATGACAAGTTATGGAAATCTTCGCTGTAGAAATCCCTACACTCAAGGGTAGAAATTCCTTTATTCAAGGGTCAAAGAAATCTCATGATTATAGCCGTAGATATTGTACATGCAGAGAATAGCCTCCAAAATTACCTCCTTGTATCTATATAATCATGTAATCAGTTCTGAAAAAATATATACGAAAACATCTGTTTGACATCTTTTGGTCAAAACATTATACCACAGGGACTGTTAGTATAATTATGCCTAAGATTAATACGACAAAAAAGCACAATTCATATCCTATGAACACTACAGCTTACTCCTTCCACCACAAGAATAAAAAGCATGCCATCCATAACCTAAAGATTCACCCTACCCACAAATCCTAGAGGGGAAAAGACCAAAGCCAAAATATCACTCAACTCCTTCTCCGATAACACACCCACAATACCATGCCAGGGCCATTTCAAAAGCTATGTGCAAGACACTCCACTGATTCAACTTCTTTTTTTCTCTGATATCAAAAGAATCCACTGATTCAATTTCTGACAGGGATTCAGGAGGACACCAACTCAATGCATTAGTCAACAGAGAAGGACCTGATCAAAGAAAAGACTACTGATTTCAAAATAGCATTTTCTTAAGACTCCCGCATATTCGTTATATGAACAGAGATTCTCAATACTAGAAAAACAAAAAGATCAAATTGTTTCAAAAAAGATGTGTCCATAGAAAAAAAAAATACCAAAGTATTTAGAATCAAGTTATGTAAGACATACAAGTACAGCTAGGACTACTTACTCTAATAAAGCATAGCTTGCAATGAACAAAGGCGTAATATTAGTACACTCGATCAGAAAATATTACAGGACAAAGAAAAGCAAACCTTTGCTGAACTGGAGGAATTCCTTCTTTTTCCTCAACCCGTTCCTTGACCCGATCAATGGTATCAGTTGGTTCAATATCAATCTCAATTTCTTTTCCAGTGAGAGTCTTCACCTTAATCATAGTTCCTCCCCGAAGCCTCAAAACTAGGTGAAGTGTCGACTCCTTTTGGATGTTATAATCAGCAAGAGTTCTACCATCTTCCAATTGCTTGCCAGCAAAAATCAGTCTCTGCTGATCTGGAGGGATACCTTCCTTGTCCTGAACAACATATGTCAAATTTAGAACTTTATTTTCCCTCTTGGGGCGCACAGAAGATTTCATATGTGCAATCTAAATACGAAATTCAAAGTTGACTTGACCTGCAATTACCAAACCACAAGAACATAGATTTCAGTTTAATTAGCAACCTATGAGCAGAAATTATTATGACTGGATCTTAGACAAAGATAAGTAGAAAATATTAAGTCAAGATACTATTTTGGAGTCTCTACGGTTGCTCCAAAGGCCCAATAAAAAGAACAATAAATTCAAAGTTGGATTTGGGCATTGCCCAAAAAAAAAAGCAAGGGTATTTTCATTTTCCCCCACTGTTTCACCAAAGTTAAAAGCACTATATTCACAAAAATTGCAAGTTCCAACTTCATAGGTCACCAAAACCATCACAGCAAAAACCGGAAAAGAATGAAAAATTATAAGCCTACCGCACCACGAGGAGCAAGGCAAACCGAAATTCAGACAAAAACCTAATCTCAACCCGTACATCCCCTCTTCTTCACCAAAAACACAAATTGGCAATTAAATAAATCTCATCCATCAACTAAAGAAGCAAACATTTTCCACGGAAAAATCTCCGGGATACGAAAGATTGGAAAAATACCTGAATCTTGGCTTTAACATTATCGATGGTGTCACTGCTCTCGACCTCGAGAGTGATTGTCTTCCCGGTCAGCGTTTTCACAAAGATCTGCATCTTCTTCTGTTTCGTTCTTTGTTTCTCGATAAACAAAAGACCGAAAGTTCTTTTGGACTATGGAGTCTCGGGCCGTGCGTTAGCTCTGACTTTGAGCGTGTGGGGATATATTATTCACAAAATTTGGGCATTTTCCCCCCTCCTGTGTGGGTTGTATGCCGCACAACTTGCGATTGGGATTCGATTGCTTTTGATTGGGCCCGGCTCGTATTATTCCTCTCATCCCTGTCAAAGTTGATTTGGTTTACATGCAGGAATTGGATATCGATTTTTAGTTAGATTTTGACGTCTTTTTTTGGGAAAAATTCGATATTTTCTCTTTTGAAGCAAAAATTTTATGATTTGGATTAATAGAATAATTTGTTTAAATAAACATTTTGTTCACTTTTAATATTCCATTCTATGGAGAAGGTAATGGATGATAAGAAATCAAGAATACTATATAATCACAAAGGGTGACATCAAGAACTGCCTCAAAACATTAATACTTTTGAGTATTTAAAATTAGGCTAAATTATTCCATTAGTCTCGATAGTTTATAATTTTTCGGTTTAGTTTCTTGGTTAATTTTTTTCTCACAAAAGAAAGAGACAAAAACCTATCTTAAAGACTCAATTAAAAAAACATGTAAATCAGACCGTAAGAATAATGCCCTAAAAATTATTTATCTGAATAATAGTTATTTATATGTCACGGGTTCATCTAAAAATAAATTTTACCAAAAGGTATGACCCTCCACTCTTTAAAAAAATATTAAATAAATAACTTGAAAATACAAAAGAAATAGACAAAAACTTATCTTAAAGACTCAATTAAAAAAACGTGTAAACCATATAGTAAGAATAATGCCCTAAAAATCATTTATCTGAATAATAATTATTTATATGTCACAAGTTTATATTTGTTTATTGGGTAATATGTTGTGACATAAAATGTTACACAAATATTATTGAGTGACATTATAGAAAAACCACGTCAATGATTAATGAATCAAAGGCGAAAAGTATGACTCTTTGATTCCTTGTTCACTTGATATTTTATTTTAAACCAAGGTACATATGGATGTACGATAGGTTTATACTCGTCGTGCCTCTATTTAATAAGATGATGGACTTCGTCATTGAGGTAATAACCTTAAGCAAACGAGTGAGTGCAATGTAAGAGTACATGCACTGAACAAGATCAAATATGAATACCTTATGAAAGTGATCACTGATGTTGAGAAGATATTCAGCACAATTGGTTTATTGTATCCTTAGACCTGAGAGGTTTATACGGATCTATATATTGTGTACTTGTGCTTTAGCTGAGTCATTTGGTGATGATCTTTCTAGGTCAAAAATTCCAGATAATATTGGGTCTTGTACATAATAAATGTGTTTGTATAAATGCTCAATAAGGAATCCACCAATCTCTTGATGAGACAATATATTCAATATATCTGTATATGGTTAGACTATAAAAGAATCCATTGGTTAATAGTATTTTGTGAAAAAAAAATTCGAAATTAATATCTTATATATTTATTTGTTAAATTATTTTGGAAACAATTGATAATCCAACAAGTTACAGATTGTTAATTGAGAATTATATAAGTTAGAGACTTAATCGGTGATACGATTTCGGTCCTATTGACTCATGTTGAATATAATATGGTGGAAAGATAAACAAACAAATAATTGTTAACAGAAGATATTTCACAAATCAATCTCAAATACTTAGGGTAAATTGTGCTATGTTAATGGACATAATCACAATTAGTAGAAGCCTAAAATTTAAAATAAAAGAATATAAGGGAAATAATAGAAAAAAATTTACACGAGATCCTACTACTGAGATCTGAGGTCTCTAGCGATCTCATGCTATATCATAGTTAGGGTTTAGAAAAAGAATATACGATATTTTTTTCTTGACAGTTGACCTTTATGAATTTGAGAAACCTTGTGGCGACTGTGAGACGTGAAAATGAAGAAGACAAAATATTTGAGTTGCTCAATTGTGAAATCAAAAGCTCAAAGTGTGAGATCAACAATATCTGAAGATTATCGAAGATTAAAGATTCAATTGTAAACAAAGTTCAAGATCGTTTGTCAAATCAAGTAAGTAGTAGACATTCTGCAGACAAACTTTCACTAACAAAATAATTTAGCCTTAGATTTTAGCGCAGTCTCAATTTTTGGTGGCAACGTGAAGAAGAGTTCCAAACTTTCGCAGCCATGGTTTCAGACGTCAGTTATGATGTCATGGAGCCCGAGTTCTCCCTTGGACCTTTTAAGAGGAGCCCAGAAACAGCCCAGGTGGTAATCCGAACCCATCCTAAGGATTGCCATTCAAGCTCAGGCCTGACGCCCACGCTCCCACCGCTCTTTTTCAGAACCAAAAACTCAGGTATTAAAAGCAAATCGCGAAAAAGCAGCGTAGGTGTTTCCATATTTTTCTCAAATTTATCTCAAAGGGTTTCGGCCCCTAAATCCAATTAATTGAGGACAAACGGGCATGTGTGATGCAAAATAGTTGCTGAGTACTAAGCTTGGGTTCAGTAAATATAGGCTTAATTGGGGCTGGATTAAGGCCCTCTACATTTCAACCCTCATATAATTAGAGTTCTATCTTTTATACCGTAATTAAAAGAAGGATTAACTATCTATTTGGTCCTTTAGTTTTGATTTCATTTAGTAAATCATCCTTAGATTTTTAAATTAATTATAGAGGTTTCTAGATTTATAATTTTTATCAAATGAGTTCCGTTAACCTTTCATCCACAAAATTAACCATTTATAAATCATCTCCAATCATAAATTAATATGTATCACTCAAAATTAATGTTATGTGACTTTAATTTTTTTTTCTAATTTTTAAATTGTATTTTGCTTTTTTTAAAATAATCTACATAACTATGTTTGTTTTATTTTTTTTTGTTTATTTGGCTGATGTGACATGTATTGTTATATGGCTTGGAATTTTTAATTTAAGTTTTTTAGTTTGTTTTTCTATAATTCTTAAACTGTGTTTTGCTTTTTTAAAATAATTTACATACTTTTTGTTTGTTTTATTTTTAAAAAATAAATTATAGGGGTTAACTTATGGACGAGACTAAGGGTGCGTTTGAAGTGTAAAATTTTACACTTCCTAAAGGGGGTGTTTGGGGTAGAAATTTTCATCCCTCAACATTTCTACACCATCATAAAATAATTTTTCTCTCATCATCAAACTATAAAATAATATTATAATATTCAATTAAATCTTCAATCTCTTCACTTTTTTATCAAATTTTATAAAATATCTTTATTTTTTCACAAACCTCAATATTTCAACATTTCCAACCCCCAACATTGTTACATTCAAACGCCCCCAAAATTATAACACAATAAAAAAATTACAATATAATCTCTCTCTCATCATGACATCATTACTTTTTACTATAATAAATATTAAAAATTATCAATCTCTTCATTTTTTTTATCAAATTCAATATCCTAAAATTTTAATATTTCTAAATTTTTAACATTCAAACACACCCTTAAAGTCATCCGAACCTAATACATATGAATGGGTATTATAAATTTCCCTCTTTGCCAAAAACAAATCTAAACACGATATATGAAAAGAGTCGAAATTCAAGTATTGAATGGATACTTGACCTAAAAAAAAACACTATGATCAAGTTCCAAGTCTCTCTCTTTCTTTTGCTTTTTTTGCCCTTAAAGGATGAACATAAAATGGACCTTTTTATACTCTTTGTCATATATGGTGAGAGCATATCGACTTCGTCATCACTCATCGTAAGCGATTTCAACGACATTAAAGTTTGTGTCCTCAAATTTATTGTGCACTTTAATGACCTTACAGCTCCCTCGATCCCAGGAACTAAAGATAAATACAAAGGAAAAAAAAAAGAAAAGAAAAAGAAAACTCTTTTAATTCTTTAATACAAATGCAAATCCATGACTATGAGGAAAAGCATTGAATTACGACATCTAGGTGGTATTTGTTTGTGAAAATATTAGGATTTTAGAAATTTTAAGTATTAAGATTTGTGAAAAAGTATAGTATTTTATGAAAAATTGAGGAGAGAGAAAATTTAATTAAATAATATAATATTATTTTATAATTTAATTAGAAGAAAAATATTATTTTATAATTGTTTGAAAATATTGAAGATTAGAAAAATCGAGAAACAAACGCCCCATGCCTACCAATTGCAGCGAGATTCAAGTTTGTTCTTTACTTCGAACTTACCTCAAATTCAAATTGAATTCATTTTTTTAGGCGACTGATAATTTACATATGCAGAAGGTCACGATTTCGTCATCGCAAGAGAGAAGGGGGAGGGGGGGGGGGGCGTTTTCAGAGTATTAAATGGTACATTGAAGACCTTTTATGGCGGATCTTAAATACTTGCACCTTCCTTTGCCTCAAGAGCATTTGCGTAATAAAAACACCAAACTAAATGCGGCCGTAGAATTGTATTTATTTTCAGAGTAAATACGAGTCCCTCTGTACGCGTGTAGAAATTAAATTTTCTTGACCATGAAAACAAATGTAATTAATGTTGAGAGGGACAGAAAGACAGAGACAAGGGGAAAACGAAAAAGGGGAGTATCTTTATGTTGGTTTATCCTTTTCCTTGTATATCCCTTTCATGTGCGCACAAAAAACAATCAAGAATCAATAGTCGGACTGCAATAATGGCTGTTATTAGGGAAATGTGATTAAACCTCAAAAGGACAAGTGCATTTTGTTAGATCATATGTCATGTCCTGTCCTCAAATCAGTCACTATTGGCTTCCCAACGTATAACCTATAAAACCTGGACCGTCAGAAGGAAAAAAAAAAAAAAAACTTTTGCATGCAGTTTTAATTGGGTCTTAGTGTAATCAAATTCGTGAGGTTCGGTTAAGGTGTTTTGTGAAGATTTTTTGTGTTTTGAAAATTTTTATGTGATGTTAACTTTATTAATATGTGTGTTGTAGTTATATTTATGTGGTGTGAAAAATGATGTTTGGTTGTAAAATCTTGATGATTCAAAAAAATTTGAAGATTCTTTATAAACGAACAGGTACTAGATGAAAATTTGCACTAAGAATGCATATCGACCGTGGCATCACATGCATGAGAAGCATACACTCATGCAATTCGGAAAAATATATATACAAAAAGTAGTAAATATTGTAGGATCTATACACTATCCATATCAAATTTGGTAAGATCAACATATTATGTTGTATCCAGAGGCTGATCTAGCGAGGGGCGATGGGGAACAGCCGCCCCCCATCGCCCCAAAAATCTCAAAGAAAAAAATTTATTTTTTATTTTGTTAATAGGGGCCGCCCCCCTTAGGAAAACAAAACATGCTCAGTGTGCCCTTTTTCTAATTGGACGGTGAAAGCAAGCGCACTGAGAGGGATAGAGATAAAGAGAGAGCTTGTATGTTTTTTTGTTTGAGGAGGAGAAAGCGAGAGCAAGCGGTCCAGTGAGGCATCGGCTAAGCTTAGGCCTTAAGAGGTAAGTTTTCCAAAATATTTAACCGATATATCTATTCCTTGGTACCTCGGGCTCAGGTTAAGTTTCTTTGACCGTGTAGCTTTCTGATTTTTTATTGGATTTTCGAATATTTTGGTGTAGTTGGGAAAAGGGATTTTGGGTATGAAATATTGTTAACGGGAGAATTTGTCAATGGATGGATATTTTTTGAGACACGCATATGACTTTGAAGTTTTGGTTTTTCTTATATATTTCTGAGCGTTTGCAAAATTTTCTGGAATTCTTTATTTTACTTTATCTTGCGGGGTGGAGGTTTATTTTGTCAAACAATGAACTTTGAAAAGAAAACTTAATAAATGCGTAGAGATCCAAGGACCACTTTTTTAGGTTGAAAAATTATGAATTTCACTCTGATTGTTGAAAGCTTCTCTGTTTCTGGTATGTAAGAGTTCGTTTCCAAAATTTGGTTTCAAAGTGTGTTTCAGGTACAACTTTCCTCCATTTGTCAATTTTAATTTTGATTATATATATGTATGAAATGATCGAGGTTTGCTGTTGTTCACTACCGTGCTGACTTTAGAAATACGAAAATTCTCGGAATCATGTGTTTTTTTCCATGGCTTATTGTTTTTCCCTGTCTGCAGGAGGTGAAAACCAAGGTCAAAAAGTTGTTGCGGCCACTTATCTTAAGAATTTCACTAAGCATAGTATCAACAACAATGACAGTACATCCTTGTCAAAAGTAAGTATGGAGTTCAAGGACTAGCTCATGCAAACTTTGCTTCTAGTAGAACCAGCAGTACTAAAAGTTTTAGTTGAAGTGGTATGTGAATTCTTTGATATCTTGTCATACAAACTTTTTTTAAGCATCTTTACCCCTTTATCTAAGCTTTTGATATTTTGGCAGTTCCGGGTCATTGTTGTGGCTGAATTTGTGAAGCAGAATTTATGGCCTGAACTCATACCTGATCTGCAGTCGGCTATCAAAGATAGTAATCTCGTTAGCAATGGTACAATTTGTAAATGGAACACCATGAATGTCCTTACAGTCCTTCTTGCGCTTCTTCGACCTTTCCAGGTGCTTGACCTCTGCTTATTCAGAAACTAACTTGCTAAGATCCTATAGGAATTATAATGCATAGTCAATTTCTTTACACCCTCTTAGATTGCATATAGTTGACTGATTGACTCACTTGGACACAATTTGAAACTTTAAGTTGATACTATCACGAAGATCAATGTATGGAATAAAGAGAAATTGGCAAGGAAATCCATGTGCTCCTAAAGCATACTTTTGGGAAGGTCTAAAATGCAGCTATGATGATTCTAATCCTCCTAGAATCACATCCTTGTAAGTTGATTAAGGTATAAACTTTATGACTTTCCAACATATTTTAAGGTAATTAACTAACTGTAAACCTCACATTTTTCAGGAACTTGTCCTCAAGTGGATTGATGGGAGTTATTTCTGATGACATATCAAATCTCATAATGTTACAAATACTGTAAGTATCAGCAACTGTTCACGTGATCAAATAAGTTAGGAACACAAAGATGATGAAGATTGTTGTATCAATGCACCATGTGTAGCCATAAATATTAAATTTTATTATTTGCATATTTCAGGAATTTATCAAATAATAGCTTAAATGGATCAGTGCCTTATTCACTTTCACAATTGCCACACTTGAAGGTCCTGTAAGTTCTGTGGACTAAAAAAACTCATACTACAAATTTGTTGGCTATAAAAGCCGGAACATAATCACATTCTTAATTTTACAGAAACTTAGAACGAAATCAGCTCACTGGTTCAGTTCCACTTGAACTCATTGAAAGATCAAACGATGGCTCTTTATCATTAAGGTATGCTTTTGTCAGAGATCACCTTTATTTTCGCAATTTCATTTTTACATCGTCATTTTTAATGTTTTTAATCTTTAATTTTCGATATTTTAATTCTAGGACATTTTTTTACATTACATAGGAAAAAAAAAATTTGTCATTTCGCCTTATGTGTTCGCCCCCCTTCAAATTGGATCCTGGATCCGCCACTGGTTGTATCTATATTTAAATTACATGATATAATTTCGATACATAATTATAGAGAATTATGATCTCAAAATATATTATATCATATAAATATTAAGTAAAATCGGGACCATAACAAATTATGTTCTTTTAAGGTGATCAGTAATGTGGTTCAACCGGTTGGTTCTTTAGAAGAAGTTTTAATAAATTATTAGTTAAATTCGTTCTAAGTAGCTTATAAACTATATAAACATCAAACCGAAAAAATAGGTGGAATCATGATTTTCCATGTTTTTTTTTTTAACTTTTCATAACTATGTTTTAAATAAATAAATAAATAAAAATTAAATAACGTTGTTGGGCAGATGGATTATGAATGTCCCTGCAAAAGTCAAAACTCCTGTGAGCAAGTGACCAAAAGTCCCGAGCCCAGCAGTGAGTTTTCAGAAATAATGGATCATTGATATCATTTGGCACCATCTCTTTTTCAGAAATAATGGATCATTGATATCATTTGGCACCATCTCTGGCTATATATATTATAGAGCTTCACAACCAAACTGCAAGTCGTCTGTCGAAAGAAGACGACAAAACCAACTTCAATGAGGTTTCATAAATGCAAATTGGATGGATGCTATTCTCGACCAAGCGGGAGTTTGTTGTTTTGCTACATGCTTTAACGTTTGACTCTCTCTCTCTCTCTTTCTTTTTTTAGTCCAGGTAAAATGCCCCGTACACCTCCAACTACTTACCCCCGGTAAGATAAAACCAGAAACACCACGTAAAACCTCCATTACTTTCCCTACAACGTTCTATCAGTGCTAAAAAGAAACGACGAATTTTATTAGAATAACAGAAAATTGTTTTCGCCAAAATTATTCCTCTTCATAAAATTAAGTTTTCCTGATCAAATGTCATAAATCAAGTAAAGGTAAATGTCAAAAAACAATAATAAGGTAGTGAATACTGATAAAAATGGTAGTTTAAAACAATAAATTTGCAAAATCAATATGTGATATTTCGAATACTACAAGGAGTGAGAGAGGAGAATGAATGAGAGATGAGTTCTATAAGGGTCAAGTCCCACATTGAGATCTTACTAGGTTGAACGGAGCTTTATAATGATTTAATGGGTTTCAAGAGCAACATTGACTAGTTCTTTTGAAATCAAAGCACAGATGTGATTAATATTTATCCTTATCCTTGGGTCGTTACACAATAATTAGAGGGTGACAATAAAATCTCATAGGCTCATATTGATCTATTCCAATTTTATCACATTTGATAAATTTATTGCGATAAACTCAAAAAAGACTAGAAAACTTACTCCTCAACCTTCTAAGGCTGTGTTTGCAACCAAAATTTTACTCAAAATTTTATCTCTCTCCTAATAAAATACTCCAATATAATCTCTCTCTTCCATAAAAAAATATAAAAAATTACAAAAACTATAAAATATTACCTCTCTCTTCACTTTTTCACTAAACCCAATACCAACACTAAACCCAATACCAAAAATTTTACCACACAAACCCACCCTAAAGATAAACTTAAAAGAGACTAGATAGTTTACACCTCAACCTTCCAAATAAGTCACCTTTATAACCTCTGATCACTAAGACAACTCAGCAAGGGTTAGGTATACTTTTAATCCACTTAAAGAATTGTGACTAATGCCGAGTTGGTTGTATATTGGACTTTTCTTGATTACCAAAAGAGAAAGAAAAAAAATAATATTTCTTAATCATATTTTTAATGGCATTTAATGCAGCCATTTACTTGCAGGCTCCTCTCTTCTTGAATTCTCCTCCCCGACTCGTTCACTACTCCCCGTCAATAAATGCACCAGTTAATTACACTATAATTAATCAATTTAAAATTAATTGTACAATTACACGAGGAAATAATACCTGCACATATATAAATAGCTCTATTTATTCCAAAGAAACCCATCTCTCTTTCTCTCTCTCTCTCTCCCTCTGCAAAGGAAAACCAAAAGCTTTGCGGAGGAGCCTCAGAAATGGCTGCTGACGTGAGCACTCTGATTCGCGTCTTGACTGGGTATAACGAGGAGGATCAGCATCGGACGGTGGGGAATGATTCGACCGGTGAGAAATCTACAGGTCTGATTACTCACGACCTGCTTGGCGGGTCCTCCTCCTCCTCCTCCTCCTCTTCCTCTAAGTTTGTTGACTCCCAGGAATTGGACCTCGACCTGGAGGTCCCTAATGGCTGGGAAAAGCGTCTAGACTTGCAGGTTTGTCCATTTTCTCATACTGGTCCGTTTGTTTCTCCCGGTAAACGACATTTTCGATACTTTTCTCGCGAAAAATTAGTGCCCCCGTACTGTGTCGCGCAATTCACAATTGTTCTTTGTTCGTGATTGGTCTGCCATGTGCTTTTCCTTGGAGCTTCTTTCTCTTATTTGTAGTCCTGTTAATTGCATAGGTCTAATTTTGGGTTTTTGCCTCGTTCATGCATACTGCAGATATTGATTGTTTAGGTAATTGGTTGCTTTGAAAGTTTCAAGTTTGTCTGATTGTTCTCTGTTCGGTTATGTGGGAATTGGAGGAATAGTTAGAAGAGAAAGTTCACTAGCTTCCATCCTTATTATTTTCTCAATCATATGCAGAGCTCGACTCATTAGGTTGGCCGTCGGCGAGCCAGCGCTGAGCTCTGTGATTTAGGATACAGCACGAAAAGTAATAACATTTTTTTTCAAAATTTGGAGAATAGTTTGTCAGTCTGCAGCTAAACAGAATCCGTAAATTGCTAACCATTTGTATGTTGAACCCATCTAATTTTTGTTTCTTGAACTTTATTACCGTGTTTAAACGAGCATAAAGATTTTCAATATTACTGTTATGAAGATCGTGCGGATCTTCATTAGCCATTAATTCCATGTTGGTCGCCAATGCTCTGCCTCTTCCAATGGCACTCTGCCTTGTCTAGCAGTTGCTTCTGTATCGTAATTAAATGCCACTTCTTCTCGTTCAGCCTCTCTCTATCTCTAATAAATTCTGACTTCTATTTGAGTAATCTATCATTATTTGGGAGAATCTTAAAATGGAAGGTCTTTGTTTGCAAATTTCTTGTTTAAATTATAATTTAAATGCCATAAACTAATACTCTACTTGTATTATTCTTTGAACTTATAATTGTTCCAGTCAGGGAAGGTCTACATACAGAGATGCTGCACCTCAAATTCATCCTCAATCTCAGAACACAAGCACCAAACCAATCCAACAGTTCCAAAGCTACAAGATTTGAATTTCCCACCATCGCCATCAAGGCTCACATTAAATCTTTTTGAAGAAACTTCTTTGGATCTAAAGTTAGTGTCACCGTCGTCGTCCCCGAATAATTATCAGAGTGTATGCACTCTTGACAAGGTGAAATCAGCCCTTGAGAGGGCAGAGAAAGAGCCAATCAAGAAGAGAGGGTCATTTTTGAAGTCATCGTTGTCTCCTTCATATTCTTCGTCATCCTCTTCGGTCAGAGAATCACAAGATGAAGATCACGAAGATCAATTGGTATCCTCACCGGTTGCTGCTGGGTGCCCTCGTTGCTTATCTTACGTGTTGATAACAAAAAACAACCCAAAATGTCCTCGGTGCAGTTCGGTTGTCCCAGTGCCGATAATGAAGAAACCTAGGATTGATCTCAACATATCCATTTGAGTGATCAAAGAATATTGTCTGTGCTTACATCAATATTTTTGGTTTTGTATATGATCGATGAGATTAGGGTTTATGAAATATATTCTAATTATTAAAACAAAGTTTGTACATGTTAAAAGGATGGTGGTTTTGGCATTATAGATGATATAAGCTTGATTCCTTCAGAATCATTCTCTGCTGTCTTCATAATTTATCTCTTTTTACTCAAATCTCCTGCTTCACTGCTTGTATAGAGAAATTTCTAAATGTTGGATGCCAATGTGAAACATCTATTTGCTTCTTAGATCTTTTGGAAGTACAGTGGAGAGGCTTGAAATTTGTTGGATGAGATATTACGAGTGTAATTGTCTAATAGCCTGGTACTTAGCTGTTAAAAGACTGTAAGGGACTCATGGGTACTGGCTTGTAAAGAAGAAATTGCAACTCCTCTGACTCTGCACATTGCATACGTACTACGTTCAAAGGGGATATGCAATTCCTTGTGGCTGTGGCTACTGGCTACGGCGGGAGTTAATGCACTTCTTCATACGCGTTGCCACAGTTGTAACAGCCAGCCGAAATCTTTATCCACTTAAGTGGCCCACTTTCGAAGTTTCCCATATCTCTCTAGAGTGACTTGTAGTCTTGTATATGCCAGAGTACATTGAATGCAGACCATTCACCTTCAACTATCCAGACAATTAACTGCAAAATTAAGCCTATTCATTATAAAACTGATCGGGTACTTGGGACTATTCAATCTTCCACGTTTGTGTACTGCTCTCCTAAAATATATAATACTTGGTTGATCATCTGGGCGTTGACATGAAGCCCTCTCCTTTGCCTGCCACAAAATTCCAACGATTTGAAACAAACACATTTTCCACATTCGGAGGTGTTGTTATAGGTTTGGTGGGTAGTCGCTGAAGAGCGCTTGGCATAGTATATCCGGCAGAGTACTCTTCATTTGTTTCTCGTAGATTTGGGTTGATTAGGATACTCTCCATCTTAATGTCTAAACAATTCAAAGAGAGATAGATTACAACAGTTAGACTTCATTGTATAACTCATAGTATTCGAAACTTTACATAAACATCGTTAAATGGTGTAAGATCTACGTGTTGTTTCTATCTAAATTAAACCATTCCAAATTAGAAAATTAGTTGACGTACATAGTATAAATTATACTAACAAATGTCAAAGGGAGTAGACAAAAATTAGAAAAGAGTCTCATCAATAATTTACCTTTGGTGGATTTCCTGACAAATTGAAAGGGTAGGGGCAAAATGAAGAGAATTTAGGTTACCGTGAATGAATAATACATTAACCTGGCTTTGCAGTCGGAATAAATAGGTTGTAAAACCAAGAAGTTGTACTGCAAAAGACAACTTTCTGGAACCGACCAATTTAAAATGAAGAATTCCCAATAGAGATATAAGACGTATGGCCTAAAGACGGAACGCCATTTATCTTAGATTGCGACTTTTATCCATGCAATTTGATTTTTATGAATTTAAAGCTCCAAACTTTTGGGCCATTCTCTGCCTGCTTAGGGGCCTAAACTCACATGGTTAGGGCAAAATACCAGTTTCCATCCATCTCTACTACTGGCTTTCTTCTCTGGATTATAAAGGGATAGGATAGAGATGTACGAAATTATGGTTGTGCCCTAAATGTTTGAAAAGAGCATCCACCTACGCTCCGTCAAACTGATGCGTTTAATAGATGCTGCATGAAGCTAATTATGGCCATTTACTAGCCCAATTCATTAATATACCTAACAGACAATAAATGAGAATTTAATTTCCTCAATAGTCTTTTAATTTTTCCACCTACCTTCTCATATGCTTTAATGTTTATTTTCTCTAGGGAATTTTTTTTTTCGGAATTGTATCTGTCTTGTCGGCCTACCAATAAATCGACAGGATAAACCAGTTCCTAATTTGTCTCAATTTGGTTTTTTAATATGAACTCACGAGTAGTTTAAGAACAAAACTTGTTGTACTCCTCCTAATTAGCTTGCGAAGTAAAGCGCCCAAATACATGCTTTCCTTCTTTGGGTCAAGAATTAAACACAAAACACAACTTGCTCACTCTACTTTCATGCCTAAGACCAGTCCATTCTGATGCCTTTTGCTTCCACGAACATGCAAAATTCTTGGTGAAACTGATAGGGTATATTTGAATAGGGTTATGACATGGTTAGGACTTAGAAGGATTTAGACCAAGTTTCCGTATGTAGAGTCCTTCCAAATTGGTTAAGACTAAAAAATATCTCACAAGAGAGTAAGTATATGTAAGACAGACAGACAGACGGCCTAGCTCCGTCTGCCCTGAATCCACTCCATAGAGAAAGATGGCGGGAGTGAAACTGCAATAGTCTTGACCAGAGCTAGAATCTTCGTGCAATTTAAAAATAAAAAGGGGAAGAAAGATTTGCAATGAAAAATAATACAACTACTTCATATTCTCCTGGTAGGTGAGCTATTAAGTGAGAGTGCCAGAAGCTTCAGATTTCTTAGAAGTTACGGCAGGATATGCATGCAAGTTGCAAAGAAGGATCGAGACATGTGAGACATCTTGTGGAACATAGTTAAATTTATAAGTAAAGTAACTTTGAGTATTTAAACTATCAAGCAAATTATAAATATGGTTATAAACTATTAATTTTAACATATTGAGTCCACGAACTATCAAATTTTATCAATTTACGTCCTGAACTAAAATCTGACTTTCAAAATCGTACCGCGTGACTCAAATCTGATGATTTTGAGTGTCAGATTTTAGTTTATGGCGCAAATTGATAAAATTTGGTAGTTTGTGGGCTCAATGTGTCAAGTTTGATACCCTATTTGTAATTTGTTTGATTTTTTAAGGGCTCGGAATGACTTTTCTCCTTTAATTTATCCAAAAAAAGGAAGGATGAAAATGAGAAAAAAAATTTTGTTTGGTTGTACATTCGGAAAATTAGGTTGATTTCTCTTGAACAAAGCTGGACTCATTATCGGGAACGGATTCACTCCGAATGAGGAAATTTCAAAGTATACAAAAAGCATGATCCAGATTATAAAAAAAACAAGTCAACGATTAATACAAGTTCACCTCATTTAATTAAAAAAAAGAAGCTAATATGACTTGTGGCTCGACTTAGGCTGTTCCAAATCTCCTTTTTCAAGCAAGCTCCATTCTTTCTCTCACAAATTCCTCTTGATTGCATTCTCTGTCCTCAGATCGCAGCACTTCTTAAATAATGACTTCGAAGTAATGGTCCTAGCACTTTTTTCATCCATTAATATATTTGCTTGAGACCAAAGGTAATTTTAAAAATGAAATTTGAGATATTTGGAGCCGCTTAAGTGTTTGTTTTAGAAAATTTTGGGTATTGAAATTTGTGAAAAAAGTATATATATTTTATGAAAAAATAAAGAGAGATAAAATGTAATTGAATATTATAATATTATAATGAGGAGAGAGATTATTTTATGTTTGTTTGGAAATTTTGGGATGAAAATTTTGGTGAGAAACGCCATAAGTCGAGCTACAAGCCATATTAGTTTTTTATTTATTAAATAAGGTGAAGATCATGCCTTCTGTAAGCTTTGAAATTCCCTCCGTCAGTGGAAATCCGGTCCCTTATCTCATTATCTGAGGTAGGGAGAATGAGCTGGAGATGACATCTGTCCACAGACTACAGTGCAACTACTGTATGGAAGGCTTATTGTACCAAACCCCGAGCCATTACCTAAATTTATGAAGTAGCCAAACTTATTTTCTTTTGGGAAGATCGGACTCCTTAGAGTCCTCGATGTTTGGATAACGGCAAAACGTCAATTTTGGTGTGCGTCTGCGCCATAGTCAAGTCTCTCTTCCGCGAGAGGCTGATGATCAGACATATTGGTGTCCCGCTAAGGAAACTTTGGGGTTTGGGGATTTTGAAACCATGCAATACAAGCCATGCATCGAATGGCTTTGCACGGCACACAACCGCTGTCATCCTACCTGTTGGATTTGCATGGCTTTGCACCTGTTGACCGGTGGAATTTGTCTCGGTGGACTGAAGCATTCGGCTGAGAGTTACTACTTTCATAGGCTGTGATATGTGTTGGTTCGTAAACGTGGTGATTTCACTATGAATAAGTGGTTGATTACAACAATTTACCAAAAAACAGAGCACATTTTTGTCTTTGAATTTTGACTGTCGAGAGGCGACTTCAATTATTGCAAACTCAACCGGGGATAGGATTTGGAGGACTGTCGAGATGCACAAACTCATTTCCTTTGGCAATAGAAGAGATTAAAAAAAAAGGTTGAGGCTGGTGCATGTTTATTTGAGACACTCAAGTAGTTGACAGAGACGCCTTTTTCACGAAATCTAGACCAACCTCTGTCGGGAGCAAATCCCGAATTCCAGGGCCGTGGCATGAAATATAAGGAGCAACTTCTGTTGTGCTCAATGCTTATGCAGAAGCTCTGGGGACTGGTCCTTTTGGATGGGATTTTTGGTACCCATCTTGATCTTGTTAACCCCAATGGATGCAAGTCACAGTCGGGTCATCGTGAACACAACCTTGTTTCGATTGGCACCTACTCGTCCGTACAAACATTAAGTGCATCAAATATTATGATATAATTTCTTTCTACTTAAATAACATGGCCAAGACCCATGATACTTTGACCTTGATATATCAGTCCAAATGGGCACCTCTCTATTATTGTGAAGAAGAGCTTATAATTAATTAGTTGTGAACATGGGTACTAATTAAAGCAGTTCCAACGCAGCTGAGTTCACCCGAAATGGGGTATCCTATATCAGTAGATAACTCAGCTTGGAGCCGTTCCTTTCTCTTAGACTTTTAAATTTACCAGAAACTTCAGGGGGTTTCGTTTTCGGAGCTTAGTCGCCATCATCGCCATCAAATTTGGTTCTAAGTTCAACTAAATTAACCTCAAGCATTTATGAGACGAGTGGAATTTATGATCGGAAGCAGCCATAACCACAAAAGGGTCTAAAGCAACAATAAATGAGGGGGGCCATTGAGCAACTAATGCGGTCTCGTGTATTTTGTGTGGGACATTGCTTGGTGAAGACTGAAGATGAAGATGAAGATTTGCAAGTAAGAGCACGTGTGTGATAGAAAAGAAGTTGGTCTATTTTTGCACGTAATATTATGTAGGACCTGGTAGGCCTACCCCGGCCCTCATGAAAAATAATTATATATACATCTTTGAAGTCAAGATTGGTAATTAAGTCCTGAACAAATTACAATACGACTTTCAGTGCAACTAATAATTATATTTGTCGTATAAAATACTTGCTTTGCTCAACACGGATGAAGTCAAGGTTGAGTAGGTTTAGTTGTTGGATATATACAGGCTAGCTAATTGTCTAGAGAAGTGGGTGGCCTGCATGCCATTTCAGATAAATACAAAAATTCACACTATGAACTTATGGAAGCGATTCATAATTTGGATCTTAATCCTTGAAGACTCTATCCGAAGTACTCAAGGTAAAGGGTATTTGCAAAAATCAAGTTAATTGAGACATATAAATGCACAGCGAGGTACTTCCTATCTAGCTCCTACAAGAAATTAATACACTTTCCAACTAATTGTTTGCACTAGTCAGGGGTGAACAAGACCGGACCGGATTTCCGGTCTGGTCCTCCTTTTTAATAAATGCGGTCCGGACCGGACCGAACCGCATTTATTAAAAAAAATAATAAAAAAAATATTTTTTATAATTTTTAATGCAAATTATAAACATAAAACGTTTAATTTTAATCTAAACTAAAACTTAACATTTTTATATACACTTCCCATTTGAAATTAACCTAAAAAAAATTTTGAAAAAATTTTAAAAAAATAAAAAATTTTAAAAAAAATTAAAACCGGACCGCATTTAGTGAAACCGGACCGCATTTAGTGAAACCGGACCGGAATGCGGTCCGAAAAACCGGACTGCATTCCGATTTTTCAGCCCTAGCACTAGTTGTGCTTCCAATAGAGATGTCAAACTGCACAGAAACTCTGACACATTAATAATTAAAGTTTGGGTCCATTTACTCTGATTTTTTTTTATCTCAAATAATTATTTTACTCGTGTGAGACGAGGACGGGATCCTATGCTAGGGCTGTGCAAAAAATCGATTGGACTGGTCGGACCGGCCAACCCAGACCGAAATCGGACCAATTTTGGTCAATTCGGACTGAGACCGGTGTATTCCGGTTTGATTTCAGGTTACCCATATTGAAAACCGGAATTGGACCGGAGTATACCACTCCAAAGCGGTCCTTACCGGTAAAAAAAATCCAAAAAAAGAAAAAAAAATGCTAAGAGGCCCAACCCAAAAAAGGTCCAAACCGTCTAACCCGGATTGGTGAAACCGGGGACCGGACCGGTTCTATTAGAATGACCAGTCCGGTCCTGTATGCTCACTTCATAAAATGTCCGGTTTGGCCGGCCGGACCGGACCGAACAGGCCAATGGACAACACTATCTTATGCAATACCAATTAGGAAAGGGAGAGAGAAAAGGAGGTGGACCCTGGTCAGGACCCACCGTGCTCGATCAGCCCGATCTGTGAGACGCAGAGATTGAACAAATTTCAAAACTAGTCTAAATGCAATTAAACTGATCCGAATACATGATTAAAAAAAATATTAAGGTGAAGAAAATTAGTATAAATTGGAAAATTAAGCTGAGTTCGCCACTTGCATCCATCCATTAGGGGTGTCCAACAGCCGGTCCGGTCCGGTTCGGTCCGGTTTGGCCGGCCAAACCGGAACTTTTTCGAAGTATATAGACCGGACCGGACCGGACCGGTTATATGACCGGACCGGTCCGGTCCGGTTTCCGGTTTGACCGGTCCGGTCTGGGTCGGTTTGGGCCATGACATGTTGGGCCGGTTTTGGGTTGGGTCATGCCATTTTGGGCCGGTTTTTGGGTTGAGCCTTGCCATTTTGGGCCAATTTCCGGTTTGGGCCGGTTTGGAGAGGTATACTCCGGTCCGGTCCAGGGTTTTCATGAGGGTAACCCGGAACCGGACCGGAATACACCGGTTTGCCGGTCCGGTCAACCCGGTTCAACCGGTTTGGGTCAAAACCGGTCCGGTCCGGTCCAGCCGGTTTTTTGGACAGGCCTACCATCCATATATCTTGATTTTTTTTAAAAAAAAATATCTTTGGTCGAGTGATTCAACAGCTTGGCCATTCATACTTACCAGAAGAGTCTTTAATTCTGATGGTATAGGTAAGTCATGGAAAAGGATGGTGACGTGAAAAATGTTGGTGTGCTATTAAATGCCTGAAAATAGCATTCACCTGCAAATCACCAAGCTGATGGTGCTGTAATTGGAGGAGGTGCTACTGCTACTGCTACACGAAACCTAATTATGGCTATTCACTGGGGTGGATTCGTTCGTATACCTAACCAACAATAAATGAGAATTTAATGTTTTCATAGTTTCTAACGTCGCCCATCTACCTTTCCATATGACTATGAGCTAGCTTGATGTTTATAATTTTCATTTAAAACTAATAAAAATTAAGATAAATTCGAAATATTGAAAAATTCATTGAGACCCATTAAATTAATTCCTTTTCTCTCACAAATTGTACTTGTAATTACTAAAATATATAGGACTAACTCATTAGTTTTTTTTAATTATAATAGCAGCAACTTTCATTAATAAAATCAAGGAGGTTGAAAAACCTCAAGAACACGCTCTAAAGGGCGAACCAGACATTTCGAAGAGTCAGCGGGCCAACGAGCAGGGTGACCAAAAGTCCATACAAAGACCCATAAGGGGTAGAAAAACCATATCAGACAACAAACTAATATGATTAACAGAAAAGGAAAGGCAATAGCGAAATATGGTGGCACGAATAGCAGGTGGAGGCGTTCGTCAGTTGGCCGGTCTAGAAAGCCTCTCCAGTCGATGTAGATGGCGTCCCCGCCGGTTGTGGTCTTCAAAAACCTCCAGAATAGCGTAGATCTAGCTACCAAATTGGCCGGAAAAAAATCCCTAAAATTGGCCGAAAATGGGGATTAACCTAAACAAATCGGAATTTTGTATTATTAATTTGCTTGGCTTTATTCGCGGGTTACAATCAGGATGCAAGCTTGTCCCCAGAAGCAATCTATGCTGGTTAATTTGTGAACCTCAGTCACAAGTATTAAGTGATGAGGATGCCTAATGATCAGCTACCAATTTGACATCAAGCGTATTTGCATTAATTAAGCTTTACTTACTATATCATAGGATAGTCCAAAATTCTGAAAAGCCTAGGTTATAATAATTAAGCTGTATTGTGCCTCGAAACTTATTTTATGTAAATTTTAATTGTAGAATCGATGTTATTAGAGAGTAAATATGGATATATTTTAATAGTTCAGGTGTTAAATATAATTAAATAAGTAATTCAGATAAAAAAAATATTTGATTGATAATTGGAAGACTATTAAGTATCAAATTTTCTAAATTTTAGTAAGTAGTGGAAGAATTTGTTTATATTGTGTAAACTGGGAGAGAACTACTAGTACTCAATTGCCCAGAAAATGCAATTTTCCCAGAAAAAGCTACTACTCAATTGGAATATGCAATCCAATTTATTAATGAATTAAGGAATTTTCTAAAGTCATGGGGATGGAAGGACCTTCCCTCTTTTAATTTTCTAGGGAAACCCATCTCTATGACGTTTAAAGTATCAATTAATCAGCCCGTGAGCTCTAGCTCAAGTGGCACGTCCTCCCTATGGGGAGGGTTGTTTCCGGGGATCGAATCCCCTTCCGGGGATCGAATCTCCTTACCCCCATTTTTCTGACAGGCTTGCCTGCGTTGCCTAAAAAAAAATATCAATCAATCAACCATCCAAAAGGAAAGGATTAGAAACTTATAAGCGATTGTCGTGACTCGGGCGCTGTTCTCCATCACCATCGTATCATTAATTGCCAATTCAACTAAGGTTGTGTTTGTGTTGAAAATTTTTTGGTATTGAGTTTTGTGTTGGTATTGGATTTAGTGAAAAAATGAAGAGAGAGGTAATTTTTATATTTTTTTTTAATTTTTTATATTTTTTATAGGAGAAAGATTATATTGTAATATTTTATTGTAAGTTGGTGAAAAATATTGTGATATTTTTGGTGCAAACGCACCCTAAAATCTGCACCTAATTTGAGTTAATTCCACGTAATAAATGAACTAAAAGCAACAATATTGAATGATTCATCGGACCAATATTTGATTTCATTATTATATATGCCGTTTGGTCTCGTATTTTGTGTGGGCTGAACTTGTATTTTTTTTTCTTAGCAGTGGGCTGAACTTGTTGAGCCTTGGAAATTTATGTTAGGAGAATTAGTGCACGTGTGGCTGCTGTTGATTTATGACTTTTGCCTGATGGGATAATCATGTTGACCATATATTTCTGTGAAATAATGTCTACCTTTTAAACTTCCAGCTCTATTTCCAACCATAATCAATCCAACTTTAGGGGTCAATAGGCATGCAGCTGGCCTTTTATATTAAGTATACTTTGTCCCTCAGTGACCGAAAAGTTTGTTTATACCAAGACTCTAAACTCAGTGGCATTAATACAAACATCTGGAGGATAAAAAAACAAGACGCATCTGACATGAACTGACTTTGCTACTTCAACATGCTCTTTTGCACTCTTTGGGCATCAATAAAATAGTTTTGCTCTTATGTGGCTTAGATGCACTCTGCATATTCCACATGAAACGCTCACTCGCAAGCTCTATAGGGTGTTTCCATCTCGTTCTAAAATTGTAGTCTAATAAAATAAAATTATTAAATATTTTCTTTTTTATTAAATCATCTGTTTTTATTATAATAAAATATAAAAAATTATTTAAATTATCTCGCCCGTCAATTTTTCGCCTATTCTCGTAAATTAAAATTTTAAATTTGCTATCAGTGTCGTACTGTCATTATGTTGGTGTGGGCTTGGGCTTGGGCTTATATGTGAAGGATTTTAATCCAGTGCTTGGTCGACTTACTCATGGAACGAACTTCAAAATTGATACGACATTGTTTTGGGCAACTTGTCGTATTGGATCCATTGGCTGGAGCCCAATCACAGTTTTTTTTCCTGGCCCAATCTGAGAATATTAACGTTATTATTTGTAAAGATTTCATTTACCGTTAAATTGACAAAAAACAAAGCCACATAAAAGAAAACGGAGAAGGGAAGACTTAACTCTGTATGAGTCTGAATCAGTTGCACTTCTAAAACCCTACCAAAGCCCCCAAACGTGCCTCAGGTTGTGGATGGGGAAGAAGAGCCAGAAGCAGAAGATAGTGCTTCCGCCGGAGCTCCCTCCGGAGATAGCGGAGGATGAAATCGAAGTCTCTGATGAGGATTTGCAGTTCGTCAAACAGAACAGTGACTACGCTGTTGCCTTTTCCCGCTTGGACACCCAGTCCATCACCAAGTCCGTGCTCTCTCTTCATTTTTTAGTTTTCTCACTTTTTACTAAACAACTGGCGTTTCGCTGGTGTAACGGTTTGTATCTGTTTAAGCGATTTTTTTTATGTACACTAAGAAAGAAAGGTAATATGTATGCGGAGGCAAATCTTGGGCGGTAATTTTGGAAACTAATATGGTCATGTAGAATTACGAGCTAAAAACTTTTGATAACTAGTATCTACGTGTAGAAAAACACCTTAAAATCTCATCAGGAGTGATTGTATGCGCGTGTGGGTGTGTGTAGCATTCTATAAGTGGTACACAATTTATAGTTGAAATGGGAGACTTTGGTTTTGCCATCATGGTAAAATAAACAATTTAGAGATTAGAAAGTAAAAAAAAGATTTAGTGTTTTTCAAGAGCGTGGATGTCTTTTTTGACAATTTTTTTTGCATGTGTAAAGGCACGTTACTCGTGTAGCTGATGTGAAGGAAGATGCTTTGGAGGCATTGTATGAGAAACGCTTAAAGAAGAAGACATTGCAGAAAGAAAAAGAGGAAAACGGGGTTCGGGTTGATCCAGTTGACGCCCTTCCTGTTAAGACCTTGGATGGAAAACTCTACTATCGTACATGTATATTGTGATTCTTATTCTCCTTGTTCAGATTTTTGTTCGTGAGTGCGTGCTTGTGTGGGTGTATTCTGTCTTACCTCTTTGTAAGAAAGACCTTTGCTTGTTTCATGACTGTGAATGGTTCATGTCGTGTGGTTTGATGCAGTAGAAAAGACATCTAGATTATCTGGGAATAGTGTGGAGGAAACTGGTGAGGATGATAAGGACGATGGTGGGGCTACAGGCGTAGTGAAGCTGACAAAAGCAGAAAGAAGAGCGAAACTTAAGAAACAGAAGAAGGAGACAAAGAAACTAGGGAAGGAGTCAGATAAAGCAGAAGAATTGCAACAAACACCGCAAGCATCTGTGCTGGTATAGTCTCGCTGGCGTCAATATTCTGCCTTAACCATCTGTTTTCACAGAATTTGACTTTCATTTTGCTGCATCTATCTGAATCAATTGTCAAAGTAATAACCTGTAATTTAAAAGTTTAATTTCAAAAGGAGGAAAAACTCAAAAAGTGGTCTGAGCTTTGGAAAGCTGTGAGGTATGCAATCTGTGACAATTGCCAAGGCGAACCATGGGCACTGACATAATAGCTATCGCTGTAACCTGTATATCTTCTCCCTGCATTGAATACTGTCTTTCCACTTTCTTAAGGCATAAGCCTGTTTGATATATAAAACAAACACAGCTTACTGGGAACTGAAAACTTTACTCTTCATTTCTTTTAACAGATTGAAAGTTGCTGTAGTGTTGTTTTATTTTTCCTCCCTTTTAAGACTATCTGTAACTTTTTATGAAGTGTTTCCCCCCTTTTTAAATGTATATGTGCTCCTCTGCTTGTAATAACGAATGTGCCTATATATCTGCCAAATCCTTACAAGTTGTCATTGAGAAGTATTGGTTCTCCATTCTAACTTCTGGCTGCTTCTATCTCTGTATTTGTGTTATAATGTCCAATCTTTTCTATGCTTTCCTCTTCCACAGCAGGCAAATAATTCTCTTGAATATGTGTTCTTCCTATATGATAAAGGATTCTGTGTTATTTATTTAGGCTGAGGTGAAAGAAGATCTCACAGCTGAAGAAGCATTTGAAAGTAAGAAGCAAAAACTTGCAGAGCTCGGAATGGCCCTTCTTGAGGATCCAGAGTCAAATATTAAGTCTTTAAAGGAGATGTTACAAGTTTCTAAAGATAATGACCATGCTATTGTCAAACTTGGAGCACTATCCTTGTTGGCTGTTTTTAAGGATATTATCCCTGGGTAAGATCCATTATTTTAGCCTAGAATGCACATCGTATGTCTTGGTTGCAGTCATTTTTTTGTTTGTTTTTCCTTTTCATTGAGGATTTAGTTTCTTACACATCTTTTTATTGTGCATGACAGATATCGTATCAGGCTTCCTACTGAAAAGGAGCTTGAAATGAAGGTTTCTAAGGCTGTCAAAAAGACACGGTTCTATGAATCAACTCTTCTTTCCACATACAAGGTTGGTACTCTTTCTTTGGCTGAATGCTTGCTGATTTGAAGTTTTGATGGTAACAGGAATTTCTATAGCTTGCTTTTGCATTTGAAAATTTCCCTTGCATTCGTTAAGCTTTGAAAAAAAAAACATTTCTCTATTCTTTTGTTTCCACATTTTCCGTTTGGATTCTTATTATACTTCCTGTGTACTTGGAGGTTGCCAATTTTTGGTTTGCTTTTTTGTAGTACTATGCTTACAAGAGTTTGTCTTTTGGATGGTCTATTGTAATGGCTCTGTTTGTGAGATATTTAACTTGAATATGTATCAGCATTTTTGCGTGAGTTTCTTATTTCTAGGCATGGTTGCTAATATTGTCTGCACTGCTGGAGGGTTTATCCTGTTTTGTTCTGATAGTTTGATTCTTCTAATGCATCTGTACAGGCTTACCTGCAGAAGTTGATTGTGTTGGAAAACAAGCCTTCGTTTCAGCATGTTGCCGTTCGCTGTATGTGTTCATTGCTGGATGCAGCTCCACACTTCAATTTCCGAGGAAGCTTGTTAGTTGCTGTTGTCAGAAACATAGGTTCCTCCGATGATGTTGTAAGGTTTTGATATATTGACATCCTTTTGCTCTTTACTTTAATCAAATTCTTTACTGGAGACTTGATGAAGTGTGTTTTAGGGTTAAAGCTCAAATCACAATCCTTAAAAACTAGTATAACAACAAAGTGGAGCAATCCTTCTTAAGTGAAGTAATGAGGTGACATCTGAAAATTGTATAGGACACAGGGGGAGCCTCTTTCAGGGGTGAATTTAGTTGTTTCTCGTATACATATATTATAAGTAGTTGTTTCTCATATTTTCAATTTGAGCTTACCAAGGGATTGAAATCCTACCACTTTACAGGAAACTCTGCTGTGCCACAATTAAGTCCCTTTTTACCAATGAAGGAAAACATGGTGGTGAAGCTACTGTTGAGGCTGTCCGGTTGATTGCAGGTCTTGTGAAAGCTCAGAATTGCCAATTGCACCCTGATTCCATTGAGGTACAAGTGTTCTTTTTTCCTTTCTCACTTTCTTAAAATGAATTTGTCATTGATGCTTGTGCTTTGTTCAATCTGTTATTTGGCTGGGACAACTGGGTTTTGGACTTACTGGGTGTTAATTAATTGGATAAACAAAACCCAATGCATGGCTGGATCAATTTTCCTTTCCATGAAAATATTGAATGAATACTATGGCTTAAAAGGTGGAAAAGTAGTGATGATAAGGACAGGGTATTGATGCCTGCTTACGAAGTCGGAATCTGGAAAAACAATAGATTCATCATACCGTGATACATAACATCTCTTAGGCCGTTACCTAAACATGGGAACCTGGATCGCCTATTAGGAAAAAAAGATTTGTGATTATGTTTTTGCGGAGTATTGGAAGGTATTGCGCATGACGGTTTGTTTGCTTGCTATTTTCTGAGTTTACCTGATGATCTTCTGAGTTATTGTTGATCTTGTTCATTGACTCAACTGAAGGCCCCACACCCCTTAGTATGTTTGGAGAATCAATTCCTTATCTACTGAATTAAGTTTCCTGCTTGAGATATCTATCAGAAAAATAAATGCTACATGCTTGAAGCAAATGACTAATGGCGTGTATTCATTAGTTATATTTTCCATGATTTACTCGATGGAATCCAACTTTTTTCTCCATAAATCCCGTGAAAGCACACCATAAACTTCTTAAAATCGTAGGTTCTGAAAAAGGTTTCAGCATACCAAGGACTATCTTAGGTTTTCTGTTTGTGGCTGGTCAATTATGATCCAACAAGATTTGCATATATAACGTGATCTAAGTCAAAGGGCAGGACGTCAGCTCAAGAAATTTATGTATTCAATTACGTTGTTTGTCATACTTTTCTTGTTTTTCTTTTTAGTTGTTTTAGTTTTTTCTTTTCCTTTTTTATTAGATTGAGTAGCTTACCATGTACTTTCTGTCTCAAGAATATTTTATCCTACAAGTCCCTTGAGATTGTACCAAATTGTCAAAGCTGTTGACGTCTAGTAGTGGATGCAGATATGCCAGGCGGTTGTTGAATTAATTATGTTACAAAAATTTCGTGTTTCATGTTGGGGAAAACTGGTACTTCATTTTGATCAGCCCAAAGCTTAAGTAGTGATGATAAGCATAGAAGTGTTCTGTGATGTCAAGGAAGCTTGCTTGGCCTTTGAACGAGAGGTAGCTCCTTTCCATTAGGGGGTTGAGAGTGAGACTTGTGGTTTGATGCTGTATACATAAAAACCGCCGTGCTTACTTGTCTTGAATCATCAAATTGACCTCCACAAAAGTCTTGTAGAAAGCACTCCATATGTAAGATGTGCCCCCGTGGAACAAACACATCTGCATGTGTGTGGTGACATTGGGTTTTGAGAGTTCAGATGACTGGGAAGAAAACCAAAGATTCTGATACAATCTAGGGGAGATCATTACTGTTAGTGCGAGTCATGAAGGAAAAATTTTCTGGCTGCGTACGTCACCATTTCTTGCAATGGACGTAAATATTTATGATTGATTCAAGTTGTTCCATTTATGTCACCCAAAAGTCTATATCGGGTTAACTTAAGTGTGTACGTTGGTCTTGGGCGCTTTGTAAACATATGTTGTAGAGAAATGTTTCTAACACATTTAGGATTATTGATGGGAATAACTTTTCTGTTTGCATGTTTTATATATCTTTTTTACGGTTTTCTGTACCTTCACAGGTTTTCTTGTCTTTGTTGTTCGATGATGATCTTCGGAGGCCCGAAAAAACCAATGAAGTTAATAGAGTCAAAAACAAGAAAAATAGAAAAAGAAGGAATCTTGAGGAGGCGAGCCAATTGCCAGACAGAAAAAAAAGTAGGCAAGAACTGATGATGAAGATGAGAGAGGAGGTATTGCATTATCCACAAGGAACAATCCTGTTTTGATCTTGTTGTATCTAATCTAATTGTTCATTGTTGTGCTTTGCACAGGTTGCTGCTGATTACAAGGCTGTTACTTTTACCCCAGATGTTATGGAGAAGAGAAGGATGCAATCAGAGACCCTCTCTGCTGTATTTGAGACATATTTTCGCATTTTGAAGCATTCAGTTCAGCCAAATGCTGCCAGGTATCTTCCTATGTAATGGTTATAGAGGGTGGTTGGTAGTGAGAATCTAATCCAACCCATCCTGTTCATATCCTCAAGCAAACATAACTCTAATCCAGTACTTATGTCTTAGTTCCATCTTCCAAATTATCTTACCAACAGGTAATCTTATAGTAAACACATGGGATTTTGTTGACATAAGAGATTCATAGTTGCCATGTATGATACATTATGGGGATTATCGTTTTCTAAAAAATTGTAAGATTTTTAGGATTTTTTATAGAATTGTGAATATTTATGTAGATTGGAGTTTTATAGGTTTTTGTATAAAGGTTGGTGAAAAGTTTTAAAGATATTTAATTTTTGTTAGAGTTTGTAAAAAGGTGTAGAGAGAGATGATCTGATGTAATTGTTTAATAAAAAAAGATACGTGAAAAAGTATATAGAGAAGATTTGTTATAATTTTTTTTTTGAAAAGGTATTGGAGTTTGTGTGAAAAGTTGTTAGAGATTGTGTAAAAGGTATTGGTGTTTGTGTATGAACTTTTGAGATTTAGATGTTCGTTTTGCAAATTTTGTTGAATACATTTGTATTCTAGAATACTTTTACAAACGAACATGCCCTATGAGATGCGATTTGCATGAGAGTACCTAGTTTTTAAAATATTGGAGTCAAGAACCTGTACAATATATTCGAGCAGTACAGGTAGTAAAGAATTATTGAAAATAATGGTTGGAAGAATGCTCAACTGTGGTAAAATTGGATTAGCATTGAATTGAGGCCTCATTTGCACTTGATTGACCCGTGCGAGAAGGTTTTGTTTCTTGTTTTTAATGGTTCACATATTTCTTTAGTTCCGATTGAATTTTACATGAGTTAGACTAGCTAAATATTTTTTCTTCTTTTGTTCTCAGCCATGAAGATATTGCCAGTCCAGTTTCTGGTGCATCTGCATCACACCCCCTGCTTGCACCATGTCTGAAAGGATTAGGAAAATTCTCGCATCTAATTGACTTAGATTTCATGGGTGATCTTATGAATTTTCTGAGAAAGCTTGCTTCTGGCGGCAGCAACTTGAGCAATTCATCTCAAAAAGATTTTAATTCCTTTACTGTATCTGAGCGTCTCCAATGCTGCATTGTTGCCTTTAAAGTGATGAGGAGCAATCTAGATGCCTTGAACGTTGATTTACAAGACTTTTTTGTTCAGCTTTACAATCTTATACTTGAGTACAAGCCTGGCAGGTTAGTAGCAATCACACTGACTCGTAAGTGTTGCTTTGAATCCAGATATTCTCTACTGCTCTCTTCAAGTGGATGTTCTTTTTCTGAACTCTTGGTTGCATAGATCCTTTTTTTGTCTAATAGACCCTCTTACCCCTGAGGATCTTATTGCGCGACTGCTTGATAAGTTCTTGGGGATGCATATACTTTTGCCACTATAGTTCATACACTCATTTCTTTTGGGGGAAACATCACGGTGTGCCTTATATCTATGGACAAAAATCAATCAGTCTCTCTCAAGTTCCAATATGTTCTATTACGTCCCTCATGTCAAAAACAATCAATCTTTGCCTTTTGTTTGATTTGACCGTTAAGTCATACGGAAAGTGATGTTAATTGGTTGAAATGACCCACCAAGACTGATTTAAAGACAAAAAACAAATAAAAAATAAAATAGAAAAATAATAAGAGTTTCTATATTTTTTATTTATATATCATTTTTATTTTTTAATATACTTTTCAATATTTTTAGTAATTTTGTCTTAGAGGAGCTTTCTATCATTTTTCATATGATTTAATGGCCATATCAAACGGAAGGGAAGGATTGATTGTTTTCTAAACATAATAGGGCGTAATAAAACATTGGAGGTTGAGGGGCCTGATTGATTTTTATTCATAATTATGGGGTGTACTATGATATTCCCCCTTTTTTTTGCCTACTTCAAATTAATCCCCCAATGTAGAGAGGTACATTTTCTTTTTCTGTTTTGCGGATGGTCTTTTTTTCTTTGCTCCATCATCGTTTTCTTGTTCTATTTTATCTTTTTTATTAGTGTTACTTATCGGGTTCAGGGGAGGGATACTCTTGTTTAAGGCAGTAAGTGAGTTCATGCTCTATCTGCATTCCTTTTTTCCAATTTTCCTCTGATTCACTCACTCTCTCTATTGTCTCTTCATGTGTGGCTGCATGCAAGGGAGTTGGACTCAACTAATAGAATTTTCTGTCATTTTTGCTTAATGGACCAGAGATCAGGGCGAGGTGTTAGCTGAAGCCCTGAAGATGATGTTGTGTGATGATAGGCAGCATGACATGCAGAAGGCTGCTGCATTTGTAAAACGTTTGGCTACATTTTCTTTGTGCTTTGGATCTGCAGAGTCCATGTCTGGTATATTGTTATTTTTTTCTAAGTGTCTGGTATATTATTTACATGCTTTTTCCTATTTCATTATCAGATGCTTGCGGTGGTGTTCTGTTCTGATTTTATGGTTCTGCTTTGTAACTTTGCAGCCTTAGTTACATTAAGGCATCTTCTGCAGAAGAACATAAAGTGTCGGAATCTGTTGGAAAACGATGCTGGAGGTGGCTCAGTTTCAGGTACCATTGCGGTAAGTTTTTGGCTACCCTTGTACAAAGATAGAAGATATACATAGCTGCGATTCTTAATTCATTTGCTCATCAGAGTATTAGTGTGTTTTTACGATTGGTATCATGAGCGCATATAATTTTGGTTTGTTGTCTTTTGTTTCACTCCTTAGATATATTCTTTCTGCTTATATATGGGGTTTGTGGGCCTATTCAAGCATTGTAGCGGACTTCAATTTATGGTGGCAAAAGTATTGTTTGGGTAGTTTTAGTTTGCCTTTTTGGAGTGCTGACTTGTACTTGGGAATTCACAGATAACCTTTGGGATACCTACTAGTTCCTGCAGTCCTTAGCCAAGTTGGCCTTTCCTCTCCATTTATATTATTCACGTGCTCAATGTATGAGACTCGTGGTGCAATTCATTTTTCCTCAGGGAAGTGGCCAATGAAATTTACGCTTTTTCTGTCTACATTTTATTTGCAGAAATATCAACCCTATGCTTCAGACCCCAATTTAAGTGGTGCTCTTGCTTCCGTCCTTTGGGAACTCAATCTTCTGTTTAAGCATTATCACTCAGCTGCCTCTGCAATGGCTTCAAGCATTTCGAGCATAAGCACTGCTAATAACCAAGTTTATCTTTCTACTCTTACTCCTCAACAAGCTTTTCTCGACTTGTCACTGGAAGGAGAGTCATTTAATCCAAGCGACGGCCTGAAACTGAAAAGCAAGAGGAAAAGAGGAAGCGGGTCTTCCGGATCAGCTACTAGGGAGCCTACTCCAGATACGGGTTCAATTGATGAAGATGAGGTGAGAAAGAAACTTTCCACACATTTCATGCTTCTTCGTGACATTAAGGAGAATGAAAGATTGAGGGGTGAGTTAGATCGTACAACGTTATACCTACAGCTATATGAAGAACATAAGACTCAGAAGAGAAAAGTTTCGACAAAATCCAAGTAAAACGTTATAAATTGTTGACATTGGTGATATTTATCGCCTTAGGAAATTTTGGGTTCTGGAATTTACATTTCCCATTTTTTTTTTCTATATTTCCTTTTCGTATTCATGGTTTCATCCAGCTGGTACTGTTTAGATTCAGTGGACGCAACTCTACTCCTGGTGGCGGATACATTAGAATTTAATATTTGATTTTCTTCCTTTTGTTTTTATTTCCTCTCGTTGTTCTATATTGACTTGGAAATCTACTTCTGGATGCTGACAGCATTTTGAATTACCAACTAAATTTGGGCGGAACCCGGATATGTTGTTTTTCTTTCATGAAGCTATGCAATTTATTGCTCAAATTGCAGTGTAATTATGAGAAAGATAAACCAAGCAGATGAATCTTATTGTATGATTCATGCTGCTCAGAACTTTATATGAGCAGTATTAAATGGTGTTAGGTTCATTTTCTCGGTCTCTCATTTGCACCGTGCAATCTGGACAAGAAATTACGGAGAATTTTAATCCTTTCTTTCAAACAAAGGAATTAAAGATGTCGAAATGTTTTGGATTTTCGAGGAAGATTATTATGTAAATCTTATAATATTCAATTACAATAGTAATTATCGGCTAGTATGGGTGTGACAGCATTCAATATTTGTTGTCTAGGATAATGTAGGTATTGAGAAATACATTGTCATCAATACCAAAATATGATGATTTTATGAGCAATAGTGAAAAACTGTCTTAAATTTAAACAAATATCGAAAATTATGACGTTAGTTAATTTAATAGTGGGCTATGGATTAAATGCACATTGACAATTTGAAGTTAAACTTAGACAAGTTGGACTGGATTTCCACAATTCTGTGCCGTACTCTTCTTGTTTGCCCCCTCCACCTTGGGCTAGTATGTAGGTTAGTTCGCACAGTCGGAGCCCTACGCAAGGTGGGCTTCCTATTAAGTTTTTCAAAACCTATGTATTAGTATTTATCTTTTCTCAATAATCATCTTTCTACGGCAAGCCTTCTTCCATCTGTCCAGCTATACTTTTGCTAGTTCTCTCTGGTTGGAAAAAAACTTAAGTCAAAATTTTTACAGTTAAACATCAAAAATCTCTAAATTTTCGCGCAAATTTCAATACATTTTCACACTTACTTTAATACTTATTCATTAAAAAAATTACATCAAATATATCTTATCTTCTCTCATTCTCGTGTATTCAAGTTGGTACTTTTAAGGGAAAATTTTAAAACCTAGAAACAGGAGTGACCAACACGATGGTTCACTAAGGATAAAATATAAGATAATAATCTGCAGCCTGGCTTGTTTCACTGATTCTGCCGTGATCTAATTTGTAGATCATGCAATTAGTGTATGGGTCAAGCAATGTGGTATGCTATCTTCTAAGCTAAGATAACAAAGTGTAAGCCCGCTTCTTTGTAATTATCCGAGCGACTTTTCCTCTGACAAATTGAGAGCTGTATCATCTGCAGTATGCACGCAGGAAAAGAGAATTTCCCCCTACATGTGACCTTTCCATGTCTCGCACAATTATGAGACACAATTTCTTTAGGAATTTTCAGGAGCATCATCTGTGTTTAGGGTTCTCCACCAAATCCCTGGTTGACAAAGAACCAATATATAGTAGCAATAATAATAATAAAACTAGTTACAATCGGCTAGAGGAAAAAAAACAAATGTTGCTAATTGAATAAACATTATATATGCACATAAAAACCTAAGGAAAAATTATCATAATGCCCCTTATTTATGAGCCAAAATTAAATAGAGCCTCGTTAGTCTAATTATATCTTGTTGTGCATGCTCCAAATCTCTTCAACTAAATTAATGTAAATTCTGTCATTTAATTTTCCAATTAAACTCAACGAAACTCAATACGTTTCTTCATGTAAATTGTAAGCCACACACTCAGTTGAACGACTAAAATACTTCTACAAATTTCACTTGATTTTTGCCAGCTTTAACGGAAGAATCAAACGGCAGGCCGGCATATATTGATTTAGTAGAGAACTAAAATAGAGATTCGCAATCACATCTAATTAGACTTTTGTCGCAAGTGTTTGAATATCCACTACAATATCTGACTTCCTTTTTGAGAAAGATCTCGTTAACGTGGGAAGTGGGAATGGAACCCAAAGGAACACTAGGGCATGTGACCCGTATCACAAATTCACATATCTTCTATCGTTTTAATTTGATGAGGAAGGAATCTATTGGGTCTACGAATTGCTAGAAGCACAGTAGAAGGTTAGAAAAAATTAAAATGAGAGTAAATTTGTCTTTTCGTATAAGGAGAAAGTCATGTGTATGTTGCGCTGGATAGAAACTGACATAATCACTTCAGTCAGTTGGAGGATGAAAGCATACTGTGACTTGCCTCACATTAACAAACCAGGCTTTGCGTTTAATTTTAAATTAAATATCTGTCTTGGTACGTAACATCTAATGAACTGCTTGGAATCCGTAATGGCATATTTGCTATGGCAATCTTTAATTAAAATCCGATTAGAGAAAAACAAGCTGCATGCACGTAATAATAATAATAATAATTGATATATATGGTTGAGTCATAAAGGAAATCCAAACCATTAGAGTCAACTGCAGATGATATATATAAGCTGCGATATGCCTTTTCTCACGCAGTCCCCCAATAATATCCGATAGCAATAATTAATATATATCCAATCTTCTAAAGGTAAAAAAAAATAGTAATAATATCCAAAAGGACGTCAGTCCCTCAATGAAACGGAGAGGCCCTTGCGGGCCTTGCTTTTGTATCAATTTTGGGTGACTCTGCGTTTGTCACTAAAATTTTACCCAAAATTTTATCTCTCTCCTAATAAAATACTCCAATATAATCTCTCTCTCTTCCATCAAAAAATATAAAAAATTACAAAAACTATAAAATATTACCTCTCTCTTCACTTTTTCACTAAACCCAATACCAACACTAAACCCAATACCAAAAATTTTACCACACAAACCCACCCTTATTAATTTCTTGGCCCTGAAGTCATTGTTCCTTGTTTTCTTTGTAAATTCTCTTTGCACAGCGGAAAATAAGCTATGAGTTGAGTTGCAGAAGATCTCCTAATTATTGGAATGAAAAGAAATCCAAAGAATTAATTTCATGCATGTGACTTGTCTAATCATAACCACGAAGACACATGATGGGGTTTTCTGGGAATTTCGATCAGCAAGGTTTTTCAAATATCACAGAAACAGAAGAACAGATCTAGCAGAAATACAGATATGTTCGTTTCCACACTTTTTTCAGGATTCTAAGTATATTCACAAATTTACCACCGAACATATTTAGAATTCAAACACAAACACCGATACATTTTACACAATCTCCAACAATTTTTTAATTTGTTATTCAACATAAATTTTATTTCTCTATACTTTTTCACATATCTCCAATATTTTTATATTAAACAATTACATCAAATCATTTCTCTCTCCACTTTACACAAACACCAATAAAACACTATTCAACATAAAAATTCACAACTTCTCTAAAATCCTATATTTTTACTCAAAACAAACATAACCCTAATACGTTGTAATTCAAATGGGATGACGATCGACGACGTCCCATAAGAACGTGACGGCCACTGATGTTAGAGTCAACTGTCGAGGTGCCATGTGCTTAGTACGCAATCAGGGCAAGCATTTCCATGCCGCTGTCCTGGCACACGTCCTACTGTTGGTCCAACATTGTTCTAGGAATTGTATTCTCTCTCGTCGGTTTATGCTTTACAGTTTGCTAATTTGATTTAATTATTCTGCAGCTAGCTCATACCAGCACCTACGTTCACTATATTTCTCAAGATATTCCGGAATCTTTTAATTAACTCTCTGCATGACTACCCAGTTCCAATAAGTTTTATCAGACACTTCGACGCGGAATCGTACGGGAGTTCTCTTAATTATTCCCGCTTCGGCCTTGATTATTTATTCTATAATTATTACAAAGTACAGAACAGAGCGTCAGAGCCGGCCAAGTTCAAACTTCGTTTCTTTGCCTTTTCTATATATATAGTTTAATAGTTGGTTGTTAACAGAAGTTGGCTGTACGCAGCTTGCATATTCTCTGCGGCTGGTAGAAGATTGTGTAAGATGCAAAGGCCAAAGCTTTGATTAAGAGGGAGATTGAGTACTGCATACGATACCAAAACAAAAAAAAGTGTGTTAATCTGCTATAGGCAACAATTAATGAGCATAATTCTGTTTCTGTGAGTCCCATAAATTATTACTAAAATGCGTTTTTGTTTTCTTCCAACTTCCTCTCTCTGTTCATGTTTTAACTGCTAGCACCGACGTAACAGATATTCTCTGCCACTTCCCACAGATAGCGTACTAGAAAAGAGTTCAAAACTTTTTTTGTTTCATGCGTCAACAAAATCTCGAAAACACATGGGGCTGGGGCATGCATCTTAATTACAAGTTAGATAGATAGACAGCATCGTAAATCTCCGTACACAGATTAACAGCTTAGAAATGTCAGTAACCACGTACTGGTCTTAAGGACTATTCAATATATATTACAAGGTTGCTGGCGGTCTAAATTTTAGTGGAATAGAAATAATGTAGGCCGTAGGGCATCAATTCCAAATTCAAACAATCTGTAGAGTCCATCAATGAACACAGCCCCCCATAGCTAGCTAGTCAAGTAGAGGGAGAGGGTCAAGCACCATGCTCGAGTAAATTTCAAACTTTAACGTATTAAACATGTAAACATGATTATCAAGGACTATATTTTTCAGTCAAAAGGGTAAATTGTACGTGCATTTGACTCCACCATTGTCCATTGCCTAGCTTTGGCACCATATTTTTGTGTCCTCATCTTGTGGGCACAACGGGAATTGTCCATTTTGCTTGTTTTATTGCAAACCCCGTGTCGTATACGAGGGTCCGGACTACGCTTGATTGATTCCCTTGATCACTTAAAGTATGGTTTATTATTCCCAAACTTTTGTTCTGTGTGAGGAAATTGTGCAAAAGATTTGCCAATTGATGTGGGGTCTTCAACCAGCATGCAGGACAACGAAAAGGACGATTCTCCAACCCATATTTATCGTGCCTGATCGCTTGTTTGAGACTCTCTATATATGTCATTGCATGAGATGAGTATCAAACTTTCTCCTCCCCCTTTCTCATGTAGCATCGTCAACATTCAAAATTATGCATGTTTCGCTGTCCCGGCCCCTCAAATACGAATCTATCCATTGTACTTTATGTACAAATTTGAAGCTGTCCATCTCCCTATAGGCCTATACGACCCCAAAAGCTGCTTAATATAAAGCTTTGTTTTTAGGGAGCATGCGCACGCAGTTGCGTAAGTGAAGTAAGAGGAAAGAGATTGACGGATGCCGAATTGGATTTTTTCGCAGAAAAAAATTGAAAGATGACCGAATCATTCGTACCAACTTGTACGCTAATGTTAATTTCACTTTCCCCACCTTGTTACGCCTCTTACCATTTCTGCACTCCCATTAATTGATTCATTGCTTCTGAGTGAGATCGATTACGGAAGCGGTTTTGAGTTATCTTCCTCTGTCCTTTCTCAAGAAAGCTGCTTCAATGCAATGGGCCTCCCAATATATAATTCAGCAAATGGGATCAGATTATTAAAGAACCTATCTAGCAAGACATCTTTGACAAGTTTCAGGAGGCTGACTGAATAAAAATTTTCCGAGAAGGTCACCGTACTGATCATCTTCTTGCTGCTCTCACTGTGCTCGCTCGTATCCAAAATTGTTTGTAGTATAAGTAAGCACTAAACACAGAGCTAGAGCTTGCCTAATCTAATTAGGTGTGCTAGCTGATGACTGAGGCCGCATTACTCGCGCTGCACAGTACTTTAGGTAGGGGAAATCACCCGTGACACGAGCATGTTAGAATACGACAATTTTTAAAGTTTCTTTTCGTCAGTCGTTCGAGCAAATTAGCAGGCACGTTATGCGCATACCGTAATTGGTCCGTTGCTTACCTTTTGGATATGATTTTCTTTTTGTTTGTTTGTTGGGTTTGAAGTTGGGGTAAAAACAAAAATGAATATAGCCTCGATCAGTTCCCTCAATTAGCGAGTGAAATGGTCTTTTAAGTTGTACATGATGTTCGAATCATCGTAATTAGCCCGAGATAGTGAGATAGGAGACGATTTGATACCATAAATCCTCTTGACACCGCTGAAGATTGTGTCAGATTCGAAATACCATAAAGTAAAAATGAAAGAACAATTTGCAATTTACCCTACCCATTACTCAAATAGGAAGAGAATGACGTATTATGTACGTACAAATGAGAAATTAAAAATTAAAAATTAAATTAAATAAATATGACAGTTTCTTCTAGGATGCTTTTGAGCTGACCACCACCGTCAAAGTTCAAACAGCATATCCCATCATTATGCCCCACCCCCGTTCCCCTTCCCCCTCTAAACCCCAAGAAAGAAAATAAGACATCAATACTATCATTCTTTCCACATGACGAAACTACCCTTCCAACAGAAACCAAAATGGCCCATCTGTCCCACCTCGTTATGCGCATGAATTTTGCCACCGAATATGACAAAAAATTACAGTGATGGAGCGGTTCGAAAGTACACTCTCTCATCTTCTCCCCGACACAACCGCAGATCGGTTACACCGGACGTTACAAGTTACAACCACCAAGGGACAGGGCCCAATTGGAATCCGACCATTACCGTGATTTCCACCAACTTCTTCCCCAGTTATAAAATCCACAAATCGCCCCCCAATTGCTGCCGAGGAAACATCAGACAACGTATGACTGAAACCGAATCCGGGTGTGTTTGGATGCCGAGAAAGTTGCAAGTGCAAAATGCAAGCAGATAAAAAACGGAACCCATAAGCTCGGAATCCTACATATTCTGTTTTTTTAAAAAACTAAGTTTGAAATCCGAACGAGTTTAAAGCAGAACTCTCTCTCTCTCTCTCTTAATTGGCAACATCTTCGAGATCTTTGTCTCCCCCCATCTTTAACAAAGAAAAAGAGCAAAGTATTCCATTCCATTTCTGTTTCAGTAACATTACAATAGTAGCACTGCTACAGATATTTTCATCTCTTTACAACCAAGCAACAAGTAACAAAAACCTAATGTTCTGCATCTCTTTCTTTCTTTCCGAAGAAGACGACGACGAAGATCGAAAAGTATATTTACAAAAATAAAGAAAAAAACGATCCCCCCCAGTCACCATATCGAGCCTGTATCTTCTTCTCTCCTAAGCTCACTGACAGTCTCTGAAAAAAGTAAAAAAAAAAAAAGTGGAGAAGCAAAACCGAGATGCTCAGAATAATTCGTCGGAGAACAATGAATTGAGAAGGTCGTGGAGGTCACGCGACTGGTCGCTGCCAAGACGGAGGGCCTCGAGGATGCGCTCGAAGACGAGCACGTGACAGGGGATGCGGAGGACGCCTTTCTGCTCGTATCCGTACTCCTGAGCCGACTTGTTGAGCAGCTTGACGAAGATCGGGTGGTTGAGGAGCTCCGCCGACAACACGAACCGCTCCATCTCTTCGCCCACGTAGACGGGGACGTGTCCCTGGGGAACCACAGGGGACTGAGAAGAAGAGCGGCGCAGTTTGGCTCGGAAGGACTCCGCACGGCGCGGTAGGCGGGCTCGGCGCACCTGGTCCGAGTCGGTGCGGAGGAGGGAGTACTGGGAGGAGTCGGCGACACGGGAGAGCCGGCGGATCAGCTGTTTCATAATTTTGAAGAGAAAGAGGAAATCTGAACAGGTCTCAGAGAAGAGAACAGAAGTGGGAGTTCTTAACAGAGAGAGGGGATTTTGAGTTTGAGAGAGCGTGTAGGGTGTGAGGGCAGTTAGGGGGAATATATAAAGGGTAAGAAAGGGAATAGAAAAGGAGGGTGTAAGACATAGAAAGGTGATGATGAGAGAATTGTTGGAGGTACAGGTAGGCGTACTTGGCAGGTACAATTAATGGGTGTCATTTTTTATTAAATAATTAACTTTTTCCCTTTTTATTTTCTATTATAATTTTTTTCTTTTTTTTTATTTCTACCTAGAGGGAAAGATATATAAAGTTTTAGGATAGCAAAAAAAAAAAAAAAAAGATATACGGTCCTGTCTACGGGGGCTTTCGAGGGCAGGTGAAACTGCATGTTTGGCGCTGTTTCATTATCTTTATCCTACTTCAGTTCTGTTGCTGCTTTTTTTTCCATTTAAGGTTATATTTGTTTCTAGAGATTTTGGTACATAGAAATGTTTTACTAAAATAAATACATTTCAGCATGTAAAGATTCTCAAAATTTAAAAAATATTTTCCAGAAAAACCCTGATGAAAGGTTGTTGCATGTATTTGAAATTTACTGTGACATTAAACATTCCGGTGTAATTATTCTGGACCAAATTCGTCCGAACATAATATACATAAGTGTTTAAGATTGACGTCCTCAAAAAAATTATGAATTACCTAATAACATTATTCAAAAGTTCTTTATGTCATATTTTATAATTAGATTGGTTGGTTTTGTTTGTAAGAAATTTTACATTTAACCTTTTGATGATATCCGAAAGAAAATAAAATAAATCATTGTACTTTGTGAGTATTGTATTAAAATGCATCATAGTGAGAAAAGGATACAATGGTCAAAGTCAAATCCACGTTCTTAATTTTATATCAAATGGATAATCTAATCCAGATCATGTTATTATCTTCAACTAAGAATAAAATAATTAACGCCATAAATTATTATATAAACAGCATCGATCCCGACTATTCCCGAGTCTATTTATTGACTCAATATGCACCTAACTTGAGATTAAACAATATGCTGATATAATAATTTGGGTAATGATACATACAATTTTTGAGTTGAATTCAAGGTATTTCTTAATTCTGCCAAAAAAAAAATACGAGAAGCTTTAGGGGATGTTTGAGGGTGAAAATTTTGGGTATTGAAATTTGGGAAATATTATAAAGTAAAAATATGTTATGGGAGTTGGTGAAAAAGTGAAGAGAATGAATATTTTTAATAAATATTATACTAATAAAAAATTATGTGATTAATTTTTTATTATTAAACCTAAATTTTTGGGTCTAAATTTTTGGGCTCAAACAAGACCTTAATATCCATTTTAACCTAACACATAAAAATTAGAGACGAATTTAATATTATATATTAAGGGAGTCCGATTCACAAAAAATATAGGGCATGTTTGAGCCCCAATTAATTGGGCTCAAAATTTTAGGTTTATTACTAAAAAATTCACCACATAATTTTTTATTATTATAATATTTATTAAAAATCTTCTCTCCCTTCACTTTTTCACCCACTCTCATAACATTTCTTTACTTTATAATATTTCTCAAACCTTAATACCCAAAATTTTCACCCTCAAACATACCCATAATTTCTACTTAATACTAATTACGTGTAAGTTCTCTGAGCAATGGGAGAACTTGTTTTGGTTTTGGTTTTTTATTTTTTGAAAAAAAAAAACTAAACAATACAAAAAGTGAAAAGTAAAAATAAAAAATAAAATTAGTTCATGTGATATACGTGAAATCAAATTAGTCCTCGTGATAAAAAAATTATAAAATTAGTCCATATGATTTTAAGAAGGGATAAAATCAATTCCTATTAGAAAAACGAACTAAAATGAAATTACATGGACTGATTTCATATTTTTCAATGATTAATTCAATTTTTGAATATATTATAGAGCTCATTTTGTATTTATAAAAAGAATAAAGAGTAAAGAAAGGGGTAAGAAAAAATAAAAGGTGGGATAACGTTGGCAGCGCAATTACCGGGTCCGGACGAGTCTCGTTTCCGTATTCGGTTGCAGTACAGTTCCGTGACTCTTTATTGTCCCTTTAACGCCTTTGTCCTTTTCTACTTTTTACATGTGTCACTTTTGCGCTTTGCTTTGTATACTTCCACACTATTTTCGTCCCATGATGCTCACGCTCCATTCATTGGTATCCTTGAGTATTACTTTAGTTACGCGTGTAACTCACGCTCACCGAATTGAGGGTGGACATCGAATTTGCTTTTCTCTGACATGGATGATATTCATGTTTCTCTTTTCATGGCGGGGGATTATGCGCGCTACTTTTGGGAATTCACAAAGCTTTCACTCTTTCACACTCCATATTCTGTCTCAAAGGTGTTTTTCCGTTTCGAATTAGTTAGTACTCATGTTTTTTTTTTCTTGGCTGGTTTGTACTCATGTTTTTTTTTTCCCTTGGCGGTTAGTACTCATGTTACTTCGCGGTACAAACTACTCATTTATCCCGGTACGGCGATGTTTTTCCGATCCGAATTGGTCAGTACACATGTCACTTCGGTAACTACAAATTTTAAGAATTTTGTCTTTTTTTAGAAAGGAATTTTGAGAGTTAAATTTTAAGGACTTGGTAATAAAAATGGATAAATGCAAAATTGATCTCTGTGCTATACGCAAAAATTGATTTAGTTCTTGTGATATGAAAATCATCGATTTAGTCCTTGTGATTTCAGAAAGTGATAAAATCAGTCCCTGATGGAGGACCAATAACAAACGAAAAGATAATCACAGGGACTAAATCGATGATTTTCATATCACAGGGACTAAAACGATTTTTGCGTATAGCACAGAAACTGATTTTGCATTTATCCCTAACAGAAATTGATTAAAAAGTAAAAGTTTCCTATTTGTTAAAAATTAAGTAGAGATAATAATTGATATAATTTTTTTTAATAATTAATTTGTAAAAAAAATACGAAAGAGAAAATTTGATGTAATTTTATTTAATACAAGAGTAATAGAGTCTGTTAAGAAATAAGGAAAGTGAATATTTAATGTAGATTTTTTTAATATAAAAAAGAAATTGAAGTTGATATAAAAATGTGTTTTAATTTGTATGAAAATTTTCAGTGTTTTGTTTTTTTTTGGAACATTTCTTCGAAAAATTGAAAATTTTCATATCACCTAACGTAATTCATTGATTTGGACCAGGCGATAAGATTGTACGTTACAATTATACTAAATAAATCTCAAATTAATAAATTTGAAATACGATAAAATTAGTAATTTAGACATTAAAATGATATTAGTACAATAATTGAGAGCAAAAAGTAAAGTTTTTTTTAATGTTTTTTATTTAATTTTTTGGGTAAGTAATGTTTTTTATTCATTTCAATAAAATATAAGCTTTTAGTTTATGATCTAAATAAATATCATTCTTCTTCTTCTTTTTTATCGTGACCGTATTATTTTTTTCATACAATATGCAACTAAAAATGGTGATGTGGAGAAACAGGAGATCCCTCTATATATACACCTCGGTGCGGGAAACCACCCGGCCCCATCATCCAACAGAAGGGCCCTGCTACCGTCGGCCACGCCAATGGTGGAGGTGATCTCCAATCGGCTTCTTATTTTTCTTTCAATTTTTTCTCTCTTAATCTTAGTTTTCATAATTTATTAATATTAATTTCCATAAAATGAATTTGGATACTAGAAGCAATTAAATGTAGATTTACAACCACGTCAACCAAATATAATACCTGGATTCTTTTTTTAATAGGATGATGATTAATTTACACATACTTCAACTATTTCTCGAAGTCTGTCTCTTATCCCACACAAATTAAAAAATATTACTTAATTTACAGCAATTCGACTAATCTTGAGATATGTGCAATCTCTCTGTCTTACATAAATCAGATAATTATTTTGTAAAAATTCTTTAAAATTATTTATCTCTTCATTTTTTATTAAATTTAATACCTTAAAATTTTATCAAACAGGAGTGTTGCGTTTGAAACAAAAAATTTAACACTTTTTATAATTTTAACATAATAAAAAATTATAATATAATCTATTTTTCCTCATTATTTTCATTACATTTCACTTTTCACTATAATAAAATATTAAAAAGTATCTCTTTCTCCATTTTTTTACTAAATTTAATACTTTAAAATTTTATAACTCAAACACAATATTAAAGTGGCAACTTTATTGTTTGCTGCTAAGTGGGGACAAACCAAGCTACTAGTTCCCCCAGCAAATCGAAATCGAAATCGAAATCCACATCTTATCAAAAAAAAAAAAAAAAAAAAGGAGAAGATAAGCACTCAAAATAATCCCACATCGGATATCCTCTAGCTCGCCTCTCTAGTCGACCACGTTGTGTTCTCTAGAATAAATAAATAAAGAAAAGTCAAGTTCGAGCACACTCCTATATGAGTGACTGTCCCCGTTCGTTTTCACCACGCAACCTAGACAAATAGGGACGGTGCGAGGCACTCCAAATCTACATCTTATCAAAAACAGAGAGAATATAAGCATTCAAAATAATATCATATCGGATATCCTCTAGCTCGCCTCTCTAATCGACCACATTGTGTTTTCTAGAATGAATAAAAGGTTTAATTATACCAACAGTTCCTTTAGTAAAAGTTTCGTACAAATTAATTTACATGAAGTAACAAAATAGTTCTTTAATCTCAATTTCGTCATTTCTCTTAGCATTCTATGCAAATTTTTAATTCAACTCAACATATGACGTTAAAGAAAATATATAACTAAAAGAACCAGGAGCGGAACAAGGTCCTCCCAAAAAAAAAATATATGTATTCTTGTAAAATCAACTGCACAAATCTTGATATCCCCGAGAAGAATTCTCTACAGGACTCTTTGTGGACTAACTAGGAAAATAGAGCGTTTTTGTGGAACAATACATATTTTATTTACCAGAAAATAAATGCTTCCAGTTACTTTTAGCTGGCGGAACTATTGTATTTAGAAAACAGAGGACATTTTTGAATTTTGCGATAAAACTCAAAAGCATTTTATATCCGCTTCAACCTAGGAAGGCCTTGGGATTGCTGCTATGAACAAAAGGAACACTGAATTGGTGATCTAATGAATTTAGTTTCCTCTCTGTCCCCCTCCCACCCTTCTCTTTCCCCCACCCTTAAGGGGATGTGTTTGCTAATTTGGACGTATCGGACAATGCTGCTATTACTTTCTTTTGCAATGCAACTTCTTGCATTTTGTATTTCATGTGCTTAGCTATGGAAAGTGCAAAATTTCAAACGGGAGTGAGGCGTTTTTATAGTCATGATTATGTATATTTTATAGGGCTTCCCGGCCATAATAATCTATACTAGCTTCATGAACTTGTAAATTCTTAATTCTTTCCCCAATGACCTTTGTATCAAACGTTGTAACACGGAGATTGGTTGTATAATTAAGTCATTCCCTACCTCTTTATACGCGACTACATATATATAACTAGGATCACAGGCGGAGGCAAGGGGGGGCAAACCAGGGCCACTGCCCCGGTTGGCTCCCCCCAAAATTTTTTTTTACATGTAATTTTTTTTATTTTTTAAAGCTGGCCCCCCTTAATGCTATTGAATTTCAGTCTGTCCCCCTTAAGCTCAAGCAGCCCAAGCTAACTCCTTTGAATTTTCTTAGAAGTTTGTCCCCCATTGATTATATCGCTGGCTCCGCCACTTACTAGACATAGTTTCGGATAGGAATATGAGAAATTAAAGTTGCAAAAGCTTAAGAACTTTATGAATCGAGTTGCGTTTGTAGTTCACTTGTATTCATTTCTTTTAACGACTTACGCCGCCCACGGAAGCAGTACGACAGTTTGGGACGGGAGTTTCTAGTTCAGCTTTTATCTAAATTTGTTGTACACGTACATTAATAGCTATATTATGTTCACATAAACTCTATAATGTTCTTTTGATCTGGTTTTATATTTTATACGGAATTTTCGAGTTTATGTATTGGTCAGCTTCGGTCTGGCTTAATAAAGATCGACCATCCTCTCTTTTTTTACAAAGAAAAAAAATTAAATAAACAGTGATGAAATTTTCACTTATCCTTTAAAATTTTATTATTTAAATCATAATTTTGGTATTCGTTTTTTATACGTGGGCCAGACTCTTTTTTAATATATATTTAGGAGTCTTTAATATTATAAATGAAGCTATAGGCAACCGCTTTAATTACAGGGCATATAGCGAGCCCTAAACAGGTGGATTCAGTTCAAAACTCCTACTCCTCCACACAAGTAATAGAGTGGTTGTACGTGCCATGTTCCCAAGTGAAGTTGTTTGGGAGATGTTCGGTTTCTCAAAAAATCAGGATTCGAATCTGACTGAATTCATGTTCGGCAAAAACCGAAATAAAACGACGATTCCAATACAAATGGGCATGCTCTTATTCTTTCCTGTCCCCCTGCGCCGATCGTTTTTATTTTGCGCCAGATGTGTTCTTCGTACAAGCTGGGTGAGATACTTTTGTTGACTTCTTTCATCGTTTTTTACCTTTTGCTTTTAAAAAAAATTAAATATTCAAATTTTAATAAAAATTTAATAAATTCGTAATAATAAAAAAAAAAATTTAAACATCATCATTATTTTTTTACACATCATCAATCTCTACACAAACACCAATACAACTCTAATGTCATCTAAAAATTCACAAAACACTCCAAATCCTACAAAAATTCTAAATCCAAACATCACCTTGGTAATTTCAGTACTCGTGACTTAACTAGTCTGAACGTTCACTTAATTAATTTAGATGTTGACCATAATTTACGCATTAGGCCAGAAGTTGAAAACAGGAAAAACAATATAAATATAAATATTATAAGGGACGCAAAAAATGCAAGTGATATTGTCCTTGATGGTACCAAAACTCCCGACACATAAATTATAGTCCAAGTCAATACCGTGATACCAATATTATAAGGGACACAAAAAATGGAAGTGATCTTCGTTCCCACACCGCGTAGGACTAGCCGTGTTTGTCTGATGACGTAAGATCAGGAAACAGATAAGTCTCTAGTCAACTTGAACCGTCAGAAGCATGCGATTACTTTGAAACTTGTTTTTTTTCCTTTCAAAAATGAACACTCTTCTTCTCCTAGTGTGAAAGCTCCTGGGGCAGAAATACTCACTCAAGTATATACACCGATCCAGATCGTAGCTGACCATTTCCACACGGTCGGACCACACCGCGTAGGCCTAGCTAGCTGTGTTTCTCTCATAACATAACTTATAACTAGGCTGTCATGCGAGGAAACAAATTGAAGGCTCCAGTCCACTTGAGCCGTCAGATGCGATTACTTTGAAACTCCTCTTTTATATGAACATTGAATGCGTTTAGTCAAAAGGAAAACGTTATGTAATGCGTTTTACGTGCCGATTAGCTCAACTTGCAGCACGCCTTTGCATATTTATATAAGTTCGTTCAACGGTTTGGTTACGTGCATGGAACCGAAAATATAATAAGAAGGGCTAATTTAGGACGCTTTTAGAGTTTTTTTTAAGGAAAAAGATAAAAAGTTCAATAATTAGCTTTGTTGTGGATAGAAATGGATCGCTGCAACTTGAAAAAAAATAAAGAAGTAGCCGACTCGCTACAATGGAAGTCGTCACACACTGTCCCCTTGTGAGTCAGAGTCGAAGGAGAGCGGAAGGAGCGGAGCCCACCAGTGTTGGGCGAGGGTGGACCAATGAATGCACAAACAGAAAAAGGAGTGGTCCTTCCGTAAATGCCGTACATTTCGTCAGTCGTACAGGGCGACTAAAGCACCACCGACCCCAAGACCAGCCACCCATCTTTCCTTTTGGCTCTTTACGATAAAGAAAGCGAAAGAAACGTCCTGACATGGAAAACCACCATGCGGGGGCCGCCGGGAGGTAAGCGTGCAAGTGCAACTATATGCAACTGTACCTCCACATGCCTGAGTCAGTTCCCCCACCCCTTTTTTTTTAAATGGCAGCCTTTTCTGAATTCTCTCAGTGAGTTTCATGAATCTTTTTATCTATTTACATATCATGCTGATGGAAGAACCAGTCAAAAGACTACTAAAAAGAAAAGAGTTCATACTTTGGAGAGCTGTTACCTTCCGTACGGCACATGCTCCGGTTGAGATTCTCCGAGATGTCCAAAATATTTTTGTTATATATATATATATATATATATATATATATATATATAATATGCATGCAAAAAAGATGCAGTACAGTAAGCCATCACTTTTACATCGTGAGCAACCTAAAAACCTCGAAATTTGGTCATGGCTTTTGGTTATAATTGACTAGGCAAAGCCCTGGCCCTAATTTTTAGGGACCAGAACTTTAATATAATACTTTTGGGGGTCCATGTAAAAAGAATGAAAAAAAGAGAGCCTAAATTTAATTACTTTTCTTAATTTTGAGAGGTTTGGGGGGCCACTAAGCCGCTAGCCCCCTTTGGTTTGGCCTTGATTATTGAGAAGCTTTGATTAGATTCGAAATCCTACTCATTCACTCGTGTCAAGAGCACAAATTGCACCACTGGTGGCTACTGGTATAGGTTTAAATCATACTTGGCGAGATTTAATTCATAGTTCTGAATTTTAATCGTTACTTATAAAAACTATAGCATTGCGTAAAATCTAAGCAAGAATCTAGAAGATTAGAGGAGATTGTGCACTGTATCTCTTTTAATCAAGTTCAACACGGCATGCATTCAAGTAAATGAAGAAATCATAATATAAAACATTTTGGTCTAAGCTTGTCCATATAAAAATTGGTTGATAAGAGATAGATTGCGAAAGGCAATTTGGTCCAATCCAAGAGTTGAAAATAGTAACTTAATCAGTACTTAACGTGGGATATTGTGGGTGGTTCAACCGTACGTACCACATTCCTTGCAGGGAGAGACCTCCCATATTCCCCGTCTTTTTCTTTAATTCATGACATCTTCGTCAATAATTTCTGCTATCTTGTATCACAAAACCCGGAAATATCCGTGCATGGGCCCGTTGCCACGGCAGCCGAGTACAACTTGGTGGGGGCCAAGTCGTCATAATTCATGCTTTGGCCGGGGCAGCAAATTTGAAAAAAAAAATCAATTTATTAATTTCTCAAGGATATTATCATCAAATAGAGGGTGCAAAGTTTTTAGTATTTGTAATTGAAGGGTATAATGTGTCAAAATTGGTAGTTTAGGATGTAAAATGTCTAACATTGGTAGTTTGATGATCCAATGTCTTAAAAATAGTAGTTTGAGGTGCAATGTATCAATACCCCAGTAGTTTGTGGGTATAAAGTGTATTTTAAAAAAAAATTAAAATTTTTTGGTTTAAATTTTCAGTAAGCATCCCAAAAATAATATTATATTTATGTTTTGCGTAATATTTATTTTCCCTGTAAATTGCAAAAATCTTCATTGACATGCATGAATGTCCTCAAAGGTTTGAAAATAATGAAGTCTGAGTAGCTATAGCCAGCTTGTAATATGCGTATTGGGTGGCTCATAAGAACATTTGTCAAACAAGTTAAAGGGTCGTGAATTAGAAGAAACAGACAATAAGTATATGAAATGTTGGCGTGGTCACTGTTCGGTCTAAGTTGGAGAAAAAGTAGATGGATTATCGAGGACTAATCAACGGGAGGATAAAGTACTACTCGCGGCGATCAATGGGTAGTGAAAGCCGGAAAGGTGATTAGAAGTTTGGATCTAGGGATTTAATTTCTTTGTCTTGGACTTGAAGACCGAGATGGCTAAGAATTTTGAAATCAGTATAAGTTTTCGTTTCAAAAGTGCGTATTAGGTAGAAATGGAGAGAGAAATTCTTAATTCTTATTGTCAATTGCCATGAACTTAAAGAACTAGCTAGTGGTATAGTATTCTATTTTTGTATTACCTTAATCATATAATTTTAAGAGGACCGCATTCCGATTTTTCAACCCTAGACAAAACCATCCCTTTATTAAAGGAAGAATAGTGGAGAATCGTCGAGGCTTGAAAAGAAGCTCGAGGAGGAAATATAAGCTGGATTCTCAAACTCCAATTTGATCAATCGACATGATCTCAATTGAGTAATTATTATTCAAATAATTTAAATTAATATCTAGCAAACGCATTTTTGGAATCAACTTTCTAAACAGTTTTAAAACTCAATTTCATCTCTATTGTGTTACCTTAATCTTATAATTTATAATTATATCTCTAGAGAGTATCTTGATTCCAAATTACTAACCTTAACATATGCACCCATAAGTTATCTCGCAGATTTTAATGTACAACTTTAAAATCTTAGAATTAGAAAACTTGGAGAATATCGTAATCTTAAAAATTATATTATAAGATAGCGTACAGGTAATTTTTACAACATGTGTGATAACTTGAGCTGGAAAATACATTACCTTTGCAAACTCTAGTTTGTTTTTAACCCTTTTTTTTAAACAACTAAATTTATATATTGAATGCACAACAAAAATTACTACCTAGAAAAATGATAAGAAGGATTCAAAGGGTCAGCGACGAGTATATGAGCCAACGATAAAGTAGCTATAATAGGGTATACAAAACGCTCAGTTGTGACATGCACAAAACTCGAAACGAGAGGACACGAGATCAATAGAAACACGCGAAATACGGGAAAAATTGAACCCGAAATTTATATATTGCTTGCTCGTCTATGCTCCACGTAGATTGGCCAAATCAAAACCTCGTTACCTTACGCCTTGTAAAGATTTTCCTTAAAGAATTGGTTTATTTTAGACAATTTTAACCTTTAGTAATGACAATGACAAGATATTTGGAAGTTCGTCAATTTTTATTTCTTCTCTGGTTTTAAGATGCTAAGAAAACATGAGCAGCTTTGATTTGAAAAATGTTAGTCAATGTATTCGGTGGCACCTCTTGGTAACGAAGATTAGGCTTCAATAATTTTTTTACTAAAAAAAGGAGATATTTAAAGAAAAAGGAAAAAATAGATTTATCTAATTATAAGGATAAGCGAGTTCTTAACTTATAACCTCTAAATTATCACCAAAATATTATTTACTACTCTAAAATAGTAATTTCATCACACTGGAATCCAAAATACGAAGGAGATGTTCGTTTTATAAAAACTTATATGATTTCTTGGATTTTTAATAAATTGTAAATATTTATGTAGATTGAAAATTTATAGTTTTTCGTGTAAAAATTGGTCAAAAGTTTTAAAGATATTTAATTTTTAATGAAATTTATAAAAATATATAGATAGAATGATTTGATGTAATTTTTTAGTAAAAATACTTAAAGTTTAGTAAAAAAGCGTAGAGAGAAGATTTGCGAGCATTTATTTTTAAAGAATTATCAAAGTTTATTTGAAATTTTTCGAAATTGTGTAAAAGATATTTGTGTTTGTATAATATTTTTGGAGATTGTTGATATTCATTTTGTGAATTTTGTTGTATTTATTTATCGTATTTTAAAATACTTTTTCAAATAAACATAGCCTAAAATACATCAATATTTTGCTTGTAGTAGGATTTAGCTATTAATATTGTCTCATGAAAACTCTAAGGGGAGGGACGATTTAGGTATCTTTTATTAAACTTGAGGATTAATCGTAAACAAAGTTCAATGGATTATGTAAGCAACTTTATATAAAGCGTTGTAGTTGTACTGAATTATAATCACGTTTTAAAACTCCAAGAAGCCACGTATCATAACCAACCAATCCAAATGGAGATCTACACGTTGGCAGGCCGAACGTGGTTTCCGTGGTTCGGACTTCCGTACGGAAAAGCAACGTAGTGGGGAAATAATTAATGCTAGTGGTGTGTTCCGGTTTGACTAAATATAGGCTGCGTCTGCGTTCATAATATTCTTCAAAATTTTATCTCTTTTAATAAAATACTTCAATATAATCTCTCTCTCTACCATAAAAAAGTATAAAAAATATAAAAAATTACCTATCTCTTCACATTTTCACTAAACCCAATACCTATACATATTCTCATACCAAAAATATTACAACACAAACACAACCATAGTCATGTTTGAGTTCAATAATTTTGACATAAAAGTTTAAATTTAAAAATAAAAAATATATTATATAATTTTTTATTATTATATAATTTATTAATTATATTATATCTTCACTTTCCTACCGACTGCTTTAACATATATTTTCTTTGTAATATTTCTCAGGCTCTAATATACAAAACTCCCGTCCCGTTTAAAATTCTAAGAAGGCTTACGTTACTACGTAACCAGCCAATCCAGATGAAGAAGTACACGCTAGCAGGCCGAACGTGGTTACCGTGGTTCGGACTTTGGAACGTAAAAGCGACGTAGCGGATAAATGGTTAAATGCTAGTTGTGGGTGGGACCCTTCAAAAAAACGTTATTAAAATTGCCGTAGATAAAGTACAGGCGGACATCCCACGAGCTACCGTTCCTATACGGAACGTTGAAACACGACTAGAGTATGCGACATGTGACACGGACATTCACGTTGTAATTGGAACCGTCCACTACACATGGGGCTGTCAGCACGTGCTATTATTTCTCTTCTTCTTCTTTTTTTTCCACTTATTTCTCTGCATTTCCAATTTAAAGTTTTAGGCTAAAATACTACGTGTGCGTAAGTGATATAAACTTTTTGTTGAATAATATGCTCTTTTTATTCATTTTGTTATCATGTTGTTCCTCCGGTGACGTATCATTTTTTTAAAAATGCCCCTCGGTTTATATTTTGTCTCTAAACTAACATAATTTGTTGAGTTGTCAAAAAATTAAACGTCATGACCAATAGAAAGAGGACACGTGTTTAATTTAATGACTGTGCATGTCTCTGTGGTTCCCGCACACTTCAAGCTGTCAATAATAATATCATGTCGAAATTGCCCCTGTCATGTTAGTAAATATTGACGTATATTTTTTTACTATTTCTATTGGTCGACGTGTATTTTTTTTGACAGTTCAACAAATTCCGTTAGTTTTGAAGATGGAATATGGATGAAATGATATTTTTAAGAAAAGAACATCACTACCGGGTCAGCGAGACAGCAAAATAAACTTTTGGGATATATTCAGAAAAAATCAATAAAACAGGAACACACCTAATATTTTAGCGAAATTTTTATTTCCCCACAACAAAAAAGTTCTCTTATTATTTTTAACTTAATTAACTCTAAGGGGGCTTCAAGTAAAAAAAAAACAAAAGATAGAAGAAGTACCAAATCGTTGTTTTCTATGATACATCTTGAGAAGCAACCGTGCGTGCCGTACCAGCAACGGCATATCTTGTACGCTCTCACAACCACAATCTCCTTGCATTGGCCCAACGATCATCAATGGCGAATGGGCCTGCACCATGCTGCTCAGACATACCATAAATTTGGTCATGGTCAATCCCCTAAACTCCCTATCGCGGTCTCGCTGGATGTGAGTTTGCGCGTTGAAGAAAGCGAAGCTGGGTTAGGTGTCTTGGGCGTGGAACTCTAGCTAGGGGGAGGATTTTTCTTTGCTTGGACTTAACCGAGGGCGAGAAAGGTAGGGGAGACTTCAGAGACTGTGCTCCAAAAGTCGTATTTGCCTGCTTAGGTATTTCGGAGATAGGAGGACAACAGAACAAGTACTTGGAAAGCGTATCGCGCGCAGAGAAGCTTCCCAGTACGTATCATGAATGTTGAGCTTCAGATCAAATATTGGTGCCAAAATTCGGAATCGAACATGGAAGGGGTCCAAGGGGATATGGGTTGACATAATTCAGGTCACTGCTCATAGATTTGCTGAAATCTTTAGCCAAGTTTAGGAGGAAGGTAAAATAATTGATTACCAACTTAATTTAGATGAAAGCTGGGGTAAAATTCGGAGTTGGCTTATATTGTTTTTGCTGGAACAAGAGGACGACGACTACGCAAGCACGCGACAGTGCTGGCCTGGGTTGGTCCTGAAGAAGACATCGCAACTACTACGTCTATGCGGTTGCATGACAATATGCGGGCTCGCAGGATGTTTCGTCTAACACTGAGAGTTTCTTTGGCCAGACATTTCTCGAAGAATCTTGAATTTCGTACACCTAATCAATTCAAATCTCTAGTGTCGACCCCCACTATCTGGAGTGGTAATATTTCAATGCTGCAGCATAAATTCAAATCTTCTAACAAACGCCTCTGTTGGCGGCCCTTTTCTTGGCATGATCAGGGAACAAGGGGACCGGACAAATTCAGTAGTACGAGCTTCTACTAGTTACTATTATTATTATTAACGTTTTCTATTACACTACGTACGATGACTTTATTGATGTATTTGTAGGGTATAAATCGATATTTAAGGGGCTGATCACTTAATATAATATAATATATTTTTTTTAATTTGTGTTTAAAATATATAATATATAATCATGTATCATAAATATGCTATCGTTGTTGACGTAGGGATATCTGCGCTGTATTTTCGTTGTAATTATCAACAAGTACCATGAATTATAAACAATACTTTTTCCATTAAAATCTAAAATTTATATCATTCAATATTTTTCAAGTTACCTTTGTTGAGAAAATAGAAAGAAAGTAGTTGTAAACAAATGAGTGTTTGAATGGTTCAAGACAAATAGAAGTAAACCACACATTATGAGTTTTATTGTTAAATATATGTTCATAATAAAAAATTTGTCTGAAACATTTTCAAGATTCAAGCTAAATATTGAAATTTAACAAAATTTAATTTTAAATATTTGAAGGGCTCAATTATTAATTTTTGCAAAGATTATATAAGGACCAAAAGGACATGGGGTTAAAAAAATTGGAGGGGGGGGGGCAAAGACGAATATTTATAAAGATGGTATAGACTATAGAGGAAGTTGGGAGGGGGGGGGGTTCAAATTTTTTTGGGGACCACGGCCCCCTCTGGCCTCCTAGCTACGGCACTCATACCCACCCTCTCCTTGATAAGAAAGATAAAATTTAAGTTTTTACACTCTAATTACTATTCTGATTGCAATTTGTATTCTAAAATATAACACTTTACATATTTCACCTCAAACTATGTATATAGGTATACTTTGCTCTCGTGTTAAGATGTTACAGTTAAAAGTCAAATAAAAAAAAGAGACGTGGTATAATTTAAATAGTGAAATTGTAATATAGAGTGAAAAGAGTAAATTTATTAGCAGTTTAAAGTGCAGTGTGTCAAGTTTTATAGTTAAAGGTGTAAATTAGAAATTGAAACGTACGGTAATTTACCATCAAATATTCGGTCTGAGTAAGTGAGAAGTCCATGGCGGCAAAGGAGAACATAGTAGGAGAAGGGTCGGGATTCAGTCCAAACCCATGCGGGTCCAGACCGTCCAGACCCACGGTCTGGATTGAATCCCGACCATATCAGATGGCTCACGTGCGTTCCTTTAGTTTTTGTGGTCGTACAAGTACATTTAGTGGTCCGACCACTAAAACTAAACTCGCTCCGTGAGCCGTCTGATCTGGTCGAGATTCAGTCCAGACCGTGGGTCTGGACAGGTCTTAACCCGTACGGTCTGGACTGAATCCAGACCCAATAGGAGAAGTCTTTGCAGAAGGAAACTGGGTAAGATCAACAAAAGGGCAAAACAAAGGCAACTCGATAAGTTGGTACTTGTTTGGCACAAAAAAATCCAAAAACAAAAATGAAGCCTTAATTCGGTCTGCAAAATCAAGATGGCAAGATTCTTTTTCGTATGTGACAAATAATACGACCATAAAAATGTTGTCAACGAAAAATGCCAAAGCGTGGAGAATTTTTCTGATCCAAATCTACTGGTGTCCTTTTGTCTCTTAGGGTCACGGGCGTTCTCTAGCTCCTGCAATAAGAGGTGGGTGGAGGACAGAAGAAGTATTCCGTGGTGTACGAGAAAGCAATGCCAGAGTATACCTGTACAAGAAACCCGGTGCATGGAATAGACTTGAAAGCAACATCAGTGGCATTCCACTGCAAATTTAACCGTTGTCTTCGCCTTGGTTCTCGTCAGCTGCATCTGCAGCTTTGTCTTAACCTACCATACAAGAGAGCGGCAGCACTCACTTTTGTCTTTTGCAAGCGATGGTCTCTACCTGAACTTCGACTCTCTCTCTCTCTCTCACTCTCTGTTTTTTCTTTTTTCGTTACGCGCATGCAAACCCCAGCGAGGGTCCACATAAAGTCATGCCCCATATTACAGTTCTTTACGCCTTGTGCACATACCCATTGCGCACACAAAGAGCACAAAACGCTAGGTAATGAGATCATTGCATATTTTGTTTTAAGTCCAGCTTCTACCTACGTTGTTTCGACATGCAAAGGATACAAAACACATCTGTTTTCTTATGGAAGCTGGCTAATGTATACACAGACGTCAGAGATTTAGATCACCACCTATTTCTACACGGTATAGTACTTGAACTTCAAGCCCATTTCAACATGCAATGAAGAAAACAAAGACTAGTTTCTAAAAATTTCTTGGATGGAGTGATGCTTCTTTCAAATCATCACCTACTCTAATCATGATCAATGAGGAATTAAGTAGTACTCTATCGCCCTCGATCTCATCTCTCGGCTGTAACAGTAGGAACTGTTATGCAACAGAGATATTTAACTGATGCAAAGTAATCTTCCTCATTATTCAGCACAACAATCAAGCTAGCTCCTAGAAAAAGAGTTCACGAATCAATCCTTTCTACCTGGGTTTTCGTCGCTTTATTTTTTTGGGTGACGAGGTTTTCGTCATGCTGCTGGATGAGTTTTTGGGTGACTCCTGTCCATATAACGAGTAAGGGCGGGATGAGGCAACTCTGGCCAGAAAGAGAAAAGGAAGAATTGGGCAACACCTAGCCCATAGAATTGTGGGCTAATTCTCTTGAAAAATCTATATATTTGAACAATCTCCAAATGCATGCCGATGCACCAGAAGGTTCGCAGACTTTTTGTAATTGTTGCTCAGAACTCTTTGGGCTTTGCGGTTTCAGGCCGAGTGGTCAGATGGTATTTCTTCTTCTAACATCACGTGTTGGGATGGGCCAATCTTATAGGGAAATAGTACACCCAGCTTTACTTGCATTCCCGGGCTTGTTTGTTCAATTGTCCAACAGTACCTCTAAAATGTTGAAAACTACGAAGATAAACACGAGTGACAGTTATTAAAATCTTAATAATATATAAACATAGAGCAATAATATTTTAATTAGACAGTAACAATTAAATGTAATAACGTTTAGAATTGTAACTTAGGAGTTTTTTTGTGTGCAAGGAAAAATGTTTATTGTATTCCAAGACGTGCCAATGTTTGTATTATGGTCGAATTAATATTGGTCGTCCCTAATAGTAAAGTATTTCAAAACGAATATTTTGTTTGCACTCTAGTCTAATGTATGATATTTATAGTTAGATCTATTGTTCTTCATTTACAATTTTTTTTTGGTAATCGTTCTTCATTTACAATTAGTCTAATGCAATGTATGTTTGTGGTGCTAATTGGTGGGTGGTTAAAAAAAATGCTGATGGGTCAGTCTCAATCATCTATTTTTAAAATATACTAAGAATTCAACAGGTTATCTGAGAATCCACCTATCGGGCTCCTCTGCAATTCGGGTGACTGAATTGTAGAAACAATAGAAGAGAGAAAGACAGAGGGAAATGAGTCCCGCTCAAAAACACTGTTCGGACAGTGTGGATCTTATATAAAGTATGTTTGTTTGTCAAAATGTTGGGTAATATTTCAAAAAATTTAAGAATCTATATTTTATTGATATTTATTGAAATTTATGAAAGATAAATTGTGTAGGTGTAAAAGTTAAAAATGTTAAATTATGTATATTTTACTGAAAATTTTTATACCCAAAATGTGAGGTAATTTCACATAATAAATTGTATTACTTTCGAGCAGTTGCAACTCTTTTTTTTTTTCCTCAATGAGCAGTTGCAACTCGCTTTGTCTCGAATCAAAGGAACTTCCAGAGGAACGCAAGGAGCGTGGTGGCCCAGAGTCCCCAAAATATCAAATAAAATATTCGTTTTGGACCTCGTGCATTTGAACCGTAAGGCGTAATCAGACACGCAGTGGCGGAACCAGGAATGAAAATTAACCCGGGCGAACTTTTACAGTAAAATAACGGAAATTTTTTTGTATACGTAATGTAAAAAATTGTCTTAGAGTTACAATATCAAAATATTAAAGACTAAAAACATAAAAAAAAATATTGAATTACACATACCGTACTATGTACTACGACTGAGAGGGGACAATTGGATCTTACGGTTGTGCATCTTCTGAAAACGTTGCAAAATGACTTCATTCTCAATAGTTTCAAAAATTTCCTGCTCGATGTACACTACCATGCAATCATTCATCTAATTATCTCTCATCTTATTACACAAATCAGTCTTAATAATTTTCATCGCAGATAACACTCTCTCAACGGTTGCAGTCGTAACCGGTAAGACCAATGCCAACGCCATATTGGGCACATTGATAAAATTATTCAGACAAAATGTTTTGACTTCTTCCAAAAATTGGGCTCAACTAAGGTTGTCCTAGGCTCAACAACATCACAATCCAACCTAAAAACTACTACACAAATAACATCTCTTCCTCCGGTTTCCTTCACAATCCAACCTAGAGTTAAGCAAGAAATGAAAAAAAGTTTTAAAGAAAGGAGATTACCTACCGCAAATGTCCTTCCAGCAAATAAGCAAGTATATTGGCAAAGTTTAAATATGCTTCCAGCAATGGATTTTGATCTTTACTACACAAATCCACATAAAGAACAATAAGTTAACAAGTAAATATTTAATTTGCTACATAATTTATTTCCCAGCAATGTAGGAACATAATTATCTATAAAGAATAATAACTGAGTGCGAGCATAATTATCTATAATAATAAAAAAGTGCAAGCATAATTGAAATAAATAGGAATTTACTATAAGAGAGGGATGAAAGTGACTGATTAAAACACATTCACACTATATGGATGTCATTAGAAGAAACATTAAAAACTCAAACAATCAATGTGATCTACACAGATATTAGGAAGTCTATATGCGTTTTACTGGAAAATGGGGAGGAAAAGAAAGTCATTAGAACTGCATATTAATATAAGGTAGAGTTTCAATTTATATATGATAGATTTACAATAGTACTATGGGTAAATTATTCTTAATTGTACTGCATCACCTCCCTCCCAAAAAAAGTAAACAAAAAAAAAGACTCCTCCTATAAAATGGAAGGGAAAAAACTACAGTACCAGCAGAAGCAGGAACTGAGAATGCAGAAAGTGCTCATGCAAAGGTATTACGCAATAACAAAAACCCTAAGCTCGTCTCTGTCTCCTCTGGTAATGCGGGTATTTGCATCGAGATACGTGACTTCAAATTCACCACTTCCAGTATTTGATGGAGGCCTTAACACATCTGGAATCCGCGGTATCTCGAATGGTGGTAATTGTGAGTCTGTGACACGTTTCCACAATTCCACTCGCCTTTACTTTATAGATGTTTTCTCAAATGAATTTTTATCTTTGCAGATCCTATTCTCTTTAAAAGTGAAAGCTCAATAACGATGTTCGTTTTCGGGTGGGCTTATGTTGGCCTGGGCCAACCAGGGCGGCCCAGGCCAACTTTTTTTTTTTTAAAAAAATACATTAATTTTTATTTTTTTTAAAAAAAATACATTAAAAAAAAATTTTTAGGGGCGGACCCCGGCCCAGGCTCGCCCGGGCCTGGGTCCGCCCCTGCAGACACGTGGTAGAGTCCCTTCCTCTAGTGTCATAGACCGTCGCTGCCGTTGAGGTTTTGACCGGCATCAGAGTAGTGTGAGTGCCAAAGTGGACCTGAAATCCGATAGCTTGCAAATTGCCATCCGAGGCTTCCATGCATGTGCACTGCAGGCTATAATAATATGAATTAAGAAGGAAAGTCCGGCTTCCTGCTCACTAGTGGGAGATGTCAATATTTAGCAGCAGGATAAGTATGCAGGAGTTATGTATTTAGCAAATACTTTTCGTCAGATTACGTGAGGGAAATCCAGTATTTTCTTCATCGATTTATGTATTTAGCCAACACAGAATTTATGAGACGTATGTTATTTATCGCATACCATCAAATTTTTTCTTTTATTATTTTTCTCTCACACCATCTCATATAAAATAAGAGGATATGCTTTTGTATATTTTTTTTAATATATCTAGATAAGATATATTTTTGTGGACTGTAATAGGAAATTAATATGTTTTTTGTGTACTTTTTTGAGTATATCTACAATCAAGTAGATAAGATAAATTTTTGTATACCTATTTTTAGTTCTAAATCAAGGTTAACTTATAACAAAATATAGTTGCAAATTTTTTATGTCCTATAATATTTGAATTTCATTTTTAATATATTATTTAATTAGTCCGGCACCCAATGGAAAAATACTGGCTTAGCCATTGAACTGTACGATAAGTAAGAAACTATAGTAACATTACAAAATGGTATACGTATTCAACACACAATTTTTATCGGATGTCCCCGAAGGGACTCCTTGGATGCGGTTGAATGGAAAAAGCTATGGTCTTTGAAGATCCAACATTGACCAAACTGCTTATGTGGAAGGTTTTTGCAGGTGCTCTTCCCCTTCGGACAAAGGTTTTTCCTTTTATTCCATATGCTCCTTTGGAGAAGTTGGTTTGCCCTCTCTGTAAACTAGAGGAAGAGTCTTCAACTCACATTTTCCTTGGCTGTCTATACAGCAGAGTATAATGGCGTGAAAGGGCCTTGGAACTTGAATTTTGATGAGTTTATCCAGTCTCTCTTTTCTCATTAGGTGAAGTATATTTTAAACTCTAGTAATCTGCCTTTCCATGCCAGGGCGAGTTGGTCAGATATGATGCTTTATACTGCGTTGCTCTTTGATACCATTTGGTTTGCCCACAATAGAGTGGTCCATGATAATTTGGAGCTAGATGTCGAAGAGATGAAGAAACACTGCCTCCAAAATTATGTAGAGCATTGCGAAGCTTGGTCCCAAAAGAAACGCCAAATCCGATGGCAACCTCCTGCTCCTAATCGACTTAAGATCAATTTTGATGTTGCGATTAAGGAAGATGTTTTGTGTTATGCATCTATCTGTCGTAATAGTGTGGGTAGGTTCATTGAAGCGTGTGGGTTCTGGCGCAAGGGGTCCAATCCTCTGAAGGGAGAAGCGCTTTGTGATACCCCAAATCCCACATGGAGTGAAAGAGGAGAATGAATGAGAGATGAGTTCTATAAGGGCTAAGTCTCACATTGAGACCTTACTAGGTTCAACTGAGCTTTATAATGACTCAAGGGGCTTCAAGAGCAACCTCGATTAGTCATTTTGAAGTCAAAGCACGACTAATGTTTGTCCTTGAGTCGTTACAAATCGTATCAAAGCGGTCCTAGTAACCACTAATGTGGGCTTGGTGGGCTCCTCGTCAAGGATTTAAGGGGGGAGATTGTGATACCCCGAATCCCACATGGAGTGGGAGAAGAGAATGAATGGGAGATGAGTTCTATAAGGGAGAAATCCTATATTGAGACCTTACTAGGTTGAACTGAGCTTTATAAGGATCCAAGGGGCTTCAAGAGCAACTTTGATGAGTTCTTTTGAAGTCAAAACACAGATGTTGTTAGTGCTTGTCCTTGGGTCGTTACATGCTTGCTGCGCTTCTCGCTTGCAACATTGCTGATGACTTGCCTATCTCATAAGTGATTGTTGAAGGTGACTCCTTAGTGGTTTGGAAACAAGTCATTGAGAGACATATGGTCCCTGATTGGCTTGTGGAGGGTGAAATCCTAAATCTCAGGCAGACTCTTGATGCTCATCCTTTGTGGACGTTTTGCTGGACCCCTAAGGAAGGCAATCTCTTGGCTCATTTTATCGCTAAATGGTGTGCAACCAATAAGCATCATGGTGTAATTAATCTTGACTCTCTTCGTAGATAGATTCTTGTTTGTGACTATGGTTGACTAATTGACTCATGACTGAGTAGCAATAGAATGATCCTGTTCGTTTAGGAAGAAAAACACACACACACACACACACAAAATCAGCTTCTTAGACACTTCTCTGTTCACATCAGGTTCGCAGACTTTCGGTAATTGTTGCTCAAAACTCTTTGGGCTTTGCGGCTTCAGACCGAATGGTTAGATCGTATCTGTAGTTCTAACATCAAATGCTGGGATGGGCCAATCTTATAGGGAAATAGTACACCCAGCTTTACTTGCATTCTCAGGGTTCTCTTCAATTGTCCAACAGTACCTCTAAAATGTTAAAGGTACAGAGATAAACACGAGCGAGAGTTATTAAAATCTTAATCTTCATTTTTAAAATTAAAATAATTAAAAATTTCCATCTTAATATCATTTATCAATTTTAAGGCCTATTAACTATGATAAATGGTATCATCATGGATGGTGGTTTAGTGGTATGTGGATTATGTCTAGGACCAGAGCTTGCTACTAATTCGCGAATAAGGTAACTCAGGGTGTGTTTGTGTTGTAAAATTTTAGTGTTGTTAAAATTTTAGGTATTGGGTTTAGTGAAAAAGTGAAGAGAGAGGTAATTTTTTATATTTTTTGTAGTGAATAGTAGTGATTTGATGGGGGAGAGAGAGATTATATTGTAATTTTTTATTGTGTTAAAATTTTAGAGTGTGTAAAATTTTAGGACGCAAACGCAGCCTGACAGTGTACTTTAGTGAAAAAATGAAAAAACAATAAAATTTGAATGATTATTATAATAAGAAATAATAGTTTAATAAGAAAAAAATATTTTATAATTTTATTAATCAGATTAATTTTTAAAATATCCTTAAAAACTCAACAGGAGATGCGAGAATCCATTATTCAATTAGCTTTCTAGGTGGGGTCTGATCCCCCTTAAGTTGATGTTGTTTTGTTGGCTTCTTCCTCTTTCGATTTATTCCCTAAATAAATGCAGGACGCCATGCATAACGCCCCCAATCCCAACGGCCGCATACGGTTTTTATTTGAATAAATATTATAATAAAAAATAATAATTTAATAAAAATGAAGATATTATTTTATAATTTTATTAATCAAATTAATTTTTAAAATATCCTAAGAATTCCACAGGATATGCGAGAATATATTATCCATTTAACTTTCACGGTGTGGATGTGTTTTAGCCAAAAGGTAGTGGGAGAAATGAGAAATATTGGCTCTTTGCCAGCCATTCATTGTGAAACCAGAAAAATCCACGCAGACATTTAAGAGTGTGTTCGGTTAGGAGTATTGTGAAGATTTTTTGTATTTTGAGAATTTTTAGATGATGTTAACTTTATTGGTATGCGTGTTGTAGTTATTTTCATGTGAGGTTAGAAATGATGTTTGGTTGTAGGATTTTTGTGTTGTGAAAATACAAAAAAAATCCTGAGAATACTGCATAAACGAACAGCTCCTAAGGTTTGATTTTGACGTCGGAACCACCATTGAAGAGGTTTTCGGTAGATGTGACCTGACAATCAGCTTCAACTTGCCTATATATATACATATAATCTTATTTAATTACTACAAATTTAAAAGTTTAAACCTCAAACTACCCATATGAATACAGCACAATTCAAAGTTCGTTTGTCTAAAAGTTGCATTGCCTGCGAATATAGAATATTTGTTCATCTCAAATATTTCATCTAATAAAATAACTTTTTTTATTAAAATAAATATAAAAGAACCCCAATGAAATCTGATAGCTAGCAAATTGCCATCCATGACAGCGCGTGGATGAGGTGCATAATATGAACCCCCAAAAGATGCTTCTATGTAGTACAAAAAATAGGTCTTTAGTGGCGGTCGTTAAAAACGTCGTTAAATGGTGTTTTTTACGGCGTTTTTTGAAAAACGCTGCTATAGGGGGTCTATAGCGGCGGTCGGCTGCTAAAGGTATTTAGCAGCGGTCTTTTTAGCGGCGGTCATTTAGCAGCATTTTTCAAAAAACACCGATAAAGATATTACCTTTAGCGGCGGTCCTGTAGCAGCGGTCACTGACCGCTTCTATAGACCCCCTTTAGCAGCGGTTTTTCAAAATGCTGCTAGAAATTAGGTACCTACAGCGGCGGTTTTTTAAAAAACTGCTGCTAAAGGTATACCTATAGCAGCATTTTCTTGGCTACCGACCGTTGCTATAGACCGTTTTTTTTTGTAATGTGTGCAGGCTATAATAATATGAATTAATCGGCTTTCTGCTCACTGGTGGGAAATGTCAATATTTAGCGGCAGGGTAAGTATGCAGGAGTTGTGTATTTAGCAAATACTTTTCGTCAGATTACGTGGTGGTCAGAGTGGGGAAGAGGAATCCAGTATTTTCTTCATCTACTAATGCGCTCTTTCTTTGGCTCTGCAACTCATCCCTCTTCTAAATTCTGATTCAATCGCACAGTCCACAGAGAAGGATTGAAGGCTACATCCATGGCGGAAATACCGGCGGTTTTCATCTTTGCCTTTTGTGGTGCTTGTTTCTTTGGCATGGTCGAGCTGGCTCAAGCTCAAAATGTCACTGATCCTGATGAAGGTGTCTCTCTCTCTCTCTCTCTCACGCATGTCAGCACAGATTTTTGCGTTTCAGTAGTTGTTAGCAGTTGCTGAGTAGTCTGTTTTCTTTTGCATATTCATTCCACATGCGTGTAGTGATGCTGAAAAAATGAAACTGCACACGGAACTTTTGGTGAGGAGCACTACTACTATGGGAGAAAGCCACTGTACTTTTGGTGGGCTCACAAAGAAGCTCACCCCCTCTGATAAAAGAAGAACAAGAAAGAAGTTCAAAACATCAAAAAATTATACACACACTAATACCTTTAACACAAATTCTAACAACTTTTTACACAAATTTTAATATGTTTTTCAACAAAAAAAAAATCTAACAAATCTTTTCTCTTTATATTTGTTCTCCAAACTCCAATAATTTTTTATTAAAAAATTACATCAAATCATAACTATTTACATTTTTTACAAACTTTAATATAAATTAAATACTTTTAAAAAATTTCAACAATTTTTACACAAAAACCTATAAAATTCCAATCTACATAAATATTCACAATTCTATTAAAAATTCTAAAAATCTTACAATTTTTTATAAAACGGACATCTCCAATTAAATAGAGTTTTCTTTAATTTTTTTTAATTGATGAAGTCCACAAGTTTCGATATAAAACCCTTAATGGTATTTGTTAGCCAAAATTTTGAGCAATTTTGACATAATATAATAACTATAAAATATTTATTTTCTATCAAATCATCTCTTTTCACTATATTAAATATAAAAAGGATAAATACAATATTGGTCCTTGTGGTTTACTCCAAAATCAAATAAATCCTTAAACTTTAAAACACATCAAATTAGTCCCTAAAGTTTAATATCCATCATAACTGTAGTCCTTCAGGGACCCTTAAAGTGTGAATGATTTTAAACTTTAAGGACTAATTTGATGTGTTTTAAAGTTTAAGGACTTATTTGATTTTAGAGTAAAACACAGGGACTAATATTGTATTTATCCCATATAAAAAATCCAATCAAATAATATTTCTTCACTTTTTCTCTAACTCCAACACTCCAAAATTTTAACACTCGAACATCAATTTCTTGAGCTCTTATTTTTTTTTGTTAAGAATTTTCAGGATTCTTCAACTTTTAAATGTGAAAAAATTATAAATAATTTTCAAAACTGATAATAAAGACTTTTATCAGTCCACATTTTATTTGTTTTAGAGTTGCATTGGGGGCTTCTGAAAGTGTAGGGGACAAAAAATTGTCTTTGTCGACGTACATAGTTGTATGGGGAATTTTCTTTGGAGTTGAAATTGTAATGGCCGGATCGGGACGGGTGTGGCCGTCCGAGAGATTTGAAAGATTAGGAGAGATATTTGTTTTGAAAAATAATTATGTTCACTCTTATGTTCAAGCGTGCATTTGATTGCAGCGAGAGTTTTGAATTCAATGTTCCAAAAATGGGGACTCGAGGCGCCGTCTGGTGAATGGAATATAAGCGGGGAATTGTGCAGTGGAAAGGCCCTTGACTCGGACACCATCGAGAACTTAGGCAACCCTTTTATAAAGTGCGATTGTTCTCAGTCTTCTGACAACAATCAATCTACTTGTCACATTACCGAACTGTACGCGTATTTCTCTCTCAATGGTTTTTTTCCTTAAATACCATGCATTTTTGCTTATAAATTCCAGAAAAACCAAAATAACTCTTTTAAGAGTTTAGTATTGCTGTGACAATTGCTTGTTGGTATGTAGGAATGGAAGAGGAACGGTAGGTTAAAAAAAAAAATTTCACACTTTTAGTGTATTTTGTAGCTTAAACATCCAATGGGGTCACAGAAGGTTGATTGTTTTGATCTGCTCCTATGCATATATTCTCCCCGTAATCTCATTCAACCAGTGGGAATTATATCATATGCGATGGACTTTGAATTTTATGCCATTGGAGTATACAAGTAGAAGCTGAGAGGCCATTTAGCATAGAACACATAAAATCTTAGCAAGAATTGTGTCTGGCGACTGGCATCACCGTCGTGTAAACATTGTGGAGAACTTGGGTGATGTTAGTTACTGATCTTTGAGCAGCCATTTATTACCACCTTAAATCATGACATAAAATTTTATCCTTCCACCAAACTGATATTGTTTGTGAGCAATCTCAGTACAGAACTGAACCACAATCCTTACGACAATCCACCTCTTGGCTCCAAATATCCTCCCAGTAGTTCAAATTGAATCATTTTAAGTTGACAAAAATAGGGGTAACGGATGAAACAAACCTTCTCTTCAAAATATCGCGAACATCTTTAATATGTGAGTCTTCTTTTTCACGATTGCTTGTTTATTGTGGATTTTCGTTGCAGGAGGGTTTACGCAAAGGATGTCGAGGGTGTAATCCCAGAAGACCTATGGACTTTAACTTTCCTCACCAATCTGTATGGTTTCTTCTCTCAATGTTTGTTTACTTCTGTTTGGGATGAATAATGGTTACCTTCTTTCTCATGCAAGCTAGGACAGACTTGAAATAGAGTGAAAGATATCGACTAATAGAAATTTATTCTACATGTGGTGTTCTTTTCTACATTGGCCCCTTTTGCACTAAATACTGTTTAAATAAGCTATATCTTCCGTTGCTTATAGGAATTTGGGTCAAAATTACTTGACCGGTAAGCTGTCTGCATCAATCGGCAATCTATCTCGCATGCAATACCTGTGAGCGCTCCGTAAATTTTGATTTTAAGCCTCTAGGACATGTATATCTCATATTGATTAACCTTTCCGTTCTTTTGAACTTTAATAAACAGGAACTTTGGAATTAACTCACTATCCGGGGAGCTTCCAAAGGAACTTGGAAATCTTACCGATTTAAGATCATTGTAATTTTCATTGTGACTTTGTTGGCCATCTTTGTCATCCTGTTGTTTCTGATTTGTTTACAGATGGTGAATATCTTCTTGAAATGCAGCCCTTTCTTCTCACTGCCTTTTTCTTTTGATGGAAATAGGTTTAACAAAGTGTTCCCACAAATATATCAATTTAGTATTGACCCAGATTCAAGTGCATATCATATACCTGATCTTAACCTAGGGAATCAAATGCCTTATTTTTATCATTTTTACTTGTTGAATTTGCAGCGGGTTTGGGTCAAACAACTTCTCTGGTTCTCTGCCATCCGAGCTTGGGAATCTAGTGAAATTAGAACAGATGTAAGTACAATGCTGAACTTCGATCTTCAGTTTTAAGTTCTGAAAATCCCTGAGGTGCATTTTTTCAGTAGGAGATGATGACTGCAAATGGTTCTATGAAGCTTGTATTAGAATCATGTATGTGGCTCAAGATTGTAACAACTTGGTGATAGAAGTCCTAGGAATATTCGATACCACATGGTTCTCCATATGCAAGACTTTATGTCAGACAAGAAATGACAGTGTTCGTGTTGTTTTCTTATTCGCATTCTAACCAAAAAATAGTGGCCGAAATCGTTTGGTGCATATTACATAGCTATTACTGAGAGTTTATGCCTGCAATCACATTTATTTTGAGATTTATTTTCCAGATGGTCCTCATGCTAACTTTTAGAGATTATCTAGCAACTTGAATGAGAATCCAATGATGGCTAGATACCTGTTTTTTGGTTGTTAAATTCAGTAGCAGTTGGCACTCAATTTTCATATTAGCTGAGGGTGGGATATCAAATATCAATAGATTCACGAGTTGTTTGTTCACTCTGACAGCTACTTTGTTAGTTCAGGACTTAGCGGTGAGCTTCCTTCTACATTTGCTAAATTGCAGAACCTCCGGACAGTGTAAGAACTTGCGGACCAACTTTTGCAATTGAATACTTTCTTAAATCTGTGTATTGACAAATATAAAGAAAGTTGATAGGATGTTTGAGGAAATTTATCTTTTTGTCTCAGTTGGGCATCGAGCTGTGAACTCACAGGCAGGATACCGGACTTCATAGGGAATTGGTCGAAACTTACTGCATTGTAAGACAATATTGCTAGCCCTATAGTTTTGGTTTGTTCACACATTCTTGAGAAGGCTGAAGCTAAAATCGGTACAAAACATTGTTACCACGGTCTATGATTCACAGAATTTAATGCTTACTTGTATATTAAACATAAAACATGCATTTTTTGCACAAATTTTACTAGCAACTCGCGACCGCTTTTGTAGGAGGCTTCAAGGTAACTCTTTTGAAGGTCCAATACCCTCAACATTTTCCAATTTGACTTCTCTGAAGGAGTTGTACGTGCCTACATCTCTTGGATAACTTTATTTTCATTTATTTTTTTGGCATTTTGCAGACTCTGAAGCTAACAATCTCATCTTTGACATTTGTGTAGGAGAATAAGTGAAGTGTATAATGGGAGCTCTTCGCTGGCATTTATAAAGGATATGAAGTCTCTAACTGTCTTGTAAGGCAACATCAAAGGAACTTAGAATTCAGAATCTCTTAATGATGACGTGTTCTTTTCTGTTCTTGTTGCTCCTCCTGATTTTGGTATAACCATTTTGTTACATATCTTGCAGAGTGCTGAGGAATAATAACGTCTCTGACTCAATTCTATCTAATATAGGAGAATACCAAAATTTGACACACCTGTAAGTATTAACTATTGGCATGACTATGTATGGACATGTGGAGCTGATAATGCATTAGGTTGAATTTGAACATGATCCAATGCAACAGGAATAGGAACCTCCCTGTTATCTATTTGTTGGTTAACCCCAACTTGACAAAAGGAATTTTTAAGCTTGCTATATGAAAGATAGAAGAATGATATAATCTAGATATAATTATCAGGTTGTTTTGCATGGGTCGCAACATATTAAATCACTCTGTTTATCAGTGAATACCAAAACTGAATAGTGTATCAACTTCATCTAATTATATTCATTTTAGTCTGTCCTTTTCTTGCTCATTCTTTCTTATTGGGATGATGTGTCCAGCTTAAGTTATCAGCTGAAGTCACATAAAGATCACACGTGTTACTTAATTGTAGATAACTAATTTTATAAGTAGACATCCAGGTGATAATAATTGTTTTATTAGTTCATGCAATAATATTATATTTTGTTTTCTAGGGATTTGAGCTTCAACAACATTACAGGGCAGATTCCAGAATCGCTTTTCAACTTGAATTTGCTTGCCTACTTGTAATATACCACATTTTCGTAACTCCATGTTATACATCCTAACATACTCTTTTGTTTATTGAGCGTGCACTATTGATTTCATTTTCAGGTTTCTCGGGAATAACAATTTAAATGGCACCCTGCCTGCATAAAAAAGTGCTTCCCTTCTCAACATGTGAGTAAACCAACTGAAGAGTCCCCTTTTGATCGGTAAAAATGTATAAGGTTTATAAACTGTATGATGTTCATATATGAAGGACATATAGTCTATCCGATGTTGAGAGATTGTACAGAATCTTTTGTGTTATTGGACATATGCTATTTTAGAGCATTATTTCGGATAGCTATGGTCATCACATTCTAAAATCTTATATGAGAAAAATGAGGACTTCTATATAGCAGGCTATAACGATCATAATGGAGAAGATGCTTCTGCATTGGAAGATTCTGTATCTAGGTTTGTACTCAAGTTAGTCAAAGTTTTGTCCTCCGTGTAGTAATATTGCTGAGTACTATAATTAATTAAGAGCTGGAGTCTTTACTTGTTTGAAGTGTCCTTTAGCTAGGGATTTGCATGTGTAGCTCGTAGCATAAATAAGAGTGGCACTATGGGAGTAATTGGATTCCCAATACTGAGGTGTCAAAAGTTTATTCCAGAGCATGAATGTCACTTGACTAATGCCTAATTAAGTAATGAAGATGACATTGTTACCAATTGTATGGAGCAGGTCCTAACATCCTTGCACTCTTATGGTTGCAGTGATTTGTCTTACAATAATTTAGTGGGAAGCTTGCCTTCTTGGGTCAGCCAACAAAATCTACAACTGTACGTTTACTAACGTTTGTGTATTGGAAATTTTCTATATTCTGTTTATTTTTTCTGATATTCCCAAACTTGCTACTCTTGATTAACTTCATATTTTTGTCTTTCCAACAATCATCCTACATCTGGAATTTTGTGTACGTGCTTGCATACTCTTATTTTACTGATGGTGAAGCTGACATTGAGATCTTATGGTTATTACTACGCAGTAATCTTGTTGTTAACAACTTCACAATCGACAGTTCAAACAGCAGGTAAATATCTCCATGCTTTACAATTTGCTTTTATAGGTCGAATGTTTCCAAGATGAATCTGGAACAAGAACAAATTGGTTTTTTCCCTTCCAGTAACTGTTATTTGTCTCGTTCTAATTGGCTGCTGTCAACTACTTGTGTTTTCAATTATGGCATAAGGCTATTGGAAACTGGCAGTCATGAACATGCAATTTTGGTGTCCCAAATAGTTTGAAAGAACTTTTTTTCTTTTTCAATTTTTTTGGGTATTGTGGAGTTTATCATTATCAGCTATCCACTTCTGACAATTAGGATTGTTTACAAACCTTATATTTTAAACAGAATACAAAGCTAACAGATAGTCAATCACTTCATCCCTGATATTCTCGTGCAATCAATTTTCTGTTAGAATGATCTCATGCTTAAGATTTTTATGCGTGATTTCTGCTCTTTTTTGCACTTTATCTTTGTTATGTTCGTGTGTCGGTGTGTAATAATAGGGTAACAATATTAAATTTTGAGGCTACTAAATACCGGATACCTGGGCATTGGCACATATATCTACAGATTGTTTCAAACTTAGATCTGTTGAGGGAGACCTTATCACCTATCATAATGCATCAGTAATCACCAGTTACTGAAGTATGAAACCTATTTAGAGTTAGAACGAGTCCAGCAAGGTTATTATCTTCTTACCGAGAAAATGCCTGTCCTTGCTAAACATCTGATCTATTCTCTCCTGACAGAGGACAGTGAGAACTAATATAGAGTATAGAGCTGATGTGATACCTAGAAGAGCAGGGGTGACAATCAAAGCCCAGTTGGAAAATGTAGATTTTTTTTTCTTTGACATCATTTCTAAATGAAATAGACCAAAAGAAAAAGAAAAGGGCTAAGGTTAGATCTACCAATATATGTATAGAAATCCAATTCTGGCTCAAGTAGTAGACATTTCTCTTCATTCTTTTCAGCTGTACTGTTGAGGACCAATTTCCAGTGCTAGTTTCCTGTTTTTTCTGTGCAATTCACAGCCGTAGTTACTTCAAGTGATTGCAATTGCTATCTTTCAATACGCACAACTTATTTAAAAGACCTTTTTTTATCAGGGAAAATCATGCGCTAGAATTTTATCAGGTTTCTGTATTTGCACGTAACCAAGGGTCTATTTTACATTACATGAGAGAGAACTTAAGCAGCATGATAATGTTGTTCCAATCAGATATAGCTGCTTGAAATATTTGCGTTTCATGTGAAACTTTACATTTCATATTCCTTGTCTGAGTCATTTCTCTTCTGCTTTTAGTGCTTTGCCTTCTGGTCTTGACTGTCTTCAACGGAGCTTTCCTTGCAATCGAGGCCCTGGAATATGTAAGTACAATAGAAAACTTGTTTTCTTAGCAAATTGAGAGGCAGTAGTACGTATTGAGAGCAAACAAAGGGAAGATTTTCTACTCTCAGATTGGTGTTTCCAAGTAAGAACACCATGATAGAACTTCAGATGTTTTCAAAACAATGGTGTAGTCATGAAAATTGGATCTAGCTTGGCGAAGGGCTAGATTGGCAATATGCATCAGAATAGTTTATCAACCAAAATATTTCTGTTCAAGAAAATGATGTCATGTGGGAAAAAGAATATCAAGGGCAATGAACTTCTGCCAAGAAGCCTTCCATGGAGAGATATACAAAATATGCAGAGCTCAGATTTGAGTATATCAATCTTTTGTCCATAGCTGCTAAGTCAAATATTCAAGTAACAGATGAATTGAACAATTTTACACCTAACACCCTAGTTTCTATGTGATAGACTACTTAAATTAGGTAGGAAGTTCACCATAGAAATGCATAACATGCTTATGTACATATCACTTAATACATATTGTGACCCAGTAAATTTGGTTATCTTTCCTGCCCGTAGACAGTGATAGGGCTTCTTTATTTCAGATTATAACTTTGGAATTAAGTGTGGTGGTCCTCAGATTACCTCTTCAAGTGGGATTGTCTATGAGAGCGATAATGAGACACTTGGTCCTGCTACTTATTACGTAACTAACACAAAAAGGTGGGCAGTTAGCAATGTTGGATATTCTACCGGGTCGAATAATCCTCAGTATAGAACTACTTCACCACGTCAATTCATAACTTTAGATTCAGAGTTGTTCCAGACAGCCCGAATCTCTGCTTCGTCATTGAGATACTATGGCTTGGGACTTGAGAACGGCAACTACACTGTGAATCTACAGTTTGCCGAAACAGTTATCGAAGACCCTCCCACATGGAAAAGTCTTGGGAGGCGTGTCTTTGATATTTATATTCAGGTATGCATCATGTTACAGAACTGTTCTGGAATCAGAGCATTTTCTTTTGACTTGACTAGAGTCTAGGATGAATAAGTCCACTTCTTTGGCCCTCTACAATGTGTGGATCTTTCCCCTTCCCCCTAATTAACCAAGATTAAAAAAAAAGAGAGACTAGAGGCTAGGACGACCTCAAAAAGTCTTACATAAGTATTAATTCTTTTCAATAATCTAGCTGAGTTTGTATTTCTGAAACAGAGCGAGTAACAAATGTGTACCACATTGATTGACTGTCTTACTCATGAATCTAGATATTACCTTGACCGTGACAGATATTGACAACCACAGCTCCTGTATTTTTCCTTCTCCACCGCATGTCTTTAGCCATTATTTGTTTTCCAGAACTTTAGTTGAGATGACACAACACTAGCCTCTGTCATTTCTATACAATATTTTTAGACTAAAAAGTAGTTTTGGAATCTAGATTGTCTATAACCACAGTCAGAATCTTGAATGAAACTTTTGATGTTGTCCCTCTTCTATTTCCCTATGACCATGGCCATCTTTTATATTAGGTTGTGGGTTTTGTTTAATTCTGGATTTATCTATTCCAGGGGAATCGTGTTTCAAAATATTTTGACATACGTAAGGAGGCTGGTGGTATGTCTTACCAACCTGTTGTGATGGAATATAAGCAGGTTCAGGTATCTGAAAACTACCTTGAAATCCATCTCTTTTGGGCTGGAAAAGGGACTTGCTGCATACCCACACAAGGTACTTATGGGCCTTCTATTTCAGCCATCAGTGCTACCCCAGGTAATATAGTGCAAAGGCAATAGATGCATTTCAGAAGATTAGGTACTGTTTTCCTCACATGCTGTGTCATCTTATCGACTACTTTTCTCTTGATAGATTTTGAGCCCACTGTTAGTAACAAACCTCCAAGCAGCAAGAAAAACAGGACTGGTCTGATTGTGGGTATTGTTGTTGGTGCTGGAGTTTTAAGCTTTCTATCTATTTTGATGGTTTTCTATATTGCTCGACGAAGAAAACAGATTCCAACCAATGAAGAAGGTAAGCCAACAATCATATTGCACACCAGTAACAGGTACCAAACTTTATTCAGTTGTGGTCTATCTATAGCACAGAAAGAAAGAGATTGGAGTCGTTGCTTATATTTGATTATATTTTACAGCTTTATGATTGGAGTGGCCTCTGCATATTGCCTAGTGTTAAGTAAAAACTGCACTGTACGATATCATGTCTGCATACAAATAGCTGAATTCAAGGCATTTTTAACAAAACCTCTTCTTTATATCTGCGAGTCATAAAAAATTCGCATCTTCAAATACGCTTCGCGAAAAGTAGGCAGTAACATAAGAAATTTGGCCAATGAAACCCCATGATATATGCAACATCCAATGTGTTCTTGCTATTAAACCTCCCATCTTCAGTCCATCGGCATCTTTGACAAGAACACATTGATGGTTGATGCTTAAGAAAAGGGAAATTTCTGAGATTCAACATGTAAAAATATGCTACATTTTCTGATCAAGAAAATTGATTCAATGTTGTGTTTATGTTGGAATGGCAGAGCTCTTAGGAATGGATGCCAGGCCATTCACTTTCAGCTACGCTGAACTAAAGACAGCTACAGGAGATTTTAATACTGCTAATAAGCTTGGAGAGGGAGGATTTGGACCTGTCTACAAGGTAAATCCCTTATTCCAATCAAGGACACAAACTGGCTGACCCAATGTGGGTGCCTTAAAGTAGTCTATCTGCTGCAAGTATGGAGTTGCTATACATATATTGGAATTTTCATGATGTAATGAAGCACTAGGGGTGACTCTAAGGTAATTGGAGCCTTAGGCGAAACCTCAAAGTGAGGCCTTTTTATAAAATAATATATTTAAAAACTAAACTATTAATAAAAATTTAGTTAAAACATATTTTTCTAGCTTTTTAAGATGCAAAGTTACTTATTAAAGTTTTATATTCTAAATTTGTTAATATATCATTTTCAATTGATAACATGACTAATTTATTTAGTCTTTCTTGTGTCATAGTTGATCTTAAGTAGGATTTTATTAGTTTTAATTTTGAAAAACCTCTTTTGCAAAAGCAACAGGTATTGTCAATAATATTCTATAAGCATTACTTGCATTTGAAATATAGTCTAATCTTTTTATGTCGTTTAATGTTTCAATTGGAGTGTAAGTCTGTATTTTTAAAATCTCTTTTAACACTTTCAATTTTGAAAACAAATCTAAACTATCAATATCAACATAATCTTCCTGTTTTAAAACATTTTTAAGTACAAGCTTAGACAATATTTTTTCAAGTCATCCTCATCCAAAGATTTCAACTTTTTCAAATTAAATAAAAAATCAAAAACACAATACAAATAATGATAACTACAACAAATATAAAATAAAATAAAAAGTTTAGAATAACAGCACCTGAACCTTAGTGTTGATCTTAAAAAGTTTTAAGTAGTTTATGTACTTAACAACCAATCGAAATATTGTCTCAGTTAATTGTGAACTTGTTTATAGATTAGGTCCTTTTAAAGATAGATTTTTAGTGGTTAATTAATGCATACAACTGTAAAAATATTAAATCGATTAGATGGTATAAACGGCTAGGAATTATTTTTGTTTGTCATGTAACTGTAAAAAAAATTAATGAATTAGGTGTGAGATTTTATAGGATTTCTCTAATCAATTGTCAACTAACCTTAAGGAGATTTTTTAGGATATTGATTTTATGAAATTTCTTTTGAATCAATTTGCAATTAATATCTTTTAAATAAAGAGGCCTTATAGGTTGATCGATGCAAGAGACTTTATAAAAAGGTGAAGAGTTAATGGTTCATTCAATCAAGGAGATTTAATAGAATAAAAATTAATTAACTAGACTTTATAGGGTTGATATGCTCTAATAAAGGATACTTTATAGACGGTGAAGTGTTAATGGCTCCTTTTATCATGGAGATTTAATAGGCCTCCTTATAGAATAAAAATTAATTACCTAAAATTCTATACAAATATTTTTAACGTTAACTTTTTGAGGCCTTATCATTAAATATTTCTTAAATATATCTATTAAAGAAAATTTTAATTAGAGGCCTCCCTAATTTGGGGGCCTTAGGCAACTGCATACCTTGCCTATAGCTGGAGCCGACCCTGTAAAGCACAACTTTCAACATCATCTCTTTTATTTTCTTTTCTTTTCCTATGCCATGATTTCATGTTGTTTGCATTTTGTGACTGATTATTGCTATACAATCAATTTTGTTAATTTTCACATTGAACAGGTTGTGCGCGAACATTTTTATACGGTTGAATAAGTTTGTAACGCATATTCACCCACCTCCAAGTCTGGTAGATAACTAGGTTGATCTTTTCAACACATAATAGAAATTATGATTTGTTCCTCTTTTAGGGCTAGCATGGAATTATACTCTTTACTGCAGCTTGTTCGTTACACTCGTCTACTAAAGGAAGAAAGCATTGCATGGAGAAATAAGGCCTATTATATGCTACCATTCCTCAATTGGCCAATAAGTACACTCACCAAATCTTTTTTGCTTTGGCATATATTTTTAAGTACAAAGCCAAAATTTTAAAGATGGTAGCTTTGGCAAGAAGTGAAGTCTTCTAGTACACTGATTTTACACAATTGTTTACCGAGAGAGCGATTTGGATGAAAACAAAATTGATGCATGACCTAAGGAGTCTCACTTAAAGAAATTCAGAGAAATATTTCTGAATAGAGGAGAATTCACATTTATGGAGGGTATAAACTTTTGAGTAACTGATTCGGAGCACTATTGGATGTTGAGAATGCTTTGTTGTTATGTGATGGTGTAATTGAAACTCCTTAAGATATGGGACAATTTGTTTTTAAGTTCTGCTTGAAGTATCAGATAATGACTTGATTTTTCATTTTCCTTTTCTAGGCATCGTACTGTTTGTTACCTGATCCTGTTATACTGTTATGTATGTCATGTGTCTCAATAGAGAAAAAAGAATTCTGGAAAAGACTTTTTTGAGTATAAAGATATTGTCCTAAATATTTTTGTTGAAATTTTGTCCTGAATAGGGAACGCTTAATGACGGGAGAGTAATTGCAGTGAAGCAACTGTCTGTAGCATCACACCAGGGAAAGAGCCAGTTCATAACTGAGATTGCAACCATATCTGTTGTGCAACATCGTAACCTTGTGAAATTGTACGGGTGTTGCCTTGAGGGGATCAACGACTCCTTGTTTACGAATTTCTAGAGAATAAAAGTCTTGATCAAGCTTTGTTTGGTATGTACTGATCTTTACTGTTGCTCTCTGTCTCATGCATATATGTAGATACCACTCACCTAAATGCGTTTAATACGTGTATCAAGTAGATTAATGTTTGTAAGCTTGCATGAGGCAGGCAACAGAAGTTTGAATCTCGATTGGTCAACACGCTATGATATATGCTTGGGTGTAGCAAGAGGTTTAGCATACCTTCATGAGGAGTCAAGGCTTCGAATTGTACACAGAGATGTGAAGGCCAGTAATATTCTTCTTGATTCTAATCTCATCCCCAAAATATCAGACTTTGGCTTGGCCAAGCTTTATGATGATAAAAAGACCCACATAAGCACCCGTGTTGCAGGGACTATGTAAGATCCAAAGGGCTTTTGCCAGTCACCTCAGTTGCCTTTCTGAACTGTATGATTCTTTATTTTCACTTCTGTTTTGTAGTTATGTTAGTACTAAATTGTGCATATGATTTTACTGTAGCGGGTATCTTGCACCAGAGTACGCCATGCGTGGGCACCTTACAGAGAAGGCTGATGTGTTTGCCTTCGGTGTTGTGGCTCTAGAGGTTGTTAGTGGGAGGTCGAATTGTGACTCAACCTTGGAAGAAGAGAAGATCTATCTTCTTGAATGGGTATGAACAGCGTTGTGCTCCATATATACAGTTATTACTTTCTTGAATAGAATTGACTTCTGTCCTTTTAGAAGTTCCAGTTGAATTTATCTTTGTTTAGGCATGGGATCCGAGTTCATTACAATCATCACACAAATGCTATTATTCTGCTTCTGCCAAAAGTTGAAGCAAGCTTAGAACTTGGATCATATTAAGAGAAGTCTGGATGTCCCAAGGAGACAAACCTTAGTCGCTTGTATAGAGCATCCAAAAATTAGTCCACTTGGATCATATTAAAAGGAAAGTCTGGATGTCCCAGGAAGCAGACTAATCTTAGTTGCTTCTACCAAGGACTCATAGTCATCTTTGCACTAAATTGAAAATAAGATGCCTCTTGATAGCCAAACCTTCCCTAGTAAGAACCTTCTCCTATGACCAACACTAGGTCATCAGCCTTTTTCCAGACTTCATTTTTCAAATTCAAGATAAGAAGTAAGCCCACTTTTATACTTTGGCCTTTTGTATTCATCATATGTGATCACTCCTATTTTTGAACTTTGCATAACCACTCTTTGGTAGGAAATATTGGGAATGCCCTAGAATATATTGAAGGGAGTGCTTGAAATAGGAAAAAGATCCATCGGAGTCATTAAATCAGGCTATGGAAGATTTACGGGAAACAACTGGGTTGATCTAGATGTTCTGCAAAACATGGTGCCATTTAAACAGTTAGAATAATCATTTCTAACAGCTTTATAGTATAGTTTGAACCTTTAAATTCAATTGACACAATTTGCACTGCCAACATCCACACACCTTTGTGCTATGTTCGGAACCCTTCAATAGTTGACTTTTAAGTAGCACTCTGGAATATCCACTGCCCCCACCTTTATACTGTATTCTGAAGCCTGATAAAACATACATCCTTCTCAGGCTTGGAACCTACATGAAAACAACTGTGAACCTGATCTTCTGGACACAACATTATCAGATATCAATGAGGAAGAAATGAAACGGGTGATAGGAGTATCTCTTTTGTGCACTCAAGCATCCCCATTGTTACGGCCATCAATGTCACGAGTGGTGGCAATGCTTTCAGGAGATATTGAAGTGAGCACTGTAACTTCGAGGCCTGGATATATTGACTGACTGGAAATTCGATGATTCAACCGGCTTGATTAGTGATTTTGTGGCTAAAGGAACCGATACGAGCTATATCAACTCATCATCAAGTACAAGCATTGTGGGTAATGCAGAGAATTCACCAATGATAAGTCCATCTAAACCCATGCTCCGTGAGACTGTCGATGAGGGTTGGTGAAAATTGGTGTCTATTTTTGTTCTCATTCCTTTTCTGGTTCAGGATAAATCTACAGAGTATTCTTCAATCGCCAGGCATAATATGTAATTTTGTGAAAAATGTACTTTTGTCTCATTTTTAAAATATCCTAAGAATCCAACAGTATATGCGGGAATCCCATGAGACTGATGTATGGAAGTTATTGGCTTTGGATATCAGATTATCTGCAGCTTTTATGGCTCCGACCGACGGGAACCGATTCGGTGCAAAGCCGAATCCGTGCGAAGTGATAAAAAGTTCTAGTCGTCCAAAGTTGGGATTGCCCGACCAATACTGTTCGAGCAGGTGTGGGTCCCGCTCGGGACCCACACCACTCCCTTGGTCGGGCAATCCCGACCGTTGGACGGTAGGGGTGAAAAAACGGAATGCGGTCCGGACTGCATTCCGGTCCTAATAAATTAAAGGACCGGACCGGACCACTTATAAGTGGTCCAGACCGGTTTCAATTTTTTTTTTCGTTTTTTTTCATATTTTCATCAACACACATTTTTAAGATAAAAAAAAAATATGAATTCATTTAAGTTTTAACACCTGCTAGGCTACTATAGTTTGCTTATTAATTTAAAGATATTAATTCATTTAAAGACTTAAAGATGTGAATTTATTTAAAAATTTAAAAATGTGAATTCATTAATTTCATTTAACATATAGTCATATACCATAGTTTGACCATTAATTTAAAGATGTGAATTCTTTTAAACACTTAAAGATGTCAATTTATTTTAAAACTTAAAAATGCGAATTCATTAATTTCATTTAACATATAGTCATATACCATAGTTTGCTCATTAATTTAAAGATATTAATTCATTTAAAGACTTAAAGATATGAATTTATTTAAAAATTTAAAAATGTGAATTCATTAATTTCATTTAACATATAGTCATATACCATAGTTTGCTCATTAATTTAAAGATGTGAATTCATTTAAAGACTTAAAGATGTAAATTTATTTTAAAACTTAAAAATGTGAATTCATTAATTTCATTTAACATATAATCATAGACCATAGTTTGACCATTAATTTAAAGATCTGAATTCATTTAAAGACTTAAAGATGTAAATTTATTTAAAATTTTAAAAATTTGAATTCATTAATTTCATTTAACATATAGTCATATACCATAGTTTGCTCATTAATTTAAAGATATTAATTCATTTAAAGACTTAAATATGTGAATTTATTTAACAATGTGAATTCATTAATTTCATTTAACATATAGTCATATACCATAGTTTGATCATTAATTTAAAGATGTGAATTCATTTAAAGACTTAAAGATGTAAATTTATTTTAAAACTTAAAAATGTGAATTCATTAATTTCATTTAACATATAGTCATATACCATAGTTTGCTCATTAATTTAAAGATGTGAATTCATTTAAAGACTTAAGGATGAGAATTTATTTAAAAATTTAAAAATATGAATTCATTAATTTCATTTAACATATAGTCAAATACCATAGTTTGCTCATTAATTTAAAGATGTGAATTCATTTAAAGACTTAAAGATGTGAATTTATTTAAAAATTTAAAAATGTAAATTCATTAATTTCATTTAACATATAGTCATATACCATAGTTTGCTCATTAATTTAAAGATGTGAATTAATTTAAAGACTTAAGTATGTGAATTTATTTAAAAATTTAAAAATATGAATTCATTAATTTCATTTAACATATAGTCAAATACCATAGTTTGCTCATTAATTTAAAGATGTGAATTCATTTAAAGACTTAAAGATGTAAATTTATTTTAAAACTTAAAAATGTGAATTCATTAATTTCATTTAACATATAGTCATATAATATAGTTTGATCATTTAAATGCAAATTTATTTAAAAATGTCAATATGATAATTGAATTGTAAATAATTCATGTAATGCCTATTTTCATTTCTTTAAGTAAAAATTGCTGGTATTTACTTGTAATATGATTATTGAATTGTAAAATTAACGTAAAAAGAGAATGATTTTGATTGTAAGACAGAGACTTAAGATAATAAATTAGTTGCAAATATCTTACAAAATTAAACATACTAAGTTAAAAATACAAATGTCTCGAATACACACAAACAAATACATTAAGAAACTAAATTCACTTGCTGGTGGTTGATGTCCCAAGCTCGCCTACTGCTGTGTTATTGCTTGCCACTTCTGTAAATTTAAATGTCAATAAATGTTAAAAACAAATAAATATAAGTAAAACATAGAGAAAATAAAAAGAGAATTAAAATTACAAACACATTTTTTTTACCGGAATCCATGATTGATTCTTTCTTTTGGGTTTAGGTGGTTCACCACTTAGTTGGGGAATTTCTGAAACATCTTCCTCCTCAACCATCATATCTACATCCTCTAAACTCAAACTCCTAGCATCAACAGTATGCTCCAAACGATTACGAGAAGAAGACATTGTGTCTACAAGCCTACAAGGATACGTAAATCTCAGCATTCAAATAAAGAATTTGGCCAATCCAATCAAAGCAAGTTAATCAACCATATACAATTTTCATGATATAAGTTATACACTTTAAAAAAATGTCTTATTCTAACTGCAATCTTTCTACACTTGGATAACATACAGAGAGTAACTATTTTAGTCATATGCACATTAGATGAATCTCCCCTCCCTTTTACTACACCATGGGGAGCCGAGTAGTTCACAAAAATCTTCTCTTGCAACCCCCAATAATCATTCAAATGTCGTTTACCAATTTAAACAACAAAATTCTCAATTAGCAAAACACACGTACCAAATTCTCAATTAGCAAGAGTGTAACTGTGTAACTTACGAAATTCAAAAACAACAACATTACTTGAAAATTCAATAACATTACGAAATTCAACAACTTCACAATACTGCAACAATCCAACAACTCACAACCTAGTTTCAATCCAAAACACAAGTACCAACAGCTCACACCTCACAGCCTAGTTTCAATTCAAAACACATGGAATTATGTCCAAATTTCAATCCAAATTTCAACAACTCAAAGTCTCAACTCTCACAACCTAATTTTTGGAATCCATTATGCATTAACCCAATCAGTGAGGAACGAAAAAAAAATCACATCAATTGGCAAATCCTTACCAAAAAGGAGAAGAGAGGCTGGGCGGCGCTATGTAGTGGCCGAATAGGGGTTCCTGTGGATGGGAGGCGGAGGCTGTGGCTGGGAGGCCGAGTAGGGGTCGGGGCCTTCAGCTGTGGGTATGCCGGTATGGCTGCGCTGGGGAGTCAGGAGTGGGCGCTGGCCCGCTGGGGACTGGGGAGGCTAGGAGGGGGGCTGTGCTGGGGAGTGGGCGCTGGGGACTGGAGAGGCCAGAAGGGGGGCTGGGCTGGGGAGGTCGAGACTGGGAGGGGGAATGGGGAGGCTAGGAGGAGGGATCGGCCGATCTTGGAACTGGAAATCTGGAAGGCAGGAACGGGCCGACCGCCGAAGGGCTGAGCCGCTGAAGTGAAGGCCGAAGATTTTGAACTTTCGAGTTTCGAAGGAAAGGGGAAAGGCAGGGCGGCACTCGAAGGAAAGGGGAAAGTCAGGGCTAAAGGAGTAAAGGCGTAGAAAAAAAATGTTTACTAATGCGGTCCGGTCCGGTCCGGACCGCATATCAGAAATCTATAGACCGGACCGGACCGCATAAATCTGGTCCTCTAATCCGATCCGGACCGGATTTTAAAAAATAAAACCGGACCGGACCGCATTTACGGTCCGATTTTCTGGTCCGGTTCGGTCTGTGGTCCGGTCTTGTTCAGCCCTATTGGACGGCTGGAACTTTTCAAAAAGTTCCTTACCCCCTTCGCACGGATTCGGCTTCGCACCGAATCCGTTCCCCGACTGAGTTGCTTGCTAATTAACTTTCTTAGTTGTACGGAGGTGTTTTTGTACAAAGCAAGTGGGAGAAGACAAATCATACCAAAATAACTCCCACTCTAAAAGTCCCCAATACATGCCCAAGGTCCCGAGAATAGATTGCCAAGAGAAGACAAATCATACCAAAATGCTGATTTCTCATATCGATCCGTGGGTCCATACACAAAAGTCAGCATCCACCTCAAATGAGCAGGAGCAGACCACAAGCTTACAGAAATGAAATGACAATTACTAGAAATAACATCAAAGGGACAGTCTAGCCTACCAGCAACAATAAGTCCACCTTTCTTACCCCGGGGAGGACAAACACAAAAGTGGTGGAATCCCAAACGTTGAAGCACAGCTTGTGCATGCTGGATTTTCGTTTCAGCAACACCCAAAATATCAGGATTATGTCGTTGAACAGCATTCCTGAGAGACCAAACTGCGTACCTTCCATTTTTTTAATAAGTACATTTTATATTATTTAATTACTACAAATTTTAAAATTTACACCTCAACATAACATCAGACAACACAATTCAAATTACTAATATATTTTTACCATTTGCTATTCGAACAGCCAAACGTGATACAATGTCACTTAAATTGTCAATAGAATTATATTTTACAGCCTGTATTTATTTAAAAGCTTCAAGTTTGCATTGAGTTCGAAAATAGAATATCCATGTCACAGCAAAATAATTTAGTAAGAGATCAGTTTAATAATTAAAAACATAATTTAATTGGAGATGAGACAAAGGCAGCTAACAGCCAAAACAATTAGTTGAAATATTAATTAGTCTTTAATTACAGTTTTGTTCAGTTCATTTTGTGTTCATTTTTTTTTCTCTTTGTAGAATAGTCTTTTAAAATTTAAATCCTCTGTAATTCTCAATCCGAATTGCATGGTAGAATTCGGAGAGAAATAGACACAGTAAATGAACCCGTTGTAAGGCTCATACGCTCGAAATTTTATATGGGCAAATATGAGAAGCATTAACGGTGTATGATCTACTTGTTTGTCTATCTCTTTCCCAATTCTACCATATAATTTGAGTAGCTAATTGCATATCTAGCATTTTATGAGAATTTCGATTGTCTATTAAATTTTTATCTACCAAGAGTACATTTTTTTCTGCATTTTTAGATCTGAGATACTGAAAGAAAAATATCCGAAAGGAAATAATTGATCATTTTTTCAGGTCTTTCTATGAAAAAATTACAAAATATTACAGTGTACGTACAGCTGTTTGAATTTCTATTTTTAGTAAGATACTTTTTCGATTAAGTTAGTGGCTTTTGTTTTTCATTTGTTAATTAAAAATTAGAGAAATGTCATAGTACTACCCATGTATATATGAGTAAAAATGGAATTGGGACTGCATAATTTTTAGTGTATTTTTTTACTCATCATAAATTTTAAAAGACATCAATCCTTGCTCTCCATTTAACAAGACTGTTAAATCAAGCAGAAAATAGTGTGGATTGACCGAAATACCAAAATTAGAAAAAAGATGTCTATATTATTTTAATTTAAAAAATAATTTATTTTAATTTATATCATTTTATTTTTAAAATGTTTTTAATAATTTTGTCTTTGATAGGCATTTCAATAATTGTTTGTGCCAAATTAAAATGAGGGACTAATTAAGATTGATATCTTTTAAAACTTATAGAAGTAAAAAATAAATAAACTAAATGTTATGAGCTCCAATTTGAATTTTGCTCATAAATATGAGGCGCATTATGATATTTAGCTTGAAAATTATTTTTTAATGGGAAATTTGCTTTTTAGTCCTTAGGTTTTAACCCCTTTTCATTTTTAGTCATGAATTTTAGAGGGTCAAAATTTTAGTCCTTGAACTTTCATCTTTGTAAAATTTAGTTCTTTCGTCAGTCTGCCGTCAGTTTGCCGTCAAATTTGTACCGGTCGACCGGTATATGAAGCGGTCGACCGCTACATGAAGCGGACGACCGCTACATGTACCGGTCGACCGCTCACTTTCAAAACATATATCTGGTCGACTGCTTCAAAATTGGCGGTCGACCGGTACAAAAATTGACGGCAGACTGACGGAAGGACTAAATTTTACAAAAATGAAAGTTCAAGGACTAAAATTTTGACCCTCTAAAATTCATGACTAAAAATGAAAAGGGGTTAAAACCTATGGACTAAAAAGCAAATTTCCCTTTTTTAATTTATCTATTTTTGGGATGGATATTTTATTAGCTTGTTTACTATTACTTTAATTTAATTGACGTGGTCTTTTCCGCGAAAAATAACTACATTTGAAGTTATTTAAAGTTAAATAAGATGTATTTTTATATTTTGAAATTACCTTATACAATAATTTTTTTGGGGGCAAGGTGAGGGTCCTTATAAGCTTAAAAGGTCATGAGAGATTCTAATAAATGCATGGTTGGCATTCAACCATTGGAATAATAACTTTTATAAACGGTCTAGATTAAATTATTAAAAAATAATAGAAAAAATAAGAGCGGATGAACTCTTATTGGGCTAAGTAAGTAACTCGATTTAGATCTTCGATGTACTTTTTTTTAAGGGTGCAGGCAATGCTATACAAATCATATTTTTATGTAAACACTTGATAACTTGATTGTGAATCAATTATTAATAAATAAATAAATAAATAATTATTTTTTCTAAGACGTGATGTTGTTTAATTTGTAGATAACAATTTTGACACGGTTATGCTTGAAGTGTGAAAAGATGCTTGAACTTTTAATCGTCAGCTGCCGCAACTTGAAAATCCTTATTTACACGTACTAATCATCAAACGATTATACTCTTCTTTATTCTTTCTCTTAACCGAATGATCAAGACTAATTCAATTCATAATCTCCAAAGTCAGATACTCACAACCTACCGTTTGGCGACCTTGAAGGCATGAATCAACTTGCTGTTCTTCGTCATGAACTTGACCCGTAATCGGATACCTACAGTACTCCCTTCCTTGAGCCGCCAGACCGATGTCATCGGCCGCTGTTGTTGAGTGACAATGATGGGTTTTGACCATCATCAGAATAAAGTGAGTTGACCTGAAACCCGATAGCCACTTGCTACCAAAGTTGCCACCCATGCCAGCGGGTGGATGAGGCGCAGGATAGGATTAAGAACAGCTAACCGAAGCTTCCATGTGCAGGCTAAACTAATATGATTTTAAAAAGAATGTTCGGCTTTCTGTTTCCTACTGGCCATGTGGGGAGATTTCAATATCAGCATCAGCTGACAGCAGCGCTGGATAAGTATGGAGGAGTTGTGTATATATCAAATACGTTTTGTCAGATCACGTGGTCAGAGTGGTGAGGGGGAATCCAGCAGTTTCTTGATCTTATAATGCGCTCTTTCTTTGGCTCTGCAACTCATCCCTCTTCTAATTCAATCGCACAGAGAAGGATAAAAGGCTACAGCCATGGCGGAATCACCAGCGGTTTTCGTCTTTGCCTTTTGTGCTGCTTGCTTCTTTGGCATGGTCGAGCTGGCTGAAGCTCAAAATACAACCCAAGCTGTCACCGATCCGGCTGAAGGTGTGCTTCTCTCTCTCTCTCTCTCAAGCATGCCCCCACAGTTTTCTGCGTTTAATTAGTTATTGTTAGCAGCTCAGTGTTCTGTTTTCGTTTGCATATTCTACAAACGTGTAGTGATCTGAATTTTCTTCTGAAATTATTAATATTTTTCTCAACAGAAGGGTTGAGAAAACTCTTTGGTACAAAACAAAGAATGATCCTGAAAAAATAAAACTGAACTGAAATATAATCAAAGTTCTGACTATTTTGTTTTCAGTTCTTCTTTCTTCGTGAGGAGCACTATTTTTCAGGGAAAACTATTGTTTAGTGAGCTCTCAGCATTTTTTTCTGGGTCGAGATTCAGTCAAGACCGTACGGGTCCAGACTTGTCCAGACCCACGGTCTGGATTGAATCCCGACCCGATCAGATGGCTCATGGGGCGAGTTTAGTTTTAGTGGTCTGACCACCAAATGTACTGGTCCGACCACTATAGTTAAAAAGATCGCTCGTGAGCCGTCTGATCGGGTCGTGATTCAATCCAGACCGTGGGTCTGGATAGGTATGGACTGAATCCAGATCCTTTTTTCTAGGCAAAGATAATATATTAATCATTGAGAAACATACAGGCAAAAAACTTAATCAGACTCAAACGCCTTTCAATAAGCCGGATTAAAAAATTTAATATCCAAACTCGGCACAGTGTGTCGGAACCACTAACAACCACACAGACTATGATACAATCAGAACCACGAACCAGCCACAAGGGCTGAGACACACCCAGAACCACTGCATTTTATTTAAACCCACCCGTCACAAAAAACAGATAACAGAGAAAAGAAAAGAAAAAAGTCAGCTAGGGTCATCAAAACGAAACAAACCTTTGTCTCTTCTCAAAAACTTGCTGTTGGAGCATATTTGTAAATGAGAGTTTGGGTTAAGTAAAAGGCTGAGAGTTTTTAGGTATGCATGTTTACCGAAATTTTGAGGAATATTTCTAATTTTTTAGGAATCTTTTGAATGTTGAAGTTTATTTGAGTTTGTGAAAAGTTTGAAGTATGTGTAAAAGTTGGAAATTTTGAAATATGTGTAAAAGTTGGAAATTTTGAAGTATGTTTGTTTTGTTGGGCAAACAAACATGTATTTTGACTAAAATTAAATTAAAAATATTAATAAAATCATTAGTAAGTATGATTAACTCAAAATTTTAATTAAAAATAATAACAAGAAGATTTAAATTTATTTCTCTTCTCAATCAAATCATTTATCTCCCGTTAAATCATCTATTTCAATTATAATAAATATAAAAAATTAACTTAAATCATGTTTCTTTTTATTTTTTCACTAACTTCCATTAATTTTTAATTTTTAATTTTTTACTATTTAAAAAATAATAATAAAATTCTAATCTCTTTCAATCTTCATAACATTTCCCAAAATTTCAAAAAAAAATCTTGGTTTGCAAACATAGCTTAAAATCTAATTTTGGCCTCAATTTCTATGAAAGATAACACAAAAATTAAAACAAACAAAAACACATTAAAACTCAACTTACATAAATTTCCAAAAAAAACTGTTTACTTTCACATTAGAATAAATTAAATTTATCTTTCAAACCATCTTTTCTCACTACTCTCACAATCACCCAATAAAAACATATCTTTCTATTTTTTTCTAAATAATTACACAAAACAGAAGTTCTTAAAAATAATACAAATGACCATAAATATTTTTTCTATCCACATCCAAACATGGGCAACAATAGAAAATAAAAAAGAGCCAGTCTTGTCTAGATCCTCTCCTGAGGTCTTGATTTTTTTTTCCTAAGTCCTGAGGTCTTGATTTGTTTTGTCAGTTCTAGTTGCAACTTCTCCTTAATCCCCTCTCTTGATCTTTTAAATTTCTTTTCCTTTGAGTTTATAATTAAAAAAATTAAAAAATAATCTCTCTCCCCATCAATTTATTCTTTTTTCATTATAATATTCATTCAATTTTTCATCATATCTCGTAAATTACCTTCACTTTTCACCAACTCTCATACTCAAAATGTTAACTAGTACAAATTTTTTACACTCAAACACCACCCAAGGTATTTCTAAGTAGTTTAGAGGGTAGTCTGGTCTAGTTGATCTTATCATTAATCTATTTAGAAATTCATGATGATTGATGGTTTTATTTGACTATATATTCAACCAAGCTTACTATATAGTCATTTGCAACTTGCATGCTGTTAGTATTTTAATGTTTGGATTTTTAAATATTTTGGTTCCATTTAGAATTCTTTTTGAAATAGAACTTCACCAACTCTATAAATATATAGAGAGATCGACCAACAAAATTTGAGGAAGTCATTCCAATATTTATTCAAATTCAAGCTTTCTCCCTAGACATTGAAACTAACATTCTTGTGAGATTTTAGCTACCAGAGTTCACAGTGTTGAAGAACAATGACGATTTTAAAAAGTTCATAAGAAGAACTTTAGAGATCTGAGGGTTAACCGCAGTAAGCAAGTATAAGTTGAATTATTTAGATTATTACATCGGGATAGTCAGAGTCAAGCAACTGGATGTTGTCTGTGTCTGAATCATCGTTGTAAAGTTTTACTTCTTAGTGAATTTCTGGTGGCTGTTAGCCCGGAGTGATTTTTCCTTTAAAAGGTAAGTTCAAAGGTTTTCCACTTAGTCAACAAAATTATTGCTTTTGTGTAATTGATATTTATTTTGTTATTTCGCTGTATACATATTTTGTTGATTGATTATTCATATCTAGACTCTTGTCCTAAAATTATTATTGATTTTTGAAATTGAGAGAAAACACCTATTATACCCCTATCAGTGTTAATAGGTCTAAACAAGGTATTTCACAAGCCAGGCCGACTGTTAATTTGTGGACTTTAGAAAAATTGGGAAACATTCCACGTATATAATTCTATTGGTATTGGTGCCTCTGAAAGTTTAGAACAATTTAAGTCTTTGTCATCGTATATGGAATTTCTTTTGGAGTTGAAATTGTAATGGCCGCCAGATGGGTGCGGCCGTCCCAGAGATTTGAAAGATTAAAGGAGGCATTGTTTTTACAAATAATTATTTATCTCAACTCAAATTCTCCACTGAACTCTTTATTTTATTGTTTCATTTTGCAAGCTTATAATCACACTTATCTTCAAGCGTTCATTTGATTGCAGCGAGGGCTTTGAATTCAATATTCCGACAATGGGGAGTCTCGGCAACGACGGGTCAATGGAATATAAGCGGAGAATTGTGCAGCGGAGCGGCCATCGACTCGACCAGCTTCGACGACAAAAGTTACAACCCCTTTATCAAGTGCGATTGTTCTTACAACAATCAATCTACTTGTCACATTACCCAACTGTAAGTGTTTTACTTTTTTATCCGTTTTTGTTTTGTTTTTTTTTTTAAAAAATTGCATGCAGTTTTCGCGTACAAATTCCCAAAAAAACTAAAAGAATTCTAAATAGGTTCGTATTCAGTGATGGGACTTGCTTATTAATTATGTGTCCCACTTAATTGGCCCGGCAGCTACTTAAATTAATATTTAAAATTTTATTAATTATTTTTCACACAAATTTCAATATATATATTTTTAAAAAATTAATAAATCTTCTCTTTATATTTTTTCACCAAACTATAATAATTTTTATTAAAAATTTATATCAAATAATCTTTTTCTATACTTTTTTAAATTTTAATAAAAATTAATATATATTTAAAACTTTTAAAACTTATAAAATTTAAATTTATATAAATATTCGCGATTCTATTAAAACCACGGAGATGTTAAGACTTCTTTGTCAAACTAACATCCACGCTACACTCTTGTACGGCATGGCTAGCAAAAAGGGAGAGAAATAGAGTTGGTCGTGTGCACGGTTCACATGGCAGTCTAAAAATGCGACTACTTCAACTACATATACCTCAGCACCAGGGCTGGAATGGCAGAGGAACGGCAGATAAAAAAAGAGAGTTTCATATTTTTAGTGTATTTTGCGGCTTAAACGTTCTATGGGGTCACAGAAGATTGATTGTTTTAATCTGCTCCTACGCATATATTCTCCCGTAATCTCATTTAAACAGTGGGAATTCTATCATGTACGATGGAGTTTGAATTTTATGCCATTGGAGTATACAAGCAGAAGCTGAGAGGCCATTTAGCATAGAACACAAATAAAATCCTAGCAAGAATTGTGTCTGGCATCACCGTTGTGTGTAAACATTACGGAGAAACTTGGGAGATGTTAGTTACTGATCTTTGAGCAGCCATTTATTACCACCTTAAATCATGACATAAAATTTTATCCTTCCACCAAACTTATATTGTTTGTGAGCAATTTCAGACAGATCTGAACCACAATCCTTGCGACAATCCACCTGTTGGCTCCAAATATCCTCCCAGTAGTTCAATTGAAACATTTTAGATTGACAAAAATAGGGGTAACGGGTGAAACAAACCTTCACTTCAAAATATCGCGAACATCTTTAATATGTGAGTCCTCTTTTTCACGATTGCTTGTTTATTGTGAATTTCCGTTGCAGGAAGGTTTACGCACTGGATGTTGAGGGTGTAATCCCAGAAGACCTATGGACTTTAACTTTCCTCACCAATCTGTACGGTGTCTTCTCTCAATGTTTGTTTACTTCTGTTTGAGATGAATAATGGTTACCTTCTTTCTCATGCAAGCTAGGATAGACTTGAGATAGAGGTGAAAGATATCGACTAATAGAAATTACTGCTAGGTGTGTTCTTTTCTACAATGGTCCATTTGCACTATATACTGTTTAAATAAGCTAAATTCTTCCGTTGCTCATAGGAACTTGGGCCAAAATTACTTGACTGGCAACCTGTCTGCATCAATCGGCAATCTAACTCGCATGCAATACCTGTGAGTGCTCCGTAAATTTTGATTTGAAGCCTCTAGGACATATGTGTGTTTGTTTGTGGAAATTTTGGGGTTTTGGAAATTTTGGGTATTGGAGTTTGTGAAAAGTACAGATATTTTATGGAAAAGTGAGGAGAGAGAAGATTTAATTTAATAGTATAATGTTATTTTATAATTTAATGAGGAGAGAAGGATTATTTTATGATTGTTTGGAAATTTTGAAGGGTGGAAATTTTCGGAGACAAACGCCCCCTATAGTATATCTCATATTGATTAAACTTTCCTTTCTTTTGAACTTTAATAAACAGGAGCTTTGGCATTAACTTGCTATTTGGGGAGCTTCCAAAGGAACTTGGAAATCTTACCGATTTAAGATCATTGTAAGTACTTTTCATTGTGACTTTGTTAGACATCTCTGTCGTCTTGTTGTTTCTGATTTGTTTACAGACAGTGAAGGTCTTCCTGAAATCCAGCCTTTTCTTTTCGCTGCCTCCTTTTGATGGAAATAGGTTTAACGAGTGTTCCCAGAAAAATAGCAATTTAGTACTGACCCAGATGCAAGTGCATATCCATTCTGTTGCTTTCTCAATCTCATATACCTGATCTTAACCTAGAGAATCAAATGCTTGCCTTATTTTGATCATTTTACTTGTTGAATTTGCAGCGGGTTTGGGTCAAACAACTTCTCTGGTTCTCTGCCATCTGAGCTTGGGAATCTAGTGAAATTACAACAGATGTAAGTACAATGCTGAACTTCGATCTTCAGTTTAAGTTCTGAAAATCCCTGAGGTGCATTTTGTAGGTAGGTGATAATGACAGTGGAAATGGTTCTATGAAGCTTCAACTAGAATCATTCTGGGGCTCAAGATTATAAAAACTTGGTGATTGAAGTCCTAGGAATATTTATGTCACATGGTTTTGCATATGCCAGACTTGATGTCAAACAAGAAACAAAAGTGAACATGTTGTTTTATTATTTGCATTCTAAAACGTGCAAGTAGTGGCAGAAATTATGTGGTGCATATGACATAGTTATTATTGAGAGTTTATGCTGGAAATCACATTTAGTGCAGGATTTAGTTTCCAGAGGGTCCTCATGCTAACTTTTGGAGATTAACTTGTTGAAAGGTAGCAACTTGAATGATAATCCAATGATGGCTAGATACCTGTCATTTGGTGTGGTTAAATTCATTAGCAGTTATCACTCAATTTTCATATAAGCTGAGGGCAGGATATCAAATATCAGTAGATTCACGAGTTGTTTGTTCACTCTGACAGCTACTTTGATAGTTCAGGACTCAACGGTGAGCTTCCTTCCACATTTGCTAAATTGCAGAACCTCCAGACAGTGTAAGAACTTGCGGACCACCTTTTGCAATTGAATACTTTCTTAAATCTGCATATTGACAAATAAAAAGAAAATGGATTGAATTGTTTGAAGAAATTTATCTTTTTGTCTCAGGTGGGCATCGGACAATGAACTCACAGGCAGGATACCTGACTTCATAGGGAATTGGTCAAAGCTTACTACCTTGTAAGATATTGTTAGCCCTATAGTTTGGTTTGTTCAAACATGCTTGACAAGGCTCAAACTAAAGTCTGTACACAACATTGTGGCCATTGTCTATAATTGACAGAATTTAATGCTTACTTGGATAGTTGTCATAAAACATGCATTTTTGCACAAATTTTAATTTGCGAATGCTTTTGTAGGAGGCTTCAAGGTAACTCTTTCGAAGGTTCAATACCCTCAACATTTTCCAATTTGACTTCTCTGACGGAGTTGTGCGTGCCTACATCTCTTGGATACTTTTCTTTTCATTTCTTCTTTGGCATTTTGCAGATCTGTGATGCTAACAATCTCATGTTTGACATTGCTGTAGGAGACTAAGTGATGTGTCTAATGGGAGCTCTTCACTGGCATTTATAAAGAATATGAAATCTCTAAGTGTCTTGTAAGGCAACATCAAAGGAACTTATAATTCAGATTCTCTTAATGATGACAGTATATGTGTTCTTCTCTGTTATTGTTGTTCCTCCAGATTATGGTATAACAATTTGGTTACATATCTTGTAGAGTGCTGAGGAATAATAACGTCTCTGACTCAATTCCAACTAATATTGGAGATTACCAAAATTTGACGCTGCTGTAAGTAATAACTATTGTTACAACTCTGTAGGCACATATGTAGCTGGTAATGCATTAGGTTGCATTTGAATCTGATCCAGTGCAACAGGAACCTCCCTGTTATCTATTCGTTGGATAAATTGAAGACAGGAATTTATAAGCTTGCCATACTAAATATAAAAAGACTGGTATAACTATCAGGCTGTCTTGCACGGGTCACAACATATTAAATCACCCTGTTTATCACCGAATTCCAAAACTGCATAGTGTATCCACTTCATCCTATTTCTTTTCATCTTCATCTCCATCCTTTTCCTGCTCATTCTTTCTTATATGGATGATGCATCCGGCTTAAATTATCGGCTGAAGTCATAAAGGTCACAAGTGTTACTTAATTGTAGATCACTAATTTTATAAGTACGACAACCAGGTGATAACAACTGTTTTATTAATCCTTTCAATAATATGAAATTTTTTTTCTAGGGATTTGAGCTTCAACAACATAACAGGGCAGATTCCAGACTCGCTTTTCAACTTGAGTTTGCTCTCCTACTTGTAATATACCACATTTTCGTAACTGCGTGTTATACATCCCAACATACTCCCTTGTCTATTGAGCATGCACTATTGATTTCATTTTCAGGTTTCTTGGGAATAACATGTTAAGTGGCACCCTGCCTGCACAAAAAAGTGCGTCTCTTCTCAACATGTGAGTAAACCAACTGAAGGAGTCCCCTTTTGATCGTTAAAAATGTATAAGGTTTATACTTATAAAAAAAGGTTTATACTTATAAAAAAAAATGTGCAAGGTTTATAAACCATCTGTTGTACATATATGAAGGACTTATAGTCTATCTGCTGTTGAGAGATTGTACAGAATCCTCCCTGTTATTGGACATATGCTATTTTAGAGCAGTATTTGGATAGCCATGGTTATCACATTGTAAAACCTTGTATGAGCAAAGTGAGCCACTTCTATATAGCTGGCTATAACGATCATAACGGAGAAGATGCTTTCACATTTGAAGATTTCGTATCTAGTTTTCTACTCAAGTTAGTCAAAGTTTTGTTCTCGTGTGTATGTTTTATAGTTGGCAAATATGGAAGAGAAGGGACATAGACAAGATTAGGTGGATGAGATCCAAGAATGGTGTGTTCTTGGTGAAATCTTTGTATAGGCTCCTTGCTGGAGGTTCTCGTGTGAGTTTTCCTTGGAGGCAGATTTGGAGGTCTTTAGCCCCCTCGAGAGTATCCTTTTTTGTGTGGGAAACTTCACATGGAAAAGTCTTGACTATCGACAACCTAAGGAGGAGTGGGGTTTGTCTGATTGAGTAGTGTTATCTTTGTAGAAGTGATGGGGAATCCTTGGATCACATTCTTCTCTATTGTCCGGTTGCCAAAGAGATGTAGTCCTTGTCCTTCGTGCTTTCTATTTTGAATTATGACTGGGTCATGCCTAGGAGGGTGCTTGATGTTCTGTTATGCTGGAAGAAAAAGTCTTTTTTGTGTGGGAAACTTCACATGGAAAAGTCTTGACTATCGACAACCTAAGGAGGAGTGGGGTTTGTCTGATTGAGTAGTGTTATCTTTGTAGAAGTGATGGAGAATCCTTGGATCACATTCTTCTCTATTGTCCGGTTGCCAAAGAGATGTAGTCCTTGTCCTTCGTGCTTTCTATTTTGAATTATGACTGGGTCATGCCTAGGAGGGTGCTTGATGTTCTGTTATGCTGGAAGAAAAAGTCTTTTTTGTGTGGGAAACTTCACATGGAAAAGTCTTGACTATCGACAACCTAAGGAGGAGTGGGGTTTGTCTGATTGAGTAGTGTTATCTTTGTAGAAGTGATGGAGAATCCTTGGATCACATTCTTCTCTATTGTCCGGTTGCCAAAGAGATGTAGTCCTTGTCCTTCGTGCTTTCTATTTTGAATTATGACTGGGTCATGCCTAGGAGGGTGCTTGATGTTCTGTTATGCTGGAAGAAAAAGTTCGATAACCCTTTGGCTTTGGCGATTTGGAATATGATCCCTCAGTGTATTTGATGGAGCCTTTGGAAATAGAGAAATGGAAGATGCTTTTAGGGTGTGACCTTGTCCTTGGAATGTGTGAGGGGAAAGTTTTGCAGTCTTTGTATTTGTGGGCTTACTCGGTGTCGGGCTCTCCTTTTTCAGATTATCCGGATTTCCTTAGTTTTTAGCTTGTCTGGTGTAAGGGTCTCAGTATAGTCGTTTGTACTGTTTCTTCTATTTCTTTTTTTTCAATAAAATTTGCCTTATAAAAAAAATTTGTTCTCTACGCAGTAATTTGCTGAGTACTATAATTGTTTAGGACCTGGAGTCTTTACTTGTCTAGTGTCCTTTATCTGTGGATTTTCTTGTGTAGCTTGTAGCGTAAACAAGAGTGGCATTATGAGAGTAAAAAGAACAAAATAGCAGCTTTCGATACCCGATATTGACATGTCAAAAGTTTATTCCAAAGCATGAATGTCACTTGACTAATGCCTAATGGAGTAATGAATACGGCATTGTTACCAATTGGATGGAGCAGGTCCTAACATCCTTGCACTCTTATGGTTGCAGTGATTTGTCTTACAATAATTTAGTGGGAAGCTTTCCTTCTTGGGTCAGCCTACAAAACTTACAACTGTACGTTTACTAATGTTTATGCCTTAGCAAATTTCTATATTCTATTTATTTTTCTGATATTCCCTAACTTGCTACTATTGAATAACCTTCTTTTTTCTTGTTCCCAACAATCATACTACGTCTAGGATTTTATATAAGTGCTTGCTTGCTCTTATTTTACTGATGGTAAAGCTGAAATTGAGATCTTATGGTTATTATTATGCAGTAATCTTGTTGCTAACAACTTCACAATTGACAGTTCAAACAGCAGGTAAATATCTCCATGCTTTACATTCTGCTTTTATTGGTTGAATGTTTCCAAGATGAATCTAGAACAAGAACAAATAGGTTTTTTCCCTTCCAATTACAAATCTTATTTGTCTCGTTCTATTGGCTGTTGTCAACTACTTGAGTTTTCAATTATGGCATAAAGCTATTGGAAACTGGAAGTCATGAGGCTCTGAAAATGCTATTTCAGCGCCCCAAGTAGTTTGGAACAATTTTTTCTTTATTCAATTTTTTTTTGGTACTGGGGCGTTTATCATTGTCAGCTCACTAGTTCTGACTATTAGGATTGTTTACAAGCCTTATACTGTAAACAGAACACAGCTAACACATAGCCTATCACTTCATCCTTGATATTCTCGTGCAACCAATTTTCTATTAGAACGATCTCGTGCTTAAGGTTTTTATGCGTGCTTTCTGCTTTACCTTTGTTATATTCGTGTGTAATTGGGTAACAGTATTATATTTTGAGGCTACTAAATGCCGGATACCTGATCATTTGCAAGAATATCTACAGATTGTTTCAAACTTAGAATTCAAAGTAAAAACTCAAGAATTCAATATAGAGTTAGAACGAGTCCAGCCAGGTTATCATCTTCTTACTGAGTATACAGTCAAACGCTTGTCCTTGCTAAGCATCTGATCTATTCTTTCCTGATAGAGGACAATGAGAACTAATCTAGAGTGTTGAGCTGATGTGATACCTAGACGAGCAGAGGTGACAACAAAGCCCAGTTGGTAGGGGTGAACAGAACCGGACCGCAGACCGGACCGGATTTCCGGTTCGGTTCAGTCCTTTTTCTTAAAATGCGGTCCGGACCGGACCGGATAAATCCGGTTATCCAGTCCGGTCCTCTTTAATAATAAATGCGGACCGGACCGGACCGGACCGCATTTATTAAAAAAATAAAAAAATAAATATTTTTTTATATTTTTAATACAAATTATAAACATAAAATGTTTAATTTTTATCTAAACTAAAACTTAACATTTTTATATACACTTCCCATTTGAAATTAACCTGAAATTATAAGTGGTCCGGTCCGGTCCTATATTATTTAAGGACCGCAATGCGGTCCGAAAAACCGGACCTCATTCCGGTTGTGCAGCCCTACCAGTTGGAAAATGTAGTTTTTTTTCATTGACGTCATTTCTAAATATTTTATGTATAGAAAACCAATTCTGGCTCAAATACTTTATATTTCTCTTCATTAGTTTTGGTTTTTGCCGTACTGTTGAAGATCAATTTCGACCACTAGTTTTCATTTTTTCTGGGCAATTCATAGTTGTTTGTACTTTGAGTGATTGTAATTTCTAACTTGCAACAAGCACAACTTATTTAAAAGACCCTTTTTATCTGGGGAAATCACGAGCTAGAACTTTATGAGATTTCGCATTTGCACATAACCAGGGGACCATTTTGCATTACAGGAGAGAGAACTTAAGATGCATAAGAATGTTGTTCCAATAAGATACAGCTGCTTGAAATACTCGTGTTTCACGTGCAACTTTACATTCCATATTCCTCGTCTGACTCATTTCTTTTCTGCTTTTAGTGCTTTGCCTTCTGATCTCAACTGTCTTCAACGGAGCTTTCCTTGCAATCGAGGCTCTGGAATATGTAAGTACAATAGAAAACTTGCTTTCATTAACAAATTGAGAGGCAGTAGTACCTAGGAAGAATACCGTGATAGAGCTTCAGATGTTTTCAAAACAATGGTATGCATAAAGTAGTACAAGGAATCGTTCCTTGTCTTTAATAGTAATGAAAATTGGATCTAGCTTGGCGAAGGGCTAAATTGGTGACATGCATCAGAATTATTAATCAATCAAAATATTTCTGTTCAAGAAAATAATGGAACATAGGAAAACGAATAGTAAGAGAAATGAACTTCTGCCAAGAAGCCTTCAGTGGAGATATTTTCATTGTACGCGGAGCTCGGATTTGAGTATATCAATCTTTTGTCCATAGTGGCTAAGTCAAATATTCAACTAGCAGATGAATTGAACTATTTTACAACTAACGCCCTAGTTTCTGTTTGATAGACTACTTGAATTAGGAAGTAATTCCAGCATAGAAATGCATAACATGTTTATGTACATATCACTTAATACATATTGCGACCCAGTAAATTTGATTATCTTTCCTGCCTGTATACATTGATAAGGCTTCTTTATTTCAGATTACAACTTTGGAATTAAGTGTGGTGGTCCTCAGATTACCTCTTCAAATGGGATTGTCTATGAGAGGGATAATGAGACACTTGGCCCTGCTACTTATTACGTGACTAACACAAACAGGTGGGCAGTTAGCAATGTTGGATATTTTACTGGGTCGAATAATCCTCAGTATACAACTGCTTCACAACGTCAATTCACAAATACTTTAGATTCAGAGCTGTTCCAGACAGCCCGAATATCTGCTTCATCATTGAGATACTATGGCTTGGGACTCGAGAATGGCAACTACAATGTGATCCTCCAGTTTGTTGAAACAGTTATTGAAAACCCTCCCACATGGAAAAGTCTTGGAAGGCGTGTCTTTGATATTTATATTCAGGTATGCATCTTGTTACAGAACTGTTTCGGAATCAGAGCATTTTCTTTTCACATAACTAGAGGCTAGGATGACCTCAGAAAGTTTTACACAAGTATTAATTCTTTTCAATAATCTAGCTGACTTTAAATTTCTGAAACAAAATGAGTATACAATGTGTCCCACATTTATTGACTGTCTTACTCCTGAATCCAGATATGACCTTGACCATGACAGATATTTGACAACCAAAGGTCCTGTACTTTTCCTACTCCACCGCATGTCTTAGCCATGATTTTTTTTCCCATAACTTTAGTTGAGTGTTCGACGAAAAATCATTCTAGAATCCAAATTGTCTATAACCACGGTCAGAATCTTGAATGAAACTTTTGATGTTGTCCCTCTTCTATTTCCCTATGACCATAGCCACCTTTCTTTTGTCTTTGTTTGTGGGTTTTGTTTAATTTTGTATTTATCTATTCCAGGGGAATCTTGTTTCAAAAGATTTTGACATACGTAAGGAGGCTGGTGGTGTGTCTTACCAACCTGTTCTGAAGGAATATAAGGAGATTCGGGTATCTGAAAACTACCTTGAAATCCATCTCTTTTGGGCTGGAAAAGGGACTTGCTGCATACCCGCTCAAGGCACTTATGGACCTTCTATTTCAGCCATCAGTGCTACACCAGGTAATATAGTGCAAAAGCAGTAGATACATTTCAGAAGATTAGGTACTGCTTTCCTTACATGCTGGTACCATGTTATCGGCTACTTTCTCTTGATAGATTTTGAGCCCACTGTTAGTAACAAACCTCCGAGCGGCAAGAAGAACAGGACTGGTCTGATCGTGGGTATTGTTGTTGGTGCTGGAGTTTTAAGCTTTCTATCTATTTTGGTGGTTTTCTACTTTGTTCGACGAAGAAAACAGCTTCCAACCAATGAAGATGAAGGTAAGCCAACAATCATATTGCACACTAGTAACAGGTGCCAAACTTTATTCAGTTGTGGCCTATCTATATCACAGAAAGAAACAGATATTACTGCTATATGATTGGAGTGGCCTCTGCATGCTGCATTGTGTTAAGTACGAAGTGCACTCTATCTTATCATGTCTACATACAAATAGCTGAATTCAAGGCATTTTTATCAAAACCTCTTCTTTATGTGTGTGAGTCATAAAAAAATGAGCATCTTCAAATACAACTTGTAAAAATGTAAGAAATTTTGCCAATGAAGCCTCATGGTATAGGCAACATCCAATGTGTTCTTGCTATTGAAAATTTCTTCTTCAGTCCATCAGCATCTTTGTGAAGAGCACATTAATTGTTGATGCTCAAGAAAAGGGTACATTCTGAGATTCAAAATGTAAAACTATCCTTCATTTTCTGCTGAAGAAAATTGATAACAAGAAAATAGATTCAAACCTGTGTTTATGTTGGAATGGCAGAGCTCTTAGGAATGGATGCCAGGCCATTCACTTTCAGCTACGCTGAACTAAAGACAGCTACAGAAGATTTTAATCCTGCAAATAAGCTTGGAGAGGGAGGATTTGGACCTGTCTTCAAGGTAAATCCCATATCCCAATCAAGGACACAAACTGGCTGACCCAATGTGAGTGCCTTAAGTAGGCTATCTGGTACAAGTCTGGAGTTGCTATACATCTATTTTGGAATTTCCAAGATGTAATGAAGCACCGTTTTCAACATCACCTCTTTTATTTTCTTTTCTTTTCCTATGCCATGATTGTGTTGTTTTTCCTGTTGTTTGCATTATGTGACTGATTATAGCCATACATTCAATTTTGTGAATTTTCACATTGAAAAGGCTGTGTTTTAAAAATTTTCTACCCTTCAATAAGTTTGTAATGCATATACGCCCACCTCCAAGTCTAGTGGATAGCTAGGTTGATATTCTCAACTCATGCTAGAAATTATGATTTTTTGTTCTTCATATAGGCTACTGTGGAAGTGACACTCTTTGCTGCAGCTTGTTTGTTACTCTCAGTCTACTAAAAAAAGAAAGCATTGCATGGAGAAATAAGGCCCACTATATGCCACCATTCCTCAATCGACCGACCAATAAGCACACTCAACAAATATTTTTAGGTTTGGCTTAAATTTACAATTAGAAAGCCAAAATTTGAAAGATATAAGGTAGCTTTAGCAAGAAGTGAAATCTTCTAGTACCCTGATTTACAGAAATGTTTACCCAGAATGGGGAATTTGGAGGAAAAGTAAATTGATATGCGACCTTAGAAATCTCACTTTGAAGAAATTAAGGGAAAATTTTTGAGTAGAGGAGCAATTACATTTATGGATGGTATATAATTTTGAGCACCGATTTGGAGCAATTTTGGATGTTAAAAATACTTTGTCATTCGGAAAGGGTCTGATGGTATAATTGAAACTCCTTAAAACAGGCGACCGTATTTTTTAAGTTCTGCTTGGAGTATCAGATAATGAGTTCATTGTTCATTTTCCTTTTCCAGGCATAGTACAGTTTGTTTCCCGATCCAGTTATACTGTTCTTTATGTCATGTGTCTCGATGGAGGAAAAAGAATTCTGCAAAATACTTCTTCCTTTTTAAAGCTATGGACCAAATGAAAACAATCTAGATCTTGGTAGAACATCATTTATGGGGTAACCTTGTCATCCCTGCCTGATGCTTTTCCTTTGAATGGTTTGAGGCACAAATTGAAAAGACTGGACATTCAATTTCATGGTGGAGATAATCACTAAGCAACGCAAATGTTCTGAGTTTTTTCCTGCTAAATTTCATATGTACATAGAGACCGTGTGGTTTTGTTACACCTCCAGTATGCATAGCCATCAATTAGAAAAGAGGTGAATGAGCACATCTATTTAAGCCATCCACCCCTACCATCCAGACTCTCGTTTTCTATTGCCACAAATAGAAATCATCCATAGATGAGTAATAATTATTTTAAATATCAATACTGAGATATTTTTGTTGAAATTTTGTACTGAATAGGGAACGCTTAATGACGGGAGAGTAATTGCAGTGAAGCAACTGTCTGTAGCATCACGCCAGGGAAAGAACCAGTTCATAACTGAGATTGCTACCATATCTGCTGTGCAACATCGTAATCTTGTGAAATTGTACGGATGTTGCATTGAGGGGGACGAACGACTCCTTGTTTACGAATTTCTAGAGAATAAAAGTCTTGATCAAGCACTGTTTGGTATGTACATTGATCTTTACTGTTGCTCTTTCTCACATAAACACACAAACATAAAAACATTTAAAATGTGTATTAAGTAGATTAATGTTTATAAGCTTGCATGAGGCAGGCAAAAGAAGTTTGAATCTCGATTGGTCAACACGCTATGATATATGCTTGGGTGTAGCAAGAGGTTTAGCATACCTTCATGAGGAGTCGAGGCTTCGAATTGTACACAGAGATGTGAAGGCCAGTAATATTCTTCTTGATTCTGATCTCATCCCCAAAATATCAGACTTTGGCTTGGCCAAGCTTTATGATGATAAAAAGACCCACATAAGCACCCGTGTTGCAGGGACTATGTAAGTCCTAAGGGCTTTTGCCATTCACCTCACTTGCCTTTTTGAACTGTATGATTCTTTATTTTTACTTCTGTTTTGTAGTTATGTTAGTTCTAAATTGTGCATACGATTTTACTGTAGTGGGTACCTTGCACCGGAGTACGCCATGCGTGGGCACCTTACAGAGAAGGCTGATGTGTTTGCCTTCGGTGTTGTGGCTCTAGAGGTTGTTAGTGGGAGGCCAAACTGTGACTCAACTTTGGAAGAAGAAAAGATATATCTTCTTGAATGGGTATGAACAGTCTTTGTGCTCCATATATACAGTTGTTAATTTCTTGAATGGAATTAACTTCTGTCCTATGAGAAGTTCCATCTGAATTTATCTTTATCTAAGTTTGGGATCCAAGTTCCTTACAGTCATCACCATCCACAAATGCCTATTATTCTGCTTCTGCCAAAAGTTGAAGCAAGATTAGAACTTGGATCATATTATGAGGAGAAGTCTGAATGTTCCAAGGAGAGAAACCTTAGTTGCTTGTATAGAGCTTCCAAAATTTAGTCCACTTGGATCATACTAAAAGGAAAGTCTGGATATCCCTAGGAAGCAGACTAATCTTAGTTGCTTCTATTAAGCACTCTGAAAATAGTCATCTTTTGCATGAAATAAGATGAGTCTTGATAGCCAAACCTTCCGTGGTAAGAACCAACTTCTCCTATGACCAACCCTAGGTCATGGCCTTGTTCCGAAATCATTTTTCAAATTCAAGATAAGACATAAGCCCCCTTTTTATTTTGGCTTTTCGTATTCATAATATGTGGTCATTCTTATTTTTGAACTTTGCATAACCACTCGTTGATTGGAAATATTGGGACTACCCTACAATATATTGAAGGGAGTGCTTGAAATAGGAAAAAGATCTATCAAGAGTCTTTAAATGAGGTTATGTAAGATTTATGGGAAACAACTGGATTGATCTAGATGTTCTGCAAAACATGATGGTGTCATTCAAACAGTTCGAATAATCTTTCAAACAGCTTTATACTATAGTTTGACCCTTTGAATTCATTGACACAATTTGCACTGCCAACATCCACCTCCTTTGTGCTATATGTGGAACCCTTCAATAGTTGGCTTTTTGTAACACTTGGAATACCTCTGCCCCATCTTTATACTGTATTCTGAAGCCTGATAAAACATATATCCTTCTCAGGCTTGGCACCTACATGAAAACAACTGTGAAGTTGATCTTGTGGACACTGCATTATCTGAAATCAATGAGGAAGAAATGAAACGGGTGATAGGAGTATCTCTTTTGTGCACTCAAGCATCCCCAATGTTACGGCCATCAATGTCACGTGCAGTGGCTATGCTTTCAGGAGATATTGAAGTGAGCACTGTAACTTCGAGGCCTGGATATTTGACTGACTGGAAGTTTGACGATGTAACCGGCTTAGTGGGTGATTCTTTGGCTAAAGGAACCGATACAAGCTATTTCAACTCATCGGCAAGTACAAGCATGGTGGGTGATACAGAGAATTCACCAATAATAAATCCTTCTAAACCCATGCCCCATGAGACTATCAATGAAGGTAGGTGAAAATTGGTGTCTATTTTCGTTCTCATTCCTTTTCTGGCTCAGGATAGATCTACACCATATATACTTGAATCGCCAGGCATAATTCATAATTTTGTGAAAAATGTACTTTGTTGTAAAATCAATCTTTCATTTTCACTTTTGGCACGTTCCATATGGGTTGTGCAGATTTGGCATACGTATGAAACTATCAGTGTGAAGATTTACTTTGCTTTTTTGTGACGAGAATTTTCTTCATTACAAGTCAACGGTAACTATTGTCTTTAAGTGCTGGTCAAAATAAATGAGAACTTAGGGCGTTAATTGAGGAGGTCTCCTTAACAAGGCCATGAATTTACATCTGATCCATTTTTTGAAGTGAATTTTTTTGTTAAGTGAACTGGTTCAGACCAAGGTGGCCAGGTTTTGCTTGTAAGCCTTGACACTGGGATTGAAAGTACAGGTTTGTGTGGAATGGAATGCGGTTCTTAGGTTTCTTTTACCATCTGTTTGGATGGAGGATTTAGGAAGCAACAGAACAGGAAGGAACGGTTTGATGCATTAATGGGATAGGGGAATGGATGGAATGGAATAGGGTTCTATAACTATTGAGTGGGTGGAACATTCATTCCCCTCAGCAACTAACTGTGTGCAATTTCGTTTTCTTCTCTTCACAAATGAAGGAACCACTACAGTAACCTGATCGGTATATGCCCTAGATGCCATATTTGTGGTCGTAGGGAGTCATCTGGATTTAGTCTTTAAGTTTGAGACCCTTGAGAGTGGAAAGTTAGATGATGTTACAGGAAACTGAGAGTTAAGGTTGTCTAATTACAAGAGCAACCGAAGTATTTAGGCTCAAGATTCTGTACTTCTTGCTTGTGGAAAAAGCTTCTCATTATCAAGGTTCATTGCACCTTTGTTTCCGCCGTAAACTTTATCGGCACCACGATAGTTGTATGGAAGTTTCAGTTGGATATCAAAAGGGCTACACTCATACTTTGTCTATGGAGCTAAGTGGAGAGAAAATGAAATTAATACTTCAAGAAAAACTGTATTCCATTCACATAAGAGAAACACGAATATTTAGAGACTTTATAACTTATCCAAATCTTATATATATATATATATTATAATTTATCCAAACCAATCTCACATGATTGATCATAGTAAATTCCATGTAACTCCCACATAATGAAAAGCTAAAAGACTTTTTAACTCTTCAACTTTGGAACCCATGAGGACATCAAAAGACATAACCTCCTGTCCTCCCCCAGGCTCCAGCAACTAATTTATTGAAAATAAACCACAATTAAGTTTAATAACTAACATCGTATCCTCTGCAATATTTGCTTGGAAGAAAAACTCATGCAGGTCCATTGCACCACAATTCTTGTACAAACTTTATCAGCAAGAGTAGAGAGATCATAATTAGGAGCTTCACTTTGACATGCATCTATTCAAAACCATCGGTTGTGGAAATTAATTATGCAGATCCAAAATCTGCATAAAAGAAGAGTATAAATATGGAACCCCCATCTTAGGGATGAGAACTGCAAAATTCACGCCACTTAGCCAAACAACGTTTGTAAAGAAATTCCTTTTTTTTATGGGATGGGATCGGATACGACATTGTATGCGACCCGCTTTGTAGCAAAAGAGATTCACAACCTTACCCTTAGAATCAATTGTAGAGGCCGGAAAGAGGACGCGACGGGAAAGTGGAGGAGGAGGAGGAGGAAGAGAGGAAAGGGGAGAGTTATGATCAGCTTTTAGTAGAATGAGAACAAATATAACGAGCACCGCTAGAATCCCCACAAGCCTCCTCCAACCATTTACATGCACGGCTCCCATACTTTTAACAAAGCCTTTCTCGTATTCAGACGAACAAACCCGGTCTAAACCCTAGTATATGGAGGGTCTGCAACCTGTTCTTGCATGAGCTTTGGAGAATTTTTATGGAAGCAGTCAGTTTGAACTGTTGGCTGTATTCTTTTGAAGCACTTTATGATCTATATATATTTATAAAAAGAGGTGGTGGTTCTTCAAAATGCAGACTGGATCTTGGGCGATCTCTGGCGCTTTATGTCTCTCTTGGTTAGTGTCATGAGAGGGTTGGCTGCAATTTCTATTCGTATTGGTTGATGTAAATTTGACCTTTAACCATAAGTGTAAAACTATGATCCAAGAGTCGCAATGTTAACAATTAAATAAGTATGCAAAAGGCTTGTCAAGTTATGCCGAACACGATGTCAAACTTATTCGATTGGGCGCCAGTACTCCATCCACCATTGAAGGTACGTAGATAGTTTCGAAAGTAATGGATAAAGATTGGATTTTGATCTAATGACCTCAAAGGGAGCAGGTCGCCTCCAGTTGGGTTTGCTCCATTCCCTTCCATCTGGATATAGAAATAATTCCTATTACATCAATGGCCACATGTACTCCAATTGGCTAGCTTATGAGCCATTGGATTCCCATCTCTCGGTGTCCAAGTGTGCTGCCAGTTCCTCTGTTCCTTTATGACGTTCCTCTGCTCCTTTATGACATTCCTAATGGTCAATACCTCTCCTTCAATCTCCCAATCTGGAACACTATCGATCTCAGTGATCTGCTTGTGGAGTTCTTGGCAGTCACCCTCAATAGTGATCCCAGTAGAGGTCATATATCTGTTGCAACTGAGACCGCTATTCTAGCGGCCAATGCTTCTCCTTTAACCGGGTACAGACCTGGCTTCCACCCCACCTGAGCTCTAAGGATCTTCACTTCCCAATCCCTACAAATAGCTGCCGAGATGAGATGATGATCAACACACTCTTTCGTCTGCTCTCTTCCCCTCTTTGACTCCTGACCACCAAGGCCGCCTCGTCGTTGCTCCTTGCATCTCTACTTGTTAGACCTCTTTAGGCAATATTTTCCGGCAACACGAAACCCTTCTCTCTCTTTCTGTCTTTCATATATAATTAGATGCTCGCACTGCATGCCCAGAGGAAAAAAAAAGTATATATGGCCGCTCGCACTGCTGCAAGAAGAATTGTGGCAGATGGAAAAGGCCAAGTAGAGCTCAGCTATTAGGCTCAAGATCTTAGAGGAAAAGAAAGAACGACCCTGAAGCACGAAGCCTTTAGAGACTAATAAGGCTTTTGTGAGCAAAAAAAGGTAACTCGGCTTTACTCTTTACAAAGTTTTCACGAACTTTCGCATACAAAGTTTGTACTGATATGCATTAAATTCGATGCCAAAGAATCGGAGACGACAACTTTTGCGATCCAATTTGTAGCAAAAGTGATTCACAACCTTACCCGTGGAATCAATTGTAAAGGGAAAGAGGACGGGGCGGGAAAGTGGAGGAGGAGGAGGAGGAGGAAAAGAAGGGGGAGAGTTATCAGCGTTTAGAAGAAAGGGAACAAATATTACGAACACCACTAGAAACCCACAAGCCTACTCCAGCATTTTAAATTTGTACATGCACGGCTCTCATAGTTCTAACAAATTAAGCCTTTCTGCTTTTCAGAGTACGTACGATCAAACCTAAACTATAGTATGGAGGGTCTGCAGCCTATACTTGCATGAGCTTTGGAAATTTTTATGAAAGCAGCCAGTTTGAACTGTTGGCTGTATTCTTTTGAAGAACTTTATGATCTATTTATAAAAAGAGGCATGGCGGTTCTTCAAAACGCAGACTGGATCTTGGGCGATCTCTGGCGATTTACATCTCTTGGTTAGTGTCATGAGAGGGTGCATGGGGCGCAATTCCTATTCATAGGGGTTGATCTCAGGGCCGGCTCAAACAAAATGGGGGCCTAAGGCAAAATAATTTATTAGACTTTTTTAAATATAAAATTTAATTAAAAATATTTGAAAATTATTAAATTTAATATAAAATACTCAAAGGCCCCATTAATTATTTTTTATGAGGCCCTACTACATGATATCAAGGCCCCATGACTAGAACAATTAAGAAATTTATAAGACATTTTTTCTCTTTGAGCAAAATTTAGAAATTTCTAAAAAAAGATTTGGAGGCCTGAAAGAAATATATTAGTCCACTCATAATAAAAAAAAAATGAAAATATTGCATCTTGTCATTTTATTCTTAACACAGTTGTATTTTTATTTTTGGGTCATCTACAACATAAAAAATAAATAAATAAAAAATTATTTTTAATTTTAATGGGGCCTTGCTCAGGGTGGGGCCTTAGACCACCGCCTAAGTTGCCTTACCCTTGAGCCGGCCCTGGTTGATCTAAATTTGACCTTAACCATAAGTGTAAACCCTATGATCCAAGAGTCATAAATTTTTTTTCTAGGCAACGTAGGAATTAAACATAGCATTACTCAAAATAATACCTCAAGGAGGTTCGTAGAGAAAAATGAAAATGCTGAGATAGAAATCTACAGGAAGCTCACTAATGGAGATAAGGCTACAGTGCAAAGGCATCTCAAGTAAATGCCGAATAAAATATTAAGAAAAAAAATCGGAATAAAAGGGCAAAATTATACTATAGGGTGACTTAAAAAGGTTGTATCTTTAAAACAATTGAAATTGACATTTTAAAATTAATTTATTTTTGTAATAATAAAAATATAAAATTAACCTGTCTGATTCTATTTTTATTTGTAGTTAGTCTTTTATTGTGGACTGATTTTATGTTTTTCGTTAAATCAAAAAATTAATTTTATATTTTTATTATCATAATAATTAATTCCGATATATATATATATATATATAATAGAATAATTTTGTATTTACCCTTAAAAGTTAAAACAAAGGAAAGGCTCAAAATAAACCAGGAATAAAAGTTTAGCTGAAACTTGAAAGTCGTTTGGAATTTGGAGAAAACAAAAGAACATTCGACCCGACCCGGAAGTGAACTTCTATTCCTCTTCATTTGCTCAATCTGCAGAATCAAAACACCGACCTGTTTAGATCGCCGATTTTTATCCACCTGACCTCCCAATCTGTCTGTCTCTGCGTGTCCGTGAAAAGAGCAAAATGGGAAGCGAAAGAAAGTCGAAGGAGAAAAAGAGCAAGAAAAGACATTCCTATTCCTCTGGCTCGGAAGGTACAAATGAGAATAATCTCAGGCAATTCTTTTCCTTTTTCCTGCCATAGAATTTTCTATTAGTTGCTGAGAAAACCAAAGGAGACCCAAAAAGAAATTTTGTAGCTTCAAGTCTTCAACGCTGACCTGTGTTGTGTTTCTCTTCTCGTTTCCTATAATTTCTGATCAGACAAACAAGAGTGTTGAGTTGGGTGTTTCTTTTCCTTTTTGTTCATTTTTAATGTTGCAAATTCGTGTCTTTTGTCTTTGAAAATTTTTTGCTGTTCTTACTTTTGTTGCTTGCGGAAGTGCAGACGAGGGAAACAGCAAGAGGCTGAGAACAGAAGAAGATGGCGAGAAGAGGGGTGGAAAGAGTGATAAGAAGGAGAAGCGAAAGGGCAAAAAATCTAATAACCATCCCAAGCGCCATTCTGAAAAAGGTTTTATATTTCTTTTCGAAAATTGCGTTTTCATTATTCCTGCATGTTGGTATGTCTAAGAACATTAAGCATCACAAAAATTTATCTTTTTTTGTTTTGTTTTGTTTCTGATGGGGGTTTGGAGGCTCTTTGTCGTGACTAGAAAGTACGTTAAAACTAAAAGAATTGGGTACTGTTGTGTGTATTTAGGTATCAATTTAAACTTTCTTGTGACTGCTTTTATATGTGTTGGAGCTGCCCATTATATGAATTCAAGAGTCTTACTCGAGGATAAGCAACGCTATTGGGTTGGAATTTTTTGGTTTGGCCTTTTCGTTTTTCAGGAAAATTTAGCCGTTCTTTAGGTTGTATTGATGGGTGACAGCGTCTCAGAGTTTCTGTATCCTGTGTTTGAGCCACGGAAGAGTAATTTATCAGTGGAACAAAGAAAAAAACAGAATAAGGTGATAGCTCCAGATTCTTGCTGGTCCACAGAGCTGGATGCCATGGATGTTGTTTCCTGTGGTTGTGTTGTATGTTCTGTTCTGAATTGTTTAGAAGGCTCCACTTGTCTTATTCAAATGTGTCCTAGGTTTTTAACATTTTGGTTGGGCCGGTTATCCTAAAATGAGGTCAGAATTTTTGTTTTTTAGACCGTTGCAGTGTTGTTCATGGATTGGTAACTAGAAAGTGGAGATTGAGGGAGAATTTAGGGTTAAACGGTAGAATTGAAGAATAAGATGAAAAGTCAATAGCATATATGGAATTTTATGTTAAAATGAATTACATAGGACATGACTTAATTACAAGTGGAAGAAAGAAAAAAGCTATATGTTTCTAGAAGTTCGACATCAGGTGCAGTCTTTGGAGTATTGAGGTCTTGATTCTGCGCTCAAAGAACACATGGTCCAATGGTAATATATATTTCAAATTGAAGTTTGAAACCATGTCTTTGCACTTCAACTAATGCCTGTCTTCTGCCCTGAAGATATCAGTAGGTCTATTAATTAGCTGAATTTTCATTGCACGGAGAAGATAAGATTTTCTGTTTTCATTTATCTGTTTCTGGAGGTAGGTTGTCTTTGAATTTATCATTAGATGTTCAGTTTTGTTGATGCCTAATGGGCCTCAACAATTATTTTGATTTGTAGCCCTATAATTTTTATGCAACTAGTACCTAACTACAAACTCAGATATTGAATTGTTGTTGACATTGTGCCAGAATGTATTGCTCTGTGTTTGCATTGTTGGTGGGGGGGGTTCAACAATGTGATTTAGAGAATTGTTTGTATCTTGTGTTATATATTTCGTCTATTTTAGCGTTTAGATGCTTGATTTTTCCACCAATCTTTTCTGTATTGACATCTGATTATTCCTTCAGAAAGGAAGTTAAAGGAGAAGCACAAAAGTAAACATCACAAAAGTGATAGCCACTCAGTAAGTCCTCTTATTCAACGGTATAAAGGGATTTGATGTTTGAGGTATTTTCGTGCTGTGAATTTTAATTGATTTTTTCTATTTTACTCCCTGTGTTACCAGCATCCCCTTCTATCTCTTCTACCTCCCCTATAAGATCCCAGTTAAAGTTTGGAAAAATTAACCAGGTAGACACAGGAGATTTTTGCTCACATGCTATAGGTGTCAATTCTCATTGCCAGTGAGACCATTCCCCCATTTCTTTTATTTTGTATCATTTGATGTTTCACAAAATTGTCTAACATTAGTTCCCTTTTATTGGTTAGCTGTTCTTTCTGTCAGTGGTAATGACTAATTTCTCTGCCGGATCCAGATAAAAGGAACAGGAGTTTAGATTGTACAAGGGAGTATACAGAGAACTTTAGAATGATAGGTTCCGATTAATTTCTTATTGGTAGCTCTATTCTTAACTTAAGTGTATGATGCAATTTACGATAGCAGATAACCTTGAATTTGTTCAAGCCAAAAATATGATAAATAGGAAACCATGCATTTACATGTTGTTGACTTTGTCCACATTGCACAAAATCCATGGTGTCGTTCTCTCTTTTTGACACAGTATATTAAGCATTTAACTTCCAAATTGTAGTTATAGGTTGATTTACTGACAAGATTGTTCACTGTCCACTGATGGAGTTTTTTACTCCAATTTACTATTGATTCTAGAAAGTCCTATTGGAAGCAGCCAATGGATTCTTGTAATTAGACTTGTTAGCGTTTGCTTTCGTAGATATTGCCAATTTCTATGTTGGCCTTAGACATCAATTTGCTGATTTTAGGCTTTTGTTTTCCTGGTTTCTGAAGCACGAGGTCCAGCAGCTGTCCAGTGATGACTATTTCTCTAAGAATAATGAGTTTGCTACCTGGTTGAAAGAAGAGAAAAATGTGTTTTTCTCTGATCTCTCTTCTGAGTCTGCACATGAACTGTTCTCGGACTTTGCCAAGGCTTGGAACAACCAGAAGCTTGAATCCCGTTACTACGAGGGCATTGCAAGTGGGCCCCGGACGTCACATCGCTGGAAAATCAAAGTGTAGCAAGGAAGTATAGCACTGGTAGTCTGGCTCGTTCATATTCGTTGGGTTTTGTTTATGTTTTTTATTTGTATCTACTTAATGCAGTCTGCTTTGGAAGGATCAATATATTTTCCAATCTATACAATACTTGGAGCAATCTTTGTTGTAACTTCTCATTCCCAGCTTTGCTATGTTTGGTGTGATTTGAAAACAATTTTTGTGTTTGTTTTTATTGGAGGTAGTGTAGATTCTCTTGAGATTGGTGAAAATGTTTGTTAAAAGTTGTTAGAGTTTGTTAAAATTGTTGGAGATTGTAAAAAGTTATTAAAGTTTGTAAAAAAATATTGAAATTGATAAAAAAAAGTGCAGGTGAAAATTTTAATTTTTTTTTTAAGAATTAGCGCGTTCTTTATTTTCCTGGCCGAAAAATACCAGGCGCTCGTTGCCTGCAAAAACTTCTGTTTGATTCGCTTGTCATCTTGCAGCGAAAGTTTACAAATTTTTCCCTTCTTCAGGCTTTGGGGAAGGGAACAGTGAACATTTTGATAATTACTTTTTTTACATTCGATTTCTACAAGCACAAACAAACCAGCAAGCAAGCCAAACGAATCCGCACAAAACTTGGCTATATCGTCCAGATTGAGCAATGCTTTGACGTAGGAAATGTTGGACACTTTACTTGTTGGCCGTGTTTGGATGTGCATTATTACAATTGTGTTCTTTTTTCTTCAGAAAAGTATTATTATTGGTGTTAGTAGTATCAGAATCGTCAGAGGGATTGAAGGAAGGAACATGTCCCAATTGCTCAGTGACTGGAAAGTCACCTAATGCAGGAATCCCATTTCAATTATCCTGCAGTTTTTACCGCTTCTGCGTCTTTTTCATTCCAAACCGAGTCTCAACGACCAATTACCGGAGCTGGCTGGGTGCTGCAGAAAACTCTCTTCAGCTCTCAAACTCCCCACAACCGTTTCTCCATCCTTGTTTCCCGTAAACCACTTCAAGCCTATACCCGTTTCTCTCCCATGCATAGAAGAGCCCGCAAACCATGGCTTCCAAGTCCTCTCAAACCACCCGAAACCCGAAACCCGAAATCTCGAGCTTTGCTCAAAAGGGTTTCTCAAATATTACCCAGGAAATCGTTGGCAGAGCAGTGCATGGACTCTGCATTAAAGGTTTAGTGCGTTTGAGTGTGTTTTATTCGAATACTTTGATAAACATGTATTCAAAATTCGGTAAAATACAAATGTGCTTGGGATTTGTCGATAAAATGTCTCAAATAAATGAATCGTCGTGGAATAACATGATGTCGGGGTTTGTTCGAGTGGGTTGGTACCCAGAAGCTTTTGGATTTTTTCGTGAAATGTGTGGACATGGGGTAAAGCCAAGTGGGTTTTTGATTGCTAGTTTGGTAACAGCCTGTGACAGGTCGCATTGTATGTTTATGTTACATGGAGGACTTAAAGTGCATGGTTTAGTTGTGAAGATTGGTTTGTCGTGTGATGTTTTTGTGGGGACTTCTCTTTTGAATTTTTATGGCACCTATGGACCTATTTCTTTGGCCCTGAAGCTCTTTGAGGAGATGCCTGAACGGAACGTTGTCACTTGGACTTCATTGATGGTTGGGTATTCAGATTGAGAAGATTTGAGACAAGCCATAGACCTATATCTGCGTATGAGGCGCGAAGGGGTTTGCTGCAATGAAAACACATACGCTGCATTCATTAGTTCTTGTGGGATATTCGGGGATGAACTGTTGGGTAATCAAGTTCATGGACATGTTGTGAAGTCTGGATTAGAGACTAATGTTTCCGTGGGAAACTCCCTTATATCGATGTTTGGTAGTTTTGGTTTTCTGGAGGCAGCCAGCTCTATCTTTGATCACATGGATAACCATGACACGATCTCCTGGAATTCAATGATTGGTGCAAATGCACATAATGGGCTTTGTGAAGAATCATTAAGATATTTTTACCAGATGCACCATGTCCACGAAGTGATGGATGCTACAACGCTTTCAACTTTGTTAACAGTCTGCGATTCTGTAGATAGTGTTAAGTGGGGAAAGGGAATTCAGGGTCTAGTTATAAAATTGGGACTGGGATCAAATGCTTGTATAGGTAATACTGTTATAAATATGTATTCTGAGGCTGGAAGACCTGAGGATGCAGAGCTGGCATTCCAGACAATGCCGGAAAAAGATTTGATCTCATGGAACACCATGATGACATGCTATGTTCAGGATGGCAAGTACCTTCATGCCTTAGAACTTTTTTCTGAAATGATTTGGATGAGAAAAACAAGAAACCATGTGACTTTTACCAATGTCCTGGCCGCCTGTTCAGAGCCTGAATTACGCATCATGGGGAAGATTGTTCATGCCCTTGTAATCCTTGCAGGCTTACATGACAACGTGGTTGTCTGCAATGCATTAATTACCATGTATGGAAGATCTGGTATGATGGTTGAAGCAAAAAAGGTATTCCAAACAATTCCCGAGCGAGATGAAGTAACATGGAATGCACTCATAGGTGGTCACTCTGAAAATGAAGAACCAGATGAAGTGGTAGAAGCTTTTAAATTGATGCGAGAAGATGGAATACCGGTAAATTACATTACAATTATAAATGTTCTTGGTGCTTGCTTGACTACTGAGAATCTTTTAAACCACGGGATGCCTATCCATTCACATATAGTTCAAACAGGATTTGAATCAGAGAAGTATGTATATGTTTAGGAGGAAATACTGAGAACTAGGGGTTTGGATATGTATTTGTGTGGTGTCTAGCTTTTAATCAAAATGTTGGACGGGTGATCAATCTCTAAAATACAACTGAACACAGGCTTATGCTCATTCATTGTGAAACTATCATCTATCTCAAAAGCTTAAGTTGTTAGGAAAATGTCGATTTATTTTTTATTTTTAACACTTTCCTCACGTGTGGCCGGACTTTCCTTTAATTAGTAGGCCTAATGATGAGTCAGGTTTCGAACTTAGGACCTTAATTTTGATGCTATGTGAAACTATCATCTATCCCAAAAGCTTTAGTTGTTTGAAAGAGGTAAATTTAATTATTTATTTTATATTTTTTGAACAACTGAACTATATACTTAAGTTCTTACAATGTTGTGCTTGCAGAGATTTGTCATACAATAATCTTGTCGGGAGCTTTCCTTCTTAGGTAAACGAAAAAATTTTAAATCTGTATCTTTATTGTTATTTGTTTCTGTGTTTTCAAGTTTTATTTAGTACTTCTACGTACTTCTGTGAAATACTTTGTATCTGCTCGTTCTGGAATAGCTGATTTCCTTTTAACAATCCTTCCCAAAAAAAAAAGTACTTTCTACATTATCTTCTATTCTGCGTACATGTAATATTAACCAAACTAACATCGAGCTTTCATGGCTACAATATGCAGTAACTTAGTTGTCAACAACTTCACCATAGGAAGTTCAAACAGCAGGTGATTCTCTCATCTTATTTTTGGTTGTAGTCGGGCCATTGATGCCAAAATAGATAATTTGTTCTCTTTCATCTTTTGAAATATATATGAAAAACTTAATTTAAGTCATATTATTCCTGAGATATTTGTCATATTTTCGTGAATTATTAAATTATCTGCATTCTAGGGTAAACATGTAAATAACAAAATAAAGTCAAAGTTATAGCAACCTGACCCCTCTGTTATCAAGGAACCCATAGAATGCGTGTTTGTTTTCTATCATGACACAGTAGTGAGTACTTAATCCAAGGGACAACATATGGATCAAGTTGAAAATCCTGCTAAATTTACTACTTATTCATGCACAACAATATTGCCATATTCTTGTCTCAAGTCTTTCCTGCTTTCAGTGGTTTGCCTTCAGGTTTGAACTGTCTTCAGCGGAACTTCCCTTGCAATCGGGGTCCTGGAGTCTGTAAGTACCATTAAGATCTTACTTATAAAAAAAAGGATGAAAGTATTAGTGAAGCATCTATTGTTTTCCCATACATAGGGAAAACAATGGACCGAGAACATTGATCAACCAATAAATTTCATCTTAGTTTGCTCGTATGTAACCAATTAATGTTTTTTTTGTTATAATTACATCGCTCAAATGGATCAAACCTAACCTTTTCGTTGAGAGGGGAGATGTACTGCTGATTCTTGAATGCTGTGTGGCTACACCTCTAGGTTATGCCTTTTAGGCTCACTATTATTACATGATAAGCTCACTTCAAATTGCTTGAGGATCTCTTTATCCAATACCCAGTCATCCCATTTATATGGTAGATCATAGTCGGCTGCATGAGGTCTTCCGTGAATGGATTTATTGTTTGTCCATAAACTATGTAGGTGGAAATTATGAGTATATGAGTTGCATGGGAATTGTAAAGTTTTCAATCTTTGAAAAATCATTTATCTCTGCTGTGAGCAAAAGTGAATCCCTTTCAGTCAAGTAACTACCTAGTTATTAGAAGATTTGGGATTGGTATAGTAAGAGTTTAATTTGAATAGATTTAAAATCCGAGATCAAGAATGTCTTGACGAAAAGGGTCTCATGCATACAAGCAAATTGGGGCCATACACATCCTCTGAGGATAATTTGGACTTTCATGATGCTACTATCAAAAGACCTTTCTGAACTCACATTGATAAGTGGCTCTTATGTCCACGCAGATTATAATTTTGCAGTCAACTGTGGTGGTCCACAGATCACTTCTTCTGGGATTGTGTATTGAGAGTGACAATGAAATGCTTGGTCCAGCTACATATTATGTTACGGATACAAAGAGGTGGGCGGTTAGCAATGTTGGATATTTTGCTGAGAGTGCCAATCCTCAATACACAAGTTCCACATCTTCTCACTTTACAAATACTTCAGACGTAAGGCTGTTCCAGACATCACGAATCTCTGCTTCTTCATTAAGATACTATGGCCTGGGGCTAGAGAATGGTAACTACACTGTGAGCCTCCAGTTTGCAGAAACAGCTTTCCAATGTTCTTTTAGGTGGAGCACTCTGGGGACACGCCTCTTTGAAATTTATATCCAGGTCTCTTTCATATTGTTGAAACCGTCTTAGAAACTGCCATGATTGTCTTGTTGAACCTGGGCAACAAGGTCCTTACCTTAATAGCTATATTATTATTCCTTATAAGTATTGTTCTCCGCCCATGCTAAATGAAAGCTTTTGTTAGATCAATTTTTTTTAAAAAGACAGTCTCTATAAAAATGCCCTTAGAAATATCAGGAAAGGTAGGTTCCAATATGAAAAAAGGATGAGTTGCCATTTGAAATGCATATACTAAAACTTAAACGGGTTAATACTTTATGTTTTGTAACCTTTCACTTACTTTGGGATAGCTCAAGAAGTACGATGATAATCATACCGCAGATTTCAAAAACTTTTAGTCCAGCTTCCTAATTGGAATCATGCTTTTTTGGCAGAGTTTGTGAACATCTGCATTGCTTTCAGTTTCATTACAGATTCATTGGTGATCTGATTGGTTATTTCAAAACGTACTTTAAAGGATGATCTATACTGTGAATGGCTCCTAAAATTACTTAGTAATTCTAGTATTCCATCGCCATTTGCATGTTTTTATGCATTCTCAAAATTTTAGTCTTATACGCCAGAGCCCTTTGCAACTTATTCACAAAATTTTCCCGATTGACTTCTTAACCCAAAATAGAAGTAATAGTATTTCTCTGTCTGGAATATGTCTACACTCGGAGAAAGAATAATGATTGAGTGCTCAATGAAATTCATACCTTAGGTTCCTAAAAGTTATTAATACTAACAGTATCATCATCACTCTGCATCTCGTTCTATTCCAGGGGAATCTGGTTTCGAAAGATTTTAACGTAAAAAGAGAGGCAGGTGGAGTCACATTTCGAGCTGTCCAAAAGGGATTTAAGGCTCAGGTATCAGAAAACTATCTTGAAATCCATCTTTTTTGGTCAGGGAAAGGGACTTGCTGCTTACCTACTCGAGGTACTTATGGACCTTCTATTTCAGCCATCAGTGTGACCCCAGGTAATGGCATGTAAAATTTTTAAGATTAAATTTTGAAGTTTAATTACTAACTTCGGCATTCAGATTTCTTCAATTCTGTATGGAGAACTGGATGTGGAGTTCCCTCTACGAGATACTTCAATGTCAAAGAGGGGGAATGTCGGATGTGGCTGGATCCATATAACTAAGGAACACTTGCAGCACAGTCTAATGCCATTTAAGGTTCCAATGGCAGAGATGATTTGTATGGTGGCATCAAAGACCATTCTTGAAAAAAAAAGGTGGCCAAAGACACGATTTATTGTAGTAGCAGAATACCACAAGTGAATATACAAAAAAAACTCAAATCTTATGAAACGTGCAGTAAGGTTTCATCTTCTTGGACAAGACAACATGAAAATAGGAAAACAGAAGAGAAAGTATTTAATATCTGAGTACTTTCTCCCGATAACTTTTGATAGAAAACTTCAATGTAAAACAAAAGTACCTGTTTCCTCATCATTATGGGTATGAACTGCTAATTCAGGGACAATTTTCACTGAACATGTTTGTCGGGCTTTAGAGAGCCACAGCATTTTGAACGCTTCACCTTTGGTGATGACAGGCTGATTTCTTAAATTTTTAAACATCTATTTCCACAAGATCTTTCATGGTGCAACAAGGTGTGACATGGTTCAGGGAGCTCCATATCCAGTTCTCGGGAACATTGGAAAAGGCCCAATGCATCATTTTCCTAACTTTCTAGGTCCATTTATTGATTGTGCTTTTGTACAGATTTCAGACCTACAGTCAGTAACAACCCTACAACCAAGAAGAAGAATAGAACTAGTCTAATTGTGGGGATAGTTGTTGGTGGAGTTGTTAGCTTTCTTGCAGTTTTTGCAGTTTTGTGCCTTGTCAGAAGAAAAAGAAGACAGACCAATGAAGATGAAGGTAAACCAGAAAATCTGTTGACCATTTATTATAGTTTTCTGACTTCTCGATTTTGTGCTGATTTAATGATTCACAAGTTGTCTTTCAAGAGTAAACCAATTTCATTTAGGATGGAATGGCATTTTCTCTGCATATTGTGTTCAGGGTTCAACCTAAAATGTGATATCAGTTAATTTTACACACAACAAGAGGGAGCGAGACCTGTGTTATATGTGTGTGAATAACTATTATATACACTGCTAACCTAAGTTACAGTCTGGCTATGCATTTTGTCGTCTTCAGCAAAACAAAACCTAGATAGAACACTTAAGGTGGTGATTTACAAGTTTCTTGGTAAAAACATTGCAAAAACTAACAGGTATGGAGACATTTCTGCAAGAATATATCTTCCTGTTTTATATCTGGTGGTTAAAAGGAACTTACCATCTACAAAGTAAGCAGGTTGGTGATGGACAAATAGTTCACAACCCTAACGAGCTCACGATGTTTTGCAGATTTCCTAGGAATAGATGCAAGACCATACACTTTCAGTTACAGCGAACTAAAGACTGCTACAGATGATTTTAGTCCTTCCAATAAACTTTGAGAGGGAGGATTTGGACCTGTTTGCAAGGTAAGTCATAGTTCTTAAGATTATGTCAGTACGAACTTGAGAAGGTGGTGTCCATAAACATCTTGCAATTGCCTGCTAATAACCAGTTACATTTAATAGTACCATCTCTTGTTCTTCTTCTTCTCTCCCTCTCTCTGCCTATGTCCAACCCTCCACTACCTCCCCTCCCCCCGCCGCGGCCCCCACAAAGAAAAAAATAGAACAATCTAGTCAAAATGACAGCAAAAGCAGTGCCCTTGTTACAATATAGTCATATTGGCTATTGCAGTATGTGTAAATTATCCGGTTAGGCAAGATACCATGAAAAAGGAAATTGACATGTAAATTGATGTCCTTTTTTCTTCGACTTTTGATCAGTCCTGACTTCTCTCCTCTTAAATGCTATGTTCTTTTATCTTTTCAATGAACTCCGCTATCTTCATGAACCTTTTGGTGAATTCAAGAAATGATGCAGGTTTATTTTAGGCAAACTGGCCTTCAAGCTTCTGTCTTTCTTTCTGTCTCTTTTTCTTTGCAAAACACTGTTTGACCTCAAAGGGAGCTGCAACGACCCTACTTATTTGCGATATGACAAAACACCCTGGAATAGTCGTAATACAATGACTTTGATAAAACATGCTAAGACAACAGAAAATTAACCCAGTTAAGTTGGGCACCAATAACTTTACTTCCTCACACTTTATTCATACTACTTCTGCCAGCACTTAACCACCAAGTGTTTAGTCACTCTCTAAGAAATTACCTACCAAATATAGAAAAATAGATAGCTCTTATATCAATAGTAGAATTTATAACTTATGGTGATTCTTAACATTTACAGTGGAAACAACTTTAATCTGACACGATAATAGAATAGTTTATTAAGAGCTTATTGTTTGCCTCGTTCTATTATGGAATTTTTCTCTATAGGGAACACTTGTTGATGGCAGAATAGTGGCTGTGAAGCAACTTTCTTTAGCATCTCACCAAGGAAAGAACCAATTTACAACAGAGATTGCTACAATATCTGCTGTACAGCACCATAATCTTGTGAAATTGTACGGATGCAGCATTGAGGGAGATAAAAGACTTCTTGTTTATGAGTATCTGCAAAACAGGAGTCTAGATCAAGTGCTGTTTGGTAAGAGAATGCCTCTTGTTGAACTTCATGTCTTTCTTCTAGTAAGTACTACAACCATGGAGATCTTATTGTATCTGGTTTGCATGAGGCAGGAGAGAGAAATCTCAATCTTGATTGGCCAACACGTTTTGATATATGCATGGGCATAGCAAGAGGTCTAGCTTATCTTCATGAGGAGTCTAGGGTTCGTATTGTACATAGAGATGTCAAGGCCAGTAATATTCTGCTCGATTCTGACTTCATCCCCAAAATTTCAGATATTGGTTTAGCCAAACTTTATGATGATGAAAAGACCCATATAAGCACGCGCGTTGCTGGGACAATGTAGGATCCCTCATAATTAGTTTTATTGTTATTTCTTCTTTTTTTTCATTTTCCAGATATATTAAGTAAGAATCTGTCTTTTTAAAACAAAAAAGTAACAATCCGTGCTTTCATTGTTATTGATTTAGCGGGTATCTTGCACCGGAGTGTGCCATGCGTGGACACCTTACAGAGAAGGCTGACGTGTATTCCTTTGGCGTGGTGGCTCTAGAGATTGTTAGCGGCAGGCCTAATTCTGACACAAGCTTAGAAGAAGAGAAGCTCTATCTTCTTGAATGGGTAAGAAGAATGACGCTGTAGTTCTTATTCAATTCTTCTTTCTCATTTGATAAATATTGATCCTTTGACACGATCCAATCATCCTTGAATCTAGCAATTGCATTACACTGATCATAGTTCAGTCTCACCTATGTATATTGTGATTTAAAGCCAAATGAAGCATTAAAGTAAAGGAAAGAAGAGGTGATTCTGGATGTCCTTTTCAAAAGAGAGTAACTTCAATGTTTTTCACATAGAAGTGGATATATTGTGCACTTGATTGAGTGTGAAATGAGTATCTCCTAATGGTATTTGCAAAGCCTTTTAGACTTCCACGATATGGCATAATGAAGTAGCTTATTAGAAACTCTGACTTCTTTCTCTTTTCATTTCTTTTGGCGGAGGCGGAGGCGGAGGCGGAGGCGAAGCGGTGTAGTAGCTCAAGTTGATACACATCCCTGATTCCCAGTGCCGGCCTTTCAACCGTGTCCGATATTTTGGTTGGGATGCTCACTTTTATAGTAGTAGGAAATTTTGCAAATGTAGTGCATCTTAAGGAAAAGACTTGACCCTCTGCATCATTGGCACTAAAATGCTATGAAGCATTCCTGCACCACAAGACTTGTCTTTAGCAAAGTGCCTTAAGAGGCATGCCAGCCCATATAATTTCTATTCTGTGTTAAAAACTTGTAGGATAAAGGGTTCTTGTCCTGATAATCTGGAATGATGAATCTGAAAATTCCGTACTACAAATGATATCTAAGAATTTCTCTATCCAAAACTACACTACTAATAGATATTGCTGCCATATTTCTTCTTGTTAGGCTTGGCACATACATGAGAACATACGTGATATTGAACTGCTGGACTCGCAATTACCTTCGTACAGTGAAGAAGCAAAACGAGTAATTAGAGTGGATCTATTGCGCAGTCAATCATCACCAACGCTAAGGCCATCAATGTCACGTGTAGTGGCAATGCTTTCAGGAGATGCCGAGGTGAGCCCTGCAATTTCAAGACCTGCATACTTGACTGAGTGGAAGTTTAATGACGTAACCAGCGCTATGAGCGACATCGAAACTCGAGGACTTGATACCAGCCTATACAACTCCATGTCTGCTGATTCAGAGCAGTCACCTGTAGGAGCAACTTTTCCTATGCTTCGAGATACTACTAGAGAATAGAGTAGAGTTGAGTTGGTCTCTGCTTCTTTTTTTCCGTCTTCTTCTCTTGAGTTGATTAAAAACAGTTTGTGTTCTTTTTCTTGATCTTGCATGACAGTGTATCACAAGAGATGTAATTTCACATTTTCCATTCCATTTTTTGAGTAATTTCTGAGGATTTTAACCTTTGTCGTATGCTGAAATAGTGTGGTTTTTTTAATCTTTTTGCTGGGTTGTTCTTGCCAAGTTTAGATGTAATCAATTCAATTCTTGATGTTATGATATGTTGGCCGAAAACCGGTCGGTCCAAATCCGTTAATTCTAGTCTTTCAGATGTTAAAATCACATTATTGTCTAAAGTCGCATGACACTAATTTATTCTCTCTTTTCTTTTATAGGAAAAAATTATCACAACTGTCAAAAAGCTGCATTAGGATTTCGGTCCGTTGTTACAAACCTTCAAAACCTTTCACAACATTTATTCTGATCAGCTTGACCCCGATACGACCTAGTAATTGTGTTTTGGATAGATACATAATTCAACAACTGTGTTTTTTATAATTAAAAAAAAAACTGATCAGAGGCTGCTTGGGACAAATGATTGATAATCGAAAGTGGCCGGACTGGTTTTTTTCTCAATAATTCCGGACAAAACAACACTTATTTAGAGCTAGTAAGGTCATTGATCCTTTGCCAGGAGAATAAATGGGTCATAAATCCTTTAAATATGGTGCACCATGACCTATTGTCATAACTTCGAAGTGCTGAACAACTTCTCCTATCTTCTAAACAAAAGTTGGAAGAACTTGATCGTACAAACAAAAACATACAGAAATTGGAATACTTGTAAACGATGGAGGCAAAGGATTTCATCCTACCACCAACTATAATCTAATTACCACTACACATAAATATACCTTGTATCCCCGATGTTGATCACGAAAAGAAGTCTGAATTAAACATCAAAATCTTAGTATCAAATTTCATGTTATCCCACTGGAGTGGACATTAACATATATTATCACATTGGAAAGTATCCCAAATAATATTTCTCATGAATTATTGATGACGAGAGAACTGCAGGAATGGAAAAGCATTACAAGGTCACATTGCACGATCCAAATCTTGTATTTTGACAATCTTGCCAAGACTGAGCAATTATACTGAGCAGTAAAATTGATATCCAACAAATATATAGCACCAAATGTACACAAAGCACTAATTTCACACAATAGTATAAGAGAAGTGGACCCAAACAAGACTTCAAAGGCAAAAGGTTTTCAAAAAAACTAACTAGAATTGAACGCCTTCCAAAGAATAAACATCCAAAGCCCCTATCCAGAACCAAGTTCAAAAAGAAGTGCTAGAACCTCAAGGCCATTACTAATTCAGGCTGATAGTACAAAGAAAGAACATGATTTTAACTCAGTGCATGGACTCGTGCGCTTCAATCATACAATCTTAAAAGTTCATCAGAGGTAGATACCACTGTAACTCCACTCTTCTTAATTACTAAAGCACCTAAAACATACGTACCATGCATCTAAGATCCTCTTTCTCCCGTACCCCCAATTCACCACACCCAAATCCCCAATCCGTACCCACAGTTTTCTTTCATTATTACCAAAGCACATTTCAAGTACAGTTACAACCTACATAAGTGACGGGCGAAGAAACAAACATGACCCAAGATCCTCGATGGTCATCCTTAATGAAAAGGTAAGCATCTACATCCATATCTGCTTGCTATCTCATAAAAGAGATAAATCGGAAGATAATGTGCTTAAGTTCCCTAGTCAGAAAGATCAATTCCACTAAAAAAAACCAACCCTTGATTTTGTTCCAAAAGTAGCAAACTTAGGGCACTAGGAGAAGAAACATTACGGACATAATAATCGAAACTCAACCAGGATAAGAGACAAACCTTATTCACAACCACACAAATTCCACCATGCATATGGGGGAAGAACACTCAACCAGGAAACCAATTTACTCGATCTAGCCAAACAACGCATCCCCTGAAAACATTGAGCACTTCAAGCTACGCAGCCACATAATCCAACCATAATCGCCAAAACATGTCCAGAATAATAATATTCCCAATGCGAATTCAGACAAATTTACAGAATATAGCAAGTATCATGCATCATACACATATACCATCCTCGCAATAAGAGGTCATCAACAACCGTGATCTGATTTATTAACCTCTAGCCTTAAGCTCGGCGAGGCGTCTCGATAGGTCGTCCTCGTCGACCTTCTCGGCCTCCTTGGTCGGCACCGCGTGCGCCGCCGGCTGTGGCAGCCCCACCGATACCTCGAGGCCGTAATCGTCTGCGACTTGCTGCATCAGGCTGTTGACATCTCCCTCAGGCGTGGAGAGCGAGGTGGAGCCAGCCATGGCGCTCTCCATGAACTCTGCCTGGACTTCCATGTTGACGAACTGCTTCTCGAACTGGTCCATGGTCTCGGACATTTTCTGGAGGTTGCCGGTGGCGAGGGTGGATTCGAGGGACTTGACAATGTTGCCCATGGACTTGTTGATGGTGGTCATCTTGGCCTGGGTGTCGAGGCGCGCGACGACGGCGTCGAGACGAGAGGCTAGACGGAGGTAGTTCATCTGCTCGGTGCGTTTACGGATCGCGTTCTCGGCGTAGATTCTGGCACCATCGATGTTTCCCTTCTCCATGGCCTTCTTGATTTTGAGCTTCTCGGATTTCTCCTCCTTCTCGCACTTTTTGGCTTGGCGTTGGAGAGACTTGGCCGTGAATTTCAACTCCATGATCTGGTTCAAGAGCTTCTCGGTGTTTCCCATGGTCAATGATCGAAGCCTGGATTCGGATTTCGCGTTTCAAAATTCTAGGGCTTCAGAGAGAGAGAGAGATTGAGGGTTGATTTTGATCGGAAGGTGGAATTGCGGACCCCGGTGGGACATTTAACCCAATAGTCACCGCGTTACTTTAAATTTATGTTGTGGGACCCATCTCACCGTGTATATTTGGGAATGCTACAGATTCTTTCAGTGTTCTTTTCAGGTTGGAAAAAATCTTTTCCAAACGGTTCAAAATTAATGAGATTCTTTTCGAGAAGAACCGAGAAATAAGTTATATCCTTGCTTATAAAAAAAAAAGTTATAACCAAGAATAAAACCAAGCACATCTCACATTTGAGTAAGGTGGCTGGGTCCCAAACAAAAGAGAGAACGTGGCAGGGAAAGGGGAAGTTCTACGAAGGATCAAAAGTAGTCAAAATTGTGGGGAGGGCTCTTCAGTGCTACTAGAATTTTTCGGTGGCACTGATACAGGGAATTAGGTTCCTCACTTGCGTGCTTCTCCCCGGGCCTTGGGGGCCTGGCTAGTGGCCCCTACCCCTGGCCCCTGCGCGTTACCTCCCCGGGCCCTGATTTAAATCCTAAATATGCTTAAATCTTAATATTTTTGCTTAAATCTTTGCTTAAATATGGTTTCTAATATTTTATCTTTGCTTAAATATGATTTTTAATATTCTAATATGATTAAATCTATGCTTAAATGTGGTTTCTAATAATCTAATATGCTTAAATATGTTTAAATATTTGCTTAAATACGGTTTCTAATATGCTTAAATATGCTCAAAATATTTTGCTTAAATCTCATTTTTATAAATTAGTGCAGGGTTTATATTTTTTTATGTGCGAAATATGTTAAAAAAATGGTTCAATATGAATGTAGGATTACCGAAAACCGTCACCACTAAGGGCCGATTTTTGCTCTTAACGGTATAGGTGACATTTTTTTAAAAACTATCATATCCGGCGTAGGTGCCGGTTTTGACCAAAACCGACACCTACACCGGGGTTAAATAACCCTAATTGTGGGAGCAAGTAGTTACGTACATAACACAACTCCATCCTGTACAGTGCCTCCGCGTGGAATATAAAAAATTTAGGTCTTCAATTTTTATTTTTATTTATAGGATTGTCCCAAGGCGATATTCAATATGGTTGAAATGAACAGCTTTTAACTACCCGTTGCACATAGGGCTGATACTGTAATACAGTAATACTCGCAATATTATTTAAGGGAAGATCTAAACCTAAGGAGGTCTTTCCTGACGGCTATTCTTTTTAGTTTAATAGATTTTTTTATTATTAAAATGTAAATATGAGCTTTTGGGTTTGCGTGGAATATTGAGATAATATTAAAAAAAATGGTTTGATATATCATATATGAACACAGTAACACTTCTTTGATATTCAACTCTTCTTCTTTTTTTGGTAATTTAACATTTAAGTATCTTTTTTCCTTCGTATTGTTCGTCTTTGTGTTCTTTTTTTCTTATTGTTTGTCTTGGCCTATTTATTTATCTTTTTAAGTTTTGGGAATTATTATTAGTGCCAGTCCAAAAACCATATGGCATAAGATCAAAAGTTGAAGATGAATTCACTTTCATTGAAGTGCAGCTTCTTTGCTTGCCAATTTGACGTACTAACTCGCCATTAGATGCTCTCATAAAAAAGAAAAGAAAAAAGCTTTAAAGCCAGATCAATGGCTGGACAATGGGGATTACAGAGAATTGCCGAATTGCAGAGGATTATACTGAAGAAACTAATAATCGTTAAATGCTAATTGCTAATCCCATTACGATAAGCTTGAAGTTGATGAAAAACTTCAATGTAATACAAAAAGGGATGCCTTAATCCTTGCAGTCTGTGTAAAACAAAAGCAAATATTCATTTCATGTCTTTGCCATATAATTTCCCTTCATCCCAAAAGCAGAACAGAGTGTTCTGCACTTACTTCCCATCCCACCACCTACTTTCAGCCAAACCACAAAAGAACGCAGATCAATGAACTTGAAAATACCCCCAACGAATCCCACAACTATCCATTTGCCAAAATCCTATGTCCCTGGAGTAAAAGCCTAATTACACAAGATGACTCTTGTGACAGCGAGGACAAGGCAAGACATGGTGACGAAGAACAAAGTGACAAAGTCCCTCGCCGACCACTTCCTGACAGGCTTGGCCTCGACACGCAAACTTTTCGCCCTACGTAGCGCGTCCACCTCCTTCAACAAGTCGAATTCTACCCCCTTCTTCTTCAGTTCCTCGACGCACTTAGCCAAGAGCTTTCCATCCTCCTTCTCCCTCTCCAGTAGCTTCTCCAAGTGGACCTCCACATCCGTCTTGTACCGCACGGCCCAAATGATTCCAAGCGAAAACAGAAGGGAACAGAGCGATGGGATCCATGACCTGTGGCAGGCTAACCTGTTGGCAACTGGGTCTCGAGAAGAGGCATTGAAGAGTAGGACTAAAGTTGTGGAGTGGAAGAGAAAGAATAGGATGTAGAGCATTGTGATCTCTGTTCGGACAGAATCGATCTGGGTTTCTTTGAAGGTGATCCTTCTGAGGATTAGTTCTTCTTCCTTGAGCCATTGCTTGAGAAGAAGCTTGTGGGTCGGTGTTTCAGCGATTTGTTTAAGAGGGTGCATGGGCTTTGCCATGATTGATGGGTTTGAGTGCTGATCAGCCATGAAATTACTTACCGAGAGAGAGAGTAACAGTGGAGCAAGATTTATGAGACGGTCGCGATGTTTTTGTTTTTGGATTGTACAACGGTCGGATTGCAAAACTATAGGATTTTAAAAGAAACAGAGGAAGCATAATACCAGAAATGCCCCTAGCGGTGAGTAATTGCCATTTGCCGGAGCGTGCGTGCCAGCGTTTGTAACGGCTACGGCGAGTGAAATTCCATTTTTGTCCTCTACGATTATATGAATAACATGTTCAGAGCTGCCAAGTGCCAACGGTCATCTCACACCCGATATTTCGTTATATCAGACTTGGTCCGTTATATTTATAGCTCACTTACTCGATCAAAGCCATTATTTTATCAGACAATCAGTGCGGCGGTGCTGGTTTATCAGCTTTCAATTTTTTTTTTTTTGTGGGTAAGTAGCTTTCAAATTAGAAACCGTGTTGCCAGAAGGAAAATAAACGTACGAACATTTTTTTCACCACTTAAAAGCCTAAACTTGTTAAAATTATCGGCAGACATATTCCTATGGCTATCCTCAATTCGTTATGCATCTTCTTTTGATTTGCTTGCTCCTAGAAGAAAGGCTTAATTGATTGACCCATCATCCATGGAGTTCTTCCAGCAAATCTCCGGCTCTCGGCTAACGCCACCTATAATCCCCAATTTAGGGGCATGCGCCGTAGAAGACAGAAAGTAAAACCGGTCTGCGAAATGCCGATACGAAATTTTTGTTTTTTTAAACAAAAAATATATGATATATTATGCGGAAGTATTTGCATGGGAGGAAAATGATGACATACTAGTTCAACGGCTAACAAAAAGAAAAAAAAATAAAAATATATGGGCGAGGAGCAAATCAGCTCTGCTGGGAGACCATCGCTGCAACCAGCTAACCAGGCAGGGCTCGCGTGTCAACACAGTTTCAAGCAGGAAAAAGTGGAAGAAGGTTTTCTTGAGGTAATTATCTGAACTCGAATGAAAATGTAGACCGTTAATCTGTCTTTCCCGTTTCAAAGTGCTAGATGCCAAATAAAGGTTCCTAAAATTTCTTAACACGGCCATGTAATAGTCACTCTTTCAAAGTGCCTGGCACAGTTATACTGAAACATAACATAGGCATATATTGGGGTCATCTAAATTCACTTGACACATTTCTGCTTTTACAGGATCCATGAGGGCTCCCTGGGATTATATACTTCAGCAGCCATCTATACGTAGACAATTAATATCTAAGGTTATGATATCGGCATAGTCTGCAATCTTATATGCTTGTACTTTTGCTCCCTGTTGAAGGATCTTGCACTCTCCGTCAATCCTTTAGATAGAATGAGTTTCAATGCAACAACACCCTCTTGCAAAGCAGCATCGATCTACGACAAACAATAGCACATTACTAGAGTGGAAAGAAAAACTCCTTCGTGATTACTCAACCAAGAATACAACCATGCCCATTAAACATATACTAGATCGGATAATAAAAGCAAGCACTGAACTGCAGTACATGGCTTGATGTCGTAGGATGAAATGTGTAGCATATGGAATCTGAAAACATACTGAGTCATTTGCATTGGGTGCGACAATATTCTAAATCGTAGGATGAAATGTGCAGCATATGGAATCTGAAAACATACTGATAGTCATTTGCATTGGGTGCGACAATATTCTAAATACCCACGAAACAGCTTATAAGGACACTCCAATGTCCTCCAAATGCCCTTAATCACTTCTATCAACCGGTTTGGGAACTCAACGAAGGATAAGGTCGAGTTGAACATACAGGTTTACATTGACCATAATTTAAGAGCAGGTAACCACAACTTACTCGTTCCTGAGCTGATGCATTGAACTTTTGAAGCAAAAAGGCTTTGGGATCCATTTGTCCAGGAGGTCTCCCTATATCTAAAAGTTTAATAAAAACAATTTAGCACTACAATAAGGCAATTAAAACAGTTAGGAGCTGCACTTAAATTGTGTTGGGACATTCCAACTAACCAATTCTTAGCCGAGGAAATTCTCTGTTTCCACGAAAATGATAGATCACACTCTTCAGCCTGGTTTAATTATTACAGAAAAAAAAGTAAATCAAAGAACATTACGCAAAATCCAAAAAGAAAATTCCAACGCTCAACCGCTTCATTAGCTTGCTTAAAGAAATGGACATATAGCAACACTCAAGCACAATTTGTGTCCGGCACCAAAAAGAACATCTGTAGGTAAGATTTTTTCATTCGCATGGCACCTTCTCCCACTAAGGATAAGATGGAGGATGAACTTGAGCGTTCAAAACTCATCAGGTTGTCACGCACCAAAAGAATAGATACATAAATGTGACATCAAACATCATCCCACTGTCAATGCATTTAGTTTATAACTGAATATTCATATGCCTTCCTGATTTATAATGTTATCTCCTCCATTATTTGTCTTTCTGACTTATCACATACTAGGCTATTCAAATTATCCAAGTGAGAAACTCCTAGCATCTGAGGGGGATCCAAATGACTATCAAGCAACATTTTTCCAAAATCAAATTACTGCTATCATATTTATTTACAAACAAGGAATGCTGCTTGAACCATCACAAAGATGACTACATACCCGTTGTGGCGTCCATGACCTCCTTTGTGTTGAAGACGAAGCACTCCACATGGCAAGTCCATTTCATCATGAAACTAAAACCATACAACATAATAATGGAACAGCACATTTGCTTTTATCAACTGAACCAATCGTAAAAAATCCATGCAAAAGAAAAATTACCACAATCACACGATTAAGAGGTAGCTTATAATAAGCTGCAAGTGGTCCAGTCTGCAGTCGTTTGAAAAAAAATCACAGATCATCAGATAGAACCTATACCCCAAACTCTTTTCAACATTTCTACAGAATTCAAACTGCTAAACATCCAAATTACAAATCCAAGATGATATTAGGTGGACCAAGTAACCAATGACTCTATGGAAAACTTCTATGGGGATATATGCACGAGAAACAGAGAAAATAATTGCATGAGAAACAGAGAAAATAAATATCTGAATGACTTACAGATTCACCACTAAGGTTCATGTAAGTTTGAGGTTTTGCAAGGAAAACAGGGACGTCACCAACAAAACCTACATTGATTACCAAACCACCATGACTTGAGCTACAATACAAATAAGTTGACAAGAAATGTACAATATAAGGTGAGATGAACAAAGTGAGCATGCCTTCCCCAAAGATAGCTTTGCAATGAGGTTTATTCATCAAAATCCCTTGTGATTCAGCAAATGCATCAATCAACTGGAACCCTGCCTGGTTGAGCAAGAATGTTTCTTTGAGGTTAAGCAAAAATGAAAGAACCTGAAATTCGGGTCTTGAGCTGAATGATTTTGTATATTACATTGTGTCTGGTTCCTTTGTACTTCTCACCCGGATTGCCCAGGCCTACAAATAGCCATGGTCGTGGAGCAAAAGTGCAAAAGCAACGCTTGCCTAACCCGTTAAGCATCACCTTTCATGTCCCTGAATCGCCTCTACTGGGCTACAAAACCATAAATCAAGCAATTGAAAATACCTCTTCTTCACCAAATCCTAATAACATGGAATAATATTATCAGAAGTAATTATATTGGAAAGTGTAGAATCTCAAGTACACGGGGTATAAAAAAACAGTTCATCCCGAGAAATGCAAACCCATGCATTGATGATTTAGGAATAGAGAAATTAGACCATAGTAGCAAAAAAAGAGAGAAAAGATATCATACTGTAACAAATGTGATAAAATGGACGGAAGATTCTGGGAATGGGGTTTGATTGGGTTGCGAAATAAGAAGGAGAGAAGGAAAGGCATTCGGTTTTGGGAGACTCGAGTAATGATTGGCTCGAGAATGCTGTAATAGGACAGCTCGTGTAAGTCCTTTGGTCCGTTCCGGATGATTCGTGCCTCTAGCCGCATCACCCAGAGGAGACAAATAAAAGAACCACCTTTGTTTTTAAATAAGCGGGAAGAAGAAGCTACCTAGAAAAAAAAAGTGGAAGAAGAAGCTTCTAAACAAACAAGTAGAGTGCATTCCATCCTAAGAAAAAAAATTCCAATTTAGAACAGCACGTGCAATTATGAATTGGTGAAAATGGACAACAATGAATCAATCAAACAATCAAACGTTTTTTTCGGGGAAGTATACTTGAACAAACTATCGAACTTCACGTTGTCTATAATCCAGAGAAATGAGAGACTTCCATTCTAAAACTACGGCTTTCTCTTGTACTATAGAGAACCTGAATTTGTTTCACACAGAAAACACACACCTCTGGATTCAACTTGTTCTGCTTTAGGTTCCCTACAACTCTTCACGAACTGTGCGGGAGAGAATGGTATTAAACTCTGCTTAATTGCACACATAGTCCTTGTGGTACTAGATTTTGACAAAATAGTCTCGAGGTAGCAGCTTGACAAATTAGTCCCTAAGTTAACCGGTTTGGTCCCTCCGTTCTCATGCTGATGCAGTTAACCCATAATGCAGTCGTAACAACAAAAAACCACGTAATCACCAACTAACGTATAACACGTGTCTCCATCGACCACACGGATGCCACGCTGGCGGCTTGCTCAATTGTGGCTGCTAGATCCAAATGCTCCACGTCGTCCGTTTTTACTAATGCATCGATAATCCTATTGTACAGAAAAACCCTTTCATCCCAAATTTCTTCATTTTCTGATAAATGTTTAAACCCTAAGACTCTATTGGCAGCCGAATGCATTCTGATTAAATTGCTTCTCTGTAGGTGAGATTCCATTAACTCGGGCAATTGATCCGCGGCGTGGAATCGATTGCTACGGTTCAAGCAATAAGCGAGAGCATTGTAGGAAGCGAAATTATGCTTGTAGCCTTTCTGCTTACCTGTCCAGTGGAAGAACTTAGACGCGAGGGCGGGATCAGTTTGTACTTTTAGCACCTCCGCGACGAGGTCTGGTGTGACACGGCAGAGCTTGTTGAGCTCTGTTATGACACGTGGGCTCTAGCGGTTCTGGTTCTTGCGGAATGAGTCGGCAATGAACCGGGCAATTGGGGAGAGGCGGAGGGATGAGGAGAATAAGGTTTTGTCTGGAGAAGGAAGAGAGGGCGGTGACGATCGCGAGAGGGTGGTGTTTGGGTCCCAGTTCTGGTGATCGAACAGCTGGGGTCAAGCTTGGGGTTAGCGTTGGGTGCGGGTGATGGATAGGGCTGTTGGAGAAGAGGCCACCGCTCTATTTGTCACTGTTGAGGTGGAGCATTTGGCTGATCTGGCAGCCACAATTGAGGAAGCCTCTAGGGTGGCGTCCGTGTGGTCGATGGAGACATGTGTCATTAGCTGATTAGTGATAATGTGTTTTTTTCCAGCTCAGCACTGCCTTTAGGGGGTTAATGCAATATAGTAACGGAGAGAGTTTTTTATTTTCAAGACCTTTGATCTTAAATTGCCGAAACGGTTAGCTCAAAAACTATTTGGTGAAAATCTAATACCACAATTACTATTTGTATAATTAAACCTTAAGCTTTTGACTTTCGAGGATTCAAAAACCCCGAAAATCGAGTTTGACACGAGGTAAACGCTGGAAAAGGTCGGACTGCAGGACGAGAGGAGAAACGGTGCGTTTTTGCGTGTTTAAAATTAGTTCTCGGGCATAGAATTAATAAGTATTGCTGACTTAGCAACATCTTAAAAAAGAAAAAGAAAAAGAGGACTTACAGCGACATTAGCTATATTTGTTACACCTACCATAATAATGGTGTGATGTCTCAGTGCAGCCTCCAACACCAATAGTGTATGTGCTTATCTATCCGTCAAATTTCCGTTAATTTTTAACGGAAATAACGGTCGATCGCTACTATTCACTCCATCCGTTAACGGTAACTTGAAGCGGTAGACCGTGTTCTATTCCATTAAAAATTAACGGAGGTTTTGACGGATGCAGCGAAAAGTCACCCCTACATTTTCTCAGTGACCAAAAAATAAAAAATAATAATAATATGTTCAGTGACCATTTTGTCAGCTGTACTAAAATCTAGTGACCAAATTTTTAATTTCTCTTTACATTATTTGTCTACATCTCATTTAACATTGATAAGTGTCCCACTTGGATTGGCGCAATAAGTGATCTAGATCTATTATCCCTTCTTTTGTTTTTTTTTTTTAAAAATACATTTTACATCTCTAGATTTAAGATTACTGATACTTTACATCCCATATTTTCATCTTCGCGATACTGAATTTTTTTAAAAATTGATTCGTGTTGATTTGCACTTTAGTCTATTTTGGTTGTCAAAACGGATTAAATTAGAGTGAGAATGCATATCTACGGAAATCAAAAGTTGAGGAGGTTAATATTACAAAAATAATACATGAGGTGTGTTAGTATTACAAAAATAATACATGAGGTGTGTTAGTGCCTCAAATTTAGAAGATACAAAGCATATTTTGCACAGCCACATCCAAACCACACGTAGCCACCACACGTCGCTAGCACATGTACTTTTATGCTTTTCCTCTTCCCTAAATATGTGTATTTAACCAGGCAGAGGTCAGAAACATGAGCAAATTGTTTCAGCAATTAAAATGAGAATGATGGGACGTGAAAGAAAAGATCTACCAAACATAAGGGAAATAGGAAAAAGTGTAAAAAGGGTTAATACAGAATATAATAGAAAAATATTTCTTATTTAAATTTTAATCTATAATATCTTGACAATATCTCACCATAAAACCAAATATTTATATCATGATAATATCATATCAAATTTTATAAATTGTAATTGAGTCAGATTTTTTTTACCCAAACGATGAACAAATGAGCAGCCTTCAAACTCTATGTGTGGAGACCTGCCTAATGAGAGAGAGGAGCTTCTCCGTGGGGTCAACCTCATATTCTCAAGTCAATATCCTGTGAAAAATAGAAGGGAAAATACATTATTCACCTACAAATTACCATAATTTTGACACTTTGCACTATTTTTTAAAATTTGAGACTAAAATGACGATAATGCCCTTGACCAATTTTATATATAGTTAAGATATTATGGTAAATTTATTAATTTAATAAGGGTATTTTTGTCAAATGGAGGGTGCAAAGTGTTTAATATTAATAGTTGGAGGGTGCAAAGTGTCAAAATTGGTAGTTTATGGTGCAAAGTGTTTAACATTGGTAGTTTGAGGGTACAATGTCTTAAAGATAGTAGTTTGGGGTGCAAAGTGTCAAACCTATGGTAGTTTGTGGGGGGGAAGTGTATTTTTCCCAAAATAGAATCAAGAGTGAGTGTAAGAGAGAGATTAGCACATAGATCTCAAAAAGGGTACTTTGCGCGTGTAACCAAGAGTTTTTCTTAGCAGTTGAGAGTGAGGGTGAGTACCGGAACGGATTCCGGTTCTGGCTTCAGTATTCACCGGAATGGGTCATTCCGGTTCCGGTACTCACCGGAATATTAATTTCTATTCCGGTTCCATTCCGGAATTTTCGAAAACGGAATTCAGAAATTCTGGTTCCATTGGTCCAGTTTTACTTTGGCCCAAAGCATTTTGGGCTGAAATTGAGCTTTTTAAAAAAAAAAAATTCTCATGTTGCATCAATTTCATAATACAGTTTTTAAACATATCATGATCATCAAGATATTAAAGGAAAAAAATGCATCACTACATTTTGCCTCAAATAAACTAAACTATACTAAAAATTTATTATTATTTTTTAAAATACCGGAACCGGTACCAGAATACCAGATAAATTTCTCACCCTTAGTTGAAAGGGATGCAATTCTCTCTAAACGCTCTCTCTCTAAACTTTCTGAGCCCCCTAACCTAATGCATCCAGGAGGAAGGTGAGAGCTTCGGCTCCTCCCTTCCTTTGGCCCTCTTCCCCATTTCTCCCTCCCTTTTCCTTTTTCCTCCTCTTCCTCCCTAGTTTGACTGGCTGGAGCTTTTTCTTTTAGTTTTCCTTTCAAGTGGCACACAAGCAGTTGATGACAAATCTCCGGCAAATTGCGGCTAACTCGCGCCCCATGGCCAATCTTATACGACCCCGATCTACACAAAGACCGCCTTCCGACGTGATGAAGACAACCCATGAAGACTCACGTGCCTCTTGCGGTGTGCGTGGATCTCACGCGCTGATGCTTCTGGTCGACGCTGTCGATTTCTCTGCCTCTCGTGATGTGCTACTCTCCTCAGGACAGGTCTATCAAGCTCCTGCTCCCCCCTTGGCCATGGACCTCCTCCAACCACCAACGACTCCTATTCAGATCTGGCCATTGTGTTGGTTGTCTTTGCCTACTGCTTATGTCATCTTACCGCCCGTTTGCGCTTATCCACCCTTATGAACTTGCCTATAATGTGGTTGTGTCTGTGTGTAATTTTTACAGATGATATTTTCATTTGAAGTATTCTAAGGGAGCCGGATCGACGTTATGTTTGTCTTTCCTTTAGCGGCAATCGTCATTATCTTGTGTGGTTGTTACTTTTTGTGAGATTTTTCGCCCATCTTTCGTAGGTCTCTCCTCTACCTTTGAGGACCTGAAGTCCTCATTTATGGGATACGACCCCTAGACTTGTTGCTAATTGGATCCTTTCCGTTGTAAGTTTTCAACTGTTATTTTATGTGTCATGAATAAAATGTATATCGATTATTAAATAAAAAGAGATTTTTTCTTAGGAGTGGCCTCTTTTTTTACTCCTGATATTCCCTCCAAAGATATCTCCGAGTTTTTTTTTTCTTTTTTTTGGACTTGTTTTTTGTTGGGTCTTATTTGAGTGTGTTGAGCTTTTCGCTTACCCGTCCACACTTTGCTTAACAAATTTTAGGTGATGTTCGTGTTGAAGAATTTTGTAGGATTTGAAGAGTTTTGTGAATTTTTAGGTGTTGTTAAAGTTGTATTGGTGTTTGTATAGAGATTGATGATGTGTAAAAAAATAATGATAATGTTAAAAATTGTTTTTTCATATTTAGAATTTATTAATTTTTTATTATAAATGAAATATTTAAAACGTATTAAAAAACAAAAAACGACAAAAGACATGAACGAAAAGGTGAAAGTCAATTAGACAAAAGTTGAAAGGAAGTTAAAAAGCAGGGGACAAGGGAGGGGGACAAGGGGCAGGCGACAGGTACAAAAACAAAAAGAAAACCGCCGAATCCTGACCTTTATGGGTTATTTGCCGAACATGAATTGAAACCGAACATCTTAGCGTTCTTTTTTTTCTGTGCTGAATAAATCTCTATATTTTTGTTAGGCATAATAGGAAATAGCATATCGTTAAAAATAATATCAAGGAGGTTTTTGAAGGGTAGGCCAACCAACTAGCAAACTGATCTAAACGCCATGTAGAGACCCACAAAGGACATAAAAGCTACAGCAGCAAACTATTATGTCTAAGAGCAGAAAAGAAGCAACAAAAATATATATAGCAGAAAAATATACAATTAAAACTAAAAGTAAGTCTTAAATAGTGTGACAAGCCCAACAGGCGAAAAATAAATCTCTATATCACCAACCAACTGACGACGCATATCACGACCGGATATGCTCGGGTAAATTTTAGCGTTCAATAGCATAAACTCAGCTATCTTGTGTCTTTACCCTCCACGTAACATGTGATAGGTTAGTAAATAAATTTTGAAAAACATGTGATAGGTTACAACAGAAGTGCTGCAGAGTTGACCCAAGGAGGCCACTTCTAAATTCTAGGAAATCATCATCTTGGCGGACGAAAAAAACAATTTCTTACAAACAGAAATTTCGAGTAAACAAACGCCCCCTTAATGACATACTTTTTCGTCTTCTCTTTACTGTTTTAATGGAGTTAGGCAACAGCCAACAGGATAATAGGTTTGCCGCTCAAACCTTTGGTAGATAACATTATTTTTTCAAACAGATAGAGGTAGGCCTCATGGGTTGGGTATAGCAGTAAATGCTTCAAACACAGAAAAAGCCTGTTCTTTTGTCAGACTCCAGTTTTGTTTTGTTTTATTTTATTTGTTCCCCTCAGAAAGACTTCAAACATGATTCAGGGGGAAACACTTGGTGAGCAGAGCAACGCTGGCTGTACAATTTGTAAATTATTGAGATAAAAATCAATAGATATAAATACAAAATCAGTCATTATATTATATGTAAAAATCGATTTAGTACCTGTGACATGAAAAATATCGTTTTAGTCCTTGTGATTCTATTTTCGTTTGTTATTGGTCTTCCATCAGGGACTGATTTTATCACTTTCTGAAATTACAGGGACTAAATCGATATTTTTTATATCACATAGACTAAATCGATTTTTGCGTATAGTACATAGACAAATTTTGCATTTATCCCAAATCAATAATTCTGCATTCGGTCCCCAATGAGCAACTTAACATGAGTTCTAGCTTACCACAGGGTAAAACGTATACTAGGGGAACAAATAAAAATCAAAGTTAGACTAACCACGTTGTACGCAACAAACGCTAAAATGTTTTATTGATCAACACATTTTTTCAACACTCGCGACTTTTTCCACTTGGCCAAACAAGAAAACCCAATTTTACTTTGATTTTTTAAATATGGAGGAATAGTATAAAAGATACACTTAACTATAACAATTAAACAGGAAATCCAGTAGATTTGACTAACCACGTTGGGGCTTCGAAGTTCTCCATATGCAAGCTCGAAAATTTGTCTAAGTAATGACATCAATGAATCTTCTTTGATGAGTATGGAGAAGCTTCCATTGCCGTCTGAGAAAAAAAATGTGGTTTTGTATCATTAGCTAGTATCCCTTTGGTTTTCAAGATGAACTTTATTTTATCTATCACGTTCTTAAGGAGGAGTGAGTATAATTTGATCTGGAACTAATTGACAAAGTGACGTTATTACATGGATTTGGTATCAATTAAGCTTAACAAACCTTACTAATTGCTCAATGTTTAAATTTAGGCATAAATGCACTCATAGTCCTGCAATATAAGAAATGTACAAATTAATCCTTAAGATAAAGAAAATTGTAAATTAATATTGTCGCAAGGTTTTCGTTATAAACATATTCCTTCGTCCATCTCCATCTATTTCTCTCACTAACAACAGATGTTAGTGGACTACAAGTCTAGTTGGGCATATAATACGTTATAATTGGTGCAAACTGTAATAAGTGAAAGAGATGAAGTAAAGTTATATATGGATAATAGATTAATTTGTAACTTTCTTATTTCAGGTGCATTTAGCCCTTAAAATGACTGTAATAATCGGTATAATAGTAATTAACCACCTTTTGTAAGGTTTTTTTTTAAAAAAAATATATATATATATACCCGTATCCGGTTTGTCTATCCACATATCTTACATTCAATGGATCCGGGTTGTACAGGGATACGCACCACAATATTACGCAGGCCCTGACATTTTCTAGGCCGAGTGTAAGCAGGCCCTGATTCCCCTTCTTGTCAAGTGACAAAATCAAGGTGGTGCGAACTACGAAAGCTTCTCTGTCCATTTCTTTTGCCTTTCCATCTTTTCTCACTATCCAAGCGGAGGCTGGGACGAGAGCCGCAATGAGTTCCGCTCATATTTGCCTTAACAATCAAGTGTCTCCGTCCAGCAATATCCATCTCCGCCGATCTTTCAATGTACGCAGGGAAATTCCATCGTTTCTCAGAATCAGCAACGACTGGAGAGCGTCGGTCGCGACCGCATGTCTCAACGTGGAAGTCGAATTGCCGGATAGTAAGGTGGGGAAGCTAGAGTGTGCGAAGAGCAAGGAGGTGATGGAGTCGGATGCGAGGGTTCTGGTGGGGACCTACGCGAGGGTACCGGTGGTGCTCGCGAGTGGCAAGGGTTGTAAATTGTACGACCTCGACGGGAGAGAGTATTTGGACATGAGTGCGGGGATTGCGGTAAATGCGCTTGGGCATGGAGATGAGGATTGGCTGAAAGCCGTGGTTGCACAGGCCAATACCCTTACTCATGTCAGCAATATGTACTATTCGGTCCCTCAGGTTCAGGCATTTCTTACCTTTATCTGTTGTCATGATTTCTGTGCTTGGTTAAGGAATTTGATCATTGTTTGCTTCCTTATTCAATTATCATAATAGTAGTAGAAGTTTTCGCTCAGCTTAATATATGAAATTAATCAACTTTGAGTGTTAAAAGTCCAGATTCAGTTAAAGAAAACTTGGAAATTTTTATAGTCAATTTTCTACATACTTTGTAAAAAGCAGATAGTGGAAGCAACTAAGGTTTTGTGTAATTAATTGTGAGGCAGCTATGGTGTTTTTGCAGGTAGAGCTTGCTAAGCGTCTAGTGGCTTCTTCCTTCGCTGATCGTGTGTTTTTTACAAATTCTGGAACGGAAGCAAATGAGGCTGCTATTAAATTTGCAAGGAAGTTTCAAAGACACTCTCATCCTGATGCCAAAGAGCCTGCAACCAAGTTCATATCTTTCACTAATAGCTTCCATGGTAGGACAATGGGTGCTCTTGCTTTGACAAGCAAAGAGAATTACAGATCACCTTTTGAGCCTGTCATGCCTGGCGTCACTTTTCTTGAGTATGGAAATATAGCAGCCACAAAAGTATTGATGGAGCAAGGGAAAATTGCTGCAGTTTTTGTGGAACCTATCCAGGGTGAAGGGGGTATATACAATGCAACAAAGGAATTCTTACAATATTTGCGTAGTTCTTGTGATGATGCTGGGGCACTTTTAGTCTTTGATGAGGTAATCGGCTGTTTAAGTTGATTTAAAAATGCATCTAGATAAAAGTGAAAAATATGCCTGCAAAGTTGCTGGTTTTCCTGTCTCCTAGTATTTTTCGTTAGAAAATAACGTACTGTCGTCTGCTGATATTTGGACAAAAATAATCTCTTGGGCATTTGATGATGAAATACTGTATAAATGACCAGGTGTGGCCTAAAAGAATCGTCTTCCAGCTCTCCTTGTAGAGAATGGAATGTTGCTTGCGCATCCAGTTCTCTTGTATTAGCTGCTACTCTCCACTCTTAGTACTCCATTTTAAGAGGGGGGAACGGTTGAGGATTTACCCAGTGTGAGATATGACATTATTCAAGGAATCCTATTTGTTATCGAAGTAAAAGGATTGGCAACAGTGGCATTCTAGTGCATTGGAGATTCTTATTCATATCATTTAATGATGCCATGTGGATTGTTTGGAACATTTGAAGAGGATGGCTAAGTCGAAACAAAAGTTTCCCAAGACAACAGGAACAGGCTACCATGAGATGAAAAGTCTTCTTTCTAATGAGATTTGATTTAGAACTAATAATTCAGAGGTTTTCCTTGCCTGTGTCCATGCCAGCTACTAATTCTAAATGTCTGAGACTTTTTTAGAGCATGTCCAATAAATAGATTGTCTTAGTGTTAAACTTGCTTGACAGCCTAAATGGCATAATTTTGCCTCTTTTTACTCTTTAACAACTTTGGCAACATCATTTAGTGAGGTAGTGCTTGATAATTAACCTATCAATATGTCACATTGATGGAGTTTTTGTACACTATCGTGGGACTCATGAAAGCGTATTGTTTGTTGGCAGTCTGAGTGAAAGATCCTCAAAGACATCAATGAAATATATCTCCTCCTTTCTCTGCTAAAATGTTGTTTTTATCAGTCTCTTGGTTAAGTCCTTTTACTTTTGTGTGCTTCTATTTCTTTTGGGGGATGGGGGTGGTGGTGTTGGTATTAAAAAACAAGAGAAACTGATTTGTATCAAAAGACATTGTAATCAAGACAGCTTCGTGAATACTGGGATTTCGATAGTGTAGGACAGCTTCTTTGAGAATGATTTCCTCTGAAGATGAGTCACTACCAACTAACTCTTCGCCAAAGCTATCAACTGCCCTGCTCACCAAGCATCTGTGCTTGATTGAGAATTGGCATTTTAAGAAAAGGTGATCGAAGTTCTTGCCATGAAAATGGCTAAGAATGATAGATGCATCTCTGGCTAGCCCGAATGTTGGCACTCTTTTCGGAGTGAGAATAAGTTGCATTGAAACAATAGATTATTTTGATGACGTCACTGCTATCCATGCTATCAGTGAGACTAGTCTGTTTCATATCTTTTTGTTACAAATACATACGAGAATACGCAGACACACAGACCTAGGTTGTGTTTGTGTTGTAAAATTTTAGTGTTGTTAAAATTTTAGGTATTGGGTTTAGTGAAAAAGTGAAGAGAGAGGTAATTTTTTATATTTTTTTGTAGTAAATAGTAATGATTTGATGGGGAGAGAGAGATTATATTGTAATATTTAATTGTGTTAAAATTTTAGAGAGGGTAAAATTTTGGTATACAAACGCACCCCTAGTACCATAATGGTCTTGTAGCACTACTTCCCAAATTTGTATAACCCGCATGAATTGATCTATTATGAAAAAAAATTCTTTTTTTCTTGTAATTAGTTATATGTCCTTTGTAATAGACTTGTTTTTCCCTCATTTGACAGGTTCAATGTGGTTTAGGCCGAACTGGATACCTCTGGGCCCACGAGGCATACAGTGTATATCCCGATATGATGACACTTGCTAAGCCACTTGCTGGAGGACTACCCATTGGAGCTGTATTGGTAACTGAAAGAGTTGCTTCTGCAATCAATTATGGTGACCATGGGAGCACATTTGCCGGTGGACCTCTTGTCTGCAGTGCCGCTCTTGCGGTTCTTGATAAAATCTCAAGTCCAAGTTTCTTAGACAGTGTCTCTAAGAAAGGCCTCTATTTCAAAGAAATGTTAAAGCAGAAGATTGAAGGGAACACTCATGTCAGAGAAATACGTGGATTCGGGCTGATAATTGGAATTGAGTTGGATGTGTCTGCCACAGCCCTTGTTGATGCATGCCGAAATTCCGGCCTTCTTGTGATAACTGCTGGAAAAGGAAATGTCGTTAGGCTGGTGCCTCCATTGATCATCTCAGAACAGGAGCTTGACCATGCAGCTGAGATTCTGCATCAAGCTTTGGCAGTACTTGATCAGAAATAATCCAAACTAGCAAAAAGAGTCTGCATATTATAGTTGTATTAGTATCTATGGTAGGCGTTTTAATGTACTTGCCAACATTAGTCATGGTACTGCTGGTTATAATCGTTTGTATTTTAAATTTTGTCAGACGAGTTTCTCTTGCCTCTTTGGTAATAAGTCATCGGGGTTGGAAGTTCCCCAAACTGCACTCACTACGATCATCCTAATGCTCTTAGGCACTGAGAACAGCATTAAACTGCGTCGACCAAGGTACCAAGCGTAATCGGGTCGGGTCGGGTCAGAAATGGGTCTCCTCGTTTTGAATGGCGTGTTCTTATCTGGGCGGCCGGATCTTCAACTTTAGATCATCACTGTCCATCAGCACAGCTCAGCTCAGCATATTAACCGAACCCAGTGAAAACACCGCGCACTTGTACTTCAAAGGTAGTTGGCGGGCTCGAACCACATGCTGCCACCTACTCAAATTTAAAAGTGATATTTCACATCACACGCCCAATTTTTTTGTGTGTAGTACAATTGAAAAATCCGTGCCTCTATTGAAAGACGTCGCAAAATCAAAACGCTATCATCGCCGGACCAGCTCGTCATCCTCTTCTTCTTCCAGCTCAAGTTCGAAAGCTTGTCCACTGCTCAAAAGAAAGGACGTTTTCGAAAACCCAGTAAAGGAAGAAGTTTTATATATCGGACGGTTGGGATTGAGTCTCGTGGATCGATCCTGATGGCATCGACGGCGTTGAATAAGATCGAGCGGGCGCACATGATGTACCGGGAGGGACGGTACTCGGAGGCGCTAGGGTTTTATACGGAGGCTCTTGCCATGGCCAAAACCAAGCCCCAAAACATCGCTCTCCATAGCAACCGAGCCGCTTGTTTTCTTAAGCTCCACGATTTCAAGAAGGTTCTTCTTCTTTTTTCCCTTCTGTTGAAGAATTTGAATTTAGTACTTTTAGTCATCTTTTTTGTACTATTTATGAATATGTATGCTTGTTTGTGTGTATCTATACGGTTGTCGGCATGTATCTCTCCATGCATGTATGAACAAGTGGTTGGGTATGTATAATCATGGAAGGAGCTAGCTTCGAAATCGAGTGGGGAGACCAAAAGAAGGCTTTTGGAAGAATTAAAATTCAAACTCATGATGACCGAAGCTTTTGATTGAAAGAAATGAAAAAAAAGGCGCGTTTGGTTGTCCTTTGAGTTCAAATAGGGGAATCCGTTTCTGTTTTTGTTTGCAGAAAAACCTGAAACCTGCACGGGTAAATTCAACAATCACAGTTGTTAGTGAAATTCATGAACATTTGAAGTACGAACATTTTACAAATTGCACGAATTGTTTTTTATGGCAATGCATGATGAAATGAGCTGCCGGCCTTGAATGGCTCTACTTTAGATTATTAGATTTTTTATTAGATTGCATATAAAATGTTTAAGAAACCATTTGACTTTTAATGGGGATCCAAACAAGCAGAAAACTATTGTAGTAATTTAATACACATATTTTACCTTTCGGATTATACAAACTAAACCAACTTACTTAAAAGACTTATGTCTTTTTCTGCCAGAATTACCTGATTCAATGTAACATGCTTTTGATAGTTGTGGGAACCTTGCCTTGACGTAGGCCTTCAAAAACCTAAAATTTCTTAACATCCTACAAGAATACTTCTTCAGGATTTTCCATTTACTAAGTTTCAAAAGTATACAATACATATATACTTTTTGGTCTACTGAGGATGAAACTTACATTTGGTTGAGTGGTTTTGTCTGAAATCTGAACCCGCGATCGAGGAAAACCCTGTTACCTTGATCATCACTGGTTAGATTTTCACTCCTACTCTGTGATCAAAACCTTCTCTTATCATGAAGGATTATTCTTACCGTAAACAGTTTTAAGTGATTTATATAGTTGTTGTTGTACCATCATAGGCAGCAGAAGAATGTACCTCAGTACTTGAGCTTGATCACAACCACACTGGAGCGCTCATGCTGCGGGCCCAGACACTTGTCACCCTGAAGGAGTATCACTCGGCACTTTTTGATGTCAACAGGCTCTTAGATATGAATCCATCCTCAGAAGTTTATCAAAACCTTCAAGCTCGTCTAAGGACACAATTGGTAGATATTCATCTCTTCTTCTGATTAATTACCTTCATGACTTTTGCATCATTTGTTGTTTGTTGAAGCGGTGATTTAGGATTTCAAAATCATTTCATATGGATACCACGAGTTCTCTGAACTGCCATGGTATTTTGGGTGGATTTTATCAGGATCAATCCCCTGCGGTCCTTGTATTAGGATCACACTGGTTTTCTTTGCATTATCTATTCAAACAGCTTAAGCTTACTTACTCCAAATATGTGATCAACCATTGTGGTACTTTTCTCGCTTCTATAAGTATACTCGTATCTTCCGGTCAACAAGCCAAATGCTTGTCCAGATTGCTGCATTACAGTAGTTATGTGAGACTGCTATAACTTATGCTGTAAGTTAGTTAGAACTAAGGGGATGTGATAGATATTGACTCTTCCAGATGCAGTAACATGCCTTTAGATTGCAAAATATAAATGTACTTGATTGTTTTTCCAATTGAATGGGCCTGGCCTTATTATTACCTTTGACTTGTTGGCTCAGTGGCAAGTATTGTATTCTGTTGTTTTTATGGTTGAAAATCGTTTTCTATGTTGCCTTCTGGTAACCTATCCTTTTTCAGTGCTTCTAGCTATGTTTTAGTACGTAAAATTTGATGTGGCTAATATAGACCTGTCTTTCCAAATACCTAACTTCTAGGTTTCCATGAGTAACACCACAGGTTATTTGAAAAATAGTAGCTTGATTAACTTGTTTGATCTCTCTGATACGATTGATCTGCAGTCTAGATTGTAATGTTGAAGCTACTTCTCTTCCAGCTGTTAGTAAGAAATGGTTTTTCTTTTTCTGCTCAAGGAAAGTCACTTGCTCCAATACCTGAATCTGAAGCAGAGCTAGAAGAGGAGGACGACGAAGATGAAGCAGAAACAACAGGAAATGCAGAAGAGGAACAATTCAAAGAAGAAGAAGAAGAAGAAGCATTGGTTGCAGTCGGAAGAGATGAGAAAGCTGAGCATAATGGGAATGTTATTCGTAATGAAGTTATTGCACCTGAGATGCAGAGCTCTACAAAATCATATGAACGGGAAAGAGATAAAATGATTTCTTCTACTGTTGTAGTTATTGCCCCGAAATTCCAGAGCAACAAAGGATCATTTGAACAAGATCCTAAAGGATGGCAAACGATTCCAAAACCAAAGGGACACTCAACCCTAGACTACGCGAGGTGGGACAGAGTTGAGGATGATTCCAGCGAAGATGACGACGACGACGACGACGAGTCTCAGCCCCAGTATAGGTTTCGTGTAAGAACCGTTGGTGTGAGACCAGTAAAGTGAAAGGATGTTTACATCTACATGACTGCTCCGACCCCCAACATCAACAAAGTAAAATGTAAAATCCTCTCTGGGATAGAGAGGTGTTAGGAACAACTCTTATAGGTCCATCATTTCCAAACCATGAAAGTTATGGAAAACCAGCTTTGACTGGTAGGCATGCTGGGCAATCAAAAGGATGGATGCGTCAGCTCTGCACGAGAAGATTTCATTTTGACCAGTGGCTCAAGAAAGTTTCGCCATTGCGATGCGGATTTTCTGGTTCTGCAGCATTTTAAATGCTTCGTCTACCAAACACTGTCAATAAAAGAGACAGTACTAATACTTGGATATGTACTGATTGACAACTACTTCCAGTGGAGGTAATTATCGTCTGGCAACAAGGTCATGTAGCTTTTAGAGGTAATTAATAAGGTTTATGCTGTTGTCTTTGACTATAGATATGGAAAATGCTTGGGAAGGGAAATGCGCGATGCGCTGGTTAGTGTCAGCATAGAAAATACAGACTTCCAGTGTGTCGTTCGTCTCGTGCTGCTTGTTATTGTTCAAACTGATACTCAATCATAGGGTTCTGTGTTGTTTGGGATTAACAAGCGATCTTCCAGAATAAGAACAACTCGAGGCTCAAGCCCCAAATCTTACTGTCATTGCTTTCCAAATTAGACGGCATCCGAGTTCCTCTTCCTAATCCATATCTCCCATTGCCATGGTAATTTGCCAAAACAGAGCAAAACTAGATTACGAATCCTAGATATATGTAAGGGCAGGACGTGGCCATCGTGGTTCAGGTTAAGCCCCAAGCGTAAATTTTGCGATTTTCGTTTTTTGGTTGAATCTGGAAAAAACAAAAACTGAAGAGCTTCGTCAAAAGTCTATGGTATGTTTGAGAACTCAAAAAATATCCCATTTTGACGTTTTCCATCATTGGATTCCATCCTTGGATACCCCTTTCTAAGACCAAACAATTTGATCTTGGCCCTATGGAGTCTAGAGAATTTCAAACGATGCTACGGCTCACTTTTTCCAATAAACTTTTGTTACAGTAGTAGTATGTAACCCATTGGAACACTACCCTGAACCAAAACCCAAAAGTCAAGCGCCGACGTATAAGCTCATTAACTGCACGTGACCAATCATTTAGGGAAGTTCCGTGAACGCACCTTTGCTATCCCTTCCCCTACAGTTTTCTCGCAGAGAATGTCGGTAAACTGAAACTCCTTGCCGAACTCATCGCAGGCAATATTTCAGACGACTGCGTGTGTCGGAATTGCACCGTGTATCCGGCGAGAGGTTCTATGGATATTTTTCAGTTGATGGCTCATAAGAAAGATGAATGCAAAATATCTCAGTGTGTCGCAAAGTACCTAATCATATTTGTTAAAGGCTATTATGTTTACCGAATCGTTTTCATATCTGTTCTAGTGTTTTATGTTAAACTCTCTTATTAATACAACTTTTGCTTGCGTTGGAACTGCTAGCGCACAAGAATCGCGCATGAGTTTTTATCAATGGAGTTAAAAGCTTGCTGTGTTTTTAACTATGTGATCACAATACAGTGCATGAGATCCCCATCCGTGCAAATGAATTTTCGTCAATAAATAAAATAAATTAGGAGTACAAAATAATTGGCTAGACAATTACATAATTGTGTAAGCTAGAGGGGAAAAAATATGCAACGTCGAAGTGTGACAAGGCGCTAGGCTGCAACAAGACGCTGGAATTTTCAGCGCTCCGCCCGCGCGAGACAGGGCCTTGAGCATTGCTGAAAAAGCATAGATGCATTTGCGAAATGTTGTGTTATTCTTTATTACTTTTTTGCTAGTAACAATAGTGGAGTTCCTAATTTAAGTTGTCCAGTTCTCTTTCTGTAGTTTTTATAGTCTTTTTGTCAAACATTTGTAGTGCATAATGTATGTGTGGAGTTCCTAATTTAAGTACTCAATCTATTTTTTTTCTGCATCGTTTTATCAAAAGCATAGAAGCATTGCTGGAAAATAATAAATATGAACACTAATGCAATACGATCTTTATAGATCATGTAATTAATGAAGTACAAGTAATCGCTTCGGTCACGAACGTTGTTCGTCTATAAAATATATTATTAAATACATTCTAAACATAACTACGTTATGCACTATGACACCACGACGTGATTAGTTGGGTAGGAAGTATAGCTGAAACATGGCACGGGTGTTTACATGTATGTATGATATATAGGTGCAAAAGGAAAATAAATTAACTATATAGTTATCATAATAATTATGTACTCCAAAACATTTTTCATTTTAATTTTTTCATATAAACAGTTCCCAAACTAGTTTTTTCACAAACTCCAATAAATAAATAGGAAATGCAAAACACTTTCCAAACTAATTTCAAACCTATAGATCTATTTTTACGAACTCAAATAAAAATCAATCTCAAACACGTTTTGAAATTGAAATAAAAAAGTAACCTTGAAAGCAACTCTCAAACACATCCCTAGCTTCCTGTTTACAACTTTCTAGGTTGTTAAGTGAGTGACCTCGAAGATTTCACAAAAGTTCAATCGATGTTTCGCATTTGCAAATGCAAACTATCGATATTCTAAAATTTTAGTTTGCAAATACAATTAATTTAAAATTTGTTATCAAATAAAATAATTTCAAAATAATTTTGTTCCTTCAAATTATCTCTTTTCATTATAATAAATATATAAAAAATCATTCAAACTATCTTTTTTCACTAATTTAATAAATTTCTATTTCTCTCCTCATTTTACACTATTTCCTATAAAATTTTAAATTATTCACTATTTTTCACAAAATCTAATAAAACTCTAATTTTCTTAATTTTTCATAATATTCATTAAATATTTAGCAACATTCCTTGTCAACCGTAAAATATTCATTAAATATTTCGCAAAAAAAATATTTCGAAAATATTCATTAAATATTTCGCAGTTTTCATAAATCTGCAAACGCATCCTTCTAATGCATTTGTATGGTGTGTTTGTTTTGTAAAATTTTAGGTATTGAGTTTAGTGAAAAAGTGAAGAGAGAGGTAATTTTTTATATTTTTTATAGTGAAAAGTAGTGATTTGATAGGAGAGAGAGATTATATTGTAATATTTTATTGTGTTAAAATTTTAGAGGGTGTAAAATTTTAACACGCAAACGCAGCCTAAGTTACTACAGATTCTATGGCAATAGAGGCTGCCATTGGACACGCAAACGCGGCTTAGATTGAACATTTGTGCTCCAAATAGGAGATGGAAAACATTACGAATTTCATCCGCAAACTAATGGAAGAGGCAGAGGGATGCATAATTCCTATAGGTTTATTGTATTTGTAGGTCTTGAAGCAGAAGAATTGTATATAGAGAGATTGCGTGTCCGCTTGGAGGGAAACCTCATGAATTTCAAATTCCGACAGAGCCCGTAAAACGAGTTCGCACCAAACCCACAGGCCTTTAAAAGGACAAAAGACGAATTTTTTCGAAATTGAGGGAGGGGGGAGTAACACATTTCCAAATAGAAATTATTGATTAAAAGAAAAAGAAAATCGAATTCACCTCAGACCTACTCGAGAGAGAGAGAGGGTTGATCAGGTATGGCGCACAGCAGCGTTGGGAGTGCGGGCCCGGATTTTGAGCTAGCGGATGAGATCCTGGAGGTGATACCGACCGATCCGTATGAACAGCTCGATCTGGCGCGCAAGATCACGTCCCTGGCCATTGCCTCGCGCGTGTCCAAGCTCGAGACCGAGTTGGGCCGCATGCGTCGCTTGCTCCAAGAGAAGGACAGCCTTGTCTCGGAGCTCGAGGAGAAGGTCTCCCGTCTCGACCACGCCCACCAGGAGGCCGACTCCAGGCTCAAAATCGCTCTCGACGAGAATGTATGGCCATTTCTTTTCTTTAAATTCTCTACAATTAGGGATGGGGAAATAAAAGAATTAAAGAAATCTCTAATCTTGACTTTTTAGTTCTCCGCAACGACACTGGGCATCTAAATCTTTAGTTGAAGCTTTTGAAACTGAGTCTTGCTCCTTTCTTTCTGATTTCTTTCTTTAAAACTTCTCTTTTTAATTGAAGATGAAGCTTTCGAGGGAACGAGATTCGTTGGCAATGACTGCAAAGAAACTTGGCCGTGACCTGGCAAAGGTGAAGTTTTGATGTTTGTCTGCGGTTGAATTCTAGCAATCTCGTTGTTCATATGATGGGGCTATTTTAACTTCTGTTCCATTTATCTTGCAATTGTTCTTTTGTGATCGAAGAACAAAACTTTTGTGCTGCAAGTAGCGGAATAGTATAAATTGGGCTGCCTTTTTGTTTTATTTTCTTTCACTATTGATGGCAAAAGGTAGTAGATGGACTGTTATCTAGAAACAGTGATCAGAATAGAACGGTAAGATTGGTCTCAATCAACGCAGATACTATTGATAAACAACTTTTTTGCTGGTGTTAACATCAACTATAGAAATTATAAGCAGTCTCATTTTTAAGACGATCTGCTTCAACCAGCCAAAAATATGTCACTCTGAGCCCAGCTGATATGACCTAATTACTTGGTTGGCCCTCCTAGGTGATGTTCGATGGCGGCAAAAATTTGATATTGGGGCTTTTAGATAGTACTTTTGTGTAATGTAGTGGGCTTTCGAATGTGGAAAGTTATACCAGGATGAAGGGAGCGTGAAGAATTCAACAGCCAAATGATGTCCTCGAGCTATATCCATGTCCGTAATTTCTCAAAGGACACAATCTTGACTCAGCGAGTAACTTCAGAAATATTTCAACATGTTAATCCCGTGTCAATGGTTGCTTGTTTGAATTTGTTGTTGTGATTTTAATTGATTTGCGTAAACTTTAACCATATGTTAAACATTTTTTTTCTTTAGGCTCAAACTCCTTCCATTCACAAGATTGAACATTAGGAGTAGAAAACCTGGGTTCACGGCTCTCCAGGGACACTAGCTTTCTTGGAGCTGACTTATAGCTAAAATAAACCCAAAATGCTAGACCTTCATGATAATATAATGATTGGCTTACTAAAGCATTTTTAATAGCTGACTTTTGTCCAGCATTGCAACTACATTGATGCCCAAAACGTCATTGTTTGACATTTCAAGTTTTGTGCAAGGAAATATAATTTTCATGTTGTCATTTATTTTCTAGTTATATCTGTATCAATAAGTAGACCTGTCCGTCCTATGATGATTCTACCTTTGCTGATGGAACTCTTTGCTAGATTAATTGTTCAACTTAGTGGTCCAAGCATTTTTGGTGCCCTCCTTTCTGGCCCCTTGCCCCTAGTTCACCTGTTTTGAATTTCTTTCTTTTGCTACTTTCTATTTGGTTTGTTTAACTTATGTATCAAATTATCTGTATTGTGGATATGAAAGCCTCTATGATGAAAGTGCTGGCGTGCTTTTTTCTGAATTACCAGTTGGAGCAATTTAAGAGACAACTGATGCAGTCCCTAAACGATGACACTTCCACTGTAAGATCTCCTCATTCGTCGCTCTTGATTGTTCTCATTTACTGTTATTTTCTTTTCTTTAACATGGACATTTCATATGATTTATATGGAACTATTGTTGTGATTTTTAACCAATCATTTTCCTCAGAAACTAATTATCTGTGAACCTCTTCTTTTAACAGCCAGCTGAAACTATTGATATTGGAACCTGTGACCAATCAGTTCCAAGGGTGTATCCGGATTCGGGTACTGTTTACCACTCTTAACGAACTTTTTGATGATGATAATTGTGTTACAATCTAATATTTCTTGTCAAATGTTTAGCTTGTTGTCAAGGGTCTCATGTTCTTTCTTTTATGTTGCCTACCACTTGGTGGGCATCATGTGTTTATATTTCTAATGTTTACAGATGAGTGGACAAAGGGCTACAAGGTACATCAATCTGATGAAGGTACACGAGTTGCTCAATCTTCTATGTCTTCATTATTCTTTAATTAGGCATCCACATTTCTGTATTTGCTTCAATTTGCAACAATAATTATTTCCTTCCCTTAGAAAAAAGAAGAGCTTCAAGTGCATGAGAGATATGCAACATAATTATGTGAAAATATTATATGTTTTGCGCCATCGTAATTACTTGTTGTCCATTATAGATCATTATTCTAGTCACAAAACTAAGTAGATGCTTTGGACTTATATCAAGTTAGTGTAGTTACAAGTTTACGCATTTTAGCTACTTTGTGGTCCACCAGCGTCAAGGAATGCGGCACAAAGGTTTTCTATAACTCCATATATCACACCACGGCTTACACCAACTGGAACTCCAAAAGTTATTTCCACAAGTGTGTCCCCTAGAGGCTATTCTGCAGTTGGATCTCCCAAGAGAACTTCTGGTACGATGTCTCCCACAAAACTGCCATCCGAAGGAAGGACTATCCTCCCTTCGTGGTACTCATCAAGCCAGCAGTCATCAGCAGCAAACTCTCCTCCTCGTGCGCGTCCACATCCAGGTTTTCAGGAGTTATTGCGATTTCAGCATACTTTCTTTTGAGCTTTTTGCTGCTTTCAAGAACCAGCATGCTCCTTTTTTGCAAGTGTAGGCTTTCATTCAACTGTTGATACACCCTCTTATTCCTTGCAAAACATTCCAGTGTATTTTTGTTAGTGGGGTGTCTTATAAACATCGAGAGTCTGCTGGTTAGAATTATGCGTCTATCATGTTCTGTAGTGTTCCATTCCCGTCATCTCATTACACTTTTGTGTTTTTGGGGTAAAAAAACTGTTTAGGGCGCACTCCTCGAATTGACGGAAAGGAATTTTTTCGGCAGGCAAGGTGAGTTCCACGATCTCTATCGTAACATTTATTGACTAATTTGCTGCAGTAATAATGGGGCCTATGCAGACTGATTTATATACCCATGTAATCCAGGAGTCGACTATCATATGAGCAGTTCAGTGCATTTCTGGCTAATATCAAGGAACTTAACGCTCAAAAGCAAACTCGAGAGGTAATGATTTGTTGAATTCCTAGTTATTTGCTACTTTACTCAGTTAAAGTGCTTGCACTTGGTATTGTCTACCACACTGGGTTAATGGTTTGTACTTATTTCCTTTCAGGAAACTCTGAGGAAAGCAGAAGAGATATTTGGGATGGATAACAAAGATCTTTTCTTATCATTTCAAGGACTGCTGAACCGCAACACATACTAGGAACTCAAAAGTACATTGCTTGTGATGGATTTTAATAGTGGTATGTCTATGTTTAGCCACCATCTTCCCCCCCTCTCTTCTTTCCTTCTGTTTTTGGGTGAAATTAGCGGCAATTTCCTCCCCACATTGCCAACACAAGGTTTCACAAGAGAGTGTGATACCTCTTTCTCTTTGAGGTCTGACACAGCAGAGGCCCTGTGATGTGCACGTAAGGATAGAGGCCTTTTCAGTTTGATTCAAATTGATTTCTAAATGCACGTGCCTTTGAAGCCAAGTAGAAATACATCAAGCATAATGCATCATCAGTAGATAATAACTTCAGCATTGCATTATCTTCTAATGGTGATTAGTATGAAGGTTTGAGCCTTCTGTGTTCCTCTAAACTTTCCTTGCACTAGCCTATATAGAGCTTTATGAAGAGAACGAAGCAGTTGGGACTCCATTTCTCAGGAAGGTGGAGCTTCTTTTGAGCTGTTTTCTAAGAAACTGATTAAAAGGTGATACTCATAGGTCTGTCATTTCCCTCTTAATGTGGAAAGGCAACTTCTGGTCAAAGATACCAAAGAATCTCAGTGGATTAGAATGTTGCCATCTGACTTTAACAGAGCAAGCAGATACAAACAGGGTAGCAACTTAGTCGTTTTAGGAATACCATGGGTGACTTGAGAATATCCTCGTATCAATATCTTCTCATGGCACATGATATATGATGCAGGCCAGCCATGAAATCTTGAATCCGCAGGGTTCTTTCGCTTAGAGATAGTGGGGATAAGAATAATTTTGGCTTAAGAAATTAGTGAAGTGCATTAAAATATTGCGTGTGACAAATAAATAAATAAAAGTGGAAATGAGAGATTGGGAAACGATGGGTTCAGGACCTCCAGGCTCCAACGATATGAACGTCTGTGGACAAATGGGACAACTTACATTGATTAGAGGAGCAACCGTGTTAAAGAGTACATCTCACTTCTAGACTTGAGCTTGCATCACAGGAGAGATTACTGTCTATGAAATGCTGCTACTGAAATTTAGAGTGGAAGCAGTGAATTCTCAGCTACTTGCTTTAACCTCTTAAGCACTAAGCAGTGTTGAAGACCTGAAATTTTTTTTGTTAGGAAGTTTGTAACTCAAGCAACTCAATTATGATGATGCAGTGATACTTTAACAGTTTAGGATGTTCAACGTTGAGTAGCACACAATTATTGGTGGGGAATTTAGTTATATTGGAACTCGTATTAGACATACTTAACATAAAAAATCTGGATTGATTCTGATGCAAAATATTCTCAAAGCAGGCATGAAAGGATTCATTTGAAACATTAATGGGAATTGTATTTTTTGGGAGTGATAGTAACTCTCTTGGGTCTCTAGTTCTAAGATAGAAGGAGCTGGTCACTGAGTTGACTTTATGTCTGGGTCAGATATTCAGGAGATAAGAGTGTCAACGACTTTTCTTGGCAATATTTTCCAATGTGATAGTAAAGGGGCTGCTCTTGGTTTTGGGAAAATCAGAAAGATGTCCTCTCTAAAGGGGAGAGAAAGAGTTACCCCCAGGTAATCCACATGTTAGGACCCGTCTTCCCACTCTATTGTTGCTCTATGCATATTTTCAAAACGTGCATTTCCTAGCCTTCTGACTAAGGATCTGAAATATTGAATTAATTTGTTTGGATTGTATTTGGCTATTACTGAGTGCAGATAAAATGGCAATTATTTGGCAGGTTGTGGATCAAACTTGTTCCGTGCCACTTTGAGTGGCCTCTTATTTTCCGAAATGCAATTCCCAATCAATTTGAGCAGCTGTAGTTGAGCAAGCAAGAGAAGGGTTTTGTAGGGTTAAAACATTTCTCGTATTAGGCAGATATGCTGTGTATATAAGTGAGTTGATCTCCTAAAAGTTCCTGTAATGAGGGTTTCTCTTCAATGCATCTGTTGTATTGTACCTGCTCTCTCTATCTCTGAGACCATTACTTGATAACGTAAACCTCCTGGATCCTGTTCCATTTGGTATGCTGCGTATGGATGATTGTGTCATGCTTACGAAGGCTTATTCTTCTACAGAGACCTTGGATTTTGTTATAATACGAGGCTCATTCTGCCTTGAGATTTACGCATGTCATCTTACTGTAGCAGCATTTTTTTCCCTTTGAGACATGGTGGGAACTTGTATGGGTCCCTTCTTTTGAGTCATTTTAGACCCCCACTAAGGGTCTGTCCAAGCCAACGTGAAGGATTAAGAAGAGGAACCAGTATAATGTGTTTAATTCTTTTTGGTAATTGGACCCGTATAATGTTAGTTATGTGTTGTGTTATATTTTTAAGAATAAAGAGAATTTTGCATGTAATTTCCTGGACATTTAGAAGAATCCTGCAGATCTTCAGAAAAAGTATTTAAGCAGGGAGTCAGACATTTAAGTTTAATTATTCTAATTAGTTTTACTTACGTTCAAGAAACAAGTTTAGGGTACCCCCCTCCCCGCGTGGGGGCTATCTAGCTGAACCGCGTTCTGATTCTTATATTTCATTCGAAATATTGGGACCTAGAAAAGCAGTCTGATAGCGTTCGGGAAGTGAGGAATACCAACCTAAGTTGGAATAGAGAAAATGTATATATGTTGGATAAAGAGGCAGACAAATCTATGACCGAGGATCTCAGCCTTGCTTAGAAACACAAACGAAGTGTACTACTAGGGAATAGAATAATTCTTGTTTGGAATACAGGAAAAGTTGCCGGGGTGATTTGCCCAAGAAAATAAAAGAACGTGCTGTAGTGATCTTATGCTCGAAACTCAGTCCGAAGATTCACTCTAAACTATATCCACAATGGCACCCAACATATGAGCTTGTTGGACCAGGAACATTTGGGGCCACAGATATATTGAAGATATGGAACTTGGGATTATGTTAAATAATTAAGGTTCATAATATATCTATATATATAATTCTTCATGAATTATCATAGGGGATTGATACCCAACAAGGGCTTCTTTTGTTTTCCCCGTAATAAAACAATTGAGAATTATGCCATTTTTGCTCAGTACATTTGAACTATATTCCTTTTCAAAGTGCCGTAAACTCCTGCTAACTTTATGGTTCTCAATTATCTCTCCCCAATTTAAATTATTCCTTAAGATAAATCATGCATCCAACTGGATTAGGGCACATTTTGTTATTCAACTTTATATCTGGAAGTTAGTACTGGAAGTGACTGATGCTTACAAGATCAGTAAACTCCTCCTCCAGTAAGCAACTGTCTGGAAGTTAGTTGTAGGTTCTATATATTCACTAAAATATCTTTCTTCTAGTTTGCCTTGCCTGTGTAGGGGGAACTAATTGCCCAATAAAAAAAAGATTAGTAATCAGAAGTGTGAACACATTAAAGGAAAAATAATATCTCACTTGTTTGTTACATATGAACATGATGATGGGATAGAGAAACATAAGTAATAGAAACGCTATCACAATACCCGAATCATAAGTCTTATTGATAGAAGCTTGTATGATGTACCTTTTTAGGTTCTTGAGCAACTGGATCTTAAACTGGTAAAGATATTTCATAAACCCTAAATAATTAGTGGCTTACTTGCCTATTTAGCAAGAAATTAGTATTAATGCTAAACCCCCCGCCACAAAAAGGGCATTTCGTTTCTAGGTCCCAGCATCACGCCTTTTGTTTATAGGTCAGAGACTTAAATTACTTACCTCAAAAGCACCGTTTTGGACACCTGCAAGTGGGCATAAATGGTCAGGCTGGTTGGGCAGGCTGATGGGATGGAAAGGCTAACAAGAAGCACCCGATACTATTTGTACCATCTGAACAAAGATCTTCCATTCTCTCTAATCTGTATATGATTCTGCTTTCTTTCTTCTTCTTTTTTTGTGGCAAATAGGCAAAGAATGTGTTAAAATTTGAGCCAGAAGCCTCCCTGCAGATCAAAAATACCCTCTACATGACTTCAGTTCCACTCTGAACTTATGTAAATATAGTATGTTGATTTCTCTGTCGGTATAATTAAGAATCTTTTCAAGATAGCAAGAGATCGTGCCAAATGTATATTTTTTGCACTTTTTTCTGAGAAATCTTTTTTGAACCAGATACCCCTTCAAATACAGAACAAAAGCTTCGACAAGGGAAAATGCTACTGGTGGACCTCGTAGTTTCTGCCTTGTGATCGTAAAAGCGCCAAGCAGATACATATATTTGCCTTTTGATGGTCCGCTCGGTTTTGGTGGCTCTCTAATTTTGGCTCCTTTTTTAGTCTTAGCTTTTGTTTCTGTTTGTATTGGTTTTTGTTGGCCTTAGTTATTACTTTCCTTGTTTTTTCGACTCTTCGGTAGGCCTTTACGGTTTTTTATGGACAAATTTTTGACCCTTCGATGAATTTTGCTGTTTATAGGTTGTCAACGCTTTTATTATTAGTCAGTATAGATTTTTATAGTTGCATTTATTGTTATCGGTCACCCGCTTTCTCTACCTAGTATAGAATATATAGTGGTTTTTTTATTCATTTTAGGATCATGCTAGTTTTTTTATGTAGGTTTATTTTTATATGGTTCAAACTTTTAAAATACAAACCTTATGGTATTATTAAAAAAAAATAACGAGATGTTGTGAATTAGGTATATTATAACTTGTTGCAAAACAAATATTCTTCTCGTTTATTAAGCACCATAAGCAGATCGAAGCGCACACGTGCATGCATCCTCCAAATCCCAATTGCTTTCTAAATTAGATGTAGGAAGAAGCTCAGCAATTCTAAGCAAGTATATATGTCTCTAAACTAGTGTCAACATTTCCGTTCAGCAGTAATACTTAACCATTTCTCACCTAGTTTTTGAGATTTGCGATTTAAGCTATTACTTTATAAAAAGAATGTTAAAGTCCATTGTCAAAATTTAAGAGATTATTCACGTTTACATATAAAAATATCTTTTATATTTTATATTTTATCTATAAATAAAATTTTTTAACTTATAATATATATAGATTCATAATATAAAATAAAAAACGTACAATTTTTACAATAAATATAGATAATAAATGTAGATCTTCCGACAGGCACAGAGACATTTAACTTATAATATATGTTAAAGTGTCGTTTTGATCTGATCGTTGCGGGCGCGGCATCATAAATGGCAAAAAGGAGGGTCATTTTGATTGATCGTTGCGGGCGCGGCATCATAATGGCAAAAGGGAGAAGGAAAAGAAGCGTGAGGGGGGGGGGGGGGGGGGGGGATATATCTTGTACTTCGATTTATGGATACATAATCTTACAAGCCCATGTGTGAGATTCCTAATCTATGAGTAGGTCAGATCTTTACATAGTACTACTAATGTGCGTACAGCTTTAAACATTAGAAGAATAGTATTTCACATGAGGCCGGCCTCTATTTCCCCTTTTAAGTTTCCTACTTTTTTCCCCTTCCCTCCGCTAAGCTGCCCACTTCTTCATCATTATGCATCTTAATTTTTTTTTCCTAATCGGGTTCATGGGTTAGTTTACACATATCTCGATTGTTCTCGAAATAGGTGGTCTCTCTGTCTTACACATTATTAGATTAAAAACTCTAAAAATAATCTCAAATAATTAGTAGTACTTACTAAATGATATCCATCTTAATTAGCTTCACTAATCTTTAGTAAGAATAGAAAATAATAAAAAAATGAGTAAAAAAAAAATCTTTTAAAATTTCTTAAGGAAAGTTGAGATGGTCGAGTAGTAAAAGCAATAACTTAAGGTTTAAAAATTTTTAGGTATATTTTTAGGGTTTGTTTGCACAATAAAATTTTACGCATCTTAAAATTTTAATATAATAAAAAATTATAGTATAATCTGTCTCTCCCCATCACATCATTATAACACACAAACACAACCTTAGATATTTAAAGACAAAAGAAACACCATTTAAGAGGTTGTAAGATACATATAGAGAGAGAATGGAAATGGATCATGATTAGACTAGTTGGGAGTAGATAAGCATTTGGGATTATTTGATCAAGATTTTGGAAGAACGAGAAAAAAAGGTTATGGAAGATGACTAAAAATGGTTGTATGGTTTGGTCCACGTACGTAAGTCATAGAAAAACAACCAATTATTTATCCTATGTAGAAAGATTAATGTGAGAATATATATCTGCTAAAAGAACAATTTTATGGAGGAATTATTTTTGTTTTGTTTTTTGAAATATATATTAATATTTATAATATTGTAGAGTTATGCCAAACAATATACGTGTTGGGGATACAGTACTCGCCAATCGCAAACAGAAGTGGGTAGGGGAGTAGTACTTTGGTTAGACAAATTAACAAAAAGCCCAACTAAAGAACTGATTTAGTTACGATGTTGACGCGTTTACAGCTTAAACCCAAACAGTACACACTAAGTTACAGATTAAGGCACAGTAAAGTGACAGCCCAGTTAGTTTTTTAAAGCTGCCCGACATCCTAATTTTGTCCTTGAAGACGTGTGCCGGTAGCTGCCCCTGCAGAAACAACAACTAGGCCAAAAAGCCAGTTGCACGTACACTGCCACATTGCGCTATATATTCAGGCTCGGCCGCGAAAAGGCTCAGTGTCACACAGCGCCGAGAGATCTCTCTCCCCATATCTACTTCCAATTAATTAGCTACCGCGCACCCCTCCCCCACCTCTTTCCTTTCCTCTAGTACCTCTCAATGTCTTCCGTTCCCCAATTCTACTCCAATTGCACATTTCCTACTGATCTTCTTGACTTCTCTACGCCGTCTGTGGCTGGGGATGTTACTGGCGGTTCACTCTACGGTGGTCCACTGTGGGGTCAAGAAAGCTTAGTGCCATTATTCGACAATGGTTTGCTTGATCAGATCGTGTCGCCGCAGTCCGACATCACATCATCGGTTAGCATGTCACCGATTCCTGCCCAACTAGGGACGTCCGACTTAGCCATGCCCACATTGCTCGACTGTAAAATGGGTTCGTGGGGTGTGGCTGGAGATGAGTATTTTGGTTGCCGGTACGCCCAGCAGGCAAATATGTGCGAGTTTGGGGACGAATGTTGTGGGTTTTTGGACGATTATAATCCTGTTTATCCTGCTGCTGGAGAAAACTGGGTACGCTTATTTACAACCTTACAGTGTTTTATACAGTACAATACGCACTGTATTGGGTTGTCCACCAAATGATATATTTAGGGTGTGTTTGTGTCGTAAAATTTTAGTGTTGTTAAAATTTTAGATATTGAGTTTAGTGAAAAAGTGAAGAGAGAGGTAATTTTTTATATTTTTTGTAGTGAATAATAGTGATTTGATGGGAGAGAGATTATATTGTAATTTTTAATTGTGTTAAAATTTTAAAGTGTGTAAAATTTTAGGACGCAAACGCAGCCTTATATATATATATATATATATATATATTACAAAAAGTTTGTATACGTAGTTACAAGGTACGTCTATCATGTCTTCCATGACTATCCTTCCGACAGTCGTAAGTGGTCGAGAATCCCGAGCTTCACTAGTGATCAACGTCGCGTCCGGTTCAGCGACCAAAGTTTTGCGGCTATAAAATTTTATTATTATTATTATAAAAATTTTATTTTTAACTTTTCAAATTTTTATATATTTTTTTATAAAAAAAATTTCGTCAACTCTTATAAATCGTTTTATTTTATTTTTATAAAGTATCATGCTCAAAATTTTAAATACCTTAAACTTTTGATACTTAAACGTTTAGAATCCAAAGAAAATTTTGCACTCTAAAATTTTAATATCATTACAATTTTTTTTTTCACTTTTCAAACTCTTATATATATATTTTTAAAAAAATTTAAATTTTTTTTCACTGAATTTCATAAATTATCATAATTTTTTTTATATATGCTCGTCCTAAAATTTTGATACTTAAAAAGACGTTTAGAATCTTAAGACATGGAGCGCCGGCCCGGCCAAGGAGAAAAAGTAATGTCCGGACCGATTGTTTTACATTAATGCTCCAGAGGCAGTTGAAACTTTCTATAACAGCATTTATATATGTCAATCTTCTCGGAGTGAAGTGGCCCTCCAAAAGTCACAGTTTTGCGCAAGGGTATAGGATAATAAGCAACTAGTGCTTCATTAGGTCATTGTTCGTGTAGGGTCACCATCGAACTTGAAACTTTTGAACACATTATTTTCCTGAATATTAAGCCCAAATGCTGCCATTTTGTGCGGAATGATGTAGAACATTTAGTTGGTGGTGAACACTGCTTTAACTCAACGTTGGATCATTACATTTTTTGCTGCAGGGAATTCAAGGTAATCAACCCCGTGCGATTGAAGAGTCCAGTATCAAAGTCGGCCGGTACTCGGAGGAAGAAAGGAAGGAAAGGATTCTAAGATATTTGAAGAAGAGAACCCAAAGGAACTTCAACAAAACCATCAAGGTCTCTCTCTCTCTCTCTCTCTCTGAAAGAAACACGCACATACTCGATCGCACTTTTATGAAATGTCCCGAGAGACCGGAAAACAGTACTGGAAAAATGTCGTGTTCATTTTATATCGTCAAAATCCTTTAATAACATTTTCTGCATATTCCACTGTCTATATATATGTACAGTACGCATGTCGGAAGACCCTGGCTGACAGGAGAGTTAGAGTTCGTGGGAGATTCGCAAGGAATAGGGAGCTATGTGAAGAAGATAGGGTGGTCCCGACGAAGAACGACGACGCTCACAAGGAAAAGGATTTGTGCCGCACTGATAATATCCAGGTAATACTTTATGTACATACGCAATCTTCATCGAGTACTGTGCTAATATACGAGGAAAATCTTTGGGCAGAGAATAACAAGGGGAAACTCCTTTCCAATATGCGTTTCTATAGTTTTCAAATATCTTTTAAGTTGATTTATCCATTTCGTGCATGTGTATTAATTTCCGGTATGATTTTGCAGATAAAAACTGATGAGGACGACTGGCTGCAAGAGGCCATGGCGAGTCTAATGTATTTACCCTATATTGCGGGGTGATAGGATGGAGCTAGATTATCCCAAATATCTGACAACTCCTGTAGGGATGTTTAGATAGTGCATGGATGCTGTTTTTCTTTTTTTTTTAAAAAGCAATTGTTTACGTGGTGCTGATTGTAGGCAAAAATTAGTGTAACATAAAATATCGTTCGAAAGTCGAATGGAGTTGTTCTGACTATACGCTGTAGTGGCCCAATTTGGTGAAAAGGAAAAAAGCTTTGGCGGAGTTTGTATTGGCATGCTTTTGAAACCATGCAATATATAAATATATATATATAGTATATTGATTTGCGCTCAAGGGTATTAATGTTGCTGCAAGTTCATAATTAGGATAGACTTTTGGCTCCATCTTTACAATATTGATTATGAGCGCTTGCTTAATGGATATTTTTATATATTCCGAATAATTACACTTTCTATATATATGTGATTTCGGAAAATTCCAAACCAATATAAAGACTCTTTCTATATATATATAATCAATGTCAATGATTATCAATAGAATTTACCCTATATATGTATCAGCTCCCTAGGTTTTTAAGTAACATAGAACAAATTATACAATTAGTACGGTTCAAACTAGTCATAATATAAATAAAGCAACTTTATCACTGGAGGTGTTAGTTTAATGATAGAAGATTACAGCTTGGTAGATGAGAAATTGTGGGTTTGATTTTCTATGAACAACGATGTTAAGGAGATGATATTACTCGTGCAATATCTTGGCCATGGCTTTTATACAACTAGGCCTCTCCTTAACTATAATGGTCCAAGAGAAGATTCCGAAAGGGAGGCTTGGAATCGAGATAGACATAAAAGTGGTCGTACGTTTCATAATGTTGAGCCAACTTTGATTGGTAGCTCTTATTCTAATCGCATTCCTTAATTATTTTAAGTATGAACTCCACCAAGTCCAAAGTTTTGGTCGAATATGCATGTGTGCTTGATGGGTCATTTTCAAATTTTCATTTTGTACCCACTTTCTTCATACATATATATGTATAGCTAGCTGCTGCTTTCTTTGTCGTATATATTCTTGTTGAAATTTTGGACGACCCGAGTCTTAGTCATATTCCATTTTTTTCTAAGCAAAGTTTAAAAGCAGGACAAAGCCTGAGGGTAGGGGGATTCGACCCCCGGATATAGCCCTCCCAAAGCGAGCATGTGACAACTGAGCTACAGCTCAGCCTTACACTTTGCTATTCTTTAAGAAACTTGACCTTTACAAGCTAGCTAGAACTAAAAGTGATGTATATAGGGTTCTACTTCCCATTAGGTGTCTGTCTTGTAGCTTCGATGCTGCTGAACATTATAGTGCACGGATTGGTTGAGGAAAAGGTTCCTAATCCATTTCTTGAAACATTTTTTTCACTAATTTGTGGCAGCTCAAGATATTTGAACATGCATCTCTGCTCGCGGTGGAGCCTGACCAGGAGTTTGAATTGGTCTCATTTCCAATAATTTTTCCCTAGAGATCGATCTCGTACGTTTGAATCCTAAATGGTTTTGAATTAAGTCGGCTTTGACCATTCATATATAAGATGAAGAAATGGTAAGAATATATATATGTACAGATCGAACAGGCAAAACGAAGAGAAAAAAAAGATCGAACAGGGCAATAAGCGCTGGTAGTGGCTCAAATAGAAAAGATCAACCTATCGCTTGCATATAGCTTGCAAGCTAGTCATATTGATTATTGGGTGTACGTGAGTGTACTCTCCTAAAATTGTGCAGATCATTGGTCACGCATGGTGCACATTCGTACGTACAGATAGAACCAGTCCATAAATTGAACCACTACGTCCATGGAATAGGTGCTGGCTAGCACTGTTGGGATTGAACTTAATTAAATGGGATGAATGTTGAACGGATAAAATTGAAGCAAGTCGGTACTGCTGGATACGACCACTATATGTCTGTATGTAGAGTAATTAAGAAACAGCCAGATCAACCTGCATGGACACTTTACAGGAGACACAATAATTAAGCAATTAGATCAGTGGCAGCTAAAAATTAATGAATAAATAAAAAGTTCAGAATCTCTAGAGGCTTACATATATAAGTATTAATTAATAATGATACAGTAGAATCCGAATCATTTAATTAAAAATAATAGTTAAAATATCCACACGACTGATCAATAGTGTCTTAAGAAATCAGTAGAATACAGCTCTAACCACTTCTGATAAATGTATGTATATCTTATATAGTTAAGATAATATTATTTATTATTTATTTATCATATATAATATTTGATCTAAGACTTTTGATCATATATATATAACTAGCTAAACTTTTGCTGTTCTGTTTAAAAGAGCATACACGTAGTCAATTATCAGACTAGTCTTCCATGGCCTTGATATGGATCGCTACAAGTTATAGACCATAGGGTTTGCTTCGAAGTGCCATTTATAATATGCTGTAAGCCACGCTTGCATTGTGGAAGATGTTGCTACGTACTGATTAGAGTTAATTTATATATATACAGTTGCAGTCATGCATGGCTTAATTTTTATTATTCTTCTTTGATGAGAATTCGAATAAAGAATCGCTTATATACTGTGGAGCTAGCTTTCACAAAGTGATATTGGTGGTATGATACAAGTTAAATAGGGGGTTTTTTAGGTTTTTGACACTTATGTACATAATGTTAGTGTCATTTTTTTCTTGACAAATATATGTGTCAAAATATTGTTGTTAGGGTCTAAACAAGATTTTTCATATAGAGAGAGATTCATATACCTTATCTCTCTCATGGATGTAAGCACGATGGTGCACTGTGTAATTAATCTTGATATATAATTTTTTTTTGGGGATAAATACATTTTTCACCTTACCAGGTCTATGACATATTGCACCCTAAACTACCAGTTTTGACACATTGCACATTCCAACTATTAATGTTAGATACTTTACACCCTAAACTAACAACTTTGACACATTACACCCTCTAACTACTAATGTTAAATACTTTGCACTCTCTATCTGACAATAATACATTCGAAAAATTAATGAATTTACAACAATATCTTAAATATATGCAAAGTGGGTCAAAGATATTATCGTCATTTTAGTTTAAAAATTGAACAAAGGGTGCAAAATGCCTAAAATTTGTAGTTAGATGGTGCAATGTGTCAAAACTGGTAGTTTATGATACAAAGTGCAAAACTTATGGTAGTTCGTGAGTGAAAAATTTCTCCATTTCTCTCTCTCTATTATTTCCTATTTTCTTTGTGACTACAACCAAATATTATATATATGTGCAGTAGCAATTTTCAGACATGCAATATGACTGATTTCTCCACTGTATCAGTCATTCATTAGCTATGAATTAAAAGTCTACGGCAGCGGCAATGGAAACCGGCACTCTAGGTGGTCTGCATGTGTGATATTACAGCTGCTACAAGAAACATATCTTTATATATCTCATTCTCTTTGTGGTGTTTTTGTTCAAGTACTTCTTGTACTGTTTACCAAAGCTGGGCTCCTATAGAGTTAGTTGAGCAAATAAGCTGATAACTTGCGATTCAGAAATGATTGAGCATGGGCATCCAAAAGCAAAGCCAAGTCAAGTCAAATAAAGGAAGGAAAGCAATTAGATAGTTAAGTGCTTCTTTGGATTCCCTCTTTCGTGCAATTCTATACAAGTCAACGTGAACATACATGACAACTCACGACTAATAAGCCAGTGTAAAAGCGTGTCTTCTCAGCTTCTGGTTTCACATTTTGCTCTCGAAAAGATTGGATATATAAGGAGGAGATGAAAGGAATTGGGAAAGAGGCAACAAAAGGCGATCGAATGGATGCCACAAGCAAGCATTCTTACAATCGTAAGAAAGCACTCACCCAAAAAGTCACTCAAATATTCTCATTTTTCATAAGACGACCCATTGCAGTATCATTACAGTGAGAAACAAATCAGGACTGGGGACATTTTTCATTTATGGAACTTAAGATAGAGCACTTCGCGGCCGGAACCTTCCAAAACGGATCTCCTCTTTTTTTTTTCCCCAGAAAATAGAATGTAGGAGACACGTAAATACAAATTAAACTTCTGGAAATATTTATCACTGAACCGGTCTGTAGTCTTGAACCTGGACATGTTCTCTCACATGTAACGTTTTGGGTTTGTCCTCCTAAATTTAGCATGATGTCTTTGTCAATGCAACGGACAAGGATCACGGAAATAGCTGTCAAGAAAGTAAAGGGCGTGCCATATCTAAAGTCTATAACTAATTGTCCCTTCAAGATGAGGGAGAAATACGAAGTCTTAGTGGGATATTATCATATTCATCTAGCTGCTGTATGGATGAAACTACTGAGAAGTTTCTACTGTCGCGCGCTATTTAGTTTGCCGCATCGGGTCCAAACTTGGATAAATCACCAAATCATCCAGAAAGATTTGTCGGTCATGGCTGCCTTATCCTGCTCCTCGTTGCGACCCACTAAAAAGAAGCAAACAACAGTTGCCTCAATTGCGGGCTCAGGCCCCATGGGATTAGTTGCCAACGAAACAACTCAGTCGGTTGACCATTTCTACTCAAACGACAAACTCAGAATTTTGAGGTCAACATTCTTGCAGAAAATGATGGAAATCTTGGAGATTAAGCAATTTGCATGATTGAGGCTAGATGCGGCCTACTGCTGGTACTGTCTAATATGCTTCTAGAGACAAATGAAGACTGAACCCAGTTTGCAATTATAACAAGGGAATAACAAAGTCTAGCACTAGAGAAGGAAAAAGAAAAGACTGACATTTATTAGAATTAGGTAAAACCTATCATATATACTTCAAAAGGAGAAGCATATATGTCAATCGATTAGCTAAGCGACCAGTCACAATCTTCATTAGTTTCTGGTCCAGCAATGGATCCTTCTCCTTCTTTATGTTAGTTTATTGCATTGGCCTTGGAATCATCTTGTTTCCTTGCCTTTTCCTTTTTCAAATTTTCAATCGAATATTAAAGCATGAAGGAGCTGAACCGCTTTATTTTTTTTTATTTTTGGGAAAAACAGAAAGCTTTGGCCAAAAAGTTCGTGCATCCGGCTTCAAGAGAACTGTACCAACTCTTAACATCCTTGACAAGTTTTGGGTAGAATATACTCTCAAGCTCTGATTATTTCAGTTGTTGACATCCTTGAAGCCTCGAAAAGGCAACCATTGGCTAGGGAAGCATGCTTTTGGGCCGAACCAACGTCCTTGGGACGATTTCCATTGAGCGTAAGATTGGTCGATCCGTATGTCATATAATCTTTGTTGGGCTTTGCTTCTTTGTAGGTCTCAGGCGTTACCATCAAGTGGATTGAGCCTCAAATTATAAGGCCAGCCCAACTCCACTACCTTCAGCCGCAGCCCAGGGGCTTAAGCTTGGACAACCCAATGCATGATGTAGTCTGTTATTCCTAGGTTAGTGACAGAGTCACCGTCAAGCTCCTTTTTCCGTTTTAGGTAGTGGTATATGAAAATTAGACATTATTACAGACGTTGTCAAAGCAATTTGTTGAGTCTCACAATCAAACAAAACAAAAAAAAGTGAACAAAATCGTAAAGATTTTCGAATTTTTTGGTTGAAGCGGTGGATAAGCTTTGACGTTGACAACGGAACGGTGATTTTCACTCGGAAAATTAAAATATTAATCAAGTACTATTAATTAAAGACATCAAATATATATAATATAATGCTCAAATTACATGTCTAGAAATTTACAATAAGGTTAATCATCATCTTTAGGTACGGTAGAGATGTTCTGGCTAGGGAGTTACCTTTTAATTAAATTAAAGGGGAAAAAACAAAGAGAGAGAGAGACGTGAAAACAAAAAGGTGTATCGAATAGGCAGACATTAATAAAGCAAGCCCATGATAGTAATAAGGAAATCATGATCAAAGTGAAGGCAAATTAACTAGCACGACCACAAGGACTCTCCCATGTTGGCCTGATCGATCGCCATGTCCATGTAAAAAAATGACTTGGTCTGAGCATTAGGCATGAGCTTGGCTGAAGGCGAGCCATTCTCTGGGGAGCTGGTGGGTGGGTAAGTGTTCTGTGATCGCATTCGCATATGGACAACCTCAGCTTGAGCAATTGCCAATTGGGTTTGGAGCACGTCAACCTGTTGTTGTAGAGATGATATGGCTCCTACACATCCGTACACAGGGTCTCGAACCCTAGCATTCGCTTCGTACACCATGGAACTCACCGCGTCGCTCCGCTGGTGCTCCGGTAGTTCCTGCATATTTCAGAATCCAAGAGATCAGCCTCTTCATACTTGATTATGGACTGTTTCAACGTTCGCCTAGACATCTCAAATTACTTTCCATGTTCTAATGAAAGAGAGATCATTTAATTTTAATTTGTTTACTGGAGATTTAATTTTTTTTCTAAGCACTGGAGATTTAATTTACTCGTTTTGGATAGAATCTATGGAGAGGAAATGAAAGGGTATAGTCGTCAGATCTCACGATTCCCGCATGCATGTTCGAGATATGTTCATAAAGCACGAATAATTAATTACCCATCAATTTTTCAACAGTTTTCGTCAAAAAGTATCAACGATCAGTGTCTGAATCATGAGATTGCAAAAGGATGATCTGCAACTCATGACCTACAAACAGTACTGTAATATAATATATATCTTTTTTCCGTAATAATAGTTTATGTTGCGTTTTGCTACCGCACTCTGATGCCATGCTTCCTTAATATTTTGTGTCCTATACTTAATTGATTTTTTTTTTAAAAAAAGAATTCCAATCACTTTATTTGCTTTACATGGGTGACATCTCTTTTGGACCTATCATCTAGTACCCCGTCTCCATCGAGGTTAACCCATGATCATAAAGGAAAAGGCAAGTTGAGTGGTTCACAAACTTGCTTTTCCAAAACTACGCATAGAATATTAGAATACCGCCAAGACCAAAAGTTTACGGTTTAGTTCCTAATTAAAGAGATATCTGATGGTCATAAAGTAGAAGCTAAACACTATTATAAGCAATATCCTCGAAACCATCTTTAATTATCCACCACTGCAAATGAAAATTATGTGTAGCTTCACAGAATAAAGCTAATTTTTTCGATCCCTTTGGTCTCTTTCAGGTACAAAAGTAATCAGTGAGTGAATCAGTACCTTAATTACTTTCCAATAGAAGAATGAGAATTCTAGCTTTTTACTTTTACGTGGGGTCTCCAACCGAAGCTAACCACTATAACGGAAGTAGATAAAGGCAGGTAGGGAAATTGGAACATACGCTTCTTGCTTTTTTGAATATTTTCTTCCTAAAATAGTGACAATATGGTATCAAATGGTTGATAGAGATGAAAAAGGTAATTGCGAACAAAAAGATCAAACGACCATTTAAAAGTTTCTCCAAACTAAGAAACAGATAAAAAAAGGCAACCATATCGTCTAGTATTATATCTTGTCATGACCATTTTCCTGAGCATACAAGTGGGATTTGTCATCCCAAATTTTGCAGTAATTCCAAAGAAGAAGAAGAAGGAGAAAAAAACAGGAACGAAATAATTAAGTCTATCATCCTGATAAAAGGGACCAAAAAGAATGACATGGTAGTTCTGACCATGTATATGATTTGCACAGATCATTCCTAGCTATTCAAACATGAATGGAACTGGACTTTGGATGATTCATGCCAGAGGTAGTATATACTCAATCCATAGGTTCTCTTTGTTGAATTCATGGCATGATGAGGGAAGTGAGTATGCCATTCATGACTTGATAATTAGCAGACTAGCAGTTTTCTGTCAGTATTCTACAGCTATTTTTGATGTTCTGAGCATCTTAAGCCTGGGTCTGTCAGTTGGCAAAGGTGGATCAAGTATGAAGGAAATAGTTTGTTTATGAGATGTACTAAGCTTTTTCCATATAAGATGTACTAGGTCCCTCATCTATGTTATAGAAGGCCCTGTTGAGGAATTATATAACTAAATGTAAGTCCAGGTTGCAAGGAATATTGTTTGTTTTTTAATTTTGGGTTCATTGTTTTCCTTTTCCTAGAACAGCGGTTCCTATACGCAGTTTATCTTTTGGGCTAGGCAAGGTTCTTATGGGAGCAAAGCAAAACACTTGCTCCTAAGTATGGTTAGCGGGAGCAAACCTCATCTTATTTTACTATCTTTGGCTGAGCACATCCCCTAGAAAATATGCCTCTCGACAAAGCAAAACTTGCTCTGAACTATGCAGGGTAACCAGTGGGAGCAAAACTCATCTCGTTTTAGAACACGACTTGCACGTTTTTCATGTTTATTTGCCTATCAAAGTCTCTTAAAGTAGAGATTGAAACCCTACCTCCTTCCCCGGCCAGTACTGCTGCCATATCCATATCCATACTGCAGCCCCAGTATCCTAATCCATGCAGTTTCCAGCGAAAGCATGGAATTATTCAGTGACGAGTAATGATGAAGAGCAATAACACTTGTTGTCTTAATCCTTCAAAACTGCCTCTAAAGCACTTTGTTGATACTGCCTTAGAGAGAAACACAAAGTGCTTTCACACTAAGCTAAGAAGTACTTAATGGGCAGTAAATATTGAATAGGATAGGTATCTGGACTATCTGCCCCCCTTTATGTGTGGTTATTCATTTAGAATATTACTGGAGAAGTCTTTGAGACGACACCCAATAGCTAGCCCTACATTAGCCCACTTGCTTGAAAATGACTTCTACAAATAAAAAAAATCATACTTTTGCTGCAAGAGAACTGTTTATCTTAATTAATATTGGTTAATTAGTACAGAGAGAGAGAGAAGGGATGCATGGGAATGGAACCTGTAACATCTTGTTGACATTGCTAGCTCCAAAAACCTTGTGCACACTAGCAAACTTCTGCGGCTCGTCGGCTGGAAAATAAGGTGCAAACACGCAATCCTGCGCACATCTTCTTCGAAGAAGCTTGCATGCCGCGCATGGCGACATTGCTCCTTGTTTTCTTCCACTCTCCTTCATTAATGGCCTTAGTTATACAGAAAGACTCAATGCATTCAATGTTTTAGTTCAGAAATTTACCAGTACCACGAAATAGGTATTTCAATATTATCAATAGGATAAAGGACTTGAGACGCTAGCTAGGGCGTCTTTGCTAAGAAATAAAAGCAAGTAGACATAGGGAGGAAAATGAGGAAAGAAAGAAACGAAAGAAGCAAGGACTTGGACAAGAAAGGAGTGAGAGGGTGGGAGAAGGGGGGGAGCTTGAAAGGAGAGGTTGCAGGTGTTATGTAGACATCCAAGTGACAGCAAATCTTGCGGGGGTCCCACAAAAGCAAGGCCCTTTGATTTTGCTGGACAAAAATGTCGTTGTTGATAAGATATCTGGCCCCACCATAATATTATATTTTCTCAATTTTTAAATTCCTTTTTTTTAAAATTTACTTTAATTAGTAGAGTATAAGATTTGTCAAGAGCTCCTATTAGCTACAATCAATTTGTCTCTATTACCATTTATTGGAAGAAATAAAAAGACTTAGTTTTATTCTTTCTTTCTTTTTCGTCATTTTATCGCATTTAAATATTTTTATGGCTTGATTCACTATATCTAGAAATTATGCTGATCGTGTAGTTAGAGCGAAACCTAGAATTACTCGAGGAAGAGTTGCATTGATAAGTTGAGTCAATATAGTACTGAAGCAACATGCATGGTGTCTTTAATTTTGTGGACGTGCGAGTTACGTTGCATTGCCTTCGAAATTTCGCCACTACATTAATCCAAATATTTAGAGTCAATGTGAATTACGCTTATGAATTATGGGATCAATGTTAATTTAGAAGTTCGAACTACTAAGTTTATCATATTGAGTGACCTTTAAACTACCAAAATTTATTAAAGTAGTACAACTTAAATAAGATCTTACCTTCAGAATCGTGTCCCACAATGTATTATAAATGAACCATGTGGCACGATCATGACAGTCTAATATTATTCGAGAATGCATATTAATAAATTTTGATAGTTTTAAAGGTTCAATATAATAAACTAATATATATTGATAATTTGAAAGTCCAAACATTAACCCCATTTTTCAAGTGTGGAAAATTGATGTTTCTCTCTTTTTTTTTTTTTTTTTTTTTTTTTTTCAAACCTAGATATGGGAACCAAATTCTGCCTTAATTATGTGACGATTAAAGTAGCCTAATATGTTCCTTTTGAAGTCCAAGCCCCGTATAGTTTTGTAAAAAACTTTTTTAAGTTTTTGTCGTAATTAATTAATTGATAATTTCACGTACATATATTAATTTTATTAGACCTTCCAATTGAGATGTCAACTTCTTTTTAGTAAATATTGCATGCAAAAAAAGGAAGGTACTTAGACCAAGTGAAAACTGAAGAAGTTATTAAGTTACTACAACTTTCTTATAAAAAGCCCAAGCTTTTATAAAACCCTTGGTGATTAATATATGAAAGAAATAGTTAGCGAGTTAACAGGAAACATATATAAGACAATAATTGCATGACTACATATTAATTATACTGTGGTATATGGTTTGAAATTCCATAAATCTATACTAGCTTAGTGTGTACGTAACTTCTCTGACTTAACAGAGATCGTGCTGAGGCCTATATATATATATATTTTATACGTACGCATGTAAGCTGATGGTTTGGGTGCATATATAATTAACTTGATTGTTAAGTTTTATCATCTATCTTTATCATAAATTTGATGTATTTAATTATTTTAGTGACCCATTGCAAGATCTTGCCTGAAGCTTTACAGGCATGAACTAGACAAGGTTATTTATATATATGTAATGAAATTGAAGCTAATAAAACTCTATTACTATATAATTCCAAGCGATTAGATATGCATGACAAGATGGGAATCAACCTTACAGAAGCAATACACGAACTAACGTTCTGATTTGTGGAAAATCTTGCCAAAGTAATATGTTATGCTATCGTGACCTCATTGATGTAGAATTATGTTTGGAGGCAGGTAACATCACCGAGAACGAGTACTTTGACACGAAATCGATCCTTTTTTTTATTAATTTGGTGTCCATGCGTTCCACTAATTTCCACGGGATCCTGCACGGCGACTTAAATCAATAGGTGTTGGAAATAATTTAGTTTTACTGCCTCATGCCCACAAAATTGTTAAGAGTAAATAGACAAAATCATGGCCCTGGCTGATGATCAAAAACGGGGCCGGCCGGGGATCGAGAATTCATTAGAAATTGGATATAAAATTACACACGTGAAGTGACTTGCACGTGTTAGTGGGAAGTAGTACGTATGTTATCCCATGTTGATGGCTTACGATATTGGCCGATCAGAGAATTATTGAAACGAGACAGACAAGTGGCATCCATACAATGGTTTGTAGATCACTTCGGATTTGGTCCATTGCATCCATACTATATATATATATATATAGTACTACTGATCTTAAGTCAAAAGAATCATGTTTTTCGTAGGGGGCTTTTTAATTTGTATTCAATAATTAAGAGACAGCTAGCAACGACGAAGCACGTACGTCGTAAGTTGTTTTTTCGTTCCTCTCGTTATTAATCCTTCCTAATTTGTTTTTTTCTTCCCTTTGTTTGTCCAAATAAACCTATGCCAAACGGGATCATGTGGTGGATAACACGTGATGGAACAGCATATATAGCTGTATGCATAATTTTTGTATTTTTGTATTTAGCTGTATGCATAAATGAACGCGACGTGCATGTCCCTTATCTGTATATATAGGATAGATTGGACTTCTATAGGCTCGTAATGGCATTGATTGTGTGTTATGGACGCGTATTATTGTTGTGATAAAGATCGAGATAAGGTATATTCCCCAGAGATCATTTCAAGCATTATTTGTATTTAAGGGTAAGTGTGATAGCTAGCATTGACAATTTGAGGCAGCAAAACCCGAGTAATGAGGAGCAAGCTGGATGATAAATTGGAAAACAAGATTAATTTTAAAAGATTAAGGCGCGCATTCATTAATTAACAATTCTATTGGTCAAAAGTGACTTCGTTTTGGTGTTATTGGCGGAATGGTTTCTTAAATGACATGATGGGGGACGTACGTGTAAGCAATTCTAAACTCGGAAAAATGAAACATTCTCAGAAAACGTTTTCAGTCTGAACCTAGCTAGTAATTTTTCTTCTTCTTCAAAGAAGAAGTCCTCCTGGTCGATTTTAAGTGGGTCCTGCAATACTAGAAGTCTAGACTGGCCTCCTAGAGGTTGGTCTAGTGATTGAACTGAAGTTACTGAACAGTGAACACAACCATTCAGTAAAACTAGGTACTTTGATATATGTTTGCATGCTCTGTAGAGTACTTAAAGGAAGGCAAGATATATGCAGGGACTGCACTTAATTTTTGGCTGAGCACTGACCCGAAGTCGTAATGAAACAAAGGATACAATTGATCAAGAACCTTGTTCAAATCGCGTGGCGGGCTTGTCTGCGGGTCGTATCAGGGGCATTTCTGCTGTCTGCATCCACCGAAAGCTTGCAGTACAACAGCCTCCGAAGACATGCATCATGCATGTACGCAGATTCAGTGATCATATGATTAACATCACTAGAATATGTACCACAAGAGAAAAGCATGGATGAAGAGAGGAGGGGACAAAAGGAAATAATTTCGACAAAATAGTTTCAATCCTGTTCATAATTCTCTCATTTCAAAAGGTGTTTGGTTATATGGTGACAGTAAAAAATGGTATGGGGAATATCCAGAATTATGTTTATTAAAGCATATATATGATTGAAGCTTTTGAATAACAAAAGAGTTCAATTCCTTTTATGGTTTTCTGATAGTAAATTGTTTTCGAGGATAAGTTTCAAATTAGAACTGTTTTTTCAAGAAAAACTGTCTAGAACTAGAAGCTGCATGCTCTTGAAGATACTTTCCGTCATTGATTTTCTTCTTTCTTTAAGCTTAAAAATAGATAGTGCTGTCCAAGAAACAGAGATCAAAAAACCTTTGAGTTCTTGAAAAGTCATTACATGTGAGAGCATAATGATAAAATCAGCATGCTTGAATCTGCTGAAAGTTATCATGCAGTGTATGCATGGCATCATGATTTATGGAAGCCATTATAAGCATATAATAAGTGCGACACCTTTGTTTCTTGGTCCATTTATTTAGCATTGATATGTACATTTTATCATGATGATTCACAGCACCACCAGTTTAAAAGGAAAACCAATATGGAAAAGAAAGACATGATGGGTTTTCGTTCTTTATTTTTTCAAATTAAAATTTTCCTTTAAAGTTCTTTATAAATTTGGACAAAAGGGTTGATTAGATGTAAGTGACATCGAAAGCTTAAACGTATTTCCTGCTAACAAAGAAAGTCCTCACCTACAACCCCTCTCTCTCTCTCTCGTTTTTTTTTTCTCAGCACTCTCTCTCTCTCTCTCGCTTTTCTAGGAGTGCTGGTAGGGTGTCTTCTTTGAATAGACACTTGCATTTCTCACTCTATCAAGTCCATGGCACTTGGCAGGTTTGCCAAAGAAACACAAAAGATGCTCTTATTGTGGCCATGTAGGCTGTAGTCCCGGCCTCTATCCCAGGTTTAAACATCAAAGGGATAGAATTTGATCAGTCACATCGTATTCTAGGAGGCAGGCAGACAGACGCGTAAGCAGGGCAGAACCAAGCCATGGCGGCCGCCGTGGTTGGCTTCGCTCAAAATAAATTTCAACATGCAATATTTTTTTATAAATAGGTTGGCTTGGGCCTGCCATGGTTGAGCTCAGGCCCATGGCAAAATAAATTTCTACATTTATTTGTTGTTTTTTCATGACCTACACGCACCTTTTTTTTTCTCTCTCAACCCCCTCTATTAGATTTTCTCTCACGCTGCTGAAGCCAGAAACACATTGTTTCAATTTTTTAACCTTTTATAATTCTATTTGTGCCTCTCTCAAGTCTCAGGGCATCTCTCAGATTTTCTTTCTCACAAACACACGACAGCGGCGTTAGCGTACTAGTACCAGTGCGATAGTGCCTCTCTCGCTCTCTCTCAAGGCTTAGCGCCACTAGCTACCACCTACTGTCGCCGCCCAGGTATGACTTTCAGCCTTTCCTTCCCCTTTTCTCACTTCTCTAAATCTGATCCTCTCTATCCCTCAGGCTTCATTTATCATATTTTCTCTGCCCCACCGTGTAGCCACCGTTGTCCGCTGCGCCACAGACCTCTTGACTCTTGTCCACTCCTAAGAGGTAATAAAATTATAAATTATGTTGGATTTGATAATTTTGATTTTGAAGGGTTGATCAATATCCAATTCTGAATGATCTTTTTTGGGTGAAATTGTGAATTTAAGTGCATTTTTTTGTGAATTAATTTATACTTATATTTTGAAATTGTTCAGTTTATAATTATCTTATCTTGTGAATTGTATGAATGTATGATTGAGATTTGAGAATTTGAGATTGAGAATTTGTAATTATCTTGAATTATGTTTTGATTCCAAATTAGGGCACGTTAGACAAATTTAATTATATATAAAATAGAATTATTGCATTTTAATTTTTCACCAACATCTTTTTTTTTGTCATTGTCTAGAAATAGTTGCAGGTTCTCTATTTAATTTTAGATGGTTCGGTATACTTGATTTATTTAGCTATACATCTTAGATAGTTAATAATTTGCGAGAAATTATTTGATTGATTTAGCTATATATCTTACAAATGCATTGTCACAAGCTTTACATCGAAAGAATCAAGACATTGTTAATGCTATGAGTTTGGTTAGAGTTGTGAGGGAACGGTTGCAGAAGTTGAGGGAGATAGGATGAGATGAATTTTTTGAACAAATCAAAACATTTTGTCTGAATAATTCTATCAATGTGCCCAATGTAGAATATATTATACCAACTTGCAATCGTTCGAGGCGTGGAAGGCAAACAATTACTTATTTGCATTATTTTCATGTAGAAGTGTTTTGTCAGGTTATTGATTTAATTGCTCAAGAGATAAATGATCGTTTCACAGAAGCAAGTACGAAGTTACTTTTTTGCATAACATGTCTTGATCCAAGATACTCATTCTCAACATTTGATCTTGATAAGTTATGTCGTCTTGCTGAGTTTTATCCAGATTATTTCTTAACAACGGAGAAGTTGTTTCTTAGAGATCAGCTTGACACGTACATTAGAGATGTTAGATTGCATGATGCTTTTTCTGGGCTTCAAGATATTGGAGGTCTTGCTGTAAAGATAGTTGAGACCAGAAAGAATATTTTGTATCAACTAGTTTATACTTTATAGCTTATTGAGTTGATATTGGTCTTACTAGTTGCAACTGCAACTGTTGAGAGAGTGTTCTCTGCCATGAAGATTATCAAGACTGATTTGAGTAATAGGACGAGAGATAACTGGATGAATGATTGCATGATAGTGTACATCGAGCGAATTTTTTTTGAAACTATAGAGAACGAAGTCATTTTGCAACATTTTTCAGAAGATGCAGAAACGCAGGATTCAATTGTTCACTCTCAATCATTGTACATAGTACGATATGTGTATTTCAATATGTTTAATATTTTTTAGTATTTAATTTTTGATATTGTAATTCTAAGATAATTTTTAACATTACATATGAAAAAAATTCAGTTATTTTACTTTAAAAGTTCGTTATGGTTAACTTCTAATACTGGTTCCGTGCGCATAAGAATAGTTGGAATAAAAAATCAGAACAGGGTATAAACCATCATTGATCAGAGTTGCGATGCTTATTGGTTTGGCCAATTGTTTAAAGGCCCCCGTCCCTACCGCGGCTACCAGTCACAATTCTATCATACAAGAGTGATTCTAAGAAAATTAAGAAAAAATTGAATGGACGCGTGGGAAACTTTGTTGGTTCAGTTCTTTTGTCTAAGAGCCGCTTATTTCTGATCAGAACAATATACAGCAGTGGTCCAGTGGAGGAAACCAAGTAAAAAGTCTAGCCAAGAGCCCCTCGTGATTCTCTAGTCTTAAATGTGGTGAAACAGGATAGGCAAAAAGAGGGGGCATTTTGAGATGGATTTAACCATTTCCTGTCCTAATCGCTTCCTTTTGACTTTGCTAAAATTGAAAGAAACTAAAAATATCATATTTTAGTTGGGGGGAAAGAAAGACACGACCTGGGTGCGAAGAAAAGTACTCTGGAATTTTTGATCAACTGGGTTTTCTTAAGTCATAGAACCTAATCCATAAGATTAGTAACTTATTGCTTAATTAAAGGGAACAAAAGAAAAAGCCAGCCGTTGATTTTAACTAGCTGCTGCTACTATTTCGGGTTTTATAATAATTCAGATTAGTAATTATGAGAAAATCCCCTTGCACAAATCAAATACTATCATTGTGTTAATGATTATGAAATGGTGAGAAAAAAAAAATCAATAGATTTTAAAATTATTATTTCTACTTTTTGAATTTGTAAGGTCAATGACATCCGCAAGCAGTCGCAGATGTCTAAGGTTGTGTTTGTATGTTAAAATTTTAAGGTATTGAATTTGATGAAAAAGTGACGAGGGAGATTATTTTTAATATTTGTTATAATGAAAAGTAATGATGTGATTGGAAAATAAAGATTATATTGTAATTTTTTATTGTGTTAAAATTTTAGTCAGCAAACTCACCGTAAAAATATGATCCACGTAGAGCTCTCATATAATATAAACAGTAAAGTGAGAAAAAAAAAGCTTACTTTATAAAGTACTGTGAGAGTATTGGGCCCAAAGCCTGCTTGAAAACCTCTTCATAATCCTCAGCGTGCGCTCAAGCCCAATTTCTTGTTCTTGTAGTTCACCCAGTTAGCCTAGTACATTGTAGGATGGAAAACTGTTGCAGCCAGTTCTGGGTTTCCGCTGAACATCGGACCAATCTTATGATCAGCTAAAGTCCGCGGCTCGAGGCCCCATCAGTATGGCCCTACATTTATATGGGCCGAGATATTATCTGGGCCGTGCTTACCCAGAGCGTTGTGGTTGGGTAGAATCTAGATAGGCTACGCCCCGGGAGCAATATATTATATATTTAACTCTGGAATGTTCATTTAATAAAAAAATGGTAAGATTTTTTAAATTTTAATAGAATTATGAATATTGATGTATATTCAAGTTTTATATATTTTTAAATAAAAATTAATTAAAACTATTTAATTTTTTTAAAATTTATAAAAAGTTATAAATATAAATAATTTGATTAATTTATTTAATAAAAAAATTTGGAAAGAGAATATTTGTTATATTTTTTTTAAAAGATATTAAAATTTATGTGAAAAGTTAGGTAAGAAATATATTAATATTTGTGTAAATTTTTTTAAGATTTTAGATCTTCTTTTTATAGATTTTATTATATTTTAAAATATGCTTAAAACTTAACTTACTATTTAAAAAAAAAGTTGGACTGTGTATTTTATTTTCCCTTGAGCTACATGTTCTGTCTTGTTAATTTAACCGACCGAATAGAGAACGAAGACTTTGAATCGCAAAAGTTGAATAGAACAACTGCACAAGCCACGAGGAAAGTCGAACTGAAAAACAGAGAGGTAAGGACTGAAAATTTGAAATTGACCGGATTGCAAAATTTTCACATGCATAACAATAATTGGATTGAAGTCTCTTGTATTAGTTGGGCAGCCTTCGAACATTTTACCATTCCTTTTGTCTGATTCTGCACCAAAGAATGATTAGAGCAAAAGCTATCTTTTAGATTTCGCTGAGAATTATCTAGAAAAAAAAAAAAGATTTCGCTGAGAATAATTTGTGTGGGGTTAACGGTATTCAAGGATTTAGAGGAAATTGAGGTACAGTTCATAAAAACAATTTGATTGTTAAAAATCTGAAGCAGTTTATCCAAGGATCGTCAATCCTCAGGAGCTAAGCAGCCGTGCTTGTTTGTGTCCAGGTTGACTTGCCCAACCTGGTTTTCACTTTTCATAACTCTATCTCGGTTTAACCTTCCGAACCGGAGCTCACTCGCCACACTCGCGCGCAGGAAATTGTAGCTCATGGATTCAGACAAGGAAGAGTTTCTCAAGGAATTCGGTGCGGATTATGGTTACCCCAACGGTCCCAAGACGATCGATGAAATCAGAGCCACTGAGTTCAAGAGATTAGATGGTCAGATTTTCTTCTTCTTTTTAGTTTTCATTTTGGATTACAAATAGTGTTATTCTTTTCAGCGAAGTTGCTCTCTTCTTTTGTTTTTTTGTTTTGTTTTTTGTATGGTCTTGGTCTCTGTAGACGATCGATTTAGCTCAACTGGTGGTAGTTGAGTAGCTTGGTTGTTTATTTCCGTTGTTTTTGGTTTGAAGTTTTGGAAAATGGTAGGTCTTGTATACTTGGATCATGCTGGTGCTACTTTGTACTCCGAGCTACAGATGGAGGCAATATTCAAAGACCTCGCCACTAATGTGTATGGAAATCCTCGTATCCTGTAATGCAGAGTTACAACGTTTCTTTTCTGCTGAAGTTTGCAGTTGTCGTCCATTGTGACGACTCATCCCTTTCTTGGTTGCTTCTCCTGAGTTTTTTTTTTTTTACCCTTTTTTGCGTTTTCCTCCTGTTTGATAGAAGCATATATGTATTTTGAAAAACTTAAACTTTGCCACCCTAAAGTGCCCCTCATTTGCAATTTGCCCCCAAAACTACTTCCTTGGAAATTGAACCCCCTTAAACTACCACATTTTTGCAATGCCTAAAAATATAACCTTTGAAATTGTGCCACGTGATATAGATTTTATCTATTTTAACAGTGAGATCTTCAATTGGGGGGTAAATTGCAAAGTAGTCGCCGTATGAGAGCGCTAATTGCCAAGAATGGTAGTTTAGAGAGCAAAGTTCAAATGAGGTGGTAATTTAAGGTGGTAAAGTTAATTTTTCCTTGGTATTTTTTATTCTTCATGGTTGCATGTCATCGAGTGAGATTCCTTAATTCGAACCTAGATAGCCAAAGTGACTCCAGCTCTGCTACTTTTGATATGGTGAGGGAAGCCCGCCAACAGGTACTATATGTTATCTTTTGTGACCTGTGATGTCTTTCAACATGATTTTGTGAACTTCAGACTCCAGCTTTACCTCTGCTGTATTAGAACAGTTCTTAAACTATTTCACAAAGCGTGTTTTTAAAGTTACCTGGGGAGATCAAAGGATACTTTGAAAAAATGTTATTTGTTTTCAGTATTGTCAATTAGTAATCGTGACTAAGAGTTTTTCTCCATTTCTAATGTGTAAGCAAGTGATATTCTGTTGCAAGTTTTAAGATTTCCAGGAGCTGTTGAATGGCCTTTTTTTTTACTGTCTTACCCAGGTCCTCGATTATTTCAATGCATCTCCAAAGGACTACAAATGCATATTCACTTCTGGGGCAACTGCAGCGTTAAAGCTGGTTGGGGAGGCCTTTCCATGGAGCTGCCAGAGCAGTTTTATGTACACGATGGAGAATCACAATAGTGTACTTGGGATCAGAGAGTATCCTCCTATTAGCTTCTCTAGTTTTTTTACAATTTCACCTCAATGACCACTTCTGCCAAGTTATTGTTTAACCTTCCTAAGTCCTCATCCCTTGCGAAATTGTTGGTCATCCCTCATTAGCGAACCTTCCTAAATCCTACATTAGTGACAACCTTATTTCAAATTTCTCTAAATTAGATTGTTATTTCTACTCCAAGCCATCACAAAATGAGAAGTTGCAGTCGCATTTTGGTTTATTGTCCAGATCTATGTGATTGGCTATATTTGGAAGGAAAATACGGAGACAGTTTGAAACTACCAATTGATGAGTTTATAGATGCTGGCAGCAGGAACCCAGTTTTAGGTTGCACTGTTTAGGTAGAGCAAAATGGAAAATTTGAGGCATCAGTTGCTATTTCTAAAGAAAAGTTGTCTATGTCATCTACTGTTTGCTAGGGTTGCAAATGAGCCGAGGCATTAGGAGTAGGTAGACCTCATCTATTTGTTTAGTGGACAGATAAGGAAGCTCAAGCTTGATTTTGTGCTTATATCATAAAATAGCCAAGCATGAGCGAATATGTGAACAGGATGCAGAAGTTTTTGTGTCCTGTTGATTATATTGACAATCATGAACTTGATGTTTAGGACTGAGGTGCATCAGTTTATTGGACAATTCACTTGTGTTACTTGTTCAGGAAAGAGTGTGATAACTGTGGAAAGAGATATATGCAATAAGTGTAGGTCAATTTTAGTGTGATGTCATATATAATGGTATGATCGAGAGAAGAAGATATATAATGGAATGATTGCGAGAGGTTAATTATCTTCTTCTCTCCTTTCACCAAACCCTAATCTTTTCATTACTGACCTTGGATATAGAGCTATCTGGTGATTCTGCTCATAGTTATGTCTCTTTCTAGGCTGTTTGATATCAAGGAAAACCGCTGTTCTGTCCCTTTTGTACATATTTAGTAAACGAACCACAGTTTCTTTAGGATCTGATACTATACGTTTTTTTGTTCTCCCTTTTAATTTCATGTCTGTTCAATCCTTATAAATATTTAGATATGCCCTCAGTCAAGGAGCTGCGGCATTTGCAGTAGATATTGAAGACTCTGTGAATCATGGAGTATCTAGAGGCAATGTAAAGCCTTTCAGGTTATCCCAGCACCAAATACAAAGGAGAAATGATGCAAGAATCCGTGGGAATGAGTCAGCAGGTGAGTTAGAAGTTAATAAGGCACACATCTAGCGTTCCATCTCAATCTTGCAATAAATGGTTTATAAGCCTAAAGCATAGAAGTTTTACATGGTTTTAATTATTCTGATGGTCTCAAATAGTTTATGAATTGTTAAATGTTTCTTAAGACCTTTTCCAAACTCCAAACCTTTGCACAAACTTGGAACTTAAGTTGACTTGTATAGAAACTTCTTTATGACTTCTACTATTCCATTAGGTGAAGTACTTCTTTCTTTGCATTTAGATTGTGGCCCCCAACATTCTTTGATTTGTTATTTCACTGTATCAGTAGTACTTAATTTTGTCTATTCTCTCTGTCTCTCTCCCTCTCTCTCACTCTCTCGCTTTTCAATTTGTCATTTCCTTCTAGTTTTTATATATCTGTTGGAATCTTTTGAGAAATTTTTTTTAATAAGCAAATCAATCTTATTAGAAATAAGGAAGACAGTACAAGAGACTATACCGAAATCACTAGTTCAAACAAGCAAGAAAACTAAGAAAATCAGCAAAGAGACCATCTAACAACGCATCAGCCCAACAGAAAAGAGAAAATAACATAAAACCCTGCAACTTGACCAAGGACAAAGAACAGCTATCAAAACATATATTGTTCCTTTCCCTCCAAAGGCTACACAAATACAAGCGGGAATCAATCTCCAAATAGATTGAGCAAAGGGGTTAGTGAACTTCCTTTCCCAACTCCACAACACATTCACCACATTCTCAGGCATCACACAACAATAATTGACAATGATGAGAACATGGTTCCAAAGCCCATGCGCCACGGAACAATGAAGAAGCAAATGGTGAACCGATTCTCCATCACACCGACAAAGATAACACCAATCAGCGATATACACTCCCCTTCTACGAAGATTATCAGTTGTAAGGATCCTCCCATGTGAAGCCTCCCACACAAAGAAGGAGACACTCAAAGGGCATTTCGTCCTCCACACGCCTTTCCAAGGAAAAGACGAACTATTGCTACCAATAATACAAGTATACATGGATTTCTCCGAAAAAACCCCATCCTTAGATTCCTTCCAACACAATTTGTCTTCCTCTCTTCTCCCAATTTCCAACCCTTACAAAAGGGAATATAAAGCCAAAAAATCCTCCAACTCCCAATTGTTTGCAGATCTAACAAAAGCAACACTCCACGCCACAAACCCATTGTTCTCCACCAAGCATTCCTCCACCGAAGCCTCCTTGTGGCGAGCCAACGAGTAAACAACCGGAAACACACAAGACAACGGTCTATCACCGCACCACACATTATGCCAAAATCTAACCCGATCTCCATTACCCACCAAAAATCTAATATGGTGACTAAAGACATCCCAACCTTTGCTAATGAATCGCCACAAACTAACGTCATAAGGTCCCCGGCAAGGGGGAGTCCTCCAACCACCCCACGAACACCCATATTTAGCAACAATAACCACCCTCCAAAGCCTATCCCTCTCAAGAGCAAAGCGCCAAAGTCACTTGGACAGAAGGGCCTTATTAAAAGCAACAATGCTACGAAGCCCCAACCCCCAATGCTGAGCTAGAGAACACACCAAGTCCTAATTCATAAGATGAAACTTATGCGCACTCTCATCATAACCCCAAAGGAAATCTCTCTGAATCTTCTCCAACCTAGTTGCCACCGCAACCGGAATAGGAAACAATGAAAGGAAATAAATGGGGAGACATGAAAAAGTAGACTTGATGAGAGTAAGTCTACCCCCTTTAGACAAATATAACCCCTTCCAACCCACCAATCTCCTCTCCATCCGTTCAAGAATCCCATCCCACATGTGAACACATTTGAAACTAGCGCCCAAAGGAAGACCGAGATATTTCATAGGCAACGAGGATGCGCCACAACCCAAAATACCAACAAGCTCCTGAGTGTTATGAACATTACCAATGAGAATAACCTCGGACTTAGACAAGTTAATTCGAAGTCCAGAGATAGCCTCAAAGCACAAAAGAAGACATCGAAGATTCCGAAAATGACTCACCTCCGCTCCACACAACACCAAAGTGTCATCCGCAAAAAGCAAATGAGAGATACTCACACCCCCCCTTGGGCCACCACCCACCTCCAAACCCTCCAAACCACCATGTTCCACCACTCGCCCCATCATGCGGCTGAAAGCTTCCATAACAATGACAAACAAAAGGGGGGAAGGGGATCTCCCTGACGTAACCCACGAGAGCTACTAAAAAAGCTTCCGGACATCGATTGACAAGCACCAAGAATTTCACTGAAGACAAACGAACAAGATCCATCTACACCATTTTTCTCCAAAACCACACCTATGCAGCATATACAAAAGGAACTTCCAGTTAACATGATCATAGACCTTCTGAATATCCAACTTACACAACATTCCAGGCACTCCCGACCTTAACCTAGAATCAATGCACTCGTTGGCGATATGAACTGAATCCAAAATCTGCCTACCTCCCAACAAGCTTGAAAGAAAGCGATAGAGAACCCGTTTGGACCCGAAGTTTTGTCACCATTAAGACTATGCACAACCCCGGTCACCTCCTCCACATCAAAAGGTTTTTCAATCCACTTCGTCTCTTCCTCCAAAATGCAATCAAACTCTAACCCATTCAATGAGGGACGCCACTCAAACGGTTCCGTGCATAAGGAAGAAGAGAACTCCACTATCTTCTCAGAAATCCTCGAAGAATCCTCCACCAATTTCCCTTCCACCACCAAGCTCGAGATCGAGTTTGCTCTCCTATTAGAATTCGCAACACTATGAAATTTTTTTGTACATCTGTCTCCCTCCTTGAGCCCAAGGGCTTTAGAGAACCTCCAGCTAACTTCCTCCAAATCAATCATATTATTCAGCTCACTGGAAATCTCCACCTTCCTATCCAATCTCGCAGCATCAAGGCTACCCCCCTCATCCAATCCATCCAAAGACGCAAACTCAGTCAACAGAGCCGATTTTCGAATGTTCGAATACTTCCCGATTCCACACTTTAAGATCCAATTTCAGTGCTTTTAATTTGGAAAAAAAGCACAAAACTGGGAGACCCCCTAAAGTTATAACCCTGTCACCACTCATTAACCATATCAACAAACTCATCCACTTTGAGCCACATGTTCTCGAAGCGGAAAGGCTTTTTAAGGCCACCAAATCTGCCACTTTCCAACAATATCGGAAAAAGATCCGACAACAAGTGGGGAAGTCTCCTTTGAATCAGCTCCGGATACAACGACTCCCAACTTGGGCTAACGAGAAAACAGTCAATCCGAGACCAATACTAAAGGGATCTACCGTTTGACCAAGTGAAAGACCCACCTGTTAAAATAAGATCCACCAACTCCAACTCGGATAAATATCCGAAAACTCCATAATGGCACTCCTAACAACTCCCTCCCGAACGCTCACTGGGGAATCGAGTCACATTAAAATTACCACCAATGCACCAAGTAAGATTCCACCAACTATAAACTCCAGCCAACTCATCCCACAAAAGCCTCATACATCCATCGTCGTTGTGATCGTAAACCCCCGAAAATAACCACTGAACCCCATCATCAACATTCTTAAAAACTAAAGAGATGGAAAAAATCGCAACGCAAGACTCAAGGTCTATGTGCACACTAAAATTTTAACACAATAAAAATCTTTAATATAATCTCTTTCTCCCCATCACATCATTACTTTTCACTATAATAAATATTTAAAATCATCTCTCTCCACGTTTTCATCAAATCCAATACTCTAAAATTTTAACCTCCCCAAAATTTTAACACAAACACAACCTCAATCAGCTCCATGCATCGAGAATCCCAAAGGCACAACACCCCTCCCGACGCACCATCAGCCTCGAAGCAACACCAACTCACATGGGGCCCACTCCACAAACATCTCACCAAGGCACGAGACACCACCACAATTTTTGTCTTCTGAAGGCACACCAAATCAGCCTTCCACCCTCTCAACAAATTATCCACTCTTTTGCACTTCTCCCTATCATTCAACCCCCTCAATAAATTTTCCTTGTGTTCCAGAAAATGATGGTTTATTCCTTTTCCACCTAATAATTTAGTTTTGGAAACTCTCGTTTCTCTATTTTCTCTGCTTTCCTTAATTTTTGTTCTTTCCCAAATAGACAATGCTATTCGTCATATCAGTTGCCAACTGCAGTAGACCCTTATGCAACTATTCCTCGATGAGAGAAAGGGGGGGGGGTGTCCTTGTGAGCCTTAGCTTCTCTTGGATTGCAGAAGTCTACGCCTTTTCGAAGCAACTATTTTTCTGGTTTTTGTAGAACCAGATTCTCCACTAGTAGTTTATGTATTATTGTTTTAGTTTTGTTTGGAGTCTTGTTTAGCTGTTGGAAAGTTCTATTTACTGGGAAGTCCTTGCTTGTAAGTTTTCATGCCTTGAAGCCTCTACAAAGATTCTTCTAGGTGACAATTGTGGGAGTTCTTAGTCAGTTTCTATGAGATCTTATTTCTCCTTTTTTTTGATTTTATATTCCTGCCCTGCTATTCAGTCTTCATAACAATGACTGACCTATCTTCGGAAATAAATCTCATCCTTAAAACCTTACCATCTGTTCCAGACCCCAACCTTTATAAACTATAAATCATTAGCATATTATATTGTACTTGACTTAGTTTTATAGAAAATGTATTATACTATTGTTGAAAAATGATATGTGCTTGAGAGTTCAAAATCAAGTACTCATTTGTCACAGTCTCACTTTAGTTTTGTCACACGCTTTACCTAATGCAGGCGATGTATATAACTTATTTGCCTTTCCTTCGGAGTGCAATTTCACGGGTTTGAGATTTAGTCTTGACTTGGTGAAGATTATCAAGGAAGATTCAGAAAGAATTTTGGAAGGCTCTCAACTTTCCAAGTATATTACACACCATGTTATACATCCTTTTACATGTCCCTTTCTAAATCTGATGTCCATAATGGGATAACTTCGATTTGAGGAACTGATTTGGGTATGACGTCTGATGCATGAAGTCACTGTTAATCAGTATATTTTGTGTTAGGGAATTTGTGAGGAGCTTGTGGCCCATTCCATGCCTGTGCAACGAAGCACATGATATTTATCCTGTCTTTGACTCTGTCTCTCTTTTCACGTTCCCTCCACCCCACCCTAATTACCTATGGATGTTTTTGTTCTTTCAATTGGTCCAATGATTTCCCTGGCAGACGAACTTATTTGCAATGAACTGTTTGCTATTGTGGGTGGCTATATGCTGTCAACTATTTTGAGTCCTACATATGTAATGAACTCTTTTTTTTTTAACCAGATTATCTAAATTTACATCATAGAGTTCAGGATAATTTCCCACTATATCCACCGGTTTTCAATATTTCAATATAATTTTGATGTGTTGTCACAATCATTGGAACAATTGGTTATTGCTTCTGATTTTTTCGTTCTAAGTGAAAATAGACATGAAGGGTACCTAAAATTGTGAGACTATGTTCAGTCCTAGATTCAAGAAAAGGAGATGATTCGGCTTGCTAAGAGAATGGATAATGTCAGACAGAAAAACTTGAGGTGGCTTTTACAGCCACAAGTCTTATTGACCCCTTTTGCATAATATTTGTTGAAGGTGTGTATGCCAACAAGTGCTTGAAACTTAGGTTCGAAATGTTGTCGCGATTTTGCTTTTCTATTTTAAATGTGGTCATGATTGTTAGCCTGTTTTGCTGTTATCGCTGTGCATTTGGGTAATCGAAATGATGGCTCTTCTGTAGTTTGCTTTTTTTTCAAATTGATTTCAATGATTCGAATCATTCAGTGATTGCAAAATGTTCTCCTTTTATTTCCTAATAGTGGTCGCTGGATGGTTTTGATTGATGCGGCAAAAGGAAGTGCGACACAAACACTAGATTTGTCAAAGCATCATGCAGATTTTGTTGTCATCTCCTTCTATAAGGTTGATGTGTATAATTGGAACATAAAATTCATCTATTAGAAACTAGTACCTTCAGGTGTTAATTTAGTCTCCAAATTGATTCTGCACAGCTATTTGGCTATCCAACGGGACTTGGAGCTCTCATTGCCCGAAATGGTGAGCCTTGATGCTGAAAGACTTATATTTGTTTGATGTATAATTCTGGGACTGTTTAAAAAAGGATTGTTTCCCCTAAGTGTGATTCTTTCCTATATATTGCATAAGATATCAAGCACCAGAAATTTGTTATATTGAGTTCTCAAAATTAATTCATTTGCTCTTCATTCCAATTATTAATAGTACAATATGCATGTTTCAAATGCTTTCTGCTAAGAAGAGCTGATGTGGTACAAGGGACTTGTCTGGATGGCATTTGGAAGGCATGATATAGGCATACTTTGAGTCCCATATTAGGTGTATAAGCAACTACTCGGAACTTCCAGGTGATGAATCATTTTTGGGCATTATGTAGACATGCCTAGTGCTTGGTGCATTGGGACAAATGTTTCGGAGACAACTTAGTAATGTCATGTGGCACGAGACAAACCTATCAGAGACAACTTAGTGATGTCATGTGACATTAGGATATCGTAATGCAGCTTGGATCTTCACAATTGATAGATTGGATTGTGAAAGCTTTGGATTTGTTTGGATTAGATTGTGAAAGCGTTGTATGGACATTTGTTAAGTTTCATATTGGTTGTGGACTAGGTGAACTGGGCTATGTAAATCACTACAGGGAACTACAGTAGGTGCCTATTCCTTTAAAAGAGTGTAACAGCAATGTAACTAATGCTTTTCCAAATCGTGATTGCAGAGTTGTTGTATTGTTTTGTTCCTTTAGAATTAATGCAAACGTAGTAATATTTGTGATAGGCCCGTAGGTATCCATGATTACCACTTAGAACTCCTGCAATATGGTTTTAGTAATATTTTTCATTTTCTGTATAAAGAAAACCGTTGCTTTATAAGTTGTATTTTTAGCATTTAGTTGCTTGCAGTATTTTATTGTTTACTTCATTATTTATCGGTACTCTCTCATTTTACCAATTCTGCTGATGATTCAAAGAACTATCCTTACAATCTCTCTTGCTGATGGTGTATATACTTGATTATTTTTTGTCTTTGAACTGGAATCCATTGTTTATAGTGCTTAAATTTAAATGTCTGGGTGCTTTAGAAAATGGGATTTTATTAGGTTTATTGATTTTTGAGGGACTAAAATGTTGTTCCTAATTTCTATTGGTGATTAATCTTATGCTGCAGATGCTGCAAAGTTGTTGAAGAAAACCTACTTTAGTGGAGGTTTGCGCTTAGAAGTTATTTGCAATAGCTCCTCATGGTTGTTAGATTTTTCACCCTAAGAGCTTTGTAGGCACAGTTGCTGCCTCAATTGCCGACACTGATTTTGTGAAAAGAAGAGATGGGATTGAGGAACTGTTTGAGGATGGGACCGCTTCATTCTTGAGCATAGCATCTATTCGTCATGGGTTCAATATTCTAAATTCCGTAACTATATCTTCAATCTCCCGGTATGTTGGTGATAATTAAAATGGCAGTCTGTATTTGTTTAACTAACTTCGACATGTCTCTAAATTGTATATTTGACCCTTAATAGAAGGGGGTGGGGGGTGGGGGGGAAATCTCATGACCATCACATTTTATCCCGTAAATATACAGTAATAATTTCTTTGGGACTTTGCTCAACATTTACTTTTGCTGGAGATATAACAGTCATCTTTGTCATGTATGGAAGTTCAGGATGACATACAACTTTTGGTTAACATATTGTTGGAATGGAAAATGGGTGGGAGGAAGAGACTTCCGTTTACAGCAGTAATCTATGACAAAAAGTTCTCTCTCTCTCGCACTCCATCACTCTCTCTCCCTACGTGAGAGGGGGAGAGAGAGATAGGGAGAGGGAGAGGGAGAGAGAGAGCTGAAAGTATATGGATATAAAAAATCTAATAGATTTCTTGCTTTTTTTTTTTTTTTTTGGTTAAGCCATACTTCATTGAAAGAACGAACCAAAAACGAAAATAGAGTCAACGAGGGAATACCCCCAAGGGAAATTAACAAAAAGCTCCAGATCACAGGGAACACTCCCCTCAAAAAGAGAGGAGGCAGTAATAGATTTCTTGCTTCAACTGTGAAAGATATACTTTTTGTGTTCTATGTTCAAATGAAGGAAAAAAGAAGGAAATATAGGGACACAACAAAACAAAATGAAAGAGTTGAAGGTAAAGGACCTAAAGCATAGGGCGTTACAGTAGTATGATACACTTAGAAATTAAGGACTTTTATTATCAATTCTTACATTCTCATTGCTGCTTGGTGCTCCTTCTTTTCCTTGGTCTGTCGATTGAATATTCTAAATTAATGCTTGAGGTTATAAAGTGTACATTATCATTTACCTTTCAGGCATACAACATCTATTACCGCATATGTGAGGAAGATGCTTTTGGCCTTAAGGCATGAAAATGGAGCCAGTGTTTGCACAATTTACAGAAACGATAGTTTGAAGGTTACTTTTGTTACGAAATTCACTAGCTAATCTTGCTTTTCAATGTTGCCACATTCTGCAACACACTCACTTTCTAGTCTTGATTCTGTCTTGAAAGAGTGATGCAAATTTAGAAGGCCACTCAAACCAAATATAACTTGGGAGTATCAATAGGATGTGACGTAGGAGTTCCCTAATTACTACGCAATATGGATTTAGAGTATCAATATGAAACATGGGTAAGACATTTTCGGTCGTTTGGCCATAAGAGTTAGTTAGTATTTTGTTGTATAGGGGATTATGGTTCTTTTAACTTTGGCCCAGCAGCTAGTTATTGGGCTTTAAGATTTTGTTCATGGCTATTATGTGTCAGGTTGGGTCAGTTTTATGGTTGCTTTGTTTTTGGTTTGGGTCCAAGCATCTAGATCCTAATAAGTTGGTCCTCAAGTTTGGCTTGTAGCAGCTAATGTATCTTATGTAGCTATGTTTCTGAAGCTCGTGGAAAAAAATCAAGGTACTTGGTTACATCTTTAATGCATCTTCCACTTGGGTGTGATGTTCAAGGTTCCTAGGTGTGATGTTTAGGGACCTAATGCAATCTTAGGTACTTTTACCTTTCGTTTCCTTCAAACCTGCCCCAACCGCACAGCAGGGGTGCATTATTTTCCTGGTTGTTAGGAATCTATGGCCCCGCACCATATCCGAGATCAGAGCATATCTAATGCTGTAATAGTCCCATATATAAGCTTGGAGGCACCTCTACTTGGCAAGCCGGTTTTCCAAGATGTGAATCTCTAAGCCTATGTGGGTCCATTACAAATGGTATCAGAGCTGGTTGTGGGCTCTTGTGCTACCCCGCCGCTGCGCCTATGGAGTGGCCGACCATGGATCTGGTGGTACAGGCACGACCCTAGTCCGAGGAATAGAAGGCACGACCATGGATCCAGTGGAACGGGCACGGCCCCAGTCCGGTGAATAAAAGCCCCATGGTGCTGGACCAACGTGGGCGTTGGTCTTAAAAGGGTGGTGGTATGTAATAGTCTCACATTGGTTAAGAAACAGATGAAATAACTTTATATAAGCTTGAAGTCACCTCCACTTGGCAAGCCGGTTTTCCAATCATATGTGGGTCCATTACAAATGCACTGAATTAGATGCCAGGGGCATTTTTTTCCAAGACTTTTCTGAGGGCTTCCCCAAATCAATTCTGGTTTAGAGCTGTCCTGCAGCTGTTCCTTGATAGTGATAAGAAATACTGAACTGTTTGTCTTCAAATATTGGGTCGATTTTGACAAGAGAACACTGAGAACAACAAGAAAGGGTGAAGGCTAAAAGATCCTTATTCTTGAGGGAACAAGGAAGTCTTAATTTTCAGAATGCAGGCTCGCTTCCTTTTTGTTTTTGTTTGTGAACATTCCTGTAAGATGGGAAAACTGTGCTCCATTTTCCTTTTTAGTTTGGAGTTCCCAAATACCAGTGTATAAAAGAGAATTTGTTTCGAATGTTTGTCTGTGGATGAGTCAAGTGATTATATGTTACATGTGCATATATATCAACTTAATTTGCACGTGACTTGAGAGTTGTGACATTTCTCTGTCAGGTATGTCATGGATGGGGTCCTATTGTGTCATTCAACTTGAGAAGGCCAGATGGTTCCTGGTTTGGATACCGAGAAGTGGAAAAACTGGCATCTTTGTCTGGAATTCAGTTACGGGTAAATTTTGTTAAATTCCATCATATATTGTTTTATTCCTTCACATCAAAAGATCACCTGTTCGAACATTGAAGATTTTTATTTATTTTTATAGTTATTTTATTTGCATATTTGACTTTTTCTGTATGACCTATTGTTGTTGTTGTTTTTTTTTACACCATCATGAGTGGGAAGATGCATTTGCTTTTGGTTGCAAAAACTATGTAGTTAATTTGGTGACGTAGCTTCTATTTTACTTTGTGGGTCACCTTGATATCACTGAAGCTGTTGTTAAGGAAGATCTGGAGGTTTATTAAGAATGTAAACATTCTTAAGTTTACAAGTTTAAAGTTGTGCCAAAATTAGCTACTCCTTTACTAGGTCAATAACAATATATTAAACTGCTGAACTAGTTTTGATCTGAGGAACTGACAGCCAAAACTATCCATCTGTGATTCCATACTGTTCAGTTTTTACAGATGCATACACAGTGATTGCGAAAAACAATCCACTCTACTAGCTATACCTGGCTTACGTCAAGTTGTCTAGTGGGATTCTTTCTTGATGAATCTGAGGTCATAATTAGATTAGTCTCCAACAAATTGAACCATCTAGTTACAATTTCATCTGGTCCTGTCAGATTTAGCTGGAGAACTCTAGTAGAAAACAGACATGTATCAAGGTTGGCTAGAGGAAGAATGGATTCACAATAATGAACTGTAGTTCTTGGCTATAGCCTTCGGCATTTAATTGGGTTCTTTCTCATGGAACCTTTAAGATTATACTTTACACTAGATGACCCGTACAGGACATCCATTGTCTATTACAGGATCACTATACATGTAGTCCGAAACTCTCTCTCCCTCTCCCTCTCTCTAAGCACAGCTCCCTTCTTTTCACCATTAGTTGAGCTCACAAAATGATGATGATTATATGTAAAGAGATATGGTAGATAATGACTGAGCAAACAACTAGTGTGAGTGAGAGAAGAGTGGAAATCTGATGTAAGTTGAGCAGGAGGATGATGGACACTTGAAGAAACAAACATGCTTAATGTGGTATAAGTTCTTGGTGTATTATGAACCTCAATAAACAGGACCAGCAAGACTGAGATTTCACCACCTGTTTATTCTAGATGGTCACTAAATTAACTAGGCTAGAGAGCACCCATGTTACGTAGAAAAAAAGGCTAGAGAGCACGAAGAATGAGCTGTCCTAGATAGAAAATCGGCAGATCATCACCCACAGATGCTTTCTTTCTCCTGAATTGGTAGTCCACTAATGATTTATTCGTCGTAGTTCCCACTGATCCATATAGCAGGCTGACTATAGTCTCTCCTGTCAGTAATGTGCTCTCAGAATGATTGGTTATAATGTTACTTGTGAAAACCTTTTGTTCTGTTGCTTACATGGTAAAGCCTCAAGTACAATTTCATGGATATTTCCACTGCCCCTATATACATGTGGATTTTACATTGTTATATGGTCTCTACAGCGTCTTTTATTTTTCTTTATTGTCAACAAGTTTGAATGTACTATTACATGCTCACTAATACATCTTGATGACCTGGGAGGAGCAAAGTGAAACAAGTGGTTTAACTTCTTGTTTTCACCAGAAAGGCGATTGTTATGTTTTCCCATTGTTTGCTATGTAGACAGGATGCTTTTGCAATCCTGGAGCATGTGCAAAATATCTGTGCTTGTCTCACTCGGATCTTCTTTCAAATATTGAGGTATTTGTTTGCTTTGTCTTTTCTCTTGTTATCTCCCCATTATGATTGCGCTGTGTATTTTCTGCAAGTCAAAGTTTTTAAATTACATCCTTTAAATTGGATTTTTGAGTTTAGGCTGGCCATGTTTGCTGGGATGATTATGATGTGGTTAATGGAAAACCGACGGGAGCAGTAAGAGTGTCCTTCGGTTATATGTCAACATATGAAGATGCCAAGGTAGATTTTGCTATTCTGAAGGCTCTGGCCGGATTTTGAATACTGAAAAAAAATCTCTCTCTCGTGGCTCTGCATTTCCTTCCGTTTTCATAATGATGTGTGACGCAATATTCTAGGTAAATTACATGAAGGAAATTTCAAACTCAATCTTATTAAGGAATGTTTCTTTGCAATTTCTGATATGGCTAACATATTCTTCTTTCTTTTTCTTAACGATGTTTTGCTTGATTGCTTACTTATTGTAAATGTAGGAGTTGTTACAAACCATGAGTTCTTACAATGTTTCAGTGGTTTCGTCTTGCTTTTTCATTTTTTCTTTCTGGTTTCATTTTGCAGAAATTTGTTGATTTTGTGAGATCTTCCTTTGTATCATTGCCAAATCAAACTGGGCATGGCTATCACTTGAGAAAAGGTCATCCCCTTCCCGGACGAATGTTACCTTTTTATGCTGCTTCATACTCTACATGAATTGAAATTTAATCCAAAATTTCAACCATCTTCAGTAGTAAAGTTCCGCACTTCTTGCGTTGGTGAGCCAAACTATATGTACTTTACTGTATAATGTCACTTGGGCTCTCTTCTGCTGGTCAAAAATTGTTTGCAGTTTCTGTGGCGGCTCCTGTCATGCTTATTCCCCAACATGTCACATCACAACGGTTATAAAGTCAAGCTTTTCATGCCATTGACTCAAACTGGGTTTAAGGATCTTCTAGGATTTACATACAATTTGAAGACATTGTTTGTGTTTTTGATGCCCGAAGGTGACACTCACACTTTGATATTGTTCGTACAAAGGGAAATATAGGTGGTGAGAAATTGTGGACAGATGGAGAGCTATAGAACTGAGATGGAGAGATATAATTGTGCCTCTCTCTCTAAATGAGATTGTAGTTGGTATTGGAGCCTTCCAAACAGACAGGGTGGCCACCCAAGCACTTGCTCTGGATACCCTGATATTGGAAGTCCCAGTTAATTTTGGTTGCCCCTATAGATGGCTGCACATGTTCTGGGACCACAGTGCATCTTTAGGAATTGGCCAATTATTTAGTTTTCTAGGCAATGTTGGAAAGAACTCATAGTGGGGATAACAAAACAATCTCAGAAAAGGGGGAGTTTGTGTCATAGATTGGTGTTATATGTGTCAGGGTGATGGAGAATCCGTTAATCATGTGTTATTGCATTGCCCGGTGGCTAGAGGCCCTTTGGATGCATGTCCTTGGTATTTTGAATGTTCATTGGATTATGCCAGAAAGGGTGGTGGATGTGCTTTCCTGTTGGGGACGGAATTTTATGGATCCTATAGCCAAGGCAATTTGGAGGATGATTCCTGCGTGTATTTGGTTGTTCTTTTGGAGGGAGCGAAATAGAAGGTGTTTCGAGGATACTGCTAGGTCACTAGGGAGGTTGCAGGGTGATGTTTTACAATCTCTTTTCTTTTGGACTAATGCTTTGTTGGGGGCTCGTTTCTTAGACTTTTTTTATTTTATTAGCTTTTTCGCTTGCATGCTTTAAGTGATTTCAGTACAGTCTTTGTACTGACTTCGCCTCTTGTACTTTTTAATAATACTGAGCTTACTTTTAAAAAAAAGACAAAACAAAACAATCTCACTCTATAACTAGTTAGGGTGCATTCTCTCCCTTGACTTACCCGCTCCCTGGGTTGTGGGGTCGGTTCAGGGGGCCGGGGTATGTATTTCAAGGTTGGGCCAAAAGGGTCCGGCTTTGGGGGATTTCCTCGTCATCAAAAAAAAAAACTAATTAGGGTGCAAATCAGAGAAGGACCCTAATCTTTTCTTTGAGGAGATGCAATGCTCTTGGAATCACTTAAAAAACTTTCTAACCAGTATAATCCTTGAAAATGTCTTAAAGGGGAACTAAAAGAAAAACAAGGACTTTGACTGTTGATGACAATAACCTTGTTGAAATTCATTGACACGGACAAGGCAAACAGTGGGCACCAATGCCTTTATCTCCAAAATGACAAACTTAAAATTGATATCTTTTCGAGTGAGATTGGATTGGATGTGATAACCTAACAAATCAATTTTGGAGAACTGATATGCTATTTGAGTCTTGATAAATTACCAAAACTCAACCTCAAAATTTGACAGACGATGCAGTGATTTGGTTGTATTACATTGTTTTCCCTGAAGAAAATTGAAAATTCTGCATTTGACCGTTCAGATGGAAGATCTAGTCTGAGACATTTGAATGAGGAAGAGGGACATATTGTGGGACAAAGGGAGTACGTCTCTGATAGTGTTCTGATTCAATACATAGCTTTCAAATAATAAGCTTTTCTTCTTTCTCGTCGCTTGTTAACCCCATTATCTTTTCCACACCATGGATTCCTTCTAATTTATCTAACAGCTATTTAGTTTGTGAAACAAAAAGTGAACTATCATGCAGTAATATTTTTGACCCTCAATGATGCCTCTAATAGACAGACAAGACACATTTCTTATGTCTTACCTGGTGTATCTGGCATGTGAACTGTTGGTGCAGGTTTTGGCAATGGAGTCTCAGCTGGTAGTGTCTACCTCAAGTCCCTTACAATCTACCCAATAAAATCATGTGGAGGATTCAGCGCCGCAAGTTGGCCTCTGAGTACTAGTGGTAGTCGACATCATAAGCATTCAGCTTTCATGGGATTGCATGTGATACATTGTTAATATCTTCATATTAATGTCAGGTTTGACTGACAGGCCATGCATTTCTTGGTTTTGTCAGGGTATGGTACCCATTTGTTGTGTACACCTTACATGTGCTTGGACAAACAACTTTACTGATAACTTAGGCTTTACTAACAGGGGCTATGCATATTATTTGGCATTAAGGGTGAAATGGCAAATAATAGGTAATGACACAGTGATTTTATTGCTAATTCTGTGGCAATATCGATTTCTGTCCCTTCCCACCACCAATGGTGAAAACTTCTACTGCTCATAGCTTTGCCTTGGGAATCAATAAAAATCATGCAGTAAGATTTTTCTGCAAACTGTACATTATACATGTTTGCGGTACAGTGTCTAGGCAACTACAGGCTACATCCTTTAATTGCTGGTTTTCAACATCTTAGACACGTTTTTTCTTATAGCTCAAATATCCTCTTTCACTAATCTCCAACACTGATGCATGTGTATCTATGTATAGATGTGTTATATACATACTGTGAAAGTATTCAGGTAATGTGTGTATGTAGTAGATCCTAGATATTTCTGTATCCTGTTGCTTTACCATGGATATTACCGACATATACGTATTCCATTTCTGTATTTCATGGTTTGAAGTGAGCATTGTGGCTTTGGTATTCGTTTAAATAATAAATTACTATGCCATTGATTTGGGCAATATTTTCAGCTATATTTCCGTGAATTTTGAGCAGGTCTGAGATATGATCGTGAATGGCTTCTTGAAAGCTTAACTGGTGAAATTCTCACGCAGAAGAAGGTGATTTTTTTTTAAATGGGTAAATGGTTATGTATGTGGTGGGGATAATCAGTGTTGTCAAGAGTGAATGGCGACTTAGTGCTAAAGATCCATTTGCCCTAGTGAATTAAGATGCCACTTCTTAGATGTAGATAGTACCTGTAGTGTAAGCAAATTACATTGTAATAGAATAAAAGAAAGGTAAATACTACTTCAGTTCAATAAAAATACCTCAGCACCTTTTTTTTTCAGAAACACAAGTAAAATGCTTTTTTTTGTTTCTATGTACACTTTAAAGTTAAAAACCTTCCACTATATCAATGAAAAATAAAACAAAAAAGTGTGAATTTATACTTTGTATATACTTAGACGACACAGGGAGGACCAAGGGCAAATTACTATATCTCGGAAATCATTACCATCAAACTATGTTGAAGGATTTTGAAAAAGGAAAATACGATGAGAGAGACAGTGTTTGGAAGGAAAGAGAGTTCAACTAGAGCTGAGAAGAGAAAAGAGGGAAACATTCTTTTGAGACGAGAAAAAGAGAATAGTTTCCTGGCTGTAGTCCCAAAAGGAGGGGCTCCAGCTTCAGTCTTTCTTTATGGTTTTTTCGCTAATTATTTTTGGCTTTTGGCTTACTTGAGGAGACACATTCAATCCCGGTCTCTAAAATTGTTTCATTAATTGCTGACAACAAAATATGTTTGTATAGGCATGTTATGTGTATCAGTTGTCACATGCTAACATAAAGTGAATAGGTATTAATCTTCATTCTTGGATATTTTGGATTGGTTTTGATCTAGAGCATTTGGTTTTGTAGGTTCCAGAAATGTCCCTTATAAGTGCTTCTATTGACCTCCATCAGGGAATAATGTCTGTAGAGTCACCACGTTGCAAAGAGAGATTGCAGATCAATTTTTCATCAGACTCCTATACTGGTAGCATAGAACAATTTGACATTCATGGTCGGAGGTGAGATATGATACCCATGCTAGTTATATTTACTAATTACTTATTCTTTAACTTGGTTTGCAAACATAAATAAAGTCTTTGATTGGGGTGCTCATATAAAATGGATCAAACTTGGTTGAACTTCCACAATTACCTATACTATATAGGATAAGGATCATAACTTTAGCAACAATAGATGAGGATAAAAAATATCATGACTATGGAACAATTAGATCAAAAAGAAAATGGGAAGAATTAGCTGAATCCTTTGAACTATCACCCCATTTTGCAGGATGATTTCCAAATTTCCAATTTCCTTACTCACCTTATCTGAAACTTCAGTTGCAAGGTGGAAAATCTGATGTACATGAAAATGAAATTAATCAGAAAGAATTACAATGGGAAGTACAATATGACAAATAACCAACTACGTAGATTAGCTTCCTATTTGCACTGTTCATGTTCATTATTTAGACAATCAATGAGATGAGAAAAAGGGGAGAATTCAAATTACTTAGCAAAATGATTCTTGAGTTAGAATTTTCATTCGTACAACCATTTGAAATTTTGAGATTATGTGCTTTATGGATTACTCAATCACAGTGGGGTTCTGTATACAAAATTCTGGATTTCTAGTTTATGTTCCTTCTGGAAAGTTCATAGTATGTTTTCTAGTTACAGTCAAGTTGCCGTAACAGGGATAAACATGTTGAAACTTTTAGATTTTACTGGTCTCATTTTAAAAAGGAAAAACAAAAGTTAAAGGCAACAACATATACACCATATTGCACATTTGGTATTTCGACGAGATTGTTAAGATTTGTAGGGAAGTGATGTAATTCTCATAGTCATACTTAGTGTAATGATTTTACCAAAACTTTTCTAAAATTTGCCTTTAGTTCTTTGTATAATTACGCTTCCTCAGATTGAGTTCTCAAGGTTGAAATCAATTTTTTTTTTTTAGATATGAAGGCCAGGGTTACAACAACAAAATCAACACTTGGTTTAGCCAAGCAGTTGGTCGGCCTTGCTGTTTGTTGCGGCGTTCAATGTCCAATTATGAATTTTCGTTGAATAAGACCAGAAATATGGGAAGGTGCAGAGATGGGCAGAGTATATTGAATTTTGCCAATGAAGCTCAGTTCTTATTAATATCAAAGGATAGCGTATCTGACCTCAATGACAGACTAAGCTCGAGTATGTTCTCGTACTGTGTTTGTTTTTGCTTGAGTTAAATGAAATTTATTATCTCACACTTCTGCTTGAATTTACAATCTGTGTTTCTCTATACCTTGGATACTTTTTACATGAGCATATGTTACATGTTTACTTTCTCTCAGCAATGTTGCATTAGTCATTCAATTAGAAAAACATTTGCACGATCAACATTTATAGGGTGCTATCCTCTTGCTATAATTTAAATGTTCTACCGAGTACTTCTAATTTTTTGTTAAGATTCAGCCAAGAGGTGGGTAATCAAGGGTTTCTTTTGGTCCAAAGTTCGTTCAGAATAATACTGAATAAGAGTCCTATATTCAAGCCATAGAGAATTTTCTTCATATGAAGAGTTCTTTTTTTTTTATTGAAACTTCCGTATCAGTTTTTGGTTAGGATTCCTTTTTATTTGTACAATATTTGCTGAGTGGTAGTTGGTGGTAGCAGATGCAAAAAAGGGTGCTTTTGGAGTGCCAGTTCAAGTCACTCCAATGAGATTTCGGCCCAACCTTGTCATATCTGGAGGTGAACCATATGCAGAAGACGGATGGAAAAATCTTAAAATTCAGGGCAAGTGTTTTACGGTAAGTTCTTGTAACTTTGAATGGTAACGATAATGACTTCCTTACATTTAAACAGAAAAGAACAAGTGTTGGCTAATTCCTGATTAAACAGAATTCCAGTGCCATCTTTCCATAGCCTTATCCACTTTTATAGTGCTTGCTGCATATGTTATCACCAAATTGATTTATCTCCCTTTCAACTCTAATTGTAGATGTACTCCATTTTTCCGTGACCTTTTTCACTTCATACAGTGCTTGCTTCCTGCATACATCGCTGCAAAATGGACAAAATCTGGGAGATATGAAAAATATTCTTGTATTGGTTTCTATGAATCCTTCGATGCATTGAGTGAAACAGACAGAAGGAGACGCTTTATTTTTGTCGCATATTCGTATTTCTCAAAATGAGTACTCAACTTTATGAATCCGAATTAATTGCCTTTTATATATGCTACAATTGCCAGAAAATATATGCGTGTGTATGCACTTATCAGATACATCAAGTATTAATTAATCATCTCTGCCTTCTTTCTCAGTCATTGGGTGGCTGCAACCGTTGCCAGATGATCAATCTTGTTCATGAAGCTGGCCAAGTGGAGAAGTCAAATGAACCTTTGGCTACTTTAGCATCGTATAGGAGAGTGAAGGTCAGCCACAATATACATATTTGAATTTGGGTACATGGCTAAATTGATTTTCTGTCTAAAAGTACACATAACGTTGAATTTGTATGTGGAAGCAGGGGAAGATTTTATTCGGGATACTGCTGAGATTCGAGACTAGCGATGAAGAAGAGCCAGAAACTGATTCGTGGCTTCAAGTAGGACAAGAAATACATCCAAATTCATTTTAGCTTCGAGGAGTAAGCATGAAAGTGGTGGTCCGTGCCATCTGGACAATGACCTTAGTGATCTCTTGCTGGAAAGTTACAAGTGAATTCACATTTAGACATCATACCTACTAAAGACATTTTTTGCAAGGAAAGGTAAATAAAGAACATTGCATGGCAATGTCTGATAGAGGATAAAAAGAGGTTGCGAGTCCTGTACAGGAAGTATACAAATAAGACCCGTTACATTCTTAAGCAAGTTGGAGTCTCCCATATGAACGGGATAAACAATGATTCTGCGAAATTTCAGTGTAAAAGGGGCTACAGGTTGGTAAAATTTGTGTTTTCGTTCTTCTTGTTTCTGATGATCCTGTATGAACCAAATGACGAAAACATGCCTGGAAGGTATACGTTAATCTATCAATTTTGATGGGAGTGTTTCTGTCTTTTCCGGCCACTTGTGAGCTTTTCCTGGTCCCTGGTGGGCTTGGCTATGTCCGTTTTGCCCCCACCCCCCAAAAAAAAAACTAAAAATCTTCCCTTGACAATTTTCCATTCCAATTACATTCCCACCCCCTAAATTTTCCGAATTAGAACCTTTTTACCCCAAAATAAAAGAATAAAATAGGGCTAAGGGTTTTATCTTTTCTTTTAAATTCTAGGCTAAAAGATTGTCGGTGGGGATCTCCAACCATCTCAACTAATTAATTATAGTATAATTATTTTTGTATTTTTCAAACTGACACCAACTTTTGCAAAATAAAAAAAATACAGGTAATAATAAGAGGCTGAATTCTCAAAAATAAATATAATCACATCTGTAATTTTTTTAGCTTTTTATTTTTTATTTTCTTAATCAACAAATGCTAATTTTTTTGGCAACCTTAACTCGCTTAACTTTTTTTTACATCTTTCTTCTTGTTGTAAAATTAAAGAACGATACGATCTAGAAATCGTAGAAAAAAAGAAAGAGAGCAATAGTTCTTCAAGAACTATGATGTATTCTCAATATTGTTGTGTCTACAACTCATCTCGATATCCCTTTATATAAACATAAGTTCATAATGAGATACATGAAATACAAAGAGATGAATGTTACAAACTCAAAAGTCATATGAGTTGAAAAGCCAAGAGGTGGGAAAAATCAATAGGCCGTTTGATGGTCATCCATAATTCTCAATAATTATAGAATTCATAACACTTATATTCTTTTTACCAACTTTGTTGTGCCTTATCTTTTTTTTTTCCTTAGCATTGTTGTGCCTTATCTATTTGTATTAGTCTTAGACTTGCCAAATGGTGAGCTACCAATAAAAAATAAAAAAAGTTGCTCCCATTCAATAATGTATTATTTTTGTTCTCACTAATATAATATTTCTTCATATCTATATATTGATTAAAAGTAGTCAAGGTAACATTACTGGCCTAAATTTATGTCTAGATATATCTTTACACAAAAATAATAGAAATTACTTCTTATATCTGTGAATAACAAAATTGGTATTGTATTATTTTCGATATATAGAAATTAAATTGTACATGCCATGTTCACGTACGGATGTTTTTATATATTGATTGGCTATTTTTGATAATTTGTATACTCTATTAAATTCGCACCGCCCCAAGAAAAAAATTCCTGGCTTTCCACTGATTCTTCAAATAATTGTGAAGTTCTGCCCAAAAATAAATAAATAAATAATGTGATAAGGCTAGCTGGTCAGAAGTGATCTCAGCCTGAATGGAAAAACGAGACAGCAGCCAACGAAAAATAAAAAGCAAGTCAGATAGAACCTCATGATAATCACCTCCTGCACATGGTTAAACATAGATGAATGTAGCCAACTCTTAATCTCGTCAAGTTTCCAAAATTCCAAAATTTTGACGGACAAAGAAGGCTTTACGCGAAAGAGAAGGAAAAAACAAAAGTTTTATGGACAATTAAGGAAGAATAGAGAGTACTCCAACAATGCATTTAATTTTGCCTCGACAATTTTGGGTAATCTTCCAAGACACACATCAGGCGGCCTCTTGACTAAGGGCTTTGGCTTTAATTTTCTCTCGTCGGCTGTTAGTTTGGTCCCCTCTTCGTGGATGTTTGACTAGACGGCCACTTCAGACCACTAGCTAGTCAGTAATATATACCAAGTCTTCACAAAACTGAGAGGTTTAGTTATTCTTCTTACCATTGTAAAAACTCAGTCCATTTTGGAGGTTATAACTACCATCTGAATATCCGTACGTTACCATCGCGTGGGCGTGAACTAGGTCAAACTTGAGGTCTTTTCTTTTTCATAGAAACCCAAAAGCTCAAATATGAGAGCAAGGGAATGCTGGAGGGAGGGTAACCTAGCTATATATATATATATATCTACCACATGCACTCTCCTTCTACACATTCCTCATTTGAACTGTAACTTTTCCCTGAGCAGGTTTTCTTTCTGCTAGCTGTGCCTTTGAATGGGTTTCCGGGTCACGAGAACTTAAAGAGTATTTCCGAAATCCAATTAGAATCGCGCGCGCCCAATTTCCTTGTTTTTTTTGCAGAGTTGGAGTCTTCGATCGACGTTCTGTATGAAGGAGATTTATCTGAAACAGTTATACATAGAGCAAGGTGTTAATACACTCTACATGCTCCCATGCATACATGTGCAGATAAACACGCGCGGCCATATATATGGTGGAGTAATTTTGACCTGAGTAGCGACTAGTTTTTCCCTCAAACCTCTTACTCTTGACTAGGAAACGTGGCTACAGTACTTAGTGTTAGAAAATTTCCTTAAGGTGACCTAATTGACATATGTAAATAATCTTTTAAAGTTTTAAAAATTATGGTGTCAGTTAAAATAAGATTATGGAATCTGTAGCATATTCAAATTTAGAACTAATTGGATAAAGATTGCAATTTGATTTTTGATTTAAATTTGGAATTCAAATTGTAACCAATTAGATAAAGTTTGCTATTTGATTTTGAATTTGAATTTGCTATTTGATTTTGAATTTGAATTACCTTGATGGAAGAAACAAGTTCAAATCTACAACAGATTGAGGGTCCCTGACCTAGCCTATAAATAAGAGGCCTGTGTATACCATCTAATGCATTCTCTGTAAGGCATAGACATAGGTTGGAAGAGTCTCACTAAAATACTTCATATTCATAAAGTTACTCTGCAGAGATTCTGATCGAGTGCTGAGCAAGATGGCTGGAGGTAAAGATCCTGCTTTATTATTCCGCTGCATTCACAATCAAATTGATTGATTGTGATTTTACTCTAACATGTGGTATCAGAGCCAACCTTCAAGCTTCTTGTTCAGTGAAGCGATCTACTGATTAAATTCAGATTGTCGCTCGAATCAAGAATTAAAGATTCTCTGTATCAATGTTTTAAAAGAAAATTTTTCTATGATCGAATCTCTATTATGAAATTTTTTTTTCATAATGCCTATATGAAACTGTACACTTGCTTTTCGTTAATGTTATCTGCCATCACTTTCGTTTATGAAAAAGAAAAGGCACTGCGGTTTTTTGGTGCAAACAAAAACATATTTTGAAAAACCGTATGAATTTAGGTTTTGATTATGAAAAATGTTCATAAAACATCTTCATGAAAACCAAGTTTTTTGATTCATTGGAATTGTAAAATACTATGTGTTTTGGTTCTTGAACAAAGAAGATGAAGAGGCACTGGAGAAGGTGTCCTCCTCCCTGCGGCAGCAGGTGGCCGGAGAGGAGGAAAACCTCCTCTCCCAGCCACGGGTTAGAAACCCGTGGCCTTCAAAGGCTGCCGGCGATGAGAGGCTCTCGGCCTTCTCGTCGCCGCCGAAGGCTGGTGCAGGCGGCGGCGTCCATTGGGAACCCAGGCAGTGCAGCGGCGTCCCCTAGGACGCCAGGCCGCTGCATGAGTTGCGGCGGCAGTTGCCGCCGCAAGTCTGCTACAAACACAGACCTTCGGGTCTGTGTTTAAGATGACCGGGTCATTGACCCGGTAACCCGGGTAGGGTTACCTACCCGGATAAGTCAGGAGGCCAGCCCAAGGGCCTTGAGGCCCAAAATGCTTCTGACCAGATGGGCTGGACTGACCATTGGGTCAGCCCAAGTCCCTTGAAGCCCAAAGCCCTGACCCGAATGGATCGGGTCAGGCGACCGGCGTGGGCGGGCTGCGGTATGGACCGCCGGTCTGGTCGGACCGGACCGGACCGGCAGATTATATTATTATTATTTTTAAATTTTAAATTTTAATTTTAATTTAAAAAAAAAAAAAAACTTTTATGCTTTTATGCTTGCATTAATTTCTAGAATTATTTGTATGTTCAATGTTTCATTGATTAAATTCTAGAAATATTAGTTTATGCTTGCATTAATTTCTAGAATTATTATGATGTTCAATGTTTCATTGATTAAATTATAGAAATATTATTTTATGCTTGCATTAATTTCTAGAATTATTATGATGTTCAATGTTTAATTGATTAAATTCTAGAAATGTCAATTTACTTTTATGCTTGCATTAATTTCTAGAATTATTATGATGTTCAATGTTTAATTGATTCCATTCTAGAAATATTAAATTTATGCTTGATTTATTATGTGAAAAATCTAATTATATAGATAGGTTGATCATGCATAAAATGTATGATGCCTAGACCAAGCATGATTAAATGAACCTACTAAGGTTAGTGGGAATATGGGGTATGATCGAAGAATACAGGTCAGGGACAGTTCTGGCTAAGGCAAGTCTTGGTATTTAAAGGTCCTCAGACCTACCTCACTTACCTGGGAGCTCCCCTGCTTGTGTTTTAGAAAATACTATTGTCTCACTTTAAAGATTGGTTCATTTTTTATTCTTGGATTAAGATTAGGCATCTATAAAGTTGACGGATATTGATGAAGTCGTAATTATCATAATGATTTTCGGAGAGCCACAGCATCCCAATTTTATATTGATGATTACATCAAGATTAATATATGAACTTCATAAAGTGAAATTAATCTCCGTGTGATAACTAAATTATAAAATTGATTACTTTCCCCGCAGGGAAATTTTTTAATTTTGTGACTTAGTTAGATTAAAATAATAAATTTTGTATTAAAAATAAAATTTTCTTAGGCTCACAGGTACGGAGAATTTTATTCTTAATATTTAAAATTGTTAGATTTAATAATAAAGAGTAAATTCCATGCATATGCAACCTTTGCCCATAGGTAGGTTGAAATTTACTATTAAATTGACATTGGTTGATTTAAATATGGTTACTTCATAGCAATTCAGTAGTTTTATGTTTCTTTGGTTATATTGCAGTTATTCCTTCTTCCCTAATTGATAGTTCGTTGCGTGTTCCAATGCTAAGTGGTGATAATTTTACTGACTGGAAGCAAAGTTTGCTTTTCACTCTGGGGTGTATGGAATTAGATGAAGCGCTCCGTGTAGTGGAACCCACTATCACGGAATCAAGTACGCCACAGGAGATTTATTCTTATGAACGATGGGAGCGATCAAATCGTCTCAGTTTGATGTTCATTAAATCTCACATCATCAAGAGCATTAGGGGTTCTATCCCTGAAAGCATTAAAGCTAAGACTTTTTTAAAGTCTGTTGAAGAACAATTTGTTACTTCTGAAAAGGCATTAGCCAGCACCCTGATGAGAAAGCTGTCAAGCAAATCAATAAAGAGTTCAACTAGTGTGCGTGAGCACATAATGGAGATGAGAGACATTGCATCTCAATTAAAAACTCTGGAAGTTGAAATTTCTGACTCATTCTTGGTTCATCTAATTTTGAACTCTCTACCAAATGAGTATGGTCCCTTTAAAATATCATACAACACACATAAGGAAAAATGGTCAGTGAATGATTTACTGACTATGTGTGTTCAAGAGGAAGAGAGGCTGAAACTCGAGAAACCTGAGAAACCTGAGAGTTCTCACTTTGTTTCTCGTGCTAAGGGGAAGACCAAGAAAGGCAAGGTTGTCCACAACTTCAAGAAGGAGAACAAGGTGCCAATTAAGATTAATGGCACTAAGGATACTTGTTTCTTCTGTAAGAAGAAAGGACACATGAAGAAGGATTGCCAAAAGTACCTAAAGTGGCTCGAGAAGAAAGGTATATTCCTCTCTCTTGTTTGTCATGAATCTTTAGTTGTTGAAGCTCCTTGCAATACTTGGTGGATTGATTCTGGTTCTACAATCCACATTGTGAATACATTGCAGGGTTTTCTCACAACAAGGAAGCCGAAAAGAAGTGAACAACGAGTTTACTCTGGAAATAAATTGTTCTCAAGTGTGGAAGCGGTTGGGACTTACAGAATAATTTTGAAGACTGGATTTATTTTAGATCTTGAAGATGTATTTTTTATTCCAAACTTTTCAAGGAATTTAATTTCAATTTCAAAACTTGATGTATTGGGTTATGGTTTTTATTTTATAAATTCAGCTTTCAGTTTATTTCGAAATAATCAAGTTGTTGGTGGTGGAATAAAAATTGATGGTCTTTACAAAATTGAATTAGATCCCAACTTTGAGAATAATTGTTTGTCAATACATACTATTGGCATAAAGAGAAGGCTTATAAATGAGAATTCCGGTTTGTTATGGCATAGGAGATTGGGACATATCTCCATTGAGCGAATCAAAAGGTTGGCAAATGACGGAGTCTTACAAAATCTTGATTTTACTGACCTTGGCACTTGTATAGACTGCATAAAGGGAAAGCAGACTAACAAGTCCACTAAAGGTGCCAGAAGGAGTTCAAAGATTCTAGAGATCATACACACTGATCTCTGTGGACCTTTTCCTACTCCATGTTTCAATGGTCAGAGATATTTTATCTCATTCATTGATGACCATTCACGTTTCATGTATCTCTACCTTATTGATGAAAAGTCTGAGGCGTTGAATGCCTTTAAGACTTATAAGGCAGAAGTAGAGAATCAAAAGGAAACGAAAATCAAGATCGTAAGATCTGATAGAGGTGGAGAATATTATGGAAGGTACACAGAAAAAGGACAAATGAGTGGTCCATTTGCGAAATTTCTTGAAGAGGAAGACATTGTTGCTCAATACACAATGCCTGGTACACCACAATAAAATGGTGTAGCAGAAAGAAGGAATCGCACACTTATGGACATGGTAAGGAGTATGCTTAGTAATTCTAGTCTCCCTCAGTATCTATGGAGTGAAGCTTTAAAAACTGCTGTGTATATCTTAAATAGGGTTCCATCCAAGGCTGTCCCAAAGACACCTTTTGAGTTATGGAATGGGTGGAAACCTAGTTTAAATCACTTACACATATGGGGTTGTCCTGCTGAAGTGAGGATTTATGATCCGAATATAAAGAAATTAGATCCAAAGACAACCAGCGGATTTTTTATCGGCTATCCAGTAAACTCCAAAGGATTTAGATTTTATTGTCCTACACATAATACTAGGATTGTTGAATCAGGAAATGCTAAGTTTTTAGAAGATATTGAACCTAGTGCAAATTCCCAAAAGGTTGAATTTAAAGAAGCACAAGAGTTGTCTGAATCTTCTCCTTCTGGAGAAAGAATGTTTGTGTTTAGGAAAGATCAAATTGATTATCCTGAACCACAACCAGTTCAAGAAGAGCCAACTCATACAGAACAGGTTCAGACTGAGTCTACCCAACCTCTGCAAGATGTTGAGGAAGTAGAATTAAGACGGTCCTCTAGAATAAGGAAATCAACAATCCCTAGTGATTATGTTGTATACCTTCAAGAGTCTGACTTTGATGTTGGACCTAAAAGGGATCCAAATACGTTTTCACAGGCCATGAATGGAGATAACTCCATGTTGTGGTTTAATGCCATGAAGGAAGAGATGGAATCTATGGCAAAGAATCAAGTCTGAGATCTTGTTGACTTACCAAAGGGAGCTGTAGCCATAGGCTGCAAATGGGTTTACAAAACCAAAAGGGAAGCTTCCGGTAAAGTTGAACGATATAAAGCCAGACTTGTAGCCAAGGGTTTCACTCAAAAAGAAGGCATAGATTATCATGAAACCTTCTCTCCAGTATCAAAGAAGGATTCGTTTAGGATAATCATGGCATTAGTAGCTCATTTTGACTTAGAGCTACAACAGATGGACGTGAAAACAACCTTTCTAAATGGGGATCTTGAGGAGGAGGTGTATATGAGACAACCTGAGGGGTTTGGTGATAACAGTCAGAAGGCATGTAAATTAAAGAAATCTATATATGGACTAAAACAAGCCTCCCGTCAGTGGTATATTAAATTTCACAAAGTTATTACTTCATTCGGATTTTTGGAGAATCTTGTGGATCAATGTATATACCTTAAGGTCAGTGGGAGTAAAGTAATCTTTCTGGTCCTTTATGTAGATGATATTTTACTTGCAACAAATGATTTGGGTTTGCTATATGAAACTAAAAAGTTTCTGTCTAAACACTTTGAAATGAAGGATTTGGGTGAAGCCTCTTATGTCATTGGCATAGAGATTCATAGAGACAGAAAACAGAAAATATTACAACTGTCTCAGAAGGCCTACATTGAAAAAGTTTTAGAGAGATATGATATGAGCAAATGTGCTCCTAGTGTAGCACCCATCATTAAAGGGGATAAATTCTGTTTGGATCAATGTCCCAAAAGTGAATTGGAACAAGAACAAATGAGAGGTTTACCATATGCATCTGCAATCGGCAGTTTGATGTATGCTCAGGTTTGTACTAGACCTGATATTGCATTAGCAGTTGGTATACTGGGAAGATACCAAAGTAATCCTGGATTGGAGCATTGGAGAGCTGCAAAGAAGGTCATGCGGTACTTACAAGGAACCAAGAATTACAGTTTGACCTACAGACATGTTGACCATTTAGAAGTGTCTGGGTATACAGATTCAGATTTTGCTGGATGTATAGATAGCAGAAAGTCTACGTCAGGGTACATTTTTCTCTTTGCTGGAGGAGCCGTATCCTGGAAAAGTTGCAAACAGACTATAGTTGCTACCTCTACAATGGAAGCAGAGTTTATTGCGTGCTATGAAGCCACTACACAGGCATTGTGGTTAAGAAATTTTGTTAGTGGTCTCAAAATTATTGAGTCTGTTGAGAGACCAATTAAGATCTTATGTGACAATTCTGCGGCAGTATTCTTTTTAAAGAATCATAAAAGTGGAAGCAGGAGTAAGCACATAGATATCAAGTATCTTAGTGTGAGAGAAAACATCAAGAGACATGCTGTTTCTATAGAGCATATAAGTACTAAGTTGATGCTTGCTGATCCCATGACTAAAGGTTTACCGGTAAAACAGTTTAAAGGTCATGTGGACCATATGGGGCTTGCAAATTCATTTTGTACTTAGTTTCTCTCAAATTTTGAATTACAGACATGAAGTTATTGTAATAAAGATTTATTGCGCAAATTCTTTATTATTTATTGTTATCTATGGAGATAAATAAAATAGGACCTGAATGACTTATAGGAAGTTCATTCATAAAGTTTTGATTCCCATAAAGTACTCATATAATGAGTATTGTGCTGGTAATACATGGAAGGGACGACCAATTATGTTACGGTTTTACCGCTATGATTCGTGTGTAGCATTCATTATGTGGGTGGGAGGATTCCATAAACAGTTGGTCATACTAAAGAACTCCAGACACCATTAAGACATATGTCGTCAAGGTCAAGTGGGAGAATGTTAGAAAATTTCCTTAAGGTGACCTAATTGACATATGTAAATAATCTTTTAAAGTTTTAAAAATTATGGTGTCAGTTAAAATAAGATTATGGAATCTGTAGCATATTCAAATTTAGAACTAATTGGATAAAGATTGCAATTTGATTTTTGATTTAAATTTGGAATTCAAATTGTAACCAATTAGATAAAGTTTGCTATTTGATTTTGAATTTGAATTTGCTATTTGATTTTGAATTTGAATTACCTTGATGGAAGGAACAAGTTCAAATCTACAACAGATTGAGGGTCCCTGACCTAGCCTATAAATAAGAGGCCTGTGTATATCATCTAATGCATTCTCTGTAAGGCATAGGCATAGGTTGGAAGAGTCTCACTAAAATACTTCATATTCATAAAGTTACTCTGCAGAGATTCTGATCGAGTGCTGAGCAAGATGGCTGGAGGTAAAGATCCTGCTTTATTATTCCGCTGCATTCACAATCAAATTGATTGATTGTGATTTTACTCTAACACTTAGTTCATTAAGCAATAGATTCGGGGTTATTTTTAATCTCCAAACGATGGAAGTTGACAGGGCAAGATGGAAGAGACTAGTAGTACTTCTCCAATATTTGTCAGCTTCTAGAACAAAAACAAAGAGCTAGTGCGCATGCTTTTCTGGCTTTTATTTTGGAATTAATATATTCCCTCAACAACTAGCAAAGCTTCCATTCTTCAACTCAATTACTTTGTTTTTGTGCTACTCAAGACTGAAGCATGACATATAATATATGTATGGTAGCTCATCCACACGATTCTTTTCGCCAAACAAGAAGACTCAAGGGAGAGAACATCTGGGGAAGGTCGTGCATGCGGACAGAAGTCAGAAGATATGGATCAACAAAGAGGAAGGGGCTTAGAAAGCCACATAACATGGCACGTACGTATACGTCTTCAACTATGGCTTGCAATAACCAAGTCATCAGGACCATTGATTGCGGGTCTAAATAATTAATTAATGGGGAGTTTACTAAGTGTCGGTCTTGGAATATATAAAATAATTAAATAATTCAAGCATTAAAAAGAAGAGGAACGAGCAGCAGAGAATATTTCCAGTTCATGATAATTAATATATAATTAAGAAATGATAAAGCATAAAAAAAATTACAATTGTTGGAATTTTCTTAAAACATATATAGATATAACTTATATATGTTTGACTTGGCTAAACTATGATACTCAAGTTGTTTTAAAAGCATTTCGTGTCACTAGAGGAGAATATTTCATATATATTTCTTAAAAGATATAGAATATATAACGTATGTTTGACTTGGCTAAGCTCTATGAAACTTAGTTGTATTAAAAGCATTTGTGTCACTAGGGGAGAATATTTCATTATACATCTTAATTATCGCACCATGCATCCTCTCTTAATTAAGACCAACAGTGAAAAACCTTTAAATTCCGAGGGAATATCCATAAACCCCTATATATAAAATCTCAGCAATTTTGTGTATCAGAATTAGATGAGGGAGTACTTCTGTTTCCTTACTAGAGCATTTTTTTCCCTGTTTTTTGTGTCCTAAGAAAAACAAGACATTATAAACCACACATACATCTGCTGTCGCTCTACTCATAAGTTTTTGAGGTATGCGTGATCCTAGTCAAACCCGATCCCAGTTAACTGACATATTCATGCATACATATATATATATATGCACTGGCCAATTTTCTACAGGGTAAACCTGCTTGCTGCAAGTATTATTGGCGGCTATTAATATATTGTACTATATATTAGTTTAATGCAGGGGTAGAGAATATCCCAAGTGCAGGTTTCAAAGTCCGGAAAACGTACGGGAAACCCTTTTCTCAAAGGCGAAAGTCAGAAATTTGGACATTTTTTCTAGGCACGCCAAATCTTGGGGAAATTATATATGTTTGACAAATTAGGGGAGGTTTTATATAGGCTCGCTAGTGTTGCAGTTTTTTCTTTTGCCTTAAATGTCTCCTTCTGAGTGAATAGCTATTCTTCTTTTGTTTGATCTGATCTCTAGTTCTAGTCAAATATCGCAGGCAGTACACTTTCTAGAATATTGTTGTGTACTGTTGAATATTAAAATGCATGATATATATGGATCTAAAACAATATATAGTTATCGGGCACTTAATTTCAATGCCTCATGATACATTAATATAATTAATTTCACTGATATATATAAATTAATCCTCATGGCACGTGGTTTTCAGCTCCTTGATGATTTAATCATCTACAGTGAAAAATGGATATAAAATCTCAGAAACTGTCAAAATTTGCTGATTTTTTCTTCTTAGGTTTTCTCCATCTGCAGTGATATTGACCACGTCATTTTCTAGTGGGCCTTACTCTAGAACACAGAATTAATTTATTTATTTCTAGAATATATGCTAGATACGCAACATAATAAGAAAATAAAGAAGAAGAATATGCCGCCACACAGATTAATGACGATAGTTGAATGGACCTTCGTTAATCAATCGGTCTGATCATGATAACCCTCAACGTCTGAACAAAACCATACACGTCGACATATTCATCCAAATCTCCACTCTTTACCTTAATTAATTCGATCAGCAAGATCCTATATACCCGATCGATTTTAATTTACCGGCCCCCTCATCCACAGTTCCATCTCTCACTGCAGTACTCGCGGTCAGTGCATATTGTTTAGGGAGTTGGATATGAAACAAGGAGTTAGCTAATTAATTATAAAATTACTCACTCTTAATACGGTTTGTGGATATATATAATATGGGAAGCCACGGATTCAAGTTTTATAGTAATTAGGGACCAAGTTAGAGATTGATCCGAGGTGGCTGGGTCGCAATATTAAGATATTCTTGAGGACCAAAATGAAAAAAAAAGTTGGCTTAGAGACAAAAATTTAAGGTTTGGGAGGTTTGGTTTGAAGGGTAATATATATGACTCTTGAAATTGATGATCCCATGCATATATATTTTCATACGCAGTTCAACTCATTTTGCATCTTTTAGAAAAGTCCAATAGATTACCGGGTTTGGATGTAGTGTAGATTTTATTATAATTTGTAAAAAACGGTAGAAGAACTTTTAAAATGGCCAAACACATGAGGCTTGGTCTTCTGTTGATGAGTTATATAGTTGAGTCGACGTACTCAAAGTTTGACGAGTCCACTATTACTAAAGATACGAAGGGGACCAGACCCAGTACTTTTGGTCCTGTATTTTGGTAACCAATCAGCTGCATGCACTGCGAAGAGCTTATTTTTCTCCTCGATTTAGAAAGTCAAAGTTGGGACAAAGCACAAGTACAACTATTCCTCGAGACTCCTAAGTTCTTCGGGCCGACCCCCATGAAGGCGTGAGAATCAGCCCTCATGACTTGACTTTTGAAAAACTAAACCTAACCCTCATTGACTCTCTTCTTCTCAATATAATAGAAGGTACTCCAACTCCGTATTCCAAGTGTAATTTGGTTGTCCGACAATTGGTAGAGAAGGAGATCATCAGTTTGAGGAGACGATCATGAGTAACCAAGATACCAGTAAGGAGGATGAAGGAGTACTTCCACTTCCAGGATTTCGGTTTCATCCAACTGATGAAGAGCTTGTTGGTTTCTATCTTCGTCGAAAGGTTGAGAAGAAACCACTCCGTATTGAACTCATCAAACAGATCGACATCTATAAATACGACCCATGGGATCTTGCAAGTAACGATTTTATTTCTGTCTGATCAGCTTATTTCTTGCCCTTTTTTTTCTTCTGTAATAAAATATGTTGGCTGTCTTTCTTTTGGTGAAAGAAACTATCCATCCATCAAAGTGGGTAAAACCTGTTTATATAGCTCGGTTGTGTTCTGAACAAATCTTAAGCTATAGTATGGAGTTACCGATCTATATATGGTGCCTCTGTTTATTAATTATCTCCTGAAAACTAAAAAGGAGATATATATGAGGTTGTTTACACAGCCTTTGTTGCAAGTGCACACACAAAATATTCTTGTGATTTGCATAAAATCATTTTTAGGGTTTCTGTAGAATGAATAGCACCCCCCTCTCCTCCTCCTCTCAGGTGAAGTCCTCCGTTTTGTGGTTCATTCTTGTATAGAATTGATCCCAAAAGAAGGATATGTGCTTTCACATGTGCGATGTATAATGAAGAACTAATTAAATACAATAATCTGATCACATCCTTCATGAGAATTCCAAAGTGTTCTTCATGTTTTTCGGTTTCGTTATTCCATATGCTGTTAAATTTGTATGTTGGGATTTCTCTCTCATCTGGTTTGTAAATTTGCAGAAGCTAGTGGCAGTACTGCAAGAGACAAGGAGTGGTACTTCTTTTGCAAAAGAGGGAGGAAGTATAGGAACAGCATAAGGCCCAACAGAGTTACAGGATCTGGGTTTTGGAAAGCAACTGGCATCGACAAACCAGTATACTCAGAGAAAGGGCGAGATCAAGGCCATCATGATTGTGTTGGCCTCAAGAAAACCTTAGTATACTACCGTGGAAGTGCAGGAAAAGGCACTAAAACTGATTGGATGATGCACGAGTTTCGCCTGCCCGCCCCAAACGACACCAACCCCAACCTTGCCAATGCTAAAAGTATTGTCCAAGAAGCTGCTGTAAGTAAGAACATTAATATAGAAGTACACATATACATCTATATATGCATACCAACTTTTCCCATTACAAATTTATAAGAAATGAAGAATCTACATCATTCGAAATTCAAGGAAAAAATTGTTTTTGTTTGATCAAGCGGTGCTTGAATAACGATCATCATAAGTACTTAGGTTTTCGTGTCTTATGTCTCTTCTACTAATTTTCATGCTTTCTTTGTGGTAACAGGAAATTTGGACACTGTGTCGAATTTTCGAGCGAAATGTATCACATAGGAAGTATACGCCAGATTGGAGAGCATTATCTGCTAAACGGAGTACAGTTTGCTCGAATTCTAATACATGCAGTGAAGAATCCAACAACCGAGAAGGTTACGTTACTTTCGGTGCTCCCTTCGTATATCCTAATGACAAACACTATGAGAGAAAGCCTGTTGTTGAGTACGTTGATGAAAGGAACCAATTGAGCTCGATGGCTCAAATTCCATCATCTTCAAACTTTCCGATTAGTCCAGCACTAGATGCGAATGAGTTCTTCCCATATGGGAATTGGGATGACGAGCTTAGATCAGTCATAGAGTTTGCTCTTGATCCATCTCCTACGTAAATATATATAGGTTTAGCCATGTCACATAAGGATTGCGCTAGTCAGTTGTCGTTCTTGTGAATTCCTTCACTCACTGTAACCCGCGACCCTTTCTCTTCTAGCTACCTGAGCTACTGTCAGCTTTTGTTTGCGGAGTAGAAGTTGCTTGTGGTGTTTTTGAATCCTGATCTTGAGCCAAGAACTCTAAATCTGCAATTTCAGGATTGAAAGCTATATGGATAGATTCTAAATAAGCGCAAGATTTATTTAATGGAAGAACATAGATATATATGTCCTTTCACCTCATAAGCCTTTTCTTATCTGTATTTCCTCTTTGTACGGTAAGCTTTGTTTTCGAGGAGCAATGACGCAGTTCAATCCAGATCGGAAAAGTTGACTTTAATATATATATAATCACATAAGGGAAATTAGGGCCTGGTTTAAAAATTTTAGAATTTGAATTCAACTTTTTAAAATTATTCATACATCCAAACCAATATAATTCAACATTACTTTTTTTACACACATCAATACAACTTTTACACGCATGCCAATAAAGCTCAAATATCACCAAAATATTCACATTATTCTTAGAATTCAATAAATTTTCTCAAAACGAATATGTCTTGGGTGGGATATCCAGATCTAGAACCAGAATGCATAATTCTAATATCTCATTTCGGCACTTACCGGAATTTATACTTTGGTTGCGGGCCCGTTTCAATAAATTGAGGATGGAATTGAAATTGTTAGAATTGAAAACCGAAAATTTCAGTATTAATTTATTGGTTTTTTTAGGTCAATTTTTGTATGGGCCGAAAATCATTTAAAGTATTTTGGGGTTAAATTTGGTGTGTTTTTAAGTCAAATTGGGCCTATGAGTTCTATTCGAGCCCTTTCATTTTGAGTGTGTTATATCTATCATAAATTAATCATTTCATTATTAATACAACAATATTTTATGTTTCTATGTGAAATAAATTCACAAGACTAAAAATCTTATTGGTTCAATATATGACCATTTTAATTTGTACTTTTGCCCATATGTCTTTGTAATCATAAATAATATTGGCACACAAAACAAACCAAACCAAAAACTAAATGAAATTTAAAAATACACAAATGACAAATGTCTAATAAAATATTACTACACTACAAGAAAGTGATTTTAGGTGTCAAACTTTCAGGTGTCAAAACAAATTTTGTCACCAAATCATGTCCTTTGATGTCAAAATAAAAATTTCATTACTCAAAGTATGCAAGGAATTACAAAACTGTCTGGATGTCCATAAACCACGTTTGCACGGTATTTAAGGCTGACAAAAGCCAAAACGTCACATATTAGTGACTTAAAACATTCGTCAGTATTTGCAAACGCATCCGAACGTTATAAGAAACTGTGCGCACATGGTTTGGGTGACAAAACATCATTGTCACCCATCAGTCACGCATTTCAGATAGTCACAAAAGCTGCAATACCGTCCGCCTGGTCTGACATAAATGTCCGAACGACTAGGACAGTTCGCGCAATATTGACACGCGTCTATATGAGACAACCGTGGAGAACAGCTGCTAGAGTCGGCACAGTTAAATCTCGTTTGAACCATATGGCTATAATTTCGGTTAATGGTGGTACTCCACATTGCACGTTTTAGACATTTTCCCATCCGCACGGATCCATCTCATCCGCACGCTATCATTTCGAGAAGATTTTACATAACCGTTCACGATTTGCAATTTAATGCTTAGGAATTTGATTTGTCCATGTGGAAAATGTCAACGTCTGCATGATGTGGACATATTTTAAAAACAAACAGAAGCCATTTGAATGACATATTCACTTGAATTACACTTTTTCTCTCCTTTCTCACAGAGGTGCATTCATGTTTAGAATATAAAATCTAGTTCTTCGGTCCTATTTCGCGGATTTCTTTCTATCCAAGTACGTTTCTCAAGTTTTTATTATGTTTTTTATTTAAAAATCATGCTTTAAATATTATTTACGTAGAAAATTTCATATTAGATTTTCTATCATCACACTTGTTTGATGGCCGATTTTTGTATTGATATGGATTGTGTAATGTTGTAGGATTGTTTAGGCTATACTTTTGTAATGTTTGGTGTTGGTTTGGAATAGTTTTAGAGGTGGGGGAGACGTCGGCCATGTCTGAGTCAACTCGGTCTTCTTTCCCACGACAAATCCGGACTGTTCGAATCTGTCCGGATAGATAGTTTTTAATTTTTTACGGTTACTTTTCCAAATGTTGTCATTTTTAAAATTTTGTGCAGATGGTACTTATAAGTGTGCGGACATTGAGCGTTTAGACACTGTCGTTTTGTCTAGGACATATACACAACTTAAAAATAATAGTTTTTAGGAGTAATTTATTGCAGACGGTTGTCCTAGTGTGCGCACATCTATTCATTAAACTAGGTCGCTTTATTTCACGTTCGGACGATTTGTTTCTGCGTGCGGATGTCTGTCCATTTTTCTTAGTAAATATACACTTGTTAAAAAAAAGAGTTTTTAAGGAATTATTTGTTTCGGACGGTTGTATTAGCGTGCGCACGTAAAACTAAGTCGTTTTATTACTCGTTAGGACAGATTATTTGTGTGTGTGGATGTTTCTCCGTTATACGTTGTCGTTTTTGCTAGTATATATATATGTTGAAATTTATTTTTTTATGAGTATTTTGTTGAGGGCACAGTTCTTATCGTGCGCACGTATACTCCCTAAAACTAGGTCATTTCATTAGACGTTCAGACGCCCTCTATATGCGTTCAAATGCTTGTTTGCATAAAACGACATTGTTTTGAAGGCTGTGCGAACGCTTTGTGAGACCATGCAGATGGTTTTAATTGACAGTTTATTTGTTTTTGCTTTCTTTTGTAGATTAAAAAAATGTCTAAATGACACCATTCGTCATCTTCCTCATTTGTCGATACTTTTACGCAGCAGTTGCATGAGAGTTCGAAGGATTATATGACGCGAGAGTAGCAGCAACAGGTTGAGATGCTCAGCCGATCAGGTATTGTAGAGCGTGGGGTCTCCGTTGTTGACTTTGAGGAGCTAAACTATATGTATCAGAGTATCGGCGACATTATGGATGACCAGAGTTGGATTGAGTTGTTGGCTTTTGTGCACAATCGAGGTTTTGATGATTTCAATAAATGGATGAGTTTACAAAATGGACATCTTCAAAGACAAAGACAACTTGACGAAAAGAGCTAAACCTTGAAGAAAGAAGAACAAGAAGATGCAAGGAGCTTAAAGTGAAGATTCAAGACCTTAGGGTATAATCCATGTAACTCTTTATTTCACATTTGATAAGGATTTGAATCACACACTTGCATATCTTTCAAAACATGCATAAACCGTTTTAAGTTTTGTTTAAAAGATTAAAATATTTTTATAGGTTTCAAAACATCCCAATTAAATCTCTAAATGGTCATATACTTATGGGAAATATGTCTTCCAAATTGGGTGTTTAAAAGTGGTCAAAAATCCTATTTTTAAAAGAACCGGATCATGCTTAAGTTGAGGAGGTCGACCGGCTGGTTTTGAGCCGTTGAGCTTCTGACAATATGACCGTTAGAGTAACGGTAACTTGAAGCGGTCGACCGGCTCGTTTTAGCAAAAACTCCCAACGGCTATAAACGATTAGTTTTCATATGTGGCCTATAAATACACTTTTATTTCGTCTAAAATCATAACTCAACGACCACATATCATTTCTACTACTTGAGAAATATTTTAAACCTTCTTATTCTATATTTCTCATAGCATTCACACAAAACACACTTTCATATCCTTGTCTTTGTGTGAATATAGAGATAGAGCTTTCCATTTTTATATCGACTCTTTGAGAGTCTTGTTCCTCAATCTACCTATCAAAAGAGGTGTTTCCTTGAGTGAGGTTGTTCACTAAAGAAGAAGCTTTGAGAGTGTATATCTCAAGCTTGGTGAGGTTGTGAGTGGTGAGCCAAAAAAAACCACTTGGGTGGGTTTGAGTGTTGAGCCCGGGATAAAACACTTGTACGGTTCACTAGCACCCGGAAGCTAGTGTGTAAAAGCTATTGGAAGATAGTGGAAAATCTCAAGGCTCGGTGAAGGAGTTTGAGGGGTGGATGTAGGCGGGTTTGCCGAACCACCTAAAAATACTGTGTTTGCTTCTCTTATCCCTACTCCTTACTTTAACACTTATTTAGCACTTATTTACAGTTCCGCATATTATATACTTGTGCTAAAGTAGTATTTACTTGCAAACACAACTTTGAGGGTTTTAACCGAAAAATTTAGAAAACCAATTCACCCCCCTCTTGGGTTGCCTTAATCCTGAAACTAGGACGTACAATGATTGAGTATCTGAAGAGAGATGACATAGCCTCCTTAAATTTGGTCCGTGCACTGCTGGACATTGAGGATATTGAAGCAATGCTATGGATCGTCATTGTACGCGAGGTGACCTTTCAGTTTTCACCAGACATCCTAGCGGCATTTATGAGGCTGCAGAGGCCGAATAAAGCATACCTTATTGTAGAGATGGCGAACAAGCTAGATGCAGAAGACATCTTCCATACTTTCACGGGCCAAAACGTGGTGCTGGTCGGACCCTTCGTCAGGCAGAAGTTCATGCTCCCATTCTGGCATATTCTGCACCTCATTTTCGCCTACGACATCGAGTCGAGAGCTCACACGACAGAATGCCCTATTATGAGAGGCGAGCTGATGCTAGCCGTGGCTAGAGGATGTGTTGTAGATCTTCCTTTATACATCTTCCTAAGTCTTCGGTCTGAGGCGAAGATCACTTATTCTGATGGGTTGTCGTACAGTCTACTCTTGACACAGTTCTTCCATAATATGGCCTGCATGGATAGTTCGGATGAGGGCAGGAATGCGCCTATCAATCCCATCTGTCGGACCACTTTGAATCATTCCGAGGTGTAGCTTAGGCGGCAACAGCGGGCTTCTGCTCCCAGACAGCAGCAAGAAGCGAATGAGCTCTCTCGTCGTGCGCGTGATCAGGAACGACCTACCTGGGTCGATGCTTAGATGGCGAACCTGAAGGGGATGTCGAGGAGTCGGACGACATTGGAGATCAGCTCAGGAAGATGAGTGAGTCCACAAGGTAGGAATCCAATCAGCCTGGTCTAGAGCATGATTAGGACTTCCTTTTAATTTTTACCTCAAAAATAATTTTTGGACATTATTATCATATTTTATTTTTATTTTGGATATTTATTTTGAGTTTGGATATTTACGTTGATTTTGTTTTATGATAGTTATTATTTATCCTTTTTATTATAATTTAATATTTACCTTTGAGTGTTGTAATGTTTATGATCTGTTACTTAGAATGTTAATAACTGTAACATTTATAATCTTATGTTAAAATTAATATGCTACGTGTATCAAAATTGTTGAAGTGTGTATATATATAAACTGTAAGTCTCTAATACATAAGTAATTTAATTACTTGTCTAGGTAGCATTCAGATGTTTATTGTTGAATGGAAGACGTCGTTTATTTAACAAAAACAGTTTCCTGCGTTCTAAGTGAGGCATACATACGTTTATTTTCTAATACGACGGTATGGGGTTGGATGTAAAACGATGTTGTTGGCTTGTTCGAACAATTTATTGAATTTTGGATAATAGTCCGGACGGCCACAAAATTCTTGGCGGTAGATTGTCACATCAAATTTTTCAGGCAAACTCTTTCGGACGTAACTTATTACCGTTCGGACGTAGTTTCGAGGATTTAAAAGGCTGAAACCCAGTAACTGTACGTTCATTTCGCAACTCTCTCGAAAACTGGTAAAAATCCTCTCCAATTCGATTTTGCTCGGAAATCTTTTGGAAGAGTCATTTGAATCATTGATGAGGAAGGTCAAGCATAGATTGCTCAAACTTTGGTGGATTGGAGCACATATTTGGGATTTGACCACTTTGAGTGGTACGATGTTTTACGGTTTTTATGGGTTTTGAGTAAAAATATGTTGTTTTGCTTGATTTGTTTATTGTTTAATGCTTTTGGTAGCTTAGAAACATGTTTGGTGTTAATTGGGTGTGAAAATAGTGATGTAAAACGACTGTTTTTTTTTATTAAAGTGGTCGATGGGGGTCTGATTGTCGAAGGGTCTGCCATGTATCACTCTGAGAAAAGTATAATCAATGCCCAGGGCACAAATTGAGTGACCAACTTGGACGAACGATCTGGTAGTGGAGCTGAAACAGAGTATGCGGCCGATGGTTATGTCAACACATATGTTGTGCAAGGATTTACATACCTGTTTGGACACTCTGGAGACTAATTTTGCTCTGACGGAGAGGGCTCTGATAGAGGAGCTGAATGTTATATGGATGAACTGTTTACTGTGAGAGATCACGTGTCTCAGTTGCACCAGTATCTCCATACCATTCCGGTACAGCTCCAGATGCTCATTAAACGGGTGGATATTATGGAGGAGCAGTTAGAACACGTTTGTGATGCCGTTGGACGAGATCTCGACTAGTCATTTCGTCGTCGCCATTTAGAAAAGTCGTTGATTTATGTTTTTCGTTATTATGTACTTATACTTTGTTAGTCTACTGCTTTTACTAGACTTTATAATTATATTTCTCGTTTGGTATTTCTACGAACAGTTATTTTATATTGTGTACTTAATTTTGATTTTGTATTTTGTTTACTATTATGTCGGTTAGATATTTGTAGACCATTATTAATTTTATCTTATATTTATGTTGTGTTTGTGTTGTAATATTTTTGGTATGAGAATATGTGTTGGTATTGGGTTTAGTGAAAAAGTGAAGAGAGAGGTAATTTTTATATTTTTTTATGGTAGAGAGAGAGATTATATTGAAGTATTTTATTAGGAGAGAGATAAAATTTTGGAGAATATTATGAATGCAAACGCAGCCTTAATATAGTGTTTTAATATTAAATGCATAATTAAATAAATTAAATTTGAGTATTGTCTATTATATTAAGAGCAGTCTGAACACATTAATAGTGTCTGGACGTCCACTGATATGTTACACGTTCGCACACACTAAATAAACGTATGCACATGTTACCATTGCAAAATGTTCGAACTCAATTCAACCCTCCTCACGTCCTTATTTAAGCATCGTCTGCACGTTCTGTTGCTGTTCTCACAATATATTCGTGGTAATTTTTTTTTCTCAGGATAAAAAAATAAGTGTGCGCGCGTTGTTTGTTAGTGTGTGAACTTGCTTATAAAAAATAGGTATTAGAGCTGTTCGCACTGGTTTCCATGACGAAATTGATTTGGTCATGTAATACATTGACGTTCGCACGGGACATGAGAATAGAGAAAAATAAGAAATCTGTGACGTATTTATATTTGTCACAAAATAAAAATCTTTCGAACCGTATATGTTGGCGTCCGGACGCTATTTCTTGAAGAACCTCACAAATTATCACAAATTGTCCTATCAAACTAGGTGTCAAAACTTTTTTGACACCAACAACTTTTGCTGATAAAATTTTGACTTTAGATGACAAAAACGTTTGTCACTCAAAACCCATTATGTTGTAGTGCTACCACTACGAAAGTCTAAACTCCGATGACGAAGCATTAAGAACACATAAATAATTGTATCATATAAATCACATGGGCCAAGTAAAAAAATAAATAAAAATATCGTAATTTTCGATTCCGGTTCCGGAAATGTCATACTAGTTCCGATTCCATTAATGATTGTATCATATAAATCACATGGGCCAAGTAAAAAAATAAATAAAAATATCGTAATTTTCGATTCCGGTTCCGGAAATGTCATACTAGTTCCGATTCCAGTATTGACTAGATATGGAACTAGAATTTTACACACCCTTAATAATCAGTTACCAAAGTGATACCTCATTTAGTTGGAAGTAATTATATCACACAAATCTATTTGAAAAATAAGTATAGGGATAAGAAAACTCATTGAGAAAAACAAGTTTTGAATCAAATTTATATTTTTTTTTCTTTCTAAGCAACATAAGAGAAAGGCTCGAGAGAGTATAAGAGGTCACTAGACTCAATGGAATACAATCTTGATTCTTGAAAGCGTAATAAAAAAAAAATTAGATAGAAGAGAAAATATGAATAGTCAGAAACTATGATATATTCAAAATGTCTACGATACATCTCAATACCTTTTTATACAGATATATGGTCATAATGAGAGTTATAACAATTTGATTGTTATCAAGGGTTTTATGGTTCGTTGTTATTGTTAGCCGTATGTGATCTTTAAAGTTACAGATGATTTCAAGGAGGGTCACACAAATTTCTTATCTTATACTTTTATTTCATATTTACTTAAATTGTATCTAATTTTCATATGTAAAAAATGCATTGTGCTATTTCTTTCTCTATATTTATTTTCATTTTACCAAAATTCTAAACTTTTTCATAGCTAAACTACTTCGCTACGGTATCGGAAAGTTTCTCATTTGTGGAGCCCGAAATAGAATTTTTCTGTAAGTTGGCCCAAAAATTAATAAATGAATCCTCAATTACGGCCCATAAGACGAAGAGGCCCATTCTTATGGTCGGCATGTGGATTTGAGACTCAAGAGAGCTGGGCTCAATCAAGCCAGTTTCTCCTTTCCCTATAGATCGGTTAGTGGTCTCCAGCCCAGCGTTGGGGCCCAAAACGGATACTTACAGTCCCCTCTGAAGTCTGACCCTCTCCTTCCCTCGTCGTGTACTCTCTCTCTCTCTCTCTTTTTTTTTTCTACGCTGTCGTGTACTCTCTCAATTTGTAAGAAATCATCTCTCTACGCTCTCTTTGAAGTCTGAAAGCCTTCAATTTGTTGGGAGAAATAGTTAAATATCTTGCGGAGATTATTGGGTCATAATTCACTGTAGCTCGAGCCCAGCCCAAAGAAAAACCCTAGGCCATATTGTCAACTACGGCATATACCTTCGAGCGCTTAATATATTCGCTCACATCAATCCTTTCTTTCACCTTCGCTGCCTCACAGTTCTAGTTGCTGAGGCTGCTCTCTCTCTCTGTGCGTTGCTTCACGGCAGCCGCACTCGTTTTGATTTTTCCCAAATCACTGTTTATTTGAGGTCTGTGTTTTATTTTTCGTATCAGATCAGAGACTTTTTAGATCCATCTCGTCTTTTTTTTTTTTTGCGAAATGGTTCTCATTTGTATTTCCCTGATTGCCGAGTAGAGCATATGAGTTGTGCACATCTGATTTAATTTCTGGAAGATCTTGAAAGTATGGGTCAGCTGAGAATTTCTTGTCTTTGTCGACAATATGTTTATCTATCGGCTTGCGTCGTCTTACAGTAGTTTGCATTTGCTATGCTGGATATTATGGGTAATATGGAATATAATCAGCGCTTTCCTGTATTGTGGTGTGGCTGTTTGCGCATCGGATATAGTTAAGGTTTTCAATTTTCGTTCTCTGTATTGTGTGTGAGGGAATCATTGTTGTGGGAAAATTGCCTTTTTCTTATTCTCATCTCAGCTTAAATTCTTTGGTTTCTGGGTACTTGGTTGATTGTAACCTTTTCTTTTCTATATGCGGTGTCTGATGTGAGGGGGAACTATGTCACTCTTAACATATGTCGGGTTCCTCGTTTTGAATTTTTCGTTGAAATTATGCTGGGGAGGATAACGACTCTTGGGATTAGATAAAGATGTGCGTTTTGCAGCATCACATTTGATTCCATACTTGTTCTATATCTTCGCCCGACTGATCCATGTCGTCCTCGGAGTAAAGTGAGCCATTTTAATACCAAATTGTTTTGACAAAGAACTGCAGCTTTTCTTACGTCTAGTCTAAAATGTGTTTGAAAACTTGTCTTCTAAGATTTCTAAAAGGGGAATTCAAATGTTCACAGGTCAAGTGACTTACGTTCAATCTCTTTTCAGAGAGAAATTTATGATGGCATGAAAATGTTTTAGCATGTTAGTTCTGAAGCTTGTATCCCAGTATCTGTTTCCTTTCCATTGATGTAGCTGGCAGCAGACACAGCACAAGTAGCAAGCTTATACATCTTTATAAATTGAATGTCTTGTTTTTGGCAGGTTTTATTTGATTCTTCAAGGTCGTTTATTTGTATCATTTGAAGACTACTCAAGATGGTAAGCGCCTTTTACCTTAATAACGCTTTTTGGGCTGCTGAATTTATCTTCTATTGCTGTGTTGTGATCTGAATCGATAAACACTGTTGATTCTTGCAGGTGAAGTTCACTGCAGATGAGCTCCGTAGGATTATGGACTACAAACACAACATTCGTAATATGTCTGTTATTGCACATGTCGATCATGGTACGAGGTTTCAAACTTCTTTTACTCCTGTTTTTTAAAACGTGGATGTCATGTACCTAGGTAACAAATTGTTGTGCCAGGGGCTGTTCATGACTTGCTGAAACCCATTCAGTTGCCTCTGCTAAGAGAGGAATTTAAGTTCTTGTTAGTCTTTCAAATAGCTATGAAATTTGTGTGGTGCTGAGACATTGAAGTTGTTTACCATATTCCCCACATATGTTGGGTTTATGTATCTAATGACTTGAGATTTTTTACTTTCCTAATCTTTTGAACATTCCCATAGTGGTCCGAGTCCCAAATTCTGTTGGAAGACAGTTGGGTGCATTTCACTGCACTGCTACTGCTTAACATAAATTGATCTGCATGTTTGAGTCATGAGATCATGCAACGGTTCCAGTGTTAATGCTCTCTCGTTTTTTACCTTCCAGGGAAATCTACACTCACTGATTCTCTTGTGGCTGCTGCTGGTATCATTGCACAAGAAGTTGCCGGTGATGTCCGGATGACGGATACCCGTGCTGATGAGGCAGAGCGCGGCATCACAATTAAGTCTACTGGTATCTCTCTCTACTACGAGATGACAGATGAGTCTCTGAAGAGCTACAAGGGAGAGAGAAATGGGAATGAGTATCTTATCAATCTCATTGATTCCCCCGGGCACGTCGACTTCTCATCGGAGGTTACAGCCGCTCTCCGCATTACTGATGGTGCACTTGTGGTGGTTGATTGCGTGGAAGGTGTCTGCGTCCAAACAGAAACCGTTCTGCGACAGGCCTTGGGAGAAAGGATTAGGCCTGTCTTGACGGTTAACAAGATGGATAGGTGTTTCCTTGAGCTCCAGGTTGATGGAGAGGAGGCTTATCAGACATTCCAGAGGGTCATTGAGAACGCAAATGTCATCATGGCCACCTATGAAGATCCCCTCCTCGGCGACGTTCAGGTTTATCCCGAGAAAGGGACAGTTGCATTCTCTGCTGGTTTGCACGGTTGGGCTTTTACGCTGACCAATTTTGCCAAGATGTATGCCTCCAAGTTTGGAGTTGACGAGTCGAAGATGATGGAAAGGCTATGGGGGGAGAACTACTTTGACCCTGCTACAAAGAAGTGGACCACCAAGAACTCTGGGTCTCCTAGCTGCAAGCGTGGTTTTGTCCAGTTCTGCTACGAACCTATCAAGCAGATTATCGGCACTTGCATGAACGACCAGAAGGATAAACTGTGGCCAATGTTGCAAAAGCTTGGAGTTACCATGAAGTCAGATGAGAAGGACTTGATGGGGAAGGCATTGATGAAGCGTGTGATGCAGACCTGGCTCCCAGCAAGCACTGCCTTGTTGGAAATGATGATCTTTCACCTTCCCTCTCCTTCTAAGGCCCAGAGGTATCGTGTTGAGAACTTGTACGAGGGTCCCCTGGACGATATGTATGCGACTGCTATCAGGAACTGCGATCCTGAGGGGCCTCTTATGCTGTACGTGTCGAAAATGATTCCTGCATCTGATAAAGGCAGGTTCTTTGCTTTTGGTCGTGTCTTCGCTGGCAAGGTCTCAACGGGTTTGAAGGTCAGAATCATGGGTCCCAACTATGTTCCCGGTGAGAAGAAGGATTTGTATGTTAAGAGTGTGCAGAGAACTGTTATCTGGATGGGGAAGAGGCAGGAAACAGTTGAGGATGTGCCTTGTGGCAACACCGTCGCCTTGGTTGGCTTGGATCAGTACATCACCAAGAACGCAACCTTGACTAATGAGAAGGAAGTTGATGCACACCCAATCCGTGCCATGAAGTTCTCCGTGTCTCCTGTTGTGCGTGTGGCGGTCCAATGCAAGGTGGCATCTGATCTGCCCAAGCTTGTGGAAGGCCTGAAACGTCTAGCAAAGTCAGACCCTATGGTGGTGTGTTCCATTGAGGAGTCTGGGGAGCACATCATAGCGGGTGCAGGAGAACTCCACCTTGAGATATGTTTGAAGGATTTGCAGGATGATTTCATGGGTGGAGCAGAGATTATCAAGTCTGATCCCGTTGTGTCCTTCCGGGAGACAGTCCTGGAGAAGTCTTGCCGTACTGTGATGAGCAAGTCCCCCAACAAGCACAACCGTCTTTACATGGAAGCTCGGCCCTTGGAAGAGGGGCTTGCAGAGGCCATTGACGACGGGCGTATTGGTCCGAGGGACGATCCTAAAGTTCGCTCCAAAATCTTGGCCGAGGAGTTTGGGTGGGATAAGGATCTTGCGAAGAAAATTTGGTGCTTCGGTCCCGAGACCACCGGGCCTAATATGGTTGTTGATATGTGTAAAGGAGTTCAGTACCTGAACGAAATTAAGGATTCTGTCGTGGCTGGGTTCCAGTGGGCATCCAAGGAAGGTGCCCTTGCTGAAGAAAATATGAGGGGTATCTGCTTTGAAGTCTGTGATGTGGTTCTCCATGCTGATGCAATCCACAGAGGTGGTGGTCAGGTCATTCCAACTGCTAGGAGGGTTATATACGCTTCCCAGATAACTGCCAAGCCCAGGCTTCTTGAACCCGTTTATCTGGTTGAGATACAAGCTCCTGAACAGGCACTTGGTGGTATCTACAGTGTTCTTAACCAGAAGCGTGGGCATGTGTTTGAGGAAATGCAGAGGCCTGGTACCCCACTTTACAACATCAAGGCTTACCTGCCTGTCATCGAGTCTTTTGGATTCTCGGGCACTTTGAGGGCCGCAACTTCCGGTCAAGCCTTCCCTCAGTGTGTCTTCGATCACTGGGAGATGATGTCATCTGATCCATTGGAGGTTGGATCACAGGCTTCCCAGCTGGTAATAGACATCCGCAAGAGGAAGGGCTTGAAGGAGCAGATGACCCCACTCGCAGACTTTGAGGACAAGCTGTAAGTAATTCATGTGATCGTTGTTGATGAAGTTCTATTACTCTGACGGGCAACCGAAGGAAGACGCACCGTCCCCACTCCAAATTTAGTCTTTGTTTTCCGTTTTTGACATATAGTGTCACCTCGTAGTAGTAATCTGAATGGGAATCAACATCGGGTGTTTATGTTTTGTTGGTTTTAAATGTTTCTTTCATAGATAGTATCTAATGTTCTATCACGCAACATTACTATGTTTTGAACTATTCCAACTTGAGAGCTATGCTATTTTTGTCTTCAATTGATATGTTCCCCCTCCCCTCCTTGGGATTTTAATACTTTCCGTACGTTGGATAACTGACTGCTTTGGTGGATGCAAATTGACTTCTTGGGGTTGAACCTAGACTGTGGTCTATTTCAATTGTTGACACGGATGCGTTCGTAGGCATACTAGAAGTGCTGCTATTCATGGATGCGGATAAAATCTTGTTTTCTATTTCATGGTCTCTGCCAATGGGTTGCTTTCTTCGCACTAACCATCTGGAAGATGGTTAGCGTAGCTGGACACAGCTGTATTGTTACAGTTTTACTTATTCTATTAGAAGCAATTTCCATATAAAGGCTTTTTGTAACTGTTAATTGCTGCTTCTTGAAAATACGAGTATTCAATCTCAAAAGCTCTCTCAAAGTTTCTCTCGAGTTCCACTTTGTATCAGAGGAATTACGCTCCTCTACACTGTTTCTCAAAGCAACATTGATCAATTCACTTTATGGTTAACGATGAAGATGAAAATCTTGTTCGAAATCAAAATTCCAAATTGTCGAACAATTTAACATTCGACCGTGCATATATCATCACATTAGGTGATACTTCAAACGCTCCGATCGTATTTCCACAATTCAATGGCAATAATTACTACTCTTGGAATTGTGCGATGTTGATGGCAATCGGTGCTAAAAATAAGTTTGGTTTTCTGGATGGAAGTCTTTCTCAACCAGATTCTAGTGATTCCAATTTCAGTGCTTGGTACCGATGTAACTTGATGATATCATCATGGATTTGTGCTTAGTCTCTTTAGAATGAATTACATCAGTTTTCTCCATTACCGGTACGTAGTTGCGGTATTTGTGATGATTGTACATGCAATGTTTTAAGAACTATTGTTGATAGAGAAGAAAAACAGTTGACAATGATATTTCTCATGGGGTTAAATGACACGTTTCTTGCTACAAAGGGAAATATCTTACTCATGAAACCCTTTCCTGTTTTGAATGAAATTTACTCCTTAATAATTCAAGAAGAAAGGCAGAGAACTTTTACTCGAAATCCTTCTTTTAATCACAAAACAATTGCTATGATGACTTCTCAAACCGATGCAATTGTTGTTGTTGTTCCTCATTGCAATTTCAGCACTGGTCAGAAGGAATGCCCAATTTGTTCTTATTGCAATCGAAAAGGCCACACTCATGAGAAGTGTTTCGAGTTGCACGACTATCCTCCAAGATGGATATTCAAGAAGAAACATTTTACTGATTCTCGGGGGAACTCTTCTTCACAAACATTACCATATTCAGCTGCTCATTCCGCACATCAAGCTTCAGTAATTTTAGATTCTTCTACTACTTAGATTTCACAAGAACAACTTAACCAACTGCTTAGTCTTCTTCAAAATCAGCACCAGCTTGAATCCCCAATCAGCATGCCTTCTCCATCTTCGAAGCTTGTTAACATGGTAGGTAGTTTTTCTACATATCATACTGTCAATTCTTCATTTTCTCCCGACACTTGGATTGTTGATAGTGGAGCCACAGATCTCATAGCATGCTCTCTTTCTCTGTTTTCTACCATCACAAACACAATTCATGCCTCTGTCAGTTTATCAAATGGCCATACAGCTGAAGTGACTCATATTGGATCAGTTCATATTTCTCCCGAATTGATTCTACACGATGTCTTATATGCTCCTTTTTTTCCTTTAACCTGATTTTTGTTACTAAACTCACTTTAACCTCATTTTGCTATGTTTTTCTTGTCAAATAAATGTCTTATACAAGACCTTTATGTCTCGAAAACAATTGGAGTGACTGATCAGAACGATGGATTATACTTACTCAAATTTGCCCTGTTTCTAATGTTTTTGTCAATAATACAACCATTGCCTTATGGCACACTCGGTTAGGACATATGTCTCCTAGAATGCATCTTTTAGCAGATGTAATTCCTCATTTGCATACTTCAAATACTTATCAATGTGAAGTTTGTCCTTTAGCTAAACAACATTGTTCTTCTTTTCCATTGAGTTCTATTCGTACTACTCAACCATTTGCACTTATTCATTGTGACATTTGAGGTCCTTTTACAATAGCTACGACTAATGGTCATCGTTATTTTTTTACTATTGTTGATGATTATAGTAGGGTGTACTTGGATTTATCTAATGCACGTTAAATCAGAAACTCGTAGCATGATGCTGAGTTTGAATGTGCATTGGATTTTGGATTTATCTAATGCACGTTAGTTGAAACTCAGCATCATGCTAAAATCCAAATTTCTCGGTCTGATAATGGATCATAATTTAATATGCACTCTTTCTTCTCTTCTAAGGGAATTATTCACCAACCTAGCTGCACCTACACTACCTCACTATAACCAGGCATGCTTTTATCCTATTATGTTCATGCTTTGGCTCAATTTATGGCTCGGCCATGTCAAGCTCATTTAGATGCAACATATCGTGTTCTTAGATACCTTAAAGGCACTCATGTACATAGTCTTTTCTTTTCCAGCTCTTCCTCTCCTAAGTTGTAGGGGTTTTCGGATAGTGATTGAGTTGCTTGTATTGATAGCAGACGATCCATTTCTAGTTTTTGTCTTTTTATTGGTGATGCTTTAGTGTCATGGGGTTCAAAAAAGCAACACACGGTCTCTCGTAGTTCAACTGAGGCCGAATATCGCACCCTTGTCGCACTTAGTTGTGAGGTTATTTGGATCAAGCAATTTTTTCAAGATCTGTTCATCTCTCATCCTTCTCCAACTACTTTGTATTGTGACAGTAAATCTGCTTTATCTTACAACTAACCCAGTTTATCATGCTCGTACTAAGCATGTTGAAATCGATTGTCACTTTATCCGGGAGCATTTATCCAAGGGCATTATTCAATTGTTCTATGTTCCTACTAGTAATCAATTAGCCGATATTTTTACAAAGGCCCTTGGGACGTCACAGTTTCAATTTCTCCTTTCCAAGCTGGGTATTCACAGCATTCATACTCCAGGTTGAGGGGGAGTCTTCGCACTAACCATCTGGAAGATTGTTAGCTTAGCTGGACACAGTTGTATTGTTACAGTTTTATTTATTCTGTTAGAAGCAATTTCCATATAAAGGCTTCTTGTAACTCTGTTATTTGCTGCTTCTTGAATATATGAGTATTCAATCTCAAAAGCTCTCTCAAAGTTTCACTCGAGTTCCACTTTCTACATGCTTCTCCTTGGTACTGCCATTTTGAAGGCTGTAACGTTACATGTATAAGGTTGCTTCGTTTTCGGTTTCGGACAAAAAAAAAACATGCAACTTTGGTGTCAGCAACTTCAACTTCATCTTGTAGCAAGTTAGATACCAAATTTGGGAGGAGAAAAGTAGTTAGCTATTGGGATTGTATATAGTTCTCGTAGTTGAAATTGCAGCTCCTCGCATCCAAGTAAAAGGGCATTGAACAACAATGGTTTACTGATTAGCCCACGGTGGTGGTTGTGCGATCCACGTAAGCGATCGGAAAACCGCAAGTTGGATGTGTTCAGATTACCAGTAAAAGGCATTAACAAAATTGTGTGTTTGAGTGATAAAATTTTAAGTTAAAATTTTGAGTACGGAAGTTGGTGAAAAAATTAAGACAGTTTATGGGAATTGATAAAAAAATAAAGAAAAATAAAATTTGAATGAATATTATAATGAAAAATAACGGTTTGATGAGAATAGCACGAAAGGAATATGATTCCAAAATATTGGAATTTTTTTTAGCCTGGTACGTCCCTTGTTTTGTTTTGAGAGACATCTAACTAAATTGAACAGATTCGGTGCTAAGTGTGTAAAGGGAGAGCTAAGATTTTAAATCTCAAATATAGCATTCACGAAATGGACACTCAGCTTGGCTAAACAACCTCAAAACTCGGCTAGGCTAAGCAGAGTCGTCTTGTATTGTTTTTGTTTCTTTCTTTTTCCCTACGTATCTTCCGCAACACACAACTCAATTGTTACATTTTTCTTTCTATTTTTCCTGCACATCTTTGGCAACCTTCTGCAACAAGCCGACTTTTTTTTTTCTTTCTTTCCATTTTTCCTGCACGTCTTGTGCAACATGCCGACTTTTTTTTCCCATTTTCCCTGGACGTCTTCTTCACTGTTGTTCCTACTCACTCAGTAACTTTTTTTATACACAATACCCTTCACAATGATCATACACTACAAAAAATAGGTCTTTAACGGCGGTCGCTAAAAACGTTGCTATAAAAACTCATAGCAGCGGTCTTTTAGTGGCGTTTAAAAAAAACGCCGCTAAAAGTTTAATATTTAGCAGCGTTTGTAAAAATAGGCTGCTAAAAGTTCGATCTTTAGCGGTATTTTTTTCCAAACGTCACTAAAGGTCTAATTTTTAGCAGCGTTAATGAAAAAATGATGTTATAATTTAGGCATCGCCGCTGTAGGTCTGATTTCTAGCAACGTTTGTGCAAACGCTGTTAGAAATTAAGTATCTACAGCGGCGATCACATTTGACCGCCGCTATAGTTTACACCTGTAGCAACATATTTTAAAAAAAACGTTGCTATAGGTATAAGTGAAAAAAAAATTTATTAATTATAAGATATTTAATGTTAATAATTATTTTATTTCTTTTAATATATAATTTTATTTTGTCATGTATTTAAAAATTTTATTTTAAGGGAGCTACTTAATAAAATACGGAATTAGAAGGAGTGTTATGAAAATTGAAGTTGTTATAGGATATATTTTAAATTATACATATGGTTGTTATGGTAATTGCAGATTTATTGACTAAATCTAAGTAGTTTAGAAAATATCTATTATCTTACTTATAATGAGCACATATATTTTGAATAATTAATAATATAATATTATTTAATTATGACATATTATTTAATTTCAAACAAAAAGATATTGTAAGATTAGCTTATACAATTAAAAGTACATAACTTAATATATGATCTTAGATACTATGATTTAGTCATTAGGCATATATATACATACATATAAAATAATTAGGTTAATTAGCACATATAATGTACATAGTAAACACATATAATAAATCATGCAATGTTATATAGAAAACATATACTTTTAAATTATAAGTATTACATATTATTACTACCAACTTATTTTAATTAAGATTATTATACTATTTATGAAAAATAGTGTAAAATAATATACCATGTACCGGATACTACCTTTGACTATGTACTGGGCAATATACAGTTGATTATATAATGTAAGTATAATTACTAGGATCAATACATGTTATAATGTGTATTACAACTACAAAGTAGTAATTAAAATAAATAATAGATAATTGAGGGGTAAATTTTCGTTTAGCGCCCAGTCCTAGTTTTCAGTATATTATACAACAGCGCGAAATTTTCATTTAGCGCCAAGCTGAGAAAATGTCTGGTTCCTTGCCTATGGTTTTCTTTTCCCCTGTATCTTCTCAGCTGCGCTTTTTCACTTTAGTCCTTTCCAACTTCGCAGAAATGGTGGACGCCGTGAAGAAAGTGGCAAATCTTGACGTCGAGCGAGCATAGAAGAGCGGAACCTACTCTCCGTCGGGTAGCAGAAATGGTTGAGGCTTTTCCTGTTCTCGAGGGGAGCTTATTTTTCGGGAAATACCCATTTTGTGAGGGGTTGAATTTCTTGCCCTCTTAGGATTGATCTTGGTCCTGTTGGGTTTCGGAATCAAGGAGAAGCTTGGCATACGAGTTCAAAGCTTTGGGTATGTGATAATCTATTCCTATTCTTTAGCTAAGAGACTTTATTTGTAAAATTAAAGATAATATGGGCACCATATTCTATTACGAAGTAATGCATTTTCTATACTAAGTGAGATTTTTATGTTACTTGAAGTTCGCAAGTTTTTGGTTCTAGATCGTTGTTGTCTCATAGGCACCTTGTTTTTTGTCTGTGCAACTGATTCTTTTTTAGAGTTGACTCATAGCAACTTCGTTCTTTGTTTATGCAACTGGTTCTGTTTGAGACTTGAGAGTAATGCTTTGTGAACGTGATCACTCTTGTACTCATTGGGATATTCCAATGTTAATGAGATTGAGCTTAGGAGAGTTGTGCATCTAGTGTCGCATTGTTGAGGGTATCACATCATCTTTTGAATATTGTGTTTTCATCGTGCTCTCTTATTTCTAGCTTGAAAAAAGTCATAGAGGATGCCAGTACTTGACTGAAATTTTTGGAACACTGCAGTTTTACAATAAGTTTTTCATTGCGACTTGTGATCACCTTATATTATTTGCATAGGCTGAGGAACATGGGAGTATCTACATGTTTCTGTCTTTCCTTTATCTTAGTTTCAGTGACATGCTGTGAATCCTCCCTTTTCTGAAAATTCTAAGTCCTCTTAGTTATTATTATTTTCCGGAGGATGATACGAATAGTAGTACATCTCAGTGTTAAAGGCGAACAAGGTTTACTTGCATAGGCTTTAAGGCAAGGTGAGGCACTACCAAGGCACTTGGAAGCCTCAAAGCTAAGCTACTTGGGCTCTAGCCCTGTAGAGCTTATGTGAGTGCCTCCCATAAAGTCTGGTTGATTTGAGGTTTCTAGCCCTTGAAAAAGGGCCAAAAATTTTCTCCATTTGGTTAGTTTGTTTAGAATTTGAGTAATTAAGAGAAAAATGGTTGTGGTATTTGTATTAGTTGAAGTGGTGTTGATGGGGAGAAAAACAATTTGGTGGAAAAATTACACTACGACTGAAACCCGTCTTCTCTCTCTGATTTTGCTTGGGGACCACAGGCTGGTATGCCCCTTGCCCTATTCTCTCTCTCTCTCTCTCTCTCTCGTAAAGGAGCTACTGCACAAGTGATCTGTTTTTTGGACATGTGTGTCTTGCTCTAGGAATTTTCCTATTTTTTCCCAAGTCCCACTATGACTCAATCTTGATTCTCTCTCTCTGATAGGCATTCTAGCCTATTTCTTTTACTTTATAAGCTTTAAATTGTATGGTTTCAAAGCATGTACTTATTGACCCGGTTTTTCTTCTTTTCTACTCTGCAAAACATATTAATAGGGCTTGACTTATGAAAAGTATTACTGTAACAATATTTTTACTGTGATTACAATCATCTATCAAGTTGGATTTAAGGTTTTTACCTCAAGAATATTAATTTCTGTTCTCCTTCATTTGTCAGAATCTTTTAACCATATTTTTTCCATTTAACAAAAACATATAGGTCTTTCTTCATTTGTTCCGAAAGACCATTTATATGTTGTAAATAAATCTCAGTTTGCTGAGAAAACAATTGAATGTGATTGGCTTCCATTTTGGTTCATAATTTGAACGTTTGCAAATTGGCACCTTACTTTATTCAGGGAAGATCCCTTTTGTCACTCTTGCCTAGGGCTTGCAAATTGAATGTATTTTGTTCCTCTGAAGTTACTGATTTGTCATGTGGAACGTCATGCTTGAATGCTGCTAGGCCTGAGAAGAGCAGTGACTTGAATAATGTGCAAGATGTGTCTGATGAGTCCTCCACGTATGAAATGAATAGGAATGCACCCGTTGTGGCAGATGGGTGCAATGAAGAATGTATTGGAGTGTGTGAATCAATTGATGGGTTAGAGCGTTTTGATAATAACATTGGCTCTGGGCCTGTACTGTGTTTGTCTGAACTTGATGAACATAAGAATGCAGCACTGGTTATTGAATCTATCAGGAGGGATGAATTTGGTTTGGATCCAACTCTTTCTAGCAATGAAAGCAGCATGCTCGCCTCGGGAGAGCACTTCATTGTCTTTCACAAGAGTTATATTCTCAGGATTCACATTTTCTTTTTGAGCTGGTAAGATATTGCTCTTGTTTCTTTCTTTTTCTTGTAGCTCCTTTTTTTCCCTTCACTAACCATATTGCCATTTTTGTTTTTTTTTTTGTGCTAACAACATCAATATTTATGAATAAACCGTATATTTTTGTAGAGTTGGTTTCTTTATATGTCTTATGCTCTGTTATGGATCCTATTTTTATGTACTTATTGGTGGTATGATCTACAGTTGCTACATGGCAACTCTTCTTGGTGCTAAACTTTTTATTATAACTGATCGCATGAGTTCCTACAGTTATTTCACCAGATAGTAATTTACTTTGTCTCTCAAGATGATTGTTTTCTCTGGAACTCTTCATAAAGGTACATGTTTAGTTCCTACATGTGGTAGTAATTAGTGAATTTGCACAACTCTGATGTTGTTGCTTTTGAGGTGTGGAGGGAGTCATCAGCTTTCACATTTTGAAAGAAGCATCATGCGTAATGACCCTTTTTCTAAATGAAAGAAAATCGCTGATCATGTGTTTTATGTTCTTTCCAAACGGGTAGATTAGTTCTCTTTAATTCAGTCAACAGTATTAGGTTGGCCATTTTAAACATAGCATTGCTAGGACGGTAAAATGCCTATATGTTATGAATTTTGGAATGCCCTTCTATGTTTATAAATTTTGGAGTGCCTCTAAAATGTCTCTATGTATTCTATATCTCTCTATGTTGCATCTATTCAAGCTATTGGCATATTGTTCATTTTTTCTTATCTCGTTTCTCCTTTTCAATGGCAGAGTTACCACTTGGTGAAGATGGTGTTGGTGCTGAAAGTGTATTGAAGTTGTTTTTGCTAATACTAAGATTAAATTATTTTTATTTTATGTTAGAAATTGGTATAGACTCTTGTGTTGTAAAACTTGTAAGACTTGGTTATTTAATCAATGATGAATTATATGTGCTTTATTATCCTAATTTTTAGGTTTTTACATCAATGAAAGTATGATTATTAAAATAAATTTGTATTCCAATTTAAAAATGCAGATGTTTTTATAAATAGAGATGTTGCAACATTTTTTTTAAAAAAAAACTTGGGTTTATAACGGTGTTTTCTAAAACGCTGCTAAAGACTTGTAGCAGCATTTTAGGGAAACATTGCTAAAAAATTCAAAATTCAAAATTTTTAAAAAACGTTGGGCATGCAACATTGTTATCTAGCCGTCGCTGCTGCTAAATACTTGTAGCAGCGTTTTAGAGAAACACTGTTAAAAAAATTTCAAAGAAACACTTCAGACTGCCGCTATAGGTTTTAACAGCGTTTTTTTTAGCCACTGCTGCTAAAACCCTGTTTTTTTTTTGTAGTAATAGCCTATACCAAACAACAAACAAACACGCAACACTCATTGGAAAAATAGTGCTCCTCAAATGAAAATGCAAAAACAAATTTAAGACCCTTAAATTTTTAACTTGTAATAAAAAAACACTTCCGTTAGTTTTTCGTCCATCCTCTTAACATAAGTTCAAGCCACGTCATTTATATGTACACGTGTCAAAGCAATAAACCACGTCACCTGCCGAATTGATTCCGCGCGAACCTGCAATTTGTTTTGTTTTGTTTTGTTTTTTCACTTACCCATGCGGCCAGGTTTGCACCTTGAACCGCAGCTCCATCAGCTAGAACTTCATCTGGGTTAATTCCCTTGTTAAGTTCCTTCCCATCGAAGAAGTCCCGCAACAGCTGCTGCAACTTGAGAATTCTGGAAAAACCACCATTGATTACTATGTCATCGACCCTTGTTTTGTCCATCTTACATCTGTTAAACACTTCTCTACAAGCTCAATGGAATTCCTGAACAAATCCATGTTGAGCTCGATAAATTTAGCACAAGTAACAGTTGAAATCATATCGAACACGCTAGCAAGAAAGGCACTAGAATTTAACTTTCGGAAAACAAAAGAGAGACAGAGTTAATCTTATTTTTGCCCACAGGGGAAAGCCTGACACCAATCTTCTCATCATTGACAGGGTACCTCATGTCGTAAACATAGTTCTCCAAAGCTGCTTTAGCCTCAAGATCTTTTCATGTGTTTATCATCTTCAACCTTGTATATCTCAGCCCCAGAAGAAAGTCCACGAAATGCTCCCTGGTGGTTTCGGCCCCATAATTCTAGTTATAATAGATGCTGTCTAAGCTAAGTCATTGCTTCGCTCTCATGGCTTCTGTACTGGTGGGTTCCCATGCATACTTGCACCACATACAAAGTCCTCCAGCTTTGGGTCTTTTTTTCTTTCTGTCTGCATAAAGAACATGCTTTTTAGTTAAAGAAAGAATCATTTTCTTGGAGGTGCTGAGCGTTAATCGAGCCGTATTTTTTGCGGGTCTCATGAAGGCAACTTATGGGATCATTACACGGATTGTCATTGGCCCGCCCACTAAAAACTCAGCCCGACCCCCTCAACTGCCCAGATGCCTCAGCCTGCCCCCTAGGCCCAAGCAGCCCAGCCCAACCCGTTGATCAGCACAGCCTGTTTTTTCTTATTTCTTTTTTAAAATTAACAGAGGGGTGAAAAGCTTTTGGGGAAAATTCACTTTGCACCCCTGAACTTTGGGGTTATTTTTAAGTTGCACCCATTTTTATCAATTTTGTTAGATCAATACTTTAAAGTTTATGTTTATGTTGATTTCCACCTTGGACCTCAAATTACCGTTACTTCTCACGGCAAACGAACACGTGCCGTCCGCGTGATAACGATTTCATTTTCCGTTTTGCCCCCATCTCCTTCGGTGTTCTCTCCATCCAGCTTCAACGTGTTGACGCCGACACCATCTTCGGCCTGTTACTCGCAGCAGTCTCCAACTCTCATAGACCTGACTCCCTCTCCTTGATCGAGAAATGCCTAATCAAGCTCCTCTTTTTTTTTCTTTCGACCGAACACCACCCCTTCCTGTCTTTGCTCCCATGCCTTCTCACATACGGGCAATCCTTTCTATACATCCTTTATTGATTGAACAAGACAAACCCATTACTTCTCAACGTCTCCCATAAGCCTATCTGGGCCTATCCCCTCCTCTTCATGAATTTTCTCCATGCTCTTGTAAAAGTTGAAGTGTGGGACTTCATCAATTTTCTCCCTCTTGCAAAGTTCCCTAGTCTTTTCTGATTAGTCACCCATTACCAGGAGGAACTCTACGTCGTTGCATGTACAGCTGAGCTCCACCATGAACGGGTAGATTTTACTGCATTGTTTACTCTGCATGGCCTCGTACTCTACCACAACGAGCTTGTTTTTGGCCACTCGGAGGGCTTCGTCAAATTCTTCTATGTTGTGGACTTGCTGCGCTCTTTCATCTGTTTTAGCAGCTTGTTTTGTGCTAGATGCGGCTGTCGCCTTTGTCACAAAGTGAGTTCGCTTAGATTCGAGCTTTGTTCGTAGAGGCTTAGGCTCAGTCAGAAAGGGTAAAAAGGGGCTATGAGAGCAAAGCTGATTCGTTTTAGGTATAGTGGCAAAAGACGAGAGTGGTTTGGATAAGAAAGTTGTGAATGTGGCCATAAAAATCAAAAAGATAAGGCCAGTAATACGGGAGGAAGGCTTTAGGTTTTTCAGGAGATGGGGAGTTCAGATATGGAGATGCCGAAAGAAAATGGCAAAGAGCTAAGGATTTTGGCATGGATGGAGAGAACACCGAAGGAGATTAAGGCAAAACGGGAAATGAAATTGTTAAGTTATCACATGGACGACACGTGGTTGGTTTGCCGTGAGAAGTAACGGTAATTTGAGGTCCAGGATGGAAATCAACATAAACATAAACTTTGAAGTACTGATCTAACAAAATTGATAAAAGTACGTGCAACTTAGAAATGACCCCAAAGTTCAGGGGTGCAAAGTGAATTTTCCCCAAAGTTTTTTTTATCTCCCCTCATCCCTTTCCGCTCGCACGATTCCCCCTTCTTCGTCTCTTTCTCTCAGCTCACTCCTCACCTTTCAGCTCCTCAATGTCGGTCTCAACTCCAGTTCCACCTCAACACGTTGGGTCCACTGTCCATTTCCAAGTGACTCTCTCTCTCTCTCCCTCGGTGTCATTTTCTCGCACTTTCCACCTGAAAGTGAAGAATCTCGCTTGTTTGGTAGCTGTCGATTTAGTAGTATCTCTCACACCATTTCTTGCCGTTGGGTTTGGTTATGATTGGGTGAAAGTTTGGTGAAGAAAATACGCTGAATTGTTGATTTTGGAGATCTTTATATTATATATATATAAATGCCAGAGAGATGACAAGATCAACTTTTAGGTAACCAAGCAGTTGATTTAACGTACTCGTATCTCTTTTCTCAATTCCTTAATAGTTAAAGCCAAAAATCTCTGATTTCTTAGGGTTTCTGGTGTTGTTTTGAATGGCGGCATCAGTGGATGACAATAGAACATGTATTTTGATATCTGCTCGGAAATCATTGAAACTAAGCTTAGAGAAATCAAAGCTTGTAATTTGAATGAGCTTGGGGAGCTGAAAGTTGAAACATAGTACTTGGAAATTATTTTTTCCAATATGCTAGTTTTGCTCTTGTTGTCTTTCGAGAACAGAAAGTCTGAAACACAGAACTTGTTTCTTGTTCTCATTTAAGTGTTCTGTTTTTCTTTTTGCAGATCCTAACAAATAACACATCCTTTCTGACAGCAAAAGTAAGACTATGTTTGAGAACTAAGAAAATATCTCATTTTGACGTTTTCAATCATTGGATACCCTTTTCGAAGACCAAACAATTCAATCTGGCCATTATGCAGTATAGATAATTTGCTCCCGACTCTATGAAAATGATTTCCAATGTTCAGCTGATAAATTGCGTGTCAGCCATTCTACATCGATTTGCAGGTAAGCCATTAAACTCTTTCTGGTATAATATTTTACTGCTCCTTTTGGTTGTAATAGAGCTTTGGTCACTAGCCTTTTGTTCTTTAGAGTTAGATGGGTGACACAAGGATGGTTGTTTATTTGTTCCTTGGTGAGCAAGAAAAATTTGAACATTTTGACAAGAAAAAACTGGAAGCCTATTCCTCTTGGGTAATGTGAATAATTTGATGAAAACACAATAGTCAGACAGTTAAGGAGATTGAGCTGACATTTTGCTTAAATCTCTGTTTGATAATTTTGGATGTTGGGATGTTTATGTTAAGTATTATCTATTAGCCTAGAAACAAAAGTATTATTTACTGAATTCTTTTATGATGACGTAAGCAATAAAATCAGCTTTATGTGGTACTCCAATGGCAGCTAGTGTTGTATTTACATGGTCACTTGTTACTTGAGTATGGTTTCTTCTCTTGGTATCTGGCGCGCAAGGTGCGAGCAGTGTGTGCTGAAAATTCCAGCACGCATCGCTCACGCGGCACGCATAGCACGAGCTATGTGCGCAAATTAAAATAATTTGTTATGATTCAACCAAAGGATTTATAATTTATACACTCTGAATTAATTTTTTTTTTTCAACTTCAATACCTTCCAACGAGCAAAAGTCATGATAAAAGGCCTTGATCTCAGAAGAGATGCAGCATTAAGAGCAATTCGTAGAAATAATATATAATATTGGAAAGACTACCATTAAAGCAGCTCAAACCAGACTTACTATATCCATATATCCATGTGAATTATATCCTTTATTTATATAAATATGAAGGAAATTTTCCTTTATTGTTTACTAATAAGTTTTATGTTCATCAATAATAGTGAAATACCCAGCGCAAAATCAAAAGGGGATTCTGACCCAACACCGTTGATGAAACAATCCAATAAACTTACAATTCGAACAGGTTCTTATATGATTATTTCGAATAATATATGTCTTATTATCTTTAATATATTATTTGCAAGTTATTTGTGACTCATTCCTATCTGTACACTAAATTCACGTCCAAAGCCGCAAAGAGGATCTAAAAGCAGAGATCCATGAGAATTTTTTTAGTAAAGTGGACTTATATAAGATACGTTGACATTGTAGCAAAGGCCACAAATGTGAATTATCTGACGTGATTCTTGTATCTTGACCATTTCGATACTCAATTGCAGCAAGTTTTGACCAAAATGAATTTTTAAAATTTTGGCGAGTGTCAAAGTTTTGGCGAAATGAAAACTGCAATAATTCAAAAATTCAAAAAAAAAAATGCGCCTGATCTAAGTCACTAAAGAACACTGATGCTCATATGATGCGCAAAAGTGATGTTCGACAGATATTAGGCTCAGGACAAGCAAGAGTAGTATAAGCCAATGGAATCGCCTCATAAATCCGGTGAGAATATACAACAAGTGAGTTCTAGCATCTGCAACCAGGCAGGTCCAGAAATTATTTACATAAGCGATGACTTAGATCCCAATTCACGAAGGCGCCAAAGTGTAAATTATATAATCATATTTGTCTAAATTTTCACGAATTTCAATAAAATATAAATATTTATCAATTTTTTACAAACTTCAATAAATAAATATGTAATGCAAAACACTTTCCAAACTGGTTTTAAGCCTATATATCTATTTTTATAAACTCCAATAAAAATCAATCTCAACAATATTTTGGAATTGAAATAAAAAAATAAAAATGAAATAATCGAAGAGTTATAGTGTTGAAAATACTTGTGAAATGTTGGAAATGTTTCATCAACCAAAATGCTTGTGAAAATGCTGAAAATGTTTCGTTTATGTGTTCATTTGTGAAAATGCTGGAAATATTTCATTTATATGTTCTGTTTTACTAAGGATATATATAAATTAGTTGATGTTCCATTGATATCTTGAACAATAAGAATTTAATCTTTAATGCTATTACCATTGATTGGTTGATGAATTTTTAATGTTTTTATTACGTACGTGTATTTTAATATTTGTAGTGTTCTTAATTCTTAATTTTTGATATTTTAACTCTTAAAACATTCTTTTTTTGCATTTAATTTTTTTTTCATTTTCTCTTAGGAGTTCGTTCCCCTTCGTTTGCATTATTGGCTTCGCCACTGAATACAACCTTATTATCTGCTATTCGTAGTGCATGCTCATTTCAAGGTTGCTAAGTCGACTCTTATTTTTATTTTTATGTATCTAAACTGCTCATGTCACTGTTATGAAATTGCTAATGGATTCTTGAGTTTTGTGAGATGTTACTAGAGAAGATGGCGAGAAGAAGCAGGAGACTTTGAGTTTCGTGAAGAAACTGAAACAAATGATGAGGCAAATGACATGGTTTAATTCAATGGCACGTGTAACTCAAGCTGAGGCGGCAAGTGCTACCTTTAAGAAAAGAGACGGAAGGCTGACAGAAGAGCCTTTTTGTGAAAGGTCTAAAATTTGAAGTTTGAATTCGAAGGATCCAAATGCAAGAGAAGTATAAACTCAATGACTAAAATGCCAAATTCTCATATCATTAACCAAAATCATTCACAGCGACAGGGAAATTCAAATTTCAAATCCATGAAGCCATAAAAAAAGTGAAAACCAACCTAACATGCTCAATTTGTCTCATAGAAAGCATACACAAACCAATCTCTAAATCCTTGAGATTTTCGTCAGTGACCACGGGTTGATCGACAATTTACTGCGAGGATTACAACGACGAAGACACTGACAGTGACCATGGAAACATCTTGCGTGTTGCGGAAGATGTGCACGAGAAAAAAAGAAAAAAAAAGTCGGCTTGTTGACGAAGCCGAGTTTTGAGCCTTTTTTTTCCCTCCCAACTCATTAAATGAGGTTTCCATTTCGTAAACGTCAGATCTGAGACTTAAAATCTCATCACTCTTTTTGCACACTTCACACCCTTACACTTTGCACCAAATTCAATCCCAAATCATGCACCTAAAGATGGACACTATGCAGTTGTAATGTGTCATACAGGGGAAATGTTGGGAATTGAATTTGTTAATACGGTTCTAAGCTTCTTGACACAATTCAATGACTGCAAATAACTTAATGTAATCCGATTGATCTTAATAACTAGCGGTTTCCTCAAATGATATCAAACCATATTTGCAATGAGATTTACATAAATTTTGATAGCAACAATAATATCTTGATTTAGGGTATTTTAACAATGTTTAAATTCTATGATTTACTTGTTATAATCAGTAACAAACGCTTGATTTAACAATACTCAAGTTATATATGATTGTTATAAGGTTTAATTATCACTAGAATTCATATGGTATTGATTTTTAACAAATTAGTTCGTGGGATACAACTTTGAAGGAGACATTCTCTATGTCCAATTTTTTTTTATACATGTAGCTCCTTTTGTCCATAAAAAATTTGCCAACTAACGGAAGATCGATATGAGTTAGGAGTTGAGATATCCATTTTTAGCGTTGGATAGCTAACCTGGACCCTGTTTTCGTTAATGAGCTAACTTTTGATGAATGAAATGATTTGTATATCTAAAAAATGAATTACATGGATTGTCCGATTCAAAGTTGTACCGCATGGACTGATTTGTTAAAAGTCAATACCACATGATGTTTCAATAATTAAGTCTCGTTACAATATTGGGGTTTATGATTCAATTGTAATTGTTAACTATATTAGGGCTGCACACAACCGGACTGGACCGGATTTGCGGTCCGGTCCGATCCTAAATGTTAAAATGCGGTCCGATTTTCTTTTTTAATATATGCGGTTCGGACCGGAGCAGACCGCATTTATTAAAAAAATAAAAAAATATTTTTTTTATAATTTTTAATACAAATTATAAACTTAAAATGTTTAATTTTAATCTAAAATAAAACTAAACATTTTTATATTCACTTTTCCTCTTTGAAATTAACCTAATTTTAAAAAAAAAAAAAAAAAAATTGAAAAAACAAATTAAAACCGGTCCGGACCGCATTTTGTAAAACCGGAATGCGGTCCGGACCGCATTCCGATTTTTCAGCCCTAAACTATATGGACTTTTGAGTTATGGATGCGATATGTTTTTTATTTCTCTACTATTTTCATTTCACAAAGATTCTAAACTTTTTGGTAGCTAAAGTAATTAGCTGTATCGAGAAAGAGTGGCAGCAAATTTAGAGTATTCAATTACTGTGTGCGCATCAGAACCTTGCTAATTGCTATGGCCCAAAAGTACGAAGTGAAGGCCGAATTAGAGCCCATATAAGAAAATTACCCATTCTTTCACTTGTGATCGGTCAGCGGTCTCCAGCCCAGCATTTGGGCCCAAACACGATACCTTAATTCCGCCCTCCTCCCCCTTGTGACCCTGTTGTGTTTGTGTACTCTCTACATTTCTCGTAAATTATCTCTCTACCTTCTCTTTCATTTCTTGAAGCCTGAAGCCTTCATTGGCCAATTTGCCTAGCAAGCAAGATGGTAAAGCATCCATCTCTCTCTCACTCTATATTAATCATTTGGTTTTCTACTTCTATAGTTTCTGACCTTCAGACAAAAAACTGCGATCTTTTAAGCTGCATTACCAGTAAATGTGACACTCTTTCTCCGTCTGTACCTTTAAAAACAAGAGGAAAGAAAAACAGACAAAATTCTGTCAGCTATGAAGGTCAAAGTGTTAATTGCTGCTATCCCCCCCCCCCCCCGGCAACCTGAATTACATCGCGTTGATTAACTTTTGTAGTTGGTATTATATTTTTACTTTTCTTGGTCCCTAGATTTGTGAATTTGGACGGGTTGAGTAGATGTTGGAAGACTCGATTGGTGCTTCATGGTTGCTTTTTACGTAATTGTTTGGTCCTGAAGTAAGATTAGGACGACTGGACGACCAAGATTTTACGGTGACCAACAGGAAATGCGAATCTTTGTGTCATTATTCTTGAATTTTTGTGATGCTATGTTAACGGGCACTTGCATTTGAAGCTACAATTTAAGGCTGGTATTCGCACTTCTAAAGCTGCACGCTTACTCTATCTAGGGCTTTGGTCACTTGAGTGAACATTTGTTGATTATATGATGTCTAGTTGCCCAGATTCAGAAGATGTTTCGCCCCCCCCCTCCCCACAAAAAAAAAAAAGAAATCATTTACAATGAAAGATGATATTTTTTGATAAATTGCATGATTCTATGTTGCCGTGATATTAAAAGCACTTTGCTCAAAACTTCCGCCTATCAGATTATAGAACTTAAGGTTTGTTATTGATTTAACTCATCTTGGTCATGAATGATTTTTCAATCAGATGATAGATCGCTATTGGATTGCTTTCATTGTGGTGCTTTCATGGCTTCTTGGAGTTTTGGACGCCAGTGCTGGTGATGCTGATCCCCGTTATAGGTAAATTTGTATCTGATTTCTCTTAATAATTCTATGAAATTATTATAACACCATAGCTTTATTGTATTTTCTTTCCTGAATTTGATCAAAGTAAAGACTATATTTGGGTGGATTTTAAAGAAGACTTCTCATTGATGGTCTTTGTTCAATGCAAAAACATGTATGGAAAGTTATCTCTAACGTGAATTTTGTCATTATGTGGACCTTTTTTATTTTTCAAATGATGAACTCAAATGCGGATGGGAGCTTTTTAGCTGCGACTGACTTCTGCAGCCGAGTGTACTGTTCTTTTGCATAGTTTGAGTATGCATCAAATGCTTTCTGTTTTGTGTTACGTTTTTCATTCAACAGTTGAACTGTCTCTTTACCTTAGAAAATTTTGAGGGAAATTAAATAATAAAGGAGAAAGTGGATAACCACTATCCAATCGTCAGACTGCTTCCCCTTATTGCTTTCAGGGGTGGCTATTGTCAATCCTCATAAGTTCTTGATGTGTAGTCTAGGGTGTGGTTAGTTAGGTATAGAGATGGATGTTTATTGCCTCCAAACTTTGTCTAATTCTGTAATATCCTTGAACGTTTGGGAGAAAATATTGGCCATCTTTGTTTTATCTTTCTTGAGAGCATTCTTTTAGAAAAAGAAAATTGAGGGAGGTGGTCAGTTTGTTTCTCTTTGTGTGGATTGTATTTTCTCTAATTATTCCATTGTTGCTTGTTTTTTTTCTATATACAATTTTGTTTTGATCAATTCATTCCGGCACCCGGTCACGACGTCAAGCGCATTATCTTTAACCTTTCGGAACTGCTGTGAAGATTTGCTATTCTTTTTTAGGAGGCATTTTCCCGAGTTCCAAACCTCCATGGATTAGCTGAGGATGACTGTTATAGGGATTGGCAAAACTTAGCCTTTGTTTGCGTAATACCATTGTAATATTATTTTCTGGTTTGATGTTTAGATCTTGTGTAGAACAATGTGAAGAAAATGGATGTGTTGGGCAAAGATGCTTCCCGCACTGCAAGTTCTCTGAAGAAGGAGCCTCCTCAGATGGTCCATGGTACATGCAAGAGCCCCTATACTTGCAGTGGAAACAATGGGATTGCAAAAGTGATTGCCGGTACTATTGTATGCTTGACAGAGAGAAAGAAAGAGGAACATTTGGTGATGGCCCTGTCAAATATCATGGGAAATGGCCATTTAAGCGCATTTATGGGATCCAGGTTTGCTCTCTGACAACTATCTAAGTATTTCATATGGAGTTGGTTTTAGATGCTATTATGTCTATATATTGACATGTTACTCAATCAGGAGCCTGTTTCTGTAGCTTTCTCTGCACTCAATCTTGCAATGCATTTTCATGGATGGCTATCCTTTTTTATCCTTCTGCACTACAAGTTGCCTCTGAATGAAGATACAAAGGCATACTATGAATACACAACTCTGTGGCATATCTATGGGTTTTTCGCAATAAACTCCTGGTTCTGGAGTGCCGTTTTCCATAGTCGGTAAGCTCTTTATGTTTTCTTTTCCCCCTTGAAAAGTGGCCTCCAGTTGCTTGGGAGGTTTTATTTGGCTCAATGGACCTATGCATGGGCCGCTAGAATGGGGCTTTAGGATCTTGCTTAAACTGCAATATCTGGTGGTAAATTTAAGGTGCAATATTTGATCCCTCTAGATCCATAAGAATCATAACCTTTTTATTCATGCAGGCACATGTACGTTGTTGTCGTGGTGGGTTTTTTGGAAAATTAAAGAGTGGGAGTCAGAGCATAAGCCTATAACTTGCTACTAACAAATTGGAACTGCCGCATCTTATTTACAAACCCTCTTCAAACCCTCTTAGAGTCATTATATTAATAATATTTGTTATGTATTGATTAGTTTTAAATGCACCAACAGTGATTTTTTACTGTTGCATTGTTTCAAATAACATTTATCACTCAACTGTTAGTTTTTCTAAAAAAGAGGTAAAGTGAAAGTATATTGTTTCAGGAGTGTAGATAAGTGGTCAGCTTAACGTTCCCTAGTTCTACAGATTTTTAAATGTTTTAAAACCTGATGAAAATTTGATTGATAGGAGAAGAAAATCAAGTATAGATGAGTACCAGAGAGTCCCTTAAGAATCACAATCAAAGATCAGTGCAATTTTCAAATTCAACAAAAGCAGAAACAGAAACCCTGCTGCTGCTGATAGGGCACTAATAGAAAGAATCAAGAAAGCATATTTGAGGTCAGCAATGGATTTCTCAGTACCATGAAAAATATGATCTCTAATCCACAAGAGGGAAGTGTAGCAGCCGTCCAAGTTATAGACAATAAATTATGTTCTAGATGCTAGATGTTTCTGAAACTTTAGAAACTTTATTTTCTGACAGCTCACATAAGGCGAGGAACACAGAGAAACTTTTTTTTTTTAATAGATAAAAAATACAGAAACTTTGCTAGTTCCCTTGTTCACCCACCAAAAAAAGAAAAGAAAAGAAGCAGCCACTCCTGCAGCTGAATGCACTCATTGGTTTTTGGATTCTTGATTTGTTTTATCCCTGTTTCTTTTTTATTTTATTTTATTCATACATACATCACTCCTGGTGGTAAGGTGTTCTATTTAACTGCAGAGATGTGGATTGGACAGAGAAACTGGACTACTCATCTGCAGTGGCATTACTTGGGTACTCCCTCATTGTGGCCATCCTAAGATGTTTCAATGTGAGGAATGAGGCTTCCAGAGTCATGGTTTCTGCTCCATTGCTCGCTTTTGTGACCACCCATATCTTGTACCTGAACAACTATAAATTTGACTATGGTATAACCCGTATTTTACATGTTATATTTTTTTTTTTATCTTCCGAAGTAGATTTTTTTTTTCAACTTTCTTTCGCATAATTGCATGTCCATGTCATGGTAGTTCTCTCAACAATTGATTGAGCATCTCGGCTGTTTAATTAGGCTTGGCCTGGTGGGATGAGTCTATAATTGTAATGTCCATGTCATGGTAGTTTTCTCAACAAGTGATTGACCAAATTTCTTCTTGGCTGTTTAATTAGGCTTGGGTCTGATGGGATGGGTCTCTAATTGAAATGATATAGTGGTATTTATGAGTTTGTAATTCTGGTGATATATTGGAGTTTTAAGCACTGTGGTGGTGGTGGTGGTTTGGGGGGAGCATATAAATTTGCAATGGAATATTGTAATTTTTTTTCCCTCTAAGTTTGTCCTTTTTTGTACCCTTGTAGCATACAGTTTCAAAGTTTTGACGGACGTTCTGCCTATTTCTTTTCCAAATTTGACAGGATGGAATATGAAAGTTTGTGTTCTCATGGGTGTCGCCCAGCTTCTCCTTTGGGCAATTTGGGCCTATGTCACTCGCCACCCTTATCGCCGGAAGTGTTGGATGGTGGTTATTGGCGGTGCCCTTGCAATGCTCCTAGAAATCTATGACTTTCCGCCATATAAAGGATTTGTTGATGCTCATGCTCTTTGGCATGCCACTACTATCCCCCTAACATACATCTGGTGGAGTTTCATCCGGGATGATGCCGAGTTCAGAACCTCTTCCCTGCTTAAGAAGGCGGAATAGCTTGTTTCATGGAATATGAAGGCGGGATGATTGACCATGGAATGCTTTGCACCATGTTTTAAAGTCCTGTCGCTGTTGATGTAGTCCGCTACCTTTCTAGGTTGAGAGGAGGATGCTTAGCTTAAAATAGGTTGAAAAGTAACATTTTGGGATTGGAACATTAAATTTGAGCTGGTGAGTGATTCAATTTTCCTTTTAGAGGCTGATGCACCTCCTGGATATTCTATTAAGGTACTTCTCAACAGTGCCTCTAATGATTTGATCTATTGGACACCTTTACTAGTAGAGATGTCAAAGAACTAATCTGTGGTACCTTTTTTTTTTGGGGGGTAAGTAGTTAACTCACATACTTGTTTTGTAAACTTTCGCAGAGTTAGACTTGACCCGTGGGATGCAAGAAATCGTGGGGAAAAAGTTGCATATAGCCAAACCAGAAGTCAGAAAATAATAAAAAAAGGTGCCAAATTCGAATTATCCAATGGTTAGAGCATATCGTAACACTAATTAAAAAATCGAAGGACCCTTGGATTTGACCCGTGGGCTGCAAGAAATTAGGAAAAAAGAAGTGCGCTGGACTAAAACGCACAATAAAATTAATAAAACGATATGTATAATACAATGATTTAGATGATGTAAGAATACCTAATTGATCCCCAATAAGAATAGAACACCTAATCAATTGAAAGGAAGGGATTATCTGTTGTAGGGCATATCTGAAAACAGAAACAATTAACAAATATCTCTCGGAAGATAATTGGGCTGTGGAAGCCCAGCCCAAAGAAAAACCCTAGGTCTCGTTGGCAATCTGGCGTATAACTCCGAGCACTTATATTCGCTCACATCCGTTCCTTCTTTCACCCCGCTGCCTCACAACCGTAGCTGCTGAGGCTGCTTTCTGTTTCACAACAATAGCTCTCGCTTTGAGTTTTCCCAAGTACCTGTTGATTTGAGGTATGAGTTTCATTTATTGTATCAGATCACTGACTTTTTAGATTTTTTTTTACTCTTTTCACTTGCGAAGTGGTTCTTAGTTTTTTACTCTCATTACGAAGAAGAGCGAAGCATAAATGAATTGGGAGATCTTGAAATTGCTTGTATGGGTCAGCTGAAAATGCTTGCATTTGTCTATAATATTTTTATTTATCGGCTTGCGTCTAAGCTGCATTTGCTTTGCTGGAATGTAAACAGTGCTTTGCTATATTCTGGTGTGGCGGTTTGGGATCAGATATAACTATGGTTTTCAATTTTCGTGGTCTGTATTTTGTGTGAGGGAATTATTGTTTAGAAAAATGGCGTTTTCTTTTTCTCATCTCAACGTTAAATTCTTTGGTTTCTGGGTACTTGTTTGATCGTTGACTATTCTTTTCTTGATGCGGTGTTTAATTGAGGATCGGATTTGTTTTTTTTTTTGAAATTTATGCTGGGTAAGATAACAACTTTCGGGATTAAATAAATATGTGCGTTTTGCGGCACCAAATTTGATTTTAGATTTGTTCAATATTTGACCTTGATTGCTCCAAGTCGTCCTCGCCTTAAAAAGAACCTTTTTAATACCAAATTATTTTGATAAAGAACTGCATCTTTTCCTAAGTCTAAAATTGTTTGAAAACTTCTTTAAAATTACAAAAGGACGAATTCAAATGTCCAAGTGAGCTTACGTTCAGTCTCTTGTTTAGAGAGGAATTTATGATGGCACGAAAATGCTTTTGCATGTCAGTTCTGAAGCTTGTATACTAGAATCATCCTCTTCATTGATGTAGCTGATAAGTGGACAGATCACAAGTGGCAAGCTTATGCGTCTTTATAAATGGAATGTTTGTTTTTTCTTTTGTTGACAGGTGTCATTTGCTTATTCAAGGTCATTTTTTCGTGTCATTTGACGACTAATCAAGATGGTAAGCATGTTATACCTTAGTAATGCTTTTTGGGCTGCTGAATTTATCTTCTATTGCTGTGTTGTGATCTGAATCGATAAACACTGTTGATTCTTGCAGGTGAAGTTCACTGCAGATGAGCTCCGTAGGATTATGGACTACAAACACAACATTCGTAATATGTCTGTTATTGCACACGTAGATCATGGTATGAGGTTTCAAACTTCTTTTACTCCTCTATTTAAAACGTGGATGCCATGTACCTAGGTCACAAATTGTTGTGCCAGGGGCTGTTCATGACTTGCTGGAACCCATTCAGGGGCCTCTGCTAAGAGAGGAATTTAAGTTCTTGTTAGTCTCTTTCAAATAGCTAGGAAATTTGAAAAAAAAAATACTTATAAAAAATATAGCTATGAAATTTGTGTGGTGCTGAGACATTGAAGTTGTTTACCATATTCCCCACATATGTTGGGTTTATGTATCTAATGACTGTTGAGATTTTTTACTTCTCTTTGTTTTCCTAATCTTTTGAACGTTCCCATAGTGGTCCGAGTCCCAAATTCTGTTGGAAGACAGTTGGGTGCATTTCACTGCATTGCTACTGCTTAACATAAATTGATCTGCATGTTTGAGTCATGAGATCATGCAACGGTTCCAGTGTTAATGCTCTCTCGCTTTCTACCTTCCAGGGAAATCTACACTCACTGATTCTCTTGTGGCTGCTGCTGGTATCATTGCACAAGAAGTTGCCGGTGATGTCCGGATGACCGATACCCGTGCTGATGAGGCAGAGCGCGGCATCACAATTAAGTCTACTGGTATCTCTCTCTACTACGAGATGACAGATGAGTCTCTGAAGAGCTACAAGGGAGAGAGAAACGGGAATGAGTATCTTATCAATCTCATTGATTCCCCCGGGCACGTCGACTTCTCATCGGAGGTTACAGCCGCTCTCCGCATTACTGATGGTGCACTTGTGGTGGTTGATTGCGTGGAAGGTGTCTGCGTCCAAACAGAAACCGTTCTGCGACAGGCCTTGGGAGAAAGGATTAGGCCTGTATTGACCGTTAACAAGATGGACAGGTGTTTCCTTGAGCTCCAGGTTGATGGAGAGGAGGCTTATCAGACATTCCAGAGGGTCATTGAGAACGCAAATGTCATCATGGCCACCTACGAAGATCCCCTCCTCGGCGACGTTCAGGTTTATCCCGAGAAAGGGACAGTTGCGTTCTCTGCTGGTTTGCACGGTTGGGCTTTTACGCTGACCAATTTTGCCAAGATGTATGCCTCCAAGTTTGGAGTTGACGAGTCGAAGATGATGGAAAGGCTATGGGGGGAGAACTACTTTGACCCTGCTACAAAGAAGTGGACCACCAAGAACTCTGGGTCTCCTAGCTGCAAGCGTGGTTTTGTCCAGTTCTGCTACGAACCTATCAAGCAGATTATCGGCACTTGCATGAACGACCAGAAGGATAAACTGTGGCCAATGTTGCAAAAGCTTGGAGTTACCATGAAGTCAGATGAGAAGGACTTGATGGGGAAGGCATTGATGAAGCGTGTGATGCAGACCTGGCTCCCAGCAAGCACAGCCCTGTTGGAAATGATGATCTTTCACCTTCCCTCTCCTTCTAAGGCCCAGAGGTATCGTGTTGAGAACTTGTACGAGGGTCCCCTGGACGATATGTATGCGACTGCTATCAGAAACTGCGATCCTGAGGGGCCTCTTATGCTGTACGTGTCGAAAATGATTCCTGCATCTGATAAAGGCAGGTTCTTTGCTTTTGGTCGTGTCTTCGCTGGCAAGGTCTCGACGGGTTTGAAGGTCAGAATCATGGGTCCCAACTATGTTCCCGGTGAGAAGAAGGATTTGTATGTTAAGAGTGTGCAGAGAACTGTTATCTGGATGGGGAAGAGGCAGGAAACAGTTGAGGATGTGCCTTGTGGCAACACCGTCGCCTTGGTTGGCTTGGATCAGTACATCACCAAGAACGCAACCTTGACTAATGAGAAGGAAGTTGATGCACACCCAATCCGTGCCATGAAGTTCTCCGTGTCTCCTGTTGTGCGTGTGGCGGTCCAATGCAAGGTGGCATCTGATCTGCCCAAGCTTGTGGAAGGCCTGAAACGTCTAGCAAAGTCAGACCCTATGGTGGTGTGTTCCATTGAGGAGTCTGGGGAGCACATCATAGCGGGTGCAGGAGAACTCCACCTTGAGATCTGTTTGAAGGATTTGCAGGATGATTTCATGGGTGGAGCAGAGATTATCAAGTCTGATCCCGTTGTGTCCTTCCGGGAGACAGTCCTGGAGAAGTCTTGCCGTACTGTGATGAGCAAGTCCCCCAACAAGCACAACCGTCTTTACATGGAAGCTCGGCCCTTGGAAGAGGGGCTTGCAGAGGCCATTGACGACGGGCGTATTGGTCCGAGGGACGATCCTAAAGTGCGCTCCAAAATCTTGGCTGAGGAGTTTGGGTGGGATAAGGATCTTGCGAAGAAAATTTGGTGCTTCGGTCCCGAGACCACCGGGCCTAATATGGTTGTTGATATGTGTAAGGGAGTTCAGTACCTGAACGAAATTAAGGATTCTGTCGTGGCTGGGTTCCAGTGGGCATCCAAGGAAGGTGCCCTGGCTGAAGAAAATATGAGGGGTATCTGCTTTGAAGTCTGTGATGTGGTTCTCCATGCTGATGCAATCCACAGAGGTGGTGGTCAGGTCATTCCAACTGCTAGGAGGGTTATATACGCTTCCCAGATAACTGCCAAGCCCAGGCTTCTTGAACCCGTTTATCTGGTTGAGATACAAGCTCCTGAACAGGCACTTGGTGGTATCTACAGTGTTCTTAACCAGAAGCGTGGGCATGTGTTTGAGGAAATGCAGAGGCCTGGTACCCCACTTTACAACATCAAGGCTTACCTGCCTGTCATCGAGTCTTTTGGATTCTCGGGCACTCTGAGGGCTGCAACTTCCGGTCAAGCCTTCCCTCAGTCTGTCTTCGATCACTGGGAAATGATGTCATCTGATCCATTGGAGACTGGATCACAGGCTTCCCAGCTTGTAATAGACATCCGCAAGAGGAAGGGCTTGAAGGAGCAGATGACCCCACTCGCCGACTTCGAGGACAAGCTATGAGTTCCTTCTTTGTTCATTGTGAACAAACTAGATTTGCCTGTTAACCTCTGTTGCATTTTTATTCCCCTACCTCTTTTCAACATTTTTACCATGTAGGAATTCAGAACCGTATGAACTTTGATCACCTGTCGTTTTCTCCTTTTTGTTTTTTCGTTTCTGAGTCATGTTTTGGGTTAGAACTTTTGATAGTCGATTGATGCTTACATTTGCATGCCTTTTGGATTTCTTTTGCCAATTTTGGGATTTATCCTTTATTTCATATTTATATGGTGTGTTTAGAGGGACTTGATTTATCAGCGGTGATTAGTGCACTTCGTAAGAATCTGTACGTTTTTTTTACGCGGTGATCTCCCTTCAAACTATGCTATGCTTTTAGATCACTGTTTATAAGTTATATATCATCCGTGGCAAACTGGGTGTACATTTGTTGAAGCGGTATTCTATTTTCATACCAAGTTTACTCTAACCTTGATGTTTCTCAAACACGGGGGCCCACTCGTTTATTGCGATGGGTCGAGACGCAAGGGCAAGCCCAGTGTCTTGCCCAATGCAGTCCTAGTCCTACTCTATTCATTCATGAATTTGAGGATTCATACAAGCACAACTAGGGTGAAAACCGATCAGTCGGTTCAGTTTTGAGCCCAAACCGTGGGCCGAATCGACTGGTTCGGTTTTAATAAATTTTCAACCGACAGTCGAACTGCCCGGATCGACCAGGTTCGGAGGTCGGCCCGGTTCGGTCGGTTTGAGCAAATATCAAATATTTACAAAGAAAAAAAATTGTCTTTAACGTGTTACGCATATGTAACTAAAACATATATGGTTAAAATCAATCATCACAGCATGAGCAAATATCAAAGATTCAGACCATCACAACATGAACAAAAATATCAATTAGAGAGAGAAAATTTGTAAATCTGGAAAAAGGAGCCAAATTAACAATCTTGTTTCACAACATGAAACTGTATCTTATTTGCCTCTCTAACAATGTCTAATTCCTTCAAGAAAACGGAAGGAACGAAATTCATTGGCCAACAACAAAAGGCAAGATGCTGAAAACGTTACCCAATACCCAGAATTTCAAAATCCAGCAGGAAACCCACCTTTTCTTGGGTCACTCACAGCCACGAGCTTTCCAATATCTTCATTTCCCTTTAAAGTCTCTATGTATTGAACTATAAACAGGCAAATAGTCCCACCAGCGAGGCTCTGTAGGACATGGCCTTTCTTTCGGAGATAGAGTGAGACTGTGAGAGGGAGAGTGGCCGTGTGAGAGAGAAAGAGAGGGGGCATGACAGAGAGAGAGGCCGATGGGGGTGTGGGGTGGTGGGGGTGGCTAGGGTTTCAATTTTGAGAAGAAAGAGGTGAACTGTGAAGGAAGGTCGAAGGGGGCATCAGGGGGAAAGGAAATCGAAAGGGGAATTTGAAGGAGGGGGCTTAATATTAAAAATAAGAATAAATAATATGAAAATTACAAGTATACCGTTTTGGGTACCCAGAACCGTGGGCCGAACGACCCAGCCGGTTATGGGTATGTTTGGGCCGATAGCCGAACCGGGCTGGCTTAAAACCGGCCGACCCATTCGGTTTTCGGGCCGGTTTGGGTCGGCCTGGTCGGTTCCGGCCCAAACGTGATCATCCCTGAGCAGAACGATAAAATCTTTTCTACGTCCCAACCAAGGAGAAACCCTCAAGTGGTATGGGAAAGAAATCTTGGTTGTTGATGACGCTGCATTCCTTCTCTTTCTTGTTAGCTTTATTTTATGTGTTGGTTTGCAAGTATAACCTGCCCTTACACAGTGTTATCAATGGCGTTATAAACTGCCCTTAAGCATGCATGTCTTCCAAAATACAATATCATAATTTTTGGGTAGTCCGATGTAAAAATAAAAATAAAACATAACTTAAAGTTAGCCGACAAATGAAAGATTTATATATCTAAAAAATTAATCAAATAGACCAGTTCATTCAAAGTTGTATCACAAAGACTAAGTATTAAAAGTCAATACAACATTGACTATATCGGTAATTAAATATATTAGTTATTGAGCTCTTTGGATCCACAAACTCTTTTAACTTAGGCATAGAGGATGTCTCCTCCGTGTCACCCCAGTTTTTTTTTTGCAGATTCAAATATTAAATCCGAAATCCTGGCTCGTTGATCTCGTTGATCTGTTAGATTTTTGGAATTATTACATATACATGATGTTCACTATTTCTCTTTAGTTGTATATTTATAAAACATTCTTGTTGTAGAATAAAATTTTTTGCCTTAAATATTAATAGAAATATACCAATATATGAATGGAAAGAACCGCGCTTTGCAATCGTCTCTCTATCTCGGTCGCTTACGAAAACCTGACAGTGCAATCGTTTCTCTCTCTTTGTTGCTCTCTCAATCTCTCTGCATCTCAAGGTTTCAAAGAGCGGCGCATGTTTGTTCTTTGTTCTTATCTTAAGATAAGTCTTTTTTTTGCCCTCTCTTTGATCAAAATGAATTCATGACATCTTCCTAATCAACAAACAACCTTCGTGCTTCGGTTCATTGCCCCAAAACCAAGCAAAGAACGCTCCCACTCCATCGGACAAAAATCTCACAACTAAACTAAACCGGAAAGAAATAGAAAACAAGAAATATATACAGCTGGCCGGCAGGAGCGGCTCAACCTTTTTATGGGGCCAAGGCAAGTCATAAAAATGAGGTATTTTAATGAAAAAAAATAAAAAATTAAAATTAAACCATAAATTTGCTTCTTGCCTTTTTAGATGTAAAATTATTAATTAAACTTTCGTATTCAAGTTTACCCAATAAATCAGTTTCATAGATAAAGTTGTTAAACTGCTTAATCTATCTTGAGACATAGTTGTTCGTAAATAATTTTTTATAATCTTTCTAAAGTTGGTGTGAAAAGGTGTTATAATTTCTATGAAAATTTTGAGATTTTGTAGAATTTTTTTTTCTTATCAAGTTGAAAATTTTTCTTAGAAAGTTGAAATTTTTTTCCTCACCAAACATATACCTAGTAATGAAAATTTTCTTTCTACAGTTCCAACTATAACAAGTATGGTAAATTGTATTCTATGTGCAATAAAATAATTTGAAAAACAATATAGTTATTTCACTAGATTAAGTATTTCAAGTGGAGTACTAATTTTTGTTTTTGCAACTTCTTTTAGAACTTTTAATTCCGAAAATAAATCCAAACCATCAATATCATAACACATGTTTGTTTGCTCTCTTTGTCTCAGTCCCTTACAAAAACCCGGCAGTGCAATCGACTCTGCATCTCAAGGGGCAGGTTAGTTCGCTTCTTTGTTCTTTCTTCTTCAGTAAAATCCTCTTGCTCGAACTTAGGAATCCAGCCACTCGGTTGCTCATCTCCATGCACCTACCCTCTTCATTTTCTTGTTCTAGTTTTTCTTCTCCAACTCGTCCAGTTCCTTTCTTTTGTAATAATTTCACGTGTTCTTTGATAAAATCATCTTGCTTGAACTTAGGAACCGAGTAACTCGGATGCTCATCTCCATGCACCTACCCTCTTCATTTTCTTGTTCTTATTTTTCTTCTCCAACTCGTTCAGTTCCTTTCTTTTTGTAATAATTTATGTTTGTGTAGCATGAAAAATGTTATTTTCGAGGGGAATTTTGGTCATTTTTTTATGTTTTTTTGTCTTATTTAACGTCTAATTTAGACGGGGGCGAATATTGACAGATTTTGAAATATAGGAGTCTCAAATTGTTGGATTGAAAAATAAGGATATCAACTTGATTTTTGCCCAAACTTAAGGGGCTAACTATGACTTTACCCCAAAATTTAAATTTAAATTTTGAAACCTAAACCCAAACTTAAACTTAACTCCAAACCTCTCCCAACAAGCCCCTAGCAGTTATGTCAGCTCCATTATTCTAAAGGCAATCTTGAGAAGGACTTGTAAATTTGTAATGGCTAATCTATTTTGAAAATGAATCTTTGGGGATGAGAAGGGCTTTCTTGGTTTCACATATTTCTCCCTAGGATGCATTTAAAGGGCTTTCTTGCTTTCACATATCTCCCATGTAGTATTCTTATCAAATACCTCATTTGTCTTGAGTTCTGTAATATCAAGATTAAAATCAACAATATCTGAGTAACATTGAAACCAAAAATCAAGATGTTGGTGTCTGTCAATGTTTAGCAGTGCATTCAACGGTTAATAGATTTAGCAGTAGTACAATGACAGCAGTTTTGAGTACGGAATGAAACATATAGACGACAACAGTGAATCGATGATACCCAGTAAGAAAACGATTCGAGAAGAGTATAATAAGGTTGATAGATTTAGCAGTCGTACCCATTTCGCGAGGAAGGAAAGCAGAGGAATCATCAGCAGCAGCTAAAGCAATTTGTTCTTCTCACCCTCTTCGAGTATGAATCTCCCTTATCATCCTTTCTGAAAGTGGGATAACTAGAGCCTTTATCATCCACAGTGAATCTCCCTTGGGTCGGAACCAGATTTGAGAGAGATAAATAATTGGGAAGAAAAGAAGAAGAAGAAGAGAGGGAGAGACTCAATAATCGGGCTGAAGGAGGCAGTGAGGCACAACCGCATGAGGAGAAGGAGAAGGACCTTATTGATTAGGGTTCTCATCCAAAAATCGTTTAGGAAATGGCGGGTCGGATCGGTTTCGAGGCCCGACCGAATATAGGTGGGTTTTAATATTCTGGACCCGCCTCCATTCGGGCCTGTGTATAGACCGACCTGATTCGGGTCGGGTCGGGCACATCATGTACAGCCCTAGATTCATGACTACACTACTCGAGGCTGAAAAAAATTACACGACCAAGAGAAAGTGGAATAGATCTTAACTTCATTTCCTCTATTTGAGAGCTTAAATGGGCTGGTTTAATTTTCTTTTTGTAAAGCAACCTTTCATTTCTTAATATTGGGCTTGGTTTAAATGGGCTGGTCTAATTGACATGGAGCCTAATATGCAGGTTTTTCACATTAGTATGAACGTGGTGGGGTTTAATTGAATTTTGTAACTAAATGGAACTTAGCTAACGTCTAGATTATCTAGAAATGGGCTATAGTAACAATCCATTTGTGACGACATGGGTTTTGCAGTGTGAGCCTCTATATCAATTCGGTCATCGAACTTCTGAAGTTCATTAGTATGGCAGCCTGGGTGACTAGATGAGTGTAATTAGCATTTCATACGACATCACTTGTATAGAGGAAGTTAATTTTTCAAACTTTTCCCCTGTTTTGATACAGCCAAACTTTTAGACAAAAAACAAACAACGTATGGGAACCCAAAAGGCTTAAGCTTACCACGATTTTCAGTATAGTACAAGAGTGGCACATCGTTATCTTGAATCTTAAGCAGAGCATCAGTTTCAGTTAGTAGACTATATTCTTCCCACATTCTTCCCACCTGGTTATTCCACAAACCATGTCACCTTCCTTGAAGTTTGGATGCCCAGACTCCAAAACTTTAGCCACTCCGTATCCACTAAGGGGCTGCATAGTTTCAGAATCAAGGTCAAATTCTTGACACAAAATCAATCAGCATAAAAGGAAAAAAGAAAAACAAATCTCTTTAATCATAGTTAGATATAGAATTCAAGTCTGTACTGAACTGAAGATCCTCATATTTATAGACAAATGCAGGGTAATCCAAGTATTCATGGCCATAAAGATCCAATATGAATAGTTCAACATATGTATATATATTGATATTGTCCTACAAATTAATCGTTACACAGAAATTTCAGCAAAAGATAGTCCAGTTTGTAACTTCCATGAATAAGTAGCTTATGTTTCCTTTTAATTTAAGTCATCTTATCTTGTCTAAAAAAAACTAAGAAAATTATGCAGAAAAAGAAATAGCTATTAGAATGAAATTTAGCGCACACAACAATAAAAATCTGAATTACACTTTTACACCACAGAAGTTTAAACAAAAAAAACGATTCATTTTGTTGTTTTTCTTTCTTTCTTTGTCTTTCCACACACAAAAGGGCAGAGGTATATAAACCCACCTAGAACTTGTCTATGAAATGCAGAGCCGAAGAGATGAAGAGAGGGAATGAGCCGGCTCAGCTGAACTGGAAAGCCAAAAAATTTCGAGGTGAACTGTTTTACTCCGTTAGATTTGGAAAATACAATTCCTGCCGTCCATCCCGTCCCTTGTTCCCATATTAATAAGCCCAAGAAAAACCACGCTTCCCAATCGTCTCTCTGTCTGTCTCAGCCACCTACGAAAATCCGACAGTGCAATCGACTCTGCATCTCAATGCGCATCTCAAGGCACAAGTTTGCTGGCTTCTTTGTTCTTCCGTAAAATCCTCTTGCTCGAACTTATGAACCCAGCAACTTGGTTGCTCATCTCCATGCACCTACCCTCTTCATTTTCTTGTTCTGGTTTTTCTTCACCAACTTGTTCAGTTCCTTTCTTTGTTAGAATATTTCCTTAAGTGACCTAATTGACATATGTAAATAATCTTTTAAAGTTTTAAATATTATTGTGTCAGTTAAATAAGATTATGAAATTTGTAGCAGATTTAAATTTAGAACTAATTAGATAAATATTACAATTTTATTTCTGATTTAAATTGGAATTCAAATTGTAACCAATTAGATAAAGATTGCTATTTGATTTTGAATTTGAATTTCCTTGATGGAAGGAACAAATCAAAATCTACAACAGATTGAGGGTCCCTGACCTAGCCTATAAATAAAAGGCATGTGTATACCATCTATGACATACTCTGTAAGACATAGGTTGAAAGAACCTCACTAAAATACTTTAGATTTACAAAGTTACTCTGCAGAGATTCCGTTCGAGTGCTGAGCAAGATGGCTGGAGGTAAAGATCCTGTTATATTATTCCGCTGCGTTCACAATCGTAATGGTTGATTGTGACTTTACTCTTACATTCTTTTGTAATAATTTCGCGTGTTCTTCCGTAAAATCCTCTTGCTTGAACTTGGGAACCCAGCAACTCTGTTGCTCATCTCCATGCACCTACCCTCTTCATTTTCTTGTTCTTGTTTTTCTTCTCCAACTGTTCATATATCTTGGATCACGCATTTGCTGATTCAAATATGACTTGTTTATAAACTTTTTCTCGGCAGGTGAAAGTTGATAATTGGAGGAAGGAAATTGTGCAATATCCATTGTTAATATTATTGTCATTTAAAGTCTAGTCAAAAAGGTAAATTGCTTATTTGAAGTTCATTGAATTGCTTTTGCTTTGGAGCTAATGATCTTAAAAAGAGATACGTCTTGGTTGTGCAGGTAAAGCTCACAGTTCAGGAGCTGCGTAGGATAATGGATTTAAAACACGACATTCGTCATGTCTGTTATTGGGCATGCCGATCATGGTATGTCATCTGTCTGCTCTTTTTGCTGTACTTTTCCTTTCCCTCATGCTGGCAATTAAAATCGAGATCACTGCTATGTCGCTGCATGCTTTTCTTCAAAAATATTGTTCCACGTTTATAGTTGTCATTTTCTAGTATCTTAATTAGGTTATTGTGGTTCACTTTTCTATTTTATTTTATTTCATTTGCCTTCTCTCCCTACTTCGCAGGGAGTTCAACACTAACCAATTTGCTCGTGGCTGCTGCTGGGATCATTGTTGTAGAAGTTAATGGTGATGTGCAGACGACAGACACTGTCCAGGACGAGGTGGAGAGAGGCATCAGCACAGTACTTGAATCTACTAGCCGTATGGTCCCTCTCTATTATAAGATGACTGATGAGTCTCTGAAGTATTACGAGGGAAAGCGACAAGGGAATAAGTACCTTATCAATCTCGATGGTTCCCCCGGGCACGTCGACTTCTCATCTGAGGCGACAGCTTCTCTCCGCAATATTACTGACGTGCTCTTGTGGTGGCGGATTGTGTTGAGGGTGTCTGCGTGGAAACAGAAACTGTGCTCCGACAAGCACTAGGAGAGAGGATCAGACTGGTTTTAACAGTTAACAACGTCGATCTGTGCTTCCTGAACCTCCAGCTTGATGGAGAGGAAGCTTACCAGACATTCCGGAGGGTAATATTGCGGAAGGAATAGCCGGAAGGACAGACTGGCCATTAGTGCCAAATCTATGGGCCACCATGACGGCAGAAGAGAGGAGCTTAACGGGGGAGGCATTCATGAAGCGGGTCATGCAGACCTGGCTCTCAGCAAGTGATGCCCTATTGGAAACGATGATCTGTCACCTTATTTCCCCTGCCAAGGCCCAGAAGTATCGCGTTGAGAACTTGTACGGAGGACCCCTTGATGATCCTTGCGCGAATGCTATCAGGAACTATGATCCTAAAGGACCTCTTATGCCCTATGTATCAAAAATGTTTTCTGCTTCTGATACGGGTAGATTCTTTGCCTTTGGTCGTGTCTTCTCTGGCAAGGTCTCAGCAGGTTTCCACAGAATAATGGGTTCAAACTATGTTCCCAGCGAGAGGAAGCAGATAACTCTTTTCCGGTTGGGGAAGAAGCAGGAACCAATTGAGGAAGTGCCTTGTGGTAACACTATCGCCATGGTTTGTTCGGATCAGAATCTCACCGCTGATGCCACTTTGACAAATGAGGAAGAGGTATGCACACCCAATCCAAGCTATTTTTGTAAAGGCACGTTCCATTACATTCTAAAAGCATGGATTACATTTTTTTTATGAAAAAAAGCACGGATTACATTATAAAGTCAGCAGACGAAACTAAGGCTTCTTATTAGGTACTGAGTATAGCATTAATAGCTAATCGGCCCATTACATGATATTTTAGATGGGATCTCAAACCAAATTGAATCATAATCGTTGGATCTACAGTACTGTTCTTCTAACGTGCATGCAAATGCAGCATACAGTAGCCTCGAACAAACAAACCTGGATAGCATAATTGACCAGAGATTTTTAATTAATGAACATTTTTTTAATGTTCATTGAAAATCAAGCATACATCATTTCTGAAAGACAAAAAGAAACAAAACCCAACAGATGGAAAATGCCACCTCAGGCTCCAATTTCCAGGGATGTATCCTATCATATAACAGTAGCCAAACTAATGCTGAAACCTAACAGATGGATGATAACTGAAGTTGCTGCCTTTACAACCTCGTACATTTTACCTGAACACCAGCAATCAATCAAAGTTCTGCGAGATAACCTGCAAGTAAAATCTTCTTTTGAGGCTCATAAGCTACCAGGAAAAACGGAAAACAAATTAATAGCTCTTTTTTTTTTTGTTCCTCCCCCCCCAGGCGGGAAAGTGGTGGTAAACACGCTACAACAGAGAAGGAAAGTTCGGAATTATAAATAGAATACACTAATTAGATGCATAGGGGTAGGTATCGATGTGAAAGAATCAACTTGCCTTGTATATTAGCGGCTTCGCATGCTCTTCCCACTCAGTAGCCCACCTTGCAGATGAACCCGTTTCCAAGGCACCATTTCTCAGTGACTCCAAAGCATTACATCCATCTGGAAAACCCTTGAAGAGGGCCTGCAGATACAAAGAACTGAAAGCTTTTCCCCAAAAAATGTCCAAAGCACTTCAATTGAATATATTGACAGTTTACTACGAGACTGTCATCCAAGATGTATTTACTATGTGGTGGGAGCAAAATGGAAGCTTGATGATCCAGTGTTTTTGAGTGCACGAGCAAATATGACGTGAACTGGTTTTGCTAGGTTTGTAATTGCATATAATAGGGATTTGTTTTGTTTGTAATGGTAGACCCGGGTTAAGACCAAATGTTGCTCCCAGATGATAGTTTGTAACGGAGCTGAAGCTTCTAACGATAACGAATGTGCTAACTATGGATTACTGCTTAGGATATCTCTTTTTCTTATTAATTTCCATAGTTAACCCCCTTAGGATGTTATTAAAATATGTGGACCAAGATATCAAAAAGAGTAAAACACATGGAAATGCACTGGCATACATTATAGGGGAGAGAGCAAAAGGAGCAAACTGCAAATGCTTTTTTGACCAAGAGATGGCAAAGTTATACTGTATGAAGTCCATTTGAGTTAACCACTTTGACATGTCGACATTGACATATTTTTCATGCTGCTTGTCATAGACTCAATGTTTACAAGTATCTTACAAAAATTGACCCTATAGGTTTAGTAGACCTATATACCGACCCCACTTATGTGCATGACATATAATAACAGAAGAAATTGTTCACCATATGATGATTAATCACTGCACATAACCCTATAGCCAAGTAATCAAACTTACCAGGAATTCATCAGCTAAATCTTTTTATGCCTTTCTTTTTATGCATGTTAGAAGAACAGTGAAATTTGTCATAGGGAAATCTCCCAAAGAAACAACAGTACTGTAGATCCAACCACGATTCAATTTCGTTTGAGATCCCATCTAACATATCATGTAATGGGCCGATTAGCTATTAATGCTATACTCAGTACCTAATAAGAAGCCTTAATTTTGTCTGCTGCCTTTACAATGTTAATCCATGCTTTTAGAATGTAATGGAACGTGCCTTTACAAAAATAGACAGGCCTACGTCATAAATGTTCTATAGGCTTGCCTCAACAAATGAAAGATGCAAGGAACCTACTAATTGTTAAGATATTGATCAAACAATCATAGTAAAAATAAATTCGACAAAGATTGGTATTAGTTTACACTATTAGTCATGATCTTCCTAGTCTTCCGCTTCAGATTTTGAGTTCATTTTCGATTGGTTAGATGGAGTTTTCTCGTAGATTTAGTATTGAGGCCAAGGATTTCAGGTATCGATTAGGCTTCGGGTTTCATTACGTTTTCGGAATGGAGTAAAAAATCCATGAGTAGCATACAGTTAGGGAGGTATGGGCGGTGTGGATGGCGAACATGTTTGGAAAATTGATGGCAGTGGCTAGAGATCTCAATTTTGCTGCAAAGTTCAATGAATCTTCGCGACTTCGCGCTTTTCTGGCACAAACATGTTCGAATAGAAATGGGAGATATGTCTCTATTATAGAGTATAGAGGAGGTCGTCGGAAAGGGGTAGTAATGATTCCCGAAGGGAAGTTTGGTTTTGGGTGGCAGATAGTGATTAACTTATTTCAGGAGGTGGTGTCATTCCTTGGCAGACCTCGACATCATGCTGCATTGGGGTTGCGGAATGGTGTCTCCTTCGCGGGGGTGGTGGCTGCTCTGCCGGAAAGCAGTGGTGCTGTTCGAAATTCAAATGAGGAGCGGGTAGCTGATAAGGTTCAAGGCAAACGGAAGGAAGGAGAATTGCATAAGGGAACGTTACCAGATTCTAAGGCAGATCACGCGGGTACCAGTGATATTGGAGTAAATGAGTTTAATGAGAAAATTGTGGGCTACCAATATTTTGGGAAGAATTTGAGCGTGTCGTCTAAGGTGAAGGAGCAGATTTGGAAACACATCATAGTCCGCCAAGAGCTAGATGGGTTGGTTGGGCTTTTGCATAAGGAGGAAGTTGCTTAGAAATAAAAAATAAAAAATAAGGAGGAAGTTGGGGGCCCTCAGGGTATGGATTTCAAATGTGAGGCGTGTGGGTTTAAGTTAGTGCCCCAAAAACAAGGCCCAGCAGTCACAGTTGAGTTCTACTGGTCTGGTTTCGCATATGGAGGGGGAAAAAGATTTTGGGCCGATTAAGGAAGGGCCAGAGGCAGATGGGTTGCTAGTGTGGGGAATGATGGGCTGGGCTTGAATTGGAGAATATGGGTCGGGTTGAGAATGCGACAAGAGCTTCGCCTTTCAACGGAGGTGGGTCACCAGTCGCAGGTCTAGGGGGGGTCGAACCTGTCGATAGTGATCATCGGGTGTCGGCGACTGGCGTAGATGATTTGCCGGTGATATTTACTGGAGGACCCAGCGCCGACGAACCTCCAGGAGGCCACTGTCAAGTTTCCGAGAGATTCCGGGTCACTACAAAGCCAGTAGAGGCGTCGCCAGCACGGTCTGTGTTGATCGGGGACCTCCCTACTGGCTTGCCGGCTCCGGAGTTAGCTTCTGGTCACAACCTGCAGGTGCCGGAGGGACTACGTAACATGCATCTTCCAACAGTTAGTGTCGTATACTCTAGAAAAAAATCCACGATTCTTCCTGTTGTTGGGAACTGTGATTTTATTGGGGATTATATGCAGATTGAGGGAGAGAAGGGGTCGGATACTGGGTCGGGGTCCCATCTGGTATCTACGGTATCTGATTTGCCGTACCAATCTCTTTCGAAAACCAATATGCGTTGTTTTCAGGAGGTTGCTGTTATGGAGGACAGTTCTGAGGGTAGGGAGGAGTTAGAGATGGTTGAAAAATCGTTGGGTGAGGGTGCCGATGATCTTGCGGGTGCACTAGTAATTTGTGGGGAAGATTCTTCTGAGGGGAGTTTAGCTGATATTGATTTCCCTATTGAACCGCTGCAGGTTCGCTTTCTTGTTCATGAGAGGGGAGAGTGCTTAGATCAATTCAAGCCTTCTAGGTGGGTTCTGAAAATGGTGTCTACGTTTCGAGATATGGTTGGGGTGTCTTGTGATGGGTACGTTGTGATGGGTACGAGAGTGAGTTGATGAGACTTTTTGAAGTATTAGAAAGGGATAGGATACAAGTGATTAGAAAAACACAAGTAGATCGGGAGGAAAGATGTTAAGGGAACTGAAAGGGTTGGAGCGCAATATTCATTACGATGGGACTTTTTCATCTTATAGAAGGGGTAGGAGAGGAGAGAGGGCCTTAAGCAGTTGTTAATGAAGCCACACATTTTGAGCTGCAATGTCATAGAACTAAATGATAGAGATAAATGCAGGAGGATAGGCAATTTGATTAGAGGTTAGAGACCTGATTTAGTTTGCTTACAAGAGACTACGTTAAATGTGATTCAGAGAGCTGTGGCGAGCTGTTTGTGGAGTGAACCTCATGTGAGGTGGAGTTATTTAGCGGTGGAGGGAGCTTCGGGTGGTATTCTAATGTTATGGGATTCCCGGATGCTGGAGTTGGTGGAATCTTGTGATGGTGTGTATTCTTTTTCGGTGGTTTTAAGAATGTTAATGATGGGATTCAGTGGGTCTTTTCGGGCGTCTATGGCTCAAATGACGATAACTGCCAAACTATTTTGTGGGATGAGTTGGCGGGAGTGTTTTCTTGGTGGAGCCTCTTGTGGTGTATTGAGGGGGATTTTAATGTCATTAGATTCTCGAGTGATCGTTCTGGATCTGGAGGTAGTGTTCGTGCTATGGATGATTTTTCAGAGTTTATATCTGAGATGAGTTTGATGGATATTCCTTTATGTGGTCGTGGGTGTTACACGTGGTCTAATAATAGGCGGGTTCAATTGTGGTCTCGGATTGATCGATTTCTTTTTAGTTTAGAGTGGGATGAGTTTTGATGGATATTCCTTTATGTGATGGGTGTTACACGTGGTCTAATAATAGGCGGGTTCAATCGTGGTCTCAGATTGATGGATTTCTTTTTAGTTTAGAGTAGGATGAGTTGTATCCTGAGGTTATTCAACGTAGGTTGTCGCGGTAGGAAAGAAGCATTTTTGTTTCGAGAATATGTGGTTGACGGAGGAAAGATTTGTGGATTGGGTAGGGGAAAAGTGGAGGAGCTATGTTTTTTAGGGTTCACCTAGAAGTCCCTGAAACAGGATCTGAAATTGTGGAATAAGGAAGTGTTTGGTGATCTTAACACTCGCAAGCTTTCTTTGATGAAGGAGCCTTCTTCTATTGATGAGCAGGATGAGGGAGGGACTTTAGATGAGGAAGGTGGTGGTGTCGAGGGAGCTAGATCATTTGATTGATTTGGAGGAAGTTAGTTGCAGACTTAAGTCTCGAGCATTATGGCTTAAGGATGGTGACAGATGTACGAAGTATTTTAATTGTGTGACATTCTTTTTTTGATAACGAGGGAAATCCAAATACTCATTCACGTGCACCGAGCTTGAACGAATGTATTGACCACCCAAGCGAACCCCTAGAGGTTATTGTGTGGCAAATTCTAACCGAAGATTCAATTATATTTCTTAGTTGGAAATGTATGGGGAAGAGGTGGAGAATCCCGTAGATATTTCGACGAAGATTGTTTCCTTCTACACCTTTTTGTATAAGGAACCATTTTCTTGGAGGTCTTCTTTGGAGGGTTTGGGGTTTGACTATTTCTGGAGAAGAAGCATATCGGTTGGAAAGGTAGTTCGAGGAGGAGGCCTTTGGAGTGGTGCGTAGTCTTAACAGAGATAAAGCATGGGGCCGAGATGGTTTTTCCTTAGCCTTTTATCAGTCTTGTTGGGAAGTGGTTAAGAGGGATGCGCTATTAGTGTTTAATGAATTTGCAAATCATGACAGGTTTGCTCGTAGTCTAAATGTTACTTTCATTGTTCTTATCCCTAAGAAGCCCGAGACGGTGGATTTGAAAGATTGTCGTCTTATTAGCCTTGTGGGGGGGGGGGGGTGTCTATAAGATCCTTGCAAAGACGTCGGCTAATAGATTAAAATTTTCTCTAGATAAGATTATATCTTCATCTTAGAATGTTTTTTGAGGGCAAGGCAAATCTTGGATTCGGTTTTGATTGCAAACGAATATATTGATATTTAGATGCGACAGAATAAGCCAAGTATGCTTTGTAAGTTGGACATTCATAAAAGCCTACGACCATGTCAGTCGGAATTTCTGGTTCTATATGTTGAGGAGATGTGGGTTTGAAGAGAGATGGTGCATGTGGGTTGAATTTTTCAATTCATTATGTTAAGTTTTCAGTTCTTGTGAATGGATCACTAGAAGGATTCTTCGGAAGTTCTAGAGGATTGAGGCAAGGTGACCCTCTCTCACCCTTATTATCTGTTGTTGTTATGGAAACATTTTCAATGATGATGACTATGTTAGCAGAGACTGATGTCATTGAAGGTTTTAAGGTTGGAGGTAGTGGAGGTGTGGGGATTAGTGTTTCTCATTTGTTATTTGCAGAAGATACCCTCATCATGTTTGGAGCGGAGATTGATCAGTTTCGGAGCCTACAATGTTTGCTTCTGTGTTTTGAGGCAATTTTGAGGCTAAAGGTGAATCTTGCAAAATCAGAGGTTATCCCTTGGTAGGGTTGATAATGTTAATGAGTTGGCAGGAATCTTGGGTTGTAGAATTTCTTCTTTGCCTGACATATTTGGGACTTTCATTGGGTGCTAGCTATAAAAGTATTCATGTTTGGGATGATCTATTGGAGAGGACGGCAAGAAGGTTGGCAGGGTGGAAGCGAATGTATTTATCCAAGGGTGGTAGGATCACCTTGATTAAATCTACTCTTTCTAGCCTCCCTACTTTTTTTTTTATCTCATTTTGCTATTCCAGTTGTAGTTGCTAAAAGATTGGAGAAAATGCAACGAGGTTTTCTGTGTAGTGATGATAATGTCCACAAATTCCATCTTATTAAGTGGGGGAAGGTTTGTTCCCCAATTGATACTGGAGGTTTGGGTTTGAGGGGGTTGCTTTTTAATAAAGTTTTGATGGGCAAATGGTTATGGTGTTTTGCTAATGATAGGGATAGCTTTTGGAGGATTATTGCGGCGAAATTTGGCATTACGGAATGTGGTTGGTGTACAAGGACTGTTCGTTGCTCATATGGTGTGAGTTTGTGGAACCATATTAGTAAGGGTTGTGACTCTTTTAATGAGCATACTCGTTATGTTGTGGGTTTTGGTCATAATATTAGATTTTGGTAGGATCGATGGTGTGGTGATAAACCCCTTTGTTATTCTTTCCCCACAATCTTCTCCTTATCTCAGTATCCTCATGCTCGAGTGGTTGATTGTATGGATGTTAGTTCTATAAGTTTGGTGTGGAATGTTTAGTTTACAAGATGTGCTAATGATTGGAAATTATAGAAGTTTACGTCTTTCTTCAACATTCTTTATGCAAATGTGGCTAGAAGAGGGGTTTCTGACAAGCTGGTTTGGTTGGGATCTAAAGATGGTGGATTCTCAGTCAAATCTTTTTACGCCTTTCTTTGTGGTGTTAGTTCTGATTTGTTTCCGTGGCGTGGGGTGTGGAGGTCTAAAGTCCCCACAAGAGTTGCGTTTTTTATGTGGGAAGCAATGCATGGCTGGATTTTGACTATTAATAATTTAAGAATGAGGGGAATTTGTGTGATTGATTGACGTTGTTTGTGCAAAGGAGATGAAGAATATGTTCATCATTTACTTCTTCATTGTCCCGCGGCGAGAGGATTGTGGGATTTTGTTTTCCTTATATTTAATCTTACGTGGGTTATGCCATGAAGGGTGGGGGAAGTGTTGGAGTAGGAAGTTTGTGAATCCATTGGCAAAAGTGGTTTGGAAGATGATTTCATTATGTATTTGGTGGTGCTTGTGGAGGGAATGCAATCGAAGATGCTTTGAAGATTCTACTATGTTTTCGAATCACTTGTAGGACACTTTCTTACTTTCCATTTATTTTTGGGCTAATGCTCTGATGGGGGGTCCTTTTTTAGATTTTCAAGACTTTGTTGGCTATTTTGCTTGTATGCTTTGAGTGATTTAGTACAGACTCTGTTCTGTTCTCTCTCTTTCTTTTTTCTAATAAAATTAGCAGCTTATTCATAAAAAAAATCGGAAGATGATGAAAAGAGAAAGAAAATAATAACCTTGGTCAAGTAATCAAACTTACCAAGAGCTGATCAGCTAGCTCCGAAGATGATGAAAAGAGAAAGCCATTTCTCTCAACTTTTACAAGTTCCGTTATGCTTCAGAAAAATGTCAAACCAATAGAACCTTTACCAATGAGAACATGAAATCGAAAACAATATGTCACATAACTCGAGCACACACCAAAGGAAATGTACCAAGAGACGCATAAGGAAAGCTTACCAAGAGTAGGAAACAGCACAAACAGGCAGCCCACAACCAAACATATCCACCACCTGACGGCAAACATTGTAAACGTTTAGGTACCGTAAAAGTTGGTAAATCTCCCGTCGCCCCCCTCCCGTGGAGGCTCAAAATTGGCAGTGAATTACCTTCATTGGAAGGTCTAACCCTGACGAGGAAGTGTGCAGACAAACCCCCAGGTCTGCCGATCCTGCGAATGTAGCAAGCATGTTGACATTGAATAGCTTACTGGAAGAGACAAGAGAATAAAAAACAGACGATAAAAAAACCCTACCAAGAAGCCGTGGGTAATCCTCAGCTGACAGCCACATAGTACGGAATGCCACACGTTTGAGGTGTAATCTCCTTATCTTCTCTTCATATTTTTCCTTTTCAGGCCCCTTACCTTCATGAAAAGAAATGGATCCCAAGTCAGAAGATGTCTGAATTAAAGCTGATGTTGCGTTATATTTATATTTGTTTTCTGAGTATACAGGATTACATAAATGCACCCACACCCACCCACCCACCCACCCACCCACACACACTCATCATTACCAGTAATGATGAACAACAACCTAGGGTACACATATTGCTTTCCCTGAGAGATTTCCTCCCAGAGAACCTCTTCATCGATTGAATCATCCTCATTCAGTATTGCAGCAACACGCCTATCATACATTACTGCTGCTCCCAAGAGAAGGCCAAAATCCTCATCCGGAGTCCTGAAGACAAAAAACAGATGTCATTCTTTTAGAATAATCTACTTGCTAATCTAAGCAGTAAAGAGGGGGGGAAGAAAACCAAAATTCACAATTGTCTGTGAATCCAATAAAAACTACCTAAGTCTCCAGACAATCACACAAAGTTCATGGTATGTAAGTTCCTCTCCCTTCAAGTGATTTAAACAGAGGGCTGCTCCTTTGCCCAAGTAATTTATCACAGAACACCTCAACCACCCAAGAGGCATCATCCTTTGGACCAACTGATTCCAATTCCCAGTCATCAAAGCCAAAAACAAACATAAGATTCTAAGACCTGTTTCCTACACCTGTAAAAGTTGAATCTATATACACTAATGTATCTCTGTCTTCTGCTACCATGAAACAAATTGACAAACCTCTACTTTAATGCAACATGCCCACATCAGGCACCACTACAAAAGTGAACTCTCCCACCATCTTCTGCTCTACAACTAAAAAAATCCTATCCGGCCCTGCATTTGCACCATCTCAGACTGTTGGCTCTGTTATCTCTATTTACAATCACCTGTTTCCCAAGATGATGCCCTCATAACACCACAATCCTTTCCCTAATAGAGTTTCACTAAAGAGCTCTTTCTCAACCCAAATCCCCATTCTTCGAAGGAGAAGAAACCATGCTCTGATCCACTAGATTATGATGATATTTCTCACACCACCCTGAAGGAAGATTCATTGCTATTTCTCCAACTGGTTTGCCACATGAGTAGGAATAGTGAACAGACTGAGTAATAGGTACTTCAAACTAGATAATGTACTCTTAGTGATCCTGCCCCCTGGATAAATATGATTTCTTCCCCCCTTCTATTCCTCCTCTGATGATGTATTATCATTTTCACTCATTTCTAATATTTTACCTACTATTACAGGTCCTAGAATCAATGTCGCAACAAGAAAGCTTATAACTAAAGGCTAAGAATTATGTAAAGGCACATAATAGGAAGTACCGATATTAGTTAACAAATAATTTCATAAAAGAATATCAGGAAGAAAATTTTTGATGTACAGACAAGATCTGGAAGGTGATCAAGTGCATTGCAGCTGAAGAAGCAGCGCTTTACATAATAATGGGTACCAAACCACATGCAAAAAATTATAGTAACATATAGGAAGTACCGATATTAGTTAACAAATAATTTCATAAAAGAATATCAGGAAGAAAATTTTTGATGTACAGACAAGATCTGGAAGGTGATCAAGTGCATTGCAGCTGAAGAAGCAGCGCTTTACATAATAATGGGTACCAAACCACATGCAAAAAATTATAGTAACATATATTCAGAATTTACAAGATCTATAAGTTCATCAAAAGAAGATGACACTACCAGCTTGTACTGCTTACAACAAGCGCTGGCCTGTTTGGATTCAAGACAATGTCAGTGCCAACCTGGGCAGTAAACAGATTCTCATTCAGCTCATGCTTCTGCACTCCTAAACTTCCTGCAAGAAGTGTGTCACTTGACCAAAAAAAATTATTTGCACTGGACCTCAATTAAGATGGTAATAACAGGTAGTCAACAAAAGTTACCATTACCATTGCAGACAAAATCCCGGAACCCATGAGGATGACAGATATTTTCACCTAGTCTACAAAACAGCTGAAAGTGATCCCAAGGTCAGGCATAATTCTTGAATCAACGGATTCTTCTAAGTATCTCACAAAGAAATATATGCTTCACCTCATGTTTTTCCTCAAGTAAAGCAGGATGGAAAAACTCAGGAGGCTGATCATATAGCACTGTAGCGCTGTCAATTTGACAGAAGAAGATATTAAATTCCAATAGGCGTTTTTTACTTTGATTCTTGGGTAAGTATCAGGGAAATCTTCGCAATGGGAATGACAACAGAAAGCTGGAAATTTGAACTTCTGAGTCAACCCTGTTACCTAATACCCCAGTTTTGAGCCAATTCATGTTGCATAGCCTTTGTCACACATAGGGAACCATCTGCCATCTTCCCATAACGCTTCTCAAACCTAAACAACAGTCCGAAACTTCAATACACAATACAGCTAAAAAGGAAGTCATAAAGAAAAAGTGAAAGTCAGAAACAAATCCATTGGTACCAATGATATACAGAGACAAAGCGACTACTTCTCCCAAGGGACAACCCCAGCAGTGTATATCCAAAATTGTGCCAATCTATTATAAACGCAGAACGCCTCAGCAAGCTAGCCCATTTTACAGCCACTAAGGTAGGAACAGAAGGAGGATTCTGACCAAAGAAGAAAACATGCAAGATCAAATTATCAGCATTCTAAGAAATAACTCGTGAAAAAGTGGAGACAAAATGCCCTCAATGAATTAGCTGTTAAACAATAACAAAGGAACCAAAGTGTGAATATCCCGATTTGTCCATCTTCTTTATTTAAAAAAAATGGAATTGACCCCTGATTAAAGCAACCACCAATTACATCCATGCTGTTGTTTCTGCCAAATGTTCTACAGGTCTTGTGTGAAATCTTCATCATATGTACTAATGTCTGTTATTTTAAGGAGATACAACCAACAACCAACAGAATCTCCTGAAAACCTAAAAAGTCAATTTCTCCCCATAGTGCTTCGTATCTGTGTTGGGGAAAGATGGAAGGGGGGGGGAGCGCAACACGAGGGCTCACCTGCACAATAAAGACATCAGGAGAAGGTATCTTTCGACAAAGAAACCAAAGAAGCATGAAAAATTGAATTAATGGCTTGAGTAGAAGCATTATGATGTGAAATATCTTTGGTAGGCCTTGAGGGGTTACTGGCCATTGTGTCTGCAGATTCAAAACAAAAAACAAGGAATCAAAGGAATATACTAAATTCAAAATAGACTAATCCAGTAGAATATCAAAATATCGACACAGCAGTACCATCGTGTGAATATGTATGGAGGGGTGAGATAGAACTGCACCATGGGGCACGGACCCTATTCAAACATTGAAAGTTGTGATTAAAGCAAAACATTCAGTGATGTCATGTTCAGTACTGAAAACTAATTTCATTGTAGCATCCAAGAAAACAAACAAATTTGTTTACAGATAAACTACAGATACAGAGGATAAAACCAAATACCATACCCGATATTATGAGATAACCAGCCAGATTACAAAGCATTAACTGACATATTGATACAATCCATGCATGCATCATCCATACACTTTTAGAAAATGAGCTTTAAATATTTGGTATATTGAGGAATCATTGGTTCTAAAACAAGTTGACTTCAGAATCAGTCTAAACATAGAAACGTCTATATATGCTGAAAGTTGACTTTTTCTCTTTCTTCTTCTTCCCATTATGTAGGTAAATTGGAGATTCAAAATTGAGATGTGGAAATAAAGATGGCAAAACTCACGTTTAAAATGGTAATGGATGTTTATGGGAAAGTTTTTGCTTCTTTATATGTCGATTTCTGGAGATATAGATCATGAACAAACAGATAACTAGGTAATGAGTATTTTTTCCTTTTCTTTTTTGCATTTTATTAAACCTATATCACCTGCTAAGAAATAAGCATCCTGTCTCATCGTATATGACACTGTTAGCAGGGACCGATGCATCCTGCGACAATTGCACTAAAAAATAGGTTCCTTAGCATAAATAGCACGTGTTAAATTCTTCATAGATTATAAAGGTGTACCTCCATATGCAACAATGTCCACCTCTAGTGATGCCTGCAAATCAACAGTAAAGGGTGCAGATAAATTGAGGGGAAACCTATTAAACACGAGGGATCTAAATGAAAATACTAGCAGAATTGTACATTAAGAGGTATGAAATCAGAAAACAAAACATCGATGTATAAAAATTACTCCACTGGCCCTTCCATTTTTTTAAAATTTTCATTTTCACTTGTCCAAAGACCACTTTGCTCTGGAGGTATGCTTAACGCCCCTTTAACAGTTCTGATAACCATGGACACACCACGGAGTATTACAACTTGATGCAGTGAAATTGGATTTCTAGAAGTGCTTATAAAATGAAAGCAAGCACAAAGATTACTATTTTAGCTGCATAATGCTGTGGTAGTACCAATGTCCATGGAGGAGGTGGAAAGAACCGATAATATCTCCAATAAAGAGGGTCAAGCTGCACCAAAGAGGAACCATTTCCTCAAGTAGTGTCACAATGTTTTTCTCACCTCACCTCCCCACTAACTGTAAAACTAAAAATTATCCAGATTTACCCAATAGGAACATGTACCAATTAGATTAAAACCCTTTTAGGTAACATACAGATTATTGAGTTATCCCTGGCCGAAAAAAGATAAAAAGAAAACCATAATTGAAAAAAGGATGCATGGAGAATTTGCACTCGCTCATCCAAAATGGAGCCTCATTCATCACTACATTCTCAAATCTAAAATGGCCCAGTACATGCAAATCATGCTTAATTTTATAAATCATACCTAATACCTATTAGTTAGCAGGTATCTCTTTTATTCATAATTGATCGTAGAAAACTAGGTTCATCTCCGATTAAATTTTTTGCAACAATACTGTTCACTTCAGACGATTAAATTATTAGAAACATATGCAATGGAAGTTCAACATCTTTTTTCAAACCAGAAGAAAATTTGCAAAAAGAATTAACAAATAAGGCATACGTGAAAAGATACTAAGTACCTGACGAGCAAGTGAAAGAGCATGATACTGCATCCGAGGGCTGCGGCCGAGGTCCCCCAACACCACAAGGCACGCCCTCCCTCTCCTTCCAACGTTCCCTTTTCCTCCTCCTTTTCCATTGAAAAACAATTCATTATTACGCCACATAACAGAAAAAAAAAAAGGAAAAATCATTCGGCTATTCTACTCGTAAATCCGTAAAATGACCAGAGCAAACTAACAGGAAGCAATCGTTGAACATGGATCTACCTGCCATTAGACAAATGCAAAGATTTACAGGGAATTCGATCACCCACTTTAAAAAACACTGGAAAATTCACTGCAAACCAGAACCGGAACTACTGCAGACAATGGGTCGGGTATGGATGGGTCAAATGGACTGTTTGTAAGGTCAAATGTCATAGCATGCTGGCTCGTACGGCAAACCTTTTTTCCGTTAATTTTTTTCTTGTCGCTTTTAAAATAACATAATAGCTGAATTAGAAGAGGAGATACCTTATTTACAAGGGATTTAGGATCCTGATCCAGAAATAAGAACCACAAACTTACAGTATTTTTTTTATATTAATTAGCAAGAGTTATGTATTTTGAAAAGATTATATATGTTAGGCTTTTTTAGATTAATTAAGTGAAAATAAATCAACATACTTATCAAGATCCTCTCTAATTTGTTACTCGTATTAGATAATCCAATTCAACCAAAAATTAGAGAAAATTCTAATCTGTAAGTTAACATTTCACTCGAATGAATCAATAAGTTGTAATTATTTTACATATGCTTTCTCCCATAGTTTTATATCAAGAAAAGACTTTGGCTAAGTCTTTATGGCCTATAAAGATACTTATTAGGTACATAAGTACTTTTTAGCTTTTAGTGGAAAAAATATATATTTAATTGTCTTGCAATGGTAATGTTATCTTGATTCAATGATATTCGTAGAACGCTTAACAAATTTCTTCCTTAAAGTTTGGATTTTGTAACCATTGGAATGGTCTCTCCAAGTTGAGGAATATCAATCCCCAATGACCTCTACTACTGTCCCATGGGCGATATGTCCCAAAGTTATCTTGTGATGGCCGTTATTAAGGAGCAAATGTGCACCAAAACTTACGATTTTAGTGAGCCCAAAGCTCAAAGCTATAGCCAGAGGGAGCTTTACAAGTAAGAAGAGGGAAATGGCATTCATCCTGAGTGGAGTTTTGTTTGGACACCGAGAGAGGGCAACGATGTAGCCCATAATCTCTGTCAAATGGTGTGCGTGTCAGCAACTCTCTGGTATTCTTAGGCTTGAGTCTTTGCCTACTGATGTAATTTGTGAAGATTTTGCCAGCGCTTCATGCGTGATGGCCAGTTGAATGCAAGATGTTTGACTAAAAAAAGAAGAGGGAAATGGCTAATTTTACAGAGCATGTTATGCTTGTGACTTGACATTCTAGAGAACCAGTGTCTTAATATCATCGTCCCTTGGGCCTCTCAGCATCTTTACCATTTCATTTTGGTTGTCTCTTGCTTTACAAGCTTTTCCTAAGGCAGATCATACAGAGATTGGGGAAGGAGGTACAGTTTTCAAGATTTCCTTCCAATAAACACACTTTTCAAAGAGATTCAGATAGATTATTTTTTGTTTATTTTTTATTTTTGGATTTCTTTGCTTTCCAAAATTTCATTACACGTAACTCACTGGACTTCAGGGATATGCAAATTTTAATTTTAATGGGTCTGCAAAGGACAAGATACCAATTCGTGGACTGATTTACTTTTTCTAGAAAAAATGACCAAAAATTTGGAATGAGGCAAATTATCAGGAGATATACACATAGTTTGGAATGAGGCAAAAGGCCAAAATGTATACACACATTTTGAACACTAGCAACAACACGAGTCAACACAAATAAGTATTGGTATTGAGCAAGTCAACGACCAGTTAGCTAGACCTCGTGCTTCTTATGTCATTGAGGCAAGTCTTCCAGGCGTAGTCCATATCCATGGCAGCACAAAGGAAATATCTCTACTCTCAGCTAACAACCTGTGAAGAAGGCATCTCACCTTGCCAGTCCATCTCTTTCCTACCACTAAGTGATAAAAATTTGTCATAGAATAACAACAAGGGACATTTATCTATCAAATTTGAACCATGATAAGCTTCTTTCAGGAAAACAGTACTTCTCGCACCTTTATTGGTGATGTAAAACATACCTTGATGCTTTATCAAGCAAAGCAATAATCGAGATGGTAAGAGATACTCAGAATGAAATGCATCCAATTGTGCAGATGTCATCCTCTTCTCCATGGTCAAACTGAGTAGCTCATGGAGTACTGCCACCACTCTTTTCCGAGCTTTTGGATCTTTAGCTTCGAAACTCCTTGCATTTAAGTATGGAGAAGGAAATTCCATTTTCTGCCACTTCTGGAGTTCCTCAAGATAACTCATGTTTGGCCTGAAGCCAGCAGGAAAATTCAATCTAAACGCATATGGACCTTGATAGTTACCATCTTTTGAGATTCTAAGCTTCTTTCGACCCCCAGCAGGGTCCAGAACTACTTCTCGTGGTAATCTTTCCTCGCGGGCAGACACTGCCAGTGAAGAATCCCAATTTTCTAATTGCAGATAATCCTTTCCGTTGACATCCTTCACTGAAAAGAATCCCGGGTATTTTGGAATCAATGAACTCTTGAAGTCATTCGGCAGACCTAATTCAGACTCGATGAATTCAATTTTTTCAAGTGGCACCCGGCAATCAATTGATAACATTAATAGTTTCCTCAAATTCTTAACCAGAATGGGCTCCATCAAGTTCCTGGCTTCAGCTTCTTCACTGGCAATCTTTTGCGCTTTGTCTGTGAGCCTAACAGATGGAGGTTTTCTGCCACCACCATCAGCACGGAATATTGAAGGATATTTCTCAATGACAGCCATGAAGTTCCATTTCTGAACAAACCCAACTTGTTTTTCAAGGTCTCTGAGAAGGAGAGATTGATGCTTCTGGGATTGGATGATAGCCGTGAGCTTAAGGATTAAAGACGGCTTCTTCTGCAAGTCCATTACTCTGTCAAGTTCATGGGCTCTGTGATAGATTTTCTTCTTGGATCTTCCTACTCCACTTGATTTGTACTTCACCGGAATCCACATAGAACCAGTTTTTTGACCTAGGGTTGAATATACAAGCTCATAGATGATCCTTCTCTGAAAAGGAAAGGATTTAAGAAGCTGGTGTAAGTTGAACGACATGGACCTCCCCTGCATGTTGGAAGAGAGAAGATTTGTCTATGGAACCAACTGCCAAACAGTTGGCGTGCAGCGGCTTTTCCTTTGTTATAAAAATATGGTACTAATTCACTTCTGCCACAATGGAAGTGATCTTTGCACTGACTTAAGCCATCGGATTTGGAAAAATGAAAAAAAAAGGAACAAATTGTTTTAAATAGCCCATAACATAAGGAGTAGATCAGACCCCTGGGAGCCCTGATCCTCACGGCTATCTTGAAATTTTAAGAAGTCAAAATTACACTTTCGTCCAAAATCCCCAAAACCAAAAGCTATTACCAGTACCAGAAGAGGGGCCAAAAAAAAATACACGTAAGTGGACAAAGAAATAAGGTGAAGAGGTAGCGAGCGTTCCAACTTCAAAACCTGAGACAGGGAGCGAATAATAGTGAGAAAACAAAAGTGGAGACCGGAGACACGCTGACGCACAGAGGGAGAGACATATTAAAAATTTTGGGTATTGGGGTTTGAGAAATATTATAAAATAAAGATATGTTATGGGAGTTGATAAAAAAGTGAAGAGAGATAATATTTTTAATAAATATTATAATAATAAAAAATTATGTGATGAATTTTTTATAATTAAACCTAAATTTTTGGGCTCAATTTTTTGGGGCTCAAACATGCCCATCATAACTCCTAAAGATACTGTAATGGAATATGGATCGCAGAGATTATCAATCTCCTCAAAGTTTCATCCATTTTCCCTCGTACCCTTTTACTCTCTTCCTCCCTCTTGTTTTTAAATCAAACCTGTCTTGAGTCTCGCAGGTGAAACAGCTCGGATTTTGGTTGAATTCTTGGAAGTGGCTATCACTTCTGTCGTTGTACTGAAAGGTGTTTACCCTTCTGGTTAGTTCTCTTTTCAACCCCTTCTCTATTTGGTCATCCAGAAAATTCAATCTATTAAAACAGAAAAGCAAAAATTAAACATATTTGATATTGGTCATGCACATTGAGATTAAATTTCTGATGACGTGCTGCACGTTCTGATGTATTGGGTGATGATTGACTGCGAGTGAAGGCGCATTTGAAAGAAGGAGATAAATGAACGTGGTGGTTCAGAGGGCTCGCCACCCTCAGCTTAGAGATTACATACATATGGCTGTGTCTGGTCTTCTTCCTTTTGTCCAAAAGGTTGGTTTTGAATTATTTATATTTGGCTTCCATATCGATGAAGCTAAAAACCTCTTATTTACTTGTTTTTTTCCTTTTCTTCAAGTTTCCAATTCTATGCTTGTTTTAGTTTTTGGTTTTGAAGATTCTCACTTGAATGTCCAGGAAAGATTGAATCTTTAAATTGTTTGTAATTTTGAGTATGAAATAAGCATTTTTTTCCTCAATACAATTAGACATGTTCTTCGTAAGTAGAGGATCTTTTTAGTATATGGCATTGCTCATGCTGATGGTTTTATCTCGTAATGTCTTTGCTCTATTCAATAGATTACTCCCTACAGCTGCTATGGAAAACAACATGTAAAGATTTTATTCCTTTCGTTTGGATAGACATCTTCAACCTGATGCTTTGTTACACATAACAAGCATCTTCTGAGTGGGTAAGACAACTGGATTAGGAAAATGTGAGGGAGATTGTTTGTATGTGATTTTTTAACTTCAAGATTATCTATTTCTCCATGTTGGATGATTGGTAGTCATTAAAGTGTCAAGCAAAAACTACTGGATATATTGAGACTTTGCAAATGGTAAAAAGAGATGGGGAACGTCCCCTGATCAGCACCCTTCTTTTTGTACGGAGTTTCTTGGCTCACCTAGTTGTATTTTTCAGTTATGTGTTGTATATTTCTCTGTTAAATTCTTCAGTCGGGCTATCACGTCTTAATCTCATTGAATTTTGCATTCCTGCTTTTTGTTTTTTTCTTGGGTGTATCATGGGTCAGACCGTTGTGAATGGTTCAATCATCATCTAAGGATGAAGTAACTCATTGCAATAATTTTTTTTTCTACTGAGTTGCCTTTCTAATGAAATCAAAACTAGTAAGATTTTGGTTTCATTATGACTGAAACAGTCATGTCACTTAAAAAGGGGTTGGTGGAGAGAGTAGCAGTTATTTTCTCCAACGCTGACAACATTCCTGTGGAGCGATTTGTTTTCAAGCTCACAGTGAACCATTCTTATGGCTCAAAGTTGGAAGAAGCTGACTTGGAGTTCTCCCTCAGATCCTTCTTGATCAAGCTCCAAGTCTGAGCATCACTGACTAAGGTTCTTCCCCGTGGTAAGTGCCAAATACAGCAATTCAACCTATCAATTCCCAATTCTGTTCTTCAGCCTCAGTAATGTCTCATTGAAAACACCTTCTTCTTCTTCTTCTTCTTCTTTTCTCTTATGGTTTGTCATGGATTTTCATTAGTTATCAAATGCCTTGTTGTTTACTTGGTTCCTATACTTGGTTAAATTGCGTAGGTGCTTGCTGCATTTATTTTTCTTTGACATTTATAGTTGGAGCTATGTCTCTAAGCTTTTTGTTTTTCTTTTAACAGACTGCAGATGGGGAGATAACTGCTTACTTTCGATCCCTTCCTCAGGCTAGTACAAGCAAGGATGCAGACTTATGGGTCCCAACAGACACAAGGCAGTGGCAGCAGCCTCCACTACTCACTCCAATTAAGTCAATGAGTAGCGAACCTCTGTGCCTGCAGTTATATTTAGAACATCCTAGTTCATGTGAACCAAAGCCTTGAATGGAGTGTCTAATGTGATGAGACATATATGTCTACTTAGTCAGGTAGGCCCTTTATTCCTTATGAGTTGGAGATATGTTTATGCTCTGATAAACCGTGACATATTATGAAGCAGTTTTTATCAATCTGCTCCCGGAATGAGTATCTACCGACATATATCCATTCACAAAACTCAATGAATGAGAAAGTTACTCTTAACGAATCGCAATCTCGTTAGAATAAAATTTACAGAGTCAAGTGATACCAATTGATGCTGCTTAACATAGAAGTGGAAGCCGAGCTCCCTTAAAACTTGGAGGATGCAGGAAGCGATTAGGATGGTATGATCTGGACATGTAGGATCTAATAACTATAAGAGATCGGTCTACTGAACATTATTAGTAGTTACTGACTTATTGCTTGTTGTGGCTGATATCTTGCTCTCAATAAGAGGTATGGCATGTTTGACGTCGCCTTGCCCTGCTGTTATGGCGTGTCTTCTAATCCCGTACCCACCAGCTGATGCGTTTGCGCTGTTAACATCTATGAACCAAAGAAGGGAACTAGCTCTATAGCAATGTTATGAAGCTTTGGGCTTACTCTCTTCAGTTTCATAATTAAAGTCCTGCCATGTCCCGAAGGCGGCTATCAGCATTAGACTTGTTAAATAATTTTAAAACGATTCCCGCCTTTGCTTTTGTTTATCATCATGAAGGCATAGGCTCAGGCTTATATTAGCGATGACCTTGATATGTTTACAAAATTAGTTGCCTACTTATCGTTTCTGCATATAAAAGTCTTATAAAAACTCGTCTCCCTTGCCAATGGCCACAAGATTTTAGGAGAAAAGAAATAAACTTACCAATGAAACAAGGAACTTGGGATTAGCTTTTCCCTTCGAATAAAAACGGAAACGTGAAAGCTTAAAAGAAAAAAGAGGTATCTAGTAAAGATGACATGAACTAAACTATAGTTGACTGTAAAGAGTCATGGCTCCTCTACCTTAGAGCTAATGTGTGTCCACATGATGAGAACTGAGTATTGTAGAGAAAATGCACAAAGCAATGCAAAAAAAATATTAAAAAAGAAATGAATGATTTAGCTGTACATTTGACAAACTGTACAATTCTATACAAACAGTTCCACCGCTTTTACATCACAGACAACATCATAGGCTTTTCGCTGTAGTGGTACCTCTCTGCTCATAGTAGAGAGGTCTTTGTTCAACCTATGAGGAAGTATAAATGCTTGAAAGAATATTTGTCCCATTTTGTATCCTAAGCTAATTGTTTAGTTGAAAATAAAAAATTGATTGGCCAACTATGTCCCAAGTTATCGGCCAAAACAAATTAACCGGTAGCCATCTTAGGGTACTTCTACTTGTGGAACTTTCAGGAACACGCACACATGAAGAAAGTACTCGGGGTTCCTTAAGTTGTTCACTACCCAAGAGAAGGGTATTTCCAACTTGGGTTCAATCCCTTGAATGCGGACAAGCTTCACTTCGGCATCATTAGATGGGCAGCAAGTCTCCACATGCTCACTCATCTGTTCTTCCCCCTCCTCAGAAGGAACTTTGAGTTCATCCTCACCTTCTCTGGATGATCCCCCATCAGGGAAGGAATCATATGTAAAATACTCTGGCAGAAGATCTTTTACTGCATCAAGTAAGGTGAAGCATTTACCTGCAGTACAAGAAACAGAACACTGAATGCTCCTGAAGCGGCAGAAACAGGTGGGTAATCACCACTAGAGATGATATACATGCACAGGGATAATTTAACAAAAAACAGACAGTATGGAAATGACCATTGATCTCGGTGAATGTTTTTCATAAATGCATGCCTGTGTTAGGGACGGAAGTTGAGTTGGAAAGATCAAAGATTGGTCGCTGCAAAGGCTTGCATGTCAAAAAGGTATATAATTCTCTAGGCAACAAATTCTCTTGCACCTTTTCCTCTTTCACGGAACATTAAAGAAAGCAGTCTATAGAAATAGGAATCTCCTGTCCCGATGGAAAGTCATTTTTCTCTGTTACAATCTAGTGCATAAGAAAGTAAAAAGGAGCCAAGACTTACCTTCTTCTCCATGGATCTCAACAGGTCGATTTATGTAGGAGATTTTGTCCCAATTATCAATTTGAGGTGCATCTTCTAGATCATCAAAGTTCTCAGTGAAATGCCTAACATACAACCGAACTGGAACCCTACCTAACCATAGCTCCAAAATATTTAGAAGTTTATTCACAATAACAATTAAAAAGAAAGAAGTGGCACTTACATTTGCTGAAACAGAAGAAATTACAAAACAAAATAACTATGTGGAAACGTCATGGCAAAAGTGGCATTAATGAAGTAGATTACAAGTTTGAAAAAAGGAACGTGTTAACTGGTTGCGATATGATTTTCAAAACTCACAAAGCATGTTCACATAGACTAAACTACTAGAGGCTGAAAAAATTACACGACCAAGAGAAAGTGGAATAGATCTTAACTTCATTTCCCCTATTTGATTACTTAAATGGGCTGGTCTAATTTTTTTTTTTGTAAGCAAGCTTTCATTTCTAAAAACTGGGCTGGTTTAAATGGGCTAGTCTAATTGATATGGAGCCTAATATGCAGGTTTTTCACATTAGTATGAACGTGGTGGGGTTTAATTGAATTTTGTAACTAAATGGAACTTAGCTAATGTCTAGATTATCTAGAAATGGGCTATAGTAACAATCCATTGGTGACGACATGGGTTTTGCATTGTGAGCCTCTCTATCAATTCGGTCATCGAACTTCTAAAGTTCATTAGTGTGGCAGCCTGGGTGTACTAAAGTAGCTTATCTTCCAATTTCTGAAATCAGAATCAACTCAATCCCAAGTGGACAAAATCTAAGTTCAGTGTTTAATCCAAACATAGACTTTCCAGTATACTACTGAACTTAAAAAGAAGTTAAGCCAAGCTCCCACCACTGATTTTATGTATACATTTGTGTCCCCATAGGCATAGGTCTCCTAAAGCATGTATCCATCTGATGTGCACAGCACCAGTTTTCTGTTCTTAACTAATAGCAAAAATTAGTCACCTACAGTCACGTGACTATCTTGAGGTAACCAAACATTTGTTACAAATTGCTGATTTTTTAATGTAAACTTTTTCATCCTTTCTAAAGTGATGGAAAGCTTCTACTCGAATTAATTTCATTTACTAAACCTTCTGGTAGGTACATACAGTAGTTTAAAAATTGGTTACCACCTAAACTAAGGTCGAGGTCAAACCCAGGTATATCATTTAAAGCCATAGGTGTACTTGCTACCAACTGATTAGCATCATCATCTAATGGATCTAGTGGGCAAGTGCATAAGACACATAACATCTCATCGCTAGCTTAAACTGAGGATTAAGAATAGGAAAAACCTCCAAGCCCTATAAAGTAAGCTATTTTAATTTTTTTTTGTCTCTTTGCTCCTGAAAAGATCTCTGATTTGCACCAGGTATTCAATAGTATCTGCCATCAAACTATGTACTGAAGAGGATAATATTATGAATGCTTACATAGTGATCTTATAATGCATGATTGCTCATGGCAACACATAAACTTAAAGTGTAATAAATGATGTTTAAACCTTTATGCTTGCACTAGAGAGCATCGTTTTATATCATTTACAACCAAATAAAACCATGACTAGAATTAGCTAACCTGATGGTTGCATCTCCAATTATTAAAATTTAGGAACCATTCACACAAATATAACAAATTGATAGTACTTAATGGACGGAAGGATGAAGGCATAACTACCAAAATAATGCTAATTGGCAAGATTTTCACCTATGGCCTACCATCAGTACAAAGAATAAAGCTAAAACCTACCAGCCCCAATCCACTCATTAACACCCGAACCAGGGCTTAGAGACATGAAAACAGTAAATAGTATTCAGCCAGCATAGCTTTTCATCTATTCACATAAATATATATCATGTCACATCTCCCTCTCAAAGCAATAGCGTGAAAACAGAAGGAACCAGGCAACATACACCAAGTTCAGGATGCAAAAATGAGTCATTCTGTCAGCCCCAGACCAAACCTAAAGAGCCCCTAGCAAATGGTTCACTTGTGGAGCTTTTAGTAAGAGGCCAATATTGTAACCCTTAAAAGTTAAGAAAGGCTTTCTTCACCTGTCTTGACTTGTCCAGCACCATCCATGTCACCAATACTTTGTCGAGACTTAGAGGAGCATGGATTTAGATTGGCAGAAATGTCTCCAACTGTTCCAAGCTTAAGTTTAGATGATACCCGTAGGTAGGCTTCCAAATTATCTGCTAAACAATCCGTGTTAGAACATCATGCACCAAGCTAAATAAGCTGTCTCATCCTCTACCTCAAGGGCTGAGCAAGGAATTTGCTCAGGATATATCTGGAAAGTGGGGCAAATTTTGCAGGTAATATATTATGGCTTTTTAACTTTCCTAAAATGAGTAGTTCTTTTCATGCAACATGAGGCGGTTTCTTTTTTGGACTCTCAAAATAGACCAAAGTTCCAAAACACGAACCATCACCTTTTCAACTTTGAATTTTGCCCTTAACTCCAAACCCCTGTTTTCTAGAACTTTTTTTTTTATAAGGAAAGCTTTATAAAAAAAAAAGGTAACAGTACAAAGAGCTATTACTGAAAATTTTTAACCAACTTTTCTTTGTCCATCCAAGGGCATATTCAAAGATATTTAGTATCATCGAAATACAAGATTTTTCTAAACTTTCAGTATCATCGAATGAAGATGTATAGCAATAATTCCAACAATCACTTTTTCTTTTCTTTGCATAAACATATTTTTCAGGCTTATTTGTAATATCTATATCATGGCAGCCAAACACTTCTTCTTAGCAGCTTAAAAGCTATTATCTATGAATCACTAACCAGAAACTGAATGATAAATAATAGAGTAATGAGTGCAGTAATGCACTACTTTCCATCATTAGCACAATATATCTGGCTCATAGCTTGCTCAAGAGAGAAGTGTTAGTTTTCACCCGTTTTGTAGATAACAAAGATTACTTTCGTTTTTTGGCATTTATACACCACCTAAAAAGAACCAAAATGTAGGAAAAGGAACTGAGAGGTGTTCCCAGTATTCAGCATTTTAGAAATTACCAGACATACTGTTTAAGACAGAGCGCCAGAGCTCCACCTGATCAGGTTGAGACATGTTCATGATATTCTTGCAATTTCCAAGGGTTATATAGGATGCCTGCAGAAAGAAACAAATATTGTCAAGGATACTCAATATATTCTTTTGCCACATCACAATCAATATCGAGAACACTGTATATTCTCCACTGAATATACTGACCTTGTGGTTAGGGTTCACAAATTAACTACCTGCCATTTAGAAACAGTGACTAAACCTCCGTAGTGTTCGAAATGAAATGAATAGTCACTTTCTATCCTAATCAATAGATTATCCAGTGTCTCTTGAAACCTCAATTGTTCTTCAATGAAGCTTAAAATTTCGTGGACAAGGAAGTAAAACATAACTACTTTCTTTCATGCTTGAATGCCCACCATTTGTGGGAATCAGACAATTGGAATGAAAAAGTCCAAAGACTCCATTCCCTTCAAACCACAAGTTTATTTGATGGTTTCCAAAATAGGAGGAGGGGAGGTAAATTACACTGGTCCCTTTTCTATAATTCAACTCCATTGAAATAGTAATAGTCATTGCCATAACACTGAAAAAACCTGGGAAGAGTACATGCAAGAAGTGAACAGCCACATTCCACCAACTAAAATTCAAAGCAATTCTCTTCCTAGGATAGAATTTTATAGTTTTGACCCCTAATTCCAATCAATATCAGTCAAAGTTGGGTTCAATAAGACAATAACCGAACAGCATGATAATTAACCTAACAGGCAAGCTTGAACACAAGGGAATTAACAAAAAGCCACCATCCCAAAGTCCACCTCAATAGTATTGTACAACAAATAAGAGCAAAATTTAAGTTTCAGAAACAAAAGAATAAAAGGAAAGGAAAGCCCAACAAAACCAGTAAAAATAATCTTAAGTAACTTTATTTTCGAGCATAAACCTCGAGTTTCCCGGTAAAGTTTGACTGAAAATTTTGGACAAAAATAGTAGGCATTATGTTATTAAAAACTTGCCAATAGCGACTTTTATTTAAAGAAATTCATGGTTATATTCCAGGACATAACATGAAAATTAGTGCAATCCAACAAATTCTACTAATACTAAAGACAATGATCATTCACTGACCTCCTTCAATGAATTAATAAAGCTCCATTTTACACTATCTTCACCTTCCCAGGGAACCAATATATTTCCGGGATATCCTCTAAAATGTACCTGAAGAAAGGAGATCCAAGAATATAACTTTTGTATAAGAAGTGTTACAGAATGAATTGAAAGAAAAAAGAAGGCAAAAGAGAAAATGCACCAATTAAGTCCATTATCCAGATATTGCAGGTTCGGTAAGCAAATACACAACTAACAGATGTTCCAATGTTGTTACCAAACCAAAATGGTTTCCTAGAGGAGTCTATATAGCTCTATGCATTTAGCATGGTTTCTCCTCAAAATAATGAATTTATTTCAAAGGTCATATTTCTTTTTGTTCAAGGGTTAATAAGTACTGAAAGGACTACATGAATCGTAGTACCCATTACATTCCTTGTTGGGATCAATCCCAAACTTCACATAAATCTCTTTCACTGCAAGGGTGGAGAGACAACACATGCTAAGGTCAAGGCATACACACGAGCCACTAGGCCTTACTCGATGGAAGCCCAAATAAAAAACGTTAACCATTGAAACTAAAATCACGAATCTTTTGCACTCATACAATGATTATTAAGTACATTTTTTTTACATTATACTTTATATCACACGAGTCTTTTTAGCCTTTCAAATCTGGGAGTTAAGGATCATCTGTTCTGCAAGTTACTTTTTTCATTCCCCGCCGCACTACTATTAAGTCAATTTGAAATGGCACAGAAAGGAATCACAATAGTAACCAACACATCAAACTAGCCTGCATAGAGTCATATGCCAACTGTCTGGGGACAATTTCGGACCCTCTATTTCTTTTTACCTTTTTGGCTCTGAATTAAGCCTAGGATTCTCTATCACATACCCCCAAAATGGCAATTGACAAACCACAGGTAGGCAATATGATTCAGTCAATGGACAGACAAGATCAGGCTTCAATCCATCTAACTTTACTACAAGTGAAAATTTCATCATTTCAAATTATACAGATTGAGTTTACCGTCAGATTCCAAGGTCTTTCAGGTTCTACACAGAGAAGATCAAAAAGAACTCCCGTAGGTATATTCCTGCAAAAAGAATGCAAATTCAATCAACAAACCTTTAAAATAAACTAAACAATGAAAAATAAAATAACTGAAATAGGATATAGTAAGTACGCTATTTACAAGATGCTGTTATCAGCTGTCACCTTCGCCCCCCCCCCCCATCAGTCCATTCCCAAATGATTTAGAAGACTACAATTCAATGTTATTGTCACTACAGTCTATATAGGACAATCTTTTTTTTTTTATAAGTCAATCTTATTAAAGAAAAAGAAAGATGACAGTACAAGAGACTATACTGACAACAACTAAAGCATACACGCTAAAAAACTAATAAAATCCGGAAAATCCTCAAAAGGACAGCCTAAAACCGAATTAGCCCACAGAAAAAGAGAATGCAACACAAAACCCCCCAGTCTAGCCAAAGACACAACTCTGTCTTCAAAACATCTCTCATTTCTATCCCTCCATAAACACCACCAGATGCAAGCTGGGATAATCTTCCAAATGGCCAACGCAATTGAATCCTCAAACTTCCTCCTCCAACAATGCAAAACATCCACCACCTTCATAGGCATAACCCAATCATAAACATCTAATTGTCCCGATATATATATGTATGTTTCTATATGTATATCAGTATATACATAGATGGAATAAAAAGGAATATACAGAAATGAGAAACCTTTTGTTCATTATGTCATACTAGTCCATCATCATAAGTACAAAAAGACAGTACTTTGTTATACAAGAGGTTTACACTTTGCACCCCGTGTTAAAATCAATATAAAAAAATGGACACATTGTACAATCTTAACGGTTAAGTTTTAACACAGGGGCAAAGTGTGAACTTATTGGTAGTTTCGAGTGCAATAGGTTGAATTTAGTTGTTTGGGGTGCAAATTGCAAAATAAGTGGTAGTTTTTTTAATCTTTAAAAAACCTCAAGTTCATCAAAAGTTTATCACAAGCAGGGACAGAAACAGGATTAGTAAATATGACTAGTTGGTGCTACATCTTCCAGTGGTGGAAAGAGTGTATCTCTTGTGGGATTCACAACTTTTGACATTAACAGCACATTCCAGGTTAAGAAAAAATCTGCAGACTAAGGCATAGGTTAAACTAGCGTATCTAAAGATTTGTTTTTCTGGGTTTCAATTCATTGATCATTTGCTGCTACCATTCCTTATTAGAGTTCTCCAAGATTTGACATTCGTATCATTTTCTTCTCCTTCATTACCTTTGGTCCTCTTTTCACGGTGTAACATTTTGGCTACTCCCGTGGTCCACCCCTTTACGCCTTACACCTCGAGCAATATAAATAAATACATAAGGATCAGTTTGAGCTCATTCCAAGGTAGCTTTACCCCACTAAAAGCCCAGTTACTAATGGAACAGCTCTTGATGTCATAGGACTTCCACACCAAGGGAAAATCAATTTCCATTACAGAAAAAACTCAAATTCATCCTAAGCATCACCTTTCGGAAAACACTTGCAAATAACCTCCAACAGCTAAACAATGCAGCAAAGGATGATAACTTTTCACCACTAGCTTTATACAGCTAGCACCAACCCACAATTTTCTTCCCCTTGTCACAGATTTTAACATCAAAGTCTTTCCCCAAGCAACATTTGAAACAAAAAGAAAAATGTTCAAAGGTGCCCTTGTGTGTCGCAAAAATCACCATGAGAACATCTACTAGAAGGTCCCTCCAATGCTCCATAATAAGTGTAAATATCAGACATACCCTTCTAACCAAACTCCAATTCATTGTAGCCTCTACCATCAGAAGCACCAAAATATAATGTGATGATCAATCCTTATCCGCAAGAATGAGAAACAAATCAGGGCCATCTCCTCACGTCATGACTCCTCAACAATGAGAAATAAAGAACAAGACGAAGTTCTTAGAACAACCTCGCCACCCCAAAAATAAAATAAAATATAGGAAAGAGAGAAGGAAAAATAAAAAGAAAACGAAAACGAACAGAAGAGAAGAATTTTAAAAATGAAGTAAATGATGTCATAGCTGTAACTAAAGGGTTTCCTTCAAATCGGTAGGAAAATGAGTGAAGAAGAAGAACACAAAAAGTACAAAGAATTACTCGGGAGAGCAGGAGATACAAGTACTGAGAAGAAGGCATCCCGAGAAGACATCGAAAATATCGTTAAGTTGTTTAGAAAATATAATATAACAAGGACAAGAGTACAGATTTATCCGAACATACGTATTTTAACCGACGTTTAACAGGTTATGCCCAAAAATACGCCAGTATATTACCGCGCCCGTACTGAATAAATATCAAAATTACCAGTCCTGACGAAGCAATACTTTCTTTGCTACGAACAATGCCTTACGTTAGAAAGATTAAAAAACAGTATACCACTTAAGGGGCAAGCCTCTGTAATCAAACCAAACGGTGTCAGCCCCAGGAGGAAGCGCGCCACTGAAATGAGGCTTTATTTGAGGAACCAACAAAGGCAGGTATCCTATTCGAGGAGCTAAGATCTGTAAAGAGACAAAAACAATTATTTTCACTCTTCAAACATACATAAGTAATTAAAAAACCAGTAATTCACAAGGAAAGGAAAGATTAAGGAATACCAGAGCGGGGGACGGGGGAGGGAGGGTGGTGACCCCAGACTCGTGGAGATGAATCTGAAGCGGAATCGCCCCTTCCCACACGTTCTTCAGCGCTTCCATCGTCCCTCTCTCGCTCTCGCTCGGACCATCCAATCGCTGCTTCCTTTCTCGTCCCCTGCCCGGCTCAAAGTTTTTATTTTTTATTTTCTCACTTTCCTGTACTCTTTAGGTGCAGATCGGTCAGACCTGAGAGTGCCGGTTCAAGGAAAAATGACAGTCGACCCTTCCGCACCCGCCCATAGCAGAACTATTAAGGGGCGGCCACGATTGCAAAATATATAGAATATGGAAGGGCAAAGACCAAAAAAAAAAAAGGTAGCTTAGAGGAAGGGAAATGAAAAAAAAAAAAAAAACTAACTAAACCTGTAATTCGCCTTGAGAGGGTTCCATCATATCTTTCAATGACAATTTCTTGACGAAAAAAGATACCATTTGGGGCTGTTGAGTAAACGTGCATGTAGATATAAAATCCCCACAATTAATATTATAAAAACACTCTTAGAAAGTCCGAAATATTAGGCATTATTGACAAATAGGTAACTATAAGATTGTTGACTGGCCTGTTAGGATTACGGCTGCACTATGGAGAGTGTTGTGGGTCTTTAGATTCTCCCCATAAAAGATAACGAACAAATCTGAAGTACGTAACCTCTTGGTTCAGGGCTTCAGAATACCAAAGTCTTGGGCAAATTTCATTAAGCAAGGGGTATCAATTTACAGCTCTAAATTGGACATTACCAATTTCCACAGACACTAATTAAGCATCTAACCAATCTACATTCCTCTTTGCATCTGAGGCAGGGGGTATCAATTTACAGCTCTAAATTGGACATTACCAATTTCCACAGACACTAATTAAGTATCTAACCAATCTACATTCCTCTTTGCATCTGTGAGGCAGGCCTTCCTCCCCACCAAAAGTGATGGAATTACAAGAGTTAGCATGTACAAACTACCATCACTGTCAACTCTTGATTTTTTAAGCAATCCCCCATGGGATGCCCAAGAAACCTCTTATCCTTTCACTATTCAGCATGACGTCCTTCGGTGCCATTGCTTCTTCCCTTTCTTTTGATGCAAGTTGAAGGGACTCCAGCTCTTTCTACGTTTGGAGCACTCACAGAAGAGGCCGGAGGCTAGAGCCTGCTGTAGCCACATCTCAAACGCCTCCTCTTCCTCATCCAGCTTTTCAGCATCCAAATCCCACGGGAATCTGCATGAGTTGGATCGTTGAGTTTTCCCCAGACCCACCATGTTTACATGGAAGCTGGGCCGATGGGTGTTGGGGCTGCTAGTCATTCCCTGCACCAAGCAGTTCATGGTATCATATGATAACGATGGAAATGACTATGTAAATAAACGCTGGTAATTTCTATCAACCATTTTATGCTCTAAGTGAAGCGACACAAGCAATCACTGTAAAACTTGCAAGGATTCAACAGTTGTCTGGGCTAAGAATCCCTAGTAGCTCTTCCCAGACCTTTCACCTATGACATCCCAACTACAATTCAGCATACAGCATTTCATATGCCTATAAGAGCTCAACACAGAACCATAGGCCAGATGATCACGCCCATTTTCCCCGCAACTTCCACTGTTTTGAAAATGAGTTCCTAACAAAGACATGAGCAAGTTGTAACAGCCCATCTTGGCTTTTCTTTTTCTTTTTCTTTTTTTTTTAAATTCTGTAAGTAAGCAGAGTAAGAGATTTTGAACTGTATAAAAAACTATTACACCACCTTCCCAACAACACAATTGCCTCCTTATCTTCTCCATCTTGAGAGGTTTGAGGAAACTAATTCAGCAAGTCCCCCCCCCCCCCAAAATATATATATATTCTATTACGCCAAGAAACTGCATGGTCACATTAATTATATACATGTAAATATGGTGCCACTGACCTGACAGGTAGCCCATTCTGATACATCAAAGATTTTGCTCTCAGCACAGACAAAAGCACGTGGTATTTCCACCTAAAAGACAAGAAACCAAAATTCCAAATGATTACTGCATCCCATACCACATCAATGTAATAAGGAAGGATGTTGAGAATAATATTCCCTAATGATTCAACTCGAAATAAAACGAATGTGGTGATAATGGAAATTACAAAAATTAAGGAACCACAAAAGTGGGGTCTGCATGTTGAACTTGTTATCAGAGGGGGATAAATAATTTTGGACATACAAAGTTAAAGACAAAAGAAAAGGGAGAAAAAAGGAAGATGACAAAAAAGAAAATACAAAATAGAGGAGAAACTCGTATATAAATATCAGAACAACTGTCTGCTGCGAAAATGCAGCTCCTACGCTGACTCTCTTTGCCTGCCTTTCCAAGAAAAATATTGCCAAGTAGAGTTACATCTCCTAAAGTGATAGTGAAAATTATCTTTAGCGAAATTATAAATGGATTAAATAGCAACCCGGATGTCTTAACTGGTCATTGGCGATGATAAGACAAATAGGAAAGCGCCAAGTTTCCAAAAGATCAAGAGACTACATGAACTTTATAATACAATACATACCTGCAAACAACATAAATACATACAACCACGTTACCTTTTGAGGACTCTCAAAGACCAACGATCTGTGTTCAACCCATCCATCTCCATCCTTGGCTTGATGATACTGACAGCAATCCTGAAGCCAAAACACATGTCAGAACTCGATCAACAAAAATGAACAGCAGAAACGGATGGGTTGGAAGAGAGAGTCACCTGACACCATCTTGCCTTGGCCTTGCTCCTATTAGTGCATACCCATATATGTGAATGGCCACACTTGGTGCACTGTATAAGCCTCGACTCTTCAGAACAATAACCCGAACTATCCTGCTTATGGTCAGAGTAAGGTTTAGAATCTTGTATGGCTTATCACTCAGCATCGGTGACTTAGACTCAGGCACATGCACGGACTTAAAATTTGCTTCCGCTTTCATTCATTAAGCACATGATTAAAGACGGGTTTCAATTAGAAAAGACAACTCAAACAACATTACTTTCACATTAACTTTCCTTCATAGATTCCAAAATGGGAAATTAGAGTGCACAATAAATAAGATGGCCTCCTACATGACATAACAAATTGGGTAGAACAAGTACAGAAAAAAGAAACGAAATTATACACAAAATTTCTAAGTAATTAGTAATAGATAGATTAGTTATTTGCACATAAGTATCAAAAATTATTTTTTTTCCTCCACACTTTTCAGATGAATCTCACTGCTTAACCAGAAAATAAAAGAAAACAAAAACTCATCCAAAGAAAAAGTTACAAGTAGTTAAGTACTCCCAGGGGTACATGAAACTCCCAAAGACACGTTGCTAAGCAATATACATGCTTTACCTGATGTGAAGTACCGTGGGACTTCTGACAAACACTCTTAGTCTTTGATTCTTCCTTTCTCAACTGCTCATCATAATCTCTCTTCTTTGAGGAATCAGACAGAACCTAAAATATCCACACGATTATGAATTGCAAAGAGGACCACAACCTCCTCATAGTTGTTCAATTTCCATCACATCCATGGGTGAAATAGCAACTAGAAAATATAACTACAAACATATAAAACTGCATTTTATGATTGATGTTTACCTCATATGCACACTGAAGTTTCTTAAAGGATTCACTAGCTAGTGGGCTTCCCATATTTTTATCAGGATGCACAAGCATGGCCTGCAAAATATAACACAAAGTAGGAGAAAGAGGTAGTGTCATACTACACGCAGGCAGTTTTAATAAGCACATCGGAAGCTAGCCAAATTATCTAATCACTAGGATGCGTTTTTTTCTCCTGAGCAGTTAATCACTAGAATGTTAGTAATTCTTGTCATAAGCCCATGTTCAAGGACCTGTTTCACTGTAACAAACATTTCAAAGCTGCTATTGGCCAGATCTTCTCTAAAAGCGTAGGCAGTTAAGTTGAAGCAGATAAGGTTACTAACACTTTTGGGGGAGTCAAGGGAGAAGGAGAGATAGGAGGGAAAGGAGGGAGAGGAATGCGCTTGGGCCCGCGGTCAGGGGAGCAGGGTGGGGAGAGAGGGAGATCCTAATTTATCTTCTATTAATGACACAATAAGAGAAGGCAAGCAGATGTTTTGCATACCTTCTTCCGGTATTCCTTCTTCAGAATATTTGTATCAATCATCTTGTGGCGAGGGAATCCAAGTGCATCATAATGATCCGCACAACTTAATATTCTTTTCATCTCGTCAACTGAAAATTTCTGTTCTCTGACCACCTTGCTAACAGTAGTCTCTTTATCAATATTAGTCACTGATGAAGTCAACGGTCGTTCACTGGATGATTTACATGAGTGCATGTTTTCAGACTCACTAGTAGGAACAAAGTATTGACATTCTTCAGAAAATTCATCTCCCATAACCCCTTCTGATGGTTTCTGCTCTTCAAAGTGAGTGCTTTCACTCATATTATCACACCATTGGAGCAAAAAATTCAATAAATCACTGGATAAGAATGCAAGGTTTATCGATAGAAAAACACCAAGCCATCCAACTTGAACTTTGACATAGTAGCTGGCATATAAAGCTGCCATTAAGACCACCAACCGTGCATGATTTAAGGAGAACAAAAAACCTGCATTTGCATGATAGAACTTTAATTTTCATTAAGAAGAAAAAATAGAAAAGCAGCAGTTCAGCAAAAAGATGGAGGTTGAACCTGATCATAGTTATAAATTATTGTCATTAGTATCTAATGATCAACCCTAAGTTCTACGATAAGATCCACTTTTGTAATTTTGATATGCATTCCCTGGATTAAATGTGAAAATATCTTACAATACAGTGCAAGATAACAAATATGATAATCAGGCCATACACTAAATGTGCTTTATTTTTATTTTATTTTTTTTTTGGGGGGGGGGGTAATTAAATGTGCTTTATTTGGACAATTGTTATTCAGTTTTTTTGTTTTTCAAAAACCACATCTATGTATTGGGAGGAGCTCAGCCTTATAATTTAATGACTTAACGATAACATTACAACACTTAATCTGTCATTTTGATGTCCTTAAATGATAAAAGCATATATATTATAATTTCTAACAGCTATTCAGGGGGAGACAGTAACTTGCTCCGGTCCTGATCAGATTAACGTCTTTAACAATGAAATCACAAGTCCTTGGCAAAAGAAACCAAGCCATACCTCCAACTATTAACAATGTTCCTGTTATCCAAAAGTTAGCATACATCCATAAAATTAGAATAGCAAATAGCCCCACGATGAAGAGTCCAGGAGTGTAACCCAAGTAGCGAATAGCCACTCCAGCAGCTCCCTGAAATATCCAACCAATTGTGCCATCATTCAAGGTTTCATTTATAAGATCTATCAAATTGATGCAGCTAAACAAAATATATATATATGATAACATCTTGCTCAAGGTATCAAAGCCTCAGCATTGACATTGAAGCTTTTGTTTTATCATGCCTTTGTAATAAAACAACAACTACAAGCTGTTTTTCTTTTTCCAAATTTACAGGAGTTCTTTAGTATATTAGCTACTTTTTTACTTTAGCTTTCAGGTGTTGCTCCAGTGTAGCTCCTATGTACTGTGTTGGCACTGCTTGTTGCACTCTATTTGTTCTAATTCTTTTGACAAACAAGTTATCATTTAACTGAGAGAGGGAGAGATTTTTTGGGGGTATTCCTTCTAATATTTTAACTGTATTCCTCCTCAGACATCATATGAGTTTTGATCCCCCTTGAACGGATCCTTTTTTGGTTAATAAAGATGTCGTTATTTAGAAGAAAAAAATGAGAGAGGGAGAGATTGTGTGTGTGTGAGAGAGAGACACACAGCGAAGGGCTAAGAGATAAAATAATTCAAACCGGTGAAAAGCTAACATAACTGAGATGCCAATAATTTTTTTTTGATAAGTAACTGAGATGCCAATAATCAAAACACAAAGATGCACAAATGGATTCTTTCAATCAGATATTCATCGGATCAATACAAACTAAGAATAAAAGATAATATCTTATAGTAAGAAAGGAGGGGAATTAACTCCTCGAGGGTTCAGGATTTTTAAATCATTCTGTTGAATATCAATATTATCCCAAGAACCCCAAAACATGTCAAGGATCTTATCATTGTCCAGTTACTCCAGTACGTCGATTGGAACCAAGGTCAAAAGTGGAGAGAACAAATTTAGAACTGTAAAAATTTGTGCGTGGACTACCATAGTAGTAATAGGCTTTAGCATACTACTCTTTTAAAGTATTGACGCTCATTGTAGGCGAAGACTTCAAATAAAACTCTCTAGTTCTCAAAAGTTGTCAAAACTTCGCGTTGACTAAAGTTCACTTCTATACAAAACATTCCCCAGAGGGAAATCAACCCAATGACTAGCAACCAAATTACTAAAATCGCCATCCCGAAAAAAACTCAATAAAAAATAATCTGCTTATGCTTTACTACCAATGAACCACTATAAAGAATTAGAAGGTAAGAAAGCCAATAAACAACACTCACAGGAGTATCCTAAACAACATACCGTACTGAGAATGACGTAGATTAAGCAAGAAATTGAAGTCAGACTAAGAAAGCAACTCCACATGATAAGCAGCAGGGCCGCTAAACCCAATGCGATCAACGACCGAAACCCCTTTATCACACAATCCCACCATTGAAGAAACAAGAAACGTAGCAGCCTCCAGAGACTGATTGTCCCAGCGCACACTGTCGGCCAATGCCGCCCCAGAAACGTACCAATCTTGCCTTTGCAACAACCGAGTGCGATTCGCGCCCGCAAGCACGCATCTTTCTGCGATCGCAGCCATTTCCAACCTTGCTTCACCAGTCCTATGTCCTCCATCACTTACAATTTCGCTAGAAATATTCCAAATAATAAAACCTCATGAAATTTGATGCTATATTCTCCATAGTCAAAAACTCCAATCTTCCCCAACCAAACCACTCATAAGCTTCACGGATGACGATCCAGCGGCTTTTAGACGCAGTAAACTCGGTCACGTTGTGCGCTCCAGACAAAATTGCTTCCCAAATACGTTTCCAAAAAAAAAGTAAAAAAAATAATTGGTTCTTTATTGAAACTGACAATGCCTTTTTTTCTATGAAATCCGGAGAATCCGCAACCCAAAAAAACCAACTCCTCTTGAGTCTCTTCCGGCACCGGTTTAAACCAAAAGCTTATAAATGGTAAAAAAACGCAATAATATTCTACCAGCGAAGAAGACCTGGTTCTGCAAATTCCATGAAAGAGCGAGTGTAGAGTGATATAGAGAAAGAGAGAGAGAGAGATAAGCACCGACGGGTAACTTTGGCTTTGGCGGGGGAGGAACCCTAGCTTCTTTTCAGGAATTGCTCGTGAAAAAGGAAGATAAGTTTGAAAAGTTCCAGAAAGTTGCGAGATAAGCACCGACGGGTAACTTTGGGTGCGTTTGTGTACCAAAATTTTACTCCCTCTAAAATTTTAACACAATTAAACATTACAATATAATCTCTCTCCTCTTAACTTTTTCACTAAACACAATATCTAAAATTTTAACAACACTAAAATTTTACAACACAAACACAACCTTTGGCTTTGGCGTTTGTTTGTGAAAATTTTACTACTTTGAAAATTTTGGATGTTGAGTTTTGTGAAAAGTATAGATATTTTATGGAAAAGTGAGGAGGTAAGATTTAATTGAATAGTATAATATTATTTTATAATTTAACGATGAAAGAGATTATTTTATGATTGTTTGAAAAATTTGAGGGATAAAAAACAAACGCCGTACGATGAAAAAGAGAAGGTTGCGGTTCTCCCCTCTGTCTCTCTCTTCTTTATTTATTTTTGCTCTTATAATATTACTGGTTGCGTCTGCGCAGGGGAAGAGAAACAATGAAAGTACTAATTATTTCTCTCGACTCTCGAGTGGTGATACAATGAGGGCGATCACATGGACGTGTCCAGGTGCTCTCCTCCATTTCGAGGGTTTGTTTGGAGAACACAAAAATAATAAATGGTGGAACCGTACAAAGGAGATTAGAGGGGATGATAGAAACACCTAATCCCTTGTCATACAAGAGATCAGATGAAATTTTAAGTGCTTTTCTATAAACTCTTCCAAAGCTAGTCCAAAAATAACCATTCCACCAAATACACAGATCAACCTCATCAGCTGAAATTTTAAGTGCTTTTCTATAAACTTTTCCAAAGCTGGTCCAAAAATAACCACAGGCGGAGGGAGGGGGGCGAACAGGGGCCATTGCCCCGGTTGGCTCCCCAAAAAAATTTTTTACATGTAAATTTTTTAATTTTTTTGCAGCTCATCCCAGTCCCTTTGAATTTTTTTAGGAGTTTATCTTCCATTGATTGTAATGCTGGCTCCGCCACTGAAAATAACCATTCCACCAAATACACAGATTTACTAACCCCTTGAGTGAAGTTGGTTTACCCTCATCACTAAAAAAAATACATAATCTCTTATATTATAAATTTATATGTCAAATTAAAATTACATGAAGAGAAGAAAAGGAAGAGTTTATGCTAACTGCATATTTCTCCTGGATGCATCATCATCAAGTATAAAAAGAGAACTCGGGGAAGCTTCAAAGGAACAAAAGAGAGGAGGTCATTGCACGGATTGCTCTTTTTGCTGTCAAATGACATCGGTGATAATACAGCCGAAAGAATTTGCATGAAGATGTCGAAGTGCTTCTGGCATAAATAAACAAATATGCAAAAATAAAAAGGAAAGAACAAAAAATGGCACAATGGTGCCCACCAGTGCCTTTTTTCTTATTCTCCTCTTTTGTTTTGTCTGCGTCTACATTCAAGACCCATCTGTACCATTTGTTTGAGTAGTTGGAGTAGGAAACTGTACAGTTGGCATCGTTCCATTATCACAATTATGTTGTTTTTTCCTTCACGCCCATAATTTTTAGGTATTTGCTTGTGAGTTTTCATGTACAGTGTAAAAAAAAAGTTAAAATAATCTGTTTTCTTTATTAGAAATATAAATTGAATAACAAAATCTAGTCCTTGTTACGAACTGTTTAAATTTGTGGGATAAATAGAAAGATGTAGCGAACTGCTCCCTCAAAGTTTTAACAAAGATCCTTTCGTATTTATTTCTGGAGTAGCAGTAAAGGACGTTTTATGACAAAAGGAGGCTTTACTCACTGCCTATTCCCAAGCCAGAAGTGGGAAGTTTTGTGGCAATAATTTTTTTTTTCAACAGAAACCTGTGGAGGTGACTCCTTGCCCTAACTTATGTGCACGTCAATTGCCATTTTAATGTGTTAATGTTATTGACATACTCCGTTTTAAATTTGAGTTGTAATTTGAATTATTTAGATAAGGTCTTGTTTAAGTGTTCAAGAAGTCTTCTAAAAGGATTAGGATTGAAAATCATTCATATCATGAAGATTAGGATTTAAAAGCATTTGAATCAAGAAGATAAAGATGAAGTACGTTCGAATTGTTAAAGAGGAGTTCAAATTCGCGAAGTTTAATCTGATCCTAAAATTTCTCAAGTATATCTCCGGAATAGGATCGTCTCCCAAGCTTCGTCTGATAAGCGCTCAAACGAGATTGATAATATTCTTCACCGTGTGTTTCGTCCTATCTTCGTTCTAGCTTGGCTCGAGCGAAATTGACATTTTTCTTTACAGTGTGTTTCGCTCAAGCTTCGCCCTAGCTTGGCTCGAGTGAAATTTCATGTTTTCAAATTTTCTTACTTTTTTCTATTTAAACCGTGAGACATTCGTCCAAGTTGTTTACCCAAGTTATTTTCTCTCTTCCTTGGCGTCGTATGCTTGAGAGAAATATTCTTTGAGACCTTTGCACCAAAAGTGTTTATATTTTCTCTCTCCTACATCAATCACCATTGAAACCAACCTCCCGTGAGAATCCTTCAGAGAACTTAAGGAGATTGGTAGCCGAAGTTACCGGTGTTGAAGAGATTTACAAGAAGAACCTCAGAAGGCTGAGGGTTAACCACAAAGGAGCGGGTCTAGGTTGGATTACCTAGATTATTACTTCGGGATTGTCAGAGTCAAGCAACTGGATATTGCTCGTGTCTAAGTCACCGGTGTAAGGTTTATCTTCTAGTGAATTTTTGGTGGCTGCTAGCCCATAGTGGTTTTTCCTTTGATAAGGTTTTCCACTTCGTCATCAAATTTCTTGTCTTGACGTGTGATTGATTTTTACTTCATGCTTGATATTTGTTAATCATTGAATACTTGCATATCTATACAAGACTAATTTAGAATTTGTTTTAAATTTGTCTATTTATTGAAAAATAAAGTAGCAACACTTATTCACCCCCTCTAGGTGTTCTTTAAGGTCTAAACCTTGTTTTTCATAATGGATTTTGCTTGTAAGCCAATCTGCATAAATCTTGAATGTGGTATTGGGCGTCTGTGATCAGGCATTGAATTTGGCAGACAGCAATAAGCTTTGGATGTTGAATGGCCTCTTGAGAACTTAGGAATCACCTTCAAGATTCTGTTTTTTTTTTTGGCAAAGTGCAGTTTGGAGGCTTCTTGTATTGCTGAAAGAGCCACGGACTTCACGTGTGGGGGATTGGTTCAGTTCTGCACAATGATACCTTGGCAGTTTTCACATACTGCTGCTGCTGAGAATCCACCATGAACTGCGACACCAATTTTTAGCCTGCTAATATCCCATAGATGGTGGGTTTCATCAGGTGTACTTGACCCAGAGCTTGATATATATATGTTTATATAATCTAAATTTCAAAGTGTAAATATTACCTATTTAAGCATCAGTTTTTGATTGCCGCAGGCAAAACGGGAAATAAAAATTTCCCTTTCAACAAGAGCAGTAATTGAAGAGATAAGAGTTTATACCTGCTATGCATGCAAATGAGATGGATAATAGACTATAAAAATTCTTCAAAAGGATATTTACACGAATGCTTAGTATTCCCACGATGATATACCAATTTTTGTCGACTCCTCACGGCTGGTGCTCAGCAGTCCAATATGTCGATTTCAACAAAAATGTCATCCAAATAACCTGGACGTCCACCGGTCCACTCCAGTGCTTCCCACCAACTCCTCTCACCCTTGATCTTCTTCAACTTCTCTGCAGATAATTCCTCGATAAATGGGTCCATAAGATCTGGACAATAATAAATACTCAGCCATTCTAAGTTCGGTGCAATGCATAAACCACTAGAGATGTTGGCTAATCCCGGCATGTAATGAAGTGAAACCCTCTTCGGATTCGGAAGAAAATAAGATGCCTTAGGCTTAGCAGAAATTTCACCGCTCACCAAGTTTCGAACGGAGGGGCAATCTTCAACTGTAAGCACTTCCAAGTTGGAGAGGTTATAAAGCAACTCTTGCGTGAAAATAATGTTCGGCCACTACCCCTCTCTCTTGACTCTTGCTCAGTTGCTCTCCCTCACCCTTTCTTTCACCGCTTTCTCCCTCTCCCTCTCCATCTCCCTCTCTTTCACGTTTCACCTCCTCTCTCTCTTCCTCCCTCTCACCTCTATGTTTCTCTCTCCCCGCACCTCTCTTTCTCACCTACCTTTTATTTATTTTTATTTTTTTTTAAATGGTGATGGCAGTGAATCACCTAGAGGGGGCGGTTTTTGGGGAAAATGACAACCAGTCCCGCTCCAGAGAGAGGATCGGTGCCGATTAAGCAACACATTATCGGTACCGACGAACAACCCTAAATAGGCGAAAAGAAAAGATAGAACAAATGAAAGAACATTATATTTGAGTAACAGCCCTGGTGACTACAGAATAAACTAGCCCTAAAAGATCCATGGAATTTGAAATAAAAGCATGAACGTACTTTAAGTCAAAAGGCCAAAGCCACTTTATTACTAGGGATAAATACACTTTGCCCCCTTTGTCTTTGGGGTCATTTACACTTTGCACCCCGATGTTTTATTTTTGATACATTGGACTCATTATCTTCCACATTTTTGCAATCTGGACCCCGTACCCGATTTTGACCGTCGAAATTGACGGATTCCATTTAAAATTTACACATTGTCCCCTTATCTTTGAGGGTATGTACACATTGCTCTCCTTATCTTTGGAGACATTTACACATTGCACCCCATGTTTTAACAAAATCCGTCTAAATTAACGGGCAATTTGGGTACGGGGTCCAAATTGAAAAAATGTGTAAGTTAAAGGGTCCAATGTGTCAAAAATAAAATATCGGAGTACAAAGTGTAAATGACCCCAAAAATAAAGGGACAAAGTGTATTTATCCCTTATTACTATTATGTATGTGAATCTTAAACACCAGGATCAGCCTAACCTAAATTTGAGCAAAGAGAATGAAATGGCATGGCTAAACTAGGGGCTTCAGAAAATAAATTTCACGATGGTATTTGAAAGAGGAATTTGCATCCAAGTAACCATATGGATGTTTGACTGAAGGGAAAATCACGAAACTGCATTCGTCAGATCTTAGTTTTAGTATGCTCATCTTTTAAGACAATTGAACACGCCGTCATTACTCCAGACAGGAAAAGAATAAAGGGCGAGAATAAATGCCCACCGCTCATGGTTCATGATATGTCTCAAGCTAGTCCATGCAGAAGCATCACAAAATATATTAGTAATGGAAGATGCATTTCTATTGCATGCTGTAAAGTCAAAATAAAATTTTTGTAGCTTTTAATGCAATCAGACACATTGTAAAAGATTTTTGAAGAGGACAAGATTTGCATCCAACTAGGTAAATAGGAAACGCCATAATTTATTGCAGGAGATGAACGATAAATCACTCATTTATCAAATACTACAAATCTTCGGTATAGAGGTTAAATTATAATAGAGAGGACAAAAATCTAGAGAAAAAGGATAACGTGGGAATGGTCCCAACAGGAATTGACTAGAAAATGAAGTGTCTTGAATTCCATTATGAGTGTTTTTTTTTTTGCTCTTTCTTTCCGAGATGATCTGAATCTACCTATTGGTCAATTACTAACTATACACTTGAATTACATATGACAATCTTAGGAACTAAACCAAAACGCTCGACCAGACAATTAAGAGAAGCAAAAACTTAACAGCTACAACCACAAGGGCAGTTACAAAGACCTTTGGCATCCATCTCTGGAGTTGGAAAGAAGATATCTTGCACTCAATACCCAATGAGATACAAAAACATGGAACAAAAGTACCATAACAACAGATAATATTATAAGGAAAGAAACCCAGATGTGAAACTAACCTCTGGTCAGGTACTTGGAGAAAGACGAGGAGGACCGGTACACAGAGAGGAGAGAAAGAAAGGAAAAGGGATGAGCAGGTTAAGGAAGCTCAGGTACGTAATGAGTACTTGTCATGCCAAAGTCCATGAAGACATGCGTACGCCTCTTTGAAGTTTTTTTTTTGGGTAAGTGGTAAGATATATTCCAAAGAAAGTCTGTACAGAATTAGGGACAAGTCCAACTGTCTAACAAATCAGCTCAAAGATCGGAAATAAGAAGAGATCATGTAACAGATCATATGATCATGCAACAGATCATACAGCAGCAAGGGAGGAGCAGGAACGCCTAATAACTACCAGCAAATATAAGAGCAGTGGTCGGGTCAGCCCTCAGTGCAGCTTTAAAAATACCAGATGCAAGCCTTCCTTTCACCATATTCAAGATGTCCCAATAAACTTCAACAAGCTGTCTTTTCTTTTTGGCATATAATCTAGCATTTCTCTCCCTCTAGATGGCATAGATAGTGGCAGCAAAACAGAGCTTACGTACTATGGCCAGCAGCTTTTTTCCTCTGAAATTGGTGATACACTACGCGACATTTTCCTGCCAATTGCCAAGGAATCTCGGCATCATGCATATGTCGAGGACAAGCCACCACAACCGATTAGTAAATCTGCAACGAAAGAACAAATGGTTCACGTCCTCAGCTTCCAAATTACACAGCTCACATTGAGTGTCATTAGTAAGGCCCATAGCTACCATTATGTCCTTAGTATAAAGTTTGTTACGAATTGCCAGCCATAAGATAAAGGAGCACCTTGGGATGTGCCCACTGAACCATACAAGCTTATGCCAATCAACTGTGTCAAGAACCCCTTGAAATAGTCGGAAAGCACTAGATGTGGAGAACTTCCCGTCTGTAGTCAAGGTCCATTTAATCACATCTTTGCGCCTGGGATTGGGTTTCAGCAAGGGAGGGGTAGCATTATTCACCAATTGCCAAAATGGCCCAGTTGGCCAAGACCAGCCACCCCCCTCAATAATGTAGCTCACTTTTGCAAGAAAATCCACATCTCCTCTGGCAATGCTCTCCCTATCAATTTTGAAGAGCAAGGTGCCCATCGGGTGCCAATAATCAAGCCAAAGGAAAGTAGTAGAACCATCTCCCACAACATATTTGAAATATTCCCTAACCATAGGTCTCAGCTTCAGAAGCTTTCGCCAACTCCATGAGCACTCCCCTGGAGTTCGAATATCTCATATAGATCTACCTCTAATAAGATAAGTTCTAGTCCACAAAACCCAAATGGACTCGTCAGTCCCCGTGACAAGATTTCATAGGTTTTTAGAGAAGGACGCAAGGTTCAAGCAAATCAGATTGGGAAGGCCGAGACCTCCTTCCTTCTTGGGCCGACATAACTCATGCCAAGCAACATTTGCACCTCTTCTGCCCAGTTCAACGCCCTTCCATAGAAATGCACGCAACACTTGCTCAATATTGTAGATTACTTGTTTAGGTAACAAAAAAAGAGCAGCCCAATACGCTTGTATAGCTAAAAGTACAGATTTAATAAGTTGTAGCCTACCAGCATATGAGAGGTAGTTATTCACAAAGCACTTAACTCGAGCTAAAATTCGTTCCAAAAAAGCAAAACAATCACATTTTTTCAATCTGGATGAGATGAGAGGTACCCCAAGGTAACGCACAGGGAGAGTGCCTTCTACAAAACCCAACAAATCCAGAATTTGTGTCTTGACCACATTGGAAACACCACAAGTGAAAATTTGGCTTTTTGCAGAATTAGGGATTAGCCCCGAGATACTCCCAAAACTACAAATACAACTGTTAATAGTAGTCACTGATTGAATATCACCCTTGGAAAACACCAAGAGATCATCCGCAAAGCATAAGTGAGTAGTTTTAGTTTTTCCACACCTCCAATGGTATTTGTAAGGGCCCCGACTAGCAGCATTATCAAGCAGCCCAGAAAATACTTCCATGGCCAACGTGAAGAGATACGGAGACATTGGATCACCTTGTCGAAGCCCCCTTCTCCCAGGGAAAAAACCACATAGGCTTCCATTAATGCTAATAGAGAACATAGCTGACGATATGCATTCAACAATCCACTGCACCATCCTTGCAGGTATTCCTACCTCTTCAAGAACAATAAAAAGAAATTTCCAGCTCACTTTATCAAAAGCTTTCATAAGATCAATCTTAATGGCACATCTAGGTGACCCCTTATCTCTATGGTAGTTGTGCAATAATTCTTGAGCAAGGAGAACATTATCTCCAATTCTCCTCCCCTCAATGAATGTTGTCTGTTGCTTCCCAATCAAACTCGGCATCACACCTTTGAGTCGCCTAGCAATGAGCTTAGTAACACACTTGTAAATAGTGTTACAACAAGATATTGGGCGAAAATCCCTTAAGTAAGTTGCATTTGGGACTTTGGGAATCAAAGCAACGGAGGTACAACTAACTTGTTTCAACAGTTGGCCAGAGGTAAAGAATGATCTTACTGCTGCAACTACACTTGGCCCTGTGATTTGCCAAGTTTTCTTGAAAAAAGAGGAGTTGTAGCCGTCTGGCCCGGGGGCTTTGTTGTATCCAAACTACACTTGGCCCTCTTTGAAGTTTTTGTCCCTCTCTTTCTAGCTATTTCCCTCCTCCGTATAGTAGGAATTCGAGGGAGACTTGACTCTATTAAAAAGCTATGAGAGCTAAAGAGCTAAGAACCGTATGACTACGAGGGTTGTCTGCCTGCTCTAATTCACCTCCCCTAGAGGGTATGAGGCCTAGAAAGCAGTTGTGTTGAGCAAATGAAGTGCATGGTCTGATCAGTGAGGGAGTACCCTATTAAGGAGCTCTGCTCCCGTAGTACGCCCTAATGATGGAGCAACGAGCGACTTTAGCAGTCTTGAGTATGAATCCCCGGATGCCCCAAAGCTAGTATTGAAAAGACCAAAAGTTTCTGTTCTTATATTTGTACCCGAGTTTGATTTCTCCTTCCATAGTCAGGTTCGAAGGCTTCTAGCCAAGTGGGCTTCCCCTTGGGTAAGATTGGTTAACTCTGGCTGTAAAAGAGTGGAGAATAATACCTTGACGACGCTAATACTACTGCTGTTAACTGGGAATTCAATTCATGTTGCTGCTATTATTGAGAATTCACCACGGACAACAATGTCGAAATTTAGTTTACAATCACCGGAGGCATGTTCCATTGGGGGTGCTTGATATATGTACTTAACCATGAGGGGCAGAGAGACAGAGAGGCCCTGCTGGAAAATATCCTTTAGATTCCCATATCCGCTCAATTTACAAGAGATCATCTTCAAATTGTATGGAAAGAAAACAAGGTCGTAAAATTTGTAGGAGGAGCCTTTTCCTTGGAGACCTTCTTTGGATAGTTTGGACTTTGATATGATTTCAGGTGTGGAGGCTAAGTGGGTAGAGAGATCTTTTGAGGAGGATGAGGTGTCTGGGGTGGTTAAAGGTCTTACTGGAGACAAAGCATCCGGGCCTGATGGTTTCTCTTTAGCGTTTTATCAGACTTGTTGGGAGGTTATTAAGGGGGATATTTTTTCAGTTTTCAATGAATTTGCTCGGGATGACAGATTTGTCCGTAGCTTAAATGCAACCTTTGTGGTTCTTATCCCTAAAAAAGCGGGTGCGGTTGAGCTAAAAGATTTTCGCCGCATAAGTCTCGGGGGGGGGGAATCTATAAGATCCTTGCTAAGGTCTTAGTGAATAGACTAAAGCTTATGCTTGATAAGATTATTTCGCCTTCTCATAATGCTTTTGTGGGGGGACGCCAGATCTTGGATTCTGTTTTGATTGCCAACGAATGTATTGATTCTAGGTTGCGAAGGAGTGATCCGGGTTTGTTGTGTAAGTTGGACATTCACAAAGCGTCAATTGGAAATTTTTGCTTTACCTATTGAGAAGATGTGCGTTTGGTGACAAGTGGTGCAGATGGATTGATTTTTGCATCTCTTCGGTCAAATTTTCTGTGCTTGTGAACGGGTCTCCGGATGGATTTTTTGGTAATTCTCGGGGTTTGAAGCAGGGAGACCCTCTCTCTCCTCTACTGTTTGTTATTGTTATGGAGGCTCTTTCTCGAATGATGACGAAAGTGGTTTCCCTTGGTATGATTGATGGCTTTAAGGTTGGTGGTGTGGGTGGAGCTGATACTAGTGTTTCTCACTTGCTTTTTGCAGATTATACCTTAATTTTGTGTGGGGCTACTGATGATCATATTCGTAGTATTCGGTGTTTGTTGTTATGTTTTGAAGCGGTTTCGGGTCTGAAGGTAAACTTGTCCAAGTCGGAGGTAATTCCTATTGGTGGAGCTGATACTAGTGTTTCTCACTTGCTTTTTGCAGATTATACCTTAATTTTGTGTGGGCTACTAAGGATCATATTCGTAGTATTCGGTGTTTGTTGTTATGCTTTGAAGCGGTTTCGGGTCTGAAGGTAAACCTGTCCAAGTCGGAGGTAATTCCTATTGGTAATGTCGGCAATGTGCAGGGGTTGGCGTCTCTTTTTGGGTGTGGGTGTCTACATTGCCAATAACTTATTTGGGGCTTCCTTTGGGTGTCCGTTATAAAAGTGTGCAGATTTGGGATGGTATTTTGGAGAGGATGGGAAAGAGGTTGGCGGGATGGAAGCATATGTATTTGTCCAAGGGTGATAGGATTACTCTGATTAAGTCCACTCTTGCTAGTCTTCCTACATACTTTTTATCTCTTTTCCCTATTCCTAATGTTGTTGCCTTGCGACTTGAAAAGCTACAGAGAAATTTTTTGTGGGGTAGTGAGGATGGGGTTCATAAGTTTAATTTACTTAGTTGGGCGACGGTGTGTTCTCCTTTTCATTCTGGAGGGCTGGGGCTTAGGAGGATCTCTGTGTTCAACAAAGCTTTGATGGGCAAGTGGTTGTGGCATTTTGGTATTGAGAGGGATAGATTGTGGAGATGTGTTATTGCGGATATGTATGGTACTACAGGTGGTGGGTGGTTCTCCTTGTCTTCGAGGGGTTCTTTTACGGGTGAGCCTCTGGAAACACATTCTTAAAGGCTGAGATTCTTTTTCTGAGCATATTAGGTATGTGGTGGGAGATAGTCAGTGTCTCAGTTTTTGGCATGATAAATGGTGTGGTGGGAGAGTTCTGAGTCGTTCCTTCCCTTTGGTCTTCTCTCTGTCCTCCTGTAAGGATGTTATGGTGGGGAGTGTATAGAGATTGGTTCTAGTTCCGTAGTGTGGAATATTCAGTTCACTCGATTTGCAAATGATTGGAAAATGGAGGAGTTTGCTGCCTTTTATTCTCTCTTTTATGAGCAGAGGGTGTGTAGTGGCAGAGCTGATATGATAGTATGGTTGGGCTCTAAGAGTGGTCTTTTCTCTGTTAAGTCATTCTATGAGTACCTTTCTGCTGGTGCTAGTTCTGTTTCTTTCCCTTGGCGTGGTGTTTGGAAGGTCAAAGTCCCTATGCGTGTGTCTTTCTTTGTCTGGGAGGCTACTCATGGGCAGATATTGACTATTGATAATCTCATAAGGAGGGGTGTTTATATCACAGAGTGGTGTTTTATGCGTATATGTGATGCAGAATCTGTTAATCATTTGTTATTGCACTGCCCGGTTGCTAGAGGCCTTTGAATGTTCATTGGATTATGCCTGAAAGGGTGGTGGATGTCCTTTTATGTTGGGGAAGATAGTTTATGGATCCGTCAGCCACTGTTATTTGGAGGATGATTCCAGTGTGTATTTAGTGGTGCCTTTGGAGGGAGCAGAATAGAAGGTATTTCCAAGATTCGGAAAGTTCGCTTGCAAGGAGATGTGTTTCATTCTCTTTTCCTTTGGGCTATTGCTTTGTTGGGGGGTCGTTTCTTGGAATTTTTTTTATTTTCTTAGTTTCTTCATTTGTATGCTTTGAGTGATTTTGGTACAGTCTTTGTACTGATTTCACCTTTTCCTTTTTCCTTTCTTAATAATACTGCGCTTGCTTATCAAAAAAAAATTTAGGATATTTATATGGGAAGGCACGGAGAGAAACAAGCTTATAGAATTTACACAAGATCACAGACCTCAAAAACCCTAAGACTAACGAAGTGACAAATTTTCGTCTTCATGTTCAAATGCTCCCGTCATCTGGTGCAGTAAATGTGGAAGTCCCAGCAGTTGTTGTACCTGATGACAAGGTAGAATTGTCCAGATTCTCTGAGCCAGAGGATATAGTATAAGATGTATTATTGGTGTCAGGCATAGCTTTCTGGGTGCCCCGCACTTTGAGATCCATGAAATCAGAAATTAGGCCTGGCTTTGTTATGTGACTGTCATCAACCTCCATCTCACCAGTTAGCATCTTGACAACAGTTGACATGGACGGCCGGAGCTTTGGAGCGTCTTGGGTGCAGATAAGACCAATCTTTAGGAATTTACAAGCCTGCTCCGCATCAAATTCACCATTTAGTGCTATGTCTACCAGTCCAACCAGCTCCTTTCGTTCATAAAGTTCCCATGTCTGCCATGGCATAATCCACATATCAGGAAGATTTAAAAAATAAAAAATAAAGTCAACTTTTTGATTTCAGATGATCTATCCAACATAAATAAATGTCTCTTTCTATCCTAAAAGAATTTCCTCAAAAAGAACCAGTCTTATTTGCAAGGTAAGAAATCTGCATACTCATACAAATGAAACCCAATAAGAAACTTCTAGTTTAAAGACAGTCTTGAAAGATGGCCAACAACAGAAAAAAAAAACCTTGGAAACTTGAGCATACATTCAAAATAAGTTGGCCATTAGAACTCATTAAGAGGGTGTTCATGGCAAATAAATCGACTTGCACTATCCAGAGGACGCAGTGAAAAGGTTATAGATAAGTTTTCCAGTCAATGAATACCCGAATCCAGAATTACGTCCTTGCTAGAATTCAGTAAGAAAGCTTGAATCTGCAAGGTGAAAGAAAGAAAAAAACTTCGAAATAAAATAGAAGGTGAGAATTGGCTTAGTTGCTAAGCAACTTAGTTTCCCTCTTCTATTACATTTAGCAACTCTTTATACAAAGACTCTGTTATTGGTTGACCTGGTTGATAGAATTAATCCTGGAAGCATTCTCTTATTTATAGTAGCAATTTTAGATTTGATGAATATAAGAAATACAACCAGTCAGTGTCTGTTTGATAGAATTAATCCTGGAAGCATTCTCTTATTTATAGTAGCAATTTTAGATTTGATGAATATAAGAAATACAAACAGTTAGTGTCTAAAAGATTTTGTAGATGTTGGTCAATGCTCTTCGGACTTAAACCCCCCCCCCCCCTCTCCCAAGGGGACAAAAAAAGGGCTTCATTGCTTCCTTTATTACTTAAAAGTCCACAAAGTATCTGACATGCTAAAGGGAATTTGGATAGTTTGATTCATAAAAAAGACAAACCAAATCGCTGTTTTCAAAGAAGTAATATTTTGGTGCATACCCTTTAATTGGGTTGGGCCCTTACGCATGTAAGATTTTGCATCAGTTATCTGGTCATCACACACTATTATATTAACTCGAGGTGATCACGTTTACCTTGATGCCATTTCACATTCCATAACAAGTTAAAAGGGACTTTTTTTGTACAATTTCACAACCACAAAGTCACAACTCAATAACATCCGCTGAAATATTAATACCTAAGCAATCTGCATTATAAGAGACAGAAACAACTGACAATATCTTTGAGCATCAATAAGAAATTCATACCCTTTCTAGGAGATACTGTTCTCCAATAGGTAATCGAGTGTTTGTGTTGCATCTCCCACTGACTATCTCCACAAGGAGCACACCAAAGCTGTAAATATCTGCTTTCCGCGTTAATTGTCCCCTTATTGCATATTCTGGCGCCAGATAACCTCTAAAACAACAAATATAAATCTAAGTAGAAGCGTTTTATAAACCCAGAACAAAAGAGAATACATAAAAGAAGAAGAAAAGACATCAAAGGAGAAAAATAAAGAGAGAGGGAGGGAGGATGGACAAGTACAGACAATATTTCAATAAGTCTGATGAAAGAAAAGGAAAGAAGCTTGTCCCATAGGGGCGAAGCATCCATAATTTGAAACATTCCACTACATTCGAGCAGTATCATAGAAAGATCCTACATTTAAAACTTTGTTCCCTTGGGAAGTTGTGGGGCGATTGAAGCATAACCCAAGGAGTAAATTAAGCCTGAGTTCACGTGGTTATATCAACATAATCATTGGTCATTAACACCATTTACTTAAAAGCTTCAATATCAACCTGAATCGCCTACATGATTATCAACCAAATAGGCAAGATTGACTGTTTAGATATTTATCATTTTAAAAGTCAATTTGTGGCTGAATACTAGGGCTGCACAACCGGAATGCGGTCCGGTTTTTCGGACCGCATTCCGGTCCTTAAATAATATAGGACCGGACCGGACCACTTATAAGTGGTCCGGTCCGGTCCGGTTTCACTAAATGCGGTCCGGTCCGGACCACTTAAGTGGTCCGGTCCGGACCGGTTTTAATTTTTTTTAATTTTTTTCAATTTTTTTAATTTTTTAAAATTTTTTCAAAATTTTTTTTAGGTTAATTTCAAATGGGAAGTGTATATAAAAATGTTAAGTTTTAGTTTAGATAAAAATTAAACGTTTTATGTTTATAATTTGCATTAAAAATATAAAAAAAAAATATATATATATATATATATATATATATATATATATATATATATATATTTTTTAATAAATGCGGTCCGGTCCGGTCCGGACCGCATTTATTATTAAAGAGGACCGGACCGGACCGGATAACCAGATTTATCCGGTCCGGTCCGGACCGCACCGCATTTTTAAAAAAAGGACCGGACCGGACCGGAAATCCGGTCCGGTTTTCCGGTCCGGTCCGGTCTGCGGTCCGGTTCTGTTCACCCCTACTGAATACAGAACAGTTTGAAGACTTCCCATCATCATTTATGGAATCTTTACCCTACCAACCATCAATTACTTTCATATACTCATGAGAACAGTACTAATAATGTTGATTAGGTGATGTTTCGGACATCTTACTCTGAGTCTGAAATTTTTCCCTTGTAGACAAAATATAGTTGTGGTTTCAGTTGCAGAAATTATTTACAAAAATACCAAAAAAAAAAGGAAAGGAAATGCTAGAACTTACATTGTTCCGGCCACACGGGTGCTAACATGCGTCATGTTGGGGGGGATAAGCTTTGCAAGCCCAAAATCTGAAATCTTGGGTGATAGGTCTCTGTCAAGGAGAATATTGCTTGCTTTGATATCTCGGTGAACAATATGAGGCCGTACTTCCTCGTGAAGGAAGGAAAGCCCGCGCGCAACTCCAATGCAAATTTTACACCTTGTGCGCCAATTGAAGTAGATGTTACTTTTACTTCCACCTGAAAGTGAAAAAGGCCTAGGGCATTCAGGAGCTGATTGATTTAACAATCATGAATGTCCAGGTAAGAGCCATGTCCACAAACTTGGAGGTTTTTATGGTGACTGTTTAAAGTAATGCATGTATACTAAGGCAAGGCAATTTTAACACATGATTGTTCCTGAAACTGCTCCTATAAAAGAATTTGTACGCTACAGCAATTTCTCCACGGCCAAAAAGCACAGATGTAATGATACAATACTAGTTAGGCTTTTGAAAACAAGAAGAAAAATAGCAATTTACCTAAAAGAGTTTGTGCAAGGCTATTATTCTCAAGATAGTTGTAGACCAATATTCTGTGATTTTCTTCCACACAACAGCCATAGAGCTCAACCAAATTTTCATGCTCGATTTCTGAGATCACATTGATCTCTGTCAAGAACTCCTTCACCCCCTGTCTTGACTCTGCTGAGAGAACTTTTAGAGCAGCAATCTTCCCATCTTTAAGCCGCCCCTGGCAATACAATAAAATTGCTAGTGAGTTATCAAACATGAGAAAAGGAAGGAAAATAATAACAAATAATTATCTCGCCAGAAGCATATAAAAGAACATATTAACCAGTAAATCTGCAGATACCTTGAATACAGAACCAAAACCCCCCTCCCCAATTTTATTGGCCGGCCTAAAATCTTCAGTGGCAATTCTCAACTCTTTGTAACTGAAAAGTTTCACATTCTGAATGCCTGACACTTCTGTTCAGAAAGGGGGGGGGGGGAACTCGTAGTCAGAAGTTGTTGTGTTTGCAGACTACTAATTCGCAAGAAAGTGATTATTTACGCAAGAAACAGAAAGATTGTCTTGAAACATCTAATCAATATACCATCATCAACATCAAAGCCTCCTCCTCTTTTTGGTCCCCCCTTCCTACTGAATAAGAAAGGAAAACAAGTCATAACTGAGTGATACACCAATGACCAGCCTTTCTATGTCAACTATCAGTAATGGCTTCAAATCCGAACACTTCCAAGACCTGCCATACTCAGACATTGAAAATACAAATTAATTCTAATGCACGACCAGGCAAAAATAAATATATGTGTACATACATTTTTTTTTTTTTTGATGACGAGGAAATTCCCCAAAGCCGGACCTTTTTGGCCCAACCCTGAAGTACAAACCCCGGCCCACTGGACCGACCCCACAACCCAGGGAGCAGATAAGTCAAGGGCGATAATGGGGATGTTGGGGCTCGAACTTGGGACATGTTAGAACCCAAGCCGAAGCCTTACCACCACACCAAACCCTTGGGGGGAAATATATGTGTACATACATATAGTTAAAGAACACAGTTTTTGAGTGACAATCAAACTAATCTCGATTTGATGAAAGAGAACGAAATGACTAGCTAAGAATTGAAAAGACAGACTTCATTATGGTATTGAAAGGAGGAATTTGCATCTGACAGCAAACATACTGATTGAAAGATAATCTCGTGCATCTTTAACTGAAGGGAAAATCACATCTCATTTAATTTGCCGGGGAACCAGTTGGACATTGTAGTGCTCAGCAACGTTTGGTGCACTAAAACTAACATTTGTCCTAAAACAACTGGAAAAGGCCAACAATTCTTCAGATAGAGAAGAATAATTGGACCTCTAGTCTCTGGCTGACGGGACGAAAAGCAAAATGGCCCCAACCCAGAACAAGGGGTTCAGAGATATGAGGAAAGCAATAATAATAATACTACCGAAGCATACATAAGAGGACTAAGATATGTAGCCATCTAATTTGTTGGGTCAACAAGCAAGATCAATTTTGGCAGCTAAATTTTTGAAGGTAGGAGCAGATTCAATAAGCTGCTTCTGTGACTGTTCTCTTTCCCACCAATTAAACTATATTCTTTGCTTTCTCTTTCCTTCTAATTTTGTTTTAGAGACAACAAAATGTATACTTTCCGGAAAAGCAACAACTTTTTCAATGTGCTACCTTTTTCTCTTTCAATTTCTAATCTTTTTCAGACTTAATATTTTCAATTCATGTGGCCTAACGTTTTTTCAAAACTCTCGAGTACACTTGCCACTATACCAAATTTGTGAATCACAAAAGCTACTGCTAATACGATATGCATTTCTGCTGCATACCGGACAATGAAAAATCCACAGCTCTCAACGCGATGAGAAACATTGTAAAAGATCGGGCAGAGGATGACGAAATTTGCATTCAAGATAGGTAGACGGACAGGCCAAGATTTCGTGTGGGAAACGTATATGATAAATCAATTATTATCAGACCTTCAGAAGTCTTTGGCTTTAGAGGTAACATGACTCCTGATAAATCAAAATCCAGAAGAGAATCAGTAATATAGCCTGATTTGACAGTGAGATCATCTGATGTGTCCTAAAAAATGACGGGGATACCTTGTCCAAGATGATCTCGAAGACAAGAATTGAGCCAGACAATTGAGAGAAGGAAAAGGTAACTAGTGCACCCAAAGGGGGTTTATAGAAACCATTAAAACGAAACATGGAACTTAAGGTAAGTGAAAAAAGAGACCGCAGAAGAAACCCAGATGTGAAACTAACCTCAGGAGCTGAGAGAAGGAAGAGGAGGCCCGGTTGACAGAGGTAAGAGAGATACAGGGAGGAGGAATAAGCAGACGAGGGAGCTAATGTGGGCAATTAAGTACTAGTCCCACCAGTCCATGACGGCATGCGTACCTTTTTTTGAATTTTCTCTAGCCCTCTGGCCCTTTCTCTCTCTCTCACTTTCTCTTCCGTATAAATGGAATTCGAGGTGATTGACTTATTCAAATTATGTACGAAGACTTTTTCTTTTTCTCTTTTGAGCATAAAAAATGTACGAATGCATAATTGTTCGGGATAATTCATAAATTTGGTAACGTAATGTAAAAAGGCGTCATTAGATTGTAATACTGCAATAATCTTACAATATTTGATACTTTTATCTTTATCCTTATGAATGATGATTCAATTAGAGAACAGATGAGTCATCCCAATTTGGGGGTCAAGTATGTTTGGTGTCCAAATATTTGAGCTCAAATATTTGAGTTTAATCATAAAAAATTCATCACATAATTTTTTTATTATAATAATTATTAAAAATCTTCTCTCTTTATTTTTTTACCAACTCTCATAACATATCTTTACTTTATGATATTTTTCAAATCTCAATACTCACAATTTTCACCCTCAAACATCCCATTAACAAGTCTAAGTTGTCGTCGAGACAATACGGCGCGTACGTAATAATTGGGAAAGATCCCAACTCACCTTCCCGGGGCTTGTCTCTTCTTGTCACGGAACAGAGACCTCAGCACGCGTTTGACCCATCCTTAGGGCCTTTTTGTACGTCATTTGTGATTTATGCATCTGAAACACGCCTGCAAATGGACTATAAAATATTTATGATCCGACTCTCAGAAACTCTGTGTTCCCACCGAGGTCCAATAAATGTTTAAGCGTGAAAATTTTAGATATTGGGTTTTAAAAATATTATAAAATAAAGATAAGTTATGAGAGTTGGTAAAAAGTGAAGAGAGAAGATTTTTAATAAGTATTATAATAATAAAAAATTATGTGATAAATTTTTTATTATTAAACCTAAATTTTTGGGCCCAAATTATTGGGTCCCAAATATACCCTTCATCTGAAAAAGTCTGCTCTATATCCTCCATTCCCTTCATCTCCAACTCAAACATTTAATAAATAAAAATAAAAAACCTATTTTGACTTAAAAAGAAAGGAAATTCACTTTTTAGTCCTTAGTTTTTTGACACTTTTTTATTTTAGTCTTTCAGTTTCAACTTTCAAATTTTTAGTCCTTGAATTTTCATTATTTGACGAAATGATCCTTCCGTCAGTCTGTCGTCCATATACTTAACAGAGCTCTCTGACACTTCAGTAATTTTACATATTGTGACGAGTGCGTACACATATATGGCTCGACCATCCGTGACTGAGATTGAGAGGATTCCACGTTTGAATTTCGTACCTCTGTTTTCTTTTCTCTGTTTTTTTTTTCTTTTATTCCTTTCAGAAATGTGAGAAATGTCATAATGGGTTTTGTTGGGCGAATTGGTAAAAGGTTGGCCATTTACACCCAAAAAGGATATGTTTAGAGCGAATACTAAAGCTGGTCATAATTTTGATTATTAACTTTATGCATTTTTCAAAGAATCTTGAATTTTTTTTTACTGAGTCGTGTTGTTTGATTTGAGTCTAAAATTTTGGTATAATTAAAAAAATTATAAAATAATCTCTTTATTATCATTAAATTATTTTTTATATAACATTTATTCAAATATTTTCTCTTTTCACTTTTTCACCAAATCTCATAATTTATCATTAACATTTTTACCAACTCTCGTACCTTAAAATTTTAACACTCAGACACCGGAAACAATTTAATTATTTTCCTGGAGCATAAGTCAAGTGAAAAGACTTGAACATGTGATGGAGTCCACTTCGCACATGCAGAACCGTTGAAGATAATTTCAGATAAAATTTGGGTTACGTTGGTTTCGTATAATTTTTTTAGAATTTAAATACATTTAAAAAATTATCACCGAACATATTCAGAATTTAAACACAAATACTAATATATTTTACACAATCTCCAACAACTTTTTACTTTTTTATTCAATATAAATTTTCTCTCTTTATACTTTTTCACATAACTCCAACAATTTTTTATTAAACAATTACATCAAATCATTTCTCTCTTCACTTTACACAAACACCAATAAAATATTATTCAATATAAATATTCGCAATTTCTCTAAACTCTTATAATTTTTACTCAAACCTAATATTTCCCTTCCTTGGAAGAAAAGAGAGGAAGGCCGCGAAAAAAAAAAAATCCTCCTTTTTCGTGGTACTTTTTTTGGTGTTATAATTTCTTTCTTCAAGCAATAAAATAATTTTGATTAAATCTTCCCACAAGTATGCAAACAATGTCGATCATGCGGATAAGATAAGTTCGCATCGAAAACAAAACTATCTGTGCTGTTCGATCGTGTCTCTTGATGTCACGTGATGGCAAGAAGTTTATGGCTATATGCATTTACTATATCACGTGATAATCCTCCTACCTCAATAGTCAATGCCCACTGCTTCAAGTTGGAAAATTCTGATTACTTGTTTAATGATAAAGACACGTTACCATTTAATCATTAACAATTTAATTATTTTCCAATTATCACTGTCTTCGCGACGTTAAACTGCGGCGGCTTGTATTACAAAGTTGGCGTTTGTTCGTGGAAATTTTGAAAAATATTTTTAAAATTTTGAAATTTTTTACTTTATTAAGATTTATTGGAGTTTGTGAAAAGTAGAGTGTGTATGAATAAAAGTTAAAAATTTTGAAGTGTGTTTATTTTGTTGAAAATTTCGGGACCTCAAAATTTTAGAGAAACAAACACCACCAAAATGTCCTTTTAAAGCGAATAGAACTCTTCCCACTTGTCAACTTCAAAGGCAAATTGAGATTTTAGTCTTTTGAACAAGGAAACAAAAAAAGAAAGGGGGAGGGGGACACGCGGCACGCCTACCATATAGTTGAAGATAAAATTGTGATGCCGATTTGTCTTTTTTTTTTCTCACACGTTCCCTATTTCATATTCTATTGGGTAATTACCCTAAACTTGTCAAATTATGGACAATAAAATGTACCATTATTTTGAAGTCAAAATCTTTATTTTTCCTTTTTAAATATTATTTTTTCAGAGTGTGAGCCAAGTTCTAAATGCACGAGATCTGCACCCCAAAATTGTCAAAATCAATTTTTTTTCTCCTTTTACTTGGTAAGTTGAATAAATTAAGTTTCAAACCTCCTTGGTTTATCTTAAGAAATTATACTATAATTTCCATTCTATCGGACCTGGTTTTGTGGACATACACCGAATTCGGACATGCTTCGTCAACATTCGCACAAATTGAGTTCAACACCAAGAAAAATTTCGGAGATAATGATCTGCTCATTGATCAACTATATATTTAAGTCACAAAATTTGTGTGCAAGTGTTTGTTTGAACCTAAGTGTGCACGCCTAACCCACACTTTAAAGGGCTAGTAACACTTGAGCTACCTGAGTGAGTGAGTTAATATTTTAAACTTCTTTCTCTATCTGTATGACACAAAAATGTTTTAATTTTCTTTTACACAATCATTTTTCACCAACTTCAATATATTTTTACAAACTTTAATAATTTATTTACAAATTCCAATGCTCTTCTCAAACTCAATTTTTTTTTGTCAATCTCAGGATAATCCACTTCACTTCAACAAAGACAAATTTTTATAGCCTATCTAAAAGTATTATAAAATATAATATATATTCAACAAAATTTATAAAACGAACTTAAAAAATCTCAAGTCGTACACGAATATGATACAGTTTACACAAACTTCAACAACTTTTTAAACAAATTTTAATCTCTTAAAAAAATATATAACAAGTATTCTATTTTCATACTTTTTCACCTAACTCTAATATTTTTTTATTAAATAATCACTTCAAATCACCCCTTTCTACCCATTTTTACGAACTTTAATAAAAACTAAATATCTTTAAAACTTTTCAACAACTATTACACAAAAATCTATAAAACTACCGTCTATATAAATATCCATAATTTTATTAAAAATCTTACAAATTTTTATAAAAAAAACATCCCAGAGACTCCCGTGATTCAGAAAACGAAGTTTTGTGCAGCTTGTCGGTTGGGTTGTTTTTAGATGCTTTTATTGGTAGTTACGTACTTTTCTGTCCCTCACATTGACTGCAAGTACAGTTTTCCCAAATTTTTTTCCCGCATAACGAAGATTGGCCCTTGCACTAGAGGTTGATCATCCAAATATAATTGAAAGATAAAGAAAAAAAATGCTTTTATATGATAGTGAGAGAGTCGCCTTCAATATGTTTTGTGTGGTTAACAATTTAAAATCTATACGAAGATGTCAGATTCAAGCTGTTGAGCGATTCGATATAAATACTTAACGGAGACGATAACCCCAGCAGCAAAATAAAATATAAGATTAAATGCATCACATACTCATGTGGTATTCGCGAATTGCAAATATACCCCTGAGGTAAACAAAATCATTTTCATACCTCTGAGTTAAACATCAAGGTCACAATATGCTCCTCCCTTAATGTGTCGTTTGAAACACTAACGGTAAATACTGACGTGGCAAAAGAAAACACGTCAGCACCAATAAGATGATGACACGTCATCGCGAATATCTCAGGGGCATATTTGCAATTTACGAATACCACAGGAGCATGTGATGCATTTAAGTTTTTTTTAAAAAAATTAAATTAATTTTTTTTAAAATAGACACGTCAGAACGAATAAGATGATGACACGTCATCATATTTAATTTTTAAAAAAAAATTATTATTTTTAAAAAAAAGACTTAACTTCATATCCCATGTGTTCGAATCAACTGGCCCGTAATTGGTTAGAGAATCTTGCCAAATAAATAGAGTCGCACTTGGGAGTTGGCATTTTGGCTTCTTCACGTGGAAGTCTTAAAGGCCAAACCACTCTATCTCGGCCCAGTAGCTTGACAGAGTGCAAGTCTCCACTGCCTTTTGAGCCATCCGGGAGGATGTTTGGTTGTACGGTAAACGGAGGCATGTATAAGTCTCCCAGTTGAGCTGTGACATTACACACCAGTATAAGTCTTCACGTAAGCATTACGGATTGATGACGACGCAGGTTGATACGAAGCTTCAAATAAAGTCATCGCTTGGTTCCCCCTCCTTGATTTGGTTTTCTTTGGTTGAATGGATACTTGATTAGAAAAAAAAGAAAGTCGTCGGTTGGTGCCTAGTGGCACCCATTGCTCATTATGACTAGAGGATGGTGGATGGCGATCCAAGCTTTCTACCGTAGTATTTACTTGTATGTCGTTTTGACATGGTCAATTCATCCAACTTAATCGGGATATTTATCCCTACCGTTTGCCCAAAGTGGTTCCGACTTTTTACCTGATAATATCGAAGCCTAATTAAGCGGGAGTTCTTCGCACTTCCTTCGTTACCCCAAGAGCTTGATCCTCACTAGCCAAATGTGTTTCGTAGTTGTAAACAAAACAAAATATTACTAACCAGAATCATTAGGATTAATATAAAGAGTTAGGGAAGGATTTAGAATGGATCCTGATTCAATTCATGGTGTGTTTCCAGCAAACTGTTGAACGTCTAGCGGTAAGAAGGGTTCATTTTAGTAAAATAACAAGTTAGTGAGGAATGCTCATTAGATTCAAAACTATCTCAGATAACAGAGGGCAGATATGATTAAAGCTGATTACCAATACAATAATATTTAATAAAGCTTAATACTAGCTTAGAAAACAAATAAAGCTTCGTACTTTCTTCTTTGACGGAAGGGGCAGATAAAACATTAGATTCGGAACTATCCGAGGAACATCAGGGGCAGATAGTAACGAATACAATGATATTTTAATAAAGTTTCCGCCTTCTTCCTTTTTTTTTTTTTTGGGGGGGGGGGGGAAAGAATTATCCATGACCATGGATGCATGCCAAGACGGCGGTATATGGAAAGACGCGAGATTCAGTGTCTGAGTGTGAGCGGACTGGCAAGATGTGAACTTTTGTCTGTTTCTCTTGTGCTGAGTCTGCTAAATCAGCCGATCAAATTGTTAATTGTGGAGTGCTCTAGCAAAGTCTTACGCTATTTAGCTGTTAAACCCAATGTCCGCAAGAAGTAAACGCCAATGACAAGTGTCAAGACTTTACCGATCTATTTTAGCCTAGAATCGATTTTCGTTGATGGGTCACGAAGTAGGAACAAAAAGAAACAGAGAGAAAACAGATGGTAAAAGTTGGAAAAAAGGGGGTCACATTCCGGCATCATGAAATCTACCAGTCTGCATCTCCCTTCGTCGGTATCTAAAACGATAACGTGCTGTCAGAAAGGGCGGAGCCCAATCCGGGGAATGACAATGAATAGCGTCGGCAATAAGGTAGCCGTGGTGGGAAGTGGAAGTGAGCATTCAAACCAACTCTCTCTTTTCCATTGAAATCATTCTTGCAGATTTGCTTCTTTTCACATTCAAACAAAACTATGAACAAAATGACAAAAAAAGTGAGCAGTTTCAGGAGCAGTGTGTGCATCGAGTCTGGCCAGGAATGGCGTGTCCGTGACCATTTTCGAGTCCGCTAGAGGCCCTGGTGGCCGCATGTCCCGCAGAAGGTTCTTTCCTGTTAGCCTATGTCTATCTTATTCACCTTATTCTCTTTATCTTGTTAATTATATATTAATACTATAATTGGATGATCAATTTTATTGGATTTTCTATAGAATCAATCTTTGGTTGAAGTAGCATATGAAACTGTATTTGATTTTTGCTATGCTTTGAAAATTCGCTAATAGAGAAGTTACTGAAGATGGGAAGGAGCTGCTATTCGACCACGGTGCTCCATTTTTTAGTGTCAGCAACGCTCAGGTGTTAAGTCTGGTTCGTGAATGGGAATCAAGAGGTCTTGTTGCTGAGTGGAGTGAGAATTTCGGGGCTTTTGATTGTATTTCCCACGATTTCGTTGACATCCAACAGGTTTATTACAATTCCTTCAATAATGCCGATGTTCAATTGTGCTATGGCTTTTATTCATCAAAATTTAAGAAAATATGTTGGAACTGACTATCATCGCCTCCCCCTTTTCTAAAAGATAGATATGATTAATTGGGTGGTACAAATTTAGTTTTAGTTTGTTTAGCACGGTTCCATTGATTTCTGCCCTAATCCAATTTCTATAGCTTGGTGGGTATATGTGCTCCATGGTGTCTTTCTTCTTCCTTTACTCCTTTTATTTTGTTTCTGCTGGGATTAATTTCCTGAATTAATGTTTCAGCTGCACCACACACTTTTTCAACCAGCTTTAGAAGTTGGGATGTCAGTGTTGCGAAGAGACACGTTGTTGACTATGTCAGGATCTTTTATTGAATTGGAGTTCTTTATTTTCAATCCTTCAGGTTATTGTGCGTTACTATGCATAAAATTTTATAGACTATAAACATCAGAAAAATGTCTTTTTCTTTTTTTCCATTGTAGGTTGATATTTGTTGAAAAGTACTGTTTTTGAAACTGCTTTCCACGAACATTCTACAAAAGATCATCCCTTTTCATGGATATTCAAGCTAAGGTGTCCAAAAGTATTGCATTGAGACATATTTTCTGGATCTCCATTCCTTGCATGAGATTTTCTGTTCTCCACTTCATAGTGGTGCTAATCAGTGTCAGTTATATATCTAAGATGCACCTGAGATTTGTGCAAAACATGTGATTATAATGCGAAGGTAATACTTTTTTGTGATTATATGCAAAGACAGTGTGTTTTCTTCTCTTTTGCATGTTACATGTGCACACGCAGTTCACACACATGCTGAAGTTGATTACATGTAATAGTATAAATCTGTATCTTATTTCTGCCGTTGAACTGTTTCTCTGATTATCTATTTCATCTAGGAGGGATTAACCAAGAAGTATGTGGGTGTACCTGGCATGAATGCCATATGTCGAGCATTATGCAAAGAGCCTGGTATGTATTCCTACTGCTTTTCTTTTGGAATGACTGCAGTAAAATACTTTATAGGAAGCTATAAATTCCTTATTTCCTGTTTTACTTTTGTTCAGGAGTGGAAAGTAAATTTGGGTTGGGTGTTGGAAAGTTCGAGTGGTTAGAGGAGGAGAAGCTATGGTCTTTGATGGGTTTGGACGGGGAAAATCTTGGTTGCTTTCAGGGGGTGATTGCATCAGACAAGAACATAGTTTCTCCAAGGATTACAAATGTCACAGGTCGACCACCACCTCTTGGTACAATGTCTCTCCTTCAATTGTTGTGTTATGCACAGTTCTTAAATGTTTGCATCCAGGCTTGAGCTCACACTGTGTAGAAGTCCTTTTTTAATGACAAAGGTCTATATTATCGGGAATGGTGTTATATAAAGCTTCTAATGTCTGGTGGTCAATATATGACCTGTCTTTGTTGATTTGGTGTGAAAGATTACTGATGTTGTCCCACAACAAATACATAATAGTTATCCCCAAAAAAACACAGACTACATAATGGTTACTACTCAATTTGCAACTTTTTTTGTAAGAATTTGGACTTACGACTATGAGGGAAACAGAATAGTTGGTTCAAGCCACTTCAACCCATGCATGATTCATTTTAAATAAAATGAGAACTTGTCCTCCTTTCTGATCACTTATTTGGTGCTCTACCCTTTCCACACATGCTATTGTCTCCTTGTCAGTTCCTATTATGTGATTTTTCTTCTTCTTTTTATAGTATGTTTTGAACAGTTTGTATGCCTCTGCTGTTTAAGCAAGATGGTGAACTCACTCACTTTCAAACTTGGGTATGTAGTACAACAGAACACAAAACAGACTTTATGTGCACAAACAGCTCTGAGTAGTTGGAAGGAATCTTTTTATACCTAAAATGTTATCTGGAACCTAGAGTTCATGAGACTTGAGAGCCCTTGGATTTCCTCCATCTAGCATTAGAAGTCGTCTAGCTTGTAAATTTCAGTGATACCAAGCTTATGGCATCTAAGAATCTGGACTGGGCTGAAGCAGTTAGCACTTTTCATGCAAGTTCAATAAATGATTGAAGTATGCGAGCCTTTTGCGATAGTAAAATGTAGTATATAACCTAGATTGTGCTATTGCAACAGTGTAAAAAAGCTTCTAGCTAGCGTTAGATATGCAGAGAAAGTTTGAGATGCATTCTGCACAATCAGTCATTTGTTACAAATGATTTTGATGGGCCAATAGCTCCTTCAAATTATGGCAGAAGAAACATGGAATGACTATGTCTAGATGGTTTTGTTTATTTGGCGTTTTCAAGTAAAAATTCTCCTTATGTACAGAAGAGAATGGTGCATGCCTATTTGGTTGCATACTTCTTTCCTTATTTTGAGTGGTGTTATTGGTGTTGGTGTGGTCATTGTTGGTAAAGCATAAGTTCATCCAAACTGATTGTTATGCAGGTTTGAACGTAGTTCCAGAGTGGGCAGTAAAGTTGCAAGATATCCCTGCTATGCCCTGTTTTGCTCTCATGCTAGCGTTTGCAGAGCCTCTTTCTGCAGTAAGAATTGATTTTGCATCTCTACGTTACATAGTATCTGCAGATACACACAAGAGTTCAGAGTTCAGATTTCTTATTTTGTTTCTGCTTTGCTTCTTTCCCTCAAAAGTTACCCTGGTGCCTCACGGAATTTTGTTTCATTATTCAGATTCCAACAAAAGGCTTCAGAATAATTAACTCGGAAGTTTTAAGCTGGGCTTATTGTGACAGTAGCAAGCCAGGGCGGTCTACCATTAGGTATATGCTTGTGTGCTACATTCTTAGCTACTTCATGGAAAGAAATGATCGTGCTGATTATATTTTACCCTCTGGTGCCCTCTCTGCACAGTGAACGATGGGTATTGCATTCAACAACTGACTATGCAAATGGTGTAATTGCTCAAGCTGGGCTTCTAAAGCCCTCAGAAGCAACACTAACAAAAGTGGCTGAAGAACTCTTCCATGAATTCCAGAGCACTGGATTAATTAGATCTCAACCGTTCTTCAAGAGAGCTCATAGATGGTGAGTATGTAGATCGGAGCCCTAAGGTTGACTGCTTCTTCTGAGTCGTTTAAACACATTGGTCAATATCAATCATATGACCAGATGTTGTGATGTTCGTAAATTTGCTTTCAAAAAATGAATTTTTTTGAGAGAACCAAAACAAACAAGAAATAAGGATAATGGCTTAGAAAAAAAAGAAATAAGGATAATGCAGCAAATGACTTGGGAACATATTTTAGTTGTAGTCTCTATCCTTATGCTTATAGGCAAGAATCTATTGCTTTCATACTTGCCATTGTCCTAGAACTATGTGGGATCATGTTGCGAGCATAGAGATCATTGCAGTATCTGTAGTGACTCTATATTGCTGAATGTCTATTTGACACGTATAATGTTCCTGAAGGGGGAGCGCCTTTCCTGTTGCAAGCATAGCTAGGGAGGAGAAATGCCTCTGGGAGAAGAACAAGAGGCTGGCTATTTGTGGGGATTTCTGTGTGGGCCCAAACGTTGAAGGTGCCATAGTTAGCGGCATGGCTGCAGCTTCCAAGCTTACTAGCTGTTTATGACTATTGTATCATCATTTCACAAGTAACTTGCTTTACTGCAATCTGGTCTGGGAGAATTCTTTAGATGTTATGTGTATCTCCAATTAAAATGGGCTCTATGGAAAGAAAATAATTTAGGAAATCTGTAGGCAGTTGCTATATTATAATCTTAAAATTGATCAAAGTGAGCTCCAGAGAAAGAAATTTGTTCACAAGGAGCTTTTTTTCCTAGAACGAATGCTCTGATATTTTTTTTTGATAAGTTAATGCTCTGATATTATTCATGATTGAAGATTATATGTACTTTTCTATACATGTTTGAGCTCTTTCAATTGCACCTATCTTTCTCCCTTTTTCTTCTCTAGGTAATAGAAAAGCTCCGTCGTCGCAGACCCTCACACTCCAGAACCTTTAAACAACACTTGCTTCATTGCTGGCGCATCACTACTGTGACAATACTTGACCATTAGAACTAAAGCTTTCGAACTGCAAGGAGACGATGGGGGACAAGATAGGCTCTATTAACTTCTAGTCTATTCTCTGTAATAATTCTTGGCAAGTCTTGGGCTGAGATTAGGACAGTGTGGGCTTCTGCTGTGATTGCAGTCTAGGCATTAGTTCATTATCGTTAGATGATTTTTTTTTTGGGATAAACCTCACACACCAGGCCGCCCAATAGACAGGTCTAGCTGAACGAAAAGTAAACCTTGGAGAAGCTAACGCGACAGCCCATAGTCCACGGCTCCTCACTAAAGTCATTGATCTGATCCCCGAGGAGAATTGAACTGGAGTCGTGCGCCTAACTCACACAATTCTCTTTCGTCCTAATAACTGAGGTAACTCTAGGTGGGTTTTTCCTTAAATAACTTCAATTTCGAAGAAAAAGAAGATCAAATCTCAGAATTTGCAAAGCTAAACAGAAATATTTTCTTATATTGTCCTTGCATTTTCCAAGGTCGATCCTTGAATGCATAGCATGGTTATCGTCATCACCAAATAATAAGGGAATCTAAAGGGCATCTATCTCCAGAAAAGGGTTCACTCCTATTATGTGGCCTGACTCCACGTGTCACGCGAAAGGATGGGGTTGAATATCTGTATGCCACGCGCAGCACTGGCTATAGCCTATAAGAGCATTGAGATTTGGATAATGTTTTGCAGTATCATATCAAGAATTAAGCCACACAGGATATGCCACGTGCCATCTTTGCAATCAAGAGTCTCTGGCCACTATTATTACGGAGGAACTTCGGTCCAGACCGCGCAGTTGAAGGCAAAGGCAGAAAAGCAAATTAGACAAAGCAAGCTGAGATTCTTCGTTACGCAATGGCGGCATCAGTCATGGCCTCAGTGAGTCTGAAACCATCTCCCTTCACTGTAGAGAAGTCAGCAGTGAGAGGCCTTCCCTCTCTTGCAAGGACTTCTTCATTCAAAGTTAAGGCCAGCGGTGTCAAGAAGATCAAAACTGACAAGCCTTACGGTATCTCCCATTATACATACATGACTCATCTCTACAGATGTGTTGCCATGCATTCATGAATCATGCATGTGTGATGTATGGTTTACCAGCAAGTACGTCCATACAGATGATTGGTTGATTGGTTCTGGCTTCATCTGAAAATGGATTATTTACAGGAACTGGCGGCGGCATGGACTTGAGGGATGGCGTTGACGCATCCGGGAGGAAGCCCAAGGTTGGTATTTACAACTTTGCTTTCTCATCATTCATCTGTTCATTTCTCCGCTGCAAATTTTCCGTTTTTCTCTGTCCTTTCTCAAACAAACTAGCTTTACATATTGTGGTCTTTTCTTTTGAGAACTCTTGTACCCGCTCGTTTTCTTTGTTTTATGTAGTTTTTCTTTCTAATTAATTTCTTCGCAAAAAGAAGATCATTTGTTTCTCTTGCTCGGCAACTCCAATCTCAACCTCTTAACTTGATTCAGGGAAAGGGTGTCTACCAATTTGTCGACAAATACGGTGCTAATGTCGATGGGTACAGGTAACATATATATCATCTCTTCACTCTTTCAGTTCTTTGATTCTCTAATCTCTTGTTTTTTTAATATATATATTATTTATGTTTATTTCTTAAAAGTAAAATTGTTAAAACCTCAATTTCCGTCTGATTACGTTTCAGATAGTTGAATATAGTTGTATTGTTTCATCATTTCCTGTTGTGGGTTAGAGCTCTTAAATAAAATTTTGATTATTCACCAAAAATAATAGTGTTTGCGTTTGGTTCATTTGAAATTTTGGTTCTGGTAAACCTAAGATAAGTTTTTCAGGAGTTGTTTTGGTTAGCTCAATGAAATTAGCTACTGATTTTCACCCAATAATTGGTGTGCAGTCCTATCTACAACAAAGACGAATGGTCCCCAAGTGGTGATGTCTATGTTGGCGGTAAGAAAATCCACTGCTACTAAACCTTTGATTTGGAGGCTGTAATTTAGAAGTTGGAACGCTTCATTTGTACTTCCTTCTCGATCTTAAACTTATTTTTGTGGGGGTAAACTTAAAACTCAAGGGAGCAATATGAAATTGCAGGTACTACCGGCTTGGCCATTTGGGCTGTTACCCTAGCTGGCATTCTTGCAGGGGGTGCACTTCTTGTCTACAACACAAGTGCTTTGCCCCAGTAGATTCACTCCATTGTTGCCCAGCTTTAGTCTACTATAGCCTGTCCCTAGTAGCTGTCCAAAAACGTCCCAGAAATACTGCAGTACAGCGCTATGCCTAATGTTTAGGCATGGACTTGAATTTATGCCTGTTTGTATACTTTTTAAAGTGAATTATTCTGGAACTACTCTTTTCATCTTCTGCTTCGTCTTATCGGCTATCATGTGGATATGAGTGAGGACCTGCCAGCGAGCTGATAGCTACTGCTCCCCCGCCCGGAAAAAAGAGAGGACCCAATCTAGTTTATACCTCAGTTTTTCAATTTCTATGAACACGATAATCACTCCCGCAAGACTTTTTTCCGCTGGCGGTCAGGAGAATGATGTGATGCATGAAACTATAACAGTAGGGACATGCAACCACGCTGTGTACCAAACAGGAGGAGTGCACAATCTTACAGTAGTTCTGTAAGGAAGCTTCAATCGACTTGGTGGACGTATACGCTTTGGGCGCAATTGGATGTGCTTATGATATCAGAGATAGATTAGAACGTGCAGAAAGAAGTGCAGAACTTTCTAATTTCGCAAAGGAAACCTCCCTCAACAATAAGCGTAATTCTTGTGTCCTTCAGGGACAGTAAAATTTTACTAATAGTTCCCCAATTGTTACATGTCAAAGATAACCATAACTACTTCAACAATACTCATCCTTCACATCCCTCTCGTTCCCCGACACATACCTTAGCAGCGAATACCAAATTCAAACTATTTGATTGAAAATAGAAAGTAGAGAAAATTTGATGACATTAATGTTACTAACTCTGAACCTCTTGATAAATGCCATGAGAAGAATGTAGGTTTTCCTTGACTAAAACATCCCAACTATCCCTCCTTCCTTAGGCAAGAACCCAACCCCACGCCTCCTTTTTGTCCTCCCCAAAACATCAATCCAAAAGGCGCGCAGTCCTCATATCTCCTTTTCCTCTTCTTTTACAATACAATATTAGAGATTGCATTTTCCAGTTACCACCAGAATCAGAGTTTTTTTTTCTTTCTTTTTTCACCCCCGGAGGTCGATAGATGGGAAATGGCGTCAACTCATTAAACCGAGTTTTCCTTAGAGTTGATGCCCTCCTTGTTATTTCAGCTAGCCACCTCCCTTGCTACCTCTTCCCTGATCCGGTGTAGATAACACCAATCACTAGCTGTAGTTACTCATCCTCATTGTATCTCTTCATAAATGTCTTCATCTTGATCTTGCAATGACAGGCTCCTCGAAACTGTGGAGCTTACTTGTCCTGTTCCATCTGCCATTTTTGACCGAACAATCTGCAAATGCATTTCAATTTCATACTCATGGTCTATGAAAACAAGAGCACATAAGTTGTGATAAAAAGGGAAAATGGAGATAGCTAGTTTAAGTATGTAACTCAACTAGAAATTTCTTTACCTGCCCAATTTATTCCAGGAAGAGGATCCATCCATTTCATCAAAGGGTCAAAGATATCTTAAAAAAATATAGACACTAATCATCGCTATCGTAATTACCACCACCATTCGCATGATTATTTTCATTACAGGTTACTGATTTGATCATATTTGTTTACTCATTAAGACATGATACACCCTGTGATTCTTTTCGTAGAATTGGAATATACAAAGCAGGCAAAGGTTTATAACAAATTCTGTTGAATACCGAAGACGTTAAATCTAAAGTATGCTAAGGATTTTTCACCTTTCAACATTTTAGTAGGTCAGAGAGTACTCCTGCTTATTTTTCTTTTATTCATTTATCAATCACAAGACAATAGTTAGTTTTGACTAGAAAAGATAAGTCGATGTCTCAAATAAATAATCAAATTTAGAAATGAGCATGTGACTCTTATCTAAGACTTGTCAAACACTTGATGCGGACTAAGCCTTTCAAGTCCTATAGATGACCCCTATAAAGGATTCTGTCACCAATCATTATTTCTCAGCACTACGCACATTGGATTGATTAGTAACCTAGGTTCACCATTAGGTGCACTAGAGTGCAATATAGTGAATCATCCAAGAAGACAGAGCAGTATAGATGATTTCAAAAATGCCCAATGCTTGAGGGAAAGAGATTAGAAACGCCCATTGTTGACATATGGGAAAAATCTTCACTTGGTTGGGAGAAGTTGGGTAAACCATTATCATATGATGTCGTGTTTAGTTAGAGAGGTAGACCCCAGAAAAATGGAAAAGGTCTATAACCACAGCCAACTAGGAAATAAGAAACGATTGATTGCTATAGAAATAAATAATAATGCATAAGATTTAACAAAAGACTACGAAAATGCACAAGCATCCACACCTTTTCTATTTCATCACTGAGAACGGGGTTGTCTTTCAAGTACTGTAATGCTCTGTCTCTTCCCTGTCCCAGCCTTTTCCAAACACAGAACATAAGACAACAATAAGCCAAAGTAATCCTTATCTAAGGGGAAGAAAAAAAAGTTACAGGTGAATAACCAAATGATTGTTCTTCAAATCATGGGGGACAGGGGGAGTACCATGGTGACATCAAAGGTTAAAGTTCAATCACATGCAGCTATTTAACAAAATCCTCGCGTTTCCTACCTCTAAAGGAACTCCAGGCATTCTGAGATGAAAAAGTCCATTTTCATTATATTGTTTGGTAAAAAATAGCAGAGGGTAGAAAGTCATTAACACGAGCTGCAAACGGAAGTCCAAAGACAGACCTGTGATCCCCATAGCTATACCAAGAGCCCTTTTTCACCAGAATGTCCATCATCTCAGCACAATCCAAAACGCAACCCTGAAAGAGACAGCAATGTCAAGAGTAGTGTGATTTGCACTTTTTGATGGGAAAAAAAAGCTTCTATATAGTGTTACTGACCAGTTTTCCCACTCCCTCGCCAAAGATAATCTCAAATTCAGCTTGCTTGTACGGTCTTGACACCTATGACAATTAGTTGAAATTAGGGTCTTTCTAACTATGGTCAGATGTCAATCAAAAGCACTAAATTGTGATATATCAAACAAGTGAGAATGATAAGTACGATGTTTTGAGGCTGTTTCGTTGACTTTGGATAAGCTTCAGAGTTTGTTGTTATTTACCCTGTTTTCTTGGGCTAATGTAATGTTAGGATGCCCTTTTTTGGATTTCCCAGATTTCCTTAGCTTTGTTGCTTGTTTGGACTAAGCGTTTTCGGTATAGCTCCTTGTACGGTTCTCGCTTTTGAATAAGATTGGCTTATTTATCAAAAAAAAAAGTGAGAATGATAAGTACAATCATACTCAATAATGTCTATCAAAATGTTGGCAGAACTAGTAGCAACCAGAAAGCACATGGTCAAATATAATAACAGAAGTAATCCTCAATTGGAAAGGTGCAAACGGCTTAGATAATATCATTAAAGAATGATGTAATTTGCCAGTAAACAATGGCTTTTGGTTGGTCTGCCTTGGCTCAGCAAGACATTCTGAAGGAATCTAGTGAAAATGATATAAATATCTGACCACTGAAATTGAACAGCAAATCCGGAAGGGGTCTTTCTATTAAGATAGATGTAAATTCAGTTTTAAAAAACTCTCAAAAGATTATTTTAAAAAAAAACTCTCAAAAGATTGTAAATTACTGAACTGATTCCAAGGGATAATCAACCCATTATCTCTATCTCAACGGTGACAATCAAGCTCCTATATTCAGAGAGAACTTCTTAGAGACCTTAGAGAGTAGATTTTTTCATCTTCAGTGGGATTCACAATTTTGCTGCTCATCTAACTTACCTTGCTCTTTTGCACTCTCACACGAACCCAAACCCCAATGTCCTCATCTCCTTTAACCTAAAGCAGAAAAAGATGGATGCATGATCAGGGTTGCGCTAGGGAAAACCTTGATGAAATGATCTGCAAATAGGAATCATTCAAGCAGCTAGTGAGCTTACAGACTTTATCTTCCCAGTAGGACGTATCTCAAGCCGAAGAGAGGCAAAGAACTTTAATGCAATTCCTCCACTTGTCACTTCTGGGTTCCCATAATAAACACCAATCTTACAAAATGCACAACAAGAATAATGTTAGTCTCTGCAAAAAGAGTTGATTTCAATTGGACACAAGAAAACAAAAACGCGAAACAAAAACTAATATATAAGCAAGACCTAGACACTATTCAATCGGTTAGAATTAAGGCCCTACTTGTGAAAGTAACTGCAATCACACCTCACGTATAGAGTCTATGGCAACATTAAACTTATTAAGATACAAGTAGCAAAACAATCAGAACTACCTTGTGTCTTATTTGATTCAGAAAAATGAGAGTACAACCAGCTTTTGAGGCATTTCCTGACATTTTACGCAAAGCTTGGCTCATAAGGCGTGCTTGCAAACCCATTTGCTGCATCCCAATCTCACCCTATACAATGAAAGAAACAAGTCAGACATGATCAACCTAGTCAATTCAACATCTAAAAGAGCCAATGATAACCCACTTCAATCTCTGCCCGAGGAGTGAGAGCTGAGACAGAATCAACACAGATAAGATCTATGGCTCCAGATCTGCACATTCGATCTGCAACTGAGATCATAAACTTGAAAAATCAATATATTTGTGTCTCAACCACAAGTGTACAGTAAATTTCTTGAGAATCATAGCAGTGGAATATTTAGTAGTGCTAGAACCATCACATCAATTTGGAAACAAATACATAGACAGAAAATTTATTACTCTCAAGTGCCATCTCGCCATGATCAGGTTGGCAGACAATTAAGTTCTCTACATCCACTCCCAGAGATTTCGAATATGCCGGATCAAAAGCATGCTCCGCATCAACAAGCATTGCATTGCCTCCCAGCTTCTGCATATTTCCATTGAAAAGGTACATGCTGGTTTCAGTACGATGACATCTGATATGAAGTGCCTCCTACGTCCAAGGAAGTAAAGATCAATAGGTGAAGTTCAGAAAGAAACAATACCTGCACTTCTGCAATTGCATGGAGTGCCAAGGTGGTTTTTCCACTACTTTCTGGCCCATATATCTGGAAAGAAATACGGCAGATTATTAGCATGATTATCCAACTGATACGCAAAATGCTAGAGCATTTTTAGATTAAGAAAGCTCATCAAAAAATCATGACAGGAATAGCATAGCTCAATGTTTGTTCTTTTACTGCAAAACCTGACCAGATTCAGGTTCAGATAATAGTTCATTGCCTATCCTTTCCTGATGATCGAACTGTACCAGACTTCATTCAGTAAAGTTGAGCAGTCTATTCGCATTATTGCATAAATCTGAAAAGACTAGACCAAGGTCCATACTCGATACACCAGAACTTAGAAAGTGTAGTTGTATTAACATGTATGATTTATAACAGAAAACAATTACAAATAACTAATTATATGAACATTATTCATACGGCACTCCCATATTATCACCACAAGTCGATATTTTGAGATGTGTATTCCAATATACTTGCATTGGAACTTTTTGAATAAACATGTGCTTCTATTTTTCAACGATTACACTCCACTTACATTTTCCAGAATGTCAATTTTTTTTTCTTTATATCCAAATTACATGAAAACTGCAAGTAACAGTTACGACTTAAGTTTTGAATTTCTGACCCCAAGACGTTCACTCAAGTGGTAAGACAAGCCTTGATAAGTATTTTGCAGAATGTAGGTTAAGAATTTGAAGTCCCACCTATCCAATAATCCCCTTGGGGCCATACCCAGGGACTACAATGCCCCAATAATAATCAGGTGCCTGCGGCATGCAGGGAACCCGGGGGGCTTAGGCAGGAAAAAGCTCCAACAACTTTTGTCAACTTTGAAGGAAAAAAAGAAGCTTTGAATCTCCAGAAGTTGTCTCTTACAACGTAAGGCAAAGGTGTTATGGGGCCTTATCGGTTCAAGGTTTCAGATAAAATTGGTGACACAGCTGCTGTCAAACAATTATTTGGACAGCGAAGCCAGTTACGGTACCAGCAACTTTGATTGGGTCAACATGAGAGGTCATGGATGAATTCAAGGAAGAGCATAATGCTTAGTATAGGACATCACAATTTTCTACCCATTTGGAAAGCTCACTAAGTTACACAAAAGTGTTATCATATGGGACTGTCAAACTCATTTTGAAGAAAGCCTAACAACAGCAGTTTATCTATCTCAAGATAAAGAGGTCAGTTGGTTTGTTAAGTCGTCACAGATAATATAAAAGTTGTTGTCTTAGTTTAGAGACCAGTTAATATATCTGCAATTTTTGTTTTCCTCGAGTCCATGAAGACCAAAATCATTCCTACAAGTCCCAAAACCATGTGACAGTGTGACCTTCAACAAAGAAGAGTTGCACTCAAAGACCATTCCTTCCAGGCAAAAAAGGACACCGACAGAGCTCAGAGAATGTCAGGAAGAGGACTATTTTGCAGGTATAGTGACACATAAAGCCATTGGACACGGGGGCAGGAAACTCTCTCACCGAAGCTTGTAGTGACGAAGATGATGGAGTTGTAGTGATAAAGGAAGACAATGAAGAAGCAGTCTCTAAACTATACCCTTGACGATGAGGGTGATTTTTAAGGGGCGAAGAAGGTTATAAAGCTGCTGGCTAACGGTTAGAAAGGGATAAGTCAATAAATAAATAAATAAGAACAAGCAGAGTGAACAAAGCAGCCGAATGCTAGAGGAAAAGAATTGCATTTTTTATTATATTTGTTAGTTTGAAATGGAGTTAGTTTGTGGAGACTAAATAAAAATTCTAGGAGGATAATATAATGCCAGCCAGTACAATACCTAAAATCAGTATCTTCTTTATACATGTGGAAACCCAAAGTTTTGAGATCCATTCGCACAATGACAGATGTTTCATCTGACCTCCCCGTTCTACAGGCATGTAAGCTATTAGATATCAAACATATTAGAAGCATCTAAATTGAAGAGAAGTAAATCAATTTCTCAGGGGAATGAAAGCATATTTTTCACTCATTAAATGGAAAATGGAAATTAAAGATAAAGCATTGAGTCATAGAAGAAAGTAATACCTCTACAATTCTCCCTTTGGGAAGCCCACCACTTAAAGCAAAGTCTAATGTCAAACAGCCACTGGGAAATGTTTCACTGCAAGGACAAACGTTATCAAATCTACAATGTAGTAAAATCCTACAAGTGAACCTAGTACAATGCCCCGTGATTCTGCTCCCAGAAGTTTAATACACTTACAATAAAAAGAAAGGTGATAAATTAAATTTCAATCTGGGAAGAGAGACACATACACCAAAGCGCCACCAGCACTGCCTAATCTTGTAACGCTTCCTTTTCCAAATGAGCTATTTATATCATTCATTGCTGCTTCCAGCGCTTTTTGCTGGAGCAAAAAGAGTGATAACATCAGATCTCACATATCTATACCGCAGACAATCATGATAATATTTCCACCCTAAAAGTAATTCAATGATCATGGTCCAACTCCTTAACTACTTTTATTTGCATTAAAGTCAATACTATGGAACATAAATACATTCTAATCTCCTTATGGACTTCTTTATTACAAACCAGGAGTATGGTGTTAGATCAGGTACTTCTCGAAGTGTTGGATTGATCATTCTCAAACACGTGCACCATTTTCAAATGTCTGCTACCTAAACCCTTCATGTGCTGCTGTGTTGAGATGATAAAGCAGGGTGAAGTGAAGGGTTCAAGTATTACAGTGATTCTTTAGAGTTTTGAGCAGAGAAGGCTTTGATAGTGCCCTCCTAAGCACATACTTCATTGTGTACGCATATAACTGATCTTTCGTTCATTTAATTAAAAGCATACCAAGGACATCTAAAAAAGAGCGTCTATTTCTTGAGTCGGTCCTCGTCATAGGTTCTGCAGCAACTTGTTAAATGCTCCATACGCCAACATAGAAAAGAACGAAAATTGCAATCATTATATGATTGCAATTTTTACAGTTATACTCATACAAGCTTCAAGGCCAGAAATGATTTAGGAACTAACAGGTAGACCCACAATAGCAGATCAAAAGTATAGAATGACAATTGATATGACATTCGTCTTGAGGGAGCATTTGCGAACGCAAATTAGTACAGGACCAAAAAAACGACACACTCACATAAAACACAGCGCCGATTATGCGCATGGACACAACGGAGAACACAATAGAATCTGCTGCTTTTTGAACTAAAATATCTACTGCAATGGAATAGACAAAAACAGATAAACTTGCAAAAGAAAAGCAATAAAAAAAATGGTAAAAACTGTTAACTTTTCAGCTCAAAAAGCAATAGTGCAATTCATCAGGCATAAAAAATGCGGTTCTGAAAAACAAGAAAAGTAAACCAAAATCTTCTATAGGATAAAACTCACATGCGTTTCAACATGGAATCAGATGATAGGAACAAGCTATATAATTGAAAAGACGAGCCTGAAGAAGGAAAGGAAACGGGAGCAGACCCGGTCGAGGAAACGGGGGTCGAAGTCGGCGGAGAGAGCGCCATTCACTTTTCCGTCGAACTCGCTACGGATTCTGAGTCGCTTAGGCTTGGAGCCAGGAGTTAAGAGACTCGTAGGCGAAGATTTTAAGCTCCTCTGACTCTGAGGACAAGGAGAGAAGAGGGGTGATGTTTGTGAAGATGATGGCCAACGGCATGCTTTTGAAGAGAGAGCGTTGGCTTTTAGACTTTGATAGAACATCAAATCCATTCTTTTCGCCAAAATCAGTTCTATGATTTCTAAGTTGAGCTCTTTTTCCCGTCATCCGCTGTTTCTGCACATTTTCTTATTTCTCTGGAGTCTCTGGACCGTTTAGTTTTTTTCCTGAACCCAAAACCCTCGTCCTATATATATCCTGCTTTTACTGCAAATATATGTCAGCCCAAAGAGCCCTGTTGGCTTTTTGTTGGGCCATGGTCAATTCTTCTCACTCCTAATCTTCTTTCTTTAGACTAGGCCCTACAGGCCCAAACTCTTGACCTTTATTTTCTTTTTCTTTTTCTTCTCAACACCCTTGACATTACGAAAAGTCGGCTCCAGACCCATAATTAAACTAGATTTATTGACCTAAAAACTCGGGGCATGTTCTAGCCCTAAATTTTTGTAGGATTCACGTCCTACCACTTTATTACTTTTTTTACAAACAACAATCACTTTTAACAACTTTTATACGCATTCCAATACAACTTTAATACCATCTAAAAATTCTCAAAACACTCAACATCCTACAAATATTCTGTAAACGAACATGCCCGATTTCAAATCCAAAGATCTGGAGACCAGACTCAGATCCAAAAATGTCAAATTTTAACTTGGCCCACAGGCCCAAATAGCAAGCAAACATGACATATGCGTGACGGTTTAGCCCATGTTATGTTTAGATGAAAAAAAAATTATAGAGAAAGGTATCACAAAACTAAATGTTCTTATTCTTCCATATTATTATGTAAGAACTATATTTTCTAATACTACTCATCGTGTATGGATAAGACAGTACCTTAAATGGTAAGTCCAACTCGTATAATATTTAGCTAAAATAAAGTGAGGTGTGAAGTTAAGTCTCAAATTCAGGACCTTGACTATAATAACATGTGAAAATAATAACTATCTCAAAAGCTTAACCCGTTAAAAAATATAAATTTTATTATTTAAATTATATTTTTGTATGCATAATCTTAAAATTATCAAGTAACCCCAAAGTAAGTCCATAACGCATATTTAAAGTAAGAGAGCAAGAGCAATAGAATTTAACTGCCTAGATTAGGAATAGCTTAATTAACAGTTGCCCACCTCAGAAACAACAAGAGTGGTAAATGAAAATGGAAAAAAAAAAAATCAGACCACAAATCTTCTATTATATATATACCAAGAATAATAAGTGATCATTTGGGAAGGAGGGAGGAGCAGATGCTTCGAACAAGTTTGAGCTGGCAAACGAAGAGGGATTTGGATGTTTACTTTGTTTATTTAATAGGCCAATGGGTGTATATTTAAGAGACAAACACCAAACTCTGTCTATCATGTGGATCCAAGTAGGATATCATGATGAGTTTGGTAACAAGTTGCTCTCGAGAAGCAGGAACCTGCTGGTTTACAAAAGATTCTAATTAGACTTTTCCTCCTTATTGCGAAGTTACTGTCACATTTGGGGTGCGTTTGTGTACCGAAATTTTACCCCTTCTAAAATTTTAACACAATTAAATATTACAATATTATCTCTCTCTCCCCATCAAATCATTACTATTTACTACAAAAAATATAAAAATTTACCTCTCTTCACTTTTTCACTAAACCCAATACCTAAAATTTTAACAATACTAAAATTTTAGAACAACAAACACAACCTTGTTCTTGTTACGTACGTTTTATAGGATAAGTATTAATTAATAATACCAATAATGAGAAACGTTCTTAATACCAATTCAAATTTATATTTCTACTTAATTTTTTCAATCGCTAGCATTCCTGTGGGCGCCGAAAAGGACAATTCATTCTACCACATGATCTGGAGATGAGTCAGAGGGTTTTGCAACAGTACTGTCGATAAGGACGGACGGAGAATTAGGTTATACAATATTCGTTCTCTAGCTCAGTTCAATATAATTTTGTCATTTTTGAAGTTTCCTTTAATTGTTTTTTAAGTGGTGTCACACATCCTTGCCCCCACAATTGTTTTTTTTTTGTAACATTAAGTTAAAGGACTCGCTCAGATCTGTCCGTAGAATTTCGATAGTTAAAATGACATATATAGTTGATAATTGAAACTTTCCATGCATTCTTGTTTTTTCCTGCAAAAAAAAAAGTTAATTCGATACCTTTATTACTTTGCTTGGGTTATTAATTAGGAAAATTTAAAAATTACTGTCTCAATTTTTATAGAATTTTAAAAAAATTTGTGAATTTCAAATATTGACAAATCAATTAAGGCTGAGTTTAGATTATGCTTCCAAGTTCCAATGTCACTTCTTCTGTTATATTTTCGTAAAAGTTTTTAATGGAATTGATGATGTGGCACGTCACACGTCAATATATGCTCATGTGGCATACAATGTGTTTTAAATATTAATATAAATTATAATAATTCATAAAAATAAAAATAATAAAATTCATAAATTAAATAAAAATATCAAATCATAATAAGATATTATACATAGACAGAAAATGATTTTTGGTGTGTAAAATGACAATTTTACATGTATAATTTTTTTTTACAGTGACCATTTTATGAGAGTAAAATTCTAATTTTGAGGTCAAAATATAATTTTTTCGTCTAAATTGACGAATTTTTTTAACAGAGAATATAAAGTGTTTGAAATCAATAGTAAGATATTATACATTATATTTATTTTTAAGATACGTGTCATGCCATGTGATCATATATTGGCTTGACACGTCATCCATCCGTTATAAATCTAGACAAAATTATGACACATAAAGTGATTTTGCAAAGCATGGTCCCTAACTTCAGTGATTGTCAATTTTAAAAAAATTTGATAGTTTTTTAAAATCTCATTAAAACCTGGGCAGTAATTTTTAAATTTCCCCATTAAATATTAAATAAATGTCGTGAGCTTCTTTTAACTCTAAGACTACTAAAATAATTATTTATCAGATGCAAGCGACCAATTTCACCTAATTAACCTTTCTTAATTGGTCACAACTTAATGTCGTCATTATTTTAAATTTCAATCTCGAATATATATCCCCTCTGGTTCTGGATAATTGATATAGTACTACATCAGAACGCTATAATTTTTTTTTTAAATAAAATATCTTCGATAGATTCTATATGAAATATTCCTTCCAAGATCATATAGACCTCTCAATTAATGGTTACCATTTAAGGTTAATGGGCCACGTACAATAACGTTATTCATGGAAGCATTAATAATCATAGTATTTAGTACGTGATTATTCATGCTCGTATAACGTCAAGAACTAGATTCCTTTTGCCCAAAAAAAACATAAAATATTAATTAAAGATCTATCTTATGGCGGTGGGTAATATCTAATATGTATAGTTTGTTTGTCTGTAAAGAAAATGCTCTTTTAAGAGACGGGAACCAAACATTGGCTTAAAAATTTAGACAGCAAATCCGGAGGTGAGCTCATCAGGATTTAGTCACTCTTGTCTCTTTGCGACTGCTCTAATTTCCTATAATTACTTATTATATGGAGGAAAGGGACAGTGGACGTCGCAATCTATATTATTAGATCGTCGAACCCTTTAGTTGTGGTGTGATCTGTGTGGGGCTGTAGTACTATAGCTTAATTAATTACTTTTGTTTATATATATTTTTACCAAAAAAATTAAAAAAGGGAGGAGGAAATTGTTACAAATAATAATATAGTACTTTATTATAAACTAGATTAGCAGCTAGTTTGTCATGGAGTTGGATGTGACCTGCAATTACTATTTGCTCCTAGTGATCATGACTAAAGTATACCAACCTCCCCTAGCTAAGACAATGGTATATATAGTAAAAAATTATGAAAACATTTTACATATTTCTTCATTACATGGACGAGGGTTGTAGGGTAAGGTTGGTGACATATATATAGTTCCTATAATTAAGTGACGCCATCTTATATCTTGAATGTTCCATGTGACATGATATGTATGTATGTATTTATAAATAGTTGAGTGTTATTGCTCTGAATTTCCCTCATTACCCTTTTAGATGGATTTCAGCATGCAATACTAATCAAATAAAGTATGAGATAAATATACTTTGCACCTTCCAGTTATATATAGGTCTTGACACTTTTCACCCCAATCTATTATTTTTGTCAGGTTGCACCAACCAAATATTGATTCCAAATATTTTGCACCCTCTATTAAAATTTTTGGTTAATTGAGACAGAAAATGATTTTTTGGTGTGTAAAATGACAATTTTACATGTATAATTTTTTTTACAGTAACCATTTTATGAGAGTAAAATTATAATTTTGAGGTCAAAATATAATTTTACGTCTAAATTGACGAATTTTTTTTAACAGAGAATGTAAAGTGTTTGAAATCAATAGTAAATGATAAGTGCAATGTAACAAAAATAATAAATTATGGTGCAAAGTGTCAAGACTCCCATAATTGCAAAGTCATGTCATTAACCCATAAAGAGTATATATATATATATATATACAAAGTCATGTCTTTAACCCATAAAGAGTATATATATATATATACACTTCTTTCTCGGGAGAACGGATAATTCTCATGGGATATTTTGTTGTTTGAGTTTTGGCCTTGATGAGCTTACTATTTCTATGAGTGGCCTGGAAATAATCATCAGCCAGATGCCCGATTATAGCGGACAGTGTACGTATATACGTACCTCTATATATAGATGGTTCTTAGATGTAGGTTTTGTGTACAAGAATAGTAAAGTACTTAAATTATCTTCTGAATGCCTGGAAATGGATCGAGATATACTAAGCATATAAAGTTTCCCTTCCCTTTCCAAAATTATTTAATCCTATAGACAAGTAAATAAAAAATATTGCTAACCTTCTTATTCAGTTCGATCCAAAGATTTGTTCTATTCTATTTGTTCATCCCCGTTTCAGCATATATTTTAGGTTTTATATCACGTGTGACAAACTATAGAAGTTACTTTCCTGATCAGAGCAAAGCGTTGACCCTTTTATTCTATTTGTAATAAAAAAAAATCATCCCATGCATGAAAAGGATACACGTACGTAATTATGGAAACTTATTATAAAACTTACTGCTGAGATTGTATATTTCTCTCTAAATTTATCAGAGAATAGAAAGAGAAGAAATTTTGCATCTGAATTATGATTTACGTTTTTCTCATTCCTCATGTTTGATGGGAAAGGAATCCATTTCAATTAGTTAAATTGGGATGGTCCAAATGAATGGTTGTGATAAAATTTTAACACATTTAACGGCACTAAGTCGTGTCACTAATGAAGAGAGTTGGGTCGTGGATTAGGTAGAATTGGATTCTCCTCATTAATTGACATGGAAAAACACCAACTACAAGATTGTGTGAGGTTTTAATCCCACGACGTCCATCCGAATACATTCGGATTCATACAATCCAAATCCTAGCTAGTTTGACTAGCTATGAGAGACTTTTTCCTACCCTCGTTTTCACTCCTCAATTAACTTCGCTACAGCAAAATTACTGTTAGATGACGGGTGGAATAGTCGGGCAAAGTCCAGTTTTTGTTATCTTTTGATGTCCAGAGACGATTGTAGTGGTTAGACGATGGTCACTTGTACCTTGTCATTTAAGATTTATGTCTATCAATATTCAGTCGTTATTGCCAACTATGTTGACCGATGATTTGGTAATTGGAGTCATGCACACTACAAGAAATGTTGTTTTTAGCAACAGAGAGTTTTTGTCTGTAAAAACATCAATTTTGTTGGTAAAGTACTGTAGCTACAAAAATACATCGTCGTAGTGCTCGTTGAAATTGGCGCGTCACTATGTACTTTTGTCGATGTAATTCAATTTTTTTTCTACCACAAATGCTGTCGTTGGAATTAAATTTTGCTGCCGGTAAAGCATCCACTCATTGTCGCTAAAAAGCATTGGTGGTCATAAAATCACAATTTTCTGCTCGTTTAAATATTCATTTTTATAAAATTATTTTCTTGTTTTCAGGAATGAACCATTTTACACTTGCAAAAATGCACAAATATTGACAAAATGAACTGCCCCATCTTTATAAATACAAATTCAAGGGATATACCCTTTTCAAACAAATACAAATCAGTAATCTTATAACCATCTGCACATTACCAACCCAAGGAAATTAAAATACAACAGAAGCCAAACAAATCTAGGTACATGGAAGCTGAACAATTAACTAAAAAATACTAAGAAGTACAAAAAATAAGCCTCATTTCGTTGCTCTCAACTCTATGACTTGAGACTACCACTACTCCTGTCTGAAAATTCCTGCACCAAATGAAGAGTATATTAATTTAGATAAAACGCCATCAACAAAAGAGAACACAATTGTGCCAACTTCAAATTTTGCAAATACTAGATTGTGACAACATAAAAAACCTAATATCTTCATTCAACAAAATACAAGATTCTGACAACTTCATCAATTTGAATCCCTACTACAACCATCAACTCGAGCACCTTAAATCAAATTACTTTCAAGCGCTAGGGATACTAATGCATACTGAGTGAAAAGCTCTCTGTAAAGCAAAATACTTGCTTTGGCCTTGTCTCTACTAATGCTTCTCAATACTTTGATCTGTACAAAATGAGCAACTCCAGATGTAAAATCAAAACTGAAAACTGAAAAGTGAAAAAACAGAAACCAAAATATAAGCAATTAATATACTACAGCTACCAAAACAGATATCAAAATCAACATCTGTGAAAGAAATAAAAATTGAAGATGCAAACATGGCATGTGGCAGCTCCCAAGACCCGTCTGATGAATCTATTGAGCTGATCCCCATTTGTGAAAGAAATAAACAAAATGGAATCTTCAATTTCCAAATATGTTCAAGTATAAAATAAAACATAGTTTATTTTGCCACATGTCGTTTTAAATGATATAAATGCTTTAAGTGCATGCAGAAGACAAAAATGCTGAAAAATAAAACATCAAGGCGCCAATGGAAGGGCTTTCGGTGCCCAAGAAATCTCTGGTTGGTCTTCTAAGCCAGCTCCATCACATCCAGAATTTTCCCCATAAATCAATATCCAAACTGAATAACAACAAACAAAACCTTGAAATTTTACAAACAAACCACCAGATTACCAAGAGCGAAAACAAAACCAATGCTAGCTGTTAAAATTGTACAGGATAATAAATCAGCTAAAACAAGTCACAGAGAAAGACCGAACCTTAAACGATTCAAAGAAACAAAAAATAGGGGCGCTGTTTTGAGAAATTAGAGCTCAGTCGCTCTTAAGAGCAACCAAATTCATAGTCACAGACCGAGAGAGAAAGAGAGAGTTAGCTAGTTAGAGTTTAAGGGAGAAGGAGAGTGAAGTGAAATCCAGAGAGAGGGGGGAAGGAGAGGGAGAAATCGAAAGTGAGAGTTAACCATTTAGGGTTTGAGGGAGAGGCAGAGTGAAATCGATAGAGAGTGAGGACAGAGAGGGAGTTAACAAGTTAGAGTTTTAAGGGGAGGGAGTCTAGGAGAGTGAAATCGAGAGAGATGACAAAGGGGATTGAGAATCTACACTTGGGAATAAAAGGGGAAAACAAAAGACTCAGACGCAATAAACAATAAAGCACCACACGGTGCGCTTAGACTCTTAGTTGCCCTTTTTTTGGATCTTTTATTTTTTAAAATGTTCTTAGTATATATATTTTATTCTAGGTTTTATGTTTGTTTTGAAATTTTGTACTTTATGCCTTTTATTTTATGTTTTAATGACAAAGCATTTTTGTCACTAAAAGGTGTATTTTAACAACAAATTCTACATTTATAGCTAAAAACATGTATCCAAAGTCTTTAGCTACAAAATAATATTTCTGTCGCAAAAGAGGTATTTTTAGCGACGCAACTAGGTTCGTCGCTGATAACGTTTTTACCGAAAATTTAGAATTTTGTTAAAAACATTTATTTTATGTATTTAGACAAACAATATTTTCGTCACACGAAAGGTTCTTTTAGCAACAAAATTGAGTTTGTCGTTGATAACGCTTATAGCGATGAATGTAGAATTTGGTCGCTAAAAGCATGAGTTTTAATTATTTAGAGACGAAACAATATTATCGTTGATAAAGTTATCGCTAAAATCATCTACTAGCGATGAAATTTTATATTCATTGCAAAAAGTGGTATTTAAGCGATGAAATAATTTTTTTTCGTAGAATTTTAGCTACGAAATTGGGTGCTAACGATGACAATTTCCAATGTACATTTCATCCATAAATTTAAAATCTACAATCAGGAAGGCATGAATTGTAGTACTTTCAGTGGCGAAACCTCCAAATACATATTGAATCATTGATGAACATAGATGCAGGTTGCTAGAAATGGAAAACTAACATATAATATATTCCTCACTACACTCTCTTTACAACAGTTGTTTGTTTTGGCTTGTTGAGGGAAGGAAGCAAGTCTTTATCTGAAGAGCCGAAAATCAGTAATGGTTCCAAATGCAGGGCAGACCCACTTCAGATAAGTGGCTGTCCGAACTTCCTTCTCCCAAGCTCGGCGATCCTTTCCTAGCAGGATTGCTATCCATCTTACTTAATTGATTCAGAACAGCTTTTAGTACCTTATTGTCACAGGAGAAAGGGTCTAAACAAGCACCAATATTGTTTGGTATTCCTTTAAATGTAGTTGCAGTACTACTGGTGGGCATGCTTGGCTCGATGTTGGTGAGGTGTGTGAAAATCGGGTTGGTCTGGTTTTCGTTGAAAATGGAGAAGCAGGGCACTTGCTGATACTCATCCACAAGGGCCTGAGTTTGGTCAAAACTGATGTAAGAGTCCATTAATGCTGGCAAAGATGAAGAGCTTGTGTCGTCATAGCAGCTTCCCATGCTAGGTTTGGCAACAGCTTCTTTGTTTTTGTAGAACACCTTGCACAAGACCCAATCCTCCTGTATTTTAAGAAGAAACAAAGCATTAATAAAGGGGTAACCCATTAAATGGAACTCGAAATCAAAATAGATAATACATGATATTATTTAATAGGTCATTTCATATATATGGAATGAATGAAGCCACGAAAGAGCTGGGAAGAATTATATATATATTGATCTCCTATAGCTATCAGTTGGTTGGCCTATATCCCAATTGATTAATAAAGATTCGATCTTCTTTATCTTTGACTTGGATTTCATAAACGTCAGCAAAATTGTATTTATCCCTGGTAGGCATTGGTTGAAAAATCATGGGTATGCCCTACAGCTGAGAACAATTAACTATATATATAGACTTACATCAGATCCTTAAATAGAATATTAAAGAAGGATTTCCTTAGGTCAGCTACTATCATGATTTAAAAAATACACATTTTAACCGGCGACAAATGAGAAAAAAATGGCTTTGGCAGGGAGAAAAGATTTATATAAAGTCACGGATTTCTATATTCATACTGAGAAATACTAATAAACTCCAACTTGCCCCGTGACTTTTGCCATAAAAACTACAGAAAACTGTCCATGAGAGGATCCGGAGGAGGATGTGCATACTATTCAAAAGTGGTAGCTAATTGACCTAAAAGTTTTACCAATTAATGAAAAAGCATATATATTGGTAATAGGTGGGAACGTTGAAAAAAGTAACCAAGAAGAGAACTGAGAGAATATGGTGATCAGCTGCACCTTGGGAGAAGAAGTTTTAGGAGGACCAAGAGGACCTTCGAGCCGGAATTCATGCATGACCCAATCCATTTTTCTTCCCTTGGGTGCTCTGCCTTGGTAGAACACAAGGGTTTTCCTCATCCCAACGAAGGACCCTTTGCGAAGGATCGGCTTGTCCTTCCCTGTGGCCTTCCAGTAGCCTGAGGCCGTCGCACGGTTTGTTCTAAGTCCGGTTGCATACTTCCGATCGCGCTGAGTGTAGAAGTACCATTCTTTGCCTCCCACACAAGCCGTTTCTGCCAAATATCATAAATCAGAAAACACAACATCATGATCATCAGAACCACCATATTGCACCAGGAATAACATCTTGCAGCAAATTTAGTGCGAATCTTTTGTGACTAATTATATTCCTCCACAATTTACATCATCTGCTTGACAAAAACAACCAGTAAGGCCTTGTTTGGGACAAAATTTGTCATGTGGCAAAAAATTATTGACTGGGAAAAAATTCAAATTGATCATCTGGTGATGGTGCCATAGTACTTAACAATCTAGACTTGACTAGGAGCTAATTAGGACAATTAGTTTCCAATTATTATTCTGTTGAGCCGTCAATATCTGCCCCGTGATTAATAAAGAGCCATTCAAACGTAATATCGCTAGTAATATGCCAAGTCAAAAAAAGGCTGCTTTACTTGCTCGCATGGCATGTGTGTGAGTCATTAACTGCATAATTGTTGCTTAAGATATAAATATCATGTCACACTGTGCCTTTGGGGACATAAGAATAGAGGTTTGTCAAGAACTGTTTGTTTCGAGAGAAAGGAGATCATTTCAACAGTTGACGAAGATGCATGGAGACAACCTGGCCTTATCATGGATTTGGTAAGAAAGATAAAGAAAAACCCACTTCCTTCCAAACCGATCAATTACAAGTGCACACACGCGTATGGTTGCAGTGCAGTACTGTGAAGCAACAGGGATTTGATGACTTTGGCTTCGTGCTATTATTTCCAGTCACTATCACCGCTTTTAGTTGGGACGATTCCAGGAGTACTGTCAATTTCTTCGAAAAGCTATGAAGGTGAGATATTTGGTTTCTTCTGGAAAACTAGATGAGTAGATGGTGCGGAATCAGTGACTTTGCGATCTAGAGATATTTGGGAGTTCAAATGGGGAAATGGCATTCAAAACAGCTGATTTCATATATATCTTTTTCTTTTGGCGAAAGGAAAGGAAAAATATGACCTAAAATTGGCTTCCATAGTACTGCTCTTTCCAATGCAATCATATAGTACTATTTATAGCCAAGGAAAATTAAATGAACAGTTCAATTTCATATAAATGCACACATACATAGATCATGGCCCTCCAATGAGGAATAATCATGTCAAGAACATAGTCGGTGTATTTGTGATCAAACCAAACTTACCAAGAAATAAAAATAAAAATTCGAAAAGTACATTATCTATAAATAATATCCAATATCGTGTATGGGTTGCATGTATTTATAATCATAGATTTAGGAATTTTGAGCAATAGGGAGTGTCATAAGGAAGATTATGGTATTAATAGAGAACTTTGCAAAATTATTCTAAAAAAAATCCCATTTCTAAAATCCAATTGAAGGGGAAAAAATCAGTAAAACATAAAAGCTACAGAAGGTGGCTTATATAACATTAATTTTTAAATGAATAAGGTCAATATGTTTAATTAATACTGAAAGTCTAAAAGTGAAAAATTAAAGTGCACGCCAAAATGAACAGCTAGCAGGCTGTCAATTATTTGACCAGGCAATTATAGTGAAACTAAAATTTATAATTTACACAATAAAAGGGGAAACCAACATGCATACCAGAAATCTACCATCATTTATTTGCAAGCCTCTTGGTTTTGAAAGCATCGACTTATATCAACATATATATTCATTCACTTTCCCTGATGAGACTATTCGAATTTCTCTTTTAAGGATAACAAGCTAATTGGTTTGTATGCTATCAAAACGTCAATATAATTTCAACGTACACATGGCAATACATATAGCTTGCCAGATTGTGTGGTCAGTTTTGATTGTGGTTTTGACAACCCATGCAAAACCGGATTTCCTCGAAAGCCCTATGAAGATGACGGAATGGCTGGCTTATGTGTGAGAAGATGATTTGTTTACTTTCAAATTAGTTCATCAGATGTGAATTTTGAACAAGTTTTGTCATTGCTGATAGTATTGGGTTTTCAACTTAGCATCAGTCCTTGTCGAACCACATAGATATTCGAACAAGTAAGCCACCATATATATGGATGTTTGAGGGTGCAAATTTTGGGTATTGGAAAATATTATAAAATAAAGAAATGTTATGGGGGTTAGTTAAAAAGTGAAGAGAGAGAAGATTTTTAATAAATATTATAATAATAAAAATTCATGTGAAGAATTTTTTAGTATTAAACCCAAGTATTTGGCCCCAATTATTTGGGGCTCAAACATGCCAATAATGTATCTATTTATGGCCAGTCCGGTTGCTATCACTTCACCCACGACAAAAAGAAGATTTCCCATCGCATTTCCAAGTACACAACAAAAGAGAGCTGGGAAACAACAACAACAACGTTTTTGTTTTCTCTTTTCTTGATCGATTTCCATGATAATGTTGTGTCTGTGTTGGAAGTCCCACATTGCTAAAGAAACTAGTCAATGTGCTCCTTATAAGGTTGTGACATCTCTCACTCCTCAAGGCGTCTTTTGGAGTTGAGTTAGACCCACCTTTTACATATTATGTAAATTCTAATAGTCTGCGTTAATGGTCTGCTAAGAATACGGAAGAAAAGAAACCATTTTTAAAATACTAACAAGCAAAGAATATTCCCAAGAGGATAAAACTAATGGAACTCTAGAGAGAAACATGGAGACACCGAAAATAACTTAATTTACAATATAACAGAGAACAAACATATCTCGAGAATCCCAAGGTGGCAAACGAAGAAGATAATGATGATGGTGGTGAATAAAATCAAACACGGTGGGCTGGCTAGAGGACTCACCAGGAATATCCCAAGGTTCGCACTTGTTGAGGTCAACTTCGATCATATGAGGTAGTGAATCAGTACAGTACTGCGTCACTTTCTTCATCAAGTAATCGCACACGAGCTCTTCATCCTTCGGATGGAACCTGAATCCGGGTGGCAACTTTGCCTCCACCATGCTTATGTTGCTCATTTTCTCTCACACGCACAGAGAAGGACAGAGAGAGAGAATATGGAAAGAAGCTCGAGTTGGTGGCTTATGAGCTTTGAGATCTTAGACAAGGAGGTGTGGTGTGGGTATAAATAAAGCTACAGAAGGTGGGTGAGTCAACTGGTGATTCCGTGTATGGAGGGGGGGCCTCTCTAATATCACAGACAATCAGACGTGGCCAAAAAAAAACAATGTAGAGAGAGAGAGGGAGAAATAAGGAACTTCCCTATGTGTCTTGATGACATGGCCCAACCAATCCCTGCCAACCTGCTGACATGTACTGCCTAATAGCCCACATGGGAGAGGGTTAGAAGGGTCTCTGCTCCTTTGCCTCTTTTCCAAATTCAGTGTGTTCGGATCGGGATTTAGACACCAGAGTGGGCACCAGTACCAGCCAATCTGGAATCTGAATACAGACGAGTCCCACTCTTACGTCGTCCATCTGTGGACGAGAACGTAGGTGATCTGGCCAGTCCCCATACCTGTTTGGTACACAGGTACTTAATTATCATTATTTTCAGTAATTTATTTTTATATCCTATTAATTATAATCTGTTTTAGTAATTAGTGGTGGATAAGCTGGTATTCATTACACCTTCTAAAATGACTTTAGAAACTTCCGTGAGACTCAAATATCCCAAAAAAAAAAGTCAGTAAAGAAGAGCTGAAGAGCCGAAGGAGGTTAAAGTTAAATATTTTTCTAACCCCATTTTTACGAGGTATAATGGGGGAACTAAAATATATTAGTATTAGATCTATCGATAACAGAAAAGGGCACAATAATTCATTTCATCGATCTCATGCCCAGAAAGCGAAAGAAAAGAAAGGGTTTAACTAATCCATATTTTATTATTTACAAATTCGTTTTTGGTATCCCTTAGATATATATGCGGCTGTCGCTTCAGGACTGCAAAGAAACCCTCCATCTGAGGAGATAACAACCGCAAAGCTAGCATATTTAGTTTAGAATAATGTGGAAAAAGGGAAAAGCCAAAATATCATTTCACGATCTGATATGCCACCACCACCTTCGTTGGAGCTCAAAGATATTAGGTATTTATGCATTCCAACTACTACTTGAATATTATAAACATGCGGTGAGAAATTGAACTCGGGAAAACTAATTACATGAGATGGGGGTCAATCGAGACCAACGATCATCAGATTGGGAAGATCTTCGGTGCAAATAATGATGATACGGTGCCTAATTACTGGACGGTGTGTAAATCTGGCCTTTTGAGGTTTGGCCAGTCATGGGTTAATCGAGTCCTTCACTAAGGAGCAAGAGGATGTCAATTAGGGGAAGATATTTATGCCTTCCATGTCCACTTTCTTTGCCTCTTTAATTGGTCTAATTGATGAGTTTGAGGTCAAGTTACGGCTTGATTCATGTAGATGAAGCTGCGGGGAATGAGACTTTATGACTTCCTTCCTATTCCATCACTCTCAAATTATGGGTCAACTCGTCTTGATGGAGCGAGTTGCATGCAAAACCCTCTTGTTCAATTGCAACCCTATTCCCTAGGGTAAGCATAGGACAAAAGCTCCGTACATAGGCCTCCATAATATTTAGCTCGCGTATTCTCTCTTGTAAGTCAATGTCTAGATGAAGGATCACAAGATACCGATTTAACCTGCCAATCCCCTCACCCCTCGGCCGTCTCTTTCTCTCCTCTCTTTCGTTTAGCCCACGATTCGTATGGCAAAGTTAAGTCGGCAATAATTGCATTGGAAAAAGGACAATGCACGCCAAAGGGAACCCATCCCTTATCTACAACTGGGACAAAAATCCCAGTTCTTTGTTGAAAAACTACGCTCACAATAAATTTGATAAAGATCTGACTGTCATCCAGTGCAAGAACGAAAACGAAAGCCCTGATGGTCTTATCCAACCTTCGTGTGGATGGTCAAATTTATTGAGAAATAAACCTGAAACTCAGTCTTCAACAAATATGATGGTCTACTTTCCCAATACTTTGATCTCCCCACGAATGATAATCCTTTTGACGAGCCTCCAGAAGAAATGCGTGTGGTTATCTCAAACTGCACCATTGGATAGGGCTTTTCCTGTCAGACTGGAGAGTTTTGAATGAACCAACTTTTCAGTGACGGAGATCTTTCTGTGTCGTATTGCTCAAAACAAAGTTGCATAATCGGAAAATTCCATGGAAGTCACTATTGAGTGGGAGGAGTAAGAACGGCTAGCTGTACAAAACGACAAAACTCATTCAAACCTAGACACGTTGCACGTCTTAGGAGCCTCCATTTGTTGCCACCAGACCTGAAACGACCCCCTTGATGTCGAGCCGTCTAAACTTTGCCCTCCCGAGTCTTTAATTTTGTCATTAACATTGCCGCCACAAATTACTGGAAAGAATCATTTTCATACAAATCTCTTACGGACAGAAAACTCTCACCAATGTTAATGGAGCATTTTAAGAACCCTTACCAAATCAAAATCCAATCCTAATCTCACATGCCGTTTATTCTCAAAACTTAAATTTGAATGGCTTAGTTTGGAAATAGGTTCTGGTTCTGGATTTGCGATTCAAACCATGTTTAAACCCAAACTTCACCGTCCGCATTTGACGTGGTTCAACAAAACAGTTACACACTCACGTGTCAACCGTTAATTAGGCTTTGAAATAATGAAAAAATGTGCTTTTTCTGACAACCTACGCAGTCTTCACCCTACATTAAAAGACACAAATATCTTGTCATGACAATTAAAACTGTCAGCCGCTGTGCAAAAGGGTATATGTTGCACGCTTCTCTCTCCCATCTCCTTCCTCCATTGTCACAGCCATTCATGCCTTGCACCTTAATATGTAAATTTGTTATGGAGCGACGACATCTTCCCAGGTCTAGCAGTAAGTTTCGCTCGCCTAGAAGGAAAGACAGCGCACACAAAGGAAAAAAATTCTTGCCCCGTCAACCGGTGTCATCATGCTTCCAGAGGCGCCATTCGTTGGGCTCCTGCTTGGGGGGCAACTGAAGCGACATGAACCCAGGGGCTAGCAGTGGATTTCACGCGCCTGGCATGCGAAACAGCGCGCTGAAACAAAATGAAAAACAGAGCGCAGTGGAAAAATAAAGGTGCAAAATATGTTTAATATATTCTTTATTTTTTATTTATACGTGCCACTATGTGGTAGTTCAATCAAAGGAACGGTCACATCACCCATAAACAAATTTGATTGGAGGGTGGGCTTGTATCAGGTCAAATAATATGGAAGCAGAAGCGTATATTATAACCTGGCAGGCTACGTGGTTAACAGGGCGCGCGGGATGTGTCTCGGGGTCCAGCTTTACATGAATACCTTGCACTCACCGTTGCTCAAGAAAAGTCTACATGAATGTACCACATGGAATGTGCACTATATTCTCAAAATTCCCTCGTCTCTCTAGAGAGTAAGGAAGGATAAGACGGGAGACCGGTCAAGGTATGAACAGTAACTAGCCGAATGCACAATTCTCAGTCCACAGTGCGAACAGAGACATCTGAGGGCTGCTTGTTGGCCATTACTGTGGTTATGAGGACAAAATTAGCAGATCCTTCCAACCTTTAAGTCTCGGTAGCCAATACCATAGAAGAGATTCTGACGTGTAGTCTCCGGTCAATATGAGAAACCACACCAAAACCGAATATACCTTTACACCTGTCCAGCACATTAGAGGATATCTCTAACCTGGAATATGCATGGAATACAACCAGCATTGGATGCTACCGGTCTTTAAGTTACGTACTCAGAAGAATCTCTAATAGTTTCATAAAATTCATAATTGCATAACCAATTATGACAGCCACCGCATTGCTATTTATGTGCTTACTCAGTCACAGGGCATCAGATTCACTATTATTGTATCTATGCATATGGGCTTATTTCAAGAAAAATTAAGATGGAGAGGATTTCCTGTTACGTATGGGATCTCTGGGGATATATACAAGAATAAAAAATCTTAAAACACTTTTTTGAGTTCCTCACCTGCACAAACAAGTTAAGAGGATTTTTAACTCTTTTCCAAAAGCATGTAATCTTAATACCTCTATATGCAAGTATGTATCTCTTGATATCTATGTAAGTAGCAAGTATGCCATATTGGTCCCAGAAGGAAGCTCTGATATCCGTGAAATCGATGGAGAACTAATTAAATACGTGGACTCAGTATCACTACAAAGATTCATAAGTCTGAAGTTCACTACAGGAAACGCCTTGAGCTTCAACTCTGCACTAGTTCTGGACAATTTAAAATTGCATCCAACTTTACATATTCTGAGCAAGTTGAAAGGACGTTGCTGAAGACTAAAAGCATTTATCAGGTGAAAACTAACCTCTATTAAATCTCATATAGAACTATTGATACAAACCATAGCGCCAAGGCTCACGTGCACAAGAGACGAGTGACAAGTCATACAACAAAATAACCAACCACACGGCATGCAAAGTCACACAAGAGATAGAGACAGACAGACAGAGAGAGATGGTTTGGGGTGGGGAGGAGCCATACCTTACCCTTTGAACTTTGCATGCCCAAGGTTTCATGTTTGTCTCAAATTCTTTCAGCAATTATGGCCACATTTCTTGGTGATATCTCTGGATCAAAAATAGGTAACACCAAAGCTTTCACTGAATGGCCTTGCTCCTGGAGGAATAATAATCTATCAAGCAGAAGAAAAGTTTCCAAAAGAGGCCCCAAAGTAGCTCGAAGAGACCAGTAAGGTCCTATGAGTTCCTGTATGTAATTGGTATAAAAATGAGTGCTTGTAAAAATTGCTTCCATCTTAAAAGTATTTTCACCCAACAAGACTAATGCAACTTTTTGAAAAAAAGCTACAGCCTAAAGACAGTTGAAGCAACCCACCATTTTCATGTATGCAACACACAAGTCAAGTAATCAAAGATGAGTGCTTTTCAAATAATCAAGCCCTACACAAATAGTTGGGATCCGTTTCAAGCAAACATTAAGTTCACATGAAGGTTGTAAACCATAGACTGGAAGTTGGGCAGTACTAACAGTAGCCTCAATTATATAGGGACATACAAGTAGTTGATGCCAATCTCAAGTACATGGAACTATATGTACACAAATAAAGTCAATTATAAAATTGAGTGCTTTTGCAGAAAATACTAATGAATGATGAGGGCTCTTTTTTTTTTTACCGCAGTTTCGTTTGTTTTTCCTCCCTTTTTCTTCCTCCTCTTGGAATGGTCGAAGAGTTTTTGTTTCAAAAAGTTAAATATGCTCCTATTCTAATATTAAAAAGGTATATGTTTCAGGAATTGAGGTGCAACCGCTTTAACTGGATGGCATACACGAGCACAAGCATGTAGTTAAAAAGAGAAACAAAGATGAATTAAAAAAATTGAAAAAATCCAGAAAGAGAAGCAATTTATCATAAAGAGACGGAGAGAGACACTGCCTCTGAAACACAAGAAGCAGCAAGACACTGGATCGTGAAAGTACATATTGGATTTCTCATCACCTTCCAATAATCATTCTCATGCTAACTGACTGAAAAGAAGATGCTCGAACCTTGACCAGGGTAACTGACAACCCTCAAGAGTTTCTAGTATTCCTCTTTCTCCATATGCACGACATCATGCCTAGGAACAGTTCAAATCTCTCCACCCCGTGATTTCCCAAGTTTTCCTTCCAACAAGTGAACAGTTCAGACACCATCCTAGACATTACTCACATCACCCAAAACACAAGCCACAAGATAATTGTAACAACAGTAAGCTATAAGCCTATAAATCCCTTTCTAGTCATAGGCATCAAGTGGGGATAACGATATGCATTTGAAAAGTGATAAATCAATTTATTTATGCAATAAAACTATATATATACTATGTGAGCAACTCTGAAATGATATAGGTTCCCAGAAAAGATGCAGCCCATATTTTTTTTTCTCCGATGAGTAATCACTTTGTTACAAATGCAATGGTCCTAGGAGATTTCCGTAACATACAACGTATGGCTCTGCTTCCTTCCATATTCCATAGAAATTCATGTCCTTCGAAGGTCTGAGACCAAGACGACATAATCCAGACTGGCTGAACTTTTCAAAAAGTGCATATGTGTCAACAGCTTTAGGCCCTTCACATCTGGTAGTCTTAATGAAGGAAATTCCATGCACCAAGGCATCTGTGTCTATTGCCAAGCCTGATTTTTCACCTGTGGCATAGATTAAATACGTAAACAGGTACTCCCTGTCAAAACAGTAATAAGGCCAACTATAAACATTCCCTCTGCTTATATCCATTGTGTTAAGCTAATGACTTCAGCCTCTTCTACTTTTGTCTTATAATTGCAATCTTGTTGACTTGTTCTCTTCATTTTTCCCTTTTTTAAGCCGTTCTGACATTATTTCCCCCCAGTAGTGTTTGGTGAGACTGCGAGAGCAAGAGGGGATGATCAATTTCAACACCCGTTCTGAAGACCTTTATAAAATACCGTACCCATTACTTACCTGTTTCTGGTTCTGTGGGACCTATGTCAGGGCAACTTCCTTCCATGTTTGAAGGCAAGCATGGATGTGTGATTTCTTTATGATGCAACGGAGACTCCACTTTCCTCTGTTGTCGGCGACGCAAAGCCTTTCCTTGACGACCAATGGAAGGATTTGTTCCCACAACTTTTGGGTAATATTTACAAAGAACCTTCGGGAGAAAAGTATAACATAATGTAATTTATGAAACAGACAATGTAGAACAAATTTACAAACCTAACATACAAAAGAAAGTTGCATTGTCTACACAAAATAGGAAAATAACCAAAAATATGTTCACATAAATAAAGAAGCAGAAAGGAACCTTTGTCTGAAGGTGTTTTCAATGGATGCTCGTGGCATCATTGTGGGATATTTTCTTATAAAAGACAGCCACATAATAAGAGAAAACTGCCAGCAAAGTAATTCCATTCACATAAATGCCACACTACCCTATGGATCATCAAGATCAAGGCTGTACAAAATTCCTAACGCAAACAAAAGGTGTGCGGAGAGATTGACTAAGTTAAAGTGACAGGTTTCCAAATAATAATAATAAAAAAAAGACACAGACAGGCAATTGAGAATAAAACTGAACATCATTCGAATCAGTTGAGAAAAATATTTACAGTATTTTATTACTGAAACTTCAAATTCTGTGTCTTTTTATCAAAATCATCGACTTGCAAGATTGTTTTACATATTTTCTTGCTTGAATGGAAGAAATTTCACACTCAAATAGTATAAAAATAAAGTAACCCTCCAAAGACCCTGAGGTCACACAGATGATAACACTGCCAATAAGATATCACTACCAGAAAATGTCAAAAACCACTACGATTTTCTCACACATACAGAGAGGAAGCTAGGTAGCAAAAACGCAACGAGAATTCAAAACCAACTGTCATTCACAATAGGAAGATATCATACCACATAACAACAATAACTATCCAACTAAAAAACATAATTATAAAAACAAAACAAAAAGTGTAGCTATTGTGTACCATCTGGAAAGCAGCACGGAAAGAATGCAACTCGAAATTATGAAGGCCGGCATCTTTTTCTAGGCTTCTCCATCTCTCTGCACTCTAATATGATAAATCAAGGTCATGAGTTTATCTTCGCATGGCCAGAGTAAAATACAACAGAGGAGCATCAATAGACATAATCATGCGCTAAAATGGAAGAGAGAGTTAAAATCTTCAGTTGGTATAGTTTTAATATACATTGAAGGGCTAACACAGAGGGAGATGACTCCATATTAATTTCAAATGATCACCTGTTCAAGAGCACCTTGATACAACCAGCAATAGCTTGCGAGGTTGAAGGGTAAAACCTTGGCAGCATAGATACAAGTGCCAGAGATGGGTAAAGTTTATTCATGTAGAGTGGGGCAGATTTATTGGAGGCTAAAAATACATAAAGTTAAGGATCTTAGTGTTACTAAAAGGACAATGGAGAGCATAACAGGTGGTGGAGAAACAAAAAGAAAACTCAAGATCTTAGGTTGCTGTTCAGAACTGCGAACACGAGAACAGTGTCGGTAATTCAGTGTTGTTTGGAGCAATTTCATTGACGGGTATTTGGGGCTTCTAGGATTTGGATCTTTAGAGAAAGATGGAAACACAATTCAGATATGGAATTTTTCCGGAATTGGATTGATATTGGTGAAATATAATTAAAAGAAAAACAAAAGTATAGCAAAGAAGATAGATCTAGGAATCACACCTAGTGTTTCAGAGCTAAACATATAGGATTCCCCCAGCATTATACATCTGCAAAGGATTGTGTCACACAACCCTGAAGAGAATAATTGAAGCAAAACTTTGAAGGAATCTTCTGCTGAACTACATTAAAACTCTCTCAAAGGCTATGCCTAGTCGTTATCCGACAAAGCCTAGACTAAGATTCCTTAATAAAATGGAGAATTAATTAAACGAACTCCTAAGCCAAGTAAGACACTACGAAGACAAATTTCTGACCCCAAAAACATCAAAGGAGACTCATGCACCCCTGGTACAGCATAACAGGACAATGGAGAGCATAAAAGGTGGTGGAGAAACAAAAAGAAAACTCAAGATCTTAGGTTGCTGTTCAGAACTGAGAGCACGAGAACAGTGTCGGTAATTCGGTGTTGTTTGGAGCAATTTCATTGACGGGTATTTGGGGCTTCTAGGATTTGGATCTTTAGAGAAAGATGGAAACACAATTCAGATATGGATTTTTTCCGGAATTGGATTGACATTGGTGAAATATAATTAAAAGAAAAACAAAAGTATAGCAAAGAAGATAGATCTAGGAATCACACCTAGTGTTTCAGAGCTAAACATATAGGATTCCCCCAGCATTATACATCTGTGAAGGATTGTGTCACACAACCCTGAAGAGAATAATCGAAGCAAAACTTTGAAGGAATCTTCTGCTGAACTACATTAAAACTCTCTCAAAGGATATGCCTAGTCGTTATCCGACAAAGCCTAGACTAAGATTCCTTAATAAAATGGAGAATTAATTAAACGAACTCCTAAGCCAAGTAAGACACTACGAAGACAAATTTCTGACCCCAAAAACATCAAAGGAGACTCATGCACCCTGGTACAGCCCCCCCCCCCCCCCCCCCAAATTCTGGAAAGTCCCAGAAATAAAATTTGAAAACTCAAGAAACACCAAACAATACTAACCTAGAAGCTTCTAAAGGAAAATTATATATAAATATTTGAACAAAAATGGCACTCAGCGGTATCTCAAGTAGCCTAGGAAGGATGACAGTGATGTTGCATATAAATCTAGACCATATTTTTTAATTACTTAGATCTTGGTTTTCTGAGAGTTTTATGGGAGCTATATAATTCTCCTCTGGTTGGAGAAAACCTGTCTTTAAGTTTTGAAGTGCCTTACCTTAATCACAGGTAATGGGTATGATTCATTTTTCAACCATGCCATTGAACTTGTCAGGTATGACAAAATCAAAGTTGGAGTTGTTGCTTGTGTAGAGTGTCAGCAAAATTATTTGTAAGTCCAATTGTAAGGGTGTTCCCATTCTAGTCAATCTTGTTTTACTTTGCATTAAAATTTCCAAGCTCTGTTTGCATGACATGGTAGACACCCCTGCCTGCATCTCTTTAATCTCCACTATCTCACACTATCTTCTTTTGATTCAACTCTTACTTGATATAGGATAATGCGTGAAGCTGGATGAGATGTTTTGGGCAGAATTAGATGACCTCCATTAAAAACATTATCCCTCTCTTCATCTACTTGATTCTTCCTCATTTTGGTTGCTTTAATTTTTTTTTCATTACAATAACACACTTGCATTCATGATAATTTCTATGAAATTGCTCTAGTAAATGAAAGAAAACAAGAAAAGCGGATACAGGCATACCTGGCAAGCGAGATCACGTGAACTTTTTCCAAGTGGAAAGCCAGCAGACTTAACACCCCTACTCAATGGAAATCCACAATGAATTTCTGTGTTGTCGGTTTCTTCTTCAGACAATAAATTGTAACAGCAGCCAATGCTAACAACAGCTTTAACTTCTTTGCACTCCAAAAAGGTCCTGATCCAACAAAGATAAACAGTCCTTATTCAACACTGCAAATTAATAGGAAAAGAGAGAACAAATAAAGAATTTTTCAAAAGAATTAGAGCAGTATACATGAAGTGGAGACATAAGTCTAAAGCATTACATGCTTATAAAGGAAATTAGTTTAGGATTGTTCTGAGACTGGTTATGCTTAATGGCACAAAATGTGCTCCTTTTTAGGTGACTTTTTAAAGGAATGGTGTAGGGTGGGTTTTCAGTGCTTACAGCAGGTCTCCTTTGAGGAGAGCCCATTTCTGTCTCTTGGGGTTTAGTTTTGATTACATGACCATTGTTATTGCATCATCTTACAAGGGAACTTGTTTTCTTATGGCTAATATTACAGTCTTTAGTACTGCTATTGTTCATTTAGGTTGTAGTTAATTGCGTTGTGATGCTTGTGCAATATGTAACTTACTATGTTATGGAGAGGTAAATTTCCTATTGCAAGCTCAATTGTTTTACCGTAAAAGTAAAACCCCTATTTTGTAGAAAGAGAGATAAATTCATATCTTGATTAAACTATCAATAATTTCAAACGCGATCTCTCTTTCTACGCTTTTTCCCTTTGCTATACTACTGAGTGAAAGAATACCACTAGACGATGCACCAACTTATGATGTGCCCCGTGCCCCCAACTCAAATAGAAAGGAGAATCTAGGACATAACATTGACATATAGCAATACCAAACTTCAGCTTCAGATAACCATGCAAATTCTTAAAGCATTTCCCCGATAATTTCCTCTAAACCTGGTTTTGGACATTGAAGTGCTCCTTGCTTTGAAAATAGGATTTCACAATTTGCTTCATTATCAGACTAAGATTAAGAGCCATATTTGCTATGTTCCTTTAAAATCTGATATTCCTGATCCTAAAGTTATTGCATGCCGCTTCCACCATCACCAGGAACATGGAGCAAATATAATATGCATTGAATTTAAACTACAGATAGATTTTAAAACATGTTTTGGCACTAACTTTAGCATTGTCACTGAAAGATCCCCACAAGCATGAAGTCCAGCGAGAACCAATGACTTATCACACTTTTCATCACACAGAATTTTCAGTTTTTCTCCAATCAGTTCTGTGTGGTCTTTGTCAATCGATCCCACCTGCTCAGCATCACCTTTCTGAGGAGATATGCCAGTCAAGGTTTTCAACATGTCAATGGACATTACACGGCATGTGATTGTCTTAGGCACACTGAAACTCCAGTTTTCTGATCTAATAGACATGTTGAATAAAACAAAAAACAAAAAAAAATTGCTGTCAAGAAGTGAGTGGCATGAAAACTGACATCATAAAGCTAGAGAATAGTGTACTAGATGACAACACACGCCAGGTAGCAACACCAAGGAAGACATCTTATCCTCTTCCATAAACAAATGATTGTCAACCAGATAATAACAGATGGTAAATCAATCAAGCCAACGGAATATCTTCTGACACCTGCTTGATTTTTAATAAGATTTGATGATGCACAAACTGTATCATTTAGCACAACGACATAAATTTCTTCCCATTTCTGTGTTGAAAAAAATATTACAGTTAACAGTTTTATATCTTAAAATATAGGGATAAATACACTTTACACCCTCTGTCAAAATTTTCTGTTATCTTAGAGGGAAAATGGTTTTTAGACATACAAAATGATGATTTTAACCCCATAAAATACCACCGCAAAAAAAAGTGTAGGGGTAAAATCGTAATTTTACATGCACAAAAGCGTCATTAAAACCAAATGTTTAGTTCATCGAGGCACAAAGTCCCAGTAGGAGATATCAACTGAAGTTTCCATTTCTTAACATGACACACATATCGACTCCCCCTGTAATGCAAGGATGGTACCATAGACTTCCCAATTCCAGGAAGTCTGAAGAATAGAAAATAAAAAAGGCGTGGAAAAAGGAAAGAACAAATAAGATAACAAAACTACATGAAAAATGAAATAAAATAGTAAAGGAAAAGAACGGGAATACAAAGACGACAAAATTGTATAGATCCCGTACTTAGCTTTACGCATCTGAGCTGCATAATGTTTCTTTATTCGCTCTGCACGTGCACCCGTGACCCTTCCATGGTGAGAACATGCGTCAATCGCAACTACAGAGCGTTGGTATTCAAAAGAAAGTACTTGTGCGAGATAACCCTAGACGAACAATATATGTAAGGATGCTGAAATACACGAACTAAGGACATAAAATTTAAGTTTTAACCAAATTCAATGAAAAATACAAGTGAAGATGGTATTGAGATATTGGAAGTAGAGTCAAATCCAGCTTCTACCAGATAAAACCAGATGCAGAAGAAAGTGAGGGCACACCTGGCCTGCACCAACATCAACGATGGTATGAGCTCTTACACTGTCAGCGATTGAACTAACAACAGCCGAAAGAACTTCTACCTGTTATCAAGGTTAATACAATTAATAATGTAACCACAGATCATATTCAAAACTCAAAGATGAGAACAATTGTAAGACAAAGAAAAATACAAAGGGACCTACTTCATGTTTTTTCTTCATATTCATGCCCTGAGCAAGAACGCTATTTAATGAAACCATGTGCAGGCTAGGTAATGCCTGCATGAAATTGAAAGTACATCTAAGTTGAGTGTCTTATCCAATATTCGCATAACACATAGAAAGCAAAAAGGGATAATGGCATAAGCAAAGCATCAAGAAAATAAAGTTACGGAGCAAATCCAACCCTTCAATGAAGTGTTTAAGTAATTGCTTCTTCCAAGAAAAGTTTAGCAACAAGGAAAAAGAACAGCAAACAGAAACATATTAAGAAGAGAATAGCTATGAAGGCTTATCTTTAGAAAAAAACTACAAAACTTCTACATTTGTGTGGAAACTTTAGCCAGCACATGCTGACACTTTTCTACGAAATCAAAGGAACAAAAGCAAATTTGCTGAAATCTACAATTTTTCCTACTGCAACTAGGGAATAGTATCCATTTACCATTGCCTACTTTCACCAATTGACGTAAATTTGATCTTCTTGAATACTTTGTGGAATCATTTTGTTGTCCAGTAGCTCATAGATGTGAAATAAGAAAACTAATATAACTACCACTATTCTTTTATGAAGCTTCATATCACTCACCCCTGATTAGTTTAAGAATTTTTAGGTGAGCTATTTTAACATGCTTCGTATAGAAAAAACACGAGCTAAACGAGGGACAATTATCTAGTCAAAAGGTAAAAAAGATGTGCATCATACTTGAGCACAAACCGTATTAAGGATGGTAAGTTACCCTTTCTCTCTGTATGATTTGATGAATCTACAACCTACCACAACCGCAAGCCCCACCTAAGTATTGTACCACTTAAGACTAGGAACTAATTGCACAAATGCAAAACGGTTAGAGAACGGTAAGTCTGCGCTCGATAATTTATCACTCTGTCAAAACCACAAAATAAAATAATACTGAAAATGATTTTTTCACAGGTAAGAAAAAACTCGTGCACCCTTAATGGATTGAACCACAGGGCCTTACATCCCCTTTTTTTATGCAGGAAGGGAGATGTACAATTGGTACAAAGACGGTTGGCAAATAAGTGTAAATATAGGAAAGTCTACATACAAGTTAATACAAACAAAAATGTCAGCGGCTGGTTAAAAATATCATACCGTGTGCAGGTCTGCCGGCTCTCTTGGAAAAACAAGAGACCTCAAATTTAGGACAAAATCCTTCAGCGAAGCAGGCCAGTGATCCTACCACCGAAGAAAAATAAGAATACATAAAACTAGCAGACAAGCGCAGAGTCATTGAACTCAACCAATTGTGAATATCACGGCAATCCATTGATTCGCATAATTAAAGACCACTACGGACACAAGAAATATGTCAGACTCGCACGGAATTTTTATTCCGAATAAATGGCATAAACGGTGGATTTCATTCCAGGAAAGCCACGGAACTAAAATTAATTCGAAAGAATAAGGCAAAATTCATATTAAGAAGGGAAAACCTGGACCACTCCAGAAGGAATGAGGAGAAGGTTCTCTACAGGTTCGTTCCGCAGACAATCCATCCATTCTTCATCAACAGCTTCCCACAGTCTATCCTGATAACATCAACATAATCATTACGGTCGTAATTTGTCTGATAGAGTCAGGAAGTATAACCAATCATCCCCAATGTGGTTGGCGAGGAAATTAAAAGGAAAACATGGGACCTTGAAGAAATTGACGACGTGAGCGTGCATCAAGAAGGTATAAGGCCTGAGGAAGTCGACGATGGCGTTGATCCATTGGAGGGTCTGTGCAGCAGTGTCGCACGAGTACTTGCAAGTACTCCCGCTCATTGTCAGCGAGGGCGAGGACGAGGGTGCTGGGGAGACGATACGACTGCGTCCCACCCAACTTGAATTGAACTTCTTTCTCGTGATAGTGTTTTATCTGAGTCCTTTTTTTTCTAAGCTTATCTGCGAGTCCTTTAATTTTGTTTTGGTTTACATTGACAAATGACAATCACAAATTACAACGTTCTCCACGGCCCACATAACTTACCTTGGCTTGACAACCGTCAAAATTCCTTTTTGTTTTATATACTAAAGGATAAACGTGGGCAACATTTCATTTCATAACCTCTCTCCATATTCCCACAGCTACACAAATAGGAATATAAGCATAGATTTAGTTTAATTTTTTTTTAAAAAAATACTAAGAGTTTCTTTTTTATAATAACAGTAAATTTTTTAAAAAAATATTATGACTAGAAAAATAGAGATCTTCTGTAATTTTCTACAATAATTATAAGATGTAAATTAAATATAGATAGATGAGAGATAAAAATAAAAATAAATTTCGATGTATGTTTAATAAAAATAAAAATAAAATTTTATTTAACAAAAACGCCATGTTAAATAGGAAAACAAAAAACAAAGGGAGAGAGCCAGCCGGGCCTACTGGCCTAGCTTGAATGCAAATTCAGAGATCCGGGTTTTATAAATATATACTCCAAAGTATGCCTCGACTGCATTCCCTCACCCCTGCACTACTATCCACACAGCTCTTTCAAGCCTCTTAACTCTCTTTCAAACCATAGAACAGTACCAACAAAACCTCTTCCCCTCTCTCACCCCTCCCCCCTCCTCCCTCCTCTCTCTTTCCAGCAATGTGATTCAGCAAAACTTGAAGTACGTCGTTGGAAATGGCTTCTGCATGCGTCAACAATATTGGCTTGTCACCGGAGAGCTTTCTCGACTGCTCTCCTGCGACCTACCCTCCGTACGGCTGGCGTAGCCCTCGCATCTCTTTCAGTCGCGATGATGACTCGTCCAAGCTCGCTGGACTTAAACCTTCACCTCCAGTTGCCGATGACCCGACGGATAAGCCAGATCCGGAAGCTCCAGCCGGAGATTTTGAGTTCAGGCTCGAAGATCCGGTGACGATGCTTCCCGCCGACGAGCTCTTCTTTGACGGAAAGCTTGTACCTCTGCAGTTATCTTTGGTCAAACCGTCGGTCAACGAGCCAACCACCTCGTCGGAAATCAGGTCGCCGGAGTCTGCCAAGTTCCGCCGGAGAACCGAAATATCCGGTACGGATCCTTACCTGTTCTCTCCTAAAGCTCCGAGGTGCTCTAGTCGTTGGAAGGAGCTTTTGGGGCTGAAGAAGCTTTACCAGAACGCTAACACCAAAACTGAGACCCAAAAGACAACCTCTTCGAGCACTAACCCAAAGTCCCTGAAGCATCTTCTCCACAGGAACTCAAAATCCTCGTCGTCTTCCTCTGACGCTTCACTGAGACTTCCATTGTTGAAGGACTCGGACTGTGAATCTGTTTCCATCTCCTCCCGTCTGTCTCTTTCGTCCTCGTCCTCGGGTCACGAACACGAAGATCTCCCTAGACTCTCACTGGACTCTGACAAACCAAAGCCAAATCCTATTTCCCTTCACCGGAATCCGAACAACCCACCGAGGATGAGAATGGTGAAGCACAGGGCAAAATCGTTCGAAAATAATCCAAACCCGACGAGGGTGGGACGGAGCCCGATGAGGAGGCCAGCCGGGGAGCAATCCGGCAGTGTTGGGACCGCAGGAGTCTCGGTGGACAGTCCAAGAATGAACTCATCGGGGAAGATAGTGTTTCAGAGCTTGGAGCGGAGCTCGAGCAGTCCGAGTAGCTTCAACGGTGGACCCAGGACGTTTAAGCACAGGGGAATGGAGCGCTCCTACTCTGCCAACGTGAGGGTCACTCCGGTTATCAATGTTCCGGTTTGTTCGCTCCGTGGATCGTCGAAGTCTGTCTCAGTGTTTGCTTTCGGCCAACTGTTCTCGTCGCCGCAGAAAAGAGAAGGTAATAGCACCGGGGGAAGTAACAGAAGCTCGAACAATCACAGCAGGAATCGCACCGATCGAACTTGACTGATCACAAAGAGGGAGGGTAAAACATTTGGAAACCAATTTCTGTTATGGCCGTTTTTTCTTTTCTTTCTTTTCCGTTATCGTTTGCGTTTCGAAGCAAACACCGCATGAAATTGCTGGTCTTCTGGGGTTTGGTCAGCTAATTTCCCTTTTTATTTTTTTCTTTGTACTGATTTTGGGTCTTGTAAATATGCGGGGATTTTCTATCTTGTTGGTCACTCTGGTTTTTTTCCTCTCTAACTTTAATGGTAAAAGCTTTTAAGCTATGAAGTAGGAAGTAGGATTTCCAGGATCTCCGGTGCTTGCTCTTGTTCTGTTCTTTGATCTGAAAGATATTCGAATCTCTGTTAATTTTTCCTTCTTCTGTTCATCAGCCCCTGACTGTGATGTGAAATTTGTTTGTTTGTAGCACGCACTTTTCGTTTTTCCTATTATTTTTACGTGGAAGGAGATTCGCTTGCGAAATACTCCCGACGTACCTGAAAGGCGAGGGAGAGGATTATTCTAATGATGCCTAGCATGTTGGGCCTTATCTAATCTGTCTCTTTCCATGAGTTTTAATTTGTACTTTTTAATTTTGGTGGTTTGTTGTCTACTGTGGGAGTCATGGGAAATGATGCCAAGATTCAAACAGTTGTTTCAGAAGCGCCAGCTCTGCTGAATAGTATTTTTGCACGTCAGTCTGATCTCCTTACGCCCTTTTCTTTAATTTTCTGTTGGTTCTAACTTATCCAACCCTTCTTGTGTGGTCGGTGTGGACCACGTGTGATTCCGTTGTTAGGATTAAATAAAATACGTATAACCAAGTTTTATATAGAAAATATATGCTGTAGTACAAAAACAAAGATACATTGATTATGTTAAATTCAGTAATATTTCTTAAATCTGATTGAATAAACCGGATTAATTAGGGGGGGCAAGATTTCCTTGTGAGTTCGTTGATTGGCAGAGACCAGGGTGATGTTCGTTTTGAGAAAAAATGTAGGATTTTAGAGAAGTTGTGAATTTTTATGTTGAATAGTGTTTTATTGGTGTTTGTGTAAAGTGGAGAGAAAAATGATTTGATGTAATTGTTTAATAAAAAAGTATTGGAATTATGTGAAAAAATATAGAGAGATAAAATTTATGTTGAATACAAAATTAAAAAGTTGTTGGAGATTGTGTAAAATGTATTGATTTTTGTGTTTAAATTCTGAATATGTTCGGTGATAAAATTGTGAATATAATTAGAATCCTGAAAAATTGGTGAAAACGAACATACCCCAGAGTGTATAACGAAAATGGCCAGCTAGGCTGTCTGGATCGAAAGATGCTTTTAACCCAGCTGGCCTATAAGCTTTGCGTGACCGAACCGGAGGCAAAGAAGCCCATGTGCGAGATAATTAGCCATATTTCTTTTTTGTCGTTGTCCGCAGGTCCGTGTCCCATCTCCACCCCCTGCCGCCTGCGCATGTTAAGAAAACACGCCCAGCTCAGGCCTCCTAATCCCCTTCTATAAGTTGTATTTTACCCCGGACTTCGATGCTTAGGGCAAATTCTCACTGCCCAAACATGAAGGAGCACAAAATTGTTGGGGGTCTGAGCTGTTAATCGAGGGACCGGACCAATCAGTTTTGTCCCACTTGTATTTCGTTAATAGCGCTGTCACGGATCACAGAAGTTTGTCCACCCTTTTCCTATATGGGCAATTCTGTACTTTTGAGCATGTCCTGTCCTTTGTGACTTTTCAATTTACTATATTTTCTTCCCGAAGAAAGTAAACAAAAGTTGAAATGCTTTTGATAAACACGGAATATTCAGTGCGTTTCGAACACCAATAAGCGAATTGTGCCATGAATTCGGTGCAGCTTTTTGTCTCGATTAAAGTCCAAACTACTTCCATTAAAAGTTTTGGATGGCTGACTCGGTTCGCTTTATTTGGAGATAAATCAGCCGGAAAGTTTAATGGGAAAATTAATTTAAAGGAGAGGAAATAAAAGTTTAATTATCTTACCGGTCCTTGTATTATTTGACTTTTACAAAATAGTTAATGTAGTATATTTTTTAACAAAATAATCTTTGTGGTATAGTTTTGAGACAAATTAATCTATGTAGTATGACTTTCAACAAAATAATCCTTGTGGTATAGTTTTGAGATAAATTAGTCCCTCCATCTAACTGCCGGAAGAGTGTTGTACATGACACGTCAGCATCATTCACGCGATGACACGTGTTTTGTAATATTAGCATCCAAATCAAGAGTGATATACTTTCTTTTAGCTCGTAGAATTAGTCTGAGCCTCAACCTCATACTTGATTGGTTCGATTCAGGACGGCTGCTGACGTGTCAACACATGAATATAAAGTTAAGTGGATAACGACAGTTGAACGAAGAGACTAATTTGTCTCAAAACTATACCACAATGACTATTTTATTGAAATCTATACTACAGAGACTATTTTGTAAAAATCGAATACCACGTGTAAGTCGAAAATAAATATAGCAAAAAAATAATAATAACTAGCTTCTAACGGCTATATTTAATGTTTATTTTTAGGATGTGATATCTAATGCAATACATCAACAAAGAGGCGGACCTAGGGGGCTGGAAAAATGGAAAAACGTGCCGATGGGCAGTCTCTGGGTGGTTTCCCCCAACGGCCCCTAAATTTTATCCTAATTTATAATACCCGGCCGGTTGCTGATCTGTTAAAGTGAGTGATCGAAAAGGGATGGCCAGGTCTTCCGGTGTGTGGGGCAAAGGAAAGAGAGTGCCAAAATGTAATGGCTTTTTCCGTCGTTATCGAGGAGGTTCACAAAGCCCCTCAGATTCACAGCCACTCAGCCAGGTCACAGATCTTTTGAACGAGCACACTTCGTACGCAGTGGTGCGTGTGGGGGCATGTGAACAAGCGAACTACTTAAAAAAAAAAAAAAAAAAAGAACAAGCGAACTACTTGAGGTCACATCACCGTATCTACTCCAAGTCCACAAGAGGGGGGACCGGCTTGATTGCTTTCTCGTCGCTTATCAGATGATTTAAAGGAAAGAGTACCGATGGGTTTAGAGTACGTACCCTGATGATCAGCTGCCCAAAATATCTGGCTAGCGTGGTGACATGCAGTGCCGGAACAGGGGTTTCAGAACTGAGATAATTTTAAAAGATAATTGTACGTAGTTACGTCCTTTTCTCTTCGTTGTAAACAGTAGCAAGCGAAGTCCAAACTCAGCGCAAATTAATTGAAGGGATCTCAAGAATTTCCATGAATCTGCGTGACTTCCAATTAAATTATATGTTTTCGATTAGATTAATCTTATTTTGCAAGAGGAATTCCTAATATATAGCTTTGCCTGCGATTTAATAAGGCGTGGAAATTTCTATTGTATCCATATATACTCTTGTTCAAAGCTGTATGAGTTTTGGAGCTTCGAAGGCATTAATACTTCTGAAAGGTACGTACAGGGACTAACATGGGCAGTTCATATGTGACGGACTCCTTAATTGGAGATATCGAACGCATGGACAATGGGTTCCGAATGTTCAATATTTACTATGGCTGTGTTTTAGCGTGACGATGGATAAAGGAAAGAGCACTGTTGCGTTCTGCATGAGCAGCTTGGCCGCGCTAACTTTTCTGCTGCTGTGTGTTGGCCGGGCAGTGCTGTTGCTTTCTTTGATGACCCGAGTAGCGTGCTTTTTCTCAAGTTCGGCTGCGCTAGCTGCATCGTGCTGCTTAACCACTAGTCAGATTTACATGCGGTTTTTGTGGGTCTAGCAGTACTACTTCTTGTTCTGTTAGGATTAGAATTAGGGGTTTGGTTGTTTGTAGGAAAGTGAAGATAGAAGTTAGAAAGGTTAGTATGAAGCACTTCTCTCCAAATGCACTAGATAGAATAATTTTCCTTTCTTTTTAGCTTCAACTATTACAAAACTTTACCCCATGAAGGGTATTTATAGGTGGGTGGAAGATATTTCTAGAACAACCCATTAATCTTACTCTTTCTAGATTGTCCTTGCATCTTCTTAGGTAGATTATACATGAATACTCTAGAACATTATACAAGGTACATGTACTAGAACATTGTAGAATAGTGTAGAACATGTATGTTTTACATGCGGTTTTTGTGGGTCTAGCAGTACTACTTCTTGTTCTGTTAGGATTAGAATTAGGGGTTTGGTTGTTTGTAGGAAAGTGAAGATAGAAGTTAGAAAGGTTAGTATGAAGTACTTCTCTCCAAATGCACTAGAAAGAATAATTTTCCTTTCTTTTTAGCTTCAACTATTACAAAACTTTACCCCATGAAGGGTATAGAACATACATGTTCTACACTATTCTACAATGTTCTAGTACATGTACCTTGTATAATGTTCTAGAGTATTCATGTATAATCTACCTAAGAAGATGCAAGGACAATCTAGAAAGAGTAAGATTAATGGGTTGTTCTAGAAATATCTTCCACCCACCTATAAATACCCTTCATGGGGTAAAGTTTTGTAATAGTTGAAGCTAAAAAGAAAGGAAAATTATTCTATCTAATGCATTTGGAGAGAAGTGCTTCATACTAACCTTTCTAACTTCTATCTTCACTTTCCTACAAACAACCAAACCCCTAATTCTAATCCTAACAGAACAAGAAGTAGTACTGCTAGACCCACAAAAACCGCATGTAAATCTGACTAGTGGTTAAGCAGCACGATGCAGCTAGCGCAGCCGAACTTGAGAAAAAGCACGCTACTCGGGTCATCAAAGAAAGCAACAGCACTGCTCGGCCAACACACAGCAGCAGAAAAGTTAGCGCGGCCAAGCTGCTCATGCAGAACGCAACAGTGCTCTTTCCTTTTTCCTAGATTGTCCTTGCATCTTCTTAGGTAGATTATACATGAATACTCTAGAACATTATACAAGGTACATGTACTAGAACATTGTAGAATAGTGTAGAACATGTATGATCATTCTAGAACATTCTAGAAGGTATACATTCTAGAACATTCATGGATATTCTAGAAGGTATATGTACTAGAATATTCTAGAACATGTGTGAACATTCTAGAACATTCTAGAAATGCATCACCATTTAATACTCCTCCTTGATGCATTTTTCGGAAACTCCTAGCATGCTCCGCAAAAGCTGAAATTTTCCTCTTGGAAGTGCCTTTGTGAAAATATCTGCTAGTTGTTCTTCAGTACTGCAATACTTCAACTCAATATCCCCACTTGCTTCTACTTCTCTTAGAAAATGATACTTGATGGCGATATGCTTTGTCCGACTAAAATGTACCGGATTTTTCGCTATCGCAATGGCGGACTTGCTATCACAATATATTTCTGTAGGACCTTTTTGGTGCTCTCTCATATCCTCCAGAATTCTTCTTAACCATATGGCTTGACTAGCTGCTCCAGCCGCTGCTACGTACTCAGCTTCTGCGGATGATTGTGCCACGAAATCTTGCTTCTTTGATCCCCATGAAAAGATTCCTATGCCAAACTTGAATGCATAGTCTGAAGTGATTTTCCTATCATCTACAGATCCTGCCCAATCACTATCAGTGTATCTAATAAGGTTTGATATCGAAGTTGGTTTATACCATATGCCAAAGTTTACTGTTCCTTGCAAGTATCTGAGGAGTCTCTTTGCTGAGCCATAGTGTACTTGGCTTGGGCTTGCCATGAATCTGGACAACAGGCTCGTAGCATACATAATATCTGGCCTTGTGGTAGTCAAATAAAGCAAACTCCCAATTAAGCTCCTATATGTGGACGCATCTGCTGGCTTCGCCCCATCTTCTTTCCTTAGCTTCTCATTTGGAACTAAGGGAGTAGCCACAGTCTTACACTCATACATCTTGAATTTTTTCAATAAATCTTGGACATATTTTTTCTGTGATATGAAGATACCTGTTTCTTCTTGGCTTATCTCCATACCAAGAAAGTAGTTCATCAATCCTAAATCACTCATTTCAAATGCAATCATCATGTCTTTCTTAAATGCTTCAATCAGCTTTGAATTATTTCCAGTGACAATCAAATCATCAACATAAAGAGAGATGATAAGAACGTCGATGTTACCTTGTGATTTGACGTAAAGTGTTGGCTCACTTTTGCTCCTCTTTAACCCTTGATCAATGAAATATCCATCAATCTTACTGTACCAGGCTCGAGGTGCTTGCTTAAGTCCATACAAAGCTTTCTTCAAGCGTAAAACTTTTCCTTCCTCCTCCATAAATCCTTCTGGTTGTTCAACGTATACTTCTTCATTTAGGACTCCATTTAGGAAAGCGGACTTCACATCAAGTTGGAAAATCTTCCACCTCTTCTGAGCTGCAAGGGCAACAAGAGCTCTAATGGTATCAAGCCGAGCTACGGGAGCAAAAGTCTCACTGTAATCAATACCTGGTTGTTGAGCATAACCCTTAGCAACAAGTCTTGCCTTGTGTTTTTGTACTGAGCCATCAGGATTCAACTTGGTCTTATAAACCCATTTGACTCCAATTACTTCCTTGTTGGTTGGACGATCAACCAACTCCCAAGTGTTATTTTTCTCGATCATTTTAATCTCCTCCTCCATGGCTTTGACCCAAACTTCTTCTTTTGATGCTTCTGCAAAATTTTGTGGCTCCAAAGTAGTGAAGTTACAAGTTTCATAAATATCGCTTAAGGTCCTTACCCTTAGTGGTGGAGTTTCGGGGGAAGAGACTTCTTCTCCTGGAGCTCTTGATCTCACGGAGGATGCTGGAGATGAGGATGGAGTCGACATTTGACTTTCTTCTCGAGGTTCTTCTTGTTGTTGTCTACTTGAGTGGACAACTTCTGCTGGTATAGTCACACTTCTTTCCTTTTCATCTACTTCCCAGCTCCATGCAGCTTGCTCGTCGAACTCCACATCACGACTGGTAACAAGCTTCTTTGTTTGCAGATTGTAAACTCTATAACCTTTTGACTGGGAGCTATAACCAAGGAAGATACCTTTTTTTGTCTTGTCTTCTAGCTTGTGTCTTTTTACTGAGGGAATATGGATGTAGCAAATACATCCAAACACCCTGAGATGTTTTGCTGAAGGATTCTTTCCGCTCCAAGCTTCAATTGGAGTCTTGTTAGGAACAACTTTTGTTGGACATCTATTTAGCAGGTAGACTGAGGTATAGACTGCCTCTGCCCAAAACATCTTTGACAATCCCTTCTCAGCTAGCATAGATCTGGCCATCTCCATGACCGTTCTATTTTTTCGTTTAGAGACACCATTTTGTTGCGGAGTGTAGGCAATGGTTAGTTGGTACTCTATGCCTTCATCTTCACAAAACTTGTCGAATTCTTTGGAGTTGTACTCCGTACCTCGATCACTTCTCAGCTTCTTTATTTTGTGGTCACTTTGTTTCTCAACAAAATTTTTGAATCTTTTAAAAATTCCAAATACCTCTGATTTTTCTTGAAAGAAATATACCCAAGTCATTCTTGTATAATCATCAATAAAGAGAATGAAGTACCTGTTTTGACTCAGGGAAGGTGTTCGCATTGAGCCACATACATCGGTGTGGACAAGCTCCAGAATTTCCTTGGCTCTCCATGCATTTTCTGTTGGAAATGGTTGTCTGTGCTGCTTCCCGAGCATACAGCCTTCACAGACACCAACTCTTTCTTCTATGAGAGGAAAATCTCTCATCATATTTTTCTGATGAAGTAATCTCAACGAATTGAGATTGAAATGACCAAACCTTCGAGGCCATAAGCTTGTTTTATCAGATTGGGCCACCATAGCATTCTCTCTTGGGTATTGTCAGTGAACAGGAAAGTTTCTATTTCTTCCCATCTTCACTTCGGCAATTTCTTGATTATTTTTCAAATCATATATTTGGCAAACATTTTTCTCAAAATGTAAAGAATATACATTCTCCATCATTTGACCAACGCTTAGTAAATTTTGATCAAGACTAGGAACAATGAGAACGTCTTTAATAAATCTCGTACATTTTTTTTGTTTCAATAGCAACAGTACCTTTGCCTTTTGTCTCCACCAATTCTTCATTCCCCATCTTGACCTTTGTCTTGATAGAGGTGTCTAAGTTGCAAAAAACACTCTCTTTGGAAGTCATGTGATTGTTGCATCCACTATCAATGTACCAAGCATCCTTTCTCTCCTCCATAGCGGATTGACATGCATAGAATAGATGCTCATTTTCTTCTTTATCTTCAGAATAATTGGCCTGATGGTTGTTTTTGTACCGGCAATATTTTTCAATATGCCCGAACTTCTTGCAATTTCTGCATTGTGACTTTTCTCGATGATAACAATCTTTCTCCAAATGGTTGGTCTTCTTGCATGTTTTGCATGGTGGATAGTCACCTTTCGTCTCCTTGCTTTTAGAGGTTCCTTCTTTTTGAAACTTGAACCCTCCTCTTGAGTTTCCTCCATCTCTTGATTTCTTGCCTTTCACACTGAGTTTAGATTGAAAAGCGCTCTCTAGTGAACCTTCATGTCGCCGATTCAATCTTTGCTCATGTGCTTGTAGGGAGCCCATCAACTCTGTAATCGACATTCTTAGCAAGTCCTTGGATTCTTCAATAGCTGCTACAACTGGATCATACTTCTCCGTGAGGCTAATCAAGATCTTTTGGACAATTCTTTGATCGGAGATGTCGTCCCCATAGGCTAGCATCTGGTTGACAATCTCCATGATTCTTGAACTTTAATCTTTAGCAATTTCATAATCTTTCTTCTTGAGATTCTCCAGATCTCTCCTCAAGCCTTGCAACTTGATAGCTTGAGCTTTGGCATTGCCTTGGAACTCCTCCTTCAACATATCCCAAACTTGCTTTGCAGTAGTAGCTCTCATGATTCTTGGGAAAATTGTATCGATGACAGTCTCTTGGAGAATATAAAGTGTCTTTGCATTTCGCTGCTTCAGCTTCTTTATCTTGGCAACTTCAGTTGCAGAAAGCTCACTGGTTTCTTCTTTAGGAATTGTGACACCTTCTTCAATAACATCCCACAAATCTTGGGACTCAAAATATGTCTTCATTCTGATACTCCAATAGTCGTAGCTTTCGCCATTGAATTTTGGGACATAATCAGAGGGTTTAGATGTAGTCATAACGCTCGTCTAGATCGACTTAGCTCTGATACCAATTGTTAGGATTAGAATGAGGGGTTTGGTTGTTTGTAGGAAAGTGAAGATAAAAGTTAGAAAGGTTAGTATGGAGCACTTCTCTCCAAATGCACTAGATAGAATAACTTTCCTTTCTTTTTGGCTTCAACTATTACAAAACTTTACCCCATGAAGGGTATTTATAGGTGGGTGGAAGATATTTCTAGAACCACCCATTAATCTTACTCTTTCTAGATTGTCCTTGCATCTTCCTAGGTAGATTATACATGAATACTCTAGAGCATTATACAAGGTACATGTACTAGAACGTTGTAGAATAGTGTAGAACATGTATGATCATTCTAGAACATTCTAGAAGGTATATGTTCTAGAACATTCTAGAACATTCATGGATATTCTAGAAGATATATGTACTAGAATATTCTAGAACATGTGTGAACATTCTAGAACATTCTAAAAATGCTATCACCTTTTAATATGTTCTTTATGCCTCTTGTCTGGTCCGCAAGAGCTTATACCAAGTAGTATAAGGTAGGGTTCTTGCCCACTTTAATTTATTGTCTATCGTCGAATTTGTTGCCGCCAATATCGAAGCGTAGAGCCTCGTCTTAGCTTGTACGTATAAAGTGAGACGAGGGTGGGAACGAGGCTGGACAGAGGTCTGGGGATTGCCTACGGGCTAAGAGCCTGGTCTTAGCCCGTGTAAAGTAAACGAAGCTGGACAGGAGGCTGGGGACTACTGCCATTGGAGTCATGAAGAAGAATCTACTGCGCGCCGCTCCTCTTATCTAATAGAATTATGGCGCACATTAGAGTGGGTTTTTGTTTGACAGAGAACATTATCTCATCAATGGATGTTTCTCGAAATATTTCGCAATTTTATTTACTCCTCTCAGATGATTTCAATGCCAAACATATTAATAAAATTGTCGGTTAGCCTGAAACCTCCTCCAGAGTCCAGATTGCTGGCTGGGAAATGTATAGTACTGGCTGCAGAGATGGACACTGTGGAGTGCATGAAGCTCACATCATATCTCATCGGTGGTCAAAAGGGCCTATTGATGGCATGATTTGCTTTTGCATTTTAGTTTGGAATTTTGTGCTGCCCCCCTACTCCGAGCCCCCCCGGCCCCCACCCTCACCAAAAGAAAGGGCTCTGGGGGGAAAGATGCAGTAGCCGTTTTGACCGTATTAGCCTATTAGGGGGGGAAAAGGGTGGGGCCTTCAACAGTCCCCGTCCTCCTCTGGGCCTCCCTCACCAGCTGCCTCATCATGCTATATTTTTTACAGGGTTGATTTGATTCTTTGTTTTTAAGCCTGACGTTTGAAGCACATTTTTTTTTCTTTTATTTTTATGACATTTCTTTGTAAACTCGTCACGTGACATTCTTTTACCATATTAGGAACTTCCTTGTCTTCTTTCATCTTGGGGGAGGGGGGCCGGGGGAGGGAAAGATTTCGGTATCGGGATTAGAATCGAATTGATTTTTTTTTTTAATTATGAAAAAATTTATAATAATTTATTTATTGTTGATATAAATTATCAATTAACAAAATTACATGCATTTTTTTATGGGATAAATGCAAAATTGGTCTCTATGCTATATACAAAAATCGATTTAGTCTCTGTGATATGAAAAATATCGATTTAGTCATTGTGATTTCATAAAGTGATAAAATCAGTCCCTGATGGAGGACCAATAATAAACGAAAATAGAATCACAGGGACTAAATCGATATTTTTCATATCATAGGGACTAAATCGATTTTTACGTATGGCACAGGGATTGATTTTGCATTTATCCTTTTTTTTATGAGTATTTATTTTAAAATGACCAATTCACTAAATCCATGTTCAAAATGCCTAAAGATAGTGTTTGGCCATAATTTGGCCAAAAAATGCTAAATTATTATAATCAGAATAGTTTTTTATTTTGGAATTCTCGATTCCAGTTAAAAAAAAAAATTAGTTTCATCCGTTTCAATACCCACTCTTACTTTAGTGGACTGAATTTCCTATTTATTCTTCTAATATATAAAGAAAATAAAAACATGACTTCCTTATGGAATTAGTTTCACCTAACCATAGGTGGGTTATGTTTTGCATTAATTATATTATTTTTCACAAGTAATTATAGCCCATTAGTTGTTATGCCAGGCCGAGGCTATGCCCCCCCTTGTCCCTTGATGTGGGCCTGACCTGACGATCTGGTATGGCTGAAGCCTAATCTCATTTTTTCTAGATCAAATTTAATTTCTAGCCCAACCAAAAATTTTAAAAATGCCTATTTTGGGACCCATTTTTTCTTTCTTTTTGTCATAAAATATTTTTTCAGAGTAAATATTGACTTAAGTCCAATGAGTTTCTTAGCTTAATGTTTGTTAGATAATATAAGTTAAATAATAAAATAATTTACGAAAGAAATAAAGATAATAAGAGAACATAAAAGAAAGCAATCTTTTTTTTTTCTTCTAAGTATCTTTAGAAAACAAAAGAAATAAATTACGAAACAAGTTGATAGGCACAGAGGCCGTTGATGAATAAAGAGTTATGCAATTGTGGGCCTTGGGCCGTGAAGCTTGGGCGGGCCAGATTTATAACATAAGTGTTGGTAGTGCCTGTCAGCGCGGGCCGTAGACTCGATTGGATTGGATCCTGCTATTTTATAAGGCCAAATTTACTGCTAAAAAAATAAGTAAAATATACAAATATCACACTGGTTTTTAATGCATTTTGTGAAAACACATCAGGTTTTAAAAAGTTTCAAATTGCTTACTAGGTTTATCATTTTTGTATAAAAAATCACTGAACGCAATGTCGTTAGCCCCGTTTAAAGAAAAATCTATTACGTTCAATCACAATATGACACGTGTCACTAAATAATTAAACGGACCTCCCCCATCAGGCAACCCATGCCGACGGGTGGAGGAGGTCCACCCATGGTCACCCAGAACTGGGTGGCCAGAGGTGGAGGGGGGAGACCCTCCTCCCCCGGAGGCGCCAGGTTCCCCCTCCACAGTGACCCGATCCTTTTGTTTTTTTTTTTTAAATTAATAATTTTTTTGTTAATTTTAGATTTATTTTTAATTTTTATTTATTTAGTGACACGTGTCATATTATGATTGGATGCGATGAATTTTCCGTTAAACGAGGCTAACGACATTGAGTTCAGTGAGTTTTTATACAAAAATGATAAACCTATTGAGCAATTTGAAACTTTTTAAAACCTGGTGCGTTTTCACAAAAGGCGTTAAAACCTAGTATGATATTTGTATATTTCCCAAAAAATAATAAGGGATAAATACATTTTTCATCCATCAACTACCAAGTCTACAACACATTACACCCTAAATTATCAATTTTGACACTTTGCACATTAAACTACCCACTTTGACACATTACACCCTCCAACTACTAATGTTAAACACTTTGCACCCTTCATCTGACAATAATACCCCCGAAAAATTAATAAATTTAGAATAACATCTTCAATATATGCAAAGTAAGTCAAAGACATTATCATCATTTTAGTCTAAAAATTGGACAAATGGTGCAAAGTGTCTAAAATTTGTAGTTAGAGGGTGCAATGTTCAAAACTGGTAGTTTAGAGTGCAAAGTGTAAAACCTATAGTAATTCGTGGGTGAAAAATATATTTTTTCCAAATAAAAAATAAAAGCGTAAAAATCGTCTATATATCCACCGTCGAACTATAACTACTAACCAAGTGATTAGACTAATATAAACTTATTGGGAAGCTAAGCATAATATATAGCTGAAGTCCTTGATGAAGCAACAAATTTTGCAGAAAAGTGAGGAATAAGCCAAAATAGCATCACCCTGTTTTATGCCCATATCTAAAAAGAATTTTGCTAGCTGGCACTAGAGGTGAAAACCGGAAATGCGGTCCGGACTACATTTTTGGTTCTCCTAAATGAAAGGATAGGATTGGACCACTTACAAGTGGTCCGGTCCGGTCCAGCCAAATGCGGTCCGGACCGGTTTCATTTAAAAAAAAAATTAGGTTAATTTTGAAGGGGGAGGACATATAAAAATGTAGAAATTTAGTTTAGATTAAAATTAAACTTTTTAAGTTTGTAATTTATATTAATAAATCCAGACCGCATTTTAAAAAATAAGACCTGACCGGACCACAGATCCGGTCCAGTTTTGTTCATCCCTAGCCGGCACATTTTGGGTGTACGCACTACAAGAAAAATTGGGCTATAATAACCAATTTTTTGGCCACCAAGTAATTGTGGTTGCCAATAGTTGAATTTTAGCCACCAAATTTCAGAATGGCTGCTATTGAGACTTTTAGCGGAAAAGTCCTAAAGCGTTGATATTTAGTGGCGAGTTTTATGGTTGCTAGAAGTATTATCGGCGAGGAAATTGAATTGGTCGCGACTGTAATAGCCTACAGTAACTGGAAGAGAAAAGGACTATAGAAAAAGTTAAGCGTTCTTTCTAGATCTAGAATCTTCGTTCTTGAGCGCCTGACCCCTCTTTAACAGTGTGCTTGCTGGGTCGACCGGAGGAGCTCCAACTCCTCCCGTAGCCTCCCCTCTCGTCGGACGGTGTTTCACCGGCTAATTTGTACAGTCTCTTCCGATCTGTCTTGCCGGCTTGTGATGATTATGATGAGGGTCAGGCGGTTCTGCAGGGCGGCAGCGTTGTCGATGGTGAACTTCACGGAGAAATCCCACTTGGGGTTTGGTCCGCAGTCTTCTGTTCGTTTAGGTGTTTCTCTCTTTCTTTTCTCTGCCTACTTGTTTTTACTCTTGTGTGGCTCTCTACAGAAGCCCTTCTGTGCCCTTTTGGCGCTCTCTTTCTTCCTCTTTAACAGAGTTTGTGAATCGATGTACTCTATTTTCCAGACCACTTGTGTTCTAAACTTTAAATATTATGGACCGGGCCGGGAAAGAAAGAGCAAAATAATCGTGATCTTGGTGGTGTATGAGTCTCGGAGACTCTAAACGCTTCCAGCTTCTTGGGTTTTGGGTTCTTGAAGAAAATCCCACTTTTTGCTCATGCAAGGAAATTTACCCACTTTTGTATTGGTTCTTCAATTTCTTGTGATTTGAAAAGGTGGGACAATGGCATTGTTGTTGTATTGGTTCTTCAATTTCTTGTGATTGGTGCTTTCGAAGATATCAGAGGTCTAATTTAGGGAAATCCTATGAACATGCTTGCAAAATTCTTTGACACCAGTGTTTTGCTTTCTTGGAAGGTTTGGTGAAGAAAGCCTCATTCTCTGTGAGTATTTTGTACCCATAATCATGTAGGTGTGCATTTGACTTCTGGGTGTGTGTTTGATCTAGGTGGTACGCTTGATTTTTGCAATTGAAGGGTTTTGGTCTTTTCTCGCTGTTGGAAAAATGCATGGCCGACCTTAATCAGAAAGCAATCGGCAAAGGGAAGTTTCTAATGGCATATCTCTCTGAATGCTTTATTCTCTTTGAGTGTTGTTATTCTGTACAGGAAACAATATATCTCCCTTTGAGTGTTGTTATTCAGTTGTCTCTACTTAGGCTTGTAATAGCAGTAAAAGAATTGAGTTTTTGGAAAAAGGAAAGGAAAGGCTTGAGTGGAAATTGGTGTTCTTTGTTCTTCTAGGTTGTTTTGGTTTCCCAAATCCAACAGAGAGTAAATTGAAGAAAGATTATTGCTTATGTGGGGGTTTGGTTGGGGGGAGAAAGAGAGTCTGAATTAAGAAGAAAATTTGATACATGTGTTTGTAAAGATGATTTTGTTCTCTCAATAATTCTGGAAGCGAAGTGACTAAGTATTGGTCGTAATGGATTAATTTTGTGGAAGTCTCTGTCAATCCCACTTTGCATCAGTAGTCCTTTTCTTGATTCAGCTATGCCCTATGTTGCATGGACTCGAGAAGTCAAGTAATGGTTTGTGAATTGGTATGTGTCCAGTGCTAGTTTCTTATTTTATCCAGAAATTCTTCATCATTTTACATGCTGGCAGCCATTCCCTTACCCCTGTTATATTGCTTGGACGTTGGTATGGTAGGTTGAAGTGAAGGGTCTATGTAACAGAGGCCATGATTTTAGCAATAAGTTCAAGTTTTTGCTGTTGTAGAACAGATAACTAAGAGAGACGTCCTTATTGTAAAACATTAAATTTTACCTTAGTTGATGTGTTGATGCAGATAACACATCAACTAATAGTTACTGCAAGCAGAGTGGAAGAATATGGAAGGGAGGCAACAGAGTACGACTAATAGTTGGAATTTGTTATATACAGTTTTTATTTTAGTTTCATCAAGGCAACTCTCATGTAAAATGGTTCTTGTTGTTGTAAAAGTATTTTTAGAGGATAAAACAAGTGTTATATAATCAATTATTTACCGATGACAATTATATTGAATAAATGTTGGCTTTTTATTGAATTTTTCGTTTATTTGTGGTCTTTATAAATTTTCACATAATATTGATGCTTATTCAGGAAAAAAAAATTGATTTTAGTTGCTAATGTAATTAGCTAAGAAACCCATTGAGTGGGCCACCATTAGGGGCAAGAATAGCTTCAATAGACAAAAGGAACTACTGGCAACGGATTTTGTGGTAGTCATAAAGCAGCCACTAGCAACGAATTTTGTGGTAGACAAAAAAAGCCTCCCTAGCAACGAAATTGCTTTTTCGTTGCCAAAGGTCATTGCGCACGCGACAATTGCAACCACCCTCTCGGCGACCTCTTTTCGTTGCAATAGGTCTTTAACAACCAATTAGCCAGCTTTTGCCAACCATAATTGGCGCAGTTAGAATCCAAATTTCTTGTAGTGGTACGTTAGAGTGGCATCAAGCCACTTCTTTCCCCTTGCGGTACAAGATATCCCCTTGCTTATATAGGAAAATGAATGAAATTTTACAAGGCAGGGAAGGGAATTCCATTTATGTCATGCTTCCCCTCTTCTTCTTCTTTCTTCATGCCTGTTCGCCATGTCCAGTGAGTCCAGCAGAGAACAAGGATGTCTGTCTACTGGGAAGGGAAGGAACCTCGCCTTGATGGGATTTTAACGTGCGCCCAGCTTCTACCCAAAATATGCCGGCTTGCAAACTACTTAAAACATATGGATATAATACAAGCTGCTGCTATTGTGGCCTATTCGCCACTGCTAATGGAACTTCCTGTTGCAATTCTCGAATCCCATCAGTCAGTTTCATTTGCCACGCCATTTTCTGCAAAATCTTTTGATAAAAAACCACTGCGAATTCTATTTTACCCTCGAGGACACTGAAAACTCAAGAAACATGGCGAATTTGAAGGAAGGTTTCGCTGCTCAAGGAGAGATTTCACCGAATATGGTTTGCTCTGGCTAAGATGAGATTAGTCTATTAGCCTTTAAAATTATTTTTCGACGTTGAATAGTTACGTGACGTTTCGGGATTTGAAAGAGTCAATACAAAAAACTTGAGATAGAAGTGACAGATATCATATCACCGAAATTACATTTTTTTTTCTTTTTCGTTGATCTATAAGATTATTTTGTTGGAAAGGAACGGTATCATGGTGAATTCCAATATTAGAAAGATGACCAAAAAGAAATGAGTCGCGGCTCTGCTGCAGTTCGGCTGATCGAACTGCAGCAGACCCGTCTCAAAATAAATAGTGCATCAAAGTCAAAAGAGATGTATTTTTTCTCGAGTTTGGATTCAGTACTAACAAAGGTCCTCTTTCAACCAATACATTAATTAGTAATATGGAGGGTTTAGATCAAATTAATCAATGCATTAAAGGTTCAACGATTCCTTATATATATTTTTAATAAATTTAATTTGGGCCATTCATGAAATATGAATGTGTTAGGTTAACGAGACGTATTAGAAATTTAGTGCAAGGCATAAAACCCTCCTCTTTTTTCCCACGAGAAAAAAAACATAAGATTTCCAAGGCACAAGGACAAGAAAAACTTTGTATGCTGTTAGCCATGGTTGACATTTTTTAAACATGAATGAATCCATGATGTTAAAGATATGACTATTGGGGCATTGAAACGACTCAACATAATATATTTTTTTCTCACTATGGACAATTTTGAAAGTTTTTCTTTTTGGCACCCTAAAGAGGCCCGAAAAGACACGTGATGAATCAAAAAAGAAAAAGGTAGAAAATCGAATGGAAGAAAGAGACAAGATGGTACGTAGAAAGATGCGACATTAAACTTTGCCCTTTCTTACCATTGAAGAGCAATCCTACGAGCTAGATGGCTAGATGCCATACAAATCGAATGGAAGAAAGAGACAATTAAGATGGTAGAAATATGCGGAATTAACCTTGCCCTTTCTTACCATTGTATCATTGAAGAGTAATCTTGCGAGATGTTCACCTGCTGGGAATTCAAAGTGCCACACGAACATATTCTAGTCTGCGTGAAGGAAAACTTTGATTCGAGAGAGAGAGTAAGAGAAAAGAAGTAAGTCCGGCTGGCCTCTTTGCTTCTCTCGCCTGATCAGTTTCACTCTCTGAAATGGAAATACCAGAAGCAGTAGTTTCTATTGCATTCTCCATCTGTATTGCTATTCTACTAACCTTTTCATGGAGGGTATTGGATTGGGTTTGGATGAGGCCGAAGAAGCTGGAGAAGTGCCTCAGACAAAAAGGTCTTACATGAAATTTTTATCGACTTTTGTTTGGAGACTTGAAGGATATGTTCATGCTGGAAAAACATGCAAAGTCCCGACCAATGGATATCTCCGACGACCTACCACCATTTGTCATCCCCTTTTTTGATCAAACAGTGAAGATTCATGGTATGGTCAGATATGTTTTCGGTGCTATATTACATTTATCAACTTCCTATTTATTTCTCATGGGTTATAAATAAGGAAAATTTAAAAATTATGGAATTGCTCATGATGTAGCACGTCAAGTGACAATATATGATAACGTGGCATGACATGTCTTAAAAATAAATAAAAATGTTAATATCATTTTATGGCGTAATATTTTTTATTCAATTTATGACATCTGTTATCTTTGATACTTCATGTGTCATGTCATCAAATCAGTTAGAAATTTGGACAAAAATACAACCGAGAGAATGATATTGTAAGGTGATCTAAATTCAGTCAGTAATTTATCAATTTTAGAAACTCAATCATATTTTTAAAATATCATCGAAACCAGGCAGTAATTTTTAAATTTCCTTTTTGGTACTGTAAGTAGGATCGTATGTATACATGTAGGTAAGAACAAATACTTATATGTGCATGTCGGGTCAAGCATAATTATGGAAAATACTTACAGAACAAATTTACAGGTAAGAACTCTTTTGTATGGATTGGCCCAACACCGATGGTGAACATAATTAACCCTGAACAACTAAGAGGTATCTTTTCGAGGATCAATGAATTTCAGAGGCCCAAACTGAATCCACTTGCTAAGTTTATAGCAACCGGACTTCCAGACCTGGAGGGCGAGAAATGGGTAAAACATAGAAAGCTTATCAGTCCGGCATTCAGCCTAGAGAAATTAAAGGTACTTTTTGCTACAGACTACAGTTTATTTGGTTGTGCTGAATAAGTTGAAGTACTTGTCTTCCTCTGAAACTTTCTTAAACTCTTACGTTTGGCCGTAGCATATGTTGCCTAAGCTATACCAGAGCTGTAGCGAGACGGATGACAAATGGGAGTCGTTGGTCTCGAACGAGGGGTTCTGCAAGTTAGATGTGTGGCCTTGCCTTCAAAATTTGTCAAGTAATCTGATCTCCCGAACAGCATTTGGAAGTAGCTATGAAGAAGGGAGAAACATATTTCGACTTCAGAAAGAGCAAGCAAATCTTATGGTACAAACTCTACAGTCAGTTTACATTCCAGGATGGAGGTAAAACTAATACCTTTCATTTTCCTTTCCTGTTCAGCATACAATCTCCTTTTCTTTTTTCTTTTTTATTTATTTTTTGGCGTGTAGATTCTTACCTACTAAGATCAACAAGAGGATGAAGGAAATTAACAGAGAAGTAGAAGCTTTGCTTATGGGCATGATCGAGAAAAGAGAGAAAGCAATGAAGGCAGGCGAAGCCATTCAAGAACAAGGAGACGACAAGAAGGTCGGAATGAGCATTAAGGATGTAATAGAGGAATGTAAGCTTTCTTACTTCGCCGGGAAAGAGACGACCTCTGTTTTGCTTGTTTGGACTCTGATTTTGTTGAGTAGACATCAGGATTGGCAAGCGCGTGCAAGAGAGGAGGTTTTCCAAGTTTTTGGCAAAACCAAACCAGATTTTGATGGCTTAAATCGTCTCAAAGTTGTATGTAATCGTATCACTCATTATTAGAATGATGAATCAATTTCAGACTTCACAGCCACAAAACCTAATGGAATGTTTTTGTTTGTTTGTTTGTTTCAATGTCACAGGTGACGATGATTTTGTACGAGGTTCTAAGATTGTACCCAGCGATAGTCATGCTTGCTCGATCTGTTCCCAACAACATAAAACTCGGCGAGTTGTCATTACCAGCTGGGGTGATGCTCTCCTTACAAACGCTCCTCGTTCATCAGTATCATCAACTTTGGGGTGACGATGCTACGGAGTTTAGACCGGAGAGGTTCTCAGAAGGAGTCTCGAATGTGACCAAGGGCCGAGTTTCTTTCTTCCCCTTCGGATGGGGTCCTCGGATATGCATTGGACAGAGCTTCGCAATGTTGGAAGCGAAAATGGCTCTGACAACCATTCTCCGACGCTTCTCGTTTGAGCTTTCCCCATCCTATTGTCATGCTCCCAAGTCAGAAATAACTCTTCAGACCCAGCATGGCGCTCACATCATACTACGAGTTCTGCAGCAAATCAACTAGTAATTGCAGTCAAAATATGCGTGGCACTGCAATCCATGTGATTAATATGGGAACTGCGATTGAAGTAAGTGGGAAATTGGAACTGCGAGTAATCTTATCATAAACGTTGTGGACAGATTAGTTACAAATGTTTCCTTGGTTCTTTCCTAAGTTCAGGAAAACGGATTTGTGATTGTGTTCAACCGTCCAATAACTTGAAAAGCGAAAGTTCAGCCAAAAGAAAAATCTCGATTCACACCTAGTCACCGTTACAACTGAAAAATTACATACAGAATGACAGTAAACGAAGTGAAAATATAAAACTACATACGAAACATGTACGAAAGATTCCAAGCTGCTGTAATGCATGACCAATATTAATGTTGTCCAGAACTTTCGGAGGCCATCTTCTCTACATGATACACATAAACCTTTCAGTTCCATGCATATGAAACAACAAGAAGAAAACAAAGCGAAACAACACCTTCAATCATTAATGACAAGTATACTGATGATTCCGATTTGAATCCAAGAATATTTCTTCACCCGAGTGAATAAAACTGCATAAGTTTTCGTTCCTAGATATTAATTAGTCAACCGACTGCAGCCAAAAGAAAGAGTCATGCATCAAACTTGTTTCCCTATTACCTACAAAGCTCAGCTTATGCAGTTGATGTGGTGAATCATATTGCAACGCATATGTTGAATAATATATCAGCTTCTTAACAGATCACTTGAATAATAGATCAAGTGGATTCAGACTTCCATTGTATAGACCCTCTGTAATTGTGCTGTTCTAAAAAAGCATATGGACTGTGGCCTTTGATCACATACAGTTACTGGAGACAATCTGCATGTGATATTATCACACACTGAACCAAGTCAAGTGATAAACGCAGTTGTATCCCTTACTGCTCAACCAACCAGGTCACATGAACCACTCTTTTTGTTTTGATAAGTATCACATGAACCACTCTTACAAACCAGCATTCACGAATTCCTAGCTGATCATAATAACTTATGATGGAATTATAAATGTCTGCACAAATATTATGTGTATCAGTCTTACAGTGATCCTTTCAACTTCCTGCTTTTATCATAACCCAGTCTCCATTATTTCTACTCACCTGTTGGTATACAGATATGTGCTTTTATCTATGACTAACAGTTGAACACTTTCCATTCTTATCCCTTACAAGGCCATGTTGAATCGCGTTTTGAAAATAATGACACTATTCAAGTATACAAACTTGCGAAAAACAAATAACAATATGACGAATGGTTTTATGGCTACCATCAGAATTTCTCAGGCTCCTTCGGTCCTTCCCATCTAGTCCAAGTCAGTAGCTTCAATATCCCCCCCCCCCCCCCAAAAATAAAAAAATAAAAAAATAAAAAAAAATCAAGAAAAAAGAAAACCCTCAAATATGAAATGGGAAGAAATGCCAAAAGCGCAATAAACTTTAACAGAGCAGGCAAGACATTTTAATGTAGTATTCTGATCACTGCTCATACTCATTACCACGAAAATGAAGAAAAAAGTGTCAAGAGTTACAAGCTTATAGGCTGTCAACAAATTAAACAAAATATAGGAGATAGTAAGTACCATGTAACACGCCCACAGACAGCATTCGGTCTATATTATCAACTCGGTGCTGTATGGATTTTAAAAGTGAATTCAATGATGAGACTCTCTTTCTAACACCAGAAATCTTGGTAGCATGCTGCATAATGAATGGCGAGGGTGCATCTTCTAACAATTGATCAAGTTCTGTCACAGCATGTGATACTTTGGTCAACATAATAATTTTCAGAACATAGAATTTAGACTTACGCGAGAAGGAAATCAAATACAACTCATGCAGACATGAATGCAAGAGTATCCGGCCTCGTTTCCTTAAGAGTAAAACTAATGCATTCCATTTTTCAAGTTTGCACTAGGGTTCAAATATAGGAACCATCTGCAAAAGAATTTTATGAGGATTGGGAAGCTGAAGTGATTGATCATGTTGATGGTTTGCAATTACAAACATAAACAACTATGAAACCAAGAATTCTCTTTTCAAACAAACCGTAGACTGTGCGACTCCAAAAAGGGGAAAAAAGAGACTATAAAAGCGTTAAGGTCACATTTGGTTGTGCAGAATCTGCAGGAAGAGAATGAATGACAACAGTGGTGTTGGGATTTTGCTCCAGTACTAAAGGGAGCAACAGCAGAGAAGTATGGCAACAACAGAGGGTGGTAGTAGCGAAGGATGCCAGATCTGGCACCAATTTCATGCCCCTTGACAAACCTCTCAGGCAAGAACTTAAACTTCAACATGGATAAGTATAAGTCTGCAACTTATACTGCCTCTGAATGCAATTCCATGCCCCCTTGACGAACACAGGCAAGAACTTAAAACTTCAACATGGATAACTATAATTCTGCAACTTATACTGCCTTTGAATGCAATTTCATGCTCCCTTGACAAACATTTCAGGCAAGAAGTTTTCAATAGCTGCCGGAATGCCTTTATTATGGCTTCAGACTCTTATGGGATACTAGCACCTAGCTTCCCTGACAGGAGTGAGGTTCCTCAATCTAGAAAGAAAAAAAATTCTGTAACAGGTAAACAACACTCACCCATAACAGAATGTTGTAGTTTGTCAGTACCTTTTTGTTTTGTTTTTGATAAGGTAGTTTTCAGTACCTAGAACAGATTAACACTCCTCAACCAGCATCAACATCATAAAAACTTTAAAATGACATAAAATGAGACTCTATGATCCGCTAAGAGTATTTGTAAAATTCCAAGGAGGTACTGCACCTACTCTAGGTCACACGTACAGGTATCTTGAATTCAGAAATTTACCCCTTCTTGATCTCTAGGACATAAACATATCCCCGCAAGCACACCTGCTTTGCATGACATAGTTTGACACTTTGACTCTGATTTATATGAAAGAAAAGCCGGAAATAAGCTGGGTGAGATATTCAGTCTGTCAGAGATGTACGCAAGGAAAATTCTACTTGATGGATTTCAAAACAACGCACAACTCGAACAGTAAGACCAGCAGATTGCAAAAGCATACAAAAATGAGGCAACTTCATTCAAACACAGAATAGAGTATCAGCATATATGTGAAAGACTTGACAAGAAAGCAAATTTCACAAGCTCCAGCGATCGAGGAAAGAAGCAACACCTCGGGTGACACGATCGAGGGCGGAGGAGAGCTGGTCCTGGCTTCCTACAGCGTCCCGAGCTCTGGAATCAAAGTCCCTAATGACGGTGGTGAGTGTGGAGGACAGCCCTCTGGACACAGCATCAGAGGAGCTCCTGACGACGTCGGATTCAGGTTGCCCATTTGGAGAAACATGATTCTGATTTTCAACAGCGACACTACTCTCGTCGTCAGTGGTATCGCAATTTTTAACCCCCGAGGCTTCCATTTAAGTCAGTAGCGATTCGCTATTAGAGCGGGCGATCTTCCAGTATTTCGGTTATTTGGCTTCTGGGGCTGTCTTCTTCGTCCTCCCAACCGAGCCTCGACTTTATACTTCTCCGTCCAAAGTTTTATTTTCTTTCTTCTTTTTTCCTGAATTAGCTGACATCTTCGTCCAATGTTTTTTTTTCTTTGTTTCAGGATATATTTCAAATGCTAAATTCAATCCGAAAAATAAATAAAAACTCCAAGTCATATCAACAAATAAAAATAAAATGAACAGATACAAAGAAATACGATAACGAGGAAAAAAAATGGGGGAAATAAAGAGGAGGGGACGCACTATTTATTCTCGGGAAAAAAAGTGTGTTGTATTTTTTTTCGAGTGAAAAAAGATTATTGAAAGGGCATTGATACATTCGAAATCCAATTCCTTTATCTAAATTTTAGATTAGGGTTAAAAGAGAGATTATTTTATATTTATTTTGATAAAAAGAAATAATTTGATGTGAGAAAAATAAGTTATTTTATTAATATTTGGCATGTAAACACCACTTTCTGACCTCAAAAATGGCTTATGAACCATGCTTTTTCTTGCCATCAAATTCATTTAAAATGAAGAAAAAAATGAGAATTTGAGAATTTATTTTTTCAAGTTAAGTTCCCTTTCTATCCCCCACAAATTGATTCTCAGAGGGCTCAGGGCTGGAGGGGTTCTGTGTTCCTCTTCTGGGGCCTAGAATTATAGCGAGTACGAGCCAAGAAATTAACAAAACGTTTGCTAAACTAAAATTTTAACACCAAAATTTTATCATCATTACAATTTTTTCTCTCTTCACTTTTTCATTCTCTCTCTACCTTTTTACCAACTCCTAAAATTTTGTTTTAACATCACAAAAGCTATGTTAAGAGGGTAAAGCCTCTCAATCCCAAGTGGAATATACAAGGAGAGAAGTGGAAAAGGTCAAAGGAGAGGGATGGATCAAGGAAAGATGACAGAGAAGAGTAAAGGAAGGAGAAAAGGAAGGGATAACAAGAAGATGTAGAAGTAGATTAGAAGGTAGGTCGAAAGGAAGTGCTTAAAGAAAGTTTTTCATGGTTACAACTTACAAGGAAAAAGGAATGAAAGTTGAAACCCAGTCGTCACCATTTTAACCTGAACTCTAAATATTTTCAAGTCTATACTATTCCTAGGTACCATCCTCTCCACGACAAACTCTCCTTCTTCTCTCTCTAAGCTACAAATAACGTGAGGGTAGTGCACCGGAAGGAATCACAGTGAAACTTTTAAGCTTGTTGCAAGGGCTCATAAATATTCTCAAAAGCACTAACCTATTTCTAAATCCCTATTTTCGAAGATTGAAGTTCTAACAGTATCGGACATATAGAGGTTACTAAAAAAAAGATCAAGCAGTTGCAATTAACAAAGATTTAAAAATAAATAAAAGCACCAAAGAATTGGTTTGCATTAGATAAGGTTCAAGGAAGAAGTTGCCCAAGCAAATACCATATCAGATGTTAGATTTGTTATGATGCAAACTCAAAGTAAGAGTATTTACATACTTAACAGCCCCGGATATGCAAGACAGAGCATAGTCCTTGAAGCAAAGAAAGGGTTACCTCGGACCTGAGATCCTCAGCATAAACTCGTCCACTTTTAAACATTTGATTACAATGACCATAAGAGGCCACTTTTTTGTTGGCCTATCTACAAAAATCATCATTGGGCACAGGCTCGAACCAAATAAACAAATCTTTCTCCTACAAACTCCATATTCCTGTTTCCTTCTTTCTATATTCATGGAATTCTCATGTTACCTATATTGGTAAACCCTCGAGGTCATACTGCATAGCAATTCTTTCCACTGTACTCTGGCTCACAACCTGTCTAAGGTACAACTCTTTCAAAACTTCGGCTGCCAGCTCTTTTTCCTTTTCATGGGCAATACCTTCCACAAGAATGGTATAAGTTGTTTCATTAGGCATATATCCTTTCTCAATCATCATCTGAAAAACTTCCAAGGATAAATCTGTTCTTTGTGATTTGCAAAATCCAAGAATAAGTGCATTGAAGTTTTCAGTATCCGGCCTAAAGTTATTTTCTTCCATCACCCAGAACATCTCCATGGCCTCATCTAGCATTCCCTCTGTACACAATCCTCTAATTAAAGATGAATAGGTATAAGAATCGGGCATAAATCCAAGCCTTGTCATCTCATATAAAAGCTGAAATGCTGGATACGTGTTTCCTTTCCTACACAAGCTTGTAATCACAATTCTGCAGAAATCGTGCATGGAGGAATTTTGCTTATTGCCCAAGCTCTGAATTATTGAGAATGCCTCTTGCACCATCCCCTCCTCACAGAGCAGAGCTATGGCATTGTACGTTCCTTCGTTAGGATTACACCGATGATAAATCATTTTGTCTAAACACTTAAGAACAAGATCTACTTTCTTCTCTGTGCAGAGACGAGCGATTATGGGGTTGTAGCTTGCGGCGGTAGGCCTGAAACCACCTCTCATCATTTCATCCAGAACCTCAAGAGCATGTTCTGTTCTGCCATTGAGAGCAAGCGAACCAATCAATATGTTATAAGTAACTATTGAGGGTGACCGATCCTCACCATCCATCTCAGCTAGAAGCTCATTTGCTTCCTCCCACTGCCCCTTGTAGCACAGACTTCTCAACAGAATGTTATAACTGACAACGTTTGGATTGAACCCCTTTGAAGGCAAATCCCTGAAGAACTGGATTCCCTCTTCGATCCTATCTTCCTTGCACAGCCCAGTTAACAAAATGTTGTAACTAACCAAATTAGGCTTCCCGCCCTTTGCAATTATCTCATCCAATAGCTTCATAGCTTCATTTACTCCTTTTTCTTTATAAGCAGCTTCAAGCAAGAAGGAGTATGTGAATGCATTTGGGATCAGCCCCTTCTGCATCAATCGATCCAAAAGCTGCAAGCTCTGGTTCAAGTTTCCGTGCATACAAAGACCTCTAAGAAGAGAATTATATGTAACGGTATTGGTTGGGAAGCCATGTTCCTCCATTTTTTCAACCAATTGCATTGCATACCCAACATTCCCTCTTTTACACAAATAATTCACCAAGTATGTGTAGGAAGCTGCATCAGGTATAACACCAGAACCAATCATCATCTCCATCACTCTAATTGCTTTCCTCATCTTACTTGCCTTCCATAGATCATACAAAAGCTGAGTTGCTTGAGCTACGTCAGGCTTTTGGCCCTTCCCTACCATGTACTCCAAGTGAAAAAACGTATCATTGAGTCTAATTTCCCTACTTCTTGAGTCACTCTTCCCAGACCTCCAGTTGGGCAGAGTGAAAATAGCGTCTTTTGTAGAAATGGTGATCTGAGTAGCTGCCAAAACTTTAGAAAAGCCCTTGCTAAGTGAAAAAGTCTGCAGATTTGGGATATGAGAGAAGAACCCAGAGCCTCCCCTTCTAATAGTATCTGGTGATGGGTTTATAATAGAGGACACTGAATTCAGGAGGGTTGCCATGGCAAAAGAATCAAATGTAGTAGTACAAGTTGAGATTTTCGCAAAGAGAACAACGGAAATTCTGGATTCGTCCTAGAACAGGAGTATAGAGAAGAGAGAGACAACCATCTGAATCGTACACGAAATATGAATAACAAGAATCGAAGACTCCTTCCCAGCAAGCAAAATGAAGAATCAGATAAGACCAAAAGAGAGAAGGAGGAGAGAAAGGGGACAAACGTACGCTGAATTTCACTTGATGTCTCCCTAAATGTTGGTTCTACTGAAAATTTGTTGTGCCGGAGGAAGAGGGAGAGGGAGAGGGGGAGAGAGAGAGAGAGAGCAAACCGATGCGCTCTATTTTTCGTGCAATGGTCTTGGCGTCTCACATCTCCACAGTCCCGTCCACGACTCCGTATCTCGTTATCCAAGTGTTCAGGATTGGTGGCCACCACACTTCCTTGGCACGCGTTCAGAAAACCGCACTCCGTTCTTCTCTTCTTCTTTTTTTTCCTTTCCTTTTTTCTTAAAAAAAATTATCGTTTTTTTTTCTTTCTTCTTATTATCGTTTTGCGAATTTTCAAAGAAATTCAGCCTTTTTGGTTGCGGAAAATTAAAATCTTTTACTGACCAGACTCTTCTGCAATAACTGTAATGCATAAGGAGCAATAGATGATAGAGTAAGAGACCATCCGGAGCTCACAACTATCCGAACAGAAGGCAATTCGGTTACCCAAATTGCATAGTAGTCTAGTTCATCTTTTACACCTCTTTCACTGCGATTGAACGATTTAATCCAACATTTCAGTGTTGCGTTTCCCGCGTATTGAATGACGACTGCTTGTGGAATAGAAAACAAAAAAACAAAGTGTACATAAGAACGATGGTTAGTATTTAACGGTATTGACAAAAATCCCAAAAGAGCTCATGGCGTAAAATGGTAGGGGTCCATGCGTATGGGTTTTAGGCATGCTAATTGATATTGGGACTGGGCTAATCCAGCTTCTACGGTTTAAAATGGGCCTGGCCCAGCCCAAATTTGGTCCGCCCACTTCCGTTGGTGCCACTCGTATATACTTCAAAGAAGCATGGAAGCAACAAAAGAATCCCCGTGTTCACCAAAAGACAATAGATTAGGGCAATTTAATTACCAAAAAAATTAGGGCAATTTCATAAATAGCCAGTTAAGAACAGGAACAAGTATATCAAGCATGTTTGCATTTAAGAATTTTTAGAAAACTTTAGTGATGTGAAAATTGAGGTAAATTAGAGTTTTATTAAATTTTCTGAAAAAATAGTGAAAATTTTCATATATATTAGAGAGATGTCAGAAAATTTTAATTTTTTTATGAAATAATAAAAATAGATGATTTAAGTCATTTTTAAGTTTATTATGATGTATAAAGATAATTTGTTGGGAGATAATTTTGAAGTTTTTTATTATTAATTTTTAATTTTTATAAAAAATTGTTGTAAAAAGAGAGAAAATTGTTGTGCGCTGACGTGAAGGATAAAATAGCTAAAATTTTACGTCTACATATTCTAAATTTTTTATATAAAATCTGACTTTGCAAACATTGGCCAATTTATCAGGGACCCTGTCTCATCTCTTCATGGCCAGTTTCTTATCAACATCAGACAAGACAATCTCCTGACAACGTACGACCCCAGCAGCTCCGCCATAGCATAGCCATCTCTCACTACCCTTGTTCATGTTCCACCTCACCCTATGCATTGCTATATTTTTCGAAGTAAAAGCTTCGATAGTCCAAGATTCGTCTTTTCCATTTTCGTTCTCCTGTACTTTTACTGGCTCTTCATCTCTGCATGCCAAGGCTTGGTTTTCTTCCCGACTTTTCTTACTGCTACATTTCGTTAATCTCCTTTTGCTCTTCGGGGGTGCCAATGCTTCCTGAGGTCCAGATTCTGTACCTGGGTCGTCGCCTGGTCGCCATAACAAATGGCTGCAACAAGATTGACAATTTTAATGAACCTTGCAGATAAAAAGAAAAATCAAAATGCACGAGGCAATGCAATTCCCAAAACTTAACCCAAAATTTGAGAATCCGTACTAGGACCTGTTGCCGTCTCACTGACTCTTTTCACCTGTTGTGGCTCTGATGCGAACTCTCGCATGGAAACAGGAGTCTCCCCACTTTTGTTAAGAGACTTCTTCAATGGGAAAGGGGTATTTGGCTCTGGAGTGTTATTGTGATAACTGATTCCTCCTCTGTTAGTGAACCACAAAGAAAATGTGGGATCTGATTTCGTGAAGGATCTTTGTCCACTGCTTTGCTTGTGAGCTGATTATAAGCGCAACACAACCATATTAAACAAAAGCTTAGCAGCAGCAGCTTAGAACTGCATACAGTTATTATACACTATTATTGCTTCGCAAACTCCTCACAAAGGATGCTTACTTGCAAGTCTTTGAGCACGGTAAACAGAATTGTCAACCTACAGTGCTACAAGGCCCCCAAGTACGTGAGCCACACTAGGAAAAAGAAAGAGATATTGGTGATTTAGTTCATCATATCATATGATGAAACGATATTGGAACTTCTTAATTGACGTATTTCAATTTTTTTTTCTAAGCAACATATTTTATTTAAACATCCAAGAATGTCACTACCTTCTGCTAAAATCAGTTGGCTCAAACATACAACTGTGTAATATCTCAACATGTTAAAACACTTGGGAAAGAAGAGTCTTTGTCGGGCTTATATCATACACTGACCAATCCTTCAATGTGCAATTGGTTATTAAGGGAAATCAATACAAAACTCATGGAAGTTGAGGAAGCACTGAAACTTGAAAAGTCCTCTTTGTAAATGAAATAGTTGAGCAGGCAATACAACAATATAAGAAGAAAAATCTTAGAGAGTGAAATCTAGCGGGAACAAATACTAACCTGAAAACGGAGAACAGTACCATCTGCACCGCAATATGCAACCATGCCTACGATTTCAGAGGAAAAATACGCTATTACTCATAGTTTGATACCAAAACTAAAAGTTTAACACCTAGTTTAGAGCTAAAAAAACAGAAGACAAGGACTGTCCAACCACGAGAAATTTTACTTTCATGTCATTTTTCACATAATCGATAAGAATCTACATAATTGGAGTTTCAATCAGCTGATGAATAATTTAAAGTAAGCAACACTCCATAGTGTGTAGAACCTCAAGATATAGTTGGAACAGCTTCATATACCAAATTTTCTGACTTGAACATGAAAAAGAGGTTTCCCAATGTATCATCATTTTCTAGGTTTGGATCTTGATAAAAGTAAACGAAGTGTATTTTTCTCCCATAAGTGTATGAGAGATACCTGTTCGTCTTGACACTTGGACGCTCCAGATAGCAAATGATGAACAGTGATAACTGTGCAATCCTTGTTGTTTCGTCCCACCAAAGGGTTTTCCAGTGACAGGAACATCATACGCAGCTTTAACCAAGCTGAGGATCCTCATTGTTCCATCATCAAAGGACAGAATAACACATCTAGAAGATGAAGAATGAATTCTTCAAAGGGGGGGGGGGGGGTTGACTTAAAAAGATACTGATATGTGTTGAATTAATCATACAATACCTGGGATTAGGCAGCCAATCCAGACTATATATGATCCTTGGCACAGGATGGAGGTCCCACAAAGGACGGAATGGATCACTGCAAACAATTTTAGCTTACAGCTCTTTAGCATGAAATGCAACTACCACTACTGAACCATATCAAAAGTGATCAAAGAAATTAATCCCAATTATTTATCCATACCCTATCAATCTAAATTACCCTACCTTTGACGCTTTTAGTATATGAACTCATAAACCCATGGATTTCTTCTTAAAATCATAACTCGTACAGATAGTACATGCAAACAGAACGCTTTTTATGAACCAAACACACACCAGACAGTGACAGCATCATTAGCCTAGAAAACAGCTATATCGTGATTAACCTCTAAAACTTTTCACCCAAAGTTCTCTTTAGTCAGATGTTCAAATATTTCTGTGCAGTAAGATTCAACTCAGAACATCTTCATTTCAGATGAAATGAAATTCACGCAATAAAAATTGTAAAATTTCTGTACTAGCAAAAGCATGTAGATGAGAATTTAAACGTAAGCAATGTAAGCAAAATAAGCCATCGTACCTACCGTAGGTCCCAAAACCTTAGGCCTCCATGCCCAGCAGTAAGTATAACATTTGCACTCTCTGGATCACTGGTAACAATATAAAAAAAAAAAGCAAGAAACATTTCCTAATAATAGATCTGCTTACATTATATTACTCATCAAGATGACAACAAAAGAATTTAAGGAATATCCATCTTCTGGCATCACTTACTTTTCAACTGGAGCCCAGGCAAGTGCTCTAATAGGAACTGTATCTGCACTGAAGCAAAGCAATGGCCTTGTAACTGCAGAGCAACAAGTGGGAAAAGAAGTTTATCAAAGTTGTTTACATTGCCTTTGAATTAACCATATTGAGATGTTTCCCATTACCTTTAGATGAATTACTTACAGAAAATTTCCATAGAGCAACCTGAATGCCATGGCAAACTTCTTTAGCTCCGATACCAGAAATAAACTTAGCTAGCTACAAAGCAGGAGTCAAAGTAGACAAAGAAAGAAATGAAGCTGAAAACACTAGGGGCACGTTCGTTTTGGTAAAAAATTTAAGAATTTTAAGTATGGTGTGAATATTTAGGTGATGTTAGAGTTTTATTGGAATTTGTGTAGAAGTTGTTAGAGTTGTATTGATGTTTCTAAAAAAGGTACTATTGAGTTGTATTGGTATTTGTGTAGAAGTAATGTTGGGATTATAATTTTAGAAGGTTGGATTCAAATTCTACAAATTTCACCAAAACGAGCATGCTCTAGGACTGATTTAGTCAACAATTATTACTGGCAACTATACTAACCTAAGAACGTGTGGGGGACATATCATTTTCCTTGAAAAAGCTATATATATTAAGCAAAAGCATGACAATTGTTCAAGTATTTCCCCCAGGTATCTAGAAGGCAACTTGACATAAAGAAAAAAAAACCTAGTAAATAAATAATAAAAATAAACAAAATAACAAAACAATTACCGTTCCATCGTGGCAGCCAGCAACAATGTAATCATGAGGGGTTGAAGCTGACCACTCCAATGTGAGAAGGATGCTATATAAAAGACAACGATGGAGTGTAAAATAGCTTTCAATAATATAAGTAAATCGCATGAAAAAGAGAAAAAAAACAAACGAATACTTTAGTAAAGTAAACCACATAACAAGTTAAAACAAATACAGCTGCCTGTAACCAATGATTATAGGAAAGACATCAGGGAAATACTAAGCCCTCTTTTGAGCAAAGCTTGTTGAAATTCAAGCATCTCAGGTTGCATTTAACCCAGGTGTGCATGTTCTTCAATTCTCTTCTTTCATCCTTTCACACAAATGTTGCAGTTGTAGGAGTATGTCCTGATGTTGAATACGTATATTGTAGCAGGATTCATGTCATGCCCCGCCAACAGAGAACTTAAAAGCAAAGGATTCACATATGGAGAGCGGGGAGACTACATGACTTGCAGTAGGGGCTCTAGAACCAAGTGTGTTTTTAAAATTTTTTGGATGGCCGTCCCATTAGGTTTTGCAAATTAACCAGTGAGTGCAACTAGCTAGGGATCTCTTGTCACAATATTGCTAGCCGTTTTGCAACAACAAATATGTCCATTTGTAAAGCCTGGTCTTAAGGCAAAAGATAACTTTTAGTTCACTCTAGTAAACTTCCAAATTATTTATAAGAAAATGTAGTAAACGGAACTACCTCTGTATGCCTCCACATTTCAACATTGAGCATTTGAATACAGGCTCCAATTTCACAAAACGAGGATCAGTGCCCTCCAGATGGGCAGAGGAATAGACAGCTCTCACCATACGAGGAAGAGGAACCTCCCACCTGAATTGATAAGTATGATATTGGCATCAAGATACAGATTACATTTGTAATAAACAAGGTGCAAGCAAGAGTGCAGAAAGAATTATATGATATGTGGACAGTACTCCGAAAATCAATATTGGTCAGTATGTAATATAGGAGTTCAATAAGTTGCTTACCCCAATTTTACTATGTAAAGTAGTTTAATATTCAAACTTGGATAATATTTTAGATATTTACCTTTATTCTCAATACCTCCAATTTCAGACATTATAAAGTGTAAAATTGTGGCTCTAGTGTTGACAAAAAGAAATTTTCTTAAACTAGTTCCCGTACGAAGTCTATGACATCTGTGAGGATTACAGAAATTATTGAAGCAATATGATAGCCGATGGTGAACAACACAAATCATTAATAAAAAGGTAATTATGAGTGTTGCTTCTTTTTGCTCTAAGAAAATATGAATGTTCGTTAAATCGAACCGAAAAGAAGAAATTCCAAAACAATGGAAAAACAGACTTGATAAATATAGATGAGAAAAGTGGAGAACCATAATTGAGAGAACACCAAAACTAGACAACTGAAGATGTCTTACACTTCCAGAGATCCATTCCCCAAAAGGACAGCAAGATAACCCATTCGATGCTTACAATTGGCATTGTATGCATTAGAAGGCCGCCATTTGACATCCCATGCAACCTTTCCATTGTGTGCTAGGCATAATACAACTCGTGGCAAAGCAACCTCATTTGAAATCAAGCAACTAGAAGAGCTAATTCCCACGGCATCATTGTGTGACAAGTTATCACACACTGCAGGTTCCTCTACAGGGTTATGCTGTATTTGACCCATAACAGAAGATTGGGTATCTTCATTTTGTGTCAACAACAGCGGACTTGCATCATGAATGTAACTCGACGCCTTTTTCTTATTTTTCAATCTTCTGCTCTGCATAGGAGTTTGAAGTTCTGGATTACTATTCCATGCCGCTCGCTTGTAACGTTTTTGTTTCTTACTATTGTCTTCTTGTACAGCATGTTCTTGGGCATCCTCTGGAGCCCCATCTATAGCAATCAATTCAGACGAATATTCTGGGATTTGAAGAGTAAGAGCTTGGACACTCTGGTCATTGCACTCTGAATTATCAAGAGGTTTTTCTATCGGATTCTTCCTAGGTCTTCCTCTTCGCCTCTTTGATTGAGTTGTTATGGCTCCAGAGTCTTCTATTGGCTTCTCTCTAGGTCTTCCTCTAGGCCTCTTTGATAAAGTTGATTCGTCCTCCAAGGCCCCACTATTTTTAGTTACCCGTTTTACCTTTTCTGTTGGAGGTGGAACCTCGTCTTCATCCATGTCAACATTTAGAAGACACCATATCTGTACAACACCTCTGCCAGTAAGTGGGACACCTATCTTGTGATATGAAGATCCAGGAGGATGAGCAGCAACAGCAATAATCTGATAAGCAAGAAACAAAACAAAGCAATCACACATAAAAATGATTTGCATGAATAATCTAGCTAAGTCCTACACACAATCACCATATACAACATTCCAAGGTCTTATAAAGAATTTATCTAATTGTTCAGTGATGCAAACAAAACTGAGAACATTATTTTGCTATAAAGCAACATATGTGCAACAATGCTCAACAATTCCGATAAGGACAAAGTCATCTAACCATTCTGACTAATATTATCAGATGTAACCCATAAAAACAAAACCAAAAAAACTGTTCCTCCACAAGTACCCTGGCTACCAAATAGTAAGATAATCAGTAAGGATGGATGATGATGTATCCAACAGCACACTTTTCTGACACAACGAAACCTAACAGAAAGATAAGCTATTTGAACATCAAAGCTGATAGACCATGAAATTCTCAATTAGAGGCACACACAAATACAGGAACACAGCCGCCAGAGAATTGGAATAAATTAAGACCTACGCCACATGAAAATTAGATCACGAAAAAAATAAAAGTACCTCACATTTGATTTGACTCTCAGGCCTTTGATGAACTCTAGGGCACCAATCCAGAGACCAAACATGCCCTCCAACATACATGACAAAGTCTTTGCTGCAGCAAGATCTGATGAGCAACATTTTGCAAATAGACATGACAATGCTTGATTACATGGTAACTGTACATAAAATATTGCAATGCACCAGCAAGCTTTAACTTGCTTGCAAAACTTGCCAAATGTCTGAAAACAGCAATGATATCACCGGCTAAAATATAAGAAATGAAGGCCCCACCATCCTACTTGAGTAATAGATTGTGAAATAAACTATTAGTACGAACCAACCAAAAATATACAAAGCACAAATGAGCAAGCCCCATCAAGCATGAGCAACATCGAAAATAATTATATGAAGGTACATCAATATGAAAAGGCATAAGATACTTTTAGTTCTTTGAAAGGATCCAACCCAAAAGAACTATCATTCTTGAACTATGGACGTGACAGTGGCACAGTCACTGTGCACCTGCAGTTCATTTACGAGAGAGTGGCAGAGCATGTCCTGCATATAATTAACTATTTTCCAGTTATTTTAGATCAGAATTTCCTCCAAACAGAAAGCAAGAGCAAAAAATACAACGAAAAACTCCTAAGTCCACAATGGCGCATTGAATAGCATCGTGCCATTCAAATAATTTGCAAGTAGCTTTTCACCCATCAATGTCATGTATGACACTTTGTTAAATTAAAAAGCAACCATTATGGGATTGATACGTGCTAGCAAACGAGACCATCATTCAAGAAAAGTTTAATGTCACTGTCATTGTCAAACAAAATGTTCATTGACACTTCTTTAAAGTAACCATCGGTGAGATTTGTCTAACATCAGCCATTCAATCTTACCACCTGTGTAACAACCAAACTTGTTAAACTGCATGCATGTTTATGGAAATAAGCAGGAACGTTAAGATGGTCAAGATAAGAAATATCACTACCAAAAAAAAAAAGTCTCTTCTAGGATAGAAAATTTGTTAGCACTAAAACTAGTGTAAAACCCAAAAAGTATACAGCTAAGAGCTGTGCGTACCTGGGTTTCACAAATGTCGCACCCCCAAATGGTCCCTCCTTCTACAGTGTATGGAAGCCAAACATTCACAAGGAATGCTAATACTCTATAGACATCAAAACAACTACTACAATTCCGTACTAAATATCTTCACCATTACTGGCAGATAATTGTATAACAAGAAAATAAATATAATTGTTATTACGTACCTTCGGAACAGTGGCAGAAGAAAATTGCGATAAGTTTATTCCACCATTATCATCTCTTCCTTCAAGGCTTCCCATTTCTTCTTTTTTTTTTTAATCTCAAGGCTTCCCACTTCAAAAGCAAACCTAACGATTTTTGGTTCGTAACAGAAATACTTCCATTCTCTGCAGAAACGCAATTCAAATTTACAAGTGAACATTTCGAGGCCCTTCTACACGTATATCTGCATTGTGTGAATATAACTATGAGCACGTTTCACCTTAAGAAAGTGATTGAAGAGGAGAATCGTTGAATCTCACTCTCTTCAAGACCATCACCTTCTCCCTCTCCACAGAGCTGAGAAATTGTATCCATGGCCCTGAAGTGATTCTCCACCGAATGATCGAACGTCGAAACCGTGACCCTAGAGCCATTGCCGCAATCCTCTGCACAGCCCGTTGCACTCTCTGTTGCGACGTCCACTGCAACTATAACACCCTCCTTCTTCTTCGCTGTCCCTCCGGTTTTCGTTTTCGTCTCCGGCGGCAAATCCACCCTCTTTTTCTTTCCTCGCTTTTTGGCACCAAATAACTTCGCAATTGGAGGTTCGTCATGGTCTTCATTTGGTTGTTCCATTCTGTCCTTTCGGCTTCTCCTACTTTCTATATTTTTCGGTGATTTTCAAGTTTTGGGGCTTTTGCGATTCGAACACTAGACCGATTTACTGTAAGAGGTTAAGAAGTGATATGGTAGAGGCGGTATAGACTGCATAGTGCCTTTCTCCCTTCAGACGCACCGTTTTAAAGAAGCCTCTTGCCTAAAAGAACTTACTGACCTTTAAGATGGAAATTAAAAATTAGAAGAAAAAAAGAGATGTAGATTAAAAGAAGAAATAAAATAAAAAAAGAGGCCATTTTGGAGATTGTGTGTGGATTAACTCTCTGGGCAATGAGACCACCTCTTTAACTTATCACGTGTGAATTTCATTCTATGCTCCCTAATTAACTCAAATATTAGGCATTTAACGCCCTCAATATTAGTCCTAAGACTATTTATTGCTTCCGGGTCTAAAAATTAGCAAAGTGATTTTGCAACTTATATTAAAAATCAAAGCAACTTCTATAGATTATCCAATTGATTTTCAAATAGGCATGAAATGTTTCTCCCTAGCCTCCAATATCACTCGCATGCTGGTGAGGCTGCAGTGACAGTCCTCCCTAAAGGGCAGGTAGCTATAACTCAATTTAAACATGCTGCAGCGGGTGAAAGTTCTTACGGTCACACCCAGGGGGAGTTGGCTACGTTGGTCGCCCACTTTCACCCTTATTAAAAAAAAGCTTACTTATACAAACAGTCCCTATGGTATAACGTTTTCACAAAAAGTTCTATATGGCAAACCTTTGTACAAAATTGCCTATGTGGTCAATATATGGAAACAAAATAGTTCATTCGTTTGAGTTCCATCATTTCACTCAATGTCCGATGCTGAGCTGAATTAAATCTCCAACTAACGAGTCATATGTTACTAATTAAAGTTCAGCATCATATGTTAAAGAAAATGACAAAACTAAAGTGGGAGACCATTTTATTACTATAAATTGACCACGTAGACAAATTTATACAAACGTTTACCACATAAATTTTTTTGTCAAAATGTTATATCATAAAGATTGTTTGTATAATCAAGCATAAAAGAAATGAAACTCATTGAATTATAAAATATATTGTATCAAATCAATCATGTTTACCATCGTTTGTAAAATCATAAATTAGACAACAACAAAAATAAATAAATAATTATTATGAAATGTCCTCTCCAAATAATTTGTTATTCTACCAATCCACTTTCACATTCTAGTTTACCAGTTTGATTTGGTTGCAAGCTAAAATCTGAATCAAGGCATGTTATTAGAACGTTTATTGGCTATATACACACGTGACAAAGCAACTAATGTATAAGTGACTGCAAAAATCTCTTGGAAAAACAGCATAGTAAAGAGAGGGGCGATCTACTCTGACCTTCCCAGCTCTTTGAGCCCCTAATCTATATCAAAAGCCCGTAAATCTCCCAGCCCATGACCACACCAACGGCCCACGCTGACATTTCTCAAAGTCTCAAAGCACTACCTGCGTGCTGACTCTCCAGTCTACAGACTGTTTTGCTCGTATGACGGTGTGAATATATAATATAGTTTTGATCGTGATACGAACACCGACAAAATTGTTGCTTAATTTATGCATTGAGGTGAGGTGAGGTGAGGTGAGGTGAGCGTACGTAACCCATGTAACAAAATTAGAAAAGTCGTCGTGCTTTTTTTAAAATTCTCAAATCGTAGAAAAGTCAAAGTCAAAATTTTGACCGTCAAAGCTATTCATAGATAAGTTGTTTCTTGAAGTGTACACACAAGTGTCGCGACGCGACTCTTCAAGTTCAGGGAGACTTCGTAGGTTGTGTTTTCAATGGTCGACGTGACCCACTTCTTTATGCCGCTGCCGGCCTGCGGCGTAGTCGACGAATATTTTGCAAAGCCAGGACATGGTTTGATCAAATATCTGCTCCAGGCAAATTTACCACCGGTACCGGAATTTTCGGTCTTCGGTATCGGTACTGGTTTTTGCAACTGGCCATTGCCTACCGTAGAGAATCGGAGTTGGTTGGCAATATCGCCTTTGTGACTAAACCGGTAATTTCGCTGAAAATGTGCAGAATTTCGATACCAGCTAAAAAAAAATCAAAACGCAAAGTTTTTACCTTGGGTTTTTTCAAACCTCATTTAACCCCGACTCATTCTCTTTTCTCTTGCCTCTGTTTAAGAGTGTGTTTGTGTTGTAAAATTTTTGGTATTGGGTTTAGTGTTGTTATTGAGTTTAGTGAAAAAGTGAAGAGAGAAGTAATATTTTATATTTTTTGATGGAAGAGAGAGATTATATTAGAGTATTTTATTAGGAGAGAGATAAAATTTTGGATAAAATTTTAGTTGCAAACGCAGCCTAAGTCTCCTCTCCCATGACTCTCACTCTCAACTCTCTCCGTGTCTCAATTCTCACTCTTTCTACTCTCAAAGGCACACTCGGCTCTCTCAGCTCTTTTGGTCTCCCTCTCTTTGATCTCACAACTCATAGCTACATTAACACTGTCTTTCTTAATCGTTATCTTTTGTTGGGGTTGTCCCACATCGGTTGTGGAAGGGGTTGGTGGTCAGTTTATTAGTGTGAGGGAAAACCTCACCTCTTGAGCTAGCTTTTGGGGTTGAGAAGGCCCAAGACCACCTAACACTGGTATCGGAGCCCAGGTTTACCAACAAGTCTCGGACCCAACAGTCCATGGGAGAAACGGGTTGTCTGCATCCAACCCAAGGCCCGATGTGTGAGGGGGAGATTGTTGGGGTTGTCCCACATCGGTTGTGGAAGGGGTTGGTGGTCAGTTTATAAGTGTGAGGGAAAGCCTCACCTCTTGAACTAGCTTTTGGGGTTGAGAAGGCTCAAGACCACCTAACATCTTTCTCACAGTCTCGCGTCATATTATTCTCCCCAAAATTTTTGCATCCGTTATCGGAGTTGTCTGGATTTCGACACTTGTTGGACCGGAACCCAAAATTAAACTATGTAAAAGAATAAATAAATAAAGACATAACCAGTCGGATAAATAAAGAATATATATATATATATATATATATATATATATATATATATATATATACATACCTGACTTGTTGTATCCTCCTCAAATACATATATGACATGGTTATCAAACGAACTAATTTGACTAATTTAGTATATCATATACTAATTTATCATGAGCCATGGACCCACGGTGCAATTAAGATAGTAAAGAAAGTGGATCACTATTTTCAATGTGCATTAAAAAAGTGTGATCTGTTTCCATTCGCATGTGCTGTGCATGTGAAACGTTAATTCGTGCACTTTGACCATTCTATAACCCACTATGCCACCAAAAAAATCCGGATAATGTGTCAGCAGCCATTAAGACCACAATTATTAATTATGGGACACTATTACAAGTCATAATATAATATTCATGCCTTGGAAAGACCAACGTTACAACCTGAGAGATTTTGAAAAGCTGCCATTGATTTAGAAGAGCCATAATTTCTCGTGTAAAAGATTTCCTAAAATGTCCAACTTTAAATTTGAGAAAAGTCTAAGATCTGGATAAGTCGTTGTTTTGGACCGTATAAGTGTCATTACTACTCAAGGCCTCGTGCACGGTATTCAAGGGCAAGTGTTAACCGGATTCGGCTCCCCTGCAACTCCTACGGTATCCGCAGGGGTGCCATTAGGAGAGAGAGAGGGATACAAAGTGTGGGTCCTACGGTGGGATCTACACTTATGTCTCTCTCCCCTAATTGCATACCCTGTAATACCCTAAGAATTACAGGGTATCCTAGTCCATATTAACCTCCTATCGATTACGTGATAACAAAAAAAATTATTATTTTAGGCACATCCTGCAATTGAAATATTCTGAGTTCAACTAATTGGACAATGCGGTACTTTATAAACTTTATTTAATCAGAAAATCGAAACAACATGCTCCAACTTTAAATTGACATGACCAAATAAATAAAGCAAATAGAAAATAATTAGTTGAACTTTTTAGAACGATCACGAGCTTCATTGGTCAGAAATAAAAATTATTTATACGGATAAATGAAATTTAATGTTCAATTGAGTTTATTGGTTTACTCACTTATATTTGATGAGGTTACATGAATACTTTATTTATAAGTCATTGCTTTAGTAATGTGAAACAATGTGACACTCTAACTTTAATAAGATGGACACATCTTGAGTCTGAAGTTACAAAATTAACTCAAGGGAAAAAGATAACGCCGGAAGAATGTCAAAAGATATCAATAGGTCACCGGACTAATGCAGAAAGTCTTGCTCTAATATCATGTTAAAAATAAAAATTTAAACGAAAGAAAAAATATTTACACTAATAAGCTAGACTTTTACATGAGAATGTTCAATTGAACTTATTAATTTACTCAATGAGGTGATGTGAAACTTTATTTATAAGTTATTAATTACAATAGTTCACGTTGACTTTAACACCATTACTGTTCATGGACCGAAAGAGTTGTTTGTAGTATATGCTGTGGTAAAGGGTAATCATGCTTTCGAGATTGGGATCTGTCGCAGTCAAATGAAAGAGGTCTCAAGTTGCCAGATTTACTCGGATTCTTTTTCCATGTTGCGAAGGATTGCTATTGTACCTGACAATGCCAAAAACGACCCTACATGCGACTGCCCGTGGTCGTTTTGGATCAGCAAATACCGGGACATGAATAAACTAGTTTTTTTTTCTTTTCTTTTTGTGTTGCCAAAAGCAGAGTGGTAGAGCGCAGGAATAGCTAATTTTGAACAAAACCTTCTTGCAAAGACACAAAATTCCCAATTCCTTGAGAAAATTCACCAAAATTTTTAACAATATTAAAAACAATCTCGTATACACAAACCCAAACGACCTCTATCTTTCTCTCATATTTACTGTTTCTTAATATTCCATTTTATCCCCCAGACAGTTTTTTTACTCCATTTTCCCCATCCTTTTTCCATAATTGCGGGAACGCCCCAACTGCTTGGACCCTAGTGTAAATCTCGGATGTCGGATGTAATAATTACAGGGTCCCTAAATGATTCGGTAGTGCTTCTTCCACTGTCAGCATTAGTTAACGAGTATTTGATCGCCACGTGGTGCCACCTGTAACCCATCCACTCCGTTCACTACTCTTAAGCCGGCTTGAGCCTGAGCTTGAGTTTGAGTGACCGACAGCGCCACCGACCTTCCAGCCTTCTTCTGCCGCTTAGGCGAGCCGCTCTCAATTGACGACAACGAGGAAGAAGGCTCGGGTGACGACCGCTTCGACGTCACCCTCACCGGATCGGGCTCACCCGAGTTCACCCGAAGTGGGAAATTGAGCAAGGCTCGGGACCCGCGCATCCGGTACGCGGCTCGATCGTAAGCCAGCGCGGCGTCCTCGGCCGTCTCGAACGTCCCGAGCCAGACTCGAGCGCCGTTCTTAGCCGGGTCTCGAATCTCGGCGGCGAACTTTCCCCAGGGCCGTTGCCTCACACCCCTGTAATGCTTTCCCTTTGCCGGAACCACCGCCGGTGCTGCCTCTTTCTGGGCTGGAATTGATGCCGGGACTACCGCATATCCCGGCGACATAATCTCCACCGCGGGTAAACTCTCTGGCTCGGATTTCACCGCTGTGAAAAATTCAGGCTCGGATTTAATAGCGGCGGTAGGAAACCCGAAGTTGTAATAGTCCGTGGATACCGGTGCGAGTGATGGGACCCACCCGACATTCACAGCGTCACGGAGAACGCCGTAAAGTACCATGTCCTCCGAGTCGTTCTCCTTCAACGGCAACTCGCCCCATTTGTCAGTTAGGCAAGGGTACAAGCTACCGAAACTGGAGCTACGGCAGAACGTCGGGGTATTGGCCGGACCAGCAAGCCGACTCTCCGTTTCTCCCAGCAAATGCCGTGTAATTGACTCCAGATGAGCTAAATCGGACTGAGTTGTACTCTGTGCATACATCTCGTATCCGATTATTTTTGAAATCTTGAATCCGAAATTGGGGGCCGTTCAGGGTTTTTCGGGTCAGAGCTGATATTTATTTTCGGTTGCTGAACTTTTGTAGATAGGAGATTCGGAGGGTATTTATAGGGGAATGGGTACATGCACTTGGGGAATATTTGTAATACTAAAATGTTGATTTACTTGGTTCAGAGCTTTCCGTGAAGGTTCGAAGTTAAGCAAGTGGGTAGAGACACTAAACACGTGCTTTATTTGGGGGTTTTCTATGGGTTTTTGTAATGTGGAGATGACGTCACGGGTCTTACAGCAGCGATATGTTGCTTGTCGCTTTGTGTGTTTTCTTTAGCCCTTTTGTCCATTCCTCTGGGCTCTGGCACCTACTGGCCCACCTACCGGCCGACGTCGAGCTGTTTTTTTTTTTTTTAATTTTTTCTTTTCTAAAGCCTTAGGAGAAAATTGTGATGAGTAAGAGAAATGTCCCGACATAAGCTTAATTTAAATTTTATTTGGTAATATCTTATTGGTCTCAATCTCCATGATTTTTTTTTAAAAAAATTATTATCTATGATAAGATATGGTATCCATGAATCTCGATTATTCTTTATACAGCAAATTTTATTTAAATAAATAGAGTGATCCAAGATCAATTGTAATAGGGTGTCTAAGTAAGTGTAGGGCTGTTCAAAAAAACCACCGGTGCTTGTGTCACTGGCTTCGGCACGGGAACTAGTGGTTCCCAATACCGGTCTCGATAGCAACTTTAAAAACTTGCGGGTGGTCTTAGCGGTGCCGGTTAACCTTAAATACTGTTTTTTTTATAGTTTTTTTAAAAAATAAAAGGTACTGTTTTTCGTAATAGAAAACGGTGTTGTTAGACGCATAAGAACAAGAACAATCGGGGTCTCTCTCCCCCAGATGTGTTGTTGTCATCACTTGTAGCTGTCGTACGTGACTGTCGATTGGAGTGTAATCGGCACCGGTGAAACTGACATCGACAAGACCGATTTTGTAGCCAATTAGTACTGGTGCCGGTTGTGGCCAAACTGACACCAAATTCAAGTTACTCAACAGTCAACCCTAAGTGAGCGGATAACAATAGAAATTTTATTGTTAATATTTTCATTTTAGATTATTCCAAAGAGTGAAAGTGCTCCTCTACCTCTACTCTGATAGTAAAGAAATCAACTTGCTATGTTTGTTTGTCGCTTTCTTATCTTAAAACTAGATTTAAGTGTTGTGATTAAAGTAGATTAGAAGCAGATATAATGGGGATGTTTGTTTGCCAAAATATTGGGGAATATTCCTAAAATTTTGGAAATCTTTATTTTATTGAGATTTATTGGGGTTTGTGAAAAATGAAGTGTGTAGGTGTAAAAGTTAAAAATTTTGAAGTTTGTTTGGTTTGTCCGATTTGTTGAGACCCCAAATATTTGGGGTCTCAAATAGGAAAGAGTAATTTAATCGCTTTTTAAGAGGAGTGTGACAAAAAAGTAACTATGGTTGATGGCGAGGAATTGGTGGGTGTGGAAAGGGGGAAGCGATGAAAGGGACATGAATTCCCAGTCTTCACGGATACATCGCTTCTGGACATTAAAGCCAAATGTTTTCTTTGGATAAGCGTCCCCAAAAGTCAATAGGCCATTGAGATACTGTGGGTATTATCCCACGTTTCTCAATTTGCGCACTCTTTTCTTTTATGTCCCTTCGAGGAAGGTGACTCACTTCCAGCCCACAAGAGCTCTTTTCCGACCTTTTGCAGCTTTGCTTACGGATTAGCTTACCTCATGGACTTGGAGGATCTAACGTAACTTGAATCTTGATAAGACAATTGAACGCCAATATTTTAGCCACATCTCCAGTAAGTTGGTGGCATTCTCTCTTCCTCTATTATTGATCATATTCTTTTTATTGGGTAAGCCGTATTCTTTTTTTCTATACTCGATGCTAACTTTAAGTTATAGTCATTGTTTTAATATTTTATACTAAATTTAAGTTTTAATTAAGCTTTATTTCTACTCTTTAAATCAACTATTTCTATAATAATAAATATAAAAATTTCACTTCAAATCATATTTCTCTTAATTTTTTCACCCACTTTCCTACAATTTTACTTCACTATTTTTTTTATAATTCAATAAAATTCTAATCTATTTCAATTTCGACAAATATTCTTAAAAGGGAAATATATTTTTCACTCATTAATTATTAGGTTTATAACACATTGCACCCTCTAACTACTAATGTTAGACATCCTAAATTACTCATTCTGACACATTAATCCCTCTAATTACTAATATTAGACATTTTGCATTCTCCATCTGATAATAATACTCTCGAAAAATTAATGAATTTATAACAATATCTTCCACATATTCAAAATGGGTTAAAAATATTATCGTCATTTTAATATAAAAATTTGAAAAATAGTGTAATGTATCTAAAATTGGTAGTTAGAATGTGTATTGTGTCAAAATTGGTAGTTTATAATGTAAAGTGCAAAATTTATGATAAATCTCATTAAAATTTCCACTAAAGAAAGGTATATTTATTTGCAATCTGGCCTTAATAATACTGCGTTCTCGTACTGCCCACAGTATGTTTCAAACCGGGAATAGTGGTCCTTTTCTTTTGCCACCTCAGTAAACCAGAACCGAAGAAGTTGACCAAAGACCATCTTGGTCACGCTTGACTTTGACCGGAGACTATTCTCCCTTGTTATTATTATAAACCAAAACCACATCTTTTCGCCACGTGCCAACAACCGGCACGTGCGCAGCACCGCAATATTTGAGTCACTTCTTCTAAAAGAAAAGAAAAAAAAAACACAAGAAGTCCCCCGAACAGACTACACAGTACTTACGACAAAGATAAATAAAAAATGAAAAAGCTAAATTCCCACGTGCTTAAATTGGATGCTGCACGGTACCTTCTTGGCTTGCCTAATTTTCTACGCCAACGTAGAATATATCATATTATATGGTTTTTTCAATTGATAAGCTTTTGGTGGTAACTTGCTAATTATATTACGTTATCTTATCTTTTTGTATGATTTGATTTGATTCGATTCGATTTTCGTCGTTGAATGCGGGCCAAACAACTTTGGCTAAGCTTTTTTTATTATAATATTGAATCATATGACTCTAATTTAGTCAAAGTTGCTAATTTTTAATAATAAAAAGAATAATATGACATTGGAATTATCCACGTGCTTTTGTTTTGATTGGTTAATCTAAGATTAGGTATCTCAAAATTAAACTATATTTATTGGTCCAATTTAAGATGTGAAGAGACCAAATTAATAATTCCAAAGAATCCAATAGCATATTACATATATATCGATCAAGGCTAGCTGGCTAGTGTCGGCCTTAAAGTAATGCCACTTGAGACTAGGGAGCACTGCCGAGGGGTATCCGCAATTGCATTATAGGTATTATTTTTAGAGAATATAATTCAAATAATAAAATCTTCTACTTCCTACAAGTTTAAACTTTTGGGATGAGTGGTCATGGTATTAGAGTTAATGTCTCAAGTTCGAGATCTGACTTCGTACTTTACCCCAATTTCAATTAATTCAAATAACAAAATATTCCTCTTCCTATCAGCTTAAGCTTTTAAGATGAGTGATAGATTCATTTGCGTTCAATTCAAACACTTGATTTCAACGGTCTCGATGATGACAACTAAGAAAAATTATCAAAGAAATACGATTGCTAAAAGTTGATTTTTTTTTATCCAAAAAAAATGTCATTTCTTTGACAATCCCTGTTTTCTTTCCCCCAACCTTTGGAATCGATGGCTAATTAACACGTGGAAAATTTTTGATATGAGAACATTCAGCACCACCTAATCATGGCACCGATCCAATACAAAAGAACTGCTTACCAATTAATCATTGAAGAACTTTTTGAGTGTGAGCAGCAGCATCTACATAATGCTTCAATCAGCTCTATGGCAGCTATGTGTGAGTAGTAATGTAGATTCTCCCCATAAGAGAGATAGAAAAGCTTTGGTGAGATATGCAATTATTTGAAACTCGGAAGGAACCTCGGTGAGTTAGCCCAATGATTGCTCAAACTGCCCTTAGGGCCTGCAATTTTGGTGAAATTTTCTCTTACCTTAAGACTTCAAGATAAGCTCTTGGATATCTAAACAGAAGGCCTCTGAGATCCTTCACATGGAGATAGTACAGAAGGTGGAGGATTGTATTTCTGGCAAAACGACTTCCATTTCAAGCGTCTCGAGGCATTTATCTAGCTCCATCTAAAGGGTACTCATACGAGGCAGTCTCTGTAAGGCAGTGTAGGACAGTAGGAGAGTCTATTTGGCCTTGAAGTAAGCTCAGAGAGAATTGCACCTGTGACTGCAAGCCCCAAGTTCAGCTAGCCATGTGATTTTGCAAAAGGAAGAGGAAGATCGGATCCACTTTATAGCTCACTTGTTTTTGGTCACTCTCCAAGTCGCGCCCACCAAGAGTATATATGTTCGGCACAAACTCTTTCCCTGCTTCAGCTTCTAATCCTGCTTTTTTGACAGACCCAACTGTTAATCATCACAACGAAATGCTTACGTAGCTCGTGCTCGCTTTCCTCTCTGACCCATATGAGCTTTTTATGCGTTTTGCGAAGCCTGTGAACAATTTGCAGGGTGGCAGCCCATCCGTTAGCCCCGCGTAGGCCATAGCAATTGTTCTGCTGTCTTAGAATTAAAATTGATATTTTCCTTACTTGGTAGGGTCATGTATTTTTTATCAAACGAAGGACCATGATCTCTACAATTTCAAGAATTGCGCATACCCTATAATTTTGAGAAATAAATATAATATATAGGGAAATTTGATTTTTAGTACTTGAGTTTTACCCCATTTTCATTTTTAGTCATGAATTTTAGTGGGTCAAAATTTTAGTCCTTGAACTTTCTTCTTTGTAAAATTCAGTCCTTCCGTTACCCTACCATCAGTCCCATTAACGGACCTCTTTAACACGTCAGTAATTTTAAAGCGATCGACCGGTATAAATTTTGACGGCGTATGACAGCAGACTGATGGAAGGACTAAATTTTATAAAGATGAAAGTTCAAGGACTAAAATTTTGACACACTAAAATTCATGACTAAAAATGAAAAGGAGGTAAAACTGAAGGACTAAAAAACAAATTTCCCAAATATATAAACCTTAATAATGGGTTCACATTACTCGAAACTAATTCACGCAAACAACATTTAATAGTATAAAGTCACATATTGTGTTTATCTCTATCAAAAATTACAAGGTTACTTGAATTACTTAAGATTCTAATTCATCAATGAAATTTAATGTGTGATATAGTCACTGTTCGGCCTTAAAACTACTATAATATCATAATTGATCTTTTCAAAATCTAAAAGTTATGAAAAATAAATAAAATATAATTATCTAATTGATAATTTACGTTTATTTTTTCGTATAATTTTCAGGTCAATGTTTTAACCCCCAATACAAAAGTCAAATCCTTCTTCTCAAGCTTTCCCATATGATTTTAAGATAAATCTCTTTTTACTATTTTATATCCGTAAATACAAGAGTCGAGGACGACCCATTCAGTGCATTCACGATTGAACCTGCGACTTTTGCTCTGCAACTCCTCTCCTTCGAACTTGTGATCAGAGAGATAGAAATTTTCGTTCACCAGCTCTTGCTCAGTCAACGTCTTTACTTGATCTTCAGAAGGAAAACGAATAAAACAATCTTTTTACTTGATCTCCTTGGTAGCTAATATGAACACCAAGAGCACAGTGGCCGTTGACATGGATCTTTTGGCTCTATCTTAAGCAAATAGCATTCTCATTTGCCAATTTCTGGGGAGAAGACATTGTCGACGATTTCCTGCATTCCTACTGACGTCTTCAAACAGCACCCTCTCACCGCCTCCACGGTTTTTCCAGAACCCCGTCAGCTTCTAAAGCAAGTACAGCTCCTTGACAGTTGACACAATCTTTAATTTCAGTCTCAAATAAAGATTGTACGTATTGCACGAAAAAGTAGAATCCCAGGAGTTGAGACATTCCACGCCCTCTATGCAGTTGCATGTCAATTCCTTGATTATTAGAACCCAAAACTCCTCCTTCTTCGACGAACAAAGTCAGACAAGATATTGCGACAAAGAAGTTTCTTTGAGATCCTTAAAGCCTGTCTAACAGGGCTGCAGCTTCTCTGTCTGAATTAGATGGAAGTGTTATATTCAATTGGACGGAACGATTACTCGCATCAAATTCCCTGAGAATTCCATAGAATTGATCCTCAAATTTTCATTCAATAACAATTGAGCTATGGAATTTCATTATAGTTTATACTTTGGTTCAATGGAAGCTCTCAATCACCTAGGAAATGTTCGTTTTGAGAAAATTTGTCGAATTATAAGAATAATGTGAATCTTTAGGTGATGTTTGAGCTTTATTGACATGCGTGTAAAAGTTGAGTTGTATTGATGTATGTAAAAAAATATAGTATTCAGTTGTATTAGTATTCGTGTAGAAGTAATGTTAGAAGTATAAATTTAGAAAGTTGGATTCAAATTTTAAAAATTTTAGTCAAATGAACATGCCCCTAAATTCTTTTTTTCAAGAGATAAGGACTTGACAATTTCTACTCTGTAAGTTACTATTTTTGTCACAATATTGTATCCATCAACTCTTTCTTTGTGCGGCGGTAAAAAAAAACATGCTTTTTTGGAGAGCGATACTATTTCACCAATCGAGTCACAGGTATCTAACATATTCATACCTAACGATTTTCCACAAAGTGGTGACGAACGGTATAACTTGTACAAATCTTTCCATTTTCCAATTCGATCCGATCCATTCGTTCGTAGAGCTATTTACTCGATCGCAGACATTTTTGGAACACCTCTAACAGAGGGACAAATAGCCGGAAGGATTTTTATTTGATGAAAAGTTTTCTCTATTTTTATATAGTTAGAATTGTTTATATAGTTAGAATTGTCATTTTAGACACTCCGCACCTGTTATATTTTTTCGTCAATTTAAGGCTCCGTTTGTTTAGTAGTAAATAAGAATTTGTATTATGCTTTATCTACTTTCCGATGTTTGAGAAAGTTAGTAAAATTGGGTATGTTTGACGGCGAAAATTTTGGGTATTGAAGTTTGTGAAATATTATAAAGTAAATATATGTTATGGGAGTTGGTGAAAAAGTGAAGAGAGAGAAGATTTTTAATAAATATTATAATAATAAAAAATTATGTGATGAACTTTTTTATGATTAAACTTAAATTTTTGGGGCTCAAAAATACCGTCAAGTGAAAATATAGTCGTCCAATGTAAAATAAAGTATTAATCTCCTTTTCTTCATTCTTACACCGCACTTGAACCCACACTTCTCTTTCTATTTCCTTGTCCTCCGAGCTTTATGATCTTGATATATATTCATAATTTTATGTACTTTCTTAATGAAAATAATTTAATTTTTTAAAAGATATTTTTTCAAAAAAAATTATTTTTTTATTCTTTTTATGAGATATATTTTATTCATGTTATTTTAATTCATTTCAAACTAATATTAAAAATCAAATTTACTAATCATACAATACTACAAATTAAAAATACAATATCAAATATTATGAAAAGTGCTTTACCTAAAAATTAAAATATTATTCTGAAATAAAATTCACTTGAAATTACGTACATTATAAATAACTATACGTCAAAATAAACAAAGCATAAATGGAAAGTTTTTTTTTTTTTTTTTACATATGAGAGGACTATTCATTTTAGGCCTCGCCCTTTAGAGCTCCACCAGTTCGGTTCACACTCAATTAAGTTTCCACAAGCACGATATTCCTTGGTGTCAAACTAGACAAACTCAATTAAATTAAATGGTTAATTATACTTTGCGCCTCTTATCTTTGGAGTCATTTACAATTTGTACCCGTTATTTTATTTTTTAGATATTGGGCCCCTTATCTTTAATATTTTTGCAATTTGCATCCCGTACCGGATTTGAACGTCTAAATTGACGGATTACGTCAAAATATTTATACATTGCGCCCCTTATCTTTGGAAGTATGTGTAAATTACACTCTTATCTTTGAGGGCATTTACACATTGCACCTTGTGTTTGGCGGAATCCGTCAATTTAGACGGTCAAATCGGGTATGAGGTGTAAATTTTAAACAATATTAAAGATAAAAGGTTTAATATCTCAAAAATAAAACATCAGGATGTAAATTATAAATAATCCCAAAAGATAAGATACACAAAGTGTAATTATTCTTAAATTAAATCAGTGTGCCCGCATCTCACGCGCATGTCCAGTTTTGACCCCTCCTCCAGCCGCTAACTCTGCTGCTCTACTCCGCGGTTTGGGTTTTTTTAGTTTGTCGTCTATTATGAATCATCTAAACTTTCCGACCGTTTGGCTAGCCATTAAGCATCTTTAGTCGTTATTTATTATTGTCTCTCTAAAAGATCTGACACGTCTTTTAGAACGTGTAATAAAATTATTTAAATTTATTTAAAATTAATAATATTCTAAAGTTATTATGACAAAAAAATAAAAAATAAATCGAATTCGTGTGCCCTAACGGAAGCGAAAACTTCATATAGCATTTTTTTTCAGCGTCGTGAGAGAGAGAAGCAGTAACACTAGGGAGATGCGGTATTTTAATTGAAGCGCGCGAACAAGGAATTTTTTATTTTATTGGTATTAATTAAAATTTTTATTAATTTTTTACAAACTGTCGTAAAAGTCAATAAAATCTAATACTATTCACCTTACGAAATTTATCATTAGAGAAAGAGGACATTTGTTCATTTTTAAAGCATCCATGGGTTACTTAAGAGTGCAGCAATGACGTTTGCAATGCCGACTTTCGTACCTCACAAACAATATGACAAATCTAATGGATTCGGATATTAATTTGTACCAACTTTTTTTTTGGTTTACTAATAAGCGGAGGTTGGGGTGGAGCCGTGGAGTGTTATCTAGGATATGTTCGGTTTGAGTAAAAATATAGGATTTTAGAGAAGTTGTGAATATTTACGTTGAATAATATTTTATTGGTGTTTGTGTAAAGTGGAGAGATAAATGATTTGATGTAATTGTTTAATAAAAAATTATTGGAGTTATGTGAAAAAGTATATAGAGAGAACATTTATGTTGAATAAAAAAATAAAAAATTGTTGGAGATTGTGTAAAATGTATTGGTGTTTGTGTTTAAATTCTGAATATGTTCGGTGGTAGTTTTGTGAATGTATTTGAATCCCGAAAAAATTGAAGAAACGAATATATCCTAAGACTTTGTACACTGGTGAACTTGGCTAAAGCATCCGCTAGTTGAAGAAGATTTTAATTGAAAGAAAAATAGTAAGTCCATATAATAGAGGATATTCAGTCTCTACACTGAACTTTGGGCTATTCCTCGAATTAGTATGGTAAGGGTTTCTAGAACTAGTCTCCTTATTGGATCAATGACTTGTTTATATCTCAATTAATGCTACACTCCACTTGTGCTCCTCGTAATATCAAATAATAGGAGTAAGTTCATACTGGATAATCATTGATCATATTATTTTTTCTTACGAGCCGGTTTCAATTCCATTTCTGCTCTTTAGAAATATCTGAAAGCTCTTGAGGTCTGGCCAGATCATACGCTGGTCTTTAAAGTATGTTTCGTCGTATACTAGTTTATGGAAAATTCTTCGTGTTATGAAATGGTCATTCCGCGATGAATTCGGTTAGTTCTGTGAATGAAATAAATCTCACATGATAAACGGAAACACGTCACCACTAATTATATACGTGTCCTCAAATAAAACTCATAAATGTCATGTTAAATAGGTCTTTTGTAAAGATAACACCTTTTCCAATGATTTGGATCGATAGACGTGAATGCGTAAGCTACGTGAAATTTATCTAGTTAATGGAAATAATTAAATTTACCAAATGACCACCTTTAAGACACGAAATATTTCACAAGGACTAGAAGACGAAATAAACTTTAGGGTTCAGTATAGAATCCAGTCATACTCTAAAGACTAGTAGGCTAATTAATCCTTGTTTTTATCAATGGCCCGGGTTATGGCTTTATAACTTTGGATAGTTGCTCTGAGAGCTAAGTATCTGAATTCTTTTTACATTTGGGATTCGGCTCCTGTTAGTTCTCCTTCTTGGGTTTGGCAGGGTATTGCCAAGGTTAGTTCCTTTCTTCGAGAGGGCTATTGTTATCATATCTCTTCAGGCTCTGAGGTGCATACTTGGTTAGATCCTTGGGTCTCGCGAGCTGAATTTTTCTACCTAAACTACGGAACTCGAATGTTCTTATTCATGAAGAATCCAAAGTGGAGGATTTTTTTATTCCTGGCTCCCGAGAGTGGGATGAGTTGAAGATTCGACACACGTTTCAAGAGGAGGATGTCAACCTTATTCTCACTATTCATCTCCCTGCTACCTCTTCTCCTGATCGGCTTCTTTGGGTTCTGGATCCCAAAGGTTCTTTTTTCTCTTAAATATGCCTACAACCTCATCCATTTTTCTGCCCCACATTCTCTTCCTTCTTTTCCTTTGGATTTGTGGCCGAAACTTTGGAAGTTAAAGTTGCAGGATAGATTGATGTTTTTTATTTGGAAAGTGGAATGGGATCTGCTGCCGTGTAAAGTTAATCTCCATCGGACTTTTGACTTGGGACAAGCTGCTCTACCGTGTGTTTTTGTGAGCTGGAAGATGAGTCTCTTGTGCATCTCTTTTTCTACTGTCCGCAGGCTTTTCTAGCTTGGCGGGAATTTCCGTGGGGCTTGCTTACTAATCGAATAAGGGATTGGACTATTCAGCAGTGGATTGCTTCTCTGTTAGACCTCGTTCCTTCTCTCTCTTCCAGCTGATCAGTCTGAGCTCCTTATTTTATATGCTGCCATTTTAATGGATGTCATTTGGTTTTCGCGTAATCAAGTGGTGCATGGTGGAATACGAGATGATATTGGTACTATTATTCGGCGTATTCATCGGTTGTTTGTGGAGCATTCTAAGGCTTGGTCTGCTTTGGTTCCAACTAAGTCTATTAGGTGGTCCCCACCGTGTGGCAATCGTTGGAAGATTAATTTTGATGTTGCCATTCGGAGTCACTGTTTTATGCTTGCTGCGATTTGTAGGAATCAATTTGGTTCTATACTCTTTGCGTGGACAAAGAGAAGTCCTCCCGGCACTCCTCTTGTGGGAGAGGCCCGAGCAGCTCTATTTGCTGTTCAGGAGGCTAGTTTCCTTGGTTACCCTTTGATTGACTTTGAAGGCGACAATTTGCAGGTCTGCAATGCTCTCACTCTACCGTTTTTTCCTCCGGATTGGTCTATTGGCTCTTTGATTCGTGACATTAAAGCTCTGCTGGAGGTTCACATAAGTTGGAAAGTTTATCATGCTAGACGTGGTGATAATCTTTTAGCCCATAATATTGCCAAGTGGGCTGCTTTGTTCAATTTGGAGGGTATCATCCCTGTGCATTGTATTCTCCCCTGATATACTTAACTCTGATGATCCCCCTCCTCCTCCTTGACTCTGTAGTTTGGTTTTGTTTGGTATGGACGTTTGCTTAGGAAAAAAAAACTTTGGTATACGCATATATCTCCCATGTGGAATAGCTTTTGCTTGCATTAAAAATGGTGAGTACTTTGTGCGCCATACAAGGATATCTTGCAACTAGAGCGAGTATTTGAATTTGTTGCTACAAATTTCATATCAACAGATTGAAGATGCAGTTTAAAAAGGAACGAACTTTCAGAGTAGAGGGACATAAAATGATAAAATATCATTAAACCAGCTTTTTTTTTTTCTAGGTAATCATTAAACCAGCTTGCTTTACAAGGCAAGCTCGTGCAACCTATATTTTGTTTTAAAGCCTACTAGCGACCAATTCAACGCATCGTCTTGAAGAACAGATCCTATCTAGCTAGCAAACACTAATTAGCCTACTCTGTCAATCTATCCATGACTTTATCTTCCATAGTGGAAATTAATATATACTTAAATATAATGATATATCTGAGTCTTGGACTTGGTTAAAGGGTTCCCGTATATATAGTACTTCACATTGCGCCCCTGCCGAGGAAACTTTCAAAAGAACTCAAAAAACACAAGCGAATGGCCTACGTGCGTCCGCTGGCAGGATGACGAAGTGAATAATAATTAGGGTTAAATGCATTCCATAATCTCGTGTTATTCGAGAATTACAAATATACCTTGAAATAAATAAAGTCATTTTCATACCCCTGAGATAAATATCAAAGTCACAATATGCCCCTTCGTTAATGTGCCGTTTAAAATACTAACGGTAAATGCTGACGTGACAAAAATAGACACGTCAGCACCAATCAGATGATGACACGTCATCACTCAGGGGTATATTTGTAATTTGCGAATACCACAGGGGCATGTGATGCATTTTAGCTTTTTTAAAAAAAAAAAATTAAAATTAATTTTTTAAAAAAATAGACACGTCAACACCAACAATATGACGACACATCATCATATTTAATTTTAAAAATAAATTATTATTTTTAAAAAAAAAACTTAGCCCCATTTTCCTTCAACATATCCCATGTGTTCGTTTCTGTCTTTTTTTATATAATTTTTTTTAAAAAAAACATTTGTAGTTCAACTTAACTATTGTATTCGTTTCTGTATGCTTTTTATTTTATATTTTAAATTTAATTTAAAAAAAACGAACACAAAACGACTTAGCCTCATTTCCCTTCAACTTAGCCCATGTGTTTGTTTGTATCTTTTTTTTTCCCTTTTTTCATAAATTTTTAAAAAAAACATGTGTAGTTCAAAAAAACACACATAATCGAATACAGTGGGTAAGTTGAACTATGCAAGTTTTTTTTTTAAAATTATGTATAAAAAAACAGAAACGAACACATGAGATATGTTGAAGGAAAATTGGGCTAAGTCTTTTTTTAAAAATAATAATTTATTTTTAAAATTAAATATGATGGCGTGTCATCATCTTATTGGTGCTGATGTGTCTATTTTTAAAAAATTAATTTTAATTTTTTTTTAAAAAAAAATTAAATGCATCACATGCCCATGTGGTATTCGCAAATTGTAAATATGCCCCTGAGCGATGACGTGTCATCATCTGATTGGTGCTGACGTGTCTATTTTGTCACGTCAGTATTTACCGTTAGTGTTTCAAACGACACATTAATGAAGGAATATATTGTGACCTTGATATTTATCTCAGGGGTATTAAAATAATTTTATTTACTTAAAGGGTATATTTATAATTTACTAATATTACAGGAATACGAGATGTATTTAATCGTAATAATTAAACGAGAGTGGTTGAGATAGTCGAAGTTTGACTGACAAAATTAACTGCACCGTTGACTTTTTTTTTCTTTCTAAAACTGTACCCCTTGACTGCTTCCCATCATTTCCTTTTGAGTTTCTTTCCGTAGATAAATGAGAGTTGAGATAGTCGAAGTCTAAAGAATGACATAATTAACTGCTCCCCTTGACGGCTTCCCATGCTTTCCTTCGAGTTACTTTCGATCGACGTGCGCAAGGAGCGTACTCCAAAATTCAGGTCATCAGGTACAGGTTGGGTCAACTAAAAGGTAGAAAATTAGGCCTTTTGCTAATTCTTATGCGAATGGTTGCGACCAATATATGTCTGCTGTTCGCCAACCTCAGTGTTTTTCTTCCGGTATATTATATATAAAAAATAATAAATATTCATCATTTTTATACATTTTTATACATATAAAAACATATTACAAGAACTGCATTTGCCATTATGCCCAATAAAAAATCGTAACCAATTTACGTTCTTCGTCATATCATATAGAAAAATCTCTGTCCTATTATCGTACCACTAGAGAAGAAGAAGACCAACGAAAGTTTTGCATAAGGGACTACGGAGGACAACAGCGACACAATTGATTTTGAACCAATTATCTACTTTTGCTTGCACGCTAAAATTTAAAGAGCAGTACGTATTGGGGTTTCTAGAACCAAATTCATTTGACTTTATCTTCAATCATAAACAAAGAGGTACCTTCTGTAGGCTATTGACATAACTACCCACGACCAAATCTATTTATATATTCTTCTCCACCACCACCACATTTTATTTAATTTAATTTTTGAATTCTGTTTCTACCCATTCACCTTTTCCGAACCTTCACGCAAACTAGACACTATAGGTAGGACTGTCCAAGAAATCGGCAGGACTGGATCGAAACTAGACCGATTTTGGTGAAACCAGTGACAAATAGTCTACCGGAATGACTAGTCCGGTGAAATCAGTATACTCATATTCAGTCCCGGTTCCCCACATTGGAAAACTGGTATCGGATCGGAGCATACTGCTCTAGACCGGTCCGAACCAGTCATTAAAAAAAATCAAATTTATTTTTTTAACCCTAGCTCAAGGGTTCAAAAAAAGCCCATTTTAGTGAAAAAAAGCCCCAAAATAGTATTTCATGTAAAAATAGGACAAATATTTCATATAAAAATAGGCCAAAAAATTGATCTAAAGAAACCCAAAAAATGGTCCCAAAAAGTCCAAAATAAAACTCTAAAAAAGGCCTAAAAAAATAAAAATGCTATGAGATTCAAACAAAAAAAAGGCTCAAATAAAGACCGGTCCGGTTCGGTATGTTCACTCTACGAAATTACCGGTTTAGCCGGCCGGACCGCTTCAAATAAAGGTGATGATTGATACAACAAATTTTATATATTTCAAAATTTTTAATATTTATATCTATTAATTTTTTTTACAAATTTTAATAAATCTCAATATCTAAAAAAATTCTTTGAAATTTTAAAAACAAACAAACATTGCCAGCGACAGAAGAGAACATTGCCTCCATTACTAGCGGTCAATTGACGTTGAGAAAAACCATCCGACGGTGATAGGAGCGTGGAACGCCTACTCCTTTGTAAACAGGAAAGCCAAGCATCCTTCTAGAAGGAAGCAGAAGGATGCTTCCTTCCAGCATCGCCGAAGCTGGGTGTGAAACCCAGTCAGTCTTTCCTCTTTTGGACATTATACAATTCTCCTTCCTATCGGTTCCTCTATATATAACTTTCCACTGCCTCTTCCACTCTCAACCCCTCAAACAAATTCAAACCCTTCTCCCTCTCTTTCGCAAAGCTCCTTATCGCACCTCCAAGAACCTTCTTTGAGCTTTGAGCTAGTTCAAGTGTACATGGAGACCTCTTATGAAGAAGTTTCTTCGGCGCTGCGCTCCATCAAGCATCACTTGCTCGAAGAAATCTCCCCGGTGGGGATCTTGTCTTGTTTGGAGCCTTGGAGCTCTGAGTCTGTTTCACAATCCTTATCCGACCCTCTGTGTTCCAGAACCTCAAGTTCTGACTCTCCCGTGGCGTTAGCAGATCTTTTCAGCTCCGACGAGCTCTTTGGCTTTACCTCCCAGCAGAGTCAAAGCAAATTCTTTTTATTCGAACTGAAGCCGCAAATAATCGACCTCACTACTCCTAAAACCCTTAATTCAACCTCTAAAACGAGTTACGATTCCTTTGAGTTCGAAGCTAAACCTCACATGGTGGACCTTCCGGTCCCGATAACTCAAACTTCGACATCCTACTCCCACTCGAATGGCAGTAGCTTCGAATTCGAATCAAAAGGTCAAACGAATCGGAAACCTTCGCTGACCATCTCGGTCCCTAGCAAAAGCAAAACCGAGTGGATCCAATTCGGCAACCCGAGTGGCCAAGTGGATCCGCCGGCGTTTGTACAGGAAAATGCGAGTGTCGAAGTGAAAAGGCACTACAGAGGGGTCCGACAACGGCCTTGGGGCAAGTACGCGGCTGAGATTCGAGACCCTACACGTCGGGGCTCGCGTGTCTGGCTTGGGACCTTCAACACGGCTATCGAAGCCGCCAAGGCCTACGACCGAGCCGCGTTCAAGCTCCGGGGGTCAAAAGCCATACTCAACTTCCCTCTCGAAGCAGGCAAGTCCGAGCCACTGATAGCCGCGGCCAGCGAGAAAAAACGACGTCGTGATCAGGAGGATGAGGTGGCGGTGGTGGTTGTCAAGAAGGAGAGGCCGACGGAATCCGACGACAAATTTTAAGTCAGCTCTTTGAGAGATATCCCTCTGACACCATCAAGTTGGACAGCGGTGTGGAACGGTGATGTTACAGGAATTTTTAACGTTCCACCGCTTTCGCCCTTGTCTCCTCACCCGCCATTTGATTTTCCACAGCTTATGGTTGTATGAGCATTTAAATTCCTGCCATTTTAGGAAGGAAAATGTTTTTTTTTGAATTCCAGAGGCATCACGGTTCGAGTCATCTGGATGTTGTGCGGTTTTTTTTTTCTTTTGGGAATTATGTACATTTTTAATTTTCTCAAAATATAAGTTTGATAATTCTCTGTGAGATTATTTCAGTCTTTTTATTTGATAATTCTCTGTTTCATCTGTTCAAGATGAACGACTTTGAAAAATAAACGAAGTTATTTAAATAAATACTTGCAAGGGTATATCAAGCATGACTGCATGCATGTGCTCAATGTTTCTGAATTTCTGATATTTGTGAGGGTTTGAAAGTAAACCCATGTTCATCCAAAAACTGGAAGGTTTTTTTTTTGCAAATATGGTCCTTTGGTTTTAGGGTTCGCCTTGACTGAAAATTGGTAGTGTTTTCTTCAATGTCAATTGGCTGGTGCTTGGGTGTGGTATGGGTCAAATAGATAATATATATTTACTTGTTCACTGTTAAAAAGTTATATTAAAGGAAGAAGACAATTACGTTTGAAACCTTAAATTACCATATCATGTGAAATGTGTACACCAAGACCAGAAAAGTCATCTTTAGGGGCTGTATTTGAAGTTATAAAATTATTTTCTATTTTTAAATAAAATAATGTGTTATATATTTTCTAATAATCAGTATTTTAAATATTTTAATTTAGGATAACATAAATAAAAATAGTAGAGAATTTAAAAATACTTAATGAAGAACCGAGAAAAGCTACTGTGCATCATACATACTAGAAAAAAAAAAAACATTTTTTTTTGTTGCTAAACTTGAACCAATAAATTGGAGTTTTAAGAAAATTTTATATTCTCTTAAATTTTGAGCTACATTTAAAACTATGTCACTAAACTATCACCACATGTAATTCTCACATTTTTTAATAACAAAAATAAGCGGTGAGTTGTCGGGATAAACTATCTTTTAATTGAAAGACCCAACACGTACACTATTTAATTAAAATTAAGGTAGAATGCAATTGAAATCAGGTAGAGTGCAGAGTCAAATTTAGGACCTTGGCTCTAATACCATATAAATCTAATATTCATCCTAAAAGATTAAGCTAATAGAAAGAGGAAAAATTTTTATTATTTGAATTATATTTTCTAACACATAGTCAATAGTTTAGTGTATTCATTATGAATCGCGAGGTTGTGAGGGTGCAAGTATAATTTGTTTTTTTTCAAAAAAAAAGAAAAAGAAAAAGGAAGAAGCAACCTTAGGGAGCAAAATTAAGAAAGAAAATAATTAATATGAAACTAAAAAATATAATCTCGCAACAAATTAATACAAATAAGAGAAAATGGAACAACGAATCTAATTCATCATCAGATGCATTCTCTTTGCAGATTATGAGGCTACCCCTACGTCAAGTCGTGATCAACAATAATAGTTGATATTTGAGTTAAACCAACTCAAAATTGTTAAGACATATACATACCTCTCATAGTCTCATGATATAGGCGTAAGTCTCTTAGGACACATATTTCTGATAATATTGCTCACCGAGGTTTGAATGTCCACGTTTAAACTGGGCGCACTTAGATTTGAAGTTGCTTAGGAACCCACAGATCGGTGAAGAGAGTGCATATTTTGCTCACGAAAAAAGAAAAAAGGATAATAATAGTGACGCACGGAAGGATCGCATGCATTAATTATATGTCTCGTCAACAGAAGGGCCACGCGAAGCCACTTGTCTTGCTTCACTATCCCCCTTCAAGGCATTTGACCAAAGCTTATAGAGGCCATGGGGCCGGGGCCGCAGTACTGTTGAAATTCTATCTTTTTTCTGTCTGCATTCGGTCCCCAATGAGCAACTTGACATGAGTTCAAGCTTACCACAGGGTAAAAGCGTATACGAGGGCTCAGGTTAAGGAAGGTAAACTGAAAAAATCACATTTCCTTAGCGCAGATTACGTCAAAGACTTCCTACAGAAGTTGTCCAAGTAGCCGCAGGTGCCGCAGCTATATATAAATATCGTTAATGACAACCTGATATAAGGAGGCAAATGAAATTGCTCAAAACGCGCGTCTACGACCAACTTCAGTGAATCCCCCATAGAAGATGCATGTTGCAGGATGCCAAAATCTGCATGCATGAATCATCAGTTATATATGTTCCGAATTACAGCTAGTACTGAGTTTAGTTTATTTCTGGCCACATATATTATACAGTTTGTGTCACTTTGTTACTCTTCCAATAATCGAGCCGTTTGTAGCTGTGATCCTGATCGGCACTTCTGTCACTATTCGAAGTCTCCATCACCATTGTTTCAAACCTTCCGTAGCACGTGGTGCGGAATATTGCTGCGAAATTGACTGAAAAACTTTGAATAGATACCACTGTACGCATTGAGCATATATCATTATGGATAAATATTGTCTAGTCCATATATAAAAACAAACAAGATCACGCATGCATGCATGTATGCCGCACACTACGCTTGGCGAGAATTAAAAATGCTTGACGGTGGCCGACTGGCCGTCCCCGGCGGAGAAAATTAAATAGATGTTGGGTGGTGGTTAACAGTTAGGTCATGTATGCAGAGACTGAGTACGGGGTTCAAGATTCTTGACTTTCACAGTTCCATGCAGTATTTTATAGCGGTCAATTTATCGCAAGCAGTCATATTCAAAATCGCAGCAAGGTGTCGTATCCCTTCGGAATTTTAAATCCAAAGTAACGAAAAACAAAATCACAAAAGATCCTTGCAGCCATAATTTCAGGTAAACAAATTATAGCTCCTTAATTAGGATATCCCTTCGGATCCAGTTATTAGACGACTAGAAACGCAGCACCTTTTTCTCTTATAACTTAGAAGCCCCAACGTGGTTAGTCAAATCTACTGGATTTCCTGTTTAATTGTTATAGTTAAGTGTATCTTTTATACTATTCCTCCATATTTAAAAAATCAAAGTAAAATTGGGTTTTCTTGTTTGGCCAAGTGGAAAAAGTCGTGAGTGTTGAAAAAAATACATTTTAGCGTTTGTTGCTTACAACGTGGTTAGTCTAACTTTGATGAGTTCAAAATCCCGAAGAGTTCCCAATTGCATCATTTGTTGACTACGACGAACAGACGTGCCTAATATAATATAATTAATAAGCCAGAAATGTACACTCTCAATAATTGAGTGTAAGCAATTGTCAAACCATGCACGTGAATTAGACTAGCTAGCTAGCTCGGTCATCAGCCGTAAGCTCCATGTTTAAGAAAGCGGGTGATAAGTAATTGCTTTTAAGCAAAAGGGTGATCTGTTTGGTCATAATTAGACTACCATTAATTTAAAAAAGAAAATCAACCTGGATCGCCAATACTCCACAGAGGAGTGGAATTAATTTACAATTTTCAATTTCTTTTATTTTTCTCCAATGAATGAATTAGATTGATAGAGATAATAAAAAATGACAGAGAAACAGTACGTGAGTTATAGATTGGTTATGACTTATGAGATTAATATCTCTAACACGATCTTCAATTTCTCATTGAGTTTGACTAGATCTCTCTTTTTGGGAGAGGAAACGGTCATCAAGTCTTGCGCAATGATTGTGCAATAATTGGGCGGACACCCCTATATATAGTTTATCTAATGTTTCAACATGCAAAATAAATCAATAAATAAGTGGCCCTCTTGAATAATGGGTTGTATTAATTAGTCATTAATGTTCGTAATTATGTGTCATTTTTTATGCCTTACAATTAGTTGTGGTTGAATAGCATTAAGATCTCAAAGTCGCACAGCTTCAAAAGGATTCTTCAAGTTTCTTCTTACCCAGAAAAAAAACAAAAAGAGAGAAAATTAATGGGTCACTGTTGTATCAAAGTGGTTGGATTGGTCCGACCAAGTAGAAAATTTTCAATCGAGGCATGCCGCTGGGTCAGCTTGAGTGGGACTGGTGCTTGATAGATTAAAACCCAAACCGGAATCCAAGAAACTCCATCTACAAATGAAATAAATTGGCGTAGATTTGGTCAATTTCTGACTTCGGACAGGCCGCAGCAAGTTGGGCGGCTGAGAGCCGGGTGTGCCGGGCTAAGTTTGGTGAGTTAGATCTCTTGAGTTTGTTGGATTTAGCCATTTAGGATTGGGTTGGGATAAGAACAAGGTTGGATGGATGATTGAAGTTCGTCTTGGAAGCAACTTGGGCTAAGAACCGGGTTAAGGCAAGGTCACTTTGGAGAAGCGGGCGCAGAAACGCTATGGATCTCGGTTCGCTGGCATGATCATGATCTTGTGGGTTAACTTGAATACTTGGGGCGGACAAAGTAGATCGGATTGGACCGAAACCCAATTAGGTGACGTACGCTCAATGGGCCCGTGGATTTGTAGCCGAAGCTACCAACCGCTCCATTTCTGGCACATTTGGAAGGACATTGTGGCCGCCGATCGAAAAGAGCCAAGATTATTTCATTCCTGAGGATCTTGGAAGATTTGTGTAATTGAGCTATAGATTTGACTCTATTATTATATGTCTACAAACATTTTGACTATGATTTACCTTGTTATGAACATGGACAATACGTTATCATTTACAGTCAACCGCCGTTGCATTCCATTATTTTATACAATGTATGCTTCCACCCTAACAGTTCACTCCGTTGGTTTTAGTGGGATGACTTTATTTATGCACGGCGCAAAGTATAAACTAGGGGAAAATATTAAGGGCATTCCCTCGTTACTTATAAAACCTAAAAAAAAAACAAAAAATATGATCGGCATGATTTGATTAGCATAATATATGACTTGTCACTTATAATTTTTTTAACCCAATAGATTTTTGAAGTTTTTAAAAAGTGAAAACATATTGTTATGTACGTTAACAAGTTTTGTGATACCCCAAAAAAAAGGTTTGTGACATGATAGTTTTTTTTTTTAAGGTGAGGAGGAAACCAGTATAGCAACTCTCTCCTGAGGCATGACTAGCACTTCTGTTGCAGAATGTTCGATTTGAGTCATAGTTATTACTTATTTGGCGAGCTCGTCACTGTAGCATTAATAAGATTACCAGTCAACTAGTGAATTTATTTGGTGGTACCAACTAAGCTACAACCTTGGTTGTGACATGATATTCAACTGAGATATCATTATCAATAGATATAAAAATAGAACAAATACGATTGTCATCCACGAACTATTACATGTTTGCACTATGCACTATAAACTACCACGTTTGAGTCATTGTACCTACTAACTATCAATTCCTAACACATTGTACTCTCCGTCTATTTTTTCATCAAATTAGACGAAAATTATATATTTTTTAATACGAAATTTCGATTATACTCTTAAAAAAGTCAAATAACTTGTTACATTTAAATGAAACAATGATCATTTCATTTAAAAATAATTAATTTCCTTAATTTGATGAAAAAATATACATCAAATACAAACTTCTTAACAATGAGTAGTTTACGAGTACAATACGTGATAGTTTATAATGTAAATTACAAAACCTAGGGCCTTGTAAAAAGAGACATTATTCTAGATTCGCTTATAAGACTACACCGCATACATGTGTTATAGTTTTTGACGAATAAGTTTATTTATAGAAAATACCTTGGAGTAAATGCGTCTCGATCTTCGTGTAATTTCTCTGCAAAATAACAAAGATCACTCCAGACATCAGGGTAAGACACATCCGATGTTTAAGTCAGTACTTTGATATATTAATTTTTCTATTCAATTTCTCCAAAATTACCTCTATTTTCTTCTTCATGATAGTCTGTTTTTATAATCTTTTCCCATGTTCTTGCTTTTTCCTTTTTCGAGGGACTTTGATCCCTCGTTGCATTGTGATGCGGGGTGCGTCCTCTCTACACGTCTCCAAAGTGGGCGGTTTAGACTTTTATTGTGGGGAATATCGGGATCATGAGAATGCTACACGTTACAAGTTGACTTATTGTTTACGACGCAAGTCGTCGTTTTCCTTTCTTTCGGGCTTGGTGCGATACGGGTCTGTCATCGTTGTTGGGCTTTACATATGATCATATTCGTCCAGTTTAAATTAATTTGGGATGAATTGATTCAATTTCAGTATCTGTATCATCAATTTTAAAATTATTATTTAATAGGGATAAATGCAAAATCAGTCCCTGTGCTATACGCAAAAATCAATTTAGTCCCTGTGATATGAAAAACATCGATTTAGTCCTTATGATTCTATTTTCGCTTGTTATTGGTCCTCCATCAGGGACTAATTTTATCACTTTCTAAAATCACAGGGACTAAATCGATGTTTTTCATATCACAAGGACTAAATCGATTTTTGCGTATAGCACAGGGACCAATTTTACCATTATCCCTATTTAATATAATACAATAATCGGTAGTTAAACGGTTAAACCTCTAGACAGCAGATAAGACTACACGACATACATGTGTTATAGTTTTAAAGTTATTATTTAATATAATACAATTGACATGAGGTGGATTTTCTTTGCAGGTTGATACTGAATTTGTTGAAGTTATAGCATTCAGGTAATAACACTATGTTTTTCTCATATTTAAATGCAGGTTAAAAACTGCTATATGAATATCACTTACATATGTTGAAATCTGAAGTAACCAATGAAAAACCAGTATTATCAGCTTTCTAATTAAAGGAATTGCAACTTTTAGCATCACCATAACAACACTGCAAAGATTTCTATAACAGAGCATCCTATACATAAACCGGCATCAACCAGTGCAATATGAGTTTGGTCATACTTTCCTAAGCACTTCAATTTTTTCCTCCTGAAGCAAATGTCATAATATTCTTTGCACATCTGTGGATGCAGGCATGCTCACAATATGGCTTTCAAAAAGTCCGATTTGTTCTTCATCTGCATGCTAAGACCCCTATCAACTCAGATCATAGTAGATGATCTTGAAATTCAAGCAGCTAAGGTAAATGTTTAACTCACAGCACACTTGAGATCGTTTTATGCTGTTCATTAGCTTCTGTCACGATTTACAGTACTTGCTGTCACCAATAGCCGCGTTAAGGTACAGCACGTTACAATGGGTTCGAAGTCAATCCTTTTCTTATACCAACCTTGAACAAAAAAGGCTTTGTTTGTATCCACTGGAAAATAGGAAAAGGGAAAAGATATTAGATAGGTGGAATGAAGCACGCATCAAATGCTTCCATGTAACAAAAAGAAGCACACATCAGATGCTTCTTTCGAAAAGACAGGCCTAGAAGATGGTTCAGGAATCAGGATGATCTAAAATTTTTGGATGATAGGAATTCATCCCAATGTAGTGGCAACATGTTGTTGCTCCATGACTCACCACCGTTTTGTTGTCTCTGAATCAACATATAGCCTTTTTGCAGGACTCGATGTTGTTGTTTAAGAAAGAGATTTCTCTTGTATGCATCCCCTTTTCTATTGAGACACTTCAATAACTAAATAGTTCACAGTAGTCCCATTAATTTGATGACTTAAGTCAAGAAAGTTATCGATATTTGTATTGCCCTGCTAGGGAAGCGTTATTGTGGCTTAACTCCTCACGAAGTGGTCTCCAAATTCGACGGCATGCCATCTTCCCTGTACTACGATGTCACCGAAACTCAAGATTCCAACTGTAGGGCCTGTTGACTGACTGGATCACCACATGTTTCTCCCCGTTGGCATGTGGAAAAATGCAGTTCCTATGCTCGAGTTCATAGGTTGAGAACATGCTCTCAGCTACAGGGTTATCTATTTCTATGGTCTTCACAGCTGATTTGCATATAACATGTGAATATGAGAATAATCTTCCTAATGTGTACTCTCGTCCTGAGTAAAATATGCACAGGCGCACATCCGTGACCATAACTTATTGCTAAATATTGGCCAACCCCCAACCCAGTTTACCATCCTGTCAATCTTTCACAGTTGATCTGAACTCAATCAATTGGAAAGGCCCTATTGCAATCTACCATATTCGTTAACCACCAGAAGGTCAGTAGCTACATCCAGAGGACCAGGAGTCTCTGTTTTGCTCATCCACATAATCTCCTCTGCATTAATATTGTCCATTGATTCTACAAGTGGTTGCCTTTACCACGCGTTGCATATATGGTGTTGTCGAAGTCTATATAACATTTGGACGTGAGGGGCCTCAATATGAACTGTCTGCTTGAGCAAGGGCTTATGAGAAGCATCTATATGAGTTCAAATATGTGGCGACCCAACACAACATTTTTAGGGCTGGACAAGTCATAAAAATGAGGCATTTTAATTTAAAAAATAAATTCAAAATTAAACCATAAATTTATTTTTTGTCTTTTTTAATGTAAATTTACTAATTAATTTTTTATTTTCAAGGTTAGCCAATAAATCAGTTTCAATAGATAAAATTGCTAACCCATTTAATCTATGATATAGTTGTTGTAAATATTTTTTTATAATCTTTAATTTTGAAAAATTTCTTTATGAAATTGCAATTGTATCTGTTACAGGTATGATAAGTAGTATTATAAGGTTTAGGAGAGAAAAAATTATTGGGAATAATGTTATTATTCTGAAAAGAGACTTAAAAATTGATAGTCAGATTGTTATTAGATGATGGTGTTAATTTCTAGGATGTCCAGTTTTTATTTTAAATTTTAATTTTGTAAACTAATTTTTAAATGTTCCTATTTTGTATGCCTTTATTAAGGAGATGTTAGTTTTATAAAAAAAATGTAAGATTTTAATAGTATTGTGAATATTTATGTAGATTGAAGTTTTATAGGTTTTTGTGTAAAAGTTGGTGAAGAGTTTTAAAGATATTTAGTTTTTTGTTAGAGTTTGTAGAAAGGTATAGAGAGATGATTTGATGTAATTGTTTAATAAAAAATATCAGAGTTAGGTAAAAAAGTATAGAAAGAGAATATTTGTTATATTTTTTAAAAAAGACATTGGAGTTTGTGTGAAAAATTGTTGAAGATTGTGTAAAAAGTATTGATGTTTGTTTGTGTAGGAATTTTTGAGATTTTATATCTTATTTTTTATAAATTTTATTATATTTTAGAATACTTTTGTGAAGGAACATACTTTAAGTTTTATTTACTTTTTAATTTTAATTTTTTTTATAATATAGGGCTATCATATACCTTATTGCTTCACCATCCTATCTATCTGAGCCCCTTGATTCAAATCGACTGCTAAGGAGGGTCAACTGTGAACTTAGGCCAGCTCAAATTGCCGGCTGATAGGTTAATGCCGGCCTCGGCATTTTAGCCTCCATTCTCCTACTGAAATATTTTTTTTGGTTGAGAGAGAAAAGAAAGGACGCCATGTTATATGCTCATGACAAACGAGGGCTGTTTTGTCTCGTCGTTATGCTCCCTTCAAGCTAATTACTCCGTTTGTCTTTGTCTTTGATATTGAGCGGCTAAGCCAAGTGGATGGAATTGAGACTGCTTAAGGGTCTTTACCGATGTTGTGGCTATTGACTCGTCCAGTAGATAATAATTTTAATTCAAACCTAACATTATGTAGTTGAAGTATTTCAATGATCATATTGAAAGAAAGTTGTTAAGCTAGTTGTCACATACTCACACTTGGAAGTGTTTCTACTACCCAATAATGAGCCCCTCTTTTTCCCTTTTTTTCTTCAACTACCCAATAATGAGGCCCCCTTCTTTTCCTTTTATAAAAAAATAAAAGCTATACTAAACTTCTAGCGAAAAAGTGCCAGCTTTCAAATGCATACATGATCTCAAAAAGTTGGTTTTGGATGCCTCGTTATTGGGGTACTACGATGGTAGGCAAAAGTTATTGTGTGATTGAGGTTATTGTGTGAGTGTATGAGTGGACGGGTGAAATTAGAAGTTGAAAAATCTAATGGCTGAAAAAACGTCACATCATTTAATGAACCTGACCCGCGAAACCGACCCGGTTTCATTAAATGATGTGACATTTTTTCAGCCATTAGATTTCTCAACTTCTAATCTCACCCGTCCACTCACACACTCACACCATAACCTCACTCACACAATAACCATGACCTATGATTGTATTGAGGATTATTTTTTTAAAAAAAAAAATTGTAGAAAAAAATGATTTGATAATTCAATTTAGGAATAAATACAAATTTAGTCCATGTGGTTTGACCGAAAATCAAATAAGTCCTTACACTTTAAAATTCATTAAATTAGTCTTTAAAATTTAAAATTTAAAATTTATTAACAATTAATTCTTTTAGTACCATTCAAATTTGAATGATTGTAAAAAAAAAGTGCCAGAGATCATTTAATATATATTTTTAAAAAATTTATGAAAATGTGTTGAAATTTGTCAAAAATGGACATTCTTATTTGGGTGATTTACAAGCATAGAATAAAGAGAGTCCGCATGATGAATAGAGTAGTTCATTTACGTTGTATCTTGAGAGGAGAAAAGCCACGAGGTGGAAGGTTATAATCGTGATATATCACAAAAACGAAGGGTGTTGACATAAGTCATAAACGCCATTAGCTAAGAGGAGTTCATTAAAAGTCATGATCTTAATCCCAGCATATAGAACTTCCCAGTCGATTCAAAACGTTCCGAAAAAAGTAGAGCGTTTTGCATATTCCGATCTGATTCAGTCATTCGATCAGGTCGGCTCCACATTTTGCTCTCAAAATTAAGCATCCGATTCGTCTCCGATGTTCACTCCCTAACCTTCTCGTAAGCTCCCTCTTTATCTCTCTTTCTATGTATGTGGCCATAAGAACTTGGATTGTCTAATTCTTCCCACTAATTGCCTCGATTCTAGCACCGCATTTTGTTTTCCTGTGGTTCTATGGTCCGATCCAGTTTGGCTTCCACCTCTCTCTCTATTTATATACCGGTTAATTCGGATTCTCTTAAACCCCGTTTGTTTCCTGGGAAACCCACTGATAAGAATTTTCTAAAACTCTTGTAGCTTGTTTCAGAAATTTGGGTACAATAATAACAAATACCAAGAACCTCCAATCTTTTCCCTCCAAAAGTCTCAAAATTTCTCCCTTTCCTTCCATTTCTTCAACTTTCTCAGCAAGCAATCAGAGCGTTAGGGTTTCTGGCTCCCTCTAATTTGTTTGAACCAATGTAACAAGTTTAAATGTATTATCTTTGTATTTTATAGGCCTTTCTTGGATTGGTTCTGAAGATGATAAGCGTGTGAGTCTTGGAACGTTTATTCTACGGGGGGGCAGCTGAGGGGGTGGCAGTTTAGTAAAAATGCGTTTGTTTCCGTTGAGCATTAGCTCGTGCTCAAGCACGGAAAACGATCAGACAGATGGAGTAAGAAAAGATCGGGCTTCATTGTACCTAAATGTCTACGACCTCACGCCCATAAATAACTACCTTTACTGGTTTGGCCTCGGCATCTTCCATTCGGGTATTGAAGGTAATTAATGAATACATTGCACTACTTTCAGGGCTCTTGAATTTCTGAAATTTATGATCTTTAAGGGATATTTCTGTGTGCTTAATTTGCATTCATGAGGCTAGAGGATTGAAGACGGCAATGTAAGTTGCCTTTATATTTTTTGGCTTTCGTTTCAATGGTTATAACTTACTGTAAGCTATATAGACGCTTTATCCTGTACGGGGATGTAACATGATAGCCTGTGGAATAGGAAATAGTGCTGAACATTGTGACCGGAAGCAGTTGAAGGCTCTGTTCTCTTAGTACTCCGTTATTTGTCCACTTTGGGAATTTCGAAACTTCATGTTTGCATCTCGATGCGCAGCTTTTTTTGGTAGAGATCATAAGGAGCATGTAGGTGAATGGAAATATAAAAAAGAAAAAGATACAAAAGCTCTCTTGTTATTCTTCTCTAAATCAAAGGAACTCATATTTCTAATTAGAGATTGTGTTTTCTACTTAAGATTATTTCAAGTATTCAACAATGCTTGCAAGAGTATTCCAGCACTATTTTTTAACTGTTAAATCATGTAATGTCACTATTTCTGCTGGGATAATTATTAAATCATGTAATGACATTATTTCTGCTGGGATTTTCTTTTAGGGTACAGGTTCCGTCATTCTGTACATTCTTGTCATGTAGGGATGACAGTAATTGAAATTTTATGTGAGAGATATGTGAACTACACAATGCAAGTCTACGTTAAACCTTTTTCCTGGACATAGCATGGTTAGAATGTCAAGCCATTTGAACTAAGCTGGTACTGATTTTCCTTGGATTGTTATTTATTAGCCGAATATATCAACAAACTTTCTTTTTCTATGCCCCCACCTATCTTTGTTTTTTGGGCGTTTTTAAGAGTGCTATTTTTGGCACATCTGCATTATGTGGCCTTCGCTCTTCCAAAATGCTTAGTTCAACTGGTTTTGCTTGGATGTAAGCTTGTTATTGGATCTTTTCCTCACAAAGTACATGCACTGAATAGCTGTAGTAGATATAGGATGTGTGAGTTCTGTTCCTGGGCGAACCTATATCTTATTCCTGTTTCTGCTTCAATTGTTGATGGAGTACAGAGAAAATGGATGGTTTCTACTGTTAAATTTTTTTTGGAGGTATCTTAAGGGGTAAGAACCGAATAAAATTGATGATGTATGCACATTTGCTAACCGTAAGCATTGGAAGAAAAAGAAATATTTCAGGCATTTCGTTACTGTAACTTGGGGGTGGGGGGAGCTTATATTTTCTAATTAGCTGATACTTAACCGGAAGAAAGAGGTGGGGTTAGAGCTACCATTAATGCAGCATTGCAAGGGAGGTTTTGCTTTTGTTGTCAAGGAGTCCCAGTACCAAGATTTTGTATTTTCCTGTTTTCTGCCAAAGATAAAACTTGTAAATGAATTTTGATGGACAGTGCATGGTTTGGAGTATGGCTTCGGAGCACATGAGTACTCTTCCAGTGGGGTGTTTGAGGTGGAACCAAGAAGTTGCCCTGGCTTCATCTTCAGACGATCGGTTTTATTGGGCAGCACTGATATGTGTCGTTCCGAGTTCCGGTCATTCATGGAGCACCTTTCTGCCAAGTATCATGGGGACACTTATCATTTAATTGCCAAAAACTGCAACCACTTCACGGATGAAGTTTGTACGCAGTTAACTGGAAAGCCTATACCAGGATGGGTGAATCGTCTTGCCCGATTAGGTAACAGCTCTCCCTCCTCGCATCTTTACATTACTGAGAAAATATAGTTTGAAGTTCACGTTAGCTTCTAGACCTGGCAAATTGCATATCCATGGTACCTGGTGTCTTCATCTTGAACGTGCATATGATCCTAGTTCAAAATTTACTTGGCCCTATGGACATTACAGTTATAATTGTTGATGATTCACTTATCAAAAATAATAATTGTTGATGATTCTAATTTTGGGCTATGCCAAATCTCTGCATAGTCTATACTATAAGGCAGGTTCACACCAGGGGAAATTAGTTATACATGGGCTTTAAAGGGGGCGAGCTACGTAACTGCTTTTGCTTATTGGCCTTGCAAAGAGATCTTTTGGGCAACATATGATTTGCTTTCCCTTCATCTGATTAGACACTTGGTTGAAGTTTCAGGTTCTTTCTGCAATTGTCTTCTACCAGAAAGCATTCAGGTTACAGCAGTGAGACATCTTCCTGATCATCCAGCATATTCTGGTAAGTCTCTTTGGGCAACATTGTTCGCAAGGTAATATGTTTAGATTCTTGAATGTATTCCCTTCTTGAAGAAAATTCGCCGACTCTTTTTTTTTCCCTTTCTTAAGCCGATTTTTACAGCGGTGGCTATATGAGAAAGATAAAAATCTGGTATAGTAGAGCTTCTTCATGTAATTGATTAACAATGTATTTCTTATTGTTACAAGTTTACTCAGGTCAAAATTGGGAATAAAAAAGTTACAGGTTTATTTTTCCTCTCTTTCACTTTGTTTTTAATTTTTAATTTTGAATGTGTAAGATGTTAGGGGAAAAGGTTGGTAGTATGATCAAGAATCCATGGATCGCCTCTTTGGATGTGTTGACTCAGTTTGCTCTTTCACCATTTTGTTGAAAGTTCACATCAGGGGAGATTAGATGATCTCCTAGTCAATTACCGGATCAAATCTGCTGGCTTGATTGGCATTGGCTTAAGCTAATCTAGATATGAAAAGCAAGGTTTTAAGGTGCTTGTTTTATTTGATGAACAATGTACCTGCTGGAAGTATGTGGCCTTGATTCTCTGGATTCTTAGAAACTGGAACCATCCAGTTACTGTGGGTGCACCTATAGTTTGCTGTCTAGGGCTGTCCTATTAACAATTTTCGTGATTGTCTTGATAGTGAGTGCTTAAATATTTATGCAGAAAGGACTAAATTCTAGATTTAATTATTCTATTTTATGGTTTGTTAGGTTTGGGCTCTCTCCTCTCTTTCTGTGCTGCCATTATTCTAACTGAATATTCTCCCAATACAGATGATGGTGGGTCAGAATCTGTTGCATCAGTAGAGAGTGAAGAGGAGGAGGAATCAAATCATCATCTGCTGACGACACCAAATGGTGATGTGGCTTTTCTGAAGGAAAAATCAGTGAGGCTTGCAAGGGACCTCATGTGATTTTTCCTCCAATTCCAATCACGATTCTTTTTCTCTTGGGTATTTTGTTGTACTAGTATTGTATGAGCTCGTGTATCAGTGAATATGTCTGATTCTCTGAATTAAATTCAAGGTTTCAGTGTATGTATCCTGGTACAGTATTCATCCCAAGAGGGTGTATGTTTCCTGTATTGTGTTGAAATGTATGATTATGCTTCTTAATTCTCCTTTATTTGGTATTGAACTTGAAATAAGTCTCATAGTTTTAGAATTCAATCATTGTAAGTGTTGCGCATTGAAATACATAATACAAAGTTTTAGAAGCATATTTCACATTATGATTGTAGTGTTATCCTACTGTAAAAGTGAAAGAGGTTTGTCTATTTTTAATCTTTACATATTGACAGTATTTATATCAATAAGCATGACAAATGTAAACATACCCCCCCCCGCAAGCTTTTTCAAAAGGTCCTCAATAGCAGTGAATGCAGACCCCCAAGGGCGATAGCTCAGTGGTTTGGAGGGACATCCTCCTTGGGGCTCGATGTACCAAGTTCGAGTCTCAAGGGTGAGATGAATTTTTCTGCTGTTGGATAAGTTCTTGACTTATCTGCTCCCTGAGTTGTGGGGTCGGTCCAGTGGACCGTGATTTGTACTTCAGGATTGCTAAACCGTTACGAATGAGAAAGAGAGTCCGACATATTTGTCATCATGTCGTGCTCTTTTGCTCCCAGGTTCAGTCCATCCCACTTGATGCCTGAAGGCCCAGACAGCTTCATCTGCAAGGTTTCGCTGGTGGCCTGGACGGATTGGGAACTGGACCACCCAAGTTCCCGAAGTGCTCGTTAGGGACTGTAATACTGCTGGAAGAGTGTGGGACTCCTGGGGGCCTGAAATTCATTTGGTGGAAGTTTTGCTGGGTGGGTATTTTCTGCCTGCCGTGTGTTTGTGTATCATGCATGTTGATGGCTGTGTATGTACTGGGTGGGAGTGTCGCTTCATCCAGGATGGTATTTTGTAGTCTCCTGAGCTATTATGCTCATTCTCTGTTGCTCCTATGGGTCACTTCCGACTGAATTTCTAATCCCCATGAATTGTGTTATCCTTTAATGGGGCTATGTTGACTCGGGAGTTTCTAGTCCACGTGAATCATGTCATCAGAAGCAACTCGTTATGCTTGTGTCCTGCTTTAAAAAGAGTACAACCAACCATTGCTGTTGCGTGAACAACAGGGTACCTTTTTGTTGTAGAAACTTAAATAAGGGTAAAGTTTAATCTCTGATTGGTCGTCCTCTTAATAGGGGAAGATCTTGATACAAAAGATCCGAGTCTATAATTTCTTTGTTTTTATCTCTTTCTGATCAAGTCAAGAGAACTTAACGAACAGGAAGAAAAAGGTATGGGGGAGGCAGAAAAGGCTTCAGGGTCCAAAATGATATGCACAAGAAGGTAGAAAATTGCGTAAGAAGAGAGGCCCATTGTTGCATTATCGATCAATTTACCAAATCCTGGTGCTATTTTCCTGTCTGCTTCAACAAGTTGATCAGTGGGGTCCCGGGTGGGAAATAACCTCTGTAAGAAGCTCCCCAACTTAAATTCCACCCCAATAAACACCCTTCCATGACGTAAATGGTTAAGCATTTAAAGCAACCCGTTTTGTTTCTCTGAAGTGGCTCCCACGGGTTCTGTACAAAGATGAGAATAAAATACCCCATTATGTCTAGGCGGCTGAAGTTTCCTTGCCTTCTGGTCTTACCACTCTTGAAGAAGTCCTTTCGGGTCATCCGGTGTGCTGCGTTCTCTTTTCCCTGTTCCTTCTAACCTTTTGTATATATATATATATAGGCATAGAGATAACTAACTCGCAGTTCCCAAAACTTGTTTATTTTGCACTGCTGACAAATGGATGCTTTCATCTTACTCATTCTCTTCTCTTCCACCTTGCTTCTAACAGAGGCTTCTGAACCCAATTGCCCTATGATGCAGTGTGGTCATGGCACCCCCAAGATTCAGTCCCCTTTCAAAGTAAAAGGGCTTCAACACCAACACTCTGTCCATCCATCCTTCGAGCTTGTCTGCAGAGACAACACAACAATAATTCACTTCCCCTCTTACGGTGACTTGGTTGTCAAATCCATCTCTTACGATGCCAAAACACTTGATCTTCTTGACCCCAAAATCTGTGTCCAAGAAGTATTCCTTAACCTCGATCTCTCTCTGACGCCTTTTCATTACCGCTACCTTGTCAAGAATTACACATACCTCAATTGTTCATCTAGTCTTTCTTCTTCTTTCACTGAGGTTCCGTGCCTAAGTGGCTCCGGACATCATATCTATACCGTAGAACCTTCTTTGGCTCTGCCAAATTCTTGCAGTCCAGTGAAAACTGTGGCTATTCCTTTCCAGTATAGTCCTTATCTTGCTGACAATAGCTTTGGTCTTGGATTATCTTGGGACCAGCCTGGATCCGAAGATTGTGAAGCCAAAGGAGGCCATTGTGAATTGGATAAAGGTACCCCTCTGTCCTTTTTCCTGTTTTTTATTTGGTTTGTGCATGAATTCTCCAGGAATATCAATTATGCCGATTTCTTTGACAATTTCTGAATTCCCTGTTATGTTTTCTGTTCATGTTGTCATACATCTTGAAAAGAATTACTATGAATGGAATAGAAAATTAAATCAAAACCACCTGTAAAACGTCTCAGAGAACAACCTACTGTTATATATCAAAATCAAGGGTCAAGGATATGATGAACATAGGGCAGTAAAGTGATCTTATGGTGTTGGTAATTGAGTTGTTAAAGTTCCATACAATATATTACTTTTCGTAGAAAGAGACTGGGTTATATAAAGATGTAATTAGGTCTAATTCATAAACATAAGCTTTTGGACAAGCACAACAGAACAACATAGTATGAGGACTCTTTGAGTTTATTTAGCTCCTGGAAAGCTGATGCAGGAAATGGGGGTTTTTCCTTTGAGAATAGATATTTTACTTGTACTTATCCAAAAAAATAGATATTTTACTTATTGTATCTTTATAAAGCAAAGACTACCTTTTTGTCTCCTGATAAATTCTTTCGCTGTCTCATTTCCCATAAAACAAGAAAAGAAACCAACTTGGAATTCTGCCATCCAAACTCCAACCTATTCCATGTTCTAAGCACCTCTACTGTTTGTCTTCCGAGTATGCACATGGAGCAATAGTGGTAAGCAAAAAATGGGAACCAAAAAAATTATATGAAAACCACGATGTGATCACGCGTAGGGACACGTGCTCACCCACACAGTCATGGATATGGGTATACCATGGACTAGGTCCTAGGATATGTTTCCACCGCTGAGAGATTTTTGAGTCATTTTTTAATTAATATTTAGACATGTTCTGTTCCCACTTCACATTGGTCTAGTTAACGCAGACTTTGACTGGGTAATGGAAATACTAAAGGAAACATCCCTTGTTGTCACCACGGACCCCACTTGCCCAAGAAAAGTCGCATATTCTTGCATCTAGAATGTCATCACAAGTGATTAAGAGTCATTAGTTGATTATATTTTAAGGGATTAAGAAAATCCTTTTTAAAAGACGTTCAAAGATGTCCTGAAGTTTTCAAATAGCCGATCATGTATTTATGTAATTTAAGTATTAATCTCAATCTTTCCACTAACATGATTCTCCCCTAAGCATGTGCGTGCTTGGAGGTAAGACATTAAATTTTTTTTTCTTTTCTAGCTGGATGTTTAGTTCAGTTTAAGCGCGCCTCATCTAATCTCGGAGATTATGCAGTCTTCTGTCCTAAAACCGAACAATTACTAGACCAAGTCCTGTGAATGACCTCAAAAGTTGATTAATTGTTATTAATTGTGTGAGATCCTTTCTAATCATATGATAAGGTGATGCTTATGGTTACTAGTTGTTGTTTAATTCATTTTGTGCAGTCTCAAGTATCGGCATTTTCTTTCTTGCGATGGCTGTGATGACGGTCACAATTGTAAAGATCTACCACTCCAAGAAACTACACCCCCAGGACGAAGAGAAATATCCAAAGGAAGCTGGGAAATCATTCGGAGAATACCAAGGCATCAAAGCAGATTCTGATACAGAGCAAGTTTGACATCACGCAAGAAGCACCTTGGGAGGAAGGCAGATACTAAAGTTGAATTCGTATTTTTGTCAAGGACTCCAGAGTAAATAATGAATAATTTTAATAAAGAAAAGCTCCTCAGTAGTGAAGTGGGAATCTTTGGTTTTATACGTGTAAAAAGGTGGCGGGGAGGAGTTTGGCAGCAGCTCCAAATGAAATTGGCTTTATGTCGGCTCAGATACACACGATAGAGACGTAGACACCTTTGTTTGTTGAGGAAGAACAAGCGACGGACGCATGTTATTTGATTTTGTGGTAGCTTTCTAGATTTTCTTTGTGCTCAGTGCTTACCACGTCCTCAGACTCTCCTATAAGTTTTGTGAAATACAACTTTGTTCTACTTTTTAATTGTTTTGCCTTTTCATTTTTGTTTCTCCAATTATTTTTTTATTTTGCTTTTGTGGTGCCAGAGTTTTGTCTCGCTTTAGCAGGAAAGCAAAAATATCCAGATCTGTACACGCGTGTGGAAGAGCGCTCTGTGTAGGAATAACAAAGGCAGCCCGCGTGGTCTATAAAAAGACAGTAAGAACTGAATGATCCATGCGAACAGCGGCGTCCATATTACATTTTAGATGAGAAGAGGGGGGCGGATTCCAAAACTTACCGGCCATGGTGTCCACTTCCAGCCCAAGACTGTATATGATCCATATAGCGCATTCGGACATTGAGAATGAGGTGCCTGTATATTGACACACTCCTGATTATGGACCCTGCGATTCCTAGCAAACCAGAGAGCATCCAGGATAATCACTCCATTAAGAGTAAAACGTCTTTGGTCGCGTTCAGGGATCCCAAAGAAAACACCCAATTGAATTAACTGCATAACAAAGTCAGAAACAGAGATAGAGAGGTCCAGAACCGAGTCAGTGTTTAGGAGACACCAGAGAACGCGGCCCACACAACATCGAACCACATAGCTTTTACAAGAACCTTAAAATGACCCGAATGCGTCAAGAAAGGTATAGAGAGATTATTTTCAACAATTGTTTAACAATGAGCAGGGCAGGGATGTCAGAATGTGGTTAAGTGTAGGACAAAGATGCAAGGAAACGAACCAAACCATAATTACAGATTGGGGCAAGATGCATACTGTTACTAGTCAGAGTTCTTGTCAATTTAACCGCGAAAGTGCTTCCACTAATTCCCTCGCATCCGAAATCTGCAGAGATGGCAGCTCAACCTCAATACTGTTCAGTTATGGAAATTCCAAGAACTGCTCAACCTTGACTAATTTTTTAAGTTGTCCCAAGTCCTTGAGTTTTGGGCATTTCCAGACTTCGATTGACTGAATGGATGGAAATACCTCCTCCATGCTCTTCGACTCCGGCACTCCTATGCTAGTCAACTCGGGCAGTTCCACAAGACGGAGTTTCTGTAAACTCTGCAGTTTATATTCTGTCAAAGTATTTGGAATAAACAGAGTCTTCAATTTATCACAGAATTTAATCTGGAGGATTTCAAGGCTTTGTGGAAGCTGGGGTGAAGGAAACAAAGCTTCAAGCAGTGGGCAACATTCTAGATACAACTGTCTAAGATTTTTAAAGCTTCCAACTTGAACATTTCCACGGGAGAGACCATTCAACTTAGGAAGGTTTTTGCCCATAGTCTCTAGCTTTTCTCCATTACAACTTCAGTCACTTCTCCAAAAATAGTCTCCATTTCGATGCACCTATCTAGAAAACAGCCTTTCATTGCCATTGCACCCACATTCATTGCCTTCAAACCCTCCGTCAAGTTCGATAAGGATTTGATGAACTTATTGTCAATCAAAGAAATATACTCAGCTCTTGTTAGGGCATCCTCAACACCAGCAGGAAAACAATCAAATCCAACAATTTCCAGATACCGACCATGCTCTTCTGGGAGAGAAAAAGTCTTCAAGTAGATTTTTCTGAAGATAGGGTCAACTCAGTGCCAACTGATGTCTCCAGCTCTACCTTGCTGCTTAAGAGGATAAACAGAGAAGTGAAATTCTTGGAAGCATGTCTTCCATAAATCAAGTAGACGAAGCTAGGGTCGATATTTCTTGGAATGTAGAAGAATGTTGTTTCACCTAAATTTAGCAATATAGCTTACAAGTTGCAACCTCATATGTAATAAACCATTTTCTTGTGTTTTGAGCCCAAGTGGTACCTTCGTTTTTGTCTCTCCTTTTTGTGCAGACGAAGCTGTACACTGAGGATTGGATTGGTTTGAAAACCTTAAGAGGGTGCTGGAAGGGTCAAGTACATTAGTGTTCCAGGAAATCATCTTGCAATCTCCAAAAGCGACATAAAAAAGTATGTTGTGCCTTATTTGAAGGACAAAGCCTCAAGAAAGAATAGTATAGGGAAGGATAGTGGAATTAGGCTGCATGGAGCTCATCGTGGAGTTGTTCAAGGAAACAAGAGAGAGCACATTATCCCCCAATTTGAGGAGAAAGCATCATCTACACTGATACTAGAGGGATCATCACCTTATTGGTGGCCCTCGTCCATTAAAACTTTCTTCAGTGAACTTCTCGGTCTCATGGAGGAGCAGTCGCCACATACTTGATTTTGATGTTTATTGACTTAGAATATCCATTGATGTTCTGGTGAGCATCTGCATGTATTTGGTTTTTCTTTTTGTATATATATTACTTCTGTGGCCTCACTGTCACTTGATGAAAGCTTATCAAAGCCCTGGCAATATGATCCATCCACTATAATAGTGGAAACATGTGTTGAATATGCAAAGGACATATCTGGTTAAAAGTGATTATTGGCGTGCGCTCATGAATAATTTTATATTTAGATTTTGTACATCCAGTATTTGGGAGAACACCTTTTTTTCCATTTTGGAATGTGCTCATGATCATGATATCCGTTTTCTGAATGCCTCGCACTGGTGCCTGTTCTCTTTTTTGCTTTGCATTGGCAAATCTACCACCATCTCTACATGTTGATTCCTATCAGCCTATGGGCAGTTTCGTATAGAATAGTTCCATTAATGGAGTTTTTCTATCAGCAGTCATGTAGATAAGAACATTAGAAGGTGGGACAGAAATATTATCATTTTGCGAATTGGTTTATTGAGTGATTATATTAAGGTATCAGTAGCTTTAGCAGTTTAAAAGTATATACTCCAATGCGAAAATTTGCTGTAAAATTACATTTAGGATAAGGTTTTGAAATGCCAAAGATAGCCGTGAAGCTCAAAATGAATGGCGGTTTCATAAAATTTGAGAAGAAGAGCATATCTGATATGTAAAATCTAATTGACTGGAAACCCCGTCCATTTGATACCATATTAGTTATCATGTGGAAGCAGCTACTGTCCTACTACTGCAGTGTATTTTTTCTCCTTTTAGCATTTTCTAAGCTTTAGATTGCACTATCTAATACACAAATACATATGAAGTCATTCGGAATCTCCGACAGAACTCCGAACCTGAAGGTTAAGACGAGGAGAAGCTTTTTTTTTTCTTCTCTGGCAATGTCCAAGAAGTAACTAGAAGAGCGTGTCAGACTGTTGCCTAACTAGATTAAAGAGCTCAAGAGCCTGCTTTTCTCTGGCTTCACCAAATTCCTTCTTCACTTTTGACCCTCTCTTTTCTTCTCCGTATCTTCTACAATTCCGTCGAGTGATCAAGTATTATCCAGATAAAAGTATGCGAGTTCTATCATTACATCTGGCCCCAGCTTTAAATTTTTGAGGACAGTCACTCGCCATGAAAAACTTCCAAAGCTTGGGCAATGTTCAAGTGTATTTGATCAGGCACGAGTTGATGTTTTGAATATCTAAGCCCGAAGTCTTCTCGAACCAAGCTCTCATAATGCTCATGCTCAACTTTCTTACATTTTGATTCAAGAGAAAAGTTACAACTCAATTTACAGGGGGGGAGAGAGAGAGAGAGAAACCACCGTTTCATATCTGCCAATACATTATTTCCCTTTCGCTGTACAAGGAAATGTTAAGGCAGAAAACTTATGAAACATGTTCTATGTAATTTCCGAGGGTTTCCGTTTCTCGGTAGACATGTATGTCCACACTGATTCCTCTGAGCTGACCAGCCCTGAGAGAGCAGCTGCTCTCGTTGGCCAGCTTCTCCCCAGAAATTCTCTCATGAGCACGGCAGCGAAACCATAAGCATGAAATTCTTGCCAGAGCTGCCTGACCTGCTACTCGGACCCGGTAGACCACACTTAAGTCTGCCCATATCTCACTTCCCAGAGCAGCTGAATCAAGATTTGAGTTATACCCTTCAAGATCGGATTCTGCCACAATTACTACAGATCCATCATCAAATGCAACAACATCTCCTGAAGCTGCGGATGCGGGGGCTTTCATTATTAGGCTAGTCATGTGGGTGTAGAGTACAGACTTTTCCAACATAACATGGTAATATTCCTGGACAGCCTGTAATTGTAACCAGCAAAATAGTAGCTTTTAAAAAGAACCGAAAAGAAAAAAAACACATTTACAGCAACATGCAAGTACAAATAAATGCCACTAGTCAATTGCCCAAAGAGAGAGTGCTACTTGAAAAGATTTTCGGCAAACAAATCCAACAGAGTTGAAATAAAAAACCATTTCTCGAGTACTTCACCCAAATGAAAGTTAAGGACGGCATCATTCAGAAATCATTCACAATGTATGGCAAACGTATGGTAAAACGAACTGGTCCTTAGGAATCCCTCAATTTCCACAGCCTAATCACTGATGAGGACAAACTGATTTTTTTTTTAAAGCTTTACCAGCATTTTCAGAATACCTGCAACTGGGAAGAGGCTAAAAGCACTCTCGGACGGATTGATTTCACATAATCATATGCAGCATCAGGTGTCATCTGCTTGTGTTGTACCTATAAAAGAAAAAGGAATCTCAGAAAGGAAGAAAATCTTCAATGGATAGCTGATTCATATCTCTTTGGTGTAGAACTGACCAGGTAACATACGACAACAGTTGTGCTGCGTCCCCGTCCAGCTTTGCAATGAACATATGTAGTTCTACAACGAGACACATTTTCTTCAAGAAAAATGACATAAGAAAGACCAGGTAATCATCTGGAATATCTCCCACAAGGGAAAATAAAACATGATACATCAAAAGTGAAATCATCACGTGTCTTCAGGAATAGAGTCTAGTTTCTGCCAAATGGTAGTCTGATGTTCTACATAGCCCAAAGCAGGAAAAGCAGACTGAAAACAGTGCTTACCATGAATAAAGTTCACTGCGTGATGTATATCTCTCAATGATGGAGCAAAGCAATAGTCTCTTGTAGCTATCACAAGATGGTCAATGCCATGAGCCTACAAACATGTTATAAATTAGAACATACGTAACATAAGAGGAACTTAATGCACAACCTCGAATTAGGGCAAAGCAACTTTCAATTTACAGCTGTGCGTAGGAAAAAGCAAATTCCCTAACACACTGGTTTTCCAAATGGTATCAAGCACAAATACTCGTAGAACCACATTGGAGGACAGGGAGGGAGGGGGGAAAAAGAGAGAGAGAGACACAACTACGCTTTTCCAGTATAGCACCTATTCTGGCAGAACCAAGAATATAAAGATTTGTATTTACTAGATGAATAAAATAAATAAATAAATAAGTAAAAAGAAAATTGATCACATTTTGAAAAGGGCAATACTGAAAATAGTTTTATAAATTCATTTGCTGTATGATGTATTTGGCGAGTATTCAACTCATTTTTGTTTTATGTTTTAAATGTCCAGATTTGGAGGGAGACGAGTTTACATGCCATGGGAATTAGATGATGGAATAAACCTAGAGGACCTTAGAATAAGTGCATTGGTACACCAAAGTGTTGTTTTGGGATGATATAACTCCTATGTTTTATTTTTGAAGTTCTTTTAAAGTACAGTGAAGTTGAGATTGTTTACATTTTAAATTCCGCAATATTTTCTGATTTTGAGATCCTATTATTTTATTTTGCTTGTGTACTTGTTGTGGCATTCCTAGCCCTATCTGGGAAGGGGGTGTAACATCTTTGGATGTACAATGAAAGATGTTTTATGACTAATAAAATCGTACATTCATAAGTGAATACACCAGTGGCCTCACACTGCGAACCCAGTTTATTGTGGGACATAGAGATACCACTAAATTAGAAGATGATCGGCTCTCTTAGTGTTCCCCAAACTACCATTATACAATTCGTGTTTAGTTTTATATTTCCTCCAGAAGCAGCAGATATAAGATACCATCTTCTTCTAGTCCAAATTATTTTCCCACCTTTCAATTTAAAAAAGGGTAAGTCAAAATATGAATTGTGACAGCTATCCTCAAACAAACAGGAGTCAAAAACTGAAGCTGTCACGCCCCAAAAATCAGCATTTGAATTTTCATTAAAAAGAACTTTGAGACATCATCTCCTTTATTCTAAATAAAAACATCATCAAAACTTCAATGCTTTAAAACATAAACTTGTACAATTTTCAAAACAATACTACTCCCGCCCGCATGCCATCTAAATATCATTCTTGTCACGTTCTTCAAAAATCTCTGAAAGTGGGAAAAATAATAACGGAGTGAGTTCGACAACTCAGTAAGCAGAGAATAAAAAAATATATTCTTTTCTTTGAAAATAATACTTAATTCAGTTATCAGAAATACAGAAAATAAAATAGTTTTTTCAGAAAATCCCCTTGACATCAACAGTAAGCCACATTGACCCCTGTGGCAGGGTTGTGCAACGACTTAACCGGCGGCCAAACCGAATTAAGCCAACAGAAAATGGAGTTTGCCCTACTAAGGTGATGTTCGTTTTGAGAAAAAATGTAGGATTTTAGAAAAGTTGTGAATTTTTATGTTGAATAGTGTTTTATTGGTGTTTGTGTAAAGTGGAGAGAGAAATGATTTGATGTAATTGTTTAATAAAAAAGTATTGGAGTTATGTGAAAAAGTATAGAGAGAGAAAATTTATGTTGAATAAAAAATTAAAAAGTTGTTGGAGATTGTGTAAAATGTATTGATTTTTGTGTTTGAATTCTGAATATGTTCGGTGGTAGAATTGTGAATATACTTAGAATCCTGAAAAAATGGTGAAAACGAACGTACCCTAAGACTTAGCTACGTACGCTAAGTGTGCACTAGGGAGAAACCCACACAGAAACCAATCCGAAGAATGGGCGCACCAGTAATCAGTAATGAGTTGGTACCAACAGTAGCAGTAATCAGTAATCAGTAATCAGTAATCGAACATCGCCTCGGGGTTTGAAAACAATATAATATATAATAACAGAATTCAGATTTCGAAATCAGAAATGATGTTCAGCAGAATACAAAATCTTTGATAAATAATTCAGAACAGTCATATAAACAATCTCAGTATGTTTTTTAAAATTCCACATTTGTTTTCAGAATAACATAAACTTGCAATAAAATATTTTCCACAAAATCGTTTATGAAAACGTGTTCATAATTTTTGAAGAAAACAATATAGTAGGTCCGCTTACCAGATTTTCTTCAACAATCGAACCACCCTAGAATCCACGTATTGCAGCGACCCAAAAGAACCGAAGAAAATCGAGAAACTCAACAACGGCCGAAATTGACCTAGAGAGAGAGAGATCTCAAAAATGCTAGAGGATTCACGTTTGAGAGATGTGTTTTACCTTTGAACGAGCTCCCCTTTTTATAGGTGAGGAGAACTCAAGATTTGGCTTAAAAATTCATTGTAAAATCTTGAAACTCATGTCTTTTCGAAATCCCCCATAAAACATGATAAATCATATTATTTATGAAGAATATTCGAGATATTTGCAAAGAAGTTGAATAGGCTTCGAAATCTAGGTAAAATGAAGTGTAACGGAAGAGAAAATGAAGAGAGAGAGAGTGGTTGATGAGAGAGAAACGGCTGGTGGGCGACCAGTCATGAAAAACGCAGGAATTCAAAAGGTTAGGGCTGGGGAAGAAGAAGATTCAAAACGCAACGTTTCATTAAAATAAAGTATGGCGAAAAGAAGTTTAAGTAGATTAAAACTTCATTAAACTTAATAAAAACGACAGGCGCCTCAGTGGTCATGAGATGCGCCTCTCTTCTCCTACGCTCCTGGTTCGAGTCCCAGCCTTGCAAAACAATCTTTCCTTTTTAAAAAAAAAAAAACGGGTCCTCACAGAAGCAACTTCTCCAGTTGCCATTTAATCTATCATCGAAGACAATAAACATGTCTAATGCTCATACCAGCTAAACAGTACCATCATGAGTTATTAAAAAAAAGAAGCCTTCAAAATCGACCAGGATAAAACACTCACATGATATAGGGATGTCGGAACCAAAGTCTCATAGGGCTCATTTAGTGTCACGACTCCACAAACACCAAGCTCCTTTAGGCGGGGAACATCAGTTGGGAATGGAACAGCACCTAACAATACAAACTGAAAATAAGTACATTAGAGATCTGGTTCCTACTTCCTGCCACACAAATACGTTTCTGATATACAATTTAAAAGAATAACCCCCCAAGATGCCACAAAATTAACTCTCAAAGCTGAACCAACAAATTTGGAGTCACCATTAAATTATGGTCCTAAAACACATAATGTTGCACAAATAGATCAGAAAAACAAGGCAGAGGAGGAGAAATGGATGAGACAAAAATATATAACCAAATGTATAAGGAAATTATAAGCACCGAATAAAGGACAATTTGACAAACAGAACTTAACCAGCAGAGTACCAGAGAGAATCCATGAAAAAGGATGTGTTCAACCTACATCTGTGAAAAGTTTGGTAAACCACAGAAACCATCCAAGATATTCCATGAACATAATGCATACAGCAGTCAAGCAAGAAAGAACTACAATAACACAATTTTAACAGGCAAAGAACATCTAAGAAACAGAAAGAGAAACACGCTAAATGTGAAGCACAGTGAGATCATTTTTACATCGTATAGACAGCCAAAAACTTATAGGAACAGAACTAGTACCGCTATTACATCTAGAGAGATTAGAAACTACTATAAACACTTGCCGTCTATGCTATTAAATGGACAAGTGTTTATGATAAGAATAAAACAATAACAAATTCTGTCTTGTAATCTATTTCATCTTCCTCTACACAAAAACAGACATTCGCATAAAAGACCGAAATGCAAACTGATTGTAATGAAACACAACCATATAGCCACCGTAGAAAGCAGCAATTTTTCTTGCCCAAAATCATTTAACAATCATAAATATCACATACATCATGTAGCAAAACAACTAGAACCATAAGAAGCAAAACGATATCATACCTCATCCACCTTATCCCACCACCTAAACTCGGCCTGAATCTTGTTCCTAAGAACATTGTAGAGCAGTGTCGGATAGAATAGTGTGCGTGCCCCAGCTCCGATCAAAACCCGCTTCGCATCCAAAAGAACAACGTTTCCGCCGCCAACATCGAGATCGCCATCACACAATTTCCCTTCTTCACCACTTTCAACCTCCCCTCCCTTCAATTCCTCAATATACATAGTCGCAATTCAAATTCAGCTAACACAATAGTCAGTCACAGCAATACCCAATTCTGAACCAATAATTTGATCACTGAAATCAAATACTTAAACAAACCTAATGTCCCCCTTCACTCACAATCTATAAACCTCAAAGAAACACCCTAAGTTTCCCTCAATTTCTAAATAGATTACAGCAGTAATCGAGAAGACCTAGAATTTATACAACAAATAAAATAGTGGAGCATCGGGAAAGAGTTTGATCTGGAAATAAGTGAAATGAGATTTCTGAGATATATCATCACTATATTTTCCTAAAGAAGGGTCGATCGGACGGAGAGAACGAGGGCGGAGACGATGGAGGCTTGATCGGAGACGATGACAGGTTAAACACGGATGGAATCTTTTGGCAGGGAATTGGTATCGAAAGAACCTCAACCTAACACCGGAACTTTGCTTCGATGAGAGGGTGGCCACGGTTCTACTCCACCTTTTGCTCAACAAACTCAGAAACAGAGACACAGAGGAGGGGGAAGACAGAGGAATGGAAAATAAGGTGGATGGATTGGTGGGAATGGATTGTTATCGTAACAAGTACGTGAGGGAAAAAGTTTGAAAGTCAATGAATCAATGACACGCTGCAAGACTTTCAGGATTGCCGACGAATTATTTTCCGTGCAACCTATTGTAGAACAAAAAAAAAAGGAAAACTCTGTAAAATAAGATCAACGGTTGAGATCTGAACCGTAAAATCCAGGATCAATGGTTGAGATCTTTTGACAAAGATAAGAAAATCTATCAGCCTATATTTCAATCCAAAATATATTTTATTTGATAATAAATTTAAAAAAGTTCTCAAAAATTTCAATGGCCAAGATTGGTTCAATCCAAGATCAATGGTTGGCATTAGGGTGTTGACTTTGAATGTTTCAACCATGGTTCGAGTCTACAGACCAGATTGTTTTGGGTATGGTTTATATTTTATCCTTTTCAAAATTATCTGATTACGATGTGATTACGAGGGTTCAGAATTTTTTATTGAAAAAAATTGGAGACTTATAAATCATTTTTTTTTTCCTTTAGCTAGACCGCGGAGAGTCTCGCATGATGTATGAATCTCCACGCCAGAGAACGATTAATTAATTTCATTTGGAAAAAGCAATTCACGCCTCTTCCATAGAATTTTCCTTTAGCTAGACCGCGGAGAGTCTCGCATGATGTATGGTGTACTGGTGTTTGACTTTTAAAATTTTGATCATGATAAATTAAATAATTTTAAAATGATCCATCTTTTTATCAAAGTATTTATTTATATTAAAATAAATATAAAAAATTTATTGATAAGGTCCGTGTAGGCTCTGCTATGGAAGGGGAAGCGTTTGCTGTAAAGATTGGTGCTGAAGATGCTTCTAAACGCGGCAGGCAACATGTTATATTAAAATGTGACTCTTCCATTGTAGCAAAAATCATTCAAAGCTTCTCTCAGTGTGTTGATTGGCGCACCAACAATTCATTGGTCGGTTAATCTTGTCCATTAGGGTACAAATTCTGTTGCGCACCTACTCACTCGTTGGGTCGCCTCTAAGATTGGAAGTGAAGGATTCTTTTTCTTTTTTTTTTTGAGTATTTTTTAACTTTACTTTGGCTGTACGAAAGGACGTACCCTTGATTTTGGCTCCTATAAGTTTGAAGGACACATTCAAGATGAGTGGCAATTTAAAAACGCAAAGTGGAGTAGTTTATCCAAATATTTAATAATTTAACGATGACTTATATTTTTCTAATCATTTTCTTTCCTAAGATAAGATAAACCCGCGAGTAATTGTATTTTAATATATTGTAATTGAAATTATAATTTATTGACTAACGATATCTGAAGGACACAACTGGAACGTATAAGTTTTAGTCATTAATTAACAGAAGATATTGTTCGATTAATTCATAATCTACACAAGATTTTTCTTTCTCGATGAAAATATATAACACGGTTAACTATGAAAACATAGAAAGCCAAGATAAATAATCGAGAAGTTTTGGTGTAAAGACTAACCAACACTAAAGAATAAGTGGATTTGGTGATCTTTCCTACCTTTTAGAGTATCATTTTGGAAGTCATGTTTAGGTCTCGGTGATTTGTTTATTCTAAAGCTATCAATTCTTTAGAGTATTTGATTAAGTAATTACCCGATTGAATGGAACAGGTCTTTGATTTAGTAATTACCCGATTGAATGGAAGTGAAGAAATTGTACAAATCTCAAAATTAATTAAAATATACGAAAACTAATTATAACATCCGAATTAAAAAAAAAATGATAGCGCTAGCCGTACGTGGTCATACTTATGTGCCTCTATTCACAGCAAGTGAAAGTCGAACTTTACGATTTAATGGAAAGAAAGAAGAAGCTCGTAAACTTGCGTAAGTTAAGTTGTTTTTGAGAAATAAAATTTGAAGGTCAGTTAAAATTTTGAGTATTAAAGTTTATAAAAAGTTTATGAGAATGGGTGAAAAAATGTATAAAAATTGATGAAAAAATGAGGAGATAGTGTTTTGTAATGACGATAAAATTTTAAGTGAACAAAATTTTAGTAAACAAACTTAACCAACTATCTTTTTCAAAAAAAAATAACATGTCCAACTGCCTTTTTCAAGCTAAAAAAGAGTAAAATAAAATTAATTTGATAGCTTTTTAACAAACCAAGGAGATGTTCGTTTTCAAAGATTTTGGTGCGTTCGTGTTGAAACCAGCCTTATGTTCGGCAGAAATGGAATCATCACCGGCATAGGTGGTCCACTGTCTGACTTCCCTTTTTGCCTTTTTCTGTTTTTTTTTAAGTTGTCCCCTTCCGACAAGTTGCTGCCATGAGTACTGTAGCATGACAGCAGTTTGTCTTCAACGATTTTGTTGCTTTTTTGCCTTTTTTTTCTTTTCTTTTTTTTAACTTTTAAAAAATCAAATTTTAATAAAATATAATAATTTTTTTAAAAAAAAACAACTTTAAACATCATCATCATTTTTTACATATCATCAATCTCTACACAAACACCTATACAACTTTAACAACACCTAAAAATTCACAAAACTCTTCCAATCCTACAAAATTCTTCAACACCAGCATCACCCAATCACATGGCTCAACTTACGTAGAAAAAAAAATATCAACAACTCAACCGCCCAATCAATCAACAGGAACTGTCCAATTAATTACCCACAGCCAGAAGGCCCAGAACCTTTTATTACCTTTAGAAAAAAAAACCTTTTATTACCTACGCAATAATGGAAGACCAGCAGGTTACTACGTAGAGAAAAAAAAGGAAAAAAAAAAAAAGGCAGACCTGGGTGATGTTCGTTTTGAGAAAAAATGTAGGATTTTAGAGAAGTTGTGAATTTTTATGTTGAATAGTGTTTTATTGGTGTTTGTGTAAAGTGGAGAGAGAAATGATTTGATGTAATTGTTTAATAAAAAAGTATTGGAGTTATGTGAAAAAGTATAGAGAGAGAAAATTTATGTTGAATAAAAAATTAAAAAGTTGTTGGAGATTGTGTAAAATGTATTGGTTTTTGTGTTTGAATTCTGAATATGTTCGGTGTTAGAATTGTGAATATACTTAGAATCCTGAAAAAATGGTGAAAACGAACATACCCTGGTTACCGAAAGGTTCTGTCGTACGTGGCCCACTTGGACTTAATTTTCCTTGGATGTGGAGGTAAAAGAGCAGCTTTGACTTTATTGGGAGAAAGAAGGAGCGGTTGAGCTTAAAGCCCATGTACAAGAGGCAATCAGAAATGGACAAAAGCCAAGGATGAAGCCTGCAGAGACCGCGGAGGCGGTGTATAATGCCGCCGGAGAAGGTGGAGAGGACTGGACAGAAGTGAGCTTGGGTAGCTCTTACTCTGAGAGGGAAAAGCCTAATTCTCAACAGATAATGCATAAAACAGGAAGTCGGCAAAGTACTCATTTAGCTAAACGTGTAGATGTATAAATGCTCTCAAACCCTTTATCTAATGTCTGTCATTCACGGCAATAGGTGGGGAAGTTCGAAACCATGGCCACCTCAACATATAGCAGAAACTTGGTAAATTTCGTAACATAGAGGCATGCGAATCAGATCCATTTTCTACAAACCTTTCCCACGTACTTTCGGTCACAAATGTGAGAAAAAGAAAGGATACGTTATCACCCAGTCATCTCATGATCAGGATAATTATCCCTTTTGTTTTCTTTCTCCCGTGCCCCATTCAGCCATTGACGCATATCATTACCTTAAGAAAGAGTCTACACATCATGCATGTTTCTTTGGCAGACATAAACTACGTTCAAATCTTAAAAGATGATGGACAAGTGACTCAGCAAAAGCATTGGATCGCGCGGATGATTACTTTACCTTAACTTGATCATAAAAAGAAAAACTAGGCGTATATTGAATGATATCCTCTCAGTCACAAATATTCATCGTATGCACGAACACTAGCTAGTTTCAAGTGTCGTTTAGCTGCAAAACCTTTATCAATTCCTTTTCAAACTAGGAACCATAGTTGATAGAAGTACCCAAAGCTTATCTTGTGCTGGACGTCGTTCCTTTTTGCGTAGGATTGAAGTCAGTCCACCGTGAGTGGATAGCGATTATTGAATACAGAATGTGCCGGATATTTGGGGTGTTTGTTTTGGAGAAGATGTTTCCAGTGGAAAAGTTTTGGATTCGGATCAGATACTGGCATTTTATACTTAAATTTCTAGTATTGGAATGTGGTATGCCCATCTGGTCTGTGAATAGGAACTAAATTAGGGTTTCTCCTGTTTTGAGAATCAAGTTAGCTTAAGGCAGCCGAACCCAATTACAAGGGCAGAAGAAAACAGAGAAAGAATTCAATCCTACTGCAAACCCCACATTTTTAGCATCAACAAAATTTCGAATGTGGCAATCTAGATGCAGAATAATATTTGATGTTCTTCAATTAGCTTTTCTACTTCCTCACACCACCAAAGACGAGAAGGAATATCACCAATTCAGGGTAAGACAAGGAACTTTGCTGCTTTTGAGTGGCAAGCTATCCTCGAAATAGATTCGCAGTCAGTCTTCGTGGGTGATTGGTGGCATTCTGGCCGCCAACTTCATACAAAATACTAACCAAATGATTGTGGACAGACCATATTGTCTGTCTTATATTTCTTCCTTGTCTTGCAAACAGAATAAATGATTATTCAAATCAATTGAATGGCATCTGGCAAGTGCAAGGTATAGAATTTTGTCGGAAAGCAAAATAACTTGCCCCAAGTCGTATGCCATGGGCTGATGGGCATGAACTAGAGTTTGTGTAGATCTACTTTGAAAAAAAACACAACAAAACCTAGCATTCCCTCCAAAGTTGCAAATAGGCATATATTTTGCTTTCTATCTTTTTGAATTTTTCTAATGGCCTACACAAAAAGCTAGCGTACGCAGTCCAAAAGAAGATTCCTGATCACATCCACGCAACCTATTTGCCCCTTGCGTTTTCCCTGTTTTTCAAGAGGTCCCAGTTTAGATTCCTCAACATTTCCAGTACTAAATTCTTCTATCTTTTCCTTTGGCCACTACTAAATTCTTTAAGTTCTGCAATCTGATTTAGCAAGAAAATAGTTTGTTCGTAGACTATTTCTCTGTAAGATTTATTCCCTGTTAGACGAGTAAACGCACTCACGAAGCAGACGGCCTAAGTATTTCTTATTGCCTTTTCTTTTTCTTAGGTTTATTTCTTAATACAAAGTCCTTTCTTGAATACAAAAATGGAAAAATGTACCAGAAGCCCGGTAAGGGGAAATTCGGGATAGGAGAAAGCACCTTGGGAAAAGTCCGTAAAAGGGGAAGGCCATATACGTCAATTGCATGGAACCGCTAAAAAGCAACATAAAGAAGCTTGAAATCTGCTCACGTCTCCCTACAACTTTGATCCCCACTGCCGCTCTTTTTTCCATCTCTGCCTTTCCTTAACCTCTAAGTCTTCTCTGCTCCTTCTTCTTCATCCCCTTCGTGTTCTGTTTCCGTAACACAAACAGCATCCAAAACAATAGCTTTCATGCGTTCTTCAATGGCAGAGACAGACTCTGACAATGGCAAACACCAAAAGCTAGTTCCAGGGCAAAAGGAAGCCAACCCAAGTAAGTCTTACTCACAGTTCTTATACAAAGGTCTTGTAGTTATAGTTTTCGTAGTTATTCTTCAACTCTTTCCTTCACAAGCCCCTGAATTCATCAACCAAACAGTACTCACTAGAAGCTGGGAGCTTTTACACCTCGTTTTTGTCGGTATCGCCGTCTCTTATGGTTTATTTAGCCGGCGAAACGACGAAGCAGAGAAAGAAAATAACAACACGAAATTCGATAATGCCCAGTCGTATGTGTCTAGATTCCTTCAGGTATCATCGGTTTTTGATGATGAACCGGAAAGCCCATCTGGACGTGATGAGAACAAAGTCCAAACCTGGAGTAGTCAGTACTATAGGAATGAACCAGTGGTGGTTGTAGCCCAAGAGCACTCTGTTCTCGATGAGCAGAGAAGTACAGGCGAGAAGCCACTGCTTTTGCCTGTTCGGAGCTTAAAACAGCGTATGCCTGAGCCAGGTGTTGCCGAATCTGCTAATGAATCTGAACGTAGTGGCTCCTCGGGTTCTGTTAGTAGGTCGAATTCAAAACTGCGTTCCAAAAGGTTTTCGGGCAATCCTAGTAAAAGTAGAGATGGGGAACTGGAAGTAGGAGCCTTAGATCATGTAGAATTGGATGAGAAATTGAGGGAAAATGTAGTGCTTCCTTCGCCAATTCCCTGGCGATCGAGGTCTGGAAGAATCGAAATGAAAGAAGAAGTTGATGGTCCTCCCCTGTATATTCTGCCTATTTCAATGGAGGAATCTGACTTTAGTCGGGTCGAATCTCGGTCTTCTAGGTCCCCAATCACTTCTTTGCGAACCACTTCCAACACTACTTCGCCAAAGCTGTCTCATTCCCCACCGGTATCTTCGCCGAGGAAGTTATCTCCTTCGCCCTCGTTGTCAGCAGAATCACAAGCCAAGAATGCAGACGATTTTGTGAGGAAGAAGAGCTTTTACAAGTCTTCTCCCCCTCCTCCACCTCCACCACCCCCACCAATGATTCGTAAATCATCTTCAATAAGGCCAAATTCTGGTTTGGTTAGGGATGGGGCTTCCTTGGAGATGGATATGAGACGGAGCTTCACAAATGAACAAAAGGACTTGAATAGAAGCGGAGGTGAGAGTCTCATGGACAGACTGAATTTTGTGGTGGAAATGGAGCCTAGAAGCCATGCCGATAGTTTTACAAGGGGAAAGTCAGTCAGAAGAGTAAGAGCCGGCGAAGCAATGGTAGGGGCTAGAAGGGGCGGAGATGCTGGAGAAGAGACAATTAATTGGAACTTGGAAAAACGCACCTGGGAAGCCCAACCATTTCTGGTGGAAAAATCAGGGAGGAAGACAGTTGGATTTGATCAAACATCAATGAGGACAGAGAAACTGAGCCCTGAAAGCGTCCCCATAAAGTCCAAGCCAACTTTCATGGAATTCCCAGAGGAAGAGAGAGAAGATTTTGTTGACACGGTGACTGTGGTATATGATGAAGACGCAGAAAGTGAGGATGATGACATCGGAGTAGGTTTTTTCCAAAGAAACATAGGAGGAAGTCCAAGCAATGGAACAAATTTAAGCAATGAGGAAGCTGCTTCGAACAGCGTCAGTGATGGAGGACCTGATGTGGATAAGAAGGCTGATGAGTTCATAGCCAAATTCAGAGAGCAAATCCGGCTTCAGAGAATTGAGTCTATCAAGAAATCCAGCGGGCAGATCAAGAAAAACTCTTCAAGCCAAAGCTGAAGAGCCTTCTGTCCTTAGGAAAATAAACTGGATGGATTCAACACTGGAGACAAACTCTCGTTTTTTCCCTTGGTTTTATGTTTCTATTTTACTTTATGTAATAGTCCTTTTGTTTACTTCAACATGCGCATTCATACAGAGTTTTGAGTGTTGGTGTTCTTTAACCGACCTTCTTGACTATATTCCCCCCTCCCCCCTCCATTTTTTTTCCTCCCAGGATTAATTATGGTTTTCAGTTCTGCACAGTTTTAATTAGAATAATGTCCTTTTTTGTTATTATTCCATGCCCTAATCTTGGGTAAATAAATCTATTTGGTTCTTGTTCTTGGAGAACAAGCTGTCTGTGGATGAAACAAAAGCATACATCCTTTTCAGCTCTATTTGTATACTTCCTACTCCATTAGCCGGTTGGATATTGTGTCAGTCTACATCTGTCTGTGACGTTTAAACATGCCTGATCAGCAGACACTCAGCTTCGTTTCGTTACTTGTTGGAATAACCATGAAGTGTTCACCAGACTGCTCAAAGGAAAATTTTTTCTTCCAGTGACAAATGTGCAGGAGGTAAATTTATGAGTTGGCTCATTTTTGTTTGGTAAATGATCCCAAGGTCTTCATGTGCGGTGAAATTCAATCTGTGCCGGTGGTCACTTCTGTAATACCTCTGTCTGTCTTGAAAGTAACTGCTAGAACTGATGGAGGCCTATTTGGCCTGTGAACTTCCAGTCTTCTTACTGCCAGAGAAAGTTTAAGTTTATGCCAATGCTAAGGACAGAATTCCCAACTGAAGGTTAATGTTGGAGTTCAAAGCACTCATCTTCTTCATGGAGGCTTCAATTGTACAGAAAGGAAAGACAGTAATTTAAAGAGGAGATCTTCCAAACCCACCCTTTTTTTTAAGCATCAAAACCAGCCTTGAGTGCAAGTTATTAGGGCAGGCTCAACTTTAGTGACTGCAAATGGTACGGAAAACAATCTGAATATTACTTGGAAAAATATATTTTTCACCCACGAATTATCATAGGTTTCCCACTTTGTACCCTAAACTACCAATTTTGACACATTACATGCTTTCAAGTTTAAGTCAAAAGAATATAGCCTTGCTGATCATTTACGAAATCATCTTGAGTTTGAATAGATGTGATCCGATGAACTGCTAGGCCACGAGCTAACATCATACTTTCAATCATGCTTCTAGGTCTAATTGATTTGAATTTCCATTGTGTCCTTTTCTAAATATCTGTTCTTCAAAGTCTGTAACTAAGTGGAAAGATCTTCTTAAATAGAACTCCTCAGCTTCGCTGTTCCATCAAATCCATTTCAGACTTCTCAACGCAATTGGCATACCAGAATGCGATGCAAATTTATATTTCATTGCAAACGCCAATCATGGCGTTCATATTTCTTCCTAAAGGTTGATAATGTATAGATGCACAGTTAATACCAGAGAGCAGAGCTCAAAAAATTTAAGATCAAACTTCTGCCAGGTAAAACCTTCATATCAGTTCCCTTTGCAGCTTCAGTGGCAAGCAGTGGTAGGTAATTTTTTTCTGAAATTACCTACCACTGCTTGCCACCGAAGTGTGAAAGGGGACCTTCATATCAGTTTTGTTTGGACAGTTCTAGACCAAACTGCAGAGGAGGATTATGAGTTGGACTTCTTTGAAGTTCTGGGGAATTTTAACAGAGAGACTCAGAAAGCTCTTGTTATCATCCAATTAGTATAAGCTTGAAAGTTTTGTGGTTCCAATTTTTCATAATAATTTTCTGGATGACTTTCAATCCATGCATGCACCAAGATGACAACTATTCGCATTTGAGGTCACTTTTCAATGTAAAACTTAAATCTTTTTACAATCACTCTGCGTTCACTACTTTTGTGTCCAATTTAATTGTTAAATATATGGCTTATAGTCCAATATCATTCTGGAGGCCGGAGGGTGATTCAGAGTTAGTTGTCAAAGTAGGCTAGAGTTTTCCTCAACGACGTAACAGAGCTCCACATATGGCTGTAGAGGTTTCAAAAATAGAAGTTCGTCCATGTCCACAGAGGTGCAAATATGTTAAGACAATCCCAAACCACGTACAAAAGATAATGTTTTTTTAAGTATTAATATTGAAACTGTATTTCATTAATTATTTATTTGAAATTTAGTTCTTGATTATTTTATCTTGGAAGGGTATTATAATCATTTTACATGTTCTCCGATTTAAAGTTAAAATCAAATTGGGAATCAAAGCCAGGGTGTTTTGATTAAAAAAAAATCCCTTTTAGCCGATTATGAAGTGGACTCCTTTTAATTTGTTATTAATAATACATTTCTCTTTTGCTTAAAAAAAAGTGACTCCATATAACTCTTCCTTTAAATATTCTGTCGGAAAATAAAAGGTCCTATATGGTGTACGCCGCTCTCACCTCCCCAAGCTCAAGAAGATCCGATGAGTTCTTCCAGTTCCGCCGCTGGTTCACCTTACCTTTACCCTTGTTATCTTTTCCATCACCATTCCTCGACCATTACCCTTGCGAAGCGATTGAGTCCGCACCTGGATCGGGACAATCAGCACGGTACAATTTTAGCTTTAGTAAAGTCACTTTGTGCCTTCAAACTATCGATCAAACTTTAAATACGATTCAAACTATTAATATTGACACATTGAACTCTCCAACTTCTACAATTGATTAAATTGCGCCATAAATTAAAATTTGACAGTAAAAATCATGTCACGTGGTTCATTTATAACATACTTAGCACGCGAGTTTGATAGTTGGTTTTTTTAAGGGCACAAATGGATGAAATTTGATAATTTGTAAATTCAATGTGTCAAGATTAATAATTTAAGATACTATTTGAAATTTTTAAGAGCTCAAAATGAGTATTTTTTCCTCCTTAGCCTTTTACTACCTATAGCGGGAAGCCCACATAATTCTGTGCGTACGGTTGACGGAATAAAGTCGAAAGCAAGCAATTTGCAAATGGGTGAGAACTTGAGCAATTGATTCTTGAATTCTAGAACGAAGTCAAGAATTTTGAATGGCGGTAAGATTACCCGCATAGAAAAGCATAGAAAAATAGACAATTGTAAAGTGCCATATATATGCAAAATGGGAAGAAAAAAATAAGCAAAAGAGTAGTAGGTTCGAGACAACTCAGATTCTCAGATGCAAGAAAGTAGCCAGTTATGACATAAAGCTAGGGACGTAATTAACTCTAATGCCAAGTAAAGAATACTGCACCAGCAGCTAAACCCCGCATTTTTCTGAGACACTTCCTCCGAATCTGCGCAATGATGTTCGAGTAATTGAATGCAAGCAAGATATCGCTTCCTAGTCGGCCATGAAAGAACTCCGATTGCCGAAGCAAAGAATAACCATCTGTCCATCTGCCAAGTAAAGAATGTATATATAACTCAGAGAAGTTGCTCGCTTTGGCAGATATGCCTCACAAATTGAAGGGGAAGCTACTGTAAAACAGTCAGTTAAGGAAGATAAAGCATATACCTCGCCTTGGCACAAAGAGACTACTCGTCTTCCACCTTTTTAAAATTTCTTGCCATTGAAGTAAAGGATTTCTTTTGCACTCCCACAAACAATTATCAAGATACGTTACGTACAGCGAAGCAGTGTGTATGGATTCAGCGCATGGCTTATATAAACCTCCCCTGCACTTGGTATGATGCCTAGAACTCTTTACCTCCAGATCAGTGTTCCCCTCAAGACAAACTCGTTCTACATTTCAGGAATAAATTGCATTTAGCTCTTCTAAACTACCATCATCATGTACGTAGTTAGCAAAATATTATCCCTTTGCAACGTGCAAACTATTCTCTCAAATATTCACACTGCCCTTACTTCAAAGCCAAAACATTTAAAAGTCCTTTCAAAGACAAGGACAATCTAAATATTTTGAGGAAAATTCATTTTTCATCTCTAAATTATGACGCCAATATTATTTAGAGGCTCAAATTATCAATTTAGTCACATTTTACACTCGAACTATCAAAATTTATTTGTATACATGCTCAGATAGGATTCAACCGTCAAGATTGTGTCACGTATTCTAATTTTCACTCATTTTAACTGTTGGATCTTAATAAAAGGGTGCAAATTGATAGATTTTGATAGGTCGAAGGTAAAATGTGACGAAATTGATAGTTTCAACCTCTCAATAACAGTAGCTCTGCAATTTGTAGACTAAAATTGAAATTTTCCCTATATTTCAAACTCTCTAGTAAGGCCATATTTCGAACAGTGTTACTTTTTAAGGCTAATTATGACCAAATAAGCAAAAAAGAAAGGTAATAAGTATGATTTTTGGGCTCAAAATGTGAGTTCGGTTAGAATACGGAGGATTTAAAATGCTGGTTTACGGGAAAACGACCACGATTGCAGTCACTCGAATCCAACGGTCCGGAGCTGCTGGTTTGTGAATTAATGAAATCCGGACCCGGGTCGTCGGCTGACCCACGTGTTTTACCGTTTAATGCCGACGACCCGCATGTTTTTTACGAATTCAACTTCCTTCTCTCCCCAAAACCACCTCTCTCTCTCTCTCTCTCCCCTGATCCCCTTTGTTCTCTTATACCGGACATTTCGACAAAAATGTTGGCTGTTTCTTTTTACCCTAGCTGGCGAAACGGTATGCGAGACTGTATATATAATAGAACCTCCAGGAGACTAGGAGATTGATTCGCATACTCGTGGTGATGACTTCTATCTGGTGAGAACAAGAATCAATATGCTCAGCAGGTACTTCTTTCTGCCTTCGACTGCCAGCAACTTTGGCTCAAAAATGGGCCTTTTGCGACGTTTTTCTAGCTAGTAGCGACTGATCTTCTGCAGGATGACACCTGATGAATCAATGCATCTGTGTTTTTCTTATGATTCTGGTTGTAGTTAGCTCTGTAGTTTATGGACTGTGTTATTGTTGATACTCATAAGCAGGTGTTATTGGACATTTAAAAGTGACGTCAGCTACATCCCAAAGGACCGGAGAGAAATGAATGAATGAATTCTCTTCGTTTTTTTTCCTCCTCTGTTTTTTGTTTACTTTCTTGTAGGAAACAGAGCAAGCTTACTAATCTGTTTACTTTCTTTTAGCCTCCCTGGTTTTGCTATTGAAATTAAAATAGTGTTGAAGGTGAAATTTAATCATTCCCTACCTGATAGATGTGCGTCTAAGTCCCCGTTGGCCATGAACTCGTAAATGAGCCCCATGCTTGTTCCTTCGTAGCAATACCCGACAAGGGTAGTCAAGTTTCTATGATGAACTCTCATCAGAAGTTTGACCTGCATGATTTAGAATCTGATCAAACGTAGTTAATTAATCTTAATAATACAACCCGTATATATATATATATATATATATATAGATGGATCAGCTAAAAAAGCTCTATATATAGGATATACAGTTACGTGCCTCTGATTGAAATTGCTGATACCCCTGAACTGGTGATGGAGAGAGCATCTTCACGGCTACTTGAGTGCCATCTACGTAGTCATGGCATTAAAATTAGTCGAGTATTCAATTGTCAAAGTCAGTTTCTTATCATGTATCATTACAAATATTACAGCTCTTATTATATATAGCTTCACATGACCAAGTTCTTATTCTACAAATTTTTTGAAATAATTAAAAAAAAACTAAATATAAGGGGCTCACGTGCTTTGACAGAATTTTGGCAATCATTATCGTGTTCCGAGCTTATTTGATCAAGTCGATTGGTGATACTTACAAATATTGTAACATTAAGAGATAAGATATGTCAGCAGATATCTCTCCAGTCAATCCACTAGAGGACAATTCACAATTAATTAGAGATACTTGAAAGTGGAAATATGCATGGCTCTTTGACCAGGATGCCGCGCCAAATATTGGTTCAGAATTTCTTATTACATTCCATGTTGTTACACAAAATGATTCCCCTTAGACCTGGATGGAAAGAAGGGTAAAGATAATTGAAAGAAATAATATCTCTTACCTTCTAGTGTTTATGCACTGTAATGTTGACTACGATCATCTATGCTAGCCCTGTAGTTGCCTAGCTTGCAACCAGATTCCTAGTATCCAACCCAACACATCGATCGAAACTTAAACAATATGGGCTGCTGGAATTCTACATGAAAGTCGTGCTTATCTTTAGTTGCTTCAGAGTTCTACTTTGGCACAACATGTGGCATCATACCCGTTGAGCGGAAATTAATTAAGCATACCAGTTCAATCCTTGTAGCTGACAAGGAGTCCGAAAAAGGCTGTCTCCGATAGACCCCAACATTACCTGTGGATTAAATGAAGGGGTCTGTCACTGTGGGAGGTGGCTAAGCAGAGTGGCAATGGAAGTTGAAGCATTGCCATCCGTCCTTGCTACGCTTTCATCACTATCATCCAAATGCAAGCTCTTGCTTGATGAAGAGCCAGCTGCGTCCTCTTCATTCCAGTACAGCGAAGGAAGTGTCCGTTTCAGAGGGAGGTCGTTCGAGGTTGCCAAGACCGGATCCAAATACAGCTCAGGCTTAGAACTTGAAGAAGATAACTGGGATTTGTACTTATTCAAAAGGCATTGGAGATCACTCACGCCTAACTTACGCCAAAATTGGAGATCACGTCTTAAGTAAGCTTGCTCTGTTTCCTACAAGAAACTAAACAAAAAAACAGAGCGTTCAAAAGAAACTTGAAGTCAAAAGGGATTTGTCTTGCGGGTAAAACAGGCGGGTCGTCGGCAACCAAATGGTAAAACACGCGGGTTTACGGGTCAGCCGGTCAACATTAATGAAATCCCTCTAAGTCGCTCCGGACCGTTGGATTTCAGAGTTCCAATCTGGGCCGTTCTCCCGTAGACCCGCACTTTAAAACCTCAGTATTATAACCGAACTCTCAAAATGTACACCTCGAGTGTATGTAATATCGTCACACACACTCCAAAGTGCATTAACAATCCCGAAATCTTCGGTTGTACTTATTCGAAAAATGATAAAAGAATAAAGTTTTTTCGAATAAGTTTTCCGCTCTATATATGGAAGTGTCCCAGATGACTAGAGAAGTACGCAAGAGAAATTGTTATCCTTTGATGCAAGAGATGTCTAGCTCTTCAACCCCCACTGCAGAAATACCAGGTTTTTTCATCTTCTCCTCACGCTCCTCCCTATTCTTTTTTCATGTGAATCAATTTGTCATCATGCTGGATGCTGCTGGTCTTTCAATATTACAGCTTCAGATTCACGAAACACATTCACACAACTTGGGTTGCTTTCTATTTTTTCTCGTTGCTCGTGTTGCGACATATCATATTGGGAAATCCAAAGAGGGTCCACACGGATAGTTAAAATTAAATCACAGCATACACGGATAGTTAAAATTAAATCACAGCATATTCAATGACACATGAACATTTCACTTCAATTAATGAAGTGAGTTTGGTTGCGGGTTAGATTGTCCTTATTAATTGAGGTGGCATGATCATGTACTGTTAGATGTGCTGAGATTTAATTTTAATTGTCTGTCTTAGGGCTGAACAAAACCGGGTTGCGGACCGGACAGAATTTGCGGCCCAGCTCGGTCTTGTTTTTTTAAATGCGGTCCGGTCCATGTCTTTTGACAAACCGGTCAGGACCGCATATATTAATATAAATAAAAAAATATATATTTTTTTAATACAAATTACAAACTTAAAAAATTCTAAACTAAAACTCTACATTTTTATATGTCATTCTCTTTCAAAATTAACCTTTTTTTAAATGAAACTGGTCTTTACCGCATTTGGCTGGATCGGACCACTTATAATAAGTGATCCGCTCTATTATAGTAAGACCGGAAATCCAGTTTGCAACCCTAATCTGTCGAAACTAGTTTGGAATCAAAATACTTACAGTACTGCAATTTCTTTTTATCAGCAATGACCCTCGAAACCATTCGACAAAACAAAGAGGATGAATTAATGAAACTACTGGGGAACGCAGAGACAGACGTGACAACCATAGTTGCGGGCAAGAGTCGGGAAGAATGTTAACGAGCCTCAACTTCAAGCTCTGGAAAAATATTTTGACAAAATTGTCAAAAGGAGCGAGGGTCTGCCAGCTGCAATTGTCCTGATGGCAGAAGCCTTAAATCACATTCAAGAGCATGATTTCGGACAGTGGATATTGGAAGATGCTTTTGAAGATGCAACACACGTGGAGGAGGGAGGGAATTCTGAGGACGCAACTGCCGACAAAAGTTCACTTCTGCGCTTTGGGTACCACATGTTGCCTCAAAGTGGTAAGGCTTTGATGAACTGGTGTTGGCGTAGCAGGCAATACTTTCTGGATTCTTGTGGCCTCGATTACAATGAGCTGATAGCATACTGGATATTGGAAGAATATATTGGTGCCGGTGATCGTCTTGATAAGGCATACGAAGAGCGGCATCGTACTTTGATGGAGCTCATAGATCGCGGCATGCTGAAGACACGAGATAACCTTGTTACCGTGGAAGCTCTAGCTCTTACTCCACCTGATGGTTTCAGCAATGGTTATGGTGGGGAATCGAGTCTGGGATTCCCCAGTCTGTTTGAGTATGGCAATCGGCAACGACTTGGGAGAATTGCACCGTCGGAAGGAATGATAAAAACCCTCCGCAGTCCTAAGAAGTGGGATCAAGTTTCCACACTTCTGATCGATGGAAGTGTCTCAACAGCAAAGTCGCCGACTCGTTCTTTCAGCCCGTGCAGGAACTCCAAGTTCTTGCCCTTTTCAATCCCAGGCACAAATACTTGCCCAAGTCCTTGAACAAACTACTCAAGCTTCATCTTGTTATTCTCAGAGGCTGTGACCAACTTGAGAACATCGATCCCATCAGAGAACTTGAATCATTAACTCTTCTGGAGATATCTGATGCTAGCTCCTTGAAGGAAATTCCAGATGATGTTTTTGCCAAAATGCATCAACTTCAAAGCCTCAAGCTCTCCGCACTACAGGTTGAAGTGTTACCTCCTTCTCTTTTCAACCCAAGGAAACTACGTTATCTCTGCCTCCGAGGGTGTTCTAAATTCCATACTCTATCAAAGCTGATCAATTTGCAAAATCTTGAGGTCCTTGATCTTTCTGGTTCCAAGTCGTTGAACAAAATTGAAGATAAATGCTTCTCTCTTCTGAAACTCAAGAGTCTTGACCTTTCCCAAACCCAAATAGAACACTTACCAATTTTGAAAAAACTCGTAGCGCTCACTCGACTCATATTGAGGAACTGTGAATGCTTAAGCAGAGTCTGCAAACTTAAAGATTTGTCTGCTCTCCAGATTCTTGATATTTCTGGTGCTATTAAGTTGAAGGAAATCCCTGCAGAATCCTTTGACAACAAGGGTCACCTCAAGACCCTTAATCTGTCCAAAGTTGGAACTAGTAGTTTGCCTTACGGATTGGAGAAACTTCAAAGTCTTGAGTTCCTTGATCTTTCTCATGCCTCTTGCCTGGAAAAAATAGATCATGATGATGCCTTCAAAAATCTGAAGAACCTCCGTCATATGAACCTCTCACACACCCAGATAAAAAAAAATACGACATCCTACTTGAGCCTCGGTAATCTTCGTGAGGTTTCAATAGAAAATAATGAGAAGCTCAAGGAGTTAAAACTCCATGCTCTCAAAAAGATGGAAGTTCTTAATCTTTCAGGCTGTAGTGGTTTGACAGAGTTTAAAGATACATGCTTTGACCGCATGACTCGTCTTCGGCAACTCAACCTCTCGGGAACTCAGATAGAGTGTCTGCCATGCCTTTCAAAGCTTGGCTATCTCTGTAAACTCTTGCTCAGAAACTCCATCAAACTGAAAAAGCTACCATCTTTGGCATCCCCATCAAAACTTGAGGAGCTCGATCTTGGCGGTGCAACGTCTTTGGATGGAATTGATGGTAAACTACTGGAGGATATGAGCCATCTTCGAATTTTGAATCTCTCCGAAGTTCAACTTGAATCGCTGCCATCCATGTCCAAGCTCACCAACCTGAGTCAGCTAATATTACGGGGTTGTTCAGGCCTGGAAACTTTGCCATCTTTGGAATCACTCACAGCGCTTGAAGTTTTGGACCTTTCAAAGACAAAGACAAAAATTAGTTCTCTGGAAGAACTTCAATTCTGTGTGAAAATCCGCAATCTTTTTCTAAGAGATTGCTCGAGCTTGGAAAAGTTGACCCCGCTGGACACATTGCGCCAATTGGAGGTCCTTGATTTGTGGGGAACAGGACTGAGAGACTTCCCTTGTGAGATCTCAACGTTGGCTCGTCTAAAGAAGCTTGATCTTCCTAACGTAGAGAACCTTTCAATAGCTCTTGACTGGCAGAAAATAAAGCGCCTGCCGGAGGAGCTAAATTGGGCTCAATGTGGCATTTTCAAGCACACTACAGTGAACGGGCCGCCGCGTTGCATGGTAGTGAGTGGTATTGAACCTTTCCAATTCTTGAAGGGCAGATCCGACGACTTATGGGGGACATGCTTCAAAGAATTTTACTTCTGTATTTGCTCTGGTAAGGCGAAGGGAAAAGAAAAAGATGTCGGGTGGCAGAGTGAACCTAGACTTCACCAAAATATACTTCGAGACTCTTTTTCGGGAAAGGAAAACCACGGACGGTATCTGGAGATCTTTGGGTTTGATAGCTTTCCAGATGGGGTCGAGGTGGCCCTCATTCGAGCTCAGCATGTCTTGTTGATCGAGAACGACTTTGTCAAATCCCTATCTGACTTGGCTGTCGGATATGTACTAAAGGAAATTAATGATGGCCATACCATGGCAATGAAAGGTTGTCCGCTGGAGAGGTGTGCCAACATAAAGAGAATCTTTCTGGGAGATAAGAACGAAGTCGGAGTGGGAAAAAATCTGGATATCCTACAGGTTTCAAACCTTCCTAACCTGATTAGTGTGGACTCCAAAAACATGCAAAATAGGAGCTTTGAAAATCTTAGAAAACTGAATCTAGATTGTTGCCCCAGGCTTGAAGTTGTGTTTTCGTCCCAACTGCCAGAGAACCTTGAAATCCTCCAAGTCAAATTCTGTGATAAGTTAGAGAAACTGTTCCCGCCAGACGGATCAGGCGAGCATGCAGTGAAGGAGGCCGGTTATTGTGTGAGTAAAGCTGTGAAGAGCTTACGCACACTGCAGCTGATGGGACTGCCTAAGCTTGTAGTTGTGTTTTCGTCCCTACTGCCAGAAAACCTTTAAAATCCTCCAAGTCAAATTCTGCGATGAGTTAGAGAAACTGTTCGAGCAAGACGGATCGGGCAAAGATGCACTGAAGCTACACACACTGCATCTGGTGGAACTGCCTAAGCTGAAGAACATAGGGGGACTACAGTTGAGCCGCATCAATGATGTCAAAGTAAGAGAATGCCCAATCTCTGAAACTTGGAAGATACTGTTTCTGAACCTCCATCTGCACAGACTTCTGTAGTCGAGGAATCTTTGAGAGGTCCCCTTCCGGATCATGTTCCAGTTGATTCAATGAATTCAAGTATACCAGGATAGATGCAAAGAGAAGCAGTCCTATCTAAATCAGGCCCATTTTGCACAGTCGGAATTCGCAGGTGATGTTTTACGTCTCTTCCCTGCATCTCTACTTTCCATTTTCATCAATGCAAATTCCTCTCGAGCTTTATTCTTGTAAAACTTGTACTGTCAACCAAAATTAAACCTTCTCAATACTTTCCCTCGAGGGATTTTGCAATATAATGGATTCTCTTCCGCTTTTTTATTAGACACCCATTGGAGTTGTGTTTGTTTCTACTCCTTTCCCGTTTCGTCCCATTATCTAACATTTGCTTATTTGTCGGTGTATTAGGTACATTACATGGGAAGAGTACATCAAGTACTCCAGCGCAAGCCTAAACAAGCATAGAGATTTTGTTCTTGGCTGCTGAGGATTTCTTTTCCTAGTTATCATTTACTGTCATCAGGATCCTTAGAATAGCTTGTTATATTGATGTTGTGGGGTGTTGTTGTTATTGGAAATAAGCTTGCATGAGTCATTAGGATTTGCAGCACGTTGATGTATCTATTTAAAGCTACTTTCATTCCCTAAAGAATCCATCAGGTACCGAGTTGAACGAGTTTACTGGTTTGACATTTGAATACAGCAGCTCCTGTAGTGAATTCAGTAATCATCAAAAGTAAATTGACTTTCCCCAAGCAATGGATCTATATGGAAGTATTCTAGGAAGCGTAAGGTGCGGGATTCAATTTGTTAGGTGTTCTTGGGTCTTCTCAACCCCAAAAGCTAGCTCTAGGGGTGGGGCTTTCCCTCACACTTATAAACTGATCACTAACCTCTTCCACAACCGATGTGGGACAACCCCAACAATCTCTCCCTCACATATCGGGCCCTGGGTTGGATGCAAACAACTCGTTTCTCTCATGGACTATTGGGTCTGAGACTTGTTGATTAACCTGGGCTCTGATACCAGTTTGTTGAGAGAGATATCGACAAACAAACAGCGGAATATTCTTCTCTCTAGATGAAAGCTACTAGAGCACAATCTCAACAATTATACGTATTGAAAAATAATCTCAAGATAATCAATCACACCAAGTCAGAACGACACAATAAATTTTACGTGGAAAACTTCCCCGGTGTGAGGAAGAAAAAACCACGGGACCTAATCCAGTCAAATCTCCACTATACACCAAATAATGGGTCACAAAGTCTTCTCTAGTCACAACTAGAGGCTATAACTCAGATCTTCAAGATGATATCAATATGGGCAAATACAACGTAGAGAAAATACCTACAATCTGTGGTTACTGTTCATGAGTACGAACTACTGTTCCCGAGCTTCAAATCTGATATTGACCGTTCAGATGATAGCCTCTTGTGTCATGAACGTCTCCTCCAAATTTCAGCTCGATCCGACCACGGACGAAGCGTGATCTAGCCTTTGATGAAACTTGGACGTGAAAGAGAAAAATTGCCTCTTTCTTTTCTCTTATTTTAATCCGTCCTCCTTCAAAAACCCTCATTGGGTCTAAGACTTGTTGGTAAACCTGGGCTTTGATATCAGTATTAGGTGGTCTTGGGCCTTCTCAACCCCAAAAGCTAGCTCAAGAGGTGAGACTTTCCCTCACACTTATAAACTGACCATCAACCCCTTCCACAACCGATGTGGGACAAACCCAACACAATTTTCCTTTGATAGAAAAAGAAACACCGGATTCAAGCAGGATTTCTTTGTCGCAGAATAACGAGGACTAAATTGTTACTTGGAAAATATCTCCCTTAGAACTACGACCTTGCACACCACTAAAGGCACACACCGTTGGGTTCATCTGACCAAAACTTTCAACTGTATGCCCATCGGCCATCTCTTTACCACGAGCTTTTATTCTACAACTATGAAATGAACCGACCACCTAAGCCCCACATATAATCCCACGAAAATCCCACATGCATGTTTCATCCATTGCTACACGTAACCAATTAATGGAATTAAGGTTAGAACACAAATTAATTTTCTTTAATTAAACAATTAATTAGAAATTTCCTCTTTACAACCAAAGTCCTTCCCTCTTCTTCGAGGAAATTCAAGAAATATTAGTGCCAAAAAAAAAGTTCAACTAACAGGTGATTCCCCCACCCCCCACAAAGGTGGGTCCAATAATACAAAACATGAAGACCCACCGAATCACATTCTACCAACCATATCCTAGACGTGGGCTTTTTGAACATAGAACCCGTACGCTTTGTTACAACTGAAACTTTTTTTTGGATCTTCTGTTACAGTGCCCCTAATGACCAAAATGCCCTTGGACGGGCTTTGAAATTACTATCGTGTGTGGAGTGCATTGAACGGCCGGAGTGAAATAGGAGCAGGTGCGGGGGCCCACGGGTTGATGGGCATCGGGCGAGGGTGAGCCTGGCCCATCTGGTGGGGGCGGGCGTGGACCGTGGAAGATGAGGAGACCGGAACCGCGACACGCTCACACGAAGGGCACATGGTGAGAGTGGTGGGTGGGGTCATCTGCATGTAGAACTGCGGGGAAAGTTTCAGTGCTCTCAGCTCCTGAACTTCCTTCTGCAACCGTCTGTTCTCTTCGGTCAAATTCTCACAGCACCGCTTCAGGAACTCGCAGTCAACCTCGGTTTGCTTCAACTTGGTCCTGTAAATATGGTTCATCGCACGCGTAAGAAAAGGTGCTCCAACTGGCTATCAGAGTTATTCTGGTTTATAAAAGATAGTCTTTAAAGTGGAATTCAATTCTCACCTGGCCCTTCTGTTCTGGAACCAGACTTCCACTTGCCTGGGTCGGAGTCCTAGCTGCTTAGCCAGCGCTAACTTTTGCTTCTGCAAGAACAATAAAACCACCATGATGTCGGTAAAAAACTACCTTGTATTCGTCCACATAAAGAGACGTTAGGAAAAGTTTTGTTTGTTTTCTGAGAAAATACTAGAAAGTATCAACAAGGTCTTGTTTCTTTCCGTCTTTCGACCCTCAACTCGGTCCAACAGAGTCAACCCAAAACTCCCTTGGGAAACCAGAACAAGAAAGCCCTCAAGTCCCAAGTGATTTCTTTTTTATTTTTATAGGTGACTTTTTACTTAATTCCTAGACTGCTGTTCCATTTCTCAGCAACCAAATAGAAATTTCAGCCAAATTAACCGAGTTTCTCAGGATACTACTTACTGGATTGAGAGTGTTGTGTTCTTTGAAGCTCTCTTCAAGAATAGCGGACTGATCCTTCGAGAGCCTGAGTTTTTTTCTTGAGGTTTCACCGTCTTCTTCATCACTGATACCCCGAGAGCAATCTCTCTCTAACTCATGCTCTTCCCCGTTAGCTTCTCTCTCGCTTCGCTTCCCGCTTAAGCTAGATATCGTGCTGTTAGGGGATGACACGCCCGCTTCTTCCTCGCAATCGCCCGTCGAAGGAAGTAGGTTCACGTCAATGCCTCGGAGGAAAGATCGGGTCTCTGCTCGGCACGTTTCGGAGATTTGATCTGCATGCAGACTTTTTAGGTGAGAACTCATGAAAAAGATGGAATTTTGCTGGATGGATTGGAAGAATAAGATCATGACATGTGAAAAAGTAGCTGATTTGATCAGCTTTGAGGGTAAACAAGAGAAAAATTGAAGGAAAATAATCGACAGACGTCTAGATGTCCAAACAATCAAGCATGAAAAGAAAAGAAAAAAGTGGAATCATTTTTATCCAATTTTCTTGAAAAGAATGCAAAAATAAAGAGGACAACAAGACATTCTTCGGATATTGTTTGTTTATCGGGAAAGAACCGAGGGAAAAGAGGCCAAAATGGCTGAAAAAGGGTGTAAGCGAAAACAGATCTGGGAAGGCAGACCGCATATTTAAAGCCCATTGCAAAACCTGTACACAAGTCGATGACACGCACCTGATGAAGGGAAGGCATCGTTCCAAGAGAGCTTCGGAAGATTGAGCCTGGAAGGAGGAGAAGAAGCAGAACATGGGACCAAGGAAGGCCTGAGATTCAACTGTTGGGATTGGTGGTTCTGAGGGAAGCTCAAACTGAGACTCAAACCCAAATCTTCCTTCTCAACCATCATGCTAGCTTCTTCAGTAAAACCTAAAACCCAAAACAAAGATGCTTTCTTCAAAGAACTTCTGTTCCCACTAGAGTAAACTCGAGGACTAGGGTTGACGCTTCGGCTGTGGTTTCACAGACAGAGAGAGAGAGAGACTTTGGAAGCTGCAGATAGGTTTGGTTTTGAGGGGACTAGCGGTGGTGTGGTGGGGGTTATATAGGAGGAAGATAAAGAAGGAATAGTAGGAGTGGTTTGTAAGTTCAATCAAGACATCGTGTCAGGAAGCCGGAATCTCAATTATCTCAATCATGCTTTTGCCCCCCACCCAAATAATACCTCTCTTCCGGTTTTTCTCCTCTTTTGCCACCGCGACAATTTTTCTTACAACTTTAACCATGGTAAAGAGAGGATACCTTTTTCTTCAAATGATATAATTTTTTTTACAGTGTAATAAGCTTGATACAAGTCGACGAGAAGTCGTTCTCTGTCAACATTGATGACAATTAAGCCTGTGAGAAAAGAAACAAGGGATTTTTCTGTTGTCGCTATAACTCCATCCCAACTAATTAATGGAGACCTTGTTGGACTTGGCTTCCACATATTTGATGCACATAAATGAAGCTTCATAATACTCTGCATACTTTAGTCGATCACCAAGCCTCCTCTGTACTGTCAGATATGATTTACTAGCTTTGGAGATTTTGTATTCAATAGGTTCTGAGGAAAATCTTCAGGGTTAGGTAGGTAGATAATGCATGCGCTTAGATCCTCTGCTAGCTTTTAAAGCTCATCACATATATAGTGATTAATTCAAAACATTTCAAAAAAAAATATGTACATTTCCTGCAGATTATAGAGAATTTTCTAACCCTTTTCTCATACATTGAAAATTGTTGTATATTATTATTGTCATTTGTCCCCTAAAATTCCTTTCATAATACTCTGCATACTTTAGTCGATCACCAAGCCTCCTTTGTACTGTCAGATATGGTTTACTAGCTTGGGAGATTTTGTATTCAATAGGTTCTGAGGAAAATCTTCAGGGTTAGGTAGGTAGATAATGCATGCGCTTAGATCTTCTGCTAGCTTTTAAAGCTCATCACATATATAGTGATTAATTCAAAACATTTCAAAAAAAAAATGTACATTTCCTGCAGATTATAGAGAATTTTTAACCCTTTTCTCATACATTGAAAATTGTTGTATATTATTATTGTCAATTTTCCCCTAAAATTCCTTGTTTTTCCGTGTTATCTGATGCAGAAACAGCAGTTATGTCTCCAAAAAGAACCCCTTTTTACATCCAGTTCAACTAAATTCTTCAGAAAACGTATTCAACTGTCAAGACAAACCCATCTTTTCATGCACAAGAAAGTCTACAAGCAAGCATGGAAAATTAGCCATCTTTAATGAGCCACCGGCCCGCTCCAAATGAATGCAACTAAGTTTTGCAGATCGGTAGGTATATTTATTCGATTTTGTCCCTTTCCACAGTAAAGAAAAATCCTATCAAATCCTCGAGCCTTCAAATCATAGACCACCTAACACCACCACCTGAAAACTTTTCTTCATTCAATAATCAAAGGCTAAGATCGATTCTATGAACGGGGCCTCGTTATCTTTTGCCCCCCCCCCCCCCCCGCTTTGAGCCGAGAGACAAGTGTGAAGAAAGAAAGGTCGACAAACCATCAAATCCATCTGTGGATGGTCATGATTGGAATCAGATAGAAAGCTTTTATTCAGTTGGGGCCCACCTTCTAATCCCCCCCTCCCTCTTATCTTTTTTTATCCCCTACCGGAAAAATCTTTCCCATATATATGCGATAACCACGGGTCCACGAGGGGCTTCTCCAGACAAAGACATCGCTTTCTCAACCTTTTCCGTTAAAGAGCCACTGTTTTTTTCCAAGTTCTCCGCTCCGACACCCGCCCAATGCCTCTGGGTATCCTTCACGCTCCAGGTGTGAATTGGGTGAGCTACGAGCGTTGCACTGCACAGCGAAGCGTGCCCTCCACGACTATGGAGAAAGCGTTTGACCTGGAGTGGTCACTTAATAATAATCTGATCTCCCTGCCCCGATGGCGGGGAGCCAACAAGGTTTTCGCCTTTCGGACCGGACGGCTAAGCTCTCAATATTTCTATTATTTTATGGAGTCTTTTGTTTTTTGATTTTAGAAATAGAGAAGGAATTAATGGCGCAGCATTTTACATTTGAATTAAGAAAAATAAGAGATTATTTTAAACGCTTGGTTTGAGACAAAGTATCACTTAACTCGGCCATTAACAAAAACAGCATCAAAGACCTAAAGAATTGGAAATGCCGAAATGGGATTTTACAAAAAGAAAAGGACACCGAGAAGAAAGTTTAGTGCTTACCACAAAATTCTTCTAATTCTTTTTTTCTTGGTCAGAAAATTATTCTAAAATGTACCCCATACGTGTGAGGAACATCTAAAATATTAAATGGTCTTCAACACGTACAAGTTGATAGAAGAAGCTAGTGACACTATCAACAAATTAATAAGTAACATTTATTAGTTAAGTCAAGCAATTGTCAAGTTTCATCCCATAACCAATTGACAATGGGAAGAGGTGATCTAACAGGTATATGAATCACAAGATTAAAATGATCTTTAATCAATGTATGACTCTAACAGATTCTGACACCCCTCCTCACGTGCAGACCGAATGAACATGATTCATTCACGTGGACAACAAAAGGGGAATACAAACAAGTGGGTCAAGCTCAGAAATAGTTGGCTCTGATACCATGTCAAGTTTCATCCCAAAACCAATAGCCAATGGAAGAGGTGGTCCAACATGTATATGAAACACAAGATTAAATAGTTATTAATCAATGTGAGACTCTAACACTCTAAAAGCTATTTCCCAATAAAATGGACCAACTCGATGCATTACAAACATTATTATTTGACATGTCTTTTTAGTCAACGAAACTAGTAATAGATTATTGTAATTAACCAGCTCATAATCATTTGACAACCCATATATATATATATATGTATATATATCAAGATTGTTAAGATGGTCTATGACAGTATTGACAATCATAAATCAAATTTAATAATGTTAGCAACATAATATATCAAATAGAATACCTTAAACGTTTACAACTAGTTTAATGGAGACATTCAACTAATGATGAGGATAAACATTCAAGCAAAAAGGTCAAAACCTTTTAAAAGATTAAACCAACTTCCATAACACTCGAATCCAGCTTAATTATAGATAATAGTTACAGTCCATTTTCTACTGGATTTAATTTCCTATTCCCCAACTTGAATCACGTAATATAATGAACAATTGCAATTTTATAATTTTGGTAAAAGTCAATTTAAATGATAATAAGCTCAATCAATTTTAAAAAAAAAAGTAAGAAGACATTAAGGTCAAATGAATGTAGAATATGCTAGTAATTTTTTTAAAATAATATTTCCTGATTTCATGGTAATATATGATATGTTGAGTATATACCTAATAAAAGGTCATCGAAATTATTATTATGTGTCACAAAGATTAAATAGAAACTGGAAAGATGAGGTCAAAACTTTTAAAAAGGTTAAACAAGCTTACACGTGACCATGTACAAAACCTTATGGCTTATCTAAAAAAAGAACAAAATTAATTATAATTTCCTTTCAACCTAAATTACCTATTTTAAATCAGATGGATTTAACCTTTAGGCTTGAAAAATAAGAATATACAATTTTAAGAGCTAAAATATAACCCATAAAATTCAATTGTTCTAAAAGTATAATCATGCACAAATTCCGTCGATTAAATATTTAGAATTTTATGCCCACATTTATTGAAGTTATTATAATTTTCTCTAGTTTAAACCATGTCGAGTTATAAAAGTAAATCTATTATAAATTTAAAACAAAAACAAAACCATTTAAATTATTGAAAAAATTAAAATTTTTATTTTTCTTTAAATTGCTAGGCAACTCAACTTGAGCCGAGCAAGGGCTCTTCGATATTTTCCAAAAGGCAGGGGATAAAAGTTGAAGGAGGACAACAATAAAGGTAATTTTGGGGAGAGAGAAAGAGAGGGGACAATAGAGAGTGGAGTTCACGTGGGGATAGGGGGTGCGAAATTGAAGGAAGCGTGGAAGAAAAACCTGCCCCTCACCTCACGTGGACCAACATGTCTTGGTGGGAGACACGTGGGCTCACACGACTTTGATCCTACGGTTACTCGTGGGCCCACGCCCCCTCCTCATCACAGTCGTGCGTGTCGTCTTGTCGCTCCACGCCCCGACACCCTCCTCATCACAATCATTTGAACTCCCATAGCCATAATCAAACTTCTCGTGATACCGTCCACGCCCTCTCATTGCGCGTGTTAGAGAGATTCCCTGAACCCCGCTAATCAGAATGGACGCGTGGCCTATAATGAGCTCATGAGTCATCAAAGGTTGGGTGTTGAAGTTGCGTAACCGATAAAAAAAAAAAAAAAGATCATCTCTATCTACCCACGACTTTTTCCCCAATCTCTGTGTGACTCCGCCTAAAGGGATGTGGCCGAATTAGCTAGCTATAGCTGATAGACTTGGCCGAATTAAGGTGCGTTTGTGTACCAAAATTTTAATCCCTTTAAAATTTTAACATAATTAAATATTATAATATAATCTTTCTCTCCCCATCAAATCATTACTATTTACTACAAAAAATATAAAAAATTATCTCTCTCTTCACTTTTTCACTAAACCCAATACCTAAAATTTTAACAACACTAAAATTTTACAACACAAACACAATTAGCTAGCTATAGCTGATAGAGTAAGTACGATAATCACGGTCTTCTGTAATTTTTTATTCGAATTGTAATGTATAATTTAGAAAGAGAGACATGTAAAGTGGATCTCACATCATTTAATGCTCCTCATATAAAATTTCGGACAGTGTAAATCCTACAATGTAAATCACCTCATATGTATGTCTCTCTCCGAATTACACCGTACAATAACATTGATGATCATATTTTTAGTCTAAAGATAACCTTATGGTCCATATCAATTTCTCTTAGATAATGGAAAAAATATAGACATTATTCATGTACATCAAATTCAAACGGACCTAACTAATATAGGCACTAATTATATTCAACGTCATTATTTACACTCTTTCATCGAGATTTTTCCACAAATATTTCCCGCTAAGTACACTGCCCCCATCTGTTTTGATTCGAGTTGCTTAGCTAAATCAACAGCCCACTTTAAGCCCACCATTATAATAAGATTAATGGAGAATATATTAATCTTATTAAGGAAGCTTAATGATGTGATGGCTTAGCTAAACGATGCAGGGTGTGTTTGTGTTGTAAAATTTTAGTGTTGTTAAAATTTTAGGTATTGGGTTTAGTGAAAAAGTGAAGAGATAGATAATTTTTTATATTTTTTGTAGTGAATAGTAGTGATTTGATAGGGGAGAGAGATATTATATTATAATTTTTTATTATGTTAAAATTTTAGAGTGTGTAAAATTTTAGGACGCAAACGCAGCCGCAGTCAGACCAAAGGTCCAAAGATATCCAGATTACGGAAACCCATAAAAAAAAACCCATTCGACGCGTAAACAGATCGCATAGGACAACACGCGCTTCTCCAATAAGGGCTATAATGGCACAATAATAAGAGGGTTTGAAAGACGCGCAGCACAGGGTGGTGATTCGTTACGATAGTGGTATTTTAATGGAGGATAGGATTTTTTGTGGAGAGTGGGGACCGACAAGATGTCGGATGATGATGATTAAAGTGTCACCACGAGTGCGTGATAGCTGTCCCACGTGTTCCCCCGCCTTTCCTCACATACGCAAACCCCAATAATGGATCTCTCATCTCTCTCAAAAATTGTTTATTCCGATTTAGACGGGAGGGGCCCTTTGCTTCGCTATTGGACAAGCCCCATCGATCACGCCCACGCCCACGCCCTCCCAACCTCTCCTTACTTGGCCCTTCCCGTACGAGGCTCATTCCCCATGTGATTCTCACGTGAACTTGGTCCCTTTCCTCTGCTCTGCAATCAAATTTCCAGACTCACATTTACCATGTTACCCTTCATTTGCTTATGCTAGATATTGGGATTGGTTTTTTCTTTACTTTCTATTCTTCCTAGCTTAAAAAATATATATGGCTTGAAAACCATGCCAACTCCACTTTATATATCCCGACAAACCCATCATGGCCCAGCTTTCCAATCACCTGGCCGTACAAGGTTCTTGGCCATGTGATGTGCACGTGAAGCTGACCCAGTTAGTGTTGTTCCATCTGCGAGCGATCTCTCGATGACCATGTTGCCCCTCCTTATACGCATCTTCTTGTTCAATCATTGGTGCTACCAGACGAGTTGTTGTTGTTTCGGGTCTCCAATAATGTCGTGGGTGGCATTTTCAGAACCCCCACTGATTAGACTTTCCCAGATGGTTTAGTCATCTCTTCATGGCTAACATGATACCCATTTTGATCCTTTGCGTCCCCATCAGCAACCACGTTGGTCCAGTAATAAAAGCTCATGAGCTCACTGGGTTTAGCACTTAATTCGACACCAATAAATATCTTCAACTCTCTAAGATGGAAAATTTTCAGGCACCCCTTCGCCACTAGAGGAATTTTCAAACAGCTATCCAGCTGTATATAGATTTTGTCGCAGAAAGTCTTGCGTTCTTTTAACCCTATTTAAAAGATCGTTCGGCTCTCATCTTGCTAAAGGAAAAAGTAATTGAAGAAGACCGTGTATTGGGTACAGGGTACTGGTTGAAAAAAGAACAAACAATACCAGAGCAGTGGACTCGCAAGTCATGATGAGGAAAGGCAAAAATTAGATCCGCCAGCCAAAACTATATTTAAAGTACTCTAGTGTCTACGAACTCATGAACAAAAGCTATTTCTCTAATATATTCCGAACGTACTTCCAGTTCCAAGGGGGGAGGAATTGAGAACCAATGAGCGCCAATTCCATGTTAAGCTCTAGCACTCTTCTGAGACTTTCACACCACTTTCCTAACGACTTAGAAAACGTGCAAGAGAGAGCAAAAGTACATGGGTAGCAGATATAAAGCGTTGTTGTTTGAACTAATTATAAATGCATGCAGTATCCTCTTTCAGATAGATCTAGCTGTGGGAATCATTGAGTTAATGGAAGAAAGACTGACTCTCGACGATCTACTAGAGGCAAGGCAACTGTTTACTTCTGCTGCTATATTTATTTATTTACTCGTCTCCAGAATACAATTTCCTTACTGAATCCACGTACTACTTTTCTTTTCTTTTTTCCAATGATTTAATACCCCCTACAAGCTGCTGTGTTTATCAATTGTTTTGGGCGAGACTTATAATTAGTGCCCGAGCTAGGTTTTAATTTAGTGGGAAAGACTTCTAAGCTGTTCAGTGGCTAGGGTTTTACTTAAATTTAGCAATTTTTATATTGGTATCTCAAATATAAGTGGCGGATAGAAAGGGTAATTCCGTATTTAAAAGAAGATCTGATAGCAAATTATTCTTTTGCCTCGGGCTTCCCTTCCAACTTGCCCCTCTATTATTACCACTCATGTGGATCCTACGTGGCGCACCATTTCCCATAGAGCCGACGGACAGCAGAGCACACGTGTACGTTGCCCACACGTGCACACTCGGTCAAAGTTACTTTGTCTTTGCTCGATCCGGTTAAGGGTCAAACCCCTCCATCCCCAACACAAATAATTGGCCTCCTTATTCTTTAATCTCCACAAAGCATCCCCAGGGCCCACCCTCGCACACCTTCCTTCCCACCTTCGTAACCCGCAAAGTCGGTAACCGCACGTACGGGATTTTACTCCCCGCCCTTCGATCACCAATAAACAATTGCAGCCGTCGATCACGGGATCGCCCCCCCCCCCCCCCATGTGCGGGGATTACCCAGGAACGAATCGTCGCCAGGGAGCGCGGTGGGTCCCACATGCCCGGCCATGTGACCGGCTTAGCTGGTAACCATGTGGTTAACCGTTTGGTAGATCGTAGTTTAATTCTGTTTTTTCCGTTAATCGATGACTAATTTTGAGTCGGGTTGCACGTGCACTGCATGTACGGACGACTTCCAGCATATACCCGTCTAATTCGAAAGGGGGAGCATACCCACGTGTGGGACTGGAAGGGTGATTTAGGAAAAGGAGAATGGAATGAATTGTCTCTGACGATGCTAATTGGGAAGTATGTTTGGTTGGTGAACCTTCCAATATAATCAATAAGGCAGAAAATACAGATATAATAGCGTATTATAACTTTAATTTTATATCGAAATTTAAATAAATAATTTTGTGCACATGAGTTGTAAGATCATTAGTGGCTTGCACCTACATAATCATGTCCTCGCTTCAAACGATGAACGTTGCTTCCATCCATCAACCGTGTCCGTGTGATACGAAGAATCTGATTTTTTTTTTTAAATTAAGTAGATCAAACCCCAGTTGGAGGTATTTTAATTAATTTGCAGATCTATGGGGTGGTCCACATTGAATAATCATTCGATATATATAGAGAGACCCACTAATGATGATAGGGCGAGATAAACTATATGCTTAGGTTGTAAGGATGAGATCAGGGACCATGTTGATTAACAATACCTTAAATTGCTGGCTTCCTTTTAAGAATGTCTCCCATGGCCTTGAACAGAGGATTCCATCTGGGCATAAACGTGGGCTACTTGCATTATTATTCTATTAGATGAAATTTAGTTCATACAATTTTAGATCATATCATCCTTTCTAGCGAAATCCCAAAAGATAGGTCTATCCTATGTAACCAATTGTTTTCTCGTATATGTTGTCAATTGTTGTACCTTGTTTATTCTCTGCTAAATGCACCCAACCCATCGCTCTTTGTTTTACACAAGAAAAAGTACCTGTCTATGGGTGGTTCTCATTCAATCATTCTTTAAAACATTGGTGTATTTTTGTCGACAGGACACATTCCTGCCACAAAGTAGATTGGTATAATGTAGTACACCACTAAGTAGATTGCAATTGACTGAATATAAGGAATTCAAAAGGAATTAATCCAGGTGTCCCCTCCCTTAGTTTTGCTGTCCCAACAATAGAATAATCGTACCCCCTTCTTTCCTTCACAAAAGGAATTAGATGCACTATTTAGTGAGAAATGGGCGGGGGAACTGCAGTGTTGGGCCTTTGGCAAGAAAACAATTCTCCGAAAACTCTTGCGTTGTGACCGGGCACGAAAGAGTGAAAATTAGAGAGGTTGGACTCTTCCGGTCCTTACAGACCCCAGAAATGCCTGCAGAGTGGAGTAGAAGCATACGCTGAGTATTTCTCAAGTTCAAGTCCAACTTTGCGACGCCTCAACCCTATGAATGGGCCGGGCTCTTGAGGAGTCGGTGGGTCAAATTCCGTTAACAAGAAGCTTTTTCAAAATCATGTCCGGGGGGCTTCAGGCTTCTCTCATGTCTGACGAAGACAAATTCTACGGCCTTCAAAAGCATTGTCTTTAATTTCAAATTTGTACGCATTACAATATTTTTGGCACTTAGGACTTGAATAATTAATTCAGAATTGGACAGAAATAAACACGTGACAGCATTGTTCCAACGAACTTGGTGATAATGCGGACCATATATTTTAAATGACAAAGCAAGTTGAAGAGGCAATTGGTTTTCATTGCATTTAAAAGTGAGGAATTGATAGGGTCAAAACTTCCCCAATTTCAACCAACTAATCAATTCAGACCATCAATACGAATATGACCCTCAACATTACTATTCTCCTAATATTCCCAAAACCTTTTGAAGGGGGATTAAAGTAAAATAACAGCGATCTCATCCGTCTGACTGCTTTTTTATTAAAATAAGGGATAAATGCAAAATTAGTCCCTGTGCTATACGCAAAAATCGATTTAGTCCCTGTGATATGAAAAGCATCGATTTAGTCCATGTGATTCTATTTTCGTTTGTTATTGGTCCTCCATCAGAAACTAATAGATTTTATCACTTTCTGAAATCACAAGGACTAAATCGATGTTTTTCATATCACAGAGACTAAATCTATTTTTGCGTATAGCACAGGGACTAATTTTACATTTATCCCTTAAAATAATTATCAATAAATACATCAATTTTTTTAAAAAAAAATCAAATACTGCGTTTTTATTTTGAACCAAATAGACTGAATTCAAATATAAAAAAGTTGAGGCTGGGCCTTCTTTACACAAGCCCAACCGTTGGTACACGTGTCCAATTCAACATAATCCATCAAGCTGGTTCTTGCCGTAAATTTATAAATTTACCGTCATATTTAACAAGTAAAATTTTTAAGAAAAAAACTTAATTTTATAAGAGCTAATAAAAAGTTCGAAGAAAAAAAATAAAAATATTTGATTGTCTAATTATTTTTAGTCAATTTTAAAAAATTCTACCCAATATCTATAAAACAAAAACAAAAAATTGTTGCGGTCAAAAAACAGGGGCTCGCTGTTTTATTTTCGGTGTTGACTGGTCAGAAAAGATGTGGCAGACCCTTAGCGGCTACGTCACCAGACAAGCTAATCCAACTAGAGTACACCCCCCGTTTGCCAGAATTTCCTCTTTTTCTTCTTTCTTAGTAATTTTATGGTGAAAAAGATTACCTTTCCTTCTTCAGATTGAATCGAAATCCACACGAACAGTAGTACTTTGAATAAAACTCGAACCGAAGCAAGAAGCTGTATGCCATTTATATTGCACTATTCCTTGCTACATCACCAAAGGATACAGCTGACACATTCAAGGTTTTAGGAAACAGCTACCTCGAAAACACCAAAAAAAACAAAATATGAAAGCAACCTTTCGTTGAGCCAATTCTTCATTCAGAAGTCGAGAACATGCAGCAAGTAAACATCAACAAATTGAGAAAATGATAACCTGCAGCATGTAATTCCTTGAAGAGGGAAACTATGTATGAACTACCAAATAACTGGACCCTTCACACGTATGCAGTGACATGTAGGCAGTCTAAAACAACAGACGACTTTAAAAGTAATACCAATGATAATGTAGAATCAATAAGCGGAATCTCCAAATCTCAATCCAAAACTATCCATAATATGGTTCTTAAGAGTCTTAAGAGACTAGATTTTCACCACACGAATCGACTGATAATCGCAGGACCAAATATAGGTCTCCAAGCTTGTGACCGAAGTCCGTCCCAAGGAATTGCTTGGTGCCCTAATTCATCCAGGATCCATCAGAATGATAATCTGAAGTTCATGCTAAGCATGCTGATCTAGAAATAAAGATATGATGTGGAGGACAATTAAATCCAGATGCAGAATATAGCAATTGTCTCCAGATCCTTCCATCTCTATTGATGCATGCAGATGATGACAACTACACAAAGCCTATTCCATCTCTATTGACAGACCCCAAAGGCCATCTCTATTGAATTTGTCTTTTGTCATGTTACCTATAGAAATTTGTCTACCTATACGAAGTTGTGTCCTGGATGAATCCTGCTTGAAATCAAACATCAAAAATAGAAACAAAAAAGAAAATACGGACAAAGGCAAGTGGAAGTTCAAGTGTAATTGTGTTGAATAAGCCCCTGCAGTGACCTATGAAGGACAGAAAGTAGGAAGAACATATTCCAAAAGAAAGAAAAATAAGTAAGCACAGAGTTGATTATTTAACCCTCCATCAGATCTCAACAACCAAATGTCAGAGCTCCCAGATGATCCATCTTCAGTGGGCCGAATATATCTTAAAAGAACTTCCAGACTTACTTGCCATCTTCTACTTTCTCAGTAGAACATAGTAACAAGATCATGCAGGAAAAAATTCTTTTGTTTTTACCGTCTTTGTTTTTTGTACTTTTTTGGCACTGGTAATGCAGTAAAAAAGTCATGATAGTAAGGCTGCGTTTGCACCAAATATTTCACAAAATATTTCACCAACTCTCAATAAAATACTACAATATAATCTCTCTCTCCCATCAAAATATATAAAAAATTACCTCTTCACTTTTTCACTAAACCCAATACCAAAAATTTTACAACACAAACATAACCTAACTTGGTTCCACAGCAACCATATCAAATACACACACACATACAGTCAGATAAGGTCATAGGTAATTTTTAACACGTTAGGTATACCAACAGGTTTATCCACTTGTTGAATATATGTATTAACAGCTAGCTCGTAGAATTACCATACTGCCCTTATATTTCCCTTCTAGAGCAGTATATATCACTTGTTCTGGCATAATTACACATGTGGGAACATAGAATTTCTTCACCCTCAACAAGATTCCGCAAACACCCGATCGGTCTCTGATGAACTCTCCGAAAGAAGGAAAAATAACAACCTAAGGAGGATAGATCCAACTGCAGCGGACCTCACAGTGCCGGAAAAGAATTGAGGCACAAGGTAGAAAGGTCACCCACTTTTTTCGAAACAGACTAAAATTTAAGGCAAAGGAGTACATCAATGAGATTGTAACCCCAATCCAAAATCTATTGTCTCTCATACGCTGGAAACCCCCACCCACACACTCCTCAAGTGGTTTGAAACTGCCTAAGTAACTAAGTTAGGATGAGGCACCATGGCCTCCCTCCAAGGTAGGATTTGGCTCCACGGCCTTCCTCCAAGGGGTCAACATGGGGGAGACACAGCATCGTCCATTGACATTCTGACCTGGGGATAGCTAAGAAACAAGGTAAAGAGACTATAAGTGAGCAAATAAGGACACCAATGAAGATGGCGTCAGACGTCAGTGCTGAAAAGAGAACTTTAAACCCAAGTCTCAAATTTCACTACCACAGACTTGCAGCAGCTATTAGGCATCCAGCCATGGTTCAGTTTATATCATGAACAAGAAGAACAAACACAATCTTCAGGGGCGTCGGGTTAAAATATGAATCAAAAGGCAATTTAAACCAAGAACACCGGGATTACTTTACTTTACACATTTTTAATTGATTCTTTACTCGACTAGAGAGATCTTAATCATGAAGCAGCACTTGACAGATTCCTTGGATCTGTTCAAAATGTAAACGTTTATCATACCCACTACTGCAACGTGCTATGCCCGTCATGATATAAATAGGAGAAAAAGAACAGCATTTTTATCAGAAGCATAAAAAACCAATATACGCTGGAAATGCTTATTTCGTTAATCATTCTGAACTTTTGTTTTGTTTAGAATACTTTCAACCAATGGCGAACAATGCATATGATTACCATTTCAAAAATGTGAAAATGAAGAAAGAAGGCATGCAGTCAACATATAAACAGTCAACCTCATCAGAGTTCCCTCTGATGAAGCTCAATTGAAAGGAGAATATCTCTTCGAACCAAGGAAGCAAGCAGTGCCTCCAATGATAAATCCTGAATTGAATAATGGTTTTGCAAAATAACTATATGCTTGACAGCCCCTCATTGATGTAGGAAAGCCTGTCAAACATTGTATATATGCAGAATTCCTTCAAACAAGAGTGGAATACCAACAGCCACAAACGGTACATGGTAATCTAGGAAATGTATTGCGGGGTGGGGAAAGATGCATACAAGCATTGAAAATCATGATATTCATTCCACTATATGTTCATGTTTACATCTTAAAACTACTCAGCACATGTAAATACGAACTAAATCAACGCCTACATGTACCCATGATGCGCAAAAAAAAAATCTAATGGAAAGAAATTAGATATCTCTTTTCCTTTGTCTTTTTCATTTTCTTTCCTCTATTGATAACTTGATTTCCTCTTTCGAACAAATGCAGCACATTATACCTCCAATCGAGGACTCAATTTAGCAGGAGCAATCGCTTACTTCCAAGATTTAACAAAATCAACAATTCGCTGTGGTTGTAACCATCCCTGCAAGGCCCATCATCAGGCTGTTAGCTTCCTCTCGAAAAAAAACAAGTGAATAAATGACTGGGAATTTTAAAAAGGAAAAAATAAAACAGAAGCTTGTAGAACAGATACAAAGGACCAAACACTCACACACAAAGGAGAGAGACCAAGACCATTGTATCAGGAATTTACCTTTGTATCAGGAATTTAAGTAGGCATGAGCTGAGCATATTTACCGCTGCAACGAGGAGGAGAAATTTTTAGCACTCGATCATTGAAAATCAACAAAGATTATTCCATGAAAAATGAAAAACATGAGAGACAGAGACAGAGAGAGAACCTTTGCCGGAGCTTCGGTCACCCGATACGAATCTGCCGTCGTCCCCACCAACCACAACCCCGGAAAAACACTCTGGAAGATGAACAAAAAATGGAAATTTAATCTCTCAGCCACCATAACAAAACGTGAGCGCATCGAAAGGAATCAAACAGTGTGTGTGTGTGAGAGAGAGAGAGAGAGAGTCGAACGTCAAGCTGCTTCTGGACATTCTTGGGCCGCTTCCTGGGCCGGCGAGCAGGCCTGGACCCAGTCATGATAAAAATGTCCTCCTCGATCTCCTCCTTAGACAGCGCGATCCAGAACTTCCTCTTCTCCTTCTTCTTCTGCGTGCCCTCCGACTCCGCCGCCATGCCCCGAAGCCGCACCGCACAACCCGTATACTCCGCAGGCATCTCCATCATCGCACTCCTCTGTACGGCCTTCCTCGGCCTCAAGTTCCACGGCTTCTGCGCCGCTTCCTCGACTGCCGCTGCGTTTTCCTCCTCCTCGGCAGCTTCGACCTTCCTCTCTATGACGTGCTCGGCTTCCGCGCCGCTTTCTCCTCGCTCCTGCTTCTGAGTCCGGTCAGCGAGGATGCAGGGAGAAGAAGCGTATCGGTTGCGCGACGGCCGGGATCCGACCCGCGAGGGCCCTTCCGAGTCGTGGTAGTCGGAGTCTGGCTCGGATGAAGCTGGGGAAACGGGACGGCGGCAACGGCTGTTGGTGTTGGTGTGGCTCTTGCCTCCCCATTTCAGGTATGGAAGCGAGAAGTTGTGCAGTGGCTGAGACTTTACAGGTGCCGTAGCCATTGCATATATAACAAAACGTCCCTTCCTACACGTATACAATGACCGTAAAGATCACTCCCGTATCTTCCTCTCCAGGGAGCTTTGCTATGGAAGTCTAAGCAAACCTGTGTTTCAAGTTTCTAGAGGAGAAGGAAGAGAAAATTCCCTAGGAAACAAACAAAGAAATAGAGAGAGGGAGAGGGAGAGGGTCGATCGAGGGAGAAGGAGAGGGAGGGGGGAGAGAGAGAGAAAAAAAAATACATTTGAGGATGTGTCTCAGGTCACTTCACATGTATACAATGAGAAGGCACAGTTGGTTCTATTTTACGTCTACGATTTCACCTCTTTTTGACAGAATCTGCCCTAGCATTCTCATTTTTTCCATCGGTGTCCTAGGACCTACAGAGCCTACTACACCGAATTACCGCCTAGTTTTTTTTCTAAGGAATAAATACAATTTTCATACTTATATCTTCATCTATTATTTTTTTTTACAAAATAATTATTTTGTTCCTATACATTTTTTTAAATGGCGAGAGGGATAAATTATAATTTGTGATAAATTTCCTTCTAAATTTAAAGAAATTATTTTCAAATAAGACTTCTGTTTCGTCTGGAAATATATTATTTGAAAATATTTTCAGCTTGTCTTGTGTTTGACAAAGAAGGAAAATAGAGGTAAAAAAAAATGTCAACTTGAAAATTTCATCTTGCAAAATATTTTTCAAACTGTTCAACTCTTTGTTAGTCCTTTTCATCCCCAATCTTGACTAATTTAAAGCACTCAATCACCTCCACCGCACACACAATAAGAAAATTTCGCCCCTTGAATTTTTTTTAGAATAAAAATTATACGTTAATTTAATTTTTAATTTTATATTTTTTCTGATATTTTATAAACGAAATAACTTAAGGTCTCAAAATCAAAAAATTTAAAAGCACGAGTCTCGATTCCAAAATAACATGAAACACAAGTATATGATATACACATTTCATTTGTTTTTAACATTTTTATTGACACGTAAATTGAAAGTATTACAAAATATTTTTCAATTTTCAAGTGACAACCAAACTCTATATACTCATTTTCAAAGAGTTGGCCAAATACTGAATAGTTTTCTTTGCAACTTTTTTTTTCATTTTCTTCATTTTACGTCGAAACAAACACAACCTAAGAATATAAAGTCTCTATAATCAATAGTTGGTGAATACAATGAGACAAAAATAATAGATGGTGTGCAATGTGTTGGGTTCTCCATAATTAGAGCGTGCATAGTATATTTAACCTTTTACATTTTTTTAAAACAATCATTTTTAATCTTGCATTTTATACCATCTTCATAAGTCCTTAAGTTTTACAAGTCCTTAGGTTTATAAATTTAAAATTTTACTCCTTAGATGTTTCCCTCTAGATTTTGTTTTTAGGTAACGAGTTAAATTTGAACACTCGTTCATGTGTATCAAGTTCAGACAGACTTAGCGCAATATCCACATGAATTGAGTTCAATGCTACGAAAAATTAAGAGAGACTGATTGACCCACTGACCAGTTCGCACTTGAGTTGCGAAATTTTTTATGCAAGTAGTGATTTGAACCCTAATTGTGCGCTTAACTCACACTTTTAGGAGCCCTCGCTGCTACTTGAGCTATTTAGGTGGGTTGAGAAATATTTTCTGTCCTCTCAAGCTCTCACTTTCCAATCCATAAATTTAAGGTTGCAAACGAGCCGAGTTGAGCTAAGTAGTGAATGTTCAAACTCGGCTATATAAGAGCTTGAGCTCAAATAAAGCTATAAAACCCTTGTTCGAACTCAGCTCAAGCTCGACACAAAACAAACAAACGAGCTTGAGCGCTCGTTTTGTATTTTTTAAGTTAGGGATAATTTTTTCAAGATTTGAAATTACTATACATAATTTTGATTTGTGATCATCGCAACAGTAATAACTAAATGATATAATCTACGACATTGTAAAATAAACAATAATATGTACTAATCAATAGAAGTGTACTAGAAAATGATACGGTGTTTTCCATTCTATACATTCATGCTTTCACAAAAAAATATAGCCTACAAAACATCAATATCATAATTATATGGTAATGAGAACACCCTTACCACCAATCGAGCATTCAAAATATACTACAAGCCAAGTAATTTTTCTATCAAGTCATGAGCATACGTCAAACAAATAAGCAATGAGAATACTTTGTAACATAAGTAAATTTTTATGCTTATATATATAAAAATGGCACATACATTTTATAACGTAACTTAACATGATAATATCATAAAAATTTAATATAAACCATAAAATATTCATATACATAGGATGTGTAACATAAGTAAATAGGCTCTCTATATATAAATGTTACTAATTACTAAATGTAAAGTAATAGTGCATTATGTATACCTAAACATATACATAACAATATCTAAACATATACAATATATACAAGTGTACTATTTATAGGTACAAATATTATAGGGTATATATGATTGCAAGTATACAAATATTTTTTTTTAAAATGTATTTTTTTAATACGAGATTTTAAATAAGCTCAAATGAGCCGAGCCGAGTCGAGCTTATACGAAATTTGTTCGCGAGTTTAAACTGAGTCGAGCCGAGTTTATTGAGTTTAACTCGTTTAATAATCGAGCTATAATTGATATTCAAATTCGGCTAATTTATTAAACAAACCGAGCAATAAGCCTCATTATTTAGACCATATAATTTACCAGTGTGTACCGTTTCGTGAAGACGTGATTTTTTTTTCTAAGTAATGAAGCCGTGAATTAATAGATGTGAATTTGCATCCAGTAGGCAGCTGCCAGGCATTATGGGAAGTTTAAAAACGATTATAATATAATTTTAAGAAATAAAAACGGATTTTTTAAAATTGTATTAGAGAGGGGCTAATAAGGGATCTCAAATAAATCGTTTGTTGCATATGCGAAATTTATGACATAATACCATTATATGTTTTTAAGTTAGTGGTCTCGTAAACCTATGCTTAAAAAAAAAGGAAAATGATATTTTTATATTGATTTTTATGCTAGTTTCATAGTAGGTACATGGATTCTAAAATTAAAAAAATTTAATTCTTAAATTTTGGGTTATTTAAAAAAATAAATTTGCCAGCTTTATGGCCTTCAGATAACTCACCTCATATTTGATACAATTTACCTATTGTCAACCCGTATCCCATAAAACGGTCTTTCTGATTCTGGCGGTGTTTGATCAATAAAATTTTAACATAATAAAATAATTACAATATAATCTCTTTTCCCCATCACCTCTGATTTTCTCTCTTCATTATTTTACAAATTTCAAAACTCTAAAATTTTAACGCTCAAACCTATCCTCCTACCCCAGATTGTGCATAGTCTCACTTATCGAATGGTGGAATATTTTTTTTTTCTTATGAAAATGGTGGAGTCACGTGGGAGGTTGACTTGGGTTATGTTCGTTTTGAAGAGTTTTGTGAATTTTTATGTTATGTTAAAGTTGTATTGATGTTTGTGTAGAGATTGATGATGTGTATAGTTTTTTTTTCGAATTTATTATTATTATTTTTGTATTAAAATTTGAATATTTAAAGATTTTTTTTTAAAAAAAAAACCAAAAGCGCGTTCAACAAATTGCGGCTGAAATGTGTAGGTTGAATATTTAAAGAATTTTTATATAAAAAAACCAAAGCGCATTAAACAATTGCGGCTGGAATATGTAGGTTGAATATTTAAAGAATTTTTATTAAAAAAAAATTGCACGTAAACCAGGGGACAACCGAAAATAGGGGCAGGGAGTAGGCAGCTTTGGGTTTCTCGTTTTTCTTCCATTTTTGCCGAACAAGAATGCTCTTGGTTTCGGATCCGGACTTTAAAAAAAAAACGAACATCTCCTTGGATTTCTACTAGGCTAACTTGATGTTATTAGTGGCAGAGCTTACATTTTTTTTAAGAGCCGAAATTCAATGACTTTAATTTTCAATTTAAAAAACAGTCTAAAATTTAAGAATAATTTTTGTTTAAAAAAGTGCACAAACACACAAATCAAACTTAAGGAAGAGAGACTTGCGTGATATGGCAGAAGGAAAAGTGTTAGGCTACAAGAGCATAGATATGGAAAGAAACGAAGCTAGGAATATTAGGAAAACTTAATTTTTCTTGTGTAAATTATCCGGCTAATATTAATTAAATGTCTAAATTACCACTATGTCACATTTCAATATTAAATTATTAGAATTCACCAATATGCACTATTTGACTGGATCCAACCATCAAAATTATAACACATATCTCATTTCAAGTGTCGAATCCTAGCTAAAGGAAAATTTTGTATTTTTAAGACTTGTGGGGTAGCTTTTTTTCCTTTGCAAACTTGTGGGGTAGCTTCGCTTCTGGGCTCTGACGATGTATCCTATATTTTTTTTAACACTACACCCGTCATCGGGGCTTGACGTGGTTGATGATTAGATGGTTGAGATCTTGCCACTTGGGAATTTATTACTTCTACCAACTAATAACAGCGTATTCATCCTATCACTGTCACGTGTTAAAGTAACAAATAAATTACATAACCAAATGTAATTATAAATATGAAAAATGGTTGCAATAAAAAAAACCCTACGATTACCAAACACTAACATGACCTTGGGCATGTTAGTTTCCTAAATTTTTTAAAAATTTGCATTAAACTTTCTAACATTACAATTTCAACATTATTTTTACACGAATACCAATACAATTAAATATTACATTTTTTCAAAATATCACCTAAATTTTTTCAAAATACTTAAGTTGTGTTTGAGAAACAAAATTTTAGAGTGATTAAAATTTTAGGTATTGAAATTGATGAAAAAAATGAAGAGATTCAGTGAAAAAGTGAAAAATTTTATGGGAGGTGGTGAAGAAGTAAAAAAAAAGTATGAAAATTGATGAAAAAGTGAGGAGAGAGAAAGTTGTAATGATGATAAAATTTTAGGTGACTAAAATTTTAGTACACAAATATAGACTTTAAATCCTAAAAATTTAGGGTTAATGACTATTTTAATCCCTAGGTTTTATGCCCTTTATCGATTTGGTCCCCGTGTTTCAAATTTGATCATATAAGTCCTTATGTTATCATCATATTGTTGGCTTTTTTGCACAATCGAGATTTTGATGATTTCAATAAATGGATGAGTTTACAAAATTGACATCTTCAAAGAAAAAGACAACTTGACGAAAAGAGTCAAACCTTGAAGAAAGAAGAACGAGAAGATGCAAGGAGCTTAAAGTAAAGATTCAAGACCTTAGGATATAATCTTTGTAACTCTTTATTTCACATTTGACAAGGATTTAAATCACGCATTTGCATATTTTTCAAAACGTGCATAAACCATTTTACCTTTTGTTTGAAAGATTAAAATATTTTTAAAAGTTTCAAAACACCTCAAATATATTCTCAAACCTTTCATATACTTATGGGAAGTAAGCCTTTAAAATTGGGTATTTAAAAGTGGTCAAAAACATGGTTTTAAATGAACCGGTCTATAAAAATGAATTGTAGCGGTCGACCGTCTGTAGCGGATGATGAAAATGATTTATAGCGGTAGACCGGGCGCGTAGGACAAAAATTTGACAGTATTCAAATTTTATGATCGTTGGGCAACGACTACTTGAACCGGTCGACCAGTACATGAAGCGGTCGGCCATTATAACGATAAAATTGTCAAATTGACCCCTAACGGCTATAAACGACTAGTTTTCATATGTGACCTATAAATACACCTTAATTTCGTCTAAAATGAATATCCAACGACCACATATCATTTCTACTACTTGAGAAATATTCTAAACCTTCATATTCTATATTTCTCATAGCATTCACACAAAACACACTTTCATATCATTGTCTTTGTGTGAATAAAGAGATAGAGCTTTCCATTTTTATATCCACTCTTTGAGAGAGTCTTGTTCCTAAATCTACCTATCAAAAGAGATGTTTCATTTAGTGAGGTTGTTCACTAAAGAAGAAGCTTTGAGAGTGTATATCTCAAGCTTGGTGAGGTTGTGAGTGGTGAGCCAGAAAAACCACTTGGGTGAGTTTGAGTGTTGATCCCGGGAAAACACTTGTACGGTTCACTAGCACCCGGAAAGCTAGTGTGTAAGCTATTGGTTGAAGATAATGGAAAACCTCATGGCTCGGTGAAGGAGCTTGAGGAGTGGATATAGGCGGGTTACACTGTGTTTGCCTCTCTTACCTTTCTCCTTACTTTAGCACTTATTTACAGTTCCACATATTATATACTCGTGCTAAAGTAGTATTTACTTGCAAACACATTTTTTGGGGTTTTAACCGAAAAGTTTAGAAAACCAATTCACCCCCCTCTTGGGTTGCTTTAATCCTGAAATCTAGAACTCACACATTTATCGATTTAGTCATTCCGTCCAACTCCGTCTCTTCCGTGCACAGTCAGCTAATGGTGGGTCATGTCACCACCAATGATATCGCGACACGTGTACCTTTTTTTTCGTTAAAAAGATTTTACCTCACAGCTCCACGTTGACATTTTCGTTAAAAAAAAGGTCGCGCGAGGGGGGAGGTGGAAGAGCACAACCCCATCGCGAGGTAGGAGCCACCCCGGCAAGTGCGGAGGGAGCCCAGATTCGGGCCCCGAGAAGGGATGGCCGGGAGCCACCCTCCCCTGGCCAGCGGGGTGGTTCCCAACCCTCTCCGGCATCTGCGAGGGAGCCCAGATCCCTTCGCGCTAGCCGGGGTGGCTCCCTGCCACCCATTATCAGGGGAGCTAAGGGGGAGCCACCCCGACGATGGGGCTGTGCTCCCCCTCCCCCCTCGCGCGACCCATTTTTTTTTTAAAAAGGTACACGTGTCGTGAGATCATTGGTGGTGACGTGACCTACCGTTAGCTGACTGTGCATGGAAGAGACGAAGTTTGACGGAAGGACTAAATCGATAAATGATGATAACATAAGGACTTATGTGATCAAATTTGAAACTCAAGGACTAAATCGATAAAGGACATAAAACTCAAAGACTAAAATAGTCATTAACCCAAAAATTTAACCAAATGAACATGCCCCGTTACTTGTTGGCACGGAGTTTGACCTCTATCCCTTGCAAATAACAAAAAGGGCTACTCCTTTTCCTTCACCAGTCACCCCACTCTTCCATCCTGCAGTTTAAGAGCTTAATGGAAAACTACCAGCTACTTTCCCTTTTTTCCTTATTGCGATTCCTAATAAGTGCACTTTTGTCCTATTCAATGGATTCATTATTTTTAATCAAATTCCTAATCCTTCCAAATTACTGGCTGTATAAATAGGGATATAGTTTATTTTTATTTTTTTCTGAGGAAAATTGGATATCGTCCAATAAAGTCTAACTGCGGGACCCGCGTGGGTCCAAAATGCTGACATCAGGAGGGTGGGAATACGTTAGAGGCTGATGCGGAAGGACACGGTGGGAAAGATGGTAATCGTGTCGAACCTATGGAGAGTCCAATTGCATGGTTCAGGGCACTGCAAGGGAGAGAGTGGCGCACATGTGGAAATCGGGGTCCACAGAGTTCATTTGTAAACGGAAAGTTTATATTCACTGTTTGAGGGTGAAAATTTTAGGTATTGGAGTTTGGAAAATATTATAAAGTAAAGAAATATTGTGAGGTTGGTGAAAAAGTGAAGAGAGAGAAGATTTTTAATAAATATTATAATAATAAAAAATCATGTGAATAATTTTTTAATATTAAACCTAAATATTTGACCCTAATTATTTGGGCTCAAACATGCCTTAAGCTTTGAGCAGCACATTATTGTCTAAATATAAAATTATTTATTTCCCCGCAACATCTATCAAAATAGTATTTCTCTATTTGACCCCTTTCTGTCTCTTTCTTCGGTTAGACAATACCTTTCTTTGGTCAGACCGACCAATTCAGGTCCCTTAATTGTATGCGCAAATATAATTGAAATTAAAACTACCATGATCTATCTGTGTATTTTCTTGCCTTATGACGTTGGATAACCTGCAAAATTAATTTTAAAAAATTTAAATTCGCTTAATTGATCCCCAAAATATGTGATTAATTTAAAATTGATCACTTATATAATTATATTAAGATCCGAATCATTTTATTGACACGTAAATTCTTAGATAACGTAGACGACAAGGAAAGTCCTTACAAAACAAAAACAAAAAAGCCATCGGAACCGATCTTATACTTCATGGGTTTAACAAATAATAAAGGGTTAATGACCAAAATAGTCCCTGAGTTTTATGTCCTTTATCGATTTGGTCCCTAAATTTCCAATTTGGTCACATAAGTGCTTAGGTTATCCACATTTATCAATTTGGTCCATGGGTTTCCAATTTGGTCACATAATACCTTAGGTTATTCTCATTTATCGATTTGGTCCCTGAGTTTCCAATTTGGTCACATAAGTCATTCGGTTATCCTCATTTATCGATTTGGTCCTTCCGTCTACTTTGACGTCTCATTAAAATGAGCCACTACCCCCAAATCAATATGCAAACAGAGAGCAACAAATAAAAAATCCACGACACGATTCAAATCTCAAAGATCACCAACGACTTCAGATTGGATATCTCTTCGCTCCGTGAAAAATAGACGACTAGCATGACTAATTTTTGGTAAAACATGGATCTGGGCTCCCTTCGTCGATCGAATGGGGGGTCTCCCCCGTTCGATTTTTTTTCTTTTTTATGAATATGTCAGGTGGACGTTAGTTTTTTTTTAAATAATAAAAAAGCATACACGTGTCGCGATGTTATTGGTGGTGACGTGGCCCACCGTTAGCTGACTGTGCATGGAGGAGAATGAATTGGATGGAAGGATCAAATCGATAGATGAGTATAACCTAAGGACTTATGTGGCCAAATTGGAAACCCAGGGACCAAATTGATAAATGAGGATAACCTAAGGACTTATGTGACCAAATTGGAAACCCAAGGACCAAATTGATAAATGAGGATAACCTAAGGACTTATGTGACCAAATTGGAAACCCAGGGACCAAATCGATAAAGGGCATAAAACCCAGGGACTATTTTGGTCATTAACCCAATAATAAACACTCTTCTGCTCCACTCCTCGGGCCGAGAAAAGGTAAACCCAGGACCCGCGGACTGCTCACTAATTTAGGCCTCCGTCTTTCCAGGTTTTCAGTTATTATACATATGTTTAGCAACCGATCCAAGCGTGCTTAGGCCCAAGAATAAGTGGGGAGGGATTGACTGGCCCAGTTTGTAGCCATGGATGTATAATTCGGAAGGCAACTCGATTGGGTGTTTGTTTCCCCAAAATTTTGGGGTTCGAAATTTCCAACAAAACAAACACACTCCAAAATTTTTAACTTTTACACACATACACTCTACTTTTTACAAACCCCAATAAATCTCTATAAAGTAAAGATTTCCAAAATTTCGAGAATATTCCCCGAAATTTCCACAAACAAAGCCCCCTTGAATTAGGAACCGGAAACAAAACCCAAGTCCCCAAAAATATACTCGCACCTTGCTTTTCAAAACCCCTCCAATTATCGCTCTCTTTCTGTCAGAAGCTTCTGCGAGCACCAATGTCGTCCTTCCCATAGCCCTAACACTAACCTCTCAATTTCTTTATCATTACGGTTTTTGGTGGCAATCAGCTCTCTGTACTCTCCCGGAAATGGACCGGAGGTTCAACGGCCCAACCTCACCTTCGACCTCCATCGTAGGCGCAGCCGCCGACGGCGTCACAAGATCGGCTTCTACTCCTCCGCAACCTGACTATAGTAGCCGAGCAGTTCAGGTACTCTTTTTGTTCAACCCTATGCATTCTTCATATGAACCCACTCTTCAGTGCGCAAGCTACTTGTTTTTTAGGCACTCTATGCTTCTCTTCTTTGTTTGCTTTGTTTCTATCTTTCTTCTTTTTGGTGTGTTGATATTTTAATACGAAGTGGGTGTCCAGTTTCCCATCACCCATTTTTGAGGTTTTCAAGTTCTCTGGTTGGTAATCTCAATTTGGGTTCAAATGTTCCTATCCAGACGTGGGTAACAGAAAATACGAGATGCGATATTTTCCCATCATATAGGATACGTCATAACATAACATGCGCTGCTACTTCTAAAGAATATAGTACGCAAAATGTAGTGTAGTAAATTTATGAAGAATTATACCTTTGCATCTAATTTCAATTTCAGGAAGCATTGGAACACTTGGCATCCATTGACCTGTTTGAATTGTGTGATGAAGCAAAAGTTGAACGCTGTCGGGCAACTAGAGACTTGAGAAGCTGTGGACGCTATGTACACAATGTTCTGATTTCATGTGGACATGCCTCGTTATGTGAAGAGTGTAGTCAACGGTGTGATCTTTGTCCTATCTGTAGAATCCCGCTACCAAAGAGTGGCAACAAGCTGGGGCTTCGTCTTTACTATGAGTGCATACAAGTTGGCCTCATCTCCAAAAGAGGTGATGAGAGATTTCAAGAGATAGAAGATGGGGACGAGCAACTTACAGCTGATGTTGAACGTCTCTATTCTTTGTTTGATGTTGCCCTGGAGAATAACTTAGTTTCTTTGATTTGCCATTGTATCCTTCATGGTGCAAGTTATATCGATATTTCTATTTTAATGTTAGGGGCGTATAAAGTAGTTTTTATGTTAAAGTATTGGCTTTAATTTACAAATTGAAATTGTTTTTTATAGTACTATCCCTGCGAATGTAGTATCTCCTCTTCTCTCTCTCTCTCTCTCTCTGTTTATTCTCCCGTTACTAAAGTTTTGAATAAATAGGAAAACAAAAGTTTGACAGATAACTTTGTGATGGACATTCATATTGATATTGTGACATTTGATCCAATTATGATGTCATTTTGTTGAAAGCTTATGTTTCTTTAACCGAGTTCGTAGATGTAACAGATGTTTGTATGGATGAAAGTGCTGTGTCTAGTGATCCTGTCATCGCTTTCTTGTTGGATGAAGTGGTTGTCAAGGATTGGTGCAAGAGGATGTTCAGAAACATTATACTACAGCTTCAAGAAATCTGTATCCTTAAAATTTTTGAAATATTTTGCTGTTTGGAATCTTCATGAAGTTCAACAATCTTTTATGCATGTGCGTATTTTCTGTAATTTTCGGAATGTGCACTTCTTAACATTTTCGTTAGATAACCTTGAAGTGGAAGGGATGAGATCAAAGTTGAGTCTGCTACTTAAGTGTTCTGTACAGCTGGCTGGCATATGCAACGTGCTTGAAGTTTTGGAGTCATCTTTCAAGGGTACTATTTCAGCACAGCTTCATGAATTGCACCACCTTCAAGAGAACATATTGAAGACAAAGCAGGTTTAATTTAGATTTAGTTTTAGTGGAGCACACAGATATAACATTCACTTTTTCAGCTTGGATGGCTGACTTGTTTCTTATTTGCTTTATGAACCTATTATCTTTGTGATTAAGAGTGATAACAGATTTCCCTCTGATAGAAATAACCATTTTACTCATATCCTATATAAGTAAGTTTCTAGAGTCCTTGTAAGTCAATAACTTTATCAGCTAAATTCTTGGAACGACCAATCTTGAAAAGACAGATGAGCATACGAACTCACAACTATTGAATTGTAGAAGTTGTAGTGGTTGTGTACGTCGGCTAGTGTTAAGTTTTTGGTGGCAGGAGTGCTGCCTGTACTTTTCGTCGATAGTTTCATTCAGCATCAGGACTTTCAGTAAACATTTTACTGTCTGATTGGACTTCTTCGTTTGATTGAACTGCTAGTAACAATTTCTCTATATCTGCCTTTTTTTTTTCCTGTTCTTCACTACTGGTTTTTATTTCCAGCATCTGGAAATTATGATGTGGTGCATAAGACATCAATTTCTGGCGAATATAACATCCCGGTATACTAGTTTCACTTCATGGCATTCTCTCGTTCGTGAACGTAAGTCAGCTGCTACTAAGCGTTCGTGGCCTGATGCAGTAAATTACTCTGAGGATCCCACTAGACAGGACGGTTCCTTGTTCATTGAAGATGCTTTGTTGAATCTCGATATAGAGCAGGAAAATACACAGGAAAAACAGGAGGAATTAGAGGTTGCATCATTGCTGAAAGACGGAGACTTGTCAATTTTCTGGTCTAAGATCGAAGGGGTGGCAGGGTGCTATCCTTTTGAAAATATACGTACCGCAGTTGATATACTCTTCTTATGTGGAAGCTCTGATTTGGTGATTGCCAAGCAAGCAATTGTATCCTGTGTCTTACTTGCATTTAGATTCACGATTTCTGTTGGTTGTGGAAATTTGCAACTGTGCAGGATCCTTTTTTTGTTTCCCTTAATTTGTGACAGTTTCTTTATTATCTGTTTGATCGACATTGGAGGATGCCTGATGAAACGTGGAGACACATTGTGGAAGACTTTGCGGCGACCTTTTGTATTACCAGGCACTCATTGCTGGAATCTCTAGTTTTTTATCTGTTGGATGACCACACAGATGAGGCTCTGCAGGTAACATTTTCAAGATGAGTTTGAATGACCATTTTGCTTTACATCAAGTTTATCATATAACTAATTGTTTCCAAGTCGGAGAGATGTCACACTTCAAGTATTGCTGCATAATAAGATAATAATTTGAATATGTGGACAATTATTCTTGAAGTAATTGTATGTTAGGTACATGATATGTAGAGGATGGGATTGAGTTCATATACTATTGTGTTGTAGAACTGTTACAGGACGGATGTGAACAAGTAAAGGGCTGGGGGTAGGGTTTACGGATTTAAGAGTGTGGTTGGATAGAGTATTCCAGATATATCCAACACTCAGCGGGCAGCCTCCACCTGTGCAGGCCACCACCTTATATAGGAGGAGACTGCCTCCTTTGTAAGGTCCGCACTGGTGGTGGTGGAGTGGAGATCTCCTCCCCCCAACCATCACAGAAGAGAAGATCCTCCCTCTGCAGATTGCCGATCGCAGTTGCCGATCGCAGAGGAGGATCTGCATTGTGACCGAGCAGGAGAATCTGGGACCTGCAGCTGTGGTGCTCCTTGCCTGTGACCCCTGCTTGCGCGTTGTAGAGGGAGCGTTGGAAAGAATTCTCCCATATTTGAGAACTTTTTGTATTTTCATGAAAATAGTTTTGAAAATTGGGGTGTTGTCAAGTGCTTTTGGTATTTGTTCCTTGCCAATTGTGATGTAAGTTTTCAAGGGCTTATATCTAATACTAAAACCTCTACACTATAATAACAGTATTTTGGGGGCTTTAGGGGGACGTTCTCTTCAGTAACCCTGTTCTTTCAATCTTGGAGGTGGCACTTAAATACACCTCCTTGATTGTCGGACAAGCAGAATTCACTAAGCTAGTTTGTCTGGGATGGAGTGTTGGACCTAGAAAAGAGGGTCTTGCAACATAACTGGAAATGAGAGTAAGTTTAAAATACTTGTTCTTATCAAAAGATAATTGGAAATGAGCCCCATTTATTTGTTTTTCGGGATAATAACCTCCTCTGGTTTGATGTGCTGCTTGTCTGAGCCCAAACTAGTCCATGTTGGGTTCTGTTTTCAACTCTGCACTTATTGTAGTGTGTTATCTTGATTTCACTGTGTAGAGGCATTTGAAAGTTGTAGCAGGTGAGATTTCAGTTACGTATGCAAGTCTTAATTTAAAGAAAAAAGACAAAAGAACTCTATGAAACTAAAAGTTTCCAAATAATATTGGTGATGATAATATAGGAGTGGTTTCTGGATTCTCTCAATGCAATTAATTGCTAATAATATTTCACCAAATCATATTGCCTAGGAAGCTTGCTGTCTTCTCCCGGAGATCTCAGGCCCTGCAACTCATCCTAAGATTGCACAAGTGCTGTTAGAAAGGAATAATCCTGATACAGCTCTAATGGTTTTACGGTGGTCTGGGTGTGATAGTGGGTTCAAGATGGTTTCACTTAGAGAGGCTGTCAGTGCTGTTCGGGTGAGGGTGGAGTGTGGACTTCTGACTGAAGCATTTACACACCAGAGAATGCTCTGCACCAAAGTCAGGGAAAAGAAATTGAAGCCTGGACCACCTGGGAATGAATCTGCTAATCTTAAAGTTGAATTCAGGAATTGGATGGAATGGGTGGAGATATTAGTAACTGAAATCTGCTGCCTTTGTATACGGAGGAACTTGATAGATCGAATGATAGAGTTGCCATGGAATTCTGATGAGGAGAAACATATCCATAAATGCCTACTGGATTTTGCTATTGAAGACCCTTCAACAACAACTGGATGTCTCCTTGTCGTGTTCTTTCTTCAGGTATCACAAGATTTTAAGTTAAATTTGACTAGCAAGTTGGGTAATTGGATGAAGAATCTTATGTAACTGCTAAGTTGCTGATTACTATAATCATGCACTACAACATCTAGAAAGAATTGTCAATGTCGATGTCACTTTTTGGTCTGTAATAGCGATTCTGTTTTTTTTTTTTTAAAAAAATTCCCTCATAATATCCTCTATTTGTTAGACCGACAGTGTTTTAGGAGTGTATCCTGAATCACAAAATTGTGTTTATCATTGCAGCGCTACCGTTATACTGAAGCATATCAAGTTGATCTTAAACTTCAGACTCTGGAGCAGGAGTTCATTTTGAGGAGTTCCGTTGGTGAAGAAGTTTTGTCTAGAATGAGATCAGCAAGTCACTGGAGAGCAAGATTGATAGTAAGTTTTATGATCTTTTGGGAGGTAACCATAAGGAAAAACTATGTATGTAGCAAAGAAACTTTAGGTTCGAGTCAACTGTTAAAAATAATGATTAAAATTGGTCTATTTAATGGATCCTCGGAGAAGGTTGGTTAGGTTGGGTTGGGAAGGGAAGGTGCAGTATTGCTTCGAAACAGTGTCTCTTGTCTCAATAACAAGATGGCCTTGGTTATATCTTTATCTATTTTCCTCTTAAATGTTCTCTTTTTTCTTTTCTTTTTGTTTTATGCTCTGTCGAGCTGATTTACTCTATTAGGAAGGACCTTTTATATCCTTCACGTGTACTAGGATTTGTGCTTTTGTTAAGTGTTGAATATCTTCTATCTTTGAACAAAGTATGTTCTATTTGAAGCTGAAAGTAGATAAAATAATTTCCAAGCACAACACCAAATACACTTCTTCAAGCACACAGGACCTAGTTTGAGATGGGAAAACTTGGTCCTGTAAGATAGATCCTTATAGTAAATGTGTGTATATGCTTGATGTTGCCTGTGCTCTTTGATAAGTGACATTGTTTGAGAGGGTATATTTTGTTCGATGTTCTAATAAACAGGACAATTGCATGGAATTGCTGCCCGAAGTCCAGAGGCAACAGATAAAGTCTGGGAAAGTGCCTGAGATTGCTGTTAGTTCCAGTGAAGAAGTTGAAATGGCAGCAAAATCTGATCTCCCTGAGGTGCAAGAGCCGACATTGACCAGTTCATTGATTCTCCCATCTACTGATTCTTATGCTTTCATGAGACAACCTGTTCCTGAGACTCCCACAAGACTACTTGGGTCCGTCAACAATCATCGCTCTGGATTTGTCAATTATGGCTCCCCATCAATTGTCCTCGAAAGGGCATCAAGACCTATAAGTAGCATCAAGAAGGATGTCAAATTTGATGATTCCTCAACTCCTGGGACTCGTCGGATTAGTCCTCTGAATACCTCATCGTTGAGAGAAATTAACAAGGGTGCCTATAGCAACCTCCAAGATGTCTCCCCAGAAAGGGAACAAAATGGGTTTATCAACCAATTCCAAAAGACTAGTCCATATTCCTACAGGGATAGTTCTAATCGATTAAGTACACCAAGTGGCAACCATGGCTTGTCTAAAGATTCTGCAGGGGGCTTGAGTACAAATTTGTCTGGTAAGAGGATTCAGTCAGATAGAGATTATAGACATTGGAATGTCATCTCATCAGAAGAGCAAATGGATATCTCTTGGGGGTAAAATAAATTTCTTTTTTTTCTTACCTTCACCAGTTCAGTATATTTGCCTGCTTTGTTGCTTGTGCAGTTAATTACCATTGCTGAATATTTTTCTTCACAATCATCTTGAGTTTTCTTTATGGTCTCTAATATTCAGCCATGGAGAGAAGGATTTTGCTGCTGAGGCCAACACCATGAATGGTGGACCAAGATGGAGGTCTGATGAAACTAGTGACGAGGAAGAGGAGCTCAGTCCAGGGGAAAGTATGGGAATGGGTTATACTCCCGCAAGGAGAAATAGGAGAAGTAGACTTGCCAGGAGGTGAAGATTGTGTCTGCCTCTTTTGATAACTTCGATATCTTTTTATCCTTCTGTGGATGCTTCAGGGAATGGTGTGGAAGAAAGAGGACCGGCCAGAGCTTGTTTTGAAACAGAGTAGGCTTTCGAGGGAAGGGGTTTTGGTGCTTGAGTTTATGTAGTTTCCATGGAAGGGGAAGCGGATAAGTGAAAATAATATCAGTATACAGTTGGACTATTGAATTTCAGTGAGGAGATGGGGATTCCGGTGGATCATTTCCTTTTCCTCCTTGCCATGCACTGACTAGAGAATGGTGAGAATCTGTGCAGGACAGTGACATTTTTGTACTTAATTTCAGGGAATTTAAATGCTGAAGCTTTGTTGTGGTAGTTTCAACATTTCTGCCAAGTATAGGGAATGTATTTTGTGAATCGTAAAACATTTTATTACCCCCAAAAGAAGAAGGGTGTATTCAAGTGACTGAAACATATGTGCATACTTTCACTTAAACATATCATGGTAGGCATGATATTATGCCTAGTTGTCCTCAATATTAAGCAGGCGATATTTTTCCACCTACATGGGACCCAGATGACGGAAAAGAAAAGATAAAATTGCGTTGGTATGACCGTATGAGAAAAAGAGAGAAGCTCGGAGAAAGAAAAATCGTTGGTGTTTGATTGTTAAAATTTGATAGAGATATTATTTGAATAAATTTTTTATATTTATTTAGAGTAGAAATAGATGATTTTTTCTATAAAATATATAGTTATTATTCTACGAGGGGCACGAGCAGAGCTGAACCAAAGAGGCTTGTCTCTTGGGAAATTGATCAGTAGAGGAGGAAGGAGATGATGGAGGCTCTGAGACTCCCTGTCGTTGACCTGTCCTCAACGGATCGCGTCTCTGCCGCCGTTTCAATCCGTCAGGTCCCTACTGTTTCTTCATCTCTCTTCTTCTCTTCAACTAAATCCTGTATACGATGGTACCGTTTCAGCTCGTTGTTCTCCAGTATATTCGAACTGAAAGACACCTCAGGACTGAGGCTATTACAGCACAACTTATGTCAATTGCACCAAAAAATTTCATTCTCATTTTCAATGAAGCAGAGAGTGTATTTAGAACAAGTATTTTCTAATATATATATATAACAAGACTTGCTTATTTGTGTCGCGTTGCTTCCTTTCAATTTCTCTGAAGCGGAATTTGAATCATAGGCGTGCATAGAATATGGTTTCTTCTACCTCGTGAATGCTGGGGTGGAGAAAGAGTTGTTTGAGAGAGTATTTGAGGAGAGCGAGAAGTTCTTCTCCTTACCTTTGGAGGAAAAGATGAGAGTGGCTCGCAATCAACACAGAGGCTATACGCCGCTATATGCTGAGAATCTTGATCCCGCTTCCAGCTCCAAAGGTTTGATAGACTCTAAACATTCAAGTTTAATGTCGCATGTGAATTGTGTGGGAATGAATTGCAGTTACAGCGGCAATTAAGATTATTTTAGTAATTTACCTGTAATGCCCAGATTATATCTCTACTTTAGGTTAGCTGCTGCTTGTTTGTGCTTTCTATTATTTGTTTGCGTCTAATTTGTTTATAAGAATGTATCGGTTCTGAGTGGTATTGCCCATCTGTTTGGAAAAGGAGAAATGAAAGTTAGAAATGATATTATTCAAATGATTCAAACAGGCGACTCCAAAGAGAGTTTCTATATTGGACCTTTAGAAGAAACTACAACTCCTTTTAATTTGAATCAATGGCCTTCAGAAGGTACGTGAATGAACTTTTGAGTGCTTGTTTTGTTAAGGTTTATTCTTCTTCAATTCCTTTGGCCTTGAGTGTGGTATCTTGGGTGCAAGTATTGCTTTGATCTAGCATTACTTTGTTTATTCTCCTGGCAAGGATATTCCAGAAGTTCTACCTTCTTGGAGACAAACGATGGAGAGCTTCCATAGAAAGGCCCTGTAAGTATTAAAGTTTGACTTTTGTTGATTGCTGTGGCGCTGTTTTGTGTATGATAATTGAGACTAGAAATTAACCAGCAGATATTGCAGTTAATAGTGTTTTGGTTTGATGATGATAAATTTTAGAAAATGAGCACTACTTTATTTGGTTTTTGATGTGCTGCCTCAGGTCAGCTGGACAAAGATTACTTTCTCTGATTGCTCTTGCTTTGAACGTAGACGAGGATTTCTTTCAAAAAGTGGGCGCCTTGGATAAACCACTGACATTTCTTCGTCTTTTGCGTTATCCAGGTTAGGTAGCATGATTTGGCTTCTTTATATCTACGTAGTTACCGTTAGTCTTCTTCATATTCTTCTCCCTTCCATTTTTAGTTGGGGAAGGGAGGGTAGCTCTTGTGTACTCACAGGCATCTGTGTGGTCCACTCTTTGTAGACGAAAAGTTAGGTCTTTAACCAGTTAACTTCGTAACCTTTATCAAGTCAGATGTAGTGCCACCTTAAACTGGGTTGTAGTCTAAGTACAAGTTGAAGGTATAAAGAGGAAAACCTCATTGTCCAAAGTTGTCAGATGGTAATATGCTTGTTTTTTCTGTACTTTTTTTTGGAACTGAAGGATTGATCATTGAAACGAAGCTGTTAAATCAAAAGGGATGTTTGCGTGTTAGAAACTAATTTTATGCTGCAGTTCACATCAAATATAGCATTAACACTGTCCAATTCGTCTGTTGGCCATATCAATTCAGCAGATATCTATAAGCAAATGGGATGAGCAAGAAACTGGCCTAGTTCATCCCAAAACCCACTAAGCTTTGTGTTTAGCATAGCCTTCCTATATGGAAGCAAGTACATCTAGGTACAGGCTCGGCTAAATTTGAACGATGTACTCAAGTAGATGCAGTAGAACACTTCCAGGCAAAAGTTTTCAAACCAATCATCCTGGGGGACCCTTATATCTCATTGACGATATTCCCTGTAATCGTAATTTCAGGTGAATTAGGGTCTCTTGATGAAGAAATTTATGGTGCCTCTGCTCATTCAGATTATGGAATGGTCACTCTCCTAGCAACTGACGGTGTTCCAGGGCTACAGGTATGTTTCCTGTTAATCGGCTGTAGTTCCTTTTGCAGCTTCACAGTTGTGAAATAGCTAGGTTTTTCATGTTAACAGGTCTGCCAGGAAAAATACAGACAACCTCGGGTTTGGAAGAACGTACATCATCTAGATGGGTGAGTCCATGATTGAAAATTTTACTCCAATGGAAGTATTTCTTGTATAAGGAATTGAGCTCGTTCAAAATCTTTAGCTAAAAAGTGGCCCTGGAAAGGAGAATGTTACATTCTTTGGACAACAAACAAAATTCATTGTAAAACTAGCCTGATTCCGATGTTTCTTTGTCAGCATTAAAATTCATTGTAAAACAAATGTATTTGTATATCAAATATGCAGAGCCTTCATTGTGAACATTGGGGACATGATGGAGAGGTGGACTAACTGTTTGTTCCGGTAATTTGTGATTCCATTAACTTGCTATTCAAGTTTCTTCCCAGAGATCATATGCATGTGGATAAAATGAACATGTGTTTTTTCAGGGAAAAAGAAAAAAGAGCGGTGATCCTTCTTCTTTCTAATATTTGTCTCTTATTCGTAGGTCAACGCTGCACAGAGTGATGCCGGCGGGAAAAGAACGCTACTCTGTAATCATTTAGCTGCTTCCTTCTCTACATTTTCTCTTTGGGATCATTGTTGTGCAATTACATGCACAACTGTCAGGAATTATATCTTGAAGTATATTTACGTTGAAGGAGTGTAGTTCATGTTTAAAAGACAATAGGATCTAGATAAACAATTATCCAAGCATTCCCTCGACTTAGTGGCTTATTTTTGAAGTGCCATGGTTCAGGACTTGGTGGATCAAACACATGGGCGTGGATTATCCACTGGGTGAAGGAAATACTGTGAATTGGAAAAATCATGGCCGGCAAATGTTTCTAAATTGAAGTAACAGGCAAGATGTGTTAGTTTCTAGAGTATAACTTTTATTCTTAAGTGGTGCGAGTCCAAAACTAGCCCAAATAGCTCGGAACTTGAACCTTTATTGCATTTTGTGAGCAGGAGGAATTTATAGACCTAATATGCTTTAGACACCTTTGTTCTAGGAAGAAAAATTTTGTGGTATCCTTCCTGTAAAATGGAGGCATTAGTATAAGTGGATCAGTCTGTGCAAATCATGTCGAAAATTTTTGCGATGTCAACATGCAAAAGAGTTTGCGTTTTTAAATGTTATGCAAGAGTGTTTCTTATCCCATCCGTTGCGTACAAACACTTGGGCATGGTTTGACGGTGACATGGGATGGCCATACAGGCTAAAGTGTCTGATGTGAGTGTTCTTTCTGTGAGTTCCATATTAGTATCGAGTATTTTTAGATTGAAAATGTCGATTTTGCAGGCAGCTTTCTTCTTAGATCCCAACCAAGACTGTGTGGTGGAATGCCTGGAAAGTTGTTGCAGTGAATCATCTCCAGCAAGGTATGATAAAACTCTTAGCCCCTTCTCAATTTTCTTGTGTGGATGTCCATCGACTTGTAGAGGTTTCTTTTGTACGTTGGTATTTATGGGAATCACATATAGACCCGAGTTTTCCTCAGGGCTCATTTTTCTATAGGTTGTCTTCTCTACTTGTAATTGAAGCTAATAGTTCTCATGATTGGGTGCGCAGGTTTCCTCCAATTCGAAGTGGGGACTACCTGAAAGAGAGGCTCAGGCTTACATATGCTTCGTAGGGTAAAAATTTGAAGATCTATAGTTGCAGAAGCGAGAGATGTTACGGTACACTGCCTCCTATGTCTTTGCAGTCATAACAAGTAGCTGCTACCATTCACTCGTCTGCGCATACCCTTGCGCAATGGGCCGTGGGTATTAATTTTAGTGGCCACATACCAATTCCTATGTTCTCTTCAATTTGAAAGTTTAATGGGTCTGACCCACCGTAACTTTGTAGCATTTTCAATTCTATTAATATAGTAGTTATTTCCAACAAAAAAGTAGCTTCTACCTTTCCTCGTTGCCAAGTCTTTTGCTCTTGCAATTTGGTACCACTTTATCTTTCCCTAAGAGTGGGATGCACTAGAAAAATCATTGGTACGATGTTGTGTGGAAAAAAGAGCTGCTTTTGGATTTCACAATTTTCAGTTTGAGAGGCTTTTGTTTTCAGAAATGCTGGGCATCAACATTTTTCCGGCATATGTTAAAAAATTATAAATTAATCATTTTTTTTTTCATCAAACAATTATTTATTATTATAATATTTACTCAAATATTCTCTCTTAACTTTTTTACCAACTCCTATAAAATATCTTTACTTTTTCACTAAATTCAATACCCTAAAATTTTCATCATCCCAACATTTCTACAAACAAACACCGTTGATACAGAAAATATTATTTGGTTTTAGTCAAGTTTATGACGATATGGGGCGTCAGGTTTAGGGTTGTGCATAACTGGTGCCGGCGGCACCGTCACCACTATGGGTGGTTCTCCAAAATGGGGAACCGTCCCCGCCACCGTAAGGGGAACAACCGTCACCTAACGGTGACGATGGGCGATAACCACCACAATCACCGGAAATTCAAAAAATTCACAGAAAAAATTACAAAAATCGCAGATTCCAACTTCCAAGCCAAATCAAATCAAACCAATTTAACCAAACAAAATCAAATCGCAGATTCAAGGCAAACCAAACCAAATCGCACATTCCAAACCAAACCAAATCCCAGATTCCAAGCCAAATCAAATCAAACCAAACAAAATCAAATCGCAATGAAAGGGGGAGAGAGAGAGCGAGAGAGTTGCAGAGGAGAGAATGACATATTGGTGTGGTCTTGTAGAACGGGCTCAGCAGCGACTTCGCTGAGCGGCTGAGAGAAGAAGAAATGATGAAGAGGGAGATGGGGGGAGTGAGAGGAGAAGAAATGTCGAAGACGAAGAGAGAGGGGAAGTTGCCGTCTACGAAAATGGGAGAGGGGGGCTGCCGTTCCTATCTACAAAGTCGAAGCCAAAAATGGGGAATGAGGGAAGCTGAGGGTTTCGGGGCCTCTCAAATGACGGCATTTCTCTTTTAAGAGAAACATCGTCATTTTGAATTTTTTTTTTAACAAAAAAAACGGTTTTACTGAATTGCTACGGGCTACCGCCTAAATCCCCTCCCCACAGTAAAAAAACGAAACTTCGAACATAAAGGGCTTGTTTGGAAATGGGTCCAGGTCCTGGTCCTGGTTTTGATTTTAAAGTTGAACCTCCCCACGAAAAGTTGAACCCTCTCCCCCTATAGCCTGCCAGCACAGATGCCTATCTAATATACTTTTCCGCTCACTGCCAGATGATACACAGGCTCGACAGATTCATTAATTTTTTTGACAATACAACTACTGAACTTGTCGTCCATGACCAAGAAAAAGGGCACCGCTTCATCGTCATGGAAAATGCGAAATCTCAAATCATACATATCTTGACGAGCTGGGAAGTCGTTAACGTCGAAGCATCTCGTCATAGTTCCTTACTTTCATGTCCGCATTTGAAAAATTCAAAGTTCATAGGACAGCTCCACTCAGTATACCCAAGGTCAACAAATTTTGTAGGCATCTGTGCTGGTAAATACGTCGGAGCATCTCTCTCTTGCTTATTTTGCTGGTAAATAAAAAAGACAAAGATTCACCGTCAAGAACTTCACCCGCGAAGCTTTCTTGACAAAGATGATATATTGTTAATATAAAAATAGTTTTTATATTGTTTGTATATTATGTCTTCAACTTAAGACTTCCTAGCCCTTCTTCTCCCGCTTGCTTCGTTTCAGAAATTTACACCAACAAATCTAGAGAGATAGAAAGAGAGATATGGCATGGAAAATGTGGCTTTTCTGGTGGTCGAAGAACACTGCGACCATGACAAAAAACGGTGGTGAAGCTCGTGGCACTACAGCCTCCTCCAACACCTCTGTCACTTCAACCACTTACCTAGCACGCAAGGCCTCGTGTTGTAAATGAGATTCAAAGTTCAGAGGTCACAGTTATTAGTGGAGATCGTGGCTCCGATGAGGTCGCTGGGGGTGGTTCAAGCGGTAGTTGCAGAAGCAATTTAATGCCATAAATTAAAAGAACGAGATGGAGGGGGAGAGGAACCAAGATGAAATCCTCTACCCGCCGAAGTAACCATTACAGTAGCATCCGACAAAGCCTGTGCATACGCCCGTTTACAAGGTACAGGAGGATGACTGGCAATTTTCAAAAGTCGTGCGTTGTCAGCGATGTTAGGAGTAGATTGAAAGCTTAGTTATCCAATGACTACGTCACACGTATGCATGTTATTAGAAAACAGAACCACGCCAAACGCTGAGTTGCAGTTATGGGTTTAAACCCTGGTTTAAGCCGCTGAACCAGGACCTGGACCCCGTTCCCAAACAAGCCCAAAGGAACTCTATAGGCGTGTGGAAGAGAAACGAGAAGACTTGAAGGGGACTTTGAATCTGACACGGACGAAGATACATATAGCACGTGTATCTTGAATAGCGCAAGGTCTACTCGTAGACGACCGTTTTTTTTTTTCCGTAGACGACCGTTCATCTCGCGATTTCCATTCAAATCCTACCTAATCAAAACGCACCTTCATAGCAAATACTGAGTTTACCAATAGCCGCCGCGACGATCATTGTGGCTGTACTTTGCACAACATTAATCTTTGCCGTTGTCCGAGTCCTTGATGCTGTCCTAACAAGTTACGAACACACCCCTCAACCCTTGACGCCCAACTCCCAAGGTCGACGGAAGTCCCAAATATGTAGGAGAACGTGACACATAGCGACCAACTTGTCTTTGTTTTCATATCTATCCACACTAGCAACGTTATACCCTACCATATTTGACGGCAACCTATGCAAATCCCAACTGGTCGGGAAATAAACATATTAATAATGGAACGGGGAGAGAGATAATTTTTAATATTTATTATAATAAAAAATAATGATAGGATGGAGAAAGATTATATTGTAATTTTTTATTATATTAAAATTTTAATAAGTGTAAAATTTTAGGAAACAAATATATTAGAATAATTTGCTTATGACTTTAAATGATGTACGTGTCAAATAATTAAGCTGCCCATATTTACACTTAAAAACAATAAAGTTGAAACTAATCGGATAAGTGGAACAAAGTACACCAGCAAATGATGTCTCGGTGTAGTATTGGCTGTTAGGAATAGCTCACGTATTTTTTTTAAAATAACTAATAATAATATCTAATATTAACAGTTTTAATTAGTTGGAAATTCAGACAATAAATTAAAAATAATCTATATTTAAAATAAAATTAGGAATTGAAATGGAAACACTACCATATATGCAAATAAACTTTAATAAGGATATTTAATTAAATGATTTATTTAAGACAGTTGAAACCATGTTTGAATACAACAAATAGTACGGTAAAAGTAATTAAAATTCTAGAATTTTTATTTCGAAAACTAAAGGAGTCGTAATCATGATTAGCAAGCTGTAAACTATCTGGAAGAATCCTAAAATTACACTCTCCCCTCCTCCTAGCTGGTTGGTTTGGCCGGTGATAGTGGTTGTTTTGTTGGGTTTTTGTTTTTTTTTGGCAGGTGGCTTCCAAGCGGCAGACGACGCTTTTCTTCGGCTTTCGACGAACACGCGCCGGTTGGGTGCCCTCAGCTCGTCGAGGCCGTTGCAGCGCCACTCCTCCGGTTTCGTTCCGACGGAGCGTGGCCTCACACGCGCCCCACGCGCGGCGCGTGCATCTGACGCGCCGACGCTTGGAGCCGCGCGTGAGGCGTCCTCCGCTGCTCCGCCTCCGTTTTTCTCCACGGATCTAGCCTCAGTGGCTTGTTCCGTCTCTCCTGGGCCGTGGATCTCATCTTCCCGCCACCACGCGCCGCCTCCTCTGCCGCCGCTGGTCCGAACCAAAATAATCCCATTTGGGCCTCCCCAATTGTTTAGGGCTTGTTGTGTTCTAATTATGTGTTTTATGTTAGCCGCTATGTTTACGGCTTGTGTGCTTTTCGTGTTGTACATTTTATGTTTTTAGGTATATTAATTTGTATTTGCTGCCTTCTGAGGCCTTTCTGCCATTCGTGACATATCCGTCCCTCCGGGGACTTTGTGGGGCCTTACGGTCCGTTTGCTCGTTGGCCCGCCGGCTCTTCGGAGTGTCTGGTTCGCCTTTTAGAGCCTCCAGAGGTGTTAAAACCTCCTTGATCTTATTATCAATATATATGCTACTTATGCCAAAAAAAAAATTCCAAATTGATCACACACAAAGATTATGACACAGTTGTTTGCCAAATCGACGGCCAGCATAAAAGGATCAGATTTGGAATTCCCAAGCAAAGCACGGAATATTTTCCTTTTATCTACGACCAGATATATGGATATCGTTCCTGTGATCTTTCTCCTTCTCTTTCTCCCGTCTGCGGAAGCAAAGGGAGTAACTTAAAAGGGTCCAGAGGCTAACCGCAAAGCTCTCTCGGATCACCGAGATCCGAACCGTATCGCTATCCAGAATTTTCTATTTCATCGCTTTTCAAATCGGATCGGATTCGAGAAAGCAATGACTCGGAGGTGCTCGCATTGCAGCCACAATGGGCACAACTCCCGGACGTGTCCGAACCGTGGGGTCAAGTTGTTCGGGGTACGGTTGACCGACGGGTCGATCCGGAAGAGCGCCAGCATGGGAAATCTGAGCCACTATGCACGGTCGGGTTCAGGTATCAACGACGGCGGGTCGAATACTCCGGACTCACCTGGCGATATTCCCGACCACGTCCCTGGCCCGGACGGGTACGCCTCCGAGGACTTCGTGCCTGGCTCGTCCTCGTCCTGCCGCGAAAGAAAGAAAGGTCTCGAGATTTTCAATGTGCTGTTAATTTCTTCGATTTTCGTTTTATTTATTTCTGGTTTTTTATTTAACCAAAGAGAAAGTCGTTGTTTTTGGATGGAAATGTTTGAATTCTGTGGGGAGAGATTCTGAAAGTCGTTGTTTTTGGATGGAAATGTTTGATTTTTCTTCTGAAAGTTCGGATTGCTGTTAAAGGTGTATTGTTCTTTCTGGGTTTTGCTATTTTTGTACGTTTGTTTTTTATGTTCTTCTTCACGGTTGTTTAGTGAATGACTAGAAAAGAGTGCGGTAAGATCGTGCTTTGACACTGATTTGAGTTTGGGTAAGGTTTTCTTTTTTCGGTGAAGTGATCAAAATAAGGGAAAAGCAACCCTGGGGAAAAGGCAGTTCGGTTCGCTCTAGTTTTAGATTTTGAATTGAACGCAGTAGCCAATAATCCATAAAGTACCAAAAAAAGAACAAGCGTTTCCAAAAAGCAGCGTAATACAGTTTCAATTGAGCGTTTTTTGGGGACGTTGGACTTGAAAAAAGAAAGTCTAAGAGTGCCTATTAACTGAGCTGCTATTTATAATGCTGCAAATTGAAGTTTAGCCAGTTGGAACTTGGAAGTGCAGTCAAATTATGGAACTCGGTTGAATTTAGGGAAGCATGTTGGTACAGTTGGTTAGAGGAGTAGGGTAAGGCTTTCTTAGCTATTTAGCCCAGGTGTTATGAACGAAAAGGGTTTGACCTATAAAGATATCAACCTAGTTATTCACTTTAAATATACTATACTAAATTATCAAGCGATTTAGGAACTGTCACTGGTCTTTGGATCAGATGACATCTCCCGCTGCTATTTAATAGTAAACTTTTAAGCAATTTTTTTTGAGGAAAGAAGTAAAAGGTGATCAGCCTTTAAGGCAGTCCTTGATCCATATAGGATTTAAGTCCTTTTCACAATAGTTCCCTAACTACGACAGTTCTGAGAAGGTATGTGTCTGCTTATATTTCGAATCTGCAATCTGAGACAATTTGTTGTCTATGTTTGGACATTGTGGGAAATTCAAAAAGAATTTGGGTTTCAGATCTTGATAATTTTCCACAATGTCTCCTTAAATTGGATGGCACAGATGCTTCGACATTGATCTGCGCTGCACTGGAATTATTTAAAGCATGTGGGTTGGTAAATGATGGTGATTGTCTGGGTGCTGGTGAATTGTCTGTCTCTTGAGGCAAAATTACTGCTTTTATGGAAAGTTTCACCCTTTACAATAAATGAGTGGATACATTGTGGGTTGCTTCTGATGTTATATCTTTGTGCTGGTTGTACTTTGCGTGCCTTGTTTGTCTTTGAAATGGCTAATAATTGGTTGTGCAGGCATTCCATGGACTGAAGAGGAACATAGGATGTTCTTACTTGGACTGCAGAAGCTTGGCAAAGGTGATTGGCGTGGAATATCTCGCAATTATGTTATATCAAGGACACCTACTCAAGTGGCCAGCCATGCTCAAAAATATTTCATTAGACAAACAAATGTATCTCGGAGAAAGAGACGTTCCAGCTTGTTTGATATCATAGCAGATGAAGTTAGTACCTTTCTTTCCATCATATCTGATTAACTGTTTTAACTGTTCCTGCTTGTGCACATAGACACACACAACATGCAAGCACGAACTAAAACAGTATCATCATATATGATTCATGGATGCAGCAATTGTAAACGATTCCCGTTCTCGTTTTATGGAGTGTACACTTTTCCCCCTGATTAGATAAATATGCCTTTGGTGAATTTGGGCTAACAATATGTATGTACCTCCAGTTTAGTTTCGGGTAATTTAGTTAAGACTTTTCAAAAGGTTCTGGTAAGTAGGTACCAGAAGGCAATTATTTGTATGATTGCACTGTTTCTGTCTTCGGAGATAACTAATGCCTTTTTCTGTTTGGTCTCCACTCGTCATATATTACTTTTCCCTGTGTACTTTTCCTTTGTGGCAACAGGAAACATGAATGAATACTGTGAGGGGAAAGTGTTTTGCTTTGTTTTGTTTTTCTGTTTCTCGTCCTTCCGGTACCTGATATATTTGCTATTACGATTTATGCAGTCAGGTGAAACTCAGGTGGCACCTCGTGACTTCTTATCCGTCAATCAGTTGCAGGCTGAAACACAAAGCAATCCTCCGTTGCCTACTACTCCTGCTCTGGAAGAAGAATGTGAATCAATGGACTCTAGCATCTCCAATGATGGAGATCTCATGCCTCCAAAGCCAGATACCGCACAATCTTCATATCCAATGGTATATCCTGCTTATTTCTCACCATTCTATCCATTTGCTTTTCCATTTTGGCCGGGATGCAATAGTGAGGCGTCTAAGAAGGAGGAGACACATGAGGTTCTCAAGCCAACTGCAGTCCATTCAAAGAGCCCAATTGATGTTGATGAGCTGGTTGGCATGTCAAAACTAAGTTTAGGAGGATCTACTGGCCATGCTGGTTCATCCTCTCTTTCACTAAAACTGCTCAAAGGGTCCTCTAGGCAGTCAGCTTTTCATGCAAATCCAGCCTCTGGCAGCAGTTCGGATATTAATTCGAGTGGCAGTCCAATCCATGCAGTTTGATTGGCATCTTTTCTGAGCTCGAGATTGTGCTTTAGCTCAATGCTGGGTAGGCTTTACAAGTTACTGTTAATACAAGACTGATGATGTGCAGTTTGGTTTGGTTTAGTTACTTTTTATTCGTGAAATCACCTTAATAAGTCTGTTTTTATTAATTTTGGTTAACATAATTATGTTCTTAGCTTGTAGGCCATAGGATCTATCTTCAGAAGTTATATGAATGACTTTTTGCCTCTGTTCTGTCATGTTGATTGAAAAATCTTGCAACCATGGCTGTCAGTTAGTGAATGTATTTTTTTTTGTTAAATCTAGTGAATGTATTTATTCTCGGAGTCGAACTCAATTAGCGTGGTAACAAATCTAAAAACAAGTTTTAGGACTCATCGTTGAAAGCAAGGTGTTGTGGGAAGTTGAATGGTATTCTGTTTGATTAAGATTTGTTCATTGTGTATTGGGAGTTAGGGATTGTGAAGTTGTTCCTGCTTGCTGAATTCCTAGTTGAGTTCTGCACCTTGGATCAGATGAGCTCTCTTATATGGCACTCAAGTGCTGTTTCTTCATACGTAAAAGAAGCCGCTAATTATATGGAAAAAATAAGCACTTGCGTGTGCTTTCATTTGGCTCTCCACGTGGTATTAAATGTCTTCCACACGATATTAAAGAATTACGTCACAATTGGGATCTTAAATTTATAAAATTACGAGTCTTTAAATCAACAAGCGAAAAAGCACTAGTGAGTGCTACCATATTTTTCCTTAATTATTTTTAAAAAATCTCTTTCTACCTATTGTACCGCGTACATTGCTCAGTTTTCCCATAAATTAACTGTTTATAATTTTTTATGAAAATATTCATCAATCACATCCTTAAATCATTTCGAAGTTATCAACTCAAAATATGAGACATTAAAATATAAGAAAATATTTATTTGGTTAAAATTTTTAGAATTATAATATAATTTTTTAAATTTATATTCTTAATATTATTCATACACGTATATCAATACAATTCAATATAATTCTTTTTACACATATTAATACAATTTATTAATTTTACACACGTTAAAAATTTAAACATCACATAAATATTTACATTATCTTTAACGATAACAAATTTTTTTTCAAACAAATAGTCCTAAATTACTTTAATACTAGAAAATTCTGTGGAGAACCAATTGCTAACTTCGAGGAGAAGGGACAATTCCTTGGAGACAGGGATGTTGATCCTACGGGGCCCCAAAGCTGAGATAATCTTTTGGGTAGTACCAGAAAAAAAAAATATGTTGTCTCGCGGGCATGATATCTAGAGTGTGTTTGGTTAAGGTATTTTTTGAGGATTTTTTGTGTTTTGAGAATTTGTATGTGATGTTAATTTTATTATTATGCGTATTGTAGTTATATTTATGTGGTATAAAAAATTGATGTTTAGTTGGAGAATATGAAGATTAAAAAAAAATCCATAGGATGCTCGTAAACGAACAGCCTCTTACTTCAGCAGAAGCCCGTGCATCGATCTCTTCCCCGATTTGTGTTTTTATTTTTTTGTAAACCTCTTTCCCGATTGTTTACAGAGACAAGGAAATAGAGTGTAACTTTTTCGCTTTGTGATCCCTCTCCTCCCCCTTCCGAATCAAATACGAACTCAACCATACCAGCAGCACCACCACCACCACCACCACGCCAGCCATGAACCACTTCCTCCACACCAACAGGCCCATCCCCAAAACATGGCCCACCAGAAAACCCTCTCACAGATCCCCGCTTTTCTTCCTTACACTTCTCTTCTCCCTCCTCTTCTTTCTTTCCTACTACTTTCTCGCTCCCCGTTCCCTCTTTCCCTTCTCACCGTTGAAGACCCAGTTCCCGCAATGCGCTTCCTTCCAAGCACCGACTCCGGGGGAGAAATTCCTCTTGTACGCCCCCCACAGTGGGTTCAGCAACCAGCTCTCCGAGTTCAAGAATGCTATCTTGATGGCTGGGATTCTCAACCGGACATTGATTGTTCCTCCCGTTCTGGATCACCACGAGGTTGCTCTCGGGAGCTGCCCGAAATTTAGGGTTTTGAGTCCGAATGAGATTCGGGTTGCGGTTTGGGACCATGTGGTTGAGCTCCTTAGGACTGGCAGGTGAGTCGGTTTGGTCACTTTCTCAGCGCGCGCGCGCGTGCGTCTTGCTCTACTTGCAGCACGTTTGTTCGATTTGGTAAGATTAGAATGTGTGTTCTATTGGGCTTGTTTCAAGTGTCATGCTTATGGCATCGAAAACGTTGTGTCTGTCGAATTATTCGTTTGCTCGATAAGAGAAGTAACGGAATATGAGAATTGGGGTCTTTGGGATTTTATATGCTTAGTTTGGAACTATCTCTAACACCAGGTCAACAGTCTTATTAGGCTCAGTTGATTAGAGGTTTTTGCTTTCTAGATCCCCTAAGCATCAAACTTAAGGGTCAAAACATCTTCTCCATTTCTTGCACTGTAGCTCTTTGTGACTATCTTGGAAAACTTGTTTAGTTGTTTTAGGGGCCCTTTGGTTTTTCTTTCTTTAACCGTTTTATAATCTGGTATCTATGGATATGTTATGAACTGCGGTTTTGCACGTCCTATTGTTGCAGGTATGTCTCTATGGCTGACATTGTTGATATTTCGTCATTGGTGTCTTCATCTGTTGTGCGAGCCATAGATTTCAGAGCTTTTGCATCCCTATGGTGTGGGGTGAAAGATTTTGTCTGCTTGAATGAAGCACATAAGCAGTCATCTTTGCTTGATAGCCTAAAGCAATGTGGATCTCTACTATCTGGGCTTGGGGGTAATGTGGACAAATGTATCTATGCTGTAGATGAAGATTGCAGGACTACAGTTTGGACATACCAACATGATGTGCATGGTATGTTAGATTCCTTCCAACCTGATGAACAGCTCAAGAAGAAGAAAAAAATTTCATATGTTAGGAGGCGAAGAGATATACATAAGACTCTTGGACCAGGTTCTGAAGCTGAATCAGCTACTCTGGTGGCATTTGGAAGCCTTTTCACTTCCCCGTACAAAGGTTCCGAGCTATACGTTGATATTCATGAAGCTCCAAGAGACCAAAGGATACAGTATTTGATTGAAAAGATTGAGTTTCTTCCATTTGTCCCTGAAATTCTGAGTGCAGGAAAGAAGTTTGTAGATAAGAACATAGAGGCTCCTTTTCTTTGTGCACAGCTCAGATTGTTAGATGGGCAGTTCAAGAATCATTGGAAAGCTACTTTTCTGAGTTTAAGACAGAAAGTAGATTCTTTAAGACAGAGTCCACTCCCGATTCATATTTTTGTGATGACTGATCTTCCCGAGGGTAATTGGACTGGAAGTTATTTAGGGGAGTTGGCTGGAGATTCACGTAATTTTAAGTTGCATTTTCTGAGAGAAGAAGATGAGTTAGTGACAGAAACGGCCAAAAAGGTTATGGCTGCTGGTCATGGCCTGAGGTCTGGGTTTGTTCCAAAGAGTCTTGGAATAGGTGGATCAAAAGAAGGCTGCCATTCTCGGATAGTACCTGATTTACTTCTATACATAGAGGAAGCTGTCTGCAGCTGCGCTCCACTTGGTTTTGTTGGGACTGCAGGGTCAACTATTGCACAAAGTGTAGAGCTGATGAGGAAATTTGGCAGATGTACGATGCACACGGTTTGACTTCGTTATGAGAAGTGGCTCAAGATGTCAAGTAAAACTAACTCATTGAGGCTTATTTCTTTTTTGTACAAGCCTTCTGCTGCTTTATCATCTTGCAGGAAAAAGATGATGCGTTCTGCAGGTCTTCTGATAATCGTATGCTTTCTCACAATAACCACAGACAGCAAAGGATTGAAATCTTCTGTTTGTTGTTGACAGCGAAGCAACCAGTTGAAAGGAAGAACTTTGGCGAAGTCAGGATTGGACTTTGTTGGGGTTGCAATTTGCAGAAAGTAAATGTAAATATCTCAAATTCACAATGAAAAGAAGGGCACTCCTCCAATATCAAAGCAATTTTTATAATGTGCATTTACATCAATAGTTTTGCCGAAGTAATTGACTTGGAGCAGGGGGTTCAATCGTTATAGTGGTGTAGATTGAGAGACATTGTTTGAAACGACTGTCTTGAAGTTATGTAGCATACGTTGATTTTCTTGTATAATCTTCTAAGATGTTTGAGTATTGTCATCAAATAGACTTATTTGCCTGTGCGGGTTTTTGCTTAAAATTATTCTACTGGTATCATTGGCGTGCCAGATACAATCTGAATAAGTAGATAAGTGTGAGCAACATTGGCGCACCATTTCTTAGACTTGACTCTGGCGAGTCAAAGAGTATGACGGAGAATGACGAGAAGCAAAATTGTACCAGAATTGCGAGTCGTTCTCGTTATAGCCTTGACGTTGATTGCTATCAGCTTTTGTATGAAAGTGCTTCAATGCTTGCCTTGGTAGGCGAATTTTCGGAGTTTTGTAGCGGAAACCTGGATAAATGCTATGCGGGGGACCAATTCAAGCCATGTGACCCCCAAAGCAATACATCTTCTAGTCTGTGTGCCAACGTCGCTTCGTTTGAAGGACCCCTATCATGTTTAGTCTGCATTTCAACGTGTGGAAGAAGATTGTTAAGTGGAGCTAGCTGAGGCTATATGTTTGGTTGTGTTTTGAAGATATTTTTTTTTGTATTGATTAATTTTTTTAGAGGTATTTTTTAGGGTGTTTGTGAGAGTAGTGGGACATACAAAAGATATTTAGAAAGAGAAGGTTTTTTTTTTTGTAACTTTGTGTGATAAATTATTATGAATTTTAGTAAAGGACAATATTTTTCATGTTGACAACCAATTAGAAGAAAACATTAAACTCCAATAAATGCTCACAACAGAAAGAACAGATACAATGAAGGGATTTTCCCCATACCTGCCATTCCAGGGCACCTTGTATACAGCAGTAAATCTAGCCATAAGTAACACAATTGGTAGGGGAGTATCATTAATAAATATGCTGATGCAAGTCTGCACATGAAGGGATCTTCCCTTTCATTTCTAATTAAAAGAAAACATCCTAACCACTCTTTTATCCTGACCAAACCTTAGTGAGAGATTGAGTTCATTTTTGTTAGGTTCGAGTAATCCAAGGCTGTCCACTTGTTAGATTGAATTGAATCTTGCATACTCTACTTATAGAAACACAGGATTAGTTACAAGTTATCAGATCTGTTTTTTTTTTAAATCTTTTATCTGTTGGTTGAGAAGATTTGATCAATATCCTTATCTTGATTAGCACTATTATTATCTCTTCCAATACTAATAATAGCAAATATCAGTCCCTATTAACTTCCAAAAAGGTCCGTTACATTTCCCTCTACAGTAGTGACCAAATTTCTCCTCTAAATATGGATAAAAAACAAGTCATTTAAAAAAATATAAATTTAACGAATTAATTAATATCTTCTATAATTTTTTATCTTAATTATATTATGCATTTCTAACGCCAACAGATAAAGCATACACTGATCGAGTATCTTATCTTTTTTCTGACATCATCAACGAAAAAGCGTGGAAAGAGCATGACCTTTTGATATCATCGCAATTGACGGTCAGAATCTCATCTGGAAATAACACTATTTTAAAACATGCAAGAAGAGTAAGTTTTCGGCTTGGGCTCTAACATGTTCCAAGTTCGAGTCCCAATATCTTCATTATCGTCCTTGACTTATCTGCTCCCTGAATTGTAGGGTCGGTTCAGATGGCCATGATTTGTACTTCAGGATTGGACTAAAAGGATCCGACTTCAAAGAATTTCCTCGTAAAAAAAAAAAAAAGCGAAGTCTTACTTGACAGGTTTAACGAAAGAAAAAAAAAAAGAGAAGGTTTTATTTGGCATCAAAATCCACGCGCAAATTGCAAACATAAAGACATAATTTATAACAATCAGCACCGGTCCTTATCCGGCCCCATGCTGCTCATATAAAACCCGCATATACTGCTTCTATATTAATTGTCTTCGCCAACAGCTTTCTCCCTTCTCTTGTCTTGCGGACAGTCCGAGAGGCTTTTCGGGTTTATTAGCTAAGTTGTACCGAGACTTAGGTTGGGGCTTCCGCTAGAGCAAATTTTGGGTTTTTTTTTTTGTTGGTTTCGTGGTTGTTTCCGAAATGGAGGGCGTTGATCATCTGGCGGGCGAGAGGAGCAAGGCTCAGTTTGATGTGGAGGAGTTGAAGATCGTCTGGGCCGGCTCTCGCCACAACTTCGAGCTCTCCGATCGCATTTCTCGCCTTGTCGCCAGCGATCCGGTGATTTTCCCCTTCTTTCCCATTTTGCTGTCTGTATGCCGACAAATTGTAGGAACAGAAAGGAAATTTGATCGGATATTTTCGTTTTTGAGTCAATTTTGTTCTCAGCTTTTGCCAAGAAAGATTGTTCTTAGCTTTAGGTTTAATGGAGTAAACATAGTTAAAGTCGTAAGTCAATCACGAATTTTTCTCGTTTGGTTGCTTTGCTAAAATCGTTCATTACGAGGTTTTTGAAGAGAAACCTCGGTAATTAAGGTACTGGAAGATACTTTCTTTGGAGCTGTTATGGTCATTATGTGATGTTAGTCTGTAGTGGTTTTGTGGTCGGACATTTTCTAATTCGATACGTAAACTTCTTGACTTGTTCTTCTGAGTTTTCAATAGCCAAGCACGGATGGACCAGAAAGTAATCAGGGTCTGAAGGCGCAAATTTAAAATGTGGCCTTCTTTAATTTAATACGATAAAAATAATATAAAATATGATTTTTGTATTTGATTTTTACGTTTTATTAAAAAGTCATGTTCCAGCCTTTTGAGGTCTTAACATTATTATTAAATCCTTTCATTCAAGATCTGCAGTTGTACTTGTTTTGAATAAATAAAATAGCCAATTCTTTTAGTGTGATATAGCGACCATATTTGCTTATTAATTTGAGTTTTGGTGTATTTGTTTCGCAGTATTTCTAAGATATTCCTATAGACAATGAGCACCTTGCACTTTCTTGTTCTCTTTTTTCCCAGGGTATTCCAAAAAAAGAGAGAGGAAGAAATACTAGTTACTCCCCTATGGTTTACTTTTTCTTTTGTTTATTTTGTGAGCATTCCCTATGATTTACTTATTAAGGTAAAGCAATTGCTACAAAACATTTTCTGCCCAAGCAGCTCAAATTAAAAACGTCTTACGCTCAAATGCTTCTCATGGCTGAATTTGAATGTGTGTTTTACTGTGGCCTCTATTCACAAAATAAATTTATATATAAAGCTTTTTTCATTTGTCAATGCACTTGCTTGGGGATAGAGACCTTTGGCAGCAACCGATGCTCCCTGCTCCCTTAATTGGTCCTGAAAGTAATCTGGCACAGAGCTATGTACTCTGCAAACCAATATAAGGAAAACTAAACATTAACGAGCAATGATCAATTGCTCAATTTTATATAGTGAAAGCTTTCAGGGTTTGGTGCTGCTCTTGCTCTGCAAACAGGGGTAGAAGAGAAAAGAAAATAATGAAAAAAATTAGCGACAAACATTTAATGTGAATCTGACAATCCTTTTCCTTCTACTTTTAGGTCTTTCAAAAGGACAACAGGACGAGGCAAGGTAGAAAGGAGTTATTTAGAAACACTCTGAGAAAAGCAGCTCATGCATGGAAACGTATCATTGAGCTTCGTCTTTCTGGTATGTATGGATTCGATTGTTCTTGTGTTATGCAACTTGCCTTATGATTAATCTCTTTACACGTTTCTTTTGCTTGTATAACTCATGTCTGCGAGTTTCATTATTACAGAGGAAGAGGCAGCTAATTTAAGGACTTTTGTGGATGAGCCTGCTTTTACGGATCTTCACTGGGTATGTTTTAGTCCTTGTCTTTTTGGTACTGTAGAGTGCCAAGTTTCATAAGCTCTTTAAATTTTTGAGAATCGAAATATATGTTGAAAGACAGTTCACTGACATGGTTAAGTTGGTTAGAGAGTTGGTTCTTAGTACTTCGTACATACCAAAGTCTATTCATGTCTGTTTCTGGTATTGTATTATTAAAAATTGCCTTCATTGCTTGCAATTCTTGCTAAATTTATATATTTCTCCACAGGGCATGTTTGTACCAGCAATTAAAGGACAAGGTACTGAGGAGCAGCAAAAGAAGTGGTTGCCATTGGCATACAAGATGCAAATAATTGGTTGCTATGCACAAACTGAGCTTGGTCATGGGTCCAACGTTCAAGGGCTTGAAACAACAGCAACATTTGATCCCGAAACAGACGACTTCATTATTCATAGTCCTACATTGACATCTAGCAAAGTGAGTAACGTGTACTACGAGCTGCCTGATTTTTTCTGAGAAATATCATGTATACAATGCATCTGCTATATGTATGGTGCTTTGAGAGGTTGCTGATGTTTTCTTTGGGGCCTCCTTGCCTAGACTAGAAAGACCAAGTTCTTAATATTTTGCCTTCACTTTTGTGGACAGTGGTGGCCTGGTGGATTGGGTAAAATTTCCACACATGCTGTTATTTATGCACGTCTTATTGCTGATGGCCGAGACTACGGTGTGCATGGTAACTACCAAACCCGTTCAAAATTTAAGGCACCAATAATCTTCTATTTGTAATAAGTATGAAAATGTTCCCATTTCTTAGGTTTCATTGTCCAGTTGCGGAGTTTGGATGATCACTTACCTCTTCCGGGCATAACCATCGGTGATATTGGAACAAAATTTGGAAATGGCGGATACAACACCATGGACAATGGTGTCTTGAGATTTGATCATGTTCGCATCCCAAGGGATCAAATGTTGATGAGGTTTGTTCATTTCACATGTTCCTCTATCTTTTTTCTCTCTTCCCTCGTTGCCTCCTGCCCTTCTAGATATCTATACCTGTTAGATTTGAAATGACTCCAAGCTGAGCAATTGGTTTAGGAATATTTTTTCTTTTGGGCATAATACTGTGATAAGCTGCTTAAGAGTGGGTAAAATCAGAAAGAGAATCTTTAATGATAGTTCATGTTGGGCATCTGTTCAGAGTTGGATCCCCATTAATGTGGCCCCTTTAGTTTTCATGAAAATATTATAAAATAAAGATACAACACAATTTTGGTAAACCACATAGAGAATCCATCTTGATGTCAGTACCATAAAATGGAGGGCTTGTTTTACAGGCACCAGAGTGAAACTGGGATATTTAGTAGTATAAGATAAAATAAATCCTAACAAGAGTAATGTATACGGAAGAATAGATGGTATCAACCCAATATAATCATTTTCCCACTAACCCCCCCCCCCCCCCCCGGGAAATAAAAAAGAAACTAAGCCGGAGTTCCAAGTATTTCACCGGACATAAATACTGCTCATTCACCCTTCAATAGAATGAAACCATGAAACTGAAGTATGAAGTATGCTGTTCTTAAGCTTGTTCAAATGTACCAGGCTTTCACAGGTTACGAGGGATGGGAAATTTGTGCAGTCCAATGTCCCACGGCAGCTTGTTTATGGTACCATGGTATATGTCCGACAAACAATTGTAGCTGATGCTTCCCGTTTTTTATCACGGGCAGTTTGTATTGCTACTAGGTATAGTGCTGTTCGTAGACAATTTGGTTCGCAGAATGGTGGTGTTGAGACCCAGGTACTTTAAATGCGGATTCTTTCTTTATGAGATACTTATTGGTGGCATATGTTCTGAGTCAATTTGCACTGATAAAAGTTGATGCTTATTTGGTTTAATCTCTCAGCCGGATAATCCATGTTTAGGGGTCTTAAATAATTTATATAGTCACGTAGTAGAAGATTATGGTTATGTGGGTTTTCTGAACATTATACTCAAATTTAGATTTCACAAGATTGGTAACATGGGATGTGCCCCTTTGATCATGAATATTTACTTGTGTCTTGTTGAAAAGATTTTATTTATTTTCCCTCTTTAATTTATCAAAAAAAATTATTTTCCCTCTTTGACCACTCAGGATGATGATGGGATGACTTGGATGTGGTTCTTTATTTTTAAAATTCAACCATAGAGTCTTGGGAAGTTTGTGCGTGTGTTTTCTTTTCCTTTCCTGTTAATGAGTTACTGTGCTTTTATCTTCTTTCTTTGCCCAAAAGGATATGTCTGATGCTTTGGCCTCTTTTCCATTTAGGTGATTGATTACAAAACTCAGCAAAGCAGACTCTTCCCTTTGCTGGCTTCTGCTTATGCTTTCAGATTTGTTGGTGAGTGGTTAAAATGGCTGTATACGGATGTGACCCAAAGATTGGGAGCCAAGGATTTTTCAACATTACCTGAGGCTCATGCATGCACCGCGGGTTTGAAGTCTTTGACTACTTCCGTAACTGCTGTATGTGATTACTACTGACCCCAGCACCTTGCTTAGCGTAAATATATCAATCACTTTTTCTTCAGTGTTTATTGTCTCTCACTCTCTCTCTCTCTCACACACACATGTGCGGGTGCGCGCAAACACATACATACACACCCCCACCACTCACCAATACACACGCATATTGCAAACCCATGCTTGCACACACACTTGTTCTGAAGACCAGGCTGAATGAGGTTTAAATGGGTCTTTAGTCTATTATTCCACCAATAGACAGTGATGTTGTAATTTTTATTCATTTTCATCTAGTTGTAGGCGGGTTTATCCACCATTGGTGGAAATTTGATCACTTCATATGGCTCATAGTGTTTTGAAAGTGTCTCCTTGTTGGATTGCCATCATGTGGTACCTTCGTGCCCGCATTTTAGTGACATGTAATTGCATTACTATAAAAATTCTTGTCTATCAGATGCATTTTAAGTTATCACTCCCTAATTATGATGCTTCCAACTGACATTGATTGCAGGATGGGATTGAAGAATGTCGGAAATTATGCGGTGGCCACGGTTACCTATGTAGCAGTGGGCTACCTGAGTTATTTGCTGTTTATGTCCCTGCCTGTACCTATGAAGGAGACAATTATGTTCTGCTTTTACAGGTATGTCGAAAAGAAATACTTTTGTTTCTCTTTTTGGTTTTATTATGGTATAACATATACATATGTAATGGAATCACTGGCCATTCAGCCTTAATTGTTTGTTTGCTTGGGCGGTGAAGAAGATGTGCCTTTGCATATGGCAGTAGATATTAGGCTTGCACATATATAAGTAGTTGAGGCGGTTTAATGATGCTTGTTTGTAATATATTCCAGATCTAAGTATATCTTCTAATTTTTCCAGGTTAATTTTGTCTGTTAAATGTGCCTTGGCCTTTTTTCTTCATATGGGTTCACCCAAACAGAAGAAAGATTTGGTTGGCCTTCCCAAACTCTGATTTGTGGACTTCAGCTAGGGATATCAAGTTCTTGACACTTAGTTTGCATTTTTTTTGAGTTTATGTCTGTCAGACTCTAAATAATGGCTTTTTCATGTGTAAAACTCTATCCACAAGCCATCTTGTTTTAAACGTATGGTTTTATTCATTTCTGTAGGATTTGGCTGCCAATGTGAGAATGAATCCAGTACTTATATCTTATCCAATGGGATGAAATGATGCTTGTGCTTCTCATGGAATTGAGTGGTTCTATAGTGCTTTGTCCTATATTTCTTAATCCTACAAATATATCCAGAAAGGGGAAGTAAATAATGAAGAGCATGATAATTTTTGCCACTTGGTTGTTTTTGGGATCAACTTTCTATTTCAATTTCTATTGGAGTTGTGATGATGGCTGCCCTCTTCTTTGTTTCCCCTGTTTATGATGTGGTGGATTTGCACCGAGAAAGAGATTGTGTTCATAACTCATACATATGACAAACGTATCCCATTGTCTTTGTTAGAAAAACCTACCCTGCCTTGACTAGTGTAATGTCCTTCCTGTTGTTCTAGAAGAGCTTTGAACTGTCCTCGTAGGTCAATATGTTTTCAAACCTGAGAGTTCAGATAGGCTTAAGTTGGGACAAAGATGCTGCATATATTGGTGGAGCACCTCACTACAAATCTGACGTGCATCAGTTATTGGGGAGGTTACTCAATGTCAGCTTGGGTCGGTCATAGTTACACATAAATGCTCGGTTCGATAGCATTATATTCTTCCAAGTTCAATCCATGTTTGCTTACATTCTAATTACTCCTATTGTAGGTTGCAAGATTTCTTATGAAGACTGTTTCTCAGCTGGGGTCTGGAAAGAAGCCTGTTGGAACAACAGCTTATATGGGGAGAGTAGAACAGTTGATGCAATGGCACTGCACTGTTCAAAGAGGTAGTAATGTTTTCGGGCCACTGAAAGTGGTCCTTCATCAAGCGTTCATATAGAGAAAGGTTGACAGAAACGTTAACTACCATTTATAAGGATAGATCTAAGCTTGACAATTATGCATTTACCCTACTCAGTTGGGTGGTTCTTATCGGTGCATGGAGAAATTTATCCTGGGATTGTGCCTTCGTTCTAGAGATGATGATTAGGAGTCATGATTAGCTTTACAAAAGTTGACCTTTGTGACTCTTTCTCATTCTAGTGTGTTTGCTCTACAGAGATTGGTAATTTATATTCCTTTTAATGTCCTGCAGCTGAGGATTGGTTAAAGCCCAATGTAATAGTAGATGCATTCGAAGCTAGGTCTGCTAGAATGTCTGTTGCCTGCGCTCAAAAACTTGCCGAGTTTGCCAATCCAGAAGAGGGTATGTCTTATTCTCCTTGATTAAAGAATATGCCAGATGCCTCCCCCTCCCCCTCCCCCCCCAGTTTCCCCTCACTCTCTGACCAATATATTTTGTCACCAGCATGATTTTATTGCTTTAAACATTCACTTCATTTTTCAAAATGTACTTTTGGTTGTTTGAATTTCTTACATCTGTTTCTATGCCTATGTCATAGTGTGGACTAGAGTTGACAAAGTATTTAGTGAGCTAAGGTGTTTACTTACTGTGTTCTTCACTTCAGGCTTTTTGGAGCTTTCGGCTGACTTAGTTGAGGCGGCAGTTGCTCATTGCGAATTAATTGTAGTTTCGAAGTAAGTTTCTTCCTCATTATCCTGGCACTTAAACATATATTGAATATGACAATGCAAATGAAAAATGCTGTTGACACAGGTGATTGACCCTTCAACTAATAATGTCTATCCGTCAGGAGCCTTTTGATTATCCAATAGTTAATGAACAACTATGTTCCGCTCTGTTATTGAGAAGTAGAACAAATGAGATTTCATCCCCCTACTTTTTCTGTGGAAGGCAGCAGCATTCTATACCATGATGCGCTAACTGATTCAGATACATGATTATTTATTTTCTGCTAATCTCATGATGGAAAAGAAATAGTGATCAATGGTGAAGCGGAATTTAGTTCTGATTGTCCTCTACCTTCCACTTCAGGTTCATTGAGAAACTTCAACAAGACATACCTGGAAAGGGAGTGAAAGAACAGTTGGAGATCCTCTGCAATGTATATGCTTTGTTTCTTCTTCACAAACATCAAGGTGATTTCCTCTCGACTGGCTGCATCACTCCCAAGCAAGCTGCACTTGCAAATGATCAGCTAAGATCTCTATATTCCCAGGTTTGTCCCAGACAATTGTGCTCCATTTTATTGGATTACTGATCCCTAAAAACTGCCAGTCTTCTAACTCTTTAACTTTATTCATGAATTCTTAGGTCCGTCCTAATGCAATTGCCCTTGTTGATGCATTTAATTACACTGACCATTATCTGGGCTCAATTCTCGGGAGATATGATGGTAATGTGTATCCAAAACTCTACGAGGAAGCATGGAAGGATCCTTTGAATGACTCTGTAGTGCCTGATGGCTACCAGGAATACGTCAAGCCTATGCTGAAGCAACAGCTCCGTAATGCTAGACTTTGAAGAATTTAAATTATGCGATTATTACGCACAGTTGAACATTTGTGTTTTAGTATCGGTAATGCTGTTGCTATCATCGCCACCAGAAAGAAAGGTGGTTGTTTGTGATTAATAAGAAGTTGCTTATGATTTTGAGCAAAATTGGCATAAGTAGAGCAATAATCGTGAAGCATTTGGGTACAAAAGAGGGGGGAGGGGAACAAAGACAGTGTGTTAGGGGATACAGGGTTAATGTACCTTTGACGGCTCGACCCTACATTACTTGACCTTTTTGTTTGTTGTTCTTGTCGGTTGAAATAAAGCCCTACACAGAAGCTTGTTTATTTCAGATATTGGGAGAAGAATCTTGTGGTTCTGGTGCTTTTTAAGATTATTCTCGTTCCAGATTTGCATTAGTTCGCTGGTTTATTTGAAATTTATATGATCAATTATAATTACTCAATACAAAAAAAAATATAATTCCTCATCTTGAAGTCTAGCATGAATAATTGGCCACAACCCATGGTTACATTGACACAAGTTGCTCTCTAATCAACCTTGTTATTGAAGACAAGCTTGAGACCCACCCCGTGGGGAGGTTCTCCTACACTGCCTCCAGCCTGTGCGGTGGGGTTAGGCTCACGGTAAAATCGTTCTCTTGGAATGGTCACCTCTCACGTTAAGTACCTCAGAGAGAGGATATAAATTTTGGCAACTTATGGGTCATTAGGGTCCCTATAAACTGAGTAATACCCTTAAAATCCGGTAATTCCAGAATTTCAAAAAAGGAAAAAAAATAGAAAATACCTAGACAATTTGATCTAAAAGCTATAAGAGACAATCTGTCCTGTAGGGTAAAATCTATAAGGTGGTGCGTACAGAACCGGTTCCATAGTTCTGTCCGCAGAAAGTCTGAAACTTGTACAGGAGCGTCAACTATGATAACATTAATTTTCTTTTTACTGTCGGAAAAATAAAAAAGTCGGCCTAAAGATTACTCTTGCCCCCACCAGGAAAATCGGGGCAGATATTCATCGTAGGTTTCAGAAAGGGAGAAAAGAAGGCGTTGAGGCCTTTTGAACACCACTGACCGATTTACGGAGAAATGCATTTAGGACCCTACGTTGTGAGGGTTTGAACATCTTTCTAGGCTTTTGTTGTGAGAAAGATGCTCCAGTGAGTCCAGTCCCTGCAATATGTCCTTCAATAATTAGAGGGAGAAGCCACACATTTTACATTGATGTGAGTGAGTGTGTCAATACATGTGTTTTAAATGTACACTGGTGCAACGTAAAGTTTAGCCCCATGACTCTCCTCCATATTACTCTTCATGAGGTGACTGATCAACCTTTTGGTCGGGGAAGACACTAATCCTCCAAAAGTACCAATAGTGCTGCATTTTGTATTCTATCCCGCAAATTATTGAAGGGAAATGTGGGAGAGACGCGAGTTTCTCACTTTCCTCTAATCATGCATGAAAGTACTGAAGCATCACCACGCGTTCATGGGTGCTGTCAGCTGTGACTTCCATGTGAACCACATTCAGGTCCCCTCACGGCCTCTCCCACCCGCCATCGGCTTCCAACAATTCCCAAGCCACTAGACAACCCGTCAGGCGCCACCCTGCAGCCACCGGCGGCCCCTCATAAATCAAGGACTTGCCCCAAAAATCCCATATTCCCCTAGCTAATAATGGCAACTGGCACCAACCATTTGCTAACGCCGTAGCAGCACTATGCCCACCCTGCCCAACTCTTCAATGAGGAGACCTACAAATTGACTCCTTTAAATAATTAGAAAAGACAATACAGATATAAATATTAGTGTGCCAAACAATGTAATTGTAAGCTACTGAAGTACTAGCCCAACCACTCGATTTCTTAATGCAACTTACTTCATTGGGCACCGAAACATTAAAGATTAATAATATTGAGTGCTCTTAGCCCAATGAAGGTACTTTCAAAGCAAGGTGGTCCTCGCCTTCAAGAAGTAAGTAGATGTTTTGAGATTGAAAGACGACCTATTAATGCATGTTTAGAGGTTTTCAGATTATGATAAAATAAGTAATTAATGTATTGCTTAAATTATTAATATATTATATCCAATAGTCTTAAATGGGATATAAAGTTCACTCTCTGACAGAAGAAGAAAAAAATATATTTTATGGTTGCTTCATGGCAGCAAAATATCTGCATTGATCTTCTGTTCCCTTCAATTTAATCGTGTGTTTTTATAAATATATATCTCAATCCTCTCTAAGATTTGACTTGAGGACTGCATGAGGTTCACTCACCCTACTCTAGGGCTGAAAAATCGGAATGCGGTCCGGACCGCATTCCGGTCCTAGTATATTAAAGGACCGGACTGAACCACTTATAAGTGGTCCGGTCCGGTCCGGTTTCACTAAATGCGGTCCGGTTAAGTGGTTCGGACCGGTTTAATTTTTTTTTCAATTTTTTTATTTTTTTTAAAAAATTTCAAAATTTTTTTTATGTTAATTTCAAAGGGGAAGTGTATATAAAAATGTTAAATTTTAGTTTAGATTAAAATTAAACGTTTTATGTTTATAATTTGTATTAAAAATTATAAAAAAAAATATATTTTTTATTTTTTTAATAAATGCGGTCCGGTCCGATCCGGTCCGGACCGCATTTATTAAAAAGGAGGACCGGACCGAATTTTAAGAAAAATGACCGGACCGTAAATCTGGTCTGATTTTTCGGTCCGGTCCGATCTGCGGTCCGGTTGTGTTCACCCCTACCCTACTCAAACCTTTATTAGGTGAGTCAAAAGCTATATGAGTATATGGACCCCCGTCTTGACAGGAAATTAATTTCTGAATAAATAACTTGAAAAATGATTGTTCGATTTTTGCTGACCAAGTACATAATAAGATGTCTTTCTAATAATTAATTGACTTTGAGGGACGAAGTGAAATAAAATTCCATTTTGGTGGTAAATAACTTTGGGCAAAATCGATCCACATATATATATATATATATATATATATACATGAACAAAATCGTTTAACACAGAAGAAAACCTAGAAGGAGGTACGTACCTGCAAGTCAAACCAAAAGAAAATTCATTACAATCACATGCAGCCAAAAGTTATAACGTCGTTTAAATGAAAATTGTTTCCCAACTAAACATATTTTAAAGACCATTTAAATAAGAATTAGTGATATTGTTAGACGTACGATTATTGATGCATCAAAGACTTTACTTTTAAGATATCTGCAATAGGAGCAATATTATGGGGTCCAATTACTCATCAACAGATAAAACTTCCACGCAATTACAAAGTGGAAACACCACAACATTTTCTATGTAATTTGAATTAAATCAGAGACATATATATGACTAAGTAATATCTTCTATATATTTAAGGAACTAATCAGACAATATTCGGGTGCGTGGCATTGGAATATTACACCTTGGAGCGACGGTCGGAGACTCTCCAAACTCCCTAAAGAGATTAAGATCATGTAGGGCAGACAGTATAAATTATGGCTGTCCAATGACCGGTCCGATCCGGCCGGCCAAATCGAAAATTGAGTAGAGTAAACATACCGGACCAGTCATTCTAATGGAACCAGTCTCATCCGGTCTTCGGTTTCACCGGTCCGGGTTGGCCGGTTTGGGCCATTACATTTTGGGCATTTTTTGGTTTGGGCCTCTTAGCATTTTTATTTATTTAGGCATTTTTTGAGGTTTTATTTTGGACTTTTTGGGACATTTTTTGGGTTTATTTACATCAATTTTTGAGGTTTATTTTGGAAATTTTTTGGCCTACATTTCAACCAAATTTTGTAAAAGTTGTTACATTTGATTTGAAGAAAATACTAAGCTCTAATTAAAGAGTTCTAAATCCTAGTTTTTTAAGATAATAAAGCATACATATTAAACTTTAAAGCATACATTTAAAATCAACAAAACAAATAGACATTACAATATAAAGGAAATCTAAAATAAAAGTATCAAATAGAATTGCAAGTAAAACTAATTAGTAATTACTAACTACACTACTCTATTACAAGTCATAACAAACAACAAAATAATCAAATCAACAAACTAAAAGTATAATTAATAATACATGTCATTAAAATATCCATTAATGTGTCCACTGTCCGGTTGTGAATTGTTCATCTCCCATGAAAGTTGTAAAAGGAAAAAAAAACTTACCATGAAATCAAATATAGTGGCCATTATTATAAACTAATAAACAATATAGTGGACATTATTATAAAAAAGAGATAAAAACTTAAGGGTCGAGGTACCAATTCTATTATTGTCACAAAGATACTCTTTCTTACAGTAATTACAATAACACATGGGATAATTGGGATCACAATCTGTCTTCTTTGTCATGTGATCTCATACCAAAGATGATTTACGTTTGGGAGGGCGACTTTGGTTGGAACGAGTACAAGTAGGACTAATGACATCTTGGCCAGACTCTAAATCAATTACATGAGACATATTATTAGACGGTGCTCTCTGGCCCTCTATAGTTGGTTTAGATTTATTATCCATCTAGCAAAGATGAACAAACAATGCATCAAAATAAATACTTCAATGTCACAATATACTAAATTACTAATACCTAAATGTGATATACTAAGCAAGCAAATATCAACACAATTTCACAAACAAATCAATTTTCAATAATCCAATCAAGCTCATCCTCCACATTTTCACAAACATCAAATCCTTCAATCAAGTTCATCCTCCACAGTTTCACAACCTAACATATACTCTAAAATACTAAATTAACTAATGAATTATAATAAATAATTAACTAAATAAGTGGACAAATTTTTAACTCAATGCAATGCAATCCACAGTTTCAAAACTCACAATCTCGTAACCTACACTAAAAAAATTAAATAGTAAATACAAACTAATTAACTAGATATTGAAATTTGAATGTACTGAATACTGATGTTATAAAAAAAAAGGAAAATGCATAACTTAACCTTACAGACGGCTGTAAGGTGGTGGAGGGAGGGACGCACAGGGAGGGGAGGCCGTGAGGGAGGAGGGGGAGGCGGCAGGGAGGGGGAAATTAAGATTTTTTGAATTTGGGGGGCACGGGAAAGAGAATGGGGGCTGAGGGGGCACAGAAAAGACTCGAAAGAGAAGGGAAAGAGAAGGGGGCGCGGGGAGGAAGTCTTCTTTTTCCTAAACACGCGTTTTGCATTTTTTTTTACCGAGTCTGGACCTGTTTGGAGTGGTATACTCCGGTCCAGGTCCGATTTTTCATATAAATAACCCGGAACAGGACCGGAGTACACCGGTTTATCGGACCAGTACTTCCGGTTTCAAAAATTGTTACCGGTTTTGGTCAAAACCGGTCTGGTCTGGTCGGGGTTTTGGTCAGCCCTAGTATAAATCATACATATTAATTATCACCAGCTACTTAATTATTCTTCATATATATCAGACAAGTATAAGGTGGTTTGAATCAATTACCATACATATATATATATAGTCGGTGTAATAACATTCATGAGGATATATATAGACCGTCGGCTAGCTGCTAGAGTACTATACAATTAATTAATTACAGCATCGGTCCTACTGTCAGCAACTTGATTTTCTTCAAATAAATTATCATCTAACACAATCTAGCCATATAATAGCTAGCCCCCACAAGACAATTCCTTGACACCTGATCTAGTCCCAATTAACCAACGCCACGCGAGAGCGCCATGGTAGCTCATGCCAGATACCTAATCAATAATAGGCGTAGACTTTGGTCATATTCATTCGTTTTTTATGTGTTCCTTTGGCTTGATCTCTATCGATCGAGGGTACGTCCACGAACACCAATTATTAAAACGTGAAAAGAATATATAAGTATATATGTAAGATATAGTAGAATATATCCGAATCTTTCTTTATTCAAGTACATTAATCATTAAACATTTGGCCCACACGCGATGCGGATTTTTTAGGACTTAAGACACATATAGTGGGCTTAAGTAAACTATGCTTGGTACGTAGTTTGTGTACACAACAGTTCACATCAACAAAGAGAAACCACTCATGCGAAGAAAAGCTTAAAAATTAAGCACGAAAAATGATAATTTGTCCCTTGTGTCAATAAGAGGAAGGATAACATGTCATGCACATATATATATATATATATTAAAAAATGGCCAAAGTTGCCTCAATTATCATGACTTAAATTCACATATTTAAGACTGCTTGTCTCGTCGTAAACAAGATTGTTACATTAGTTGTTTTTAATTCATATAAAACTGATATTATAAATTAAATTTACTATTCATATAAAATTATAAAAAATGTAACATATATCAAATATTGTGAAAAAATACTTTCTCTAAATATATTTTAAGGTAGCAATTATTATATTTTTCTGAAACAAAATTCTCTTGAAATAAAATCTGTTGTAAGGTTATATACGGCAGGGTGGTAAATGTGTCATATCATGATTTGCCCGCCTTTCCTCCACCATGTATTTTCTTATATCCTACACAACAATTGCGACAAAAAGTGAGTTGGGAAATTCTTTTTAATAAAAAGGCTTATTGATATTTGGCATACATCTCTTTAATGGGACCTGAGGGATGGGCCAAGAAACAAAGGGACTGTGAAAGATGCTGACAAAAACCATGCATCATCTTGGGGCTTAGAAAAATAACCCAAGATTTCACCCGTGGCCCCACGTCTTTAAATGTACTCCTTTATGATTGTAGTGCGCGACAGGATGGGAGAAGCTTCACCTATATTATACGCCCTGCCTACCCCATTTTCTCCTACTAACCCAGAGCCTCCCTAACTCCTCCTTCCCCATGGAAGAGACCAGAGCTTTAGATTATAAGGCTCAAACAACCTCTACATCTTCCTCTTCAAACACAATATCCTCGTCTTCAAACAACTCTACTACAACCACCCCATCCTCTTGCTCTTCATTCCCTTCTCCAACAACATCAGCTGACGAATTCACTGCTCAACAAAGTTCTAAGAGAGTTGGGGAAGCCAAAAATGGGAATGAAAGTAAGAAAAAGCCAAAGAGTGGGGATGATGGGAAGCACCCGACGTATAGAGGAGTAAGAATACGTCAATGGGGCAAGTGGGTATCAGAGATCAGGGAACCAAGGAAGAAATCAAGAATTTGGCTAGGGACATTTCCTACCCCAGAAATGGCGGCTCGAGCTCATGACGTAGCGGCTATTGCAATCAAAGGCAAGTCGGCTTATCTCAATTTCCCTGAGCTGGCTGAAGAACTACCCCGACCCGCTAGCTCATCTCCCAAGGATATCCAATCTGCTGCAGCCAAAGCAGCAGCCATGAACTTCCCCAAAAGCCACGAAGCTGAAGCCGAGCAGAGCGAATCCATGCTGATGGCTCCCCACTCTCCGAGTTCAACCATGGCCTCTCATGACACCCAAGACTCATTTACTTCACCTTTAACGGATAACGACGACGCCTTCTTCGACCTTCCCGATCTCTTGCTCGCTGTGGATAATCGGACGGATGAGTACTGCTACTCATCGACATGGCTGCTGACTGAAGCTGAGCCTGTTGATATCTGTTTCCGGCTTGAGGAGCCCTTTCTATGGGGGTACTGTTAGGGAGAACACGCCTATCAATGCTTCCCCCTTCACTTGTCCAAGTTTTCAGAATTGCAGTCAATGAAGTTGTTGATTCTCCAAGGTTTGGCTCATGCCCGAGTGAGGAAGTAATTCTAAGCAAGAATCTGCAGGTTTGGGTTGGTGTGTTTTCTACCTAAAGTCGCATCTTTGGGTTTACGATTTGACACGGGACGTGTTTGCCCGGTGGTTAGTCATGGCTAGCTCTTTTATTAGATTGCACCATGACAATTAGTCTCAACCTCCACCTCCTTTTCCTGTATAATGAACGTTGTAAATATAAATGACAAGTTTGATTTCAGCAATAATGGTATATTGGGACAGAACTCTACTATTTATGGCCCTTTTTGTGATAGAATAAATAAAAATTGGAGGTTTTCACTGGATTCATTATTGCATTCAACTATAAAAGTACACACCTAGCAGGAAAAAAAAACCCCTTGAGAAACCAATTTGGATGCATAACTTCTCATAGATACATCATTTGGCCGTGACTATAGCATGACGGCTTCCTCGTTCCTGTACACTTTATACTGTTTCTGATATAGAATATGAAGAAGCATCTGGGTGAAATATCTTTGCATGTTCTTAATTTTTCTGGGCAAGTATATATTAATGTTGCTTGCCTGCTTCATCTGGATAAAGATGGTAGTGTTTAGATAATTTAAAATAATATAAAGCACCCTTAATTAATAACACTTTAGCAAAGCACCTAAGAGAGAATGTGCTTTATAAACGTATGTTTCCTTACATACAAGCAACCGGTACAAATGGAGTGTAAATTCTCTTCCTGTGCCTGGTTGACTAGGACTCTATTATGTCGCGTCACCCAGTCATGTATTAATATATTTTTCACTCCTCAATTTATCAAGGTTTAACACAATATTGTACCATCTAACTATGTTTCAATTTTTTAAAATAAAATAACGATAATATTCTTGATTCTTTTTACATATATTAAAGATATTATTGTCAATTTATTAAGTTCTAAGATATATTATTATCAAAAAAAATACAAAGTGTCTAATATTAATAATTAGATGATCATTTGTGTTAAAATTCATAATTTATAATATAACGTGTCAAAGTCTTAGTAATATATGAGTAAAAAGTGTATTTGTCCCTATATATATTTTTTAAATTCACTTCCAATTATTACATAACCTTTGACAGGCAAACTTACCAATAATAATAAAAAAAATTGACTTGACTATAAAATTTGAAAGCTCCATTTTTATTTTTTGAGTTTATGATAGCATAGACGTGGATGAGACTATGCTAGCTAGTTCTAAAAAACACTCCTAATTACCACTAGGCTAGACCCCTCCAGGCAAGATTTAATTAATTTATTGTGTATACTAATACCCTGCCGACTGCCAAATGTGAATTTTTTTTTTCCTGTATTTCTCTTTCTCTTTCGTTCCTTTTTCTTTTCTAATTCTGTAAGCCTGTGCTTTTTCTTTTGTTTTTTTCTCTCGACTTTCTTTTGTCATGTTTTTCATTTTTTAATTGGTGAGCGTTTGGTCTTAATCAAGAGGGCTATGAGCCTATGACCTCTGGTGAGAGGGATAGGCGGTCCCTTTAGTTGATGTTTGACCCTAAAACTATTAGGGTATTAAAAATATTAGTGTTTGCACCAATCAATTAAGCAAAAATCTCTCCTCCTGAAATTATCTATAGTCAAAAGTCTTTTATGAGCCGCTTCTCACACAAAGAATGAGACTCTCATAGTAACAAGGGACCTCCAACTCTGCCTCCACAAAAAAGACATAACGGAGCTAAAAGAAAGAAGCTCATAGAACGATTTCACCAAAAAGATGTCATTATTGGTGCCCATCCAGCGCAACTTATCTTCGACCACACTCCTGAAGGGCTTGGAATAAAAAAAAAAAGAGTAGAAAGACGAGTAAAACTCAACTTTCCAATCATTCGCAGCCCTAAAAAACTGAACATTCCAAGCTCTCAAACTAGAATTCTCTTCCCAATTATCCGTCACCCAAGCATCCTTATTACTAGCGATAGAAAAGAGGGACGAGAAGATATTCCTTAAGGGTCTCTCCTCGGCACACCAAAGGTCACTCCAAAAGCGAACTCTGTTACCACGACCCATCTCAAACCTGATCAAGTGGCTAAAAGAATCCCACCCTTGGCTAATAAACCTCCTACGACCAACTCCATAAACACCTCTCCTAGGAAAGGTTCTCCACCCACCCAACGCACTCCCGAACTTCTCCACTATAACATTCCGCCACAAGCTGTTACTTTCGAAAGAAAAGTGCCATAACCACTTCCCAAGCAAAGCCTTATTGAAAGTGATTAAGCGTCTAATACCCAACCCTCCTTGTCTTATAGGGCAACACACTTTCTCCCATTTAAGCAAGTGAAACTTATGCTCTGACGCATTGCTACCCTAAAAAAAATCTCTTTGCAACTTCTCCAATCTACAAGCCAAGGCTGAAGGGATGGGAAACAGAGACAAGAAATAAGTTGGGAGATTAGCAAGAGTGAACTTGATCAAAGTAACTCTACCACCTTTCGAAAGATAGCTCTTCTTCCAGCCAGACAACCTCTTTTATGTTCTCTCAATAATGTCATTACAAATATTAATGCTTTTAAAAGCGAGCTCCTAAAGGGAGGCCAAGATAATTGATAGGTAGAGAAGCAACCTTACAGCCCAGAATATCGGCTAGAACTTGGACATTGCCCACCTCTCCAATGTGAATAGCCTTATATTTCGAGAGATTAATCTTGAGGTCGGACATCGCTTCAAAACAAAGCAAAAGACATCGGAGGTGACGAAACTGGCTCTCCTCAGTCCCACACAAAATAAGAGTGTCATCTGCAAAGAGCAAATGAGAGATACTCACCCCACCACTGCCAATCGTGAAACCCTCAATGGATCCCACCTCAACCAACCTATTCAGCATCCTACTAAGGGCTTCCATGACAATAACAAATAAAAAGAGCGAGAATGGGTCGCCTTGGCGCAAACCGCGGAAACCACTAAAGAATCCCTTAGGAGACCCATTCATCATCACCGAATATCTAGGAGAAGAAATACAAAACTACATTCATCTACACCACTTATTTCCAAAGCCACACTTCTGCAACAAGTAAAGGAGGAAACTCCAGTTGACATGATCATAAGCCTTATGGATATCGAGCTTGCACAACATGTCAGGCAAATTAGAGTGCAGCCTAGAGTCAATGCACTCGCTCGCAATCAGAACCGAATACAAAATACGTCTATACTCACAAAAGTATTCTGAGAAAGTGAAATAATAGTGTCCTTATATTCCCAAGAAAAAGAACATAAAAAGAAAAAGAAAAGAAAGTGTTATATGGACATCACTGTCAATAATTTCGACAACTTTTTCTCTGCAATTTTTGTAATATTCTCTTCCATACGGCTTCAGCTCTAGCTGACACCCTCATGAGCGGAGTGCGGGGCGGCTACTAGGCATTGGTATCTACAGCTGGCAAAAGGTCAAAAGTAATAAAACAGTGTTAATTAGACGAAGAAGAAGACGACTTATACGTACCGGATAAATCAACCATTTTTTACAGAGAATTTTCCATAAGTAATAAGTCTTCTTTCTCCTAATGCATAAACTAAAAGCTTTAATATAAGCATAAATATTATTCAAATACATGGCAAGAAATGAATTCACATGGCTAAGGTTATGTTTGTGCTGAAATTTTTTTGGTATTGGGTTTAGTAAAAAAGTGAAGAAAGAGGTAATTTTTTATATTTTTGTAATTTTTTATATTTTTTTATGGGAGAGAGAGATTATATTGTAGTATTTTATTGTGAGTTGATGAAATATTTTGTAAAATTTTTGGTGCAAACGCACCCTAAATATCAGAGTTTGTGGACAGTATGCGGTTGATATTATTATAAAATAGATTGGTTCCGATCTTTATCAAACACCAAATTCAAGCCATTCATGAGTAGCTATACTAAGTTATAATTTATTTTTAATATGAGATATTGTCAAGATCTCAGAAGATTTTAAGTTAAATGTAAAAATATTAGTGCTATTATTTTTTATATTTTCTCTATTAATTGAAAATTTTAATTTTTAATATAAAATTATAATATAAAATACAGCTAAACATTTATTATACAATAAATATAAATCTTCTAAATCCAACTATTTATCTCTATATCTCTATTATTTATCTTATTCCAAACGTGATAAAAAATAGGGATACTGAAAGATAACTTGAAAAACACTAACAAAAAAAAAACAAGAAGTGAAAGTTTGAGGCTATAGAAACAACTTGGAACACGAACAACTTTGTCAAGAACATCCAATTAAGCGCGCAGGTCACTTTCTGTTGTTGTCACTGTCGTAATTAAAGCCATATGCAATTGATATTGCCTACAAAACTAAAACACGTAAACTGTAAAGTGACAGCCATGCATGTAGAAAATAATGGTCCTAGCTAGGATGTGATGGAGAATCCTATGTTAATACAACATGCACGGTGCATTAACGAGGATGTCAGGGAGCAGGATCATGATTTGCTTAGGTTTTAGGAGAATAAAATAGTAAATTGGAATTGCATTTGATGGAGACGGACTAAACCGTGGGGAGAAATGCATGCATGGTTCCTCTCCAAAAACAAAAACTTAAACCCCGCATGACTAGCTACTTCGTAGAACGTGGTGCAATATGATTAGCAAATTAACAGAATTGGGTTGGTAAGAATGTGATTAATTTATTTAATATATAATATCGAAGAAATTCCACGACTCACAGTCGCTGATCTGACAAAAAGGAAGACCAGTACTCAATAGGTGAAGTCTAGCTAGCGAGCATTGAAGGTTCATTGAATTGGTCCACGTCGCGAGGATCCTCTACTAGCTGGCCGCGAATGAATTTTTTACTCTTTATGGGTGTAGAAATAGTACTGAGTTTTCGCGAGATCTTTTAGTTTTTTCTTCTTTCGTTGGGTCCATTAATCGGCCTAATTATTGACAAGATCATACTAATTGCGTCTTAGGCTGCGTCTGTGTTGTAAAATTTTATACCTTCTAAAATTTTAACACAATAAAATATTACAATATAATTTTTTTCTTTCCCATCAAATCATTATTTTTCACTACAAAATATAAAAATTTAATTCTCTCTTCACTTTTTTACTAAACCCAAACACTAAAATTTTACAAAACAAACTCACCATCAGTGGAGTAGTACTAGTACTACCATATAGAGACTAGACGAGGAACAATTATGGATAAGTTTCACATTTTAGTTTTAATTTTTGCCCCACTTTTTTTTATTAAAATTTTCCTTTGAGGCTTGTATTAGAGAGACATATAATGGCCGACACAAAGGTTAAAAAAGAGTCAGTGTGGAATATAAGAGAAAATGGCAAATCTTTGGCTTTCTTTGAGTTGGAAACAAATGCATGCAATGCTTTTCTTTCTTTTTTTTAGGTTCATGTAATGTTTTCATCCAAATGATTAAGGGTATGTTTGTTTCCTCAACAACTTGGGGCATAAAAATTTCCAGCAAAACAAACATACTCTAACATTTTTAACTTTTACACATACACTTTACTTTTCACAAACCTCAGTAAATCTCAATAAAGTAAAGATTCTCAAAATTTCGAAAATATTCCTTAACATTTTGACAAACAAACATACCCTAAGATACTTATATGCTTTTTTCATGCAAATCTAGTCCTGTGTTGCATTTCAGCTTCCAAGTTCTTCTTTCTGTCAGACAGAGAGAGAGAGGGGGGGGATTTCTCTTGATGATCTTGTTGTCTTAGGAAAAGATGGGCATTAAAGCACTTGTTTGAACCCTAAATAATTGGCCCCAATAATTTTGGGTTAATATTAAAAAAATTATCAAATAATTTTTTATTAGTATAATATTTATTAAAAATATTCTCTCTTCACTTTTTCACCATATCTCATAAAATATCTTTATTTTTTCATAAACAATAATATTTCACAAACTCCAATACCTAAAATTTTCACACTCAAACAACACCTTTATTCCAACGTTCTTGACCAGCAGGATGGACTACATAAGGCAAGAAGTGCACGTGGCACGAGCCAATTGCCGATCGAGATAGCTCTGTGAGGACTATTTGTACATTGTACTTGCCCAAATATAGGACAAAGGTAGCTGTGTACGTGGTGTTTTATTTGGATTTTTTTAGGAAGTTGAAGTGGCCCTTACTTATTCATAGATATTGAATCATTATATTTTTCTCAAGAAAAAACTTTTGAACCAAATTTTTTTTTTAGCATATCTCTAAGACAAAACTGTTGGCGACGTGCGTTGTATTATTCTGCCATAATTTTCAAGTTAGTAGCCACTTCTTACGTATAAGTATTTTCATTTTAAGGGTGCGTTTATCCCCTCTAAAATTTTAACACAATTAAATATTACAATATAATCTCTCTCTTCCCATCAAATCATTACTATTTACTACAAAAATATAAAAAATTACCTCTCTCTTCACTTTTTCACTAAACCTAATACCTAAAATTTTAACAACACTAAAATTTTACAACACAAACACAACCTAAGTGTTACGAATTATATAAGTCTATGCGTGGCCTCTGTTTATGCCATAACATATATATATATATAAGACAAGTTGGTGATGCTACTTTTTGTCTAGTATAATTATGTTGGAGTTCTAAAGTGTCATTCCTTGTGAGCGCTCTTAGAACATGCTCACTGAGTGCGATGTTGAATGTCATAAAAAATTTGAGTGACGCTCTCTTGACATCAATTGAGTTTGGGAAGAATGACGGCTCAACGGTTCGAACAAGTATTATCAAAGCTAGGAGGTCATGGGTTCCAATCGCGGGGGCATTATCATGAGGTAGAGATTACTGGAGTTCTACAATGTCGTTCCCTGCGAGTTCTCTTAGAACAGGTGCACTGAATACTATATCGAATGTCATATATAAAAAACTTGAATGAAGCTTTATTAACACTAATTGATTTTGAGATAAACGACAGCTCAACAACTCAATAAATTAAATTAATCACATGCCAAAATTGTGGAACTTGGCGACTTGGGAATGCAAACAGAATAATTGTCGATTGATCGAGGTTATACGCATGCACATAATCAACTTGCTTACTAATCGGTCGTACGTGTTCATTTTGAAACATTATCCAATTTTCGTTTCAAGGTCTAGTTCTTTTCATGTGGCTTCGTGAGGCCATTATTCATCATGTGTCAGGTCGTAGTTCTTAGCTATATAGGGACATAAACCCACATACAAAGTCATGTCTACAAACTTTTAACATTAAATGTACGTAAGTTTATAAGACTTATGATCGGTACAGGTGTAGATTTGGCTCGATATTTGCTTTGACTAGTTGTAGTCATCTCAAACCCCGGTTATGCAGTCATGCTCTATATATACTTGTATAACATGTTTGGTCCTTAATGTTTTCCACTCTTAACGATTTTGCTTCCACAAATTTATTAACTTATAACAAGGTGGATATATAATTAATTAGTATGCCAATTTTCTTTTTCCAAAGCTGATCTATATAAGGAGAATCAAATCTCTAAACCCAATCATATATAAGAAGCTAATTATTATTCCCTCCCAATTCTCTAACCCATGATTGCCCCTTTTTTTGTCTTTTTTTATTGGGTATATATGTAAAAGTTGGACCCATAACGTCATGATGGAAGCAAGAAGATATTTGTTAATTTGTTTCACAAATTTACTACATATCTTATATATTTTATTGATAAAGGACACGAACGCGATGCACGCATAAGATCATATCGATTACTCACCAGTCCAAAACCTCATTATTAAGTAATCACTCCAATTGTATATGCATGTGTAAGAGAAAGAACTAGATAGAGTCATATATAGAACCATAGAAAAAAAAAGGAGAGAGAACCTAACTTTATTCGCATGTATCTTTTTTTTTCTCTTGGCTTTATTTGCATGTGGTTGAGTTAACTAATGGTGATAAAAGATGTTTGATTGCTTTACATCTCAAAATTTCAGACTTATTTAAAAAATTATAAAATAATCACTTTCCTCCATTAAATAATTTTTTATTATAATATTAATTTAAATATTCCCTTTCTTTACTTTTTTTACTAATTATTATAAAATTATCTTCATTTTTTCACCAACTTCCGTGTCTTATAATTTTCACTTACTCCAAAATTTTGACAAAGGTTGTTTGGAATAAAGATACAATCCATAAAGACAACTCCCTAAGTCCTGTAAAATATAAATAAGCCAATAACATCCAATGGAATCTCTAATTACAAAGAAAAAAGCCATATTTTGTGATATTAATTGACACAGACACCAATAATTGTCCTACAATGTTCCTCTAAACTAACTTCATGAGCAATAAAAAGATTGGCTGCGAAGTAGGTTTTGTCATCTCATTCCCTGGTAGAGAAAGAACACATCGTACGTCAAAAACGGTATAATTAATGTCCATATATTAAGGAACTATATATCAATTTGTCTCCCATATGTAGATCACTGGTACCACTTTAATTAAAAAGGCGGAATATTGTTCTTCTCTAACAAAAAGGAAAAGGAAGACTAGCTATACATGCTAAAAAGGAAAATAATGGAAAAAAGAAAAAGAAAAAAGGAACGATAAAGAAGAGAAATGAAACGACGTGCCTCACAAACTAGAATCCTAATTATTGCAGGGAACTTACAGAGATTTGGTCCGAGGAGTGAAAGCTAGGGAACTTCAACAGTGGTCAATGTTCTGCAGGAGTAACAAATCAAACTGAGGTTACAAGCTGTCCGTGTGGAATATTTCCTTTGGGTAATAATTAATTAGGAAAGTCAAAAAAAGGTGACAAGTTATTATGAGCACAACAGGAATATGAGACTCGAAAGTGAAAAGCTATGGGCAGTGATTTTAATTATAGCTGAACATAACTTATGAGAGGCCTACAAGTTTCCAGATAGTAGCGGTTGATGACTTCGATCGGCTGGTAGATAGCATCATAGCAGAGCATGCAGTGGTATTGTGACAATAAAGAAGAGAAATGAAACGACGTGCCTCACAAGCTAGAATCCTAATTATTGCAGGGTTAAAGAGATTTGGTCCGAGGAGTGAACGCTAGGGAACTTCAACAGTGGGTCAATGTTCTGCAGAAGTAACCAATTACACTGAGGTTACAAGCTGTCCGTGTGGAATATTTCCTTTGGGTAATAATTAATTAGGAAAGTCAAAAAAAGGTGACAAGTTGAGCACAACAGGAATACGAGACTCGAAAGTGAAAAGCTATGGAAGTGATTTTAATTATAGCTGAACACAACTTATGAGAGGCCCACAACTTTCCAGATAGTAGCGGTTGATGACTTCGATCGGCTGGTAGATAGCAGAGCATGCAGTGGTACTGTGTCAACCACGTTATGTGTGGCCACTATAATTTTTGGTATTGGGTTTAATAATAATATTGAATTTAGTGAAAAAGTGAAGAGAGAGTTAATTTTTTATATTTTTTGCAGTGAAAAATTATGATTTGATGGGAGAAAGAGAGATTATATTGTAGTATTTTATTGTGAGTTGTTGAAAAATTTTATAAAATTTTTCGTGCAAAGAGAGTCTTAGAGAGCATGGCCTTCCGTGACAAAAGCCAATAGAAAGGGCTTCTACAAGTGTCCCCTTTTGGGCTGCAGTTTGTTGTGACATGGCTGAAGAAGTACAGTCCTACTAGAGTTGCCGAAAGGGCAATCTCTTTAACCTACCATATTACCATACGCATTGCACAATTCTGTATGATACCGTGATAGTGATTCTACTCTATATAATTTTGTCATTTATATGTGAGGAATGGTTGGAATTCAACAATAGTTCTCTGTGCGCGCTCTCAGAATAGACACGATAAGTGCGATGTGGAATATCATAAAAAATTTTGAATTATATTCTTTTGATACTAATTAATTTTGAAAGTAATGATCAACAGAGTTAAATTCTACCATTCGGCTTGACTCGCTAATTAAGCAAACAAAATTCTCTCTTTCTTTTTCCAAACATATCTCCCCTCGTTTCTTCTTTCCCCTGATATTTTCTCCCCTCGAATCTCTCTTCTACCTGAACCACTTATTCTTTCTCGACACACTTCGAAACCTTCTCGGATCCCGTTGAATTAGACACGTCAGAGAATTTTGGTCCTTGCATAGGGCAGTAGCCGGAAGGAGAAAACAAGAGAAGAAGAAGACGTTTCCTAAAGAAAAAGAGGATAATTGGTGTTGGTAAAGACGAGAGAGAGAGAGAGAGTGGTGTAATAAAAGTGAGGACAAAAATTGGCTCTATCGAGGACAGCCGAGCCAATCTTTGTATGACATCATTAAATGGCTAAATTTTACCCTTTGCACCAAATCAAAACCGTACAGACTTTCTTTGGCCGGAATCTTTTCCCGGTAAATACATGCTCCTTCCCATGTACGAAGGACGTTAAAAAAGGGATCCCCTTGTATGATGTGCATCTTCCTGTCCTCAGAGAAGCCATTGAGTAGCTAGCCCCTAGCCCAGGGCCTGCAATATAGAGAGGGGCTTAATAATGATGTAGGTGTAAGTAACATCTCTGTCTGCGTAAAGTGACCCGTCCATCAATATTGTCAAGCCACACGGTCCCTATTCAATGGGTAGAGTACGGAGTCCAAAAAACATCACCAACGTAGGACCACGACGTATTACGACTACCTTAGCAATTTCAATTTAATGGACCACTATATGTGTGGCATGAATAATTTGCCGCGTGCCCTGTTTGTTGTGAGCGTGATGTATATGCCTTTGGGACCCCGCCTCTCTCCATCTCTCTTTCTCTCCAGTCACTTATTGTGCTTTCCATAAATGGTGCGGTACCCTCTTCCAATTCATTCTGTGTCATGGTTTAAGAAGTTAAAAAGGGGGAAAATCGCTTTAAAAATGCATCAAGCGTAGTGCAACCCATTTGTCGTACAGGGCAGCCTCCGGCCCTCCACTACTCAAATTATTGCGGATTGCGGCCTAATTCTTGAAACTAATTGGGCCTACTTCAAGGCAGAAATAACCCAGCTAGTGAACCTCGGGGAAAGTAGAAGATGGAACTCTTCCAGCCCACTTTGGCCATAGTGGGCCGAACTTATGGGCAAAGTAATAACCATCTAATCAAGAAGAGGGCCGATACCCTTTTTTTAGAGAACAAAACCGACTCATTTTATTGGGCCTTTACCAAAAAAGTATAACCTAAAAACAGATGGTGGACTGTATTTGTTTATTAAAATTTTAACATAATAAAATAATTAAAATATAATATTTCTCTATCAAATCATTATTTTTCATTTAAAAAAATATAAAAAATTCATTCAAATCGTCTCACTTCACTTTTTCATCAATTTCAATATCCTAAAATTTTAATCTCACAAAATTTTAACACTTAACCTTATTATCATTCCCTTACAATTAATTAATAACCAGGGGGTAAAACAAAGTTGCCTTTGCTGTTCATGTTCTTTAGATAAATTGGTTTGACATTATCAAGCTGTCGCTATTGGCTAAGAAGTAAGGTTAGCACCTCTTCTCGAGCATTCAGTAGTTGTCTGTCTATTCACATAATCGTAAAGGTCAAAAAAAAAAGTTGGCTATCGGGATAGGGATGTGATTTCTCTCTTTCTTTATTTTTCTACTACGACAAAAATACATCCACATATTCTTAACACTTGGTGTAAGAAGATACCTAGCACTAGATTTGAGAGCATACAGATTGGATTGATAACATGCATGTCTAAGTATAAACCATTTCAAAGCTCTACTCCACTCCATGCCTCTTGGTCTCTTGTATCGGGTTTAATCCACCCTAGCTCTCTTTTATTTTATGAAGAGTTTAATAGGGGTTGTTCTGGCTATCGAACCTCAAATATAGCCAGGACCTCTGGTGTTTTGGAAATCCTACCCTATGAGATACGTCTCGATTTTAAGTGAGATGGAAAAGTGATAACACCATGATCCCATTTTTTATTCTGAAAAATAATAACTAATCTAATATTTATGTAAATGAATACTTTTCTCACATTATAGGTAACATTTTAGTATGAGAGGAAAAAATCGGTTGTTCTTAAATGAAATTGAAAAAAAATAGCAGAATCCAGAGTAATATTTCATGATAAAAAATGAAATAAATAACTAACAATTACAAATTTAACCTCAAGAAAAAGAGGGGGTATTTTTTTTTTTGTTAGTTGACAAAGTAAATGCTATGCGTAAAATCTATTAGAGTATGATCTAGCGAGATTTTCATAATTGTCTCTGATTCTACGTTTGTTTACTAAAATTTTAACACAATAAAAAATTACAATATAATATATCTCTCAACATCACATTATTACTTTTCACTATAATAATATTAAAAATCATTTCTCTCTCTTCATTTTTTCACAAAATTCAATACCTTAAAATTTTAGGTTATGTTTGGTTTAGTTCTCAAAACTGTTTTTGTTTTTGTATTTTCTTGGAAGTAGTGTAGATTCTCTTGGGATCGATGAAAAGTTAGTTGAAATTTGTAAAAAGTTATTGAGATTGGTGAAAAAGTATTGAAATTGACGAAAAAATTATTGGGATTGATGAAAATGTATTGGAATTGATAGAAAAGTGAGAGAAGTTTTTGAAATTTTTTTGAGAAATTAAACAAACCTAGCCTTAACATCTCCAAAATTTTAACACTCAAACACAACCAGCAAATCAAAATGGAGGCTGAGGGGGCCATGAACACCCCTCCCTCCCCCAACACACACTAAAACCATACAAAAATTGCATATTTTTTTTAAACAAATTTAACCCTTAATTTTTAAAATTATTGACATTGACATCTAAAATTACATTATTATATTTCAGCCTCCGGAAAAGCTAAGTCTCAGCTTTACCCCTGACCCTAAGTGTCATGTAAGTATGAAGAATTTGGGCATTGGTCAATAACATGAAAACAAGTACATTTGTAAATTGGGATGAGAGAGGATATTATTATTAGAACTATCCGTTTTATATATATACATGTACCCCCAAAGATGATAGTTCAGTGGTTAAGAGAGACATCCTCGTTAGAGCTCGATGTACCAGGTTCAAGTCTTAAGGGTGTGAGATTAATTTTTCTGTTTCTGGACGAATTCTTGAGTACTCATCTACTCAGTGGGTTGTGGGGTTAGTCCAGTAGACCGTATTTGTACTTTAGAGTCGACCAAACGGGTCCGATTTTAGAGAATTTACACGTTATCAAAAAAAAAATATATATATATATATATATATATTCATTCAGCTCGTGTTGTCTCAGCGTTATTCTAACCAATAATCTTGTTAAACACTTCAATAGGGTAATATATATAAAATTGTGCCCAAAGCTTGTCCTTATAATCCATAACGTTGGCTTTTATCAACTAGTAGTCCAAAATATTATTACTATTACTTTTTATTTTTATTTTTGGTGAAAGGTGAAGATAGAATCCAAAACATCAATTCGAAGATAAATGGAATACGAGATAGTATTGCAACATTGAGTAGAGAAGACGTTCAGGATTGAACTTTAAAGAAGATTAATTATATAAAACTAAATTTTGAGGGAGTCAAAATATAACAATATAAAAATATTTGTTGCTAAAAAATATATTTTTTTTTAATAATTTCTGGGGCTGGGGCATGGCCCTCCTGGCCCTTCCCGTAGCTTCGTCCCTGTCCGTAAGCCAGCCATTTGCCACATGTCATTTCTATATTCTTCTTCTCCTACAGAGTTCTCTTTTAATATTAGTTTCGAGAGCTATATGCCTTTGGTTTTCTTTTCTGTCCCTTGCTTACTCTGGCTTGTTTGGCAAGAGAAACGGTTGCACTTCTTTTGGATGGGCTACCGGAATCCAGAGCATTCCCGCCCACTTTAATCAAATCCCTTCCAAATATCCACTGTTTGGCATTTTCTGTAGGACCGCCAACCTCCACCTCAGGTGCCCATTCTGTCGACACGTACACACACTACCGCTTCTCCTATAAAAGGGCGCCATTTGACTCATACCATCGTTTTAAAACTTTCGAAAAACCCCTCTTCTCTCGCTCCTCTTTCAGAGAGAAAAAAAACCCTAGCTTCAGTTCCCCTCTAATCTCGTCCCTCACTGTCCCTTATGATGCTCCCCCACTCCTACACCGTTGATTCGCAGTCCAAATCCCAAGAGCTCGCCTCCGCCATACTCGCCTCCTCGTCCCCGTCCCAAATATCATCCACCTGCGCCTCCATCGAGTCCTTCCTGCACTCCCACTCACCCGACCACTCCCGTCACTTCTTCTCCCTTGCCTTCCCCACCCTCATCTGCAAGCTATTCTTCGGCGTCCCCGACGCCACCTCATCCTCCTCGAAGCCCCGCCTATCCAACGGCTGGATTGACACCGTCATCTCTTCCAACGACAGGAATTCTGCCAACGCCGTTTTCTCCCTCATCTCCCCCTCCGGCGTCCTCTTCAACTCTATCTCTGCCGTCGATCGCCTCTCCCTCGTCAAGTATGTGTTCCCCATCGAACGCCTCCCCGAGTGGGCCCGCTTCGCCCTCTCCACCAGCAAAGACGCCCGAGCCCTCTCCGATCTCTGCCCCTTATTCAAAGGCAAACTCAACGACGATCCAATCAACCCCTCTTCTTACCAAATCCAGCTCAATGTCTTTGAGTACTATCTCTTCTGGTTCTCTTATTATCCGGTTTGCAAAGCGAACTCCGAGAATTCCGATTCTGTTTCAATTAAAAGAGTTGGAAAATCGAGGTTGGAGAATTGGACTTCCTCTATCCCCGGATTGTTAATTTCCAAGCGCGGAAATGAACAGAAAGTTGAGTGCAACCTCTATGTGCGCCTTCTCTACGCGTATCTTCGCGCGTTTGTGCCGATTTGCGATTTGAATGCGCATCAACCTTGCCGGAGTTCGCTGCTTCACTACACGTCCGAGTATGATGGATCGATTGCGATGCGCGCGGAGTTTGTGGTCAATACTTTTATATATTTCTGGTTGGTTGACAACGACTTCTCCCCATTGCCCGTTAATGTATTGAAATCATTTGGCGTGTCGTTTCCTTTTCGTTCGGCCTTTGGGGAGACCCCGCCGCCAGCGTCAGGGTTGGGAGACGTAGTGAAGTTGTTCGTCAAATACTTAAATTTGAGCTCCGCAACCGTTACGGAAGAGGGTGTGGGTGAAAATATTGGAAGTCCGAGGTGGAGGGCTTCGAATTCAGGTTTTTCGGATGCTGTGAAGTCAAGGGATGTGTCTACGCCAGGGCATTTTGCTGGCTCGTGGAACGCGTGGATTCAGCGGCCGCTATACCGGTTTATATTGAGGACATTCTTGTTTTCCCCGTTGGGGACTTCAATTAAAAATGCCTCGGAGGTGTTTGATGTTTGGGTTTATTATATGGAGCCTTGGACGATCAGCTGGGATGATTTTGCTGAACTCAACGCGATTGTGAATGGTTCTAGTCAGAGTGTCAAGATGGAGAATTTTCGGTGTCAAGGTTCTGGGCATGGGTATACCCCTGCTTGGCAAGGCTATGTGTTGTCTAATTACCTGTATTACAGTTCATTGGTAATGCATTTCATCGGATTTGCGCACAAGTTTCTCCACACCGATGTGGAAATTGTAGTCAGAATGGTTTCCAAGGTTCGTTTCTTAATCACAAGTTTTGGCTAGTCTAAATCAAAGTTGTCGTACCTTGTTTTTACTATGTTTTCGTTCTTTTTCAAATTAGGGACTCCACAGATTCCTTATACCCATTGGAGTGCTTGATTTTGCATAACCAGCATTGACTAAAAGTCCAGCTATTTCTTAGAATCGAACTGCATTTTGTTGGCGGAACACAATGATGGTTTAAAAGTAATATAATTTAGCTTATCTATCTCTGGTATTAATTGAGCTAGATCGAGAAAATTCTAGCCCTTTAGTTTCTCTTGCTGCAACATAACTTATATGGTGCATGTTGCATACTTGCATGCTTACATGACCCTCACTTCTGTAAAATATTTCATTAATGAGAAGGCGGCCCTTACTTGTGAAACATATTTCATTGATGAGAAGGTGGCGTACTATGTTTATGTCTCGGATAGGTCAGTTGATAAGATGACAATGTGTTTGCTCAGTACGAAATGTTGAGGGTTGGGACACGGAGATCTTGAAAAATTACCATTAGAATGTTTAAGGATCAGTCTGGATTGACTTTATACCTTGGTAAACATCTTAAGGGAGAAGTCCCATGTCATCCTTGAGATAGGACTGTATTATGTATACTAGCATCAGGCTGCATGCCTTGAGAACTAAGGTTTTGAACAATCTGTTTTCTAGATTGAGTTTTAAAGGAGTACTAATGAGAGTGCTGTGGAATTCAACAGGCTTTGAACATTGCCAATGTAGTCAATTCCGGGAAATTTTGGAATCAGGATTTCTGATCTTGGACTCTCAGAACCACTGTGTGAGTAGCCCGGGTTGGTAAATCTTGGGATTTTTGAGCACTACACTGACACTGGATTTCAAATATTACAGTACCTTTTTCCTTTGCTGAAAAAGAAATTTAGAGAGTAGAAATAGAGGAAAATAACATAGGACCTGGAACTAAAGAAATTTGTGTATTCAAGACTACCAGAAAGATTTCACCTATCTGTCGGCTTCAGAAAGTCTGTAAAAATTCGTTCCATGTGATGTTCATGGTTTGGTTCATTTCAGTTTGATATGGATCTGGATTCAGTCCTGGCTAAGCCTACAAGCAAGTTCTTGTGGCAGAAGGAAAGGAGATCAATTCCATATGTGTTACCGGCTATTCATTTGGATAAGAGAAAATCAAAAAGTTTATTGGTTCCTATGCTTGTCTTTTAAAGTATGAGAGTATGAAACTTGTTTTACGAACCATGATTTTAGTGTGCCATTATTTTTGTGTCCCGAGTGGTACTTATGAGACATGGGGAGCCACCTGTCCCTTTCTTAAATCTGTATATCTTGGATTCCTTCATCAATTTTCTTTCTAATGTGCCCTTTTTACAGGTTATGAACATATTGACATCATCTAAAGAGCTAGTTGACCTTGTAAAAAATCTGGATACGGTTTTTCATACCAAACAAGCAGGATCTGGCAAATCAATGCTAGGTAGCTTATGCAGATTTGTTCCTTCAATTCGTGAACAGTTGCAGGTAGATTCACGTTTCCCTCCTGCATGCCAGTGCCATGTGACACAGTTTAAGTAAAAGAGCTTTGAGACCTTTGTATCGCTACCATTCTTCTAATGTAAAGCTGATCCTATGTCAAAAGTACCTCCCTTGAACGTTGACAAAAACTTGTACAATTCCTTTAGGAGGCGTTTGAGTCCCTAAATTTTGATATAATAAAATAATTATAAAATAATGTCTCTCCCCCTCCATCAAATCATCTCTTTCCGTTATAATTAACATAAAAAATTCATGCAAATCATCTCCATTTTTTCACCAACCCCCACAAACCAAAATTTTGGTCATTTTGGTTTGCAAACACTACCTTAATTAATGTGCTGATAGGATCTTTTGGGTGTTTCATGTCTTCAATGATGGTTCCGATGAGGGGGTTCTGTATTTTTGATCACACGCGTATTGCAAGAGTGTACCGTTTAATTTTATCATATTGATTATTTTGGTATTATGTACTCATGACAATAGGACTGGGAGGATGGCTTATGTGAAAGTGATGCTGATGGATCTTTCTTGCATGAGAACTGGAATAAAGATTTACGACTTTTCAGTGACGAGAACGACGGTGGACAACAACTACTTCAGGTTTTTACAGCTGTTTTTTCTAGTTATCTCCTAATAATTTCTATGAAAATCATGGAGGAGCTCATGGAATTTGTCGTGGTTTTGTTTGCAGCTTTTTATATTGCGAGCAGAAGCTGAGTTCCATGCAATTTCCAGTGATAACCTTGCTGACAGCCTTAAGTGTATAGATTCATTGAAAGCGCAGGTAAGCTGCTTGTTTGGTGGCCACACAGTGAGGACACTGTCATTTTCCCCAGAAGCAAAACTTTGTTCACAATCCCGGGATGATATCTTTAAGCCGAGAAGAGTTGGTAACTGCGTATTGTCAGAAATCAAATACAAGGGTGACTGGATGAAGCGCCCAGCCTCTGATGAAGAAATTGCATGGCTTGCAAAACTGCTAGTCAAGTTTTCTGCTCGGTTGAATGAGAGCCTTGGACTGACCCAGGCAGAGAGCTGCCAAGAGGGCTCTTCATGGTCTTATGTGGAGGTCTCAAATGATGTGGGCAATGTGTGCGGGCCTATAGATACATTGAAGGTGGTGTTGTGTGCAATTACTTCTTGGCTTCTGAATTTGGGCTCTGCCTTGGTGAGGCTTATGAGAAACCGTGGTGTGAGGGTGAACCTTAGAATGTTAGCGTCAAAGAAAATGGTGATGATTTTGCTTCTGTCCGTTGTATTTGGGGTACTGAAGAAAGCTTTTGGACTGTTTCATAGGGTATAGTGTACATGGGAACGCAACAAAATCGCAGAAAGAAAAATTACAAAAATATTTGGAAAGAAAATGTAAATATCTTTTTGGTTTTGTTTTTACTTCGCAATGTTTGCTGCATTGAATTTTCTTTTTCCCCTGTAATACAGTGCAGCATGAAAAGATCCACAGGCTGTTGTTACGGAAACTTCAATGCCTTCATTTTTTTGTTTTTGTTTATAAACTCCAGTTTCCTTTGTTGCTGCCGGTGCTACTTTAGTGGCTTTTTTCTTACTGTGATATAGGGTATGTTTGGTGCCCAAATATTTGGGCTCAAATATTTGAGTTTAATCATAAAAAATTCACCACATAAATTTTTATTATTATAATACTTATTAAAAATCTTATCTCTCTTAACTTTTTCACCAACTCCCATAACATACATTTACTTTATAATATTTTCCAAACCTCAATACTCAAAAATTTCACCCTCAAACATCCCCATAATCGTTGTTGTCCATATACAATTAAATTTTCTTCAATATCAGAAAGTTTTTTTTAGTCGAAGCTTTGGGAAGCATTTTCAAGTGGGCCGCGGTGGGCATTTCGCATAGAAAGGGAAATGGGCGTCCCAAAGTTCGGCCAACAAAAGCATCATCTTCCCTTTCCTGGAAAAGCCGATTCATCAAAAAGCTCTTCGGAAGCAACTGTTAATCTTCTCTTTAACGAAACACCCAACAGGCTGCTTTGGAAGGATACAAAATGGGGTATCTTAAGCGGCGAAATCTCCATCCACAGGACCTCCTAACTAGGGCTGTCCAATGGCCGGGCCGGTCTAGGCCGGCCAAACCAGTATTTTTGTATAGTGAACATACCTGATCGGATCGGTCATTCTAATAGCTCCGGTTTCACCGGTCCGGATTAGCCAGTTTGGGCCATGACTTTTTGGCCTTTTTAATTTGGGTCTCTTAGCATTTTTACTTTTTTAGGCATCTTTTGAATTTTTTTTACCGGTAAGAACCGGTTTGGAGTGGTATACTCTGGTCCAGTTCCGGTTTTCCATATAGATAACTCGGAACCGGACTGGTTCGGTCTGAGTTGGCCAAAATTGATCTGATTTTGGTCCCGGTTGGCCGGTCCGGCCGGTGATTTGGGCACCCACTCCTAACCCCTAACCTCTAAAGGGCAAGATGCTGGAGAATATTACTGCCGTTTGTCTGGGCTCAATGATGTCACGGCCTCAGGGACCAGCATGTTTTAGCTTTGTTATGGGCTTTACTCTCTGGGTCTAGTCATCATCTTTCCGAATATAAATGGGAAGGTTCACTGTCTTCTATGTAAAACACAAATCTTTAGTAGGCGCGATTATCGAAAAGAATCGGTCCATAGGTGCCTCCAGCAAATGTTTACTCCAATAAAAAAAAAGGCGATGGGGTTCGGAACCATAATTCAAACTTTCCCCGCAGCTAATAGTCTCCGGCAAGAGCTACGTTTCTCGTCCTGGATACGCATGTGACTTGTTCGCGTAATCCGAGAAATATCAAGAGGATACTCCTTATATAAAAGGGATTAGATCAATCCGTTCTACACCCTGACCTATCAAATTATGTCTTAAGCGTACGTCTTTCAACAAAAATCTTTACTAATTTTGCATTTTCTTCAATTATTTTGACTTTAGCTTCTCATAGCAGACGACAACTCTAAGAGCAAGTTCGTTTTCAACATTTTTTTTTAAGATTTGCATCATATTTTTTAATATTACAATCTCAATATCACAAAAACACGCATTCCAGTACAATTCATTATTACTTTTTTCACACACATAAATGCAAGTCAACATCTTTTACGCGCATATCAATACAGCTCAAACATCACATAAAAATTCTCAAAACACTTTAAAATCCTAAAATTTTCACCAAAACGAACATATCTTTAGCCTTGTCTGCTCATCTTCCTCTTGAACGATTGTTATATTATTTCAGCATTTTCCTAATTGTATCCCAATTCCAAATCAGTCAATGTTCATGGTCCGCTGTCAATTCTCACGTTTACTAGGTTTTGTATTATTCTTTCTCTTCTTAACAAATACCAAATTCTAATAATTCACTCTCACCCACACTAGCATTGAATTACAAGGGAGAAATATGATGTAATTGATTTTTGGTTGGAAAATCATTTCATTGGCCTCGACGAGTTCTGACAAAATTAACTGGGTATGGACATATTTTGGCCAACAACGTTTTTTATTTTATTTGTTTCGCCTTGTGGATAGAGCCTCCAAGTTGGAAGAACCTTTCCAGGAGTAAGCCAAATTGCCTCTGTGCGCAGTTGCCCATTTAAGCTGTTGCTATCCCACTGCCATCGGCCACATGGAACCTGTGACGAGTTCTCCGCTAATCAATGCCCATGTGCTTCAAAACTTTGTTGCACAAGTGGAGAAAGTGATTGTTCGTACGAGGCTTTTCCTGTGGGGAGTCCCCACAAGCGAAGCTCTGCAAAAAGGGGAGCCACGGGGGAGATGAAAGGCCAACTAACTTTCACCAAGAGGTTGGTCTAGTCCAAGCTTGACCTTTGATTGTCCACATCGCAGCGTTGAAAATTTGGAGCCGAAGATGTTTTGTCGGAGTGGAATATGGACAAATGTCTTTATACTGTTTTTGTTCTCTGATACCCATTAAATATTATTTGCCCCAAGAAGAAGCACTTCGCAGCATTTTTGTTCTCTGAAATAATTATGTCGTTGAGATATATTGTTCCACATTTACTAATGATCCGAATATTCTAAAATTATAATATATATACATTATTTGCCCCAGGAAAAAGTACTTCACACATTTGGTTCTCTGAAATAATTATGTCGTTGAGACATATTGTTCCACATGTACTAATGAGTCGAATATTCTAAAAATATAATAATATGACGTACTTTTGAGCTCTTAAGAAAAAAAAAAATACTTTTGAGCTATTTGTTACCTCCAACCCCCCTTAAATTTAAGGAAATTTTACTCATAAATTACTGTACGCGTAGTATTTTGCACTCTAAACTATTATACATAAAATATTGCATCAACAAACTACCCATTTCTAATATATTGCATTCTATATCTATTTTTTTCGGTTAAATTAGACAGAAATTGACTTCTTTGAAAAATAAAATGATGATTATACCCTTTAATGTAACTTACTATTCACGTGATTTTGATTTTTTAAAGACATAATCGTCATTTTGTGTTATAGATTGATAGTTTATGGGTGTAATGTGTCTCAAACGTACGTGATAGTTTATGATTCAAAGTGTAAAACACGTAGTAGTTAGTGAATGAAAAAATTGTATTTTCCCTCTAATAAAAAAGATTTTCTATGATGGCTATAAAAGGAACATTAAAGAATAGTCTATACAAAATACTTTTGCTTTAATTCCAAGAACGATAGCTCAATAGTTGGAAGGTTTGATCAACTTCCACTTCTAGATGTATTATAGCTAGTAACATGAGTTCGGATTTTATCGTTTACGAGCGAGTCCTTGATTTAATTATCATTGAGACTATGAGATCGGTTTAAGTGTCTAAAATTTACTGTTGTACTTTCAGTCCGGTTTCTCAATTGCACTAGGTCAAGCACACAAAAACGACCTAAAAAAAATTCTCTAGGTACTCAACAAAAACAAAAAAACCTTTTTGGGTCTCCTTTTTAAAAACTTGCCAAAATGGGATATGCGTGGGTGTGGAGAAAAACAAAGGGAGACTTTGACATGAAAGCCACGTTACTTTAAGAAATACGTATACCTTTTTATTTCCTATCTCTTAAGTATAATAAAAATGAAAAAATAAAATAAAAACAGATACTAATAGTAATAATAAAAGGCTTTGTCATCTAGCTAATTGGAATATATAAATAAAAAGTTCCAAGTTTTAATCACGTTTCCTGAACTGCAATATTTGCTTGGACTTTCAGTTGGACTTTGAATTATGTGTTATTTGATGTGGATTATATTCATGGTCACCATCAACCATCTGTAGTAGGTTATTCATTGTTTTTCGGGTCATTTTATGGGATTTAAAAAACTACGTTAAAACTAGTTGTGAGGGTGACCGATCGAACAGGAGTAATGCCATGATTGGCCACCAACACTTATTGGACCATTTTGTTATCAAGCGGAGATGATCACAGGTTTTAACCTTCGAAAACGACGCTTGAACGTCATACGTACGTATATGGAAGTGCGACTCAAATACGACAGGGATTGTAATTAATTAGTTCTTCAGGTTAGAAACTTTACAGTGTAAAATTGGAGTGATATCTTTGACCATGTATCATATGTTTAAAAAAGCCGTGTGTTCCTAGAGAGACTCTGTCTTCTCTCTTGTTTTTTTCTCCTTTCAAACTCTAGTAGTCTGTATTTTACCATTTTTTCCTGCGGTGGGAGGAGCTTCATCTCTTCTCACCGTCTCCTTTTTTTTTTTCCTCTTCTTTTCTCCTTTCTCCTTTCTTCTTTCCCTTTTGTTCGGAATCTTGGCGGTTAGATCTCGATATTTATGTAGGTCATCGGTGGACACAGCTTTGCTAGACGTCGTCTCCACCTCCCGACGAGCACAATCACACCAGTCTGGCATCATTTGGTCCGCAGGTGGTGTCTCACGCGCCGCTCGTGGATCTCACGCGACCGATGCTGGGCTCCCTTTCCGATCTATTCCCGATGGTCTTGGAGGCCACGCGCCTCTTGGGTGACTCCTGCTTCTTTTGGCAAGTCCAACGCCACTGTGTTGGTGAACACACACTGGTGCTTTTCTTTGCACTGTCGATTTTTTGGTTTCTCCACTCGTCTGTGATGATGCTGATTCCGCATTGGTTTTGTTTTTGTTGTTATGTGTCCTGTTGTTTTGTTGATATGTATAGTTTTTGTTGGTTTTTTCGGCTCCTTTGTGGGCTTTCCCGATTCTCTGTGGATCTTTTCTTGCCCTTGTTGGGGTTTGGTGTACAAAGTTGTGGTGTTTTATCTACCGACAAGTCTAGATTTTAGTTGCTTTGTCTACTAAGCCCGGTCATCGCTTTCACTGCCTTGCATGAAGCATATAGTAACTTTATCCAATCTTTTTTAGGATCCCACCGGTTTATTTTGACTTGGTCTGTTGTATTTCGGTTCCTTTTTTGAAACGTGATCTATATATATATATATAAAGATCTCTTTGAGCATATACTAACAGAACATGTTAATTAATGATGCATGGATTCTAGTTAAAATTTAAAACTAAAGAGAAAATGAATGACTAGAGAGACAATATATAAGGTGATTCTGTTTAACATAGGAAGGTCTAGTCTTATCTAATATATAATTCGCTTTCAGCCTCGAATTCTTCTTGAGATTGTTACGATAATTATCGGATCGAGATCACGAAGATCGAGTTCATGCATCATGCATGAAGCAACTTTATTATGCAGTTGATCTCAAGTTAATCACCATTTTAACATCATTTAACTAATTAGTGAGATATAAGGAATATATAATTACTAAATAAATATTAATTAGATCCTTTTATACGTGTTAGACGTTCATGAGATCATAGAATAGTATATTTGAACCATCTAATCTAATACAAAATTAGTGGTTAGGTTTTCAAGAACTCCATTAATGCAGAGTACTACTCGTGAACCGAATAATTAATTTCTACACATTAATTGTAACACCTGGTTTTTCTCATATATATAATATTGACTGAAAGTCCTAGCTCCTAAAACTAGTGTTTCCGTTGTGGGGTTAAAAATATCTGTGTAATAGATAATTTTTTTTAAAAATAAAGTTACATAATTGTTATTGTCGGTAGAGATTCTATAATTCATGAATATGAAAAAAAAAAAAAATTGTATGGATACGTATCCTAATACAAGATACCTATATATGCATAGAGTAGTTCAAAGCGAAACATAAAGAAAAGGGTATTCAATCACACGTGAGAACATCAGTAATGGAATCTGTATATAAATGATCAGATCGATCGAGATGCTTATATTTTTCCTTCTCTCCCTTTTCTTATTTCTTTTTGCAATATGCAGATCAGGTGAAGATAATGTCGTTGCAGCCATGCATGCACTCACAGCTCCTGGTTGATCCGCTAATATCTATCTTGTATGGCTGTAGGAATCTTTGTGCAATTATTTTCAGATAACCTAATGATTAATTTATATCAGCAGCTTCCACTCGTTCTTGAGTCTAGTTTACAAACGAAAAACATAGGAGCACACGCTGGCCGGTCATCTATTAACCCCTCATCTTGATGAAGTTATTCTTTAATAGTTGAAAAGATCTGACAAATCTTGCATGCATCTATAAATGGTGTACTAAATAAAGCAAAGAGCGTGAAAAACAAAGTTATTGCAAAAAGATGAAAGAAATTAAATAATGACAAATATATATATATTGGGTGCCTGTTATAAATTAAGAACATGGTGTGGTTGGATATCTTACGTTAAAGACATTTGGCATAGGATGAGATCTGATTAACATTTTAAGTGAATCATGTTTGAAAACAGAGTGGTAAATCTAATAAATAATGAATCTTTGGCTAAGTAGATTTTTAATTTCACCCAATCTCACTTTATGTGTTTTTTTTACATAGTTTAATCTCAAGGTCAAAACTAACCCACAATTAAGTTATTCTCAATGCTAGTCAACTTTGAGCACTCACTGATCTCCTTAGTTGCAGTTTTTACCTTTACTTTCTCTCTTTTCTTTAACAAAAAAAATTCAGTTAATTCTGAGACCTTTAACTCATCTGGATAACTCACGTGACAGTTAGGATCACTAAAAATGTGGGTTAGGCGCACACTCTTAAGTTCAAATTACCACTTACTTAAAAAATTTACGACTTAAAAGCTGATTAGTGAGCCGATTAATTTCTCTAAAGTAAATAGTGAGTCAGGTCCGTCTCCAAGGGATGGATTGACAATCCCCTTCTAATGGTGGGCTAGATCTCCATGAGTAGTTGGCTAACGAAAAGCATCTCAAGGATAGATTGAACTTTATCGGTTATTTGGAACCAATCAAACCTCATCCGAAAATCCATATTCAATGAGAAAGCCTGACACATTTTGTGGCCAAAAGCGACGAGTGAAGGACCGCGGCCTGCTGTTGCAATGTGCACCGCCATAGTGCCATTATTATATATATCTGCATTGCAGGGTGACAGGGTCCCCATGAGATCTCATTTCAACCCCTCTAGTCCTGCCACGATAAGTTAAAAATTTGGCGACATTAGTCACGTGTGCATGGACCCTACAGGATACTCAAATATTTCTCCAAATCGAGAAAATGTTCTCTAACCTTCCAGTGAAATCTTTCAAGAATCAGATTAATTGACATTAAATGTTTATATTACTATATATTATGCTTTTTTTTTCTTTATATTAACTTGAGATTTTGTCTCCCCTCATATTCACGTCACCTTTCCTACCTACCACGTTTAAATTTATATTTTCCAAAACCATTTTTAATTTAACGAACAACAGAATCACAAGTTAAATCTCTACAGAATCTCATATTCACGTCCCCTCATATTCACGTCACCTTTCCAATTCCTACCTACCGCGTTTAAATTTCTATTTTCCAAAACCATTTTTAATTTAACGAACAACAGAAGCTCTAGTACTTTTGTCAAGTGATACCCCGTACGTTTCTTACTTTCCTGGACTCTCGGTACAAAGGGGTTATCAGGGAGCATTTTCTATACAAACAACACGTTTTTCAAAAAAAATTAGGCCGGAATTGGAGTGTGGGAGATGGGGACCGAGATTTCCTGCAATTCGTTAGTTGCATTACGAGAGAGAGAGGAGGAGGAGAGAGGGGTGTCGATCCATCGCGACCTTAGAGTATTGTAGAGGATCCGGATTCCGGAGATGATGATTTGAAGGTCAAATCTTTCTCTTTTGGGGTTTTCAGCTCGAAGATTAAGAAAAATAAATCTCATGCATATTATTTAATTTATTACTAACAACATTCTATTATTTTTATATTTAATATAAAAATATTGGTTAAACTTATTCTTACTAACTTTTTTTCTCTTCTCTTCTCTTATTATCTTTCACACTAGCTCAATTTTAGGGGTTGTTCGGTTGTATAGTATTTTGAGAATTTTTTTGTGTTTTGAGAATTTTTATGTGATGTTAACTTTATTGGTATGCGTGTTGTAGTTATTTTTATGTAGGGTTAAAAATGATGTTTGGTTGTGAATATTTTGTATTCAAAAAAATCTTGAGAATTTTTTGTGGCCGAACAAGCTCTTAGTTTTTTTCATGCAATCATAAAAACGCCAAAAATACTTTGGAATAACTTGTGCAATGGTGGTCATGAGTCATCCCAAAAAGAAATTAATTAATCATCTCAGCAAAAATGTTTATGTCAAGTGGTCACCCATATATGCACTCTCTCCACCAACCTTTCAAAGCATCATAAAAGAAAGGCGGGGACGTCCCATGCATGTTGGTTGTAATAAGAAAGTTTTGGCTGCATATTAAAAAAGTTATACTCTGGAAAAGGTTAAGAGATTTTTCTTGATGTGAATAATATCTCAACTTGGTAAAAGGCATTCTTCTTCAAAATTCAAATTACTATTTATGATTTCTTTATTGTGCAGTAATTTTTTTTTCTTGATAAAGCATCCCATTGAGCCAAAATATAAACAAAAGTTAGATTTTCTTCTAAAGGAAATTTTAGTTAATATAAACTCACTAACCCTAACTATTAAAGGTCTAGATGGCAGTCCTTTTTTGAATTATGGAATTAATTTCAGTTATTATTTGAGGTTTTATTTTATATGATGGGTAAATTAATACTTTGGACCCCTTTGGACCCCATGGTAAGCTTCCGAAGTCCAGTACACCCTTTGAGGAGTACCCAAGAATTGGCCTTACACGCCCAGGCCGAGAAATGGTAAACATAATAATGGGAGCTTGGAAAACGTTCGAGGTGTACTTTTCTGATATATTTAAATGTTGCCTGACTTATAACATCAATTATGCTCATAGTACTACTAGAAGTGTGGCCTAGCTACTTCCCCTTCCTCGCATCAACTGCTATAACTGGTAGTTGGGGGTTCTCTTGTTTTCTTTCCCTCCCTAGGAAGGGTAGCTGGATATTGGACTCGTTTTACTCTCCAATCCCTCGACCAAGAAGAACCAAAGCCTCCGATGTTTTTAAATTCTGATGTCCTCTCTCTTTTTCACTCGCTCTGGTTATCTTCACCAGCAAACATAATCCAGCGAGAGTACCACCTCTCTTTCCCTGTCTCCCTCTGTGTCTCTCTCTTGCTCTCTCTCTCTCTCCCTCCCTGTACCCTTCTGTCCTCAAATGGCTCCAAAGAATGACGGATCAGCTAAGAAAGTAACGAACAAAGGAGCATGGACGGCAGAGGAAGATCGAAAACTGTCCGAGTATATTGAAATCCATGGTGCAAAGAGGTGGAAAGCAGTTGCCGTCAAATCAGGTCATCTTTCACATCTTACGATAAAACTCAATATAAGTCGATAAGAAGGGAGAAGGGCATATTGAAGACAGAGATACAGAAGCTTAAAACTCAGTGCACCAACTGCATTTTTCTATCTTCATTCGTTCGTTGGTTTAATGAAGTTTCCACGTTTTTGCAGGTTTAAATCGATGCGGGAAGAGTTGCAGGTTGAGATGGTTGAATTATTTGAGACCCAATATCAAAAGAGGCAACATATCAGATGCAGAAGAGGACTTGATACTCAGGCTTCATAAGCTACTAGGGAACAGGTTGGTTGATTGATTATCATTTCCTTTTTCAAGAGTGTTATATTGCACTAGAAGTATGCAAGAGAAACTTTTCAACCAATGTAATATCTGACCCGTTTCTATAGGTGGTCTTTGATTGCGGGGAGACTTCCTGGACGAACAGATAATGAGATCAAGAATTACTGGAATTCTCATTTGAGCAAGAAAATAAATCAGAAAGATAAAACGTTAGAGGCTGCAGCCGCACGAGAGACAATGCCTCAGAAAGCCGGTGACACAGCTCACGTGGAAGCTATGAGTACTGTCAAAGGAGGTGGAATTTCTGAAGGCAACTTCGATGTAAACGAGTTCTTCGACTTCACCACCGAAGGCTCCTATGGCTTGGAGTGGGTGAACAAGTTTCTTGAACTCGACGAGGATCCTTGGCTCGCCGAGAAAATGTGAGCATTGTGTAATAAACTAACGTTTTCTCCCTGAAAAGTAACTATATGCGCGGTTGCCACGTGATTCTTCTGCAAAATAAACTTCAGTGCACAATTCTTACAATTGTATCAAATATCTGTGGTCTGGGTAACTGCCGTAGCCTTGTAAAACCGCAGCTAATTAAGGCCTGTTCAAAGTCAAGATTAATAGGCCAAAACTGAAACTCACACCAAAAGCTGCCAGAATACTGCAGCAATATTTACCTGTTTCAGCTGTGGAAAACTATATACATCTAGAAACTAACTAATCTCCTACAAAGAGCACCGTTAGTCCCAAAGCAATTCGGAAAGACGATATCAATATAATATTACGTATATATATTACATCTCTTGGAAGTAATTCCCTGCAATATTGTACTGCGCCCAACTTCAAGGACTTTCTATGGCGGGCTTACCAAGTCAATATGGAACGTCTAAACCACCAAAACCATAAAGATAAGCCGTATGTTCGTTAAAAAGGTAAGCTTTACACGGCGTAGTTCCTTTGCTCCAAGATGGCAAGAAGGCTCGGTCTATTTTTAGATCAACTCAAAAGCTTGAGCTTTATCGAACTTAGCGCTGAAGTTGGTTTGAAATAAAACAGGAGACACCTTGGATTCTACAAAACTGGCCTTTTAGGTTTAAAGACCATTGAATTGAGGAAGTACATATATTTATAAGATAAGAATATTAATTCCGTGATGCGTGGACCACATCAAGAACTCCAAAAAAACAAGGGAAGAATAAGCCAAGATGCACGTCCGAATATAGGACGAGCCCCATCGTAAAGGAAATTGGAGTTCTCCTCATCTTTTTTTTCTTGGCAAACCTGCTAATGAAACAGTCTCTCTCTCTCTCTCTCTCTCTCTGTGTATCTTTCTATCTAAATTTCCGTGTCCCCACATGTACAGTACTGCTATTGACAGAATTGGTTCCCTGTGCCATCTGGTTGTCAACGTTGTATTTCCTGCACAGGATGATAAAGATCTTCAAACTCGTGCAAAAAGAAATAGTGAAGTCCACAACCACATAATTGAACATCATTTAACAAAGAGAATTGTATGAGGGGAACGACGGTTACTAATTCCTAAGTAACCAACCATAAGTCAGCAGCCTCTCCACGGTTCGTCCAACTATAGGTGATGGCGCATTAAATTTGAAGTGCGGAAGGCACCACTTCCTTTCAAATGGTGTTAGCCATATTGGCAATAATTGAGCTTTCAATTTATGTATGGTGATGGTGGTATCCCTCTATATATATCCTGCTTGTGGATCCTATAGTTGGTGACTGAATGCCATCGAATACATACAAGCAGATATATAAATTGAACCAACTAATGCAGCAGTATGAGTGGTAATTAATTTGAGGCAAGTGGGGTCGGAACTAACAACTAATGCAACAGTATTGAGTGGTAATTAATTTGAGGCAAGTGGGGTTGGAACTAACAGTCATAACCCTTACACAGAAGGTCATTTCCGCATGTTTTCAAATGCAGACAATTTAATCAACGACATACCTTATTCTTGAATCCCCCTTTTGGCTTTATCACTAGTACTGCCAGGAGATAAACGTCCATTCCAGTTGTCAGTTCCTAGCAGTCTGATGTCAAATCAAACCAGCCTGGAGGCATCCAAGGCTTTTGGATTCTTCACAATCTAGATAGCTAGCACCTTTTTACTGGAGTTACTGGTTTTGGATCTGCTTAGGACGAAAACCAAAGTTGTGTGAACACTTTAAAAGTAACTATGAATTTGGAATTTGGATCTGGTTCAGCCTATTGAACCATATTGAATGCAGGATCATGTGAAACAAATCATATCTGATTGGCCTTGGATTCCAAAGGAAATGCTTCTGCACCATCTTCACATTTATTTGCATCTTAAGATATCTTCTCAGCGGAATAGCCATTAGGATCTCCTTCAGTTTGGGAATATCCTTCTCAGCCACAACAACAGAGAACGCACTCCAGTCTAGCACTTCACTGAAAGGAAGAACAAAGTTATCTGCAATAATTACCGGCACACACTCGTAATATATGGCCTCAACAATCCGAGGGCTGTTCACTTCATACCCCATTGGGCATACACAATATCTACTATTTTTCATGTGTTGAACATAAGACATCTTTCGGGAAACTCTATTTGGTAAAGGCCCGTATATTTTCATGTCTTCATCCTTGTCACTCCAGTACTTGAGCAGTGCTGGTCGGACTCTACCATGCATGTTTCCTGCAAAGAAAGCAAGGATCGGGCGTTTTGATACTCTATTCCCACCTACATTTCTAAGAGGTCTTCTGGGAGTCCTTATGGTAGTTTCTGGCAAGGAAACATCCTTCCCAGGGACAAAAATTCCTTCTGATCGGTCAGCATTGCATAGAGCTTTTATTGTGTTTTTGGTTAGTTCCTCGTGCTCAGTCACAGTGTAAGGGCCCTGAAAAGGGTAAAATCAAGCAGGGGAAAGTTAGGTGAGTAACTATGATTGATATTGTCAATGCATCGATGCTCACAATGGAAGAGTCCTAAATTAGAATTCAACTAAAATCATCCCCAGAAAGAGTTTTTAAATGAAATAATTTAAAAAAAAAAAGAGAAAAGGAAAAGCATCTCTTTCTCAATGGTACAACTTCAACCTCAGGTAGGTAACTTTAATCCAGATCTGTTAAACAACCAGAAACTGGGTCTCAAGACATTAAGAAGGGGGGCATCATATGTGGTCAACCAGAAATTGCAAGTCAAGGCAAGTATTAAAAAGAGAAAGGGTCGGGGTCGGGGAATTGAGAAAGTTCTACTTTTTTTTTTTCATTTCAATCTGAAACTAGAAACTGGTATGCATCAAGTTTGCTAAGGGTTGAATTTCAAGCATCTACCTAAAAGCAACTTTCAAGCAAGGTGGTCAGGCATTCAAAGAAAAAGATATGCACACTGCAGACTCCAACAAATATCCTGCGTGGGTATGTGGGATGACAATTGCTAAGCAAAAAATTGAGATAGTGTCCTATATATTTTAATAGCTAATAAAGCAAATGAAAGATGGCCTTCCCAGGTGAAGCACTCGTTGCTGACATGCATCATTGTAGGAATGGCACGTGAAGAGGACATGCATCATTGTATAAATTCTGTAGGAAATTATTACTATGTCCTCAATAACAATGGCACTTGATCTACATATATCTATTGATGTGTTGTGAATGTGAATAGCAGGGACCTAAATCTACACCACATGAAAAACCAAGCTTTTAAAAGCTTTGAGAAATTTCATCCAGTGGATCTGCAGTTTTTTCAAAGCAAACAAGCCAAAATCTCCATTCCACAATTTCTCTCCGAGTGGTTCCCAATTTACTGTTTATCCCGAATAAAGCTTAGTTGTATTGAGGAGCACTCTTCCTGAAGGGCTTAAACAAGACCAATACAGATATCACTGAAAGAAAAACTTGTCTTTGACAATTAAGGAATTAATCAAAACTTTGTTCAAAAGAAACAGGCTACTGTACCCAGTCATGGCATGCAACAAGGAAATGATCTGCCCCATGCGTGCGATTCCAGAAAAGATACTTTGCAGCTATCATGTTCACATAGTCCCGCAGGAAGATTGAAAGTGGTTTCATATTATGTGACTCGGGCACATACAGTGCCATCTCCAGCTGGCGTGCACTGTATGGCAGATAAAATAAGTGAGCCTTTTCAGGGTCCCTTGTGACGAACTGCCTGTTTGTCTCCATCAGCTTCATGAACCATCCTTCAGAAGCATAAATTCCTCTTAGATGAGGTTGGTGAAAAATAGGCCTTGCTCCATCAGGGTATATGAACACTTTAAGTATCATTTCCATTAATTCATAGCTCCTGCAAATTGAGGAAAAACAATGGCTTTTCAAATGATTTCTATCCGAAAAAAATCTGCTGGAAAAGATTGAAATGTGAGCACATATTTAAGATCTCTTATTGACAGATGAATAGAAAGCTTGGTGACCATAAAGCAGAAGCTGGTGCTCAAATGGCTATTCTAGCAACTGTTCCTAAATACTCACAACAGGACCAAAATGAACGGATATATTATTCCTATGAACTCAATAATTAAAGTGAAGACAATGGATAGAGTTCTATAATAAGAAAACAAATACACTCAATGCAGATTCTGATGTTTATCGTTTCATTGCATGATGACATGACTCAAATTTCTGACGCTAATATAGCAGCTTGTGTTGGCGTGGGGGCACTAAAATAAAAATGCACCATATAGTACCAATCAAATCTGCAGCATTTGACTTTATTTCTCATACACACGCATATTACATAGATTTCACATGAAAAGCTGTCTTTCTAGTAAAACTATTCTATTTTCCATGTGCCAACTACTATTTGTACTGATACTAATCTTCGTCACTTCATTGTTAGTTTCCAACTACTGCCTTTTCTTTGCAACACAAACTGTCAATTTCATCAGTTTATGTAGAAAATTGTACATATCCCAACGAAGACTTCTGCATTTTTTTAGGTGCATGTCTTTATAATTTAATTCAAGTTACTGAGCACGAGTTCCTAAACATATGCTTAAATATGTATATAGTGCTCACAACTAAAGGAGAGGAACAATTAATGATCATTTTAAAATAATTTTTTCTATGTTTTTCTCCTCAGAGTTGGATTAGCTTCTCTCGCACTCTGAGTTAGGGTTCATTGGAAAATCTGCAACCCATTCCCCCATTGCCTTGACCCTCTAATGTCAGAATGATTTGCTTGAGTTAGAGCTTCCACCTCTTTATAAGTGACAGAGCTTTGGTAACAGAAAGCAAGTAATATGGACATCGAACATCAAGGAAGTGAAAATGCACTGTATTGCTCTGCCTCTTTAACAGTCCTTATGAGTCAAAACCTATTACCTAATGACTTCAACAACTGTGACAAAAAAAAAGGTCAAATTCCCAGGTTCTCTCCTGTTCCTCAAGTGACCCCTCTGATTGATAATCAAAGAACTTAATATGCTGCAATTTGAAACAGAATTATGCAGTTATTTGGTGAATAAGAAGCTCAGAACGAGCACATAAATTCCAGAAGTCCAGAACCAAGAGTCACACTTCCAAGATAGCTCGATACTCAGAAACTCTCTGCAAATGACAGACCTCGCAACTGAAATCTGAGCAGATATGCCAAAGATAACATTCGCTCCTTCCAAAAATAAGTCTCACGGTACTACACGCTACAATGATTGTAAAATATGTAATTAACTTCTTAAGATGGACATGACTTTTTGTGAGAACCTCGTTTAGTTATTTTAAAAGATTGAGGGTAATTTTAGCAATGTCAAACTAAATGTCTTCGCTTTGATAAGAATAGACATTATCTTGGGACATCCTGTAAAAGAAAGTAAACACAACATATATAACTCTCAAAAGAAGCCTGGATTGATGTTTTGCTTCCAACGTACAGAATAAGGTTTCCTTTGGCCATTAACATTGCACCAAATACTCGAATGCCTTCTCCTTCTGTTTCCACTTCAACCATTGTTACTTCTTCGATCCAACCCCCAGATCTCGAATTGTGTTCGCCTAAGGCCCTAAGGTGACATGTTAAGGTAGAATAGCCACTTCTTACGTGTTGGATTCACACAAATGTGATGGAAGAAACTTCCTAAACTAACTACACTGGATGAAGCAAACATGGAAAAATTTTAATGGAACATACCTTTTGAAAACTGAAACATTCTGAAATAAAGGGATGAACAGATCAGGATCATCAACAACCACTGGGGCACGCTCAATCTCTTTCTTAGCATACACAAGCGCCTCATTCGGTGACAAGGACCAAATGTGCCTCTGAAAACATACATTTGAAGGTAGAATTGTGGGTACTGGATCCCTTGGTTACACTTTAAAGGAGGTAAAAAAGGAATACTAAATGCTCTACCTGAAAGTGAGAATGCATAGTTTTACGGGGAGGGGGAGGGGGAGGTAGAACCTCTGACTTGCCACCTACTTTGACATTCTTCTTTTTTCTTGTAGGTTTTGATTTTCTCCTTACAGGATTCATAACTCTCTTTGGCTCACCTGGCATTGGTTGAATCAGCTTAGTAGAAGAATTCGCTGAAACAATGGGGGCAGCTGCAACAAGCTGAATCTGTTCGGCCCTTGCCTCACTAAGAACCTCATTTAATGAGATTGTACCATTAAATGATACATATGATGAAATTGTAACAGGTGGTGTCAGAAACCACACATTCAGGGAATAAGGAAATGTAAACATCTGAAACACCACACCAACTATTGTCAAAATGGCCCCAACATAACATACTTTCTTCCAATCAACTCTGTACCTCACGCAGCGACGGATGAGTTCTTTCATAAGGATAATACCAATGCGCCACAAAGATTTTTTCATCTCATTGCACTAGAAGATACTCAATGGAACAAGACTCCAAAGTTTAAAATTTTCAACATTTGGCTGCCTAAGGAGGACAACCAGAACTGCCACAAGTTACTGCTCTTGACAAGGCTAACAGTTGATTCCATCTCCCTAGAAGCTGTCCATTCCAAAATCTGATAAGTCCGGCCTCGTGATAGGCCTGACACTTGAAGCCCAATATAATTAATAAATCAAAGATTGTTCTTGAAGCTGAAAAAAAAAAAGTATAGCACTGATACATATGCTCTTCATCAAGTTTCTGTCAGTGATCAGAGGCAAATATGGTGATAGGCAAGAGAAAGATATTCCATAAGACCGCATAGGATTTTGGAAAAGCCAATGGGAAAGTTCCATACAGCGTTTTAACCAGCATAATTTTCACAACAAATGTGACAATTAATTCAGAAGCTACTAGTACAAACTAATTAAGTTTCTCATAAATTAAGGGAACGGTAAAATGTACTCAGTTCCGAATGACTATCACACAGCTTACGGACGAACTCAAGTTCATAAATTCAACCAATACCGAATAAGAAATTTTGTCAAGCATCATCATCATTATAATCATCCAACAATCAGGTGCAAACCGAGGACATTAAAATCAAGCGTCCATTGTTCAATATGAAACCCGCGAGCAGTGGGGGTGCCATTGCGAGCAAAAAAATCCTTTATTTCCAATATATTTTGTGTATTACTACCCCAGAATCGTTTCAAGCTAGCTATTCATCGATCCCTTTATTTTAAGATTCTACGACCATGTCCGTATTGACGGACGCTTACAAATTTTCAACTTTCGACTCAAACCACAAAAACATGGAATTCATATCGCATAATTTTTTTTTTCTAAATAAAGGAGAATTATGTTGTTCATTATTCAGTAAAATAAAAATAAAAAAATGGTCTTTCGTGTAACATTCACTCTTTCCTTTTCTCTTTTTTTTTTTATGTGTCTTGTTTTATCCTCTGGTTCTTATCATAGTCAAAAATCAAATAGCTTTTGTATTCTACAGCCTGAAATTACGAAAGAAATAGACAAAGAGTGAGATTGTGAAAGAAATATGATATAAAGAACAATACCTTGATCCACCGAGCTGGAAGATATATTAACAGTGGATAGCTGTAGGAATCGGAGGAAGTAGTACAGATTAACAAAATCAAAGAACAATGTGAATCGGAGAGACAAAGCGAAGGAGAGAGAGAGAGAGAGAATGCAAGGTTGAATGGAGGGGAAACAGAGGGATGGCGAGACAGTCGGTAACTGGTAACGGCTCTAGTATGTAGTCGTCTCTGACATTTCGCGTACGCGGTGTCTTAAATTAGGACAATTGTATTAAAATATAACGAAATACGGTTTTTTGTTTTCAGTACAGCCGTGGTTTTTGAATTTTGCAACTTGTAACCTTCTCCCTTCAACTAACAAAACAACCCTTTCACCGAGGAAACAAAAAAATAAAATAAAACGTTTGTTGTGTTTGATTATTAAAAATTTTTATTTTAAGTGTTAAAATTGAAAAAAAAAAATTCAACTTTAAGAGAGTTAATTTAAATAATTTTTATATTTATTTAAAATAAATATGTAATAATTTAATAAAAAGAAAAAAAAATATAATTATTTAATTGAGTTGCAAATTTGACACTCCTATAATGCCTTGAGTATTTTCCTCTTTTAATTGTATTTTTTTAATAAGAACTTATTTTGTACTCCTTCAAGACCTGCCAGACTTGTTGACTTTTTACGTTTGTTCTAGGTAGTTGTTGGAGCTAACGCGTGGAAGAATATACGCGGGTCCAGAATGTCTTTTTTTTTTTTTCAATAAGCATTATACGAAGCATCTTCCACTCGAACAAGACACCTTATAATTAGGAAGACAGTTTGCACTTTGTCTACATTAAAAAAATGCAATCCACGTATAATTTTTTTATTATTATTATCGTTGGAATCCCCCAAATCAAAACGGACGGTTCACGTTCCCCCGGTGATTGTGAACAGTGCATTCTCGTTCAGTGAGCTGTATTGATAGTATGGGCTAGTTTTTTTTTCCCCTTCCTTTCTCTCTTTTCGAAGGGAGGGAAGGAAAAATATATCACAGCGGTGTCGCTTGATCGAATGTCGAGAAGAAATTAAGGGTGTACACAGAAAGGACGAAATCGTAATGGGCTATTCCGGTTTCGATACCCATCGGAACTAAAATTCTTATTTCGGAATAGGAATTGGAAAATTTGGTTCCTTATCTGGGCTTAAAAAGCCCAGACTTAGTTTGGGCACATTGACCCAAAAATAAATTTTTTAAGTTATGTTTTGTGGTCCGGAATTAAGGTATTGTAAGACGCAAAATTACACTCAAAAGGTCCAAAATAAGATTGGTATGAACATCAATTTGAAGACACAATTATCAAAACAAAACAGTGCACTGTAGTTCAATTCCAAAAGTTCAAAATACTATCAAATTAATAAACAATGTCATCCTGGTCTAAAACAAAATAAACACTGTCAAATAACCCTAAATTAAAATTACAACTAAACAACTAAATTACAAAACAAAATAAACACTGTCAAAATAAATTAAATTTATAAAAAATTACCAAACAAACAATTAACCATACAAATAAGTAAACAACTAAACATTCATCAAATAATCCAAATTGAAAGAGTTAAATTCTAAATTAAAATTACATTAATTTTAAAAAAAATATACCGGAACCGGAAATTTCTGTATTTCAGCCGAAATTTCTCTAAAATGGGATTTGGTACCAAAAATAGCCGAAATCGATACCGAAAAGACAGAATCAATATAAAAAACCGAAAATTCGGATTTGAACAGGAATAAATGCGCACCCTCAGTAGAAACTGGCGACCAGGGGCGACCAGGGAAATTAAAGAGACGTATAAACTGGTCGTCTAGGAAAAGAGCACCCAGGAGAATGCAAAGGCCATTCAGCTAGCGAACGCGTATGAATTACAGACCGTTCAAGTTAAAAGAGGGACGAATAGTAGGCTTGGCCAAGCCGTAGAGAAATTCGGTCCAATAAGATCCTTGGACCTACTCCAAGCAAGGTATATATGTGTGCTTGATCATCAAAGTCAACGAATCAATCTTCTTTCCACGTTGAAATACAAACAAATTTGTTTGTTTCTGACCAGTTTACAGTCGATTAAGAGGGAGCTTCACCATGAGGTAAGCCTATGTTTTTAAGTTAGGGTTTTCGAAATTTAATTTGAGAGGTGGTTTCAATGTGGATATTTTGAATACGTGGGATTAGTACATGAGCATAGCTGCCAATCTCCTGCTTTCCTATAAAGCTTATGATGTACAAAATTTTAATATTTTTAGTTGATAAGCCTATCATGACAGAAAAAAAAAATCTTTGTCCGAGGTGTCTCTTCCTTTATGCCGACAAAAGAAGAGGCTTTTGCAGTCACGCTAATATATTCAAGGCATGGTTTATCTTCGTTTTTAACCTTTTTTTTATTTTAGATTCTAATATATTCACAAAATTATTATCGAATATCTTAAGAATTTAAACACAAACATCGATATATTTTACACAATCTTCAACAATTTTTTACTTTTTTATTCAACATAAATTTTATCTCTCTATATTTTTTCACATAACTCTAATATTTTGTTATTAAACAATTACATCAAATCATTTCTCTCTCTACTTTACACAAATACCTATAAAACACTATTCAACATAAATATTCACTTATCTAAAATCCTACAATTTTTATCCAACACGAACATATTCATAGTTCGACAGACTAAAACCTTTATAGACCTCCTCAAAATTTCGGGAGTCCTTTTAAGTCAAGGGCGGTGTATATATATATATATATTGGCCCGTAGGCTTTTTGGTCTTGATTGGGGGCAACTGGGCTGAAATCTAGAAGCCCATCAGATACATTGTCTGATTTTTTTTTCTTATTATTAAATATTAAAAAACTGAAAATAGCTTGCTCGAAATAAAATAGGTCTCAATTTAAAAAAAAAAAAAACGCAAAAAAGTCTTCTCAGGGTCCTGTCTGGAAACACGACAAGCCTTCCACCCATGCTCAGGTGCGAGACTGCGAGCCGGATGGTTTGCCAACTTGGACCCTCTCTTTCTAAAAGATTTTTTTAAAAAAACATTTGTTGACACGTGATATGCTACATTAAAATTCCCTACCTATCATCAAATTATTACGGTTTATTTTAAAAAATATAAAAAATTCATTTTAAATTATCTCTTTAAATTTTTTCACTAATTTTAATATCTTAAAATTTAATATTCTCAAAATTTTAAACTCAAACACGACTGTAACATAACACGAAGTACATTCGGCAAGAATGTACATATGTACGGTAGCTTTATGTGATGACTCAGCGCAAGATGAAAGTAATTTCTTAAAACATGTCGCTACGTGAGTCACGACCAATAGAAAGACGCCACATCAATTTTAAATACCACGTGTACTTCACTAACTAATTCCAACCCAATCTATGGAGTGAAAGACAACTGAGCCCGAAACTGAACTTACACACTTACCAAAAAGCCACTGAAAAACTTTATCGGCGGAGCAAAGTCCACAGGGTTATCCTAGTAATTTAATCTCCCTCGTTTCGCAGACTCGATTTCTCCTAAAGGACCAAAACCCCTTCACTAGCGACTAATAGTTATAGCTCTCTGAACTTTTCTTCTTTGGATCAGATCACAGATATGGAGGCCTATTGGAAAATCTCATAGAGAAAGTGGATGATATAGTTCTGTTCGATCTCTCTCAATTTTGAGCTATTCTTCTGTGTTTGCGTCATGGCCGCACCTTTTTTCTCAACGCCTTTCCAACCTTACGTTTATCAGGTACTCCCTTATTCACATTCTGGATTCACTAGATACGTGCTCTCTTTTCGTCCGTGGTTTGTTCCGTCTCCGAGAAAACTTAGCAAACTGAAGAAAATCGAACTCTTACGTTTTTTTTTTAACCTTTATCGCAGTAGTCGAATGGAGCTAGTTCTTTTTTATTTCTTTTTCTTTTTTATGGAAATTTAGGGATTTGCTTTGGTTTTGGCGTTTGATCCGATTTGCTTTATGTACATTGTTGAGGATTTTGTTATTCAATTTGCTAGTCAGGGTTTAATTTGGTGGAGGTAAGTTTGTAAGCTATTAGCTGAGTTTGGTTCCATGTTGTAGAATTGTTTTACCAAGTCTGTTCTTTTTCTTCTGTAAATCAGAGAAGTGTGGCCTCAGCAAATTTCTGTTTTTTTAGCTGTCCGCATCCCTTGATAAGTCTTGCAGTTTGATATCGAGGCTGACAAACAAGGATAAGTTACACAAAGCAGGTGTTTGCTAAGCATATGTTCCGATAGATTGATTTTCTGGGACTGTGTACTCTGCACAACTCCTCCTAATCACAAGAATTGCTAGCGTCTGAATGATACCGATATACCGTAATGATTAGTTGTTTCTTTCACGAAATGGGAGCAGTGGGCATATTTTTTGGGCAAGATACAATTGCTTGTGATTAGACCTAATTAAATTTCAACTGGACTTTATAAAAGTTGCGCCAATCAAGCGATGTCATGTTATTCCTATTATACTCCCTTCTTATTCCTCAGATCCTCCATCCAATGTGTGTCAGTCTATCCACTTCATTAGGACGCCATGACAATGAAAGAAAGAAGGAATAACAAAGATTGTGTGCACCAAGGGTGTCAAATCAGAGGTGATGCAGGATCAAATGATTGTTTACCAAAGTGCACAAATTGAATCAGGCTATGGAGAGGTTAATACTTCCTGAAGGTCAATTAGGCTTGATACTTTTTGGAAGTCAATTTTTGTAATTGGCTACTTGAGGGAGGTAAATCGGAAAATTTACACGTCATTATTTTTTGTTTTACAAAGAAGAATATATTCAGATATTGGGAAGTAGGGTGATAGAGGTGCAAAAGAAAGTAAACACTAAAGTGGCAATGATAATCTGCAGAATGTGCTTATTAACCAGAAGACTCTGATTATACTAGTCAGTGAACCAAAGCAATAAACATGAATTTGAATGGAGCAAGAATGATGGTTTGCCTCCCTCCCTGATGTTGGATGAGGTGACTAGTGCCTTTTTTAGGTTACTTCACCTTCCTGGGCTAGCCTATTAATGTTGAGTGGCTAATCGTATTCCTGTAGCAAAATTTGAGCTTAGCAAAAGCTTCACTTGCCTTCTCCAAACCCAAGTGATCAAAACCCCTAGGGTGCTGTGGTCTTGATGCCTTCAATGGAAGCCTGGAGCAACGTGCACCAACTTCTCTACATAGATATTCACTTTATATTGGTATCCAGATTGGTGAAGACATCAATCTTAAGGCTAGCATCTTTCCACCAGATGGGGACATCTTGTCTTGCTGGAGTACATAGTATCCAATCCTCAGGGCCTAGCCTTCTCGATTATCTATCTGTTGCTTTAGGGTTTGGGCTCATGCACTGTAATTATTGGGCGCAAAAACTATTGATCCTTGTGGTTTACAGAAGTCTGATTGCCTTGCCAGCAGATATCATGTCAGGAATTTGGCCTACAATTTGGCAAGTAGAGATGACTTAATGAGGATTAATTTGATTGGTATTTTTTCCTTTTGATTTTCTTAGGTGTTAACTCGCGCAAATGTAATCCAGTAATGTCATTGATTGTTGTGCAGGATAGATGTGGTTGAAGTCTTAACTTTCACTGTTGGTATAATGGTATACGTCTAGAGAATATAACCTAAAAAGGGTTAGGAAACTGCATTACTATGTCTACTACATTTTATTTCCATCATGCTTTTTCTTAAAACCGCAGCTCAGATTTTGGTTATTGGAACTTTCTGAGCTTTTCCCATCTGCAAAATGCGTATCTCTTCTGCACTGCTTTATCAAGAAAAGAAACATTGTAGAACTAGAATGCAAATTAAAAAGAAACAGTTAACTGAAGGTGCTGGGAGAAACCACGGTAACTGATCATACTAGAGACTTGAACATAAGTTTCAACAAGTCTTGGCATAGAAATCGCATTGGCTAGTCATGATATGGACTTACATATAAGTTCCCACTGTTGTTAGTTCACAGAACCTTTTTTATAGAGTTAGAGTACTTTCATGTATGCAAAGATTCACTGTAGGTTGTCTTTTTGAGTTTAGATCCTATTTGATAGTGAGGTGTAATCTACATTGAATCAAATGCTCTGCTTAAAATTGGTTGCATGTGATATTGGTGGCTGCTCCTGGTGTAAGGTCATGTTTCTGCTTTTTATGGGAGCATGAATGCTCACGTTAAATGAATTGTGCAAATACTTGATGTTCGTTGACCTCTTTTTTGCTGATGTTACATACCTGTATAATCTCATGCGTGATATGGTACTACTGTAGAGTCCGCAAGATGCTGTGATACCGTTCCAGATTTTGGGTGGTGAAGCTCAGGTGGTTCAGGTATATTCATGAGTATCTGAATGTGTATAATATTTCTCTTTTCTTCTTCTCTGCTCCTGTATCTTTGTCTGTCTTAAGTTTTTTAATTATTGTTTTTTTGTAATATCAGATAATGCTGAAGCCACAAGAGAAGATTATTGCAAAACCTGGTAAGTTGCGCTTCATTGATGTTCACTATAGTGTCCGCTTGATGTCTGTTTTTAGTCTATGAAAGAGAATCAACATGAAGCTTTAGCTTATTATATTACCTTTTTTTCTTTTTTTCATATTTTTGGCCGTATGGGCAGGGAGGGGTTAGATAATGGCAATCCAGGTGATAAGGGTTGAGGTTTTCAAGAACATAATATATTGAGACATTGGTAATGTGTATTACAAGGTTTTGAGTTGAGACTATAGTTTTTTTTCCCTTCATAGTTCCTTTTCAGGTTGGTGGACCACAGTTAATCTTATCCCGTGATGTTCTTTCATCTTCAAGAGTAGTATACTGTTCTGTTTACATCTTCTGTCTCTAGGGAGCTATCATAGGGGCCTATCTGTCTATTTGGAAATAGGCCGGCCAGGAGCTTTTAAAGTGGCTATAACTTTTTTTCCCCTTTCCGAGCTACTGGCTAGAAGATAATAATGACTACCTACTTGAGTTCAAGTGGGCTAAGTTGGAAGCTCTTTGGTTGACATTACTTTTGTATGGAAAGTACTCTATTTCCATTTTGTTTTGGTTGGATGCTTTGTTACTAAATCTATGTGTTGGACATATTTGAATATTGAGGAAAGGAAAAGGATTGGGCAATTACACCACCAATCTTTCTGCATCCTTAGCATATGTGGATGTTATCATTTGGGTGCTACTTCATGTCAGCTTGCCCATAAATGGATTTCCTCTCCTTCACTTTACTACTTGCCGTCTTGCAGGTTCTGCATTTCCTGTGACCTTGGGTGCAAAATCGTTCTATATCTTCAGTCATTCTTGTTATCTAGATTGCTATGGCTGTTTATGACATGTTTTAATTAGTCTCACACTGGTTTTAAACAGATTTAGGAGTGGGCTTTGAGCCATAAGTTTCGTCCCCATCAAATTTACAGATGCCAGCTTTTGTGTTTTCATGGTGTTATTCCATATGGGCTGCACTCCTCTGGAGTTCATGTTTATTCTTCAGGATTGTCAAATGCTCCTTTCTTCCTTAGAGCAATTCATGAGATGTTTACAGTATGTTGTAGTTCCATATTTTTTTGAAATTTGGACTTGCATCTCCATCCCCTGCTAGATATTGTTCAGGAAAGGCTTCTCGTTCAAATACTTCTCTATGCTGTTCTTACTAGTCAACATGAGGTTTTAGATTTCTGCCTGCATCCCCAATCTAACCACTGGGTCAGAGAAACCTAGTAGGGTTGTTGGTTTTGGGGCAAAGATTTGGAGAGCTGATTCAAAATTATTAGTTCAAACTCTTATCTGATTTCATCCTCTCAAGTAGTTTCCTTCTATTTTCCACTGTGGATGATGCTTTAAGTTCGACAGACAATACTTGATTGAAGTTATGTTTGATCTCTCTGTAGAGTTATTGTGTAATGGACCCACATAAGCTTGGAGATTCACACCTTGAAAAACTGGTTTACCAAGTGGAGGTGCCTCCAAGCTTATAGAAAGCCATATAGATACTTTCCTAACCAATGTGGGATTGTTACATACCCCCACTTTTTTAAGACCAACACCCACGTTGGTCAAGCACCATGGGCTTCTATTCACCGGGCTGGGGCCGTGCCCGTACCACCGGATCCATGGCCGGTCACTCCAAAGGCGTGGCGGCGGGGTAGCACAAGAGCCCACAACCAGCTCTGATACCATTTGTAATGGACCCACATAAGCTTGGAGATTCACACCATGGAAAACCGCCTTGCCAAGTGGAGGTGCCTCCAAGCTTATATAAAGCCATATAGATACTTTCCTAACCAATGTGGGATTGTTAGATATTGATCATGCAATGCCTTTGTTTCTAAATTGTGCTGCAACTGATATGAAAAAATTCATAGGTTCCATGTGCTTCATGTCTGGGTCCATTGAAATGGAGAATGTTTATGTCCCTGAAAATGAAGTAGGTGTGTGGCAGTGGCTCTTTGGGAAGAGTGTGAGTAGCATAGTTTTTCATAATCCTGGTCCAAGTGATGGGTTTGTTGGCATTGCTGCACCCTCTCTTGCAAGAATCCTCCCGGTACTTGTTTTCACACTTAGTAATTTCTATGAATTCTTCCTTTATTGCTCATTTTCCTGGCTGATGATCCATGCTTGCTGTTGGAGATAGCTAACTGTAGTAATGTTATATGTTTTTGGTTTTGCAGATTGATTTGGCCATGTTCAATGGGGAGATTTTATGTCAGGTAGGACCAACTGATTTTCTCTATTTGCCTCTTTGCTCTGCTAAGTTCCAATCCTTTTCCATTATTTTCCATTTTGCAGTGAGCGGCGTACGCTCGCTGCTTGTCTTATGCTGTAACAGCCTTGTCCTTTTCTTTATTTCTGATAGCTGAGCTTTAACATAACTTGGTTAAAATTGATCTGTAGCCAGATGCATTCCTTTGCTCAATCAATGATGTGAAGGTCAGTCATACAGTTGATCAGAGGGCGCGTAACATCATAACTGGTGCAGAGGTATGATTTTGGGACTGAGATGTGCTTTTCTTCTGGTTTTTCTTTTTCCTTCTCCTTCTGTTCTCTTGTTTTGATTGCCCACTTCCCCTCGCTCCTTCCAGCTGTTAAATTGTCTCGTTTATTTTCTTTCTTTCTCTCTCCTCCCCCCCCTTTTTTTTTTCCTTCCTTTTCTCTTCGCCTGCTGGAGTATTCTGACTGACTGCATCCTTTCTTTGGTCTCCCAATTTTGCAGTCTTTATGTATAAAATGTTTCATTTTATGGTTCGTAATGTGTTGATGTTGTTACAGGGATTTCTGAGACAGAAGCTATCAGGCCAAGGGCTTGCGTTCATACTTGCAGGTGGATCTGGTATGAACTTTCTGCATTATTTATACGTGCTTAGAAAATTTCTTTCTGGGACTTTCTAGAGTTTGGCTCTGGAACTTTGTGGAGGAAGCAATTGGAACCAAACATAGAGAGGCTTTAGTTCTGCTCTGTGCACATGTTATTTATTTAAATAATGTGCAAGTGCTGGCGGCTCCTTTTCCTTCTCTTCCCAATCCCCCAAACCAACAGAAATGCGGGATGTAGAGACGGGAAGGAAACTCATTTTGCTCTCGCGCGATATAAAAGCCAACTTATGTTTTCACTCTATTTTCATTACGAAGATGTATCACTCAGGATCTGTTGCTCAAACTGAATCAGGCCAATGTTATGGAAGTTCCTGGATCGTGTGAAATAAGAGTAGTACCAAAGGCACCCTATGCTTTAATAATAATAAATGTTGACTAAATTAGAGCTTGTATTTTCTTTACACTCACCCTGTCTTTCTTTTATTTTTCCTCCTAACTTCTTGATTTGATTTGTATCTTTTGGTTGGATTACAAAATTTAAGCTTCAATAATCCTGTTTTGGACTGAATCCTTCATGGGTTCCTCTTGGCTAGTTGTACAGAAAAATCTTGAAGTGGGTGAGGTACTAGCCGTTGATGTATCTTGCATTGTTGCCCTGACAACTACAGTCAATGTTCAAATCAAGAATAATGGTCCTGTGAGAAGAGCTGTCTTTGGGGTAAGTTGTTGCCATTATATTACTTTCTGTTTCCTGTTTTTTCTTTTTGTTTGTTCATTAAAACCTGATTTTGTTTTTGTTGATGTTCAATCAATTAGTAGTGAGTTTACAATATGAAGCAAAGGCAAAGAACAGAAACTGGTATTATTAGTCTTCATATGGTCAACTTTTCCTTTGTTAGAAGTGAGGAAATCATGGATATATATAGTTATATATATGCTTCTATTGACGTCGGGTAAGTTCGGAAGTTCATGCATAGATGGCTGTATCTAATATTGAAGATTCACGTGGTTCTGTGACCAAAGAGATAAGGTTGACTTGCTCTTCGGTAGTTGTATTATCTAGAAAAAGTTAATTCTGAGTTACTAAAAGTTTCTCATTTATTGGGTCCAGCCAGTTTGTGCCTCAAGTTGACCTGATCGTTAATCATTCAGTATACCAATAGCTTTCTTAGTGAACATCCATTTTTTCCACTTTCAAGAACGTGGTCTTTGTCAACCTTGCAGGGTGACAACTTAGTGACAACCGTGCTAACGGGGCCAGGCATTGTCTTCATCCAGAGTTTACCCTTTCACCGACTCTCTCAGCGCATTGCTAGGTAATGTCCTTTTGCGGCGTGAATTAATTTAATCAATTAAGGGTATTAGATTTTCACTCTCTCTCTCTCTCTCTCTCTCTGTGCCTGTCATGTACTCTAGTTGTGATATTAACAATGAATGATTTTCTGGTTTACAGGGCTGTCACATCCCCTAACATGAGGGAGAATCCAAAGTTCTTCATCCAGATAGCCATTTTCTTTTTTCTTGCATATGTTGTGATTGTATCTTCATTAATCTTGACCGACATATGAATTATAGTTGTCCTTTTAGCTTCTTTTTTTTTTTAATTTCTTCTTAAAAGCCCGTGTTGTATTGTCTGTTTTTCAGTTCTGGGCCTCTTGCAGTTGGTTTTATTTTAGCATTGGCAGAAAGAAAGAGTCTAGAGGGGAAAAAAAAGAGACAGTAAGAGAGAGAAGTAAAAGGGTAACGCTTGAGGGGATGGAGTCTCAAAGTCAATATGCTGATGTATCCGTGGCCCTCTTTCAGAAAATTATAGAGAACGTATTCATCTGCCTTGAACAGCATCTCTCTCTCTCTCCCCCTCGTGTTTTCTCTTTTATCTAGTAGTAGTGAGCATGTGACTAAAATGCTGCTAGAAAATTTGTCAGTGGCTCCTTGAATCTTGTCAGTTTACCTACGATTGATCTAGCTAGCTACTCAAAACGGCGCAAAGTTCCTTTAAGGGCTTATCATGATTTGAGAAACTGATGGGTATAATAAAGTCCTCTTTCTTTCAGGTTAAATGACCAACTAAGATTGGCGCTGGCTTTTTTTTTTTTTTTCGTAATTTGGGGGGGGGGGGGGGGAGCTACGTAATAATGGACAATCTTTTTGTTTTCTGAGTAACTGTGACAGTGGCTAATCTAATGGCACTCTAGTAGTGTTACAACTAAGCATTTGATGATATAGCAACTGCAGAGTGCAGACGCACTATAGAGATATCTTATCAAGTACAACCTTAAACGTAGTAACATCTTCAGGTCACTAGAAAAATAAATATAGAGATGTGTAAACACACACCTACCGAAAGTTCCAAAAACTCAAAAACAAACTAGTTATCCCCGATGAGAAGAAGCAAGTACAATTGAAAAGTTCGGTACAGATGCGCATTCACAAGTTGGATCGGGGCAGGTCGTGATCGTCTCACCCAAAGTCCCGAGGCCCGAGACAAAGCTAGATAGGAAGAGGAAATGTCGGTGGATCTGTTGGTCATGGGCCCATCAGGCCCACTAAGTTTCTTAAAGTCCAACAACAACAAATCAAAGGCGGGCATTATCCAAAACAACGCGTAGATTCGTAGAATGTAGATTGGAAGCACGAGTGGATAGAACGCGCTTGTCAAAGCGATTGGGCACAGAGCTATGCGTGCAACGCAACCAACCGCTAGAACTCGGACCAGTATAATTAGAGACGTCCGGTTATAATAACTCGGTTACTCTGGGGCCTTGAAACTGGGAGAAAAAACACCCTCATTTTAGTCTCTGAAAACCTACATAACCTAATATACTTTTGCGCGGTGATCTTGCCCTCGATGTCGCGCATCTTCTCTTGAAAATTTCATTTCCTTTTGATGTACAGAAGCTGTTCGAGTCATTGATTTTTGAATACTAGGGTTCGCACGGTCAATTGGTGTTCGAGCCCTTAATTTTGATTAAGGGGTCAATCGGAGATATCTCTGCGCAGATCTAATCCCGTTTCCTTCTGGCGCGTCCCTCGCCGAACCGATTTTGAAGATCGGTGATTCTGCGGTTGCCTGATTCTTGTTCAACTTGAGAAACCGGTCTTGCTTCGTATTTGAGAGAGGTTCTTCGATTTGACCTTAGATCCGTGAATTGCTGCTGAAACTGGAGTGATCGAAGGACAGGAATATTCCCTACGCTCTTCTTAAGCGCTTTTGAATTTTGCCTGATGAAGGATTTTTGGTGACTTCTATTCTCAAGGGCCCAGATTTCTAGTAATTGAGAGAGATTCCGGATATCAACAGCCCACGAAGAAGAATCGAGGAGCTTCTGTGTGGTTCGATTAAGAAAGAGCTTAGAATTTGTACTATTTGAGTTTGATAAATTTTGATATTAGGCCTTCTTTTCCAGGCCTTTTTCTCTGGAGCTTTCGTTCCTGTTTTGCAATTGTCGTTATTTTTTCGGAAAGAAAAGAAAAATTATAATGGCGGTGTATTATAAATTTAAGAGTGCAAGAGATTACGATTCAATTCCCATGGATGGTCCTTTCATCTCAGTTGGTACCTTGAAAGAAAAATTTTTTGAATCCAAACACTTGGGTAGGGGAACAGATTTCGACCTTGTGGTCACCAACGCCCAGACTAATGAAGGTTGGTTCCGATCTTAGATACTTTAAAGAATTCCTTTTCAAATGTTTCCAACAAAAATTGGGTTTTAGGTGGTGAAAAAAATGGTTCTTACTTTTATGCAGTTTCATTTTTGGGATCATGGTTTTTTTTTCTCTCAATGGGGGATCATGGTTTTGAATTGGGACTTCTTTCTTCTAATTCGTACTTACCCAAAAGAATTGTTGGGGGCTAGGGTTACACTGTTACCATTGCAGTTGACATGTGCTACAATGTGCCCTAGAACAGATAATTTTAGAGTGGTGAATTTACGAATGTCGTAAAACTGAAAGATATTTGGTTCAACGTTACGGATAATGGGTGCAATTTGAGAGGAGATGTGTTATGAGAATAGGGCCCTCACACTGGGGTGTTATATTTCATACTTGTATGTTTGGTTTCACCTTTTCTGATGTCTTTGGCAGTATTTTATAGACAATCTGTTCTGTTTGGAATTTCAGAGTATCTTGATGAAGCAATGTTGATTCCTAAAAATACCTCGGTTTTAATTCGTCGAGTTCCTGGACGGCCACGTATGCCCATGGTCACCGGACAAGAGTACTATCTCCAACTTTTAATTTCTTGACTGCTTAGTTGTTTAGTTATTTAGTGGAATGACCGTTCATAAAAATTGAGCTAGCAGCATAGTAACATGGTGATATCGACAGTCCTCGTCATTTAATCTTTGTAAAGGCCATATCACGTTGGTGCTATGATATGGCCATAAGATTACTTCCTTTTGCATGACCTTTTGCCATCAAATGAATTCTGAAAGTTTGGTTGGATTGGACTGAATTGTGATTTGCAGGCCAAAGGTAGAAAATAAGATCGATGATGCTGAACTAGAAAAGAGTAACTTACTAGTTGCTGATTCTTCTACAATGAAATATGTAAGCTTAACCTTGGTAACCATTTCCCCCTGGGTTTGTTCATATTAGTGGGCCTTGACTCTTGTTGTCCTAGACTTCTTGCATTACAACTAATTGTGTTCACTTTGAATTTACAGCCGGAGGGCTCCGAGTGGGATGAATTTGGGAATGACTTGTATGCGATTCCTGAAGTGCTGCCCATTCGATCAAGCAATCTAGTTCCAGAAGCTCCCCCAACAACTATAGCTGATGAGGATAGCAAGATTAAAGCTCTAATTGATACTCCAGCCTTGGACTGGCAACGGTGCGGCCCTTATACCACTTTTTTTGTTATCTGATGTTGATGGTTGGTTTTAGGGCACTAATGTATATTGTTCACAATCATTTTTTGGGTTGCAGTCAAGGTCCTGATGGCTTTGGCCCTGGCAGAGGTTTTGGAAGAGGTATAGGTGGTAGAATGGGTGGGCGTGGTTTTGGTGAGCCTCTATACCTCATTTAATTTTAGATGACGTGTTGTATTGACCTCTACTTATCTATTGGTGTGATAAGCTGAAATGTATTATTCTTCCTTTTTTGAGGTCGAGCAGGGTTTGAGCGGAAAACACCTCCTCAGGGCTATATATGTCACAGGTGTAAGGTTCCTGGTATGTTCATGTCATATGCTTCCCCCCCCCCCCCCTTTAAACCTTAGAGAAGTGATTTCTGAAAGCTGGTTGTGTGTCTTGGTGCATATACATTTTGTCATTTTGTCCTTGGGAGAGGGTGGTATGTACTAGGATAAAATTCTTCCAGGGACCAGCTGTTTCAAGTTTACAATCTGACCAAGCATGATCCTCTTGTTCTCATTCCTATTTCTGTATTAATCCTATACATGAGAGGCTCTGTTTGGGTTGCTTATATCCAAAGAGAGAGGGCTGATGAGGGTTTTATGTTCCTAAAAGAGCTCGCTGTGTGGAATGTTTCAGGACACTTTATTCAGCACTGTCCTACAAACGGGGATCCAAATTTTGACATCAAAAGGGTGAAGCCACCAACGGGTATACCGAAGTCCATGCTGATGGCTACCCCAGACGGCTCATATGCATTGCCAAGTGGTGCAAATGCAGTCTTGAGACCAAATGAGTAAGCTGATATCAGTTGAAGTTTTTAGAGTGGTTATCCATACTTGATCGGAAAATGGCTTATGGTGCTTTAACTGAAAAACAGGGCTGCTTTTGAGAAAGAAATTGAAGGGTTACCATCGACACGTTCTGTCGGTGAACTGCCACCTGAGCTCCACTGCCCTTTGTGCAAGGAAGTAATGAAAGATGCTGTGCTGACAAGCAAGTGTTGTTTTGAGAGCTTTTGTGACAAATGTATGTTCCCATTTTGAGTTCTGTTACGTGTTTAGATTTTATCAAAAAATGGGATGTCCTATTGAATGTTAACTAGAATACTATAGTTTAATCAGGTTGTTTTCACCCATCATAAAAGTTTGCAATAAATGGTGATTTTACTGCTCCTTTCTTTAGGATTTAATGCCAAAACTCTTGTTCTCAAGTTCACATGTTCCTATATATTTTACTCAGGTATTAGGGACCACTTAATTTCGAAGTCAATGTGCGTGTGTGGGGCAAAAAATATTCTTGCAGATGATCTCCTGCCCAATAAGACGCTCAGGGATACAATAAACCGTATACTCGAGGGTGGTAACAGCAGTGCTGACAATGCTGGAAGTGCTTTTCAAGTTCAAGGTTTGTGTTTTAGTAACATGCCTTTTCCATCAATTACAATCTGAGATAGGATGTATTTCTTTAATGCCATTTTGACTTCTAAAATTCAGATATGGAGTCTGCACGTTGTCCACAGCCCAAACTTCCATCACCAACTTTATCCGTAGCATCAAAGGGTGAACAAAAGCCATTTAATGAAGAAACTCCAAACATATGGAAGACTGTAGATGAGGGAAAGGCTGCTATTGCTCCCCAGCAGACAGCAGAGAGAGTGAGGACTGCAAAAGCAGCTGATATATCTGAAGCGACTCATGAATCCATGAGTGTGAAGGAACCAGCAGCATCACAAGGGAGTGCTCCCTTGGCTGAGGAAGAAGTGCAGCAGAAGGTGGCTACTAGTGAGGCTGGTAATGTGCTATTTTAGGGCATTGTGGAATCTCGTCCCCCTTCCCAACATGGAACAAAAAAAAAACTGTTAGAGAGTGTCAAGTGAAGTGCTTTGTTATACTTCAGGCCATAGAATTTGATATCTTGTTTCCTAGTTATATTGGATGTGGTGGCATTAGGAGCCTCATTGATTGAATTCTTATTTGTTGGTTGTGATATATCTCACATTGCTTTTTACTTTTCAGGAAAGAAAAAGAAGAAGAAGAAAGTTCGCATGCCTACAAATGGTATGGCTGTCTTTTCTTTTGCTTGTGCCTAACATTACATGGAAGTTATGAGAATTGGGTTTCTTTCAATGTCTCTGGTGGTGAACGTCCTTCATATTGAAAATCGTAATTGCATTTCTTATGTTTTGAGGATAATATATTCTTCATTTGAATGCCTGCCCTGCAGATTTGCAGTGGAAACCCTCTCAAGACCTTGCAGCAGCTGAGAATTATATGATGCCTTTTGGCCACTCTGCCTTTAATCCGTATTGGACCGGCATGCAACCTGTTATGGATTATATGGCACCATATCCCGGTGCCATGCCATACGCGGGCTATGGAGTAGGTCCCTTTGACATGCCTTTCGGAGGTATTGTACCTCAGGATCCATTTGGTGGACAAGGATTCATGTTCCCTCCTGTTCCACCTCAAAGGTAAGTGTGAGTCCTTTATAAATGTTTTGATGTCTCTCTCTCTCTCTCTCTGGTGGTTGGTGTAGCTGTATGTAACTAGGTAAGGGCAGTGGCTGTCTGTCTGATTGGGTAGTTCTGTTTCTGTGAATAGTAAAGCATGCACTTGCTTGGGCATGCAAAATGCTGTTAGGAACATGTCTGAATCAGCAAGCCTAATGTGGTTGACGACCTTGGGCATATGTAGGGATCTTGCAGAGTTCAGTATGAGTATGAATGCTCCACCTCCAATCATGAGCAGAGAGGAATTTGAGGCACGGAAAGCTGATTTGAGGAGGAAGCGTGAAAATGAAAGACGAGGTGAAAGGTAAACATATATTCTCTAGTTATCCTGGATCTCTGTTGGTCCCTGTATCTTCTAGAAAGCGACATGTTTATCTATAGCCTTGTGTATGCATACTCAGTTTTGTTACAATAATTTAATGGTGTGAATCATTCACGGCTCATTTGTCATTATTGCCTAGAAAAGAAAGTGGATGTCCTTATCAATTTGTTGGACCATCGTTTCCATTAAATAGCAGTTTCTACCCTCAAGCTATAGGACCTAGTACAAATTGATTTCTTGTTTTTATTGCAACAATACTCTTTTTTTTCTAATTAATTCAAGACCCAGACCAACCTTTAAAATGCCTTCAGTCCTTATCTTGGGGAACATTTTCTCATTATTGCTTATAATGCGAAGTGCTGGACACTATATTAACCAACATTGGATAATGTATATGTTTATGAAACAAGAGTTCTCAGGTACTGGGATATGGTATATGTTATGAACTGTGCTTCTTAGGTAGAGAGGAGATCCATGCCTATTGCTATTGAACTGTTTCTGTGATTGTCATTGTTGGGTTATTGTTCCTCTTAGCTCTCTTCGTTATTCTTCTTCTTTTGCTTGTATTGTATAGAAATTCTTGCTTTTGGTTTTTACCGCAAATCTGAAGGTTTGTTATGTGCTTAACTGGTTTAATATCTCTATGTCGAGCAGGGAGTTTTCCAAGGATCGGGAGTTTGGTAGGGAAGTGAGCAGCGGGGTTGATGTTCCTTCCATGAAATTGAAATCTGTATGTCTTTTCCATTGTCCTAATTTCCCTTTGTTGTTGTACCTCCGGGTACTTGTTTCTTGGTCACTAACAGCCATTTCGCAAGAAGATACCAAGTCTGCTAAAACACACTAATTGGAAGATTTTTACACTTTTTTGTTAATGAAGGAATAAGGAGAGATTATTTTCTTGCTTAGGTAGGGTCCAATAATAGATATCTAGAACAAGTAGCTTCCTTCGTTTCTTTACATATTGATTTATTTAAGGTCAGATGGTATGGGCGTGTGGTGGGAATGATGCTTCATAATTGGAGATGTCATAGGAAAGAAGTGCAAAAACATTTTAAAGTTTTCGTTTCTCCATCTGTAGCTCTTAAATAAGATGTGAAGTAGATAAAAGAGAAGTGGTAGAAAATGTAGAGTTGAGTCTATCTTTTGACTGGCAAGGCTGTAGAAGGGTGTTTGTTGCTCTTATAGCATGATGATAATCTGATCCGATGATTGACATTAATTGCAACTTATCCTGGGAGGACTCAACTGGAAAAATAAATCCTCACCTACAGTTTCCCCGTTTCCTTTGAACTCTTTTGCTGTTATCTGATGTTCATTGTAATCTAAGATTGTCAGTTTAATTAGTAGAAGATCATTTTGGGGATTATTGATAGCAGAGGCTCTTAAATGTTTACAGTAGCTGTGATGATGATTAAGAGGATAATGACCATAACAATGAGCAAGGATAACAATAATGATAATAACAGCAATAATACTGGTATTTAGAGAGAAATTTTGTTTGCTTGCAATGATTGTGTTATACAAGAATTGTTTAATGCGGTGGGTTGTGAATTTTGTGGATGATGCCTGCCGGAGCTGTAAGTTTCCCACTCTATTTGATGGTACCTGCATTTCCTCGCAAAATGCGATATTTGAAGAATAACTTGGTTCTTTTATTTACTGGAGGGGGTAATGCTTTTTCAACCCATTTTATGTCCTTTTTAGTGGGATTGGGTCACACAGCACATTTAGTTGGAGAGTAGGATAATATGTGCCACGGTCCTCGTCGGACACTGTTTCTCCCATTGTTCGAAGTTTGGGTTGTCCAAAGACTCGTGGAAGCTGGTGACCAACTGTTTACGTTGGTTGTTTTGTGACTTTTGTCTGATGGCAAAGCTCTGTTGGGCCTTCTAATTTTGGGACTAAGCATGCATTAACAGGGCGGGGCGGGGAATTGCATTCAAACTTAATGGAATTTTTTTGGCACTGTAATCGTTCATGTTTTTAGAGAATTTGTCTTATGACGTCACTGCAATTGTTAATGTCCCCGTCCTTGATTTGTAGCCAAAAAGAAAAAATTATCTGATTGAAAAGCAAGGAACCTCTGCTCATCTATACTCAACTCATCCCCTTGTTTACAGTACGAGTCCAATTAAACAATTTATTCCGAATCACCCCATAGAGATTTCTAAGCCATAAAAGGTGATGGAGACATAATTGGATGTGGGCTAAAGTCCGCATTTATTTGTATCGTCTAAAACTAATGAAGTCCTATTTGATCAGAATTGCACATGGTAGCTTGGTAAGAGAAGGCATGGCCACATGGGTCAACCAGAAATTGGAAGAACGAGGTCGAAAAAATATATAGAAAAGAAACTATGCCACTCCCGCTATTTTGGCTTTTAACGAGAGCAGTAAAAATAAATAAATGGATAATAATTTTCTTTGTTGATGAGTTGGGGCCCAACTGATGCTCGTTTTATTTCGTTGGTGCAGAAGCCTATTCCCTCTTCATCCACAGCCGACCACCACTCGCATTACTCCCAGCGTCATCGATCTGAGAAATCCCCAGAGCGGTCTGCCCGCGAGGTCGACCCACTACCACGCCCTACCAAGAGGAAGTCCGAGAGCCATCACAGCCGTGACCATGACCGCGACTACGATTACCACGACAACGACCGCCACCGCCACCACCGTCCAGAGTCTTCTGTCAAACCTACTGCGGAAGCGTCAACCAAAACTGCTACAACAGTTGCGGCAGACCGCAAACTGAAGCCCAGCGTCTTCTCCCGCATAAGCTTCCCGGCCGAAGAAGTCAGCAAGAAGCGAAAGATTTCGTCGTCAACAGAGGTACCCGGGAAGGCGTCGGCTAATGGGTTCTATGATGACCATAAGTCGGCATCGACAAAGGCAGCTCCTGTGAGTAGCGGCGGCGGAGGGAGGAAGAGTAGTAGTGCTATGGACTACGAGTCGAGTGACGATGATCGGCATTTCAAGAGGAAGCCATCGAGGTACGAGCCTTCCCCGCCTCCACCACCTCAGGTGGAGTGGGAGGAGGATGCGAGGCATCATTCGAGAGGTTCAAGGGAGCGGGAGCGGAGCAAACATAGATAAGCTTTTACTTACGAGTTGGATAAGTTGTAACAGATATGGGAGAGGCATATATCGCAGCCATGAGAATGTCATTGGAGCTTGAGCTTCTCTGGCCGTTGAGAGCAAAAGTGGAACATACCGAGGAGGGAGATGAAACACTTGTTGTGATACGGAAAATCTCCTGAATTGTATGAGCTTTGTATCTAAGCTACTAAGCTTGATTTACAGTAATATAAATTGCTATAATAAATGCTCTCTTTTGTTCTTCTTCCAGATATTTTGTTGGGAAGAAAATGGTAGGATTTTGATAAAATTGTAAATATTTAAGCGAAGTTAAAATTGTATTGGTATGCGTGTATAAATTAAAAGTGATTAATATTTTTTAATAAAAATAAAAAATATTATATTAAAATACTTATTGCAAATATTAAAAATTTGGTTCAAACTAACACAGTTTTTTTTGTTTTTCCGCTGAATGTCTCTTTTGTTCGTCTTCTTCACTTGTGTTGCGTACAGGGTGCACTTCAAATTCACAGTTTTTAGTCGTCGCTTAATTTCTCTCTTTACTTCGGCGCAACAACGTACGGCAACACGCGACTTGCAGCAATCGTCGTTTCTTATCTGCTGCTGGACATGCGGTGGTGCCAGCTGGAAGCAGAAAATTAAATGTTAATTTAACTTTTATATTAATCGTCCATTTAAAAGTTAGTTAACTCCGGATTGCTCTTTGGCGGTTCTCAGCTAATATTCTTGTCCTTATTATCACCGTCGGATACAAAATGAGCAATACGTTTTGCGAGTATTCTTTATGGATTTTAATACAAAGTGTTAAAAGATAATTTTTAAAAAATTGAAATCTCCAACTTTTCTCTCTTTAATTGCCAATATTTTAATTGATGTACAAAACAACATACAATTGTTTTTGTAGATTTTAAGATTCTATTTCCCTTTGAACCCTAGGATCATTAAAACAATAATCATAAACCACGCATGCCCAAAGAGGACACAACATGTCCAATTTAGTATTTGAAACCTCCCATGGAATTTCCACCGATTGCCTTCCATTTTAAACCCCATGTCACACAACATGTCCAGTTTGGTAATCAAGTGGGAAGAAGCTGCTACCTTATACAATTGTTTATGCTGCTTACTACGTCGTATTTTGCGTCAGAACCCTTTGTCCAATTTAGTATTTGAACTTTTGTTGATCCAAGACCAAGGTTGTTAGAAAGCTGCAGCATATACCCAGGGAGAAAAACCAGGTTGTGAAATACGGCCCTCAAACTTTTTATAGGCGATATCTGTTAGGTCCCCAGTCAGAGTTGGAAACAACACAACGATGAAATTGACAATATTTCTCCACTCGAAGGTAGGAGAAAAACCACTTACACTCAATTTGGAATTTTCCACATGACGACCTCCAAGCTCAACTTCTACGATAATATTACCAGCAGCATATCTGAACATGCTAGCTTTTATTTCCTGATACTAAGCCTACGGAAAACAAACACCCGGTCCTCTTGAACAAGTCTTTCGAATCAACATCACGATACGAAAGCCCTGAGATCAAGAAACAGAGAAACAATTAATACATAAAATCAATAGCATAAAGAGACTTTTTTTCTTTTTACCTTTAACTATTCTGAGTATAGACAACTAAATATTGAGAACCTAATTTTTGGCAGCCAGCTAACCCAAGGGTCTGTCTTAAAGATTATGATAGTATAACCAAAATAGACATCATCCGAATATTTGTTAAGTTCATTTAATATGCATGTCACTCTAACACGGAAGCCACATTTTGATTACATCTCTCAGCCCGTTTCATGCCCAAAACGCAAACCATGTTCATGAAATTCTGAGCGAACAAAGAATCTGTCATATAAAGAGCCGCAGAATGCAAATTACAACATTCAATAAAATCCCATGCCTCCGGAGATGCTATATATTGAATAATAGCCAGAAGAAATTATTTAGCAGGCACTTCACTTAAAGATTCTCCATCTGATGCATATATATAGTTCCTAGATAGAACCAATAATCAGTCTCGACTACTCTCTGTGCCCCCTACAAATGAAAACCTAGCACAGATAGCTCTCACAAACCAAGGTATAACTGACCATTCCGATCCAAGGAAAGCAGGGCATACAATCACTAAAAACTTGGAGAGCACATAAATCGTGGAAAAGAAGTATCAGACTGTAAAGAGACTCAATGTTCAATATCTAATTGGGTACAAACTTTTATAGCAAACCATTATACCAATTACTTATAGCGTAATTACTATTCTACCTATTCTTTGTTCACAGCTTAACATCAATCAACTTACCAGCATCCAGCAAGTAAATTCAGGGTCCAAGCATTACAAGAACATCAGGGAGGAGATAAATATCTTTAAGCTAGATCTCGATTGATGGAGTGAGAAAATTAAGGACATGTTTGTTTGCCCAAAATTTTGGGGGCCAAAATTTCCAACAAAACAAACATACTTCAAAATTTTCAACTTTTACACATACACTTCAAACTTTTCACAAACCCCAATAAACTTCAACATTAAAAAAAAATAATGGTAGCCAAGAAAAAAAATAATGGTACAATCCATATTACTCTCGACTCTGATAGTCATTAGCATTATAGCTTCTTAACCCCACCCCACCCCGGGGAAACATCAACTCAACCCTTACAGAACAAAAGATGTCTTATGTGAGCAACTAAAAGAACAACAGAAACAAAAGGTAAGACAAATATTTACATCCATATATTATATGTAAAGTCGATAAATTTTGCTAAATTTGTACCTACGCCATGCTTTACATTTATACAGAATCCCAACTATCAATCGACGTAAAGAAAAAAACATGCAGTACTTTCAAAGATCAATCTTCCATAAAAGTGATAAGAAATTTGCAGCTCATTCACACGATTATTGGGCCATCGTGAATTTTACCTGTTGTGGAGCCCACTGTTCTGTCATTCTAAACCTAATTGGAGGGAATCATGCCGGTCTTCCTGGCGTAAGCGAAAATGCCACCTGCCTCGATGACTGGCCCGGCGTCTCCAATGGGCTTCAACCTGTACTCCTTCCCCGTAGTGTGATTGATCAGACGACTCTCGCCAATCTCGATCGTGACCGTGTCACCGGTCCTACATTCCTCACAGACCCTCACCTCCGATTCGAAAGGGTACACCTCTCCAGTCGCCACAGAATTCCTGAAGAAGATACGCGCGTAGGACTCCGCCACCACAGCCGAGACTCCCGCCGCGCCGAGCGCCACGGGCGCGTGCTCGCGAGACGAGCCGCAGCCGAAGTTGTCCCCGGCGATAACGATGGATTATTTCGTTTTGGTCTCGTTGGGCTCCACGAATCGCGTGGTGTACGAGGAAGGGAGACCGATTAGGGCGTAGGAGCCGAGCTTCTCGTACTCGGCGGGTTTGGAGGGGACAAGAGTGAGGTACTCGGCAGGAATGATCTGGTCGGTGTCGATGTTGTCACCAACAACGTAACAGAGGCCGTGGAACGTGGTGGATGGAGTGGTTGCCGTGATGGAGGGGGTGGCGGCTGCGCTTGCAATGACAGAGGAGGTTGTGTCGCGTGGGACTTGAGCGGCCAGGGGCTTGATGAGGTGGGTTGGGTATGTGTTGGGGAATTTAAGAAAGTGAGGGGTAGTGGAAAGAGATGGAGGGACAGAAGGTTTCGGTGAGACGGTGAAGGGAGGGTTTGGCAGGAGAGACAGGGAGGCCGCCATTTCGGTCTTGGTCGAGGAGCAGAGACTGGTTGAGCGGAGACTAGAGACTGGCGTAGATACACGCCCAAAACCCTAAACTAACATTGTGCAAGATTTGTCAAATTTTTAGACTAAAACGATGATAGGAACCGTTTGTCAAAATTTTTAGACTAAAATGATGATAATGTCTTTGACCCATTTTACATATATTGAAGATATTGTTGTTGATTCATTAATTTTTTAAGGATATTATTATCAAATGGAGGGTGCAAAGTATTTAATATTAATAGTTGAAGCGTGTAAAGTGTCAAAATAGATAGTTTAGAGTGCAAAGTATCTAAAATTGGTAATCAGTGTCTTAACAATAGTAGTTTGGGATACAATGTGCCACCACCTCATAGTTTATGTGTGAAAAATATATTTTCCTCTTTGTGTTTTGATGCCTTAAATTTTCTTCTTTTTTTTGGTCAAAATTCTTTTAACGGAATTAGGGTAAATTTTATTGAAACTTGTAAAAAGTAGAAAGAGGAAAATAGTTTGATATAATTTTATTTTTAAAGAAACAGACGTTGAAATTCGTGAGAAAAGTATAGGTGTACGTGAAAATGCATTAGAAGTTTTATGGGAAGATGTTAGAATTAGTGATTGCACGGAATGACATTTTCATGGAATCACAATCCATTTTGGTAATTTTATTATTGGTGAAAGTGAAACTAATGTAAGTTTTGGAGTGAGGCAACTTAAGAGGTAGTAAATTTCTAGGTTTAAAAACTTGATAGGATTTTTTTTTTCAAATTTATGTTTGTTTAAAAATCAATTTAATAGCTAATTTATCACATGAAATATGTAATAATATCACAATATAATCAATAATGTTAAAATGCAGAGAAAGAAATAAAGCAACCAACACATAATTTTTAATTTTGTAGGTATTTGGTAACCCTACATCAAGAAGTCTGGAAATTTATCATGTGTTGTCATTTTGGGATTACATGCTTAGTTGATGGCTATATGATTTTTTTTTTTTTGCAAACAAACTATATGTCTGATAATATAATTAAAGTTTGAGAGTTTATTTAAAGACGACTTAAAAACACTTGAAACACATAATTACTTGTCAAACTTGTGATAGAAATTGTTTGTGCCGATATTGAAAATGTGCAAGTGTGATTCAAATCATTGTCAAAAGTGAAACTAAAAGTTTCAAGGTTATATCCTATGGTATTTGATCTTCACTTTTGAGCTTCTTGCATGTTGTTGATTCTTGAGGGCTTGGTTCTTCATTTTTTGCTCATGTGGCTTTTATCTTAGATTCGCTTCAATCAACCAACTCAATCAACTTTATTTTTATTATCAAATATGCGATTGTAAGACAAAAGTCACATTTTATGTTGCACATGTACTCATAGTATATAACACTTTATTCATAATAAGCATCCATATTTACACATAATAAGCACCCTTGATTCACTTAGTCTACATACTTTATTTAATCATACTATATACATTTTCTGGAAAGGAAATAAGTGCTCAAATAGTTAAGGGGATGGGGGAGGAGGATGCGGATTTGTTCTCGGTCCCTTGTAATCAATGTGGTAAACAAGCTCATTTGAATTGTCCTCCAAACTTGTAATTTTGGCCTTCATAGGGAGAGGTGGACGCAAGTGTGTTCTCGGCCCCTTGTAATCAATATTGAACAAACCGATTTTAGACCCAAATATGCGAAAAATACCTAGAGGGGGGGGTGAATAGGTATATTAAAAATTATCAAATAATTTCCTTTTTAATACACACAACCTATTCTCAATAATATGAACTCAAACACAATGTTATCAATATTCAAAAACCTAATTAGCAATCATATACAAATATATGAACATAAAAACAATTAAACACGAATCTGTAAAACAGGAGAATCTGAAGAAACTGCAAGTGACTCCGAAGAAACTACAGCAACGAAAATTACAGATTCAATACTTCAATAAATTAATCACCAGTTCATCAACACACCAAATACCAAGTTCTTATCAGCAACTTACCAAACAACAAATCTTGGACGTCCTTTGTATAAAAGCCTCAGATCAAAACAATTCAAACTCTCAATCACAAAAAACAAGATTTGTTAAAAAGATAACAAGTTAAAATAATTAAGAACAACAAGTATAATCACACAATCGAAACACCGAGAATGATTACGAAGAGAAACTCCCTAAGGAACGTCCTTAAGGAGAAAAACTCTCCGGGCCCGAGGCCGTTCGAATCCACTAGTTTCCAATCGGTTTACAAAGTGATCTATTGAAACAACTAACCTAGCCTATCAACCCACTTTAAAATCTTATCGACATAGAACCTCTACATCCAAAAGGAAACTTCGATCTCGAACGCCTCTTGATCTTCACGCACAAACCTTGTGCAATCAATGACCATTGTTGGAACCTCCAGCAACCACTCTCCAGAACCTCTGGAAGCCTCAATCAATCGTAATGAATGTATCGGTGATCAGCACACAAACATTCTCCTCTTCTCCGATCGGATCTCTCTATTTCATCAACACCTAATGTTTCAGCAAGAACACGAGAGCTTCTTCAATCAGCGCACACCTTGAGAGAGCTTTCTTGAAAAATGAAAACACAGGGGAGGATACCTCTCAACCAAAATGGCAACCCTAGACCTTATACCCGCAAGCCACCACTCTGTTTTTCCCCAATCTTGTTATTTCACGCGTGAGAGGCTAACAAATACTTCTTGCCTTTCTCACATCTTCTAGAAATAGGTAGAATGACTAAACTGCCCTTAATGAAAACTTCTTGATCACCAACGGTTCAACACTTCATTTCCATCTTCTAGAATCATTACAAAGGAAAAAATTACCCCTACTACAAAAACTCACGTGACGCCAATTTGCCGTAAGAAATATGATAGAGAAGCTCATCTGAATTGTCCTCCGAACCTGTAATTTTGACTTTCACGGAGGCTGGTTTAACATGTGGGGGAGGTGGACGCGAATGTATTCTTGGACCCTTGTAATCAATATGGTTGAGAAGCTCATCTGAATTGCCCTCTGAACCTGTACTTTTGTCTTTCACAGAGGCTGGTCTAAAGTTCAGGGGAGGTGGACATGGGTGTGTTCTCAACCCCTTGTAATCAATATGGTAGAGAAGCTCGTCTGAATTGACCTCCATACTTATACTTTTGACTTTCTCGAAGGTTGGCCTAACGTGCGGGGGGAAGGTGGGCACGGGTGTGTTCTTGGACCCTTGTAACCAATGTGGTAGAGAAGCTCATCTAAATTGTCCTTCGAACATGTACTTTTGACTTTCACGAAGGCTCGTCTAACTGCGGGGGAGGTGGACGCGGGTGTGTTCTCGGACCTTTGTAATAAATTTGGTAAAGAATCTAATTTGAATTGTCCTCCTTTACATTAGTAGAGCTTGGTAGCGTGCCCGAAGAGGAGGAAGTGTTGCTAGTTGTCGTAAAGAGGTACAAAACGATTGTATGAAGGCATAAGAAAAGGATATGAGAATATTTCATTTTCCCTATTGCTGAAAAGACTTCAGCCTTGTTTGGGATCGGGTTTGAACTCGGGCTTTAAGACTTAAGTCCCGCTTTAAAGCCCTCGCGTTGGAATGTGTTAGGATTGAAACAAACGACATAGACCTATCAACATCTCCCCTGCTTTATGTGCCTCAAAGTCAAATGTCGAATCAAAAAATCAAAAAACATTATTGTTTCTTGTTTCTCCAACTGACACTACATTTCATCATATGATTGACACAACATGTGGGATCCCTACACTTATAAATGTTGTCCAATTCAAGTTGTTTTTTAATAGCATGAGCCTTAGAACGAGGTCCACCTATAGTTGCTTTTTATAGAATGAGGTTCAATCTTTGATTGGTACATTTATGTAAATAAAAGAAAATAATTATTAGGGTTTTACATCACTCAATCCCAAAAATCACAAACCCAGTACAAAGCCCCAAGAGACCTTCTCTAAATCTCAATCTCAATCTTAATATCGATCTCAAACAAGACCTTGTTTTGGAGAGGGAAATTGGTAGTGAATCGAATATATAATCCATAGAAGCCTAACCGACTGTCCTACAAAAATCTTGATAACCAAAGTTAGAATAGACACAAGTATCCCTTAATTTCCCCGTGAAAATTAACCGGGAGAGCAAAAGTTGGGACATCCTCAAAAAAAGACACTACAAAAAAACAAGTCTATAGCGGCGGTCGCTAAAAACGCCGCTAAAAGTATTCGGTGGTCTTTTTAGCAGCGGTTCATGACCTCCGCTATAGACCCACCTTTAGCAGCGTTTTTTTCAAAACGCTGCTAGAAATCAAGTATCTAGTGCGGCAGTCATACTTGCTGTAGAGTTCACATTTAGCAGCGGTTTTTGTATACCTATAGCGGCGTTTTTAACAAAAACGCCGCTATATGTATAATTTGAAAAAAAATTCAAAAATATATTTTATTTAATGTTAATAATTATTTTATATACTATTTTATTCCTTTTAATACATAATTTTATTTTGTCATGTGTTTAAAAAATATTTTAGGAGACCTACATAATAAAATATGAAATTAAAAGGAGTTTAATGAAAATTGAAGTTGTTATATGGAATTAGAAATAATGTTGTGAAAGTTATATCTATGATTGTTCCGATAATTATATTTTTATTGACTAAATCTAAGTAGTTTAGACATCTATTATCATATGATTATAATGAGCATATTTATTAGTAATAATTAGTAATATAATAATATTTAATTATGACATATTATTTAATTTCAAACAAAAAGATATTGTGAGATTAATTAGCTTATACAATTAAAGTACATAACTTAATATCTGGTCATAGTTGTTATATAGTATTATACTTTTAAATTAGTAGTATAAGTATTATACTTTTAAATTATACAATGTTATATAGAAAATATTATACTTTTAAATTATAAGTATTATATATTATTACTACCAACTTATTTTAATTAAGATTATTATACTAGTTATGAAAAATAGTGTAAAATAATATGTTATGTATTTAATACTAAGTATAAATATTTTTAAATACTATTATAAATTACAACTGATTTTAATTTACTAAAAATATGTATATAACATATTATTAAAAAAACTGAAAACGGTGAGTTTAGAGTGAATTAAACACTCGTAGGTCATTAACAAAATTCAATAGTTGTTATTCCATGTTAATCAACTTTATCTAAGTTCGTTCTTTCCTTCAAGGAAAGACGTAAAAAAAATCCTAAGAAAATGAAAAGAGTGAATAAAACTTCTATATATAAGCACAACTTAAAAAAATTACTTGGTTAATTCAATACCAATGAAATCATAATTGTATAGTTTAGAAAATATATATTAAGCATATATATTTTGAATAATTATAATATAGTTTATTATATAATAAAATAAGACTTAAAAAAAATGGATAATTATAAGTATATGCTATAAGCACATTATGCAAATCGAAATAAATTAAACAAGATTTAAAGAAAAGGCAAAATTAGGAGAAAATTTTCCGCGTGCACCCCTGTACGCAATTGTATATTTTTTGACCGAAAAATTTGTCGCGCGCGCCCCTGTAGAAATTTTGTTTCGTCTTCTATTTTTCTTCCGTAAAAACAATGTCAGAAGAAGAACCTCTCTTCTACCTACCAGAACACTTCTATCAACTACCAAAAAGGCGGTATTAAAAGATTTTCAAGAACGAAGAGCTCTAAAGGTAATCTACACGCAATTCCCATTGTTTGCGATCATTCTTGTTTTCCTCTGTCCGGCTGGTCGCCGGTCGGGAAAAGTAAAAGTTTTTGTTCTCCTCTGTTCTATCCTTAATGGGTAGAGAGTGAACTGATTTTACTGTTTTACAAATGAAAGTGTGATTTAACCAAAGTTTATCTTTTGCAATATCGTGAAAACTCCTTCATAGTTTTGTCCATATCATTTATGAATGGATCAACAAAAGCACATTATGTGCGAACCACATTACTGCCCCATTTCATTTGCAAGGTAGTAGTGGCCTTAGCTATGCCTTAGTATTTCTTGTGCAATTTACAAGCAGCATTTGGTGAATAGTTACCTGCACTGTTAAATCATGTGATCCATAATCGTGCTTCTGCAAATGTGCTGACCTCCAAGTTTATAGTTCATATTATGATTTCATCATTCCTACAGGGAGGAGCAACTCATGTGGATATAGCATGTGACCCAGAGTTAGTAAAGCTTGCCATCAGTTTAACTTCTCTTCCGGTAAATTCATACTCTGGAAAATGGGATCTTGATCATTCGCTTGCAAATTGTACATTTTGGGGAAAATTCTACTTTTGGGTGGGGGGAGGGAATAATATCGTTCTTTATTATCTCTTTTTGGATGCGAAACTGGTGATGATATTTAAGATGTTTCAACACTTTATCTGCACCCACTCTAAACCAAGCAACCTTAGCCTTCCTTGTGAAGACGCTGATGTAGTTACACGCATGTTGAATAGTTCTATAGAAGTTTTCTTTTATGAATGTTGCATCTCCCATTTGTAGGTGTGTGTTTCTTCCGTGGATCCGACTGCATTTCCAGCTGCTGTAGAAGCAGGGGCATTAATGGTTTGTGGACAAACTTGGTTTTTTAAATCTTGTGTTTCAACTTTCAACCCATAAGCTTGAATCTCTTGACCCAGAGTCTCCTTACTGAGGTGCAAGAATTCAATGAATATCACAGAGCACTTGTGTTCTCCTGTTTATAAATAAATATGATAAAACTATATCGTTTTTACAAAGCTGATTGTGCATGCAGATTGAGAATGAGAACTATGATTCATTTTATGAGATGGGTGTGGTTTTCTCTCCAGAGCAAGTAAGTCATGAACTGCAAAACCAATGTGAAAAGTAACCCATGATGATAGTATGTCTGCAGTGTCTCTACCAATTTGCTAATGCAAATAGATCATATATATTGAGGAAACTTGAATAAAAAGTCCCACTATATAAAGACTTTGATCTTGAAACCAAAAGCAAATAAATTGAAATATTCAATTATAGTGAATAAACATGTAAATAATCCATTAAGTTGTAGATACGGTCATTTCAGAACATACAATCACATTGATTTCTACTATAAATACACCTAATGTGAGAACAATTGGGCAAATGTATTTAGCATGCTTCCCAATTATCCTATACGGGGGCTTTTTGTAACTCTTAACCAAGAAATTGTAGGACTTTTAACAAATAACTTCATTATGATATGAATTAGTGTTCTCCTAATCTCCTAACAAAACGAAAAGAAATCCTCTCAATCTCGTCGTTTTTTTCCTCTATTAACAGGAATTCAATAATGCTTCAGCAATTTCATTTGGATTTCTACTATCAAAGAAGCTAGTCTCCTTTCTCTCTGTTGATTTGTTTTTAACATTTGTCCTGTGGAAAAATTTTCTACAGATATTGAATCTCACAAAAGAGACTAAGAGGATTCTTCCCTCTGTGGCCTTATCAGTAACTGTGCCTCACACACTATGCCTGCCTGATCAGGTTACGAGCAGAACTTTAACTCAAAAAGGTGTTCCATGGCTCACCATATATTGATTTAATCTTTGTGTCTGAGTAACTAACAGGTCAAGCTTACAGAGATGCTGGAACAGGAAGAGGTTGACATCATTCAAACTGAAGGGGGGAAATGTTCAAATCTTTCAAATTCTGGCGTTATCGGTTTGATTGAGAAGGTAAACACAACAGAATTTCTTAGTAACCTCTTTTAGAATAGAGTATTTTTTCTCAAAAAAAACTGCTAACAATATTATGCTTTTGAAATATCGTAGGCACTAGCACATAATCTATGTGCATAGTTAGTGTTGTGCTGAATTGAGGTTTCTTAGGATGACCACTTGAAAGTAGCAAATTGAAAAATAACTCACTAAACAGTGTGCTATATCATCAATTCTCATGTTGATATTTGTTTTCAATTGCAGAAATTCAAGAGGATGTTGATGCGTGAAAGGGGGAAGATTTTAATTGGTTCTTGATTATTGTGTTGTATTTGAATATTTTAGTTGGTTTTTTATTTTTTGTTATTTTATATTAGAAATTTGTTATTTTTTATATTACCTATAGAGATTCTTGTGTTTACTGTAAAACATTATTAATCAATGATGAAGTATATTTTGTTTTATTATCTTTGCTCTTTAAGTTTTTATATCCAACGAATTATAGTTATTAAAATAAATTTGTTACCAATTAGGAATATATAAGAAAAAATTATTGGTGTTTTAAAAACATTGGCACATACGAAAAAAAAACGCTGGCACAGACCGACCGCCGCTAAATGTCTGTACCAACGATTTTCACGAAACACAGAATTAACACTCTTTTGCCTGTCTAGAATTAACACAGAGACACATAGCAAGAAAGAAGTGTGCTATTTTGAGCTAAAAATTACTCATACTTGCACTCTTTTTCTGCCGCTAGCTATGGCAAAGTCGTCGTACAAAACGATTATATCAAGGCGTAAGAAAAGGAAATGGGAAGATATCAATTTTCCTCGATTGATGAAAAGACTTACAATATTGTGCAGAAGGAAATGGATAGAAAACCCGAGTATATAATCTATATAAGCCTAACTGATTTAACTACTATCTCATTAAAAATATTGATAACTAAAATTATAATAAACCGATTATCCCCTTTCAAAAGACCTGTATTATAACTAAAAGCAACCCGAAATAAGGACAACGAACCCAAGTCGGCCCAACTCTTAAGTAAAAATGAATAAATTAATTTCTATTTTTTTTCTCTGAGATAATTGCTATTTTTGCTTATTTGTTGATCTCTACAGTAGATGAAGTTCGAGGAAGGGTACGGCGTTATTATATCTTTCTCGTGACGAGAAATTTGATATTCATGGAATCACAATCCATTTTGGTAATTTTATTATTGGTGAAACTCATGTAAGTTTTAGGAGTAAAGCAACTTACGAGGGAGTAAATTAGGTTGTAAAATTGAATAGGTTTTTTTTTTGAATTTATGTTTGCTTGAAAATCAATACAATAGCTAATTTAGCACGTAGAAATATGTAATAATATCACAATATAATCAATAATGTTAAATGTAGAGACATAAATAGAGAAGTAAACATGAGATCTTTAATTTTCTAGGTAGTTTATTTAAGGACGCTTTAAAAACACTTGAAATACACAATTACTTGTCAAACTTGTGATAGAAATTACTTGCGTAGATATTGAAAAATATACAAGTGTGATTCAAATATTTGTTAAAAATGAAAATAGAGGATGCTCGTTTTATAAAAAAATTGTAAGATTTTTAGGATTTTTGATAAAATTTATGTAGATTGGAGTTTTTATAGGTTTTGTGTAAAAGTTGGTGTAAAAATTTAAAGATATTTAATTTTTATTGGAGTTTATAAAAAGATATAAAGATAAATGATTTGATGTAATTTTTTAATAAAAAATATTAGAGTTTAGTGAAAAAGTATGGAGATAGAAAATTTATTAGAATTTTTTTTAAAGATATTTGAGTTTATGTGAAAAGTTATTAGAGCTTGTGTTAAATGTAATGGTGTTTGTATAAGATTTTTGAAATTTTGGATGTTCATTTTGTGAATTTTTTTGCATTCATTGTAGCCTATAATACTTTTACTGCCGCGTAAGATCCTCGAATCTACCACGACCACCATCCGCAACCTATTTTCATTCTCTTCCCTGCTCGGGAAAGTGGATAAAAAATGAACATAGAGTTACAATGTTATATTTTACTGTTTTGAATCTTCACTTTTGAGCTCCTTGCATCTTGTTGATCCTCGAGGGTTGTTTTTTTTCTTGTGCTCATGTGGCTTTCATCTTAGAGGCTGTTCGACCACACAAAATCCTTCAGATTTTGTTGAATACAAAATATTCACAACCAAACATCATTTTTAACCTTACATAAAAATAACTACAACACGCATACCAATAAAGTTAACATCACATAAAAATTCTTAAAACACAAAAAAAATCCTCAAAATACTATACAACCGAACAACCTCTTAGATTCACTCCAATCAACCAACTCAATCAACTAACTGAATTAACTTTATTTTTATCATCAAATCATTGATTGTAAGACAAAAGTCAACAATTTATTCGTGTGCAACAAGTACTACTTGCTCATAGAATATAACTCTTTTTATTAATAATAATCATCCATATTTACACATAATAAGCACCTTGATTCACTCACTGTACATACTTTATTTACTCATACTATATATACATTTTCTCGAAAGGCAATAAGTACTCCAAAGAATTATAGGGATGAGGGAGGAGGATGCAGATGTGTTCTTGGTCCCTTGTAATCAACGTGGGAGACAAGTTCTGAATTATCCTCCGAATTTGTAATTTTGGCATTTACGGAGCTTGGTCTAACGCGAGGGGGAGGTGGACGTGGATGTGTTTTCGGACCTTTATAATCAATGTGGTAAAAAAATTCATCTGAATTGTCCTTCACAGGGGATGTAGACACGAGTGTATTCTCGGCCCCTTATAATCAATATGGTAGAGAAGCTCATCTGAATTGTCCTCCGAACCTGTACTTCTGGCTTTCACAGAGGCATGTCTAACGTGCAGGGGAGGTGGATGCGAGTGTGTTCTCAACCCTTTATAATCAATATGGCGAAGAAGCTCATCTGAATTGTCCTCCGAACCTGTAGTTTTGGCTTTCACGGAGACTGATCTAACGTGCGGGGGAGGTGGACGCGAGTGTGTTCTCGGCCCCTTGTAATCGATATGGTAGAGAAGCTCATCTGAATTGTCCTCCGAACCTGTCTAACATGCGGGGAGGTGGACAAGAGTGTGTTCTCGGACCCTTATAATCAATTTGGTGAAGAAGCTCATTATAGTTGTCCTTCTCTACATTAAGGGAAGTTTTTCGTACGGTAGCGCTGCGGCATGGAGTGCTCGACCCTGACGCGTTGTGCTTGGTCGACAACGCTACCAGGCTGTTTGTGGTGGATATTTGGGCGATGAAGGATTTGTGAGAGGCACGAGTGGGTAAAAGATTACAATATTGATGTAGAAGGTTCTATCCCATCTGTTAGTCCCTTGGTTCTAGATTACTGGGACGAAGAGATTTTGATGGATGAGAAGCAAGGGAACGTATGCTGCTACGATACGAAGGCCAAGAAGATTTGTGACGATGATTATGTATCTGTAATTATAGAACTCCAATGACATTTTTTTTGTAATTATAGAACTCCAATGACATTATTATTATTATTTTGTAATTGAACTCCAATGACATTAACTTATAGTGTTTATTCTTTGGTAGTTTTTGGGAGCTGTAATGACTGATAGTTTTTGGTGGTCGTATACTTATGGGCTATGGCCTGTAATGTGAACATTTTGGCATTCGGTAGATGGGAAAATTGTATATTTGCTGATGTGATTTAGAAGTATATTGGAAAATGTGTCATGTTATATTCATGATCCAACAAGTTTAGAATTGGCCATGGAAATGGCAGCATGGTTTGCATTATGTATTTTTGCATTTAATGAAGTGGTATGCATTTTTGTATTTATCCATTTCATGAAGTGGATAATATTTTTTGCATTCTGTTTTACTTAAAGAAATGGCTTCATTTGTGCATATATGAACATTTTTGCATTCTGCATTTAGTGTTAGATATGAGATTTTTGGTTTACACATGACATTTTTGATTTCATATATGTGGTTTGGTTTAGATATGTGACTTGGTTTTAGGTATGGGTAGGTATCTCTAATTATAGACATCATGGTTTGCATTATATTTTACAGATAAGGAAAGTGTATCTTGAAGGCATTTTGGCATTCTGATTTGGCAGCATTACGGTTTACTGCCATAAAATTGATGTTTGTAAATATACATAGAAACAGTTGAATTCCAGAAATCTTTATCCAGCATAGAGAGACATTGCAAAGAAATTAGATTACAAGACATAGTAGTCTAGCCATTCATTACAATGATAAGGTTGTTTCCAACAAAAAAAATAAACTTGCCATTCTTTACAATGAGGTCACATCCAACACATTCAGCAAGTGTCATTATTTACAAAAGTTCATGGCAACTATACTTCCAGCACTTAACCATAACAACAACAGCCACTAATGCAACTCCAAGCATACACTTCAGCCTTCTCACAATAACCTTCATCACATCCAGATCATTTTCTAAGATTTTAATTTTCTTCGTCAAATGCGGTCTCTCCTCCATCCCACGGGGTAGGTACGAGGATCAAACCAACAGAAATATCCATACCCAATTTTCTGCAACAAAGACACCAACAAATAAGGAAATTAACAACTGAAAAGCTGAGTTATCAAGTTTCAGTGAGGAAATATATAACAAAGACACCGCAACAGGTTTTAAAAATGTTAAGCAGTAAGAAAAACAGACCAAATGTAAGATGCTGATTAGACCAGGACGTGCTTAATTTCTTAGCGTAATATGGATTTCAAGGCCCAGTAGAACACTTCTACAGCCTCCTTGCTTAATATTTTTCTTTTCATATAAGTGAAATGTGAACACCATAATGAGAGTGTAATGAATATGCTCCTTTGGGAGTACAGGGATCGTAGTCACGTTCTTCCAATTCTCATTCAGCCGTGGAAAAAGCACTGTTAGTAGAAGCAAAATCTGGAGATTGGGAAATAGATAGAAGATTATTGAAGATAGGAGAAAGAATTGCATCCGGTTCCTGTGGTGATATGTTGGTATATAGTTCCTACTTCCTTGTGTGCTTTGAATAATGTGATTTTTTTTTTTATGCATCCTGGTAAGAGAGTCACATGACACTGCAAGTGTCTTGTGAGAATTATTTGCACAAGTCAACGTGATATTTCTTTTATTTAATTCTAAAGATTGTTTCACTCTTGTTTCTCTAGTTCCCCCCGTTTGGCTAATTTAGATATACAGAAAATAACCTAATCGTCGTATGAGTATGAATTCAATGATCATAATATAAAAAAAGAAACATAATAAACCTGGTATAAACTATAGTGACTATATTGACATTTTTTTTAAAAATTAATCAAGTGGACACTGACAGTGACTATTTTTCTGCCGCTAGCTGTTGCAAAGTCGTACAAACAGATTGTATCAAGGCGTACGAATAGGAAATGGGAAGATTTCAATTTTTCTCGACTGCTGAAAAGACTTCTGATATTGTAGAGGGAAATGGATAGAAAGCCGAGTATATAATCTATATTAGCTTAACTGATTTACTACTGTCCCATTAAAAATATTTATAACTAAAATTAGAATAAAACGATTATCCCCTTTTCCTGTGAAGATGGAGCAAGAATAGGGACACTTGTCAAAAGACCCGTAACGACCTTATACATTATAGTAGGGGTGAATAGGACCGGACCGCAGACCGGATCGGACTGAAAAATCGGACCGGATTTTCCGTCTGGTCCTCCTTTTTCATAAATGCGGTCCGGACCGGACCGGACCGCATTTATTAAAAAAATAAAAATATAATTTTTTATAATTTTTAATACAAATTATAAACATAAAAGGTTTAATTTTAATCTAAACTAAAACTTAACATTTTTATATACACTTCTCATTTGAAATTAACCTAAAAAAAATTTTGAAAAAATTTAAAAAAATTAAAAATAAAAATAAAACCGATCCGGACCGCATTTAGTGAAACCGGACCGGACCGGACCACTTATAAGTAGTTCGGTCCGGTCCTCTATTTTAAGAGGACCGGAATGCGGTCCGAAAACCCGGACCGCATTCTGGTTGTTCAGCCCTAGGCCAGTAATTATAGAAGGGGATTGTTTATTATTATTATTTTTTAAAATATAACTAAAAGCACCCGAAATAAGGACAACCAACCCCAAGTCGGCCCAACTCTTGTAGGCTATGTACTCTTCAGCGATGGGTTTGGTATGGATTACAGGTTCTTTTTAAAACCATCCCAATTTGTTTACTTTTTCCTGGACAAACTGGACTGGAGAAAACGGCCCATACTGCAGAACTTTTTGACTTTTGAGATTCACCGAAAACGTGGCCGCGGTTAAGCAATGGGTAAGACGGTGCATGCGGTTGGAATGGTTCGGCCCAGATTCGGAGTAGTTGACAACTCCACTATCCACTTCTTTAAATAGTGATCATTCTCCAGAAAACCCTAGCTTCTTCTAAGGGAAAACCCCTAGTCCGTGTCTGCGCGTCGAAGCTCTCTTCCGGTCCAATGGGTACTCTCTCTCTCTCTCTTCCTGGATTCAGTTTCACATTTGGAAATCTTAACTATTATCTGCAGAATATGTTTTTGGATTTATGGTGTCTTGTTTTATCCAAGCGTTTTGCTTCTTTTTTTTTTTATGCCTGTCGTTCACTCGGAAGCTTTGATGGTTTTCCTTTCTGTTAAATTTCAAGTCTTTCTTCGTTATTGATTTCGGAGAAGTATGGGTGTATTGTAAAATGCTTGGCTTGTAAGAGGCGCTGTGTTGTTTCTGGTGTTTGGGAAATATTGGAATTCTGGCAGATAGAAAAATCCTGCTATTGGATGATTTTGCTAGACTTTTTCCTCTAGATCTAGTATACTTTACATCCTAGACACATCTTGTCGGTGGTTGTAGAAGACTTGATGCGAGATCTCTGTAGTCCCTCGTTGTGAACTAATCGAAGCAGCGTGTAGTTCTGTGTGACATGCTTGTCTGAGTAACTGCATAGAGGGATTTGGAAGAGAGAGTTTTAGTCCAACTCAAGGTGGCTTTGTTTGTTTTTTGAAGCATAACGTGATATCTTTTGATTTTTCATGGTTTTGGTACCAATAGGGGCTTACAAGTATGTGTCGGAGCTATGGAGGAAGAAGCAGTCCGATGTCATGAGGTTCCTGCAGAGGGTGAGGTGTTGGGAGTATCGCCAACACCCTTCCATTGTTCGTGTTACCAGGCCTACTCGCCCTGACAAGGCTCGCCGCCTGGGATACAAGGCAAAGCAGGTAAGAATGAGTTTAGATTGCTCGATTCTAATCACTATTCTTGAAGGATGATTTATAAAAGATTGTTAGAAATGTCTGAGCCCGTTAAATAGAGGATGTAAAGGGTTGTCAAGGTTTATGGCTATAGTTTATCAAATTTTATTTGTCTGTTCCTTATTCCTCTTTGGCTCTCACCAGGACTCTGGTGGTCTTAGCGTACCCTATATTAGTTGCATGCATAGAACGTGGTCTTACGATTTTTCCTTGTCAAAAAAAGAAACGTGGTCTTATGATTTTATAAGATTAGCAACGTAGAGTAACTTGGTGCTGCCTGAGTGGTGTCTTGATGAGTAAGCAGCCTCCCTAGGAGGGTAGACGAGTATGATAAGATGCTCCCTGAGACCAGTAACGTTAAGATGTCTTTCTGAATCTTGCTTTTGTCTCAATCTGATATGTTCCCAGCATCTGTTTTGGGAGCGAGCTATGTTTGAAACGATGACGTGTCACAGGGATGATTCTTCCGTTAAACATACTTTTGATTAAGTGATGAAAATGTATAAATATGGGTCTAATTCATTGTTTTACTAACTCGTTTTATGTTTCTGTGTATTTTGTTTTTCTTGTTTATATACGTTATCGCTGCAATTATACTGCATGGTTTTGTTCTCCATTATCTGGTCTGAATTGCATCAACTAAGCATGCTCAGGAAAAGTATGTTGGTAAGTAATCTTTCTCGATAATGGCTTTGTTGTTTGCAGGGTTATGTGGTTTATCGTGTTCGGGTTAGGCGTGGTGGTCGCAAGAGGCCTGTTCCCAAGGGTATTGTGTATGGGAAGCCCACAAACCAAGGAGTTACTCAACTTAAGTTTCAGCGTAGCAAGAGGTCAGTTGCAGAGGAACGAGCTGGACGAAAGCTTGGAGGTCTCAGGGTTCTCAACTCCTACTGGCTCAATGAGGTTTATTAACTATTCTATTCATTTACCACATTGCTGTTGTATTTTTTTTATGGTCATTCTCATGTGCGCTGATATTTTGAAATTGTTTGATGCAGGATTCAACTTACAAGTACTTTGAGGTGATTTTGGTTGACGTTGCTCACAATGCGGTCCGGAATGATCCAAGAATCAACTGGCTCTGCAACCCTGTCCACAAGCGCAGGGAGCTCCGTGGTCTCACTTCTGCTGGGAAGAAATATAGGGGACTGCGTGGAAAGGGGCATCTCCACCACAAGCAACGTCCTTCGCGCAGGGCAAACTGGAAGAGAAACAACACCCTTTCACTTCGTCGTTACCGTTGATTTTGGTTATTTTGCTTACTGTGTTTTCATCTTTCTTGGTATTCCTTTGGAGGAAACACCAGTGGTATTTGGGGTTTGGAATTTTGGAGACTGAAATATTTGAATCATGTTCTACTTTAAAATTTTACTTGGTCGATATCATGAGTTAGTTGGATTTTGCGCGACATAATTGAATCTAATATATTTTTCGTGTGCATTTCGTGAGTCTAGCTGACTGTGTTTGGAATCTGGCTTTCGAGCTTGGTCACTAGCCATCCTTCCCTTTTGGTCGATGTGTCAAAGCGTGTCCCGAAGGTGAGGGCGGTCACCTTCGACGGGAGGCCTCACAAGCTATATATATAATCTTTGGTATGGTGTGAGGGCTTTCTTGCCATCTGTCACCTCAAAAAAGTACACCTGACTTAGTTCGGATGGGCATCTTCAATATATTCTAAACCATCAATTTTGTCTGCAGTTCTATTTTCAACACCAGATAATTCCTAATCCCAAAAATGTCTCTTATGATAAACGAGAAATCCCCACAAATTCGCCCAGCAAAACATGGAATCTAACGCGTGAACATGAGATCCTAACATGATATATTTGACAGTCTTGTGGCACATTGCCGCTTCAAATTCTCCCAAAATTCAACCAGGCACTAGAAAGAAGTGAAAAAGATTAGAAGTCTCTTATGGCTCTGGGTGATCCACTACTAACGATCAGAAAACTTGAATCAGCGCGCTTTAGCTTTCAGTTCATGCATGGAAATCGTGATCCTTCTGCAAGGTGATCGCAGTCCCCTCCCATTTTGGTAGCAGAATTAGTTAGTTGTATTCTTCGAGTCACGCGGCTTGCAATAACCCGCAAATACCAAAGACACAGAATTTTGCTTTATACCAGCTCTAGAGCCTTCTATCAACATACTGCTCTTTAAGATCCTGCAATGCTTGTCGAATTGAGCCCTCATCCTGGCTGGAGTACTTCAAACATATCAGCCGTTGAGCAACGTGGTAAGCCATCTGGATTGGATGATATTGCAGGTAGTTAACCTCCATCCTCTTTACTTCCTGGACATTTGAAAATTGTTTCAAATGCGGATTATCACAGTTCATGAAGAACTTCATTCAACATTCATCATCACAATCGCTCAGGAATTGGAAATCAAAGAAAAAACGAAGACACAGGCAGCTAAATGACTTCAATCCAAGTCTCTTTCTTTGGGAGCCCAAATAGTCTAGATAGCTTTTAATAGAACTAAACAGGTAAATATGTTCTAAAAGCCATGGGACACCAGATAGAGCTTCCTTAATGTTCTTGACAGTAAACATGAACCGAATCTTTTCAAAAATAGAGCGAAAAGTTTGAGCAGCTTTCCATAAATGGCAGTTTTCTTAAAACTTGAATTTACGAAGGTTAAGCAAAGTAAAACATTAGAGCCTACATGTCATAGGCCCACTCAATGATCACACATACTGACTCGCCAAGATCCTGCAATATAGATAAAAAAATTCAGTGTACCAGGGCCCTCAATTTTGGTTGTCACATAACACCAAGATCCTTGTAAGAACTTCTGAGGTTTAGCAGAATTTTTGTCCATAGAGGTCTATAAAGATGTTGGTTCAGCATTTCCCTTTCTAGTTTAGGACATTCATTGGACCAACAGAAAAATTAGCTCTACCTTGAATGTGAAGCAATAGCAATGCACAGCTTCCATGCAAAGTGAATGATAACAGATGGGTTGTCACAAATGGCTGTTCTTGCTAATTTCAATCTATATTTCAGAATTTTTTACTTGTATAAGGTTGGACTCACTGGAATATCTTGGACTCTTCTGAAGCTCTCTAACTGTAGTTTGGTTACTTGTTCACTTTCTTAAAGAATTAATGCAATGAGAAAAGCTGTGGACACTCCCCAGAATGTGGTCCTTTATTATGGCGCAATAGGAATCACCTTTTCTGTGATCTTGGATGTGATGCTTCTGGCTGTTTCAATCACTGAGCTTGGTAAACCAGCCACTTCTGCCAACAATAGGCCATAATGTGGAACATGCCTTGGGCCTTCTTTGAGATGAAACTGAACAAGCAAATCAGATTCTCTGTCAGGAAACACAAAAAGGCTAAAAAAGCAAAGACCGAAGCAAAACAAAGTCTGATATTCTACCTTGAAATCCAGACGGCTGTCTCTTATGTCAACATGAAAGTGAAGAAGTTTCACATTTGGATAGATGATTGCTAATTCTGACAGGTTCTCCATATGAGTAGCAAATATTGTATACCTTAAGAACATCGGGAAGGACACTACTTAATTCAAATGTTAATGAATGAATGCGGACAAGCTAAATGCACATCACCTTACAGATATAAGACTGAACTTATTTTCATCAACGAAAAATTTTCATGTCTTAACTGCTGCAATCTATTAGTTTTGCATAATTAATTTCTCTAGTTTTTTTTGATAAATAATTAATTTCTCTAGATACATCAAACAAAGACAGTATCTCTAAAAATGAAATATTCAAAGTTTTAGAAAGTAGCACTGTTATCTGTCAAAGAATACCAGGGTCCGTATCTGCATATTGCTTGGTTGCAAAATCTACACTTTTGCCTTTTTAACAGCATAAACTTGCATATCTTCAAGTTTTTGAAACTTGTTGAAAGCAAGGTAATTGGTAAAACAGAGAGGAATTTACGCTTTAAGGGATAACAGATACTCGCAGCAGCTCCAAGCAATTGCAAATCCATCAGAGGAAGAGGTAGCCCTTCCAAGTTCATCCATTACAATCAGACTCCTGTACGCAACAAACAAAGGTATACAGAAATTGCACATTCCAAGGGGTATGGACGGTGTACACTATATTACCTTTGGGAGATATTCTGCATTATAAAAGCTGTCTCTTTCATCTCCGTCATGAACTGTATCACTCAAACGGAATAAAAACATGACTTTTGCTCTTTATGATCCTTACTAAAAAAGACTAGATTATATGCTTCTAAATGACATTGTAAGTAATCAAGTATAGAGCTTGGAAAAAAAAGTAATCAAGTATAGAGCTGAACAAATAAATAAAAAAAGTACAGAGCTGAACAAGTTCAACGGTGGATGTTAATTGTACCGTACTGGAATTTGATTCAAGATTATCCACTGCACCCATCCTCGTAAATATACGATCGACTACCCTTAAAGTTGAGAAGTGCGCAGGAACATAGCAACCAATCTGAGCGAGAATAACTATAAGACACACTTGTTGAAGATAGGTGCTCTTTCCACTCCTGAAGGAAACAACATATCGAGAGAAGAATAACTATAAGACACTTGTTGAAGATAGGTGCTCTTTCAATGGGTAGATACATTCCCTAAGTATGTTGAGACTTCAGCAAAAGGATATATGATCATAAAACCTAAGATGGAAGGACTACAAGCAGAAGAAATGTATGAGACAAGCACCTCTGCAGATGACACTGCAAGTGGGTGTTCAATATATTACACTACTCTGTGATGATAAAGGCACAATTCATCTCTTTCATTCCAAGTGCAGTTATCTGTGCATGGTATGTCAGGTTACTCAAAAAAATACTGGCAATAAAGGAGTCCACACATTCAAGTCTCTAGATCTTATACATCTCTGTCTTCTAGAAATAAAAAATGCAGCCAAGTAAATATATAGCTGTTCATTCAAAGCAACATGCAAGCTCTAGGGATGCTCAAATGCTTCATATTGCAATATTCTAAGGGTACCTTTTTTAAGACAAGCATGTTTCAGGGAGCACTTGTGGGTAATTTTCCATTTCGTTGACTTGGTTAATCTGATTTCCCATACACGAGTCACAGATACTTGAATGTAGGTAGATGTTACTTGTTTGGTGTTGCTCATTATTAATATCATAGATTTATGCATGCAAAATTACTCATCATGGGATTGAAATCTACATCGGCACAGTTAAAAATTTGTCCTCTACTAGTTACCAATTGGACAAAGCTAGCAATTTTACTACGTTTCTCTTTTATCTTGTATAGTTCCCCAATTCGTTACAGAAAGGAAAACATAACCAAATATTCTCAGGGAAAAGACCAACGCAAGAAAACTTCAACATCCATGTGGACTACAATTTTATGAGAGCTTTTTATTACATGTTTGGGCCCGTGACAATCACCATGTTTGATGCTTCAGAAAGAAAAAGATTGTTGGGCTGCAGAAAAAAATGGAAAATAAATCCAAGGGTTACAACAGAATCTTGGGGTAAACAAAGAGAAGTTAAAAAGGACAGAAGAGGGTCCAGCATAAGAAAGGACCTGATAAAGGCAATCAAATAAAAAAAATGGTAAAAGAATTATACAACGAAGTCATTGTGTATGCTTTCCAAGATTGGGTGCCTTCCAGCATCAATTGCAATTGGCCCATTATCTGACAGAAATGTGACTCACTTAGGCATAAACCTCATTGCTCTTCCAGGAATCATGAGAGAATATCCCAGAATATAGCAGATCACTTACCCGTAAATTCTGGTCTGGTATATCGATCAACAGGCTTAGTGGATATTGTATGAGCGAATGAATTGACAATCATGTCTAAAAGGCATAAGACCTCCGCAAGCAGAGTGAGTACAGAGACATCCTCACGTATGGCATCCAACAGTGCTGCAAGCCATAAAAATTACAACTTATATATCCCCCACAAAGCATAAAACACTCGACACACAAAGGAATATATCATTGGTCCAAAGGCACAAATGAACTTATTAAGGGAAGGTACGGACATCTAAAGGTTTTGTTTAACCATTTACCCAAATCGTCAAACTTTTAGCATGTATAAAGGCCATAGGTGAAGTATACATCCCAAGTTCTCGGAGAAAAATGGAACTAATAATCAGCCTTGAATATCACTAAGCAATTTGTAGGTATCCACAATTTCTATGTAAGATGCTAAAGGAAGAAGTTATCAAAGTGTCAACAAGAATAAATCTTACAAAATAGTGACAAAAGTCAGAAAAATGACATCAGATGCAACAAACAAGTAGTAACAATATAGTAAGTTGCCTATGAAAAACCAGCAACCAGAAATCTTGGACATTTGATACCACGATCAATCTATGAAAATGTAGTCAAACTATCACTGGAACCCAATGATTAAGAAGGAACTTGTATAAACAAGTTAAAACCCTGTTGAAAGTAATGGTTTTAGTCAGCTCATGGTCAATCACCAACCTTTAAAATGCTATACTTTTGCCCTTCCAACCCATGAACCCGTGCACTGAAATGACAAGTTCACAGCTAATTCCGAGAACAGTTCATTTCCCACATGCTAAATCTCTCTGCAAAAGGTTGTTCATTCTTAATATCAAGACCCATCTTTTATGAGGTCAATCTTTAGTAACCTTCATTTATGGGTTTCCCCCCCCAGTAAGTACCTTTCATATATGATTCCCATACAGAGATCAAGGAAAAAACCTATTCATGAAGCTTATGATTCAGAGGATGGATTATACTTATCAGCAAATTTAGTACAACCTTCGAGGCAAACTTCTGTTCGTGTATAGCACTCAGCAGCTGCAGACTTATTTCTAACATTCAACTGCAAATTTTATTGAATGGATCAAGGCTAAGAATATATATGACTAATAGAAATAGGGACATACTAACATACGCATGAACACAGGTGAGGCTTCACTATAAATATCCTAGCACTTAGTTTTACCAAATGTTGACAATAACGATAAATAAACAGGTCAACATTGATAATCAAAATTCCATTTGTTTTCAATGCTTTCTTATTTAATCGAAACATCCCTAAGACTAATCAACCCATCGATTTTTTTTAAAGTGAAACATCTTCTTGGTTAATGAATATCTGTTGAATATTTTCTTTTCCTATATTTATCCCCAAAATCATTGTCAGCGTTGTATCACAGACTGTTTCTGCCAGATTGCAACACCTAGTTTAAGCTCAAAGTCAAGGTTAGGAATCCATGGTATACTTAAATCCATCATTATCAAATACACGTCAATCATCTCATTTTTCACTGATGATTAATATGCAGGCAGAACTCGTACGAATATTGGGCGTATAATTAAGTGCACATTGGTGGCTAGAAGAGTGTCTCCTCACCCTGATAGATTGAATAAATCCCTTACCATCTCATACCCCTAAACAAGATATGTTGAACAGACAAATGTAAGAATATGATAATGCTAATGATCATAATACTCACAGAAGCAAGTTCCAGGGTTGAGCAATGTATATTCTTTCCATGTTTCAAGACCTGATTTAAACGTCACACTCATATATTGGTCAGAAATTATTATCAGGGCAATCCTCATAAGTAATAAACCACCAGAGCAAAATCTTATTCCCAACCTGAATGAACTTGCTAGGTAGCTTTCCCTGAATATCCTTCTGTGGTATGTTAAAGTAAAACCCTTGCCTATTGTTAAATGGTAGTTTCAAATTGGGCAATTTGAAATCTTCACGATACTTGTTTGCAAGATTATGTATTGCTGTCGATACAATATCGAATTGTTTTTAGGTTAGCCTTATTTTGTTGTGATATAGTAAAAACAAGAAAGGAAGACAAAGAAATTGAACTCCAGATCTTGTACAACAACCTTCACTGGTATCACAAAATGACCTCCTTGCTATATCCAAAAGTCCATCAATTCCAGCCTTGACAGCAAAACACTGCTGCGTGCGGGCAACGAAGGGAATCCGTGCATGAAGGACATCTTCATCAATGACCTCTCCAATCCTGAGGTAAATACAACTTATAAGATAGATGATACTCAATTATACAAAACTATGAAATTTGCTTACATTTGGTATTGAACAAAGAACCATGAAGTCGACAGCTATATGCAAATTATTATATATACATTATAGAATATTAGGACAGCTACAAAATATACCTATACATGTGAGTGTGTTTGTGTGTGTAGATATGTTGTTTCCATTTGAGCATGGCAATTTTTGGGCAGAAATAAGCTCAGTATGAACTTCAATTCTAGAAATCCAGATCACGGTCAGCAAAAATAAATCTAGGCCAAGCAAGCAGCTATAAGGCGGCTTAGGTGAGCCGACCATTCTACTTTTCTTCTTTATTTTCCACAAAACTGATTGGATGGCACTCCATCTTCAGCATAATACACAAAACTAGGAATCACACACAAGATTAAGCAAAAATTTTGAACTGAGTTCAGCCTTAAGAAAATACCTACGTAATTAGGACAAGAAAATGCACCACAAAAGAGCTTCACAAGAACAGAGGCATGGTTGTATTTCCTTTTATAGGTAACAGGTTAGACAAAGTCAGTCACGTACCATCACAACTTGAAAGCAATGAAGACTAGGAAAAGAACCAAGTTGTTCTCGGGGAGGAGATACATAAACCAGAAAAGCACTGGAAAGATGATAGGGAGAGACAAAATTTTAACTTGGATGCAGAACTAAGGGAGAATTTTGGAAAGTGTACGGAAGACACTAACGGCATCCACTGCAAAATTCTCATTTGCAAGCATAAATAACTCAAAATTTTGGTCAGTAAAATAATAATAAAAAAATTTCAAATCATCTCTTTCCATTACAATAAACATGAAAATTTCACACAAATCATCTCTCTCCACTTTTTTACAACTCCCATAAAATTCTACTTTTCACTACTTTCTCTGAAAATCCAATAAAACTCTAATCTACCTCAATTTTCACAACATTCCCAAAATTCTCACAAAATTTTGGTTTGCAAGCATGGCCTAAAACAAGTACACGAATCCAGAATTATGTTTTGTAACTGTTATGAACGAGAACAACTGCTTGTTGCTCAAAGCACTCAGGTTAAATTTGGAATATTATGGTCAGGGATTTTAACAAATGTGGAACCTTTCTTCAGGAAAATAAAAAATGAGGATAACCAAAATGTCGAAGAAGGAACTTATCAAGTCCTTACCACTTAGGGACACGAGAAGCAGGACAGCTTCAACATACCTCTTTCTAATGGTTGCATATTTCTCATTTTCACATACAGACTTGTAAATGTTTGCAAGAAGAAAACTTTTTGCATCCTTAAGCACCTGAGATTTATGAAACGAACTGACATGCCAATACATTTTTGAAACCAGTTTAAGATCACATGGCATATAGAAAAAAGCATTTTACTTTTGAGAGTAAAGGCAGTGCATCCAAAGCTGTTTTAAGGAGAATAATGCTTGAAATTAACATTTGGCTCTTCCTAGCATAATCAGCACCCATAACCTCATTTGTTACTTTCTTTGGCTTAAAGCAGAAGTGACACAGTACTCTATCTGCATGAAGGGAAAAACAAAGATCATTAACTTCCAATAGAATGACTCTTTCTAAACTTCATTAAACTTCTTCCTTTCCTTTTTCCTCACCTATCTCTCTTGGAAATTTACGCAGAACCTGAGAGAGTCCAAAAAACAGCTGCTCATTGCTCATCAGCTCATCCTAAAACCAAACAATTGAAGAGAAATTTGATGGGTCAAAATGTTAAATGTTGGGAGCTACAACTTCATGACTTCTAAGGATACAAGAATGCTAAATAGATGATCCTTACATGGTTGCATGTCTTAGAAAATAGAACAACAAAAATTTCAAAGTTCTATCAACAGATCATTGCTAGATGATCTTTCGTGCTGGTAAACTTGTACGAGACATATGATATATAACAGTCTATTAGACGCCAATGTTAGGTACCATACTTATCCAAATGTAAGGTAGCTCGCACACAGATAATGATGGGGCAGAGGGGCCCCCGGGAGGGGGGGGGGTAACACACTATTCACAACAGCAGCTTTCACAAAAATGTGGGTCCAAAAATTAAAACTCTGTTATCTTGTGCATGCTTTTATGGATATACACAGACACACTGCAGCTCCTCCAAGATAAATCGACAAAATGATGTGTACAGCTGTAGTGGTCCAGATCACTGCTTAGTCAGGCAGAGATGGATTTCATGGGAATATATATTCTCGCAAGTACTGTTGCACAGGTGTGTAAAATGATCAAAAGAAAGAATCATGACATGGTTAAGTTATAAAATCTAACATAAAAGAATGGCAAAGCATACGTCCTTTGGTAAGAATCGGTCACAAATTAAAGTCATTGGACTTCAGTCTTAGTATACAAGTTACATTCAGACAGAGATGTGAAAGGCACAGCATTGTTTCATTGAAGCACAAATAACTTTCGCAGTTGACAGATTAGAGTTCCTGGTGGCTCATGGGAGACAAACATATGATATATTCTACGTCTTCTGAAGAAAAGAAAAAAACCCTTCAAAAAGGTTTGAAATTAAGGGAGTTTCATAACAAAGTTTAGCGTAGCTTCAACTAAGCAATTTCAGAATACACATTTGACACTAACCAGACAATCAAGGCGAGCATTGATAGTCTCAATATCCTTTAAAGGCTGCAAAATATTGGCACGAAGAAGTCTAGTCCTGAAGATGAAATCCCAATAATATAAAATCAGATGTCAACACTGACAAAAAGGAAAAGCAAAAAAAAAGGGAGAGAGGAATTATACTTTTCATCCCAAAAGTACCATGCTTTTTAGGATGTAGGTACAAAATCATCAGTTTTTATGTATCTCACTTTCAAAATACTGAAAAATACAATATGCACTCTTGGTTAAGATTTGGCTGTTGACATGGATGAAAATTAGGCCATCTGAACAATCTAACCTGCCAGATCTTAGACGGTGCACATTATAATTTTTTTGTACGGAGGATTTTGCTAAAGCTAATGAAGCAATAGACATCAGCCAGCTTGTCTAATTTAGTACAGACCCTCCAATAGTTTTTGTTGTCTTGAGCATGTGGAACAGACTTCTTTTTTTGTTGCTTGTACCCCATAGGCTTGAATGAAGTGGGTCGATAATTTCCAAATTTTGGACACTGCCACCAAATTCCAACTATGAGATTTCTTGACAATAGATTAAATCATTTTAATGGAGGTACACTGTTTATATCTAATATCTTATTGGTGTAAAGCTAAGCAAAAGAATACCTTATGGGGAAAAAATAAAAGCAATGGTACCTGGTAGTATCAATGTTCATGTGGTCAAATGATCCATTAAACGTAACCTGCGAAAGAGATAATTGTAAATAAATTTGAAGATCATATTCCTCCATAGACCAAAACAGTTCAAGCTATGAAAGTAAAAAGATGGAAGTTCTGCAAGAAAAACTAAAATTATGCATTTGAGCCATTCATCTCTGTAAGAACGGATTTTGGGGGACCATTCATCAGGATGGGAAATTCTTAGGAGTATTTTACTAATTATAAAGTTCTCAGTAAGTAGTATCACATGTCAGTGCAATACCATAAAATCCTTCAGAAGTAACATGAGTACTGCGATTCAATTAGAAACTTACAACAAATGCACCCATTTGTGTGGTCCTTTTACTACTTGTTGATTTGTATTTCATATGATATGATTGCACACTGATTTTTCTTTTCGCAGAAAGTCATTTTTGCATGCAGGGAAAATTACAAAAGAGTACCAGAAGGTGGTAATTATTTCAATTTCACTTGGACTCCTCATAATCAACCCGCAAGGCATATCAAGATGACGTAGAAAAGATGTTAACAGATCCAAAACCCATGTTAAAATGTAATGTTCAATGGATTTATCTACAATGTATCTAAGCCAACCCTATAACCATTCTGACAGCTATTAGGGGCCAGAGATATGTAGATGAATAGAGCAACTAGCAATTCCTACTTCTATAATTAATAAAGGAACATGCATCATAAAACACACACCGATAATGATTGGTTTGTCACAATGACCCCCTTCTCTGCTTCTGTCCTGTGCATTATGCAGTTGGAACTTGTTTTTAAAATATCCACATTCATGTCTTAACTTATAGAAAGATCAAGTCCTGAAAGTACCACTTAATAGTAGCTGCTGCAGCAGCCAGGCAGAGATAATACTGCTTGTAATAGGTGTCCAAACTAAGCGCAGAAAGCTCCTTCGCAGCTAGATTTTTAACCAGCATAGCACCCTGGAGCACAAGACAACAATGGTATCTCCAGCAAATAAGATGTGAGTATCATCACCCAAAATTTTACAACTAGTGGAGAATAAGCGTTCACATAACCTTGGTATCATCAAAGCAGCCACGGGCCATTACAACCTGCAAAAAGCAGTCTATCATATCAATTCATGAATAAATGAAAATCACTGCAGACACAGACATACATGGATCCAGTTGTCCAAGTGCACATGCAAGCAGGAGGCAGAGACAAAGACAGAGCCATGCGTTGTTAAGGACCCTCACCTTCTTGGCTGTTGCATAGAATCTATCCACCAACTCCGAAACTCCAACCATGCCATCTGGTGCCAGCTTGTTAGGAGTAACAATGACAACCATGGGATCATAGAAATGCAGCAAAGTCTTTGTATTCTGATATGAACTGCTAGTTTCAATATATTGAGAAAGATGCAGTGAAGCCGACCTTAAGTCGAATGCAGCAACTCCAACCTTGTCCACACATGATTTCAGTTATTTAATAAATATAATCACTAGAAAAAAGAAGAAGCAATCTTCAGCTACATTTAACACTTACTAATAAGTACTTACCCCTCCCCCCCCCCCCCCAAAAAAAAAACACTTACTGATAGTTTTAACTTCAAGTTAGATACCTGGATTACACTATTCTTAGGGATTTAATCACAGAAACAAAATCATAATTCCATTTCTATTCTCGATTGATAATGTTTGGAAGGGACGTATTTAAAAATCCAAGGTCCCTGCAACATGGTTCCCCGTGGCACATTCTGTACACTCAAATAATGTTAACTTTTGTTAGTTCTCTCGAATGTGGTGCAACTTTTGAAGCCTTAATAACTGTAACGTTTGTTAGTTCTCCCAGCTAAGCCAATCAATACATCTGAGATTGTTTTTCCCCCAAATCTCTGGACATAAATGGAATAAATAAATAAATCTAATACGTCAATTATCTATCCAACAGTAATATTACAAATCACTTTTAAAATCGGCAAAATCTTCAAGTTTTATTCCTCACCCTAGAGAATCCACCAAGATCAAACAATTAGCATTTTAATCAAAAGAAGATTGAAAAAATACACGTGGTGATTCGGAGTTAAAAAAACATATTTCTTAGAATGGTGAAAGGCAGAGGCGCAAATCCAATCCATGGAGCTGCAGAAACTTCGAGTATATAATGTTGAACAGAAGTTGCACACCAAAGCAGCTATACTTTCAGACATGCATATTTTCATATCATTTGATTGGTAGATGCACTAAAAGCCTGTTTAGTCGATGAGGGAGATGAGGAAAAGGAATATAAAACAAAATTTTAGATACTATGTTTGATATATTTAACTTCGACTCAGGAGTAAATTTCATCAATATTGAGTCATTTTATTTTCCCGAAGTTTCTGGGGAAAATGAAACACAGTATCTGAGAGTCCGAGGAGGATAGTATACTTCTTTAGCTCTGTTCTCAATCAGACCGGTCACGAAGCTCGATCTCTCTCCTCCGTCGTCCTCCATTGCACAACACTGGCTTCACTGATTTTTCAGTATTGCCGCTATCGTTGAAGGGTACACATATATATGTTAACTGCTCAAAACTGGTACATTAAGCGGGGTGCGTACTAAGCTTAACATGCGCACGGGACTTGAGATGCTAGCTAGTAGGCGTGAAAACCGACCAGTCGGTTCGGTTTTGGGCTCAGACCATGGACCGAAGTGACCGGATCGATTTTCATTATTTTTCAACTGACGGCTGAACCGCCGGTTGGGAGAACCGGTCGGCCGATCAGGTTTGGGGGTCGGCCCGGTTCGATCGGTTGGACCCAATAATGTGCCCAAAATTCACTTTTTTTTAAAGCCTAATTTAATTGCCCAAATTCTTTTTTTAAGCTCAATTCTCTCTTTGTTCAGCTCATTTAGTGACCCAAATTTACCCTTTTTCAAATATTTCACAAGATTTAAGACTTATAATGCAATGGCTTAGAAAAAAAAAGACTTATAATGCAATTTTTATGCTTCTTTGGGTTTTTGTAGCTTTGCATGTCACATGGGTCCTAATAAATAACGGTTAACAACATACTTAAAAAACAAAATAAGAAAAACAAATGGGCTATTTAACATCCAACCCTAATAAGTATCAACTACCCAAAAAAAAAACTACAAGTTAACAATTAACAACCAAAAAAAATATTACAACAACCAAAAAAATTAAAATTAGAACAAAATTCAAATATTTCAACTTCCATTACATTTAATCGTCAACTGGACGCTTCTCGGACGCCCAAGGATCTCCACTATTGAAAACAAATAGCAAATCAAAGCAAGTTAACTATACATAAATATAAAATTGCGATTAAAATAAATTATAATTGACTACATAAATTAAAATATCTCCTTCTTCTTCGTATTTCTCTACATTTTCCACTAACTCATAATCAACAATAGACTCAGCAGTAGAGTCTTCCCCTATCCAATTTTATGACATATGAGGGCCTCCACTGTTCGAAGAGCCAATAAACTCCGATAAGGGTCTAGAACACGTCCTCCGGTGTTAAAAGCGGACTCAAAAGATACTGTAGAAATTGGGATAGCCATAACATCCCGAGCCATGTGAGCAAAAATAGGATACTTAGATGCATTGGACTTCCACCAATGTAAAATATTGAATTTCTCAGTTCCTGTCTCACGAATATCGGTCAAATATTGTTCCACCTCTGATTTTCCATCACCCGTAGATGTAGACTCTTCAAGCCTTTCAAGGATGCGAGCCAACTTCAATCGGCGAGTTTTATTACCCTCTCCAACCTTATGCGTAGGACGAGAAGCTTGAGGTGTTGCTTCAACAGTACCAAACTAATCAGTATACTCCTCACACAACCGATGAAACACATTTTTCATAAATGCGAACATTACATCCCCCTCTTCAGTTGGACAGTTTTGATTCAACTAAAGCTCTAAAGTAGTCATCATATACCTTGGATCAAGCACCACAACAATAAACAACAACATATTCATTTTCGAAGATATATCTCAATACTTATCATATTTTCTCTTCATACTCGTTGCCATATTTTTCAAAATATGATTACCATTTTCACACAAGTCACAAATATTCTCTTGGATAATACAAATATCTTGAAAGTAGATATTTGCAGTCACATATGAAGATCCTGAAAACTGTATCGTAGCCTCATAAAACAACTCCAAAAATTGAACAAATATCCTAACTTGCTCCCAATCCAACAACTTAAGAGGTCCCAAACGCAATGACTCACTAGAACCTTCAGTAAAGTAGGTCATATATAGAGGATCCTCATCATGGAGCCGGTCAAAGACCTTTTCATATTTCTCTGCTTTCTCCAACATCAGATAAGTAAAATTCTATCTTGTGGCGTCATCAAGACACAACATAGACTTACATTCTATGTTATCTTTTTCAACGCATCTCTTAAACCTATCCATCCTAGCTGGAGAAGATTTCACATAACTCACTGCATTGCGCACCTTTATGATAGACTCATCATATTATTTCAATTCTTCATTCACTACAAGGTTCAAAATATGAGCACCACAACTCATATGTAGAAATTGTCCAAGCGTCTCTTCAAATGAAGTCTTCAAAACTTCAAGTGCAACATCATTTGAAGAGACATTATCAACCGTGACAGTAAAAATCTTACTAGCAATACCCCACCCACTCAAGAAGACACGCCTCAATATTCATCCCAAGTGTATCTCCTTTATGATTAGCAATCAAACAACAGTTGATAATTCTCTTGTGCAATTTCCAATCATCATCAGTGAAGTGTGCAGTGAAACACATATAATTCAAGTTCTGATTAGAAGTCCAAGTGTCGGTAGTGAGACAAACTCTACTAGAAAGTGACTTCAAAGATTTTTTCAACTTTCCTTTCTCTACATTGTAGATCTTGAAACAATCCATAGTAACCGTTATATGAGATGACATCTGAAATCTAGGTTCAAACTTCTTTAAAAGCCTCCTAAACCAACGACCCTCAATAACTCTAAATGAGTGTTCATCACCAATAACAAACTCAACAATTGATTGTCGAAGGTCTTCAACATTATACCTATGCATGACCATAGAACTAGAATTATTCCTCTCCCCCTCAGGTTTCTTATCAAAGCTCAATGTGGGTTGATTTTTACCCAACATACAATCGGTTCAGTTCGGCTCACGATTTTGGGTACCCAAAAGTATTTTTGGGCCGACAGCCGAACCGGGATGGCTCAAAACTGATTGGCCCATTCGGTTTCGGGCTGGTTTGGGTTGGCCTGGTCGGTTCCGGCCCAAATTTGTTCAACCCTACTAGCTAGGATAGCTTAGCGTGAAGCCGTGAGGTTTTTATTTTTTTCCTTTACTTGAAGTTGGCATAGTGGATCTAAATGGCTTAACTAATTGACGCACATTTGTGTTGGAGGAAACAATTTTTTATTTTTTATTTTACCTTGACGGAGTTTGACTGAATGTCCAATTGTACTAAAAAGTCCAAATTCAGAGTTTGTGAGAACAAATCTTACTTCTTCCTTTTTTACAGTAGGAATTGGGACAGAGAGGTTGGAATCAATATAAAAGTGACAGAACAAGATCCCAATAATTTAAGTTGAAAATAAGTGTTGAGATGAGAAGAAATCTCCTAATACTCGAAGAAACCCAAACAAATCAAGAACAAGGCCTTCCCAAAAGGCTGCCGTCCAAGGAAACGAAAAATTGCACGAAAGCTTAAATGGAGAATTGAACGACAGCTTTGTTTATTAGTTGATGCCAGCACTCAAAGCTCATACCTCTGTTTACAGAAATCTCAAGTCGATTTTAGTGTCTGTCACTTTTGAAGTTTTAACTGGTTCAACTTTTCCTGAGCAATCTTTAACTAGCTCAACTACTTCAAGGATTCACTGATTGGGTGACGAGAAAAATAAGGGGTGTGAAGATTCACAATTACAAGGATAGCTGGAAAAGTCTTGTTGTTGGACATGTCAGGCTTTCATTCCTAAGCAGTATGTAAATGCATTTTGTAGCCAGCCTTCTTTTCTACACCCGACCAAAGGGGAAAAGATGACCAAATAACAGCAACCCCCAGTGCCACCGACGATCAAGTCACGCAGTAAGCATTGCTTAAATGTTCATCCATGACTTCCTCAATCGTGAAAAACCTGCCCTTCTCTATGGAGAGCTGTGCTGCAACTCCTATAGCAACTGAAATCAAACCATCTTGCAAGTCCACAGGAGCTTGCTTACCTTCAGCTCTAATTGCATGCAAGAAGTTAAGGTGTTCCAAGTAGCTAGATCCATGATGCAGCCCATCGTATCTGAAACAAATTGATTGAAATAATTGCCATGCGTAAAAAGGTTTTTCTTTCTAGACATGAATAATGGAGTGGATGTTCACATTGTAAACGATCAAATAGAAGAAAAGGCAACTCACTTTATTCTGCTATCCTCAGCTTTTAAAGTTTGAACACCATCTCTCCCTGCCACTCGGGTACCAAAACGTGCAATACTCTCAGGAACAAAGGCTTCCCCCTGCAATAAACTAGTAATTTGTATCAGGCGAGAGGAAAACACATTCATTCATCTGCACGTTACCCAAAATGAAAGCAAACACTGAACTGTCAAATGCAATTATTGCTTGCACAGCACAACTGATGGGAAAAGTCACAATGTTTTATACTGGTCCACCTGAAACTCAAATAGAAATACCATAGGAGACCACCACCGAACAATGAGGGAATTGGAAGATTACTACACTGGACGGTCCCTCCTGGTCTCTTGTGCAAACACTGTAATTGATCACAGAGAGGGTGAGGGAGAGTGAGCGTTTTACCTTCCCAAAGTCACCAACAACAGATATTTCTTGCTCATTTTTACTGCCTTCAGCAAACATACAAAGGTCTAGCATCCCCCGACAACCATTGTCAAATTCAACAATAACATATGCATTATCTATGATATCTGGTACCTGAACAGAAAAGAAAATTTGTGAATAAATAACATGAAAAAAGTTAAGGAATAGGACTCAAAAGTTGAAAAGATCTGAGATTTGAGGAAAATGAAGACTAAGCTTTACAAAGCTTTTGTTTCGAAACTTTCAGATTTGATATCATCCATTTAAGGCTAAGCGTGCAGATTCCAAGTTATTTCTGCCCTTCCCTTATAGAGAGGGAAGAAAAAACGCCTATATTTATATGCAAGTGGGAGCCTAACGTCAGTCTTCAGATTTGTAGTCTGGCTCACGGTGCTCTCTCTCCCTCCATAAAAATACTTGGCTCAACTTCACTAGATTCAAAAAAGAACCTCCACCATCACGATTTTAGTTTCTTTCTCTTATAGATGAGTAATTTTGACTTATTTCATTAAAGTATAATTTGAGAGTATCGACAATGCATTAGAACAAAAATGTTAGTCAGATTGTAAAAGAGGTTTTAACGCCTCTAAAACAGCACAAATGATAGTATGATCCCAACCTATTCTGCAAATATTATAGACATAGCAAATAGCTCCTTCCGAACCGAGCATGGGAACCATGCTCAGCCAAATTGATTTCACTAAATCTCCAAGCGGTTTGGTTTCAAGCACTCACACACACACACACATATATATATATATAAAGGCTATTAAATTCCATTTTGCAGGCAGGAACGTTTGTAACTAGCTAGTAGACCAAATGGCAAAGTTTGAAAGCAATACAAATTAAATTGGTTATGACTTTTTAATCTTTGCAGAAGCGTAACCCCTAATAGCATTGCTAACAGATTGCTAAACCTGTAACATCCTTTAGGTATATAATGTATTTCTAATATGTTGTCACATCAAAGTTACCTTTCCATCATATGTCTCATCCTTGTGATTAACATCCATAGCTCCAGAAGCCATCACACGGACAGGATTGGCTCCTGCAAACAGCCTCATCAGATCAAAGAAGTGGCAGCACTTCTCTACAAGTGTTCCCCCTGTGTTAGCATTGAACCGGTTCCAATTGTTGACCTATCACAAGGAAAAGTCTGTAAGATGGATTGCTACACTGTGAACATGGAAAGAGTTTCATTACATACCTTAACCAAAAAGGGAAAGCGATGTTCCCTGATAGCCACCATTTTAACGCGTCCAAGAGTTCCACCCTTAACTATCTCTATCAGTTTAGCAACAGGTGGCATGTATCTGTACTCCAGACCAACTTGTACAAGCATATCCTGCCTCTTTCTAGCAGCATTTACAACCTAGTTTCAACACACTATATCAAAAATCAATAACATAAGAAAAAATGATGATCAGGACTCATTTATATTTTAAAGAATGCACAAAGAAATTCATTTTCGCACACATATTGATATATCAAATTCGTTTTATACCTCTTTCCCGCATTCTACGCACTACTTCAGGAAAGTTCATCCACAATTTCAGCGATATGGAAGAGAACTTTTTGAGACCTCAATACCCCTCAATCAATGGCAAAAACTAAACAGAAGTGATTAAGCATAGGCAACCAACCAGATAAATAGGATCAGACCTCAACCATACAATTGGTACACTAATGTGATGAATTAGACAAACTGAATAGATGCCCACAGACAAAGATACTAAAGTATCAAAAGGCAATCTTCAAATCCATAACAAAGAGAAGATCATGCATGCTTTACAAAACCTTTCAGCTAGACAATTGTAGTTGAACGTATACAGACACAAGTTGTTTCTGAAGGTAATAAAATACTCTGTTCAATAAGTTACAATTCTGTCTGTAATCAACCTACCATTTTTCATTTCATTTTTTTTCTCCAATTGCACTTCTTCAAACTGAAGAAAATGGCTTCCACTTTTTATCTACGTGATATCAGTTTCGAAAGATAAGCTGGTAGCTCTCCCTCGATATGGAATCACCTCTATAATGTGGAATACTGCAATTTGATGAATGCTGCCTCGACTGACAACATTGGCTCATCTGTTGTCTTGATTTGGTAGTCTAGACACACAAATGATGATTGAGTATTCCTTAAACTCAATTCAGCAGGACCTCACTCTACATAGCCAATACATTATCAGTGACAATCCCCACCATTCATATGCCATTTGAAAATGATGACACGTGCTATTGTCATCAGTTATCACCTTCCTTCTGTTTCATAAAAACTTGTTTGGCATACTATAGTGGTTCATGACCTTTTCACCATAATATAATACTGGTTAATGACTTTTCACCGTGAGGAGGAATCTTTTTGGCTGCTAGAAGGATTTTTTCTCTGTTCTCTCTCCTCTCTTCTTGGGTGTTTTGGGTGATTGTTTGTCTTCCTGAATAGCTGTGTGGTGAGTTATTGGAGTTTTGATGTCGCATTTTAGTCATAATTTTCGCGTTGAGTCTAAGGAATTCCAAGTTTCGATCAGTGAGCAGGGGACCTTCAGTTTTCTGAGTGGAGTCACAATGTTGTGAACTCGATCCACATGGGGAAGTTAGGAACTGTGTGGATGGTAAACATGGTTGACAAGTTGCTGGTGTCTTCTCCTGCTGTTGATTTCGCTTCCAAGTTCAATGAATCTAGGCGCAGTTTTCTGGCTCAACGTTGTTCCAATAAGGGTGGTCGTTATGTAGCGGTAGTTGAGTATGGAGGGCGTCGTAAGGTGGGTGTGGTGATGGTGCTGGAGGGCAGAAATGGTCACGGGTGGCAGATTTTGCACCGCATTTTTAGCGACGTTGTTTCATTTTGGCATGCTATAAGTATGGCTGTGAAAGCTTCGGGATTCTCTGGTATTCGTCCGGATCTTTCTTTTGCTAAGGTTTGCAACCTTCAGTGGAGGCCACTGGTGGTGGTGGGAAGGAAGTATCTAAGTCCGGTATAGCCGGCGGGGTTCGCCTTCCAGCGGCAAACGAAACGTCAAAAATGCTGCATGCGGATGGGGTGGCACACGTTACGTCTTCTCCTTTTAATTCCATCATTGCATCGCAGAGAGCCGCATCTGCAGATAAAGTTACGACATTTTTGTCGGGAGAGGATCTGGCGTCATTTAACAGCCCAAAAAGGAGCATCCCAATCTTCGTTTGCACTGGGAGGGATAGAAAGTGGTGGGCTGGGCCATGTAGGTGGTGGTGGGCTGAGTCCTATTGTGAGGGGAGTGGGTCAGGCTGTTGTTGAGATGGATGGGGAGTTTTCCTTTGACGTTGAGGGTCGGGTGAGTCCTTCCAAGTGTGTGCCGATGACGACGAAAGGTGTTCCGTCCAACACCGTTGTGTTTTTACCGGAGTCATCATCACCGGCGACTTCTGCTGTTCCGTCGACGGTAGACCCACCTGCGGTTTCGCCGACACCTGCTGTACACCACTCTTCTGCTCTGTTGCATGTGTTAGTGTCTTCGCCGGAGCTGCCTCTGCTGGGGATCCTTCTCCTCTTGTTTAAACTATCTCATCGCCAGTCTTAGAGGTGTTGTCTATTGTTCCTGGGCCGACATCCTTAGTCGACCAGCATTCTGGTGCTTCACCAACAGTGATAGGTGAGTTCCCTGGTACTTTTGAGTGGTCCAGCAGCTATGACATGGCGCAGGGCTCGTTAGGTCCGATAGAAGGTGTTGGTGGGGACCGTACGGATATGGGGAAGGATGGGTTTTCTGGGGATTTGAATGATAGTGTTGTTCAGGGCGTGAATGGGTTGGATTGATAGAGAACGATTTGATTCTTAATGAACAAGGGTTGGGAGGGAATTCGTTAAGATCGGGCAGTGGGAGTGGGGATTCATTATGGACTCCTTTGAAGATTCAGTATCTTGTTTCTGCGAAGGGTGATCCCTCTAATTGGGTGTTGCGGATGGTTTCTTCCTTCCGTCATATGGTGGGGGTATCTTGTGACGGCTACGAGTGTGAATTGATGGAATTGTTTGCTGCCTTGGAGAGAGATAGTGGTTCTGTGGTTAGAAAATCTTCTAATAGGTCAGCAGGAAAGATGATGAGGGAATTAAAAGGCCTAAAAGCTAGTATTAATTATGATGGAGGGGATGGTTCCAATAGTCGTTGTAGGATTGGAGGGAGGGCTCCCTTAAATTGTTAATGCAGTCATGGTTTGTTAGCTGGAATGTGAGGGGCCTTAATGATAGAGGAAAGTGTAGAAAGATTGTGAACTTAATCAGGGGCTGGAAACCAGTTTTAGTCTGTCTTCAGGAGACTAAATTGGAGTTGGTGTCGAGGGCTGTGGTGAGGAGTTTGTGGTGAGGTCCCCATGTGTAGTGGAGTAGTTTGCCTGCAAATGGATCTTCGGGAGGTATATTACTTTTATGGGATTCTCGAGTATTAGAATCGGTGGATGTGTGGGGTGTTGTTCTCTGTCAATTATGTTTTAGAATTTCGAAGGGGGGGCGAAGTGGGTCTTTTCTGGGGTCTATGGCCCTAATGATGATATAGGGAGGAAACTCTTATGGGATGAGCTGGCAGGTGTAATTGCTTGGTGGAGTGTTTCGTGGTGCATTGGGGGTGATTTCAATGCTACTAGTTTCCTTAGTGAAAGGTCGGGGATGAGAGTGGGGGGAAGAGGTATGGAGGAATTTTCGGATTTTGTTTCTGAGTTTGGTTTGGTGGATTTGCCGTTGGTTGGTGGGACGTTCACGTGGTCCAATAATAGATTATCCCAAGCTTGGTCACGGATTGATCATTTTCTCCTTAGTGCTGATTGTGAGGCTTTGTTCCCGAATAGTATTCAACGTAGGCTTCCCCGTATGTATTCTGATCATTTCCCTATTCTGTTGGAGGATGGGTGCTTTCGGGGGGGGGGGGGGTAAGAGACCTTTTAGATTTGAGAATATGTGGCTTAAGGTAGAGGGGTTTGTGGAGATGGTTAGGGGGTGGTGGGGAACTATAAGGTTTCGGGTTATCCTAGTTTTGTATTGAGTTCTATGCTCAAGTTGTTGAAACATGACCTGATCGCTTGGAATATGGCTGATTTTGGCAATATTAATGCTCGTAAGTCTTTGTTAATGAGTGAGTTAGCTTCTTTGGATGGATTGGATGAAGGAGGTCTTGTTATTAATGGGGGTATGAGTAGGAGATTAGCGGTTATTTAGGAGTTAGATCACATTATCGATTTGGAGGAGGTGAGTTGGAGACAAAAATCCCGAGCCTTATGGTTGAAGGATGAGGATAGATGCACCAATTATTTTCATAGAATGACCAACTCTAATCGGAAATTTAATTCTATATCCCAGTTGACGGTTGATGATGAGGTTGTGGAGGACCCAAGGGATATTTCAGCTCATATTGTTTAGTTTTATACCTCTTTATATGTTGAACCGTTTCCGTGGAGGCTGTCTCTTGACGGTCTAGAGTGTAATTCTGTTTTAGCGGATGAGTCAGTTTGGTTGGAGCGACCTTTTGAAGAGGATCAGGTGGCGTCTGTGGTGCATGCTCTGAATGGAGATAAAGCTTCGGGTCCTGATGGGTTCATTTTAGTTTTTTATCAATCTTGTTGGGATGTTATTAAAGAAGATGTGATGCTGATGTTTAATGAATTTGCTCAATCTGGTAAATTCGTTCATTGTTTGAATGCCTCCTTTCTTGTCCCCATCCCTAAAAAGGTTGGTGCTTTTGAGTTGAAAGATTTTAGGCCTATTAGCCTTGTTGGGGGATCTATAAGATTCTGGCAAGGTCTTAGCTAACAGGTTGAAGTTAGTGTTGAGTAAGATTATCTCCCCGAATGTGTTTGTGCGTGGTCGACAAATTCTGGATTCGGTGTTGATTGCTAATGAATGTCTTGATTCTCGTTTGTGTTTAGGTGAGCTGGGAATGTTGTGTAAGTTGGACATCCATAAAGTTTACGATCATGTGAATTGAGATTTTCTATTATACCTTTTAAGGAGATGTGGGTTTAGGGAGAAGAAGTGGTGTACGTGGATTTCTTTTTGTATCTCCATGGTTAAATTTTCAGTGCTCGTGAATGGTTCTCCTGAGGGCTTTTTTGGTAGTTTTCAAGGAGTATCAATTTCGTAATCTCCAGTGCTTGTTCTTTGCTTTGAAGCAGTTTCTAGATTGAAGATTAATTTGGTTAAGTCTGAAGTGATACATGTTGGTGCGGATAGCAATGTGGAGGAATTTACTTCTATTTTGGGTTGTAGGGTTTCCGCTTTGCCTATGACGTATTTGGGTCTTCCGTTGGGTGCTTGTTTTAAAAGTGTACATATTTGGGATGAGATTTTGGAAAGGATGGAAAGAAGGTTGGCTGGGTGGAAGATAATGTACTTATCTAAGGGAGACCGTCTTACTTTGATTAAATCCACCCTTTCGTGTCTTCCTACTTACTTTCTTTCTCTTTTCCTTCTTCCTCATAAGGTTGCTTCGAGAATGGAGAAGTTACAACGAGATTTTTTGTGGGGTAGTGATGGTAAGACTCAGGTTTCATCTTCTCAATTGGAAGACGGTGTGTTCTCCTATCACATGTGGTGGTTTGGGTATCAGGGGTCTTTCTTCGTTCAATAAAGCCTTGTTGGGAAAGTGGTTATGGAGGTTTGCTTCTAAGAGAAATTGTATGTGGAAAAGTCTTATTAAGGAGAAATATGGCACCATTGTGGGAGAGTGGTGCACTTTACCTACTACTGGATCTTACGGGGTCAGTCTTTGGAAACATATCAGTAAGGGTTGAGAGTCTTTCCAAGGACATTCTCGGGTGGTGGTGGGAAATGGACAAAGAACGAGGTTTTGGCATTATGTGTGGTGCGGGGATCATCCTTTGCGTTGTTCTTTCCTAACAGTTTTTTCTTTATCTATGTATCCCGATGGGTTGGTGGTGGACTGTATGGAGGAGGATGTTTGCTCTGTTGTTTGGAATGTTCAGTTCTTAAGAAATGCGAATGATTGGGAGTTGGGAGAGTTTTTATCCTTCTTCTCCACTCTATATGAGTTGAAGCTTCACAAAGGGGACAAGGATCAATTGTGTTGGGTGGACAACAAGGATGGTATTTTTCTTATAAGTCGTTCTATAAGATCAGTATTGTTCCCTTGGCGTCGGGTTTGGAGATCTAAAGTCCCTACTAGGGTGTCCTTCTTTGTTTGGGAGGCTTTGCATGGTCGGATTTTGACTACTGATAATCTAAGGCATAAAGAGACTTATGTGGTTGATTGGTGCTATTTATGTAAGGGGGATGGGGAATCGATTAACCATTTTTATTACATTGTCCGGTGGGAAGAGGTATGTGGAACCATGTCTTTTCTATGGTAGATCTTCCTTGGGTTATGCTGGAGGGGTTAGGGATGTCTTGCTTTGTTGGGGGCGGCAGTTTAAAGATCCTAGAGCTAAGTTCATTTGGATGATGATTCCTTATTGCATCTGGTGGTGTCTTTGGAAGGAGCGGAATAGGCAGTGTTTTGAGGACTCTTCTCTGTCTATGGCAAGCTTGATGGGTGGTCTGATGAATTATCTTTTTTCTGGTCTAATGTGATGTTGGGTGGCCCTTTTTTAGTTTTCCAAGACTTCTTGAGCTTTTTTGTTTGTATGCTGTAATTTCTGTTCTGTTGTATTTTCAGTACAATCTTTGTAATGATCTTCTTTTTCTTTTTCGTTAATAATATTGCTTACTTATTAAAAAAAAAACTTTTCACCGTAGACCTGAAGCTACAGATCATTGAGCAAAAACGTGTTAAACCACAAAAGAATTTGTGACAGTACTTGTTTATTCAGCTGAAGATAATTCGATTCCTTGATGTGGTGATTTCATCATCAAAAACAACGAGGCTCATGTTCAACGCAACTTGCCTACCTCATGTAGATAGTTGAATTTACTGTATTTAAAAAATGATAAGGCATGAAAATTTACAAGCTATATGCAGATACTAGCATATGTCAGCAATACCGGTGGGTTGAAGAAACACTCTTATGGAAACAAGTGGCTTGAATCATACTACTAAATGACTGACCTCTTTGCAGTGAGCGACTGTGGTGCACAATGGCTTCTCCACAAGTACTTGATGGGGTTTCGGGTGATTGATGATGTCCATAAGGATTTCATAATGGGTCATGTTTGGACTTGACACTACCACTACATCGCAGATACCGCTGTCCAGTAGCTCCTGGTGTCCTGAAAAAACCTTCACCACTCTTAAGGGTCATTAATGCTTGTACCGAGTCAATAATTCATTAAATAAAAGCACTATGATGTGCACCTATAGCATGGAATGTATAGACGACAGGCTCAGGCTCTGCCTCAGTACATATAAAAGCAATTGCACAACATCGACCACAAAAGGACAGTCTTAAGCTTTAGGGAACTATCCATTTTCGATTAAAGTCATTATGGTTACGATTCCAAAGCATAATGTCAGTTGGCTATCCTAGCAGAAAACGTCATAAAATCTTGAACCATTACAAATTGGAGGTAGTAAGTCAAAATGCAATGTGCAGCTGACATTTGTGTTGGGTAGCAGTTCACACGAACTCATAAAATTCAATTGTTTTTCACTTTCGCTAAAGATCTACACAGGGAATAAACTTCCTGATCAGCTAAATTATTTAAGTGGTCTAGAAGCAATACCTTGAGTTGCCAGTCAAAGGAATGAGCTAGTTCTAAGGCAAGTTTTTGGGAAGGGACATGGGGGTCAGCTATGGCAACAACGGTCACGCCTTCGCTGCGAAGATGGTGCAAATTGATGAGGTGCTCTCTCCCCATCATTCCCACCCCAATGATCCCGTACTTCACTGTGCTGTTTGCCGCAGCCATAAACGTGATCGAGAGAAACTCCTTTACCTCAAATTCCACGTATCGGGTCTCTTTGTTTACGACTTGATGCGTTAGTTGCTTCATATGAGTTAGTGACTATTGGATTTTTAAATGACAAGTCTGGGTTTGAGGCGTCGTTGCGTTCTTTTTCTTTTTTTTTTCTAACCAAACAAAAAAAAATCCGTAGGCCGCTTACCATTCATTTTAATTGTTTGTAAGGCTCGTGGGGGAAAAAAAACGTATTGTAAGGCGACCCTTTTAGGTTATTAAGACGACAGATCAATCTAATACCTATAATTACAAAACTCCAGACCCCCTTACCAAGAGTTATCCAAAGGAGATTTTATACCGAATTAATGGGTTCAAATCTCTCAAAGTATAAATTTGGAGTCACCCCTCAACAAAATTGAATTTACTGACATATGTAGTTTAGAGAATACATTGCATGAGATTTGTCGTAGCTTTGAATTCAATTCGTGCAGATATTGTGTCAAATATGTCTAAACTCAATGCACGTAAATGAATATCCAGATTTCTCTCAGTACCTTAAAAAAAACTAATGCTACTGCTCGGGATAAAAAAAAAACTTGTAGGAATTTTGAAACCCAACCTTTTAAAAATTTGCAAGTTGCCACTTCATCTTCAGTTTGAAATTAATTTTCTTTGTTTCTTTTTTGGGTGACGAGAGAAATCCTGGCCCAGTATACGCACGAGGTGGGATTAACGCCACGACAAACCCCGGGCCGTGTAGCCCTCCCAAACCACACATGCCAGTTATTGTTTCTTCTTTGATGTAACTTGTAAAAATTGAAACTATAAATATGAAAATAGCAAATGATAACAAGAAAGACAAATAGATGAATATGACAAATTTTATCATATCTACCCCTTTTCTTTTCCAAATTTTTATTTTTCAATTTTTTTTTCTCTCTATTCAATCTATTTACATCTTCTCATCTGTCAATGGTCCACTTACTCAGCAACAATTTTGACATAATTTTTTCCACGAAAGTCTAAGATCTCTAACATATATATAAACGCAAAGTCTAGAAATTATCAAGAAAAACAAAGATTTTAACATCAAATTTACAAGAAGCACACCAACATTTTCTATCAAATATTGAAGGTGACGAAATTCTAAATGATGTGGCCTGCGGTTCAAATATTGTTGAATACATTTTCTTGAATCACAAACAAGTGCTACAACCTCCCGTAGGCATGAGAAGCCAGATGGGATCATAGGTTCTGTTTATGATGTTGTTTTTCTCTACCTCTTGTTTATGGTCCCAAAGGTACAGTACAGCTCCCGGCCATCGGTTACTACCTCCACTTATGTGGGGGGTCATTGCCTGTAGGCGGTGGTGAACGTGGAAGCACTTCTGGTCCTCCCTTGATGGTAGCAGTAAACAGAGAAGCCTTTTTCAGCTACCCAGCTTTACGAGCAAGGTTCTCGATATGTTTCGAATTAAAGGGGAATCTTTGTTAGAACTTAGATTCCTTTATATTCTTAAATGGGACCGTTTCTTGAAATCTATAAAGGACGAAAATAATATGATTGAACAAATTTGAAATGTTAATATGATTGCCTCGTAGAGGTCTCCTCCGTCATGAAGCCGAAGTACGCTTGCCTTCCACCCACCTCTCTCTCAGATATAACGGTACGTCTGTCGGATACCGTCAAAACATTTTATAAAAGCCTGTAATGTGGACCGACTTTATATTCATTTGCCCCCGAGAAACCGAGTATAAAAGCACGTCCCGCCGCTCATAAAACCCTGAACAGACCGCCATTCCTGCTTTAAGTATAGCAAAGTTTGAATATGAAATTTAGGGCTTCGCATAGGCTCCAGATGTTCCTCTACTGCAGACGCAACGGTTGCCTCCATAACCAGCGTCGCTGCTTCACTTCGCTCTTTAAAAAGCTCCAGACAACCACTCAAGCGCGGGCTTCTATCAATGGGGGACATGGCAGTTCTAAAGGTCAGTCACTTGCTCTCCGATTGTGAGCTGGCCTTATTTGCTTCTAACCTTAGAAACTTTTTTTGATGAGCATGCCAATCTTATTAGAAAAAGTGAAAGCAGTACAAGGGACTACCCCGAAATCACTAGTTCAAACAAGCAACAAAATCTTAGAAACTTTCTTTTATCTGCTTGTTTATTTGGCTGCTGAGAAGATGGTAGAAGAAAAAAAGTAACGGGAATCTTTTAGCCTTACATTCTCTGCTGTTAATTCTCTATAGCAGTTTGTGTTTAGTTTCCAGAAGCTGCTTTCGTCTCCTCTTTATTGAGAAATAAAAGTATGTTTTTCTATCAAATGCGGTAACATGTATTATAGATGTCAAAATGTTGAGAGACGCCGAAGGAAACAAATTATTATTATTTTTTTGATAAGTAAGGAAATTTTATTAATTCAAGCGAGAACAGTACAAGGGACTATACCGAAAGCGCTTAAGACAAACAAGCAACAAAACTAAGGAAATCATCAAAGTCGACAAAAATGCCCCCTAAAACCGCATTAGCCCAACAAAACAAGGAAAACAACATAAACCCTTGCAAATACACTAGGGACAACGAGACATCTTCAAAACATCTATTGTTTCGCTCCCTCCAAAGGCACCACCAAACACACGAGGGAATCATTCTTCAAATAACCTTAGCAACGGGGTTATAAAACCTCCTATTCCAACTCCAAAGCACATCCACCACCTTCTCCGGCATCACCCAATGAAAATTCGTGATGCTAAGAACATGACTCCAGAGCCCGCGCGCCAAGGAACAATGACGAATCACATGGTGAACTGACTCCCCATCTCCACGACATAGAAAGCACCAATCAGCCATGTAGACCCATTTTCTCCGAAGATTATCAATCGTAAGAATTCTCCTATGCATGGCCTCCCAAACGAAGAAGGAGACCCTCGAAGGGCAACGAGACCTCCACACCCCTTTCCAAGGAAGAAGGAGACCCTCGAAGGGCAACGAGGCCTCCCAAATGATACATGGACTTTACCGAAAAGACACCATTCGCGGAGCCAGGCCAAGACAACTGATCGTCCTCCCCTCGCCGGATCTTCACACGGTACAAGAGAGAATAAAAGGCAGAAAACTCTTGAACCTCCCAATCGTTCGCAGCTCTAATAAAGGGAACATTCCACACGACACTGCCCTCCCTTTCTTCCAAACATTCTGCTACCATAGCCTCCTTGCACCTGGATACCGAAAACACAACCGGGAAGGCCACAGACAAAGGACGGTCACCACACCACCACTCATGCCAAAAGCGTATCCTCAAGCCACTGCCCACAGAGTACCTGATATGCAAATGAAAATCGGCCCAGCCCTTAGAGATGAACCGCCACAAACTCACACCATAAGACCCCCTGCTTGGGCAAGTACTCCACTGGCCGTCAGTGCACCCATATTTTGCCGCAATAACGACCCTCCAAAGCCGATCTCGCTCGTGAGCAAAGCGCCACAACCATTTGCACATAAGAGCCCTGTTGTACAACTTAAGGCTACGGAGCCCCAACCCTCCATTAGAGAATGGGGAACACACCACCTCCCACTTCACAAGATGATATTTGGGCACACCCCCAACACTCCCCCAAAGAAAGTCCCTCTTAAGTTTCTCTAACCTATTAGCGACCACAACCGGGATAGGAAAGGAAATAGGTGGGGAGGCAAGAGAGAGTAGACTTAATGAGAGTAAGCCGACCACCCTTAGAAAGATACATACGCTGTCATCCCGCCAACCTGCGCTCCATCCGCTCAAGGATCCCATCCCAAATGTGAACACTCTTAAAACGAGCACCCAACGGAAGCCCAAGGTATGTCATCGGCAAGGAAGACACTCTACAGTCCAAAATACACGTCAACTCCTGCACTGAAGCAACACCACCAATAGGAATAACCTCGGACTTCGACAAATTTATACTAAGGCCCGAGACCGCCTCAAAAAACAAAAGGAGACATCTGACACTCCGAAGTTGACTCACCTCTGCCCCACACAACACCAAGGTATCATCAGCAAAAAACAAGTGAGAAATGGTCACACTACCATCTCCGACCGCAAAACTCTCTAAACCGCCGTGTTCCACTACTTTCCTCATCATACGACTGAAGGCTTCCATAACAATCACAAACAAAAGAGGAGAAAGAGGGTCCCCTTGCCTTAAACCCCGCGAGCTACTAAAAAAACCATTCGGGCCTCCATTGATGATAACGGAGAACTTCACCGTCGAGATACAAAATGAGATCCAACGACACCATTTGTCACTGAAGCCGCAACGACGAAGAAGGTATAAAAGAAACTTCCGGTTCACATGATCATAGGCCTCATAAACAAATTATTAATCATGATGAATCACTAACATTGGCTGCTGTTTATAATTGCGGTAAATGTGGGTGGAATTAGAAAATCAGCAAATCCTCAAAGCTCCTCTTTAGTTCAGGTAATATTTTCATGAACAATGTAGAGAAGTGTTAAAAGAAGAAAAAGGAATATAGAACTGTGTTTCCCTCACTAAGGGATCATGATATTAGCTGTCCAGTTTGTTGTCTGTTGAAAAATCATTGAAGCTCATGACCGAAGGTGTATGCAGGTGATTCCTTTCTGGTGCCTGGTGCGACGGCAGCTACATTACTAATGCTTGGTGTTCTACATGCCCGCCGACTTTATGATGAAAAGCAGGTATAGATTGTTTGTGTGTCCCAAAAGTCATAATGTTTAGCACGTGTAAGCAAGGGCAAATGCATATTTGGTATTTGGTGAAAGTCATTAGCTGTATTTATACTCTCCTCGTGGATGAGGCCATTAGAATTATGTATTCTGTCGAAATTATTAGAATATTTCAGGCACACATCACTCCTTATAGGTTCTGCTCAACAAGTGGAACAAATTATTCAGGAAAGGTCCACAATTAGCTTGCTAAGTGTGCAGTTATTATCTTTCAATGTCAGTTCCCTCTTATGATGCGAGTATAAGTGGTAACTTGGAAAAGTTTCTATGTCCAGAGTCGTAAATTCCAATGGATATCGTTGTATTGAATTGGTGGTGGTTGTAATTTGGCCATTGTAATGTATGCTATAGGGTCAGGTCAGTGGGCGCTTGCATGAATTTAAATCTGAAGGACAAAATTAGGTTTGAGAACTAAGACATAGCAGCATGGGTACATGCCATTTAATAGATAGTGGCATGTGCTAGGGCATCTGTATGTGTACTGCATGTGTGGGTTTGCATTAGATTTGTGCTGTTATCATTTGTTTGTGTTCTTTCACTATTTTATTTTTTTCCTCCTTGGTGATAGGCTGAAGAAGCGCGAGAAAAAGGAATTGAACTTGAGTTCAAACCTGATGTGAAAGTAGTATCTCTACCAGCCCACCAAGTATTTTGTTTTATGCTGCCTTCACTTCTTTTACTGGTACTATGTATTTATCGGACATCATTTTGTTTTTGTCTTTGCCAACCTTAGGAGTCATTTCTGAGATTGCTACCGCTGCGCCCTATCTCTAGATTTTGGGGTTTCTTGTCAGGAGTGGTGAGTAATCTTCCTATTCTATGAGCCGAAAAACTTAGTTATGCTGAAGTGTAGATGGAATTGATTGCTGTTCAGTATTATTCCAAGTTAGTGTTATCCTTTGATTTTATAACTTCCTCTGCCACCATGATTTAACTTTTCACTCTTAGCAATGGACTTCTATAGCTTTAGAAGTCCATTGCTAAGAGTGAAAAACTTAGTGATGTTTTAAGAAAATGTTGAAAAATTGGACCACGGTAGCTTATATAGAAGTCCATTGCTATTTTGAACCAAGGTTTTTAAAGCTTATGTAGCTTCAAGAAGAGCAGTTTTTCTGCAAATGCTCCCACCTATTGAAAATAGGTATGAGGTTTATATTTGGAGACTGATCTACGGATACAAACTGTTTTGTGTATGTAGCTTTTACATCATTGTGTGTAGGCAAGGGATCTTCGGCCACTACTGGCATTTTCTCTCTTTTTTTTTGGTTTTATTTGTGATGTCAGGCAGGAGTTGTTGATGTGACTGTTTGTTGGCAATGGAAATAGTCATTCTGAGATTTGTAAAATCTGGACACCTTTCCTTCCGTGCCTTATGTGGATAGTTTTATCGCTCCCTGCTTTTGTCTCTGGTTTGGAGGAAAAAGAATAGTAGGACATTTGAAGGTGTTAAACATATATTCACCTTGATCTAAATTCCTGAGAACTTTTTATTCCACTTCTTTTGAAGAATTTATTGATCTATTAATTTTCAGATTGCAATACATTAAGGGTTGCTCTAGCATATGTTTCTGCATATCAGAGCATTGTCCTCTTTCGATAATATGAATTTTAGTATCAACGGTAATTAAATTCGAAGGAATGCCACTGGAGTCTTAATATTTGTAAAATGCAATGTCCTGTGTATCAGGTATAGGGCTTATATATTTTGTTATGTCAGGTGATTTGTTAGTTCTTTGAATCAGGCATTTTGTGTTTGGAAGTATTGGCTATATTTGACCTTGGAAATGCTCGTGTATGAGATACTTGGTGGGGTCATCCTTTGAACTTGTGTGTAGATATATTCTTTCTTTCAAACCCTTGTTGTCAGAGTAGAAACTGTGAGATGACTAATCAAAGTAGTTTTGCTTATTATTCGGCTAAAGATGTTTTCTGCCCTACACCTGTGATCGCAATCTAGCATCCAATATTTGTTCTTGCTATCATTGGTTGAATATATTTTTTATTTACTGTTAAAGTGTCCCATCTGGCCACTTCTGATGGTCTTATGATTGTTGTTTGCTCTTTCATGAGACATAGATGATGTGTTTAAGAAAGTTCTGTTTTTCGTAATATTCAGCTTACACTTCCCTTAGTTCTGTTAATCCTCTTGTTAGACTATGTTATTTGAATACAATGGACTTAGTGAAAGAAAATGTTCTTTAGGAACTTCCTGTCTGGCTGCGACCTTATGCATATAGAGCTTGGGCTCGGGCATTCCACTCAAGTAATGTTCTACTTTTATATGTTTTCTTGTTATTACAATGAATTCTTCTGCTTTCTTTTTATTGTAATTGGGGTTATGCCACTTTATCCTCCAAATTTCAACTGGAAGATTGATTTGTCGGAAGTTTAGATTTAAGCAATTGGATTTCAAAATTCCTGTGTTTTTGAATGTGATTGCATCACTAGCAGCTTTTAATGGAGCAATTGGGTTCCAGAGATTCCTGCATGTGATCTAGTGGAAAAGTCCTGTTCATCACTACAAGATGACAAGTTTTAGTTCCAGTGGATGTCTGACCTAGATGACAGACTTGCCTTAAGACACTTACGAGAATTAAAAGAGTTCTAGTTGAGGTCAAAATGCAACACAGACTTATTAGCAATACTCATAAATAGACACCATTTCTACACTGGACTGACTGTGAGACATTGATAGTCCATTCCCTCATTATCCGTGACTCATACTTGCTTCAACTCAAACTATTCTCCGTCCTGATGCAAACTACCCACATGACAAACATAGCCCATACTGTCTGGATCCCTCCCAGCCACTGCATGCTGCAAACACAGTCCATGTTTACCATCCACAGTTCCTCTTGTTTTATGTGTCCCGTGTTGCATTCATTGACATGCTGATTTAGAAGTCCCATGGTGTATTCATCTCTTCTTCTATTTTAGGGAGCCTACCACGCCTCCCCCCAAACACCATTGACATGGACCTTCTCCTCAAGGTTAAGATATGGAAAAATGATTGGAGATGTGAAAATGATCCTATGTTAAAATGCATCTGATGGTGCCCCATAGCTTGGGTTCCGCTATCTCTGCAACCTCAAAGTGGGTTATTCTTCATTGAAATTGTGCGCCTGGCCTTCCTATTCAATCCTTTCTTGGTTGGTCTCTGCTGACTAGCTACCAATTAAAGAACCTGCTGAAATTCAGGAACTAATCATCAATTGTTCATCTCATTTTTCGAAGGGAGGGCTAAAATAGATGTCCAGAAAAATAATAGCCATAATTGACATTTTTAATTATGGGACTCGGGCATTAGTCACTCTTCAGAGACTTGTTGATGTAGGAGTGTAAGTGTGTGTAGCCCCTGGTTATGTTATCAGAGTTAGAGAAATCTATGCATCAATTGTTAATCTTCAGAAGACATATGATCTTGTTTGCTGGACAGATTTAGAAGAAGCAGCTCTGCCGCTGGATGAATATGCTTCTTTACGCCAGTTCTTTGTTCGCTCCTTGAAAGAGGGTTCCAGGCCTATTGACCAGGATCCACGATGTCTGGTAACTGGTAACCAGCTTATTGGACATCTTATATGTCCAATGTCTTTAACTGTAAATGATGCTAACTGTTGCTTGACCTGTTTGACTGTGTTTTATGCGATCACAGGTTAGTCCCGTGGATGGTACGGTTCTGAGATTTGGAGAGTTGAAAGGAGCAGGGGCTATGATTGAGCAAGTCAAAGGGCATTCCTATTCCATTTCTTCTCTTCTCGGCCCAAGCTCTTTCCTTCCCTCGATAGCTGAAGGGGATATCCAAGAAGAGGATAGTGGACAGGAAAATACTTCTAAAGATAAGGGTAAGAAGTCATGGTGGAGAATTTCATTGGCAACTCCGAAAGTTTGGGATCCTGTGTCAGCATGGTAATTATAATTCTCATCTAATAGTGTTTTTCCATCAATGATTAATATTGTATCGGATGTGAATGTGAAGGATCATATATTAGCATTCCTAAGTACTTTCAGGCTCATAATGAGATATCGTCCAAAATTTAGTTTCCTAGATATTTCTGAATATTTTGCCCAGGTGCATCCATATGTTTTGAATGTATCTGATAGGGCCCCATTTTTGTAACTCTCTAGAACAAACATCATTGTGTCTCAATGTTGGACTTGTTCATGTCAATGTGAAAAGAAACCTAGGCCAGAGATCCCATGGTATGTATTAGCAGAACTTAGGCTCTGTTCGATTAGGAAAAATTGGAACATGAAAATCGAACTTGGGTGCATTTACTTGTCACATGAAAGTGTGAGTCCCACTCATAACTGTTTTATTCATTGAACTGTTCCCCTCTAAACTTTTCCTTTTATCTCATTTTCTTTTTGCACTCCCTTTGCTTTTACTAGTAGCGCTTTTTGTGCAAGGCCTTTCTGAGAACACAATGGAACTCTTAAGAATGTTGTGCAGAATAGTGAGCATTGGTTGACGGGTGATAAGTAGAAGACTGACTAGTTTGAACGATTTTGATCTTAAATTGATCTAAAGGCATTCAAAGATATTTAATAGTTTACTTAGAACTAGGAGTTGTCTGAGTGAAAGCTGTTCCTCTAAGTCCTCTGTCGCACTTTGTATTGGTTCCATCATGATGCCAAACAGCATCCGACCATACTTTTGAACTGACTCTATTAACATCCCCTTCATGTTCCTCAAGTCCTCTGTCACACTTTGTTAAGAGATGCCAAACAGCATCCGACCTTGTCAATGATGAACTGACTTCATTGTTGAGAGAATATTTGCCCTGGTGGATCTCTTCCCCTTTATATTTTTGCAAAGTCCTGATTTTAGCAATTAATAAAGGCAACCCAGATTGTGCGGTCCTCCTTTTCAAACCATTAGCGATTGTTGCGTGTTTATTAGAATTTGCAAGGTAATATGTAATAATGTCGCAGGCAATGTGAGATTAGAATATTCATGTCAATGGTGATTACAAGAGTTAGGATTAGTTTGAAACATGACCCTACAAATGATTTTTCCTGTGTGCATCATATACCTGCATTTTTTTGCACCATACTCTGTGTTTTTGCCATGAAGTTTTCTTGGTTGGAGATCTTGACTTACTTCCTATAATTGTTTTGTATTGGACTTTATGCCCATATCCAACCAAATTTATCTGCTTCCACAAAGTGAAATTTTTTGCATGTTAATTAAGTGTTAAAACCTGCAGTCCTATGAAAGGCCTCTTTTACTGTGTAATTTACTTGAAGCCTGGAGACTACCATCGGATACACTCTCCAGTTGATTGGAGAGTCCTTGTACGCCGGCATTTTTCAGGTAACTTAGACATTTGAAAACAGCTGAATGATTCTTTTATGTGGTTATTTCTTTAAGTGGTTTGTGCCTCTCTTCTGTGTAGCCAACATTTTCTGATTGCTTAGCTTCCATTTTGGTTGTTTGTTCCAATGGTTTCATATGGGAAATGTTTTTTTTCTTTTTTCAATCATAGAAATTCCTCAAACTTGTATTAGAAAATAGCAAAAAGAGTATAGGAGGATGAAGGCAAATATAAGTAGAAAAAACAGACGTGGTCTATTCAATGAAAATCTTGATTAAACCTCTCCAGTTATTGTAACAGAGTGTAATGTTTTTTTTTTCTTACCATTGTCACGAGTCTTTTCCCTCCATCTGCAGTGTTACCTGCTGACAGATATTTCAATGACATGAACATGCTAGGAATACTATTTTGTGCAAAAACAATATCTCATGAGTACGTAGGATGGAAACTAAACATGATGGACCCATTGGAAAGTCAAGAATTAAGAGAGAGAGACAAACTACCTAAGTCACAAACATAACCACACCACCTGGCATAATTTTTCTCACCTGTTATTCATTTACATTTTGCTTGCTATTATATTTATATAGAGTTTCCGTTCCGTAGATAAATAGTGGTGATGATTTCCTCTCTTGTTCTGTGTAACATGGTTATTCACTTTGCAGGTCGCCTATTCCCCATGAATGAACGTGCTACAAGAACCACCCGAAATCTTTATGTTGAGAATGAACGGGTAATCTGATTTTTCATCTTATTTTAAGGTGTTGAAGAATTTCCTGATGCTCAATCTCTTTGGCAGTTAATAGCTTTCTTCCATGAACAGTGATGGATGGCAATAGTTTACTGTAAATAATCAGATATGTGGAGGAAGTGGATGGGACCTAAAATTATATCCGAAATGGACTTGATGCCAAAACTCTCTTCTCACAATAATTATGTCCTTCTCTGACTTGTTTCCTAGATGAAAGTTAATATTCCGAGACTATTTGCTGATTTCCTGCATTAATTGATTTTTCTGCTTTTTTTCATCTGTCATTCCCCATGAACCATCTGCCTCCAAAAATTTCTGAATCTTTGAAAATTATTTTTCATTTTCCAATGCCAACTGGAATTTTCATTTGTAAACATGTTTGGCTGAATCACTGTCTATCAATCTACGTGGAAAAGCATGGATTTCACGAATTCTCTGTAATTCTCATGTCAACAGGTGGTACTTGAAGGTCTATGGCAAGAAGGGCATATGGCGATTGCAGCTATTGGTGCAACAAATATAGGGTCAATTGAGGTTTCCTTCGCTGAATACAATGCTTGCTAATAGTCAGCAGTGCACGGTTTTTTATCATAAGAAAGAGCTCAATCACGGACACTCCATTTAACCTACCTCCGAAGGAAAATGGGATAGGGTCGTTTAGGAGTTAAGGAGGATGCTATGCTTCCATCTTGATTAAATAAATATCATGATTTATTTGTTTTAAAGTCAACATGCCTGTTACATGCCTTAGGAGAACTCACCCCCAAAAGTTAGCTCAAGAGGGAAGGGGAGCCTAAGGCATATAAACCTCACATTGGCATCTCATACTACCAATGTGGGATGGATCTCATATTCCCCAAATGGTCCATAAAAATGTCATGTTGCGGTTGGAAAGAAACTAGTTTCTTGTATTCCTTCTGTTTTGACTTTGGTGTAAACTTGCATGTCTCAGCTTTTCATTGAACCTGAGCTCCGGACAAATCAACCAAGAAAGAAGTTTCTACACTCGGAACCTCCAGAAGAACGGGTTTATGAACCAGAAGGTGTTGGTGTGATGCTTAAGAAAGGGGACGAGGTAAGAAGTGCGTTAGTTCTTTCTGAAATCTGATAAATTGTGCTTTAAAGAGGACCGAACAAGAAATAAATCTGTCTCGACCTTGAAGAAGCTATTATTTGGTGAGTACGATCATCTGTGAAGCTGGAGGCTCCCTTCCATACGTTGTATATTTGTCATTCCTTGTTAAAGAAACTTAGTTTCGATTATTGTTTCAGTTGCATGGAATTCATTTAGAGGTTGCCTCAAACATCGAAGTGAAGTCTAAATGCTACAGTGTTCCGTATAAGATTTTGGTCCATTCTTGAGCCTTCCCCGTTTAGGAAGGAACATATAAGAGACTAAGAATTATGGTTACTGGGGGATGCGTTAGTATATTGACATTAGGTAGATAGTTTGCATATTTAGTTTGATCCACTTGTCGTTTCCAATTCACCAAAACATGATCTCTAGTCAGTTTAGCAATTTTAATTATTGTTTTGTGTGATCTAATCGTTTCAGATGGCCGCTTTCAAGATGGGATCAACAGTGGTGGTTGTCTTCCAGGCGCCCATATCGAAATCAGTTGAAAATGGTGACATCTCCTCGGAGTTCAGGTTTTGCGTCAAACGTGGAGATAGAATCCGATGCGGGGAAGCACTGGGGAGGTGGCATGATTTGTAGCGAATTTGTTCTGCTGCTAATTTTTCATCGATTTTTAATTTTTTTTTGTATTAAATGAATTCATTTTAGTAAAATATACTAAGATAAGAATCGAAGGAAACTTATAGATTAGTTATTCAGTATTTTTGTCTTTGATAGTATTAACTTTGTGTGTTGATAATAATAGTGCATCATATCTGTGTTCCTAGCACTCGGAGCGAAAGTGGTGGGTTTTTTCGGTTCTCAATCCTTTTCCCCCTCTTTACCAAATTGATTTATGTAGCCAGAAGGAAGAGAAGTTAAGCAGGATCATTTTCAGTGGTGAAAAATGTTAATCGAGATGAGAGTTTTTTTGGGGGGGAAAATACATTTTTCACCTACAAACTACCATAGGTTTTGCATTTTGCACCCTAAACTACCAATTTTGTTACATTGTACTCTCTAACTATCAATTTTTGACATTTTGCACTATTTGTCAAATTTTTAAACTAAAATGAAGATAATGTCTTTGACCCATTTTACATATATTGAAGATATTGTTGTCAATTTATTAATTTATAAAGGGTATTATTGTCAAATGAAGGGTGCAAAGTGTTTAATATTAATAGTTAGAGGGTGTAATGTGTCAAAATGGACAGTTTAAGATGCAAAGTGTCTAATATTGGTAGTTTGAGGGTGCAATGTCTTAAAAATTGTAGTTTGATTGCACTGTCACTACGTAGTTTGTGGGTGGAAAGTGCATTTTTTTTTTAAGCAATCGAGATGGAGTTTACAAGATCATCACCATATTTAGTTTGATCGTGTACCGAAGAATTTTTTTTTTTTTAAAAAAGCATTTCTTTGCAGTGACCCATATCCACCTTCCCTGAACAACTGTCCTTAACATAAGCAATCGAAATACACAATAATTCTTTCTTTCTGCTGAAATGCGTAATAAATACTTGTTAGGATGAGGAAATTGATCGTGTAAAGAAGAATTTTTCTAGACTATTAAAGGTTGACAAAATTAGATCGTTAATTCTTTTTCATGATTTGGTGAATAGGAAAAGGCATTTCTAGACTGCATTAAAAGGCTAACAAAATTGGATCGTTAATTAAGAATTTGTACCTCTGAAAGGTTTTTGGTTAGAAGTTGAGATTGCCCCACTTTTCAAGGGTAGATGCAGGAAGCTTTCACATGACTGTCTAGGCTGCTTCATCTTTTCTCTTTGCCGATTTGGACACCCAATATCGAATGCTACTCTACCTCCTCCATTATGCCACGCACAACCTATCAAGCCGCCTGAATAAGCCTGACTGCAGTTCCTAATATTATTCCACCAAAATCAGGTCTTCTTTGTGATGTAACAGTAACTACTAACCCTGGTCCTTCACTCTCTTGCCACTCGGCAGCCTAAGATGTACTCTGACCCAACCCCATATCTTACCACCAAACAGGCTCCCTTGCTCTAGTGCTGAGTTTTGAAAAATCTGGAAAGACACGAAACTATGGCCAGATAAGCTTTAGAACTAGTTGAGTGATTAAATGAGTAACACACCCTGCATGAAGTTAAGTGTGCTGATTCTTTAGAGGCCTACTCCATCATCATAGAAATAAACAAACCCTGCACCATCCACACTAGTGCTACATTTCCTCAACTACAAACTGCTCCATCAAATGTGCTACGAATAGATCCTTAAACCTTTCAAGTATATCCATACTTAAAAATTGTTCCCATCCCCATGCCTCTCCATTTATAGTGTATCTCAAAAAGACATTTTTATTCCATGAGGCAGCTCTTCTCAAAGTGTAAGATAAAACAATCACCAAGAACCACCATTATCATGCATCATAAAACATTATCAGACAAACAAGACAATAAGATCAACTGATAATGCTCTTTAAAGTAACTTTACAATACTCCTGATGCCAATTCCCCAACACAGTGATCTGACTCCACAGTTCTAAGTCCAGTAGACTACCACATTTTGGTCAAGCGAAAACTCGATTCACAGGAACCTCCAAAAGCATATCCACTTCATGCATCAAACATAGAGTCTAACTACTGAAGTCAAATCTTGATTCTAATGGTTAGCACTCAACGGGTTGGATTATCATCCCAGCAGAGCTAAAAACAGAAGTAAGTACAACAGCAAACTCTAAAAAAAATTCGTATAGCAATGACTGAATGGATAACAGTAACATAATTGTCAAGCAAAATGCCAAGACATAAAAGTGGATCAAATCTACCCAGTCTATGAAAAGCAAGTATATAATAAGCATCAAATGAGCTCTATGGTGAAATCTGACAGGAAAATTGGTTCAAAGTGTACCCATACCAGTTGGAAATACAACGTTAGGATCCCAAACATCACATTTAATAAACTTGGAGTTTCAATGAATTTACATTTGTACTTGGGAGATCTGTTAAATCCTCTCTCTGTAAGTCCTGTTCATCCATTGCGACCCCACAACTTGAATCCAAAGCTCTCATTTCTCTGTCTCTCTATATCAAAACTTTGTTCCTGGAAAGAGCAAAACAACGCCATTCTTCAATTACTCTATTCAATATGTTAACAAAGTCAAATCTTTTCCAATTCATAACAAAATACTAACGCCCAGCTTGATTTATTTTTGAAAGTATTGCTGACATCACCCATATATGAAAAACCTACCTAAGCTAACTTAAATATCTGTGTTACTAACAGTCCTCTAGGAGTTCTTCTCTCTTTTTCAAATTCAAATTCCTTTTCTTTTACACCTTGCTCTGAGAACATAATTCAGAACATCGATCCAATTGATATTTACTACGAGCAACCGCACAATTCCACAAATATGGAATTACAGTGGGAGCGAAAAGCAGAAAAAAAAAAATTGACCAAAGGCACACCTACGTCTGTTTGGAGTAAGAGGAAGAGGTGGGGACGCGCTTGTTACGAAACATCATGTATCCGACGGGCAATACCACTCCGATCATCATGATAGCCGCTCCTATCAAGTACCTCATCGGGCTTGGCGGTTCTACCTCTGCTACCCTCCCGAACTGCACCCATCCGGACACGATCACAACCCAAAATTCAACTATTTAGTTAATATACCTCAAAATGCTAATTTTTTTCCTCTGTACAAGATCTACGAAAGAGAGGGAGAGAGGGAAACTTACAAGCATTTTTTACTGGGAAGCTAGAAGGGAACGTTTGCTCCAGCAGGGAGACGGAATAGGCAAAGGCTTACTGACACAGAGATCTGGGTTTCTCTCTCCTGTGAGAGAGCTCCGCTGAGGTTTTCTTGAACGCCCGCGTTTTCGCCCCCTAGCCGAGGCAGCACTTGACATGTCAGTTGTTATTGAGTCATTAGAAAATGGGGCCGAACTCGCTGCCAGCCAGCTCATGGGTAGGTCGCAACATAAGCCCATCTGCCGATGTGCCTATATTCTACATGGCCCCAAAACAAGGCCCTGATTAGCGGCCTGATGTCTCAAAATAGAGAGTTTGGTGCGGTCTTTTTGTTATGTAAAGCTTTATTTTAATTAAATAATTTAATTCGAAGATAAATAGATAAAGAAAGATTTAATAATAATTAATCTTGTTTATATTAATTAGGGATAGTATAACTTTATATTTATGATATTTAAAATTTATGTATTTTATAAATCGAAAAGAATCTCAATTCAGAATAAAGAATTCTGTTATAAATTAATACTCTAAGAATATATACTTAAGTTCAATGGACCAATAAAGAGCCCGTCCAAACCGGGTTGAGCCAGGCCGCATTAACGCCCACTATACAGCAAAACGACATTGCGTAAGTGGAGCGTAAGCTTCAAATTGTGGTGTAAGGCCCCAGCTCTGGGGGGTCGGTGAGAAGTGGAACACCATTCCTGCAAAAGAGAGAGGTGATAGAGCGAATGACTCTGATGCGAAGAGCATCTGCGAGCCTCCCGCCAGTTCTTGGATTGGCAAACAGGTCCTTCAAATCCTTCAGATTCCCGGGCGACTCCCTCGTTTCCTCAACCTCTTCCTCTCTCATCCATGGAGTCCACGTTTTCCATTGCCCTGTATGCCCCTCTCTAGTCTCTTACTCTCTCTTTCTCAAAATTCCCTCCGCTGCATTTTCCCTGGTGCCCTTTTATTTCAGAAAATACCAGGAAATGCAACATCGTAGAGGAAAAAATAATAACCACAAAATCTTACATCTCACAACTGCCACCGTAACTTCCATATTCCTAACTTTGCTTTATCTTTCTCATAGTTTTATCGGCAGCCAAACGGGGCATGATTGAGAAACCAGTGGTTTTTCTCGTACACTATCCATAGTTTTTCCTGTTCGTTTTGTATGGCTAAGTTTAGAGCTTCTTTTATGGAAATTGAATTTGTTCTGTTATAGGATGATGTCGGCATTGTTGCGAAGCTGTCGGATTGTATAGCCAGCAGAGGAGGGAATATACTCGGCGTCGATGTTTTTGTACCTGAAAACAAGCACGTGTTCTATTCGAGAAGGTACTTTCCTGGGTCTGTTTGATCATTTTCCTCGGTGTTACCAATGTACCATCTTTTTTTTTTGGTACTGGACGTTAGTTCGTTTCGGATTTTATTTAGCCGTTTGCTGTAGTGCGTGTATGTTAACTTGTTTGATAGAATGCCCGAAATGAAAATGAAAAAAAAAAAACATCAATTTTTTCATTTAGGCCGTATTGGTTATGTTTTAAACTAGTTCCTGGACTTTGGGGTGGAATCAAGAGAATGTAGTTGGCACGTGTTCCATCAAAAATTGGTTTTGATTCTTGTAGTTAAATGGCTAGCTTTTACTGCCTTGTTTTGTACCAGAAGTTACTGGATGAGATCCCACAAGTAATGTATGACTAGAATTCAATGTTGTTTGGCAAGTAAGCTCAATGTAGATGGCTATCTGATCTGTATGAACCATGGGTATAGCTCATTATGTGCAACATGGCAATGGGTTAATTTGAACCCCTATTACTTAATACGTGTGTGACATGCCAGCGAGTTTATTTTTGATCCTGTGAAATGGCCACGGGAGCAAATGGATGAAGACTTTATTAAGCTGTCAAAAATGTTCAATGCTGTGAGATCTGTCATCAGGGTGCCTGATCATGACTCCAAATATAAAATTGCAGTCCTCTCTTCAAAGCGGGTAAATATTGTTATTTTGCCCATACATTGAGTTTGTAATTACGTTATACATATTTAAGGTGTATGCATCTTGCTGCAGGACCATTGCCTGGTTGATTTGCTGCATGGATGGCAGGATGGAAGACTTCCAGTAGATATAACTTGTGTAATAAGGTGAAGATTTGAAACTTCTATCCTTTGTCTATCCTTTTTCATTTTAATAATGTTTGCATGCAGTCTTAAAATGCATTTTCTCTCAACAGTAATCATGATAGAGGTTCAAACACCCATGTGATTCGTTTTCTGGAAAGACATGGTATTCCTTATCATTTTCTGCGCACAACCAAAGACAACAAAAGAGAAGGGGAGATCTTGGCACTGGTTCAGAACACTGATTTTTTAGTACTTGCTAGGTACATGCAGGTGAGTCAAATTTTGTGGTTCTAGGCTCTCACTCAGTTGCCTATTGTACTACTTTATAGTTAGTAATGCAAATTCTTGGTAGATGAGTCTTACTATGGGTAATTTGCATGTAATATTGGAAGAATGTGGTTTTCCCTGTTCGACTGTCAGCCTTCACTTCTGTGTATGCTTAGCTTTATCAGTTGTATTCTTCTTCTATGTGCTTTTTTGCTGGTGCTCATCGTATTAATCTGAGAGGAGGGAAAAAAAACTCATTGTGATATGTAACCAAAGGCCGAATAAAATACTTGAAGTTTACAGCTTCTGTGTATATTTGCAGGTACTATCTGGTAATTTCTTAAATAGCTATAGAAAGGATATAATAAACATTCACCATGGGCTTTTGCCATCATTCAAGGGTGGGAATCCATCTAAACAGGTTCAGTCACTGCCTTCTTAATTGGTCATGTATTTTGTTACCTTCCAATCATTTCTGTGCTTCCTTCCTAACTGCCTATTCACGTTTAATTTGCTAGATTATGTTGGCAGGCTTTTGATGCAGGCGTGAAATTGATTGGTGCAACGAGTCACTTTGTGACTGAAGAGCTTGACACGGGGCCTATTATTGAACAGATGGTGATTACAAAAATTGTCTCCTGCTGTTTGAATTTTACCTTCATATACTCTATGAGTAGGAAGAAGTTGCTTAAGTGGGGTGAAAGCATTTAAAACAATTAGCTCTCTCCTACACCTTTTCAGTGTTGCATGTTGTCGAAGCTTTGAGAATCATCAAGGTTTATGCCACAGAAATACAGACTTGTTTGTGCATGTTTTAGACATGACATGTGTCCTAGCCGGAATATAAAGATATTTTTGGATGACTAATGACTTAAACTTGAGGGGTTTTTTGGGTGCTAGATTATGCGTGGAGGATGCTAGATTATGCATGGAGGTCCATGATATTCCTCGGGTGTATCACCTCTGTTTGTTTTAATGAGAATAGGGAAGAATAGTTAGTTTTAATAAGACAATAGAACTGCTGATTTTGGGGTTATACATACAAGTTTAGATCATTGCTATCATTTCTTTCAGGATCATACATGGCATCTCGATATGGCTGTTAATAGTTTCTATCTGTAACAATCACTCGTTATAATTTAGTTTTATGATGGATCGGTCCAATCAAGAAACAACACATATACTTTCACTTTGCAGGTTGAGAGAGTTTCCCACAGGGATAACAGGCAGAGTTTTGTGCAGAAATCAGAGAACCTTGAGAAACAATGCCTTACAAAGTCTATAAAATCATACTGTGAGCTGCGAGTGTTGCCTTATGAGCGAAACAGGACTGTTGTGTTTTGAGGGGAAAGAATGGCATAAACTGGCTGGAAGGTGTTGGAAGTTGTATGTTCATTCTGTTCTTCATTTGTATCATTTTACACTGTTTTAACACAATTTTCCGAATTGAAATAACATGTTCACCATTCAAGACAAACACAAATTATTTCTGAATCAAACACAATTTTACACTGTTCTAATTTGTGTTTTATTTCTGAATCAAACATAAATTAGAAGAAATTTGTGGAAGTCTATTATTTTGACCATGGTCCTGGATCCATAATTTGTCTCATCGTAATTCTTTTTCTTTTGAAACATTCTATGGAGAAAAATTTAAGATGTAAAATTATCTGCCATGCAGGCAAAGTAGAACGATTGTTATTATCACATATGAAACGGAAATCAGTAGGAGTGCATTGATGGGCTTGAGTCGTTTTTTTCCTTGTTTCATCGGAAGCAAGTGAAAGGAAATATCTTTCTTTTCCTTATTGTCATTCCTTTGTCAAATTGGTCTGGAGATTGTCTTGTGGATATACATCCCTAATGTAAGATCTCCGCTAGGAGACTACGTTTACCAAAAGAAAGTATCTTGGCAGATACTGCTGGGAATTTGCTTACCAGGATGCTGCATGAATGCTATAAATTGAACTGTAACCTAAGATATTACACTGTTAAATCGCAAGGACAGCAGAACTTATTTCCAGGGGGTCAGGTATAGATAAGTGATAGGTATATACAGTCATTCATTTAACTTGTTCAATCAGAATTCCATTCCATTGTATTATAATTACAAAAGCCTGCTCTCAAAACTCTTAACCAGAACTGGTATTTACGATTATTGTCCTGAACCAAAATTAAGACCAGAATATAGCATGTTGCTATGTATATGTGATACCAATTTCTTCTCACCTGAAATAGAGTATGACACGAAAGTTATCTTTCCTACTCTTGCATTGATATACAGAAATTATGTCATATACTGTTACCGATATTTAAAAATTCTAGAGAGCGCTCCGTTGCTTCCATGCAGCCAACTCGACAAAGAAGATTCTGAACTTCATCAACCCATCTCTGCTTATGGATCTTGTTCTTGCACTTGAATTCTAGAAACCCTTGTCCAGTTTTGAGGCCGAAATAGATCTCGTCAGAAATTTCCCTTTCTTTCCTATACGGCCATGCTGCAGTCTCATCACAAACCCCATAAACAACACCTAATAATACAGAAAAAAGTACATTCAGAACATCCACTTGCTAAACACGGAGGAAATAAAAGAAAAGAGTTCTATATTGTGAAGAGGATAGGCCAACTGGTGAGAGCAAGAAACATGGCTGGTGATAGAGAAATGCAAATGCTTACATTTATTCTTCTTGGAGAAGGCACCTCCAACATGTTTGCTTTTGAGCTTAATTATGACCTGAAATTGAAGTGATATGATAAGGAACAAATAAATGAGCAAAACCAATGCAATTTTTCAATCAGACACTCTACTCATTTTCCTTCTGGTTTAATTTATGTACCTGGGATTTCTTGTTGATGTAGATGGAGACGTGCTTCCAACGTAAAACACCTGTAAATTCCAATAAGCAAGTGTGTTGCAATAACTATTAGCAGAAGTGTGTTTCAATAACTGCTTATATTACTAAAAGTAGGGACAAAACAAGGGGCGAGGGGGTCCCAGCCCCCCAAAATCTGCAGAAAAAGCAGTATTTTTTATATATTTTTTGGCAGAATTTGTACGTTTTATTCATTTTGGCACCACCCAGAAACTATTTTCTAGCTTCGTCCCTCTGGCTACAGGAGTACCCCGTGGGATGGTCAAGGAGACATGCAGGTTCTTATTATTTGAATAAAATATAAAAGGAAAGGTGGGGAATATATATATATATATATATATATATATAAAGAACAATGATCATAATACTCATGGTTCCAAGCTCAATGTTATCAGATAATGAATGGTTCTGTAGATGGTACAGTCAAAAGATCTTTTAACTTCTCATTCCTTTACATGTTTGAATGAGAAGATTATGCAAGGAATAGAAATAATGATTAGGGAAATTAAATGAAACTGTGCAACTAGCACTATCCATACTCGAGTTTCCCCCAGATTATGGCTTTTGTGCTACAGCATGCGAGATTCAACATCTAGTGGTAAACTTTCATTGCATATTTACCTTTTTGTGTCACTTGCAATAACTCCCCGACAAAAGGGGGACTCTGTTCCACCATTCGATTACGAAAACCAGCAGTCCAGCTATTCCCTGTCATACCTCTGGCAAAGGGACTTATAGATGCATTCTTCTTTGCTTCTTTCGGCAATCTTGCCTTCAGAGCTGCTTCTCCTCGCAAAGCTAATTTAGCAAATTAAACATTCTATTAATCTTTTACAAGAAATAATACTAGGGTGCAGATTGCAGAGCATTATCAATGACAAATTCATTGTGGCTAAATCAAACTCCAGGACCAACTCTAATTTCTTTTGGTTTCTTTTCTATTTTGGTTTTGGCAGAATTATCCGACATGTTCATTGACGAAAAAGATTTATCCCACAAAACAAGTATTTCGACATTATTTATTGGAAAGCTCGAAAATTTACATCAAAATGTCAAAAACCCAAACTACCAAAGCTGTCACATTTAACTACAAAACTATATAAGACATCAACTTTCATCATATTATAAGATCCAACCACCAATATTGTGTCACGTAATTTATTTTCTGCATATATCAACCGTCGAATCCTATAACATGAAGAATGTTTATGCATAGTTTTGGGACTAAAGGTGATGGGTTTGGTAGTTTAGACATTTTTTTTTTTACATTTTGATCAAAGTTTAGAGCTAAAAGTGATGTTTTTGCCTTTAGTTACTATATAACTGGAGGGAGGTAAATTGTAAAGCAGTTTGTAAAAATTGTTGCTTATGATACTTCTCCAGAGACCCTTTTCATTACATCTTGCATAGAGACTGAGCAAATACCTGTGGCAGCTGCAGCTGTGAGAGTCATTAGATCACCCGGACTTCGAACATCAACTGCTGATCTGACAACAGAAGCCACATAATCATGTTCAGCTCCAGCTAATTCAGCCAATTCAATGCAATGGGATGCCAAGAGTTCAGTAGCAGATGCCAAAGCCATGCTCATTTTCTTTCCTGAGCCACTGGAGTTCTCTGCTGCAGCTACGGCAGCCAAGGCTGCTGCCAGTCCAGCGACCGTGACAGCAGAATGCATATGAGCATTTTCTGCGCGTGCCCTGTCTTTCTTCACAGTGCTCATACTAGATTCTTTGTGGTGGTGGAACCATTTTCCAAATGACCCAGCCCTCCTAACAACAATAGAATTCGTTACCTTGACTGCCTGTAATGAAACAGAACCATAAGAACAAATTAGTGATCGCTTTACAAATGAGAGTTGAGCAATACTATCTACGATATACTTTATGCATCTATCTCTACCTAACTCGGCTAGTCAATCTGCAAAAAAGTTCGGGAAAAAATAGTTTCTTCTTTTCTTAGCCACTGGGGGAAGAAACTATCCACATATACAAGCACCATCATCCATGGATCTAGGTGAAGGATATTTGCAGTGATGTTCACTGTTGAAGAAAATTTCTTCCCCTAATTCTTCTAATGCCTTGGCAAAGTAAGAACCATGAAGAAGGGAACTGAAAAGAGATGGTGGGGTTAGCTTACTAGGTCTGGTACAACTACTGATTCGGGGTAAGTGTTGGGATTCCTGTCAAGGAAAAACTGCTTCTGCTTTTCGGCAAGAGCCTTCGAAATTTCTGAAGCCGAAAGGCTCCATGACCTTGACAAGAATTCCATAGGCTCTTGTGGCGTTTGTGGTTGAGGGATCACAGGCAACGATGACGTCACTTTCAGCTCTTGATCTTCCTCTACATTTTTTAGGGCACGTAAATAGCTACTCCGCCAAGCTGATTGGAACCCACTTTCCATATTTTTTTTATATCTGAAGAAAGCTTCAAATGTTGTGATCAATTGGAAAGCTATTCTTTCCTAGCAGTTCTTCCCTTGTGCTTTCTATAGGCTTCCACTCCTATCAAATCTTTGACAACTTCGACTTTTCCTGTGACATCAATTGAAACAGAGCTCAGCACATTGACTATAGAAGTACGAATGCTCAGTATATAAAGGTTGAGAACGCAGGACTCATCAAGCAGAAAAAGTATTGATTTTTCTTTCCGAGCAGAAAAAATATTGATTAAATTGTTGTAAGAATGAATCAAGACAAAAAAAAAACCAGTCAGATACTGTTCTTCGCAGGAACCAGAAAGTCAGCCATATTTTGACGGGCACTTGTCGTGCTTTTGTGAAGCAAAGTTCTTCGTTCCAAATGCCAATGGAACCGTGCATCGATAATTAGAAAAACAAGTACATTTTGAATCCGAGCCGTTAAAAGGGACGAAATCCAATTGAGATTGATCAAATGGGTCTTTGGAGCTTCTATTACGAAATGCTCAAAGACAGAATTTCCAAACAAAAACCTGAGGTACAGTAAAAGGAGGTTTTTTTTTCTAAGCCAGTAAAAGGAAGTTAAATAGAAGGAACTTGCTTAACTAACCTTGATATATAGCTCAAAACCTCTCAAATGAGAAACAAATACTCCTTTGCAACAAGTAACAACCTTCTTATGAAGTCTATATATATATGAGCAACAGTCGGACACCATAGATTACACGAACACACGTCGAAACCTACTGCTTTGAACTCCCATGAATTCAGGTCGGAGCTCATTAAAGGAACCAATAAGATCCAAAGACAACCCGGAATTCGCGAAGCTCGAAAATTTCATGTAAGTTTAACTCAAGGAACAAAAAGAAAACATAGTCCTGAATAAGGGGGGATGGTTTCTTGCCCTCGTGCAAGCAAGCGCTAATTTCTATAAGAAACTGACAATGGCTGTCTTCTAATGTGGGTTGAGCGCGCTGTGACTTTGGGTGGTTGGTAGTTTGAAAAAGTTGGACCAGCCAAAGGCCGTGCATGAACCTTTGTGGACGGTGGGGACGCTCCATCTCGTTTCAACCCAGTCCACAGCGCGTAGTAAACTAGTAGAGCCCTCTTTGGGAGCCACGTAGTGTGCTTTTCAATCGTACGGCAGCTAGTAGGGGTATAAGTTGAACTCTGACAGTTGAACCCCGGCATGCAAAGCTCTGGGGTCTAAGCCAAATCATGCGGCCTACCACTAGACTATCCCTCTAGGGTGCCTATTACGTCCTATTTAACTCGTAGATTATTTCGCCTCACAAAGATTGAAAAAAAAAAACCCTTGTACATTAAAAAATTCTCTGCTTCCTTTAATTTTGACTTACTATACGGTTTTGGGATATCTCAAAATCTTGCGTATTTCGAAAGCAAATAGAAAGAACCTTAACAACTTTGTAATTTATCTGTTCACTTTGTTTAAGATTAAAATCCTTTTCTCAACGAAATAATAATATTTGTTTAGTTTAAATTAAGAAGAGTAGTTATGAAAACTTGTACCACTCCCGGTCTTGATCAAAGTTTGGAGTTATAACTGATAAATGATAGATTTAGATAATAGTAGTCAAAATTACAATTTCAATCCAGACCTTTTGCATACTTCATAATTAATCGCTAACGAAAATTTTAGAGGTCCGTTAGCTAGGTTTAATACATTGTCATGGGGTTACCTATATGCTCGGATATGCAAATATTTCCTACTGCTTTTGTTAAGGAGAAATTGGGCATGTTCGTTTAGGTAGAATCCTCAGGATTTTTTGAATCCTCAGGATTCTACAACCAAACATAATTTTTCACACTACATAAATATAACTACAACACGCATATCAATAAAGTTGACATCACATAAAAATTCTCAAAACACAAAAAATCCTCACAATACATAACACACTCAATAAATGAAGAGAAGAGGACAGTTGATGAGATTGCTACTTAGAGTAGGTTCTAAGTTCAACCTAAAGCGGCTTCTTCGAACCTCTAGAGTTCGATCTCATGCAATTATTTGAAATTGGTCTTGGAAATGATTAGATCCTATATAATATATATGGGAGTTGGTGAGGACAAACATCCATCCTCGTGGGCCCTGGCCAAGTGTTTCCCTTACGTTGTCTAGTTTCAATTTCAAAACAAATGACACATCGTGTGCGCTTACGTCAATCATCAATACTAAACACCCTGTGATCCGCTCTCTAGATATGTCAGTTTGAGGATCTGAACTAATAATCAAAGATTGCAGCGTACGTAATATTCTCATTTCACTCAAGAAATAATAATTCACTGTAAAACCATAATAGCAGAATACTGTACCGAGATTTTTGAATTGTCCCTCACCCGAACAATACTGATCCTCTCTATATCTATTATCCCCAAGGAAAAGTTAAGTATGTGTATTATTTTGTGTGTCCTAAGAGCATTATTACTAGCTTCTCTATTCTAGCTTTTTAGCTAGAATAGAGAAGCAATTTAACCAAATAGTTCAAAATAAGGCTTTTACAGCTTATCTATTTTAACAAAAGTTAACAAAAAACTTTAACAAATGAATAGTGGTTCTCTATTTTTAGAGAACCACTATTCACTTCTCTATATTAAAATAATAGTATTTTTAACTCTTTTCTTTTTCTTTTCTCCTTTCTTCTATATTTAAATAATAATATTTATTTCTCTTAATATTTATCACTATTATGATAAGACAAATTAAAAAAAAATCCGACCATTAAAAAAAGACAATAATTAAAAAATTCAATTTTTTAGGATAAGATACTATAAAATGAATATTCAAAAATATAAATGCTAAAAAAATATTAGAGAAATTTTTAAAAAAATAATATTTTAATAGAATAGTAAAAAGTAGATGGTTATAATAGAGAAGCTGCTGTGGATGTTTTTAAAAAGTTGATAGTTAAAATAGAGAAGTGTAATTTTTGGTTAAAGTAGAGATCCAAATATGAATAAGCTGCTAATAATGCTCTAATGCCCTTAAAGCATTATCCGGATCGCTTTTCATGATATAAGAACATGCAAGAAAAGGCACATGCATTAGAACTATATATCCTTCGTAAACAAAATTTATATATATGAGATAACTTGATGGTAAAATAAGTTAGACGTTAAATACAAAAGGTTAACAAAAAATGAAACGCATCGTTTACTGGTTTTTTTTAAGACAAAGTACATAGCATATTAAAATTCGAAAAAGAACACCCAGTACAAACATAATCACTACAAGAGAGCTAGCGAAAAATTTAAACGGACCAAAAATCCTACAATAAAGGAATCCAAAGATCTGATGGCCACAGCGTTTACAATTTTATTACAACACGCAACCTCTTTCTTCGGCTGGAAATATACAACCTCAATCTTAGTCCCAAACGACAGAAGAAAGACTCGCAAAAGGAACATTCTTTAGGCATAGTCTTGAGAGGCTGGGACTGTCGCATAGGACCCAATAAAAACGTCACCGTAAACCAGCCCAGCTAACCCTCCCCCAATAAGTGGACCAACCCAGTAGATCCAATTTTCTTAGAAGTCTCCGCTAACAACGGCCGGCCCAAATGAGCGGGCTCGGTTCATGGACCCATCACTAAATGGGCCAGCGGCTAGGATGTTTGCTCCAACAATGAACCCAATTGCAATAGGTGCAATTATGCCTAGTGAGCCCTTTTTTGGGTCGGCAGCCGTGGCACAGACAGCGTATACCAGTGCAAAGGTTATGACGATCTACATGACCACGCCTTCAATTGCACTCATTCCGGACGCAACTCCATGGGGTTGGAATGGTCTGTCAAATCCAAGATTATAATAAACTGATCGAAGATAATTTGAAATGCTGTGTATCAAGAATAAGTTAAAGAGCCATAAAACGTCACTTATATTATTTTTATTTTATTTTGTGACCAACTTTGTGGAATAAAGTATATATTTTTTGTTGGAAATATACCTCGCCATTAGTGAAGAACTGAAGGAGGAGGCAAGCAACAATGGAGCCCAGGCACTGGGCGATCCAATAGAAAACGCCAGTTAGGATGGTGATGTTGCCTCCGACTGCCAATCCCAAAGTGACAGCTGGGTTCAAATGGCCACCGGAGATGTTGGCTGCGATGGACACCCCCACGAAGAGTGCAAAGGCATGGGCCACGGCCATTGCTACAAGGCCTGAGGGGTCCAGGGCCACATCCGACGTAAGCTTATCTATACAAATCAAAGACACCCGTTTAAATCATTCAAAGAAGTGGAAACTAATTTCAAGCCATGAACTTCGTCACATACATGCTATAGCACGTTAAAATTAAAAAGTCTTTCCCCTTCACATTTTACAATTTCTTAAATATGGTACAATTTAAAAAGAAATAGATATAATAAAATGTCTATTTACTGTTTCTATCTCTTTTCAATTTATACTATACAATTCAAATAAAAAATTATAAAAAAAAATTCAAATTTATTTTGACTTCTTTAATAAATTTTACACCATTACATACATAATCTCCCTAGATACCCACCCACAGTAACGGAACAGTAATGAAAAATAAATTATAGGTAATTCAAGTATCTATTTTCATAACTATACTCTTGTAGTCTCCCCTTGTCCCTTTTTTTTACCCCCAGAAAACCTCAATATAGAACTGTGCACTTACTGTAAGCAATGGCCAACCCAACGCCTGCAAACACGAAAAGAAGGGTGGATATGAACTCAGCTAAATAAAGAGTCTCCAAAGCTACCAAAAGCTAATTTCACCATTTTTGCTGGCAAGAAAAAGAGACAGAACGGAGCTTAAGAGCTGGTCAGATTGCTAGAAGTCGGTGTGTGCCTACATTCCTATTGCCTATTGGCATGGTTTATATGGTAAGCGCCGGATGTAAGGCTATGAAGGGCGGGCCATGGCAGGCGCCGACCACGGGACCCTAGCGAATGAATTGGCAAACTTTGGATTGGGTCTCGGTGCTTACCAGCCATCTTGTTTTGAAAATTTATAGGTTTTATGAGCGTAAGACAACCGCCTTAATTAGTAATTAATGGGATCCATCAATTTAAAATAGAGTACGCAGATAAGCATGTTCTTTTATATTACCCATTTTCGCTCCGTTACATTAAAGATAGAGGGCGGTCGATGTCACTTTTCCTCGTGACTTCGTGGTACAATTTAGTTAACAGAGATGTTAACATAATCCCTAGTCTCACTTCTATCATTTCTTCGGATGGATAAAAGTATCACTTATGCTGACAGCTTAAATTTTAAAATATTAAAAAAATATATATTTTTAATGCTCTCTATTATTTATTGATCAACTCTAATTAGTAGACCTAATAAATATTAAATTATGAATCTCAAACTCAGTTGACTAAGCTAACACGGTAAATATATAAATTTTATTATTTAGATCATATTTTATAACTGTAATATGGTCTACAGAGTTTATTAAAAAAATAATTTATCGAGATTTGAGAAGAAATTGCCACGTCTCCCTTAGTTAATAGTTGTAGGTATATCGATCGTTAGCATAGTGATTGAGGATAATATTAACATAGAATGTGGGTCGGTCGGCCTTCAAAGTTCTAAGGAAATTGTTTAGGATTAATAATAATGGGGATTGATATTAAGGAGATGTTTGAGATCCAACATTTTCGTCTTAATAAAATAACTCTAAAAAATTCTATATCTTTCTATCAAATTATCACTTTTTATTTTAAATAAATATAAATATTTCATTCAAATCATCTTTCTCCTCACTTTTTCATAAATTTTAACACCCCAAAATTTTTATCACCTTAATATTTTGACAATCAAACAGATTGAGTTGGGGAATAGAATTGTGAAAGGAACTTTTTGGGGCGTCTCTTATTGTTTCTTTTATGTATAAATAATTGATTAAGTATTACCTAACACTCATGATCAATATACAATAGCGAACACACACGGAGAGCTACTTCTTCATATATTTTGTTGTCAAAATTTTATCTTTGTGCTTTATTTTCGTAAATGATAACTTTTATAATTTATAAGAGAAATGTCATTGTTCGTTCTATAAGTATGCGTCAATTGCATTGTTCGTCCCCTAACTTTCAAAATTGTGATTTACATCATCTAAGTATGAAACATTTGTAATGTTTGTCCTTAATCAAATTTTCCGTTAAACTTGACAGAATTCGACATTAAAATGACCGAAATGCTTTCAAAGACAATTTTAAAAAATAAATAAATATTTGAGAACTAATTTTTAAAAAAATATAGACTACTGAAATAAAGTTTAAATAGTTTTATTTAAAATTATTACATTTTTTAAATAAACTTTTTAATAATTTTGTCTCGAGGGTTATTTTGGTCATTGAATGCTGAATTCCTCCAAGTTTAATGATAAATTTGATTGGAGGCGAACATTGTAAATATTTTATATTTAGAGGACATAATCACAGTTTTAAAAATCAAGGGGCAAACAATGTAATTGATGCACTTATTGTGCGAACAATGACATATCCCCTAATTTATAAAGATTTTTTGACCATTTTTTTTTAGTTTTGCTTGGCAAAATATATGTGGGCTTCCCCACTTCTGCATGCAAAGGGGTCAGATCTTTTTTAATTCCACGACAATCAAAGGGTAAATTTTAAAATGCCTAATTATACAAACAATTCTTATAGTATAACGCTTTGATAAAAACAAAATCTTAGCGGTAAACCTTTGTATAAATTCGTCTCGTGGTCAGTTTATACAATCAATTATTATAGTACAACTCTTTGATAAAAAAAAGTATTAGTAGTAAACCTTTGTATAAATTAGTCTCATGGTCAGTTTTTAGTAATAAAATGGTCCAATAGTCCATCCGTTTCAGTTCTGTCATCTCCTTTAACGTCTGATGCTGAGATCTGGATTAATAACATATAACTAGTCAACTGGAGATTTTAAATTATACTCAACATCGGGCGTAAGAGAGATGAAGAAATTAAAACAGATGAACCATTTTATTACTATACACTGACTACAATGACAAATTTATACAAAGGTTTACTACATAATCATTTTTGTCAAAACGTTACATCACATAGAGTATTTACATAATTAAGCTAATTTAAAATTTAAAAACACTGGTTCATATTAGTTTTTGTAGAACTCATGAAGTTGGGAGTAAAATCTATATTACTTTCACTAAGGAGTTTCTCACTTCATTTGGATCTTAAAACTTATTTAAATTGAAAAAATAATTTTAAAAAGGGGCATGCGGGGTATTTTGGAATGAAATCTATGTTTTTCTTATGTTTGGTACAAAGCATAAAATAGAATGTCTAGACATTTTTTGAACAGAGGATGGGAAGTTGTCGAGAGGGTTGAAGGTGAGAAATTGATACATTATCCGATTCGTTTGTAGAATCAAGTGATCTAATTTGAATTTGAAGATAGAAAGATACTTCACACATTAAGGTTGTGTTTGTGTTGAAATATTTTTGGTATTGAGTTTTGTGTTGGTATTGGGTTTAGTGAAAAAAGTGAAGAGAAAGGTAATTTTTTATATTTTTTGTAATTTTTTATATTTTTTGATGAGAGAGAGATAATATTGTAATATTTTATTAAGAGAGAGAATATTTTGGATAATATTGTGTTCACAAACGCAACCTAAATATTATGCGATTTACACTTTAAAATAATTAATATAAACAACATTAAATATTATAAAATCACATATACTATGTCATCCTCTCTTAATCCACATATTATATATTTCTTTCGGCAAGCCAGAAGGTATCCTAATCTTGAGATGAGTGTCGCGGCAGGAGAAACTACTCGAGAAGACAGTGCACTGTGCCTAGATAAGTGAGCCAGCACAATAGGGTACCAACTAAGCACTCTTATTGCGATCATTAATTACAAGTCAAACGTGCTAACTTTTATAGGATTCAATTTATGGAGGGGAATTAGCATTTTTTTTTCTTGTACCCCAACTATTCTGGCAGCAGGCTCAGAGATATTAATGATTTAGTGATTTAAAGGATGCTAGATCTACAGATAAGATTCCTCATGACTTCAGCAGACTTTACCCAATCATTAGGATTAATATTGTGCAGTCTGGACATTGACTATTATGTTCCTTATAAAATGTCTGTTTTGGGTAATATAGCAATATAGCTATAGATGACACTAGTACTTATTTCCATATTTCCATTATTGTTGTTGTTGCTATTATAAGTATGGTTATTACTATCACCATTATTATTTGGAAGAAGCATTTTCTTTTATTTTCTTAGAAAACAAAACTAAATGATTCGAATGTGAATAAGTAGGCTTATAAAAATAAGAGACAATTCAAGTAATTGAAATATAAAATAAAATTAAGTTTTCAAGCTAAAGTGAGATATAGTTACACCGGGATAAAATTAAATTAAGGATCAGCCGGTCCAAAGCTAAGGTGAGATATAGTTACACCGGGAGAGTGGATGATCCAATTATTGCCTTAGGCTTTTAATGCTGCTGTACTTCAGCCAACCCGGTTCCCACATAGCTGGTGTTTTATTTTTTGGTTTTTCCTTGTTCTTTCTAGGCTCCTAATTCTAGTGGTTACAATGATTTCGTGCGGTAGCTTGTCTTCTTCTTTGCAAGCTGTCTTCACATTCAAATTCAAACTACATCCAAACAATAAATTCGGAACTATAACGCCTGTGACGATTGATTTTGATTGTGTGAGACTTTAAAAATTTGGCTACAATAAAATAATTACATAAAATTAATTTTTTATATTATTTATTATAAGTAAGTATAAAAAAATTTATTCAAATTATATATTTTTTCATAAACTCCAACACTTTAAAATTTTAACAAATTACAAATTTTGACACCCTAAAATTTTGGACATGATTAACAAAATTACAAAATAATATCTCTTCGTCACAGAATTATTTTTTATTATAATATTCATTCAAATATTATCTATCTTCACATTTTCACCAATTCCTATAAATTTACACTACCTCAACATTTTCACGATGAAACACCATCATCTGTATCTGGTATATAAAGAATTCTAATCATACCACTTGCCTGTCCCACCATTATTCTAATTTTGGCATCCCAACATTTTTCTATATCGAATGGGATGAGATCATGAGTGTGAATTCTAATCATACCACTTGCAAGTTAATTAAGTCATTATCTGAATTGATACGTGAGTGGTGAGACTGGTTTTGAGTGTTAAAGTTTGTTGTCGTCCTTTTCCTTATCGATCCATTTTTCACTCTACTTTCTAAAGTTGAAAAAAAAGAAATAAAAAAATGTAATGTTTGACATCTAAAAATTTTCACTCTAATTAAATAATTTAAAATTATCTATTTTCTATTAAATCATAAATTTTCGCTCAAAATAAATATAAAAAATTCATTTAATCATTTATCTATTCACTTTTTTACCAACTCTAATATCCCAATATTTTTAACACCTCAATATTTTTATCTCTTCGTTTATCTTTTCAAATATATAAAAAGGAAAGATTTTCTATATTATTTATCTTTACCAATTTTTAAAAAAAATTATGCGAGCTATTATGGACCTTTTAAATTTCAAATAAGTTTGTTGGAACCTTCTGACTCCTTAGCTTGGATTAGTAGGCCGGTTCTGGGGGCCTAACAGGCACAGAGATTCTGGCGGGAGTCACGCGCGTATACATGGGAAGCAACCTCCAACGTTTCATTTCAAAAAATGGCGAGTCTACATGTGCGTGTTCGTCTGCGTGTGTGAGAGAGCGAGTCATCGAGCACAGATGAATTAAATTCCAACATTGAATGCTCTCAACTACCCAACAGGAACCGGAACAGGATTGAATTCCTAGCAGAGGAGCTAAGCTACGCCATGTCTCAGACTCGCAGCCTCGGCAGTTTTGGATATTTCCTCTTATTCTCTCCTCTCTTTTCCTGAGAAAAGAAGTCAAATTTTCGTTTTTCAGACGTTCAACCAAATCAACAAAGCAATCGTACCCCATTAAAGACCTCTCTTTCTTGCCCATTCCAAGAAACAAGAATGTGATCGGCCTTGCTTGTATTTATGCTGACTATGTTCGAATTCTCTCGTGATAGTCAGTGTAGACGAATAATAGCGAGTGTATTTAATAGAAGAAGAATGTGAGCGGTTAGGTAGATTATTCCTAAGCAGAGAAGAAAATGGGTGGTTTTAGTGTCGTTGGGGAAGAAGCAGCAGGTGGGAAGAAAGAGAGTGAAGCTTCTTGGGGAAACTCACATGTTCAGTCCCAACACAGACGCTCTAAGAGGTCTAGTTTTCAAACTCGTTTGAACATTGTCGTGCTTGCTAATATATTTCAAGCAATGATTCTTATTATATGTTAAAACTCAATTTTGAGTTGAGTTGCTAGATAAGATGTTATTAGATTTTTGTTTTCTTTTCCCAAAGGAAAGTTCTTGGAAATGGGATGTTTCATGGGCTGCCTTGTAGTTTCTCTTTTAGCGCTCGAGTGTCTGGGCGAAAGTTGAGGCTAAGGAAAGTGAGAATAATTAACATTCCTCAAGTCATGGGTTTAATTATTGTGTGTTCTTCCTCCGAATGGAGTTTCTGTTAAACTTCCCCTGTTTTGAAGTTAGACGGTTGGCGTATGAGTTGATGAGTGATCTAGTCCTACGTGAGTACTCTGGTTAAAAACTTTGTGTGAAAATTTTGAAAAATTAGGATGAACTTTGTCGAATTAAGCAAATTTTTGACAGTATAATCTGGCTTTTCCTTTCAGTGCTTCTGACAGGAATGCAAGTGTTTCAAGGGGTGGAGTTTTGCGTTCGATAAAGCGGGAACAAAATGAGACATATGTAAGACTTCAGACCTTAAGTTTGTTACCGATCATCTCGTATAAATTTCTTATAATGCAAAGAATGACTATGCTTAAATAATGGGGACAACGGCCTGACACTAGATATCGTGACCTTGAATACGACCAATGAGCAAAATCATTTATACACTTTGCTGTCTATTTTAACATGAATATAACAGGGTTTGCCGCATTCAGCCAGTGCTTCTAGGGGACAAAGTCCCCTGCATGACACTGCCAATTATTTTAAAAAGAATACGTCATCAAATCACCGGGCCTCCTTGGAAAAAGATGTAAGCACCAGTTCTGAGTCTCTTTCTATTTGTCACTTAAGATGTGGTGTTAAACGATTATCTATGTTTAAATTGGAATGCAGGTTATACTCAGTTCATCATTATTCTGTATCAATCTTTTGTTTCAGTAGAGATGATAAGAAAACCTGAATTTACTAACCTGAAGATGTGATGGGTTAAAGATTTTATTTTATTGTGGGAAGGTGGTTCTAGGCGAGAAGAAAATAAGGAATAATTCATAAAGATACCACCCTAGTTGTGCAAGGGGCCCTTGAATGAGTTAACTAAGAAGAATCAACAATTTTTTTACGCAGATTAAATTATGGGCTTTTCTTATCTAGTGTGAATATGGGATAGTATTGAAGCATGTGTACAAAGAAATCACCATCTTTGCATAGGATATGCACAAAACTAATTCCATTTTTTCAAAAAGCATAGACTTGAAGAGTAGTGTATTGAGCTCGTTATTCGTGTGTCCCATGCAATAAGTCCTGCACGACAGAAACTGAGAGTGTAATGTTGAAGTGCCGAATGAACTGTCTAAAGACAATATGAGGATGTTAATTTATCTAAAAAAGTGTTATTTTTCCACCTGAATTTTGCAGCCCTGCCATAATTATTGTTCCATCCATAACTATATTTGCTGCTTTACAGATTGAGCTGCTCCAATCGCGCTTGCAGCAAGAGAAATCTATGCGCATAATGCTTGAGAGAGCAATGGGCCGAGCTTCAAGCACTTTATCTCCTGGACATAGGCATTTCGCTGCTCAGGTGACTTTATGCATAAATCCTGGATACAGATGATGATTCAGAACAGAAATTTCTGTAATGCTTAATTAGTCAGCCACTCTTTAAGATATATTAAGAAATTCCGACTTTCTGATTCTGAACCATCACAATCTCTTACTATATACTCTTCATGCATTTCATGATGGATATTCAAGGAATTATCTCATTGCATTGATTACATTTTTTTTTCTTGTCTTCTATATTTTTGCTGCTTTTATTCAACTCCTAGAAAATTACCGGCAGTCATATTTGATTCTATACAGTAAAACGGGAAACCATTTTTTGGCCTCTTTCCTTGGAAGTTCATATATCCCTATGGTCCAACCTGTGGGGCTGTAGCATTTTTACATTACCAGTTGGGATTCATAGTTGTTCTATAAATGCAATTTTGAGTCTTTCATACTGCTCCATCTTTGACTTGCTTACATATTGGACTGTCTAGCATTTGAAGTTCTGTGATAATTACAAGTGGTAAATGTCGCTTGGATACTTCACTAAAATTGGTTATTTAAGTATAACCTGATAACCATTTTCCTATTTTCAGACAAAGGAATTGATTTCTGAAATTGAATTACTTGAAGAAGAGGTTACAAACCGAGAGCAGCATGTTCTTTCTCTCTACAGGAGTGTTTTTGATAACTGTGTTAGTAGGCCACCTTCAGAGCAAAACTCAGGCACGAGTTCTCCAGCCCATACAAAACATGGGTACAGGAAACATCCAAGTATCATTTCAAGTGCATTCTGTTCCTCCAAAAAGTTTCCTTTGCAACCTTTGCAAGCTCTAGTTTCTATAGAGGACCCATGGAAAAGAGTCTCTAAGACTAGCCATACACCATTGTCCAGTAGCAACAAGGTTGATTTTGAAAAGACTTGTATCAACCTGGCTAAGGTATCATATATACTTATTTCCCTTTTTATTTCGCAAATATTCTTTCGAATGCTGTTTGTTTGGTTTTCTTTTCCTAATCCAAATCATTGCTCAGATCCATTTAAAAGGAAAAAACAAAGCTGTTATACCATTAGAAGAATTTAATATTCAGACCTGGGGTTGTCTGAAACACAAAATATGTTTTGCATTCACATTCTATAATCTTTATAGCAGAAGATGTTGAAAAGGATCTATCAACAGAGGTTGTAAATGTCGGTATATAAATCTATCGTTCCTGCCACTTCTGTCGTAGTCAAGTAGTAGAAGAAGAAGAAGAATGTGTGCCTGATGTCTTTCATGGTTCTACAACAAGGAGCTTCTTTGAGTCTGTTTCTAAATCTTAAAAAACTGGGATCACCAGATACTGTCGTGATCCTCATCTAAGCTCCGGGAATGTGTAATGTGTTACTAAACATTAACTGCTAGTAAAAACTCTAGAGAATCTTTAACTTTCCTAACAAGGTTCTCTAAAAAGAAATAGAAGTTGTAAAAACAACCTTAAGCTTCCAGTGATTGTGTTGAAGACTGAATGCGAGGGATAAGATAAACTAAAACTACATAGTTAAAATTAGGCTTGAAAAGTAAGGCCAATGGACCAAAGAATTAAGGATCACGGGTGTTAATCTTGATACATTATGATCTTTTTTCTCAAAGAATTTCTAAGAAATTTGTTGCATGACAATTTCGTCACCACTTGTAAAGAATTCACACTTTGTGAATAGTGTGGCTTGCCAGGAGGGTATCACTTGTATAGCTCAGATCACTAGGGCTTCAGCGTAACAAGTGTTTTCCCATTTGAACTTCACTGTGCAATTGGCTTCTGGGTTCTGCATAGTTTAAATGGCTGATGGACATAAGTGGCATTTCAACCATATGATGTGACCAATTCTGTAAGATGAGTAACCCAAAGTCCCAAGAAGTCCAAATGAGTGATCAAAGGAAGTGCATTCCTTATTTGTCACCGTACGAGTGCGGCCATCTTGAGGTGGTTAGTCATTTATCAAGTACAGTTAGGCTTCTGAATACTCAGCATTGCCTTTCCAAAACCGGTGAGTTAGGATGAACACAATAGTCAAAGTTTAACTACTTAGATCTTCGACATTTTTGGATAAAATAGTCAATTCTGTCTGGTTTTGCGCCAAATGGAAAGATGCTTCCCCCCAACCTCCGGCCAAAAAAAGGTTCTCATTCAAGTAAAGCTCTCTCTTGACTTGTGTGAGATCATATTATGATATTACAGAGAGTGATAGCATTTTAATCAATTTTAATGGAGACAATATCTTTCAATCAATTTATTTACTGAATTTTTTAATTCCCTCATTTTTTGCAACCCCAACCGAGAAATAGATAGTTCTGTGCCTCGAGCATTCATAGAACAGAAAAATGCATAGGTTCCTTTTGTGGGTGATCCTGTTGGACTTTCGTGTTTGCATGTAAATAAGTAAACCTCAAGATATACTTCAGTCTTCCGATAACCGGGTTGCTGATAATGTGAGGTGCTGTTCAAATTTTTGTATCTCATTTATTGGTCAGGTCAGGGAAAAGGTTCCTGCCATGCAGAAAAAATCTATGCTGCAAACTTTGAAAGATCATCTCTACCAGTGCCCAAGCAAGTTATCTGAGGAGATGGTCAGGTGCATGGCTGCTATATATTGCTGGCTGAGGCGTACATCATCCGGAAATACTGAAAAGAATCGATCACCTTTGTTGTCAAGATCATCCACACATGTACAACCTCGATGTGGTATCGAGGAGGATCGAGATTTGTCTTGCAAATCAATGATCGAAATATCATGGATATCAACTGATAAGAGCAACTTTTCTCAAGCTTCTTATGCCATCAACAACTACAGGTTGCTTTCTTACGCATGCTTACGATTTTCCCTAACTACAAATGTAATGATAAGGAGAATTAGTATAACAGTGTATTAACTTGAGACCTCTATGTTGAGACCATAAAGTTGTTCATTGGGGCATTCTTTTGCACCAATGCGTCGTGCGTGCAGAGAATTTGGCTTGGATCTTATCTGTCATAAGAATAAGTGAATGATACCATCCTGATAAGCTTGAAGTAAAGCTCTTCAGAGTTTGTCTTGGCAAACTTTAGGGAAGAATGACTTCTAAAGTTCTTACCCTTTCATCTGATAGACAATCTGGCTAAAGCATCTCATTGCATCTATAATGATATCTCGGATCTCTTCTAAGGAGAAAACATCATCTGATATTTTGCGATGAAGCACAGTAAAGGAGAAACCAGATCATATTGGACAATCTCTCTGATTTTGAACTACCAGTCTGATCTGGGTTGACAATGTTGAGTCTTATGGTGGTTCAGTCCTTTAAGAATTGACACTGTAAAAATTTATTGCTAGGTACAGGAAATAAAAGAAGTATTCCATCTTCTTTTCTTGTCTAATTCTTTGCTGACTTGATATGTACTTCATGTATCTAATCTTAGAGTTTTGGTTGAACAACTGGAGAGGGTGAATGTCAGTCAGATGGACAACAATGCCCAAACTGCATTCTGGATCAATGTGTACAATGCTCTTGTTATGCATGTAAGAATCATCCGGGGCTTGGTTTGCTATTACCAATTTGCCCTATGTATAACTGTTTCTTATGGTTTGTGCAGGCATATTTAGCGTATGGAATCCCACAACACTCTTTGAGAAGGTTAGCCTTGTTTCACAAGGTAGTGCTGTTCTTTATTTTCTGGACACCATTTGGTTAAAAGGAAATTTTCTAGTTCTCGCTTTGTATAAGAAAAATTTATGGGATATAAAAATTGTTGTTCAATGAAGCGAACTTGGTGTCTGCTACGAAGGCCTATTGAAAGCAAACTCCGCACTTCCATTTTTGCCCTGTCCAACAAGTGTTGCTTCCAGTGATGCCTGTGCCAGGGGCTTGTTGGAAGATGCTTTAATGGTCACCAGTTTACCCAGGTCTCGAATTTTGAGTTTTCCAGATTATGTCTATGGATCCCGAGTCTTGGAAGGAGTGGATGAACATTGCTGTTTTTTTCTGATTATTGTCAAATCTTCATTAATTGTTGTGTGGATAGAAATAGAATTTGCCAGAGCATACGGTTGAATTGTTCTAAAAAGAATATGACCTGTTGAAGAGGACTCTGAAGAAAAATGAAGATCCATACCATAAATGTTTTATTGACTTCAATAGTTTCCCAAGTTTCTATTGTCCTTTTTCCTGTCCTAATGTTTGTATTATCTCTATCTTTCTCTCTCCTTTCTGAAAATGGAAAAATTGGTTGATGGAGTTATTTGTTTAGTGCAGGCTGCGTACAACATTGGTGGCCATGTCATAAGTGCAAATGCTATAGAGCATTCAGTATTTTGCTTCCGAACACCCCGAAGTGGACGGGTATTCACCTACTCTTACTTAAGAACATACAAAGACACATGCACAGATATTGGGGAATGAAGGAATGCAATCTAGGAACTTGTTGTTTCTTTACGTTCAAGAGAAGAATTTTGGTGTTGGCTGGCTTGGGTTACATTCACATGACTCACTGGCCATTTGTGCCGGTTACCTCATATGTTTTTACTTTTTTTTTTGTCAATAAGTTTAGTTGGATAAGGTGTTTCCTCATTATTCTTCTCATAAATACTTGGAGATTACCATCTGAGCTGTTTTTCTTTCATATAAGCAATCTTAAGGTGAAAAGGTAGAGAACAGTGTGAATGTCAATAGCTTTTCTTGATATATTACTTCTTTACTGAAAGTGGCAAGAAAGAAATCAATGTAATATTTCACAAGTGAGATAGTGTCATTTGATTATGCTCACTCTTACTTGTAATAAATTACATTGCAGTGGCTAGAAATCATCCTTTCCACTGCCCTGAGAAAAAAATCCAGTGAAGAAAGACAACTCAGCTCAAAATTGTGTCGTCCAATTTCCCAACCCCTTGTCTGCTTTGCCCTCTGTACTGGAGCTTTTTCTGATCCTGTGGTAACTTCTCAATTCTGGTACTCTTTTTGCATGACAATGGAATTTCGATATTATTTGAATGAAAGACTATCAGTCAGTAGTGGTAATATTGTAGTATTACCAGTTCTTGAGTCTTCACATGCTATACAGTGTCTTTTGAAATTTGAACAAATATGAAGTCTCTCTTGGCCAAAAAAAGTTCATTAGCTCTAAATAAATGTGTTCACGGCATTCATCCATGTTGAATCAGTTGATTATCAGGTATTGGCATGTCACTCTGAAATTGAAAGCATCCATTAGTTTTATGAGGGTATCAGGAGTCAAATACCGCTCTGGTAGTTTAAACATTTTAGGTTCAATTAGTCTCTTCATCTAAATTTTATTTGGTAAATGTAAATGTTACTTTGTAGCATTTATGCTTTATTCTTAGTGCGGTAAAATTAGTGTTTGTCAATACGATGGATGACATCTGCTCTGATATGACATGCAAATGAACTTCACCTCTTTTCTGGTTTGTTTTATTGGGCTTTTAGGAAATAAACTGTCCTAGGCATGCAGTTTTACTAAGAAGTTCCCCTTCAACTCCTTACTCACCTTTGAAACTTATTTTCTACCAAAATTAGGGGGGGGGGGTTTGCTGCTTTTGGCAACCACTATTTTTCTTTTTCTAAGCGCTTTTGGCAACCACTTAGATGATGGAATAACGTTTTGTAATTTGCTTTGATTGGGAGTCGTGTTTCCTTGGCGTTATTGCCAACTTCATCCATATCTTGATATATTGCTCACAGTTGATTAAGAGCTTGCTTGTTGAATTGTATAGCTAAGGTTCTACACAGCACCAAATGTCAGAGAGGAATTGGAACTGGCAAAAAGAGAGTTTCTTCAAGCAAATATAGTCGTGAAGAAATCGATGAAAGTTTTCCTACCAAAGGTGCTCGAGAGATATGCAAGGGAAGCATCTCTCAGCTCAGATAATCTTCTCACATGGGTCACACAAAACGTTGATAAGAAGCTACACGGTTCAATTCAGAAATGCATTGATCATAAACCTAGCAAGAAGGTATCTCAGATCATAGAGTGGTTGCCTTATAGTTCAAGGTTTCGGTATGCATTCTCCAAGGATCTAACAGAGAAGCCATGGTGGGTGTGAGGATGTTTCTCTGTAGCCCATGAACCATTCAGCATTACTAGACCGAGAGAGCAGGGAAATCACAATTGGGTACTTCCTACTAATCCATTTTCGTCGCCAACGTGATTGCTGCTACCATTCCACGCGGTCTAAAGTTTTTACCACTTTCTATTGGGCCATTGTAATCTACTCTGAAATAGTGCCTGCCCTTCGGCTGATTTCTAGTCCTAGAAGCTTGACATTGCAATTCCATAAAATAGTACCCACTTTTAGCCTTGGTTCCACTGACTTTGACCTCTTCGTGTAAAAAGACTTCAATGTAATATCATCAAGTTTTCCCTTTTAATTATTGTAAAATTAGGCTTTTCTTAATGTCTTTGGATCAAATGCCCAGCTCTTCATATGCAGATAAAGCTGTACTCTATTTTGGTCTTTAACAGTACGGCAGTAATTCAGAGAAGTCCAACTTCGCAGTCCCTCTAGCCAACAAGGCCAGACCTAAAATTAATGTTGTAGACTTGAAGCAGTTGTATCTTCTGCGCCGGTTAGGCAGTATCTAATGCATACCTGCCAACAGTAAAGAAGAAAAGGACAGCATCTCTATCTTTTTTGTTTTAAGTGCAATAAACAATATAGCAAAATAGCAGTTGGGTTGAAAAGAGGGAGGGAATGTTGGTTGGCATCTGTACAATAATGCAAGCAAAACTCCATTTTGCATTTGCTAACAAATTGGTTCCGTTCTAAAAGTTGAGAGGCGATAATAGAACGAATACATTGTGAAAAGTGTGAAGAATCTCAATTGGGTAAGAAAGGACACGTGCAAACACGTGCGCACTCCTGTCCTCTTTTAGATGATGTTTGTTTTCCCAACATTTTTGGAGCATGAAAATTTCTAAAATAATAAACACATTCTAACGTTTTTAACTTTTATACTTATATATTTTACATTTCACAAACCCTAATAAATCATAATAAAGTAAATATTACTAAGGGGATGTTCGGTTAAGGTGTATTGTGAGGATTTTTTGTGTTTTGAGAATTTTTATGTGATGTTAACTTTATTGGTATGCGTGTTGTAGTTATATTTATGTGGTGTAAAAAATGATGTTTGGTTGTAGAATCTTGAGGATTCAAAAAATCCTGAGGATTCTTTGTAAACGAACACACTCTAAAATTTCGGGAATATGACAAACAAACATACCATTAATATTGGAAAGAATGTGGGCCCTCTACGCCTCTAGCAAAATTGGTCAGCAGCCCTTCGTCTGCATCATTGCAACGTGTCACGCACATGTGCTTGACTATATAAATTATAATATATATAGTGAAATTCGATTTGAGCCGAGATTTTGTTATACCGAAATTTTAAAGAATATTCTTAAGAATAATTTGAATGTTGAATTTTACTGAGATTTACGAAAAGTTTGAAATATATGTTTAATTAAAATTTTTAAAATATATTTATTTTGTTAAAAATATTAGACCCAAAATTTTGTACAAACAAACGTGTCATTTAACCCGAGAAAAAACAATAAGGAGCGGAGAAACTGTGCCGGCAATTAGCACTTAATTATCAACAGAGAAATTTCGAGGCTCGCGGGGACTCTGGCTTCGTTGCTCAACCAAGCGTCCTGCAGCACCCTTACCCTGATCTGACGGTCAGAAACTAGCCTTATCGCGTGCCCAGCTTTCGTTCCTAGATAAGAGCCATGTAGAACTGCTCTGACCCAATCAAACGGCCGCATGCCACGTGTTCAACCAAACAAACGCCCTTTAATTAAGATTTCAGAAATTTATGTCAAATCTATTCACCCCTAGTGTCACAACACTCCTTCATCTCCTCCGATCAAGGACTCGTTATCACCGTTGATTACGACGATTTGGTAGGATCTTCATCCATTTATGTGTAGCGCCTTATGCACAGTGAAGTCATAGGAGACGGCCTGTGACCTAATAATCCACGACAGCTAGTGACCCACGTTAAACCGGGGATACTTCTGTCTTCCGAATCGCTACGTTGCACGTGTCAGGTACCGAATACGTTTCCACCCGTCGGATCATAGAAAGAATTTACGACTGGTCCCACTTTAATTTTTCAAAATTCGATCGCTATCACACGGTTTTTTCCTCTCCCCAGACAGACAAACAAGTGCCAGTTCTCCAAACGAAGAAAACAAAAGCAGAGTTAGACTCACTAGCGAAGGTACTGCACTCTTTTCCTCTTTCCGTCTCTGTTTTTCTGCCTCTGTTCTGTTTTCCTCTCCCGCCGTCGATTTGCCGGAACCCTAATTCGATCGGCCGGAACCTCAGACTCTGACTCCGGTAAGTACACAGTCGCCGGCGACTTTGGGTCTCGCTTTTGTTAGGTTTTCGTTTTGTGTCTGGTTGTGGGTGTCGATAGACTGACCAATAGGGATTTTTGTTTGGAGGAGTAGATGACTGTACGATTGTGGAGCAGTTGAGAGATCAAACGGGCCGGATTTCGTCACCGGATGGAGGGAGGTAGCGTCTCTAGACTTACTTGTTCTGGTACTGTTCATTTCCTACATTTCTTAAAGTGATAGGGTTTATTTTGTTATGTAAATTAGAGCAAAGATGTTGCTTGGTTTGCTTTCAGACACACAGTTCATTTTTATTTGTGGTTTGACTAGGTACTTAGTGCGAAACAGCAATGTTTACTAATATCTAAATTGATTGACGAAGTATTTCAGGTGTTTGTGTATATCTCTTTTGGGTAGTGTGTAGGTTGTAGTTGAGGATATGTGCGTGTATTACGAGTTTGAGAAATGGGTTTTAGGTCTGTTGGTAGATGAAGAGACTTTTCATTAGTCAATGGAGAAGAGTTACAGGTTTGCTGGTTTAGTACTCGAGGATGCTATCAAACTTCAGTAGCAATTAAACTACAGCATCACAGGGTTAAATAAACGGAGAGTTTAATCCTTTTTGCATGCATATCAAACTTTAGTAGGAATTAAACCTCCCATAAATTTGTAAGGTGTGTTTTATACATGGCACTACTCTCAACATTTAGTCGGATGCTATTTGGCCAGCTTTCTGGAAGTTCCTACATTGAAGATTTTTAAGTGTAGCTTGAATCTATCTACTTGCTTTCTCATTTCGGACGAGTGAATACCCCAACTTGCCCCTTCCTAGTAACTTATATATGCATGCTAGAGATATAGAGCTTATTGTTCAATATAACCTATAATTAAGTCTTGCACTTTGGCAGGCTTCTTAGATGTGAGTACATGACCTGTAAATCTTGGGATTTGGGGAAGCATTAAGAGTTTGCAACAGACGACCTTTCTTGTTCTGGGATGTTGCTAAAATTCTTATTTATTTATTTTTTCTTTTCCTTTGAGCAAGTTCTATGTCAGTTAGGGTATCCAAGATGATGATGGAGTTCTATATGACTTAGTATGTCCAAGATGGATATTGTCTTTTAGGACAGTTCAAAGCTTACGTTTCTGTGGTTCCATCGAACTTTACCGCCTCAGCTTTTGAAAAAGAGTGAATTGCTCTTTACTAGTTTAAACTACTACCTTCTTTTCAAATAGTGCCAAATTACATCTTGTTGCAACTCGTCCGTAAACTTATTTCAACTCATCCCTTTAATCCAAGATTCTAGTGTGAGTTCCCTACATTGAATTCAGCTACCATCCGGGAGGGGGAAACATATGGAATGGCAAAACTACTCACTATGTTTTGGATTTTTGTTTCTGTTTTGGGTATTTATTTGATTTTGCATACTTTTTGGTTCAAGATGATGGTGAATGTAATTGAAGAACTATTCAGCACAGAAACTTGGATTTAAGGGGTGGGTCGCAACGGTTGGTAGGTTGATGGTGTGTTTGAGGATGTGGTGATAACTTAGGATGGTAAATGTAATTTTTTTTTTGTGCGAAAAAGTTATGCTTGGAGTTTGTTCAAAATTGCTATGTTTTGGTGAACCAATGAAAAAATGCCACATTCACATCTACCTGGAAACCTAACTACACACTATATTTCATCATTTGTCTTCAATTTTTACATTCGAAATGTATTAGTCTAGCTTACTGCAAGAGGATGCAATAGCAATTTAGGAAACGAAGAAGGCAAAAAGATAGTGTGCAACTAGGGTGGTAGATAAGTTACCAAAACATATTTTAAGTTACTCTTTCTTTATTGTTTTGACAAATTCCTTTCTGTTGATAATATATCAAGATAGGGATTCAAACTAACAAAGAATATGTCCTTGTACTTTGCGGATTCATCTATTAGATGGTGCCATTCCCATCTCTTGATATGTGTGAATGGGTCCTGCACTCATTTTGACATGTGCAGTATCATTATTCTGATTTCTGATAAACTCACTATGTGAGCACTGATAAGTGTTTAATGGTCAAAGAAAACCTCCTTTGACTTGTAATTAGCAAAGTCCTATGCATAAGGTGTAGAAAATTGAGTTTTTGGATGTTTGTCATGTATTACTGTACGTTCCATGAAGTTATTTTCGGCAAGTTGTTACACTTTCGGGCAAAATGTTGCACCTCCTTGGATCTCAGGGTTTGTTGTGTTGTTTCCTTCCCTCCCCCCCTCCCGCGTCATGTTTATTTGGGATGCTTCCCTTTTTGGTGCTTTGTATCAGGATTTTACGTTTCCTAAAAAATATTAGGAGTTTTAAATCTTATATCTTGATTGTTTTAGCGTCCTTGTAACTTGAGTTTTTTTATAACTTTCAATGAGCATTGCCATAAACCTTGATTATAATATAAGGATATGTGCTTTTTTATTTGAGATCAGTAGCTCAGCATACATCAAAATGTCAGGTGCGTACAGATGATTAACCGGTTAATTTCCACTTGCAGTTTAGGATGAATTTGGTATGCAGTTTGTATGATGAGGTTTTTGATATTTCAACGATCTATAATATTTACTGGTTCTATTTATTAAAAATAATAATATTTACTGGTTCTAGGTCATCTTCTGTGGCTTGGGAATCTCTTCTATACTTGATCTGGCAAATGACTACCTTCCTTACATTTTTCTAGAAGTAGGAAGATGCCTATATATTTGATAAATGATTCCCATTGTAATTTCTACGTCTAAAAGAGACAAAATTATATAGTCATTTTAAGACAAAGATGAATTCATCTTATCAATTCATGTACTGATATAATTGAGCAAAATGGTGTCTTAGGTTCCCTTGTTGCCTATTGTTGACAACCTTATCCTTTGTCCTTTTGGAAGTCAAAAAGTTTGTCCGTGCAGCACTACTACATAATTGCTAGTGGTTCTTACTGGCTGTCATAGAAAGTTCCTCACCATATTGCCTTCCAGTTGATGTAGCCCGTATTGTTCTCACTTCACAATAGTAGCATTTGGCTTACGCTGTTGAATTGTTTGGACTATACAATGAATTCTGTGTTCAGTTTGTTTTTAGGATTTTTTTTCTGAGTACATTCTTGCTTCTTTATCAAATGCATAAAGATGACATTAAAGTCTTGGGGAAAATGAGCAAAGACTGTTATTATAGTATTCACTCAGCATAATTAGGAATTACTTCTGTGACCTGTAAGGAGGGAGGGAGAAAGAGAGGGGGGGGGGTGATGAATTTGTTAGGGAGAATTTGATGATATCACAATAAGTGAAGAATAATACAGAGGAAGGGAATTTTGTCTCCCTTATTTTTGTTGACTAGAGTATGAAGGAAAAAATTCGGATTTCTGGTCCTTTTTTTGGGCGTCAAATTGGAATGATGGTCATATCTACTTTATACGTTGTCTTACCCTGTAGCAGAATATCTCTAGAAGTTTGAGGATATGGTCGGTATAACGTTGGTAAAGGGATCTCTTTCTATATCTCCTTTTGTGGTTATCTTTCTCACTTTTTTTGGTTGTAGGGATACACTCATGGATTATGATGACAAGGATTTTCAAAGCCAGAATCTTCATTTAGCTGGTGAAGGAAGCACAAAATTTCCACCTGTTTTACGGCCATATGCTCTTCCCAAGTTTGAGTTTGATGACAGCCTTCAGGGACACTCAAGGTTTGATAGTTTGGTTGAAACGGAAGTTTTTCTTGGCATCGAAAGTAACGAAGATAACCGGTGGATCGAAGATTTCTCTCAGGGAAGTAGTGGGATAGAGTTTAGCTCAAGTGCGGCAGAATCTTGCTCGATAGCAAGGCATAACAATGTTTGGTCTGAGGCCACTTCCTCGGAATCTGTTGAAATGCTATTAAAATCTGTGGGCCAGGAAGAAATTATTCCCAGACAAACTATTGTTAAGGAGTTGGATGAATGTGATGAATTGGGTTGCTTAACAAAGCAGATGGAGCCTAATCCTGTTCATGATGGTAACATTCTTCCTAAAACAGGGGATGTTACGGATTTACAGTCGATATTACCTCAGGATGAAGTTCCTGAGAACTTTTCTGGATTAAAGGGGGATATACTTGTGGAGCAGCCTTGTGTTGAAGATACTTCACAATCTCATGAACATGAGTTTGCCATGGATGGAACATCAGTTGAACTGCATCCAAATGCTGTGTGTGTAACGAGTGGTTTGCCTGTGAAGGGAGAAAGTCTGCATGCTGATGGTAAATTCAATGATGGAAATAGGAGAGACGTTGATACTTTGGCTGATGAGTATATAGATGACAGAGCACTTGAAGATACTTCTGCTTCCGTAATGCAAGTTGATAATGTGGTTCCTGATGCATGCAACGTAATTGCAAGTGGTGATGAGGTGAACAATCAAGATGTCCAACATCAGGTAGTCGATATTAGCAATATGGATTCAGATAGACTGCAACCAGGAAACAGCGGGCAAGAGGAGGAATTTCACGTATTAAACAAAGAGGCTGACTTGAACAATAAAAAATTGGACGGACATGGAGCCCATTTGGAGCACCTTGGCTTGACCTCGAAGGAAGAATCTGTGGAGGGAGGAAATCCTGTTGGAGGTCGCATAACTAATGTGGAGGAGATTTCTAATATGGTTCTCAATGGTGATTCTCACTTGCATATGGTTGAACGATGCTCAGAGGATGTAAGTTCTGGAATTCCTGATGAGGCTGGAAACTTTGATAATGTAGTTTTGACTAAAGATACGGAGGTATGTGATCCATCTAAAATAAACCAACATGAGGCCTCACCACTGGCTTCTAAAGATGGCAGTAGCAATGAGGGGTATGCAGTAGTAGTTAATAATCCCAAGGTGTCTCTAACATATGGGCAAGAAACTGTTGTGGAGAAGGATGATTTATTAGAAAGTAGCAGCCATTTAGATAATGAGGTTTTAGTAAGCGAATCTGAAGTATCTTTGTCACCCATGGAAGAAAATAAAGTTTCTATGATTGAAGGCAATGAAAACAGTAATAGTCATGTGAGAGGAATTTCTAGTGTGACTTCAGTGTGTTCTTCGGCTGAATTCTTGAGCGAAACACACGAGTCCAAATCTCTGGAAGTTGTTCATGATGTTTGTAGAGTTTCCAGGGAAAATCTGATTGCTGAAGACCACGAGTCGTTTTCCAAGGGGAGTGAATCCACCCAAACATGTGAAGAAGAGAAAATCTACCGTAAGGGAAATGCTCACAAATGTGATGTGGAGGAGCCGGTTAGTGAAAAAGAAAGCACAAAGCTGCCGTGTGATGCTAGTAGTGTGGATTGTGGGGTTGGTGGATCTCTTATCATTGATAAAGGAGTTGGGAGCTCATCTTTTCGTGAAGGTAGTACAGGAAATGAGTGCATAGATTCAAAACTACAATTTGATGCAACATGTGGCAATGAATCAGGTATACCATAACTCATCCAATGTTGATGGATGCTTAAACATATGCATGAAATCTACACATTTTGAGGTTTTTTTTCCCCTCTTGCAGCATCAAATGCTATCTTAGAAAATGCTAAGGTGTCATCCTGTGACCCAATTGCTGGTGTTCTCTTGCCTTCTGGTAATGGTGCTACTGCAGATGCAGTTATTAGCTGCGAAGAGGTTCAAATGATAGCTTCTTGTGCTGTGGAGTTGTCTCACTCAGATAAAAAGGAGCCAACCGCAAGCAGACTATCTACAGAGGCAATAATTACTGCTTCGATAGAATCTTGGAAAGTGGAAAATGAGCCAGTTTCCTTTTCTGAAACTGAAAAAGATGCATCTTATGATTCTGCTGTACAACTCTCGAGAGACACCGTTGATCAATCTCTACCTCTGCCAGAAAGTTATAATGCAGAGAGCCAGAGTGGAGCTCAAACAGCAGTTGCCAGTGAAGTTTACCAGGAATGCACTGGGGGGATGGAAATGCATTCTGTTATATTTGATATAGCAGTAAAAGGGGGTAGTAGTGAAAATATGTCATCAAAAGTTTCAGGTATGTGTAATTAACATTGACATTTCTTTTTCCCCCGTTTTGTAATCATCTAATGATGAAACTGATTTGAAGTCTGTTCAAGTAGTTTTTCTTACAACTGGAAATTGGAGAATTTTTTAACTTTGTTCTAATTACATGGCCCATAAGAAGCGACGAGAAAGAGCAATTTCTCACTATTTAATTTATTGGTGCCACAAGTGGCACGACTGCGTTTTTTGTTTGTTTGCTGCTGACACATAACTGTTTACTTGTCATGTTGCATACACCTTAATCATTCTAATGGATTTTGACCTTTTTCAGTCTTCAATAAGTGCATCAAGTTTTTGTAAGTCTGTTAGTTGCATTTCTGGTGATTTATGAGATAAGATACGTTTGTCTGTCGCTACAGTCCTTAGTTGGTGTAGATGACGAATGTTCTTTCCCCTGGAGGAATATGCTCCATGGAACTCTTTTGGGATTGCAAGTGATTAATATTACCAAATAATTTCTTTCACAGATGCAAAACCAAGGCGAAACAATGAGGTGATGCTCACCCAAGCTGTTCCTTTTCCATTGGAGGAATCTTGCTGTGACACTGGCCAAAAAGGTGTGGAGGACAGTGAAACTACTTCACAATCTGGAGATAACAACTCCAGGCTAACTGCCATGCCAAACTGCACTAGTAAGTTATAGTTTGTTTCCATTTATAAGAATTAGCAAATTTGTGTATGTTGACCCTTACTGTTTATATTATGAGCCTTCATTTTGTTCTCCATTGGTGTTGGTATTAATGTATGGGGTTGGGTCTGAGATTCGATATTGGTTGGTTGAATCTTTCTCTTTCCCTAACAGGTTTTGCTTACAATTGCACAATTTACTAGTTCTTTTTTTGGGTGGTAGAGCAACATATAAAGGCCAATGAGCTCTGGCTCAAATGGCACTCACCCCATAGAAATTTGGAGGTGGAGGTCATGGGTTTTTTCATGCTTGGGAATATATTGAACTTCTACAATATTTTCTCCATTGTTGATGTTTTCATTCTAAGTACTGGATTTAATTTTGCAGGTGATGTTTTTAAACTTGATGAAGGTTCCTTGTCTTCTGTTTTGCCCGACTCTCAAAATAAGTTATGTGGTCTGGGAAGTGGAAGTTCTTCTGGAAATTTTGATAAATCTGCTAGTTCCCCTGATACTATAAGAACTGCTGAGCTTTCTCAGAGTGCAAATGAGGAGCGGGTGAAGCCGTCAATCGAGGAGGGAGTCAATGGGTCCACCAATAATAATGGACCAGTTTCTGAGGTTATTGACGTGGATGCCAGCAATGTTTTGCCTATTTCTGGGGATCCAAAAGGAAACAGCATCTCCGAAGAAGAGAATAGTTTCACATTTGGGATCAGTTCATTGGCAGATTTGTCTCAAAAAGACGCTGGCATGGATTTACAACCCTTTCCTTCTATTTCTGCTGGCAAAGTGATGCCCGTAAGTTCTAGTTTGTTCATAGTTGACTTGATTGTGACCTTTCGTTTATAAATTTGTATGATTGGAAACCGAGAAAGAGAACGAACTCTGAGCCTTCCAATAAGCAAATATCCAGTAAAATGCTATATTCTTCTCTCTCTCTCTGTCTTTTATGGCTTGTTTATTTTGATTATCTGGCAAGATCCTTATAGATATGTTTTCACGATTTATACTTTTCTATCCTTAGCAAGAATTATTTTTGAAGATTGTAGAGGGTTCTCCTTCAACTTCTGGCCTAGTGCGAACAAATACGAAGATTTCACCAGCTGTTTCTCATGGAAGTCAACAAGTATCTGAAGGACAGCTTACACGTGGTGGGTCAAAAGGTACTCACGAGCGTAAAACAAGGCGAGGATCTGCAAAGGGAGCTGGAAAGGAAACTGCTAAAAGAGGAAATCATGCAAAAGACACAACTCCTACAAGACAATCAGAAAGAGGGGACAAATCCACTACTGTATCCCTGAGTCCTTCGGCAATTTTCCAGTTTGTGCAATCCAGTGAAATGCAGCACTATGGGCATCTAGAAGGCAGTAATACGAAACCAATTTTTGTTCTTACTGCTTCAACATCTAACCTGCCAGATTTGAATACGTCAGCATCACCATCTACAGTGTTTCAGCAGCCGTTCACGGATTTACAGCAAGTGCAATTGCGTGCTCAGATTTTTGTTTATGGAGCTTTAATGTGAGTCCTGTTATCTTCGGTAGTTGTATTTGTATTATTACTTTCCATTTCTTGACGAAACTATGGAGGACTCATTTGAGGAATTTTAGGCCAGCGATTGTTGGGCTGGACAATGTGTGGAGACACCATTCTCACACCAGTGGTTTGTGTGGAGCCCCTTCTTTCTTATATCTTCCCATGAATATGAAAAAAAGAGGAGAAAAGAAAAGAAAAAAAGAAACCCAAATTGCACAACTCGTTCCTTTTGAGGTCGGGTGGTGATGGATGTTTTTCCAGTTGTAGGGTTCCTGGGTATTTTTGAAAATATTAGGGAGCAAGGGGTAAGCTTCCTTGGGGTTATGATATTTAAGATGTGCTATATTTATGTGTTTGAAATTCTCTGCAGTCAAGGAACAGCACCTGATGAGGCACATATGATATCAGCATTTGGTGGACCTGGTTAGCTTTTCTCAATCTCCCTCTTATGTTTTCCCTGTTGACGCTCATTGCAAATGTATATTAACTTCTGGTACTGTGCTTTTAGATGGTGGGAAGAACACCTGGGAGAATGTGTGGCATGCATGCATGGAAAGGCTACATAGTCAAAAGTCTCATCCTGTTACCCCTGAGGCCCCTTTGCAGTCACGTCCAGGTGCCTCTTTGGATTTTAAGCTGTTTAGATACTCCTGATTAGATTGGATTTGTAACTGCGTTGACAATTTACATTTGTAGGTGTTATGGCTCCTGAACTAGCAAGTAAACAAAGTGCACTTCAAGGTAAAGGTATCTCCTCACCTCTTGGTCGAACCAGCAGCAAGGGGATTCCGACAGTTGTAAATTCGATGTTTCCCCTTTCATCACCACTTTGGAGTATTCCTACCACTTCTTGTGATGCCCTACAATCTAGTGTCATGCCAAGAGGGCCCGTCATGGATTACCAGCAGGCACTTACTCCATTGCATCCTTATCAAACTCCACCTGTTAGGAACTTTGTTGGTCATAACACTTCATGGGTGTCTCAGGTCCCCTTTCGTGGTCCCTGGGTGCCTTCTCCACAAACTTCTGCACCTGATGCTAGTGCCCGTGCTTCTATATTATCTAACTCAGAGACAATTAAATCCCCTCCAATAAGAGAATCATCCGTGCCCCATTCCTCTGGCATAAAGCATGCGTCTGCCAGTCTAGTGGTTCAAAGTGGGGTTCCTACTAGTGCTCCCCCGCTTGATCCCAAAGAAGTAGCAGTATCATCTGTACAGAATTCTATCGAACCAAAGCCTAGAAGAAGGAAAAAGACTCCAGTTTCTGAGGATCTTGCCCAGGTCGTTTTGCAGTCTCAATCTCAACCAAAACCGGTTTCAAGTCCTGCTGTTACTAATCATCTATCTACCTCAGTTGCCATTATGGCGCCAACTTCTAAAGCCACTTCAGAAAAGTTTGTTATATCCGAGCCTCCAATGTTGTCCACTCATGTCCTCAAAAGGGCAGACCACGACATAGAGCGAAGGATTGCTGTATCAGAGGAGACCCTTGGTAAAGTTAAGGAGGCTATGTTGCAGGCAGAGGATGCTGCTGCTCTCTCTGCTGCTGCTGTTAGTCACAGCCAAGAAATATGGAGTCAGTTGGAAAAGGAAATGAATTCCGGAATGGTATCAGATGTTGAAGCTAAATTAGCTTCTGCTGCTGTTGCGGTAGCTGCTGCTGCTGCTGTTGCGAAGGCAGCGGCTGCAGCTGCCAGTGTTGCATCAAATGCTTCATTGCAAGCCAAGTTAATGGCTGAAGAAGCACTCGTTTCCAATGGTTTAGGCAATCCTAGACAAATTAATGCTGCTTCTCTTCCTGGTAGTGTTAATACTTTCGGAAAGGCTACTCCTGCATCCATCCTAAAGGGTGAAAATGGTACAAACAGTTCGAGTTCAATCATTATTGCTGCTAAAGAGGCTGCCAGAAAGAGGGTTGAAGCTGCTTCGGCTGCCACGAAAAGAGCTGAAAATATGGATGCGATTGTAAAAGCTGCTGAGCTAGCCGCAGAGGCAGTATCACAAGCTGGTAAGATTGTTGCGATGGGTGATTCTTTTCTATTAAGTGAGCTGGTAAAAGCTGGTCCAGGGGGTTATTGGAAAGTATCCAGAGAATCTTCTGACCTAGTTCTGAAATCAAATGACACGAATCGAGAACAATTAGTCAATGACAGTGTCGGAGGAGGTCCCAATACTTCAACAAAAAATTCACTGAAGGGACTAACAGATAAGGATGCAGGTCTGATTACCAAACATGAGAAATCGGCTATTCCAACAGAGATGGCAAGAGAGTTGATGGAGGATCATATTGGATTAGTAGATGGCATCTCAGGTACTGCTGCAACTAATGAAAAGGATTCAAGAGGACAAAGGGGCCGAAAAGTTTCTGATTTGGCCAAAACAATTGGTGTGGTTCCTGAATCTGAGATTGGATCAAGATCTTCTTCCCGCACTGTGCAGAAGAACTCCGAAAAAGCTGTGGAAACTTTTAAACAGAACAGCATCAAGGAGAGTTCACTTGTAGAGGTTTGTTACCTTGAAGTCATTTTAAATTTTCACCTTCATTTTTCATAATTAGTTTGATATTAAAACTTAGGTTTTACATCTCCCATTGCATTTTCTGGTAGTTGAGTTTAATTAATATCTGCATGTTATATTTACCTTCATACTTTTGGTTTTAACTTTGTGATTGTATATTTAGGTTCTGAAAGATATAGATGGATCTAAAGCAGCTTGGTTCACTGCCAATGTATTGAGTTTGGATGATGGGAAAGCTTATGTCTCTTACACTGAATTTCAAACAGACGACGGTAAGTTGCCATCAACTGTTCAGCCGCAGGCAAGTTTGCCTGTGCCACGGGTATTTATTTCCCTTGTGCTTTGGATATAATAATTGAAAGATCAAGCCTAAATAGATAAGTACAAATACTTAAATGGCCCCTTGTCACTACCATTAGTTGCTGTCGTTATTGGGTTAGCCTACACTTCACATGGCATCATCAAATGATACAAGTCTTGGATAAATGTTCCTGGAAATTCTTGCACCCATTGGACCAGAAAAATTTGGGTAGGATCCCATAGGATATCCCCTTCAAAATCGGACGTGAAAAGGATGGTCTTTGGCTCAAGATCTCAGTATCACCCATGCATGTGGTATCAGAGCCAAAGGCTAGGCCAAGCCATAGCTAGTGGGAACAACCCATAGGCTAGTGCTGTCTGTTCATATGCTTTTTTTTTTTTGGATACAACTATCTGGATAGTCCGAGTCTCGATAGTTAGATCTTCGCCTTCCGGTTGGAAAACAATGTCAATAAAGATATGTAGGTGCCCGGTTTACACGAAAAAGCATTGCCCTTTGGAGCTGCATTGGATAGACTAATACAATTCGAGTGTACCATCTTCTTTCTCATTTTGAGGAAAAGGTGTGGGGAGGAAAACAGTAGAGGCACGGGCAGAGGTGGCTTGGCCATAGCTGTCTTGCCCCTTTGCATTTATCCACTTAGGACGAGATTTTTGAGAAGGAATGGTTGACACTCCAAGTATTGAAGTGATTTATTATTCTTTTAGAATATATTCCTGTTTCTGAACTGTCCAGGGGAGGGACAGCTAAAGGAATGTGTAGCGCTTCAAGGTGAAGGAGACAAGCCACCAAGAATACGCATTGCCCGTCCTGTTACTGCCCTTCGATATGAAGGAACAAGGAAACGACGTAGAGCAGCAATGGGAGATTATAAGTGGTCTGTTGGAGATAGAGTTGATGCGTGGATTAGAGACAGGTATGTATTCATGCAATATTAGGACTGGAAACCATAGCATTGAAATTAACTCCAAAAGAATTTAGAATAGGGAATTTTAAGGATATGCCAGACCGGATACAGATTTTTAGGGACATAATTCAGTGTTACAGATGTTATATGAGTACATGGGCGCTTGTAAAATGGTGTTATCTAGTTGCAGTTCCACTATGCTTTTGAAATTTGGAATCTCTGAATTTTTAATGTTTTGGAGTAAACATTAACATCAGCGAAAAAGTTTGCAGAAAGCACTCATTGGAGGACTTCAAAATTTGAAATTTTTTGAGTAGCTGTCTCTGCAGCACTTTGTTATTTTATATGTGGTTGTTCATTTCTATTTTTACAAACTAATTCAAATGAAGTAGTTTTAGCAACAAAAAGAACTTCCATGGTACACGTAACAACAATGAATTCCGTTTTGGATTTGGTAATGTGTATTCGTCAATTTGGTCCTGACTTGATAGTCAAACTGCTGTAACCCTCAAGCAGTCATTTGTTAGGGAGAAATCCTCTAATTTTAGGATCAAACCTGCAAACTTTTGAACCATATTCCTCTGGATTACTTTTTCTGTATCAGTGGTGGCAAATAAAAGGTAGAAATTTTAACCCATAAGGGAATCCACATGTTGAATACGTAAGTCTTGGATTTCATACATGATAAACCACTACATGAAGACTACAAAACTTGCTACCTTCGAACATGGAAAGCAAATGATATGGTATAGAAAGAGTGGGAGATTTCTCGCCCTTTATTTCATATTGTCCTGCCTTCTATATTAGGATCCTTCATTGAAATTAAGTAAACACAACCGAATTTTCCAATTCAATTCCAGACTGTGTGGAGTCAAGTATGTATTCACAATTTCTTCTGTTATTTCATTTTGTTTTTCAATTGATTTTTGATACTGTGATCCTCAAAGGAGGTCATATTGATGTATTTCGCATATGGATCTGTGTTTTGGATTGTTCATCAGCCATATATATATATATTCTATATTAGCTTAATTAATCTCGTCTTCTTTGACATTGTCTTTCAGCTGGTGGGAAGGGATTGTCACTGAAAAGAACAAGAAAGATGAGACTACATTGACTGTCCATTTTCCAGGTATTGTGTTTTTTTTTTTTACAGATGCTCTTGATTGTTATATGCTCCTTACTGCTGCGTATTGATTCTGTTTATTGGAAATGATTCCTCATCGTGTTCTTGTAGCTCAAGGAGAATCGTCAGTTGTGAGAGCCTGGCATCTTCGGCCTTCTCTTGTTTGGAAGGATGGGGAATGGATTGATTGGTCCAGTTTGCGAGGAAATGTCTCCACTTCCCACGAGGTGCTATCTATAGATGCCCTTAGGCTTGATGTTTGTTTTGTAGTAACTAAAGGATTTTCAATGCCTTTTGTTTTTATTTTCCCGTACTAATTTTGGTGTTCAGGGTGATACGCCGCAGGAAAAACGACTCAAGTTGGGCAGTCCAGCTGCAGAGGCCAAAGGGAAGGATAAGATATTGAGAAGTAAGGATGTTGTAGAAACAGAAAAACCTGAAAATCCAAGATTATTGGATTTATCAGCAAGTGATAGGATATTTAACGTTGGTAAGAACATGAAAAATGAGAACAAGCCAGAGACCCTTAGGACTATACGGACTGGTTTGCAGAAGGAAGGATCAAGAGTGATTTTTGGTGTTCCTAAGCCTGGCAAAAAGCGAAAATTCATGGAAGTAAGCAAACATTATGTTGCAGATCAGAACAATAAGATTATTGAGGCAAAAGATTCAAATAAACTTCCAAAATTTTCGATGCCTCAAGGATCAGGATCTAGTGGATGGAAAAATAATTCTAAAAGTGATGTAAAGGATAGACGACTAGCTGAAACCAAGTCCAGAGCTGCAAAGTCTGGAAAACCAGAAAGTGTCTCTGGTAGAACTATTCCAGCAAAGGGCAACCTGTTGAGTGCAGTGTCTTCTCCCGACGGTGTCACACTGACAGAACACTCAGCAAAAGGCAAGGATTCTGCCAGACATTTTGAGAATGCTTTTGGACAGAATAACCAGTTGGAAACTGGACCTCTTTCCGGCACTGAGGGAGCAGTAGAAGGCCCAATGTTATTTTCTTCATTGGTTCCCTCAGCAGATGGAACCTCCAGGAAAGTTTCCGCGTCAAACACCAAATCTGAAAGGGCGAATAAGGGAAAACTTGCACCTGATGGTGGAAAGTTGGCTAGAATTGAAGAAGACAAAGTCTTCAATAATCCTGCAAAATCAACCTCTGAAGTTGTTGAGCCTCGTAGATCTAATCGCAGAATTCAACCGACATCAAGAGTAAGTGTTTGACGATGGTTGTCTATTTTAAATGGTATCTTCTTGTTGCTAATGAACATTAGCTTAAATGGGGCTTATGACCCACTGGTGGTTTGTGTAACTTGCTAGTGAACAGGGAAATTTGAATTTAAGCCCATTGAACTGTCATTCTTTTGTAATGCATTTCGGCACTCATTTGAAATTTCAGTTTACCTCTTGTACCTGAAATGTCTGAATTATCCTCATCTAAAACTAAAATGCCTAGAGTACTTTCATTGTTGTTTTCCTTTTTTTTTGAGGCCACAGTACAAAAGAGCAGCAGTTCAGGGGATTAAGTATTACAACAGAATTGTTGGTTTTGGTTATCGCATTTGATGGGATATTTTCCCGTGTACCTTTTATACATATTAGTCCAATTCGTTATTGTTTTCCTCGTTATGTGGAAACAAGCCCCATTTTTTGTCAGCTGCCTTTGTATGTTTTAGTCCTTTGCGCATATATTTGTGAAACCAGTTTTAAAAGATTCCTTAGGGTTTTAGATTAAAATTTGTTAGGTAATATCTAGATGTAGGACCTGCCTATTTGAAGCTGCTAGTTGTCTTTAGATTTTTGGTTTTAGGTAGGAGAGAAAATGTGATCATGTGATTGCTTTTGCAAATAAGAGGGGCTGCATATGTCTGGTGCAGCATACTGACCAATTTAAGTTTCTCTGCCAAATCTTCGTGGTCAAGTTTCAACATGGTAGTACCCCCAAGGGTTTGGTGTGGTGGTAAGGCTTCGCCTTGGGTTCTAACATGTCCCAAGTTCGAGCCCCAACATCCCCATTATCGCCCTTGACTTATCTGCTCCCTGGGTTGTGGGGTCGGTCCAGTGGGCCGGGGTTTGTACTTCAGGGTTGGGCCAAAAGGGTCCGGCTTTGGGGAATTTCCTCGTCATCAAAAAAAAAAAAAAAAAAAAAAGTTTCAACATGGTAGTCTTAGTGCTGCTAAGGCCAAGATATGCTATATTAAGTGTATGTGGATTAAATAACTTCGTACTTCATAAATTACCATTATGACTAACTGTGCCTTTTTGTAATACCACGGCTTACTTTAATGAAAAAATGTGCTTCAAGGTCTGGGATTTCAAGAATTGGCTCTTATAATTGCTATCATTTTCTTCCCAAGCAAGAACTTATTTTATTAATGTGTCTCTCTCTGTGGGATTGGTAGCACCTGACTGAAGGTAAAAGGAAAAGCTCTAGACTGGAATTATAGCATTGCTGACCCATGGATCATACTTTCTAAAACGATGAATGTTATGATTTGTGAACTTATGCACCTGCTCTTAATTTTCTGGCAGTATTTGAGGCATATACGTAGCTTCTTAATGTGCCTTTTGTGCTTGTTGATTATTCTGGCTGCAGCTACTAGAAGGATTGCAAAGCTCATTGATCATCTCAAAGATTCCTTCTGTTTCGTATGACAAGGGTCACAAAAGTCAGAACAGGAATGGATCTAGGGGTAAGATGTAATCTGAGAATTCAGTTTTGACTTCCCAATTTTATGTCGTGACAATCTCAAATCTTCTCTAGTGAGTATCGTATGTAAACCAGCATTTATAAAACTGATTGCTTCATTTGACAGGGTAACCATGGCAGATGGAGCTTTTTTAGTGAAGGGTTCCGATTCAAAGAATCTCAGTTGTCGGATGACCAATACAACAAGCTTAGATTGTGCATAATTATAGTATAGGGAGAGTTAGGAATGGAGATTATTGCTTCCTGTGGCGTAGTTGAAATCTAGTGAGTAGATAGATAATATTGGTTTTAGTTTCTTTCCATGCCTTAGGTTATATATGGAAAATTCTTCGTGTAATTTGGCTTGAATTCATGACTTTGTAGATTATCAAATCATAAGATGTTGCTTCTTCGTACGTTACGGATGCTAGCTTCTTTAACTGCTCCATTTTTTTTCCCCAAGCGTGCCTTATATTAATAGAGTAAAAGAAACAGGTATAGACTAAAAGAAACAGGTGGAGGTAAGGGACTCCAACAAGCGCTGTTGCTTCGCTCTATTTGCCTGTACCGCGTGCATACATTGTGTTTCCTTGGATATTGGTGTGTTTGGATGTGGCTGTTCGCCTCGTGACCACGTACACTTTTTGAGGAAACATTTTAAATCATGGTTCGGCTTCTTCTTACTTTGTTACTCTCAGACTGGGCCACTGGCAGGTCTTTATCGACTTTCGTAGTTCGAGCCACCATAGAGTAAAAATAATAATTATCAACTTGTGGGTACTGTTCTTCGCGATTGTGATTTTCATTTTATATTATTGTGAGGCGATTCGTGGTGTTTGGATGTGCTTGCTATTAGATCAGTGTAATTCAATACAGGGGAATGTACTTGTATTTTGCAGTAAAAGGCCACAGGAAATCACCCGTCAAGTAAACAGAGACCACGAATAGAATGGGTTCACGATATCCTTTTAAAGCCAATATAGCGAACCATGAATACGTTCTCAGATAGTGATAGCTGATGATGCAGAGGAAATACGTTCAACTCATGTTCAATTTTTGGGACTGGAAATGGGCCCCAAGGAAGAAAACTCACTGCTCATCATTCGGTTAAATGGGCAGCAAGGAACCAGATAGTTGGACCCGCACCTATTTCTGACATTCCTAAGACAGCCTGTAATGCCGACGGGGTGTCGAAACCACCATGATGTACCTCAACCACCTAATCTATTTGCCAAGAAAAGAAAAAGGTTGTTTTTTAGGCCCAAATTGTGTAGAACTGTAGAGTAGCGCTTGACAGCTGACACCTGCTAACTCAGTTTTTGGTGTCGGAGCATGTGTACTGAGAGCTAAACATGAGAACAGAGGTAAGTTCCAGGTCAACACTCCAGAACATTTTGTTTCGAGAACACCTGTCTATGTACCAAAAGAAACTATTTATGGACACTTGCAGCTCATCATTCCATTCTAGGCCTATACATCCAATCAGTGCATTCGGCAATCCAAAGCGTGATTTGATAGTATATGCAATGGTTGAGATGCACCTGCGGGTAAAATGCTGGCCTGGCATGACAAAAAGAAATCGACATACTAAAGGTGAACGGGAAGCGAAGGCATTGCCACCTCCAATCAGTGCAATAACTAATTCCACCAACATTGGCTAGGGAATTTTTCTTTTCGTCTATCTGATGCGATCCCTTTCCCCTCAGCTCTCCTCTTTGTCTGAATGAAATTCATCTCCCTCACTGTCTGCCGAGGCCATTGGCTCTCCTGCCCTATCTCTATTTTTCAGTGTAGACTCTTCTCACCTTGATTCTCTTAAGCTTAAGTTGATTTACTTTTTCTTACAGATTTCATGGCAACTTGTTTGGGGTGACGATCTCCATTGTCGTTAGCATCATCATTGTTGAATGGTTTCTCACAGACACAAGAGTCCGGAAATTCATGAAACTCCCCTCGTCCGGGTCTCATCTCGTTCGGCTCTCCCATGAATCCTCTTTGACACGACTTTAACTTTCTTGCAAAGGTATCCCAATCCATCTGATGCCTTGCCATGAACAAAGCACTAAGCTTCTTTGCATTTGGTCTTATAGTCCTCTTATGACCCACGTACCTCCTTTCAACCATGAAATGAAATTAACAAGAAATAGTTCAGATTGTACCCAAAATAAATAACAAAATATATGGAACAAGCAGAACACTCAACAACCCAAGCAAAATACAGATCAGAATTACGGTGATGAGATAACATGCACATCAAACCCTTGAATTCTGCACCCTAAAAGTTGAAAGCAGGGGTTCCAAAAGAAATATTTTCTTGCAGAAACCAGGTTCATCACATGGTTATTAAAATCTTTAATCTACAGCACTTGCAAACTGGACAACACCCACCTGTGTTCTGCGCCATTTGGTGCGTACTTAGTTTGTGTCTTGTGAAGAGTCAATTGTCCTAAATATTTGAAGATAACAACTCTTGCTATTGAGTTAGAGCTCATTAGCCTAGGCACAGGCACATATATGAAATTGAAAGTTAAATTAAAGGAAAAAGTCATTTTATTTTTTGGTTAACATATATTAGGAAACGGAAGGTAGATCATACTTTAGTATCAAACTGTAACAAGGTCCCAATTTGGTCCTAAATTATAAAAGGCGCATAATTTGATCCTTGAAAATTTTGAGTGAACAATATAGCCTTTCAAACCAATGGCATTGACATCACACAAATTGATGACAAGGCATATGTTAAGACAAACAACATCAAAAATTTCTGTAGCAGCATTATTTCTGACGGACTGGACTATATTGCTCGAAATTAAAAACTATAAATGATATAGGAGCTTTCTAATGGATAGGCCTAAATTGGAACATACTTATATCAGGAGCAAAAGTTTTGTTTGTTGAAAAAGAGAAAACATACTTAAAAATGATGAGCATGTAGGCTAGACTGGAATTTAGACTTTCAATACATGAGACCACCAAAAAGTCAAACAAAATTGACAAACTAAAAATGTGAGGCAAACACCACAGCTAGTGTCAATAACATCAGGTCCGCAAGTTTTTGCCAACCACATCAGAAAGGAGAGTCTATATCTGTAAGACTCACGTAGTGTATGCAGCACAAATGACTAATAAACTGTTAATAACATGTAGCACTAATCTTAAAAGGATTTGTAAATATTTCTTCCTAAGAAAAACTCCCCTTAAATATGAATTTCTTGCTGAATTTCACTGAGAGGACCAAAATAAGTTGTCAAAGGGTTCGTTCCTTTTTTTGCTTCTTTAAAAATACTGGGAAGGATGCAAGATTTGGAATGATGCTTAAAGTTTTGCAGATGACTTGAAGTTTTGAAGAAGTGGCTTGGCGTAGGTTATGAAACATCATCAACATGGTAACAGGAACCAGGGTTCAAAATCCAGATTCATTCCAACTATTGTCTAATCATTGCCTCCCAAAAACAAAAAATCCAAGAAGAGATAAATTGGCAGGCAAAATTTTTCTGAATTGCCAAGCAAGCACCAGTACATGTCTATGCAATGAAATTATCACCCAGAGTCAGTGCATTTACAAGTATCACCTAAAAATATAATTCAACACAATTCCAGATATTCCAAGCAACGTCCACCATTCTCATGTTTTGTTTGGTTACTGTAGTGAAGTTTGTTAGCACTAGTGTCTGACAATAAAAGTTATGTTTTAGTTTTAGTTTCAGTCCCTCTCAAAGGTAAGGAAAAAAATGGACTACACGTCTTACCTTCGACCAGCAAGAATCTTGGCCATATTTCCATTATTATTGGTGACAAATACATCACTGTCATCACAGACAATGTAGTCAATAGCAGCAAGGCGGGAAGAGAAAGGGAGAAAAGGTTTCAACTCTTCGTTGGCAAGAATCTCCTTTGTATAGAAGTTAGGGAACAGTTCCATGAGAGGCCGCAGAGTCTCTTCCCCACCATATATTTCTCCAGATGCCACATAAAGGTACGTGTCATTTGCAAAACCAAGTGCACGCAGCATCAAACCCACTTCATGAGGAGTAAGTGGGCATTTCCCTCGCTTCCGCTCTCCCTCGGCACTTAAATCCTGCATAAATAACAAGGAAAGATGCAACACATATACTTCAGATTACAGTGGAGAGAATGTAGAATTTTCTTTATGGGCAATTACAAACCCATAAAAAAAAGGATTAAACCATGACCTCACTTTCCACAACTCCACACCTTCTTTAGGAGAGGAGATGCCATTTGAAACAAAGATCATTAGATGGGATAAATAAGTAGCATCCAGCTTCAGAAGTATAATAGAACAAAAAGGAAGTGCACACACTTCAAAACAATATGTAAGGAGGTAATCTCACCGGTAAGGTTGCCCATCGTTTTCTAATTTCACCAAGCTCGTATCTCTCTTTTTCACCCCCACCATAGTAACACCCAGAAAATGCTAGCATATCAGGTTCAAACCTGTCAATAAAACAGTTTCAACCACTTTCGAATCAAGACATAAGGACACATTCCATGTGCAAACACATCAAGCTGGTGAGTGTATTGAAGTGCACGTTCCAAATATCATGAGCTAAAGACTTCGAGAAAGTAGTGGTCTTATCATTAACTTCTCAGATTGGACTGCATGAAGGTCAATACTCGGTCCAGATTCAGGACAAGTTAAACTAGATGTTCTCTGAATATTGTTACCTTATGGCAGTTAATTCATCTGTGAATACGGGATTTTAATGAACCATAAAACTGAAGAGGAAACAGTCTTTTATTAAATCTTTAAATAGGGGGGAAAGCATTGTCCAAAGGCATATTCCTCCAGACAATTGTACAATAAAAAAAGGGCACACTCAGGAAAATTTCTCATCACTCAGCATCCAATATTTTCAGGGGCACAATAATAAGCCTCGAAATAAAATCTGAACTGGAAGCATAGATGGAACAAATCCAAATTCCAGATGCTCATAACTTCAGCCTTCCTCTTCCATAAATGAACGAGAGGGAGGAAAAGGCTGGTAGACCATTTCTTAAACTATATGGTGTACATGTAAATAACAGAGCCACATCCAGGCTGGTGCCTTGGATGTTCAGAGCTAGCACTAAATAATAAAAACAATTCCCACTCCCGTTCTCATATTCCCATGGTGATCACCCATATCCATGTTAACCATATAATTTATGAGCATCTGTAAAGGACGGTTTTTAGTTTTACATTCAGTTATGGCCTAGAACCATATGATGAAAAGATCTTATACCGACATGGCAAGGTAAAAAGTAAGAAAGATCTCAAGTATAATGCAGGACAGTTTTTCATTAAATATTAGACAAAAATATTTTACCTAATTTTTGCAACTGTAACAATAATTTATTGATTTTCATAGGTGCTAAGAAGAGTGAATTTTTAATTAGAAAAAAGATTAAAAGGTTGAATATATACAGAATCACATCTGCATATATTAAATTGATTGCAGATGATGTTTGAGCATCTACAGAACCAAGCCCTTGACATGCCAGGTAAATTTTACAATCATGAGTTCAATCTTGTCGTTGCAAGTTACAGAGACAAACCTCAGGTGAACTGCAATGAAACGTTTTGCCATCCCACGCATTCTTGAAACAAGTCTTTGGCCCAGCTCTTGTATAGGTTTTGTAAATCTTAAGGCATGATAATTAACCCGGCACCGTAACTTTTGTAGCTCTTCATCAAGATTATTGGCAAGTCTATAATCGAATTTCGTCAATTGCACAACCTGAAAATTTTACTGGCAGTTAATTTCCTCACAATGAAATTTTACTACCAAACAGAAGACCAGTTTAGATCAGGGATTATGAACATAGATTACACTGCCAGAATGCTAAATGGAAAGTTTTACAGGATGAAACATATTGCCACATCAAAAAGAAGTTCAAAATGACTAGACTTTAAAGATACTTGTAGTTGTGCTAAAAATGATTTGAAGCCAAAAGTTTGGTTATGCGTATTTGAAATGACTTAAAAAAGCAAAACTGAGCAAAGTGGCCTTACACGTCTCCTCAAGAGTATAGGGAGAACTTGATCGAGATAATATTCAGGGGCAGATTTCCTTGGGACACGCATTGTATAAGGAGGTTTTTCCATTGATCGCATGACTTTATCAGGAACCCTTTTAACGATAGTCACATCTTTTGAAAGGGAAGAAATGAACCAATCAACATCAAAAACGTTGATGAACTCACTGCATGCCACATAAGATGCACTCAATAAGTTTATTATCAGGAAGTTCAGCAAACAATCACAATCAAATGCTACTCCTAGCGGGTTTCAGAATATTACCTATCATCCTTCCAGTAGGAATGATGATCAAACTCAGGTACAACCAACGTAGCATTAAGAATCCGTGCGACAACTACCGCATCTGTTATCTGAGTGCAGGACATATTTAGTCATCTCCTTAAGCCAACATAACCAGTTGGGGGGAAAGTAAGAAGTTCATTGGCAGGACCCCATCCAACCTCTCATCAGTAAAACTAAGCTAGAATTAATTGGTTGAAACAAACACAGAAGTGAAGCTGGGAAATATATTATCCTATGTTGATGTCATTAATGTTAATAAGGTATCTTCTACAAGATGTTTTTCAGGTAAAAGCCTGGCAGAACATAAGACTGTTTCACTTACCCCAGTTCGTTGTTGGTTCAGCCCTCCACTTGTTGCTATAAGCAAATAGCCATTTGACGTTCGCTCCTTAACAGCAGCTAGATTTCATAGGAATTTTAACAGAGCAAGAGATGAAAATAGGTAGGTATTTTGTCGGATGTCAAACAAAAACTAGCTTTGATGTTAAGCATAGGTGTTTTCAATGTATGGATATGTAGCACACAGATTCACGAGAACACGGCCACGGTTGTAAAGAGACCACGGAAAATAAGTGCAGGATATCTGACCAGCAAATAATTTGCCACTCAAATGCCTAGTTTTAGTGAAATTGCGGCTGCGACAACAACACTATGACTTCAAAATTATTATTTTTAAATAATCATGTAGATTGATATGTAACTGTACCGTTGCTTTCATGAGTATTATGTCGAGAGTAATTAACTCAGAAAGGAACTTACTTCGGAAAAAGCGGCCTCGCTCGCTGCAGCCATAGAAGTACTTTGAGTACTTGGATTTCCATATCTCAATTGGCTCACGCCGACTCCCATCCTTCAATTTTCGACAGAAATAATAATACGTATGTAACGTTACAAAAGCAAAATTTTGAGACTTTCTTCACATTACATTTGCGATCATTATAAGCAAATACCACTTCGATTCACTCCAAGCAAAGGCAGAAAAAAGAAAGGAATTTTTACCAGTTTAGAGTACAAGCTTGGCTTGACCAACCGCTGAGAGTACCATTCAAGATCAGATGCCACGTGGCCAGTGAAGAGCGAAATCAAGCCCACGCCGAAGAGCATCAACCCGCAGAACACCGACCAAGAGATCGGCTTCCTCTGAAACGACGCCGTCGCCGTTGATCCCCAGCAGGCATCCTTAATGGGAACACTGTTCTTGTTATTGCACCCATTTAGGTTCTGTAACAGAGCCAGTTTGTTAGCGAATATCAAGCTAAACCTCCAGGCCTTAGCCAGGCCCATCAAGACCTAGATTCAGCCGTCGATTTCATCAAACAATTTACGGAAATGCCATTCCCAAACATCAGTTGCAGGTCAGTATGAGAATGTGGAATTGTGCTAGGACGTATGAGCTTAAATGACGCGAATGTGGAGTTGAGGAACTGAGAGCGCGGATTGTGGCGGAGGACACCTCAATTGATGCTCTCCGAGCGATCACTGCAAGTGAGTTCTGGAATGGTGGATAACTGTGGACCTTTTTTTTTCAAGGGCAGGAGAGTAAGAGCAAGACTGGATGTGTAACAGGCGCACGAAGCTCTTTTTGACTGCCGCTTCCTTTCCGATTTTCTTAATTAGTTCTCAATGTAGTAAATTATAAAAGTAGAGCAAAGAAAATCTGGACCTGCAAAATACGTTTCTTCCCTTCAAGGAAAAACAATTTGAAAAGTATTACTGGAATGTGTGTTGAGAGAGAGAGCGTGGGGAAGAGAGTCTCTCCGGGTTATAACTTGTAAGGAACCCATTTATATGTCCCTGTAATTTGGGTGAAAATTAAATTAGTCTCTTATCAATTTTTTTCATCAATCGGATCCATGTAGTTTGCGTGAAAATCAAATTGGTCCGTTATTAATTTTTTTCATCAATCGAGTTCCTGATCTTTACATGCTTTTATATTAAGTCATTCCGTCCACTGACTTAAACGGTAAGTGTCAACATGATCTGCTCGGGATGGAGAGCTGAGAGGATCGAGGACCGAGCAGGCCGGGCTGCTTGTGCTCGGGATGCTTTTATATAGCCTTTGCGCGAGCGGCCTTGCTGCTCGGGCCTCTCAATCTGCTTACGCTCGGGATGTCAGGCTGCTTGTGCTCAGGATGCTCAGACTGCTTTTATATAGCCTTTGCGCCAGCGGCCTTACTGCTCAGGCCTCTCGATCTGCTTATGCTCGGGATGCTCGAGCTGATTGTGCTCGGGATGTCGGGTTGCTTGTGCTCGGGATGCTCGAGCTGCTTTTATATAGCATTTGTGCGAGCGGCCGGCCTGCTCGGGCCTCTCGATCCTCTCAGCTCTTCATCTCGAGCAGATCAGGTTGACACTTACCGTTAAGTCAGTGGACGGATTTGGACTTAAAGACTTAATATAAAAGCATGTAAAGATCAGAGACCTGATTGATGAAAAATTTGATAAAATACTAATTTGATTTTCATACAAATCACATGGACCCGATTAATGAAAAAAATTGATAATGAACTAATTTAATTTTCACCCAAACCACATGGACCAAAATATCATTTATCCCTTTATATAACCAACGACGGTTCGTTTTCAATTCCGCGACTCCGTTATCCGGCGGTACAATTGGTATTTGCAATTTTGCATAAAACTTTCGAGACCTTTTTTTGGCCTTTCTATAAATTAATGAAAGTAGCCGTCTAATGATTGGTCTTATTAGGTTAGGTGTGACAAAGATTTGGATCACCAAAGTAGGAATGCATTTAAAAGTAGGGTTGCAATGAGGCCCCCTCTCACTGATTACTTGTCATTAACCATTAACGTTCACCAGAGTTTGCTGCTCCTTTACGACAAATAGTAATCACTAATTAATCCGATTTATAAGGGCAAAAATTTCGCTGGGAAGAGCGAAGATGCTTCGATGCGCTCAGTTTCATTTTAAAATTTACGCAAGTAACAGTTATTAGTTAATGTCGCTGGTATGCATGCGGCGGATAGAGCTTTAGACAATTTCAGTTGAAAAGTTTTATCCTAACTCATGTAACCACACCTTAGGAATTAATACTCTTTTATTATTATATTTTTTTCTTTTAACCAAGCCAACTTAAATTACATGACACTGGGTAGATTTAAATTCTCATCCTAGGACATAATAAAACGATGGAACCCAGGGCACAAGAGCACCATTCATGCTCGGCATGTATGCTTAGGGTCTTTTTCTTCGTGTCCACTAGATACACTGGCACTATTATATATGGTTTCATAACCATATCGTGCTTTTCTTCGTGTCCACTAGATACACTGGCACTATTATATGGTTTCATAACCATCGATCGTGTTTTTTTCTTCGTGTCCACTAGATACATTGACACTATTATATGGTTTCATAACCATCGATGGTGGGTTGGCTGGGAAAAGGGTGGTCCTAGATTTTCCTTTTCTATTTTGTTGGTGATTTGGGATTCCACGGTCCAAAATATATTATCCTCCAACTAAAGTATGTGGGTTTTTGTACTGTTTTTCGGGTGGGTCTTAGCGGGCGTGGAAGGCATGAATGTCCTTATTCACTAATATCCTACTAAATTATAGATAAAAGAAAAAACATGCTATTATATATGACATTGACTAAGATTTGAATTTGACTTGTACCGTTTAGGCCTTAATCAAAGATTGTGAGTGACTAATAAAATAACTCAGACATGTGCTCCATCGTCAGACGCATGCGCGACAATCTGTACAGTCTTTAGATCGGGCTCCTCTACAATTCGGATCATGATCGAATTATAGAGTGCAATGGAGAGAGAGAGACAGAGGGGAGTGGGTCCCGCCCTGGACCCACACTGTTCTGGCAGTGCGGTTCTTATTCGAGCAGTGTGAGTCCCGAGCGAGACCCACTTCACTTTGTCTCTCTCTTATTGTCCCTGTAATTCGAGTTCGGTCATCCGAATTGCAGAGGATCCCAGTCCACAATCTCTGTTGCGTCATCAAAACACAGTGAATCACGCTGTACTTGAAGTACCATGAGTGAATGGTTGGGTCTTTTCTTAGAAAATAAAAGAATGGTTGGGTCTTTGTTGTTAATTTACAATCCATTGACTTTTGTTAACCAAATTCTTATGCATGTGCGATCCATCATCACACGCACGCTCGACAATCTGTACAGCCTCTACGAATTTTCAAAACGCAGTGAATCCCGCCGTACTTGAAGAACCACGAGTGAGGAAGTTCATGAACTATATATCACGCTAAGCAACGCTCTGGCAGCGCTGGGTTTCATAAACTTATACCTTAATGGGGTTTGACTAAGCTCCATTCGCAAGGGAAAACGAAAAACTTAGAAATATCAGACATCTCGTTGTCATATATCCATTTCTTAAATGGCGCACACGCAGCTCTAAGTTTTGAAAAACTTTTGTTACGTACGTTAGCCATGGTTTCCGTCTCCTATGCAGTCTCCGACCTCGTTATGAGATCCTGTTAGTTTTCATCTTTAGCTAGCCTGATGAAAGATTGAATTATATGTAGGATTCTCCTTATATGAATTATATCTTTTGAAATACAAGCTTTATAATATTATTTAAAATAATTATAATAATTCAAAAGCTTTTGTGCCAACTAGAAAGCAGCAACATGGGGTGAGGTCTGAGGGTTTCTTATTTTTACTAATCGATGGTGAACATCGGATTAGGGTTTGGTTGAACATGTGTAGAGTTGTTGACCATAAACAAGAAGACGACAGAATAGGGAGTGAGTGGGGGAGATAGTAGAGGTATATACGAGGTGACACAGCCGCACACATGGAAGAAGAAGAAAAAAGCGAAAGTTAGAATGGTGAATTAATGCAATGATGATAAAGAACGGTCCATTCACTTAAAATAAGGTTTGAGAAAGAGAAAAGCAGGATTACACCATGATAGTTTTGGACTAATAGATTCACTTTCTGTCTTCATAGTTAGTGGACTACAGAATTAATGATAGAGGCCAAAATGCAGCTCACGGGTTGAACGCCCAAATTTGAAAAAAAAATAAAAACACAAGAAAAATAAAGAGAACATGTGTATCCCTTTTATCTTTATGGTAGTAAAATAGAAATATGTGGATCCAGTCTATTACACAGTGGCGGAAGGAAGGGGTAGCGACCCTGGGCGGCCGCTACCCCTGGCACCGGATTTTACAATTTTGTCTACTAATTTTTTTGTTTTTTTTTTCCAATGAGTTAGCCTAGGCCCGATACCCATCCGCCCAGGCCAACTACAGCCCTATACATGTTTTATGAGTCTTGAATTTATGTTAAAAAAATTAACATGCAAATCGTACTCTGTACAAAATATGGTTCAGAGGCGTTATAAATACATAAGAGATCACTTAAGCTTAAATAAGCTAGCTGATCTTTTATGAGCCGCCCTACCGTGCCTAAAAACTAAAAAAGTAGCAAATTGAATGTAGCGTTTGCGTTGGTACGTATCGACCTCCAACCACTCGAAGCCTTCCTCATAACTGCCCTAAGCTTCTCCGTCTACGTCAAAACACTGTTAGTACAAATCCTCTTTAGTCTTAACCCTCACCGCTCACAGTGTTGAAAAGTCTTATAGCCTCTCTCAACCACATAATATATATTTTTTAATAGCAACTCCAACGACATGGTGTCCCCCCCGCCCCCCCTCCCTCCTCCTCTCTGCGTTTCACCCCTGTTTTTAAAAAACACCTCCCCCATCTTACCCGGGCGGGCTTGTTTTTTCATTGTTATGCGGTTGCCACGCCTTGTGGGGTGGTTGAATTTTTCTCATCTGTTTGATGGACTACTGTGTACCAATAAAAATTTGCAGAGTTTTACTTCTGGCATGATAGTCTAGACTGCTGTGTACCAATAAAAATTTGCAGAGTTTTACTTCTGGCATGATAGTCTAGACTGCTGTGTACCAATAAAAATTTCAATTCTGTTGATTGCAGGCCCAACAAGGCTATTGTCAAAACCTCACCCTCTGTGACACAGTGTGTGTGGGTTCACAGAATACATATGCTCATGGGAGGTGAGCTTGGCAAAGGAACTAGGTAGAGGGGGACGAAGCATCATTTAAAGGGAGGATGGTGCCAAGTTCAAATAAGAAAAGTAAAATCGTATTGTCAGATTCTTTTTTAGTATCTAGAATGCTTCCAAGAAGGAAGATTTAGAAATAAAATTATGGACCTTTTCCTGCTGAGCAGCCACTGACTGACCCATTTGAGACATGCAGAGAGCATTCTGGCATCCAAGCCCCGATGGCATTTATGGGACACTGTCTGGCTCTCTTAGATCTATCCATGCGTGGGCTTCCTTCGTGGTAAATAGGAAAGAGAGCTAGTGGGGAGGCCTTGGTTGATGGTTGACGTGGGTGCAAATTGGCTTATCGAAATATTTTCCTTCGTCTTCCAAAGTGGGTCGATCTAGGAACCTCGGGATCATTAGAATTCAGAGGGATTAAAGAGAAAAACTGGGAAAAGAAATATAAATTCCGACCTGCCGGATTCGAACCAGCGACCTAAGGATATCCGATAGGAGTTTTCCCACTACAGTCCTCCGCTCTACCAACTGAGCTAAGGTCGGTTGTTGATCTTCGGCGCTTTCAAAACTATTTACTGTAAAGTTAATGTTATCTATGGCTTTGATCAAGTGTTGCAGATTTGGACCTTTGGTGGGTCAGGCTCATTTAGCTCCTTTACGAATACTGAGGTAATTTCCCTTGAAGCCCATAGATGATCTTAACCTACTCAAAGCCTCAAAGTTTCCGGCCCATGACTCTTAAGCAGGAAAACCTGCAGATAAATACAATTGACAATTCTGAGGTGGGTTTAGCGGTAGAGCAAAGAAGGAGGTGCTGTTTTGGTCTCCACAATGCGAAGCTAAACTACAGAGAGTAAGGGCCATGGTCCATCTCGCGTCACTGTTCTGATGGTTGGGCTTATTGATCAGTCTCACTCCAGGTTAGAAGTTGCAAGCGAGAGCATTTAGGGGATATCTGCGTACATCTTCATTTACATGCTAATTGGTATCTACAAAAAAAGGCGGTGCTGCTTTTATAGAAGCTGAGTACTGAAATCCAGACATGTTCTTCGATCAGATGGATAACCTTGAAGCGATGGTAATTGGTAGGTATAGTTTCTGGTACAGAATGCTGCCGCATTTCGAATCATCGAGCACTCCTCAATGACCAAACGGCAGGGAACTCATTAGGTGCTTACAAAAATAAAATAAAAAACAGAGATAGAGAGGATTACCTCACTGATCCGACATCCTCTTTTGAATTGCTTGAAATTTTGAATATTAGTGGTTACAAAAAAAGCAGTCCCGGCATTTGGCGGTTTAGTGCATATGGGAAGTATTTAGGAGAATGTCTTAAAAACTTCCTTCTCATCTATAATGGAACAAACAGTGCAGTACTTAAGAACCTTTCAAGGAAGGGGAATTGATAGTGAAAAAAAAGTTTTTCCATTTAATTTGAAATATTTGTTCAAACAATTAGTTCCAATTTCTTCTTTATGAAAAATCCTCCATTCCATCTCCATCTTTTTATAAAAAAAAGTTTTTCTTTTACTTCTCACAATATATAGAGAACTAGAGGAATTTCGTGTTTCATGTCAATATTGGTAACCCGAGTGACTAATACATAATAGTTCTTGCACTAAGAGTCCGTTTGTTTACTCATAAAACTATTATTTTAAGTAAAAAAATTTTCATGAAAAAAAATTCCTTTTCATTATTTGGTTATTCTTTTAAAATATTTTTAAGAAAATATATTTTAATGTTAGATACGCTTAATGATTTATGTATTTACATAAAAAGGCTTAACTATCGTATAAGTTTATGTAGTTTACACTTTTGACATTTTAGTCCCTCAAGTATCGATTTCAACCATCAAGTTTCTGAAGTAAGTTTTTTAGATAAATGATTTAGACAAATTGATTTCCCGTCCTATTGTCGTTAGCTAACAAACGGAATGATACTTACGCGGATTTTAGATGCCATCTCAACGCCAATTGTAGGCACCCATGGCATGAATTTTTTCTCAAAATTTTAATATCTTAGTCCTTAAGTTACTGATTTCAACGTGAAGGTCCCTGAGATACACTTTTACGATAAAATTGGTTTCCACAGTTCAATTGTCATTAGCCAACTAAAAGAGAAATGTCCAAGTGACCTGGAAAGAGAAGAATATAAAACTGTCCATGCAACCTTCAAATTCAATTTTTATTTAAAAATATTGCTTTTTATTTATATATCATTTTTTCTTTTTAATAATTTTGTGTTGGAGGAGCATTTTTGGTCATTTTGCATGTGGTTTAACTGCCAAATCAAACAGAAGATAATAATTGATTATTTTTTAAATATATGTGGCGGAATGAAATATTTTAGAACTTGAGTAGACATACTGATTTTTGCCCATAGATATTAGGCTTACTATAATGTTCCAAAAAAAATTGGTTTACAGAAAATTTGATCTTAGTTTATTTTCTGAAAAATAATAGAGCTTTTACAATTAACTTGAAAACTTTTTACTTTGACCTCATTTTTAGATGCTTGCCAAATACATGAAAACAAGTAAAACAAATTACGAAATTTGTTTTACAAGCAAACAAAACCCTAAATATTTATTTATTTTGATGGATATATATCTTCTCAAACAGCTAATTGTGGTTTTGAAAACTTAGTGTCATGATTAAGAAAAGAAATTTTTTGAGACTTGTTTTTTTGGTAGTTAAGAATCTGTAGAAAAAATATGTTTAGAAAGACAATTTTTTGAAATATATTCTCTCGAACAATGTGAAAATTATGAAACATATGTTTGGGAGAAAAGGTTATATTGAGTTTTGTGTGTTTATGTCACTAAAAGTGATGTTTGGCAAGTTAACAAATTTTCATATTTCAAGTTTCTAGGAGAAAATTTTGAGAGATTCAATTTCTATCGGTGTAAAATTAAAATGGGTGAAATTTATTAAGAATGGTTGATTGTAAATTTATTTTTATGAGGGTTTGTGGGAAAATATAGAGAAATGATTTTGATGAATATCCCACGGACAAAGGACATGATAGCCTAGCCCATAAAAACAAATAAAATTAGTAGGTGTGCACAAGAAGGATTAGCCATCACGTTCAACTACCTAAAATAGTCAAGACTTTGGGCGACCAAATTGGTCAGATTAAGCATTTCTAACACTTTGAAAGTAAAATCCCACTTTGTGCACTCCAATATCCTCCCCCACCAACAATTGCAAAAAGTCGATTTCTGGTTCGCTAAAATTGCGAGTATCAATCGAAAGTAGTCCCTTATCATGTCAATTGCAGTTTTTCTTTCACTATCAACCGTATTGGCCTAATTAGCTAGTGACACGGGCACTCGTATTCAAGCCAAAGTGCTACTACTACTTGAAAGCTTTTTAGACGAAGGCAACAGGTCGATTATAAATTATTGGAATCACAAATTCATTTCACTGACCTGTCCGACTCTGGACCAAGAAGCATTAGTACCCGATAAGCGATCACATAGATATATACGGAGGGGCGGCCACACAAAGAAATAAATAAAAATGTAAGGCGGAGATCAGGGAACTAGCTATATATGACCCTAGCTCCCTGAGCAATCAAAACCAGCAGACTCCAGAGAACTTATTTGCGTTGAAAGCGAAACTGTGGAATATGTAGACCTTGACGACGACGTCCCTCTATGTAGCGACTAAAATACACCGCCATCTCTCTCTGTTGCGTGTCCATGTGCCAAGGTGTATGGACTTTGGAGATAACCCCAATAACCACGACGATTTTGGTAACGACAATATATATATATATTTAAAAAATGTTAGAAGATAAAAGAATTGCATGCTTTCGTCATTGGGCAACACCTATTAGAATTTCCGTCTGCTAGCCCGTGTTAATTAAGAGTTGGAAATTTTCCATCAACTTCGGTATTTTTTATTAGATATTTTGTAAGAAACTGATTGGATTGTATTGTATGGCTCGGTTAGTTGATGAGACTCCACATATATATATATATATATATATATTTGAGACTTGAGTTGTGGTCATAGAGCTGCATTTAAACATAAGAAATTCTAAAAACCTCAGGTACGTCGTATCGTAAGCATCAGGCCCGGCCCTGTTAAGTACTCCATGCTAAGAGCCACAAACGATGTTTACATTTCCTTTTTATAGTGTTGTATAACGTTCTAAGAAAGGATCAACTTAATCATCGTGTTTTTTTTGTTGTATTATCATTAATATATATATTTCCTAGTTTGATATACATATATAGCACTACAAAATTATATCCGAAGTGAGAACTTGCACTGAATGTCCCCGTCTACCAATTAAACCTCTAGTTAAAAGTAGTGATTGATAGACCTTTCATAAGTTCTATCTCATCTCATGAGATCGCCAATGCATGCATAGTGGAGTTATTTAATTACTGTAGAATTTATACTGGGAACAAACCTGCAAAAGAGTTTCATATTTTTCTTATAGGAAGATCATAGGAATTAAGAAATGAAGTGGATTAATATATATATTCTTTTTTGTTTTTTCTAGGCAAGTGGAGTTATTCATAACGTGGTACAAATGTCGTTTCCTTTTGTCTAAGTACGTGTTAGAATCCGTAACATAGATACAAAATAAAGATCAAAAGAGAAAAAAAAAAAAATTAAGACACAGAAATCTAACGTGTTTCGAAAGATTGTCTACTGACAGTACACTACAAGAAAATGGGTCATCACCGACGGAGAGTTCCGTAGGAACAAATGACATAAGTCGTCGTAAGAGCTCTTCAGCCACGACAAAGGGTCGTCGAAGCTTCGTCGACATTGTGGCGTCGAGGCAGCTCATCTTCGACGACTCAGTACCTCTGTCGGGTCAGGGAGGCAACATTGACTACCTTTAGTCGTCGGTGATGAGGACCGCAAGTCAGATGGGCTGGTCGTAGTTGCTTTGCGCAAACGATCATTTTCCGTTGGAAATGGTCACTCCCGACAGTGCAATAGTCGTCGTCATTGATTTCAGTAAAGTCTGGAGCTGCCGCTACGAGAGTAGCTCGTCGAAAAAGAGTTTAGCCCACGGCCATATTGGTTGCAATTGGTTCGTATTTACCCATGGGCATTTCTTCCAGTAAATTCATTTTTTTTACGTTCACGCTTGGCAACTGAAGAGTTCTACCCATTTGTGTACTTTCTGCATCATATAATGCAGATTTTTGAGCAATTTTTTTTGTTTCTGAAATTTCCTATTTTTTGCATTAATTGAGCTATACTTGTTGACTCATTTCAAGATTCTTTCAAGAGAAATAAAACACTGTTGATATACCAATAAACTGACAAAACAGAGTGATGCATTTCTGTACAAGAGGTACATTACCAAATCACCCATATTCATAATATATGCAAATTCAGTGTTTTTACAGATTTACATTAATTACTCAAAATCTGAAGTCAAGCTGCATTTGAAAATATGATGAATAATCTGATAATATTGAACTCCTTGAGCACCTGATCTTGTAAATTCAAAAATACCAATTGCTCTCCTAACAAAAAAAACTCCTCTTCAACCTTCTACTTGAACACCACATAATAGATCTTCAAAACCAAGGCAGCAACAACCTGGAGCATGAAAAAAACAAACGTGGAGCATGAGATAACTGTTCATAAAAGTGGAATGACAAAGAAAACGACCACAAAATTACCATATGAGTCAGAAAAGTTCAGATAAGCAACAACCTGGAGCATGAATTGGTTGTTGCGTAAATGTTCTAGATGTGTTTGCCTATAATGTCCTACAAAAATAGATGGAAAGAAGTTAAGAACAGAAGATTACCACTATTTACACATTTCAAAATAACATTTGACAACCTATGCCACTAAATATACAATACTGCATCCAATGATCCACAAGGAGTTTGTAGACAGGGAAAGGGACAGGGCATCTCTGTCAAACCAATCCAAATAGAGAGCTGGGTGAGACTACTAAACCATAAAGCATGATCCAATCCCCACTTATCCACCAACTCAGTTTTTCAAAAGAGATTGAGACTTCTCCAAGCCAAAAGTCAAAAACTAAAAAGATACATAATAGTATAGCACATTATCACAACCAAATGTTTGCATTGTACCTACAACGAGCTAGAAGGAACACCTAATGAAGTAATATAAATTCCGCACATAGGAAATCTCCTCAACCTGCTTGCTTTGATACTGCAGTGACATTTGCAGACGAATGACAAAAAAAAAACTCTTGGACTAGTCAAATTTTAATCTTCTCACACCATCAAAACAAAGAGAATGAGAATTTTCTTGTTACTATGCCCTATTTAAAAGGTGTGGATATCATAGACAACATTACTATGCTTAGGAAACAACAACAAATTATCAAATCAAATAACTGGGAATCTTGATATTGACTCGAGGAATTTTACCTCTGATCTCCAGTTAATTCTTGCTAGATGATAAACATCACTTCTGTCCATGTTCATTTCTGATGTTAAGGTTTCGAAACAAGATTTAGCCACCAAAGGCAAACATCACTTCCACCCATAAAAGTAACATTGTTGAGAGAAAGTTAACTGACGACAATATTTCAAGATGTATGTCTAGTTCACATCACAAACTTTTCTCAATAAGGTGGATTACCATACAGCGACAATCAAAATTGAAGACATATTGCAGAGTAAAACTGAAGGACTATGAGAGCTCATTAAATTCCCTTCTGTTTTTTTGTTTTCATATAAAGACAAAAAATAGTATGAGAACTGAAACTAGTGATTGCAACAAACAAAAGAATAATGCAAGCTCAAAGCAACAACCTGACACATCATTCAGGTGGATGATTCCACGCAGATAAAAGCATATCAGATTTGGCATTAGGCAAGCAGTTTCTGACAACAAAAGCTACTATAATTTGCAATGTTTATCGGCATTGCTATGAATAGTGGGAGCATTAACTAAACAGCTAAAAAGGAGCATTAACTAAACGGCTAAACTAGACTCAACTGTATCAAGTCAAAATGGGCAAGGACACAACACGCCTTGTAGCTTCATCTACCCCTTCCAACTTGTTAGCCAAGGACCTGTAAAGAATATAACTCATAACCATAGGTATCAATCTTAGTAGCAAAAATAAACAGAGCACTTAAATTGGTCGGATGAGAAATGAATATTCCAAACATATGTGAAAACAAACCTCATAAGTTTTTCCAGCTGCAACATTTATCTCTTTGTACTCATCACTTCCCCTGTATAGAAAAAAGAGCAAGACTTTGAAATGAAAGTACCAAAAAAATGATAGCTAAAAATTTGGACAACTTACCTGGCTTCTAACGCACCAGCAACCTCTGTTGACATTAAAAAGGGCGAATTTGTAAAGACATCACTGATAAAACACAGACGGTGCTATCAATAGAAAAACATCTCAAACCAAGCAACAATACAGAAACAATTGTAGCCCAGTACAAAAAGTAAGGCTTATATTCCCTTCATTTTCAAAATATCATATGCAGGCAAATACACATAAAACACGATAGACTAGTTAGCTTATACACAGAAGGTTGCCTAAATTACAAGGGAAAATGAATAAATGGTATGAATCGAAACCCAATTCAAAACGTATAACTTTAGTGTCAGAGTCTTCTCAGTTTGGTAATTGCACATCAGGACTCAAAAGATAGATCAAAGGAAAAGCTTTTTTTTGGGGTAATTGTCTTTCCTAGAAAAGATTGCAGTAACCAAATGTTCATAGAAATTAACACTCAGCAAAAACAGGAAACAAATCTCAGACTTCAAAGATTTTTCCACCAAGTGTTGTGCCAGAACCCCATCTTGCAGAGCCGATGCCGAGTCCGAGTGAGGCTTTGCAAAGCTTTGGGGCTCTTTGCCACCGATTTGTTACGAACTGCCATCATTTTCTTCTTTCTTCAACCGAAAGGATAATCAAATTAGTGGCCCATGAACAAGTGCCTACTCTAATCTAAAGATGCACTGCCTAAATCGAAAATCTTGAAGAAGCCATTTACGAAAAGAAAGAATAAACAAGAAAACTAGATAGGAAACCCTAAAACCGCAATTGCACAATGTAAATACCTGACACCGGGAAGGATTTTGGAAGCGATTGCTTCGGGGTAGAGAGCAAAGGAAAATCTTCGTACTGTTCCAATCACAGATAAGTTTCAAAATCAAATCGGCAATAGCAATGAACTCGAGAGAAGGATGAAAGAGAGAAAGAGAGAGAGAAAAAGGGGAGAAGAGAAGAGAAAAGTGAGCGACTGCAGCGGGAGAAGAATTTGGCAAAGGCAATGGCAGCGGGAGCAAGAAGGCGTAGCGCTAAATGAGAACCGCCAAAGTGGATTTAATTTTTGACTTTTAGTAACAAAACTTTTACTTTTCGTAACAGAAGTAACCGGTTAGTCATGCTTTGTACCTTTAGTGACCAATAAAAGGATTTTGTCACTAAAGGCTGATTTTTCAGCGACGATACATGAGGAGTTGGTGGCTGTTGCTTGTTTTTCTTGTAGTGGTAAGAATTAAACTGAAAATATAAGGAACTCTTTACAACTCACTCTCTAAAGTCTTAGGCTACCTCTTTGTATGTATCATACAAAAAGTCACGGATTTAGGGTCTTATTTATAGGGGTCATGGTAATGTCGCAGTACGCCCTTTAATTATATGTCAAAACTATTCTCGTCCTCTAAGTTTTTAAATGGCGATTTATCAATTCTCACCCTCTGTTTGAAATGACCGTTAAGTTATATGCAAAATGACCAAAATACTCATATAAGATAAAATTATTAAAAATATTTTAAAAAAAAAGTTTAAAATGATATATAAAAAAGTAATATTTTATAATTAAAAATATTGAAACTCTATTTTAGTAATCTATTTATTTTTAATTTATTTCTTAAATTTTTATTACTATTTAATTTTATCTTTGAGGGGTATTTTGATCATTTTGTATATTTTCCGTTGACTTAACACCCAAATCAAATGGAGGGTGAGAATTATCATGTTCAAAATATAAGGGGCTTAAATTGCTATTTTAAAACTTAGGGAGACGAGATTGATTTGGACCTATAATTAATGGGTCTACTATAACATGACCCATATTTATAAACACATAAAATTATACAAAGACTACCCAATCCAAATAGGAAACAAACAAGTCTTCCTTCCTAATTCTACTAAGACTAGAATTCTAACAGCATGTTTGTTGGCTTATCTAAAAAAATAAATTAACCAAGTGGCCAAAGTCTACGTTCGTTATGCATTGGCGCGATTGAGACTGAGTATCCAACATCAGCTAATTAATGATTTTATTCAATAACTTATAAGCTGAAGCAAATAAAGCCCTCACTAGAAAGCGATTTAAGAAGACGATGATGCAAAAAGCACCAAATCTGGTCAACCAACAGAGTCCGCTTTCGACTATACTTGAACAAATCAAACCCTATATATTTTATTTCTTAAACGTATCCTTTTTACTTTCCACTCAGAAAGAAGAGAGTAATTCATACGACACCGATACCTATTTCCGTTCATCTACCGAGAAAACAAAATTAAATAAAAACACAAACTAGTTAGAACAGAGTCAGTACGTGGTTAAACCACCAATCTGACACAGTCAAAGTCAGAATCGGCAATGGAAAAAGCTCGCACGTCAGAATCTTCATAGCTTTCCCCATTGTTTCCTTGTGTGCTTCGATCCCATCTAACCCAAGCTTCAACAAATTAGTTTTTAATTTCAAAAGACAACTGTTTTTCCTTTTTGTTCTTTAATGAAGTTTTCTCTGATTCTAAAGATCTTCGTTGAGCTTTTTCCTTTCCAGCAATCCGAAAAGCTCTCATCCCCCCCACCACATAACTAAACGAAAAAACTATGTTTCTGTATTTCGGCTACTCTTACGTGTTCTTTCACTTCTTCTTCTTCATGGTTTTCCTTTCTCTTCCCCGTCCTTGCTTTCCCGCCAGAACAGCGCCTGGCCTATCAACTGTAATAACTGTCGTCCACAATGCCACTTGGCACGATTTCGACAGGTTTATAGACGCCGGGAAGGGGAGCCACGTCAACGGCATGTCGGAGCTCAAGAGATACTTCAACCGCTTCGGCTACCTCCCGATACCCAACAAGAATTTCACCGATACGTTCGATGCTCAATTCGAGTCCGCCGTTATTCTTTACCAACGGAACCTTGGACTGCCCGTCACAGGCTTCCTCGACTCCGACACCATATCGACCATCATGTCGCCGAGGTGCGGCATGAGCGACGCCTCGCATAGGTTGCATACGACGCGTCACTTTGCGTACTTCTACGGGAAACCGCGGTGGCTCCGAGCGTCCCCGCTGAAGCTAACATACGCCTTCTCACTATATAACATGATTGATTACTTGAGCCTATCAGAAATTCGAGCGGTTTTCAGGCGTTCTTTTTCGCGGTGGGAATCGGTGATTCCAGTGAGTTTTACCGAGACTAGGGATTACCAATCAGCGGATATCCGAATCGGGTTTTATCTAGGCGATCATGGTGACGGACAGCCGTTTGATGGGGTCCTGGGAGTGCTAGCTCATGCTTTCTCGCCAGAGAACGGGAGGCTCCACCTTGATGCAGCTGAGACGTGGGCGGTTGATTTCCAATCAGTCAAGTCAAAGGTGGCCGTTGATTTGGAATCAGTGGCTACTCATGAGATTGGGCATATACTTGGGCTGGCTCATACTTCGGTCAAGGAGGCTATTATGTATCCAAGCTTGAGTCCTAGGACCAAGAAGGCTGACTTGAAGCTGGACGACGTGAGGGGAATTCAAGCTCTTTACGGGTCAAACCCAAACTTCAAGTTTAGCTCTTTGTTGGAGTCGGAAAACTCTTTAAACAAAGCTAGTGGCTTAGATGGAAGATTCTCCAAGTGGACCATTTATTTGGCACTGATATTTTTATGTGCGGTTTTGTGTACATGAACTTATTCTTCTCTTTCCATTAGCTTTATTATAGTCTGTAGAGTATTCTTCAATTGTTATGTTATAGGTGTAGAAACAGCCATACTAGAAGGAAGCTTAATTATAGAAGAAAATTATTTCTTTTCCATCTATGTTTCTAGTAATTGGTAAATATATTATTTGATTAGAAATCCAAATGATAGGTTGCAGGTTCTTGTTATGGAGTTGGGATAAAGGGACATGAGAGACCAGCAGCTGTGAGAACCCAAATGAAACCTTCACTTCTTCTAAGGGGGCGGATGGAATTCAACTCCCAATTCTTCGGCATGGCAGAGAATATGCTTTACCCTCCTATGGGGATGGATCCAAAGTAGCAAAGTATCACTTACTATACAAGGTAATATATGTGCCCAACAAACTAGAGATAATTCAGTTTCCTGTCAGGACGCATTCCTAATCAAGAGCCAAAACTTCAAACTTACGAGCGCTCCAAAATACCTTATTCCTACCGAACATCTTGGCCATTTCCATGTAAAGGGATTACGGTATATTTCCCATAAATGAGTCAATTTTGCTCACTGATTACCGCAACGCGGCTATATATGTACGCTGACCAACCCACTATGGCCTGAAACGGGTCTGGAAGGAATATCGCAAGAGTAGTCAGAGTTGCCAAAAGTGCCCATGGGAAAAAGAGAGGAATACAGTGAAAAAAGAAATCGTATGCAGTCTGACCTTTTCTTTTGGGTTTGGCGTTACGAAGTGGAATTAAGGGCTATTAAACTTTGTTGTTTGAAAGATGCCTAATCGCGATGTTTTGGACCATCCATTATCGAAAGAGGTTTTCTTCCAAGCATTCAAATTGGCCCACCAAAATGGAGTAGCCATCAGCCTCACATATGCCTCTCTTCTACTACAGTCTACAGAGGTGGTCGTTTCAATATGACGAAAGCAGATTGGGTTACTCTTTTTTCATACTTTTATAAAATTATAATTTTAAATAATAAAATTTACTTATTTATGTCGGTTTAAGCTTTTGAGATAAATAGTAGACTCACATAATATCATAATTAATATCTAATTCTCACATATTCCGCGGTCATAAAATGATTAGTCAAGCTTAAATTTGATGATTTATGTAAGAAGACCCAATCAAAACTATAGTGTCATTAGTTTACATAATCAACCCCATAATTAAATTACTAAATACAACAAAGGAGAGGTGTAACATACCGCTGACTTCACATGAAAACCACCATTTATCAAATTAATGCCTTTTAACTATGGGTCACAGGCCCTGAATCCCACAACCTCCTTTGATGCTTCACTCTCTATTGTTTGTTTTTGTTTTCCTTGAAGGGAGTTGGAGGATGTCTTTTAACAGAAGAACGAATTCCCGAACCCCCCCTAAAAAAAAAGGTAAAAAGAAAGAAGAAAAATGACTCGGCCCATCGGAGCAGCTCCAAGAGGCCCCCTAGGCTCGACTCGGCCCTCTTCTGCTAAAACCCTAAACCCTCGCGCTGAGCCTGAGCCCTTTAACCTCTCTCGAATCAGTTTCACGTCGTATTTCTTCTTGTACTTCTTATTCTTCAATTTCTTCTAATTTTCTATCCTTCAATGGCTTCAGCCTGCAATAGAATCTTAAACAGAGCATCCCTATCCTCCATTAAATCCGCCGTACGATCCAACGTTCGTACATCCCCCCTCACCACTCCCACCGCTCCCCGCGTCCCTCTCCCATCCAGATCCTCTTCCAGTCCTCTTCCACGGTTCTCACTCTCCAGGTCTCTCTATCTCTCTCCGCCCTCTGCTCTCCTCTCTCTAATTTCATATAATGTTCTTATAAAAATGTGCTATTTGTTTTCTGATTATTTATTTATTTATTTATTTTGTGAATTTTATAATATTTGATTGTGATAGGTGTCCAGTGGAATTGGGTAGCGTGCAGTCCCTGTTACCACTCCACAGCGCGGTGGCAGTGTCGAGAATGACGTCGTGCCTGAGCACGACATCGAGGAGTTGCCGAGCGCTCTCGCAGGGTACACTCTGCTGCACCTCTCCAGGCCTCTAATATCATGTAACAATAATTAAAAGATCGTTTTTTTGCTTTAGTGTGAGTAGCTTTTGCTTGCTTCTCCTACCACCCATTTAATTCATTGCTTGATTTCTTGCTCCCTGCTTTGAATTTCTTGCTACTTATCCAATTGTTTGCTTTGAATTCTGTTTAAATTTTGTTCAGAAACCTATAATTGTAATGGAATAAAATGATGGAGATGGAAACTGCTGGAAATTAACTAAATTTCTGATGTGCTTGTTTGTTAGAATGACCATCAAATCCGTACGGTGTGTTCTTATACCAACATTGTTTTATAGTTGCATTAGGAGAAAGAACCATTGCAGCTATTCAGATGTCGATGGGAGCGACACTGATGTCCATTATTAGATTTTGTGGTCGTTGGTTTCGTGGTCTTGGTTTAGTTAGTCTATTCACGAGTGAGATGAATTCGGGTAATGGTTTGGGGTGGAAGTGCTTTGGTGGAGGATCTTATTACTATCTGACTGGAGTATTTTGGTTCCTGCAGGCACATAAGATGAGTATGGTTGAAAGAAATAAAATTGGAATTTGCTGGGACCTGCCAATTATCAAGTATGAAAATGAGAATCTTTAGTTTTATGAGGATAGAAAACCTGTTTGTTAGGTTTATGTTAAATTTTGATCATTGATATGCACTGATACTCTTTGAATGTTATTTGGAGAAGGTGTCCCCAATTGTAACATATGCAAGTTTCCTTCGCCTTTGTAATCTATGCATTTTCATCAGATGTTTCACTTTCCTTTAAAACTTAATTCAAAATGAGTTTGCAGTCTGTTCAGCTGTACTGTACCTTTAAAACTTATAAATAAAGCTTCTGCTGGTATTGGCTCTGTCCTGTGTGAGAATCTATTTAAACACGCAATATGGTTGGAAATTTAGAACATTTGCTCTTATGAACCAACCCACAATGTTATAGAGATAAGTTTTGTAGGGAGTACTTGTGTAGCGCGTCTGTTCACGACATTTTATATTACAAGACATAACACACTTTTCAACACACAGTCTATCAAGTACATCGTAGCAGCACGACCAAATGAGGTGGAAACAGAAAAGGAATGGAAATAAGGTCGGGAAAGGTTTTACTCTTGTTGGGGAGATTTTTAAGTAGGGAAAGACGAGTTTGTGAAGAAACTTGCAGCTCCTTTGAGTATTGCCTTCACTCCCAAAAAAGGATGATTTAGGGGGAACAGGAATTCTGTGAGGATAACTTTCTCGACAGAAGTAGCCCTCCAACCATAACTTATGAATTACATAGAGGGGCATGATGATAAATAGTTAAAATGTACTTTCTCCTTTCTTTTCATTTTCTCTCCACTAACGTAAGCAGCATCTATCCTTGCCTTACTTTTCTTTCCCTATAGATAGGCATTTCTGCTTAAAAACTTCCAAACCTATTGTTGGCAATATCTTTCTTTTCCAAAGGAACAAAATTTCATCTGGAAAATGAAGGTTAGATTTCTGCTAGTAGTTGGGTTCTCGAGTAAAAAGTCAGAAATAAGGCAGTGATAAAAATTTAAATGTGAAGCACAACTTTCAAGAAATTGGATTTTTCGCACTCTTACCGCTTTTGTCTGGCACCATAATTCAAGAGTTGCCAGACATTCTCTCATATTTCATGTGGCAAATGGGTCTTTTCTTGGCTAACTCGCTGCTGGAAGGTTTCAGAATAGGCTCGCATACCAAATGCTAACTGGTAGAGCTTGACAGTATGGTGGGCTGGAGCATTTGGTGGATATTTCATGGAATTCACCTTTTCCACAGCATATTAGCTTTTCTTTTGCTCCCATCTCGATTTGTTCTTAGATTTTTGACATATGTTGAGTTAAAGGTTGGCATCTTGCATTCAAGCATAACCACTGTTGTATGTTGCTCTTGGGCTAGCAAAGCAAGAATACAACAAGCATAGTTACTGGGATAATTACCAAGTGAAGGTCTTATAAATTGAAAATCTTAACAAGGTGAAGAATTTCGCAGGTCACCTTGCAAGATCAATGAATATAATACATAACCAAATGCTATTTCAGACCTAGGTGTTTTAGCTTGAATTTGTTTCACATGGTGTGATTCATGTACAAGGGAATGGGAATTATATGGTAACACAGCTGCTATTTTTCTCAGATGGAGTTGATGGTACGTGAGACATGTGTGCTGTATTTGGAGGTGGCCCTGCATCTATGCTTCAATGTATACAAAATAAAACAATTTTGAAAGCTACTTTAGAAGTCGCGAGTCTCTTGTCTTGTCATTCTTGGTATCAGAGAAATCTGGGGCTAATGTTTTGCTATGTTTTTCGTAAAAATGCATCATTAACCATATTCACAGAATCCATCACATTCGACATGGCATTTAGGAGTTATTCACTTGGATGAGATATAAATGCCACCATCTATTTTGTTGTCAATTTAAATTGTGCGGTTCTGCTTGTATGTTTGTTCTGATAATGTCTTGTATTCTCTGTTGGTGTAGAGCTTGGTCTGTCGGTTCCAAGGTGACTCCACATAACAATCCACCATGACGAGAGATTATCTTCACAGGAATGGAAATTTTTGCAGCAAGATTTTGTGATTTGTTTTCCGAACTTTCAGAAACTTTAAAAGAAAATGGTTGAACCTTGAAAGGAAGGAAACGGATTTCGACTCTTCCCTGCTACTCGGATATTCTTCAATAACTACTCATATTTGTGTAATGGTCAAGCCTGTATTTTCCTATGGCACCCATGCTTTCCTAGTGGCTGTATCTCTATTCTGGTTATCGTTTTATACTAGCCAATTTGTTGCACAGTGCCTTCGGATTAATTCGTAGAATTTCCACTGTTGCACAAGCTTCGTATTCCTACTATCTATCAATAGAAAGCATAACTCTGTTCGAATAAGAGTGATACCAAAAAATATGGTTTGCTCGAAAATCAAATGAGTCTAAAATTTTAAAATCTATCAAATTGGTTTTTGAGGTTTAAAATACATCGCGGAATGGTGTTATCTTTGTTGGTGTAACGGAAAATCGGTTGACAATTTGCTTCTTCATTGTTCTGTGGCGCGTGGGTTTTGGAACCTTGTTCTCAGTATTGTCAATTATTGTTGGGTGATGCCTGAGAAAGTGGTGAATGTGCTGTGGAGTTGGGAAAGGAAGTTCACTAACCCCTTTGCTAAGTCTATTTGGAGATTTTTACCTGCTTGTATTTGGTGGAGCCTTTGGAGGGAGTGGAACACTAGATGTTTTGATAGTAAGGTTTTATGTTATTTTCTCTTTTCTAGTGGGCTGATGCGTTGAGATGAACCCTTTGTTGATTTTGCTAATTTTCTTAGTTTTCTTGCTTGTTTGTACTAGTGATTTCTGTAACGCCCGGGCCCAAACTCCGTAAAAATAGATTTCCGTATAAAATAAAGCTTTTTCACCATGGATAATCATTTATCTAGGCCCCAATATTTAAAAACTAATTTTGTACAACATCAGCAAAATATTCATAAACCGTAAACGACCCAAAAATATAAATCCGAGCACTAAAATTTACATTAGAATATCTGATATTTCCAATATCGATGAAGATCTCCCAAAATAATACAATATCAAATTCTCCAACATTAATCTCCAAAAATACTCTTACAAAACATGCCTTTGAAACACAAATCTATCTGAAGCTCCTCAAACTTCTCTAATTCTGTCAACTCTGAAAAATATGAGAATAAGGGGTGAGCTACGACTAGCTCAGTAAGTAGTAAGTCAATGAAGGTTGGGGAAAAAACAATTTTATCACAATAACCGAAATCCAGAATAAAACATTGTGAGCCATACCGAATCCAAAATACAAGTTTGTAACAAAAATATCCAAGGGCGCGCAATATAAGGAAATCACCAATGGTCACACAGACCACCAGGCCACAAGGACCTCCAAATATCAGGCCACAAAGACCTCAAAATATTAGGCCACACAGACCTCTAGGCCACAAAGACCTCCAAATACCATGAGGGGTATCAAATTGGCCACACAGACCACAAGGATAAATTGGTCACAAAGACCATAGAGATATATCACCAGCGCAAGGATAATTTTCACAGTATGCTCACCAAACAAGTTATAAATATTTCAATTGATTTTTACGAAAATCTCAACAATCTCTTTTTACCCAAAACTTGTTCAGTTCCCCAAATAATACATCAAAACCATATAAAATACGATGCACGTTCAAAATCTCATTGAAGAACCACTTACCTCAAAAACTTAACCAATCCTTAAAGCTTCTCCAATAATTGACGAACAATCTCTCAGAAACTAGTAGCACCACCTCAATCCAAATTTTGGTCTCTAATAAACATTCTTTGCAACTATTTATTAAACTCAATCTCTGCAACTTTAAAATTCAAACATACATTTATCCATCACTTTTAAATTCAAACATAAGATCTTTATCCATATCTTTCAAATTCAAATATAAGAATAATCTTTATCCATATCTTAACCTTTAAATTCAAACTCAACATAAAATCTATATTCAAACCTTTAAATTCAAATATTGATCACATCTCCTTTAAATTCAAACCCAAGATCAAATATATATTCAAACCTTTAAATTCAAATATAGATCACATCTCCATTTCAACACCTTTAAATTCAAAAATACAATTTAACCTCTATTCAAAAATCAAACACAAGATTAAGTATTATCTCTTCATTTAAAATTCAAATTAATCACTTACACATTTTTCGAGATGGGGTATTACAATTTCGGTATAGTCTCTTGTACTGTCTTCACTTTTTAATAACATTGGCTTGCTTATAAAAAAAAAGTTTAAAATACATCAAAACTTTACTCCTGCCGTGACCCTTCAAATGTGAAAGATTTTAAACTCTTTAGTATAAACATTGCTGTTTTTTCTTCTTCTTCTTCTCTTGCTGTGCTATTTACTTGCCAATACTTTGTGCCTACTTTTGGATCCTTAAGATTTGATGTTTGATGTTAGTCGTAGTGCATAAAGTTGTACCGGGTAACATTGTAAAAGTAGTTCATCCCAAGAAGAAAAGATTTGCATTGACAGTGCCCACCTCAATCCAACTACAACCAGCTTCTTTCCTCACCCCTTTACTCCTCATCAGCTCCCTTACTTCCCTTACATGTCCCCACTTTCCATAGCGTGCATAGATATTGGATAGCATAACATAGACATAATCATCGTTACCCTCCAACTCAATCACCTTTGCAGCTGCCGTCCTTCCAACTTTCAGATCCCCGGAAACCCCACAAGCACCTAGTAAAGCCCTCCAGACCAGTGCACATGACCCAAAACCTAATTCAAATATCATTCTCTCCGCCCTCCCCACCTCTCCCCATTGACCCATAAGCCGGATCAAAGAACAACAATGCTCGGCTGTTGGTTCAATCCCATAATCATCTATCATCGATTCAAAATACAGAATAGCAATCTCCAGTGGCATTCTGCTATGCGAACATGCAGATAAAACATTAAGAAATGTGATCCCATCCGGTTGTAGATCCCTCTCCATTTTAAGCTGCCCAAAAAGTTGGATCACTCTCCCAGAATCACCAACATGTGCAAATCCCGATATCATCGCATTCCACGTTACCAAGTTCTTTCTGGGCAGTGACTGAAATATGATTTCGGCGCTCTTTACCTGCCCACATTTCGAGTACATGTCAATTAGAGCGCTTCCCACAACCGTAGATGAATCCAAACCACATTTTACGGTACAACAATGGATCAATAGTCCCCATGTTAAATCTGAAAGACCAGCAATTCCACTTAAAATAATTGAAAATGTGAACTGATCCATTGCGACATCCTTCGAGTGCATTCTAGAGAAAAAATCCAGAGCTTCTACTGCTCTGTCCCTGTTTACATATCCTGTTATTATCGAGTTCCACGAAGATGAATTTGGACTAGGCATAATTGACATAATCTGAATAGCATCTTCTATGTTACCAAACTGCGCCACACCATTTATCAATTCGTTATACGAGATTGTATCAGGGTTAGGCATCTGCTGCAAAAAGCCAAATGCTTGTTTAAGCCTTTGGTTTCTAGCACTCGATGCTATAACCGTATTCCAAGTAATGGTGTCCTTATCCTTGACCTTTTCAAACATCTGTACTGCATCTTCAACAACGCCGCATTTACCATACATGTCAATCAAGCAATTGGCAACGAAAATGCTACATTCCACACCAGATTTCGCAATCTTGGCGTGGATGGACTTGCCTAGCGGCAGAAAACTCAATTGGCCACAAGCAGCTAAGGTGGCCGTAAATGAAAACGAGTCTGCAGAAACGTCAGACCTGTCCAGCTGAAGAAACAAACGCAATGCCTTTCGAAACTGCCCAGAGTGCACGTATCCAGAGATCAAAGTATTCCACGAAACAACACTCGGTTGAGGTATTCCAGCAAACAATTTGTGGGCTACACTCAATGAGTCAATGCCTATGTAAAAGCTCATAAGTGCACTGGAGAGAAAGACGTTGGAACCAAACCCAGACCGAAAAATGTAGCTGTGGAGCTGCAGGCAAAAAGACTCGTAACCCAGGTGCGTAGAAGCTCTGACCAGGTGAACCAGGGAATGACCATTGGGTTTGGCGCCAGAGTTGATAGTTTGGGATGCCTCAAACAAGGCCAACTCACTGGTGGACCGTGGAGCCACCTTGGGCAAGGGCCGAAATGAGTTTGGCCCACAAGTCATATTCTTCTCCTTCGGCAGTTGCAATCTCATGGTTCTCTTGGACGGTAAAGTTTGCACAAATGAGTTTTGGCAGTAGTGTATAAGGATGTTTCTGTCTTTGTAGGCATTTCTGGATACTCTTAAAGAGGTCTCTTTGCATTGCTTTGCAAATATAGAGCTACGACATTTCGGACTTTTATGTGCAATAGCGAAGCGCTGCGTAAAACGATGAATTTTAAAACAAAAAAGAAAAAGACTTGGGATTTCTTAAAACAAAAAAGTAAAAGGAAAAGAAAGTGGCTCTCGTTTTACAGATGTTTGACGCGAGTATAATTTTTTTTCCCTATTTCTAGACAAAAGGGTGGAATGGAGTATTTAAACCCCTAGCATGACTATATGACTACATAAACTTTCATCAGTTGTAAATTGTTTCGAAGAATTGAAACTAGCAATGTAGGAGTTAGACCGTTACTACAACTCTACAAAAATACAATTGGGCTTGAGACGTGGGTTCGACTCTAAGAACTCCTGTCTGTCTCCTTACTCTTGGAACTAATTTTAAAACCAAGTGAGCCACTGCATAAAAGAAGAAGAAGAAGTCACAACAGATATGTAGTGATGTCAACACAAAAGTTTCTCTAGTCTCAAAAGACAGCCAAGCCTTACTGCTTAATGCAGAATGACGAAGAAGATTCAGGAATTTTGTTACTGTTCTTCAATGTTCTCTGTGGCTGGTTTGGTTGATGGGAAAATATACAGGTAAGTAAGGGAAGAAAGTATGAAATTGAAAATTGTGCAGCAAATAAAAAATTAGGTACATCTTACTAGCATGCCTAGTTCTGGCATGGGAGCATATTGACGTGTTGTGCCTGTTAGGTGTGATCTTTACTGGATCATGTTCCTCATCCTGACCTGCTGCTTTTAGCTTCTAGTAGATGTGGCCTAAGGGACCTGACTTACAGTTGGAAAGCCGTTTGAAAGGGTGTGCCCCATTATAGGGCAATTAGATGATTCAAAAAACAGATGAAGCTTTGGTTCTAACTACTTTTTCTAAACAAATCCAATATTTATTCACCCATTAATTGGGTAAAAAGTAGTGTCAAAGTAAAATCGTGAGTAAGAAAGAAATCTTATTTATCTTTATAAGAAGTACAAAGGGAGCAAAAGAGATACAAAACATTAGAGGGGATGGGAAGAGAGGAAGTTCTCAGTTTAAAATTGGTTTGTTATATTGACATTCAAAGAGAAAATAAATAAAATAGTTGAATCTTACACTATTTAATACTATTTATATAAACTTTTAAACAACATAGACCTTACAATAAGGTCTATTGTGTCTCTTTTTTTAAATTCTACCATATATTTTGGACAAGATATTAAAGAGACTCTCAAACCCTTAGCTAAAGATTAAGAAAGGGCTAAAAATAATTAAATCAGCCCTTTTTTATAATTTAATTTTTATTCTTTTGAATAAATTGTGAGTTCACGCTAAAGAACTAGAGGAAGAGAGAGAGTATTAGGTTATGTTTGGTTTGATTTTGAAAATATTTTTTGTGTTTGTTTTTTTAAAAGTAGTATAGAGAATGATTCTTTTAGGATTGATGAAACATTTATTAAAAGTTTTTAGAGTTTGTAAAAAGTTTGTTAAAAATTATTATAATTTATAAAAAGTTATGAGATAGATAAAATGTATTGAAATTGATAAAAAAATAATTGCGAATTTTTTTTAAAAAAAATTGAGATCAATCCAAACATAGCTTATTATACATTCTCAGACTCGGGAAACGAAGAGCACGTGCTGAAATGAAAACTCGTAATTTGATGCAATTTGGCACCTACATGTTTTCTCCTGCTACCTTTTGGGGAATGAAAGATGTTACCGTGGCAAAACAACAACATGCGATAGCGTACAGTCATCAAGTGCAAAACGTGAACACCTTTTGCTCAAAAGGGGAAAAAAAAAGAAAAAATAGATGTTTATAATCAGTACTCCACCGATTATTTTTATAATTGAACTATTAATTTCAAATATTTTACATTATATATTACTTTTGATAGAAATTAATTTTTTTAATCCACTAAAATTACATATTTTTTACCTTCATAAAATAATCATTACTAAAAAATTTATAGACACAAAATTATCAATCAATATTTAAAAAAAAATTATTTTCTATAAATTAATTAAAGATGTATAGCATCTAAAATTAATAAATTTAATGTGATCAATATAAGATTGTAAAATGTCAAGACTTAATTACCTAAATATATATATATATGGTCACTGTTTCTTTTATACACATCCATACCACGCACGCATCCCTCCACATGTATCATCCCCAAACATCTAACACCTTGACATCATTAATGTTCCTCTGTAATTGAAGAAGATATATATATATATATATGTCAAATGTGGATGGCATTTTTTTTTTCTCTTCGCAAATGTGGACGGGATTGAAATAGGTGGGTTTTGTCATTTGTGTTCCGTTTAAAGCGTTCGAGTCAAATAAAAAATTACTAACTTTGGTTCTTGGAAAGAAAATCAAATTAAATCAACAAGTCGCGTGTAAAATTAATTAAAAATATTATAATATTTTGCCTGACTTATTGATCGGCTGAGAAGAAACACGAAAGGGAGTGATAGACATATATGTGATAGATATTTGCTTGAAATTGACACCGACGTGGCAAACATTACTCCACCAATGAATTGCTAAATGCAAACCCTTAATAAAATAGACTAATTATAGGGTCTCAAACTAAAGTATAAAACCAAAAATTGAAAGTGAAGCAAATTTAGGAACAAGAATTAACGGGGAAGCATAAGAAGGAGAAGTAATCTAGAGGGAGAGCCAGCGGTTGAAGAAAAGCTACCTACCTTCTTCCCCCAGCCTTTCCTCAGATAAGGACAAGAGATATTCTATTTTTTCACGCGAGGGACCGGGAGAGGACTGGTAGAGAAGCCCATGAATGTTAGCTGAGCTCAAACGACCTGAAACGCAGATACGCAAGAAAAGTATACAGAAGCAGCGTAACCCAAAAAAAAAAAAGATAGTACAAAGAGGTAAACCGAAAGGGAGAGGCATGCGGCATGAAGAAGACAACAATACGGGAAAATTAAGCTGCAGAGAAAGGGCGAAGAGGATAAATTCCTTGCAACAGAAAGAGGGATATAGGAAGGAAAGATAGGAATAGTTTTGCAGATATTTGGAGGTCCGAAAGGAGAGAGAAAATATTGAAGAGAATGACGGTGGAGCTGATGAAGACGAATATATTCGGAGATGTGGCACTGGTAGGGGGGTTGATAGGGGTGCAAGTTGTGTATGCAGGGAACTCGGTATTGCTAAGTTATCTTATGTCTTTAGGCCTCAACCCACTAACCATTGTTATCTTCTCTTCCTTTGCCACCTTCCTCGTCCTCTCTCCCATGGCCAGTTATTTTGAAAGGTTTTTGCTCTCTCTCTCTCTCTCTTCCTGAAAAATGCTTGACATGATTTTTCTATTAGCATAAGGAATGCGTATAAAATGGAAGTTTTTACGCATGTAATGCAGGAGCATGTGGCCCAAGAAATTCAGCTTGAAGTTGATAACGCAGCTGCTTTTGATCTCATTGGGAGGGTAAGACAATTTCATCCCTGTTCAACGTCATATTCAAATTGCACTCCCGTTATATATTTTGAACAATGAGCTAGCGTCCGAAGATCTTTTGTTTTTGTTTGGTTTATTAATCCGTTCTCTTTTTGTTTGCTGCAAAGTTGGGGAACAAAGGATTCTCTCCCTGTCTCTTTTTCTTACTTTCCCAAACTCAAAAAGCACCATAATTCACCATCTGGTCGTTAACATCTCGATCGGAGACTTCAATTTTCTGTTATTTTATTTTATTTTTTTATAAATAACTTCAATTTTCTGTTAGTTTCTTCTATTACGTACTCTAGTCTATTCTGTCTTAAAAATTTCTGTGCGGGTGATGTAACTGGCAGCATATCAACCATCTTGACCCTAGAAAAATAAAAGAAAAAAGAAACTCCAGAAAGAACAAGAGCGAAACAAAAGTTCTCATCAGTTAGTCATCAACGTCGGTTCCTCTATAGTCTAGGAGTTCTTGTTGATTAACAAGTCAAGAGACTAATTATAACTTCCACTCATCTTGTGCCGTGTGACGGTACTAGATTAATATTCAAAGTTCGCCCGTTGATGAAGCTAACGCTTCCCATTAGTGCTAATTAAGAAAATCTCCTATTGCGGAGTGAAGGGAAGGCTATCTTTTGAATAGTTATTCCAATTATCAGCTTTATATTATTTTATTTATTTTCGACACCGGCTCCCAATCAACCTTTGTTTAGTAGGAGTACGTACTTGAATAACACTTTCAAGGTGGAGTGTGTGGATGGAATAGCTAAAACATCGTCCTCTTCACCTAACAAAAGAATTTTTCCTGTGTTTGCTTAACGTGAGGCCGACCGAATCGATTGGGCATTTAATATGTAAACTTCAACCCGAAAATAGAAGGAAGTTCAAGTTAGGGTTTAATGATCTTATGACCCGTACATACTCTATTTACTATTATCCCATTTTAAATTAATATCTGTGCAAAATGAAGTCTGATAAAATCCTAAATTTAGTATGCTCGTAGAGTAAGTAAAAAAGATATATTGTATCACTTTAAACTACTATTCTATTTGCGATGTCTTTAGATTCTTCAAACAACTAATTAAAACAAACAAACAAAGAGAGTTAAGTTAGGAAAATTGATGAACATTGTGGTAGAATTCGGAGAATAAACTGTTGTATATATAGCCTTTAGGAGAGTAGAAGGATGCCATTTAGCAGATCTTGTAAGCTGAGGCAGACATGTCATGAGTCTCTTTCAGCCGGCCTCATCTTCATGGGCCTGGCATCTATTACCTTCTACGAATTAGTGGTTCATTCAACTGAGTCGTCCAAACTTTATGAAATGAGTGATCTAATGTTTTGCTCATTTTTCTCAGTATTTTCAACATGCATGAGTGCCAGTGTGCTCTTCTTTTTTCATCCGAGTTCTAGGGCGACTACGTACCCAAGTATACAGATATATATTGATCAATAAAGAACCGGGAAACAACTGTGGTGTCTGATACTTAATTCTCTCTTCATATGTTTGCTTTCCAGTGTGACTTTATTCCAGACTCTTTTTCTGAAGGGGATCAAGCTCACTTCACCAGCAATGGCAACAGCCATGCCAAACCTTGCACCAGCGCTTATCTTTGTCATTGCCTGGACTTTTAGGTAGCTAGTCTACTTCTTCACTTTGGTAAAACAACATTGGAAATGATTTAAAGGGAAACTCCCCAAGCCTCAATGAGGATAATACTTCTACTTTTGCCAACAGCAGTATAATCGGACCCTGTCATTATATATAGTTCATTATTTGTAACATTTCTTTAAAACACGAAAATTGGACTATTTTGCTCTTTTTACATGGGATTTGCGTGGAAAGCGCAAAAGGTTGTACTAAGGATACATTCAAGTAGATGATTTAAGATAATGACTATTTGTTTGCTCTGTGACATAGTATATATTCGCCAATTGCAGGTTAGAGAGAGTGAAACTTAGTTGTTTGTACAGCAAAGTCAAGATTGTAGGTACGTTGCTCTGCGTTGCAGGTGCTCTCACAATGAGCATTATGCACAGCACTGGGGCTCCAGAAAAAGAGGCTCAGCTGTCATCTCCCTCCTTCGACAAAGAAAAGATCATCGGCTGCCTCTACCTCGTCGCCGCAGTTGTTGTTTTATCAAGCAATGTGGTGTTGCAGGTAACTTCAGTTCGGATATATATGGGTCATATTCTCCCTAGAGCTGTTATTGTTGCTCATGCAAAATTCTAGATATGTGGGATACACTAATTCAATTGTTTTTCCTTTAATTTTTTCTTGGCACGGTGAATCGGTGATCGTGATTGACAGGCTACAACATTGACTGATTTTCCTGCACCAGTATCCTTGTGTGCAATAACGTCCTTGATCGGTGCGTTTATAACAGCAGCTGTGCAGTTAGTTCAAGATCACAAAATTGAAACCGGTTGGCCCCTTCTGAGTGTTGGACACTTGATTGGCTATTCTCTAGTGGTAAGTAAACTACTCTCTCCACTTGTGTAATGTTTGCATACAGTTCTTTATATTCATTAAGTTTCGCTAATATGATTATGGCCAAATTGTATTTATCACCCCTGCTTGGTTCCATCTCCAACCACAGCATACTCTGAGATAGGATGAAGGAGCTTGCCTGCAAATTTAGTACAATGAAAAATTATGAGGGGAAATATCAGTAACATGTGAGGTTAATTTGGACTGGAAAAAGTGCCGTTTCTTTCAAGAGAACCACTTCTTGCTTCATTTATCCTTTTCTTAATTTGCCCATGTTTTGTGCAAATTTACTGGCCTCAAGGAGAATCTTAAGTTAAAGAATGTTGAATGCTCATCCATTTATGTAATTCGAAATTTATATACATTTTAATGCACAGGGCGGTATTGTGAATGGAGGATGTGTCAGCTTCAATACATGGGCAATGAAGAAAAGAGGTCCAGTCTTGGTGTCCACGTTTAGCCCCATTAGTACTGTCTGCTCAGTCATTTTCTCTGTGGTTACCTTAGGAGACACCATTAATATTGGGAGGTAAATTAGCTATTACACCGCTTACTGAATGTGTATATGGACCTGTGAGATGGGAATGTGCTCTCAATATCTTATTACTCACCCTGATATTGCAGCTTGGCTGGAATGTTCCTCATGTTCAGTGGCCTTTACTTCGTGCTCTGGGCTAAAGGGAAAGAAGGTTACTATCAGGATGAGTTAGAATGTGAGTTCGATGCAAAGAAGGCTCTGCTAAGTTAATATGTCAGTAGCATGTAGTACTCTTGTTTCCTTGGTAAATATATAAATAAAGAAATGTGAAGTAACCAGAAAGACTAATGGCAGTCCAGTCATGACTTGTTCAAACGTGGCTGTAGTCATACACATTCGTGATTAATGCAAGGAACTATATCTATCGTGACAACATAGAAGTACAAGCTGTGGATTATGTTCTAAAGAGTGAATAAGCTCCATTGTTTTACCTGTTTTTGCCTTACTGTGATGGACACTGCGTGTTTTCTTCACGTGTCTCAAGTACCAACTCTTCATAGAGATGGTAGAGATTGCTTGGCAGGAGGAATGGAGTTGAGCCATGGAGAATTTCGATAATAACTGTTTAGAAAAATACTGCTGAAAGATCTTTTGAAGTTCAACTTGCTAGATTAGTTTGTGATACAGGCAAATGGCCGCTCCCAAGAGCGTCGGGACGAGAGAAGTCGAGCCAAAATGACTGATTGAGCAGAAACTGTCTTAATTGATTTCTGCTAAACTTGTTGGCAGGCAAAGTTATGTAAAGATTTTACTACCTTGATCATCTCTTGTACGCTATACTTTGGGTCTTTGATCAAAATTTCTTGAGGAGGAGGTCTCTAATTCTTTTAAATTCATGGAGGGAGGGGGGTTATAGGCCTTCTGAACTTTACACTCTTGAGGTTAGAAGTCCTCTTGGCCACTAATCTTTATGCCTGATGTCTATGCTATTGGTGTATTCTGTTCTTTTAAGGACGCAGTGTTACCCTCCTCTTGAAATTAACAAATTTGCTAGATTGGTTCTTGATCACGTTTAACACAATGATGGGTATCCTAGTTGTGAGACATGTAGAAAGCATCAGGGTAATAAAGAAATTGACTGGCTATACCAAATTCAACGTACAAATGGAAGTCATAAATGTTCAAATTATCTTAGAAAACGCTTTTGATGCTGACTAGCTTGTGTCTCTCTAAATTGTGTTCCATGGCATTGTATATCCTGGCCCTGTGATTTTTCACCAAAACAAGTTGACATGAAAGTGTTAACTTGAAAATTTTCTATGATCAACTAAATTGGCTTTTTCTCCTTGGTTATGGTCATGGCAAATATGGCTCTGTTGAAGAAATGAAAGGAATATGGTAGGGAGCGGATTCCCTCCGAAGGAGGGATTTCTGAAGGCTACTAAAAGGAATGTGAAGATTAAAAACAAAAAAACAAATCAATGGCTATTATAAGTACACCTCATTTAATGAATAGAAAGACTGAGCCACAAACCCTCTCTAGTCTTTTTTTCATTAAATGATTTGGACATGTATTAACTGTTGATTTTTTTTTTTAATCTTCAATTTTCCTTTGGTAGCCTTCGGAGGGAATCCGTTCCCAATATGGTAAACCGCTTTCTTGGGAATAAAAAAAAGCCAACCGCAGAGATTTTCCTAGGAATTTATTACTTTTTGAAGTTCCTTAATTTGTAGCACATCGCAACTCTTAAAAGGGTCTCCCGGTGGGATAGTGTTTATGTTGGGTCGGCTTGATTTTGCTCTGTTCCACAGACTCAACTAACAGTAGTTTCTAGAGGTTCTTGAATGACGTTCCAACATTTTTGTCTTGTCGATAACAGACCAAACCGAATTCCTAATAACAATGACAACTGGTATTAGTATCGTCATTTTGACATGAGAGTAAGCAGTCTGTCTCTCGGACACGGTCCAAGTCAAGAAGATGACGAGGTAGAGATAGTCAATCCTAATTCTATGTGCAGGCTTAATTTCAAGCAAAAATTGTGTGCGCGATCACAACCAATGTAATTATACCACGTACTTCTAGAAATGGAAGAGTCATTGGTGAAAGGCCATCGGCAACTGGTTCAGGTTCACCAATCAATTGAACCTTCCCTTTGAAACCTGAAGGCCAGTATCAAGTATCAACCCATTATAGGCAAGGGGCTCTGCGTCCCACATCAAAAACCTTTTAGTACGGCCCCACGCGACACCAAAAGAAAGAGCAAAATAGAGCTTTAAGCCAAAACAGAGCAATAAAATAAAAACGCACAAAAAAACCTTCTGGGTCTCTGGCCATATCGAGTTTCTAGGCTTTTAGCCCGTGTTCAATGGTTTTTACTTGATCATCTTTCAAGACTCAGTTTGGGTATTTACTGGAAGGCCTAAATTGTCACAATTGAAGTTAAGGAGCCCTTTCTATGACATACACAGAACGCTTAATTGTTATGGACCTCCTTTTTGGTGAAGCTTTCGTTTTGGTTGGTTCTCGGGGTTGGTCTCGCGTTGTTTTCGAGTGTGATTCCTTAGGCTATGTAATGATGTGCTTCCTCAAGACCCGACCCACTGTTGGGCGATCTTGCCTTTGGTGGAGTTTATCGGGAGTTGCTTAGGGAGGTTTTTGGAATGGAGGATCGCTCGGGTTCCTCAGAGGTAGGTTGTTCAAACCCGATATAGGAGCCCGTTAAGGTCAAAACCGGCACTTACACTGGATAGGCCGGTTTTCAAATATTGACCACCACTACCGTTGAGGGCAATAACTCGTCCTTAGCGATGACGATTCCCGGTTAACTTGAATTTATATTGAGCTATTTTTTTAAAATTTTATACACTTGGCCCAATGTATTTTTTTCTTTTTTTCTTTTAGTCCATTGATCACATATTAATGAAATCCAAAATCAATAAAATTTGAGAACATCTTAAAAAATAAGATGAGAATATAAAGTTCAAACTAATAAAATCTAAAATCTCAATTAACCCAAAGATTTAGTCTAGTTCTATATGATGAGATATGTTAATCCACCCTTCTTCAACTACCGTCTTTTAAATCACAATATTTCCAACAGTTTATGGGCTACAAAATCTGTAATGAGTTTACATCATTTAAGTTTGGCACTACTATGAAAAAGCATCAAATTATCTGCCTTTTGTATTTTCCAGCAAGAAGATCTCCGTTGCTTTTGAATCAGCATAAAAACAAATATATTTAAGTCTCTTTTTTATTATTATTATTATCAAAAGACTGAAGAGGTTTAGACCTAATAAGCCCAAAGGGGTTGTATATGATCAGCTAGTTCAAGCTTTTTTATACGCATTGTAATCTTTCATAGGGAAAACGCGGCAAAAATATAAAAGTCGATCAGGATAAAACCTGCCATTTGGCGTGATCAAAGTCCAGTTCCCCCTAAACGTCACGTTTGTAGGGATTTTGGAGAGGGAGGGGAGGGGGAACAGCGTAAGTTTAGTGTTTTTTTTTTTAAAATGTAAAAGAAAGTTGAGACCACGTAGCCGTTTACATTATTTAAAAAACCCGGTTTATCCGTACACGTAAACTCAGTTTCGGTTAACCTAACAACCAGTAAAACATTCGGATTTTTTTAAAAAGAAGCCATAGGGCACTGATTAAGCCGGATATTGGGAACTCGGTATTTGTATAGGTGGGACTAAATTTTTCCGATTGGACTGAACAACCCTATTTGGAGTAATAAATTGGCTCATTTTTTGCTAAATGGGCTGTTGGTTTGGGTTTTGAGAGTTTTTGTTCGCTTTGAGTTACTCGAGCATATTCGGAGTTGTAATATACTATCATTTTTCTGACTATTTATAACATGGGTTTTTTTAAAGAAAAAAAAAAGTTAACCCTGGAAACAAAAACATGGCAACGGCCAGAAACAGAAAGCAGATAGATCTTTCAAGAGGCACAAATATGTTTAGACATAAGATCGGCTACCAATATCCCATTGCCATTGGTGAATAGTATATCTAGGTTTACTTTAAGTCCAACTTTAGAAAAGCCTGTGATGCATGGGCCATGTTGGTAGGCTGTCTATGTCACGTGGCTAAATTGTGATAACGTGTCCTACTTTGTTCAGAGTTCATCACGGAGCCGGAGCGTGGCTGCTTTTTAGCTACACGAGTTCATTTATTTTGAATAACCTTGAATCCTTGATTTCTCACGGAAGAACTAAAAAAGTCAGCTTCCAAGCGAATTTCCACTCTTGTACAGATTGTATCCAGTGAGTAGGTGTAAGTAACTCAACGGTTGAAATGCAGAGTCATGATCGCACCGAATATGTTCCAGAGCGGGAGATGTTTTGTCTTCTCTATAACACTCCAAATCCTAGCAGTCCAATATCTTCCTCTTCTCCGATCTCTGGCAGTAAGAGGAGCTTCGGTTCCTCCCGTCCTCTCTCCTTTCCCGACACCTTCCTTCGTGCATGTTCTTCTCCCCTTTCTCTTGTTTTTTTTTTCCGATTTTTGCTTGTAGATTTGAATGCTAGATCCTGACTTTTTGCTCATCCTTGGAGGTCACGCATCAACCCACCATCACCAGCTCCTCCCGCCGGTCCCTTCGTCGCATACACCTCACGCTCTTGCCCTTCTTTCTCCTTACACGTGTTATTTTTCGGCGATCTTTGGAGCCGTCGCCCCCTGGTCAACTCCAGCACCTCTGGGCGTTCAGATCTGGTCATTTTTGCTTCATTTCCGGTTGCGCGTGGCTTTCACGCGCCGCCTTACTTGGTGGTCTCCGACCTTTTTTTCAGCCTCTCCTTGTTTTTGAGAGCGTGTTTTTTCGTTTTTCTGTTTAATTCTTTTTTTTGGCCTGTTAGTAGACTTGTTTGTTCCTCTTTAGTTGTAGCGGCCTTGGGGGGACTTTTTCGGCCACTTGTTGGCTTTTTCGGCCTCTTTTTGGCCTTGCCGGCCCCTTTGTGGGCTTTGTTGCGTTTGTCTAGGCTGCCGTTCTTTCCTAGTTCAGTGACTAGCACTCAAATGGTTCAGGTAGCTGTCGTCTACCGTATCCTGTCACTCGCTCTCTCTGCCCAGCATAGAGTATTATATGGTTTATCGACCCTTGTTTGGTCCCACTGGTCCTTTTGCAGCTTAGTTTGCTTGGATCTTTAGTTTTCAATTCTTTATTGTAACTTGTTCCGTGGATTCAATATGCAATATTAGCCTCTCGAAATTAAAAAATAAATAAGAACTCAACAGTTGAAATGACGGATTTTACCCTTTACAAATTGTATTCTGTGAGTGGGCATAAGTTGAAGTTGATTACATGCGAATTAGTTTTTTTTACTTAAATAATAATTGGATTATTAAACAAGTTTATGTGTTGGATAGTTTGTTATTTTGCTCCCAACCTGATCGGTGCATCAGATTTTGTCGAGAAAGCTCTGGCGAAATCAGGCTACCATCAACTTAAGAGACAGACAGCCGTCCCCTCTTTGTTACTTACACATCAAACCCCTAAGATCATTCCTACCCAAAATTTAGCCTGAAAAATTCGTGTTTATGCTGGCCTTTTTGTTGATCGATTGGTGAAGAAAATATGGACCAAAATAATTTTGTTTGCCTTATACATTTATCTTTCTTATACAATAATATCTATATTTTTCTGATGTTCATCAGGTTCTTCTATTAAGTACCATTTTTTTTTCATTGTTCATTAACAAATCGTCATCTTCATAGACGAAGCTGGTCCAAGGCTTCTATAGAATCTTTTATGTTTCTTGGAGGTTTATTTTAGAGAGGGAAGAGACAGGTCCACTCTCCTAGTTCTCTCAAATTAAACCATAGTTGTGGCTCCTACGAAACAACCAATAACTCTCTCATTGGTATCTAGTACTAGTAGTAGCATTCTTTCCCTGCAGATCATATTTTACTCAATTGGTGCTCTATCAATCATTTCCGCTTCTTCAATTATTTGGCTACTCCGCCATGGTTCCGCTGCATCACAAGACTCTTCTTTAGAGGAGTAGTAGGCAGGAGAGACTCTCCTTGCTGAATAACGTAGGACTACGACGGCTTCCTTCCAGCTCTGATTCAACTCCCCTAGGGTATAGGAGGGACCACCTACCAGTAGGGAGAAAAGGGAAATTAAAGAAATTCCAGGCTTCCTAACATTTGATTCATTTCTTAATCTATCGGCCATTATCCTCGGCCTTGTGAAAAATCTAGCATGTGATTTGGGAATTGATACCCGAGCATCAAGCATGCATGCAGTGGTGGGTCCCATTCCAGCCCCTGATCCCAAAATCCTTCCCGAGCAGTGAGTCCCTTATGCTTTCCTCCTTCGAAGATCGCATGCACAGTTAATTGCTGCCTCGATGTCATTCTCTTGAACTTTCGGGGGATAAATATACTTTGCAACTTTGCCCCTTGTCTTTAGGGTCATTTACACTTTGTACCCTGATATTTTATTTTTGATATATTAGACTCATTATCTTCCACATTTTTACAATCTAGACCACGTACCAGATTTTGGCCGTCGAAATTTATGGATTCCATTAAAAATTTACACATTACCCCCTTATCTTTGGAGATATGTACACATTGTTTTCCTTATCTTTGGAGACATTTATAAGTGTGAAGGAAAACCTCACCACTTGAGTTAGCTTTTGGGATTGAGAAGGTCCAAGAACACCCAACACTAGTATCAGAGCTCAGGTTTACCAACAGGTCTCGGACCTAATAGTCCATGGGAGAAACAAGTTGTCTTCACTCAACCCAAGACCCAATGTGTGAGGGAGAGATTGTTAGGGTTAGTCCCACATTGGTTGTGGAAGAGGTTGGTGGTCAATTTATAAGTGTGAGAGAAAGTTTCACCTCTTGAGCTAGCTTTTGGGGTTGAGAAGGCCCAAAACCACCCAACACGGGTATCAAAGCCCATGTTTACCAACAAGTCTCGGACCCAACAATCCATGGAAGAAACGGGTTGAGGTTGTCTCCTCACAACCCAAGGCCCGATGTATGAGAGATATATTGTTGGCCTTAGTCTCACGTCGCTTGTGGAAGAGTTTATAAGTGAGAGGGATTGATGGTCAATTTATAAGTGCGAGAGAAAGTTTCACTTCTTGAGCTAGCTTTTGAGGTTGAAAAGGCCCAAGACCACCCAACATTGGTATCGGAACCTAAGATCACCCAACACTAGTATCGAAACTAACACATATGAGTAGGTTAAGTGGTGGTGGAAGGTTTTTAAGAGTGTGAGTTAAAGTTTAATTTAAGGATTCAAATTATTATTTATGCAAACAATTCGTGACTTAAATGAGAAGCTAGTCAGTGGGTCGACCTCTTCGAAATTTGCTATGACGTTGAACACAACACGTGTGAAAACTGGATCAAGTCCGTCTGAACTCGATACATGTAAATGAGTGACCAATTTTTTTTTTAAAACAAAACAAAAATAGTAGAAACTAATAAGCAAGAATATATACTAACATTCTCCGTAAGATGTTTAATTTGTGTATAACAAACGATCAACTTTCTAATAGAACAAACAACTAAGCTTATTTTCCCACATGGAATTCGGAACTCAGTAGGTAAATGCTGGACGAAAAGTATCTTCTTTTGTCTTGATGACCAGGTTGGCTGCACCATTACTGCTAGGGTGGGGCTCGGCCTCCAATTTGGGTTCGAGATGGGCGGCTAGTATTAATCAAAGAAGCAGTTGTGGGCGGACATTTTGATCGAGTTTATTGTCAAAGAAGTTGGGGGACTAAACAAAGAACTAACATTCACCATACGATTTCAGACTAGTGTGGTCTTATCTCCAAAGTTAAAACCATAACATCCTCATATACTAATTCTACATTTGACCAACATGAAAGATGCGGAAATCTGAAACCATTGTATATGAACCTTTTGACCCTAAACAATAACTTTCGAGTGGTGCTCCAACCGACCTCAAAATGGAATGAGGCAGAAGATGGACAACATTCGTATTCTACCAAACATTAATATTATCAAAATTTTCAATTACAGACGCATGTCTTTAGGAATTAGCTTTTATCTTCATATGAATTAATTAACGTGATAATTTGACAAGCAAAAATTTTAAGAATATTAAATTTATATGAGAAAATTTTGAAATTTTGACTTTTTATAGGAGGTTTGTAAAAAGTTTGTGAAAATTGTTTGATTGTAGAATAATTTTTATTGGAGTTTGTTAAAAATTACGGAGAAAGAAGATTTGATGAATTTTTTTAATGAAAAATTAATGAAGTTTGTTAAAAAGTAAGGAGAGAAAATTTAATAAAAGTTTTTAATGAAACAATTATTGAAGTTGGTGTGAAAAGGTGTTGAAATTTGTGTGAAAATTTTGAAATTTTAATATTTGGTTGTAAAAATTTTGACTTTTTATTTTTTTTAATTTTTTTTAAATTTTCATTATCAATGTTTGAGAAGCAAACAATTTTAATAATTATGAGTTTGTAGGAGAAAAATTTGAAAGTTTAAACTTTTACGGAGTTCGTAAAAGATTGGTGAAAAAGTTTCAAAATGTTTGATTGTAAAATGATTTTTATTCGAATTTGTTAAAAAGTAAGGAGATATAAGATTCTATGTATTTTTTATTATAAAAAGTATTGAATTTTGAATTGAAAAGGTGAACTATGTGAAGATTTTGAGATTTTGACGTTTGGTTGTAAAAATTGAAATTTGTTTCTAACAAAACATCATTATAATTCTTTCTAAATGGAATTGTTTCTAGTACAAGAAATTTTGTGCAAGAATTTATCAGAACCATAAGATAGATATATATCATATATTATCCCACAAAAAGACTGAATAGGGTCATGGGGCCGGGGCCACATAGAATCAACTCACAACTATGTGTATATTGGTTGATCGAAGACATGGTGAATCCTTTCTTGGCTGCATACATTCTAGATAGATTAGGTACAGGATACCAACCTGAATTGTGGGGACTGCACACAGAGTGCCTTTGGCACTTGACAATGAACTTTATATAGACATCTATCTCTTCATCCTTAATGGATTTTCTTTCTCGTAAGATAATTGATGTTATTGTAATTTCCAAACTCTTCTTAGTTCAGTCTGAACAAAAAAACGAAAAACCCCACATTTCTGACATCCGACTTCTCCAATTAAAATTATCCTCCCATTTTGCAAATAGGACAAATCTAGCAGGAACTATGTTTTATAGTGAAAAACCTGAAAGTAATGGAATGGTTTTCCTTTATGTTTTGGGTAAACTTGTAAGTAGTGCTGGAGCTCATGCTTTCTAGTTTCTATAATCCGCCCAAAGAGTCAGCTTCCTTCATCTTTTATATTTGTTCCCTTACTTTGAAAAACAAAAGAAAACCCCTGTCTTGGACCACAGTAAGTCATAAAGTTCCAATGGGACATGTAATACAAGCCAAGCGTTCGTTTGCAACAAGTGAATCATTCTAGGATGGCCAAAAAAAAAATCATTCTATGATCTTTACACATGTCCAATACAGTTGGTCTTCCCACCATAGTTGTCATGTCCCTTCATTACTTTTCAAAAAAATTCGGATTGACTTTTCAACATTAGACTACCTAAGATGGTAACATGAGCTACAAATGTTATGAGACTCTTTTGTGATGTCGGGAGTTTGAGGTTATTGGTTTGGGTATTACGCATGTAGTAATGGAAAGGAAGACATATATAAATTCGACATTTGCTCGATAAAAGTGAAGCTTATGAGTGGTGGTCGCTCAATTTACTATGTTGTGGAACAGTACTCTGATGCAGAGTGAGGAGTTGGTGGCTTTGGCGTTGAGTGTATCAGAAGGCAGAAGAGAGACTGGAGTCTGGAGATGTGTGCTGAAAGCCAAATCAGGAAGCCAGACTAGCCAGTGTGTGTTGCTTGTACTTGTACCTGTTTTACAGCGATATCCTTGTGCGACCACCGGCTCATTTAAAAGTTGCTGGTGGTACCGCTACCACCGTCGAGGATTCTTGATGACTGGACTGTTAGGCAACAAATTCTTTGGTACCACAAAGTTGGACGTAATTATGTGTAGTTTGAGAAGTCTGTACAACTTGAGATTTGCCGTGGCCTTAAATTCAATTCGTGTATATATCGAGTCAGGTCTGAATTTGATGAAGGTGGATAGGTATCTGAATTTCTTTCTTTACTTAAAAAAATGAAAAATAGAAATTTTTTGTATTCTATGCAAATCCCTCAATTCTACGAAATCTAAGATGCCCAAGCTATCCTTTTATATATATATATATATATAACTGAAAGAGGGGGCCTAATTAAGTTACAAATGCGAGACGCTAAATTAATAATTAGTTCAAAAAGCGCAGGAAAACGAAAAAAAAAAAGTTTGAAAGAAGCCTTATCGTCAGAGTTCATCAAACACACGATTCGGCAAGAAAAAATTAATGTGACTCGAAAATGTGAATGTGCGCCCGTGATCACGCGGAAGGAGCACGACAGCACGTTATAGAGCAGTCCAAAAAAAGGCACCGGTCGGCATGCTAAAGCCTCTTGGTACTACAGTTGGCGCTGATAACACCGGCAAAAGCCACAGAATCTTACACCTTTAATTAATCAAAGCAAGCAAAATTAATGTCACTGGCCTGTTGGTTTTGTCTGGTTGGAACGCAACTCTCATCCAAAGAAAAAATCGAAGGGGGGTTGGAGAGAAGACTGGAAAGAGTGAAGAGCTTCAGATTTTCGGTGAAGTTGGAGCTTCTTATGCAGAATTTGAGGAATATTCACTTTGCTCCCCCAGCAAGTTGCTTAACTCAGAGCCCAGAGGGTCCATTTTCATTAAAAGAAATCTTCAACCTTTGGACCATGTACCAGAAAGAAACTGATAGCTTATTAGTTAGGACTTTTTCCTGTTAGAAAATTCGTCTGATGCAGAAGCGACCTATTAGATGAAGTAGACTACAAGGTCGGACGTCATAATTTACAACAAAACCAATGGTGTTCTTGACTTGTATAAGCGAGACACTTATTTGACTTTGGTAACCCGAAATTCACTAATGCACTAAATAAAATAAAAGTAATAAAAATGGCATTGAAGAGAGCACTTCAATTTGCATGCTCAAAGTCGGTTTCTCCATATAGTTTATTCCTTTTGGACCGAACTTCGTTGGTTCCTCTATGAAGGTTGCAACTCATCATGTCAACAGGATGTGAAGAATAAATAAACATTTTCCCAATTATCAAATTAATTCAACTTTAGTGCTATCATAGTAGCTGGTGGAGGAAGTTGGATATGTTGAGGAGCACAATCCGAGTTCACAGAATGAAAATATTTGGCCCCGGCACAAGTTTGAACAAGGAATGCAGATGGAACGGAGGAAGAACTTTGAACAAATGGAAATCAGGCATGTGGGGTTCCTTTGGGGGAGAGAAAGGGGAGAAATAGTGCCCTTTTCGGCTATGGAAACCGGTCATCTCAGTGGATTTGTTAATATGTCCTCAAGCAACAGCAAAAAGTTGGTTAAGGCGTAAAATTCAGTCGGATAAGATCAAATCACTCAAATAAAGAAAAGGTTTGCCCCCAATAGATCCGCCCAACAGATTTTAAATTGAACTCAAATTATTATTTTGGAAAAAATACACTGGAATGGTGGTCTTGGCAATGAGTATCATAGTGTATCTTGGAATATATAGTAGATGATTAAATGTACTAAAAACAGGAAAAGCTGTATAATTGCCTGACTGGCAATTTATGAACATCCAAAAAAGTGGTAAAAGGAAAAGCTTATTGCCCAGATGGGCAAGGTTTGCATGTTACTTGTCCATCTTTCCCCACTCATGATCACACTTCCTCAATTTTTTTCCGCTTTAAAGAATTAGAGAGAAAATATTTATTTTACGCCAAAAACCATATTTTTGGGTCGTGGGTGTCTTTTGGTGGAGGAATGCTTGTCACCTACTCCTTTTAAGTTCCCAATCTCCTTATACTTCTCAAAGTCTCCAAGGGAGAGAGAGAGAGAGGGCGTGTAAAAGCTTTGATCTTTGCTTTCTCTCTGTTAGTCTGTTTCGCTCTGTTCTGTGCCAATGGAGAGGCACAAATGCAAGCTCTGCTTCAGGACTTTTGCTAATGGCAGAGCCTTGGGTGGTCACATGAAGGCTCATTTGGCCACCCTGCCGCTTCCTCCAAAGCCACAGCAGCAACTCGGCTACCTTACCGAGTCAGCCTCTTCTTCGTCTTCTTCATCTGGCGAAGAACTGGAAGAGGAACAAAGCCACGGAGAAGCAGAGGAAAAGTCTTTGGTTTATGTGTTGAGGGAGAATCCCAAGAAAAGTTTCAGACTTGCAGATCCTGAGTTCTCTTTTGCAGTTGATGCTGGGTCTGTGGTCCAGGACAGAGAGAGCGAGACCGAGTCAAAGAACCCAACTCGTCGACGATCCAAGCGAAATCGGAAACCGATTCCGGGTGTAGCGGAGAGTCAGAGTCACAATCAGAACGTGGAACTGAAGAAGCCAAAGTTGAGCAAAGCCAGTTTGGATGAGTCGCCAGAACCGCTGAGTTCCGTGTCTGATACTTCTCCGGAAGAAGATGTGGCCATGTGCCTTATGATACTTTCCAGGGATATATGGAGGAGAAGCAACGAGGAGCGAGATCAAGAACGAGGTAAACTAGCACAAAGATCGGTCGAGGTTAAGGTCAAGGTAAAGGCATCTGAGGAAGTGGATGAGGTCAAAATTAAGAGGGTTCGAGGGAAGCATCGGTGTGAGAAATGTAGTAAAACCTTTCGATCTTATCAAGCTTTGGGTAGTCACAAAACGATTTGCTACAGAGATGAAGCAGGTAATGGTGGTAATGAGAGAATCTTTGAATGCCCATTTTGTGACAAAGTGTTTGGCTCTGGACAAGCTCTGGGTGGTCATAAGCGATCTCATTTGCTGGGTTCTTCAACTACTACTCCTGCAAACGCTAATAATAATGCTGCTGTCGCTGCTGTTACTGCAAGTTCCTTGAAATTTGAGATCAGTGTGATAGATCTCAACTTGCTTCCTCCTGTAGAGGAAGATGATTTTAGTGTCGTCTCCGATGCATAATTCTCTGATCTCAAAGATCCAGTATTATAGCATGCTGCTGCTTCGTCCAATCGGGTAAAAAGGATTTTGTGTAGACGCACTTGCAACATTTCTTCAAGCTTTGTTAGTACATTGATGCTTTCCAAGTTTATGGTCATTCATTCATGGCTGACTACTATTTATATTATTCGTCCAACATGTAGTGGCTACAATTCAGTTCTCTGAATCTTGCTTAGCTTTCTCTCTATGAATTCTAGTGCTCTACCATGGCAAAAAATTCAAGTATCGTAGCTTTGCTTTGTACAACTTCTACTGTTTTCTCAGAGCAAATCCAAACATAGTTTTTCTCTGTGACAACCAATTAGGTGTAGCAACCAAACATTTGTAGAGAAACCCACTTATAATGTCTACCCCATTATGCTGATAAAGTGTTGTTGAGGTTTGCTTGTGGACCAAGAGAAGTTGGTCTTTGAAAGTACCGAAGTGTTCTCAATTCTGTTAGCATGCCCACCTCCTGTTTCTCTGTTCCTCTGCTGTTCAGTAAACTGTCCTATCCTCCAAAGACTTAAAAAACCCTTCTTCTTTTTTGCTGCTGCTCATCATATCTGGCTTTTTTTTAATCTTTTTTGTTTTTATGTCGAGTTTGTTGGTTTTAGCGTGAAGCATAGGATCAATGATTTTGAAGAAGAACCAGGATCTGAAAACTCAAATGACGAAAATGCCCTCAAAGTAGCATCCTATTTGCTTTCTTTTCAGTTGAGAAGTTGGCATATCATATGTGCGACTAAAAGAATAAAAAGATCCAAAATCCCTTCATTTTCTGAACACGAGATTGTGGAATTTTTACTTGCCTTGAAATGAACGAAGTACCCGGGCAAAAAGGATGTGCCACTGCCACGCCCTTTTTAATCGAAGAACCAGTCAGATCTTACATATAATACCTGATAGTAATTATTTAATAAATGCTTTTCCAAATCTGTCATTTTATTAGTCACCCAAAGGGTTTGGCTTTTGGGTTCCTTCCTCTCACGCATTAGAGTTCTTGCTTCACACAAATTGTGCTCAAATTATGCCTAGTGATATGGGCACCCACAGCTTGTAGAAAACTACTTGAAAAGCGGTCGGTCCTCTGCACACAGCATCTTCCATACAATGAATGTTGTGGTGCATCCTTTGATTCCCCTACCTGCCTGCTTGCTTCCTCGCTCGCCTGCCTGCAGATTATGAGTGGATTGCCTATTTGCTTTGGACCAAAACCCAATTGAAAAAAAAATCCCCCTTTCAAAAGATAATAACTATGCTTGGAAAACGCTGTCACTATCTATTCCTTCTTGCTGGCATATCTTTATCTCCATTATTTAATGCCCAAATTAGGCTTTCATACTGATTTCGTAAAGACGTTAACGCATTGCGTGTTTTAGAAGGCAAAAACTGAACATATTTTCTCAGCTAAAATCCGAAATCCACTCGACTATAATTTTTTTTTCCCTAAACTAAAAAATCAAAAGAAATAAAGGAGGCTTAATGGGTAATACGTATTTTACGTTTAGAAAATTATTATTTTTTGGAAACTGCTAGATGATTTTAAAACATATTTCTCTGTTTTTATTTAAAGCTTGGTTGAGGAAAATATAAGCGCATGTCCGTCGTACCAATACAACTCAATATTACTTTTTTTTATACACATCAATATAACTTAACAAATTTTACACGCATGCCAGTAAAACTCAAACATCACCTAAATTTTCATACTATTCTTAAAATTTAACATTTTTTTTTTCAAAACGAATACATCCTAAAATATTTTATCAATAACACTATAGTTTGGATTCTACGTGTCCTCTATCAGAACCGTCGATTGATACATTTTGAGTAAGATTATGATCCTTGAGCATGTTAAGGCAACACTCAGAAGTCAGAAGCTCTAATGTCGTTATCATTAATTACTATTTTCCAAATTATAAATTCAACCAACTACGTTACGACCGATTCTAACCGACACGTTACGACGGATTCTGGAAAAAAAAAAATCAACTATGTCGTTTAAGAATTCTGTTAGTTTTTTTTTGTAGTTTAAGAATTCTGTTTAGTTGATGCATCACCAAACATGCCAGTTGATTACCTGGTGCGGTTTTTTATGTGTCGATTTTTTTTTATTTGTTCTCCACATCCGTTCCATGTAACATGGTAATATTCGTTTTCAACTTTTTTTTTAGTATTCAAATAAATTCACAAAATTACCACCGAACATCTTAAGAATTAAAACACAAACACCAATACAATTTAACACAATCTCCAACAACTTTTTACTTTTTTATTTAACACAACTTTCTCTCTATACTTTTTTCACATCACTTCAATACTTTTTTTATTAAATAATTACATCAAATCATTTATCTCTCCATTTTACACAAATACCTATAAAATACTATTCAATATAAATATTAATGACTTTTCACAAAATTTATAACAGCCCAGGATTCGGAGCGGGATGAAATTGCTGGTGCGGCTGGTTCTATGAGGTGTACGGAGTAGATTGGGGAATTGGTGTTTTCGGTGAAGGGTATAAGGGAGAATTTACATGCGGATTTGGTCAGCGTGGGTTGTGCCACGCTTTATGAAAACTGGGAGCACAGAACTGAACAGGGGATGAAGTGGCAGAACTTTTCGGTAAACTTACGAAGTAGCAGCTCATGGCCTCGGAGAAACGCCAAAGTGGGCCCAAAATTCGCAGGTTTTGCCTTTTCCTACTTTTTTTTTTCATGCAAATTGGAAAAGAATTTCCCTGATTCTAAAAGATAGCTTGAAGTTTGAAATCGTAAGTTAATGCGTGGGTTACCTGTAATTTGACAAATCATATGTTTCTTTTCTCTGCGGCTAAAGCCCGTAATAATTGGAAAGCATATTGCTCAAAAGAGGAAAAGAACAAAGCGGGAAAAAAAAGAAATAATTCCCATGCATCTGGTAAAAAGATGAAAAGAACAAAAAAAGTGGGTAAAGTTCTATCAAACAGATTCGTCGAGTTTCACAAGAAAAATAAATTAAAAAAAAAAACATTTCCATGACAAAATAAGTCAAAGGGATTAACTACTTCATACGTATTAATTAATGGGAGAACATAATTAAAATCTAATTTATCGGACTTGATAAACTATTTTATTCGGATCCCAATGTTTCTGCAGAATGAGATGTGTGGGAATCATACTTGATCGGGTCATTGAATATTAAATAAGAAGGAGATGAAGGGGGTGTTTTTGCAATTCATTAAGGTCTGGCGTCTGCTACTTTGCTTGACTGTAGAGCTATTAAAAGGGTGCAGGCGAGATGAAAGGGGAGGGTCCAACCACAATTGCGTGAAGCTTTGCTACTTTCTACATCTCCTCAGCAAAATTGAATTCATCACCTGCTTCAATTCGATTTTGTGATATAATTTCTCCTAAATTATATCATTTTTTAATTAACATTTTAATCATGATTAAGATGTATGTTTATCTTGCCTTCGAAATCAGTATCTAGATCAATTGATTAGTGAGATAGGGGTGCCAATGCAAGTTAATATCGCTATCTTTGCTCATTTTGGCAGGATAGTGCATTCCACCACACAATATGCTCCATAATTTGTTAATCTTGATGGTAATTTAAGCACTGAATTCTACACTGGATCATTATAGTAAGATTTAATCTCTATTTACTATACAGAAAATTGCAATTAATCTTTATTGCAATCTTTTCCTAATGTAATTTGACAAAATTCAGATCTTTCCCTGTTTGTTGTCTGAACTTAAAAGAGAGAAAAATATAGTATGTATTAAATGTTATAAAAGTTTGGATAATAAATATAGATACGTAGTGTCAGTTTGTTTGCTAGTAAAACTATTATTTTAAGTAAAAAAAAATTTCATTGAAATGTTTTCAACAATTTTTTTTTCAGTATTTGATTATTCTTTTAAAATATTTTTTGATGTTTGACACACTTAATGAATTACGTATTTACATAAAAGGGCTTAACTATTGTACAAGTCTTTTTATTTTACACTTTTGACATTTTAGTCCTCATGTATCGATTTCAACTGTTGGGTTTCTGAATTAAGTTTTTTAGACAAATCGATTTCTCGTCTATTTTCGTTAGCCAATAACGGAATGGTGCTTACGCAGATTTTAGATTTCATCTCAACACTAATAGTAGGATGCCCCATGGCATAAAAAATTTCTCGAAATTTTAATATTTTAATCCCTAAAGTATTAATTTCAATGTGAAGGTCCTTGAGCTACACTTTTGCCATAAAATTAGTCTCAACGGTTTAATTGCTCTTAGCCAACTAAAGGAGAAGTGCACATGTAGCCCGAAAAGAGAAGAATATAAAATTATTATGCAACCTTCAAATTCAATTTTTATTTAAAAGATATTACCTTTTATTTATATATTACTTTTTTAGTTTTAATAATTTTATGGAGGGACATTTTGGTCATTTTACATGTGATTTTAAGAATATATATATATTCTTAGTAAAACAAAACACATAAATGAAAGAAAGTATTTCACAAGAATTTTCGGCACTTTAACTCTTAAATTCCATAAATAAAGTACTTACGCTTGCATAAATTGATTTATCTTCCAACTTGAAATATAGTTTCAATTCAACACACCCCACTTCAAGAACTCTCTACCAAAATTAATATGCTGAAAGATACAACACTAACTAAAATTGTAAACTCCCCTTCAAAAGTTCCTTTGAGAAAAAAATAGTGGATACTTTCATTGCGTTGAGACTTGAGAGAGAGAAAGAGAGGGAGACCGATGTGAAGGAGATGAGAGGAGAGGAATGAAGGGAGATTATTATTTTTTTGTTAAAAAAACGGGCTGGGCTGATTAACGGGCTGGGTTGGGCCTAGGGGGCGGGCTGAGTTTTAGGTGGGCCAAGGGAGCACGCCTTGGGTTAAAAAAAAACTTAGGTGTACAAAATAAATTTGGGGGAGCCAACCAGGGCGGTGGCCCCTGTTCGCCCTCCTCCCTCCGCCAATGGGTTTGAGTAAGGTCAAACACATGTAATATTGAATTGAAATTTAGGTAAAATACATAATCAGATTTCGAACTTATAATTTTTGCTCCAATACCAACTAATTATCTAAAAGTTTAAGTTGATAAAAAAATATCATAAATTTTATTATTTAAATAATATTCTCTATAAAATCATAGAGGGAGCATTTATACTATATATATATATATATATGTATATATCAATCCGAAGTGTCGAGGAATCCCAACAAAGTCTTTGGAAATAACCTATAAACCTAATCCCACCAGGCTAATTTGGCAAATATGATTTGAAACATCACAAAACGCATATGCCAAGCTTGTGACTCAACCATCAGTGCTATATAGATTCACCTCGCTCTTTCTCCTTTTACCTTTGTTCCGAAACGTTAATCTCGCAACTTTTCTTACGAGAGACCCGCGCAACGACTAACAAGCAACCGCGATTCGGTGCGGCCCAATCTGATGTCACGACTCACGACACTCTCACCCGGCCCTCCATTCTAGCACATGATGCTTCAGGGCCTACAACTCCAGCACTCCATAATTATATATCACTCTTCCCCAAACCCTAAAATTGCTGAAATTAATATTCCAACTAGCAACTCCAATGGAATCGGAATATCGAAATCAACAAAACTAAAGGACAAGAACCAAACCAACTGGCAATCACTACTTAAAGGAGGTGCAGGTTGTAGCTGAAACTAATTAATAATCTAATTAGAGCTGGGCGAGGTTTGTGGAAGTCAAATCCTCGTGACCTCTTTTAAGCGGCGCAATATTAGGTTGAAGTTTGGCTTCTATACGTACTTCTGATCTAATGGTCTGGTCCAGGCCGCCGCCGCCACCACCCGTTCGACGTTAATTTCTTCAATAAGAAAAATGCACTTTTCAGGTATCATAAGGGCTGCTGAAAGAGAAGAATTTCCAAGTTTGATACCTGGCCTTGACAGAGTGTCCAGGCAATGAGCTAGCGTGCCAGACACTAATTATTCTGCCAGACACTAATTATAAATAGTTTATTACTGATTATTATAAGAACCAGAGTTCAGGACTGCTTTGTAATAGTACTTTTCGTTGTCATGTGTTCTTTTGGTTTCCTTCTCTTTGAGCCGAGGGAGGATGGGTGAAGGTTAAAAGATAGTACACATGGAAACTGGCGCATGAATCAACACTTTAATAGGTGTGGTTTTTGCCTGATCATTTGGTTCATATTAGGGGGGGAAACTCTGTCGCTAGAGGAATGCTTTCAGCGACACGGAGTTGAACACCGACCCATGCCTTATTTTCCATTTCCACGAGTGCAAAAAGTTAAGCCGACAAAGCTTTTGGTTGCAAAAAGCCGAGCTATTGCGACGATCATTTTTTTTTCTCAGTACTTGTATCTAGTGACGCTGCATTACCGACACTTCTCCACTGTCGCTAGAAGCGATATTGCTTGTAGATATATCGCGTAGATAAAGTACTAAAAAGTCAAAGCCTAAACAGTCAGAAAACGATATGTATAAAGAAAATAATTAATTTTCTCATTCATAATTTCACGCACTACAAAAAAAAAAAAAAAAAGACTTTTAACAATAGTTGGAAAACCGCTGTTAAAGATAAAAAACCGATGTTATAGTTTTAGTAACGGTTTTTTTAGTTATAATATCGATTTTTTAGCAGCAGTTTGAAAAAAAATGCTGCTAAAAGTGTACTCTACAACGACGGTCACAGTGACCACTGCTGTAGAGTACACTTTTAGCAGCGTTTTTGTTAAACGCTGCTAAAAATTTGAAATTTAGTGGCGTTTTGTAAAAAACACTGCTAAAGGTGGTATATAGCGGGGTCAATGACCGCCGCTATAGACCTGGTTTTTTATAGTGACGTCATTCTCACATGTATCTTAATCGGACCATAAAAATACAACCACCATGATGGAGCAACATATATATATAGGATTGACTCTCACACTATAAAAAGAAAATGATCCTTGCCTAACTATATATTAAGACATGAAATCCCAACTATTTGATGGAAGGCTACCTCAAACCACAGCACAAATCGTTGTATTATATACAAATGCATGAATCTCTATCTGTCTTATTATATATATTCTCTTGAGACTTCAAAGAGATGATATTCAGTGTAGAACCTAATTGCTTTGACTGGCCTAATAAAAATTAGGCCACTCATGCCATCCTTTAACTCAAACAATTAACAAATAATAAGAAAAAAGAAAGCAATCCGTGACCGACTGTCATCCTCTGTATACGTTTTGATGGTCCAATGTTAGAAAAATAGACACGATTCTAATTAAATATTATAGATTTATGATAATGAAAACGAGAATATTAAATGAGCTAAGATGCACATATTGTGTTTATTTCTCACGAAATTGAATTAATTTTTATAGCAAAATTGTAGAGGACAATATTGATATGATGCAAAAAGGTCTATGATAATTGCCAATAGATATATAACAACCTAACTAATTAAGGCATAGAGTGTATATACATTGTAAAGGAAGCCGCTGGTAGGCAACCTCAAGCAATATTAGTAACAACTATAGGTATATAAAAACAACACTTAGATAGGATAATTACACTAAGGTTAAATATACTTTGCACCTCCTATGTTTGGAAGTATTGACACATTGTATCCCAATATTTTATTTTTGAGGCATTGAACTCATTATATTATTCCCAATTATTTGCACTCTAGAGTGAAATTAGACGATAATCGTACCGCCTTTGCTATTGCTAAGATATTGAGAGGGGAATTTGCTGGTAAGGACTTCAAGAATGACGGTTCCTAGACAATAAACATCTCCCTAGAGAGATATGTTGGTATTGTATATATTCAGGTGATTTGTAGACAAACATCGTTTGAGATTTAAGGGCGATATGGTAATTTAATAGAGACTGAGGTCACGTGAAAGATACGTATAAATGATTACCGTCTAATTTGACACTTAATTTTACTCTGAGATGTAAATCGTTAAAAAAATAATATAATAAACTCAATATCTAAAAAATAAAACTCGCGGAGATCCTCACATCAATAAATGAGGCTCTTAGGCCAGTAAATCGCTCCTACGTATAATTATACTAAGAACTGACATTGCATGCTTATTTTTGAATAATTTAATGATGGTAGCATGATCATTATTAGTTCGATTGGACTGTATGGATTTTTTTTTTTGACATTTCTGGATATTGATGGTGGAGTTTGGTAAATTGCTAACTTTTTTCTTTCTCTAAGGGAATTACCGAAGGACACCTTTGGAAGATCCTGGGCCTGTTTGTAAGCATGCCAGATCACAACAGATCAACAATAAACAAACTAGAACCAGCTTTTAGGAGAACTAACTGCTTGTTTTATTAAGGAAAAAGGCTAACGTGATTGCGTTGTCAACCCCCAATCTTAACTAACCTAATATGCCTGCAACTTGGTGTAATGAAATTGATAGGGCTCTTAAGAATGTCCGGTGGGGCAATAAACCATAAAAGACTCGGAATTTATCTCTCAAGTTTTGGAGTTCTATTTGTATTCCAAAATATGTTGGAGGGATCGGGTTTAGAGCTACGGCTGATATTAACAAAACATTGATTTCTAAACTGGTTTGGACATTAGCTTCTAACTAGACTAGTCTTTGGACTCAAATTGTTAGGGGTAAGTATCTACAACATTCTTCTTTATGGGAGGTGGAGAGTACCCTGCAAGCTTCTTGGCTTTGGAAGAATGTGCTGAAATGGAGAGATTATGTGCAAGAAGGTGTTTGTCATATGGTTGGTGATGGTGAAAATATTTTGTCTAGGAGGATCCGTGGGTCCCTTCTATACTGGGTTTTAAGCCTTCTTCCAATGTTATTTCTTCTAACCGAGTGAAAGTCTCACGTGTGGCTGACCTTATTGATCAGGATAGTGGCCAATGTAACCGTACTCTGCTATGGTCGGTGTTCTCTCCTTCCTATGCGGCTGAAATCACTAAAATTCATCTTCATGCTCCCTTTTGTAGTGGTTGTTTGGTGTGGAGCCATGAGAAAAATGATCGTTTTTCAGTGAAATCTATTTATAGAGAGATTGTTAGAAGAAGGGAACTTGCTATATCTCCAGTTGTTGGAAGAAATTATGGAAAATGAAGGTTCATGAAAGAATGAAAACTGCTCTTTGGAAGCTTTTGTGGGATGTGATTCCAACTAAAGGTAAAGTCGCAGAAAGAGTTGGTAGTGAGAGTCTAGAGGAAGTATGCTGTATTTTTCTGTGGGATGGAAGTTGAATCGATTAAACATCTGTTGTTAAAGTGTTTTGTGAGTCGTATGATATAGAGCATGTCATCTTGGGCTTTGGATATTAGAGCATTTCAGCACCTATTGATTTCTTCTTGGCTTCAAAATATTATAGAACCTGCACATCTTTCGAAACTACCTCCTCAGGCCCATCATTATTTCTAGATTTATGCATTGGTGGCTTGGGACCTTTTATGGTGGACTAGGAACCAAATTACTCATTATGGTACTTCCCTGGATGTGATGCAGTTGATTTGTAAAATCCAAAAAGTGTCTTTGGATCATCTGTCGGCATGGGCTCATAAGAAGAATTCTTTATTACCCCCACGATGGTCTCCTCCACCTTTTGGAACCTTTAAGATAAATTTTGATGTTGCTTGTAGAGATAATTTTGCAGTTGGAGTAGCTATGATTAAAGACTATAGTGGCAGTGTGGTTGGGGCGTGTGTACATCAGATTTCAGTGAATGACCTGGAAATGGGCGGCACATCTGGGTATTGAAGAAGATCATAGATGTGGAGTTAGGAAGATTATTGTGGAGAGTGATTCTATTGGGGCGATTAACGCTATTAGTCGTTATCCAGAGAGATTGAATTGGCGCAGCTATGGGAGACTTGGAGAAATGTTTGTCAGACTTCGTTATTTTGATTATGTTATTTTTAGTTTGGTTAAACGTTGTGCTAATAAGGAAAAACACCACCTTGCTCGATGAGCTGCCTCTAAGATTATGATTGGAGGCCACCCCGATGTACATGAACATTTTTCTGATCTTTTTTGGATTTTTGTTGGGACTGGTCCCCTTAGTTTATTTATGTTTCTCTTAATAAAGATAGCATTAGTTTTGATTTTAAAAAAAAAAACTAACCTACTAACCTAATACAGCTAATTCCGACAAAGGCCACGGTGGGCTCATAATGGCACCATTGGGACAGCTAGTCCAGATCTAGTAGAATTTTGAACATTTACGTAGATTTGAAAAAGGTGTTCGAAAAGTTTTAAAGATATTTAATTTATATTGAAATTTATAAAAAGTTAGATAGATAATTTGATGTAATTGTTTCATAATAAATATTGGAGTTAAGTGGAAAAGTATGGAGAGATAAGATTTATTAAATTTTTTTTAAAAGATATTGAAATTTGTGTAAAAATTGTTAAAATTTATGTAAAAATTATACTTGTTTGTATATGATTTTTTGAGATTTTGAATATTACTTTTATAAATTTTATTGATTCATTGTATTCTAGAATTCTTTTGCAAACCAACGTATTAAATGTTTTGAAAAATATAAAGTAAAGATATTGATTAATATCATATGATATAGGGACCCCATGTATTACTTGAATTTCACTCTTTTTTATCGCTTCACTAGTTAATTAAGGTATAATATTTAAAATTTAATTTCTGGATAAAATTGAAACCAAGGAATATTACACTGCCAAAAAAAATGTCAACTGAGAATCTATGAAGCAGCAACATATCTGGCGGTAAAACAAAAAATAGAAAAAAATAATAATAATGAAAACACAACCCAAACAGACAAAAAAAAAGAAATAGATGTTAGAAAAGAGAAGAATATAAAAACGTACTACTTGAATTAATAAACGAAGCTCTTGGTGGGTGCGATATTGGGGCTCTCCTCTGCTCTCAGTAACTCTCTTCGATTATCTTTGCATTTCCTCTTCTCGATCTGTAAGTTGTTTTTTGGCTTTATTGAATTGAAGCCGAACGTCTCAAGATATTTGTGCATTTTGCTTGATTTGATCGTTCTATGATGCAACGACCTTAAATACCCTAGATCTTCTTCATTTAAGGTTCGGATATCTGCGATTCCGGGTTAGGTTTTGGGAACCAGTAATTTTGAGGACAAAGTCTGCCTTTTGGCCTTGGATCTCGAGGTTTGGTGAACCTTTCAGCTCGAATTTCGAGGTTTTGCATTGGAGAAATTGTGGTTTTTTGGAAACTTGGGGTAATTGGTGGTGAATTGTGGGAATTTGCGTGGTAGCGAGAGGGATCGTGCAGGGTTAGGGTTTGGTAAATGGCTTCGAATCCTCCATTCCAGGTGGAGGATCAGACGGACGAAGATTTCTTCGACAAACTGGTTGACGATGAGTTCGGGCCCACTACCACCACCGGAACAAACTCCCAATTCACTGATGCCAACGATTCCGACGACGCAAAAGCTTTCGCGAATCTGACAATCGGCGAGACGGAAACTGCATTGGAGAATTCAGTCGGCGGAGGTGGCGAGAATAGCAGCTTCGATTTTGAAGGGAAAGGCGAGAAGGATCTCGTGGGTGGCAGTGCAGAGTCATTGGGTGCTCATGCGGAGGAGAGGAATTCATTAGTTTCATCGAATTCGGTTGGGTGTGATAGTACAACAGAATCGAGTAATGATGGGAGAGGATCCGAATTCATATCTGATGCAACCTTGAGCAAGAGCATTGGATCTGTGGGGTCTGGCGTTAAGGAGGTAGGCTGGAATTCGTTTCACGCGGACTCGGAGCAGAATAGCAATAAAGGGTTCGGATCGTACTCGGATTTTTTCAACGACTTGGGAGGTGATTCCGGTGGTCTACGGGGGGATTTTGGCGACAGCTTGAATAAGGATGCAAAAAGTGTATCGGCCTATGAGGAAGGTGTAGCTGGCGGTGTGAATAACTATGCTAATTATAAAGAGGGTCAAGTTCATGGATCATCTACAGAACAAGATACGAATTTGCAGGATTTAAATAATAGTCAGTCTTGGGAGAATCTCTATCCTGGGTGGAATTATGACACGAATACCGGGCAATGGTATCAAGTGGATAGTTATGATGCTACAACAGCAGTTGGTCATGAATCGAGTGGCGATTGGGGTGTTGATTCTGATGGGAGAACAGAGGTAGCTTATATGCAGCAAGCTGCTCAGTCTGTTCTGGAAACTGCCACACATACTAGCACAACTGAGAGTGTTTCCAACTGGAGTCAGGTTTCGCAAGGGAATAACGGTTACCCAGATCATATGGTTTTTGATCCCCAGTACCCAGGTTGGTATTATGACACAACCGTGCAAGAATGGCGCGCATTGGATGCGTACACTTCGTCCACTGAAGTAATGGCTCAGGACCATGGTCAGCAGCATCGAAATGGTTTTGTTTCCACTGGTAGTTTTAATCAGGATAATAATAGGTCATATGGTGAGAATGTGCAAGCTGACAATTATGGCTTTCAAGGTTTTGGTAACCAAGGCTCAGATGGAAGCTTGGCTGGGGCTTATAGTAATACTTATCAGCAGGATTTACGTGCATGGTCGGCTGAAACTGTTCCAAAGAGAGAGGCTTTTGCTACTTTGGGTGGAAACCAGCAATTGGATAATTCGAATGGTTCTAAGGCTTCTGTAAACTTTAACCAACAAAAGTCTTTCAACTCTTTCGAAGCTGTTTCTTACAATGGAGCAAGTCAGGCTCATAGTAAGGCTAACGGGACTGTTGAATTCAAAAGCTTCATCCCTGATGGAAATTTTGGGCAGCAGTTTAATCCGTCTAATCCTAAGCTAAGTGAACAAACACAATTCTCAAACGATTACTTTGGCAGTCAGAAACATGTAAATATTTCCCAGCAATCTTTTGAAAGTGGCTATCAGACTTCTTATGCTCCCAATGTTGGAAGATCATCTGCTGGGCGTCCTCCCCATCCACTGGTAACTTTCGGGTTTGGTGGAAAACTCATTGTGATGAAAGATAATAGTTCCCTCAGTAGCTCATCTTATGGAAGTCAGGTTGGCCGTTGAATCTCTTTTCCTATACTTTTATGATGTTGCCACGGTATCCCAGGAGATTTTTTTTCCTGGGGATATGTTGATAAGGCAAATTGCTTTATAAGGCTTTTGTTGAGTTATTCTTTTTCTGAATTCCAGTTTCTTACTTCCTCCAAGAGACTTAGCCAAAAGGGAATGTTAGTATCAACATAGGAGATGGCTAATAACCTATGTTTGTTTTGTGTGAAGGATCCCGTGGGAGGCTCAATTTCTGTTATGAACTTGATGGAAGTTTTCATGGGAAACACTGATGCCTCAAACCTTGGATTGGGTGCCTCCGTTTATTTTCATGCTTTGTGCCAACAATCCTTTCCAGGTCCATTGGTTGGTGGGAGTGTTGGGAGTAAAGAGTTGAACAAATGGATCGATGAGAGGATAACAAGCTGTGAATTACCCGACATAGACTATAAAAAGGGTGAAGTATTGAGGTTGCTCCTCTCTTTGCTTAAGATGGCTTGTCAACATTATGGAAAACTTCGATCGCCGTTCGGTGCTGATGCCATTTTAAGGGTAAGTTAAACTTGATCCGTGAATCTTTTATGACAGCAATGTTTGGTATGTATTATATGTCCAACTTTAGTAGACAATCATAATAACTGCAAAGTCGGAGTGTACTTGTTCCTAGCCAGACAATCCTTCAAGATTGACCAATGACCCACAATCTTGCAACTTGTTTGTTGTACATTAGAATTGCGTGTGGTTTGGCCTCTGGAAACTCATATTCTTGGTAACGCTTTCTGAAGTTGAAGACTATTTATCCTGTATTAGTTGGTAACTCATGACCAGCCGTGTATAGTTTAATATAAATACTTGTAGTACTTCCTTGTCAGCTGTAGACTAGAGTCTTCTGGTGGCTAATTGTTTTGGTCCATGATCATCCCTGTAGTATTCTCCACAAGTCTATGGAGTAGTCTCCGTGACATAAATTCCTACCATAGCCCTCCTTCCTGCCGTTTCTTTCGTTCAATGGTATGACGTAGCATTAAAAGCTGAGTTTTGAAGGTCATTTAAGGAGGACATGTAAGAAGACTAGCATTTTCTTTTATTTTGTTGCATCTTTTTAATGCTATAGCCACATGATTGCTAAAAAAATCATTAGGGACAAGGCCATAGACAGGGTTGGATGGTTTAGAAGGATCTATGTTATTAGGATTGCACAGGCACCATGAAGAAAAATATCATTGAATTCATTAATGTAAAACAAAGTTCCTTGAAGTATGAGAATCAAGCTTCAGGGATCTTCAAATGATGTTTCTTTCCCATGTGGTTATTTCAGAACCAGGGATAATTATTGGTTGTTCTTGTTCCGATAGATTTTCATGAATAATTTGAGTTTCTTGTTGTTTAGATAACTTTTCTAATTTGGCTTGCCTCCCTCAGTCGTAGTTTCTCGTAAGCAGGTCCTCACTCATTTTCTTCCAACTTGATTGTATTCTGTAAGAACAATGTGGGATATTATTTATGTGGAATTTCATAATGTTTTTTATTTGTGTTCCAATAGGAGAATGACTCTCCAGAATCTGCAGTTGCTAAACTTTTTGCATCTGTCAAGAAGAATGGTACCCAATTCAATGAGTTTGGTGCTCTTAATCACTGTTTGCAGAAATTGCCTTTTGAAGAACAAATAATGGTATGTGAAAATCACTTTGTTTTTCTCCCCCATTTTCCATGGCCTTTTTGTAATAGATGTTGGGGAAACTTCACAGGCAACGGCTTCTGAGGTACAAAATCTTCTGGTTTCTGGTAGAAAGAGAGAGGCTCTACAATGTGCACAAGAAGGTCACTTGTGGGGACCTGCCCTTGTGCTTGCTTCACAGCTTGGTGATCAGGTTTGTTGTCTATATCAGTCCATTCAGATGCCTGCATTGTGAGGTAGAGAGTTTTGAGCTTCCCTCTTCTCATCTTTTGTTCTTTTCTTTTTGGGGTTGGCGGTTTGGCTTGATGCAGTTCTATGTTGATACTGTGAAGCAAATGGCACTTCGGCAGCTGGTTGCAGGATCACCTCTCCGGACTTTATGCCTTCTAATTGCAGGGCAACCAGCAGATGTTTTTTCTACAGAAACCACTGCTGATCCCGGTCTTCCGGCTGCTGTTAATGTGCGCCAGCAGCCAGCACAGGTGATATATTGATCCCGGAAATTTGTTATAGGTTGTTGTTACATGGTCAATTATTTTATTTTTTCTGTAAGTGATCATATGGTTTAGTATACGGAATCTTGTACCTGAGTATTGTGGAAAAGAAGGCAACACTTGGCAAGGTAGAGGTTTCCTATTAAGGATAAGTTTGAATAGTGCATTTTTTGGGATCACTTTGATATTTCGATTTTGTAGCTAGGGCATCCATATACATTTTACCGAAGCTATCAGGATACATAAAAGCGTTATTCAGAATCCCATGTATACGATCCTCAGGGCTCAATGCCTTGATCCAGCTGTTATCTTGTTGTGATCTTTCTAGTTCTATTGAATTCTTTTCTTAGCATCTATGAGTTGGAACCTCATACCATTCTTTTATGGTAAAACTACAGGTTGGTGCCAATTTTATGCTAGATGACTGGGAGGAAAATTTGGCTGTAATAACTGCAAACAGGACAAAAGATGATGAACTTGTAATTGTTCATCTTGGAGATTGTCTGTGGAAGGAAAAAAGCCAGGTACTACATTGTGTTTGCAATTTGTATCATTTACTGGTTTCTTCTGAACCTAAGATGAGCCCCGTGTCAGATCACTGCTGCACACATATGCTATTTAGTTGCGGAGGCAAACTTTGAATCATACTCAGACAGTGCCAGACTCTGTCTAATTGGAGCTGATCACTGGAAATTTCCTCGAACATATGCTAGTCCAGCGGCTATTCAGGTGCTTTTAGATTCTAGTTAGTGCTCATGGTTGTCTGGTTGTCTCTCTATTGAAATTTTGAGTCTTTTTTTTTGTCTATGCATGCTCTGTTGCTTGAAGCAGGCTTTCTTATGCAAATCTATTAGTTGCTCTGCAGTACTAGTAGTTTCAAGATTGTTTCACCTTATAGGAGAGATGACAGGCTTGAAACTACACATTTCGAGATCCATTTTACATGTGTTTTTTCGTTTTTCATTCGTATCTTGAAAACACCTCTTAGTCTATGCTTTTTATGTTGTATAACCACTGTTATTGCCGGACTGTTTTAAAGTAGTGGCTATATGTACTTATAAAAAAAAAAAAGTAGTGGCTATATGCTTGCTTCACCCTCAGTATTTCTTGTTGTATGGTTTTGATTAACCTGAGCTCAGATGTTCTAGTGATTATCAATGCCGGCATCTTTTTCATTCTCAAGCACTCATCCATTCATTTAGTTTATTATTACGTAGATGACACTTTAGTTAAAATTCCTGCTGAATAACTTGATGGCATTCTACAGAGGACCGAGCTATATGAATATTCCAAGGTGCTTGGGAACTCTCAGTTTATCCTACTACCATTTCAACCGTATAAACTCATATATGCACACATGCTAGCTGAAGTCGGGAAGCTTTCAGATTCCTTGAAGTAAGTACAAATTGTTTCTTACTTATGCTAGTTTTTCCTTCTGGTTTCTTAACATAGAGAGGCTAGTTCAGGTACTGTCAAGTTGTGTTGAAGTCTCTGAAGACTGGTCGAGCACCTGAGGTAGAAACATGGAAACAATTAGTCTTATCTCTCGAGGAGAGGATTCGAACCCATCAACAGGTACGTAGTCCTGTTATTGCATCCTTGCAACTGTGAAGCTATTAGTTCTGATCCTCCAACTGAACATTCTATTTCCAGGGAGGATATACAGCGAATTTGGCCCCTGCCAAATTAGTTGGCAAATTGCTCAACTTTTTTGATAGTACTGCGCATCGGGTTGTTGGCGGTCTACCACCACCTGCACCATCAGCAGCACAAGGAAGTGTTACAGGTAACGAACATTTTCACCAGCCAACTGGCCCTAGGGTATCAACCAGTCAGTCAACAATGGCCATGTCATCGTTAATGCCTTCTGCTTCGATGGAGCCCATAACTGATTGGACAGCTGATGCTAATAGAATGACGATGGCTAATAGAAGTGTTTCAGAGCCAGACTTTGGTAGAACTCCGAGACAGGTATAGAGTCTCCCAGCTTGAGACGAGAGCCTACTCTGTACCTAACTCTTTGTAGTCTGTGGTCTTGTTTAGAAAGAATTCCTGAGATCTTACTGATTTAACAATAGTATCAGGTTGATTCATCGAAAGAGATGACCTCATCAAATGAACAAGGCAAACCTTCGGTTGGGGCATCACGCTTTCCTCGTTTTGGTTTTGGCTCACAGTTATTGCAAAAGACTGTTGGGCTAGTTTTAAGGCCTCGACCTGGCCGACAGGTAGTTTCTTGAAAAATTGTGATCTTTGAGGTTCCTTCCATTCTTCTCGTAATATTTTTTTCTTGCAGAATAGGGTTAAGTTTTTCTTGGTGTCCCTTTTAAATGGTTTTATCTGCATTGCTGCTGAAGGCTAAACTGGGTGAAAAGAACAAATTCTATTATGATGAAAAGCTAAAGAGATGGGTAGAGGAAGGTGCTGAACTCCCAGCTGAAGAAGCTGCCTTGCCGCCGCCGCCACCAACAACTGCATCCTTCCAGAATGGTATATCAGATTACAATTTGAAATCTGCTTTGGGGACTTCAACCAGTCACAGCCCAGATTATAGAACTCCTACTCCCTCAGAACCTACTTCAGGAATCTCACCTATTCCATCGAGCACAAATCAATTTTCAGGTCGGGGAAGGATGGGCGTACGGTCAAGGTATCTTCCATAGATATTTTGGCTTCTTTGTTTTTGTTTGCATGGGTAATTGTTCTGATTTGATAATAAAATATAGTGAGTTCAACCCTGTTGTAAGTTGGTATGGCGGAGCTGTATGTTTCCTTCGAGAGTAACCTTAACAAATGTACATTGGACTTCCCAGTCACACCATACTTTCTAGGAATATCAAGGTTGGGTGATTCAATTTCTTTGGTTAGTGGTAATCTTTTCTTCGTCTGTGGAGGCCTATGAAGCCTATGAAGTACAGCCCCTATCTGAAAGTTAACTACACTGTTCTCCCTTCATCCAACATCGGTTGGAGATCACAAAGTAGTCTTGATACTAGATTGATTGGCTTTTTGACAGGTATGTGGACACCTTTAACCAAGGTGGTGGAAGCGCTGCCAACTTGTTCCAGTCACCTTCTATGCCATCTGTTAAGCCAGCTGTCGCTCCAAGTGCCAAGTTTTTTATTCCCTCCCCACCATCCTCCAGTGAACATGCAATGGAGGCCATAACAGAAAATGGGCAAGAAGAAACAGCAGCAAATGCAGATCCTTCCCTTTCCTTCTCAAATGACTCGTTCCAGTCTCAGATACCATCATCCTCGGTGGCCATGCAGAGGTTCCCAAGCATGGGGAATGTCTCGGGCGAAGGAGTGGTGACAAATGGTTATGCCTCTCTCCCTCACTCACGACGAACAGCTTCCTGGGGTGGAAGCTTCAGTGATCCTTACAACGCTCCCAAACAGGCTGAAATCAAACCTCTAGGGGAGGCACTGGGCATATCCCCTTCAACATCTATGCCTAATGGGCCTTCTCCTATCCGTATGCCAATTAATGGTGGCAGTTATGGGGATGACCTTCATGAAGTGGAACTTTGAGCCAGTGTAGTGAAGATGTATATACCGAAGTTTTGTTCTTTCTGATCAATAGAATACTTGGGACAGTCCTCCTGATGCAAAATGGTGGGTGCTCCGAAGAACCTGGCTCCACTGAAGAAAAAGATTTTGCCCTTTAAAGCCGAAGGTTTCCAGCTTCTCTACCCCACCACATTTGGTGAAATGTATTGGTGCATTTTCTCAATCTTAAGCCTAGATCATTATTTGAATGTGCGGGGGGATTTGCCACCATTTGAGGCTTCAGGAGTCGATACTTCTGTTATAAAGCAAAGATACCCCGCGTCAACACCTCTGTACAGTTCATTTGTTCATTTATTGAGAAACAGAGTCTATCTGGATAGGTAGTCTGAAAGGAGCTTCTCGAGGAAAGAAAAATATTGTATTGCATTGCAAAATAAGGTGCTTTGCTTGTTTATTTGTATGATTTTTAATGTTTTTTTATATAATTAAAACAAATATACGAACTGGATGTCAAAATTTTGTACGTTCTTTTAGATTTTGGATCTCTTTAACGAAGGGTCTAGCTGTTGTAGTTGTAACTGCGTTCATTATTTTTCAAGAAATGGCATTGGCCTTGCGTCTGTGAAACTATCATCTCAAATGTCGAGCTTCAATCATTTGTTGGGACTCCTGCAGGGTGCAAAAATTTCTCTCGACTCCAGGTATTGCTGGAATGGGACAAAAGGTTACCTAATTATCCTACGGCCCACCTGGTTTTGGACCTGATGGATTTGCAGGAACCCGGCAGACCTCAGAGCACGGTTAACGGTTATCCTACAACTGTTTTTGAGTGTAGCCAATTACGGTTTTCGAGATTTTTTCGAGATATTTCTTTGAATTTTTTTCACCAAGGAAGTACAATTTTCTCGGTTGACATGCTCCATAGAAGTTATAAAAAAAACTGCGTAGAAGTTTGAAACATATTGCAACCTCTAGCGTACATGAGAGGTGGGCATTTTACAATAAATTAGGGGTGGACATTTTACCCAAAGACTCGACCGACCCGACCCAAACAGTTTGGATTTATTTTAGTAAATATTTTGTTTTCAGGCTGGGGTATATGTAAACCTGAATCCGATCCCTTTTAATAACCCCACCACCCAAAGCCCTTGACATTCCAGACCCCCAGTTCCCCCACCCTAGCCGTCGACATCTTCCCCTCTGCCCTAGCTCACACCCCACTCGCCGGCCGCCGTCTCTCTGACTGTCTCTCCGTCTCTCTCACTACCCTGCCCCTAGCTCTCTCTCTGTCTCTCTGCCCTAGCTCACTCTCCGTCACAACTCACAACCTCACCTCACCTCACGGTTTTTGAAACAAAACCCTATTATGGCTTAACACTTTTAAGTATAAACCTTGGTGCACTTTGTTACCTTGGTCTATACTTTATTTTTTATTTTCCTAATCATTGTTGATGTCTTTTTTAATTACGTTTCAGATTCTCCATTCTTGAAATAACATGTTATATACTTTAGTTTCTTATTTACTTGGTTGAGTGTTGATTGTGGTTTGTGATATATCTCATGTTTGAAACTCCTTTTCGAGATTACTTTCTGGTGGATACCACTACGCTGACGTTCATGTCTTACCTGAGGTGTAACGAAGTCAGTCCTCTTCAATGAGGGATCTCTTTAATCTCTATCATATTATTACTTTACTTTATTACATAATAGTTAATACTTTATTTCTATGGTATTTAGTCTAAGTGAAGCCAAAGCAATGATCTCGGGTCAATGAAAACCGTGCATCTAGTATGTTGCATAGGTGCATTTGGGGAACAACATTTCAGTAACCTCATTAAGCCGCTCATTCAGGATCTCTGATGTAATTCTCAAAAGAAATGCTTGCTCGGAAGATAATAGATCATCTCTAAAGTCAGTATCTTCACCAATTTCAAAATCTTCTACGGGTTAATTTAGAGAACAATCGAGGGAAGTGAGGTTCTTCTAAGCAAATCCTTGAAAGGATCAACTTCAACCAATCCTCCACAAAACCAACTGTTAAGACACCAAACAGAGAGAAGACAACCAATTTTAGTCCAAACTAATAGAAAAGATTACGAATAAATAAGCACAAATACATAAAAGGAAAAACATCTCCAAATTACCTGCGGAAGCCGTTTGTACAATTTCTTCCACGATAGGCAACCCAAAGTCACTGCAAAGCTCTTTAAACAGTCCCACGCTTCCATCACAAGAAGTATAAATAAATACACGACGGATCACAAGATTCCCGACTTCGGATTCTCGTGAGAAGGACAAATTTGTCCAGAAAAAACAATTCCAAATAGCACGCTGATGTTCATCTCCAGCCAAAGAAACATTTGCAAAAATGCAAACCCATGCGTACAAGTGTACTGTGTACAACCCCACAATCTGGATTGGACAAAACTGCAGTAGACATCAAAACAGTCGAAACAAGAAACAAGACCAACATCATTAATTTGTTCAATAAAAAATATGATTTGCCCGTCGGAGATTCTGAAATTGGTGAAGATACTGACATATCATCTCATATCATCTCTATCACACAAATTTCTCAGGAGCTTTAGAGATGATATGAGAAGGCCACCCCCAGAAGGGTAAGGGAGAGACTGGATCAGCTGAAGTACAGTCGGAAGGATCTTTTTGGAAGTAAGGTCCTTGGGTCCAAGCTCAGTTCTAGAAAATTCTGTAAGATTCTCCAATGCTTTTGGCAAGGAAGGCGAGTTCGAAGCACTGAGCAATGGTAACAGAGTATCTTATGGAAGAGACAAGTCCACCAATGATGCATCCTCGTCCATTACTTCACAACAAATATATCTATTTTGATCTAAAGTCTTTTGGTAACTAATAATGCAACTTTTCCTTAAACCTGGTCAAGAAGCACACAAACATGCATGTTAAAGATATGAACCATCTCCAATCTAGATCTATCAACGCATGCATAGCCATATGAGATAAAAACCATTCATAATAATGCAACATTATCCAATATCTTCATGCTTTTGCATCGAGTCTTATACAAGGTGAAAGATTTTATAATATTCAATGCCAAAAACACACAGGCCCCCAGGCATTTAGCTCCCACTCCTAATCAAACAATTACCAAAAACTCATTGCATCAAACTTCCGCACAAGCCCAATCTCCGCAGTAATTAGTCCAACACTTGACGTAACCCTAATCCGGGGCAAAGTGTGGTTTTGGGAAAAAGATCAGCTCCAAAGTGGAACAAAGTTTTGTGGAGGATTGGTTGAAATTGATCCTTTCAAGGATTTGCTTAAAAGAACCTCACTTCCCTCGATTGTTCTCTAGATTAACCCGTCGGAGATTCTGAAATTGGCGAAGATACTGACTTTAGAGATGATCTTTTCTCTTCAGAACGAGCATTTCTTTTGAGAATTACATCAGAGATCCTGAATGAAAGGCTTAATGAGATTACTGTTACCGAGGATTTTGCTTTTTTTGTTTTTGGGATATTCAAGAGATGTGTTGGGCTTAGAGATTCTATTTTGAGATGCAAATCTAGTCTTCCAACAGTCTCTGATGCAATTGATGCTCTTGGATACTCACTAACCATTTTGAGAGATATTTGTGCCTCTAATAGCATGGGAGGCTCAAAGGAGGAGGTTTCAGTGGATACTGTTGACACGTTACTATGCGCTGGACTCATAGAGTTGCTATTATGCTTGCTCGGCGAGCTTGAGCCCCCAACGATAATAAGAAGAGCTCTCCAACATGGTGAGAAGGAAGATAGAATAAGTTCTTATTCGTCCAAGCCTCTTCTTTACGTGGGATACAGGAGAGATATTGTTGCAGTTATTGGCAATTGTGCATATGGAAGGAAACGTGTACAAGATGGAATCAGACAAAAGAATGGGATTCTTCTGCTCTTACACGTGTGTCACTGACGAAGATAATCCTTTTTTGAGGGAATGGGGCATTTGCTGCGTGAGGAATATTTGGAATGGAATGCAGAAAATCAACAAGCAGTAGCAGAATTGGAGCTTCAAAGATCTGTTGATGTGCCTGAATTAATTGGACTTGTCTTCGGGTGGAGGTGGATCCCAAAACTCGACGTGCAAAGCTTGTAAATGTCTCCTAATGAAGTTAAGGTGATTTAGCCTTCTTTTGAAAACGACTTCTCGAATGCTGCTACCTTAATGCTTTTAGTGCGATTATGTCAACCTTCTTAGCTTAAGGTGGTTTTGCTTCTATAAATCTTGTACAGCAGTCTCCATTGCTCGCGGTACAAAGGCTGTAAGCAACCTGTCCAAATATCTGAGAGCGGAAACAGTCCATATGAGAAGCCTTCTTCTAACTCATCGTTGGATCCTTCAATTCCCCAACAAAAGCTTATCTTTCAATGCCCTCAAATTTGGGTAGTTTGGAATTCTTACCTATGTGATCTTTGAGTCATAATGTACAATTTATCTGGTTTTCAAATGCTTTCCTCACGTGTAAATTTTATCTAAATTCAAATTGGAATTATCGTGATTTTATGGAAACGGAATTTATGAAATACTCTCTTGTTCCGTACTGAAGATAAGTTGTTACCTACTAGTTATTGTTAAATCAACTGGGCCTTCCGAGGAACTAAATAGGCTTTCTTCTTTTCCCAATCCAAGCCCATGTTGGGTAGTTAATATGAGAAAGAAAATCATCGACCCAAAAATAAGAAGGGGGTAATGTTATAGTATGACCTTAATTATATGTAAAAATCAATTTCGTCTTCTTAAATTTTAAGGTTAAATATATTTTACACTCTCCAATTATGGAAGTCTTGACACTTTTCACTTCATTCTATTATTTTTATCACATTGCACCAACCAACTATTGATTTTAGACATTTTGCACCTTCCCTTTAAATTTATTATTTGTACCCTTATGTTTCTAATATTATTAATTCCCGCTCTCTGTTTGAAATGACCCTTAACACATGTAAAATGACTCCTTCAAGATATAATTATTAATATTTTTTAAATAAAAATATAGAAACTCAATTTTAGTAATTTATCTGTTGAATTTATTTTTAAAAATTTTATCTCGTAGGGATATTTAGATCATTTTGTATGACACTCAAATCAAAGGGAGGTGAGAATTAATTGTAATCAAAACATAAGTATTGAAACTTAGGAAACACAATTGATTAACTTATTAAACGAAATTGATTTTGACAGTGTACTATGCATTACCAAAAACAAAAACAAAAAAAAAGTGAGAAAAAGATGTTTGAGCATTTCCTAAAGTGTTCATATGTCCTAGCTAGGGCTGGGCATAAAACCTGTTACCTAACAACCGACCCGTTTCCGACCCAGTTGGTGCTGGCTTATTCGGGTTCGGAGTCGGGTTTGAATTTTTAAAGGAAGAAAATCAATTTTCGAGTTCGGGTATGATACAAAACTCGTAACAAAACCCGAACCCGACCCAAATGAAATTAAACAACATTCGAATTCCATTTCTACCCTTATCGAAAACCCTTGCGACCCCCCTCCCCTGGTCGAGTTCTTCTCTCCCCTTTCCCTCAGGCCTCAGCAGTGCCCTGTTCCCTCTTTGGCCTCTCACTCCACAACCCACTCCTCTTCGGCCACAGTATCTCAATCTCTCTCAGTCTCTCTGCTCTGCCCTATTCTCAGCCTCACCTCACGGCAAAAAGATCAAGGACCATTTGTGTTCATGCAAAAGCTTCAGTTACCTCGATGCTTACCTGCTACCTCCACCACCGTTCTCTTCTCTTCTCTTCTCTTCGCCTTTGATGTTTCTCGATCAGATTTGAGTATTGAATGAGAGAAAGGAAGATGTTTGGAAATTTGGATTTATTTGGCTTCGTTTTCTTTTATGGTCTTGGTACATTATATAAAAATAATTGTTGATGTACAAAGGTATGATCGAAAAAGGAGGGGAAAAGAACGGGGGCAGGGGTAACCAGAATAAAATGAGGCGAGAAAGAGGCAGGGAAAGGACAGGTAAATAGAAATTCAAGAATCTGAAAGAAAAAGGAAAAGGAAAATAAAAGAAACGAAAATTTGCCATTAGAACTCAGCCGAACCGGGTGTCCTTGGGAAAGGAATTGCATCTCTAATATTCTCTATTCCAGTTGCGAATTGCACAAGCCTTTCGAAGCCCAGTCCAAATCCCGCATGAGGAACTGGCATACAAGAAACAAGAAATAGCGAAATAATGACTTGGTTCAACCAAGAAAGCATGAAATAATTACTTGGTTAATAAATACTGGCATACATTTTTTTCTATAGCTTCTCCTTCCTACTCATATCTATCATCTATCCAATACCTATTCAATCTGTCGATACAATTCCAAGTTTACTTTTTAGTTGAGATTGGTATATCGCGCGCCTCATGAAATCGTAATAAGGGGCTAAATGAAAAGAAAATGAAGCTGCACATAGGGACTACCTTGGATGCAGGTCTAGAGCAAAGTGAAAAACATTCTCGTACGTGTTTTACTCATGCTTTCCACCTCCACTTTTTTTCTATGGCCACCCATCAGAATTGCTTTCCAAATCCACTTCAATCTCAGATCTTAACATTGCAGGCCTTCTAAACTACTTACTTTGCATTGACAATCCATGAGCAAGTACACCTTTCTCAGATTAGAAAAATAAAAATAAATAGTGTTATGACTTCTCTCTAGAAGACTAGAACCTTCAGCCCCCCCCCCCCCCCCCCCCTTTCTCTTCACACTAGATCCAGTCCCTCCACTCTGATCTGGGCACAACCTCCTGTGGCCGGGATCTGTGCAGATCTCCCTTGGTTTGGTTTTTTCCATTTAATGCTTTTCTCAGAAGTCACAAACTTAAGAGACATCCTTAATTTGAAACAGAAATTCCTGACCTGAACCATAACGACGCAAATCAAGATACCACCAGTAGCTATCTTTATTCAGCTTCAGGTCATCTAAACGTGCTTCGAGATTTTCAAGCCTTTCTTCTCTTTGGCTTCCACCAATAAGCTCACCAACCTGACAAAGGAACTCAAAAACAATAACATTCCTGAAATTAACAAAATTACTATGAAAGGGTCAAAGACACCAAGGCATGCAATAAGATCATTAAATTTTACCTGTCCAGTATGAACAGTAGAAAGTAAAAACGATTGCTACATGGCATGACATAAAGCATGCCTCACCTAGCTATTACTGACAGGTCTTGACCACATTGCTCTATGTATACCACAGGAATTCTTGGGCATTTACTTTCACTGTCATTTTTTATTGACTCCAAATATAGCATTTTCGTACACAGACAAGTAAACACACTAGATAGGTGGGGAATAATAGTAAGCAAGACACCTATATAAAGCCTGTTTTCACCTTTGATGTACTAACATTAAATGCTAATGTCTTTTAGAATGCTTTCTTGTTTGATAAGAGAAACCGAGAAATCTTCTACAAGTTCAAAATAAATAAATAAAATTGAAAAACAAGAGATGATTTTCAGACTTGTGCTTCTCAATTTGATGATTTTAGGACACACTCCGTGATTCTGAGATTCTGAAATCAGGAACCCATTGAAGAAATCCATCTGCTAGATAATGAAAAATGCTGGAGTGGACAAATCAATGATATTTATGTGGACAAACACATCAGACACGAGTGTCTCCCATTGGAAACATATCCAAAAAAAACCTTCAAAAAAACTTTAAAACCACAAAATAAGCAAAACAAAAGTCTTTCCGTTGATGGGAATTCCCCCTCCATTGGGTGAGTCAAGACGGAAGATCTTCATCACTGTGGTGCCCCCCCCCCCCCCCACTGAAAGACTTGAGTTTTTTTTTTCTGTTTTTCATTTTTCCTTAAATGTGAAAGATACTGTCTGATGTGTCTATCCGTGTCATTATGACTTGTCCATGTCGACATTTTTCTTCGCCTATTTGACGGATTTCAATCTCAGCATGTCCTGAAGTACAGATCCTTAAAAAATCAAATTGGATATACAGATCCCAAATTCAAAAACAGAGAGCATAGGTCCCTTATTTTCTGATTTTACCAAAAATCTAAAAGCATATATTGCATTCAGAAACTATATCAACTATATTTCTACAAAAGAGAAAATCAATTCACAAGATCCTATACTTAATAAAGAACTCCTCGTACCCCTTTTTTCCTGTCAAATGGAGTCCATAAACCTTCTAACAAAATGAATACCATACCATCGCATGAGCTCAAATTTTCAATTATCTATTAAAAGTCCTACAAGGTCTGTTATCGAATTTGTATGCTTCTCAGTAGAGTTACCAGATTTTTTTAAAAAAAATCTGGTTACATGCAACACAGAGATGGAGGCGGTGAAGCGCTGAAATTAGAGAACTGTACCAGGGTGAGAGTGAGAGAAAGGGCATTCCATTTAGCATACTCATTTACAAGCATTTTTCTTCTTAAAGGGGTTTCTGTTTCACTAACCTAAATGTCTAAAGAGGCTGTTGTTCATAGATTCAAAGCCTGATTGACTAGTACTCCTTAAGAAGCACTAATAAGCTGCCAGTTTCATACACTGGATCTAACTTTTTTTTTTTTTTTGACAAGTAAGACAATATTATTAGGAAAAAAGGGCACCAGTACAAGGGGCTATACCGAAGCCTTTAGTTCATACAAGCAAGAAAACTGAGAAAATCATCTAAATCAACAAAGGGACCATTTAACCAAGCGTTAGCCCAACAAAATAGGGAGTATAACAAAAAACCCTGCAGCCTAACTATAGAACAAGAACGACTCTCAAAGCATCTGTTGTTCCGCTCCCTCCAAAGGTTCCACCAAATACACGCAGGAATCATCCACCAAATAGCCTTAGCGAAAGGGTGAGAGAATTTCCTATCCCAGCTCCACATCACCTGCATCACCGTCGCCGGCATCACCCAACTGTAATTAACAATACTGAGAATATGGTTCCACAGCCCTCTAGCTATGGTGCAATGAAGAAGCAGATGAGCAACCGACTCTCCATCACCCTGACAAAGATAACACCAGTCAGCCATATACAATCCCCGTCTCCGAAGATTATCAGTAGTAAGGAGCCGCCCGAGCGTAGCCTCCCAAACAAAAAAGGATACTCTAGAGGGACATCTCGACCTCCACACGCCCTTCCACGGGAAAGGCACATCATGACCATCAGCAATACAGGTATACATGGATCTCACCGAAAACCTCCCGTCCCTATCCTCCTTCCAACACATAGAGTCATCCACGCCTCTCCTAATAACCACCCCATACAAAAGGGAATAAAAAGCCGAAAGGATCTAACTTATTAACAACAGTAGAAATGGCAAGAGGAATCTAAAGATTACCCGAGGAACCAACACATCCATTGCTGCAACGGTCCTTCCATCATCATTTTGCCGCATGTAAAATGCTTTAATATCCTGATATTGTACATCCAATAACTCCAATATGTCAGATACAACTAAAGAAGTAAACTTCAGCACACCTTTTGCTTTCTTCATTTTAAATTTAAAGGCAAGAGTGGAAGAAGGAAAGGAGCTAATGCCTTGGGATAGTCTCTGATTATAACAGGGCATCCAGCAAATGCCTCTTCAGTTATATAACGTTCATGCTCACTCTGCAAATCACATCCCCACTTCACCTACAAATGGGAGGAAAAAGAAAGGCTTTAAAATGAAAGACCATTCTAGAATGCAGATAAAGCATTGTGAAGACCACATAATTCTAGACAACTGATATATGGGAGAGGCCATTACACAACTATGGCTTATAAATATATACCTTGCGTATACTCCACTAATACAAACTAAAGGCTATCCTTCTGTCCATCGCACTAAAATAATTAACTTCTTCCCAAATATCAGAGCTGGATAGAGATCCTCTCCAATTTTCTGTTCAAATTGGATAGTCCATTTCAGAGAGAGAACGACACAACATGTGGGACCTACAACATTCACAACATTCAATGATGCATGAATTAATTATTGAGCAATGTGGACCTTATAGCATTCAATGCATACTGGTGATGTTTGATTGTAAAAATATTAGGGTGTTAAAAATGTTGGGGTGTTGGAGTTGATGAAAAAGTGAAGAGAGATGATTTAAATGAATTTTTTATATTTATTTGGAGTGAAAAGTGATGATTTGATAGGGAGAGAGAATTTTGGGGAGTTATTTTATTGGGGTGAAAATTTTATAGGGTGGAATTTTTGGGTGTCAAACATCCCCACTATGTCTTTCTTTTATGAATTGGACCATCCAATTCGGTCAACAAATTGAAGAAAATCCTGATCCATCGGAATTTGCCTATCATCTTTCTTAACTTGTTTGACATATGCATTGAGCAGAGTAATACATGTTAGAAAGTACAATCCAACAATGAAATTCTTACTACAATAAATTAAGCCACACGATCCAAGACGAAGAGCAACTTTGGTTGAAACTTGAAAGCATAATTCCATGAAAAACGTTCTTTAGTTATTATTTCATGTTTTGTTGATAAAAACTATCCAACCAAAAAAAAAAAAAGATGAGATGGTCAAAATTTGGGAATTATTCCAAATATTAGCACAAATACTTCAGCAGAAGGACCAACTCACCTGGTTAAACTATCCACTAAATTACAAAAAAAAAACAGATAAGCTGGTCAGACTTTGGAAGTGTTCCAATGTTAGCACAAGTACTTCAAGTGGAAAGGAACAAATCACCTGGTACTAATGACCACACTCTCCAATTTACTCAACACATTACTGTGATTGCGTAGGAATAGCCAATGCACAAAACATAAGAGTGAGATACGGCTAGGCCACACACTTTATTGAGAAGAAGAACAGCAGAACGCTATACTTATGATAAAATGAGATTTTGATATTTTTACATTTATCCTGACAAATGCATCTCAGAGCAAAATTTTGAAGCCATTATAATCAAGACCCTCCGGATACCAACACACACACACACACACAGAGTTAAGTGACTATGATAATGTTTACAGAGAAGTAAAAAGTAGTACCGGGAATTCAAACTTCTTCTTTGCTTTTAGTAGAAGTTCAATTGCATCAGTATAAGTCATCTGCACAAAGTTCTTTTTGGCCACATCCTGTTGATTGGGGCAAAAAATATATTTGCAAAAAATCAGCATAGATGGTAATGTTTATAAAGAACATTGAAAAAAAAATGCACAGAGAAGGGGCGTTGGGGGAAGGTACAAAAGAATTAAATGGACAACAGCAAAGACTAGGGATAAGTTACGCTGAACGGTCATACACTCAATCGATCAACGATTCCTTTCTCAAACCAAGTATTGAAGAAGTCCATATCTTCCTTGCAATTATCGAGGACATAACTCACCTTCAAACATAGAGTCGTATGTTACTCTAGAAGTCCAACAATAAACATACTAAGCAAGAACTGTAATACGTTCACATGCATGAGCTTGCCAGAATACAGTCTAATGATGGTGTTGAATTCACAATGGTTATGAGGGATAACATACTACATACTGGAGATAGGCAGTTGCACAGCTCATGTCATCATTCAGATCAGCAAACGCGAGTTCTGGCTCAATCATCTTAAGCAAAGAGAAAAAAAATTCCAATGATATTCTGGAACAGAATAGAAAAGGAGGAGGCACTATACTGGGTAAGAGACACTGGAACCAGAAGAACAAAGCAAACATACCCAAAATTCAGCCAAGTGCCTAGAAGTGTTAGAATTTTCTGCTCAAAATGTGGGACCAAATGTATACACCTGGCAAAAGTTAATTGTCAAATGAAAGATACAAAATTTTCTTTTATAGCCAAATTAATGCTGAAAACGAGGACAAACATCATAGGAAAAGATTTACATCAGAAAGAGCAGTAGCATATGTTTCAGCATTGAGTTGGCCTGAGACAGTCAAGAATGCGGGTTTCCCAAAAAAATCCTGAAAACAAAATCATAACAAAATAACAATAACATCAGTGGCAATTAGCAGGACTACAAGCTAGCTCAGAACACTTTCCCATGTGACTAGTGTAGTCACAATGTCCAAAATACCAATAGACAAGATCTTCAAAACGAAAAAACCTCTTAACCACAAAAGAATTATAAAATCACAATATAAAATAATGACTCAAGCATGATATTATAAAGTGATTAACACATGTAGCACTACTATGAATTGAAAATCATATGCAAAACCAGAGTTAATTTGCTCTGTTGTAACTTAAAAATTGGAAATGAATCTGACTAACCTGTGACCAGTCAATTAACCCATCCTTGGTCTTTGGAATGGCATCCACAGGAGAATCAACAGCTTCTCCAGAGCCTGGTATCTGTCAATTGGGGAATGAACTTTAGTATGGAACCATAAGGAGGCCCAACATCACACTTAAATGCTCTAGTAGCATTACAAGACAACATAATATTCAGAATGGGAAAATTTTCATTTTGACAAACATGCATAATGTTTGTACCTACAAGAAGAAACACAACGGTGAGGGCAGAGCAAGAAGAGCTGAACTTACAGGTAAAATTTTACTTTTTCAGCTCGGTGAACAACATAAAGTTCTATCTTTGAACCAAATATGTAGTACCTTCCCAGACATTTGACATTAGATAGAAGAAGCTGTTTTAAGCCACAATGCATACCAAGGTAGTCACACAGAACTGTTCACCCGCTCCTTCACAATCCGAGGCCGTTACAATAGGACTTGAGACCCAAACAAATCCATTTTCTTGGAAAAATTTGTGTGTAGCAAAGGCCAATGCGTTCCTTACCCTCGCAACCTATAACCATCATGCACAATCAAGCAAGAGAAGATCAATCATAAGAAAAAGGAGCATATTAGTGTCCTGAAGGAAAATCACCCCGGAAATATAGTCCTTGTTTCCCTACAGATTTTGAGACAATTTTAAAACTTCTCAAAACCCAATATTCCATGCAAACCACTTTTTCTGAAAAAGATTTCCCAAACCATTTTTACTAGATTTCTGAGTTCCCTCAAACCCCCCCCCCCTCTCTCTCCCACCCAAAAAAAAAACTTCTCATGCCACACTCACTTTCATGAAACCCATTAAAAAAACATCTCAATAACTTCATTGAACCAACATTTCATCCTATCTACCCACATTTACAAAACCTAGAGGCAAAAACTCAACTCAAAAACTTTATCCAAATGAATTTTCCCCTTATCTACCCACATGACACCCTAAAAAATCCATGTCAAAACTTTTTTCCGTGATAAGTAAAAGACAGAAAAGTTGTCACTAAAAACATAACCGTGAGCATTTGCTGCATAATACCTCACTATGATAAATAAGAAGAAGAATCGTACCGCACCAAAAGTGTTTGTTCTTGGACGCAGGTGAGCTTTTGTCCTCAAAAATTCCCTGCTGACCCTTTTCTTTTGGATTGGATAGGAAGGATCGCTCTTCCCAAGCTACAGACAGGACATTCAAAATCAATAGACTTAACTAAATGAAAGAGAGCCGCTCGAAGTATGCGATTTAGTTGACATGCAGGTTGAGCACACATATAATAGGGCGTGAAAGTCCTACAATACCTTATACCCTTGCTCCCGTTCATTCTAAACCAGAGTAGTTTAAAGACGGGCACATCTTATCTTCTCCTCTCTTTATTTAAGGCTTACATTAAAAGTCTTCCTCTTGATTTGGGGGAGATTGCTTGTTTCAGGGTAACAATTTTGAGGCTTGGCCTTCGGAGATCCAATCAACTACGTTCAAATACATCAAACTGTGACCGTAAAGAAGACCAGTTTTGTACATGAAAATTGTGGTCTGTTTTCCTTTCTTTCATTTTCTTTTGGGTACGTGAACAGTTGACTCTAACTTCATTGGAAGGCATGAAGTTCATCGTGATGTCTACATGTCATATGACATGAGGCTCTAAGACATGTAAAAGTGTGAGCTGAGGTCCATGCCATCCTTTCTCTCTTCTGGTTCTTTTCACAAACACAAAACACAGGCACAGGCACCCATATACATGTAATATCAATACAATAAATTAATTTGCCAGCTAGTGCAGATTTCTTAAGTGAACTGTGAAAGCAGCAAATCTGCGTCATTGAAGTCTATGTAGTAGCATTGCGTCACAAATCACGAAAGTGCAGCAATGAACCTGTTAAAGAAGAATGTCAAGAAATACTCACCACTACAATTTTCTTGACCTTCAATTCGACCTTTTGCTTTGAACCTTGGCTGACCACCACGATCCCTTGCACCCATATTGATGCACCAGTTGCAATTGAACCAGCTTCCACCTATCAATTAATTCCAGAGCTTGAAACAAAACACATTGAAAGCTAGATATGCCCAGGTAGGAAACAATTGTCAACATAAGATATAACATACGGATGCAACTACACTCTTATACTCAAAGAATCTTAACAGAAAACATAAATACATATTTTGAATGTTATACAGTTGCGCAACAGATAGATGGTTCTGTATTATAATAGCTGTCTTAGCCTAACAGCAAAAGCAGTTTCAAATGCATAGAGGCTTTGAAAACCTAAGTCTTATTGGACAGACACACAAGTCAAATCTTTTCATGCCGGTACACCACTCACATATATCTTTAGATGTCATCTGATACATCTTACAACTTTCACGTTAAAAAGGAAAAAACACCTTTTGCTCCTAGTGATAGCTACCTGATCATAACCTTCAGCATCTGAGTCCATAACGCATTGCATATTTGAGAGGCAGGAACCATCATTGACCTAAGCATTAAACAAGCACACCTCAATACGGTAAGAAGTCTGGAACCAAAATGCAAGAGAGAGTGACAAAATCCTTATTTTGATTTCTTATTACGTATGAAAAATAGGCAGGAATTTATATGTGATTTTCCATTATAATTGCAATCCCACGCTTCGTTAAGCTTATGAGACAATGGTGCAAAAGAGAAGGACAAAAATAAATGTCTTCTTTTAGAGAAAATGAACTCAACTAATATAGGTGCAGTTGACTGAACTTTACAATCTGATTTAAGTGTCGGTTTCTATATAGTTTAGTACATTTTCTCGGAAACCAAACTGACCCGGTATCTACAAACAATTATACAGTGGCACGGTGACTGTTACCTCAATGAATGTAACGCTGCTTTGAACCCAAAGAGTCCGAACCCAGCCCATCACGACCAGGGTATGCCCCAACCGACCCAACCCTTCGTCGGGCCCGTCCTTTATATCCACAATCCGCAGCTTCTTCCTGAATTCCCCAATTTTCTCCCCCACCTCACCCCTCCACTTGTCAGCAAATTCCGGTTTCGTCGTCTCCACGGCCTCTCCGGATTGGAAAGCTCCGGAAATAACCGAACAGAAGCATCATAGAGATGTACGGGTAGGGCCGCGCCAAAGTGGGGGACTGACCGGTGAAGAAAAGGCGGGAAAATGAGCGGTTTCTTTGTGATTTCGGAAGAATTGGGGAGGAAGCTAGGCCTTGGACTTCGTTTGTTGTAGAGGGAGAGGTAGCGAAGGGCCGCAGACGATTTAAGGCGGAGAGGAGTGGCCGGCGCTATAGCAGCAGCCATTGCTTTCTTTTTTTTCTCTTGTTCTTCCTATTCTCAAGTAGTCTTACTACTGGCCATCGTGGCCACCGGGGATATAAAAAGCACGTTACGGACAAGCTCATATCCGTTTTTTTTTTTCCCTTTGATTTTTTACAGATAGGTTTATCAACCTTCTTTATTTATTTATTTTCTTTTTCAATTTAGGTTTACCACTTATTTTTATTATTTGCATTATACTTTTTTTTACGATTCAGACATCACAAAATACACGTATTCTAATACAACACTTCATTACTTTTTTTATAAACATCAATCTCTTTTAAAAGTTTTGCACGCATTTTAATACAACTTTAACATCACCTAAATATTCACAATTTTATTATAATCTTACAAATTTCTGATTTTCGTTCAGAATTGAATTGTACTTGGTTATCCTTTAATTTTTTATTATCTTTTATTAGCAAGTCCTTTTAACAAAACAAAAATTCACCATTTTGACGTGGCCAGACCTTTTTTTTAAAAAAAAATTGTTTTTTTTTTTAATCACAATTATTTATATTTCCTAAACAAGAGCGAGCAAACCAAGGATAGAACAACGAAAATATCGTAGTCCATGACCAGCTCAGCAAATTCAATGGCCTTCCATCACATATATGACATTAAATATTGTAAGTTCCTATCCCTGTTGACCTTTATATCTTCTAAGAGGCTTACATAAAATGTTAAGGCAAAGGAAAATTTCGCCCCAAAATTTATGGTAATTACATTTAAACGTATGCTAATGTTGTTCAAAATTCATTCAAGACTTACTACTATGGTCATGTGGTCGACTTAACAGTTTAGACTGTTGACGGGAAAAGTCATTTTTTGGTGACAGAATTTATCTCGTCTCCCTTTCTTCGAGTCTTTGACGAAGGCCCTTATTACGTTGGCTTTGTGGTGTTTGCGAACGCAAAAACGACGACGATTCCTTAGTTCTAAAGTATCCTTTTTATTTTGGCAAGTCTTGTATAAGTATCCAATTCTAACTTCTAAGGGAACGAAGATAGAACGAGACAGCAGCTAACTTCGAGGAGAGAGAGGGAGCGAGAGAGAGAATTGTCACAGTTTTGTGGATTCATGGCTGGCCACTCGGATGATTTAGACCAACTTCTCGATAGTAAGCCCAAAACTTTGTGTATGACTACTGTGTGTGCGCGTCTGAAATTGCAAATTGAATAGCTTTGAATGATTGTAGGTGCCTTGGATGACTTCCAAAATCTGGACCTCAATCCTTCCCTCCAAAGGTTTATCTTCCCCTCCAGAATTTTTCTCCATACCTTTGTTCTTTGACATCTATCATCTCTGAATATTTCTTTCCTTTGGTAACGACAGAGGTAAAGATGCTACAGAGACCAAGAAAGAAGAGCCACCCGCTTTGCCCTCCGGGATTCAAGGACTGGGCATGGGCTTGCCCGTCTTGAGAAGCAAGAAAAAGGGGAAGCACCAGGTTTCCAAGGATTCCCATGTTTCTGAGGCGCTTGACAAGCTCAGAGAGCAGACTGTGGAGGCTGTTAAGGGACTTGAAACTGTAACTGGTGCTAAAACCGATGGAGGAGATGATTTGGGAGGGGAAGCTATGGTAGAAGATTGGATCAAGCAGTTTGAGGAGCTTGCTGGCTCTCAGGTGAAGTGCTTGAGCTTTCTATGAATTGGGTTTCTTCAAGTTTTCAAGCTTTTTAGTTGGCTGTTTGATTTAGATTTGCAGTTTGGGGATGTGAATTCTCAAATAGGATGGTGTTTTTAATTAGCTGAGACTGCGCTGCAGTTCGGGATAATGTGTTTCCTAATAGGTCAGGTGTTCAAAGAGTTCTCATACCAAGGAGATTTGTTCAGTGTACAACGTTAGCATCGAATTTTGTTGTTCTTTGGTGTTTTGATGTATGGATCGAGGGTTCTGATTCATTCACCAAGTATTTGTTTGATTGATTTTCCTGGTGTGACTAGGGACTATAATGTGAATTCCATTTGGAAAATTTAGCCTTTGCTTGTAGTTCCCTGTGCTCTTGTTTTAGGTATAGGAGTTTACATTTAAGGCAGGCGCTAATGGTCCACAAAGAGTTGAGCGACCTGATTTGCGTGGTTTACTGAATGTTCTGTTTAGGGTGTTAAGTTACTATTATTCTCTTTTTGGGCGAGCAGGGAGCAGAGAGGGAGGATGGAAGGAGTTTTTTCTTTTCTTTTTTTGGTTGGAAAGAGGAGGGGAGTGAGTTACATTGTATTGAGGTGAAAACTTCTTTTTCTAGAATAATTGGTGAATGTTACCGTACTATCATACGTGATTCCTTGCTTTATACCATGGGACAGATTGGGGTTTTGCTTTGGAGCTTAGGATCCTTGCTTTCTCAACTTAACCCTTCTTCTATTTATCTACTTGCCCATTGGTTACAGCAGCTATTGCCACATGGCAATAAATGGTTTGTGGGATGCATCAGAATTTGATACTAATACTCTTCTGGCATCTTCCATTGTAAATTAGTATACTACCGTCGCCTATTTTACCAATTTCCTAGCAAAACATGATGTATTAGTCACATACAGTGATGGATAATGAGCTTATATCTAAGCACATTCTCATGACACATAACGCTATATCTCTTCTATCCCTGCTCATTTATATGTTTTACGAAAGGTGGGTTGTGGGTTGTGCAACTGTGTCTAACATCATGTTGTTTGCTTACCTCGAATGTTTGTTCGAGGTAATATTCCAGCTCCAATTGACTGCCTTGTTACCATACCCTATTGCAGTATTTACATTGGGTAGCTGCTTCCCATTATCCATTGCTGCTCTTTTTCTTTTTCTTTTAAGTTTCCATTGCTGCTCTTTTGATCTGTCTTCTATGTGCATTTTGTCCCAAACATAAAATTTCAATTTACTTTTGATCATTTGTTTGGTTCAATTAGTTTTTGTCTTTGTTTCCACTTGGACGAAGAAAACGCATCCAGATTTCGATTTCCTTTCGGGGGATGAAATTTACTGTGTTCTCTGGATTTACCTCCTTAGTACTATTTCCCATGGGGATCCATTTGGTGTTTGAATAGCATAAAAAATTCCTCTGTAACCCTCATGAACTTCTCAAGATCTTGAAATGTCTGCAACATCGTATCCAGAATTCTCCTTATCTTTTCAATTTTCACGAATAAGTAAGATGCATCTTCTCATTTGTTGGTACTAGCTAATAATTTGCATTATTTTTTGTTCGTTTTAAGTAACATAAATTATTTGGGCACAACATAATTGTAAAGGTAGAGTTCTATTTTGGTCTCAATAGAGGATTGTCATGAATAACTTGGATGAGGAGAAGGTAGAGTTCTATTTTGGTCTTTGATGCCTCTGATTTTATCAATAGAGGATTGTCATGAATAACTTGGATGAGGAGACACACTGGCCGCTCCTCGTTTGGTTATGTTAAAAACCCACAGTGGTACTTTATTATGCATTAGAAGATGTCTTGGAGAGTTTGGAATCTCATTGAACTGGGTGGAAAACAAATTTCGTCACAAACCTAGGTTGTAGCAAAATTTTGACATCATCTCAGTAATTTGAGCCGCACAAAGGCACATATTATATTTCTTGTGTTCGGAAAGAGAATTAACCATTTGCGATACAAGCCTTGTCAGATTGCAACAGAAGTAGGGAAGAATAAGGAAGTTTACTGGATCAGTTTCTTTTCACTTTTCTCGTCTTTTTCTCTTTTACTAGCTATTGCATCCTGGCGTCGTTATAGAACTCAGAATTAAGATTTTGAATACCTTCGAGATACAATTGTAATGTGATTTCTATTGTGTATGTGTGATTGTGTGTGTGTTGTAGTACTCTTTTATATTTTTGACATTTTGGTACTAAGTTTAAAATGTCTTGAGGAGTGTTTTTCTCTTCTGTTTTGTCCAGGACATGGAATCTATTGTGGAGAACATGATGCAACAGCTTTTGTCCAAGGAAATCCTTCACGAACCAATGAAAGAGATAGGAGAAAGATATCCAAAGTGGTTGGAAGATCATAAATCCAGCTTGAGCACAGAAGAATATGACCGTTATTCCCGCCAATATGTTCTCATAAAAGATCTTAATGAAGTATATGAAAAGGAATCTAGCAACTTCAGTAAGATTGTTGAGCTCATGCAGAAAATGCAGGAATGTGGCCAACCACCAAACGATATCGTCCAAGAGCTTGCACCTGATTTTGATCTATCTAGCTTTGGACAGTTGTAAGTGTTCTACTTCGTACTTTTGGAATTATTCCTTGAGTGCTAATTTTCCATGAAAAGCAAAGTAATGGAATAGAATAACCTTGGGAAAGTCACTCCAATAGATGTCTTGTACGGTACTTTATACATAGATGTATTCTTTGTTCATTCTTATCCAAGCACACAATTGTTAGGGAATCTGCTGAAGCGTGGAACCTTTCTAACAGTTGTTTGATTTAAGGAAGGTTGTCCGGAGAATGTTGTCATCAAAAGCCATAAAAACAAGAATAAAAAATAAAATAGAGAAGGGCTGAGATGCAAATTTGGAAGCTTATCCACGTCAGTTGAGAAAAAAGTCGTGCCTTTTTCTTCTTCTTCTTCTTCTTTTTTTTCTGTGTAAAATGTCATGTCTTCTTGGTGTCATCTGTCTCTCCCTTCTGTAACTTCATAACCTGCTTTTTGTCAACCACTGCTAATTCCCCTGGGTAGTCTAAATAGTCTATCTACTGTACCAGCTGACAAAGAACTCTCTCTTTGCAGATCTCCAGAGATGCTCGAGTCTCAGCCAAATTGCTCTATAATGTGAGGCAATGTCTTTCATCTTGTGGTTGCATATCTCCAGGGATGCTCCGAGTCTCATCAGTCAAATTGTTCTATAGAGGGAGGCAATCACTTCCATTTAGTGGCATGTCCCTCGCTGTTTATTTTAAACATTTGTGATAAATAAATAGGTTTCTCTATAGTTTTTTTTTTTGCTTCCAGAATTAAACAATCAGCTGCTTAATTTCAGAGCTTCAATATTGGTTCATTTCAAGGTTGTTGTTGTATAGGATCTGATTCTGTTCTAGAGCTCAAATATTTTCTATAGGTGTTAAAGTTCATTTCAAGATTGATGAATACCAGGGCAGAAACCTAGCAAATTTTTCCCAACAAAGCACGAATAAAATGGACATAATTTTTATTAAGTGCAACTGTGCGATGTTTATTTGAAAGAATTAATGAAATTACAAGGAAAATAAAAAATAAATCAATTTTTATCGGGTAAGTTGAATGAAGGAATTTTTTTGGGGGGCGCAAGTATAATAAATGAAAATAATGATTGTGGATAAATTTTTTTTATGCTAGCTGTCAGAGGGTGCGATCCAGTGCCTCCCATTGACGAAACTCTTCACGAGGAACCGATGGGCCGAGTTGTAATCTAGCTCTTGGCCCGAAGGTATTCCTTTCAGGGCCTCAGCTCCCGGGCCCCAGCACTTGTACACTCCCAGTAGTACAGTCCTGCAGGTGAACAAATCCGACCTTAACTTAATGGGCTTCCTTAGAAATATCCAAAATGGAACTCAAAAGATTTTGCACCAAACCCAAAATTCAAACGAGAACCCCAAGCCTTGCCTGGTAAAATCCCCTATTGGTTTCGACAAGGAGAACTCTGACACATACGCATACATATAAATACACGCGCGCGCGCGCGCGCACATATATATCTATATATGTTATATATATGCCTTCCATTATGAGGTTTTAAGCAGTCAACGACATGTTTTGTTGACTAATTTCTGCGCCATGATTGGGAATCATCAGCACCCCTTCTCTTTTTCTTCCCCCCAGCCCGTCAATTTGGCCTTTGGGGTTTCTCAATCAGGATCAGGGACCCATAAGAAATAGCAATAATTATAATAACTCGGTCTTTTAAACACTATGAACCTTGAACCGGACCCAAACCTGAAAAACAAATGGGCCCCTGTTGACAGATTTATCAGAAGACAGAAAAGGGTAGGTGTGGCGTGTGGGTCCCGAAATTTCGACCGAAATCTGATGAGCTATACTATATGGGCATCAGGAGAAAATGATAATGGTGATGAGCTATACTATGTGGGCATCGGGAGAAAAGATAATGGTGATGTGGGGCCTCACTTGTTGTTGTTGTGGGTGTGGATATTGGTGCTCTCCCAGTCATCCCAGCCACCATGTGTAACCAAGTCCTCGAAGTACGTGAAGGAGTAGACTATCCTGGCGTACTGGCCCATGGCTCGCCCCACGTAGAGTGGTCCTGTGCCCGTGACCCTGCAGCGAACAAATGCGAACCCCGTCTTTTCTTCCTCCGTGTTTCTGTACTGTGCCGCGATGGAACCGAACCTAGTGGCTATTGAATGTATCTCGCAGTTCTGTACCAATGTCGAACCATTATTGGTAAATTAAAGATGTTTTACAGTAAAGTTTTCTAGGTGAGCTTATAAATGAAGAAACATATAATAGAAATTAGGAACAATATTTGGCCATGCACTACCTAGATAAAAGACCTATATATAAAAATTCATGCAGGTACCATAACGCATAAGGGATTAATCAAATATAGATACCACAACGCATGATTCAGGCACGCTTCCTTTCTAAAATCCTAGGTAAAGCATGCTTCATTAAAGCAAAAGGCATTATTTGTAAACAAACATAGTTAGATCAGAAAAAAAAAACATAGTTAGATCAGGGAAAAGACAACATAAAAGAGTGAAAAAAAAACTTTTTATCGTCAGAAAAAGTTCTCCCACTTTGAGACACCGGATAGCAGAAAAAAGAGCTGACAGGCGCCCCTTTTCGCCTTTTCTTTAGCTCAAATATTGGACTGGCCACAATGACGAATCACCCTTGTAATTGTAAAAGTAATATTGCCGCAGAACCATCTTTTTATTCTCCGTTTGATCGTTGAAATTTTGTGCAGTGAGGTTTGTGAGATATTGTTGTTTGTTACTGTAGAAAAGTGAAGATAGATAAATTTTTTAATAAATATTATAATAATAATAAATTATTTGATAAATTTTTAATATTAACACCAAATAATTCCTACGAGATAGAAAGCCAGCTGGGAGACTAATAGTTCTATATAGACTCGGAAAATAAAGCATGCAGTTGCTTGTCTGTAGTGTAAGTGTATAAGCCCTAGGGATAACCCTAAACTGAGCCAATTAGCTGCTTACCTTGTACATGGAGCGGCCATTCCCGAAAATAAAGTCTATGGAGCCCTCGATATAACACTCCTTGAAGTAATGCCGCCCTGCGTCGTCGCAAAGAGTGTCTTGCGCACCATAGAATCCACAGCCGGAAAAATATGCCTTATCCCCTGAAATGCGAAACGCCGCCGCTTGCCATCCCTGCATGCCCGGCAACGGTGCTGGCGCCGTATTCTGTAACGGACAAGTGAAGGGGTTAGAAGGACATCTTTACCTACGGATGACCGTCAGTCGACAAAGAGAAAAATGCTCCAGTAATTGGCTCTTTTTTGCTCTCTGAGGAGTCCTTACTAGTTAACTCGTGTAATATAAAATGTCATTATAAGCACCGGACTCCCTCGAAAGGACAAAACATACTGTCGTATATGTACACAGTTGTAGTTCCCTTGAATCAGCTTTACAAAACCGAGGACGGATTGATTCTGGACCGTTGGATGGCTGGAACGTGAGGTTCCAGCCGTCCCTTCGGTCCTTCGGATGGATTCCCCTTCGGAGGGAATCCATTCTCTACAAAACCTATCAGTGGCACCACGATGCTTTTACTTTATGTCCATTAGGGTTTGAAAAATGGTGGAAGTGAAGAATCTTTAGGAGTACTATACCTTGAAGCTGATGTTTCTAGCTGAGAAATAACTGGCAAACACAGTAACAGAAGCTGTTCTGTAAGTTCGCAGATGTTGGCCATTGGGGCCACGGTCACAGGCCCGGTCATGCCATTCAATTACGGTCGCGTCCCTTCCCGCTCCTTGAAATGTGATGTACGGCTTCGTCACGGGCACCACTACTTTCTCTCTGCACCACCACCGCACCCATCAAAATACAAATAACGTATTCAACCCACCGAATTCATTTGTCATTTGCTTTAAATTTTCGCAAGTATACTTCATCACTCATTGTCTTTTGCTAAGTTTTCAGACACCTTTTTTTTTCGTTTGGTATGAAATAAAAACTGAAGTGCTTTGTAAAACACTACGCAATAACAGTGCAAAAACTCAGAATTTGTATTACATGTAATAACCGGGGCTAATTTTAATGACAACGTTCTCTCTATTGTTTGCTGGGACAGAATCTACAGCAGCTTGGACGGACTGAAAATCGCCGGACCCATTCACGCCCACTGTAATCAAGCGGTGGCCGATGGGTCCGACCCACTTGTGGTGGTGATTGGTCGAGTTGGTGGAGGCTGTGCTATTGTTTAAACTAAGGAGGCTGCGGTGATGAGAGCTGGTTACATCTAAAGGCGCATGACATAACAATAAACTGAAAATGAAGAAGAAGAACGAGATGGCCGGGAAAGAATTGAGAGAAGCCATGAGATCAATAGCATTAATAAACGCTCATAGAATAGAATGATACAGGGAGAAAGAGAGAATGTCGACGCAACGTTCGATTTCTCGGGTTGCTACGCCTGCGGACTTGAAGGAATACTATATATATTCTGAGCGCCATGATTTTTTTTTTGTTCCTAGTTACTTTTTAGCACAACATGTTTGTTGGTCTTTCTAACGGTCATTTTTTTGCTTCCCTCCCTTTTAGGGATTAGGGTATAGCATATAATATATATACATCCAGCCCTTTCGGTATTTTGGCTGATATCGACACAAGTCTCCATGTGGGTCATCATCTTTTTGGCTTTGCACCTGTCCGTAAGATACCTCCTACGTATAGTCTCTGTCTCCCACTTAATTTTGTCAGCTTATATATATGGGTACCACTCCATATGCCAGGTTATTTTCCTCAAGTTCTTTGCAAATTGCAGGTATCTTCTATTTTAATTTATCCTAAGTATAAATATTAATGTATCATAAGGCGGTCAGCAATTTGTGGGTTTACGAATATAACATACTGGAAACAATATTATGGGTTTACGTACCCCACAACAGGAAAATAATTAATGGTGTATTTACGACTGGTCCGTACTGCTGGAATCTACTCAGAATTTAATAGCCCAAGAGAAAGGATCCTGCACGCTTCTTGTGGGCAGTTAATGGGATGGCGGTTGCCTGCTGAAGCTCAATCTTGTGCTAGCTCAAACGGTCACCTTTGGCCAACATCTGAAGGTGGTGGAGTGCATAACCAATGATGGCCCAGGCATGGCTGATGCCTGATGGCTCAACAGTATTTTGTATCGTAGCTCGTCCTTCATTTTCGGTTCCCGTGGCCCGTGGGGCCGCTCCGTTTAAAATAAGAAGTCCCGTTTTTCCGAACGTTGGAACGTGAACCCTTCCTTCCCCATTTGGGTTGGGTATGCATGCGACACAGAGCACCCAAACTCACACGCATATAGCTATTTTTGTGTCGAAAAGGCCCCTTTGAGTATGCCTCTGACTCATCTCTATTTAATAGGCATATCCCTAAAGTCATCTATGATGATTGAAGTGATCATAGGCTCTAGGGCCCGCAGGATGCAAAATATGCAGCCCCTTTGGTTGTGGCGTTCTGGTCAGACCGGTGTCCTCTGAATCTATGATTGCAGAGAGTGCAGTCCGTTAAGTTGTGTCAAACTGGGGCCGGGTTTCTACATATTGCTCCGTTTGATGCTCATCAAAGCTCTGGTGCTGATGCAGGCAGGCTCTGCATAGATATCTCCCTCTCCCTTGCTTAATCATTGTGCAGAAGTAATTCTTAATGGTTACGTAGTAACGTGTATAGGCTGCAGGGCAGCAGGCGGCTTAATGTGCAGGGACGGAGTCAGAAACTCACCGTATATATTGACGATGTAACAAAAATAATATTTTTAAATAAGAATATTTTGTATTCATTTAATATTTTCTTTAAAAATAATATAAAGTAGATATAAATACAGGCAAAAAGCTGTACATTACTAATTTCAGAGAAATTTTTTTTGACTAAAAATAATTGTAATTTAACGAAAATTCTACAACTTTTTTTTGTATCTTAAGCTATATTTAAATTTTTGTAACAAAATTCTAAATATATATAATGTTCAGATTTTTGAAAATCATAGATACGTGAGTTGCTAATTGTTATAAAGCTAAAATTGCTATTTGAAAACAGAGATTGAGCCCTCGGAGCTAAGCTTTGGGTCCATCTGAACTTACAGCATTGGACCAGAAGTTGGCCCAGTTCCGTATCAATTTTGGGTTCGGTTTGTGAACCGGGGATTTATTTGCTCGGGCCTAAAATTCTGTTAGCGATGAGGAACCAGCTAGGCCCACTTTCTATTGTTTGGTTGGGCCGGTCGTGCTATTGCAAGATCAAAAGTCCCCCTCCTCGTTGTCTTCCTCCCCCCCCAGCCAGATTTCTGACACGAACCTTTCTTGATATAGAGAAGAATGAATAATATAATTCACAGAGCAATCAAATGGGCTATTGCCTATTGGTCAGTTTTACAATACTGAAGCTTTCTAACCGTCTCTGTTACTATTAACACTAGTGCAGTGCACTGCCCAATATGGCTCAGCCAGGAGAAGGAAAAATGAAAAGAACCTGAATGGTGTCGATGACACTCAGAGGAAAAGCAGAAACAATGTACCAAATTCATTTATAGCAATCATGTATAATTTCTTTGCCACTGTTCTCCGGGGAGAGCGAAAGAATTCCCCCCTCTCGCTAGATCCATGACAATAATTTGAGTGCACTACGCGACTGCAGAAGCCCATCCAAAACAAAGTGCACTACGAAACCACGGAAGCCCATGCAAAACAAAGCTCCCCCATTCCTATTCACAAGTCATCTCCGATATCTGTCCAAGTTCGGCTAAAGAAATGCCTTCTTTAGGCCCAGCAGGCAGTGGGTCATGCAGAGGAGAAACTTCTTAGTCAGTACAACTTGTTAAACCCTGAAGGCGGTGAAGATTCCCCCAGTTTTGGGAAGAAAGCTTCCCTTTCAAGTGAGACTTGAAGGCATGCCATGACCCTGCCTAGGGCTACCCATACGAATGGTGAAGCACAAACTGCATAGCCAAACAAAGCTAGAGCTCTCACAATCCCAGTTGAATACCACGGAAATGCCATGACAAGAAGGGAGCCAAAGATCCCGATCAACGGGACCAGAACCGGTAGCATTGGTAGTAAAAATGCATTAACTGCTATGGAGCAAAGCGAGAAAGAGCCAAACAAATAAAGTCCCCAGCCTAGGACTGGATGAGCCGTGTGAGGAATGATGAAAAAGGGTACCACATAGGAGGCAAGAATAGACCAAAGAGCTACCACTTTGAGGCCAGTTTGAAGCAAGGTAATGCTCTTCTCCGAGCGCCGGTAGCAGAGCTTGGAGAAGTTGGGCCGGGCCAGACGAGTCATCAATATGATTCCTAGATAAATCACAGACTGGATAATTATCGTGGGCATCTCTGCAGCATACCTGTATGGAAAATGTGTTATTGTTCCAACTATTCTTGCATATTGCTAGGAATACGTATGTATGAAAGAGCCAAGAGCTTTGAAGAATTAGCAACATGTCTTCTATTGTAAAGACCATGAATCGGGCACCTATCATTTGAAACTACTGTTTTTATATCAGGAAGCTTCAATTGATTCCATTGTGTAGACCATAAGCTAAACAGGGCTCCAGAGAAGCACCACCTCCTCGCCCATCCCAACAAAAAGAAGTAAAAAGGGCGCAGAAATGCATTTGGATCTTACCCAAGTGTTTGACGCCGTTGTTCATGCCATGAAATGCCTAATGGCAGGACAGGCCATGACCACCAGTACCATGGCTTCAACCATGGTGCGCCAGGAAATGTAATCACGCTGTTGGGTCCACAGGGTACACTCCAGCGGAGTCTAAGATCTGGAGAGCAAATATCAAAATATTATTTAAGAGTATGCACAAAATTAGCAGGTGCATTGTTCCAAGTAGTATTCTCCATTAAGAATTAAATAGTTGAAGTGAAAAGCATGGCAAATGGAGAAATTTCATGATGTGATTCACTTACAATAGTATGTAGCATCCATCTGATAGCCTAATGGGAGTCTGTAGGTTCCATCTAGCTTGGTTCCATTTGGAGGTGGATGGAACATTGGCCGATCAAGCAAATCGGGGAAGTAGCTGCAAATAAAACCCTGGTCTGCACCATCTGGATTGTGTCTTCCAATCTCCAACTCATGAACCATGTCCTTGAACACCTTCATTGATGGCTGCAGTACCAGATTCATAACAACTCATCAAAACCGTTCATATCAGTTTTAAAGTTCAAAAACTACTATGTAATTTTCAAAATAACATTTCTTCGGAAAATAAAACGTTGCTTTCAGAAACACATTTGACCACCATATAAGAGAGAGATAGGATTTACCTGCAAGACAAAGAGGCCGGTATGAAATATGCAAGGGTTGATGAAGACAGCACAAAACTGTCCACATTGGAATAATTCATCAGTTTTCTGAAGGAAGAGGTTATCAGCATCGAGCATGACGACCCTGTCATAGTCCACCAGGCTCCATGCATAGAGTTTGTTCAGAGTCAACTTGAATCTCCTATCAAAATTGGCTTGATCCTTGTAAGGATTGTTCAAATTTTCAACTCTCACAACCTTTGCCCCATCTTCTTGTTCCCTAGACCACAGAAACAAACCTTCGTCATTCACATTTCCAACAGCCTTTTGCCTTTGATTGGTATGCTTTTCATGGGACGAAGTGAAGAAGAAACAAACATCACAGATCACGTTGTTTTGCCAATAATACTAATAAGTGCAGATATGTATCAACGCGGTAACAATCTAAATTTCAGTCTCGGGTAAATAGAATGGCAACAAATTCATGGGACCACCCTTTTTTCTGAAGTCAAAGAGCAGCATACTTTAGAGTTCAGATTTTGTACGAACAGCATGACGGAAACAAATCTAGGAAATCTCTTCGCCTAATACAGCAAAACTTGATGCTTGTATAGTCTGCTTCGCATTACCTACCCATTGAATTATGTAATAGAAGAAGGGAAGTGCCATTACAACCAACTATGTATACTGAAAGCGAGCGTTTCCGTGTATCGTGCTTCACCGCAAAGATAACCCGAGACTCTCTTTGTAAAGTCAGAATTTGCGGTTTTATCAACGGAAAGATGCCAAGTCCGAAATTTAGTGCAAGAATATTGACACGCACACACACACACATACCAACTCCGGAGGAAAAAAAACAAAATTGGAGCTTTCGTGGCTAGCTATGATTGGAAAAAAAATGAATAATCGTGATATTGAAGTGTTTCCAAGACCACTGGTTCACCTAATCCTGCCGACCCGGAAAAATCGCGTGAAATCTAAACAGCACCGGGGTCACGGCGCACGTCAGCGCCGAACAAATCAAAACGGAAAAAAAGCAACGCACGGAGGAAAGAAGCGACAAACACAGAAAGGAAAGCGGTTCTATGAGAGACTTACATAGCTCGGACCCATCGAACAGGAATGTCGAGGGACGCAATGACGACAAGATCTGCTTCAACGTTGAGCCTGGAAAGCGATCTAAACATGACCCGCGTGGCCACGTAGAAATCGTAGTCCCTCGGCGTCCCCATATACATCATCGACGCGTACGCATTCCTGTGCGGCCTGCCCTCAGACGCTGTCGTTTGGTAAACCGCTAACAACAGTAACATAAACCTCAGAAAGCCAATAACCATTCGTCTCCCCCCCGGAGCCATTCTCCCTTTCTCCTTTTTCCCTTCCTACTTTTTTTTCCCCCGAAAAACCTCTGGTCGCGAAGAATCAATTTGATGTCCCTCGACTGCTTGGATTACCGTACAGAATCAGCATTTAAGGTGGTGGAGGCAAGGACAATCTCGTCAGATTTTCCGCCAAACCCGAACGTTTTATTCTACAATGTGTAAAGATTTCTGAGAGAGAGGGAGATGTTTTGAACTGGAACAAGGTAGGAAGCCGAAGCAGGGACGGCTGTGTTGACACTTGACAGAATAATAACTTGAGCAGGCTTCGATTTTGTAATTTTGGAATGTTTCTTATTTTTAAATCGTCGGTACGACGGAGGTGGTGGGCTACCTTGAGATCTCAACCGCTGGTTTTTCTTAAGTGGAAATTTTAACAGAAATAACCGGGATAACAATGGCACGTGGCGGTAATGAAAGGTCTGTAGCCTATGGGGCCTTCGATGTCATTGGCCACTTGACAAATTACAATGAGAAGACGAGCTCGTTCAAAGGAGTGCAAGTAGACCTGATTAGATCCTTATTGACTGAATTACCCTTAATTTTACGCTGGACCGGTCAACTCCTGTAGTCCGCACTCCGTGCGCGTCAATCAAAATTGACAAACCCGCGAGTCGTGAAGGGCAGCTGTGCCTTTCTGACTTAAGGTGATGTTTGGCCACACTACCTTCTCACTTTTTAAATAAAATATTTTTAAATTTTCAAAATTTTATCACCTCTAAACAACAAAAATTAAAAATTTTGTTTTAACTTCCTATATCTTCCTCTACTCATTCTATATACCAAATACAAAAAAAAATATCACCATCATTATCTCTACTTTTTTATAAATCTAAATAAAATTTACTTATTAAAAATTTCCTCAACTTATCTCATTTACAAATTTTAACAAACTTAAATAAAACTCCAACCTCCTACCAAAAGTTTGGTTGGTCAAAAGTTTTTAGCTATGTTTGTTTTGTTTCTAAAATATTTTCAAAAATTTTAAAATTAATTTTTGAAGATTTGGCATTTCAGTCTTTGGGTTTATATCCCTTTGGCAAATGGGTCTTTAGGTTTTAAATTTCAAATTTTTAGTCCTTGAGTTTTCGTTGTTTGACAAAATGGTCATTCTGTTAGTCTGTCGTCCATATACTTGACGAATTTGAAGCGGTCGACCGGATATATTTGTAAAAAGTGAGTAGTCGACCGCTTCAAATCCGTTAAGTATATGGACGGAAAACTAACGGAATGACCATTTTGTTCAACAACGAAAATCCAATGACTAAAATTTGAAATTTAAAACTCAAGGACCCATTTGCCAAAGGGATATAAACCCAAGAATCAAGTTGTCAAATTCCTTATTTTTTTCATTAATTGTAATACATTTTTATAAATTTCAATAGCTTTTAATAAAATTTTCAAACAACTTTTAATAAATTTTTTACACACTCTAACAACTTTTAAGAAACTCGTCCAAAAAAAATACAACAAATATTTTCAAAACAAAACCAACATTTCAAAATTTTCTCCAAAAAATAATTTTGAAATGTGAAAACTTTTGACCAATCAAACGTAATCTTAAAAAAAACGACAAGGAAGGAAGGGTAGGCGAAACGAGGGGGATAGGAAAGTCAAATCAATGACTTAGCTCTCGAAAGAAATATCTTATATGCTTTTCCTTGTTTTTCGTTACAAGATTTATTATATTCAGAGAATCTACAGATGCAGGATGCTCAATAAATTCGCAATCTTTTGTCCCCTATGAGGACCAATACGAATGTCTCTTTTGATGTTAATCAGACCCATAGGATTCCAATCGCTCTTAAATTATAGAATTTTTTTTTAAAAAAAAAACTAGGAAGAAAAGACACGATTAATCAAGGATCCAACCTCTAAAACCTTTGGGTAATCTCATTTTATAGATGGAGGAGGCAAAGTTATATGCCTAGTTGACTAACTCCCAATACTATAGGCGATCCAGAGAATATATATGTTATACCTAAAATATAACTATTTACTAGTTATATCTTCTGCTTTAAGGCTGGCGATTAACGATTCTAGAAACTTCTCTTCAGAATATGCCTTAGAAGCAGGCTCATTCATCGAAAGTCCTTCTTCCTAATTTGTTGCAACGAAGACCCCTATTGTCAATTTTTCGTCACAATAGCAGCACACAGGATTTACAATTCATTTTTCGAACTCTTGTGTGAAGCGTGGATTAAATTGGATTTTTTTTTGACTTCGGGTCAAGCCCAATCCCATCTGTTCTGGGAAAATCTAAACCAACCCAACTGGGTCGAGCTTTACACGTACTAGCTTGGATGTCCCGGGCACATTTTAAAGTGAAACCATTTTATTACTATCATTTTTTCCCTCATTTGACTTAAAAGCTTAAGAATGTTTGAGACATACTCTACCATATCATAGATGCCTGACTTTTTTTTCTTCTAATTAGACCAAATAATAGTATATACTTTCCAAAAAAAGGAGATATTTCATAAATGATCTAATTGTTGAGTTACCAACCCTAATGATTAGGGGATTCCTCCAAAGCTGACCGTTAGACTCTAATAGAGACTAGTCTTAAAATCTAGCATCTACCCTAGCTAGGAGGCATCTTTAATCCATCCATGGAGCTAGTGTCTCAAGCCTCTACAATTTATTTCCAGCAACATCGAAGATGGCTTTGATTGCAACCCCTCCTTGTTTTAATGTAGAAGAATATTTGTAAAAAATGGAGCTTGCAATGGGTCAAAGTCAAATAGGTAGCGAACCTCAAACCAAATGAATGAAGAAGAAGGATGACCGCGTCTTAAGGGGTGGAGGAGATTAAATATTCAATCTTCGCCGCTGACCCAAATAAGTAAAAAGTAGACGTGTATATAAAACAAAAGCAAATGTAAGATATTGCCTATTGTTATAAAGTACTACCTTATAAAGCAAGCTCTAACTGGGTCTGAAATACCTACCGTCCCTTTAAAACATCAGATGTAGCGTTGACCCTGGAATAACGCTGTTTCTGCCTTCATCTGAGCGCGAGTAGTACACCGACTTAGATTTATTTGTTTAATTATTTGCTTTGTTCTCCGTAACTTCCTTACAAGCTGCCGTATAGGGTTAAATTACGGGCAAAGCAAGTTATATATAGACTCTATTTTCTCTAAAGCACGTGTCAACCACGTCCTATAAAGGATGTTGGGTCTCGCAAAGTTTACTAGGAGACTGACTTTCCTCGTTCATGCGCTCTTAGCAAACTCCACGAAGTTTGCCGACCATTCATTACGCTTAAGACACTTAAGGAGAGCAGGATATGATGGCATCCCCTTGAGGATATACTTTATACTTTCTCATAGTCTAACCTCACGTTGATTAGATTAGTCCTTTGTATAATCAAAGCAGTATATGAAAGATTACTCTTAACACTTCAGTAGATATTTTTGCTAGCTAGTTGACCAATTATCTAAGAATTTAGCCCTGATCTTTTTTGTGGCGTTCAATTAAGCGCGCACTAAGGGAAGGACTCCCTATGCAAGATTTATATTTATATGAATTACTTACTAAAAATACCCCCCAAAAAAAGATAAGATAAATGATATTGAAGCAAGTTAAAACACGCATCTCGAGTTATTCTTTCCCATAGAAAAAAACATATATAAAAATCAACATCAAACCGAGTCAAGGTTGTTGGAACTATACTACAACGTCAAAGATACAATCATAAAAGGATGAGTCATCCATTTTAATCTTATAAACAATAATACTTAAAAATTGACGATGTTCGAGCAGACAAAAACCAGAGATCATTTATTTGCGTATATGCTGGATGCAAAGCTTCACTCAGCAAGGGGATCAAAAGGTCCAAGACAAAAGAACCATTTTTACTAAAGATAAGAAGTGGAAGAGCGATTAAATATCAATAGGCCGGAGGGAGGGGGAGAATCTGGTCTCAATTAGTTTTGATGGAATCTTTTAGCTGGCAATCGGGACAAAATCGATTTCCTTGAATTCTACGCAGAAGCTTATTGGTTAGGTTCACTACTATTGTCTCCACCCTCCCCCCACGTGATGCTAATTTGCTAACCCCGTTGTCTCGCCGAACCCCCAAAGAGGCAAATAGTTGTACTATGACGGAGTCGACGGCGAAGATTTGCGCAAACGAGTCGCGACGACGCAGTAAGTAATACGAAAAATGTAAAACAGAGCGCAAGCCTCGGACCCGAATGAAACAAACGAACAGATTAGGAATGTAAAGGTGGAGAAAATAAAGCTTTTTCTAGAAGAGATCACTTACATGGCTTGGACCCATCGGAGAGGCACGTCGCGGGAGGCAATGACGACGCGGTCGGCTTCGGAGTTGAGCCGGGCGAGCGATCTGAGCAAGACACGAATTGCCACGTAGAACTCGTAGTCCCTTGGCGTCCCCATGTACATCATCGTCGCGTACGCGTTCCTGTGCGCCGGTGATTCCCCATAAGCCGACGTCGCTCCGGACGCAGCTAAAATCAGAAATAAAAATCTCATCAACCCAACTGTATTCGGCTGATCTATCCTTGCCATTTGTCCTCTTCCTTTCGGTCTAATCAAGAAGCTCTCCCCTCCTAATCAGACTCCCTTCTTGTCTCCGTCTCTCACTTTGTGCTATATTTCACAGCCCCCAGGGATAAGGAAAAAGAGATAGAGAGACAGAGAGACACTGGAACAGAGGTGGAGAGGGGGGTTCAGATTCTGACGAGGCCGTGTTAAAGGCTGGCTCCAAATAGAGCACTTATAACGACAAGTACTTACTTTTTTTGTTTTAAACAATTTCAGCGCGTTCTATTTTGGCGGCCGAACTGAGGCAAATACCGCCTTGAAGTCTCTCACCCTTCACCCTGTTTAAGATACAAAAGACTAACCGACAATTCCAACCGTTTTGACCTGTTAAGTGCTGTTTTGGCAGATGGTTGGGAGCTGATCCATCCGCCAAGTACGAGTTTAGAAATTATTTACGCATCCAGTGGCTGCGTTTCTTTTTCTCTTTTTCTTTTTACGCCTACCTGCTTATAAAGCCCAATTTATTAATATTCATATTAGTTTCTCTAATCTTGATCAATTTCTGCTGGATAAGATCCAGGTTATGATTGGATATATAGACCATAACATGTACTTGTACCGTGCAGACCAGAATCCTCTGCAATACCCTCACACCTCTCTCAATCTCTCACCTATTGCTCTGTGCAATTCGATCATCCAAAATGCAGCTTGATAGGTATTGTGCCCTCATGTACCACAATATATTCAATCCTTAAATCCCATATAGCAAAGAGTAATGATGATACCCTGAACTTTTAGCAGACTGCATATGTGGCCTTCATTAAAAAAATTCAATTTTTTTTTAAATAAAAATTGCACATTCAAAAATTTGAGGAATGACACGTCTATACAGAGTCGGCTAAAAGTCCAAGGTATATCATTACTCTATAGCAAATATGGTATTTTTCTGGTCAACCCATGTGTTTGACCAAAAAATTTCACCTACTTCGCCTCGTTCGGTGGCCTATACAAATATCTAAAAAACAGTTGTGTGTTTCCTAGCCAGATGGTCTGGATGTGTCGAAGATATTTAATTGATGCATCCATTTTTCTTTGTTTTTTTTCGTGTGGATAGAATATAGATGTCATCCACTAAGATGCATTGGTGATGTACATGGAGTAAAAGAGGAGCTCAGGGCAAATGTTGATAAATAGCCTCATAGTAGATGCACTCTTATGGGCATAATATTTGGTGGACAGTGGGCACCTAAATGTGCATTGCGCACACCACTGGAAAATGACTCGAGAGAGGTGTCGACCATGGAGTCCACCCCATATTCGGACACCCATCAATGTACATGGACCACGCACGAACCTTGGCGGGGTAGGTTTGCAGCAAGAATCTCTCTTCCTTTTTATTTTATTTATCTTTTATGTTTGCTCTATTTAAAAGAAAAGAAAAAAAAAAGGCAAGGATTTGAGCTGAAGAACACTGCAAACAATTGAATTGTGTGTCCAGGGAGGTAGTCTAGTACTAGGAAGTCGGTCCAAAATATCATCTTGCAAAATTAGAGGTTGTCTGACACCATCCATTTGAGTTATTTTTTAGACTATTGTGTTAAAGATTTTATTTTAATATCTATAATAATTGTGTTATTTTTTTAGTATTTTTTTTAAATTTTTTTAATTTGTGTCATGTTTAGTATTTATCATTTAATTAATTGCTTATAGGATTTCTTTCCTTTAATTTGTAATCTTTCATTTGAGATCACCATTTTTAGTGCAAATGCATGTGTTTAAATTGTCTAATTGACTCGATTTTATTTCATCTAATAGTTTAAGTAATTATGCTCTTTCGTATTTTGTTAATTGTTTCGGTTTCTAACTTCATGACTTTAGTATTTTTATTTATCTTTTTAATTAAATTGTGTACGTGCTTTCTTTATTTAATTCTTAAACCCTTGCATTATTTCATTTAATTTCATGTATTTAAATTTTTTATTTGACTTGAGTTTTGTTCCCTTAAAGATTAATTTGGATAATTTTGAATAGAGCGGAAATATTGTATTTTCAGCCCTTGTTTTCATAATCTCTCCTTACTCATATTAATGTGATAGTATTTGTCCAACCCATTTTGGGTTTTACTAAGCCTACTTTTTATCGCATTTATCCTCACTCTTTTTCTAAAAACGTTTTATTTCACTAAATATAGTAGTGCATATTTGCAAAAACCTGTAATAAAACTCTAACTATTTTTTGTGACCCCTATGGTTATCCTTTAAATTTGTAAGTCTTCCGCTGGGCTTTTTTCCAAGGCAATTTGGTCTTCTATCGGCAAGTTCAGTTTCGTGTCGTAATCTTCATCTTGTGTGCATACTAATACTTTAAGTGAGTCTTAGAATAAGTACGAGCACAGAGCGTCAAGGGTTCAAATCAAAATATACTTTTATTATAAATTGGGTACCTTTTTTTTTTGCAAAAAACAGAGAGTAAATAATCGCTTTAAATTAGAGTAATGAAGATTTCGTGGACAAAATTCGAGGGCATTTTGCCTTATCCAATCCTTAGTTTTCAACTAAATGGCTGACATTTATCAAATCAGGACTTGCCAAATTTATCAGCTTTAGTATATGTTTTTTTAAATCTATTTTTAATTGGAAAACTATGGTTGATATTTTGATAATCTACATTAGGGGATCTTAATCTTGATTGACTATATATTGACTACATTCATCAAATTGAGTATACGGATAAATAAAAAATTTGAGAATTTGGTCGAAAAATGATTTGTATCAACTATGAAATGAGCGCATAACCTGTTAGGAAATTTAAGAGCATGTTCGTTTTAAGAAAATTTTAAGAATAATGTGAATATTTAGGTGATGTTTGAGTTTCATTGACATGCGTATAAAAATTATTGAGTTTTATTGATGTGTGTAAAAAAATGTAATATTTAATTGTATTGATATGCGTGTAAAAATAATGTTAAAAATATAAATTTAGAAAGTTAAATTCAAATTCTAAAATTTGTAGCTAAACAAACATACCCTAAATCCAAATACTCATTTAATTATTTTAGTTCTCCTTAAGACTGACCCAGTAAGGGAAGAAGTAAATAAGGTAGAGCTATCTTACGTGATGACAAGTACGATATTCTTGTTTTTATACTAAAATAGATATTTTATATTTTTATTTTTTAAGTTCGAGTGAACGAACTAAGGTTATGTTTGTGTTGAAAAAATTTTGATATTGAATTTAGTGAAAAAGTGAAGGGATAAGTAATTTTTTATATTTTTTATAAAAGAGAGATTATATTATAATATTTTATTATAAGTTGGTGAAATATTTTGTGAAATTTTTAGTTCAAACGAAACCTAAATTATTATAACGAGTGCCTGTCTCGAAACAACGGATTGAGTATCCATTAGTGTACGTATGTAGCCTTTGAAAAGTCTCAAAAGGTTGGCCCGAACGATGCTTGCTCTGATCCCCCTTTCCATTGGGTAGGCTTTCGATTGGTTTGTGGCTATGTCGTGGGAGTATTTTTATTAAAAAAACGTATTATATATCTTTTTTTTTCCTCTTCTGGTTTGAGCTCGTTACCTGTACAAAATGAATCAATGCCTTGATGAGGTTCAAGTGACAGCAGTGAGTTATTTATGAGAATGGGATAATATTCAGGAGTTTAAATTGTCAATCTTTTCAGAATTTATTATAATATTAAACTCAATTTACGCGAATATTGTGTCAATTATATACGAATCAAGTACATTTGAATGGGTATCTATTTATTATTATTATTTTAAAAAAAATATGCCTCGAAGAGGGATACGAAAAAGTTTGTGAGGTCGAGACAAAAGTTTTGTCATGCACAAACCAATTCGATTCAAAGTGCTTGCCAGTCGCCCAGTCACATGCCGCACAGGCCAGGTAATGAAGGTATCATCCTGTCCCTCTATGGTGGCCGGTGGGATATACTTTAGTACTTCCGTGTGATCTTCATTCTTATCCGTAGCATTATTGGATGATCAGCTCCGCAGCTTTTAACAGCAAATATTAAAAATATCCAGATACGACACACAAAATGCATCTTTCATGCCGTCCACCTCAGATTTAGGTGATTACGTTGTCTGAGCCAGAAAGTTGGTGGGTTTCTTGGTTGATCTACGTTTCGTGTACCCTTTCGCCCTAATCACATTACTTTTAATCTAATTGTGTCAATATATTATGAGATCTGTTCCGTGCGAAGTACTACGTTGAATTTTAGGCAGAGGAGATTAAGGTAGCTTCCTGTCAAAAGGGTATTGGCGTTAAAACAAGAAACTGATAAAGATACGAAACCCAAAAGAAATCGAAGTACAATAATGTGTACGCAAAAACATGTCTGGGAAATACTACTCTGTTCTTATCTGATTCAGAGTCGTTGTAGTCAAGGAGATTAAGCATCAAAGGGTCTAGATTCCACCAACAGAGCATATGCATATCAATATGAAAAATGTTTAAACTATTATACAGCTACTCTAGTGGTCTAAACGTGCATTGCGGGGTAATTTTACTTGATGGTGTACACTGTTTTAGTCTTACAGTTCTGTGCGAAATTAATTAATCTAAAATTTATTTAACGGTAAGAGTATCAACTTCATGCCTATGTAGCTCGAACTTAGTATGTCAAGCACGTAAAGATAATCTCCTAACTATTAAGCTAGCGTCCCAATAAATATATACATATCAATATCACATTACCGATTTGTTGAGTTTTTTTTTATCCAACAAAAGGAAATGTCTTAATCTGTTCGAAAGTGTTAGAGATAATATCATAATCAAATCTTAAAGATTTGATATAATATTATGGTTATCACAATATCAAAATTTTGATATTGTTATAAAGATTCAAATTCAAATTCAAATATAGATATTCAAATTTAAATATAGGATATTCTCCTATTATGTTTTGTATTATCTCTATAAATAGAGATCTTCAATTGTAATCTGTATGGACTCATAATACAAAATACAGCCGGTTTTCACAGTGGATGTAGGTCTTCTAGACCGAACCACTTAAAATCTCTTGTCTCTTGTCTCTTGTTACTATTTCTCTCCCCTCTTCATTTTCACCTTTTTCTTCTTGGTATCATAGGAACAAAATTCCGCATCCTTAAAAGTTGGTGAATTTCACCTCCGCTGTAATTACAATAAATCTTCGTTTGAGAGAAAAAAAATAGATGAGTGAAAGAGAGAGAAAAAAAGACAGAGCAGAGATATGTTTGGCAAAGATCGTGTGCCTTTTCACTGTATTCAAGGTCGTGTGCCAATGATATGATTTCAAGGTCCGATCAAATTAAAAAAAATATATCTGTTCAGCAAAGGAGCAAAGATCAACAAGGGAGCAAGTATCTATGACTTCAAGGTCCAATCACCTTCAGATCTCGTTTTTCAAACACAAGATTTCATATTTCTCCACCTTGTGTTTGAGGGAGGATGTTAGAGATAATATCATAATCAAATCTTAAAGATTTGATATGATATTATAGTTATCACAATATCAAAAATTTGATATTGTTATGAAGATTCAAATTCAAATTCAAATGTAGAGATTCAAATTTAAATATATGATATTCTCTATTCTCTATAAATAGAGATCTTCAATTGTAATCTGTATTGACTCATAATACAAAATACAGCTATAGAGGACTTTCACAGTGGATATAGGTCTTCTAAATCGAACCACTTAAAATCTCTTGTCTCTTATAACTATTTTCTCCCCTCTTCATTTTCACCTTTTTCTTCTGAAAGATTCCACATATTAAAACACTAACGTAGTTTGTCTATGTTTTTTTAAAAGAAGAGGAAATGTCCGACTTTGCCGTCACCGGTCGAACGCATGAGAAAGGAATGGCTCTGGGGAGGGTAGGCACGTATAAAATTTGAGTACAAAATATAAGGAAAAAACACCGACCTTCTAACTGCGCTCTAGGGCTGTACAACCCCGGTGTAGGTGTCGGTTTTGGCCAAAACCGGCACCTACACCGGGTAGGCCGGTTTTGAAAAAATTATCACCTACACCTACACTGTTAAGGGCAAAAACCGGCCCTTAGCGGTGGCTGTTTCCGGTTATCCTATATTAATATTGAGCCATTTTTTAGCATTTTACGTACTTGGCCCAATGTATTTTTTCTTTTTTCTTTTGGTCCATTAATCACATATCAATAAAATCTAAACTAATGAAATCCAAATTCCAAAAACAATAAAATTAAAGATCATCTTAAAAGATAAGATGAGAATTTAAAGTCCAAAGTAATAAAGACGTCACTGTAAATAGAAACTATTATCTTTTGAAAAATCCAGTTTAGACCCTAACAACACTTAGATGGGAGAATACGTGTTTTCCCTCTAATTAACAAATCAATAACAATTTGTTTGCAAGCATGGTATAAATTTAATAGTGATTTGTCAATTTTAAAATTTAGACAATTTGTTAATATTTCATAAAAACTCTTAAACTAATACATTGATTTAAAAAGTTTTGTGGTAGAATCTCGACCTCTTGACTTATATTATGCGATGTACTTACCAAAGTTTGACATTAAACTCTTTAATTATGATTCCAATGCCTTCATATATAGCCTTTTAAATATAATAAATTTGTAATTTTTCTACCAAAATTCTAAATAACTAGTTCATTCACCTAGCAAGCTTCTTGGTAACTTGAATGTAAGCATTTGATTAGACAAAACCAACAACAAATCTCAAATATTCAAGTGAAACTAAACTATTGAGTAAACCTTGTCATGCTTCTAGAATATTATGTCTTGAGGTAAAACTAAAGTTTAAACTATTGAGTAGAAATTAAAATAAAAAAACTATAAAAAAAAATCCCGGTTTAACCTACACCGGGAAACCCGGTGCCGGTTAAACCGGGAACCGCCGGTTTTTTCAAAAAACCAAACCTACACCGGCACCGGTTAGACCAAAAACCGGGAACCTGGTGCCGGTACCGGTGTCGGTGCCGGTGCCACCGGAATTTCCCGGTGGCATTGTACAGCCCTACTGCGCTCCAGTTGACATATACGTGTCAATATTACATTACTGATTTGTTGAGTTTTTTTCTCAAACAAGAGGAAATGTCTCGGTCTGTTCGAAAGATTCCACCTATTAAAATACTAAGGTCGTTTCGTTTGTCTATGTTTTTCCAAAACAAGAGGAAATGTCCGACTTTGCCGTCACCAGTCGAACGTCTGAGAGAGGATGGCTCTGGGGAGGGTAGACATGTATAAAATTTGTGTAGAAAAAAAATATAAGGGAAAAACAAACATTGATTTGGCCGACTGAACAATAGTTTAGAATTAATCATAACTCAACCAGACAGAAAACATCTCTAAACTATTCCGTCTCGCCCGGGGAAACGGTGTGCTCTTAGTTGTGTCAGCTCTTTCCGTGTACTCAATCCGTGTCTCCTGGGACCGACCAAATTTACAAGATGCTCCTCTCATTTTTACTCCTTATTAGTCGGTCCTTCTCGTTCTAGTTGATCCAATCTACATGTGTAGCCCCAAGATGTGTCATTTTGTGACATTGGGGTGGATATTTTGTATTCTCAAGATCACTTGTCAGATGATTATACTTTTTTTTTTAAATCACTCATCGCATTACTGAAAACTAAACGGAAATAGAGTTCACACCACAGTTCAGAATAAGAAAAGGATTACAAGAACATCCAAAAAACCAGAAAGAGAATTGCAAGCTGCCCATTGAGCCATAAGGTGAGCCTGTTGGTTGAGTCAACGAGGAACCCAATGAAGTGACCAGGATGACTGCGCCTTAAAGATCTGGAAGAACCCAATTGAGACTAATCAACCAAGAGGAGACGTTTGAGGTGATGAGGCTAGAGCAAGATTGGAACCTAACTTGTGAGTTGTGAGATTAGAGAACCATGCCCAAATATGGTCACAAAGTTCTTGGACAGGTAGCATCTCATGAACCTTGATGTTTCACGGTGCAGGCCAGCAAGAATCCCTTCGTGCCATGATGAGGCTTACTACGATCCTCAAAGTTGGGTCACCTACGGCCCAATTCATTGACATTGGAGCTTTTTCTCTCCTCTTTTTTTTTTGGTTAAATTCCAATGCATTCGCATCAATATACCCCTGTAAAGATATTTATATCATATCATGCACCAGTTGCCTACAAAATTGAAGTTCGATGTTGTAAAGCCAGCTCATTACGAAGTGGAGCATTAAGAGTTTCTTTTTTCCTTGGTTTTTTTAGGCAACTGGTGGAGCAGGACTTAGCCTGCGGGTGTAGAGGGATTCGACCCCAGTACAAACCCTCCCCAAAGGAAAGGAGGTGCCAGTCGAGGGATAGAGATACCAATTTATAAGCCTTATCTTTTCCACTAATAAAATGGAGCACTAATTCAAGCTTTTGACCTCATCTGTGACATAGTTTTTTTACTATCTGTTAATGTGGCGTGGGGTCAACTCCCCTCTGTTCACCAGTTTCCTGATGGCTCCGACTAATGGCTAATAAATTGGAAGAGAGGTTAAGGGATAGAGATACCACTCTCTGCCTTTGGCCTTCTTGCAAGATATGTTTCCCTATGAACAGGGGTCTCACCTTCTCTCATGGGTCATGAATTATGAAGTGTAGAACACAAATGAGATTCTTGATCCCAGAACGAAATTAAATGAAATACTCCCAGCTGTATTACTCTGATGATCCATGAAGTGCAGAACACAAATGAGATTTCAATCGTATCTATTAGAAAGAAAAAAAAGGAGGAAAACATATAGAATTAATGTAACTCAGTGCATAGAGAATATCTATGTCCACAGACAATACTCAAGGAAGCTAATCTTTTGCTTGGAGCATGAACGAAGGCTAATCAATACCAAAAAATAATAATTCTGAATTGACGAGTTATGACTTCAGTTAAGTACGCACTATAGGTTGGGTTGGATCGGATAGAACAAAGGCATAGGTTGGGTGGGCAGGATATGCAGGCGAGTCATGGATTCGGGTTTGAGTAATGGGACTAGGATTAGACCCTGGTTGCAGGCTTGAGTTTCATGCTAAGATTTTCGCGTTAATGCAAGCCAACCATAAGACATAATATGCGGATCCGATTGTATGTCTCATGCTATCTGAAATTTTGTATTAACAATATTAAATAGTATAAAATTTACTTATTATGTTTATCTTTCTTTAAATTAAATCATGCAATTGGGTAGGAAATTAAAGAGAATATGATCTATAGATTTGATGAGAGAATTCAAAAAGGGATGTGACACAATACCTTGACGTCACTTAAGAAACTTACACAGTCCATTACAATTAATAGAGGCGGTAGAGTACAATTTTTGGTTTACTCAAAAAGATAGAAGGGATGATCACTGAGACACTCGTTAGCTAGAAGGGGCTCTCAGACGGGAGATAGGCTTCCAAAAAGTTAGAGATCTGCATAAGTTTTCACAAGACATATTCAGCCATATATAGCATGACTTAAACCTTATTTGAGCTGTATTTGTCCCTTGCCAACCTACTTCGAAAGTAGCAGTACTGTCTAAAGTATAAAGTGCAAAATATTGCAATGAACAACATTACTTTGTCCCTGCCTGGTAGTGAGATATTCTTCCCATCCGATGGAGATCTGCAACTTCCAGAAGATCTTGTACAAGTAAGTCTTCAATTATCATAATTGGAAGGAGGACGCAACTACCTGGATTTAACTGTGGCAGCTACCAACAATTAATAGCACCTCATGCTAGCTAACAACACGTAATTGCGCCAGGCACTTGTTCAATTGTCCTGTTTCTTGAGGAAAAGAGCAACATTACAATGGAAAATGGCTCATTTCTGTGCGGTAGATCAAGAGGATCGACCAATAGGCAGAAGAAAGCTGATGCACTAAATACCAAACTGAATGAATAAAAAAAAGTATATGGAGCCATATTATTCCTTCCACTTGACGCTAGTCAAGGAAGTATCTAAAGCAAATTGTTGTCCTTATAATGTAGTACTGACTCTGCCAGTTAAATCACTCCTTATTTCCTCTTCGTGGACGTATAAGCTCTCACGAGTGTAAAACTCTGAGCACAAAATCATAATCGGGAAAAAAAACACGAAAACGAACGGATCAAATAGATAACGTGGTACCAAATTCTTAGTTGCAGAGTTCCACAACCAACCTGGGATGTACTCAAAGCACAACCATGGAGAGGGTGAGGAAGTTATTGGCATCTGATCGTGGAGATTGCCACCGTGTTGCTTGGGTCATCCTCTGGGTCACTAAACGTATAGCTCGTTCCAGTCTAGAATTGGTGCCAAAAGCCGGCTCGGTATTGAAGGTTATCTGACCCAATTGAAAAAAGAAGAGCCTCCACGCATGGACCACGTCTGGGCAAGTCCGGGGAACGAATCTGAAACCAGACAGTTTGATCACAAAAGGCCAAACCAAGCTGGTTACAATGGGGCTCAAACTGTGGGAGCGGGATAGGAGGTTAAGCTTAAGTAATGCCGCAATAGGCAATCCCATGGCGGGTAAAGAGCCAAGGAAGGTTGCAGAGCTTTTGGGGGTTTGGATTTATTTGTTAGCCGAAGCATACTGTGGTTTGGACATTCAATACCTTCCTCCTAGAGAATCCGGTCATGATCTGGGGATCGAGATGACTGGTTATAAACGTTTTTCTGTCCATGGAATTGATAGGAGGTCTAGCATTTATATATGTATGTGTAGATAAGTGATGACTAGGAGTGTAATCTAATCATCCGGTAGATGAATTCTGATCTTCTACTGTTCCTAAATATGTGTGCACTTTGCAATATATATTTATTAATTACATCCTCTGCAAATGGAATAAATACCCATTAATGGAATGACAATTAGAGCAATTCGAACAAAACATCGATTAATTATCTGTAAAGAAAGATGCTCGCTTTTTAGAGTTTAATAAGGCGGCAATTATTATTCTACCAAACTCAGAAACTTCAACCCTCATTAACGCATATTAAGGAGTAGTCGTGATGTTCTAATGTTAACTCCTATTGGAAAATTATGGCCATTTGGAGGGATGATTTTTCCGGCCTCTTGACATATATTTCGCATGAAGTTGTCGCTCTCAAGACCGTTCAGCTGAAGATGGAGTCGGTGCTGGCATATGATCAATCAGATGGTAGCTAGATAGGGAGGTTGAAAGAGCATGATCAGCAACGCCCAAGCTATAGTATTTGGCATCATAGCACTTGGACGTACCTGCTAAACGAATAGAGCTTTTGATGCCACATGGGTGCAATGTAACTCAACTTGCCCAATCCCCAATGCCAGATCGATGCACGTACACCTTACGTTTTCTGCGGTGCAATGGAATTTGGGGGGCAGCTATAATGTTGGAGGAAGCTTCCTTGAAGCTTCCCGTGAGGAAGGTTTTGTCTGGCATGATAATGCGCCTGACGTAGATATATACCATGTGAGAGAAGGACGTACACGGCTCCAAAATAAGTCACAATCTTAGGTGAAAGATCACGTAACCCACTGGTCTCTCCTAAACGGCTAAACCCCACTCGATTATATATATTTTAACGAAACACTACAATATTATGTTTGTCAGCTGGGGTATATGTTCTCTTGCAGCATCGATCATTCAGCACAAAATAACGGGATTGACAAGTAGTACGTACTATTATACTACTCGTGGTAGAGGCCGTAGATAACCCATATGCCAATATGCGCTAAACGAATTTGCTTTTTGGTGCCTCGAGGCTCAAGCCGGCCGGTTGTTTAGCTATCAGAAAATAAATGAAAAAATGTTCTTCGATTTAGGTAGGTTTGCCTTGGGCCGGGATCAGAACCTTAATTTAACGCGTGATGATTTTGTACAAAGGATGAGCAGACACATGATGACTATTCCGTACGTGAATTTATGGTTCTAATTGGTATTGTCGGCGATATATATGGACGACTTGGGATATCACAAATGTACGTAATTGAGTTTCCTGACACGTCACCCTGGGGGTTGATTTTTTTTGGGCCAACTGGGCAAGGAATTTCTTTTTGGTTTGTTTTGGGAAAGCTCTGAGGAGTGAGCGTAGTTAGATATTTTAATGCACGGTTCCACGACCTGATGCTTTTTCACCACATAAACCTGCGTTAGATGCTTAGAAAGCTTTGAAAACCTCCATTGTATGCAGGACCCATGCGTCATGCGACGTGCTACATAACTAGTAAAACGGAGAAACTAAGAAGGGGGCTCTTTTCCTGCTGTGAAATTTGGGAAGAAAGTCCATAATATCGGCAAGGGGGATGGAACCCATTAAGAGGGTTAGAGCTGCCCACTTTGCCAGTTCATGCGCGCTGAGGTTAGCGCTACGCGGTAACGCGGGTTAGACATTCAGACTTCCAGTGAGGAGAAGACCCATGTGAGTGAGGCAGTCACCTTCCAAAATAACTTGGTCGTCAGGGCCGAGGGCCGAAGAGGTTTGTGGCTTCAGATGCTGCCATAAAAGCCGCAAGGCTTCACCCACAGTTGGGTCTAGGTTGTCACATAAAACGATTTTCATGGTCAAAGCTTGATGCACCTCGAGAAGATTGAACATTTGCTCCATTACAGTGGTTGTACTGTAATGTTGTATCCAATAAGGGCGTTCGTTAATAATTATAACAGGGAATTAATTCATCCAAGTATTTTTTTTCAGTTGTATTCTTCTGATGCGTAAATGAAAAGACAGTTGTTCTCTGCTTTTTATTTTGATAAGTAAGTCAATCTTATTAAAGGAAAGGAAGAGAGACAATACAAGAGACTATACTGACAAAAATTAAAGCAAACAAGCTAAGAAACTAAGAAAATCCAGAAAACCCTCAAAAGGAAAACTCAAAACCGAATTAGCCCACATAAAAAGAGCATGCAACATAGAGCCCCCCAAAGTAGACAAAGACTCAGTATTGTCTTCAAAACATCTTTCATTCCGTTCCCTCCACAAACTCCACCAAATGCAAGCAGGGATCATCTTCCAAATGGTCAACGCTCCAGGGTCCCCAAACTTCCTCTTCCAACAAAGCATAACATCCACTACCTTTCGAGGCATAACCCAATTATAGTTAAGAATGCTCAGCATGTGCCCCCACAATCCTCTAGCCATCGCGCAATGAAGAAGAAGATGATCAACCGTTTCTCTGTCGCACTTACACAAATAGCACCATTCAACCACGCACACTCCCCTCCTCCTTAAGTTATCAATGGTTAAAATTTTCCCATGAATGACTTCCCAAACAAAGAAAGCGACTCTAGGGGGAACCATGCTTCTCCAACATTGACGCCAAGGAAATTCCTCATTGGGGCATTCCATCAGCAAAGCATACATTGTTTTCACTGAGAACACACCATTCTTAGAACTCATCCACAACATTTTATCCTCCCTCCTCGCCTCCTACTCCACGAATAGAGTAAAGAACAAAACTCCGAAAACACCTCCATCTCCCAATCATTAAACAAACGCTCAAAGTGAACATCTCACACAACCTCTCCAATTTCCATCTCCATGCAATCAGCCACCCACTCATCCTTGTGCCTAGCAAGAGAAAAAAAATGAGGAAACTGCACACTTAACGGCGTTGCACCACACCACTTATCATGCCAAAACCGAACTCTGGAACCTCTCCCTACCGCAAACCTAATATGTTCTCGAAAAAAAATCCACCTCTTACTAATGAATTTCCATAAACTCACCCCGTAGGAACCCCGAACCGCCAAAGTGCTCCACCCACCCTCTTCACTCCCATACTTCGCCGTAATAACGCTCTTCCACAAGTTGTCCCTCTCATAACTGAATCGCCAAAGCCATTTTCCTAGGAGAGCTCTATTGAACAAGGGAAGCCTTTTGAGCCCCAATCCTCCAACACTAACAGGTGAGCATACTCTAGCCCATTTAACAAGGTGGAATCTCCGCTCGTCACCAACACTTCCCCACAAAAAATCTCTTTGAAGCTTCTCCAACCTTTGAGCCATCGACAAAGGGATAGGAAAAAGTGACAAAAAAATAAGTAGGAAGGCTGGCAAGGGTGGATCTAATCAACGTTTTCCTTTGTTGAAGTTGTGAAGCAAGGACAATCGGGGGAGAGGTCAGGGGGCCAGTCTCTGGCTGTGGAGTGAGTAGGGATGGAGCGGGGAAGATGAAGGAGAAGCATGATGTCTTGCATGCAACTTTGGACGCTGAAGTTACATTTTCCAAGGACCAGACATTTAATGCAGGGGCGGCTGGTGAGCCACTTTACGTGTCTGTGTGGAGAAACAAATTGATGGGAATTAGAAAAGAAGTAGATGTTTTACTTGAGTTGTTGGGTGGTGCGAGTGGCCGAGCATGTTGCATTTGGACCAGGATGGGTTGCGGGTTGGCAGGGGACTGGAGCAGGGAGATGGGCTGGGCCCATTTTATTCTTACCCAGCAAGCTCAGCTAAGGGAGATGGATAGGTCTCCTCGTCTGGGCTGAATCCTGGTGGCCCAGTGGCATTAATTGGTTTTTCGGGGGCCAAGGTAGTGAACGATGAGGGGTATCACCGGGTCAGGGTCGGGTCTTGGTGGCGACCCAGTTCTCTCGCTCGTCGATGTAGACGTGGAGCTTAGCGGCGAGGCTGGTGGGGCTATCCACTTTCCGTTGGCGGCAACCAACTCTTGGGAGTCGAGTTTTAAGATTATATGAGATGTTAGTATCAGTGTGAACAGCGTGCAAATGAACCTCTTCATCCTTGGAAATGGACACACCTTTGCCCGGAATAAACCAAACACACTGTTTCCAATGATCACACCATTGTCTAGCACCTGTTGAAGCATCAAACCAGCTTCGTATGTTACATGTGCATGAACAAAAATACTTTTACGCAGAACTCATCACGAAATTCTGATGAAAAAGCAGAGCATCAGATACAAAACAATGTCATATAATTATCTTATATGATAAACCTCAGCTGTCGATGTAACTTTATTGAGCATGTTCTAGCAGAAAAAGTAAGCTGCGTAGCTTATATTCAACTAGTTCCTCAAAGACAGGGATACAACCAAGATTTGGTGAAGATTGCCTTCTGAAAGTCTAAAGCTATAAGTCAAGAACTATATTTCATATAAACACAGGTCATTGTATACATATTTGTTAACATTGTCTAGGTCAGCAAAAAATGCACTTCTTTTATCAAGTTGCACACAGCAGAAGTAGAATGAAAATCCTTCCACTCATAAGGGAATCGTGTATATACTCACCTGCATTTATTGTTGAACTGATCCATCCAGGAGCAGTAGAATAAAAGATGTTCCCTTCGCAATCAAGCTGAAGTACCCACCTGAATACACACAAAGTGATACACAGTTTTCAAACCACCCTGAAAAGAGGCATTGAAGAGGAGACTACGTATTGCAACACACGTGATTACCATGAAACTACAGCATTAACTCTATCATCATTAGTTGCCTTTACGTGCACATCAGTTTCTCAACGACTGTCTGGCCGTTTCCAAAAATCAAATTCAAAAATTTTGAAGGGCTCTGACAGCTGGATGAATCTTAATTTAAGTAGGGATTAAACAAGTAGAAAATTTCAAGATTGAAGGGCATTTAATGTAATACCAGCTTCATTTCATCCTTTATTGCATCACAATGCATGGCATATTGCTGGGGCTTTACTTGTAGGATGCCATCCAACCCACTTGGAACAAGATGAATGTCATCACATATTTCTTCCTCATTATTTTGTAAGTCATGAAGCTGCCGCAGAAAGGTGCTTTCAACCAGCTTAGAGAGAATGAGAAGATTGGGAAAAAAAAAAAAGAATAGACCTTTGTTAGCCTTGAAGCAATTGAATGAATAGCATCACCACCCAGAAAAATAGGAGAGAGATATATAAACTCTACATACAGCTTAGTAATTTACAAGTTATCGAAAAATAAATGACAAAATGTTAAATAGCTAGAAACTCAAGCTTATGTGAAACGCCCTAAGAAAAACAAGTGCAATTACATAGAAAGAAAAGATAAGAATAAAAAGTTAGAAGAAATACACAAGACTTAAGGGCGCCCAACATTCACATACGAGAACAAACACAGAGAATCAGAACACTCTTGAGAATACCTGGCCGTAAGTAGTTGCTCGATAGGGCACTGTCCGTGGACTTTCCACCAACAGCTTGTCATGTGCATGTTGTAAGGTTGGTATCAACCCTTCACCCAGTAGTTCCGAGTTTAGTATCTCACTGACCTGCATCACCCCAATGAAACAAGTAATCAGCCAACTTATTCCTTAATGATCAAGATCCTCTTCAATTTCCCACCCAAATTGGATAGTTTAATCCAGAAAGAGATAGATACTCTTACAACATTCAATGTTGCTTGTATTAATTACCAATAATTACCCGTCAATGTAGGTGCTCTCTCCAAATTGGACCGCGCAGAAACATAGAGAGGGGCTCAATCCGTGTGGAAACAGATCTAATGAAAGGAAAGAATTCATCTTGCTACAGTCTAAAATGTAGGCAGTGGTGATGGCTACCATTTCATTAATGAACCTAATTTTATCATAAACAATGGATTGGAAGAAAAAGCTGCACGAAAAATAAGAGGAACTCTGTCCGCTCCCAACTCAAAATTTCAAATATCAATTAATAATTGTGTTAACAATGCATAACGGTTTTCAACATCAAAGATAGCTTCTAAGCGAATGTGAAGGATCAAGCTGGAAGAAAATAAGAGAAAGATGCTGAAACCCACAAGTATTTCCGCACGTGAAGGGATATCGACGCCAACTTGGAGTTCATCAGAGCGCTTGTTAATGACCTTTATCTTCCCGTCCATACCATTGAAGCGCAGAACTTTGCGCATCAACTTCACCATTGGCAGGTAAGATTCGCATGCCGTCACCATCCCCTCGGTTCCACAACGTGTCGTCGAGTCCCCGGATCCCATTGCACGCGAGGCCATCATTGATAGCAACCCAGTTCCAGCACTGCACAGTCATTGTAGTATTGTACCGTCTCCGTAAAGCACGAACAGCACCACTATAAAGAGAGAAGTAGACAGACTCGGGCCAATAGGACAATGACGCTTAATTTGAGACAGAAATACCCGAAATCAAGGACGTGGCAAGGCTTGGTTACGGTCCTATCGATGGCTTGGCGGAAGGCGCTATTTCTAGGAGAGTCATTCAGCATGTCCAAATACGAAGTCGTGGCCAAGAGCGGCTTCCGGGAACTTTCCGAAACTTGTTCTTCTTGGTCTTCGTCTTCGATAACGACCCATTCCGAGTTGCCGGTGAGTGGGTCCAGCTTCAGCTGGAAGACGCGCTGGGTGGACCCGGAGCTCATGGTTTGGGTGGCCGTGGTCTTTAACCGAGTGAGCGATCGATAGGTCTGGGAGTGAATGGAGAGAATGAGAATCAGCTTTTTGGGGATTAGAGAAGCCATGAAAATTGGTTCTGGGACATGTTTGATTGATTGAACAACGGCGCTTCCAGTAAGTGTGTTTTCTGTGTTTTTAGGGGGGTGGGTTTTGTTTGGAAACGGAGACCTGTTCCAAGTGCTTTTTCTTGTATTTATTTACTCAGGGAAGGTTCGATAAATTTGCTGTGGGCTCGAGTATTTATTTATTATTTACATAATAAATGCCTTCGGCATTTCCAGCGAGTGGGTGTTTTCTTATTTCTTCTTTTGGTAAATGAAATTATATGAATTATGTAAAAGATAGCACAACAAGTTTATTTCCAGCTCCTGTGAGGATCCATTTTCCTTATAAAACTATTATCACCTTTTTTTCTTTTCTTTTTTAAGATAGTGAGTTATCTCTCTTTTTTTTTTTACTTTTTATAATGTATACATAACTTTATCTTCTTTTTCATTAGTGACTTATTTTCTTTTATTTTCTTTCCTTAATATTCATGCGAGAAGATTAGAATCTCATGTAATTTCTTATTTAAATTACCCATTACGATTAAGATTAAAAAATTACATAAGATGCCCATTCCTCCTACAGTCAACTGAATGTTTTGTTGGGAAGGAAAAAATACGAAACGATACCTAGTTGGTTTGGAATAAAATTATAGGATTCTAATAAAATTATGAATATATAATTTATTAAAAGAGATTGATGTTTGTAAAAAAAATTATAAAATATTATATTAGAATACGTGTTTTTTGTTATGTTTGGATTATAAAGATAAAAGTAGTATGCAAATCTTAAAAATTTGGTGTAAACACCGGACCTTAACAATTATAAAAGTAGAACTATGAAAATGGACTGTGCAGGCGGCTTGAAATCTTTGGTTGCAGAACAAAATCGTAGATAGAGACCACATGGTCACCGTGAATATGACTTTCACACTGCCGAGTTCTGAATTGGTCGGAAACTAGAAATGAAAGAAAAGAGAGAATACTTTGAAGTTGATGGGAAGACTTTGAATGAGGTGCAATGCAATCAAAGTCTACCCCATTGGACAAGCTGACGCACCCCACCCAACCCAACTGAGTTGGATTTGCAGGGTGAAGCCAACTCACGATTACGATGAACACTTTATGCTATATTTATTTCTCTGCAAACCCCCCGTAGCTTATTAGTTTTCAATTAGGGATTCCAATTAATCATATTTAGAGGTGTTGTGGGACCATCTCAATAAAGACCCCTTCCATTAAGTTAAGGATGAGATATGTCTTTCTCGTAATTAGTCCTATAATTCTGTGCAAATCTTTCAATAACTACAAAGAATTAGAGATTAAAATTTTCACCTTTTTTATAAAATATTTAATGTCTCAGCAGAATGTGAGAATTGGGAAAATAATTAAAAAAAACTAAAAGACTAGAAGGAAGAATTAACAAAAACACGATGACAGAAAATGTGGAGAAACTTGATTGAATTCATTGCAAATATAGATTCTTTGCGAAAAAAGAGGAAAAGAGTTTAGTTACAAATATGCTAATTTAGAAATTCTTCATAGTTTTGCCCAAATTCCCTCCCTTTTTCGAGCAAAACGGGGGGGGTGGGGGGCACAAATCACATTAGAGAAACAGCCGGGCTTCCTCCTCCAGAAATTCATTACCCACTGTAGAAATCGCATCATCCTTATGACAGCCATAGCTCACGTCATCCTTCGAGTTCGGGTTCCACGAAGTCGTCCTAATACTTGAGGGAAACGCCACTTACGGAGACTCGATTACCAAATTCCTCTCCGAGAACCAACCCAACTACTGGTTCTCTATATCTCTATCTATGTATATATATATGGTCGCTTAGACAGAAACACACCGAGCTCCGTCCTGTCTCCTAGAAGCATTGGGGGTGGAAAAAAGAAGAAAGATAAAAGAAATGGCGAGAGAAGAGCCAGCTTCGTGTATCTTCTGCCAGATCGCTAGCAAATCCACCTCCACTACTATTCTCCACAGCGTATCATTTTTTTTTTCTCTCTCTCTCCTTCTCTCTTTTATATTTCCCCTAGTACTCTTTAATTTATCATGCTCCGTTTTGTTGCTCAGAAACTCGGTTCTGATTGAGTTTGGGTTTGCTGCAGGATGAGAAGGTCATTGCTTTTCAAGACATCAGCCCCTCGGCTGTCAGGTTTCATTATTGATTGCTTATAAACTTTTTTACGTACATTTATTGGTGGATAATTTTGAGATATTTGAGTTGCTATTTTAAGGTCTGTTAATGTACTTGGTAATTTGATTATGTGGGAACAATTAATAAATGTGAATTAGGAATTCTGATTGTTTGACATTGGATGTGGGGTTTCGGATTAGGCTGTGTTGGAATTAAAGCTGAAACAAGGCAATGGAAAGGAGCTGTTGATTCGAGCAGCTTTGGATCGTGTGTTTTTCTGTAGGGCGTCTAGCAAGGAAGGTGGTCATGGTTAGTGCAAAGGGCTGTGATGGAAGGATGATGCAGTGATTGGATAAGTAGACATGAAAGCTCATGCTTGTATTCCCAGGGGATAGCACTCTAATGTAAGGGAGGCTTTTGGGTCCGCATTGCCACCACCGTCTCCCCTTGGGCTCCTTTGAGGAAACTTCATAATCTAGGGGGAAGTCAGGGGGGTAAAAGGGGGGGGGGGTAGCATATACTAAGAAGGATTAGGAGCTGTTGTTTGCGATTGGAAAATGTGCAATGGGCAGACTACATGAGCAAATTAAGAATATTTTGAGTAGATTGGGAAAGGTGGTTCCACAAGGCATTGAGCAGAAGTAGTGGACCAGGGGACAAAGGTTGATTTGGCATCCTAGATAAAATAAGAGTTTTCTGCTGCTTTACTTCTATTTCAATGCAGATAGGCCCTACCTTAAACTATCAGTTTTAAACGATTTTGCAAGCATGTATCTCGATTAGCTGTCATTACTCAGCTTCATACTTTTCCTCATATCAGAGTAACTTATTGGTCAGTAGATCCAAGCAGGCTTGCTTGCATCCAACTTCAGTTTTCCCATAATGAAATTTGAAGTAATTGATTTTGTATCTGAGAATTTATTGAAATGATATCAAATGACATAATATAAACAACTGATAAAATCTTCAAGCAATCTAAAAGAGGTGAACTTAATGCATAAGTGTATCCTTCTTTGATCTTTGCCTGTCCATTTATATCTATGGTGCATGCTGTTTGTATACTTGCATTGTTGCAAAGCTTGGACAACTGCTAAGTACCTTATGCGTTTGATATGGCCGGTCTGGTTCTTTCAGCATCTGTAGAACTTCTGCTAACTTCATTATCGATTTCTCCATAATAACGGGACCTCAAGTTCACATTTAATTGTCTCTACAAAACACTTAACACTTGGGGGAATTCTTCTGCCATGTTTCTCAATAAGGCTTATTAGATATGTTAACCCCTCTTTGGAATTTGGCACATATTAGTCATACCACCAACCATGTCTATTACCATTTTTGTTGTTGTTGTGAATCCGACCATGCGAATATTTTAAATTGGATCAACTTTACAGGCATTACTTGGTGATTCCTTTTGAGCATATTCCAACCGTAAAAGATCTGCAGAGGAGAACTGAAGACTACTCCTTAGGTACAGAAAATTTCTACTATAGCATTTCATTGGACATTTGAATTAGCCCGAGACTTCATTTCATCTTTGTCTTTTGACTGTCTGATATTCTGTTTTGCTATTTTTTGCAGTAAGTCACATGTTAGAGGTGGGGCAAATGCTATTACACCGAGATGCACCTCAGAGCAAGCAGTACCGGTATTGCCTCTTGTACTGTAGATATATTCCTTAAGGGATTTTCCAATGCTAATTTTATGCAAACAGATTACACGTTTAGGAGAGAAGTTTCAGAAACTTTGCAGAGTTGAAAACTAGATCAGTTTTTAATGTCCGTTTTCCATTTAGTCTGCTTTTCTTTCTTTTTTTGGTTCTACTAACACTCTAGCTTAATACATCAAAATATATGGAATATACGCTAAATTATATTTCGATGTTGGTAGTGGTTGGTGGAGTAGTTATTTCGTATGCATTTGTCCAGATGTTCCTTCATTTTATGCTCTGATTCCTTCTCCTCTCACTTTTACTAGTCTTTGATCCTAGATGTTATTGACTTTAAGATTTGCTTGTGATTCCATTCCACTCAATTATAAGCAATCAACGAGTTCAATTGATGTAAAAAAAGTAAGCATGCAGACTTAATTTGGGAACAAGTAGGTTAGAGAAAGCCTGAATTTAGTTTGCTCCATTGCAGAATTATTTTGCATAGGGCTGTAAAATGAGCTTAGGTGAGCTGAGTATTGTGTTCTATCCCGGTTCACTTCTCTTTGTCTCATGCAAGCCATTGAATAACCCAACTTCCACTGGATCTTGAATAGCTTGATTTTTTTCGAAAAAGTTGATTCAGGCTAATTGAAAGATTTCTTAAGATTGGTACATGCATCATATCTGGAGGCTGCTCAAGTAGACCTAACAAAACCCTCTATTTTTCTTGACAGATTTGGCTTTCATCAGCCACCATTGAACAGTGTTAACCATCTGCACCTTCACTGTATGGCTCTACCCTACACACCCAGGTTAGTTATCTGGTTTCTCTTATATCATTATATGCCCAAGAAAGTCGTTTGCTTCATTATTTGTTTTCATCTTTTGGCACTTCTTGGGGAAATTGCAAGCAATACCTTCTAAATCTCTACGACCTTGAACAGATGGAAATTTGTGAAGTTCTTGTCTTTGGGATCGCTTGGATTTATCGAAGCCGAGAAGTTGTTGGAGAAGCTAAAGCCTGAACCCGCCGTTATTTTAAAAGTGTGATTCTCTTATAGTTGATTGATGCCATAGAAATTAAAGATTTGCCATAAGCTAGGGTATACCTTCAAGTGAAAGTTTTTGTCTTGGAGAAATATGTGTCGTGGTGAATAATGCTGGACGCAATTGTCCCCTAAGGGTTTTATTGACAATGTTTCTTGTCCCATTGCAAAATCAATCCCCATGGATATTCCTTTTTATTGATAGTTGATGTAAGAATTTCCAAACCCGTGTGTAGTGCAAGTCAATAAAAATGCTTTGATCCTTGCCAAGGAAGATGCTCAGGGATTGGAGTAAAAACATTGTCCTGTGGGGATGATATAGAGAGCCTCTGGAAAAACTGGGCATTTGTTTTGGATATGTTTTTAGCCGGTCGATTGTAATCGAGGTATGCGAATTGAGCGAGGTCCTCACTGAATTCATGTGCACATCTGTCTCCGTTCGAAACTACTTCATGCCAAGGTGCTTGGTGCACAGGTTTGACTTATGTCGTCTAGAAATGTTCCAAAATATCGTTTTCATGTTTACTGGTTCCCCAAACAGCCGCTTGCCTGTGATTTTGGACTACATCTGCATTGTTGGAACCTGATTGAAAATAAGAAGTATTTTGGTTGGTCGTGGCTGGATGTAATCGCCTCTTTTAGCTTTTCTAAAAAGTATTTTTCCCTCTGTTTTACTGTACTAGATATATTGCCCAACGGTATCATATGGATCAGTGGTAGGTATCAAAATTAGCTGGCATGGTCTTTTGGAGCATCTGATAACTAGTAACGTCGTCTTCAGATGATCTGTAATTTCTCTTATATATATATATATATGAAGTATTTCATCAAACGAAAAATGTTTTGTGGGAAAGAAAACAGGCTATGGGGTTGTTTGAGCAGTCAGTCCATTGAGGCCCATGTAATTCAGGGCCATACAGCAATTGCTTTGTTTTCCCTGTCGATTTCACGTATAGATTTTGATGTCGGTAGGCTGATATGAGGACACTATACGACAGAAAAGTCGAGGAGCGTATGCGATTAGCGTGAGTGATATTACATAACACCATGCAATGGCTATGTATGCAAGTAAGGTGAGAACCTGCACATCAACACGAGAGATCCGTTCACATGCTTCTTTAGTAACAAGATTTCATTGTAGACAGCTTGCAGAACTTCCAAATAGAGTCTGCGTCCCTTTCAAAAGTCGATAACTTGTGCCACAATCTAAAGAGGAAATTTAGTGAAAAAGCAATAGGCGTTGTCACAGTGAAAATATCTACCCAATGTTTAAATGTGGTAAAGAGAATGGGCAGGGCAGCCAGCTCGGTCTCCATCCCTGGTGGTGGACCAAAGCAACTCTACCTAAGCAAGATCTCATTAATTTGTGCGGGCATGCGTGTGCGGATGGATGGTGCTTTATCCATGTTTTCTGTGTAATGCGAAAATGCTTTTCTTTCTCTGTATGACTGTTTTAGAAGACGAGAAGTGAAATATATATATGGAGAAGAAGAACATCCATCCCATGACTGAGATTTCAGAAGGGGAAAAGAAAAGTAGCTCCCAATTTGGATTTCCGTTCACGCAATTAAATGCAGCTTTGACTTGAACTTCCAGATCAACCAATGAATATGAACTTGTACTTCACTTGAACTGGTCCACGCAGTTATCGATTCTCTTGCTCTTCAATTGTACATTTATCCACTTTCATTTCCAGGCTGTGGCTTTGTTAAGTATACCTCTAATGGCATACAAAGAATGATACCTAAAACCACATATCTATCTGCAGAACATGTCCTTATCTGACTGCTAATTCTGCCTGCAAGACAGAATAAGACAAAAGTCTTAACATTCTCTCTCTATATATATCTCAACTTCAGACATTTTTTAAAGCTTTTGTGGTTTGGTTGAGGAGAAAAAGGTTGTCTGCACAACTATTTACAATGACATAACAAAATGGAGAAAAATATTAAAAGTTATACACTCGGGAACAAGATGTTAGGAAGCTGGCAGGGGGAAACAGTCCAAAACAAGCGATTTCCTTCCGAAGCAGCAATCCCATGAAATATAGCTAGCTGTGAACCTACGCCCATATATATACCAACCCCTGACAAGGACCTCAATTTTCTCTCCAGCCATGCTTCATAATTTGCATTCAAATCATGGCACCTACCATACCTCGATGATAAAAGGAGCACCATTTCGATGTCCATCTCTTGAGTCGTTTTCGCAGTGTTAGCTGCCAGCTATTGAAACCTTAGGGTCACCAAACTTTGCACCAATTATACAAGAACTAAAGATATTTCCCTTCACAAACAACCACCGACTAATTTGTTTGGTTTAATCCATATACATAGACTGATCTATATGAGATATAAAACAATTAGTCTTTATTAGAGAACATTTACTATAAATTAGACGATTTATTCACTTTTAAATATCTAGGTGTAAATTCCAAACGAGTCTAAAATTTACCCCGCACCAATATGTGAGGTAGGGTCCGTGTGCTTCATCCAAAAGGGAGCTCTTCAGGGAGGGTGGGTATAGTCATTAATCATTATACTATGATATTCTTTTTCATTAACCCATTTATTAAAATAGGTTTCAGGAATCTTTTTATATTTTGTAAAAACCGCGAGGCGGCTACTATGCTGTTTCTGGTCACTGGTCAGTGGTTGGCCTACGCTCTGATTGGTTGGCTGTGACGGCTCACGAGAATCTAACCCCGATATGGTTGTATCCAAATATGGTGGCCCACGAGTTAAACGAGGGCTCAAGCAAAGGGTTATAATGTAGTTAGTTCTATTATTTTGGTACTTGATAATTTTTTTGAAGAAAATGTTTTGAGTCTTTTTATTTTGAATGGATAGGTGAAAAGCCAGGATATATACACATTTCAATAATATATAGGCCGTGAGTGAGTCGATTGGTTTAAAAAAGAGTAACATACGTGAGAAGTAGCTCGATGATAGTTACCATAATCACAAAGGCCACAATTTCTGAGCACTAGAATAATCCTTTGATAATGTAATGGCAGATATTGAAGAAACTTTACTTTGCCTGTAAAATTATGTGACGTCCCAATATCATTCAAATATATAGGGGTAAACTCATAGTTAGTCTCATATATTTGGAGCAAAATCAAGTTACTATCCTCATTTTTCAAACCAACAATTTGAGACCCCTATATTTCAAAATCACTCAATCTTCACCTCCCGTTTAAATTTACCGTCAAATGAGACGATTTTTCGTGCAATGACCAGAATACCCTTGATAAGTGATTGGTAGATGACCAGAGTGCCCTTGATAAATTTTCTTCGCAATTTTCCCTTTATCCAATCATCGCGCTTGACTTACAATAATTTTGTCGAAGAACAAACATCGGGCCCACCGCCTCACAATTACCCCCTTTCCAAAATAATCATTCAGGGAGAGGAATGTCTGATCTCTCGTAGACCTTGGATGGATATAAAAGCAAGCCATCCCAAGACTCCCCCTCAGCCCTATGTGCATCGATCACTACCTTCGACCAGAACAACAAGAAACACGCATCAATGACGCAAACCGCGATGCTTTCTTTCCTCTTCTAGCAGCTGATCCTCCTCTCTGTCAATCCGTATCTTACCAATGGCACTCTGATGGATTGGAAGGGTTTTGGATAAGGCTTGCAACAATAATCCAATACTGCTTTTGTACAGAAGCTTTTATTCCTTCTGACAATCCAATACTTAACAGACGAGTGCATCTGCAATATACGAGGTCAGCGGAGTAGCCAACGAGGAAGACGACGACAACGACAAACCACGTGTGCGGAATGCCCAGAAGGTGGACGTATGGTGTCAAGAGCAAGAGCTGTAAGGCCACTTACTGATGGCAAATTCGTCAATTTGGGCACATGAGACACACATGCACGAAAACCGTCTCATTTTACTGTAAATTTAAACGGAAGGCGAGGATTGAGTGATTTTGAAACATAAGGGTCTCAAATTGTTGGTTTGAAAAATATGGATAATAACTTGATTTTGTCCCAAAGATACGAGACTAACTATAACTTTACCCCAAATATATATTACCAATTCTGTCACGTCGTGCTTTCGATCCAATGCCACATCTGGGAATTGGGATATATTTAGTGGAAACTTTTTCAAAAGTTTTATATCCCTAACACTCCTTTAGCCTGCCCCTAAAACTACATGAAAATGACTTTTATAATAGTACATTATGAACACGGTAGACACCATGACGTTAACATGATTGGTTGGCTGCGCGGGTTCACCATGATATAACTCGAATCAAAGGATCTGCTCAGCGACTGAGACACCTAATCATTGGGACCCACAACAAAGTGCCGGCTCGAAATACAAAGGGTTTAAGCCAGCTCATGATACCACGCGTCAGCTCCCTTTTACAAGGAGATAATCATCAATGGTGTATCAGTTGTAAAATTAAGGATAAGATAATAATATCACTTAGAAAGTGTACCAAAAGAAAATTTGACAAGAGACTAGAGAAAAATAATTCTTTAAAATTTATATTTTTTAATTTTGTTGTGTACGTAGACTCATTTCAGCAGATAATAAGATCCGTGTACTATCTATATAAAAAATCATAATTTTTTTACTATGACAAACTTTAAGGATTCAATGTATCATTTGCCGCTGACCAAGGTACTGGGTACATCCAATCTTGCTGGAAAATAGGTCCACAAATTTCGCCCATTCAATTTGCACAACGTACAAGTTTCGCCCTTTTCATTCCATCTTAAAGGAGATAACGAAGAAGAGAGATGAGTGGGGTCAGAGTGAAGAGACCAAGGGCATGCTTGAAAATATACAACTTTCTAATATTACGATTCTAATATTACTCATATACCAATATTAATATAATTCATTATTTTTTTTACACACATCAATACAAGTCTATACCTTCTACACGCATGTTAATAAAACTCAAATATCACCTAAATATTCACATCATATTTAATATACTGAAAATTTTCTCAAAACAAATATGTCCCAAAAATTTTGTGAGCTGGTTTTCTGTGAAGGTGCAATTTCCTTTCTCTTGTTGCTCCTATTTTTTTTTTAAACAGCTACCACATTAATTGAGGTGGTAGAGGAGTCTTGGAAGCATTATGTAATAGAACACATCAAAATAAGTTTTTTTTTTCTACGTACACATCAAAATAAGTTGGTGCCCTTTCGACATCTTGTCTGTTTTCCATAAATCAACGAATTTTAAAGACTTAAATAGATGCTTATCTCTTTCAAGCGTTAAATGCTTCTGCAATTATGGTTGAGTCCAATGATTATAAGGCTTACAAAGAAGTCTTCTTTATTTGGATAAGTTATGAGTCTTTTAGTCAAACATGCCCACCAAATTTTTGGTACCTTCTCAACTTTATCAACATTGCTTAGTGCTTAAGCCTGACTTAACTTTAGACCTGGAATTTGTCCTCTTTACAATTCCCTATTTTGTTAAACCTCCCTTAGGCATCTGTTGTCAAAACAAATAGATAAACAATGCCAGATGCATTGTAAGGATCTTTCCAAAGTGCATAGAATATCGTCTTTCCTCCCATTCCTCATTACTAGCTTAATAGTTGCTTTTGTTTTTGTTTGGGTGACTAAAAGAAACTCAACTTGACAAGAGTGTAACTCACTTAATAAGCTAGTAAATCTCATATCGATGCAGTTTCCAAATCCCAGAGGCCAAAGTTTGCAGCGAGTTAATCCTAAGAGTAACTTTATTCCTTAAAGTCAAATTCTTATATTTTTTATTTTCCATGTTATTTTTAAGTTTATAGTACTGAAAAGTAGGGCTGTCCACCAAACCGGTCAATCCGGACCGACCAACCCGGACCGAAACCGGACCGATTTTGGCCAAATCCGGCCAGAATCGGACCGGTTTTGGACTAACCGGACCGAGACCGGTATAATCCGGTCCGGTTCCGAGTTACCCATGTGAAAAACCGGAACCGGACCGGAGCATATCTCTCCAAATCGGTAATCGGCCCAAAATGACATGACCCAACCCCAAAACCGGTCCAAAATGACATGACCCAACCCAAAACCGGCCCAAAATGGCATGACCCAAACAGGACCGGACCGGACCGAAAAAATGACCGGTTCGGTCCGGTATACATACTTTACAAAATGTCTGATTTGGCCGATCGGACCGGACCGGCCAATGGACAGCCCTACTGAAAAGACAAGTAGAATTGAGGTTTTTTGTGGTATAATATTAGAAAGCAACGTAAAATTCCAAAGATTAGGCAGAAGAAACTAACTCTGCATCTCAGGGAAGTACTTCCTTTTAGGTGTGCTTTACTCTTAACCTATCCTGACGCAAGGTAAGGCATTTGTACTTTTACCTGGTGGACAAGTCATTGCTTAATTCATTCACAAATCATAGGGGCCTTCACTTCTAGTCAATTATTTTGAAATAATGGGGGAAATTGTTTACCGTTAAGCCGAGAACATTAAAACGAGGAGACTCCTTTCCAATTGCATGAACCCACATCGTTCTAGCCAAGAGTTAACAAAATTGTTACCCATAAGGTGTTTGAAGTAAAGTAGCTAATTCATTACATCAGAGTCCCTCTTTTATAGAATACCCTACGAAGAATCTCTTCTATAGGCAGCAAATTGTTTGGAAGGTATATATAGTTCAGGAGTTTTGTTTATTCAGTCTCATCTATGTATGGTGCTTGGACACCTAAACCGTTCACTTACTTGGGAAAAAGGAAAACAAAACAAAGCCAGGACAGATATCAGTGGAACAAAAAAAGCATAAGAAATCAAATATTGCACTCACTAGTCACTATAATCGACATTGCTGTTTTAAGATCTTTTTAGCCTTGAAAAGAGGATAAAATCCATAAGGGGAAGAAATCAAAACTCCTCTAAGAAGAGATCATGACTATAACTAACAGTGACCTCTCCCAAGGTTGAGAATGGAATCAATCACCTTCACATCACAAGTGTTTCAGCAGTTAATTATTGGTTAAGTTTGAGATGGAGACGCTTCTGAATGCCTAGCAGTTAGCACAGTGCATTGAAATAAACGATTTAACACCCTATCCAAGTGCCAAGTGCCAAGCCCAACACACAAGAACCTTCGTCCTCTCTCCCAGACCCGCCCCCCTTATAACCCCCCTCACCTCTATTTCTCTCTCTGTGTCGCTCTTTAGCCAAAGTTAAACTCTCTCGCTCTAAAACTTTGTAACGTTGCCAAAACTCTGTCCTGGCTTCATATTTGATTATGGCTTCCTCACTCTTCTTGCTCTGTTTCATACTCTGTTTCTCAAGCCTCTCTGTTTCATTCTCAGAGATTCTGCTTTTACCTCTAACACACTCCCTATCCAAGACCCAATTCAATAGTACCCACCACCTCCTCAAATCCATCTCTACCCGCTCCGCCTCTCATTTCCAAGGACACCACCAGCGTCGCCAAGTCTCTCTTCCGCTCTCCCCTGGCAGCGACTACACCCTTTCTTTCACTCTGGGTTCCGACCCTTCGCAACCCATCTCACTCTACATGGACACCGGTTCCGACCTTGTCTGGTTCCCCTGCTCCCCCTTCGAATGCATTCTCTGCGAAGGCAAGTACAACCCCTCCACCATCCCTCCACCACCCACAGTCCACAAAAACGCCACCGTCCCATGCAAGTCCCGGGCTTGCTCCGCCGTCCACTCCTCCCTCTCCTCTTCCGATCTCTGCGCCATTTCCCGTTGTCCTTTAGAGTCCATTGAAATGTCCGATTGCTCCTCCTTCTCCTGCCCACCTTTCTACTATGCCTATGCTGATGGGAGCTTAATCGCTCGCCTTTATAAAGATACCCTGTCTGTACCCAATTCTGTTCAGCCTTCTGTGCTTCTTCCAAATTTTACTTTCGGGTGCGCCCACACAGCCCTTGGTGAGCCCATTGGGGTCGCTGGCTTCGGCCGTGGCTTGCTCTCTTTACCAGCCCAGCTCTCCAGTTTCTCTCCCCAGCTAGGAAACCAGTTTTCCTACTGCCTGGTGTCTCACTCCTTCGACCAAGACCGCGTTCGCCACCCGAGCCCACTAATTCTTGGTCGCTACGACGAGAAGGAAAAGGACTTGGGAAATGATGGAGCTGGGTTCGTGTACACTTCCATGCTCGAGAACCCGAAACACCCCTACTTCTACTGTGTTGGGCTGGACGGAATTTCAGTCGGGAGGAGAACCATTCCAACGGCGGATACACTCAAACGGGTTGACGGGAGAGGCAACGGTGGGATGGTGGTGGACTCGGGGACCACGTTCACGATGTTGCCGGCGAGTCTGTACAACAAGGTGGTGACCGAGTTCGATCGCCGAGTCGGACGAGTTCACGAGCGGGCGAGTGACGTTGAGGACAAGACCGGACTCGGGCCGTGTTATTACTATGACAAGGTGGTGAATGTGCCAGCCGTAGTATTGCACTTTGTGGGGAACGGATCCAGAGTGGTGCTCCCCAGGAGGAATTATTTCTACGAGTTTCTGGACAGTGATAAGAAGAGGAACGTAGGGTGCTTTATGTTAATGGACGGTGGGGATGACGCGGATTTGAGCGGTGGGCCTGGGGCCACGCTTGGAAACTATCAGCAGCAGGGGTTCGAGGTGGTTTATGATCTCGAGAAGAGGAGGGTTGGGTTTGCCAGGAGACACTGCGCATCTCTCTGGGATACGCTGAACCGAACCTAACCTGCGCCCGGTTTGACTAATGGGTTGACTTTTTAGGGGGGCTTCTTGGACGGACTTGGGCACTCTGTAAATGGATCGGGTCGGGGAAAATAAATGAGAGGTTTAGGGTTGAATTCGGGTGGGCTTTTCACTTCACCTTTTTAAAGCTTCTTGCTTTGTGAATTAAGATGTATAATGTATAAATAAACAAAATGTAGATAAAGCTACAGCCTACAGGGGGGCTTGAAGCAAAGAATGAAGTGTGGACAGCCAAAATATTTGTAAAGTTTCGAGGTAAATATGAAATTTGATTATTTAGTTATTTTTAGTACAGAATTTAATGGTGCGTGCGGATAATGGAAAAGTAAAGGTTATTTCACTGCCAAGTCCATCAAAAGATCATTTTTAGAAACAAATATTAATATTTGTTAAAATATGTTAATTCAATTTTAAGAAAAAAATTACTTAACATCTCTATGAATTATTAATTATTATGTTAATATCACTTTGTAATCTAAACTATTAAATTTGTTAAATTTTCGTAATAATAAAAAAAAAATTATATGCACGCCGTTCGACTGTTACTGTATAATAAATTCTACAATATGACGTGATTTTTTAGTGAATTTTTTTTTCTAGGTAATGAGACGGAAAAAAGCAGTCAAGTTACGTACACAAAAATTTAAATTCGGGTTCAATCCCTCTCCGGAAGATTCAAAGAGCATTTCACTAAATTTTCAGTAGTTTATAGTTCAGACTTCTGACCTCTTTTGAAATCGTAATTAGTGTAAAATGAAGTTTTACTTACATTTACTACAGCCTTAAAATGTACGTTTGGACGCTTCGTCTTGTGCCTTGGGCGGCGCCGCGGCGTTGCCTGCGGCTTCGCAAAGTTGGTAGTCCATGGTCAAACTCACTCGCGCAAACCAGCTGTACTCAAGTGGATCATGAGCAGACGTGGCCTGGTTAAAACCGTTGGCTGCATCTACACCTATACCCAAACTTTTTTGCTTTCATTGGTCCCACTTACCAAACTTCAATTTATTTGATGCATCATTACTTTTCTGTCCACTTTATTCCCAACAGGCAGCGAGTGTTTTTTGTTTCTTCCTTATTTATTTTGTTTCCCTATGTCAACAAGCATCAATTACTTTTCATTTATGTAATTCAGTTTCTTGTATTTTATCTTTTATCATATGATTTATTAATTTATTTGATTAAGTGTTCCCTTGTACATGCCCTCCTATCTAAGCAGTCATCATACGGTAAATCAAATAACACGTGACCGAAAATGACAGGGCAAGGCCGGCAGGAACTTCGTTGGTAAAAACTGGCGTTTACTGTCTAGGAGTCTGGACACAGCTAGCCTGTCTCCATACGTGTGCTTCTAGAGTTCTGTTCTTGATTCCCCCCCCCCCCCCCCCCCCCCCCCCGTTTTCAAGCTCCTATGCTATGTAAAATTAGGATCGAACAAAATTGAACCACGGGTCGGACCGTAAAATCGGATGATTGACCGGTTCGATCTTATTTTTTAAATACGGTCCGGTTCGGATTGGACTAATTTTAAAATGCAGTTTGATCCGATCTGGTCCTGTATTTTTTTTAAATTCGGTCCGGACTGGATCGGACCGCATTTATTAATATAAATAAAAATATTTTTTTAATAGATTTTTAATACAAATAACAAACTTAAAAAGTTCAGTTTTAACTTAAACTAAAACTCTACATTTTTATATGTTCTTCTTCCTTCGAAATTAACTTAAAAAATTTTTAATTTTTTTTTTAAAAAAATGAAAGAAAATGAAACCGGTCCGGACCACATTTTGTTAAACCGGACGGGACCACTTATAAGTGGTCCGATCCGGTCCTTTAATTTAGGAGGACCGGAATGCTGTTCGAAAATCGGACCGCATTTCCGGTTTGCAACCCTATATGCAATACCCTAATATATTGCAATGGGTGAAATAGTTGAGAGAGTTCGGGATCCACACATGTCCGAACAATCCCTCACCCGAATTGTAGATGAGTTGGTACTTTTTCGAGGCCTTAAAAGCACTGTTTAATATGTGCGCTCCACACAAATTTCATACTTTGAGCACATGGTTTTCAAATTTTTTCTATGATTCAAATTTATTCATAAAATTATCACCGTACATCTTAAAAATTCAAACACAAACATCAATACATTTAACACAATCTCCAATAAATTTTTACTTTTTTATTTAACACAATTATTTCTCTCTATACTTTTCACCTAATTCCAATACTTTTTTTGTTAAACAATTATATCAAATCATCTCTCTCTATTCTTTACACAAACACCTATAAACCATTATTTTACATAAATATTCACAATTTTACTAGAATCCTACAGTTTTTTACAACACGAACATGCCCTTTATGTTTGTTTACTGAACTTTTAGGGAATATTATCAAAATTTTAGGAATCTTTTGAATGTTGAGGTTTTTAAAATGTTTGAAGAGTATATTTAAAAGTTAAAAATTTTAAAGTATACTTATTTTGTTGAAAATTTTAAACTCTAAAATTTTGGGCAAAACAAACATGTTGCCTAATTTTTTGAGTGCGAGGGCTTTGCTCGGGACAAAAAAAGCAAATTCAAATTGTTAGGGAAAAGATAAGAGTACTTGGGGGCCCGCCTCATTTGTCCCTTTTATTGGGCTATACAGGAGCCAGAAAACACTGTAGATATGGCTGTCGGATCTAGTGGCGGTGGCACCTCAGGTTTGAGCAACTATCTTGCCACAAACAGAGGAAAAGACGAACGGTCGTTCCAGAAAGATGCAGTCTTCAGAGCATTTTTGAATTTGAAGTGGCATGAAGGTCCCTACGTCGTCTGGATCCTAGTGAGTGATGTTGTATGTTGATTATGAACCTTGGGCCCATCATGTCAAATCTGTTTGGGCCTAAAGCCCAACCTTCTTGCAGGCCTTTTTCTAATGTGTATTCTGATGGGCTCTTATTCATCTTGAAATGTGTTTTGAGCGTTTCTATCAATAACCAAATTTCTATTTGCCCAGTGGAAAAAAGAAAGAGAAAAAAAAAGTCTCTGCACCGAACAGTATATAATATGGTTTGGCCCGTTGGCTACTTTGGAGAAAACTAGGAAGTGAATCGTCTTCCTCAAACCACGTTGTTTCGTGGAACATGAACAGCTAGCTTGCCTTTACGCAATACCTTGGAACCCAAACGAAAAAGCTTGTCCATGGCTTTCCGAGATTCCTTCTCCACCAACGTTGCCTCTGCCTTTCCTTCTTGTCTTCTTCTTCTTCTTATGCTGCCACCTCCATTATTTCTTCTTTCGTTCTTTGCTCTCTTCCGTTTTTTTTCTTTCACGTCTCCTTCACTTCCAACAACTCCGTGCACTTCGATCTTCGATCAACCAGCGCATAATTTGGTGCTACCCTGTAAATCCTTCACTGAGTTTTCACTATCTCAGAGGACAGGGGGCTTAATCCCCCCTCCAACTCTCGTTGTTTTCTCAAAAAGTGGTTTTTGTATTTCTGTTCATCTCTTTGCAAGTGATATCCTTGCTGTTTTGTTCCCATTCAGCGTTGAGTTCGCTTGAGTTTGATATCACTTGAAATCGGATTGGTTAGCTTCAGGGAGTCCCATGAAATCTCGAGCTTCGTCATTCTTTGTTTCTTTCTTCAAACTTCATAGTATTTCCAATCGTTGGATCTCTCTTTCGAAATCTCCAATCTACTTATAACTTATCGGAATTCCAGTTATGATATTAATGTGACTCTTTATCCGAATATTTTTTCATTTGTTATGGTATTGGATTCCCTAAGGACATATCCGTTAGTAAAATTCTGGCAATACCTTATACCTCACACATGTATACACCCAAGGAAAGACCTAGGGAAATAGTTGTTGTTGTTTCCAACAGTGGTAAACAAGACGACGAACTATCGAGTTTAAATAAGTCTCTGCTTACCACTGGGAAGCCTAAGACCATCCATCCACCTATTGAAACCCATTGGCATCTCCCTCCTCAAAAAGAATACAAGCCTTCAAATTTCGGCTTCAATTCAATGATGTCTTACCCAGTAAAGTTTCGGAACTCATTGAAGAAAATTGGAAGAACAAAAAGCATGCAGATGGTTCTTGAAGGAACTCATGATCCAAAAGATGAACAAGCTGTTGATTCCTTTCGTAAATTGCTTTTTGTTGACGGCCGGTTACTAGCAAAGCACAATGACTATCACACCCTTCTTCGGTAATATGATTTTACCGAAATATTATATGTTTGGAATAGTTGTTTTGTATTACTGAATATTTGGATAAGTCTCGCTTTTCATTCTGCATAATACGATCAATTATGTTAAGGTCGTTTCCTACTGTTTCAGGTTTCTACGGATGAGGGATTTTGATCTTTCAAAAGCGAAGGATATGCTTCTGAATTATATGAAATGGCGAGAGGAATTCGGGGTTGATACAATTTCAAAGGTGATCCAAACAACTCTTACCATTTGATGTGCTTATAAGAACTATTGTTGGTGTCTCCTTGTTTGTCCTGGATGATGATTAAGTTTGTCTCATATAAGTCGTTTTGTTTAGGAACCCCATATATAACCATTTTCAGGAACTTTAAATAGATTTTGTTTATAAACAGTAATCCTGTTTGCATTTACCATCTCAATTCCTTCTTTTGACTCATATTCTTGGAACATGATGCAGGAGTTTAAGTTTGAGGAATATGCAGAGGTGAAGAAATGCTATCCTCATGGGTACCATGGGGTTGATAGGTATGGTAGGCCAGTCTATATTGAAAGGATTGGGATGGTAGACCTTGATTCGCTACTGCAAGTAACTACAATGGAAAGATTTGTTAAGTATCATGTGTCAGAACAGGAGAAATCATTGAATTTGAGATACCCTGCATGTTCAATTGCCGTCAAGAGACATATAGCATCTACCACAAGTATCTTAGATGTAAATGGAGTGGTGAGCATTTCTTCTCATATTCTCAGTTCTATTTGATTCATACTCTTCAAAAATATGTTGGGGATAAATAGTCAATTGAAGTATTTTGCATAGCTTCTGCTAAAATGTTTGGTCATTGTTTTTGCTCAGGGAATGTCTAATTTCTCAAAACCTGCAAGATATCTCTTTACGGAAATTCAGAAGGTCGATAGCAATTACTACCCAGAGGTATGTGCGATGTCTTAAATTTCTAGAGTTGTCCCAAACCTCAGCCAGAAGAGAGTTCAAAGAGATTGATGGCCAACATAAAAGTTATGCTGCATCTTAAGCATAAATCTACAAATAAGGGAAAAAGAATAGGTAATGTACTATAATAAGTTAGGATTGAGGCATAGACAAGAACTATCAACAACCATATTCAGCAAACTGCAAAGAAAATGTAAACCGCATTTTATGAGCTGTCAATTTATGCTCCTTTTTGGTTATGTTCTTCCTGATCTTCTGATCTTTGAGGATTATGATGAAATACTCATGCTAAGTAAGTAATTTTCCAGAATGTTTTTGATTGGTAAGTCATTTGCTGAATACGAAGATGATCGGAAAATACGAATTCTTAATTCGTTAAATATTTACGGTCCTCTTAGCATATATATTTGTCCTAACTCCTCCCCTGGGGCGCCCCTCCACTTTCTTTGTCCATGTTAAGGTAGCCAGAAGCACAATGAACAAAAATATTCAATGGTCCAATACAGCTAAATATCAATGACTCACGGAAATAATGAAACCTAAGAGGGTATGGCTTTTTGTGGTTTTATGAAAATAGGCTTAATTCGGTGATTATAACAAAACTAAAGAAAAGTTTAGACACATATATGGCATGAGATTATATTTGTCAATCTATAATTCAGTTTGAGAAATATTTTAGAGCTGCAACAATCATTGGAATATGATCTTATCAGACATACTTGAGAGATTGAGAAAAAGCCAAAGATGTGAAATCATAGTATCAGAATCATAATATGTAGGGAAATCGAGGAGATAAGTAATTTGCAGACTAGAAATAAAAGGTTAGTCGAACAAAGAGAAGCTTCATTTCAGTATGCTATCTAACTGAGAAAATGTTTATGATAATGAGGAGAAACAAATTTGTCTGCATGGCTGAGCATGTGTGCACACACATATATATATATTCATATTCATATGCAGTCTTATTTGCATTTAGGCATCATACCAAGTCTTGGTCTTTGATCTTCTCACAGACTTTAAATAAACTCTTTATCATTAATGCTGGATCTGGATTTCGGATGCTGTGGAAAGCCATCAGAACCTTTCTGGATGCACGGACAGTAGCAAAAATTCAAGTAATATTTTTCATGTCAATATTGCTATCCTTTTTGGGTAAGGCAGCATTCGCTTGTGGTTTCCTTCTCAAGAGTGGTATGTTTACTTTTGACATGGTGGTTTCAGGTGCTAGGTAGCAATTACAGTAGTAACTTGCTCGAAGTTATTGATTCCAGGTAACATGTCTTGTGCCTGAACATTTGCGTTTGAACAAATTGGTGCATATTCTTTATTGTAGCTTATGAATGTCTCTAAATAGCTGTGATTATCTTGGCTTGTGAATACGATGATTCAATACTGCAGTAACTTGCCAACATTTCTGGGTGGGAACTGCACGTGTTCTGACTATGGGGGTTGCCTGTTAAGTGACAAAGGACCATGGAACAATCCAGAGATCACTGAAATGCTTCAGGTTAACTTTTCAGAGCTCTACAGAATACTTATTTCTTAATGTTTTTTTCCTGCAGCATGGTATGGATTTCTGATAATCAGCTACATTGTTACCTTACAATTGTCATGATAACCGTTTCAGTTACCTTTTACAGGCAGTTTCTGGAACAGAAGACATATATGACAATGCTGAAAATGGTGGTATGACTTCAGAAGATGTCTTTGTGCCGAATATGGTTAGCAACCTCAATTTGAATTAATATTTAGATTCTGATCAGACACACTGCATCATTTGAATCCCGAACAGTTTTCTGGTTTATGGATGGTATGATATATACAGTACAGTAGAAAGGCTTGTCAGATGAGAGCTGCTACCATTCCCAGGATGCTCCTGTGTTCCCCAAAACTAGCTTAAGATTATCCCCCTAATATCTGATAGACCTTGAATGTAACACTTAAGCTTGCAATAGGTTAAAGAAGGTCACCGAGTGTCTTGCTTAATGCATTTGCGGGTATAAATGATTGCAAATTTGCATCAGCCTTGTATGGTTTCACTAGGCTAGATGGTATGCATAGGTCCCCTGTCTTGCTTCCTTAGGCATTCAAAGGACATCCATAGTTATTTGTAATTTACCCGAGAGGCATGAAAGCAAGAAAAATTTCCCACAACTAATTAGTTATGCCTGATTCTGCGAGTAGAAAAGCACGATATTTGATGATCATGATCTTTTGGATCTTTTTTTGCTTATAAATAAAGAGAGAGAGAGAGAGAGAGAGAAACTAGAATGTCATTAGTGTGCACCAGCAAACTACTGTGCAGTGCTGCACAGTGCGCACTGGGCTGTTTTCTCTTTTATCATGTAACGCACAAATGCAAAATGTGTAAACCCCCTTGGCCCCTTCCCTTTTTTGCTTTTGCAAATTGAGGCTCAATTCAGCTCAACGCAGAGAGGTGAAGATTCAGAAGGAGTGGAGACAAAATATGAAGATAAACTTGTATCTAAAAAGATCCTGGCACTGGAAGCTGCAATTGAAGATGCCAAGACAGTGAGTTACCAAAATAACTGCATGTCTTATTTGAGATAGTACGAATCTTGAGCAGAATGATGTTGACATTAAGCTGTATCTCCAGAAAATTGAGGCCCTGGAAGGCGCACTTGAGGACACCAAGGCGGTGAGTCTGAGGAATATACATGCTTCTTGTCAATGGCAATCCATATCAGATCATTCTTTTGTACTCTTTCATTCTTTCTCTTGCAGGTCTTGAAAGGACTAGCACGGCACATTGAACAGCTGAGAATTTGAAAATAGGAAAGCACAACTATGCCCAAATGTATATAAAATGGTATATATATATTTCAGTGTGACATAAAAACCAGAATCTAACCATGGTATGGCTCTGTTCCATTTAGAGCCATTACAAGTTGTTGGGACGTAAATAGTAGAGCATTGATATAAAACAACTCATCAGACAGCAATGCTTGAAGTGTCATTCAGTACATTACCTGTAAATTGCTGAACTTTCACGTCAGATATGAAGAACTTGTAATCCTTTGTTTTCTATTGAGTTTGAGAATGCTTCTCATCGTAAAATTTACAGTTAAATGGACTTCTATGCTTGGTATTCAAAACTTGAGCTATAAACATCTTGAAATTGAGCAAAGCTCCTGGCATCTAAAGCTGTGGCACACGAAGCCCATAGGTAGGGCGTTATCAGATGATATAGTTGGTTTATATGCCAGATGTGGCTGTCAAAAGTTCTTAATGTTCTCCATAACCTAGCACGTGTGGTTTCATTTCATCGGATGTCTTTATAAAACTTGGGTGGTAGGAATGGATCATCCTTCTGTTCTCTACCTAATGAATAAGGAAAACTTGGGTGGTAGGCGTGGTAGCTTTTTCCTTAAAAACTTTTAAGCCAAGCATTGAAAAAAGATCATATATTATCGAAAAAGAGGGAGTGGGGAGAAAAAGTAACTCATGATTCCACGAGATACACGATCGGGATACCTAAGAAACCATGATTCCTGAGCCAACCATTCGGTTTCATTCCAAAAAAAAACCCTATTGAAAATAAGCAAATTGGAGCTTCACAGAAAGCATGCCTATGACGATGGGCTAGAAAAATTTAACCAGCCGTAAACGAATACGAAGATTTTTTGGCTAGTTGCAGTGTCTCAGATTCTCACTTCCCAAACTTATGGGGATCCCTGCCTTCCCAGCTTATGACAAAGGAGATGGTCAGTAGAGACTGTGAATAATACCGATACGGATCTAGTCCCATGAAATTTGTCGTGCTGAATTTATGATCACATTCCTATAACTATACGAGTGGATTCTGAGCCCCCACGGTGATCAACTTCTGCCTCTTTAGGGTCGATAACAATGCTATCTTTTCTCCCACCACTTTTCTTTTTGTCTCCTTTCGTGGCTTCCTCTAAGAGAAATCGTGGCAAATGAAAGCTGCAAGTTGGTGGGAGGTGTTCCATTAGCTTCCTCTAATAGAGCTTGGGAAACATATTTATCTAATTATCTAAAGGGATACAGACTGATGTCTTTCTTAAAGTTTAGAAGGTAACCTTGACAGAAAGCGTACACCTAGCATTTGCTGGAGTGGTGGTACGTAATAATGATTGACATGGGTTGGTAGCATTGGTGAAGCGGAGCTGGGGCAATTGGGATGATGAGGGTAGTTGGGGAATTTTTTGTGTAATTTTCAGTTGGGTGGAAATGGAGGCAATTTACTTGGTTCATATTTGGTATTTGAGTGTCTAAAGTTTGGTTAAAAAAAAACTACAACTTGCTCCGATCTTGGCTCGAAGTTCATCCAAATCAGGCTGGAAGCTTGTGGTTTTGAGCTTCGATGGCTGTTCAGGAGTTGGGTGGTATTGTGGAAGGAAACCAATGGTGGTAGATGGTTAGGTAGGATGGACAAAATTTCTTCGGACCACGAGGATTGGTGACGAGGTAGTGGTCTTGTATAATAACAATTGACCAAATTAACATTATTTTTAAGAAAAATACCGACCGCCCAAATGAGACAGGGAGAGGCAGTTTTAATTTTGAGGCAAATTTATATATATATATATATATTACTTTCCCTTCCATTCTTCAAAATCGAAGGTAAATAAGCGAGGAACAAAAAAGGGAAAAAGAAAAACAAATCCCACGAAGCACCCCAAAAAAAGTTGCCGTATTTACCTGTCGAGCCACTCTTGATCTCTCCGCCTATCTTCTTGATTAATGATTTCAGCACGCACTTCCCAAAAACAACACCACCAAATTCACCTGATCCCTTTCTCCGCATACTAAACCGGATCGTCGCCCGTCCTTTCTGTTTTCTGCAAAATCGATTTCTTTTTTAAATTGTGAAAGCTAAAAATTTCACATTCTCCGAAGGCATTGTCTTCGAGATGAGCACGGGAGAGCTTCTCGGCATCGAACCTCTCGAACTCAAGTTCCCCTGTGAGCGTTTTCGCCATCTTTCTCCTACGGATCTGTTTTTGTTTGTACTATGCCTTTCTCTACGGTTTGCATTGTTTTATTCGTTTTGTGTTTTTTTACGTTAGTTGAATTGAGGAAACAGATCTCGTGTTCGCTTCAACTGTCCAATAAGACCGACAATTATGTAGCTTTCAAGGTAATCTCTTTGTTTCTTACAAGTTTTGTCGCAAGATGCTCTATGTGCTGTTTGGTTGGAGAAAATGTAGGAACAGAGGAAGGATGTTGGCAATTTGCTTGGACTTTTTTCACGTAGGCTTTTAATTGCGGATTTAAGATTTAGCTTATTTCGTATTTTCTCATGTGAATTGGCCATGCTCAGGTGAAAACAACGAATCCAAAGAAGTATTGTGTTCGTCCGAACACAGGAATTGTCTCGCCACGGTCCACATGCGATGTTATAGGTGCCTATATAGACGATTTTCTCTTGTGATTGTTTCTTATAATTTGATGATTATTTAATTATTTATAAATGTTTGCTCTTGATTTAGTTACCATGCAAGCTCAGAAGGAGGCTCCTCTTGACATGCAGTGCAAGGACAAGTTTCTCCTTCAGAGTGTAAAAGCAAATAATGGGGCAACCATGAAGGAAATTACCCCAGAAATGGTAAAGATAGAAAGCATTGTTGCAGATTCTTATGAGTTTGGGCGTTTGTGTTGAATATTGTAATTTATGGAAATGTTTGGAATTCTAGTTCAATAAGGAAGCTGGACAAGTGGTTGAAGAGTGCAAGTTGAGAGTGCTTTATGTTTCTCCACCCCATCCACCTTCTCCTGTACCAGAAGAGTCAGAAGAAGGGTCTTCACCAAGAGGTTCTGTTTCTGAGAATGGAAATACAAAGGGTGCAGAATTCTCTAATGTGAGTGCTTAAGTAGTATTTGATGTTTTGATGTACAGTTATAGTTTTTTAGCTACTATATGGAACCTTGATTGCAATGCCATTCATCGATGTTTACAGGCTTCAAGAACATTTGCTGACTATATTGAGCCTCAAGACAAATCTACAGAGGTAACCAAGAAAAAACACATTGTTCTGTCTGAGTTTTTGTGTGTGTGCTCTGGTTTCAGTATTGTCAATAACTTTGATCCTCACCCATCAAAAAGATAACTAGAATATTCCTTTTGACGGATGCTTGCTTGGTGTTGAATTTCAATTTTTTTAATTGGTCATGCTCCAACGACTACTTTGGACAGAGATACCCAGTTGTGAACTGGACCATGCTTCATTCCTAAAACCATTTCCAAATGAAGACGGTAGAAAAAATGCTTGTTGGAATGTACGTGCAATGGAAGAAGCTGCACTTGAAAAATGATGAATGCCTTTTGAGGTTTCCTCATCTGTAGTAATTACTCTGCCTGAACATTTTAGCTTTTCAGAAGTTGATGGAAGGTTTTATCTTGGACACCATCTTGAATTCGTGTGCTTACTCCTTGGAGAGTTTAGCAATACTTCCTACTTTTTGACTGCAAGAAAGATCATCTAGGGGCCTCCCATCAATAGCAATATTGCATCTCATTGAAGAGAGCCAGAAATTGTTTTCACTAGGCCTTAAAATTCCATCATTTGTCTCTAGTTGCAATGGGGTTCTTCCTAATGCAGGATTAGACTGTGGTTTTCTCATGTTCAAGTAATAAGGGTCATGTCTGCATTCCAAGATTTTTAGAGATTTTGGTGGTGGTGTGAAAATTGAGGTAGATTGGAGTTTTATTGGATTTTGTAAAAAATCGTGAAAATTTTGAATTATGTTTGGGAGACGGTGGAAAATTTTGGAGTTTTATGGGAGTTGGTGAAAAAGTGGAGAGATGATTTGAGTGAATTTTTTATGTTTAAAATTTTTATAAATTTATCACTAAATTGTGATGGAAAGAGATGATTTGATGGGAAGAGAGATGATTCTGAAGGTTTTTTTTTTAAAAAAAAAATTGGAATTAAAAAAAAAAGAGAGAAGGAAAATTATTGAATGGAGAGAATTTTGAGTTAGTTATGCTTGGGACTGAGAATTTTGGCCAAAATTCTCATTTGCAAACATGACCAAGTTATCTGTTGTGGAAATTTATTGTTATCTATCTATTGTTATCTATCAAAAAATCTATCTATGATCTTGCATGGATATTGTGTCTGGGTTGAGGGTTTGACCTGCTGAAAAGTTTGGAAAAATTAATATTCTAAAATCATTTCATGTTTTTTTTTTTTACTAAAAGCCATTTTTCTTTTCCCATGAGTCCCCATTTTTCTTTTCCCATGAGGCCTCCCTTTTTACCTCTTCCCCTCTCCTTGATGCATTGATTTACCGTCAATATAAAGAATTAAATTAAGGAACTTGGATTCAATTTCCTGTTATTTTGTATTGTGTCCTCCATATAGAATTGTTTACTAATCATAATAAACGCCATAGAGCATGTAACTTGTTCAGCTGTGCTATGGTTGGATATTCATTTTGTACATCCTCCGTGTAATATTCCTCTGTGTGTTTACTACATTTTGAAAGGTTATTTATCTATGCTCAATGATTCTGGATATTATTGCAGGCAAGAACTCTTATTTCAAAACTGACAGAGGAAAAGAACAGTGCGATCCAACAAAATAACAAGCTTCGTCAAGAAGTGGTGAGTAATAACTGCAACTCCCATCTTCACTAAATTATGACTTCTATTTTTTGTTCTTTTTGATGGGCCACGTGCTTGGCCTGTATGTAATCTTTTTCATCCTCTACTCTAGTTAAGAGCTCATGAGTTGCTTGAGAAAAAATTCTTGACCATTCTTTCTTTAGTTGGACTGTTATTGCTAATATCCAATTTCTTGAAAGGGGAGTTGATATCTTTTATGTATTATTCTTCTTATAAAAACAAGTTGAAGATATAGGCTTTTATTTGGTTTTTCATGTAAAGATACTATTCAAAACTTATCTCAGTCACTGGGTAAGGATGCTTAGTCTTTGATTGGAAAAACTGAAAGAAGGTTTACTTGAGATATGGTCGTAGTTGGTCCAGTAGGAATGCTGCTGTCCACCAATTGTTCTATTGTTTATTGTCAAAAAAGTAATGTGTAAAGCAAATTCAATCAGTTGCACTTTTCTTTGTTCCTTTTGTTGGGGGGATGAACATCTTGGAGAGTCTTCTAGTGGGCTCATAATATAGTATATATGGACACCACTCGAATTAAAAGCTCAAGCTTATAGGTTTGGGCCCAATTATGCTATATTAATCACCCATACTTGTGACTTATTTTCAATGTGCGACTAACTTTTTACCCTCTCACATGTGCACGTTCAACAATCTCCCTATCACTTTCACCACATTGCTTCACTCCCTTTTCAACATAAGTCTTTTTGCGGCTTGTTTTCTAAGAGATCATCTTGTGGACCACATAGCACATTCCCCCTTGAGTGGAAGCCTCCTGATCCTACCGAACCCTTTTTCTCTCAAGGCCCTTTTCATAGGATCCACCTTGTGCCTTGCGACAACAAAACTTACTTCCTCTTTTGATCCCCCTTGAATGGAAGCCTGATCCAATAGACATTTTTTCTCTTGAGCCTCCCTAGGATCCGCCTCGTTCTTCGCCCTGCACACCTTGCTCCATCCTCTTTGAAGTGTCTTTTTCTCGATTTTACAAGCCCTCTTCGGATCACACCATCAGCTCTGATACCATTTGTTGGGGAGATGAACACCTTGGGAAATCTCCTAGTGGGCGCATAATATAGCATACATGGATACCACTCAACCTAAAAGCTTAAGCATATAGGTTTGGGCCCACTATGCGATATTAACCACCCACACTAGTAACTTCTTTCCAATGTGGGACTAACTTTTTACCCTCTCACATGTGCATATTTAACACCTTTGCACTATTTTTTTTATGACAAGTTTCTCATGGTATCCCTTTGGATGTCAGAGCTTCTACTGCAAAATAGTGTCCAAAATTGCATCAGATTTCTTTTGTGTCAATTTGTATGGAACCCATCACAAGTAGATACCTTAGAGGCTCTGTTGAGATTGAAAGTAATAGGTGTTGTTCTGGAGACTGCTAAATGTACTATTGGCTTAATCAGAAACCATTATTTTTTTCTGTTCATGACAATGGTTATATTTGCTAATACTGGCGGATCAGGGAATTCATATGCTGGTTGAGGTTTACCATCTGATTTACCGGACTTGCCTAACTTTTTGGTAGTTTTGGAAATAGTGATGCAAGATTTGTGAAAACATGTGTAGATAGTGGGAAGAAAAGGAGGGGGGGGATTTATTATATCCCCTGGGGCAATACTGACTTCTTGCACATGAATGGTGGGCCCAACCAGATTTTTACCTTTGGGATGTGCTGTTCTGTGAGCGGCAGGAGTATTGCTCTTCGAATGCTTTATAGTTACTTGCTTAATGGGTCTGCAAAATGCGTGTTGGGCATAGCTTATGTCTTTAATTATGTGTTCAAAGAGCAAAACTTAGAAGAGAAACATAGAGGAAGACCAGCAGAAGGATAGATTATAGAGGGTGTCTGTTACCTATTCTTGGAGCATTGAGATCTACAAACTTTTGAAACCTCTGAATGTCGATCAATTAATGTACAAACCCAAATGTCTTGCTCTTAAAAGTTTTGTAGTGGATGTCTTTTTGCAGTTTGGCGAAATTTCTGGTGCTTGTGGATCTGGTCTCTGGTTGCTGGTCATCCCTTTCACAATGTGTTTTTCCCTTTTCTGGTTCTGTGTGATGGCATTATCCTGGATAAAGTTTAGCTGAAAAGGCACAACCTGTTTCTTTAGCAATTTGTTTTTTCCTTCTGCTTTAGGTATTGCTTTTGAAAGTCCATCTCTAGAAGAGAACAACATAGAATGTTGTGAAGTTTTTTGCTGCATCAAATATGACTATCCGTTTGATATTCCATATCTCTTGTAGTACGGTTAACTTTGAGCTGTGGGGATTTCTTATCTCACAAAAAATACAATGTGTAGGAACTGCTGAGGCGTGGAGGTTATAAAAATCGTGGTGGCGCAGGTTTCTCCTTCCTATTTGTCATCTTGGTTGGATTGCTTGGCTTAATTTTCGGGTATGTCGTGAAGAAAACGTGAGCTTGTCCTGCAGTTCTTCCTGGCCATTTGAAGATCGATGATAAAAGGAAAAGAAAGGAATTCGCCAAAGGCGGTGCTTTTGTTGGTTGTTAGCTTCCTGGAACTAGTAACTTGTTTAGGTGCAGACATGGGTTGGGTCACAGTACTATGCAGTAACTCAATTTTTTTTTATTCGCAATATGCATTTTTTTTTGTAACTTAAGAGGGTGATTTGCTTTGTTTCTTTTGTGGCTCAACTTGAGAGCTTTTGGACCTTCTGACAGTGGCACTACGTGGTCATCTTGAGTAATCTTATAGACTATTAGATTGATTCATTAATGCATGCTTGTTCAGTTTGTATCGATTTCATAATCTGAATGGCCCGCCAGGCCTGATCACTTTCACAATCTCCGCTAGGATCTCCATTTCTTGCCCGGGCTGTCAAAAGGTTTGTACTTTCGATCCATCCCAAAACCAAGCCCATTCCCTGAAAAACAGCACGTACAAATATACTTCGCCCGAGGTGAGATAGCCAAACGTTTATATTTTTGTATAAATTCGCCTGAGGTGAGTTACCCAAACGTTTATATTTTTCAGCTTCTCGTATGAAGCACGTACAATATACTTCTAGTGAATTCTCCATATACATTTGGATATTCCTCTTCTCCTTGCGTCTCAGGGATTCTAGAACTTTCTCCCTTCGTTCAGCTCTGGAACTTTCTCCACATTTCTCTCTCCCTTCTTTTCCCTTCTCCACGTTTCACTGTCCTTCTCTTTTCTTTTTAAAATTGACTTCTTCCTCTTCCACCTTCTCCCCCATATAAACCCCTCTCTAACTCACCGATTACACCCAGAAAAACAGCACGCTATCAGCCTCCAAAACTCGCCGATCACTCCCACACAAACGCGCCCGAAAGTTCCGACTATGGCATCGTCCGTCGCTCTTAGAAGGGTCACTACCCCAGCCCTCTTCTCCAAGCTCATCAACCCAGTCCGCTCCGCTTCTATCGCTCCCTCTCTTTCTCGCTCCTTCAACACCGAGTCCCAGCTCACTGACTTCGAACAGCGTGGCCGGGAAGTCGACGTAGATCGTCAGCCCGAACGCTCTGTCTCTCGCCGCCGTGGCCCCGGCTTCTTCTCAGGTATTAGCTATACAGTTTCTCTGGTTCTTTCTTTCTTTCTCGTGAGCATATCAGTCATACAAGTTCTCAGTTTCCTTTTCTTTCTTTTTTAGTCCTCTATTTTCATCGTGAACTACGAGATAAATATTTATGCTGCTTCTCGTACTGTGGATTGACTCTGTTCGTGAGAGATTTTTAATTGTTATGGTTTTTGGTTACCCACTCACTCTTTGTTGTTTGGAATGGAATTGTAGATGTGTTCGACCCATTCTCTCCAACAAGGAGCCTGAGCCAGGTCCTGAACCTGATGGACCAGTTGATGGAGAACCCTTTCGTCGCAGCGTCGCAAGGCTTGGGAGCGGGGTCGATGAGAGGCTGGGACGTAAAAGAGGACAAAGACGCTCTGCGCATTAAAATGGACATGCCAGGTGTGCCCAAAGAAAACGTGAAGGTCCTCGTGGAGCAGAATACTCTGATCATTAAAGGGGATGCGGAGAAGGAATCGGAGGATGAGGAGCCAAGAAGGTTCACAAGCAGACTGGATTTGCCTCCGAATCTGTATAAGCTCGACTCTATCAAGGCCGAGATGAAGAACGGGGTTCTGAAGGTGGGGGTCCCAAAAGTCAAGGAGGAGGAGAGGAAGGATGTATACCAAGTGGCAGTGGAATGATTAAGAGAGCAAATTTAAGAGGGAAGACTCTGTTTTGCTCTGCTACGCGTTTTTTCTCTTGCGTTTTGTATTTTCTCAGTGCTGTCTAGGGGTGGGTCTGTTTTTGGTTGCAGCTTGGTCAGAAGAAGCCCGAGTCGGTGAATAAATCGGATTAGTCTTGCAAATTTTTGTAAATTTTCTATCAAAGTTTGGTTTTTTATAATTTAACAGCGTATGTGGAAATCGTTTTTGACCGTCTAACTGGCTACTGAAGGAGGAAAAAGACGGGTACTCCTGGTAATAACGAATTGTTGAGAGCAAACATGCATGTTTGGAACCCCGAACTCAATTTAGTAGACTCGAGAAATATATAGGATCGTTCCAATTCAACCTGGCTTTAATCAACCCTTGAGGAAGAAAACAACAATCGACCTTCTCTCCAACTCATACTATAGTCTATCGTGCCCAAATTATGCATGTAAGCAGCTGGAATGAGAAAAAAGAGCAAATTTACCATTCTATATTGGACTAAAAAGGCCCATAATCCTATCCATTGGCACTGGCATTCATTCACATAAGAACACAAGATGTGCAGGCTTAAGCTTATAGTAGAGCATTGCCCATGGCGTCAAGGGAAGAGTACTACTACTCGGTAGCTTTTATATTTTCTGTTCTAGCTCTTGAGACAAATATTTCAGAAAAGGAGTGAATTATTTATTATTATTTTTTCTCTCGCTCTATTTGTGGCTTTCGTGTCTCCGTTTTGGGCCTTTCGTGCTTGGAAGTTAAAGTGGGCGCATGATTTGTGCTCTACAGTCCAGTCCAACGGTTGTCTTGTATTTATTTGACATTTGCTCTTAGGATTTCCTTTCCTTTTACATGTTTCAAGGAGCACCTGAAACATTTGCATAATAATGGTTGTGCTGTAAGTAAAACGACCTTATGCCATCCGTGTCTGGAGTCTTTGGAAAAGAAACAAACTGAGCATGACCCAGAAAAATAAAGTTAATAGTGTATTATTAGTTCAGATTTAATAATACTTATATTATATTTATAGTTATCTACCAGCTAGAGATATGTCTAATTACTATTTTTTTTCTTCAATTTAAGAAGGCTGTGTTTAATATTTCTATAAATTAGTTTTTTAAAAATAGCTTAATTCAAGTGCCTTATATTTCACACACACAATTTCATCTCAAGGCCATTTCTGACTTCACAAAAGGATCTGGGTATTTCAAAGCATTTGGAGCTATGTAGCCGTGTAATAAAAGAGAACTCCATCACTCTTAACCTCAAGGTCGTGACCGGCTCTCATATGGCCTAGTTTTCAATTGCTCAAGTTCCCAAAGGTGTGTATCTACGCCCGGAATTGTGATCATCGTTGAGTATCAAAGTTTCTGAAATGAACAGCGATTCTGTGCAATATAACTCATGACCAAAACAAATACATTTGCAATACCGGCTGTGTTAGAAATAAAAAATTTTATATTTGATAAGTGAGACATCCATTAGGGGAATACCCAATTAGATTAATTGTGTTAACTCACTTATCAAGTATAAATATTTTTATTTCTAACATGGTATCAGAATTAGTACGTGATATGGGAATCGGTGAAGGGGAGCGGGGTGTGTGTGATTCATTGTTCACGAGCCAGACTAGTAAGCAGAAATTTTGCAGCTCCACCATATAAAAGCCCATAATAACCAATTAGCTTCCATGTCTTGCGGCCTAATTTTCCGCTGAAGTTTCGGGCATGAATTGAAGGCCTTCGCGTCTACAGAATCGGGAACTAGATTATCATTCTTGTATCGAGAGATTAACAGACTTGACACGTTTAGGCTTCACCAGTCAAATGATTGCCAAAGCAACTTGCTCTGAAAGATTTGAATAGGCAACTTAATGGACGAAACTCTCCGTTCGTCGTGCTCCCAAGAGCATGATCCTTCACTTTCCAATGATGTCCAAAGTCTGCCTTCATACTCACTTGCCCTTGGCCAAGATCCACTGTATATTCTTTTAACCCTGCATGTTAGTGGAACACAAACATTAAACTCCATAGGTGGTTATATGGCCGGTTCAATTTATCTTGCCTTAGAGCAATAAATGAGAATTTTCTCCTGAATCTTCAGAGATGAATCTGAATTCAAATTTATGTTGGACTCAATCTTTTAAGAGTTTGATCCGGGGGGGAGTAGATGCATAATGTTTATACTGAACAAAAAAGCATGTGTTCTTGATAATTGTTCAGTTTTGCCATTTCTCACCAGTCATCTTTGAAGCAACTTGGGAGACTCTCTGTCGACAACGACTACATCGCATGTTTGCAGTCATCACTATAACCTGAAACTAAAGACCGAACATCTCAAATGAGAAAAGGGCGAGCAGAACGATTGCCCAAATAAGCCTCTGTTCAATCCAAACTTCACTTCTGTTGGCCAAAAGGGGGGGGGAGAGAGAGAGATTCAGGCAAACGTGCAGACAATATCAGTTCTTCAATTTCAGGCAAATCAGATACACGAAGGGAATGGTAACCATTTGGCTCCATTTTATCTACCATCATGAATTTGTAGTACAACTGAAACATGACACAGTTTTTTCAAGGAATTCAACATAAGGAGAAAAGAGCACATGAAATCGTACCGAAGGGGGTGTCAAATTCTCCGAGTACATGAGAGACCTCTCATTTAGTGCCGGCATTGTATACACAACAGAAAAAGCTCTCCCCCTTTCTGTCTTAATCGAAAGGAGATGATGAGGTTTGGTATTCTGACTATTCTCCCATTCGTCTCAAGAGAGCAAAAACAGCTTGGTCGGCTCTATATAATAACACATCCATTCGACCTTGAAAAGTGCAGATTCCACACACGAAACCTCCAATATAGAAGTCTGAATTCAACTTCGTGACCATCAACATCAACTTTCCAAAACTCGCTTTTAATGGGTTGTTTAGGGGATTTGGCACGTTAATGCCACCAAATTAAGCTGGCTGCTCTTGCACCCTAACGTGATTATTGGCTTCATGTTCTAAAGAACCTTCACTTTATACTATAATGTTTTATAGCCTTATAGGTGTTCTTTATAGTTAAGTGCAGATAAGGACGTAATCAAAGCGTGCAATTGTTAATACCTGATAAATTTAGTGGTCTAACTGATCCCACAGCCCAGCAGTTGTGGAGAAAACAATACTTTAATTCTCATACAGATGAGACACCAGCGAAATTAATGTTCCACGACTTTGTCGCTTGCTTACTACCCACACCTTAGGTAACTAGGTCACCCCCCTTTAAGGGCCAAGTGACCAGGTCAACAAGTGCAGGAAGTTGTGGCTTACAGCCAATTTTCAAATGCAAAGATTTAAAAAAAAAATGCGTCAGAGATGCTTAAAATAAGAGTTCAACTCATTCAAATCTATTGGCTTGTGAATACTTGCCAGTCAGTGTAATGGGAAAAGTCCAACTCTGGCTTTAGAAGCCAGTTCATAGCAGGAAAATTGCTTACATTACGTAGCGCACCCTGTAGTCACAAAGATGAACGGATTGCAGAGTTACTCACACATAATCAAACCAAAAAAAATATACTGAATTGTGAAGCACCCTCGTGGAAAGATTTTCTTTTCTGATACCGTCTAGTCGTCTACAGGACTTCGCTCCTTACCTCATAGAATTCACCAGTGCAAGAAAATATTACCTGATGCTGCAAATACCATTACCACCTCCAAGCTCCAAGTGGTAGATATTACAATGCAATTTTAACAATGCATGGGGCATTTGATGCAGCTATAATATAAATGTAAGTTCGTAACAAGGCAAAATTCTACTTGCCACAAACTTTCCTGGTAGCAGAAGTTCTCATCCTTCCTACATGATTTTCAAGTTTAACCGGTCACATTAGTTCAAACAGGGATGACAATATACATAATTCATGGAATGACAATAATTTCGTTCCCAACATTCGCTTGAGCCCATCTGTTATATACAAAGATTCAGTCTTCCCAATGAATAACTCTGTAAATAATCTAATGTTACATCGTTGTAGTCATACTCTAAATAGAGCAATTTACAGGCATAAACTATAGTAGCATTATTGGAATCTGGAATTGCTGGGCTTGCACAAAGACATAATAGGTGCTTAATCCCACAAAGTACAGGGAATACAACAATAGCTTCATAATACTCAACGCAAGAGACCACATTGCTATAGCCAATTCAACGAGGAATTTGTTGAACAAGAACGTTTCTCTCTCATCCACCCATCCATCCATCAATCTAACTGTAAAATGTATGCAAAAAAATAGGCAAAGACGAACTAGCCAGACAAGCTTCTAAAAACTTGATAATGTTTACTCAAAAATATTCCCACAACAGCAGAAGTACAACATGAATGCTGCAAGCTCACCTCCTGGAAAACCCTCTACCCTTAAAACCAGCTCTATCACTTCGACTCTGCTCTGTAATTAAGGCCCGTTCCCTTTCCTTCTCCCGCTTCTCTCTCTTTAACCGCTCCTCCCGCAACTCCTCCAATGTCTTCTTCCCACTCTTCTTTCCCTCCTCTACAGATTCATCATCTCTCCCACTGTCACCATTCCCATTGTCGCTCCGCCTTTCAAGATACCAGGGCAATTTAACTCCTTTCCCGGCAACTCCATACCCTAACCTATACTTCTCATCCTCCGGCCCCACAACCTTCGGTGCGGCTTCCTCTTTCTTCATCTGCTTCTTCTTCTTCTGAAACCCATCTCTGTCATCACCTCCCTCGTTCTCTAACACTTTAATCGGGTCAAAAATCTTAATCCCCTCAAAGAGGTTAATGTGACCAGACTTAGGCTCCAATTCATCAGGCTCTGCACCTCGGCTCACCGGCTCCAAGCCACGGGCAGTCCGGAGTTGCTCCAGACGGAATTCAGCATCGCGCTTCCTCACCTGCTCGCGCTTCAGCTGTTCCTCTTTGGCCGCAGCTTCCTCGTCCAGCCGAACTTTCTCGCGGTTTTCGTAGTTGTACACATTCCACCGCTTCTGCGGGAGAATATTCAGACCTCCATGACCTCCCATGGCTACTTAATTTATGATTACACCTGCAGGTATGCGCGTCATATTTAGGGTACTTCAAACGGAATTGGAATTTTAGGGTTGTGCTTGGCTGCAAGGATCTGGGTCTCCAAAGTTTGAATGAATCTAAATCTAGAAACAGAACCAGTGTCTTAAAATCACACAATTCCCTGGAAATTTCAATCACTTTAAAACCATCGGAGCCGGAATTCCGAGAGAGAGAGAAACCACACAGCCAAACAGTAGCTATACCTAGTGTTTTGATCCGGCGAGTTGTAATTGAAATAAAGTTACGGGAATAAAATGAGCGAAATAAACCTGGGATTTGGAACATCGAGAAGAGACGCCTTACCCTTTTTACGCGAACAGTGCTCGATGATGAACTCTTCCAGTTTTTTGTTTTGTTTTTTTTCCTGATTTCACTCTTCGAATTGTTTTAGCAACTACAAAGTTGTGCATTTTTTTTTTGGGGAAGTATCGTGCATATCTTTTTTGGCGTGCGTTGAGTATTGACGGATGAGGATCACCCGAATTGCAGGACATTTCGGTCACGGATCCCGGTCCAGTACAACTAAGGGCTAAGGCTTGCTACTTGGGCTCGGCTTGTGACGGAGGATTTTTCAAAAGTGGGCCTGGGGCTATGTAGCCCGCTTCAGCTACAGACTATGCTGTTATGTATCTGCGAACTGAAGGCCATACCACTCCCACTCTGGCGTAGCATCATGAGAGAATCGTATGCAGAGGTGCAGAAAACAGGCATAATGCCACTGGAGGGCGATGAGCATTAACATTTATATTTAACATAAAATGGAGGAATGGTTTATACAACAGATCTCAATAACCACCCTGGGGAGAAACAAAAACTCCTCTGTACTCCTTCACTCCTTGAAAAAGAGAAAAAGGAAAAAGAGAAGGAAAAAAGAAAAACTACTATTCACTTTAGGATGAATTAATCCCCCCCGACGCTCCAACGTGCTACCGTCTGGGTTTCCAATGCATACGGCAGACATGGTCCACGTTACAGAAACCTGCCAGCATATGAGAAAATGTTGGAAATAAAGAGGTTCTCCCATCCATCTCATAGCACTTGAAGAGCAGCAGTGTTGAACGCACAGCAAAGCTTTCAATCACACTAGACACGTTGGATTTCGAACTTTCTTCTATAGTTCTCGACTCTTGTACTGAAATGACCGATAGGTCAGGCATTACTAGGAGGATACTAATGATTAAAATGTAATCATAAGCCCGTCAGAAAATGAAGTCACTAAGCTGAACACGCTTGTCTTTATGGCCACTCCTACTGACAATATATGCACTTTCTTCCACATCTGCACTCAAACAATTCATCCTGTGCCTGGACAATTCCCACAACATAAAGCAGAATTACCCACTGCAGACTACAGAAGAATATCTTCTCGAGGAAGAAAGAATTATAAAAACAAAAAAGGACCATGTTACCTATGATACTCACCAAGCAAAGTGATCTTCACAGCAAATAGAACCCCAGATGATAGAAAGTCCAGCGCCTTTCCTGCATTGAACATACACATATTCAACCTACAAGAGAAATCGAAGGATGGAACCTATGGTACAGTACAATTTCGAGTAAAAGAACAAAGTAAGATTAAGCACAGCTAATCCCAAAAAGGTTTATACTTGAGGACATTATGCTATTTCGGTCATTGTGCGAGTGTCTAGACATCCAAAACAACACTTCTCCATCTATGCAGTAGAAATTAGCAGAGAAAGATGCTCATAATCCTCTTTACTTTGACTACCCCTTACCCAAATGTGTTATTAGCATAATCCTGTATGGTATCAACTCCCCCCCCCCCAAAAAAAAAAACAAAACAAAAAAGAAAGAAACAGTACTGAGTTGAAAACTAGCTGTTGTAGTTAATAAATTGCATACCAAGTTGCAGTGTACATATCATAGAACTTGTCAAAGGCCTTGTCGAAACAGTAGTGACAAACCAAAAGATCCCTGATATCAGTCACCTTGCATGTTGATTTGCAGCATTTCACCTAGTCAATCACATGTTAACATGATTAGCATCCTAGGAGACGGTCACTGAAAAAATAAGCAGCATAAAGCAGGTTCTTAGTCAAGATAAACTTGGCAGGAACGTAAATGTTTAGTTTTGTATTGTTATTGCTACTGGCAACAGGTTCACAACTTACTAGAGATTTGTTGAATTTACTAATGACTGCTAATCACTCATCGAAGACACCATTAACATGCCTACTTACAAATATTATGAAATATTAAACAAATCAGAAACTTCAACATTTGCAACTCTAGACATGAATAACACATTGAGGTAAAGAATAGACTCACCAGACGCTTGAGTTTGTGGGAGTAATAATGTTGATGCGATGGGTGTGTTTTGATATGCTCGTGCAAGTGGCCTGAGCTATATACGAAAAGATAAATTCTATCTCAGTGCACTGAAAGTCAAACACAAGCAGAAATGTAATCTCAAGAGATAGTAGAATATGAAGAGGGCAACAACCCTCCACCACCATTTCTCCAGGGTCTTATGAGTAAACACTCTTCATGAGTATATGTTTCACATTTCTCATCAGTAGGCGATACCACAACTCAGTTTTGAAGTACATTTATGTTCTTTTATTATCCACCAAACAATACATTGGACATGAACAAACAACAGCAGGAGCGAAACACCCCCCTCCCTCTCTTCTCACTTTTTAGTTGATATAACACGGTGTGTAACAACCTTTCCCAGCCATCGACTAAAAAGGCAAACAGTTTTCAAGAAATGTTTCTTAATCTTACTCGTGAAGCACAAACCATATCACCCAACTGGCTCCCACTAGAAGAGATCCTAGAGACCCACCTCACAATATAAACATAAGGTGAAATGTTTGACATCATATTCACGCAAGCACAACCGAAGCTGTATCAAATGATAAATAGAGCAACCACAAGAAGTTAATTTCATTTGTTTGTAAATGAAATTTTCAGAAGAAATCAGGTAATTGGCTACTTTTCATTACCAGAAAGCAGCTTCCAACACTAATCAGCATAGGTCCAACAACTGGAAAAACTAGAGGATTAAGCAGATAGGGACTAACTTAGGAGTTAGGACCAAGAAAATGCAGAAATCATAGGTTGGCAACAAAACCTTGCTGTATTTCAAAGGACAAAAAAGAAGAAGAAGAAGAAGAAGGCAAAAACTTAAAAGCAATTGAACAATAGAGTACACATTCACTGCTTACTTGTCACAGCAGACAGCGCTACAGTCAAGGCATGTAGCCAAAGTTAATGAGCTGCGGCATGCATTACAATTCGCAGTTGACAAACTTTTTCCTATCTGGCGGCATCTGCAGAAACAAAAAGAGCCGAAAAAGGATACTGAGATATCTGTCTTACATATTTGCATGTCGCGTGATCTCCAATATATAGCAGAGAAATCTCTAAGTTCTTTAGATTGTATGTCAAGAGGGATTGTTGAAAAAACAGCACAAACCCCTCTTGGGTCAACTTATTTGACTAAGCCTTTTCCTGAACTACTTGGAATCAATTACACGAATCATTTTTCCCCTCCTTCATTCCACGCAATCATTTTCTTTTTCATAGTAGACAGAATAAAGGCATCGCCAGTGAGGTATACGTGGGCAGATTATACCAGGTATAATCAAGTAAGACTCTTCTTGATGGTATCTTCTAAAATGTGCTCAAGCAACAAGGTGAAGAGCAAGAAATCTTCTTTTATCTTTTTTCACAGAAATTAATTCATCACCAAACATAAATGTGCCAACTCAAGAGATCGAAGAATATCGAAACTGAAATATTAAATGCTCCAATTTTTTCTTCTTTCCCAGTAAAACAGATATTCCATTCCCAGCTGACAGCAACGACAAAAAAGTAAACAATATCCATTTCCAGCAACAACATGACCAATGTCATGAATAACAGGAGTGGTACATTCAAACATGAGGAAACAGTATTTTCCAAACCTTCTGTACAATCCAAGAAGATCTCTGGCTATCGAACCAGACTTGTTTTTCCCTAATGCCACCTAGATATTAACAGAGATTTTAAAAAGTTAGAACAATGTCTCTCTCAAAATAGGTAAATCATTGCACCAAAAAGGTGTAGCGCTTCGACAATAGCATGTTGAGAATGATATCAAACTTGGTTACACATCATTACCAGACAATCTTCGGCAAGGTGTCCAGGCCTCTGGCATTTCCAACTACAAGGGAAAAATCAGAATTACAGATAACATTGGCACAAACTGAACATGCTGGAAACATATATCTTTGCAGCTACTCAAGTATGCATCTTCCCTTCCTACCTAGTCAGTTTCTTATTTACAATAGTATTGTACTAAAGAGGCATGTAGTCAATAGCAGAAAAGAGTTCTTACCACTTGCAAAATATAGTTTCTAGAATGGATTCATCTTTAATCTCACTATTTCGCTTCAGAAACCCATTCATATATCACTTACCCCCCCCCCCAAAAAAAAACCCATTTATATACGATTCGTAATCAAGATATCCTAGGCAAGAGATTTACCATTCAAAAGTACAAAGACTGGATCTCGTTTTGGACCAGCGATGGCGGTTATAATCCCAGACATCCTCCCCAAACTCGGGCAATGGCAAGGCACCTGTAAGTCCAGATGAGGAGACATCTGGAATCCGGTCATTTGAGTGCCCCTGAAAATGTTTTGAGAAGGAAGGATCAAGAATTCAGGAAGCTGCATACTCTTAGATACAAAAACAAAGTTGTAAACAGAGAGAAACCTCATCAAATTTGACAATTTGCAAGAGCTCTGCTTTGCAATCCATGCTGCAGATATCATCGTCGGTCTAAGAGAACAAAAACACAGTGTATACAATGTAACCACAGCGGGAGAGACCAGAGACGAGGTGAGCAGAATTTTGAGAAAATAAAATATGCCATACACTAGATCTCACCTCATTGCAAATATACTCCCCATATCTGCCACATAATACACAAACAGGTTCTCCTGGACCAGGAAAACGTTGCTCACTTCTGCTCTTAACTTGATCAGAGTCCTTAGTGGGACCTAAGAGAAGCATAATCGGCTAAACTTATCAAGACAGATAAAAGATACCAAATATATCACAACCTTTTAAGTGGATGGATTTGTTTCAGCCGATCTTAAACCAACTCACTCAGAAGGAATTATTTGTAATTTGGTTTTGATGTTCGGCTATAAAGTGGCAGCTGACAAAAACATATTTAGAATCAAACCTGAAGTTGGAGGATCTTGCTTTTCTCCACATTCTGAAGAACTGGTTTCATCACCTGTATTTCATGAACATGATTACCATTCAACACAATTCGAAAATAAACTTTAGTATCAATTTAACACATATCAACGTTTTTTGCCAAAATCATGAGTCAGGCCTGGTAGCTAACAAATTCTGACAAGTTCGGCTGAAGCTTTGGATAAATACAAAAAAGGAAATTTGGAGGGAGTACTTTCTCTGTGCCTGGCAGGCTGGGGGGTTGGGGGGGGGGGTTGTGTTGGTGAAGCACCAAGCATTTCTTCAGTTCAGTACTCTAAGTAGACCCACCTTGTCAGTTAACATTCAGTCAAGAGATAATCACTAGTTCACAATGAACTACATCACAAATTTCCATAATGAAGTCTGAGAAAGCAGTCATTAGAAAATAGACAGCTGATAACTAGATTGTTATCATCTTCACCAAGATTTCTCACAACCTTTTAACAACAAATTACAAATGGACAACATCTTCACTAAGATTTCTCACAACCTTTTAACAACAAATTACAAATGGACAACACTTGCATATGTCAAATCTCCAAGAAATAGAAAGCAGTCATTAGAAATAGATTATAGAAGCATTATGTCTTAATCCTTTCCTAAATTGATAAAAACACACCACAAGATTTATATCCAGCATATCAGTGGCAATTTAATTTCCTGACATTGACTCTCGAATCCAATTGTAAGGGAATCCCAAATGGCAACCATTTCCAACTCGCTGAATATCAAAAAGATGTAACAAATAATAATAAGTGATGGAACAACTTACTTTCATAACCTACTAAATTTGCACCGGAACTAGAAGTTTCCTGCCAAGAAAGAGTAACCAACAGCTCAGAACAATAAGAAGTAAAATTTAGGTTATTATAAACAGCAAAATAGTTACCAAGACGTCGGCAGTTAATTCCTCGTGAACCTGAGCCGAACTAACTTCTTTCCTGCTTATACAAAACGTGCCTTGAATTAAATATAGAAACATGGACAAAACAAAATAAATTATTGACAATAAAGATGCTTATTATAAGTGGTATAACTAAAGCTGGATATACCATCAACTAATTTTCAAAGGATAAAATTGAAACGGATTAAGGAGGATGTATAATGATTGAATTTGCCTTCTTTTGGCAATGTAATCCTGGTGAGACATAGGTCCGTCGTTCTCTTCGATTACATGGTCCCGACTAGGCGGTGGTTTCAGGTCACGTCGTCGTTTCTGGGACGCTTTCTTTTCATCAGCGGGTGGTGATTGTTCGGCGGGAGGAGCATTTCCAGTGGCGATATTGTAAGCTAGAAATTGAACAAACTAGAATTACCACACAAATAAAACCAAGGTAGATTAACAAACATATTAGTATTCACAGAAGGGTAGCTTAGAACAGAGGAGTGCGGAAAATTTGGATTCCAATTTCCAAATTGTCGAGCCAATTGGAATATTGGAGAAAAAGATTTCCCTGTTGTTTCTGGTAGTCCAGAGAGAAAGAAAAGGTGGTGAAGAGGCTTGGAAATCGGAGTGGTACCTCGAAGGTTTTGAAGAACGGAGGAGAGACTGAAGTCCTTCTTGTAGGATATAGAAGGGTTCTTGTAGAAATTCGTCCTCGTCCCCATTCTGTCTCAGGCGGCGTTGTCCGTTAGGAATTCGTGAACTAGAGCAACAGGGTTGGATTCTTGGAGAGCCCCTGACTTTAAACGGTTCGTCCTGGAGGAGAAAATACCGGTCGGAGAATACGGAACCCTTGTCGTTGTGCTTTTCCAAGTTTAAGCCCTAACCCGCTGTCGTTTTTTCTTCCAAGTCTCTCGAGGCGACCTGTTTCCCGTCGGATTGTTTTTTCTTTTTCTTCTAATTGATACACGCACCCTGCACTTAAAAAAGAAGAATAAAGAATTAAGCAAATCGACACATTCCATTTCTAGACACTTACTGTGTGTTCGATTGAGTTGTGTTTTGAAAATTTTTAGGTGATATTAACTTTATTAGTATGCGTATTATAGTTATTTTATGTAGTGTTAAAAATAATGTTTGGTTGTATAATTTTTTTTGTTGTAAAGATTCTAAAAAATCTTGAGAATACTGGTTAAACGAATATGCCCTTAAATACCCAAACAGTGAGAGTAAAGAAAAAACTATGCTTATTTTTCTGATTTTTAATTACCAAATTAGAAAATTGCAAAAGCACTAAAGTCTGCTTTGAAGCTATAACCAATAAATGGAATAATTTAGTAGCTACCTATTTATCATCTCCAACTTTTATTGAGATAACATAACAAAAGCTTCTTCTGCTAAAACACTCAGTCTAACTGTAAGGCCTTGTTCAGCTACTAGTTTCCAGCACACATGGGCTCCCCTTTATATCTATTGAAATGGCACGACTAAAATTTATAAGAGAAGAGGTTATTCAAGTATTGCAATGGATCTCGAGGGATTGGTTTGGGTGATCAAAAGTTCTCCTGTAGAATTCTTAAAGTGTAAATATTTTTTTTGGGTCACTCTCGTGACAATATTAGATTGACCTGACATGTGTGGTTTGAAGTACCGTCTATTAAGGTCTTGATTGAGTCTCAATTATTTGAGACTAATTATTTAGATTTAATAATAAAAAAATTCATCACATAATTTTTTTATTATAATATTTATTAAAAATCTTCTCTTTTTAAATTTTTCACCAACTCTCCTAAAATATCTTTACTTTATAATATTTTTTAAATTTCAATACCCAAAATGGTTTAAAGCATTAAATTCTTAGGCAACATCCTTATAGGACTTTCTGCGGTCTAACCAAGATCTTCTTACATAGGCTAGGAAAAAAAAAAAGATATTCTTACGTAAATGTCGGGAACATTTGGCTCCCAGGGGCCAGGACTAGTAAAACACGATGACGTGTGGCTTTCATGTATAATCCCAGAGAATAAGGTGACGTTCGTTTTGAGAAAAAATGTAGGATTTTAGAGAAGTTGTGAATTTTTATGTTGAATAGTATTTTATTGGTGTTTGTGTAAAGTGGAGAGAGAAATGATTTGATGTAATTGTTTAATAAAAAAGTATTGGAGTTATGTGAAAAAGTATAGAGAGAGAAAATTTATGTTGAATAAAAAATTAAAAAATTGTTAGAGATTGTGTAAAATGTATTAATTTTTGTGTTTAAATTCTGAATATGTTCGGTAGTAGAATTGTAAAAATACTTAGAATCCTAAAAAAATGATGAAAACGAAGATACCCTAAAACCCCCTCCAGATGACTTTCCCCTTCAGGGGTATGCAGTGACCGCTGAAGGGCCCCAGGAGCTTGTTTTTTTTGGGGCAACGACCGAAATTCTGAACGGATGGTCGACACGGAATTATACCCACCTAATGCGTATCGACGAACTTTCTTCACCTTCGTAATCATTGCTCCAAAACACGCGATCATGACATATATAATTTCCTTTTGATAAGTGACATATATCATTTTTGTTTCTACGTTTGGCGACAAAACTCCAGAGATACTGCGCTGAAGCGGGCGAGGGATGGAGACAAACTTTGAAGGAATAGTATTTCTTCTCTGTCAGCATCGACCCATAACGCCCACTTGTTCAAGTTGATCGGCAGTTCAATTAGTTCACTTATATCTTTAAAGGATAAAAGAGACAATCATGACCTGTTTTTACTGAAAACTTTATCACATGATTGATTTGAAAAATTTCTTAGATTAATTTACAATTTTCTTTGTAAGTGCATATATATATATATATATATATATGCGCAATTACATCCACCTAGTAGCTTGGTCTAAATACAATTACATCCAAGATGGCGCGTCCAAATCACACACTTGCAATTATTATCTTTGCCACCGAGCTATCGGGTATGGGTCCTCCGAAGACTTTTGAGGTGTACCTGAATTTTCAAATAACCAAAAAGTCCTCTGCGTGTCTCTGGAGGATAACACCGGCTCCATCACCATTCGTCCACCGAGATTGAAAAGTCGATCATATCCTTGGTGGTTATGAACGGAAAAGAAGAAAATCATTCAACTGTCGTTTATACGCTCGAGTCAGATAGTAATTTAAGAGCACGTTTGTTTATAAAAAAAACTTCAGTAGTTTTTGAATCCTCACAATTCTACAATCAAATATTATTTTTAACACCGCATAAAAATAACTACAACATGCATACTAATAAAATTAACATCACATAAAAATTCACAAAATATAAAAAATCCTCACAAAACTCCTTAACCAAACATACCCTAAGTAATGGAGTGGGCTTACAAAAGTCAAATAAGGAGAAAGTAATTATGACCGGAGTAAGTCATGGGGCAGAGACTCGGATAATCCCCTAGAGAAGGCAGAATTAGACGCTCACCAGTCCCGCCTCTGGGACAAGAACTACACGAGAAAAAGAAAATAGGGAGACGAATACAAAGATGGGTAAGCTCGGCTGCAACATTAATGGGTATCTGGATGACACAAAGTTCAGAGAGCCAATGCCGTGGATTGGCCTCTATGTTGTAGCAGCGTCCCTGGTTTTCCTCATCTCAATGGCTGTGGATGCCATCCAAGGAATCCGCAATAGGAAATTCTGGTTCCCGAACAAGTTCTCCTCTCTCAACGCTACTTCGTTGACCCTGTTAGCTGTAGCAATGAAACTGTCTGTGGATCTGAATACCTCGATGCCTCGCCGCCAGGAACAGCTTGCAAAACTTAGCACCACAGTCTTCATCTGCACAGTAATGGGTAATTCTATGCCTTCTCTTGGAACCATGGAGAACAAAGATATGTTCATGAACATTATGGCCTTGGGAATACTTGTTATTACTGTTATTGTGAATATCTGCATCCAAATAGCCACGGGGGTAGTCTATGTTTTCTGGAAAGAACAGGTTTTCATCATGATAATCATGCTTGTTTTGCTTCTTCTGTTGAGCTTTTCTGCTCTAACTGTCCCAACTACCAAGCAGAGTTTGGAGCTGAAATACAATAAAAAGCACCAAGTAGCTCTTAAAGAAAGCTCAAGCGAAACCGGTAAGACAGTTGTTGACAAACTTAGACAGGACCTTATGAAATATTGGATGATGGCTCATACATGCAGCCCCCAATTTGTGATGGGGCGTTCAGTGACGTGCACTGCCACTGGAGCATTCTGTCTTCTGAGTGCTGCAATTTTAGCTGAAGCCATGCTCAGATCATATTTTATGCCCTGGTCGTTTGAATTTTGCAGCGGAGAGTCTGATTATAAGTGGTCGACCACCTTTATTCTTGTTATACAGACTATTGCAGTGGGCATCGGGACTATTGCCCCAGCATGTAGATGGTTCACGGCCATCCATTTCAGTTGCCCAAGAAGAGGCAATCAAAGCGGCACAAAAGAATTTAAAGTAGAGCACTACTGGATCCAGAGCCTTGTAGAGATGAAAGAGTGCCCACTCACTTTACAAATCCATAATCGGCACTACAGGAAACTTGTCCATGATGCTAAATATAAATTCTTGGACTTGTGTATCATAGTGCAGACTGGAATTGTACTTACGAGCAAACTGATTCGCCGCATTTCCATTTTCTTTGTAAGCCAGATATTGTCATGCTGCATCTGCTGCAAAGAGCTAACGAGGAAGTTCAAATTCAAGAATTCAAGCACTCAATCAGCTTCAGAATCTCATCAGCCTCGCTTAAAGCTAGATCTGAGCCATTTTGTTTTGCATCTTGAAGGGGAGGATAATTTGGTTCAGACGATGATGAAATGCAGTAGGGACCCTACTGAGCATTGGATGCGGAGGGGGGAAAAGAAGCGTCCCAAGTACCTCATAAAACTATTGGAGATGTCTACACGAGGATTCATGGGAGTTGGCAAGTTTGACAGTAACCAAGTTCCCTCCCTAGCTTCTGAAGAACCACCAAATTGTTGGGCGCTTCCTGTCGTGACACTAACAAGTATAGCAGTAGCAATTCCAAACATCAGCCCTAGATTAATAAAAGAGTTAATTCTTAGTGTGAATGAAGGCTTGATGTATGTAAGAACCATAGAGAGTGATCTGGACGCAAAAGGAGATTTGATCAACATCAGGAAGGCAGCAGAGGTTGTCTGGCTAGGAGTGGAATTCTATCACAAGTGGTTGGATGTGGATCTCCGCAAACTGTCCCTTCAAGGAGAAAGCCCAAAGGAAACACTTCAACAACTCGTCGATATTGCAAAGAACAGGCTTATGGAGTTCCACAAGGATCACACAAATCCATGTTCAAGGCAAAGCCCTTCCAACTGGCCTATCAAAGCATTGGCTGCCAATTCCATGTATAGAATAAGTCAAACTCTGCTACTAACTGTAGAAAGAAGAAATGGCCAGGTGCACGAGAAGCTATATGAAGCAGTAGCTGTCATGATCTCCGATATACTGGGCGCTTGCCTCACTAACCTACAACGTTTTATATCCATGAAGTGTTTGAGCACAGCCATTGAAAAGAGGGAGGAGAGTGTGCGGGATGCAGTTTGCTGTTTTGGAAAAACTGTAAAGATTCTGAAACTTCAAGAACAGAGAGCAGTTCCCTGTTTAGATCCTTATCAAATTGCATGCATTGACGAGTGGCGCTCATTATACATGCAGAAGAAACCCTTGCCTTCCATTCCCTACACGGCAGAGAGTGAGATGGCTTCTTCAGATTCTAGTGACGTTTATCTAACCATTGAGTAGACTCGAGAAGCCTGGAGTTTCAAAACGGCGATAGCATATTATGTAAAGGTCGTAGGTGATGATTGTGTAATACTTGCATTATTACCTACCAAATAAAAATACAGAGAATACGATTAAAAATAACTTTCCTCATGTTAATGATTTTGCTTACGATTTTCATGATTGTGCTTTTCCGCTGGTAGGCAGGTTCTGGATTTTTGCAATCTGGTGCTTCAGATTATGCAAAAATATTGTGCAGTTAATTTCCTGATCTTCTTCTCAAGTTCAGTACCCGAAATTTAAGACCGCTGGATAGTTTATACCAGCAGCTGAGCCAATGGCAAAGCAACTATGAATTGAAAACCACATAATACATACCATTTAAAGAGGGGTGCAAAAACTCAAGGCCCTTAAAACCAACTCACGGTCCTCAACCTTCACTTGAGAATACATAGTATATGGTTGAATGAAAGGATTTCAAATTGTCTAAGGGAAATTTTTAACTACTTAATGACAATTAATCAATTTTATTCATAAAGTAAATCCATAATGTGGGTTTGCTAGTACAGCTATAAAAGATTCTTTCCCAACTGCCATGTCTTAGATGCTAATCGTTTCCAGGGTGAACGCAACAGAAGACATGAAGACTTCAGGTTAACTGTGTCAAAGCCATATATTACAAAAACCATGATGTTACAGAATGTAGAGTTTATAATCATAGATCTGATATCAAGTATACAGTCTTAACCTCATCAATAAACCTTCAATCACTAACTAATTTGCAAGGAAACTCAGTGAAGTCATTATATGACTAACATTGCTTTGTCATTCAAGGCAGTGAATGTAATAAGGAGACAAGCTGGAAACGTATAAGAATAAGTTCACAAATAAAAGGTATATCTATCGTCCATGCTGAATCTTCCAACGGTATTCGTTCTTGTCATGATGTGCATTATACAGCAACAAAATTATGTGACATCTGTGAACAAAGAAAAAACAAACATAAGAACCACAAAGTTGACACAAGTGAGGATATAAAACATGGCCAGCCGCCAATATTTGCTAACAAATCCTGAGTAATCAATTGAAATGAACGTGCAAGTCAGAGATATACTGAGCCCCTTAGGAGCTGGACTACATAGAGTAAGCAAAGATTGATTGCTTAGTAGATAATGTCGTCCGTTGTGAGACTTTCCCTTAGTTCACAATTTACACACCATAAGTACGACATATTGCAAGCAATCTACTGATACTTATAGCTTATGGTGTATCAATCCAAATTTCTACCAATGGTAATTGAAGTTCTGGGAACCAACTGGCGCAGAAGCTACCTCAACTAGAAGGAAAAAAAAAGATCCAGCCATACAAAACAGACATTTTCTCACGGGCAAACATAAATTAATGAAGAGACATGTCAATGAACAGAACCACAAACAAAATAGGAACGAGATAGTGCAGACACCTTTCAGAAATCAATCTGAAACACTTCGATAAGAACCAATAACTTCTGGGCTTACTTATAACTTTCATATATTTCATGGCATTCAGAAGAATTGTATCGGTCACCTACTGTTAACTTCAATTTTTTGCTAAGAAATTGTAAAACCCTGGTAACAACCACAGCCTTTGGACAGTTGGACTTGACCAAGAAGAATATATCTTTGACCTTCCAAATTCCAACTTCCAGTAATTTCTTGGAAGCAATGCAGTCTCTCTCTCTCATACATACACACACACAGCACAAAATCTTGACAGGATCTGAATCTGCTATTCACTAACAAGATTTCATCCCCTTACATGAATAATAATTGTCTATCTAAAACTGGACTCCCACCAAAACAAATTAATCCATAGGATCCGATCATCAAATATCTACAATTTGAAAGTTGTTTGATAGACATGCTAATCTTCATCTACTTCATGGTATCAATAATGCTACCGACAATTGGCTCAAGCCAGTCTTTATAGCAAAACGCGCAATGTAGAATGATTGCAAGTATGCTTGATTAACAACTGATTTCCTTAATGTATTGTATTGCTCGCTGCAATGTGCTGTTACTACTGACTATGAATTGTTCTAGGTCTAATGCAAGGTACCTGAAAGCTGGAGGACTGTTTCAAGTTATCAATATCCTAAGTGGCAATTAAAGTTGCCTCAAACTAAAGAGCTCTATTTGCTCTCTGTTCAATGACCTAAATAAAAAAAAAATTCCCTTCACAGCAGTTGGAGAAACGACTGAAAACTTTCTTCATAAGAAACGACTGAAAACTTTCTTCATAATTCAGAGAACTACAAGGATAATGTCGGCGGGTTAGCTCAGAACGAAATCACACAACTGGGATTCCTGGATAGCATGACTAAACAGCTGAAGTCGAGGACTCACTACTGAAGATAGCAAAATTCCATAGCTTTTCCATGAGAAGTTAGATAATTCAGATAACGTTTAAAGGAACGTTGATTTGAATATAGCGAAATTCCAAGTCTCTTTTTCCTTCTTGGACGAGCAAAATTCGATAGCTTTTCAATGAGAAGTTAGATACGTCAGATAACAGTATATGTAGTTGACAAATAAAGGAACGTCGATTTGAATATTGGAAATTCCGAGACCCTTTTTCCTTCTTGGACAATATCGCAATTCACAGCGATCCATTTGATTCATACAATACAAAGTCCGATTCGATATGGAGCTGAAAAGAAAAAAGTTGCTTGAATTTTCATTAGAAAACAATTAATATTGAAATCCACAATATCTAAACCGACAATGACCATCATTTCCACCACAAACCCCTAACAAGTAGGCTCCCTCCGAAATTAGAACAAACGAAAAGAAAACCTGGCTCCTAAATGACGTAAGCCGGGAACTAATCATCCCCGTCCCTCTTCTTCGGCTTGCGATAATTCTCCTCGATGTGCTGCGCTATCAGAAGCCCAGTGCCGGCGAGCTTCTTCAGATTCGGAACGTTGTAGTTTTGGGCCACGTAGACTCCGAACGCGGTGCCAACTAGGAAGGAGAAGGTGCTCTTGATCAAACCCATTTGCTAAACTTAACTCCACCTCCAAAAAATATATATGCTTTAAAGATCGGTCAACGGGAGTCGAAATGCGTAGTAAAGCCTTTTTTGGATCTGAGTGGGCAGAGATTTATATGGTGATCGTGGTGTATGGGGAAGGAATTTGAATCGTGAGGAGACTTCTCCTTCACGTGCTCCTTACGCAATCCGCATCGCGTTAGTAACCCCTTCCCCAAGCACCGTACAGATCAAAAGCCTCACCAGAAAACCCGACCCATCGTCGAGAATTCCACCGGGTCCAATGTCAATCTGCTTACTAGGCACCATCAGGGCTCTTTCTTTCTTTTCTTTTTTTCTTTCTTTTTGGGTTTTAAAAATGGTTTCTCATTTTATAATTCTCAAAGAATACGTGTGATAATATCTTAACGTTAATCCAATGGCCAATAAAACACAAACACCTGTATGACACGCTTCAGCTGCTTGTCTTTTTAATTTATTTACTTTTTTATCGCCTTTTAATTTATTTACTAAGCTTGAGTTCTATAGACTTCATAGATAGACTAGAAGTTTCAATAACCTCGCAAGAAATTCAGTTGAAATTACAAAAAGAATATCATTTCAAGGATAACAATTGAAGAATATTTTTCTTGGCAATAATTTCTTGATTCAAAGAATCCTATTTATTTTATTTTTATTTTGAGATCTAATGAATTTTATTTTTTGAACCGAATTGAATTTTTGTTATTATTTTAAAATTGCAAAATTTAGTGAATAGTTCGAGTTTCCTAGAACCGAAAAGAATCTAGGTCCAAGTTTTGTAGCGAGACTGAGGTTGCGTTTGAGTGTTAAAATTTTGAAGAAGTTAAAATTTTAATGTATTATATTTGATAAAAAAAATGAAAAGATATATGATTTTTAATATTTATTACAGTGAAAAGTAATGATGTGATGAGAAAAGATATTGTATTGTAATTTTTTATTATGTTAAAATTTTAGAAAGAATAAAATTCTCAGAAATAACGGAATAAAACCACTGTTTTTTTAGTTGCAAGTCATCGAGTACAAGCCCTTGCAATCAAACTGATGAAGCTCTGATTTTGACTACAAACCGCATTCGCATTGGCAATGACGCATCGGTTTCTTTATCCTGCGGAGTCTCTCACTGTCTTCCTTCTTTTATTTTATTTTTTATTTTTTTTAGTACCTGCGGAGTCATACATATGCTGGTCAGAATTCCATGGCAAAGTCCGTAAAAGAATGTACTTTTCCAAGAGATGAGAGCAACTAACCGGTCCCTAGTTCGATTGGCATTCAAAGATTTTGAAGCGAAGAAGCTTCACTGAAGATAACAGGAGGCCCGGAGGACCTCGAGGAACAGCCCGGCCCATTAACAACCATCACGAGCTGCACCATTGTTGGGCGCATTCCCTTCTTCCTTCTCCGTGAGATTGCGTTTCCATTCCTCTACATTTATACATACGAAGACTATAAACCTTTATGTCGTCCGTTATATTTTGCCTCACCCATTAAGTGGTTTTTGTTTATTTGGCACTTTGCTGATTTCATTCACATGCATATAAAATAGCCATTTCGCAATTCATATTGCTCTTGTTGTGGATGGTTTAAAATACTTGCTGTGTTATAGCAAGGTAGGAGTTGATGTTCCAGAACACAACCCTTGGTTCAACCACATCTATTTCTCCGACACTCCATGCCATTTTGAGGGCCTTCAAGGATTTGAGACTTTTACCATTTGTTATTCTTAGATTTAGTTGAAGTATGGTAGGGAGACATTTATGAATCTTTCTTTGCACAAAGGTTTTCGGTTCTGTTGTTTATCCAAATTCATATGACCAAGGCATGAATTTGTATGATACTCGCGGGTAAGAAAAATCAAATGCGAGGCATATCACGGTGCACTAAAGGCCAATAATTTGTGCTATATATATCAGCTTTATTGAGGTGATTCATGTGGTGAGTTTTGAGTGGAAAGATGCATACTTTGTTTGGAAGATTCTCACGGCCTTGGCTGATACTGTTACCACCTTTCCCTTGCAGGAAATTCTGGTTGTTGTAGCTTGTCAGAGCTTGAAATGGAGGAGAAGCTCATGAGAGATCATCAATTGAGCGGTTTTATTTTCTGTTTTAAAGATAACAGGGAAATCACATAAAGTCCTTCTCTCTCAGAGATCCATTATGATATTATCTATTATTCAGCTTGCACAAATTTCTAGTTGCTTAGTGATTTTCTCTGTTTATAGGAGGCTAAAGTATGTCAAAGCATAAATCTTGAAGCTTGCCCAAAGAAGCAGGCTTCACGTGAGATGCACATTGCATGTTGAACTCATCTTACTGGTTGGTGGCTCTCTGGATTTCACATTCATAATGTATCGGCAAGATACATAGTGTGAGTTGCACCATATGTTGAATACATGGCGTCCATTAATTTGCTGTAGTAGGTTTGAAAGGATGACAAAAATTGCACAATTAAAGAAAAAGGGGAATCTTGTAATTGTTCATCTCTGCGTTAATTCTTTTTAAGCTTTCGGTCTCAGCAGCTGCTTGTATCCATGGGCTTTTTCATCCTTGGTGTCAATTTGTCTCGCCTGTTTTATTTGCTGTCATAGAGGATTTCATCTTTTGACACACTTATGGCAGAGTTTAAAACGGTTTTTCACTTGGTAGAAAACATTTTGTTTGACACTGAAAATCCTGAAGCTTAATGGTCAACTATCGAAGTTTTCCACCATGCTTTTTGCATTTAAGTCTAAAAGCATCATAAAGAACATAAGAAACCTTACACTGCCATATGGATCCTTGACAAATGCTTATGAGTTGCATATAGAATGGCTGCTGTTTTGTATGTGTATGTGGTTGCATGTTTTGTATATGCATATATTTGGAAAATCAAAGGACTCGTTTGGTGATATACTCGAATTTGAAGTGGACTTCAAAGTTGTCTTTTCCGGGAAGTTGCAAAGCAAGACAGGTATCATTATTAATGGACTCTGCGTATTGTTCTAGAATACTTAATCAATAATTGCTTCTTTTCATTCTTAGATACGAGATATCTTGTTTGGTTTATAAGAGATCAAACAGTCAGATAAATTGGTGAAGCTCTAGCTTCTACTATACCATTTATTTTTGGAGGCATTTTAGTGGTGAAATCACCTCCAACCCCTAATCCTTTCTGGCAGAACATACAACTCATATTGTGAGTTGCAAAGAGGAAATATGACTTCGACAATGTTCCTTGGATCTTATATGCTATGAGTGAAACTTGGAAACGATCTGTCGTAACCATTACTGTTAGCCTCTAGTGATCTTAGAACTCTATACATGAGATGTAGGTAGATGGGCTGGAATTCCGTACTTTATTTTTCGGTGTCTGATTTTCCCCTTAATACAAGGTATAGATATAAGATAGAAGTAGCAAAGGGATTTTGGGCATAAAATGTTTTAAGTGGGGAAGGCTCAGGAAAGATCAATTTGAATTTAGTCCTAGAAACAGGTCCCTTAAAGTTTCCCTAGACTGCACAGAAAAACGTGGTGGATGGAAAGACGAGTCATTCTAGGAGGACAGTATTTATGGTCCAAAAAGAGTATATAATGTAAATTCCCTCAATTTTTTGCCTTTTCCAGCAGGGTTGAAAAAACTCAACACGAAGAGTGAGCAGGGAAGAAAAAGGTCAATCTATTGTTTTGTTCCTTAAAAATTACTATGTATGTCTGTAGGAATACCGTTTGCATTTTTTAATTCCGTACGCTTCCTGAGCAAAGTAGAAGTTACAGATGCGAAAGAGGATAAAATGTTCATGATTAGTTCTCTTAAAGTTCCTCAGACATATTTTCCCACAATGTAGTATCGGATGCGTAGATTTTTATTTCTTTGAGTTTCAGGTCAGTAAGAGCAAAGGAGAAACAAAATGTTTCTTTAGTCTCTAGATGCTCCGTCCATTTCTTCTACTGACCCATGTTTTTTTCCCAATCCAGTATTAAAAACTTTTCAATTAGCTGTTATATGGACGAGGTTGTTACTTATTAGACCCATTAGTTTTTGTTCATTTAGGTTGATAAGTTTATATAATGCATGTGCTTGTGCCTTTTGGCACTAATGGAGTAAGATGAATATTGCAGCTAGCAAGTGAAAATTGTGTCAGTCAAGGTGCAAGGATAAGAATTTGAGTTCTCGCAAGTTTTTGACTTGGATGTTTTTGTGGTAAGGAAGTCTTGATGCGAAAATGGCTTTGCATATGTAAGCTTCTCAGTCGTATTCACTGCCAATAATCAGGAACAGGAAACGATCAGAGACAAATTTCCTATGAGAAATGCCTCCCATGGCAAAAGTCATTGTAGCTTTGCATGTTTATTTTGGTGCAACCATGGGAAATGGCTGTAGATCTATTTCCTTTTCCTACAACAAGTCTCTTGGGGAGTGTAAACCCTCTTAACCCCCACTGATTTTCCCGCTGGCTTTTCTTTCTAAATTACACACGTGTAGACAAGTATGTAAAGTTTTGTCCAGTATTACACGGTAATTAATACATGATATTGTTGGTGCTTGGATAGAAGACTATTCTCTAATTAAAGATTTTCACTCTTTGTGGAACTCAAGTCTTTTCTGAGTTGTAGTTAAATGGAACAATACCACTGGTGTGCTGGGGAAGAAGACTATCACGCAACTTTATGGTGATGTTCTGATGAGGATGTTCTGTTGATCTGTCCTCTAGTCTATGAGATGATTACTAGACGTATAACAATTCAAAGTGCAGCTGATTGACATTTATGATTAGCACTTAATTGGTAATGGTAATTGCAAAGTCGTGCTACAATGACAAGCCCATAATTGTCAGAATTTGCAAATTCTCTTTCTTGTTCTATAAGAATTTGCAAGAACATGATGGGGCACCACCTGATTATCTGCAAGACTAGAGCTTATGGACTTACAGTTATGAACTTCAGTGCTAGTTTGCTACTGTGCAGGTTGCAGCTAAGGATTTTAACTGTGATAGAGAAGAAAAGAGGGCACAAATTAAAACAGCTCAAATTTGATTTTTTTGCTTTTATTCCCCAGGAGAAAGGAAGAAGAAAGAACCGCCACCCCTCAGGGATTGATCAGCTGGTCACGGACCATAACTCCTAATTAAAGATCCCTGTTCAAATCTCCACACGACCCTTTATAGTCAAAATAGATATCCCAGTCAGTGGGATAGGCTCAACTAGAGACTTCGTTCCTGAGGAGAAGATAAGAGTTCGATGGTGGAGTTCTTTATCATTTAAATAGAAAATACACACGTGCCAGCAGGGCAGCCCAGTTGGTACCACCTATTGTTTACTAGCCTCAAGGTCCAGAGTTCGAGTGCAGATATAAGTTGAAATCCTTGCGAAAGTAAAATCGGATTTTTGGCCCAATAGACGGACATGAGACTCTTTGATGGTTTTGCTAGTGTTGTGGTGACGGGCTCGCCCATTGAACAGTAGTTATGACTCAAACCGAACATTTTACAGAGGGTATGCTTCTATAGTCACGTCCAGAGAGGGTTGCTAAGCTGGTTGCCCCTTTCGCTTAGCGCAAACAGACACAACAGCGAGAAGATACTGTTTGCGTAAATGCTAGGTTGACCACTGGTGCGATCCCATAATATAGCATAGGACAACATCACACAACAATAAGCGAGGAAAAGGTGATAAAGAGAAGAAGAAAGAGTTAGATTTGGAAGCCACCACCCAAGTTGCCTGAATTATGGAAGTTGTGGAGCCAGAGCTCCACTGAGTTGCATGGTCCAAAGAAAAAGAAAATTGGACCAGTTGGACCCAAATGGGAAGAAGATGAGATGACTAAGAGCGAGACATGAGTTGTGGGCCCTACGTCCTCTGACTGTCTTTTTCATTTTTTTGACATGCATGAGTGCTTGCTTTTGGGTTTTGGTATATAAGAAAATCAAAGAACGCGTTTTTCCTACGCTCACTAAGAAATTAAAAAGAGACCGAAAAACAGTTAAATATAAACTTTAAAAGATTGGTTTGGAAGTAGATATGGGGTGGCAAAGCATCTATAAAAGACAACCAAAAGGTCGTATGACGGCATCCTTAACTTTTATTGCACATGCAAACCCTGATCTGTTCATCTCTTTTCCTTGAACTTTGCCCATTTGCCTCGAAATGAACACGTGGTTGGTCTTTCTACTTAGCTTGGCTGATCTCCATGAACCATGTTTTATTTATTTATTATATTTTTTATGATTATTTGATTTAGTTCAGAATTCTTGCGTCTCATGTCCCATCTACTTACTGGTACTTGACTCGTTACTAAGTTTAAGCTCATATATGATCATTTTATCCTGAATCTCCTCTTCAAGCATAAGAAAAGAAAAATGACTCCCTCATTGGACTGAGGTATCTCATGGTTTGAGAAAATAAGAGGTAGAAATGGCTCAAGATCTGTCTCCAGAGCTATGAGGAATGGTCAAAAAACTTGGCTAGTCACCTGTAGTGTTTTTTAACATGATAAGTAGTTTTGTTTGGATTCATATATCTCCAATATTAGGCCTTATTAAGGTTTGTTTTTGGTCACCCTGATCCATGTGGATATTTCACCTTACGGGATAGGAGAGCGATGTTTGGTGTAAAAAGGGAAGAAGGGTGAGAGTTTGAACCATTAATTATTAATTGCGTGAGGCTTGGCTGCGGGTGGAAAAAAATGAAGGGATGATTGGGCAAGTAGGGCTCGATAGATGGTGGTGACCCACTCACATTTTGCCTTGGCCCTGGATGATTGCAGGAGAGCTAAAAGCTGGTTCATGTCTCATGAGAGCATCTATGTTAATCTGTCTGAGCCCAATCCCTCATTAATATGAGGCTTCTTGATGACAAAAGCACTTTCCCCACTCAATGAAAAGCGATCTATCATTATACTTTACGTGGGGAAGGTGTGTCTGTATTCTGTAGGGGCTTTAGAAAGAAAGTGTGGCTTTTAAGTGCTTCTCTAATCTCCAGGCTCCAGAGGCAGATTCATTTAGAATCGAAATTGATTTTGGGGTTTACGAGTGCTTAGCACGTGAGTTATAAACAATCTGGAGTATTTTTGCCTTTTGTGGCCTGTGGGTTTATGGAAAGGAAAGGAGCTATGACAATATCTTCCCCCTTTACGAGATTTACATGTAAGATCCAAAAGAATGAAAAGATGGTGATAGTGATTAACACGTGGTATTGCCAGGAAAATGATACTTGCTTCGCCTGGTGTATTTGTTTAGTCGACAGAATTGATCAAGTTCAAACTAAAAGGCAAAACTACAAAAAAAAATGTTTGAGATGTGTTTTTTTTTCTAAGCATGTTTGAGATGTGTTTGTTTGGTGTACTAAATACTTGCCAAGATGTTGAATTTTTTTTCCATTTAATGCTTTGATATTGACTTTGGAAATCTCGAAGCTGTCCGTTTCTATGCGTTCATGTGCAGTACTGATGGCCCTCTGTTTCTTTTAGAAAGATGTTGAGAGGAATTTACTCCAATTTCCAAGAGATTTCCATGCACGATAACTCAGTAAGCTGGGATTCGATCTGCCCCCGTTATTGCCTTTGCCCTTTGGTGTGATGAACTTCCACATCTTTCCTTCCACCAACTCACCATCGATTCTCAATCATAGAGGGACATGGTTACACTACTTTCTCGATGCATGGGTACAACAAAGACACTTGATCACTATTTTGACGTTTGGTGTATCGCGAAATTCCAACTTGATTTTTAGGGTATTTTTTCGTCTTGGATTCTTTAGAAAATTTAACGTTAAGTATTAGTCATTTTCGTCGTTTGAGGATGGAAACTTGACGGAAATGTCATACGTAGGTAACAAGAGTCACGTCATCACTAATATGTATTCGCCATGTGTCTTCGCCTCCTAGATGGAGAGGCTGGGACTCCAACAAGTAGTTCTGTAAAGGAATTGAGAAAGGGCATGAGCATGAGTAAAAGTCAAACTTGGTAGATCAAATTGAGGATGGAAGCTTGACAAAAATGTCATACGTAAGTAACGAGAGTCACGTCATCACTAATATTTATTTGCCACGTGTCTTCGTCTTCTAGATGGCGAGGTTGAGACTCCAACAGCTAGTTCTGCAGAGGAGAACTTGAGAAAGGACAAGAGCCTGAGTAAAAGCCAAACTTGGTAGATCAAAGAAAGCAAGAAAGTGTGTGCTGCGGATGAGCCTCGACAAGATAAGTTGACATGGAATCAGAACATACAAATAATAGGCGAGAATATGTGGCGAATACAAATTAGCGGTGACATAACCCCTTACCCATGTAGAACATTTTCAATCCAATTTTATGACAGGTACGTAGAATAGTACCGTTATACTCCCCTGCTTAGGTATACAGTTTGATGCTAGCTTGACAATTCTGAGAGTCAACTTATTCATTACGAAGTCGTTTTGAAATAAAATACACCCAATTTCCAACCAAGTCATGCTGATTATATAAAACTATGGGAGTTTTTGAAGTGGACTTAGCATTTAAAGAATGTATGGAGTGACATCTGACACTATTATAAACTATATGATTTTTCTCTAGGAGATCTGGGGTGGCATGGCATGATGGGTTAGTGTCACCAACATAAACTGTACCCAGACACAACCCTGCAGAACAAAAATGTTTTTGGACACTCCCAGGTCGTGCAGTTTGGCCATACGGTCCGCAGTCTGCTTGGCATGCCCTTGTCACCCTGCACACTTCAGGATTACGGACATATTCGCAAGTTTACTTTTGTGGCTGATACAAACCAATCAGATTTGATTGGAGGCAACAGAACAAAAAATAAATAAATTCAGACATGCTTCAGGGAACTGGCACGTGGGATCGCTGGAATCAGATGGTTATTATACCATCTGTTGCATAGATTAAGGTGATATTTGATTGTAAAAATATTGAGATGTTAGAATTGATGAAAAAAAAAAGTAAAGTGAGAAATAATTTGAATGAATTTTTTATATTTATTTTGAGTGAAAATTGATGATTTGATGGGGAAAGAGAGAATTTAAAAGAGTTATTTTATTAAGGCGAAAATTTTGGAGTAAAATAATAATTAAAAAAAAAGGCCCTAAAAAATGTAATCCCTAAAAAAATTCTATGGTCCATGTCTATTTCAGCGTGTCTTAAAGTGGTAGGGACTGGGAGCTCATGGTAAGATTAATGAGGGTGCTCTCATGGAAGAAAGCTCCATGTCTATTTCTATAGTCCAGACATGTGGCACACATGATTTCAACCATTCATGAAGGGGGCCCACGTACATAGCGTTAAGACTTAAGAGATCTCTAGTCGTTTTCATTGCACTGTAACACAGCAGATGAGACGATCAGTCGTAATCGCCTGAGGGTATAAAAGTGACTTTTCGTGCTTGAATTCTGATTTAATTTTAATTTTTTTTCACTGAGGCCTGAGCAAATAATTATGGTGACTTTAGGAAATTATAGGATTTTAATAAAATGGTAAATATTTAGTTAATATTAAATTTGTATTAATATGCGTGTAAAAATTGTTAAACTAGAGTGATATTTTTTAAAAATATAATAAAATATTGTATTGAAATACAGGTACTTTGTGATGTTTTATATGTAAATATAAAAGTATGATGCAAATCTTAAAAAAATACAAAGATTTAGAACTGAGAAGAAAGGAAGGAAAAGGTGATAAATAAGGCACAGCTAAATTTTCACATTACTTTTGTTTTTAAAATTTTATTAAAATTTTGTATTGAATTAGTGATAAAAATAAAAGTAAATTTTTAAAATATATTTAATAAAAATAAAATTTATTAAAATTTATATTTAACAAATGCAATGTTAAATACGACAGTTGAAAAATGAAAAAAAAAACATTATCTTCCACCATTAGAAACCAACGGACCATACCCTCAAGTGGCTGGGCTGGACCACTTGCACACCCAGAGTGGTCATACCCTCATGTTCAAGTTCAAAGACACAAAAGGTGTCGTGTAATGGATTTTTTTTAATTATTAAAAAAATTAAGATATTTTCCTAAATAGGCAAAAAAAATTGTGTGCCAGTTAGGTGGGAAGTCCAGACCTCTAGAAAGCTCGATCATACCACAACACGACATAAGAAGGTCTAATTCTCGAGCTTTACACTACGACGTCGACAATCACGTAAAAGTAATTCGAAGTCAAGTAGATGACTCAATGCTGGCACATTAACACAGAATTCTCGAACAGACGTAGATTATAGGCAAAGAAAAGAATTACCGCAACAGAAACCAATGGACGCATGAAAATACTTCTTATTTGTACATCGAAATGATAACGAGGTGCTGGAAGTTTGTTGGTGATATCGGTCGTTGTGGAGTCGACGACAATGAGGAGGTGGTGGCATCGCTTGCTATTGTGGTGGCGCTGCCGTTTGTGGAGTTGAGAGGGTGTGGACTGGATTAGAGTGTGTGATATGTAAGGAGGAGATGAGAGAAGAGAGGGACGTGTGTGAGTTGTCATGTGAGAAAGAGGAACACGTGTCCTTGCTGCAGGTTTGTATGCGCTAAATTAAAGGCAAAACGGACAATTCAAACAGTAAGTTGTCATGTGGACGACACGTAGTTGGTTTGCCGTGAGAAATAACGACAATTTGAGGTTCATGGAAATCAATGTAAATATAAACTTTAAAGTACTAATCTAAAAATGAGTGCAACTTAAAAATAATCCAAAAGTTCAAAGGTGCTATGCGAATTTTCTCAAAAAAAAAAAAGTCCCCCAACAAACTTAGCCAAAGCCTTATTCTATCAGGGGCTCCCACAGGCCAAGATCAAAACGATAAAGACATGGGGTCAAAACATGAACATAGAGAGAGAGATGATTGGGATTCTGATTGGCATGGTTCGGACGAAATTCCACCCTTCAAGATTGTGCGAAAGTTGCGTATTCCATGGCCTTACTGGTGTTAGAAAAATATTGGTCAAATTTAAGAGAACCCATGATTAGGTAGTAAGCTTGGAGAAGAGTTGAGCTCGTCATGGCTTTATATATATATATAGTTAAAAAAAAACGGTACACAATAAACTACACAAAGTTGAGAGCTAAAAGATTTACAAAATCCAGAGAAGCCCTCTATTCTATAAGTTGCATAAAGAAATAACTATAATATTATTCTTAATTAATTATTAGGTTTTACTTTTAAATCTCGAAGCATTATCGAGGCTGTTTGCAGGGATTTTTATAGGAGTTCGTTTTCAACGAAACCGACATTTCGTATTGGTTTATTTTATTCGAATTTTTTTAATGGGAAAACCAAATAAAAGTTGTGATTAATCTTTGTCGCTGTCCATACTCCGCATGTTCTCATGAATTATCTGGATTTAATGCTTTATTTATTTCCCTTTCTCCAATATAATACTCCAAGTTCTTACATGAACTTTAGTCATTGACATGAACAATCTTCGCTCCCAAACAACTTTATATATATGACAATAAATAAATAAATAAATAAAGAGAAACAAATTGGTAAAGTAATAGAGTGGGAGGTTGAATCAAACATGGCCCATGTGGATTGATTAGTTGATTTCCAAAAACTAATCACAAAACAGCAAATTCAATGCACTGGCTAAGTCAAGCGTCTGCCGCCGGGGATGGCTATGGGTTATAATAATGAAAAGTACCCAAACCTCAGATATTCAATAAGGTCTTGCGTTCAGACTTCAGAGATACGAAGGAGGAGAATGACGCGTTACGCGTTTGGCGTAATACATGCAGTGCGATAATTTTGCAGACACGCCGTGACAAATTTCAACATAACCACGTTATGCTACCCTGCGTGATTGTTAAGAGATTTCTTCCGAGCAAAACTTGATAGACTTAGGTGTCTTTCTATTCCCTGTCTAGTGATTCTGCGGTTCTGCATGTGCAATGAGTGAAAGCTGTTTGCACTTACAAATTCTACCATTCTGGAATGCCACGGGTGAAGAGGGAAGCCCAAAATCGTTCTTTTAAGTCTTACAAATTTTCTTTAAATTCTCAAGAGGATTTTATTTTATTTTCCCAGAAATAATGTCATACTTTGTTTCACAGTTGATAGTTCAGAAACAGAGTGGAACGAGGAGTGCCGGTCTAGGAGTGCAAAAATATTCTTATCCCGTTTGATAGGATCGATATGCAGTCATCTCTTTCACGATGAGTACTATAACTAAACCAATGAATCTCTACGGAACATGTACTTTCTCTCCATGGGAGAGTTTGAGGACTGTTACCAGGACGAGAGCATCAGCAAAAATTGGACTCTGAGTTAGAGTGACAGCAGCATCCCCACGACGGTCATCAGCTAGCCAAAAAAAAGAAGAAGAGGGGTCTTAAACAGACACTAACCATAGGATGCTTAAACCCATTGCTCGCTGTCTGCGGCCAACTCGGGATAGATAATTGGCCTCAAGGACTACATCAAATGCTGAGACCCCTTCTATCCAACAAGGAACCTTACAGGGAATTTGTCTCTTGGTAAAGATGATCCAGTTCCTAGCAAACAGATTTTGGATCATGTACGACTGAAACAAAAGTTAAATCGTGTACCGTGTCAATTCCATGAATTGTACTCATCACGCAACAGCATTTTGTGCGTTTGTCTGTCAAAGATCACAAACAAAGACAAATTTCACATTCGACTAACACTATAATCCATTGAAGGAGGGGCCCAAAACAACCTACTGTATTAGCATCTTCAACCCCACAAAGCACTGCATCCAAAGCACCTAAAACCAAGATTCTTTAAACGAGTGAAGAAGATTTGAAATCAGTCTAGTCTAATTTACAGGACCAATTCCTTGACTCGTGAAGTATCATGGGGACATGGTCTGTCAGTATTTAAACTGCAAGGTTGCAACAAACCATGAGATATATCGCTCTTTGCAACACATGCAAGTTTATGAGATTATTCAAATCATGAATCATGGGAGAACAAAGAGCCAATTCATTGGAAACAGACCACGGGATAACACGACAACGGTAGCAACCGCTAACCAGTAAAGCAGAGGATCAAATAACTTATTATGTAACACTCTTACTGCCCTGTGTTAGACACCAAGTCGACACCGTTGAAACTACTCCACTTGAAGGCGGTATGAGAACATTAAGAAATTCAATAAGACTATGGGTGCCAGGCTGTAGAGCAGATTGACTAACCTACGTTACGACACAAATCATGTCCCTAGTTAACGGGAATAAGTGAGGGAAGATTCTTGAAGTCAATTTAAAGTACGCTAGATACGGCACACTTTAAGGTCATTTACTAAAGATCTTAGTTGATCTGATGGTCAGTAAATTGTCCTGCTATACCTTATTTACAGGTTAGCTTTCTAGAACTGGAAAAAGTGGATCAGTTAGATAAACTGGTGGATCAGTTAAATGTGATCGACAATGTTCTTAAGTAGGCTCCTAGGAGAACGACCTTCTTTGAATAATCAGATGGGTGGCTAGAAAACTACAAGTAAACCAGGATAGGATACATTCATTTCCCCCCGTACCTTGATTCGTTTGGCATCTCTCCACTTATAGTGTGTACACTTTACCTTGACGTCCTCTAGATGATAGAAAACCTATGATCGGAGGCAAAGGTGTCATGTTATTGTACAAATTCTATCAACCTAACATCATGCAGGAAGAAATTCATACATTACACTAGCAATGAGAATTGCTATTTGTTCCTAAAACCCTCTCAAAGATATTAAATACTAGTACATTTTTCTTCCATTACTACTTCCCATCTTTAGGCATGTATACAACAAAAATTCTAGCCATCTTAAGCAGAATCAAAATGCAGGCTCTCCCACAAAAAATTATCAAGATACAAGAGCAACAATATCCATGTCCAAGAAAATAAGATTCTGTTAATTTTTCCAGTCAGATGTCTGGTACTACCAGAAAGACTAGTTGTCAAGACTAGATAGGCGAGACTCACAAACATAACATCCACATATTAAGGCACAAAAGAGGTTCCACAAACACAATTCAACATTTATTGACTTAATCTCAGAGAAGTAACTTGGAACCTCTGATAAATTGTGAGTTGCCAAAAACCAACCTCCCTGCTCGTCTAATTGCTGATCCTCAGCACCTCCAAGCTGAAGCTGAGATGAGCTCTCGACGCTGCCAGCAGAGCACCAGAGAAGCCTGGCGCTTCTCGACATGAAATCCCCTAACCCGAGTCCTTTTCACCACACATTCTGCCTGAGTTTCGGTGAAGTTACTGAATGTTACCGGTGAGAGCCCGGCCGAGGTAAAGAGTGTTTTCCAAAGGGGCATTTTGTCCGGGGCTCGGAGACGCCCCAATACTGTGCTTTCGATCTTAGGCTGAAGAAGGAACCTCTCAATCTTGTTCACCGCATCTGAAGACACATTAACAGCGTCCAGAGACTCCAATAGATATATGTAGGACTGGAGGGCTTGGAGAACATGTTGAGGGAATGGAAGGTCACTTCGATCACATCCTCGGTCTAAAGATACCACAATCTTGGGCGAGAGCTGCTTCACAAAGCGAAGGAGCGAAGGAAGCGCAGCCGGCTGATTCGAAGATGACCATAGGGGAAAATTCACTGCAATCGCCTCCTTCTCGGTAGCTCGCAAAATGGGCAGGGAATAAGAGGATTGGTCCAGACAATCGAAGTTCACAACTTCAAGCTCAAAACTTATCCCAATCTCGTTAGCAAACTGAGTTAAGTTTTCGCGCATAAGCCCCAGCTCAACAACATGATGGGTGTAAGGAGAGGCAAATGCAGTGATTTTCAAAGATGGGGGACCCCTATTCCTCACTGGAAGCTCTTGCATAAACGAAGCCCATTGAGCACCAAAGCCAATATCAAAATCCACAATATGGATACGATCAGCATCCTCCAGAGCTTCGAGGAGAGCCTGGTTGCAGGTGAAATTGACAAATTGAATAAGCGGTGAGACCTCGGAGAAGACTTTATAAGCGCCCATCTTGAAGATAACATCAAAAGGAGTTGGGGTCCTCGGTGGAGGGGAGGTGACTGGGTTGTTCATACGGAGGAGCAATTGCAGAGCCTCCTTGAAGTAGAAAGCAGCCCTATGAAGGGGCTTTCCGACAGGGGAGAGCTGGTGATTGAGCCGCGCCAATATCCCTTGCGCGTGAGAGAAATTCCCAGTCCCTACCAGCTCTGCGGCCTTATAGAGCTGGTCGAGCAAAGCAAGCTGCTGTTGCTGTTGCTGTTGCTGGTGATGGTGGTGGTGGGCCATATCTTCTTCGCTCTGGCCGATTTTTTGCGCGGGCACCATCAGCGACTTTTGTTGCTGAACTTGCTGAGGAAGAAATTGGACTCCAGGAGAAAACCCCAGATGCAGTGGCTGTTGTTGATGTTTTCTCACCAAAACTTCGTGTCCGGCATCGGTAAACGGAAGTTTCGGGATCTGGGTGATCGGGTCTAACCCAACCGAGTTGTGCCGCTTTGGTTGGGGAGGCTGTAGGAGGTGCTGCTCTTGCTGGGCAAAAGACAATGGCAGAAAAAAGTTGGGATTTTGAGACTGTTGCTGTTGGCTCATCAACACCTGTGGATTCAGAATCGGAGGTTTCTCGTCTGGGGCTTCAAACTGTTGGTGCTGATAAATCCCACCCGAAGGCAACGTAACGGGAAGTGGGAAACTGCTAGCTGGGCAAGCATAAAATGGGTTTTGTACATTACAATGGTTGTTGCTGCTGCTATTCAACCCAACACCAGAAACCTTGTAATTTAGGACCCCAGGAGTACTTGGCGCAGTCGTACCACCAATCTTTCCGTTACCGTTGTTGTTGTTGTTGCTATTTGCAAAACCAGCAGAGGCTGAATAAGCGAACAAATTAGGATTGTGATTGACGCTTGCGATTAGATTACCAGCGGCGGAGACGCCTCCAACTGGCTCGAACACTCCTGGGCCCTGATCGACGATTCCCAGTCCAGCATTGCCGTCTAAATCGAGAGGATTGTTCTCACTCTGCAAGAGCTGTTTGAGGCCGAACGACGAGTCATCTACGTCGCCAGCCATCCAACGTAGCAGCGACTGGTCCTGTTCGTGGCTTGGCGACGCCGCCGTTTCCGATAACATGCTCTCCCAATCTTCCAATCCAAGCGCGCATCTCCCCCCACCACCTGTTACCGCCTCTAGTCCACTGGGAATTGGTTGGAGCTCCGACGCCCACTCGTCCTTACGAGATTGTTCGGGCGCGGTTGCGGCGGCCTGTGGGTCAGAGGAGCCGCCGCCTCCTCCGCCACCGAAAGACGAAGACAGAGTCGATGCCGATGTGGGGGGGCTCGGGCTTCTTCTCATATGAAGCACAGAAGTTGGCTCGAGGTTGCTGTTGTTGTTGCTCCCAAAGCCAAGAAGTTCTTCTTTCTTATGATTGGTATTATTCCAAGCGCAAATCGGAGAAAAGCCTGCGATTTCAAAGACCCCCTTCCCCTGAAGCTGAAAGGGCATCCCTCTCATACCCAGAAAAGGGACAATAAATGCTCCAAAAAGATCAGAGAAAGCCCAATATTTGTACAGGGGAAGAAGAACAAAAATGACTCTGCCTCAGCAGTATATAGGTTAGCTCAAGGGGATTTTCAGATTTCTTCTCCCGAGGTTTCAGAACCACCATCTTTCCTTGCATGCCATGAATCGCCTCAACTCAAAGAACAGAAACCCATTTCAGGAAAACTGCTCCTCCCTTGTTTTCTTATCCTCCTTTTCAGCTCGAGTATCTACTTGTTTTTGAAAACCCATTTGAGTTCCATGTCTCTCTAAACTAGTCCTACTTCCTCCCTCCTGACCTTGCTGTCTCGTTGCTGGTGATGTTGGTGGTTTTGCTCTTAATCTCTTCTTCTACCCTTCTGTCGTAGCAGTACTGTGTACCCTTCTCTGCTCTGCCATGGATGCGTACATCATAAAAAAGCTAATAAAGTGCTCCCTCTCTCCCTCCCTATCTAGTCCCTGTCCATCTCTCTCTTTAATATTTTTTTCCCATTCTCGGTATTTTTTTCCTTTTCTTTCTCCTCCTCCCGAACCCATTTATCCTTAACTGCTACTGCTGGGCTTCTGTCACACCCCCCCCCCCCCTTCCCAGAATTTACAAGGGTAAACCAAGGTGCACAACTTTTTGATTGTGGGGACATAATTTATTATATTGCACTATAGTCCCTGTCAGACCCTACCATGCTTGTACGTAGAGTCCAGCTCAAAGTTTAATTAACTACTTTTAACTGGCTAACCCCCTTTTTAAAGCCTTCATTTATTTATTTATTTTGAATTTTAAAGCCATCATTTAACAGGACCTCAAAGGCTCAAACTTGAATTTCATTCTCTCGCCGCTCAAACAAGACTAGTACGATATTTGGTTAAGAAAATTTTTAGGCTAAATTACTCAGCTGCTTGTTGGGATTTTTGTGATTCCCGGATTTTTATTCTCTATTTTCACTTGGATGACGTTATTCGTTTAGTATGTAGAGCCCACTTTTTCAAGTAAAGGGAGTTGAGTCAGTATTCATACTTTGCGTGCCTATTTTTTATTGGGTAGTAGCAGTTTAGCCACATTATCAATGAATAGAAAGACTAGACTGGGAATTAGTTCAAACTACGAAGAGATCCATAGAAAAAAAGGGATAGAAAAAAAGGGATTAAAATGGGAGTCACAGAAATTTCCAAAGACTAGTAGAGTAATTTAGCTAAATTTTTTAACTTTTGAAGAAATTTTGACATAATTAGTAATACAATCCTTATGAGATTTACTTTAAACAAATAAGGTATAATTAATAAATGAGACTTCGTGATCCATTTTTTAGACATAAAAGTTATTTTGGTCTATCAAAAATTATTGTTAGTACAAGGTTGTTTTACAAACAATCTAAATGATTTTGATGATAAAAAAAGTTCAAGTATTTGAGGACTTTATAATCAATTTTATCAATCCACAAATTCCAAGTTATATTTCAATAGAATTGAGTTTATCTCTCTAAAAATCCTCTTAATGTTCTTAAAGATCTTTACACATGATGCTTGATATTTTTCTTCAAAAGATAAGACACTTAAAATCGTTTTGGAATGGGTTGAAAACTTCAGAAACACTGATTTTTGTCTCCAGGACTTTTAGGCGTCAACACATTGACCTTACAAGCTTCTAGTGTCGACACATTGCACTTACACTCGACACATGTGTTTTTGACCAAAACATGTGTCGACGCATTGACATTATAGTGTCGACACATTGCACTGACTCCCGAGCACTAATTTTTAGTTCAAATTTTATGTGTCAGCACATGTTAGTTGAAGTGTCGACACATTGCACGAGTTTGAGGATTTTTCGGAAAGCCATCAAACACATTAAATTGTCCCTTGTTTCACGGGCAACTTTCCAAACGGCTCTCTCACCTACCTCGTCGACCGTTGAAGACAAATTCCTTTAAATTCAAGACCGGTAGCTGAAGACAAAAGAGCTCTCACCTACACGCACGAAGTTGCAATTACTCCTTGACCTAACTCTTGAGAAAAGAGGGAAAACTTTGAAGAAGAGAGAAGCTTCACACCTACTAAGAATGTATGTTCTTTCACCATCAAATTTCAAGTCATCTATTGTAAATCTATCTTCTCTCCTACCCTTGTACCTCATATTTGAACATTCGGCTTTAAAAGCCAATACGTGAGTTTTTCCTTAGCACCCCGGAAGCTAAGGTGTAAATGCTATTCGATTATAGTGAGGGAAGCCTAAGGAAGTCAATAGCCTTGGGGGTGGATGTAGGCAAGTGTTTTGGCCGAACCACCTAAAAACTACGGTGTCATCTCTTCAACCCTTATCTTCTCAAGTTTCATTATTTCTATTATTCTTTACTGCTGTAATTTATAGTGATTGTTTGTTATTGGTGTTTTAAATCTCCTGAAAATTGTTAAATTTTATTAAAACTCAATTCATCCCTCCTCTTAGGTTGCTACATAGACTTTCAAGCCTCTTATGGAGAACGAGTTAGACATCTCAATCTCAAACACATGTTAGTTTTCCATTAATTAACAAACTTTTTGTGGACAAAATGAAGCATATATTTAAAAAAAAAATTATGGGAATTGACTCATTTATAGTTGTACCCAAGCATATTTGTTATAAGTGAATAGGAAGTAATTAAGTCAAATTTTTTAAAACTAAACATCAAAATCTTAGAATTTTCATAATGCATGTTTGATGTTTCCTCCTCTAAATTGGATAGATATGTACATGGTTTTAGCAGTAAGACTTTAAGCAGTCCTACCGATAGTATGCAATGGACTTCTAGAACTTGAAATTTTTTAACACACTTGAAATTTTTTAATATTTATATAAACTTCAAACTTTCTACAAATTCTAATAAATTTCAATAGTTAAATTTGTTTAAAATTTTAGAAATATTCCCTAAAATATTGACAAACATTTTAGAGTGTGAAATGTGCAAACCGCGGTAGAGACCAGATAGTATAAAAATGATGTGGATTCTCCATGGAAGCTTTTGATTTGAAGCTTTTTTCTTAACGGAGATTAGCTTCTCATATGCATTGGATTTCTTGAAAGGTAGAGTGCCGATAAAATACACGAAATACGATGAGCTAGTCAAGCGTAGATAAATTCTTTCTTTGGGTGAAGAATACCCGATCAACTTGGAGTAGGAGATATGAATAGGATAGGGACGATTCTTGTAGATATTTTGTCCACTTGGCTCTATTGAACTTGATAAGGATATTTTCTATATACATGCATCTTTTGACTCTTATTTTCTATTTTAGAGGAATTGGCCCTTGACTCATATTTTTATTTGCATATGAGAAAAACAAGCAGGTGAATACCATCATCTAAAGAGGTAAGTGATGCATGCTTTGCATGATTTTTTTTAAAAAAATAATCTTAATTGATAGTTTAGATTAAGAAATAATAAGTTATATATTGAGATTAAAAAAAAGGAAGACCTGAGATGAGAAAGAGAGAAATAAAGAGAAATAGCTATGTTTGTTTGTGTTTTTAAAAATAATTTTTTTGTAATGATTAAGAAATTTGTTTAATTTTTTTAGATGTTTATGAGAATGTTTGGACCTATAGAAGAGATGTTTGGGATAATTTTTGAAAAAAGATTTTGTGGTTCATGTGATTATTAATACTATAAATAACTCAACACAATTATTAAGGGGTTGTTTGTTTGTCAAAATTTTGGGAAATATTTTTGAAATTTTGAGAATTTTTACTTTATTGTGATTTATTGGGGTTTGTGAAAAGTAGAATGTATAAGTGTAAAAGTTAAAAATTTTGAAGTTTATTTGACTTGTCCAAATTGTTGAGACCCCAAATATTTAAGAAAACAAACATGTAATTAACTTAAAATCTTTTAATACCCTGTATTATTTTTTTATAGCAAGAAGAAGAAAATTACATACCTATATTCCCTTCCCTTCTGTTTATACTGAACATTCTCCAAAAAAAAATCAAAGCTCACAAGAACTTACAGAAAGACAGGAAAAAACAAAAGACATCAAGAGAGAAAAGACACTTTCCACGTGCCCTTTTTTTCTCTTTTAAACCTTTTATTTATTTTTCTAAGGGCAGTGAATGTTCAAACATTTGAAAATTTGGCGGCGAGGCTGCGAGGGTTGTGAACCGTTTCTTTCACCAAAACAAACCGATATTTTTATTTAGATGATGTCCGGTTAGGTAGTTTTTTGAGAATTTTTTATATTTTAAAATTTTTTAGGTGATGTTAACTTTATTGATATGCGTGCGGTAGTTATTTTTAGATAATGTTAAAAAATATGTTCGGTTTATGTATTCTCAGGATTCAAAAAATCCTGAGAATACAAACAAACCGAACAGCCCCTAAGTACCTCCCATATGACGAAATATCCATAAAATCCAGCGTCATTAAATCCTGAGAATACAAACAAACCGAACAGCCCCTAAGTACCTCCCATACGACGAAATACCCATAAAATCCAGCGCCATTACCCAAACAGACAGAACTGTGGAACTCCATGGATAAATGGGAAAGAAAAAGTTGAAAAGTGAATAGCCAACCAAATGAATTGTAGTTTATGCGATTATCAAAACAAAGAACTGTGGAATGCTTCAAAATTGCTACTAAGTTTCGAACGAGCTTTTTCTCTCGAGCAACTATCCGTAGTTGCCGACTGTAACAGCAGTGCTGGGAATAGTGGTCTCAGTTAGATTATAGATTACCATCCAAGTTATCTTTTGGGCGTAAGAATAGGTAGTCGGATCAACCTTTCCTTTCGATTTTACCAAGGGATAATCAACTGTTATTGTCGGTAACGGTGATTGAATTAGTGGGATCCACAAAACACAGGTAAGTAATCGTATTTTCCTTACATGGTTCAAGTTCTTCGATAGGTACGAGGTCTTTGGAACTTGATTGATACGTAACATGTCACTCTCGTGAATGCATGCTTCGTCTTCGGTCAAAAAATTACTTTGTACACATTTTCATAATTGAATGCATGTATAACATCATTCCATTGTGTACAATTGACCTGTTAAACGATTATATAATGGGAATTATTGCTGGAAATGAGCTTTTAAAATCCAAACACAGTCTCACTAATAACATCTATTAGAGGTTACAAATATCCTCGGTAATTTATTGACCAAATTATACTAGAAATAGACATAATAATTATACCTATTATAGGGTTCATGTTGTCTAAAACACAAAGTTAAATAATATAGTCTATTTATTATGTTTATTTCTTCAAATTGTACTATGTAATTTGAATGTGTATATTTCTTCAAATTGTACCATGTAATTTGGACAATAAATTACAAAAAATCTCTATCCAATTAGAAGAAGATCTCTATTCTACCAGTTAGAAGCGAAGAACCCTTCTCACTCATGTGGTTTGCTCGCTCCTATGTATTTGAGACTAGATCCTCGCAGTCATTCATATGTGTTCTTTTCTGGGCGCTTGGAGGTGAAGTTAGTCAAATGAATAAGATCTTGAAAAAAGGGCAGTACTGTTCTGTTTTCTTGCATTCCACTTTGGTAAGGAAAAACTAGGGGACAATCTATGGAGCAAAATGCAAAGACTGCTGTATTCAAACAAAATCCAAGCTCTAGGCTACAAGGAAATCTACGTTTAATCATAGCTCTTTTTATATCTAAGACTACGACCACACTGCATTTGACTACACTTGTCTCAAACGCATTTGTGCCTTTTTATGGGCAGCATTGGCTAAAAAATTACACATTGTAAAAAGGAAAATGTCGGGGCATTTGTGTGGAGGGGAAGAATGGGGGACATGCTTTGGTCTAGCAGGAATTGTTTAGGAAAACCATGATTAGTACATATTAGTTTATAGGTAGCCCCATGTGAGGGCTAACAAAACAGGAGCCCCCATGTGAGGGCTAACAAAACAGGAACCCGGCCCCTTTCCATTCTCTGAAGTCTGAAGTGCAAAGTGAAACAACTCTGTTTTCTTTTCGCCCCACTAAAAGGTTTTTCTTTTTTCTTTTATTTTTTCCTTACAGCATCTCATTTTCTGGTTTTGTGGCCAGAGACTGCATAATCAAGTTCCACATTGTGTTCCCTCGTGGAAGTTTGTAGATCCAATTGCACCCCATGGTAGAATATATCTTCTTGGAAATTGGTCTATTGTATCAATGTTTCGAATAAAAGGAAAAGACAACTATTTGGCAAATTGAGAATATGAGATATGTAACTGGTAAGGCCCTGTTCTTACGTACTAACCTTTCCCCATTAAAGTTTTTCGATCTAAATTCTCTACTCCCCCACAAGTGTGTAAACTGTAAAGGTTATATTCCATCCTCTAGTGGACCATTACTTATGTTCCCCACTTTGTTCTATCTTCAATGTTTGTGTGAAAGTCAAGTACTAGGGCTTCAGAAATTATACAGAGAAACTAGTAGGATGATAGCTAGCTGTGCCTTTTTAATAAAAAAGCAAAACTGTATCTAAAAGTCATACTGATTTTATTTTTGCCAAAGCAACTTACTACTTTTAGGACACGTTTGTTTGTAAAAAATTTTGGGTCTAATATTTTTAACAAAATAAATATATTTCAAAATTTATAATTTTTATGCATACAGTTTAAATTTTTCACAAATCTCAATAAATTTCATTCAAAAGATTCTTAAAATTTTGGTATACAAACATACCCTTATTATATAAACAAAATTACATGAAAAGGCAAAATTATATGGAGCCCCGTTAGTCCTAATTTTTCCCGTGGTCCAAAACATACGGAACAGGTGTATTGAGATATGTTTCTCCCCACCTATACTCATTAAGATATTTCTATTAAGTAAGCTCATATTTTGTTTTTGTAAGGGTATTCAGTGAACTAAAAGACAGCATGTAGCCGACGCAATCACCGGGCCCAGGATGGCACCAAATTAAAGTGCTTTGGCCCAGTCCTACGTCCTCTACACAATGCTCCACACATTTTTGGTCTGGCAACTACTTGGCCCAATGTCTACTCCAAGGTCAGGAGCTTTTTGTTAGGCGAATTACAATTTTTGTGTATTTGAGAGATTTTACCTATAAATTATCTATTTTTAATATATTGCATTCTCGACTTATTTTTGTTATCGGATTAAACAGAAATTGATTTTTTTAATTAGAGATATCGATTATACCCTTACAAAAGTCAAATAACATGTTCGTTTAAGGGTATAATCGTCATTTCATAAAAGATCATTCTCTCACTAATTTGAAGGAAATAATAGATGGAGGATGGAAGATGCAATATATTAGAGATTGATATTTTATGAGTGCAATGTATTAAATGTAATAGTTTATGGTGCAAAATGTAAAATTTATGGTAGTTCCTATGTGAAAATTTGTATTTTTTTTCTTTTTTCTTTTTGTTTATAAAGAAATGAGTATTGAAACACCCAAAAATAATTTTCAAGGCTGGGAATCTTCCAATTTTGAAGATATTTTTTCCTCTCTTTTTTTAACGTTTTAAAGAGTGTTTAGCTAAACAAAAAGTTTTCACATTCCAAAGAAGGGTAGATAGTGACGTTACCTTTTTTATTTTTACCATTTTATTTTAGCAATTTTTTTATCAATTTTGTGTATTGGAGTCGGTAAAAAAGTGAATGAGAAAAAGTGTCAGTTGTTTGATTTAGATTAGTTGGATTGCTTAATCACGGTTAACTGACTTTTAAACTGTAAAAGCTATGGGTTTTTACTTGTAGCTATTAGTCTTTATTCAGCTTTTTAAGCAGTTATTACGATTCTGATTTCCTTCAATGCCACAATTAAAGTTCCTATTCATCTTAGGATGGGCCATCGTGTAAGACTTTAACAGATGAAAAATGCTCTAATAAATTGACGACATCCCATCAAAGTGTTTCGTTACTTAATTATAGGCCCATGACGGGTGGGCATGGGAAAAAGGCATGAAATTTCAAGCCATGGTCAGCTAGTTTTGCTCAGAGCAAAGCAGGGCCTAAAGAAGCTACTTCGGCTGTTGTTGCTGCTTGTTCGGTTGGAGCCTATACGCCTTTTCCCCCTTCTTCTGTTGTCCCTTCGCTTGACAGTGCGGTGCAGACCTTTTTTCTCACTGCAGAGCGCTTTGTAAATGAGCCATCGGTAAGTGGTAGTCTATAAATATAGATTAATTTTACAAACTTATGATGTTTTGATAAAAAAAAAATCTGTGATACGTTGGTATAAATTAGTTTTGTGCTCAGTGTATAATAACAAAATGATCCTTTAATTTCAGTTTCATCATATTTTTTAATACTTGATGCTGAGCTTTGGATTAGTAATATATGACTAGTTGACTGAAGATTTAATTCAGGTTAGTATAAAAGCATTAAAGGAGATGACAGAACTAAGATGAAAAGATTTTTTTATTACTATACACCGAACACGTGACCAGTTTGTACAAATATATATCACATATATCTTTTTAAGTCAAAACGATAGATACCAAAGGGACTGGACTGGACTGTTTATATAATCAAGGCTATATTAATAGACTACCACTTACCGATGGCTCATTTACAAAGCGTTCTGCAGTGAAAAAAAAAAGGTCTGCACCGCACTGTCAAGGGAAGGGACAACAGAAGAAGGAGAAAAGGCAGTATAGGCTCCAACCGAACAAGCAGTTGACAAAAAAAAAAAAAAAAAGAACAAGCAGTTGACAACAGCCAAAGTAGCTTCTTTATGCCCTGCTTTGTTCTGAGCAAAACTAGCTGACCGCGGCTCGAAATTTCTATGCCTTTTCCATGAGGTTGTGGGTTAGTCCCATTATGACCTTAAAAAGCCTAAGGTTGTGTTTGTGTTGAAATATTTTTGGTATTGGATTTTGTGTTGGTATTGAGTTTAGTGAAAAAGTGAAGAGAGAGGTAATTTTTTTATATTTTTAGAATTTTTTATATTTTTTTTATAGGAGAGAGATTATATTGTAGTATTTTATTAAGAAATAGAGAATATTTTGGAGAAAATTGTTGGTGCAAACGCACCTAAGTACATACACGTGAATTTAAAATAAGTAATAAGTATATCCAGGATTAGGTGTACATTCATACCTTCAAATCACTATTTATGTAAAAAAATCAACGATTTAAATAGGTGGCTAGTTAATGGGGCCGGTCAAGTCTCTCTAAAATTTGCCGTAATTTATACTTAATTTGTGGAATACTGAATTAGATCCGTCTGAACAAAGTGCACATGAATAAACGTCGAAATCTTCCTTGTGTTTTTGCCAAAGAAAAAAAGAGAACAGAAATATGCAAATGATAGTGGTTTGAGCCCTTGACAAAATGAGCCGTGGGAAGGTCGGTTCTTAGAACACATCGATCTCTCTCTCCCGCTGAGAAAAAAAAAAAAAAAGATCCCTCTCTCCCCCCTCTCTCTACAGACTGGATTCACTAAAAAGATGAGCTCCACGGATGCAGAGAAAGGGGATGGATGGGCTGAACAATAGAGGGCCCAATAGGCCTGTAAAATTTTTAAAATGAAACGATGCTGGGTAGCAACTAGCAAGCCCAAATCCGTGGATAAATATGCACAAGGCGTCTATAAAAATAGACGTGGACTTTTATTAGCACGGGCCTCGGGTTCTACGCCATAAGACCGCTGGTCTTTAAAAACTGACTGACGTGGCAATCCTTTTCCAAAATTATAAGTTGTCCCGAAAGGAAAAGGGTATCGAGGCATATTCCCGTGGTTCTACGTGGGAGTACCTTTGTGTGTGAACCTCCTAACACGTATCTTAAATCCAACGGTTGAAAAGCATTTAATCAGCCCCATTTCTTTTTCTCTCTTACGCAATCAGATTGATTCAAGGCTGCGTTTGCAACCAAAATCTTCCCTAAACTTTTATCTCTCTTCTAATAAAATACTATAATATAATCTCTCTCCCATAAAAAAATATAAAAAATTACCCCTCTCTTCACCTTTTCACAAAACTCAATACCAACATATATTCTCATACAAAAAATATTACAACACAAACACAACCTAAGTATCAAAGGAAGGAGTTAGAGTCCCTGAACAGTATTTTTTTAATCTATTAAACTTTAATTCTTATTCTCCAAGTCTGCACAGACCTGTGAGCAATCACATTCTAATTTTTCAATTATTTTTATATATTTTTTAGAGAAATTAAAAATTTAATCACTAAGTTTTAATACAGGTGACAAAATAGTCATTGAACTTTTTTTTTGTCACTGAAAATATGCATAGGTGACTTTTCATTCCATTCATCAAACCTCCATTATTTTTAACGGAATAGAAAGCTGTCGACCGCTTTAAGTTGCCTTTAAGGGATGATTGAACAGTAGCGGTCGACCGCTATCCCCGTTAAAAATTAACGGAAGTATAAAGGATGGAATGAAAAGTCACCACTACATTTTGTGACCAAAAAGTAAAAAAAAAAAGTTCAGTAACCATTTTGTCACGTGTATTAAAACTCATTATCTAAATTGCAAAAATCACTATTTTTAAGCCTAAAATATAACTAGAATAAGTGTCTATTAAGGATAAGATACAGTAGCATACTAATAGTTGAAAAGCCAAGCCAAGCGAAGCCGTGTTATTTTCCATCTTCAACCAGACCCACGAGCTTGATTGAGTTCTGATCGGGAAAGGCTCTCTCCTTTTTGGTTCGTCTTCACAAGTTTTTCTTTTTCTTTTGCACTTTTTCTTATCTTCTTCCGTTTGTATTTTCTTTAGTTCAATATTCTTTCGGTTAATTAATTTGTCATCCACTGGATTTCTGTGTGAATATCGGCTAAACGAATTGTGTTCAGAAGAGCGCGAAGACCTGTAATTTGCTTTCCTTTGTAATAGATTTCTGTTTTGATTATTCTTCGGGTAATTAAAGAGTTTTCCTTTTTCGGAAGAGTGTGTACCAAAAAACCAAAAGTAAGAAAAGTTGGTTCTTGTTAATGATTATTGTTGGTTTGTTATTTGAAGGTCTTGTTAATCTATTTGTTTTTTCTTCGGGTAGACGATATTGACAAAAGCATGTTCAATTTGAAATTTGGGCTTTTTTCTTTTTTTCTTTTATAGAATGGATTTTATGCCGTATTCTTTAGGTATAGGAGCCCTGACATATTGCTTAGCAAAAAAAAAAGGTTCCCTGACATATTTTTTTTGTTCATAAACGTTTATACTGCAAGAAACTTAAAATATAGAGTACTTGTTGTATAATTCTCGGTTGTGGTTGGTGAAGGACTGAAGGTTAATGCAGCGTCATGTATACTTTGGCGTTTGGAACAATGTTTTTTTGTTTTTTGTGTTAAAGTGTTTCTTAATCGTCACGGAACAATTTATTATTTAGTAAGTGAATGAATAGCCAAACTTTTACTCAATTTTGATTGTAATTTCAGGAAAAATGGCAAAGAGTTACTTCAAGCAAGATCATGATCTTGGTATGTCGCATGTACTCTGGTTTTTGTTTTGAATTTTGTGGTTATATATGACTGTTAGCATGCTGTATATTAGGACGGGTAATTCATTGGTTTTAAGAATATGTGATTTCTTTTTTCAGAGAAGAGACGCGCAGAGGCTGCTAGGATTAGGGAGAAATACCCGGACAGGATTCCGGTGAGCAATAACTGTTATCATTAGCAAGTGCAGCTTGCGACGTGAATACATTGCTGTACTGCATATGGTATTTTGTTTGTGTTGCGAATTAAGAAGTCAACTTTTGGTTGAACTGGTTGCATATGAATGTTTTTGTATTTGAATTTTTCTTCTATTTTGCATATATTATTGGTTTTCCAGCTCATGAATGAGAACAATATAAACTGAGACTGTGTTACTTTGGATTTGAAGATTCTGTGTCCAAATGTATATGGGTTTCTAGGGTTGCTGGTAATTTTGGGCAGAGTTACTGGTAAGTTTGGGCTGAATGATTTATAAAACTGTGAATGACAACATTTTTTGAAGAGCAACTGCATGGGTGAATATATATTGATCAAAGCTTTATCTGATGATCTCTTACCGTAATGCTTTTGCTGTTTGGTCTGGAATGGCAGTGCTGATTCATGCGTAAACCAAAGGCAACTAGAATTTTTCTTTTGTTGTATATCTTGTACAAAATGGTTATATTGAAAAGTATGATTTTATTGGAAAAAAGAAGAAGAAGCTGTTACTGAAACTTTTTGGGAAATGTAGGTCTGTTGGTTGTGTACTAAGTAATTTCCGATCTTTATTTGTGTTAGATTTCAACTATGAAGTTGGAAAGCTTCAATCAACTAATACTATATCCTCGTGGTCGGTTGCAGTAATTTTGTAGAGAAATTACAGAGAAGCAAATTTGTAACATGTTGAACTAGAAGTGTTGCAAGGTCATATGCTAGAAACTGAGACTCATTGTGTTGGTAATTAGAAGCTAACAAATATCTCCAAGAGCTTGGGAAGACTGCATTGTTTGTTATTGAGTATTAATGATTGTTTAGTTTTAATTCATAATATGGTTTATACTATATGGCATTATAATTTCTTCTTAATGCTTCTGTTTATCAATGCATTGCATTAGCATTCTACCCTTTTGATTGTCTTAGTTGACTTTCTGGAAATTTTCTCATTTTAAGGTTATTGTGGAGAAGGCAGAGAGAAGTGACATCCCAAGTATCGATAAGAAAAAGTAAGTAATTCCTATTGTTCTGTGTTCTGAATTGTTTTGTCTCACTCCATGATCTAGAATTTTAGTTTAAGGAAATCTGAGGGAAGTTGTAGTTTGTTTCAGAGAGAACTATAGTGGAAGAACTTGTGACAGGCATCAGTGGGGGAAAATAAATTATATTGTGGTTTTGCACTCACGCACACACATGCATAGACTTCAGAGAACTTGTTTAAGCCTACAAAATGAAGAAGTCATCTAACTGGTGGTTTATTGGTGACTTGTATCTCATTGAATCAAGAAACAATAAAAATTAAAGATTATTTTATTTTATTTTTCTGTTTTGGTAAGTAGACGAAAGGTGTTTTTATAGTAATAAATTTTGCTTTGATTGGTTTCATGGTCTGTTGTGATCACTTGTGACGAGGTGATATCCACCAGGGGGCGGGTCTGCTGCAGTTCGGGTGACTGAACTGCAGTGCAGTTTGTGAGGGGAGGGCGTGGGTCCCGGGCGGACCCACGCCCCTCCCTCACATACTGCAGTAAATCCGAGCCCTATCCACCATCCACCACCAATGGTTTGTGCTTCTTAATAGTACCTTGAACAATTCATGATAACGTGAAAAGAAGTGATAGTGACAAAATTGTTATCGCATTTAGGGTGGGTTTGTTTTGTAAAATTTTAGTGTTGTTAAAATTTTAGGTATTGGGTTTAGTGAAAAAGTGAAGAGAGAGATAATTTTTTATATTTTTTTTAGTGAAAAGTAATGATTTGATGGGGGAGAGAGATATTATATAGTAATATTTTATTGTGTTAAAATTTTAAGAGGTAAAATTTTACCATGCAAACACAACCTTAGTATACCTCCAGTTTTCTTCTTTCCTGTTTGGACACTTCTACGGTGTCTTAGGTTACCAGATCTTGGTACTGTCTTGTTAAAATCTAAGCATCACACTGGGTGTCCTTGTGTGACTCGCACTCTGTTCTTAGGTCGACAGTTTTTCTTGGTTGTTGCTTGTCAAACAAGAAAAAAAAATCCATGCAGTTTCAAAACAAGTACAAAAGTAATGGGCATTTGGTTTACTAATCTTTTGAATTCTGTTAAAGGCAACGTCTGAGTGGCCTTTTGGTTGTGTTATCATTATCCTTCGTTTGAATAGCTCTGTGTCAGATGCTTGTATATTATACTACCGCACTTTGGTCATCTCCCATATCTTTAATGTGTTGGTTGTTATTGTGGTTTCTTTTTTCTGCTGACCATGACCTGAATGATAAAATCACAGGTATCTTGTTCCAGCTGACCTGACAGTTGGGCAATTTGTCTATGTCATTCGCAAAAGGATTAAACTGAGTGCAGAAAAGGCAATCTTTATATTTGTGGACAATGTCCTTCCTCCAACAGGTAACCTAGATCACAGAATATTCATCCGCAAAGATAATTCCGTGTATGAGCTTTTTGATTTGAGATAGCCCACTAAATGCCCTTTTGCTTGGTTTTTGTAGGCGCAATCATGTCTGCTATATATGAGGAGAAGAAGGATGAAGATGGCTTTCTCTATGTTACTTACAGCGGCGAAAACACCTTTGGGCAGCCGGATCCTACATTAGCCTTTGATCTTTAGTTGCGATCCATCTTCTAAGTTCAGCACATTTGATTTGCTTGTTGGCATCTCCATTGCATAATGGACAATAATTTCGTTACTGTGCTTACATACAGAAACCTAGCCTGTCTTTCTATGCAGAGGTATATATATGTACAGGTTGAAACTCTTAAGAACCAGCTGAATTATAAAAGTTCCTGCTGCTTCCTTTTAACTAGGGGTGGGCAAACCGGGTTCGGGTTCGAAATTTTCAACCCGAACCCGACCCGAAATATTCGGGTTTTCTTGTGAGGAAACCCGAACCCGAAAAAACCCGAAAATATCGGGTCGAAACGGGTCGGTCCGGTTCGGAAAACGCGGGTTACGGGGTGGAGGAGTTATATTTTCGGGTTCGGTTCGGGTTCGGGTTTAATTTCGGGTTTGTTCATATACCCGAACCCGAACCCGAACTTCTATTTACTCGTAAACCCGAACCCGACTAAACCCGACCCGATCGGGTCGGAAACGGGTCGGGCCGGTTCGGGTTGTCGGGCCTCGGGTTTTTTGCCCACCCCTACTTTTAACCATCACGTTCTCTGCTATTCGTTTCTCATAGAGGTAATTACAGGTGTAATCATGAAAAGAAGCAACACTAATATGTCTCTGCATGTTGTATAGCTTCAAATGTAAACTACATGTTGTACAATTCTCTCTCAATCCGTCCCCTGTTGGGGGGCTGGCCTTCCTAATGTTACCTCCGTTGATTCTGCAGTTGTGCTGGTTGTTTTGCTGGCTGGACCAAACCAATTCTCTCTGCTTTTTGCCAGGATTTATTCTCTGCCTAACAATAGGTTAGTGAGTTGTTTTAAAGTAGATATAGAGAAGTCATCTGAATTGATACAAACAGATGGAGAAGAAAGAGAAGGTTTGTATAACGTGATGGAATCTCTGCTATCTCTCTGTATTATGCTAAAATAAGTAAGAGGACGAGTTTCTAACTCCTTGTATCCAAGGCAAAGTTTCAAGCACCCGACTTGCACTGCGTACCATAGCAAAGCAAATGGTATGGTTAACTCGCAGAACCAACAATCCGACATGTGTTTGTCGCGATATACAAAACAAAGAGATTGAGAAATACAACCCAAATTGCCCGGTTCATTGTATGGGAAAGCCTATGGTCCTGCCGGGACCAATATCTGAGTCAAATGAAATTAATTTGTGGGCTTCTTATGTTTCCTCCATGTGACGAGTTCTGCATGCAAACTCTCCTCAAAGTATATGTCGTACGATATGAGCTCACCAGTTTGTTGTTGTTTACAAGATGCCTGAACATTTCCCTTGCTGTTTTCTTGGGGTTGCCATGATCAGGATGTTACATGCGCAGCGATGTTATTAGTATCATGTAAGACTCATGTCATGTCTTTAAATTTCCTTTTTAGCATCTTTTAATAATGCAATGGACGGTTGATCCATATCCCATAATTTGTGTTTGGCCCTTTTCCTTCTTTACAAATATTTGAGCTGCAGATGTGCTAGCTGTGCATTCAGCAGGCCTAGACATCGAGTCTTTTTCTTTCCCCCTGTTTTTTTTGGTGGGGGGGGGGGGATGTTAGATTGGCTCCACATCCTGAGCAAAGGGCCAAGTGACACATTTTAGGATGTTTTATGATGAATTACATTGGCGTTGTGACTTATAAACGTACTTGTAGATTGAGTCCAAGATCTCACCCTCCACCTTGACCTCATGCGGAAGGAAATGCAATTTAAGATAGAATTCACCTGCACGAAACTACAATCGGTTTTAGAAAGAATTGAAAACAGTGTCCAAAGAGCTTCCAGTATAAAATGATGTTTCTCAAATTTTACTCTTAGCAGAATACGTCCATCGTTGGTGTTCTTTCCAATCCCTATGCATTTCACCACTCCACCAGAAATTCCCATACTCCAGTTTGGTAATTTTCACCGTTTGTCTTTACAGATCTTATTAGAAGTAACTTTTGCTGCTACTCACTCATAATGAATTTTTTAAGTCGCGTGTTCCGTAGAAGTAATTTTTGCTAGTTTCCTGAGAAATTGCAGCTTTCTCTCAGTACATGTGAAATAATTTTCCAACATTTGCATCATACAGTCATTGATCGCATCAGGCGATCATGGCCGTACATATATTCACGATGCCATGTCGAATGGAGATTTTTTGTTTCTTGGTATGTCAACTGGAGATCACTAAGAAAAAAGATCAGAGAAAGTCATGTTTACAATGACTCGAGTATATCAACTAATGCTCCGACAAGAAACGATGCCGCACCGTACGTGTCTATAAGAAGAACAGGATTTATATTATCGAAAACCCAAGGAAAGATTTGAGGGAAGTAAAGAAGAAACAGGACTATTAATTGACTACTTTACCATCAAGTCAACTGGAATACTATGAAAGCCAATTAGGAGGATCTCAAGACCCACTAGAAGGATCCACTACATACCATAAGACTTGTCTTTATTTCTCAATAATTTTGTAGGATTATTATCCATAACAACCCATATCGCTAATCGATAATTCTCTATTTCTTTGCCAAGAAAGAAAAACAAAAAGAAGATCATTCTTAAGATTTATAACGCCAGACTAATCAATCAAAAGAGAAGAAAACTAATTAATAGTAAATGGTTCGATAGGATTACAATATATTATTAGGGTCCCACGGCTTACATGGCAGTTACGATATGTATATTAGCACATGGACTACATGCCACGTCGCATGCGTGCTCGAAACCGACGGTGGTGGGGCGGGTCGGCCCTTCCATGTCTAAAAGAGGAGGCGCAAAAGACGGTTTGGCCATGCTTCTTTGTTCCCCCTCATCCCCCCCTGTCCCTACTCCCCACTCCTCTCTGGATCCCACACGGTCCAAGCCTCAATATTTACCATTGCCCGCCCCATGCATATCCCATGAAACTTCACGGCTTATATTCAATTCTACTCTATCTTGAGTATTTTCGTTCCCTGCGCTAATCTATGCAGTATATATGATGTAATTAGTTAATTAGTTTGTTTATTTGGTTTTGGATTTTTAAATGAACTCGTTTGATTTGCGTTTCAAGTTGGTGCTTCAGAGATGATCATATCGTAATATCTTCACTTACGAATAAAAATTACGAAGTGGGTTGAAAACTCTGCAAGAGAGAGCTGGTTGAGAAAACGACGGAATTTGGTGGGAAAATGGCTTTAACTCGAAAGGATTGAACTTTCTGCTATTGTAAGGAATGTGCAGGAGGTCTAAACGTTGTTCATCTATGAAGATAACTTACTAATTCGTGTGTACAGGATATATAGGTGCTCTCGTTTTGAGCAAGCTGTCCAAATATTGTAAATATAGAGACGATATTGGTCTCTTCTGCACTGTTGATTACATGAGTCCCTTCTAAAAGGTATATATCGGAATAAATATTGATTGGGGTAGGCAAAAAGCAACAAAGATATATGTAGCTGCAAGTTGCAAGCCATGCATGCAGAAGTAAATTGTAGCAGAGACAGAGAATGGAGGTCTACAGAAACACATGGGTAGGTCCTAGTTTTCGGACTGCGATATGCTATTGTACGTAGTTTTTAACTCCAGATCTCGTCAGTGTTTTACGCCGACCTACATAGATATATATTCCCCCCAATACTGTCTTTCTTTTTTATGTTTTTCCTTTTGGGTTTAATTTATAGATTTTACTCCATGAGTTTCATTTCTCTTCAGTTATAAGGTGCTTTATGTCCGTTGGAATAATATGTCCAATCTCTGTTTCTCTCCCTCCCGCACTTAAAGGTCCATCTCCATGCATATATATGTTCATGTACGCAATTCTATATATCGTGCCTCTCTCTTTCGTGAGGCCCCCAGTTTATTAAAAATCTAGAGAGGAGGGGGACAAGGAGGCCCCGAATATCTTCAATTTGGTTTTCAAGGTTCATCAGCCAAACACCTGCATGTTCTCTTAAAGAACGTCTCTCATCCCATACAAAACCTGCATTTAATGCACCCCTTGCCTCCTACCAGTACAAATACTTGGAAACCTAACACTGGATTCTCACCTCATTGCTCTTCTGTGACTCTAACCTCAAAAATCCTGTTCAAAGTCATTGCTTCAACCATGTCTTCTTGTGTTCTCTTCATTCTTCTCTGTCTTTCTCTGCATGCATGTGATGCCCGCCTTCTACGACTTACTTATAAGGAAAATGGAAAACAGGTTTACCATTATTCTAGCCGGGTTGGTGCTTAGACTTCTATGATATATCTTCCATATCTCTAATTCGTCATTGCAGCCACATTTCCATAAAGTTAGTATCTCATGAAATTTTCTTCCTTCCATGATCGATGTAGGAATTATATTTGGTTTTTTATAGGTCATTTAGTCAAAAGAATGACCCAGGCCAAACCTTACAGAAGTTTTATGGTTCGTTGCAGGATGCAGAAAATTCAAAAGTTCTTGAGACATCAATCACATCAAGTTTGAGGCCGCCTACTACCTTGGAGTGCATATCACGGCAAAAAGCTGTAAAAGATGATGGGCGAAACGGCGAGGACGACAGTCGGGGTGGTGTTAGCAAGCAGAATGAAACCACTGTCCTTTCAAAGAAAGAGGAACAGGCAAATGGGGCAACTTCAGGTTTTCTTCAAATTTGAGTCTTGTGTTGAACTCTTTGCATCATGTGTTTGCCTCCCAAAAATGCATATATATATATATATACAAGAAGAACTAAAACCAAATTTGAACTAGTACTCCTTTCCCAACTTAGCTTCTTTTCTTCCTTTTCCCATAGACAGAAGCCCATTGTCTGTTTATGTACTCATTCCTACTCGTAGCTAGGCTGCAGGTATATTATTATACAGCAGAAAAGTAACTAATTAATAAGAGCCATGATCTATTCCTTCCAATCTTCAGATCAGCTTACCTAATTACCATCCAATATTTATTCAATAATATGCATGAATTGTGTTGATATTATTGTTACTAACGTTCTATATGATCTGGTCGTTTGTGCAGGAAATGAGAAAACTAAAGAATCATTTTTCGGGAAAGATTTGCAGCAGGCGAGAGATATGAAGGTAGATAACTAATTAATCCCATGCTTTTTAGTCTTTAGATATTAGATTTGCACAGTTTAGTTGTAGGATCGGCTGTTGTATGTTGGGAAAAATGGTGTATAAGGCTCATGGCCCACCTTCCGATCCGCTATGTCCTCATTAAGAAGGGCACAGTGTATGCCAAACATCTACTCATGATGCATTCATGAGCATGATACTAACTATATAACCATGCATGTATTATAAAGCTGGTCATATTCGTTATGCAGTAGTTTGCATGAAAATGCGTGTGAGCATGCAGTGATGACCTGATGGTGGCCTGTTCACATGGTTGGTATATATACTGCTTGTGTAGGGATTGGAGAGGAAGGTGCGGTCACTGCAGGATTCTGCGCAACATGACAATTCTGAAGAAACAGGAGGTGTGAAGGAAAATGAGGCTGTACTGGAAGACATTGTGGTGATGGATTATGCGCAACCCCATCGGAAACCACCTATTCATAACGAAAGGCCCTAGACGATCGATGATCATCAATATTTAATTCCCACCTGTCCAGTACTTTTCCTCTTTTTGTTAATTAAGTTTTTTTCAACTTTTATATAATACCTTCAAGGAGGATTATTAATGAATATTAATTGCGAACAGGGTCCGTAAGTACTGTGAGTAATGTATGAAGTACGTAGTTAGATCTTAAGGCCACCTCCATCGATCATATTTCAGGTTTTCAAAAATACCTTGACATCAGAAAAGAAGAAGAAGATCGAGGAAGTAGTAGTAGTAGTAGAAGTAGAACAAGAGAGAGAAAAGTTGGATGGGAAAATATCAGTTCCCTCTGGACAAGTATTTTACATGTTAACTAGGAAAGAACAAGGATGACGAGGTGGCTGCATGCTTAGATTGTTTTGGTCAATAATTATGTCGAATGTGATTGTGATAACTTATGTGAATAAAAGGGGGAAGTAGGACGCAGATGAGTTGCCATCGTTTGTGCATGAATTATATATATGTGTCGGTCGGTATATTCTTCTCAGATGGAGGGGGCTGTTATTTATCAGCTTCTCTAGTTCATGCGATTCTAATATGTTGATTGGACAGTGTTATTCACTGATGAAAATCAGGCAGATTTCTCTTAAATAAGTAAAAATCGTCTCGATTTACAAGTGAATGTGTCCCCTAATTATTATCTATCCGTTTAGTATCATTGACTTGCCTAATGCATAGAACATAAACAAATTCCAAATGAGAAATGTTTTGTGTTTTTCTTGGGTTCTTCTAGGAAGAATCTGATGGCTCAAGATTCATTTTAGAAGTAGACCCTACACACCCAGAGATCCTGAGCCGTCAGATTCTTATTCCAAATTAATGACTTGATCCAGGAAGAATTTGTAGCATTTCTCATTCCAAATTAATGACTTGATCAGTTTATGTGTGGGGTTGAATCGTACAAGAAATACGTAATTGACCAGCATGTACAATATTATTATTACTTAAAAGAACGATAATAAAATTATGAAAGAGAAAAAAAAAGTTATAACAACGTAGTAACATACTAGTTCTTAAATTGTCCTATATGCTCTTGACTGGACGTGACATCTAGGATATGGTCCAAGCACATGTTACTTGAACCCGAGGATTAGACCTCTAACTCATGAAAGGGATTGTAGTATTGATTTTCAAACAATATAATTGAGGAAAAATCCAAACCTCGTGATTAAACGTAACAAAGCTAGTAGTCTTGGTCGGACTATACTCGACGATTTTCTGCCACAAAAGGGAGGAAATGCGAAATAACCTCCCACAAGTGACAAGGTCTTCTCGCGCAGCAAAGAATACTGAGTTCTCCCAGCAGATAGGATTTTCGGAGGGGTTCGTATGATACAAACCTACTCCTCGGAGATCTAAGAGGAGATTTGAAGCAGCGCCTTACGAAGCAGGCATTTTCTTAGAGCTCCATTTACTGATGCTCCCGACCTCCATTTAATTTGCAGTTCAAACAACAGAAATTTTTAGTATGATATCATACGATATATTAAGGAATCTGGTCTTCCTCCATTTTATTACCTGTCAATGAAGATTTTGTCCGCCACACAAAATTAATAGTTCAAATTGATGCATAACGAGGCATTATTGAAACCAAGTGTCCCCTACGTCTTCAATGCAAGTCAATCCTAATCAAGTTCATATAACTATAGGTGCTACTTCCATTGCGTACCGGAAATTCAGGATAGGATGCACTGTGGGGTCAACAAGTGCTCACACAAGCTCAGAAAGAGAACATAAACAGTGCCCACATCGCTACATCTATTTGCACTCTGTGCAACATAAGCAATGGGATAGACCCCATAACAGTCCTTCCTGCATAATCCTTTCTATAATTCTATGCATACTACATGCTGTGAACCCTCTATTGTGAACTGTAATTTTTCATAAAGTTTAAAACTTATCTAAGTTCCCTATTAAGTCATCAGCTATGACCAATTCTAAGGGCAGGAAGAAATCTTCCCACCCACCTACAAACGATTATATAAATCTCCTGCTTATATTTAGCTTCCCAAGAATCTAATGAACGGACATGTTTGTTTGCCCAAAATTTTGGGGGCCCAAAATTTCCAACAAAACAAACAAGCTTCAAAATTTTCAACTTTTACACATACACTTCAAACTTTTCACAAACCCAATAAACTTCAACATTCAAAAGATTCCCAAAATTTTGAGAATATTCTCCAAAATTTCGGTAAACAAACATACCCATAATATGGTAAAGCAACACTTCTGTCTCAAAAGCGAAGATATTCTCAGCTACAAAAATTTCTAACATGTACAAAAACAAAAAATTGCTGACATGCAAAAACGAAAAGATCCTGAACAACAGTTAAAGAATGGCGTCCGCATCAGCCTCCACTAGGCGGTCATCTTAGATTACTTGCTTTAATTCGTATTACAGCTCATCTCACATAATCAAGTACCGCTACACGGCACAATGAAAGGTTTGACAAAGTTGATAAACTCTGTGATCCTGATTCCCAGCTTGAGAGAGATGTCCCCACCACCCAACCAGAAAAAATCTGGATGAAGTTTTACAATTGCTTCATCCAAAATCACCTGAAACAGAATCAGTAGAATATAAAAGCATTACTATTTATAAAAAGGTATGTTCGTGCTATTTGAATAACAAATCCAATGACTATCTTATTGTGGTCACTACAGGTAAATAGGTCGTTATTCTTTTAGTTCCGTTCTAATTTTTGATGTGCTTTGTGTCTGAACAAATAAGTGTATTCCTTTCCTTACCAAAAAAACCCAAAAGAGAGTATCTTAATTGATTTAATGTCATGAACTGTCCAGGTGCTAACTCCAAACATATCATGGTTCCTGACACTATTTGCAAACACATAAGCAAGGTCCACCACTGTCAAAGTATCTCACTAGCTAATTCCTTTAAATAATCATTTCTGCAAATGTATAAGCTGGAAGAAAATCATTGACACAGTCAATCAATACAATGGGCCAGCATACACATAAAGGATCCTAACCTTCACCAGCAGCTGGCACATAAGGTTGGAATGATTTAAATCATAGAGACTGAACTTGGATTCCCACCAAAATATAGTGAACTCCTTTTTGAAGACACCAGCTGCATGGCTGTAAGTAAGCCCAGACAATTAAACCTAAAGGGCCAATGTGCTACTGCTACATCAAGCAGGAAAGGACACTCCAAAAGTATTGTTTGAAAAACATGTGTCAACTGCATGTGTATAAAAGAAAGACAAATAATCTTCAAGACCTCGACCATGTTGGAAGAGCAAGCAACCAATAGTCCTATCTAGAAGTTCCTTATTTTCCAGTCCTTGTGATTTACTAGGATTTTGAACACAGTACTGTCCAGGTTATCAGTGCATAGAACTTAAAGAATAATGCAGATTATGGAAGGTCAAATAATGACTAAAATAAGCAGCAAAAAGAACAAAGCAAGATTCACGTCAACAGTCATGTCAAGCTGGAATGTCTATGGGATATAAGAAACTTAACAAAGAAATTACATAGAGAGAGCTGTTTTACCGGAATGTCTGTTCTCATGCCAATACACGTCACTGCGTTGTGCTCATATCCTGTTAACTCCACTGATGTCGCCTCAGGAGCAAGCCTTACTGCATAATCATGAACAAATCACTCATACTTTCTCAGTTGGAGAGAATTAAGGATATTAGGTGAAAGCTCAACTTTTGATAAATATCTACAAATTGAAGAATTTTTTTTTCAATCAGATTCAGCTATTTGTGCCTTCTTGTGATTCAAGACAAGAGATGTATGTGAACATAATGCAACAGCGAATAGGAAAATAGAAAGAAAGGCACCTGAGAGTCCAAAAAAGTCAAGACAAGAACATATCATCATGATATATGTTGGACATGTTGAAATGATGCATGCTCATTTTCTTGTTGGTTTCATACCTAGGTATCCCAATGCTGTCATTTGGTTTTTTGTTGATGTAGTAGAAAAGCCCAAATTTCAAACCCCCCCCCGGGGCTTTATTATGTTAAGACATAACCGCATCCAGCAAAGCTAGTCCAGTCTAGCAACTGATAGACATTTGCAATGTGCATACATTCTGTTACCTGGTAACTTGCTTTTTGTTCATTAGGCAGATGACAACTTACAGTTGAATTTCTTTTTAGCTATCTTGCCGTCGTTGAGCGTATAAAGAAAGTTTTTAACAGTTTCGGCATTGAATTGAGCAGTATACTGCACCAAAGAAAATGTTCAAAATGCTAGATAGGCAGGTCAGAATGCAGATTGTTAATTAATTGGAGGGAGGGAGGGAGGGAGGGAAGGGGGGAAATAGAGAGGGAGGGAAAAGGGGGAGAGGGGTGAGGGGTTTGGGGCGGAGAAAGAGAGAGAGAACCTGAACTACAACAACATAATACTTTGAATTGTTGTGATCGCTACAATCAACCACATTTGACTGAGCTTGAGTGTTAACCTAATGCGAATGAAAGAGATTTAGATCCAAAGGAAAACAAACAATCAAGAATAAAATGAAACATGGGAAAGCAGTGAATTAAATGTTAAAACTCTAAAAGTATTGCTTAGCTTTAAACATGCCCGATAGCAGTTGTCATAAAGTAACTATAATATATGGAGTCATATTTTTTTAACACTGTAGCATGAATCACATTCGGACACACCTAACAATACCTTTTATGAATGATACTACGTGTTAAAGAGGCAAGAATACCAAATATCTTAAATAGCGTTGCCAGCCACAAAAGGTGGTTTGTTTGGGGGGGGGGGGGGTGATCCTGGCTAGTGCTCTTTCAAGTATCTATGATGAAAAAGGATCAAATAATATTGAACTGCCACCGTATGCTCCATTTAATACTTATTAAAGGTAAAAGCATAAAGATTGATGACAAGGCAACTGCTGTATCAGATTGGGTGGCACCAGAAACTGAATTTTCCCAACAATCTAACATGGGTTTACTCACACCAGACAAAAGGTTTAGCCCATGATCTCAGGTATGGCCAGCAAATTTTCTAACAAATTGTCTGCTAACTGAAGCAATTTCAAACAAAATATTGCTAGATCAATTTCTCCCCTATCTGGGGGTCCCCAAGAGGCGATCACAGAACTTTAAAGTCACAATGCTTTGCTTCCTCCGAATCATGAGATTGAATTCATGCTAAGCATGGATTACCACCTCAAGTTGTAAAGACACTCAAATGTGTGCCTGTTCCTCTTCTAGTTGCCTCTACTCTATAAATGCTTCTAGAAGCTTTTTCACTGATATATTTTCATCACACTCCAACTTTTAGCAAGTATACACCTATAACCTAGTATAAGAGCCACAAATGTATGCACACCACTGGCAAAAAAACAACGCAGCTTTATAGAAATCCGAAGTAGAAGCCCGAACCCTTGATTCTCCTAAAGCATAAGCCCGTCAAGACTTCCTACTTACGCTATCTAAGTCAAGAACTGCTAGAATATGATCGTGGTTAGTTTACAAGAATAGAAGACCAATTAATATTTGTATTATTTCTCCGAGCAGAAAAAGATTCTTGCACTCATTTTTCAACGCGAATTCTGGAATATCCTCATACGAGTCATACCAATAGCCCTGATTTTCAAGTCAAAGTTACTTCTTTTCTGGTCATTGAACCATTTCTGGAGAACTTGTAACTCGAATATCCCTCAGACTTGTATCGTCCAAAATCGCGGCTGAAGCTTACCAATGAATTTCAACTGCAAAATAGAGCAGAGGAATTAATTTGAGATAGGACCAAGGCATTTACCAGGACTATGCTTTTGCAGAGATGTTCGATAGTCGCGGCGCCGACGGCGTCCCGTCGGGCTTCAAGGGGCCAGTCATAGTAATCAGATGGGACCTTCTTGAACGAGAAGTCGTTTACGCCGTTGGTTCGGAGTATCGCGGACAGGCGAGTTTCGGTGTCGCAGATTGCGGGTTGGGAGGGAACAGGGACAGGGAGGGATACAGAGAGTTCCTGGGGTGAAAAGGAGAGCTCGAGTTTCGAAATCCGTTGAAGAATCTGGGTTTGAAGTCGCTCCAACTCCGCTAGTTCGAGTGCCATTTTTCACCTCCCTCTCTCTCTCCGTCAGTTAGCGAGGGGTTCTTGCGCAACGGGACGAGTTTATGACTTCTGAGATGATCCTCTCCATTGCGAAGCAGTATTTTCATGTAGTTTTTTTAAAAAAAAAAAATTCGAACCTTGAGGCTATAAACTATGGGTGGTAACAAGTGGGCTATAGCTCTGCTGGCTTGTCGTTTAAGCGTTCTGTTTTGGTTTTTTCTTAGAGGAAATCTCGAAGGTATATTATCATGTCGTTTAAGCGTTATGTTTTGGTTTTTTTCTTGAGGAAATGACAAAAGTATATTATCATGTCGTTTAAGCGTTCTGTTATGGTTTCTTCTCGAGGAAATCTCAAAAGTATAACGGGGGACAAATATAAAAGTAGCACAAGCCCAAGAATTTCTGTTTACCACATTACAGCTTAGCAGTCTTTGTGATGATGATATTTTGTAACGTGCAAACCTTAGTTTAGTTAATGGGCTGAACTAGTAGGTATGGTAGTTATCAGTGGCGGATCCAGGATCCAATTTGAAGGGGGTCGAACACATAATGCGAAATGTCAAAAAAAAAATTCCAACGTAATGTAAAAAGTTTCTTAGAGTTAAAATATCGAAAATTAAGTATTAAAAAGCATCAAAATTTTTAAAATACACGTACATACTATTTGCTAAGATTGAAAGTGACAATTAGATCCTACTAAATTTGCATCTTATACATATATAATAAAATGTTAGTTTGAGCAGCAGGAACTCCACCGAAATTCAAGGGCATGAAAAATCATAAACAAACAAAAATCAGCTAAATAATTAATTCGGGACCCAAAAATATGAGTGAGTTTCTATTTATTTTCGAAAAAAAAATAGAAATTTTTAGGTAGAAACCTCTATAGCCCTAAGATATCCAAACCAATTCAATCTCATCCTCCAACAATTTCACAACTCACAAAATTTCAAACCCTAAAGCATTTTTAGCATACTAAATAAATGAATTTTTCTACTGAATTGTATAGAGGGAATCTTGGATAGAGGGACATACTAGGGGTCGGAGGTCCAGCAATTTTCAAGTGTAAAATCTTGAGTATCCTGCAAAAATTGAAACCGTAAAAAATCTAAATAATGAGATTGGGAGAGAGCTGAGAGTCAAGGGGGATATTATACACTAGAATTTTCAGTATCAAGTACTACAAAAATAGTATGGACAAAAATAACTGGGAAGTATTGTATTATAATTCCGATAATAGTATGAAAAATTTGCTGTTAACTATAAATTGTCCAAATTGTTCAATAAATTGCCAGTATTTTATAGGCTACCAGGGGATTTACCATCGTTAGTATTCAACTGCAAAGACATTAATTAGGTTTGATCAAAGCACTAGTTGCCTCACAATGTCCAGTTAAGATGCAAATATCAAATTGCCAAATCTTCCACTTCAAATAAAATATACTTTAAAAAATAAAAGAAATAAGTAATAAGAGGCAACATGTATAACTAAGATACACATATACTTATTTACAGGAAAAACAAATTAACCCAAAAGACATGATTTCTCCAGGTCTACGTAGAAGGAGGTCCACATTTGCCAAGTAAAAACTATCTGACGATTTCTCTAGCACATTTAACTGGCTAAGGCTACTGGAAGTAGAGGTAATCAATACACACTTAAAACCAGGATTGGGCCGGTAGGCATCGGCCTATGGGGATCGGGCTCCCATAGGCTCATACCAACTTATAATAAAAAATAAAAATAATTTTTTTTTACATTTAAAAGTTACTTTTGGCTGGTCCAATGGGGGACGGCCGCCCAGGGCCGCACCCCCTTGGATCCGCCTCTGGTAGTTATAATGGGTTGTAACTGTGTAGTTAGAGAAGACCAAGGCGATGTTCGGTTTGAAGAAAAACGCAGGATTTGAATCCTGCGTTCTCCATGTTCGGCGAAGAACAGAAAAAATAGAGGATTCGGACGGCAGTTTCCGTTTTTGCCCAGAAAAAATTAACATTGAATGTCTAAAACACCCTCCACCACAACCTAAAAACTAAAAACAACAAAGGGCAAATTTGGAATTAGAAAAAATAACCTGCAGCCGGCCTGGCAAACTCCTGACATGTCGCCTGCAACATGAAAAAAGTCATGCTTTTCGCCCTCCTTTTTTGCTTTTCGCCTTCTTTTTTTTTCGCTTGACATGTCGGTTTGAAGAAAAAAGTCATGCTTTTCGCCCTCCTTTATTGTCGGATTGAGTATTATTTCGTTTTTTCTTTAAATTTTTATTAAAAATATTATTATTTTAATAAAAATAATAATAAATTCGAAAAAAAAAAACAAAAAACTATAAACATCATCATTCATTTTTTTACACCTCACCAACTTCTACACAAACACCAACACAACTTTAATATCACCTAAAAATTCACAAAATTCTCCAAATCCTACAAAAACCTTCAAAACGAACATCACCCAAGTAATTAGGAAGTCATTTTTACAATTCTTTCTAAACAATTTTCCAATCGGTTTGTTAGATATTTCAAGGTAAATGAATTTGCTTTTGAAGCATAGTAGGACTAAGGATTACTTTATGTTTGTAGATGATTATCGTTATTTTCTTAAAAAAGAATTTGATGATTTTCTCAAAAAAGTTGTTAATATTCAACAAGTTGCTAAGGTACAACAATGTTTCCCTTAAAAAAAAAATCGAACCAGTACATAAGATTCCTATAAGAGAAGCTTTTACTTCATTAGGGTAAGATTAGGCTTTTAAAAGTTGAAAGAAAAATGGAGAGAGCTCAGATAATCCTGACAGCTATTAGTAGCATCGGAAAGTCATTCCCATTAAGGAAATTGGCTGATGGAGGGATCATAGCATGGATAGGAATTAGGACACAGCAAGTTAAGATCGAGGTGTGTCTCCTTTGGAGACCTTATTGGCTTCATTTGTAGCAAACAAGAGCTGCTTAAGCTATTCTCCTTCCTATTATCCACATCGTGTTCAATACTATATGACTACGGAAAGGAAGGGAAAAAAGAAAAGGACCCCAAGTTTCAATGTCAATCCTATTCTTAATGTGTTAAAGAAAATGTAATACAAGTCGAGGCGATGTGATGATTATAGCCAAGCGACCTAATTAGAAAAGGGATGGTTCACGAATAAGGGTTCATTGTATCATTCCCTTGAGGTACTCTGGTCGACTAGGGGTGAACAGAACTGGACTACAGAACGGACCACAAAACCAGACCGGACCGGTTTTGTAGTTTTCAAAAGATGAAACCGGTCTGGTCTAGACCCCATTGATAAAACCGGATTAATGCGATTCGGTTTAGTTGAGAATTTTTAATAAACGGTTCGGACCGGACCGGACCGCATTTAAAAAAAAAATTGCAAGTGCTACTTTGCGTAAATGCACGTTGCGCAGCTGCAGTGACTGCGCAAAGTCATTGCGCATCACTGCATTTGATGCGCAGAGTCACTACGCAGTGCTTCTGTGCTGATATTTTTTTTTAAAAAAAAAACGTTTATTAATTGAAATGTGGTCTAGACCGGACCGTATCCTATAAGACCGGACTACTTATAAATGGTACGATCCGGTCTTGCAACCCTATGGTCGACCATTTCATCTGCTTCAGTGTTTTGTATCTCAAGTACTTAAGTTAGGAGTTCAAAACACTTTTTTCGCAAGAATTTATAAAAGGCTATGTTTAGTTAATGGTATTTAAAAAAACGTTTTTCAATCCAAACATAATTTTTTCATAAAAAAAAACCTTTCAATCTTTAATAAAAATTTATATTAATCATTAGCCTCAATTTCTGTGAAAAATAACACAACAACTCATAAAAACTTATCACACAAAAATATTATTTCCAAACATACTTTTTTACTTTCACAGTTTTCAAGGGAATAAATTTCAAAAATTTTATCTTTCCAAATATCATTTCTACAAATCTTACCATTTTCACATACACTTAAAAAACATATCTTAACAAATTTTCTTAATCATTACAATGGAAATGTTCTCAAAATCAATCCAAACATAACCTCATGCGGTTTCAATCATACAAGTTTTAGGCATGATCAGAACCTCTCACGCTATGTGTGTATCCGACTTTAAGTAGGAGGATCTATGACCCCACAATGAGCCTCTTGTTTTTTTATGAGGAAAAAAAAAAAAAAAAACATCTATGGTATATGATGAAGCCAAATTTAACAGGTCTATCACAAAATTCACTAGCCAGAAGGCCTAAGGAATCTGGGTCATAAACCCATAGCTTGCTTGGGATGGGCAAGAATGTTTAATTGCACATTTCTTTCTCTTATAAACAACTAAAACAATCAAGAATATGGGATACTCCTAGCGGGGAGATGTCTCTAATGCTTTTGTTAGCAGTCATTACTCTATTCTTAAGCTTTTAGTATTTTTGTTTGAGAGAAAAGGTGCTTACCTTTTAGAATCTTTTTTTTTTCCGCTATATCCCTCATTCCTTTACTCGGACTAGAGCCTATTTTGGCCCAACAGTTTCATCCTCAAACTCTATCCCGTCTTATATATGCTTTTTCGCCTTGTAGCAGTCCAGGCCTTTTTCCCCTTTGAATGTATCAATTTTCTTTACTTTTTATCTCTTCGTCTAATCTTTTGCACCATCAATAGAAGACAAAAATAATTACTACTTAACTGCATGGCAATAATATCTTATACAAGCTTCTTTGACAAACTTTGGGATATCATAACCCACTTGATCTAACCTGTTTCTAGTATTTTTCGGGAGAGGAACATTCGCTGCCATTATACGATAGACCTTTTTAACCATTTTTAGGCTCTCCATCATGGGCCCTCATAAGAGGCCGAATTTACCTTCCTCCATCAGTATCCATATTTGAATAGAACCACAAAAAAACAAACTTTGAAACTTCAGATGGTGTTCCGGGAAGGAGTAGTCTTTAAAGTCTTCTTCGGCATTGGTCTTCATGCACCTAGCTAGCTAGGTATACGTATAGGAAGGTTCATCTATCCTTCAAACTTTATTCTCCCGCACTCAAATGAAGTTTGGCTCTTTGATGTTTCAAACTAGATTTCTAGGAAAACAAGGTTCCAAGTCGTCTTCGCCCGTGGTTTTCCTTTTTGTTAGTACTAAGAGTGCGGTAAAGTTCAAATGTAAAACGTGAATATGGCAGCCTTTTGGGGTCCATCCTGAGTATTTTTCCTGCAGCATGCATGGGCGAAGGCAGATGGGAATCCCAACTTTGAGCCTCCACAATCGAGGCCCTCCACCCGTAACAACCCGGCCACTATTTAACACCATCTCTGAATAATCCTTTTTTTAAAAAAAATATTAATAATAATATCATAATTAATTTTAAAATATTTGATATGATATTATTAATATCTCAATATAAAATTTAAATATGATATCATTATCAAATCTCATAAATTCAAATTTAAATATTAGAATATCTTCCTTTGTATTTTATTGTCTCTATAAATATATATTTTTAACTTGCATTTTGTATGTAATTATAATATAAAAGATTATAATTAGTCACTTAAATATTATAATTAATTACTTAGTTAATCACTTAAATCTCTTATCTTTTATTATTATACGTGTATCAATAATGAATAGAACATATAGTGACTCCGATACTTGATCTGTTAATATTATTATACTTGCAACAAAGATGCAAAAGATATCTGATATTACTAGTAATAATCTAATGGTCAACGGAGGAAAATATCAAAAAGAAAAGCTATTCGAAATATTAAATTAAAAAGAAAAATAATTAAACATTTGCATAAGAACCCGAAATATGTACACTGATTACCGATAGGGTAACGTGTATATCTATGGAGTTGATGAGACTTTTCTATGGATATTTGTGTCGCCAGCTCACACCGTCCATCATTTCCACGAGTCGTGGGTGGCAACCAAGAAACCCCCAGTACGGACTTTCTCAGCGATGAAGCAGAAACCGTGGGTTTCAAGATTTTCAGGCACGTGACTTGCATATCGAGACTTTTCTATGGATATTTGTGTCGCCAGCCCACATCGTCCATCATTTCCACGAGTCGTGGGTGGCAACCAAGAAACCCCCAGTACGGACTTTCTCAGCGATGAAGCAGAAACCGTGGGCTTCAAGATTTTCAGCCTTTCAGGCACTCGACTTGCATATCGTCGCGCTTTATGACCCCGTTCTATCCGTACTTACTGGATAACAGGCCCACTTGCACTCGGAAGGCGCGTACAAGGTGTCGTCTTCTGTTGCAACGATAACCACCCCGCGGTCCCCGCTGGATACAACACTAAACTGTAATTGTTGTAGCGCACGTCGTGGTAGTTGCACACAAGGGCGAGCATTTTATCCTGTTAGTACCGGAAATTCCGGTATCGGATTCGGTATATTTCGGTACGGAACTACATCTTAAATATAAAAATAACAGAACGGGATACGGAATCGAAAATTTCGGCGAAAATGTCAAAATTTTCAATTCCAGCATTTGTGAAAAAAAACGTTTAACATTTTTTTAAAAAAATAGGTCCAGTCTCCTCCTCCAGCGCCACTTCAGCACATTTTTTTCTTCCAAATTCGCTCTCTCTCTCTCTCTCTCTTTCTTTTAGTTCTCTTCGACTCTTCCTTTCGAAATATCTCTCTTTCCCTAGACTTTTCTTCCAAGACCAGTCTCCTCCAGCGCCACTTCTTCTTCTTCTTCCGAAATCTCTCCCTTCTTCGTCTTTGTCTCTCTCAGTTCCTTTGGGGCCAACAACAAGGAGGACCACTCAAGAAATAAGCGGAACAGAGAAATATTCCCCTTTTTTTTTGCAGGTTTTTCTTATTTTGCAGCTTCGAATTTTGCAGATTTTGCATCTTCGATTTTGCAGATTTTGCTTATTTTGCAGTTGTTTTTGATGCTGCAAAAGGACATCCATCTGAAATATCTTATTTTGCATCTATTTTGCAGGTTTTGCTTATCTTGCTCTCAGTGATTCTCTCTGCAAGAGTGCAAGTTCATGTGTTTTGAAATTTTTTTATGTATGTATGTTGATCATACCCCTAGTTGTAATGGTGTGGCTATGTGGTGTGTCGTACTGTTTGTAATGGTGTGGCTGTGTGGGGATGTTGAGTGTTGATTTTTTTGTTTCTTGAAAGCATGTTTTTATTTTTGTGCGTATGTGAAGTTCAAATTGTTTCGTTCTTAATCTAACCGGAATTTCCGGATTTCGTTTCCGGAATAGAACCGGAATGAAATTTTAGTCTCCAGTGAATACCGGAACCGGAATCGGAACCATCAGTTCCGGTACGCACCCTTAGTTGCACAAGTGAAAAATATATATTTTGTTTCGTGCTGGCCTGGACAAAATTGTGGCAGTCCAATGACGATGATAGCGTGAATTAGTGCACAGTGACTACTAAGTTATGTTTTTTTTTTGTGAGGTGGTAATAAAATTAATTGAAAAACATTACATTACGCTACAAATTGTAGTGATGGTATTAATTAAAGGATTGAGTATAGACATTGCTTGAACTGTTTTTCATGGATTCTGATCATTATAAAACGAGGTCGGCAGTCGGAATTCGACCATTCTCCTGATAAATTGACTTCGTTCATTGAAGAAATTACCCAATTTTTATTTTATTTTTTTCGATGGGGTTAGTACGTTTTAGTTTGAGAGCATCGAATGGGTCTAGATTAAACACACTCACATTACTAAAGTGACGGTGTGACATTGCAAGATGGCAAAGGGCAGCTTCGAATATATATATATCTATATAATAGGTAGGTTCTAAATTAACCCAAGATGTGTTGGGTTCAATTTAAAAACATTTAGAAAGATATTACTAGCGTGTAGCCCAAGTGGTATGGGTCTAAAATAGGCCGCCTAGGAAAGGATGTGTGGAGATTCTTGAATCGAATTCTCGTACCTCCAACATCAGTTGCACTGTGGTGGGAATGTAGTGACAATCTTTTCTTCATAGAACATATAATTATGGCGCAATTTGAATATGCTGCAATCTGTAAGAGTTCTTGTGGTCACACCACCCAATGAGAGTTACTTATACTAGTCGCATCCTTCCATCCCTTTTGCTTAGAAAAAAATGGAAATATACAAATTTATTGTAAGGGTGATGTAGGATGACTACTGTTAAGTCGAGGGTAGTTATGCACCAAACTCACATTGATAATTAATAAGCTCACTCAATGTTATTTACTCTTTAGATTATTTAATACTATTTTTTAAAACTATGTGAATCATTACGTAAGGATTCAACTCCACTTAATAAAGTTTCAATACGTGTGACTGGACATTTATAAAATTCATCTATTTTTTCATCTCATGTAACTAAGCATAATAAATTCAATGGCAGTAAAAAAATAAAATAGCCATAGTATTTAAGATACTATATAAATTAATGTTGGAAAAGAAATTCCTTTTTTAAAGTTGCAATTGGTCGCATATTTCAACTACTGTACATAATGTTCACGATCTCATATATTTCAAAAAATTGCAAATAATTTATTACTTTTGATAACGAAGGTTTTTTTTTTTTTGAAGTTTCGTTATTTATCATCCTAAAAGAGTCGCTATACGGAAGTGTCGCTGTTACAAACCCAAGATATTGAGTAGCTATTTATCACGGCTATGTTTGGTTTAAGTCTTGAGATATATTTTTGTGTTTTTATTTTTTTGAAAGTAGTGTAAATTTTCTTGGGATTGGTGAAAAATGTGTTAAAAATTGTTAAAATTTTTAAAAAGTTATTGAGATTGGTAAAAATGTATTAAAATTAATGAAAAAATTGAATAAAAAACGTTTTAGACATGGGAAACAAACATAGCCGTACTTGTGGGCGCGTGATGTTGGTATTATTCTCTCTGTTTTTTTTTAATATTTCTGCTAGGCGTGATACTCACTTCTTTTAGGGTGGCGGTACTATTCCAAAAAGCAAGTCCTGGCCAGTTCTTCCAGAAGGTTGACCATTGAAACTACAAACTCCTTGACGTTTTCCCCACTCAACGCTCAATTCCACAATTCCACAATTCCCCTTCTCCTCCGACAGATATAAATCCCTCGCACTCCCCCGACGGCTGACGCTCTGCGTAACAAATCCTACCCAACAAAATCTCACAGTTTTCACAAATCACAATGCACAAGAGCTATTCAGTCTCGTCACTGGGCCCAGGAGGCCTGGACCTCACCGGGGCCTTCTTCAAGCCCATCAAAGGCGCCGCTCCTCCCTCCACAATCAAGCGCCACACCAAGATCTCCGTCATTGGGGCCGGCAACGTGGGCATGGCAATAGCCCAAACCATCCTAACCCAAGACCTCGCCGACGAACTCGTTCTCGTCGACGCCAAGCCTGACAAGCTCCGCGGAGAGATGCTCGACCTCCAGCACGCCGCGGCCTTCCTCCCCCGCACCAAAATCATCGCCTCCGTCGACTACGCCGTCACCGTCGGATCCGATCTCTGCATTGTCACGGCAGGGGCCCGCCAGGTCCCGGGCGAGTCCAGGCTGAACCTGCTGCAGAGGAACGTGTCTCTGTTCCGGAATATCATTCCCCCCCTCGCGGAGCACTCTCCGGAGGCGATTCTGGTGATCGTTTCGAATCCCGTGGATGTGCTGACATACGTGGCGTGGAAGCTCTCCGGCTTCCCGTCGTACCGTGTTATCGGGTCTGGCACGAATCTGGATTCCTCCAGGTTTCAATTCCTGATCGCAGATCATCTCGACGTCAACGCTCAGGATGTGCAGGTGAGTGGCGGCGCACTGATTTCTCTTCACGCATATACTGCCTCCTTAGAAAATATCTCAGTCGACCATTTTTACATATCTTTTGTTGTTTTTTTTTAATAAAGAAGCATATTTTGGAGTTTAGGGTTGATTTCATTCTCCTAAAAAATTGGGATCATTAATCATAAAAAAACTCGAGGAAATTGTATTTTTCCCTTGAAAAAAAAAGTAGTGGCTGCCAGTTTCGCTAAAGCAGGTTCTGACCTTTCTGAACCAGTACAATGTTTCCAATTAGATCATATTCATATACTCCTTGCTGTATTAAACTCTAGGTTGATGCTTCTCAGTTAACCTGCTCTGCTAATTCCAATAATAATTGTATAGGCGTACATAGTAGGGGAGCATGGTGATAGCTCGGTGGCTTTGTGGTCAAGCATAAGTGTTGGCGGCGTGCCGGTGTTGAGCTTCCTAGAAAAACAGGAGATCCCATACGAGAAGGAGACATTGGAGAACATCCACAGGGCGGTCATAGATAGCGCTTACGAAGTGATAAGCCTGAAGGGCTACACATCGTGGGCCATTGGGTACTCGGTGGCCAACCTGGCTCGAACCTTGCTTAGGGACCAGAGGAAGATCCATCCAGTCACGGTCCTTGCAACGGGGTTCTACGGCATTGAAGGCGGGGAAGTGTTCTTGAGCTTGCCAGCCCAGCTCGGTAGGGGTGGGGTCCTGGGCGTGACCAATGTGCATCTCACGGATGAGGAGGAGCACAAGCTAAGGGAGTCGGCGAAGACTATCCTGGAGGTGCAAGACCAATTGCATGTATGAATATGATAAGAGTGGACCGCTACTATTATTTGCTTCAGCCTTACTACATGTTTTTGTCATTTGTATTGTGGTTAAACTCGTCTACCTTCTTATTATGTGGGCTTGTCTAATTAGCCTGATTTAAAATGGCTATCGGTATTTGTATTAATGCTGCGAACCATCCTTCTTTTTTTATTCTCTGTTTTTTTGGTAATTGAAATATCAAAACAATCGGAAACATGAAAACAAACTTCTACCAGAGCCTTGAGACAAAACTCCCCCTCCACTCTTTCTCAGCCTACCAAAACTCGTATAGATTTCCCATTGGCTATCTCCTCCAAGTTCTCTCACGAAGCATGTTTCGGGGTTTCCCAAAAGGCTAAACATGTACACCGATGCACGTTTTGAGTTTTATTGAATTGGCCCTCACGATCAAGCACCAGATAAATGATATTACAAGGCAGTGACAATATATCATGTCAGCGAGAAAAAACACAAAAGAAGATTACCTATATCTAAGTTCGAGCCTATTATATGTGAGGAAGTGCTGGGTGCAACAAATTTCTCTGATTATTAATAAAAAAAAGATTTCAACCAATTTATTTTGAATGCTTATTTTTAGAGTTTTCTGTGTTAATTAGAATAAAAATAGAAAATTACACTCGTTACTCGAATTATCCGCTATAACATGGAACAATTTGAAAAATAGATATACAACCATGAAGAACTCTAGTATAATAAACCGTCCAATGTCACGACCCTCCGAAGCCATAGGTTCTGTTATTTGGGACCTATCCGAACTGTTTGCTGAAAATAAAGGCAGGCAGTAACTATTTTTTAGACAAATATTTGTGTAAAGTTTTTTGCTCGGCACAAAAACGGTCGAAGCCGAAGCAGAGAGTAATCCAAAAAAGCAGGCTTAGGTTGGGACGGTAAGGTCCAAACTCAGCCATTCGACGTGCTGACAGTATTCGAAGTGGCCCAAAACACTTCGGCAGCCCAAAAGAGGGGACACCACTTGCAAACGGCGTCGTTGACTCCGTTGCCCCTATGGAGATGCACATACACGGAGCGGCGACTGTTTTGTTGAAGAGGAATAAGCAGATCGGGGGAAACGAAAATGGCAGGGAGATTGAGCAACGTAGCTTCCAGAATCATGGGCGGGAACGGCGTCGTTTCCCGCTCAGTGGCGTCCTCTCTTCGCCTCCGTTCCGGGATGGGGCTCCCCGTCGGCAAACACCTCGTCCCCGACAAACCGGTGAGTGCATAAACCCTTTTAACGAAATCTCTACGTTGTCACTCTCGCTCGCAGTTGAAAGATTTGCCATTTCTTACATGATTATCGGAAGCATTAGAAGACGATAGATCGGATTTTATTTTATTGTTTCAGGTTCCTGTCAATGACGAGCTGGTTTGGGACAACGGGACCCCATTTCCCGAGCCCTGTATAGATCGCATTGCCGATACGGTTGGAAAGGTAACAGTTTTTATCCATTGACGAACTCCCATTTCTGATTATCTGAAGTACGAATTTTGAAAATTTTGTTGACAATCAAAGTGCGACCGTTTATTTTTTTGTTTCTTCTGAATTTGGAAACAGTACGAAGCATTGGCTTGGCTGTGCGGAGGTTTGGGATTCTTCGTGTCTTTGGGAATGTTGGCTGTGTTAAACGACAAGCCCTCCAAGATTCCGTTTGTAAGTCAGACCTCCAACTCGATCTTTACGTTCCTGTGGGTAAATTGATTTTGCTATATAGTTATTGTACTATATGGTAGCTGTGCTCTGCTATATCTATATTGAATTTTTCTGACTCGAATTTGTCTCAACTTGTTCATTCTAGGATTGAGTTTCTTGCCATTTTTCATGGCCTATAGGGGTAGTAATTTTATTTCAATAAGGGGATTTCTTCAAATTAGGGTCAAATGCCTTACGCAAAATCACAAAAAAAGAAAGCAGAGCCCGAGTGTCATAGACCCACACTCACACTCACACTCACACAACCCTCCCCAGCGGTTCCTTCTCTGGTACAGAGTGAGAAAGATATATATATAAAAGAAGAAGAAGGGCTCATGCAATTGACCCCAATTATGGGCTCTACAACTTATCGAATTGAGTTGCTTCTCAATTAGTTGTTGGAAAATAGGTTCCCATTTGGATTTGGTGAACATTGGCAAATGATCTTAATCCAGTGCGCCACTTAATGTGGGACATGGAAGATGATTCAGTTGTCTCTTAGGCATTCCTTTAAGAGAATGCTCATGATGAATTAGGTATCCTGCTTCTTCTAAGACCATGAAGGAAACTTTAGATGACTCTTAACATATACATCAGATGTCATTGCTTGTAATCTTTGAAGGTCATGCAGTTCTGCATTTACTTTAGAAGGTTATTCACTTCGCTTTAGTGTGCTTATATTAACAGGTCAAAAACCATTGGTTTTGCGATGATAATAGAGCAACTTTATTGTTTAATATGACCCAATTGATATCAACTGCTACTAAAAACACCGAAGATATGGCTCACTTACATCAATTGAACTCAAGATATGCTTTAAACTCAGGAAGTAGTAGCTAAATGATCAACTTCTCTGCTCATTTACTGATTAGTACAAGTAGGGGTGATCTTTTATGATTGAGGATGATCACCTTCGACTCAGATACTTTGATATGTGGTATGTTGGAGAAAAGAATGGCTAAAGCTGGCCTTTATGATTATATGGCATTTTGAAACGTGACAAGACATTAACCCATTCAGAAAGAAAACTCTTTTCTACTGTAGCATGAGATCTAGTACACAATGTGATGACACTAACATATTGAGGTGCTACTGTGTCAGAAATTACATAGTTTTTCTCCATTTTTCTCAATCTGCTGTGTTTTTCATGTTTCAAATCTTATCTCTATTTACTTTTTATTTAAATACAATTCCTGATGCTTACGGAGATAATTGCTTTCTTATGCTGCATCATGACATGTCCTTTTCTATTGAGCAGACACCAAAAGTATACCCGTACGACAACCTGCGAGTGGAGCTTGGTGGTGAACCATAGTTAGGTTTAATGGGTGACCAATTGAACAATATTGTTGTTCCAGTTGTGTGTCCCCTTTGTTTGTTTTTATCCTTTTGGAGAATGGTTGAAATAATGCAACATGTTTGACATTTATGTGTCAGCAAAGCAAACATGTTCAAACATAGAGCAAAATTTGGTTCAGCATGAATCTCTTTTGTGTTGATTATAACGACAAAACATAGTTTTCACGTTTATGCTTGTCAGTTGTTGGATAACACAAATGTCTGCCATGTTGCTGTTTTTGGAGTAGGTGTTGGATGTAAGGAAACCAGCATTTTGGGTGTAGTATGTAATCAGATGTAAACTATGGGGTACCAATGGGAAAATGGGACGTGATTAATGTGGAATGCCACTTCAAGAGCGGCTGGATGGATCCGTGGTCATTCTGAAGCTTACATACTGTGGCATAAATCAAGAGGAGTGGTGATATAGTCTTAAGTGAGTCAGTGACCATATTTGTATTTGAGGCTATAACGGGGGGCACGTGGTTGAATATAGCTTATGAAATGTGCCCTATTGTGGCATCCAGAACTAGAACTGCATGCTTGGCAACTTTAGATCTCGTTTCCTTTCCCGACTGAGCATATTCCTGAAAAATTGGACTTTGTAACTGAGTTTTTTTTTTTTAAATAATAATAAATCAACAGTGCAAATTACAGATAACATTGCAAGATAAAATATGCCGGGGGAGACTATCACAGTCCCCAAAAACCGAAAAAAAAAACGAGTGTCAACAGCCCATTTAGCTAAAGAATGATCGAAAAAGTTCTGATTCCGCGAAATCCAAGACAGCGAGCAACCAGGATGATTAAGCAAGAAGTCTTTAACCCTAAGGCCGCAACCTCATCTTCAAAGGCCCAACTAGCTTGGCTGTGAACCTCCAAAACTTCACTGCATAGATTGTAGTGTTCTGGTTGGTTGATTGAACGGATAATAACACCACATGGACCTCGGGCCAGAGAGTCGGTTTGGCAAAGACGGGTGGAAATTGTAAAGAGCATGGTAAACAGTGATATGTTGGTTCCTTGCAAAGGAGGCTTTCGTTCCTGGCTTTTTTTTTTTGGGTAAAATTGTTGCAATCAGTGAAGGTCAGAAACGGGCAAATTGTAGCACCTCAAATTAGTTTAGCTGGACCTCATTTTCTCTCTTTCTTCTCATCAACTTCAGGATGAATTACTGAAAATTTTCTAGTAAGCTTTGTTATTGCCATCTTAATTACCTTGTCATAGGCCGGGTTGGAATGTTGGATCCCGTAGATGCCGTGTTAATTATGTTGCTGTCAACAGAAGGATATTGTGATTGAAATTTGGCTGTACAATGCTCGGGAGCCACGGCTTCATCTCTTGTCAAAGAATGTGAACTCCATGCCTCCATGAGACTGCGTGGCCCTGTATGAAATAATGAAACTTTCAATAAGGGACATTGACAGTCAAGACCTTTCGATCATGAGCTGGTAAAATGATTAATTAATTGCTAGACATCACCTACTTGACAAAAAGTATTGGAACCTATCACGGGATTGCTAGCTAGGCGAAGAGGAAATTGAGGTCAAAGTTAGAACGATGTAACGGGGATCTGTTCCAAATCTCTGAAAATGCCAAAGCACCACAAAAATGACGGCTTGTATGTTTGTGGATCAGGGTGAGACTCATGAGACATTTCAATCACCTTGATTCTCGGTGCAAATTGAATCAGAAGAGTATTGAACGATTGCACGTATAACATATATTATACTCGATTATAAAGATCCTTACCGAGGTTGGGAAAAAAAAAAGTAGATCTACGCAACTTGGGTAGCAGTAACTCAAATGTTACTTGATCTTATCCTGCCATAACTTGGAAGCTACAGCTAAAACTTTCCTCTCTTATTCTTACTCGAATCGTTCACTTTTCCCTTCGTTCACATATATATTTCTTTCGAGTTTATCCACCATCAAGTCCTTCGTGACAGTGGTAGCAGCAGGGGTTCACATGCCCAGTGATCAGTGATTTGGACGTGTGTAGCAGCCTGGGGGTTCTCTTCTATAACATATCAAAATTGAGTACACAAAGCACAAAGCTAGCAATAACCTGTACACCAGGCTTCTTTTGGGCTTTTGTTTTCCTGCACAAAAACACTATTGAATCATGTAGAAAGCCCAATTTAACCTGGTGTGGTTAGCACAATTAATGGTCGTCCAAATGGACCAGAAGAAAACAAAGTACTAAATGCCATACATGTACATCAATAAATCAGACTGTATAGCATGTTATTTTCCACCTACGGATATTACTTTATAGTTTATTTGCTAGAGGGACAACTGACAACTAACAAAAGCAGAAAAATCCAGACTCCGTATTCAATCCTAAACACTTATCCTACATGCATGTTGCACTGCCAGGTTGTGCTCGCCTCTGATCTGTATTACATCTTAATTTGCCCACATCGGACACATATTGGTGTGGAGCGGGATTCGGTCCCGACAGTATGGGTCCGGATACGTCTGGACCCACAGTCGGGATTGAATCCCGCGAGAATAGACGGCTCCCATCCATTCTTCCCGACCTTACTGGTCGGACCTCTACAATAGAGGTTTGACCGGTACATCCCGACGATTCTCGCGGGATTCAATCCCGACCGTGGGTTCGGACGTATCCAGATCAGTACGGTCGGGACCGAATCCAAATCCTATTGGTGTCTTATTTTAATTGGTTTTGGCTAGAAAAAAGATAATATTAAGAATAAGAGTGAAAGGCGTTGAACAGCTAAAAGGTTTGCAGATACAGGTAATGAAGTGTATATGGTCCAATTTAAGAAAGTTAACGTCTGTATCTTATCATTTGTTCAAATCTTTTGTAATCTCCTATGTAACAAAATTTTAACAGAATACCTTTTAAATGCAATCCAAGCACAGCCAATAGTTTTTACGCTGCCAAATTCAATATTCTCTAAAATTCTTTCACATTCTTCCCCTATAAAACCCTTCACTCACATCTAGAAAAAAAAAAAACCCTTCACTCACCTCATCATGTCCATACAGTACTCATATTTGCTCTAGCGACATTAATTCCCTTATATTCACTACCCATCAAAGAATCGGGGTGTCTTATGAGATGGCTTCCAAGGCTCTAGCGTCCACTGCCCTCCTCTCTCTCAACCTCCTCTTCTTTGTTACGGTCAGCTCTACTTATGTCGCCTGCCCACCACCCCCGAAGGGTCACAAACACCACCACTCCAAGCACACACCGCCGGCACCTAAGCCCACTTGCCCCAAGGATACCCTGAAGTTTGGTGTATCCGACAACTTGTTGAATGACTTGGGACACGTTGTTGGTACACCGCCAAAGTCCCCTTGCTGCAGCCTCATTCAGGGTCTTGTGGATCTCGAAGCAGCTGTTTGCCTGTGCACGACCATCAAAGCGAATGTCCTGGGCATCAACCTGAACGTCCCCGTGTCGTTGAGCTTGCTGCTCAACTACTGCGGAAAGAGTGTCCCCTCGGGCTTCCAGTGCGCATAAATCCACTGATCTTACAGTTGATATAAGGCCACATCTATCTTTTTGTCTGTTGAAGTATGTAGTCCCACATTGTTAAGGCAATGTGGGCAAGTGAGATTATTGGCTTATAAATAGCCATCATGTAAACCTTTTAATTTCATAAATGAGAAATGTAATAAATCTATTTCAATATTATGGATGTCTCACTTATCAAGTATAATTTTTTTTATTTATTTCTAACATGGTATCAAAGCAAGGTTTTCGGCTTTAGTCCGGTTACCTTCTGGCGACCATCCGACTTAGTACCGACTTTCTCCCGGCTTAGTACCGGCAACTTTCCCGGCTTAGTACCGGCGACCATCTGACTCAGTATCGGCAATCTTCCCGGCTCAGTAACGGCGATCTTTGTTATTATTTTTTTGTAACTCCAAACTCAAGGTTTATCCACCTTGAGTTTGCATCCATAATATTATACTTGATAAAAAAATAAAAAAATTATACTTGATAAGTGAGACATCCATAATACTGAAATGAATTTATTACATTTCTCACTTATGAAATTAAAAGGTTTACATGAGGGCTATTTATAAGCCAATAATCTCACTTGTCGACATTCCCTTAGCAATGTGGGACTACATATTTCAACATCCTCAGTTACCAATTTCACTTTCCCCTTTCATGGTGTGATTGGACTTAAGCTTGTTTTAACGGATGCAATTAGGTTATTTGCCTCTTCTATTTGGTAACAATATGGAAATTCCTAATTAAGCTGGAAAAATAAGCTGAGATCGTTTCAGAAAGAGGTGTATAATTCATTACGTTGCCTACTTGTAGCTCTTAGAACTGGTTGTGATTACTACTAGCCAAAAATATCCTTCACGCTGTTCCAATCCTTCTGCAATGGCGAGGAGGATATTGTGGGTAATTCTTGCATTTGGGTACGATCAAAACCTAGTTTTAATTACTTGTTACTGAGGGCCGGACTGATTACACCCGTGTTCCAAACAAGAAGCAGAAAGGCGTGCAATGGGTTGTTGTTCCCCAAGACGGAAGTGGATAGCACTTATATATGCCTTCCGCTCGTCAGTATATGTTTCAATGAACCCGAACCCAATCAGATCCTGGCTCACCTTCAAATCGTTGCTCAGATACACCAATTGAAACAAGAGCTTGCTAGGGTTTGGATTGGAGAGCAACGTGCTAATTTTCTTCGGAAACATATATGGTCAATTGTATATATAATATATACTAGTTGGAACACTCTGGTTGATTATTGAGTACTTTGTACACGAAACAAACGGAGCCTCGACGTATTAATGGAAGCCTGACTTAATTAAGGGTCTTGTAAGCAAAAAGCAAAACTTAATTACTAATGGGAAAAGATGGAAGTTTTCCAGAGTTTTGTGAGAGTCTATAATTTGAGAGGATTAGGAGGATCTGACTATGAGATTAATGCCAATGGCTGTGATGACTACGTATATACCATTCAACATTAATTTATACGGAACTTTAAAACAGTAAAATTAAATAATTAACAACATATGACTACAAATGAAGAAAAAATAGAAGTCGGGGAAGGCACAAGAAGGCTCTTGACCAAAAACGGATCGAAAAGCTATACGAGAAACTAATCTTATGCAATTGATTGATCATGACCTCGGCTATCGTATAAAATTTTAGGAAGAATGATTTTATTGGTATACTCTCGCGTCTTAATTATCTGGAACCATATATGAATAAAAGTACTAAAGATACAAGTTAAACCTAAATTAAACAGAAGATGGCTATTGATTATGATAGTTCCCCACAAATTCTAGATCTCAAATGTCAAACCTTAAAGGTTCTATTACGTCAACTAAATCTTCTTTAATCGACTTTATGATCATGCATGCGCATGTTCAATTGAGCTGATTTGGGTTGAGGCAGTAGCGGATCCAGGATCCAATTTTAAGGGGGGCGAACACATACGGCGAAATGACAAAAAAAAATTTCCCTATGAAATGTAAAAAGTGTCATAGAATTAAAATATCAAAAATTAAGGATTTAAAAACATTAAAAAAATTTAAATACATGTATGTATTATTTGCTGAGACAGAATGTGGCAATTGGATCATAATAATTTGCATATTATATATATATAAGAAAATGATAGTTTGAGCATTAGGAACTCCACGAAAATTCAAGGGCATGAAAAACCTAAAAAAAACCAGCTAAATAATTAATTCGGGATCCAAAAATATGAGTGAGTTTTCTATTTATTCTTGAAAAAATTAAATAATTAGAAATTTCCAAGTAGAAACCTCTATAACCCTAAGATATTATCCATGATAATTTATTAGTTTCTTATTCTGAGCATTTATTAGAGTACGCTGTGTGGGTTTTTTTATCACAAACTTGTCCATTATCTAAACAAAATAAAACACAGTGAAGACAATCAATCAATTGGATCACAACCGAAATATAAATAAAACTATAGTATCAAACCGAAACTTAAAACATTTTGATTCAAAAATATTAAATGTAGATATTCACATATTCACAATGAATCACAACTCAAAAATCAAAATTTCAATCTAATTAATTCAAATCTAAATTATAATCTAATTACATTGCATTCAATTGACATTACAATCAAATTAATTAAAAATTATATTACCAATGGGGTAGGGCCCCTGAAGGTCCAGGACAACTTATGAATAAAAAAATAAAAAAAATTAGGGATGAGTGGCGGCCGACCAGGCCGCACCGCTCTGCATCCGCGTATGGGTTGAGGGCAACTTTTTGTCCTCTCTGCACGTTATCTTTCTACGACTTATATATGCGGTAGCCGGTAGAAGACGTAAGTGCCTTCTTCTTTAATTGTCTTTATAAAAAACCTTTGCTTCGGATCGATTTATCTGTGGATTACAAATTGCTCTAAGTATGGTATCCGCCAGCCATTTTAATTAATCCCTACGTTGGTCAAACATACGTACCGGCCCGCAGGATAAGAGGTTCACCACAGACGGAATATCATCGCGGCATGGAGCAACGAGTACGTTTTGGAGGGGTTATTCAACTGGATGCTGAAACGAGATATTGGACCCTAGCTAAGAACACAGTGTCACAGTGCTCATGCAAGAATCTTCACCTAGCTAGACGTAGCAAATAAATGCTATCCAGATCCAGTGGCGTATCTAGCATATAAAATGAGGGGTCGAATTTTTAAGGCAAAATTACAAAAAAAAAATTCACATAATGTAAAAAGTGTCTCAAAATTATAATATCGCAAATTAAGAACTAAAAATAATAAAAATAATAAAATACACTTACTGAACTATTTGCTAATACTGAGAGATGGTAATTGGATTCTACGGGCCTTCATTTTCTGAAAACGTTGTAAAATTGTTTCGTTCTCAATAATATCAAAAATTTACCTTTAAATGTATATTTGCATGCTATCATTAATTAGTATGGGTCAATTGGTTTTGAGGTACCAATGTGCTCTATCTAATATTTTATTCCTAAAATTATTCAACGTTATGCAGGTGACAACAATTTCTTTGTGCTAAAGAAATAGGGTGGATCCACTTCACATGATATCTCTTTAGTATTTCAATATTCCAAAGAATAGCTGCCTCTTGACTTTGAACCGGCCTAAAATTTTAATTCAAAGGTTTGGAGGACATTTTATAGTTTATAGTCCTTAAAACAGAGTTGGGTATGTGTAAAAGAGCTGCTAGCGTTTCTGATTGTTGGGCCACAAAATGAAATATATGTTATGTTTTTTGTGGTTATGGGCCATGGCAGTGGGTAGATGGAGCCTTCACAACCACACGTAGGGCCCCGAATCAGAGCTTATAAGGTGAGTTAAATTAGAGCTTCCAAAATCCAAATAAAGTAGCGTACATTTAGTCATTCGCTTTCAAGTGCATTCTGAAAGTGGCAACTGGCCCTACAGATTTTTAGAAACCTCCACCATCTCTTTCAAGCGCATTCTCCTTATTAATAGCTCCAGTACCCCACCTTCTTTGTCACCACCATCACCTCCACCACATGCAAGGTCGGCGAAGCCTCCAGCTACAGTCTCGCCCCCACTGACCTTGGAAGCAGGCCTGACATGTGGGATTTTAATATGTTCAACCAAAAGGCTAAAACCATGGAGTTTGTCATCTCAACATCTATTTTTCTCCGAGTAGAAAGAGAAGTAGTTTAGACACGAATGTGATTAAAATTTTGAGTTGCTTAAAATTTTGGGATGTTGTAGTTGGTGAAAAAGTGTAGAGAAAAATTATTTGAATGCTTTTTTTATATTTATTTATAATGAAAAGTAATAATTCAACGGGAGAAAATTTAATATAGCTATTTTATTGAGGCTAAAATTTTAAAACCGAAAAGTTCTAAAATTTTGACTTCCAAATGTCACGTTATTATTTTTTTGTTCGCTGGTCCTCCTTTCCATTTTAACGTCTCACTAACTTGCTAGTCGCGAATAAAACGAAAGCCATGGCCCATGTTGTTTTATTACTTAGCATTCACACAGAAAAAGGGACTTCATTTTCTCCTCCGTTGGATGCTTATCATTCGGAACGTCTCTACGTTTCTGATTTTTTTTTATTTTTTTATTCTAAGTAACAAAGTCTACGTTTGTGGTTACTCGCTCAGAACTTTGGAGAATACAAGCAAGCATCACAGTTGCAAGTGGGGCAGGTCTGATTCTTAAGAAAAAAAATGAAAAAAAAATCAAGAGAGTTTTGGAGCCAGTGGGAGCGGCCGCCCCCAACGGCACCCCTTGGCTCCGCCTATGTCCAGATCAGTACCTTTCAACTCCTGTATACCTAGATAGATTATTTACTAGATCCAAACAAAATTACTGTACTCGATCACGAGCAAAACCTTAAAATAACGATCAACTTGTGAAGTTGTTGTCGATGCAAAGATTAAAAAAAAAAAAACTAACCCATCCAAAATCAGTCCCGCGACGTCGCCTGAAATTCAGCAATTTCCATGTTCAAAATTACAACGAGACAAAAATCAAGAGGGAAAAAGAAGGAAAGAACGCCGGAAAGGAAGAAAGCTGGAAAATAGATAATAGATAATACACTTAGCTTACATACTTAATTAGTCTAATTTCAACCCATTATAATATTGGGTGAAATTTCAAAACGAGTGCACAAAAAATAACAAAATAAAAGAAACAATGTACACTCTCACTTGACGTAATCATATGCAATTCTATTGTACGTAGAATTCGAAAAAGAATAAATATAATATGAGTACTATAATATTTAAGGGCCGTTTGTTTCCCAAAATTTTTACCCCTCAAAATTTTCAAACAATCATAAAATAATCTATTTCCTCATTAAATTATAAAATAATATTATACTATTCAATTAAATCTTCTTTCTCCTCATCTTTTCATAAAATACTGTACTTTTTCACAAACCCCTATACACAAAATTTTCAAAACCCCAATATTTCCACAAACAAACACCACCTTAACCCCAATATTTCCACAAACAAACACCACCTTATAGTATAAATCTTAAATCAATTAATAATTACACTTTATAACTCGCCCGATGCCATATGTATAATAATTTGTCCTTCTTTGTATCTATTTTGAATCTCAGTTTGAAAATCCATCATAAGGGGGCTGTTCGGTATATAAATATTCTCAGGATTTTTTTGAATTCTCATAATACAAAATATTCTACAACCAAACATCATTCTTAACACTACATAAAAATAACTAAAACACGCATACCAATAAAGTTAACATCACTTAAAAATTCTCAAAACACAAAATTCTAAAAAAACATTCCAACCGAACAACCTCAAGATCAGCTGAAACTTTTATAGCATTTTATTATACAAGAAAACCTTTAATCCGAAGTATCATTCTCAAATCAAATGCTTAAGTTTTTGTCCTATTAACATATCTTAATCTTACATTATGATTTTCCTAATTAAAACCTGTAATATCTTAAAGATTGTAAAAATTTGTAACAGTGCTAAGGGCTAAGCTGTCAAATCCGAGGAGAAAAAGTACGGTATATTTAACACAGAATCTTACATGAAGTTCACGCGTTCACATCGTGAAATTAACTGAAAAATGATGCACTTCGTACCTGAAAGTCTGAAACCATATAATATGCTTTTAACTCCTTGGATTCAGCTAAACGTCAAACTTCCCTCGTGTATGCTAGCGAAAGATAAGGTGGACAACAAAATGTAACCTCATGCCTTGCTGTTTCGTCAGAAGTATAGCTCAAAACTGTGCAAAGTCATGCTCTTGGTCACACAACACGTTTAAGGACTGGAGGAACGTTCCAGAAGCGGTTCTGTGGAATACCGAATACGGAAGAGAGAAACACGAAATTATGGACTTGTTTGAGTCCAATTATTTGGATTTAATAAAAAAAAATTAATCACTTAATTTTTTATTATTATAATATTTATTAAAAAATTATTTCTTTTTATTTTTTTACCAATTCTTATAACATATATTTACTCAAACATACCCTGTATGAAAAAAAAAAGAACAGCATCACCCAGTGAAATCTGTGAAACTGAAGCGGTTCTGAAATCGCACACCTTCACAGTGGCAGTAACCGAGTCACGGATTTGGTATTGAAATTCGTAAAGGACCAACAACGCTCCAAACCAGCTACCAATTTAACTTCAGTATATGGAACTCTTTTCTTGGAATGCTTTAATAATTATTCATGTTTTTTTAGCGAAGTTAGTGTTCTAGCTTGAGGATGAGATCACATGCGATTCGGTGACAGTGCAATTAGGTGAGAGGTGTGGACCCACCGTTGGACCCACGCCTCTCTCCTAATTGCTCCTGCAATACCCTAATTACTCTGTAGGGTAGTATGATCCCTAGCTTGATATGGACCTCATTTTTTTCTTCCATGTCAGAGAAAATAGTCACGGGTGCTCATAAAATTGACGTATATATAGGAACTACTTGCAGAAAGCTTTGAGGGCCTAAAGCCATGGGTTCAAAGGTGTCAGCCATGTCCTTCATCTTCATGATTTTCATGTTGAACGTGTTGCCACCAATACATGCTTGTGCTCCTTGTACACAGCCGCACCCACCACAGACACTTTCCCACAGTCCAAGCCCCCGCACTAAACCACCAAACACGAAACACCCACCGCATCATAGAGGACACCCAAAAGTATCTCCACCTTCTAAAAAGCCGCCTGTACCTCCGGTAATCGTTCCACCAATTATAACGCCCCCGATTGTTACACCTCCGGTGTCTCACCCTCCAGTGACAACTCGGCCTCCTCCTTCTTCCTACCCACCTTACATTGGCAACCCTCCTTCTGGAGGAGGAGGCGGCGGCGGCGGAGGTGGTGGTGGTGGTGTTCCTGGTCTCAACCCTCCCCCTGCTGCTCAACCAACTTGTCCCATCAATGCACTTAAACTAGGGCTTTGTGTGGATGTGCTTGGTGGTTTGGTGCATGTTGGGTTAGGGAATCCACTTGAGAATGCATGCTGTCCGGTGCTTCAAGGTCTGCTTGAGCTTGAGGCGGCTGTTTGTCTTTGCACTGCCATAAGACTAAAGCTTCTGAACCTCAACATTTTCATACCCCTGGCTCTTCAAGTCCTAATAACCTGTGGGATGACCCCTCCTCCTGGTTTCATTTGTCCTCCTCTCTGAGTTGGTTTAGTTTTCAATCTGGGTACCGAATTACAAGCTTAAGTAGTGCTATTTCTTTCTTAACAATAACTCTTTATTTTAGCCTGGGCAGGGTATTAGGTGGCTTCAATTAGAGTTTATTGAATTTTCTGTGTGCGGTACTTCTGTTATGGAGAGTTATGTCTCATGACTCCCATCCAATGATATTTGCTTACGACGTCAGGCAGAAAAGGAAAGGTATAAATAAGCTCGTCTTGCTTGGAGGAATATGGTTTCGTTCGTCATGTCTAATATGGGACATCAGGATCCTGAGCGTTTTGTAGGACATTCGAGGGGGTCGAGCAGCCTCTGCTACGTCTCAGAGTTGTCTTCTTACAATCGCTTTTTGCGCTTGGATATGGCTCATATGTATGGAGTTCTAGGTGTTCTAGATTAGGTTTCTTCTAGATCTAGAGTTTAGGAGTGGAACTGTTAGTAATTCGTGTTCGTGTTCCTCTTGCTAAAACTTTTGTTTTTGTTTTTAATTTGATTTCAGGTGGAGCTTCTGTGCATCTACTGTACTTGGGTCTTGCTAACTCCAAGTTTCTAATAAATAAGCTAGATTATAGCTATGGGGATTTACTAAGTTTATTTTCGAATTTTTTAAAATTTCTGAATTTATAGTACTTGTCTCTCCAATCACATTTAGCGCGCGTATTTGAGATCAAAGAGATTTAAAGGGCTTACGTATCGAAGAAAACGGACATCTTCGAGTTACTTGTTTTTCTTTTCTTTTTTTCTGAAAAAAATTGAAAGATAAGTCACATCCATGCTGTTTGAGCAGTACAACAGTACCCTAGCTACCCTATATTGCATTATTGCGAGAATAGGACGTGTCATCATTTGACCTTTAGATTGTTTTGAGCCAGTTATCACACCCTCTATTAATCCAAGAGTACTAGATAATGCCATCATTTGATGTAGAATATCGAGCTTATTAATTAATTGTAACTTTGTATCTTCTCAACTCAATGCAAGGAAGAAGCATATCATTTTCGAGTAGCTTTTGCTTTGAAGTATTATTCATGTATAACAGTAACTCAATAGATCACTCATTCATAATAAAAATGGCAGAATTGTGGGGCTTCTTTTAAGAAGAGTTTCACTTTTTTCCTTGCATGGGGAAAAACAAAGAACATTATTAATTTAATTCACTTCTACGCTAATATATTCCTATATTGTCACCCACATATTTCTCTCTCTTTTTTTTTCAACTTCTTTCTGATCCCTAAAGGAATGCACACGTGCATGAGAAGAATTCTACTTCCATGTTGTAAGTAGATGATTTAACTTGATCATAAGTACGTACTACTAAATGATCTCCTAATTACTGATCAATTTCTGCAGGAATTACCACAAATGCTTAAGATCTATCCATGAGGGTTATCAGCTCACACGTCACATGTCCGGTGAAGGAGACGAGAAACTTTCATGAATCATGTACGGTCAATGATGCAAAAGTTCACGAGCCCTACTTTGTGTGTTGTCTTATTCCTTGGATTTTCATTATATACCAACTCAATGTTAATGTTGCAGGCCTGGTACGTAGTTTCAGTTCAGTACCCATATATATATATATAGAAGTACATTGAAAGTCATTTAATATTATTTACTGTTCTGTTTGTTATAATGCTTGCTGACAAAAACGGTTCACGGAACCGGAACGAGTGTATATATACTCGGGGACCATCAATTATGCATCTAACATCAACATTAATATTTAAGCAGGAAATTAAATTAAATAAAAAAAAATTTCTTGTTCGATCGTGTTCAAGGATCCCAGTGGATTGAGGATTTATTTTTTGCATTAAAAAAGTAGGCAGTTATATATGTTTGTAAGACGTCAAATAAAAGTATACAGATAATTGGGTGTAGCTGCAATTTCAACAACTAAAATTAATTGCTTTCTTATAACTCCAAACATTTTCCTCCTAAACTAAAATTACTGGTGAATCTTCAGTAATACTTGCCTCCTAAACTTGAACTCGAGCTGTCTTTCAATGCAGTTATGGTGGATTGAGGATCTCTTTTTCGGTGATGATTTTTACGTTGGAAGGTCTGTAAGATTACTAATATTGTTGTTTTCATTATAACGGCAAGTAGTACTACCACATGGTATTGTGTCGGTCTGATTTTGTTACCACAATTTTTCTCCACCATAAATGAAGGTATTGAATAAAATTTAGAAGTACCGCTCTAGTGGATAAAATAAAAAATAAAAATAATAAAACTACAACTACAATATGTTGATTATATGATTGCGAAAAGTGGCAAATATTTCCCAACAATTTGTGACATCAACATCTCTTAATTTTGGCGTTTCAGACACCTTTCAGGTTCATATTTCCTCCTCCAAACCACGCATATATACAAGAAGGTTTCCAAGTTTTGGCTGATTGGAATGATTAATAACTTGAATTGGTGAGTATCTAGTAAGTTGAAACAAAATAATGGGGCATGGAATATTCTTTCTTTTCTTCACATGCAGCTACGAATTGTAATGACCATTTTTCCTTCCCTTTTTTCATGCGAGCTGAGGGCCGGCCGGTTACATTTTTTTCCTACCAAATTCTTAGTCACGGGGAGAACAGTTCTTGTCCCAATTGCCACAAACGTTTTATCGCAGTTCATCATGATGGACCATAAATGAACCAAAAGAGTCCCACAGTTCCTAAAGCTGGATCAGTATATCTCTAATTCTCTAGTACTCCAAGTGATAAACGACATATTGGAACATCCATGTCGTGTTTCGAATGATCCTACCCTCCACTTTGTGGGCCATATGCTGTAATATTTATGTCGATAACTGCAATGATCTGAGCAACTTTAGTGCATGAGCATGCATCTCTAAAGATTTGAATAAAATATTTCTGCAGATGTCACTCATACTACTTTACCCATGTAATATTGGATAAAGATGTGACTAGACATATTCATTAGAAGCTCGATAATGTTGCGATTGAACGTCAGTCAAACTGTCAAACATTAATCTTCTTAGCCATAGACATCTGATGTTCATTGATGCCTAAACAGTAACAGTTGTGTTGTCCATGCGTGCATGAGATGAAATGCAATAGTAGCCCCAGTATTCACCAGGGGCATCCGGGGATTGGGTGGCAGAGCCTAGAAGTTATTTTCCATTGCTCTCATCTATGAGGCTCTCCACCTATTGAAGGCATGCGTATAGAACAAATTATTGACAATGACGAGAGACAAGAGTTACCATTTCTTGCTAATTGTAACTTGAAACCCGATCAGGAAATTAGTTTTTACACTACCAAAGATAATTAGTACTGTTGCACGTTTAGTAAGCTTTTCAGCCATGGGATCAGTACCTGTTGCACGTTTATCTCCGCGGTTTCACTTCGAAGGATTTGATTTCTCCGAAAGAATGACATACTTTCAAATTGAATGGAAAAAACAAGGATGGAAAATAACAAGAAGAGGATAGAGAACAAAGAACGATAAATGGTTTTTCGTTACCCTTAAAGGCAAACAGGCAAACATCAGTAAGAAAACTTATTCATAATAATCCCTGAAACCCAAAAAAGTAAAATAACAAGGAAAATGAGCTGACCCACTTACGTCACACGCTTACTGTAGACTGTTACAGGTGAAAGAAAGGAGAACAAATTTTTACTTTCTACGCCCACTTACATGTACCACACACATACAATAGAAAATTATGATTGAAAACAGGTGAAGCCATAGTATATCATAGTGCGAAAAGAAAAGAAATTCATGCTTCTAAGCACACTGGAAACCACGTGGAACGTTCCTTGAGCAAACATTGAGAAGCAAGCTAAGGGAAACTGGGATGTTGAGGTTGATGCCCAATATATTAGCTCTAATGGCAGTGCAAAGACAGACAGCGGCCTCAAGGTCGGCAAGGCCTTGGATGAGAGTGCAGCAAGGAGTTACCGGAGGCGTGCCGATGGTGACGTTAAGTAAACTGCCTAGGAGATCAGCACATATGCCTAGTTTGAGAGCATCCCTAGGGCATGTGGCCTGGGAAGGGGTGCTGGGGGTGGAAGAGCCTGGGGTTCCACCTGGGGTGGAAGAGCCAGGGGTGGAAGAGCCGGGGGAGGAAGAGCCGGGGGTGGAAGAGCCGGGGGAGGAAGTGCCGGGGGTGGAAGAGCCGGGGGTGGAAGGGCTGGGAGTGGGCTTTGGCTTCGGCTTCGGCTTTGGTTTTGGCTTCGGACTGGGGCATGTGCCACATGCAGTGACAAGCGCACAGAAGAGGATATTGAGTAAGAGGAAGAGAGCGAGCGAGGCAGTTGTTTTGGAAGCCATCTCCCAAACCCTAGAGGGAATAGTAGATGCTAGAAAAGTTAAGAAGTGCTGTAAGGTTATAGAGGACTTGAAGTGAGGGAGAGGGTTTTTATAGTCCTCGAGGAGGCGAGTGTTTGATTTGTTGTTATCAGAACATAATTGATACATCATAAAATAAGCACAAACACCCATGTATCATCTTGGTATTTCAGCTGGCAAAGCAAGCAAATTTTGGCAAACTCTTGGATTCTAGTGAGGTGGGATTGACAAGTTGACATGTTCATGCGGCCTTGCCCTAGCATCAATTTCTGTGGATCCATCCAGCAAGTTTGCACTTATTTGATCCCTCGATATTTCTTTCTTGCGCATCCTCATGTACAGAATGAATAGATGCTTGAATTTTAACCTCTAGGGGAGCAAGGACAAATTTAGGATTATGGATATAAGGGACTAACTTCAGTAAAATGTAATTTGAGGAGCTAAACTACTAAAAGTAAATAAATATAAAAATTGTGGTAAAATTTAATTTTTTGGCCTAAAAAAAAATCAACTGGATTTGTGGTGCTCCGGCCGTCCTGCTCCTGAGATAAAGGTTAGTCCAATGTATAGTCTCATGTTCTGGTAGTCAGTCAGTTAATTTATCCTATATTAACCATACCATGACTGCATATCAGCTTGATGGAGAACTCGAGCGACGCTGGATCATTTCCACTTCCTTCTAAAGAAAGCCATTTTCTTCTAACGGTTCCTTTCAAATCAGGCTAAATCATATGTACTGCCAAGGAGTGTAGAAGTCTGTTCTGCAGCTTGAATGTCCATTCACAATCTGTCTCTCGGTCTGATATATATCTCTTTCTCTCGAGTCTCTTTTAACTATTTCACTTTAACTTCCAATCTATACTGTACGGAATAACAATTCATATAATCTCAATCTAAAATCAGATAAACTTCCATGATATTCGTCCTGAAAAGGGATCTGAACTGGCCCTGACTCGAGTCTCCATATACACAATCAACAATTCACTTGGCACCAAAGATGAGTGAAGTGCCTATTAGAGGATGCCTTAGCAAGCTTGAACCGCTACCACGGGCTATGTATACAAGATTTCCTCTTGTTATCAAAAGAAATAATCTACAAAAGCAGGAACCTGTAGGACTAAACTGAACTGAAAATTCCCTGAAGATTTGATAATTATATCAAGGTGGAAAAAAATTCAAGAAATGGTAGATTGATTTTCACTTTTAGTTTTTTTAGGTAAGTAGGGAAGGAAAAACTAACCACACAGCAAAAGAGACGAACAAGCAAACTGATAGAGGTTCACGTACATTCCAACCGTCAAAAGACTTATCCTTTGAAAGCAAATATCAATAATATCTCACGTAGCTCCCCTATTAAAAAGTTTACATTTATTTCTTGCTTTGTCCAGTATCTAAATTAGCTAAGAGGCCGTAATAAGTGATGAATTTAATTACTTTCTTCTTCTGGCCTCTATTTTTATTACGCTTTAATCATGGCATGTTCTATAGCTATGCAGAAGTTAGTGCTGGAGGGTAGGATCACGGGCAGCCTTTATTATGGGCTCCAGTGGTAGCCTTATATGAAATTCTTTGTCTGGTCGCATTTGCCTGCCAAACAATGTCTGGACTATTTTTGTTTTTTTTTTTCTATTCGTCTGGACTATATATGTTATTTTTTTTCATCTATTCACACTTTGTGTGGAGCCATCTTTAATCCTACTGTAACACAAAACTAATGCATTAATTCACATAGCTATATCTTATATTAAAATGACCATATCTTTTTAATACGACACTTAGATGTCTTGCTTGGTGCAGAAACAAATTGCATCAATATTAATCTGAAGTTGTCAGGAATTAATAACGGGGGGTACTTTTAGAGATCCTTCGTCTTGATTCGTAGGGCGGCAAGTTAATTTGATTGCTTCCACGGAACTTAAAAATTTAGGGACCATTAATGATTACCTCCGACTTTGATTGCCTTGGCAAACTTACGTAATCTCTAGCTCACGAGTACGAAGACTTTTTCCAAATTTATCACAGACCATTCAAAATTTAACTCCCTTGTTGAAGTGAAGCAACTGCATAGTGGAGTACTACAGCTTTCCTCTGGTTATTGATTTAGCACGCTTTAAGCTGTATTCTATACATATAAGTAAACAAATGATTATGGTAGCTGTTCACGCGTCTACGGTCTACCATATCTTGTCACTCACTCTCTCTGTCGGACATGTAGCATTTATGGTATCTCGATCCATGTGGGTTCCGCTAGTCTTATTTTGTAGCCTAGTTTGCTTAGATCTATAGATGTTCTGGTCCTAGTGTGCTTTCATCAACCCCTCTCTAAAAGGCATGTAGCATTTGTGGTATCTTGATCCATGTAGGTTCCACTAGTTTTATTTTGCAGCCTAGTTTGCTTGGATCTATAGTTGTTCTGGTTCTAGTGTGCTCGCATCAACCCCTCTTTCTAGAGAGAGAAGCTCTTCTTTCTCTCTAGAATCCTCTTCCTCTCTGACATCCTTTTTTGGCGGCAGGTGGCTCTGGCTCCGGGCTCTCCCACCTCCCTCCTCCTCTTTGATATACTTTCTGGTGGTCGAGCTCTCCAATAAACTCCTCTTCTTGACTCCTTGTTGGGGTTTTTCTCCGACAAAGTTCAACATAGATCTTGACTCCTTTTAGAGGTCTCCAACAGCCATGACTGACATGGACAACTTCGACATCAATAGGCGCCTACGTTTGTCTCAGCCCAGAGCCAAACCGACTATGCACGAGGTCCCACTCGCATGAGCTCTGGTGGTGGTTTTTGGCAAGCACACGTCGTGAGGTTGGTCTTTGCTCCACCTGACACCAACCAGCCAACACATGGGGGCCCACGTGTGTCCCCCGACGAGTGTGTGCATTTCACTTGCTTGGCGATTTTCCCTCTTAGCTGATTCTTCTCCGTCTTCCGTTAGCTCTACTGCTTCCCTTCGTCGTCTACCTTTCTCTTTTGGTTGTCATTTCAGCTTGTTGCGCTTTGTGGGCTCTGTACTCCTTGTGGCTTGTGTATAGCCTTTTGGACCCCTGCTCGTTGACTCGCCGTATCTACAAAGGGTCTGACTAGCCCATTAGAGCGTGTAACTGAAGTTTTTGAACTTCCTTGATTATTAATAAATGAATTTTTTTGATTAAAAAAGATGAAGTATATCTTATTCTATGGATTAAGGCATAATGTGTAGTACAGAAAACAACAAAGTTGAGTCCACTTCAAATTGGAATTAAATATTTTTTGGCTTAATCATAAGGAACCTTGACACTGAGGTTTTTAAAATATTTTATAGGCTTAAATGCACCTCATGCCCCTATATGGTATATGTGAGTTGCAGAATACTCATGTGGTAAACAAAATTATTTTAATACTCTTGAGATAAACCTTGAATTCACAATATGCCCCTCCGTCCAGTTTCCGTTTGAAAGTCTAAAGGTAAGGGCTGACGTGGCAAAATTGAACATATCAGCACCAATAAGATAATGTCATGTGTTCTTTAGGCCACGAATGCCAAGTCAATTACTCAATCACCTGCCACGTCACCCATTCTTGACATGTCACTAACACGTCAGATTTAAATTAAAAAAATAAACTCGGGATAAGCTAAATGTCACTAGCCTCTTCCCCCAACGAAACACCTAGAGAAACTCATAGCATTTTGAATTGTAAGCCAAAGCACAACACACTGTTTTTCCTTCCAACCTTTTCATTCGTACTCTCCCTGTTTTTTTAAACCTTGAATCTGTCGATTCTAAATTTCTTGAAAACTGCTTCTCAGCAATAGGCTCAACATTGCTTTGATGGGAAGAAGGCAGAGAGTTCAATTCAAATGCCAGGAGCCTTGCTCGTTTTGCTGCAACTCTTGGACCTGTTGCTTGGAAAGTTGCTTCCCAAAGAATTGAGCTGGCAGTACCTGCTGGTTGTAAAATTCGGTCTTGGTTGGGTTGGAGACTCTGAGCCACTTCTAACTCCTGTAGCTTCAGAACTGCTGCCAAAAACCACTTGGTTTAATTCCAAATTTGCGTGAGTCTAATGCTGAATAGAGAAAAGATGAAAAAATGAAGACTCCTGCTCTTGCCAAGGGGCATGTTTTTAATGGGCCTACCTCAGAGGGAAAACAAGCTTTGTTTGGCGCAGCTAGTGCTTATAATTCAGAAGGAAAATTGTACGTGTCTGGTTCTGTTGGAACAAATTAAAACCCAGTAATCCTGACAATGCCATTTATCAGAAGCAAAATCCACAATCTACGAATTTTTCCAAGCCTGAGAATAAGGTTATTATGTTAGAATATTTCATTTTAAGTGACCAAGTTGACATATGAGAATAATCTTTTAATATGTAAAGATTATGTTGTAAATCAATAATATTATAGAATCAGTGTCAAATTGATTCTTATTACAATTTGATTCTATTGTGATTGATAAAGATTGCAATTTGATTGATTCTGATTTGATATATTATTTGATGGAAGGAAAAAAATCATAATATGTATCATATTGAGGGTATCTGACCTAGCCCATAAATAGAGGCATGTGTATATCATCTAAGACACACTCTTTGAGGCATAGCCATAGGTTGGAAGAACTTCAATTTCCATTTTCTCTCTAAGAATTCTTGTTTTAGTTTGACAGAATTGTTCTGTAGAGATTCTGTTCAAGTGTTGAGCATAATGACAGGAGGTAAACGCTCCTACTGTTTAAATTTCGCTGCGTATAAAATCATGTTGATTTTGTCTTTTGATCTTACATATTAAGCAATTTGAATTTAACTCTGCCTTCTGCTCATCAAAGCAATGTTGAGCCTACTATTGAGAAGCAGTTTTCAAGAAATTTAGAATCCGCATGTTAAGGTCTAAAGAATCGGTTTGAGGTCTAAAAACAGGGGGAGTACGAATGGAAAGGTTGAAAGTAAAAATAGGGGTGCCATGCTTTGGCTTACAATTCAAAATGCTACGAATTTCTCCAAGTGTTTCGTTGGGGGTGAGAAAAGGGATTGGGGATAAACTGAACAACGCAGTTTAGCTTATCCCGAGTTGATTTTTTTTAAAAAAAAATTGACATGTTAGTGATGTGACAAGAATGGGTGATGTGGCAGGTGATTGGGCAACTGACTTGGCATTCGTAGGTCCAAAGGACATGTGACATCATCTTATTGGTGCTGATGTGTTCAATTTTGTCATATCAGCCCTTATTGTTAGATTTTCAAACGAGAAATAGACGGATGGACATATTGTGAATTTAAGGTTTATCTAAGGGATATTAAAATGACTTTGTTTACCACATGAGCATATCTACAACTTGTGTATAGCACAAGGGCATGAGGAGGCTACCGCCCACCCCCCAAACAAAAAACAATTTTTCCTTTAAAACATTTATAATGAAAAAAATATTATCTTAACCCAATTTTATACCTTCAAATATCATTTTGCCTCCCCCTTAAATATTTTGAAAAAATATATTTTGCAATGCCAAAAATACTATACATTCCCATTTAAATACCATTTTCCCTCAAAATGAATTAGAAAAATTTAATGCTTTAATAATCATACTCTTTAAAATGACAATAAATAATAAATGAATTAAAGTATCATCTAAAATAACAATATATACGAATAGAATTAAAATTTCACCAAGAGATATAATTTATTTTATGACCTAAATAGCGGTTTTTGTTTTTATTTTGTTATTTATTTCTATCAATTTCACTTTTTTTTTATAAAAAAAACCTATTAATTTTGTCTCACCTTTGAAAAAGTTAACAAAAAGAAATCACTTAACCTACCAAGTTTCTTTTGTGGCTTTACATATGACAACTTTAACTTAATTTTTCTTTCTTTTATTTTGACTTTCTTTTGGTTTATGTTCATTTCTTCTCTTTAACTTCAAATCTCTTTCGATTTTATTTTTTTTCTCATTTAGTTGCTAATTTTAATCCAGAGTAAATATTTATATTATTTTTTGTATAATTGTTGGGTGATAAACTTGCAGAATAATTTGATAGTATATTTTTTAAAAATTATTAGAGTTTGTGTAAAAATATATTAGATGTAATATTGATTTTTTAAAATTTTAAATATTTAGTTGTAAATTTTATTTTTTTGCATTCAAAATATTTTTAAAAAATAAATATTTCTTCTGTGTAACACTTAAAGAAAGCTTAGGAGCCTGCCTAAGGCCCCAACAAAGCAAAGCCCCATAGCCTACGTGAGAAATATAATATTAAAAGAAGGGGAAAATACACTTTCCACCCTCAAATTACCATATGTTTGACATTTTGCACCTCAAACTACCATCTTTAAGACATTGCACCCTCAAACTATCAATGTTAGACACTTTGCACCCTAAACTACCAATTTTGACACTTTGCACCCTCCATTTGACAATAATACACTTGATAAATTAATAAATTTACAATAATATTTTTACTATATACAAAATGTGTCAAGAGAATTATTGTCATTTTAGTCTCAAATTTTGAAAAAGAGTTCAAAGTGTCAAAAACTGGTAGTTAAAGGTGTAATGTATCAAAATTGGTAGTTTATGGTACAAAGTGTCAAACATATGATAGTTTGTGGGTGAAAAGTGTATTTTCCCCTTAAAAGAATGACTAATTAGGAAAATAAATTGTTAAAAGAATGACTGAATGAGTACTTTTAGATAATATTACCAACTTATAAAAAAAAGGTAATATTACCAATTTTTTTAATTTAATATAAAAATTAAATTAAATTAAATTTAATTTAATTAAAGGATAGGCCCTTTTGAAGGATGTGTGAGTTGACCGCTATAAGTTTGCTTGTTTGTTTTACGCTTTACAACCAACGTGGATTTCCCCTTTCCCCATTCTTCCCCAAAGTTGAACTAAGAAAAAAAAATATAAAACATTATTATAATGCTATATTAAAATTGTAGAGGCCAAATTTTAAATTTGTTGCCTAAGTTTAAATTATTATAATGCTATATTGAGATCGACGAAAATGTATTGAAATTAGTAAAAAATTAAATAACAAGTTTTTAAAAATATTTTAATTTTAAGATCTAAAACAAACCTAGGATATTTGATTCTTTGCAAACTTTTGAAAAACTCCAAATAGCAAAGAACTATGCGGATCTGGTAATTATCACGGTGAGGATCCAAATAGGCTGCAAGTCCTAAGTATTACGGCGTCTTATAAGACTCAAGTTGTGTTTGAGTGCTAAAATTTTGGAGAGATTAAAATTTTAGTGTATTGGATTTGATGAAAAGTGAAGAGAGAGATAATTTTTAATATTTATTATAGTGAAAAGTAATGATGTGATGAGAGAGATATATTATATTGTGTTAAAATTTTAAGAAGGGTAAAATTTTGGAAAACAAACCTAGCCTCAGCAAAAGTAAAATTTAACAACAGATCTCCGAGGCCACCAGCCTCTCCTAAGTCCTAGGTCAGCATCTTTCCGCTAGTTTTCACCTCGCCTTGTTGTCCCGATCTACTGCCTTCGTCAAATCTCCGCCTGTTTGGTCTATCCACTTGTTTAGGTTTATTTTCAATGTATTTATTTTTGTTGTGTATTTTCTGTGTTTTTATCTTCTGTATTTACAGCTGGAGCTTAATTGCATCCAAAGTTTTTCAGGAAGTTAGATCGATGCTATATCTTTCCTTCTTCCAAAGGCAGCCGTCACCGTCTTGTGTTGTGGTTGTTATTGTTCGTGGATTTTCGGGCTAAATTACTGCAAGTATGCCTGCTCTCTATGGACTTTCGAGGCATAGCTGCCCATTTTCGTGAGCTTGCGTTCACTCACCAAGGACTTTGCGTCCTCACTTATGAGCTACGATCCCTAGGCTTGTTGCTAGTCTTTGAGGCAATTTTTATAGTAAGTTTTAACTGTAATTTTTCTTGCTTTCAATAAAATGTCTTTGATTAGGAAAAATAATAATCGAGTTTTATGTGGATCACAGGAGTACTTAAAATTTCCAAACTATCCTTTTTTCTGAACCAGAAAATGCCCAAAATTGCCTTTGTAAAAGAAGAGATAATATTGCTAAGTGAAGATAATGTAGACGTGCGTTTCAGGAGTTGCTAGAGTTGGTTCATTATAGTTTAAGGCGGGAGAGAATGTATATTGCAACTGAAGTTTTCATCCTGCATGTGTATCAGGTGCTGAAACTAAATACTTAACAGGTTAAATTGCAAAGGTCCCTGGTAATTCAGAAGGTTTAAGAATAATATTCACCATTAAAAGAAACACTATGGGCTTAAAAATCTCTTGTTTTTGAGTGCTTGAATATCGGCTAGCGTACGTTGTTTCGGTTGTCCAAAACTCGCCATGAATATTCAACTAAATTACCAAGTGTACTAACTCATTGCTCTCTATAAATACCAGACCGCAGAGCTAGTACGGTTTACCCTCTCATAGCGAACTCACTATCATTAGTAGTGAGGCGCATTAGAACTTGGAGTGAGTTTGAGAGATGGATTCGAAGAGATCTTTCTCAGCTCCTCTAGTCATTTCGATCAACCTTCTCTTTTTCACCCTTGTAAGTGGTTGCTACTTTTGTCCTACGCCTAAGCCAAACCCAAATCCTAAGCGAAGCCCGGTTCCTGCCCAGCAGAGCTGTCCCAGAGATGCCCTAAAGCTGGGAGTCTGTGCCAAGTTGCTTAATGGAACGATTGGTGCAGTAGTTGGGACCCCACCAGATACCCCATGCTGCTCACTACTCGGAGGGCTCGTCGATCTTGAAGCTGCTGTCTGTCTTTGCACTGCCATTAAAGCTAACATTCTTGGCATCAACATTGACATCCCCGTTTCACTTAGCTTGCTTATCAACACTTGTGGGAAGAAGCTCCCCTCTGACTTCCTATGTGCCTAGGCGCGCACTTCTTTAGAGATATCTGTGTGGATTTTCCCTTTTTTAATTTCCCCATTGTCGTGTTTGTTGGGCGTTTTCTAGCACGTGTTCAATAATGCTAGCTGACCCTAAGATTACAACAACTCTGAATGTAATATTGTGGCCTCAAACTGATCCGTAATTCTGTATTAGTTGCGATTTTATGAGAAAAATTTCCACTTTTCAGAAATGGTCAAGATCTAGCGTCCTTATTCAAGCCAATAATTAGAGCGAGATGAAAGAGAGGATAAGTACTGTATTATTCCTGAACAAGTTTAGATATATAATACACGTATCGATCTCCGAATAATCTGCATATAGTAGCTAGCTAGGTACGTACAAGGCAGCATGCCTGCTATTCATGAAATTGCATCAGGCACCTCAATACTGCAAAAGGCTAATTAACCACAATTATGACATGGAGACAAGCTGAACAGGCACTGAACCAAGGCAACCTTAAAACCCATTCGTCTCGCTCGTTGACAATTAAACGATCCTTTAGCAGTTGAAGTATATGATCAGTTACTCGATTAGCAATAGCAAGCTTAAGAGGCATCAGGGAAGTGATGATGACGAGTCTTTGGTAGGAATTATAGTTAAACAAATATAGTACTTCTCCTATTAATTCCTATATAATTTATAAATTTCCAAAACGGGCATTGGGCAATTGGCTATCGCGGCGTTGGGCCAAGCCCACCACCTTTGATGCATAATTGCAGATCTAAGATCGGCCGAGGGAGGGAAACGAAAACAGCCAAAAAAGTAAGAAGTCCTGGAATAATTATAAACTATTTTAGAATAAGGCGACAGTAGTTCAACATGAGAGAGCGACTTAACAAGATATATATATATATACGTTCGTAGCCAGTGGAATATAGAGCAAATTGTATATATGTCACGGGGATCGGTGGGTGTGTGCCTGCATGCGTGGGACTACGATCCATTCTAACAAACTCCAATTAATTAGTTGCAGTCTTGCAGATATGTTTGACTTGAATTGAAGTATAAATGGCGTTTTCTTGTAATTTATTGAAATGGGATCCTTTGCACCTGCTTCGATTCCGTCACGAAAAGATTCCCAGCTGCTATATAATGTAGATGCTTAATGCAAGTTGCAGCTTCTTATAAAACAAGTATATATGGTATGAAGCAGACAAAAACTTTACCCCCACAAATAAGCAAAACCCTACTTAAAGAACTTGAATCAATTAAAGTGAAGGTAATATTGTGAACTTCCTCACGGGATCACATTGAAAACTGGGAGAGAGAAAGAGAGAGAGACTACTACTTAGGTTGTATTCAACATGTGAATCAACAGTGCGGCACAACACAGAGAAAGGGACCAAACTTTCCACGTCCAAATGCGAGTTGGACTTCAACCACTTGAAATCAAAATTTGGATTTACACGTACTTATGGATCAGTATCTGAATACACATCCACATGCATGCGTGCCGAAGATTCCCGGAGACACAGCAGAGATAACACCTTTTTTTGTTACAGACCTTTAATTACAGGACGGATACACCTTTTGTTTGTGGGGGGCTAGCTAGGGAAAAGGATACAGAAGATAAGATACAATGTCGGTTGTTCTGTACGAGGGAGGGTCTAACCGTATAGGTTTGGATAAAATAGGGTTGCTGTAAATAAAATTATTTTGTCTCAATTCACACTGTCAAGCAGAAAACGAACCAGAAAAAATGAAGAAACAACTAATAGCAGTGAGTAGTGAGGAGCAAAAAATCTTCGACACAAAATAATTTGGGGCTCGAGAAAGTAGAAGCCCATGGACTCTTAACTCCATAAGAAAATTAGAAGCCCAACTTTGTCAATGGGGCTCGGGAAAGGGCGTACGACTAGAGATGGGCCTCGAAATCGAGAATGCGACTTTGGGGGACAGAGAGAGAGCCATATAATTGATCCCTAAGCCATACAAAAAAAAAAAAGACGAACCCGTTACCCATCTTCTCAATTTTTGGGACGCAAACGGATAATTGTTTTTAAATTATTTTTTTAAATAGAAACGCATTTCCCGCAAAAAAACGAAACAACAGTGAAGGTTGGTAAATCTCACATCATGACTTGAGATCAGCTATGGAAAGAAACGTAAAACATAGTAATTTCGAGTCTAACTTTTAATGATATCTGCTACAGATTCATATTCCTAAACGATGGAATCATGCAAGAGCCAGCGAGGTGGCAATCATCCGATCACAAAAACTCTTGATTTACCGCTAGCTACCTGTTTCAATTATGCTTAATCAAAGCTATGGCTTGCGAACTAATTAAGACTTCTCCAACCCCAAAAATGGTCAGCGGAATTTTGCACCCCAAGCTAAGCAAGGTGATCCAGCCTTAAAATTTTTTAGTTCCGGCTTGCTTGTCTTGGTGTCTTGATGGCCAAAATATAATATTAAATTTTTTGGAGCCAACGTAAAAAAATAGGGGTAAGTTTAAAAAAAAAATCTCTAATTTTGGGGGCGTTTAGGAGATGTGAACATCTGTTCGTTTTGTAAAAAATTGTAAGATTTTTAATATTTTGATAGGATTGTGAATATTTATGTAGATTGGAGTTTTGTAGATTTTTGTGTAGAAGTTGATGAAATTTTTAAAGATATTTAATTTTTTATTGGAGTTTGTAAAAAAAGTGTAGAAATAGATGATTTTGTGTAATTATTTAATAAAAAATATTGGATTTATGTGAAAAAATATGAAGAATATTTGAAATATTTTTTTAAAAAAAAAGTATTGAAATTTTTGTAAAAAGTTGTTGAAGATCATGTAAAAGATATTCGTATTTGTGTATAAATTTATAAAACTTTGAATATTTATTTTATAAATTTTATTAAATATATTTACATTTTATAATACGTCAGCGGACGAACATATCCCCTCAAATAAATGTTTCTGAGCACTTTTTTTATCCAAATCTAATTATCATTGAGGTCTCACCTCAACCTGCTTAATTAGTACTCATCTCTCTTAAAGCATATTGCTTATCACTTCTTCTGCATTAATTAATGGTGGGCACCTGAAATTTGCCACTGCCAAGTGGAATAACAATATCCATTCCTTTTCAAACTCTCGATTCATATCCTCTCGTTACAGGGACATCCACTTGACGTATTTCCATTGTCATCATTTGTATAGAAATTCGAAATAAAGTATTTATTTAGTAGGCAGTCGGCATTGGCTAAGCTCAACGGCAAATCAAACAATCATGCACGTGAATAACGTCAAAGGTAGTCAAATTACTCTACGTTGTCTGATCAAGTAGAGAGGCAATACTCTAGAGGTATCTCGATGAGCTAATATGCCAAAGTAACACCAATGAACATGCAAAGCCCAAATCAGTAGCTTATCTTTTCCCCTTTTTGACGAACTTTCCCAATACTAAAAAGCACAGTCGAATTTCCCCATCATACGACACCATGTAGGTCCTGCTGGTTTCTCAGCCCTGATCTTCTAGGTCCCCTATTATGGACATTATTAAAACCAATCCAATGCATAGATGATATATAATTTATATATGTATCCTCCGAACTATTTTTCCCCCTTTTATTCTTTTCTTATACGTGGGAATGATCTCTTTGTAATTTGCTAAATATAAGAAAATCAGAACCGTCCTGCATGCAGTACAGCTGATCAAGTTTCATGAATCTACAGGCTTGTTTAGTCCTCAATAATTTGGTTTACCCAATCGTGATCATCTTACACGTGGCAAAGCCTGTCTCTTCTATATATGATATATATGTCCTTTATTCTTCCTGGACAATACCATGGTCCTACCTACCTGGACTTTTTGAGCAGATAAATGCCCCCAATCAGTGCATATATGTATATATATATATATATAGCCCTTTCATGAACAGTTATAATTCACCCACTTTTCAGTTCTTGTTTGGTGAGCACTGACTCTTCGATCCCATGAAAGAATAATTAGGAAATTTTGAGACCCTATCTCAATCCATATCCGCTCCTAATACACATGATATATATCCTTCATGTTCTTAATTAATTGCGAAGAAGGAAACCATCGACTCAGGGTTTTAAAGAAACTGAAAAAAAATCCATTGGTTTCGAAATGGCATGGGTGTGAATGTTGGATCTAATTAGCAGCTCAAACGTGAAAAAGGGCCAATTTTACGTGGATAGAAGGAAAAGAAAAAAAAAGAAAAAGGAGAAACGTCATAATTGGCAAATGACCATAGATATTTTATAAATTCCATATCGTATTTTATAGATTGCTACATTTCTCCAAACTCTTTCCCTTCGATGTCTTAGTTCCCATTCATGTTGAACGTCCATGCAGTCAGAGCTCCCTATAGGATGAAAATGAAACGAACGAATCAAAATCTTTTTCAAACATGCATGATTTAAACTTGTTGTCCAAATTGCTTTCTTAACCTATAGCACCGCATCTTCAAAATCAATCTGTCAGCGTTCTATCGAGGTGGCCATCTGTCTTCACTCTTCCCTAGTCTAAAACTGTGGTTGCGCTATTTCAAAACCATATAGCTAGTTTGGGACAGTCGAAGCTTCTTTTTTGACTTAGGGTCCCATGTATCTGTAGATGACTCAGCCATAGCTAGATCATCGATCGATACGGTAAGCCAAGTATCTGTCGATGACTAATGCTCACTTTTGGTAGTACAACTCCTGAAAAAAGAAAATAGAAGCAATTGGAACAATAACATAACTATATATTAAACTTAATTAAAGCTCGGAAAATGACAAAAATGGGATACAAAGCCGTGAAAGAAGTGTTTAAAATTCCCACAACAGGCCGCGCCGTGCTTAAAAAACTAATTATTTGCCTTGCTTTTAAATTAGCGGTAGAAACATCAGTAAGCACGGCGTGTTTAATTGAGCGCATGGGTGTGTCATGCATGCGTGTGTTTTGCCAATTTAGCTACTCAGTATGAACTCTTCATTCTGCATATAAGTCGGGGCAACGATCACACTAGCAATCATGAAAATTATACAGTTTCATATTGAATTAAAATTAAGATAGAGTGACTCATCAGTTCTGATATCACGTGAATCAATCACTTATTCTAAATAAATCTTGAGTTGATAGAGAAGAAAGATTTTATTATTTAAATTACATTCTCTAATATTACATATATATGTTTTTTCAAAAAAAAGTGAAGGACACATCAGAGAGATCAATAATGGACCTACAAAATGTGTTACGTGCATTGTCCTCTTTCCTATATATTGTGGACCAAAATTGCCTTTAATTTCCACTATACGTGATGGGTAATTGTCTAATTGATAGCATCGCCTCCCATACTGAAGCCCCACATCGAAAAGGGAAATTAAAAGAAAAAGAATTAAATCTCGAATGCTGGAAGTTATGGTCCTCAGATTTGGAATCCTGATCCCCTAAAGCTTTTGTGTGGAGGAAAAAAAATAGAGCTAGCGCAGTGAGGTGATGAATCATTATATTTATATATATATATATTATAAGAGCAAAATCCTTCAAAGTTTATACACGTGAATTAATAAACGGCTGTGCTATCTCGTTTCGACACCATCAAAAGATAATACCAATTATCTATCTCGGGATATTCTGTGACCGACCCTCCTTGAAATCAAACATGGAATTAAACAGCCGTCAGGTTTTGGTTTGAATAAGGTGTATATCAGTAACATCACGGTCCATTCTTAGACTATAGTGAGCACAATTAATTATAGCAACATGTGGAGAAAATGGCAAGTGTTGGAAAGAAGCACGGTCACGAATATAGGAAATTAGGTATGGGTTAATTTCACGTTCTTTAGTGCAGATGGCAACCTCATGAGCATTCCACCCCAGGGAGATGGACGAATTATAAAAAGGGAAATTAAAAGTTGCAGACTTCTTTTTTGTAATGAATTAATTTATACGAGAATTTGTATTTTACATTTTCCGACGTTGTCTGCCATTTATTTGCGGTACTTATTTAATTTATCCAAATAGATTAATTGTGTTAACTCACTTATATTTAAAATGTTACATAAGGGGGATTATTTATGACCCAAGAGTCTCACATGCTCACATTGCTTTAGGCAATGTGGAATTACACAATTCTCAACACTTCGCACCATAAATTACAAATAAGTTTACACTTTATTCTATAGATTAATTAAGATCTCACTGTTAAATTAATGCATAAAGAGAAATGGAGTAGACGGTTAAATTCTCATACATATATGGGGTGTAAAGTGTAAATTCATTGATAATTAAAATACAACATGTTAAATTTGATAGTTTAAGATGTATAATGTAATACAAGTGATAGTTAAAAGATGTAAAATATAATTTCTTTAACATATATTTAGACAAATTAGATAGTTTTGGACTTGTGGGCCAATAATTAACTCGCACTCAACCGAATGAAAGGAAATTGGTAAATAGGTACACATTGATATTAGTTTTATATTAGAGATTGTGAAACATTCAATGCAGCCAAGTTTTCAAATTCATAATTCAATTAGACATAAGTATTTTTTTTTCTTTTTAAGCAGAAAAATAACTCCTCCTTTTCATGTGAAAATTAGATTCTACTGATTGGAAATGTGAGATTCAAATTCACCCCATAATTCTTGTGCACATAATCTGGCCCAAAACTTTTCTAATGAGCCCCCTTCCATTTATGTTGATTTTGCTGGAGGCCCTCTGAGAGCAGTTCCAGTATCACAGGAGAAGACTGATTGATATCTTGTCCCATGTTTATATATATATATATATATATATATACGGAAATCAAACTAGTATTGCTCGGGAAAAGAGGAAAAAAAAAACTCACAACAAATCTTACAGGTGTCACTCCATGGAAAATGAATATTCTTCAGGGTTAAACGCATGTCATGCCCCTGTGGTATGCGCTAAAAGTAAATATGACCCTGAAGTAAACAAAATCTTTTTCATACCCATGAGGTAAACATTGAGGAGCAAATATGCACTTCCGTCACGTGCCGTTTGAAACACTAATGGTAAATGCTGACGTGTCAAAATTAGGCACGTCAGCACCAATCATAAAGCGACGCGAGGCATTTTCAAAAAAAAAAAAAATTGGGGAGAACCCCTTCGAGCGGCGCTGGGCTCCCTTTGCCACCGCCGCTCGCGCCGCAAGGGGTGGCCGCGACCCACCCCCGCGGCTCCCCTGCTCAGGGGTGGCCGGCAGGCTGCCGCCTCGTGCGAAGCGGGGAGCCCTGATCTCACGACGGCGGCGAAGGGAGCACAGATCTGGGCTCCCTTCGCCGCTCGAAGGGGTTCTCCCCAGTTTTTTTTTTTTAAATGTCACGTGTCGCTTTATGATTGGTGCTGACGTGTCTAATTTTGACACGTCAGCATTTACCGTTAGTGTTTCAAATGGCACGTGACGGAAGGACATATTTGCTCCTCAATGTTTACCTCAAGGGCATATTTATTTTTAGCGCATACCACAAGGGCATAACATGCATTTAATCATATTCTTTAATATATATTTGTTTAACCCTTTATGAGTTTTTTTTGTTTTTTTCCTAAGCAACCCAGAGTTTGAATATACTTTACTCGAGTAGAGTGCCGAGTATAAATAGGCCACAAGCCCAGCACCCGTAGTGCCATCTTTTAAGTCCCTTTAAGATCATCCGAAGTTCATATCTAATCAAACTATATCTTTAAAGCTCCTACAGGCAAATATAGTAGAGCTCAGACAATGGGTTCCCTCCCTCAAACACAAGGGAAAACCCTCCAAGATGCCTGGGACTACAAAGGCCGTCCAGCCGAGAGGTCGAGAACCGGTGGCTGGATCGCTGCCGCTATGATTTTAGGTCTCACAGCCGCTCTCTTCTTACCCTTTTTGTGTCTATATACCTCTCGTCTGTCATACTAATCCATGGTTCTTCCTTCTATGTGGGGCGTATTTTTTTCTTCAGGCGGGGAGGCAATGGAAAGGTTAACGACGCTGGGTATAGCAGTCAATCTGGTGACTTATTTGACCGGTACCATGCATTTGGGCAATGCTACCTCTGCCAATACGGTCACCAACTTCCTTGGCACCTCTTTCATGCTCTGTTTACTAGGCGGCTTTGTGGCTGACACGTTTCTTGGCAGGTTCAATATTCAAAGTCATTTTAATTCTCCGCGTTCTTCCATCACCACAAAACTCACTTAAATTTTTTGCTAAAGAGCTTTGTTCGGTTGATTTTCGTCCCCTTTTGACAGGTATCTCACAATCGCCATCTTCGCGACGGTTCAAGCGACTGTAAGACTTCTTAATTACCTTGCGAACTCTGTATTTCTTGCTAACCTGCATCTTACCTATATGAAAATCATCCTGTATTCATTTTTGGTTATAAAGGCTGCAGAAAAACTCTCATCTTGTCTTGAGAACTTCTTATTAACTTCAGATTCTTATTGGTGATTAGGGTGTCACTATCTTGACAATCTCAACCGTAATCCCCAGCCTCCGTCCACCCAAATGCACCGCGGACAACGAGACACCCTGCATCCCCGCAAGCGGCATGCAGCTAGTAGTTCTTTATATAGCGCTATACCTCACCGCCCTCGGCACTGGTGGTCTAAAATCGAGCGTTTCGGGCTTCGGCTCAGACCAGTTCGATGATTCAGACAAACAAGAAAGAGACCAAATGACCAACTTCTTCAACTGGTTCTTCTTCTTCATTAGCATAGGCTCACTCGCTGCGGTAACCATTCTTGTCTACATCGAAGACAACCTGGGGAGACAATGGGGTTACGGAATTTGTGCGAGCGCAATTGTGCTTGGCTTGGTTGTGTTCTTGTCGGGCACGAGGCGGTACCGTTTCAAGCAGCTCGTCGGGAGCCCTCTGACGCAGATTGCTGCAGCGTTTGTCGCCTCGTGGAGGAAGAGGCATTTGGAACTGCCTTCGGATTCGTCTTTGTTGTTCAACGTTGATGACATTCAGGAAGAGGGACCGAGGAAGAAGAAGCAGAGATTGCCACACACGAAGCAGTTCCGGTTAGTACCGAGACCTATCTACCTCAACTAACTCATTAACTGTATAATAACTGGTTTTCTCTTTCCCTCGCCAACTTCCATAAATTTTTTTTTCTGGTCTGTCTTCCATCTTTAGATGTAGTAGCTAGTCTTAGCGGTGAAGAAATTACTGTCCTTTCTATTTGAAAAATAGGACCACTTCTTCTAGATGACACTTGCAGTAGAGTTAATGAGGGGCAGAGTTTGATCCAGAAATCAGCGTTAGTTGGAAGTAGAAAGATTATTATCTCTTCCGTGGCCATAATCCAATCAGCGAACAGAACAATAGATCCAGGATTCCTAATCACTAGACAGCCAGATCCTCCAGCTATGAAATGGACAGCATAGGTCATCTCCCTTAAGGCCGACATATGTGATACTGAGATTAAAATTTGGAGTGAAATAGATACTATAGATAGTTCAACACTATTAAATATTGTTCATCCCCCAGCTTGTGCTGTCACAGAACCATTTGGCTATGATCTGTTCTCTTTTGTTCCATCGTAGTTCGTCCAATACAAAACACACTTACAGAAAACTGCCCGTAGATATTGGTTTGATCTGCCATACAAAATGACGCAAAACACAAAACACAACAGATCAGTGCCTCGTGGTCCGCCAACTCGTTGTTGTTGGCCTATGATCTCTGTATTTCACATGGCTCTGAAGTTATGTATACACCACCAATCGATTGGTGTGCAGATGGTGACATCGTTGCCAATGGGGAAAGGGAAAATTTCATCGTTTTTAATCAAAATTGGCCTTCTCCTGTGCAGTTTCTTGGACAAAGCAGCAATCAAGGACACGGAAATGGCTAGTGGCAATAGTACTGTAGTCTACCGATGGTACCTATCAACCCTGACAGATGTAGAAGAAGTCAAATTGGTCCTCGGAATGCTACCCATCTGGGCTACCACTATCATGTTTTGGACAGTCTATGCCCAAATGACCACATTCTCTGTGTCACAAGCAGCCACCATGGACCGCCACATGGGCTCGTTCCAAATCCCCGCAGCATCCCTCACAGTATTCTTCGTTGGCAGCATTCTCTTGACTGTCCCAATTTACGATCGAATCATCGTCCCCATTGCAGCAAAAGTGCTTAAAAACCCACAAGGCCTTACCCCATTGCAGCGCATAGGGGTTGGTCTTGTTTTTTCGATTTTGGCAATGGTCGCAGCAGCACTCACTGAAATAAAGCGTTTGCAAGCAGTCCGATCCCATGGATTGACGGATAACCCGACGGCCGAGATCCCGTTAAGTGTTTTTTGGCTGGTCCCGCAGTTTTTCTTTGTGGGATCTGGGGAGGCCTTCACCTATATAGGGCAGCTTGATTTCTTCCTAAGGGAGTGCCCAAAAGGGATGAAGACTATGAGTACCGGACTGTTTTTGAGCACACTTTCGCTAGGGTTTTTCGTCAGCTCTTTACTGGTAACTGTAGTGCACCATGTGACAGGTAACAAGACGGCATGGCTAGCGAATAATCTCAACCAGGGGAAGCTCTACGATTTCTACTGGCTTTTGGCGATTTTAAGTGTCTTGAATTTGGCGATGTATCTGGTTTGTGCCAAGTGGTATGTGTACAAGGACAAGAGGCTTGCCGACAAAGGTATAGAATTGAAGGAAGTAGAGCCCAGCTGCCACGCGTAAGGGGCTAGCTATCCTCATGACTTCCGTGCCTTTTTCTTTCGTGTTCTGATCAGGGATGTTTGTTTTTTTTTAAAAAAAAAAGTTAAATTTTTAAGATTTTAATAGAATGGTGAATATTTATATAAATTAAAAAATTTTGATACGTGATACTTTATATCTTAGTTGAATAGTAAAGCAACCACTCCACCATTACCCAAAAGTTAAATATCACCCCAAAAAAAGCAACCTCTTCCTCTCGTGTTTGTATCCTCTTGGGGCCCTATTTTCTAGTCGGCTTTTGGACGTGGCTTTTTTGTTTTTTTTTGTATGTTGATGTTCATTTCGTTGGGCTTTGGGTGTGGATCTCGGCGTCCTTTAGTATTAGTGTGGACGCTCTCTCGAGAAAGTGGGAATGCGATGCGCGACTATTCATTCCTCCGGCGACTGCCACTTGCTTCGGATGTTCGTTCGGATCTTTGGATCCGATTTGTCTTCACGGCCCTCTGGGTCTATTATTATGCGGCCTTTATGGTCATTTGTTGTACAGCCCATAGGGCTTTCTTTGTTGTTAGGCATTATGCCCCGATGCTTTGTATCAAGCCTCGTCTGGTCGTCTGTATCAGCATTGTATGTTTTGACTGGTTATCAATAAAATGGATTTCACATTGCTTAGAAAAAAAAATATTAGTTGAAGAAAGAAAGAAGTGAGTTTCCAAATTACTTTCTTCTTTATTTTCCATCTCTCATGTTGGACATATACCTAGTGCTTTCCAAATGTACCTCTTTTTTTAAAAGTTTAAATTTTTATGAAGTACAATAAATGGAGAGTCCTATACACACACGTGAATAGAAAAATATTAGAGAATATAAATTAAATAATAAAGTCCACCTTTTAATACAATTGTATACTATTATAGGACTAAATATAATTGTGATTTTTTCATTGATTAAAGATAAAGAGAAAATTGTATTTTAATTATCACCTTACACTATCACTTTATTGCAATATGTGCCCAAACTACTACAATTCTCTTCTATAAACCAATAATTTTTTTAAAGGTATATCTTCAATTGAAATGCAAGCATCGAAAATTAGTAGTTTAAAGGGGCCCATTGTGAGGGATGATGGTTTAGAAAGTAGTAAATTATAAATAAAGCTAACAGTTTAGAAGAGAGGAGAGGATAAACGTAGCTTTTTCTCTTTTCTGAAAAGAAAAAGAAGAAACAATTGAGGTCCGAGGACATGAAAAAGAATAGGAGATGGGATCGGAATCAATCAGATTTTTTTGGCAATGGATTTGCTTAAAAAGTCATCCATACTCTTGGATTTTAGTGGACTCGTGTATAGCTAGCGAATGACATAAAGCCAAGTCCTCGATCGGGGGTGACTTGCCTGTACACATTGTTACTGCCTGTAATTAGCATGGGACCTTTTCCTTTGAGGTTCTTGTCCCGAGACTGGGAAGCAACCTATAAGACATGGCCCCCCCACCCCCACTAAAATCCTAGGAAAAGAAATCACTTAAAAGCATGAATGCCCAGAATCTCTCGCTCCGTCTCTTTCTCTCAATAATTCAACAACCGCAATTATTATAGGGCCATTTTGAGAAGATTAAGATCAATCATGAAGAGCAAATCATTAAAATGAATGAATCATCAGCCATGTATGCTTGTTCTACACAGCCAAATTGGTTTCGGATATGCTTCGTGAGGGTGGATCCGGCGCTGGCTCCGTTAATCCTGCCTTGAGTCTTACCGGTGCAATATGCCTGGGATTTAGGGCTCAGGAATTATGTGATCTTAGAAATAAAAATAAAAATTTATTAAATTTATTATTTCTTAATTATGATTTAAAATATTTATATGGGAGGTTTATTTATAAGCCACTGATTGTAAATGTCCACATTGCTTTAGTAATATGAGACTACATATTTTTAACACTCCTCCGCAAATTCAAGGTGGACAAATCTTGAGTAGTCCCACATTACTTAAGCAATGTGGGCAAGTGAGATTAACGGCTTATAAATAAGCCACCCATGTAAACATTTAAAATATAAGTGATAAAACTAAATGCTCAATTGGGTCTTCCAACAGTGGATGTAGGTCAATGACCAAACCACTTAAAAATCTTGTCTCACTTATCAAAATATAAATTTTTATTTCTTACATGGTATTAGAATAAGGTTTTCGACTTTAGTCCGGTTAATTTCTGGCGACCATCCGGCATCAGTACCGTAACCATCCGACTTTAGTCCTACAATTTTATTTTTTCTTATTTTTGTAACTCAAAACTCAAGGTTTGTCCACCTTGAGTTTTCGGGGGAGTGTTGAAATGTGTAATCCCACATTACTTAAATAATGTGGGCAAGTGAGATTAGTGGTTTATAAATAAGCCACACATGTAAACATTTAAAATATAAGTGAGAAAACTGAATGTCCAATTAGGCAGCATATATACTTGGATTTAGCTCATCTTCTTTTTTGTCCCCTACAATTTTGAGTCATTATCTTTTTTAGAGTCCTGTTACTACGTATACTGTCAAACTAACGCATCCAACCCCACTTTTTTTTATTATTATTGAATTGGAGTGGAAACACCCCAACCTCCCACCAGGGACACAATTAGCGGCGTCATCAATTAATGGTGTCTGGTTACGATCATAAAACTAGTAGTTGCAAAAACTAAGTTAGTTTCGTACTACTTTAACTTAATAATACTCGACATTATACATTAATATCCTAAACGTTTTGGTTGGGATTAAAATAATATATATTATATATGTTTAAATATGCAAACGATGATACTTTTGAAAGGGCACTATATATATAGTCACCTCACCTGCTAAAGGTTTTCTTGTCCTGTAGGATAAAAAGCCCTAGTGTTTTGAAAGGAGAGAACAATTGGTCGGACCGTCGGAGACGTCAAAGAGAATTATCCCAACACCATTCCACTAGTTAATAATAAAGAAACGGAGGATGTGCATGAAGCATGATGCAGTACTAAGTGATCAATATTTTTGGTGGAAGTAGCCAAGTCATAAAAACGAGTCCTTTTAATTTTTTTTAAAATTAAAAAATTAAATCATAAATTTATGTATTATCTTTTTATATGTAAAATTACTAATTAAACTTTTATATTCAAATTTACCCAATAAATTAGTTTTGATAGATAAAATTGCTAAACAACTTAATCTATCTTGACACATAGTTGTTAGTAAATAATTTTTTATTATCTTTAGTTTTGAAAAAACTTCTTTTTGCAAATGCAAATATTGTAAATAGTATTCTAAATTCAATAAAAAATTAGAAAATAATCTAGTTCTTTTATTAGATTAAGTATTTTAAGTGGAGTATTAGTTTATGTTTTTGTAGCTTCTTTTAAAACTTTTAATTCTGAAAATAAATTAATCTTTTATTAGATTAATTAGACAGTGACGTGTCACAGATAAAAATGATGATGTTAGAATTTAATTGTTTGAGAACTTAATTAGTAATAAAGTAGAGATAATTGTGGTGTTAGGTTTTATGAGCCAATAATATATTGTGAATGATGCTATTATTTTATAGTAATCTAATTAGACATTGGTGTGCAAATGTACCCTTAAAAAATTGTTTTAGGAGCCAAGAATTTATTGTGAATGATGATTATTTTGAAAATTGACCTTGATAGTGCTATTATTTTGATAAGAGATGTTGATAGTTCTAGTTTTTAGGATGCATTTTTTTATTTTAAAATTTAATTTTTAAATATTCCTATTTTTTTGACCTTTCATTAACTTTTATATGATTATATTTCTTCCTCTTAATTTTAATTTAGCTATAATATATTACTTTTATAATTAAATTTTTTTATTTTATTATAATATAAGATATTCATAATAAAAAGTCTTCCTAATTAAGTAGCCTTAAACGATTTTCTCACTTACCTACCCTCCCAGTCGCCCCTGATTTCGACACAGCTAGCTGTTCATGAATCCCATGTTACATATTGCTTGTTGGTATCTGTCGAAATCGTGGTGTTTAATTTTTGCATGTGCGCAGAGACCACCCCAAAGTCTCCAAAAATTGAGTCTATTTCTTAACATTTTTTAATAGTTTTTTTTTTTTACACTTTTTCTGGCTTTATTCATTTTGGCCCACTAAAATATGTTTCTGCGATTGGCCATTCATTAATAATTTCCTAGCTTCTTCCCTGCATGTGCGGCAAAAGAAACCTGACGCAGGAAGCATAGAGAACTTTTAGACAAAACGTTTTAGGATATAATTAAAATTTGGCTTAAATGCACAGTAAGTCCCTGAGGTATCACATTTTAACAAAATGGTCCCTGTGGTATGAGTTTGTACTGACTAGTTCTTGGGGTAATTGTGATGTTACAAAACAGTCCTCCCGTTACATCTCCGTCCACCCACTTAACCCCGAAGCTGACGTGTCAAAAAACGTCACGTCAACAACGAATAGAATGACGCCACGTGTATTCGTTCGAGCGTCAAAATGAATGAAATTTCCACGGTTCGCGCGTGATAGAACTGTTTACTGTCCAAGAATGGTTACTGCTGGTCTCTGCCGAAGACTAGTGGGACTGTAAAAACCGCCTAACGAAGAACCGATCCGAAACTCATAGCCATTTCGGGTTCTTTCGTTTCTCTCTGTTCTGTTCACTTCAAACAGCCGCCCCCACCATACTATTGCAGGAGTGCTTCATCTCTCCTGAGCCCAAGCACCGAAAAGCACTATGTCCGTACGAACCTCTCAAAAAAGAGGGAAAAGAAAGAATCTTTACGCCATGGATATGCAAGAGGGAGATTTCGATAGGATCCTCTTCTTCGAGCACGCCCGACAGACCGCGGAGGCTACCTACACGAAGAATCCTCTCGATGCCGATGTACGTAAATCATCCCTTTTTGGATCTCTCCCCTTGAGTGATTGCTTACTTTGATCTCTGTTCTTCTTGTTTTATTTCGAGATATTTTCGGTAAAGTTTTTGTAGTTTTTGCTGGGTTTCGTAGGAAAATGAGTGAAATGTGCATAATGCAATTCTTAACAGGTGAATTATTTTATTTTTCTCAATTTCTTGCCCACTGTTGTGCGGGATTGACATTGTTAATGTTTATTTTAACACTGGTTGCTTATTTGCGCAGAACTTGACAAGATGGGGAGGAGCACTGCTAGAGCTTGTTGATAACGAATCATTGCTTTATTTCCCAGAGTTCTCAGTGGTGATTTTTTGCAAGCTAACATGATTCATTTCTTCTATTACCTGCAATGCTACTCAGGGAGGCTAGGGCTCTGTATTTGGGGAGGAAGACTATCGGGGATGAAGAGATAAGAGGAGATAGATTGGGGTTTTGGGGGGGGTGGGGGGGGGGGGAGGAGGTGGGGGGATGTCGCTGCGACGTCGTAAGATTGACTTTCTCTTAATTTTTTTTTCCTTTTTTTTAAGCTGAGTCATATTCACGTGGAAATTAAGATTAAATTTTTATTTTAGCTGTCATCCTACGTGGAGACTAATACACGTGGCGTCATTCTATTCGTTGTTGATGTGGCGTTTTTTGACACGTCAGCTTCGGGGTTAAGTGGGTGGACGGAGATGTAACGGGATGACTGTTTTGTAACATCACAATTACCCCAAGGACTAGTCAGTACAAACTCATACCACAGGGACCATTTTGTTAAAACGTGATACCTCAGGGATTTACTGTGCATTTAAGCCTTAAAATTTAAAACCTGTAATTTATTTCGCACCCAAATCTAATAAGGATATTAAAATTGTGGGGGTAGCCTCTAAGATGTTTGACAGAATCTAGGGTACCTTTTTGAGGTGTTAGATGAGATGCGTAGCCTTCCCCTAAATTCATTCTTTAATTCATCTACCTCTGCAAGCTTTACCTTTTTGGTTTATTTTCTTTTTAATAGCAAGTAATGCCACCCAGTTTGGAGCCCAAAAGTTCACGTACACCCCCTGCATCTGCATGTGTCATCACCTCATTGCCATTGGTAACATTTCATTTCCTTTTTGCATTTAAATTTCAGAAAGCAAAAAAGAAACAATGCCTTTGGGGAGACCCCTTTCCCCTCGGCTCCACACCCTTCTATTTTCTTTTTTCTTTTTCTTTTTTTTTTTTTAAAAAAAATTACAATAATCCCCACATATTATTATTATTTTCTCAATTACCTCTAATTGCAACGTCAATTAATCCGTCCAAATTTGTTACACATGAATAAGGCAAAATTGATACCAAGTTGCTCTTAAACAAGTCACGATGTAATCTATAGCTTGGAACTCGAAATTTACTAGTCATTTATAGTCACATTGATGGTCAAAGGGAGAACTGCTCTTAATAGACAGAACAATGAGATTACACCTTTTCAAATGACAAAAAAAAATACTTCTTTCTTTTATTTCTACCAATGAGAATACAAAAAAATATGAAATAAATGATCCGCCAATAGCTAGCACGGTTTAAGAACTAAAACAAGAGAGGGGGAGAGACTGCGTCACAGGAACTACCCCCCACTGCGGACAGTGACAAATAAGGTACATTAGGTGATCTAACCATCGATGGAGGATGAACAGATAAGTTCTCCACTTAAAAAGCCTATGGGAAAACTTTCACCAACAGACTGCATCCGAGATATCCAATCAACAACAACCATGCATTCCCTCCCAAGTTTTCTATCTAACATTTGAAAAGGATTTCTGTTTCTCCTGCATTATCAGCAACACAGCCAAGTGTATCAAAAGCTTGCTATGCAATTTATTGAACGTAGGTGATCTAGACTGTTGACTTGCTTTCCAATAAAACTTCATCATGCAATAAGATGCAATTTTGTTTCAACTGGTGAATGAATATGATGGCTGGGAGACAGAATTTTTTGGTTTTTCTTTTTTACTGGGAAGTGGATTTTCCACATTTTCTTTAACAATTGACAACAGCTAAACAATATTCAGCGTTTGGATTCTCCAATTTCACCATAAACAATGACACAATGATATGTAAGTGTTCCATTTTAAGATCAACATGGTTTGCCTGAGTATGCACATACCCGAACTAGGATCACGACACTTCTACAGCCTCAATGTCTTCATTAAATTCACCAAATATATCAGGACATCCATCCCATTTTCCCCGTTCCCGAGCTTCCCAATATCCTCCGACGTAGCGGAAGGGTCCATTGTCAACTTCTCTCTGGAACCATCTGGGCATCCACCCATTTTCTTGCAATTTTCTCGACTGCACAGCAAGTATGTCAAATCAGCTATAAATAAACATCATAATGACAAATGTCGAAACAAAACCTAAATCAGGAAAATTGCAACACTATCTTTACTCCTATAAAGAATAGGAAATGAATAAAAACAGCAGAAGGAGATCAAGTGGAAACGGAAAAAGAAAAAAGGTAAGGAAAAAATAAAGCGGAAACAAGAAAAAAATTTAATCATCAGTTCAGAATGTTGTGGCATTTGCATGTGGAAAATTAACTAAACTTTGAACATCAGATCAAAATTATCTTTCCTACTAAAACATACCAGTACATTAAATAAATGTGCAATTTACACCATTGCACAATATTCAGTGCCCTTGCTCAAGTGATGATCGTCGTAGAAGCAAGCAAAATTGCGTAGAGTTATACTGAAACCTCGACACTATTTTCCCAGAATTCCATCATGCTTCCAAGTTAAAATAAACTGACTACTCCAACATAATTCTCTCATAAGTTGTGCATATGCAGAGTATTTTGTACGAGAAGTAGAGTCTAATATATGCAGCTTAACAAATAGCCTGGCAGTTATCAACACAAAAAATTAGCACTTTTGTCAGGCAAGAACAACACAACTCCCATAATACCAGTACTCCTTGTAATTAGTTTTCAAAATAAGAAACCAAGTCTGATTACAGTCCTATTTTCATTAGGGTAATTAGATTTTCGAAGTTCAAGATTCCAAAATGTTAAACATGTCCACCTGTTTCGAATTAAGACAAAAGTTCTGGAACTAGTTTCGACCAGGCCCAATATCAATCTTTAGGAGATCGGAGAGAAACGGATGAGTGATCAACTAGAAACACCAGCAAGGTAGAGAATGATAAATCATCCATTTATCCGAATGTAGTTTGGCCACCAGACTTGTTTCTTGTTTGATTTTCACACTCTGAAGGAAAGATTGTAAATCATGTTGCACTTGGCCTTTTGAGTACATAAGTCAAAACGTGGCTTCAACAGTTGTTGGGTCAAATGTTTGACGGGCATTTTGTTTTAGTAGCAATTGCCTGCCTACGTAGGGATATGATTTAGTGGTGTTGCTTTTCAATATGGTTTTGTGCCACAGATTTCCTAATTTCAGTTCTGGCTCCTAAAACAGGTTCAAGTAACCTACACTGTTGTAGCTTGTATGAATACGATGTCTGCTATGCCTAATACTATGCATGCACAGCAATGAAGCTAAGATATTTTCACATGATTGTTTAGAAGAGGAGATGCCAAGCATACCACTCTTTGCCTCCTCTCCAACCGCTGCTTCTCCTCATTTGCCTTCTCGTATTGCCCATTCTCCAGATGCCGCTGGTCTGGTCTAAGCCTTGAATCCGTAGGTGGGAGCTTCTCCTTAATCCGTTATCAAATACCAGGAATCAGACAACTATTACAAACAATTAGACGTGCATAGAAGGAAAATGGAAATGCATATGAAGACTTTGCTTTAATACATCATGTCTACCTGCAGTCCAGGTGTCAACTCATTCAGGGTGATTGCAAATGAGGTTAAATTGTATCGAGTAAGTTTTGGAGGAGGCTTGCTCCTTTTCCAGAGCAAGGCTGCACCAGAAGAGGGAGTACAATCTTTTGGCTTGCCATTCCCGTCATTAGTAATATAATACATACTGTCGTCCCACTTCCCAAATACAGTGGCAACTTTTTTCCTGGTAACATCTTCAACAAATCCATGTACCTGTACATGTGCGATGTAATTTAGAAAATATTGTATGCTGACTTGTGGTACAGCAGGTAGATCCACAAAGAAGCAGGTTCACCAAGCACGAAACAGCATCTAAAAGGTTTTATAATGTTTCCAGATAATCATAGAGCACAACTAACTATTGGGATGCAAGTACATTAAATTTGTATTATCTGCGAGATAAATGCATGACTTACCTGGTGAGGATTTCGGTCAAGAATAGACTGCTCTTTAAACTTGAGCTTGCATGAATATTGGCGGTTACCATGTATTTCCATCGTCCCATGGTGATCACAGTACAGTTTACCGAGAATAAGATTGTATATACTTGTAGTGACCTACAAATAGCATGATCATGTTTAGGAATATGTCTGAAATACCAATCAATAAGGTGGATGAAGTGTGATAGATTGCCGCCCCATTAAGATTGATAGGGCATCAATCAATTTTGACATAATCTAGACTAGACGAAATGATGTTGGAACTATAAGTTTGATTCCTTTGTCACTGAAAAAAGACGAGTTTTTGCCGCCTTGATTCACCATCAAATATCCAGAGACTTAATTATTTCACATCAGTATTTATGCAAGTTAGCATGGTATTTCAATCTGACTTCTTCAGAGATCTATCCAAAGGGTCTCAATAAAATAGAAGCGACTGAAGTATGTAAAAATATCCATATCAATCACGATAGGCCGGTAATCAATGACATTCTACAAAACATTAAGAGAAATTGGGCAGTCAATATTTCCTACGAACAAAATCATGCAGCAACACACCTTGCTCCACTGGAAAATTTCACCATCATCAAACTCTAAGGTAAGAACTCCAACAGGGTCAAGCTGAATTGACCGCCCCCAAAATTTTGAACGTAGGTTGCTGTCGCCCCAGAATTTCCACCCTCTGCCTTCACAGTGGCAAGCAATGAGTGTGGGGTGGTGACAGACCTGTTTCAATCAACACATCTAGTTATCTTGGATCTATCGTTACAACCATTTGTTTGACTACATATTTATGGTAAGATAGACTCAATGTTGACACGTAGGGAAGTTATCAAAAGATACTCAAAACACACACATGGTAATTCGACATCTAGTATTCTAGGTGTGTAATAATGCCTCCAGCTCATCTTTTTTAAGGGTATAAAATAGTCGCCTTTTCCAAAATGGCTAAGAGTTGGGTTGTGGCATTTGCTTATTGATTACCACTTTACATAAATGTGGTGCTGCCAACCATCCTTTTTAGTTGTCTGGAGGACACAATTCCAAACCACGTATTGTTTCCTGGTAAGTAGGAAAGTGGCTTGTATTATAAGCAGTCAAACATACAGTATTGGTTCCAAACAGGTTCCTCCTCAGGGAGGTAATGTTTACAGCAGCCTATTAGAACATGCCTCCCTCAAAGCTCAGTGTACTAATCTGGTTAAACCGAACACGCAGTGTTACAAAAATCCACCAGTCAATCCTCTGATCACTAGTAACCACACGTTCTATCAAAAAGCATTCTGTTTCCATCAAGAGGCAAATGACACAAGCATCAACTTACCTAATCAGGAATAGATGTTTTTTGAGACCTTTTTTTGATAAGAAAAAAAAAGGGGGGTCTCAAAAAACAGTTATTCCTGATTAGGTAAGTTGAGACCTAAAACCTCCCAGTGACTGCTCCTAATGGGTAATCTATCTTTTTATGGCAGGACAATTGGCATCCGAGCGGTTAGGTATCCTGAGGACCAATGGTGATACAATGCCCACACTTCAACTGGGGAAGTCCTCTAAAATAGAGGAGAAAAGCAGCAGAGCCAAAGCTGACTGGAGGTGGCCGCACAGTTGGGTGGGGGGAGGAATTGCAGCCTTTTTGGCAAAGCATGAGTAATAGTGTGATTCTGTCACTTGGTGTCTTAATTCTATGGGGATATTTTCTGTAGGGTGTGATCTTGACTCATCATTTTCCTCAGTTTCTGCAGAATTATTAAAACTACTGTAGAGGACCTATCAACAGAATTGTTGTTTCTCAAAATAATTTCTTATTTTTTAAGCCAGATTGACTGAAACTAGTCGCCATGTCTTGACCCTGGTTCAAGTACCCTACCATTTTCCGCTTTGAGATCAGTATTACTGCCATTAAAACCTTTTCTCATAGAAAAAACGAACAGTTGGATACTTAGATACTGTACCTTCTCAGAGAAGAAGCGAATTCCTTTCTCAGGATAATCAGCTTCATACGTTTCCCCTAACAAAGGATTGAATGGTTTACAGTGTCTACCTTCAGAGGAAGCATATCCAGAAACCGCAAAAGCAGCAACATTCAGAACCCTCTGGAGGCTGTTCCCCTGATTACATAACACACAGGCACATGGAGAAAAGTGTCAAAAATCGAACAAACTGCTAAGCAGTAATCTTCTTTGATTCTAATGAAGCATTTAATCACAATAGACATGCAAACACAAGTTCAAAAAGAAAGAAGCAAATAGTTTAGAATAATCTATTCCTCAGAACATTGCCATTTACAGGAATTAGGTGCAACTTGATTCTTGGGTACCCAGGCCCAACCAATCAATTCAGGTTGGTTAGGTTTGGTCCTCAACTAATTTGCTTTTCTTATGAGTACAAATGTTTTGGACCAAATCCACAAGGAACTCTATACTTCTTCAAGTATTACGCACTATCTTTTGTCCTTTCCTCTGTCACCATCTTTTTTCCCAATACGACAGTATGTTCAACTACTTTCCTTTAAGCAAAAGGAGACTGACCTAAGGAACTGAACAGAACCCAACAGACTGGAAGATATTTGGTCTGCTTTGCTTTAACTCCATAAACAATTTCAACCGATTTCGTTCAATTTTTATTTTTCTGGAACCTGACCAAACCAAATCCAAGTTGCACACGCCTAATGGGAATGCAAGACCATAATGCAGAGATAACTGACGTGGAAAAAAATGCACCGGAAGGCTTTAAATCTTACAGTTGGAAGGACATTTAAGGAAAGCACGGAGAAATCTAAGTCATTATCAGATACATCTGTAGTGCTTACCAGTACTAAATGTAACACTACTCTATGAAGATGAAATGATGGAACTAATGAGGTCCATTTTCAGATATTCCTGCACTTGATAAGACAGCTGCAATAGAGCTTTGTTCTTTCCACTGCTAGCAAACTTAGCATTAAAGTTATGTTCTTTCATCTGCTAAAAAATTAGCAATGAATATGATCATACATCTGCAAGCAAAACATGCATATAGCCTTTTTTTTTAATAACCAAAGGACAACAGGACTTCCAAATTTTATAAGAAAACCTTCACTTATGGCTGAAGATATGATCAATGTCTGATGGAACAACATCATACCTAAGTCAATCATTTTAATAAAACCGCTCTCCTATCCCTTACCAAAAGCACAAATCAGTAGCCCACAAAAACAAATAAAAATCGTCTTGATCGAGAAAAACAGACCCAATCAACTTCCTCAGCAACCATACCCCAGCAGTCATTTTCCCAATTAACATCTGTACTGACATAATTAGCAAAACCCTATTACAGGGAAAAAAAGAAGACAATGCAGGTATTTACAGTAAGAAACCAATAAGCATGCATCACATATCCGAGACATTAAGTAAGGTATATCAATCTTACCTTTTTCCCACACTCGTATGCTTGATCCAAAAGAAAAGAGTACTCCAAGTCCTCACAACACTTTTGAAGGGTTGATATTGGCTCATTAAAGTACACAGGGAGACAAACACGTGTGAGGTCTTTTCCCACATTGTCTTTGATCATAGACCAGAGACTAACCCCTTTCTCCTTCTCCACTGGTTCAGGAAGCTGTTTCCGCCTTTCAAAGTCCATACCTTTGGATTTCTGACCTTTCTCCTGAGTCAGCATTTTCCCCACATCAGAATGACTCTCAGCTTCTCTATAATTATCCAGAAGATTTGAAACTATTTTTATAGACCCACAACTACCAGTGGGTTCCATAAAATACTCCTCTGTGTCATGAAAGGACATATCATCTCCATCGGACGCTTCCTCAAGCTCTTGTTTTTCAATATCATCGGATGATTCAGTCGTGCTGCATTCTATAAATTACAGTGTCAAGAAATATGTAGACATGCTAAGACAGGAAAAAATAAACCCATATATTGGAGCTCATGGACCACAGGGGTTTCAACACATTCTCCATGCAATTTCCGCAAATGAAAATGACTTAATCAAGGTCATAAGAATTATCAAAAACTGAATTTTAAAGCCTAAATATCCAGACAAAATGAAATTTCAAGAGGGGAGAAGATCAATCTTCGGATTAGTTTTAGCCTTGACAATAGAAATACAAATACACCAATTGTTGCTCCCATTGGCCATTTCCCTTTAACAAGTCAAGGCCAAAGTTAAAAAACCCACAAGTAAACATGCAATATTTTTTGTTAAAGAAGAGGGAGAATATACAGAGTGCTGCATCAAAGAGCAATCAAATTCCATATAGACCATTAGTGACTCAAAATTCAAACATTTGAAATGATAAATTGGCATAGATATTAAGTAATAGATGGAGAAACTCAATAAAGATTATCTACTATGAATAAAGGCTATTTCAAAAACGATCGAACATAGCTCTAATTTGAAGGACATATATGTAAACGTTATCTACTATGTACAGGTAGAACTTGCTACCATACAGACAAAAGAAGAAGTGAACAATTTTGTGTACTCACGAAATTCACCAGGCAAACTTCGTTCAAAAGCGTACAAGAGAAGTATATGGTTCACGTGAAATGCTGTCAAAATCTAAATAGAATTTTAGCTAAAATCCAATCTTCGACAGAACTATTTGAATTGCATTATGAAATATTGTTCCAATTCCCAGTTCTTGATCATGATGATCCACATATAGGTTCATTTAATCTGTTTACTCAACAATGGACAAGTTTCTAGTTGGCACATAATACCAAACTTAGATCCAGTTAACATGTTTGAAAAGAATTACAAAATTAAACGTGAGAAATGTATCATATATACCACTATATTTTCCACGCCCTAAACCAGAAAACTCATGCTTGGTCAGTTGATATTCACCATCATGGTCTCCAGATGTCTCAGCCTCAATATTAGCTGCCTGCATACATGCAAAGCAAAAATTATAGATAAGCCGGCTAATTCTACAACTAGTATGTACTTAGTAAGAATTGTTTGAATGATTCATCCAAAATGCAGGTTCTTGTTTCAAAAAAATAAATTAAAAGATTTTCCAAGTATCAGGGAACAAGACTACAATAGGGAATCAAGCTAATTGTAGGAAACATATGTTCACCTCATAGAACGTATGCGTAGAATATTTAGCCTATATTAATGCAGGTTCTTGTTTCATAAAAAAGGATTCAGACCTTTGGTAATACCCTCTATACACGACCATAAGTTGGAGGGTTCCCCCCCCCCCCCCCAACAAAAAAAACAGTGAAGAACCATACCAATAAAACGAAAACGGCTGGCATAAAGATGTCGAGATGAGTGACCTGGGAAAGGCCGCCTCTCTCGGCCGGAATAAAGATATCGAGTCAAGTAAATGGAATGAGGATATGATTATTGCAGACTGAAAAGGTTTCAGATACTAGAAAGGAAAATACAACTGATTAAAATGGTTGGAAGAACCGGGATGGCACTATAACGAACACTTCCTATCACCAAATTACTAAATGCATAGGAGAAAATCATGGACTACGAAAGGATGCAAGGCACGGTGTCCCAGAACTTATCAAGATGTGGCCCTCAATGAAATCACTCAATAGGACCAAGTTGTGACACGAGGGACTGGTTGTAAGTTAGCATTAATCCACTTTCATGCAATACAAGAGCCACCAAGAATTAGTACTTATACAATACTCCTCAAGTTCGCACCACAAAGTAACAAACATTGCAATCACTTTTTTACCTCTAGCTGCCTCAAAGTGTCAAGCAAATGGGATCGTTCTTCACAAAGAACTTTAAGTTGTCCTTGTACTTCAGAGAATTCTGAAAGCATGATCTGCTCGCAATCCTTTACAAGATTCTCGTTTATTCCTTCGCCAAGTAAGCGTTCTTTAAGTTTTTCGGTCGATATAGATACTTCATTTGGTACCAGGGTCAGATTGTCATGCAGTGGTCTAAGTGGAAATAGGCTCCTAGTTGAGACCAACGCTTGAATCCAAGCCACGCGATCTGTCTTTGAATCAGTTCTCAGATGAAGGGTCTTTGTAGCAGTAAATATGTAAAATCGCCGATCATCAGACTTGCTCTCCCGGAAGGATGAGATCTGTTAAAAAAGATTTCAAAAGAATGTCGTTAATTTAATAACAGAGAAGGGGAGCCAGCGTATTAATCATGATAGTAAAACGTCTCCTAAATTAGCATAAATTTTGTAAAAAAAGATCGAATTTATTGAATAAATGTCTAGGATAATTATCCAACAGTTATGAATACTTCAGATGATGTAAGTTAACAGTCGGCCCAATACATGCAGCAATTGAAGACACAGCAAGACGAGACACAGTTCACCTACGAACCAGAAAACTGCCCAAGTGGTAGCTCACACCACCAGGAGGAATATTTTGGCCACACCGTCATGTACTCTCAACCCAAAATATCAGCCAAACCCTGAAGAAGAGTGAAACCCAACCGAGTGGCCACACAAGATGGAATGAACAAGAGGTGGGGTCATCCAGCTAGTATAGGCTGTTACGATGAGATTATGCCTAACCTACAAAGTGTCCTGTATCATTTTGTCGCTGCTAAACACTGGTGGTAGCACGGTGTCTCGCACCTTTTCAATATTCAACTGAGTGAGACCCAACCGAAAGGTCTCTCAAACCAGACCCATGCCTCAAAGACCCCACATTTTCCCTTCTTTTTCTTTCTTTTTTTAATATCCCCCAAACCAGAACCATGCCTCAAATATCAAGTAGCTTAAAATAGACTTAAAAGCAACCGCTAAACACTCAACCCACTTAACCCCCAAATAAGTCAAAGCAAACGAAGTTAGCAAACACCCAAAAGAAAGAAAGAAACAACAACCCCCTTCAATATTGTGCCGAAAATAATCTCTGCTGTCTGACCACTGCAACGTTCTATCTTTCCTGTTTTTGATTAAATAAAAGCTTCACGTCTTTCCTTTAGCTGTTAGTATAATACTTTGAGATCAAAGAGTCTTGTGGCATCCCGAGAAGGAAATCAAACAAATAGAATCAACTTCCTACCCTATAGTGAAGAAACGGTATCATAAGCTTTTTTTAACGAGCATGAGATGGCACTGTGAAGGAATGTGATAATCAGAGACCGAAAGAGTGTTATAAGAAAAAGGCCAAGATCAAAGGAAGGATTCGAAGGGACATATAGCGCTCAAATCCAACCAATGCCCCGATCGATCACTGATGTGACCAGAGGGGAATACCTAGGCCTATAACGTAGCCTATCATGAACTTCTCTCACCACCTGCTGATGTGACCCACTATTCAGTGACAACCAGTTAAACTGAGAGAAAGTTAAAAAATTGAAATTGAAATCACAAGCCCACGAAGGGAGAAAGTGCCAGAACCTCTGGTTCATACACTTCTCGCTCGGATACCTAAACTTTCTTTTACTCAGCCTTGGGAATCCACGCCAGAGGAAAAAAAAATCTTCAGAGAGAGAAGATTGGTAAACCTCTTGGTCATCTTTGGGATGACATTTTTGCCTATAATGGAAATCTTTTTGTGCAACGCAATAACCAAAACGCAGCGATCCACGATGCACAAACTCCGTTGTTATACCTTGAGATGGACAATGCCAACGGTTTTCTGGTGCTTCCGTCTCCCACTGTCCATCCTCGAAAGCCGATTAGCGGAGATGTCTCCGATCAGCTTGACGTCATCGGTCGTCTGCGTCAGGATGTTGAGATTCTCCGGGCGCCGGATTTTGGCGTAGGACAATATGCCGTTCCTCAAAAGGAACCACCTGGATCTCCATCCTTTCCCGTAATTGGTCCACTTGTAGAGGACGCCGGCGACCGTGCCCTCAGATCGTCCCGCATTGCTGTCAGATCCGCCGGAAATCGCCACCAGACTCGCCGGCAAGCTCCTGGTCCTAGACAGCGAGGACGCTGCGGCCTCCGCCGATCCGTCCCCAAAACTTCCGCATGGACTCTCCAGCGAGATACAGCAGAGAGGGTGCAATTCTTTCACTCGCATTTTTTTCTTTTGTAGAATGCAACAAATCCGCCCTTCAAATCCAATTTTCCATTGCAGAAGACAAAAGAGAAACCAGGAGTGAAGCGCAGCTTAAGAGCTATCTGGCTAGAAAGGGCTGCGTGGAAAGAGCGAGAGAGAGAGAGAGAAGGTGGACCTAGGGGGAGCGAGCTGAGCTCTGAAACTGAGAGAGATTTTGGGGGAAGAGACTGAAGTTGAAGCGCTTTGTAGCTTCAATTGACGGCAAAGTCGTTGCAGTGACAATCGTATTATATAAGATCTCTTTAAAGGGAGTATATATAGATATGAGAATCAAAACTACAAGTATGACAGAGTCAGAGAGAGAGAGTGTGTGTGATATATGGCAATGGAAGGAGAGGTCTCAGGAGCAGTTGGTAATAAACGCGGTGGCAGAATGGTAATTAAATGCTGTTGAATCACAGTTCCAAGTTGACGACGACTCGTTCATCATTTTGCATCGTTTTGCTTTGGAAGAAAGTGACCCGGAGAAAGAGAAGGACAGAGAGAGAGAGAGAGAAAGGGAGAGACAGGTCAGAGGAGGGGATTTATTTCTCGTGAGTGATTGGTTTTTAATCCAAAAAAAGTCGGGTACGGTGAGTTTGAACGTAGCCGATGTACGCAGCTGAGCGATGTAATCAATGAATGCCATGCCAATGAGCTATGGCTCAGTTGGCACGTCCTGCTCTTAGCAGAGTCCCGAACTGGAGTTCGATTTTTTCCATCTTCTTCTCCGGCAGGTTTAGGCCTTGCATTGCTTAAAAAATAAATAAAAAATTAATGAATGCCATTTAATGCGTAATATAAACCAAAATTGTCTAGATTTTGTATTAAATATCCTAAAATCCTAATCAATTTTTTCTTATTTAAAGCTAATTCTTATACAATTATGTTCACATCTTTTAATTATATTGGACGAGGAATAATATATTGTTTTGACAAAAAAATAGATTACAAAATCCCTTTGATTTTAGGATGCCAACAGGCAACAATCATTATAACAAGTATTCAATATTAATGTGTGACAATTTTTAACTTTCAACATATTAATACAATTTCATTTGAAAATATAATCTGTACGTGAAGTTCCCATACTTATGAATACAATACAATTGTCCACAAAGGTAATCGATTGACATTGCTCTGTTTTTATTTTCCAGGTAGACCGCTGCATTCTTATCTACAGTATTTTGCTCTCCTACATGCCCAACTTTACCTTTTATGACCTTATATAGATCTAATTTGTGACAAAATTCTCCATAATTGTGTATTCTAAATTTACCGTACAATTTAAAAAAAAAAGATGTAAAATGATAGAAGATCTATTCAACCAACTCAGACTGCGTTTGCACCAAATATTTCATCTAACTCCCAATAAAATATTACAATATAATTTATCTCCCATAAAAAAATATAAAAAAATTACCTCTCTTCACTTTTTACTAAACTCAATACCAAAAATTTTACAACACAAACATAACCTCAGTATAATATGACTCAGTGAGTTTCTAAGATTGTGTTTGTGTTGAAAATTTTTTTGTATTAGGTTTTGTATTGGTATTGAGTTTAGTGAAAAAGTGAAGAGATAGATAATTTTTTATATTTTTGTATAAGAAAGATATTATATTATAATATTTTATTATAAGTTGATAAAAAATATATATTTTTGGTGCAAACCCACCTGACTCGAATAGTCGAATGCACAGCGCGCCGAGTAATGTCAGTATGAACGAATTTTTCAAAGTCGCAGGAGTAGCATTTTCGCCAATGGTTCAGCGGGAAAGGGCCAAAAGTAGGAGGTGAAGAAATCTCTGACACGTGTTAGCAACAGATGGAACAACAAGAATAAATTGTCTGCTACGTGCGCACATGTGGCTCGGCCTTCCACTCCCCACGCTTCCCAGTTTCCACAACACTTTTTTTTTCCCTCGAGATCTCCTATTGCGTACTAGGTAAGAATGGCGCGTGGGGTCTACTACGGATGAACGACGTCTACCATGCATGCAACTCACGAAAAACTCAGAAAAAAATGATTTCTTTATCCTGTTTAAATTCTTTCTACTCTTTTTGAAGAAAAGTGGTAGAAAAATCATTTACTTATTTAATGAATAAGTAATCTCAACGTGGAAAATTTATAAATCGGTGAAATTTGGAATCTTGAATTGATCGGTTTTTATTATTAATTTTTTCTTATATATTCAAGTAAATTGGGACAATATATATTCTTACAGAATTGGTCAGAATGCTCAAGATTTAGAGCTTAAGGACATGTTAATTTGACTAAAAATTTATAGAATTTGAATCTAACTTTTTAAATTTATACTCCTAATATTACTCTTACACGCATACCAATGCAACTTAATATTACCTTTTTTTACACATATCAATACAACATTTTCAGGCATATCAATAAAGCTCAAATATCACCTAAATATTCACACTTTTTAAAATTTAACAAATTTTCTCAAAACGAACATGCCCTAAGAGTTTGCTCTTCTTGAGATTTCAAGTTCAAATCTCCCCAAGTACAAACAAAGTTCATACTGTATCGGTTTAGAATTTACGGATTCGTTAGTTAGGTGGGTTCACTCTTGTAAGTCAAATTGAACTTCTCTTCATTATCTAAAAAATTGGAATAATATACTATATATGTATTTTGCTGTAATAATTATGTACCTGCTAGTCTCGTCCCTTCGTTCTAGAGAGAGAGTCTCTTCTCTCTCTCTAGAACTTTCTCCCCTTGCCTAAACAAAACCTCTCCCCCTTCTCCTGGTCTGGAGAGGAGCTCCGGCTCCTCCCCCCTTTTTCTTTCTTCCGGCCACGCTTCTGGTGGCCGGCGGCTGTCTTTGTTGTTTCTTTTTCGGCTTGGTTTTGTCTCCTTGGTTTGGCGGTTAGATCCCGGTCTCTCCGGTGCTCTTCAGTGTGCACGACATCCATGACGGGTTTTATCTCTTTCCGGCGCTCAGATTTGTCCAGGAGCGGTGGCCGTTTGTCGGCGCGTGAGCTCTCACGCGCCGGAGCTCTCTTGCCTCCCTCTTGGCTGTCTCGGGTGTTTTTCGGCGGTTTTGTGCCGCACCGCCATGTTTTGCCCCCCCAGGCGATCCTTTCTGCCTTGGTCCGGCCTGCTTCTGCCGGCGCGTGTGGGCCACGCGCTACCTTGTGCTCGTGTGTCACCTGTCCGCGCAACGTTTTTGCTTTGTGCCGCCTCTGGTCGGTTCGTTTGGCCCGCTCCCCGCCTCTGCCTCCTCTCCCCGTTTGGCGGTCAGCTCTGGTCAGTTATGCCAGGTGGCTCTCCTAGCCGCCGCCGTTTTGTGCCGCCCGACGTTGCCTCCTCTCCTCCTCCCCCTAGTGCAGTCAGTCTTTGCGTGATTATTACTTCGAAGGAGTCGGATTGCTGCGATGTGCGCCATTCTTTTTGCGGAAGCCGCCACCGTCTTGTGCGGTGGTTGTGTTGTGTTCCGGCCCTTGTGGCCGGTTTGTGTTTGGTTTGTGTGTTGTTCTGTGTTGTGGACCCTTGTGGTCGGTTGCTTCTGGGGTTTGTATTACGGCCCTTGTGGTTGTCGGTGGTTCCGACATTGTAGTCCGGCTTGGCTTTTGGATCGTTGGATACGCTTTCTTGTAGGGCCTTTAGGTCTGATTAGGTCTTTCGCTGGCCTTCGTGTTGTTTTTATGTTTTGTACTGGCTGTATCTTTCTCGATTTTTAATATATTAGTTATGTTGCGTAGAAAAAAAATTATGTATCTGCTGTGAGCGATTGTAGAAAAATATCTGTACTGTGCGATCTTTCATGGCTTCAGTCTGAAAATGCATATACTCCTGCAACTTACATACAAACACTTGCACAGCCTCGAGAGAGCGCGTGGATCTAGAATCTGCTTCTGGACGTTCACTACGAGGATGGATGTTCGAGGAAATTGAAGCGCAGGCTTGGAGTATACCTCTCGGCCGTACGTGGTCCGTCGATCGTCTCTCCGAACCATGCTCTTGTGACGTTAATCTCGGCGCAGGCCTAAAATGCATGCCTTAGAATTGCAGATCTCGACAGCCCCATAAAAGATTTTATTAATTAATTGCCATTACTTATTCGAATTCCTAAATATGGACGCAACTTAAAGCACAAGTGATTTGTACATAGGGATCCGGTAGGTTAGTTTTCTATACGACGTTCAGAGAATCGTTTATATGCTGTAAAACTTGTTTATTTAAGGGGCATTCTTGAAGTTGTAATTGTTTGGAGGGATTCACATGATTGTCCTTGTGACGCTCATGATTCTCAAAATGGGGGACACTTGGTTGTTCACTTGTTCTTTAGCTTGTTACGTCCAAAGAGACATGCAGCAGCTAGCTGGTCCAACTTATTTTGCTCCGTCGGCTTCTTATATATATGACGATTGGGCTGGAAAGATATGCATGTATGTATATCACGGACGAGGATATATATGTAGATCCTTAAATATAGATGGACCCAGTACTAATAAAGAGGGACTGAGATCTTAGTGGAAAAGGGCAAAAGACATTTATAAAAATGTACGATCAATAAAAAAAGAAGTTCAGGATCTCAATCTGTTCAATCTCTTCTATGGAGTATGGAGGATATACCTTTCATATGCTAAAGTGGCAAAAGTGATCTAATTATCCCTCCACGTGAGAGGCAATAGAAGAGGATGACATCCACATGGCGATGCTTTAGCTGGGGAGAAACCAAGCAATATTCCAGCGATGCTCTGTATTATATATGCTGCGGCTACGGCTTCGTATCGGTTTTGAGAATGTTACTAAGAAAAAATAATTTATAGGTGTGTCTTATGGGTTTGGCCTTCTCATAGTAGGTATGATTGCAAGAGGGCCCTCAATTACAAAAGCACACATTTAACAATGAGGGACACTAAGACCACCGCAAATTCTAGGTGTTACAAAAGTAAAATATTGTATAAGAAAAAAAATTGCGGTAGAAAGAGATGCCGGGAAACAGCGGGAAAGATGCTCGTTAGAAGTTATTGGAACATCCTCGGAGTAATGCTGTACAAGGATGTTGAAAGTAGTCGGATAGATGTCGAATGGAATGTCGGAAAGTCCGAGAGAAGATACTGGACAAGAGCATTGCAAGTCCCTAAAGAGGATGTGGAAATTTGTTAGAATGATGTCAGGCACTTGAAGGTCCAAGAAAAGACAAACAAAATTCGGTCATAATATTGTCGAAAATGCCTATAAACCATAACCGAAACTAAGCTAGGTCGAATTAATTAGCTAGGCCTGGACTTGAACTAGCGTAACGCCCCGTGCTGATACTTACCCCCTCGACTCGCATATAGGAATCGCATGCACAAATTTCAGGGATTACTGCACGATAAAAACTCTTCAGATTGTCCAACGCCCTCGAAATTAATTAGCGGAAATCTTGATTTAAAAGGTTACTTGTTAAAAAAGGTTGTAAGTCGATCTAGAAACTTAAACAAAGGAAGTGTAATTGCACAAAATATTAAAAATCGGTATATTTGCACTTTACTAATGAAAACCTTAGTCGGTTAACGATTAAAACAAAAAATTGCAAAAATCGTAAAAAGTATCGTATCGTAATAATATGCACTTATTTAGAACAATATCATTAATGAATTAGGTTGAAAACATATTGGTATTGTAGAAGATTAAAACGTAATTAAAGAAATAAATAGACCTTGTAGCAAGGAATCAACATAAAGAAATATACATTTTCCTTTAAACGAACACGGTTTGGTACAAAACAAAAGTCCTCCAGGAGAATTACAAAAGAATAGTCATGGGTTATACAAAAATGTAAGCTCCCTATAGCTCACCTAGCCTGTACAATCGTATTTCAAATGATCAAAGACAGTTTTGAAACACTACCATCAAAAGAAAATAAAAGAAACAACGAAAAGGGGATAGAAAAACAGACTCTGTATCTAGAATTTCTTCGACCTTTAAATAATCCAACATCCTGCTTAACAATAAAAAGGCAAACAAAAAAACAAAAAATGGGTGAGTCCTACTGACTCAGGAAGGTCGAGGAATGGGGCATGCTCATACAAATATAACTCATGCTTCGAAATAAATTGCATAAAGACAACGATCCAAGTCATAAATGACATAGAAACAGTAGAGAGAATGCATGCAATGCATTGGAAATGCATTCGCTCATCATATGGTTTCTTGAGGCATTCTCGATGTCTCCTCTATTCAACCCCAAAGTCGGGTTGTGCGTCTCTCCTCTCCTCGTGGGACTGTTACGTTCAACCTACACCAGAACCTTTAAAAACGATGTCATAGCGTCCAGAAGGAGCTCACCCATTCCCTGTAGTGGAGGGTTGCACTCTCCTAACATGTGCCCGGTACAGTCACTCTTCCTTCGGGAATCACCTCGCAGGCTTGGGGGTTCCCTCACATTTTTTTCCTCTTATGAAGTGAATGTAATTTAATGCACGAATATCATTTGTATGCAATGTATACATCTCAAACATCTCATGATATGATTTGAAAATATAAACCAATAAAGTACATGTAATTTCAATGCTTGAATAATCAAAATGCAAATTTCAGAAATTAGATCCTCAAACTAAATTTAAAATACATAATCAAATTCTATGTCACATGGTTTCAAATTATTACACCTTTTTCCATAAATAAAGAATTAAATAAAAACACATCTATTAATCATTTAATTCATCAAATACCACAAGAAAACACCAGATCATCATTAAGAATCAAACATCTTTAAAAGTCATTCCTTTCCATTTATTTCCATTGTCTTAGAACACATCTCATGCACGTGTTTCCTTTTCGTTTCCTTGTCAATCCATGGTCTTTCTACTCATTTTAAGCATTCTTAGGGCACTGTCATAACCCCTTTCACCATTGAGAATCATTTACAAGCTCTTATCATCATCAAATCCACATTCAACATGCAAGTATTAAATATGAAAGATCAAGGTTCCATGTTTAGGCAGTGGCATTTTTGGCCATCATTTTTATAATACTAATGAAAGAATTAAACATGAAATTAATAAGTAAATATTAATCATGTCCAAATGAAGGCTTTTTGGGCCTCTTTAGACCCTACTGGGCATATCCCTAAAGTTTCAAAGTGTTCTGTGCTTGTTTAGTGTTAACGGGCATAAAGTCCATTTAGGCCGCTAAACGACCTTTGTGATTTGAGCCCATAATTCTACTCAGTTTGGACTCAAATTTTGTATTTCCCATATATTTTTCATGCTCTACACAACCAATAATTATTTTCACCGTTTGGAACTTTTTACTCTAACGTTTTGTGTGAAATGTCAAAACTGCCCTTAGAGACCTCTAGGGGCCTTTTTGACCTTTCCCGACCTCCGATTGAGCTAAAATTTTTACAAGAGCATCCTGAACACTCATACAACCTATATGGAAATTTTCATGCAAATATTAAAAAGTAATCTTAGGGTCGTTTTGGACAGCAAGCTTATTTCACTTAAAAACTCTAAAACAACTATTTGCATATTAAATCAAGTATCCATATGCCTTAAGTCATGTGATCCAATCGTCCTACTTAATTCAATAACGTCACAACACTCATTTGATGACAAAATAGTAAGAAAATCGCATGCATTAGTTCATACAACTTCAAAATCATTATAAAAACCATGCATGTGATGATTTAGCCCTACTTCACCATCTTTAAGCTCTTTGGCTTCTTTTACTTGGTTTTGATTTGTCATTTCTTCAATATAGCCCCTTCCATTTCTTTCGTCCAACATTAATAACTCTTCTTCATAATATTTGTAACAAATGCATGTAAAACATATCATAAAAGCAAAACAACATGTCATACATTCAACAATAATCAACGCTAACCCGTGGCTCCTTGGCCTTCAAAAGTGTATGTTTTGGCCACTGATGTACTCTATTGGTTATATCATATAAACACAACACCTTTCTCAAGCAATATTCATGAGGAAAACATGATCCATTTCAACATGCAAATATTTTCTACAGTAGATCTCATGTTCCTTCTCATTTCTAAACTATTTCATTTTGCATCAAGCAACTAAATCACAAAATTACTTCAATCAGCAACTAAAACGCATGGTAAACATTTATTTTCCTAACACAAATGCCTAAACTACCCCTTACAAAAGAACCAAGACCTAACCCTTACTTGGTGATTTCCGGGTGGACTTGAAACTCTCCTTCTCTTTCTTTTCTTCTTCTCTTTGGCCGACTGGTCCCTCCTCTCTCTCAACTCACTTGGTTGGCAAACACACACACCCAAAGACACTATGTTGCACGGCTTGGTTGGTTTTTCATGAAACCAACCAAGCCATCATTTGATCCAAAGGAGGTGCAAGAAGCAAACTCCTTAGATGGCTTATTTGGGCGGCAAGGGGCAGGAGAAGCCAATTGACACACTCCCCCTTTTCTGGGTAATCATTCAAAGATAATCCTGCACAATCTCACTCAATGCATGCCGATTGACCTTGAATTTCACTGCATTATGCAAGCTAAATGCACAAGGAAATTAGACAAGAGAATGAGACAAGGAAATGAGACAAAACTCAAGGGTTTAGGAGATTTTGTCGTGTGACCAGGCTTGTCCCCGATCATCCCGGGCATACAGGCATGTGCCTGGAGATTAGCTGGGTATACCGAGCTTTTCAGACTTGTCCCCGGTCACTCTGGGCATACATGCATGCGTCTGTGGTAAGTCGGGCATACAGTCCTTCGAGTCTATACCCTGGTTATCCCGGGCATACTGGCTTCGCGTCTCCCCTGCCTTACCAGGGTACCCAGGTCTCCACGTCACCCTTCTTAAACCGTACACGTTCTATAGTTGAAATTAACTTAAATAGTTGAAATTAAGGAGGGGTATTACAGCTAGCCTGAGACTAGGCCGAATTGGGCCTAAACTGCAAGAACAAAATGGTTGAAATACCTTTAGTCTATAAACTTACATCTACTGTAAGAAGGTATTGTTCATGGAACACACTTATATACTCATTATTGTATGGATGAAATTACAAGAGGGTTTTATAATCCCTCGATTACAATAGCTACGTTACTTGAAAAATTTGTGAGGTTGAGCTAATCTATCAATAAAAAGCTTACTTGAATGCAAATGGATTGTGAATTGGACGGCGACACAAAGAATCGATTCTGTGCTTCAATCTAAAAGCAATAGCTAGCTAGGAGAGAATTCAAGACAAAAAAAAAAAAAGTAAAGAAGCAACAAGCCAGCAAATTATAAGTCGCAAACACTCACCCCCTACCAATAATGGTGTCACCTCTTTGTGAGACCAACTTTATTTGGGTTATCTTGTAGCCATGTGTATGTATTAATTAAGACTCATTTTAATAGCCTTCGTCGAGTGGCTCCCCACAGAAGCTTAAGATAGTCCCAATCACGAGTCGCTTTTGAGCAGACATTATATCGAAAAGGCCAAGTTAGTTTGTTAAGTGTCCCAAAGGAGCGTGAAAATCTCACTTGGCATCTTAATTAATAAGCCCCCATTCTTCATGCCCTGCTTCCATTTCTTTACTCTACTTTGTCAATTAGTATTTAGTATTTCGTGTCGTTCTTTTGGAAGCCACTTGCACTGATTGAAGATGGAAATAATCCTTGTTTTATTCTATCGTCTTCTACAAATAGGATAAAATAATGAGCTGAATGGCCTGAATTGCGAAACTTGTGGAGGGGTGGTTTTGTGGTTGATAGGGCGTAGGGATCCACATGGTCCTCACGTGTTAAAAGAGAGGATCGGACGCCTTAACAATAGGGTACTGGAATTCATGTGATGTGATGTGATGTCACCATAGTCTTCTCTGATCTGGCTCCCCTCCCCTCCCCACCTCCCCCACCGCCCCCACTGAGCAACGCAAGCTGGCATAATGTACGCGGTAGAACCAGCTTTGTGCCGAGGGCCTTGTAGCGAACTATTTAAGTTAAAGAAGTACGCATTGAATGAGATAGTTACGGACGAATAGTTTCCAATGTAAAACGCGTTGTTACCAGAAAAATTGGGAAGATATACATCAAACATACAGTACAGTCTCGCAAGAGTTAGATGTTGAAAGTTACTGGATTGGATATCATGAGCTTTAGGCATATGATCGATGCTCATGTCTACAGGAACAAGAGCAAATCTGATAATTTGGTTTGTAAATTAGTTTTGATAATTTGGTCAATTTTATATTTGCTACATATATGTGAGCATTCAAAAAGTAGTGGAGTGATAATAATGTCTCGGGTTATAATTGTATTCAGGGTATCATCCAAATGAGAATCAGCTTTTGTTTGTACAATTAGGGGCACCTAGTCTGAGAGCATCATTCCCTAGTTATATGTGTTAGAATTATGTGACTTCGATAACCAAATAATTAATTAAGTCCTAATATCTCATATGGAATATAGTTTGGTGGAAGAAATTAATTGTATGTAAAGGGGCATATATTTGCAATAATCTCAAATTTCATGGATCAATTACAATATGTTGGTGGACTTGATTGTAATTAGTAGAGGCCCTAATTTATTAAAAGAAGATACGACCGAAATTTGAGATCCTATCCTATGTCTCATGCTCTCTCTAGTGTTTCACAAGGCCTATAAATATAACTTTTATATTCAAGAGGTTGGCCAACATAATCTATCTGAGTTGCTGTTCTGAATTGCTGGAGTTTTGGATTGGATCGTAAAACGACTTGAGGTTTGTAGATTCCTGAATTTCTGTATCAGGTAGAAATCGAATATGTAATTGTAATTATAATCCTGATTAATATTTTGTTGAAAATATATTATTTGTTTTAGTTTAATTCCGCATAAACTATGATATGGGATAGTGAATTCTTCAGTAGTACGTAGCACTATTTGAAGGCTTCACGCATGATGTGTTGGGTACACCAAATTGATGCTACCAAGTAAGCAACTGATCATCACGACTAAAGCAGGAGACAAGAAATCGTACAACGATGGAGAGAATCAGGAATATGTAATCCTCCAAACGAAAGAAAGAAATCCGACTCACGTGGTTGTACTATACACGTCTGCACGGCCAGGGGTTTGTTTTCTTCTCTTTTCTATTACGCATTGTTTCTATGTCGGCAACCTGACTTAAAAAGGTCTGGATCTGATGAAATACACCCTGATTCCAGGAAGTTTAGCTGGGAAGATGGTAGGAATCTCAATATATATAGCTGCGTTTCCACCTAGCAGGAATTAGGTGATGGGTGTGCTGTAAAGATATCCCCACATATATACAAAATTACAATAGTCTCTGGCAGAAATTGGACCAGATCAGGACCTTAATATGGCGCCCAATAAGTAGAAATTTAAAGAGTAATATACATTACCTAACAGTTCGTACTCTACATGGTGCTCAAGCCTCATCTGTTCCAACTGTTTGATGCCTGTGTTCCTGCTGTGACGGCAGTCCTATATGATCGCCCATGTCCTCTGATCCTTCTGCTCCATTATTGAAGCGTGAACATTTTTCAGCTTTTCTCACGGTACTACGTTCTCAACTGCACATGCTTGCATTGTGGTACTTATGCCCAGCTTGAATCATTAACGTTGTTGATATATTTTCAAAGTTCAAAACCTAGATCACCATATTATTCAGACTTTTTCGAGGGGTTGGGCACCCGTTTATATGTAGCATGGCTTCCGTAGTACCCTTAACTACTCTTCCAACGTATACAGTTTGATGAATATTTGGAAGACAGTGAAAACAACGAATGATGGCGCGCAACCAGTGGGGCTGTAGGTTGACGGTCGGCAATCAAATCCATGTTTCCCAAGTACCAAAATCACCAATTTTCCTACTTCCGGACACCGAATTTCCAGTTGGGAAACAACTCATTGGAGCACTAGCTAGCATACCGCCCCCACAGCTGCTGCCTGCTCATCATGTCCTCAACGCATGGAGCACTATTTCTTGTATGCTCCCACTATCATATCAAACTCATATCATATCAAAATGTGTCTCACCAGCAACGCATGTGCCTGCCCATACTATCTTCCTTCCGAGGCAAATTTTCTCGAATGATTTGACTTAAATACAGGGCCATGTAGTATGATCTGGGAATTTCTGCCCTTCCTGGTTGTGAACTGTGAGAATCAATTTTTGCCATATGGAGTTGGCATGGCATGCCAATTATTAGCAATTGGAGGTCCATTCACATTTCACTCATCCAGGTTTTGTTATGATAGGTACACGTATATATGTACGTATTTACTGTGCATCTATACAGACTGGTGGCAAGCAGAAAAATAGCAGTACATATAGTTAATAGAACCAAAACAGTGGTTTCCGTAGTTAATTTTGTACAGTGCTTTAGATCATTGTCTACTCAGCTGCTAGCTTCCAATAATTGAAGGAAAATAGATGCGGCAAATAGCTGCAATAAAGCAAAAATAAAACCTGGGACTCTGAGCGACCAAAAAGGAATGAATAAAGCTCCCTTAACCCAAAATTTTCTCATCCAATAGTTCCTCCGGATAATTTTTAAGTGTAGAATTAATGTTAGTAGTATAAATTTAAAAAATTTGATTCAAATTCTAAAATTTGTAGCGGATGCACTAAATCTTTCAATTTTCCTCTGTATATCTGAAGACACTGTCATCTAAAAAAACTGAAGTTGCATGTGAAACTGGCTCTTTATCTGATTATCTTGGTATGCAGATTCTTGTGTTATGTGCAGATGTGTTGATTTAAACTACAGATTGGTTTTTTTTTATATAAGTTAAACTACAGATTGGTTGTTACATTAGGCAGCAGGCTTTTCACGTCCTTACCCCGATGTCTCAGATTTTCTGCCGAGGCTCTGCTCTGTCCATCCCTGTTTCTGTGTTTGGGTTACCTCCCGGGAGATGCTGTGTAGCCATTTGGATTTTTTTGGGCAAGTGTAGCCATTTGGATTTGAGATTATTTATAATATCACTTCTTTAGTGGACCAAAGAAAAACAATAATCAGAGAGATTCCACGTGAAAAGATCTGCAATCTTTTCTTCTTCTTTTTTCCCGAGGACAAGATTTGCAATCTGTTTTGGTTGCAACATTAAAGAAAGCGGCTTGAACTTCTAACCTAAAACCTCTCTCTCTCTCTGTAACTAGTGGGGTAAGATGACAGAGCCTCTAATGATACGCGCTGTCTTCGTCTACTCTAACTCTTCCAGCGTTTCTACGTGAATGGTGTCAGTTTCTCCTCTGAATTCCTCTGCCCAGGGTCTCGGGTTGTGGCTGTGATGAAATGGGTACACTGGTGAAATAGAAAGAAATATAAAAGCAGTGCCACTCAGCGTTTGCATTTGGATAGATGGGCCTGAGGTTTTCAGTCAGAAGACACCAAACGCCTGTCCAAAATCGCTTTTAAGGTTAACATAACGACTGCTTGCCATGACGTCCCACTAAAAATTAAAATGGTGCAGAAAAATCCAGTTACCTCACATGATTGAATCGTCGTTATGGGGCTGCAATCCCAAGCCACAGTAGGTACCGCTATGCGTTCATAATTTCTCAGAGCAGGCTTGCCAGCTCAAAAATTGTCCCCAGCTAGGACGACGCAATCAAGGTGGCTTGACCAGGTCAAATGTTAATTAGCTCAGGTTCTAGGCTTGGTCCATTCTGCAAGCACCAGAACTAGTTTCCTTCCCTCCAATTTTCCTTCAGAGTTGCTTTACTGACAGGTGGTATTATTTTTTATGTCGCAAACAGGGGAAGATTAGTTACGTACTGGGCATTTATCAAGATTTGGCTTGCCACTTGAACTAAACCATTTGAAATTTTAAATTACTTTCAAGCTTGAAATCAAGTTTCGAACTCAAAACCGCGCTAAACCCAGTATCTGAATGACTGGATTAGGCACTTTCTTCCGTTAAAAACTCGGGGACGCTTAAATCTTTGCAAGGCTTCAATGATTGCATGCTCCGATTAAAGCTGTTCTGTACTCCGAAAGAAGTTTGGATTAGTCCTGCAAGGAAAGCCGGCATTTCTGGATTCAAAATAGAAATCATGAACCACGTGTGTAAAGGGGCCCACAAATTGACAAGTTACAGATCCATTGTCCAACTACGGCCCACAGATTGAATGCTCCTCCACGGTGGGGGCCTAGCAGAAGTGGCTACGTAATATGCCTAAATTATCATACCCGAAGAGTACCCGAGGATAGATTTTGGAACACGCAAGGAAAAAATAATTACTTATGCTTGCATACATTTTTATATATGGTCCTTCCAATCACCTGATCGTAATAAAATCGTTAAGTGTCACTCTTACTATGTAATCACCGACTGCTAAAGACTAAGTGGACCTACTAAACACTGTACACACCGCGTCACCAAACACACCATATTACGCGGGGACTTCTTTTTTATGAGTTTTGAAACACCGAGTTATTTATCAAATACTTAAACTACAAGGATTATATAAGGATTTTACTTTGTTAAAATTGGCCACCTTAACCCCAAAGGGCTGGCCTGAGTGGTGAAGGCTTGGGACCTAAAGGTTTGCTCCCTCTCAGGTGCAAACAACTCCTTGGGGCCACTCTCTCAGCGAAATTGAACTTAACTGAAATGTGTAATTTGAGAGGGCTGCACGACCCAAAATTTGCCGTGGCGTTAAGCCCACCTCGTGAGTATACTGGGTCAGGTTCGTCCGAGTTCGGTGAACGTGGTTGGGTGCCCGGATTTCCCTCCGTCACCCAAAAAAAAATTAGCCTCCTAGCCAACTCGCCGTTACCTTTTCTAACGGAATAGATGACAGATGGATCATAGATAAAAAGGTAGGAAACTCAAGGACTTATTTGATGCTTTTTAAAGTATGAGTTATATAAGGATTTCACCCATTCTTTTTCCAGTACTGTCACATGTTCAACTTGCAAAGGCCATCATGCTGACCTTAGAAGGATGTCGTTTTCAGTAGCGAAGCCAAGTCAAAAGATCTGTCAATAAGGCAACATGCCTAATCAGATCAACCATATCACAACGCATAAAGCAGACATCTTGATAATGATCACCAACTTCTTTTTATGTCTTCCTTTAATTCTCTCTACCAACCTGTGTTAGCACAAACTTCAATTTAAGATCATCAAAAAGAAACACAAAATTAATACATCAAGCAAAAGTAATAAATCCATGAAACGTAGAACAGTTCCATTAAACTCAGGCAACCAATCTTTCATTCACAAAACTTTAAGACACTACTCGTAAAAGCAGCTGTACACTTCCTATGATTTTACAGGAGAGGATTAACTCTCAGCATTCCCTGGCATTTTCCTTCCAATTATTTTCCGACAGTGAAGCAAAGTAAGTTGAATGGCCAACCAAACCTGGCAAAGCACAGAAATAATAGATGACTGATCAATTAATCAATCCCAATGCAATCCCTGAGTGAAAAAGGGGGCCTAAAACCTTAAAGACAGGAGCACCGTACTGCCTTGGTGTCAGCAATATGTCTACGAAAGAAGACCAACTCACTGCAGCAGATAAGCACATGGTATAGAGTAAGCAGCTCTGGCTAGAAACCATTCTAGATGTTTTGCAATCCATGCTCCGTTAGGATTCCATTACAATTTAAAAAGATATAGACACAACAGTTAAACTTTACTATAGGACCCATACTATCCAGAATTTTATATGGACGCATGAGAGAATAGGATCCATCATTTATGTCTATTTCTGAATTGCACCGCGCAATCCGTACATAAAATTGTAGAGAATATCAATCCATATTTTGTTTATATATTCAAAGAAAAGCTATTAGAGAGAGTAAGATCCACCTATTATATCTATTTCTGAATTTCACAGTGCAATCCAAGCAGGAAATAGTAGATCCAAACAGGAAATCATAGAGAATCTCACTCCTTGTATATTCAAAGAAAAGCTCCAATCAACCATCACTTTCTGACTTGTGTTGTCCTTCAGACGTAAGCTTTTTGTTCATATATCCGAACAAGACTGAATCTGTAACCTCAACCTTCACCCCATCAAGGAAAAGATTAACTACTACAAAATGACGCGTGTTTGTACAAAATCATACAGCTAACTTTTGTCATTATAGTTTGAGTCCTATAAAATGTGGATATACAGTGTGGACGACCTATGCAGGGAAAAACCAGGTGCAAATTAAACAGAAAAACAAAGAATCAATTGATCCCGGTTGCACAAGTAGGGAAATGCTACCCAGAGAGGCCACAAATCATTCCAGAGCTTGATTGGAAAGACGTTCTGCAGACTATAGTACGGGCCCAGCAAAGCCTAAGATGTTAGTTTCGTTGGGCTGCGGACAAGTAGACCCTGGACCAGCTTATCCCAAGCCCAACCAGAAATTCTAAATATGAAATATGATGTCCTCCTCACAAAAATATGGTTATTTTCTTGTTTCCACTTTCATCTTTGGATGCTCTGTTAATTGGCCGCATGAGGAGAGTTCTGTCAAGTCAGGGAAAAGCTAAACTTCAGATCAATCATTGTGCAGCTGCTGCTCTGGTACCAAATCTAAGCAGGTTCTTTACACTTCAGCACTTCGCATCAATCAACATGCAATTTTGGCAAGTTAAAGAAAGATTTTCTGCTACTGAATTTGGGGCATAGTATATCTAGTTCCACATCTACGAAGTTCGTAGAAAGAGACTCCCTTTGAATTCCTAAGGCTAACGGCACATCTAGCATGCCAAAACTTCTCAATAGGTGGATCTAATTGAGCTATGGGGGCTTCCAAAGAGTCAGATTTTATCATTCACTTGCCTGAATGTACTGTTGGGTCATTACATCCAGCCAGTTTCTACCTAAGGAGCCCTGCTCATCTTATTCTCCTTTTCTTTCTCAGTCTTTTGTTCAAATGAGTAAATACCTTGAAAGAGATGAGAAGGGAGCACAAAGTAGAAAGGTGGACAAGAGAAGAGATCCTGGGACTAAAAATGCGAGGTGTCTGGAAAAACTAAAAAATAATCTAGAGACGAAACATGTATATCCACCATCCATGCGGAATCGAAAATTGCTGCGTTATGATCCCTATAAAATGCTTCATGGCCAATAGCAAAAAAAATTCCACAGCAAAAACACACCAGCGTATCAGTTGAACCCCTTCTCACACTCAAAACCCCAAGCTTTTCGGAATCGAAATCACCCTATTACATCCTAAACCCTCCACTTCTGCTAAAGCTAAATTGATGATCAACCCAAGTAGTCATCCAAATCCATCCCAAGTGTTTCCAGAATCATGAATTGAGGAACACTCTGCGTTCTCATGTTGAAAGGGAATAAAACTCGGCAACTGTAACAAATAGAAGAAGCTTACAAGAAAGCCGGAGCTTCCTTCACAAGACGAGTATAGCTAATCCAACAAGGGACGCAGATTGGTTCATACATACATGCCTGCCACTTCTTTAATACACTCCTTTTTCTTTTCCAGGAGAAATGTAATAAATCAGAAAATGTCCCGCAATACTGCAATTGCATCGCCTGATAAGATGCGATGCCAGTTTCACAACAAAGGGATAATCCCCCCCCCCCCCCCGCCCCCAAAAAAATAGAGATTACAGTACCTGAAATGCTTAAAACCTGAGGAAGTGGAAAGCAAATAGAGCTTCAAGAACACCCACACACGCCCCGAAGAAGACATCGGAAACGAAATGCCGGCCAAGCAATACCCTAGAAACCGAGGTCACCACCGCCCACACCCAAACAGCGAGGAGAACGAAATTCAGTGCCTTACCCTCATCCTCCGGCGCCATGGCCTGGCGGATCGTGGCTGCTGAAAGGTGAGCGAGGGAGGCGACGAAGCAGACGCGGGAGGCGTGGCCGCTGGGGAAGGAGAAGTGGTCAGCCGGAACGGCGACGTTCATGCTGTGGGTGTGGTTGTAGAGAGGGCGGGATCGGCGGAAGGTGAGCTTTATGAGGCACAGGACGAGGAGATCGAGCAGGAGGCCGAGAAGGAGGGGAGGGAGGAAGGGGCGGAGAAGAGTTGGGGAAAGAAGGAGGGAGAGGGATATGGGGAAGAAGAGGCGGAAGTCGGCGGAGAGCTCGAGGATGAGGAAGAGGAAGGAGGGGAAAAGGGGTTGGGTTAGGGAGTGAAGCTTGTAGGAGAGGGCCGTGTCCATACTTATTAGGTAGCCGAGGAGCGATCTGCCGGCGGCGGATTTGTTCACCGGCGGTGGTTTTGGTGGGTCCATGGGTAGGGTTGGGACCGTTGGGTCAGACTGGAAATGGCAGAATTCGGCACTTGGCGACTCGTTGTTGGCAGTGTCAGTCGCGAAAGTAGGAAGTGAGGAAACAACCGGCAAACTACTAAACGACACCGTTTTTACTGCTAGTAAGTTTGACAAAGCACGAACATACTTCGTGGTAGCACACTTCTTTCTTCTTCTTCTTCTTCTTCTTCTTTTTTTTTTTTTTTGTGCTGAATGTTGTAGCACAAATTCATTATTCAATAGATACAAACCTTAAGGTTTTTCATCTTCGCTCCTTCTAGCGAGTGTCTGACACGTCTGGATTGGGATTTGGATACCCTCAAATCACTCAAAACGACACAGTTTTTAATTTTCTACAGTCCTTAATCCTTATGCATTAGTCTGAAACTTTATTTATTTGTTTTTATTATAATACCTTACATTTTTCGTTTTGGTGTTGTAGCAATGTTGCTGTCTAATCTAGCATGACTAGCTACAGTCCATTTTCTTAGGATTTTTTTAATGTGCACCATATGCGGACTTTGGAAGCAGCCCATAATAGCAGCTGAGCTAGTCTAAACCATCTCTAATTAATCATTGAGGATAACAAATGAAATCAAGATAAAGTAAACGGTAGCTATAACATGGCCACTTGACACAAACTTAAGAAATCAGGGCTGTCGTATTACGTTTCATTTTTCAACATGTATCAGCCAACTCTAACCATGTGCTCCTTAAAACAGCACCAATGCATAGACATCCTCAAATTTCTTATTTCTTATATTGGCATGATTTCGTCTTCAGAAGAATTGGCTCCCGAAAACTAACTCAAAGGAGTAGGGACTCAAGGCATTTAAATATTACATTGACATCTCATATTATTAATGTGGGATGGATTATACCTTCCCAAATTGTCCATAACAAAAAAAATCATATATCTTTATTGCAAATGGGACCTTAGAGTTGAAACAAATAAATGCCACTTCCCTTAACTAAAATAAATTGGATGCCCAGTTGCATCAAAGTTTAGGAGTTATTAATCCGCGTGATCTAATTCTAAATAGATCAAAGTCAGCTCTTCTCATATTCGTGGTGGCAACATACAAGGCATGAGTTTGTTAAACAAGGATTTCTTTACAAAGAGGCAACGAATTAGCCACTTTAGCATCATTATTCCCTTAAAAGGCAAAAGGCCTAGACGTATCGAGAGATTCAAACCACCCACAATTGTCATGAGGAAAACTACTTCTTCCTACTTACCACTTTCTTCCCTAGTATTTTTACCTCCCACAATTGTCTTTTTCCTCCATGTTCTTAATTATGTCAATTTCGGGTAAAATCCACTTGCCAGAACTGAAAGTCCCGAGTCCAGACGATCATGTATAAATGTTTCATCTTAGCTGCAGATGGCAGACGACAGACGACATTGGCAGGCCAGTGTCACGAGTGACACGATGGTCCATAGACCAGAGAGAAAGATCCAACTTTTAATGGAGCCGGACGGATAAAGGGTTCACTTCCCGTGAGTTGCTGAACATCAGGGACCACCTACCTTGCAATCAAATTTTACGCATATGATTATTCTTCAGGTGTCGCATTCTATTCAAGATTTGTAATGTTTACCTTTTGGAGCAGTCAAGTCGATTTAGCTGAATAATACAGCCGGAAATCACTCCCAGTTGATTGGATCCATGTGGGATTTAGAAAAAAAGAAAAAAGATTGGATCCATGTGGGACCTAAGTCATTACCTGTCATAAAAAAACTAAAATGGGACTATTATTCTTTTTCTCTTTGACTAAAATGGAGCTAATGGTACTTCTAGGTCCTACCTCAACTAGTGAGTGAGTGGGCGAACGAGCTACTTCTCATGTTACGGGTTAAAATCTAAATCATTACCCTAGCTGATTATACTTAGCGTACGGGGCAAACACCAATCTAATACACACTAGTAAGAATCTAAAACCCCATAATGGTAACAATAATAAAAGAAAACTAACTATCACATGTGCCAAACAGGAAACGTGAAAGAAGGCCAATGGGTAGCTACCAAAGATTGGGTTGAAAATTGATGGAAAACAATGAGTCTTTTTTTTTTGAATTGATAGCTTTGTGACTTTTGCAGAACACTCACTTGCGGAGAAATCAGTAGGATACTAAACAATTTCAAAATGTGATTATAGAGCTTTTCGAAATGTCTGAAATATGTTGGATTTGGACTTGATATTTCAGATTTCAACATAGGCTTTGATTGAAGGACGCAAGACGTGATCAGTGGCTCCGATACTGATTCTATGAAATAAATATGTATATATAAAGCATGTATTTTATCACGAATACATACATGGTAGAAGCTAGAAGTTTAATTACATAGAAAAGTAATGATATCTTTAATTTAAACTTGAATTATGATATCTTGATAATTATAATTTATAGATCATAATATAACTGACCTTGCCCATCAAAAATACACTAGTTCAGTTGTAGTCTCACTCAAGCTCGCACTAAAGGCTCTCGGCCCGCACTCATGTAAATTGGACCCCCATACTTTCCCACTCGAATCTTCAAAGAATTTTAAGACTCACGGTACTAAGACCTCCTTATGACTCTAATTCCCCCACATATAAATAGCAACATACTCTCATTAATATATTCCTCAAGTTAAATTGTTCTTCTAATACTCAATTCTTCTTAAGATATAAATTAGGCATCGAAGTATCCGGATTCGACGTCGCCTCTCTCCTTGTTATCTTTCAAGTCGGATCGGCTCCAGTTTTTTGTGATTTTTGACATCATCAGTAATATTATATGATTTATTATGATATTATCTAAGAAAATTAATTACTTGAGTGCCAAGTAATTACCCAGAAAATTGTTATCGATTTAAAACCACTTTTGACAAACAGCAAGAAAAATGAGTTTCTTCTATCCTTTCTGAAAAATCTTGTTTAGACCCTATTAACACCTATAGGGGTAGAATATGTGTTTTCCCACTATTTAAAAAATCAATAAAAATTTTAGAACAAGTCTTAAAATTGTTGAGTCTAGATCTGAATAATCAATCAACAAAATATATATGCAGCGGAATAATAAAATAAATATCAATCACACGAGACAAGGATTTTGTTAACGAAGTGGAAAACCTTTGAACTTACCTTTCAAAGGAAAAACCACTCTGGGCTAGCAGCCACCAAAAATTCACTAAGAAGTAAAACCTTACAACGGTGATTCAGACACGGGCAACATCTAGTTGCTTGACTCTGACTACCCCGATGTAATAATCTAAGTAATCCAACCTAGACTTCTTATGAACTCTTCATGAACGTCCTTGTTCTTCAACACCGAGAACTCCGGTAGCCAAACTCCCACAAGAAGGTTGGTTTCAATGGTGATTGAATCTAGATAACTGGAGAAAATCTAAACTGTTTATGAGTAGGGATCTCTGAAGAATTTTCTCTATCTAGGGAGGAGACTTGAAATTGAATAAAGCTTGGAATGGTCTCCTCAAATTTTCTTGGTCGATCTCTATATGTATTTATAGAGTTGGTTGAGTTCTATTTCCAAAATAATTATAAACTGAATGAAATATTTCAAAATCCCAAATTTTGAAATAGTTTCAGAGACTTTGCATCACCAACTCCTTTTTTTTAGCTCTTCATCTTGATGACATCTTATCCTTTCAAACTTTGAAAGACTCCTTAATCTCTTGAATACTTTGACCAAATTTAAAATACAACTCAATTTGAATTTAAATTTTGACACGAAATGATGGAGATATTAAAACACTAACACTTTCTGTCTTCTTTCTCAAGGCAGTCGTTATGGCGGAAGAATTCAACTCTTACTTCAAGTAGTTCTTTCGAAAGTAGTGAACTCGTCGGCAACAAAAACTGTATTTGAAACCTTGTTCGAAACCACTACACGTCACAGACTCACACGTGGCTTTTATCAGGTAACATTGAAACCTTTATTAGTGGTTCAAAATTTTGGTAGGTGATTAAGGCTCTGTTAGTTCATAAATTGCATTCGAGAGGTGAGCAGTGTGCACAACGATAGAAAATTGAAGTTTGTCACCTACTTCATATTATTAGTGAGTAAATGAACGGAAAGCAAACCAGAAGGGAAAAAAAGAAGAATAAGTAATGAGTAGCTACTCTACTGTAATTGGAACTTCTTTTAAGCCTGTGCATCAAAGAATTCCTTCTCGACTCTCCTTTATTAAAGTTACGTAGTAAATTGAAAGATTTACATTTCGTTTGGTAAAGAATCTACTCAGGAACTTCCTACAATTTTGGCAAAAAGAGAGGAAAAAAAAAAGAGTCAATAGCTTTTCTCCTCACTGAAAGTGGAAGTCATGGGGGGTAATTGAATTGAAGCACGCCCAGATAGAACGCAGTTCCCGGGGCTCAGATAGATTCCAGCAGGCGTGAGAGCAAAGGCTGTCAAAACTCCACCCGCAGCCCCAACCTCCCAAATCCCACCCCCACCCACTCACCGTACCTTGCTTTATTGCACTCCTAAACCATGCACTTCTTTTAATTCAACAGCATATAAAATCTCATAATTACCAATACACTAAAGCAAATGAACATGGTTTGTTTTTAAATTTTAGGCCACTCTGCCCAAATGGGTTACTCGTATCTATCACGAATCCTCAAGGCCTTGGACCTCTTTGGTGGTTGATATACAATAATTAGATTAAAAAACTACCCGTAGGCCTTGATTATCTCAATGTAATTGTCTCCTGGTGTGGTGACTACCACCCATTATCCCAATGGCATACTAAATGGGCTACTTTGTACCTATAATACGGTTAGAGGTACTCATAAAATAAAAGAAGTGGAAGAAAATCTGTCGTGCTACGAGTTTAAATTTCAGTGCTTTTTTAGACGCATTATCTCACTCTGCCAGCTTCCATTCTCTTTCTATTCTTCTATTCCCCATCTGTTCCACTTCAAACTCCTATGAACGATTCCGCACATGATTCCCTTATCTCTTACACCATTTTTTTAAGGGTTCGGAATTCCAAAGTATAAAATATATAGAAAGAAACAAAACGAAATGCTTTTGTAATGACAACCTCTTTGGACTATTAAGGTAGAGCCACGGCCACCCCCCTCTGGCTAAAAATGTGAGGAACTAATTCAATGGGGGTAGATCAGGATGTTTAGATGAATATAAAGAGGTGAGGAAGACAAATGGGTTTCGCTGTTTCGTTGAAAACCACGAGCTCACCAAAACGGTGAAAATAGTTATTGTTGCTTTGATTTTAAGAAGCAACAAAAGTTTGATGGCAGAGGGAACTTTTATTGGAAAACGACTTGACCTCCATTAGGTGCTTTACCAACCCAATTTCTAAACTAGTTAATGCAAAACCAAGTTCCCCATATTCTACTCTCTCTCTCTGGCGGCAATGGGATACAAGTGTAGAGGTCATTTGGCATTGACAACAAAAGCTAGGGATCTTTAGTAGATATATTAGATAGCCCGAAAAGAGTACATTATAAAAGACAGAAAATGGTTAACTCAAGCAAAGAATAAGAATATTTTTTCTGCCCTGACAAAGTTGATAGGAAAGATTATTCTTTTCCAATGTACATAACTCTCTGAAAATCATTCAACTATTACGACCAACAAAGAGCAGAAAACAGATGACCCCAAGGATAGTAGCTGATCGAAAATATACCAATCTGCAAAAATTTAATAAACTTTTAAGAAGTTTCATACTCAATTAAAAAGGGAAAAGAAAAGAAAAAGTTAATTACAAAAATTTCTCACGAATTTATAATTCAATCTCAAATATTTTATAAACTCGAACTCGTTAAAACTCGCCCCTATAAATTATACTTTCGTTACGATTTCATCCCTCGAAATTACTAAAATTATTATACCGAATAATTTTTGTCCCCATTAAAGTAGACGTGTCCTTCTCAAAAAAAAATTGTCGAAAGACCAACATGACAGTAACCTAACGAATAACGATAGCCTCTCCAACAAACCTCTTGATGAAGATTTGTTTTTCATAATAAATGAAAATCTGTTCCCATTCACTCAGTAGCTCTTCCTACGAAGAAAGAAACAGAATCCACGTGGGTAATTACAGCGTCTTCGGAAGGGCAATACAGTCATTTTGATTCCCTCCGTAATCACGTCGAACCCCACCATTTAATATCGCGGCTTCGCCGCCCTCTCATCCCATTTCTTTTTTCCACCCAACACAACGTAACGGAGGAAGAATGAGAGCGGTGGCACGTACCAACCCAGAACAAAGACAATCTCACAAACTTTCTCTTTTATAGAGAGAAAAAGGCAGAAAGAGAGGGAGCTGACGAGGAGGATTCGATCCCTGGTTTGGATGGCGAGCGGCTGGGTCAAGTCGTTGCACTGCAAATCCAGAGCGTTCGAGGACGTCTACCTCCCCGGCCCCAAACACCTCATACCCAGCGCCAGTTGCAGAAAGAGCGTCCAGAGCATTAAGGACGTGATCGATACAGCCAAGCAGAAACCTAAGAAGCCGAAATCCACGTCGCCCAAGAGACAACCCGGTTCCAAGTCCAAGGCCCAACCGGTTTCCACTCCGGCGAACCGTTCTAGAGTTAGTAACTCTGCTGCCCGGCCTGCCCGTGCTCCCGACCCTTATCTGCCGGCCCTAAACGAGCTGCATGAGGGCCACCCTTCTCGTAACGTCGTAGAGATTATCTTCCACACGAGTTGGAGCCCCAAGGCCTTTACGGGGCGGGTCGAGATGATTTTCAAGGTCCAGAATGGGCCTAGGACGGTGGCCCGGTTTGAAGAGTATCGAGAGATGGTAAGGTCTTGCGCCGGGTCGGGCGGGCCGACCGATGGCGCCACATGGGAGGAGAATGCAAGGTGCGTGGCAGACGGGAACGAGGTGATGCGGTTCCATTGTCTGGGGCCCACATCCGGAAGCGGGGTGTACGAGGCGCGTTGCGGCGCGTGGACGTTTCCGGGGGCTAAGGGACCGGCCATTTGCACGTTTTCCGGTAGCGGCGGGGCTCACGAGAACGCCGGTGGTGGGAGGGGCAGGAGGGCTATGCTTGTCTGCCGGGTCATCGCGGGTCGTGTCTCGAAGCAACTTAAGGTCGACTCGTTGAGCGGCCGGGTGGGATTCGACTCGGTGAGTAGGGACAGTGGCGAGTTGCTAGTGTTTGATTCCCGTGCGGTGTTGCCATGCTTTCTTATCATCTATAAACTGTAAAAATATTAGGAAAGTTTTTCATTTTATTTTCAATCTTCCTTCTGTTCTTTTTAAATATTTTGGTGGGCTTGAAGATCTTCTCCTTCGCATTTATCAACACAATTTTTTGTTTCTTTTTATTTTCTTGATGGTTTAATATTTTCGTACAATTATGAAAAATTGTGTTGATAAATGGCAATTAACAAATTCACCGTTTCTTTTCTATGGGATTTCCTGTCGTCCATATTTAAATAGGTACAGAAGCTGTCAAAATGTCGGATGATAAATATCGATGAATCCATCTGTCGTTTCACTTCACGTAATTATGGAGTTCTCTTTATGTGATATACGTTTTTGGGTAAGTTACTGTATATACTTTGCACCAATAAGTTTAAAATTGATAAGAAAATGGACATTTCGGCATAATCTTCGCGAGGGGAAACCTTATATAGAAAACCAATCACCATTTTGGTAACTGAAACCCTCAAAATGTGGAGTTATGTTTTGACTTTCAATGGTGCCCCATTAATGCTTGTTTGTATGGATTTGGATGGGACCAGCTATATCCGAATGCAATCATTTGCTTGACGTGCTTTGCGTTGAGTAATGAGGAATTCAACACTCTTTAAGAGTGATCTTCTGAACGGATCATTGTATTTGAATTTTGCTTAAACGGCGAAACGTAAGGGACCCATCATCATCTTTAGCTATAGTGGAGGATGATCGACAAGCTATATTGGACAGTTTTCAAAGCAATCTAATGCAGATGCTTTTAAAATTCGGGAAGAAAAAAAAAATCTAGCACTAAGGGAACTCGACCCATTGCTCGTTGGATTGCTGCCGTTGAGAAAAAAAAAACGGAAAGTTTACAATCTTGATGCAGTACCTGTTCGCTTTGCTTTGTGCAGGATCTGCACTTTTGTGCCAAATTCTTGGATTGTATCGCTACAGTTTTTGAAACCCTACACTGATTAAGACATGTTACATATTATATACCATATGGTCTGTTATATAGTCGGTTTAGAATGAAGCTATGAGGGACAAAAGTTTCACTTTCTTCTTAAATTTAGTAGTAAAGAAGGTAGGTATATGAAAAGCATAGAGACGTATGGTAATCGATTTGCAAATGTCATTCGAAGGCGGCTTAGCGTACTCTTTTTGTTTGCTTCTAGCTGGTTCGTTGCCTTTGCCTGGTGGTGTTCCTCCCTCTAGCTTTGAAACAGGCAATAACAGAAGATGATAGGATAGCGATTGATAAAAAAAGAAAGGGCCCCAGAGCTCGGCCGCTGGACTCAAATCTTGGTTAATCGGCAACGTAGAGCGCAAGTCACGCAATCGGATCTCTGTCTTAGGAGAAAATGAAGACGGATAGATCATAGATGGTCCTCAGTCGATAGCCACACAATCGGTATGATTGTTTAGGCCTCCAAAATTTTGGGGAAAAAAATATGTCCATTTGATGTACAGCAGGGTTCTGCATTGTATTTTTTTCACGCGGACCAAAGACAAATGGTGCCGGCCGTACTTTCTTTCAAACTTTAAAATGGTGGTATTTAAGGTCAATCTTGAACAATCCATTGCTTGGTTGGTTCGAAAATTGAGAAAACCTCGTTGGCACCAATCGCTTAAATGGCACATTTATAATGGTTGGACAAACACCAACATCGAGATTGCCGTCCGTTTGTTAGGTTACTTCCGTTTCGAATAGGGAATTGGGTTAAGGGTGCGTTTGCACCGAAAATATCGTAATATTTTTCATCAATTTATAATAAAATATTATAATATAATCATTTTATCTCCTATAAAAAATATAAAAATATATAAAAAATTACCTCTTTTTTCACTTTTTCGTTAAACCCAATACCAACACAAAACTTAATACCAAAAATTTTTCAACACAAACACAACCTAAGTCAAGTTTCGAAATTTATAGAAGGCTCCGATCTGAACATTGTCTTGCAAAAGGGGAAAGTTATTTTTTTAAAAATCATAATAAGAAGGATATATTGATAGAGGTGGAATAAAACAAAAAAGCCTAAGTCAAGGGATCAAAACCCGCATAGACAGGGATAATTGTTCAACAGCTCATGAGAAAAGGACAAACTACCCTCAACAAGTGAGGAAGCAACCCAACGAGCCAAGTCGTGCGTAGGAACATTCGCACCACTACGAGGTGAGAAAACCATCTTACAAGACCGAAATGAAGAAAAAAACAAATGAGCACTACAGACAACATCAAAAATCATCCAAGGGCAAGGAGTAGCCCGAACCTGCAAAGCATCATCCACCACAATGGAGGAGTCGGCCTCCACCAAAACAAACTGAAGACCTAGAGCAAAGCTCAAATGAAGAGAACCCCACGAGCCTTGACAACCAATGGATCCACAGACAAACCCCTCGAAACAAAAGCACCCAGAATAGCCCCAACAAAGTTACGACAAACAGCAGCCACCGTAAATCCCTTAGGACGAACAACAACATCCACATTAACTTTAAACCAATCAAGGGGGTGCTTAGAAAAAAAACAAGGGGAGGGGGGACCAAACTGACGTCGGAGAAGAAATAACCTGGGTTTGCCACACCTCCAAATGCTCTTGAAAAGAACGGATGATCAGCCTAGCAAGCTGCAAAAGGGTGAAAGTAGGAGACCCATGCACCACCTTGTTACGGTTAGCCCAAACCAAATCAATGGCAATCATCGCGAATAGCTGAAAGGAGTGGACCGTATCTGAGGGCACCCCAAGGAAACAATCCGACTGGAGAATGGATTTAATCCAAAAAACAGTGGAATACTCAGAGAAAGGCAGGAGATTGAGCGATCAATGAGATTCCATCCAAGGAACTCTGCTAAATGGACATGCCTAAATAAGATGGTGGAGAGATTCAAGCGCAGAATCACACAAAGGGCACACCATATCCTCCTCCATCTGCATCTGGAAATGAAGGGTCGAGTCGATGCGAGTACGAGTCGGCAAAATGTTCCACATCACCTTCCATAAAAGCAATTTAAGGCTGGCATGTAAGGCAACTTCCAAAGACGCTTCCAGTCAGCAAGTGCCATATCCACATCCAAAATAGAGAAACCACAAGACAACTCGCGGTACATGTATTTAACTGAAAACAAGCTTGAGGTATCAAGGGTCCAAATCCAGCGATCTAGAGAGGGAACAAGTGGAACAGCCAACATCAGAATAGCAAGAGCAGGAACGAAATCGAACAAATTTACAATAACTTCACGATTCCACGAGGAAGAATCAGGAGAAATAAGTGAAGACACCACAACCTCAAACAACACATTGACAGTAGCATCACAGGGGGCAGGACGAAAAGCATAAAGGCTCGGGACCCACGGGTCCTGCCAAATTCTCGTAGACAAACCACTACAAATAAATCTGCAAGCCCCCGAAGAGGAGAGGAACATGAGGTCGATTATTGTGTGAGTGGACGGCTGAGATTAGAAGTTGAGAAATTTAATGGCTGAAAAAATGTCACGTCATCTAATGAAACCGGATCGGATTCGTGGGTCGGATTCATTAAATGACGTGACATTTTTTCAACCATTAGATTTCTCAACTTCTAATCTCATCCGTCCACTCACACAATAACCTCACTCACACAATAACTTTTGCCGAGGAACATGGGCTATAATTTGTCTCCAGAACCAAAAAGGCTGAGAGAGGAGGATATGATCTTCGACAGTGGAATGGCGAAGGTATTTAACCTTACAAAGAGCCACTCATAGTGAGTCATGATTCGACCAGACTCTCTCCAAGATAACTTAGCAAAGAGCGCTTTATTGGCAAGGCACAAAGGTCGAATGCCAAGCCCACCAACAGGCTTAGGACGATTTAAGAGTAAGATTTCAGGATTTGCCAGGCGAAAAGCCCCACAAAAATTCTTAAAATCCCTCTCCAAGTTACGGGACCAACCCAAAGGAAAAACCATAGAAGTCATCACATACGAAGGAATGGAAGTGCCAACTGCTGCAAGGAGGGTGGTCCTACCCGCCTGAGACAAAAGCTTGGATTTTCAACCAGAGATCTTAAGGAGAATGTGATCCCGTAAATAAGATAAAGCCGAAGAGACAGCTCACGGCAAACTGAGTGGATATCCCAAGTGTTTAGCTTTGGGGGAAGCCTACGAAGCTAAAAAAAATCTGCTAAAGCAGCTGCTGACTGTGGTGGAACATTCTTACTAAAATGGATTGAAGATTTATCCAAACTTAAGAATTGCCCAGACCACCTCAAATATTTATCTAGACAAGCTTTAAAAATAACAGATTCAGCACAGGTGGCCTTACTGAACAAAAGGATATCGTCAGCATACATCAAATGGGAGAGGGGAGAAGCAGCCGAATTAATACATAATCCCTTACGTTGACTTTGCTGTTCTCCACGGAGGAGGAGCCTCGACAGCACCTCCGCAACAAAGGATCAATATGAACGGGGAGAGAAAAGGACAAAGTCACTTAGAGCCAAAGGATTGATTTCCTCTCATATATGTTGTCTTTAGTCAATCTAACAGCTTATGTTCTAAAATTTTACTAGATCAAATAAAAACCAGGATTTGTTATCTATCAACCTTTATAGGGATCCAGGATGTGTTATCTATCAACCTTTATAGGTAGTTATCCCGTTTGTGTGAGAAAGACTGCATGATTAGTCAAGTTACACATGAACACCCAATTAGAAAAAGAAAAAGAAAAAAAAAAAAACTGGAAAGGTAACCCGTCCTTTAGGAATCAAATTCCACCATCAAGCATGGCTAAACAAGCTATTTGCGTAGAGTTTAGAGAGTAAAATGACAAAGGACTCCAAGTCCCCTACCACTCTTTAGATTCAAGAGCAATACAATGGCCCATTACCTTCCGGCTGCGCCCATCACATCGAACTTGGACTGACGCCTAAACTCTGGGCTCGTATTTTGTCCATCACATTCGCAAACACCAGAGGTTAGGAAAAAGAAACATGTATTTTGGAAAGAGCCTGTATCTGGAATGCGAAGTCGAACAAATTTCGAGAGAGAAATGTAAGACCCAAGAGTGACTGTAGAACTAAATTCTCAAGCCTCCAAATATTTCAACAAATAATGACCAGTGACTTAAGTCTGTTCGCGTCAACGACCCAAGGAAAACTACAATCTCATAGGATGACAGCTATTCCAACCCAAATGAGACCCATGAGAGATTATACGAATTCATTTCTATAAAAACTATGCGCTCTACTACAAGCATTTCTCAAATGAAGCGTTTTAATTCAATGTTCTATGCTTACTAGGTAAACGACGGGTCTCACTGCCCAAGGTACACCAAAATCCATTCAAAATGGACTGAAAAACAAAGTGGCCAAGAGGAGAGGAGGGGGAGGAGCAACAAGATTCCAGTTGGGAAACTCCCACGACCTGTATAGTAAGTAACGTCCTGCCGAATAAGTGGAGGCAAATTGTATCATCTGTGACAATCATTGGTACTCCACGAGTACATATAATGGCTTGCCGTTTAAACGCCCACGGCCCTGCAATGTGCAGAAAATTCATATTAGGTACATGCTCATAGCCAAGATTCTTTGGTCTGTTCCACACCCAAGACAAATGAAGAACAGCCGGCAAAAAGATAGTTAACAAGTATATCAGACAGCGCTGTAGCTGTGTGCCTAACTGCATTCAAGTAGAACATGAAACTTTACATTTGGGTTATATTGTAGAGGAAAAGGCAAGAAACAATTTTTTTATGAAGAATCTATAATCTGGTAAAAGGAAAGAGCTGTGTTCCTGCCTGTGTCAAGCAGTAATTTTAATATCCTCAAAATTATGTGCACAGTAATCCATCATTAAAGCCTCAATGTTAATATCAATAAGAAAATCAACTACTCTCCACGGGTTTTTCTTTCAGTTATTTGACCGCACTAGTCCCTCTTCGAGGCATTAAAACTAGAGGTTCCAACCTCTAGACATGCATTAAGGGGTACCTTTACAAAATTTCAAGTACCCTTTTTGAGCTATAGATCCCAGGCATGCACCACAAGCATAAAGGAGCTGCACCTGTATTTACATATTCCAGGATTTGCCAGACTTAACTCTCTCTCGAAATTTGCACTACAGTGCTCAAATGCTATTTGATGTCAGTAAGAACAGAAGTACGTGACTAGGAGTGTAATCCAACAACAGCTTGTATTCTCAATATCTCTTATTCTTCTTTTCTTTTCCTCATCCTCTAAATTTCCTCTGTTTGTCAATTTCCTAAAAATATCTCAGTAGAACATCAAACTCTTAGTGTGTTAGATGTGGGTATAGGTTTCTCTACTGCCAATAAAATTCAGTGGTCAGAAGTTGATAACTCATATTTCAAGGAGGCAAGATAACAGAAGCATTTAGTATTTTAGCGAATACTATAATTAAAAAAGTTTACAACCGCAGAGGGGGAGAGATAAAAAGGGAGGGGGAAGCAGAGAGTTGGAGCAATATGCCAACCTTTAACTCTGGCAACTCAATTACACATGCACATTCAACTATTTCTGCTCCAACACGTTCTGAGAAGCAACACAAATATATTAAAAATGACTGAAGTACTCAGCAACAAAATTTGAACATCATAAGTACAATCACATAATGACAGAATATGCAATTCACTGACATTATAAAAGAAAAAAAGTGTACCAATTCACTATGCTTATGAAGACGAAAAAGCGTAGCACATCAAAGTTCAATCAAAACAAAAGCTAACAAAGTACCAATAGGTCTTTCCTTTTTCACCCCCTCCCTCCAAAGACACAAGAAGCCAAAAAAAAAAACTTCCCCTTGGTCACATAAGCTTCAGCTAAATGCAGTGGTTTAAAAGACATCAACATCTTCTAGAACAAGAGCCATTATAAATGCATTCCAAAGATCCTTCACTTCTCGATTTCTTTTAAGTTTTCTTAATTAGTAAACTCCTATGATTAAATCTGCTTGCAAGTTCTTTTAGATTAACATGACTTACCAATGCAAGTTCACCCACCACCGCTCGTTGAAAACAGTAAGAAAGATCATTCCCTCTGCGTGCTAGGTTTTTGTTCTGATGTTGTCATTGTATAAATACTGAGTTAAGTCTGACTAAAATGTGTGTACTGTATGTCTCACTAGCTTAGCATCGTAGGATACTGATTTGTTCTCAAGTCAATTCAGGTCAAATGGGCCCCCAAAAAACAAAGTATCACTGACTCAAATAACTTGTAAGATATGGATTTGTCGTGAACTTATAATCACCACCGCTGGACGCAAAAGATCTAAGCACAGGAAGTATAAAAGCCAAAGAATGCCAGAGATACAGTATTAAGAACTTACAATGCAATTACCTAGTAAGTTCATGGCTGCACAGAGTGTGCCACCAGTGGCAATTAAATCATCAACCACCAAAGCACGTTCACCGGGTTCGACTGCTCCAACATGCATCTCAAGGCAATCCCTTCCATATTCCAGGATATACTGTTCAGAAAGAACTTCACCTGCCATAAAGGCAAGACTATCTCAGATTCAACATGTTAACATGTGAAAGACACAAGATCTTTAGAGTTGATTTTTCATATCCAAAGACACTCGGAGACAAGTCTTGGATGAGCCCTGCTAAGATTAGAAATGCCATTTCATAACAATACAGCATACATCCATTATATTATTGGAGACCAGAACAGCATATCTGGTACAAGCAACACACCACAATACCAACAACAAGAATATTTCATCAAAGCACTAGTCAGACCGTAATGTTATATATACACACATATACTTAATATGGCTCGACAACAAGGTAGCTGTGAGAAGTGTAGCAAAGGCTTCCCTCCAACAACCAAAGTCCAAGATCATCACGTATATTTCCACTTGTAGTTGCAGAATATGGAGTGTTCAGAGTGATAGAAACCCAAATATGGACGTAAAAGGTAATTTAAAATACTCAGTTCAAGCTAGTTAGATTATAGCATCACAAGGTTGACTCTACTTGCTCGCGAGATGCTATGGAGTTCGTAAACATTTGAATCTCATATGGTCACTATTTTATAGAAAAAGTTCCTTGCATAGTGCAGCAGCATCAGAAACCTCTGCTGGATCTACCAAAAAAAACAGAGGGTTCAGAATTTCAATAATTTTAAATCTGGGGGAATATATTAAGTTTAAAAATCACATAAGGGTAGACAACAGCTTCCAGAATAAGCAGTGTGGAAGTAACAGCATAAATGTTTCTGAAAAAGAGGCCATGCATTCAATCAAATAGCATTGCCAGGAACCAACAACCTATTAAAAGAAAATGCTTCTCTTAAACATGCATAATTATTTGGGCAGTATTGAAATGAAGAGTAAAGCTCTGTTTAAAGGGACATAGAAAACAGAATAGCAAGATTAAAAGTACCAGGCAGCTTCCTTGGCTTTCTCAAGGGAACAAATTTTGCCCCTATAGCCAAAGCAATGGGAGGACCAAATATAAAACCCCGAGCTTCTATCCCTGTAAAAAGAAAATGCACCTTCATAAATCAGAACACAATGTAAGTTGTTTAAGCACTGCACATGTTCGGATATGACATCATTTAGAATCACAATCATTACAAAAACAGAAATACCAAAACCTAAATCTATACTTCACAAACAAAAGAAACAAGACATCAAAATATAGACTACCACTTTCAGTAACTTTTCCCCTATTCAACCAATTATTCCTCTGAGTGATATATAATGCGTAGAGCATTATCTCTCCAACCTGCCAATAATAGCATTGAGAATGTTGAAAGAATATTATTTAACACAAATAAAAATTCTTCCATCATAAAATCAGTAGCATTCCAGAACAGTAAAAGCATAGGAATGTCAATGGCGCAGACCTGAAGTAAGAATCGGTAGAAATCCATCAAAAAACTAATAAATCTAATGTCAAACTACGCAGTATGCAATAGCAAATAAATATTCACTCGTTCCCACTCACCACAACAATGAAAATTATTTGCAACGATTTCACATGAAGTTTAAGTAGAAATACCTATACAATCTTTCACCTTAGAATGAAAAAACTTACTAGCCTTTTCCTCCCCTTTCCCTTTCAAAATCCTCACTTGACAGCATTTTCATAACCCAGCGAAAAAAATAGGGTGCCAACCAGGAGTCAATCCATCAGCTGACCACACTAAAACTCCGTAAAAAAATAAAGTAGAAAGTGTACCACCCACAAACAAAATGCGGGAGATACTAGTAAAGGTTCGGGCTTTAGACATAGGGACATCTTTTTTTTTGAGTTTCCTTGTAATCAACTACTAATGAGAACCACGGATGATCTCACACTAGGAACTGACATATTTGAATGGTTGTGCATGTAACAACAGTTATGCAGACGAAAATTTCATGAATTATCTTGAACCACTACAAGTCCAATAGGAGACAAAATTCCTATTGATAAAATTGACTCAGAGATAAAAAAAAAGGGCAAAGATCAAAAGCGTGTCAAGCCTAGTTGAGCTGTTACCTTTTCTTCAAATTGTAATGTTCCTTGAGGGATAATTTTTTTGGTAACTATCTCCTAAAAAGCACTAATCTCCAATCACCAGAGTCAGCTTGGAAATATCAATTATTAGAAATTAGTTAGAACTACAAGACGGATAGGTAGTTGGAGAAATGTGAAAGTGATGCTGACACTATGAAAACCAATGGCATTATTTTACAAAAACTGCATCAGAATTATATATTAAGAACGGACACCAAGCATTTGCAATGATTGCACACAACATCATTCCATCATGTCAAAGGTCAATATTTACGGCCATGATTTTAGACTTTTATGGTATTGAGTGGAATAAACACCCCACTCAGCAAACGAAGTCCGGTAATATGATCTAAATCTATCCACAAAATAACAACAACAATGATAATTGACAGAGAGGTGCAAATCTCTATCATGTCTGGCAAAAAACTCCATCTTCTTCATGTGATACGGAATTTAGTAAGAGAATAACCTATATCCGGTTCTCAAAAATTCATGAAAAGAAGACTGAAAAAGTTGGCAGAAGCACAGTAGGGAACAGATCCTACCGCACGCAGATCAAAACACATTGTAAATGGAAACCACGTCAATTTTTAGCGGGATATGCTGAAAACAGAAAACAAAAATTACTAACGAAAACGGAAATGAGACACAAAGGCACTATCAATAATGAGATCCAACAACTTAGCGCCCCCTCCCCCCAAAACCAAAACAAACCTGTGAAAGTGGAGTTATCACATACATATTTTCCCATGAGATATTGGTACACACAGCTCAGGCCATGTATTGTATTAACACGGATAAGACAGGCTAAAGAATCCTAATAGTCATAGGAAACTTAATTCCTCAATATTTTCCAAATGTCAATAGCACAATATTTATAACCTCGGTAGCTACTACAAAAAGACCAATATATAAATACAAGGATAGCAAAATAGGACTACAGATTGGTGGTTCGTTATAAGTTTTCCGGGGTTAAGCTCGAGAAGTTGAATGACAAAAATAAAAAACAGAATAGAAAAAAGGGCAAAGAAACAAAGCCCATTACAGTAAAGTCAATAATTCCTCCGCTGAAACCAACAGTGCCACTCAAGTTCAGACAAATTTAACTCGCAAACAAACAAGTCAATTAACAGTGAAATGTAAAACCCGCATTATAATGAAGCCAAAAGACCAGTCCAGTTGAAACTCGCATCAGACGGGTCCACACTTTAACAAGTTGGGCATCCATCACCAACCACCATCCATGCAAATTGAATCAGAGCACATGCCCATAGAGAGAGCGGAGAAGAGAAGAGAGAGAGAGAGCGCAAATGTGAGCCGCTCAAGAATAACTTCAGAGGGAGCAATCAATGGCACACCCCACTACCAAAGCTCGTAGTCAAACAAAAAATCACTCCCCCAAAAACCCAGTCACTTCCATTTCATGATGTCCCTCGAAAGCATTCAGAAAGACAACCAGAAACTTATGCAATAGAAAGAGAGAAGGAAAGAGAAAGCACTTTCTGCATCACCCAGACCTACTTTCTCGTAAGCAATGGATCCCACCACCTTCAAGGTAATCACAGTGATATAAAAGTTCTCCCAAAAGGATTTTGATCAAAATCGTAACGCCACCAAAAATAAATTCATTTTCCACCAAAAAAAGAAGTGGTTTCTTTTTACTCACCTGCAACAACTGAAATGTTTTTGCCTTTGTATCGCTCAACGAACAAATCGATAGTGTCCTTGAAGGCTTTAGGATCCAGCAACAGGGTTGTGATGTCTTGGAACATAATACCTGCCATTCCGCCCCTTCATTAACAGAAACCAAATAACACGAAGAAAAACAAAAAGAAGTAGAAGAATAATACAAATAAGCCCTTTACGTATAGCCAGTAATTATAGGGGAAAGAAACGAGACTGAAAGAAAAAAAAAGTTTTGAACTTTTGCTTCTTATTTTGGACAGAGAAATTTTGAACTTGGCTGACTCATGGGCCATTGTTTCTACAAATGGAACATGGAAACCCACTTGAAAAGAGAAGAATAACCGGAAAACGCATAGCTTGGTTGAATTTCTCCCCCGGAGTTGTAGAACAAGGAAACTGAGACGTGCAAAAAATACCAACGTCTAGTTTCATTTCCTACATTTTCTCAGCACGCAAACAAAGATAATAGAAACCACAAACCAAACCTGCTTTGGGAAAATTGGGGACGACGCGAATCTTAGTTTTGATGCCATGGATACGAGGATCTCCGTCTATGCAAGCCGACATTATCGTGTTCGTGTATGTGACACACCCCGTCCTCACAAGAGAAAACAGAGAAACGAGACTATCCCCCTCTTCCTCAATTTATTTCATTTCCTTTTCTTTTCCTTTCCTTTCCTTTCTCACAGTCGAACCAGCTAGCGAGTTTAAAATACTTCACTTCAGCAGTCAGAGAAGGCAATGTAAGAGAGAGAAAGAGGGGGTATTTATAGATAGTCGGAAGGTGTTTCGGTAAGGGGGCTCTCTGCACAAGACTATGTAAGAGAGAGAGAGAGAGAAAATCTTTTCTATGAGTAAAAAAAGATAGGGACGGTAAAAGGTATTAATGAAATACCAAAAAAAAAGGATCACGAGGCACCTTTGTAACTCAAACTCATTACTCACTCCCTCACTACATTTATTGTGGGTGTTAGTTTTTAATGTGAGAGTTAATTGTATAGAATTAACTCTCATAATAATAATAATTTTAATGATTTTCTGTCCTTGATTTACTTTTAATTTTTATTCTTATTTTTCACGTATTACAAATTTCTCAATATTTAGGGGAAACCATTTTCCTGAGGCACTAACCCAATCAATAGATAACCAAATACCATAGCGATTTAACACAAAATATTGAGAAAGTATGCAGCATTTGGATGATGTCGTTTATTGGATAAATTTAATTTATTATATTAATGTAGTTTGATCAATGAGATGAAAAGCCTGGGAGCAATCTTGCTCCCAAATGACCTTGAGGCCTCTAATCACGCCTCAGTCAGTCAGTTACCATCTTCCGCCTTTTAATTTAGAAAAAACAAAAAATCTGTTTACACCGTTCAATTAATTTATTGATAATTATTATTTTTATTATAATTATACCAACTAATTATTTATTTCAGACATATTATATAAGAAGTTCAATTTTTTCTTTAATTTTTTTAAAAATTATTTTTATGGAAAGAATGATAATTTGATTTTTATTTAATGTTCAATTTTATGAGAATAGAATTATAATTCTAGACACAATACAATAAATCAATTCCTATCGAAATTAACTGGAAAAATTTTAATGAATAAAAATTGAAATTAATAGTTAGTAAATATAATGTGATAAAAATTATAGTTAATAATATTGATACTCATAATTATAAGTTATATAAATTATGTGTTAAATACACTTTTCGCCATCCGATTATTGGAGTTACGACACATTACACTCAAAAATATCAATTTCGTTACATTACGCCCATTAGCTGCTAATTGTTTACACTTTGCACCCTTATATTAATTTAGACGGAAATTATTATTTTTATTTAATAAAATGATAATTTTACCCTCATAAATTTTTATAAGTATATTTTGTATAAAAATAAATTTTTCATTTCATTGAAAAAAAATCAGCTAAATTAACGATTGGAGATGCAAAATTTAAACAGTTAATCGTTGATAGACTAAATGTTACGAAATTAATATGTCGAAATTCAAATAGTTAAAAAGAGTAAAGAAAAGTATACTTTTTCTAAATTATATTTATACAAGAAAAAAAATATTGCTCCGAAATCTGGCATGTCGCTCCAAAGCCACTACTGTTGCTGACTTATGTATAGGTGTGACGATTGATTGTTTGTCTGATTTCTTGTGCGCTCTGTATGTCCCACCTCCTTCGAATTGGTATTGTTTTGGGGTCACTTCCTCTTTTTGTCTGCTTCTCATTTTACATATTCCCTTATATTTTGATACTCAACTATTTTTAAGGGCCATATCTCCATAATTGAAACGATGGATCCGAATACTACAACTGACTGCCACCGAATTTTTGACTAAATTGTTGCACTTCTAATGGAACTCCAAAATACAACACTATGTGAGTAATATTTTTAAATTACTTTTTTTTCAGTATCTTGACTTGATTTGATTAATATAAGATAAGTTTAAACCTATAAGAATCCTCGTAATCCAACACGTAGTTGATGTCAAGAAGAAGCAGCAATCATAGGGGTTTCGGAAAGGTGGGGGAAAAGAAAAGATCAAATCAGATGCGGAATATCCTAAATTATCTCCGAAATGTTGAGGCACAACTTTTGATCTGTCATGGCTATTGTAAGTTAGATCTTATGGCAGATTGGGTGGTTCAGTGGTCCAATCGAGCCCATCCTCATTTGAGAGGGGTAGGGGCTGGGTACTGTTTTTCCAATCTGCATATGTATAGGAGAATCCAGCAGATATTGGAGCGTCTGCCTCTGGAACTTCAGTTTCTGTTGCGTAAAATTGTTCAGATTTACTCTGTTTGTAAAATCTGGAGAAAAGCAGCTAAGGTATGTCTGGTTAATTTGTACTTATTTCTTTTTTATTTTCTCTCATTTCATTAGCCCATATTACTCTTCCTAGTGATGTTTCTTTATTATCTTGTTGGCATGGTTGTATTTTTTTGTAATTTTTTCCAGAAAATGTAATTTTTCAAGTTGTTGGTAAGTATTTGACAAAAAGGCCAGGAGAGAGAGTTGCGTGAAAGTGTCCCCACATGGTGTTTAATATGCAAAAACTGGATACCATGGAAAGCAAAACTATAAACAATCTAAGCTATGGCCTGTGGGATATTTGGGTTGGAACCATATTTAAAAATTGTTCTTTTGTAAAGCTCACGAAATCAGTTCTGCAACCCATAACAAACCCAATGGACTGCAAAGGATTTCGAATTAAACAAGCTTTTTTCTCTTGGTTATTGCATATCCTCCTGATCCTCTTAGGTGGAAGGTTAATTTCCAGTTGGAAGATAGCGGTATTGCTCTATCTTATCTTTTTCACCCCAGTAAAAAGGAAAGAGCATGCATATGGCTAACAGATGTAAACACAAGTTTGGTGGTGTCACGTTTCAACGTCACAGAATCACCTCGCCCCTTTTTTTCTGTTCATTCGTTCACGATTCGTCTGCTACAGTGAAAAAGTGAAAGGACAATATTTTTTTTTTGTCCTTTATGTACCAAACATATGGCAAAGGACATCATCGATTGCGGAGAGAATGGCATTTCTCCTAATGCCCAAATGAAGCTTGCAATCCAAAGCACCAGATACCAAAACATTTTGAAGAATTGCTAACTACAGCTCTCTGACAATCTACCCATCTCTATCTCCGTGTACAAACTGGGGGTCTTTCAAATCTGCAAGGCAATCTTCTTTGGGCAACTCTTACCCCTTTCACGTTAACCCAAATATCCCTTTTCCCCTTGGCACGCAGCATTAACTTATAACACCAACAGAGACCTGCCTAACTCTTAACGACTTAGAAAGCAGGGCAATGGCGAAGAAAAAAAAAATAGAAAGCAGGGCAATGACACATAATCTGCAGAAGATCTTGGGACTTTATGAATACCTTAAATTGAGGACAGTGTCCTGTGTTTGGCCACTCCTTTTCCGTGATATTCAGGGCACCATTCTGACGAGAAGACACAATTTTCCCCATTGTTGTTGTTTTGCTTTGCTGCTCCGAAACCACCCTTTGCTTTATTATGAAAATTTTAACCGTGTAGCTAGACTTATTACAACATTTAATGATTGCTTATGATATTTATTTCTTTTCGAATTATAATATATAATTCGAATAAGAAATTATTAATGATTTTAAGATACCATCTTATAGTTGCGTTGTCTTCATATAATCCTAAATTTTTTATGAGTTCTTTGAAGGGTGGATCGCGAGTAAATTATTTAATTGATAAAGAGGTATAATATAGACAAACTTTGTCATCATCTTCACTTTTTCTCATTAGAAAGTTGAATTTGGGTGTGAACTTTTTCGCTAGGATAATGCAAAAAAACCAAGGCTAAGATGAGGACGAAAACTAGACCACGTTCAAAACTAATCTCCTAGGCGTATAGGTATGTGAATTCAGCTCCTCCAGCCTCATTGCCCACCTGTAATTGTCATTTTTTTTATATCCTATATTCCTGCAATTCGAGCTCAAAAAACGCTAATCTTCCTAGGACCACTAGTTCAATATTGAAAGAGAGGGCAGCATTAAAGAAATAAGCCCTTTTGCTCATTCCAAGAGGCGATCCAGTGGATGCTTTTGAGCTCAGGGTATAACTCGTGAGGAGAGCACTCCCGGAGCCTCAAAGCCAGCCAGGGTTTTGTATTTTTGGCTTCAAACATCACGCATTTTCCTGGTATCTTCAGAAAGAGTGATAACTTGCGATGGCTTGAAGTTGTAAAACGTGCCCATATTTTCTGTCTTCGAGATCTCGTTGTCTGCTAGTGGGAAATGAAAACCAAGAAAATCCAAAGGCTTCCAGCTATTTTTTCACAATTCCGATCTGCTGCACTTACGGTTCCGAAATAATTTGCACTAGCAGACATCTTTCAGGGAAGACATAATTAGACGAATCTCGTAGATTCTCTGAGCCGTTATGTGGAACTTGTTTTATATATACAACACATCAAATTGGCATTACCTTTTTCTCTTTTTTATGTTTAGGCTGCCCTTTTTTGTAGGCTAACCTATGGAAAAAGACCACCTTTTGAAATCTGGCATGCCATTAGAAGTCATGAAAAGTTGCAAAGAATCTGCCTCTAAACAAAGATCTTTGCGGATAAAGGGCCCTAGCTAGACACTATGCACCATAGTATTCCTTATCACTACTCTTCGAGCTGCCTACGTGCAAGGACGGATTATCAATTAGGGAATAATCACTCCAAGCATTAGATAGTTGCATTATTGAGATTTCGTGATGATGGTTCTTATCTGCATTTCATTGTGTTTGTCGTACCATGTTTAAGGGGTCAGATTCTGCAAGATATGGCTTTGTTTAATTTGTCAAAATGGCCAAGATGTTGCTCTAGACTATAAGTTGCGAGCTATAGTGCTCGACGCTATTGTGAATCAAATATTATCAATTGTATTCCACAGGAAAAGTTGCTGCTCCTACTCTTTTGGGTTTTATTTAAAAAAAAACACTTGTTCTTAGTTGTTTATAATTCGTAATTGATTAGTGCACACTAAGTTTGGCTTGATCGAACATGACATCAGTTCCCTTCTATTTTGGCACAAATCATTACCTAACATTTAAAAAAAAACAAAGGGTTGCTCAGCTGGGATGGTGCTTTTGAAGTTTAATTACTTTATTATTTGTAGAGGGAACAACCGATCTTACTAGTAATAAGAAAAAGGAGAAGGATACGCGTGATAAATTAAATCTTGTCTCTAACCACGAGCAAATAAGCTTGAAAACTATATTTATCAATATGGGCAATTGAGGAACTTGGTAAATCTAGGACAACAATAATATATTGATGGTGATATATATTAGTAGTGACAAGCGCGATAGTGATAATGTGAATTTTTTTTGTCTATAGTGAAGATGTTGTGAAGTGATTGACAAGGATAGATACAATGAATAATATAATACGTATCACTATTAAGATTTTGACGTGATGGTCCATATGTATATATATTTTCATACTTCTAACCTTAGCTTTTATGTGAAAGATATGGTTTTTGTAGGTCTCGGTATGGAGGACAACAGAGCAAGGAAGCTGACACTCTTTTGGTGTTGAAATGTTGTATGAATTCTTCTAAGTAGTAAGTACAATGGATCGTAGTCTCCTTAATCTTATTGGCCAAACACAAAAATATCATCAGGAGAAATAATGTAAAAAAAACGCCATATCTGTTGCCCAAGAACAAGTGAAAATCAAATTTTTGTGTACTTGAACATATTACGATAGCTAATTAAAACAAAGGAAAATCTCAATTAAAAGAATTTATTTTCTTTTTTTGTCACGGAAAAAAAACTCAGTCCATAAACCTGCCGAATCGGTGCAGTCCACTGGTAAATCAATTAGAAGGTTTTCTTACGAAACAAACACCTAGAGGTTGTTCGGTAATGGTGTTTTTTGAGAATTTATTGTTTTTTAAGAATTTTTAGGTGATGTTAATTTTATTGGTATGCGTGCTGTAGTTATTTTTAGGTGAGGTTAAAAAACATGTTCGGTTTGTGTATTCTCAGGATTCAAAAAATCCTGAGAATACTAAATGGCCGAACAAGCCCCTAAAGTTAAGACTCCAGAAAAAAAAAAAAAGGAAAAAAAAAACGCCTCTAGAGTTGAAGTGAGGTGGGGGAGGGAAGTGATAAGGACCCACCCAAGTTGCTAGGAAAGATAGTCGAGACTCGAGAATTAAGGAAGGCCACTAGGAAGAGACAAGGGTTGGTGGGTCCCTTCGTCTATGTGAGCCGCAATTACCAGAAGACAAAGTCAGCTTGGTGAGAACTGAGATCTCGAGAGCACGAGTTTAGGGGGCAGATTAGACTGTGGGGACAGGCAAAGCATGTAAAGTTTACATGCTCGGGGTCCACCTGACGTTCGCTTCAACATCTGACGTGGCACGATTGTTGTCCTCTCGTTTTGGGCATGGGGGGGGGGGGGGTACTTCGTTGTCTTTTGCTTTTCAACCTCTGAGCGACTGGTTGTACTTTTGTTGCCTCGACCACTTTGTACGCTCCAGATCTGCGCGCCTGTCCAACAGACGAAACTCATGACAGGTGTTTATCAGGTGGGCCCATATCCTGATTATGTGTCTTTCCGGTACAAATACGGGTACAGTGTAATAAAAACCCAGACTCACTACAGATACGTTCGCCGTACGTGTGTAATGGATCCGAGATCATTGCTATACTAGTGACTACTACCGCTTACTCGCTGAGAAAGCTCGACGACATGTCGCTTGAAAGTCTGATTTGCTCTCTGATATTGGTAAATTAATTAATTGAAAATAACACTATTATTTTTAATAAAAATTATGATAATAGGATAATAGGATAGCCCCTTTAATTTCCCAAAAAATAATTAGAGATATGGCGATGGAATAAAATCTTTGGTGCGCCAAGGAGAATTGGTTTTGCCTATTTGAGAATACAAAAATCGACCTCTGATCATGTTGTTAATAAACATTGCAGCAAGTTACACCTTGGAAAGTCGATATAATTAATTTCTTTATATTATTCTCTCCAACACCAGCTTGGTATTGAAAAGGAAAGATCGAATAGAAACCAAATAATTAGTTTCTCTCGGCGGTGCATATATAATAAAAAGGATTTGAATTAACTGTTAGAGAGGCACAGTACACCAAATGGGCTTCCTCAACAGTCAACAACAAAATTAAGCAGCACATGTTTAGAACGCAAAACCCCCCACTTAAGCTCGTGGCAATCACCAAGAGTGCCTCTCTTGTAATTGTACTTTTTTGCGTCGAGTGGTGGCAGAATCGCTCAGATGTTGTCCTTATTAGATGGATCCACGGTTTGGTATACCGCGGTTCTACTTCCAACCGACAGCTCATGATTGTCAACCTTCCATATGATGCTCACCCAATGCATAAGCATGTGTAGCCTCTGGTTGAGAGAATTTAAAACTTTTTTATTTTATTTTTGCAACTATTTCTTTAAGCACGTAAAAAACGAAGTAAATTGCATGAGATTATCAGGTTAACGGAAGTTTCCATACGGCGAAGAACATGACAACACATCTGGTACTTTGTATAGCTTTTCTCAAGTTAATTGGGTACAAAAAATCTTGTTCATGAAGTGTCGAATGTGCCTTTGTATAGATACATAACAAAATACCCACCTTCTGTAGTGATAAAATAAACCGACGAGTAGTACTCGCACATCATGGAGAGGAGTACTAGTTGTCATCCATGCCTTCACTATCAGTTTGAACCTTACCGTGAAAACCCGTTTAAAAAAAAAGGCATGCCTAGGATTCGACCTCTGGACTAGTGGTAAACTAAGGGAAACCATCGAGCTACACGTTGTTTTGTTAAACTCTTCGATTTTGATTGTCTTCTTCCTCAACCCTAAAACTCTTCAATTTTCCCTTCGTTTCAGCTGCAGTTTCGTCGACTTTCGACGTTCTCTCTCCTAAATTTCTCTCTCACTTCATTTATTCAACCGTTACACCCATTTTCATCTGATTTGAGTAGCCTTTTCAACTCCAACATAAAGAGCTCGAAGTTTCTCAGTAACCATGCCATTTATCGTGTTTAATGATGGATTTCGAAAAGCCATAAGTTTTAGACGAGATTCAACGTTTTTTCGGCTAAATTTCAAGATTATGTCACCTATAAAAGGGGAGTTCGTTCAAAGGTTGAGCACACCTCTCAAATCTGACCTCACACATCATTTTTGAGCCAATTTTCTCTGTCCTCTCTCTCTTTGCTGTGAATTCTTGAAGTGTTTCGGTGACGTTATGCTCTGTTCTTTCTCTACTCCGATCACGTGTGTAATTCGTTTCAAATAGTTGAACGAATTATACATTGTGAAATTCAAGTTTCAAACATCGTTTTGATCCCTAATTATTTTTCCGGATTACTGTTAGGTTGTGCTAATAGCGGGGATATCTAATTTTCAAGCAAGTCAGGTAAGCGGGATAACGATAAATTTTCCTCGATAATATGAAATGACGAGTTTTGGAAATTATACTGAAGTCTGTTTTGAATTCTTGGATTCACTGTTATCCAATTACTGTTTTATACTGAAATATGATTTTATGTTTCGAAATCCCGGTTGCAATGTGTATTACTGATTACTGTTATTACTGTCTCTGTTGGTACCAACTCATTGATTACTGATTACTGGTGCATCTATTCTTCGGAGTGATGGCACAACCCTGCCATAGGGTAAATATGGCTTACTGATATTGCCTAAGAGAAATTTCTGAACTACTGAAAAATCATTTGGAAATTTATTTTAAAAAGATTATTATTAATATTTTTATTCTCCGCTTACTGGATTGTCGAACTCACTCCGTTAATATGTTTTCATTTTCAGAAAAGTATGGAGAGTATGCTGAGGAACAAGCTTAGATGTCATGCGGGCTAGGTATAGATGAAAATGGAGTTTTATTTTACATTGCACTTTGTTTTATTGAGAGACTTTTATTTAAGTTTATGATTTTGAAAGTGATGACTATATTTAAGTTTATTTGGAATAAATAAATTCTATATTTTGAGTTATTTAAAATTTTGTTCAAAGAAAAAATCCATTATTGAACCCTGCTGGGTCTGGGGTGTGACACTTACGGGGCGTTTGTTTCTCAATATTTCCAACCCTCAAAATTTCCAAACAATCATAAAATAATCTCCCTCTCCTCATTAAATTATAAAATAATATTATATTATTCAATTAAATATTCTCTCTTCACTTTTCCATAAATTATTATACTTTTTCACAAACTCCAATACTCAAAATTTTCAAAATCCCAATATTTCCACAAACAAAGACCACCTTACTCTTATGGTTTGGACATTGCCATGTGACTGTCATTTTTTTATGCCATTAAGGATGGGGAGTTTCAACACTCTAACTTGCGATCACGACATTTTAGGTTATGTTTGTGTTGTAAAATTTTTGGTATTGGGTTTAGTGTTGGTATGAGTTTAGTGAAAAAGTGAAGAGAAAGATAATTTTTTATATTTTTTGTAATTTTTTATATTTTTTTATGGGAGAGAGAGAGATTATATTATAGCATTTTATTGGGAGTTGGTGAAATATTTTGTGAAATATTTGGTGCAAACACAGCTTTAGTTTCATGTCAGAATTTTTTGTCATATGGCGGTAGTTTGTGATGTAACGTGTGGATATGTTTGTTTATTGAAATTTTGAGGAATATTTCTAAAATTTTGAAAATATTTGAACGTTGAAATTTACTATAATGAAAAGTTGATAATGCAAGTATAAAAATTAAAAATTTTAAAATATATTTATTTTATTAAAAATTTTAAACTCAAAATTTTAGACAAAGATTCCCGTACGAAACCAGGGCCCGGTGCCCCAAATTTCTCTAGTATCCAGCGTCCACAAGCTACGTACAGGTAATTGGAAAAAGTGATAGGGTGGTAGAAGTAATAGGAGGGAGGCTGTCGAGTAGGTTACCCTAAACCTGGAAATGGTAGAAAGGAGGGTTCTATTGTGTTTGGTGGGAAAATAAATAGTATATCTTCTTGGAACACAACCCAGAGATCCTGTTGTCCCCACTTTCTCCATCCATTTCTTTCAACACACTCGTCAATGCAATCCATGCATGCGCGGAACCTGCAAATACGCCTTTAATTTGCTAGGATTTTCTTGAGAGAATCGAATACTCCGCCCTAGTACATTAAAGTCAGACGCTTGCCTTTGCATGGTGAGAGACTTGAGTAGCAGCGGTAGCTGTTTTACACCACTTTATGAGATGACAACATTGCGTTAAGGAAGGGCAACTTTTAACGCGGTAGCGTTTGTTGTTTAAAAGTTCAAAATGCTGGTTGATGTAATCATGTTTTTCCTAAGGGAATTCATTAATCCATTACATATCGAAACGCGATCAGTTTATGCAAAATTTAACGGTCCAATGGGGAGCAAAATATTCCGATCCCTCCCTCTCGGCCTAAAAGAATTTGAGCAAAATTGAAATTGTAACTGTTCTATGTTTATATTTATTTACCATGGCCCCAGTTTGTTACAGCACATGAAAACCATGAAAGCTAGATGCTAAGAAAACGACAGACAAGGAGCTACTCCGTCCCGTCAGATTTCCCGTTCATCAAACCTAACATCATCCTTCTGCATTTGATTCCCCCCTCTAAGAAAAAAAAATCCCACTTTATTTCCACCCTAGTCTAAACTCAATTTCTACTTTGGTCACTGAATGTGGGAATAGGTCCTGTCTATATCGTAAGCTAATATTTTTTTGAAGAACTTACTGGCAAGAGGCAAAAGAAAAATAAAATAAAATTCTGGCAGGGCAGTGAAGTGTCTCAATTGAAAGGTCACGATAATGCTTGCTTCAACTGATTACACATCTGGCTTGATCAGTCCGAAGAGTTATGCGTACGTAATAGCTGCTTCCATGGAGCGGATGCATGTTGTAAACCCATTACTGAATAGGGAGATGAAAACTTGAAACACTAGTAAGTGCTTTCCCAGATAGCCTATATATTAGTTTAAATTAGGAGAAAAGGTTAGCTAGCTCTGATGCACTTGATCTTCGCCAAAAGTCCAAGAAATTCTTTTATGAAACCTCAATCAAGAAGACAAAGTAAGAGTTAACTACTGACTCCCTCGTAGTTTTCCCAGCTAAGGAAGTCACTGTATATATATTTTACATACTCGAGTACCATGAAGACTAAAGTTTTTGTATAAACACGTGAAGAAGACATGAGATCTGCTACCAGATGTATTTTAGGGAGGTGGTGATCAGATGCATAAATTCTGTTTTGTGGGTTGGGGTTTGTCACTGTTGACCCCCCAAAAAAAAAGGGAAGCGATGAGAGAAAAGAAAAGGAGGAAAGAAAATGCCGAAGAAAAGAAAAGAAAAGTTCAAACGAAATGGACCAAATGCCAATTCTTTTTATATCTCTGTCAACAAGACGACAACATTGGATCACGGAATTCTGTCGCTGTCCAGATTGATTGCCCAAGGGTTTAGGAATAAACATAGCTTTAAAGATAAGCTAGCATGCGCATAATTTGATAAATGCAACCTAGCTCGTACGTTTCAGACACCAATAACTTTTGCTTTCACCATCTCTTGCTCATCAGTCATATCGCTGTGAATCATCTCGATAGGAGACATTGGGAGCCAGCCAAGATATGTTTTGACCAGAGTGAAAATGCATTATCACGATCTTACCCGAAAACGTAATTGGTTTGCAATAGTGAATTTTATTAAGAGAAGGTTCCTCGGATGATTGTTTTGAGCTTTCCAGCAAATATATATTAATATTGGGGACAACATAGCTTAGAAGATACGATTTAAAGAATGATATCGTCAGTAGCTTTTTTTTTCTTCTACCGATCAGTCTTATCAACTTTTCACCTCGCTAAAGTCACGCGGTGATAGCAACTGAACGATAAACAGAAAACTAGAAAAGATACATCAATCTAGAAAATCTCACGGCCACGCTGATGAGGCTAACTATGAAATAGAGAAGAATACAAAAAGCAGAAGAGAAGGGCACAGTGCGTTTTCGGCTTTGTTTATCCTTCCACTTTCATTATCTTTTCCCCATTAGGATTAATTTCATTGCTAATTACCGTAATTATGTAAAGATGAAAGGTAGAAAGGAAGCTTCGGATGTAGTATCACCAACAATAAGAGTGCCTCACACTCAATATATTTTCCCTATTAGTAACGAATCGCTTCCACTTGGTTAAATTTTTTGGACCCTACACATATCTCAAGAACAAATGATGAAAACTCGCAATCTTTTTCCTTCAACCTCAGAAGCTCGTTATCATAAGTCTGATGTCTCAATTCTTCACTATTGATTTTCTCCAAATCGTCTACCCTTTCTAAAATATTGACATTAACATCCATAGGTGACCGTGTCTTTTACAGTACTTTTATCATAAGTCTGATGTCTCAATTCTTCACTATTGATTTTCTCCAAATCGTCTACCCTTTCTAAAATATTGACATTAACATCCATAGGTGACCGTGTCTTTTACAGTACTTGCAGTACAGATCTTCAACTTCATCCGGCTCGACTCACTTAAGACCTACTGGACGTGAATTAGTGGTGTTTTATTTAACGAGTATATATCACATATGGACCTACTAACAGTCTGAACCAAAAGAATTTCATCTGCGAACAAACTGTTTTAGACCTAAATAACCTAGAGGGGGTGAATAGGTATTTAAAAATAAATGCACAATTTAATACAATGAATGTATCACAAAGAATGCACTTTAAAACCTATAATCAAATATGTAATTATACAACTCTATAAAATCAATATTCAAAATTAAATCATGCACTTAGACTTTTTCTAATAACATTCAGATGGTCTCTAATGATTAGAAAAACTCCAAAAATATAATACACTTATATTAATTCTTTGTTGTACAAAACTTAGGCTAATAGGCAGTAAAGTACTTTAAATTCTAACAATGAAATACTCACAACAGATTCAATATTACACAAAATATCATTAATTTCACTACTGTAAAATTATCAATATATCTTGTAAAGTTAATGCAACCTACAGATCTGTTATTTACCTGAAACCTTCTTGCGGAATGATAAAGATTTCACTTGATAGTGAATCTTAAAATACTTTCACACAAGATTTGTTAGCAATTAACAACGTAATAGACAAATCAAAGAACAATAGACAATAATCACACACCAACGACACCGATTTGTTGACAAAGAGAAACTCTCAAATATAAACATATTTGAGAGAAAAACTCTCCGGGACCTCGTCCAGAACGAAACTTCACTAGGGATACGACCTCGGTTACAACGTGATCTTATAGATCTAACAAACCAGTTAATCTACAGTACACGCAACCTTACTCAAGATACCTTCTTGAATCTTCTTCTGCAGGGGATGAAGACCATCAATCCCAGCCACTCCCAAGTTACTCTTCGCAGCAATCCACTTGAGCCACTCAAGCTACCACGATTCCGTCCAAGAACGCTCAACCATCCGATGTTCGAAATTCCTCAATCACAAATGAGGACAAGTGATCAACAACCAAGGATTTTTCAGATCTAGAAGTATTCTTCAAGATGAATCCTCACAACACGAAAGATCAAAGCAAGAGAAGACTAGATCTAGAATTTCGGCACTTTTTGGATCTCCTTCAACGAATCTTGATTTCTTCAATTTTGTTTCTCTAGATCTGTTAGTCAGGTACGTACAACCTCTTATATCCCCTTTTTTCCCTTTTTCCCAAGCCTCCAAGCCCTTTACTTTGTTTTACACGTGAGGCGCCTTTTCATTTAAAATAGACTTGTTGTTTCTGCGCTCCAGGCAAATTACCACAGACTACAGGTAAACTCTGAAGCAGACTACTCATTTAAGAAGCTTCTCCTTTGACCTTACTTTCCCATGCTCTCAAGATATTTACAAGTAAACCATTGTCACAAAAACATGACAATCCAAAATGGTTCCTTCAATCTGCATTTTTAATATATAAGTTAGGTCTTTCTCCTGTACATTGCCCAGATGGCATTTCCCTAAGAACAAATAATTTTGGGGAATGCTTTTTGCCCGTTCTTGGTCATGTAAACTCTGTTGTTTATTCTTCTATCAACATGTTGACACAGGTATATCGTGACAGGTATGTCGATCCTCATCCATGGCTTTTCACCTTCTTCTGATCACGAAAGAATGACTGCAATCGCACGCACACAAATCTACGTGTGTGGATGCGTTCGTACGTATTTGTGTGCAAAAGAAAGAAATAGAAATCAGATCAGTTGGTTATCCTGAGAAATTCTGTCCTCGCATCTGTTTTGCCTTGTTTTCTACTACACCAATAATTCAACAGAGAGACTAGCTTAATCATCTTCTGCCCCTTGGTAATGATGTGGATGCGATAATATTCGTTAAGAAAACGAGGCCCCTTCAAAGGATAATCATGATCTTAATATTGCTTTGCAAGATATTACTTTTCTCCCTGGGAACAAATTTTCTTCATCTATCATGATTGGTGGAGTTCTAGGTGGCCCCATGGAATGTAATCCCATTACCAGTTGACAAAAAAGATCATAGATTATCATATATTGGACCTGCCAACTTACCCGCATAACTACCGGTTGAGAAGAAATAACACATGATGGTGCCCTACTTTAAATAACATGATCTTCTACGGCTTGTTTTCATGGTCGTCAAACATTCATGCATGCATCAGTCTGTACTCATTATTCGATCAAATTCCCACCATATTAGTCCCCACATGTATTGCGTATATCCTTAAAGGATCAGCCAAAAATTCAATATAGGATAGCTCTAGTACGTGAAGCTATTGTAAGGGCGCTAGCTGCCGACGTTTCTGAATTGACATAAAATGAAGTGATTGACTTATTGAGACTCCAATCGATTTAAATATGTTAGCTAAATCCGGGTTTTGGGACTGCTTGCATTAGATAAATAAGATCGCTTTGGGAATTCTGGATAGCCCTACGCCTCCTAGCCGTGGCCAATAAGTAATGCTACATATCTATACCCAATAAGTGAATGCATATATTCATCTAGATAGCAAAGTGGATCGAGCAGGCAACATTTAATTGTCTGCTTTAGAGTTGGTAATGGTCGGCCATGTCAGTCATTTCATCCTATAAAATTATATTGAACTCTTAGATTTCCTGGATAAAGACGGAACCCAACTTTGCTACTCATGATCTAGCTGGTCTTAATCTTGCTGCCTACTAATGGAGTTTCAATCTCAGAAAATACGCGTAGAATGAAAAGGGAGTCGAAGTTGGGACATAAAATAAACTAATTATGGGTTGGTTGAGGTACTGTGTATGCATGCCTGCTGCCGTGCTGCGAATGCAGAAGCATATTACTGTATAAAGTTGAAGTTGTTAGTTCTGCTAGCGCATGTTTGTAGAGCAAACTCCCAAATCTCTAATTGATAATTAAGCTGCAGGATCAGGTGAATATTCTTTGCAATTATTATTCTCTAACTTGCGTTTTAAGGCAAAGTATACTACTTTTTATCTCCATTCCAAAGTTTGGGTTTCGATTAGTTGCCCACCCTGTCGGCGAAATCAGTCATTAAGTTGGATGGCAAAGGAAGTAAAACGGTCATTACCTCCCTCATATATATGAAAAGATTAAATTAGAATAGAATCGTAGCATCCTACAAAAGCTGTCCTCGATCTCATCCTTGACTATTGAAACACCAAAATAAATATTTATCTTTCCCTTTCTTTTATTTCAAGTGCACTATACGGTGGTAGTTTTTCTTTTCTTCTCTAATTTCACAAGCGTTTTTTTTTTTGGTGGGGGGGGGGGGGGGTGGGTAAACTAAACAGCTAAATCTTGACTGGAGTCTTTCAAGACGGGGACGAATTACAGTGATTTTTTATGATGCAAAAATCTCCCACTCTCTTTGGACCGACAGTGCGCCTCTTTATAAGCGGATGGGAAGGCAATATTGCCCCAAACCTATGCTAGAGTTGTCTCTTGCTTTGTTTGGAGCTGTCTCCTCCTGATAGCGCCATGGCCCGTACCCTTCTCTTTTTTGGGTGGTTCGGCGAAATGATGGGTAAGTAGGGCCCTTTTCTTGAGTCCTTCCCTCGGAGGCCCATTTCATCATCTTGTGCAGACTGCATTGGTAATGGGCCATTTGCCATTAATTCCTCTTCTCGAACACTCTATCTAGTTGATTGGACATGCATTAAAGAGGGGGTGGGGGAAGGAGAATGAGACGTCCCTTCGCAGGAGGAAGGAGGCCCCATGAGGCTCCAGCCTTCTCTTCGATGGGCCGTCGTTTACTTGGGCTGGGCCCGACGTGCCATCTTCTGTCTCTATGACCCAGATCCGTGGGCTAGCTGGGCTGAGTAAAATCCGACCCCATCAATTTTAAATCTCGTTTCAGCATAGCTAGGGAGATAGGTTGGTTAGGTAAAAGAGAATTGGCAATTAGCTTTTCATGACATACATATTACACGACTGGGTAAGGGAAAAAAAACAAAGGACCCAAAGTGAACAACAAATTGCGACATTACATTTGCCAAACAAAAATTTAGGACATTTCAAGAGTTCTTAAGGCAAACTGTCGCCTTTACGGCAAAACATTTTCCGTACGACAACCATTTTGCAGAAAAATAAGAGACCGTTACTAAAGCAGTAACTACGTCAAACCACTTGTCACCTTTATAGCTTCAGCGTGCACTTAAATTTGACAGGGTTTTGAAGGTGAGATTGGCCTTGAAAAGTCACGGCAAAAAGTGCCTTAAAATGGTCTAAATTTTTCCTAAGCCTTCCATGGTTAAATAACCTATCGTTATTCTCTTTTTCTGACACCTTTCTTCTTTATCTTCCAAATGACTCGTTATATTTTTCTGTCCAGTATAAATACCTTTTTTCGTCAAAAAATTGTAGTTAAGATTGTTTTATATAATTCCATCTTCTGATGTATAAGCTATAGCGATTGCACCAATATTTAGACCAGAATCCAGTGACAGAGGTAAATGATCACACGTTTTAGACAAATGGGTTACAAATGGATTATGTTTTATTTAGGTGCGGGGGATGGAGTATATTATTTGCAGGAAGCAAAGCTAACATTTGGAGAAGAGGCACAGGAAGTGAGATGGAAGAGACAAATGTAAATGTCATATTGGAGAAAAATTGTAAACAACTTCAAGCCAAGGCAAATAAGTACTGCGGATTCGAGTTCCGTTTTGCCCATAAGCGAGACAGTCAAAACAAAGGCCATGTACCTGGCCGACAAGGGGTCTTGCTCTGTAAGGTGTCATGCACCGGGTCCAGATTAGCTCTAGCTAGTACCTGGGTTTGAAGCATCATGTCCAATAAATCTTGGTTTTTTTTAAGACAAATCGTGGTTATGGGAAAAGGAAATTGCTTTACAAAAAATATAAAAAATTACCTTTTTCTTCACTTTTTCACTAAACTCAATATCAACACAAAACCCAATACCAAAAATTTTTCAACACAAACACAATCTTAATATGAATACTTCTTGTCTGCCAGTTCCAGTTCATCTTTGCTTAAGGTCGGAGGAAAGAGAAAAACACGCACGAAGGCCAAACTACATAAAAGAACGTACCTAACGATTTCTAAAATCAGGAAGATTAGCTTAGAAACAACTAGCAGTGAAAGCACACACAGCCACAATACCACCCCCTGCCTTCTTCTCTGACCCTCTCTTCATTTTCCTCCTAAGAGGCAAATAACTGTTCAAGAAGAATGCGACTCTCAAACTAAAAAGAATTTTTCAGATAATGGTACTCCCAACATAGAATCAACTACTGTTAATACTTTCTCCTCCGAACATGATTCAGTGCTGACCGTCTACTTCTCACTGGTGCACACCAGCTCTGTTTATCAGCCATCCTGGCTCTGATTTTCCGGTACTCTCTTGATCTTAAAACTCCCTCCAGAATATTTATATCCTCATGAATTTCATGTCTGGAAAGAGATGCCAGACCAGGAAGTATTTCCTTCTGAAAATCTTTCATTCTCCTCCCTCTTCTGAACTTAAAAGCCAAATCCTTAGTCTCGACATCATTTACCTCAAATGGCTTTGACGAAACGGAATAGTCATCTGCAGTGCATTCTTCAAGATTTAGAGCAATTAACTCGAATGAATCAGAGGAATACTGTGGCTGCTCCCTGACCTCATTTTTCATCTCAGCTAGTGCCGCTTTTTTAGGAGAACAACCTTGAGTGCCGGATGTCATCTCCAAGGACAACTGTAAAAGTGATTCAGCAGCCCTTTGGATTGACACATCTGCTTCAGATGACTCTTGCTTATTATTGAGGCAATCATGTTTTGATTCACTACCATCAGAAGAGCCTTGCCCCTGATTGCCTGATAAGGTATCTGCAACTTGACATCCTATACCTGTTCCAGAAAACTGATCAAAAGCAGACAGATTTGAACTTCCCATTTCAATCCCTGATTGCACTGTCTTCACACTGCTGGAATCATTATCAATGTTGCCGCAGGACTTGCAAGAAGCAGGAGATGTAGTGCCACGTCCATCTTGAGTAGTATTTTGTGTTTGACCAGAACCGGAAAGCATAACATCTTCTACTGCATTCTTCTCAAAATGTTCCTGCCTAGTAGCTACGAGTGTAAGATTTGGGTTATCTAAAAGATCATTTGTATGTTCCGAGGTGACCCCAAGATTGACTGTACACTTATTGTGGTCACTACTGTGGCCACCATGGTCTTCACAAAGGCCTGGTGGGATCCTGGAGACAGCCTCAACGCCTTCCACTTCACTTCCACCCGCTCCATGAAACTTGGAATTTCTAGCCCAAATTTCCGTTATCTTGCCTTTGCAGTTGGAATCTGCCAAAGAAGAATTCACTGCCTCATCTTGTTGAAGCATTTTAGAGGTTTCCTTTGACCAGTTTTTATTTTCAATGGAGGCACAAGTGTGCTTGTGGACCCTGCCATCTAATTCAACGAAAACATTTGCTGAACTGGCAGTTGAAGGATGGGCCACCAGGAAATCATTTGAACAACAAGACGAATCATCAACCTGAACTTTGTTAAGGTCCACAAGTGTTGCTTTAAATGAAGTTGGCTGTTGCATCATGGCGGACAGATTCCTACGTGGGATAGGAATGTTGCAGTCTTTAAATCCTGAAGAAAGGGCAAACACAGATAGGTTAATTGCAGACAGCTACATGTTCAGAGGATGAATTCATGTCACTAAAACCATCCCCATACTCATAAATCAACCGTACCTTTACACAAAGAGTTATGATTTTTACAGCACTTGCCATCACCTAGAACAGAGTGACTGGCTGCAATCGCATCTGGTAACTGTTTATTGATACGGACAGAAAATTCAGGCTCATGTTTGCCTCCAGAATGTGTTGTCAGAGCAGCACATTTGAAAAAAGGTGCATCTCTTTCACCCTCACTTGATACCCTCTCACTTGAGTCTTCTAAATTGATAATGATTTGGGTACAGGGACCAGCCTCTTTGTCGGACCAAGTTCTCTTTGAACTCCCCTTTCTCCTATTGTCCTCACCAGTGCTCAGAGAGAGCTTCAACTCCGGATCTGAAATATTGCGATCACCATGAAGACATAAAGAAAAAAAAAATCATCAAATTCAATATTCTTTTCCAGTGATTCAAAATATTCCTTTCTTTGAAAATTCCTCACCAACATAGCAAACATTCTGATCAGCAGGAAGATGAAGATCTTGGGGCCCCTGCCAAAGCTTATAGTATATACCCCGGTGCCCTCCTATGGACAGGTGGCTTGTAGATTGTGTAGGGCCCACCTGTGAAGGACAGAATCGACACATTTAACAGAAAATTGTGCAGATGAATGAAATAAAATTACTTTGGTCATTAAAGGAAGACAGGTATAATACACTCACAGCCACCTAATATCCAGGTACTAGAAAATAACCCAAGACTGAATTTCCATCCAGCTGTTCTTAGTTAAACATTCAAATGGAAAGTCTCAGAAAACTGGAATTTACGCCATGAAGGAACTCATTACAAAAAGGGTAAAAAGAACAAAAAAAACATTTTGAAGGTTGGCAGATGCAATTTACCCTTGATTGGGTTCTTGCTTTCCTCGATGTGTATCTATCAAACTCCCCCCAGGCAAGATTCTCCATCAGCGTCTTCTGTATTGTATACAATCGATGGAGTTCCTCCACCTGGACACAGCAGTAGGAAAAAAGTATGTAAATCACTCCCTCCCATAACATATGGGATTAGGAGGTGTTTTCTTTTTGGTCTGTCCCGAGACAAATAGGGGTTATTAAAAGTAAAAGCATTTATCCGTTTAAATTTTCATATTTTCCTTAATTTGAATTCACCTTTCTTGATCTACAAAAGGGTAGTTTGAAAATTTGTTACATTTATTTTATTCCATCAAAATGCTTGCCATTTGCAAATTCCTATCTATCTTGGGAAGGATTCAGTAATTATTAAAGCAAAAGGCACGGTTTTTTCCAAGTAAGTCTTTAACTACATGAATGGTTCATCACTATACAGGTTAGTAGGAGTTACATTCAGAGAGAGTACAAAATACCTCCAATGTCCAGTTAATTGAAGCACCTAATGAACAAGTTGTAATCCATGACTAAATGGAAAGCTTGACCAAAAAAATTTAAATCATATTAGAATCAAACAATGGGACATAATTCATGTCCAATAAGGACACATGATCCTAACTTGAGTCAACATGTAAATCAACCAGCAGAGTGATAGTATCTGCATACCTGGTTCCTGAATATAACCTCCTGGTTGAGCATAGTCTTCTTCAGAGCTTCTTTGTGTGACTTGGTATACATTTGAACTGAATTCAGATCAAAAACTCCTTGCATCAGCATGGTGCCACCCAAAATTGGAAATTGATTACATCAAACCTGCTGTTGAATCTTTAGCAGCAGCAATCCGCTCGGTTTTCCCGGCCTCACCCTGAATTCTTCTTAAAAAGAGATGCTTGTTAAACCACATCATACAGGAAAAAAGTATGGGTATTTTTCTTGAAAAGGTGTTTGCATAAATGTGGACACTGCCACTACTAGATAAGCACTAACCATCCACAATTGCGTTCCGTAATAAAATTATAGAATTGATATTTTTAAGATGGACTTGTCACCAAAAGCGATAGCATTTGCAAACAATAAAATTAGGTCTGCCCAAACAAAGAAAGACCATGGCAATACTGGAGGTTGTTGTAGTTTTCCATTTCTTTCCACCACCCTAAACTGCACAAGGTTTGATTATTTTCTTCCTGTATGCTTGTTAAACCACATCATACAGGAAAAAGTATGGGTATTTTTCTTGAAAAGGTGTTTGCATGAATGTGGACACTGCCACTACTAGATAAGCACTAACCATCCACAATTGCGTTCCGTAATAAAATTATAGAATTGATATTTTTAAGATGGACTTGTCACCAAAAGCGATAGCATTTGCAAACAATAAAATTAGGTCTGCCCAAACAAAGAAAGACCATGGCAATACTGGAGGTTGTTGTAGTTTTCCATTTCTCTCGTTAACAATTTCTTTCCACCACCCTAAACTGCACAAGGTTGATTATTTTCTTCAATCGATGTGCACCTTGAACTGCTCCACGAGGGATCTCAACAAAGAATTTCCTTCTTTGTTGGGGGCAGAGGGCCCAGGGGTTCCAACAGAGCTATATACATAAATAGATATACACACGCGCGTGTGATGCAGTTTGAAGAACGTACTGTCGCAAACCATGCGTCATCAGTGTAACAAGATTTAAGCCCAAAAATGCTTTTTCAATCCACACAAACCAAGACAACAACACCTAAATAAATTCACCGCCAAACTCCCTCCCTCTCCGAATTCTACCAACTAGATCATTCCACTACAAAATGGACCCTGATGAAAACGGAAAAGCGCAACTTTATTCACGAATCGAATAATATTTTCAGCTTCTGCAAACAGTAATCGCTTCACTGGTTCGTTTTTTTTTTCCTTAGCATATGAGGAATCTTCACGAAAGGTGTTGTAATAATTAACTATAAGAGTCGACGAAAATTTAAGTTATTCAAAATCCAGGTAATTTCTTTGTAGTTACACTGCAATTCCTTCCCGTAAGAGAAAATAATTACTCGATAACGATTAGAAGAAATCATATATAATAATGCATAAAGAACCATAAAACTGGTATTAAGGCAAAGCAAAAAAAATTAACTTTCTTAATCATATAACCAAGGAACTACTAAATAAAGGAGCAGTGCAACACAGAGATAGAGAGAGAGAGAGAGTACCCCGAGGCAGGGAAACCAAGGAAATAGCATTGGACCGTTAGAATATCTTCTTCTGCTTCTTCTTCGTCAAGAGAAGTTTCATTTCAATGAACATAAGTCAGTGTATAATCCCAGGCTCCCAGCGAAAGAAAAAGCTACCCTAACCGCTAAGTTCAGAGCGGAGGGAGAGAGAGAAGGGAAAGAAATATGCGCAAGAGACAGAGAAGAAACGGAATGAGATCGCTGGGGACCTAAAGCAAGTACCGAAAGCAAATAAGCGTGGAAAACTCTCTCTCTCTCTCTCCTCTCCTCTCCCTTTTCATTTGTACATAAATTTCTGTCCTTTAAAAGGACCAGTCAGATGTGCTGGAGACAGGACAGTCCCAACTAGAAAGCCAATGCGGTGAATTAAATATATTTTCCCCCTTGACAGATTTACATTTTTCTCCCTGCAACATTGTACAAGAGGCTGATTCTTCATGGATTGTGCTGCGGGTATTAAAGTACAAATGAGAGATGATTTGGATGGTGGGTTTATTAGTTATTAGTTATTACACGGGACTTGACGGAAGGGACCGTACATTGCTCTGTAGTGGAGTACTGAGAAGCTTTTATGTTCATGTTTGGAAGGGGCCGGACCGTCGAACACGCTGTCCTGAGTAATTGATTTATCCAGACGGAACACTGAACATTAACAATAATTATTGCTAGTACCACTCTATCATCAATTTTAGATAGACCTCCCCCACTAACTTCTAAGGTGATGTTCGTTTTGAGAAAAAATGTAGGATTTTAGAGAAGTTGTGAATTTTTATGTTGAATAGTATTTTATTGGTGTTTGTGTAAAGTGGAGAGAGAAATGATTTGATGTAATTGTTTAATAAAAATGTATTGGAGTTATGTGAAAAAGTATAGAGAGAGAAAATTTATGTTGAATAAAAAATTAAAAAGTTGTTGAAGATTGTGTAAAATGTATTGGTTTTTGTGTTTGAATTCTGAATATGTTCGGTGGTAGAATTGTGAATATACTTAGAATCCTAAAAAAATGGTGAAAACGAACATACCCTAAGATTACCCTTTTTCTTATCCTGGAGCTATTCTTTCATATAACGTCTAAATGGTTATGTTTTGGTTAATGATTTTAAAATTTTAAATATAAATTTTTTATAAAAATTATTTCAATTTTTAATAAAATATTTTTCTATTAAATCATCTATGAAAAAAATATAATTATACAAAAACTTATAAGGACTTCTCACAAAACAAAAATCATCATCCAAATTCTCATATTCTCCGAGATAATAAATTTAAAAACCTTTTTCTTTTCAAATATCATTTCAATGGACTCCATCATTCTCACAAATACTTAAAAAAATATATATAAACAATTTTCTTAATCGGTACACAAAAAAGGTTTTCCCAACTAAACCAAAACATAACATATTCTCCTTTAAATTCTTGAGTTTTGACTTGTTTTCGACATGTGATTCTCCCATACATTTTGTAGGAAATAAGGACGTGATGTTTAACCCTTTTTTTTATAAGCAAACGAACATAGCATTCAACCAAAATACAGTGCATCAAAGGGTGGGGGAACCCTACAAACCACCCCAAACAACCACTACAAAATACAAGAACAGAAAAAAAAAACAAACTCTTGGCCATGGCCGGGACAAGAGCCAAGAAAGGGTCGCCCTGAACGTGGTTAACTGAAGAACTCCAAGCGACCTTTGAGTCATCTGCAACAATCACAAATCTGAGGCTAGAACGCTGCAAAAAAGGGAGCGGTGATTGATCTGAAGGCGGTTTAGCAAGGCACACACCAACAACCAGTGATTTAAAAGCAGGAGCACGCAAGGGCTCATAGTAAAAGGGAGAAGAAAACCCAACAAAGACCACAATAGGAGAGGCGCATGAGATCCATTCGCCACCCTAGATGGCGCGTGAGGAGCAGTCGCGTGAGACCAAACCACCAAACAAAAGGAAGAAGATAGATTGGAGAACCAGAAAAAGAAGAGAGGGCGTGGGCATTGAGGTTGGCCAACAGAGGCGATAGTTCTGAGCATCTGCTCTCAAAAACAAAATATCCACAAAAGAGAAAACAACACACAAAAAAATAACGGAAGGAAATAAGAGAAAATGAAAAGAAGAAGAGAGAATGATAAAGAAGAGGGAGAGAAGGGAGACCGAGCCGAAGCTCCTTCTCCCTTCCCCAAAGAGTGCGGTAAAAAATAAAGGGGGACAGAGGCGCTGGAGAAAAGGCAACTAAACCAGAGAGTTCATGATGTTTAACCCTTACATGTGATATGATTACTTAGGTAGCAAGGATGGGCTTTTAAAAAAAAAATTAGAATGGCTGATTTCTATGCTTAGACTAACCACATCTAGCTAGTCTTTGAATTAACATTTTAACATACCGCCTAAGCTAAAATTTAATTATTAAATTAAATTTTAGAAGAGCCCATCAAATAATACAATAAAATTTGAAAGCAGAAAATACACATTTTCATCCGCACACGCTACACATCCTCAATACGTTGCATCATCTGTTTATTTTTCAGTCAAATTAGATATAAATTGACCTTTTTTAAGAATGAAAATAACGATTATGCTATCTATCAAATGTAACTGGTTGTTTGAACTTTTTTGAAGTACATAATCGATATTTTCGTATTAAAAAAATTAATTTTTATCTAATTTGATAGAAAAAATAGATTGAAGGTGTAATGTGATATGAGTGCTTAATTTGTGAGTCTAATATATCAAACGTGATAGTTTAAATGTGATAGTTTAAATTGTAAAGTAAAAAATATATAATAGTTCGTGAATAAAAGTGTACTTTCTTCAGTTTTAAATTGAGAAAAAATTAAGACAAAATGAATAATTTAAAATGGTTAATTGTACGGAATGAAAGTACGGAGAAAAATTGAAACAAGATAGTAATTTGCTTTCTCCGTTTTTTATTTATTTTTTTATTATTTAACATGTATTACATGCTAAATAATAAAAATTTATTTGAACCGTGACAATTTCTGCTAAGAAACAGACCTAAGGTTATGTTTGTTTCCTACACTTTTTTAGGATTCAAATACATTCACAAAACTAATACCAAATATATTCAGAATTCAAACACAAACACTAATACATTTTACACAATCTCCAACAACTTTTTACTTTTTTATTCAACATAAATTTTCTCTCTCTATATTTTTTTATGAGAATTTGGCAACTTAGTCCCTGAGTTTATACCCTTTTAGCAAATGGGTCATTGGATTTCAAATTTCAAAATTTTAGTCCTTTGGTTTTCATTGTTTGACAAAATGGTCATTCCGTTAGTCTGTCGTCCATATGCTTAACGGATTTGAAGCGGTCGATCGGATACAAGTGTAAAAAGTGAGCAGTCGTCTGCTATATTAAGCGGTCGACCTCTACAATGAAGCAGTCGACCGCTAAATGAAGCGGTTGACCGCTTCATATAGCGGACGATCGGTACAAATTGCTGACATGTAGCGATTGACCGCTTCAAATCCGTTAAGCATATGAACGACAGACTAACGGAATGACCATTTTGTCAAACAACGAAAACTCAATGACTAAAATTTTGAAATTTTAAATTTAAGGACCCATTTGTCAAAGGGGTATAAATTCAGGGACTAAGTTGTCAAATTCTATTTTTTATTAAATAATTACATCAAATCATTTCTCTCTCTACTTTACACAAACACCAATAAAATAATATTCAACATAAATATTTAAAACTTATCTAAAATCCTATATTTTTACTCTACTGAATATATACCAAGACTAGTAATTATTTGCAACTATGCAAGGGACAAGTTTTTCTTTTCTAGCTGTCGTCCTCAATTTAGGACACTGTCCTATGTGGTCCACCAATCAAGAAACAAAAACAACAATAAAATATATAATTAAGGACCCGATATTTTTGCTGACAAGATGCCCCAAGATATTTTTGGTAGATTTTTTTTTTGCTGGCCTCGCACAGTCTTTCAAATTCGGGGTAAAGTTTTCGGTCTTCCACTTATATGTTTGTTTCATGTCTCAAAACATTTTCTACTCCATTTTTCATCAATTTCAATATCTTTTTATCAATCTCAATAATTTTTTTACAAATTTTAATAATTTTAACACAATTTTCACCAATTCTAAGAGAATTTACACTACTTAAAAAAATAAAAACACAAAAATATATCTCAAGACCTAAACCAAACATAGCCGTCAAATTTGTATCGACTATTGCCAAGTAATTCCCACCTATTATATCAAGGGATAAAATCTCCACCGGAAACAAACCAAAACTGCAGGAATATGGGTGATATAATAATACGATGGAACTTACAAAGAAAACATAAATCGAAGTGGGTCAAAGGCATTTGACAATAATATCCTTAATAAATTAATTAATTGACAATAATATCTTTAATTTATGCAAAATGGGTCAAAAACATTATCGTCATTTCAGTCTACAAATTTGACATTTCAGCCTACAAATTTGACAGGGTGTAAAATGTCAAAAATTAGTAATTAGAGGGTGTAATGTATCAAAATTGATAATTTAGGATATAAAATGTAAAACCTACGATAATTTGTAGGTGAAAAATATATATATTTTTTTGTTCTTTCTAAGCAGTCACTAGGTAGTTGATTTGGTATGGAATGTGCTGACTGTGTATTAGTGTAATGTTAATGAGGGGTAGAGGCATTAGTTAGCAATAACAGAGGTATTAATCAGTCCAAATCTGAGGAAATCCAGAGACAATTTATTATTTTATTTTCTATGCGAACCGTCTCCTCCCAGTGGGCTGTAAACAATCGTCACCACCGCCGGTTCCCCCGTCCAATGGACGATTAGAAAGTCGTCAGCCATATAAATTAACAGCATAACGTTTAACCCATATTTGCGAGCTCTTATTCTGTCATATTGAAATGGCAATCCCAGGGACAACAATCCAACATTTATCCATGCCTACCGCGCCCAGACCAATCACGTCCCGCCGCGTGGCAGTGATCGGTGCCGGCGCTGCCGGACTTGTAGCTGCCCGAGAGCTAAGGCGCGAGGGCCACAGCGTCGTGGTGTTCGAGCGTGATGACCAGGTCGGCGGCACGTGGGTGTACACCCCGGCGGTCGAGTCCGACTTGCTCGGGGTCGACCCGTCGCGGAGAACGGTCCACACCAGCTTATACCACTCCCTCCGCACCAACCTACCTCGCGAGTCAATGGGCTTTAGGGACTACCCGTTCGTTTTCAAGGACGACGCGGACCGAGACCCGAGGAGGTTCCCTGAACACCGAGAGGTCCTAGCATATCTCAAAGACTTTACGCGCGAGTTTGGAATTGGTGAATTGGTGCGGTTCGACGCGGAGGTAGCGCGGGTGAGAATAGTAGAGGGCTCGAAATGGGAAGTAAATTCGTTTGAGAGAGGCAAAGATGAAACCGTTCTGGATGAGATTTTCGACGCCGTTGTTGTATGTAACGGACACTATACCGAACCTCGAATCGCCGAAATTCCGGGTAATTCTTTGTGTACAAATGTGAGTCTAAATTGCTAAGTCGGTAGAAAGCTTATTCCTTTACTGTGCTTACAGGTATGAATAAATGGCCGGGGAAGCAAATGCATAGCCACAATTATCGTGTTCCCGAGCCTTTTCGAGATCAAGTATGTGCCAGGTTTCTATCTTCTTTATATTATTTCAATCATTTTCGGTATTTCTGTTTTTGGGACCTCTTGTTTGCTTTTAAGTTTGTCAAGCGTGGTTGTTTCGGAAAGAGAGCGCTTCCTTGAGTACAGAATTCAGATTGTCTTCGGTATCTCACACAACTACTATAGTCCTGGATTGACGCCCTCCATAATTATTTTCTCAAATTGGAAGCCCAATTCATAACAAGAGAGCTACAAAGTGTGGGCCCCGTGACATTCAACATGGTCCACGTCAAGTCTATATGAAGTGTTTGCTCCTTTTGGTCCTAGGACGTCTATATTTACTCCTTTTGGTCGATATGAAATGTTTCGTGGTGTTGCTGTTACTGTGGACTTGGATGGATAAATTAGAGCAGATGAGATGAATCATGAATGTGCAACTTCTATTGCGTGTCTATTACAAAGGAGAAGAAGGGGCAGATGAGTAATAAAGATGACGCGCTGATTTATGTGGTAAAGCTCATTCTTCAAGTTTTTCTGCGTATGGAGAGTAGATTGCTTTCACCAATAAGCTGGAAATAACCACATAATGTCACCTTCCGTTTTGGATTGCAGACTCAGAATAAGTTCCTCGCAATCTCTCGCTTGAAGTGAGAATTGGAAATAAAGTTCATCCCTTGCAGCACCACATTGGTAATTAACTGGAGGCAAATCCTATAATTCTGATATTAGGAGAAATCTGAAAAGGAACCACGTAGAGTGGACAAAGTCCAAAATAATCTGTCTTGTAGACATCTTTGGTACTTGACTTAGTAGTCTGAAAGAATTCATCCTGCAACGAGGAAACTCAAGCAAATTTAAGCTGCATGTGTGGAAAGGAAATTAAAGACCAAAGACCCCCTAGATTTTGCTTATCGTTTGCATCTGTGTGTGTATGGCCTTCATGTAAGTCTTAACCTGAGGAGTTCTACGGCATGCTCAAGTTGGACTTTGTGAAGGATTGGTACATTACATAAGGGTTGTCTACTCAGTTTGCCATTGCATGAAATTGTACTGGATAGGCCTTATTTCATTTTTTATTAGTAAATGTGCCTCAAATAAATCTGTCTGCATGGTAAGGCGCACAAAGTCCATTGTATCATAGCCCTCTCTCTCTCTCTCTCTCGCTGCCCCTCTCCCCAATGAGTAGACACTGATGTCGTGTATGTCGAGAATGTTTTGCAATTAGGAGAAACAACTTACTGCTCATAATGTTTCTTCAGTTGCTTTAATCTCCTCGTCCACAAGAGATCGGCTTTCTAATCCATTTCCTGCTTCTGACAGGTTGTAGTTTTGATTGGGAGTTCAGCAAGTGCTGTTGATATTTCACGGGACATAGCTGGTGTTGCCAAAGAAGTCCATGTTGCAGCTAGAACAGTTGGGAATGGATCGTTTGGAAAGCAGCCTGGCTATGATAATATGTGGCTTCATCCTATGGTAAACATCCTTACGCATTTTGAGAAATGACTGGCTATTTTGAGAAATCAATCAAGTATTTTGGGTGGTTCTGAGAAGTGATTATCTTAGTTAAATTGATGCAGATAGAAAGGGTCCGTGAAGATGGATATGTACATTTCCAAGATGGAAGCATTATCCTTGCCAATGTGATTCTGCACTGCACAGGGTATGCTGCATTTTCCGTTGACTTGGCCTGAGTTTGATTTAGGACCAAAGTTTTTAACTAAATTTTTTAGTGAACCAGAAATCACACTGTTGAGTGATCAGTAAAGTATGTTTGTCTTTTTAAGGTACAAGTACTATTTTCCATTTCTTGAAACCAATGGCATTTTGACTGTGGAGGACAACCGTGTGGGGCCACTGTACAAGCACATTTTCTCACCAGTCTTGGCCCCGTGGCTTTCCTTTGTTGGGTTACCATGGAAGGTTTATCCTTACTACGTATGGCCTTGTTATTGGTTGGAACTTTATAATGTCTCAGTTAATCTTCTTTATATGATTGGTGCCAGGTTATTCCTTTCCCCATGGTTGAATTACAAAGCAAGTGGATAGCTGGTGTTTTATCTAATCGAGTCTCGCTTCCATCTGAAGAGGAGATGATGGAAGATGTTGAAGCTTTCTACGCATCACTTGAAGCTTCTGGCACACCAAAGCGATATACTCATAACATGGGTGCTAGTCAGGTAAATTTGACATATCCACACTTCATGGCCCATTTTCAATATAAAAGTTAGTAAATGTTCTTGAACTGCTGCAAGAACGTGAGGGTGGAGAGATGTCTTTGTACCAGCGAAGGCAATTGAACTTCATGCCTCTAGTTCTGGTTTATACATGTTAATAGGGTTTATGGTCAGATTTTCTTTTGGATGTCACTTTTCAGTTCGAGTACAATAATTGGCTTGCGGCTCATTGCGGATGTCCTCCAATTGAAGAATGGCGAATTCAAATGTATTACGCCACTGGCAAGAACAGACTTGCTCGACCTGAGTCTTACCGTGATGAATGGGAAGATGATCACTTGGTTTTGCAAGCTCATGAGGACTTCATCAAGGACACCACCAATCTCAATAGCAACAGGTCTGTCACGGAGTAATCAAGTTCCATGACTCCCTTCCCTTGTATCGCTTGCTGGAACCATCCTCGAGTCCTCTTTCTATTGTTTTTTTCAGTCTTCTTAATTATAAAATAAATTACAAATAATGAAACTCAATTGTGTTAATCTATACATAAAAGGATTTGCATTATTATGTTCCTTTGATTAATTTCAAATCAAAGGAGACAGAGATTTAGAATGTTCACAGTGCTGTGTAATTTTGAAAGCGTTTCTTTGTTTCTTATGTCGATCGACCTTGAGTACATATTTCAACGTTCTGTGGTACACGGACTCACAATATGCAGGGAAATTAAAAAGAAACAAAAAACAAATTCTCCATCGCTTGGTAAAATGTTGACTTTGGAGGGTAACGAAGAGTTCATTATTCATCATTTTCTAGCTAAACGATGGATGAGCTAAACATTTTTGTTATCCAATTACACCAAATTCTCCATCCCTTGGTATATTTACCGGAAATCGGTAAGAGCACAAAATAACCAAAAATGTTCCCTTGCCATTTTTCAGTACCTTCAATTCAACGGTGAACGGCGAGGCACAGCCTTTCTCCGGTTCAAAGCCACGGAAATCTCCATCGACGGCAAGCATCTATTCCTGCACGAATCCGGAGGCATCAACTTTAATCTGCTGGGTTTCTTTTTCCCGGACTCGGGGACAGCAGGACTACCACCTGGTAATGTATTGCAACCCACTGCACTCGCACTTATTGACGTGGAGAGCGAGATTGGCTAGTCAAGGATTGAGTCACGCGTCGGTAGGCCATCATCTTCAAGCTCTGGAAGGCACTCACTTCTGGCCTTGTGTGGCGATGCTATTCGCAGCAATTCACTGTTTCCACTGTTGGCAGTCACCCGGTGATGAACCTATACCATACAGAAAAGCTTTGGTTAAATTTATGGACAGCCACAGATAGTAAAATCGAGTTTCATTGAAAAATGGACCTTGCAGGAGAGAGAGCAGAAGAGGTATGGGTCTTGAAGGCCACGGTCGCATGTGATGCAAAACTTGCTGGAGCCTCTAAATGAGCGGGATATTGGCCTCTAGTTCAAAAAAACCAATTTTGCACTGTTCGTTGTGTATGGCTGTACGATCAAACAAAACCAAACGAGCTGAAATTTCAGAGCAGGAAAAGACAAGGGAGAAGGGAGTGAAATGCTTCGCAATTTGGTGTTTGAAATCCATGCTTACTTGGACAAGGGAACAGTCCATCAACCGTTGAGCATCACTCAACCTTATAACATCATGATAGACGTATCTTCTTATCTAAGACCAGCAGGGAGAAAAAAGAAAAGAAAAGAAGAGAAATAATTAAGAAGAATGTGGATGCAAAAGATGGGGCCAATTTTTGCTCATTTTACTTCTGCTTAATCTATGAATCGACCTGTAAGAGACGGTGAGGACGATGAGTAGGCACACAGAGAGGGCATATGCTAGTGCAACAGTCTAAGCAAAAGATGTTCTTCTCGTTCTTCTTTGCAAACTCGTGAATTGCACAGGGTTGACCAAATTCGCTCGTAGGAGACTCTCAAGCCAGTGAGGAATTGAACTCACACCAACTAGGGCTGAACATATATGGGCCGAGAACCGAACCGGCGGACCAAAATCGGTCGAAGCCCATCGGCTCGGCCTGTTGCAAGCTGGGTCGGCTCGGTTGTCGGCCCATAATTTTTTAAAACCGAAGGTATCGGTTCGATTTTCGATCTTATGGATCGGTTAACCGAAAGTCGAACCGACCGACCCACTAACATATTCGAATATTTCTACCCCTAACCCTAATAGACACACGACACTCGATAGCCCCAAAAATTTCTCTCATCTTCTTCCTTCCCTACGCCGCGTCGTTCCCCCTTCCTCTGCCTTGTGCTGTCAGTCGTTCCCATCCTCTTCCCTGCGTCGTTCCTCCATCTTCTTCCCTTTATCTTTCTTGAGCAGTTGCGGGTCACTTGTGGTCTCTTCTCCCTTGGTCTCACGCTATCACTGACTCTCTACCTCGTTGGGCCTCTGAGAACGAAGACTTCGGTGATGATTTGATTCATTTATTTCTCTGTGTCTTTTGATTCTACGTTTTCTTTCCATTCACAAGAACATCTCTCTTTCTTTTGATGCAAGTTCCGTAGAAATCAAAAGCCAAGAGAGAGAGAGAGAGAGAGAGAAAGCAAAAATAAGAAGCTATCTGATTATCAAGGATCTGTGAAAATTTTGGATGAGCTTTAAGGCTGCACAAATCCGACAGGAGCTGAAATTTCCAGCTCCGCGCGCGGGACGCCCACGACCTTGCCCCTTGGCCGCGTCGCGCGCGCAAGGCCCCTTGACAACGTCGCGCACGCGGCCTTGCGCACAAGACGCGAGCATTCGAACTTGGCCTTCGAGAATTGGGTCAATTTGGGCCTGAGCTAAAAAATCTAGAAGCCCAACCGAACCAACCGATTAAAGGCCGACCGAATGGAATTGTCTTCGATTTTTTCGACCAACAATGACATTCGGCCAGACTCGGTTTGAATTTAAAGACAAACGACTGTGCTTGGTTTGGTTGTCAAAATTGCATTCAAATTGAACCAAGCCTTCGGTTGTTAACCCCTAGCACCAACCTGAAACCCAAAAAAATAAATTATGTCCATAACAAATGTTTTCGTTTCAGTCCATGAGAGCAGGAATTTTGAATCTCAAATATTCTATTTCACCATTTCTTCCCCTGAACAAACACAACGAATAAAAAAAAGCTTGAGCTAGTCTGTCAGGGACACTCAAGACAAACACCGAACCCGAAGGTGATTCTTTTGAGACGAGACGGAGGGGATAGAGCAAGAGTGATGAAATAGCAGTCTGCTGCAACAGTTAGTTGGAATTACTGTTTTAGTCGGCCCTCCTTTAAAGCAGAAAGAACACAATTTCCTGCTAGTTTCGCGGACGTGTAAGATATATATATTACCTAAAGTCGTGCTGAGATCTATCTTACTTAGAGTTTTGAAATTTATTAGATAGCTAAGGAGAAAGATTGGAGGATTAATTCTTAGGAATTTATCATTCAAATGGTTAAGTCTTAGAGTCCTATTATGAGTGTGAGAGCTTCCGATCACAAAGACTCTTTTTGAGTGTTCGACTAGGAGTCTTAAGTCTTCTATGAGTTTTTGCTATAGGCTAATCAATTAGGCCGAAACAGATTGGTCTAAGAGTGACCAGTTCTGATTTGGGCCTGGTAGCTTATGCCCCATCAGTAGGTATGCTTTTTTGTGTTGATATTATAATGTTTAGAATTGTGGCAGTGTGGGTAATCTTTGTATTACGGTCTATAATTAGAGAAAGATTTACAAAGAAGCACATATCTAAGCCTTCTGACCCTATTACCGAGTGGCTTGGAGATGTTCGATATCGGAGGTGCGAGGTTTAAGAGACATAAATAAATGGCTTTGTCTGTGTTTTCTCAATTTTTTTTTGTAATGATTAAAAAAAATTGAGATTTTTTTTAAAATAATAGGACCCATAAAAAAGATATTCGGAATGAGAAGATTTTTAAAATTTATCCTTGTAGAGAATGTAAAAGTAAACATTCTGAAACAGGATCACTGCTCCTCAATTGTTCTACAAATTAGAGTTATTTTTTCTATATATATATATACACGACACGAAAGTATAGATCAGAGAATTACACATCTCATAAAAACCAACAAAGTATAACTGTAATTTCTTCATGGATAAATTAAACTACAAACAATTCCCTCTTTTCGTTAGGAAAAGCACCGCCCTGCACAATAAAGATTAAATTACATATATTTCTGGGTAATTGATAGGGTTATTAATCACATAATGTTGATAGGTTGTATGTACGTGACAATCATTTTAAATAACTCTAAATTACATATTCGATCACTTTGAAAGTCTTATTATTTTATGGGCTCTAATCAGTAGTGGAGTCAGGAATTTTTTCTTATTATTATATATATAACAAATTATTACAATATACGAGAGAATTTTTTAATATATTAATACTCTATTAAAAATTAGAACACACAAAAGTATATTTTATCAACTTAAATTTATATATATAAGATTGAACACTAAAAATTCAAGAATTTTCTACTATAGTGAGATGTAATATATGTTTTGAGCAATTATTTAAAAAACATAAAATAGGATATGTTGTTTGACTAAAAAATTAGCACATTATCATCACCGTCATGCTAACTTTATAATAATTTAAATTATTAAAAAAAATGCACATAATCGATAATACCGATCACATATATAATTCATTTCTTACGAATTAAAAAAAAAAACACAGAAACAATCGTAGTCTTTCGTATAAGTCATGCTAGAGGACAAGAAAAACTAAACCATAATTTATAGAGGGTACTAAACACTAAAGTACTATAATTTAATATCATACTAAGATACGAAACATGAATAAAATCAATTTGTCACCATTTTATTAAGAGATTAATTTTCTTTCCTTAATTTATTGACACGTGAAGAAATTAAGAGATTTTAAAGATCAAAATTATATTTTTAACTAGAAAGGGACATACTTAGGAGCAGGCGAGGAAATTTCTTAATTAATTTCCGCCACTGGTTGTACTTGTCCGTGTGAAATGACTTTCTATTATAAGATCAATAGTACTTTTGAGATGAATATAAGGAGAGACTAGTACTGGAGGTAGATTATATAAGCAAATTAAGCATGTCAACTAATGAAGTAACTCCTACATGGACGACACTATTTGATCATGATCGACCTGAACTGTAGAAAGAATCTGACTCCCTAATTTGTTTTCCGAAACAACTGCCGCAATTAACACCAAAATATTGTACCCATGTTCGCATGTACAAGTATAAAAAAATCGCTCTAATAATAACAAATTTGACTCTTATGCTAATTTTATTTTGTTTGTCCAGCAGTTAAAATGTTTATAATAATAATAATAAAGTCATTTTTTATGTGTCACTTTGAATGATAGATGTTGCTTATATATATATATATGCTTCATAGAGGAAAGTACAAAAAATTGACTCTCATTGGGAATAGCACCGGCAAAATAAATACTAAGAGCATGTTCATTTTGAGAAAATTTTAAGAATAATGTGAATATTTAGTTGATATTTGAGTTTTATTGACATGCGTATAAAAGTTGTTGAGTTGTATTGATGTTTGTAAAAAATGTAATGTTGAGTTGTATTGATATGCGTATAGAAGTAATGTTAGAAATATAAATTTAGAAAGTTTAATTCAAATTCTAAAATTTTTAGCCAAACGAACATGCCCTAAATTTTATATATCAATTGAGTCGTGCTATGATAATGATATATTGAAAGACTCTTAATTTTTTTTAAAAATTTTATCGTAATTCTTTATTTAGTGTCTTCTGCTTGTCTCTGTCATATGATCACGATTCATGAGTATATATTTAAATTTATAATAGTTATTTTATATTGAAGATGATTATATAATCTACTTGAAATTAAAGTTGGAATACAACATTGTTGATGTATTTTAGTTGCCATAATACTTCATGACGTGTCTTAGTTTATTCCTGAGATTTGTGTTTAATGAAGCACTGCTTAAAGTCCAGCAGTTCAACATAATTGGTGATCGTCTGGGAATGGTTAAAGTTTGATTGAAGTCTGCGTATAGTTTGCTAACGCGGAGTTGACGCCTTGATGTTTTTAAAACACTCGAAGTTTGATCAGAGTTCACTTACAGTTTGATCAAGATTGACAAAAGTCTGTTACAACGGTTTTAACAGATGCACCCAATATTCAAGAAGTCTCGAAACTTCGCGAATGCCTTCGCTCCGACCCATCAGAATATAAAAGTCATTTCTCTCATTCATTTAGTATATTCTCTGAAATAATTTTGAAAGATCTAGCTATTGAGAGTTTTTCGTGAGATATTCCCTGCAACTGCTTCTATAGTCTGTTCTGTGTAAACTGAGAATAAACCCAACGAGTTTTTTTTCTCCATTGGATCTCGGTTTGGTTGACAATCATCAAGAGTTTTGTATCAAAGAATGATATCTTCAGAGGTTGCTGGAGATCTACCAAGGCTGGGTGTTCCAGTTGTGAAGAAGCCGATTGCACGTGAGTGTGTGGAAAGATTGGCTTGGCTGTAGAGTTTGATTTTTGGAATCAAGAACTTCAAATGGAAGAAGAGTTCCTCGTCCCCTGCATGGTGCAGAGCTAGATGTTGTATTTCAGGTAAGATACAAGTTTTGTTAGAATAACAACGGGGTGTTAGGTAGTTTTATAGACACTGTGTATCGAGTTTGATGTTTTTAGTGGATTCGCTTAAACCGGCTTATGAGCCCGGAGAGTTTTTTCCTCTTGAAAGAATTATTTTAAGTGGTTTTTCTCTTCATCATCACTCTTGGTGTTATCTTGATTGATTGTGATTTCGTTGTTGATTGTGTTGATATTGCAATTGTTAGTCATATGTTTCTTTGATTAAGATAATCTTAAACATATTGAAGCATTAATAATCTGCAATATCTTGTTCATATTGATTTGTTAATTCCGCGTTGTATACTGTTAGTTGTAGTGTCCTTGATGTTTGCTGATATTCTTGTGAGACTGTGCAACAATAAAATAAAAAAGACCCAAAATTTGAAGAATCTATTCAACTCCTTTTAAGTTATGTGGTCAGTATAAAGACTCTTAAACTATGTTGATGAACGATACTATTTTAGATAATGAAATCTCTGGATGCTTGAAGGAGTACTCTCCTCGGGCAGTGGGAAAAAATTGACAAATTATATATATATATATATCAACGGTATTATAATCAACTCCCATGTATATTTTTAAACTAGAAGTGAAAACAGAAAAGATCTTCTGTCTCCCAGCTCGTGGCCATTTGGCCGGTCGTCGTTAAAACCATCACAAAATATATCAAAATGGAAGAATACTCTTGTATTAAAGAGGTCATTAAATTTTGTAAATACTATCGCTTCATTAAAATGAAAATGGAAAATTAATTCCTGAATCATGAATAATCATTTTCCCTTAATTATTTTATAAAAGGAATTCTGATTATCTCCTTAGATTTGGACCTAATCTTTGAATTGTATAATTTCATAAAGAAAACAATTTATTTAAAAGCATATATCCTCTTCTGTTTGCCTTCTTGAAATTTTTTTATATATGCAGGTTTTACATTGGAAAACAAAAATTCAGGACAAATTTTAGCCAGTAAAGAAATTTGTTTACGAAGGATTTAGATTATGTGATCAGGTCAGAGATATTCATCGTCTCTATTGATGATCATAACGTACATGTTGAATCGAAATTGTCAAAACATTAACATGGGATGTACCTAATCATGAGAACATATATATATATATACCAAGTACTACATGCGGCTCATAATTTTTGCTTAGAAAGTTGACAGTCTGTCCAACCACATTCTCCTTCCACTTAATTATTCTAATTAATTATCTCGTGTATATATCAAAAATTGGTTTATGATAATGTTTACTCCTAAATTTTGTTTATTTTCGAACATAGATAAATATATTCCAGATCATACAAATCTTCCAATTCTGAAACCTAATTAAAAAACGAGACAAGTTGCTCATGATAATATATTCATTTGATCACCAAGTGGTGATCAGTTCACTGGTCGATGTATTTTTCCCTCTGGAAATCAAAACCATGCGTGCATCTGCTGCTTCCAATCAGACTGGTAATGTGAAACCAACCCAATCATAGCAGGTCTAAAGCCAATATTGAAGTAAGTTTTGAAACCCTTCATCTAGTCAGATTGGAACGTCTCGTCTCGTGTAAAAACAATGCCAAGAAATGCACTACAAATATGGTTGTATATTCGAAAGTACTTTTCTGTCAAGGTAGAGCAATATAGTTATTTGTCACATTTATGAAATATAAATAGCCCACTTTCTTGTTGGGTATAAAAGTCTTGCCCTCTTAATATTGAATCCAACCTTTCATATAATGTTGGGTCGACCCATGGTATATTCTAGAATCGAGTTTCCGCATCAATTAGGGGTGGGGTTTTTAAATTGAACAAAATTCTAAACGTGACAACTACAATTTGGTTTTCAGTGTATCCTCAAGAGTCAATAACAATTAGATTTGTTTCTTATTGTTTTTAGTTTTTGGCCCCTTCTCTTTTGATCAGTTGTGTCCTTTTCTCCTGCCCAACTTTCTACCCAAGCCAACCTACCCAAGCCAACCACATCCTTTTAGGTTGTGAAATTCTCCTGTATCTGCGCAAACTGATTGTTAATTGCAAACATCTGGCTTTGTTTGTATCGAGGTCTACAAAATTTAATAACTCAGACAAGATGTTGCTTGATGAAGAATATTTAGTTTTAAAACAAGGAAATTTTCTCATTCGAGGGGAAGATTTTAATGGTCAATGAGCAAAAACCCAGTTGCAAAACTAGTAGCCAAACAAATGATCGGTGGAAAGATTGAAGTTGGGATTTTGGAAGGAACCGATTATATTCATGCACTAAGGCTAGTTTGATTACAAGTTTACGTTTTTCAAAATGTTAACACAATAAAAAATTACAATATAATCTATCTCTCCATCACATTATTACTTTTCACTATAATAAATATTAAAAATCATATTTCTCTTTTCCTTTTCACCAAATCTAATACCCTAACCCACGCGACAGTACGTAACTTTGATAATTATCCGCGATACATCCTACAAGCGTTTACAATCAGACCAATGATATGCACACACATTTATAGCCGGGGTATGACAGTATTTTCACTTAGGTGTTCTGGTTACGTGGCAAATTCCCATTACTTTTTCCCCGACCTTTTTTTTTCCCCCAACTTTTGAATACGGGGGAAATCAATATCTTCGGAATAGGACAATTGGGGAAGCACCCCATAACTGTCTGTCCTAGTGTCCTGGACCATTTTAGGCTGCGTTTGCATGTAAAATTTTTCCCAAAATTTTATCTCTCTCATAATAAAATACTCCAATATAATCTCTCTCTTCCATAAAAAAAAAATAAAAATTACAAAAACTATAAACTATTACATCTCTCTTCACTTTTTCACTAAACTCAATACCAACACTAAACCCAATACCAAACAATTTATCACACAAACCCACCCTTAATATAGCATTGGAAGAGAGCGAGTTCTCTCACCTTCGTCGAGTTGGTATTTGGGCGAAGTCGCCCATTTCTATCTATCTGCTTCGGACCCTCCGAAGATTATTAAAAAAATAAGCGTAGGAAAGAACTCAGTTTCTACTGTGTGCGCCACACCTATTGATCTTTTTCTTTTCCTTCATGGGCTCTATATTACTGTCTGTCACATTCTTCTTCTACTCTCACACATAAGTTGAGCTGAAAGAACTGTCTTTTCTCTCTTTTTGTTCGGACACATATAAACTTTGTTTCTTGGTTTTTCGTTGGTGGGTGTTAATGGCCAATGCATCTGGGTTCTTCACTCCTTCGGTTCCCAGCTTGGGAAGGAGGATTCAACCTCCGGTAGGGCTTTGCCGATCTGGGCTTCGCTCCCCTGAGGGATTGTTCAACAGGGTATTCTGCTCCAGCACCATTCAAGGCGGAGAGAAGCTTTCTGCTGGCGCTTCCCCTTCTGAATCTCGGGTACCCAGGTGATTTCATTACTGATTTCTTTCTTTATCTCGGTGATTGATCAATTCTTATTTTCATCTCTAATGCCTATGGATCTTGAAAGCAATTGGTTTCGAATGTACGAGCTGAGTTTCTTAGAAAATATTTAAATAGGTGTAGCTGAGTTTATAATCTATAGTCACTTTTTGGAAGAATCTCTTTTTGGAAGCGAATGGATTCGAGAATTTTTATTATGTCTTTCACATCAATGTTTTTTTTTTTCATGTTCTTTAACTTTGCGATGAGTGGTGTAGTAGGGGGAATGGGTGATTTTCTGTTGCATGGGCTCTCATTTGATAAAGTCTAACTGTTTGTTACGCAGAAGATAGAATCATCTAAAGGTGAATATAGCTTTAGTAACTTTCTGATGGTGAAAGATACTGTAGAGCGGTGATAAAGGTGTTTATTGTTTGTTTCTGTGATTTATGGGGATTCTTGCGGTTGTTTCCCATTATTCTTGTAAGCTGGAAATGTAGTCTAAGATTCTGGCCAATAGAAGAGTAAAAAATGTCTTTGAGTTTATATTGAACAAAAATGTTGATGTTGGTAGGCTATTCCAATGCGTGCATTATAGGAGCGTCTTCTTGGAAGGTAGTATTGGTTCTGATTGGTTATTGGTTACAAATTTTGCTAACTGTCTGACCTTTCGTCTAGGAACATCTTTCCTAACACGAGTTCCAGTCCATTACAATTTCAGTTATTCGTTGATCAGAAATGGAAGGTTGAGTCTATTGTTCAATTTCAGTTGCTTGGGAAAAATATCTTTGTAACTCTTGTATACAGTCAAAGTTAGCTTAAGTACCGGTCCTACGGTCTAAAACTGTTTTGTTGTTTTAACACAATTTAGCAAATAAGCACTGACCAAATTAGATGAAGTTAAAAATTCTCGGGGTATATGAGCTCCTTTGTGCTCAGCGAAGCCTTTCTGAACAGTAATAATTCAGTTGCAGGTACATTTTCTGTTAGTGAAGGACGCTCAAAATCATAGGTGAGATTTATTAGTTTAAGATTGCAGGCTTGTCTGGCATACCTTAGACTCTTCTACTAGAATTGGGAGGCATTGGAATAGTCATTATGAAAGTGATGAGAGAGTTACAAGCTGAAAGACAGAGTCACGGAGAAGTAAGATGCAACTTCCTTACCACGAAGGAGGCAGACATCATAGCCATTGCAATTTTGGCTTTGTTCAATGGCACCACGTACCTCTGAATCTTCTGTCAAAAGCATTCAGTAGATTGTGCCTCTTTTAGCTTTCCCGTTTGAGGACTGCCTTAGTGCTTGGTACAAGTGTTTGGATGGACTGCTCGGGACCCTTAGTGCATGCCATGTGATCAAACTAGTTCCTAGGTTTGTGATGTATTTCTGCTAATATATATCTAAATTTGACTTCTCTCTTTCCCCCCCTCTTTGTTCGGGGGGACTGTCAAAGAAAAAAGAGAAGACTGTGTGCAGACTCTTGTTTTTAGCTATGTGCATTATGTGAAATCATTCAAATTTCCAAATTTTTTTCCAAAGCAGTCTCTAGTGTCTGAGGCTTCATGCAGCAAAGATTGAAATTTTAGAGTGACAAATGTGCACTGACTGTTAGGAGCTGGTCTAGTGGTCAAGAGAGGTCAGATGAGATTGGCATGTGGAAATAACGAGCGGACCAATAGGGAAGGGGTATATCTGAAAAAGAGGTGGACTTTGGTGATTCCATCGCGAGTTTGCTTCATTCTTTTGACCTGACCATATGCACAGATTTGCTGTCTATAAGGTCTCATTGTCTGAGCGATGCTCCCATATGCGACAAATTGGAAATCTAACCTTATGGGCGCAGGTTGTTGAAAAAAAAGCCTAATCATTTTATTTTGTTTTTGTGTTGTTGTTCTTGTGTTTTCAGTCAGAGACCTGACTTTTATGTGCTTCCTGGCAATCGTATCTGGCTAAGTGGGAATAGGAAATGTCTTTCCCAGTGAAGGTCACTCTCTTTTTGAGACAAAAAGCTTCATGCCACTAGCCTTGAATTTTCTGAGAATTTTGTGATGAAGAGCTATCATGTCATTATTAATTTTTACATCTTATAATGATCTTTCTTTCTTTCTTTTTTTGTGAGTTCTATATCATATTTTTGTGAGCGTTCACTGCTTTTAGAAGCTCAATTGTGTCCCGTTGATTGCTATAAATGTTTTCTAGTACTATGTTTCATAAGTCCAGCTCAGTCAGAATCACACGTCAGTTTAATGCCTCATGTGATTGAATCAAAAGGGACTTTTCAACTGTAAATTGGCAATCAACTTCTACCAGTGGTTATCCTGATCTCATACTTTGGAATGTATATTAACAGGCTGGTCAGTAAAGGCTGCAAATTAGTTGGTTGTGGCTCAGCAACACCCACTTTGAAGGTTTCAAATGACGATCTTGCAAAAATAGTTGATACTTCTGATGAATGGATATATGTTCGAACTGGGATTCGAAATCGACGAGTTCTTTCAGGTAAGTTGTTACTTTTTTTTCTTGGTCAGGTTAGTTCTTACTTGAAAGTAACCAATGGTGCCATATATTGGATAGCTGTGATGGTCTGTTGTGACTTTGTTGGACCTAGCAGGGGGAAAAAGTGATTGTGCTTGCTTGTACTGCAGCCTTTTGCTTATAATGCTCAAAATCTGAGCTTGACCTGGGAAGGATGTTCAGCATGATCAGTCCAAGCCTAGCTAGGCTGAGCCTGACTGAGTTCTTGCTGATAGTCTTCTTGTTTTCCTATCAAAGAAACTCTCTTAAGTGGATCATCCATTGTCTGCCTACTTATATCTGAGAGTTCCATCAATCTGGTGGATTTGACCTGGTTGAAATGTAAAAGAGTTTTCTAATGCTCAAGTTGGACAACCTAACATCTAGACTTCTTTTGCTAGTGTTTAGCAGATATATTTGGAATTTTGGTGGTCCCTTTTTCTATGGCACAGTTGTTGTGAAATGGAAGTCTTAGTTTCTTTATCCATGTCACACTAATTGTGAAAATTTGACTTCTGTTTCACTGTTGCTCTCATAGGCCAGGATAGCTTGACAACTTTAGCGGTAGAGGCGGCAAAAAAAGCTCTTGAAATGGCACAGGTTGACCCTGACGATGTGGACCTAGTTTTGATGTGCACATCAACACCAGAGGATCTTTTTGGTAGTGCTCCTCAGGTATAAGGATGAGATATTATGTTGCGAAAATTGGATTAAATTGAACTGTCAATCATCTTATCAGATGTTCTGAAAACTATCTGCCTGACACACACACCCATCTCTTTGTTTTAGAAAGTATCTTTTGTGCTATGATTCATTTTTCAAGGCATCTTATGTACGATGATTCACTTGCATGCCAGTTCCAAAAAGAGGTTCCGTGCATTTTGAATTATGAGATTATGATGTCAGAGGCTCATTAAAAGAAAAAAGTTATATAGAATTGCATTTTAGATATCCAATTCAGTGAAGTGCATTGATGCCATGGTAAGTTTTTGTTAATACCTGGTTGAAATTGTTAAAAAAGTGTAACAGGAGAGTATATTGGAAGCCAATCTTTGACCTGTATCTGACAGAGATGCATCCTAATTTATTGCATTCCAATAACATGTAGTTGAGAGAGATGTCTCTGTTACTAGTACTGCCATATAAGTTTCAGAGTATGGGAGGAATTAGCTAAGAATTAAACCTTAAAAGGCTGGTTTAGTTGAACTTGAGTAGAGCTTTTGGGGTTAACTTAAGCTTAACTTTGCAGTATTTGATTTGTCTATGGTTTTCTTTGATCCATTGTAGCTTTAGACTGCTTAAACTAATTCTATATGAATATCTAGGTAAGAATATAGTGCCCAAGAACTTTAATTGATTGCTATTTAGCTGGTATTTCAAGCACTCTTACTTATAAAAAAAAAGTATTTCAAGCACTCTTAAGACTCTTCAATGCTCCTCCTTTGGTTGTATTGCATTTGTCAGATACAAAAAGCACTTGGCTGCAAAAGGAATCCTTTGGCTTATGATATTACAGCTGCATGCAGCGGATTTGTGTTGGGTCTAGTATCAGCTGCTTGTCACATTAGGGGTAATGGATTTGTCTACTTTGCTGCAATGGCGTCAGTTGGCTCTGGTATCAAGATAATTGAACTGTATCTCTGTAAATTACAGGAGGTGGATTTCAAAACGTCCTAGTGATTGGAGCTGATGCTCTTTCTCGATATGTTGATTGGACTGACAGAGGTACCTGTATTCTCTTTGGAGATGCTGCTGGTGCAGTATTAGTGCAGGTAATGGCCTTTTGACTTCGACAGAATATTTGAAGGGTTCCTGTTCCTTGTAATTCTGTACAAAACAGACTTTTATCATCTCTTTGTAGATATAATATGTCTCAATTAGGATCTTTTGGAGTATAATTTCTATAAGCTTTTTGTATCCTTTGGGTGTGTAAGTTGTCCCTTCAACTGTCATTACATACTCAGCTTCATTTTGAAGATCTCTGCTCTTGATGCTACTTTGTAAGGAAATAGATATCCATTGCAATACATTCCTGACCCGTTAAAATTTTCTCTGTATAATTCATACTATTAGAAAAAATCTGAATGCTAGAGAAATATGGTTGGCTTATTGCAGCATATGCTAGAGAAATATCCTTCTTTTTAGGCTTATTTCTAGTTTGCTTACTTTTGGATGGATAGCCTAGAATCTAAAATTGTGTTTCTTGCCCTGTCTGGAGACTATTTTGATGACACCGTCCTCCTATTGGAAAATTGGGGGATCAGAGGGTCAAACATCTGGATTCTTACGCCACATGGCACTTACAGGTCAAATATCTATTTGATATGGGTTTACACCCTTAGAAGCTGAGAGGTAAAGATGATAGTTGCTGATATGAATTCTGACTCAGACTTTTGTTTTTCAGCGCTAAGCTCATACAGCTTTTCACATTGTATGTGATTCCTAATTTGTGGGGCTAGGTTTGATCTCCCTTGGTCTTTCTGTGGGAAATTGGATTGAACAGTTTGTTCAGCATTATAATTACCTTATATACCTGCTTTTATAACAGTTGGTACTGCTGGGAAACAAACTTTTATTTGTTTTGATGTTAAAACTATACTGCAGGCCTGCAACAGTGAAGAAGATGGTTTATTTGGTTTTGACCTGCATAGTGATGGTGATGGCCAAAGGCACGTGATTCTAATATTGTTGATTGAGCAAACTCTTCGGCTATGTTTGTTTAAGTTCTCAAAATTTTTTCAAAAACTTCTCACTCGCTTTTTCATCAATTCCAATACATTTTCACCAATTCCAATAATTTTTTCATCAATTTTAATATTTTTTTACCAATCCCAATAACTTTTTACAAATTTCAACAACTTTTAACTAACTTTTCACCAATTCCAAGAGAATCTACACCACTTCTAAAAAAACACAAAAACAAAAACTGTTTTGAGAACTAAACCAAACATAGCCGAACATTTCTATGAGTGTGACTGAGAACTTGACCTCCCTTTTGTGCAGACATCTAAATGCCACCATGAAAGAAAATGAGATGGATAAGGCCTTAGGATCCAATGGTTCTGTGTTGGGCTTCCCTCCAAGGCGTTCCTCATATTCCTGTATTCAAATGAATGGCAAAGAGGTCTTTCGCTTTGCAGTGCGATGTGTGCCACAGACAATTGAGTCTTCCCTTGAAAAGGCTGGTCTCCCTGGCTCGAGCATTGATTGGTTACTGCTTCATCAGGTATGCCATATCCTAACTACAAATTAAACCATATCTTCTTTCTGCTTTCAAAGTTCTTTGTTGGTCTATTCTGATTTTTTCCCCTCCACATGGTCTGCCTCAAGACTAGTTATGAGGTTAGTCTACGGGAAATATTACCTCCGTAGGCCAAATAATTTTCGTCCAAGGTGTTAGCACATAATGATCTCTTCACGGGACAGACAAAAAGGGTGTCGAGACTTCTGCTTTGATATTCTCTGCAGTAGTCAATTGGAAGTCACTTTCAAGAATGAATGGCGATTAGGTTTCTTGATGGCAGTACAAAAATCTAAGCCGATAAACTTTAGTCTAATCTTTCTCTATTTCACAAGACTTACAAGCCAGTCATATTTGCTCCATTTTAAATCGTGAATGAAATCATATTTATTAGTTGGTCTAAGGAACTTTTCATATTCATACGCTAGATTCCAGACCTTACACCCATATATGGTGATGAAGTAGTGACACAGATTGATGAATGCAGGCAAACCAGAGGATCCTCGATGCAGTTGCTACACGTTTAGAGGTCCCTCCGGAACAGGTCATATCGAATTTGGCGAATTATGGTAACACAAGTGCTGCTTCCATTCCATTGGCTTTGGATGAAGCTGTTCGAAGCGGGAAGGTGAAGGCAGGCCATACTATTGCAGCGGCAGGCTTCGGAGCAGGTCTTACTTGGGGTTCAGCTATTTTCAGATGGGGATAAAACCTCATTTTTCCAGCCAACCACCAATATAGAAGAAGACTGGGATTTTGATCTCAAGTGCAGTTTCTCCGATTCCATTTGTATTGCAGATGTCTGGTGAGAGTTTGCAGTGGCATATTCTCCATCAAGTTACCAACCAAAAGAAGAAAGGAAAGAAAAGAGAAGAAAAGAAAAACAGGCATATTCTCCTCCAGAATAAGCCCTCTTTCGTTTGTTTGCTTCTGTTTTATTTTAGCTTTTGCAGTCTCAATAAATTCTATTCTTTTCTTCAGTTCAGTAATGTACTTTTTTCTAGCGGCATTCGGTCTCCAGTGTAAGCACTACATCTGTTTCGATATTGGTAATAAAGACGTAAATACAGCTGAGAAATGGGTATCCATCTGTAAATATAAAAGCCAGCTTTATTTTAGTCAACTAACATGAGATATCAATAAGTTACCAAAAATGAAGAGAATTATGAAGAAGGAATTTAACAAACCTAATCCCTTCCCGCATTTTCTTAATGAACTATCGGGCAGTAAAAAGAAATAAATAAAAAATCTCAGTAAAAAGCAGCAATTACAAAGAGAAGACATAAAAAACAGAATCTACGAAGAAGTCTCTCCTGCCACTTCTTTAAGCCTGGACTTAACTCTCTGCAAGGTACCCTCAACAGCAATGTCGAACGCATCCTTCTTCGTCCTTAAACCCAACGAACTCCCATGTCTCCTGTACAGAATTCTCGGCATTAACTCCAACACCTTCTCTCTCATCTTCGCAACTCTTGTTCTAGGTATGCCCATTAACACGTCCACAATCCTTAGCCCCTTAAACACCACCTCCTCCTTTGGTATAGATACCGAGAACTTCCCGTACTCCTGCTCAGGTAAATGCCAGTTATACTGGGACTTGGCCGACAAGTCCTCGAAGAAAACCGGTATGCACCCGGCAAGGAGGCTATCAAAAGTGGATCTCCGAGTCGGTGTGTCCCCCGGTGGCTGCAAACAAAAGCTCGCTTGCAACATCGGCCTCATGTACCTTACTGGGTCGTGTTCACACACCCCATTAGAGCAATCCACGACCTCGCAAAATTTCACGTGCCCGCCAATATTCTGAGTCGCATTAATATTCTCGCACTCACCTCTAATACTCCGCCGGATATTTGGCGTGGCCGAGATCCCTCCGCCACCGGCGAAGAGCATTAAGGTTGACCGTCTCGACCGCCTCACCCGGCGTATCCACGATTCCAATAAAGCGAGGCTCGGCGGGTGGAACGACGTCGGGTAAGGTATCGCTTGCTCCTGCCACGGCCATGTTCTGGCCTCCATCGTCAAAGCCGTGACGTTGTAGAACTCAGGGAGTTCGAGGAAGGAAGTACCCCACGTGGGAGGATCATTGCCCAGAGGTTGAGAGAAGTCCCAGGCGGGCCGGGCCATGACCAAGAAATGGTCGTGGCCGGCGTGGCGAGCCCATATGCCGGGGTTATCATCCTGAACGAAATCGAAAAATTCAATGCCGTGCTCCGCGCTGGCATTGACGTCTGGGCCGTAGAGGTAACTGAGGGCGTCGATGCCTGCGTAGTAAGGGAGATAGATGGCACTGGCGAGGCTGGGATCAGGGGTGAGACAAGGGTACTCGAGCATCCGACGGTAGAACATGAGCTCGAGCATCAAAGGGTCGGTGCGGAACCAGCTGAGTGAGCGGGTATGGGTCTTTTGGCCGAGGCCGTGGTTGGGAAGGTAGGGGCAGAAGTTATCAAAAAGAGGGTATTGGGAGCAGTTAGATAAGAGATCCAGGTTGAACCGCGGTGGGAGGCGTCTGATGTGGATCCAACGGTCGGTGCAGTCGGTACTGGTGGGATCTTGGTCTGGATTGGAGAGGACATTCCGCGGGAAAATGGTCAATTGGAGGAGTATGAGGAAGAGGGTTATGGAGAGAACGGTGGCTACGGAGGCCATGGGCGGAGAGGGAGTGGACTGTGTGAGTTATGGGGAGAGAGAAAAAAGAAAAGAACGGGACAAACTTTGGTTCTCTTTTTTCTATGGTGGGGGAACCGTTATTGTTTGTTTATGTTCTTTTTTTTCTCCATAGTTAGATGTTTTATTTTTCCTGATAATCTTAATCTTAATCCTATTTCTCTTCTTGTTCGTTTTTAACATGGTCCTGTCTCGGAAGAAATGGACAATAGGAAGTAGAAAATAAAAATTCTAGGCTGTTTTATAACTGTAAAGCTCTTCTAGACGGAGCGAGGGGGATGGATTTTTAACGGTAGGGAGTACAAGTGGTGGATCAGAGAGGGGTTTGAGGCGCTATTGTCGGTGGGAGGGAGCAACTGTTCCTGGGAACCACTTCCCACCCAATGCGGCGACGTTTCCTGAATTTATAGTTATGTCAGTTCCCTTTTTCTTTTTCTTTTTTGACGGCCATTAAAAGATCGTTTTAATGCATCTGTCATCACATGAGACACTTGTACTGTTAAAAGTATATCATGCTTCATTATACAATCTTCGCTGGTAATTTAAATTCATCCGAGTTACTACAGTTAAGATGTAACAGTTATACGGCAGTACTACCTTCTTAATTTTCTTGACCCTCCTTTCTCTTTCCTCTTCAATATTTTTGAATACTTTGTGCATTTTGTTTCATCTTTTAAATCTATAAAAAGAGCTCCTTGTTTTTTTTCCTACCCAAACAAGTATGACTGATGAAACTGAAATGACCAATTCTGATTCTATTTCATTATTTATGCAATTTTTTTTATTCCGATTTCATTATGATATTTTATCGGAATCGAAAATTTCAGTTTGACATCTGAATTTTTTTCGACATATTTTTTGGAGCTCTAACGAGCTAAAAATATTTTTTAAATTGAATTTTTAAAAGCCTTTTTATTTATTAATTATAAATTAACAATAAATGTAAAATTTCCATCTAAATTTTAAATAAACATTCAATCAAATTACATCGGTTATACTTTATTTTGAGCATTATTTTTTATTTTATTTAAAAAAAAAATTAAAATTAAAAATTTCGATAACTCTACCGGAATTTTCGATTTAGATTCTACAAATTATCAAAAATGACTAACGATTCACGTTCCAATATATGCTGAGAACCGAATTTTCTGAAATCAGAATTGGAACCGAAATTTCAATTCTTACCGAAAATTTTACTCACCCTTGAAGCAAAAGAGCTCATTGTTCATTTGGGTTACTTCTTTTGAATATTAGATCAGCGAAACTTTTTTCCTAGTGCGACTCAATAATGGACCTCAACCCAAATTTCTGGCGTTGGGCTGGTGACCATATGAACGTATAGGGTTTGAATTTTCAAATGAGCATACATTGTTTCTAATTTTCCTTGGCCCCCATTTTGTGCGAGCAATCGGAGAGGATGCTAAAAGTTTTAGAGAAGCCTACTTTCCAGCTCCCCAACCCGGGAGCAAGGAGCACGGCACAGGCACAAGTTGGTCAAACCCACCACTCGTTTATACCGTCTTTTCCCTCCAAAACCTCCGCTCCCCCATTCGTTCTTCTCAGCCAAAAGAAGGAAGAAAGAAACACTAAACACCCACCAAGATCCTTACTACCTGTCTCTCGACCCAAGATGCTGAAGAGCCTCTTCACCCGCAAGAAATGCTCGCGGCCCTTCAAGGACTACTACTCAGACTGGTTCAACACCCTCAATAACACCCTCCTACCCCTACTCCGCTGCTCCATCTCTGATTCCTCCCCCATCCTTCTTTCCACCCACGTCGAGATGCTTCACCACCACTTCCAATCTTACTACCACGCCCTCGACCTTGCCGCCTCCCAAGACGTTGCTCAGCTCCTCTTCCCCGACTGGCGCAATTCCCTTGAGAAGCCCTTCCTCTGGCTCGGCGACTTCCACCCGTACCTCTTCACCAACATCCTGCGATCATTCCTTAATGACAATGATAAAGATGGCGATGAAAAAAATGATGTTTTCATGAACGTGGGTGGACAGAATTGCGAGTTTTTTGATAAACCGTGGGAGATTGCGATGGCATGGGAAGCCCCGAGCAAAATATTGATTAACCGTATTGATCAGGTTGAGTGTGGACTAAGGCTGATGGTGCCGGCATTGGTGAACCGCGTGAGGAAAGCGCAGGCGGGCTTCGTCGAACGCGTGGTGGAGGATTGGGTCTGGTGCGATGGGAGGAAGGACGCTGCGAGAGCAGTGATTGGTGAGGCAGTGGCGTCGGAAATGGAGGAGATGGTGAGAGTGTTCTTGGATGCGAATAGGCTGAGGAGGAGCGTTCTTTCAGAGATCATCAGCGCCACGAGTGTGTATCAGGCGGCTCTGTTTCTTCTAGGACTAGCCCAATTTCTTGTTGGGTTGAGGGACCCGGAATTGCTCGTCGAATTCGAAAGGTGCAAGGTCCCTCTCAAAAGACCAAGCCGACCTGCGGTTTAAATTTTCTATTTATTTTGTTTTCTTGGCCTGGATGTGGCTTTTGTTGAACGCATTAGGAGTGGGATTTGCGTCTTGTTCCTTTTCTTCTCATCTTTCTTGGATATCTTGGAGCAGAGTTACAAGTATCGAGCTCTACAATAAACTTTCTTGGCTACGCCGCCAACGTTAGTTTCAATCGTGTTTGGTTACTGTAAAGACTAAAGCATATTCCTTTCTGTAAACTATGCTGTTTATTTCCAGCCAATTGCTCTAATGGTTTCAACTCTTCCCTGGGGATATGATTCTGAATTTCTAACGGGGCATGTTTTTCACCCTGTTCTTGATCTGCAATAGTCCTGTGGGGAGGCTTGCTCGTATCTTTTGCGGAGTGAAAATGCGTTTTTTTTTCTTCTTTTTCCAGAGAGAGTATTTGAGATTGAAACTTCAAATTTGGGGTCCTGGTACTACCAAGTGAAAGTTGATGGTGTAAGTGAAAAAAGAAGTTAATTTCAGAAGGTAGGGGAACTTCTTGCTTAATCCATGCAGGGAAGGACTTAAAACTATAAAAATATAAGAAGAACGTGAACACAATAGGCGTTTTCTGTCACCACTGACATTTATCCATTCTATGGATAGCATATAATGTTTTTCTTTTAACATTTGAGAGGCGATTAAAATATTTTCGATATTTTTCTTGTTTCATGCAAATAGCCTCAAAGCCAGCTACTGGATTAAAGGGCATAAAAAAAGCCCACAACAAGAGTACATAAAACGGACAAGAGGCCCAAAACTGGTTAGATTAATTGTACAGCAAGAGTTAAATCTTGTCAACCCATAAGCATTCATATGGGCTAAAGTGTGGAAGCACAGAAGACTTTTAGACCCACATGAAATGACGCAGATTTTGCTCCATAAAAGTGAGAAGTTAATCTAATCCAATGGGTTGACGTTTTTGTGTTCTGATGGAACATGCAGTGGTATGCTGGTTAATGGACTCCCTCTGCTTATGAAAGAATTACGGAGATTCGATCGAACGAAGAAGATTTCAGTATTTAAATTTACTTGTGATCATAAAGATTGCTATGAAAACTGTTTTGGTTAAATGAATTTGGCTAGGGGTGTTTCCAAACAGGTTGATTAATTGAGACGGCTAAGCTAGAAGATTAAACCAAGCTAAATTGGGTAATAAGTTCTTTTTGTTTTTCACTTATAATTATGAGTGCGTGGAAATTAACAAGTTCTATTCTATATATGCATGGAGTATCTTAGCATGAAGAATGTTATACTTTTTAGCCTAGTTGCATTTTATAACTTCCCAAATATATAATATACCATATGCATCATACCAATTTGGTATCTTTCCTTTTATTTTTATTTTTCTATTGGTTGATACTTCATCTGCAGGACAGTTCACGCACCCACACAGAGGGTCTAATTTTGTACATTATCAAGTATGTAACGATTAGCGAAAATGTCATAGATTAATCCCACTTGAATTTCATACGAGTATAAGTTCTGTTTATCCTTATCTTTCATTTTGAAAGTACTCAGACAGAGCACATGCAGAAACTTAAAAGTATGAAGATCACGGCTAAGTTCCAGGTTCCCTTATCCATTTAAGGATGTACAGCGTCTCTAGATCTTCTTCGGACTTCCGCTAAGAAACAAAACGCAAAATAATTGTCAATTAAAGAAAAAAAGGAACTAGGTAGTATGGGCAATTAGTTCTGAGTCTCCATGTGAGTACATCTCATGATTGTTTTTAAAAAAAACATCGATCGATTTCCCTCTGCAATCTCTTGCTCTCTAATTACTTCAAATATTAGTGCAGGTGTTAGCTAGCCTAATATCGTTCATTTTTAAGCTTCCATTTTTAAGGAAAGTTTGCGGCACATGGAAGAGGTATTCAGGCCTGCATGCAAACCAAACAGGGTTGCAGTTCACAAGGACTAAACAAATTCATGACGGTGGAACTTGAACCCACGTTGCCAACACCAGGTAAGGCAACCAGATGATGTTTAATTCTACGTGGAATGAATATTCAACTGTTTTTTGGCAGCATAGATAAGCGCGCAGTAGCATAAGTAATTTCTTCTGAATTATGTTCAATAATACTGCTTTGTCTTGCTTACCCACGTATCCAGCCTGTTCTCTTATTCACTCCTCATGGGCAGGAGACACACAGCTGGGACGGTGTTCAAGGTTTGACACAATTTTGTGCAAGAAGGGTTAATCGTAACAACTTACTTTTGTTAATAAGCGTCTTAAGAAAAAAAATTAGTTGCTTCAAATCTTCCAAACCTACGTTGCAACAAGTAATATGGCGTCTTTTGTCCTACTACCTTGTGCTTTATTTGGTAATTTCATAGCAGCCTATTCTCCTCAACTTGCTTTGGTTGATGGTTTTACCCGGACTTAGAGGAAAAAAGATGGAGCCGTCCCGTCGGACGGTCGGACTGTGATGAGTTCGGATGGAATCCGAACTCAAAAAGATGGTGCTTAAACAAATCATAATAGCACTTGCCCTGACCACTGACGTGCATCATCCTCACCTGGATTAGTGCAGTTCACAAGCACACGCACAGTGTTTAATTAAGTGCATTATGCAGTATTTAATTACACTTGCAGGGATCATAAATTAAGTATATACGATGATAATCTCTTTGTTCTTAGCAGTACACAGCTTTTGAAAGCAGCAATCCAGCGCACATGGAGAAGATACGTATGAGTATCATTTCAAGATTTCCTTACTCGTTTAAGGATGTAGTACAACTTCTCTTCTTCGTAGTTCCGCTAAAAGATAAAGGTCAAATTACAAGCCATTAAAGAAACATTAGTATGCAACTGGTTGATCTGAATCTTCCCGTGAGCGGGCAGATCTCTTAACTACTACGGAAAAAAGGGAGGAAAGCCATGGCATTTCTTTGCTAAATACTGGTTAGTTCAAAACATTATTGCATGTAGTCTGTCCACTTATCATTTTTAGGGGTAATGTTTTTATGAATGGACGTGGGGGACATGAAAAGAGGGTGTTCAGGTCTTCATGCAAACCAACCTACGCGACAGTTCACTAAGTCTAAACAAATGCGTCAAAGTTGAACTTGATCCCACATTAATGGAACAGTAGTACTGATTAAGGAGTGGCAAGGTACATAAGGAAAAGAAATAACATAAAGCTTCTGAACTAGATCTCTTGATGGCCAGAACAAGGTGTTATTATGTTATCCTCGAACCAAGTTGGCCATCTGCCTTCTCCAATGCTTTAAAAAGTAGAACATGTTTAATGAGAATTTTAATCACGTCTAAGAATCGATACCCCTAATTAATTCAGCAAATATCGCCAGTTTAATCACATGAGCATATGACAAACTATATACGAGTGGCCGACAGCAGGATGTTCTCATAATTGATCGAAATTTGTCGATAGTACGCAAGGATATATCGAACAGCTAGCCTGTCAAGTTGATGTACTTATCCCTGTAGTCGCCACTAAGTTCAAGTTGGTACAAGTAGAAAAGATGATTTACGGCATGGGGCCTGGCACATCGAACCCCCATTGAAGGATTTGACAGGTGCATATTGATGTTTATTGACGTTAACCTTGATTTTATGGTAGGGACCCCTCACCACTCCCTTTAGGGCAATGTAACGTACACTTGCTAAGGGAAGGGACAACGAATATGGACCCCCAGTCCCCACTACATGCAAAACACACGAATAGGTAAACTGGAGCTAACTTGGGCTTTTTACACTCGCCCGAGAGTTTTTATACCAAAATTTCAAAGGGAAAAATATATGATAGCAGAGAGGACAAAGATCCTCAAATACAAGCAGTAACGAAGAACGATCCTCATCTCCTTTTACTGTCACATACTTTTTTGACTTCGTGAAAGGGGGATCATGTTAAGGGGAAGCATCCTATTTTGTCTTAATGGCCCTCGAAGTCGAGATGTTGGCCGACCCCGTGAAAAGAAGTTCCATTTGGGTACTTAAAAGAGTACTTTTATTTATCTCTACCTCAAAAGTCTACCGATTTGAAAGATGAAACAGATTTGGTGAACTAAACTGTGAGCGTCCAATTAAATGAAGATTCCACTCATGCACTAAAATGTTCGGCACCGACGAATCTATCTAGCGGCTAGCATTCGGTCCAGTCGCGACTTCTAGACCACGAGAAAAAATGTTACTAACTTGCACGTACCGGCATTAGACCAACAACAGCTGATTGATGTACCCCTAATGTATAAAATAATTCCTTTTACTTGGTTAAAAAAATCGACCTTGTTTACAAGATTTGGCAAATGATGTATTTCGTGACGATCACAATCGTATCTGTTCTGTAGCTTCTAAGAATTTACTGATTTTTCGACTTATAATAGTCATCTATATATATATATATATATCTCCCGCAATATATATAAAATATATATATTCGGAAACAAAAAGAAAGAAGACAGCTTCCACTTGTTACTTTTTAAGTCTTCTGTTTTTTTTCCCCTTAAGTTTTCGATTTAAGCCATAGCTTTCATGACTTCCCGAAAGGCTGGATCTCCACCGAAGTAAACCTGAAGTACAGTACTGTTCATACATACCAATTCCTTCAAGTATACTCGCCGCGTTGTACACCACATTGACCACAACGTGATTTTGAATTTCTACCTCAGGGTTTCGTGCACTTCTTTAAAAAATATCTTCTTTATGTACCGAATAAAACTTTATATATATTTAATTATTTAAAATAATTATTTTTTTTGCTTAGAATGTAAGTAAAATCTCAAGCATTTGAATTGTTCCAACATCAAAATAAAAAAATATTTGTTTTAAAAAAAACCAACACAACTTGAGCTGGTCAAGTTGGTCATTTATTATGCAAGTCTTTGTCAATTCTTAAAAAAAAATAGCAAAAAGAAAAAGAAAGAGTAAGAGCTTTCCAAAAGAAGTCCTCGTCAGCTCGGACTAAAGGGGATTCGTTCTATGTCACGGCCCCGCCATTGAATTATTCTGCTCGTAGTTTGTTCTGCGCCGGTGGGACGCTTTCCTGACTGTACCAAAAGAAGGCCTGATTTGGAACGTCGTTGTTGGTCTTTGCCAAACGTGTTGTCGCCACGTCAGTGTTTAACATCAAATGATTTGGAGTAGCGGGGCAGGGGGCCGGTGCCGGGCCGGACGTTGCGGGTCGTTTTCGGAACGGACAAGGTTTTGCCTCGTGTATCCGAGGTGGCTGCATGCACTGTGCTTTGTTTTTTTTCCCCCCTATTTTTGGTCCAACATAGCTGTCCTCGATCGGCACCTTTTTGTGCTTGGAAAATTTTGTTTCGGAAGCATTTGTACAATTACATTTAGGTGGGTTTGCTAACTAAAGTTTTATACCTATTAAGATTTTAACACAATAAAAAATTACAATCTAATCTCTCTCTTCTCATCACATCATTACTTTTCACTATAACAAATATTAAAAATACTCTCTCTCATCACTTTTTCATCAAATCTAATACCTTAAAATTTTAACATACAAACACAACCTTAGTACTGCTGGACAAAATAAGTAAGATACTTATGTTGTTAGGTAGATATATAATCCTCCATTCTCGTTTCATAGAAAAAAAACATGTATATACACCTAAAATAAACTTCTGATGTAGTAAAGATACTTTTGTTTCTTTATTTATTTTAATTGATCACAAAAAGAAAAATAAAATAAAAGTCTACCTTAAAAAGGCAAGTCCCTTAAACTTTGATCTTGAAACTGACACTTTACTATATATAATTATATTCGCAATATTCACCTTATTCAGAAACTGCCGTGCTGAGAGCTGCTTATTATTTTATTTTCACATGACTTTCAAGTATATATATATATATTGAAGATTGTTTGTTTTGCCAATTGGCAAGTTGGTTTTTATTTTATTTTAATTTCTTCCCGTGCGAGTTAGACTATATATATATATTTGCTTTTTTCAACGGGAGAGAGCGGACGATGATGTTTAATAACAATAAATCCTATAATTAAATGGTGACTCCCACGTCGATGTGCAACTAATTAATTACCGCAAGGAATTAAGAGGGATAATTATATAATTAACCTCATACTTCCCTTTAATTAAAATTTCGATTACATCACTTCAACGAATATGACATTCATGACTTTACAATTTGGACAATCACCTCATTCTTTCACTCTAATTATCAACTGAAATTAAAAATCCGGTTACATCACTGCATGTCTACAGTACCATATATTTTTCACAAACCGAGACTTAATATTTAATTAGTACTCTGAGTAATTGAATTCCACGTATGTATAGTTTAACTTAATCTTTGCATCACTGTCTGCACCTCATACAGCTTTCACTCTAATTATATTTCTTATAAGATCTATGTGAAATCCGAGGTCCCTTGATGTAAACTATATATGCGTATATTTTGAAGAAATTTAATTGTTACTGAACAGATTTATTCATATGAATAAATATTACCGTAACAAGTTAACATGTATAGAAAACATGACTCTGTCATTCTCTAAGTTTTAGAGGAAAATACTGTTGAAAATTTGGTTAATCCAAATTAATTGATCCTTTCTTTTAAGCAGCATACATAAGTTTGCTTTAGTTTTAGTTGACAAACAACCTTAGGCTAAGAGGTAGATGTTTATGCAAGTGAGATCTGAATGTTTTTGGTTCAAATCATTCTGTTATAAAGTTCTTTAAAGCTAAAATCAAATTGTGGTATTTACGGTATAGTATACGGATATAAGAAAACTTTGACTCCAAGGTAGCTGCCGTGAGATTGTGGGAATCGTTTGTAGGCTTGATTAACCGTACTTAGCCAGCTAGGGACTGTAGGCTTGATTATACGGCTTGATAATCGTTTATTTCTCTGGGTGCAAGAAAGGAGAACACCTTCCTTAACCTGGCATATATATATATATATATTTTAATGTGACGCATAGTCGTTTTCTTTGGAAATAATTTTCCAGAGGCAGATAGAAAAGTCACATCAAATTGCAGTTGGGTGGCAAATTGTGGACCGAGCTGAGCATATATAATGGAATTCAGGTATCAGTACCTTTCGATAAAGGTAGCTTGGATTGGTTTGGTAGCAACTGAACCTCGCTACAGCTTAAGAAATAGCTGACCTTTGCCTACTATGTATAGAGCACAGATCGAAACAATATATATACTTTGTCACTGTCATTAACAATGTGAAGTGAGAATTCTGTGAGTCTATTAATGGAGTATTTGGTGATAGCCATTCACTGACGAGAGAAACATCAGAGGCTCTTTACCCTAGTGTCTGGGGTCATCTCTGTGGTTTTGCATAAAAAAGATATGTGAAGAATTAAAACGCATTTACTCGGACGTACTTACCGTAAACCAACTGATTCATCACTTTAAATACAACTGACCATTTCGTTGCACATGCCTCTTACCAGATTTGGAATATGAAAATGAATGTATATATGTTGCTTTTATATTATTAAAAATCTAGTGAATTGTTCCCTGTTCCTAAAATTCGTAAAGGATGAAGTCATCATACAATTGCTACGTAGAAGCAGCTAGCACCGGCGCTTTGCTTTGGACGCGGAAAATTAAGGCCTCCTCAAATGCCATTTTTCGCAGCTATAAAAGTCTTTTTCTTGATCTGGAGGTTAGGTAGGTCTTACGTTTGATTTTTTTGAAAATTGAAATAGAAATGGTTTTCGTGCAAGCTTGTCTGCTATATATATATATATATGTATGTATGTATTGAAAAATGTATACGTACAAGTCATGACTACTGTAGAGTAGGATAACATCCTTTTGAAATTATGAAAACGCTGTCGATGTCCACACTAATTAATCTTTAATTTAAGGTTTGAAACCACGAGGAAATGGCAAAGTGCGTCTCCTTCGAGGTTTTGAAGTCAAAGTTGAATTTACCAAGTAAAAGGAAGAACTAAAGAAAGAAAAAGTTCCCCATTTATCCCAATTTACGAATTGGTACTAAATTGCATCTGCTACATATTGCAGTCTTGGTGCTTATGTCGTCTTGCCAGTTGCCGCCTGAATGAATGAAATTCAACTCATACTACTCCTCCCATAGCTTTTCCCAATTTGATTACGTTGAAAGATCAGACGTTCTAGTCCACATTCGCGGAAATAACATATATATGCAACGTATCTAATACACATGAATAGTGTGTTTTAGAAATAAAAAAATTAGACGAAAAAAAATTATTTATACTAAGAGAGGGAGATGAGAGATAAGTGAAACACAAATTTAAGTGATTCGGTCTATAGACCTACATCCACTGTGGAAGGCTCAATTGAGCTTATTGGTTTTCTCACTTATATTTTTAATGAGATTATATAAGGCTTTATTTATAAGCCTTTGGATACAATAGCCAACATTGCTTTTAGCAATCTGAGACTCTCAACTTGAATACTCTCCCACAAACTCAAGGTGAACACACATTGAGTTTGGACTTACAAAAAATAATTCAAGGGAAAATGATAACGTCGGAAGATGGCCGGACAGACGCCGGAAAGTTGTCGGACTGAAGCCGGAATGTCGCAGGAAAGTGACCGGACTGATCGATGCTAGAAGGTGGCAGGACTGTTGCCGGAAAGTCACTGGAATAAAGTCGGAATGCGCAAGAGTGATGCCGGAAAATTGCCGGACTGATGCCGGAAGGTCGTCGGATAAACTAGGCCAAGCTGAGCCAACAAGCTGAACGTTGTCTAGCCTAATCTAGGATCGAAATGACTTTGATACCATGTTAGAAAAAAAATTATACTAAGAAAAATTATTTATACTAAGAGAGATGAGAGATAAGTGAGACATAAATTTAAGTGGTTTGGTCCGTAGACCTACATTCACTGTGGAAGGTCTAATTGAACTTATTGATTTTCTCACTTATATTTTTGATGAGATTATATGAGACTTTATTTATAAATCTTTGAATACAATATTTCACGTTGCTTTAACAGTATATATATACTTGAAATTAAGTTCACCTAACGATGGCTTGAGCTTTCTTATGCACATCGCTCAAGCTCAGAGCGTCACGTTTGTCAAAAGTGAATTGAAAGTACGCAATGGTTTATTTCCTGGGGCGCTGCTTTTTCTCATGTGATTGTTTTTGTTTGTTGCCGTCCAGTTGGAGCTAGCTATATGGGATTTAAGAAGAATTCAGGAAGCAAAAGCACTTTCTGAATTAGTCCCCACGTTTTCAATGATTTGAACGTCCAATATTCATTTGACTAACTAAAGAGCTAAGTGGAGAAGACTAGCGGGAGTGGGGACCCTGCATATATCTACGTGCAATGCTTGAACGTTGAGGAGGAGAAGATTAAACAAATAATTCAATGTACTTTATTAGTCTTCACATGGTTGGAATATTACTGATGTCCAATCAGGCTTATCAATTGATCTGTCTGCCTGTCTGGTTGCTTATGATCGGTGATGGAATCCCAAGTCCTAACTGCGACGAAAGTCCATAGGATTCCCGTTTGTTAGTTATTAATTATAGGCACTCAAGAAGGAAAGTCTATATATATTGCTTAAACTTTTGGTTTTCTTTCCGATAATTACTCGAACAGAGAAAAGAATAGTAAAGAGAAAGATCTTGCTAGCTAAGGCTTCATTCACTGCAGAACGTTCCACTTTCTTTTATATATATATAGAAACTTAGCATACATAACTGCTTATTTAAAAGAAAGTGGAACGTTCTGCAGTTATATATATATAAACAAGCAAAACACATTCATGAGTACTGGTCCCAGAAAATCCAGCTGGTGTTTCATTTTTTGGCGTAATCGTCAACATATAAAAGGTGAAAAATAGTAAGGAATCTCGTCTGTGGGGAACGACATGGTCAGACTTCCTTTTAATAAGTGTGGAAGTTATGGTACGTGTTCCTTAGAAATTGAGATCACGGAGAAGAAAATAACAAAAGAAAAATAAAGCAGAAGTAGGGAGCTGGTAACATATCAATAGCAATTCTAATAATCGCGATATTGTCGCATGTTCTACGTACACCCTTGTCAACGTGATTTAGGACGAGTGCGTATGCTTTCAATACTGATCCAAAATATTCCATTGCAAATTCAATGTAGGATTAGTACACGAAAGCGACTGGAGGGTTTCCGCTATACAAAGTCCAAATTAAAACAAGAGAGCACCTAATTTAATGTATCACTTGCCCGCCTAATATGTATATTATATATTTAGCATGATAGTGAGATCACTCAACGATAACCCTTCACACAATTCTACTGGCTAATTGCCTTCCCACAACGTGAAAAGGTAACTTGTCTCGAGATGGCTACAACGTTTCATATAAAGTGGTTGCGGACACTTTTATTAATGGTTTAAACGATTCTGAAATCTTAAGGGGTTAAATTAGATATAGAAAAAGCTTCTTAAGCGGAGGGGGATCAAAGTTATACAGAATTAGTTTGTTGATGGGGAAATCTCGGGAAATATTCCCGAATTTTTAGCTAAACCTTTTCATAACCTGACAATTGCTTTCCTGGGCATGCAAAAACAGATGCCCATGTGTTCGATAAGAAAGAAGCAACCTGCAGGCTACCTAACAGTAGATGTTGGACAGTAATTAGAGGGATGGTTTTAAAGCAACTGAACATTATTGTGGTGATCATATTATATGGTTTTTATTTGCATGCAACTGTTTCAGCAAAACATCTATCAGACCTTTCGGCGATGACCTACAAACCGTCCCTTGTTTTTTTTTTGGGTTAAATGCACCCCATGCCCCTGGGTATGCCAAAAGAGCAAATATGCCCCTGAAGTATGCAAAGTCATTTTTATACCCCTGAGGTATACTTTCAGGAGCAAATATGTCCCTCCGTTATCTGCCGTTTGAAGCCCTAACGGTAAATGCTGACGTGTCAAATTTTGACACGTCAGCACCAATCAGACGATGACACCTGACATTTTCGAAATAAAAAAAACGAAAAACAAAACTGGGGGAGAATCCCCGAGCGGCGAAGGGTGGCCGCCAGCCACCCCCGCGGCTCGCGCCGTGCGAGGGTGGCCTCCGGGGGCCACCCCGGCGAAGGGGGAGCCCAGATCTGGGCTCCCCGCGTCTCCCCTGCTCAGGGGTGGCGCGCGGCCGCCGCGGGCGACGCTCGTGCGACGGGGGAGCCCAAATCTGGGCTCCCCCTTCGCCGGGGTGGCCCCTGCCGGCCACCCCTCGCGGCGGCGAAGGGAGCCCAGCTCCCTTCGCCGCTCGGGGGTTCTCCCCCAGTTTTGTTTTTCGTTTTTTTTTTAATTTCGAAAATGGCAGGTGTCATCGTCTGATTGGTGCTGACGTGTCAAATTTTAACACGTCAGCATTTACCGTTAGGGCTTCAAACGGCAGATAACGGAGGGGCATATTTGCTCTTTCGACATACCTCAGGGGCCTTGGGTGCATTTAAACCCTTTTTTTTAATGCAAGTACCAAAACTGCATTCTTTAAGAACTGTTAATAGGAATATTCTTCACATTTCCTTGTCAAGATCCGAATTTATTTACTTTCTAATCCGCCATCTCCAAATATTTCAGGTTTGTCTATGTATACGCAGTTAAAACGCGTATTTGTATTTGTAGAGAATCTCCTACTCATACGCGAGCACGGCTAAAGAAAATTACCTACGCCTACGGAGAGGAAAAAAGAAGAAGAATAAATAGAGACGACGTTCTATGAACGTAGTGGAAGATTCCACAGTGATCGGCGGGAAAAACCAAACCAACTGTAGCGGGGCCCACCTCTGGCCTCTTAGAATCCAAAACCTCTCCTCTCCTCTCCTCTCCTCCAATCTTCCTCACGGTTTCGTAGTTTTCTTTTACCATTTTCAGCTCAAATAGTCGCTCTCGGCCTTTTTAGAGCCCGTAGTAGAAGGAAAAAGCGGGATTTGCCAGCACGGATCGTCGACCACGGACCACTTTTTTTCGGGATATGCGCCTCGTGACCTCTCTCTCGCACGAGATTCGCGCGACTCCAGCCGTAAAAAGGCTAAACCGCTTTTACTCTCAACGCCGATTTTTGCACGTGAAGCCCTCCCCTGCAGCGTCCTCCGGCACGCCCACTTGGAACTATTGCTTTCCTTAAGTTATGTTTGGTAGAAAGGAAAAACCGGACGAAATTCATCCTCTTCCCCCAAATTATTGTTTCTTTCTTTTTTATTTTTTTTTATCATTTTCAGGTAGTGGACATTAAAGGTTAAGTTTGCAAATTAAGATTTTTTTTAAAAAATTAAAAAATATTGTGAAAATTGAGATTGATTAAAGTTTTATTGAGTTTAAATGAAAAGTATAATTTTATGATAGGGTATGAAAAAATTGAATAAGGAGTATTTAAATTATTTATATTTATTATAATAAAAAATAATTTAATAAGAAAGGAAGATTATTTTAAATTTATTAAAAGTTTAAATTAATTATGTTTGCATTAAAAAAATTGGGGATAGTTAAACAATTTTATATTATTTTAAATTTGCAGATACTGTATAAAGAAAAACACTAATGTCGGAGAGGGGAAAGGTATTTTGATATATTTCCGTCACCGTCCACAGCCGGCTGCTCATGAAAACGATGCGAGCGTGAAATCCGTCCGTCAGTGCGTTGAGGGTCCAGGCTGACACGTGGCCACGTCAACCAGATACGTTCACAGGTGCCGCCCTTTAAGTACTCCCCAAAACTGCGACCTGCACGTGTCAGTTAAAGTCACCTCGTCGACTGGGGCCAATATGGACCCTTGACATACTTTTAAAAAATAACTAATTGAATTAAAGTATTGCTAAAAAATAAAAAAATTGTGTGTAATTGTTAAATATTTTTAAATTTCTCTGAATATTATAGTCGCATTTAGGATGCATATGGGGAGATGTCGTGTTTCCCAGTTCAACAACCTAGTTATCTTGTTAAGCACGTCTCCTATTGGCCATCAAACGCTATAAATACCCAAACTCTCGACCTTCAATTCCTTCTTTCCTTTTCTGTTACGATAGCGCAGTTCTCCCTCCCTCTCCCTCTCCCTCTCCCTGTCTCTCTGCGTGACTCTGTAATATTCTAGGGTTTTCAGGTGTTTTCGTTTCCTGAGAGGTAAATTTTTCTCTTTATAAGTCGGCCTCTTTGTAATTTTTTTTTCTTCACATGGGCATGGCGTAGATCCTTGGTTGTTTTGGTGTCAGATCCTTAGTTTCATTTCATTTCAGGTTTTCGATCAGGGTCGTGTTTGGTTGATAGGAAAAAGAGACCGTTACGTTTCTTAACTGGTGAATCAGGTATTTCTTCTGCCATTTCCGTGTTGGATTCGTAAAGGAGAATTCAGATTTTCAGTGTGAATGCAACGTAAAGGCAATGCTGTTGGGATTTATATCATAAAATTCCCTGCTTTTATCTTCCCTTTTTTTCTTTAGCTGGATCTTTTACCTTTCTGCTTTATGACGTGCGAAGTCCACCAGCTTCTTCTCTTCATTTTTTTTCCCTCTGGGCAACATCATCTACGAGCTTTCGCTGATTGAAAAGCGAAGCCGTTCTTGTTTTTTTGCAACAGAGAAACAAAAAAAGTTCAGATTTTTAACTTTCGGGAAGGCGTATAGTACACATCTACACAAGGCGCGCGGAGAGTTTCACGTTTGGCACTCGGGAAGCTCAGTTTGGTTAATATTTTACATTCATAGCTTCGGTTAATATTTTACATACATAGTTTTGGACCATAAAGTGTCTAACCGATTAACGCCTATAGTTTTTGATGAACTAGTATTTTTATTTCTTTTTTCTTTTTCTTTCGAAACATGTAGGCGTGGAGCTGTATATATTGAAGAAACTGATTTGATGGGCCATTTGTTTATGTCCTTTATTTTAGAACAAATTCATGCCTGTCGGTTGCTGCGAACTAGGCAAAATGATTTTAAAAGCTTTGGAAACGTGTACGAACCACTTCCCTTGGAAGCAACTCGAAAAAACAAAGGAGAAAAAATTGAAAGAAAGAAGCTCATGAGTCATGGCCGGCCTTGTTTTAGAAAGACTCAGTTGTTTAGATCCATTTATTTTCTTTCTTTTTTTTTAGATCCATTTCTTAATAGTGAATTTTCTGACCTTTCCAAGAAGTTCCTATAGTTGACTCAGTGCCGGTCACGGTTAACAAGATTAATAAAGCTATAATTTTGCGGCCAATTTTGTTTCCCGAAAGCTTTTAATTTTTTAACTTCTCTCTCCGTCTTATTTCGTTTGTTCTTTTCCTCGTGGTGGGGGCTTAAAGTTTATGTTAGTTTCGGTAGTTGGAGTGTCTTAATTATCGATGGAAGGAACATATATATATATATATTCTCTTCTACACGAATGCGAAAGGGATGTACTTGATCTTCGAGAGCGAAACCTTCTTGTATGCTCCAATTTAAGCCCACGTAGTTTCATCTATATTTATTTATTATTTTATGTAGCCGTAGAAACTTTGCTACTACGCTGAATTCTGTGCCAGCGACTCAGTTTTCTCTAATAGATGGAACAATACAACTTAAAAATGGCTCCGACTGGGGATCTGGCTCATTTTTCGTATTCATTGTAGTTGAATGAGCGTGATTACGTTAAGCATTTATTTTGAATGGGTGGTGCATGTCATCTTGAATTGTTTCTCCCTTCGAGATAATTATATTTTCACTTATAGAGCATGCAAATTGTTTACACGTCTTGAGCGGGGGGTGTGGGAAATGTATAAGAATTTTTTTATTTTAAGATATATAAAGTATACGAGTCCCGATGTTAAAGTTTGATCGTTTGGGAAGCTCTCAGTATACTGGTCAAAAGAAAATTGAGAAAAGATTATTGATTTTTTTTTACTTGTCGTTGTTGCTTTTGTTGTACTTGTTTTAATATTCTTCCAAGCAATTTATGAGAGTTATTAACTTATTACCATGTCTTCACTGTTAGCGGCTGAGGAATAGTCTCTGTAATCCGACTTCTATTTTTTGCCCAGAAAAGGCTTTCGGTCAAAGTGATTTTCCTTCAAAAAAAAATTAAGTGTAAAGACAGGTCTCATAGTCATTTTCTTTTGAAAATCATTAGGAGTGCTATCCTGTCGAGAGTAAGATATAAATATTACTGTTAAACTGGCAAGTTGAATTGTTCAAACGTGAAAGAGTGGTAACTATTTTTACCAAAAGGAGTCCAGATGGAACCTATTAATACGGTCACTTGCACTGCACCTTGCTTTTGTCCTGCGTGTTATATTTCCCCTGTTCAAGCCTCTCCAATCCCCAACAGCTAGGTACTCAGCATCTAATTTGTTGTCCACACACGTTATTTTCCAAGCTTAGTTTTACTGGCACTTAAAATCTGCCAGTGGTTCATTTGCAATTTGTGATTGTTGTATCTTTCAAAATGTTTCAATGCATTGTCACTGGACTAGAGCAATTGCTTTGAGTTGTCTTCCATTATCAGTTTGCTGTCTGATCCCTTCAGAATATTACCTGGGCGATGCCTTGCTTCAACTTTAATCCCTTTCTTTGTAACTGTTGCTCCTGCATTTTTTTTAATTATTGTCTTTCGTGTGTTATTATAGTACTTGGATGAAAGTACTTTTCAGTATACAGGATTGTGTCTGGATACTTCAACAGTTAATTTTGCATACCCTGAAACTAACAGCCTCTTTTGATTATACTCGATGTAGAAATTACATCCCTTTTGCTGATACCAGGATCTCAATATTAATCGTGAAGCAAAGATCTGCATGCAAACATGTTTGACCACCTGCTATAAATGCAGTTTGGCATTGGAAATGAGAAGGTATACTTAGTTTGATCATTTGCTATATTTGATTGATAGCCTGTTTATTTTTTTTCGTTCTTTGGAAAACATTTAGTTTTTGCTGTAATGATTTGATATTATCAACAGTTTCCAAGAAGCTTATGCTTGATGGACTGCTCGCCCAGCAGCAGTGACAAGAAAACGCTGAAGAGGTGGTTTTTCATAGACAAAAGAGTTGGGTGAACAAATTTGGAAGCGTGATCGATTCTGCATTTTGACTGTCTGGCAGTCGACCTTATACATTTAGAATAATCGCTTTTATAACTACTGACACGGAAGCAATCTGGATCCAATGGACTTGAAGTCAAATCATGCTTCTGTTTTAACTGATCCTGCACCGATAAACAAGACAAGACTAGGAATTCATTCAGGTTTATTGCCTTACGCACAGCAAGGAGCTTCGTTCTCCTCCAGTAAGTATGTAACTATTCCAAGGAAAAAGCCTTCAAAGCTTGATGATGTCCGATCTAATGGTTGGCTGGATGCCATGAAAGCCTCTTCTCCCCCACGGAAAAAGCTAATTAAGGATGTCAATTTTGAGCTTGTTTCAGATGATGCTGATGTTGCTTATCGCTCCTGGATGGTATGCTCATTACCTTTGATTAAATCATCCAGATATGTACATTAAAGCTTCTTTCTGCAGTTGGTTCTCGTACTTGATATCTTTTTTTCTCTGGCGTCTTTCTGATTGTGCAGCTGAAGTACCCATCAGCACTCAACACTTTTGAGCAAATTACAAATTATGCGAAGAACAAGAAGATAGCAATCTTTTTAGATTATGATGGTACTCTTTCTCCAATAGTGGATGACCCAGATCGTGCCCTTATGTCTAATGATGTAAGAGTTTGGTGTTTTTTTTATGTTTATGAAGCGCTTTGCTTTATTTTGCTTTCCACCCGAGTTTTATGGAATCAAACAAAATGTTTTCAGATGCGTTCTGCTGTACGAAATGCTGCAAAGTATTTCCCAACTGCTATCATCAGTGGAAGAAGCCGTGATAAGGTAACTAAAGGTCTTTCATTGAATAATCTAAAACTGTTTTGTGTCTGTCCATCAAGTGTCTTGTATATATGTGTCATCTGGAAGCTATTAGAATCTGACCCATTGCATCTTTCAGGTTTATGAATTGGTAGGACTAACTGAACTCTGTTATGCTGGTAGTCATGGGATGGACATTATGGGCCCACTCAGTCAACAAGTGCCTGATTACCATCCAAATTGTGTTATATCTACTGTCCAACAGGTTTGAATGACACATCCTTTCATGAGTACGCCCTTCAATGCAAGAAGAGAATTTTTCTGTTGAACCTATGATGCTGTACTAAAATTATTTTGTTAAATCTTTTGAATATTTTTGGACTTGGTAGGTAAAGGTTAAGGAGGTAAATCTTTTCCAGCCCGCTAGAGAATTTTTACCTTTGATTGACGAGGTGCATGATCCTTTTTTGTTCTCTAAGCAAGTAGCGAAATCCTTTTCAGTTAATATATCAGTTTTGTGCTTAATGTATCAACCTATCATCTAATTCCATGTTTCTATTTAATGCCAGGTTTTTAGAACCCTCGTTGAGAATACTAAAGGGATCGCAGGTGTAAAAGTTGAGAATCACAAGTTTTGTGCCTCGGTACATTACCGTAATGTAGATGAGAAGGTGGTGTTTACATTTGGTGCTTTATTACCGGTTTCTCATATTTGACCAAAGAGTACACGAGGCAGAAGTTTACATTTTTCTTTTTAATTCTTTTCTGACTTCAGAACTGGCCTATTATCGCACAAAGTGTTCATGATATTCTAAAGGACTACCCTCGATTGCGGTTAACTCATGGGCGGAAGGTACGTTTTATCTTTTCCTGAACGCTGATATGTATATATTCCTCCTTTAATAAAAGGGATACCGATTGTTTTTCACCAATTTATGTTTTCCATGTTAACCTCTATTACTTGGTTTTCCTCGTTTGTTAGGTTTTAGAAGTCCGTCCAGCGATTGACTGGAACAAGGGAAAAGCAGTTGAATTTCTGCTTGAATCTCTTGGTATTAACTCCTCTCTTACTCTTCTCTGAGTACAAGCAACAAGACCTAATACTTGTTTTTTATTATTTGAGCGTTTTGTTAATGTTGCAGGGCTAAGTAGTAGGAATGACGTGCTTCCAATCTATATTGGCGATGATAGAACTGATGAAGATGCCTTCAAGGTAATGCAAGCGTGACTGCATTTGATAGGGGTTTATGTAGTCCATAATGCAGCTAATTAAAACAAGATCCTTGTCTGTGAACAGGTTTTGCGGGAGGGTAATCGAGGTTATGGAATATTGGTCTCTTCTGTGCCAAAAGAAACCAATGCTTTCTACTCCCTCAGGAACCCAGAACAGGTATGAAACTTTGATCTATATCTCTCTCTGCATCATCACACTGGATTGGACGACCCTGAGATTTCACTCTCTTCTTTCCTCTGTTTAACAAAGAGACCCTTCAAAAATATGCAGGTCATGAAATTCCTTAATTCCCTGGTGACATGGAAGAAGCAGGAAGGACCTATATGCGCATAGATTGGCAAGAGGGAGCACATAGTGATCAATCTATAGAGTTAGTGACTACTACTAAATGTTTCACCCCATAATTAAGCAAGGCCATTGGAGCAGCTGCATCGTTTTCTGATCTGTTTTGGCATCTTAGTTGCATCTTTGTAAAGCGTTTTCCCCCAGAAAAAAAAAAGGTAGTCTAATTACTATGTTTTCACTCCCCCTTAATTGATTTGATTATTGTACGTTGTTTGTTTGCAGCTATGTCCCCAATGGAATCGATCATAGAATCTGATACATTTTAAAAGCCTGTTTTGTAAATTTGTTGCTTACATGTTTAGCTCGCTCCGGCTCTTGAGTATCTTATCCTTGAGCTACTGCCGTCCCCTGATAGTCTGATCAAACGTTGGTTATATTTTCAGCTTGTGATCAATCTATAGAGTTAGTGACTACTACTAAATGTTTCACCCCATAATTAAGCAAGGCCATTGGAGCAGCTGCATCGTTTTCTGATCTGTTTTGGCATCTTAGTTGCATCTTTGTAAAGCGTTTTCCCCCAGAAAAAAAAAGGTAGTCTAATTACTATGTTTTCACTCCCCCTTAATTGATTTGATTATTGTACGTTGTTTGTTTGCAGCTATGTCCCCAATGGAATCGATCATAGAATCTGATACATTTTAAAAGCCTGTTTTGTAAATTTGTTGCTTACATGTTTAGCTCGCTCCGGCTCTTGAGTATCTTATCCTTGAGCTACTGCCGTCCCCTGATAGTCTGATCAAACGTTGGTTATATTTTCAGCTTGTTGAAACTCCGAAATTCCAAAGCAAAAAAAGAAAAGAAAAAAGAAATACAATCCTTCTCTAAACTAGCAGACGAGAGTGACTGAGGCTGCGTTTGTAAAGCTAATCTTTCCCAAAATTTTATCTCTCTCCTAATAAAATATTCCAATATAATCTCTCTCCCATAAAAAATATAAAAAATTACAAAAACTATAAAAAAAATTACCTCTCTTCATCTTTTTCACTAAACCCAATACCAACACATATTCTCATACCAAAAATATTACAACACAAACACAACCTCAGCAAAGTATCCGGACATACAATCGGGAAAATGCATGGCTTTGAATGACATATTTGGAGTCTAGTTATTGTGATAAGCACTATTGTGTTAAGCATGCTGAGTGATAGTTGAGATTAAAATCGCGATAATTAAAATATTTTAAATAATGTATTTAACTATAATTAGAAGCTTAGGCAATTCAGTTAGTGTAATGGGCCGAGGAAGAATTTGGGACAATAGTATCATTGGAATTTTCATTTAAAATTGATATTTTTTATTACTTCGAGTAGCATAATAAGTAATTTGTACAACTTCTCCCCCTCTTAGCGTCGAATTAAAATATGTGCTTTTCTATTTTTGCACTTTAAAGTCTTAATAACTTATGAATTTACGCATATGAAAATTATACTAACAATTAAAAAAAACTCATGTGTAATTTTGGGAAGATTAATGAATCTTGCCGTACAAAATAGAAGTTGTTGTCATCGATGGGCCTCAGCAGCTTACTCCACTTCATTAGTTTCAAATCCATGGACCATGGGCTGAGTTAACAACCCGCGGTGTTCTGGCTACTATGAAAACTCAGCATAACGAGATGGGTCGAAAACTCAGGCCAGATTGGCTCTGGATTTTGCCTAATCCAAGTTTGTTAAGAGGCTACTGCACTTGCGGCCCAAAGCTTTAGAACTCCACTCGTCTTCTGCCCTTCCAAGGTTTGCCTCTGTGGTCTTGAATAGGTTCTTCCCAAATGGCTCTTATCATATTTAGAAAAAAAGCAAAAAAACAAATGGCTCTTGTCATCGATATCACACTTTGGAGATCATATACCTTCCGTGCGGGACAGACCACACGTTGCATTATTTCGAGGCTGAAACGCATGTTTCTTTCTATCAAAGCGCACAACTCTACTGGGGTTGGGCGGTATTGTGGGATGTTGAAGGAGTCCGCTTTATCTTCACTCAGCAATCCCTAAGGTAAAATCAAACAACGACTTCATCAAAATCAACGGAAATAACCGATTGCAATAAATGATTATACCATAAAAAGTTAGTTTCGAACGTAGGAGCGAGCCAATGGTGTCATGGAAAAGGACTATATACTGATGGGTACGAGAAATAGAACTAAAAGTATGGGCCATGCATGACGCATTCACCTGTTTCAAAGACGGTTGGCAGAATCTTTGTCCCAGCCAATCATTCATTTAATGTATCCACGGGTCTCTGTCATATGTGATCAATTTTTCTAGACGTATAGATACTTTGATCTTCTAAAAGTGAGCTCATTGTTTACAAGAATTGGATTCTGGATAAATTATTCAATCTCAATCCAACTTGATTTTGTGTTAGTCAATTAATTTTTTTAGACAAAAAATAGTCTTATGATTAAAAAAATTGACCACAAGGATAGGTTAGTTTAATAATTTGTTAAAAATAAATACAACAATTAAGCTTTTGTTTTTTCTGACTTTATATTTTTTCAAAGACTTTTAGTTAAGGCTAGGCACCGAAACAGATGAAATAAAAACAACTCATTCTGGTTCCGATTTCGGTACCCATCGTGATTCCTTATCTGGCCATACAAAGAGGGAGAAAAAAACACAATCGGGAAGCTATCTTCTTTTGTCTATGAAAAATGTAAAACGTTATCCTCCAGAACTCCATAACATAAACAAATTGGAGGTTTCATCTCCCTATAAGTGTTAGGTGGTCTTGGGCCTTCTCAACCCCAAAAGCTAGCTCAAGAGGTGAGGCTTTCCCTCACACTTATAAACTGACCACTAACCCCTTCCACAACCGATGTGGGACAACCCCAACAATCTCCCCCTCACACATCGGGCCTTGGGTTGGATGCAGACAACCCGTTTCTCCCATGGACTGTTGGGTCCGAGACTTGTTGGTAAACCTGACCTCTGATACCAGTGTTAGGTGGTCTTGGGCCTTCTCAACCCCAAAAGCTAGCTCAAGAGGTGAGGCTTTCCCTCACACTTATAAACTGACCACTAACCCCTTCCACAACCGATGTGGGACAACCCCAACAATAAGTTACCCACCCTAATCTCCCATGAATGACTACAGACTCATCCCAGAGTCAACAAACTATAAAGAACAAAATACTTAAAAGCTAAAAAATCATAAAGAACAAAATACTCAACATGTTAGCAGCCAGTTACCAAAACAAACCGAACAAAATATTCGGCCCCAATGTGATGCGACGAGAGAGAGAGATGAGCACGACTAAGGGATACTCTGAAACGGGATACGACTGACGGCAGGGAGACTGGGAGAGGGGGGTGAGGGTTGCAGCGAAATTAGGTGGGTAAAGTGACCCGGGTCGACCCAAGTCACTACTTTATTTTTATTTTTAAATACTGAAACGGGAAATTCTGGCATTTCCGTCAGAATTTTCGGTTCCAGTTTCGATTTTTTCCTAAAATGAAATTCGGTTACGATACCGAAAATAGCCAGAACCGGATATTCCGATTTGAACCGAAACAAATGCCCACCCTTATATGTGGAAAAGGAAATTAATTTACAATAGGCCCTGGCGGAGAATACAAAGAGAGTAGTTATAACTGTCCCCCATAGTGTTTTTTTTTTCTTTTAATTTTTCTCGGCTGTTCCTTTTTCATAGTTATTACAGAAGATAGTTTGTTCATCAAATGTCCAACAGCACAACTCCTACTTACCTTGAAACTTTTTCTTGTAATTATATAATTTGTTTCTTTGTTGCCACGATATACACACAACATGTTTTAGATTTGATATTCAGCTGCTATTAGAGAAAAGATTAGGAAGGTTTGGTACATTTTTCTTTGAGGGCCTATCAAAGAAGTAGATTAAAAAAATAACAATAGTAACATTATTTTAAAAATCCATTTTTCGCCACCAACAATCATTTCCTTGCATTTAGAGTAGTTGGCCAGAAGTGCTCCTCGATTAGAGTTTAAAAAACATATTCTAGCTACTGGCAAGTGTAAATATAAGGGTTAAATGTAAAATTGGTCTCTATGCTATACGCAAAAATCGATTTAGTCCCTGTGATATGAAAATCATCAATTTTGTCATTGTGATTTCAGAAAGTGATAAAAACAGTCCCGAATAGAGGACCAATAACAAACGAAAATAGAATCACAGGGACTAAATCGATGATTTTTATCTAAATTGATTTTTGCGTATAGGACAGGGACTAATTTTGCATTTATCCCTAAATATAATTATATAATGTTTAAGAAAAGAAAATCGATTAGCTGTCATTTCAATGTCCCAAAAACATTGGCAAAAACTGCGGTTACTTGGGCATTTATATCATTTCAATGTCCCAAAAATTAGACGTGAATTTTTATGGCCGATTTTTTGTTTTCTTTAAATGTTAACTTAGAGGGCATCGTGTTTTATTTATTATGGCCGATACGAACACTTCAATCAACCGAGTTTCAACGGGAAACCAAAAATGTCACTCTCCTTGCAATCTCCGTCCTTCTCGGCTCTTCTTCTTCCTCTTCCTATCTCCAGGTATGTGTGCATGTATTTGTGATGGTATGGATGCATGTGTGTATGAGTTTCTGCATGTGAGTACGAGTTATAGTGGGTCCATTTTCATGGCAGGGGAGGCCGAAGTTCTCAGCTGGATCAAAAGCCTGTAATCTGGTGCCGCTCAAGTTTCAGAGGGCGTTTCCGCAACTTCGAGCTTCCTCGGGGTCTTCGTCCTCTCTCGACACTGGTATACCTCTGGGATTTTGACAGATCCTGATGCAATCTGAATTCTGAAAGTTTCTTTCTTTATTCTATGTTTGTCTTCATTATTTTTTCCTTGGATTTTGATATTGTTGTTGCTGTTCGAACAGTTCTAAAGGTTACCAAATGCATGATCCAGATTAAAAAATAAATAAATCAACTGTTAATATATGTCCAAATCATTTAATGACAAAAAGACTAAAAAGAGCTTGTTCTATTCACTAAATGAGGTGTACTTATATTAACCGTTGATTTGTTTTTTTTTTAATCTGGACCATGCCTTTGGAGGCCTTTGGAAATCCCTCCTTTGGAGGGAATCCGTTCCGCCGTGTCTAGCTTCAGTGAGATCGTTCCCGATATTGTCATTTTCGATGATTTCGAGAGGTTATCTATTTCCCTCTCTTCTTTTCTCCGTTTTCTGGGTTTCTTTTTTGGGCTGGACATGGAAATTTACATTTTATAGCAATGCTATGTTGGTTCATTGCTTGGCCAGAAATTGTGCGAACGATATCGAAATTACTAATAATTGGTGTTCTGTTGCTTGAAATAACATCACTAATTTGGCCGTAATCTAGTTTCACAATATGTAGACCCTGAAAGAGCATAAAAAAACCTTCATCTCTAGCTCCTAAGCTCCACTTATGGTATTCGTTGTATTTATCTTTCTTTTCATATTAATTTTTTATGCCAACAAAATAAGAAGCAGAAGAACTTGAAATTTAGATTTTCTGAGCATTAGAATGAAGAGGTGGTGCTTCTATTGATTGTATTCTGGTTCTTGGGAATATAGGTTTCCTCCAACAGCTGCTACTGTTAGCTCGGCACTCCTTCTGGGTATCTGTAGCCTTCCTGATACAATATTTAGAGTAAGGATTCAGTCTCATCAAAAGAGACAAGGACTAGATTTAAGATTTGAATATATCTATTCAAAATTTTCATGTTGATTGTTTCATTTCTTAATTGTTTAATCTTCTTTCGTATAGAATGCTGTTGAAATGTCTTTGGCGGATTCAGAGTGTTATGGGCTCCAAAACTCTGGTTTGAGATTGTCATGTTTCTTTAATAAGGTTAGATTTCCACACACATATTCAACTGTAATAAGTTAATTTAATTGGTTAAGTTGATCAAATGGTTTACCATAAGTGATGGAAGTGTAGGCTTTGGTGAATGTTGGTGGTGACTTGGCAAAACTAGTCCCTGGTCGAGTTTCAACTGAAGTGGATGCACGTCTTGTGTATGACACGCGCGGCATTATCAGGAAGGTTGGTTTCTATAATGGTTGATTAGTTATCTACTGTCCTAAAGAAAATGCTTAACTTTTCCAAAAAGGAATAGAATATTGGTAATGAGATGCTTTTGATTTTCAACTTCCATGAATCATTTATTTGTTGCTAATTTAATCTCTTCTAAGCATCCAAGTACCAGATAATGGAAGTTAGTGAGTTTGGGTGGGATGGCAATCTAGATCTTTTCTATCTTCCATACTACAGGCCACATTTAATTAGTTTATGAATTTGGCATTACAAAGAACCGTTAATTCAAGCTTTGAGATTTTGGTATATTAGCACTGCCATATCATTGGGGGAGGCGAAGTGTGTGATTTACAATATTGTTTATACTTTTTTTATAAGTAATATATTGTTTATACTTTTAAAATCTCCTTCTTTCTAGAACAGTATCTACATCAAGTAATTTAGGAGAAAGCATCATGCTGAGAAGCGCAGGAACATCGGTCCAGAATAGAAAATGAACAAGTTGAGTGGAAACTGAGATCTTCCCCCATGAGAGATCCTCCATCTAACTCCAACCTTTTCTATTGATAGCCAGCTTGATTGGTCATATGACTCATCCTCCCCCTGCATGTGGTGTTGATGATGTCACTTTACACATACCAACTGATGGAAAGGAAAAATTATAAATGTATACTGATGAATGGAAACATAATCTCTGCTCTAAATTTTTTAAACAGGCATGTTGCAAGACAATTCTTAGTTGGCTGAGGATCCATGTCGCTGTGTAAGCAACACCTACGATGTTGAGGGAAATATTTTTGCTTAGAAGTTCGAAAGCCACACTTTATATACACTTTTTTTTAGCATGTTAATCTTTTAGGTGCAAAATGTCTGTGGGTCTGCAAAAGACATTTCCTGCATGTTTTGACTCATGTTTATGATTATGTACTATGTCCCTTGGGTTCTTTATTTTCCTCTTCTACCCAAATTACCCTGACAATCTGTCTGTCTTTCTTAAGCAATTTTATAATTGCAGTTTGTCCAATTGTGCAGGTGCATGACTTGTTGAAATTATACAATGAAATCAATATACCTCCTGAGCGGTTGCTGTTTAAAATCCCTTCAACTTGGCAAGTGAGTAGCACAATATTTCTAATTTTCAATCTTAATAACTTTGTTCGAGGAATTGATTCATGGGAGCTAATAAATCTTGTCATCCCTCTGCTCTAATCACGTATTGGCTTTCTGTACAGGGAATAGAGGCCTCAAGGTTGCTGGAATCCGAAGGCATACAGACTCATTTGACTTTTGTATACAGGTGCAGCCTCTGATCTATACGAATGTTACTGAAAACTTCACCATTACCATAACCACGCTATCACTTGATGATGTTGACTAAAAGTTTGTCTCCATACTGTTATGTGTGCTTTTCTGGGCAAATCCTATAATGATAAGTCCTTGATTTTAAGTTTCAAATTGTTGTCATCTGCCAGTATTTTGTCGTAGGGTATTACATATTTGAAGCGTGTTGCACCATGGTGAGGGTACACTTGGGTCTAATTTCTGACTTGGCTAGCTACTTCAGAGTTCTATGTGGATTAAATGTTTGTTCTAAGAATTTAGAATGTACAAGATTTTTCATTAAGGTTGTCTTGGAACCAACTTGGTCAAATTAAAAACTCACAGTTAATGCTTATGATTGTACCCCAATCACTGTTTCGGGAAATCAGTTTTGCTGAAATAGCTTTGCGAGTATCCTTGGCAATCTAGTTTAATAAGCTTTTAACATCTTGTTTTGTTTCTCAATCATATATGGTTTTAACCTGTATTTCAGCTTTGCTCAAGCTGCAGCAGCTGCCCAAGCTGGTGCTTCTGTTATTCAGATTTTTGTTGGCCGTATGAGGGTGATTTCATTTCTCTATGGTAGATTGAAATGGTTCCTAGAACCTTTTAGTTTGCACATTGTTAAATTGCATCCTTATCCTTCAGGATTGGGCACGCAACCATTCTGGTGACCCCGAGATTGAAGCTGCTGTCAGAAACGGAGAAGATCCAGGGTTGGCTTTGGTTAGTTAAAAAACGCTTCTTTTCTGTTTGTTACTTTGTTCAAAATAGTTACGGAAGAAAAAAAAGTTATTTCGAAATAGTCAACAAGATGTTAATCTAGTGAACTCAATAATATGCTGCTTATAGGTATTTCTTATAAGAATCAACTTTATGTTTACATGTCTCCAGTATATCCATATAATCTGATGGTCCATCTTATTGTCTTTTGGTGCCGAGGGGCTGTAATTGGTGTTTGTTGCATGATAATCATAGTACCTCCACCAGATTTCTCTCATTTTGGCCACACTGGGACTTTTATTTCCCAGTCCAGCATGCATTTTTAGCAACACATTTCTGTCTTGTCTTTACGAATTCTGTTAGTGAAGGTGTAAATTGATTCATCGGTCTCGTAGCCATGATCCATGATTAGGTATCTAAAAGCATGATCCATATAACCTCTGAAACTAAACATATAGTGCATTGCATTCACCATTGAAACTAATTGTGGTTAGTTGGTTAGATTTCTGGTACTGTGTTTAATCACTCCAGCGGCTTGGATCTACAGTTTACAACCTGCGAAGACCAAAAAAAGCTCGAATCATACATACTATTTTCAATCCTTGCAGGTGACCAAGGCTTATAATTACATTCACAAGTATGGATATAAATCGAAGTTGATGGCTGCAGCAGTTCGGAACAAACAGGATTTATTTAGCCTTCTGGGGTAACCATATGATTCACATTTGATCATATATATATCTGGAAGTTTTTGACAAGTTATACTCTGTGAATATCCTCTGACACTTATGTTTTGTCTTTGCTCAGTGTGGACTACATCATTGCACCACTGAAGGTATTGCAATCTCTCAAAGAATCCGTCTCTGCTCCTGATGAGAAGTACTCTTTTGTTAGAAGACTCTCTCCAGAGTCTGCTGCCACCTACAGTTTCAGTAAAGAACAGGTCTGCTTTCTTTTATATTCTAAATCTGTATTATCTTTAGCATCACGATTTTCTATTTCCTGAACTCATAGAATACAGCCTCAAGGTTCTCTCCTTTAAAAATACCAACCATAAAGTAACACGATCTAATGTTTTCTTCACCAGCGTGGCTACGTAATCCTTGTACATGAACTTAACCAGGAATTAGATGTGTTGGCCCTAATATGGATAGATGCGAAACTAAAAGGATTACACCATGCGTTCTATCACACGTTTCTCGGACTCCAGGATACTTGGAAAAGCTTGAGCAACTCATGGCATACAGCACATACTGCATCCTTGGAATCAATTCCGAACAGATTATTAAAAGATTACTGCTATATGGGTCATATCCCGGCCCTTCTTAAATTTAGTCGCTCCTACTACTTCTACTTCCCTAGTTACTCTCGAATGGTTAATTTATCCTCTGTTCATGTTCAGCTCACGAAGTGGGATCAATTAAGCCTTGCATCAGCTATGGGACCTGCAGCTGTGGAACTTCAAGCTGCTGGACTGGAAGGGTATGTTAGCCAAGCCGAGCGAGTGGAAGAGTTATTTGGGAAGATTTGGCCTCCCCCAAATGTGTGAGGTGTTCCCATTAACTTGCTGTGCAAATCTTGCAGTTGTTGAATAAACAATGGGACTTTCAAGTGCTGTTTTTTTTTCTTCTGTTTTTCCCAAACTTCCCTCTGACCTTCCTTGTATTCAGTGTTTACCTTTGGCAATACGAGCTTAATGAAAAGTGGGCCTGCAAATTGAACTGCTTGAACAGTAAGCTCCGCCGCACCATTTGCTCGGAATTAGATTGTCGAGCTTCTGTTTCCGAAAATGTATCTCAAACGAAAACAATAACCTTTTTTTAAAAAAAAACCCCTGCGCGAAGTTGTTATAGAGCTGAAAACAATAACAAATCTAATCTCTTAAAATAAGCTTAAGATTTATCAAATGCCAATTTATATTTATTGGTATTTGCAAACGTGGGTCGGTTGAATTATTAAAGCCAGGCCTAAATTTCAAACTAGTGACCGGTTGGTTCGAGGATTTGTGTATTCTTTCTTCTTCTTCTTCTTTTCCAATTGTGTATTCTTTCTTACTTCTATTTGCTCTTTATGCGGGTTCTAAAATATTGGTAATAAAGTTTAAGAATGTTTTATTGTCAAATAATTTTTATTAGAGTATGTTAAAAAATTAGGAGAGAAAGGATTTAATATAACTTTTTAATAAAAAATAATAATAATATTTGTTAAAAAGTAAAATGGTTAATTACAAAAACTCTCTACTAACTTCCACCCAAATTTCAAATATACTCCTACACTGCAACCGGACACAATATTCCTATTGTGTTTCAATTAGGTTTTTTTATCCAATTTTAGAGTTAAATGGGATATTTTCAGTCACAAATGACATCCGGCTCACTAAAAGACCAATCTACTCTCATTCCATTAGAATTAACTTGCAATGCCAAATCCGGTGTGTTTTGACCCACTAATCCCTGAACACAATTTACCCCCATTAATTTTCTGGAAAAAGCCATTACAAGGACGAATAGGTCTGTAAAAAGTAAAGGTGAGTGCACAGATAAATGAGATCTTAAATCCTCGTTTGCTGAGTGTTGTGGCATTCCTTCGTGGACGATGGAGAGAGATGAGTTTGATTGACTAAAAACCGAGGCTTGCTTTGATTCAGAGGAAGAGAGAGAGAGATGTGCACGGAAAATGGAGCGGGGCCAACAAGAGATGAATTAGATTTTGAGTTCTTGGGGAATAGGACTGGATAGCCATATCTAATTCAGACCAACGTGTACAAGAACGGGGTTAGGAACCGGGAGATGAGGCACATGCTTTGGTTCGATTCCACTGAGGACTTCCACACCTATTCTGTCCTCCGGAACAACCACCAGATTGTGTACGTTTCTCTTTCTGAGCTACTCAGTGAGATCTCTCACCTTTCCGCACTAGATATGAATCACAGACAAGTATACAAGCTCATTCAAACTTAACAACATAAGTGCTTGGTCAGAAACTAGCTACTTGATTTTTTTAAAAGGTTGTCGGTGATTAAACCCACTAACTAGAATTGATATGCAAACAGGTTTTTCGTGGATAGAGTTCCCGTGAGGGTGTACAAGAACGACGGGAAGGCAAATGATTAATTTCTTCCCCAACAAGAAGCCCATGTACTTGTTTTCTAGCATATGGAACGCAGACGACTGGGCCACGAGAGGTGGGCTGGAGAAGACGGACTGGACCAGGGCTCCGTTCATCGGATGAGTTTTCTAAATCAAAACGTTGCGCGCAAAACGCTGTAGTTGAGATTTTCGTGACTCTTGCCATTCAAGTCATGTTATACTTTCCGGGTGTCAAAGTTTAAGGGCAGCCTTTAATGAAGTGAACTTAAGAGGACCAAGCACTTCGGATCTACAGGGTTGAAGTAGATTGAGAAGAAGATTTCTTGAGGTCGTTGTGCAAAGGATGCAGGCAATAGCTCAGACTAACACTCCTCCTACTTCGTGATAACTCTGGATCAGAAAAAGGTATATTGTACGATCTGGAAACCCTCTTTTTTGTTTACTCCTATGATAGCTAAAGACCTGTTTTTTTTTTTGTAGTCTCTTTTTCTCTCAAATCACAAAACAACTGTACCTGTACACATGCATACTGTTCTTGAAATGGTTTCGAACCACAGAAACTTCATTGTTGAAGAAAGGAAATAATTACCACCAAATCATAAAAGCCATCGGTAATGAATTAGGGATATTAAAATTATCAAACAGAAAAAAATAAAATTATATCCAAGTTTAGCTTCAATTTTTACAGTCAAGTTGCAGCCCAAATATATATATATATATATATATATTTATGCCCCAGTTTTCCTTGCAAAAATAGTCAGATCAGTAATTAATTCACTCTGATCTGCGGAATTTGATCCTTTTATTTCGCAATTGAAATCATAACTCAAACACCGAACTTTAATTGCTTTCAAACCTTTCAAAAATCTTTTGCAAAGTAAAGGCCATCTTCATCAAGATCAAGTTTCACGTACAGAATGATTTTTATTGACCATCTTCTATTTAGCCCCTAGCAAATATCCATAGCTCCTAATTTATTATTCGAATTGGACCATCTTATAATTAGGATAATAAATTAGAGAATATATGATCAATCCTAAGAGAGAATTAAAAATAAAAATAAAAATAAAACAAAACATTTTTTCATTGCAAGTAATACTAATAATTAAGAATGGAATTGGAAATCATTAAGTTTTGCACACGAACATGTAGAAACTGATTCCCTTATGCTTATTAAAGAAACTCTCATCGTTTTTAGACCTAGCTTGATCGATATGTTTCGATCAGTACTTATTCTTCGTAATGTTTGGGAGGCCCATCTTTTGCCACAACTTTGTCATATATAGAATATGGAAGAAAAGGACAAACGGAAAATGTTTGATTGGGGGGGGGGGGGGTGCATGCTTTTATACGTGCTGAATCATCTGCCACATCTGACTTGGAATTAAAAAAAAATAAAGCTGATTCAAATAAAAGGCAAACGCGAAGGGAAGGTTTCAAAGAAAGATCTATTTATTCACATTTTACATGGACAAAGGGTTGAAACACACTTTCAACATGCGTGTTTATATATATATATTTATATTTATATATAGAATTCCTTTCCATGACTAAATCGGTGATATATATATCCACCTTACAGCGTCGTTGTCAAAGGGTCATCATGTATAATATTGAACATTAGAACAATATATAATATCGTTGCCATGCTCATCTATCTCTTTGGAGGCAAATGCATGTGGAACCTGAGAGACCATGTGGGGGCCTCAGGGCTTTATACATGTGAAACTGCTGAAGTAGTAGGGGCATATCAGCTGGGCAAGAGAGACGACTAACGAAAAGGACAAAAGGTTTTGATCGATCCAGCTTAGCTAGGTTGATGGTTTTTGTTGTTCTTGTTTTTTTGTCAATAAAGAGAGCATATAGAGACAGATACAGAATAGTATAAGGCTCTATTATTTGACTACAAAGAAGGTCCTACGCTTAGTCATGATCACAGCTTGCATGTGGCTGGGAACATATATATTTTCAATGCATGCATTGATTGGACTCCAAAACACATGCATATTGTAATTTGGATGGATAAGAATTAATGAAGAATGCCAGTAGGCCATGACTGATCTCTTCATTCTTAGTGGCAATTTTCATGTGAGAAATTAATTATCCCAAGTAAGAGCTAGCCGTAGTTGCTTTCAGGTCATGTGAATCACCACAATCCCATATATTACTAACCTTTGTTGAAAGGAAATTGTAATCGCCCAAGAAGATTTGTGGTGCTGTCGAACCTAATTATATATGGAGTCTTAGAGTAAGCAATATTGTTAATTTCTAATTGGAGTGATCACACGTGTACATTCTTTGTTCAATGCTAATTAACAATCATGTTGTTTGTTTAATTTTTTCAGCTTTTCCATTCATCCCAATACCTTTTGGCTTTTGGTCCAAACAGATCCATTACCTAGATAGTATTTGGTTTAGGTGTCAGTATAAACCATTAATATTGAATATAATTCACAAATGGTGTTTCAGATTTCACTCCCTTATGGCAATTGTTGGTCCCTGTCGCCAGGGCTTTTGTATCTGAGTTTTATCAATATTATTCTCTTACCTCTACCCTAATTGGAATTTTTTTAATAGAAATAATCCGTTATGGAAGGTCCTGATCTGGGGACTCCTAATTTGAGTATAATTAGCAAATTATAATTTTCTTTTCAGACCCATAAAACCTGACTTCGGATTTATACCAAAATTTTCCTGAACTGATGTTGTTGAAATTATTGGTGGTCATGAATGTCGTAGCTCTACTTTTAAAAATAGGCACCTAACTTTCATATATAGTTAACATCCATGTGATGTGACGATGAATACAGTATATTAGGTGTCTATTTGTGGAAATATTAGGCTTTTGAAAATTTTGGGTATTGTGGTTTGTGAAAAAGTATAGTATTTTACAGAAAAGTGGGGAGAGAAAATATTTAATTTAATATTATAATATTATTTTATAATTTAATGAGGAGAGAGATTATTTTATAATTGTTTAGAAATATAGAAGGTTAGAAATATTAAGAATACAGGGGTAGAATGGTTTGGGAAAGTGTAGGAATAATTATAGAGCTAGCCTAGGCAATTATGAGAGTCCATGGACCATGGCCAACAAAGCAGATTCTCCCAAATTAATGCCACCAAAAATGACGTTCCACCAACGACGAGGCTCACATAAAACTGCACGTTGTACGTGCAATGCTCTTGAATACTGCTTGCCTAACATGATTTCTGCAACATCTTCGTCTATATTATACATGGCACTGACAGTTGTCTGACTCACACAATTGCTGTTGTCTCGCAAATCCCTCTCTCTCGCTCGCTCCCAGCCAAGCAGGAAACCCAACCGGTATAAAAAGCAAAAGAGCTCGTCCACAGAACCTTGCCTTGGAACGATTAGAGTGGCATATCTGAATTAGAACCACACCTTGTAATCTCTGACACCCTCCTCCTCGTTTCCTCCTCTGACAAGAGAGGAGGAACGAGGGAAAAGAAGAGCTAAGAGGGGCTATAGTCTATCTCTGTTCCAAGACACCAGGTAATTAACATGGTGAAGTCCAACCCGTTCCGCTCCTTCTTAAAGCTTGACGACACCACCACCCTCCCATGCTCGTACACTCTCCTCTCCGAAGGACCCCACCGACCGGAATTAACTCCGGCGAGGCACAGGCCACTCAGGAGGACGACCCTTGGGGTCTTAGCTGGGTTATTGATGCTTGTTTTATTTTTGGCCGTTATCGCTGGTGGTAGGGATTCAGATGTCAATGTGAGCGACAATGCATCATTGGCTACATTGAGATCACCCATGTCGACAACGTCAGAGCCGTTGCAGCCGGTCTCACGTGAGGTATCCGCCGGGGTGTCGGATAAGTCAAACCAGATGTTTGCCGGTGTCAATGTCATGTCGTTTCCATGGAACAATACCATGCTTTCATGGCAGAGGACTGCTTACCATTTCCAGCCAAAGAAGAATTGGATGAACGGTATGTTAATTTGACATGTATTTGTTACACAGTTGCTTTATTTGTTTTTCCAATGCTCCTAAAAGAGCTAGACCATTCACGAAGGTTTGAAGATAATAACCACCTATCAATATTCTATGTAGACATAAAAAATTGTAACCTTACAGATATCTATCTGTATCACCAGACTTCGATAACAAGGTAAAGAGTTTCGTACGCTATGAATTGATTAAGAGTAATTATCTTGAGGCCATCTAATAGAGGGCGTGCATTGTCATTCTGAATTCCCTCTAGAATAATGATAGCAGCATTTATCTCATCATAACTGGGGAAAGAGCGCACACTTAACTGGTTGAGAGTTTTACAGGCTTTTCATGTCGTTGGACATATTGTGATGATTAGTATATGCTGTTTATGTTAAGCAAGTACAGTACACTTTTATTGTTCATTGTATTCTTGTTTTATGCTGATTTTCGTCCCCCCCTTTTTTTTTTGTGGCTGTGCGCTTTAACTATCACATTTTTGGTGGGGGGATCTCGTTGGTTCTGCTTCAGATCCTAATGGTAAGATCTTTTTATTTTTTTCCTCCTCTTCTTTGCTTGATTTATATCTGCATATATGGATACCTGGACAAAGTAACATCAGATCAGGATCTAATTCTATATAGGAAAAAGGTCAATGCAAGACAATATGATTCCAGGATTATGTTAAAACTTGTGGGGATTTACTATTTAGAAAATTAGCTCATTCAGATTTCTACTACCATAGTGAGATAACAGGGGAAGTTAACAATTTTTCCTTTTCTTGGTCGGAATCTACTACAAGATACCTGCCAAGTTATTAGTCAAAAACAGGGGAAGTTATGCTGTTAGATATTTTTGGTCCAGTCTTGCCAACTCTGTCAAATCTCTAGTATCCTACTGTGTTTTGCAAAGAAGGGCAGGAATTCTAGAATTTCGAGTATATGGCGTTGAGATAAGGTGTCACGCGAATCTTCTTTCTTTTTCTTTTTCTTTTTCCAGGGCTAGGCAAGTCAAGTAACTATTCCACACCTTTTCCCTGTCTATGCTGAATCTTTAACCCTTTATGCAACTTTGCCTGTAGCCAGAATTTGCTAAATCTTAAAACTCACTTTCAAAATACTGCAGGCCCCATGTTCTACAAAGGATGGTATCACTTCTTTTACCAGTACAATCCAAATGGAGCGGTGTGGGGTGACATAGTGTGGGGCCATGCCGTGTCCAAGGACCTGATCCATTGGCTTCACCTCCCTTTAGCAATGGTTGCTGATCAATGGTACGATATGAACGGTGTTTGGACTGGCTCTGCTACACTCCTTCCTGATGGCCAAGTTATCATGCTTTACACTGGATCCACTAATGAGTCAATTCAGGTCCAAAATCTTGCTTATCCTGCCAATCTGTCTGATCCCCTCCTCGTCAACTGGGTCAAGTACTTCGGTAACCCGGTTCTTCGCCCTCCACCAGGTATTGGTTTCAAAGACTTCCGTGACCCAACAACGGCCTGGTACACATCAGATGGGAATTGGAACATCGCCATAGGGTCCAGGGTAAACAACACGGGCATTACTTTGATCTACCACACTAAGGACTTCAAGAGCTACGAGCTTTTAGATGGGATGCTCCATGCTGTCCCTGGCACTGGCATGTGGGAGTGTGTGGACTTTTATCCTGTGTCTAAGATTGCCACAAAAGGTTTGGACACTTCGGTTAATGGGCCTGAGGTGAAGCATGTAGTCAAGACAAGCCTTGACGAGGACAGGAGGGATTATTATGCCCTTGGGACTTATGATGAGAAGAATGCTAGATGGGTTCCGGAAAACCCCAGAATTGATATTGATTTGAGGTACGACTATGGGATATTTTACGCATCCAAGACTTTCTACGACTTGCATAAGGGAAGGAGGGTCTTGTGGGGATGGGTTCAAGAGTCAGATAGCGAAACTGCAGATGTGAAAAAGGGCTGGGCATCAGTTCAGGTAAGCATCCCTTTATAGCCTATGTCATAGGTCATCGTGTCCTTTATTTTTGACTAAATGGAACCCAAATAAAAACCATCAGCATGTGTTTAACTAGCGCTCACGTTCACTCTCCTTGACATGATTTTTTATTTTCGTAATGATCCTCCACAGAGTATACCAAGGACAGTGGTGCTCGATATAAAGACTGGAACCAATTTGCTTCAATGGCCAGTGGAGGAGGTAGAAAGTTTGAGATTGACCAGCAAAGAGTTTAACAAGGTGGAAGCCAAGGCAGGATCAGTTGTGCCTCTAGACATTGACACAGCCACGCAGTTGGATATTGTCGCCGAGTTTGAATTGGATAAGGAGGCTTTGGAGAGGACAGCCCAAACCAAAGTGGATTTCAGCTGCAGCACCAGTAGAGGAGCGGCTCAACGCGGTGCACTGGGACCCTTTGGACTGCTTGTTCTTGCAGATGAGAGCCTTTCAGAGCACACTCCTGTGTTTTTCTATATTGCCAAAGGAACTGACGGCAATCTCACAACTTTCTTTTGTGTTGATCAAACAAGGTATTCTGCAGTCTTCTAGTTTTGCTCCTTGATCATGTTCCAATTATGAAAACTTTGATTGACCCCTTTCGTGTGATAAATTAGGATCTTGTCTCTTCGAAAGCCATCCTTGAACCATCAGCAATACTCACTGAGTTACCTTAATTGTTTCCGTATAGGTCTTCCGAGGCAAGTGATGTCAGTAGACAAATTTATGGGAACTCCGTTGCAGTACTGGAAGGTGAAAAATTATCTTTGAGGATATTGGTAAGTTCATCTTTTGTTTTAGTTCTACATGAATGGATACTTTCCTCTAATTATCAGGATCCATAAACTTTGTGTACGATTGAATGTATGGTTATCTAGGTGGATCATTCAATAGTTGAAAGCTTCGCTCAAGGTGGGAGGACATGCATCACATCGCGTGTTTATCCAACAAAGGCAATCTATGGGGCTGCTCGGGTTTTTCTGTTCAACAATGCTACTGAGGCCACTATCACTTCCTCAGTCAAGATATGGCAGATGAATTCTGCATTCATACGCCCCTTCCGCCCGGACAAAGACAATTAATTCCCTTTATCAAAGATGTGAAGAAGATTTTGACAAAACTAAGAAGTGCTTCTTTGGCAATTTTACAAAATGCATTTTTAACACCGATATAGTGGCATTAAAAAAAACGCTGGCACAGATCTTTAATGCCGGTCACAAAAAAGTCGCTATAGATGTTGAAACGCATACCAAAATCAACCCGCAACAGCGTTTTTAACAAACGCCGCAATAGAGTAGCCTATAACGGCATTTTACAAATGATGCTAAAGACTTGTCTTCAAATGCTACAAAAAAAAATATTTGCACTTCGAGTCTATAGCGGCGGTCTTCACTAGATGCTTTGGCACCTTTAGCGACGGTCTCTAAAAGCTTTTTTTTTGTAGTGATGGATTAAAATTGCTCACTTTCTCAAATGGCATAGGAAATAGTACTCTGTTCCAACTTCAAGTCTCTTTGACAAATTTAGAAATCCAGGTTTTTTCTTTTGTCAACAGCATAGCTCTTTGATTGAAAAGACAATCACGGATGTTTGAATTCTCCCTACAAAACAGTCTTTGGCTAAAATATTTTTCGAGGGTATAAATGTAAAATTATTGGCTAAAAAATTGAGTTGATGAAAAGTTTAATGGCAGGGTGCTCTATACCAGACTCCCTAAAGTTCGGGATAATGAAAACTTGTAATTACTCCAATTACATAACGTGGTCTCCTTTTCCTTTTGCTTTAACGGTAGTGTAGGTGGCGGTTTGGTAAAAACCGTCACCGCAATTGACGAAATCACATAATTGACACCGTCACCGCACCGCTAAGGCACGATAACCGCTCTTGCCGGTGACGGTATTAACGATAACGATTATACGGTAACCGCTTAAATCGTATAATTGTCGTGCCAAAAAAATGACTTTTTTCCTTAAGCTTTTTCATTTTTTTCACTATTTTGGGTTGTTTAAATTTCTAGCATAATATCATAATCAATAATCATATCAAATGGACAAATATCATAACATATTCAAACATAATATCATAATCATTAATAATCATAACAAATATAATAAGTTGTCCAAAAGTCCAACATAATATCATATTCAAACATAAACACTAAATTTTAATAAAAGTGTCCAACAATATGATATAAACCAACTAACATATTCCAACAAAAGCTCAATAAAAGTATGTCATATAATCAATAATCATCTTAAGTCTCAACTAGGGTGGTTAAAGGTAGTGTAGGTGACAGTTTGGCAAAAACCGTCACCGTCACCGCAATTGACGGAATCACATATTTAATACCGTCACCGCACCGTTAAGGCACAATAACCGCCTTTACCGGCTACAGTAGCGGTAGCGGTGACAGTTTTAGCAGTTAAAACGGCCACCGCCGATACAAATGAACACCTCTAGTCCACATGCGGGACAAAGGACGACCTTTTCCTCCGTACTAAAGGTCCGGCTTCTGAGGCTCAGTTTAGAATTTCAGTATTCCTACCGGGGCATTTGAGGAAAAAGGATGACCGGAGGTTTTGCCCTTTATCCCCCAAAAAATTGCCCGGATCCCCATCTCCAGGACTAAAAGTTATGCCCCAGCATTGGAGTTGCTCTGCTGTGCGGCGACACAGAATACATACTCTGTACGAAGAGACGAAATAGTAACGATCTCGATTCAGGTCAAGAAGTTACAAGAAGTTACGAAATTGTAACCATGTTGTCCTTCTACAGCTACAAGAATTTTTTATTTTATAGAATCATCAAATGGGACAGCGAAGATCTTTGTGGATTAAGGTCAAGAAGTGTGAGTGCAAAGAGCCTTTTTTTCATGACGGGTTAGCCTAATCAAAGAGGAAAAGTATTGATTTAAGCATGCACCCATCATTCAAATTAAAAAAATAAAAAGTTCCCTATTAGACAAATGTGCGATAAGGGACAACTTCTTGAACATTTTTGTGATTTTTCTGGTTTTTTTACTTTTCCCATGCTTCCTTGGCCTAGTCTTGCTTTGCATTTAGACCGTTTTAAGGCGCAAACATGTCCTTATTATTACAACGTGGCATTCTTTCTGGACGATAATTTAATATTTTAGGTCCTAGCGGATGTACGAAATATTTGAAATTCAATTGGGTCTAAACCATGCTTTCGGGAGAGAATTGAGGCCAGATTTGCGCCAAATTGGCTTTTTATTACCCTGCCACCACAGATGGCAATAAAATTTCTTATTTAAATCTAGTCAAAGTAATCCACAATCTAACCTGATCAAGTTTTCTTAATAACCCATTTGTATAAGCGCCTAATCAATTTTATATTGTTATTCATATGACTACCCACTAGATTAAGGTATCGACAGTAGTCCAAGCAAGACATATTCAATTATGCTGTATTTGTGAGAACCCAGCTAAAAAAAAAAAGAAAAAAAAAAGGTTTTGGCAAAGGCAGGAGTCGAACTCCAAACCTGGGGTTTTAATAGAGGAAGACCACTGGGCTAAGCGCAGGTTTGTTGGTTATGGTGCTGTGTAGTTTATTTATATGTATAGTAAATTTTGTGCGGAAAAAAATGGAATGCGAGGATTCGAACCTGCGCCTTAAAGGAGAGAGATTCGTAGTTCAACCACTGGGGCGCTCCGCGCATTTGGTTGGCATTGTTGAGGTTTTATTTTATTTAAACATGTTTTGGTCAAATTACATTTTTAAGTAAAACGGTGCGTTTTGATCTTCTTCCTCCTCAACCCTAATCTTTTCGACTTACTGGGTTGCAGACCGCCGTTTTCGACCCTTCCTCTCTCTCTCATCAATTCTCTCTCTCTCTCTTCAGTTTCTCATCCGTTTTAGCACCATTTCGTCTAATTTTCGAGGCTTTTCATTCCAAACGTTCAATTCTCGAAGTTTCTATGTATTTTGGCAACTAATGGCAATAATGTGAGATATGTGAAGAGACACCTAATGGCTTTCCATGGGGGACGGTTTTCACTAAGAATTCAAGACTCTTTCGCCTATAAAAGGGACCTCTTGCTCAGAGATTCTTCACACCTCTCAAAACGTGATTTTTCATCAATTTTGAGATATCTCTCTCTCTCTCTCTCTCTATTCGGCCATTGTTGGGTATTTGCATTTTCTTCGGTTCTGAGGATCGTTGCAGTACGTGTTTTCTAGTGGAATTCGATTATCGAAGGAAATTGGGTAAACGGAGCTACTATATTGTTTTTCTTCAAAAATTATGAACATGTTTTCATAAACGATTTTGTGGAAAATATTTTATTGCAAGTTTATGTTATTCTGAAAACAAATGTGGAATTTTAAAAGACCTACTGAGATTGTTTATATGACTGTTCTGAATTATTTCTCAGAGATTCTGTATTCTGCTGAACATCATTTCTGATTCTGAATTTGAGTTCTGATATTATATATTATACTGTTTTCAAACCCCGAGGCGATGTTCTGATTACTGATTACTGCTGCTGTTGGTACCAACTCATTACTGATTACTGGTGCGCCCATTCTTCGGATTGGTTTCTGTGTGGGTTTCTCCCTAGTGCACACTTAGCGTACGTGGCTAAGTCTTAGTAGGGCAAACTCCACTTTCTGTTGGCTTAATTCGGTTTGGCTGCCGGTTAAGTCGTTGCACAACCCTGCCACAGGGGTCAATGTGGCTTACTGTTGATGTCAAGGGGATTTTCTGAAAAGCTATTTTATTTTCTGAATTTCTGGTCACTGAATTAAGTATTATTTTCAAAGAAAAGAATATATGTTTTTATTCTCTGCTTACTGAGTTGTCGAACTCACTCCGTTTTATTTGTCTTATTTTCAGAGATTGCTCAGAGATTGAGCCTAGAGAGCATGTGGGCGGGATAGATGAGAGCATCATTATGAATTTTAAGTTGTTCAAGTTTATGTTTTGAAACAATATCGATATATTATGTTTTGTTTCCAATAAATGTGATAAATTTCTTTTATTTATTTATGCTGATTTTTGGGGCGTGACAGTATTTGAGGGATAATTTGTCCTACTATAGTTGTCTTTGAGCTACTTTTTCCCAAGGGTTTGAAGTTGGTTTGCCCTTTTGTATAATGGGTATCACGCGTGTTATTGAAAACTTCAATCCAAGAGAGAAGGGGCTAGTGGGGATCACGCGGGAAAAGAGTAGGTTAAACTTATAAGCTCTCTCTACAAATATGTTATAAATAAGGGTCAAGATTTAAAAAAAAAATAAATCCATTGGCCAAAGGTGGATGAATCAAGTCAAAATTAAGCCATTTTTATTTCATCTCATTAAATGAAATTGTCAAACTTAGGCTCCTAATTCCTATATGCAAACACCGCGATAAGATTCGAATATGCGTTTCAATACTACGATTAAAGCTGAAAGTCAATCCTTCGAAAATATCGCCTTCGTACCATCAATCAACCAATGGGAATCAATCGTCAACCTAATCAGATCCACTGCTTTATTACGAGGACTCAAGTGCGTGTCTGTGTCTGGTGAAGTGGCATGGAGTACTTCATTTTGACATGTGAGGCACTGATGGGATCTGACCTACTCCAATTTTTTTATTCCATGCGGCCAGATGAAGAGGAAACCATCGTTTTAGCAGGCCCATGAACCACCGATACGGTGATACCTATACCTTCCCATTATATTGTATAAAATATGTCATTTTCCTCATTGTCTCAAGTTATTTTATTTTAATTTATTTGGGTAAAACTTTTACGTCCGTTCTTAGACCATTTTATTATTTAGGTTGTATACTTCTTGAGACAACCTAGTAATTCTAGAAGTTCCAGAAAAGTTGGTGTCCACCTTATTAGAGTTGATGATGTTTTTATTATCTTGGACAAAATTGTTACGAGGGAAAAAACCAAGAAGGCAATAATGAATGCATAGTGGTTATTTTTGTCGTTGGTAATTTTTTTTTCTATCTATTATAGTGTGTGATTAGTTTATGTGCATTTTGAATAATTTTTAAGATTTGTAAATTAATCTCTCGTCCCATACAAATTAAGTAATTATAAGGTCAAAAATCTTGAGACAAGTGACTCCAAATAATTGGTAACACTTTATGAGATTTAAGATTTTGAAGAGCGCATACCATTAAAATCTAAACCTTAATCACTATACTAACTCTTTGAGTTTAGATCTTCGTGTCTTTTGCTTGTAAAGAATAGTTTATGGTTTATTGGTTAGCTTATCTGTTTGTTCCTCCTATAGAACAAGCAATGAACATTTGGAACAAGAGTCGTGACGCAAGTTACGTGCCTTGCGATATGAGACATATACCAAACAATGGTGGCCGAGATTAAGGCAGTTCAACTTGGTTTTTAAATCTAGTGCATTTCGAATTTTCTAGTTTTTTCAGAGTTCATATATGATAGTGGATAGTTTTGATACTATAGTCCAATAGGGATGATATATAGTTCAGGGGGCTGCATAGTATATTCTTTTTATGATGAATATGAATATCAAACTATTAATTTTAAAAATTAACCCTTAAATACTCTTATAAATAATGAACATATCCTCCAATCTCGATTATGATATAAATGCTTGTACCCATGAAAACTAAGTTATGTAATATATATATATATAGAGCTAAAATTTTGGAGAGAGTACATTGCAAAAGAAGAAAAATTCAAGACATCAATTATTACAATTGATTATTAGGTGCTACAGACTTTGTTTGATAGTCTCGAGTATAAATATTTCACAATTAAAAGTTGGACAATGAAAAAAGGTCACAGAAGAATCATGATTGAATTAAAAGATGCAATGATGGAAGAGAGTGCATTTTGATCGACACTCTACTCGAGTAATTGATTCAGAGGTTTGTAAGACCCATCTCCTTGATCGCTGGTCATGTTTGCATGTAACTATTTAAACATTCTTATGAAATTTTAGTGGCATTGTAATAATTTAGGATAAATGTAAAATTTATCCTTATGTTATACGCAAAAATCGATTTAGTCTTTGTGATTTCAGAAAGTGATAAAATCAGTCCCTGATGGAGTACCAAATAACAAACGAAAATAGAATCACAGAGACTAAATCGATACTTTTCATATCATAAGGACTAAATCGATTTTTGCGTATAGCACGGACTGATTTTGCATTTATCCCTAAATTTTATTAAAAATAATAAAATTTTAAAATATATTAGAGAGATTTTTAAATTTCTAGAATTTTACGAGAATTAGTACAAATAGGAAGATATAGATGACTTGATTGATTTTTTATATTTATTTTGATAAATATATATATATTTTTAATAAATGTATTATTATTAAATATTAGTTTTAAAATAAAATAAAAAGGTTATGAACCCTTAATTTATTTTGAAAATAAAAAAGCTAAAAATTTTTAGATAAAAAATTTATGTTTGTATCTAAAACTTGTTTTATAGAAATTATCGGTTTGCAAAGATGGCCCAATCTAGTGGGTCTTTGTACATAAAATTTTTCTCATAACAAAAAAAAAAAAGGTTTGCAACTGGGAGGGCCGAGGATGTAGGGCATCACTTTATGACCACCTCAGCTACGAACGCGAAGTAGTTTCATAGCATCTGACGTGGCAATCCAACTCCACCTCAAAAAACCTAAGGCTTGTTGCCTTATCCTTAAATGTTCTGATTTTTCTGCCACGCCCTGGAAAGGTGCCTGAAAAAGTGTAATATGTTGCAACCCACCATTTCTACCCTGAAAGGATAATAGACAACTACGGTGGGTTTGTGTGGTAAAATTTTTGGTATTGGATTTAGTGTTGGTATTGAGTTTAGTGAAAAAGTGAAGAGAGAGGTAATATTTTATAGTTTTTGTAATATTTTATATTTTTTGATATAAGAGAGAGATTATATTGAAGTATTTTATTAGGAGAGAGATAAAATTTTGGGTAAAATTTTAGTGACAAACGCAGCCTACATTACGTTTGGCATCTCGAGGTAACAACTTTGAACAACGTACTAACTAATCTAGGGATAAATCCCGACGTTTTTTTTAATAAAGCTCGAGGGGTAGGCATGAGGTGTGAAGGTTTGGAGTCTAGGGGTTTACTCTTCCTGAGTTTTTAAGTTCGAATCCTCTCAGGTCTAAATAATTCCTTGGGGCCACTCCCTCAGCGAAGCTGGACTTAACTGACATGTGTAATTTGAGAGGGCTGCACGATTCGGAGTTTGTCGTGGCGTTAAGCCCACCTCGTGCGTATACTGGTTCAGGTTCGTCCGAGCTCGGTGCACTTGGTTGGGTGCCCGAATTTCGCTCGTCACCCAATTTTTTTTTTTAATTTAGTATCCAAATGGTCAATAACAAGAAAATATATATTAGGCTATGACTATATTTAGTTAATGATTTTTAGTATAAATATGATTTTTTCACACATTTTTTTTACAAAAAAAACCATAAAATTTATCTAACTAAAATCTTCATCAAAACATATATTTTTTTTACTCTCATATGGCATATCTACAAGAAAATAAATTTAAAAAATTTTATGTTTCTAAACATAATTTTTGTAGACTTCACTATTTTCACATATACCTAAAAGAACATATCTTAAAAGTTTTTCTTAATTATTACACTTAAAACGTTTTTAAAATCAAACCAACCATAATTATATGTCTGAAAATTGAAACATAACATTAAAAGATATATTTGCTAAAAATAAATAGTAGAGGGACCTAGGGATAATTAAATAATGCGAAAGATTTCATCGTTCAGATCTATGCGAAAGCGCCAAATGATTGCCAGCGGAGAGCCTGGTGCCAGAGTGGACCCCTACCCATTAATAAGATGGAGGGTTCGCTAAAATTTCAGGGCCAACAGCCCCATCAGATAGCTAAATCGTTTGACTTATGAGTCTATGATTGAGAAAAAGAAGAAGAAGCAGTCTATGACGTTAGGCCCTTGGCGTTGTTTCGATAAAGAAAAAAAAAAAAAAAAAAAAAAATATATATATATATATATATATATATATATATATATATATTTTCGCACTATTGGCCATTTGGGTACGAAATTAAAAAAGATTTAATGTTCCTACGAATACTGATTTTTAATTTGAAAAAACCGACGCAGGATTTATTTTTATGTCCACCAAACCTTAGTTCATTATCTCATATTGAGACGAGCTGAGATATGTTATCCGAAACTTTTGATAAAAAACATCCTGATCTCAATCTCAACTTCAGTCTTTATAAGTTAGATAATTTTTAATAAATAAAAATATTTATATGTCTGAAAAATGAATTATAAGAACTAATATGTTCAAAATTATAATTGATTTGTTAAACTTTAATATCATAGAAACTAATTAAATATTTTTTTATTTAGGTTTCTTTTAAAAAAGAAAAATTAAATATTGAAAATAAATACACTTTTTTACATATCACACATATTCGGTCAATTTTTAAATTAAAATTACTATAATGTCTTTACCCATAGCAGGCGAGTATTATTATTAATTTTTTAAATTTTTATTGCGAGATGAAATAAAATGTTTATTATTAATAATTAGAGAATAACGTACGTTGTGTAAATAAAATATGAGTAGTTGTAAAAAATTGAGAGAAAATAAAAAATAAAAAGTTAATAAAAAGTGAAAAAAATAATAAAAAAGAAAAAGGAAAAAAGAATATAATAATATTAAAATTTTGATAAAATTTTAGTGCACACAGACGCATTGATGGTGGTGCCAGGATGTTGAGACCGACAAGGTGACAAAGGTCAAATTCAAGGCGTACATGTGTGTGGATGTGTTGGTGAGTGTATGAACTCTACCTATTTTTAAAGAAAAAGTGTATGCACTCGAAGTGTGAACTGGCTACTGGCTGTCAACTCCTCTTTTCAGACTCTCTCTCTCGTGCCTGGAACCCATCTTAAGGCCAAGAAAAGAAAAAGAAAAAAACTGCTTATCACCCTCTCTCCCTCTCTCCCTCAGTCTCTCTCATGCACAGATCTTCTTTCTAGACGCTTAAGTATGTTGGTTTGGTGTAAGAATTATTATTTTAAAAAAATTATGAATATTTATGTGAAATATTATTTTATTGTTATTTGTGTAAAGTGAAGAGAAAAATAATTTGATATAATTGTTTAATAAAAAATATTGAAGTTATATGAAAAATATATAGAGAGAAAATTTATGTTGAATAAAAAATTAAAAAATTGTTGAAGATTATGTAAAATGTATTGGTAATTGTGTTTGAATTCTGAATATGTTACGTGATAGTTTTGTGAATATACTTATCACCAGACAAAAGTCTGAAAATCAAAATATACAGATGAGGTTTTTTTCTTTCTTTCTAGAGGCTGTCTACTTTGCTCTTTCTGATAAATGTAAATCACAGAAGAGATAGACAGATTGGCTCCAAATCTCTAATACACGACTTCTGAAGTCTCAAAAATGGCTTTCCCTAGCTTTTTATCAGTGTTCCTCATCCACATTGCCTTATTTGTGAGCTTGTGCCATGCTGATGATCCATTTGTGAGCTATGAGTTTGAAGTCTCTTACGTCACCGCCTCTCCTCTGGGTGTACCCCAACAGGTCTGTTCCTCAGATCCTTTCTCTCATTGGAGTGTATAGTTTCTCTTGCTACTTCCAGTTAATTTTTCCTTGTGTGTCTCTGTTTCTACTTGATGACAAACGGGTTGGCTTTAGACTTCCTAAAGTTCAAATTTTTAGCTCCAGATCTACAATATGTGCTTGCGTTTTGATTCTCTGAGCCTAGTGTTCTGCTGTTTAGTCATATCAGCTACTTAGCCTTGCGCTTTATGTTGTTATGTGTATTATTTTGTAGGTAATTGCTGTTAATGGCAAGTTCCCAGGTCCTCCTATCAATGTGACCACTAATAACAATGTAGTCGTCAATGTTCGGAACAAACTGGACGAGAATCTCCTCATTACTTGGTATGATTTACTGTAACTTATCACGGGATTTGGATAAGAAAAATCGTAGATTTTTAGTGATTTGAGACTCTGGAATGTGGTGGTTGTAACAGGTCTGGGATTCAGCAGCGGCGTAGTTCATGGCAAGATGGAGTTCTGGGTACGAATTGTCCTATTCCTCCAAAATGGAATTGGACATACCAATTTCAGGTTAAGGATCAGATTGGGAGCTTCTTCTATTTTCCATCTCTCAATTTCCAGAGAGCGTCCGGAGGGTTTGGCGGCTTCATTATCAACAACCGGGACATAATTCCAATTCCTTTTGCAACCCCAGACGGGGATATAATAATTATGATTGGTGATTGGTACACCCGGAACCATACGGTCAGTGTCTATTGGGTATTTGGAATTTCCCTATTCGTGCCGTTAAAAGAGTAAAAGTTTATGTATTTTTTGTTGTTGGAACGTAGGCTTTGAGGAAGGCTCTTGATGCAGGGAAAGATCTGGGAATGCCAGATGGAGTTCTTATCAATGGGAAAGGTCCTTACAGATATAACGATACGCTTGTCGGGGATGACATTGATTATGAAACCATTGAAGTCCACCCAGGTTACATGACTACGAAAAATCTACTTTTGCTTTGTAAATAATGAGAAATGAGATATAGCAATGCTTATATAATATTTAGAAATTATTTTGGCAATGAGAGATAGGATGGGTTGGTGGTCATATGACTGAGCCACAGCGTCAATAGGACGGTAGCTTCTTAAAGTTGAACCCCCTCTCAGATGGTGCATTGGTTTTTTCAACTTTCTTCATCAGGACAATGGCTTACTGACTTTTTATCTGTGGACGCTCAATTTGTATGATTGTTCAATGTTATGCAGGTTGTTGGCATAATGTGATTATTAGCATTTTTGAATGTGTACCATTCTTTTCTTGCATATGCATTTGATCGCTCTTCTTTTGGGGGTTTGCTTCATCCTCGGGTTTCTCTAACACATAGGAGGGAGTGGGTTCACACATTTTACCTATGAGAGAGAGACATAAGAGGTGGTGGGTTGGCCGGTTGACCCATGTTTTAGTGTATATTGTGCTTCCTAATTCACTGTCATTTGGCATCAATGAGAGCATGGTAATAAGGTGGTGCTCTTTTTATTTTTGGCGCAGTACTAGGATGATTCTTGACGATGCATACCAATGCTTCAATTTTGTAACATACTGGGTGTGGCTTCTTGGTCTGAGATTAAATGGAAACTTCTTGCTTAACTTTGTTATTTCCTTCTCCTTTTTATTTTTTGATGTTTCACTGTAGGATGAGTTTTTCGAATTTTAAGGTGACATCATCATGATCTTGGACAGGAAAAACTTATCGAATTCGTGTGCATAATGTTGGAGTGTCAACTAGTCTCAATTTCAGAATCCAGAACCATAACCTACTTCTAGCTGAGACAGAAGGATCATATACAGTGCAGCAGAATTATACTAGCTTGGACATACATGCTGGACAATCTTATTCGTTTTTGGTAACCATGGATCAGAATGCTAGTACTGATTACTACATTGTGGCAAGTGCGAGGTTTGTGAATGAATCACTCTGGAAAAGAGTTACTGGCGTTGCCATCTTGCATTACACCAATTCCAAAGGGAAGGCAAAAGGTCCCCTCCCAGACTCACCAAATGATGAATTTGACAAGACTTTCTCAATGAACCAAGCAAGATCTATCAGGTTTGTTGACACCATGGTTTAATACATCAGCACATTTTGCTTTTTGTAGGAGGATTTTTTTTCCTGTCTTACAATGTCTTTATCACAAGGATACTTTTTTGAAGATTCTTAAAGAGTTAGCTGGTCTGACATTTTTGACTTGCATGAATTCTTTGTTTCACGGTTTCTGTTCCAAAAAGAAACTTCTGGTTTGAGGTATATTTGGAAGAGCAAAAGGACTAGATAATTACAAAAATTACTGATGTTTTCAGAATGTTTTGGGAAGCTGTGAGTAATTGAACCAAATACTATCAGCTCAGCACAAATCATGACCCAACTCAAAATTATTGATTAGAGAAACTTCGGATTATTACTTCTAGTAGATTTTACTGCTTTTCTCAATTTTCCAAATCTGTTGTCAATTCTTGCAGATGGAATGTATCTGCTAGTGGTGCTCGCCCTAATCCGCAGGGTTCTTTTAGATATGGCTCGATCAATGTGACTGATATTTATGTGTTAAAAAACGAGCCACCAGTTACAATTAATGGGAAGCGACGAACAACACTAAGCGGAGTCTCATTCGTCAATCCTTCCACTCCAATCCGGCTTGCTGACCAGTACAAAGTGAAGGGAGTATACAAGCTTGATTTTCCCTCTAGGCCACTTACAGGACCGCCTCGGATGGAAACATCAGTTATCAATGGAACATATAGAGGGTTTATGGAAGTCATATTACAGAACAATGACACTAAGATGCAGAGCTATCACATGAATGGATATGCATTTTTTGTGGTGGGGTAGGGATCAGTCACTTTTGTTCTGCTTCATTGTATCGAAATCCCCATATGGTATGTTATCTTTCAACATGCTTGTGACCTTGGATCTTGATTTGCATATTGCAGGATGGATTATGGTGAGTGGACGGATTCGAGCAGGGGCACGTATAACAAGTGGGATGGAATCGCTCGCAGTACAACACAGGTATATTTTGATGCTACAGTGCTCTTAGTTCATTGGTTCGTTAACACCTTTATGAGTTGACATTTAGATGTGTTTTCCTTTCTTCTGCGGCCTTCTAACAAGTATAGCTTGCAGGGCCACTTTCAGGATTGGAATGCATGTGTGAGTGTTGATGATCATGTTTATATTTCTTGCTATCAAAATCGACAACTGAGTTTTTATACTGGCCGTTCAACCTTTGGATGACCACAGTTGGGATTCATTAGGATAGATCTCTGATGTCCGTGTTGTGGACTGTAGTTGCTATGGTATAAAATAAATCCAACTTGAAACTATTTTCACCAGGGTACAGTCTTTCAAATTCTGGTATTCTCTCGACAGAGTGCTTTGTTGATTCAAAACTAGAGCTATCGTCCTGACAATTCCTGATAGGGAATTTCTGCTCTGTTTTTCTTGGGAGAGTATGCCAATATGAGGGCCCCTGAAAAAAATAAAGAACCATGAAATCAAAATTAATGATTGTTTTAGAATATGGCTGTCAAGGATCAGATCTGTCTGTGAACTCCGAAAGCCCTCCGCATATTATTTAGGTTGATGTGGCATTTTTTAGGCTGGTACCCAGACCTCATAAGAGATGATTTTGGTAATTACCATGACAAACATGACCTACTATATCGTAGTGGTAATATGGAAAACTGCTTTCTTTGTTTATTTTAAATGATTCTTATTTTTTGTTCATGCTCAAGATGGTCCTACTATATTTGGTTATGATCTCTTGTTGTTTAGGTTTATCCTGGAGCATGGACGGCAATCTTGATATCCCTTGATAATGTTGGAGTCTGGAACCTCAGAGCGGAAAACCTTGACTCGTGGTATCTGGGCCAAGAAACATATGTGAGGGTTGTCAATCCAGAGGCTACTAACAAAACTGAGTTGCCCATGCCAGACAATGCCCTCTTTTGTGGTGCCCTCAGCAAATTGCAGAAGTATGTACCTTTGACTCTTTTGTGCCAATACTCCATTTTATCTGAGGATAAGTCTAATTTTAGTTGCTTTTGTTTTTGCAGGCCAGAAGATATCTCTTCAGCAGCTTCAGCCATGGGAAGTAGCTCAAAGCTGTTCTTGACCCTGCTGATGATGGCCTGTTCTGTAATTCCCATTTTCCACTAAGCGTTCTCGTTTCTCATCTGGATGTGCCCTCTATGTTGGTTTCGTGAGGCTTGTGTTTGTGTGTCTAGTTCTGTAGAATTAGCTTTGTCGATATGAAGCTTTGGTTATTTTGATCCTCATTTTTTCTTTCACGACATTCCAAATGTTCCGGCTTCCTTGGTTAGTTTATTGGGACTTCAAAATTCTTTTATTATCTACAATTTATCTAGGTAAGAATTCATCAATTTGCAATACAATTAGGCTTCCCAGGTAGTGTGGTCTGTCTTTGCTTGATGATTTTTAGAGCTCAGTAGATTTTTGTAGTGCTGAAGACGAGATGTAAAAGATTTGCTTTTTTGTATTTACTTGAAACGCTCATGATCAAATATGCTGTTGTCATGTTGTATTTTGCGACGTAAATAGTTTTCAAGGAGAATTAGGTAACTAACTACCTGGAACTACAAACAAATTTGTCATTTAAACATGAAAATGACAAAATTTCTGATTCCTGCCAAAATGGGGATCACTCTTTACAATAGCAGGACAGATATGCAGGTCCCCACACTTGAGATCCCAATCTATGGCGTAGCAGATGCTAGTCTTGCTGGACATCCTGTCTCTACAATTTTATGTGGTGGGCACTTTTGCATTCCTTGTGTTCTGCCGTCTGGACAATTATTTCCATTGTACCATTTGACTTGGAGGGAGTTGGACCAAACCCATCAAATGCTGCATGAATCAGTGCCATGTGTTTCAGCTGCTTCCTTTTGAAGGTACTAGGCATACGAAATGTTGTCCGTTGTTGAAGTGTTTGTCGACTATTGATGACACAGGTAGTCGATTAGTCTGAACAAAGGGACGCATTATTGAAGCAATCAAGCAAGACATAAGTCAGTGAGCCTTTGCCTCAATTGGCACGTCCTCCGGGGAGGGTTGATCCAGTGTCGAATCCCCCTAACCGCTGGCTTTGTCCTGCTCTCCCACATTTGCTTAGGGAAAAAAATTCAAGCAACACAGAAGTGATTCTGGCTGGAAACAAAAGGAGTGGGTTCAGATTGAGCCCTACTAGTATTTGTTATCCCAATCTTTATAATTCTTATGGCGTCTCTGGGATGATGAGAGCAGTAACTTCGTACGTTGTTTTCTGGGTCTTCGAAGAATCCTGGACGCCTAAGATTTTATCCTAATTTGTATGGGGATTGAGGACACATACGCACGATCATACACACTGTATACATGTGCGTGTGCGTCTGTGTGTTTCATGGCCTTGACAACAATTTTGGACGCCTTCTTTTGCTCTAGGTATCCTGTGTCTTCCAACGGTCATGTCCAGCAAATAAAGTTCGGGTTCAAAGCACGTGTTGGCCTGAGCCCAGTACTAATAATAATGCGTTTCTTCTTCGACTCAAAAGAATTCCCTTGTCCTCGAGAAGGCCGAAGCAACTTGGGGATTTTCTTTTTGTCCCTACTTCTGAGCACTTGGGTGGTGGAATTCATGATGATACTTGTAGCATTTTCTTTACTGCCAGTACTGTAATGTGAGAAGATTTCCTCGCTTATGGACTCTTCTTTTGATATACACTGAAAACTTTCCAAAAAGCCAGAACGTGAACGGTGAAACTGCTATGCTTGTTGGCTTGCTGGAGTTGGAAGTCGGAATTCTATTCAAGATCTCCTGCTTTAGGAGGTGAAAATGGAGAGTCAACTTCGTTGTTCGTAGCAGCGCCTTTTACAGAGAGTCAGCAGTTGTGGGGGCCCTCTTTCATTCCTTTCGTACTTGATTACAACAGTCAACAGTGCTTTGTAAAGAGACGATGAAATAGGCTTTTCGTAATGGTCGCATCCTATGCACACTTCGAAATTTTACGAGTCACGCTGATACATATATAGCTTAATAATGACGTACGCAATTTCAACCATTGACCGTGTCCTCCTTTCTGTTCCAAAGCACTCCGACCCCTGGCTCAAAAAGCCCATCAGTCTTGGAGGCCGCTCGCTTTAGAAATGATTTTGCAAAGACCGACCGACAAAATGGCTCAACTTTCCGCACGCAAGCATATTTTTTGTTCATGTTGGTAAAGCATGCAAGTGTTGGTAGTATCTTGTTTAGAAAAAAAAAAAGTGTTGGTAGTATCTACAGCATATTGGCCAGCTACTGTTTCTCCCTCTAGCTCCTCGCATGGTGATATATTGTCACATATGAATTTTCTTCATTCTCTTAATTGGTAAGATGTGGTTATGCAAATAATTTGTCGAGGTTTCTAGATTTGCATCGGTGAGTGTTAACATCATGCAGGGGGCTAATATTCATGAGATTGACCAATTCCCTCTGTTGAGATTCTCTAAGAACTTAAAGTTTTAACTCAATTTAGGACTCAGTTCAAATCTAACAAATAGTTTGAGAAATAACCAATAATATCTTATATAACTGAATTAGACTGACTTAGCACACAATTAAATTAATATGATACTGATCGTATTTTATGCATTATCTTCACAATCTACCCTTCATTGCAAATGCTTTAAGGTAGTAATGACGTTGTCAAGCTGCGCATATTAGTGGACGTATCCTCTGTACATTTGGTGGACAAATAAATATTTGATTGATAGTTCAATACAAGGGAACAAGCATTACTATTTCCCAATTACATAGCAGAGTAGGGAAAAATAACCAATGAGAGAATCGCAGATCATGACAGAACACAGCCTAACAAAGAACGGGTGTAACATAACATTGCTTCCTTAGGAAAGAGAAGAAAGCTCCCATTTACTAAAGATAGTCTGCTTAATATGATATGCCTCGACATTCTTCATCAGACTGAGCTTAGATTCTTTGAGTGCATAGATTAATCTTCTAGATCCAAGGCTAGGTACTTGTGCATTCGTCTTATTTCAAAGGATATAGACCATTAGCTGCAAGCAGGATCTTCCTATATGAATAAATAGTGATTTGCCCTGGAACTGTATTGCAGTCCAACAAACCATCTTTCCCGATTTCTTTTGCTCTCATTTCGGCAAAGATTTATCCCCTAGTAAGAACCATATTCGTTGTGAGAGAGGATAAGCAAAATATAAGTGATCCAAGGATTTCTCTTTGAGCTTTTAGAAGGAGCAGTTCTAATTCCTGCAATATTAATGCCATCTCTATTTATCTTGCTTGTGTGGACAGCTTGCCCTTAACAAAGTATAAAAGCTTGACAGGGAGTGTAGCCTTTATACCACACCAGTTTGTAGTAGTCCACTCTTGTCCCGCTATATATGCCTAAATGAGTTAAAGGCATATTTAAGCAAATGCCCCACTGCTGGAGGGAAGCCACAGGATCTCATCACTTCTATTCGAGTGAGGAGTAGAAGATGGTGGAGGGCTAAAAATAATCCTTTACCACACCTTTTGTAAGTCTTCCACAGACCATTTGCATTGATCACCATCACTAATTTCCAAATCCTAGGAGTGGATACCTAAATTGGACAGCATGAAGTGAAATTCTTGTGTTTAAGGGAACTATGGAATGCCACTGGTCCCACCACAAGAAAGAGGGATCACCATCCTTAATAATTTGCTGTAGTGATTATTCTGCAAGGTTTCTTAGCCCCAGGAATTTATACCAATCCCAAGAAACAGTCACCTGTAATTTTCATCTGCCAAAAACTTCACATAGATGAATGCATATCCAAAAAGAAGAGAGATTGTTCCCATCCTTGGGCAAATTCCACACAAGTTTGAGCATGAAGACCTTTCAATCCCTCCATATAGGCAGATATCTCTAAACCATTTCGGCATCCCACAATCTGAATTATATGATAGTTGCTTGGTACAGATTGGAGCTTCTGAGTTTTTGTGAGATTTTAATTTTTTTTGTAGTTCGTAAGTAATCCAAAAAGGTAGAAGTATACAACTAAGCTCATACACAAGCATTAAAGACCTTTAGTGCTCCCAAGGAAACATATAAATTAATTTCATGTTTGAAGCCTTGGAGGAGATCATATGGATAGGATCAGCCTTCGTTATGCCAATTCGGAGAGGAAAAAAAAACACTTCCCGTTTATATCATTAAAGAAATTCACGCGCATCCTCTCATTGTGTGGGCCACGCACATCCTTTGGCCTGAGATCCAGTACAACTCGCCTTCACCATAATTACAAAAAAAAAAAAAAAAAAAGCCAGAGATACTTCGAACAGGTTTCCAACCAGTCTTTTACGGCCAACGAGCTCTGTCGAGACGATCAACTTCCAAAATACCAGAAACCCAAAAAATCGAGCCTCGCAGATCGATCTTATCATGAACACCAAAATTAAACCCGATCTACGCAACGACCTACGAAACAAACGGAGAGCAACAAAACCACCCTCATCAAATCTGACCATTCTAATTCCCAAAAGCTAGCGCATGATACACTTTACAGTTTACAGAGAGCCCATGCACCGCCAACTGTATTGGCAGTTGCTAGAGGAGTCACTCGAAGATCACTTCTCCAACAAAAAAAGAAAAGAAAATTCGGCTGCATCTATAAGCACCCACCATGGGCATATACGAATCATATGTACACGGCCACACACTCACTGCACCGCAGCACAATATATAAGAAAACTCAGAAACCACTAGGAAACCGAGGATAAGGTAGGCTCATGAACATCGTTGATACAACATGAAGGCTCCCCGCGATGTGTCTGCACCCACCAATCACCATCTTGAGCTACGCTCCCTTTCGATATCGGGTTCTCTATTGCTCCTTTATTTATTTCTCGAAATAAATAGTAGATAAATGTTGTACTAATTGGTTTAATTATGATCTCCACAATCAAAGTTGGTTAATTCCCATCAACCGAACAATATTTGATAAATGTTAAAACATCAAAATCTCAAGAGAGCATTGAATTTCCAATTTAACCTCGCACAACTAATTGCTCTTAATAAGCTTGTCAATAACGTTTTGATGGCCTAATTGGTTTTCCTTCAATATACATGAATTCCTTTTGACTTTTAGTTAAGCGAGCAGAAGATCGTAAAAGTCCAATATCAAACCACAAAAGTTTAAAACAAAAAATATTGGAGCATTCTACTCGTTCTCATGTTCAAGCTCATGATTGATCACTTAGATCATGTTCTTCTAACTTCAACATTAATTCTCATGCAAATTGATGCTTATGGTTAGAACAGTCGTATACTTAGAAGAAGTTTCACCTTAACATGAAAGTGACTGCCAAGTAATGACAGATAATTGCATGCCCACGAGGGCATTTCTGATGTCCAAAGAGAAAATCCAAAAATACTTTAATGTCTAATCATATGATACTGAAAGCATCTGCAAGAAACTTGCTTCACTCCTCTCCAACACGTTGGAGTATTTTACCCCAGCATGGGCAACAACAAAAGAAAATTTTCATTTAATAATTTGGTTAATTCCCTAATTCTCTTATTTCGTTTTTTTGTGTCTATAAATTGTGGAGTCTCCAGTGGTCCAGAATTTGAGAGTGATACGTTTGATCAAGGAAAGATACTGAACCGACCCACCGGCCATGAGTGTAAATGCAACAATGATTCGTTGTAACTAAAACCATGTTCAGCCAATCGGTGATTGCCTTTCACTTATGCTCACCCAGAAACTTAAAAGGAATATTGTATATATATACACCTATGGGACCGTCATGTATGATCATTTCTAAGACTTCAAGAAGCGATTTATATAATGCAGAAAATGTGACCTATATATGAGTATGGATAGCTAGTTAAGCTAAAATATATATGGCCAATAAGGTCAAAACAAACAGAAGATAAATCATCAAAGGAGAGTGCAGAATATTTAGAGGCAAACTAGAAGAATCTAAAATATCTAATAGTTAGGAAAACTAGTTCATTAGCAGGTAGCTACATATATAGCCTAGAATTGGTGAGAGATGTCACAACTTAAAGGATAAGATCTTTCAACATCAGATTTTCCGAGGGAATAAGAAACTGAAGATCTAAAAGTACACTCTACAGAAATGTCAACATTAACAGAAACTTTGATTTGCAGATAGCTAGGTTAAGAAGTGATTAGAGGAAACGAGGAATTTGAGACACATCTGAACTTCAAAACTGTTCTACCACCACTACTATGCGCTTGCTTGCACAATCTCTACTCCATTAGTAAGGAGATACACCAACATTAGCTGAAGCGAAAATCCCATCTTTAAGCGGGACGTCCTCTCCTTCCTACTCAAACCCAAAACACAGAACACAAAGAGAAAATGTTAGAACATTTTTCACGGGTCACATGAAACGGTACCAGATGAAGGTGTACCAGGCTAAGTACCTGCTGGCGCACGTTTGTCTTCTTCGCAGTCTGGTCAGGCATGAGACCAAAGTGAATATGTGGGAAGTGGGCCCACTGACACGAAGAATACAAAAACGGGTTTGTGAAAGGACCCCACAGAGCCGATAAATTGAAGATGTAAACGAAACCCTAGGTAATTTAGCAAAGAAGAACAGTATAAAAGAATCTCGCTGGCAGACACATTACATTCTTGGCAGCGGCGCTGAAGGCTTCTCTGTGGGATATGTCGGGATTTACAGACTTGATGCGTTGGATCTCGTCCCTGCAGATTCATTGGTTCAACATTCACATTTTGCTTCAAATGTAGCAAGTTTATTAATAAATCAAAGATGTGCAGAAACAGGGGCAGAGAGAGCTCTTTTCGAAAGCCTGACGTCATTACTTACTTGATGAAGCGGTTGTAGGCGGATGGGACTCTCTGTCTCTTCTCCGGAGCTGGCCACAACACAGACAGACACGTACACGTTGAGATTGCTTAGCCATCTTTTAGTGAATTTCATGTATATTTCTTTCCGTTTTGTACTAATGTCTCTCCCTACCGTCGTTTCATCATTATTTCTATCTATCTGACTGTACAACCATATAATATATATACATATATAATCCACAGAAATTTAACTAACTATGATTGCGGGGAACGAAATGGTCCATCATGCATTGTTTGCCATCTACTTTGCCGGGGGAGAACACGCTCTCTTATTCTACAAAGAAGACTTGGAAAGCCAAATTGGCCTTGAAATGGTTTTTTCTTGGTAGCTCGAGGAGTCAAGCTTGAATATCCGGCAAGCAAGAATATAAAGGTTATCATTTTGCTTAGGATAATGTTTCGCTTTACAGACAAGTTTAAGACAACAGGAAAGAGGTGCAAATATTACAAACGGTTCATATAACATCTCGCTATTAACAAATTAACAGAAAAGAGAAGCAAAATACATCAAATATGAAGGTTGAAGGAAATTAGGTAGGCATAAGGGCTTTTGCTTCTAATTGTTGGACTTTCTACCTATCCACCATACTGTGACCAGAAGACCGTGATCAAGACTTTCAAAGTGGGCAAAAACGCAAAGTGGTCTGAAATTTAAAAGTATAAGAAGCAAATGTCCTATTCTTATTTTAATACTTCATAAACAAATATGTCTTGAAGATGCCTAAGTGCAAATATTTTGCCCAAAGAAAGTGTCTAAAAAAAGAAAAGGATCGACAAGGGAGGAAAAATCTGTTTTGCCAAGCGGTTTCTGCAGGAAATTTTATCGAAACCGGAAACTGGCTGTCAAAGGCTTAAAAACGAAGATATGCAATGAATCTCACGTCTATTTATGGCTGGGGGCCGCGGAAACTCATCAAGTCCTCCTCGAGCAGGCATAGAGAAGTCACTGGCATTGGATTGGTTGATAAAGAAGTTTGAGTTTGGATTTGGTATCTCTTCCTGCGACGAAATCATCAACGAAGAGAGCACATAAACTTGTAAATTAGTATCAAGGTGCATGATCACTAATATATCTCTAGCAATTTTGTGTCGGTAAAACCCGATTCGTATACCAGAACATTATGGGAAGGAGAGAATGAAGAGTGACCGAGATGAAACTGATTAGCCGATGGCAGAATCAATGCTCGCATGTTCACAGGCAGGAGGTTGGTACAGTGGCCGCATCTTACTGTCACAGTTTTAAATAAACTGGTGCAAGGAACACTCACCTACACAAAACCAAAGAACCACATAGCTTATTAGCAGGAATGAATATGAGCTTAAAAAATCCCTAGAGCTTAAACACCAATTAATTTTAAGTGCATGAAAAAATAAGGGTAAAATGAAATATGATACCGCGAGGACTGTGTCGCAAATAGTGCAGTGGACATAACAGAGCTGCTCGGTGGGAGGGAGGTGGTCCAAGGTAGACGAGGAGGACATTTCTTATTTTCTGTTCTTTTAGAAACTGACTGATGATTGGTCTGCTTGATTGACTGATTGATTGATAGATTGACAGCTTAACCACCAGCACCACCTTGGATCTGCTTTTTCTTGACTCTTCGTGAAAGAAAGGTGCAAGGAGAGAGAGAGGTTGCTGTATTTGGTCGAATAGATATAAGAGGTCAAGGAGGCCGCGGAGAACACTTCTCTTCCCGGTTTATTGATATTGTTATAGGCCATTAAAATGTATGACATGCGGTGTTTCTCATGTATGCATCAATGCTTGCACCATATCATGCATCATCATAATGGTGTGGAGAATTCTAACTTGCGCATGGTGTTAACTATAGGACAATAACGTGTGGTTGGCATTCCCAATGTGTAAGAGTGACAGTGTGTGTGAGAGAGAGAAAAGGGAGGCGGCAGATGTGGGGGAGAGGAGCCGGAAAGGGACGTGTGCATGGGGGTGATATAGCTTTCACACCCTCACCTGTTGTTTTCAGAAGTTAAGAGGTTGTTGTCTTGTGGTGTGCTTTCAAAGGCTTTATTTAATTTCCCTCAATTTCCGAACCAAAACCCGATGACTCTACGAAGTGACTCCCAGACAATAAGCACCTCCTCCTCCCTCCGCCTCCAGCTCCCCCTCCTTAGGGCTCTTTATCAACTTCGTTATCTGCTCGTGAAACCCCAAATTCCATAATAGCGTAATCATACCGATATAATTCTTGACGGGCTATCTTTGTTTTTTTCTGTATATTACGTGTACTTTCAGTGATTTGACCTCTCGATCATCTTACACATGCTATTAAAGTTAGAGTTACACACTAGTAAAGTAGAGTGGACTATTGTATTCAATAGTTTATAAGTAAAGAATCTATTTAACTTCGTCAAATATAATTGAAAAAATTAATAAGCTCAATGAACATTCTCATAGTTGATGTCTCATTTATCAGTATAAATATTCACATTTAAGTCAGTAAAAACCATCTCAACCATCTCAGTTGTTGGCAGACTTTGCCCTTCTTCTCACATTTGTCCTTTCCTAAATTTCCAAATGCACTGTCTATTCCTAAAATTTTAACAAAATTTTGTTTCCAAATGCACTGTTAATCTGGTTAGAATCTTTTTCAATGCCTTCTCCCATCCACAACTCTCTTTCGTTCTCGTTTCACAATTTGGCAAATCTAGGCCAGCTAGTCTCTAATATTGTATTGTTCCACAAATACAAATCCATGAACGCCCTGCCCTCTTCACAAAAAATGACTCAAAGAGAATGGTTGATTTATCAATCCATACAAATTGGAATGGATGAAAGAAGGAGTTTGTAGCATTTAAGATGGTCATTCAAAAGTCTAAACCATGCCCATGAACGTACATAAATGTTCAAAAGGGAAGTGGGCGCCCGGAATATGAGAGAAACAGGATAAGTCCGTCCGAGAAATTTAAAGAGTGCCGATGAGGAATGGCAACACAACATTTTTTTTTTGTTGGACAACTAGTGCCACCCATTTGGTCCATTAAACCATTCATTTAGCAGAAGCTAGGCCCTACGTAAGGGTACTGATCCTTAGGCGAAAAAAATATTATATTTCATATATAAACTTTGTGAAATAATTTTTAGTTTTAAGGCCTCAAAAATGTTTTATTATATTTCATATATAATTTTTTTTAGTATTAACTCCATCTGTGAAAAAGATGGCTATATGAAGGGTATTCCAAGACAAGTATGAATGAACTATGACTTTCAGTCCTCGCCCATACCTTATGCAGCCGTATGTAAATTTATTGACATTTGCGAAAGTCAATCGCATATTGTTAGGCCTAGAGGAGGAACCTCAGGGCTTTCCTTAAACGCCATATAGAGAGAAAGAAGGGAAGAGTTTGAGCTAAGCAGCACATTTATATAAAAAAAAAAGAAAAAGAAAAAGAAAAAGCAGATAGGGCATAGTAGTTAATAACGATTCCAGTCAATGTATTAATCGATGAAATTAAAATGTAACGCATAGTTGCTAGGACAAGAATTTAGAAGGCATGAAATAAAATAGAGTCCAACCAAAAAAATAACGTACAACTTGGTTGTTCTTTATCCAATAGGCCTGGTCCAATCTAGATGGATTCAAAAGTTTTCATAATCATTTGGATCGTGTATATATACCTATTTGGCTATTTACATCTATAAACATACATAAACATATGTATATATGTACATATATATGTGTATGTGTGAGATAAAAGGCGAACCATAGACTCATGGTCTTAAATGTTGTGGTAGTATTGTATGAACCCATAGAAATATTTCGAAAACTCTCGAGCATCCCACACTGATATGCTTAAATAAGTTCAATTTCAACAAAGATGGATAGAATCCAAATGGTACGGATCAGGATGGAGGGGCGAGATTAAATTCCACCCAATATTGCGGCACCGAGACTGCCATGTTAATTAATGAGGGAGCCGCTCCGCACGACTCGGCTCTCCTCGTTAATTGACTTGACAAAATGCCTATCACACAGGATTGAGTGAGATTTATTCTCATCGTTCATCTAGATCTCCCCAGATTTGTACAGGACCCCAATGGACAAATGCATTTATTTGTCAAGACGGACCGTATTAGTTCTTTCAACAAAGAGAAAATTACCTAAATATGTTTGATCGTTAACACGTATAATGAGTCATGGGGAGCGATGCATCCCGTATGAGTAAACAATAACGGGGGTAGGATGGATGGATGCATTAGATTGTGTTTGGATGTACGAATGAGGAAAAGCTATCACTGCAAAAAGCCTGCTAGGAGCTGTTTGTTGCTGTTTGTGGGGATATGAGGATCTTTCAATCTCTTTTTCTCTCTCTCATGCATTGCGGTGTGGGAGGGTAGAAATCGATAAAGTCGAAATTGAATGCTGTTGGTCTGGTGTCTGATATTTCTTTGGCCTCTCGATCGACCAGACCGGTGTGGCTTGCCTTCGCGATCTCTGCGCGCGAGACATGTATTGTACGGGAGCTTTGAGGTCTGAGGGAGGCCGGTGGTGATCAGGGCCTTTAGCTTAGCTTTGGATACACACGCAACCCCACATGCATCATGTTTGTATGGACATTAGGGATTTCTTGTTCTTTTTGAGCCAGAAAAGGAGATCGACGTGCCCCACAAAGAGGGATGGGATTAGAGGGAGCACAGGGTTTGCTCCACTTTATTGAATCAGCCCCCCTACTTTGTTTCAACTTCGGAAAGGACAAAGGACAGAACTTAAATGGACCAGTACTAGAGGGACTGTTTTTACTGAGTACTATTTCATGACCCGTTGAGAGAGGAGGACAATAAGGCCAATATTTCCGTGGCATCGAGACCATTAACTGTGCTTTACATTTATACACCAAGAAGGACGCATATAACAGGATTAGTTAAGATACACGGTAGGACGAAAAATAATTATATATCGTTAGTTTATAGGACAAAGGCAAGTACTTTGAACTGATCTAGACTCTTGAATTTATTTACTATTTACCATCTTGTTGGATTTGAACTCCCGGGCGGAAAAAATGAAACTAATAGATAAAACAGGCCTGGAGACAGTTTCAGAATGGCCCATTCAATCTGTACAATAGGCACGTCTAGCCCCTTCGGCTTTGTCTTTCTAAGCCCGTGGAGGCAAGATCGAGGTCCACATCTAATAGAATGTTACATGGGAACTGCAGAAAAAAGGACTAGTTTTCACAATGGCCCGTTTCATCTGCCCAAGAAGACAGCCCAATCCAATTCTTACTGTTCGATTGTTTCATATCATTGCTCATAGCCTATCGCCATCACAACGGTGATATCTATTTTTTAAAAGAAGAGCATTACTTTGGCAGAACCATTATGGCATTACCGGCATATTCGACCCCAAGAGTCCAAGACAAAACCCTCCATTGAATGGAGAACACGCAAGCCGAATATCATTGACGACCAGCAGACTGAAAAAAAAAAAACCCCGACGGCTCTTTCTAGCCCACAGGCCACAGCCACCCGAATGACTCAAGCTTTTTAAGTCTTCATTCGTTTTGTTAAAGTTTTTTCTTTTAAACTTTTTTCTAAAAGGTTTTTTAATTTTTTCTTGTTTTTATTATTTTTTAAAAAAAAACTTTTTGTTTCTTTGTAATCTAGTCTTATAATTTTTGTAAACAAAATCAATTAAGCTTACATCACATTTTATTTTACACGTACGTACGTATATGCTACATGTGACCTTCAGATTTTTTCGTTATTATTTTGGCTCAAATGTGAGTCGAGTCCCTCTCACAAAGGAAAAAGGAGCACTGAGGTTCTCAATGTAGAAGTTTAGAAGAGCATGCAGGACTTAAAATCAAATTGGCTAAAAACTAAAGAACAAGTATGTTGTGGATAAACTTTTTTTTTTGTTTTCCTGAAGAGGAAGCTGTGAACATTTTTTTTTTTTAATTTCACGTGGGAGCTAATCCAAATTATCCAATAGCTATTGTCACAGGACCCCTTCACCTCTGTCTGTATTGCATCTATAGCAGAGCATACGCAAACTGTGATGGCTGTCTCCCCTATGTCCCCATTATCCATTAAATCTCTCTGTGTTTCTTCGTCGAGTTCAAAGGTTCCTAACCCCACACCGTCTGTATCAACATCTTTTGCCATAGTCAATCAGATAGGCTCAAAGAAAAGTTCTTTTTTCGTGGTGAGTATATCTAGTATAGGCTCTAGCATAAGTTAATGTTCTCCAAATGTAGTTCATAGTTTACTGACTTTTGCTGGAAAAAGGAAGATTATTCTGAAGCAACGCAGTCGGTTGCCATCTCAGAATCAAAGAAATGGAGCAAAGTGGTTTCAACTGCAGTACTGGCCGCAGCAATTCTAACCTCATTACCCAACATGGCTGCTCTTGCTGATCTCAACAAGTTTGAGGCAGCTACTCGTGGTCAATTCGGTATTGGTTCAGCAGCCCAATTTGGTTCCGCAGATCTCAGGTACATTTGCTTGATGAGGACAGTCTATTTGCTCATACTTGTACTTTCGGAAAGTATTAAGACTCTCTGTTTCTTGTTATGCAGGAAAGCAGTGCACTTGAATGAAAATTTCAGGTGATTTCCATTTCTGCTTCATTATCAATGCATGATGTAGGCAACATCTAGAACCGAGTGGTTGCAGAAATAAACCCAGATTAGCTCAACTTCTTCATTCTTTATGGTAAACCTCATGCAGTAATTACATTTGTGACTTGCAAGGCTCGACTAAACAAAATTTTCTCATAGGAAGTGGGCATCCTAAGTTTGTGCCAAGCAGTTGATTCGGTAGGAAATTGACAGAAATTTCATGATTGCTATTTCTTAGTGCAAACATTTGTTTATAATCAATCTGATCATGAATGGTACAGAAGAGCCAATTTCACGTCTAGTCGTTTTGAGAATTCATTTGATAAAAGATATACTCTCGGATTGCTGAACGATAGACAAAACTAAGTAAATCATGTTTTCTTATTCCCTATCACTTTGTGCTTTGTCACTTACACAGAAAAAAGCACTCGCTTTTCATCCTTCTTTCTCCTTAAATGAGATCCGTCTAGTCCCGGGCACTGATGCTTCTTTCCTTCTCTTTTCGACGTTGCACCACTGGTTAGTTCCTCTTGCCAGTAGTCTTCCTTGAGCCTGCACCACTATCCTGTGTGCTGGAAGTACTTCTGAAACAGCTGGAACAATCTCTTGCAGTTTATCCATACTACCGTACCTTGAAGGTTTATCCTTGATGGAAATCACACCAGAATATCTTGGGATTTGAGCTCAAATTGCTGCATACGAGTCTCGAAAGTAGTCATATTTGAAGGCTCCTTCATCCAGCCTCTAGTCCTCCATGGACATTTTGGTGCAGCCATCAGAGCCTGCACGACTATCTTGTGAACTGAAACTTCCAAATTAGCCGGAGCATTCTCTTGCAGTTTATCCATAGTACGATTCCCCGAACGTTTATCCGTCACGTAGAGACCACAATTGAACTTTCAAAATCTTGAAACTTCAGCTCCGATTGATTCCGAATGCACTTCAAAGTAATCACAACACCGCCTTCCTTTTCATTACCTTTCATCACCTCTTTCTGTACGTTTTGCACGTCAGCTCTATTGTTATCCAAATTGCTCATTTTAGAAGCATCAATGGCTTCAAAGCAATCTTCCCCATCAATTCTTAGAGCTTGTTTTCCCCCCGGTGGAGGGAAGCTTCGATTTGTGGAAACTCTTCTCCCTGGCGGATATCGATCCACGCAATCTTTGCCCGTAATTCTGGGAGCATTTGGTCCCCAAAATGGAGGGGAGCTCTGAATTGCCCAAATTCTCCTCTGGGGTGGATATGGATGTAATTTTTTCATCACATCTTTCTTCGGGAATTTAGTAGTTTCTTGCTCCAAAGTATTAAGAGCCTTTGGCAACTCAACTCCCATAGGCACTACTGCTGTTAATCCTTCCTTCTCGGGAAAGGAATTCATCTACTTCTGAGGTTCTACATACTCATGTGGTGTTCGCAGCGTCCATGTCTGAACTGAATCTTCGAGCACTTTAGATGCAAGACGTCCAGGTGGACCACAGTCCTCTGGAAAATCGCGGTTAACCCTGACCGCCCGCCGCTTGCACCTGCTCGGACCACTAGGAGAGGCACATTCCCCGTTTACACGTGGAGGTCTTGTCACACTACCGTTAACAGAACCACCATTGATTTCAGAAACCATTCTTGAAAACCCGAGACTCCAACGCCCATGCGCTCACTGCCTTCCTCAAATCCGATTAAGGATATGGGAACGCTAATACTAGATCAAAACCATAAACCTGAAAATAACGAGAGAACCAATAACGAAAGATCGCCACTCTCTATATCTGTCGCGGTACGTCGGCTTTTGTTTCAACGACGAAAGACTAGCAGACATCTGGCATTTCTGGTGACACTGATTTCCCCAAAGGATCTATTTACAAGTTTTGCAACCGTAAGTGTAAGATCTAGGTCCAAATAATGGTTACTGGGCTGATATGATTTCAATTCAGTTAACTTTGGGCTGTTCTTGGGATGGGCCGAACCATCACCATGGACTTGTTTATAGTTTCTTTAACAATCAGTAATCATTCCATAAGAATAAGAGCATTATTAACAGCTTATTCATATTTGGATCTCTATTTTAACCAAAAAATACACTTCTCTATTTTAACTATCAACTTTTTAAAAACATCCTCAGCAGCTTCTCTATTCTAACCATCTACTTTTTACTATTCTATTAAAATATTATTTTTTTAAAATTTTCTCTAATATTTTTTTAGCATTTATATTTTTGAATATTCATTTTTAGAGTATCTTATCCTAAAAAATTGAATTTTTTAATTATTATCTTTTTCTAATGGTCGGATTTTTTTAATTTGTCTTATCATAATAGTGATAAATATTAAGAGAAATAAATATTATTATTTAAATATAGAAGAAAAGAGAAAAAAAAAAGAGTAAAAAGTATTATTATTTTAATATAGAGAAGTGAATAATAATTCTCTAAAAATAGAGAACCACTATTCATTTGTTAAAGTTTTTTTTATTAACTTTTGTTAAAATAGATAAGCTGTAAAAGCCTTATTTTAAACTATTTGACTAAATTGATTCTCTATTCTAACCAAAAATCTAGAATAGAAGCTACTAATATTGCTCTAACATTTGATTTTCTTCCCCACTTTGTCACAGGCGCGGATTTGAGCGACACGTTGATGGACCGCATGGTAAAGCGTGAAAGATGTTTTCTGCAGATTTAAGTAAAACTTAAACTTGATTAAAAAAAAAAAAAGTAAAACTTAACCTGTGTTGTGGTGGATTGGAAGAACTATTCTATGACGAACTATGCTCTTCTTCGGATTTTATTTTTAGGTCTTGAATGAAGCGAATCTCACAAATGCCGTGCTGGTTAGATCGGTCCTCACCCGCAGCGACCTTGGGCGAGCCCTTATTGAAGGTGCTGACTTCAGTGATGCCGTTTTGGACCTTCCACAGAAGCAGGTATGTATTATGTACAATAGGCATAGTTTCCGTTTGCTTTTCTGCAACAATTGTGTATATATAGTGATCTATGTTTTCGTACTTTCTGGAGTGACTTGGTATTGGAGCAATTGTGCTTTTCTGATGTAAATGGTTTAGGATTTTAATATCGTGATTTGCCTGTTTGGGAAGTGCCTTTTTCTTCTTTTTGCTAGTATTCATCACAAGCGACCATCTGTAGTGGTTTAAGACTTTTTTATTGGGACCATCTTAAAGCTGAGCGATGTGATTGTAATTCCTGGTGGAGAGGGAACATAATCAACCTTGCTAAACTAGGGTGTCTCCATAGTGTCAAACATGAAGGATTCTCTTATATCACAAACCCAGTATGGATTACCTTGGGCCACAAAAGTATTATTACATAAGTGCAACCTCTAGCTGCCTTTTCTTTTTTCTTAACTACCTTTTTTTCTGTTTACTAGTTATATCATTTGCTTATAAGACCAATTCCTTTTGAAAGTAATCACTATGCATTAGCTAAGATCTCCAATGTGCCACTTCTTTATTAGGAAAGTGTTACCAAGTGTTCATCAAGAGTATTCGTCCTACCTGTAGAGAGATTATGTTCATTTTAGTATATGACTTATCCTGAAAACTTAAACTTGCGAGTTCTACCACAATGCAAGTGATCGATGATTCTTTGCATTTGCATTATTAGGACCAAATTCTTGACGTAACTGTAAGGTCCATCAATTGAAAAGTTGGATAAGGATTGTGTCATTGAGTTTCTCATATGAGGAAGACTTCTCAAATGATTCATCCGCCATGATTTTGCTTCTTCTTTGGCAGCCAGCTGGGAAACAATGCTAAATGTACATCACCTCAGCATTTTCATCTTTTGGCTGTATTCATTTGCCAATGGAAGCGAATGAAGGTTCATCAAGCTTGCTTTCTTTACCTTCCTCCATTAGACAAGGATCAACTCTCATAATGTCCAACAAGCAATAGTACAAAGAACATGCTACCTAGCTAAGGTCATCTTTTGCTACCAGGGACTTTCGCCCTCAGATATTATTTAGGAGGGTCCAAATTGGTTGTGGGAGTGAACTTTTCAGTAGTTTATTTGAGGTATCTTCTATACAAGCTAGATAACACCTGGCATGTGCACCTTGTCCCTTGTGCTGTCACCACCCTTCTGATTAGGCACCCATGACCCATAATGAATTCAAATTAGATGTAGGTATATAAAGAGAATCGGGTATGAAAGTCCTCTTAGCAGCCAAAATGGATATATACATTGTGGATAGAATCAGTAGACGGCCATGAAACTGATTGGGCTTGGAATATGATGATGGCCGACGAAGTATGTTATGTGGGAGTGTTTCAACTAACAAGGTTTTTGCATTGTAATAGTACTCTGATAGATTGGATCCTTTCTCCTAAGACATATTGTGAGGGAGCTCCAAATTGACAGACATCATTACTAATTGTAAAGGCTATTCCAAATATGTGGAATTCAGCATGCTGTTTCGCATTAGCTGTACTACTTAGAAAGTTCAAAGCCATTGTTTCTCATTTATGTTGTTGCTATGTTACTTAGTGTCTAGGAATTTAAGGAACATGATGCATCTTGCAAAATGTTTGTTGGCATTTCGAAGATCCTAGCTACTTATCACGCATGTACTTTGGTTTATCTTTCCCTGTGGATTAACCTTCAGATGATGTTTAAGATTCAATGGCCTCTTTCGCCCTTGTCAAGGATTAATTAGTCCCTTCATTTAACATTGTTAATCATCTTTGGGTTCCTTCATGTAGGCTCTTTGCAAGTATGCAAGCGGAACAAATCCCATTACAGGTGTTAGCACCAGAGTCAGCTTAGGTTGTGGGAACAGTCGGCGCAATGCCTATGGTACCCCGTCGTCTCCACTGCTGAGTGCTCCGCCACCGAAACTGCTCAATAAAGATGGGTTCTGTGATGAAGGCACTGGTCTTTGTGATGCAAAATAAAATCGACAGTCATAATTATAGAGAATGACATTCACTTAGGTGTAGATTCATGTGAGACCCAACAAAATTAAATGCAAAATTAAATTTCTGGATTCAAACGCTAAGCAAATACGTGGAACAGGAGGATGCAGAATTTGTATGTAATGTAATGGCTTCAACAGTCACGCATGAACAGTTTTCAAGGACCGTCTGTGATTGCTTTAGTTTGTATGTGCCCATGCCATCTCTGTCCTAAAAAGTCCGAAAGAATTAGAAACAATGTGCAAACTCCCGTTGCTGTTGGGATTAAACATTCGTGGATCTCTCTTGTGCAGTCCATAGGAGAAATTACCTTGATCAAAACCGGAGCTGTACTCTGCAATGTTGTGTGGTTTTTATCTATCAGGAGCGTTGAAGAACTGGCAGACTCATCTTTCAAAAACTGTCTTGCAAGTAAGATTGTCGTAACATGTAGATTCCACTTTGCCTGTATGCTCATGATAGGTAACCGAACTTATACACGACGAAGATCTTGTTATTTTTTTTCTGGTAAGCTGCCCAGGTAGCCCGTGAGTTTTTAACCGTCTCATCCCCCCACTCTGTTCATACAAGGACAAAGTATTTTTTTCGAACTAGAGTTAATTAGCAAGATTTTACCTTTGGATTTCTCATTTCCCATACAAAACCAACTAAATTAGACATTGCAAGCCCCGATGTTGGACAAAATTAGAGAATGACAACCTTCTGATGCAGCTCGGACTTTTAGGGGACTAAGCAGTAGTTCATCATACGCATTGGTGCAAAAATAGCTACCAAGTATTACAAAGTTTTCGGATTAAGCAGTAGTTTAATTATGACCCATATTGTGCAATTAGCTACCAGCAGAATCTTAGACCCATCAATTCTAGGATCACTAGAAGGTTAACCCACATAAACGATCTTCACCTAGTTATGGTCTCTTTCTAGAGTGTGGCTAATTTTTGCTCTCCCCCTCCCCAAAGAAACACTCGAGTACCAAGAGCAGCAGCTTTTCAAGTTGAGGAGCCTCACGAAATGGGCGAGGGTCTGATGCAGTTCGGTCAGGCGGGCACTGTTCTTGTACGAACAATGTTGTACTGTTCGGGCAGGCGCGCCCGCCCGCCAGCAAACTTTGCTAACTGACCGAACTGTAGCAAAGCCTCGTCCAAACAAATCATAGAAACAAGTTGTGGGGAACCTATCCCAGCTCCCAAGTCAAGTCTGATACCGTCTACTGAAGTACACATACCATTCAATATTGCTTAGTCTTTATTTTTCTGCTTTTTACGAAGTGGACCAACGAGCACCACCACTCAACAATAGAGTGCGACATCTATCAACAAGCAAAGAATCGATTGTCGCCTTTATGGTTGCCCCCAATTATTCACAAACAGGGAATGTGCCCTCGTAGGCTGTCAACTCTCTTCCCGCCTTCTTGTCCTCGTCAGTCATGCCTACATTGCCTAGTCTAGTCTTGTTGCAACATTCCAAGAGAAATTGAACTGCCATCTCATTTAGCAAAAAAAAAAAAAAAAAGAAAAAAGAACTGCCATCTCATTCGATAGAGACCACCTAGCTACGGGTCAACGTCTGTGTTTGTCACTAAAATTTTACTCAAAATTTTATCTCTCTCCTAATAAAATACTCCAATATAATCTCTCTCTCTTCCATCAAAAAATATAAAATATTACAAAAATTATAAAATATTACCTCTCTCTTCACTTTTTCACTAAACTCAATACCAACACTAAACCCAATACCAAAAATTTTACCACACAAACCCACCAGTTAGACAAGCTATTAGAACAGGGCCGAAGTAAATAGATCTCACGACAACCGCCAAGGATTAACTGTCAGCTTCTAAATATTATATAATTTACTGCTAAAAAAATATCAGAAAATTAGAAACAAGCTATCCTGTCCACTCTGGGTTTACGTACGCTTCATTGTACTCACACACGCTTGGAAAACTGGCACGCCTTCCATTTGCGTGATATATACTTTGAGATATTAGACTGGCAAATATGTGTATGACGTGCAGTTTATGAGGAACTGAGAAAGACACCGAGTTGAGAGAAAGAAAGGAAACGACAAAAAAGAAGAAGAAAAGAATAGGAAAAACCGATAGATCCAAAGGATAGACTTGAGAAATTCTATCATAGCACGACTATTGGTTAATCACCATGTCAGAAAATGAAAATAGAACTTTAAATCAGAAGAGCAGTATCTCACATGCTGTGGAGGTTTGGGATGTGGGGAGCTAAGGCAGCATCTCACATGCTGTGGTTTCAGTACATGATGTTGTCTTTCTTTTTCTGGGAAGTTTCAAATAATAAATGTCATGCTACTTATTCTGCACCCGATATATTCAACAAACCCTCATTATTCAGTCACATACAGCTGCATCAATGCGCATGGGATCTGCTCGTTTTCGGCGTTGCTTTGGCAGCGTGAATCCACCTGTCTCCCCTCTCATACGCCTGGCAGATATATATTCGAAGCCTCCCTTTTTTTACTCCTTTTATCGCAAGTGGCGCAAGAAAAAAGCTAATTAAGAAACATTGCGAACAAACCCTAATTACAGGAACTGCAAGTTAAGTCAAACTTGGTCAGAAAGAAGCATTCATGCCTTTCTACGCCTTTTTCCATGAGGAGTCCACTCAAGCACGCTGATCTCTTCTCTCTCTCTCTCTCTCCAAGCAAGAGTTGATGCATTATCAGTCTATGAGAGCACGCCCAATTGTTATGTCCCCTACGAAATTCTCATTGCTTAAGAGGGATATTCACACTTGACTTCAACCCGAGTAAAAGAAGCTCTTCCAGGTCAAAATTCAAGCAACCAAACAATTATGTTTTTCCCTTCCATTAGTTCCAGCATGCATAATAAGAGCCTTGAACTTTGATGGCCTGCTGTTGGTATTTATACCCAGATAGAGCTTAAAATATGTTTCAAGGAGGCCAGTCAAGTGAGCACAATATCTTCGAGCCGTGGATTGTAGCTCAACCTGGGAATAATTAGCTGAGGTGGGTGACTTGTAACTTTTCTTAATGCCGTTATACTACATGCTTCAAATCATGCTTTCTAGTCAATTACCTTCCTTTGCTGGTTGAAGTTTGACATCTATATTGATAAGCTCTGGCTAGACCTATATATAGGACTGGGAATCACCATTTTCATTGATAGCTTCTGGCTTCATGTTACAGCATGCAAACTTCTTGCACAGGTATGTATTGGGACAAAAGATATAACAGGAGTGTCACAGGATTTGTCATTGTTACTGTGTATAGATGAACTCGAAGTAACAACCATCCCTTTTTATACTACTGTGTGCTGAATTTACATGATCGAATCAGCTCATTCGGTTTCCTTGTGTATCTCAACTGTCTTTGTTGTTGCGAACATTTAATTATTGACTGGATGGCTTCTATAGTCAATTACAAGATGGTTGAGTACGTACTGAACACAAATTTCTTTCATGGCACCCATCTCGCACCATATATATATATATATTCATTCTCGGAGTTCACTACTCTTCATAGACACTTCCTTTTGCGCATGCAGTGCATTTATCCCCCAACTTGGAGCACTTTTTGTCGCATGGTTCAGTTTCTGAGAGACAAATTCTTACAGTAGAATTGCTGTATCTCTAAAAGAAGAAAAGCCAACCATTGAATTCTGTGGCACGTCTGCCTATTTCGGAACTTAAATTTGTCATTCTATTTTTTGGATGTATGAATTGAATCAATGTCTCCAAATAGTCTCTCTCGCAACAGCAAAACCTCTCTGCTGCGCATGCAGGATGAGTGATTCTGTACCGTCTTGCCGGGCAAGATATGGCTATCCTTAGCTAGAGTGTTGCTACAGAATCTGTCGGTAATTTCTGGAATCTACTTGATCATGACATGGTTTCTCAATCATCTTCTAATTACGTCCTGCCTCCTGTTCACACTCCAATAATCCAATGTAAAACGTCATGACCCTCCTAGATTAATTAATTTCGTGAGGACATTTGATACAACTCAACCACTGCTAAGGCTCTTTATTTATAGCATATATATATAGTGGCAGGATCGATTGATCTTTGAAGTAATTTTTCAGGAAGGAAGTGTAACGCTCCGTCGGTTAGGGAATATTACTTTTATGCGTAAAAGTAAAAGTAGAGAAAATTAGTGATATTTTAGAGATAAAAATCAGTAAATATAAAATAAGTAATCTTTGATAGCATAAACTAAGTTCAAAACTTCAAAATAGTCAAATAATAACACTTTGTTTAAAACTCTTCAAAGTCGGAAAATATCAAAACCGGATATTTAGTCTAATTGTAATTCTCTGTCTTCCATCAGCTACCCACTCATGTGTCATTTAAGCAAAACTCTCGGCATGTTCCTAAATATCATCTGAAAAAATAAGAGACGAGTTCAAAAATTCCATAAGTAAAGTTATTATACTATGGTGCATTTCATGAGCCACATTTAAGTAGTAAAAAGCAATAGAAAACAATAAAAGTACCTAATCCAAATAAAAAATAACTGTAAAACATCTTTCATCTGTACATTGCAATTCTATATATAAAAATTTCCTTTGGCTATAACTCTGGATCACGTTTACCTCCGTCACAAGGTTGTGCAGCCTGAAAACTCCTTGAAACTTAGCCAAATGCCAACCAATTAACTATGTCATATTCTAGGTAGAATTTCGCCTATTAATTAAGATTTGGCACATTACCAGCTGTGCACTCATAAAGAACCTGCTACATAAGTCATATTGTTTTCAAGACGGGTACACTCAATATAGATGCAATTAATACCAATTATATTGTAGCTTTGAACTCTGAACCTCTAGATTTGAAAATATCATACATATAATAGAATAATCATCCACAGAATATTACATCATTTTTTACCATGCACATAACCATCTACATTTATAATTAAGAAGTACACCTTATAATTAATGAGAGCACCATTCCCCTTCTGACTGACGTAGCAGATTTTGTTTTTTTCCCGGGGGGGGGGGGGGGGTAAGTAGTCACGTAGCAGATTATACCGATTAGCAGAAGAGGAAATCTACTCTTAATTTACTAACTTCGACTAAAAAATAAAAGACAAATAGAACTTTCTCCTTAATTAACAAGGTAAAATTTGGTCTTGTTCTTAATATATATAAAACAATTTACCCCACCCCTCAAAAATAAAACCTGATAATTATATATTGAGGCTTTGACTAGCTACCGATGCTACGTAGTTGTCGGTTCCAACTTATAAAACTTGATTGAAAGAGCATGGAACATGCAGCACAAGGGGCGGAAAAAAAGAAATAGAAACCTGTGGTCACCTCAAATCCGGTATTTGTAATAGTTGGCTTAGTACTCTCGGGACCTCTCATTTCCCCTTGGATCCTCCTTATTCATTCCGATATGAGTGAATCTACTTTTAATAAAAAAAACTCGTAATCCTTTTTTAATGCTTCTTCGTGTAGAAAGAGATCGCATATGTGTATTTGCATTAGAACAAGGGTTACATATATAATAGATCTCTTCCCATGCAAATTAAAGTGTAATAAGGAACGTGCAATATTACATCAACATTTGGTAGATATATAGTTCCAACAACTACCTCTCGGACATAAAGTTCAGGTAGAGGCAGTACTGATTTATTTGGTAGTAGGTATCTCTGGTCTGCCTAATTGCCCAGTATCAATCGACACAAAGGGCTCCAAAGTTCAATATCTAAAGCAACACCATTTAGTTTTATTATGTACAGCAACCTGGATCGATCAATACCTCTTTCCTTTCAAGTTATACTTCTATAATTAGTATGCATCTTCTAATTCGATCTTATCGTATTTTTTTCACTTCCACAGATCAATTTGGCAACTGGAGGCGGATGTTGAGCCAAAATCCTCAGCAATTTCTGGCCTTTTCGATTCAGTACTGGCCAACATATTCATATGTTCTGCCATATGAAAGACGGCTGCATTGGAATAACTCGTCTCCTTGGAAGCATCTAATTGGTCGTGGCTGAGCTGAGATGCCACAAATTTGTCAAGAACTCGCCAATCAGTCGCCTGATCCACTGCTTGCTCGTTATTACAGTAAAATGAATTCATGTTTTGCAGATGGCCTTGTTGCATATGTTCTTCCTGCGTTAGGGTTGAGGACTGCAAAGCGCTTCCAGTACTGTTCCTATCAAAGCCATAGGGGACTATTGAGTTACAACTTACACTGGTGGCTGACTGTGGAACTTTGGGGCTTTCTAATTGAGGGAGTTGAAGGAAAGGATTATGCGGCATATTGTACTGCAATTCAGGCTCTTGCTTGCAGTGGTAGTGGTGGTGTCGGGATGCAAAAGGGTAAGAAACTCGCCTTGGGGAATCAAGTTCAGGCATGAAGGAGACTTGGCCATCATACCAATTAATACATGGTGACTCATACTCGTCCACTTTCCGCATTGCTGCCATTCGCTTCTTGAACACTCTACATACAGCCCATCCTTCTTCCTGGTGAAGTCACAATGATTGCATCATTTATTAATTTAGAAATAATATGAGTCTCTCAGGCAAAAGAGCTAGCGTATCAGTGCTTTGGGAAGCAAATACATGTGAAAATGGCAGCTTAGTAATGAAAGCCGTAAAATTCCAGAGACACATGCAATAATATTATTTGGCCTCAATTTCATGTGAAATTGAATGTCGAACCAATAGCATGTAGTTTTCGGAAGTACTTCATATCCATATGGTGAGGGTACCTGTTACGTATTCATCTTTCATTATAGTATAATTTTCTTATTCCCGTGATATATATGAATCAGTTATATGCATGTTGGACACAGTTTATGCACCTAAAGAAAAGGAAAATTTTATATGAAGACGTGTAATTATGGAGGTCACATGAAAAAACTACACTTGTAGTCTTCAAGAACCTTAACATCGTCATGGTGTAACGATCATGGTATTTCTGTAGAATTTCTAGGGCCTAAATTAACAAGTAAAGGTCAAATATTCACGATTAACATCAGCTCTAATTGCTTTCATATAGAGTTGGCATGTAACATTTAAATGACACGCAGCCTTTCATGTTAGCTAGCATCTAAAGTCTATATCAATAGATGTTGGTTCGACTTGGAAACAAAGGTTTTACTTTTCCCAACTCTTCTATGGGTGGACTCAGAAGCTAAATGTTCAGGTGCCCTGGGAAGTACAGATGGTTGGCGTAAGACTCGGTGCTATACAATCTCATTTTCAAGAGGGGGTTTATCTTAGACAAAATGAGTAAATAAACCAATTCAATGTCAGTTCGAGACGTAGAAAAGTAACTTAAGACTTGCCTGAGGAGTTCCGTTTTCATTTGTTTCTAGTCGATACTCATGCATGATCCAATCAGATTTTTGTCCATTAGGGGCACGGCCTTTATAGAAGACTAGAGTCTTTCTCATTCCAACTAGGCTATGCCTAGAGTAAATAGCCTTGTCTCTTCCAGTAGCTTTCCAGAATCCTGCTTTTGTAGCTCTATTAGTGCGAGTTCCAGTTGGATACTTCTTATCTTTGTGGCTAAAGAAGTACCATTCATTTTGCTCTTCAGTTCCAAGTTTGCACAATTCTGTCCAAATTAGCAAAAACTGTCAATATGAATTGCTGGCGTAATAAGCTAAATTGTATGTCTTAAAAAAAAAACTCCGTACAAACTTTGAATCGGCCCCACCATCAGAAGATTAATGCAGTACCTTGAAGATCCCACGGTTCAATTTTGTAAAGATCAACATCTTTGATGACATCTAGATCAATCCTTTTAGAAGCAACCTTTTTTCTGAGGTAATAATCAACGAGTTCTTCATCTGTAGGATGGAATCTAAAGCCCGGGGGAACATGTGAGAAGGTATTCATATTCTCCCAAGAACTTGGAACCTGCATTTATGTCAAAAGCTATATATCAGCTGTATGACCTCTGTTATACACAAATGTAAAAGATGGATGATCACACTATATATTATGAACACTGTGGACAATCAGAATTAGAAATCCTAGGTGTAGGAACAATATTATCAGAAACAGCACTAAATTAATCTCACTTAATATGCTAAGAAATTAATGGAGAAGCTACAATTGCACTGAACTTTAAAGCTTCAATCGTTTTGTGAGAGGAAAAGGTGCGTGGAAGACGTTGATGGAGTGCATGCATCAAGCATTGAAGAAAATTAATGTAGCCCTAAAGCTGATTGCCCTTTTGGATATAAGGAAACTTGAACAGATCAGGCACTCTTTAGGATAATGACTTGAACGCTATACATTGAACTATGACGCAATAAATAAATAAAGAATGTTTTGGATTACGTACGAGAACATTGTATATATATATATATATATATATATATATATATATATATATATATATATATATATATATATATATCTAAAGAGCCCACCATGGTGACTGTTAATTTCATTTATCAATCCAAATTCACCATTTCACCTCCTTTCTCAATGATGAAAGAGTACTACAACTTCATTTATAGTATGTCTCCTTGTCCATGCATGCATTCGACAGATGATTAACCATACAAGCACTTGGTATAAATTAATTACCACAAATCCATAGTATTAGCTCACTTGACCAAGTATACACACAAGAACTAGCAAGTTATCACTGTACGTAATTGCTATATCTGAATGAAGACTAAGGTTCTGTACGTACTTTGTAATTACTGAAGGTAATAATTTCTCAGAAAAACAAATCAGGTAAAAATTGTACTTGCTTTTACTTCAAGCATAAATATATACGCTCACATAAATCCACAGACACGCATTCAACTTTTGATATGCGGATCGGTCAAGAAATAACAAGCTTGTACAAGGTGGATACAACAAACGTCTTTCTTTAAATAAATTAGTAGATAAGATGAAACTGAGTGATCTCGAATACATCTTTGCAATTCAGTTGGATAATATAAATGGAGAATAACTTAGATCTAAAAAGGCATTAAAGGAAATAATAAAATGCAGGAAATCAAACATCATGCTCTCGCAATTCTTCTACACGGTCATGCTCTAGTGCTGGATAATTTGAAGCAAGTAGCTAGACCCATATTTTTTTCACAACTATGGCATGAATCAAGAGGATGAAATTGTGGACATATATTGTAAGATCTAACTAATTATGTATAACAAATCTAAAACTAGAAGTAGAAAGACATAAGTTTAGAGACTGAGACAGAGCCACTTTTAGCAATTTGCATCTAGAGATGTCAAAAGAAATTAAGTACTGGATAAACTTGTGTCAACAGCATCATCAAATCTCAAAACTGAAACACGAGGAATCAAACTTAAACCGTTCCAAGTACTCCAGCTGAAGAAGCCCATATATGTTGAAAAGTTAGTTAGCCATTGCAAAGTTAATTAAAAAAAAACCTTCTACTGATCTCTTTAACATACCATATGAAATGATCATTCAAAAACATTCGTATAAAAGGATCCGAATGAACCACAAAAAGAGAGCCCAGACAAAGAAGAAAAGGAAGAGGAAGAAGAAGCTACGACAGCAACCTTGGTAATCTTCCACAGCACTCCCAATCAAATCTGCAACCTCCTTCGATCTGGTTGAACCAACCTCGTATTCACCAATCAGCTTAAAGCAAAAATACTTTAAGATGGCTTTCGTCACACTTTTAAACTTTTACAAGCACACTGGACCAGACAAAAAATACACGGAAAGATAGGAACGAGAAAATACAAACAAGAAAGATAGCAGCATAAAAGTGATCCTTGGGAATTGAACTCAACTCTGACTGTTGTACCCTCAAAGAACTGTCTAGTAGCTGTCCAGAGAGAGATCAGATCCCGAGGAATGGAAAAGAAACAAAGAGAAAGGGAAAACGAAAGGCATGTGGAATGGAAAGACAGAGAAGAAATAGGGTTAAATAGGAAGCAAAGACAAAATGGAAAACAAACACATGCCCTTTTAATCCATTCCTCTCACAGTTTATCTATCCTTATCTTTAAAGGGGGAGCTTGATTGATGCAAAAGCTTCGATCGAAAAAAGGGAGGCGCTAAAATGGCTCAAGAAAGAGAGAAATAGAATGTCAGCTTAGAGAGATTTAATGAGAGAGAGAGAGAGAGATGACAACCTCCAGCACCTCCCACCAGCAACTGATAATGACCAGAAAAGAATGTTCTGCTCTTTGAGGTTGCCAAAGAGAGAGAGAAGGTGGTGAATGTAAGAAGACCAAACGGTAAGGATGAGTTGGGGTACTTAAAAGGACTTGACACGGCCAAAAAGTGTCTTAATTAAAGAGCTTAATCGACATTTATGTATCGCGGTGATGATGATAGGTAATCATACGCGTGATATCTTGTTGGTGACCTTGAGGTGAACATCCCCAGCCAAAAGTTACACCCTCTGATCTCTCGATCACCTTTTTTTACTATTGTTTTTTTCCCACTTGGATTTACACCGCGTGTTGTACACGTTCAGATTCATAGCGATGGGGTTAGAACCCTTCTAGATGATCCTTATTCTTCTTTTTATTTTGTCGTTTAACAAGGTTCTAATTGCTTTGTAAAAAAGAAGAAGAAGAAGAAAGGAGTAGATTAAGGAGAAAACTGGACAAAGGAACACGTAGGAATAATACATATTTGGGTAAATAAATCATATTCTTGTAGCATGAAGTACTACCCTTTCTTACTTGCATCTATAAGCTAGCTTTAACTTGGTGCAACCCGCAAGCCATTTTGAACTTTCAGTATCAGAGAGGTTTGAAACTTTGCTTTCCTTCATAAGTACCCTCTTGCATAATTTTCTTTTCAGACCATCTGACAGATTTTGTTCATGCTACGAGGAACTGCTTCATATTAATTCATGAGGAGTCATTAGTTCATGAAGGTGGTGATGTGAGCGTTACATTATATTAAAGTTGGTAAGTTTACGAGGTTGGGTTCAACCGGATCGAAGGAGGTTGATAAGTTTTTGTTAGTGATGTGAGCGTTACATTATGATCCTAAATATGGAATGGTAATTTTTCACAAGAGTTTCAAAGGGTTAAAATTATTCTGAATATAGAAGCTCTTATACGTTTCATACAATGATATTATAGCATCACCTATCATGTTAGTAATTGATAATTACGCCACTTAATTATCATGCACTTACCCCTGCAATTAGGATCATCATCAGCCTTAATACCTCCTACAAATTGAATCCTAAATTAACCTGCTTCCCTAATTATAAACTCGCTAGCTTGATTTTCTGAAATCTTCGTGTCACTGTTCATTTGCCTTAGAACAAGATGATTGCCCTAAACTTGTATTTATTATTTTGTCCCCAAACTATAATCAAGACGAAGCGCGTGGTTTTAGTGCGCAGTAGAAATATCTTCAATACTGTAAGTGTTACGAGACCTACCCCGCTTCCTTAACCGTGTTGGTTTTGCAGCACAAAGTCGCTAGCATTGCTGAGTTGGCCAAGACATTGCCCACCTTTACGCTCCGTCCCAAACACTGTACGTACCTCGCCCACAGACTGAAAAATTAAGGTAGAGCTATAGCTCGAGCCCACTAAATTGCAACTAATTAATAATGTAGTTCTGAAATTTGCCTTTTTAAGGTTTGAGCAGTAAAATATTGCCTAAATTATTATCCAGGCCCTCACCTGCAAATGCACTCGGTCTCTGGTTGGTTGGTCCGCAATTTTATATAATTTCATTTGTTCTGTATTTTATGATGTTCCCAAACGAGAGGGGACCCTTATAAACCGACCCCTAGACAATACGATTGGGACACTTCTCCAAATACGTCTTAATTTAAGGAAAGATAAAATACACACAGAGAGAGCCAATCAGCTTTGGCTGAGCTGTTAAGCCAAGCCAACGATGGAGCCACGTGAGAGTGCGGCAGAAGGTCTGTTTTCTCTGCCTATTGTGGTGGAGACCGGGCCCCACCGAACGGAATGATGTCCGGGACTGAGTACGTGGCGGCCAATGGTCCGGCGTGGGCTAGCCCACGATCATTAGGCTCACCATTTGGGTGCAGGCCGGTTGTGAAAGTGGGACCCACCCCGTTATTCCGTTTCGGGTCCCAACAGCCCCCTTCCCCCTGCCATGCCCTGCCCTTTTTTGCCAGAGAAGCTGATGGCTTGTGTGATTGCCACTTGTAGCTATGCATTTGGTGCTTGTGCGTGCCGGCAAGTTAAGCCACCTGCACTGTGACTTATCCGTTGTATCGGGCCGATTCGTCGCCTAGGGTTAAGGACTTCCAAGAGTAAAGGGTGTGATAAAAGGTTAGAAACTATATACAAATATATCTGATTACTTGTGCTCTATTGCAACAAGTAAAGAAGTAAAGCAAAAGTCTCACACGTGATACAAGTGTCACCTTGTCCCCACCATGCTGGCATGGAAATGGAACACATCTATCGACCTCAACTTAATTATACTTCTATTTATGTCTCTGCAAGTAGGTTTTTTGGTTTATTTACACCTCATTGAGAGGAGGTTCATCCATGGAAGACAGTTTTTTTTTTGAGATACACCCTATTGAAGGAGGATTCTTTTGGTTGAGATACACGCCATTGAAGGGGAGTTACACCTATTTGTGAGGCATTTTGTTCTAGTTCTGAGTCTCTCTTCCATGTGAGGCTTTATGTTTCTTCTTCTTTTTTTTACCTGAATTAGGCTTCTTTCAATATATTTACTAGTTATGAGTTATTGAAAAATCTTATTCCCTAAACAGTACCATATTAACAAGGATTTGAAAGTCTTTCTTAACAAAGACAATTTCATAAAGAAACAACATACATTTCAATGGACAATTTGATATCATCAGAATAAACATATATATTATTTTTAAAAAAACAGTTAGAACTATAAGTTGCAATGAACTCAACCTAATTTAATTCTGAAACTAGTTGCATCAACTTCTTACTGTTGACATCATTAAAAGCACAAGTATATATTCTAAAATTTGTCTTGGAGCATTGCTTTGTCAACAAACTTTCTTTTTGTTTTGTTAGACATCAATGAGCATAAAAAGCTTTGGAATTAACAATGACTGTGACCGGCGCAAGTGGTGACCTGAGACTCAACAACTGGTGGGGTCGCTTTTTAATCATTGCTGAAGTAGACCCATAATTGTTTCGGTTCCCCACGGTTAACCGGGATTATCCGAGGGTGGGCGAGTACTAGGAAGTAGGTCCTGTTAAATTTGGAAATGTACTCTTCTCCCCACTGATCTCTCAAGCCCTAGCCATGATCGCATGCGGATGAATGACTTACCCCGCAATCCCTTATCTTGATTGATACTTCTATGTGCTTATTAGGAATGTGCAAGTCCGGTGACCGTGGCGGTTGCGGTGACAGTAGCAGTTAGAGCAATAATCGTCAATAACTTACTGCTATCACCACCGACCATAGCAAAAACCGATCACATGTATGCGATGTTAGTTTTAGCAGTAGCGGCTGTTAGATACCAAATTTTTTATCGAGCCATTTCTTAAGTGTTTTACATGTTTAGTCCAATTGAGTTTTTCTATTTATATCACACATGATTTAAGCTCATACCGAGCTTATTTTTAGTCAAGTTAGTAAAAATTTAGTTTTAATGTATTTTTTATGTCACTCAGCACATTACGAAAATGATATATCCACGAAAGTTTTAGTAAAATTTGTTTTAGTATTTTTTTTGTTTTGGGCCTATTTATTATCAAATTAATAAGTATTTTTGAGCCAAATTAAATCTATCCAATAAACTACAAAAATAAAAATAGAAAGCTAAAGGACATCTTAAAAGATAGCATGATCAATCTAAACCAACAAACTCCAAAATCAATAATCTAAATTATTTTTTTAAAAAAATCTCGATTTTAGCCATACCTGCCAAAGCATCAATGATATCCTCGAAAATCAGAAAAATACCCGCAAACAAACATTTTGGGCTACTGTCACCACTAATGCCCGTGCAATCTCGAGCAGGAGTGACACCAATATTGTAGTGTTAGTCCGTGATTATGAAGGCCTCCTACACCACCCCAATTATATGAGGAAGGGATAATGTAGAATATGGGAACATATTAACGGCGCCCAACCCAAAATTTAACAAAAGAAATATATATGGCAGCTAATTAAAGCTTGCGAATTTGAGAATAAATTCGTTCAGATCAAAAGATAATTAGATGAATAAGATGCAAATTAAGATTCGTACCTGCGAATGGACTGCAATGAGCTAGCTATATATATAAATAGTGTGAAAGAAGGAATGTCCGCTAAGATATTGTACGACGTATGAGTTGCATCGAAATTTATTTTGTAGGGTGGAGCAACTAGAATTCATATATACTTGGCAACGGGTCATCGTACGCGTACATATAATGACGTGACAAAAAGAGTCTATTCATCAACTTACCAAAAAAATAATAATTACAATAGTGGTCTGATCGGAATATATAAGATATTGACATTATATATGTGAGGGACAGGGTACGGTGGACTAAAACTCCTCGCCACCCGGTCTACCCAGAATGGGTTATGATTTAAACAACTACACTAGCTAGCCCTGAAACCATATTCCATGTAAAAAGAACATGGACGGGACAGGCCGTATGAGGCCTTTTGATCCACGCCACTGTAATCATCGCTAGATGTAATCAAATTTCTAAAAATAGGCTCCTGTACTCGTACCCTCAAATGACATATACCACAAGCGGGTGAGAAAGATATAGAATACCTCTGGAAGAGATAACTAGATTAATTTGGTATATTATTAAGTTGTGGCCTTCTGAAGTACTCATGTAATCTGTGCATTGGGTTTCTCAATTATTATCACTCTTATAGAGTTACTTGGGTATATTATAAGTTAGCTAATTAAACAGTCATGGGTTTTTACCTTTGGATCTGACCAAAGAGGAAAATCAAAAGAACATACACAAAAAAAACAGCTAACCTTTAACCCATCTAGGTTTGAAGAGTATTAACCCACAGAGACAAAGCAAAAGAAAGTGGTTAGGAATGTTACGTACAGTTGATTCCAGTTTATAAGTGCATGCACAATAACACGCGGCAGACAAGTATTAATTTATAGGATCAATTCATACCAGATGTTACAATCACTGTCCCAAAATCATGATTAGAGGTCCAGAGGACCTAATATAATCTGCGTACATTGCAGGGTCCTAATATTTCAGCACGTGCTACCAAGACATCAGACATTAACCTTCTATTTGTTGCAGCAAGAGAAAAGCTTTTGCTCACCTCGCACCTCTAAGACTGCTTCCAAAACCTTCATTCTGTATCGTTCATTTTCATTTTTGGTGTTTAACCTCATGAATCTCGTGTGCATGATGCATGCATGGTGTTTAGAAAGTTTTCGACCTTGTCTTCTGCTTTATTTTTTGTTGAAACATGCATGCTCCAGTACGGCACTTTGAAGGCTAGCTTCTTATTCACTCTGCCATGGTAATCCTCTTTCCCACTTTGGATACAGGAATTTTAGCAGAAAACTGCAGTATATATATATTTCATGATGACTAGATGGTTAAGAAATATCATCCTTTTCTATCATGTCTTAACGACGTCATTCTAGATTTCCCCTCCTCTCATTTATTGAGTTCCCAAAGAATTGTGCTAACTTTCAGAAGACTAATTTGGAAAACACCACTGCTTTTATGATAATCCCGAAGTATATATATACGGACGTGTATCCATTAAGTATATGCACCTATTACTTAGGTAGGAATTAGACAATTTCTACAGCTAGCTAGGTTAGGTTTATATATATATCATATTGAGGAAGCAAACAATTGAAGATGAATACTTTTCTTTAAGAACTTGATGGTCATGATTAATCTGGGCAGCAATAATCAAATTCCACGGTTTTAATGCTCATTATTTAAATTATCACCAAACTGGACCACAGAGATCAATGCATAGGATGAGAGAAAGTTTTATATTTAATTAACTACAAGCAATACGTTCTAATGTAGGATTATTTCGTTAAAAAAATTGGAAGAATGATCAAGTGCTAATCAAAACTCTTGAATTTAAGCCTCGAACACACCCCAACTGTAAACAGAAATCTTACTAGAACATAATCACCTTGAATTTTAGAGCAAGATTTGACAGTATAATCTGGGGTTAAACACCTTATTGCCACTGTTACTACTTTTGTCTATTTGTGGTGATTGGACATGACAATAAGATCTTACCAGCTCGATCGATCATGAGAAAGTTATCTTGATACAAGTCTTAACGTACGCTAAAATATGTTATTGGCGTCACATGACGTAGTATTTCAAGTCAAGTAATCAAAGCAGCAATTTCACTAGAAAAAATCTAATTATAATATTCCAATACGCAACAGAATCTAATTGTTCTCCCGACATGAATTTCTATTTCCGGAAATTCTAATATTTTGATAGTTGATACCCGACATCCGACCCCTATATTGTTGCGGCCAAATGGCATAAATAATAAATAATTTATGTATTTGATGATGAAAAGTATATATTCTTCGATTTCAGTGTTTGACTGTTGACTTTGTTAGTCAACTGTTTGGCACAAAAACACATGCCCTCAGTAGCATCATGTACAGTTTGTTTGCTCAAGGCGTGATGAGTAATTGTCACAATTTTGATGTCCTTTTACGAATAATTATGTCGAATGCAAACAAATGAATTAATAACCAAAAATAATGTCGATAGCAAAAAAAGGCTATGATTGCATTTTGGTTTGTATGTCCCATTCAGAATAATAATGCCAATTATGCCAATAGTAATAAGATTAGGAAATGAGAACAAATAAAGGGGTGAGTGGAATTCTGAATGATTACCATCATGTGATTTTATCAGATCCACAAACTTCAACAGCAGAATATTGGGACGATCTGGGGCGAAAGTGAAATATATATATATATTTGGGCATCAGCTTGGCCCTCTTGGGGGCAGACCTAAGAGAATCGACATAGGTAGTACAATGATGGTTGCCTTAGGTATGTTTGTTTGGAGTAAAATTGTAAGATTTTAATAGAATTTTGAATATTTAGATGATTTTAGAGTAATATTGATATGCATGCAAAAGTTATTGAATTGTATTGATGTGTATAAAAAAATAATGTTGGTTTGTATTGAAATGCGTGTTTTTGTAATTTTGAGATGGTAAATGTAAAAAGTATATAAGATGCAAATTCTAAAAAAAAGTGGGAACCAAACATGCCTTTAGTGTATGAATCCTCATGTGCGGACTGCCCTGGAATGGGCAAAAAAACAATATTAATTGGAGAGCCAAATTTGGATAAAGTCGCATACAATATCAAAGAATTTGCATTGACTGAAACAATGTCTGATTAATAAGCTGATCTTGGATTTTTTTCCACAACTTCGTTGGTTTGATGCATGCAGTCATAATGTCTAAGAGCAATAAAGCCATACAAGTTTTAGCTCGAATTGAGCAATATCTTGTTAAACAATGAAGTCCGGGTCTCAATGGATAGTATTAGAATCAACAGCCAATCTCAAGTAGTGTAGGACTGGACCCATGCCACCTCGTGAACGATGAGCTCGAAGTAGACTGCATATTGTGCAGATTTCAAAATATGAAACTATGAAGCTTATTGCAAATAAAAAAATGCTCTGGAGTTCCATGATTTTACAGATTTCGCAGGAGGTGGATTATGCATGAATCAGAGGACAACTACTTTTTCCATTGGACTACTTTTTCTTCGAGAGAGTTGAAAAACGTAGCAGATAAGCACTGTTTGCAACGCATTACATTTAGGCTGTCCTTCACTTTCTTAAAAGTTCATCTAGATATTATCAGGCAACAATATAATATAGTAAGGTGGTCCTGAATGGCGAGGCGGCAGCAGGCATGCAAAGAGGTAGGTGTTTCTGATTCTCTCTAGAAAAGTTTGGTTGCCATGTCTATTAATGCTTTTTCCCAACCCCCTATAGAAGCATACCTGGCCGGGAAACATTGGCCATCTCCAATCTAACCCGCTTTTACAGGTAGAGAGAGAGAGAGAACTCTAACTATTGAGCCTTAGTCGGGCTACCAAATATGTTCATCATAGAGAATAAAAAAGTTATTCTTGTCCACAGTTGCAGTTGCAGAGGATGAGGAAGCAATCCTCCTATGGATTATATAGTGGGACGGACTTCCACAACATAAGGTCATCATTCATCAATATAGCTGGTTCCTATAGAACCCAATGCGCCCAAATTAAATGCCTTCACATTCTGAGCCAAAAGGGGTTTCGGGCCAAGGAAACGCTGCCTACCCTTCTGGACAGATCAACTCAAACATCATATAGTTTACAGCCTTAAAGAGCGACCTACGCCCTTCTGTGTTCTCATTTTGTCTAGCCTTTGATACTTAGCATTAATTTTCCCGTTGTGGTGTCAATTAATGTAACTTAATGACGGACATATCTGAGGTACTGAAACTGGAGTTCAAACTGAAAATACCTAAACATTTTTAGAAAGATTGCTGATTTTGTTCTTTTTTTTTTTATATAAATCTAATTCTGATCTTATTTATGTAAATTTCATATTTAAGTGCGACAAAAAAGTGAAGTCTCTGCTCGCAAGTTAAGCCACTTTACAATTGGGAGTATAGATGGCATAACCTCCATTTATTACGAGAGGAACAAAAAAATTTAGCAAGGGTCGGCAGGTTCCATTGCCAACCATGCTCAGCAGGCTGGACTTACTTTTGGAAGCCCAAAGGCTGTAGTATCAGGAGGCCAAGATTATCAACTTTGGTCTCGGACTCTCAGCAAGAGTAAATCCAAATCCCAACTTTAATACGGGCTGAAGCCGACGAGATAGTGGATCGTCAACCCTTGGATTACATTTCCGGTTTTAAATTGGAATGGACTTGGGCTCTTTGGTCACCAGCTTGGACCTACCTTTGCTTTCTCCCATGATAACGATATTCCCGATCGACTTCTTTCCTCTGAATACGTAATCTTAGTTACAACAAGAGAAGATTGGATATTATTATAAGATATTAACAGTAGGTTTAAGCTTTTAGTTTGAAATTATTTTACTATATTTGTTGGACTTTAAGGATAAATCAATATTACTGGGAGATCGTCGGTAAGCTGATGGGATAAAAAATAGCGCCAATAAACGATGAAAAGGATTAAGCCTCAAAAGGCAAAACAAGAAACTCTTAACAAATTAAGTAGATGTCAGCAACCAATTTAAGATAGAGCCTTACCCTTTTTTTCTTCTTCTTAGAATTAAAGTCATACACTTGAGAAGAATAACAAATTGAATATATATATATAATAGTGTTAAATATAATGGAATGTGATCGTCGTTCCCTTTCATGTCCTTTGCTAGACTGCATTTGGTGCTTACTCTGTATGAAGACGTCCTGTAATTAATTAGCTGTAAAGGAAATCAGCGTTCTCGATCCTCGTTAACATGAACTATAATGGTGGCTCTTGCGTTCGCCCACTTGTTACTGCCTCCAACCGACATCGAGTGACATATATAAGCATAGCCTCAAGTATATACTAAATTGGCCTTTTCTTTCTAATTTCTATATCAGCGATCGATGATGATAATGTAGTAAATATATATAAACAGTGCGTACGGACACATGCTCAGTAATATTTCTCTGCAGCATTTTGTGTCTACGTTGAAAGACACAACAAAGAAAATGTTTATTTTCGAGGAGACAGCTCATTCAAAGTCACAACATCAGGTATATATATAAGGATTGATCATTAATCAAACAATGTTACCTATCAGCTTTTGTTGTCCGGCTAATCAATTAATATATACGAATATGTCGTCTTCCATCTAACAATGAAACAAAAATGTTCAATTGCTCCATGTGACAAGCAGACAAATTGTGGACTGGGGATTAGAATATACCTTATATTTTTTTTCTAAGCAAACATGAAAATTCATTTTACTGGAAACAGTACAACAATATTTAGTACAAATAAGCCTCTAAGACTTGATACAACGAACAGGGGCAGAAAGCCCATAACCGCCATACTAAAGGCCTGAAGGGTTAGATATCCAACATGGACCAAAAGGCCCATAAGTTTTAAACAAGTCCAAAGACCCAAAGTAAATTTCGCTAGCGGAGAGAGCGAATGACAAAGTCCCCAAAGACTCATCCATAACAGCACGGTCACAACGAGGGAAAGCACGAAAAGCCCAAAATTGTCAATCATCCGGAGAAACTAACAACCAACAAGTGCTTGTCTGCAGGGAGACGCCTCGACAGTAAGGATTCCACGAGATCATTCCCACAAAAGTCCAGAAAAATGAAATTATTAGAGACAACAAGAAAAAGCAAAACGCAACCAAAGAACCCAATGGACTGCCAGCCAAAACAAAGAGCCGAAGAAAACCACAAACAACTCAAACAGAGCATAAAAAGGGCGTGCGCGTGGGGTGTCATGCGCCGCCTCACCAGCGCCAGAGAGACGTGCAAAGGATCGCCTGGAGTTGAAGAACTTTGCTGTGTTGAGCGTGACTGCCAAAAAAACCTCAAAACCATATAGATCTAGCCATGAAAATAGACAAAACGAATGAGCCCATAACTGCGGCACTGAAGGGGAGAAGAGAAAAGGCAGTCAAAGGGGGACAGAAAGGGAAGAGGGGGGAGAGGGAGAGACGGGAGGAGCCCGTCGCCGAAAGCTGCTAGAGAAAACGGTAGAGAGGATGAAGGGTCTAGAGAGAGGGCAGCGCCTCTCTCTAGAAAACGCGAACATACCTTTTATATAATGAATGCAACCTCGTTAAAGTTTGTCTACGAAACTTGTCGGTGCTATATATAGGCATCACAAGGTTCGGTTCATTAGCAACAACAGGACACAAGAGTAGTTAGTCACCTCTCACCACGAGAGCTAGATAATTTTATGTTAGAAAGGATGGTACGTATATATATTTAAAACAAAATATTCTGTTGGGCGACTAAAGCATTAGCTTTTCGTGCAATGCAATCCGCCAAGGGCAGATCAATGCGTTGGCTGTAAACGGGATAAAATAAACAGAAAATGCTCTCAAGTTTGAGTTTATACGTTGAAATAGAGTGAAAAATATTCTTTGATCTCTTATTCAGTGACATATATATTCACATTGTTCAATGAAACTTTATATTGTTTCTTTTATTAATTTATTTTTCTCTGAGGTTATGAAAACTTGTCTTTTGAAATGGAGAACTTAATTGCATGAGAGAATGTAAACTAAAAGACCATCATGACTGGAATTAATGAATAATTAATATCTGATAAGTCAGTTCTGGGGACGGCGATTAATGCTCCTATCAGCCAAGCAAGTTCATGATCAATTCGATCAATCTGGACCGACGAGTTGCATGCCACTTTAGCCTGCCAATACAGGGGCTTAAATAATTAGTACTCTCTCGAACAAAACCAGACCGTTCTTTTTTTTCTAAGCAAAACCAGACTGTTCAAACGTCATAATTCCTCTTAAAGTTCGATTGTCCAATTAGTCAGCTCCTACTGCTATCAGCAACCTTTCAAAGCACAAGTGGCATTCCCCCGGACCCCCCCACGTCCACCATTTTTGTTTTTGTCTTTCCGTTTGACAAATTCCCGTTTGGTTGATACAATAAACTCGAACGGTGATCTGTTTATTTGCCCCCTCCCTCATGAAAGGGTCAGAAATGTCTACTTCTCAAGCATAAATATCTGACCTTAATTTCTTGATTTTGGAACGGCCAATATCAGAAAATTGTGAGGCCAACGTAAGCCGTGTAAACGTAAAGAAGAAAAACATATCTTTTTAGCCTAACAAAAACCACGTGTGTGGCTGAACTGGGAGTTCAAATTTCAATGCCTACGGGCCTCCAACTTTTACACGTTCTATCATCTATGGGGTCCTGCAGGATTCCAATGTGATCCGCAATTCAAAGATTGATTATCCGCCTAATTAAACACGTATTGTTAGCAAGATATTAGAAGAAATAACTCTCTGTTTGTCCTATTTTTCACTCGTGTTCTTACTGGATTAATAGTCTTCCGTACGGCGTACGTGCACTGTACTTTTACTTTTCTTTCTCATTAAGACAATCTCTTCTTTCTGCGAAATATGAGACTTTGGAAAATGGTGTTCTACTAATTTGTATCATTCCAGGACTAGTCTTCTTGAATCTGAACATATATAATTCAATGTTTTTTTATAAGCATATATAATTCAATGTTGAATCACCGCATATATAATATTTGCATATGCAGGCCGGATTCTGAACACTTATTCATAAGTCTTAAGTAAACTGAAGAGTCATCTATTTTTTTTTAAGTAACTAGGGAAATCTGAACACTTATTCATGTATACGAGTTTGGATAAACCCAATTCATTATTTGCACGAATTTGATTTAACTTCATGATGAATTAATGTCGAAGAGATTCACTGACTAGCTAGCCTCTTATTTAAATGGCATAATTTTTTGTATAAATTGTAATTTAAATCTCTAAATGTATACCTGACTCGTACTCTTGGAACTTCCGCTGCCACTTGAGCTACACGGTTGGGTTAGAAGTCATCTAAGTACTTCTGCAAAAAATCGATTAAATGGAGACGGTTGAGTTTTGTGACATTTGCAGTGAGAAGACCAATCGTACCATTTATGTACTTGACTCTTATGCCCGGATTTAGCTTGTACCTGAGGAATCTTTGGATAAATCTAAGGTTAATAAGGTCCCTGACTGAGGAAAAGCACCATAAAAAAATCTCTAAATTATTGATGATTTTTTATACGTCATGCTTCTATTTAAAAAGAGCCTATCAAATTCCACCATCCTTATCTAATTCGTCGACCAAGAAACCCTGGGAGCGCATTAATCTTTGCCAATCCCTGACCTCCTCCTATATCATTCTCTCTCTCTGCTACTTTCGTTTTTGTTCATTTTGTCTAATTTTTCGATCCCGGTCTCCAAATCTGAACCGGGCGATGACCATATCTTCCCCGCTACTTTCGTTTTTGTTTTTTGGCACTCCAAAAGTCCGATAAATTGCTCTCGGAAAAGTAGAGGAACCATCAGATAGGAACCTCATTCTCTTAGAATCTCACCACTGACACCTCCACCTTCTGAGCTATATAAGCCACAAAACTGACCCACTAAAAGCCTGAGTTCCAGAGTAGTCTCTAGCGATGTCTACGAATGATCGTCGTAACTGAAAATACAGAACCGTTTCTGAAAACCTCTACAAGAGCATACGCTTTTGATTATTACGGCTCTCGACTGACACATAGCTATAGCATGAGAAAAACCAGAGGCTTCAGGCTGCAGGGACGCAAGCTGGTGAAGATCTTCAAATGGATTATCCGACCCAGAAGAAACGTCACAAGATACCACCGGTTGGGCCATCCGACACGTACCAGAACCTTCAACCCCATGTCCAAAATCCTCAGTTTGGCACAGTGTCTTCAGCGTGGAGCAAAGAGACTCTGTTTTCCCAAGCCGCAGCCGGATTACATTCGGTTGGGTCAAGATCCGGTTGAAACAAGAAAGCCAGCCGGTGTACCAAAAGGGTACTTGGCCGTGTACGTTGGGGACTCAGACGATGACACGCAAAGGTACTTGGTGCCCGTGATATATTTCAATCACCCGCTGTTTGGGGAGCTGTTACAGGAAGCTGAGAAGGTATTCGGGTTCAATCATCCGGGCGGGATAACCATACCGTGTGGGGTTTCCGAGTTTGAGAAGGTGCAGACTAGAATTGCTTCAGGGGGAACACCCCAGCGCCGCTTGTCGTTGCCTCCTCTGCGATGGTGATACGAATCCACGTCTAGTAAATTAGTCACGATTGTTGAGCAAATGGTCGAACTCCAAGAACATGATTTTGATTTCGATGGAAATTGAAGTACTAGTTAATTTTTTGTGAATATTGAGGTGAAAATCTCTTCTCTCAGGCCAAACAATACTGAAGCTAGCGAGCTTTTCATTGGACTATGTTTCTTTTGCATAGTTTATTGGACACTTTTTTTTTTTGTCTCAGTCCTCGATTTTTGATTCCTGTTGTGGTGAAGAATCCAAATCCTATGACCCATTTGTCGTACCAGTCGATTCCCTGACAATCTGGTGGCAGCGCTACATCCATTACCCAGATTTCGTGAAGAACGAAGATGGATCACTTGTACCTATGAGCATATTTATGACTCTTCTTCTCTATTCATTAATTTGGTTAGCCTACACATTCTTCCTTCTCTGGCGTCGAGGCTCAGGCCTCACAGAGTTGGGGAAGTTCAAATCTCCCAAGTAAAAAACACATTAATGGAAAAAAAGTTGATCTCATAGGAAAGAGTCTGATTCTATCTTACGATTCATGAATTAAGAATTCTGGCAACAACAAGTTGTACTCGACATGATTTAGGAGTTAATGAAATATTTCACAAAATTATCAACTAATTAGAATGCTTCGTTATTAGACCAAAATATTTAATTAGTCAAATACATCATTATTATATACCTTTTCATTTTCATATGTATGGCGCATTTCAATCCTTATTTTTCAAGTTTTTAACATTTTTATTAATTAAATCAAAATATCTAAATAATAAGAAATTTACTCTTAACAGCAATATATGTTGTATATGTAAATCCTAGATGTGAAAATTTATAGAGTTCATTCATAAAAAAATAGAGATAAATATACTTTTCACTCATCAACTAACAGGTCTATTATATATTGTATCATAAACTACCAATTTTGATACATTGCACCCTCAAACTATCAATGTTACACACTTTGCACCATAAATATTCACTTTGATACATTACACTTTCCAACTATTAATATTAAACACTTTGCACCCTCCATTTGACAATAATACCTTCGATAAATTAATGAATTAACAACAATATCTTCATATATGTAAAATGTGTCAAATGCATTATTGTCATTTTAGTCTAAAAATTTGATAAAGGGTGCAAAGTGTCTAAGATTGATAGTTAAATGATGCAATGTGTCAAAACTGGTAGTTTATGGTGCAAAGTGCAGAACTTATAATAGTTTGTGGGTTAAAAATGTATTTTCCCCTAAAAAATATGAAAATAAAGGCTATATATGGAACATGTTCTTTTCTAAGTGAAATCCTTAATTCTTTTAGAGATAGGGGCGAGCAATGAGTTTACTTCGAGTATTTATGACCGGTAGCAACACATAACAAGCAAATGACACGAGACTCTTTCCCTAGAAGAAATCCTTCAATAATTGTTTTGAATCATCTCTAGATTGGTGGGATTCGTACGTAGTATTTATCTTACCTTATTTATGAAAGATATAGACAAATCAGATATTATTAATGGGCATATTATCAATCATTATCATGATTTGTAATTTCTTTCAAGAAAAAATGAGACCCAATTCTCAAATGATTTGACATATTAAAATATTGACACTACAATAAATAAGCGTTTTAGCACTAAAATGCACTCATTCTTAAAAATAGGAAAGTGGTCGTTAATCAATAATTGCAACAACAAAAAGTGGTTGAAGCTCCATCCAGGGGAAAAGAAAAACCCCTTTGAGATGGTCTTTAGCGATGATCACCAAAACACTCGTTGCTATAAATGCATTTTAGCGACCACATTTCAGTTGATAGAAGGCTCGTGCATTTATAGCAAATTTTTGGTATCCCACAATGGTAGGGGGACCAGTTAACCTGCATGGATTCCAATTCTTAGCCTTAATTTGATGCTTCTCTCGGTGAGGAGGAAAATTCCCCTTACTTCTCTTTTCTGATGACCAATTTGTCGCATTTACTTTGTCTTCACACATATAGACATCAATTTCTATCCGCCAAAATAAATTTAGTTTTTTCCGCGCGCTCACCGTCATGCTTGCGTAACTACTTTGTCTGGCATTCCATGGGATATGCCTCGCGAACGTTGAGCCATTCAATCCGCTCAGATCATCTGGAACCGGAACGGCTTGAGTTTACTGTTTATATCTTTTTATTTCTTTAATTTTATCTTCTAAAAGTGCTAAATAAAAAACTCCGGGGTTGGGCTCAAATATGGTATAACGCCTCCCATGGATATTGGGCAATACCAACCAAACGAAAGTACTATTTAGAAAGAAAAAAAAAACAAACGAAAGTACTCGCAGTGAAATACATTTTTCTCCTAATACTAGCCTATATCCTGAAATCAAGCACTGTAACCTCGATTGAAATGATGCCATTGGCCTGAGTCGTGGCCATCACAAGCAGCCATGCAGGCTTCCTCCACTGACGTCTTAGAGACGCCACTATTACAAATGTTGGCAAAAGCCCGCATGTGTTTCATCCCGTACTGTGTTAAGGAACCACAATATTTCTCGAACAGTCGAACCTGCGATCAAGTCTCAAGCTTATTATGAGACGACAGCCGAAAATATGATTAAAAACCAAGAAAAAGGGCAATCAAAGCAGATGAAATTCTTCTTATATACCGTTGATTTCAGGCATCCCCAATCATCAACAAGACTCATTCCAGGTTCTCTCACAGAATTGAGAATGGAAGAACTTTTTTGTGGTCCATACAAGAATGCTCCAATTAACTCCATGCTGCCATCTAAGTGAGCTCTGTGGCTCATCGTCTCGGTGATCTGCTTAAGAATTCCTCTCTTCTTTTCTGATCCATTTTCTGATCTTTTGTACTGTGATCAAGTAAAGATCATAATTATGTAAACGCAAAAGCATATAAAAAGAAAAAGATACTTTATTTTCGTAGTAACAGCCGCTTTCTTCATATTAAAGTCAAGTTTGCCACAAGAAGACAAGCTTACCATTTGCCACAAGAAGACAAGCTCTGCATCTCTCTGGTTAACGACTTCCATGGGCAAGTCAAGTTTTCCATTGTATGGTGGGAAGTTCGAAGTGGCAGGATCGAAACCTTGGTACAAATAAAGCTTCTCGGGTTTGACGCTCTTGTTTCCATATTCCATTACGTGTGAACCAGCATTGTAATTGTTAAAATTGGAAGTGCGGTTCTTCACCTACCAAAAAATCATATCTAGCTCAGTATCAACTGCAAAAACAATTGGGTACAAAATGCTGACTCAACTACAAGGCCTAAAATATCTTACTGATTGATATTGTTGTTCTACTGTCTCTTTCTTCAGATTGTGAGTCTCGCTGCATAAATTAACAAATACCATTCAATTCCATTTAGATAGGCCAATAATAAAATAATTCAGAATCCCTTTCTAAAGATGTGCCACAAGAGTTGGAAGGAAAATTTAAGAAATCTAAAGAAACCCGAGCAAAACATAGACAAATCAATCTAGTCCATGAACTCCAATTTCCCAAATTTCATCAATGCTCTGAGGAATCTCCAATACTTCCCTTTAATCCGATGTATATTAGATATCTTCTAAGCTCTCTGCTATTATTTCGAAGACGATTTCATATAAATGCAGAACATATGAACTCTATAACAACAAATCAACATTTTTCTTTGGGAGGTAAGTAGTTTAGTATATTATAAGCAAAATTCAAGACATCAATGCCTCTACTCAATAACAAAAATCCAGAAATTTACCCACAGTTTTTCTAAAAAAATTCAGTGTTGCATACCTATCCTCCATCCAAGCGACACTGTACAAGTCCCCCAAGCATGTGATGTACTCTGGAGGAGGAGGCGGTTTCATCCCAGGACAATAAGTCCCCCAGCTACTCTCTTGTGCATTTGATGCCGTTGTTACATAAACATTTAGATCCGTGGGCATTACGCCTTCAAAAACACTCCCACTCTCACATGCCTCTATATACATAATCTGAGTAAATACATACCAGAGTTAACCCCTTCAAGCATCATTTAAATATCTCATCATGGAATTGTTAAAAGTGGGAAAAAGTTCTCTTTACCATCTCTTTGTAGGTTCCAGCTGCATGTTTCTTCTTGAGAACATTGATAAAATCCATGGCATAAAGGAAGGGCATATTGGGCATCCCTACAATCAAATGATCAATAATCAGTGAGATATATTTCCTCCCAACACACCTCTTCAGTTGTTCTATCGCACTCACCTAGAACTCCAGGCCCTCCATGATCAGAGTAGTAGAGGAAGTAGGGCTGTACAATGCCACCGGGAAATTCCGGTGGCACCGGCACCGGCACCGGTACCGGCACCGGGTTTCCGGTTTTTGGTCTAACCGGTGCCGGTGTAGGTTTGGTTTTTTGAAAAAACCGGCGGTTCCCGGTTTAAACCGGCACCGGGTTTCTCGGTGTAGGATAAACCGGGATTTTTTTTTAGTTTTTTTATTTTAATTTCTACTCAATAATTTAAACTTTAGTTTTACCTCAAGACATAATATTCTAGAAGCATGACAATGTTTACTCAATAGTTTAGTTTCACTTGAATATTTGAGATTTGTTGTTGGTTTTGTCTAATCAAATGCTTACATTCAAGTTACCAAGAAGCTTGCTAGGTGAATGAACTAGTTATTTAGAATTTTGGTAGAAAAATTACAAATTTATTGTATTTAAAAGGGTATATATGAAGGCATTGAAATCATAATTAAAGAGTTTAATGTCAAACTTAGGTAAGTACATCGCATAATATAAATCAAGAGGTCGAGATTCTACCACAAAAAATTTTAAATCAATGTATTAGTTTAAAAGTTTTTATGAAATATTAACAAATTGTCTAAATTTTAAAATTGACAAATCACTATTAAATTTATATCATGCTTGCAAAATCAGTCATTCAATTACATTTTAGTTCAAATTTCTAATACATTTTAGTTCAAAAATTCATATAGAGTCATCAAGTTTGACCAGCGTTTGACAAATGCTCGAGCGCCCTTTGAAAAAATTCAGACAAAGTCATCACGTTTGACTAACGTTAGACAAGCGCTCGAGTGCTCAGTGCAAATTTCAGACAGAAACATAAGCGCTCGACGAGCGTTTGACCCGCGCTCGAGCGCCTTAAAAATTGCCGAATTTTTTTATTTTCCTTGTGAAACCTAGGGAAACCCTATTAGGTTTTGAACATGTTTTAAAATTGTTATTGATTTGTTAATTAGAGGGAAAACACATATTCTCCCATCTAAGTGTTGTTAGGGTCTAAACTGGATTTTTCAAAAGATAATAGTTTCTATTTACAGTGACGTCTCTATTACTTTGGACTTTAAATTCTCATCTTATCTTTTAAGATGATCTTTAATTTTATTGATTTTGGAATTTGGATTTCATTAGTTTAGATTTTATTGATATGTGATTAATGGACCAAAAGAAAAAAGAAAAAATACATTGGGCCAAGTACGTAAAATGCTAAAAAAATGGCTCAATATTAATGTAGGATAACCGGAAACCGCCACCGCTAAACCGCCACCGCTAAGGGCCGGTTTTTACCCTTAACGGTGTAGGTGTAGGTGGTAATTTTTTCAAAACCGGCCTACCCGGTGTAGGTGCCGGTTTTGACCAAAACCGGTACCTACACCGGGGTTGTACAGCCCTAAGAGGAAGATCCTGTCATTGGGTTTGCTATCTAGAACCTTTCCACTTCCACCTTTCACTGCACTCTAGTTGCCAAGAAGTACTGAATACAGATTTTCCGCAGTGACATGCTCACCAGTGTAATCCTACCATGATCATCATAACAGTCCACTAAACAGGTTAATCACCTGGATTGATGTATAACGGTTCTTTTATTTCTACCTAATGGAGAAAAAGTGTAGCAACGAAGTCTAATCTCCACTTCTCTATTCAAATACAAGAAGCTATAATGTTCCAATTAGAAAAGTGGAAATCAGAAGACGTCTGCAACCAAAAGCATTCTCTGTTTAAGTTCAATCCCAATTTCAATCAGAAATACCGAGTTTTTTCTAACCTTCGTTTTCTTTCTCTCTAATAATTCCCCTAAGCAATCAACATCGATAGACGCCAACTCCTCTAGTACCTCTTGAATCAAAGAGCACACTTGTATAGGATCTAGTTACTCGTTATAATAATCACATAACTAGTAGAATTTTAACAAAAACCATGCTGTGAGACCCTTCCATAATCACTTTAACGGTTGTCAAGTGTTATGAACCTAGCATTAACTTCGTCTACAAATCTTCATTTTACCAACTTCATAACCACAATGTCTTCTGACACACATTAGAAATAGCCCAATTATGTCAATCAATGGCCTATAAATGATTTTTGGGGAGAAAAGATAAATGTTCTTTTATGGACAAGAATATCAATCCATGTGCATCCCACCAACCTTAGGCACTCCAGCATAGATATCATCGCCTTGTGGATGATTGATGATGATCCCAGGCCTTGGATTCAAGGGGTGTGAGGCAATATCGTCATACATAAACACCACTATATTTTTCTCCTTGAGCCCACCTTTTCTCAACAGCTGGTATGCATGACATACATCCGCCTGCACTTCAAAATAAATAGATCTTTCCATTAATTAAATTGATTAGTAGTATATTAAGATATATCATCAAATAAAACTTAAAACCCAAATACTTCATTTAGTGCCTGCGAGCTGGTGTTCTTGTTTTTACAATTAGAACAGGGGGAAACAAAATAATCAAAGAATACCGGTTTTTCGCACCTGATGCCTATAATTTCCATATCCGGACGAACCAGCCACGAGAACAGCCCATCGGGTGCCAAGTTCTTTCTCAGCAGTTTCTGGTTCTTCTTTCTCTGTAGGCATGCGAATCTGCGGGTCCCACAGGTCCAGCCTAGCGGCCCGGCCAACTTCTATTCCGTCAAACAACAGTAACGCCACTAGCAACAGGGCAGCGCTCATGAGAGACACAAAGCGACGGACCGCCATGGAAAGTGAACCGGTTCAACAAACCAACTACGCAAGGTGAGAAAACTGTGGGCAGAGAAGGAGAGCAGAAATGGATCGGAGACACAGGTACGAGAACAAAGATGGGAACGTCTAGCAGACTATAACTGGGGGTGCTAAAGCGGTGCGAGGTGCCATGCAAATTTAGAGGCTGACACGCATGGAAAAGGTGGGTCCGAAGCTATTATCCATGAAACAGCTGGTGGTTTGGATTCTTTTCCAGTTTTCGGTTTGTCATTACTATGGCGAACCTGGAGTGGTCTTGGTTTGATTTTACATATATATTGCCTTGTTTTCCTCGGAAAAGTTCTTGAAATAGGGAGCTTGAAGAAAGTAGAAGCTTTTTAAGTTTGGTTGATGTCCGAATAGAAAGTTCAGATAGAGAGCAACCTTACAAAATTACATTGGACGGTCCCATGTAATAATTTATGTGCCTATCATGTCTCTTTCCTTAGTATGATTGTCTACCACACTCGGGGCTCGACTTTTTGGTTCGCTGTCGTTTTGTGTAATTTTGATGTGATAACGTATTCAGGAGGATTAAAGGAGGCTGTTGAAAGACCAAAAGCATCGATTAATCAAAGACTTTTCTTTCTGCTGAAGTATCGGTCCAAACTGCAGTTTGGAATCCAATATTTCTCGAACAGTCCTTGAGTCAAACTAATGTTCTCGAACAGTCCTTCTTTTATCCTATTCTGTTCCTGGATTTTCTAAATATTCTGTTACAGGACATTTGTCCGCGCAGTTCTCTTCCTATTCATAGTGTTTTTCGTTCTGATGTACAATGAATTTTCTAAAGAAAAGTCCCCTCGAAGGATTTCTTTATTGACATTTCTCTCGCCTGAGAGAACTCAGGCAATGCGATCTGATTTTCTAGCACTTTTACATGTAAAAAGGTGATTGTTTTCTATTAGAGAAAAGAGTGGATAAATATTAGATTTTGGATTGGATTATTGATTTTGGATTGGATTGGATTGGATTGGATTAGTTTGGATTAGATTGTATTAATGTAGAGTTTATATTTTCTATGTGCGTAATATGTTAAAAAAATAGTTCAATATGAAGGTAGGATTACCAGAAATCGTCACCGCTAAGGGTCGGTTTTTGCCCTTAACAGTGTAAGTGTTGGTGACATTTTTTTAAAAACAAGCATATCAGGTGTAGGTGCCGGTTTTGGCAAAAACCGGCACCTACACCGGAGTTGAACAACCCTAGTTTGGATGATGACTTACGTGGAGGTGGTTAATTAGGCTAATCTCAACAGAAGTTAGGAAAGTTCTCTAAATATTTTTAGGCCAAGAAAAGCTAATAACGCAAACTCCATCATGGAATATTAATCCATAGATTAAACCCAAGATCCTTGTCTTATGCCTTTATCTTATACGAATTAAGTTGCAGCTCTTGATTTGATTGATTTTCAGACAACTGTTGCAAAGAGATTCATTTTAATAAATAAGTGATAGCCTAAGACCAGAACATGTCTCTGTGATGGAAGGAAATATAATGAAAACCCAGAGCACTTTGAATGACAGACTTCCAGAGGAGTTCAGGTAAGGGACGGGGTCTGCTGCAGTTCGGTCACCCGAACTGCAGCAGAGACGCGCTCGGCAGGTAGAAGGAGCTTTTCCTTTTATCTTTTTGCAGTTAATGGATAACATAAGAAACGTCATACAAAGTAAGGCCGGATCTTCCACAGTACCCTTAACGGGGTAGGACTTGTCCTCTTTCTATATCCTGTGTGCGATGCTGCTATACATAATCCGCATTTCAAGAAGAAAATGAAACTAGACAAAAAATAGAACCAAAAACAGCCAATATATGTGATGTAATTTAAATAATATATTTGCTTTAAACTCTTCATTCACAAAGTCCAACTTGGTCCGACAACTGCTACCTCACACAATTTGTTTTTTGTTTTTTTTTTAAATATAAGAAACACCTCTTTATTCATAAGAGGAAGTCAGCATTGGTCGGGAACATCATCTTACGACCAGTGGCGGAACCAGGATTCTCTGGAAAGGGGGGCAAAGTTCTAAAGGAAATACAACATCAACTTGAGTTCAAATAATTGGACCAACTAAAGAATCATGTACTTCAGCTCACAAATGAAGAAAAGTAAAAGCTGAAATTTAAATTAAGATAAAGTGTAGACATTTACCACCAAATTACCAATGCAAGTTGCTGGAATCAGATTGCTATCTGGGTTTTCAGTAATTCATCATTAATGATGGGAGCTTCCAATAGAAATAAGACAATCATAGTACAAACATTCAATATAAAAATTAAAGTATATAACATCATGTATTTGAAGTTTTAATTTCAAAAATGAAAAGCTTACCATAAAAGCATCCAAAGGATGAACAAAGAGAACAACTTCGGATCTTGAAACAACAAATAGATATATAAGAAAATAATTAATGACTAAAAACACTAAAAATATTAAAATACATATAGTCCCTAAAACTAGCTTGCAATATCAGGCAAAGACGAAGTTAGGGCTGAACTTTAAGCTACTAGTTGCACAAAAATAAATCTCGAGGGCTAAAATATAGAATACAAAAGAAAAATATTTCAAAAAAACTGTTAAAAGGAAATAATTTTTCCGGCTGATTTTTTTGGCAAGGCAGATTTTTTTTTGTTAAAGTAAACTAATTTTTTTCTGTTGATTTTGGGGTGCATGGCCTGCCCCTAGCTCGGTCCCTGAAAATAGAAAGTAACAAATTTAGCTACTTTTGGCTTGAAAATGTGTTGTTATTTTATTTCATTTTGGTGGCATTACCTCTAGTGGGTAGTAGAGTAACTTGAAGAAGGACTCCCTTTTCTTTTGGGTTTATCATGTACATGAATAAGGATAAGGAAACACTAATCTATAAAATGAAAATAAGGGATTCAACCCTAAAATTATAAAATTATATCAAAAGTTAATTATGACGTGCCCACATCAGCAAGAAAATTATGGAACAAATAAATAAAATATGAAGATGATTGAAAAAACAGAAGTATTTTAGGTACTTACCGAACAAATAAGTCAAGGAAACTGCCATACACCTTACTCAAAAAAAACATGCCAAGGAAATATGAGGGTATCTACGTCAGATATTTTCTAAAGAAGAATACATAAAGGGTTAGAATCGTACTTATCCAAAACAAAAAGGGTTAGAATCGTAACTCCAGTTGCTGAAGAAATGGGCAAGGATGGTTGCTGCAACGTCCCTAACTTTCTCTCCCTTTCTCTCTGCTTTTCCTGCGAGAAACTTTTTCAATCGAGTTGCTGTAATCGCGGGGTTCAGATTTTCCAACTTCGACAATGAAGAAAGGGGATGGTGGAGGGGCTGGGCCTGCTTCAAAGGGGGGCGGCTCATATATATATATATATATAAATAATAAAAAATTATTCAGAGGTATTCAGGCAATGGGGGCGTGGGGGGCTGGATCCGCCTCTGCTTACGACCAAAGAGATGAGCCACATAATACCCTGTAAAATGTGGCTTAATTATAGTGATTATAATGACAACATATATCTTTTTTTTCTTGGTCTAATGACAGTATATATCTACTTATCTTCCATAGATATTATGAACAAAAGAAATAACCTCTCATTTTGAGTAGGGCAGTAAAGATTATTGAGATGACAAAATTTTTAATAAATTAATTCGTACAAATCAATGATTAACAACAAGAAGTGGACGGACTAACGTAGATTTCATAGTCGAAAGATATCACTATCTAGACAAATTTGGTGGATCGACTTTAGTCGACTTTTCTTGTCACAAATTTAGAAATTTAGAAAGAAAAAAAAAACTCAAGGGAGACATTGGTGTACTGTTAGGAAAGGACATTGCTGGTTCCTGGTATTTGGTCCATATCGGCGTGGAGGTTGTTATGATGTGACCCAATTATCGGTTTGATCTGGGGATGCCCAATTGTCAAATAGAGCTTCATTCTCATGGCCACAGAGAGCTGCTGACCAAAGTGGCCATATTTCTGACTTTCTAGTGTTTCTCTGTCATTACTCTTTGAATCGCCTAATTCTGACTTTTGTAGCTTCGTCCTACCGCGGTTCAGCAATATGTAAATCTTGCTTCTAAAATTTGTGCTTTTGGTTTGAATAGTGAAGACAACATATAACTCGGACAAAAATTTCTCGAGTACGAACGACCATATCATGGGGGTTATAATTAGAAAAAAATATATCATGGGGGTTATGGACTGCAGTAACGTAGGGATAGAGGAAGCCCAAAACCTTCACATAAGAGGAAGCCCAAGCGCGCAACTGCAACCGATATTCATCTGCATGCCTTTCCAACCGAGAGCATATACACCTACATTGCTGCTTAATATGCATCACTTGGAAAGAAGTTCCAAAACCGTGCTATGCTTTGATATGCAGAAGACGCCAAAGTTTACAGTGTCAAGAAGTTTCATGGGAAAAGATCCCATTATTGTGGAGAAAACACTACTACAATAATTTAATCCAAAAATAGTTTCATGGCAATTGCCGACTTGTTGTCAACAAAAATCTTCGTTGCTTCCTTTTCTGTCATGTGTAGTTCCTTTAATAACCTTCTCAACCAAATTGCATGACAAACACAAGATGTCGCGGCAACATATTCAGCTTCACATGTGGAGAGTCACAATTGGTTGCTTCTTGGAAAGCTATTTTGAAATTGTTTGCCAACAAGACACCCTTCACAAAGTTGATTTGATTGATCAATAGGTGGCAAACCTTTCACCATCTCCTTTTGAGCCAACAACTTCAATCCTCCAAAATTTACATGTCCAAGCCTCAAATGCCAAAGCCAAGAAGGATCTTTCACACAAGCTTTCAGACACTTGGCTACATCAGTTTGAATATCAAGCAAAAACATCCTATTTCTTGTCATGGGCACTTTTGTAATCAAATTCTTCTTCCCATCTCTTAGAAAAGACTACGATTTTTCATTTCAATCTCATAGTCTTTTTTCAAGAGTTGCCCCAAACTCAAAATGTTGTTTTTCATACTTGGAACATAATAAGCATTAGACATAAATTGATGGCTCCACTTTTTCAAACGGATTAGAATCATACATTTCCCTTTGATGGGAATTTTCGACAAATCTCTGAAAGTGACATTCTCGCTTACTGATTCATCAAGCTCCACGAACTTGCTTTTATCTCCACACATATGATTGTTTGCTGCATTATCAAGATATCACCAATTTTTCTTGCCAGTATCTTCTCCTTTGTAGGCTAGCAACAACGTAGGCTTCGCTTCCTCGTTCTCAACTTGATTAGCCTTCTCTTCAACATTGCTAGGAGAATTCCAACACTCCGAAGAATAATGGTCATACTTTTGACAATTAAAATATCGAATTTTGGACTTGTCATATTGCCTTCCATTATGCCTTGAGTAATTTCCTCTTCCATGGCCTCTTGAGGATTGACCTTTTTCTTCATAGTTGGCATTTTGATTATTTCGGCCTCTTCCTCTTCTTCCTCTACCTTGGCCACGTCCGCGTCCTCTTCCTCATTGACTTTTTTCACGCTCTTCGTCTTTCACAGAGAGCTTTGTGGCTAGAACCTGCTCAACAGATTCTTCCTTCTTCTTAAGTCTTTCTTCATGGGCTTGGAGAGAGCCCATGAGTTGATCAACCGTCATCGTCTCCATATCTTTCGACTCTTCAATAGCCATTACAATATAATCGAACTTCGAATGCAACGAGCGAATAATCTTCTCAATCACCCGGACGTCCTCCATTTTTTCTCCATACCTCCTCACTTTTTCAACTCCTTGATAGGAGTTCTAAAGGATCTCTCATGCTTACTTGGAAGTAGTGGCATTAGCCACTTTCTCGAACATGGCTTCATCCAAACATTGATGGATGAGTGTGATAGCTTGCTGGTCCTTCTTCCGCGTCTTCTGCAGATTATCCCTTTGATTGGGACTCAACGAAGCTTCATCTCTCGGCTCATCATAGCCTTTCTCTACAATCTCTCATGCATCTTGGGATCCAAGCAAAGCCTTTATACGAATGCACCAATTTTCATAGTTCTCCTTCGTCAAATGCGGAAATTGAAACGGAAACGTTGAGTTGGCCATCTTCCGGATCAAGAAACCTTGCTTTGATACCACTTTGTTGGAGAAAAAAAGAAGGAATTCTATTCTAGAGGGAAGAGTGAAGAGATACTATTTCTGAAATTTTCTTTCACTGTATTGCTTCTCAATGGCTTGCTTTGTGTTAATGCATACATGGGTATTTATAGGCTTATGAATACACCTAGCATTAACTCTAAATACATGAACTACCCAAATACATGAATACCCCCAAGTACATGAATACCCAAATACATGTATTACTACTTTCAAGATGAACCTACACTAGTTCATGAATCTCCCAAAAGACACAACACTTCATTGAATTAAAGTTTATTATTCAACAAAACTGTCATTTATGAGAAGAATCAAGTTGAATGAGCTTAAGCGTCAGTCCAACCAATACACCACACATCATATGTAGTTGCGCAATATACCACACTCCATCAAGTAACAAATCATCTTTTTGATACTAGTGCTTTAGGCTCATCATGGTGCCTGAAAAAATCAACATGGAGTATGCACAACATGTCCAAGCAAATAGTATTATCCCTCAATCATACTATCTGAACAAATATCATCTATAGCATCTGATTGCCAACTAGAGCTTGTACCCTTGAATCCTAGCTGATTCAGATTTTGGCTGATATCTTATCCTAGCAGACTCACCTAAGATTATGTTGTGCATATTCCTTAAATAACATGCTTGGTTATCCATTAAAATGTAAAATATTTATGTGTCCACATAAAGCCATGAGCCTATTTGTGACACTCATTTTAGTGTTGGTATTCCAGGTACTACCAACTCCGTTTAGGAATAAGATAGTTGACAAAATAGTGTTATGAAGTCATAAGAGGTTGATTGATTTAGGCTCACACTCATATTAACAATCTCTTTTGGCAAGAACAAAATAATGGTTCACCGGAGAGAAAAAGCTAAGAAATAATAGAAACACTAGAAGGACTATGGGATTACTAGAAGGACTATCAGAATCTCATACAGCAATAAGAAAACGTGTATGATGTAGAACTTGTGGCTCGATGAAAGGTTACTTGGGACGAGCACAAGGAAGCTAATGTGCGACGCAATGAACCATATTAAAACTCAATTCACAATGTCACACACGACCAAAATGGGTTTATGACTCTAAGAGAAATTGTCCTAATATACCTTTTAATAGAATGTGAAAACACCAGTAAATCCCCAGGCATCAACACTACATCTAAGAAAGAAAAAGAAGCCATGTTCTGGCCCCTGGGAGTAATTTTGCCAAACAAGCCTCGTGCATTCTCAATGTCTTTTTAGTCATAAAATGTCACAGCACAAGTCACATTTTGGATTGTAATCAAATAATGCATAATGCAAGTCGATAAAGCTACATTGCTTTGGGCAATTTTTGGTCTTGAAGTATGCGACGGTTCTGGCTGATTAAATCTTTCCAAGTGAAAATCTCTACCCAATGAAGTAAATGGGCATACTGTTTTCAATCTTTTAGATTTTATAGTGCAGAAAAAGTTGCGGAATTTAAGAAAGACAACCATAGGCAGAGGCCTTTCTTCGTTTTCACAAGAAGAACATCAAGACTTTGTAAAAGAATGATGCGAATCTTTTCCACCCTTTCATTCACGAATACACTTGAGTATTAATAGGCTGTACAAAGCCGTTACAGAAAGGAATAACCAACCAAGAAATGCAGTACAAAGGACGCGTGTACATCAGGTTGTTCACTTGTTATACAAGAATCTTCTGGACCTTCGGAGGCACCTGATGACGCTGAAGACTTGCTGGAAGGTGCAGCAGGGCTGGAGCATTGACCTGGAGCTGACTGTACTCTAACAGAACAGAATTGAGAAAGCTGGGAGGATTGGGATTGGGATTGGCTAACCTTCGAGATTTGGCATAAAGAGTGGCCGGTTGTGTGGAAGTAGGCTGGTTGGTGTGTTTCTAATGGAGGTTCGGAGTGGGACAGTAGCCGTCATTGCCGCTTTTGGATCTAACGAGGGAGAGTTGTATTATGTTCTCAATCTGGAAAACTGGGCTCAAGTCCGGCCCAAGTCCCTTAAAGCCACAACACTTATTCAGGAATTAAAACAAAAGAAAAAAGAAAAAAGAAAAAAGAAAAAAGAAAAAAGAAAAGGAGGGAGTGGGGTGGGGTGGGGTGGTGTGGTGTGGTGTGGTGTGGGGTTCTTAAACTTTTTACAACATCCCTCTTTGTTTGGTCCCGGTGATAGCAATATGTCTAAAGTTCTCCAACCTCGCTATTGTGTCCTTGTAAAAATGAACATTGTCTAACAGCTGATGAGAAGAGATAGAAAACAGCCGATGGAGAGACATTTGAAATACCCCATTTTGTGAGTTTGTAAGCCACTTTATGTTGTATTTAACTTTTGGTTTCTTAAATTTCCATAGATTAAAGCTGGAGAGGAAGTCTATAAAGAATAAATATAATGTGAAGGGATTGGTGGGAACAACGTCTATTGTTGAGAAGTAACCTTCAAGTATAAACTAGTGTTCGGAAAATATATACATATATAAACTGATAGAAATTTTGGATCCATAGATAATCATTAGTAATGGACTAATGGGTAAATAAGACTCGGTCCATAGAAGAAAGATTGTCTGATAAGGTCTTGGCGGCTTCAGCCCATACCTAAGTCAAGAGTGCAAAATAATAGGCACTGGGGCCTATAACTAGAGGCCTAGCTGAGTCCAAAGGCATAGAAGATATATCCCTAATCCTAATTAGCTTCATCAATCCTAACTAAGTCTAATCTTAACATTGAAGGAATTATCAAGCAAAAAGAAAATATGCTCTCTCGTCACCAGTCCCAATCAAATCCAAAACCCAATTGATAAATAAGTACCGACAATACTATACAACAAGGAAGCTATCTTCTAGCTAAAGAAGGAGTCGTCATGGACTGCAATATCAAGAATGATTAAAGAGTCTAGTTCATAAAGTAAAGGGTAATCAAGCGCCGATTGCACACAAAAATAAGTCAATCACGTTCACTCCAACCATTATAAAAGAAACATGTACGTGTTTTATTTTGAACTAACAATTATTCTACCTGCATACTTTCTCGAAAATCATTGAGGCATATCTCTCACCCATGTGATGAGTCTAGCTTGATTTGTCTCTCTCTTACAAGTGTCTACCTTGGGCTTGAAGACGCTAGAAGATTAACCATTGCTCATGGGAGCTTAGGCCACAACATCCCACCGCATCAATGTTAACATATATCATCGATCACATAACAATGTATGTCGTAACATACTCTACATAAAACTTTAAAAAATGGTTAAAAACCTGTCTACCGTTAGATGACTGTATATAGAGGAGACAAAATTTAACGGAAACACTAAATCACTAAATCGATAAATTTGGATAACCTAAGTACTTATGTGACCAAATTTAAAATTCAGAAATCAAATCGATAAAAAACATTAAACATAAGGGCCAAAATAGTAATTAACCCTAAAAAAATCCAGCTTTGTTGAGTTGCGCCAGCCTACACATATATTGCTCAATAATGTCTAGGTTAGTGTGTAGTATGGAAACTTGCACTTTGTCTTTTTCACTTGTGCTTAAGAAAATATATTGATGGCTATAATTCTCTCTGATTGCTTTTGTTTATTTGTATAAATTTAGATGGTAGACAATTAGTTAGGGGTTTTATTGGGAATTTGAAGTCATTGAAATACATCTTATTTTCTTCGCATGTAGATTAGGTCCGTAAATCATTGAAAAGAAAGAATCTTTCACAGATGGAAAAAAAGAAAAGAATCAAAGCGGAGAAAATGATAAGAGGAGACGACGCAGATCTCTGGAATTATGGAATACTCTATTGTAACAACCAACAGGGCGTACTGAAGTCTGAAGTCGTAGTTGACTGTTAATCCACTAGAGAGACGTTAATCTCCTGTTCCCAAACAACCTCGCAACACGTCACACACGAAACGAACGTTCCAGAACACCCCCCCTCCAACAGCGCGCCCACTCGCCAGAACTCTCTCGTCCCTTTCGTACTTCTATAAGCTCGAACCAATCCCCTGCAATCGCCACGCACCGCTTTATTCCCATTCCAGAACACCCCCCTTAAACTCCCTTTTTGCGTTTGGCCTTCTACTGATTCCTGGGGATTTGTAACATGGCGGAAGAAGCTAAAGCCAAGGGCAACGCGGCGTTCTCAGCCGCCGACTTCTCCAGCGCAGTGAGCCATTTCTCTGAGGCCATCGCGCTTGCCCCAACCAACCACGTGCTCTACTCGAACCGATCCGCCGCCTTTGCCTCTCTCCACCAGTACTCCGAGGCCTTGGCTGACGCCAAGAAAACTGTGGAGCTCAAGCCCGACTGGTCCAAGGGCTACAGCCGACTAGGCGCCGCTCACCTCGGATTGGGCCAAAACGAGGACGCCATTGCGGCTTACAAGAAGGGCCTCGAGTACGACCCCAACAACGAGGCCCTCAAATCGGGCTTAGCCGATGCCCAGTCCGCGGCGTCCCGGTCCCGAGCTGCGCCATCGCCGATCAACCCCTTCGGGGATGCGTTCTCGGGGCCCGAGATGTGGGCCAAGCTTACCGCTGATCCAGATACCAGGGCCTACCTTCAGCAACCAGATTTCGTGAAAATGATGCAGGAGCTCCAGAAAAACCCTAGCAATCTCAACCTCTATCTCAAGGACCAAAGAGTTATGCAAGCGCTTGGAGTTTTGCTTAACATAAAGTTCCGAACACCTAACCAGGAGGACACTGAGATGCCGGAGTCTTCGCCATCGCAGCCGCCGCCCACGGAGAGGAAGAGACACGCCGAGGCCGAGCCGGAACCGGAACCGGAGCCGATGGAGCTGCCCGAGGAGGAGAAGGAGGCCAAGGCGAGGAAGGCGCAGGCGCAGAAGGAAAAGGATCTGGGCAATGCGGCTTATAAGAAGAAGGATTTTGATACGGCAATTGCCCATTATACGAAGGCGATGGAGTTGGACGACGAGGACATTTCCTACACCACGAATCGGGCTGCTACTTATCTGGAGATGGGTCAGGTATGAGAAATCCGGTTTATAGATTTCTTGCTCGACTGATGCGCTTATGATTTTAGCTGTTCCTATTCTTATATACGTGCTCGTTGTTGTGCTTGACTGAGTAACTAATTGTTTATTGTGAAGGGTAGTCCTTTCGAGGAATTTCTGTAAAAAAAACCATAACTTCTTCATTATGCCACCAATAACGGATCGATATATGTCGAATTATTGAACAGCCGTTGTCTGTGTGGCAGTCAAATTAGCTCCTAAGTCTGTCAAACAAGCTCAAAAAGAAACATGGGTGGTGTGTATTTTAGACATTCAAGGCAAGATAGGTCTGATGTACAATGGCGCTTCCTGGGAGCTAATTTTTAAGGGTTTCGTTTGACAACTTTTTCAATTATCATCCTTTTCTGCTTTCTATTTCCACTGTGTTTATATTTGCGTTTTTTTTTGGTCACTTACTCTCCCTGAGACTATTTTGTTTAACCTTGAGCGATGGATGCCTGAGATTATTCTGTCTGCCTTACGGGTTTGGTCTGTTCTGTGCATCTCGTGCACTGATATTATCAAGTCACATTGCGTGTAGCCTTTAACAATTCATTGGAGGATGGAAAGAGCTAAGGAGCCGTAAAAGCTGAAATTTACTACATGTAACTGCTAACATACTATTTGGCTGGATTTCTAGTTCAATGAGTGTGGGGGTTCATGTGGATGTGGACATTAGGGCTCTTTGTATGATTTGCTGTATGCATTATATTGTTTTCATCTCAGCATCGTTTGATTTTTACTTCTCATCGGAGACACTGCTTCAACTTGATAGAGTTCAGGTACCAATAGACGAGGATTGTTATGTATTGCCACAGATTCTTCATTCACCGTAGTGTGAACAATCTTACTTACTCTTGAGTTGGCTTCAAAGTTTGGGTAGAGTTGGCTTCACAGACCTGTGCTTTAGCCAATAGATAGAGTTGCATTAGTAGGAGTTCGCTCATTCTTCTGTATATGTTTTTGCATCAAACGTGTTCTTTTGTCAATCTGTATGCCATGCCTTAGGCACCTTAAAGGTCAGCATGTAATATAGCACTGGATGTTGCCGCCACTTGCGCCCTTCCTATGACATACACGTTGCTTCTAAAACATGTCTGCGTAGTCAACTTCCTTTCTGTTTTAGTGTGACACTTGCACAGCAAACATATGTGCTTTTTTGCTGGGCCAAATTAAATTTTCTGATTTCGGCTGTTATTTCTTTTTACCTGCACACTTATCCCTATTATTGTTGCAATTTCAGTATGAGGAATGTATTAAAGATTGTGACAAGGCCATTGAAAGGGGAAGAGAGCTTAGATCAGACTATAAGATGATTGCAAAAGCTTTAACTAGGAAGGGAACTGCCCTGATGAAAATGGCAAAATGCGCAAATGACTATGAACCTGCTATTGAGGCTTTCCAGAAAGCTCTTACAGAGCACCGCAACCCAGAAACATTGAAGAAACTAAATGATGCTGAAAAAGCGAAGAAGGAACTGGAGCAACAAGAGTACTTCAATCCAAAATTAGCTGATGAGGAACGCGAGAAAGGTATTACCTTGAAGAATAGTTAACCTATTTTTACTTATGTAAAAAAAAGAATAGTTGACCTATTTTGTTATTTGTATAGTGTGGATTCTTTCTCTGGATATTATCTCATTCTTACAAACTGTTTCTTTTTTTTGTATTCAGTGTTATTGATTGAGTTAATTCCTATTAACTTCTTGTCCTTTTATATTCATTCTCATAGGAGTTGCAACCACAGTCTTGCCTTGACTGTTAGCTCTCATAATTGTTTGATTCCATTCTTGCCCTTATTTTTAACAGAACCTATCTCATTCGAGCTTTCTGTTGTTTCTAAGATAAAAGTGTAGGGGCTGGAATTACTTTGTCCAGTGGATTTTATTTACAATCCTTCACGTGTATCTTGTGCTTGACTGCAACTGTCAACTTGTAGGCAATGATTTTTTCAAGCAGCAAAAGTATCCGGAGGCTGTGAAGCATTACACAGAATCCTTAAGAAGGAACCCCAAAGATCCTAGGGTAAAAATCCTCTTTAACTATGCTTAGTTACAACTATGGATTCTGTTCTATCCTCCGCCAGGAGCAAATGCCATGGATCTCCTGTTGAAACACCTTTTACTTTGCAGACGTATAGTAATAGAGCTGCATGCTACACAAAACTTGGGGCTTTGCCTGAGGGGTTGAAGGATGCAGAGAAGTGTATTGAGCTCGACCCAACCTTTTCGAAGGGTTACAATAGAAAAGGTGCCGTCCAGTTTTTCATGAAAGAATATGAGAAAGCTTTGGAAACGTATCAGGAGGGGCTAAAACATGATCCTAACAACCAGGAATTGCTTGAGGGTGTGAGAAGGTATGGTCCATTGGTATATATATGAAACTTGGCTCTTACTTGACTTTTTGTGTCCCCGTCCCCAGATGGATGATAGTCTAAAGCCTTGTTTAACTGGCGTTTCAAAATCCTTTGCAGATGCGTTGGACAAATTAGCAAGGCTAGTCGTGGGGATTTGAGCCCTGAGGAATTGAAGGAGAGACAGGTATGGACCTATTCAAACAAAACTCTTGTTGTTACGTTGACTAATGGTCCATCTTGGAATTGGGTTTCATATTACTTTCCATGTCTCAGGCCAAGGGAATGCAGGACCCTGAAATTCAGAACATCCTCCAAGATCCCATTATGAGACAGGCATGCGGATTTTGAAATTGCCTCCTTGAGAATGAATATGTATTGTTTACGGATTTCTAAGCTAGATAGATCTACTAATGAAATTCGAATTATTTATGCAGGTGTTAATAGATTTCCAGGAAAATCCCAAGTCTGCTCAGGAACACGCGAAGAACCCGATGGTGATGAGCAAGATCCAGAAGCTGGTGAGTGCAGGAATTGTTCAAATGAGATGAATATGACAGGTGAAGATATATATGTGGAAAAGCTTTGGCATCATTCCATCATTCCAGATGTGCTTTGTGAATTGAGTGGACTAGTTCATTAAGAGACTATTTAAGTTGGAAAAATTTTGAGTTGTTTCTCGCTATCTAATTGTTTAGTTGGGGGTCTTTTAAGTTCTCTCTCGCTCGCTCGCTCGCTCCTCTATTACACTCTTGGACACGCATGCTACACGTTCTTTGGGGGCATGTACTCGTTCCCGGTGGCTGTACATGTGGATGTACCTTTTTTTTTTTAAATGGAGGGTCAGGACAACGCCTGCAGTCGAGGGGGATGCGACCCCCGGATGGGCAGGACCAAGCCTGCAGTTATTAGGGGGATTCGACCCCGGATCTATCCCTCCCCAAAGGGAGGAGGTGCCATCTGAGCAACATCTCACTGGCACATATGGATGTACACCTTTGATTCAACTAGATCAAGCATATGGAGCGGAGGAAATAATTGAAGGTAGATTATTTCCTGAATGAGCACTTCATAAATTAGATTTTCCGGGGAGACTGTTTCGGCAGCTGACCTAGTTTCTTGGCAAGGCTCAAATGCTGGCTGAAGTTAAGGCGTTCATGGTATAGCACTTCATAGAGTTCTCCACACCAGGTCTTTGTTCGGCCGGCGGAAGTCTTCTGCATGATATGGGGCCACGTCGATCCATTATTCTTACGTTGTAGTGATTTGGGGTGTTTGTGCTGTGCGTCGTCCCGTGCAAACTGCAAAGTAACTCTGGAAATCAGCATCGTAACACCCCTTGCGGGGGGAAGGGAGGGAAAGTAAAAGAAAGAAAATTAGCCCGACCATTTTGCTGCGGGTGCCTGTTCTCCCTTGGGACGAAGAGTGTTACAGACCCCCTTGCGGGTGTTTGCAATAAATACCAACAAGCGGCCTCCCTATTACTCTTTTAACATGTTCTATCTCTCGGTCTGCCTCTGTTGCTTTTTCTTTTTGGGGGTAATCAGGACAACATATTTTCAACCCTTCGTACTTGTGAAGTTAGAGCCTCTATTGTAGTTCCCACTGTAAAGTCTCGCTACAATGCTTACATTTACTTGGGAATGGTAATTGTGTCCACAATTAGAGACATAAATTTGCGACAATTTTTCTTAATCGCTACAGACCTATGCATAGCTACGGAATTAGAAGTTGCCAAGATGTCTTCGTCACAGGCTTGGTTTCATCCTTCATTCTTGGGTAGAATTCACTAACGTTGATTTATGAAAGGGTACAGGGGAAGTATAGGACGGGAAAAAAAGAATAGGGAAAGCCAACATCCTAAATTTAAAAATGCCAAAAATATGCTGCTCCCCTGTTCTTGAAGAGGGAGAAAATAATCTACGCAGCAACCTGTTGCTCCTTGGCAGAGAGCTGGTCCTGGATGTATTGAGGGACAACATCAAACTTGGCTAATTGCATCGTGTAGGATGCACGGCCTTTTGTCATCCCCCGGAGTGTACTGACATACTGGAACATCTCCGCCAGCGGGACCAGCGAATCAACCACCTGTAACAATTCCAAAACCAGCAGTGAGAAGGATCCTGAGACTCCAAAAGAAAGGACCAGAAGAACAATCACAGGTGGCTTGTGATCAGGTGCTGAGCAGATTTATATTTCTCATTTGAAGAGGTATACGGGAAAAAGAGTCCAAACTACCACGGGAAGGCCCAGGGGGAGAACGACAATAAAAATAATCCCCTTCCCTTTCTTCCATTCCATTTTCCCCTTTTCATTTCCTTTTATTTGTTTCTAGCTGGGGGTTGGGGGTTGGGGAAGAAGAGATCCTGGGTTCAGAGGTAGGAAATCAGTATTGATCTTTAAAGAACTTGTAATATACATACAGAGTTTTGCAATCAGCAGTCGCTATAGATCATGAACCATGGTCATAGCTGTTACATAAATGGTGGAATGAAACTATAAAAATGCAGCCAGCGTGGACTAGGAATAAGATATAAGTCCAAAAAGTTAAGCAAGAAGTATGAGGTCCTCAGCATACCTTGAGACCACCAGGTTTGTCACCAAAGCTGTTGATCTGACCTCTCCTCGAGTTTAGATCACCGATCACATCTCCTAAATGTTCTTCAGGCGTGACAACTTCGACTCTCATTATAGGTTCAAGCATCTTTGGGGCAGCCTTTTTCATCCCCTCACGAAAAGCTCCTCTGGCTGCCAGCTGGAATGCCAGGACACTTGAATCAACATCATGGTAAGAACCATCTACTAGCACAGCACGTACATCCACCACGGGGAAGCCTGCAAGCACACCATTGCTCATACATTCCTCCAATCCTTTCATAACCCCTGGAACGTATTCTCTGGGCACTGCACCTCCCTTGATTTCACTCTTGAATTCATATCCGCTACCTGATTCCAGGGGTTCAAACCGTACAGTGATATCAGCAAACTGACCTTGTCCACCAGACTGTTTCTTGTGAACATACTTCACTTCTGAGACTCTAGAGATGCTTTCTCGATAGTTCACTTGGGGAGCACCAACGTTAGCTTCCACCTATGTACAACAAGCAACCAAGTCGTGCCAATTCAAAACTAAGAATGTTGTTCTTTGTATATTCTCAAACAAGAAGTGAATATATCAAATTGAAAGCTGAGGGGGAAAAACAAAGCTCCCGGTTCTATCAAGTAGCTTTGTAAAGTTTTTATTTTTAAAAGTATCAATAGGATATCAAGAAAGAGGGTAAACACTTTTTTTGAGAGCTTTACAACTAATGAAATTTAAAGATTTTTTGTTTTACGCATAAAAGACAACAAGATTATTTTTTTTCTTCCGGAAGAAAAAGGCTCTATTTGTCTTCTTTTTAATGATTTTCTTTGTTTGCTCTGCCCCTTCCTCTTTTGTTTTTAGTTTCAGGTACATCTGACACCATTTGGGTGTAGGGGGGGGAAAAAGAGAGCTTGGTACAAGTGGTTAACAGCTAAACTAGTTCAAAAGCTTGCTGATCAGACAATCAGACTATAGATCTTAAGAGGTGTACAAGACCGAATTACGAGCCTGAGTTAAGAAACCTATGAAATTGAAAACCAAATAAATGCAGTTGTCGATACAAACCTTAAACTCCCTCTTCAGCCGATCAACAATAATCTCAAGGTGCAATTCCCCCATCCCTTCAATGACTGTCTGGTTGATCTCTTCATCTCGTGAAAAGTGGAAAGAAGGGTCTTCTTGAGCAAGTTTGATCAACCCAGTTGCCATCTTATCAATATCAGCTTTAGTCTTGGGTTCAATCGCAACCTTAATCACAGGGTCTGGGAAGTCCATCCGCTCAAGCACAATGGGATTCTCAGTATCACACAATGTTTCACCTGTAACGGTATCTTTCAGACCAGCAAGAGCAACAATGTCACCTGCTAAAGCTACTTTAACATCCTCTCTACTGTTTGCATGCATCTCTAGAAGCCTACCAATCCTCTCTTTTTTTTCCTTTGTTGGCATTCAGTAAGTAGGATCCTGCTGTCAACTTCCCTGAGTACACTCACAAATGTAAGGGATCCCACAAATGAATCACTCATGATCTTGAAAGCAAGTCCCGAGAATGGTTCCTCATCACTTGCAGCCCTTTCAATAGTCACTTCTGGGTCTTCCGGGTCAGTCCCCTTCATCGCTGGCAAATCAATTGGAGAAGGTAAATAATCCACGACAGCATCAAGCAATGGTTGAACTCCCTTGTTTTTAAAAACTGAGCCACATAATACTGGTACGAAACTGCTTGAGACAGTTCCCTCCTTATTAATTTCTTAATGGTTTCCTCATCAGGTTCAACCACTTCTAGGTAGCTCTCCATGGTTTGATCATCTAATTCAACTATGGTTTCTATCAGCTGCGCCCGATAATCTTGTGCCTGCTCCTGAAGGTCTGCTGGAATATCTGCTTACACAAACTTAGCACCCAACACTTCTCCTGACCAAAGTATAGCTTTCATCTTCACAAGATCAATAACCCCCTGAAATTTATCTTCTGAGCCAACCGGTAATTGAATCACCAGTGGTTTAGCACCCAAATTTGTCACTATCATGTCTCTTGTTCGGAAAAAGTTTGCTCCAAGACGATCCATCTTATTGACAAAGCAAATTCCAGGTACCCCATATTTATCAGCTTGCCTCCACACGGTTTCAGATTGTGGTTCCACGCCAGCAACACTATCAAACAAGCATATGGTACCATCCAACACCCTGAGAGCCCGCTCCACTTCAAGAGTGAAGTCGACATGGCCAGGAGTATCAATAATGTTAATCCGGTGTTTGTTCCAAAATGTGGTGGTAGCAGCAGACGTTATTGTAATCCCTCTTTCCTGTTCCTGCTCCATCCAGTCCATTGTAGCTGTACCTTCATGTACCTCACCTATTTTATAGTTTCTGCCGGTATAGTAAAGAATCCTTTCAGTTGTAGTAGTTTTTCCTGCATCTATATGAGCCATAATTCCAATATTGCGATAGTCCTTCAAAGGTACTGAACGCTTTCCCTCTGCCAAAAGACAAAAGAAATCCATCTCTGCTGTGTTAGCTCATTCAGAGAAACTTGTCCAAAATATAAACACCTTTATGCAATATGAAAATACAAACATTAGCAAGTCAAATAAAAATTTATTGCCTCCATCCTAAAGAATTGGGGTGAGTCTCAGGATGAAAAAATTAAATAAAATTTTCCCTTGCCAATAATAGTCCACAATATATACAATGAAACAAGTGAGAATGAATATTACTAACCTAATTTCTTTTCAGGGAATTTCTAGGGAATACGTACCAAAGAGGAACTCTTTTGTTGATGCTTTAAAATTGACTGGTTTGGTGCAAAATATCAAGATCATAATAGCAACTCCTTTCAACGGATTACACTTAACCCTATGTTACACAGACTTTGAAAGACATAAGATCTGGAAAACAACTCGTTGCATCTATTGCCAATATGCACAGTCACACCAAGTTGTAGCAGCGGGGCATGATTATTTTGTCCAACATTATATATCAGTTCCCAGTAGGGCTGTCCAACATCCGGTCCGGGCCGGTTCGGTCCGGTTTGGCTGGCCAAACCGGAACTTTTTTTAAGCATATAGACCGGACCGGACCGGTCCGGTCCGGTCTGGGCCGGTTTGGGCAATGCCATTTTGGGCCGGTTTTAGGGTTGGACCTTGACATTTTGGGCCAATTTCCGGTTTGGGCCGGTTTGGAGAGGTATACTCTGGTCCGGTTCCGGGTTTTCATGAGGGTAACCCGGAACCGGACCAGTATACACCGGTTTACCGGTTCGGCCGGTCCGGCCGGTTTTTTGGACAGGCCTAGTTCCCAGTAAATAAAAAGTTAAAAAAAAAGGTGCAGCTTGTAAATTCTAAATTCTTAAACAAACACCAAACACCACCCTATCCGACAGATGTAAAAAATTTCAATTCAACACAATAATGTTCAGATAGGGTCAACTAACACCACGATTTACGATACCTCGATCTTCAAAGTAGTATGTGTCTTAACTAGGGCTGTCCAAGTTCCGGTCCGGGCCGGTTCGGTCCGGGTTGGCCGGCCATTTTGTAGAGTATATAGACCGGACCGGACATATGACCGGTTCGGTCTCCGGTTTCGCCGGTCCGGTCTGGGTCGGTTTGGTTCGGTTTGGGCCATGCCATTTTGGGCCGGTTTTGGGGTTGGGTCGTGCTATTTTGGGCCAATTTCCGGTCCGGTCCCGGGTTTTCATGAGGGTAACCCGAAACCGGACCGGAATACACCGGTTTACCGGTCCGGTCAACCTGGTTTCTAAAAAATCCACCGGTTTTGTCCAAAACCGGTCTGGTCCGGTCCGGGTTGACCGGTCTGACCGGTATTTTGGACAGCCCTAGTCTTAACCATGACCAGATAAACCAAAATTCATCAGAGAGACTAATAGGCAGAGGACATGAAGAATTTCCTGAGTTTCTCAAGAGTACAAAAGTGAAGCTTTTTGCAAGCATACAAATTCATCCAGAGAACTCCCTAATGTATATATCAAAACACTATGCTGCTTATGCCAGGGGCCCTTTGACTCTCGGGGAACCAAAAAAAAAAGTCTATTACTGGGAACTTATGATTTGAAGGAGCCAAATGGTTCTATCTCACATTATTCAGGGGTAACTAGTTCTCGTCAGTGACATTATCTGGCCAACATTCCGAACGTCCTTTTGTTTGCTTACAACAACTATTGCCACCGCTATGGATTCATGTCTTCTCCGACATAACATGCTATGCCTTCCTTGGAGAAACGGAAAAGAAGAAATCAAAACTATTGCCAACAATTATTGGAAATCGGCGACAAGCGTTCTATGACCTTGAAAGAACCAAAAAACTCATAAGCAAATCAAAAAATCGTAATTCACATTAGGGAGTTCAAATTATATAAACAAAAAGAAAAGAAGAATTTTTACACTAGAGATAGACCAAATACTACAAAGATGAATTTTTGTTTCCCATAGTCAAAAGTCCATTTGAGTCATTCTAAGCAGCAGGCAACCGATAGCGAAGCGAAAAGCAAACGATACAGAATTCAAGAATACATTGCTTATCAATTGGGAAAAACTGCCCACAATTTTAGTAAGTTCGATAATTGGGTACAGGAAAATCATTGTGAAAAATTAACGTCCGACCAGTATACCAGCAAGAGAAGGGGGAGAGAGAGAGAGAGAGACCGTCAGAGGCCATGGCGACTACAGAGAAATTTATTCTGCTCCACGGAATGGGGGGCTTCGACGATATAGAGCTGAAGCGTAAGGCGTTACAGAAGTGGGAAGAGGAAGATGAGGAAGTCGAAGAAGAAGAGGACGGTCGTCGAGGACGAAGACCCAGAAAGCGAGCAGGAGAGAGAGGGATAGTAGGCCTTCTCTGAGACGGTGAGACCCATTTATGGTGAAATTGCACACTGACGATGCAGACATTCTCACTGACTCTGCCGCCATTTTCGTCCGCGTGAGTGAGAGTAAACGGCCGTTATATTTCTGGCTCTCTTTCTCTCTCGCTCACTTCCTCTGGAGGTTTGGGGATAAAGGAAAACTTGAGAGGTTAGAGGTGCCTCGTGCGTTTCGGCCCACCTCTTGTTTCGGTCGTTCTGAACCGGATGATAATCTTGTTCCAATTGCCATTCCTTTTTCTCATGTGTGTGTAGGTTTGGAAAAACAAAATATAACAAAGAAAAAAGCAACAACAAACTCAAAAAATAAACAATTATAGAAAGAAAAGAAAATCCCTCATGGCTATGTGGGCCATAACAAACAATGGGTTCAAAGATGCCACATACCCCAGAATTATAACTGGGCCGTATGCAAGAAGGGCCCAGAGGAAAGATACCTATCCATACATGAGGCTTCAAGTTGTTTTTAAAACCCAAAAAAAGCTCACACAAAAAAAAAATTGTTGTCCACGAGTCCGGTGGGTACTGGGCTGAAGAACCTACAAGGCCCAGTTTCATGTCTTATTCCCAACGTGGCCCAAGACATGCACTTGGGTTTCCCACGAGGCCTAATCAAATTCTGGTGTAAAGCCCGGGTATAAGGCTTATGTCATTAGTCAACGCCTGATAGCATTGTTTAACAGATGCACGTGAGCAGTGCTTCTCTCGCACAGTCACAGTCGATCTGGAGATGGGTTAACATTTTTGCCTGGTCAGTAGGTTCAGTTGGGCCTAATCATATATCCACTTGTAAATTTAAAAGGAAGGCTTGCCGAATTGATCATAGTCCATCCATCACCATTTTAATAGGAATAGTAGCTTGTAAATGAAGCCCTTTACTTAAAAAAAAAAACAAATACAAGAGCTGAGAAAAGATTTCGCATAGTGATATGTCTCAACAGGTTGGGGCCGGGTAGAAATATATGTATAACTGTCAAGTGTGCCGTGAGGGACTGCAATACCGATTTTAGCTGACCCCATTAAATATTATGTCAGTGTGGGGCTTTACTTTACTTTTTCTTTTCGGCGGAGCAAAAGGCGATAATATCTTTTTGTACTTTTTACCATCTTCTTGTCACCTTTTCACTGTTTTTACTTTTTAGTACTGTTCTTTCGGTTTCCATGGGTATATGTGCCCCACGTCTGCGTTTCTAATATGGCAAGGTTTAAGTTTTAGGGGTCCACTGCTTGTCGCCCTTATCTAACTTCACCCTTGCTAACTCCATGTGGCCCCTTCCCCCCTGTCTGCTCCCACAACTATTATATTGGGTCTTGGAAGTTGAGCTTAACGTGGTTATTATAAGGTTGTGTTTGTGTACACAAACGCACCATAAATTTCTGTCGACCGGGAACGTCTTTATCTTTTTTTTTTTATAGATGGGACGTCTTTATCTACTCGGAACTTTACAATTTTTTTTTTATGCAGGCATGGCCTCCCATCAATGCATTACAGTGGAAACGGTGATTAGGGGTGGGTTTGTTTTGTAAAATTTTAATGTCGTTAAAATTTTAATTATTAAATTTAGTAAAAAAGTGAAAAAAGAGGTAATTTTTTATATTTTTATAGTGAAAAGTAATAATTTTATAAGGAAGAGAGATTATATTATAATATTTTATTATGTTAAAATTTTAAAGGGTGTAAAATTTTACAATGCAGCCTACATTCCCATGTCGGCCATCCCTTTCGTACACAGTGTTGCCCATTTAGAGTTACATTTTTGGTCTCGCGCTGCCCATTTGGAGTTTCATTTATCTTGTATGAGTGGATTTGTTACGTAAGATTTAATAAAAAAAATAAAATGAGGTAATTTTTTATATTTTTATAATAAATAATAATAATTTAACGAGTGAGAAAGATTATATTATATTAAAATTTTAAGAACGAATAAAATTTTACGATACACTCCTTTAGAGTTTCATTTGTTAGCATGAAATTTTACGATAAGATCTCAGGGCAGTTAAAAAGAAAGCATGATGATTGCTTGCAGTTGTAAACCTTAAGTGCAAATTCGAAAGGCAGTCGGGAGGGCTTTGTTGATGGCCAAAGTTTTTTAACCAAGCTCCAAACGCACGCCATAAATGAATATAGCTCATAATCTTGCAACTATTGTATTTTTGGGGGCTGAAGTAGTCGCCTGAGCTTATCTAATGATTCTGCCGCCGGGTTTTGTTTTTCTAATCACGTTCTAAAAAAAATTGAAATACAACATACAGATCGAAATAAGTCGACAAGATTTTAAAAAAAAATCGGAATCACTATATGCTTGAAGCCTCCCGAATTCTCACTCTCTGTATCTCTTCGTATAATTGCAAAAGTGCTCACAGATAAAACTTCGAAAACCCCATGGAAGGGTTTAGAAGATAAGCTTCCCAAAATAAAATATTCTATCTTTTGTTCCGTAGAAAAAATAAAATAAAATCTATCTTTTGTTACTTTTAACAGATTTTGTCAATGTCGTGCAAAATCATCCATCTTCGGATTTTTGGTTGTCTGGCCGGTAAAGGAGGTCCAAAGTTGTCAAAAGGAGACCAGAGCTTGGCCGCGGATTGCGGCTACGCCCTACGGGGTCCACAGCCGAGTCCCTCTGCAATGCCCTACGTAGGGTAGAGGCTCTGATTCTCCGGTCTCTGTCTCGCGCAGCCCAGTACAAGCAATTATTTTTAATTGTGATCGTAGTTTTTTTCTAGATATCTGGGAAAGGGTGTAAGGATTCGATCCACGTCAGATTTTTTTTCTAGTTAAATCGAGAAAGTACTGTGATCGTAGTTTTTTTTCTAGTTAATTGTTAGAGTTTTTTTCTAATTATAAATTCCAACAATCTTTAATACAGCTTCACCAAGAAAATTTATTCTACTTAAAAAAACACAAACATATTAAGACCGAACAATTTTGGAGAGATAAAAAAAATGATGTGAGTCTCGTTTAAGACCTAAATTTTTTTCTAGTTACTTATTAGGATAAGAAACTTTTACAATTTTTTAATTTAGGAGCAATTTCCGGAGAAATAGAAAGAGTAATGTGAGTCTCGCTCCAGATCCACATTACTTGTTAAGGTCGGAAACCTCTGCAATTTTTCGATTTGCAGAGCAATTTCGAAGAGATAAAAAGAGTGATGTGAATCTTGCTCAAGACCTATATCTTTTTCAAATTACTTACTAGGATTAAGCATCTCTACAATTTTTTAATTTACAGAAAAATTTCAGAGAAAAATATAGAATGATGCTAGTCTCGCTCAAGACCCACACCTATTCAAATAATATTTAGACAAGTGTGAATCCATTGCGAGACTCGTTTTCCTCTCTTTCTACTGTTACCTCTGCAATTCGATCAGCCGACTTACAAAGGATCCCGTCCTACTTATTATGATATATGCTTAAAAGTTGTGTAAACTGTCGTCTTTGTCATCGTATATCACCGAATCTTGAGAGCAGAACTTATGAGTTTTCAATTGGGCAGGCACCCAAAACTAGGGGAAACTTGGGTTAATACCAGCGCTTTTCTCTCAAAGCCCCGCACCCTCTCTGGTTTCCACACCCACCCAGCACCCCTACGGAGGAGGGGGGAGCTCCGGCTCTCTCCACCCCCCTCTTCCTTTTTCTATTTCTTTTCCCCTCCTCCGTCTTCTCTCCCCCTTTCTCTCTTCCGGTCGGTTTGGTCTCCGGTTGTGGTTGGTTTTGGCCGTTTTTGGTGTTTTTTTTTGCAGGTTCTTTTTTCTTGCTTTTCGGTGGTTTCCGCTCATTCCGAGGGGACACGCGCCGTCTGGAGAGCTTCAGGAGGTGCCGCGCATGGGAACCCCGGCGGCCCGCCCCTCAAAGATCGGTGCGTGTTGGTCCACGGGCCCCACGCGGCGCTCGTGGATCTCACGAGCCGATCGCTCTTGGCGCGCGTACGGCGCCCTCCGGCCCCCGCCCTCTTCCACTTTTCGCCGATCAGGATTCAGCGGATCATGGCCTCCATTTTTCGCTGTCCTGTCTTCCTCCGGCCGCCGCCGCCAACTGACCGACCGGAAATAACCCTGTTTGGGGCGGCCCATATGTTTAGGGCTTGGTTTATGTTCAGTTTTCGCCCGTTAGGACCTGCCTCTATGTTTAAGGCTGCTTATGTTTTAATTCTGTGTTTTCTGCTTGCAGATGTGTTTTCTGCTTGTGTTGATTTTTTTATTGTCTCGTTTATCTTTTTAGGCATATTAGCTTGTATTTGCTGGCCTCTGTGGCTTGTCCGTCCCTTCGGGGACTTTGTAGGACCTTTGGGTCCGTTTGCTCGTTGGCCCGCCGGCTCTTCGGAGTGTCTGGTACGCCTTTTAGAGCCTCCTGAGGTGTTAAAACCTCCTTAATCTTATCTAAATACTTATGCTACTTATTCTAAAAAAAAAAAAAATTGGGCAGGCACCTATTTACTGTGGTTCAGTTCAAAGCTTATCCCCCAATTCCTGACAAAAATTACTTCGGGAATCTGTATGTGGTTTGAAAGTAAAATTTTGGGTACCTTTATTGAAAAAGAATATTTTATAAAATTTGATTAATCGAAATTTATTTAGGAAGTAAAAATATTTTATAAAATTTGAATAAAAAATAAAAAGTAAAATTCATAATTAAATAAAAAAGTTATTTTATAATTTTATAAAAAATTTAAAATAAAAATAATTTTCTTAAATTCGATAATAAAAAATAAAAATTTAATTAAATATTATAATATTATTTTATAATTAGATAAGATTAAAAATTTCCACCTCCCATAATTACAACGACTCGGGGTTAACTCAAGTCTCCAGCTTGTTGTTTTTTTCCCTCTCAAATCTTGCAAAACTATCTTCTCAAAAAAAAAAATTAATGTTTAAAACCTGAAGTGTCAGCATCAACAAATTATTTCATCTGCGAGAATTTTGACCTGATGCGAAGGTTGGGTGGCGGAAAAATCTGAGTCACTTCTGTCAAATTCAACATAACAAACGTGTAAAACATTTTGTTTGTGCTTAAATATAATGGAATTGAAAAGAAAAGCTGTTTGGAGAGGATGACTAACTGGATCATAGTCGAATACCCAGAGCGTTGCTCAGTTGCTCTCTGCAAGTCATGGCCTTCTCATAAATTTCTCATTTAGTAGAACCATTTTCCACCTTTCCGTAGAGTTCAGGCCTATATGTTATCATGATCAATTTCTGGACAGAACTGTGATATATTATACATGGTAAACATAAAAGCTTATAACAAAGCTTAACCTCAGAACATATTACGCACATTTACACATTAAGCAGCAAACTGAGACCCCTATAACACAAGATCTAGTTCAGTCACAAACCTCACTTAGAGATATCATGACGGATATACATATAAACATCGAAACACTGGAGACAAAAATCTCGAGCCTTAAGACAAAACTTAAGGCTTTTCTCCTGAAGTAGCAGCTCGGTGTCTTGAAGCAAAACGATTTACCAAAGCAAGTGCATTACTAGTGACCTGAGTAACATGGGTGACCCTTCTCTGTATTTCGGCCTTGACATTTCCAGCCATGTTACGGCCGGCAAACCCATCAAGACAAGTGTTCTCATCAGTAAGCGCAGCACTAACCCAAGTCTGGACGTTGCTCATGTGCCATGTGAAGTTCGGACCCGCAGCTCGACTCATATGACCAAGCTCTCGAACCGACTGGCTGAGCCGATCCACGCTATCACCCATGTTCTCTATGCAGTCTTTCACAGCTTGATACTCCCGGGCCTTAATCCCCCTAACTTTAGTCATCTTGGCAACAAACGCCGCAGCTGAACGAACCCTCGCAATGCTCACCGATAAGGCTGTTTGAGCTAGTTGTCTCTCATTTTGTCTGATCTCACCTGCATAACCTGAAAGGCATTGAACGCAAAGTGAAGGATAGCGAGTGGCCCTGCAGGAGGCCTTGATGAAAGCTGCAGGGCCGGATTGTCCGGCAACGGCGGACTCTGCCGGGCCAGCCATGTAAAGAACCAAGGAAAAGACTACTACGGAGAGGCAGAGTTTTGCCATATCTCAGCAGGAGATAAGCGGAGAGGAAATGTTATTTTTCTGAGCAACGAACGAACTCTCCGAATGAGTCTTGGCGTTATATATAGGGTAGGTGTATGTTTATCTTCTTTTGAGATAAAAAAAAAGTAAATATACAAATACTTTTAACGAATTGCGTGAAAATTCACCCGTATTAAAAAGTTTAAAATTGTTTACCGGATTTATTATTTTTGTATAAAAATTCACTGAATTCAATATAGTCTAGTTTAACGAAAAATTCATCACGTCTAATCATAATATGACACGTGTCACTAAATAAATAAAATTAAAAATAAATCTAAAATTAACAAAAAAAACATTATTAATTTTAAAAAAAAACACCTAGATCCTTTTCACTGTGGAGGTCTGGCGCCTCTGGGCGGCCATGGGTGGACTTCCTCCACCCGTCGTCATAGGTTGCGTGATGGGGAAGGTCCGTTAAATTATTTAGTGACACATTTCATATTGTGATTAGACGTAATGAATTTTTCGTTAAACGAGACTAATGACATTGAGTTCAGTGAATTTTTATACAAAAATAATAAATTTTGTGAGTAATTTGAAACTTTTTAAAACCTGAGGAGTTTTTACAAAAGACATTAAAATTCATTGTGGTATTTGTATATTTCTAAAAAAATGGAGTCAACGACGTGCCTCTATTTAGCCGTCCTTTTGGTTTTTTCAAAAAATTCCTAACCCCCAACCAAGTATACTGCTTCACAATTTCCTGTATCCTTTAACTGTATTCACTCGGTGTATAAACCGTAAGCTCACAAGTTGAAATTTCTTTCCCCGTCTCACCTAATGGTCTACCGCGGGACGTGTGTTTTACCAAATTTTTGGGTTCAAAAAATTTTAGTTAAATAAATATATTTTAATATTTTTAATTTTTATACCAATATTTTTAATTTTTTACAAATTTTAATAAAATTTAATATTTAAAAAATTCTTAAAATTTTAAAAATTATTCCCAAAAATTTTAGTAAACGAACCACCATATCACGTGCTATTGCATGGGTGCCTAACCATTATGAAGCTTCGATGGGCGTCCCTTGACCCTTGTTACACTGATTTCAATTTGGTTTGGGGAGAAAGCACAATACAAGATCTGGCAAGCAAGCACAATATCACCGTCTAGAAAGTGTTCCAAATGGTCTAATCCATTTACTATGAATTTCCACGTCTAAAACTACCATCTTTAATTAATTTTACCGGCTAATAGCAGCAGCGGTGCTTTAGAGTTTAGACTTTCGAGGGATTTGAGGATTTAGAAATCCGTTGGTTCTGGATAGTTCATGAATTATAAAGAGTATAGGATCGGGACACAACTGAGTGAAAAAAATAATAATAAATAAAGGATAAGGAGAACTCGCAACTGATCTTCCACACGGAGCAGTAGGGGTGGGCAAAAAACCCGTTTCCGACAATCCGAACCGGCCCGACCCGTTTCCGACCCGATCGGATCGGGTTTAGGCGGGTTCGGGTTTACATGTAAATAAAAACCGATTTTCGGGTCCGGGTTCGGGTATATGAACAAACCCGAACCCGACCCGAACCCGAAAATATAACACCATCGCCCCGTGACCCGTCTTTTCCGAACCGGACCGACCCGTTTCGACCCGATATTTTCGGGTTTTTTCGGGTTCGGGTTCGGGTTTCCTCACAAAAACCCCGAAATATTCGGGTCGGGTTCGGGTTGAAATTTTCGAACCCGAACCCGTTGCCCACCCCTACTGAACAGGCTTTTGGGACTGTTCGTTTATGAAGTATTTTTAAGATTTTTTTATATTTTCACAATACAAAAATTCTACAATTAAACATCATTTCTAAGCTCACATCAAAATAACTACAACACGCATATCAATAAGATTAATATCAGCTAAAAATTTTCAAAATACAAAAAATCTTCACAACACACCTAACCGAACACACTCTTGGATGGTGTTTGTTTGTGGAAATATTGGAGTTTTGAAAATTTTGGGTATTGGGGTTTGTAAAAAAATATAGTATTTTATGAAAAAGTGAGGAGAGAGAAGATTTAATTGAATAGTATAATATTATTTTATAATTTAATGAAGAGAGATAGATTATTTTATGATTATTTAGAAATTTTGAGGAATAAAAATATTGGGAAACAAACGCCCTTGGTATGTCTTTTTGTGCGTGACTGTCACGGACCTCGTGGCGTTGGTTCAGCTTTTACCGATTGAACAAAGTGGAAGTAATGCATGGTCCACCTTGCTCAGTAGTTTATTGATTTGACAGACCGAGACCTCTCCAAGGACAGAATGCTGGCCCGCACCAATTTTTTCTTTCTTGCACTTTCTTTCGGACAGGCAAATAATGTCCGCGCCATATCTTGAAAAGGATAACAAAGCCTGTTATTATCCTGTCAATGGACTTGTGCTTTCCAGATAAGTTCACATCCTATGTTGACAAGTGCTCGAAAATAATTCAAAGACATTGTTCATATTATTTCACAAAGCTATCGAAATGAGCCAATTGCTGATACCTGATAATGTTTCTTACTCATATCCTTGTTTTTTTGGAGCAGTCACATCCTACTACATGTAACATCTTGTTGAAATAAGTTTAATTAGATTTCAGATTACGTATTTGTGGTGAAGGATGGCTCTGATTTCCACCGTTTTTTTTTGCACACGTTGAAGAAAGATTTACCATGCAAGTGTAATTCGTATATAAGATCATGTTCTGATACAAATTACAAAGTCCACCGCTGTTTACAATTATGTTAATAATTATTAGTGAATGTGGTAGCAGAAGATACCCCTCAAAACGAAGTCATCAACCACTGAAGAGACTACAAGGGGCACTTGATACCTCCAATTTTGGCACTTTACAGTCATGTATCTGAGAACAGACCCACGAAGCTTTTCCATGAATGCTGCTTGTTTCTGCATGTCGGAAATCAACATTGATCTTTCGAGTTAAACCAACAATAGTGCATACAACGAAAATGTTATCACTAAGAAACTGTGGCATACAAATTTCTTGTTAGAGAGTTTGCATTAGAAGCCAAGTAGTTTTTAGTCCGGTCCTGAATTACTTTTAAGTACTACTTCAACAAGAGCCGAATAGTCATTCCGTACTTAAATAAGCAACAAAGAGAAGGTTTACAAGACGTGCATCCAATGTTAGACTGGGTAAAACTGAGGATGCTATGGCCTAGTTCCCCGGATTAAATGCTTCAAGTAATAGAGCTTTCGCCCCCCCCCCCCCCCAAAAAAAACAATAAAAAAATGAAACCATACTCTTCCAAGAATGAAGCATTCTAAATCTTGATAAAGTAAAATAGTGCATTTTATCTCCTGTTTATTCTAATACGGGTTCTTTATGAAGGAATTGACACAATCGTATAAACTAAATCCTGTGGATTGTGAAATAAGTGATAAAGCACGATAAACTAAGCGTGCCAACACTGAAGAAAAAAAAAACTTAAAGTGTGCCAATAGTTAGTACCAAAACTGGTCAGAAGTTTTAATGTTCAAAGCAAACTGTTATTTGTACATTCCTTTACATTAGGTAACCATCTTACGTAGTGTTTTCTGTAAACAGATTGGTTGTGCCACGCACCTAAAGCTTCGTGTTCATTAAGTGTCAATGTCATAGCAGGACACAGAGGTAAAAGGCATCATTCCAATCAAATATTTCAATGAGAGAATGCTTTAAACATCATCCCCTTTTTGGCTTGCGGCTGTAACTTACACTAGAGAATTTGCTACAAGTTACTTCATTGTTGATGAAGTACTTTTTTTTTAAAGAGAAAATCCCCCAAAGCTGGATCCGTTTCGCCCAACCCTGAAGTACAAATCACGGCCTACTGGACCGATCTCACAACTTAGGGAGCAGATAAGTCAAGAACTCGTCCAGCAGCAGAAAAATTCATCCCACACCCTTGAGATTCAAACTTAGTATGTCGAGCCTCAAGGAGCATGTCCCTCCTAACCACTGAGCTATTGCATTTGGGGGTGTGGATGAAGTACTTATTAGCATAGGATGGTAAGTTGTGTACTTGTGAGGGATCTTGGGTTCTCCACCCCAAGGAATAAATTTCAAGACAACTCCCTCGTAAATTCTACTTGAACCTGAAAGGCCAGAAGTTTCCCAATAGTTTCTACCTAGTTACCCTTGTGTGCATTCACTATGTTTTCATCAAGAAGGGTCAATAAGGATCTACTGAGTTCATTCCCCTCAACCATCTCCAATAACTGCAAGGTATAAGTTAAATCATCTGAGCAATATATGGAGCACACAACGTATCAAACTAGAGGCTTTAATGAGTAAAAGAGACATACAGTTGCTTTTACATCCTTCGATGTCAAGATTTTGGTCAGCCTTTCTTTTGCTGTTATAAGATCAGCTTGCATTTTATCACAGGCTTCTGTAACAAAAAAATATATGGCTAAGAATGGTGGGTTTAAGGTAAAAGGCAAGGATGCATATCCTTCAGCACTATGGTCTGTGGTAGATTAACATACCTGTTCCTTCCAGTAGGGCTTTCTGCAGTGCTTCTAGCTCAATCAATCTATCTTCCACGTCCTAGATCCAAATATTAGCATTTGAATGTTGTCACTAAATCCAATCATCTGTGCAGCCTATAACTCAAATGAAGATTTTGAAAATGGAGAACCTGGGATTTTGAAACAGCAAACCGAAGCTGACCCAGCTCAAATTGTAGGTGTGAAAAAATTTCGGGTTCAATCTGCTAATACCACACGTTATAACAGCATTTGTTGATGGCGAGGTTGGGGATAAGTAGGAAAAGAGTATATTAACCAAGAGAGTTAATGGAGATGCAACAACTGAATACAACAGATGACTACTTTCTCATTTGCAGTGTGAATACTTGATCATTGTAGGTTATCTTCTGAACTATGTCCCTTCCATACGAAATAAACCAAACTACTTGCTAGTTCTATTTAAACACAAAGCATGCACAATAAAATACCATATTAAGGACCTTGTTTCTTTCTAAAAGTACATGCTTGGATTCTGCTCATACAAGCACACGCAAATGCACTTCCATATTGCAGGAATCAATGTCTCAAACAGGTATGAAATTTTGAATCTCTGCGTAATTAGCATGCAATGAAAAAGCACTGACTGCCGCCTCAACCTCGCGATCTCATATTCAATATCCTGACCTTCAGTGTCCAGAAAGTACTCGATCAGCTCCGCTGGAGTGTCCGGAATAACCCGAGACTATGAGAAGCAAGAACAACAACCACATAAAATTACCTACCGAAGAGAGCGACAACACTCCATTTCTTCACGGACTTGGCGTGCAAATTCTTCCCGGGCTTCAGCATCTCTCTCAAGCCGCCTTCGGAACTCGCGCCTCGCGATGTGACCGGTCTGTGGTGGGCCAAGCAATCCTTCCGGGTCCTTCCTTTTCCAGAAAAGCAAGTTTTTTACTAAGCACGTGTAAAGCCAATAAGCTTTGACTTGTTCAAAAAAAAAAGCAATAATCTTTGAGAAACTAATAGATGGTGAGATAGAAGAAAGAGAGACAGGTACCCATCCAACGCAGTAAATTTTGGGCCTGAAAGAATTTGAAGGTACACGAATTGCACGGGATGTTACGGTGGTGGTGGCTATGCCAATGCTGAGAGCGGCCATTGATGGCCTTTTGAGAGACGGGAGTTCCGAACCTGACGGGGTTGCAGCTTCTTGGAGTTTGTATTATCCGTTTGAAGTTTGGATGGTGGAGGAGGTAAAAATGGTAATTTGACCAGTGTTTTTCTGTACTTTCGGTCTCAAGTGGTCGTTATTTCATGGCTGGAATCAGGGCCGTGTATGCTCCGAAGTCCGGACATCACAGAGGCAGAGAAGACACTCAGACCTATACATAAATGGCCCATTAAAGCATCCCAGTTGACATGTACTGGGCTTCTAATGCTACGAACTTCAGAGGCAGAGAAGTCAATGAGATCTGCAAAAAAAACAAAGCATCCCAGTTGACACGCCGTGGGCGTCAGGAGGATAATGGGCCCATTAAATGTTGGACTCAACAAGTAGTTTTGGTGATGACATCAACATAATGTTTGGAATGTTAACGAGTGAAAACGACGATTCAAATTTCACCTGTTTACCAGTTGAACTCAGAGAAAAGACTTTGATATATCTCAAGTTGTGTAATTATTTTATAGGGAAATTGATAATATGATCCCTAAATTTATACTACGCTGACGATTTAGATATTATGTTTCATTTTTTTACTTTATGGTCACTGAGTCTATATCCATGTGACGATCGAATCCTACCATCTGTTAATTCATTTAATGGAACCTCATTTCAAATCAGCATTTTAACACGTTAGTGTCACACGTCAACCAGATTAACACTTTAGGTCTGAGTTTAACAAAACGCTACATTTGTAAATTAAAACCCTCAATGCTAAACAACAAACAACTGATCAATATTATTTCAAAACAAATGAAAACTGCTGATGTAACGCCCCGGGCCCAAACTCCATACTGATAGATTTCCGTATAAAATAATGTTTTTTCACCTTGGATAATTATTTATCTAGGCCTCAATATTTCAAAACTAATTTTATACAATCTTAGTAAAATATCCATACACCATAAAAAGCCCAAAAATATCAATCTGAGCCCTAAAATTTACATTAGCATATCTGATATTTGCAATATCAATGAAGATCTCTCAAAATAATATATTATCGAATTCCCCAACATTAATCTCCAAAAGTACTCTTGCAAAACACGCATTCGAAACACAAATCTATCTGAATCTCCTCGAACTTCTCTAATTCTGCCAACTCTGAAAAATATGAGAATAAGGGGTGAGCTACAACTATCTCAGAAAGTAGTAAGTCAATGGGGGTTGGGAAAAATATAATTTTATCAGCATAACCAAGATCAAGAAAAATAGTGAGCAATACTAACTGAAAACAGAATTTATAACAAAATATCTCACGCCAAGCAACATAGTGAAATTATCAATGGTCACACAAACCTTGAACATTTAACCACTTACCTTGAACATTTAACCAATCCTTAAAACTTCTCCAATAATTTCTGAACAATCTCTTAAAAACTAGTAGCACCATCTCAATCCAAATTTTCGTCTCCAATATACATTCTCTGCAACTATTTATTAACCTGCAACTTTAAAATTAAAACATACCTCTATCCATCACTTTTAAATTCAAACATAAGATCTTTATCCATATCATCCCTATTTTCAAATTCAAAAATACGAATAATATTTATCCATATCTTAACCTTTAAATTCAAACTCAAGATTAAATATTTATTCAAGCCTTTAAATTCAAATATAGATCAAATCTTCATATCAGCTAGGGGTGTCCAAGTTCCGGTTCGATCCGGTTTGGCCGGCCAAACCGGTCATTTTGTAGAGTATATAGACCGGACCGGTCTCCGGTTTCGCCGGTCCGGTCTAGGCCGGTTTGGGCCATGCCATTTTGGGCCAATTTTGGGCTAGACCATGTCATTTTGGACCGGTTTTGGGGTTGGGTCGTGCTATTTTGGGCCAATTTCTGGTTTGAAGAGGTATACTCCTGTTCGGTCCCGAGTTTTCATGAGAGTAACCCGGAACCGGACCGGAATACACCGGTTTACCAGTCCGGTCAACCCGGTTTCAAAAAATTCAACCGATTTCGTTCAAAACCGGTCCGGTCCGGTCCGACCGGTATTTTGGACACCCCTAATATCAGCACCTTTAAATTCAAAAATACAATTCAACCTCTATCCAAAAGTCAAATACAAGATTAAACATTATCTCTTAATTTAAACTTCAAATTACTCACTTACACTTTTTTCGGGACGAGATATTATTTGAATTTGCACCGTATTTTATATGGTTTTGATGTATTATTTGGGGAACTGAACAAATTTTGGTTAAAAAAATGAGATTTTACAACTCATTTGAAATGGTTGGCCTATTTTGTGAAATTTGTAGTGTGAGCTTATTATCAAACTATTCTGGTGCTCGTGAATGTTGAGGTCTTTGTGACCATTGAGGTCTGTGTGATCATGGAGGTCTGTGTGACCATTGATAATTTCACTACGTTGCTTGGCGTGAGATATTTTGTTATAAATTATGTTTTCAGTTAGTATTGCTCACTATTTTTCTTGATCTCGGTTATGCTGATAAAATTGTCTTTTCCCCAACCCCCATTGACTTACTACTTACTGAGATAATCGTAGCTCACCCCTTATTCTCATATTTTTCAGAGTTGGCAGAATTAGAGAAGTTCGAGGAGATTCAGATAGATTTGTGTTTCGAAGGCGTGTTTTGCAATAGTACTTTTGGAGATTAATGTTGGGGAATTCGATATTGTATTATTTTGGGAGATCTTCATTGATATTGGAAATATCAGATATGCTAATGTAAATTTTAGGGCTCAGATTGATATTTTTGGACTTTTTATGGTGTATGCATATTTTACTAAGGTTGTATAAAATTAGTTTTGAAATATTGAGGCCTAAATAATTATCTATGGTGAAAAAGCATTATTTTATACGGAAATCTATCCGTATGGAGTTTGGGCCCGGGGCGTTACAGATGGTATCGGAGCATAGGTTTGTGATTCTGTAGACTCTTAGGAAGATTTTGATTGAAGTCCGAGCATAGGTTTTGATATGTGGTAACTCTATTGATTTTCAGAAGGATTTTGATTGAAATCGGATTATTGCTTTAAATTTGGAAGAGATTCAAATCTTGATAATTCTATTACGGATAAGAGCTAAAGTTACGAGCTTATTTTGAGGATATTGATGTTGATCTTAGTTTAGGCTTGTATATTGTATAAAAAAATTATGAGGTGATTTTGTATATTGTACGTGATATGAAGACGTGTTTTGCAGGAGTACTTTTGTAGATTAATGTTGGGGAGTTCGATATTGTATTATTTTGGAAGATCTTCATTGATATAGGAAATATCGGATATGCTAATGTAAATTTTAGTGTTCGGATTGATATTTTTGGGTTTTTTATGGTGTATGAATATTTTACTAAGGTTGTATAAAATTAGTTTTAAAATATTGGGGTCTAGATAAATGATTATCCATGGTGAAAAAATATTATTTTATACGAAAATCTATCCGTATAGAATGTGGGCCCGGGGCGTTACAGCTGAAGCACACTATTTTGGAATTTAAGGAATAGAACCGAAGGAATCTCAAATTTGGCTAAGTGAAGAACACCCTGTCATCCGTCGTCCTAGCGTTCAAATCTGTTCGTCACACCTATTGATTAAGATTTAAGGTGTTTGGTGATTTAGAAGTCAGGTCTGCATAGTGTTTGTCTACCCTACAATTTTAACAAAATTTTACTTCAAGAAACAATTTGAGATTATTAAATAAAAAAATAAAATCTAGGTACAGATGTCAACGATTGGTCCCTGGAAGGATTGAGGAGGAGGGTGAGTGGAAAATCATTGTACGTCTCCGTCTCCTCTCCCTCAATCCAACCAACCAACATTTGGAGTCTACGCTAGCAATCTCGTTGGACCATAAATATTTTTTTTTATGTTTTTTTTAAAAAAGGGAAAAAGACATGAGAAGAACGAATGCCATGACTACTGGTGCAGGCTAAATGGCGGAGGCGACCTCATTATCTCATCTGGTAGGTTTCTTTCTCCATTTAGTGTGTCCTCGATTTATTTCAACCCCGTCACCCGACCGTCTCAGTAAGTGCAAAAACTGATGTAAATCTTCGTCCTTTTTTGTTGCTGCAGCAGACCCATTAGTTCCCTGAAGTTTTGAAACTGCTTCGGCCTCGTCAACAGGTTCCACAGAAGTAAGTGGATCGACAATGTTACTCCTCCCTGTCTAGGGTTTGCGAAAATGGGAAAAATGGTGAGTGAAGGAGAATGTGAAAAGGAGATCTTATCTTCTGCATAGTTTGAGAAGGAAGAAGACCTACCTTAATAAAATAATATTGATTTGTTGTGTGTCGTTTAGTATTGAATGATTTAATTTATATAAATAAACACAGAGTTTTGTTAAACTCAGATATAACGTGTTAATCTGGTTGATGTGTGACACTAGCGTATTAAAATGCTAAAGTGGCATGAGGTTCCATTAAATGGATTGACAAAATATGGACAGTAGGATCCGATCGACATATGAGTATGGACTCAGTGACCATAAAGTAGAAAAATGAAAACTAGTGACTAAATTGTCAGCGTGTTATAAATCTAGTGACCATATATGAAGGTTTCTAGATGTATGAGTTAAAAGATTTGAAAATTTATTTATATTGTTGCTGGTACAAATACCTTCACATCATCTTTTTAGAGAACTCCATTTTGACTTTTCCCGATTTCGTTTAAACTTGTGACATGAAAATAAGTTAAAAAATTTCAATAATTACCAACTATTGCGAAGATATTCACTAAAAAATTGTAAGTTAATGACCAAACAATTACTGCAAACACCAAAGTGAAAGACATTGTTGGTTGCGTTCAAAATTTTGTCCATTACAATGGAAAGAAACATATCTTTCTAGATGCGTGGCATCTAACTTTCAGCTTACGGACAGTTTGGGACATTATTATGGGCATGTTTGAGCCCCAATTAATTGAGCTCAAAATTTTAGGTTTACTACTAAAAAATTCACCACATTTTTTATTATTATTATAATATTTATTAAAAATCTTCTCTCTCTTCACTTTTTCACCAACTCTCATAACATTTCTTTACTTTATAATATTTCTCAAAACCCAATACCCAAAATTTTCACCATCAAAACCAATACTGGGCAGGTAAACTGCTTTGAATGAAGAGTAAACAATTAAGCTACCTCCAACTTCTTCGAAGGAGCCCAGTTTGTGCAAGCGTCATTCACGGTGTGATATTATCATCTTCCACTAACTCTTTAATTTCTCCAAAGGGAAATCCATTTCATCATGACAAGAGTACACTACGACGAACGCGCAACATGAGCCACATGGCCGAAGTCCTCGCGACATAAGGTGGCGGATGTTGAATTATCTTTATTTTATAATATTTCATAAACTCTAATACCAAAAATTTAAACACTCAAATATCCCCCAATTTTGTGGACCCAAGATAGTTCAAATCGACCAAGCTTTTAGGCAAGGGCGAAAGATCTACGCTTAATAAATAAGCTTGTTCTGGATTTTAACCAAGCTACGACACAAAAGGAACCAAAAACGCGTCTCAACAGAGCGGAGTGAACGACAATCCGTTTCTCTATAATGATTAGTCATCCGCGTTACTCATGTCAAACTTTCCTAAGGAAAACTTTGAAGCTGGCGTGCCCCGCTAGCTTACCGCGTGGAAGGTTGATCGGGTGCGCTCGTGTCGTGTGTGTGGATGCGACTTCTACGAGCTGTGTGAATGCGACCTGTAATTTCTCAAATAGTCAAATATGCCTTCTCGACTACACCACCATAAAATTTTAGGAAAGGTATTCGTCATACGTTCACATCTTACTTTTCTGTTGATTTCGACTTTACAGTTTGGCAAACAAAAAATCACGCTCTAAAATGTCACTATCCAAATTGAATGGGTCCACCATTATCCCCCAAAAGACGCGGTATCTGTTTGGTATGAAATCTCTCTCACAATTCCAACCTATAGATAAAGGCCAGCATGTCATATGCAGGGTTCAATCAATCACTAAAATTTACATACGTGAAGAACCTCAGTACCTACTCCGGTCCGGAGAGTTTCTTGTTGCAATTATCGTCAAGACCGACCTAGTAGAACATTTTCTACGGCTTTAGAATGAATAGATGATAAAGAAATTGCAAAAGTTATAAAGAAGTTTAAGTGGGTCATGAACTGGGAATTTAGAATATGGACGGAAAGTTAAACATATGCCAACCAAATAAGAGCCTCCCCCCACTTGTTGCCCGAGACTCGTTCAAGAGGCGGCCATTTTACAGTAACAACAACCTCGTCGTCAAACCAGTACACCTATCTTCTGGACCCTTTTGAAGCTTCTCGAGCATGTCAAAACCTTTTGCACGTACGTCATACATTGATTAGAATATATGTTAGTTATATACAAAAAAATTAAAAAAATTTTAATTTTTAATTTTTTTTATAGAATTGTAAATATTTATATAGATGGAAGTTTTATAGGTTTAAATTTTAAAGATATTTAAATTTTATTAGAATTTATAAAAAGATATTTCGATTTGATTTAATTTTTTAATAAAAAAGTATTGAAATTCGGTTAAAAATAATATAAGAATTGTTAGAATTTTTTTAAAATTTATTAGAATTCGTATATAAAATTGTTAGAATTTATTTTAAAAATATTATTTTTTGTATAAATTTTTTAATATTTTTAATATTCATTTTATAAATTTATTAAATTTTTTATATCCTATATATAATACTATTGCAAAACCAACGTACCCATAATTTGAAAAATATGTAAGGCTTTTTCTCGACCGCGCTATTTTGGTCAATCTTATCATCTACTTGCCAGATGCCTCGACTCCAACCGCTCCTCAACCTGCAGGAGACTGAACCCACCAGTCCAGTGAGAGAAGGAAAGTTCATGAGTAATGGCTTATTTCGACCTAATTTTAGGAAAAGATAAATCTTGCTCCCTTGAATTTCAAAACAGTAATTTACATCTCTTACATTTTGAATATAATCCATTCTAGTTTAATTTGAACTTTAAGTCAGATAGAAAATATACAAAATTATGAAATGTCCATCCAAAATAGATTTTTCTAAAAATTAAGAAATAAATTAAAAATAAAGATTATTGGAATAGAGTTTCAATATTTTAAATTAAAAAACATTACATATTGTATATATATTTTAATTTTTAATAATATTTTTAATAATATTTTTAATAATTTTGTTTTAGATATGCATTTCAGTCATTTTAAATATAGTTTAACTTACATTTTTAAACGGAGGACAATAATTGATCATGTTCAAACATTAAGAGACGCGGAATCGTGTTTTGAAACGCCGTGATTAATTTTGGTCTATAATTAGGAAGCTTATTATGACATTAATTAACCCAAATTTCATTTTTTGAAAAACCCATCAAGAATAAGTTTTAAGATGAATGTTAACCATCCATCATGCGTATATGCGGACAAAGGGGTATGTTCGAGTCTTGATTCAAACCCTATTGTCTTTCTACTGTGAATTGAAAAAACCCACCTCTTTGAAAAGTAGAACGCCCCATAAATTGTACAAATCTCGACTTAATCAATGAATTATAAACTGAACTGTTTAGAATTGTCCATCAATCAAAGGGACTAATTCTCTGCTTGACAGTTGGTCTTTCAATCGTCAATGACCTATTAGGAACCAATTCCACTCATCCATGTGCAAGCCAATATAATATAATCCAAAAGGTTTAGAGGGTTTTTAGTGTCTGATCAGAGCCTTCGAAGGTCCAAATTTTCAAATTTATTAGTTTAGATGCAGGCTGCAGCGAGTCTTATAGAAACACCTAATAATTTTATTGTCCAATGATGTTGTTAATGCCTATATACTTTGAATCCCTTTGAAAAGCCGTCTTAACTCTCGCCCATAGAAGTGCATATTTTTTTCGAGATATATATAGAGAAAAACAGAAAGTATTTTTTAATTGAAAACGGAAGTATTTGCCAGCTTAGTTTGCACCTCCTGCTCGTCGGAGAGGGCGAGATCCAGGGTTCGAATACCCCTACCCGCAGGTTTGGTCCTGCTTCTAAAATTTGCATTAAAAAAAACAGAAAGTATTTGGGGGAAAGCCTGCTTCTAACCACGGCTATTCCATTATCCATAATATAAAGACAAGAAACCAGAAAGAGGGGTACACAGCTGAAAAAGAAACAAGAGACCCAAATAGAACGCAGGCCAGACCAAGAGACCTTTGTCCCATCAACGAGCAGAAAACACACACCAACAGAAGAAATGGGTTGCCACAACTCGCCCATTTTGTTGGCAATGATGGTGTTGCTCACAGTGGGTCTTTCAACCTTGGCGGAGGCACAGAATACCCCATCTTGTGCTCAGAAGCTGGTCCCATGCGCTAGCTACATCAACTCCGGCACCCCAGATGCCTCTTGCTGCAACTCAATCAAAGAAGCTGTGGACACCCAGCTTGCCTGCCTCTGCAGCCTTTACACCACCCCTGGTTTGCTACAGTCTCTGGGCATCACCGTTGCGCAGGCTCTCCATCTCTCCCGGGCCTGTGGTATCACCACCGATCTCAGCAAATGCAATGGTAACATTCATATCTATGCTTACTGTCCTATTGCTCATGGTCTAGAACTAGTTTGGTTAACGAAACTTTAGTCCCCCGCTCCATAATCCTTCCCATCAACCCAGAAGAAGAGCTTATACGACCCCCTAACTGTCTTCATTTTTCGAAAGGAGCTGTATTTCACTTAAATCAATATCACATTCAATAGGAGTTAAAGATATCAGTACCGTTGGCATCTTAAATTTGTGTCCAAGGTTCTTAATTTTGTCTTCACTTAAATGAATCTTGAATTTCCATATTTCGTCTCAATTTCCTCAATTATAGTCGAATTTCACCGTCGCTCAGCCTAATCATCCTGCTTTAAACACGATTTTGCCAATATAGTCATAAAATTTTGTCATCGTTCTTTAAATTTTAGTACTTCGCAAGTAATTCAGATCACATGTATTCTAATCTGAAATTTTCTTTTTTGCATCAAACAAGTTTGTGCTGACTTCTCTCTTCTCATTTTTCCCATCTCAGCCACAGCTCCTTCTCCTGCATCTGTGCCGCCGCCCCCAGGTATCAATTTCTTTTCCTGCTTGTGTAACTGCTTGTTTCTTAAAAAATAAACAAAAAAGCTTAACTCAAAACGGAGTTGTGACCATCCAACACAAGCAAATATCATATTGATTTGCCTAGAAAAAAGAAGAAAAGAATATCATATTGCCCAGTTCTACATTGTTCTGAGGTTGGAATTTCCTTCATTGCTCATGTTGATCAATCGTGATCTTAGAATTGATCAGAGTTACCATCATGATGGAGAATCTTGGCGTTAGGTTGCATCCGATAGAGCTCTTATTTTAGGTATTTTAGGTGAGCAGATGGGCCTGTCGAACTGTGAAATAGTACGCCATATTAGTATAATTTAAGCGTTAGGTAGCAAAAGTTGACTAGGGGCGACGCTAGTCGCCAGCTCAAATGTTCTTTTGGTCTCTCCCTTGGCGGCCTCAAACCCTCAGTTCTGGGTAAGATACTTGCCATTGTACCACTATTCGGTTTCTCAAAGTTCTTGTTTCTTTATTTCTTTATCAACTTTTAGAAAATAAAAAATAAAAAATAATCAGTGGGTTTTCATTTCATTTTAGCAAGACGTGTGCAATTGAGGACTTAATTTGATTTGACTGTGTTTAGCTACTAAATGCCGAGGCAAATCAGGTTCAAAACATTTGTCTTGTGTGCCTCTCTTGTTTTAGCAACTGAAGGGACCAGTTGGTGCTGTCAAGATATTATCCTAAGCATAGTCTTGAAGAACCAAGTGGTAATTGGTAAAGAAAGAAGTCTAAAATAAGGAAAAAGAACTGCAGTCTTCCGCCTGCAGTAAAAGATAATTTATAGGTCACTTGTGACCAACTGACCGTCTAGATTTTGTATTCTCACTGAATCTGACATGTGCAAAGAAGAAATATATATATGCTAACGTATTCGACAAAGACATGTATCAACTTATATAATAGCCTCCTAATAGTTTGCTCAATATTGCAGCCGTGCCAGGGGCAGGAAATGATGGCGTCTACGGAGCAAGCAGAATAGGGTTCGCTGGACTTTCCATATTATTCTTCTTCATGGCTTCTATGCTGTTTTATTAGATTACTACACCACATAGGAACAGATAAAAGAGTAAATAATGTTGAGGTATTGGGCAGCTGCCTGCCTTCCGAGATCTTATTTATGACCATTCTTATTATGTTTCGAACTGATATTTCATTGATTGTAGCAGTGTTAATGTTATTATCTTTAATTATTTACTTAGTCATGATTATGTCAATATTTTCCGTTGCCTCCTGCATTCATCAAAATTGCATTTGACCTTAAGGAAACATAACAACTAACTATAACTATTCATGAGCTTTTGGTCACGGCTGCTCTGTCAGCTCCGAACGGTTCCCTTGAAGATTTAAAAAATTTAGGAAATTTAGTAGTTTAGTCCTTAGGTTTTACATGTTTTTACTTTTTAGTCATTGAGTTTAATTTTTCAAATTTTAGTCTTTAGGTTTATTTTTTTTGACGAAATGGTCTTTCCGTCAGTCTGTCGTCCACATGCTAACATACCTCTTTGACACGTCAGCAAATTTAAAGTGGTCGACCGGGTATATATTTTGAACGTGACCGGTCGACCGATAAAATTGACTGACGTGTTAGAGAGATTCGTTAAGCATATGGACGACAGACTGACAGAATGATCATTTCGTCAAACAATATAAACCTAAAGACTAAAATTTGAAAAAATTAAACTCAAAGACTAAAAAGTAAAAGCGTGTAAAACCTAAGGACTAAACTGCTAAATTCCCAAAAAATTATCGTAGTGCGGATTTCTTTTAGTATGACCTTGCGAGGATCCGGCTAAATATCTCTGTGACTCGCGTGTACTTTGATTTTTATTCCTAGTATCAACTAAAAAAACCCTAACTCTTTTTGTATTTGGTTGTTTTTAAGAGTAGATTAATCTCAATTTCCGTGAAAAATAAATAAAAAATTATGAAATCTATAAAAATTTCTATCACAAAAAATTTCTTTCGAAATATAATTTTTTACTCACATTTTTTAAGAAAACAAATTTTTTAATTGTTTTCTTTCTAAATATATTTTCTTTGTACCCTACTATTCTTAAATCTCACACTCCTATAAAATAGAATTTATAATTTTTTCTTAATAATGACATAAAAACATATTTTCAAAATCAAATGGTATATAGTGCTGCTTCGATTGAAAAAAAGAAAAGAAAAGAAAAGAAACAACAAAAGAAGCAACTAAACTACTATGAGTATGAGCTTTGCAATTGATCTCAGAATTGGACTTCATCCCCAAGTGGACTTCATAGTCCGCTAGGCCCACCTCGGTCCAGTCTTCTTTTTGTTTTCCTTTGATCTTCCGCCCAGCCCAGCTTATCCGTTCAAATCAACGGTTATAAATACCTCATGTCTGCTGCCCTCATCTGACCGTTGGATCTTCTTTAACCCTTCCGGACGCTTTTCTGTCTGCTGCTCAGCTCTTTAGTCACTTTTAGGTCGTTTTACCCCCCCTAAACAAGCCCATGGTTTTCAAAAATGCAAACCAAAATGCCCTTCAAGAATGCCCCTGGAACCGCATGCCTAAATCAAATGGACAATATTTTAATCGGGGATAATCTCAAAAGACCAAGCTGTGCATATCCAGTAGAAGCTACTAGAAGAGGGTAGTCCAGTCCGGCCAGACTAGTGTTAAGTCTTACAGCTTTCGATCTACATTATAAAGGAAAAACCGAAAGAAAACCTCGGAAACGAACAGCCACCATCCAATTGAAGTGACGCAGAGACAATGGACGCTTCGAAGCTGAGCGAATTGAAGCAGTTTGTCCAGCAGTGCAAGACCAATCCCTCCGTTCTCAGCGACCCTTCCCTATCCTTCTTCCGTGACTACCTCGAAAGGTAATCAATAGACAAATCCAATCCCAATTCGTCATGTTTCAATCCTTGCTTCTCTGTTTAATGGTATCGAAACGATCCGTTTCAGCCTTGGCGCCCAGGTTCCTCCCTCATCTTACGAGCACGGCGACTCCAAATCCGTACTCTCTCAATCTCTCATATCTCTTTAATTTCCTTGGTTCGTCACATTTATTTATTTGCATATAACTGTATTGGGACTGCAGAAGAGCTTTGTGGTTGAGGAGACCGATGAGGACATGGATGGTACACAAGGGAATGCGGACGATGAAGAGGAAGAGGCCGAGATAGTCGAGTCTGATATCGAGCTCGAGGGCGAGACTGTGGAGCCTGATAATGATCCTCCACAGAAGGTCTTTTTTCTCTTGCAATCTGGGTTGCATTTATAATTTTGTTGTGAGTTTTTTTTTTGGCACTTTTCTATATCATATCGATGGTGGATCTCATACATTTGCAGATGGGAGATCCATCAGTTGAAGTCACTGACGAGGGCCGCGATGCGTCGCAGACTTCTAAGGCCAAAGCCATGGAAGCCCTTTCCGAAGGTATAGACCAAGTATATATGATACATATGGCTATAGATATTTCACACAAGTGTGTTATCTGCATGTTTGTTTCGAGGCTTTTGTTAAAGGTGCGTTGTTCTTTCGCAACGTAGGTAACTTGGAGGAAGCTATCGAGAATCTCACGGAGGCAATTTTGCTCAATCCAACATCAGCCATCATGTATGGGACCAGAGGTACGATTCGGGTGGAGGATGCGTAGTGATGCTCTCTGTATACTTTTGGTTAAATTTCTGAGGTTATTTTGGGTTTTCTAAAAATGTTAATTTAGTTTTGCATATGATGTGCCTTTTGTTTAAACAGCTAGTGTCTATGTCAAGATGAAGAAACCGAATGCAGCTATCCGTGATGCTAATGCTGCTTTGGAGGTTGGTGTTATTCAATATGGCGTTACTAAATGTTATGTACTGGTCAGTTATAGATTCCCCAAATCTCAGGTGCCATCTGTCAGTTGCCTAGGGGAAAAAGGAATAAACGTTTCTATGGCTGTCCTATGATTCACACACTGGGTATGAATAAACAGGAATAAACTGGTGGGGTGAATTGACTTGGCTACATTGTAGCAACATTGCGGTTTGGAATTTGTGTCATTGTGTGTATCATGTTGAGTCAAATATGAAGACGTTTATTATTTCTTGGTACTACCGTTCTGATTCACACGCCTAGTGATGTGCATAGTTGGGTGCTAGTTGTGCACGCTGTTCTCTATTTGAATTTATGGTGTACTTTGTTTGGTATCCGAGTTTATATGCTTAGTGAAGCCGCACATTCAAATCTTTGGGTTTTAAAGCTTAGCATATGCAATTTGGGATTTTAAGGGGGGAGTGTTACATTCCGCAGATAAATCCAGATTCTGCTAAAGGCTACAAGTCTCGTGGCATGGCACAAGCAATGCTTGGTAGGTGGGAAGAGGCTGCAAAGGATCTTCATCTGGCATCAAAGTTGGACTATGATGAGGAAATCAAAGCTGTTCTCAAGAAGGTCTCTCTCTCTCTCTCTCAAGTGACTATAATTGGATTGGTAGACTTCAGTTTCAAAGAATATTGATTCTGTCGATGTGATTGTGTCAATTTGTGTCGTTTTTGTGCTATATGGTTTCATCATGGAACGTTAATGAGGTACTCAGACTTTTAATAAGCTGGGCGAATTAGGAGAATGTATGCAAAATGAACATTTGTATCTTTGCAATAAACTACTTACTACAGTCTTCTTGGCTTTGAAATTTCTATTTTCTTAGAAAAGAAAAAAAGAGATCCTATTATTGGTAATGTGCTTAGATGCAGTAAATAGACATATGAAATGTTCTTGTGTAGCATTTAGTTTCATACCGACTATCATCTATTGATCATGTTTCTAATTCACTACTGGGTCCTGTCTGGCATATCTCTGGTAGTGGACCTGGCTTGCTTACCCTATATGAGGTTGGTGAAAAGCTATGTTTATTCTTTCTCATTTTTTCAAAACAAGTGGTTTCTTGCTTGTATTCTAAAGTAAAAATTAACTTCCTTGCATTTGTCTCTATTCTTGAAGGAAGATCAATAAAAGGTCTGTAGCTGACTGGTTTTGTGTTTATGATAAGCTTTCTCTTGCAGATTAAAAGTTGGAGTTGAGATTTTTGTGAATCTCAACCAAAATGTTTGACATTTGAGATGTCTCTAATTTAATGTGTTCTGAGATGCTGATTACTATTAGTCAAAACATAGACATTGGCGTATCTAAGATGCAATATGGTTGCATTAAGTTTTGAGTGAATTAGGTATCTCTCTCTCTCTTTGTAACATCTCATTGTGACTCCTTGACTGCCCAGGTTGAACCAAATGTACATAGGATAGAGGAACATCAACGGAAGTATGAAAGATTGCAGAAGGAAAGAGAAGAAAGAAAGATTGAGCGCGAAAGACAACGCCGCCGTGCTGAAGCTCAGGTAACCTTTCGATATTTGTCTGTTAACAAAAAATGGAGTTATCTGTTTTCTATAAGCCTGAGAATATGTTTTTGCATTCTGTTAGGCGGCATATGAGAAGGCTAAGAAGCAAGAAGAGTCATCTTCTAGTACGAGACCTGGGGGCATGCCTGGTGGCTTTCCAGGTGGTATGCCTGGTGGCTTTCCAGGAGGTATGCCTGGTGGCTTTCCAGGAGGTATGCCTGGAGGTTTCCCTGGCGGAATGCCAGGAGGGGTGCCTGGAAATGTTGATTTTAGCAAAATATTGAATGTAAGTTTGACGGACTCTGTAGATCAAATAATTTTATCATGGTTATTGGCAATGCTTATTAACTACTGAAAAATGAATATTTGACAAAAGGTACTGCTATTTTTGCAATTTCATTCTTGGCTTAACTACAGAAAATATACTGCTAGATGAGCTACGTCCTTCCTGTGTTCTGTCTCTTCTTTCATAGATTATTGTGTGATGCATTTTTCTTCGTTCTTTCTCTCTCTCTCTCGCTCTTCCCTTTTGGATAGGACCCTGAACTGATGGCAGCATTTGGTGATCCAGAAGTCATGGCTGCCCTGCAAGATGGTACTTTTTCTGTTCTCGTGTTCTCTGATTTTGTTTATAATTATTTCAGGTATTCCTACTTAGGTATTTGCCTCGTCTTTCATATTATTTTTATCTTGGATTGAATAGATCCTAGTGTCAAGGCAAAGTAGTTAGACTAAATAGATTTAAATCGTAGTCTGGGCCTTTTTTATTTCGAGGTTTTTGCGGAGTTTCTCAGGACTGGTTGGTATTTGAAGTAAAATAGCATTAGCTGTATCCAAGTTTGAAGGTGGAGGCCACTGAGCGTTGGCTCAAGTGGCACCTCCTCCCCAAGGGGAGGGTTAGTTCCGGGGGTTGAATCCCCCTTCCTGCAGGCTCTGTCCTGCTGTCCACTATGACTAAAAAAAAGTTTGAAGGTGGAGGTTTATAGTACAATTGATGTTTTTTACACTCCATTTTGACACTTGAAAGTATTTTGAAGCCGAGTTTTGATGAAATGTTCGAACCAGAATTGCATCATCTAAAATTTTGGGAAGATGGATACGGTCGAAGTTGATATTTATTAAGATAAAACTCGTAGAATCTGTATCAATTGTAGTGGCCATAAGTCAAAATGGAGAAACATTCTGCAAGTTAAAGTTTGATCGTTTCAGGGTATGCAAATTGTGTAATATTTTTGTTTTGGATGATGCCAAAATGGATCTTAAATTGAATCTACATATCATTTGCTGAATTGAGCGCCTATCATTTGCTGGGACCTTTGCCAATGCTTTGTCTATCATTGATATTAGATAGAAATTTCCGTCAGAATAATTTTTACCTTCCCGCGTGTTGTGTACGGTTATACCTTGTCTGATGTCATTTCCTGTTCTTGGCTGATGATTTTGCAGTAATGAAGAACCCTGCGAATCTCGCTAAGCATCAAGGAAATCCCAAGGTGGCTCCTATAATTGCAAAGATGATGAGCAAATTCGGAGGGCCGAAGTGAAATGGTTTAATATTTGCATTTTGCTTGTGGGGGATAAACTTTCTGTAAGTTCAGGCAGAGCAGGGTCGTTCATGTAACCTAGAGGTTGTATTATTGATGCCAACTTATACTCGTGTGAGTTATATGTAACCTTGAGGTTGTATTTTGGATTTTAGGATGTACTTTTGTTTTTCTAAGTATTTATTGGACATACGTGTACCTTTTGTTTTTCAGGTTCTTTTCCTAATCAGCGTTTCGTATGGCACGGAAATTAGAGAAGGGTAATAGTATGCAATGATCAAATAGGTTGGATCGCCCTGAACTAGCCCGGTCCGTTCACGGGCTTGAGCTTGCAGCCCATGAATGTTAAATTCAGTCATGCCCATCAGATATATGATTCTCTGTCAAAATGTTATTTTTCATTATGGAGCGAAGTGGTTTCTTTTATTCTCAAATTAAATGATCAGAGCTTTTGGGCTTGTCTGGGTTTTGGCCCCTGGAACGGAAGACTATGCTATAGCATGATAAAGTCGATGGACCAACACGTTTAGTCGGAAAAAATAAAGGCGTCGATGGACTCGTAAGCCAACAAAGAGAGTTATATATTTATGTTAAAGGAGGCGGTCGCTTATTGCATCCATCGGTGGAGGATGCCAGTGTGAAGCGCTGGAGTGTTGTTCCCCACTGCTATGTTAATGTCGTGACCTTAAGAATATACGAAAGCAGGACATCAGAGTGGCGTGCAAGAACAAGTAAAACCATCATCTGTCATAGACAAGAGGACAACTTTGTCGTTGTTCAGCCATGTGTTTTTTCCTCCTTTCAGGATCTGTGGTTGCGTTAATGTAGTTTCGGACATGGATGGGTGGTACCCAAAGGGCAGAAAGCATTATGTTTTGTCGTTACGGGCCTAGGACAGTGTCTGCTTTTGTCTATCTTGTTGACCACCGGGCGTATGGACAATTTTTTCCTGCCTTCGTGCGTCATTTAGGCGACTATATAATACTATCTAGTGTCTTCGGCTAGACGGCTCCATTGTGCATTGTCGATGAAGTGGCAACTGCCCATGGGTCATTTTGTTCTGGTATCCACTTCTGCGTTATAACCTCCTAGAGTTGGCAGCCTGATCCTCAGTCTTTGCTCATGAATATGATCAGCTGATGAGACTTTGACCCCATTTCAAGCGGAGTAACATCGTGACGATGGGGGGCTTGAGAAGGGTTTAATCGTGATAGATCTGCTTTAATTCTCAAGAAAGTGCTTATGGGCGTGTCATAATTTGGGTCATGATCAAGAGAATATAGCTGTCCAGGGTTCCACCGTCAACCCACTTTGAAAATAGCATTTCTTTTGCAGAAAAATTAGTGGCCGAGGTCACGTTTTCTGTGACAAGTGGTTATGATAGCTTCATATGTCATATTGGTTTAATTTGATTTCTGATTTAATTAGCTGACGCTCGGAGTGTAGGAGCAGTTTTAAGTATCAACAGTTACCTATGTTAATATATTAAAACACCTAACATTATTCTGGTGTTAAAGTTATACTAAAATAAAAATAAATAAAAAGTTGAATCTTATATTTATATTATTTTTTCTGAACATTTTAATCCACACTTTAGTTAGAGAAATGCCAATTTTCATTCATGCGTCAATCTCATGTAAAGTACTAGTAAAGGCGCCCAAATTTTAGGAGGTCCGTAGTACCAAAGCAAGGCGATTTTTCTTTGGGCTGAAGCAAGACTTGCTTCACATGGCTAATCTGGGTATTGATTTTGAAGAATCCCACTCGTTTTCAGACCTCAAGTTTTACTTGACTACGAACCGACCACGGAGTTGTCTACCAACGAGCAGGGACGAAGCCAGAAATTTGTTTCGAGGGGGGCCGGAATACAATTATAAGCAAAAAAAAAATTTCGGGGGGGCCGGAATACAATTATAAGCACTAAAATACAATTATAAGCACTAAAATACAATTATGACACTTTAAATATTAAATATTAATACTAAAATTTTTTTTTTCCAAAATCTTTGGGGGGGCCAGGGCCCCCCGTAGATTCGTCCCTGCCAACGAGATGTCATCTTGAATAAAAAGAAGTTCTAATATTTTGCTGCAATGCTTTGCTGATGATTTAGTTTCCCATCAACCCCGTAGGTGAGCCATCTTGCTCAGACACTAGTTTTTCGAACACAGCAATACTAGAACTCGTACGATTACTATCAAGACAAGCATAATGCATAAATAATGTGAGATGAGAGTTTGCTTTCGCGGGGTACGTGTATGTTTGGATGGAGGGATTCACCTCTCATGCAATTTGTTATCGTTTTCTGACCACAAAAGAAGAAGAAAACATTTCCATACCAAAGCAGCTGAAAGTAGACATTCCATCTACTGATGATGAAAGTACATTGAGAAATAAAAAGTCATGAAGTCTATATCAAACACCTCATGAGCCACTTGTCCTGACGGCCATATTCGATTGGGCGTTTTTAGGTCATCCACAAATCAACAAATACAACAACAAACTCGCTTTCCCACTTTCCTACCAACCTTTTAACTCCAGTAAGACATTTATGCTACCCCTTTGATGTGTCTTGTAGGACAAAAAGGAACAAAATCTCGGTTCGTCCAGTAAATCAAGATATTCCATCCTTTAGACGTCGTATTCTTAGACCACTAATTACGGAATTGATTTATTTGGACCTTTCAAATATATGAAAAATGGTCTCGCTTCTAATTGAATGCTTCAATTGTGTCAGTGGACTGATTAGGTCAAGTGTGTGCACGGGATTCGCTCAGATGCTCATATATTTGCCAATCTCATACGTTTGAAAACTAAGTTTTGGCGTGGACGATCTCCGTGGCTTGTGATCAGTCTTTGACAAGCTTTCTGTCTACTTTGTCGGGTACTTTTGGTTGTTGATAAAACTGTATACCTTATATGACGACTGCATTACTCTTGAGTTACGTAATTAGCAGCTTTAAGTAATTTTATAATTAACTCTGCAATGTAATAGCTAGTTAGCTGCATGGAGTGCACAATATTAACTGATCAATTGCTTAGAGAATAGTTGTTTCAAATTAAGTTCTGTAAATTTCAATAGGTTGCTCGTGAGTCAATTTAAGGTGTACGTGCTTTGATGGTGCTTAAGCCATGGTGATGTTTGATTTAGCTTTGGCTGCTCATAATCAACACAAATAATTAGTGGGATATATAGAGCATCATCTAGCTGTAAGCACAATTTTTGAGAACATGATGTAAAATGCTTTATGCAATATATGTCATAACCAGAACCGGCTCAATAAAAAATGAGGCCTAAGGCCATATTAAAAATTAGGCCTTTTATATCAATTTTTTAAAATAATATTTAAAATTTCATTTAAAAATAAATTTTCAGATATAAAATTACTAATCAAGTGGGCCTAAATCTCATTTTGTTTTAATTTATTTGTTCATGTATTTAAGGGTTTTTTTAAATTTTTATTTTTATTTTTATTTTAAATTATGGGGCCTCTTACTCAAAGTGGGGCCTTAGACAACTGCCTAAGTTGCCTAGTGGTTGAGCCGGCCCTGGTCATAACAATAATGATAGTAATATTTACTAGCCTTAGTTATATGATTCCGTAACGAATTTTTCCACACAAAGTACTCTTGCGTGTTAAACATAATAATGCATATAATCATTTCTGTCCTGAAATTGTACCCAAAGGAGACCTATGGAGAACAACTTGGGGAGCGGGACTCCCTGACCAGTGACCATATGCTTTGGTAGTACTCCTGTAACAGTGTACAGAGAGGACGATATCGTGGCCATGGTGTAATTACGTACGTAAGTAACAAGTTAGGAATGGGAACATTGCAAACTATGTACAAATTGTATCTGTCCATGATTGGCAAGTTTGATCAGACATGAATCTGTGCATGTATGGTGAAATAGAATAATATCTCTACATGTATAGATAATTAAAACTGATACACAGAACATACTATATTTCTTTTTTTAGGTAACTGGTAAGTGTGTTGATTCACGAACTGTATAAAAAAAGGGGCCAAGTCCAGGTAACAACAGGAAATAAAACCTATTCCCTCACATGAGGGGTATCTCAGTAATCAAGCAATATCTCAATATGCAATGATATCTATATTAAAACATCATATCACAATGTCACTTCATATTAGTTCTGCGCGCTGTCTATTTCTGTCATTTTTCACCTTTCTTGTTTGTTTTCTGGGAAACTCTATAGAAGAGTTCAAAAATATTTAACAAGGAGCCTTCCACATGCACCAGGCAGCGGAAGATGACTAGAAAGACGTTATTTTATGCTTTTGGCTATAGATATGGTATCATGAGAGTATTCAAAAGCTCATGATGCAAATTGGCTGAGTTTAAACTTAAACCGATTATCAGTTCGGATCCTTACTTAAGCAAGGCCACGTCCCTTTGTTCTCTAATTCCTACATGGGCATGTATATTATTAGAAGACATACCTACCTTACACCACCTACCTAGCTATATCTACAAATCTGAAAAAAATATCTTCTTAGATTATCTGCCACCATGAGCTTAATTGGGATCTGAGAACTTCTACGTGTTGGATTTGTATTAATAGGATGGTTGGGAGATCATGACCATCCGGCAAGTTTATGGGTTTTCCATAGGTGAGTACCATGTTATAAATTATTGAAGTTTGAATCGCAAGTGACTTCACCACCCATTCCAGGAGAATGGATTGCTTCCGAAGGCAAGTCCATCCCCCCATTCCAGTACCTACTTCCTTGTGGGAAAAGTATATCATGTGGTTCTATATAGGAAAACAAAACCTGGCCGAAACATATATATTGTACAGGAAAACTATATACCCATAAAAAATCAATGTCTGTTTGTAGTGGTTTGCAAGTCAAATAATATTTTCCAGTGGATTTGTAACATTTGGCACTCCAAAGTACATATATACTAATTACTATATATATAATCAGCGTACTTGATTTGGGTACATGAAGGAAGAGGAGTAAGAGTTTGCAAAAACGAGGGCTTTTCATAATTTGTAGACAGCTCATCTGAGTGGGAAACGCAGCTATTGATCTGGTCGAGAGATAAGCTGGGTCCTACGTTGAACTATACCCACCTACATCCAGAGATACAAGTCAAAGACCAACAAATTGGATCATCAACTACTCACTTTCTTACACAGAAAATCTAACAACTTGACCATATCCCAAAATCTCACACATAATAAAGTCAAGTTCTTGAAATCAATTTTGAGGTGGAGGTTCTCTTGGCACGACTTGTGTCATGGCAAGCTGAGGATTTCCTCTGGTCAGTCTTAATCAATTGTAAGATGCTACGATTAGATGTCAGGAAATCTGATGTAGGTATCGATCGATTGAGCAAAGTATATGACAATACATCAAGATCAGTGCATAGCAATTGGATTCTTAAATTAACCAATCAGAACCTAGAATGCGATCAGCAAAATAGAACAATCTAGAATTAATTACTTATACGTGGAAGACAACCTGTATTGTTTCGTTTCAGTATGAACATAATAATTAATATGCATATATATGTGGTCCGTGTCGAAGAAACTAAAACCATTGTTGGGGGTCTGTTTTTACTAAGATTTGCACGCATGTATGTGTATGGGATCGAGTGGACGAGGTTAAACTATCGATTATTGCTTCGTAAAAGAGGAAAAGAAGAACAACATGCAAGAAGCTGCTAGAGATCATGATCCGGTGATTGGAAGTACATCTTTCTGATCATATTTCTCGTACCATTTTGCAAACTGCATGACTTCACTTTTGTGACCCAATATAGGGAAAGGATCAGACTGCCCAATTAATGATCAGTTTCCTATATATATAGTATATATGAGTTATAAATCCCTAAGTTAGATTCTTTTCAATCCGCCCATGTATACTAATATACTTTACAACCATAATATGTTACATACTATAATTTTCAAGAATCTATATTTAAGATGGATCTCATAAATACGTCTGAATTCACTGAAATTGTTTAAAAATAGAAAAAGAACTAATCCATATTTTTTGTAACAATATCCTTAAGAGGTTCAAATAATCTAGTTTGAAAAAAAATATTGTTTGTCAACAATATATTAACAGGGTAATATAATTTCATTGCAAGTGCACTTAGTCAATATGTGACGGAAGATCCGAGAAGTTCGGCAGTTGTTTTTGACAATTCTTACCCGGGATGGAGAAGCCACTACTAGTACTACTGCTATGAATATATTCCATTCCAACTATTGATTATGGTTTATACAAGAATTGGCAGGATGGTAATGATCATGTGAATAGAGAAAGAGATGTTACATAATTATCAGAACGATAATCATGAGCTTCTTCCTTATTTAGCAAGCTTCCAATTATCTTTTATTTGATAGGTAGGAATTCATTTCTTGTCTATTTCAATAATTTCGACTTTGAATCTCTCGATGCAAACGTATTATACGACATTTTAGCCCTTGGATATATTTATGTGATGTTAATAGATTAACTAACGTTGAACCCCTTATCTAGTACTCTATGATCATCAGTCATTGCTCTTTCCTCAAATTGGTGATCACATTTTTTTTTGGGGGGGGGGGGGGTGTTAAATAAATTGCTGATCACTTGCTGCAGCGGTTTTATTTGTTATTAAACCCAAAAAAACATTATGCATCTAAGCTGGTCAAAGTCTATTCCACCAGACGATTATGGATAAAGATGGCCTTTCAGGTTTCGAAATCAAAGAACACTTTAATTAGAGTCTATTCCACCAGACGAATCAGCACTAGTCTTGCAGTTAGTACCTTTATTTCTATCTGAGTTCGACCTAACGTGGGCTCAAGATTCAAAGTTCAGTAGCATTAGGACTTTGCATAGCAAAACATTTAAAACTTTGATCAAGATCAAATTCGAACTCGATATTGGCATACTGAATACATTTTGTTTGCAAAAAAGGAAAAGTGGCGCGAGAGATTTAACAAAATTTGGTTCTTGGCGGAAATTATAGTTGTGAGACGAACTAATTAGGATCTATCAAGTCAAACTCGGATGCCTCAGCCATTTGCATAATTATGTTTTCACTTAATAGTTGAACAGGAAACACTACTTAAGGAGATTATTGGAACTGTAGAGGCGGCCCTGCCGCCACAAAAATCCAATACTGCAATTTGATGTCTTGCAGTGATTGACAGTACTCGAAAGAACCATAAAACCGTTGGTCTTAAACTTAGGCGCCACAGTCTTGACAAAACTAATGAAAAAATATTTTAGGTGCCGTATAAGGATTTCCTGATCAGCACGATATCAAATCCATCCAGGGGTTTAATCAGTACTCTAAACGAACGGGTGGATGTGCGGAGACTAATCATACTCTAAAACAATGAGGACACATAAACGTGATGATGACGAAATGGGTGATGGAATGGTTGAGTAAGTGCAATCTGGGGGAGTGGGTTTATGTAAGGAAAATGGGAAGTAACTTTTTTTTGGATGCTTAATTACATATGGAGCTCTGCGTTTGGGTCACCAATCTTTCACAATCACCATATTGTGTTGCAGGGCATACAAAGACCCCCCTCCCCCATTTTAGTTCCCACGTCCTTTTCATAACCCAAGTGGCCCCCGCAATCTCTGTCTCCTCCTCTCTCCCCAATATGTTCTCTTCTGAGTGTGTTCATATTATATTCAACAAGTTTGGCTGGGAAGGGTGGGTGTTTTATATAAAGGTGGGTGTGGGGCTTTTGGGTCATTACAAGCAGCTACGTGAGACTTTGTATTAGATTTGTAATACTAGGCCAGTGATATGGGGAGGCAACCATGCTGTGACAAACTTGGGGTAAAGAAAGGCCCGTGGACGGCCGAGGAAGACAAGAAACTCATCAACTTCATCCTCACCAATGGCCAGTGCTGTTGGCGTGCAGTCCCTAAGCTCGCCGGGCTCCGACGCTGTGGCAAGAGTTGTCGGCTTCGTTGGACAAACTATCTCCGCCCTGACCTAAAGAGAGGCCTTCTCAGTGAAGCTGAAGAACAATTCGTTATTGATCTTCATGCGCGTCTTGGCAATAGGTCGCTCAAATTCCTTTCTTAATGACATGTTCCATCATCCTGCATTATGTTGTGCTTGGAACATTAATATTTTTACCTTATGATTTGGTTAAAGGAGTCTTGTGATCATAATTTATAGAGAACGGATTCCCTCCGAAGGGGAATCCATTCTCATAATTTATGTTCGATATGTTGGAATATTACACTCTTATTGTTATGTATAAACTTATTTACTACTTCTGTCTTCAATCATATAGTTGAAAAAGATATATAGAAATGCATTTGAAAACGATTATAGAGTACGTATTTGACAAGGAAACTTGCCGTTGACGCATTTGAAAAGAACGTACGCCCATTGTTTGCACGGTTTTGAAATTGGAACAACACCTGCCTAGCTATTGGTTGTTCATGGTGCATTAACTGCTTTTCTGGCATTACTTAGCATCAAAGCAAGCCATACTGCAGGTTATCTTTAAAATTGATTGCTATATATAATATTATTTACTCGTGCTTATCCTTTTTAATGAATCTCATCTCTAGGTGGTCCAAGATTGCAGCCAGATTGCCAGGAAGAACTGACAATGAGATTAAGAATCACTGGAACACCCATATCAAGAAAAAGCTTCTGAAGATGGGAATCGATCCAGCCACTCACGAACCACTCACTAAACAAACTGTTTCTGAAGAAACGACATCAAATATTGGTAGTCACCTGCTAGAATCTGGAAACAATGGTGTGCCGCCGGAGACTGATCATAGCAGCATCCACTCAGAGGACATCTCGAGCTCACAGAACGACAATTGTTCCAGTGATGAGTCCCTTCTGTTGGACAATATTTGCAGTAATGACTCTTTAGTGAACAGCTTGTGGCTAGACGAAGCTCCCATAGTCGATGTGTCATGGGAAAGTCCTGTGGAGGGGCAAAATACTTGTCACAATATGGGCTTGCCATCCTTGGAGGAGAACTGTGCGTGGTTATTGGATTGTCAGGATTTCGGTATTCATGATTTCGGTTTCGATTATTTCACTGATATTGAATTAAACGTGTTAAACACATTAGACATGGGAGAAAAGCAGTACTAGTACGTAGTTCCATACTGGAGAACTCATCACTAAGACGACAAGTTCTACAATGTTAAATTAAGGTTTCATATATGTTCGTGTAAGAAAGTACCAGGTCTGGCGCAGAAGTTTTAGGCGCTTGTTGTTAATTACAATTTATCTATAAATTATGTTCCAGAATATTCTTGGGAGGTGGAAGCTGGTGAACCTTGCTTGCCTCTTATGAGGTCACCCACCAACCAAATCAGAAAGTAGTACAAAAGAAGATGATCGCTGGGGTGGCCTATGTGATATTATTTGGCTCCTTCAATCTTCATGCAGGTTTACTCCTATGTCAAAAGAAGTTTCAGCCTCAAATCGAGAAAATAATCCTCCAATTGATCTTTTGCTTCGGTGGGACTTTCAATAGTAGTGTTTCCAGATCACTATTCTGATCTCTTTGGGGCGCGCGCGGCCTCTTGGATTTCTTTTTTATTTTTTCTCCTACATGCAAATACTTTCATATTATCTTCAATATATTAAGTGTCTTAACTCTTAACTAGTCCTTGATTCACTTGGACTTTTGTCCAGAATCAATAATTATTCAAAAAACAATGAATATTAACGCTATCTAATTAACAACCACCAAACTTGTGTACGTCTTGCTTTGACAATAGAAGTATAAGTTCTTCACTTGCCTACAATCTTGACTTGCATGAAATAATATTTGATGATCATCGCACACATGGGGTACAAAGTGATCTATCACCATCCTTCATTATCAATGAATTTTAATCTCCTCAAAAGCATTACACATGTCCCACCAACTTGTTACATGAGTACCCTAATTGCTTGAATATATGACATAAGGTTTGCATTTTAATTTCTTCTCAAGTTATGACTATGCATGGAAAAGAAAAGGTCTTCATGATTGTCCAAGTCCATCAAATAAAATATTCTTCAACCTCGTTTATTTTTTATTAGCCACTATCTTTTTGGGAATACGTACGTACGCATGCATGTATATGTTGGAAGAATAAAAAAATATATAACACGTACGCAAGAAGGCACGCCAAAAAGGAACAGAGAAAACCATATTTTACGACTTGGCCGAAGTATCAACAGGAGCATTGATCAGTTTGAGATGATCTGGGTACTCATGTAATTTACACCAGAATGTAAGCCAATATACAATACCGATCTCTCTTATATATATATATATTGTCTTGTTTTCTTTGGCCAATTAAGCATCGAAGCATTATTGAGTTACTTCTCGCCGTCCAAGCATGGCTACAGTAGTTTGAGAAAATACAAACATGCTGAGAAGATCCTATGCACCTTTTTGTCCTGCTACACTGGCACTATCCGGATGCTGTAGTTAGATCGGATTAGATAATGTAGGCGTATGACAAAACAAAAGTGGAAATATCCCCCATTTATAGGTTCTTTAAGGAAATCGTCACCTTTTCGTCATCATTCAAGGGACATTTGCGCACAAATAAAATAATTGGAAAGGATTAAAGGAAAGGAAGCAACAAAAATGAAAAGCTCAAGCATGCTATCCCCACTAAATTAATTGCACTTTAAGCAATAATCATGATCGTTGAATCTCTCCCAACCCGAAAGTGCACACTTGCTTTAGTTCTTATGTGGTGCATATTATTAGATGCAAAAGACACCAACATGCCACTCGTTCTATATATTATTAATGTTTTTCTATATATAACCACTATATATAATTTCAAGAAGTTGGCATTTCTCGAGTTCTCTTAACCTAACCCATGAACTCAGAAAGGATTATCTGTTTTCTGTTCTATTGTTTTTTGAGAGGGGTTTTTTTTGGGGGGGGGGGGGACAAAATGTGGATAATTTTGTGAGAGAAATTTGAAACTTTATGCAAAAGGAAATTTATTTTGAAGTTGTTCTCCCCCTCCATTTTGTGTGATAGGATGATTGTGATTCATTTTGGCAGAGATCTAGGTAAAATATGCCCCTTAATATTCTTTACTCTGCAACAAGTTCTATCACTATCTGCAAAAGAAAGAAAAAAGAAGCATGGAATTCCGAAAAGGCAGTACTACTTTTTCGTGCAGCTCACAAGCATAGGCTGTCAGGTTGATAGCACTAAAGGACGCATACAGATTGGCCATGTACTTTTTTTTTTGGTAATTATTGATGATGAACTCATGCTTAGCTCATGGCTGCTGCTTCTAAACATAATTAATCTATGCTCCACTTGTGCTAGCTATACTTGTCAATGGATTATTGTACAGGTACACGTAATATTGCCAGCATAACTAATTTGTTGGATAAGATTTGGTGTCTCAAAGAATATTGAATAACAAATATTACGGGACAAACGAATGCTCGACTGGATTGTGACTTCTTATTAGAACTTAAATTCAGCAGGATTGTGACTTCTTATTATAACTTAAATTCAGCAAAAGACTAGTATCTTTGAAGATTGGTTGTTGACATGATACCAAGCACTCTGAACTAAGCTTTTTAGTCCATGAAAGCGAGGAAAGAGTGCTGTTCACAGATGCTCGTAAATTCCATAACTGCAACTTAGAAAAACTTGCTGCAAAGTCACACGAGCATATTGTAGGGGGGCTATTGATGTGGGTTTGAATTTTGGGATGCCTAAGCTGAACGCTTGAAAGTAATGCAGTGCGATGGTAATCCATTGGAGAGAGTAGCAATTTGCATTAATCTCGTTAAGAAAGGAAAAGAGAACAAGATGGTACCCCCGCAGACTTTCTAGGCTAAGTAATTCGGATATATGAACAGCTTCACAAAAAAAGAAAGAAGAGAGAGAACGAAAAGAGTGCGCCAAATGGAATGGATGAAGGGGACACTGCACCAAATTTCTCAATCCCAAGTGCTCATGGCGGCCTGATCTCTGGCCACACAGAAGAGAATAAGTGCTGAGTGGAATGTTGCGTCATGTGTTATTCTTGTCGTTTTGAATGGGTCATGTCCTGTGAGCAATTGATTCAAGTTGATACCGCAGTTTTCAAGTGGGGTTTGGGAAAAGATGGGAGACCATTTGAATGACGGATAAATGTGCCCATCTCCTGTGATGTTGTATTATAATACAAGGGGGAAAGGGTTGAGAAAGAAAAAGAAAAGGGAGGAAAAGGACTCCAGCAATGGATGAATGTACTATGTAGGTGGCCGTACGTATATTATTCTTAGCAAGTCTTGACAGATCTGTCCTCTACAATGCACTACAAAACATCTTTCTACGATGCAAAAAGGGTGCCTTTTAATAGGGAAAAGCGATGATGGAGTCTCTTAGCTCGGGGTTCATGGACGGGAAAACACCGCCTATATATTACATTTGTAGCCCGGATAGCATATATAAAAAGGAACAAACAAATGCAAGAACGATTAATGGCATTATTCTCTAGCATATTCGGAATATTATATAGAGATTCCACTTCCTTCTAAACTCAAAAGGCTTTTAATATAATTGTTTGCTTCTTAATTTAGAGTGCAAGATTTTTGAGAGTTTCCTAGATAGATTTAAAAAGTTGCATTTATACGTGCATATATACAACAATTCTCTCCTCACTTAACCATAAACTCTGATAACATATATAACGAAGATAATACTTTTAACTACAGTGATATCATAATATAACATACTGGACACTATTCAATTTAAAAGTTTAAATTAATGGATTTGAGTACTATCATCTTGTTTATTTCAATATTATTTATTCTGGTTAAATTAGTGGAGATTTACGCGGTACAACCTAAGAAGATGACATTATATAGATGAGTTATATGGTTTTCCTTTCTTCATCGTTTGGAAGAAGCGTCCAAAGCAAGATTTGTTTTCTTTCAAGTGATATATTAGTAGCAGCCTGAAATCATCATTTCAATTGAAAATAAATCTTGACTATAAGTGACTTTCAACAAATGTAGGAATCAATGACTCATTGTGAAGTTGACATTAATTTTTTTTTATAGAATTTAAACTTTGTGTCTACTAGACATAAAATATTGGACTCTGTCACGTCAATGTTCAATTTCTAGTCACCCAAAAAAAAATTTACCTCAAAAGTCATTGTTTTCTTCGATGGAGAGATAGACCTTACATCTCTATTACCTTTATAGAATTTACTCCTCAATTGTCGTTATTGTTTTGTAATTATGTGAAGTGGTAATGTAATATTAGGAGCGGTGGATTGGTGGTTTAGTGGTGTGCGGTCTAGGATTAAGAGTGTTCTCAACAACAATTTGAATCACGATAGTGTCATGAAGTTCTGACAGTCTTCCCGTCATGGGAAGTTTTCGAATTTAACAAGTGGTGGGCTTTGGTCTGGCTTCTAGGAGTAGTTAACGGTAGTATAGGTGACGGTTTGGTGAAAATCGTCAATATCACTGCAATTGACGGAATTACATATTTGACACTGACACCGCATCGCTAAGGCACAATAATCGTCATTGTCGGTGACGAGATTATCAGTAACAGTTACACGGTAACCGCTTAAATCGTGTAACCATTGGGTAAAAAAAATAGTTTTTTTTTTTACTTTTCATTTTTCACTATTTTGAGTTGTTTTCCTTGAACTTTTTTTTGGACCATTAAGACCATTTGATGGCCATATATAAGCAATAAATATAATTATTTAAATATCATAGCATGTTCAAATTCCCAACATAGTATCATAATCAATGGTCATATCAAATGTACAAATATCATAACCTATTCAAACATAATATCATAAGTATTAATACTCATAACAAATATAATAAGTTGTCTAAAAGTCCAACATAATATCATATTCAAACATAAAGAGCGAGAGCAAGATATGTGCTCGGTGTGCTCCCCAGTGTAGATCTCGTATTATCATCCATTTCCATCCAAATCTAAGAAACAAAAATTCCAAAATTACAATCCTATATGCTAAATTATTAAACATATATAATAAATATTTGCAGGTACAATGTATATTTAATATATACAGTTCATCACACCATGTGAGGTTCACCTTAATCTGAACTACTTGAAACATTAATTAGTATGCAATTTCTTCGAGCTAGGCACTATGAACATCTACTATATCTAATTTGAACTTTACAAGACATCTATGATTTTTCATAGCTATAAATTCGGTACATTTACAGTTCATACATATATATATATATATACACACGTGTGTGGGGTCCATATATAATCTCAATATTATATCATAGATATCTACATGCGCTATTGTTACATCAATTTGGGCATATTATAAAAACAGATAATACTGCATGCAACCAGTCCACATTAATTAATGAATGGAATTCGTATCCCAAGTTTTTGCTTTACAATAATTTATAAAAACAGTAGCCGATCGAGTATTTCCATATCTCCTGACTGTTGTGATTTTAGTTTCACTGGTGCGCTCCAGCAGTACAATATATTGCATTTCAGTTGTGTTTTGTTAGTTTATTATGATTGTGGCCGTGGGGACCTGCATTGCCATTTGTCCAGTAGCTTCACAAAGAACAACGCGCATTCTCAAAAGTCACAACGCAAAGGCAATTGGTTTCTAACTTTCTTAGTAACTTCAGTGTTCACACGGTCACACGACACCGAACAAACAGATTAAACAATGCCCATTCAAAACTGAAAAGAGAAAAAAACAAAGCTTCACATCCTCACAAATCACAGACTCGACGGAAGTTCGACGGAGGCTTGCTGGAGGCTGCGAGCTGGGCAGTGGGGAACGGCGTCAGGTTAGCGTCGGACCTGGGGAGGGGAGGGGCAACTGGGCAAGGCAATCGAGATTCAAAAAGTGAATCCCGATCGCAACGGGTTAGGATAAAATTCCCTAACCCTCTAGAAATTAGAACGACGCCTTTTACTTATACATTTTTTTTAACCTGTAAAAATACACACCAGTTTGCATTTGCACTCTAAAATTTTACATAATAAAAAATTACAATATAATCTTTTTTTATCACATCATTAATTTTTACTATAATAAATATTAAAAAAATATCTCTCTTTATTTTTTTATTAAATTTAATATCTTAAAATTTTAACGTTCAAACACAACGGTTAAAACTTTTTTTGTTTTAAAAGAAAATTGTGAAGCGGTAATGTCATAGCATTCACGGATTTCATTATTTTGGGCCTTTCTATTCGGACCAAATTTATCTCGTCGCAGGCCCAACCCAATTCTAAAAACATTTCGTACTTGCGAAGTCCAAATGAGCTACATGTCCGCAGGGCCCAACTAAACAAATTTTTGGCACATCTGCAGGCAGCTTGAAGCACGCCCTTTTCGAGTTCTCAGTAGCCAGAGACCATTAATTTCCGACCGCCGCGGAATTATTCGGCGACTCCTGGTTAGGACCTCTTGTTCTCTCTCTTTTGTGTTTTTAGATCTACGACACTATCGAACAAAAATTGAAGCATTCTTAATCGAATTCTAAGTCTTAATCCTGTAATGTTGTTTGTTATATTTACGACTCTTATAGTTCCCGAAAGCGTGGGCGTCAGGGCTACATATTTTTTCTTGTGTGCCCTTGTTATCTGGGAAAACCTTGTATCAGTGATTTCTATGAGAAACTTCCATGAAGTCAAACTTGTGAGTTGTGAATTAAAACAAAAAAAAAAGGAAAAAGAAAGAAAGCTAATAGATTGTACGGAAATAATACCTTTCTTTTAGGAAATTTTTTATCGAAGAACGATGTAGTATTCTGTTGCTATGGCTGATACTTAGTTTATACCCGTTGTTTCAATTTTTCTTGATTTAGTTTTAAGTTTCTCTGGCTGTTAAAAGGACTATGGCAAGTGATCATGTTGGGTAATCTTCTAACCAAACATGGATGGTGGGTGTGACATAAGTAGTTGCCTAATGTTGATGGTTCTTGCAACTGCACTCATGCTACTTTTATGTAATGTAAATGCTTATGCTCAGGATAGACGATCAACACGGGGACGGGTTTGTTTTTCATTTTGTTCAACTACACAGCCTTGCTTCAAGGAGGCAATAATGTGTTGGCTTTTATGTTTACAGTTGCTTTGTTAAGTGGGAAGTCCCTAGTCCGTGCGTTTCCCAATCTTAAAACTTGGTTTTAATCATTCTGTAATTGAACTTGGCACCTTAGCGTCCCCATCTCTCCATTAACAGTTAACCTTTATAACCTTTAGGCGTATTCATAGATCAAAGTTCACTCGCCGTAATGTGTATCTGACTTGCCAATTGGAAATATGGATCAATCAGTTCCATTGTGGCTTGTATGGTTTATCTGGATAGGAATCTCCAAGCTCAGTGGTTTTGGAGTGGAAGCATCTTGTTCAAACTACGAAGCATCTTAGTTGTGCTTTCTCTCTGTTACCAGTTCCCCTTGTATGCTTCGAGCAATTCAGGTAGGAAAAAGTGTTGATGTAGGAGAATGGGCTTGTTCCGGTCCTGCAATAAGCTATTTTGGAGGTTTTGAGGTGCCACCATTCAGAAAATGTTAACAATACCCCCAAAAATTAAGTGGAAAGAGAAATGGGGATTTTTTCCTTTTGTGTGTGTTGTTTGTTTGGTGGGGAGGTGGGGGGGGGGATACTCTTCTCTACACTCCTTTCCTGTTGGGCATTGTGCTTTTTTCTGCTATGCTGCGAAAGTTCTTGAGTAATTGAAATCTTCTTTGGAAATGAGATACCTTTTGCTTTCTGCGTACTGAAAGAACATCCGGCGTGATTTTCGGTATTTGTAAGAATAAATGATTTACTGTCAGATACAGGTTTCTTCCATCTCATGCTCTAAATTTTATATTGTTATATTAGAGTAGGCTAAGGGTGTAACAACCTAACTCTATATGGACTTTGAACTGAAGATCAAATAACCCACAAACACACACACGTGATATGCCTGAAATGTCAATGAGGAAGCCGCATTGGCTGTTAACATTCAATTACCTCAAATAAATTTTTGGGCTGGAATAATTTCTTTTCACAAGCACAGGTTTGATGGGAGACTTCATTTCTCACCTTTTCCCTGACTGACAGTGATTTTTCTGTCTTTCATGAATACAAGAGCACAGGAAATCAGCGATTCAGGCCTCACATTTTTGGTTTTCAAACTCTCATGGTCAGGCCTTTTTCTTTTCCCATATTAAGACTCATACTTGACAAAATTCTGTAATATGCTATTTGTGGCCTTGAACACCCATTTTAAAGGGATCATTTGTTCACTCACTTTGTCATTAGGAGGTAGATACCTAATGAAAGAACTCATTGCTGACACCCGAAGCATAACTAGAAAGTTTGCATCACATGTTTCTAATCCAACACAATCACCTCTTTGGATGTTTTCAGGAATTTTGTTTGGGAGTTTAGCTGTTATGGGTGATTTTTCAATTCAGATTAGTAGCAACCTTCTGAATCGGCTTGCTGATGACACGGAGAAATCGAAAAAGAAAACAAAAAAATCTAAAGCTAAGGTTCCACGAGAACCTAGACAGCCCCGAACTAAGGTAAATCACAAGCAGATTTCTGAGGATTCAGAAACATTCAAAGGGGTTGCTGCTACAGGATGGCCACTGCAACCTCCATTATTCATACCAGTAAACCCTCCTGCACAACCTGCCTATACAGAGGTGGATGCAATTCGATCTGTCCTTCAAGACAGCGAGGGGGTTCTCGAGAGGTTACAGAAGCAGGAGGAGAACATGGTGCGGGAAGTAACACAAAGGGCCAAAGATCTCCATGATAAGGAGTTCAAACTTCCGTACCAGAAGCCTATGCCTTGCTCAGCAGAGAATGATGCTTGGTTGGCATGTTACAAAGAACATCCTGAAGACTTTCTGAAGTGTACCCCTCTGGTCAGAAACTTTGAAAGTTGTATTCGCAGAGCTAGGCAGCAAGTGAGTTCAGTAGAGAAGTAGAGTTTCCCAGAGGGAAAATTTTCTGATCACATACGTATCAGTGCAAAGCTAATATCTGGTTTGAGTGATACATCGAGATTTTGGGGTAAAAATAAACAAAACAGTCCTTGATATTTCCGTTCTTGAATTGCTTGCTGTGTGTTTGGCATACCCAGTTTTTTAAATATTTTAACTCTTTATCTCTTAAAGTTTGATACTGATCATAAATGTAATGAAGCGTTCACTGGATTTCTGAACGTCATTTCCTCTAGATGATGTCAAATTTGTCTTCAGTAGAAGGCTATCTAGTTTAACACAAAGCCCTCCATATGTGCTATCAACATTAATCAGCAACTGTTCATTTCGTCATATGCTATGATTATTGCTCAGGTATTCTTCCAATTTTTTGGATTTTATTTACGGCTACTTTCTGTGATGGCTGTTGGAAGATCATGTGGGCAGCCCTAGAAGGCTTATCCGCCTAGTCATGCGAAGTAGCTAATATAAACTTGGTTTGTTCCTTCTCTGTGAATGAGAAGTCTATTTGGAGTGTAGCAGTGCTGTTGATTTTTCTGGTGATTTACTATTCTGATTCATATTTTCTTTTGTTGAGATCACTATTTCATTATTTTCCTAATTTAAAATGCAAAGCGATTAGAAGAATGCTGTATCCACAGAGAGTTATCTTCCAGAGCTCCACCTCGAAACAGAGTGTAGCCATAGTTCTGAAGCCAATGCGAGACTATGTTGTTTATGATACTGTGATGTTTGCATTTGTAGCTCTTCCACGGGGCAAGCAGGAGCAATTAATCTCCGCATATACGATCCCATTTTGCCTAGGATTTACGCAACGACACTTTTGTGTTCTACGCAATTGGATGCTTTTCGTGTGGCGTGAGAAGTAATTTTTTTTTTTTGGGTGTTGGTGGTGGTAAGTAGGCTTTCAAATTCTACTTAACAAATGCTATCCACAAGTGGGCTGAGTTTTCGCCATAACTTATTTGACAAAATGGTATGATTCAAACTGAGTTACTGCATTGTCGATTTTTTATTTGAGCTAATTTGGAATAATATTGGATGAGCCTCTCCATTAACGTGGTGTTTGTTGCCCGAAATGTTGAGCGGGTATATTATAAACAATTATATATTAATAATTTTTATTATATTAAATAATTCTTTATTATTATAATATTTATTTAAATATTTTCTCTCCTTATTTTTTCACCCACTCCAATAAAACATCTTTATTTTTTCACAAACTTCAATACTCAATATTTCCACCTTTCCAAAATTTCTACCAACAAACCCCACCTAATTATATGAACAATATTTACTAACACCAAACATTCTGGGAGTCTGGAGAGAAAAAGGATGGAACTTTAAGGCTGCGTTTGCTAACACAATATTACCCAAAATATTCTCTCTCCTAATAAAATACTACAATATAATCTCTCTCCCATAAAAAACATAAAAAATTACCTCTCTTTATTTTTTCACTAAACTCAATACCAACACAAAACTCAATACCAAAAATATTTCAATACAGACACAACCTAAGGTAAACTTTCCAAAAATTGTTCCAAGCAGGAATTTGTGAGAACTTTTAAGGATATAATATTAAAGTAAAGTATGTTTTTGTAAAAACGGCTTTAGTATGAAACCCACGCGCGGATCACGTCACGTGAAGGAGTAGACGATTTCCACGCCCCCTCCTGAGCCTCCTCGGAAGAGGTGTTGGCGAGGACCATAATTTATTGCCGTGGTTTTCCATTTCCTCGGCTCGCTTCCCTTTCCTCCAAATCGCCGATTCCAATTCCCCCAGATTCCGACAACGCCGAGTTTTTCTCCCGCCACACTCAGCTTCCGACCAGAACAGCTTCTGCCCCAGATCCCTCTCAGCCCAGGTACGCTCTCTCTCTCTCTCTCTTACTATTTGGTAAAATACAGTTGATTTTTTTTTTTGTCTAATTGTTCTAAGATCTATGCTCTATTAACGAGTGGTCAATCTGTTGATCATTTATATTGGGTTATGATTTTTTCTTCCCCTTAATGGATCCTATTCGTATGTAAGTGATGTTTTTACTCTTTTGTTTTTTCCACAAGTCATGCAAGTTATATTTTACTCTTTTTTATTTCCCGAGCAGGTGATATTTTACTTAAAATCACAATATTATGTCAATCTACACAATGAGAATTCTTTGTAAAGATTGCAACTCTTTTGTTTTGGTTTTTTTTTTGTTTAACCGAGAAAATGGGAGTAAATAAAGAAGAAAACCAAGAGAAGCGAAATAGAAAAGGAGCTCAGTCTGAGGGGTGGAACCTCTTACTAGCTAAGTAAATTATACGAGTCCAAAATGATGTACCATTGTGTCATGGGAGACTGATGTCGCTTATATATAGCTAAGAATCTCTTTATAGCTTATTAAAGGAACTCTCAGATTCTAAATAGTTCACGGCTTGTATTGACCTGAAGAGTACCGAGGTTATTCATCATTGGGCCTTGATTGTTCTAGTGCAGCATTGGGATTAAGTTAAGGGCAATCACCACGAAATGGTCAGTCACTAACCGGAATACAACTGGTAGCAGGATTAGAATATTTCTATAACAATTTGTGTGGGCCATTTTGAACAGATTATGTCCATTATCTTCTCTTAGTTAAACATCTGCCAATTGAAAAGAGATTAGACTTCTTTTCAATGAAAAAGAATACCAAAGTTTTGGGCTTTGTCGCAAATTTGCAGTCATGGTGGTTGTTGAAGAGAAACAAAATGATATCTTATAGTTTTGCAACTATAGTCAGTTCAGATGAAGCAAAAGCAACACAGTTTCCTAAGAACTATAAATGATTACAAAATGATATGAGACCTTAGGATAGTACATGTCTACTGAATTTCTCATTCATGATGGGTGCTTGCTTCAAACCTCGAAAGCATACTGGAATTGGTGGAAATGTATGGGAAGAGATAAGATCTTTTATATTGTAATGCAAGGAAGCATTTTGATCTTGTACTCTTACTTTGGTTGCAAGTAAAAGGACACTCAGAATGCTGCAGTTTCATTTAGACAAAAAGCTTTTGTAAAATTGATTCCCCTCAATTTATGAGTTGTTCCAATGTGCTTGTATGATCAAAGAGAGCAAGATTGACTTAAGGATGAGGAATGGGTTTCAAGAAGCAATGTCAAAGATGGTTACCACGGAGAAGGATAAGATGGAAATTGCTAAAGAACATCCTATATACATTAATGCACAAGGTGCTCTTGGGACAGAGTTTGCGATCATGGGAAGGACACTGAATGCCCCAGGTATGTATATTGGATGTTTTGATATCTACGTCGTCCATATGGATTGAGAGAATTTAGTTTACTAGTTGCCTTCTCCAATAAAAACTACATCTGAGACTGACCATCATGCATTCATAGGTGATTGGTGGGCAGGATATGGTTTTGAGATCCCCACACTCCAGAGAGCTGCGATTCGGATACTGAGCCAACCTTGTAGTTCTCATTGGTGCGGATGGAACTGGAGCACTTTTGTGAGCATGCATACGGAGGAACGGAACAGAGTGGAGCTGGACAAATTCAATGATATGGTTTTTGTGCGCTGCAATCTTTGGTTACAAGCCATTTGTCAAAGTAAGGATGGAAAATGTAAACCCATAATATTTGATGAAATTGATGTTAGTTCTGAATGGCCAGCAGAGTCGGAAGCTTCGGCTCCACTTTTGGATGATTCATGGCTAGATTTGCCCCTTGAATGCAGGGTTACCCCCTGACTTTGTGAAGAAAGTGTTAACATTATATTTGAAAACAACTGTTAAAAGGATAAAATTCTTCGGCGATGTATATAGTTTTTGCATATATATATATATATATAAAGAGAGATAAGAATGGACTTCTGAATCAAATGGGCATAATTATTTGCTTTTGATAAGATTCAAGCCAAAACTTGTTTTTAAAAAAATTGATTAAAAAAAAAAAGAGGAATGAAAACAAGAATAACCATACACGTTTAATTTACAAATTGGAAAAACAATTATAACACTTTGTTTTCCTGGACTGATGATTATAACTTCTGTATGATTATCAATCTTTTTAATATCTTAATGAATATTTGAAAAAACAAAACTGGAAATGAGCAATTCACATATGACGGTCTTTAAAAAAAATCATATGACTTTCCAGGGGAAAAAAAGAAGGAAAAAGCAAATGGCTGAATTGCATTGAGACACGCCGCTGAATTGCATTGAATTGCTTTGCTTTGCTTCTCCCGATTTAGGGACGGAGAAGCGCGATCAATTAAGGCCCAATTGATGCTTAGAAAAAAAAGGCCCAATTGACATGTACAAACATTCTCAACTTGGACCAAGCTGTCCCATCTCTGTGACCTATGTCTGATCTTTGATTATTGTGTTGCATTTAAACTGAGTTGGGCTGCGTGGAGCTCAGTTAACGTCTTTCCGCCTTTACTTCCATTTGGGCTGAGCATCTACTTGAAGCCCTCTCACACGGTGCTGGGCTGAGCTTGGGGGCCGCCCGAGCTCGCGAAGTCCCGACCATCATAAAGGATAAACGGTCACGAAAACTTCTAGAAGTCAAGATTTCAGCAAAGCTGCGTGACTCCAAAACTTGAAGAGAGTATCGTAGGCCAACCCAAAAATCTACAAGGACATAAATGTTCTTTCAGGTCAGTTTGCAAGATAGAAACAGAACAACTTCTCGAGGGAGACACAGGTTCATTTGGAGTAAGATCGCTCAACACGAGGCAAAAGCTTTTTGACACCATCTCGAGTATGGATGCAGTAGTAACGACGTGTTGCTAAACACACAATTATCTAGGGCTGAACAAGACCGGACCGGACCGGAAAACCGGATTGCAAATGCGGTCCGGTCCGGACCGGATTTATGCGGTCCGGTCCGGTCTATAGATTTTTGAAATGCGGTTCGGACCGGACCGGACCGCATTTCAAACTTTTTTTTTCCAACGCCTTTAAGCCTTAAGCCAGTAAGCCCTGCGCCTGCGGCCCAGTGCGCCCTGCCTTTCGAGCCTTCGGCCCTTTCCTTTCAGCCTTCAGGCCCTTCACGCCTCACGGCTTCACGTTGAACACGTTCGAGTCTTTGACTTCACGAAGTTCACGTGAGTACGTGACTCATTTCAGGCTTCAGTTCTTCACTTCTTCTTCAATCTTCACTCTTCACTCTTCACACTTCACAGTTCACTTCACGTCGTCGTCGTTCCCAAGCTTCCAACTTTCCGTCCCCCCGGCCCCCACTCAATCACAGAACAACCGCCGGCCACCACTGACCAGCGCAGAACCCACCAGCCCAGCAGCCCACCGCAGCCCACCACTCCACCACTGCCCAGCACTCCACCGTTGCCCAGCACTCCACCTTTGCCCAGCACTGCAGCCCGCCACTGCCCAGCTCTTCCCCGACCCCCACCGGCCACCAGAAGGAACCCCACTGACGCAGCAGTCAGCACAGATCTGATCATCAGATCTCATCTGCAGTCTCCTCTCCGGTGCATATAGGTAATAGCTTTACTCCTTTATCGATTATCATATTAATCTGAACGTTTTTTCTTTTGAGGTTTTTCTAAGAGCATTTGGATCCAGATCTGGATTTGCTTCTTTATGGAACTTGAGGTGTCCTCAATCTTTGTTGTATCTTTGTTGTTTGAAGTCAAGTGGTTGTCACTTGTGTGAGTAACTGAACGTCCTTCTATGCTTGCATTGTTACTGTGACTACTCATATAAAATGGTTTAACTTGTTTCGTTCTGTGTTTGATGTTTACTGGTTTGGAGTCAGTAAAATGGTCTTTACGAGTTGTGTGTCTGGTAATAAAAGGAGAAGAAGGCATTGGGCAGGCTTTCTGAGCCGTTCAGGTGCCCAATCTTTTGCCCTTGTTGCTTTTTCGTTTCGTTTCTGTTGTCCAGTCTCATTAGACTTTGCTGTCGGTTTGACCTGAAGACGATGAATGGCTGAATGCTTTTATTGTTTTAAATGCAAGTCTGTTTGTTTCTCTTTAGTTTTGTGCACTTTGGGTACCTCTTTGTGTAGTGTTGTAGAAGATTCCCGCTTTTTAGTTAAGGCTCTAAAACTTTTCAAATTTTCTGCAACTTAATCATCATCCTACCTGTAGTAATTTCTTCCTCCTTTTTACAAGTAAATAATCATTGGAACTTTAAGAATGGTCTTCCCCTTTTGTGCAGAACAGTTAAAACACCCTATATTTCAATTGTGAATTATGAAATAGCAAATTTCTTTTCAGCCGTACCTTTAGTGATTCAATCTTCTTGAATTGCAACAGCTCTATGACTATGGATTCTGTTTGAATTGCATGAATACCATTTGATCCTCTTATATTTTGGTTTTGTTCTTGTAGTCCTATTGTCCAAATGACTAAGCCTCTCGGTTAATTAGATGTTTGGAGCATACTGTTGATATCACAAATGGAAAAAAAAATAATCAACAATTCTTTGAATGCTGAGATTTACGTATCCTTGTAGGTTTGTAGACATTATGTCTTCTTCTCGTAATCGTTCGGAGCATACTGTTGATGCTAGGAGTTTGAGCTTAGAGGATGTAGATATGATGGTTGAGGAGGAAGATGTTTCAGAAATTCTCCAACTAAGTAGTGAACCACCTAAACCCAAAAGAAAAAATCAATCTATGGTTTGGTCTTTCTTTACAAAGAAGCATGTTGGTGACCCACCACGCGTCAGAGCATTTTGTAATTATTGTGATTCAGATTATGCTGCAGATGGAAATAAGAATGAGACAAAAAATTTGTTGGATCATCTTACTAAATGTAAGAAAAATCTCAATAAGCCAACCCCAAAACAAGATAAGAGACAAAAAAACTTTAGTATATGAGAAGGGAGTTGAGGGTGATGAGAACCCTAGTAATTTGGTGTTGGCCAAAAAATTTGATCATAATCATGTTATGGCTCTTCGTCAAGCTTTGACGGAGTTTCTTATTGTTGATGAGCTCCCTTTCAGGATTGTGGATTCTCTCCAATTTAGAAATTTTATACGGATGCTAGAGCCTAGATTTCAAGTCTCATCTCGTGTGACCATTGCTAGGACTTGTATTGACATTTTCAAGGATAAAAAAACATGGTTGAAGTGTATGATTAGGGCTTGTGATAGTAGAGTTTGTCTCACCACTGATGCTTGGACTTCGATTCAAAATTTGAGCTATATGGTTGTCATTGCCCATTGGATTGACAAGGAGTGGAAATTGCATAAAAGGGTGATAAGCTTCCGTTTGATTGATAATCACAAAAGAGACGCAATTGGGGCGCAAGTGGAGGAGTGTCTACACGATTGGGGAATTGACAAGATTATGACCGTCACAGTTGATAACGTTTCTTCAAATGATACAGCTATTAGTTATTTGAAGAGACATCTACGAAGTAATGTGCAAAATGGTCTTTACGTTCACATGAGATGTGCGGCGCATATTATGAATCTTGTGGTTGGTGATGGATTGAAGATAAATGATGATGCAATTACAAGGGTTCGTGATGCAATTAGGTATGCATGTAATTTTTTTTTCATTTCTTAGCACTATGCATTATTTGTTTATTCAAAATTCGTTATTTCTTACAGTTATTTTTTGTGAGATGCAATTAGGTATGTGCGGTCTTCTCCTGCAAGGCTTATCAAATTCAATCAATGTGTTGAGAAAGAGAGGATCGAATGTTTCAAGAGATTGTGCCTTGATGTCTCGACCCGTTGGAACTCTACTTATTTGATGCTAGATGTTGCTGAGAAGTATGAGTTTGCTTTTGACAGAATGGAGAGTGATGATGTTGATTATCTTCCTCATTTTACTGAAGGTGAGTGTGGGAAGAGGAACTTGGGACCTCCAACAAGAGAGGACTGAGAAAAAATAAGGGTATTTTGCAAGTTTCTTGAACTCTTCTATGATGCTACGATTCAATTTTCTGGTTCTTTGTATGTTACTTCGAATTCATACTTTCATGGACTCTATGGGGTGCATTCTCATTTGTGTCGTTACTCACAAAGTACGGACCAAAGATTGAAAGACATGACTGATATTATGATGGTGAAGTACCAAAAATATTGGGAAGGAATGATAGATTAAATTTGTTGATATTTATTGCAAATGTGATTGATCCACGGTCTAAGTTACAAGTAATGGGACACATGGTGAGGTTGATGTATGGTGGAATAGAGGGAGAGAAGTTAGTGGCCAGTATAAGTGATTTGTTTCGTGCATTGTTTGATGAATATGCATTGGGATTTCCTCATACTCAAGTACATTCATCTACTAGCAGTGTGTCTCCTCTTCCAATGGTTGCTCCTTCTGGCAGCAAATTAACTTTATTTGATGATTATTGGAGCACTGCTGTGTCATTTGGAACATATTCTTCAACTCCCATTGCAAGCTTAGAAATTGAACGGTATTTGGCGGATCCACTTGTTGCTCCAAATAAGGATTTTGATGTATTGAAATGGTGGAAGGATAATGATTTACGGTATCATGTTATTGCTATGATTGCACGGGATGTATTGGCTATCCTCATCTCCACTGTGTCTTCAGAGTCCGCTTTTAGTACGGGAGGACGTGTACTTGATCCATTTCGGAGTTCATTAGCTCCAACGACCGTGGAGGCTCTCGTTTGCACCCAGGATTGGTTGCGACGTACGGATGAAAAGGATCCAATTAACATCAAAGAGACTTTGGATTGCATCGAGAATTATGACATGGATTCCGGTAAATAAAATGAGTTTGTAATTTTAATTTTCTTTTTTATTTTTTCTATGTTTTACTTATATTTATTTGTTTTTAACATTTATTCACATTTAAATTTGCAGAAGTGGCAAGCAATAACACAGCAGTAGGCGAGCTTGGGACATCAACCACTAGCAAGTGAATTTAGTTTCTTAATGTATTTGTTTGTGCGTATTCGAGACATTTGTATTTTAACTTAGTATGTTTAATTTTGTACTATTTTAAACCGCCTTGAGGCGGTGGTTGCTTTTAATGAAGGTAGTTCGTTTAGAAAAAAAAAAGGCAGAATCCAGTACTATACAGGCGTGGTAAGAATGAAGTTTGGAGTATTGAAATATATGGAATATGCAATAGATTATGTTCCCTTTGGCTACAAAACATCATTGTATAATACTCGAATTCGGAAGAAGCAATCTCCTAAAGAAGTGACTTCAGGATTGAATGACTTTCTGCCTTGCTTATATAGATTTCTTTCTCTGAAAGAAAGCAAACATTTTATGACTCCATATATTAGTATTAAGAAAATCCAAAAAGAACTAAAATACAATTTAACTACAGGTTATTCCTCCTGGAATGGATTTCAGCAATGTTGTGGTTAATGAAGATGACGTTGAACATGAGGTTGTTAAATGAAATTAATGAATTCACATCTTTAAGTTTTAAAATAAATTTACATCTTTGAGTTTTAAAATGAATTCACATCTTTAAATTAATGAGCAAACTATGGTATATGACTATATGTTAAATGAAATTAATGAATTCACATATTTAAGTTTTAAAATAAATTTACATCTTTAAGTTTTAAAATGAATTCACATCTTTAAATTAATGAGCAAACTATGCTATATGACTATATGTTAAATGAAATTAATGAATTCACATCTTTAAGTTTTAAAATGAATTCACATCTTTAAATTAATGAGCAAACTATGCTATATGAGTCTATGACTATATGTTAAATGAAATTAATGAATTCACATATTTAAGTTTTAAAATAAATTCACATCTTTAAGTTTTAAAATGAATTCACATCTTTAAATTAATGAGCAAACTATGGTATATGACTATATGTTAAATGAAATTAATGAATTCACATCTTTAAGTTTTAAAATGAATTCACATGTTTAAGTTTTAAAATGAATTCACATCTTTAAATTAATGAGCAAACTATGTTATATGAGTCTATGACTATATGTTAAATGAAATTAATGAATTCACATCTTTAAGTTTTAAAATAAATTTACATCTTTAAGTTTTAAAATGAATTCACATCTTTAAATTAATGAGCAAACTATGCTATATGAGTCTATGACTATATATTAAATGAATTTAATGAATTCACATCTTTAAGTTTTAAAATAAATTTACATCTTTAAGTTTTAAAATGAATTCACATCTTTAAATTAATGAGCAAACTATGCTATATGACTATATGTTAAATGAAATTAATGAATTCACATCTTTAAATTAATGAGCAAACTATGGTATATGACTATATGTTAAATGAAATTAATGAATTCACATCTTTAAGTTTTAAAATGAATTCACATATTTAAATTAATGAGCAAACTATGGTATATGACTATATGTTAAATGAAATTAATGAATTCATATCTTTAAGTTTTAAAATGAATTCACATCTTTAAGTTTTAAAATGAATTCACATCTTTAAATTAATGAGCAAACTATGAGATTGGTAGGTGTTAAATTAATTCACATTTTTAAGTTTTTAAATAAATTCGCATTTTTAAGTTTTAACATAAATTTACATCTTTAAGTCTTTAAATTAATTCACATCTTTAAATTAATGAGCAAACTATAGTAGATGTTAAATGAATTCACATTTTTAAATTAATGAGCAAACTATTGTAAATGTTAAATGAATTCACATTTTTAAATTAATGAGCAAACTAAGGTAGATGTTAAATGAATTCACATTTTTAAAATTTTAAATAAATTCACATCTTTAAGTCTTTAAATGAATTAATATCTTTAAATTAATGAGAAAATTATATTTGCCTAGTAGGTGTTAAAACTTAAATGAATTCATATTTTTTTTATCTTTAAAAAAATGTGTGTTGATGAAAATAAAAAATAAAAAAAATGAAACCGGTCCGGACTACTTAAGTGGTCCGGATCGGACCACATTTACTAAAATCGGACCGGACCGGACCACTCCTATATTTTAATGGGACCGGAATGCGGTCCGAAAACCGGACCGCATTTCCGGTTTTCACCCCTACAATTATCTCCTTGCACAAGTATCAGTAACCCACCACTTTCAATTATCCAAAAAGAAGTAGACATCCCATTGTTAGTGAATTTCGTCGTGCGCAGTGTATCTAAATACTGACACGCTAGAAATCACTTATGAAGAGATGAGTTATTGTGTTAAGCGTATCGGTATGAAGCGGTGTGGAGCTGGAGTCAGGATCTCCTCAGAGCCCATCCGACGGTTCCCAGCTTGCCACCGAATAAATGAATCTTTTTCCCCTCCAAACCCGGTCCAAACCTGGTCTTTATTGAGGAAGCCGGTTGTAATAACTGGGTTAGAGATTCGAATTTGAGGTTCTGGCCCCTGCTTCCTCCCTATTCGGAGACCACCGCATCCCTCTCTCTCTCTCGGCAAGGAGAAGAGAAGGAAAGAGGAAGAAGGAGGCGGAGGTGCAGGCTCAGGCTCAGGCGGAGGAGAAGAGAAGGAAAGAGGAGAAGGCGCCGATGGAGGTGGAGAGGGAGGAAGAGAAGAAGGTAGTGAAGGAAGAGAAGGAGGAGGCAGTGGAGGTGGAGAAGACAGAGGATAAGAGCGGCGTAAGAGGTACGGGTTCTTCGTTTGTAGTGTATCTTTCTCTGTTTGTGTTTTTCCCTTGAATTTCTTGTTCTACGTGTTATTTGGGAGGACTGAGGGCGGGATTTAGGGAGAGAGGATGTTGCTTTCCCTGTCTTTCTCTTTAAATCTGAGAATGTTGCTTTCCCTGTCTTTCTCTTGAAATTTGTTGAATTTGTGATCGAATGTTTGATTCGTTTGGTTGCTTACAAAGATGAGTAAGGAATAGAGGACAGATCAAATAGTCAAGTGGTTGAACCTTGTCAGTTTAAACCTTCTGTTGACCTGGGTTCCTTGGTTATGTTGACCTTCTCGTTTTGTGTTTGGTTGCTGAGAAGTTAAACAAAATAAGAACATAAAAACATAGATATAATTTTTAGTATCAGTTTTGGCCTTTCATTGTGAGTGATGACTAATATCTTCTGAGCATGAGATTTTTAAGTTGAGAAATGCTTTCTATAGCAATTTCAATAATGTCATCCATATAATTTTTTGAAGCGAGAAACCCGTTGCACTTCCCAGCGCTCTGCAAATGAAATTGTGTCTAAAATTGAGGAAGTTGCAAAGCCTCTTGGCTTTAATGTTCACAAGCGAGACTACAAGGTAACAGTTCTCATGTTAGACATTGATTGCATTTGATTTGTTTGATTTTTTCTTTCTTTCTACATGGTATTTCTCTTTTGAACCCCAAGTTTTATGTGTAGAAATCCCTCTATGTTTATGTCTTTCTTAATTTCCAACCGTTTCAGATGAAATTGCAAGGTGACAAAACTGGAAGGAAGGGTCACCTCTCTGTAGCAACTGAGGTATTGAGTTATTCCTCTGTCTACTGTAGTCAAAGACCAGTAAGCGGTTGCTGCTTGCAAATTCACATTCCTGTACAATTAGTATGGTACCATATCAACTTAATTTATGCAATTGATTTTATTTTATTTTTCAACTTCAGGTTTTCGAGGTGGCTCCGTCCCTTCATATGGTAGAGCTCCGTAAAACTGGTGGTGACACGTTGGAGTTCCACAAGGCATGCCAACTTCTTGATTTCTTTTGGACTTTGCTTAGCCTATGATAGCTACTGCACACTACTGAATGTAACACAACTAGTGGCCTGATTTTGTTGAGTTGCTAAATTTCTATAAAAGGCAAAAATAAATTTAGCCTATATTCAAAGAGTTTGTTCTAAAATTGAGTGTTTGCTTTCTTTTAGGCAAATTATTACCATTTTCTTTCTTTGACGCAGGTTGTGTTTGCTCTTGAGTAGTCATTCTTTCTCCGTTAACATTGGTGTTAGATGGGGCCGGGACCCATGTGCGAAAAATGAAAAATTAATAGAATTTGGATAAAAATGGTTTGCCCCGTACTAGGAACCTGGAACCTGGAACTTCAATTTTAAATGGTATCGATTTTGCTTGTTAACAAGAAGAAATCGTATGGTTGCACAGCGCATGTGATATTTTTTTTTTCTTTCTAAGCAAACATTAATTAATTAAAACGATCATCGGTTACATCAGGGAGATTTCAAAATAAGAGTCCACACCGAACAAAAAGCAACCAGGTCAATTGTAAACAAAAAGCAACCACAATGATGGTCACATGCAGAGAGATGCCTCACAAGCGCCTTTTCGTTCATCAATTTCTTCATTGCAAAAGCAAGGCTCAAAGTCATTGCCAATGGCAATCCTTCAGGGACAACAACGACAATGATGGTCACTGCAATGGCAAAGTAGTAAGCACACCAAATCCCAAGCCAATTTTACCAATAAGTGTAGCAACACCATTTAGCTTCACCTGCAGTGGAGTTTCATCTTGTCCTCCCTCACTCAGAGTTTCCATCAACTTCCCCCATTCAGTCCTCATGCCAACTGCTGCCGCCAACTGCTGCCACCAACATCTTTCCTGAACCATCTACCACTTTAGTCCCTGAAAGAAGAAAAGGTTTCTCCTCATATATATTCACTGGCTTGCTCTCACCTGACAAGCTTGATTCATCAATTAACAAACTATATCCTGATAGAAACATAAGAAATCTGACAGGCAATACACAAACGAGATATGGCAGTTTGCAACTGGTTGAGATATGACAGGCAATACACAAACGAGTATATACTGGGAGCTTGCACTTCCTGGTCATGAATGTGTGAGATATGGCAGGCAATACACAAACGAGTATATACTGGGAGCTTGCAACTGGTTGGCAATTTAACTGACGAAGATAGTTTATCAAACATATGGCAGGCAATACACAAACCAACGAAGAAACCACAAATCAAAAACAGGAAAAGTGACAGAGGCATGTAAACAAACACCTGTTATGCATGACACAAATACGACACGACAAGACAAGCAATTGCAATAGAAGACTGCCAAATACAAGAAAAAATAAAGAAGATGCCAACAAGATGAATAGAGCAGAAACAATAGATAAGTCAAACAACAGATAACCAACAGAGTTAGCTCTCATGCACAGATGAATAGTTCTTTCGCTCTGTTTTCGGAACGACAACAATAATTTCATTCGTTAAAATACAAATAAGTAACAAATTGACAATGCCATCTTAACCTATGAAAGATATTTAGTGAATCGCTTCTGCTAAAAGATTTTTAAATAAATGAGGGAAAGGGTGCTTCTATTAAATACCGTTCAACAGAGTTAGCTCTCATGCACATATATATTTTGCAATTCATACAGAGAGCCGAGGCATTTTACATTAAAAACTTATGACAATCAAATGTTAAGTTCATTCTAGTTTATGGAACCAACAAATAAGAAAGTTGTAGATGGGTAGAACTAGGAAGGCCTAGCCAATCCAATCGTTACCCACCTCTTCAAACCCAATTCTACAGAACCTATGTAGCTCCAATACTATAGAGAGAAATCTACAGTGAGTTAGGTGTTGTAGAAATAGCAAGCATGTAGTGCAAGAGATATTTGACCGAACTGGGAAAACAAGAGATACCTGAAACAGAAGCTTGAGAGAGCAGTCGAATCGGGACGGGTTTTCCAACCGCCGGGACCTTCAAAATCGGGATGCGAACTCCAAATGAGGAAGCAGGGTGGTGGTGGTGGTTTCCAAAATCGGGAGCTGGAGTTCGGATTTCGAAATGGAGGAGGCAGATCTCTCGGCCACAAAGTGGGGATTTCGAATTCGAATCCCTAGTTATAAATCGAAAATTGATGAAACCGGTTTGCTTAACACCGGCTGGGCAAAAACCACTTCACGTCCGGACCGGGTTTGGAGGGCAGCTGCTCATTAATTTGCTGGCAGATGGATGACCGTTCGGATGGACACCAATATGATCATGACCGCTGCCTCACACTGCTTAACACCGTAACCGATCCTCTTTTCCCAGTCCCGGTGCTCATTTATTATCTTTGCTGCGAACTTGTCTGCAACTGCGACCATTAAAATCTTATCTGCAACTGCGGCCACTAAAATCTTATCTGCAACTGCAGCCGCAAAGTCTGAGAGCTCTATAATTCTCAGTTCTTCCCTTTCCGTTCTTGATTCACAAAACTCTACATGTCGAATACGGTTTCAGCAATGTGGTTGGGTGCTAGCGGTGAGAAAGATGAACTTTCTAGAACAACTCTCATTGTTTCACTCTCTACGTTCGCGTTGTTCTGCTTCCTGTGGGTGGCCAAGCAAACAAGGAAGACAGTACCTCCACTGCCGCCGGGTCCCCGTGGCTTACCACTAGTCGGGTACCTTCCCTTTCTAAGTACTGAACTTCATAAGAAATTTGAGGAACTGGCAGGGATCCATGGCCCTATCTACAAGGTTTGGCTCGGACAAAAACTGTGCGTGGTGGTCAATTCACCCTCACTAGTGAAAGAAGTGGTTCGTGACCAAGACACAACATTTGCTAACCGTGACCCTCACATAGCTGCTCTGGCTGCCTCCTATGGGGGAGCTGATATTGCGTTTTTACCATACGGTCATGAATGGAAGAAGTTGCGCAAGATATTTGTACGAGAGATTCTAAGTAACGCATCTCTCGATGGTTCTTACACTCTACGCAGAGAACAGCTCAGGAAGGGTATAAGAAATGTGTATGAAAAAATTGGCACCCCCATAGATGTTGGGGAATTGGCGTTTGCGACATTGATTAACGGCATGATGAGCTTGTTGTGGGGTGGCACGCTTCAAGAAGAGGAAGGGGCTAATATTGCGGCCCAGTTTAAGGGTTTGTTGGCGGAGCTCATGGTTCTCTTAGCCAAACCGAATGTTTCGGACTTTTTCCCGGTGCTTGCGAGGTTTGATTTACAAGGGATTGAAAGGGATGCAAAGAGTATTTTCAAATGGCATGAACGACTTTTTGATTCTGCCATTGACACGCGGTTGAAATATTTGGCTAAGGCGAAAGAAGAGGGGGCAGGAATGACTGAACAAAAGAAGGACTTTTTGCAGATTCTCTTGGAGCTGAGGGAGCGTGATGATGCTGCAACATCAATTAGCATGACACAAATCAAGGCCTTGCTTTTGGTATGTCAAAATTTCCGCTTCGTTGCTCTTTACATTAACTAAGCGCCAACTAGGAGGCATAGAAACAGTATTTTAAAACTTTGGTTTGTCAATAGGACGTATTGGTGGGTGGATCCGACACCACAACCACCATGGTGGAATGGGTAATGGCGGAGTTGATGCACCATCCAGAGGCAATGAGAAGAGTCCATGAAGAACTGACAGAAATGGTGGGGCTGGACTGCATAGTAGAAGAATCCCATTTGGCCAAATTAAACTATTTAGGTGCTGTCATTAAGGAGACATTCCGTTTGCACCCGGCGCTTCCTCTCCTACTTCCCCGTTCTCCAAGCCAATCTAGCACCATTGGTGGGTACACAGTACCCAAAGGTGCTAGGATTATGCTTAATGTTTGGGCTATACATAGGGACCCAAAGATTTGGGACAATCCCTTGGAATTTCAACCAGAGAGATTCTTAAACGATTCTGGGAGATTGGATTATTCGGGCAACGATTTTAAGTATTTTCCATTTGGATCCGGGAGAAGAATATGCGCAGGGTTTCCACTGGCAGAAAGGATGCTAATATACGTCTTAGCTTCTTTGTTGCATCAATTCGAATGGGAATTGCCACCCGGTACAGAGCTGGACCTTTCAGAAAGATTTGGTATTGTTACCAAGAAACGGGTTCCCCTGATTGCAATCCCAACGCCCAGGTTATCTAAACCGGAGCTGTACACGAAATAAGGGAGTGTGAAATGTGTAGTTTTCGCATTTCTTATGTAACAAAAGAGCATGATACTGGCGACGTAAAGTCTTCTGCTTTCTTCTGGAATAAACAATGATTTCCCTTATCTTAGGAATAAACATAGATTTCCCTTATGTTATGTGTTCATTGAAATGTTAGCGCTTTAAAAATAATAACATATACCTAGCTAATTGTGAATCGATGACAGATGTTAGTTCTAAATGTGTAGTTTTGGCTTTGTTCCGTGTCAAGTGACCCTCCCATAGCTATGGCACAGAGGATGCACTATAAGAAATATAGTTTTAGGTGACAAAATTTTAGGTGTCAAACCACATTTTGTCACGTAAAGTAAACTTTTCATCACAAAATATTAATTTTGTCACCCAAAATCATCCAGTAACGCCATAACCGTCCGGACTGGTCAAAAACACGTTCGAACGTATTTCTGGTGTGACGACATACACGCGTCGCGAATGAGTGACGATAAAAATCGTCACAAAAACAAAATCTCGTCCGGACGAACAAGAAAACAGCTCGGACTCTATGCAGGTTGACAAATTCCAAATTGTTGTAATTGAGTGACCATTAGAATCGTCACAATTTTTACAATGTCGTCCGGACGCGTTTTATACAAAGTCTGAACGTACATTACCTAACGAATCATAATCATCAGGATATAGTGACAAATTAAAAATCTTCATGAACACAAAGCGGAATCCAGACGATACAAACAACGTTCCAACGGAAAAAAATAACAGAGTACGGACGGTAATAAAAAGGTATGCACAGTTGCAAAACGTGTGGTTCCACGTTGCAAAACTTTAGACTCGTGAAATCGATACCGTCCGGACGGTACAAAGTCCGAACCCTATACGTATGGTCCAGAAGGTATTGCTACGTGCGAACATCCGAAAATTTAAAGGACGCAGTCTGACGTTCGTGCGAACGATTTATGCTTATGTTCGGACGGTTTTGCTAGGTTGACGATGAAACGCTCCAGGAGATGTATCACCAATGTCGGGGGACAAACAGAGCGACCGACTTGCAAAAACATTTTTTTAGCAGAGTTAAAGGAGAGTATCCGGGCGATAGTGGAGCCGACGCATTCGTTGTGCAAATAGGGCTCTGACAGAATAGCTGAATATTATGCGGATGAAATTGTTCTCTTTGAAGGAACAATTGTCTCAGTTGTCCTAGTATGTCCATATCGTTCTGATATAGCTCCAGACACTCATCAAACATGTAGAGGATCATTTGACGCATGTTCGTGATGCCCTCGAACAAAATATGGATGAGTCACAGGTTGCTCGTGATTTGGAGTAGTCTCATGTTTATGCTTTATCATTATTATTTATTTATCGTTTGAAGGACCGTTTACGACTTGTATTAGACATTATGATTGTGTTTTTCGTTCGTTATTTTTTATATTAATTATGTTTTTCATTAGATTAAATTTATTAAAATTTAAACGGATAATTAGTAAAATTAAATAGATAATTAGTACGAGTGATATGCTAACGGAACAATTAGTGTAATTAGATTGTAACGATTAGTTTAATTCAATTGCAATTGCAATTACAATTAAATTAAGTGTATGAGTTAACTCGATTTTCCTCCAGAAAGTGTCCATACTCTTTCTAAAAACGTCCGGACCCATACGGTATGCTATTGTGCTATACTAAAGTTTTAATCTGGTATGTTGATCCAAGAGACCGGCTAGGCAATGAAGAGGCAGGATTCTTGACAGGGCTCAACCCAGGAGCTTGGGCCACAGCGACCAAGTTAGATGGACGGTATGAAGCTACACTCCAAAAACAGGTGATTTGCAGTTTCCAGAGCATTATGACGCATAGGACAACATAGAATATCCATATTCTCATGATGATTGAACTGCCATATCTTGCCACGCAGGGCTAGTGCATCCGCGGCAATTTTCCAAATAAAAAGCCGAAGCCTATACTGAATTCACCAAATCTCTCTTGTTGATCGGTACTAGCTATATGCAGACTTAACCAAGAAAACTCCCTTTAGCTTCAGGAACACAGAAATCCGCCTCACCCGTTTGGCTGTCAAAAAATCACACTCTTTCCACACTCTGGTCTGCGGGTCAATTAGATCCGCAGCCTGATTAATATGTGCTGAGAGGATCGCCCCCAATGCTAGAGTCGGTTTAAACCTCTTACTCCAGCAGGGATCCGCGGATCCCACCAAATTAGTGTTCTACCCACACAATATTTTTCCTACATGCTCCCATATCCACCATATTCCAAGTCTTGGTTATTCCATTCCAAATCCACGAGCAATGCGATGGGTGCTGAGCATTGCTCTTTCTTTAAACTACTAACTCAATTGTGCTTTATACATTGTGCATCTTTAAAGCAGTGGCATTGGTAATAGTGCTGAAAAAGATCCAACTTGGGTTGGGCTGCTATGATTACTTGTCTAATTCGGGAAATATAGGTTATATTATCATTTCAGTTATAATTTTTTAATTGAAATCAAATCAGGAGTGAATATATTTTTTTCTATAATTTTTTAAATAAAAAATAAGAAGCAAACAATATATCATATTAAATATTTATGCATAATAAAAATTCAAAATTTTTAAACTCTTAGTTAATTAAGCATGTGGTTTCGCACTTTATTTTAGAATAGTCCCTTTCTTCTGCTAATTGAATTAAAATATCTTTTATTTTTAAATTTTTATTACTTTTCACACTTTCATACGATTTTTATTTAATGTGTTGACTATGGTAGCAACTAAAGGAGTTGCATGCTATGATATGTAGGGTGAGTTTGTGAACTAAAATTTTAGTGTTAAAATTTTAGGTATTGGATTTAGTGAAAAAGTGAAGAGAGAAGTAATTTTTTATATTTTTTGTAGTGAAAAGTAATAATTTGATAGGAGAAAAAGATTATATTGTAATATTTAATTGTGTTAAAATTTTAAAAAGTATAAAATTTCGTAATCTAATCCCGACCCGTAATCTAATCCCGACCCGTTATCTAATCCAGTTTGATAGCATCAGCCAAGAACCTCTCGCTCTGCTGAGGTAAAAGACAAAAGGAAAACAAGAAAACCTCCATGGTCTACGTGCAAACATTCAAATCACTCTCATTATTAATCAACACTTCAGCTACTATCTGGGCCCGACAATACACCAAAGTAGAAAACGGGTGCGTGTGGGTTGTCCCATCGGCGGGGATCTCCTCATCGGAGAAGGGAATCACCCTAGGCGCCATGATTTGTCCGACCAAGTCGGCCAGCCTTTCGGGAGTGAAATAAAAGTGTCCCAAAAATTTGGACCCTATGCCTAGCCCAAACCGCTAATTCTTTATTTTTAGGTTCAACCGTATCAACATCAGCGACTTTGAAAGAAAAGGAGCCCTTTGAACCTACCTCTCTGTGTTCCATCCTGGTGCTGCCATCAGTGTAAAAACTTTAGAGCGGTTAATTAAGGGTGAGGAAATATTCTGGTGAGAACAGGAAATTTCAGGTATCCGGTTCTGTTACAGGATCGGCCTATTCTAATATTGGAATTGGATATTATGTTTATAAATTTTCAAAATCAGAATTGGAATTGAAAATTTTAACGGAATTCAAACTTAAAACTATTAATCTATTTAAAATTAATACTTAAGAATATGGTGAATAATTAAGGAAATTATGGTAGCTTCTGTTATTCTAGCCGTGAATGGTTGTATTAATACACGAGCTGTATAGTGGTTTTGGAAAGGGTGGAAAGCACCAGAGTTGGAACATTTGTTGGCGAAATTTCTCTTCGATTGTGCTGTGCCTTAGAAATTGGATCTATATCGCTACATAAACAAATAGATACCGCAATATGTAAAAGCTAATGTTTGACATCTGTTGAGTTGGTAATTGTATATTTTGTCGGTGTTTTGGATATATGACAACCCACCAGCTCATCTAGGAAATAGATCAATGCATGGGTTGTTTCTATTACTCTTTTGGTCTTTTATATCCTTGGACTTCTGACCCATCAAACAAAAGTAGAGACATCCTCCACTTTTTTTTCTTTTTAAAATAAAAAACATTAATCACTAATAATATTATCTTTATCCATAAATACGTTAGGTATTTTTTTAATCTTTTCCTTGTTTTTTTAAATTTTGTATCTTTAAATTTGAATTATTTGTTGAATGTTTATTTATTGATGTATGGTTAGTTTTATGAAATTATGATACATATTGTATAACAAGAAATAAAAAGTCATTTTCCAGTCCAAAATGGTATTTGGGGCTAAAGGAAAATATAAGAAATTAGATTCACTTATGGAATCGAAATTTTCAGAATTTGTGTTTTAAAAATTTCGGTGAATACCAAAACCAGAACGGAAATGGGTCACCGTACTCACCACCAGATGAGTCACACTGCAGTGTCTTGTCAAACTTTTATGTTTTTTTTATGACGAGAAAATCCTCCAAAGTCGGACCCTTTTGCCCCAATCCTGTCATACTTTTATGTTGCTATTAGTAAAAAATAGTGTTTTTTTCCATCAGTCGGCTCGTCAACGACATAGTCAGTGGATTAACCGACACAACCACTGAGAACTTTGTCTATTAATAATTTACATAGTGTTTGGTAGTAAAATTTTATGTTGGTGTTAAAAAAATATGTGTATTGGAATTGATGAATGAGATATGAAAAGTAAAGATAAAATTTTAAATGGTGTTTGATAAAATAAAATTTTATTAAATTTTTGTTAAACTTTAACATGGCAAACGCCATGTTAATATTATCCGCTACGGTACTCACCACCCGTTAGTGATGAGTCACACTGCATTGCCTTATCATACTTATGTTGCTATTGGTAAAAAATAGTGTTTTTTTCCATTAGTCGGCTCGTCAACGACACAGCCGGTGGATTAACCGGCACAACCAGTGCGAACTTTGTTGATTAATAAGTTACATAGTGTTTGGTAGTAAAATTGTTAAAATTTTATATTGGTGTTAAAAAAGAGGTGTATTGAAATTGATGAATGAGAGAATAAAGTAAAGATAAAATTTTAAATTGTGTTCGGCATACATAACTGGATCTAAGGATTCAGCCTAAAAATTTCCGATTTTGCTTTGGCCATATTTATACATAATTACTAAAATACCTTTCAGTCATGCGTTACGTATATCAAAACTGAAGGATAAAATGGAATTTTAAAAAACACATGGCCCTACACGTCAGCTCATTAAATACTCAGATATGTGAATGGACAAAATACCTCTAACCGATTTACGCAAGATGTAGCTTTGGTTGAGGGCGATTTGGTCATTTCACCCTACCATTAAATATGCTGCCTCATTTTTTCCCCTTTATCCTGCGATACCGTGCGGCCTGCAGCTCTGATGAGGACATGTGCTCTGGACCAAAAGACATGTCTTACAGTTAGAGTTATCCAAGCTCTCTTATTAAATATTTTAATTAGGTTCTCCTAAGCAATGTGAGATCTCAGCAATCCACCATCCTTCAAAGACCGACGCCCTCGTCGTCTGCGTCTCCCACATGGCCTTTATAGGGGCTTTTCACCTGACTTGGGCCTCCCCTGACCCGTACCGAATCTATATGGTCGAAGAAAATGAGTTCATGCAAGCCACCACACGACCTAAGAAAGACGCATGGGCCACCAATTGATGAGGACCTGCGCTCTAAACCAAAAGACATGTCTTACAATTAGAGTTATCCAAGTCCTCTTATTAAGTCTTTTAATTAGGTTCTCCTAAAAAATGTGGAATCTCAACAAGCTCATCAGTGGGCGCGTCTCTGCTGGTGACCAAACTGTCTCTGTAGTGACCGAACTGTCTCTACTGCCGTTTGTGAGAGGTAGGAGGGACCCATTTTTGCAAAAGTGTAATGAAGTCGCACTACTTTTCTCTTCTCTTTTGTTTTTTTTTTGTTGCAAAAGTTGAGTCAGCCGCACTACTCTTATTCTCGCATTAGTCGTTTGTCGATTTTTTAATACATTTCAAATATTTAACTTTAATAAAAATGTAAAATTATAATAAATATTATAAATAAACAATATTATTTTATAGTTTATCTTCATCACTCATCTCAATAAAAATAATTTACAAACAACAACATTAAAAAACATCATTACTTTTTTTACACCTCAACAACTATTATAAAAACACCAATACACTTGCTACATTACCTAAATATTCTCAAAACAGTTACCATTCTACCGATCTTCTCAAAACGAACGTCGCCCACGACAACCTAACGCTCAATTATTACCTCCTCCCTTTGAAGGGTAAGATTCGGAGGGTCGAATCCCCTTACAGCAAGTTCTGTCTGTTGTACAATTTGACTATTTAAAAAAAGGAAAAAAAATACATTTTTCACCGACAAACTATTATGGTAGTGACACATTGCACCCCAAACTATCATTTTTAAGATATCACCCTCAAACTACCAATGTTAGACACTTTACACCCTAAACTACCCACTTTGACATATTACACCCTTCAATTACTAATATTAAACACTTCGCACCTTCCATTTGACAATAATACTCTTGATAAATTTATGAATTGACAACAATATCTTTAATATATGCAAAATAGGTTAAGGTTATTATCATTATTTTAGTTTACAAATTTGACATGTGATGTAAAATGTAACAAATTGATAATTAAAAAATACAATGTATCAAAATTGGTAATTTAAAATGCACGAGATAAAACTTACACCGTGGCTAAAAAATATATTTTCACCTTAAAAAAATTGAAAAAGACCAGGGTAGATATATCGGGGGTGTTTGTTTGTAGAAATATTGGGGTTTTGGAAATTTTGGATATTGGGTTTTGTAAAAAAATATAGTATTTTATGGAAAAGTGAGAAGAGAAGATTTAATTGAATAGTATAATATTATTTTATAATTTAACGAGGAGAGATATTATTTTATGATTGTTTAGAAATAGAGAGTTTAAAAGATCGGATATATCGACAAAATCTCACGGAGAGGATCAATTTATCCTCCGAAAGACGCGCTTTCACAGATCTGCTAGTCAATAATAGTTGGTAGGAATGCTTTTTGCAGTCTTACCTGCAACTGCAGCACTATTACCGAAAAGGGTTACAAAACAAACTATTCCAAGCCTGAGGGCTTTATCGTTCTCAGCTCTTCCCTTTCGGTTCTTGATTCACACAACTCCAAATGTCCAATACAGTTGCAGCTATATGGTTGGGGTGGTTGGGTGCTAGCCATGAGAAAGTTAAACTTTCTACAACTCTCATAGTTTCACTCTCTACATGCGCGGTGTTCTGCTTCCTGTGGGTGGCTAAGAAAACAAGAAAGGCAATACCTCCACTGCCGCCGGGTCCCCGTGGCTTGCCACTAGTCGGGTACCTCCCCTTTCTAGGTACAGAACTTCATAGGAAATTTGAGGAACTGGCAGGAATCTATGGCCCTATCTACAAGGTTTGGCTCGGACAAAAACTGTGGGTGGTGATCAATTCACCCTCACTAGTGAAAGAAGTGGTTCGTGACCAAGATACAACATTTGCCAACCGTGACCCTCCCATAGCTGCTCTGGCTGTCACCTATGGGGGAGCTGATATTACGTTTTTACCATACGGTCGTGAATGGAAGAAGTTGCGCAAGATATTTGTACGAGAGATGCTAAGTAACGCAGCTCTTGATGGTTCTTACACTTTACGCAGAGAACAGCTTAGGAAGGGTATAAGATATGTGTATGAAAAAATTGGCACACCCATAGATGTTGGGGAATTAGCGTTTGCGACATTGATTAACGGCATGATGAGCTTGTTGTGGGGTGGCACGCTTCAAGAAGAGGAAGGGGCTAATATTGCGGCCCAGTTTAAGGGTTTGTTGGCGGAGCTCATGGTTCTCTTAGCCAAACCGAATGTTTCGGACTTTTTCCCGGTGCTTGCGAGGTTTGATTTACAAGGGATTGAAAGGGATGCAAAGAGTATTTTCAAATGGCATGAACGACTTTTTGATTCTGCCATTGACACGCGGTTGAAATATTTGGCTAAGGCGAAAGAAGAGGGGGCAGGAATGACTGAACAAAAGAAGGACTTTTTGCAAATTCTCTTGGAGCTGAGGGAGCGTGATGATGCTGCAACATCAATTAGCATGACACAAATCAATGCCTTGCTTGCGGTATGTCCAATTTTCCGCTTCGTAGCTCTATATATTAATTAAGCGCCAACTGGAAGGCATAGAAAATTTTAACTAAGAGCTTGTTAGCCCCAAGCTCATCCGACAAATGAGTCCTATCTTTGGACTGGCAAATCTAGCTTGAATAGTCTATTTTGCAAACTTGTTATCACTGTTTCTACCGCCTAGTGTTATCTTTATTACGATAGTTCAGGTCATGCTGTCATGGTTCCCTGAGAATAGGAAACCAGTACGTACAGCATATATATGACACTTCTTGTTATCAACGCGACAAACTTATCTCAGACATTAAAACTTCGTTTTGTCAATAGGACGTTTTGGTGGGTGGATCCGACACCACAACCACCATGGTGGAATGGGTAATGGCGGAGCTGATGCACCATCCTGATGCAATGAGAAGAGTCCATGGAGAACTGACAGAAATTGTGGGGCTGGACTGCATCGTAGAAGAATTCCATTTGGCCAAATTAAACTATTTAGGTGCTGTCATTAAGGAGACACTCCGTTTGCACCCGGCGCTTCCTCTCCTAGTTCCCCGTTCTCCAAGCAAATCAAGCACCATTGGTGGGTACACAGTACCCAAAGGTGCTAGCGTTATGCTTAATGTTTGGGCTATACATATGGACCCAAAGATTTGGGACAATCCCTTAGAATTTCGACCAGAGAGATTCTTAAACGATTCTGGGAGATTGGATTACTCAGGCAACGATTTTAACTATTTGCCATTTGGATCCGGGAGAAGAATATGCGCTGGACTTCCACTGGCGGAAAGGATGCTAATAGACATCTTAGCTTCTCTGTTGCATCAGTTCGAATGGGAATTGCCACCGGGTACAGAGCTGGACCTTTCAGACAGATTTGGTATTGTTACCAAGAAACGGATGCCCCTGCTTGCAATCCCCACGCCCAGGTTATCTAAACTGGAGCTGTACACAACATAAGGGAATGTGTAATGCGTAGTTTTCGCTTTTCTTATGCTTAGCTTATTCCTTGCACTTGTAGGCTGTAGCCCACTAAAAGAGCATGATACTCGCGACGTAGAGGCTTCTCCTTTCGTCTGGAATAAACATTGATGTTATTGCCACGTGTTCGTTGGAATGTTTGCGCTTAAAAAATAATAATATATAACTAATTGGGAATTGATGTCAATGATAAATATAACTTTCATATACCTAATTAATGGAGGAATCAAATGATGGTTCGGTAAACGATCAAGTATAGAGAACAGTGATCTGTACAAGTACTCGAATCAAAGCTTGTTTAAAAAGGAGAAAAAAAATTCGAAAATTAATATATAAACGAACAAAGGAAAAAAGGAATGAAGAACATGAATAACCATGTGGTTGGAGTATAAGCACCTATATAGAAACCCCTAAAAATTAACAGGTAAGATCCTTTTGGGGTGCGGAATGCGAAATGGTTAAATATTCACCCGCCCTTTCAGCTGGATGGTCTCGACTCTCCTACACCTCTGCGGTATATTTTTTTTTTTTTCTAAGACCTCTGCGGTATATTCAAAGGCAACAAAATGAGTTTTCACACTGATGGCAGTACCACTGTACCAGCGTGGAACACTTGCGGGTAGTAGGTTCAAAGGGCTCTTTTTTCCATCCAATTAGTCGCTGATGTTGGGCGCCGACAATAAAGACACGGACTCTTTTTTCCATCCAATTAGTCGCTGATGTTGGGCGCCGACAATAAAGACACGGACTCTTTTTTCCATCCAATTAGTCGCTGATGTTGGGCGCCGACAATAAAGACACGGAAGTTCGGTGTAACGTGGTGGGTTTCCAAAACCCGATGTTGCGCTCTCACTAGAAAACATTCTACTATTCAAGACATGGACTCCATTCTTTGGAGTAAGGGGACCTTATCCGCAGGGGAAAAAATTAGAAGTGTGATCGAAAACGACGTCTGATACGTGCAGGCTGCGGCCACAAACGGTACGAATAGAGCACACGGAAGGTCTAGGCTCGCGTTTCATCCGCAACTTGACATTCTGAAATCCTACCATACTGTTTCCATTTGGGACGACGTCCTTGATTTGGATCCATATTCTGTAGATTCCTCGTTTTGGACAAGGAAGATTGTCCTCTTCGTGATGAACTTGTGTTCAGAATACGAAGACTCGGTAAAATTGTCAAAAGCTTTCTTTGGCTATTCTGTTTCACTATTTCTCTTATTTGGAAACTCACTGACATGACGTTATAGAAAATCATGCGTCATATGGGCCCCTTCATATTCTTCTTTCTCATCTCATTTATCGTCATGGTGGATATATCTTCTTTCTCATCCACTCATCTTCATGGTCGAAGCTGCTCATTATCCTTTTCGTGATAAAGATAACTCTCCAGCTTCGAGATAACAAAAATTAATGATAGAGAGCACTCTCCGATTTATTTTGCGCAAGAGAGATTCAAATGGGGCGGAAAAGAGAGAAGCGCTCGTTACCACTGAGTCGGCTAACTCTTTCATCTAGTTTAATAAAATTTTAATCTACTTAAACTTCTTTACGTCATAATTTATTTTAATGAGACGATAAGTTTTGAATTTTTTTCTTCCTCAACCCTAACCTTTCAAATTCCTACGTTTTTCATGACTGGTCGCCGACCAGCTGTTTCTCTCTCATCAACCACTCTCTCTCTTCATTTTCTCTCTCGTTACACCTCTTTTTATCTAGATTTCAAAACATATTCAACTTCTTTGTAAATATCTCGAAGATTCTTCGTAAATAATATGATTTATCATGTTTTATGGGGAATTTCGAAAAGACATGAGTTTCAAAATTGTGCAATAAATTTTTAAGCCAAATTTTGGGTTCTCCTCACCTATAAAAAGGGGACCTCGTTCAAAGGTAAAACACATCTCTCAAACGTGAATTCTCTATCATTTTTGAGATCTATCTCTCTCTATATATCTCTCTCTGGGTCAATTTCGGTCATTGTTGAGTTTCTCGATTTTCTTTGGTTCTTTTGGGTTACTGCAATACGTGGATTTTAGGGCGGTTCGATTATCGAAGCAAGTGGGGTAAGCGGAGCTACTATATTGTTTTCTTCAAAAATTATGAACACGCTTTCATAAACGATTTTGTGGAAAATATTTTATTGCAAGTTTATGTTATTCTGAAAACAAATATGGAATTTTAAAAGACATATTGAGATTGTTTATATGACTGTTCCGAATTATTTATCAAAGATTATGTATTCTGCTGAACATCATTTTTTATTTCGAAATCTGAATTATGTTATTATATATTATATTGTTTTCAAACCTCGAGGCGATGTTCTGTTACTGATTACTGCTGCTGTTGGTACCAACTCATTACTGATTACAGGTGGGATCTCCCTAGTGTACACTTAGCGTACGTGGCTAAGTCTTAGTAGGGCAAACTTCACTTACTGTTGGCTTAATTCGGTTTTGCCGCCGGTTAAGTCGTTGCACAACCCTGCCACAGGGGTCAATGTGGCTTACTGTTGATGCCAAAGAGGATTTTCTGAAAATCTATTTTATTTTCTGTATTTCTGATCAGTGAATTGAGTATTATTTTTAAAGAAAAAAATATATATTTTTATTCTCTGCTTACTGAGTTGTCGAACTCACTCCGTTATTATTTTTCCACTTTCAGAGATTTTTGAAGAACATGACAACGATGATACTTAGATAACATACGGGCGGGAGTAGTATTATTTTGAAAATTGTACAAGTTTATGTTTTAAAGCATTAAAGTTTTGATGATATTTTTATTTGGAATAAAAGAGATGATGTCTCAAAATTGTTTTTAATAAAAATTTCAATGTTGATTTTTGGGGGTGTGACACAATTAATGCATAAAGCACAATTGAGATGGTGGTTTAAAGAAAGAGCGACTACAGAATGATGGCATGGGAACCTACATGGATCAAACCAGCAGTCCCAAGTCAGCACCTCGCAGACCTTACTAACAAATAATTTTGTCTGCAACAAAGAATGCTGGCTATTTGTTTTACTCTGCACTGCTTTTTCATACTTCTATTTTACAATTGGCAAAAATAGTTTTTTTTCCGTCAGTCTAGCTACTCGCCAACGACTAGGAATACAATTTCTCAGGCTTCAATTTTGTCCTTTTTGTTTCTCTCCCACTTTTTTTTTATGGGGGTGATTGTACTTTATGAGCTGCTAATTCTTAGTGGGCAATGCAAAGTCTTCCATGCAGCGAGCAAAAGAATGAAGGAACCAAGCCATGGGATTAAAGCGATAGGTTCATGATCTTTTAAGATGCGCTACTCCAAGACTAGAAGAAAGTATTATAGGCCAACCCAAGAACGTAATGAACTTAGCTTAAGCTGGCTGAAACTACAAGGACATCAACGTTTTTTTTTCAGGTCGGGTTGCAAGAGAGAGACAGAACAACTTCTCAAGGGGAGACAGGTTCATCTGGAGTAAAATCGCTCAACAGGAGGCAACACCATATGATCTTCAGTATTGATGCAGTAGAAAGCATACTTCAGAGAATCAGAACACATAGAGGCCACCAAGTGACACCAACCATAGAGAGAATGAGTCTTAGTAATATATATGCCATATGCTTGCTAGTTGCTAGAATCATGTCTGCAACAAGCCCGACTACTTCTTCCCTTGTGGATGCACAAATATTACAGTTCATGTCTCAGTGCGCGCTTAATGACATGATCCCCTACATTCTTCTGAAACAGTCACAAACTTGTACCTCAATTGAAAGATCCCAACAATTTTCTCTTTGGATATGGTAACACTTTATTTATAGCATCCAGAAAATATGTACATAGGGAAATGCTATGCTGATCGCAGATCCGACAACAAAGACGTAGTATTACTTCTTCAAACTGAAGCAGAAGACTTGCAAACTGGGAGGTCCTTCTCAACATTAGGTGGGATCCGAAGAATAGGGTTGCTCTCAAAGAAATTGACTGGCTTCAGATCGAAGCTCGATGACACAGTTGGCATAATAGGGAAATCCTCCTGACATGGTATCTGATGGAAGCCTAGCGTGTACCACAGGACTATGTCCTTATTCTCAATCGGTCGATCCCTGCAAATACAAGCCATCAGTATATTGGATATTTCATCCCTTGGCATAATGATTAGTCAACATTTCCAATATTTACACGAAAGTCAAAGCACGTTGCATTTGGACATTGAATTGTAAACGAAATATGTCATGTCACGTGGCAATAAGTCAATGCAAGAAGGCCATGACTGTATTACTTGTTTTGAAGAACAGAAACGCCCTGCAAAGCTTCAATATAGGAGAATAGTTTATCAAAGAGGCACATCAACAAAGGAGTTGTCTGAGCCATCGATGTCCATGTCCAGGTAGAATGTAACATAGTGATCATGGATAACCCCGATAACATTTTCGGACAAGAGCGTGCCATGTAAGTCTTCTTGATTGGGAATCTGATCAGTGTTATCATAGGGGGTACCCTTCACCATCAGAATACCACTAAGTCCAACCTGAGGTTAGAAATTGTGACCATGTTATGAGATAACGTATCAGAAGCACACAAAAAAATTGTCCATATTAAGCCAAAAGAGTGTAATATCATTGAACAGACTCAGCATCCACTTGCTAAACAGTAACAAAAAGTAGGACCATTCATTTACTGCTAGAGGATAAACAGTGAACATCAATCAAGACTGTCCCCTTCCGAGGTAGGTCTAGTTTGAGGAGGATAGTAATTAAAATAACTAAATGTATCAGTTTAAGCTTTGGTTATTCGAGAAATTTATCAAATTCTACTTGGAATTAATGATATCAAAATTAACTAAAGAGCCTTCATAAATCATATTCAATGGTATATCCAAAGGATAGACGAGGATGACTACGTTCCATGCTACAGTTTTGCACTTCAAAAAAATTTATTAAGCATTAATAGTTATTGGTCACTTACCTTAATTCTGATTGAGGAATGCTTGGGATCCCGCTGGAGTCCAAAAATGCATTGAGCGCTCGAGCGGTAGTTGAGCGACGCTCGAGCGCTCTATGCACAACGGAATTCCAGCGAAATCTCAAGCATTTCTCATTCTAATTAGTCCAACTGTTTGGAACTCCCAATCAACAATATAATCATAATTTGGTACTGATGCTGTCATTCTAATCACCAATGTCACCTTTGGCCTTGCTTCTCTAACCTGCCAAAAGACATAAATTAAAACAAAACAAAACAAAGTTGAAAGGAAGTGCGACACTACTACCGGTCATTTACATGGGACAACACAAACAATGCCAAGCCGTATGATCCAATGGCTCATATGTCCTTAATTCTGTAATTCTTTATTTAAAAAATATTTATAATTTACAACAAAAAAATAGAGATAAATATTATATAATATTTAATGTTGTTACTATAAAGTTGCTAACAGCTTAAAGTAAAGTAAGCATATTATGTGTATCTTTTCCTGAATTATAGGTATCAATTAAATTGGAGAGTATTTTAATACAGGACGGAATATTTGTCGCGGCGGAAATAAATTTCTTCTCACAGTTAAGCGAGAAAATATACTTTATAAGTTTCCTAGAACAAAACAAAAAAAGCGAGAAAATATACTCACATGAGTCACATCCATGCCCATGATTGGACTCTCTGAGTGACGCCATCCGATGTCTCCGCCATAGCTCTCGAAAACGCAGATCATGGGGTGTTTGACTGGAAATTTTGGTGTTTTGAAAATTTTGGGTATTAGACTTTGTGAAAAGTATAGATATTTTATGGAAAAGTGAGGAGAAAGAAAATTTAATTGAATAGTATAATGTTATTTTATAATTTAATGATGAGAGAGATTATTTTATGATTGTTTGGAAATTTTGAGGGATAGAAATTTTAAGAGATAAACGTCTCCCATGTTTGGTAGCACTTACGGTGTCCCATCAGCTGCCGTGAACACAGGCTCATGGGATGTCTGAGGGTGTAAATTTTAGATATTTAGTTTAGAAAATATTATAAAATAAAGATATGTTACGAGAGTAGGCGAAAAAGTGAAGAGAGAGAAAATTTTTAATAAATATTATAATAATAATAAATTATGTGATGAATTTTTTATTATTAAACTTAATTTTTTTGATCGAAATCATTGAGGTTCAACAAGACCGATACGCGTTCCGTGGACAATCATTAAGCGGGTCAAGTGCCATGGCCTGTAACCCAAACCCGTATTCGCCAGCATCCATATACGTCTTGAAGTACCACGTACGCACCAGTTGGGTCCATGTAAGGCACAAACAGTTCAGAGGTAAACCCTTTGTACATCACGTCTCTTTGCTCCCCGGTATCCGGGTTCCGGACCTTGGCCCGAGAAATTACTACACCTGCTCTAGAATCGGGTTTAAGATGAAATTCCCAGTTCGCCCATTTTACCAGGTGCTCATCTTCGATGGTAAAACTCGGACCCTTCGGTTGCTCAATGGATATCGGGTTCAGTATGTTCATTACCTGATTGACCTCCTGGACCGAGTACCGGTAGTCTGTGTTGGCTGCCTTTGGAATCGGTATGTCTCTGCCCTTATCTGATATCTCGACCACTCGTTTTGTGTCCAAGTCGAGAAGCACTGTCAACCCTTCGATTGGTCTCATATAGAAGTTCGCGGTGCCCTCCATGGAATAGCATATTAGCACTGTACCTTAATTAACCTCCTGTTCTCCTCAGCCTTCCCGTACCACCCCGTCGAAATCGGCAGGCACGCGAGGTCCGCCAGATCAATCCCGCACTGGACAGCGATCCTATTGGGAAGGCCATAGTAAGATATTTGAAACGCCAAAACTGAAACTTCAACTAAAATTGGGTAGGCCATAGCCAGAGAACCCCGATCCTATTGAAAACATTTGAAGCCCCATTGTCGTTTTCCCCGTAGCTGCCGAATATCTGGTCACCTGCGTTTACATTCTCACTGGACGAGAACAAGTGGACCCGACGTAATTGGTGAAGTTCAGGTTCAAGTACCCGGCAAAGCTCAATTCTCTGTTGTGCTTCTCCAAACTTGGGGAAACAGAGTAGAGACTTGAGCTTTGCCGGGTATTCAAAGAAAATACTTAAGTAACATATGTAATTTGATTGTTTTTTTTAATGATATTCGGACAGACTAATTCACGTTCTCATCATCTTTGGTAAAATCAAGTCTACCGCCGAATGCCCGGCTTTTCAATTTATCCAGTAAATTATTGAGAGCTCAATATATCGTTGCTGTATAAATAGATCTCGTTGTTACCCAATACAGTTTTTTATTATTTATAATTTTAATATATTAATTATTAGTATTATAATATTTAATTTAATAATACTAAAATAGTAATATTTAAGAGTAGCCGCTTCCATTTTCAAGGTATTAATCAATATTAGATTGATTGGTTGGTCTACAAAAAAGATTTGTCTAAATCACTTCCTCTCTTTTTTCCAAGTTACTTCTTTTTCTGCCCAAATTTCTTCTCTTTTTGTCTTACTCAACAAATCTTTTTTGGTTTTAACTCTACTACATAGAAGGAATAGGAAAGGGCCATATAAAACAGTTAAATTTAAAAAGAATCAGTAGACCCTAGTACATGTTCCTCGTCGCCGACGGCCTCTCCAAGGGCGGGGGATTTCATGACATTTCACATACCCCTATTTTATCATTATATTTAATCCTTACTTTACGTCTCCTGCTTGTCTCTGTGATCGGATTTGGGAAAACAGAGCAGGTTCACCGCTGAGTAGGTGCGAGGAGAGAGCATTCTGCCAATGCAAAATGGGTTCGTAATCTCTTTGTTCTAATAACGGATCAGATAGACTTTCGAGGTAAATGGGTTCTCTACCGCTTGAAAGGCGCCGGCCCCGGCAGAGGCAACCTATTCTGCATTCGCAGAATGCTCTCTCCTCGCACGAAGACTTGAGTGAGACTGGGAGACGTAGAAACAGACTTCGAGGTAATGCGAAACACCGACTGAGATGTAGAGTGCTTACAACAAGAGATGAGAAAAAGATAAAGATAAAGAGCAGTCATGGGTCTGAGTTGTTTTTGTGCTTTTTCTGTTTTGTTTCTTAAATGGAAGAGAGGAGTGAGCATGTTTGTGGGTTTGTCATGCTGTAGGCACCTGCCATTAGTGAGTTAACTGTCTTGATAACAGATAGACCTATTTTTGTCTAAAAGGTGACCGAAGGGACTAAGTTGTCGGAAAGTGTTATTTTATGGACTAATTTGTCAAAAAGTTATACTACAGGAACCTATTGTGTAATTAAGTCTTTTTTTGGTATTAATCTAAGTATTAGTAGTGAAAACTATACAATAGATTCAATATTTTTTGCTGGAATAGATTATGAAGCTATTTCATTTCTTTATTGTAAGACTTTGAAATTATATTCAATATTTTGGATGGAATAGCTCTTCATCCTTAACTTACGTGGAAAAGATGGAGTAGAAATATAAAGTAGAAACTTCAATTTAACATTAAAATTGACATATAAGAATTATATATTTTAGTGATTGGGGCATAATTTGAGTTAGTCTAGTCATCCAAGTTTACGTCGTCTGCGCCTTATCAGTATGCCCAAGATAGTGTTTGATATTTTAAGCCCTTGCGTGGACATTGGTTCGTGGCATAGAGAGCCAAAGTCAGCAATTTTGGCAAGGTATTAACAATTCATTGTTTTCTCCATAAAGAACATCGATAATTTTTCCACTCAGTTATTTTGCATTAAAAATAATGTAAGTATGAGTCAGGCTCCTCTCCTTTATCATGCTTTCTTTTTTATTTTATTTTTAAAGTTTTTTTTTTTTAATTTTATATCGAAGGATTTTTTTTGTTTTGTTTATAATTAGTTGCTTTTGATTAGGTGCACAACTTGTTTGCTTCTTCTTCTCATCCTTTTTTTTCATTTTATTTTTTTTTATTTTTCCCTCTACTTTGTAAGTCTTTGTATTATGTTCAATAGTAATTCTTAGTAGTCTAATGGGTTCAAATCTTTTGTAATGCATTATGTATCAAGCTCCTTGCTATATAATTTTCTATTCAAATTGTATGATTGTATGGTACAATTTTGAGAAAGGTAGAAACGAAATGTGAACCTTATTAGGGTTCATGTTGTCTGAAACTTTACATGGACACCATTAAATAATACATGACCCAATTGTTATGTTTAACTCTCTCCAAATCGCGTCGTGCAATTCGAGTATAAAATTATAGATAATCATGATTGAAAATCATTTACATTTTTTAGTCTATGTGAATAGGAGTGTTCAACCACACCGGAAAATCCGGTTCCACCGGCATCGACACCGGATTTCCGGTATGCGGCCTAACCAGTGTAGGTGTAGGTGTAGATAATTTGTAGAAAGACGGTGGTTTTATCGGTTCTCAGTTTACCTGGCACCGAGTTCTCGGGTACCGGTAAAATTGGATTTTTGTTTTTGTAAAGGGGGTACCACACCCCCTCCCCAAAGAGATTAGAACGGCTTGGACTGAATTATTAATTCCAAATATCAATTTCATTTTCTCTGCCTCTAGATGAAATTTAAATAGATTCAAAACATATAATAACCCTGAACTTTTCAAAGTAATTTTCCCACAAAAAATGAAACTCTCAAACCTTAAGGTTCAAGAAACCCGCGAATGCACATATCCCAGTACTCATGTTCGTCAAATCCAAATATCAAGCCCTATCATTGTTGCCCTTGGTCTTTCAGTAAAACAATTCAATAAATTAAACAAGACAGATTACTCATTGAAGAAAATCAGAAGAAAAAAATTCTGTTTAAATTTCAGCAACGATCAACTTAGTAGCACTTTCCAGGTCCAGCCTGCATTTCTTGTGATTGGTCGCGAGTGTGTATAATCCAGCTATGGTTTTATTTTTTAAAATGTTTTCTAATTTTTTTTATTATTTTATTTTGAATTTTTTTTATTTTCTATTTTATTGATATGTGATCAATGGATCAAAAAAAATTGAACGGCTTAAAATGCTAAAAAAATAACTCAATATAAATACAGATTAACTAGAAACTACTACTGTTAAGAGTTTAACGAGTGAGGTATATGATATATCCTTTGTAAGTGTCGGATATATTTATTCGTAATAATTGATCATGATTATGACACCGCTTTTGATTTTTCTTTATCATTGCCACGAAGAAAGCCCAATCGTTAATCAGCCTCCATTCTTAGTCACTGGCCCATCTAGTTGATGTGGTCACCATCCTGCTCGGTGCCTTCAGTCTTCATCGCGGAAGAGGCTAGCCTTTTGCAGGTCCACTAAGATACAAGGGACCCAGACTAACTTCTTCAAATTAGTTCAAGCTGAAGTAGCAGGCTTGCAAACAGGGACGTCCTTCTCAATTGGATGGGCTACGAAGAATCCCGTGGTTCCTGCCAGTGTATAGTATAATGCATATCTTTCAATTAATGCCTTCGGCCTCTTACCTGGGGTAGGGTTCATTCGAGAAGGCCGGATGGAAGCTTCATGATGAGCGACTAATTTCCAATTTTCCTCTCTGAATAGATTAAGACTGATCATTTACTTACATTAATTAGGATTAGTCAATATGTAATCGTAGTCTGCGATCGATGCTGCCATTCTAACCACCAACGCCATCCATTTGGCCTCACTCCTCTCATCTGCCAAAAGGTTCAGAACAAGCCAAAATAAACAATATAACACGTGAAGCTACAAGATGACGATCAAACCGCTATCTTTCTTGATCTTCTAGCGCTAGCTGATAGCCGGACACAAATTTCACCCCCTCCTCCCCAAGTCAAACAAGCTTGGCTCTGTCACTGGCCCTCCTCCTCCACCTGTTATAGCCATTGAGTGATAACGTGTCAAAAACGAGAGGAGAAGTCTGAGAACTTATCCAAAACTTGCAAAAATCTTCAACTTTATCTCGCAGTGTTTAGGAAAGTTTAGAATTAGGTGCCGTCCACCTTAAGTTCATTTATATATATATATACACAGTCAACCTGACTTAAATTAGAAAGCACGATTCCTCATTAGTATATATATATATATATATGTATATGTATGTGCACTAGAGTCAACCTGACTTAAATTATAAAGCACGATTCCTCATTAGTCTTGTTTACAAAAGGGTTGCTTTCTTTCCAAGTTTCCCTTTTTTAGCATTTTCAACCAAACGTCTTTTCCCAATCTCACCCCTCCTAATCATCTGTCTGTCTGTCTGTCTTGGTTTTCTGGTTGTTCTCTTTCTTTTTCCCTTGTTTTCACGCAGGTGATTGAAGGGGAAATAAGCATATCAGGACCAAACCAAAGCCGTCATTCTATAAAGAACCCATGATGTAGAAGAGGGAAATAAGCATATCAGCTGTATGTACCGCAATCCATGATGTAGAAGATAGTGCGAGCAAAGTTGCACTCATTACACAAGGCTAAAAATACTCCTAGGTTTAAAGAAAAATAAATACAAGGAGATTATGGTGATCTATTCCTATGGTTGTAGGACGGCTCTTCTTAAAATCAAGAAATTTTACAATTTCAAATTTTAATTTATATATCCAGGAACTTTAAATTCAAATTTTCGTTTTAAAATTATATAAAGATTCTATGAAATTTGAATAATACTAGACATAATCTCAAGTCGAAACAAAGCTTAATTATCTATACATCAATAAGATCTTTCTCGGTCTAAATGATTGATTCGAACACAAGTCCTTCAAGCCCACCAGCCAAAATATGTTATATTTAAGCGTTATTTTTATTTTTAAGAAAAAAGAAGTTCTAGTGAGTGGTTAACCACATTTTCGTTCTTGAGAATCTTTAGATAGTAAATTTATTAGAATTTTTGAAATATTTGAAATATGTATGTAGATATTAAAAATTTTAAAATATATTTAAATTTTGGGCAGACGAACGCTACCGCGTATTCAAACCTTTGAATTACCTCTTTACACGGTTCTTTTCGGATAAGTCATTTAGGTCGCCTTCTATCCTAGGACTTTACGGCCCCGTTTGATCCAACTGTCACGCATACGTTAACACGAGCATTTCCCATTTCTTCCTCGCAACAAGCGCGCCCAAGTTTGACTCTCTATATACACCCCCTTTTTCTTCTTCCTAATTTTCCTTTTCTTTTACTTTTCCTTTTCCTTTTCCTTTTTCTTTTTCTTTTCCTTTTCCTTTTTAGGTTTGTGGGTTGATAGTCAAGTCTGCCCTTATGATTGAAACATCTTTTATTTAGGTAGGGCAAAGTTCTAAAAAGATTAAAGAGAGAGCCAGAAAAAGAACACTGTAAGTTATGTGTGTAAATTTTCAGGCAATGGGAGCGGCCGACCCCACCGCTCCTCTGATTCCGCCTATGCGATCAACCCATATTTTTATTTTTCTATGGGCAAAACATATATATTCTAACCACAGTTTTGACCCTTTGAATGTGTGAATTTCCTTTTTATTTTCCTCCGAAATTGGTATAAAAAAACAAACATCCTTATGACTTCAATTTATTACGATTTTTTTCTTCTGAAAATGAAATTTTATCAAATGAAAATTCTGGAGAAAGATATCTACAAATGAGAGAAATCAATAAAAAAAACGCAATGACGGGATTTGATAAACCTAAATTCTACTACCTGTCAACCATTTTTCCTAATTAAAACGTTGTGCCAAAGAAGCAAGAAGAACCAAACTCATTAATCGAAATCGAGGAGAAAGGGGGCGAAAAGTCAGAATCCCTCTAACTCAATTAGGAGAATACCCGGCGAATACCCTTTCGGCGCTCGTCATTTTGGTAATTTCATCCCCTAATTCAGCAAACTTCCCCCAATTTCCCTTTTCCCAGCACATCCATCCTCAAAAGCAACACTTGTTTCATTTCTGAAAAATACCCAACAACATCATGAACAACGCTAACAGCACAACCTCCTAGCCCTCCTCATTTTCTCTCCAACCAAACACTACGAATTCCAAGCCCCACAAACTCGAAGGATTTTTGCTTGAACCCTAAGTCAGAGATCCTCCCCTAGGGAAAAATAATTGGGGACAATGTCACAGCTGAAGGCCGCGGTTTCCCACCTCGATGACCTCCCTTCCACCCCCGGAAAGTTCAAACCGGACAAACCCACAACGTACGTTCAGCGCGTGCGGTTCCACTCCAAACTCACCCTCTGGTCCTGCTTTGTGGCCTTCATCCTCCTATTCTTCTTCCTGACTAGTTCTCCAGGGGGCACACCCTCGTCGTCTCGCCGAGCCCTCGGTTCTGACACCTGGGGCGGCCGGGAATGGGAGCGCCGGGTCAGCCGCTCTTCCAGGAAACGATCGGAAGGCGGCCTCACTGTCCTTGTGACCGGTGCCGCCGGCTTTGTCGGGACCCATGTCTCCATCGCGCTCAAGCGTCGCGGTGACGGCGTTCTCGGGCTCGACAATTTCAACCACTACTACGACACCAACCTCAAGCGCGCCCGCCAGAAGCTTCTGGAGCGCGCCGGCGTGTTCATCGTCGAGGGCGACATCAATGACGCGTCGCTTCTTCAGAAGCTCTTCGATGTCGTGGCGTTCACCCACGTGATGCACCTCGCGGCGCAGGCAGGCGTGCGCTACGCTATGCAGAACCCGGGGTCTTATGTGCACAGCAACATCGCCGGGTTCGTCAACCTTCTGGAGGTCTGCAAGTCGGCGAATCCACAGCCTTCGATCGTGTGGGCGTCTTCGAGTTCGGTCTACGGATTGAATTCCAAGGTACCCTTCTCGGAGAAGGACCGGACCGATCAACCCGCTAGCCTCTACGCGGCGACGAAGAAGGCCGGCGAGGAAATTGCTCACACTTACAATCACATATACGGGCTTTCCATTACTGGGTTGCGGTTTTTCACGGTGTACGGGCCATGGGGTCGGCCGGATATGGCGTATTTCTTCTTCACGAAGGATATTCTGAAGGGGAAGCCAATTACGATATTCGAGGCCCCTGATCATGGGACTGTGGCGAGGGATTTCACCTACATTGACGACATTGTGAAGGGGTGCTTGGCGGCGTTGGATACGGCGAAAAAGAGCACTGGAAGTGGTGGGAAAAAGAAAGGTCCGGCACAATTGAGGATTTTTAATCTGGGGAATACGGCACCTGTGCCAGTGACCGAGCTTGTGAGCATATTGGAGAAGCTTCTGAAGGTGAAGGCTAAGAGGCAGGTCTTGCCAATGCCCAGAAATGGGGATGTGAAGTTTACCCACGCAAATATAAGCTCGGCGCATAGGGAGCTTGGGTATAGGCCAACCACAGACTTGGAGACGGGGCTGAAGAAGTTCGTGCGGTGGTACCTCAATTATTATTCCGGGGGGAAGAAAAAGAGCGCATGGTGAAATTTTTGAATGTCGCGGCTACAAGCCATTGTAATTGCTCTTCTTGACATGAATTGCTCTTGTTTCACTCTCATTTGCGTATCTATCATATTCGTGATCCGGTTGTACGAGGAGGAGTTGATGTTCTGTGATTGGCTATAGGTATGCTGGTTGATGTGCATTTTCTCCCCTGACATAGCCGGTTTTTGTCAAGGGAAGAGTAGTAGGAAGTTTTATGTCCTTTCCCACATGTTGCTGCTTTGTTTAGGGTATTATTTTTGATTTTGGGCTTTGTACAGTCCATGACAAAGATATCCTGATTGGTGGACTTCATTTCATCCTCTTAATGAAATTGGAAATAAAACAAATAGCATTCGTCGCAACGGGATTTTTATGCTTCTATGTCATGTGTTTCCATTACTCTGATATGACTGGACTGCAGCTGGTTATAGTTTTATTTTCTGTTCTGATCAGAAAGACCTTAGAGATTTCTGGTGCTTCTCTCACGTTCTTCATCCTCATGATGCATAGTTTTTCTTGTTTGTCATATACTCTAGTTCCGTTGCTGTTACAGGAAGTATCTGATCTTTGATCAGTGTTGTTACACATACATCCACCCTGGCATGGATCACTCGGCCCTTCTGCAAGGTTTGAGCACATGCAGTGCATTGGGTTCTTCATTGTACCCCCTTCGTCTTGGATCTTCTTGTTGCTTTGTTGGGTTACAGGGCAAACAGTCCGTATGCAGTATAGTGTTAATTACATTTAAGTTATTCCTAGTGTTAACATTCTGCTTTATATCTCATCTATTTTCTCTGAACTTTTCTTGTGTTGGTTTTAGTCTCTCACGTGTACTTGATTGAATACAACTCTTTAATCATCTTCGATCAGAACGTCAATACATGTGACATGGAAACCAAAGTCACGGGTGGAGCTTCACCTTTTAGAGCGCAATCTGGTTTTCACCTTTGTCCACAGAAGGAAGAATTGTGTATTCTGTTGACGGTATATTCATGTAAACCAGACATGCCCTTGAAAGTGTTTTATGAGGTCACCCTACGCGTATCGGGGTCAGAATATGTAACTTCAAATGTATTTTTTGAGGAGTTGACAAAAGTTAAATTGCATTTGGAGGCCTTTACCACATGTTCTGATCTTTTGCTTCGTGACATGGCTAAACGGATGCAAAGTAAGTATGATAAGTATTGGAGGGATTTGAGGAAGGTGAATAGACTTTTATTTATAGTTTCGGTATTAGATCTTCGCTTTAAACTTATCACTTTGAAGTATTGGACTATCAATAACTTTGAGAGGGAGAAGGGCATGGATTTCACTGCAATGGTGCGAGACACTCTAGATACATTATTTGAGTTTAATGGTGGTCCTGGTGGAGGTAGCATAACCCAAGCAGCGCATAGTAGTGGAAATCAAAGTTATGTAAGTGTGGATGAGATGAGCATTGAGCAAAGACTATGGGGAGGTCTTGGTAATTATCGACAGTCTCAAAACTTGCTAGACAGTAAGTCTGAGGTTGATAGATACTTGATTAAAGATGAGGAACCCAAACTGCCGGGTTTTGATATTTTATTGTGGTGGAAGGTGAATTCTAAGAAGTTTCATATTCTTTCTCGTATTGTAAAGGATGTGTTAGCTATTCTAATCACTACTGTGTCATCTGAGTTCGCTTTTAGCACTTCCGGTCGAGTGTTGAATTGTTTTCACTCTTCTTTGGCACCTTGTACTGTGGATGGCCTCATATGTGCAGTTGTGCACATAATTGGTTGCATGCTCCACCTATGCTTGATGAAGATGACGTCGAGGTAGATGGTGGAGATGATCCATTAAGTTACAGACTAGATAGAGGTAAATTAGATATATGTTTTATTGTGTTAATTGATTATTTTGTTTTCTTATTACTTCTTTTATAAATGTTTTGTTTTGCTTTTGTTTTTTTGTAGTGATGGAAATTGGAGAAGCTTGGAATGTTGGATGAATTATGAAGTTGAATATGGATTTTCAATTTGGATGTATTTTCATCTTTATCTTTTAATTGTTTTTTTTTATTTCAAAGAAAATTTTAATTTTAATTTAGAGTTGACTCTTTGAATTTGAATTATTTGATGAATGTTTACTTGTTTAGTTGTTTACTTATTTAGTTATTTGTATGGTTAATTATTTGTTTAGTTTTTTTTTTGTAATTTGAATTTAGAGTTTATTTGGCTGTATTTATTTTGTTCTATAATTTATTTGTTAAGCTGTAATTTTAATGCAGAATTTATTTTGGTTTTGGAGTTGGATAACAATTCATTGGGTCTTCAATTGGAGTTGGAAGACTGGGTCTTTGATTTTAGCATTTGGGTCTTCAAGAAACAACTTAAAAATGAAACAATAAATTGAAATTGAATATTGTGGAGTTGGGTGTTGAATGACATTAGGCATCATGTAAATTGTAAAACTGCAGTTTGGGCCAATGAGCCCAAACCAAATTTGGGCCTTTTACGCCTAGATATGGAACCGAAATTTTCGGTTCATTCTGAAATGGAACCGGAATAAAAAATCACAATTCCGGTTCCGTTAGTTCATGTGCCCACCTTTAGTTTTGATTTTAGCATTTGGGTCTTCAAGAAACAACTTAAAAATGAAACAATAAATTGAAACTGAATATTGTGGAGTTGGGTGTTGGATGACATTAGGCATCATGTAAATTGTAAAACTGCAGTTTGGGCCAATGAGCCCAAACCAAATCTGGGCCTTTTACGCCTAGATATGGAACCGAAATTTCCGGTTCATTCTGAAATGGAACCGGAATAAAAAATCGCAATTCCGGTTCCATTAGTTCATGTGCCCACCTTTAGTAGTGCCCTCGTTCATCTAAGCAACCCATATGACGTGCACAATTTATAAGAAGGATTATTGCTACCGTGTTTGGGGCTCAAATATTTGGGCCCAAAAATTTAGGTTTAATCATAAAAAATTCACCACATAATTTTTTATTATTATAATACTTATTAAAAATCTTCTCTCTCTTTACTTTTTCACCAACTCCCATAACATATCTTTACTTTATAATATTTCCCAAGCCTCAATACCCAAAATTTTCACCCTCAAACATACCATTAATAGTTGAGCCGCGTTCTGCTGGACCGAAATCCTATCTTAGAAGAATCTCTTCACTTTGTTAGACCAGTCTTGAGCTCTGTGAATCTCCTGAGCTTTGAAACGAATCGGGTATGCTGAGCTATTCAAGCCACACGATTCTATTGTCCACGGCACAGCTGCTGCTTCAACGTCAAAATGGCTGAAATCCCCTGGGGAAGCAGAATGGACAATTAGGGAGTGGCTTGAGAGGGGAAAAAGAATCTTGTTATTTGTTTTCTTCCCTTAAACATAAACAATTTTCTTTTCTGGGCTTGTACAGAAACATTTTCAACGGTTACTATTGCAACGTACTATGTAAAACCAATGTCTCTAAAGCACCTTGTATTTGAAAATCACTACAGAAGTGCAATTCGGATAGCAATAGTTAAAGAACATAATAGAGACTTGATTCGATTTTCCAAATAGGAAACGAACGCGTCATACTGGTTCGCCAATCCTCTAAGGGCACAGCAAGTCCACGAAATTCCAAGCCTCAGATATGCTTGTTCCTTTCCAATGAGAAAATATACCAACAGTTTCATAATTCTAACCCCTGGTAACCACAGATACCTCTGAACGAAGGAGATTAAGGGCTGAGTACGAATGAAGCCATGTCGACATGAAAGTTCCCCATTCTTGTTATTTGTTCGTCCCAGAAATGTTCTGCACTTCTATGCTGAGAAATATAAGTAAATTCGTGTGGAGATTTAAAGTACATACATGTCATACGACAAGAAATAACACTATCTGAAGTCTACTCTGTGAGCGTCCAGTTGCCCGATATTTCAAACAGAAACAGCATTTTACACCAGTTTAAATCCGAACAATAAGCCTGACAAAAGCTGCACAAGACAATTGGGGAAAATCCAGGAAATTGGAGTTTGCATAAGAATCAAGGATAATGGAACTAAACTTCTAAGAACTTTAACCTCAACCACATAGAGACCCATTCTTCCCATCCTCTTTGTCTATGGTACCATACGACCCGTTATAAGCCCCACGCAATTGACCATATAATTTTACGATCACATACTAGCAGAGATATGACTAAAGGCTTTTTCCCCAGGCATAAGCTGCCTAAATTTTGGTACCGGCTGTCAAAAGGTGTGTGACAAGGAACATTCCCTTCCTTCTCATACTCGATGCTTAAATGATGATCCTGTCATACCTGGAATCCACTCCACCCCTGCCCCGCATTTTTTGCCCCAACCGAAAAAAAAAAACTGTCAACTGAGAGTCCAACAGATAATCTGGAGTCTGGACATAGAATAGACAAGCCGCTCTCATTTCCTTCAAATACATACCATAGACAGGTACCTCACATTCCCTTACATGTACATGGCTTAAACTAGAGAATATCAGACCAAAATTTCATCATTCATTTCAAGAAAAAAAAAAAGAGATCAAGCTCGGCATCATTTACTAGAACAATTGATGATCCCATTCTTTAATTAGCTTTGTACATTATCTGATAAACGCTAGCCAAGAGAATGTAAGTCAGCTTTACCACATAGCGAGCTCGATAGGATAGAGAACCACCCTTGTCATCTACATGATTGTGAAGAAAAAACAACGGCATTAGAATCTAGATCAGACCAAGCCCTGGTGTCTATCTTCTGCATGTTGGTCTTAAAAATGCCTATTCCCAGTCTCCTCAACAACCTCATCCTCCAATTCATGTACTTTACTGTTTAACTCTTGACTGTTATTTCCATTCCAATCTCCAGTGATTGTGAGGAAACCACACCATCACCAGAATCCAGCTCCCACCAAGCATCGCTTTGCTTCTCATGTATATTATCATCAACTACCCCGACAATTCTTTCAAAATCCTTTTCGTCAATATCCTCAACAACCTCATCCTCAAAGTCATATACCTTTTTCTCCACCTCAGGGTTGTATGTCCACTCCAATTTCTTCAAAACATCACGGTCTTTCCATTTCCCAACGACTGATTCTGCCTCCTTCTTAGCCTTGCCCATCAAAATTTCCCTCCATGAAAACCCTGCATCAGCAACCCTCTTCAAATCCCCATCATTTATATCCCCCACAACAACTGTCTTCAGACATCTCAGCTTCGCCTCCTTCAAAACATCCATAAAATCTGAATCATCAGACACAAGCACGATACACTGAACTCTCCTTCTATCCATCATATCTACCATATGATTCCTCAATGCAACATCTGCTGCTTGGGGCTTATCTAACACAGTCCGAACCCAAAACCCTGCCCTTTTCAACTCGTCCGCTAAACCGTACCCCACCTTCGGATTCAAAATGTCCCTTGCAGCTTTCTTGTACTTCTCCATCTTCATGGAATATTTGGCCACCAACTTCACCCTTCTCGATCCTCTCGCCGACTCTATCTGATTCAACCTCTTCATCTGCTCCCGCTCATGAATTTGCTTGAAATGGTTCAAAAGCTTCTCATTCGCGTAAAAATTCCTCCCACAAACTCGACAAAGATATGGTTCAACCGCCTTAATCGCACCCCTATTTTCCAACTGGTTCAAAGTCTTCCTCTCTTTCCTTTGTTCCCTAACAACTTGCGGGACATAACTAAACGCGTGACTATTCGCATAAGCCACCATGTATTTAACAAACCCCAGAGAAGACGCCGCTGCCTTTAGCTTGACAGCGGCTTCGTATGGTGGGAACGAGTTCGGTGGTTTATTGTCCAAATCCCAGAAAATAGCTACATTGCTTTGGGCAATTTTTGGTCTTGAAGGATGCGACGGTTCTGGCTGATTAAAGCTTTCGAAGTGAAAATCTCTACCCAATGAAGTAAATGGGCATACTGTTTTCAATCTTTTAGATATTATAGTGCAGAAAAAGTTGCGGAATTTAAGAAAGACAACCATAGGCAGAGGCTTTTCTTCGTTTTCACAAGAAGAACAGAATTGAGAAAGTTGGGAGGATTGGGATTGACTAACCTTCGAGATTGGGCATAAAGAGTGGCCGGTTGTGTGGTAGTAGGCTGGTTGGTGTGTTTCCAATGGAGGTTCGGGGTGGGACAGTAGCCGTCATTGCCGCTTTTGGATCTAACGTGGGAGAGTTGTTTTATGTTCTCAATCTGGAAAACTGGGCTCAGGTTCGGCCCATATCCCTTAAACCCACAACACTTATTCAAGAATTAAAAAAAAAAAAGGGAGTAGGGTGGTGTGGGTTCCTATACTTTTTACAACATCCCTCTTCGTTTGGTCCTGGAGATAGCAACATGTCTAAAGTTCTCTAACCTCGCTATCGTGTCCTTGTAAAAATGCACCTTGTCTAACAGCCGATGAGAAGAGATAGAAAACAGCCGATGGAGAGACATTTGAAATACCCCATTTTGTGAGATTGTAAGTCACTTTATGTTGTATTTGATTTTTGGCTTCTTAAAGTTCCATAGATTAAAACTGGAGAGGAAGTTACACATGACTATAAAGAATACAATCTAATTGTGGTGAGAACAACGTCTATGGCTGAAAAGTAACCTTCAAATATAAACTAGTGGAAATTTTGGATCCATCGATAATCGTTAGTGATGAATAAATAAGACTCGATACATAGAAGAAAGATGGTCTGATAAGGTCTTGACAGCTTCAACCTATGCCTATGTCAAGAGTGTAAAATAATAGGCCCAAGGGCATAGAAGGAAAGAATATTAAAAATATAACGCTCATCCTAATTAGCTTCATCAATCCCAATTAAATCTAAGCTTAACATTGAAAGGATTATTGAACTAAAATAAAGTCTGCTCTCTCGTCACCAATCCCAATAAAATCCAAACCCAATTGGTAAAAAATGGCCTAAAATACTATACACCAAGGAAGCTATCTGCTAGCTAAAGAATGAGTCGTCATGGACCGCAATATCAAGAATGATTAAAGAATCTTTAGTTCATAATGGAAAGGGTAATCAAGCGCTGATTGCACACATGAATAAGTCGATCTGGTTCACTCCAACCACTATAAAAGGAACATGTACGCGTTTTATTTTGAACTAACAATTATTCTACCTATATACTTTCCAGAAATTCATTGAGGCATCAGACTCTCACCCATGTGATGACTAGCTTGATTTGTCTCTCTTACAAGTGTCTACCATGGGCTTAAAGACCCTAGAAGATTGATCATCGCTCATTTGTTGTGCAAGACATTTTTTGGCATTATCAATTGGATACCCAAGCATGACACATAATCTCATGCAGATTAAAGAGAGATACCCGCTAAGGCGGAGTGGGAGCTTAGCATTGGCGGACAAAGGGGGGCCAACAGGGGCCACCGCCCCAGTTGGCTCCCCCTAATTTTTTTTTACCCTATGCCCGTCTCATATTTATCACTTGAGAATCATTAGATTAACATGTCGAATATATATCTTATCTATATCATAAAACATATATATTAGTGTAGTCCTCGATAGATCAATGTGTACTGGGTTGGATTACAATGACATATAGATTGAGTTTTGGTTTTGGACCTTTGGTTGCCTTATTGATGTGTGCCACAAGTTCACTCCGCTTCCTATTTCTTAAGGATCACTTTTGATTGTTGTGTTTATGATGAATATCTATAAGTTCACTTTTGATTAATTTATGAGTTTACTTGTCAATTAAAGTACTAGTTTTTATTGCACAATAGTACGTGGCGATAAGTGTAATTTGTTCGCATATTTCCCACCGCTCTGAAAGATCCTGAACATTAGGTTCCAAACAGCCTTATGTATTTGTTCACATTTCCTTGTTAAAATCTTCAGTTTTTGAAATATGTCAATTTAATGCTATTACCACTAATTGGTTGATAAATTTTTATTTTCGTTAGATATGAATAAGTTTTTGATGAAAAAGCGAGTCAGCGTGAAGTCGTCTAATACTCCTAACGTGACTACTAGTCGTCTAGAATCTTCACTTTTTTGCATAACGTGATATTTTTTTTTTACCATTTTCTCTTAGGAGTTTGCCCCTATTCAGATTAATTCTTAGTTCTGCCACTGGATCTTGGACCACCACATCCCACCTAGGGCTGTACAATGCCACCGGGAAATTCCGGTGGCACCGGCACCGGCACCGGTACCGGCACCGGGTTTCCGGTTTTTTGTCTAACCGGTGCCGGTGTAGGTTTGATTTTTTGAAAAAACCGGCGGTTCCCGGTTTAACCGGCACCGGGTTTCCCGGTGTAGGTTAAACTGAGATTTTTTTTATAGTTTTTTTATTTTAATTTCTACTCAATAGTTTAAACTTTAGTTTTACCTCAAGACATAATATTCTAGAAGCATGACAAGGTTTACTCAATAGTTTAGTTTCACTTGAATATTTGAGATTTGTTGTTGGTTTTGTCTAATCAAATGCTTACATTCAAGTTACCAAGAAGCTTGCTAGGTGAATGAACTAGTTATTTAGAATTTTGGTAGAAAAATTACAAATTGATTGTATTTAAAAGGGTATATATGAAGGCAATTGAATCATAATTAAAGAGTTTAATGTCAAACTTTGGTAAGTACATCGCATAATATAAGTCAAGAGGTCGAGATTCTACCACAAAAAATTTTAAATCAATGTATTAGTTTAAGAGTTTTTATGAAATACTAACAAATTGTCTAAATTTTAAAATTGACAAATCACTATTAAATTTATACCATGTTTGCAAACAAATTGTTATTGATTTGTTAATTAGAGGGAAAACACATATTCTCTCATCTAAGTGTTGTTAGGGTCTAAACTGGATTTTTCAAAAGATAATAGTTTCTATTTACAGTGACGTCTCTATTACTTTGGACTTTAAATTCTCATCTTATCTTTTAAGATGATCTTTAATTTTATTGATTTTGGAATTTGGATTTCATTAGTTTAGATTTTATTGATATGTGATTAATGGACCAAAAGAAAAAAGAAAAAATACATTGGGCCAAGTACGTAAAATGCTAAAAAAAAGGCTCAATATTAATATAGGATAACCGGAAACCGCCACCGCTAAACCGCCACCGCTAAGGGCCAGTTTTTGCCCTTAACGGTGTAGGTGTAGGTGATAATTTTTTCAAAACCGGCCTACCCGGTGTAGGTGCCGGTTTTGGCCAAAACCGGCACCTACACCGGGGTTGTACAGCCCTAATCCCACCGCATCAAGGTTAACAAATATCATAGATCACAAAAATAAAAGTATGCCGTAACATACTCTAAATAGACCTTAAAAAAGCCCCAATTTTGTTGTGGAGCGCCATCCTACACATATCTCATATATGGCTCAATAATGTCGGTTAGTGTGTAGTAGGAGAACTTGCACTGAGAAGCCTGGTCTGTTTTTTTTCACTTGTGCTTAAGGAAATATATTGATGGCTATAATTCTCTCTAATTGTTTTTTTATTGTATAAATTTAGATGGTAAACTAATATTAATTAGGGGTTTATTGGGAATTTGAAGTCATTGAAATACATCTTATTTTCTTCACATGTAGATTAGGATTGTACTTCACTCTATATTCTCTCCAAAGCAATAAATGTAGATTACAAAGTCAACGCAATTAATTTCATATTCATCAATCAATTGAATATTTAAATGTTCTCTTAGCTGGGATATTCCCAAATAAGGAAAAAAAACAAGAAAAAAAAAAAAAAAATCAATGCTAAAGTGCGCCTATATGGCTTATGAAGTAATCGTGCGCATAGTATAACGCTGAACGTCTGAATTCCTATTAAATTCATATTCATCAATCAATTGAATATTTTAAATGTTCTTTTACGTGAATTTTAGGGGTTAAAAATTTTGGATATTAGAGTTTATAAAAAAGTAAAGATATTTTATAAAATTTGATAAAAAAAGTGAAGAGAAAAAATTTAATTGAATATTATAATATTATTTTATAGTTTGACGAGGAGATAAATTATTTTATAATTGAGTAAAAATTTTGAAGGGTAAAAATTTTCATCCCAAACGCCCCTTAGCTGTGATATTCCCAAATAAGGAAAAAAAACAAGAAAATAAATAAAAAAAACCAATGCTAAAGTGCGCCTATATGGCTGGTGAAGTAATCATGCGCATAGTATAACGCTGACGAGTAGTTGGAGAGAGTCCCCGTCATTGACCGTTACGATTACCGTAGTAGGAGGATAGAGAGTCCAGCCACGTGGGCTCTCTGTTCCTTCTCGTCGATCCCTCGAAGGAATATTGACGAATTCGGAGAGGACAGCGAGGACAAACAGAGAGAGAGGAAGAACTTTGGGAATTGAGAGTGAGAGCGAGGGAGGAAGATTTCTGTGATCGATCAAATCGAATATGGTTGTGTGATATGGGAGCGTTTTGGGCATAGCATTAGCAATGAAAGGCGCTTTTTCGGCGCCCGGAGATTACATCTACTTCAAGTCTCAGGTTCCTCTCCATAAGATCCCCGTACGTTTCCCTCTAAATTCTCAGCTTTGTTTTCTATTTTTGATGTTCTGTCTTTAGCCATTTTCATGTAATCTCTGATCGCGGGTGTCCCATTACCTTCAATGTTATCGGGTTCGTCTTTATTTTTCCCAGTGTATTCTTTTTCTCTGTCAATTATCTGTGGGGATAATACATGAGCTTATTTTGTAAATTGTAGTTCTCTTACCATTATGAATCCGGTTCCAAGTTGCGAATTTTGAGGTGGATATAAGGTTTTGTGTATGTCTGAATATGAGTTTACTTTGTTAGTCTAGACTCATCACTGGTATACAGTTGCTTCAGCTTCCACTCAATAATGGGTAAGAGGATGACAATGGATTCATATTTGTAGAGTTTATGTTCTTGATAATGGGTTTTACACCTTGTTTCCTAATGTAGGTGGGCGAACTTTTTGTTTGGCTGTAGTCTCTTTTTTCTGATTTGTAGTATGGGGTTGTCGATAAGTTACTTATTTTGTATTTCATCATGCGATGATTTCCTTATAATTCTTAAAACTTCGTTAGTAGTGGTTCCAGCTGTGAAGATTTTGACTCCATACCTTCATTCTATAAATGGCTATGCCTTCATTTTAGCTGTACTTCTCCTGGGCCAATTTTTCTTCATATGTGAGAGTGGGCGTTTTTGCATCAACTCCTTGATGAGAAGCTTCACTGTGATGTTGCTTTTTATCTACTGATGATGTCTTAGTCGGGAACCTCTTTTCTTCTCCGCACAGATTGGCACAAAGCAGTGGCGCTATTATGATTTTGGCCCAAAGGTGGTACCTCCTCTGATTTGTCTCCCTGGAACAGCAGGGACAGCAGATGTCTACTACAAACAGATCATGTCATTGTCCATGAAGGTAGTAAGTTTGATCTTAATGTGTCTTCCTCGTATCTCTGACATTCTCTAGTCAACACATACTAGAGAATCGAATGCATGCCTTTTTCTATTATCTCATCTTTGTTCCGTTAGAAGAAGCTGTTCGTCATGGTTTTTCAAGTTTGCATAGACCTCTGTCAACGTGGCTCCTTCCTTGTCCTTGTCACACTAGATGGAATAATTTCTGCTTTCGGTTTTGCTTATTATCGTCACTGTATATTCCTAAGGAATGAGACTAGAGTATTCCAACATGGAAATATTACCAACCCTCTTGCACCACTTGATGGTAACTGTCTAATTTCCATTATGTGGGGGTAGCCAGATAATGTTTTGGACTGCAACCATAACAATACTTGTGCTGAAATGTGTAGGGTTACCGGGTGATTTCTGTTGATATTCCACGGGTTTGGAATCATCACGAGTGGATTCAAGCATTTGAAAAGTTCTTGGATGCTATCGATGTTCATCATGTAAGAGCTTCATTTCTTCTAAACATTTTGTCCACCTAACTTTGTCACTATAGTTTTTTGTGTAAATCATGTATCACTCGTTGTAGTATTTTTTGTGGTAGCACTTATCAAAGTGCCTGCTCATGTGCACTAAAAAGAACTATTTTTGGCATTTTGAATTGGCACATTGCTTCAGAGCTGCTTTGCGCTTTATATAGTTCTTGGAACATCAGTGGTTCAAATCAGTGGTGCATAAACTGTGGGTCACCCCAGTACATAGAACTATTCTCTCAGAATTCCGTCTTTCAGAAAATGAAGTGATGAATTGTCATAGCTTTGCTCATGTGTTTGCTAAATTTGGCCCATGTTTGGATGGACAAAAAATATTGTCAAATTTTTTCACAAATTCCAACAACTTTTCACAAACTATAACACCTATTTCACAAACTCCAACACCTTTTTACAAACTCCTTACAACTTTTTCACAAATCCCAATATAATCCACTACCACCCATAAAAAAAATTTCAAGAAACAAAAGAGCCCATCCAAACAAGGCACCTCTTGGATTCTTTATGATACTCATAAGTGATGGTAACTCGAGTTTGAATAGTAGTTGTTCTAGATAAGATCTTTGTTTTGTTACATCGACATTTCTCAAACAAACACTAGGTTGCATCACTTGGATTTCATCCAAAATGCTTATGATTTATTTTTCCTAAATTATGATAATTGGTGGCACTTATACACAGCTATGGGGGCGTTTGAATGTAAAAATGTTGGGGGTTGGAAATGTTGGGGTATTGGGGTTTGTGAAAGAGTAAAAATATTTTATGAAATTTGATGAAAAAGTGAAGAGAGAGAAGATTTAATTTAATATTATAATATTATTTTATAGTTTGATGAGGAGAGAGATTATTTTATAATTGTGTAGAAATGTTGAGGGGTGGAAATTTCCACCCCCAAACACCCCTTATATGTCAAGCTTAACAGGACATCTTCGTCTTCTTCTTCTTCTAGCGATTTGGGTACCAAAACTGAGAATCTCTTTATGGTTAGTTTATGAGACATTGTATTAGCTCATGCTTTAGTTTCTTTTGCTGCCATTGCTTAAACTTTACATACTACATCCAGCCACAATTTACCTGTGTACATACGAATGTTAAGAGTAGCTGCTGGGTGATATGACATATTCAATTGATGATCTCTTGATCAACTGATTGTACCTGTTCTAGACATATGTTATTTCTAGATTAATCAACAAAGAACTGCCCTTGTACAGCTACCCTCTGCTGCAAATTGTGTGAACCAATCATTCAAGTTGTATGATAAATTTTAAATAGGTTTTCTATGAGCAATAAGTTTTTTTCCCTATTGATTGTGAAGATTTATTATTATCTGAAAGAGAAAACATAAAAATCAAAGTATTTGACTGATCAGTCTATGGCTAACAGATACATCTTTATGGAACATCCCTTGGGGGCTTCTTAGCACAACTCTTTGCTCAGCATCGTCCAAGACGGGTTCGGTCATTGATACTATCAAATTCTTTTCTGGATACACGCAGTTTCTCTGCTGCAATGCCATGGGCTCCCATGTAAGTTGTCACATCTTTTCTTATATTAATGACTTTAAATGGGATATGACCAGAGTACCTTATCTGATGTGTTTCTTTATGCAGTAAGAAAAGGCACTAGAGACTTCTTGTTTAATTCAGTTAGCTCTCATGCATAACAAAGATTTAATAATATGTGCTGTCAGGAAACTAGGACTGAATTAACTGCCATGAGATTGCTTACTACTAGATTTACTCCCACTACATGAATGTATAGTGTTTCTAGGTTTTTGACATGTAGGATTAAGTAGAAAGGAACCTAGTTCTGTGCTGAACAAAGCCTGTTTTCAGTTGGTGCTAAAATCTTCATAAGATTCGCAACTATCTGCTTTGTATAATGGACCAGCATAAATTGTGTATTTGCTAGAAGTTTGAAATATTCTGGTATGGGTCACCTGTGGCCACAGAATGCATCTACCTTTTTTAAGTTTTTTCTGGTTCTTTTTTCTTTCCCCTGGGCTGGAAGGGGGTTGGTGGTAGTGCTGATTGCCCTGTTTTGGAGTTCCCCCATGATTAACATGCTATGTGTAGGAATGGGTCCTTTTAAAACTAGAAGCAATTATATGATGGGTGAGCAAGCTAGTTAATTCTTTTTACTGTTTCGTGCTCTGGCCGTATAACTTTCAAACTGTAAGCAATTGTAACACTGCATTAAACACTTGTCTGACCAACACAACTATGAAGCAAAAGAAGCTTTGTACCAACAGCCAAGATAAAGAAATCAGTAATTTAATTTTGCAATAATCCCCATGCTAGATATAGCGTCAAAATTGAACCCGAGAGCCATCCTTTACTGTGAATATAACAAACCCTAAAATAGATCTCGACCACATCTAACGCATTTCCACAAGCTTGACTCATATGGCCATTGTGATTGATCCTGTTCTCGCCGATGAATTTAAGCCACTTCCTTAATGATGCTTGTTTCAAAGGTATGCAATATCTTGACACCCAAACCACCAGCCCTGATAGGAAAACCTGCATTATCCCAGTCAAATATATGAAATTAAATTTCCTCCATCCCTGCACAAAGTGTCTAGCTAACTTCCAATATGTTAGCCATGTGAATGATTGTCGTGAAAAAAAATGAAGTAAAATGTACTATAAAAGTGAGTCTCCCTGAGGCAGTTCTAACTCAATGGTAACAAGCCCCTTCTGACAGATAAGTTTCTTCAATGTTGCTTGATGCCTCGCTGTCTTTTTCATTGATAGTAGTATAAACCATACGTGCCTAAAAAGGTGACTTTGAAGGGAAACTTAGCTATGCCATTTGGTGCCCACCTTGCAACATGAAGCCTCAAACGTCTCAGATGCCGTACTACACCACCTACAGGTTCTAACTTGTTATTATCCAAATTTACGTTCAATGCAAGAGCCTCTTAAAAAACGAGAGAATGCACAGCTAATTGCTCTATGTTGATAAGGAACTGCATTACAAGGAGGATGGTGTCATCAATGAATAACAAATGAAAATCCCCATATCATCAACATGACCTCGCACAACATGGAATCATTCTATAAGCCCAACTTTACTTCTCTGGATACCATTCTACTAGAAGTCTCCATAGTGAAATGAAAAGAAGAAGAGATAAAAGGTCCCCTTGTCTCCACCCTTTAAAACTAGAAAAGAAAAAGTAAAGTAGTTGGACTGCCGTTAACTCCAATTGTCCACTCGATTGTTGAAATGCTAACCAAATCCATATCCCCCCAATAAATCAAACAATTTAGATTCAGATGGTTGTCCGTGTTTTCTATATCCGAGGAACGAATAAGCCCCTGGTGTCCCTTATCCTACTATTATCCCCAAATTCTCGAGTAATAATAAGAATTGAGTCCAAAAATTTTCTCTACCACGCACAGAAGCTGTTGAGTGTCTGACCTAACTGCCTTTTCCAAGTTTCAATGTTATGACTACACGTTAGCTGAGAATATATAAGCACTACCCGCTAGGCTAATAAGCAAAACGCCTGACCAAAATTTGGTGTAGTCAAACCCAAAATTATGCATATTTAACTTTGATTCCTGAGCAGTAATCATCCTTTCTTCACTAATGCTTGGATATATGGGTTCAGTACTCGTTCTATATACCTTTTTTCTGTAAAATTCAAAGAAATCCCCCCCTCTTCTCTCTCTCTTTCTTCCTCCTTGCATTCGTGGACTATGTTGCTTTAAATCTGGAAAGAGCATGAGCTGGGAGATGTAGTAGTTTCAGTTTGCTCATCCCACAATTATCACAACTGTTGATTGTGCTCCTACGAAAGTAGTGTTCTATAGTGGTATCAGTTGACAGCCAATACTCCACATTTATGAAATTTTTTGTTACTACTTTTTCATTTCAGTTGCTTTCTGTAATCTCTTTGTAAGGAGTTAGTTGTTCATTTTTGGTTGATTTGTTGTTTGTTGTGAATTGCTTGCTAGATATGTTGTTTTCTCAACAAATTAACTTCGTGATTGTGGAATGCCTTGTGCAGTGTTAGTTGGACCCCTTCTTTTTTGCTGAAACGATACGTCTTAACAGGAATTCGTGACGGTCCCCATGAACCATTCATTGCTGATTCAGTGGACTTCGTTGTTTCTCAGGTAAGGTCTCCAAAGTTCTACAGCATCTTTTGGTTTTAGCTCCATATATTGTGTGTTGAAGCATTCTGTCTTTGAACTCCCTATATTTCAGTGCATAAGGAAATTTTCTTGTGAAAGCATTCAATTTACTTATCCTCACTCTATTTTCCTTTTCAAATTTTGGTAATTTCCAAACTGTTGATGTACAGGGAAGTGATTTAACTATGTAATTGTCGTATGCAATTGTCTTGGGGTCTTTGCTACTCGTATGCATGTAGGATTTGGAACTATTCTTCCCAACCCTGAACCCCCCCCCCCCCCACCTTCCCCTTCTCTCCCCGTCTCTTTTCCCCACATTCTTTACCCTATTCTTTGATATTTGTTGGAACCACAAGGTTGGACAAGATTTTCAACCTGGATTTAAGTACAAATAAACAGCCATTGATTTGGGGAAAATTAGATCAATTTGTGCAATCAATTCAATATGCACTTGCTCACTCCCTTTGGCACTGACATATGTTGTTAATTCAGGTTGAAACATTATCAAAAGACGACCTGGCCTCCAGGTTAACTCTGACAGTTGATGCTGCTTCAGTTGGACCCCTGCTGCTTTCAGATTCGTTTATTACTATAATGGATGTAAGCTGTCTGAACCTCTTTACATGCTTGTTCTTGTACAAACATATCATTTTAAAAATAAAAAAGCTAGAAGATAACGTTGTATTTTGGTCTAGTATTCCTAATCGAAGTTTAGGGAAGTCCCTGGAGTTTGCTTTTTGAAGCTCCTGTCTGGTTTTGGTGTTATTTTTGGATGTGTATATCTGTCTTTCCATTTCTTCTTCTTATTTGTCTTCTTCTTTTCTCCCTGCTGGGCAAATGTGCTAGACAATGTTCCAAGTTCTGCTGCTTGTAGCTTCTGAATTCGTCATAAGAACTTCAGCATTTAAGTTCTTTTATTTTTGATACAAAATAGGTTTTGATGGTGTCTGCACATGTAACTCTTGGTGAACTAAGTGATTTGCTGCAAGAGTACTGCAATTGATTAGACAAACATAAACTCTCAATTTTATCCTCCGTATTGTTTCTGTGGTGAAATTGAATCCAAAAAAAAAACCTTGATTCTAGCTGGGGTTATGCTAGCTTTGAAAGCATATCTCACATTTGGAGACATTGACTTCAATCATACCTTTCAACCTGGATATCTTCAATTAAATGTTTCAACCTAGTTATACACTGCACTTAATGTTGTGATTCCGATCCTAATGGTTTTGTGAAGATTCAAAGTCAAGTTTATTGAAGTTCCTTCGTCATGAATATTTAGGGGAAGGAAACCAGCTACATATCCAACATAGATTCAAAGAGAATCTCATGTCTGTAAGCCAAGCTTTGTTGTTAAATATGTTGAACTTGACAGATTAAAGGTCGATTGCTATACATTGATAGAAGTAGAACAATGAAGTTCCTAACTCTATTGGAACTCTTATCAGGAAATATTCCCATGTATCTATGCTTACTATTGAATTCTAACTCTAGTTCTCCTGCGGCTTTACTGTATTCTTGCAAGAGTGTGCCATTAACTTGATGATTTTTTCTTAGCTATAATACTGGAACAAGGAAATAAGGAAATTTCCACTGATAGCAATACGGTTTCTTTTTGGCATGTTTACATGTTCCTTCCTTGAAGACAAATGACTACTGTGCAATTCCTCAGCACCTCAAAGATGAACTGAGTGAGAGGTATCCTGAAGCACGGCGAGCATACTTGAAATCCGGGGGAGATTTTCCATTTCTCTCTCGACCAGATGAAGTTAACTTACATCTTCAGGTAGTTATATTGTTCTATACTTATTCTTTTTGCTGGTTGGAAGGGCCCATGTTTCAATGAGTATCTACACTGTGGCAGCTACACCTCAGGCGAGTTGGTGTAGAAGCTCGGCCAGACTTGGTTAGGGGCATCCCAAAAGGAGGCAGTGGTGGAAGCCCCGGTGAAGAGAATGATGGAAAAGAAGATGATCCTGATGATCCACCCAAGGATGATGGGGAACCCTCTGAAGGTCCATCTACAGATAGTCAGCTGCATCCAGCTCCAGAAAGTTCAGAATCTCATACTTTAGATGACCAGCTCCTCAAAAATGCGAGGCTCTGCCATTTGGATCATGCAGATGTGGCGATGCTTTTCTTACCACGTGTGTGGGAGCTTTTCTTTCTACGTTCGCTTATTTCTTATTTGGGATCGTTGTACATTACTTTGAACTGCTATAGGAAGGTCAGACGTGTGTTGTAGAATCAAATATTTGGATTTTTTTTTTTGGGTGTTTTAAGCTTGCTTAAACTAGCGTCATTGTTGCAAACCGGCTCTATGTTTGGTGGCTTATGTTTTCGCATTCAGTTGCACATTTGCCATTTCATATCGTGCTGTAATTCATTGTGGTTTCTGTAAATTACAAGATTTCTTGCAGTTTCATCATGAAGTTGGAGGCAAGTTCTTTCTTTAGGCCACAGGAAATATATGCCGATAATTTTTTTTCAAGCATTATATATATTTAAGGGTCCGGAGGGAGAGCAAAGGGAGAATGGGAGGAGAAATTGTCTAAAAGAACCATCGTTCCGTCGATCTGTTCGGAGTTTTGTTTGGCTTTCATCTAGTGAGACTGCTTCATGCTTGCAAAATACAACGCATCGATTACAAGAAATTGGGAACACTCTCGTAGTCGTTGTAGATTGGTGCTGGTGGAGGCCATCAGGCCACTCCCAAGCAGATTGATTGACGTCAGCTCCGTGACGTGGGCACATAGCATTTACGTGAAAGCTAAAACCATACCTAAAAAATAAATCGTCTCTAAGAAACAATAGACTAAAGAAAGTAACAAAATATAGAAGTCGAGGGCCCCGAGATCTGCATCTGTAACGAAGTTTTCAGCCTTGATGATTATACTACGACTTTGGACTCGAGAAAAGCATTTTAACAGCTTCAATCTGCCCAAGCGATTCTGATAACTGATAAGCACCAGAAACGCCTTAAACAATATCGTCGCAATATAGGAGGTCGACGTCGTAGGTGGTTTTGAAAGGCCCAAGGGGCCTAACCAACTGAATCCGTCATCGCCTGTCGCCTTCTACTAGAGTTGCGTTTCGTATGAGAAAACGCCAAGTCAAATACTATGAGAGCTTTTACTACGGCAATGGGGGCAAGGGATGTTATTAGCAAGACTGTTTATTCCGTGGTTTAGCAGATTATTTATGTCTTTCAGTATCAATCATTTCTTTCTATAACCACAAACCTCATTCCCATAATGATAGGAGGAGTGAAGGCCTTACATCCGCTGACTAGCTAGCTGAGCAAAACATCGCCCCTCCCCACTCCGCAGTTTCACCTCTCACCAAATTCCCCAAGTCAGAAGAGTAGCCTATAAAGACTCGCATTTGTTGTCTGTTGATCACAAGAATACTTTACTTCTTCTGGATTACTTCAAGATGACCACATAAAGCATCAAATTGTAGGGTCCATATGTGCATTATCAAATAATCAAGTTACCACTTTCTTCAGTTTCTTGAGGCCAAGATCACTAACAGGAATCAGGATGAATGATACTCTGCCTTCCTAGCCTAATAAGATCTGCAGGCTAACTATTTTCGGACTTTCACTTAGACATCAACCTTACTGCAGGTCTTAGTTGATGCAAGTCCGATCTTCCATTGACAATTTAAACGAATGAAACCTTAATAAGGATATCCTCATAGCAAAAAACCCTTCATGAACCCTAGAACAAATATACAGATTAAGCAAGACACCTAATCTTATCAAGTGACAGTCAGTAGTTATTAAGGTCCAACATGCCCAGTAGACTATATCAATGTCTGCTACCTTATTCTTCCCCAGATATATCCTACGTGCTACAGGCATGCCCGAGCAATAGATCATTCTAATGTTTGAGTATGAAACACTGAGGAAGTCCAGACATGTGATTTTAAAATCAATGATAAAACATATATTTGCTCCATTTTCAAGACTAAAGGCCATGCCGGAGCGACCATCAACCTAAGAGAATGTTGTGGTTTCAGATCCAAATCTTGTTACTCTATACCTATACTCCAGAGTGAGGGTGCTCCGGTGTAGGCTTCATGCAACTTAGTTTTATGTGCAAAATAACCCAATTGCTTTCATAATCTGTATATTCTTAATACTGTGGCACACATAAAGTGATTATGCAAATTACAACTCTAAGCTTTGAACTACAACGCAAGCCTTGACAGCTACTAGTCAGTGCATACAGCAAGATCATGAAAAATTGAAGTGGGTTAAAAGACTAACACCGAAATTTTCAGTGCAACAGAAGCCTCTTTTTCCTACATGGTAGAAATGATAAACGATCAGATGACTTTAGCCACCAAGCAAGCCAAGAAAACTTTATAGCTCACCTAATAAGGAACGCCTAGTTACAACTTTTCTGGCACTACTAAATCCTTAAGGAGCAGCCTAAAACGTTTTCTTGGCTTCTAGAAAGGAAACAAATAGAAACGACTTCCGGCAATAAGAGAAGATTTTCTGATTGGATAAAATGATGCTGCCATTGAGTGTGGTTAATAAAAAAACTATGCCTAACCATTACCCCCCCCCCCCCAACCCAAACCTCTATTTTGTTATCCAAGATACATCATCTTCTTAAGATAATGTAGCTCAATTTCGTCCATACTTTATCAATGTGAAATATTCATTAGTCTCCTCAATCACCATTTGTCGCACAAAAGGCATACCCCAGATTAACACTGGCATTTCTAAAGTATAAACATTTTGGCTCTCACCTCACACGTCATGGGGTTAAGAAAGAAGGCAGTCGTACCTCTCATCTCACAAAAAGATGTTTTATACAAGTTATGCGATATCATACCAGTGCACGACTGAAATTTTCGTCCCAAAAAATACAGCCTATTTCTCACAATCACACGTCTGTCCATCATACCAATGATACCCAACAAAGAAACACGTACCCATATCTCATCATAAACACATTCCTGAAATTTTCAAAGAACACAATAATCTCATACAAACTAAGCCAGACGAAGTCCAGAATAAGAAACCAGCAAACTCCACATTCCACTGAAGACCCTGGTTCGCGCAGACTTTATGAACAGCAACACACTAAAACTCTTAAAACGAGACTAAACATTGCCAGAACAGGAAAAGAACAAGAAAACAAAGACACGGCATGGCAAACTCCAAACCCACCCTAATTCCGAAACACCAAACACAAAAGAAACTAATTCCAGAGTACATGTTCGTTTCACAGAACACAAACCCGACTCCATTGCCACGTCACTTGGCGACCATTCGAGCAATAAAATCCTCGTAGCGGATCCTCCCATCCGAACCCACATCTACCTCCCTGATCCACTCGTCGAATTCGGAGGGCTCAAGCTTCTCGCCGATGCTGGTGAGGATGTGTCGGAGCTCGGAGACCGACACGTAGCCCGTGGAATCCTTGTCGAGGACCTTGAAGGCGTCGCGGAGCTGGCGATCGAAGGGCTCGGCCTTCATGTGCTTCGCCATGATGTCGAGGAAGCGAGGGAAGTCGAAGGGGGCCGTAAGCTTCTCCTCGGCGACGATGGATTTGAGCTGTGCCTGTGTCGGGTTGCCTCCAAGAGAGCGCATTAGGATCCCCAGTTCGGAGGGGGCGATCCGGCCGTCACCGTCGGTGTCAAAGAGCGTGAAGGCCTCCTTCATGGATGACACTTGGTCATCGCTCAGATCCTTGCCCATTATTTCCGGGTGGGGTTCGCTTCTCGCTCTCAAATAGTTCTCTCTGCCGAAGTTTACGCCCCTCTATCGCTGTTCGAAATGAGAAATGGTGGAGCACGTTCCTTTTCTTTTCTGGTGCATCTTTGCTTTGGGAGCTCAAGTTGGGGCCGCTTTAGTAACGAAGGACGGCGACGTTTCAAAGATGGAGAATATCTTTAGGAGAAAATACATTTTCCTCCACAAACTATCATAAATTTTATACTTTGCACCCTAAACTACCAATTTTGATACATTGCACCCTCTAACTAGCAAATTTTGACACTTTGCACCTTATGTCAAATTTGTAGAATAAAATGACGATAATACCCTTGACTCATTTTGCATATATTAAAGATATTGTTGTCAATTCATTAATTTATTAAGGGTATTATTGTCAAATGGAGGGTGCAAAGTGTTTTATATTAGTAGTTGGAGGGTACAATGTGTCAAAGTTGGTAATTTAGGGTGCAAAGTGTCAAAAATTGGTAGTTAGAGGGTGTGATGTATCAAAATTGGTAGTTTAGGGTGCAAAGTGTAAAACCTATGGTAGTTTGTGGGTGAAAAATGTATTTTCCCCATATCTTTTTGTATAGGATTTTTGCGGTTTGGATTTTTAATTTTTTTATGTCTTAATTTAGAGACAACGCTAAGGCTATGTTTGCGTACTAAAATTTTGACCACGTAAAATTTTATCATCATGACAAAATATTTTATCTTTTCATTTTTTTTATCAATTTTCAAACTTTTTCACCACCTCCCATAAACTTTTTCACTCTCAATTTTTCATCGACTTCAATACCTAAAATTTTAATCACCCTAAAAATTTGTTTCTCAAACACAACCTAATAAGTGTTGTAGTGTGATGATGTGTCACAGGAGGAGAATACGACTGACAGCCTAAACCGCCCCTAGTGGCGGATTTTTAAGAGATTTAAGTGTTGTAACTGTGTATGGAGATCCTCCATTTTTTTGAATGGTATTGTGTGATTATACCCTTATAATTTGAGTAAGAAATTATAGAGGATCTGATACAATCACATGGAGTTTAATTATTTTCTAGAGGATCCTGCACATTTAAAATTTTGAGCAGCATAGATCTTACAATAAAATCAACTTATTGTGTCTATAACTCTCTAATTTGCTATTTACAATTGGAGTAGAAAATTACATAGAATTCGAATCCAATCACTGAGAGTTTAATCATCTTCTAACCCATAATCTTGCTAAATGGGCATGCTTATTTAGAAAAGAAAAAAAAAATGATGTAGCTCCACACTTGGGCTTTAAACACGCACCATAAGTGTTATAGTGCTTACACGTTGTATGTCTTTGAGAGAAGTTGAAGTGGATTCTCAATGTAATGGACCCGGTGCTCTTCTCTCAACCTGTAATGGCCTGTGTCCTTATTGTTTGGGTTTCCCCTTCTATTGGGCTTCTGACGACACTTTTCCTTCTATCTCTTAGTGTTTGAATTTTGCTAAAGGGGCAACCGACCTTTTTGCCCTTTCCGCTTATTATTATTATATGAGATAAATACAAAATCAGTCTCTGTGTTATATGCAAAAATCGATTTAGTCTCTGTGATATGAAAAACATCGATTTAGTCCCTATGATTCTATTTTCGTTTGTTATTGGTCCTCCATCAGGGACTAATTTTATCACTTTCTGAAATCATAGGGACTAAATTGATATTTTTCATATCACAGGAACTAAATCGATTTTTGCGTATAGCACAGAGACCAATTTTGCATTTATCCCTTAATATATTGTACTTTGCTTTAAAAAAAAATTATTACAGCTGGGTTGAACTTAGCTCATGTATTCTACCCTGGGTCAGGGCTCAGGACAATCACAAAAAGTTTCTGCAAATACATATATATCTACTGTCTTTTATGTACCATAAACACTCATTTGAATTTGAATTCTTCCTTACTTGTTTTGTAATTCTCTCTAATTTCTTCTACTGCTTATGCTTGATTGGTCCAAAACAACTCTCATTTTCTCATTTGAAAATGGCTGGTTTTTCTTAGCCACTTCTCATTACTTTTCCTTTTTTAATTACCACTGATCCTCGTTTACGTCAATTCCCATTAATCCAACTTTAATCTTCACTGTTTGGGTAGGTTTAGAGCATCGAGACTCTTATTTTCCTGTCTACTTTTAAGCACTATAGGTCAAAATCTAATATTGGTAACCTACTTTCTCGTAGACCATGATTCAAGATCAACGTATTATATATATATATATGGATCTGATCAACTTCGTGTATCGTGTCTTATAAAGTTGGCAATAAACTATCCTTTTTAAAATTATGTTTATGTGCCGGGACCAGTTCCTATAGGAGATGGATAAAAGTCGTGGTTTTTTTTTAAAATCGATAAAAGTTGTGGTTTGTTTTTGTAGTTTGTCCTTTTTTATTTACGGTTTTCTCGCTAATCAGGGTGGAGGAACAATTAATATAGAAAAAAATGATACAAGTCACTTCTACCTATTTGATTTATAAGAAGATCATAACTTAATTAAGAAAGCATTAAAATATAAATATTGTTGCTGAACCTAGCACTATCTACATGGTCAGCATCCTAAGCCACCAAATTCCTTTCAACAAAGGTTATGTTTTGTATTACTAATTTTACTAATAGTTTTGAGTGTGAGACTGACTCTATACTTATCTTAATTTCAATTAAATAATACACATATCGAATCTCTCAATTAAAAGAAAGTCTGATACAGACGTGAAAAGATCAAACAATAAAAACTTTTTGTTCTTATAAATTTATACTTTTATATGAGGGATAGATTCACGTAGACATCCTTAACCCATTCTCAGTCATCTCTTGACACTTAAGGGGGCGTTTGTTCGTGGAAATATTGAGATTTTGGGTATTGGAATTTATGAAAAAGTATAGTATTTTATAAAAAAAGTGAGTAGAGAGATGATTTAATTGAATAGTATAATATTATTTTATAATTTAATGAGGATATGTATTATTTTATGATTGTTTGAAAATATTGAGGGTTGGAAAAATTGGAAAAGAAACGCCCTTAGACTCTTTTAGACTTCTAATGTTCATGGACAATGAACCCCTAACCGACGGAACACCGCACAATTTTTGAACCAAGTGATATTGGCATTTGGCAACTGGTCGATCCGTCGGGTTTTGTTTTTTACACCTGCTCAAAGGAACAACTTATTCTGTTAAAAGATTAGCGTAAGATATTCCCTGACACCTACTTTTTTCATATGGAAAGTGTTTTTTTAGGTGGGCACATTATTGTTTTGTTCTTCTCTCTATTGTATGAAAATACGACAGACCTATATGACAATATCAATACGTCATGATGATTCTGATTGCTGGTACAGTGGTACCACCAGACCACACCTGAAAGTTTCCCCATTTATGTCACGCCAAACAGAAAAAAAATAATAATCCAATTTTGCCAAGAAAAGACAAGAATCATATAATGGTGTCAGCTATTTCTGATAAAATCCTGAATTAAAGGGAATCCGAGGCAAGGCAGAATTATTTTTTAGTCCTACCCCACTACTCTGTTTTTTCTTTTTTTAAGCAAGAACGATAATAATATATTATTTTAATCCTTCCCACTGCTTGAAACGAGTAAGTTATATTCCTGGGATCAGGCATCATTTGCAAGAACTTACAAACTTTAGGATATAGAGAAGTTGTAAATATTTATATATTATTAATAAGAATCTGGGATCAGTCATCATTTGCACTAACTTAGAAACCAAAGTTAGGCCATCAGTCAACCCCACGTGGTAGGCCATGTACTGGGTGCCAAAGTTAGGTTTTCCAAATTGACCTAAAACTAGAAGACCCTCAGGAGCCATAAAGCTAGACTGCTAGATTGTCTTCATCTTTGTTGTACCTTAAATTCCAAATTAGCAATCAGTAGTATAAAAACAGAGTTTAAAGAAATACAACCTTGAAATAACAATCTACACCAATGATTACCGTATAAAGAACTCCATATTCTGAGATTCCGAAGTATTTCTAATAATTTATACCGGAACTCTGAATATGTACTGGAGCCTACAATTGTCTCATAGTAATTTGGATGCAAGCTGCTCATGATCACTCGCATATGATATTGCATCTTGGATCTAATTCGCTTAAATTTTAAGGTTAAATAAAGAAATATCGTCAGGATTACATACATCAGTCCGGGTTGTTGGGTAGGGGACAAAATTTGATGCTTTTAATACAAGGGTTTTTAAGATACCAATGCTTCTTTGATTACGCTGCTCTTACGGTCTTTGATTGTGGTTTGTAATGTCGTAGCCATCAGTAATTAATCCAGTGTGGTCGAATCTATTCCTTCAATTACATAGACTTTATCTCCTTCATCACCGGCGCCCGCGGTGTCGATGCCAGTCAACGGATCTCCCGTTTTCTTGACAAGGTTTGCCATATGGAGTCCGAAACCTGGATCAATTAAACCGATGTCGCTCCATCCAAATCGCTTTGGTTTGGTCTGTTTCCGGAGGAATGGTCAGTTTGGTAGTCAGATTCTACCTAATGACGTCTTGATGTTCAACTCTGCTATGGAGCCTGCATTACTTTCGAGCTCATGGTAATGGGACCTTGGAATTCTTCTCACAATGTTTGGCGTGTTCAAGACTTTCTTGTAATCAAGTGGCAAATTAAAATATTGCCCCGGAATTTTACTACGCAGTTCAAATTCCATAAGACTTGATCCAAAGATGATTTGTTCCTGTTAGCACAATTTTTTATTGTCTAGTCAAATATACGTCAAGCTTGGAGTCTTGAACAAGATCGGCAATGCTCCCAATTTGAACCCGAACAGAATCGGAAGGCGGAAGCTACGTCCACATCTCATCGTGAACGTTTTTGAATTTTCGTTGCTACGAAGCGTGACCTCTTCCCACTCACTTCTCAATGCGGGAACCCCATGTGCTTAACCAATGAATCTTCTTCGTATAATCGTATTGGAAGCTTTTGATGGAGCTATTTTTTAAGCAATAGTTTAAAATCAAAGCAGAACGTCGTTATCGGGTAGGCCCTTTAGGCAACCACATCTTCATCAATCTTTACTTTTTGTATGGCGGGATTGAAAATGTGTCCAATAGTGACAGCAATCGCAGCCAACTGTCATGCTTAAACTTCTCTCTCATTATCGCATCCCGAATCCAAATGTGAACCTGTCCCGCAGCCCAGTAAACTCAAGTTGTAGTATATTGGTCTTTGAAAAACATTACGTATTCTTTCTTCCTTCTCCAGAAGAGTACAAAAGTTCTGGATAGAGGATTTAATAGGGAAGAATCACCGTCAGTGACCGACGAGCACCAGGACAAAGATGGGTTTCTGGGCATAGCCAAAATTACAACAATTTCAGAGGAACAGATACTTTCGAGGCCTGCGGAAATGGATTTCCTGTACTTACACATTTCTCTGCTTCTTGTGCTCACATTTTCTACTCCACGACGTGTTCTGGGAAATACGGAGCTGAGAGCTCTGCTGGAGTTGAAGTCCTCGCTGGACCCAGAGAACAAGTTTTTGAAGTCGTGGACCAGTGAAGGTGACCCATGCAGTGGCTCGTTTGAGGGCGTTGCGTGCGAGCACCGCAAAGTGGCGAACATTTCCTTGCAGGGAAAGGGTCTGTCAGGCAAGGTCTCTGGAGCAGTGGCTGAGCTGAAATGCTTGTCCGGGTTGTACTTGCACTATAACTATTTGTCCGGAGAGATACCGAAAGAGATTTCGAATCTGACTGAGCTGACTGATCTTTACCTCAATGTGAATAATCTGTCTGGTGGTATACCTCCTGAGATAGCCAACATGGATAATCTTCAAGGTTAGGCTTTTCGTTATGGGAAGAGTTTAGTTTTGCTGAAGAGTTAATGCCTTTTCCTTTTTCTTTTTTCCTCTCTCTCTCTCTCTCTGGGTGTTCTTGTGCTACTGTTAGTATGCATTTGTGGTAATGTTTCGATATTCACATTTGAAAGTTTGGGGCAAAAATGGGTAGTTGTTTTCTGAAAAGCTGGATGTAGAGAAGAGGAGCTTCAATTCTGCTTCGAAATTCCAAGTTTCTAGTTTTTCTAAATTAGCTCGATTGGTTTATATATCAATGACATTTGTTGCTGAGAAAACTTGAGAGAAAGAAAATGAAGGATGGAATATTGATGTCTGAATTATAGTTATATGCTTTCCAGAAAAATGAAAGAATCGCTTTAACTGGGGTAAATATGCTCTTGGTGTGCCATTCTGCCTTGTTTGTTTTGCCACACCAACAACACTACATATCTGAAGTTTTGCATGATGGACTGGTTATCTGTTATGTAGTGTTGTTGATGTATTTTGGATCGGAAACGTCATCAGAACCACCTCGCCCGCCAAGTAGGTAGACTTTCACAATGTTGGGTGGGGACTGTTCAGCTATTCGAGTTTACTGTTGCGCTAGTAGTCGAAAATTCTCAGCTGCTCAGCAGTTTGTCTCCTTGTTTTGAGAGGGAAAACAAAAAAGATCTCCTGGAGATCTACGCTCCTGCTTATTTTGATCTTTTATGTCAGATCTATATAGCTAAATGTACAGATAATAGCCTCAACTTTGCTGGTTAATATCTGCATCTCAGCAACCTTCGATTCACATTTCTACACAAGCGAATCCGGGAAAGAAAAGAACAGAGTTTGAGTTGCATCTTTATCTTTTTTTGTTTGTTCAACATATTGCAATTTAGAATCAAATTTACCTTCTGGTTTTATCTTTCCTTTTCTTTTCCAAATTTTCTCAGAAACAGTATGGGCCACGGGAGTCGAATTAAGTGTTGTGTTGCCAAGTTTTCACTTGAAAAGATGGACTAAAACATATTTCCGTTTGTTGACTTTGGTCCTCCAAACTTGGCTTAATTTGGAAATTTTCGTTGTCTTTGTAGTTCTACAGCTATGTTGTAACCAGCTGACCGGGAATATTCCAAAACAGATGGGTTCATTGAAGAGGCTAAGTGTTCTTGCCTTGCAATCCAATAGATTAATGGGTGATATTCCTGCAAGCTTAGGAAACCTGAGGATGCTTAGAAGGCTTTATTTGAGTCGTAATAGCTTCTCTGGTGGAGTTCCAGCAATACTGGCTGATATACCACAATTGGAAGTTCTAGATGTACGAAACAATTCTCTCTTGGGGGTTGTCCCTTCTGGTATGTCTATTTCTACGATCCTTCAATATTCCCCCCCCCCCCCATCTCTTAAGAGAAAAAAAACTCATTTTGACACTTCCTCTTTCCGTTTTTCTGTCCTAATCATTGTTCTCTGTGGAACTATAGTACTATACTGATTATGTGCTGATGAATGAAGCTTTCAGGAGATTAAATGAAGGGTTTCAGTTTGGGAACAATCCAGGTCTATGTGGAGTTGGGTTTCCTGCGTTGAGAGCCTGTACTACATTAGATAATGGTGAAATGAATGTTGATCAACATGGACGTCTTGGACCAAACCCGAATAGTAGTGCTCCAATAGCCAACCCAGAATCTGCAAATATCCAAGGTCATTGCAACCGAACTCATTGTTCCAAGTCAACGCGATTCCCACAGGCTGCAGTTGTGGCAGGGGTTATTACAGCCGCTGTCACATTGACATTTGCTTTATTTCTGACCATTATTTGGTACCGCCGGGGGAAACAAAAGATTGGGATTACACCTGATTCTTCTGATGGTGGACTTAGCACTGACCAGGTTAAGGATCTTTACAGGAAAAGTGTTTCTCCACTTGTAAGTCTTGAGTACTCCAATGGATGGGGCCCTCTGGCTGATGGTCAAAACGGCATTGGATCCCCTCAGGGTTATCTAAATTACTATAGGTTCAATATGGAAGAGGTTGAATCTGCAACGCGGTACTTTTCTGAAGTAAATTTATTGGGAAAGAGCAACTTCTCGGCTGTGTACAAAGGAGTTCTCAGAGACGGTTCTCTTGTAGCTATTAGGAGCATTAATGTGACCAGCTGTAAATCTGACGAAGCTGAGTTTGTTAAGGGGTTGAATTTATTAACGTCACTGAGACATGAGAACCTTGTCAGGCTGAGAGGTTTCTGTTGCTCAAGGAGCAGGGGTGAATGTTTCCTCATATACGATTTTGCTCCAAATGGGAACCTGTCTCGATATTTTGATGTAGATGATGGAAGCAACCTCGTTCTTGACTGGTCCAAGAGGGTTTCTATTATCAGTGGCATTGCAAAAGGTAAGTAATTCCTATTCATCACATTAGTTTAGTTAATTCCATTTTTCGAATCTATTGCAACGATGCTACCTTTTATCAGGATGCTTATGGGTGATATGTATCAGTATCTCCTACTATAAGGAATTAACAGTTTCAGTTGGATTTGTGTAGTTTCCGATGTATATATATGACTCATGCATCACTAAATAATTTTAGCATTGGTTGATGAGGTACTAATTATTGCCCCTTCCCCTTTGCAGTTTGCAGCATATATGTCTCTAGGAGATTTAATTCCTAATTCTATTTTGCTACAAATTTTGTGGTACAACTTTGCAGCTATTGGCTATTACTAAAAGAAAATTTCAATGTAGTTTTTTCGTCTATTTAATTATTGTTTTTACCCCTGGGGCCCTGGACCTTGGATTACAGAACCTTAGGATACATGGTTCCTTTATTTTGATATTTGTTGCACTTTCCAACAGGTATTGGGTATTTACATAGCAGTTATAAATGGTTCCTTGGTTTTGATATTTGTTGCACTTTCCAACCAGGTATTGGGTATTTACATAGCAGCAAAGAAAACAAGCCTGCCCTAATTCACCAAAACATATCAGTCGAGAATATTCTTGTCGATCAGCTGTTCAACCCATTAATTTCAGATTCTGGCCTTCCTAAGCTTCTTGCAGATGACATTATCTTCTCAGCTCTCAAAGTCAGCGCTGCCATGGGATACCTAGCTCCTGAGTACATTACCACTGGTCGTTTTACTGAGAAGAGTGACATATATGCATTTGGAGTTATTATTCTCCAAGTTCTTTCTGGGAAGCAGAAATTCACCTACTCAATAAGATTGGCTGCTGAGTCTTCGAAATTGCAAGATTTTATTGACACAAATTTGAAGGGGACATTCTGTGAAACTGAGGCAACTAAGCTTGCAGAAATTGCACTGATGTGTACCCACGAGCTCCCTGACCACAGACCAAACATGGAGGCCATAATTCAGGAGCTAAACAGTTCCACTGACAGTTCTTGACTGCCTACTTTTGAGACTCTGTTCTCAGAGTTGCTTGTGATAATGACCTAATGATGGAGCTTCATCAATATGCCCACGGTTGTGTAAAAGATTTATTAGTTCCCAGATAAGGATAATTAGGGAATGGAAAATCCAATGTGATTAACTGTAACGTGATGTTTATAGCTTTGTTAAAAAGCAATAGAAAGAACCTCTGTTGATTTCCATTTCTTGTTGAAACTTCTCCTTGGTCCGGTCTTGCACACAAACGCTGCTAAGGTACTAAGGTACAATAGCGTTAATCTTCTAGGATACAAAAACCACGTGTATGCAGCTAATTAACTCCTTAAAATCGTTGACTGCATATTTAATCTTCGCTTCACCAGGTTTGACCAAGTAACCATTTAGATTTAGAAGATCAATCAATCAATCCAACCATGGGATCAACATCGACCGTCCGATCAAATGACCAAAAATTGCATGACTTGTGGTGCTGCTGTAGCATTTACATGCTTGTGAATTTCCAACACTCATAAATGCCTTACGTTGGACTCTCTCAAGAATTTCTTCAAAAGTTGACCATTCCCAAAATAAAATAATTATGTATATAATTTTGAAAATCATTAACATTTATGAGTATAATTCACATGCATCGACAACCACTAGACTGCAAGTGTGGTGCCAACTGCGAAAATGTTCTTGTATTATATCGCACTAGGCCATTAATAACAGCAGTCTCCTCAACAAGCGATTAACTTTTTAAGAGATTTATGATGTTTTTCTATATGCATGTGGTGGGTTGACGAGGTTGCTTGACATGCAGCCGCTAGGTCTGGTATTATAACCTCGTAATTCCTCCAGCAGTTTACGTCCTCGAGGTGCATGGTCTTTAAACAATACCTAAATCCAAACTTGCTGGTTTTTCCCTTCACAAAGAGGTTAGAATCACTCAAATTTTCCCAATCTTATTATTCTTTCAACTTTAATTTGATGAAGTCGCAAAGCACAATTCATTGCAGTTCACCAATATAAAGATCCTTAATGATCATCGTCCATTTTCTGGCATTGGGAGGAAGGTGCGAGACTGTTTCCTGTTTGAAGGAACCAGTTGAAATTCCGGAACGAAGAGAACTCTATTTTGGATTGCATGTTTGGCCCTTTTTACCAGAATAAACCACCCAACTTTTTTTGTCCGTATTTTTTGTCTTAAGTTGGTTCCTGTACTAAGAAGCAATGGCGCCCAGTTTCTGTGTCGGAGGTCCCGTGTTTGACGAGATTCGATTCATTAAAACAACTCTCTTTCCTTCCTCTTTTTGAAATGAAAGAATGAGGAACAACTCCTATTATTTCCCACAAGAAAAAAAAAAAAAAAGTGAACCATGAGGTTTCACCTATCGGGGGGCGATTCACTGCCAGCATGATAGCCAAGACACAGACATTTGGATTGATCAGAGTCCACTGGCGTGCGCTTTTCCTCTGAATAAGAACTCTTAAGCAACTGCACTGTGCTGTTGATGCTCTTGCACCCATTCAGCAGGCCACCAATCTGGTCTAATAGCCTCGACCTTTACTTTCTCCTGTCCTTGAATGGTCAATGCACCAGATCCTTTGAAGGCTTCCTCCAACCGCAGAAGACCAAGCCCACGACAACCCAGTGCAGTTGTTACTGTACCAACCTTCTTGCCGGAGGTATTGTCCATCACTTCTGAGCCAGGAGCAACTTTTTGCTCCGCTTCTTAGGAACAGAAACAAAATGTTGTGATTATTTACTACAAGGGAGGGGAACAAAATAGGGGAAAACTTTGATGAATCAAAAATTACCTTCTCCACTGTCATTGAGAAACCTTAAAGGAAGCAAACGCTAGCGAATCACACCCCGGTGATGAGTACGAGCTACAAGCTCCTGGCCCACGTAGCACCCTTTCTCAAAGCTTATTGCGTTCAGACCCGCAAAATTGTATTCGAGTGGAATTGCCTCACCTAGACATGAAAATAAGAATTCCATTATATCCTCCTATCCCGTAAAAAAAAAAAAAAAAAAATCAAGAATTTGAACATAACATGGAGGAGGAAATCAGAATATACCCTTTGGAATCTCAGTTGAGCCTTCTGCAACTCCCTTCTGTATCCTCCAAAGCAGGTAATTCTGTTCATCTGTTTCTTTGTAAGCCTCAACCAAAGGCGCTGTGACAGGCACAAAAAGAATTACATATTTTGTAGCTTATGAGCGAAAAAGTCTGCTTGGATGATTCATTAGGTCATGGCAAGTCTCAGCAAACTTTGTGAGGCAGTGAAGATGTGCTTGTAATACTGTAAACATATACGAATCTCAGGAGCAAAAGCTCAGAAAACTCACGCTCGTGTCTGATGGAAAGATCCTTCTGAGATCTAGAGAATCCAACCTTGGATCCTTAAACCATTGCCATCCAAGATTATTTCCACGTGAAGCTGACACGCCAGATTGATCAACCCCACCACCCCAACCAACACTAGTAGCCTCAGGTTCTTCTGCAGATGAAGACCTTTCAGAAAGGTTCCCACCATACCGCTGCCAACAAGAGAAGTCTTCTGCCAGATTCTCAATCTCAACTTAGCCCTCAACCGGTATCTGCAGATGAATGTTCTTCTTCAACGGAAGTTGCAGGAATTTTAAGGTTTATCATACAGAAAGCACACAATTGCTCCCCCGAAGAATCTTACTGGCTCAGTAATTGGCCCACGGCTGCCTAGGTGGCTGGTTAATTATTGTACAGCATCAGTCCAAATGCGGAAATGCTTATATCCCCATGTCAGTCACAATTATGCAGAAATCTCTAGGGGAGAGGAACCTTTAGACTATGAGTAGGACTGGGTTTGCAAATTATGCTCTTCCCTGCTTCATTTTCTCCTTGCTGATCTTACATTTTCCTAATTACCCAATGAAATCAAGGTGACTGACCGCTCAGTCAAAATGTCGACCTAATTGCTCATACAAAACAAAGTGAGCAAACAAGTCCTATAAAAGCGGTCAGTGGCTGAATGGAACTCATAGGAACAATAGCTACAGGCACAAATATTGCAGTAGCCTAGTAGATAGTGTTGCTTGAAGGAATCAAATATATCAGTTCATGATAATTCACTGCTCTGAGGCCAGACAGTAGACCATCCCATACTTATTATCTTTAACAGATCAATGTGTCTACTAAAATAGGACATTGTATTTGCTCCTCTATATCAAGCTAGGTCATTTATCCAAAACCTCAGCAAGCACGAGTTTTGATGTACTATTCTTCCAATAAGCCTCTAAAGAAGCAACTATGTAGATAAGATAATATGAAGGTAATTATTCTTCTTCTCCAACAACCTAACTTTATGATCTTACTTGCAGGTTGTTCTTCTCTGCAGCTCAATAGCTTCCCATATTTTATCTATGGAGAACTCAAGCGAACTAGAACATGCTCGGACATGCTTCACGACTCATATAATAAACACTCAATTGACAAGGTAAGGACAAATCTTGCAGTAACCACATTACAGCAAACTAATCTCAATCTAAGTTATGGGCAGAAGCAACCATCTCGTAGCTAAAAAGAGAAAACGGGATGCATTGTAGTTGAAAATCTGCAGCTGAGACTAGAAAATCCAGCTGTAATTAGCAAAGATTCTGATTTTCCTAGTTTACCAGAAAATTAAAATCAATAAACTAATAATAAATCCAGCCAAAAAATAAAGCCAACAATGTCTTTAAGGATCAAATGAATCAATGATACCCTCAAGCCAAATTTACAAAATTAACCAAATCATTCAAGGTCCCAAAAAGATACTCCAACTTCCAAAGCTGACGTTGTTACATTCCTACTAATTTGCATTTACCGGATTGAGTGATAATGCGATTGAAAACTCACTTCTTGAATGTCTGCACGAGTTCATCCAAAACAGTAGCATCCACATCAGCAAACAACTCGAACGACTCGTCGTCCGGGTTGGACCCGGGCCCGGAGCCGGTCCTATCCAGCTTGGCCTCGGACATAGGCGATTTGTACAGGAACAAGTCGTACACGAACCTTCCCTGAGGGGTCAGGAGCGCGGCGTACATAGGAGGAACAGACACTGTGGGCAAATTGGGCGTGGGCAAGGTCGAGGTTCTCTCGCCTATGGGTTCACCGAACCTCCGTACATCGTTGGACAGTAGACCCTGGAGGAACTTCAGTGTGTCCGGACCTCGGAACCGGACCACGGACCGGGACTTGAGGAGCGAGGCCAGTGGCCCAGAGGTTTCGAGATGATAAAACCGGTTTGATACGAGACTGTAGGCAGTGGATTTGGGGAACCGGAGAGAGGATTTGGAGCAGTGCATTGCGTGTTGGTTCTTTGCGTTCTGCGATGACGAAGAGGTTTGCAAATGAAAACGGAGGACCTATGAAGGTGGCGGCATGTGGAGTTGGGTGGCTGACACGTGTGCTAAAGGCTTCTGGTTTATTGCCGCGTGTTTTTGCTGAAGTTATTGCAATGGAAGTCAGGCTCAGGGTGCAAGGTGTTCGATGAAAGTTCTGAGCTAGACTTCTGGCTATCGAACCGCAGACAGAAAGGCTGGGCCACTTACAAGGCAGAATGTTGATCGAGCAGGGGGCCGAAGAAGGGAGAAACACGTGAAGAGGCCTATAATATCCGCCAAAAGTTGCGTAAACTAGATTCAAAGCTCAACTTATGTTACTTGGAAGAAGAAGAAAAAAGATTCAAAGTTCAACAAAACCTTAGCCCGAGGCCCCATTAACCGCCAGCGAAGACTTAATCTAAGGCCTAGTATACGACTTTGGTTTTCAATAGTTATCTAATTCTTGTGGGGAGACCCAAGTACAGAGCCTTTGTTTTCTAATCCGAGTGATGTCTGAGCCCGTATGCCCAATAAAAAAAAGCTAATAAAATCTACGAGTGTTTTGTAAACGACTGAAACTCCACATCCAAGTGGAGAGAATCAAGTCATTCCAATTGAGTAAGCGCAAACTTCTGGAAGCCATTTCACTTAACCCTTTGAACCGCTGCCTGATGTTTTTTGAAGATTGAAGAAGAAAGCAGAAAAAAGTTCTGCTCACATCATTGCACATGGTACATGGTTTCTCTATGAGTCGAGTTTTTAATCAGCTTTTCGTACTTTCTAGACCTTCGGAAGATCAAGAGCAGTTAGACTTTCTAGATATAGATGCTCTACGATCCAGTCAAGATTGGAACAAACAGCAATAAGATATGGCGAGGCAGCTATACCGTGTTAGAGATAATATCATAATCAAATCTTAAAGATTTGATATGATATTATGATTATCACAATATCAAATTTTTGATATTGTTATGAAGATTCAAATTCAAATTCAAATATAGAGATTTAAATTTAAATATAGGATATTCTCGCTTTGTATTATCTCTATAAATAGAGATCTTCAATTGTAATCTGTATGGACTCATAATACAAAATACAGTCATAGAGGGCTTTCACAGTTGATGTAGGTTTTCTAGACCGAACCACTTAAAATCTCTTGTCTCTTGGTACTATTTCTCTCCTCTCTTCATTTTCACTTTTTTCTTCTTGGTATCAGAGCAACAAAATTCCGCATCCTTAAAAGTTGGTGAATTTCACCTCCGCTGTACTTACAGCAAATCTTCGTTTTGAGAAAAAAAAATAGGTGAGTGAAAGACAGAGAGAAAAAAGACAGAGCAGAGATATGTTTGGCAAGGATCGAGTACCTATGATTTCAAGGTCCGATCACTTTTAGAATGTATTCAAGATTGTGTGCCTATGATATGATTTCAAGGTCTAATCAAATTCAAAAAAATATATATGATCAGCAAAGGAGCAAAGATCAGCAAGGGAGCAAAGATCAAGGGAGATAGGATCTATGATTTCAAGGTCCAATCACCTTCAGATCTCGTTTTTCAAACACAAGATTTCAGATTTCTCCATCTTGTATTTGAGGGAGGATGTTAGAGATAATATCATAATCAAATCTTAAAGATTTGATATGATATTATGATTATCACAATATCAAATTTTTGATATTGTTATGAAGATTCAAATTCAAATGTAGAGATTTAAATTTAAATATAGGATATTCTCCTATTATGCTTTGTATTATCTCTATAAATAGAGATCTTCAATTGTAATCTGTATGGACTCATAATACAAAATACAGTCATAGAGGGCTTTCACAGTGGATGTAGGTTTTCTAGACCGAACCACTTAAAATCTCTTGTCTCTTGGTACTATTTCTCTCCTCTTTTCATTTTCACTTTTTTTTTCTTCTTACCGTACCGCTATCCCCCATGTTTTGTGTAACACAATGGGCAGTGGGCTGCATATATATATATATATATAAAGTTGGAATATCTGTTGCTAACTTGCCATAGATTACGCAAGCCAAGTTGCCTTCATGCAGCGAAGGTTTGATAAAAGAAAAAAAAAACCTTGTTTTGGGTTCAGCTGTTGTTTACACGGTGAAGGATTGATTCCTTCAGAGGATCTTAGGCTGCCCGAATATAAAACATTAGGAGCAGCTAAGATAAGCAAGTGCAACATAAAAAAAACACTTATCCAGGCTGTTCTCAGCCAAAACCCACTTATATTTCAAGTAAATTCCGAGGAAGTTCAAATCTTTGTCCAGTCACGTATACGTAATTATGTACGTTATACATCTGTGATGTTCAGAAGAAACTAGAAAGTTGACCTGATAAGTACTGAAAGGAGGCGACCAACTTCGCTTTCAGAATGTGCTAGAAGAAAAGTAATAAAAGATTGTAATGGAGGGCCGCCTCTAGCTCTTTTGTTTCTTTCATTAGTGGACGAACGAAATAATTTAGCCCTAAAAACAATGAACGTAGATCAGATATGACAAGAGACCAGACTGCTTTCTTCCAGCACAAAAAAAAAAAAAACTGGGGAAGACGTAATTAACGCGCAGATGGTCGGCTTCCATTAGCCCAATATCAAGCATCGATCTCATCCAAAGAGTTTAATCATTGTGCGACGTGGGCAATCTCGCGAAGCAATGAGCCAGAGACAGATCTGATAAGGTTGGCGTAAGTTAAACGCAGGTGGATGCTGACACTGACATCATGGAGTTATATCATTTCGTCGTTCAACGGTTCAAGGATTTAGATTCTTTCTTTCTGTCTCCGACAGAATTCCTTTTCTTTCGATTATTGTTAGTTACTTTTTTTTTTCTTTTCTTTTTTTCAAAAGTTTTACCAGAAGAATCAACTCCTATATAATTCTTCGATATAGACGGCAGCAAACAAAGACATGACTGAGTTCTCTTATCATAAAGTTTCTAGAAGTGAAGTTTTGAAAGTTATTTTAGCAAAAATCGTAATCCACTTTTTCTTTTCTTTTTTTGGGTCAATATAGATGTGTCCATATCTTTTAGTTTAATTTTTAAGGCAAAATTGCACATGTCAGCTCCTGAAATATTCTAAAGTTATAATTAGGGGCGTTTGTTTCCCAACATTTTCACTTCTCAAAATTTCCAAACAATCATAAAATAATCTTTCTCTACTCATTAAATTATAAAATAATATTATATTATTCAATTAAATCTTTTTTCTCCTCACTTTTTCATAAAATACTATATTTTTTCACAAACCCCAATACCCAAAATTTTTAAAACCCCAATATTTCCGCAAACAAACAACCCACTATAGGTCGTCGAAGTAAAAAAAGTAGCCATTAAACTGAAATAATAATTTTGAAAAAAAAATATGCCTCCATCTATCCTAACGGCAAATAATGTGAAGATTCTACTTAGGTGGAGATTGTAGGTGGAGAATGTGGGAGGTATTTCGAGAGGATAGGTAGGGGAAAAAATCAGGTGTTTTTTTATAAGCTTGATTGATTGGTAATGACGTGTCGTAAGTAGCTAATTGGGGCACTACTAGCATGATATTTGTGGACTAACATGTTTAGATTAGACACGTGAAACAATTTGATTGGATTGATGAGATATTAATTTGACATATAAACATTTATTATTAACAAAGAGAACTAAGATCCACGAATGAGCCTAATTTTTTCAAAATTATTACCTCAAGAATTTAATTACAACTTTTGAATACTTTTGGAACCGTGAGCATATTTTCTCCTCCATTTTCATAAAGTAGGTCTCCTTCTTTGACTTGGACTTGTCACAAATTTCGCCACTAATCTTGTTTTTGTTTTTTGTACCTGATTATAATAATTGGACATTATATTATACCGTTCTCAAAAGATTTTGAGAGAGAATATTTTGTTTTTATTCTCTTTTTGTCGACAAGAGTACAAGACAAAATCTCTTCAAGTTTATCAAAATAAAAACAGGAGAACTTATTTATACGATTCTGCAAAAAGTTAAAAGATTGACATGCCCTGCTCATGTGGTTGAGAGACTAAGGTGCGATGTGCAAATGAGAAGGATTTGAGATCAATTCTTATCCATACAATAAATAAAGAAATAAATACAGACTAGAACATATGTTTGGCGTATCACCAGCCCCCAGACACTGGGGGTTAATTTTATGTTACAAACCTGTATTTATAATATAAACATCAACCTCTTTTCATTAACATTTTTTTTCACAGAAAATCAATTGGGCAAGATATCAAGAATTTTAAAGAGGGTCTTTATTTGTGGACATAGGAACACCACTCTCAAGGTCCAACCTGTTGTCTATCAATTTGAGGTATTGGTAGATAACTTGGGTAATGTTCGTTTTCATACTTTTTTTCAAGATTCTAACTATATTCACAAATCTACCACCGAACATATTTAGAATTCAAACACAAACACCAATATATTTTACACAATCTTCAACAATTTTTTAATTTTTTATTCAACATAAATTTTCTCTCTCTATACTTTTTCACATAACTCTAATACTTTTTTATTAAACAATTACATCAAATCATTTCTCTCTCTACTTTACACAAACACCAATAAAATACTATTCAACATAAAAATTCACAACTTCTCTAAAATCCTACCATTTTTACTCAACGCGAACGTAATCCGGTCGGAACCCTCGGGAGCCCACTGGTACGAGAAACAACATTATACCAATCCATAGTGATCTCATTCCACACGTCGGATTTGCGCGGATGTTTGTCAATGGTCCAAGCAACTGTAGCTCTGGGACCTTAAATAAAAAGCCAAAACGGGTTCTTTCCTCCTCCAGACAGAAGTTTCTAACTTAACAAGCAAGCAAAATCCAACTTGAAAAAGAAGGAAAAGACGGAGGAAGGTAGGAAATTTAGAAGACAAAATGAAGCTAGTTTGGTCGCCTGAGACTGCATCGAAGGCCTATATTGATACCGTTAAATCGGTAAGAAAAGTTCTGACATTTTCTAGAGCAATATTTTGAATTGCTTTCCCTTTTGTCTCCATCTCTGATTGATGCACCGGGTTTTGTTTGCAGTGTGAGCTTTACCAAGAATCGGGCGTGCCAGAGCTTGTTTCAGCCATGGCTGCAGGGTGGAACGCGAACTTCATCGTTGAGACATGGTCGCAGGGGGGAATTATGGCCACGAGTATTGGCCTAGCGGTGGCGGCTAGCCACACGGGTGCAAGACACGTGTGTATCGTCCCAGATGACCAATCGAGGTCGGAGTATGCGGAAGGCATGGTGGATGCCGGCATGTCGCCGGAAGTTATTGTCGGAGAGGCAGGGGAAGTGATGGATGAGCTAGTAGGGATAGATTTCTTGGTGGTGGATTGCAGGCGGAAGGACTATGCGAGAGTATTAAGGCTGGCTAAGCTGAGCAGCCGTGGTGCGGTTCTGGTGTGCAAGAACGCTAGTTCGAGATCGGCTTCGAGCTTCAAATGGCGTAGTGTTCTTGATGGTGGATCACGGCGACTTGTGCGCTCTGTGTTTCTGCCGGTTGGGATGGGACTGGATATTGCTTATGTTGCGACCAGTGGGGGAAATACAGGTTCAGGTACAAAAAGATGGATCAGGCATGTAGATCGACAATCGGGAGAGGTGCATGTTATCAGGAAATAGTTTTCATGTGAAAATGAATGATAAAATACTTGAATTTTTTATACTTTTCATTTTCGTTATTTTCTTGGGTAAGGATATTTTTTCATCTTAGGTTGTATGTAAAGGAATTATTCCAGAAAACAACCATTTGTCCATAAGTTAGTGATAATCTAGAAAGAAATATTCAACATCTAGCTACAAAACTGATGATTTCAGCTCGCCAAGAGATTTTTTCCCTGTTTCGCTTCTGCCCCCGGATCACATCTTCTCGGGCTAATTTGTAGATGGATGTGAACGGGAAGATGAACGAGAAGATCTCTCAAGTTGTAAGCCTTCCTACCACAGGAAAAATGAAGCTTTGCGATGTAAGAAGAATAGGCGATGCAAAAGATCACCAAGCATCATTTTATGTTCCTAAACGGCGAAGTTTGCAGAGTATTCACCAAATCGTCAAATTTCACTGTAAATACTGCTGGCTGTAACAAGACATGGGGGACGCCCAATTATTCGAGTCTGTCTCAATTACAGCAATAACTTGAATCAAGCCCTCGGTATGTATGAAGGCGTAAAACCCTATAAAAGCAAATTCATCTTATATCAAGAGACTATTTACTCTTATGACATTTGGTAACTTTAACATGACTACGTAAAGCGAGCAGTCTTGGCATTCTTCCAGCAGGCTGCTCTGAGAAAGCCGTTTCTGAAGCGTTTAGTTTCCAATCACTCAACTACGTGCAACCCACCCCACTTCCCCTCATCACCCCTTCCCAACTACATCGAGGTCCGGGGAAAAGTGAGAGCTTTCTGTCAATTCCTACCCAGAGTACAATCATGGAGAAGTTAACAAATATGATCGACCGAATTGAATAACTGAATTTCAAGAGACAAGGGAAACTTACGCATACAAAGTATCTCAGATCCTCAAGAAATATAAAGCAGTAGATTAGTCCCAGCTGTCGCGACTTCTTCTAAATGCCTTCTTTTCTGAAAGCACCTTCTTGCTTTTAAGGCGTTTATGCTCCCCAATAGCAGCCCTTCAATAATACACAAACATATATGAAAGGTAATCTCGAGCCCATCTAGAGTGCAGGGAACATTACAGAAAAATATATAATGGAAACCAAGTGCTGTAGAGCCTTACAACTTCGCAATTTTCTTCTTTTGCTCGTCTGTAGGAGGTGGTGGAACATAAGATGCAGCATCAATTATTGCCTGTTTCATCATGAAAGAAGTAATTAAGCAAAGTGAAAAGAAGGCTACAAACTTTATTCCATAGGAAGGGTACAAAAATCCTACCCCCAGTGAGAGAGGACAAAAAAGAGAGGTGGGGGTGAGGATGAACATGAGTAATCAATGATCTAGAAAATACCAAAAAGACAGTTCTCAAAGATTAGACAGATGCAAGCAAAAAATCAAGCGCTGAACAATCAATCATCTTCAGTTTATCTTGGAAAATAGATGCGGCTGTACTCATCCCAAATACACCAAAAGTAAAACCTTGTCACTTCTCACCATAAGGTAAACTCCTCCCTTCCGTCCCAACAACCTCCAAACGACTTAAAGTGGGCTTTGGCATGACCCACGTAGTGCATAACAATGCAAACTAAAAGGACCAGAATCTGCTTCTCATAACAAGACAAATTCTCATAATGAGTCAGAGCCAACATGCATCATTGTCATGTTTAAGGGCCCTGCACCACGTCATGGGCCTCATGGCCACAGATTTACCCTCAGATCGACGACTTTAAAGACACGAAAAAAATCTGAAGAACACCAGCCACTTGTAACAGTCTCCACAAACTCACCCCAAAAAAGAATTCTTACAGCCAAAGTCGACGAACCCTGTTTCTAACTAATTACACATCCACATACTCTCGATTGTCAGTGTCTACCTCAATAACACTCTATAGAGTAAGGCCTTATGCAGTGAGTAGTCTTTAGTACCTGAAGTTTTTCCAAAGCATCTTGGATGTTACCCCTGAAAACAGAAAAGTACAATCAAACAAAATGCCTTGGCCATTATACACAAAACAAGCTATGGAAGGAGGAAGATGGAATTTACTTCTGTGTTCTAGTTTTTGTCGATGAAATCACTAGCTCCCCATCCTTGTTGATCCGATTTTTCTCCTTTTCATGACCAGGAAGATTACCAAGAGATGTTAGAATGATAAGAAGAATAAGAAGACAATAAAACAGCAGAAGCAATCACAATGGAATGGTAAAACATTAATTGGATAAATGACACTGGGAATCACTGAGATATGATAATTAGCAAGGACCAACAAACCATTATGTTTCTAGTCCGTGCCTTCTTTACCGGGGGGGGGGAGTAGGTGGGAGAAATTGAACGGGTACTTAGGAGCAGGAAATTGCCACCAGAAAAAGGTATTCAAGGTCTTCTTTTTTCCATAAAAATGGTATTCTCTTTCACTAATATTGTACTGCTGTCATCAAACAGAATATAATAAGAAATGTCTATTTGGGATGATGTCTCATAATCATCTTGTGTACTATCTGTTTTATCTTTCAATATCCATCAAGAGGAAAAAAAAACAAAGAACACGTAATAACAAATAACAGTAACAAACCATCTGTATAATCTTCTCCTTTATTCGGTCACTTAGCCAATATGCACTTTTAACATTGAAGCGCATGTCCACCTTGGTGTTCACTGTTCAATCATCAGTTACAATGACGAATGACAATAAGTAGTAACTCTTTTTTGATAAGCTACAATAAGTAGTAACTCTTAACAGGATGATATACCATTATAAGGAGTCACAAGAATACTAATGATAGTATAAAAGAGGAACTAATGCTGTTATAACCATAAGACAAGGAAGTGAACTGACCTTTGTTGACATTTTGACCTCCAGGTCCCCCACTTCTTGCAAAATTGACAGTCACATGATCTGAAAGAAAAATTGAGGGTCAGATAGAAGATGTCTGCTATAGAGGAAGAATATATAGGAGCATACTATTGTCTTTTAGTCCTATTATACAGTCATGAAAAGAAAGATAACAAAACTTGCAAGAATAGTTTGAAACAACTCCCAGTTTAGCAAATGCATATAATCATATGGGTCACTCCAGTTTAGCACCAGAAAACAGACTATTTATGTTATTTTCATTTCTGGAGTAGATTACCAAGCCATATTATTCGTGGAATCATCAAGCCAATCAAATAGTCAAAAATATAGGAAATGCAGCTGGGCTTCATAGTTATCTGTAATCCACCCAAAAGTTGGCTGAAAAGGTTGCTGCCCAATTACAGTTCCTATGTATGACTTAGCAGTAATAACCCTTCTAATTAAATGCCAACAGAACAATATCTCAAAGAAGTTTCAAATCCTACACACACACCTTTTGTACTGAGCAAAATTCTTCGACATTAACAACAGAATGCTCTATCATAGACACGATATCAACCTTTGTGGAAATGAAATTAGCTAAATGATTCCACATCATTGTGAAAGGGGAAAAGAATCAGCAATCATCAGCCTCTCTGACTCATCCTTTCAAAGGACCAGGCTATGCAACTATTAGTAGATGAGTTTTGCCCACCCCTTGGCTCTTTTCCTTTCTTTTTCCAAGACCAAACTGGTGAAATAGAATAAGGAACTAAAGCGACATCCTCGCGTCTAAGTAAAAGTGCTGTAACACGTGAAGTAATCTAGGGATGTCTCACTTATCAGCCTTCTATAATTTTTTTCGTCAGAGAAGTTTATAACCAGTAGAAGAAGAGAAACAAAACTAGGATGTAGGAACACAAAGCAAATAATTCCAAATCGCTAGAGCAAAACAAAGCTCACTTGAAAAACAAACTTAGATTGTTAGGTGCAAAGATAATTAACCTGTATACAATATAGACTCCATAAGAAAGCTTTGCGATATTTTTTTTTTTTGATGACGAGGAAATTCCCCAAAGCCGGACCCTTTTGGCCCAACCTTGAAGTACAAACCCTGAAGAAAGCTTTGCGATATAAAGCAGTTTAAAGGACGCAAAAACGAGAAAAGAACCCCAAGCATTCTTTAAATAGATGGAAGACAGAGGATAAGAGAGGCCCATGGAGAAGGGGAAATGTCCTGGTATTCACAGTGGCACATATCATAAGAAACTCAATTAATCCCTTCTTTATTTTTCTTGCATTCTAATACTAATTGTAATCCCACTCAGCAGACAAACCGCCAGTATAGTCAATTTAGATATCCATGTCTAGCCGCAAAAGTTTTTCCAAGAGCTCCTTTCGTTTCGTTCCCTCTGTATTTCCCCGGAATCAAACCTCTCAGGCTCTCAGCCAAGCCACGAGTTGAATGTCTAAGACAATATCCAAACACTTGGTGTAAACAAACAAGCATTCTTTCCTTTTACTAGTTCATTTTCCCACCATTCCTTCCTGAGTGACCGAAGTGACTAAAGTACATAGTTTCACATACCAATAGTGATCTTGGGGGTAGGCTCGTTGTCAGCCGAGAGAGCTCGCTCCTCCGCTTCTTGCAAAAGCTGCTGAACCTGTGACAGACGAGCCGACACCTTCCTTCCGTCGCCGGAGTCCGACGCGGCGCATCGTATACGGCCAAAGCTGATTCCGCGGTGTGTGTATCCGATTGTTCCCCTGACCCCAGGCAGCGCACTGAATCGTGAAACGGAGAATGATGGAAGATGAACGACTCCTCTGAGAATTACACTTGTTGTCGTTCTGATAATCGCCATATTTTCGCTCCAAAACAACCCTAACAAGGAAGAGCCGACCGTTTTCTCATGTTCAGTTTCCCCTGAGCCTCTAATTTTCTATTTTTTTTTTAAATTCTTAAAAAAGATCAAATTATTTTAGAGCACTTCTGTGGATGTGAATTATCGGTGGAGTGAGGCCCATTTTTGTTTTCAAGCAAGTTCACGACTATAAGACGTGGCACATATGTAGCTCTTGGTTGCTGTTCACTGCCCTTTCTGATATTGAAAACAAAATGGTTTAGCAAAATGGCTTTTGGACGAATTTGCTGCAAAATATACATTCCACCAGACAAAATTATTTAACAAGGGACCTTGTTCGATTAGGGGTGTAAGTCTAGTCCGGTCTCCGGCTCCGTCACCTGTTCCGGGAAGATGAGGTCAGACCCTTCCAGGAATCGGAACCGATGGTCAATTTGGAGTTTTCCCGGAACCGAAACTGGAAGCGGAATTTTTCGCTGGTTCAACGAAAAATCTGGCTCCGGTTGTTTTTTTATTTTTTATTAACTGAATAGTAAAACGATATTGTTTAGTTATTGTTTTTTTTGAAAAAAAAAATAATATCGCGGATCAAAACGTGTCGTTTTGATCCGCTATAAGAGAAACCCCTAAGTCCTCTCCCCCCACCCTCTCCAGCTCTCCTCCCCACAGTCACTCCCTCAACTCTCTCTCTCTCTCTCTCTGTTCGTCGTGTTCATCTGCCATTAGTCTCTCTCTCTCTCTATTCTCCGGCGGGCGGCTAGTGCAACGGTCAACCTCTTCGGGCTGGTTTTCTCTCTCACTCTACTCTGTATGTCTCCACTCTCTATCTCTATCTCTCTCTCTGTCGCCATCTCTCTGTCTCTTTCCCTCTCTCTGTCGCCATCTCTCCGTCTCTCAATTTCAAATTGTTAGCAGATCTTTGTGAATTGTTGTGAACTTGTGATTTTTGCGAACCTGTTAGAATAATTGTGAACTTGTTGTGAATCTGTGAATAGTTGTGAACCTGTTATTTGAATTTTCATGTTTGATCTTGTGTTTGTCTTGGGGGCTAGGGTGAGGAGGTTGCATTTCAGTGTGTCTATGGGGTATTGGGGTGAGGAGGTTGCAATCTGCACTACATATGGAGCTGACCTTCTTTGTAATACATGAACTTGCACAATTTTGGCCATTGTTTTGGTTGTGTAAAAGATATATATAATAAGCTGAAGCACTATTTTGAATTAAAGAAAGGCTTAATGGTAATCTACAGCTTGCTCCATGTATACACGGGTTATGGCTTGCCAAATGGAATGTTGTCTGTTGGGGGGGGGGGGGTATGGGGGGGGGGGTCATGCATGCATACCATATGCTTACCAGCTAATGTTTGAATCTTACACTGCATATGCAATCTGCACGCTTTTGTCTATAGGGCCTGGGGTGTGATTTGTATGTAGTCTCCAATGGGTTGCATGATTTGTATGTTTAATCTGAGCAAGAGTTGAATTTATTTATTGGCTTTAATTGAGGTGTATGTTTGTTTGAGGTGTATGATTTGTATGTTTAACTGAGGTGTATGTTATTTTGAGATTTATTTAATATGAGATCTTGTGAATTGAATGTTTTTAGATTTGTTTGTCAATTACTTGTTTTAGGATTTTTATTTTGTGAATTGTGATGAATGAGTAAGATTTTCATTTATTGAAAAAAAATGTTTAAATGGGCCCAAAAATATGGACCAAAAAGTTGTCAGAATTCCGCTTCCGCTAAGAGTCGGAAGCGGACTCTATTTTGGTCATCCGCTAGTTAGCGGACCGAATGTCGAAATGTCAAATTCCGCTTCCGGCTAGTCCGCTATTCACCCCTATGTTCGATCACACAGCTCACAGAAAATAAGTAGGAAAATCTAATTCAATTGCTCTTTCTTTCCTTATTGGACTTTATTTTGGTCATCCGCTAGTTAACGGACCGAATGTCGGAATGTCAAATTCCGCTTCCGACTAGTCCGCTATTCACCCCTATGTTCAATCACACAGCTCACAGAAAATAAGTAGGAAAATCTAATTCAGTTGCTCTTTCTTTCCTTATTTTCGTTTTATAGGTATCTTTTTCTCCTGCAAGATGCACTGCCCCTTCACTTACTTTTGAGTAAGGATATTCTTTCGACTGTGAAGGATTTGGGTAACACACTCAAAAAAATTGTGAATCCATATGAGAAATACTATAAACATCAAACTACTGGAAAATATTTATCGATGCTTGCGATCCATAGAATGCTCCCCATGATTCACGCCATTCTCAGTTTGTAGTACAACGAATAATTCCACAAATATGCTGTAATCACCGCTAGTACTAGCATTAAATTGTCAGACCCCAATCGTGTGAGATAAATACCCAGTGCATATTTACTATAAGGAAAATGACTTGCATTGGCCATATACCTACTTAGCGTCTGAGGCATACAATAACCGACAATATTATGAAACTATAGGTCTCATACTACTTCAAAGGGGGCAAAGTGGGGTAAGATGTGGCAAGGGGAAACGGGGAGAGGGAAAGTGGTGAGCATGTTCCAGCAACATAAGCTCTTTGCATAACTCAGTTTCTCCCTTTCCCTCTTGAGTAACTAGTTCTATCCCCGGCATCAGATTTCATCCTCCCTGAGAGATCGGAATGAGACGATCCTGCCTCCCTACCGTCGGGTATCACCCTTCCTGAGTTCTGTGCCTTACCGTCTGCCATCAACCTTCCTGAGTTCTGTGCGCGATCTGTTGAAGGAAGTGCCCAACCTCCTCCACTGGCCGACCCATACTGTCCACTACTGCCTACCCCTACATAAAAACACCAAATCATGAAAACAGGGCCGAACAACCTGCAGAATCCATGAAAAAAAAGAACAAACACAAGTATAATTCGTCACAAAATCATATAGACATGATTCACACATGGGAACAATCTAAGTATACAAGAGGAGATTTTCATTGTTTCAAAGACCATTACCAGCTATTATGTTAAGCACCACAAATATTATGAACCAGTTTAATGACAAGCGAAATATTACATTATGCACATGAAGAGGCAAGATCCCAGATTTCCAGGAAGTATAATGCTAAAATAAGCTCCCAAACTGACTTCCATGCAGCTCACTTCAAAATCCCGACCAAATACTTTAAACCTATTCACATCAGTTCCGGAAAGCCATTTTTACCACTGAGGGAAAATGCAAATCCATTCTGACTAACCCAAATGATATTTAATATTTCCACACATACACCGACAGAAAAATGTATGCCCTAACATGTAACAAGCATCAGAGGGTCATTCCCATCAATGTACCAATGGCAGCCTGGTGACTACTCTGTATCCTACAAGCTGTGGCTCGCCTCGTGTTGCCATGCATTTCTAGTTACAGCAACCTGTGAGCTAGTTACATATTAATTAGCAAATGATAACCACTTCCTGGACAAAGTGAAAAGCAGAAAGGTCGGGCAATGGCATGCAGTAGGTTGAAGCATTCAAGCTTTCTAGGCTGGTCAAGACTAACAAAAACTTGAAATACTTTATGTGGAGTAATCGTAGCAAAACAATAACATGACCCAAAGAAGAGTTCTTCAATTTGCATACAAACCCATTCAAATATCATGTTCTGGACTAGCAAGAGAGACACCTACCCATATTACCATAGCCGATGGAACTCCCGGATAAGCCAGGCATACTTCTTCGAGCCTTTACCTTCCATGCTTCTTCAAATCCAGCAAGTTCATCTGAAAATTTTGCAAACCAAGCTTTGGTTATCCATCCTTTATGTGACAACACATATTGAGTGCATCATATCCAACACCCCAAAATATGCCACCTCTACTTACCTTCATTCAGATTGTGCAAGGTCTGCATTGTGTCCACCTTACCATCTGAATTAAGCTTCCTTGCAACAGCATGGCCCTACAGAGTATGTACTCAATGTAAATACAATATTGACATTCCACAAATAAATTGAACGAAGAACATGACTAGTACATGCTAGGAGGTACATTAAAAAGAGGCCATAAAACAAAAAAAGCTAGTACCTTATCGCGAAGTCCCCTAGATACAAAGTGTTTTGCTTGACCTGTCGCAGTATCAGCTTCTTTCCTTTCTTCAAAGGTAACCTGCTCCACAACAAAGGCTACTTTGAGAAACAGAACCAACCTGCAAATTGAACCTGTCATCACCTTAGAATTCACTTACTCCATCACTCCCGACCCTTCTACTCCTAGATGAGGTATAATATGCTCCATTGGGACCACCATAAGTAACAGTGGAGCTCTGAAAGGTGAGCCCACCAGTATGAGGTTGTGACTGTGTATCATTCAACCTGTTGTAGTCATTTCTGTACTGCACGTGCTTGCTCTTTTTCTCTGCAACTCAGGGAGGAAAAAAATGGACAACTTTTTTTAAGTTGGACTCCAATAATAAGAACAAAAACCTAGAATTAAAACCAGTCAAATATATGCAAATTCACCTTCAACTTCAACTTCATCATCAGGTTCTACAACGTAAGGATTACTGCTCGACCTACCATGCTTTCTAGGATTTTCTTTCTTCTCTTTATCTGTTTCTTCTTTTTCATCTTCAGAGTTCAACTCCTCAATGATTGGGCCCCTTGGTCTATCTGGCTCTGGAGCTTGAGGCTCAAGAAATCCAGAGGGCTGCATATTCATAAAAGGACTCCCAGTTGAACCAAAGAAGTTTGGTTCATATATGCCTCCAAACGGGCGTGTGAAGAAAGGGTCATTGAAGGGGTCCCTTCCTCCAAAGAAGCCTGATAGTAAACTTCTACGACTCCCCATGCCGCTTAAACTAGCAAAAGGATCCCCAAAATCAAAGAAAGAATCCCTGCCACCTATAGCAAAAGGGTCACCAAAATTAAAGGAAAAATCCCTGCCACCTCTGCCTCCCTGCATTTTCTAGGTGCTACAAATGTCCAAAACTCCACCCTTATGATTCCAAGAAGAATATGTTCTGCACCAATGAATTCAGCATTAGAACCAATTGCACTCAAACATTACATTAAACAACAGCAATGCAAAACTGGTTCACTTGTGTGGAAATTCTGTTTGCTCAATTACCACCAAATTGACCATCTACAAGAGCAAGATTGCATATTACAGAACTAAATGGCAGAATATAATTTAAATTGAAACAGCAATCTTAACTATATTTAAGAATTCATTAAAAACTCCACCCATCCAACCCTTTTTTGCCGCCAATGGAAGGGCATAACAACTTCCCCATGAACTTGCTTCCTAATTTGTAAATAATGGGGAAGAAAAAATATTTACTTCCACATTAACTCGTTTCTTAAATTATCTCAACCGTCTAGATGGCAAGGACAGAATCCCCCACATCATACAAGAGAATAGAACATATAAGAGATAGAAACAAAAAAATTCTTCCGCACAACTAAGCAATGACAAATACTTTCTTCTTCTAACACACGGGATTACAAATGTATCCCTATAGTGAACAAAACAGAGCAACCATTGTAATTCAAAACTCCCTCAGCTGTTTTTCACGGTAAAATTTACAAGGAAGGAGATCAAGGACTGGGAGTTACAAAAGAACATACTGAGTGCATAAATTTTTCACAACAATAAAAGGCATTTCTAACTTGCATTAGTCATTTTGCAGGTTTCCTCACCAATTTAAAAGAACGTAAAAGAAAACTATAACGGACTACAAAATTAGACATTCCCAAGTCACAATCTCTTCCATAAAATCATGGCAAAAATATAACACGCAAATATAACTAAAGTCTAAAACCATTGATAAAATAAAATCCCGGTCTCGAACAGTGAGAATCTTTCGTTCAGTGTCGAACTTAAATACAGAAGAAAGGATTGATCAACTTCTATTGGGTCTGACTCATAGAGATCATTATTAAAGCATGAACCCAAAGCCTTGAAAAATCAGAAATTCTTGGCATAACCATTACCAAATCCAAACTCCCAAGTAATCACACAAAATGAACAGAAATTGCTACATGCATCAATCCTTTCACCGCAACTACACTAATATTAGAGCAAAATCACATAGAAATCAAACATTTATTTGATTAACGAAACACAGCCACACAAAAAACTTGCACAAGAAACTCTTTTCTTCGACAAAATACTACCCTAGGCGGATCAGAGAGAGATCGAGAGAGTACCTTACAAGACCAAGGGTATTGATAAAAAGACAGACGTAGAAGAACGGGATAAATCGTAAACCCTAGCTGCCTCACAAAGTGAACGTGGAATTTCCCGGCGTACGACTCCGCCTGTGTGGGGGAAGAGATTACAAAATGAGATGGTTAAAGATCAAACCCTCTAATCACCGAATGCTTGGGAGAGAAAATGAACGGAAATCTATAGGAAAGCCAAAATAAATACGGCTATATTAGCTTAGAAAAAAAAAATACGGCGATATTATTTGCGGGACTGACACGCGTTCATAAGTGATAGGTTGAGTTAAAAGGCCGAACTTCCGATCGACACGTCATATCAATCCTACAGTACAGTGTGTAAGCCTCACGTGCTCTCTTCGAATTGGAGTAACAAGTTAAGGCTGGAGGATTGTGATCCCATCGCCTCTAATACTTTTAAAGTCGGTTTCAGAAAATGGTTAAGAGAACGGGACCAAACCTCTCAGATAACAGGTAGGCTTCGTACATTTATGAACGCGACCAGAATTAAAGCTTCTAATCCAACGTTCAAGTTTGCGCCACATCATTTAATGATAGGAGTTGAAAATGACTTGGCCTTTCCCTAGGCTTTGGCTAATTTTTTTCGACTCAATCTTTGAGCTCTCTTCCCCCAATAAGCCTCCTACCTTTTCTTCTTTCCCAGTCTCTGTTCGTTCTTCCGGAAGTCCTTTTTGAATCCCTCTCTTCTTTCAATACCTTTTGAATCACTTGTGTTCGGTTGTTCATTCTAAATAGCAGATATTGAAAAATATAATGCGGATACGGACGACATCGTCATGGCGCCCAAGCCTGTCTTGCTCTCTGTTTCTGTGTGTTGTTCTTGTGCTCTTATAGGAATTTCTTTAAAGTTTAGGAGCCTCCAATGAGATAGGTTTAAGCCCCAGGTTTCTGGTCATGGAGGTAAACAAATGGTAAAGAACCAAAAAAAGAAATGAAAATAATAATAATAATGTACGTTGTATATTTCAAATTCAACAAACCAGATTTTCATTGGCGAGATCAACATTACATCTATCACATCCTCAAATGTATGAAAGTTACAGATTAAATGAATACAAAAATCATTAAACACGACATGTACAATACAAAAACCTGTAGCTGATAATCCTTCTGCAGACCCCAACTTCCAACAGGTATAATCTAAGTGACTGTACCAGACATCACCTGGACAGACACTTATAATCCACGTCCACACATTCAATCACTCCTCTAAAAGGTCCCGGTAATATATTGCCAAGGCTGAAGCTTATCTAGTGTTGGTGATTCCATGGTTGATGTCTATGTAGATCAAGTTCAATGCACATACCTAAGTATTAGATCAGTGCTTTCCAGTTCCACAAACTGCATGTGATAGAAAGACCAGCAATTGCCATGGCTCCTTACTTTGACAGGGTACAAGACCGCATATGCATTAAACAGACCTGCAACTTAATGCCCTAGTCATTATCGTTAGAACTGCGGGAGCACATCCAAGTCGTGCTTTGTTGGATATTCAAGACCCTGAAGTGCTGGCATTAGTCTCAGATCCTCTTCTGCATATGCAGGGATCAACCAGTACTTCTTATTCATCCCAAATACCTGAAACGGAACGATGAATTTCACAGTTTTGTAAACCATGTATTCTTGATGCACAGCTTCTGAAAATTTGACTTCTATGCGGGCACAAAACTAAATTACATAAAAGTTTCCCAAACACTTAAATTTCCAAAAACAAAGCATCTGTAAATACTATCCCGGGACTTGGAAAAAAAAAGAATATAAAACAAGAAATTAGTTTGGGAATGCAAATATGTGCGTTGAAGTTGCAAACGTACTACTGTGTTAAACCACATCTTCTCTGAGAGCAAATGTAGAAACACCAAAGGCAATAAGGTGAATTCCAACCTCACATGTAGCAGGAAGGCCAGTGTGATTCTTGCATCATGACAAAGGATTTTATCCAAGTCATCTACACACTAATCATGAACATAGCAACGACCTGACAATTGGAACCCACAACTTTGATCCCATTTACAGCCACCAATGTAGTCATGTGGTTTATTAGAGTACGGTATAGAGGGACTTGCAGCAGCCTGAGTGCATAACAGTGTGACCCAGAGGAAATTTACTGGCTCGACATTGTACAGTATCAAAGAGAAATGCAGACAACATGAACAATAAAGATGGGGAACCAAGACCGCAAGGAAATGTCCACAAACTATAGGAAGCATAAAGCCAAATTTCAGGTACCAGGTCTTACACATAAAACCTTGTTAGGCTCAAACATTTAGAAAATGAAGTTCTTAGATAAATTTGAAAGGAGAATACCTAATATTCCATAGAAGGTTTTTAGCCTGAACTTCATAATGTAATGCTTTCTTGCAGATTCAACTTGTGAATGTCTAAAATCTCGAGCAACTAAGTGAGGTTCTTTCTTTTCATGGAGCATAAATACTAAATATTCCCCACTAACAGTGGGTCTTAAAAGTTTGCTTACGCAAAGCAATTTGTGTGGGGAAACAAATCAGATGTAAATTGCAGCCCCATATCCACCATGTTCCTAGAATACAAACACATGCACAATCAGATGGCGAGAGAGATGTAACCTGTTGAAAATTTTCCTTCCATCCAAGGTCATAACGCCAAACGCGAGTGGTTTTTTTCTCATATGCCTAAATATATATTAAAAAAAATTATTTGAGGGATCAAGAACTTTAGGTGTAAACAATTATGAATAAGTTGCTAATTAGATGGCAAACAATGGGACATGTAACCAGTAAAAGGAATTACCTCAATTGTGGAGGTATTGGCACCCATCAATGATATGTGCATAATCAGAAATCCCAAAACGCTCAACGCAAATGACAAGTTCAAAACTGAGTGGATAAAACAACTACAATTTGACACTAAAAGGATAAAGATAACAGACTAAACCAGAAGATTGCGTATTGTGAAGAACTTACTGAAGGTGATCAAAGTGGACGCAAGGGTGCCAGCTGTTCCTGGTATCTCACCCTCCGTGAAAAACATGATAAAATACGGCAGCAATGATAAAGTGACAAGAGTTGTCTCAAGAAATGTGTAAAACTGCATCAAGAGTGGACAACAAAGACACCACTTAGTCATTCTTTCATGCCATCTCTTTCTTTTCTTTTCTTTTTGCCAAGTATCTGTGTAGATACCATTTAAACATGCAATACAATGCTAATTAATTTCTGCAACATAGAAAATTATGCTTAAGCAGGAGAGATATATAAACCCTATATGATAGCCTATCCACAAACATTGCACAAAATTTTACATCATGCCTTGACACAGGGATCCATTCCCCACAACTGCAGGAATCTCCTGCTACAAAAATTACCAAGGGAAAAAGAAAATTTTGACCCAGATCCTTCTCTATAGCACCTTGCAGCAAACTGTGGCATTAAGCCTTCTTGTTATTCGGCTATGCTAGGCATGTAAGAACTGTAGGGTGAAGCAAAGCATTCAGCTAAGAGCAGCCAGCAGCAACTAGAGCATCCGGTCAGAAGGTTGATGCCACCATCTTTTTCACTTTTGTTTTTTTTTATCATTTTCTTTTCTGCTAAGTGTACAGTTGATAGCATTATAAAACATTTGTACTTCAATTATCAATGCCTGCCTTCATTATCTTAATCTAAGTCAACAATATAGGAGGTGGCTACAAAATGTGATTCTCTCTCTCAAATGTTTCAATACCACGTACAGCTTTACCTTCATTTACAACCATCGAAGCTGTAAACATTAACATACTTTAAGCAATATGCCTCAGCTAAAAATAACCGGAGTTAAGAAGATGACTATTGTACTAGCTAACTGAGGTTCACATCTAAACAAAGAAGAAATTGAAGTTGGTTATACACAATGAGAAATTGAAGTTGGTTATACACGATGATTGATCTCAACAAGCATCCTTCTACAAGCCATTTACACTGAATGTTCTACCCTAGAATTTCTCAATCTCTCTTTCTCTTAAATTTAAATGCTGTCTTATGGCCAGAGCAAATAGAATATGAGACCAATTGTAGAGCAAAAAGGTCAGGTTGAAAATATATTTGGGTTGGCGTACTCTATACTTTGTGTACCACTATGCTTCTGAAGCAGTATATCTCCATGTACATCACAAGTTGAGAAGAAGAAAAAAACAACTTAATCTGCACATCAATTTCCAAAAGTTCTATGATTCTTCATTCCAATCTGTAGGGCATCGCAGCAAAATCAGCTCCTTGTAATGATAAATCACAAATAAAGTAAGTGGATAGTAGCAGAGATTACATCATTGAATAATGACATCAACTAATAAACGACAAACAAATCAAAATGGAAATCCTCGATCTTGATTTCCACGCAGCTTATTTGGCAAAGGTAATAATCCACTCAAGCTAGTGCATGAGTATGCTACTATGCAAAAAAGACTTGAAAGCTGATAAGGTACAATCAACATACCAAGAAAAGAAAAAAGTACTTGTAGTTGAACGCCCCAACACAATTGACAACCCAAACACAATGATGGTCCATTTTCAATACACACCTCCCACCTGAAACAAATGCGCAGATTATCTCTTTACTTCTCAATGTGACAATCCTATAGAAGTTTCTAAAAGGCAACTTATCACCAAGAAAACAAAAAGGTTTTGCCAGCAGAACTTCATGCAAAGAACTCACAAACAGAACAGTGATGGCAACGAGGAGGTTTAAATTGGTTGCACTTTCGACAGAACCGTATTCTGGGATTGGCATAGTCCATTGGTGACTGGTTCGAGCCTAAAAATGGGCCATTGTACTCTGACGACATTAATGGATCCGCGTCACCTTTCTCCTCATCCATTACCGGCCTCCAATTTGGAGGAACACTGCCAGGATTTGTTAGAACAACAGAGAAGTAGCACCATAATAGCATCGCCAACTACAAAACAAAATTAACTTAGAACAACTTGGTACAATGTATAGTCTTGCACAGTAATCAGTCGTCACCAGTCTAAATGTTTGAGATGGATAGAGAAGATAGACATATCTCACAACCATACTAAAAATAATAACTTCCCATTCTATTCAACGTGTTTAAAAATTGGTTACATAGCATACAAGCACCAAGAGATGCCAATTTACACAGCTCCTTGACATTTAAACTACATTCCAATTAAAGATATGGAGGTCTCATTTGATTTATATTTTTAGAAAATTGTATGTGAAAGAAAATAAAGGATGTAATTATGACTTCAAAACTATTTTTATCTTTGCTTCTTAAGGTGAGGAACCATACAGGAAATGAGATTGAATTTTAACTTTAGCCACTGTTTTCCATTAGCCCTACTTGGTTAAGTTTCTGTGATTTTCTTTCTTTTTTTCATCAACTCAACATGCTCATAGCTCAAATTATTGACTAATTGAAGAAGTATATGAAACGGGAAATACCAGGCTATGGAACAAAAGCAAGACACTGAGAGCAAGAAGCGAGTAGGGAAGGCCAGTCTGGAAGAATGCTGGGCCATAAATGGCAATGACCATGGTGTAATAGGAGACACCGACTACAGCGAGGACCAGGAGGATCATGATGGAGCCGAGACCACCCAGGGCTGTACAGCACTTGAACACATTCCACGCCATTGCTGGTCCCAACCTTTGCATGCTTTAGACAACATGAGAGGGATTGAAATTAAATCAACATGTGAGCTGAGTCTTTGTATCTAAGTTTAAAATATCTTAGTAGGGAAGTCCATTAAAAGTCCAACATAATAACATTCTTCCAAGTTTTGAAACCCAACACATTAAGTTCCACTTAAACCACATCTCAAGAGGAGGAAACTAAAATGATGAAGATCCATATTACAGTCCATGTATCACCCAAAGCACTAACGCGGTACACTTGATATCAGAATCCAAACAATCAAAAAAAAAAGCGAGAACAAAATCCATACTTAAAGGGGTAGAAAATTATTTATCTACACAATAAGCAGAGACAATCACTTAATTAGACTAATGTTAATAGGAATCCGGCCAGCAACCTAAAATGTACATACAGAGCAATCCCTATCTTCAAAAATCCCTCGAATTCGTTCAAAACCCGAAGTAGTTTGGCAATAATTTTCCACGCCCATAAAATCATTTATAACTTGCACCAGCAACGTATGATTATGCCTTTTTCACGCTTTGTCACCATTTCAAGACTTATATTGTCTGTCGCGATCAAACCAAACAGCGCCTTCTATAGAGCTGGAAACAGGGAGTGAATCCCATTTTCTAAACTGAAACGAACTATAACAAATGCTACTAAGTGAGACGTTCATATGTTGCTCAGACCTTGCTAGTTTATTAGGGACATCTTCAAACAAAAATAAAACACAAACCCAGAGCCTTGAAACTGATAAATTCTCAACGGTAACAAAACTGAACTCCGAACATAACTGAAGAAAAATGACCAAAAATTGCAAAATAGCACCACCCGATCAGCATAGTCAATCTGGTTTCTGAGCAAAGTCCCATACGAAAATACACGTGGATTTGATTAACACCGAACTGAGCCATGAGAACGAAAAAAATCGCACAAGATGAGTATTTATTCAATTGGCGGATCACAGAGAGAGAAGCTTACAGGGAAAATGGATACTTATTTGGGGAAGAATCGAAAGAACTCGAGAACCTAAAACTTCCTCACAAAATGACCGTGGGGTTTCCTTGAGTGCGACTCTGCATTTTACGAAAGGACTTGAAGTGAACGATCGTTTGAGTCAAAAGGCTGATTGCCTTACAAGACACGGACCTCACAAGGTCAGAAGGTAGTTTTGTGCAAGAGACCAGGTCCAAAGAGACGAACTGGGCTAGACAGAGATCTGGGACGACAGACCTCACAAGTCACAACAGATAAGCAGTCGTTGAGCCTTACTAGGCGGGTGCTTAGAGACGAAACAAGTGAAGACGCAAAAAGTGAAGACTAGGCCCAACAGAGAGCATATGTTTTTTTCTGTTGCATTTGGTCCAAATCAACAGGGAGCTGTGAGCAGAGAAGAATTTGGGAAAGGGTTTTCAGTAAAATTTCCCAAATCCAACTTCTGGTCGAGTTCATACATAGCTCAGCAGTGCCTTACATCGCCAATTTTTACTCAGTTTCCGACACATATCGGAACAGATTGTTTAGTCGACCAAACATTTCTGCATGCTCAAATGTATGGCATTTATCATTTTATTGTTCGAATGACAAGGAATATCATTATAGCGTACAAAAACCCGAAGCTCGCAGACCCTTTAAAACAGAAAACACCAGGTTGAAAGATGTATAATCCAACTCTAAACATAAGACATCACCCTGACCGATCATGTCCAAGTTCACTGATTTAGCCACCCCTTTGAAAGATACAGGTTATATTCCTCCAGGAGGACCAAGACTCAAGCTTATCCCACATTTCTAATGGAAAAGATACCGAATATAAGTTTTTTTTTTTTAAATCCTTCGAGTATGATTGTTTAAGCTGTTAGAAAGTTTTCAAAAACTTCTCACTCATTTTTTCGTCAATTCCAATACATTTTCACTAATCCTAATAATTTTTTCATCAATTTCAATACATTTTCACCAATCTCAATAACTTTTTACAAATTTCAACAACTTTTAACTAACTTTTCACCAATCCCAAGAGAATCTACACTATTTCTAAAAAAACAAAAAATGTTTTGAGAACTAAACCAAACATAGCCGAAATTTCTACATAAATGTGGTCAGGTTTATGTTTGATTTCTTAAAAATTCTAAAGATTTTTTTTATAGAATTGTAAATATTTATTTAAAATAAAATTTTATAGTTTTTTGTGTCAAGTAACTTTTTTAAAAAATATTTAATTTTTATTAAAATTTTATAAAAAATGTGTAGAGATGGATGATTTGATGTAATTTTTTAATAAAAAACTATTAAAGTTGGATAGAGAAGATTTGTTGATTTTTTTTTAAAAAAAAATTAATAGAGTTTATATTAAAAGTAATTGAAGTTTATAATTTTGTGAGATTTTAAATATTCATTTTGTAATTATTTGATGTAATTTTTTAATAAAAAAATATTAAAGTTGGATAGAGAAGATTTGTTGATTTTTTTTTAAAAAAAAATTAATAGAGTTTATATTAAAAGTAATTGAAGTTTATAATTTTGTGAGATTTTAAATATTCATTTTGTAAATTTTATGAAATACATTATATATTGAAATTATAGTTTTGCAAACAATATGCCCAAATGGTTAGTGTCAAAATGTCAATATTTGCTTTTCTTTCCGAGTAATCTACGATAAAGTTTTTAACACTTTAGTTATTATTTTTATATTTAAAATATGTAGATTTTACTTTCTAAACTATTATTTTTCTAATATTATATTCACTAATTATTAATTTTTCAAATCCCAACCAAGCCCGCTCATGCAATAAAAAAAGGATAGGAAGTAGAGAACAAAGACAAAAAGAAGATAAATCATTTGACAAATACCAATAATCAATTACGAATTGGCTTTTTCCATGCCTGTAGGACACCCATTATGATCGACTCCAAACTTGGGGTTGTAGCTTACAGTTGACCTTTGCATCGTCTGTAGGATTCCCAAACAAGACAAGGGACACTTATGATCAATCACAAAAATCTGTAATTTTGTCGTCCGAACATCAGCCAATTATACCCCCCATACGGGTTAGGACCCATCAAAAAGTAATCTCGTTCACATGTGGAATCAGAATCCAATCCCCATGTCTGGAAAAAGAAGCTAATCCCCATGTAACCAACGGATGAATATGATATAGATCCTACAAGACGAAAACAGCGAAACAAAACAAAGAGATGCAGAAAAAGCCAACCCTCTACACGTTGGAACAAAAAACAGCCACAGGCAGTCAGGCACAGCCAATATCTGGAAACGTAGTAGCCTAGTCGGTATCTATCAGAAAACCGATTTGACATTACCATTGCAATCCTCCATATATATATATATATATATATAAATATAACAATAAGCAACAGACAGCAAAAGTAGTACCCACGTATGAAAGTAATGTCGGTTTTAAACTGATACACTTAAAACCCTCACTAAGTGACGAGTAAACCCTTGCCTTGGCCATTATTTGGTGGTAGTGTTGTACCTGCATAGCACCTTGCATTTAACCACGCTACCATAGACATAGAATCCCGGCGCAACCATGATTCGGACCACAGATGGCACCAACCCCCTCACCTTATCCCCACCCATATCCTCCATGTAAACCCCATCAAACCCTACCCCCTTATCCACTCTAAATATAGGCAAGCTCGGGTGCACTGAGGAGGCCAAAAGGTGCAGCAACCATACACTCTTGGACACACCGAAGAACGCTTGCAACAGTGGCTCTGGCCATGCCCTGTTCCACCCCAACAATGCGACAATTTCGCTCATTTTCCTGTCACAAAACCTGCTAAAATCTTCACTGAAATGCCTTGTTCCCTTACTCAAGACATCCTCCCATGTCAAACCCTGAAGCAAGTTAAAGGCCTCGAAATTGGCATCGCAGCGATCAATCGGGTTCAAGATTTGATTCGAGGCGTTCTTTTGAAACCCAACCGATTCGAAGTCCTCATAGAAAGCTTTGTTCAGTAAAGCCTCAAGGTAGAAAAGAAGGCTTCTTGGGTTCTTCGAGAGGGAAACTTTTATATCGAAAGGTTGGAGAAGAACCGAAATCCTTTCGTGTACTTTGCCTCCCACTTGCCTGAGTTGCATCGTAAGCGAGCGGCACAAGAGCCTGACAGAAGACCGAGCCTCCGAAACCGAAACCAGAAAATGTTCAATCACTTTGTGATCAAGGCCCAGTGAGCAGTGATCTTTCAGCTGCTGATTAAAGCGGCTCTTTCCCATTTGATACGGGGAGTTGGTGCTGCATTCTTCGAGCCCGGACTTCAAGTTATGACAATAGACTTCGAGCTTGTTGAGCTTCTTCTCTAGCTCAGCCATGGAGTGCTTGAGCCTTGAAGCTTCAAGAAGAGCCTCGTCTCTCTTTCTCGTAGCCTGAATCAGCTTGTGTGAGAGCTCAGCCACCGCAATCTTCCACTGCTCCTCCCTCGCCGTTGTTTTTGCCTCCGCCGACCTCGGGCTCTTCCTCGTTAGCGACGAAAAAATGGACTTGAATATGCCATTTGGACTCGCAATAGAGGAAGAGTGTTTGTTGGGGCCATTGTTGTCTAGTGGAACAACGGATATCTTCTCCCGCGCATGCGGACGGCACCTGTTGCACGAGACCGAACCGTCTTCTCCGGTCGCTGCGGAAACAGAATCGGAGTTCTTGTTGCAGTTGGCTTTGGCACTTTTGTGAGTTTCATGGAGCGGCGTCGGTTGGTGCTTTGGAGTAACTCCCTTGTCCGTAGAATCACTTTGTCTCCCTCTGCTCTGGCTTTCCTCCACGCTATACATACCTTCATCGTGTTCTTCTTTTTCACATTCTTGAATCTACAACAAACAGAAACTCCATCACATAAACAACCACAAAGAGCATAGCATAATCATAAATAAATTTTCTTCTCTCTTTTCTTAATCAATAAACAAACGAGGCGCACGTTGGGTACTGTGTCTATGTACTTACAGGGGTAAATCGAGGGGATTGGTAGGGAGCACTAGGAGGAGCTGTGGAGGAAGAAGAAGGAAAAGATGAAGACGAAGGAGCCATGAGTGTTAGTACTGCATATTTTGTTGCTTTGTCTGCGCAATAGACACATCTAAATACGTCCGTTTTTAAATTTTATCCCCGAGCCGTGTTTGTGTGCCTTTCCGTTTCAATCTCTTTTCGTTTTCTTTTGCATTATCTGAGGTCGTATTTTCGTCGTTTTCTTATCAGGATTAAAAGAATCACTTATACAAAGCGGGGTAAGCGTCAGGAGGCGTTTTCGGTGCGGACCCAGACAGTGCATATATGGGTACGGGCTCAGGTTCGTGGCCAGACGATTAATTGCAACTTGATTGACCATGGGTGATTTTCCATCGAATGATTATCTATATTTTGTATTTTGTACTGGGGTATCTGGCTAAAATTTCCATAGAGATGATCAAACTGCTGACACTGACCTGTTAGGCATGCCACTTGCCTCGATTCAGCTACATATACACAGCAAATCTACTTTGGCTTGACAGTGACAAAGACGCTTTTCCCAAGTGGTGAGGATGTATTTATACCATAGGGCTTGATGCAAATGAATGAATTGATTAGGCTTGCACGAAATTCGGGGAAGATGCAATTTGCCTCTTTTAAGGTATATAATTACCTTCGTATACATTTTAGGGGTAGGATTTTACCAATGCCTGCCGCACAAAGAGGCAGGGACATTCATAGCCCGTAATGGAAAGCTCTCCTGGAATCCAGCATAATTTAATGAATTTTGCACTTTAATGTAATCTTTGTTTAATGAGTATTAATTTAAGGGTAAAGCTGTTTCGTAGTGAGTTCGACGAATATAAGCAATGTATTGCATTTAATACCCATCCCATGTCTTCTCGAAATTTATAACTCGGAATCACAAAAAAAAAAATCTATTCGAATCTTATGGATTATAATTTTTTGAAATTTTTGTTTGTGAAATTTAAACAGAGATAAATGGTTAAGTTTCATCCCAATACCAATTGGTAATAGGAAGAGGTGACCCAACAAGTATATGAAGCACAAGATTAAATGGTCTATAATCAATGTGAGACTCTAACACTCCCCCTCACGTGCAGGCGAAATGAACATGGTTCATGCACATGGACAACAAATGGGGAACACAAACAAGTAGGTCAAGCCAGAGCAACAAGTATATGAAGCACAACAAGTATATGAAGCATGTTAAGTTTCATCTTAATACCAATTGACAATGAGAAGAGGTGGTCCAACAAGTATATGAAGCACAAGATTAAATGGTCTTTAATCAATGTGTGACTAACATAAGTATGCTTCACTTTATTCAATTACGAGGAAATAACTTTATTAGAAATCAAAATTTAACTTTGATAAGTGAGACATCCAATTATGAGAATACCCAATTGAATTTGTTATGTTAACTCACTTATATTTCAAAACATTATATGGGAGGCTTATTTATAAGCCAAAATTCTCACATGCCCACATTGCCTAAGCAATGTGAGACTATACACTTCTCAACACTCCCCCGCAAACTCAAGGTGGACAAATCGACAAACCTTGAGTTTGGAGTTATAAAAAAATAATTACAAGAAAAAATAATAATAACAAAGATTGTCGGTACTGAGCCGGGAGGTCGCCGATACTGTGCCGGGAGGATGTCGGTACTAAGCCGGGATATTTGTCTGTACTAAGTCGGGAAGAAGCCGGTACTGAACCGAGAAAGTTGCCGATACTGAGCCGGGAGAAAGCCGGATGGTCGCCAGAAGATAACTGGACTAAAGCTGAAAACCTTGCTCCTCTGATACAAGTTTCATCCCAATACCAATTGACAATGAGAAAAGGTGGTCTAATAAGTATATGAAGCACAAGATTAAGGGCATGTTTGAGCCCAAATTAATTGGGCTCAAAATTTTAAGTTTACTACGAAAAATTTCACCACATAATTTTTTATTATTATTATATTTATTAAAAATATTCTCTCTTCATTTTTTCACCAACTCTCATAACATTTATTTACTTTATAACATTTAAATACCCAAAATTTTCACCTTCAAACATATCCAACATATCTTGAATGGTATCTAATCAACATGAAATTCTAACGTAAATATAATAAACACCGCGAGACAGTTGCGTACTATGACAAATTCGCTCGTGTTTGGTCCAAAAAAAATCGATGGTCAAGGGGGAAAACGTTTTTGTGAAAGTCATTTGAAGCAGCAGTAGACCTTGTCAGACAGGTCATTCATTTATTCAAGACTATGCTGAACAGTTAAAGGAAGGTTGTCACATTTATTTCAGTATTTAATACCGCACCTCGAGTCCCCAAGGCGTCAACTACTCGCATTAATTTCCCACTGATGGAGGCCCCTGCGGTGCATCATAAACCACCAACCTTGGGAGGACTATCGTGTGTGAGAGAGAGAACCGGACTGGCACGCATGTGAAGCTAATAAATGAGACGCTGCGTCTACGCGGGCCTGAGATTAGAGTCAGTTTCAAGAAGTGGTCCTATGGGCTTTTATCTCTGCGAGGGATCACGTGCACGTTTCCTCATCTCTCCTCCTCCTCCTCCTGTCAGCCTTCGCTTCAGCCTTCTCCTCCCTAGGGCCTAGGGGTTGAGGTTCCGAAGTGTGTCCAGATTTCTCGTTCAGAACAGATAATTGGGGAGCCAAAATAAAGTGTACAAGGTTGGTTAATTTGTAACGATGTATAGGAAAATTCCGATAAATAATGGATTGGATTCTTTCGACCACTAATTAAAAAACATTATTAATTAGTTACTCAAGGTACCTGGTATAAAGACACTTTTTACCATCTAGCTTGTCTTTTTTACACTAGGTGCGTTCGTGTACCAAAATTTTACCTCCTCTAAAATTTTAACACAATTAAATATTACAATATAATCTCTCTCCCCATCAAATCATTACTATTTACTACAAAAAAAATATAAAAAATTATCTCTCTTTTCACTTTTTCACTAAACCCAATAACTTTAACAACACTAAAATTTTACAACACAAACACAACCTTAATTTCTTTAAGCAGGCCGAAAGATACGTATGGTGGCTTTTTTGTTGTCGAGAAGTAGAGGCCTTCAGAAACTACATTGGGTTAAGGGCCTGGGCTAGGCTAGGCTTTGGGCTTACACATCATCTTGTTTTGTTTTTTTTTTTCATCCGCGGCTTACGGCCTACCGACTGTGGTATCTGCCGAAGTGGGACTGGGGGCAGCGTGTCAAGAGTCAACTTGGCTTTTAGGCTCCATGAAGATTTACTAGCAAGCTCTGTATAGGCATTAGGATGTGAAAACTAAGCAATATTATTTGAAGAGGGGAAAAAGAAGAGATTATTATAATAGCTTGTTTCATCGATAATACCTAAGCTCTCTTGGAAAAAATCCCTCCTGAAAAAAATGAATTTATTCCTATTCGTCTTAAACTTCAAGCAATCAGATGCTACGGCACAAATGAAAGGAGAAATGAAAACCCATACTCAAATTGGTTCGTATCAATGAACTCAGGCCCCAGGGGATTGAGTGCATTGGTTTTCTTTAAGATGCGACGTTAAATGGATTTTGACAAATCTTAAGAAAGTTCTAACGCTGAAGAAAACTAAAAGCTCAGCATACACGAAAATAACACTTGCTGCGAAATGGACATGTCGGTTACAAAGCCGTGTCAAAGTCGGAGCATAGAATTTTTCCTGGCGCGTAAATACTTGTTCCTGGCAAAGAAAATTCTCGGTTTCCACCACGGTATAACCTCTCCCGGTCGTCTAGTCGTCCACATTAAACGTCCGCCAGAGTTGAGGTCCGTTTGTCAACCCTTTTCCTCGCCGGTTCAACATCGGCTAGCTACCGCGTTCCCTTCGTTGCGGAAACGAGATATATAAATACAAAACTGAAAACATCCAGAAACCTTTTCGAAGAAGCTGCATCTTACCAATATCCATGCCATACAAGACAAATTCTTCACTTACAATATTTATCTAATTGAATTTTTACTCTATATATTCCTAAAAGCGACCCTTCCTTTATTATAAGCTAAGTTTATTTATGAATATTTAAAATATATTTATTCTTCTAAACCAAACATCATAATATACAAAATGGGATATTTGAAAAAGTTTAGAAGAATATTAATATGGTCACGCATGAGATTATTCAAAACGTTTTATTGCAGATTATTTTTGGGGTCATTTCAATTACGCCCCATTCGAATTTTTCTTTATTTGATCTAATTCTATTTTAATTCAGAAAATAAAAACCGTAATTTTGTTTCAAACACCACAATTGCAGCCGGCTGTCCCTTTTTTTTCTCTGTTTTTTTTTACTATGTAACGGTTATTAAAAAGTGGTGTTTCTGTCTTTTTATCTGAGGTATATTAACAAGGTGGACTTGGAGGTAAAAATAAGTAGCAACTTTTTAAAGCTCGCGTTCCGGAAATCGAACTCGCAGGCAATGTGCAGCTTCCCATTTAAATACTTTGTTTTGTTTTTTTCTCTAAGCTAATAATACACAACGTTCTCTTTATTTACCTCCCATACCCTTTCTTCCTCCCGAGTTTCCTCTCTCTCATTAACCCGAGTTCGGCAAGTTCAGGATCTCTCTTTCTGATATTCGTTTCCGAGCGATCACTTGGACGTCCGGGAGAAGAGAGGGAGTCAGAGCCTTGGAGGACTATGTCGCTGTCAGATTCTGATTCGTCCTCGTATGGCGGGGAGTATAAGAACTTCAGACAAATCAGCCGTGACCGTGAGTGTCATCTCTCCCTCCGCGCACACTTTCTCTCCCTTCAACTCTAGATTGGTCGATTTATCTATAACTAATTCGATTCCATAGTTCATCTTTTCTCCCTGTGTTGGTCAATCACTTATTTATTTTTTGCTTCGTTTTTGCTTTTCATGGTTGGCGGAGTTGGTTAAGAATTAGGCAGTGAAGCCATAGGTTCATCTCGTACATTTTTTTTCTGTTTTTATATACTGATTTAATGAATAATTCGTTCTGGTTGGTCATGTGTATTGCTGGCGGTTGGGGATGTAATTGATCGAGTACTATTTAGCCACGTGTTTCCAATGGATAATGTATTTAGTGTCAAATCTGTAGTGTCCAAATTCTGAACTCAAATTCGTTCGAATCTTATGGTTCTGCCTGTTTTGCGTTCATCTAATTTCTAAGAACAATAATTCTGATTGCTTATAGGATTAGAAGTAGTTACGGTGGCCGTGAAGTTGAGCAAGCTAGAGATTTCAGGTCGCATTCCTGTTTTATGAATCGAGCTTGGCTGTCTTGGATTTTCTTCTTTGTTTGAAGAAACGGATAAAGTAGTTGTGTTGGGCGAAGGAAAAAATGAGTATAGGTTAAGCTAGTGGTTGTTCTATGAATGTTATGGTGACGTTAGGGAGTGTGAGTTAGGACTGATTAGACAGAGAGTGAAATCATATTAGAAGATTGGGAATCATCTGCGAAACTTTCACTCTGCTAGAATGTTAGTTATGTCAACATTACCCAACTTTTAAATGTGGAGTGTGGACGGATGTTCATATACGTGAAACAACAATCTAGTATAGAGACTCTTCATAGAAGATAGAGAATTGTCCGCCAACTTTCTCTAAGCTAGAATGCAAGTGTCAACACAATCCAAGTGTTGAATTTCAAGTGTAGACCTTCTCCATATGTATGTGTGACCTTCCAATTTGGCAAAAAATTAGTGCGGGCCAAATTGTTTGTCTGATCACCCCGTAATTTTTACTTGGTTTTATTTTCTAATTCAAATCCTATTTATGGGCAGGATTGTTGCTTGAAATGCTTCGGTCTGCCAAAACTGGGGATTCAAAATCAACTTGGAAGGTATATTGTAGTTTATGTAAATTTGAGGTTTCTTGGTGAGTGTCACATTTGAGACCATTTGGTTTCTTTTCTTTTCCTCAAATTGCTGAGGCAAAAAAGAAAAAAAAACGAGCATATTTAATCATAAGTGTTCACTACCTATGCTTTTTTATATCCGCGTGCACCATATGAGGTTGTGCGGATTTCCTTTTCTAACTTGCTTAACGTTCTTGTCCATTATCTATCTTGTCTGTGTTTGGGGAACTCTATGGGCTGCTTCTGCTATTTATTTCTAGTAGTTAACTTTATAACGTATTTCCTCTAGGTACTTATAATGGACAAGTTTACGGTCAAGGTAATGTCTTACTCGTGCAAGATGGCTGATATCACAGAAGAAGGCGTTTCATGTAAGAATCATTAGGACATTTTCTAAGAATATTTTTTTATGTTTCTTCCTCATTGATGTTCATGTTGCTTCCTGTCCGGTTCATGGCATGTTATCATCTGCTTGGAGGAAATGCCTCATCCTTGTGGTAGTGTGTCACTTAGCTCATAGCTCTCTGTCAAAACATACTCTAGGTCACCATGAATGTGGTGCTAGGTATTACTTCAAATCAATAATAATTACATTTTCAACCTCCGTTGGATGGAATCGTCAAATTTTTAATGTGCATTTCAAATGTTATGAAGTCCCAACCAACCGCAGTTTTCTATGTTGATCCTTCTATTGAGAACATTTCTTTATAGGTTTTCATATACTCTTGTGAAGTTTGTTATGTTGATCCTTTTATGCGTAACATTTATTCATAGGTTTTTATCTACTCCATTGAAATTGTGAACGTTCAAACGTTATCCTTTTGAAAGGAATTATATGCCCTTTGGTTGAATCAAAACAAGAGATTGCTTTTTTATTGCTCTAAATATTAGCAGCTCTTTTGTCATTTTAATTAGTCAGGATTCACTTAAAAAAAAAAAAGGTCAGCAGAGAGCAAAATTTGTCCAGTCGCATAATAGTTGGGATAATGGTCTTGGTGACGAGAGAATCTAATTCAATTTCATTTCCAGTTTGTCTTATCACTTGGTTTAATTGCTCTGAAGTCATCCGAGTTTCTATTTTCCTTGCAGTGGTGGAGGACATATACAGGCGAAGGCAGCCATTACCCTCCATGGATGCTATATACTTCATCCAACCATCCAAAGAGAAGTAAGTATTCTCCTTTTGGTAACCGTTTTTAGATTATTGTCCTAAAAAGGCAGAATTACTTGCGTATTATTTTCCTGTTGGTTTAGGAACTGTTGCTGTCTTGGTTTCCTTTTGTTCATCATTGATTGTCTTTGATACATTTGTTTCAGTAAGTTCTGTTGCGAACATGAAAGTGAAGGTGTTGCCTTTCTTTCTTTTGAGTTTTGAAGGCAGTTTTTGATTATTGCTTTTGTTTCTTCGTTTGATCTATTTTTTAGACTGCTGAAGCCTGAACTACACTCGCTTATGTATTCACTAGTTCCGGTACAGAGGACTGCTATCTTGCAATAAATTGATTTGGCTGCACTTTTACTTATTGATCACATGACATGTTTTCGTGCATATGTGCTTGTGTCCCATGCACTTGTGTATAAAGCACATCTCATTGGGGAGTGTTCGGCAGTTATTCCATGTATTAGCACTGCCCATTTTATTGTGAAGTTTCTCTCTCTGTCTGCAACGTGAATTCAAATAGGCTGTTGTGTTTAATTTCACAGGGGCATAGATAGAACCTTTCTAACTCTCTCTCTCTCTCTCTCTCTCTCTTTCTCGTTGTGCAGTGTCATAATGCTATTGTCAGATATGTCTGGAAGAACTCCATTGTACAGGAAGTATGTGAAGGATCTTTATTTTTCCTACTTTTGTCTGTGCAGAAGTTTTGGTTTTGTTGTGGTTTTTCTGAATCTATTTTCCTTGTGTTTGTGAAGGGCGTTTGTTTTCTTCAGTTCACCTATCTCAAGAGAACTGGTTAATCACATCAAGAAGGATTCAACTGTTTTAACTCGTATAGTTGCCTTGAAAGAGGTAATAGTTCTGTTGTTATTGGAAAATATTTTGTCCTTGGAGTGACGGTTCTGCTTAAACATTCTCATATTTCAGCTAGTTGCTTGCTTTCCTTTTCCTCGTTGTTGTTGAAAAGTCACCAGTGGATAGTGATATGTTGCTCATTTTGGTGACAAATGCAGATGAATTTTGAGTACTTTGCTACAGATAGCCAGGTATCTGATACTCTTATCTTCTTGTAGATATGTGTTGTATTGATGTACGTGTGAAGTTTGACTGCATATTCTAGCATGCTTAATGTAAATAAATGGTATTTGTTCCATTACCCGAGTATCACTTAGGGAACTATTTTTGTAAATGTTGTCGTATTATGTTCAGAGATTGTGGATATATGTCCTTTCAGTTTAGCATCATGCTGCTGTTTGCTCTCAAAAGCTGATGTGTACTGCTGATTATGTAACCCAAGAAAAGAAATCTAGCTCTGACATTCTTTTGTTTTGGTGTTGTTAAGTGTGATATATAACTAAGAACTTCGGAAATTGTGGGATAAAAAGAACAAATCATTTGATTTCACTCCAGAAGGAATGGAAATTATTGACCCATTTGAATGTGAAACTAAATGAATCTTGAACCACTGGCAAGGCAGTACTGGTATTTTAATTCATAATTAGGGACTATGGTGAGGGTGACAGTAATAGGGGAGGTGAAGATAACTATTTTATGGTTTCACATAAAGGCCCCATAAGCTTTTGATTGTTCTCTACTTTCTTAACCAGGACTCTGACCCTATACTTAGTTTTGTAAATTTATATTTAGAACAAGAGTGGGTTGCTGTGGTATAACACTGGGTCCTCCTGATGAAAACATGTTATTATTGTCATGATGTTTCCTATACATAATATTCTACAGGGCTTCATCACGAATAATGAGATGGCTCTAGAGGAACTTTTTGGTGATGAGGAAAATTCGCGCAAAGCTGTTGCATGCTTGAATGTGGTGGCTACCCGCATTGCTACAGTTTTTGCTTCATTACGGGTACATACATGTTATTTCTGAATTTGATTGATAATATATTGAAAATTTTCTGATGCAGGTTTATGTTTTTAATATTATCAGGAATTTCCTTGTGTGCGTTACCGTGCAGCCAAGTCCCTTGATGCAAATACAATGACAACTTTCCGTGATTTAATTCCTACAAAGCTTGCTGCTGGTGTCTGGGACTGTCTTATGAAATATAAATCACTTCCAAACTTCCCTAAGACAGAAACATGCGAGTTGCTTATCCTTGACAGATCTGTAGATCAGGTTTTTAGGTGCATGTGTTTGTTATGAATTATAGTTTGTTTACTGCATAAATTGGCTCTATTATTTATGATGAATAGGCGTGCTTTGAATTTCTAGATTGCTCCCATCATACATGAATGGACATATGATGCCATGTGCCATGATTTACTGAATCTGGAAGGAAATAAATATGTGCATGAGGTAAGTTCTACAATTTTAGCTCTTATAAATGTTTTCCAATAATCTGCAGTCTCTATTGGATACTGTACATCAATGGATTGTATTGTGCAGGTTCCCGGCAAAACCGGCAGTCTGCCTGAGAAAAAAGAGGTTCTTTTGGAGGATCATGACCCTGTCTGGCTTGAGCTTCGACATGCCCATATAGCAGATGTATTTCTCACATTTAAACTTTCTTTCTTTCATATATGGCAAGATATAAATTTAGTCATAGTAATGTGTTTTGAACCAACGATCTTCTCAGGCTAGTGAGCGGTTACATGAGAAGATGACCAGCTTCATTTCAAAGAATAAAGCAGCACAAATGCAACAGGGTTCAAGGTTGTTTTACATTTTTCTTATTAAGTAGTTTGGCATCATTAAAAGTGAATGTGTTTTGTATGTGATCGCATAATAGTTATAGCAAAACAACGTTGTCAGTTAATGTAATTTATATTGTTTAGATAGGGTATCGACATGAAATTGTTGATTTCAATTGTATAACATCTCGTGAAAGTACAGGATAGTAATTGGTCTTTGTAATAGAACTCAATAAGTTGGACCTGTGCACTGGAGATGGTAAATCTTAGGTTGTACTCCTTCCATGACATAATAACTGTCGCTTTTTTTACGGGAAAATCCATAATTGTAATACCCTGTCAAGAAGTCAAAGCTTTGGGGGAAATATTCCCACCTATGCTTTCTATTTAAGTGGCATCTCAGTGAAACTTGTGCCCACAATTTAAAACTACCAATAGCGCTATGAAAATTTATTTTATTTGTTCCTCCTCTAGAAGTCATATCATTTGGAACAAAGTATTCATTTTGAGACAGATGGAGTCGTTTTTCCTAGTCCTTTGTATTCCTGCATTGCTTGGGTTTACCACCTCCCCCCCCCCCCTTCTTTTTTTATAGTATATATAGAGAGAATGAACAAATTAAAGAATGTGGACGGGTGTGGTCCTTGTATCTTTATTTGATTGTAACTGTAACAGACTTAAGTGAAGATTAATGACTTATTGTTAGCAATGGATAACCTGCAATTTCAGCCCCTGTTAATTCGCTGGTGACAATGTTATTTTTCCTAATGGACGCTGTGAACGCTTATATATATATATGCTTGGTATCTAGATGCTACTTTGATTTTTATCTATGTATATTTTAGTTTGTTGTATTTCCTCCCTCTTTATCTTTTGACAATCAAATTCATGAGCAGTTAAACTTTTGGCTGTGTTTCCATGACTCAAACAAAGCTGTGGTAGTATAAGTTATGTATTTTGTCATGTATTCAACATGTGAGTGTATGGAGTCTATTATAATGACTTTCATGATAACTTTTTTCACCTTAGAGCTTGCACTTTATGTAGGGGTGGAGGTGAACTATCTACACGGGAATTGCAGAAGATGGTTCAAGCATTACCACAGTATAGTGAACAAATTGACAAGCTCTCCCTCCATGTAGAGGTTAGTATCTTGTTCATGTGAAGCATTTTCCCCATAATGGTAGGCAATTTTTAAACTCTGGGAAAAGGGTTGATCTCAACCATCCAACGTGAGGAAGAGGCATGGCCTACCTTGTTCTATACTTCGTGAAGTCTTGAGACTAGGCCTTCTAGGAGTATCTTCTACACTAGTTTTGTGGCTTCTGTGATATTTGCCTAGGTATTATACATTGAAAATGACCCATTTTCTTTTTCAATATCGATGAATTGGCTACACATCCTTTTTCATTTTCTCTCCTTGAACCATGTTTATTGTCTGGTCTTCCTGAATGGTGCTCTGGAGTCGGGATTGAGAAGTCGCTCCTTTGACTGTCACCAGGTGCAACCATTGCAGATGCTTTTGTCATTTTTTCTTCCCATCGTGTCACCTTTTGATTTATTAAGATTGCTATCCTGTGCTAACATTCATTTATCTTGGAATTCTCTACTTTAATTTCTTCTATTGGTATAGTAGAATGTATGGTTTCTGGTATGTAGTACAGTTCCCTTTTTATACTAGAGGTTATTTATCACCTTCTACAATCTTTGGACATAGCTGTCTACTTTAATTTCTTCTATTGGTATAGTAGAATGTATGGTTTCTGGTTTGTAGTACAGTTCCCTTTTTATACTAGAGGTTATTTATCAGCTTCTACAATCTTTAGACATAGCTGTCACTGGTTCTAAACTAGGACAAATCTGTGCCACGTATTGTTGGTTAAACATATACCCTCAGGTGTCAATGTACATTGTGAAGAAATTTCTGGATGTTGCTTGGCCAGCTCATCCAGTTCCATTTTTGAAGGTGTTTGTGCCAATCCTCGAACCATACTTCTTGTGACTATAAATAAACTATTTTTTTGTATCATTTTCTCAAACCTTTTATTTAGTCATTCATTCCCTTACTCAATAGTACTTCTAATTGGTACCCTTTTCTTGCAAAAACCTCTCCTGTCATGATTTTGTTATGAACCTTTTTAACAATGACAAATCCACGGGGCTCTCATTGTAGCAAGTAATGACACTTCATTTGATCATCCTCATTGGTGATAGGTCTTTTTAATTAGGCTGGTTTCATAAGGGGTGCAGGAGCAATCTTTCTTTATTAAATTAGCCAGTTAGCCAATCTCATGGAACAGGGACCAAATCTACATTTAGGGAATGTAGCTTTACAATCTTGTGGAACAATTGTCAAAGCTCTGTGTGCATGTGGCTGTGCATGTCTTATCAAATAAAAGTCTCATGATGTCCCTGCACAGGCATTTGAATGTCTTAGGAAGGGCAAAAAAAAAAAACCTGAACTTTAACAGCTACATAGCGCATTAGATAGAGAAGACCCAAGTGGCAATATGGGATTATACTTCTCACAATTGCATTATATTAGGTGGCCTTTAAAGGAATTGGCTCTAATCATGATGAAAATAGTGGATTTTATGGGTAAAATGCATAGTTGAAGTGACTAGTAATGGGCCAACTGGAACTATTTAGAAGCCTATTTTAGGAATTAAAATACTTTTCCCTTAGCTGGATTTCAATGAAAGCATCTGGCTTTAAGTATGGTGAGTCTTAAACGGTAACTTCGTGTGCCCAAAAGCAGTCAATTTTTGCCTGACCCAATCTTTTCTATTCTTTGAGCTTCAATTTTCCCTGGACCAATGGAGGCACAAACACTACTAGCTTAAATTTGGTTAGACATTATTGTCCATTCCCGAAAGTGGAGGAGGAATTCATTCAAATTTTTAAGTAAATGTATATCCAATGATTCAAATGTTTTTCTTGGGCTGACTTTCGAATACTGGGGCCATGGCTTTATGTAGATTTGGTTATATTATCCAGATTGCAGGAAAAATTAACAGAACTATCAAAGAATCTGAGCTTCGAGAACTCGGGCAGCTGGAGCAGGATCTAGTTTTTGGAGATGCTGGAATGAAAGATGTAATCAAATTCTTGACCACAAAAGAGGTATGCAATTGTAGAGACTAAATGGTCGTAAATCACTTTTTATCAATATGTTTTTTAGACTAGAACTACTACTTTGTTGCAGGATACAACTCGGGAAAATAAGTTGCGCTTGTTGATGATTTTAGCAGCCATTTATCCTGATAAATGTGAGGGTGAGAAGGGCCTCAACTTAATGAAGGTTGGTCTGGTCATCATTTTATTGGCAAGTTTGGTGATGTTTCATATTCATACCTGTTTTAATTTCATAGTTTACCCTTCTTTCAGCTAGCGAAGTTACCACCGGAGGACATGAATGCTGTTCATAATATGAGGTTACTGGGGGGATCATCAGATGCCAAGAAAAGTTCAACTGGAGCTTTCTCTTTGAAGTTTGATATGCACAAGGTAACTGCATTATGTTAGTTATGAATGGAGCTTGATGGGTTATTTATCTCTAAAATAAACTATTCAACTTTCAGAAGAAGCGTGCAGCTAGGAAAGAGCGTACTGGTGAAGAAGAAACATGGCAGCTGTCACGCTTTTATCCTATGATTGAGGTAAATAAAGACTCAGGTCATTTCCTTTTAGGTCATTGTACATATATTATACAATTATATGAGATATCTCATACTTGGAGTACCTTTGTCGCCTAGTTTTGGTTTATGGCCATGTTTCCAATTTGCTTGTGCAATTTTGTTTCCCAGTGGAACTGAGCCTGTGACCTCGGCCACAGTCATTTACTGATAACTGTACTATTTCGTTTGATTTGGTTCTATTCACTAGTCAGTGTTTCCTTGCAGTGTTTCCAATGCATTAAGCCTTTCTCCTCTTTTTGTTCTTGTAATGTTTCTGTTTCTGTCGCTGACAGAACGGAATTTTATTAGCTGTGAGGGCTACTTAAATAGTTATGTGGTTGAAGCTTCTCAACTGCCAAATTCACATCAGAAATTGCCGACATGAACATAAACAAATCTTGAATTGCATATAGAAACAAAAATAACCACTATAGAAAAGGTCAGAAATAAATTGGTGTTATGAGCCATTGGTGCCACTGCAATCTGAAGCTTCTAATATGTTTCCACTTTGGGGGCAACGCATAATGCTCTTAATTGGTTGCTTTGGGCCTATTTGATAACCGTGGTGTTGGAACTTTGTAATGACAGTCAATTGGTTAGAGGCATCCCCCATTAAATATGGAAGTTTTAAGCTGAAAAAAGAATGAGATATTTAAGCTTGTTTTATGCTTGATTAATTACATCTTCTAGATTCTAGACATTAGGTTGTGTTTTTTGGCATCTCTGTTCCATACTTATCGTGTACTAGGGTTGTATTACCTTTTTGTGCTTTTCTAATGAATTACTTTGTCAAGTGAGAAGAAAATATCTTCGCTAACAGTTTGAATATCTGTAATTGTAATTAAAAGTTACAAGGACTAGTCACTGATTTGTTTTCGGATTGAAGCAGAGCATTTTTCTCCTTGTAGGCTTGCTCACTTGAAACGAAAATGCCAAGCAAGTGCATGAACCCTCCATTGTTATTGATAAATAGTTAAGTAAACAAGCATATTTGCTGATATTCATGTGTCTTAAACATAGTTTGCTACTAGGATTATCTCGGCTACCCACTGACTGCTTGAAGATTCCTGTGATACAATAAAGGACCTCTGGGAGGAAAATGCCAAACCTCGTTGACTAATATCCAGTTGACATCTTCATATCGTGTTAGATCTAATCATCCTGTAACTTTGTGCCCATCGTTTAAGCTAATGGAGTGTGACCCATATTCTTTGACATCTTTCAGGAACTTGTTGAAAAACTTAGCAAGGGTGAATTGCCAAAAGATGAATATCCCTGTTTGAATGACCCAAGTCAAACTTTTCATGGGACATCTGACACTGCTGCAATTAATCATGCTCCAGCTGCTCATTCAATGAGATCAAAGCGGACACATACATGGGCTCGGCCTCGGAACTCTGATGATGGGTATTCAAGGTGCTATTGTCATTCTTCCCTCGCATGGATCTGAGTAGGCTATTAAACTCAAAAACTGTCTGCACTAACCGAGTCCTTTTGTTTTGATTCTATTTAATTCGCATTGGTTTTGTTTGGTACGTTGCTTGTTTACCCGAAAGTAATACCTTGTGCGCTTATATCTGAGGAAACAGACAATGGACGCTTTGTTGAGATGTAAACCATTTCCAGGTGAAGAGTGTGCCCCCTCCCCACCTCTCACCCTTCCTCCTTGTGCCTCTCTCCTCTGTGCTGTCGCTATTGCCTCTTCCTCCCCCCTCTATGCTATAACCATGACACCCACTCTCCCCCTTCAGACTCTCTTGCTGCCACTACCACTACCACTTCCCTTCTCTAACCCACTCCTTTTTGCTGCCACCATAACCTCCCTTAATCCTCCACTCTGCTGCCACCACCACCAGGACTAATCCTTTCTGCTGCGCTGCCACCATCATCTCTCTCTGCACCCCCTGCTTCTCTGCTCCATAAGCTTTCCTCCCCCTCCCTTCTCACCGCATTTCGTATGACCGTTGCCACCCTGTCCGTTACCACCTCCCTACTATTTGTAGATTTTTGTTAGTTTAAACATAAAGACTTTTGGGGCAACCAAAGACTATAAAACTATTTTCAAAGTTTCAAGCAAATAACGGGAAAGATATCAGTTTTCCCTAGCTCTGTTGAAGGACGTTTTTTTTTCAGTTCTACTATGCAACGAACTTCAAGAGGTTTTTTTTCTTCTCCACTATCATTTTGTACCCCATACTTATATTCATTTTTCCTTCTGGTCTTTTCAGTGATTCAATACTCAGGCATGCATCCAGTGACTTTAAGAAGATGGGCCAGCGGATATTTGTATTTATCATTGGTGGAGCTACTAGATCTGAGGTATGACATTTTTATATCCGTTTTATAGAGCTATGGTTACTCCCTCTCTGGCTTCTTGGTACTCATAGAAATATACTCATCCTCAGCTCAGGGTTTGCCACAAGCTTACAACTAAGTTGAAGAGGGAAGTTGTTCTGGGCTCAACAAGCATTGATGATCCTGCACAATTTATTACGGTGATTAATCTAAATTCCAAATTTGATTTAACAACTCCATGATTCCTTCCCCTACCACCCAGAGCTTAAAATAAAGTAGTGTTGGATTTGCAGAAATTGAAGATGTTGTCAGCACAAGAACTCTCAATAGAGGATCTACAGATCTAAACACGGGTGGTTTAGGAGGCCTGGAATGTGCTTCACTCTGGCCCCCAATGCAATTTGTAATCATAGACACATCATTTAATTAAATCCATTTTGTAACATTCGGGTTTAAACCTTTTACCTTCTGGTTGTAGTAGTGCGCTGTACCTGGGATTTTTTTCAGATGAGCATCCATCCTTAGCCGAGGTTCTTGCCTCTCGGCTTTGTAGCGTAATTGACGCGGTGGAGCCATCACATTTGTGTATAATAGTCACTAATCATCGTAAAGAACTTATTGAATTTTGTCCATATAAGGCCATTGGATAAATCTAGAACAGTCTTTAACAGTTCACTGCGTCCTGCACTAGAAGCGGTATTCCTTTCTATGCTGCATGCTGAAAGAGTGGGGTTTCAAGCAAATATCTCTCAAGAAAGTAGAGTTGAGAAAAAAGAGAAGTCGATGTTTCCATTATTAATTGGTTTTTTTACATAATGCAAGTGTATACCAAAGTTGGAACTTGTACGGGTATTGGCATTCACAGTTGCCGCAGATTTCCTATCTTGAGTTTTCTGTTGTTAAAAGGTGGAATTCCAATCAGTTTGCGGAAGACATAAAGATGATGCTCTGGCAAAATTGAACTTCCGGGAGAGTTAGCGTATCTAGGAATCTGAATTGGCTTCAAATAAATCGTGGACGAGGGGAATGTGGGAACCGTGTAAGGCTTAGACTTCACTTGGATTGCCTTGCGGCATAAATCAATCAAAATAATTTTTTACCGCCTTGGAACTTGGAAGATAATCTAATGCCTACCGGGTACAACAGAGAGCCAACATGGATGCAAATCAGGAAGAAGCTTGTAGAGTTTTGGTTAATACTTTTTTTTCTTGGTCAAGTTTCCCAAGGAAACCGAGATAAGTACAGGCCAAGTAGCAAAAAATAGAGCTACAGATCACACTGAGTAATACAAAGGGGGATTCTCTCGAGTGGGATGGGGCCCAAAATGAGCTCCTCAGCTGCCCACTTTGCCTACTATCCAAACTACGCGCCTGGATCATGAATATACTAGTCCAAAATTACAACAGAACCTCTTCGTCATAGTCCAAAATTACTGTATATATAGAAGCTAGGAGCCTAGGACCTAAACTTCTAGGTGCGGAGTTCCTTTGCCTTCTGACTCAGCAGGCTTTCTGCTTTTCTCTTCTTTATTTCACCCGCTAGCCTTTTAACGTAAGCGACGTAGCCATCGACATCAAATTTCCTTTTGCATCCTGCATAATTCATGTAGCGTATTTTCCCAAAGATTGGTCGCTCTTTCCAACCCTGAAATTCCAACAAGGATTAAAAAAAAATACGGCTCAGGACCATGTAAGAGAAAGATCTTCAGTGCCCAATGAACAATCTGATCTCATTTGACCGTAGGATCTTATGTCAATACATCTACATCCAATTCAGAAATATATGGCAAGAGGGATGTGTTGATTTTCCCTACTAGGGAAAGAGTAACTTGTTAACAAATTAAGTGTAACAAAGAATCACACGTATCTATATCCATAGGTCCTTTTCTTTTCTTCCGCCTCTATCCATAGATATTACTCCTAATTCCTTCTAACATAAAACAAACAAGTCAACCTGTACCTGATCGTGCACACCACATATCGACCACATGCAACCAACATAGCCATTTGGATCCCTGCCATCGATTTCATACTGCAACCGAAGTATAAAGAAAACTGGGTAAGTCATCGGTAAGGTACGAAACTCAGCCGAAGCACCTAGATATGTGAGGAAATTACCTTGTCATTAAGATATATCGTTCTTTTAAGTGCTTCTTCAGGTCCACTTGTCCACTCAAGAATCTTTTTTGCCCAATACATCCTGCACAAGTAATGGCATATGGAAAAAAGAGAAGAGTTGAACATAAATGTCAGTGAAACTGTGGAAGTACTACTAGACTTAACATCCAAAGACATTGCAATCCGTATCCTCTAGCAAAATTAGCGCTTCAACCTCCTAAATGAAGCAAATCTCACTCAAATATTGATCAGCTACACAATACTCATGACATAACATTACCACCAAAATGAAACCAGTGCCTGGATTCAAAATCAAGAATTAAAGAATTGTAACGATCAATATTAGTGATGCAAGGATCGCTGTTATAAAAAGCGATTGAGAAACCCCAACTAAAATACAAATGATGACAAAGAAAACAAAGTAAAAAAATCTGACACCGCTTCTAATCTTCAGAGGTGATATAATGGAATCATGGAGAATATTTCGAAAATTACAACCATATCTATGTATTGAGAAGCACGAAGGATAGAAATTCAATTTAGGAGGGGTTCTCTGCCTGCTTTCCACAAGAGAAGTCTTTCTTGAAAGCATATAGGCCACTAAAGTTGCAAGCAACATGAATCTCCATAACAGGGGACAAAAGCAGTACACGAGGAAGTCACTTGCCGCATAAAACCGTGCATCTTCCCATAGTAAACCATCTCCAACTGGGAAGCATTCCAGAGCTGGAAATTAGAGGCCATAGAGACCGTTAAAACAATGGTATCCCAGCGATATAAACATCAAAGAATAAACTATGAGACATTGGTTCTTGTGATATATTGTTCATATTCGAAGTTATCAAAAAAAAAAACCAGCTTACAGGATCAGCTGTTTGTGCCTTTTCCAACTGCTCCATGCTGAAAATCCCTTAGTAACTTAAAAATTAGAGAAACTTAAGCACGGAATCAGCCCAAACCAATTAAAGCAAAGAAAACCTGACTCACGTGTAAACATGTTCTCTCTTATCAGAAGCATGGTCCATCAAGGTCTTTCGTGCCCATTCCCACGCTCCTTGTAGTGTATCATAATGATGCTGGTAGAAGCAGAAGTTATCAGCAAGTTCTCTGCGCACGATTAACTCCTCCAGGAACACGTCAACTGCCTTCAGAATAGCAGGTAGAAGAAAGATAAAACAATCATTAAAACCATAAACCACTGGACAAAAAAGCAATATATATTTAAATTAAAATGTGACAGCAAACTGCAACCAAGTGCGGATGCAACATATGTTAGATCCGAGTAGGCGGGTCAATTAGTCCCCATAGCTGCAAAATACGAAAAAGCTAACCCATGAAGCTGAGATTTCACAGAAAAAACCTGAGGACAAAGTTTCCTGACTCTACTAGCCTCTAAAGCACATCGCTGTGCAGATATCTGCCCAAAATGCAAGTATGGAGAGAGACCAGAAAGTGCACTAGGTTTCAATGGGTTGTTCCTATCTGCCGAATAACCTTTAAGCCTTTTAGTCAAGAACCCATTTTTACTCCCCATCAACACTTCCATTGCTATCTTCTCGCCTGGTTCACACCACTCAATTTCTGGAACTTCCGCTCCTTTCCTAACATTTCCAAACCATCATATCAATACCACATCACAACAATAGAAACTTAACTTGATCAAAATAGAGCATCTAACCTTAAAACATCAGCAATGAGGCCATCCCAATCAGTCACGGGACTTGCGGCAGCCCATTTCCTACTCGGAGGTTGCAAGGAAGGAAAATCAATGAGGTACTCTGGAAGCCTTTTGTTTATCTTTCCCCTTATAGTTTTGGCGCTATACTCCAGCTTCTCTGATGCCACCCAAATAGGTACTACATTGTGGGCATCAACTTCATGAACGGTAACAGAATCACATAATCTCTTGAAAATTTCCTCTTTGCATCTCCTAACTTCACGTAAGGGAGAGAAGTCTATAACTAAAAGTGAAGCACCGCACTCTCTCAAAAAGTCTGGTATAGTCTCTTCAGCTTTTCCCTAAATATTAATCGACAAACTATGAGCTTTGCAATATATTACTTCATTTAGTTTCCAAGATAATGCAGGAAAACGCGGAGTTACCAAAGATTGTGGAATTCCAAAAAAAAAAAAAGCTATAAGAATGAACTTACGTTAAATCATTATCTCAAGCAGCATTACGTTCTCATTTCGTTTCCATCCTACTTTCTCGGAAATCGGAATCAAACAACACTTCGACATAAAAGACGATACTGACATTGCAAATGTACAAATTCGACTTGCCTGAAACAAGAAGAAAGGGATTTGGAGGATCTCTTCGACATCTTCCTGCAGTTGTTTCAAACCCCTCAGCATAAACCCCAGTTGCCGAGCTTTCGCGCCCAAAAACTGATCGAACAGATTAAACGCAACGGCCACCGGTGCATTGGCCTTGTTACCCTGATCAACGGCATGGATCAACGCCCAGTTATCTCTAATGCGTTGGTCCCTGAACATCCAGTAGACAACAGGCCCAACCTCCCTGTCCAACGGCCGTGATCGTTCCTTCAGAACCCGGATTCGGCTGGATTGTACGGACGTCGTGTTGTCCGAGGGAGCAGATGCAGAGGCCATGGGCGAGAAGATGGGGAAGACAAACGGAACGTGAAGATGTTTACTAAAGTTCGCCGAGGGCGTAGCGAAATGTGGGGGATGGCGTTGGCAGAGGATTGTGCGCGCCACCGTGCTCACGTTGCGAGAGTTGGGGGGCGATGGCGACACAAAAAAAAAAAGAGGGAAGATCAACAGTTAAAACTTGTGGATTTGAAAGGATAGACGTGGCGGAAAATAAACATCGAAACGTGGCGTACGAACGTTTACGAAATTTTTGGGCCTGACTCTTCAATGGTTGGTGGCTCATTAATGATATACGGAGGAATCCAGCCCAATATACAACTTTCTCTAGAAGCCAGCGCAATGTCTTCTCTCCAGCTGTGTATCCAATCAGGTGGCCTTTGCCCCGAGGGGCGCAGCCTGCAGGTTGGCGGGCAGGTCATCCAACAAGTGTTGACGATCCGAGTACCCTTTTTTGTTTTTTGCTAAGTGCTTGAGCGTGGATTCAAGTCCCACATCGCACATCTATTAGAAAAGTAATTAACTATCAATCACACACGTTGTGGTGCCAATGTATATAACACCGCTTACTAAAAACTAGCTAGGAGTAGCCTTAACCCGCTACCCTCGTAGACTCGTAGTTAAGGCTTTTAGGAGGATGCGTTTGCAAATTTGGAGTGAAATATTTAAAGAATGTCATGAAAATTAAGAAAATTATTGAATTAGGTGAGAAAGTAGTGAATAGAATAAAATTTTATAAAAATTAGTGTAAAAGTGAGAAAAAATAAATAGAATTTTATTAGAGTTAGTAAAAAATAGTAAAGAAAAAGATGACGTGGAGGAAAGAAATTATTTTAAAGTTATTTTATTTGATAAAAATTTTGAGTAAACTAAAATTTTAGAATAGTGAAAAATTTTAAGGTAATTTGCTCATGCAAACGCACCCTGTAGTGTCCCACCAACTTGTTTCCTCGTGTTTTTTGTTCTCCCCAGTTTTACCCGTTTGGCTCTTATGTTAAACTTTGTGAGTTGGGAAGAATATATCAGGATAGAGGTAGGAAAGATTTTAATTCACACAAAAAAAAAAGAATATATAAATAGGCTTGACAATTTCTTTTCCTGTGCAAGTAGGTGTGACTGACTGACTGTGATCATCAGTGCGAATTGCATAACAAGCTATATGAAAGGTTGCTGAAGTTACCATGCATTCACCGGCAGAGGCAGGGGGGCGAACCGGGGCCACTGCCCCGGTTCGCTCCCTAAAACAACAAATTTTTACACCTAACTTTTTTTTTTTCAACTAAATTATTTTTTTACCATTTTTTTGCCCCCCCATTAATCAGCTTCCTGCCTCCGCTTATGCATGCATTGGTTGTAATTAATTAATTTGTTATATCAGATATCAATATCACTTGGAGCATATATATGTCTCTTATTGAAGCCCCCACACCTCCCGAAGGAGAATTCAGAGTAGTGCTGCTTGCCGCTTTAGAGACCGCTCCCAAGATATAGACTGTAATTGCACTGAGGAATAATGCCTTCGTTGATGAAATGGAAATGGGGAAATGCGTATTGGCTTGTACAGAGAAGAGCTTAATTACCAAGTATGATGGGAAGGGAGAGTGCAATGTTTTCATATCGTATCTGCATGCTAAACTTTCACAATGGTGAAGCTAGCAGCATATTTTGTACATAAGCTAATCCTTTTCTTCTTCTTCTTCTTTTTTTCTGTGAGTTTGCACATAAGCTAACGTACTCTCTCCCGATTGAGATGTTTCTTCTGGGTGGGGAAGGGAGTGGTCATTCTTATGGATGAACATTCAGTGAGTTCTGGTGTTTGAGGACAAACTACAAAGGTATTTTGTTGTGGCATAGCCGCACAGTGCACTTGCTCTATATGTTGAGGTGTTGTTGCACCCGGAATGCATAACTCGTCTTTGCCATTGTGGATGGCTTATGGGGACTTAGGCTTTCCCTTCTGAACAGGTTTTGTTCCTTGTTGAATTGCAACTGAAGCAGTTCAATTTTTGTGACCCCCCATTACGATGTACCTCTAGGCTCTACCTGTTCTGCATGCTTTTCCAAATGCAGGGTGAATGGTCAAGCCCTTGACTTTCGATTTGAAGTTCTACCGTCGCAAGGCATTTAGTTGAAGATACCAGATAGGAGATTCTCTGCAGTGTAAAAGTTTGATGGAGGAAGTTGGGGTTCCACCCCACTCATTGATTTAATCGAGAAAAAAAGTTGATGGTCGACTGCGGGAGGACAGAAATTTCCATCGTCTTCTTTTGCACCTTTCTTCGCTTCAAAGACAAGGGAGAGTTTTGTTGGCCTCTTTAGGTACGATGACTAATCGATTTATTGAAGACTTTTTCACCCTCGTAAACACATTTTCTGATGTCACGGACTTGGAAAACCACAATGCAGAACCAATGTGCGTGCTCCGCGCGGCTTACCAGCAGAACCATGTTGCCTTTTACCATTTCGTGCGACTCTTTAAAGCTTTGTCTCATCCTCTTAGTAAATTCCCTTCACATTGGTGACGTTTGTTTCCCAATAAATTCGTGGTATGAAAATTTTCATCAAAACAAACATACTCCAATATTTTTAATTTTTACACGTACACACTTTACTTTTCACAAACCCTAATAAATCTCAATAAAGTAAAGATTCCCAAAATTTCAAAAATATTCTTCAAAATTTTGATAAACAAACATATCCATTATCTTTCATATTAACCTGTGTCAGCAGTCAGAAATCGAACCACAGTAACTTTCTTTATCATTGACATTTGTTTCTATGATTTCTCCATCCAAATGTGGATGTATATATAGCTAAACTATGCTTATACTTGCAAAAATACTTCTTGACCACAATGCTTTATTGAATGACAAGCAAAGAATTTCACATATTTTTACTCATCATATATATATTTTGGTGACGACAAGAAATCTATCCTAAAAATTCTATCGATGTGAAATTCACCTAACAGTAATCGGTGCAGTCTCTCAAGCTACACAAGTAAAGTAAGTCCGACTTTAATGTGAGAGTGGTCCCAAATAATAAATAATTATTTGTATTAATTTGAAGAGAAAACTTTTAAAAAATTGAATAGAAAACTTCAAGTGGAGCACACTCTTAAACTCTAAATCCTAATATCACTTGGAGCATATATATGTCTCTTATTGAAGCCCCCACACCTCCCGAAGGAGAATTAGGAGTAGTGCTGCTTGCCGCTTTAGAGACAGCTCCCAAGATATAGACTGTAATTGCACTTTGGAATAATGTCTTCGTTGATGAAATGGAAATGGGGAAATGCGTATTGGCTTGTACAGAGAAGATCCACTACAAGAATTATGGTCTTTAGCGACAAATTCTTTTGCAACAAAACCAATTTCGTAGCTAAAAACCTTTTTTAGCTACAAAAACCTTATTTCGTTGCTAAAATGTTTTTTGTTGCAACGGATATAAAATTTTGTCACTACAAGATAGCTTTAGCGACAACTTTATCAACGACAAACCGAATGTTGTCGCTAAAAAGAAGTTTTTTGAGACGGAAATAGTATTTTGTCGCTAAACACTTGAGACACAAGCTTTTAGCAACCACCCCGAGCTGCCTTTAGGGACAAAATACTATTTTTTCTTCTCTTATTTCCCAAGTCAAGTGTAAATAATCCCCTTTGTCATCTCCCTCGATAACGCTATCTCCATCCTCCTTCTCAATCGATTTCACTCTGCCTCTCCTTCAAACCCTAAATGGCTAACTCCCTCTTTCGATTTCACTCCGGACGAGAAAAGGACTATAGAAAAAGTTAGCGTTCTTTCTGGAGGAGCAACTGCTCCTCTTTCTAGGATCTTCATTCCTAGGCACTTGACACCCCTTTCACAGTGTGCTTCCTGGGTCGACCGAAGGAGCTTCAACTACTCCCTCCCCTTCGAGCCTCTCGTGCTCCTTTCTCCCTGACTCCTTCATCTTGCTATTCGCGGGAAGAAGGTACGAGGGTTTCGACTTCTCGATTTCGAAGAGAATGGTCTTCTATGGGTTTATTTTTGCAAACGGTAGATTTCTGTGGGTTTGATTTCTATAGATTTCTGTGGGTCTCGTTCTTTTCAATGCATCGGTTTCAGATTCAGATATCATTGTCTCTCTATCTCTACCGAAAAGGGAAACTTTAGATCTGGGAATTTAGCTCTATAGATTCGGTCATTTCCCAGTGAGGAATTGTTTTGTGTCCGCTGAATTGGTTGCGATTCTAGCTTTGTCTTGTTTGGATTCGATTTTCCTGATATTTTAAGGCCATCTGTTTGTTTTTCTTCTTGCTATTTACTGTTGAGCATCTATGGTATCCATGGATTTCTGATGTGCAAATGACGGTATTACTCTGATGAGCTATTTGATTCATATTACGTATGAGATTTGTGCCAGCGTTGAATGTGGGCTAGATTTGATCTTTTAAAATTCGTTGGTTACGGGTTTGGTCTTGGAGCTGGTCCAACATTGAAGATTCATGACTTAGTTTGTAAAGAATGCCAATGATAATGGTCATTGCATGGGTGCGTTTATTATTCCTTTGTATGAATTGGATTTGATATGCTAGTGTTGAGCTTATTGCTGGTTGTGTGGCTGCTAGGGTGAATTTATCGTTAGGCTGCCATGGTGTCTGACATTGGGTCCATTTCTGCATTTCGCCCAACCAGGGTTCCATGTCTATCCCCACTTGACTCTCAGTTGTCTGATCTTCATGAAGTAAATCCTTAGAAATTTGTCTTAGCCAGGTGATTTTTGTCTTAGCCATTTGAATCTGTTCTCGTGCATTGATAATGTTATAATTGTTGATTGCGTTTCTGCTATGTTGCTGGGGAGAAAGAGAGGGGGGAGGGGGGCGATTAATTTGTACTGATTGTGTTTCTGCTATGTTGCTTTTCAGATTTCCTTTACGTTGTCAGCTAGACCAATTGTAAGTGATATATCGATTTATTGTTTGCAAAGATGAGCGTAGTTGGTTTTGATTTTGGCAATAAGAGCGACATAGTAGCTGTTGCAAGGCAGAGAGGGATTGATGTTGTGCTCAACGATGAGTCCAAGCGTGAGACTCCATTGAAAAAAACGAGACCCACAGCAAGCAGAGTGGAATAATATGGAAGGGTGGCCAACAAAGTATTATTCTATACAGTTTTTATTTTAGTTTCATTGAGGTAACTCTTATGTAAAATTGGGTTCTAGTTATTGTAAAAGTATTTTTAGAGGATACAATAAGTGTTATATATTCAATTTCTTTACAGATGACAATTATATTGAATACCGGCAATGCTTTTAGTGACACAGCATGTCTAAAAGTGCAGATGGACTTCCAGCGGCAGTATTTGTGATAACTTGTAGTGAATTTCTTGTAGTGAATGCTTTTAGCGACAATGTGCACATGTCTACTAGAGAATGTAGCTAGATTGTGGTGCCCTTGTTTTCATTACTCGGAATCGTTCAAGGTTCGGTCTTTCGGAGGTGATGGAGCTGGCTTAAGAGACGAAGCAGAGATTTCTAGAGGCCCCCATTTAAGCCAAAACGTTCTTGAGGTAACCCCTCCTTTTTGCCTTATGGTTATCAGTCTTCGTTGGTCCTGTTCGTATAATTTTTTTTGGTGTGGAGGGGGGGAGGGGTTGATTGCTGGGAGAATGTAGGGAGAATCTATGGAGCTACAGTTGCATTCTTGTGTAGTGTGTTCCCTCAATGTACGATGACTACAACCCATTATCCCTAATTTTATTGTCCAGGAAGCGCCATGTAAATTCATTCTTAGGATTTGACAATTTTTTCCTGGTTTTTATTATTTGGGTCTAATGGGTTTCCTAATCGTTATAGTTGCAAATATCATGTTCTGTAGGGTATTTTTGCGTCCATGGGGCAGTTTGTTGATGGACTGAAGTATGGGGCGAAGGAGGGATTGAGCTCATTATTGAAGTTCAAATCTCTCATGGGTTCTGTAATACAATGATGTCTACAAATTTGTGGTTTTAGGTTTTGGAAGGATGTCAAAGCACTGTATAAATTTTGCAGTCTTATGCTATTTTGCTAATCGATATTGATTTCCCATTTGAAACTGAATCTGCATATCTGCTTGTAGAGCGTGACCCCACATTTGTCTCTGGGCGGTGAAGTTTTTTGGGCTGGTCAGCATCGAAAGTCAGGTGTTGGGTATGCTGCTCGTTACAACACAGACAAGATGGTAAGTGGCTTTGTTGCCATTCTTTACCACGCATTCTTTTTTTATGTTGGACTTTCTTCACATTTTATCTTGTAGGATGTTGAGAGCATGATGAAGGTTTCAGATCAACTTTCTCATACACATGCCTCTGGTCCCTTGTGCAGTTTAAAAAAGCCTCAGAGGTCATTTCTGTGCCGCGGAATCTCACAAAATTCAAAGTTGGCTGACGCTGAACATCTTACTCAATTTGTATTTTAATTTACTTGTGCTGGAAACGTGCAGATAGTTATAAAATTACCGATTTGTATTTGTTTGAAAAGGGTATATCCCTTGAATTCGTGTTTGGATATTCCAAGTATATTGATATTTGGCCCCAAAACATTTATAAAGATTGGGCAATTCATTTTGTCAATATTTGTGCATTTTTGCAAGTGTAAAACTCTCAACAAATGGTATTTCGTCACGACTAATAAAAATTAGACCACTAGTTTTGTGATCTCGTCCAAACAGGTTTTGTCAACGAAAAGAAATGGCGACCAAAAACATTTGGTTAGCAAACATAAAGAACGACCACCGATAACATTTTACAGTATCTTCTAATGACGGAAGATTTCATGCCTCCAATGACCAAACGATCGGTCAATATAGTTGCCAATAACGACGAAACTGATTTTGGTGGACAAAAATCTTAAATCACAAGGTTCAGGTGACCATCGTCTAACCACTACAGGTCGTCTCTGGACATCCAAAGCTGACCAAAACTGGACTTTGCCCGACCATTCCACCCGTCATCTTACATGAATTTTGTTGTAGTCTAGAGCTTAATTACCAAGTATGATGGGAAGGGAGAGTGCAATGTTTTCATATAGTATCTGCATGCTAAACTTTCACAATGGTGAAGCTAGCTCCATATTTTGTACATAAGCTAATCCTTTTCTTCTTCTTTTTCTGTGAGTTTGCACATAAGCTAACGTACTCTCCCGATTGAGATGTTTCTTCTGGGTGGGGAAGGGAGTGGTCATTCTTATGGATGAACATTCAGTGAGTTCTGGTGTTTGAGGACAAAGGTATTTTGTTGTGGCATAGCCGCACAGTGAACTTGCCCTATATGTTGAGGTGTTGTTGCACCTGGAATGCATAACTCGTACGTCTTTGCCCTTGTGGATGGCTTATGGGGACTTAGGCTTTCCTTTCTGAACAGATTTTGTTCCTTGTTGAATTGCAACTGAAGCAGTTCAATTTTTGTGACCCCCCATTACGATGTACCTCTAGGCTCTACCTGTTCTGCATGCTTTTCCAAATGCAGGGTGAATGGTCAAGCCCTTGACTTTCGATTTGAAGTTCTACCGTCGCAAGGCATTTAGTTGAAGATACCAGATAGGAGATTCTCTGCAGTGTAAAAGTTTGATGGAGGAAGTTGTTGTTCCAACCCTCTCATTGATTTAATCGAGAAAAAAAGTTGATGGTCGACTGCGGGAGGACAGAAATTTCCATCGTCTTCTTTTGCACCTTTCTTCGCTTCAAAGACGAGAGAGTTTTGTTGGCCTCTTTAGTTAAGATGACTAATCGATTTAGTTGAAGACTTTTCAACACATTTTCTGATGTCACGGACTTGGAAAACCACAATGCAGAACCAATGTGCGTGCTGCGCGCGGCTTACCAGCAGAACCTTGTTGCCTTTTTTCCATTTCGTGCGACTCTTTAAAGCTTTGTCTCATCCTCTTAGTAAATTCCCTTCACATTATCTTTCATATTAACCTGTGTCAGCAGTCAGAAATCGAACCACATAACTATCTTTATTATTGACATTTGTTTCTATGATTTCTCGGTCCAAATGTGGACGTATAGCTAAACTATGCTTTTACTTGCAAAAATACTTCTTGACCACAATGCTTTATTGAATGACAAGCAAAGAATTTCACATATTTTTACTCATATATATATATATATATATATATTTTGGAAACGAAAAGAAATCTATCCAAAAAATTATATCGATGTGAAATTCACCTAACAGTAATCGATGCAGTTTCTCAAGCTACGCAAATAAAGTAAGTCAAACTTTACTGTAAGAGTGATCTCAAATAATAAATAATTGTTTGTATTAATTTAAACAGAAAACTTCAAGTGGAGCACACTCTTAAACTCTATATCCTGACTGCCAATACTTCTTATTTACTGATCATATTTGTTTCAACAAAATCTTGGGTGATCAGAATCTATACATTCATAGCACCTTTTTGTCGTGGAGCAGAGGGAAAGAGTAAGATGGAGGACCGGAGACTCTACTTTCTGTCAAGGTGGCGATCATGTCGAATCCTCTAGTATCTAGGGCACTCAAAAGGAAAGGGGACAGACAGGTCTAGGGGTGGGCAAACCGAGTTCGGGTTCAAAATTTTGAACCCGAATCCAACCCGAAAATATCGGGTTTATTTATGAGGAAACCCGAACCCGTATAAACCTAAAATATCGGGTCAAAACGGGTCGGTCCGGGTTGGAAAAAGCGGGTCACGAGTTGAGGTCATTATATTTTCGGGTTCGGATTTAATTTCGGGTTTGTTCATATACCCGAACCCGAAAAATGATTTTTATTCGCATGCAAACCCGAACCCGCCTAAACCCGTCCCGATCGGGTCGGAAAAGGGTCGGGCCGGGTTGGATTGTTGGGTCTCGAGTTTTTTGCCCACCCCTAGACAGGTCCATAGACATTAAAATTTTGGAGGTACTGCCTTTAATCAGATCGAACTAGTAACGCTAATCCTAGCTCCACCTAGGACTCGGTCCTGAGATAATCATACTAAAATTTTATCAAAGCATGAAAATATATATTATCATTTGAAATATTCCTTAATCATATTTCTCCATCCCCATATCTTGTCACGTGCGATGCACCAGTACATGTTCCTTGTAACTGGAGCAATATAGAAACTTAAATTACCATCTAATTATATCAGGCGAGAGCCTAAAAAATGGTTAACTAATCACACGATTTCTTTTCTGCTAAGTAATCCAATAAACTGGTAATACATTCACCTACCAAATCCCATCTTAAGATCCTCTGCAGTCAATAAAGGTACGTACTCTATTTTTTTTTAGTCAATAAAAGGTGTACTTGCTATTCGTTTTGGGCAACTAGCTAGACACCCCCCCCCCTTACTGAAATGACAATTGCCACCTTGCAGTAACAAAATTTAACTAAAGAAAGAGAGGGTTCTTTTGGCTTTTGTGACATCTTGAATCTTGATGAAGGGGAAGGAACCTGTTTGTCAAAATCTGGGAGACCCCAAATCTTTGCCCCGAAATCTTTACTTCAAAATCTTTAATTTAATGGGGGATGATCTACCTTTTGAATAATGCTAATAAAGAATGCACAATCAAATCAAAAGCCCCATATGACTGCAGTTTAAAAGGTCAAGACAGAAAGAAAAATTAATTTAGGCACTTGCCCCCCACCCCAATTAAAGCAGACACATTTTAAAACAGAACCCATTAAGAATACAATGAACCACATTGTCGTGAGCAGTATAAAGGTTCAGTTATGGCTTTAAAGTTTTTTTTTATTTGGAATAATCATGGACCGTTATTGCTGAACCAATCAACTGGAACTGTCTCCTGAGAAATACTGTTTAGTATTACCCCCCAACACACACACTGTTCGACATAGATGTGTTGCACTGCCGTGTAATTATAGCCACCAAGAACATGATTAAAGAAAGTTAATCACTATAATAATCACTGATTAGAGGAAATTAGTGGAAAAGAATGGTCGCAATGATTTCGTTCGTTGTTTGTGAAAGATATGTTCCAACTGAAACTTAATTAATCCGAGAGAAAAAAAAGGGACACAGAAGAGACTAACGGGCTGTTCGGTATACAAATATTCTACAACTAAACATCATTCTTAACATTACATAAAAATAACTAAAACACGCATACCAATAAAATTAACATCACCTAAAAATTCTCAAAACACACAAAATTTTAAAAAAAATTCAAACCGAACAGCATCTAGAGTTCTGGTTTCATGAGAGAGAACCAAAAACAAAAGTGGGCGCTTCAACCACCCCTACAGTATGTCCGTAACCACCCACGTTTTGGTATGAGTGTACTCGGATGAGATCCCAGCTGTTCCCTGTCTGTGATGCCCCGACTTGGCATACGCTGCGGATGCACGTGGGTACTCCCTCCAAATCTTTCGCACGTGGCTAGACTTTATTATCTTCTCATTGGTCGCGCACTATTTTTTTCGGACTGTGCATCTCTTGTTTTATTTTTTTTTTTTTAATTTCAAATTATTTCGTACAAATGGCATATAATGTCTTTATACACGTGGATACTTTTTGGTTGCCATTTTGATAGATTTTACATTTTACATGTCTTAAAATATAAATATTAAAATCATCAAATTAGAACACTTATTAGAATACTTCCTAGTGAGATATTAGCTTTATAATTTGAGAAGGGAAGGTGATTTTTTTCAAAGACAAATACAATTGAGAAAACATTTTTTTTAAGAGTTGCGTGAGGGAGACCAGAGAATATAATTTTTTTTCTGTCCAAATGATAATCCCATCGTATGTTCTTTCTTTTACGCCCGCGATGAATGCCGTACGTTTGAGGTTTGAAGTACTCTTTAGGAGAATATACCAAAATGACATCAGCCGCCCATAAAGTTTTGCGTCATGCGTACGGACGCTCACAAATTAATCCAAGACACGATTCTATTGCTAAACAAAAAAAAAAGACACGATCTTACACAGATCATTCTAGTACGTAATGGACCACGGCACCACGTGGGGCAGTTGTTTTGGTCTTCAGACTTCAGCGACTTTTCTTTCTTGGGTAAACGGACTTAGTCCGTGTTTGTTTGTTGAAATTATTATACATATTTGGTGGCAAGAGTCAAGATCTGGGTGTGGGGATTTGAAATTGGGACATCATACATGACCTTACTCGAAGGAAACTGGTGAATATCTGTGGGTGAACGCTAGGTGACGAATATTGCTTGGATCGGGACACTGTGTAATATCTTAGGTACGGTAGAAAGAGCAATTAGGAGAGAGAGGAAGAGAGGTGTGTGGGTCATAGTCGGAATTCAAACTGTCCAAACAACATCCACATTGTTCGGCAAGGTGGGTCCTGACAGAACCATCCTTTTCTTTTCCTCTCTTTCCTATTGCACATGCAATTTGGGTTACCGAATTACAGGAAATTCCTATCTTATTCCTCGTGTATTTTGTGGCAGCCTGTCAAATGCATGATTATGTTAACCTACTCCCTCTAAATAATCCATGTGTCCAATTATTTCAATTGTGATCATGATTTTTTATGGACCTCACTCTGTACCATTTAATCATCTAATTTTATTTGACCGTTCTTATAATCATAATTACACGAAATCAATCAATTAAAATGTGGCATCATGTCAGCATATAAATCAATTTTAGTATATAAATAACTCATAATTAGACATTATCTGCATTTGACTATTCATGTATTCATCTGCATACAAACACAGAGACCGCGCGTAGGCCAATACACACATATATAGGTTGCACCTAATTCATTCATTTGACTTGAGGGGTGTTTGGTACTAGGCTTAAATGCAGTCATTTAAGAAGAGGTGTAGGATGGTCAATAATTTTTTCTCTTAATTATATGTGTAATTTAAAAATAAATAGATATTACGCTATTTAATATTATTAGATAAAATTTCGAATAATGTAAATTTTATAATGTGGTATATGTATTTTATCTTTATTGAAATTAAACGGTACAGTTGTGCAGATTATTGCAAAGAAAAAAAAATATGATCCCACATAATTTACCCTCATCTCCAACTAACACCACGTGAGCCCCGTCGGTTGGGTCTTTTTTCCTGCGGATTTCGAGAGAAAATGGGATTAGATTATTTTGGATGGTGTCGTACCTTCCACGTTGATCATTCACTTCTTTGAATCACCGAAGGAAGGAATGTTGCCGAGAAAATGTTGCGGATCCATCCTTCAAAGTAGGGTGGGACCCGGTACGAAGAAAAGTGTCAAAGATTATTGGACCGGTAGTCAAATTTCGTCAGACGTCCGTAAAAAACGCCTTTGTCTCAACTGTGGGTCCCGCTATAGGGTCCACATTTGGTAGAACGACCCTTATGTAGGCCTAGTACTCTCCCTCTCTCTCATAGTCCTAAGCGTGTGGGCCTATATCGCATACAATTATTTTCTTCGACAGTGGGCTCTTCGATTGCACGGAGATTATGCAAAGGCCATGATTTTGACACGTGGCTAGTTGCTGAGCCAAATTCCTCCTCTGAAAGAGAAAGCTATGATTGGGACGCTTCTATCAGTACACCAGGAGCTTAAGGTTCAAAATGTGGCCAATGTTACTCCCTAGTCACTTATATTTGAAATCCCTTTAAAAATTCTACTACCCACCCATTGATATAATAACGGATAAAATACACTTTTCACTAAAAAAAAAAAAAAAATTTGGGGTAGTGACACATTGAAACTCAAACTACTATTTTGAAGATATTGCATCCTTAAACTACTAAAGTTAGACACTTTACACCCTAAACTACCAATTTTGATATATTACACCTTCCAATTACTAATTTTAAATATTTTGCACCCTCCATCTGACAATGATACCTTTGAGAAATTAATAAATTGACAACAATATATTTACTATATACAAAATGGGTCAAGGGCATTATCGTCATTTTAGTCTCAAAATTTGAAAAAGTGTGCAAAGTGTCAAAAATTAGTAGTTAGAGGGTGTAATGTATAAAAATTAGTATTTTAAGGTGCAAAGTGTCAAACATATGGTAGTTTGTGAGTGAAAAATATATTTTTCCCTATAATAATCTTCACAAAATTATTTGATAAGTTTTGTGAAAAAAAAAACAAAAGATCCAAGTGAGAATGAAAGTTAAATGGCCATGGATTATCCAGGCAAAATTATGGCTTACTTCTGAGCTTTAATCATACTTGGACCCCCAGAATCTATGAAAAAAAGGCATCTAAGGGAAATCATGGGCGGATCCAAGGGGGTGCGGGCGGGGGCGATCGCCCCCACTGGCTTCAAAAATCCTTTGCAAAAAAAAATTTTTGGTTAGTAAGAAGTAGGCCCGCCCCCACTGGCCCAGCCGCCCAGGCCTGCTTCCAGGGCCAGTGGGGGCGGGACTGGGCCAGCGGGGGCGAACCCACTGGCCCAGTCAGTGTGGCCTACTTGCTTAATTTTTTTTAAAAATCAAAGGGTGAAATGACGTCATTTTACCCTCTGATTTTTTAGAAAAAAAATTACTGCGATCTCTTCGTGTCTCCCTCAGCCCTCACGCCTCAGTAGTCCCTATCACTTTAACTGCACTAATACATAAATTATGTAGGTCCTCACTAATTTATCATTTGTCAATTAGAAAGGAAAGCATAGAAATATTTTTTTTTATTAATATAATTTATTGTTGAGGTTATTTTTTAATGAGAAATAGCTGAGTGCACCAATACCTTTTGATAGAAGAAGATTCTTTATTTTCATATAGGCATCAAACTCCATAATTATTGATGGGTGTTAAGAATTGTCTTCCTCATATGCTGTTGGACACTTTAAAGTGTTTTGTTTTGTTCTTTTTAGATAATTGATAGATTTTTTATAAAAAAAGCCACGAAGCATGGAGTCGTCTAATACTCATAATGTGGCTACTACCTCTAATGAAGATTCTAGTTCGAAAAGACCTCACCCTTTGTTGAGTTCGGATGATATTATTTCTGACCTAGGGTTGCGTAAATCTATTGACTCGTATAATGCTAGGATTCGAGATCAAGTCCGTAGGGAGTACTTGATCAAACGTATTTTTCAACCTCGTGGCTATGTTTTCCCAAGAAGAAATGTGGAAAGAATTTGAATATAGTGTATCAGAGGATGTTGTTTATTGTTTTTGGTGTTATCTATTTAGGCAACCTAAAGGAACACAATTCGAAGGAGATATGTTTGTGGTGAGTGCTTGTGCAGCACAGACCACACATGCTATCATTAAAGACATTGGAGATGAATTTTTTTGTCTTATGGTTGATGAGTCTCGAGATAGTCCAGTGAAGGAGCACATGACAGTGGTTTTGAGATATGTGAACAAAAGTGGATAGGTGATTGAACGATTTCTTGGTGTGGAACATGTTACTGACACATGCTACCAATCTTTAAAATCTGTTATAGATAAATTGTTTGCAAGACACGAGTTATCAATATCCAGATTGAGAGGTCAAAGATATGATGGGGCCTCAAAGGTCGAATTTCTATAGGATCCAATTATCATCTCTCAGTATTATCAAATAATACAGTGAGTGTATTTCATTATTTTTAATGTTTTTAGTTCTTAATTTGTGATATTGTAATTTTAAGACACTTTTTAAATTATGTGAATTTTTTTTTTTGTCATTTTCCCTTAGAAATTCGACCCCACTTATTTTATATCCTAGATACGCCACTGAGGGAAATAATAATATATGTTAGACCTTCTGGAAACCTTCTTAATTAACTGCTCCCGAGCTTAAGTCGTCTTGATTAATTTCTAAGTGACTCGATCGAACCTCTTCAGTCATTGATCCTTGCTTTACTGGCTTTTGGGCTCTTTCCTTTAATCTCTTAGTCTTTTTATGTTATTCATTTATTAATTAATCCTAGGGTATGTTCGTTTTCACCATTTTTTCAGGATTCTAAGTATATTCACAATTCTACCACCGAACATATTCAGAATTCAAACACAAAATCAATATATTTTACACAATCTCCAACAACTTTTTAATTTTTTATTCAACATAAATTTTCTCTCTCTATACTTTTTCACATAACTCCAATACTTTTTTATTAAATAATTACATCAAATCATTTCTCTCTCCACTTTACACAAACACCAATAAAACACTATTCAACATAAAAATTCACAACTTCTCTAAAATACTACATTTTTTCTCAAAACGAACATCACCCTATTTCTTGCTTCCAGATTACTCTACTCCGCGACCCTCTTCACAGGACTCGAAATATCCTCGTACTCCTTTGTCCGGGAAATGCATTAGATAGAAAACTGTGACAGCTAATCTTTTCAGAAGTTTGCTGAATATTTTATTGACCGAAGTCCGCAGTGTTACTAGCTACTACCTCAGTGGAAAAACAAAAAGAATACTCATATATTACCAGCTGTGCATCGTTTGACTCTTGTTTTCTGAACTATCTGTCTTGTTTGCAATTTTGAAGCGCCAAGATTTCAAATGGACTGAGATATATCGCTTTTAACGTGGGACATTCACACTTCACTTGTCTCTTGTGTTACCAGATTTAAACATGATCAGGAGATAATCTCTCAATAGATGCAGAACCAAGAGAGTAAAATCTCAGAGTCCGATTCAAACCATGAAGAAAGTCAGAGATTCAAACCATCTAATAAAACAAAGCAAGTGGTGTTTTCTAGTAAACTTTAAACCCAAGAAGATTCATCGAATAGACAGAAGACTTGTTTTTTCTCTGTCTCTCTTCGTTTAAAAATAAGGAGTTTTGGCATACAAATAAGCAGTTTTAGCTTACGAAAACTGGTTTTGAGTTTTTTGAATAGTATTCTCCTAGTTTGCATGGATGTGAGTGAGAAAAGAGAAGGATGTGAAGATGTGAGGCATAGGGTGAACCGGTGAAGAATATCAAAATACATGATCTCTAATGTGAAAAAGCCTCGACTCTGTAAATGAATGGCTGATTCTTGTTGAAGGACCACATACAGAATTTTTAAGTGATGACGAATAAGGGCATGTAAACAAAACCAATTAGGGACGGTTGGTGAAAAATACATAAAGAGATAAGACTTTTGGCAGCATTTCGAAGAAGGCGCCAGTTTACTCAAAAAGAAAATTTAATCATAAATTAGTGAATACCACGTGAAAGAACAGCGAAAGCAAAGGAGACCGTACATTCTTTCCAAAAGGAAGGTATTTTCTATAGCTCTTTCGTTTGTGATTTATGAACGAAGCTCGAATGAGCTGACCTGAAAAACTTGTGGTCCGGGGACCATCTCGGCAACAAAGGAGGGTTAATCATTCCTAAATTTGCAACCTATTTGATTGAGCTCACGTTTTTCTTTTCTTTTCTTTTACTTATTTTTCCCATTGTTCTTTGTGGAACCTTATAGTTCACTCTGTGACCTGATAAAAGTTGTCCCCCTTGATGTTTAGATCAATATATATTATTTATCTCATCAGATTGTAGAAGCTATAGGAAGCTTTTTGGAGTAAGGATTGATGCTGCAGTTAATGGCATGCAAGAATATAGTTGTCTAGAGAAAAAACTAAAAAGATGGAGAAATTTTCTGATTTGACTTTCCCATGGCCGAGTCAGTGGCTTCTAAATTTGGCTTTCTTTTTCTTCTCTTCAAACTCATTTCATTCGCTTACATCATTCTCACTATAGTCAAGTCCGTGCTAATTACTAAACCAATAACAGAAGAATAATTACCACAGACCTTGACAAACTGCAAAGGATAATCCTTCTGTGTCTGTCTTATTGACAAGTTCAAAGATACCTCAGTTAAAATAATCGCATGGCTAAGAGGGAAGAAAAATACAAAAGAAAAAGAAACAAGTATGATGAGGAGCATTGGCAAGGAGAAGATTCTTGTATAAAGAGAGGAGGGTCGTCCTATACTAATCATGATATTTCCTTTCCCTTTAACACACAAAAAATGAGTGGAGTGAAGCACAACATACTGATGAAAAGCTCAACCTCTAGTGTCTGGAAGAGAGAGAGAGAGAGAGAGGGGGGGGGCTTTAGTTGGTGAGCAGTTAGCATTAGTAAGTCTTGCCGACAAGAATTTCTGTCTCTCCACTAAATGAGTAATTAGACCAATGTGGTGAAAAAATACTATACTCGATTCGCTCGTACTTTTCTACTTGCTTCTCTCACTAAAAAAGCGAAGGACCCACTTGATTTTTAACCTTTAACTGTTTGCGGAGGTGTGTGGTTTGATTCTGAAATCAATCAAGAGAGAGAGAGAGCAAATTTCAAACTGATTTGAGGACTCTGTATGATGAGAGTATATTATATGATGCAAGTATCTTCGGTAATCTACTCTCTTACCACATATGAAATGGTGCAAAGAAAACAGTTATATAGAGCCTCCCTCCATTATAGGGTAGCTGCTTTAATTTTGGGGTGAAAATGGTTGATGGCAAGCCATTGTTGAATGATTGTTGTGTACTTTTTCCAATTCAATATGCTTTCCATTTTCACCTCCCCTCTAATAAAAACGCCTAGACCACTAACGAGCTACTCTATTAACTTAAACGTACTCCGTAGGATAATTCCCATTGAATGGTGCGCATAAGAGAAAGTAAGTTAGGTGTATAGTAGTATAGGCATTTGAAAAATGTTAAAGAGTAATGATTTTTTTTTTTGGTGTTTGGAATGTGGAACAGATCAAAATGCTCAGATTTACTGTATGCTCATAGAATATGATATGCAAGTGACTGGTTGCTTGTTCTGCTGGCTGCTGCTGAGATAGGGAAAAAACAAAAAACCAAAGATTACACAGAAATGTAAGAAATGGGGATTAGCAACTTTGAAACGTGTTGTGGGGGTGATAAAAGAAAAGATTCATCAACAGAAAGACTTTATTTCATTTCCGTTTGGTGCCAAGTCACCTGCTTAATTATTATGCACCCTCTAGCTTAAAGAAAAATCTATTTGCTTGTGATTCCATGCAAAATTATCAGGCCGGTGAGACAGTATCCATAAATATTGCACTTTATGCAGTTACGCCATTGCAGAAGAAATTGTTAAGGTTCAGAATGCGTTTCATTCGCAGTGTACCCCCGCTTGGGTTTTTATGTTTCAGACAAATTTATTATATTAATTTGTGGATCTACGTCTGCCAACACCACTTTCGAACCGACAGACAACTATGTGGTATAAATAATATCGTTGAAGAATCATACGTACACAAACGCCTGCACCAGCACTGCACGTTGTATATAGTTTTTAATTCCCACGGCCATTTTTGAACATTTACACAAAAAGAATTCAAGTTGTAGAATCACTCTCAAGCATCTTCGGTGTTGCTTCAAGCCGACAAGTCTTCTTTGCTTTGGGACAGGACCTTTCTCGTAATCATGGGGGAGCATCACCCAAAGACTCTGCATGAACGTCACGAGCTTTGGAATGTTTTAAGCGATAAGTAACCCAAAGCTGATATTTTTTTTTCCCTAAGTAACCCAGAGCTGATTTGATTGCGCGTAAAAAGAAACCCCAGCTGATTTCTCTTCGATCGTGACGGACAAAACATGGACAGAGACTTCCACTTCTTTCGTTGTGGGGCTTCACTCTCTCAACGACACAAAAACCAGGAGATATGTTTGAAGATTGAAACAGCATGAAGTGCTCTTCCAGCTAGAAAAAGGTTTGATCTCCGGTTATTCCGAGTAGTTGACCCAGGTGTTAGGATTTGATAAACTGTGCATTGAAACATAATGGAGAGAGAAGAAAGAGTAAGGAGAGATAGAGATTTAAGTGATTCGGTATAGAAGACCTACATCTACTGTAAAAGTCATATATGCATGTGTTTGTATTATTAATACATACAGATTACAAAGATGAAGTTTCTATTCATAGAGACAATACAAAGCATAATAGAAAAATATTCCTATGGAGCTACCCGACCAGTTAGAGAAAGCTCAGGCCTTTCACAAGTCGACACCTCACTGCCAACATTTAGAGTCAAAAGCCTTCTTGGATCCTTTCGGCAAATTCCCCTTTTAATCATGATCCAACCAGTTTTACTAAGAACCAACGGTGGCCTCTCTACAGTCCAACGGTATCTCTGTCGAATACTTCTGCCACCAAAAAGATTAAAACTTTTATTATAGCCGCAGCGTCTTCAGCTCAACCGAAAACACGGGGGCCGATTGTTCGGCATCAAAAACTTCGATTAAGCTCTTGGATGAATTGCACATTCTCGCTAGCCTTTTCAAACGGAAATGTTATTTCTTTTGGAGATAGATAAACTGTATTAGTCACATATAATATAAGAACGGAATTACGGAAGGAAGAAGCACCTTCTTAGATTTTCGCAATGCAATGACCAAGGTTAGTTTTGGAGCAATCAATGTCCCCCGAGACAATCAGCTAGTGCCTGTAAATAGGTATCAGTTGCAATCGAAAAGGTAGAATGTTAACAACTTTAATCACAAAATAGCATCCTCTACATTACAAGCCAAATCAACCCGGACAGACAAGAAGTTGAGGATAAGAAATTAGCATCTCTTTTTCAACAAATCCTGTCATCCATCAGTTAGTTCACATCTCACAGAAAATATTAGAGTGGATATCCAACCGTAAAGCTTAAGGAGAAATTTTAAAACTTTCCCCTTGAAAGATTATTTATCTCGAATTACTTGGGAACAAAAAATCTACAACGTTGTTCCTGTTCTGTAACTTCGTTCATGCAGCATTCTCTATCTTTACAAACAAGACGATTTCCTTTTCTGCAAACCCAAAACTCCAATATTATGTAGGGTGAAGATGGGGCAGTTGCTCGATTCATGAAGTCGAGCAGAATTATGAGTACAAACTTCAATCCCCTCTCGATGACCCTCTCTATCCCACCACCTGACCCCAAAATCTTGTAAAGAGTAAGTAGATAAATACCAAAATGACTTATAAAAAAAGATAAATACCAAAATGGAAAAGAAGGAAAAACAATAAGTTGTGGAAAGAATTCAATAAATCCTACAAATCTAATCTCTAAGCAAGTGAAAAGAAAAAAAAAATGTTACACTGGGGATGTATCGACAAGAACCTCATTTAGCACATCATCCTCACCGTTTGCCAAGGCGAACAGCTCGGCATCCTTATCTTCATCGCTTGAGAAATCCCGTCTCTCAAGTTTCGAATGAGCTGCAATAAATATCAACTTCTGCGCCCTGTCCATACCCGCCCTTGAGTGCCCATGAGCACACACCCATCTCAAGAAAGACCAATTGCATTTGAACCCGCAAGCAGTTGCATGAAGAAAGATAAGCCTAACTGCAACTTTTCCTAGCGACTTAAATTCACTAAGGCAAGTTTCCCACACGAGCCTACTACTCTGGGGGTTGGCAATTCTCATCTTTCCAGTAATGGTGTCCCTCTCTTTCATCTGTACTGCTCGAGCATAGATTGGATCAAGCCCTTCTGTTCTCCATTTCATCAGTTCCATTAGCACAATATGAGCTTCTTCCCTCGAGACAAGCCGGGTTATTAGCTTGTCCACATCCTTTTCCTGCTCAGGTGTCAAGCATTTGAATGGTGGAAGGTACTTCCCACTAGTGTCCCTAATCAGATAAAGAGGATCCAGTATATACGCAGCAGCCCAAGCTGGGTGATAATTTTTTTTGAACCGCCTTTCAATCACCTTTTCTACCAATTCTTCTGCAATGTGGAACTTGGAACACCAATCCCTCACTTTTGCTCTAAGCTCATCCCACAGTGGGAGGCATTGGCCAACTAATGGCCTTTCCGTCTCAATCTCCTGAGCCATGTCCTTTACCAATTTGATCAAGGAATGCAGTGCTTCCAGTTCATTCCAAAACCCCCCATCCCTTATCATCTCTCCAACTTCCCTCGCAACTGGGTCCTCCATTGCTAATATCTTGTACGATTCATCCGCCAAAACCAACGGCAGTGCTCGAGCAGAATTCAGAATATCGTCCACCATTGTATATACAGGCCCAAAGTTGACAGTCTCATACTCGCACGACGGCACTCTTAGTAATCCGGCATGTCCATACTCCTGCAACTGATACTTCTGAAAGCTATTTCGAATCTGAGACCGGTAATTGACGAAATTGGCCAGCTTGAAACAATTCTCATTAACGGTCTTGAACAATGGAAGCTCCCTGCTGAAGTCTTTAAACAAACTATTGAACCCCTGAAACTGACAAGAAAGGTTAACCATCCAATGATTCTGAGTCTCCAAATTCCTCAACGCCTTGGCCTTGAACTTGTCTGCAACTATTCCCACACACTGTTGGACACCATTCCCACAAATGCCCGTGATTGTCTCCCACAAAACCTCCTCTGCGTACTTAGTGGGCACAGAGCCACTAACAAACACTGCACTCCGATACAAACTAGTTCCATTTGGAAGATTCACAGTCAAGTTCACCAAACTCTCTTCCCCCAAAACCCCATAATTCTTGAATTTCCACCCATCAGAGGCAATCTGAAAGAACATAGCGTCTCTGATCCTCGCTTCAGACTCAGCCTTGGCTTCATCAAACTTACCATCCAATCTAGCACCAGTAAAATCTCTCCGAGAAACCGCCGGCAACCCCACTTGATTAAGGAAAGCTCGGAACTTGGGGTGCTCCAAGCTCGAAAAAGAGACCGACCCACAAGACTCAAAGACCCAATCAGCAAGAAAATCAAGCGCGCAATCAATCTGGGTCTTACTGAGTGTCGGCCCAGGTGAGGTTTTCGGACTCTTGAGCTTCTTCACACTGTCCTCCAACATAGCAAGAGCTCCCAAATCCTCTTTCCCACCAGAGAGCATTAAATGCGGCTGCTGCGGTAGCAAAGCCCCCGGGCTCGCCGTCAACACCGTCGTTGCCGACACCGCCTGCGAGTATGCCAGCTCAAACCGAGACGGATCCACTATCGCCAGCGGTGGTACCCGGTACGAAGAACCCGAGCCACCACCACCACCTGAAGCAGACGAAGAGCTACGCTTACGATTGTTTGGTTGAAGAGAAGGAGCTGGGGAAGCCAAGCAAGCAGAGGAGGGTGAGATAGAGGAAATGGGTTTGGCGACCGAGTTGAAATTGGGGCAAGTCCCGCGCTTGAGGTGCTCCGAGGCCGTGCGGGACGGGTTCGAGGCAGAGAAAACGGCGTCGCAGAGGGAGCACCTGAGCTTGACTGCTTTCGGCAGGCCTGTGTCACTGTTATGAACCAGCATGGGCTCCAGGTGCGCCCAGTACCACGCCCCTTTCCCTTTTATGGCCTTTGTACGGACCATCACCAACCCTTCGTACCTCTTGTGTACGGCCTTCGCTGTCAGTTCGTCGGTTGAGACTGAAGCGGCGGCGGATGTGTCCACTGGCGGTGGTGCAGTGGTGTTCGTAGCCGCCATTGCGAGGACCCAGATAAAAAGGAAAGCAAAAGCTGGAGTAGTCTCTGGGGATTCCGAACTCTGAAAGGTTCTTTTTTCAATTCGGCAGTAGTGTCTTCGTCATCGTCGTTGTCGTCATTCTTGTGAAGTTGGATAGAGGTGCTCAGACGCTGGCGTTTTAGTCGCATTTAGCCGAGGGAAGAAGTAGGGAGTGGCTGGAGTTTAAGTTTCCGGCGGAGTGCCATGCCGGAGCCCGGCGATCTGCGGATATTTTCGGAGAGAAGGCCTGTGGTTTTTGTTTAACTGATGGGGTTAATTCAGCTATTTTTGAGACCAAAAGACAGAGGAAAGAGAGCGAGAATCAGACAGTAAGACTAGAGAATCAATAGAAGAGAGAAATATGGAGAGAGGAAGATGTCAACGCGCCTATACGCTCCGTTGATGTGCGCGTGGGGAGTATGATGGAGCCGTGGTCATTGGAGCTGGTACCAAGGAACTAAAAACCACAGTCCTATGTACGCGAACACCACCTGGGGCTGGGGATTGGTCGTCACATCCAAGTGATTGGAGGGTGAAAAACACGCGTTTTTGGACGATGCTGGTTTTACACACCCTTTGGCCTTTTTATGTTTCTTTGTTTTTGTTTTGAAAAAAAAAAGTGTTTCTTTTTTGTGTTGTTGGGTCTTGTGGGGAGAGTCTTCCTTGTCCGTTTCTTTCTCTTTCTCTTTGTTTTTTGGTTTTAAATAATAATTAAAAAAAACAAGTCACAAAAGGAAAGCCAAGTTTTAAGTTCAGAGATTCAAAAAAAATATATATAAAATAATGGAATTATATATTTGTTCATGTGGTTTTATGCAGAACGTGGAGATAAAAGGGCAACCTAGGAATTTAAAGGGATTCCAGGTAGTTCTTCTGGGGCAGTGTTGACCGAAGACTGGCAAAGAGAATTGCCTTTGAATAACTTCTCCCAAGTCCCATCGTCGCATGCAATCAAAGGCTCGGGATTTTTCTATTTATTTTACTTAACATTATTTAAATCATTTATTTTTAAAACCTCCAGAGTAGGTAGCTAGAATAAACGCGAAGCATATGTGACGAGGTCATTTTAGTCTTTATACTCCATGGTTTCTTTTACTATTTAAAATATCTGTTGGCAAAGCTCCTTACGTACATCTCGCACAATTCTTTCCAATTTTGCTGATTTTCTTTTGAAGTTTCAGGACACGTTCGTTTACAAATTGAATCTTTCGTAATTCTATAATTAAACATTATTTTTAATACCACATAAAAATAATTATAATATTTATATCAATAAAATCGGACATGATGCAAAAAAATTATGAAATATTCATATACAATAAGTTGGTTTATATATTCTTATTTTTCCTAACATATATATCATGGTCCCTGTTTGAATTTTTAGGGTATCACATTCACGTCTTATCGGTTATCATTAGACGTTAAAAACTTCATTGTCCTGCACAGCAAATTAATGCAGTCCCTCGCAAGTAATGTTAATAAGTTACCCAATCGCTGATAAGAGAAACAAATTAAGTTACCTAATCTTGGATTTACTTAGAAAAAAATACCTAATCTTGGATTTTTACCTTGCAACCGATCGAGCAAATAGTTCTACAGAAGGTCGAATGGATCAGATCAAATTGGAAACTGAAAAGATTTGAATAGTCGTCGCACTATGATTTTCTGTATACACAGGACTGTAACAGCTAGATACTACCATCCTTTCAGCTTATTTATTTAAGATTACCATAACAATACTTGTGGACCAACATGAACAGTACCATTTAATCCATTTACAATTAATATATATGGCATGATCATGGGGGAAAACTGGAAATGAATTTTCTTTTTCTTTTTTGCTCGGGAATTGTTCTCTTCAGTTGATTTAATAATCATAGGAGAATGGATTTATTCAAATTAAACAAGGTTTTGCAGCAAGCGAATTGACTTATTGATATATAAGTTTGTGGTGAATATTCTAACTTGTCAAAATATATAAAAGTATTAAAGACGTACCTCAACTGCCACCCACGGCCGCCACCGGGTTATATATATATATATATATATATATATATATGTTCTAAAACTCTGAATCCGCAACTACAGACATGACATCTTTGGCCATGATATGTTTTTATTTTTGACAAACAAAATATGTCAAATGGGAGAATGAGTGACACCAAGTTCCAATTGGGACTACGTTTTGACACGTGTCTTGTCTTATTATATAACAAGAGAATTTTCAGAACCACGATCCCAATTTGAAATACTCAGTCTCAACGCTTTCTATATCCCCCGTTAAAAAAACATTTAGCAGTTACCATCCAAAAATATAAACGAATTGAAGATGAAAGGAAAAGAATGCACGTAGATATATTTTTTAGTATTAATATTGTTGATGTATTTTAATTGACGTAATATTTTATGACGTGTTTTAGTTTATTTCTAAGATTTGTGTTTAATGAAACTCTGCTTAAAGTCCAGTAATTCAAAGTATGATTGAATTCTACGTGTAATCTAAACTTGGAGTCTTGAACCATATTGTTCAAATATTATTGCCCTTTTCTCTCGGCGGATGCTTCGCTTGTCAAACTCTTTAGTGCGTACTAGGAATTTATTCGCCTTATAAAGCACATTCATCGAGTTCTTGGACCCTACATTGTCCACCCTTTCCAACTGAAGCTACGTACTTTTTTACCTCCTCAGTCGGTATGATTCGGGATACCAGCTGCAATATTCTTTTCTTATATCTCGGGTAATCCTGGGTCTCCTTAGGTGGCTGGAATCAACAGTGCAGAAGGCTTCCTTGTAGTAATTACCTGTTAGCTTTTCTCTAAATATTCCACCCAAAAGCTTTCCGTAGGACCGTAGCTGATATATACTAAAGCGATGTCGCAACTCTTCCTTATCCTTAAAAGCTACCACACACGTACCGTACGTCCCTCATTATATAAAATTTTGGTCGCCATGGCTGAACACCAAAGCTGTTAATGTTGGGGACGCCCGGTTGCAGCTTTCTCTTTTGCATTAGTACTAATTAACAGTGCTTCGGTCATTTGTTTTTTTTTGTTCTACGTCACAGTGCATCTGTCATCTTTGCAGTACTTTGGCCGGCTCATGATGAAGGACCCTCCTAATTGTCATGTTAGCTTGGACACAGCTATATCACTCTTTGCATGCACTAGATTCGGACCTGTGTGACTTTTGACAGAACTTCCCATATATATAAATACCTCCGGGTATGCTCCCTTTGCAATAACTCCACTTTTTTTTTTTTAGTTTGCAATAACTCCACTTAAATTATTAAAAAAACAGATAGGAAAAAAGAAAAAGAAGAAGAAGCGATATTAGACATAGTTGTTTTTTTAATAAAAAGAAAAAGATTTGCCTCCCTCGGGGGTTGGGTCATGTTTTTTCCTAATTAATCAAATGCATAGGAAACTGATCAGATCCAACTTATATGTAAAGGCGAAGTAGTATGCAACCTGTTAGAGAGAAAGAGAGAAGAAATACACCAAGACGAAGATCATCAAATCCCCACTTTCCCGTCGACTTCTTCCAATTCATAGAATCTGGACCTTTAAACTATAACCAATGTTTAACTAGAACAGTAAATATCGAAACTATTTTAATTTCATGCATAACTAATGTTGCTTGCCATATTGTTGTTCCCACAATATGTGAGGCTGGCGTGGCTGATATTACTCTAATTAATTTATAATCGATCTCCAATTTATTCATTAGCGAAATAGAAAGTCTAATCACCAAATGCATAACGATAAGACCCCCATGATATTATAAGCTGAACGTATTACGTAATACTCCCGATACGGTTTTATCTTTAGAAAAGAAAATGGAAGTATAAAATTAGCCTTTCATTAAAAATTATTTCTATAAAAAAAATGGTATTTAGAAACACATAACTAATCCAAAACAACCTAACACCATAAACGGTACGTGACGAAAAAGAATCCGTGCACTACTCGCGGTTATATGCAGCTATAGTTAGTAGAATAGGTACCTAACACCGCTCTGCATGTTCAATATATATATATATATATATATATATATATATATATAGATAAGATTTTCTATTCAAATTGAGGAACCCTAAAGCAAAATAACATATAAAACTCGTAAAATCACTCTCTCCTTTAGTCCTTTTCGCTGAGAGTTAGTGAGAGAGACAGATGTATCCCTCTGAGACCCTCAGACCCCCATCTTCCAGACAAAATACCCCTAAATTCAAACACTAGAAATACATCCCTAGTTTTTCCTCGCCACCAAATCTCATTACTTTTAGTTCATGACTTTATGACAATGAATAAAATATTAGTAAAAACATCACAATTCTCTCACGTACGATACCACATGTCTGCAAGGGTAAGACTTATTAATAATCGATCTTTTTTCTTACCCTTCGATATATGAGCCAATTGGGTTTGAGTTTAGTAGGCATGGGTCCTTTTCGTCAGCACAGCCGATTTTTTTTTTTCCAAAAAATGGGACCTATCCCCACGCTGATACAAGCCCTTAGTATTCATTCTGTAGTTTCCATTCAACCCTACAGATCCTAGACGAATAGGGTTCTTCTCGCCTCTTCTTCTTCATCACCTGGCTACCCACCTTTCGTTCTTCCACTGATCCATCTTTCAATGTAGTTGCAAGAAAAGTGGCCTCATAGAGTGGCAGGGAAGGGGAACTGAGCTAAGGGAAAGTTGGAGGGGAGTATAATTTCCACACAAAGCATGAATGTAGTATCCACCAGTTAGATTTGCCAGGGATATCAGGCAACAGTATGTCTATTCTATTTGTCTAAAGTTTGCGTCTTTGATTTTGGATTGGTTCGGTAATATAGCAGTTAGAGGAGAATATTTCACCATATTAGTCTACAGTCTACAATCTACAACTCCGGTTTGTATTATATATATATATATTCTTCAAAAGTCCAACCACATTTCGGAATTCCTAACGCCAGTAACATAGCTGGCTGGAAAGTCAGCTTCTTATTCCTCCAATTTCTCTTTTTGCCTATTCCGTATTTCTTAGTACTCGAGAACCCTCAAAGATTTTTGTTTCCTTTTTTTTTTAATTACCACGGCAAAAAGCACTGCTTTGAAGCCAAGCCTTCGGTATACATTTTTCTTTTTGAATCAGGCGTTCAATATACTTTGCTTTGGTTTTTGGATCTGAATCTGGTCAAGCTGAATTTTCGATTGTGCCTAAATTAAAGGACCATTTATAAGTGGTTCAGATCGAATTTGTTTTTTTTTATAAAATATGATTTGCATAATATTTCTAACACCCTAGATCTCATATAATAGAGAATAGATGAAAAAATCTATAAAAAAAAGTGCTAACCAAACACGATAGAGATAAAGAGGTGGCAAGAACAACTAGATATTTGGAGTATTAACATGCATGAGACTAGAAGGAATAAAACTAGGATTCGAAATGAAATTAGGGTCTGGTCAAAGAACTCGAAACACATAGTTTTAAGATAAAAGTTTTAAGTTTGTATAAAAATATTTATTATTTATATTAATAAATATAGTCCGGTTCGGTATAGACCATTTCTCAAAAGACTTGGATCGGACCGGACATGATATAATCAGTTTTCCAAATCCGGTCCGGATTGGACTGGATTTGTATCACTAAGACCACAAATTCAATCCGGTCCGATTTTATAGTATGATTCAATTATGCGGTCCAATTTTGTTCCGCCTTACTTGATCTATATTTTTACTGACCGGCTATTTCTGTTCCTGAGGCGCCCTTGGATTAGCATTGAGTTTCGACTCTGCAAGTCCAATCGACACTAAAACCAGGGTGATGTTCGTTTTGAAGGTTTTTGTAGGATTTGGAGAATTTTGTGAAATTTTAGGTGATGTTAAAATTGTTTAAAGTTAATAATAATGTTTAAAGTTGTTTTTTTTTTCGAATTTATTAATTTTTATTAATTTTTGAATATTATATATATATAATTTTTTTTAAAAAAAAAACACAGAAGCACAAAAGGACACAAATTTGCAATTCGGCTTAATTGTTTTATCCACCAAAAGAACGAAAAGAAGACTTCAAAGTTGTTGCATGCGGCCTCACAGGGGACAGGTTCGGTGACAACTTCAGAGACATTGCAACTTTGTTGCAGGCGGCTCGCAGGTTTTACGGAAGAATGACTAACGTGCCCTTTAATTTTTTCATTCACTATGCTTGAGTTGAGGGTAATTTAATAATTCTTTTTAAATATTTTGAGGGCAAATTCATAAACAAATACACATAATCCTCAAATTTTTCTATACTTTCCAAACTATCTGAGATTTCGAATCCTCAATTTTCTCACAAAACGACATGCTCGTGTATTTCAAGATTGCAATGTTTAACACAACTCGCTTAGAAGGTTTTTTATGTCTTCCTCTTGCAGTTGCAGACGTCTGCATTTGCATCGTATATTTGACACATCTTCTAAAGTGAAAGCCGATGGAGACGTAATAATTCCAACTCGGTATCCTGGTAACTTTTCAAATTGCAGCAATACATTTTTGGTCCAAAATTGGTTACAGCGTACTTCTTTAGTAGTGCTCGTATATGTACAACGTACTAACGCCTGTCTTATGCGTTCGTACTGTGGTTTGCTGACATGTTTAGGAAACCAACGAGCTTACAGTGGAATTGTGTCCGCGACTGTTGTCTTTTGCGAGTAATTTGAGAAGAAGTCTGTGTAGCCGTTCGTGTCCTTGAAGATATTGGGAGCTTAAACCAGGTGGATCCACAGGACTAAGCCATATGACATTATGACTTATCGATTCCAATATCTGAAAAGGGCCAAAAACAAATGATAGAATGGTGCTTGGGCACGGCTCTAGGGACTGTCATGTACTGTTTACTCGAGGGCAAGGGGCCCTATGATTAGCAAGGGATCCGCACCACGTGTAGGGCAAAGATCGAGACCCAATGATGCCACAAAAAAGAAGGCCAAAAACTCTGACACAATAAGAAAAGCTAATTTGCAATTTTCCCCTCCTTTATAAAAAGAGAAATGGGCCAAGAAGGCCCACTTCGAAAACACTGAAAGCTGAAGCTTGTTTTGCAATTACAAACAGCTGGCTCGATCGATCACATGATTTGAGGGGTCCCCAATAGGTGAAAGATTATGATAATGTCTTTAATCCCACTTGGAGATATCACTTTAGATTGGAGTAGATTGGATGATCATCGCCACTGAATCATATTATTGTCAGCTACAGGCAGTGCTTTTTGCTTATGGGATAATTGCCCAACGGGCGGGCCTCTTCGGATGATCCGCGGAGACATATGATGTAAGATTAGTATTCTTCTTCGTCGTGATTATATGAGGCTATGATGAAAAATGCATGTGTTAGTTTCGTGGTGTTTCTGCTAAAAAGCAGAGAGAGATGCAGAAAGCTAGCTACCACCAAGTTGATGGGCTAAACTTGAACTCCGGAGCATAGTCTTTTTCGGTCCCCAATGGTAGGTTTAGGGCCTAAGGTCTGAGAATCTTACATTAGCTAAAAATAGTATGGTTCCTGGGTTAGCGGAAGGGCTATATTTATTTCTCAGCGACCAGCGTGCCGTAGAGTAGCATTATTCAGGGGAATCAGTACTATGCCAGGGATTTAGCCAGTCTTCTTCTATCTCAGCTAAAGTTGGGTTTAGTGTCCTTTTTTTTGTCCCTTTTTCTTTGGTAGCTGACTCTCTTCGCAGCGGACATTATAGACATATTGATTTGGTTAAAAAATTTAAAATTTAAATACAACTTTCTAAATTTATACTCATAATGCTATTCCTACATGCATACCAATACAACTCAACATTATATTTTTTACACACATTAATACAACTAAACAATTTTTACACGCATGTCAAAAAAGTTCAAACATCACCTAAATATTCACACTATCTTAGAATTCAACAAATTTTCTCAAAAAGAATATAGATGAAAACCTCTTGCTCTGCTTTCCTTGTTCTTCCGTCGACTTTTACCAAGTTCAACCCCACGTGGAACTCTACTGCCTTGCGGAGCTCCAACTATGCCAAAGAAAGGTGTCATCCACACTTGCCTATGCGTGTTTGTTTAGGGGTGATCATCGGTACCGGCGGTGTTCACCGTGCATCGGCGCCCAGCGACACTGGTGATGATGAGCAAAATCTCCAGATAGCGGAGACTTTGCTGGTGACTGTGAAACCACTCACCGCTTCGCCCTTTTTTTTAATATTTACATCAAAACGGCATCGTTTGGTTTAGTGATGTTAAAATATAACTTAACCCTACCTACCTCCGCTTTCTCCTTCAGTTTTCTCAATCCCTCTCATTGTCGCTCTCCTTCAACTGCACTGCAGCAAACAATGAAGGCTCTTTAGCTCTTTTGCCTCTCTCTTCCCTTATGCGATTAATTCTCTCTCTCTCTCTCTCTCCCTTCAGTTTTGTTGCGATTTGCTGCTGGGTTTGTGGAAATTTTGATTTAGTTTTTTTGGTATTTTTGCGATTTGAGTTTGATATTTGGAAAGCTTTTTGCGTTTTGGTTGATATTTTAGCTACTGATTTGCTCTATTGTGATTTTTTTTTTTTTTTTTTTGTGATCTCCGGTGTAGGTGGCGGTAACCGTTACAGTCATCGACGAAACCGTCACCGTTAGGGGCCGGTTTCTTCCCTTAACAGTAGCGGGAGCGGTGTCTATTTTTAGACAACCGCTCATAGCAATGGGGGTGGAAGGCATAACCGCCACTAGTTATGCACAACCCTATGTTTGTTTACTAAAATTTTAATCCTAACATAATAAAATAATTATAATATAATTTCTCTATTCTCATTAAATTATTATTTTTATTTTAAAAAATATAAAAAATTCTTTCAAATTATTTATATCTTTAATTTTTCATCAATTTTAATGAACTAAAATTTTAACTGTCAAACACAACTTGAATGTGTTGTCTTCAGTTCGACTTGTAAGTACTTTGAAAAGCATGTGAGATTTGATCTACATGAGTGTGAGGCCACATCATGTCGTGCCAGGATCTTATGCAGCTGCATATTTTTCACCCTCTAAACAAATAAAAACAAGACAGACTTGTGGGGTGCAACTTTTAATTTATGGTTTATGATTGTAATGAGACAGTTCCTAACCAGTATTTAAACCAACTTCTTTCCGGAGTGCTGGCCCATGGCTATCACTGAAGACGAAAAAATTAAAAAGATAATTCGCCCACCGTGGGGCTCGAACCCACGACCACAAGGTTAAGAGCCTTGCGCTCTACCAACTGAGCTAGACGGGCTCTTGAAGATAGGTGCCATCATAGTTAAATTTAACCATTGATAAACCACTATGTGTGACAATCCCCCTGTCGCCAAGGCTGAAAGGAAGAGAAGTCTAGCCCAAGCTCGTTGCATTGTTGTCTTTCTGGAGCAGATCATGAAATTTTGGGCCAGAAGACTGGGCTTCGTTTGACGCCATAGCCAAAAAACTGACATCAAGCATAATCTGTTAGTAATGGTTCACGCATGGCCCATGTGCCATGTGGAACTAACAAATAGAATCCGTAGGACCGTTTATAGTTTCCTTTTAGTGGCATGAGTGGAAGACATGAACTATGAAGAGCTCTTAACATGGGATCAGGCTCCTCTGCAATACCCACACCTCTCTCTCACTCTCTTTCCTAATTGCACCTGATCCCCAACCCTTAACATGACCCGTACCACTCTAATTCTGACAGTTGCAGAACCTCTCGAGTGAATTGGGACTCATGCTTGTGCACGACACCGTTTCAGATTCTATGAAAGCGTCAAACCGGCAGCTGTTTTCTTCTCCCGTCATTAAACGTGGCAGTTGGGTTTTTTTTTTCTCTGAATAAGTGGCAGTGGGTTTCAAATTCAAGAGAATGATGTTGATTGGTATATGCATCCTCCCAGATTAATTGGACTATGTACTTCGTAAATCTACCCAACAAAGCTAAACTAATCCAATCTCCTTTTCTCTCTGTGTGTGTGGGTATCACGTAATCCAGATTCATGCTTTTCAGCCATTGATATCGGAGTCATCAGCCGTGGTATTTGCAGAAAGATAAAACTCTCAGATACTGCGCGGCCAATCGTTTGTTGGGAGCAATGATGATGGAGACACTTCTTACCTTTTATCATTTCCAGGTTGTATTAATCCTGGTCTTTTTGGCATGATTCCATGCAGCATGTAAACAGTGCCGTTATCCGCAAGAACAAAGCCTAGAACCACACAACAAATTGAATCTACAGAAAATGAAGTGGAAAAAGTTACGGTTATTTGGACTAGAGCTGCATCGTGAATTATTTGCACAAACCTGAATTATGCCATTGGCAGGTAATCGTGAAAATGAGAAGTCACATCTCCAATGGCAGGAGGAGCACAAATACGCTTACTTTAAGATTTCAAAATGGAGATCAATTATTCTAATTCACAACTCTGTTCTAAAGCACAAAATCGAAAGCAAAATTTCCAATATCCGAACGTTCAATTAAAAGCCCCCCACCCCAAGCTACTACACACATCAGAATCTTGAAGAGCCCCAAGTTAATATCCACCTTTGCCACCATAGCTTGACTAGCATAGACTAAGCAGAGATTGCGGAGAGCTCACTAGTGAGAAGCATAAAAAGGGCATCATTCCAATTTCTAGATAGGGTACCACAGCTAGTCAGATTTCAGATCTTGCGTAGAAATATGGTATGAACCTCCGTTCTGCTCACCACCAGTTTTCAGTTCCCCTTTCAACTGCATTAAATGAGAAGAAAAGAAAATTCATTTTGAAGGAACAAGAGAAATACCAAATCCAAGATAGAAAATTTAGTTCTTCACTGCGACATAATTGTAAGAGGAATAAAAGGCAATTCAACTATAGGGTGCAACCATCTAACACATTCTACCTAAAAAAATAGCAGATATCTGCTTACTGATAGATCTGTATAACATGATGGGGAAACAAGCATCTAGAAGAATCCTTAGCTACTCACTGTTGTCTTTATGCTCCAGATAACGATATTAATCAAATTGAAAGACTAATTCATGAAGCATTGACCTAGTACTACAAGTTTACCTTCTGAAATAGCTTCTTCTGATACCGATAGCCCTGATGAAAATATTCAAAGAAGTTGTTTCAGCAACATTTTTCAGTAGCAATCATTCTACAAACTATACATAGAAACACCGTAAGAAACTCACAGTATTACCTTGTCAGTTCCATAAATGTAATCGCAGTAGGTAAACACTGAAGCAAAGTTGCTCTGGCTATGCCCTCCAACATAATGATGATAGTCATGATACTCAGCACCACCATAAAATGGGATGTATTTCGTGGGACTCCAAGGGAAATCATACCTATATCACAAAACATAAGTTACGTCTGCTTACTGGCCAGAATGGGAAAAAGTCCGATTAAGAAGACAAGGATATAGAATAGCAAAAATAAACCATACAGCTTTATTGAAGCTGATTAATACAATATCCACATAATGGCAGAAGCCATCATCCCCCAAACATACAAATTAATAGTATGCATGCAGCTGAGTAACAACATGAAATTCCTGGAATAAGTCACAAGCACCGCTAAGATACTCCTCAGCCGAATCCACCTAGAGCCTGCTGTAATACTCAAGAGGCCAGGAAGTGTTCATTTGTTAATACCCCACCTAGAAAGCAGAAGTTATCATCCTCAATGTCTGCCATATCCTAGCCAATGTAGCCATCTCAACCAAAACTGAAAGGATCCTTTTCCACTTAAGCTAGTACCTAAAGCTTTCAATTACTTGATACTCTCTCTTTCCAACTCTATTCTGATCTCATTGATCAAAACCACTAGCAGATAAACAAGTACATAGAACTCTTTATATCTGAACAAGCTGTTAAGATCATCCACATATAACAAACAAATCATCAGACCACCTATTTTTCCACCAAACATTTCTCTTTCACACTCATCCTTGATGATGTTGGCATAACAGATCCCTTGTTTTTATTTTTCTTCATTGATAACCCTGCAACCCCTCTCCTCTGACTGTTACTGCTTCCCTGGGTTGCCAAGGATCCACCTCCACAGGCAAGGGACTTTTTGGGATTGAACACCCAAGCACCAAGAAAAACGTAATTTCAGAAGTTCTGGACCAGAACCATCGTCTGGGTTGAGCTCTACAGTAAAATTTCCCCATCCAAGATGATAGTGGGGAATATATGATACAGGATGCCAAACACCTCCATTCAAGGGCAAGGAAATCAGTGCTTCAGTTAGTGTTGGTTATTACAATGACATTCTCTTTTAATGCTGAATATCTTTCTATCTGTCTCTCCCATGCTGTCACTGGATTCTAGTATATCGTTACATGAGATATGGATATCGAAATTACTACGTTAATTTTCATGAGGGTAACAAATACTATGTCTTTCCTTCCCCCCTTTAATAAACTTGAACACCCTTATCACATTTCCTTCATGGTGCCCAGTAAACTTTGAATTGCCTAAAGATGGGCTTAACCACCCTCCACCGTCCCCCCCCCCCCCCCCACCCACAATAAAAAAACAAAACAAAAAAAGCATACCAGGATATAAGGCAGAAAAAGCCATAACATTTAAAGAACTTGAACAAAAAAGGAGTCAAACTTAAAGGCACTTAATATGCAAAGAGAGTTATATAGTATAGCCTATCATGACAATGGCTTCAAGATACTCCAATCGGTAATGAGTTAAGTGCACAATGCCAGAAGCTTTTACAAAGTTCGAAAGGACAGTACAATCATCCATGAGGCAACTGAGATGGAATGCACAAAATGTCGGCATAACAATTAAAAAAAGCCATATATTTTACTGCATTTGCAAAAGTCTTATTTGACTTTTAGACATGGCAACTGCACTAGAAGACTTAAATAATTTCATGCAGTTACACGCACACCCGTCGTCGCCTACAACTTTGCCTCTCTAGAAGTTATCAAAAATCCAAAAGAGAAACGAACTATGAAAGTATTTTCATTGATGCCGAAAGAAATAACATTCCTTGACCAGGCAATGTATCCTAAACTCACCTTGCCAAGTTTCAAGATAACATCGTCGTACTTTTTGGTTTGCTAATGAATAAGTGATTAATTTTTCCAATATTGTCTAGAAATTAGCAGTAACTCGCTAAATGAAGAAAAAAAAGAAAAAGAAAAACAGCAAAGGAAAAGAACCCACCACCCCTCAAAAGCGAGAAGAAAAGAAGAAAAGCTAAAGGCACGACACTGATCCTAATTCCCACCAACGAAAAGGTAAGGCACTATTGAAGATCCTTGAAATCCATAGTACTTTACATAGAGTTGTATTAGTAAGAGAAAAAGAAAGAAAGAAAGAAATTCAAAAGTTGGCATAATTTCGCCACAATCAACCGAAGTAATAAAGAACAGAAAGCAAGTAAAGAAGCATGTGCAGCATGCGTACCCGCTGTGCGTTTCAATCGCCTCAACCTGCCGTAAAGCGATCCACAGCCAGAATGTGATCATGTGACCAGGCACCATGGCCGGCCCGAGGAAAGATGGGATCCCGAGGATCAAAATCTCGGCCCAATGTGCATGCGGCGCCGCAAACCCAATTGGAGCTGTGTATTCATGGTGAACTTTATGAATCTTCTCGTAACCCCATTTGTTATGAAGAAATCTGTGGATCCAGTAATTCGTATAATCCTCTACCATGAAATATACTGTCAATTGTGAGATGATTTCCCATCCTGAAGGCAATGGAAGCCCCGTTCGCACCCCAATCATCTGTGAATAAACGGCAAATTGTTTAAAAATCAATATCCCAAATGGTTATCCAGAAAGATAAGAAAATGGTCAACGAGTACTAGAAAGAGCAACACGAAATAAAGATTCACCAAATCCAAAAGCCAGGCTCATTCAAGAAACGATTCGGTAAGACGAAATTAATTTCCCACAAATTGACACTCCCAAATCAATCCTTAATCAACAGAAACACCAAACAGCGCAGGATTTCCAGAGCCCAGAAAAACAATCGGAATCTCAATCCCAAAAAACCTCAAGCACAAAAACAATACCTTAATGGAAGGGTAGGAGGCGAGCTGAAGGGGACCCACGACGAGAAAGAACATGCGCATGACGTCCTTGTAGCAGCGAAACACTTCGGCCGACGACAGCCTGGCCTTGGGCTGAATCTTGTAGCGGTCGAAGCCGGCCAAATGCGCGAGCTCGGCGAAGACCAGAGGAAGAGGGACCACGGAGAAGACGACGAAGAGGAAGATAATGTTGTGGCAGTAGAGGAAGTAGTCGGACTTGCGGGCCGAGTAGTTGAACCAGAGGGTCTCCGCGTAGGTGAAGTTCCGGCCAAGAGCGGCCGAGGCCTCATCGAGAGTCTGGTAGGGCAGCATTGAACTGCGGCGATCAGCAGCCGGAAAACTAGGATCGGATGGCTGGGACTCAATGAGGCAGAGAATGCTCGAGGGGTCTAATGAGCGGCGAATACAGAGAGAGAGAGAAGGCGGGGGATGATATTACTGTGAGCGTGTGATATAATACTACTATATAATGTTTGGGTTGGGTTTAGGACTTAAAAAGAGGGAGCAGGTGGTGATGAGCTGGATGTCTGTTAAAATATGCGGGAATTTCAAACGACGACGATCCGTCGACCCTTCCTTCCACGAACTTCCTCGATTAAACGTGCTGCCTAGACTCAAAACCACGGGCTTTTGTTAGTAGGAGATGAGTACATATATCTCTTCAATCTCGCTTAAGGGGATCTTTGAGTTTTGGTTCAATTATTTGAGTTTAATATTAAAAAATTTATCACATAATTTTTTATTATTATAATATTTATTAATAATTTTATTTCTCTTCACTTTTTCACCGACTCTCGTAACATATCTTTATTTTATAATATTTCATAAGCATCAATACCTAAAATTTATACACTTAAACATCCTCATATATCTTCGGGTAATGTAATATGAGCAAAATTAAAAAATATTAACAAAGTTTTTTTTTTCCTGAGAAATGTTTTAATTTACTGATATTTGGCTGACACACACACTGAAAATATTTTTAAAATTAGATCTTTCAGTGTTTGATTCGTGTCAAAAATATTTACAGGATAATTAAAAATTTTAATATAATAATATTTATGTTAGTTTTATGTCAATTTGACAACAACAAAAAAGACCAGTTTATGAGCTGAAACAACACCTCCATTTATGATATGCCTATAATATACTAACAAATTGGAACATATAAATATCTATTTATTTCATATCTCATATTATAGCGATTCATTTGTCACAAAATAAGAAGCTATTTAAAAATGAATCAAAGGATTATTTGACTCATTAAAATAGATGTTATGTTATCTAAGTCTATTTTTCTTTATTTAGAAAAATCTATATTTATATTTTTCCTCCTGGATTGTTTTTCTAATTCTTTTTATCTTAGATATAAAAACACGTCAGCAGGAAAGCACGTGGCCTCCTTGTACAATAATATGGTGGGAGATGTGGAAGCATTCAACATGCAACGCCGATAATCTTGTCCTTTTCTCCACGTCAGAAAGGAAGCTCGTGACTCGTGAGGTGACGATCCACAGTCGACCCCAGAAAAAGCACACCCATCCTTCTGCCAAAACAAAAAAACCACAATGAAAAAGAAAAGAAAAATACTGGCCATATAGTAATTAATTTTATTATTTTACTAGAGGTGGAAAATACAATTATTCAAATTTTGAGAGGAGGGCCTTTGAAAATTGATAATTTAGAATTATTTAGTCCCGTCTATACGTCATAGTAGTAGAAAAGATAAATGTTAGCTCATGGGTAGTGACTCGATAGATTCAATTATACCATGATTTTTTAATTTTTATATTTGAGTTATTCAATAATTCTTGTTGTTTTTGTCGTTTGAAACAAATGTAGAAGGTAAGGCTATGTTTGTTTCATATCTCAAAAAGTTTTAAAAAACTTCTCATTTTTTCATCAATTTCAATACATTTTCATTAATCTCAATAATTTTTTCATCAATTCCAATACTTTTTCAACAATCTCAATAACTTTTTACAAATTCCAACAACTTTTAACACATTTTTTTACCAATTTCAAAAGAATCTACACTACTTCCAAAAAACACAAAAAATAAAAACGGTTTTGAGAACTCAACCAAACATAGCCTAAGCCTCTGTGTGGACGGTAGCGATGGCACTAGCCACTAGGGGCGGGCCCCCCAAATAAAGAAAATTTCTTGACTACTTATAATATTTTTTTATCCCTCTAAAAATATATTTTTATACATTTGGCTCCTCTTAATTAATCTCTAACTTTGTCTATGTGGATAGAATTTGTATTTTTTTTTTAGGTAACAAAAATAAATTCGTTACACTTAATCTTTGCCAAGTGCCTTATAGCTCACGCCGCACAAGCGTCTGGTGCATTATAGTTATTATGTATTGCATTATAATAAATATATGTGAGTTCTACACTAATAAATATATTCTCATAATATGATAGTTTTCATGTGAGATATTTTTATAAATTTTTAATTTTAAAATATTAAATATTAAATTATTTACTTTTAAAAAACTTCAATAAAAACGAGTGGATAACACCGTTAAAAGTACAACTATTTACAGGCAACGACTCACATTATGGGAAATCCAGTGCGTGAAAACGGTGGTGGTCAGAGAAAAGTTGATGCTTATCCTTGTTGGGAAGAAAAGAACAAGAAGACAGAATCATTCGCTAAACTCTCCCATTCTCACTCTAATCCTCCTTTTTGCCATGTTTGATGTTGAAATGAAAAAGGGGTGGAGCTGAGGATAATCGATAGGGACCAAGACGACCATGACAAGCGCCAGCGTCTCCCTTTGCAAAACTCCTCTTTCATCATTTACCCTTCCACGCTGCACACATCTAACAGTATTGCATTTATTTAACCATGTCATCATCGTTTTCCAACTAGATTGATCACTTATCAAGATTCTTATATTATTAAATGAGATAGAAACAACAATTGAATTTTAACTATTTTAAATGAAAATTCTTTGAAATTTTCTATTTAGATTGGGAAAGATAGATACAGGAAGTAGATCTATTGTAAGATTTACATTACTCGAAAATTTTATATGTGCAACAGTAAATAGTATAAGATTCATTTATTGTGTCTATTTCTCTTCAAATTGTATTGTATAATATCTCTCTCTAAATTATACCGGCTAATTCGAATAAAAAATTAGGGATGATCTTAATCAAACTAATTCTTATCAAATTGTCAGTAATGAACACAAAGAGACCATAAATCAAAAAGAGAAAGGATGTTCTCACCAAAAGTGGTACATACTGTAGAAATCTGATCATGAGATGAGCTAAAGCTATATGCTTTTGAGCTGATGATTGGCCCCCACTGTTTGATCAGTGTCTTGTGTAGGGATGTTGATAGGATGTGAGCAAATGATTTGGGGCGTGGACTATTTGCACACTGGCTAGAAAGCCTCTTTCCCCTTCTCCTTCTGTCCTTTTCGTATCTACGACTGTAAGATATGATGATCAAAAGGTGCAAACTGATTAGCATGCGGGCTGAAATGCACCAGCAATCATGTGTGTTTGTATGGTAACTGTTCATCTTCATGCTTTCTTCAAAGGGGCTTTAAACGAGGATAAAAAAAGTGGGTCTATTCGGTCTGAAAGTTGGTCAATTGGGATTATTTGCAGGTACAATCTTCTACAATCCCACTTCTTTCAAGGTTTGAATCATCATTCCCTTGGAAAATCTTCCTGCTCAGTTTTTGACGCTTAAAACCACTAGCACTAGCTACTAGTTAGGCACTTTGCTTTCTTGTCTTGCAGCTAAATTTTGTTGTTTAACGAAATAATAAGGAAAAAAGAGAGAAGGTAGCAGAGAAATTTCAATTTCCATAGAAATAGAGACAATGTGAAGCGACACAGAAACATCAAGGAAAATAAATTTGATACACAGCTAAGATATTCCTCCCCCTTACCAATAAATTTATTTGCTTATATTAGAAACATATTAAATTCTTATTTTTTTTACCAATCAAACGATTTTTTATACTATGATTTCGAAAGATCAAACTTGAAGAAATAATGGGAACTAATGTTGTTCATATACCAGGTCGGGGCTTGGGAGGTATCCGTTTGAAAAATGATTCTATCTAAACGAGTTGAATTCAGATAAGTTCAGACATATGTCTAAGATTAAATCTCATCATATCCAATGACACAGAAGCATGTTACTTCAATTAATGAGGAAAATCTGACCGAATAAACTCACGACCCAACTCACCATATGAATTGAGGTGAGTTGTTAGATGTGCTGAAATTTAATCTTTAACTATCTATTAGTCCGATCTAAATTTAACGACGATGAAATTCTTCACGGTTCCAAATTCGCGAAGTTACCCAAAGCCGGAGCTTGGGCTTGTCAGATAGTACCGCTTAAACTGTTGGGTTTGCTTTGGGCCCAAACCCATCGGTAGCATGAAATCAGGCAAAGCAAAATACCTCGTCCTTTTCTCTCTCGCAAAAGCACCACAACATGATGAGGCAGAGAGAAGCATCAACTTAAAGAGTAGCGAAATACCTAGGCAAGCTGTAGTCTTGAATTCTGAATGCTGGTAACTAAGCTAACGACCTTGTTGGAAAACTGCCTAACTGTCAACCAGGCCAAGGAAATCCATGCACGCATCCTGGTGAACGCTCTTAACCACTTGGAGCCACTCTTAGTCCGCCAAATCGCGCTCTCAACTTCCAGCTACTCTAGTGGTCTTGCTCAATATCTAAAGCTAATAATTTACCAATCGCAACACCCAGACACGTTCTCATGGGGTTGCACAATTCGGTTCTTTTCCCAGCATGGCCAATTCAAAGAAGCTTTCTCGCTTTATGTTCAGATGCAGAGACTGGGACTGCGTCCCTCCACGTTTGCTGTGTCCTCTGCTCTAAGGGCATGTGCTAGGGTTGTAGACAAGATAGGTGGCGTTTCACTGCATGGTCAGGTTCATAAATATGGATTCCGTACTTGTGTTTACGTGCAAACAGCCCTTGTGGATTTTCATTCTAAACTGGGTGAAATGGTAACTGCACGTAAGGTGTTCGATGAGATGGGGGACAAGAATGTCGTTTCATGGAATTCTATCATATTTGGGTATTTGAAATCTGGGGACTTAGCAGAGGCTCAGAGGGTGTTTGATGAGATTCCAAGGAAAGATGTCATATCTTGGAATTCACTCATTTCGGGTTATGCAAGAGTGGGAAATATGGACCAGGCATGCTGTTTGTTTCAACAGATGCCAGAGAAAAACTCAGCTTCTTGGAACTCAATGATTGGTGGTTTTGTTGATTGTGGCAATATAGAATCAGCTAGAAGCCTTTTTGATGCACTGCCACAAAGGAACAATGTTTCATGGATTACTATGATTGGTGGGTACTCAAAATATGGGGATGTTGAGTCTGCTCGTGAACTCTTTGATCAGATGGATAAGAACGATCTGCTCTCATATAATACTATGATAGCTTGCTACGCTCAAAATAGCCAAGCTCAGGAGGCCATTCAGCTGTTCAACCAGATGCTTAAGCCAGATGTAAATGTTCAGCCTGATAGGAAAACTTTGGCTAGTGTTATATCTGCTTGTTCACAACTTGGAGATTCTAAACTTGGATCTTTACTCGAGTCATGTATGCACAAGTTTGGAATTGAACTGGACGATCATCTAGCTACTGCTTTTGTTGACTTTTATGCGAAGTGTGGAAGCATTGATAAAGCATATGAGTTGTTTTATGGCTTACGTAAAAGGGATCTAATTGCTTATTCGGCAATGATCTTGGGATGTGGGATAAATGGTAAGGTCGTTGATGCTGTCAACCTGTTTGAAGAGATGATAAGTGCCCATGTTTCCCCCAATTTAGTCACCTACACAGGGTTGCTAACTGCTTATAACCATGCTGGTTTGGTTGAAGAAGGCTACCAATGCTTTGACTCCATGAAGAATCATGGGCTTGAGCCTTCAGCTGATCATTATGGAATTATGGTTGATCTTTTAGGCAGGGCAGGGCGTTTGGAAGAAGCATATAAGCTAATAAGGAGCATGCCAATGCAGGCTCATGCTGGGGTTTGGGGAGCTTTACTTCTTGCTTGCAGGTTACATCAAAATGTTGAGCTTGGGGAGATAGCTGCTCAGCACTGCTTTCAGCTGGAGCCTGATACAACTGGCTATTCCTCTCTCCTTGCCAGCATTTATGCTTCTGTTGGGAGGTGGGATGATGCCAAGAGACTGAGGAAGGTTGTAGGGGAGAAGGGATTCTCTAAGGTACCTGGGTGTAGTTGGATGGAAGCTATTTGACTCTCCATATTGTAAGATTTGGCGTCCACTGCATACTAAGAGATCATGGCATAAACTGACTTCAGGGCCGGCTTCTTTCCTTCTTAGTTTAACGTAGTTGTTGGAGTCTAACACGAATTGGGTCCAAGTCGAAAATGTCTATAGCTTCTATCGAAGTAATTTAGCCTAAAAGACCAAAGGCAAAAGATATGGAACCTTACCACCGTATTATGTGACGTTATTTAATTCTTTGCCTGAGCATGGTTCAGCCATACAATATCTGATGTTAGCTGCTCCCGTCTCTTCTTAAAGACAAAAAAGAAAGCGGAACGGTTAGTTTTGTAATTACAATTTCGATAGTATGTTTCTATTGGTATTTTGTACAATCCCTGTCAAGTTCAATAATCCAACTGATGCCTGGCAAACATGTTTCGCTGCTCATGTGATATAGTTTCTGTTATAACCATTGAAGCATCTGTTATAATATATGGTTATTACCCAGGACTTTTGTTCTCCATATCCAACTGGCCAAATTGAGGGAGATAAGCTAGCTTTGTGAAACGAGATCACGGCCATACGATTCTATGTTTCAATCGTAAAGAAAGGGATCGGATTCTAATATATATATTTAAAGCTAATTAGGCTTACTATTCTCTCACAAGCCTTTCAAACAATCCATCCATCTTGACAACAACAAAAAATACCTCATTATTTTGGACATGGTAATTTTCCACTAGAAACCCTTTCAAAGTTTCTTTCGCGTACCCAAACCTTTTGCCACCTAGACAAGAGAATTGACAAACGCTGCGTTGCTTTCTCCGTACGAAAAATATGTATAGGACTAAATATTTTAGTATTTCAAATAAGGGAAATTTGCTTTTTAGTCCTTAGGTTATAACCCCTTTTCATTTTTAGTCATGAATTTTAGAGGATTAAAATTTTAGTCCTTCCGTCAGTCTGTCGTCAGTTTGTCGTCAAATTTGTACCGGTCGACCGGTACATGAAGCGGACGACCGCTACATGTACCGGTCGACCGCTCACTTTCAAAGCATATATCTGGTCGACCGCTTCAAAATTGGCGGTCGACCGGTACAAAAATTGACGGCAGACTGACGGAAGGACTAAATTTTACAAAGATGAAAGTTCAAGGACTAAAATTTTGAAGGTTGAAAGTTAAGGACTAAAATTAAAAAGGGCCCAAAACCTAAGGACTAAAAAGTAAATTTCCCTTCAAATAAATTAAATATATTGATTGGCCCTTTAAATATACGTGTTTAGCATAAAGTCAAGAGGGCTGCTTTGTTTTATTTTGTTTTTTTTTCTATCGGCTTTACCATATGCATAAAAAAAAAGAAAAAAGAAAAAGAAAAAACGGAACTTGTAAGTTGTAATAATATATTTGCTGAGCAATTTATTATAAAATACTCCATCCAAGTGGTCTTTAGTGGCATGTAAACTGTTGGGAATCAATCGTTATCTACAAATGAAAATAGAAATGCTAGATAATGTAATTTAATTTAGTCGGTCTAGCGGAGGTCCCCGCAATAATTTTAGCCGAAAAGCGTAATTTGACTAGGAAAGTAATTTACTAGAACAGCTAGACTGTTGCGGCACCAGTAAGAAAAAAAGCACTGGGGACGTTAAGTCGTTAACTTCAGAAAACAACCAACTACCTCTCCAACTTCCCACCTCTTCCTTCCCCGAATAACCAAGAAATATAACGAATTCCCACCCAAACTCTCATTTTTCCTTGTAATCTAGTATTGTTGTTACATCTATGTCTGAGAGAAGTCTGAAGCGGCGCGCTCCGTTTTTTGGTGGTCGGACGAGGAAGCCGACAAATCCGTATCCGTCGCCGCGGCGGAGGAGCCCGCCTCCTCGGAGATCGGCTAAGCCACTTTCCAAGCCCATAAAGATCCTGAATCGATGCTCCTCGGAACCAATTGTTTCGGTTGCTAGCTTTGGTTGTAGCAGCAGCACCAGTGACGATGATCGGAGTCTGAGATCCGAGATTGGTGGTGTTCTTTTTAGGCCTCCGACTTGTACGGACGTGTTTGCATCGTCGCCTTCGCTCTTGGGAATCTCTCCGCAGAGTTACGAGGTGAGGGTCAAGTGTGATGCTTTCAGAAAAAAAAAACTAAAATATATTGCGAATATTTTTGATTGAGGAAAGATTAAAACGGTTTGTCTTGTTCATTATTAGGATGCTTTCTAAATTTAAGTCGCGGTTTTATATTTGTCTCCTTACCCTAAACTTTGGGACTCGAAACATGTGCCTATCTCAATGCTGTGAAGATTGTGGAATGCAGGGATACAAGAAAGACTCAAAGGTGGTGGTGAATGTGACAGTTGAAGGAAGTCCGGGACCAGTCCGGACCTTGGTTAAATTAGGGGCCACTGTGGAGGAAACCATTAAGGTTGTTGTAGACAAATATAGTGAAGAACGACGAACTCCTAAGCTTGACAGGGATGCAGTATGCTCATTTGAATTGCATCACTCCCATTTCAGTCTAACAAGTAAGGGGAAGTTAAAATTCTTAGCATAGTTTCTCAACTTAGTTGCTTCTGCAGAGTGTTAGCTTCAAATCTGTCTTTTATTTCTTAATTTAGTTTCTCAACATCTCTACAAACCTGGCTATATTGGATATAAAAATAGAAAGGCATTGATCCATTGATAGGATTGCTTTGAATAAGATCCAAACTTTTGACATGTTTGCCTTTGGTCCGCTGAACCACCAGATAAAGCTTCATTGAACAAAATGGTTGTGCTTATTTTAGAAATTTGAACAATTAACTTACTCCTTTCCCTTAAAGAATGAAATGCCCTTACATAATCTGAAATGTTTTCTTCAAAGTAGATTATGACCAAAGCATTAATGATTAGGCTATCACACTTAATTGGAAACCAAATCCAACTGAAGTCTATTTCTGATAAATAATGTTGCCACAGGGAATGCTAATTAAGTATCCATTGTTAGGTTTTATTCTAGCACCCATATCACATATATAGACACTTCAAAACTTTGACTGGCTTTGGAGGAGTACCACCTAGACTGGATTTGTATGTCTGCAATAGATGGCCCTGTTTTAAAAAGGTGTTGGCCCTAAAATGACAATAAATATGGGCAACAGCTTGTTCTCCAATGAACATGTGATTAGGTCCTGGAGCCTGATCACCCCCCCCCCCCCCCCCCCCATAAGGATTAGGTGCATAGATAAAAAGGAAGGTACATTTTTGCACTCGTTTTCATTCACTCTCAATTATTCTAAAACGTTCCCCTTCATTTTGTTTGATCAGGTTTGGATAAATCAGAATTGCTTGGGGATGTGGGTAGCAGAAGCTTCTATCTACGAAAGAGTAACGGTTGTATTAGTAGTAACGGAACATCTCCTTGCACTTCAGCAATTGTTCTGCCAACTGAAAGCATTCCACGCCCCGTTCCACCTCCTGCATTCTTGCTTCCATCTTTCGCAATCGCCGCCCGGAAGATCGGTAAAATCATTAGAAGAACGCGTCGGCTTTTGAAACGCTTGGCCTGCATACAATGAGGATGACGATAAACCATATGCATTCTGAGTAACGTAACTTATCATTTATGTTACTCTCGCCAACAGCGACGATTCTATTTTTCGAATCTGTTGCCTTATTCTCCTGCAATACAAGCTCAATTTTCTTTTTTCACAGAATATGTACATAATATGAAATCAAACTCGTTCGCATAATCGATCATCTGCTGTGTAAATTGATGTACAGATCACCTATTTTAAGCGCAATGGCGTTCGAAGGGGAGAAATGCATTTATTTATTCGGTGAACATCCTTTTAGTTTAAACGAGTAAATGACAAAAAGCTCTATTCCCAGACCATATGAGGGTACCATTTTGAGAAATTGATCTGCAAACTGCGCAAAACATTTTAGGGGTACTCTAGTCGCTAAAGAACAAAGATCGTTTTTGCCTCCGACAACTTTTGTATATATACGGAACGCGTCACCGGTGGATGTTCACTGAACCAGATGTCCACCAACCGGGAAAGTGGAGGATTTTACAGAGAATGTACAACAGAATATTCTTTCCTTGTATAATACAAACAAAAAGAGAAGCTTCGAAGAATTAAACAAAGAAAGGCGGTTCTTTTTCAGCCTTGTCGTATTGGTCGGTAAAACCTTCCAAAAAAATTCGGTTAGATGTGCTTTGAAGTCGCTAATTCAATGTTACTGCCAATAAAGACACAGAGGTCAATTAATTCGGTAATGTTTTTCACCAAAACTGACTGGAAAAGGAGCTCCTAATCTCCCAAAATGAAAATGGTGTACCTGGTGGGTGAGGCGGGCACGTTGAAAACAACTTCTCTCCCTGGGTTTATACTTGTATCATGCAAAATTCTCTGCCACTGTGATGGGTATTTGATTCTAATAAAATGTGGTCATTATGAAGTGAAGAGCATGTGTCTGTTCCTTTTGCATTCGGTGGGTCTGTGCCGACCAGTTTTCCCATACTTCAAAAAGATTTCCCCACCGAATCAATGAATTCAAGTAATATGTTGTCTCACGTTGTTATCTAAGACCATTGACGAGCATAATGGGTCCGTCCAGAATTGCCACGTTACGTTCCTAAACTATCTTCTGTTAACATCCATTGCTTTTCTTTCATCTCTCTATCCGTCTCACAATTTCGTTGTTACGTGGGATCCTTGAGCTCGATTGCACTAAGGGAAACTGGCGTCCTGCAGGCCCAACTGGCCAACATAAATCTTTATTCAGGCCGAACAAAAGAATTGCGACCTCCGAGTCGCAGTTGTGAAGAAGATACCTTCCAATTTGTAATCGGACTACGAGTGTGTTTGGAATTAAAATCGATTTTTAAGTGGCCCACGATGAATTGGATTGTCATGGTCGTTATTTCTTTCGCCACCACAACCTTAAAAAAGCAGGATATGGGCGGGGCTGGATATGATCAGAAAAAGCAGTACTGCAGGACTTCCATGGATTCACAAAGCATACCGGAACAGTGGCGGAACCCGGAATGAAAATCAACCCGGGCAAACTTTTAAAGCAAAATGACTAAATTTTTTTTTCATACGTAATGTAAAAAATTGTCTTAGAGTTACAATATCAAAACATTAAAGACTAAAAACATTAAAAATATTGAATTACACATAACGTACTATGTACTACGACTGAGAGGGGGTAATTGGATTCTACGGTTGTGCATCTTCTGAAAATGTTGCAAAATGGCTTCGTTCTCAATAGTTTCAAAAATTTCCCGCTCGATGTACACAACCATGCAATCATTCATCCAATCATCTCCCATCCTATTACGCAAATCAGTCTTGATAATTTTCATCGCAGAGAAGACTCTCTCAACGGTTGCAGTCGTAACCGGTAAGATCAATGCCAACGTAATAAGACGATAAACCAATGGATACAAAATATTCTTTCTGGTCTCAACCATCTTCACAGCAAGAGCTCCAATATCTTTAAGCCCAGAGAAAGCATTAGTTCTTCTAACATCTCTAATGTAGGTGTCAAGCTGATCTCTAAGTACCACGCAATCAATTGTTGAGAAATCTTCAGGGTAAAATTCAGCAAGACGACATAATCTATCAAGATCAAATGCTGAGAATGAGTCCCTTGGATCAAGACATGCTATGCAAAGAAGTAACTCCATACTTGTTTCTGTGAAACGATTATTCATCTCTTGAGCAATCAAATCAATAACCTGACAAAAGACTTCCACACGAAAATAATGCAAATAAGTAATCGTGTGCCCTCCACGCCTCGAACGATCGCGAGTTGGTATAATGTCTTTCATATTGGGCACATTGATAAAATTATTCAGACAAAATGTTTTGACTTCTTCCAAAAATTTATCTCATCCTTCCTCCCTCAACTCTTGCAACCGTTCCCTCACAACTCCAACCAAACTCATAGCATTAACAATATCTTGATCCTTTCGCTGTAAGGCCTGTGACAAATCATTTGTAATTCCCATTATTTTCTTCAAAAAATGCATAGTGAATGCAAATTCATAACTTTGCATCTTATCCATCAAGCTTCTAGCCATGACTCTTTGTTCTGGGCAAATACCATCCTCATTTATGTTTTTAAGAACGTCCAACACGGCTGACCACATAGTGAAGAGACGCAGTATTGTGATGTAGTATGAACCCCAACGAGTGTCACCTACAATGTTATGGGAATTAAAAACCAATAAATAAAGAAAGAAAGACTAAATGGTCTAAAGTATTGAAACGAGATATAGTAATCAACAACTATCACCTGGTCGTGCGAGACTAGTTTCTTGATTTTTACCCTTTCCACTAGAAATCTCTCCATTTTCCAACTTCTCCACTATCTTCTCATGTTGACTTTGCCGAAGATTATCTTTCCTTTTACAAGAAGCTCCGACCATAGTCACAATCAAAGAAGTGTAATTAAAAAAATCCCCAACTTGAAAATTATTCTTTGCAATAGCCACAACTGTCAATTGAAGTTGGTGAGCAAAACAATGAATATAGGTAGCGGAAGGATTATCCCTCAAAATGAGCGACTTCAACCCATTGAACTCGCCTCGCATGTTTGAGGCCTCATCATACCATTGACCTCTCAATTTGGAAATTGACAACTCATGTCTTGCAAACAATTTGTGTATAACATCTTTCAAAGACTGGGAGCAAGTATCAGGAACATGTTCCACACCAAGAAACCTTTCAATCACATGTCCATGTCTGTTCACATATCTCAAAACCACTGTCATTTGCTCCTTCACTGAATTATCATGAGACTCATCAACCATAATAGAAAAAAAACTATCCTCAATATCTTTACTAATGGCAAGTGTGGTCTCCGCTGCACAAGCATTCACCAATTCCTTCTGAGTTTTTGGAGAAGTCATTTGATTGTTTCCAGGAGCATTACTATTAATTGTCTTAGCAACTTTTTCATCACGCTTATCATACCATTCCAAAAGTTCAAGAAAATTGCCTTTTCTCAATGAACCCTCGGACTCGTCATGACCACGAAAAGCCAATCCTTGCACCAAAAGAAACCAAATGCAATCTAAAATCGCTGTTAAGCGAACACGATAAGCATTCTCTATATCATGCCCATGTGCCGATAACATGTGCGTCACATTTTGTCGCTGATTTTCGAATGCTTCACATTGCATTCTAGCTTCATTGTGAGCACTATCATGTGCACCAACATGCTCAGCAAAAACCTGGATTGCATTTTTCCAGTTGCAAAATCCCAGAGAAGTAAACACACCTCCCTCAGACCTTTCCCCTCTAGGTCGTTGAAACAAATAACACCACAAACAATACGCGACATCCTTCGATACACTATATTCCAACCATGGATAATCTTTAAACCATAACTCCCTAAAACCCCTCTTATCTTTCCCATATTTCTTCTTAAGAAAATTGTGGCCACGTGGTTGACAAGGACCTTTAATTAAGTATTCCCTACGAACTTGATCCTTAATCCCAACATCATATTCTTCGATGGGTTTACGTAACCCTGGATCAACAATAATATCATCCGGACTAAACTCAATGCAGAGTCTTTTCAAACTAGTTTCCATTTCAGAACTAGTAGCCACGTTAGGAGTAAATGACTCAACGCTGTGTAGCTTTCTTGGATAAAACCTTTCCATTATCTAAACAAAACAAAATTCAAAGAAATTTCCCAAACTCATCAATTTATCCAAATTAATCATACAATTCTCAATCATACTAATTCAATGTTAAAATTCCATGACAAACAAGACATTTCAATAATAAAATAGTGATGGCACCAAATATCAACATTTGAACAATTAAGAATAATAGCAAACAAGATTGGGCTCAACTAAGGTTGTCCTAGGCTCAACAGCATCACAATCCAACCTAAAAACTACTACACAAATAGAATCCCTTCCTCCGGTTTCCTTCACAATCCAAACTAGAGTTAAGCAAGAAATGAAAAAAAGTTTTAAAGAAAGGAGATTACCTACCGCAAATGTCCTTCCAGCAAATAAGCAAGTATATTGGCAAAGTTCAAATGTGCTTCCAGCAATGGATTTTGATCTTCACTATACAAATCCACATAGAGAACAATAAGTTAACAATTTCTGATATCTTGTATCTATTACATTAAGTCTATCAATTCTTAATGTATATTCAGTGGTAACACTAAGAAAGATCAAGAACATTAAAGATTTCACAATTCTATTAGATGACTGGTTTTGTGTATATCATTATTTCATTTTTCTGAGTAGAGCCAGAGCTTGAAACTTCACCACTTTTCTTAGCTCGGCTTGATTAAAACCCTACCAAATCATAACTCAAATGGAAAACAAAAGTAACATGTATCGATGGCTTAACATTTTCTTTAATTTTTCTTTACTTTTTTGTCCTTCTTCTTTCTGATACTGCAGATCTAGACCTGACATACTTCATCTCTTTATGCCTAATACAGTGGTCTCCTAACCACCAAATGATGCTTAACACGCTGAGCAACTACAACAAATAAAACACTCACCAATTTCCTTCAGTAGAGTTACTGTTTGGATGACTTATTTTTTCCTTTGCAAATTCTTCAAGTATAGCACGTTGCCGATCATTGAGTTCTCTGAGAAAGTGAACAAACAGTTTAAAAGTGAATTAATACTGCTTACAAAGGCAAACTAGCTCCAAAACTCAAAAAGACATCAAAGAAGACACAATAAATACGTTTGATAACAAATTTCTTGTATTATAGAATGGGATGTAAGATTCAATATAAATCTTTGCAAAGAGCCCATTATATAACAGTTCTGTGAAAATTGGGTGATAATACAAGCACATACATTAAGAAGCTAAATGATCAGCATCCAGCATATACAACATCAGTAGACTCTAACAGAAACAAACTTGCAAGGTACAATGTATAAGATTTGAGTAGAAGTTGACTATAATACACCACAAAGTCAACAAATAAGGTATAAAAAAAATGGAATATCGATGAACTGAGTGTTTTCCCCAAAGAACGGAGATTATAGCCATGTAGCAGAGTTGTGCACATAGAGGACGATATAATGTACATAAGTTTGCATCTTATGCTAATGCACAAATTGAGGGAATATTTTCTGTAAATGGCAGTTCATCAACTTGTCCCCCAGATCAGAATGGAGAAGACCAGTCTCCACTTTTGTGCACAAGCCCGATAAAGGTATGTGAAATTCACTGAGATGAGGTAGCATATAATAAAGCTGGCAAATTCCTTTTTAAATAAATAAAAGAACAAGCAGGCAAAATTCTTCAAAATCTTCCTTTTTTTGCAGTTCATCTTTGTAAATGCCTCCAGTCCAAAGTATCCAACAACTGGAAAAGCTGTTTTGAAGTTCCAGTTGATCAATCAGCGGGCAGATTTTTCCTTCGCATTATTTTCTGGCGGTTTGTCAAATGTGTGTCCCAGGATTCTACTGTTCTTATGCTTCAGAAATATGTTCATGTCTCAACTTCGATGTTTGTGAACATGTCTCTATATATCTCGCTATCCTGCTTCTCTTGTATTTCAGATTAACAAATTTATTCTTCATCTATACTAAAAAGAAGTCACCGTACTGAACATGGCAGCCTATCCTGGTGGCAGTTTCAAATTTCATATCATTTGCCAACCCAAATTTCATATCATTTGCTCAAGGGAACACTTTCCATATAACACCCCCACCACACAAGAAAAGGACAAAAAAAACCCCATATGCCTCCACCCAGTGATACCCTCATAAACAGGCAACACCTTCTTGAAAAATAGAAAAATGTTCAATTAACAAACAACATCCGGACTAATAATCTTATTCCTTGAAGAGGTATTCTAATCCCACCCCCACCCCGCAATTCCCACGCGCACACACGAAGACAACAGACACTGGCAATCCAAGTACGAGCCAGTTAAATGGAGAAAAGAAAAAAAAAAGGTTCAACCTTCAATCTTAGGTCTTGAACATAAACTCAATAGGAAGAACGAAAATCAAATAGAAAAAAGCAAAATTGTGCACGATTACCTTTAAAATCACTCACCACGGCCGCCGGCGGTGAGCTGAAGGCTGAAGAGTGAAGAGAGACTGAGAGAGAGCTTGAGGGCTGAGAGGGAAGAATGAGGGCTGAGAGGGGAGAAGGGAACGGAGAATTCGCAGGGGAACTGGGGAAGGGGGTTTTTTTTGGTTCAAAACACAGGGGGGAAACGACGTCGTTTCCCCCTGTGTTTTGAACCAAAATAAAATGCGAACTGGGCCTGAATTTCAAACTACTAGGCTAGGCCTAGCCTTATGTTGGCCTGGGCCAACCAGGGCGGCCCAGGCCAACTTATTTTTTTTTAAAAAAATATATATATATATATATGAATTTTTTTTTTCAGAGGCGGACCCCGGGCAGCCGCCCAGGTTCATTCGAACAACATAGGTGCAATGAGAGTTAAGAATGTGTGCATCGAGTTCAGAAATTATTGTGAGACCCAGAACCTTAAAGAGGGAGTTACCTTTATTCCCTTGTTGCAGTTTTTTTTTGTTCCATGCCCTATATGAGTAAATTTTCAGAGTCTATCCAATTTATAACTGATGAATTTCTACACAAAATCCATGGACTAGTATGCGCTTGGTGGATTACAAAGTTTGACTCAATTATGTAGGAAATACTAGACTCCTTGATGTTGCAGGTGTTTGAGATGTATGCAGGAGCTGCAATCTGAACATGCTATTCTGAAAAGCCAGCTTGAATATTTATTCAGGGTTAGTATATATTTCTGTTGAATGAAGCTTATTTTTGGTTGAGAAGATTTTCGATCGTTCAAGGGACCAGGAAATATGTTCATCTGGTTAATGCTTTGAGTCCTGAGGGAATGACCTCAAAATATTGTTCAAATTAACGGCTACCCTATTGAAATTTCGTCTTTGGCCTTTCTAGACCCCATTTTTGGTTGAGCAAAAAATGTTTTTTCCTGAGATAGAGAGCCTGTGAAGGGAAATTTCTTTTTTTGCTTTGTCCCCGTGGATGCTCAATACAGCTTCTGAATTGTGATACTTCGAGCATGATCATCAGAATGGGTTTCTACATCTTACCATAGATTACATAACATTGTAGAATACTGAGACTAGATTGGTGTCCCATCAGACTTTTTAAACTTTTTCGCCAACTTTTTATAAGCCCCAATAAAAATTCAAATCCTCAAAATTTTCTCTTACAAACTCATAATTTTTAAAATTTTTTCTTGCCAAACATCTCCATCTGCCCTGCGGTAATGGACCCGCCGCAGTTGTTTGAACAGAGAAAGTTATTGAAACAACAAACGCTGATATGCCAAAACTATAAACTTATATATAAGTTTCTTGGTAACTTTCATGTTCTTTTCCCTCAATATGGTGCAACGTATCTGTATTGCCATATTCTATTTTGGAGTAGATTGCCTTCCAAAAGCAGAAAATATTACTTCTTGTACCGGGTGGGTGGGGGGTGTTAGGACTGTTCTTTATGTTGAAAATAAAGCACCTGTTAGCTGCAATAATGTTCATACAAAGTGGTTTAATGCAGGCACCCTTTTGCAGTTAGGTTTTAAAATTATGAGTCCAGACTCCAGCTAGCTCTGTGCTTCAGCCTTTAAATGTTGCAACAAATAAAAATCTATTGCTGGAAAATAAATTCGGCAGCAAATTAAATATTTACTTGTTAACTTATTGTTCTTTATGTGGATTTGTGCAGTGAAGATCAAAATCCATTGTTGGAAGCACATTTGAACTTTGCCAATATACTTGCTTATTTCCTGGAAGGACATTTGCGGTAGGTAATCTCCTTTCTTTAAAACTTTTTTTTTTTTTTTCATTTTTTGGTTAACTCTAGGCTGGATTGTGAAGGAAACAGGAGGAATGAATGTTATTTGTGTAGTAGTTTTTAGGTTGGATTGTGATGGTGTTGACAACCTTAGTTGAGCCCAATCTTGTTTGCTATTATTCTTAATTGTTCAAATGTTGAGATTTGATGCCAACATTTTTTTATTATTGAAATATCTTGTTTGCCATTGAAGATTGCCATTGAATTTTGTTTTGTTTTTGTTTTGTTTGCCATTGAACTTTGCCATTGATTTAGTATGATTGAGAATTGTATGATTAATTTGGATAAATTGATGAGTTTGAAAAATTTCTTTGAATTTTGTTTTGTTTAGATAATTGAAATGTTTTATCTAAAAAAGCCACACAGCGTTGAGTCACCTACTCCTAAAGTGACTACTAGTTCTGAAATGAAAACTAGTTTGAAAAGACTTCGCATTTTGCTTTAAAAGTTCGCCCGGGTTAGTTTGTATTCCTGGTTCCGCCACTGGTTGCGCTGGAGATTTACATAAGAGAGAAGAGAAGGTTGTTTCTTTAATTTTTTTCTGTCAAGTTTTATGCACAAACCATGGACCAACTTTGTGTCGATGGTGAAGTACAGGTTTGAAGGCAGAAGAGAATTTGATAAACTTGGGGTGCAGGAATTTCTTTTTGTGCTCAAAGCCATCCACCCAATTCTTGTTATAGATCTGTTTTTTTCGTGACACTATGTCATGTGTTTATATATATATATATATGCTTCTGTTAAGTACAGTTCTTTGTGTACTACGTACCTTATCTTAGTTATCTAAGCGTTTTTACACCCAAAATGTGTCAGACATATATAGGACTGTTTAAACTATGGGACTTGTCAACTTCGAAATCTCCTCACTTTGCTGGTGGTTAACCGGTGAGATTTCAGGGCAATTTGCAATATTCCTGTTGGTCTGCATCAATCTATTCATGTTGAATATTGTTAACTGTTCTAGACGATGGTGTTTTGGCCAATGTTGTAATCTGTCAACTAGGGCGGGCGCCAATTTTCTCAGGTCGGCTATTATCGCCAATTTTCTCAGGGTTCAAAAATTATGTTGATAGGGTGAGAACAGAGAGGGATTCTATTTGAAAACCCTTTAAAGCCAAAAACATCCATTTTCGGATCGGTTTTGGTTGGATCACATCGGATTGAGTGGAAGGAAAATGAACGAAAACAAGTACTTTGCCCGTCCGCCTCATCAAGCGTAGACTATTGAGCGTCGTCTAAAACGGCCTTGTTTCATAAAGATGGAAACGTGGACTGTAGAGGTGGGAAGTTCCAAATTAAAGACTAGTTTGGTCAATATGCTATACTCGATACAAAAAGACAAATGGGGCGTATTTGTATTCTAAATGGAATTTCTTATTGCCTATACGCTTCTTTTTTTAGTGAATTTAGACTAAAGTATTGACTGTTGACCAAAAAAATAGAAAAACACATAGAAATGCTAGGCATCCTGCTCCCGTCCCGCTGGCTGACGTGGAGCGGGGCCCAACATTTCTCCTGTGCATGTTTCTGTAAGCCGGTCCAATTTGTTTTAGACCGGGTCAAAACAAATTTAAGCCTCCTGCGATGCAAAAAAGCTGAAATTCCGCTCCCTCTCTCCTCATTTGAAATCCCTAGTCTCTCCCCTCCGAGTGAAGTTCTCTCCCAGTCGCAGACGAAGCTCTCTCTCACTTCCAGTTCACTGGCTCCAAATCTTGAACCTCTTCAAGGACCCCCAAAGAACCTCCTCACCATGGTGACCGAAAACGTTCACTTCCTCTCGCTAATCTTCGTCTCCCTTGTCTCCTTCTCGAGCTCTTTTACTCCCTCAGACAACTACCTCCTCAACTGTGACTCACCCACCAACACTACACTCGATAACCGACTCTTTCTCGCAGATTCAACCAAACCCGGTTTGGATTCCCTCTCAGCAGGCCAATCTTCTAAAATCTAGATCTCGGCTCCCAGGACATCTTACCCAATATGTCATTCCCGTAATGCTCTCAGAAAAAAAGGCATTGGTGTTGGGAAATTAAGACATCATGAATCACTTTAACGGAACAGTTTCCATGTTGATAGTCAAAGAAAAACAACCATCAGAGAGTAAATTATAGAGGAAAAAAAAAGAATTCCTAGAAATCCATCTTCTCTAATGTGGTTAGTCAAACTAAGAGCATGTTCGGTTAAACAAAATTCTCAAGATTTTTTTGAATTTTCAGAATACAAAAAATTCTACAACCAAACATCATTTTTAACGGTACATAAAAATAACTAAAACACGCATACCAATAAAATTAACATCACCAAAAAATTCTTAAAACACAACAAATTCTCAAAATACTTCATAACCGAACACCCTCTAAATAGACTATAGAGGGATATGTGCGGCTTAAACCCAACAAAACCTTACAATTACCAGTTCAAGTCCGTTGCAAAATTCCTTTACATGCCATTTAGCTTTATCAAGTGCTATACAAGCAACCTAAATCTTTCTTAATTGATTGATCTCTTCCATAGATATGTTAATATTTCACCCACAGCTAATCATTGCTGCAAAATGTATAGCTCCAATTCCTGCAAAGATAAGCAGAAAAGGCAATAAAAAAAGTATGGAAGTGATGCCCATGATGTGTTTTAACCAAATTAGCGCTTCCTTTAAACATGTAAGAGTATAATGGTGATAGACTACATCAATTTTCTTGACTCAAACAAATATGAATGGAAAGGCAACCTTGCCTTCTTATTCATCCCTTCTAATTTTTTCATAGTTCCACTTTTTCACCCCTCCTCCCAAATGGTCTTAGAGACCTCATGTGCCCCAAATACTTAGATTACAAAGTCCCCAGGAGCCGAGAAAACTTCGATTGCATTAGCGAAACCGAAACCCAAATCATTCATAGGTGTGAACACAATTACCACCTCATTTATATCTATTTCTATTATATACTCTCTAACGACAGCACTAGCGTTATTCGAATGTAAGTCTCTCAGAATCAAAATCCCATTAACCCTAACACTAAAATTTGCTGAAGTTAAATCAAAACCTTGAGCTACAAAGGGAGAGAAATGGAAACGTACCAAGTGTGTCCCATTTTTCTTGATGTTGAATTTGTAGCCTGAACTGCTGGTGAAAACTCTGGCTGTATGGTACAATGTAGGTGAATTTCGAGGTGGGTTTTGGTTTAGGACCGAAATGGATTGGCCTGCTGAGAGGGAATCCGAACCGGGTTTGGTTGAATCTGCGAGAAAGAGTCGGTTATCGAGTGTAGTGTTGGTGGGTGAGCCACAATTGAGGAGGTAGTTGTCTGAGGGAGTAAACGAGCTCGAGAAGGAGACAAGGGAGACGAAGATTAGAGAGAGGACGTGAACGTTTCCGGTCACCATGGTGAGGAGGTTCTTTGGGGGTTCTTGAAGAGGTTCAAGATTTGGAGCCCGTGAACTGGAAGTGAGAGAGAGCTTCGTCAGCGACTGGGAGAGAGCTTCGTTCGGAGGGGAGAGATTAGGGATTTCAAATGAGAGAGGGAGCGGAATTTCAGTTTTTTTGCATCGCAGGAGGGTTAAATTTGTTTTTTATGTTTGTGTTGTAAAATTTTTGGTATTGGGTTTAGTGTTGGTATTGGGTTTAATGAAAAAGTGAAGAGAGATGTAATTTTTTATAATTTTTGTAATTTTTTATATTTTTTGATGGAAGAGAGATAGATTATATTGTAGTATTTTATTGAAAGTTGTTGAAATATTTTGTGAAATATTTGGTGCAAACGCAGCCTTTGACCCGATCTAAAATAAATTGGACCAGCTTATAGAAACATGCACAAGAGAAATGCTGAGTCTCGCTCCACATCAGCCAGCGGGACGCGGATGCCTAGCCTTTCTCAAAAACACAGTCCCAGATATATACGAAAATCGAATTAAAAAACGGAATAAAACCACGTCAGTGTCCCTCGGCGCACCGCGTTCCTCAGCGACTCGACTCCCCACAAACCCACAATCTTGAATCTTGACCATTCAGCCAATCCTCCTCCGATCCCTTTCGTGTAGCTCCCGCGAAATAATATACAGCCGTCCGTGCGCATTCCGCACCTGGCGCATTTCTGAGAACGATAAGGTTTGTGCCTTGCTAGTTGCTACTCCTACTTGCTACCGGGTGCGCGTCCTTCTCGGATGCTATTGACGCATTGAGCCCGAAGAGAAAGCGAATAGGACTGAGATAGATAGAACAAGAGAAGGACGCGGCGGAAGAGCAGGAGCATGGGTGATCTCTATGCGTGGCTCGTCTCGTTTTTCTTCCTCATAGGCCTACTCGTCCTCGTCATTTACCAGGTCAATCCCAAAACCCTAAACTTCTACGATTTTGCTTTTTTCTTTTTATGTTTCAATTTTTTTCCTACTTCGTACGCCTTATTCGAGTGGGCATTACATCAAGTGTGGATTTTTATTTGAAAATTCGCTTTAAGGGTCGGCAAAGATTACGCCTTTGTTAATTTTAGCCCCTTAGTGGGTCTCGATGTGAATATTGAAAGTGTGTCTATCTCATGAGTTTTCTTCTCGATGCTTGCGGAAATGAAAGAGGCCAAAAGGCTCTTTGGCAGAGAGTATCTGGGTGCGTTGCATTTGCTATACAAATTTTCTTTCTGAAGCTCTTTGAGGCTTGAGCTTATGCTCAAGTGGAACATACTGACCTTAAGTATAGTGTCTCAATTGAAGGTTCCCGTATTGTCGGTTTTCTTGACGCCAATTATACCTAATAGCTGGTTTTAAGTAGTTCGAATAACTACTCTTTCATCTTTAATTTTGGTTCTCTTAGGTTTCGTTGTCCTTCTGAACCTAATCCATGCATGCCTTACATAACTTCTGGTGGTTTTCCCCCTTGCTCTGTAATCTTGTCCAACAGGGTTGCAGATGGTTTGTTATTTAATCTTTTAGATTGTCACCATTTATATCCCGTGGAATGGGCTCTGGCCTTGGACATCTTGCCTGAACCTTAAACTACCAAAGTAAAAGAGTCGACTTCTTTTTTTTTTTTTTTTTTTTTGATAACGAGGAAATCCCCCAAAGCCGGACCCTTTTGGCCCAACCCTGAAGTACAAACCCCGGCCCCCTGGACCGACCCCACAACCCTGGGAACAGGTAAGTCAAGGGCGATAATGTGGGTGTTGGGGCTCGAACTTGGGACATGTTAGAACCCAAGCCGAAGCCTTACCACCACACCAAACCCTTGGGGGTTTAAAAGAGTCGACTTCTTCTTTGAGAAACATTTTTATTTTGAAGTTTAGCGGGTGAAACTTGTAACCCCAATTGCAGGAAAGGAGAGAGAAAACTCTTTAAGTAAGAAATATGCTATCTTCAATATGCATACGTTTTAGTTGTGTTTGGACTGGATTCATTGGCCTGTTAGGTGGCCCTTATTAAGGCGTTGAGGCCCCCAACTCATTATTTAGCATGGGCTATTGGTAGTTCTGATAATGCTAGCAGAAGCTTATTCAAGGTTTTTAGTAGCTAGTAGGACTCTTTGCCTTGATATATGTTATAGTAATACAGGACCTTAGTTGATGCAGAGGTCAGGAGTTTATGACTTCTTGACCTGTAACACTAATCATGTGGAGCTCACCCCGTTGCATTGGTTTATGCGGGGCTTGGTTCTTCAGTTGCTTGTAGAAAAGCAAAATAGATGTTCCAAGTAGCTAGACTTGAGCTTGCGTTGGAATCTATGGACTTTATTTAGTAAAGAAAAGTTCACTGCGAACCACATGGAAATATTGTGTGGCTATTACGTATAAGCACTGTGCTTCCATAGTTCTTTTGGAAAAATTACGTGTCACCGCCTTAAATTATCAATCCATTTGTAATTTGCTCCCTAAATTGTCATTCTTAGCCTGTTTTTGTAAAATATTCCTCAAGTGCAAAATCTAACCATTGGGATGGTGCCACATTTTCTTTTATTCATTGTAACAGTTAGATTTTAACTATGATGTAAATTGCAAAAAAAGTGGTATTTTAAAAGGGGGACAATTGCCATGGATGGTGGTTTTTTGTGTTGGGAGAGGAGACGAGGAGAATTGCAAATAAGCTGGCAGTTTGAGGGCGAAAAAAAGGCTAAATTACTCCGACGTCCCTGGGGTTTGACCTTTTCCCAGTTTGGTCCTCAGGGTTCGATTTTCCCTAAAACTATCCCTGGGGTTTGGACCCATTCCCAAATAGATCCTGCCGTCAACCTAGTGGACGGAAATGCATACGTGGCTAACGGCTTACACGTGGAAATTGACACGTGTCAATAAAATATAGTTTATTTATTTTTATTTTTTTAAAAAGGAAAGGATCGGAGACCTCCGATCCTTTCCCGGTGGAGGCCCCCTCCATTGGCCGCTAGGAACTGGGCGGCCAGCGCAGGGAGGAGGAATTCCTCCTCCACCTCGGGCATTATTGCGGGATGGGGGAGGTCCCCCAGCTGCCCCAGAGCCGGGGTGAAGGAGGGAATCCCTCCTCCCTCTGCTGGCAGCCCACTTCTAGGATGCAATACCCTCCGGTGGCCGGTGGAGGGGGGCCTCTATTGGAAAGGATCGGAGGTCCCCCTTTTTTTAAATGAAATAAAATTAATTATATTTTTAAATTAATTTTTTATTTACTGACGTGTCATATTGCGATTGGGCGGTATTTTTTTTAATCGAGCTGTCAATTTTCACGTGTAAGCCGTTAGCCACGTGTGCATTTTTGTCCACTAGGTTGACGATAAGATCTATTTGGGAATGAGTCCAAACTCTAGGGATAGTTTTAGGAAAAATCGAAGCCTGAGAACCAAACTAGGAAAAGTTCAAACCCCAGGGACGTACAGTGTAATTTAGCCAAAAAAAAGACTAGCAGTTTGAGAGTGTGAAGTATTGTTTCTCTACTTTGTCTAAGTTAGATGGAATATTGGAATTAACATTCAAACATCTGTTGCAGCTTATGTGCTTGGCAGATCTGGAGTTTGATTATATCAACCCTTTTGACTCTTCATCTCGGATCAACAGAGTGATTTTGCCAGAGTTCATTGCACAAGGAGTTTTATGCCTGTTCTATCTTATAACGGGGCATTGGTTTATGTCCCTGTTGTGTCTTCCATACCTTTACTACAACGTGAGACTGTAAGTTTTTTTCTGTTTTTGTCTTCCCTTAACCAAAAATGAGATTTTATATCTGATCACACGTGTAACTAGGCCTTTTGTTTCTCTTACTGGTATTGTACACCAATTTTTAGATGAATGCCTGTAAGCCCCTTTGAGATTTCTGACAATGTTATTGATTTGGCCCTATATGTGGACGTGGCACAACATAGGATGAAAGGACTTTAATTAGTGATCTGGTCCATTAGGTTTACGTTCAAGACATGCAGAACTTACATGTTACTGCCCTGATGCATGCACTGGCTGCTGTTTATTGCAGTGGTCATGTCTTAGTGTCCTGATTTGCAAGAATGTGCTGAGTTTCATGATCTTCTAAATATGTTTTGTCCATGTGGTTAGGTACTTGCGGAGGGAACATCTGGTAGATGTCACTGAGATATTCAACTTGCTCCATTGGGAGAAGAAGCTGCGCCTTTTCAAACTCTTCTCTCTTATTTTTCTCCTCTTTCTCTCCATATTCTGGTACTGCCATTAGAGAGCATGCTTTTTGTTTCACCAATATTTATTGTTTTAGTTTTGAGAGTCCATAGCGAGATTGTTTGACTCTTCGTGTAATTCCGTTGCAGGATGATTCTAACTGCATTGGATGACCATGAATAGTTGCGGCCTACTGCATTTATTTTGTGGAGTATGGGCTCGATAGTCAGCCATTGCCAACACCAGGGAGTGTCAGCCATAAATCGCTGCCTCCTAGTGACACCTGTTGCAACTGAATTAATCTCAGGGTTTGTATTCGTTAGATAATTAGTCAATCTCTTTTTGTTCAGCCAACATTTTGAACTCTCTTTCGTTCTCTGCCTAGTACTCTGAAAAAGGTAGTGTTATCCAGCCGGTAAGCAATCACAGCAACCCCCAACAACCAAAAAAAAAAACCCAGAACGGAGAAATTTGCAAGATTTCTGTAGTTACTATTATTACTGCAAATCATTAAATGTGAGCAATTCTTGCTTCCATCATGCACTGAAGTATGTTGGCACTTGTGAATGCCTCTGGGAGCCTTTGGGCTTGCAAATAGATACTTATGCTAATTTTAACGGGAGGCATGCCCTGTGTCTAGTACACGTCGGTCAAATCATATCCTCTCATGTGTTCAAAATAAAAGTATAAAAAGCGAAAAGAGGAAAATACTGAATGGAAAACCCATTAATTGAAAAAGAGATGGGGGCAAAAAGCATCGGTGGAGGCACGTCGTGAGAATCCTGTAATAACCTGGCCCCGCCCCTAATCCGACCCACAAATGGGTCAATAAAAGTGGGGAGCGGCTCACCTCCCATTTAATTTCCTCTATTTCCACCAATTTATGGTCTACGTTCAACCACATCACTGAAATGAAATTCAAGAGTTCATATTAAGCCATCTCATTTAGGTGATGTTTGATACCCAAAATTTTGAGGTATCAAAATTTCCAACAAAATTAAACACATTCCAAAATTTTTAACATTAACATACTCCAAACCTGTCACAAATTTTAATAAATCTCAATATCCAATTTTTTTTTCAAAATTTTGGGAATATTTCTTGAAATATTGACAAACAAATATTCCCTTAATGAAATATCAGTTAGACCTGCACTAAATTCAAGTTAGACCTGCACTAAATTCAGACAACTTAGTGAACTCTGGCTCATCTGCCTACTCGCTTCCTCCTCCATAATCAAGTTCTCCAAACACTACAGCCGCCAATAAGACAGTCCAGTGGCAAAACCAAGCCGGGTGAACAGCGGTCGCCGCTCCGGTTGGCTCTGCCAAAACCTTTTCTTTTATAAAAAAAAAAAACTGTTTTGCCCTGAGGCCCGCCCCCTTGGCCTGCCCAAACGCCGCACCGCGCCCCACCTTGGCCCGCCCAAAGATAGAAGAGCCCAGCCCGTTTTTATTTATTTTTTAATTAACAGAGGAAACAGCGTCGTTTCACTGCTTATAAAAAAAAATTAAACCTCCCCAGCCCTCTCGCAAGAGTCACGACCCCCTCTCCGGACTGCCTCTACCTCTCAGCTCACTCCCTCTCCTCTCTGGTGACTCCCTTTCAGCGGCTCAGTTTCTCTTCTCTCTCGGATCTCTCTCTCTCTCAACCCGTCAACCGCCCAGTGCAGTGCCCCCGGCCACCGGCGACCACTCGGGAGTATGGTGCTCGTGCAGGTATCCGGATCCCTCTCTCTCTCTCAGCCTCTCTCTAAATTCTAATAGCTCGTTGATTTGATTTAGGGCTTGAAAATTGAAATTTTTTAATTGTTGATTGTGATTTGTGAATGTGATTTGGGCTTGAAATTTTTTAATTGTTGATTATTGATTTGTGAATGTGAAAGTGATTAGCTAAATGTTGATTGTGATAACTGATTTGTGAAAGTGATTAGGGCTTGAAATTTTTTAATTGTTGATTGTTGATTTGTGAATGTTAAAGTGATTAGCTAATTGTTGATTGTTGATTTGTGAATGTTAAAGTGATTAGCTAATTGTTGATTGTTGATTTGTGAATGTTAAAGTGATTAGCTAATTGTTGATTGTTGATTTGTGAATGTTAAAGTGATTAGCTAATTGTTGATTGTTGATTGTGATAATTGATATGATTTGTGAAAGTGATTGTGATCACTGATTTGTGAAATCGAGTAGAAATACAATTAAAAAAATGTCATGGTTTGATGTTAAAAATCAAACCTCTGCTACTTTGCCAAAATCAAACTCTGTTCTTCAAATCTCTGCTCCCCACCAGCTCTGATGGTTTTGAATTAATAGGATCCCCCTACAACAACCAAATAAAACGGTTCACTAACATAGCAATGAAGGGAAAAAAAATTACTTCTAACAGTAACTGAGACTTGAGAGATCCACCTTTTCCCTGACATATTGTGATAAAGCAATGGATGCCAAATTGCAAACTGCAGTTTCAGTTGGACTTGAGAATTCAATGACCTCAGTGCAGAGGTTTGAGGACTTGATAGTGCCCAGATTCTGTTGGTTATTTTTCCCATTACAAGAATCCTGAAGGGGGAGAAAAAGGAAGAATCAAGAAAACATGGGAAAGAATTTAAATAGATAGAAATCTTTGTGGTTATTATGAATTTAAATAGATGAAACTCGGCCTTTACAGGAGGTGGTCAAGCCATTCCACTTCCTTGTTTACAAGGAATGTAAAATTCGTATTCTTTTGCTGTTACTTTTCAGATTTAAAATAGTTACGTATATGCAAAGTTGATGACTTTGTGTTTTGAGATAAATATATGCTAAGTTTATGCCTTAAATTTATGACTTTGTGTTTTGAGAAAATGCAGACCCGTAGGATCCAATTGCTACCTCTTAGTCTCAGCAAATAGTATGGTACGTGTAGTTCAATATTTTTAATGATTTTAGTCCTTAATTTTTTGATATTTTTCTAAGACACTTTTTTGTATTAGTAAGATTTTTTTTTGTCATTTCGTTTTAGGAGTTTGCCCCCTTCAAATTCAATTATGGTTCTGCCACTACCACGGTCTCTCCCGTTGCTACTGCTCTTGATTGTTAAATTGACAATAAAGTTATACAAAAACTCGTGTGATGGGTGTTTTCAAATGCTCATTGGGAAGAATATTTGCCTTGAATGAGAGGCGAGCGGCTCCCATAAAAGTGGGGACTTTCCAAATTGCTGCTATCAGATCCCCCTTGCAATTCCCTGCTTCTTCACCGTATTCCCCCTCCCCCGTTTCTTCTATCTTCTTTCCTCTATTTGTTTATTTTCCCCTCTCTCATCGTCTCAATCGTGCTTTCTCTAGGGTTACTTTTCCTGTTGAATTCACGTCTTTGCCTCAAGGAACCAACACAAGAAAATTTCTCTCTTGAGCACATGCCGCTATGGCCCAGGACAGCCAACGACTCCGGTAAGCCTCCGCGCCCATAAATCTCTCTATTCATTTATTTACTTCTCCTTCTGCTCTTCTAATGTCGATGGATTCTTGCATAGCACCATAGTAGAGGAATCGTTACTACTCTCGAACAATCAAAGTCCTTCGACGATTTGGATCTAAGGTATACCTCATGACTCGTTTTCCTACTTTACGGAATTTTGTTGTGAAAGTCAAGGATTTTGGTTGGGATTGATATTGGGAAGGTAGCTTTGCTTGTTTTGTTACACGTTTTTTAAGTGTAGACTGCTCTTGTGCGTACGACAAGACTTTTTCTCATTTCTTTGGGTGAACTTCTTTTGTGGCTTGTGGAATCAGAAGCCAAGTTCAGAGAACGTGAGATTCTCTGGTTATCTATACCCTGGTCACAATCATGATATGTTGCACTGATCTCTTGGTATTTGTTCATATGGCAGTATAAAAGAACTGAGGCTCTGCTCATACATAATGGTTAATGCAATCAAAGGACTGTTCATTTCTTGGTAAGATACAATTCACCTACTTGATGCATTGCAACTTATTTTGAGAGCTTGCTCAACAAAGGATACTGGGTTTAGTCAATCTCGACTTGTTTTCTTGGATAATTAGGGAGCTTAAAAACAGTTGACTGAAACGTCAGAAATCATGTGCGACTGTTCTTACTGTTCGGAATATGTTTCTGCTTGCCTTTTTGCTGGGGATTTTTTCAGTTGATCAATTTTGAGTGATCTAGAAATCCCTATTCCTCTTAAGAGTTGGGTTCTGATTTTAACTGTTTTTGGTCTTCTGAAACCATCCTTTGTCTCCCGATCTAATAATCTAATGGGTGAACAGAGAATATGGGTTTCGCGCCCAACGAGTGTGTTCTTTTTTTTTTTTAATGTTAGTGTTCTTCCCTCGTGGGTTGTCTCGTTGTTTACTGAAAGAACCTTTCATGTATCTCTCTTGCAGCGACATACCTATGGCACAATTCATCATCAATATGAACGCTTCAATGCCTGCGTCACAGAAGTTCATAATATATGTCTTGGATAACACTCATCTCTTTGTGCAACCCCATGTCCCTGAAATGATACGAAGTGCCATGGCGGAGTTTAGGGACCAGAATTCCTACGAGAAGCCTGCTTGACTCAATATTTTCTTGCTTGTATCATTCTTATTAGAGATCGTTCGCACATGAACCCTGAAAACTTTCTCAACCAGGATATCTCACTACTCATTTTTTGATGCTTTCAAATTTTTGGTGTTGGATATGAATTCCATAGACGTTACTGCTGTCTTTCTCTAAGTATGTATTTCGTTTCTGTAAGATGCTTGAGGGATTTGAGTGTACTTTTTGCTGAATGATGCCTAGCCCCACGCTTCTAATCAGAAGTCCACTTGGTGGAGTTCAGTTGTATGTGAAGTGTGAACCATGTTTTCGGTCAAGTTTTTTGAACTGGCGGTAACATTTGTGACAACGAAACTGAAAGTCTGGTTCTAGTGCGTAGAAGAGTTGGGCCTATAGAGTATCTTTCCACTTTTGGACGCCTTCCTTTTTTTTCCAAGTATTTTTGGAAGCCTACTACTTCTGACTTCTGAGCATATTCGAACCTTTGCCAATGGGTAACCGTAGTTGAAAACACTTCAACGTTACCCTCATGTTGGGGTGTTGCCATTCGTATGTTTCCTAGGCGTGTGATAAATGTTTGTTCCAAATGCCTTCAAAGAGAATGGCTCTCAATTTTTACTTTTTTTTTTTACAACGACAAAAATTTGGACATTTATTCACTTGCACTAAATTCGGATGTACTGATTAGTATCCGCATAAGTTAGTAAGTGATAGTTTGAACTTCTTGTATCATACGCTTGAGGCCCTCATGCCGCTTGAACTACTGGTAATTTCTTTTAAAAGGAATGAATAAAGAAATAAATTGATCATTAAGAAAAGAAAAGGTAAGAAATGAGTCCATAATCAGGATTAGATCATATGGTACAATCAGTTGGTAGATCAATATCGACCCAACGGCTCAGATTATTAGTACATATGACAATACTACTACCGGCACCATCTCTTGCTCCTCTATTTCCTAATCTACCCCATTCTGAATTTCTGAGAAATCTGCACTTCTTTCTCTCGCTGAAAATGGCAGTCTCTCTTCATACAACCGTTTCTACTCCAAGCCTTCAGCCCCCAACTAGAGCCTCTCGTCATCCCCCCAGGTTCTCTCTCTCTCTCTCTGTCGCTCGCTAGTATGGGTAGGAGTGGACATGAAATCAAACTTGCTTTTTAATTAATGATATTCGTAATTTGACAGTTGTTTGACAAAGCTTTACTCAGGCCTAAAGCTTCAATCTTCAGGTATGCTCACATTCCGTTTTATTTTTCGGGATTTCATCCGGTCACTCTTCTGCCAGTACTATAGTTCTTTTTCATTCTTGTTGTTAGGTCCTTTTGGAGCTGGAATACCTAACGTGACTTCTGAATTCTATAGCAAAGTTAATACAAGCCTGCAACCCAGGTAATTGAATGCATTGTAATACGGGCTCCCTCCGTGTTACTGAAAGATTACTTCGAATGACCGCTTCTGGATTGCCCGGCGCCTGGTAACTTTTTGTAATTTATCACTTTTTTTTCTCGCCAAAAAGGGGAGGGGGAAATGAAAATTGACTTTGGGAATGTGTTAAACTTGCCATCCCTGGACTGACAGTTTCTTCCTTGCTCTTTCACCTAAAGGATTGATTTTATCTTCAGTAGAAACTCATATGTGCAGCACTTGTGGGTGCTTGACTGCACAGATAAATGTTATATCTTCTGTAACGCCATGTTGCTTAATGCTGTAAAATCCCCGACAAATTTCTTTGAAGTGTATAGGTATTTCTACTTCGGGAGTACACTCATCCTATAGTCGGAAGTTTGAAACCTCCTCTGAGCAGTCATTATTTTGTATGCAACTCTTATGGGATAATGCTTTCTGATAGTTTTTTTTTTTTTAATTTCTTCCATGATTATCTTTGCGCCCAAAGGCGATCTTAGCAAATTTATATATTTTTGTTCAAATTTTCGGGAAAACTCTATTTTGGTTTAGCCTTTTTGAATGATGAGAATAAGTATTAATACTTTGCGTTCTCTTTTTTTTTTTTCCTTAAATTTTCTCTAGAGCTATGTAATTGCTAAAGAAATATGCTACTGCATGCATGATGCATTTCTTTGTTTGCAGGACTCGTCACCATATAGCAATGCGAGGACGGGTTAGAATGAGTCCTATAGGGACACCAAGAGTGCCATACAGAACTCCTGGTGAGGGAAGTTGGCAATGGGTGGATCTGTGGAATGCCCTGGTAAGTCACTAAGCTAACTCTATGTCAAGCAAATAGTCAATTAATATACAAATATAGAAGGATTGTTAGTGTCTTAAGTATCATAGATACAATGCAAATATGGGGTTTGTCAAACCTCTTTCATGTCTCACCATGGAAGATTCTCCTCTATTGAAGAGCAGTGGAAAATTTTGTTGTGGGCCACAGACTCGATCCAAACAATCATAAATAAGCATCTCTTGATTTTAGATTATGGAGTTTTTTTTGTCTTATTCATACTATCCTGGCCATTTATTGTTGGTGGTTTGATCAAGTTTCCACAATTTTAGCCTTGGAATTATTTTGTTGAACCAGATTGAACATGGATTAAGTACCATTGCTCATCTGTTCAATGTAACTTCCGTATCTAGATGTCAAATTTCCTTACAAAGTCTCTATCCACTGTCTAGTCGATTATATTTCTCAAGCAACTCACTGAAGTCCTGGGATGCAGTACCGAGAGCGCGTTATCTTCATTGGACAACATATAGACGAAGAGTTTAGCAATCAAATACTGGCAACAATGTTGTACCTTGACAGCGTTGATAACTCCAAGAAGCTCTATATGTACATCAATGGTCCTGGTGGAGATGTGAGTTCCTTATAAACAAGTCTTCTGCAATCAGAATCCTGCTTCTTTCTCCATATTCTTGTTGCTTGTGAGATATTTTCCCTTGCTAAGAACTTGCTCTTTTGCAGCTTACTCCAAGCATGGCTATCTATGATACAATGCAGAGCTTGCAGAGTCCTGTTGGCACCCATTGTGTGGGCTATGCCTATAATCTAGCAGCCTTTCTTCTTGCAGCTGGAGAAAAGGTAATAGCTTTCTCCCTTAGAATCATGAGTTGTAACACCATTGTTGTAACGCCTCTATCTGACAGATGATGAGGCTATAAACAGCCAATCAATGCTATGTATGCCATCAGTGCAGGGGAGTTGGACTTACAATATATGGATTTTGGCCCTTTTTTTTTGTATATTGGTAGTACTATTTAGTGGGATGTTCTCATTTTCTTAAGCATCTGAAAGAACTGCTTTGGTAGAATTGTGTGATTATCTAATTGGGATATTCTCGATTAGTCTGTTACTTCCACATTTGTACTGTTATCATTAACCCCCATAGCCCATTGCATTGAAGGAACATATTTTTGTTTAGATATTGTTGTTTTTTTTTCTTGGCGTTTAGATATTGTTGTTAGATTGCCTTGAACGTTGCACTAATCCTGTTCTAATTGCCTAAAATAACATGCTTAGAAGTAGTGAGGAAGGATATGCTAAATAGGAAGGAGACATGCAGAAGTGGTGAAATTGATTAATTAGTGAGGATTGATGCTGTGGATTTCAATTTTAGAGATAAGTGGTACTTGAGTTTATTTGATTATAATATGCTCTTTGTATAACTTGCATTCATCTTTATATAACTATAATGCTTGATGTCTGAAGATAATTCTTTATTTTTCAAAATTCTTTGCTTTCAAAGGGTACCCGCTTTGCAATGCCTCTTTCAAGAATTGCGCTACAATCTCCTGCTGGAGCTGCTCGTGGTCAGGTGTGACTGCATACATCTCTTTCCCTGTATATCTTTTGTAGATACATTTTGTGTTTGTACCGTTGAATTTTCATACATATATTAAATCTTCTGTCAGGCTGATGATATTCGTAACGAAGCAGATGAGCTTCTAAGGGTCAGAGATTACCTTTTTAATGAGCTGGCTAAGAAAACTGGGCAGCCTGTTGAGAAGGTTGGTTTGCTCGTCCCTAAAACCTACATTGTCCTTTTGGCTGCTTATTTTGATACTTGCAAAAGATAGATTCATACTCTTGCAATTAACGGCTGTTAGAAGCTTAAGCTTCTGGAAGTTCATATACCAACTTTCATATTCTGTATCAATAAAAGTATGTTTGTGAATCCTCATTGGCCTTTTCTTTTATTCTCTTGTCTTGCGAATTTCTTTTGTTCTGAAGAGTACATCTTTCATAATTTATTGATACAAAAGACTTTCATCATGAATTTATGGTGTATGAGCTTAAAAATCTATACTAATCGATGTGTGCAGATCAACAAAGACTTGAGCAGGATGAAACGCTTTAATGCTCAGGAGGCTCTTGAATATGGGCTAATTGATCGAATTACCAGGCCACCGCGTATTAAGGCCGACGCACCTCCCAAGGAGGCAGGAACAGGGCTTGGTTAGTCTACATACCCATATTTAAGGCTGACGCAGCAAGGATGCAGGGGCAGGGCTTGGTTAGTGTGTTGTTGCCCGAAATTTTTGTTTTCTTGTAGACAGGTAAAGGTTCGATGGTTTCACAGAGGTATGAATTCCAGTGATGATTTTGAACTTTTCAGTAAAGATATCCTTCTTTTCTACCTTTCTTGTCAGCATCATTCTTCATTTTCATCATACCATATGCCTCATGCAAGTTTTGAACTGATAACAAATTCTGCTTTCTATTGACTCAAAATAAATACGTGATATTACAATGTGTTGCAAATGGCTTAATAAGATCACCATTCACATTGTATATCATTGAGCAAAAAGTAGCTTCCATTGTATTAAATTCGAAATGCTAAGAAAAAAGAAGTTGGAAACAATTCCTAGATAATGATACAAGCAAAAAACAACGTAGGACTAATTAATTGCATCATATCCACTAAAGATTTGAAAATATGAATGTGTTATCCCTACAAGTGAACGCCGACGTAAATAAGAGAGAAGAATACAATGGTGAATATTCCCCATCAAAAAAAGGGGAATTCCTTTTTCTTTTTTCTTTTTTCTAAGCAAAAAGGGGAATTCATAAATGAAGACAAGAACCTAACGGGCTATTATGCTTCATGCTCATGGCAGTCCAGCCAAATCAGAGTTGGTTGCAATAAGTCTCCCTTAATCTCTCTTTCCTCCATTCTTCATTCATCTTAGCAATAAAGCTTTCTATTCTACTGTTCAAATGCGTGTCATCTTCATCATCTTGCCAAATGATATCATCATCACTACTGCTATCGTCGTCGTCGTCATCTTCATCGTAACCATCCGAACCGCAGAATTCCTCATCCTCATCATCCTTAATGTCGTGTGTTTCATCTTGCTCCCGTTCCTCCTCCCCTTCATAGACAGAGAACAAGGGAGGCCAAACCCCATCTACTTTTTCCGAAGAAGATGGTCTGTAATTTCCAAACAGGAGGAAAACAATTATTGTGTTAAAAACTGAAAACTGAAAACTGAAGAAGAGGACTAGATAAGAATCCATGAAGCTTGTGTTGTTGAAGGTTTGATGAACGTAATTGCAGGAACAGAATGGCCGCCAAACCCAGAGCTACAGGTATCAGTATCTGTTCAAATTTCATTCCCTGATGTACAAGAGTTTTAATATTTGTGGTTTTGGTTTGTGAGGTCCTTTCGTGAAGGAGAGAACTATTTATAGGCAAAATTCAAATAATCATTTCGAAAGTGGCTTTCTTGGAGAGTTGAATGAAGTATGGAAGTAGGATACCATTTTTACGTGGAAATTAAGCAAGCACAACACGTTTAAGGAATAAAAAACTTTCAAGCATAATATATACCCTGAAATTTCCTACTATTTGTTTTGTTTTACCAGGTCAGTAACCATCTGGCGGCCGTTGTGTGTGCAGACAAAATGTCTTGATCTCCAAGCATCTTCTTTCGAATTGGCTATTTAGGAAGTAGATTAAACTAAGAACAGAACAAAACTAACCCAATTGAGAAACCTTACACAGATTGATCCAATCAAGCCCAACCAAATCCTGCTTCTTCTTTTTTTGCCTTTAAAATAAAATGGTTTTTGACATGTTAGTCTTAACCCACAAAGGGGATCAAGATACAAAGCCCCAGGTTAAAAAAAAAACAATTTATGAAAACTGCAGGGGTCCGTGCAACGTATGGCAACAGCTTTACCGTCAGACCAAGGTTGAATTGTATTTGGGTGACGAAAAGTAGGCAACTCAAATAGTGCTATTTTTGGGAAATTTCCTCGAGCCTCTGGGTTCAGTTCATAAAGCTCGCTGGAGTTCTGGAAGTAGAATCCTTCTCGAGGAATATTAACAAGTGATGGAAATCTATGGGAAGTATCTGAATCCGATGACTTAGTAGAACATCCTACTAAGCGGAACCTCTCTATTCAGAAAGTTAAGATCATATTTTTCTTGACAATGAAGGCAGATCTGAGATGGATATTGCAAACATCGTTTTCCGCAGTGACAGCTTGCGCATGAAATATTATGGTCCATGACATAACACCCAGATCCGAGAATGATTAGACAATAGATTGTCACTGGATATTGCAAACATCGTTTTCCTGTTATTGGTCGAAATTGATTGACCGACATGTATTTGTGTCATGACGCGTCTGCGTTGTTGACCCGTTCTTGGGCAATAGCTCTGGAACTCTCTGTTTACAGTTCTTTTCTAATATTCAAGACAAAGCTCAAGTTGTTTGCCGGAGCTGCCATTCAAGAGGCAGGCAAACTGCGTATCTGAGTTACCGAACGTCACAAGTAAATCGGAGGCTTCTTGGAAACATGCAACTACATAATTAACACAGTAACACTGGCAAACAATTGGAGACGTGAGTTCCGAATGTCTACAACAGCATTAAAATCACAACCATCAATCGAAAAAGGTCGGTCCGGGCGTGGATATTACATCAAACTACTCTACATGACACAACAGCGGCAACAGAAGCTTACACTCAGCTAACTAATATAACTACTACAACTGCCTAAAAGGAAGGAGGAAATACCTGATGGAAAACAACGTGCTGGTACTAATATATTGTCGATAAGTTCAGACCAAATAACAACAGGGAAGAGAGCCAGCTAATCGGAGTTCGATTGCCAATGTGGTCAGTAACAAACTTCATACTGCACAACTCTGAGGTCCATCATATCACCCTCCAGGCAAAGACACGTTAATGTCCGTAGGCTTATTCCGGGAATCCAGTGGCATTGAAGACCAAGGATCTGCACTAGATATGGGAATAGCTGCAGTTGGTGCTGCAATTGATACATAGTCGTGTTTCTGTTTTTTAGGCTTTTGCTCATGCTGGTTCCCTGTCAGAAAACTGCCAACTACAACCTGATTCATGCCAACAAAATGGTAAACAGATCAAAATCGACCCTCATGTTATGAAACTAGCCACTCTGTATTTCACTCGGGACAAAAAATAAAATAAAAAATACATATCAATCATCAATTCTTGCAAAAAGATTTTGCAGCTGTTTGGACCATGGATATCATTCTTGAATTGGTGACAAGTTTCTTATTTCTATTTAGAACCAACTATAAGGGGGAGGAACATAAAGCCAAAAAGGAGTTGAAATTAAGAGCCACACCTGCACTGGACTCGCAGCTACTAATAGACCAGCAACTCCACCACCTACTACTCGTCCATCTGGACTTGCTAATGAAACACTCATCCCACCAGATCTGCTCTTTGTTCCTCCACTGTCACTTGGCATGAATGACCCAGATAGAGACAATATCTCAAAACGACCCTGTATGAACCGCAGCAGAGCAGAAACGTGCATGTGTTAGTTATTAGCAAGACATTTTACGGCATACGGAGGTGAGAAAGTTAATATATTTAATAGCAGGTGACGTGGAGAAAAATGGCCGATGATATGGCCATCTACAATAAATCCAATGACAACCTAATTGCTCAACAGATGGAAAACTGTACTACTAGGTTTGGGATCAGAGTGGCAGGCAAAGACAGTTCACCCAAAGACCAAATTATGACTAAGATCAAACAGTTATAAACAGAAAACCACTGAAAATCTCTCCCTTCCCTCCCGAGGCAATCCACATGACTGAACATAAACCCATAAGTAGAAAGGAAAAAGTAGTACTTTTTCAGTGCATATTTCAGTGGGCCAACTTGATAGAAATGAGTAGACCATGATGAAACTCGTTTCTTATTTTGATGCTTAATAAAACGTGGCCCACCAGCTATTTCAAAAAATTTCCATAACAGGAAAGCATGGTGGTGGTGGTTGTGGTTCTTTTTCCTTCTTTGTGAGGTCGCCTGGGCGGGGGGGTGTTCCATTATATGGGTAACGTCAAAAACCGTAAAATTTAAGGAACACGCTTACCATAAAAAAGCCTCAAAGAGTCGGTCATATCAGTAAAGAGAGAAAAAAGAAAGAGATATATCTCATTTTGATTTATATGGTAAAAGCCACCTCCTTTGATTCAATTCCTTAATCCTTCCTTTGAGCACGTGGAGGCCCCAAGTTTCATCCAAATTACCTCAACATGATTACCAGGAATTATTTTATTTACAAAACATATATCAACATACACTTCTAAGCCTGAATGTTAGAGAGATCAGGAAATACGATGCTACCAATAACAAACATAATAAAAGTGTGGGTGTGGGAGTGCATGTTTTTGGGGGGCATGGGTGTGAAATACATCAATCAGATGACAATCTTTTACTAGAGAAGAATCAAAATCCATCTGTACAACTGTAAAAAAAAACATTGCAAATATGTCATCACAACTGAACTAGGTTATCATTACTAATGTTTATGGGGATAAAATGTGTCACCTCATATGTCAATGTACCCCCGGAAGAATCAGGCTGACGAAGTGTAACGCTCGATATGATACCATTTGCAGAGAGAATGCAAATAGCTCGAGGCCCTTGCTGAGAAAAGGATATGACCTTCATTGTAACATCCTAAAACAATCAAGAGGAACACTCAATTTAATGATAAAAGTTAATTTAGTCGATTGAATCAGAGTTTAAAATATTGAATCATATAGATAAAAATCATCCTAAAGTTTACAAACTCTGATTCCAGGATTTCCAGCAATATCTCCATATAAAACATAAATCAGAGTGTACCATTTATTAGGTAATATTTATAGCTTAGGCATACTATGAATTGAAAACACGTTTGGAACTAAGACAAAAATGATTAATGATTTCAGTATAACGATTAGACCTCCAATCTACTCAGAAGAAGACAACACAGATATTTTAATAAACTGAAACAAAAACCCAATTACAATTCTTTTTTGTCTGTGTTAATCCGAACATGTATCCCAAAGCAAAAAGGTCCCCCAATCTAGTAAAAGTGCATTGCAAAGAAAAAGTTTTAGTCCAATTCTTTCTTCATCCACAGGCCAAACGAGACCCAGTGTTTCCATGTTCAGAACAAACAGTCTTCTCTCTCCTACTCTCAGAGAGCATGGTTCATACAATTAACAAGATTAGCTAACGTCCACGTTCTCTTATTCAATGATTGTCATCCTTCTCTGCCTATGAAGTCCATATAGTGTCTTCACCCAGTCCAACAAAACTTGAGATAATGAAATTTCTTGCAGTACATTGTTTATTGCATGAATTTTTGACAATTACCTCACCAGCGTTAACAGTGATAATATGGGGCGTAAAATTGGCACCAACAGAGCATGCAACCCATTCACCTACAGAGGAGTTTTAAAATATCAGTTCACACGCAAAGGAGCCTCCAACTACGCAATAAGTTTTGCACTTTGATGGCCTAGAAAAGAAAGTTTTGTATTTCAAAAAACAAACAATGTAACATGCTCCATAACTATATTTTTCTAAAGCTGTCTTCTACCATAGTAATTAATGACGCGAGACTTGGACTTAAAGGGTATATCACCTTTTTCTGAAAAACAATCAGCTCATGACAGATAGTAATGACAAACTGACCTAAATATTTCAAATCGCATTAAAACATGCAGTGTTCCAAATATTTCATCTTGCTAAGGGACAATTGTTATATTGGTACCACATCTTATGCTGGTAAAGAATTCCAGAAGACCAAGAAATGGTTCAAATGCAACATAGATGTACAATATAAGGTATCATGTAGTGACTGACAAGACAATTGAAGCCTGTTGGACAAAAGATGCAATTTATGCTCATGAACCCTGTTCCAAAATGATGTCAATAATTTGTGGTTGTGCAGGCTGGTAAATTACAATCTCTTCCTGATTCACTGCTACCTCCAGTGAGGCTAAATATTAACATCAGAAAGTTGGTTGGCTAACTTAAAATTTATTTGGTAAAATTCACCTTTATCCAGCTGACTTGTTGTTTGAAATAGTTGTTTAGATACAATAATCCAATACATCTGAGCAATAAATTAAAGATCTAGGCTGCCGAATAAGGAAAATTTTAAACAAATTTCACTTCGGAAAAAAAAGATTTCATGTAAATCAACCTCCTGCTTTTCACAACAAACCAAAAACGTCAGGCTCCCTTTGAATGAAGAGTACTAATAATTTTGAATCCCACATATTCCAAAAAAAGTAGAACCAATCCCTAGTGCTGGGCTTCCCTTTAATGATGGATAGCTAGAAATCTAAATTTGCATGCAGCACGCATGGAGCAAGCAGCGTTAGAACAAGGAACTAGAGAACTACAGATATAAGCAATGATGTCTATCCAGATAGCTACTCCCTCATAAATATAGTAAAGGTAACTTGAAGAAATGCAAGTACTCTTGACCGCATAAAAAAGAGGAGGATGAGAAGAAGCAAAAGAAAAAGTCCTGATGTATATTCAGATTTGTGACGCACTTGGTAGACATTATATTGTTAAAATATGTTCAAGACCTATATTACTTCAATTCTGTTCCAAGAAACGACCAACAGAAAACCAATTCAGAACTAAATATATAGATAACGTGGAAACAACGACTTCCGTCTTCCCCCCATGCCAGTATAGATCAGTCGGAAAGTTGAAGACAGGTTTCAATTCCAAAGTCTTGCAAACTTTTAGCAGGTACCCCAAATTGGCACCTTGCACAATGTTCTTCCTAAAAAGGTGAAAGTGCAAAATGACAGCCATATTAAGAAGATTCCATCATTCCCACACCAACTCATAAACTCACCATCTTTTTGGAACTACCAGATACATCAAGATCTCACTAAGGACATCCAATCAGAGGTCCCACACATACCCAACAAGAATTACCCTAAATCGCAGAGCACCGTCTTAAACTCGATCTTCATAAGATCAATCTTACGTCAAAGACAAACCAAAACTCGCGGAGTTACCGGCAAAACAACACAAACTAAGAGCAATAACACCCAAAAAATTCGTATTTAGCCTTCAAACAAATACACAGTCAGATTGGAAAAGGGTATGTAGCAATAAACATTTTCCCATTACCTATATTCTCCACCTCAAACTTAGTCTTGCTCACCGAACTGGCAAGCTTCACTTTTCCGCGCTTCTCAGATGAGAAGTCAATCACCGGTGGCGGCGCCGAGGACGATATCGGCTTCGGAGATAGTGCCATCGTCACGCTCCCGTCAAGACCGTACTTCCTCGGCCTGCCTCTCTTCTTCTTTGCTGGCATAGCTGGAGCAACTACAGCCGCCACCGTTGACGGCGGCGACGCACCCACTTGCGCCGCAGCAGTCGCAATTGGCGGCGGCGCGGATCCAGCGGTCTGAGCTGGGTTTTCGGTCCTCGGAGCTACATGGTAGTCCGAAGGAGCATCTGATCCCACCACTGTAACTCCACTAGTTGCCTCCATAACTAAACCCCACGGATTTTTCTATAATCTTCTCAACAAAAACCCATTTTTGTCATAATCTAAATCAATGAAAAACGTTCATAATTTTATCAAAAAATTATTTTCCCAAAATAAGATAATATCAAACTTCGAAGCACAAACGCAGAAAAACAATAGAGGACTACAAAAGCTTGAAATTTTAGAGCTAGTGAAGCTTCTTTCAAGTGTTAAACTAGCAGAAGAGCATGAAGAATATGTTGTTGCTAAGCTAGCAGTGAGATTTCATCTGCAAAACAAAGACTGTTTGCAGAGCTAAGCTGAAACCGAGCTCAGATAGTGATGATCTATTTTTTGTTTTTTTAAAAAATATATTTTCGAGAAAATTGAGCGAGATTGAGAGGAAAAAAGGATGATTTTTGTGCTCTGTGATTTTTGAATTTGTGATTCGGATGGAAAATGCAGAGATAAAAAGAAACCTTGTTTTTGTTGTTTTAGCTAATTGGGTGCCTAACTTTCCTATGTCCGAATTGAGATTAAAGATAAATAAATGGGAAAAGAAAATGTTGAATAATGGGCATTGATGAGTATTTTGTCAATGATTTAATATTATATTGATAAAAACATTGATATTTGAGTTTTGGTTGGAATCCGGTGATGATTTAATATAAATAAATTTGAAAAGTAGGTAGGGGATTATTTTTTTCTCTTCCGTTTTCTTCTTTTCTTTTCTTTTGTAAAAGTGGACAAAAAAATAATAAGTAATTATTATCACCATTATCATTTCAGTTTTTTATTCCTTTTTCTACACCGTTGATATATTTTATCTTATTAGGTGAATGGAAAGTAAAATTTGGTTGCCAAGAATTGAAGAAACTGTTTAGAAAGGGAAACAAGAGGGGTTGTCCAAGGCAAGCATCCTTCTTTTCCGGGACTACACAAGCATTGCCTTTGTACCAGTAGGAATGATAAGAGCATAAGTAAAATCAGAAAACTTGACAACATTCATGCTTTTTTTTTTTTATATAGATAAGGATAAAACCAGTTAAACACCCACCAAATCCGAATTAACAACAAAGGCAGGAACAACATCAGCAGAAAAGTAACCAAAACAGCCAAGAGCAGCAGCCCACTTGGCCAACCGGTGACCAGCCTATTCCTCTTGAAAAGTATATTCATGCTTTTTACTCCTTTGAAAAGTATATTCCTTTTTTTCCTGGCTGAAATTTAACCAAAGGATCGATGAAATCTCAGTTTCACTTGCAATGAAGAGTTGAGGGAGGACTCAAAAAGTAGAATACAAGTTTGGTTAGTCAGAACAACATAAAAGAAAAAGGAGAAAAAAAAAGGAGAAAAGCAAAACATGAACAGAAAGAGAAAAGAAGCTCAAGTGTTGCATTCCCTTGCTTAAGCAAAACGTATCTTACTGCTTTGTTTATGCTTTTAGTGCCCAAATGTTGACTTGGTAATCCCGCAGCAAATGGAAGAAAAACAGATAATACTCCAACACGCGATATCTTCATTCATTGACAGTTCTGTTCTGCTTACTCATAGCTTGTGAATTCATTTTCCACTTAAAATATTAGTTGGTAATTAATTACTTTTTGGTCATGAAGTTTCTGCAGTTTTGTAGGGGTAATATTTGCATGTGTGCTCTGTTGGGGTCAATGTTTTCCACACATGATCTCTCCAATAAAACACATCTCAGCTGACAACTCAGAACGAGTCTTTTGTGCATGTTTTCACTCGTGATGAGTGGAGTGTGGGAAAGTTGGGGGAGACCTATCTGGATATAGTCCATTTCTTTAGTTTTTTGTATCATTTCCAAGAGCCAAAAGGGAGCTTTAGAATATGTCATGTGTTTAGATTACCAGTGGAGGTTAGTGGCTGCACATGTTGGAGCTTTTAAGTGGCTTCTACTCTATTCTTGCAGTTCTTATCCTCTGCAGAAAAAAATGGTTATTTAAAAGCATAGTGGAGCTAAGCCTCCTTTCTTTTTCCCTTTAGAAAATACTGAATGAAGCAGGACAACACTTTCATTTTAAAGGAACCCCACAAGTACAGATGTCATGGCCAAAACTGAAAGGAAAAATCTGAACATTGTTCTTCCGTTGGATTAGCCAAAGTTAAACATTTGTTTTGAAGCGTAAAGTTTTCCAATACTGGTTTGTTTCTCTGACCAAAGCTTTTGATTAATCTGTTTCATAAGTATGTTTAATGGAAGTGGTCTAGAAAATGGGGGAAAGGAAAGTGATCAGCCTTCAAATAGATAACAATATCATTTCTCATATGGGACCACGAGCTTTGAGCAAGTGAATACAAGATGGAAAGGAGTATAATATTTGCAAGATTAGAGGTATCTTTAACTCAAGATTAGAGGTATCTTTAACTCGAGATTAGAGCCTAAAATCAAATGAAATATAATATACAAAAGAATACTGTGCTTAGATAAACACAAGCTCACTGTTCAATTGTTTGAGCAATAAATAATATATGGTGACGAGCTCGATGCACATAAGCCTTCACACCTTTCTGTTTTTGATTTATATAATATAGTATATCTTCCAGCATATATGCGCAGTTGTTTTTATTTTATTTTTATTTTCAATTTTTTGTCCTTCTTTTTGTCGTCCAGACCTAACTCATGGAAAGCGAAAGGGTATATATATTTTTTTAAAGAAATTTTGACACTTGGGAAATTACCACTCCAATTTACATGATACGTGTTGGACGTCCACGTCAGAATGACCTCCATTGGAATCCGATAAGAGTTTTAAACTTCACTATACTTTCCCTGACATATTGTGCCAATAACCAAGAAGAGGAGTGGCCAGCATTCAGCAAAACTGATAAAGAAAAGGTGGAAAAAAAAAAAGAAAAAAAAGGAGGATAACCATTAGCTTATGCTTTGGCAGGGCTAGAACGCTGGATGGTTAGCCAGTGGTGAATTTTGTGACCAATTCTCGTGCACCTACTTCCATGATAAGGGCGAATCTGTGTATGTAAATGGGTGCACAGGTTATATGGTTGATTTTTTATTAAGTGAATATTATAACAAGTTTAAATAAAAGTTATAATGGTGTAAATAGATTTGTATTAACTCTTTAAAATTTATCTATGTATTAGATGGGTTCAATTTCGTAACCTGTCACAGTATTTTTCTTGTTAAAAGAAAAAAAAATTATGAACATTTACAAAAGAATTCTGCACTCACTGTCAAGCTCAAATTTCTGGGCAAAGTAGTAGTCAAGACCAGTAGGAAATGTGAGTCAAAGGGTCCATTGGGATCCTAGATGGGTTCTTTTCAGTCGAGAGTAGAGTAAAAAATGAGTTATCCAGTGTAGGGGTATGTTTCCTAGTTTTTCTACGTGATCTTATCTGTCATCGTAGCTTTCTGTGTTTCTTTTTTCTACCAAGGAGATAAATATGCCTCCCCCAAACTATATTTTTATTAGCCTGTAATATTGATAGTCTTCAGAGTAAATTATTAATATTATTATTATTGTATTATTATTTTTGTTGCTACCCAGTACAGAATTAACTCAAGGGATAACCATGTGATGTTCATTTTGAAAGCCAAATCAATATCATTTAATCAGCATATTTTATTCTCTCAACTATCCATGATAAGATTTGAATTGTATTAAAAAAAAGCCTTTTTTTATTTGTGGACGAGTTGATCATTTTCCCCCTTTTCTTTTGCAAGTGAACAAACAAACATGTTTATTGAAAAAAAAGAGCAATAAAAAGAGAATCATTTTGACTCTTTTCAATTTTCTAAGCACTAGCAGGCTGGGCTATCTTCTACTTCAGTATGATCTGGGTTCAAAGAGAAGTTTCATAGAGAAAAAGCAAGGTTTAATGGCCCACAAGAGCTTGCTCAAAAGGGCCGAAATGTGCTAATTAATTCATTTCGAGGTCTAGGCACCCAAGTCATCCAAGACAAAGCAAAAGGAGCTTGGGCCGAGTGAAATAGCTCATCAAGCTAGCATGCAGGCTGAGTTGAAGACTTAACTGACTCGGCCTATTTTCATTGCTTTGCACAAATAGTCAAAAGCCTATAGTTTTAGTCTGCAACCTCTAGCCAGTTTCTATTTATCAAGTAGCTAAAGTTGTTCGAGAAAAAAAAAAGTAGGCTTAAGTTGAAGAGTTTGGGTCAAGCATTTCAAAGTTGTATGAAATTACCAGATGGGGCGTAGATTTAAGGAGTTCTACAAAATAAACAAATCCTTAATTAAGTCGGAATAAGCGGAATTGACTAGATGAAGCTTTTTGTTTCTAATGTCATTCGTATAATCCTTAATTAAGACTCAACTTGCATATTGATTAGCTAGGCTTTAAATCCAAGTCCACTCTATGTTCAAAGTATAAGATATTTCCTACAACTTGACAGGTTCTTACTGCAAATTACTGTATTTTTCTAGTCTCCCGGTTTAAAGAATATGATAGAAAAATGAAGAAATCGACAGGTTTTTTGTGTGTTATGGAAACAAAAGATAGGTTGTAAGGGTGTCAGTTAACTGAGCTGGTAAACTTATTTTATTTTATTTTGGTATAAGGAATTTGATTGAATTTCGCCTACAGGGTGAAAATTAGAAGGATGAACAGAGGGTTGGGGACTATCTCTATCTTCCGTTATACAGCCCATAGATCCGACAAACTCTCAATAAATGGGGTTCAGGAAGGGAAGGCCTGTTTCTTGTTGTTTAGCACATAAGCTCAATGAAGCTCTACTAGCATTAAACAAGGGAATTAGGATCAAATCCGCCATACATCAGAGAATAAAAGTTGGAGGGAAAAGACATAGTATTGCTTTCCTTTGTGTGAAGCTCATAGGCTTAATAGAACCCCCCCCCCCCCCCCCCCCCAAAAATGGCTTGGAAATTGTAAACAAAGGAGGAAGGAGAACACGACATGGACGTAGCCATCGGTATACAATATAACTAATGATTTGGGTAACTTAGGGGCATGGCCATGCCCATACGAAAGCTCATTTTTCAAGCCGGATTTTGTGTCCAATCCCACACCAGCCTGCCAAAGCCAGCCAAATCCGGAATATCCACTTGTCGCACACCGGCCCTGCATAATCCCACAAGAAACTAAAATGGTAGTTTTGATTTTGTTTTTTCCTTTCATTTCTCCGGTTTTGTTGAATATGGTCGTGATTATTTTCCGCACTAGAAAGATCCACCAAACCTAACATGCATGCATCTATCCTATATCTGAAGTCAACTCAGAAAAGTTCTGTTTCTGCATTTGTCTCACAGTGTGTCTATCCGAAGAATAAATCACACATGCCCGGCCCCTTACATGACGAGAGATGAATGTGGTTTTCGTTGCCAGTTGGCAAGTTGGAGGATATATGGAGCTTGATTAGTCCCATCAGTATCGCAGGGTTTGTGCAGCAAGGCATCAAGAATAATATCATCTGCTAGCTATATGACAACTAGGAATGAAAAAATTTGTGGCATCGCAAGAATTTTCAGAATTGGGCTGGGAATCTTGTTCCTAAAATTCTCATTACATATCCAAATACTATTTGTAACATTCAATGAATCAATATATAAGATACCCATCACGCAGTTCCCAATCCCATCAGTTCGACAGGTCAACAGTTCGTGAAATACAAGTAGAAATGGCCAAGCATCACAGGCATCGGACAGATTCCACATACAAGTATAAAAGGACTTGCAGTTGGCAGCCAAGATTCTTGGGAGCAGATCCTTAAATTTGTTGTATTCTCTGGTCAAACTCTAGCGTGTTTGTAATGTAAAGCATAAAAAAAGTTCAGTTGTTCGGCCAGCTGTTTGGTACTATATAGAGTTTGTTTCTGCAATTTTTAATCACTGATTTCAGTGTAAAGAAAAAAATGAACATGGTCTCCTAGAACTGCGACCTCCTTTTTCTCCCCAAAATATGTTGGTGTCTTTGGCGTCACTGTTTGTTCAAATTTTGGGTATCCATAGGGTCAACTAGAACTTCAATTTTACATAAACGCTTTCAGCATGACGCACACCACCCGGCCAAGTGCCAACGCGGTTAGTTTGGCAAAATGTATGTTTTAGTTAATAGAAAATTCAAGATTGTCTTATATGCAGTAGAGTTTGGTCGCTTTCACTGAGAATCTTAAGTCATTTGGCTTCAAATGTTGGGGGCCATAATCTCACTTCTTTGCTCTGAAAACGCAAGAATATTGCCCTGAAGGGTTAAGCGCGCATTCAAACAGAAAGATTGTAGATGATTTGGGACGGTCAATGCCTAGTCTTTGTCTCTTACAGATCCTAATCGTCATTAGTTCTCACATATAGAACCTAAACGAATCCACTTGTCCATTTAACCTCTTCCACTTGATAGCTTATATGCTTCTTATTTTTTTCTCCTCCGCTGAAGGTGACACTTGAACAAATGCAATGCAACCGTGATGAGAGTTTGATTCATATATTAGAAAAGGGAAAATTTTTGTCGTTCTAGTCGTCCTTTTCTGCTTATAACTTCTTATTTTTCCTCCTGCAGATACCCTTGGTTTGGAATTGGATCTCTATCTGAAGAGCTGAATCTATAGGAAAATTTATCACTCTTGAGATTTTCATTTTCTTTTGTGTTCGATTCAGTGACTTTCAAGGATGTGAAGTTTTGTGTTATTCCTTTTAAGTAAATTGCTAGAAGGTTTCTGATCATTGCAAGAATAATGAGCAAGCTGTTCAAACATTGATACCTTGGCCGAAAGAAAACAAAACGCTAGCTAAAGCCTAGGGGATAATGGGAACACATATAATAAAAGCCCTGGGTATCGGTTGATACTCTTAAAATATATTACCAACCCAACCTACCACACATCAATACCACCCCACCCCCAGCTCCTATTTGTTCTAGAACTTATTCGGCGTGAGGCAGAGGTCCTGTTTCCAGTTCGGTACGTAGTCCCTTCTTATTAATATTTATGTCTAATCCCAGTAAAGATAAGTACTGGTGTCTCGTAATGGTTCTGCACAGGGCAATGATGGGGGAATTGTTCTTGAGTTTCCAAAATAAGGTAAGAGAAAAATCGACCCTTGACCCTTGTACTTGCCAAAGGGCCATTAAGCATGAGTTTAAAATACGCATTTGAGAATTTATTCGTGATCGGTACTGATTAACTCCATTAGATACGCATTCTGTAGGCTGTAGAACTGTTTGATTATTTTGCCAAATCAGGCTCGTGAGAATCTCCTTTACCAAGAAAAAGTAGAGGCTTTTCTAGAAACGGCATGCTTTTGATTATCCAGATTAATGAATACCTTGCCACGGCATTTTCACGAACAGGAATCGCAAAGCTGTACTTATGAACTTATCATTGTCCACATATATGGAAAGCCTTGTGGGCATGGGCGTCGGAATATCTACGGTCTGGCAGCGAACTTTGGATACTTCTACTTTCACAAAGGGGCCAACTCAAATTGAATTTAGGATACGGATAGAAGATATTATGTTATAATAAATGCCACTTATGAATTATTGCAACTCTTGTAGTATCCTAGAATTAGGCATCAAGACAGGTGAGAATCTTCTTTTGAAAAAAGAAAAAAAAAAAGCCTTACTAAGGTTATAGAGGCGTGAATAATCTTTGAAGTTTCTGCTAATGCAGCATGTGCGGGAGGATTTCATTACCCTAGAGGCCACAGATCACATGCATAAGCATTGAAGAGATTCCAATTACAAAAGAAAAGGACAGCTCACAGTGAACAGACAAGTCTCACTTGAAGTATTCGCTGTGCAGCCGATTCTCTAAGTCGAGTCTTCAACATCTAATACCCGCCAAAGAATATGAATATTTGGGCTAGAAGACAGTATGATTATGAGGAAAACAACAATTCATTAAGCTGATATATGGGTTGTGCGGCCTCTCGTTGAAATGCTAATTAGTGTTTGCTCGTTTTGTTTCTTTTCTTGGTAGGTAAAGGAGTAATGTAAAATTTAGTCTGAAGTCTGAACTTGGTTTGAGCTACAAGCTTCACGTGAATCAATCCTCTATTAATAAACCCTTTTGCACAATCAACGAATCTTTCCTTTGATAGCAAGCCAAAATATGGAATCCACGATTCTATATATCCACGCTATTGCTCAATTATATATGCTGCCGACTAAAGACTTTGTCACGAGGCATGACGTATCTATTAATTAATACTGCCTTAACTTTGGGCCGTAATCTTTACCTGAATTAGCAGTCCTTTTACCAAGTCCTGGTTGCACAGGCAGATTTTCCCGCACCAAAATTATGCTAGAAGCTGGAAGCACTAAAGCATCGAAAGCCTACTTTCAACTGAATGATATAAATGCGATACGATGGTTTATGACCTTGAACCTATTCCCCTTGACATGGGTAGGCAATGCCGCCTAAGTTTATCTCTACACTCAAAGCAGAGCCAATAGTTATGGGAGTGACACAAAACGCCAAACGGTGCATGTGAGTCTCACAACACACTTTCTCTCAGTAGTCCACTGAAACCGCCGCACTTGCCGCCACGTGAGTGAGTCACGGTTCCATCTCCACGTACGTTCACGTTGTTAATCCTTTCAAACCACGAGCGGGTTTTGGTTTTGGTAAAAAAAAAACAAATTCTTACTGGTTCGCCACCAACTCCTCACAGTCTACTAACCATCCTACCCAAGCAGCTCCCTTGTATGGACCACCACTAACTTGGAAAGACCTAGCTGCTAAGATATACAATAGATTCTTACAGCTAAGCAATGGCTGTTGAAAAACTTGTCCCTCGTGATTCATGCAGAGGCAACCACTATTCTACCAAGTACCAAGGAATTTAATTAGTAGCTCAAACTTCTCATTAGCGTAAGCTTAAAGTTTTTTAAGGCCACTAAAGTTTAAATCCCGTATACTATGTGAGTATAGAGATTCATGCATCAGGTACCGATATAAAAATATACATATTTGTCGCTCGAGACAAATCCAAATGGGACATACTAGTACTGTTTTCAAATGGTCTGCAAAGATTAGATAGAAATCTTACAGAAGATATATGGATGGTCCAAAATACTAGATTTTTCTGGATATAAGTAATTTTCTAATGACATGAATGGTCCAAAATGCTAGATTTCGTGGATACAAAAAATAGAAAATGCATGATTTTCTTTTGGGGATATAATGAAACGTCGTAAAAACAAATAAAGCCAACAAAAAGAATAGACGAATCCAGAGCTGCAATTTGCAAGTCTCTCACTTTTGGGTTCGACTATCTGTCGGGAGGCCAGCGTGGTGCTGTATTTCTTTTGGGACAGAGAAACATCTATATATAGTAAAGACAGCCTGCCGCCTCTCCTTCGTCCTCGCGTTATTTGTTCTTTCCTTTGTTATCTTCGTGTTTTTTGACCACTTTCATCTAGCACTTTGTCGCCTATTTCCGTTGAGGATGATCAGTACACTTCGGAACTTCATCTACTCAATCACAGGCTACAATGCAGGCTTCCAGTTGTGTAAATTCTACTAAGCTAAAAAAAAATCCCTCCCATTTTTGTTTTCTCTACCAAAGAGAAATCTCAACTATCAGAAGGATGTTTTTTTTCCCCTTCCTCCGCGTGGGATCATGTCTTGTGGGTAGTGACCGTACTGGTAGGTGCCGTACCATTTCGCATGCTATTTATGAGTCTCTTAACTATATAACCTGTCCTCATAACTCTTGGTCCATTCCAACTGAAGGAAAATGGCTGATATTAATTTCACCAATATTCGTGGAGTATAACGAAACGTTTCTTTTGTAAAGAAGCGAACGTCACAAATTAGAGGAGCTGATTTTGACAAATGGAATTGTTTGGAGTGTGGCGTTTCTATAGATTCACGTTATGCGTGCAAGACAATAGAAATCCACAAATTACTTCAGTTTTTATTCAATTAAAAAATTACTCGTGTTAGGGAAAAAAAAATAAAGGATTGCTTAGGGGAAGTGCAAAGAGGCACGAGAGCATCCAAACGATAGCTATAGTTTAAGAATATGCTTCCCAACCACAGAACCTAGGATGTCACCAAGAGAATTAGAGATTGATGTGATAAAAAATGAAGTCAAACTAGATGATACTTGAAAAAAGGTCATTCTGTACACATTGAGCTGTATGAGAAACAACATATGCCATATTCTTCTACCTAATCTTCTCTTTCTCTTGGATGGAATGGACCCCTCTCTGCCAGCAAACACCAACCGCACACCCTCTTTACTTTTGCCACCTGTTTCCTCTGCTCTAATTCAAAGCCATTTAAAATGGTGGAGAGCCCCTCCCCCACCCAAATTCAAGAGTGTGTCTGTCTATCTATTCAACCAACCAAACCCCACCAACTATAGCAACTACTGTCACCAAATCCCACCTTCTCCTACACAATGCCCAAACCTGAAGCAAAGAATATTAGGCTACACCAGATTGATTTGCCTTTTTTCCACTCCCCCATTCAGTAGAAAAATAAAAATAAATAAGAACTTTTTAAGAGTAAGATCTGATCAATCCCAAGTTGTACAGATTCCTTCTCACCAAGCTCCCAAGCGATAACAGCACGGCCCCACCCACCCCTACCTCTTGCTCTTCCCTTTCCACCTTTTGGTGACAAAGCAATGGCAACTCCTTCACTTTCAAATTACTCAAACCGATTCTCTGTCTAACAGCTTCGATGAGTTTCGGATCCGCAGGGTTCCCAATCGCATCCGTTACATAAAAGAAGTTCAGAGCCATGTCACTTTGCGTCGATATCTCGGCTCTTGTAACATTAAGCCCATTCTCTCGGAACGTCCTTGTCACGTCGGCCAAAAGCCCCTGCCTATCCGCCGCTACTAACTCTAGCCTCACGCCCTATTCATCAAAACAAATATATGGAAAAAACTATTAACACCTTGCAGTCTCCTAAAAGGACACGCTTAAGGCGCGGCCGTGACCCAATTGACAATTGAAACAGGATAGTACCTGAAACCCTCTTCTTTCAATTGCAGCTTCTAGGCACTGTATGACGCGTTGCCTTTCCGGTTCAGAACTAATTGGGGTCCCGTCTGTGTGCCTAATGTAAAATTCCTGCAACAAAAGAACCAAGTCAGAAACATATAACTATTTGACTATTTCACAGATAAGAACAAGACAATTACTCTAAGAAAGTAAAATGTTAAAGTATATGCAATACCAGATATGCTTTCTCGCCAGCTGTGTTCACGGTGCCATGGAAAACGACGTACTCCATGTCAGTCAGCGTGCAAACAATGTCGAACAGAAGCTTGGACCTGTCCTTGCACTGAACATTCACCACCGAGTAACCCCTCTCTGCCCAATTCTGAACCATCACAACAGGGGAATCAGCGCTGGGCTTCAGAATTGGCTTCCTTTCGTAATCACGATCGGCGAACATCATCTGATGTAGTCTCCTCTCCGTGTGCGTGACCGCCAAAGAGACCGAGGTCTTAGCGCTCCGGATGTCGTTGTCGCCTTTGAGTAAGTTCCTCAAACGTGCTTCGATTCCGTCTATTTTCTGCGAGTCCTCGATTGGGCAACCGGAATCACAGTCCTTCACGTATATCAGCGACGCAATTCGACCATTGTGGGTCCAAACTTTGGCCTCCACCACGTTGCATTCAAGGTCGGTCAGTACGGCAAATACCTCGGAGAGCAGACCAACCCGATCGGTGCCAGTTAGCTCAAGGGCCGTTAGGCCGTTGTAACCGCTGGTTCGATCGCAGTCAATGGTGCCCATAGACTGAAACATAATAACGCCAAACGATTTCAGTTCCCATTGAAAAGGAAAAAGAAAATTAAATGCGAAAATATTATCATTAACTTAGCCGAGAAAATACCTGCTCAATGTAGCTGATAACGCTCTCGTCTGTCAGTTTGTTTCCGTCTTGATCAGTCACATGGAAAACTGCGGCCAAATACAGTAAACCTCAGCACATGTATCGGAACCTTCGTGGAAATAGAATCAACACGTCTTAAAATCGAACAGAAAAAAGGGAAAGCATTAACGTGCGCCCAAAGTCAGTGCACGTTAGTGAGGACTCCATTGATATATAAAAAAAAGTTGTTGTCAATTTTTTGCTTACCATCCATGAACCACCTTCCATCCGATGATATGTAAGCTTTCTTTATGGAAAGGTTCAGATCGATGAGAACCTGCACGGCCTCTAGTAAAATTCCACGTCTTCTGGCGCTATCAACCTGTACATCAAGCAAAATCGAAAAACGACGAGTCTGTCACTTTTACGGGAAACCTCTTTCGTTGTTCTCTTTTCGTTTTTTGAAAGTTCAGAGCATGCTTTTGATGGTTTCGTGGAAGGCTTACCGTGACCAGAGTCGCAGTTGGGCAAACGGCATTGTCGATCACGACCCTGCGCAACAAGAAAAAAGTAAAGTCAAGTCAGAGGCGCCCCTTTTTTCTCCAAATTCTCCAATCGAATATAAACAGCGGTCTTTGAAAAGTCAGAAAAACTGTTTAAAATAATCAAGTTGGTGTAATTAATTATTTAAGCATGTATCGGTGGGAATTAGTTAAAAAAATGGGTTAATCTGTTTCGGGGCTGCAAATGATTTCTAATAAAATAAGAATTTCAATATAAAGAAGCACAACATGGAGGGAATTGAATCTCAGACGTGTTTCTTAAGAAAGGATTTCCGAAAGATAAAGCAGATATCTCGAAATTGAAATTACCTTTATCATGTTTACAAAGGTATACTTTATAACTCAGCAAAAATGTTCAAAAACAAAACGTTTAAAATTCGAAGGATGATCACCTAGACACGGTCCGAAACCGTTTCAAACCAAAATCAAAGCACGGAGAAACGAATCGCGCGAACGGAAGACATGGAGTGAAAGCGAGAAGCAATCTCAAAGGCAAACTCGAAACGAATGGCAAAATCAAGATGAAGTTACGGAATATGAGACAAAAAATTGAGAGGAAGTGCAGAAAATATTTGCAAAATCAGAAACACAAGAAAAAGGCTCTCAAGGCTTGTTTGAGTACGTCCGCGAGTGAAGAAGAGGCAAAGATCCAGACTCAGAGGCTGAACTTCGCTTGAGAAAAAGCAACAAACCTGGGAGTGTTCATCCGAGTCACAAGCTTTTCGTATTCATCCACACAAGCGGGCCACTCCATCTCTATCTTCCTCTTCCTTCGGTTACAAAAAGAGAACAGAGCAAAAACAAAGGACTAGAAGAACAAAAGCCCCGAAACAGCCGGCTTTCTACACCCTGTTAATTTGCCCTTATAACAGCGACCGTACAAACTTCTCTGACTGAAGGACGAGATATTCAAAGAACCAGAGAAGAAAGTTCGTCCCTAAAGAGTACCGCTCTCTCTTCTGTTTACCGAACAAAGACCAGATGCCAGATACCGCCTAGGCTCCAACTCTCACTATATCTCTCTCAAACCTTCGACCAAATCGCCAGTAACAAACCCTACCAGAGCACTATCTCTCTCTCTCTCTCTCTTTCTGCGGAAGAGTTACTGATTTCTATGTCTGTTTCTCTTACTCTCTTGCAAGTTGCAAGCGCAAAGCACGCCTTGTTCTTAAATCTCTGCCTCCTGGGTCTTATTTATATGGACGACGATTAGTTTATATAAGGTGTTTCTAATATTTTATAATTTCCATACCACGCCTATAAGCAAAGGGCTTAGGGCAGACATAGGGGGGCCCTGCCCGCAGTGACCTAAAACTTGTTCGTTTTTTTTTCGGGTGAATTTTCCTTGCCGAAAACGACCTAATTCTTTTTTTCCCTGTGCAGTAGCCTTTATTATTATTCTTTTTATTAGCCAGTTCCTTTTATTCCACTTCTGCTACATTATGCACTACCTCCTCGAGGCAACCAACCATTGGACCACGTGTCGGCTGATCCCGTATCACGGTTGTTCAAAAGTCCAGCTCGGATGCCATTCGAACTTCTCAAGCGTCGCTTTGCGTGCGTTAGACTTCAATAGCCACTGCGATTCTTGATGAACGGGAGGGGTCATCCCACGTGGCTGTGAGGACCCACACCACCTTGAGGTGACTTCTTAATTACGTTGTGATTTGCCGAGAGGGAATTATGACGTCCACACGTGACAACATCGCTCATATCGGCTTTTTCTGTGTTGTTTCGGCCGGTTTTTTATTTATTATTTCTATATAGTCGTACCTTCTCGGTGTCTCCCTGATATTTGCTACTGCTTATAACCGCTTCATTCCCTGCAATACCCTCGTACTTGTTTACTGACCCTCTTAACATAAAAGGTCAATTAGTAATTTAGGACCGGATTCTGTTAGCACCTGCGTGGAAGAAGATTCGAATCCTATACGTTAAAATCAAGTCGTGTTAATGAGTAATAGAGAACAAAGCATATTCTCCTCAATCTTTGCATAAAATCACGCTCACATTATTCTCATTTCCTTGATCAGTAGTTTTTCTGTACGTTCAATAGCAATAAAAAGGAAAACATTTACAGACTAATTACAGTGTTTATGGAAAATTCAGGCAGTGATTGGGGTACTGAGAGCTGGCCAAACGCCCATAGGGAACGCTGAAGGGAGCGTTCTCCTTGAGAAAGGGAGAGGGCAGAGGGAGATAAAAATGACTCATGAGAAGTGGTCCCATCAATTTCGTTTGGGCAGCACAATTACGCGCATGACTCGTAACGTAGTCGTGGAGGCACGCTTTCGGACTTATTATGTCTTCCTCCTGACGGTGCTTTTTTTTTTTAAAAAAAGACCCGTGTTGGACAAGAGAAATGTCAACCCCAAATGCTGTCACGGAGCTTACATCGTGGCCCCCACATGCTGACTTCTCAGTCTGACGATCACGTGCCAGCCCGTCAGAAAACACGTTCTCTGCTTGGCCGATGTCTCTGGCACCGACCCGCCGACGTGGCACGACCGCAAGCCGTCTCAACAATTACGGTCCCCCTTACAAAAATTCTTCCCACATTACGCCGAACGGCCCTGCGATTTAGCAACGTGGCGGGACATGCATCAGTCAAAGCTAAAGCACTGAGACGGTCGTTTTGTTCGAGAAACGGAGAGTCGGTTTGGGCAGTTGAAATTGAAGACGCCGCTGCTCATGAGCCCTCGAGCCCTGACCTTTTTTTTTTTCTTCTCAATCCAGGCGTTGCTGGCGGGAAGATCACCGGTTTCCCGCCAAATTTGACGGCGGTGGGTCCATATCATCACGGAATAGATGCGGGTAGACACTGTCGAGGAAAAGCGTGGCGGGGGCCCACGTTCTCGACGTGGAAAGTACGTTGGGGGGCGAGATATTCGAGAGCGAAAAACAGTGGCTTTTCGCAGAGGAGAAGAAGGTTGTAAATTGTAATGTACGAGGAGAGGTAAAGTAGTGCTGACACGTGGATGACAGCTTAGATGTCGGTCAATGGGTCCCTAGATAATATATTTTTGGTTTTTTTTGAAAACCCCGCCTGTTCTCGGGTCTCTCTCCTTCGCCGGACTTTTTTGACCGTTAACACTTTGGCGCCAAATTCAAAAACCAGATTCACACTGGCGGGGATTTTGGGCGGAAGGTGGTATCCCATGCACGGCGCCGCATATTTCTCCTCAAGACACTCGAGGCATGTTTTCGTGCAACGTGATTAAACATGTTTGGCGTAAATTAAAATGAATTACCTATAGTGATTAGATTTCTTGCAATTCTTGATCAAACTCTCCTTTTTCGGTAAATGGGTCTCCACTTTACGTTGCTTCATTTGCCAAATGAGATGTGCGTAGGATGCAACGAATTCTCTTTAAACCTTTTTTTGTGGGTTTCGCATGCGACGAATTTTGGAATCCCGAAAATATTTCACGGCCATAAAAGATCTGGGCCATCAAAGTTAGAATTTCGTACGCCAAAACCTCGCTTCGGGGTCAAACTAGCGGCTGCACGTGACTGGTGGTGGGCTACAATCTAGGAAATCTTGATGGAGCCGGAGAAATAAGTAGTATGAAGGGAAGCAAGTCGGTATACCCTTCATGGCTCTCCATGTGCTTGAGAAGAGTGTCAGTGACGAGGAAGTCTAACCCTAAGATGGTATCGGTTTCCAGAAACTATCAAGCACGACTTTGATGCATGAGGGTCACCATAGAGGCCAAGAAATTAACGTAAACATAAAGCAAAGACCCAAGTCCCTGGCTTGCCTTGCAAGTTTGGGTTTTTCAACTGCTCTAGATCATGTTCATGTAACTTGTAAGCATTCTAAATAGAAGTGGGTCAGTCAATGCAACTGAGTCTTGGCGTTTATTAACTTCTATCTTCAAAAATTACATTAAATACGAGATCATCATTGACTCACATACCAATCGCCCAATGACAGGCGTCTCTGAATTTGTAAAAAGTTTTGACTCTTTCGAACAAACTCGTCCAGATACACCTTAAATGCCGAAAACAAAAACTTATCTGCAATTTTCATGAAACAAGTAACTCTGATTAAAGTTTGCAATTATATATACAAATAAATATGCATGCGGGTTTTGAATACTAATGTAACCCAAAATTAAATGTCGAAATTATATATTTAATGTTTTGACTTTAACTAGCAGCTTCTATATATGAATATTAATACAAAATAAAGTTCTTCTTCAATTTTAATGCGTAAATTGGATGGACTTTTATTTTCAATATAAAAAAGGCAAAGACGACGTCTAAATTTCTACAAAATTGAATATATTAACAAGGACTTCCCCTATTTCAATCATGAATCAACCTGGTCCATATACATTCTTATGTGCCCAAAGCACGGGTACTTTGCAAATGAACCTGGTAGATTAAAAAAAAAAACCTTGTAGATTCAATGATGGACCTTTGCGTGGAATTATTAACTTTTAACCAATTACAAAGATATTCGTTAACTTGATTGGAGGGGAATTATGTATACATATTGCACACTAAACTGCTAGCAAAAACAAATTTGCAGGCCGCCGCTTCAGATTTGCCTCACAGCCTGAAATGAAATATAAATTAAGATTTGACCTATAAAGTCAACTTTTAAATATAATTTTTTTAAAATATCAGTTGTTTAGAAAATGGATTTCATATCACTTAATACAGAAATTGGAATTTGACTTTATTTGTTTTTTTCATTGGCAGTTGACTTTTAATGTTAGTGCCGCCGGAACAGGATGGGGGTGTCTGCTTCACGTCGAGCATGTCGCTTCCCTCTATGTAGCAAGCAATCGTGCAGGACATCTAATTACGTTATAAATCAACCAAGTATATATTATACGCAACACAAAAAAAGTTTATCTAGGAATAGTTTTTTCGAGGCTGCAACATCGCGATCTAGATCAAGTATATACCAGCTGGTAAATTATTCTTGCAAGAAAAAGGAATCTCCTTTGTGAAAAACAGCAAAATCGTAAATAAAAAATATATAAATATATAAGTTGGAATTTCAATTCAATGACTTTTGCTCTGATCGGCCCCTCCAAACATTTGGAAGATTTTATAATGACCTTTCGGCCCATGGAGGAGCCCAGCCCCAAATAGTCAAGCATTTCGGCTCCAAGAATACAACTACAACATGTACGTACGTGTATATGGTATTTAACGTTTTGCCGTAATTTGGGCCTTCCGCCTATGAATATACGGTGCCTGTTTGCCACGTGACGCATAAGCCTGCCTTTCTCAAAGTCGAACCGGGGGCCATTTCGTGGATATATTTATGCAGCTGGCTGGAAGACACCTTTCCAGAAAAATCTCATTCAGGTAGATCGCAGGGAGTTTATATATAGGATGGTCAGCTTTGGCGGTCCATGCTTTTGACAGATGGGGGCAGATCAGGGATGGCCATTTCGGCTCCCTGTCACCTGTAAGAGGACAATATATCTAAACTGGGGTCACTTTTCGAACACTACATAATCTCTAGAGGGTAAAGAAGATTTGCCCAACGACTACTCAATCTAAAGTTCATTGGATGATGGAAGTGACCAAAAGTTTCACCGAACACACAAGGACGATTACTGTTTTTTCTTCTTCTTTAAAGTAGGTCTTCAAATTGTTCGCCATTGAAGTTGTCTTTTGTTGTGAGAACGAAATCATATCACATTCCGAGTAAAGCAATTGTGATGAGTGAGAAAAGGCAGTGTCAAACTTCCAACAAGGAAATTTCAGTAGTGTGACGCTAGTGTTGATAGCCGTTTCTATAGGAAAGGAATTTGATATCTGTGTGGTGATAAATTAAGGGCCAAAAACGCCAAGAATGTGTTACAATTGTCAAACCAAGCCAGTAACTCCAACCTCGTCATTTGGCGATTCAACAGCCTCGGATTGGTGAAATCAATGGAAGGTTGAATGATTCTCCTACCAACGATTTGGAGTGTAGCTTTTGATACAAACAACTGGATTATTGACTTCGCTCCTGTGAAGAATTGGTCAAGCCCCTAATCTTGTAGGTCTAGAGCCAGTCAGGGTGAGCTGGGTTCTACATCTCTCTTCATTTGACATTTGACGTTGAAGGTCTTCGTTAGGTGTATGAAGAAGACTACCCTAGTCCTCCCATTAATGTAGACACATGTTTGATCCTAAAACGATGAACATAAGAAGAGGTTTATTGGAAAAAACCAAGAAAGAGACTACTGTTAGCGTTTTGGAGCTTAAGGTTATGTTTCTAAAAAAACAATTATTTTTTCATTAATTCTAATGCTTTTTTCACTATCTCAATAACTTTTTATAAATTTCAACAATTTATAACAAATTTTTTACAAATTACAACAACTTTAAACAATCTTCTTAACAATCTCAAAGAAAATCTACATTAACACAAAAAAATATTTTTAAAACCAAACAAAACCTAGCCTAAATTTCTCGACTAGCTCATGCATTGTCTACACCCTTCTGAAGATCACCTGCCGATTTGCCAGCATTGCGACCAGACATAAAAGTCATTTGTCGTGTCAGAGGCATTTAAACCTTTTAGAACACAATGAAAAGCACCTTTCCAAAGATCGTTAAGTCAGCTGTAATATGGGTCTTAATGATGTGTTACTCTCTTAATTTTGCTGTGTTTATTTTTCAAAGCTGAAGCGCAATGTAGGTGGACGGATACAACTAATTTCATTATTAAAGGTGATCTTTTTCTAAACAATAAAATCTATAAGGAGATTTTCCTTTTCACCCACGACCCGGACATGTTTTACGTAATGGCTGAAATCATTCAGAAAACGATTTGGGTTCCTATGTAACCCTTTCTTGAAAATAAAATAAAATAAAGCGTACAAGTGAATAGCTGAGCCTATGAATCAGACTGTTCCTCCGTGATACAAGTTTAAATTCAAATTATGCTTCTTTGTTTTACTCTGTATTGTTGCCCTCTCCCTTTTGGGTACCCTTGCAGTGCAGTGGGCAGCAGACTAGATTCATTTAGCCGCCTCCTATAATCACCTTTTTTCTGATCAAATGACCAATTAGCTTTGATTGCAGCTCTGTGCGGAGTTACTATTTTTTTTTTCTCGATTTGTGTAGTTACTAAAAAAACGAGTAAAAATCTTTAGGTGCTCGTCCAAAAATTCTCTCGGCCGGCGGACCCAGAAACGAAAAGAAAGTCAAACAAGAGAGAGGCATCGTTATCATGATCCTCATGTACTGCAGCAGGGCACATGCGAAGCTGTATTGGGCCCAAGCACGAGATCCGGTTGGTGCTGCACATGCAGAGATTTGCATGCCCCCCACTTACAGGTTTCCCTCTGGTTTTGACTGCTTTGATATATATATAAAAGATCTAATTTGACCATTCAGTCATCTGTGTTAGCCTCCTCAATCTGCTGCAAGATATCACGGAGGGTTGTCTTGTCTTGCACAGCTGGGGACTAACACGTTAATGAGAAGTGGGATGCCACCAATATTATTCAAAAGAACCTTCTGCAGTATTACTGTTCTAAATACAAGATAGTCAGGAATGTGCGGGCAGATTGGCAATCATCTTAGGGGTGGTCATATGCAGTGTTGCCGTCTCCTTGTGTCCAAAGGTTAAGGTAGTGTCCTTCTAAATTTGAGTAGTTCCCCTCAGCTGTTGCCTAACCACATGACTCCACATGCAGGTACAGTAAAGTTTGGCCCGACTTTCTGGGAATTGATGGGGCGGGCAAACCCAATTGACAAGATGGTTTATAATTTGAGGCCCTGGTTTGAAAACCTAGTCGTTGGTCGTTGCTTACTTGAAGCGGTACTTTTTCATGATCACCACGGGCATTATACAGTAGGTTTGGCTGCAAGGGAGTCCAGTAGGGACTCATTATTTCCATGCGCCATGTGAATGCACCTAATTTCATACATGATAGACAGAAGATCTGACAAACTTTGCGTGAATGTACCTCACGCTTCTCATAGACATCACAAGATGTGCAGTAGCTTAAGCGCCCAACACCGCTTCTCCTATTTCCATTGCTCTGATATTAACAACAATAAATGTACCCGTCAAGAAGGTCAGCAGGAAGAGTGGGTGACAGAACAGATGTACCTTCTGTGAGCCTTTTTTACGGCATTTTTTCGGGCCCAAATGGGCTCAAAATGTGGGAAGAATTTTGGCCAATTTTTTTTTGTTATACATAATAAATTAATAATAAATAAAATGTAAAATAATCATTCATTCAAAATCTACTATAAAACATTTATCTAGATTCTAAAATCTAATAAAATTATAATATTCTAAAATTACGATAGAAAAAAAACAAAATCATTTATTAATTTGAGCCCTATATATATATATATATATATATTTAGTAAATTAAATCAGCTATGAGTGAAGTGGTGAGAGAGGTGGACAAATAGTTGAGTCCAGTCAGCAAATAAAATAGGTGTCTCTATTTAATTGAGAGTGACGTGGTCATGGTCCACATCATCAAATTCCGTCATGAACTGAACGAAATGTTATTAGTGGGGTATGATGGGAAAAAAAGGGTATACCACAAGGGCGACGAGACAACAAAATGTATTTTAGAGGTATTCTTGAGAAAACATTAAACTCCAAGAACACGGGTAATATTTAAGATTTTTTTTAACAAAAAAAACATCCTCGGTTTGTATTCGAAATCCCTGAACACCCTTAAAAATGGGCCTGGCTCGATGACTTGTTTTGTATGCACTGGATTTTAGACAGACGAGTGCATTATTATTTGTTGGGCCTCTCACATGTGGAGGCCCACTAACAGCGGATTGCCTGTATTTTCAGCGTTGCACCTCTTGTTTCAAGCCCAGTCGAAACTCCACGTCCGAAAGTAAATCTAGCTGGAATAAAGTCAGCGATACGGCATCGTTTTTGACATGAGGCATCTTCTATCCATTGTCGCTAGCATACGTGTGACTTCGTGACTGTGTTGTAATATTTTTGGTACGAGAATATGTGTTCGTATTGGGTTTAGTGAAAAGGTGAAGAGATAGGTAATTTTTTATATTTTTGTAACTTTTTATATTTTTTATGGGAGATAGAGAAATTATATTGGAGTATTTTATTAGGAGAGAGATAAAATTTTGGGGATTGTCTTAGTTGCAAACGCAGCCAATTCGGAAGTAGCTTTCTTGCCAAACATGGCAGCTCACATCGTCTCGAAGCTCCCAACAACAACATCAGCTCCATTTTCACAGTCCTGTAGCGGAGGACGACCCGACCCGTATCCGTCACATCTGGTTCGGTCTCTGAGGCTACAAAGTCTCCCTCGCCCATGGCTAGGCACCAACACTCAGTCGCTCCAGTCCACCAATATCCGACCCCTCGTGCCGAAGCACCGACTCATCGCTGCCACGGTTTCTTTCAGCCTCCCCACTGCGTGAGTCCGAGTCTCAAAACTGCTAAGCTCCAATCTTTGGATAAAATTTCCTGTTTTCGATGACTACGAGCTATTGTTTCAGATTCTTCTGATTTTGCAGAAAGCCAGAGACACTTTCCTCGGCTGAGAAAGTTCCCAAGTGACTTTAGTGCAGGTTTTATTCGATTTCATCTTCTGTTTTTTTTATCCATTCGCTTTTTTTATTGAATTTTGGTTTCATGATTGGGGATTGAGCGTTTGGACTGGGTGAATGGAGCAGATGGTCTAGGAGGGCAATAAAGTCATTTGCTATGGCTGAGTTGGAAGCAAGGAAGCTCAAGTACCCAACTACTGGAACTGAAGCCCTTCTCATGGGGATTCTTGTCGAGGGTACGGAGCTCCATTCATCTGAGCTTTTTTTTTTTTTTCATTTTCCATTTGTTTTGTTTTTCCCAAACTTGTTCCATAAACTGTAAAAAGTAATGTTTCCAGCTGTCTTCATTATAGCTAAATTCCAATTTTAGGTCTTTTAACCCGAAATGAAAAAGTGAAAGAATTTCTGGCTAAACTAGAAATGTGACGACAGTAGGAAGGATTGAAGTGCGATTCTAATACTCAATTTGTTTATGATTGACTGTACTGATGTTCTTGAGATTATGAGGCTAATTGAATCATGACGCATTGAGGTCGGAGCTCATGTTGTCTGACTCATAAACCGTAGTTAGCAACATTAAGACTCAAGACAGTCAGCAAGTAAGTAAATAAGTGGTTACAAGCAAGCGAGTGAAGTGACACAGGGTACTGGGTACGAGGGAGCGATTGCTCTTATCTTCATATGCACTTTAACTCTTGGAATCAAGTCAGTGTATGAGTGAAACGAAAGTCCTGCCTACTAGGCAAGAATATTTAAAGGCGACATAAGGACAGAGTTCCAGAAAGATATCCCTCCTTAGACCAAGCTAGTGTAGCTAATGCAACTAGCTTCCAATTAATTTTCTTACTGACATACCTGGTGAAGAGTGAAGGAACCCGTGTGTAGGAGGTCCAAGTGAAGGTAAGCATGAACTCTCTCTTAAGCTGGAGGGAAGAAGTGAATTCATAGCTTGTCCCCTCTCTCTCTCTCTCTCTCTCTCTCGCTCTTCCTTCTGTTGCGGGTTTCATTTGTTTGAAGGGATCTTGAATCCACAACTCACATTACATTTCTATAGTCCGGGAGGCAGAATGTACTGTTTGGAGTAGAGCTTATTGGCAACCTTATACTTGCAAACTTAATTGTACATTTAGTTCAGACAATGATGTAGGGAAAATGCTGGGTATAAAGAAGGTCTGACCTGCCCACTTAGCTTAGTGGTACCTTCTTATACGGGATGTATTATAAGAGGAGAGTTTTGGGACTGTGTGGAGGGGAAAAAGATATAGAAAACAGAAAACCCTTTTTCTTCTCCACAATTTTCCATTAATATTGTGTCTTTATCCTCGCCAAGCTACTTGTTTGCCAGAGTATCGGCACCTGTTTCACCAATGTCACTGCTCCTAAGGACACAATTAGACCTTGGAGAATAACATCTACCACCAGTATCACTACTGTCCCATTGTCTCTTTTCCTTTTAAATGCCACAATTTTGCAGTTATTATACACAAGTACTGAGTCTTTGTTCTCTGTGCTGCAGGCACTAGTCTGGCTTCAATGTTTCTGAGGGCAAATGGAATCACACTTTTCAAGGTGCGTGAAGAAACTATCAAGTTACTGGGGAAAGCTGACATGTATTTTTTTAGTCAGGAGCATCCTCCTCTGACTGAAGCAGCTCAACGGTCCCTTGACTCGGCTAGTGATCAGAAATTAAAGTCTGGTAAGTTTCTGTGCATTTCTTTGGGGTTAGTTTTGTTAATTTCTTTATGCTAGGTCATTTTTTTTTTCGTTTTTACGTATTTTAATCATATTTAATAATTTAAGATGCATACCCACACAAAGGCAAATGCATGGATGATCACATGAACGGTATATTGAAAATGCAAACAAGTGCGGAAGAAGTTAATTGATTGAGAAGTCACGTATTGTCTGATTGAAAAACATTTACTTGTTAATTGGTCCTGTTGCTGCAGCATAATTTTGTCGTTTTGGATCTCAAGTTATCCTGAACTTTCTAAAAGGGGAAGTTGTATCTCTTTTAGTTCCTGTGTTACTCTCAAAAGTCACGCCATCGCTAATATATAGTAGTTTGACATGTTGGGAAGATCACTGTACTTTTTTTATTAATAAGATTGCATTTTCAAACAATATTATTAACTTCGAAGTTGTAGAATCGTTAGGATGCGGCTATGTTTTGTAATTCTATTTTTATATTTGTAACTCTGAACTTTAACATTATGAAGGATTTGATCTCAAAAAGCCAAAAGCTTAGGCTTCGATGGAAAATAGCAAAATTGTTTTTCATGAGTTTGAAACTAGCAATTTGGTGCTCCCTTGAATTCTAAATTCTTATGTCGGAGTACTATTGGTGAATATGAGCTTGGCATTGTCACAGGCGCTCAGGCCTGCTGAGCCGCCCATCCCTCGCCCACCACTGATGATACGACTTTATTCCAATATAGGATGTTGTCTTACCATTACCAAATTGTACCACATCATTTTTCCTTATTTTTAATTATTCTTTCGATTGAGTAACTGTATTGAAATATTTATATTGAATTGATCAAAGTTACTCTCAAGGTTCCTGCTCCATACTACTTCGAAAGCTCTTCCTCAGTCTTTTGAAGGTTGTCGGGTTTAACTTCTTTTAGTAGGGCTGTTAGGAAATTAGGTTACCGGTTGCATAAGTATTTCACATGAATTAGGTCTTAATCAAATGTTTATCTTCCTAGAAACCTGATGACTCTTCTTAGGGTCCCAGGAATCACGGATGGTAACATTTAGGTACACATTCAATAAAGATTTAGTGATTGTAACCCAGTAAAGCACCTGTAAGAATGGAAGGGTAGATCTGAATTTTTTTGTTGCTATTATCCAAGTTGACAATGCTCAGACCTCAGATCTCGACTAATTTTCTCCCCTTCTTTCCCCCACCCAAAGAAACGAAAACTCCTGGCTCTGCTGGAGACTTAATTAGGATCAGAAACTGATGGTTCTTTCCCTCAAAATTGGGGAACGGACAAAATGACATGCATGAATCAGTGTTCCATGAGGATCCATTGAAATTTTTTTGCACTACATGAGGATAGAAGTTTCCTACAAGTTTTAGAAGACAAGAATCGGATATTGAGTAAACCTTCCAAATGGTGATAAATGAAAATTGGAAAAGACCGGTGCAGCTAGCATAGTTTATCCGTATAATTCTTTGTATTGGAGACAGCTCGGTTGTGTCTTGTTTTCCAGAATTCCTGGTTGAAACGATTATAGCCCTTAAACTTACTGCTTGTTTATCCTGTTTGCAGGTGATGGAGGGGAAATTACGGCATCTCATCTGCTTCTTGGCATATGGTCTGAAGTGGAGTCGCCAGGACGAAAGATAATGGCTACCCTTGGCTTCAGTGATGAGAAGGCCAAAGAGTTGGAGTCTTTAAGTTCTGAACATGGAGTTGTAGATGATTAACAAATTCATTCGATCTTTTTTGTTACCGCAACTGTAATCCCATTTATCAGAGGTGGATCAATGATGCCGGATATGCTTTCCCCAGAAGTTGGCAATTCTGATTCAGTGTACGAAATTGAATACACTGCATTACTTGAATACTGGTTGTAGATCATGATGTGGAGCTCATCTTTTTAGGTCTGGGTTCTACTTCTCGCTGGCAAGCGACTTCATTTCGAAATTGGCTTTCTCAAGGGAACTGATGAAATTTGTGGGATCATTTATTTTAACTTGAACGCTTTCAATCTATTTTCTACTGTGTGGCTTTGATGATGGGAGAGGTTTATAAGACGAACAAATCTTTTTCAAGTTATTCTCATACTTCTGCATTACTAACTGTTACAACATTCTTTTGGTTTTCATCTTCGTTAACAATTTCCATGTCACAGGCAAGTACGTGTGCCTTGCTCGCTTCTTCATTCCAGTCAATCCTTGCGACGAAGACCAACAGCAAAATCAAGCAGGCTACCATCCCGGCCAAGAACCCTATCAGCAGCCCACCAAGTCCAATTGCGGCCTTGAAGGCTAGAAGAACGGCTAAGGGCAGGGCCAGAAGGTAGAACCCACCAATATTGGCATACATACCCAACCATGGCCTAGCTGTTCCACGAACAATTCCTCCGCATACTGCTAGGGGAAAATTCACTACTTCCACCAACGCCATTAGCAACATCATCTTCTTAACTCCTTTTATAATGCCCTTATCATGGCTAAACAGGGGTCCCCATATTCCTCTGGCTGCAACCATTGCTGAGCCACCTATGCAACCTGAGACGATGCTCACTGCTAGAGAGACACGTGCTGACCGGTAAGCAGCGCTCCCTTGGTTTGCACCAAGCTCATTTGACACACGGGTGGATACACATGTGGCGAGTGATAGCATCACAGAGTAGAGCAGATAGTCGAAGTTGAGCACGATCGTTAGCACCCCAACTGCTTGCTTGGCGTTTGCTAGCCGTCCTGTGAGCAAGACTAGGATCTCATAACACCACCATTCAAGGCAGGTGGTGAGGCAACACGGCCCGCAGAGCTTCAGCAACCTGATCCAGTCACTAATGCCTTGATCCCACCACCCTCCTTTCCACCTTTCCTTTCTTCTTTCCAAGATGAACACATACGAGGCAAGAAGAATCACCACTATGAGATCAGTAATCCAAACGGCCATTGAAACCCCCTCAAGACCCTTAGATTTTAAAAGTAATATGTTGATGGGTATGTGAAAGGCTAGCGCCAGAGCCGAGCTAAACATTATAGGAACCGTGATGCTCTGTGAGCTCATGTAGGCTTTGAGTGGACATAGAAATGCAGTGACTGCCAAATCGGGGAGGAGATAGAACAGATACGTCTTTGCAATAAGGGAGATATCTTTTTGCTGGCCAAAATAGATAAGAATCTTGTCAACATTGAGCCACAAGAAAGTTACCGGTAATGTGACTAGGAGTAATAAAAAGATTGCCATGAGAAGGGTCTTGCGGAGGAGCTTAAAGTTTCTGGCTCCGTAAGCTTGACCACATATGGGTTCCATGGCGCCACAGAGCCCGTTCAAGACGGAGAAACCTGTGACATTAGCAAAAGTGTACCCAAGTGCGCCACCTGCCAGTTTGAGCTCCCCTAGCTGGCCTAGAAAGGCTGTTGTAATTGCGATTTTTGCAAACCATGTTAAATTCATTGCTACCAACGGAACAGCAATTCCCCTCTGCGCTTTTAGCTCCACAAGCACAACATTTGCAAACCTGGCAGGCCATTTCTGCGAGGGAGGTGGTGGAGATGAAGATGACTTGAAGCTTTTCTCACTCGGGTGCTCTTCCACACCAGCTGTTGCAGACATTATTGCTGAGCATAATGGCTTGGTGGGTTTGCTCGAAATAAATATTTTCCATGATGAAAGAAGAGAACTTGGGCTCTTTATAGATAATATTAATTATGTTTGAGTGCATGAGTTTCGTGAGAAGTAGTTTTGCAGGAGCCGATTGGTGGGCTCTCGTAAAGGCCGATTAAGGGAGAGAGAGAGTCGATGAATTTTCTTAGTGCGTGATGAGAATGCAGGGGGCCAGGGGATATCACGCTCATAAATCCCCCTCCAGAATCAGATGTCAGATTTTGGAGTATTTTTGTCTGGATAAAATAAGACTCATACAAAACCGTGCATAATTCAAATATATTGGAGAGATAAAGATTTAAGTGGTTCGGTTTAAAAGACTTACATCCACTGTAACAACTTTTTATGATTGTATTTGTATTATAAATTCATACAGATTACAAAGTTGAAGTCTCTATTTATGGAGAAAATAGAAAACATAATAAGAGAATAGTTTATATTTAAAATTTAAAACTTTAAATCTTGATAACAATTTGATATCTTCACGATTATAATATCATATCGAATATGTCTTAACACTTTATTCACTGCCAAAACAAAAAAACTTGGAGTACCAGTGTACTAAGCACTTTCTTCACTGTTTTTTTTATGCTTTTCACAAACATGGGCGCGGGAAAGAAAGGAAGACAAAAAAATACACATTAATGTCAAGCATTTTGGTATCAAAAGCCAAATCATACCAACGTTAATATTCCTTGTATCTAAAGGCAAAATCAGTGTCTTTCCCCATATATTCGTCGACTATCATTTGTTTTACTTCGATGAGCATAATAGTCCTATCTGGTTCGATCTGTTTTTCCATCCTAAAAGATAATAAGAAGGTTTAATAGTTCCTTCGTAAAAACCTTTGGCCCTGACAGAATATAGGGAGGATTGTAACACATGCAGCACCTGACTTGGACTGTAGCTTAATCCCCTGGCGATGCTCACGAATATAAATGTTGAAGAATCAGGCCTGAGTGCGCATCAACTTCATTCATTCTTATGAATTTTAGTTACTTGTAAGAGTAGAAGTTCTACGAGATTCTGTAATGCAATTTATTAACATGGGGTGAATAAGAATAAAGAAAAGGCAAAGTAGTCTATGAAATAACCAATCAATTTCCTGGGGGAGGGGATTTTGATATAAATCCAGCGGAACCTTAAAGAGTATTTTAAGTGCTACTTTCATGGGATTTCAGGGACGTACGACGAATAAAGAGAGATGTGGGAACCCTCCATGGAATGTACCAACAGGCAACAGAGTGCGACTTTAACAGAAACAGAATAAAGAAGAGAGAGAATTTAGAATGATCAGTTTAGTAACCACTAAACTGGGTTTACATAGAATATGCTGGGATGGGTGACACTAACTGCTAGGGCTGCACAACCGGAAATAGGTGTTTAGGAGAAAATATATATCTTACTTATCATTCATGCATAATTACATTAGCTCTGACTCTCATTGATCTCCTAAATTTTTTTTGACATAAGGTCGATATTTAATGCTTTGGACTGCCATTAGGTCTACATTCATATAAAAGTAAGGAGCTAGTTTATAGCTCTAAAAATTGACTTATACATTGCAGCTTACTTCATGGTGGCCGAATGTAAAATTTGGATTTGACCAAACAGGTTACAGCTTATAGGCATGAAGGCATTGAGCGAATTCTAGTGGTTGAAATGCATTCAATAAATTTTACCTAAACAAGGGGCCTTGCGAGCAAGGTCGTGCGCCCGACGCTGGCAAGGGAGGCGTGCAAGGCCGCGCGCGGGTCCTGCAATACGCATAGTATTAGACTATTAGTTAGTTTTTTTTTATAAATTTGGTCTGGTCCAGTCCAAACCGGCTTTCAAAAGAACTGGACCGGATTTACACAATCAAGACTGGACCGCAAATCCGGTCCGGTTTTGTGGTCCGGTCCAGTCTGCGGTCCAGTTTTGTGCAGCCCTATTAACTGATGTCACTCGAAAGTTTCAGATTGGTTCATGAAACAGACACTCTTTTTCGTGAGGCTTGAGTTACTTGTCCTAATGGAATTGGAAAAGGGCTGTACTATCTTCATCGGAGCCTTTGGCACTACATGCATCACAAAAGGGAGGGCTATTTCTTTCTTTTCCTGTAAAGGTAGAGCACCTAGTTTTTTCTCTCCACGTCCACTTTCCAATTAAAAGAAAGATGCACCAATCTGCGTGAAAAGTGGAGGTGGCACTCAGTGAAACCTTAGGGGTGAGAGATCAGTCCAAATGCAGTAGAGGAGCTTTATCTAGCTAATTATCGAGTGGTCCAGACCCTTATAAACGATCCGTATATGCTAATAGAATGATTCCCCAATCTCAATAATTAACGACTGTGGATTCTCCGGGATCATGACAGAGACATGGTTTTGGACAGTTATGTTAATTACGCAAGAAAGTACTGCAGAAGAACAGCTTGTGTGGGATTCGTAAGTTACTATTAATGTTCAATCATGCAATTAAGTTTTTCAGCTGCGTGAACGGATCAAGAACCTTAAAACAAATTTCACGAGAAAACCCATGCTGTATCTCGTGTCTTATGAAAACATGGCAAACTTTGAGTACTTGAAGTTGCGTCTTTTAAAACCAAACAAACTGAGCGTTATATTAACTCACGAACGTGATCTCAGCGCTATGAGCTATCCAACATGCCAATCTCATGACCACAACCTGAACGACTGCCCCACCATCAGTGACATCCTCGTCCTTATCCATCGCTTATCCTAGTGGATTGCTTGCGAACTTTATAGAAAACAAACTTGGTAGATGAGCCACTTTCACCTTCTGGGATGGATGCATTGCTGCAACCCGCAACTCCTTACACCCTCTACTCTTAAGAATCCCCTTGATCCCATTTGAACCGTCTTCTATTTTGTAATCAATCCTTGCTTTAAATTAGAAGACAAAAATAAATAAATAAATTTAGTTATCTGCTCTGGAACGCATGCAATCAAGATAAAAAGCAACTCATACAACTTTGAACGCTAATGGTAATTGGGACCTTATCATATCTTTGGTGCTGGCCACTTCAGAATGATCATATTCAATGATTGCCAATAGTCAGTCAAGTTTGCTATTGCTGTCGCTATCAGAAAATTATATGCTGGAATAAGTGAAATGACAGTAATTGTCTCAACTTCCATTTGTTTGGTGGTATACATGCTACAAGACTAGCTATACCATATGCTTCTATGCAACGTATTTTCTTCTGCAAGGTAACGCATGCAAAGCGTATAGCCAGTCATTAATTGTTGGAGTTTCCGAAGTTGTAATATCCATGGGGCCTTGTGATCTATGTAGTCGTGACAAGTCGAGAAACTAGCTAGTACTTGAAGATAGCATTAGCGCATATGCGCATTGAAGCGGACAAAATAAAGAATTATTCTGAAGTTTAGTTCTACCAAAAATTCACAGAAAAAATACAAGAGAAATGTCCAAAGATAAAGAGAAAAAATCTCTGATATTAAGAGAATTATGAATAACCAAAAATGTCTCATCTTAGCCCACAAGCCCACTTTTATAGCTGAAATTTCAATAAGGAATTTTACCAAAATGGGCAAAATCCCATTATTCACGTAAAAAATAAATACATGTCAAAAGAAATAGATTGCCAAAAATCTAACTCAAATCGGATCACAAAATCACCTCCTAATCGAAAAATTAAAAGATTACCATAAAAGGAGAAGAAAATCTCAAGTTGAGATATATTACCATATATCTCATTACTTGGGCATCACTCTTGAGTAATCCCCAAATCATAATCGGATCCTACTACATTAGTCACCCCGGGTTAGAAACAACTCCTCCTCAAGTTCACACACTACAAAAAAAACCACCTATAGCGGCGGTCACTGTAGCGGCGGTCACCAATACCGCCGCTACAAAGTGTTTTTGGCGGCGGTTTTAGTCAACCGCGGCTAAATAGGGGTCTATAGCCGTGGTTTCTGTAGCCGCGGTCACTGACCGCGGCTATAGGGGGTCTGTAGCCGCGGTCGCTGACCGCGGCTACAGAAACCGAGGCTACAGACCCAATATAGCTGCGGTTTTGAATAAACCGCGGCTATATGTCAGTGTCTATAGGAAGGGGGTCTACAGCGGCGGTCAACATGACCGTCGCTGAATCTCGTACCTGTAGCAGCGGTTTTAATACAAACCGCTGCTACAAGTATACCTATAGCGGCGGTCTTTGTAGTGACCGCTGCTATAGGTATAATTTAAAAAAAATGAAAAAAATTAGAAAAATGAAATTTTATGTGTTATTTAAGGTTAAAAATTTTTTTATTGACTATTTATTCCTTTTATACATAATTGTATTTTGTCACATGTTTTAAAAAAATTTTAAGAGACATAGTTAATAAAATATGAAATTAGAGAGAGTGTTATGAATATTGAAGTTGTTATATAGAATTGGGGCACTTTTCGCACACGTGTCGGTTTTTTGGTCATAACTTTCGCTACAAGTATCCGATTCGCGCCCATGACCCCAATTCGGAAAGCTCTTTTCGCCCTAAATCCGCTGTTTTCCCTCTCAAAAACCTATTTTTAGTTATTATTTTCTTTCCTTTACCGTTTAGGAATTATTTTTGAACCCGATTAGGGATGATATTTTAGGGATGAGATTTTAGTTATTTTAGCCCGGTTTGTGATTTTTTTTAGGATATACACGATTATTTTGAATTGGTTATATGAAATTAGAAATAATGTTATGACAGTTATATCTATGATTGTTATGGTAATTGTATTTTTATTGACTAAATTTAAGTAGTTTAGACATTTATTATCATATGCTTATAATGACCAAATATATTTGTAATAATTAGTAATACAATAATATTTAATTATGATATATGATTTAATTACAAACAAAAAATCCCTACCTAAAAACGCTGTCGTTCCTTCCCCCACCTCCCCCTCTCCCTTTCTTAAAACAAAGTCCTCCCGCCCTATAAGTCGAACATTTCCCCTCCCCGCGCCCTAAAACGCGAACCCATCACCCCCGCATTTTCCCCCTTCACCCAACGCCGAACCTCTCGTTTAATTCCCCCCGCCGCACAACCCTCACCCCCTGGTCCCTCGAGCTCCCTCTCCTTGCCGTCACTCACCACCCACCATACCACTTCTCCTTCAGGCCGTTGCACAAAACCCAGCTCCACGTTCCCAGACTCGGAATAGGCAAGCTCTCTGAACATGGCAAACATCGGCGAAAGCCAGTGCTCCACCAAATTCCATTCAGTTTTGATCGCCTGTACTCATATGCGAAAAATATTAAATAATATGCTATGTATTTTCTAAATATAAAATTATTACTAAATATAAAGATTTTCAAATACTATTATAATTTACAATTCCTTTTAATTTATTAAATACACATAATAAAAAAATATAAACTATTTTAGAAAAAATTCAAATTAAGGAAAAAAAAATTGTAAATTTCCCGCCCCCCCTCCCCCGCCTTTTTTTCGCTTCCTGCTACTTAGGTTAAAAACCCCCCTTTTTTTTCAATTCAGTTTCGTCTCTTCTATCCTCTCCTCTCTCCGTTCGTCCCTTCCTGCTACTATGAAGTGCTTAGTGGCTATTTTGAGATCAATGGGAGATTGGATGAACAATCAGCTGTGAATGGTCGACCGCTCACCAGATTGGACTCCATCAAGCAAACTATGCTTCTCTTCATCAATGCCAAGCTCTCCATTAACACCGAACACTGCTTCGCCTTTGCCTCTCTCTCCAAATCAGCCTCTTGGGTAATCTCACACTACTCTCTCTCTCTCTCTAACTGTCTCTATATTTTCTTCAAATTAACAAGATATAATAGTCGATGGCCCTTGTTGCTCTTTTTATTTCATGGAATTCCTTTAATGATGAAATTATTCTTAGAGAGCACCTGTCTGATTTGGAGAGAGAGGCATTTGCTGACGTGCTTCCATGATTTTTTTTAATGTTGTTACTTGTCATGTTTAGCTATGCGCCTTTTGTATTTGACCTTGTGATTCTTGCTTCTTTGTTTGCCTGATAATTTTCTTTAAGATGTCATGAACTCTGTATCACGTCATCTTTGTTTTTGTTTGTGGTTAGGAAAGACACATCAGCAGTTTCTTTTAGTGGTGTCCCAAGAAGGTATAATATTTGTTTTGTTAGTTTGTTTCTATTATTGCTTTGATTTAGAATGATACGAACTCTGTTTTGCATGATGGATGTAGAATGATGTATTGAGTTGTGTTTGAATGTTTTATTCAGGTGTATGACAGCTTATTCGGCGCTGATGCTTTATGTGGTTCTGGTGATTGCGTGATTGCAGAGTTTGATGAATGTATTAGCTGTTCCTTTACAGCCCCTTCTTCTGCACCTTTAGCATTGTGGTTCTTTTCTGAATGCTTGTAGTCAAAGCTACTGAGTTAGACTAGTTATGTACTTCTATTAGGAAGCAGTGTGCCATCTGGGCTTTTTTATATAGATATATTATAGTTTTAGTAATACAAGCACTGAAATCATGCTCTGCCCTTCTTTTTTCAAGTGGATGCTTGGTTGATATTTTTAAGTGCAAAGTTTACCTTTGTTTATAATGACTTGTACTGACCATATTTAGTTGTTCAACTAGGTTCACCACTGCCTATAAATACCAACTAAATTTATCAGCTAGGCAATTATGTGTGTAAGCCATGTTTGTCTAAAAAAAAAATTTTAGAAAGAAAAATTAGAGATTGAAAAGGCCATGCGTAGTATGTTTGGTTGTGAAGAAGTCTGCCTTTGAAGATTTTTCTACCTGCTTGAAGAAGTAGGCTCTGTTGTGTGATGGTGATTATCCTCCAATTGGGGTTACTGGGACACCTTCTACTAGCTGTGTTGGAGATAGTGGATTAAGATTGTGTCTGTCCTCTCTCGGTGCTTCTTTATCCCTGCTGTTATGTTTTGAAAGATTAGTATGTTTGGTTGCGGCGATCATACATTACGCACCCAATTCGGAAACATGTGCTGAGTTTGATCCAGACAGAATCTACCTTTTTGATTCAGGAGCACAGGTCTCAACGAGGCCCCCTGCTTAATTCTCATAAAAGGAAATTATTGCCAATAGTTTGGATTGTAACCATCACTAACCTTTTCAATAAATGCCCTATTTTGTTTTTCACTGTATTGATAATTTTTACTCTTCTGTTTTGTTGTTTGATTGTTTGGATGGCATATCTGAAGTATCTAGATGGAACAACTGATACAACACGAACTGTTCATTTTGGAAAACCCTCAGAACATGAGAAAGCATGCTATACTGCAGTAAGTGTCTTCCATTGCTCTCTTTGAAGATACTTTGTTCATTTGTAGTTGAATTTGTCTTAGTTCTTATCATGTCTATTTGAAACATGACTGTTCTGATTCTTTTTTGCAATCCAAATGGTGGGAGATGTGATTCTAACTGGAGAAACAGGCGATTATGTTGTGTGTTATGGTGTTCTCTTTTCTTTGGCCTTTAAATGAGGCATTTGAGGAACATTTTGTGCTATGGTAACACTCAAATATTATGCTTGCAAGAGTAAGCATAGTAAATAATTGGTCATGGTGAAACCATGTGCCACCCTTTGAAATGGATCTAGTTTCGGAACTAGATATATGCTCTGTTATTAAGCAAAACTTGGAAAAAGTTTTTTTTTAGTCTATACTTTGTTTGATGATAAACTTCTAGACAATCATGAAAACTGTGCTACCTGCTGCAAAAGTTTGTACCCATGACCAATGATTCCCCCATCACAGCCACATACTCGAAAAGCTCAACCACTATCTGAAGTTTAGCACTGCAACCTACCTTCTTTTTAGGTGATTACAACATCTTTTATTCTTTTTTCTTTTTCAAGAATATCGGGAATTTTATTCTTCTTTTTCTTATATAATTTTTGTGAATCAACTCAAATGTCATATGGTTAGGGTTATATGGGAGATTGAACTTCTATTGGCGGTACTGACTTTAATGTTTGCAGGTTCTCAAGGGTCACATTGCTCTCGGGAATGCTCGATTTCCTAATGGAACCAATGGTATCGCAAGTTCATTTTTTTGGTACTCTTATGTCATTTTTTGTCTCAGTTAAAATGAGCATATTTTTAAGAGTATGTTTGTTTACATGTGCTTATAGTGAAGGATGCTGATACAACATTCAACTTCGGTGACAAGGGTTATCTGTCTTTTGAGCACATAACATGGGTAAGTTGTTGACATGGGTAGGTTCTATAGCTTATTTTACAGTCAGAGAGCTTAACCTCAAACTGTTAGACTTTTGGGAGAGTCATTGCTGGTGACTTGGATTGGATTGGATTTTGCTATTTTGTTACTTAATTGAAAACATCAACACACACCAACATATATGTGTGTTTCCTTGCAGTTTATTTCCATTATTTTCCCGTATGATGGTTCTATTCTTTACTTGTTCCAGTGTTTTCAATTAAGATTTTTTTCTTTATTTTTTTAGTAAATGGACAAAATAATTTATTTTTGGAGTTTGAAATGAGATTTTTTCTGAGGCTTAGTCCATGGAGCGGAGGCTTGGGCCGAATTTTTTTTTTACCCTGCTAACCTATAGCGGCGGTCACTGACCGCCGCTATAGGTGTTCAACTTTTTTAAAACCGATTAAAAAAATTCGAAAAAAATGTCTATAGCGGCGGTCGCGACCGCCGCTACAGGACCGCCGCTATAGGCTTAGGGTCTTCTCCAGGGGTCGAAAAAATCGCCGCTATAACCTATCCCGACGGAGCTATAGCGGCGGTCGCAACCGCCGCTAAAAAACCGCTGCTATAGCCTATAGCAGCGGTTTGTTGACCTATAGCGGCGGTCATAGGTCGGTTTTTTTGTAGTGACAATAGTGTCATCGGGCTCCCAAAACAAGGGCTCAGGTGGTAACCTAGGAGAAGATCCTCTAGCTTTAGGTCAGAAAACTCTGCCAACAGTTGCTGCACCTCCGCTGGTAATTCTGCAGTCACATCCATTGCATTATTCCCACTAGGCAGTAATACATAGACTACGTCCCCACGCTCCATCTCAATTAAGTACACTGGTTACTATTGCTGGCCACTAGGGTAGGAATGATTCCTTCCCGTCGATGTGCCAACATTATCTTCTTCCCTTTGATGCTAAGGGAATAAATATTCTTTTGTCCATCATGCACAACACTGCGATTATACTGTCAAGGTCTGCCTAACAATATATGACAAGCATCCATAGATACTGCATCGCACCAAACATTATCAAAATATTTTTTTGACTGAAAAGGATACTAAACATCTCCTATATACTTTTACCTCACTGTCATTATTCGACCATGACAACTTGTACGGCTTCGGATGACGATCTGTCTTCAATTGCATTTTCTAAACAGTCTCTTCAGACAACACGTTCTCACAACTGCCACTGTCAATAATCATTTTACAAACTTTATTTGCAACTGTGCAGGTTGTGTGAAAAATATTGGTTCTCAACCAATCATTCCTAAACCATACTTGGGACTCAGTAAACTCTTACAAATGACCAGAATCTCCTATCCATCTCCATACAATACATCACTCTCATCATCATCTTCATCAAACACAGGCTCTCCAATCTCCTCAGTTTCATCCACCATATAATCCCTAATCAGGAGATTTTTGCCTTTTTGACTGACAGGCTTCCTGCAATTAGTTTCTATATGTCTCTATTCATCACATCTAAAACATTTAATACTGTGAGTCTAAATAACAATCCAAGAGGGGGGTGAATTGAGTTTTTCAAGAACTTAACACTTTTTGAGCAAATATGCAGATCTGAAAACTATCCCTCTTTAACAAATAAGAATGTTGATCTAAAAGTGTCTAATGCTATGTCAAATATAAGCAATTAACGATAAGGCATAAAACTCTACAAGTATGAATATGAAACGATTGATGAGAGAGATAGAGTTAAGAGAAATGACACCGAAGTTTTTAGGTGGTTCGGCCAAACATGTGCCTACGTCCACCCCCAAGGCTATTGACTTCCTTGGGCTTCCTCCACTATTCTCCAAACAGCGAATACACCTTAACTTCTCGGATGCTAAGTAACTTTTACAAAGTGTTTTTCGAGCTTACACTTTAACTCACTCTCACAAATCCTCACAACCTAGAGGATTTCTTCTACTCTCACAAGTAGGACCAAGTGTTTTCCCAACACTCAAATGTTTTACAAATAATGGCTACAAAGAAGGCTCTCTAAGCCGAATGAGCAAATGAGGCACAAAAGAGTGGAATGACTCTCTAAGCCAAATAAGCCAATGAAAAGCTCAAATCATATGAAATGGCTCTCTAAGCCAAATTAGCAAATGAAAAGCTTAATAGAGTGCAAGAAGACAAGATTCTAAAAGGAAATCTAGAGTTTGGAAGATGTGAGCACAAGTCTTTTTGGTAGATACAGTTTTCTCTCTTCTTCAAAGCACTTTCTCTTTCTAGAAGCTAGGGCAAGGAGTGATTGCAAATGTGTTATCCCTTCTTCAAGAAATCTCTCTCTCTTTGGAGGCTAGGTCTTCAATGATGAGCAAGAGAAGAAAAATTGAAAATGAAGCTTTGATCTTGGATAAATCAGCAAATGAAAAATTTGGATCTTGCTTGATTTCTCTCTCTATCGGAGGTAAATTTTGAATGATAATGCTAGTCCACCTTTTCTTCAAGAAATTTCTCTTCCTTTGAAGGCTAAGTCGTCAATGATGAGCAATAGGAGAAGATTTGACAGTGAAGAGGTTCGGACTTGAAGGAATCAGCAAATGATTTGACAGTGAAGTGACCTTTCATCCTTTTCTTCATCTTCTCCCAATCAGTAATCTTGGCATTGCCCTGTCTCTCCCTTGAACGTTTCAACTGCTCCCACCACACAAATGTTCTACCTTTGAGTTTGACGGTGGCCAGTTTTACTTTCACACGTTCTGAAACCTCCTTATAATCAAAGATTCGCTCAACTTCGTTCAACCAATTAATAAAACCATCAGCCTGTAACGTACCCAAAAACTTGGGCAAATCCACTATGAAACCGAGGTCTACATAACAATCTTCCCGACCATGGTGCTCTCGGAATAGGGCACGATTGTGATACAGGTTTACAAAAGTGGAATCAGAATCGGCATCATGATCTTTCATCTCACGATCACCGAAATCCTGTGTCGTTGGGCGCTAGGTTAACTCTGCAACTTGTCTTTGCAGATCCTCAACCATCATATCCTGAATGTTACGATCACGGTACAGGACTTCCTCATTCAGAACCTGCCCACGATGACCACAACCACCGGCCATTGAAACTGATGAAATCTCACCCTAGGAAGATGTTGAAGCTCTGATACCAATTGACGCCGGGCAGAATAGAGAATTATTCTGCAAGCTAGTTATACCAGCAATCCACTGGAAAGATAGAAGAGAAACACCCAAAAATAGAGAGAAAAAGTTTATGATATTAAGGGTGTGTTTGTGTTGTAAAATTTTAGTGTTGTTAAAATTTTAGGTATTGGGTTTAGTGAAAAGGTGAAGAGAGAGGTAATTTTTTATATTTTTTGTAGTGAATAGTAGTGATTTAATGGGGGAGAGAGAGATTATATTGTAATTTTTTATTGTGTTAAAATTTTAGAGTGTGTAAAATTTTAGGACGCAAACGCAGCCTAAGATAATTATGAATAACCAAGAATATCCCACCTTAGCCCACAAAGCCGGGTTGTTATAGCTGAAATTCCAATAAGGAATTTTACCAAAATTGGCAAAATCTCATTACTCATGCCAAAAAAATAGATTGCCAAAAATCTAGCTCAAATCAGATCCCAAAACTACCTCCTAATAGATAAATGAAAAGATTACCATAAAAGGAGAAGAAAATCTCAGGTTGAGATATATTACCATATATCTAGGAGATACATTTCTATATATCTTATTACTTGGGCATCACTCATGAGTAATCCCCAAATCATAATCGGATCCTCCTGCATCACGCATGCACCTCCACCATATATGTACTCGTTCCAAGCAGACATGCATATTTCATGAGTCATTTCAGTGTTCTCTACTTAATAGAAGTCATCAATCATGAGCATTCGTCACATCACAGCCACAACAGATGATCTATTCCGCATCTCCATTTCCTTCTTTCTGAATTTGAGCACAACATTGCCTAATTATTGATGGACTATTGAATCTAGATAAGTGCTTTTTTGGCAATTAGCTAGAGCAACGTTATAATATGTTTTTAGTGGAATATCAAAGTGTTCCTCTCGACTTTGTCCAGCTAATAAAGATGGGTGATTCATGCAAGTAGACGGGATCACCACTTTCCCTTGTAAATCACGCTGAAGTAAAGGACTGAGACGTCTTCATTAGATCTCACACGACACTTGGAATGAAAACAGAGCGCACAAAGATGACATTCTGTACCATTCTGGAGTCTCATTTCTCCAGCCCCACTCAACCACGAAAGATTACAATGAATAGGATAGTTTTGCCTCCTTGCTTTAGGGTCTGCACTTTGTGATTGAGCTTTAGTGGGGTGTTAATCCCTCTAGGGAAATCAGGTTAAATTTGATCAAGTGACTGATACAAACCGGCCTTGATGGCATGCATGGGGAAAAAGCCATGTTCTTTATTTGCAATGCCTATGCCAAAACAAGTACTGGACATGGACCCCAAATATTTTAACTTATTGTGTTGATTTTCAACATCCTTAACACACCTGTTTAGATATACTTATCCACCAACTAGGCTGAGTACTAGAAGTAATCAAAGCCGGCTTAGTAAGGCTGACAAAAAAGGGAAAGGAGCACTTCATGAAATCCACAATTTTTCGGGTAAAGATTTGAGTAAGGACAACAATGATGATATTGACGACTTTTCATGCTCACCATTACTTACTCATTACAACCTTATGATAAATATATAAATCCAAACAATGGGATTGTGTGGATCCAGTTTAGATCAGCACAAGAAATCCGAAAGTCGAATGTTCCGAATTACAATCATACATAAATCTCTCCCACTAAGTAGGTGGATCCAATAATTGGCTTATGCCACAATATATTTTTGAAGCTATTGACACTACTGTCCATGATTTTTTTTTAGTCACAGTGGCAGCAGCAGGCAGAGCCTGCGGATAGGGGGGTTCGATCCCCGAAGCTTACCCTCCTAAGGGGAGGAGGCACCACTTGAGCTAACGCTCAGTAGCCACTGCCGTCCATGAATTAGGAGTTACAGAAGTTGAGTTAGCATCAAAGTAATTTTGTGAACGCAAAAGCAAAAGACTCCTAACGAAAAAATTTAGTGGATGCCCCGAATCTCCTCCACCTCAAACCCTCAACTGAACCCCCTTCTTCTTGCTGTTCCGGACAGCACTCTTTCCGTCCGGCCGGAATTTGTACAGATCTACTCATCTACCACCTCCACCTCTGACTGAAGATTTTGTCCAATGGGTTGCTCAGCGAGATCCCTCCACTTTTGAAGGTCTTCAGCGGACACATGCAGCTGGACCACCACCAGCTTAGGGCCTTTGTTGGGTTACTGGATCTTGAGATTCGGTTTCGGCTTGGGGGTCTAAATGGCCTGTTTGTTTGTACTAGGGCTTTATGCCCCTTTTAGCTATTGCCAAGGGCTCCATGCCCATGTTTCTTGCAGCCAGCCAGCAAGCCATTGGGGCCTGCCTCTCACCATATAGCCCATATATGTCACTTCTTGTTCCATTTTTTTTCTGAATAGTACTTTTGCTTCCAATCTTTAATAATTTTGCTCCAAAAGCTAGCGCACCGTGTGTGTGGGGGCGGGCCAATGATGGATTTTACCATACACCAGCCCACTCCTGAACGATCCATTATTACCCATACAGTACTCTACTGTGCGTACGACGAGACATAGCTTGCCGTTTTAACCATCTAGCCACAAAATTAATATTCCCATACTTCCTCTACTCCTTTTCAGTGGTTCCAGATGAATAAAACACATAAATTTACACATTTATCACCAAGTAACTGCAAGCATAGACTATGGTCAAGTTCAACGCAAACAATTGGTTTCATTGCTCCCATGCCAATTCCCAAAACTATAAATATATATGGGGCTCTAATTTCACTCGTAACTCTTTTATCATTCTTCTGTAGGTACGTTGACATGCCCAATTTATTGTATTATTTGGTCATAATTCTCCAATGTCTAGCTAGATTGAAAAATAGATTATAATGAAAATTATTATTTTTTTATTTTTTTGGTTAAGTAGTGATCAAAAGTTATTGCTCTCAAGTTGGTAACAAGTTTCTCATTAACTCAATAGTTGGACATGTACAATAATAAGCTGATCATATATAGGAATTTCAGAACTTTGATAAGTCATACTAGATGCATCTCAATATTGCATATATTGAGTACTGCTTTTATTACAAATCCATGGAGCATATCACATGCTAAACATTCTTCTTGCACATATTGTAGCAGGTTTCGATATACTCTCCTTTGCCTCGAGCTGCAATATTTGTCACAGAAATTACGTACCATCAATTAGTATGTTATATATATATATATACATATATAGAAGATTCAAAAACTGAATTCATGAAGAGGCCAGACACATATATATAAATCGAGTGGTCTCTTTCATAGCTAGCAAATCATGAATATCATGTACCTGATGCGAACTTGGAGGACATGATCATGTCAGCACAAGCGGAAGTACAACCCAAGATGAGAGGTGAGAGAGGCGGCTTGCATATCAATTTCTTGCAACCTTCTAAACAAACAGCGTACTGGTCCTTGAAATCTTTGAAAATGCTACAATATTTTTCATCACACAGCTTATCACAATCATCCTGAGGGGGTTGGCTGGGTGGGTTAGCCGGCGTATCAGGAGGTGGATGGGGCTCATTTGATCTAACTTACACCACCACCATTGCTACAACGTCTCTCGCCATACTTTTTTTCTTCTCTGGGTCTTCGCCTCTTACTATTTCCAAGTTTGCTTTTGATTAACAAGTTGAACGCCGAGTTCTAATTTATAGACTTGCCTCTTTGTGTTACTAAGTAAGTAATTAAGTACATATTTAAGGTGAGTATCTAGAAAAAAATCATTAATCCCCACAATTAATTGACAGCTCTTATCTTTTTGAATCCATCATTAAGCTGGACTTGACATGATTTTATGGAAAGAAAAAAAAACAAATGATATTTCCACTCCATTTTAAGTTTCTTCCACACCATGATCATCCCCCACATATGGGCTATGGACCCAACTGAGAGTGACTTCCCATTATTTAATTTCCCACTATTGAAAATTCAATAGCCCTCTCAATTAGTTGATTTCAAGAATCTAACTAGAAAAAAAAAATTAATTTCAAGAATCTTGAACACATGTATGGATGACCAAAACATTAATTAAAATATTGGACTTGATTCTTTATCACAAATGCTAATTAGCTCGATCTCCATATGAAAATAAAATAAAATTGAGCATTATATAATTATATTTGGACAATCAAAATACTAGAAACATTAAATACTGTTGGATCTACACTATCTGGACTTATTCAAATAAATACTCTTTTACCTATGAAAACACAAAATCTGTAGAATTTTGGGTGGCCTTATTGCCGACATAAAATGTATATCTGTATCTGTATTTAGTATGGATTAGGGTTGTATTGTTAGAACAATTTAGAAGTTGATTGAATTATAATCATGTTCAGAAGAATTGATGTTCAAATAATTAAATAAACTATATTTGAAAATTTTCCATTTCTTCTCTATATATGTGAAATATAGATAGGAGGCGTCTTAAATGGACAACCACACACAAAAAAAAAAAAGAATCAGGGTGTCGAAATAAAATGTAATCCAGAGGCAGAGGAGGCACAAGAAAAAACTTTCCCCGCAACAGAGAAAAAACTTGACCTTTATTTGTTTCTTTTGGGTCGGCTCCTCGGGCCTCCTTTCTGTCCCTATTTCTATTTCGCTGAGAGGGAACTAAAGACCCAAATGGGCCTTGATTAGTTCGAGGACTAAGAAACAACTCTTCCCTATACGAATTCGGCACCCTATTTATTGGGCCGGGCTCAGCGTGGTCTACTCTACCGGATCATGCCCTGAAAAATAAACAAATGCCTGAGAAATAGGGTGTCAATATATTTTGCTGAACTCACTAATATATATATATATATCTTGATGATCTATATGTCTCAGTAGAGTAGATATCATTATCTTCCACAACAAGATTGTTTCATATGATTAAATTACAATTAAACTAATTAAATAACTCAACTCCACCAACATTGGGGGGGGGGGGGGGAAACTTAAGGACTAGGAAAGCTAGGGGTAATATATATCTTCACTTATATATTATATATTATTTTTCTTTCTGATCTTATTGTCCTTGTTCCTATGGATTGCTCTCAGCTTGTTTAAAATATTAAGCTTCTAGGTATCATGATCCTATAGGCCTTTCAAATGCCTATTAATATATTTTTGGAAAATTGTCTTTTTTTGTAATCAACTGTTAGTTCGTGACAAATTAGGCATAAAAGGTTAAATTTCTATCTTGGATAGTATTATCCGTACCAGTTTCCCCCTGATAATTACTTCATCCGTACACTAAATGAGACTTTAGTTTTCTCTAACGTGAACAACTTAGATCAAATGATCAAGCACGTCTATAAGTGAAACATATAATTTAATTAATTAGTTTTATAACTTTTAACAACGCTGTGATATATTGAGCTCGATCTTTACAATAAAGTATCATAGACAGACTGATAGAAGTTCAGTTTCCAAGTTTGCTGTAGTAATTAAAGCAGACAATAAGCTCTTTACAATGGATATCCACTTTGATTTAGAACATGATCACGGGCTAGCTGTGATCTAGGGGACTTAATATAAAGTCTGCTGGAGAGCTTGAATACAGACCCATGATCATCTACGTCTAGGCGTATAAAGGAAATCAAAACATATATAAAAGCGTTTTCATAAGCTTTCAGGAAAAAGTTGATCATCAAATAAGCATGATTTCTTTTTCTAGGTTTTAGAGAACAATGATTTCAATCAGAATTGATGATCTACTTTTCTTGTAAGCTATGGGGGGGGGGGAGTTATCATATAATTTCATAAAAATTTCACGTAAGTAGGATCAAGCTCTTTAAATTCATATCTGTATTGACCGACGTCGTTAGTGCAGTTTTATAAGAACCCAATTAAGGTGTCGATGTTGCGTTCGTGCTAACCATAACTCTCTCTTAAATTAAGGAGTTTATCGTTTAATTAATTCCAATCATTTAGGCTGACAAGATATGAATGTGATAAATTAACACTTTAACGTATAATATAATACTTGAATCCACATAAATTAAGTGATAAATTATCACCTGCCTTAGAAGTATGTGCCAATGAGAAACTGTAAATTAATTCATCTAACAATTTTTTCTAAACGCTAGCTCCTTTTCACATGCAACATGGGGAAATTAATATGGAGGGAATTAGGAATGGTTCAAATTCAAGAACATGGTGTACACTGCTTTAATATTAATGACAGCAAGAGGCAGTTAAATTAATAATAATTGATGATATTAATGTAATTATTTAACATTAACTATTTGAGGCTACTTATAGGTCTTCATTGAAATGCTGGCATCTAACCTTCAATAATTTGAAAATTAGGGACTTTGACACGAAATGCTAGAAAACTGGGACAACGTACGTTATCTGATGCAAGTAGTGAACCGATGACCAGAAAGATTCCAAATGATAAGCTGCCATTAATCACGCGCGGGTGTCACAGTTTGTCGCTTGTGCTTAGTCTCCAAAATTAACAAGTCCAAAACTCTTAATTACCTCTCACGTGAAAGGATTTGGTCTTCGCTTATGTAAATGGTATGCAACAGTCCAGAGCCGGAAATATAGGGCTGATAATAAAGCAGACTACACATGCAACACTAGCCAGATTTGAGATCATAGGTGCCTTTCACATGTGACTTGATTTAATTATATTTCCTCCCATAATTTCTCTTCTCCATACCCTTTAGCCCTCCATGGACTTGCGTCATAGATATTGATTTTTTTTTTTGTGTGGAGATGGTGACCGAGTGATTTGTTTAATGTAATGCACATGATTAAGATATATCTTAAACTATGATTGAGTCACTAGCATTGCAGCTGTGACACTTTCCAAGTTTTCACCTCTTTCATCATCATTATCATCTTGGTCGCTACGCCTTGTCTGTCAAGGGTTGTAAGTCCGGCCTGCATGTCTTCTTTGAGGACCTCAACTTCCATCTTCGCAAGAGCTACAGATCGTGAAGGATCATTATTATTCAGGAGGGGTTGTTATAGCTAGGCTAAGCTTATAGCTAGTGTGCCTCAAACGACAACACATCGAATCGAATTTTAATTCATAATCTGCAGAACAGTATTCAAAGTTTGACATGCACTGTCTGCAGATTTCGAGGTTTTAGCTATGACTTTGATTCTTGTAAGGACAGCATACCTCATGCTTATGACCCTTTTAGGAACCCGTGAGCTCCTTGTAGCTAGGACTGTTTTGCGTGGAAAGCTGGTTGATAACTGTATCGAAAAGAGACAAACAACCATATCCTTTCTTGTGAAATTAAGGTCATTGGACAGATGAGGTGCTATTTGACATTGTAGGAAACCAAAAATCTTACCCTACATATATTGGTCTTGGTGCGCATGGAATACAGATGAATGATACTGGTGATTACACAGGAACGATTTAACTTCATTTTCATGGCCAAATTAGGAACTTTAATCGAAAGGTCCCTCAGCTCCTTTAGTGTACCAGCTAACAGCAATTAAGAAAACTTAGCTCCGAATGATCCTACTTCCCATGCCTACGTTGTTACTACCCGGCATCATCAATTTCATTTCACCTTTTGCGAATATATATTAATATCTGGAACAGCAATTAAAGCTGGTTTAGACTGAAGATATGGCGAATATTGTTCATTCTTTTTAAGAAAGAGCTAGAATATATATAAGGGAACAAATAATTTCAAATGAAACGTTGGTGGAATTAATTGTCTTCTCACTGACTGGCCTTAAAGCAATATCATGTCTTCATTGTAGATTAATTTCCCTTTTCTTTTCCCTTCAAATTTAAAGAAATAAGAAGGAAAAGAAAAGGGGAGGGGCTGAATTCGATGCGAAACAAACAATTAAGTGTAATGATGTTGATCAGGCCGTTAGGGTTTAGTCGTACCTTTCACATGTACTCAAACATCCGGAACCCGAATAATTCACGATCAAACCAGCATAAAGGAAGTCTTTACCTTTAGCTTAATGGGGCAGCTTACATAAGAAATCTCTAATTCTTTAGATCTGTCAACTGATCCATGAGTCCAAAAGTTCTTTTTTCCTGCACATAATTGAAGCATAGTTAGATGGGATAAGTCCAGAAATATAATTTTTGCTTTCACGAAATTAATTTTTCACATAGGATGCCCAATGAGGTCCTTGGAGGGACTTCCCCTCGAGAGTTTTTTAATGGAGATCCAATTAACAAAGGCCTTCGCGCGGTCATCCTAGAAAGATATTGAATGAGAAACTTGCAACTCTTCCCTTGACATTTTCTGAGACAAGGCATGCACTTGAAAGTTCGATCGTTCAACCTGTATATTCTCAATAAACACTTTGACTTAAAATTTAAAGCATGAGTACATTGTATTTCAAATTTAACAGATGATCTCATCGAGTCCAATATAATAACGCGGAATTCATTGAAAGAGAAAATCTGATGGCGGAGATCATATTGCTATGGAAAAAAAATCTCCTCCCCAAGGGAAATTAACATAATTTGAGGGATCTCGTACGCGCGTAAAGAATATATATATATATATATATATATAGTTTCCAGAAAAAAAAAAAAAAAACTTACAGCTAAAATATCCTCCCCCTTGCAAGTGAGATGTTGAAACATGTTCTCAATGATCATGACCCTTGGTGGTTTGATCATTAATGTGCCCCACATGATGTTCTTATGAAATTGTCCATAAGAATTCGGTGTCCCATCATTTTCCTTGCTCCAATGTAATTTGAATGTGAATAAAGATGGTGTTCAGTACTAGGTCAGTCATCTTGTCTCTCAATTATTACATTATATTGGGAACATCTAATTAAGGAGGTCAACTTGAAGAAAGCTACGGATCACTGCAAAGAATTAAAATGATTATGAGCGGAGGATCAGTTGCTTACGCTTGGCAGAAATGATAAGTGTAATCTAATCTCGGCCTAGTCTAGTTGGTCCGTCCTTCCAATTCTGAGAAATCGTGGGATATAAGGAAACAGCTTGACAAGGTTTTAGTGGTTACAAGCATTCATGTTCTTTTTTGGTTGTTGTGTTCTTGGAATTAAAATTGTTGAGCAAATTATAATTAACGGGGATATCACGTACGGATATGGTGACAAGCTATTGGAATATTCCTCTAATTACTCAAATTCTTGCCGAAGTATATTTCTCTTGAAATTTGTCACTTTGTTGAGTTTTATCCTTTTTTTTCCTCCTCACCGTGTACGGCCACCTGTTTACTTGGGGCTGTCACAGTGTCACTGAATGCCCAAATCAAGCTCGGCGCAGTGGGCTAGATACGAAACATTTAATTACCAGTTCATTAAGGAAAAGATATCATATAACAGCTTAAATTCAGCGTGCCTTGTAGTCAACTTTGCTACTTGCTAGTAGTTAAATGTTTAATCTGAACAAATACAATGATCCGGCCTAGGCCAACTAATATTCTAGCACACAAGGAACCAGCACTCCACAATTATTTACAAGCTAGGGAAATAGTACCCTCTTCAAAGTACGTAGTTCTATGGCTCAAATCAATATTAGACAACCAAATATTCTAGCCACCTAGCATGCATGAGTAGTACTAGCACAGTTTAAGTCGATAGTTCCGTTCTCCTTGTAGTATCAAAATCGTACGTGAATTAGCACGTGAGAGAGACAACTACATTGCTGTTTTCAGTCATATCAACACTGGTCTTGCATAGCCATTATGAGATGCACAAGATAGCGTGAACATTTAATACATATCTCTCTATCCGATTAGTCAAAGTGTTTGGCTGGGGGGCAGGGAGGGGCCGCTGGGGCTAAAACATAATTAAGCAGATCATTAAGTACAACCACAAGAAAACTGTACAAGGAACCGAAAGTTTCCCTGATATATATGTTATATAATTTCCTTAATTCATCTTAAGCTATATATGAAAAGCATCTTATTTATTAGAGGACATGGTATATATCCCACGATATACGGAGATGAAAGTTAATTATAATGAGCTTTTTTATTTTGCATGTGTATATATATACCACACTATTTTAGCAGATAGCAGCGTCCCTATTAATATCGTTTTGTATTTTTATGAGCTTTTCTTAGAGTATATATATAGCGACTCATTTGTACTGATATGACAGCATGGTTCCCAAAAAATTGGGGTACTTAATTAACCATGAAAGTCCCTCCCAGTTGTCTGTCTTATTTGATAGCAATTTGGAGGGCTGTATGTATAGGTAGGACTGGGTGATCCTTATAGGATAAAGACTTGGATGTTGAAGAGGAAGTACGAAGGATCTAAAAGGGGTGGGGGGTCCACCACGAGAGAGCCCGACAAAGAGCATCTTTTAATGCATGGGTCTGCTCCCGCGGGTCATGCGAGCGTCTTTCGTTCAGTTTCAGTACTATCAGCAAACTCTCCGGCGCTCGTGCAGTGGCGCTTTGTGTGTATCTGTGTGTGTTTGTCAGCGCCCTCACGCTTCTTTTACTCTCACTCCCACGCCCCCAACACTCTGGATTATGCGGTCAAACCATGCCCGGCCACCACCAACCTTACATCCTGTACGTTCCAGCATCTTTCATTCACTTACGTATTTTATGCTCTCTCTCTCTCTCTCTCTCTCTCTCTCTCTCTCAAGTTGGTTTGGCTGGTTAAATGTGTATGCTACATTAGGCATATATTATTATGGATGCAGGTTTTGCATCTATTATATTGGGTTTGAATTTAATTGGTCTATGTTCAGATGGGGGATCACTAGTTGGCTTTGCATTTCAAAGCTTACGTCATTCCGATGAGTTTCCAGGCATTCTACAAATAAATTGACTCCATTAGAGTCTAATTAGCAGGTAGTATGAATCCTTCATCATATGAGCAAATAATACTAACGCCAACGTGCAAAGATAATAGGACCATCATGACTGGCTGCCATAATTTAGTCCATTTGCGACCATGTACTTGAAATTATTTGCTAGTAGAACACCACGACTGACTCCAATATCAATTGGATGTCTAGACACGCAACTTTTTCCTAACTTTAGGTAATTTCAAATTAATGAAATTTTGATTAATCCCTAGGTTCGAGGAAGATTAGTCCTCTTAGTTAGCGGATTTAGGTCAAAGTGATCCGTCATTAACAACCCTTAAAATTAATCCACATGAAAGATAGCACCATGTAATTGCACTTGTGAGAAAATGTTTGCCAAAACAATATTTATCTAGAGACAAGCTCATGCAGAAAACCTCATTCAATTAATCTTACAATGAATGAGCAAATCTTCTATATATACATGGCCACCCATATACCCATTGTCTTGTGCTATAGAGCATAGGTAATTAACCTCCTAACCAGTCTCACGTCGCAAACACGAGATAAGTACTCCAGAGTAAAAACCTCGATCGGTAAAATTTAAAATGCATGCGGTAATTAATTATAGCATAAATATCTACCTGCCTATCGATTAGTCCCCCTGGCACTGATCATGGACACTTCTCTAAATCACTCCACCAGCAACACACTTCGAGGGAACATGATCAAATGCCAATATAATGTAAACACAAGACTTGTTAATTAATAATATACTAACTTTCTTGAGGGAGTTCATGTTTCCGGTGAACGCTGCTATGGACCATTTCAAAGGAGGAGAGTTGGGTCCCTTATGACCTGTGGTTACCCCCCTGTGACCCCATATGTATCAAAATAAAAGGTGACCAAGTCACTGACCCTAGATTCTCTTTTTCCATCCTTTGGCGTGCTCTGATATACCACTGCTCTCGACCAATGGCAAACCAGAGTTTCCCATTGTCATATGACTAACTCTAACGAGGGCAACCAAGAAGAATCGGGGAAAGAAAGATGAATTTCAGTGGAATATTAGACCCGAAAAGAGCGGGGGAACAGACACGTGTAATGCTTACAAAAGCATGTGGACCTTAACGTTTAGGTTTAGACTTTAGAGATAAAGATGGAATTTGCAGACCCCTAGTGGTGCATGTGGGTCATAGAAAACTGAAGCACATCTCTCTCTCTCTCCCCCCCTCTCTTGTGTTTATAGATGGCAGTCCAATTTTAATGTGCCAGTTCGCTTAAATTACCCAACGACCACTTTGTTTCTCTCTCTCTCTCCCCCTCCCCCTGTCTCTTGTGTTTATAGATGGCAGTCCAATTTTAATGTGCCAGTTCGCTTAAATTACCCAACGACCACTTTGTTTCCCACTGTGTTGCTGCCACACTGCCGTGGAGACAACCAAAAGCTAGGACCAGTACTGTTAAACCTGTTTCTACTGTTTTGCTTCTTCATCAATGATCTTGGTAGACTAAATTGCCAGCAACAATAGAGACAGTGGTCCTGTGGTTTCAGCTAGTCAGAGATTTCAGATTGTAAACATTTCAATGTGGGAAGACAGTTCCAACCGTTTGCGCAAATAGAGTTAAATGCGTGGTTTATTTGTGAGGTTGTAACTAAGCATTTGAGGGTGTAGATTGCAACACAAAAAAGATCATGGATCTGGGGTGTGAAAGAAAATTAGAAAGGTATGGAAGATGAGGTCAAGGGCGGGAAAAGGATAATGCTATCAAGAGCGTGCTAGTGTAGAAAACCTTGAGACCAATAAGATATTTTTAAGAAGCAGAAGCAAGGTCTATGCGTTGAAAGATTGAGCTTGGAGTCTGTAATTAAAGACTTAGAACCATGAGAAGTTACGAAAACTTAAAATAATTATTTGATAATTACTGATATATATGCAAGAAAGAGAGTGAACGTGGAGTGCTGGAAGAAAAAAAGGGGTGAGAGAGAGAGAGAGGATGTGGGGACCCATCCACCGCCCATAAGCACTCAGTCTTACCGAAGCCGAACCCATTTCTGATCTATTTTGTCGATCTAACCCTAACCCAACGCTATCCCCTAGAAGACGAGAGCCCCAAACCTCTCCTTCCCCCTTCATCTCTCCCAAACTCTCAACAACACCACCAGAGAAACTAGAACCATTACAAAAGCTCCCCTAAAAGATGGTAAGTTCAGCTGAGAATTTGGTGGATGACACCCAAAATCCACTCATTCTCTCCTTTCTATTGAAGGCTAGTACGCAGTACTAATTAGTTCATTATAGTAGATAAAGAAACAAGAAAGCAAGCAACAAAGGAGAAAAGGGAGACACCCAGAAGTCTTCTCATTATTTATTCCCTTGTGCTCCCACTTTCTTTCTTTCCCTTTTAAAATCGTAGAACCTTTACCCCTTTTCTTGGTCTAATTGTGCTTAGGTTCTATCTATCTGAGGAAGTGAGGGTTTTGAGATAATATAGAAGTTGTAAAAAAGTTTGCTAACTATGGATCCAGTTACAGCGCATGGCCATTCTCTTCCCCCTCCTTTCCACACAAGGGATCTTCATCTACACCACCACCAACAGCAGCAATTCCACCATCAACAACAAAATTCAGAAGATGAGCAAAGCGGTAGCAGTGGCCTGAACCGGCCCCTGAAACGCGATCGTGATGAAAACAACAGTAGCAGCAACAACAACGTCAATAGTAACAGTGAAGGGAACGAACTAGTCATGGGTCCTGGAGAAGGAGAGATCACAAGAAGACCCCGTGGAAGACCGTCTGGATCCAAGAACAAGCCGAAGCCACCGATCATTATCACACGTGACAGCGCCAATGCTCTACGCACCCATGTAATGGAAATTGGGGATGGGTGTGATATTGTTGAGAGTGTTGCTAACTTTGCCGGAAGACGCCAGAGAGGGGTCTGCATAATGAGCGGGACTGGCACAGTGACTAATGTCACTCTACGGCAGCCGGCCTCACCAGGTGCAATCGTGACTTTACACGGGCGGTTCGAGATCTTATCTCTAGCCGGGTCATTCCTTCCACCACCAGCACCACCTGCCGCAACAGGCTTGACTATATATTTAGCAGGAGGACAAGGCCAGGTGGTAGGGGGTAGTGTTGTTGGGACGCTAATTGCATCCGGACCGGTTGTGCTTATGGCAGCCTCATTTAGTAACGCTGCATATGAAAGGCTTCCTCTAGAAGAGGAGGAGCCTCCGCTGCCAATGCAAGGGGGTACAATTGGGTCTCCAGGCGCGGTTGGTCAGCAGCAGCAGCAACATCAGCAACAACAGCAGCAACAGCTTTTGGGAGATGCAAATGCGCCTCTTTTTCATGGGTTACCGCCTAATCTTCTAAACTCCATTCAATTGCCAGCTGAGGCATACTGGGCTAACGCTACTGGTCGCCCTCCATACTGACCAGCTTTGATGGTCATACCAGGTTTTCACTTCTAAATTAATCAGCTTTGATGGTCATACCAGGTTTTCACTTCCAAATTGATCAGCTTGAGCCAAAATACCACCAACGTTGTAGCTAGGAAAGTTTGGTTGTTGAGCATTGCATGAAGTCTTTGTTGTTTCTTCTGGTTAGTTTTCCATTTCGCATTTTATCGTTAGATGATGATGTGTTTACAAGTTGACTGAAAGGACTGTAAATTCATGGATTCTTGGAGTGATCAGTTTGATGTTATTGAAATAACAGCTGCAGTTTGTTACATGTAGTAGAAGATACTAGCTAGCTAGCTAGAAGCATAATTAGAACAAGAGCGGCCAGAAAAATGTAGCCAATTAGATTGATACTTTCTCACCCCAAGTGTTGTATTGAAGCTACTATCTATCGTCCCTTCACACATTGAGGACCCATTCAATTACAGAACCCTATTCTGCCGGTGAAAGATCCTTATATTACTCACTTATCTCCATGTACAAATTAATTATCTTGGAGAGTAGTGAGTACTATTTTATGAGGCATTTAGAAAGAAAGAGGAACATATGATATCACAATTATGTCTGTTGGTAGAACGAAGGAAATGATGGCGATGACAAAGGAGGGTTCATTAAAACGTAGACGGTATCAATTCGAGTGACATTGCCAAACTGTTTACGAGAAGGAAATGAGGCATGGGCTTCTTTCTTTCTAGAGAGTTGCTACGAGAGGTTTCTAATATACGGGACCCATGAAAATATTTGGGGGGGCTGGTTTACACGTGCACTGTTCTGATCAAGCTCCTTTTCGAGGCGAAAAACACCACCAGCAACACTTCAATTAAAAGGCAACAACAACCACGACAACAAAGTGCCCTCGAGCGTTATAGCTCCCCTCTCTGTCTCTCTCTTTCCCTCTCGGGTTCAGGAAATAGCATATTGGATAGCTCTTCGAATTTCAAGCCTAGACTTCTCGGGAAAAGAATTTCAAGCCGAACCCAGTTCAGATTCTCTGTATCGAGACTCCTTAATTAAATAATTTGTTTTGCTTTTGGCCAAAAGCTAGCTCGTACTTCCTCACCAACTTATCCATTCGTCTTAGGAGAAAACATTACGTTCGGCTTTTGCTTCTGTCACACAACCAAATTTCTTTTCCTTTTTACTCTCGACTGATTTTATAATAAAAAATCAGATTGTTGAAGCCAAACTCTTCCGCAGTAAAAGAGAGAAAAGTCTCTCAATTAGCTCCGGCGGTTTCGTTGTCAATCTCGTCTTGCTTCTGGCTTAGGAGTTAGGACCATAGTTGTTTCCGTCGCTGTAACATTTTGCAGACTGTGGAGCTCGTGTTTTGTTGCTATTATTCTCTTTGTTAGAATAGACTGAGCTCTTGTTCTTTAGCTGAATCTCCAATTTGGCTTTTCCCCCCATTAATTAGTGTTTTACTTTAGTATGGAATCTTAAGTACGGCAAGGATAAGGGAAGATTCACTTCAGAATTCTTGTTTTACGTCATTTTGATTCAGTTGAGTCTTAAATAGAACATGTAGCAGTCGACCGGCTCTCGTTCGCGGATCAGCAATAAAATTAGTCAAATTCGCGGGTCATATTCATTAATTGAGGTGGCGTGTTTTGAACCCTTAGAGCTTAAAAATTTAATTTTTACTGTTGCTCAGCACCTTAGGCGCTTAGCATAATAACCGATCTCTTATTTTGCTTCGGCCTAGAAGCTTTAAAAAGGCCGAAATTTTTTTTGCTCCGATGTATAGTAGAACTCATCTTGGTCTTAGTCCATCTACAGCAAGTTTATTGAGAGTACAAGTTCCATGGTTCTATATCAACGAAGGCATTGCTTCTGTTTTGAACAGGGATCAGTGCCATCGACGTCTAGTCGAGTTTATCGTAACTGTGTATAACTCGTTTAAGGATTATTTATAATTTTCAAGAAACAATGATGAGGACCCTTTTTCTTCTTTGCAAAAAATCCAAACCCGAGGCGAACGCGCATTGATAGCTCAGTGATCTGAGCTTTCGTGGGAGAATAACTACGGAAATGCAGTAATAGAGGAGCTATTTTGAGTTCCTTGCGTTGTCATAGGAAGAACATGCAAGAGGCTGTGTGCTTTCGATCAATTCAGAAGCCCTTGTTTAACAATAGAGCATTCTAGGAAGGTTGTCAAGGTCGCTTTTCTTAAGTTCGTCTGTCGGTGGTTGTCTCTAGCTGGAGCCGAACTACTCGTACATATCTTGTGAATGGGGTTTGAAAAAAAAAGCAAAAAACGTTCGCTTGTGAGTTTCATCCACTAGGTGTGCTTTTCACAGATAAAGAAGTAGAGCAGAGAGCAAAAATTGCTCTCGAATACTATCTATCAAAGATAAACGTAAGTGGCTGTTGCTCTACAACCCACTATGAAGTTTAACATTGATGTCCACATTTATGCTTGTATTGCACAGGCCTGCAACATGGATGGCCGGGTTCTTGACCTCAACCGTAACCGTAAACGAAGCTGGGAAAGGAACTGTTTCAGGCCGAGTTCAGAGTCCCCGTCTCCAAACTAAACACAAAACTGCTGATTCTTTCTTATGGAGGTGGTTGCAGACATTAATCTCTCTTAAGTACTTTTAATAACCACGTAGTGAGAAGTCATATCTCTTTTCAATGGCCAAAGTCTCATGTTATGAGGACTTTGTGTAAATTAATCTTCAAAGGCAATAAAGAATATACTTTGAATGTTTACCACAGTTCCAATATCCATAACTACTGTTTGTTTTCCTTCTTTCTTTTTTTCTCATTTTCTCCCTAATAATTTCATGTACAAATCAATCTACATTGGAATTCAAAGCTAATATGAGATGCTCATGCTTGGTTGAATATTGGATCAGATTACCCAACTCATATGCTTCACACATTTGAGTTGTCACGTGTAATCAACTTCATGGAAGGACTACAACCCAAGCATGCCCCACTAACAACAAAACTTTGGCAAATATAGCTGACAGCAGAAAGGTCAAAGCATTTACTTGGTTACCTTAGAAAGACCAATCCTTCTAGCTGGGATCAGTTCTACGTAGTTTGCTATAGCACTTGAGCTGCTTCATGCAAGTTTATCAGTATTCCATCCTTAAACGCCTCATTTCAACTTGGAATGTAGGGCTGGAAGTTAATGTTCGATGTGCAAGAGTCCTTATGTCTTCTCGAGAACAGTCTCGTGTGATACGGACCAGCTCCCACAAGGCACCTCCACTTATCATGTCTTTTGCATTTGCTTCTGAAAAGAAGTAATTTAAGCTTTCTCAGGACACATTTCATGGGAACTTAACTTGTTCAGAGACAGGAGAAGGCAACCATACCATGTTGTGCTAGATGACAGAGTGCAAGCTCAATATGACGTCTGATTGGTGAGGCATCATTGTTAGCATTCTGGACAATCCATGAAAGTGCACCATCCTCAATTAGAAGTGATCTTCCGGTCTTAGTTCCTACAACATAAACGATCCAGTTGAACTCAGATAAAGAGGATAACTTCAGAACACATGGTCCAATAACAGGTATAACTTGAGAGTTTGTACACCAGCAATTTAATCAAAACGTTCACAAGAAATCCTATGAAATAATTCCTAAGAATAATGATGGTAGTTATTGTCTATCACATGTCAAGCAGAGCAGCAGCAAGAACATGAGGAATCTTCACAAGCTTTCACCTTGGGTAGATGCTCTTGACTCGCATTTGGCAAAATTTGCTATTCCACGGGCAACTTGTGCAAGAACATCAGGATGTTTGCATCTGACCATTCCTAGCAATGCTTGGATACCTCCTTCACCCCGTAGTTTCACCTGTAACTTATCTGGATGATGCAATGTGACACTTGTTAGTGGCAGCAAGCTGCCAATCTAAGGACTAGCTGAAAATGGACTTTTTAGCGGGTAACAAGACTACTATCACATCCCAGAGGACAAATGCCCTTATTTACATTCCACAAACCATTGTGTTCACAGAAAGATGGATCTACCATAGTTTCAAGTTGGAAGACCAGTGTCAATTTGTCAATCTTTCTTTTCTGAAAATTAACGAAAAATTTGTTGTATTAGATATGAAAGGGTTGCTATCACATTTCATAGGCAGTATACTAGAGAAGAACCTCAGAAGAATACAAAGATCGGTTGAACTTCAGATCCAGTAATTATATTCATTTTTAGACTTGCTGTCATACTAAACTACCTTACATCCTTATGTGATTAAGACCTCAAGATGACATCACTAAACAACAAAAATGAACAACAATAACTGGAAACATAATAACAGTCAGATGAAGCTGGTTTCTAAAATATGGCCTATCCCTTTTCATCTGACCTTGACATGCAAAACAGAAAAAGGATACATGAGGAGCAGATCCCAACGTATCCCCAAACTATAGTCTTTTAAACAGGTTATTTAATTTGTTCAATTTTCAGCAAAGTCCATTAACCTTACACCAATCAACAATTTAAACTTTGAAAGATCTCCCTTAAAAAACATAGCTAACAAATTTTCGGGCAAATCAACATTGGAACAGGTCAGGCAGTTTACCATTCCCACAAAGATTCGCAATGGCTCCAGCAACCATCCGAAGAGTCTGAGGATCCTCAGCGTTGGCTGCTGTCATTGACAACAAACCAATGCCTCCTTGAGCCATAATGAGCTCCTGGTTGGTTTCTGATAGGACACAAAAAGGTGCACCGATGAGGAAAATCATAACCAAACCAAAACTAGTGATAGCCAGCCAAAAGTGGCAATATTTTACAGTATCAACAGAATAATTGACACAAAACATACCATTCATTGCAAGATTGGCAATTGCACCTGCTGCAACTCTATGTATGGTCTCATTTTCTGGGCTCCTAAGAAGCATCAACAAGGAAATAAGACCGCCGGCCTCCACAATCTTCTCCTGATTCTTTTCTGCAGATTGAAGGTAATAATTTTAGGGGAAGTTGATTTCATGGCTGACACATAATATTTTAGCAAATCTTACGCGCCAATAAAGTTCATCTAATACAGAACAATATCATGAACGAAGGCAAACATATATCATGATGAGAAACAACAAAGTTCGTTTCCGCACCATATCATGGACAAATTCAAACATGCATCACAAAAAGCCACCTTAGCCATAACTTTTGCCGTATAGATTACCAAGATAAATCAACCCCCCAACCTCCGTGTAACACCTAATAGTAACCAAGCCATCATCCATCCTAAACCTTCTATGATACTCCAACTTTCAGACAGGAACGTCTTTCCAAGGACAATACCAATTCCTTCTGAAATAAAGAAAAACACGGCTCAAGTAAAATTTATAAAGGAGACCAATTTGTCCCTAGCCTTCTGATATCAACATCGTGGTCACCTACTATCACAATTGTCTTCATCAGTGATTTCCACGAGTAAATTTGGTTGCCCTACCCAAGAATTGTCTTCAATCTTTATGTTTACAACTCTTATTAGACTTCTATGCACTGATTTCATATAAACTAAGAACTAGCACATTCTCAACAAAATTTGTTCTATCGGCCAGACTGCCAATAAGCTAGCAATAATTGCACCCTCTAGGACCACAAACAAGCTGAGCCAAGGCGATGCTTCAGCTTCGGCTTGGTAAGTTTGGAAAACAGATTGAACTTAACTCAAGGCTCAAATCAATTTGTGAATAGTTACTTCAACTGAGCTTAGCTCATGAATCAAATGATGTGTTTGACACAGGCTTGGCTAGCTAAGTATAGTCATTGTAGCTGGAGCTCCAGCTCAGTGGACCTTAACTTGAAATCAATATGATCTTATAGTTAGTGTAGGATAAGTATAGTCATTGTAAGACAGTAACACTGATCTCTGTAGAGCTAAACTTGATGTAGGATAAGTATCCATTTAAGAATCTACTAGCAAACTCATCAGAGATCTACACATAAAGCACAATCGTGGATTGGCAGCAGATTCATTTCCTTTCCCAGTGGATTATATCACCTACCTTGAATATTATGAAGTAACTGGAGCAAGAAGAATAATTGCCAACTGAACATAGGGCAAAAACATAAGACCATGGGGCAATCGTAGTATGAGAGCATAAGTTAGATAGAGGAAGTGATACAACAGATAATAATGTGAGGAAATTCAGACACCTTCCGCAGCAAGATTTGCAACCACTTTCACAGCGTGAATCCGCACATCAGCATCTTCGGCTTCAAGCAATGACAAGATCTTTTGCAATCCCACTACAAGAATATTCAACTTATTAAAAATAAACATCAAGAAGGCAGAAATAGGAAAGATAAATCACTACCATCAAAAAACAGTAAATGTTGGTAGAAGCACTGGCTCTACCTTGTTCAAAAAGATTTGCTACTGAGGCCTTTTCCCCATTTTCCGACTCTTGTTGTTGACTTCTAACTTGAGAAATGAGAGAACCCAGATCACCAGGAACTTTACCGGAGCTGCCTCTATCAAGTCTTTTTCTAGTCTGCATATCATAAAGGTGATTCAGAAAGAAATTTCCAACTGCTATGTTCATAGATGCCGATGTGTAAACATATCTTAATGCAAGAATAATGACAATAATGCTAATAAATATTAGGGGAATGAAAAAACTCATAAGCAACATCAATTGAAGCCTCCTCATCTGCTGAGAGCAATGCCCATAAGTTACAAGCTCTCCAACACAATAGTAAATAAGCACCAAATGTTAAGTTTCATATTTTCTCACAATTGTAAATCCCTGCAAATTAAGGTTATCAACTTCCAAATTGGTTAAGGGGCATTCTGAAAATGCCCGGGTAGAAACAAAATGCTTTTTCCTAAGAATTCTTTCAAATAAAAATAGAGAATGAGATGCAATCACCCAGGCACTTCTGTTCGAGCCGGAGTTTGAAATCTCAAATGCACGTTCCCACCTTTTTTACACTAGGAGCAACAAGTAGGTAATATCACGTTCCTACACTTGGAAATAATGAATTGAAGATTTTCTACACTCTGCTTTGGCCTCTAACCACCAATTTAGCATGCCTTGCTGCTGGCCAGCCTTGCAAAACGTAGGAGGCCACCACTTGGACAGCTTAAGGTGTCAGTTCACGATGCTGATTGCTCAAAACTGCTTTGTTTTATGACACTACAACAGCATGCATTAATGGCATGAATGCATGGTGCAACCCAAAAAAACAAAGCTTGCTTTAAATAATCGGGTCTTAGACTGTTATGAAAGGAAGCTAAAACCAGGGATACAGAACAAATTCCCCATGCTCTAATAACTGCCATCACTTTTCAACCGAAGTTCATAGTTTTCTCTCAGACAAATTACTTTGAATAGAGTTTGACAATTCATAAGTATTTTGTAAGTCGGAAAATTGGCAAGTTCTTCCCCAGGTAGTAAGATTTTAATTTTCTTTTGCACGAATGGAAGAATCCTCGAGAACTAAGAATCCAAATGAACAACCACCTTCAATAAATTTCCAATGGTTACCATTTCAGAGTCCAAATCATAACACAAAGCCCAAAACAGACAGAATTATGAATCACAATCATGTAATCAGGAAGTTAAGAGAGATTCAAAGAAAATCTCAACGTCATAAGTTCCAAACACACACCTCATCAGCTTCAAAACTCATTTGCAACAACTGGCTGTGGAGTATTGCTATTTCTCCTTCAAGTTTCTCTTTCTGACGCGCCTCATCTTCCAGCATCTCACGAAGCTTTAAGATGTCCGAAGTTTCTGATGCCTAGAGTATCATTATATGTAAGATTAAGACGCCAAGGGGAAGGGGGGAGGATTGAAACATTGACAAAGTTGGAAAGGGATTCCTCAGAGAGACATCAAACATACCTCCGACCTTTTCCGCTGAGCTAGTTGACTTTTAAGTCTATTAACTTCCTCTTCAGCAGCCTTCCTTAGAACACTTTCTTTTTGAAGCAGTTTTTTCAGCTCAGCAACTTCCTCGACAGCAGAAATTCTGGAACTCTGTAAACCGTGTTGAAAATGGTGGAAAATGCTAAGAGATGGTATACGTGTGAGCCATTAACGGGGAAATAAGAAAGACCCAAGAGATCAAATAAATTGCCTTTTGTAGTAACAGAATTTAACACACAATTGAAGACCCTGTGGTAGTGGATTAGTGAGGCTAATTAAAGCTGTTAGAGAGTATTCTACAGAAAAATTGATCATCTTATTTTTTGGTTCACAGAACAAGCAACCTCGATTATACATAACAAAAATTTCCGAAACTCGATGGCAATGATTTTATTCACTCATTCATGACACCATATGCAGAAAAAATATTTATGTTCCTACCTTGTGCAGTGGGTAATACAGCGGAGAATGGCATCTTTAGAGCCACTCCCTCCACCACAGCATGTCCCAGAGAGACACTATCACATTGTATTTCAAGACCAATCATTATCCTAGACCCCACTAAGTTAAGTAAGCCCCTATTTTGCCTCCAACAAGTGTCCCCCTCAACCATCCCCATACTAGACTATATAGGACTCCCACTACGAGCCTCCCCATCCACTGCAAGTTTCCATGAATAGTATGTAGCTTTGGAGCTCAGATTCATATTACAATATGATGCTAAATTTCACGGGACAACTGTGTAAAAGACTTAAAATAGGAGAGATCCATAATAAGTATTTGGTATAAGGCTTTTGGTTGATTTGATTAACAAAATTAAATGTAGAAAGCAACCATCTTCAAGTATTTCAAGTGGTATATAATATTTTATGTTTTGCAGTCCATTCAAATGTGAGGCAAATTCCAGATGTTGAAGAGGTAGACAAGACACAATAGTGCACTGCATTCAGAACCTCTAATAAATCTCCATTTTTTTCCTTGAGTATGCAAAAAGACTATTGACGACAGGAAACCATTGGTGATATTAAATCCTCATAAGAGGAGACATAATGATACTAGCCCCCAAAAGTGGGTTATATAGGGCCTTTTTTGGCCTCCGTGACAATGACATAGGACATTCAACACCCTAAACGACATGAGAAGATGAAAACGGCATTAGTACCCATACCATGGATAGACCTACAATATGTGCAATGATACTAAATAGTTTATACCAAAATTACCTCTGTTTTAGATGTCAAAGCACAGATATCGTCCTTGAATCCAACTGTAACTTTTTCAAGGCCTTGCTTTTGCTGATTCTTCATCAATTCCTCTTCAAGTTTCTTTATTGATTCCATATAGTCTTTCTGATACTTGGATCTTTCCTTCTTCAAAAAGAAAAGGCATGTAAGGTTTTGAACATGTAATGGATAAGGACACCGGTTGCTTAACAAAATTCAAGTGACAATGGAACTCAAAGATAGCACAAGTTTCCACTAATACCAACTATTACCATAAATAGCTTCTTTATTTATTTTTCCTGAAAATCAATAATTTGATATTATCCAAGTGACACGATCATGCCAATGTTAGCTTTCTGAAGTAGGGATGGATAAGAGATGCATATAGGAGACGATCTAAACAAATGTAACTCAGAGAAGCCATTGTGTGCATCATCACTTTTACCTAGTGAAAGCGGCGAGGGATATCAACACCACCGCCTACATTTATTGCATAATACTTCAGATACAAGTCAACGTACAACGGAATGCTATTGCTCTTTTTTCAACGTCATGTAGAAAAAAGAGCACGTATTTCAGTTTTCTTCTAACAGACAATATGTATATATCAGCAGCATAAGCTAGAAGCCTATAACAAAGATTTTCTCTCTCTATCCCTCCTTGCACGCACGCTCTCACCTATCTGCACACATATGTGTGCACATAGCACATACGAGATTGAAGCTATAAATAAATAATGTTAATATAGGTAATTACCTCCAATGCATCTGCATAGTTTCCTTCAACCTCAGAAATCTGATTTCGTGCTTCTATAGTTATTCTTTCAATTTCATCCTCGAACACTTTCTGATGCCTCTCATGTTCTGCAATAAGCTTGTCCAATTGTATGTCTAGCTTTCTTGATAAACTTTTGTAGTCAAATTCTTCCTTTAATTTCAACATATTTTCCACCTTCATGGCCTATGAGATAACTAAACATTAGCACCTTCAAAAAGGTCAAAAAAGCATCATGCCATTGGAAATAGTATGTAGTTTAATGTCCTCATGAAGAATATCGTGCAGAATGTGCCAGTGGTCTTCTATAACGATGTTGACATAGTGGCAGATCTCCATGTATGAGGATTAGACTAACAAGTTGGAAGTACATTTTCCAAATGTGAGAAAACAAGACACTGACTTTGGAACCCACCCTCTGTCCAAACATTATAGTGCTTGCTGTCTCTCCCCGGTGACGTGGGGATGGACCAATAGTAATAACGAGAGAAGTTCTTGCTGTGCCTGTTGAAATTTTCACTGTCAGGTAACTTATGTGAAAATATGAGAATATGTACATCAAAAGTCCTTCATAAGGAGAAACAAAACAAAGAAACTACAACGGTTGCCTGAAACTGTACATGCAGATGCAGGAATATAATCATCTTGTGTCTTAATGCTTATAGACAGAGCTAGTGAATCCAGTGCAAGTGATTCAGTACATAAAAGAATCAGCATGAACTGGTGACTAAGAGGTTTAAAAGCCATCTTTTCTTACAAAACTTTAAACTTTCTAACAATCAGCCACATCTCACCCTATGATTAACTTGAGAAGTAAAAGCACATGCAAAATTCAAAAACTTTCATCTAGTTACTCATTTGTAGAAATCTTAACCAAACATATCATAAAATTTTTTGCTCAAAAGATGAGTTTCAATCCAAAACAGAGAAGAAAAAAAGACAGCACATCCATGTAAATCATACCTCCGAATGAATCCTTAAGCAATCTTGTCAGCTTAGAATCACGAACAGGAACATGTGCACTATTCTCTGCCAGTGCATTAATGCACTTCCCCAATGCACTCAAGGAAAGATTGATAGATTTGGCTTCCTCCAGTGTGTGCCCCTCACTTCCTGCCAAATAAAAGACAAAAAAAATACTTTCAACATGTGATAGATAGGATAATCTGGGGGATAAACTTAGAAAATAGACTACATTATTGTCCAATCAAAAAAGGACCAAAAGATACGTACACGTTCTTAGTTCTTCATGCTCACATAATCCATAAAATGGCATATCTAAAACGGGCAATAGTTTTGCTTCTGCTGTCAGAAGAAAGTGCATTTGAACATTTACAGGACTGCTTTATCAGCAACAAACTACTGTTGCAGGCACACAGAATACAAATTGAATGCAGCGAAGTTGGAACCACTCCATCTTGTGGTGTTAAGCTAGTGCAGTCAGTTAGTTCCAAACCAGTCATCACTCATCACTAGAAGTGACTAATCAGAATTCCATATTTTGAAGAAAAGTGTTTGTTTTGCCAAAATGGAAAAAGGTAACTTCATCTGTAGTAATCCATACCCCTGAGAAGCTTTTGATAAGTACGAAAATTTTAGAGAAAGCATCAGGGAAGTTTTGTCACCAAACTGAAAAACGAAATAAAGGCTTGTGCTCTATGCCTGCCATCCCACATTGCCACCAAAAAGCATCAGCCTACCTATCATGGCAACTATCCAAGTCCCATGCCAGCTATCTCAAACTTATCAGCCGTATGCTATTAACCCTACGAGTTTTGCCAGCCACCGATCAAATAAACCCTAAAGTCCAAAGGCTCCGTAGTTCGTGTGATATGGATATAGCTACTACCGAACTGATGGTAACAAGCTTGCTACCTGAGAATTCCAAATTTCAAATCATGAACTTCCAACAATACACCTCTGCAACTCCCAGGCATAAAGCTCTCCATCTTTTCTTCTCCTCAATCTATCTTCCAGCCAATTGGTGGAAGCCAACTTAATATAGGGACATTCAAGGACCAAGTTGCCTTGTTAGACAAAATAGCCTCCACTCTACTGGAATCTCAATCCATGTACATTGTACAGAACTGTCTTCAATGCAGCTGGGACCTCTATGATATAAAGCCCAATGTTTATTCTCCTCCCAGGCCTTGTATATTTTATACAGATTAACTTCCCCTCAAAGACATGGTGTATCCATAATCAAGCATTTGTCTAGTATACCCCTCTCATTGAATCCAATCAATGATGTTTCAGCTGCTTAAATGTTTCAAATTCTTAGCCACCCTTAAAACATTTTCGTTTTTTATAGATCCAGAACTCCAATAGGGTATCATCAAAGTCCATTTTTTAGTATGAATAACAGCAAATCAGATCTAACTGTTCCGTGTTTATCAAACAGTTTTGGAACCTGGTGGACTAGAGATTTTCAGGTTAGAATAAGGTCATATCACTTCAGTTTTATATCAAACGCCTGCATTGTTCAAAGAGTTCACCGGTTAACCATATTTTTCTAAATGAAAAGAAACTTCGATTGGCTTACTAAAAGAGATACCTGCAGTTCTAGCTAAACTTAAAAAAGATTGGGAGCTAAATCAAAGACTCAGGCATCTACCAGAGATATAAATCCACCTAAGGAGATTGTAGGCTGATTACAAGATGAACAGTGATCTTGCTACGAACAGTCTTTGAATTTCCCCATTACTAATATCCTATGTTTGGGAAAGAGGTTTCCGGTAGCATATGTTACACAATCCGGAAATTTTTTAACATGAAAAGCTATTTATAAGAATAAAGATTCAAACTCTATAAAACAAACAAACAACAGGAAAATTACTAAGTTATTAAGAGAGGAGCACCAACCAAGTCCTATAGTTATGCTCACACACCTGACTTATCAATACGCTCTGAACCAGCGAGATCAACAACAACTAATTTCCCTTTCCGAACAATGGGAGGCTTTAACGTTTTCATGTGGGAGCCATTACCATTTTCACTTGAAAAAGCTGAATTTTTTCCCTTGACAGACCTTTTCACATGTACCTGTAGGATTAAATACATTTATAAATGCTCCATTATGATGAGCAAAGAGATTTTTGATATAAGCTCTAGGAAGTTCCAAGAGCACAAGTGTCGCAAAACAAGCAATGTCCATTAACCCACCATCAGAATAGCATGACTACGAGAAGATTCTGTATTCAATTTTGTGTTCGCAGCAAAGCGATGAGCTTCCCCTAATTGGAGTAGTTCCACAAAACTCCGCTGGTCCCTGATTTCCACCAGGTTAGCCCCAGGTAGTGAAACATCACCAGTCTTGGGATCTTCCATGATAGCAATGTTATCATTAGCAGGATCAAGAAGGTCCTGTATAGTCTCCATATATAGCTGCATGCATGTATACGGAACCAAAATGTTCAACATAAACTTGTAACAGCATTGTACACTTCAGAACACGAGATAAATTTAAACAGATTACAAGGCCAGGTATCAATGATATATCGAATAAAAAACTAAACAAACAACCTGCAGATATGAGACTGAGACAGAATCAGAATCCAAAGAAACATCTGCCAGAATATCCTCCATGGCACGGACCATTATTCCACGAGCAGCTGTGTCTTCCTCTCCAAGTCGTCCAAGGGTATACGTTTTACCAGTACCAGTCTGCCCATAGGCCATGATGGTCCCATTGTAACCATCCAGAACGCTCTGCAAAAGCAAATTACAAAATGGCACATTAGAGTACAATCAGAAAACATAAAATCTTATAGTAAAAGATATAAAACAGTTCATACATGATATCCCTGCTGAGGCACGTTAAATGTGGAAACAGAAGTACTTCAAAAATAGGAAACTCAGCAAGAAGACAAACAAAGTTTCCTTTCAATAGTTCCAATAAGAGAATAATAGTTTTGATACAAAGGACAACACAAAGGAGAAAAGGAAACTCAACTCTACACAATATATTCAGGTCCTTCTACTTTGACCCTTTTTACGAAATAAGTGAAAAGTGAAAGAGTTCTATTCATTATTTTCATTGATAACACATAAGCCTACATGATCCAAGAAATCTCTTCCCACTTCTCCATTATGTTGTTCGCTCTCGGCTTTTTCAAATTTCGAGTATACAACAGTCCTTTTTCTGACGGCACCTAGAGTAAAAAATGTTTGATTGGATCCCATGTTTGAATCTTGAACAGCCAAGTGATATGATCAACTATCCTAACTACACATTCCTGATAGTATATGAAGAGGAATGACAGAAATGAATATTGAAGCATGCACCAACCCATGTCTTCAGAAAACAGAAACCAAGATTCAAATGCATACAAGAGATACATTCCCAATAGCACACAAAGAGGAATGACAGAATCAACCATCGAACCAAACACCAAACCATGTCTTCAGAAAACAAAAACCAAAATTCAAACGCGTACAACAGTAATGACAGAAACTGAAATTACATGATGCACACCTCAACAACGGGCTTTGCCACGACTTCATAAACACGTTTTTGGGATGCAAATTCAGTGAGAACTTCATCAAACTCATAAGTGTCTGAGTCCCAATTGTTTTTTCGAAGTTTCAACCTTTTGAGCTGAAAAGGAACACGCATGTTATGTATTACTGCACTGCAAAAAAATGCAACGAAACCATCTAGATAAATATCACTAGAAGAGTACCTCTGGCTGTAACTCTACACAATCAGCAAAATCAGCATCTGCCACAGACTCCTCTGCATTACGTGGTCGCAATCTCACAGCAACTCGAACTCTTCCCAGAACTATAATAGAAACATATAATGAACAACAAAAAGTTCAGTATCCAACAAAGGCCAAAACTGCAGCTTCTTTAAATGGGAAATCGAGCTAGTCAACCCTTTTCAATTGAAAACAAAACACAAAAACAATGCCACAGAACTTCAAAAAGAAAATACAGCCAAAATCACTGAGGGTAAGTACCATCATAAAAGAAATTTTTGCACTTTCTTACCGTGACGAACCTTCTTACTCACCTATCTGGTCCTTCAGCGCTCTAAAAGGACGCAGCGGGTAAAAAAAAAAAACCGATCATAATATTCGTTATAACAAACCAAACAAAAGAAAAAAAAGTTTATGCCTGTCCGTCAAAAGTTATTATACTGAGAATTGAAACTCCAATAAACCATTTGCTCAGTATTCTGAAAGTACTTCCCTTCCTCTCAAGAGCTAACCAAATGAAATTTTGCTTTCAAAAGCAAGAGCAGCAGCTCAACAGGTAAAACCATCTTTTTTTCCAAAACGCCCATAAAAAATGCAAAATTCACATCCCTTACAAACAATCAAGCAGAACAAGAACATGGGTAACTGAAGATCTTCTTCTTCTTTTGGAAGTGTAACTGAAAATCTCAATCACCCAGAGCAAGAATTTTTCAAATTCTTCAACCAGCAAAGACAGAAAAAAACCAGGACAAACCTACCTCCGGCATCGTCCTTGACGGCTCCAGTGGCAGCTCCGAGCGAGCCGGTGCTATTCCGGCGGGGCCCAGAGGAAGACAAAGTCTTAGACTTGAGAGAGGACTTGGGGTTTGAGTTCACAGAGAGAGGTCTATCCACCTTCAGGGAGCTCCTGTGAGTCCCATTTCTGCAATTACCACCACCTGAAGTGGCCATTGTTAAGCAAACACCAGTGAAGCTTCAGACTGGGCCTTCCCACTCAGACCATTGGAGTTTGGCTTCTGCTTGGTTGAACTGAAAAATGCAAAGCTTCTCGGGAGAATGACGAATACGAGAGAGAGACCCAACAACACCCGAGTGCTGAAATTGAAGTTGGCAAAGGTAGTACTTAGCGCGGAAGTGGACCCAAATCGTGTAGGATGTGACTCAGAGAAACCCGGGCTTGGCTTTCTTTGCTTTGCCTCCTCAACTGAAGCGTAGATACGAGAGACATATATATATAGAGAGAGAGAGAAACGAGCACACGGCTATTTCTGCTATTACTTAAAAATGTCTTTTTTTTCCTATTCTGATTTTTGAAGTCAGAGTATTCGAATCACCTATTCATTTTCATCCATTTGAATATTTTAAGATTTTAACACTCAACAAAGAGTAAGAACCCTTACAGAACTGAAATTTTACCGAACTGAAATTTCTATTTCTTTGTCTGGGTTAGAAATGTAAAATAGAGCCGATTTTTAGTCTTTAACTTTGCTAGAGTAAAGAGTGTATTGGTTGACAGAAATTAGAATTGCCCCTCCCACCTTCACCACGATTAACTGTAATGAAACTGACTAACTGAGAGTGGCATCAATTCCAACTTCCAACCGCCCGGGTTTGTTGGGTTACACCACTGAACGAGGACTGCTGGGGAAAGTCACGTTTAAGGTTATGGAAGGTTTTTTTCGTTGTAGTGTATAACAGAGGCATGTCTTGTGGGTTTTTTTTTTTAAGCGCATATATATATATTGAGATCAGGATCAATGAGGTTTAAAAATTTCATGAAGCTCAAAAGGGCGTACCAGACACTCCAAAGAGTCGGCAGCCAACGAGTAGACGGACCAAAAGGTCCTACAAAGGCCCACGAGGGACAGATCGGTCTCAGACCGCAGAAAAGTCAAGATGGCAGATATCTATTAAGCCTAAAAAAAGTAAAAAGACAACAGAAAAAACAACACAAGCCTTAAACATAGAAGCTAGCCCAAACGGGCAAAAGCGCAACATAAGCCCCGGGAATTCCCCTGAATCATCTGGCCAGAAAGTCGGCGGCGGCGCGTGGGAAACGGAGATGGAGATCCATCGTTGGAAATGTAGGCCAGGAGCCGCACTGTCCACGCCGGAGTAGAAGAGCATGATCCGGACACACGCGCGGCCCAAACCTTCGGCGCGTCAGATCCACGCGCAACGCGTGGCGCGCGTGGAGCAAGACGCGCCTCCTGCTGAGTGTCGGAGAAGATGTTCTACGAAGCGTTCGGCGTGCGGAGTACAATCAGTCGGCGCATGCATGTCCAAAGGAGGCGGAAACCAACGAGCATCGCTTGGAAGCCACCTGCAAGGAAAACCAAAAAAACCACCCAACCAAAACACCACCAACCGGACCATAGAGAAGGAGAGGGGAGGGAGAGGGGAGGGAGAGGAGAAATAAAAGAAAAAATGATGAGGGGGGGATGAAGGAGCCGGAGCTCCCCCTCCTCCGTAAGGGCTGTGTTTGGCTGGGGTAGGCAGAAGACAGAGAACATTTCGGTCCTCAGCTTAGAGAGAATGAAAAAATTGATGAAAAAGTGAAAAAGTAAATAAAAAAGTGAAAAAAATGAAAAATAGAAAAATATTTGTGAAAAAGTGAAGAGAGAGAAAGAATTGTAACGATGATAAAATTTTGGGTTAAATTTTTATGTTGGCAAACGCCTTGTTAGTTGCAACTGGGGCATGCCTTGTGGGTTTACATGTGACGGCAGACAACCCTAATAAGAATTAACAATCATTGGCGTTAAAAAAACAAAAGAATAATTGCGGAGGGGGTAGTATGTCAATTGTGGCCTCCATACGAAAGTCAAGAATGATGCCGTGTGGACATTACTTTTTATCAACCGTCTGCCCATGTGGTTCTATTTATTAAGCCAATGGGATCACCTCCTCACCATAAATGGTAACTAAAATTCTTTATTGGGTGCCTAAGAAGGAAAAGTGGCTCATTACTCGTCCAACATCAACATTAATTACTGAACAGATGCAAAAGTATACAGTAAATGTTAATATGTAACTTATTTTAAGTAATATAGTTACAAGTACACAAACTTTTAATTCTACCAATATCATATTTAGTGAGTGTGAGTTCAAATCCTATATCTTACAAGTAAATTTTTAATTTAATTTATACTAGAACTATAAGACGATTCTCAATCAATCTATTTTTCAATTAGGGTAAATCTATTTTGCTACTTAACCCAATTATGAAATTGAAGACTTGCCAGATTAACTTTTTAAAAGCTTAGAGGCCAAAAACAGAGCGGGGCAAATGTTTGAACTCCAAAAACCGACCAGATTCGAGCAAGTACATGCTAATGCTAGTTTACCCTTCTTTCTCTTTGCCTAACGGCGTATGCAGAGAAGGAAACTTTTCGTTTCTGGCTAAATTAAGGTTGTGTTTGTGTTGTAAAATTTTAGTGTTGTTAAAATTTTAGGTATTGGGTTTAGTGAAAAAGTGAAGAGAAAGATAATTTTTTATATTTTTTGTAGTAAATAGTAATGATTTGATGGGGAGAGAGAGATTATATTGTAATATTTAATTGTGTTAAAATTTTAGAGGGGGTAAAATTTTGGTACACAAACGCACCCTTAGAATAACTCCTTATTTGGGTCCGATAATTAATGGAAATTCTGACAAGGATTAACCATCCAATTGATTGGAAAATGGATGTCATAAACTCATCGTTTTCAGTAGAGTATGGAATAAGAATCGCAAATAATTAACTAGTTAGATATCATAGCATACTCATAAACTGTATTGACTACCATATTCAAAGCCAAGATAATAGACAACCTTGGGTACTAGAAGCAGGAAGGGCAGTTTTGACCGGGGGAAATGGCAAATAAGATTTTGAAACTTTCAGAAAGCAGCCATAAAAGAGTATGGAAAGAAAAATTGATTGGCAAAGTAAATGAGAGAGAGAGAGCGCTTTTTCATAAAGAACTAAAGTGAGTAAAGATGGAATCCTTTGAATCTACTGTTACTGACAAGTTGAAGAACAAAACTTTGAATTCGAATTATGGAGCCAAAAAGGGCCTTAAACTCTGCTCTCATTTGCATGGTATACAGTACCACAATATGAATTGCAACGAAATTATGTCTACCTCTTACCATTTCAAAACATGATTCTTATGATGATATCTGATATCTCTTCCAAAGCCCTTTAAACTCAAAATCCCACGTTCGAGAAGTGGCCTTGAGTTGTATCAATCCTTCCATTGAGCTCCAATGATAGAAGGCAGAAGCTGCTGTGGGGACAATCTTTTTTTTTCTAAGTTGCTGTGGGGACAATCAAATGGCAATAGGACCCATTAATAATTAAAGAGTTCATTCGACAGTCATCTCCATAAAAGGAAAAAGAAAGAAGGTGATCCAATTCTCCAAAAGTCATTGGTGCGCCCACCAACTGGCGTAAATATGATTGAGCGCATATTCTCTGCATTTACGCCGTAATATATATTAGTTAGTGGTTTAATCGTCTCACATCCATCACTCTATTATTGACACAGTGGGTCATTGGATTGGTACCTTATGTTTACATCCAATATGAAATACAATTTGTAAATATTGTAGCCTAGCTATGAGAAGGAGCTAGCCGACTAAATCAAGTTGAGAAGATGGTGATCGATGAGCAACTTCCAGTAGTCGGAGGTAAGGGCTTCTGTCAAATTCTCACCTGATCTACCATTCAGTAGTAGTTAATAAGTCCATTAATCGGGTCCCTCTTAATGACTTCACTTAAAGGAATGTCTGCCGCCAACCATTTTGAGAAGATGTACTGCTCGCATGATGACGACGTACACAGCAGTCTCTTTGATCTCTATACAAACTTATAAATTTGTAATTAACGATCTAAAACCCCTCTAAAAAGCTCAGGTGTGCTCTCAAACTTGCGTGAGTGATTTAAAATACAGGAGAGATGTAAATGAGGACGTTTGACTATATATATGCTCTCAAATAACTTCGGTTCACCAAACGAAGGCATACAATCTCAGTCCCAAAAGAGGGAGTTATATATATATATATATTCATCAGGATCAGATTTTTATGTAACAGTTACATCCAAAGGAGGAACGAGGAAAATGCTCCAAAACTTTGTGAGCATGCTCATTGTCCCATGAGGTCCAAGAAGATGGTACTATATGGAAATATATAATGGGTTCTTACTGAGCAGTAGATCAATTTTCACATCATGGGATTGCAACGTTCTTTACATAAAGTAAATTATTCTTATACTTCACGTTCTAAAGGCTGCAGGAGTGCAGGGAACCTGTCTAAGAAAAAAGGGAGAAACGATTCCCTTAGCTTGATAGAGACGTCCATTAATGTTGAATAATGGCACGATAACTCAGTGTGCTAAGCGAGAGAGAGAGAGAGAGAGAGAAGGGAAGGGAAGGGGAGAGCTGGCCTGATCCCCTCCACCCAAGCTATGTACATGATCCTTTATATTTTTTTCGCCTCCTTTGATCCCTCCACCCAAGCTTGTAATTTATATCCTTAATTTGTCTCATAGAAAGGACTCAAAATCCTCATTTATCCTGCCTATTAAAGAGGATGCGATCATGTTGCGAAACAGCATTGATCACTTTCTTTACTAGTATAGTAGGAGTAACTGTGTTAAAGACTAGTACTACTCATGCAGATTGGCTCAAAGAAGCATAGTTATTTAACATAGGGCTCCGAAATTAGGGTTTGCAGAAGAGCCATGCATGAAGGGATTATCATAGAGAAATTTTAAGGTATAATATGTTGCATTAAGTTTATTGATGATATATATATATATATGTCCAAGATTATGCGGTGTTTTAAGATTCATTAGCGCTCTAAGCTTTAGAATTGTAAAGGTTTTAGGGATCCATGTTCCGTAAAAGAACCACACAATAGCCGAATGTGAAGTATCAAAGATATACTCAACTGTCCCCGAAATTAGTAACACCAAAGAGACGTGGCTAGAAGAGTGAGATCAACGAGAGTATAGGCGCAAAGCAAAACGGATGCGTTAGAGCACGTAGCACTAATGGCGGACGCATCTGCTTATTAGAAAGTTCATCAACTTACTCTGATAATCCGCCCCAATATCTATAACCCATTGCGACCTCTAAAACCCCTTTTGCTGTGATTACTGGATCTTACCAGAGTTTACTCCACAAGCTTAATTAAAGCATTTAGAACATTGCACGCCCGACGGGACTTAATTAGCATTTGAAGACAAGGGAAAGGGAATTAATTATCTATCCAACATTCTCTTGATTCTTGTACGTAGTGGTTGTTTGCTTTACAGGATGCCGGCCGCTTGGGGAATGAGTATAATTAACAGTACTCATGTTCTATAAGATAGTGACCGTCCCATGTGTCGTGCAGGCATGCTGCTGCTGGAAACTGGTTGGTTCTTGTTAATGTTATTGACAAATTCCATTTCAAATTTGAGTGATATTTGAATTATTTAGATAAGAGTTTGTTTAAGTGTTCAAGATGTCTCTTATTCGATCCAAAAATCTCTCAAGTGTATCTCCGGAATAAGATCTTCGTCCAAGCTTCGCCTGATCTTGGCTCAAGCGAAATTGGTATTTTTCTTCACAGTGTGTTTCGTCTTATTTTCGCTCTATCTTGGCTCGAGCTAGATTGTCACTTTTTCATACAATGAATTTCACCCAAACTTCGCCCTATCTTGGCTCGAGCGAAAATCTATGTTTTCAAATTTTCTTATCTTTTTTCTATTTAAACCGTGAGACATTCATCCAAGAGGGTTACCCAAGTTATTTCCTTCATTATTTGGCGTCTTATGCTTAAGAGAAATATTCTTTGAGACCTTTTCACCTAAAGTGTTTATATTTTCTCTCCTACATCAATCACCATTGAAATCAACCTCTTGTGAGAAGCCTTCAGAGAGCTTAAAGAGATTGGCAGCCGGAGTCACTGATGTTAAAGAGATTTACAAGAAGAACCTTAGAAGGCTGAGGATTAACCGCAAGGGAGCGGGTTTAGGTTGGATTACCTAGATTATTACTTTGGGTTTGTCAGAGTCAAGCAACTGGATGTTACCCGTGTTTGAGTCACCAATATAAGGTTTATCTTCTAGTGAATTTTTGGTGACTGCTAGCCCGGAGTTATTTTTTTTCTTTTGATAAGGTTTTCCACTTCATCATCAAATCTCCTGTCTTGGCGTGTGATATTTATTTGTTCTAAATTTGTCTATTAATAGAAAAAGAAAATATCAACAACTATTCACCCCCTTATGTGTTCTTTAGGGTCTAAACAGATTTTTCAGTTCCCAATGTTGGGCATGACTCATGAGATGTTGTATACGATAAACTTCTCCAGTTATCTCATGCGAAACGGTTCCACAGAAGGTATAGGCTTATGAAAATGTTCTATATATAGGCTAGGGGTGGGGGGATTTTTCTTTTCTAACATCAGAAAAAAAATACACCCAGTGACCCAGGCCCAGCTATCTAAGTCCACAAACATACTAGCTAGGCGTAGCGAAGCTAAAAAGGACAGACGTGGGCATTATACGCGGAAGTCACAAACCTACAACATCAATAGGCCATCCGGAGGGGATTGCCTTCCTAGGCCGGAGGCCATCGTATGTTCTAATAGTTATCTTCCTCGAGAGATGGCACAGAGACCTGTTCAGTTGCTGCTGATATGCAAACTAAACCTTCTCAAGTTAATTCATAGGCGTTTGAATGGGGATTAATCATCCGTTTGCATGTTAAACCTGCTCAGGTGATCATTTAAAATTAACCTGCAAACACTTCACAGATAGGAATTCACCTGCGAGTTGCGACCAGTCTTACAGCTGAATGGATCGTTGCCCAAAGAAACGGATGCTAAAACAGCTTTCTTATTGGGGCAACAAATGGTTGAAAAATAGGTACAGTTGCAGTTCAAAGATTGAGTTATTATTTCCCGAAGACTGGTACGTTTAAGTTAATTGCCCATACCACGAAGTGAGAGAGCTTGGCTGGAGATCGAGTCCTTTTTCCCCCCCTAGGATCAACTTGAGTCCACTGAATAATAATGGCTCGCTAGAAAACTTGTATCAACCGGACCCAAGTTGCAAGGCAAATGGTACGTGCTAATTGCTACCACTTGGCGCAGAGATTCAGCGCACTTCAGTGGTTTGGAGTTAGTTCCACTCGCTCATCTCTCTCATTCGGAGACACACGCAAGCCGCAAGGACACAGGTAGATAAAAGACATGAAACAAAGAACAAAGGCGCATCCTTCCTAAAGGTTCAATGAGTATCAAATCAAACAACCTTCCGAATAAATGGCTCGTGAATCTACAGTCTAACGAAAATAAAGATCAACCGTACGTGTTGAATCACTTTCAAACACTAGCTTGTATATATAATTGCTTGGCTTAAATGCATCCTATGTCCACGTGGTATTCGCAAATTACAAATATGCCATAAGGTAAACAAAATCATTTTCATACCCCTGAGGTAAGCATCAAGGTCACAATATGTTCCTCCGTTTATGTGCCGTTTGAAATACTAACGGTAAATGCTGACGTGGCAAAAATAGACACGTCAGCACCAATCAGATGATGACACGTCATCTCAAATATCTCAGAGGCATATTTGCAATTCGCGAATACCACAGAGGTATGAGATACATTTAAGCTTTTTAAAAAAAAAATAATTTTTTTAATTTTTTTAATTTTTTTAAAATATACACGTCAACACCAATAAGATGATGACACGTCATCATATTTAATTTTAAAAAAATTATTAAAAAAAACTTAGCCTCATTTTCCTTCAACATATCTCATGTGTTCGTTTTTGTCTTTTATATATATATATATAAATTTTTTTTAAAAACATGCGTAGTTCAATTTAGCCGCTGTATTCGTTTCTGTGTTTTTTATTTTTTATTTTAAATTTAATTTTAAAAAAATGAATACAAAATGACTTAGCCCCATTTCCCTTCAACTTAGCCCGTATGTTCGTTTCTGTCTTTTTTTTTCATTTTTCATAATTTTTTAAGGTTTAATTATCTTACATGTCCCTGTGGTATCCGAATTTTACAAAATAGTCTTTGTGGTATGACTTTCAATAAAATGGTCCTTGTGGTATAGTTTTGAGACAAATTAGTCTCTGTCGTATGACTTTCAACAAAATAGTCTTTGTGGTATAGTTTTAAGACAAATTAGTCCCTCCGTCCAACTGTCGTTACCCACTTAACTAGAGAGTGTTGTATATGTCACTTTCCATTCACGCATTGACACATCAGCAGCCGTCCTGGATCGAACCAATCAAGTCTGAGGTTGAGGCTCAAACTAATTCTACGAGCTAAAAGAAGTATATCACTCGTGATTTGGATACTAATGTTAAAAAACATGTATCAACGCGTGAATGACGTTGACTAGGCATGTAGAACACTCTCCCGGCAGTTAGACAGAGGGACTAATTTGTCTCAAAACTATACCACAAAGACTATTTTGTTGAAAGTCATACCACAGGGACTAATTTGTCTCAAAACTATACCATAAGGACCATTTTATTGAAAATCATACCACAGGGACTATTTTGTAAAAGTCGGATACTACAGGGACCTGTAAGGTAATTAAGCCTTTTTTAAAAAAAACATGCATAGTTAAAAAAACACATAAACGAATATAGTGGCTAAGTTGAACTACGCATGTTTTTTTTGAAAAAAATTATATATAAAAAAAAAACAAACGAACACAGGCTATGTTGAAAGAAAATTGCGCTAAGTCTTTTTTTTTAAAAAAATTAAAATGATGACGCGTCATCATCTGATTGGTGCTGACGTGTATTTTTGTCACGTCAGCATTTACCATTAGTGTTTCAAACGGCACATCAACGGAGGGGCATATTGTGACTCTGATGCTTACCTCAAGGGTATGAAAATGATTTTGTTTACCTCATGGGTATATTTGCAATTCGTGAATAACACAGGGGCATGAAATGCATTTAAGCCTAATTGCTTCGCGCGCTTGTGTGTATATATGAGATGCCTTTCTACCATCCAAAGCTATTTTTATGCAATGAACCTCGTCAATGGGCAAATGATCAGCTACATTGTGACCCCCAAAAGCTTCCAATTATAAGTACCAACACATAAACCGACTATTTTTGCCATGAAATAACATTGTAGTTCATGATAGATTCATGTCACTGCTTTCGTTAAAACTCATTCTCATGTGTATGAAAATACACAAAGCAAAACCCCTAATTCCAAAATCCCATTTTCTTGAAACGTACGTCCACCTTCACAAAGAATAGTTATGAACCACTAGTTACCCCTTGTTGAATTAGATACTTGTAAAATACATAAAGATAATTCGTAATTGTCATGATTAGATAGCTAGCTAGAGATATAAATAGGATAAAAGAGAGACGCGAAATGTGGTAAAGATTCTTAGCCAAAAGAAGAAAGCCAAACAATAAAAAGCGAAGTGCAGCTAACAATTCGGTGATCCACTTTTTATTATGGAATCGACCAACCTACCACCCCAACAAAAGCACCAGCGATTCAACAGCACCCAAAGCAAACCCACTTCCCCCACTAGCCCCTAAACAAATACTACTACAAGCCCAAGACACCAACCAACAGCGAGAAAAGCGACCCACGACCAGACCAGAGAAGGATCCAGATTTCATAACCTATCGACCTTATCGGCCTTGACCACAGGATTAGCCTTCGCGATGGCGTCACGACCCAGGGCTTTGAAGTCAAACGTGCACTCATGCTTCTCCGGGTACCGGTGGACCCCACAGAAGGTACTGCCGCACTTGCACCTGAACCCGGTCAGCCCCACTTTCTTGTTACAGCTGAGGCACCGGCTCGCCACCTTTGGCGGCGGCGCTTCACGATCGCCAGCCGCTACGGGCTCCAACGAGGTCGAGGATGACGAGGAGGAGGATCCCGCGACGACGCTATCCGAGAAAGGACCGGAGAGTGGGACTGGCTTATCATTATCTGCAGGCGGCACCGGCTGATCGTTATCTACAGGCTGCACCGGTGTTGGGTTGAGGGATTTCTCCATAGCTACTTTCGCCGAAGCCGCTTGCTCCTCTTTCATGTTGTAGTCTCTGTAGCACTTGGAGCAGAGGTTCATGGTGGCAGCGTTGCCGAAGAAGCCGCAGTTGTTGGCGCAGAGCTTCGGCTCCGATCGCTGGTAGCTCGTCCCGTCGTTCTGTTCAGAACCCATCTTTATCTCTCACTTTTCGTCTTCCTTATATTACAACCGAGACACACATAAACAAATGTTAGATTCAAGGGCTTTGGAGTTTGAAGATTTCAAAGACTGGTATTTATTTCTCCTAGAGGAATTGTTTTTCTCGCCTAGAAAAAAAAAAACTTGTTTTCTCGGAAAACTCTTCTAGTCAAAGATAAAGGTTGTGCCTTTCCCCCCTCCTCTCTCCTAAGCAAAGATAAATGTTGTACTGCGCGTGGAGTGAAGAATGTAACGTATAAGGTAAGTAATATCAAATTATTTATAGGGGATTTGTTGACCAAAAGCAAAGAAAAATAACGTGACCGCTCAAAACTCGTGGGAATTTGGGACGTTCACGTAAAAGGAGGACAACATTATCGTGTCCATACGGGAGGAATTAAAATACGAATCAAATACGAAGTGGTTAAAAGGCAGATGCTGAGAGGGTAATTTTCGTCTTTTCACCGTCCTCAGGAGGACAACTTATCCGGACCGTCCAAATGATAAAATTTTGCAGTTAGGCATTAGTCTCAGGCGATCAAACGGCTACAATGGACTCCACCACAAAACAATTTTCATTCATCGATGAATAACCAGAACACAGAAGTAAAAAAATACAAATTGCCTCTTCCATGAAATTTTCATCATCGACGAAGACGAGAAAACCCTAACGAACAACCAGAAACGTCCGAAAATTTAAGCTTTCACATAATCAAACAATCGGATCTGTTCCTTCATCGTGCATATGAAAGGGACGCAGAATGAAAATCGATTAAATTGGAAACCCGAACAGAAAAGATTGGGGGATTTTCGTACCTTTTCTCTGTCTCTATCGTGCTGTGTCTCTTTGACTCTTTCTCTGCGGAACTGATGGAATTAGAGTTTTGGGAGGGGGGGGGGGGGGGGGGTTCGATTGTTAAGAGGAGAACTTTTACGTGAACGAAGGCCGAGGGAGATGGAAACGAAGGCCGAGCGTTATATGAAATAAAGGAGATGGTAGTCACCGGCCCCTGTTTTTATATTTCCACTGCACGCCCCGGTTTCAAATTTTCAATGTCGGCATCGGTTCAGCCTTTCAGTTTCAGGTACAAACTACAAAGGGCAAAGAAAATTATTACGCCACGCCAAACGCTAGCTGTCGATCTGTTCCTAACTTTCACCATGACGTCATGACTGCAGAATCAACGGTTAACCATTCGGGGTTACGTCATGGGCCCCTCGTCTATTTGGGTAATTTACCACCCTGGTCCATTTTACCCGATTTTTATGAGTTATGCCAATTTTCAACTCAATGTAAGAGCTATTTCATTAGGCCAACTAATTTTTAGCCTATTTTATCTAATTTTTGTGTTAAAATGTGTATCAAAACTAGTGTTAAATGACACACACACACATATATATATATATATATTTATTTATTTATTTATATATATCACGGGTCGGGTCGGAACACTTCGGAAATTTTTTGCCTATTCCGACACCCGACCCGAGATTTAGGGAAAAAATTATTTTGTTCCGACACCTGACCCGAACATTCGGAAAGCCGACCCGATTTCGTTCGGTTCGGTTCGGAATGTCGGGTCGAGTCGGCTTTATCACTTCCGTGAACACCCCTAAGCCTTATAACTGAGATCAAAATGATACTTAGAGCCCTTTTCGTTTACAAATAATCTCGAAGATTTTTGAATTCATTCTATAAACAAATATCATTTTTCACACCACATAAATATAACTACAACACATACTAATAAAGTTAACATTACAAAAAAATTCTTAAAACACAAAAAATCTTCACAAAACACCTTAACCGAACATCACCTTAGAAAAAAAATCAAGAGATGATAAATAAAAAGGATAAATGCAAAATCAGTCCATGTGCTATACGCAAAAATTGATTTAATCCCTGTGATATGAAAAGCATCGATTTAGTACCTATGATTTTATTTTCGTTTGTTATTGGTCCTCTAATTTTATCACTTTCTAAAATCACAGAGACTAAATCGATTTTTGCGTATAGTACATGGACCAATTTTACATTTATCCCTAAATAAAAACATTAATAAATAAAATGCTTTCGGGCATCTACGACTTTTGGGACGTCTGTTTTACCAAATTTTTGGGCACTACTTTCTAGTCAATCTTTGGTTAATTCAAGGATATAATAAAGATTAAGTTATTTGAGGGTGGGTTTGTTTTGTAAAATTTTAGTGTTGTTAAAATTTTAAGTATTGGGTTTAGTAAAAAAGTGAAGAGATAAGTAATTTTTTATATTTTTTGTAGTTAAAAGTAATGATTTGATGGAGGAGAGAGAGATTATATTGTAATATTTTATTGTGTTAAAATTTTAGAAGTGGTAAAATTTTACAATGCAAACACAGCCTGAATATAAGTGGGCATAACTATGTGATGTTTGGTTAGGAAAAAAAAAATCAAAATCTCAAAATTTTCAACACAAATTTAAATACTTTTCGTCCCAATTTCAATTATATTAAATATTCTATCTTTAATTTTTTTAACAAACTCCAATAAAAAAAATTAGAAAAAAAATTTATTAAATTTTTTCACCAAATTCCTATAAAAAATTAAACTCTCGAAATTTTTTCTTAAAAACATCAAATTAGTAAAACTTTTGCTTTCTAAAATATCACCTTAGAATTTTAGGGAAAAAAAATCTCTCAAAATAGAGAGTGTTTTAAGAAGGACTGAAATCAACGAACAAGTTGATAGCTTTAAATGTTAGAAAATTAGGCTCAATTGGGAGCGAGGATTTACAAAATTTACAAAAGACCGCCTGCCATTGAATCTCAACTATTTGACAAATGGTGCGCAGTTTTAGAATAACCCATCTAGCAATTTAGAACCCCTTTTTTTAAAAAAAAAAAAATCTAACCCATTTTCACATTTCAAACCATTTTTCTAGCTGAGTCCAACTGTGGCTTGCCATGTGCGAGAAATTCTATAATTTCTCAAAAAAAAAAAATTTCTCCATCAAATCATCATTTTTCACTTTAAATAAATATAAAAAATTCATTTAAATCATCTTACTTTACTTTTTTCTCCAATTTCAACACTAAACATTTTTACAATCAAACATCATCAGAGATTAAGTTGTTTGATTGTCAAAATTTTGGATCTGATTAAAAAAATTAAAAAAATAATATATTTATTTATATCAAATTATTATTATTTATTATAATATTAATTAAAATCTTCGTTCTCTTCACTTTTTTAATAATTTTCACAAATTAATTATAATTTTTTATCAATTTTTATACTCAAAATTTTAATAAAATGTTCAACACTTATAATAATGTTGGATTGTATATGATTAGCAATAATGATAACCCATTTTTTCCGCGCAAAAGAACAAAAATTATAGCTCGTTCGGGGAACGCTCCGAGGGCGAATCGAACATAGATCGCAGTTTGTAATTTGTATTGCACCAGTTATTAAAAGCCGGGTAAAATTTGGAAAAAAGAATATTAAAAGCATGTCAGGTCCGTCCGCCGGGTTACTTTTGGGTTGCTTTGTTTGGCTCTTAAGAAATGTGTCAAAGGACTACGGCCCCGCTGCACGCTCAAATCTGAATGCATGGCATTGGATGAGAGGAATTCCATCCTCCTTGGTAATTGTACGAACACTTAAAATTTGAATGGACCCTTTCTCTACATCTTTCTGGAAAATCTCTCACAATGTCAATAATCGTCCTCTATTTCCCTTCAAAGTTAAAAGGTCATCTCCTTTGTCATGAAAGCAAAAGTGATCTCTCCCGTGATGCAAAACAGCTATGATTTCACTTGTTGTGAATGATCTTCTTCCTCGTGATAGCCGCAGTGGTAAGGGAAAATCTGAAATTATTTGGATAAAATATATTGTTCTAGATTCGAATCTCTAGGGAAATGATATCGGAGAAATTGTTTGGATAAGATATATTATTTTAAATTCGATTTTTCACCGTAAATAAATAGTACTGAAACCTACTAAATGGAAGCAGTAACAGGGCTCTCTAAGGCTGCGTTTGCGTTGTAAAATTTTACACCCTCTAAAATTTTAACACAATAAAATATTACAATATAATTTCTCTCCCCCCATCAAATCATTACTTTTCATTACAAAAAATATAAAAAATTACCTCTCTCTTTACTTTTTCACTAAACCTAATACCTAAAATTTTAACAACACTAAAATTTTACAAAACAAACCCACCCTAAATTCAATAAGTGACTTTAAAAATATAGGCTATGTTTAGTTTGGTTTTGAAAATATTATTATTAGGTAATATAGATTTTTTTGAGATTAGTAAAAAATTTGTAAAAATATATTTAAATTGATTAAATTTTTTTAAAATCAAACCAAACATAGCCTTGCATACTCAAAGCAATAAGAGGGTTATCACCAGCCACTGGCCCAATTGCCCAAGGTTGGTTTGCCTTTACACCATGTCACCAGCTAGTCACTCACGCATGGGCAAGCCACAATTGGGCTTGGGTCTAGCAGCTAAAGTGTTACGGATCAAAATAAAATGCTCAGGGTCCCAATTAGGGACCTTGGTCATCTACTTCGAGGTATCAGATCGCTAGGTTTATGCATTCTACTGTGTTGCATGTCATGCTGTGTGGTGGGTGTATCGGCGTCTCCAGATTTCACTCTCTGGGGTTTGTTTTGAAAGTAATTATAGGTTAAAATTAATTTATCTAATTTATTTTTTTAAAATAATAATTTGTCCCTTTCAAATATAATCAATTATCATCTTCAATTAGATATGAACGTGATTTAAAATGACCGAAATATCTTACCAAGACAAAATTAGTAAAAATAAAAAATGTTACATAAAAAGTAATATTTTTAAATACAAAAATTAAAATTCTATTTGAATAGTTTTTTTTAATTTATTGTTACATTTTTTATGTTTTAAGTTTTATCTTAGAAAGACATTTAATTTATTTTGTATGCTTTTCTTTATTATTAATTGTTAATTCAAATAGAAAAATAAGATTGATCGATTCAAATCACGGTTTCGAAATTTAGTAAACCAAAATTAATTTTAACCTGTAATTAAAGAACTTATTAAAAAATATAATTAATTTATCTTTCTATTTTTTTACCAACCCCAACTATTATTTAATAATCTAATTATTATTTTAAAAAGTGTACAACCAATATCACAATATTTTAAACTACTTTCTTACATAATTTAATAAAATTATAATCTCCTTAATATTCAAAACTTTCTTTATTTTTTTTAGATTTTTAGAATTTGAAGACAGGCCTATGATATAGAGATACATTTTACATTCTAGTAGGCTTGTGGGAAAAGGTCCTCTTGAGGACCCAAATACAGTAAAGTCTTCTTCGATAGGACCATCCGGAGGTCTGCATTATCTCTGCACGAACAAAAAAAGTACGATTTATTTAATTTTGCTTTTACTTTTTTATTCTATCATTTCAATGGACATGACATATGCTAACCTATCATTGATTGTCGTGAAGAATTTATATTTGTAATTTTGTAGCTACAAGCCTACAGAGAATGCACGCACAAGTACCGTCGAGTCTTGTGTATCAGAGCAGTCGTGAAAGCGAATGGTTGATGTAACATTGACGGATCTGAAACTGAGTTATAGTTGATACAAAATATCGGAACTGATTAAAAAAAATTATTACTCTAATATTCAGTAAAAAAAAATTTAGTTAACTTTCATAAATTTGTTCTTTTGTTCACCAATTCTAGGAAGATATTCGGTTGTAGTATTTTTTTTAGAATTTTTAGCTGATATTAACTTTATTAGTATGCGTGTTGTAGTTATTTGTATGTGGTGTTAAAAATAATGTTTGATTGTATACTTTTTGTATTGTGAGAATTCAAAAAAATTCTGAGAATTTTTTTTAACCGAACAGCCTCTAATATTCCAAAAATTTTATTAGTATGCGTGTTGTAATTATTTTTATGTGGTGTTAAAAATAATGTTTGATTGTATACTTTTTGTATTGTGAGAATTCAAAAAAATTATGAATTTTTTTTTTTAACCGAACAGCCTCTAATATTTCAAAACTTTTATTAGTATGCGTGTTGTAGTTATTTTTATGTGGTGTTAAAAATAATGTTTGATTGTATACTTTTTGTATTGTGAGAATTCAAAAAAATTCTGAGAATTTTTTTTAACCGAACAACCTCTAATATTCCAAAATTTTCACAAATAAATACCACATTTCTGAAAAGAAAATATTAAATTTCTGAGGTATTTAAAATTTTAGAGTGTTATGTTCGATGAAAAAAGTGAAGAGATATATTATTTAAATGAATTTTTTTTTATATTTATTTATAGTAAAAATAGATTATTTGATTAGGAGAAAGAATTGTTTGTAAATATTTTATTATATTCGAAATTTGACACCCATGTTACACTTTTTCTTTCTAGTTTAGAATAAATACATTTTTTTCTCAATTTGACACATTACACTCTAAATTGCTCACTTAGATACATTACATCTTCCAACTATCAATCTTATATCATTTACACTTTCATTCAAATTTTGACATTAAATAAAAAAAACTATAATGTCTTTTACTCATTTTGTATATGTTTCTATCAGACTGCGAGTTTTATTGTTAATTAATTAAATTACTAGGAGGATACTATTGTCATCTTAGATGTAAAAAATTTAATTTCTGTTCACTTTAAAGGAGAGTGTAGATTATGGATATTATTATCAATTCATTGAGTTATCAGTAGAATATTGTTGTCATCTTAAATGTAAAAAATTTAATTTCTATTCAATTTAAAGAAAAGTATTAAGTATTAAATATTAATAGTTAGAATTACGAGCTGTCAAAATCCAGTGATTAATTCGTTTTAAACTGCGTTCCTCGCTTTTTGTTGGTGAAGCGATAGCTGCTACTAGAGTTGTGGAGTTATTTTTTTTCCTTAGCAAATTGGGGGACGGGGGGATTTGATCCCCGGGTCAAGACCCTCCACAAAGGAGGAGATGCCAACCGAGCCAAAGCTCGCTGACAGCGTTGGAGAGATGTTGATCGCATGTGCTTTTTAAACCCAACTCAAAGCTTCGATGCTGACATTAGCTCTGAGTTACCACCTTGCTAGAAAGTGGAATCTTCAATTTATTTCCTCCGTCAATCCTTCAAAGTCCAATCTGCGTGGGCTCTCCACTGGGTGCCTCAAAGGTCCAATCAGCAGGCGAAGTGGGGAATGGAGGCCCGATGAAAAACGTTTGATTTTTTTTAATAACTAATATGTCCCCTTTAGTCCAGGCCGGCCACCCTTAATGCCGGGATGTGCAACTATTTTATATCTGAGACAAGGGGTGGGGAATCTGAGATATGCATCCCAGTACTGCTGTTTAATACGTGGGATACTTTTGTTGAATGGTTTCAAGTAGTAAAGTCACTGTTCTTCGAACACAGTCCTTCGAACAATAGAGACGTTGCTGAAATATTTCAATGTTTTATATTATAATAGAGTTACATTAATGTCTCCACGTTCGCCTCTAAAATTAGAACGTGGCCTTAACGGTAAGACACATGTCTTATATGCACCGTTTCTTTTATTATGTCAATACTGACATTAGCTCTGAGTTACCACCTTGTTGGAAAGTGGAATCTTCAATTAATTTCCTCTGTCAATCCTTCAAAGTCCAATCTGCGTGGGCTCTCCACTGGGTGCCTCAAAGGCCCAATCAGCAGGCCAAGTGGCGGATGGAGGCCGATGAAAAACATTTGAATTTTTTTTAATAACTAATATGTCCCCTTTAGTTCAGGTCGGCCACCCTTAATGCCGGGATGTGCAACTATTTTATATCTGAGACAAGGGGTGGGGAATCGGAGATATGCATCCCGATACTGTTGTTTGATACGTGGGATACTTTTGTTGAATGGTTTCAAGTAGTAAAGTCAATGTTCTTCGAACACAGTCCTTCGAACAATAGAGACGTTGCCGAAATATTTCAATGTTTTATATTAGAATAGAGTTACATTAATGTATCCACGTTCGCCTCTAAAATTAGAATGCGGCCTCGACGGTAAGACACATGTCTTATATGCACCATTTCTTTTATTATGTCAATATTGATTGTTAATGGTAAAATAAATTGAGATGTTAAAAAAATGTACAGGACTAATATATTGGATTAAAAGTCTACATGTTAGTGGATGGAATTGAAATATGGGAGATAATAAATATTTTGTTAACTTATGTGTATTTTGAGCTTTTCTATTACTTCAATATACAACTCTCTATCAGAGAGTAAGTATCTCATCCGAGTTGGAGATCTTAGACTAGATCATCAAATGTTTGTATTACTCTAACATGCAAGACAAAAGAAAAAAAAAAGGTGAGAGACTCAGAGGGAGTAGGGATGTGCAACTTTGTAAATCTTAGCTACTTTCTAATTGCAATTAAGGTTAATAGATGAGAAAGAAGGAAATTATTGAGAACGGAACCATTTTGCAATATTTTCAAAAGATGTCGATCCGTAGAATCTAATTGTCACCTCTCAGTCTCAACAATTAGTACGTTACGTGTATTTCAATATTTTTAATATTTTTAGTCCTTAATTTTAACTCTGGAACACTTTTTACATTAAAGTAAGAATGTTTTTTTTATCATTTCGCTTTAAGAGTTGACCCTTCAAATTAAATCTCAGTTTCTGCACTGAGCAAGCCCATTTACTTGCACAGCAGGCAGCTCGTTTGGATATTAATCGCTTTAGAGATTCAAGTTGTATTCTTTTTCTATTTTGTCTTGTGATCTGAACTCTATCTTTGTTGGCTTTAGTTATTAATGATATATCCTGTCTTTATTGAGGAAAAAAAAAACTGCGTTCCTCGTGGGTGGGCGAAATTGGGATCTGCAAGCAGTGAAGTGCTGACTTTGGTGTTCATAAGCACTTGGGATAAAGTTGGCTTATCTTAGTGCCCTTCTTCATCGTCTGCTGGTACATAAATAGAATGGTGGTCTTAAGGGGCTTGCATTTGGGCAGCCATCACCAAGTTTATCACCTCATAACTTCATATGATGTCCTAAATGTGCATGCGTAACGTAATCTCCCCAACTATAATTATTAATGATGTACAAGTTGAATACCAAAATACCTACCAATTTCCAGAATCAATACCGCCATGATGCTGTGACTCGGATACGGCGGGATATTGATGAAGGTGAACACCAATACGAGATGTAATCGAGTGCAGGGCACGTAGCTAGTTGGATGGATGGGGAATAAACGTAAGTGATCAGATGGAGATGGTTGATGGGGACATGAATGCATAGAGGGATTAGTAGTGCATAGCCATTACCATGGTGGATGCATGTTAGCTATATTATGTCAAACACATGGTCTGCAATTCTGGACAGAGCAATTCGAGGACACTTGAAGAGGGAGGAGAAGAAAAGGGGGAGTTTCATTTCGTTGTTGACTAGTGCAGCTATAACGTCTCCGATCTCACCCCTCATGGGTTGTAGTCCCAGCAGTGGTAAAAGAAGATATAAGTGAAGGTTTGAGTGGTTCTAGTCCTCTTGAAATGGCTCCTTCTTACCATTCAAAATTAAATCATTAGGTTTCGAGTGCATGTATGTTTTGATTTAGTTTTATACATTTTTCGCATTTCCCCATTGAGAACAATTTTAGTAATGTTCAGATTCAAATAGCATCTTCTAATATAATATTTTTCGCATTTGCATATATTACTATAAGGTGTAGGTCTATGTACATGAAGTGTTCCGAGGGTAGAGACTTGTGCTTTTCATACTTTGCTTTGAAGTGTGTTTTTCATTCTTTTCGTTTGAAGTGTGCTTTTCATACTTTTTCTTTTTTAGGTAACGAAAGAAACAGTGCACCAGTCTTGTCCCTCATTCAGGACAGACCTTGGAATAGGTAGGGAATGCACCATGGCTATAAGGAACGCACGTAAAACTTAGATGGTATGCCAATGTGATGTTTTGTGGAGGAAGTAGATGTCATATTGATGAAAATGGAGACTTGTCAATTTGTCGTGGGTTCAAAACTAATTTAAACGGGAATTACTTCCTTCCTCTGTTATGGATTTATGGAACTACTACTTGTAAAGGTTCCAAAGATTGCTACTGTGTAACTGAAAATGAATTGATATTATACTAAATAATCATCTTGAATTCGAGGTAGTGGATAAATGCTTCAGAATATCTACTGCAGCCTAAAAGGGTCTTGAACTCTACTGAGATAATGATTTCTCAGATGAAGGAAAGTGCTTTACAGACAAACATGAGATAAAATATTGCCTCTAGAATGCAAACAAGAGAGCTTAAATATTTCCCACAAAATGTCGGCAGTATATATACATTTGAATCTTGCCTTCGACACTTTCTTTCCCCATGCTTTTGAAAATGAAAAAGAAAAAAAAGAGAGAGGAAATCCAGAAAAGCTCAACAGCTGTTCCTGAACTACGATCATAATGGAGACCTAGATGCCTACTCAGTGACACATTTCACGTCCCCATCATCATCATCCGTAATCAAATGTGGGGATTATTAAAGGGGATGGGGTTTCCAGGCCCTCAATATAGCATTTGACTCTTAGATTGTTGCGTTCAAAGTAAGTATAATGAGAGGAATAAAAGGTGGAGCAAGGTAAGGACCGGGTGGGATGAGGCTGCCAACCTCCCCTGCTAATGGTCCACCAAGCCACACAAAGCTTAAATCCTAGGAGAGAGAGAGAGGGATGGACAATCTGCTACAGTTTTGCAATGCTCACACTTCTATGGGTCCCTTATAAGCTGGTGTGACGGCCATTGAGAAAATAGGAAAAGCCTACTTATCCATTTACGCTAACCTAAACTTGGATGCCATACCGGTGAGCCATATCATAGGCTAGTCTCGGTAGATGACATGTATGGTTTGAGATAACATAGGGCGTCTTGCGACAGTGTACGCCTTAGTTTTTTGTACTAGAATGAAGATTTGCGAATCGCCAGGTCCAATCAGAAATAGCAGCACAAGTAGATCGAGCAAGCAGCTGTCATATATTATAGAGAAACGACTGGGGTTCGCCCCAGTTCGTCTCGTGTTCGCCTACCGAATATAATATTACTATTTTTTATTGTTGGTGGGCCCCTCTCAGTGTGTTTGCATTTTAATGGGACCCACAAACAGTAAAAAATAATAATATTATATTCCGTAGGCGAACGCGAGGCGAACTGGGGGCGAACCCCAATCACTGCTCATCTACGTGACAGATAATGATCTCATGCAGTAAAGTAGCGCGTGGTTTAAAAGATACAAGGAAGATTTTATTTGCGTGATTGTGACAACTACTTTGATATAATCATATAATTTACTGTATAATTGAATTTTCACCATAGTCCATATGCACTCAAATTTGGTTTTAATGGACGTTTACTGCCTCTTATACAGCCTAGACCTTTCCATCTTCAAATGGCTTTTTCCTTCCTTGGGCGTTTGATATCGGGTTCTGCCCTTTAAAATCATGTGTGTCCACCTGCCATCATTACCAGAGAGAAATCTCTCTCTCTCTCTGTCTCTCATCCCCCCACATGACAACCTCATGCATGGATACATACACAAAGGCAAAGCCATCTATATTTATAGGAGCTTGGGCAACCCAATCATCGCTCAATTTTATAGAATCCTCTGCTTCGGGATTTTGGTAAGGAGACACATATACCACAGTAAAATGTGTATCAACAAGGCTGGGAGTGTTCCCACTGGTCTAGTCCATTCTTCCGCGAGAAAGCAACGATCAGAGCGATCTAAAGTCCAAGTTCATGGGCTTATAACCAGGTGTGTGCTTGTGTGTGTGTCTCTCTTGTCTTCTCACATCAAACCCATATTCCTCTGCGGAAATCCTAACTCTTTTCAAACGCTTTGATGCGTGCTTTCAATTGTGGCAGCCAATATTTCAAATCCACCTAACGTGTGGATGTCTTTTGATCAGCAGGAGAAGATGTGATGAAAAAATAGAGAAGGATATAGAACTGAAGAACCTGAAGCTTTACTTGGAAAACCGAAGTATCATTCAGGAGAATGAGAAGCTGAGGAGAAAAGCTAGTCTTCTTCATGAAGAGAACTTGACTTTAATGTACGAGATTCAGAAGAAATTCCCCAATTTGGATCGTGTCTCCTCCCCACTTGTTCTTCTTGACAAAAAGTGATATCAAAAGAAGAGAAGTGATCTTCTCTCTCTCTCTCCTCCCTAGCTCTGTCCTTCTCTGTTTCTGAATAAATGGTATTGGAGAACTAGAAGTAATTAAAGCTGCTGGGATTGTATGTTATTATGGAATGCAGTAAAAGATGAAAGTTTGGAACGCTTTGGTTATGCTAATGGTTTCTTCTTAAACATAGCAGTAGTGGCAGTGATCGATGCGTTATGTTGGATGTCTTCGGTGACCCAACTACATGAATGGTTACCAGTCAAAAGGACAGCTGTGACACAAGTACATTATATTACCGAAGAAACATGTATAATAAAGTTTACAAAGTCGAAAGATGCAGCAATTCTATACTAATTAATCTACATAGTTAACGCTAGAAAGAGAGAGAGAGAGTATCTACATAGTTAAGAAAAGAAACAGTTACACCTGTACATGTTTATCCAAGTAGAGGCTCTAGTCAATCCTCTCGATTGACAATGCTCACCAGGCACAAGAGGGAGACTTTTACAATCATAGTTACAGGTTCAAACAATTAGATCAGCTGAAATCACGCTGGCATCAAACTGTGAAACTCCTTCCAAACATGGGGAGAACTGTTTAATCCATCGTTCTTTTGTAAGCCTTCTCATAATCAGTTTCGCCATCTATGAGGAAACTTCCTTGTTTGCAGATCCCCTGCATGCACCACACAAACACGTGCAGAAACGAAACAACTATTAATAATCTTATAAACTGGTCCTGTTCTCCAGATTGCTGCCGTATCAAGAATTGTAATATTACCCCATCCAACTGGAGGGCAAGAAAAACAGGGAAGAGGTTGAGTAAGGCACCTACATAAGTACACATCTAGAGAACCCTCAGAGATTATTGGATCTTTCTTCCGATGACTTGTATATACGGAATGCAGCAGCGCACATTGTGGCATTACCTATAACTGTTAATGCTGCTTGAAGAGCTACCAATACCTGTAACTCATGAGGAACATCTGCGTCATTTTACCTACACTATTTCACAGCTCATTCTCATCATAACCAACTAAGAGACGAAAAGGAAAAAAAAATTCGCAAATGATATGTACATTGATCCAACTTGTCAGGAGTTTGTAATAACGGACATTGAATACATAATGGAGTAACGAATGACAGAACACATCCTACTGTATGATGGGAATAACCTAAATGAGCTGGCTCAAGCAGATGCCACAGAAGCACTACAACATTTTTTCCTTCCTGTTGGTGGCAAGCATTCACTAGGCATTAATTCACAGAGGAAGCAACTTCTGAAACAGCTTGCACTCACCCAACTTATAGACATTATAAAGCACTTAGGTAAGAGTAGGACTGGTCATACCATAATGACTGAGGCAGCCATAAAACCAGGTCAGGTTGATCAATACAGAGCCACCTAGGTAGGGTTGGCTTCTCTACAGTTGAAAGTTGTAAATTATATGCTGGCCCCGATGAGCAAAACAACATAAACTCTTTAACCTCATAATTTACTCGCACAAGTGTCAGAGATATATCCGTATGCTGAGTTTAACACTAGCTCTATCATCAACAAAAAGACTACACTCGCATAGAACCAATTAAACAACTTGTTCAAAGAAAAAGAAATTCAACAAATGTTCCTCTCAAATGAACTGCAAGCTAAATAAAAATTCTTTTCTTACAACAAAAATATGCAACACTTCCTACCTCGAGAGACTCAGAGTTATAAAAGAAATGCCACGTGCATGCACAAAATGCTCCACCAAGCAGGGGTACCTGAATCGATCATTATCAAAGGTATTACTAATAGATCTATAAAAGCAAAAAGAATCACTTACACTTTGGAGAACGAGAGAGAGAAACAACAAAATATTCTCTCAAAGTAGAAAAAACTCTCACAGATCAAAAACCTATGTGTTGCTATTAGAACCAGGGGATTGGACATCCACTGCCTACAATGATCACACTTTAAACAAAAATATAGATTGAACTGTGTCCACATTGTTTCTCATAGATATTGATCTCGCTTTAGTTCTGACTGTGTCATCGTGATCATGGCAGTTGAGTAGAGCACTATAACTTTAGGCAGTTGGTCCAATTTTGGGGTCAGCACTGAACGCAGTAGGAGTTCACCAACTTCAGACGCACAAATTAACAGTACAGGTAGCCAGGAACCAGCCACCAATAAGAAATCCAGTTGCAAATATAACCCAAGATAACAGCACCACAACTACCCTCAACTACTATCAATCAGAACATTGGTTTGACACCCCATTGGACAGGGTGTTGTATTTGGGCCCACTAGGTCCATCATGTACAGTGGCCCATTCAGCCTGTTCGGACTCAAGTTTGGCCACACTGACACATTTTCAGATTTTCTAGAACTTGGAACTTTTTGGGTTCAGCCTATTTGGCCTCTATATGTTGTCCCCATTCATGTTTGTGGACCTTCAAATGAGAAGCTGGAACGACTAGACAAGAGAGTCACACCTCAAAGATCAAAGGCATCTTTGCATTCTTCGGACTGGAAAGTTAAGAAAGGAATGGAGATTGACAAGACAAACATGAGATGAACAGAACGGGGCTGAGAGGGGCTGGGACTAAGAGAAGTGGTGATTAGTAGTGAAGAGTGATAAGATGGATGAGGCCAGAAAGTCCATGACAGAATCAGACAAGAATGGTTCATCACCCAACAGGAGGTAAAACTAATGAGGGATTATTTGGCAAGAGTTGGGGGGTGTCTTAGAAAGTAAGGGGAGAACTAAGTTCGGGTTTTTAAACATGCACGAGCAGTGGCGGAACCAGTATTAAAATCCATGGGTGTCGAATTTTAAAGGCGAAATGACAAAAAAAAATTCTTTTATAACGAAGAACATTGTCTTAGAGTTACAATGTCCAAAATTAAGGACTAAAAGCATTAAAAATATTGAAATACATGTACCGTAATATGTACTGCGACTGAGAGGTGACAATTGGATCCTACGAGTTTGCATCTTCTGAAAATGTTGCAAAATAACTTTGTTCTCAATAGTTTTAAAAACTTCTTGCTCGATGTACACTAACATGCAATCATTCATCCAATTATCTCTCATCCTATTACGTAAATCACTTTTGATGATATGATTCAAGTTAATTCCCTACTTAATTCTAAAACTTTAGAACAAATTACAGATGATTCTGATGGTTGAGGTCTTGATGCCACTAAGGGTTGTCTTTCTTACATTTTTTGGTTACTACCACAACTGGGGTCTGTCTTTTTTTCCTTTTTTTTTTTGACAAAAGGTTACTGGGGATGCATTTCATTTGTAATTTACTTTCTCTAAGTTCTATGGATTTGGAATTGAAAGATATTCACATTCTCCAAAGCAACTTCCACACACAAAACAACAATTGATGGCAAATCATGCTCTGAATAATAAAAACAAAATTTCCAGGATAAGCAAGATTTAGTAAAAGAGTTCCTTAGATAAACATATCCCAAAAGTGGTCTGAACTTTGGTTTGGCCTATACAAGGATCCTAAACAAACACAACATTTTTCGAGGTCTCTAATAAAAATGAAGAAACAAATCAACATATGAAGAAAGAAATGAAGTGATCTTGATTGTGAAAAATTAGGAGCAAAAAGTAAATAATTTTTTACTAACATAAATTTAGCAAAATGACAGAAAGTTACCCCTCAGTTGAAGAACTTGAAATCGATGCAAAACAAAAAATCATAATAACTGTATATTTGTCTCAGTTATTATGTAGCACTAGGAGCAAAATCAATGTGTAGAAAAAAAATTTGTTTTAGATTCGATACTCATTAAGTCTAGTTGGCCTGGACTTCATGGGTATCGGACCTGGACTTAATGGGTATCGGAACTAGCCAACTTAAGAAGAAAAAAAAAAAACAAGTGTACAATTTTTTTTTGGCAAGTAATGGGTAGCGGACGCACGAGTTCGATACCCCCTGCGTCCGCCACTTTGCATGAGCGTAGTCCAGTGGTTTTAGTAGGACCATTAACAGAGGTTAGTTTTTATGGGGTGTTAGAGTAGGTGAAAAAGTGACGAGAGAGATGATTTGAATGAATTTTTTAGCCACTGAGTTTATAGTACGCTGGCAATTTAGTCACTAGATTTCAGTTTTTTACAATATGGTCACTGAGAATATATAGTTGTGACGATGTGGTCTTTCCGTCAAATCTTCGTTAATTTTTAACGGAATAGAATGCGGTCGACCGCTACAAGTTACCTTTGCCACAATGGTAAACAAACCGCTCGATCGCTATTCAGGCTAAAAATTTAACGAAGGTTTGACGGAAAGACCAGATCGTCACAACTATGTATTCACAGTGACCATATTGTCAAAAAATGAAACCTAGTGACTAAATTGTCAAATTCCCTTATTATATTAGGCCAAAATTTTAAGGTGCCCAAAATTTTGGCTAACAAACACTACCTTAATCCCAGAACCACACCAACCAGCAGCTCCTACAGAGATTAGCCATCCGCTAGCAGGTTCCCGTAGGTTCTGGTGGGTTATCATACTCTATGCAACCTCTAGCCCAATTTGTTGTAGAGAATACATATCCTTGTGACTGACTCCATTCTAAATAATTATCCTGTTTCTTTAAATGCAAATGACACATAGGAACAGTCACCTATTTGACACCCTTCGGTCAATGTGACTCAACTAAACTTTCAACGCCATATCATGTAAATCAAAAGTCATCGACGGTTAACCAGCATACATTTGCAATATAAACTGCTTGCCAAAAATGCTGCACAGAACTCATTCCCACAAGGTAAAACTTCAGCAACGACAAATGTATCCATACAAAAGGTGACGAATGCTTTAGCGTTAATGATAAAACATCCAGCTAGGATAGTACAGTAACTCACCATACCCCAGGAGAGTCCTTTCCAAGACTCAAAACCGGATTGCTCACCATATTTCCACACCAAAATCATCGCCGTAATCCTTAAAAGTGAAAGTCTAACATTAATGAACATCTGCTTGGGTTAGATGAGTTAGTAAATCTCACTCAAAAGTATGGAAAGAATACAAAGAGAAGTTCGCAGTATCATTTTTTTTCTTTAGATGTCTAAGAATCTAACTATAAAGTAACTTAAGGATAGATCATGATTTCCCTTAACCCCCTACACAATCATCAAAGTACGGCTGGCTGCTGAGACAATACAACTCAATATGTGGACCACAGGAACAAAAGAACAGTTCGGTCTAACAACCTCATACAACTATTTGACCGAGTTAAGTTAATTTATATCTATTTTTCATTTTTGGGAATAAAACCATATACAGCATAAATCTCAATTATTTGCTTTTCTTTCTTTTAAATCCCCCCACATTTCCTAGCAACAAAATTGATAGAAAACAAAACCCATATGAGATGTATGAAAATGACTGCAAATTCTCACAACCCCCCAACAATAGAACGCGGAATACGAGAGAAAACGCTTACCATTCGACCACACTGGAAACGTGTACAGCCCAGGTGGGCAGGGAGAGAGCATTTTCAGGCTCACTGAGTTGCAGAGAGGAACCCAGCAACGGTAGCTCCGCAGCTGAGGCAGGTCCCACTAGACTCAGTGTCATACCCGCTCCAAATAGAGCAATCAATCCCTTCGGGTTCCGGAAGATACCACAATTGTCGAACTTCCGGGTCCACCTCTGAACTTGGGTTTGTAATGGTTCATATGTTTCGGACTTTGGAGAGGAAAAGGAAAGGACTTTTCTGGGTTTGGGAGGTAGTAAGAGAGGACTTGGAAGGTAGACTAAGGTAGTGGTAGCCATAGCTGGCTGTAGTCTCAAAGATTTCTTGGAGCAGGAAGATGGTTAACGGTACTCTGCTATGAAGCAGAGACCCGTCACACGTTAGGTAGGCAGATTGGTAAAATGGTTAAAGACGGAGGGTCTTGTGAGTTATGGATAACGTTTTTTTGGGTAGGTATTATGGATAACGTTATTAGGTAAGAAAACAACATAATTTATAGGACAAGATTTTGTAACGCACAGATTATTTGAGAGGACAAAAGAAAGGAGTTTCACCTTGTAGGAAATATTTCCTAAAATTTCAATATAAATATATATGCTCCAGGGTAGTTCTTCGTCTTTTGATTTGGTTATTTATTTTTGAATACTCCTGTTAACAAAAGTCGCTTCATGACAACCTGGGAACAAAATTAAAGTTGCGTTAAAAATCTTCCATACGTGCCCCTACCGGTGCTTTCTCTTGAATTTGGACAAAAGGATGTCAAAACAGAGTGAGAACAAGACGAAGAAGAATGTCAGAATTTGATTTCTATAAGCACAAAGAGTTACTCCAGGGTGTTCGATGGCTCAATTTGATATCCTCTTTTTAAGCACGATATCTTCCCAGGATTTTTACAGCATTTTCTATCGTTTCTGACGTAAGAATCCAAACAAAATGAAGCTATTCCATTTCTTAGAACAGATACGACGATGTAGTGCCGTCCAAACAGCTACCTGAAGGTCCCATCTTCAAGTGATCCATGACGGCATCTGCCCTGCCCATTCACCTTTAAGCTAGCGGATGGACAAAGCGCAATATGAAGCACTTTGTAGTGCTGTTTCAGCGACTCTTATTTTTCCCTCTTAGCCCAAAGCATCACAAGAGAGAAGCCCATCAAAGACATGATTACGGTCTGCAAAGCAGAGAAACAAAGTGTATATTCCTCAAAATTCTTCAACTACTTTACAACAGCTTATTCCCAGAATAAATTACAATATAAAATTAAAAATTGCTGGAGAGAATATATTTTGGCGGAATAGAGTAAATCTTCTGCAAGACTTTCATGTAACTTGCTATATCTATGATTTTATGTTGGCTATAAACTCATTCCGACATAGTGTGCCGAACTTAGCCAACACAGATAAATAAGAAATCTGAAGCTGAGTAACTCCCAAGGCTATTCCAATGGGGAGAACACAATAAACAAGAGCGTGCGCAACATCCTAGATGTGGTAATGGTCTACTTAGGTGACATTGGAAATCAATGCTGATGTATTTGTTCTTATTTCCAAGTATCTTTTAGGAATTTGGTATGGTAAAGTAAAGAACTCAGGATGATAGCATGGCTATAAATAGTGGAGCTCATACATTACATAAGTAATGCACGATGTAGATTGGTGACAGAAACAGTGATATCCGGTCACCCAGCCATTTAACACCATGACACATTTTCCTCCTTATGTGCCACAATATTTGCCTCCATTAGTAACAGGACTACTAGGGTAAACGTGTCTCTGACATGATCAAACTATACTAAGATGGAGTTACTACACAGGGAGTTGATTTAGTCATATGCCTATCAGGGACCAAAAGCCTGCTTCTTGCAGTAAGAAGAGACATTATTTGCTCTGGACTTTGTTGAGACCATAAAAATGAAAATAACAGTATTGACTCACCGAGATTGCTGGAGGCACACCCACAAGTGGATCTTGAAAGAATCTATTTGCAAGTGCAAGGGCAAGAAGACTACTTTGCATTCCTGCAAAAGCAAATCATCCGTTAGCTAGAACAATATGTTGTCAGGAATTCATTGCTGAAATTTGGTAAAGGGAGGGACCTGTCTCATAGGATAGCGTTCTTTGCAGCGCTTTTGTATCAGTTGCCTTATGAAAGACTAGCCCAGAAACGGCAAAACCAGCTATAAATGCTGACAAATGGAATGCAATAATCAGGAGTAAAATGGTCACACCGAAAGGAGACATAACAGACTCAATATTAAGGGCAAGTGGTGCTCCAACACAGAGAGCTGTTACAAAGACTGATAGTGGAGGCAAAAGTGGCCGAATAGCATCACAGATCAGGGGAAAGAACCTGTAGGCACAAATATAGGGGACAGTTTAGGACCTCTAAAAGAGTTCAATGAGTTCTCAAGTTACCCAGAGTCTGTATATCACCGATTCAATAGCAAGCCTGCAGCAATGGGTGCAACTACAATCTGCATAATGCTAGACATCATTCCTTTCACATCGACAGGCAGTCTCTTTCCAATGAGCAAGAGTGATAACATTGGCGTGACAAACACTGCAGTAGCAGTTGACAGCGATGTCATTATAATGCTTAGAGGGGCCATGAGAGGGTCCGTGAGAAAAGTAGCATAGTTTGAGAGTTGGGCGCCGCTAACACAAGATACCAACATAATTCCAGCACCTATTACGTAAATTAACAAAATGTTAGCCTGGTATCAGCAGGTTTTTGAAGGAAAGAGAGACCAATCCTACCTATAAAGAAGTAGGAAGAATGAGAGAGAGAGATAGAGAGAGACAGAGACAAAGAGTGATCCTTGCCTACGGAAGATGGTAGACCAAAGAGTGTCACTGAGATTGTGCCAAAAAAGTATCCAAGAAGAGGTTTGATCACAAATTGGCCAACATAACCAGCAAAAATAGCTGCTGGTCTCTTGAATGCTTCAAGGAAATCGCTTTCTCGGGAATTAACCCCAACTGCAAACATTAAAAAACCCAATGCAGGTGCATAGTACCTGAAAACAGATTATATACAAAATTAGCTTCTGACCGGCACTGTTGCAGCCAAGCATCTGACAGGGAAAAATAATGGCTTAATCAATCCGTCAGTCCCTATAGTTTAACTACTTGTCCCAAAAAGGTCCTTGTATAAAAATTTCAGCATTGCGACTGACGAAATATGACTACTTGGCTAACAAAAAACTGTCACTATCAATTCTCAGTCGACATCTGGATTCACTTAGCTCATGTCGCTTAATAATGACACGTTTTTCGTTAACAAAATATGTGTATGTGACTTGTTTGAGGTCCGTGTTTAGACAGAAGGACCTTTTTAGGATAAGTAGTTAATTCCAAGAACTCTTAAGGGAAGAATTAAAATTGAGGGACTAACTTGGGAAAAGTTAAACCACAGGGTAGTGTGGATTAGTTAAGCCAAAAATAATATAATGCACCTTTTTCAAGTGACATAAAGACTGCAAGCTTAAAGTAGTTTAAATGGTTTTGTTGTATTTGTCAAGAACTGAGAGCCCTAGAGAAATTTAACTCCTGCTTTCTCTAAGTTTCCTTTAACGTGTAACTACATGCATCTTTCTATGTAAGTAGGCATACATTGACCAATCAATTCATCCAAAGAGCGTTCAAAAACCTGGTGGTGAACCATGTAAAAGAAGGTGGATAGACAAGAGCCAGCAGCGTGCTAGCAAGGACTACATGAGGCAAAAGGGAATTTGATTCCTTCAAAATTCTCACAATAGAACTGTCCTTTTGTTTATGCACCTGAACAAGACATACAAAAGCATCATGAATAGAGCCTGAAATAACTCTCAAAGTGACTTCTAAACATCAGAGACACTAGTGAAATTTCATAACAAATGTGCAAAAAATAAATACATGAACCAGTTTTATACAGAAAAGGAGAGCCAAGACCTGCTCAGATTATAGGGTACTACAACTTATTCCCCTTGTTTAACAGACTTAATGTCCTTCTGTCACTTTCTGCATCTATCCAAAACATGCACCTATATGAAATCGTAGCAAATAATCTGGTAAATGACCCATCCGAAGAGTCAACTACAACCTGAGACAAAAGTTGAGAGCCCGATGGTTGTGGTAGATTACTATAAGCCTTTTCTTCATCTAACTAAGTGGGAATTAGTATCTATTGTTATACTTGCCTAGAGTATGATGGTTGATAACTATAAGCCTGGCCTTCATCTAACTAAGATGGAATTAGTATCTATTGCTATACTTGCCTCACCACAGTCAATAATTATTTTTAAAACTCCAGGCAAACAATACAAGCACCTCTAAGTTACAGGTTTGTTTCACTAACATACCATGAGAAATATTGACTTGGAAGACACCTAAAAGTTTTCGGGAGTATCAGAGTTCATCTGGCAAATGTATAAAGATATCAGGGTGCAAGGCCTCTGATGTCCCCAGAACACCACCTAACAATTAATAGACCAATATACATGCTACTCAAAACAGCAATGCTGATTTTCTATAAGCAAATATATTTCATGTTGCCAATGAACTGTACCTCAAATGGCAAATAGCACCTCGTCTCTCCATAAGAGACAATGGATGGTGCTATTGTGGGTCTTGAAACCATCAGACATGTTTATTGCTTATCGATCAGTAAATAAATACATGCTTATATACATGGGGTGATTTTCAAGGTATACCTACTCCAACTTTTTGTCAATAATACATTCTAAATATTGTCAAAGCGTTGTGATAAACCCCAGATTGATTTACATTGTCTCCATGTACTTCTTATCTAAAGAAAAAAAAAATATCTCTAAATAGTTTTCAGTTGATAAGCATCTTAACAAACACATAGTTTGATTCTGTTGACTCCTCACACCCTTATGCTCTCGAAATATCAGGATGATTGAAGATTGTGAACTATCTAGTCTATAAAACGCTATACCTCTAAGTAGCGTTTCATTGGCTGAGCATTTTAACCAACCCATAGGTTGATTACATCATCACCCCATATCCAATTGTGTTGCAAAATATGAAAACGATTTCATCTTTGAATCTATGCCATCAAATAATATTAAAATTCAATTTGTCCATAGTTTGAAAATAATAAATCATAATGAGTGTGTGGAACGGATGGTACAAGATACATGATTTATATGAAATTTGCTAGAGTTAAGTGAGAAAGGAACGTGTTGTATTGTAGGATTGACAAAACTTCAGTCCAATTGACTGAAAGTTATTAAATGACTGAAGGTCCAGGAATTCAGACTGTCCTGCTTGAACACTTTTCATGGAATGAGTATTTAGACATAGCCAGCGTTGGATTACACACTTTCCCCATAATCTAAAAACATCAAGACGATTAGATATTAAAAAAGTTGCAATCCATGTCTAGTATATTTTTTAAAATATGCAAAATAGATGTCATAATGTATCATCGAAATTCCACGAACATCTTTAGTACAGACAGATATACAGAAAGATTCTGAAATTATCAATTCACCTGAACCTGTTAGATGAGGTAAATATAAAATTACGCACAGGTGTAACTTAAATTTGACTTTTATATTTATATACTGTGCGAATGTATACACACACAACCTAAAGACATATTTTCACTGTTTCAATACCAAGACCAACTACCGACAAAGGTTTCGGAGCACGCCTTTTCTTTCAAAACAAAAATTCAAATAACTTCTGACTTGAATCAAATAGCCACTGCTACATTCACTACACTGATTTCTCATTGAAAACGACACTTACCTGAGCTGGTGTGGATGCATCGTTTAGGCCCGGACCAGGTTCCGAGGGATCCGAGAACTTCTGAGATACACACATGCTGACTGAAAAACTTGCGCTCCTATCTGTCAAAGAAACAGTAAGCACAGTGGAACAACCCAGCACATGAAACAGTCAACATCAAAGAATAAGAAAGAAAATTAATTAAACGCGCACGTGGAAAATTCGAGTCTGATCGAAATGGAAACCGTAAGAACCGCGAAAAAGTGAGAGTCGGCAGCGAGGGTGGTGAGCAATTTCTCGGCGAAATTGGGAACCGGAGTTCCCGTATATTGGTCAAATTTCGCGAGTGGAGTTCCGAGAAATGTGGTCGGTGGATCGGCGGTTGCTTATTGCTACTAAGACTCATTTTCGCGAGGTGAGTCTGGAAGGGAAAAGATTGTTTTTGGTGTGTTTCTGGATTTGGGAAAAAAATCGTAGAGGGGACCGGGGGTAATCTTTATTGGCGGTTCGGTAGCGGCGGATGACAATGGTCAACGGTCGTGGATTCCACGCTACTTTCGCTCAACTGCGAGAGGGAAAAGATGAGCCCACCCCTCCCCAGCGGACTTGGCCGGTTGGGCCACAGATACAAGGCTCCCTGCAATGCCTGAAACTGCAGCCGAAAGCGGTACCTGGGTTATGCTGTGCTACCAAGCCCATTTCAGAGTGCTTGAGATTTCTTATATTCTGGTATTCGGAATTTTCCTCAACAACAGTACGAAAAGGGACAAACAAAAATAGAACTAATCTTTCTTGATCTATACACTCATCTCACTTACCCGATAAACTTCAAAACTAGTGCAAAGATTTTGCCTATAGTCAACTCTAGTAAAAATCCCAGCATTTGGTGAGAAACCGAAGTCAACAAATCTTGTAAACAATGCACCTCTGTCCAGCCCAATTCTCAATCTGCTTCTTTCAAGCAGGCATCAAATTCTAACGGTCAAAAATCATATTGTTGTGTTTCGTTTGTTTAGTCTGCCAATTGAATATGATCATATTTAACGGAATCTACATACAAACAGGGGCCATCGACAATGAGGTTTAAGGATGAAACAGTCCATAGGTATGAGTTTTCGTTGGTCAAACCAACCCCCTTATAAACTTGGTTAGTGAGTGATGGAATAGCCATTGCACGGTGTCACATTCAATTGACTAAGGAATCTACAGCAGCAAGGGGCAAGAGGGGCAAAAGGCAATGAGAGAAGCCAGAGACGAGATACGAGAGAAGATGGATGAATGAGATAATCGGAAATGGTAGGTGAAATTTGTATAGGAATCAAGATTTTGCATTTCTGAGTTCAGTTTTAAAACTGTCATGTTTATCGCATTGAGCCTTGAACTATTAATTTTTTTATTATAAATTTACGCCTTTAAATAATATATGATCGTTAAAATCATATCACACTGTCTATTTATACATTTACCCTTTTATTTAAGGGCATATGTTAATAAATTTTGAGAGTTTAAAGGGCATAATACGATGAATTTAAATTCGAACTCTTACTATTAAGTTAGAATTAGGGGCGTACAAAGTGAATTTTCTCTTCTATATTTTGATAGGATTCGAGTAGTTTAAAGGTTCGTAAATTGATCCCTTTCAACAGATAAGGGATCAGCTCCCAACAATACTGACGAGACCTTTAACTCTAGACCGGCCCATTGGAGAAAACGACCATCCTTATAGTCAAATTGGTTGGGCTCGGCCCATTGTTAGTAATCGCTACCAACATTCTTACAAACTCTTCTTCCCTCTTTCTTGCTTTACCATCCATCTGATGAAATGTTTGGTCAACTAATGGAGATAAAAGTTACCTCCATTACCAATATATTTCTTTAATCTTTTGAGAGGAACCTTAAGCCGCACTCGATGATCTCATTGGTGGACAAAAGTGATGCACTTTGCTAATTGCTTAGTCTATTAACCCTAATTGTTTTGCTGGTCAGATCTCTCTAACTTAGAAGAACATACATATCCCAACCTTATCTTAAAACTTTAAAAACATTTTCCTAGTCTTTACTCTAACACATGGTGTTGATTATTCCCTACTCAATGGCCATATTTTGAACCTATTGGAAAAGATTTTCAGGCTTTGCTACAATCGTACAAGTTTCAATAATGGTCATAAACACTCTACAAAGCTATTTTATTGGTATATAGTTTTCTACCATTTGTCGAGTCGCTATCAAAATGATGTAGTGCAAATATAAAAAAAGGTATGCACATGGTGTTTGGACCAATTGAAGGCCACGAAAGTTGCTTCCATTACCATTTATCTTCCTTTAAACTCAGGGAGCAAATTAAAGTCAACACTCAATAGTCTCTCGTGCACCGATTTTTTTTTTTTTTTTGGAGATAACGAGAAGAAACTCGGGCTATGTTTGTTATTAAAAATTTTACACTTCTTAAAATTTTAATATAATAAAAAATTATAATATAATTTCTCTCTCCCCATCACATAATTATTTTTCATTATAATAAATATTAAAAATCATCTCTATTCATTTTTTCACCAAATTCAATATCTTAAAATTTTAACCTCCCTAAAATTTTAACACTCAAACACAACCTCAATATTAATATCTACCAGAGTTGACTCATTTAACGGGCTAATGCAGCCCTCAAGTTGCACAGATCAAGTTAGTACGAAAATGATCTCAAATAATTATTTATACACGAAAAAATTCGAATTGAAGGACTAAAAATACACCTATAAACTTCAAGTTATGACCATCGAAACTAACCTCTCCCAATTAAGGTTGCGTTTGCAAACTTTATTTTCCCCAAAATTTTATTTCTCTCCTAATAAAATACTTCAATATAATCTCTCACTCTCTCATCAAAAAATATAAAAAATTACAAAAAATATAAAAAATTACCTCTTTTCACCTTTTCACTAAACTCTATACCAACACATATTCTCATACCAAAAATATTACAACACAAACACAACCTTAGTCTTGGACCAAGTTCCCTCACAAGGTTGGGTTGCTAATGCATTAAGGTATTGTGGGTGGGACCCAAATGACGTACTTTGCTTGATTTAGGTTGTGTTTGTGTTGTAATATTTTTGGTATGGGAATATGTGTTGGTATTGGGTTTAGTGAAAAGGTGAAGAGAGAGGTAATTTTTTATAATTTTTGTAATTTTTTATATTTTTTTATGGGAGAGAGAGAGATTATATTGAAGTATTTTATTAGGAGAGAGATAAAATTTTGGGGATAATTGAGTTTGCAAACGGAGCCTTAGTAACCCTAAATTTTGCTTTGATTATTAAAAGTTCCAAGCTTAAAAGGGATTCCAATCTATATTCAGAGTTGACTTGTACGCCTTCACTTGGGTTTCGCTGTTACCTTAAATTCCTAAACTCATTTTATTTTTTCCCGCACACAAAAAAAAAAGACATGAAAAATTGAGAAAATATGAATTACCACTGCCATGCCAAGTGCCAAGTCGATCCAACTAAACGTGGGTATTGCTTCGTTGGCGCCAGCTCCCACTACACGCGTTAGGATTTTATTACTCTGTGCCAAATATAATCAGATGTCGGTGTCGACGTCTCTCTACATCCCGCCAAAAACATTTCAGAAATGTCACAGCCTGTTAACTTAACAAAACCCAAAAACCAATATAGAACGAGTCAGCCCACCAGACATCAGCTCACTCAGTGACTCGGTTAGAAAACAGAAAAAGCAAAAAGGCTAAAAGAAAAGCAGTTTAGTTCCACTGACACACCTCCCGTGACGGTGAATCCACGACAAGCCAATCACGCAACACCCAGTACTCCAAAAGTTTTCAGACCTGTCACGCTACCGCGCTCCGTCTTCCGCCACGTACCAACCGGGTTGAGAAACGACGTCGTTTGTTGGATGCCAATATCGCAAATAGAATATGATGGCAATCTCGTTAATCGATGTTTGCCTTTGGAGAGTTTATACGTTTCTTTCTGTATTCATTGATAACCCCTCGCATCTACCGGTCTCCCCACTGGCTTCGCATCTGTGTCTCCGATTATTCCCTCAACAGTTCCTGCATTGCACTCGGCCACGGTTGACGATTCTCCAAAATTTAAAATTACTTTCGCCCGGAGGTGGTAGGAGTGTCTCTGGCCACCGAATTCGTGAGGGTTTTATGATGACTTTTCAGGAGGAAGACGGCGAGGTGGTCCCGGAGCTGAGGCTGATAGTTGGGGGCGAGGGTAACAAAGGGGAATACGTGAAATTGAGACCGGGTCCCTGCGATCGCGAGGCAGAGGAAGGGTTTGGTAGCGCGGGGGAGCCTTCCTCTCCGAAATGGGGAGTGTGTTTCTGGAACTGGCTCAAGTTGGTTGTGCTGTGTCTTTTCTTGGTGTTGTTGGCTGCGGTTTTTCTCAAATGGGTCGCACCCTTTTTCATGGACAAGGTTCGTTTCCGATGTGAAGCTGATTGGTCTTCATGGCTATAGATATACACTTATGCGCGTGGGAGCTGAATAGTGTGGGGGCTTTGTGTATAATGGGTCTTTTTTGTGGGTCGAATCAAGTTTATTTTAAAAAGAACTCATTTTTCTCATGCTCCCAGACTTTTTTGTGGCTGTATATATGGCCAGGATTGGCTGATTTTGATTTTGATTTGATTGTTCTTTTTAAATTACTTGCTAGTCGGTATTGTGTAACTTATACTTAGATGCGCATGCATCATCATCAAACTTTCTGGGAGAATTTTGTCCTAAGTTTTTGTATTGGGATTTCTGTTGCTGTTCCGTGAGTTTGTGCTATAATCCTTGTACTGTTTATTTAGTTGAAATTTTGTTTAGTAAATGGACAGTGAGAGGTTGGCTCTTTTTAATTTCAATGGAGATGCCTTTATCTTGCATGTTAGGGGAAGGGGCTGGGTAAGTTAATATGTAAAAATTGGTAGATTTGAGGACGTAGGTAGTAGACTTTTGGGCTCGAATCGGTGACTTTATTTTGGAATGTTGTTTATATATACTGAAACTCTTAACAATGTTGATGGTCATTTACAATTATGTGTTGACGGTCAATTATAACAAGCATCATAGTCGGCTGACTGGATTGCCATGTATTCTGATGGTATTGTGTTGGCCAGGTTATGATTTGATATACCAAAGCTTTTTTATCATATGGTAGTTTGTTCAGCCAAAGAATTAGTTGCTCAATACAAACTATCGGGTATATTTTATTTGGGCTTTGGGTTGATTAATACCCAGTGTTGATTATTACGCTGAATTCCAATGTCAGCTGGATGCAATACCAAGTTCTTATTGATTGGAATAACACTACTTGCTGATACCAACAGACTTATAAAAGTAGTGTTCACACGTATCGTGAGAGTGCTTTTATTACACAAATATTTGGATCTCTTTTCGTGGTGACTAATGAGACATTGTTTTACAGGAGATTATTCCAATTATAAATTGGGAGACAAGAACATTCAGTACCCCGGTTCTGGCAGTTCTGGTCTTTGCTTCTGTAGCATTATTCCCTACCCTACTTTTACCATCTTCACCTTCTATGTGGGTAGCTGGGATGACTTTTGGTTATGGCTATGGGTTTCTACTTATCATGTCGGGGGTGGCTATTGGCGTATCGCTTCCATTTTTCATTGGCTCTCTTTTCCATCATAAAATTCAAGTGAGTATCTCGCTTGATACACTCTTATACATCGTAATACGCTCTAGCACATTAATTGTTGCTTTACGCTCTGGCTCATCATCTGCATGTTTGTGTGTCTGGGTGTGAGCATGTTTGTGTGTCTGTTTGCGTATGGGATCCAAGTATTCACATGTTCTAATATCACCCAACTTTTCTCAATTATTGTGTAGGGGTGGCTGGAAAAATGTCCGAAGAGAGCTGCCATTCTAAGATCAGCTGGTGAAGGAAATTGGTTTAATCAGTTTCGCGCTGTAGCGTTAATCAGGGTTTCTCCTTTCCCTTATATCATATATAATTACTGTGCTGTGGCAACAAAGGTTAAGTATGGTCCTTACGTTCTGGGGTCGTTGGTGGGGATTGTGCCAGAAATATTCGTTGCAATCTACACGTAACAACTCTTTCCCTTGTCTGTAATTTTTTTTGTCTTATTTATTTTCCATTGGTTTATATTATTCGCATTTATGTGAATGTATTTCTAGAAAACTTGCATGTAGTCTTGGATTCATTGAAAAGTATATTGCCTGGTTGCCGTGACTTTGTTTTGCTTCAGCATGGTCTGTGTAGCAAAGATGAATGCATGCTCACACACACAATGGACCATATATCAACTGAAGTGATGTTGCATATAAACATGGCTTTTTAATCCTTCAATAGGATTGTCGCCTGGGGTTTCAGAGTTGCACTTGTTGACTACTTTCTAACCCTAAAAGGAAAAGAGTGTTATGTTGATTCATAAAGTGTCCATATCAATGTATAGGATTTTTGTCTGTTGAAAAATCTGTAGTGTGGATGGATATCAATGAGCCGAAATCACGTGTTAGATGAAAATTGTTGTCAACTAGTCATCTATAGGACCTTGTCACCTCTTCACTGAGATCTTGTTACTTTTTTCTTTTCTTTTCTTTTCTTCCTATGGCTTCTTTCTTGAGTTGGGATGATTCTTGTGATTCCAATGTATTCATTCATATCAATCTGTGTCACAACCACATTCTACTTGTTTGTCATCCCGCCTTGTTCACAGTTTTGTAGAGGTCATTAGCAAAGTTTGGACAGCAAAATGAGGGTGCTCTTGGTTCTGTAAACCTTTTCCCCTTCTAGTTCATATGTTGTCGCCCGCCCACCTAGCAAGAATTATTAAGTGGATCACTTGGCAGTTGGTTAATGTTCCTTTCTTCAATAGGATATTCATTTTTGGTGTTACTTATATTCCCGGTTAGCAATGCTGGGATGCAGATGAAGTATATGTACCTGATAACCTCCTGACCGGTCACTTTGTTTCACTGCAGTGGAATCCTTATACAGACTTTGGCAAATGAGCGGCATTCCCTTTCAGCCTCACAAATTGCGTTCAATATCCTTGGCTTCGCTGCAACCATGGCTACCACAGTTTTCTTCACGTTGTATGCAAAAAGGCAACTCAAGGAAATACACCATGAAGATGAGCCATTATTGCAGTAAAGCTTCCGGTTCCAGTTAGGGTTAGGGGAAACCCATCTTAAACGAGCCAGTTCAAAGTTGCATATGAAACATGGTGCTTGGCTGGATGATGTTCTATTTCTTTAAACGACTTCATCCACAGGAGCGGTTGATGTACATGATTAAACGTTGCTATGTGGACATTGTGGTAGCGGACTACAGAGAGGAAGCCAAGACAAACACATCTAACATGATTGACTTTTATGTTAACAGATGCATTTGTTACCCTAAAAAAATGTCCTCTCTCAATCGTCATTTGTATATATGATTGAACAGTTTGCTCTAATAGGGTTCAAATGGAATTGGACAAGTTTCGCGCCGTAAAATCACATATAAAATGTATAATTTGCTGTTGATCATTTCAAATATTGCGCCGGTTTTTTTTTTCTCCTGTTGGGTGAGAGGAGGGAGAGAGAGCTATGCCTAGACTTTGGTAAAGGCCTAGGCCAACCCAAAATCTTGCGTTTTCTCAATTCCAAATTACCAAATTACTTCTTCACGATCCATAGCTATCTGTCAAATTTCTATGATTTCATTTTATAGTTTTAATTTATTTCCCTACCCGGTGATTCGTGGCATGAAGGACAGGATTTCACGTGTCAGAGCCAGTCTTTTGTTCCTTTTGTTTTTGGATTGGTTAGCAGAAGCTACAGAACCACCCTGATTCTTAATGCATGATATAACTAACCAGAGACCTTAGGTTCAAGCTCAGAGGAACAGCTAACGATGCACTGGTTAGGCTAAGGAACAAATCTCTTATATGATCCTCCGTAGTTTTGGTATAAAAAGTCCTACAACATAAAAACTTTAAAGAAGTAATTCCTTTTTTTTTTTTGTCTTTTGGCTTGGGAAACAAAGGAAATTGGATTATAGTCTTGCTAATTGTATCGCAGGACTGGAGCTTTAACGATTTACCAAGCACACGTGGTTGGACACTTCATTGGATGTTCCGGCAAAATAACATCACCCAAGTTTCTAAAAAGAAAGTGAGGAGATGATTTCTCTAAAAAATATAGAGAAAAATTTGGAAGCAAAGTCTACATAATTTCTCCAATGCTCGGTTTAGGCTTTGATACCCTCTCCATCCGTTTATATATGAGAACTAGTCCCATAAATGCAAACAGACGTACCAGTCAAAGTTTTGGTGCATTCGCGTCTAATGTATTTCTATATGGATTATGGACGGATAGATGGATCGAAATAAGCCACAGGTTTCAGACTCTTCAAATGTTTGCTAACATGAATATAATCTTGCTACACTACACGCTAAGATACAACACCATCAAAGTTGATCACACTCGTCCTGTCAACGTACAATACATTCAGATACTCTACTACACGATATCTCTGCGTATATCATCATATTAACATACAGCAGAAAATTCATTCCTGTTCCATTTGTGCAATTAGAAGGTACAAAAATTACATGCCATATTGGCTATAGAGTGAACATACCACCCCCGTAAGGTTTTGTCAGTATCATATCTCCTCCCTGTAACCATCAGATCCAAAGTAAATCCTCCTGGAGCTGGAAATAGCCATGCTTTTTTTATGTTCTAATTTCGGGCAATCCCGAATACGGTGACCAAGCCCACCACAATATGCGCAGCCCTTAACCCTACTTGCACTGGTAATAGCTTCCACGTCTTCCATCGGATCATTTAGCTCAGCCAACACTGGTGGAATCCTCTGTTTTGCTTCTTGCAATAGGTGTTTCAAATCAAGTAGTGTTGTCTCTGTCTGATTCTTGTTTATGAATGTTGTTGCTATTCCCGTCTTGCCACATCTTCCAGTTCGGCCGATCCTGTGAACATAGTTTTCAATCTCTGCAGGCATGTCATAATTAATGACATGTTGAATATCAGGAAAATCCAACCCCTTCGAGGCAACATCAGTAGCGACCAAGACATCTTTCTTTCCTGCCTTAAAGGAGGAAATGGCATACTCTCTCTCTTCCTGGTCCTTGCCTCCATGAATGGCTACAGCTTCAACTCCTTTCAAGAGGAGGTATTCATGAATGTCATCCACATCAGCCTTGTTCTCACAGAATATTAAAACAGGAGGCGGAGTTTTCTGCAGACATTCAAGAAGGTAGACGATCTTGGCTTCTTGCTTCGCATACTCGACTTCCTGTATAACATCAAGATTTGCTGTTCCTGCTCTTCCCACATTAACAGTAACAGGTTTTACCAGAGCACTTCTGGCAAAGTTCTGAATCTTGGTGGGCATGGTGGCAGAAAATAAGAGAGTCTGCCGTTGAGCTTTAAAGTGATCAAAAACTTCTCTTATATCATCTTCAAAGCCCAAATCCACCAATCTATCTGCCTCGTCTAAAGTGAGACCTGGAAAATAACAGTAGCACTAGTTATATAATTCAGTAATCAAAATTAATATTTTAGTAACAGCAGACAAAACATTTTACAAAGCAACTTTGTTTCTTGGAACAAATTACAGTACATGGAGATTAATATTAACTTGTCACCAGGAAAATATGAATATCTTCAGCGGTCAAAATTTGAAAATCACCACAAACAGAATTGACTATATTGATAGGAAGACCATGTGAGAAGAAATGTATCGATGAAAGGAAAGTGGAGAAGCGAAAAAAAAAACGGAAAAAATAGAGAGGAAATAGAACATCGAAAGACCAAAAATACCAGCAGATATCAAAGATTACATAGTTTCAGAAAGTTATTAGCCAACCCCAGACTTTGCCTCCAAAAGAAGAGAAAGAAGCATATCAAGAAGAACCCAAGGTAACTCTGCAATGAAGCACTTTCTATTAACATAAAAAAACATGTGGTATGGATAAGGACAACAGGTATAGCATTTCCCTGCATAAGCCCCATCAAAGGGAGGAATGTGAAAGAATATTGAAGACCTACTATTTTGATGCCAGATAGGTCAAATGCAGATGAGCAAATAGCTTCATCTATACAGCTGTAGGACCAATTTTATACCTGCAATTGTCAAGACTCATTTTTTTCTTTGCCAACATATCCTTCAGCCTCCCAGGAGTTGCGACAACAATATGAACACCCTTCTTCACAACATCCAAATGTGTTCTCATGTCCACCCCTCCAATACAAAGCAAAGGCCTTAGTTCTGGGTAACCAGCTTCTCTCATGGGAACCAGAAACTGTTCCACCACTTCATAAGTCTGCCGTGCGAGCTCTCTTGATGGTCATTTAACCAAACCAAATGGCCCTTCTCCTGGAACAATAGGCATTATAATTTCCTCCTGCAGTGCCACCATTATCATTGGCAGCACAAAGACCAACGTCTTGCCTGAGCCTGTTAATGCAATACCAATCATATCCCTACCAGATAAAATCACAGGAAGATCTTGCACCTGAATAGGAGTCGGCCGGACAATTCCCTTGGCCTTTAGCATCTTCAAAATTGGTTCTGGAAACCTCATATCCTTAAAATCCTTAATTGGAGGGGGAATATCCTCACCATCAACTATTATGTGCCACTGCTTCCGAATTGCATCACATTCCTTTGTCGACATCCTTCTGAGTGGCAATGGTGGCTTCCATCCGGTAAACAGAGGCTCTGTATGAGTAATCCCTTTTGCCAGTTTACGAACAGACATTAAAGTTTTCCGATCTGATAAGTGTTCAATCATTTCCTTCTCTTGTTGCACAATCTGCTGGGTTGGACTAATCTCAGGTTGCTCTCGCTTCAACTGTGATGCTTTTACAAGAAGGCTCGGTTTGTTCTCAGCAAGTTTTGCTTTCTCCAACTCTTCCTCAAGGGCAGAAGACTTCCCCTTTCGCTGAAGAATCTTTTGTGCTTCCATGGCTCTACGCTTCGCCACGGGAATATATTCAACATAATCATCATTTTCTTCCATGTTTTCAGTCCCTGCTGCACCAATACTCTTAGAATTACAGAACTTTCCATGCCTTTGATACAAAAATAAAAAATAGATTGCACAGTCAGTTATCTGAACAAGTAAAACTACCGTAGCATACTGTGGTACTTCTAAATTAACTTTATGAGCAAGTGACTAAAGCAACGTACAACGAATTAAAAATTGTTACTGAGCAAAGCAGGTAGTAGAGATCAAACAGTTATCAAAAGAACGTCAATGAATTGCATAGATAAGGATCAAAGCAATGACAGAAAATACAATTTGTAGAGTCAGACAACCATATGTTTCAAGCCCCTAATGGAATCAAATTTCATATTTCACATCAACTAAGGAACGCCTTTTAACCTACAGGGATAAAGGATTTGAACGATTAAAATGAAAAACATTTATTGGGTAAATTTCTCAGATGCCAATTGCATAGTGAAACTGACATAGCCAGGGTGCTAAAAACCCCAAATTTGAAAGTCCCAAAGCAAAAGCGCTAAATGTTAAAGAAGCTCACCAAGAATCATGGGCACTTGCCATGCAGGAAGAAATCAACGAATCTCCATAGTTCAACACCTTTTCCTTTGCTAATATATATATTTTTTTAATAAAATTTAAAGCGTTTAATACCTCACTCCAATGCTCTGGTTCCATTTTAAAAACAATAGTTTATGATATTTCAGTCATCTCATCACACGTTGAGTCAAAAGACTTCCATTTCAAGGCCAACACATTAAACAGCAGAGGTATAACTCATCGCCACAAATTAGAACCACCAACCAGTAACACAACACACTGCCAGAATTCCAAAATACAACAACTACCCCAAACAAATTTACAAACCGCCGGAGGGCCAGAGATGTCACCAGTTATGTATCATTGTCCAGTAATAGCCAAACTGCTAAAAATCCTTATAGGAACCATAATAACTGGAAAACTAATTAACTCATAATCACCAAAAGATGTGCACTTGTAATAAAACAATGTCCAGACAATTTACTCTACAAAAACCCCTATATAAAAGCCGCATGACCCAACCATTGAAGTTGTAACCCAATTTTTCGGACCTACAGAAAACCTCGATATTCAATTCCTATCACGCTTAGCGCATTCCATAAAATTTCACCACCATAGATTGCAATCCATCAAAACCGATAATATAGGATAATTATCCAATTCAGATTACATACCTTTTCGGCTTCACAGGGGAAGATAAATAAATCCGGCGCTTGTAAATTATTTTAGATCTATAATTTAAACAGGATTTTCAGCTATCATGATTTTCACATATATCAATAATCATAATGCGGAATTAATTATGAATAATAAGACACACCAGAATCCATGTGATGAGACCTCTTATGCTTTCCTTTGACCTTCTCTCTATCTCTATTGTTTCAACCTGTAAAATAATAGCGTAGAAACTATTTCTCTCACTTCACCCTTTGAACTTTCATCGACAGAAATTAATGGGTATCCTGACAGTTAAATAGGGTAGAGAGAGGACAGTTTTTCAACGTTAAAAATAACTGACCACTCCCCATCAGAGTGGGCAAAAGGAAAATAACTTCCCCTATAAAATCTCACAAAGTGATAGTGCGTTAACTTCCTTTAGACCAGTTACCTTATTTATTTAAAATTCAAATAACGTCAAATATTTCCATTATATAAGTCACGTGGCACATTAAATCCAACAGCGCTCCCTCCCCTTTGTCTTTTTTTCCCTTCTTTCCCTTTCCTTCTTTCTTCTGTCTGTCTCTCTTGCTTCGAGTGAGATAGAATATGGTTCTTTCTCAGCTAGTATTAAACTATGCAGATGCAGAAAAATGAGAGAAGAAAGACTCCTCTTTCCTTTTCTGGGGAAAACCTCTCGCTCTCGGTGTTCCCTTCGAAGGAGAAAGAGAACACGTGAAAAGCACGTGGTTACTTGCTCCTCCCTGTTCTTTTTCTTTTTGCCCTTTTTCCAGATAGACCATTTGGTTGAACCATCTCCCTATTGATCCAACTGATAGGCAGATTTAACCGGCATTTTGTTCATCTCTTCGTGGTCCAAATTATTTCATCTTCTGTGAAATCCACTTAGAGGTGTATGGCCGAGGAAGCTTTCTGCACTTTCCCTGTAGCATATAGATGCTCCATTCTTTGGATGTCCCACCTTCTTCGGGATTTTTGGAGCTGGTCGGATACTTGAAATGATAGTATTCCGGGTCATGGATCCATCCCTTGGCATGGCTTTTAATCTGGGGATCCAAGTATTAGTCCATCCATTCATTGATCATGCTACCATTTGTTCACTATTGAATAAAGCGTAATTTTTTTCACTACTAAACCTCTAGTTTCAATGACTCTTTTCCTAACCTTCACGGGTTGCAGGACAATGTATCCTAAATTTGGCTTCAGCTTAAAAAAAATCATTATTTGCCTTTTCTCATATTTCATTAAATTTGAATTAAAATCTTTTATAATTTTATATTCGAAATGCGTCATATAAAAGAAAAAGAAAATAAATGAACTCGTGAATTCTATCATAAAGTTTACACTGTCGAAATATTAGTGTAGAATTTATCTATTTATATCTTTTTTAAAATTATATAATATATTCAAATAAAATATTACAGATAATTTTCTAAGGGTGTGTTTGCAATATAAAATTTTACACCCTCTAAAATTTTAACACAATAAACTATTACAATATAATCTCTCTCTCCCCATCAAATCATAATTTTTCACTATAAAAAAATTACCTTTCATCATGTTTTCACTAAACCCAATACCTAAAATTTTAACAACACTAGAATTTTACAAAACAAACTCACCCTCACATAGTAGAATTTGGAACAAAATATTAAAGATGATGCTTATCCCAGAATTTGGAACAAGATTCTTTTGTTTTTCTTAGGATATATTTATTTTGAGAAAATTTGTTAAATTTTAAAAATAGTCTGAATATTCAGGTGATATTTGAACTTTATTAACATGCGTGCAAAAGTTAGTGAGTTGTATTGATGTGTGTAAAAAAGATAATATTCAATTATATTAGTATGCGTATAAGAGTCATCTTATGAATATAAATTTTAAAAATTATATTCAAATTTTAAAAATTTTAGCTAAACAAAGGGTTGAGAAGTAGTTTGCTCTATTGCCTCGTTCAATACCCAAATACCCATCCATCCTGACCCAATTGCTGAATTTTTTTTTCTCAGACCCAAATGCTGAAATCGAAAAAATCTTACAGCAAAAATAAATGTTTGTCAGAAAACTACAGAGATTCGGATTACAATATCCATTAACAAATGCTTGTCGGAAAAGATTCTGCAGACTCGTAGAAAGGAAGAAGAGAGTAGGTGAACAATGACACACATCCACAGCGGATGAGGATACGTCCAATTCGGTGACAGAGGGGGATAGAATTGTGGCTCCCGTCGGGACCACACTTTTGTCCGGGCAAGGACTAAAACAGTGATGTATACTTCCCTTAACAACGCGTGTACATTACGTGATGTTGTTTCTCTAATATTTTAGGGTACGTAAGTTTTTAATAAAATAAATATATTTTAATATTTTTAACTTGTATACTTGTATACTTGCATACTTTATTTTTAAATTTTTTTAATAAATAACAATAAATTAAAAATTTTCAAAATTTCGGAAATTTTTTTTAAATTTTGACAAATATGTCGTGCGTATGTTTGTTTACCGAAATTTTGAGGAATATTCTTAAAATTTTGAAATTTTTTGAATAGTGAAGTTTATTAAAATTTATAAAAAGTTTGAAGTATATATATAAAAATTAAAAATTTTGAAATATTTTATTTTGTTAAAAAATTTAGAATCTCAAATTTCCGACAAACAAACATGACTATTATTTCCCCTTGCTTGCGACGATGATAAGGGGAAGAGAGAAAAATAAAAATAAAAATAAATAAAAATAAAAATAATCGTAATTAGGTAGTGCTATGTGGTCACTGTTTGGGACCTCGTACGAAATTGCCAACTCTTGCAGGGCGCATTAAATGCGTTCCGTGGACCGGCCAAACGCGGCATAGGAAGGAGGACATTCTCATACGTCTAGACTCTAGATGGGAAAGCCGCAATAAATCCAACGGCTATTAATGAAGTATAAATTGTGGTGTACTTTTCTTGACCATTGATTCCTGTTTTTCTTGTTAGTCAAATGCAGAAAGACTTTGCGAAGGGTAGGAGTAACGTTAAAGAAAGGGTGCTCTACCAAACAGGGAAAAAAAAAAGAAAAAGCAAGAAAAATTGGCAAAATGATAACACTAATCCAACTTAAAAAGTAATCGAAAAGAGGGGGCACCCAGAGAGAAAGATGAACTTTTGCATGATTTTTTTTATGGAAATTATTTAAACATGTCTTTGTGGTTAATTGAAGAAAAAATTAGGACGGCTCAATAAAGATGAAAGAAGGTTTATAGTTATTCAAGTTTAAGAAATTCAAAGTCTCTCTAGGATTCTAGAGAGAGGCTCTGCCTTCTCTCTAGAATTTTTACCTTTGTGGTTGTCTGACTCTCCCATCTTGCTTCCTTCTCCGGCGGCGGGAGGAGCTCCTCCCGTCCCCCTCTCTTCCTCTACTCTAGTCCTATGTGCCCAGATCTCTCAATAAATCCCAATTTTCGGCCACTTTTAGGGGGTTTTTTCCGGCGAATTTGGTAGCTAGATCTACGCTATTCTGGAGGTTTTTTAAGACAACAACCGGCGGGGACGTCATCTACATCGACGGGAGAGTCTTTCTACACCGGCCAACTGGCGAACGCCTCCAACTGCTGTTCGTGCCACCATATTTCTCCATTGCCTTTCCTTTTCTGCTAATCATATTAGTTTGCTGCCTGATAAGGTTTTTCTGCCCCTTGTGGGTCTTTGTATGGCCTTTTGGTCACCCTGTTCGTTGGCCCGCCGACTCTTCGGAATGTCTGGTTCGCCCTTTAGAGCGTGTTCTTAAGGTTTTTCAACCTCCTTGATTTTATTAATGAAATGTGCTGCTATTATGATTAAAAAAAGGTTTATAGTTAATTATTTGATAAGCACGTGTTTTAATTGGACCGATTTTTTATTTTTAAATTGTGAAATAAATATAATGAAAAATATATATAATTGGAGCCGAAGGCAATGTCAAATCCTTTTCCTTAGTAGAATTTTTGGGAAAAAAAAAAAGAAGCTTTTTTAATTTCGTTGTGAAGATTATGGAGCAAACACGACGTGCCGTCTGCTTAATTAAATATTAGTAAAGGAGTAATAAAGAAAACAACGCATGTCCTCTCAAAGTCGCATTCTAAACGGATAGAAAGAAAGTTGAACGCATAAAAAAGCAAAGGCCTTCTTCGAACAGTACAGACAAGACAGGAAGGCAAAAGCCACCCCCATCTACCTCTTCTTTTCTTTCCTTTACTTGTCTGTCTGTGTCTGTGACTCTGTAGGAGTGACAATAGTGATGGTGGTCTTGGGGTGGTGATTATTGCCGTGTTGGAGTGGTTGGTGGGAGAGAATAAATGCTGGGTTTCAGATAATAAAGGCCCTACACGGTGCTTATGAGTTATGAGAGAGCGAGAGAGAGAGAGAGAGCCAGACAGATTATTGGGTTTCATGTTTGATCCTCATCATTGTTAAAAAAGAAGGTCTTCGGAAAGAGAGAGATGCCACATGCACGTGGTTCAGCTTCTGCAGATGGCTACCGCTAAATACATGGATTTCTTTTTAAACCAGTTGGTATTAAATTTGGCTCAATTGCTTGCTTGCTTTCTTTCCAGCCAAGATAGCAGTCACTCATATTTCACCATTCCCATTACATTCATTCCCATGCCGGCCTGCCCTCCATTCGTTCTCTCTTTCTCACTTTGTAGGCTCAGATTTTGGTGCTTGGATTCAACCCCTGAAAAGAGAGTCCAAGATCTTCGCTGTTCAGGCTAAGACTAAGAGAACCCAGTAACAAAACAGAGATGCTGTAGGTACTTGCATTTTCCAATTTTTGCTTGACTAAATGTGTTGGGATTTTATGAGTTTTTCTCTTCAATTTCTGTAAGAAAAATGTCGTTATTTCGCCATGATCTTGGTGTTTTGCTTCTCATGCTCAACCAATTGTTACATTCGAGGCACAGTTACTAGGAAATCCAGATCTTATCTCAGTTCGATCCAACTACCATAATGCCTAATGGATAGACCCTTTTAATTACCAGCCCGGTGTTGCGAGCATGAGAAAACTTTATCAATTCCGGCTTTCTCATGCTCTTTTGTGCATTCTGTCTTGCTTCCTTGGAATTGCTTCAGTTTCACCACTAACTGAGAAAGAGATTTTGCTTCAGTTCAAGGGGAATATCACCAATGATCCATACAAGAAATTAAGTTCATGGGTTTCGAGTCGAGACCCTTGCCAAGATTACGATGGCGTGTTCTGTAACTCTGCTGGATTCGTAGAAAGGATTGTCCTGTGGAACAGTAGTCTTGCTGGGGTATTGTCCCCGGCCTTGTCGGGTTTAAAATATTTTAGGAGTTTAACTTTGTTTGGGAATAGATTTTCGGGCAATATCCCAAAAGAATACGGTGACATTCAGACATTGTGGAAGATGAATTTGAGTTCAAATGCGTTATCCGGGTCAATCCCAGAGTTCATCGGTGATTTACCCAACATTCGGTTCCTAGATTTGTCAAGGAATGGTTTTACTGGGGAGATACCATCAGCGTTATTCACTTATTGTTATAAAACCAAGTATGTCTCTCTTCATCATAATGATCTTTCAGGTTCGATTCCTGAATCAATAGTGAACTGCATGAACCTTGAAGGGTTTGATTTCTCTTTCAACAATCTCAGTGGTGGCATTCCTTCGCGAATCTGTGATATTCCAATGTTGAGCTATATCATTTTGAGAAGCAATGTGTTATCAGGAAGTGTGCAAGAGCAGATTTCAGCATGCCAGAGCTTGAAGGTTCTGGACCTAGGTAGCAATATGTTCTCTGGAATGGCACCGTTTGGCATTCTCGGATCAAGAAATATTTCTTTATTCAATGTATCTCATAATGGTTTTCGTGGGAAGATTCCTGATATGACATCCTGCAGCGAGAGAATGGAGTTTCTGGACGCTTCAGCAAATAATTTGGACGGGCAAATTCCTTTTAGCATTACAAATTGTACAAGTCTCAAAGTTTTGGACTTGGGGTTTAACAAGTTGACTGGGAGTATCCCAATAGAAATTGGTGATATGAAAATGCTTTTGGTGATTAGATTGGGTAAAAATTCCATAAGCGGGACCATACCGAAGAAGTTTGGAGGAATTGAGCTGCTTCTGGTTCTTGATTTGCACAATCTCAACCTTGTTGGCGAAATTCCTGAGGACTTGAGCAATTGCAGGTTTCTTCGTGAGCTGTGAGTTCAATAACCTTTTGAAATTATCCTACCTTTGAATAAAATTGATTTAGCTCAAACCTGAGAAAGAAAATTCAATATGTTTCTGCAGGGACCTTTCTGGTAACTCTATAGAAGGAGAAATTCCCGGTTCCCTTTACAACATGACTGACCTAGAAGTCCTTGATCTACATCAAAACCAACTCAAAGGGAGCATTCCTCCAAGCTTAGGAAGCATTTCAAAACTCCATTTTCTGGATCTGTCACAAAATAGACTTTCTGGGGAAATTCCTTCGTCACTTGGAAATCTGATAAGTTTAACTTATTTTAATGTCTCCTACAACAATCTCTCAGGCACCATCCCTTTAACCATCCAGCGTTTTGGTCCACCTGCATTTTTTCACAATCCCCTGCTATGTGGCGCCCCCTTGGATACATCTTGTGCGGCAACTGGCAATCCTACAGGCTCCACACAGAGGAAAACAAAAGTCCTAAGCAATTCTGTCATTGTTGCAATTGTTGCTGCTGCATTGATCCTGACAGGGGTTTGTGTGGTATCCATCATGAGCATCAGGGCTCGCAGAAGGAAGCAAGTTGAGGAAACAATGGTTGTCGAGAGCACACCACTAGGGTCAACAGAATCAAATGTCATAATTGGGAAGCTAGTTCTCTTCAGCAAAAGTTTACCCTCTAAGTATGAAGATTGGGAGGCTGGAACCAAAGCTTTGCTTGACAAGGATTGTCTAATTGGTGGTGGGTCTATTGGTACAGTCTACAGAACTAATTTTGAAGGTGGGATCTCAATTGCGGTGAAGAAGCTTGACACTCTGGGACGGATCAGAAACCAAGATGAATTTGAGCAAGAAATTGGACAACTTGGCAACCTTCGACACCCAAATCTGGTTGCTTATCAGGGTTATTACTGGTCCTCAACAATGCAGTTGATTCTGTCTGAATTTGTCCTGAATGGGAATCTGTATGATAATCTTCATGGGCTTGATTATGCGGGCACCAGCACTGGTGGAGGCAATACTGCATTGTATTGGTCCAGGAGGTTCCACATTGCTCTTGGAACGGCAAGAGCCTTAGCTTACCTTCACCACGATTGTAGACCTCCAGTTCTTCATCTCAATATCAAATCTACCAACATACTCTTAGATGAGAACTACGAGGCTAAGCTGTCCGATTATGGCTTGGGGAAATTGCTTCCCATTTTGGATAATTATGGTTTAACTAAATTCCACAATGCAGTGGGGTATGTTGCGCCAGAGCTGGCTCAAGGTTTGAGAGTCAGTGAGAAATGTGATGTTTACAGCTTTGGGGTTATTCTTTTGGAGCTGGTTACGGGGAGGAAACCAGTAGAGAGTCCAAGAGCAAATGAGGTGGTCGTTTTGCGTGAATATGTTAGGGGGTTGTTGGAGAGTGGCTCTGCTTCGGATTGCTTTGATCGAAGTTTGTACGGTTTTGCAGAGAATGAGCTTATTCAGGTTATGAAGCTGGGACTCATTTGTACATCTGAGGTTCCTTCAAGGAGACCAAGCATGGCAGAGGTTGTTCAGGTTCTTGAGTCTATCAGAAATGGAATGGGTTGATATGATTAGCGTGCCTTACCTGTTAGATTGATGATAGTTTTTGGAGCAAAGATCATAGCGAGTAGTCAGTCTGGCTGCAGCCGGACATCCTCTAGGTTTCCAGAGGAGACAAAGGAGTTGCTCTTTTCAAAAACATAAGAAATAGAAAATCCATTCTTTTGTAATTCGTTTTTGAGTTGCCATCCTCAAATGTTCATGACATTTCTATTCTTTCCAATAAAACCATTCGTTTATTGTTTCTCATCTGCAGATCAATACTCAAAGAACTAATTAGTTCCCAAAGTTTGTCATGTTTCTCTTCAGCGCACGTGGAGTGCAACTGATAAATGCGTTAGCTGCATGAAAAGTATGAAAGCAATCTTGATGGGGTGCTTTCCCTCCGGACTCCCTCCCGGGAAAAGGAATTTCAATGACGGAAAGCAAGATAAGTCTATCAGACTCGAGGAAGATTACCACGGGTTTCCCTCTCCCTGCAAGTCGCTATAATTTTTTGGGTTAAATGCATGTCATGCCCCCCTGTGGTATGCGGTAATAGTAAATATGCCCCTGAGGTAAATAAAGTCTTTTTCATACCCCTGAGGTAAACATTCAGGAGCGAATATGCCCTTTCATACCCCTGAGGTAAACATAACGTAAGGGCATATTTGCTCCTGAATGTTTAACTCAGGGGTATGAAAATGACTTTGTTTACTTCAGGGGCATATTTGCTATTACCGCATACCACAGGGGCATGACATGCATTTAACCCTAATTTTTTTACCCAACTACGTATGAATCCAGTCCGAACAACTAATTCAATCAGACCAAGATTATCGTGGGGTCCTCTCGCTGAGGAAGTAACGATTAACCTTTCTATTTAAACATCGTCAACTACATATGAATCTGTTTGTGATGTCGACAAAGAAGAGGGAAAGCTCGCAACTTTCAGGAATTGCCTTCAACAAGTCTTCAACGACAAAATGTCCTCCTTTTAAATTTTCTACTCTAAGCGCAACAAAACGTCTTCTGTATGTATTTTTAGTCCCTAAGTCCTCCTAATCACAACCACGGCTGCATCTTTACAAATAGGCCACTCAACAACAAGAATCAAATGTGTGTACCTGTCTGCAAACCTTCCCGAATCGAAAAGCTAAATGGCGGGGTGCTCATAACCTCTTCACTTTTTCCCCTGTTCCATGCCAAACGTGGGAACAGAGGCCAGGCTTCTTAGAAAGAAGTTGATTTATTGATGATTACAACGTGACTCATTACAGAACCTGCTTATAGTGGCTTTAAATCGCCTCCCAATCCGTATTCCAAATCTTAAGCAAAGGCTATTGCCATCTGAGCAATCCTATTTCAAAAGTAACTGTAAATTGGTTATTGGATTCAGAGATGAGGTTTGCTCCTAGCTTCTACACTAGCAACCCTAAAGCAACAGTAACAGCCCCAACAAATCAATCTGATCTTTGTATAGTGAAGCAACACTATTTCAACAACTAGATTTACAGGTTTCGGAAAATTTCCGAATTCGTTCCATAATAACAGGAATATTTTTTTCGGTCAATGTGGTAAAACAGAAGCGAAACCATCCAGGTTCAATACAGTGACAACAAGATCCAGGAGTTACATTTACCTTAGCTATATTCAATAACTTCTCCCAGAGCTCCAGCTCCCCTTTCTCACTGTATGAGCAGATTAACCCACGCATGTCAGCCCAACAATAGAAACCCCCGTTGCTCTTTATGCACTCTATTCCCAATTGCTTCAACCCCGACACAAACTTTATATACATTCCTCGGAGCCTCACTCTATTGATCTCAATGAAATTTTGAATAAACTTCGTATCTGAAAGCATTGAGACAAGCAAACGCTGAGATAGCTCTGAAATGGAAGAAAACCTAGCCAATTTCTTAGCAGCAGCCAGAACATTCTCATTGAAGGAGTAGATAATGCCCACCCTAAAACCTAGAAGAGAGAGGTCTTTTGATAGACCATAAACTATATGAACCCTGTTCCGGTCTAAATCTTCCAGATCAATGATTTCTGCCATGCTCACAAACTCTTCATCTCCATGAGTGGATCCAGAAAATAATTCGTTTGAGACAATATGAATGTTCTTCTCTCTGGCAAAGTCTAGAAGGCCATAAAGTGTTTCCCGATCAAGCAGGTTGCCCACAGGATTTGAGGGGTTGGATATGATTATACCACGAATTTTAATACCGCGTTTCTTTGCCTGGTTGAATGCTCGGTCAAGAGCTGTAATGCTTAAACTGAAGTTGTCAGCACTGCGGCAGGGAACAGGTATAATCTCCACCCCACTTCGCCATTTTAAATCCCTGTCAAAACTGCATGCCATAATTCAAATGTTCAGTAATCTCACCAGAAAGCTTGTCAAGTAAAGAGAACTTCTGAAATACAAATAAGTAATTACCAAGGATAATATGGTGTAGGAACAAGAAAAGCATTTCCAGAATCTGCTAGGCAGAAGCTAAGCATCTCAATCGCAGGGGCTGCACCAGCAGTTAATATTATTTGTGAGGGGTTGAAGGAAACACATTTTTCCATGACTTGAGACATGAACCCTGCCACTGCCTGCAGGACTAGAAAATTTTGAGCAGACTGCAGTAAATGCAGTTCAAGACATAAATGCAAACTGCCCATCCATTTTAAACACATTTCATACATTAATAAGGCATAAGCCACAAAACTAGACGAAAGAACATGCTTAACAGGTCAACTGATGCTACTGCAACAACGAAATAGCCGCATCATATTCTTGCTGAAATCTAGTTCAGGTCCACATCTGTTCTGAAATGGAAATTTCCAAAGGAAGGGCGATATTCTTTGACAGTAGTCTTGGCTCAGACAAGCCCAAAAAGTTATAGCTACCAGTTTTATTTAAGATTAGCAGCTTGAAGAACATCCATTTGACATAAAGTACAAAGGAGGTCCCTTGAGCCTTCCACTAGATAAACTGGCTAGAAGGAGACAAAACTTCCTTGCTAGAGAAACCTGCTTCCTAACAGATTCCTTAGACTGGAAACATGCAATTACCAAGATAGAAAATAAAGATGCCGGTAGAACTACTGACATGAAACCCACAACTGGGAGCAGTGGAAAGATATGGTACAAAGTCAAGGCTGGCCGAGGCCTAAGACAGGGTTCAGACTAATACACCACCTTGCAACCTAGTCAGTGGAAATGGATTCTTATGGAACCCATGGTTGATCTAGACTGGGACATGTTTCGCAAGATATTTCCTCTATACGATAAGGTGGACTAAATGTAGAGGAAGATTTACGCTTTGAAATTGCCCAAGTTAATGATGAATTACATCAGTCAAATGTAGCCCTAGAGATGATGGCCATTGGGTATGTGGTCCCTGTAGGCCATTTTTTATTTTCACTTAAACTGCCTTTCATTGCTCAAAACTTACTCAAGAAACTCTCTAATTCTACTACATTTGCATCCTTCTACCTTGATGATGGCTTCCAATCAAAGTAGAGGATGGAATCATAAGTGATTCGTCTGTATCTTTTTTCAGGTAGTAATGGGCAGGGTCTATTTGCGGGTGCATGAGTGTGTGTGTTGAGAGAGAGAACAAGAGAGTGAGAAGACATCTTTATTAGCAGAGATTAAGAACCCTCCAATTGAATTAGTTTTATGTTGTTATTAGACCATGCCTTTAGAAACGCCTTATATCTTTGTTGTGGGGGATACGCATATCTACAATATCATTGTCCACTTCTATCTTTGTTAATTTCAGAGAATGCCTTCAGAAACACTTTTTCCTTATTGAACAGAAAAATTTACAAGAGCTACCAGCGAACTTACAGATTGTGGACGACAAAAACCATTATAAATTTCTGTTTGCAAATTCTATGTTGCTATCAGTGCTTATCAACTGACGGTTCTGAGACCACAAAGTGAAAACGAAGAAGTCCTCTTTAAAATCAGTTCATAAAATAAGAACTCTGAAGATGAACTCCAAGTAATGGAGAACTAGAAAATATGAGTAACACCGGACAAGTTAGAGCAGCATTACCATAACACGACAAGCTCAATGCATTCACAACAATAAAGCAGAGAAAGTTCATATCACCTAACTTCTAACAATGGAGAACCACCAGCACCCAATGCATCAATGAAACAATATAACACAGTATTACATTTACAAACTACTCCCAACACCTCCAATCAAATACACCGGAGGGATCGCACTAAAAGATCACACAAGTCAAGAGAATGATAAAATTTACCACTTTCAGCTCCATCAAACCATCAGAAGGCTGGTAACTTGCAATCCCACCAATGCCTAGTTCTGCATCACTTCTTCCTCCGCCCAATATCGCATCCCTCGCATTATCCGCCAGCCAATCGCGAACAAAGTCCAACGACAACTGAAAATAAAACCCAAAAATCCAATACTAAAATGATTCATACGAAGCAATCCAACCGGCATATAAAGTAAAGCAAGCTGGCCAGAGAAAAAAAGACACACTTTGTTTTCAGCCAAACCTAGCTGAAAAACCCCATCCGGGTTTCCCAACTCGTCATACGGATTCTCGGAGACCTTCCTCATCCCAACGTCATACGGCGAGTCCCCACGCTTCGCAACAGAGATCGCCCGACCTGAAACGAAAATGGGTCCACCCGCGCTCCTCGGCGAGAGATGACTCCGAGACAAGGACCGTTGCAGCACAGACACCTCCGCCAACTGGCTCGTGGAGCTCGATGAAGGAGAGGACTCTTCACCCTCCGAAGGCTGAGGCGGCGGCGAGGTGTTCGGCTCCGAACGGTTTCGTCTCAGATAGAGTTGAAGAAAGTAAAAGAGAGCGCACGGTATAACTGAGCCCAGAAAAAGACCTCCACTCCCCTGAACCACGCCTTGTAGAGGCACTATCACCCGCATGGCGGTTCCTCCTCCGCCACCACTGGAGGCAATTGGCTTGGCTTCTTCTTCGGAACTCCCAGTTCGGGAGAATCGGGTCCGGGTCATTATATATGAGACATGGAGGGAGCGTCGGAATCAGAATTCAAACGCTGCGTTCTGGGTTACAGGTGACTAAAAGACTGATACGGGGTGGTCGGAGAGTACGAAGGAGAGGAGTGGATGTGTTTTGTGTGTGGGAGAGGGAAAGAGTGAACGTGACGATTTTTTCAATTTTCTGTGCGCCGTTCCTTGTTTGAGGCCGAAGATGGATCTTTAGTCGTTGGGATTATTGGAACTGTGATTTTACTTCTATAGCCCCTAGTGGAATTGCCCATCTTTATTAGTTTTACGTGACGATTATTAGTTTTCTATTTTTCTTTTGTCGTGGACGTTGATGTATGCTTTTGATTGAAAACGCAATTCCACCTAATTGCTCACGTGTCAACTAAATCAACCAATAAGTTTTGGAATTTTGTTTGTTTTGTTTTTTATTGTAATTAAAATAATTGACACCATATTTAACTGTTGAGACAGTTGTAATGGTTGAACGACCCTTGTACTTTCTTTGGCTACAGGGTATTCTAGTAATTTCGTTGTCAGTGTTCTAAACAAGCGGACAAGTATAAATAAATTATTTGCATCTGACGAAACGTACGGTTCTCCCCTCGTCTGAGATCCCAAGGAATCAATCTCAAACACGTGGAATCTGCCCACAATTGGTTAAAAAAGTCCAAGTCATTGAAGTGGAATTTGCTTTTTGTCCCTTCTCGCGTCTATCGCAACGGGGGAGCCCGCGCACTCGGAGAGTCCAGCGGGGCAAGCCACCCACCACTCCAGCATCATATATATCTCCAAAGGCTAAGGAAGCACCCCACAACTCAAACTCTGGCACCATCTTGTTTATATCCATCATAGTATACCATAAAATACCGCCTTGTCACTTTCCTATGCTTTCCCTGTCTCAATAATTTTCTTGTCAGGTCTCAGATCGCCAGATCGGTGGTTTTAAGCCATCTTTAAGTTCCATCGATGTACTTTCTAGTCGAGACTCTTCTGAATTTAATTTATTAAGGTCTTATAAACTAACTTTTCTTATTATCTAAAAACAAATAAACTATTTTGATGCTTACGTGCTACTAATCTAACAAGTTTTGAAGTGCAAATAGTGGCTCTGTGGTCGCTTGCAAAATGATAAAGGGCGCAGGGCATTGAATCTGTCAAATTGAAGAAATCTATGTAATTGGAAGGAGGAAAGCCAGCAATGAGTCAATGACCATTACAGAAGCTTCTTTTTGTTGGTTTTGGTTGGAATTTCGTTATAAACTTAGAGGTTGTTCGGTTGTATAGTATTTTGAGGATTTTTGTGTGTTTTGAGAATATTTATGTGATGTTAACTTTATTGATATGCGTGTTGTAGTTATTTTTATGTAGGGTTAAAAATAATGTTTGATTGTGAATATTTGTATTGAGGATTTTTTTGTGCCGAACAAGCTCTTAATTCTTAGTCCATTTATCAGAGACCAAGGAGCCATCCGCTTCTCAGCCCAATGATCTTCGTGGACCGGATGGCCTTGTATTAGATGTCCCCATTAGCAAACAGTTCTTCCTTTTTCTAATTTTTGCTTCTAAAGAATAAGAGCCCAATAGGTAGATCCATTTCTAAGCCCAGCTAAAGTAGCAGGGCCAAGTGGGAGAAGTTGTATTGTTTGATAAGAGAGAAGATTAAAAAAAAAAGGGAAAGGAATGGATAGTTTACAAGTAAAAGTTCAATTCCATCCACAAATCTCTCTCTCTCTCCCATCTCCACACGATAAGTTTAAACTATTAAAAAGAGAGAAAATTTATTATTTAAATTATATTATTTCACATTTTCCTCAAGTATGAGCCTAGTTTCTTCTTCATTGGTAGGGTAAATACATACATATTTTAATTAAAATAAAGTTGAAGTGTGCATTAGCATTCGAACTCAAAACCTTAGTTTAATTAACTTATTACTTATCTAAAAAAACTAAGCTATTAAAATATAAATTTATTAATTGAACTACATCTCTTACACCAAGGAGAAGTGTTCTACCAGAACCGATCTATCCCTGTTTAATTATAAGTCTTTTTAAGTAAGATGCAGTTGGTTATAAGTCTATTTATAAGTATTTTAAATAAGTGTTGGTCTATAGTTGTATCGACCAAAGGAAATCACTAATTACATTTGTGCTTTGACTTTAAAAGATTAGTTAAGATTATTCTTTAAGCTCTTTGAATCATTATAAAGGCAAAGTTCAACATTATAAAGTCCCAACGTGAAATTTAACCCTTATAAAACTCATTTCTCATTCTTTATTTTCTCTCACTCCATGTGTGATTCGAGTATGTACAATAGTATATTAGTATAGTTTTTATGAGTATTGGAGACTACTACCTAGGGTATCATAGAAGGCGAGTTAAGATTATTGTGGAAAGTAGGGCTGAACAAAATCGGATTGAATTTGTGGTCTGGTCCGATCTTGATTGTGAAATCCGGTTCGGTCAGGTCCGATTCAGATCTTTTGAAAATCGGTCTAGATCGGACCGAATCGATTTATTAATATAAATAAAAAAATGTTTTTTAATATTTTTAATGCAAATTACAAACTAAAAAGGTTTAATTTTAACATAAATTAAAATTATGTGTTTTATCGTGTCTTTCTCCCTTCGAAATTAATCTAAAAAAATTAAAAATTAAAAAAATGCAGAAATCGACCGAATTTTCGGTCCAAAAATTGGACTGAATTTTGAATTGTACAACCCTAGTAAAAAGATGTGGGTCAAAATGCAGCTGAGCGGGAGTGTCAAATGGAAACCCGTGATCATCTTCTGAATAGCTCTTATTTTTGCTTCAGAAAGTTAGACTATGTTTGGTTGAGTTCTTAGAACCGTTTTTGTTTTTGTGTTTTTTAGAAGTAGTGTAAATTTTTTTGGAATTGACAAAAAATGTGTTAAAAGTTGTTGGAATTTGTAAAAAGTTATTGGAATTGTTGAAAATGTATTGGAATTGATCGAAAAAAATATTGGGATTGATGAAAATTTATTAAAATTGATGAAAAAGTAAGTGAGAAATTTTTAAAAACTTTTTGAGATATGAAACTAACGTAGCGTTAGATATTCAGTGTACTTGTCATTGACCGAGATCAAGCTAGATGGTGAAACGCGAAAGCAAAGGTATCCCATGCGTATCCAATAATAGCACATTTAATGCACCAATCTACACGGTCCTATTGGAGTAAATGAACATACTATCAATCATGCTTCTATCCCGAATATTTGCTTCTCTCTTAACTGGCTTCCTAAATCTCAAAGAAAACAAACAAAAACTGAGAAATACCTGAAAAGGACAACTAAGTAAAGGCCAGAGAGAGTCGCAGGCATGCCCTCTTCCCCTGCTCGAGGGCAAATAAGCCACTTGGATTTCAAATTCCTTCCAAAATAAGCATAAAAGCCCGGTTTTTCCAATGCCTCTTCAGAAAGACGAAACATGCGAATCCCCCTTTCTGTTTTCTGTGGATTTTCCCCCGTCCTACATACACGACGCAAGGCAAAGTTGATGTGTCGCTGTCCTTCCTCCCCCATTTGATGCATACATTGTTGCCCTTTTGGCCTCATTAAAGGTTATATCTTTCAAATGCTCTCTTTCTGTAGATCGACACTGTTACAGTATCAACCAAAAATCAATGTTCTATCCAATTTACTGATTAAATAGGATGGTCTAATTCAGACATACATAATGTGAATCTTAGATTATTTAATGTTGCATGTAATTCTCTATTAGACTATAGTGTTTAAGTGTCAACATTTTAAGATATAGAAGTTGGTAAAAAAATAAAGACGGTCTTTATGATAGTTGATGAAAAAATAAATAGAGAAAATATTTAAATGAATGTTATAGTGAAAAAGAATGATTTGACAGGGAGAAAGAATATTTTGTAATTTTTATTAATTAGACCAAAATTTTAGCACTCAAACACCACCCGAGACCTGAACTTATCATAAGATTGAGGCTTTGTTTGTTTTGTAGTTGTTTACTTTTTGTAGAGTACTTTTTATACTATTGATTGTTTGGAGAGCCCAGTAAAATATAGTCAATCGAAACTTAATTCGATCTATCGTAAAACTAAGCTCCACTTGCCTGAAAATGGTTTACTTTATGAAACTAGTGAATCTTCTTTCCCGACCTGCCATTGGTGTTTGGGTTAGTCTAAAAAATTTTTAAAAACTTTCTACAATTATTATTTTTCATCAATTCCAATACATTTTTCGCAAATCCTAATAATTTTTAAAAAATTTCAATAACTTTTAATAAACTTTTAACAAATTTTTTTATCAATCCCAATCCCAAGAGAATCTACACTATCTCTTAAAAAAACATACAAAATATTTTCAAAAGCAAATCAAATATAGTCTTTAGTTTTCTTTATTATCAAAGAGAGGCCGATAGGGGGTAGGCTTATTTATTGAAAAAAGAGAAGTAAGAGGCAAAAGAAGAATAAAAAGGGATGAAGAAGGACTCACATGTTATTGTCTACCTCTTCGATAACAAATTGAAGATAATTTTTTATCTAATTTTTCACTCACTTATATTTTTAATTTTTAATAAAAAAATTCAACTCTTTTTATATTAAAGTGCTATTACCTTTAATAATTATGATAAGTCAAGAAATTGGATAACCTCGATGATTTTCTCTTTTCCGAGATTCAAAAAGATCAGGATAATTCTTCCTAAAAAGATTTACTATTTAGTAGCTCTTCCAATCAACGGAAGTCGTTGACTCTCATTGGTGTATAATGAATGCTTGAAGCTTATTGGCAGAAATTTAAGGGGATCTTGATTGTGTAAAAATAATCAACTTCCTTTTCTACCCTTTATCCTCTTCCCGTTTGAATTTTGGCTGTGGCGGGCCATACTCTTTCAAACTTTTTACTAACTGACAACGAATAGAACCGTTAGGGACAATCTTGCAATTCTCTTGAAACCACGAGGGCGATTCCATTAGGTGCCGAAATTTCAGTGTTCTCGACAAGATATCGCAGCCTGAACGAAACGAAGCTCACACCCCGATAACGCTGCCCCTGGCTTCGAAGACAGGGAAAGAATTCTCGAACGTCTCACGGAAATCACATTTTAGCCCCCACTTTACAAAATGCCAGAACCCATAACGGCCCAAACACACAGAAATGGCCAGAAACCCAGGGCATATTCGACAGCACAAAAATAGTAGTTTAATCCGGAGGCGTTAATTCAAATTAAATAAACTGAATAAATAGATAATAATCGAATCGAGCACTTGTACCCCCAATCTTTAAGAGCTGTACTCTCGGTTTTTTTCGGTTGAAAATATCCAAAAAGCCCCTCAAAATTCCGTTTCTTTCGTATTTCTTAAAAGCCTTGAATGCTACAGTGGGCGCAGCGAAATCTGCGCCGTTATATGCTACAAAGCACAGCGAGGATTTCCAAACTTGGAGCCTAGTTAGATCAGATTTCGGAGCTCCGGAGCTTCCTGTGAGAGAACGAGAGAGAGAGAGAGAGAGCTTGGGTTCCATGGTGGTTACATGAAAGCAGTGGGGTGATTCACGGGCTTGGCATTGCAGAGAGAGTAAGGGAAGGTTCTACAGAGGGAGAGAGAAAGAGAAAGAGAAAGAAGGGAATGGAGGTTGAACCAGTGATTGAGGTTTATGAAGTAGACCTTGACTACGAGTTTGACGCTGCCATGTACTTCGATTTCTCTCGGCCGGAGGCTCAAGCTGAGGCTCATCAGTCCGAGCTGTGGTTCGCGTCCGCCGAAGAATACCCTCCGTCTCGTGAGTAACTTGGAGCTTAAACCCTAATCCTCTTCAAAAACTTGTTACTGAGTGTATCAATTTCTTTTGGTTTTGAACATTTTTTCACTTAGCTGATTTTCCAGCGTCATTACCCCTAGTGTTAAATGTTCACTTCTTCTCTTAGACACTTTGTTTCAGTTTAAAACAAGTTTTGCAATATGAGTATTGGTTTTGTGTTTTCATTGAGTTTCCTGTTTTAAATAATTGCATTTCTTTGATTTTTTGAAAGCTTTGCGTTAGCTACTCGAATGCTACGCACGTTATTATATGCCACTTTCCATTTGCAAATTTCCTGCTCGCAAATCTTCTATTTGTGCCCGTAATAGGCTGATACACTTTCCTATATTTTTCTTCTCCAGCTTTTGTGACGAAGTTAGTAATGAGAGAAGATATCCTGATGGGAAATGTTAATACCTCCCCAAAATCGAAGGACGAGGACAATATTATGGACTCTGGTGTTGGCGTTAGCGGAGATTTTTGTGCATTAGATGTGAATGACAATGGTATTTATTATTGCCCTTAACTTATGTTTAAGTTGTCTGGTTATAATGTAACTCAAGTCCTCAAATTCCTATCAAGAAGACCAGTGCAGCTCTTCCTGTTTGGCGTGTATTGCAACCACTGGCACTGGCTCATTAAAAAAATTAATATGGTGAGCCTGTAGTAGGACTATTGGTAAATAGAAGAAATACAAATTATAGTTTTGCTGTTCTTGGATGGTGCAAGGAAAGAAGATTCCGAAGACAACAGTAATATCTGTTTCATATTTACAGTCTGCTGTGAATTCATGTCTAACGTCTTCTAATAGTACTATGTCTTACATGGTCTACCAGATTGTGAAGGAACGGTTAGAGGTGTCTTCACCAGATTACAGAGTGGCAATCTGCAGAAAATTTTTAATCAACAATTGGAATCAAATACAGGTGAACAGTTTTTTTCCTTGACAGATAACGCTTGTACATCTTTACGATTTCCAGGGGGCTAAAGACTTATCAACACAATACGTCACTGATAACTTCGATATCAAGCAACAAATAATGTTATCAAATATTCTGATTGAAGTTACTGTTGAGCCATGCCAATTTATCATTTAGAAAATGTGCAGTTTCTCCATCCATGGACTACTACAATTAAAACTGAACTCCTTTAACATAAGAATTTTTTGATCTGCCAGAGTTTTCATCTTGGTTACTGTTGTCTCAGTCGTTGCTACTTCATTATGAATTTGGTTTGTGATGCTGTTCCTTTGCAGAAGTGACATTCTATAAACATGCTGCCACCAACCAAACAAAAGCTAAAGCAAAGTCTGCTGTCAAGCCCTTTCTTCCTAGGAGCTCCACCTTGATGAAACCTACGGCAAGCCAGTTGGCTAAGCAAAATCGGCCTGTCAAAGTTGCTGTTTCCAGGTGATTTTCTTCAATGCGATGTTCTTAATTTCTGCAGTTGTTGAGCTGTTCTCTAATTGATCCGCAAAATCTCAGACTAATAGTTGTAGATCTTATTGCCTTTACAGTTCTTGATGACTCTTCATTGTTCCAAGATGAATTTTTGGCAGGCGTAATCCTGTACCTACATTTATATGTTCTCTGTTCCTTTCATATGCACTGTGGTTTAAATGCTCCCGGTGTCTACATTCCATGCTCTTGATTCCAATCACTTGATCTTTTAACAAGATGTGGGAGGTCAATCACTTGATCTCTTATGTACTATACTCATTTTTCTGAAATTCTACCAACCTACTGTTAGATTTCAGACGCAATTGGTTCAAAACAGTGAGAGGAGCTTACATATTTCTTCTGGTGTTGAAAGTCAAGCTGCCAAGAGGCAGAAGCTGGAGGGAGGTCAGTTACGAAAGGTACAGTTGTACTGAACCTCTGACAGTTTATATTCTTGTTCCTTTGATCTTCTTTTATCTTTAAGAGCTTGCCATAGAAGATATTTATGCTGAGCATGCCATAGCGAGTTTTGGTTAGTGGCTTTAGCTATGTTCTTTTTCAACTTTGTAAAAATTTTGTATTTCTGTGTAACTGACAAGCATGACCTGCATGCATGTCACTGCAAGTGCTGTTTATGTTATTCTACTGGAAATCAGTATCTGCGAGCCCTTTCAGAAAACATAATATGGATTTGGGTATGATGTGGAGCTATGTTTTAGGCAGCCTATATGGTCCACTCTTTTGTTGCTTAGTTGTGAATTCTTGGTTGCTGTTTGAGATCAGCTTCCAGTTTGGTGTATGTACCGAGGATTTTTGTATGTAGTTTCTCATCATAAGGCAAGCTCCAGACTCACCCTTTGTTCTGTATAGCAGGTTACAGCCACAAATCAACAAACAAGTCTGGTCCACAAGCCTCCTAAAAAGGTATATTACTCACTCTTGATGCTTGAATTTGCCGTGCAAATAAGCTTTGATTATTCTAGTACATATACAATTTTTTCATCATCAATTGGCTGATTTATGTGCTGGTTAATCCCTTGGGATCTTGGAATTCAATTACCGAACTCCAATTTGCAACAGTTTCAAAATCTTGTTCGTAACTTTGGACAATAATGCTATTGCCACGGTGGTTTATAGCAAAGCAATTCAACCTAACTTCACGGACTACTTTGACCATTGGAAGACAGTTTGTTGTTGGCTTTGACCTAATATTGGGAAGCATAAATATATTAAAATTTTGAAACTCTATTTGGATGATTTTTGGGTTTGGATATAGTTCTGTAAAATTCTATCACTTACGGTTCGATTTTTGCTAGAAATGATAGCTTTGATAATTTGAAAGATAGATTTTGAAAGAAGGCTGAAGGTCAACTGCTGGAGAGAATAATGGTTACTATATAGGCAGAACAGTTTTTTGTCATGTTGAACCTGTCTAGGTGGGCTTGCAGGATGAAGCAGTTGATAAAAAACCCGGGCATGGCAAAATGAGGCTTACCATTCCAAGAGAGCCCGAGCTTGAAACAGCATATAGGGCCCAAAAGATAAGGTTATTCACTTGTTGCTACTTTATCAGGTCTTCGTATATGCGTCTGTTGTCTGAGAGGCTGCAGGGCACAAATGACTTTCTCATATTTCAGGCCTAAGAACAATGCAGACCTGGAACATGTGAAACCACCTGCAAGAATATTCAAAGCCCGCCCATTGAACAAAAAAGTTGGTACTTGAAAGTTGTAAGATGGAATTTGTCTAATTTCTCTGTTTTGCCTCCTCCCCTAAAATTTATATTATGTGATTTGCAGATTCTAGAGGCACCTTCACTGTCACTTCCAAAGAAGAGCACTCCAAAGTTGCCAGAGTTTCAAGTAAGTATTCCCTAGCTGTTTCCTGCTTGCTACTGGAGTAAAGTAGTCCGGGGACAAAGTGTCATTGCAATTGCAGACTCCTGTACTCATTTTTGCAAACAAGTTTCCTGGCTATTTGGAGCATTACATTTGATCTTCCTGTTGCTTCTCAGGAATTTCACCTAAAGACATTGGAGAGGGCTATGCAACACACCTCTGCTCTATCATTGGCCTCGGTTAATTGCAATAATCCTGACAAGGTTTTCATTAAATTTGTTTTCAATAATTAGCATAGCCATGTTCTTAATCAGATCTAGTCATTGGTTCAATCCATATTCCTGAGAAGTGTGAACAGGAACACTAAATGTTGCAGTCATACGCATCACCAACATGATGCTTCTTGTTGGTGATTCCCCAGTGTAATCATCCCTCAAATTCGAAATTCTTCCTTTTCAGGGGTTGGACAAACCTAGCACTTCTACTGTCGCAGGAATTGGAAACAGGGAGTACAAAAGGTAATAGAACTTCAGTATAAGAAAACCCCAAACTCTGAAATTACCTTTAGCTGTATGATCAATTGAGAGAAGAGTGCTTACTTCATATTGATTTCTGCTGTGTACAGACCAAGTACCTTGGATGCTCCAAAGCAGGATGGATTTGATGTAACACACCACTTCAAAGCTCGTCCCCTTAATAAGAAGGTTATTTTTCTTCTTCATAGATCATTCCGAGACTGTTAGCTGGCAATTACGAGTTTTAGACTTATTTCCTCCTAGTGCAGATTCTTTCAAGAAAAGGAGATCTTGGTCTTTTCCGTAATAGCAAGCGAGAAGCAACAGTACCAATGGTAGTCTATGGATATTTCTATATTATCAAGTCCCCATATCAATTAGATTTTCTAGTTGACTGAATTATCTAATACAATATTATGTTCCTATATAGGAATTCAATTTCCATACTGAAAAGAGAATTCCACATAACCCACCAACAGAACTTTTCAGTAAGGTAGGCCTTGAAAAAAAAAATAAGTTGCATTGCTTATCCCTTTTCTATATTTCAGGAGCTGTTTGTATTTTACATTTGTTTGCAACGTAATTATAATTGTAGATCTATCTCCTGTTTCTCTCATGTCTTCTCCTTTCATAATGGTAGCTCACCCTGACATCTGAACTCCAGCCAAGTAATGGATGTTGGCCCAACTTGCCTCAGCCAACCTTTCTGTCTATGAAGGTTATCCTCTGTACTCTAACTTTCTACTTCTAAATGAATGCATGCACTATTGATTTCGGTTTTCATTCAATTGAGTATTGTATTGAGTTATTTGCTTTCGCTTTTTTGGTATAAGGGCTCAAAAGAAAACAGATCAGATTCTCTTCAACTAGAACATGAGGTGAGCGTGCCACTTTGTTTTGGTTGGTATTTGTTTGTTCATATAATTTTTATAGGGAGAACACCAGTCATGCACCCGTAAATAATCTTGTCAGCTCAATCTCCAGCATGTTTTAAGAGCATTCGTTGTTTAGGGTTGGCTTTTATTTCATTCCTTCAATATGACATTGAATATCATTTCCTCTTGTAGATAATACAACCAATGAAAGGAAAGCCTCCAATTTTTGGTGGAAAGCAGTTCCAATGCGGGAGTGATGGGTGCATATCTGAAGTTGGTGTGCAGAGTATGAGGTACGCCAATTGGATGGAGGAAAAATAACACTTCTGAGTCTACATCTCATTCTTTGAAGTTCTTACATTCAGAATTTGCTAACGTTTTTGAAATTGCCACAGGAGCTTGGGCATCCGCTGAGGGTAAGAGAGGGCAAAGTTCCAAAAAGTTTTCGGCTGTGGCAGCAGAATATGAGTTTCTGCTGATCAAGAGCAGAAGATTGATCGATGTGCATAGAGACTGTACAACACTTCAAAAATTATCGAGCTCATTAGCTGTATATGGAATCCGTGGAAATCCACTTGCCATCTCACCTCTGAAGAAATTCACATCCTCAGAAGACTGTGTTAAATTAGCCTTTTGCTTTTCATACAGTTCCTAGGTTTCAGTTCATAGTCAATAAATGTTTGGTGTTGTATAGGCATCAAAGCCACCTTACACTTAAAGCACCTTCTGCTACCTTTTTATGTAGCATCAACACCACATGTAATGGTCAAAGTTAAGGAATATATGAAATACAGTTCAGTATCTTAAAGGTCTTGTGTCCGGATGAATTGCTGCAGCTACTTCCTCTTTGGACTCGTCCATTTCGAATTGGTTCCTGATGGGGGGGGGGGGGATTTTTTCCCCCACTTCTGGGCAAATGCGATAATTGTTTCCTGTAGTTGCTTGGACTGCTTGCCTCAATGACATTGTCTGAGACGCTAGTGGGTCAGATTTCGTTATCAGAGAGGGGCGGGCCTCACTTAACATAAAGAGAAATGGACGTGTGTAGATCTGATGTGAACCGGACAAGCAAAATTCACATCCATTTCATCCACAAAATTCTTGTACGCTAAACTGGAATGACTAATGGCAGAATGACTTGGAATCAACTCTAATCAGTAGAATCCTTGAAGGATGTCCTTTTAAAAGCATGTTTTCTTTGCAAGACGAAGCTGACCATTTGAATTTTTGTCCTCGTTAAAGGGGGAATGGGCCTACGGAGTTAAACTAAACGAGTATTTGTCCTCAAAACAATGGGATCCTTCAGTACTTGTCACAACATTGAATTTTTGTAAAATTAACCCTAATTTGTTACATTATTTGTGAAAATGTTTATGTAAGTTGACATTATTTTCCATGGGCAAATCTTTCAGTTTAAAATGTACATAGCAACTTGATTGGTTTTTGAGGTTGTGAAGCTAAAAAGAAGGTGATAGAAGCTGCGGGAAGATTGCTGGTTGCATCTGGAAACTTTGGGAGTTGCTGCAGAACTACTAGGACGTTTTTTAGATGGTTGGGTTAGCCTAGAGTCAGCCTGGCGAGATTTCTACAGACTTCGAGTTAAACTTCTAGAAATACGCCCAAAGCTTAAAATGACTTCGTTTTACCATTATACCCTTACTAAAACAGAATACAACCTTCTCCCTAAGGCCTGACGTCACTTGAGACAAGTATTTTGAATATTTTGCTCCAGAAAAAGCCTCTCTAACGACATTATAGCTGCTGTAAATTCACATAGTTTTGATATTATAGTTGTTGGAAAATCATATTATCTTAGACTTTGTGTTGCTGTAAAATAGCCATAGTATAGTGTTCTTGGATTTATAGTGCTGTAAAATTGATAGACCATTGATTTTGGAGTTGCTGTAAAATCCATATCACATGGTGTTTATGCTTGCCGTCCAGTTCACATTGCAGTAAAAAATAAGTGTTGTAAAATCTGTTGTGTGTTTAGTTTACATATCTTTAATTGATTGATTGACCGAAAATTAGTCGAGCTATTTTTCTATGTTTAAGATAGAAAATGTTGATTAAATTTTTAAATACCTATTCAAATCTCTAGTTATATTTTAAGGTCTAAACATAATTTGAATTGCTATCAGAGCCTAATAACGTTACGGGAATAATTACCATTTGACACCAGAAAGATGACAATGACACCATTGCTAAACCAATTTTCAAGTCAATGTAACCGCGGAATGTGAAAGAAGAGGGAAAAAAGGCAATTTTTTCTCTGGTAGGAACATTGTTCAACCTTGCTGGAGAAGTGTTCCGCCCCTGGATTTGAATGATTTGTGATAGCAGAACTGCGTAGTGGAAACAAAAGGCAACAGTAAGAACTAAGATATTATCTATTTGTTCTCTACTCTCTTATTTCCTGTTTCTTTTTGCCTCGTCTTTTTTTGGGTAATTAATTGCCTCGATTTGTATAACAATATTTTCAGCAAAGAGTCCCTCCTGTGGAGGTGAATTGTTTTTCTCTTACCGCAATCTGGAAGACGGTAACCGACAAAATTGCTGATATACGAGGAATCAGATCTAATCACATGCCAAATCACAATATAGAGTTGTGCATACCTCTGTACAATTTCAATACACTTGAACATTTGTCCAAATCAAAGGCATAAGACAAAGAAATTCCAATATACAACACTGCTTTGAGTCAGACATATGAAGTACAAAGGGTGTGTGGATCAACTGAGAAAAGCTGAGGATCCAATGAGCTGCAACAGATAGACAAAGACAGATGTATGCAGATTTCCAGAAAAAAAAACACAAAAAAGGCAGCACGATTTGGGAGATTTGCGTGTTGTGCGAGAAACTGAAAATGCGAAGGAAAGAGTAGGTGAGATGGGGGATTTTGGTGATTTGGGGGAAAATGGCGAACGAAAGTGGAAGTGAAGGGGCGAACGGAAGTGGAGGTCCCGTGATCAATTTGCAGTGTGAAGGAGAAGTTTCTCAGTGAAGGGGGAGGTTTCTCGGTGAAGGTTGCGTGATTTGGGAGTTAATTTAGGTCAATCGAAGCTTTTGTTTTTTTACATCCGGTAAATTTATTTATTTATTTTTTAAAAAAAATATTGTGTGAATTGGCAGTCCAAATGTACATATTTGTGGAACATCAATGTACACATAGTACATTTTGGACACGTTAGTGTGCTTCGTTAGTGATTTCATGGTGGATCAACGTTTCGCTGAACACCTGAACTAAATTGTTCAAGTTGAAACCACGTCTACCAATTTGTCACAAAGTTAAGCCACATCAACTATTTACTTAATTTTCCCTAATTTTAATACCATAGTTCTCCGTTTGGATGAACAACTTTAAAAGCCAAATAAAGACATGAAGTCCGCAATTATCTTATGATTCTGAACCTGTTTAGGACATCATGGCTTGCACTGAATCTATGTATAAGATAAATTTATTTTCATGTGTTCAGAAATGTCAATTATAATTTCTGTTTGTTTGGTGTCACTGCTTACACTTCGTCAGAATCCTTAGGTTATGTTCGTTTTCACCATTTTTTCAGGATTCTAAGTATATTCACAATTCTACCACCGAACATATTCAGAATTCAAACACAAAAACCAATACATTTTACACAATCTCCAACAACTTTTTAATTTTTTATTCAACATAAATTTTCTCTCTCTATATTTTTTCACATAACTCCAATATTTTTTTATTAAACAATTACATCAAATTATTTTTCTCAAAACGAACATCACCCTTGTTTATTGTGTTTGGTTAGAGCCTGCTTCGTCCAACGCCTTATGTCATAGGCTCTTTTGACAGGTTTCCTCTCTTTGACGAGTCGTCTCTGTGTAATGGCGATGGCGTGATCATTTGGGAACAGAGTGCCCCAAACAAAGGCATGAAGAAGGGTGGAAATTAACAAGACGGACACCATTGTTGACGATATCAAAGAAAGGGCAATCGCAAGGCCCTTGCTCAGAACCGAAGGGACCTGCTCTGCATACTTGATTGTGGCCACTGAGGCCGTGGTCATGGGGAAGGTGTAAGACCACCACGCCACAGAAAACCTGCAAGGATTAAAAGATCACTACTAATGAATGAGATCGAGATTCGCAATCTTCAACAGATTGTTGACAAATTACGTGGGGATAACTAAGCTAGGCCTCCTCCTAAGTGGAAACTTCTAGCATGACGACCTTATTAAGAAACAGCTTACCTGAAACCCATGAAAAAGTTAATTCTTACGACCAGAGAGATGTAAAGAAACAACGCGATGAAGTAGCAAGTCCTTGACAATCCATCAAACTCGTTATAGATCGTTTGCCAAGCAAGGCTTGCAGCAGATGGAGCAGCAATAAACATGGAGTACACAGGGTGTAGTTCCTTAGGCAATGCTTCACTCGTGGGCAATCTCTGATACAACGTCACAAACACCACAAGATAATGTGCGAAGCCTACTGCCCATAAGAATTTGGCCGCTTCATTCCAGCCAACTTTAGAGGCTAAAATAGCACCCACAAAGTTGCCAACGACTGAGAGATGGGAAGAAGGATTGGCGACTTTACAAAGACGTCGCTTCCCTCCAGAGAGCCACTGGCCGTAGATCTTGAGCTCGAGGAGAAAATATGGAGCCATGAAGATGCACCATAGGGTAGGGTGAAGGGTTTCAGGGGCTAGCATTGGAGGGGCACCAATGGCTAGGAACATGCAGACGACCCATGGAGCGAAGAAGAAGTTCACCCGGACAGGACGGAAGTACTCTCTTTTGACGGCTTCAAAATAGAAGATGCATTTGAGTATGTAGGTGATAGAGACACAGATTAGGACTGCAAGGGCTAATAGCCAGAGACCAAGGTTGATGAATGGAGTGATGTTGAGGAATTTAGTAGCAGGGCTTGTAGCCAAGGCTCGCCAGAGTACGGCTTGACTGCTAAGACCAAGACAGATACCAAAGCATCCAATTGGGAACCGGAGGAGGAAGGGCCACTTCTCATCTTTAGGAAGAAGAATGTCCTCATACTCCTGCATGCACAATCATAAATAAAAGTTGACACAAATGAATAGAAGGTTCCTTGCTGATCAAATTTACTTGGTACTCATATCTTAAAAAAGAGAGGTTATTTGTATTCCTTGAAAACCCCTGCCTACATCGCCGTTCAATATTTCTTGGTCCACTATTGGCCAAACCATCTGGGCACGGTGGATATTAATACATGCCACTCAGCCAAAGAAAGATGATGGAGAGTTTCCCGAAATGGGCACTAAATACTTTTGGAGAGATCTCCTCCAAATCACTAGTATGGCTATCAAAATCGTGAGCTTACACACGGTCCCATCTTTACATATACATAGGCTTCACAACTTGACTTTGAAAATCAAGAGAGATTTCAAAAGAAAAGCATGTTTTCAGGGCATATCATTGGAGGAAGTGCATTAAATTAGATGTTCAGTCAAACCTTGATTTGAAGAACTTAACAAGTTGCATGCTTGATTATAGAATCACTAAACATACTTGACTATCATATCTCAGACATATCATAGTGAACAAACAAGCTTTAATGACCGGGAAGAACAAAAGACTTAAGAACAACAATTTAACCTAATGCAAATTCGAATGCATTACCTTGACTTGGTCTAGTTCAGGCCCTCTAAGAGCAGCAAAGTATCTTCCAGCGGGAACGCTTCTATTAACTGAGTCATCTTGCCCAACAGAGCCATCACTCCGCTGACACTCCAATGTCTCCCTCTCCTTTCTCGAGGGGAGCAAAGAATTCTGCTTACTGAGGGATGATTTCGTCTTGAACAAACTGAAGTCTCCGGCCTTCCGACCCTCCAAACTAATCCAGTTGGCCGAATCAAATCCTCCCAAACTTCGTCCGCTTCTAGGAAGAACACTCCTCCCATCTTTGGCCTTTAACTCCCTGTTGAGCGCTGAAAACCCCGTCTCTAGCGAAACTTGCCTATTTAAACTTCTGTATGGTCTCTTGGCGTCTCTAATTTTGATGGGTCTGCTTAAACGCTTATCAGCTTTATCTTCCTTTCTGGTGGTTCCCATCTCTTCTTCTTCGTCTTCTTCTGCTAGCACTTCATGAATATCTACAAAATGGTTATCACGAGAACTAGCTAGAGAAGTTTGCCGTCTTTCCATTCTTGCTTCTTCTAAGAACCTAGCAAATCGCAAGCTAATTGTCCAATGCCAGTCTTCTTGTTTCTTTGTTATATATATATATTTATCAAACAAGTTTGTTTGTATTTTCTATGCGTGGGATGCATCACGAGAGGTGGCAAAAGAAAAGGTATAGGTTGTTTGGTAGATCAAATGGGAGCCAATGCTTTAATAATGGAAAAGTTGGTCTTTGGAGACACTTCCCGTGAGATCTTTACAGGTTTTGTGGCTATGGAGCTTAGCGGCCTCGTGTTAAACCTTATGATCAACTTGGAAGAAGATTTTGGGAGGACAAATTGTGCCCCATGCACCTTACATATCACGAGGTCATAGGAGGAAACGAAAAAAAAGCACAGTTAACGTTTTGAAAACGGGGTAACTGTTCGTCCACAAATCTAACATCCTAAATATAAAACGACCGTCTTCCAGTATTTTTTGCCTCGTGTCATTGTTTTGTCCTTGATACAGGCGTCTGTTTAACCATACAACGATTTGCACCTCTCTGCCTCTGGCGTCCAACGATATATACCATTTCCGTTTGTTCCATGCATGCAAATATACAATTTACATTCAATATTTTCAGACAAAAAATAAACAAAGGTAATTAAAAAATAAAGAATAAACAAATATACTTAGGAAAGAAAAGGGAACTGAAAAAGACTGACAAAAAGAAAAAGAAAATCACTTCACTGAAATATTCCAACATTAAACCATCATGATCATCACAAGATTCACAACGATGCCGAGAATAGCCACCATCCACCCATAGTATATATAGATGCAACGTTTGCCCTTGATGGCGAAGCTGGAGCTGGCAAACGTGCCGCAGGCCGCAGTACTGTTATGGCAAGCAGCTTCTGGTTTCCAATCTCACAGTGCCCAGTAACGGCACCAATGTACCATTTCTTCCCCGACCTTTATAGGGTAATTACATCGTTTCCACTTCTCAGGGACTTTCTGCCGGTCGGGCACACTGTTGGAAGCCAGTGCTATTCACTGGGATGAAATTGTGGGTTTTATCAGGGTACCTAAACTGCACCAGAAAGTCAGACTTCTTCAATCAGCAAGAAATCGGACGAAAATAGAGAATATGCATTAGTTTTTTTGGGGGGCATCTTCACTTTTACTTCTTAAATTATGGGGGGCAGACTCTTATGTTAAGGCCTAAACTAGCAATTGCAACCTCAAATAATCTCAATTTTATTAATTTATGCAATTTAATCAGATTATACTGTTGAAATAAACGATAAATGAGTTACGTGATAGAACGCGTTGATAGTTGAATATTATAAAAACACTCGTATTAACAAATATTGAAAGTGCAATACGATGAAATTAGTAGTTTGACCCAAAATGAAACTTTTTTTTCACCGATATGGAACTCCTTTCCTCGAGACCAAGATTCATAATCAACGCTAATGGTCCAAGTTCCAACCCTTGGCAGTTGGCATCACCAACCATGAACTCAGTCGCCACAATTGAAGGGGCAAGAATCACGGATTAGCGAATTCTGCTGCGGATTGTTTGGCTAAATGGACAGCTAGTTGTAATTTTTCTGGGATCGTCCCTCATCACTTGTTACCAACTTACCTCCCGTGGGCGGAGACAGCACTTTTTTTTTATGCCCCCTCGAACTCTGTTATTATTATCTCTTTTTATGGAATGAATCCTTGTTGACTAGGAAAAACAAAGGGGGGAGGGGGGACAAGAATCGCGACAATATTGGCAAGGACGAGGATGTATTTGGAATAGCTAGGCCATTACAATCAGAGACTCTCTCGAGTATTTTGTCAGACCAATTCTCCTTTGTTGGGCTTATGGAAGTTCAAGTGCTTGCCTCGATTGAAGAGTTCCGATTGTGCCTATATATAAACTCCAAAAGTTTTCAATAGTGACCGTTTATGGATGCTCCATGTTGCGTAGGAAAAAAAAAAGACCGTTTATGCATGCCAATGCCCGAGAAACAAAAGTTTGCATATCGGACGGCCTATAGACGGCAATGCCCATTGGAACAACAAGATCCGATAGACAGCTACGGCCGGAAAATTTTAATATTTTTGAAAGGCTACAGTAAGCTGGTAACCTTTCGATCTATACAAATATCTTCAACAGATTTATTTTGTTGCATTTAGGAGCTGACTGCTACGGGATTACAGTGCAGTAAGTTCTCTTTAAGATCCGGATGACACAGGCCATCTTTGAGTTCAATGTTGCCTGCCATCTTTAAGAGATTACAATCGGATTGGAACAAATCCAGGTATATTAGTTTCTGAATGTTGTCGTCCGGCCAGGATCAGTTTGCTGCAACTGTCGATTGTGCTCCTCAGGTTGCTGAGAAGCCATCCAAAGTAGACTTCTGCAGTAGCTTGGATTCTGGTTTATCTAACCGAGGTTCCTGCTGACGTGTTTTCTGTGTCATCATATGCATTAGCTGACTAGACTCCTTAACACAGACATACCTGCGCATGCATGTTCTTGAAAACGGAAAAAACTAACGGACGTAAATAATTAGAATTCAGGGCAAATGTCAAATAATGAAAGAACTTTGAAAACCTTTGCAGTTTGCTGTGTCTTGGTATAAAGTGGAAGTGTGGGATGATTTGGTCGCGGTTTTACATTGCGATAGCGAAATAAGATCTGCGGTTGCGAGCCATCTTTTTCTAATCAAGATCTGTACCACGATTACAAGAAAATTAAGCAATTAAGATCACACTAAAGTAAAGTAAGCCTCCAGCTCATTTAAGTAATTAGGATCAATTAATTATTTAATAGAATTTAGACCCTTACTCTTTACCAAAAGTTCCCTGCTAAATGATTTAGGAAAAATCAGAAAAAGAAAAAGAAAATAAAGAAAGAGAAAATAGAGTTGGCCTTAGATCCTTGATGCCCATCACCCCCACAGAAAAGGGAAGAGACAGCGACAGTGGGGTGCCTTGTTCTAGAAAGAGTGTCTAATTAAGACAACTGCAGGCTCTAGCTAGACCAACCATTTCTCAAGTTTGAGGTTGCGTTTTATGTACTCCAAATTAAAGTAGTCAATTCCAAGCTGTGCCAAGCCGATAGCCAAGATGCTTTTCCGAGCCAGGTTGAGCTTGAACATATCCTCGGGGCTGGATTTGTGTTTTCTTGCTAATTAACTTAATTGACCAAATGGCTGGGAATGGAATAATCTGATTTTAAGTCGTACCCCTTTGAGAAAGAAAGAGTTTCTTCCAAATATTACACATCTTACTCTCCAACCAACGATACAAGAAATTTAAATCTAGCTAGTGGAGAAAAAAAGGAAATTTCAACAACCGCATTGCAGCATTGTAACGTGGCTAATTATCTGCTCGAACCGTCTGCTTAACTGGATCAGGATGGAAACCATGTCACCCGCAACTTTCTATCCACCGACAAGCACTTGATGCAGATTGGTTTAGACAGAGTTGAATGGAGGGCATGAAGTTGATGTCGTGGGAGTTCAAACTTTGGGCGATACAGTTTGCTGGAAGTTTAGATCCACCAGTTCAACAAAGGGTGGAATTACTTTTTTATTACCATAATTGGTAATAATCTACTTTATTAGGAGAGAATGCAATGCAAGGATGCACGGGTGAGCCCCAGGAGGAAGTCTAGATACTTTTGGAAGTAGCTGTTAATCTATCGCTCATTCTAAAATCTTGATAGGAAGAGAAAAATTTTATTATTTAAATAATATTCATTATTTAAACTATATTTTATAATACTCTCCCTCACGTGTGAGCCAGACTTTCCTTTAATTGGAAGGCTCAACACGTGCAATATTTAATTGAAATTGAGGTAGAGTACGAAATTAGGTCTCGAACTCAAGACCTTGACTTTAATACCATATAAATTTATCACTCATCCTAAAAACTTACGTTGATAAGAAGCTGACGATTTTATTATTTAAACTATATTCTCTAACAGCCTTGTTGGTGAGAACCAAACTAAACCTGGAATCCAATGTAAGAGACACTCCTGTCAACAAAATGGTGGCTGCAAAATGGAACCTGGAAGATAGTATTTTCTACCTAAACTAAGAAATACAATACAAGTAGAAGTACACATGTTAAAAGAAAAAGGGAAAGAGAAATGCAGGAAGCTGCTTCCTAGCACTTTTCTTTTCGTTTTAGACTTCTTTAATAGCACTTGAAATGAGCCTGGTTTCTCATAAGCATACATTTTTTTTTTATATTGAGAAAAATCAGGACACCCATTCACGTGCACCGAGCTCAGACGGATCTGACTCAATATACGCACGAATTGGGTTCAATGCCACGGCAAAACCCGGACTGTGCAGTCCTCCCAAGCCACACATATCAGGTAAGTCCAACTATGTTGTGGGAGTGAGCCAAAGGAATTGTTTGCACCTGAGGAGATTTGAACCTGAGACCTTAGGGGAGCTCAAAGTTATATGGAGTTCAGTACTCCATGATAACTCCAGAATTAATGTGTGACTAGTAAATAACAATTTTGGCTTCTGACAAATGCAGGAAGCTTAGCCATTACTTTTAAGCTACCATTTAACTAATTCTACCAATTGATTTTGCCTGCAAGTTGCCTTTTGAAGCTTTCTACTGCTTAAATGTTAAACTAATATTTCTCTCTTGAATCCATTCCTTGCAAATTTCATCAGAGACCATTCATCAGCTGCACCATCCTAAATGACATAGCCAAAAGCTAAAATCATTCAGCTGAAGAGCTAGAAACCTAGCAACCAAAGAATTTCTTGGGTGCCAAACTGGATGCAGATAGCAAATCATAAGGTTTTGTCTCATACATTATGATTGTCTCAATCTCCTACAATCAATGACGTGAAAACTGGAACAAAGGACAAAGCAGCAATTGCAAGATACAAGAGCAGCATATGGAAACTTCAATACCCAGAGCAAATGGCAGTACCTGGAGAAACCTTGATTTCCATCGAATCAGACAGAATCTGGAGTATATTTGGAAAAGAAATTTTGGGGTCCAACAACCATTAAATGGTAAAAATGACCAAAAATAGAAGATTCCAAAGCGTCCTTCATCTTCTACGTGAACAAACACCAGTAGTTAATTGAACTTCTCAATTATCTAACTTGTTTCCTTGTAAAACTATTAGGCGAGTTGAGTTCGCAGATGACAAGAAGGGAACAGGGCTGAAATCATAACAGTAAAGCAAAAACTTGTTTGCCCAACAAAACCAACAAATGACACGCATATGTGCTTGCAGAGAAAGACAGAATTCTAACAGCAGAGGATGTATTTTAACCAAATAAAGCGGCGAAGAGTCCCCCCCCCCCCCAAACACAAATACTGTAAGATATTGATAAGATGTGAATCAGTTTCCTATGCGTTCAAAATGCAGAAAAAGAAACATTCATAAAACGTAACACGCACAGGAAAATATAAAAAGAGAGAACTTCTTACTATTTTCCATCAATCCCCCACCAAGTATGGCCCAAAAAATAAAAATTTAGAAAGAAAAGAAAACTTCCCCTTTCCATTTCTCAGCATCCTATACAATTCAATTCCCACTTTCATCCAAATTCCCAATCCCTCCACTGAAGGAGTAAAATTGAAATCAAAATACAAATCTGAGGAGTGATTGAAAAATAACAAGATAAGCTGCGTCCTTGTAATGGGAAATCAAAATTAAAATGAAAATCTTTGATTTTCAATTTTTATTTTGTCAATGAGGTAACCTTGGACCGTTTCTTGGCTTCGCTGTAAAGCACCACGCCCATGACGGTGACGGCGAATCCCGTCATCCCCATTGCCGTCACGGGGTTCCTGAATATCAAAACAGACACCGCCGCCGCAACGGCCGACTTGGCGTTCCCCAAAACCTGGAGCGTCAGCGCGCTGGTGTGCTTGGTCACCAAGAAATTCGTCAAGTTGACCAAATACGCCACCGTAGCGTTCCCAATCAGCAGGAAGATTATAAATGGGTCGCTTCTGGCCTTCTCCGCCGTAACCGCCGCCACATTGCCCTCGATGTACAGCGTGAACGGCAACAGAATCATCGCGGCCATCGGCGCCATATACAGGAGCAGGTTCATGGAATGGAGCTTCTCCGCCTCTGAGGTCAGCAGAATCCCCTGAACCACGGACTTCAATGCGCGTCCAGCGGTGGACCCCAAGCAGACGAGGAAACCGAATAGGTGGAATAGCGGCTCGCTGTTGCTCGCCAGGACGATCCCGAAGACGACGGGGAGAAGAGCGAGGTAGACCTCGCCGGACTCCTTCTTGCACGTGATGACGAAGGCGAAGATGGCAGTGAAGAACGGCGTCGTCGCGCCGATGGCCTGATTAAACGACACGGGGAGGTAGCGAAGCGAGGTGTTGCCGCACACAACGGAGAAGCAGAAGATGGCGCTGAGGGAGAAGATTTTGAGGAACTGGCGCTTGGAGTGGATGTGCTGGAGTGGGACGACCTCAAGGAAGTTGATGGCAGCGAAGCTGTAGGCGGCGCAGGAGACCATGTGGAGCATGGTGAGGAAGATTGGGAAGTGGAAGCCATAGAAGCTGAGGAGATACTTGTTGAGGAGTAGGACTCCGATGTTGGAGGAGTACCAGGAGGCGATGATCATGGCCGTCGAGACGTTCGGCGACACGAAGAAGTAAGCCGAACTGTTAATGTTCCGTACGTCACCCGGTGGGGTAGCTGGAATGTCCAGAACTTGGTCATTGGCGCTCGTGTCCAGCCTCGGGTTGCTCATTCGCCGCGTGGTCCATGTCTGTGCCTCCACCATTGCCAAAGGACAAAACGGGAATAAAAATTTTTGAAGTCTGTGATGAGAGTGCTGCTCTCTCTCTCTCTCTCTCTCTAACTCTGTTGGTATTTGCGAGAGAGGAAGAGATAGAGAATGGCAGCTGGGATCAGATCTGAACGAGTGAGGGAGAGTGGGTATGGCATTGAATAGCGATACCGGAGAAGACAGGGATTAGAATATGCCTAGAGAGAGGAAGAGATAGAGAATGGCAGCTGGGATCAGATCTGAACGAGTGAGGGAGAGTGGGTATGGCATTGAATAGCGATACCGGAGAAGACAGGGGTTAGAATATGCCTATATGAGAATATGGGTATAATTGAATGGTGGGGATTTAGATTTGAAGAAAGAGAGTGACTAGAGCCGTTGGATAAAGATAGGGGCATGGATGGCATAAAAACATAGATTCCCTCGCGAAGAGAACGTGAACGAAGAGAGTCAGTGTCGGTATTGGATCCTTTCCGAAAGTCACATTAAATATTTATTATTGGCCGACCGTGGTCTGAATCTGACAGGATTTGGCCTTCACTTTTGTTTTGGTTTTTACGGACCGGATTTTTTTTTTCACGTCTGTAATCTTTTACCATGATGTTTCTGAGCTGTACAGTACAGGTGAGTATAGAGGATTGCCATAAAATTTTAACATGACCCAACTATCCAGCGTTAATGCATTGTTTAGTTTGACGGTATGAATTGTATAGAACTCTGTTAGTTATTTTTTTCCGATTTTAAATAGCAGATTATAATTATTGTGTACCAATCAAGGCCATTATACGTGTCCACAACTATAAGGCTCGATCAGGTTGAGGCGAATGTCTTTATGATTTAGTGTTAGGACCACTTGGGAGTTTTATAGGCTTGTAGGAGAAGCATCTCATCTTGCTTTAAGTCTTCATGCTAGAGAACAAGGTGGGAGTTGCACATAAATTGGGCTCCCACTTGCTGTCGTTCACCGGTATACATATTGAATAGCGACTGTGAGTTGGCAGCGTGTCTTGTCCGAGAGCAACGTGAATTGTCCGCTGAGGATGTGCGTATTTCTTTTAAGGTATTAAAACAACAATACTGTACCCTAAGCTGTGGAGAGTTGACTTTCTACCCTGCTTTGAAACATGTTCTACCCTCTCCCAAAACTTTGGGAGCTGACCGTATCTATCCTAACTATTTTTTTTTTCTTTAAGAGAGAAAATTACAAAACAGTGCTCCATCCGGAGTGGACCAACGAGGCTTTTGTTTTACGCTCTATGAAATCCATTCATATTTCGGGTCTGTCGTTGTCTGGGCTTTTGGGTTAGCCGACTAGAGAGTATAGATTAGTCACTAGTGGGACCTTTTAAGCCATAATTTGCTCATTTTAGGCCTGGAATGGCCCTGTTTTTACTCGATTTCAATTTCCCGAGATTTATCAAAAGCCCATGAGTTTTCCTAACCTCCCAGGGTGCACTTCTGAAAGAGGTGTGCATGGAGACACAGTTGGCCGAAGAAGTTGAACCACCGGATCAGAATTTGGCCCACTCAGCCCAGAAAATCTAAAACCCGGATCATTGCTTGTTCGGGCTAGCCACATCTTTGGACAATCCCAAGTTTTTGGTCAGCGACTCCAAGGACCTTACCCAAATTCAGCTAATGTCTCCCAGGTGGTTTAGACACTTTAAGCAGAGCACTTGAGCTTGAGGATAGCATAATTCAGATCACAAAATAGAGGTAGCTCATCCCAACCTTCCCCCTCCTTTTCATTTGGTAAGAGGGGTTCATTGAGAATGATAGACTTAATAGCTATGAGTGCTGTCTGAATTGCCAAAAAATGTCATACACAGCTGGAAGTCTAGGCCAGCCCTAACGTTTCTGATTCTTTAACAGAAACATCAAGTAAAGGAATATGATGTCCTGGTTTCGAAGGAGAACTGCCCAGAGTCCGTCCGATTAGTCTTAAGCTTTTTTTCTTGGTCTTGTACTCGTTAATACAGAAGTACTAGGTAGATGAGACAAAGCCCAGCCACCAATAAGCAACAAAGATGTCCTGTTCCAAAGCTAAAGATAAACCATACCACCATCTATGACAAAATTGTTTCTCCTATATGAAGTAATAACTAAAGTTTCAAAACCTTTGTTCATAGACAAGCAAAAGCAGGAAATACCTTCTCAACAATTACAGAGCACTATTTTCTGGGTACCTACCTCCTCCATGAAGAACAGTGTTGGGACAGAAACCCCATCTTGGAGAGAAAGTACTGCTGCTACTATCCGTTGACAGTGAAATAGAGAGGTTGGTGTTTGCGCTTGGATCATTCCCGGTACTAGTATTTGAATGTTGAGAAGGCTCCACAAGCTTTCTTGAACGCTGACGGCCTCGTTGCATGTGCCTCTCACAGTACTTTTTGAGTGGAGCAGCATCCTTGCTACACCTCCATTTCTTTCCATCCGTTCTTCTACATCTCCCAGGCTCTGGATCGGAATCCATTCTACTTCTATAGTCCCAAGACAAGGTGCTAGATCCCAAAACTTTGGGCAAGAACATATAAAGGAAACAAACGCCTAATCAAATATCATGTTACGAATCGAAGAAGATCAGAGATAATAAGAACGTAAGCTTGAGTAGGCTCGTGTAGAATGTCATGATCAATGAGACTGATGGGAGAAGATTTCGGGTAACTTACAGCTTGGGTAGCCAGGAGGCACCTCATCACTTAGGCCACCAAGAGAGCTAGCAACAGTTTTCCATAAAGGGAAGACGAGATGATACGGCACGGGAAGCCCAGCTTCCATGTATTTGTATATTAGTGCTTGAAGTTGTAACTCCTGCAGCTGAATAATGGTGAATCCTGACGACTTTGTGCCATGACCAGACCCTCGTCCAAGCTCAAGATTTAGCCCAACAGGAGGTGACCACCCATCTCCTACAGTTGATCCGTTCATGCTCATGTCCCAAGGATTAACCCAATTAATAGGTCCAATCCCTACAAGCAAGACAGAAGAAAAATGAGGATTGGAACTGTCGTTATTAGCTCAGAGCAACAGAATAATTGAATTTGAAAGAGAATGCGTACCAGAATTTGCAAAACGGGCAACCTTGGAAGGTGAGGTTCGAGAGTCCATAATAAGCTATGCGCATCGAGATTCGAGATGGTTAATAAAACAGAGCCAGAAAAAGCAGGCAGGTCTCTGAAGTATAAGACCACAAGTCCAAAACCCTCTGCAACGACAGCGGCAATAGATCCCGATTTCCCAATCGGAGATTAGAACAGCCCTATTGGTGTCCGTAGAAAAGCCGAACGGGTACTATACTCACCGCATTCAGAGAGAGACAGAGACAGAGATAAGGTTGAGGTGACAGTGGCGAGTCTGCAGGTCTTCTGAGACTGTCAGACTACGCAGCAGTTAAGCACGGTGTCAGGCCAAGGCATGTTGATCAGGACCCATATTATATAGATGATGCCATTGTGTGATGACAAATGGGACTGTCTGGGCCTCGCTTTCCGGTCTCCTCGCTGTAGATTAATGTAAAGGGAACGCATTCGTTACCCAAAAACATGTATACTTTTTTGAAGCGCATCCGCCAATCCGAATCTCGCAGCGTACTTTTTTTTTGTTTCTTCTAAGCGTGAGCCACAGTGTTGAATCTTATTCCTGAATTGATATCCCCCTTGCATTTTGGCCATATCAGTAAATAAAGCCCCGAACTTGGAGTCCTTCAAACTGTTTCATGAAAATATATTGTTATTGGTGATGTTTACACTTCCATGATTCCATCCATATTAAATCCACTGGAACTTAGCATCAAGGAGGGGAGGGGTGTAGAGAGACCACGTTGATCTGGGAGTAATTAATGGAGGAGGGAGCTACATTGGTGGTCTTACCCACTTTTCTTCCCTGACACAAACTCCCTGCAATACATGCCAAATGAACGTGCAGAGGAGAACCTCCCCGCCCGCCCCCAGCACTCCAAAATTTAAGGATTTTTTTTTAAAAGAAGTTTAGACTTCCCATGTTTGGATGTATGATAAAATTTCTAGCAATTACTTTTTCTCATATTTCAACAACATTTGATAAATTTCAAGATATGTCATATAACTTCTAACTATTTTTTACAAACTTTATAGTATCCCTACAAAATTTATGATATTGTGGTTTGTCCCTGAAAATTCACATTGTGGCTTATATCCCCTAAGGCAAAACAAGTTGTTGTTCAATGGGCGAGATCAATTCATCTCTTTCTATAACTTTTTACAAACTTCAATAAAAATTAAATATCTCTACAAATTCTCACCAACCTTTACGCAAAAACCCATAAAACTTCAATCTACATAAAAATTTACAATTCTGTAAAAATCTTAAAAATCTTTACAAAATAAACATCCTCGTTAACATTGAAATTATGGATCTTGAAACCAAATTCGTCCCAAGCATAAGCATGTAATTTAAAATTGGCTTAATATACCTGCTAGTAGGGCTGCACAATCTCGGTGTAGGTGCCGGTTTTGAAATAATGGTCACCTACACCTACACCGTTAAGTGCAAAAATCGGCCCTTAGCGGTGGCGATTTAGCGGTGACGGTTTCCGGTTATCCTACATTCATATTAGACCATTTTTAGCATTTTACGCACTTTGTCCAATGTATTTTTTTCTTTTGGTCCATTAATCACATATCAATAAAATCTAAACTAATGAAATCTAAATTTCAAAATCAATAAAATTAATGGACCAACATAAGAGAAAGAACTGCTTCGATTTATGCTATGGAAATCATAAACATACACTATTCATATGCTGTGAATTCTATTAAACAGAGATCCAGAAACACACAAAAAAGGAAAAGTAGGCTCATTTAAAGCAAATTGGTATCGAGAAGGTGACGAGCAATCAACACATTTTAGTCAACAAGATAAAAAGAGCTCAATCTACTGTCACCATAAGGCTTAATTGTCTCTGTCTAATTTACAACAAAGCAATTGTCAAATTATGCAACTAAATCTCGGATAAAGTCCAATACAAACTCAATACTTCTAAAATAATCTTTTTATACCATATTTTCAAGTCACTGATAATGAAGTAATGACAAAAATGATTAGCAGCCGATACCTAGACAATGTTGCATTAATTGGAATCAGCAAGTTCCACTTAATTTCTCTTTGGGTGCAGGTAATATAAAAATTTCATTCATAAATGGAGAGGCTAAGTATAGACCTAAGTTTACAGACAACATAGTAAAGAACCACTAGAGAATTACAACCAAACATACAGCAGAACCAACAAAATGAGAAGTGGCAGTGCGAAACACATAAAGAAGCCATTTATACAAAGACCGTAGAAAAGGCCAAAGGTCATTAGCAACAATAGGAAAAAACAGTAAACTCTAACACTAGACTTTCCAATACAGCACCAGTCTACAAGAAATTGCAACATGTGCTTGACAATAATCTATCGATTAATAAATCCTAGAGCTATGCACTTTGACAGCAAATCTATCGATTAATAGCAAGGAGAATGTAACTAAACCATCCAAGTTAGAACAGTATAAAAAAACCACACAAACGGCAAAGCACGTAATGATACCAGTAAACGGTACAGTAGACAATGAGGGGCAAAATTCAACTTACAAAACACTAAGAAACCCATCATAAGAAATGAATCCACAACCAAAAACAATCCAGCACACCAACATCCAAGTTTACACTCTATTATCCAATTAGAAACCCACTAATTCGACACATATATCAGAATTATAACACAAAGAGTAAGAAAATTGACCGCATTGCGAAGCTTCTGGATCAGGGCCATTGGCTTCCGCTTTAGTCCCCTCTGAAACCTATAACAACATATAAATCAGACTCGTCTGCCACCGAAAAACCAAAAAAAAAAAAAAGACATCAGCTCCTTAGGAAAATTTGAAGAGCAACGAAAAAACAAAACGCAAATACAAGAGATAAAAACCTTGCATCAAACCCATGGAATTCAACCGGGAAAAGGGAAAAAACAAGAGAGGGGAAGTAAGGAGAGAGAGAGAGAGGGGGCATGGCCACGGGGATGTCGGGAAAATAGAAATTGGGGGAGGGAGTGACTATCGAAGAAAATAGGGTTGTGTGTAAGGAAACGACGTGGTTTTGTAGGAAAATTTTTAAAAAAATAAAAAAAAAAATCTCGGTTTCCCAGGACTCGAGATTATCCCCTAATTTTTGTAAAAAGTACAAATCGACACCGATACCGACACCGATAAAGCCGAGTACCGACAATTCGATTCCGGTACCACCGAAAAATTCCGGTGGCCTACTTGCCAGTATGAGGAAAGGCCTCGTTTGAAATTGTCGCGACAAAAAGAGCTTTTATCGATAAAGCATTTGCTTGTAAAAGCTTTATTAAGAATGTGTTTAGCTGTTTGGCAATTATGCATCGGCATGGAGAAAGATGGCGTCGCCCGGGTTCGAACCGGAGACCTTCAGTGTGTTAGACTGACGTGATAACCAACTACACCACGACACCTAGACGGACTTTGGGAAAAATAACTTTAATGTACATCACGAGAAGGCGGTTTAGCGATCACTCAAGATTTGTACTTCTTCCGAGTTTTAACACGACCACCACGTGAAAGCGGCCTTTTTGGCTTTGACTTCTGTGTTTCTTCTCTCCTATAAATCGCTTCCATTTTGAAGCAATTCAGACGAAAGTCACGAAACCCATAAAATTGCAGAACTAGATTTCCCCAGTGTAATCTTCAAACGGTATTTATTTCTGTTCGTCGTATTTAGCTATTTTCCTCTAATTTTTAAGTAACCCAATCTTCTTGTTGTTTCTCATGTCTCGGGGTTTACTTGCATCTTTCACACAGTTTCGTATATTTTTCTTCTACCAAATCACTTTATGTAAGTGGTCCTTTTATGTCCTAAAAGCCTTACGCTTTTGAAGATTTTTGAGCATATTAGCCCTTCGATGAGATTAATGGAAACAAACCAATAAGTAATATCTACCTCCAACCTTTCACTACTATGAAAATAATTCTGAAAACACATAAATTGTGCATGAATATTGTTATCAGGCCACATACTTGTGTTGTGTTTTACTGCATATGTTGAATTTTTTATTATTCAGGGAATATGATCCCTTGGCTGAATTTTTTGTGAGCACTCATATAGCTGAATTTGATACTTATAGTTATAGCCCTTCTCTTTTTGTGCATAAGAAATAGAGTCGTTTTTTCAGTTTGGAATTGTGAGATGGCAAAACAAGCGAATACCCTTTTCCTTGAAGAATGGCTGAGAAGCATCAGTGGCAGTAGCAGCAACATCACCTCCACATCCTCCTCTTCCTCATCAGCCCGATCTATTATTCAAGCTTGGTCTGACCTTAGAGATTCTCTTCAACACCAATCATTTGGTCCCCATCACCTCCAGTCTTTGAAAACCCTCCTTAACTCGCAAAATTCTCTTCATGTTGCTGACCCACAAGCAAAGATTATCCTCTCCATTATTTCCTCTCCAAGCCTTTCTCTTCCGCATGAAGCATATCCTCTCTTTCTCAGGCTTCTTTATTTCTGGGTCAGGAAATCCTTTAAACCCTCTTTGGCTCTCATTAATTCTGCTGTGGATGTCGTCTCTCACCTTTTCAACACTCAATTTGATTCTAGGAAGAGTCCTTTCTTCTTCGCTGAAGGTGTTCTCCTTCTGGGTGCATTATCTTTTGTGCCTTCTCTATCTGAAGGCTCTAAAGGAGTCTTCTTGGAATTGCTCTGTAGGCTGTTGGAAGAGAGTTACCAATTGATTGGCACTTCCGAAGATCTTATTCCAGATGTTCTTGCAGGGATTGGGTATGCTTTATCCTCTTCTGTGGATGGTTATTATGTTAGAGTTTTGGATTCTCTATTGGGAATTTGGGGAAAAGAAGGCGGGCCTCGTGGTAGTGTTTCTCATGGACTCATGATTCTGCATTTGATTGAATGGGTGATGTCTGGTTTGATCAATTTTCATTCTTTTGAGAAAATTAATGTTTTTGGACATGAGACGTTAGAGAATTCGAAGGCAACCTATGTTCCATTTGTGATTGTGATGGCTGCAGCTGGAGTGCTGAGGGCTCTAAATAGATCCACAATGAGTGGTCTGGGACTAGAGTCCGTTTCCAGACTAAGGGTTTCTGCAGAGGATCGGATAGAATCTGTAGCAATAAAATTATTTCCTAGAGGTGGCGTTACTAATGGAGATAATGATCTCGGAGACAGTATCCTACTACAATGTGTTTCATTAGCACTTGCTCGAAGTGGCTTGGTTTCTTCCCGTGCCCCTTTGCCTCTATGCCTTGCGTTTGCTTTGTTGACTGAAATTTTTCCCTTGCGACGTTTATACGATAAATTACTTGACTTCCCACGTGGCAATCCAGTTAGATTGGGGCATGATGAGGTCCAAAGACATTTGGAAAGTGTTCCTTTTAAGGAAGCAGGGTCCATAACTGGTGTTTTCTGCAATCTGTATGCTTCGGTAGATGTAGAAAGCAAATGTGTGGTGGAGAAACTTATATGGGATTACTGTCAAGATATCTACTTGGGGCACCGGCAGGTAGCATTGTTACTCCGAGGTAAAAAGGATGAATTACTTAGGGATATGGAGAAAATTGCTGAATCTGCTTTCCTTATGGTTGTACTTTTTGCCTTGTCTGTCACAAAACAGAAGTTGAACACAAAGTTCAACCAGGAAATACAAAAGGACGTATCAGTATGCATATTAGTTTCATTTTCATGTCTAGAGTACTTCCGGCGCCTTCGTTTACCTGAGTATATGGATACAATTCGTGGGGTTGTTGCAAGTGTTCAGGAGAATGAGTCTGCCTGTGTCTCCTTTGTGGAATCTATGCCCTCTTACTTGGACTTGACAAATGGACCCGGTAAAGATTAGTTTCTATTTGAGCTGTAGTTTTTATCCCTCCCCAACCCCCCCCCCCCCAAAACAACAAAAAAATAGAAAAGAAAAGAAAATTATGAATAGACATTTGTTGTCCATACTAAGATTTGAATTATTGTCTTGTAGACTTAGGCTCACAAAAGATGGGATATCTGTGGTCCAACGATGATGTGCAAACTGCTCGCATATTGTTTTACCTACGTGTCATTGCAACTTGCATTGAACGCTTGCCTTGCTTTGTACTTGGGAAGATGGTTGCTCCAACTATGTTCTTGTATCCTTGAACTGAATATCACAGATATATGTGAACCTGAATTTCCAATATATCACAGTGAATATTTAGTTCCTTATCAAATGCAATTAGATATATGGGACACCCAAATGGAAAAGTAGCTAGAGCCTCACATTCCATGTTTGCAGCATTCATATCTTCGGGGAAGGATTCTGATCTGGGTGAAAGAGTATCATTAAAGGAGCAGCTTGTTTTCTATTACATGCAGAGATCTTTATCGGTATCAAATCCTATTCAAAGCCATATCATGAGTTTGTCATCAAACATTGGGTAATAATGTTGATGTAATGTAGGGATATCCTGGCATCACTCCTTTTGAGGGCATGGCTTCAGGAGTTGCAACCTTGGTTAGAAATCTTCCAGCTGGAAGTCCAGCCATATTTTATTGTGTCCATAGTCTTGTTGAGAAAACCAACACACTTTGTAGTGACGCCTTCACTCAGGAGGCCGATATGCAGAACTGGCATGGAGAGTCAGAGCCTTGCAAGAAAATCCTAGACTTGCTTCTACGGCTTGTTTCCCTTGTTGATATACAGGTTGTTTTTTGTTCTTTTCATTTAAGTAATTTATTTCCTCCTTTTATTCGAGTGTTTATCTATACTTTGTCTCTGTTTCCCGTACGAATACTGGGTCACTTCTAGTTTGCTTCGTACCTAAAGTTAATCGTTATGGTCTTCTGTAGATGTCAGGGGATGATAGTTGCAATTGAATTTAAGCTGTATGTAAGAAACACTGAATTTCAGTTATTGAAAGTGCCTGAAATGGGGAATGTGGAAAATGATTTCCACTAGATTATCTGTTATCTCCAATGACTAAATTTATTTAATGTTATCCAGGTGCTACCAGACTTGATGAAGTTGTTGGCAAAGCTGGTCGTCCAGTTACCTAAAGAGAGCCAGTCTATGGTTCTTAATGAGTTATATTCACAGGTTGCAGAATCTGATGATGTTACACGCAAGCCCACTTTAGTTTCATGGCTGCAGTCCCTGTCTTATCTTTGTGGTCAAGAAATAAGTAGAAGTTCCACCTCGGAAGGGGTGGGAAAAGTGAATATCAATTCTGCACGAAGTTCAGACTCATTAAGCCTGACTAGACTAAGTGCACGACTCTGAGACATTGAGATGCAGATATCGGATTACCCTTCTACTGTAGTGAGAAATCTTGTACCCTTATTATTTTTGTGCGGCTAGTTCTTGTTGCTGTATTTCAGTATGTTTTCAGGGGTGATATATAGGAATATGAACTTGCAAGAGTTATTTTCTTGTACACCTTGATAATGCAAATCAGTCACTTTCAGGTACAATATATCTGTACTTTCCCATTCAGCTCAACTCAGAGTTAATAAGTGATTGTCTATGTGAATGAATTGTATTTTTGGGCAATCCTCTAGAACAGGTTTGAACTTTGGGAATATTGATTCGGGATGGAAGTCATGGCTTATAGAGGAAATGTCTGAATAGGACCCTGCAGACTGTTTTTGCTTCCTGGGAAAGGACCAACACTTCAATTTTGTTATCTTGCAGTATTAGGATCAATCACAAGAGCTATTGTGCTTGTAGATGATAGGAAATGTTGGTCTGCCCTAGAAAAAGATTGATAGGAAATTTCAATGAAATCACCACTGACTCGCAAGCTGTATACAGTATTTTTACGTGTGTTGATGGTTTGATCGCAGGGGAAGGATGTTACTGTGAAAGCATGTTGGGCTCTGTGGCATCCAAATATGATTATTGAACTTAATGTGGCAACCTTAGAGTAGGCATTAAGTTTAATCTTACAAATGTACTTCGGAATATTGTAGGATTACCCTTTGAAAATATGTGGCTTGTGTGCTAGGATTTATTTCAGGCTCACTAGGTTAGGATATTACTCATATGATGGAGGGATTACATCATTCCACAAGTGCCGAGTGCATATTAAAGTTGATCTAAGTGCATTTTCTTCTCAAGCGGATATATCATGATCACCACAGTACAGGCTGTCTTTGGCCTCACACAACGTATCACATTTGTAAACTTTGTATACACTCAGAGCTAATTGCTAGGTTCAGTTAAGTATATAGAATATTTTGAGGTTGCACGTATAATTAAGTCATACGAATGCGTGTTTCATCTAGGCATGCGTCTTTGTTGAGGCATAGCAATTATTTTTTCTTGGTGGTATTATCAGTACATTAACATTTACACATTTGAGTCATGGAAGTTTCATTTGCTATTATGGGTATGGAACCTTAGAGAATGTGATGTGGAATCCGCCAACAGCTATCTATGAGACAGCCCTTCAAGAAGTGTTACCACATAGTGAATTCTGTGACTTTTTGGTTGAATTCATTTTTTTTTTTCTGAATCTTGGTTGAATTCCTTGATTATGGATACTAAGACCATGAGGGACCAGCGGGGAAGCTAGTTAAGCTGGTGCAAATGCAGTCTTTGTGGACATGGAGAGGCAGATATTTAGTTAGGCTTCACCTCGTTTAGTTTGAGAATTGTATTTTTTATTGAGTTCTTCCATTATGGAGAATTAGTTTCACATTTTCGGCTTAGAAAAGTGGGATCTAACAGTTGTACTATTTTTAGAGCTTTTTCTGTTCGTAATTCAATGTTCTATTTTGTTTTTAATAAAACTATGGGTGTTAGTTCCAGTATAAACCCAGTACAGTTCAGGAAAATGCTCAAGAACATCGGGGTAACCTCTAGTAAAGAACATAAAGACAGCCCACGAGCAAAATAGTGCGCTTCCTCGTTAACACCTTGGTGAACAAAAGTAAAATTACAAAGATCAAAACCAGCAGCTAATTGGACCATCTCAGCAATTCTAACACAGCACCTCCAATTCCTATGCTTTGTTTGAGGACTAGAGGTTTTGGGTAAAACTTGTTAACTCCCCTTTCAATTTCTTAAACAACCATCAACAGTTTTTTTTAGATAAATATTTTTTTTATATTCTTAAAAATTTAATGAATCGACAATAATATCTTCAATATATACAGAGTTAAAAGACATTATTTTCATTTTAATTTAAAATTTTGATAGAGGGTACAATGTCTAAAAAGTAGTAATTTAAAGTATAAGCGCAAAATTATGATAATTTGTGAGTAAAAAATATAATGTTTATTTTATTTTGTTTTGTTGTTAAATACTCTCTTTAACCTTCCTTTTCTAATTAATTTGATTATTTAAAAGTATCTCTCCTTTAACCTCACATCTTATTAGACCGACTAAAGAAAAAGTCTCACAACATTGTGTTATGTCGGATTCAATAAATGTTTAAATATATATTTTTATGTTTAAATATTTTTCTTAAAAGCGCGGAAAGTCACTTTATAGGCTTTTTCTCAATTGGAATACCGCCTTAATCTTCTCTGTCTTCTCAATTCTTCACCTTGATTAGAAATGTTTGGGTCTCAAAATGGTATATCAAAATATTTTAATCTAATAAAATAATTATTATTTTTATTAAATTATATTAAATATAAAATTCAATTAGAAAAAATCCTATCAACTTATTCTATCTATATTTTTTTTACATATACTTTTTCACAAACTTTAATACCGAATTAATTTTTTTTAATTTCAATAAAATCTACTCTTGCAGTCCTTATGAAATTGCAGCCCTTGCCTCTCTTGAAATTGCATATATGGCATCTGAAATGTAAAATTTTTTAACATGTCAAACATTAGCTAGTTAAGTCTAGGGCCAATTTGCAGTCCTTGCCTCTCTTGAAATTGCAGCATGCAATTTTGACTATTGAATTGTTCATAAATTTCTGCAAAATGAGAAGCAGCAGCATAATCACTATAAATAAATAAGAAGTGCAGTTCCATAGCAGATGAAATGGCAGCATATATATAATCTGTAAAGTTATGCCAAACTTATCTTCCATATTCATTTCCTCACGTTTTATAACTCCATCTTCATTAAGCAGCTTCCAGTCAAAAGGGAATTAGGTGCAACATTTGAACGTGAAATTTCACCTGAAATCTATTGAGTGATCAGAGATTCACGCAATAGATTGTATTAAACAAAGCTTTTCATGAGAGAGCTGACTCAAGATAACATAGACAAGTTGATTTAGATCATATATTATATGGATCAAATCAAGATGTTCAATCAATATTATTTGATCATGTGAGTTTACCTAATCCATATCTTTCACATGACCAAGCAATTTAATATTCTTCAGCACACCGTAAGGCTACTAAGAAAACTTAATTTTTTTCTCTCCTTCAAACTATATATGGATTTGTGACGTTTGTAAAAAAGACAAATTTTAAAAAATCAGAACAAAGGAGAATTTTTAGGTTAATTTCAAAGGAGAAGGACATATAAAAATGTAGAATTTTTGTTTAGATTAAAATTAAACTTTTTAAGTTTGTAATTTATATTAAAAAAATATATTTTTTAATTTCTATTAATAAATCCGGACCGCAAATCCCGTCCGCGGTCCGATTTTGTTCAGCCCTACGGTATCTTATAATTTGTTATTTACCCTAAAAAATATTAGTATTTGAACATCAAATTTTTGGTTAATAATTATGATTGGCTTAACTTAACTATGAATAATAATCTTTAATCTCATAAAATGATTATGTAAGTTGACAATATATTAAGGATTTAAACTTTAAGAAAGAATACACAACTGGTTTAGATCATCCTTTTTCCCTAATAAAGTCCTTTCATTGCTCACCAATTGTTTTATCTAATGCTAATTTCGCAAATTATCACACAATTGTTATGTAACGTAGAGATTTACTATAACTTGGGGTGAAAGAAACAAGTTTACAAAGAGCGTAAAAATCTGTGCACGCGTGAGATACCTGTTTAGACAAACAAAAAGAAACAGTGAGATACCTAGTTGGTTTGTAAAAATATTTTTAAAATATAAGTGTATTTAATAAAATTTATAAAATTTTATATACAAGCACTAATATTTTTTACACAATTTTCAACAATTTTTTACATAAACACTAAATACTTTTTTTTAAAAAAAATTATAACAAATCTTTAACAATTTTTTTATTAAATAATTATATCAAATCATCTCTCTACCCATTTTTTATAAACTATAATAAAAATTAAATTTTTTTTAATTTTTTTTAACAAATATCTATAAAATTCTAATCTACTAAAATATTTGTATCGAACTCTCACCGTATTATAGTGTTTGTTTACACACAAAATTTTACTAAAATTTTAATTTTTTCACATACTCATTCTCTCTCTTACTTTTTTCTCTTACTTTTTTTACTTTTTACCAACTTTTTCACTTTTACACTTACTTTTTTATTCTCTCTCCTTACTTTTTATCTAATTTTTTTACATTTTTATTAATTTTTTTCACTTTTTCATTCTCTCTCCTCACTTTTTCACAAACCTTAAAATTTTACTTACACAGACATTACGTTTTCGAGGCCTTTTGGTTTGGTGTTTTGTTTTTTCAAGGGTTATGTATCTGTCTATTTGGTGCTGGCTTTTACACGTGCACAAACAGCTCCACCTCCTCCGAACACAATGCTTCTACAGGTTTCTACGCCTCTCCACGCACTCTCCAGAAGGCTTTCCCTTTCCTCTTCCCTCACTCTGCTTCGCACTCCGCGGACTAGATCCCTCTCTTGCAAAATGTCGGCCGAGTCCGCCCCCCTTACTCACTCCATCACCCTCCCGATTCGACCTGGTGAACCCGTCCAGATCGTCGCCTCACCTGGCATCTCCGATTCCGAATTCAGGCGAGTTTTTTTCCCCCTCTTCTATAGAATTTTGCTTCTGTTATGATTATGCTAATTCCGACTTCGGCTCTGATCGTTGGGAAGGAGTTTTAGGTAAAAACTTGCTGTTCAGCAGAATATACGGGATAGTTTTTCCATGCAAGCAAACCGAGCTTTATATAACGTCGTTTAGGTTGTTACCCATTGGCATTGCTTTTATTGGATAGCTGTTTGGGAGAGAATACAGGGAATTCTGAGCGTGCACTTGGAATTTACGTCCATTTGAATCTCTGATAGAGAATGTGTCGTACCTATAAGCAAAAGTAAATTTGGACCCATTTTTTATTATAAGACAAATAAAATCACGTTTGTTAAAAATGTCAATTTGGCACATTCAAAAATGCGCTTTATCTACCCAAAATGACTTTTCAGAGGAGTTCTTGCAGATGGAACTTACTTTACAGTGGGCCCTTCTTGTTATCTACACGGTTCGTAATGTTGCAGGTCTGCTATTAATTCCTCCTTGTTCAAGCAATGGTTAAAGAACTTGCAAACTGAAACTGGAATTCTAGCTACCAGTGCCATGTCACTAAAACGTGTGCTTATACAGGTAACTATCTCGTACATACATAGACATAAAGATGTTACGGATGTATGTTCCTAATTATGTAGAGGAGATCTGTTGAATCATAATTTGAGATATGTTATTATTCCTTATGCTTTGGATACTCTACTAAGATACTGAATGGTCTCGCTATTTTTTTCGTATTAACTGTCGTAATGAGGATCGTGCACTGTATTTTATGATGTTTTCTTGTTGGTTGAAGGGAGTGGATATGTTTGGAGAGCGACTTGGGTTCCTCAAATTCAAAGCAGACATTTTTGATGAGGAAACAGGATACAAGGTATTTAAGAATCTTCATGCACTGCTTGTGAATCCAAATTCATCTAGATTCGTTTTGTTTAAGTTAAAATATGAAACCTCTAGAGGTACGCAACGAATGTGTCGAATCAATTCTTTTTAATGAATTACGGATATTCGATCTTATGGACTAGCCGGAAGGTTCCAAGTTGTAAACTTGGCTCTCCCAATAACTAAAAAAGCATATCATGCTATGAATCAAACTCGGGTTTGCTTCGCATCACCACCTGTGCTTTGCTTACTCCAGCTGTTCCAAGAATATCTGCTAGTCCAGATATTTAACTGTTTTGTTGCCTCTTCCTTTATGCTACCTTCCTTTTGATTCTGTCTGAACTAAAATGTGCTTAGGTTCCAGGTATTGTATTTGCTCGAGGGCCAGCTGTAGCCATACTGATCCTCTTAGAGTCAGAGGGCGAGACTTATGCTGTTCTTACACAACAGGTTAGCTCTTGTTTTTTGTTTTTTCCTTTACGTTTCCCCTTTGAAGTATTAGTATAAATTAGGCATTGATGAAATATGATGACCACACTGCTCCTTAATCCAGACCTTATTGGAAGTTCTTCTTTGTCGAAGGTTAGGGTCCCTATTGGGAGGCTTATTCTGGAATTGCCTGCTGGAATGTTGGATGACGACAAGGGTGATTTTGTTGGCACGGCAGCTCGGGAGGTCTCTCTCTCTCTCTCTCTCTCTCTCAGAATAAATACATTAGAATATACAAGTGTGTTCATATGCATCTATCTAACTACTTTTTCACGTGCACGTAATCTCTTACACCAGTTATCCATTTTGTTACCATTGACTTCTTTTTCAATCCCCTGTTGACTTGTTAGTAGGTATTTTGTGCATTTATTATTTGATCTTCTGATTACGACAGGTTGAGGAAGAGACTGGTATAAACTTAAATCTAGAAGACATGGTTGATCTCACGGCCTTGCTGGAACCATCAACAGGATGCAGAGTCTTCCCTTCTCCTGTACGTTGGGGTTGTTTTTCTGGTTTACTTATGCATGGTTTCACGTTTAGGTTCTAGGAATTAGTGCATTTACAAACCAGCAGTTTAACATTTACTACTTGGGTTAGGTAAGAATCGTCGAAAGTTGCATACTCAAAAGAAAATAGGTGTCATTCAAGGTTGAGACTATCAGGTATATATATACTAATGCAAATGAATTATTTTATTAGTGTTCCAAGATCAAAAGTCCAGGTGTCATTGTGTAAGAGAAATAGTGAGCTAAGAGAAGTTGAATCTAGAAATTAATACCTAGGAGGTCATCTGATTGGTGATAAAAGGTCTGATATGAGTTCAGAACTAGTTGAATGGGGATAGTGCATTCATTCGTCAAGGAAAATCATGCAAGTGCATCATGAATAGCTTGTGAGTTTCTGAGCCAAGAAATGAATACCATACATGATTACGAAAAGCATTAGGAGCATGTGGTTCCAGGTAAATATCATCTGCAGTGAAGCTGATTCCATTTGAAACATTTAAAATATTCATGTATGGTTTTCAATTGGTTGAGATCAGTTGGAAACTGTTTGTTATATTGGTTCCGACTTCTGTACAAAAGAAAGGTAGTGTGGAGTAGGTGTATTCATTCAAACATCTCCATCCTTGTTTTTTTCCTTCTGTAGTTCAGTTTGTCATTTCCCCTTTCTTTGCCATGGCTAGGGAGGGTGCGATGAAGAAATTAGCCTCTTTCTATACAGAAGGTGCGTGGATAAACAAATCATATTGCAACTTCAAGGAAGACAAGCAGGTCTTCGTGAACACGGTGAGCTAATTGCGGTCCGTGTTGTTCCCTATAAAAATCTCTGGCGAATGACAGCCGATTCAAAGGTTCTAATGGCCATTGCTCTCTATGAAATGGCCAAGAGGGAAGGGTTACTCCCTTAATTTGTCGAATTTTTTGGGCACGAGGCGTCATGTTGGGTTGGATAACTCACTAACGTCAGATTTATGGACTGATGGACACAATTCCTCCTAAATTCTGTATGCGTTCGCTTTGCTGTATGAAATTACAGGTACCACCTGATATAGATATCGGTTCTTTTGTCAAAATGGTCATCCAAACAGTATTTACTGAATGGCTATATCAAATGGAAAATGGAATGTGCACAATCCTGCCTACAATTTTTAAGTTGGGGGTCATTAAATGAAGAGATTTGCAACATTTTGACAGATGGCTTGTAATTGCTGCAGATAGTTCTAACATTGAACTGAAATATCGATGGAACTAACTGGTTCATCTTTGAGGCGTTTTTTATACGTTTTGGTTGAGATAACAACAGCTTAGGCAGATGTTACTGCATTGGAGCCCAGACATGTACACGTACCCTAAAAACTAGGGGTGAAAACAGACCCCTCGGTTCGGTTTTCAGCCCCCACCGAGAACCGAACCGAAGGGGTCGGTTCTTGTAAACTCCCAACCGACGGTCGAACTACCGGCCGGTTCTCAACCGGCCGGGCCGACCAGGTTCGGTGGTCGGCCCGATTCGGTCGGCGTGAGAGAGAGGGAGGGGGTTGCTTGAGAGAGAGAGAGAGAGAGAGGACGACGTGGGAAGGGGAGGGAGAGACGATGAGCAGTGGGGGGGGGAGAGACGACATGGGAGTTGGGAGCAGTGGGGGAGGGAGAGAGAGAGAGGACGTGGGGGGGAGTGGAGACGATGTAATTTTTTTTGGGGGGGAGACGACGTAGGGGGAGCACGGATTTTTCTGGTCCAAGTGTATCTTGTTTTTACTACGAATTATTTTCCTTGGTTAACAATATTAGTAGTTTTGCCAATATTCGCGCGTTCTTTAATTTTCTTTCTCCCTCGTAGAGGAAATAAGATAAACCAATCCTGACTATACCCGCCTTACCCCCTAACATAGTTAGAGGCCTCCCATTAATTAAGAAGCAACCCGAGAAAAAGCTGGTTGATTCTCATCTCATAGTTAACCAGGAAAGACAGAGACCGATAACCATAACTGTGGCGCTACGTAAAGTTGTAAACATAATTTAAGTTATATATATATATATATAATGTGAAAATTATTAAAATGACATCGGTTTTGTTAAAAAATGGGCCGACTGCCGAACCGGGTTGGGCCCAAAATCGACCGGCCCAGTCGGTTTCGGGTCGATTTTGGCCAATTTTTGATCAGCTAGAGTAAGTACGGTCCGACTATCGGCGGAGCTTTGGCTCCGGTTATGTCACCGGTTCCAGAAAGCTGAGGTTCTTATCTTCTAGGAATCGGAATCGAAAGTGAATTTGGAGTTTTTTCGAAGGTGGAACCTGAAGCGGAAGTTTTCGTCGGTTAAATAGAAAATCGGTTTTGTCTGTTTTTTATTTATTTTTAACTATTATATTAAAACAATGCCATTCTATCTAAAATAGAACGTGGTTGTTTATTAGTTTTTTTTTTTAAAAAAAATATTTTTATATGTGGATGCCGTTTTGATCCACAGTATTTCGGAAAGCTCTAAGTCCCCCTCCCCCCTCTAAGCCTCTCCTTCGACATTCACTCTCAGCTCTCTCTCTCTCTCTCTCTCTATGTTCGATAACTTCGTATTCCATTACTCTCTCTCCGTGTGCTGAGCTCCGTCTTCTTCGGCGACACAACGGTCGACCTTCATCCTACGCTGCTTCTCTCTCTTTGTCTCTCATTCTCTGTCTCTCTATCACTGTGTGTGTGTCTCTCTCTAGTCTCTGTCGATCTCTCTCTGTCTTCAATTGGGTTTTGGCCGTTTCTTTTCTGATGAGCCTTAGGTCGATTAGGAAAAAGTTCGGCTAGTAGGTTTATAGATGAAACATGCTATTCTATTAAGTTATTGTTACTTATAAAAAAGGGTTAAATACACTTTGCTCCCTCATCTTTGGGGTCATTTACACTTTGCATCCCGATATATTATTTTTGACACATTGACCCCCTTAACTTTCACATTTTTTCAATTTGGACCTGTACCCAAATTAGCCGTCAACTTATACGGATTATGTTAAAACATGAGGTGCAATGTGTTAATGCCCCCAAAGATAAGGGGACAATATGTACATACCTCCAAAGATAAGGGGTAATGTACAAATATTTTGACATAATCTGTCTAAATTGACGGGCAATTTGGGTACGAGGCTATTTTGGGTACGGGGTCCAAATTGAAAAAATATGGAAGTTAAGGGGTCCAATGTGTCAAAAATAATACATCAGCGTGCAAAGTGTAAATGACCCCAAAAATGAGGGGGGCAAAGTGTATTTAATCAAAACAAAATTATTGTCTTGATAATTCATGTATCTTTCAACCTGTGTTTATTTTCATTTCGTCATGAATACTTAGGTCTTAGAAAGTACTGTTGAGTACCTGTTTTTGTAAGAGAAAATTGTGCACATGTAGAAGTGACATTCCAAGTTGTTTATTTGTTTAATTTTTTGGTTTCTGATTTCTCAATGATTTGTTTTTGTGCTATGAGATTTGCGCTGCCTTGCTACTACGAGTATACGGTAGTTTATGAAATCTTGGGTGTGCATGTTCTTTGATGTCTTGAGTATTATGTTTATCCAGATGGAGTGCAATAACTTGTTCTTATTAAATCTTGATTGTTGTTTTGCTGGTTATACGGAAGGAAATTTTAGATTAGATGTTTGCTAACTTTGCTTGCTTGAAAGAATAATGGGAATCTATATGTTTGATATATGTATATGCTATATGTGCATTCAAGTCTATATATGTTTGCTGAAAGAATAAAGAATAATAGATTGGATGTGGTGCAAGTGTAATGTAAAATTTTAATTTTTATTTGTATATTTGTGTTCATTTATATAATTGAGATATTTGTAAAGAATTGAGAAATGTTTAAATTATTTTACATTTAATTCGTGACGGAGGGACTAAAGTCAGAATCTTAAAATGTAAGGGTTAATTTGATAAGTTTTAAAATTTAACAACTTATTTAATTTTTTAGATTTAAGAAATCAAGTTGTATTTTAGCACAAATTTTTTAATATAAGAAAGAAAGGGAGGTCGTCAAGAACCAAACAGGATGGCGGTGGCACAACAGCAAAGTGAACGACATAGGTGAAGGCCGAATGAAAACTATGTCTGTAAAATCGAAAATTCGGTATGATTTTTTAATCAGAATCTGGTCGGACCGAATTTTTTATTGTACATAAATAACAGGACAAAATCAGACCACTTATAAGTGGTTTGATTTGGTCCGGTCTAATGCGATCCAGACCACTTGAGTGGTTCGGACCGGTTTTATTTTTTTTTTCTTTTAATTTTTTAGGTTAATTTCGAAGGGAAAAAGACATGTCAAAATATAGTTTTAATTTAGGTTAAAACCTAAAATTTTAAGTTTGTAATTTGTATTAAAAAATATATAAAAAAATATTTTTTATTTATATTAATAAATGTGGTCCGGTCAAGACCGTACCGTACCGCAAATTCAGTCTAATTTTATGGTCTGATCCGATCTGCTGTCCGGTTTTGTTCAGCCTAATGAAAACTATTTTTTTTTCTAAATGAAAACTGCTTTTGAAAGCGATTGTCAAACGCTATGTCATGAAATCCTGGAAACAAACACACCTCACGCCGAGCTGGGCAATTGAAGAACACGTACTCACTCTTAAGAAATTTTTGCAGCATGCGAAGGTTTGTGCTATCACCCTGCATATCTAGGAACCAAAACAAGCAGGCTCACATGTTATAGCCTAAGTGGACTGCTGACAATAGATGTTTTGGTTTCATAATTTCATTACTTTGCACCGTCTTGCTAGACAGATTTTGTACAGCGACTTCCTTCGGTGAATGAATTCCTAGATGTTACTTAGGGAAAAATAATAATAATAATAACGACCATAAGATCAAATATTTGACCAAGTGCAAACAAAACCTTTGCCATATTCTGAAAAGCATGCAGAGTAAACAAGTTCAGCAGCTTGCTTTCATAACGGGGTGAATTTTACATAACTGTAACTTCTTTTTTTAAATCAACACTACGATCACCTTTATAAGAAGATACAAAAAGCAAACTATGGGAGTCAGTCCCAACATAGACTCAACAGAGGTCCGGAAAATGCTCATAAACATTGAGGTGGCCTCCAGACATAATCTTAGAGGCAGCCCATCGAGCAAGTAAGTGCACTTCCTCATTAGCACCACGATAAACAAACAAAAAAGAACAAGAATAAAAAAACAGACACCATCCTAACAATATCCCCTATACGTCCATAACATCTCCAAAACTATAACTTAGATGTAATGCAATCTTTGTTTCATACTACATTGTTTTATTGTGCTTCATGTTTTCAACTGTCCAACTACAACTTATTTGATCATACAATATCATGTTAACTAGAATCTCTTCAAAATGACTGAGTTCGCCTACCATATTAAGTATGCATCCATTTTAGACAGAACATCAAACCTTGCTGGTGACAAAATCTCTGTCACTTGATTCCCATATGGTGGTTCCATCACAAGTGCAAAGCTTTTTGTAGTTCTCGCCAACACCAGCACTTCTAGCAATTACCGCAGCTGTCACACCTAGATCTGATTTATCTTCTGTTCCATATATCACTATAGATCGCCCAATGAGATCAGCAATCCTCAGCTTCTCTTTGAGGCCCGAAAAGAAGGCCTCACCTTTCTCATCAACATCTAATGTTCCCAGGTCGCCAAGTGGCTGAAAAACATAACTTCAATTAGAGTTCTGATTATAAAGAGAGATTTATTGTCACAACTAAATAGGTGTTTGGCTTTATTGTATTTCGTTAGTAGAGTATATTGAAGTTCCTCTATTCTGTACAATGGGATCAGGGATTTACTTTGTATTGTCCTCAAAAGTTGCAGATTCTCTCTCTTGGACGGCCATTTCTGACAGGAAGTTCCCAAATACAACTTACCCAATATATATAAAAAAAAAGAGCCAATCAATTCTACAATTGCTTGCCTTTCATAGTGTCTCGTTTAGGGGAAGCTGTCACATGACCCTTAAATCAATCGTGTAAACCTAAATTATATACCAACACCTCTTCACCACTATAATGTTCCCCACAAATAAAGTGGGTAGCAATTTAAATTTTGCTGATCCTAGGAAACAACATCAGAATCCAGGACATTTAGGTATAGATTAGTATTGCCATACATTGGTAAATCTACCATGACTCAAAAAGCTTTATTTAATAACATTACATTTCTATTTTCTATCTAAGAAAGAGGACACTTGCATAGATTTATGATTATTCAATAAAGCAGACATAAAATACTTAAAAGAGAGGTTCAAAGAAAATACAGATGGAATGCATTCACTACTATTACTTTCTCTCAAACTGCATATAACTATTTTGATCAAACATTAGATTGATTATTTCACAATGCAAATGTTATATGTCTAAAAAATTGGTTAACTAACATAAACACAAAGATCATAGTTAAACCAAAATCACTCACAGAGAGACATAAGATATTTTTCTAGGCCATAGCAATATGCTCAATTACAGCAATATTCACTAAGTGGTCGATAAAGATATACTACAACTTCCTACCACTTGATTATGGATCAAAAATTCTATAACATAAAATGGGAAGAACTACTACATCAGGATAGGGAAAATAGAAAAGAAAAAGAAGTAGAATAGAGGATAACCTTTGCTGCATTCTCCCCGTCTATCAGATTAAACACTTTTCCAGTGCTTGATGCACCTCTTGTAAGATCTCCAAATTCATTAATAGACCAACCATGCTTTCCCGGAGACAACCCACTAAAGCTGGCCTCAATCCTAGCCAATTCCATATTCACCTGAGCCAAGCGAGCCACACCAAAAACATCTGGACCTTTGAACTCCGCAACCACATGAGAAATTAAAAAATCTGTGGAGCAAGAGCAGACAGATATAACCTCAGGAACTTCAACGATTTCTTAAAAAACTAAAACTAAAACCTATCCCCAGGAAGCATCAATATACTCTCACTTGTTAAGTGCAAGTTAACGCTGCAATATAGGACAGCTAAAATTAGTACATTGGAAGTCTTGATAAGCGAACGATAAACCATTGCACAAGAAAGGGGGTAGGAGGGGGGGGGGGGAGGGGGGCTATTAATTGTGAAGTTAGTGTTTCGGATGAAAGATGAGAGGATTCCGTATGACATGCCTTTTCAATGGCAGTAACTCCAAATTTGAAAGCTTAAGAAAACAAGGTGTGCTTTCACAAGGGGTACAATGATTCACGGCATGCATTACATGTTCAGCTATATGATTAACAAAAAGAAGAAAGACACACCAAGTAGCAGTCTTCATGTCAATAAAAAAAAAGTATTTACACGGGGAAAAGAAAAGCTCAACTAGGATGGATCAGAAGAAGCAACCTTCAGGAACCCCTTGCCCAATTAATCGGGCTTTTCTACCCGTTTGCTCTAAAGCTTCAGTCATGGTTTTCACAGGTGTTGAACCAAGAATCCTCACCACTTGGTTGCTCAAGTCCACCTCAACATTTTTTACCCCTGAAAGGAACACCAGAAGAACAAAGAACCTATCAATTGACCTGTAAAAGGCAGGTAGAGAGAGAGAGAGAGAGAGAGAGAGAGAGAGAGAGAGAGAGAGAGAGAGGTAGGGAGATGAGCAATCTAGAAAAAAGGATAGGTCATATCACCTACCACTTACATTCTCTAGCTTATTCTTCACAGCGTTGACACAACCCTCACAGTTCATATCCACCATGTATTCTGTCTAATACCAAATTACAACGCAAGCTTAGGATTTCCAACATAACCACCCAACATGTATTCTAACATATACCAAACCTAGCAACTACCTTGAACATTTGATTCAACTGAGCAATCTTAACACTCATCAAAAAAGAAAAGGAACCAGTCTCAATTACCATCTCAATCCCCAATAATTCGCGAAATCAACATAAACGATATGACAAAATAACAACTACGGGATCTAAATGACAAGAAAAAAAAAGGAATCCGATTAATTGCAATTAGAACTTACCAGGATTTCAGGCAGGACAGTACCATTGCCCTGAGATGCAAAAGTTGAGCAATTAAAAAAATAAAATGACAACCCATTGATATCGCAGAAAAAGAAGAAATGGGTCGCAAAGAAGAGGCAACCTGAGAGGCGGCTTTGTTATCAGATGTTGGGGCGTCCATGAGGATGGCCGAGGGCGGCGCAGCGAAATTCCTGGCGAGCCCAACGCGAGTTGGGATTGGGTTTGGTGTGAAGGAGGAGAGGCTTTTGGATTTGTGGGACAGAGAAGAGGAAGACTGAGACGAAGAGAGAGAGGAGAAAACAAAGGCTGCAGGGAGAGCAGAGGCTGCAATGGCAGTGGTTGTTGTGGCCACTGTTCTCAGAAATGCCATTTTTTTTTATTCCCAGCGCCTTGTTCTAGTTGATTCTCTTGGACTACCTGTTTTTGTTAGTCGGCTATCCGCTGTCTTTTTTTTATGTTTTTTCTTCAGCTATCCGGTTCCGGTGTCACTTGTCTCTTGTCTGGATGTATTTTTAGGCCCTTTACGTTTTTCTACCTAAAGTTCCACACACGTAATAGGTAGGTTATATACATGTCTAGCCCTGTCCTCTCCTCATTACACTACATAATTTAAACAACAAATGATAAAAGATTTGGGCGATGTTCGGTTTGAAGTCATATTCGGCGAAAAACAGAAAAAATAGAGGATTCGGACGGCAGTTTCCTTTTTTGCCCTGAAAAAATTAATATTGAATGTCTAAAACACCCTCCATCACAACCTAAAAATTAAAAACTACGAAGGGCAAATTTGGAATTTTAAAAAACCACCTGCAGCCGGACTGCCTTTCGCCTGACATGTCGCCCTCCTTTTTTGCTTTTCGCCCACCTTTTTTTTCGCCTGACATGTCGGTTTGAAGTTCAAGTCATGCTTTTGTCGGTTTGAAGAAAAAAAGTCGCCCTCCTTTACTGTCGGATTGAGTATTATTTTGTTTTTTCTTTAAATTTTTATTAAAAATATTATTATTTTAATAAAAATATTAATAAATTCGAAAAAAAAACAAAAAAACTATAAACATCATCATTCATTTTTTTACACCTCACCAACTTCTACACAAACACCAACACAACTTTAATATCACCTAAAAATTCACAAAATTCTCCAAATCCTACAAAAACCTTCAAAACGAACATCACCTTGATTTGCTGGCTTCTTTAGTCTAATTTTTTATTTATGTGAAATTCTTTCGGTGTGCTAATTATTTTTTTATTTTTTTCTAAGTCACGTTTCATATGAAACCGAAGCAAGTTATAATCAGGTTGAAAATAAACTAGCGGGATCCCAAAAGTGATTGAAGAAACCACTATATGCTCCATGTTAGGCAGTGAGAACGGTGGCTAGAAGCGATAAACAAAACTATTGAAACCTAGACAAGTTGTAGATACAACACAACAATAGACACAGCAAGCCCTAATGAATTTCGGTGTGCTAATTAAAATGTACATTGTAGTGCTTTTGTATCCCAGTTCTATCCATCTTACAGTGATAATTTGTTCTATTAATCACCTCATCTATTCAAGAAGCAGAGAGACAAGCCAAACTAATTGGCTTCTTCTCACTGGTTTCAAAATAACTTGGAAAATCATAGCCAGTTTAATGGATGCAATTGCTTAGGTTTCCTATCCGAGATGATCATTTGTCCGAGATAACAAAACAATTAACATTAAATTCAAAAGTTGCCTGTTTTTGTCAATTGTCGGAAAGGACAGGAAAAACTTGTGTGGGTATCTATGACTTTAGAAAGATCCTTTCATATTACAAGTAGAAATTTGAGAGTTTATGAATAGACCCCAAACGTTGCCTGTTGAGGCATTCCAAATTCATTTGGCCTTCTTAATGAAGCTAAACCCAAATATAGTGATCAGAGACGCAAGTCAACTTTTATACTTTATTCGATCCTAGCTCTCCCCCATGTATACTCTAGCGAGATGGTGAAGTAAAAAGGCAACCAGCAATATCTTTTAGTTCGTCTGCAGATATGGGGAGCAAAGAGTGTGTAGTGCTACCAATTGTGAAGGTTTTATTTCTTTTCAATACCATTTTCATATTTTAATCTCTGCCAGGCTCTGGTTGCATCGCTTGCTAAAGTAGAAGAAGGGAAGCAACAAAGCTTAAAAAATTCACATTGTTTATGTTGACAAACCAGAGGAAGGTGTTACCTTGCAGTCGGAATATTTGGATAGCTGGTATGAATCATTCTTGTCTCTATATGTTATATTATGAAACCACTAGGAAACTTTCCACGTGTTCATCTCCCCGACCTACATGCCAATGAAAGAGAACGATATCATTCACAAAGGGATTTATTGCGTTAAGTTCAGACCAACTTAATGCAAATGTGGTTTTGATACATGTGGCAAACATCTACGTTTAGCGGCCTTCAGCAAATAATACAAGCTGGTATAAAAAAGCGAAAATGAAAACAACGGGTTCATAAAGCAAAACCTATTCATCTACCTATTACCATCGATCAATAGGCGAACAGAGTGCCTCTGCATTCAGCAGTCCGACCACTTGGACAACATGTTGAGGAAATAGTCCGGTCCTCCGGCTGATGCCAAGGAAATGCATTGAAAAATGAGAGTCAAAGCTTCTCTATCAATATGGCCTTTCGACCTATTTTGGATTCCATGGAATTCTTTTTGGCCAGCTTATTAAAAATCTCAAAATGTACAGCGCACTGCCCCTAAAGTAATGCATCCCGGTCCTATCCAGCTCGTAGTCAAAATTCCTTGTAGCAATGTGCCATCATCTATCCAAGAAACAGAGATATTGCAACCCAAAATTCCTTGTATCCAGCTACTTCTAGCTTGTTCAAATTACGTCAGAAATATAATTACTGGTTTAACTTTAATTAAGAATAGATACAATTTCTCACGTTTCATGTTCAAAGGTGAACCATCAATAATTCGGTACTTTAAGAATCAGGACGGCTCGCTACCTAGTAGATCCGTTGTTTGATGAAACACGCAGGTGGCTCTTGGCTTTTGATTTTCAAGGTGCATGATGTCAACTCGTAGATGGTAACATAGAGTTTTTAGAATTATTATATATATATAGATGACCCTAGCTATTTGCATTGGACCGAAATCTACTTATACTGACGAAACATCAAGTGAAAAGACTTCTAACGCTTTAAAGTACTGCAAAGAGACATTTGTGGAGTATATAAATAGAAGCTCACCCATCAGCTGTCGATCGAACCCATAAAACTCGAATCTTACTTCCAGATACACAAGCCAATCTTCACACTTCGCCACGTTAGAAGTCCCACATTATTAGAAAAACTAGTCATTGTGCTCCTTAAAAGGTTGTGACATTCCTCACTCCTCAAGGCGTCTTTTGGAGTTGAGTTAGACCCACCTTTCACATATTGTGTAAATTCTAATATGGTATCAGAGGAGGTTCCTAGTTTGTGGTCCACCGTCACCCGTTTTCACGTGTTGGCTTGGATGTCCTCCCGCCACACGTGAGGAGGTGTGTTGGAAGTCCCACATTGTTAGAAAAACTAGTCAATGTGCTCCTTATAACGTTGTGACATCTCTCACTCCTCAAAGCGTCTTTTGGAGTTGAGTTAGGTCCATTTTTCACATATTGTTTAAATTCTAATAAGTCCCTCACTAATCTCCAGTGTAGGTACTCTCACGAGGGGGTGTAACAAGGAACTAGAATCGACTTTTAGTTCCTCTTCAGACATGGGGAGAAAGGAGTGTGGAGCGTTAGCAATTATGAAGATTATGTTTCTCTGCAACATCATTGCCATGTAGGATCCCAACGGTTGTATCCCTTATTATGGTAGATGAGAAGCAAAGCAGCTTACAAACCTACATTATTTATGTTGAAAAGCCGGAGGACAGTGTTTCCCTAGTGTCGGAATATTTGTCTGACTATTACGAATCATTCGTGCCACTTACAAAAGCAGGCTTGAATGAGCAACTGCGCATGGTTCATTCGTATCGAAATGTGGTCTCTGGATTTGCGGCAAGATTGACTCCTGATGAAGCCAAAGCGATGGAAGAGAAAGATGGCGTTTTGTCAGTTCGATCACAAAGAATATTGCCTTTGCACACAACTCATACTCCTAGCTTCTTGGGTTTGCACCAAGGTTTTGGAGTTTGGAAAGAATCGAACTTTGGTAAAGGCGTGATAATTGGAGTTCTTGACTCAGGGATTTGGCCCGACCATCCTTCGTTTAGTGATGAGGGAATGCCTTCTCCACCGGCTAAATGGAAAGGCAAATGTGAATTCAATGGGACGACATGCAATAACAAGATCATTGGTGCGAGAAATTTCCAACATTCTGTTAAAGATGTGGAAGCCTTACTGCCAGTTGATGAGATAGGCCACGGCACCCATCTGCATTGCAGTGAATGCCCCGAGTGCTATCAGGCACCTCAATGTCTTGCCCCCATGCAAGCGGCATTGCAGCCTTGCTCAAGAGCACCCACCCCGACTGGTCACCAGCTGCCATTAAATCTGCCGTGATGACCTCAGCAGATGAACTAAACCTCGAAGGGAAGCCCATTTTCAATGAAAAGCTTATTCCCGCAGACATCTTTGCTCTAGGTGCGGGCCATGTCAACCCGTCAAGAGCAAATGATCCTGGGCTTGTTTATGATGTCAAAACTAGAGATTACATCTCTTATTTATGTGGTTTGAACTACACAGACAGGCAGCTAGGAATCATTCTGCAACGTAAGTTTTACATGCTTGGAAGCAAATAGCTTGTCTGATACAGAGCTAAATTATCCTTCATTTTCTGTGGTTTTGGGCTCTAGTTCTCGGACATTTACAAGGCTAGTGACAAACGTTGGTGTGGCTAATTCAACTTATGCTCTGGAGGTTGTCGCACCCGAAGGAGTTGTTGTCAGTGTAAGGCCCAACAAGCTTACATTCACCGAGCTGAACCAGACGGCAAAGTACTCCGTGACATTTAGCCCATTAAGCGGTGGAATTGGTGGGAACGGTGGTGAGCTGACATTTGGTCAAGGATTCCTGAAATGGGTTTCTGACAAGCATATTGTTAGAAGCCCAATAGCAGTCGTATTTTCGGCGTAGATCCGTTGCTGTGAGATCTACATGTAGCAAATTAAAGTTTTCGTGAGGAAATGTTGGTAGGAGCTGGCTAGATCATAGAACTCATGTAACAATCTCGATCGGTTTCATTGTTCTTCACAAGATCTTTTTCTTTTGGATCCTAAAGTTTGTAACCTATCACGGGTAATCTTCAATACAGTGCATTCCTATTTTAGTAAAATAGTGTGATTCAGTCACTGTAGGTACGTGATGTTATACGCATACTTTGTTATCGCTGGTTTTTTTTTTGGCTTAGAACGACGAAAGAAAAGAGTATAAAACTCTTTTATTGGCAACTATTAGGAGAATTTTTTTGTCTGCGCTGGTGTACACGCTGTGGAGAGAAAGAAACTTAAGGCTTCATGGTGGTTCTAAGAGAAGATTGATACAGGTGCTGATGGAAGTCTCTAAGCTTGTCCAAGCTAAAATTTGCCTCCTCCAAAGCGTTCTTACCTCTGCTGCTAACCTGGACATTGCAGCAAAATGGGGCATTTCTAATATTGTGTCCTGACTCCTGGGCTAGTTAATTGTTTTCCTCTGTTGTTTGTTTATATACCGTTCCTTCTGTAGTGGCTCCTTTTGGTTGTTCTTTGTTGACCCTGGCTAGGTCTCTTGGCTGGTTTGTTTAGTCTTAGTTAGGGGTCGTTGCCCTGTTTGTCTTGGTTTTGCTACCTGTGTTGGGGTTTCTTCCCATGTATTTTTTCTTGACCTTTTTCTATATATCTTATTTGCTTACCCAAAAAAAAAAGGTTTAAAACACTGCTTTGATTGGCACTGTTTTCTTTTGGATACCAAACGATTTACCCAAATCACTAGTTTTTTTTAATCAAAACATCGGGACGAACTTCATTGATAAATATCAATTAAAACATTTACAGTGGGATCTGTCCTAACAAGCTAACTCGCTAATATCGAGGTAACCTCCACATAAAATATGAGAAGTAACCTAATGAGCAAGGTGGCGCACCACTATTTACAACGCGTTTTAAAAACTAAAAATTACAAGATTCAAAGGGACCTATTCGACTATAAATCTCCTCGATCCACCTAGTGATAGATGCTCGATTCCTCTCTTTGTAGATATCGCAGAAGAGATATGATTGCCCGCAGGGAATCCCCGGCCTCAACCATGACCTGCGGAACACCCCCTTGTAGAGCCTCGATGATTCCTAGTTGTGCTGTCTTATTTCCCCTTCTAGAGTACTTAAAATGGGGACTTCCTCAACTTTGCTCCACGACTACATATTGATACTTAACGTCCTACGTCTTAAATTTAATTTCGTTTAAAATTTGGATAAAAATATTATGGAATGTGTGCTTTATAAGCATGACCTAAACCCAAACACTAATTTAATTAGTCAATTCTAGAAATAGAGGCATGTTTTTAATTAAAATTTCAAATAAAAACCTACGAAATAATATTTTTAATATTTTTCTTTCTGTTTTTCCAATTGGAGGGTTTAATATGCGTGTTTAGCGCTATGTATACGCTGTTACTTGGTGGCCCAAGATTGCAATTGGATGTACTGTGAGGCAACTACGCAAAGATCCCAGATCTGCGGTCCAGTACTTTTAGCGAATTTACGGGCATGTTTTTTAATCAATTTTTTTAAAGAATTTTGTGAATATTATGAAAATTGAGATAAATTAGAATTTTGTTGAATTTTGAAAGAAAATAGTGAAAAGTAAAATTTTATGGAAATTGGTAAAAAAATTAAAAGATATATAATTTGAGTGAATTTTTTATATTTATTGTAATGAAAAGAGATGATTTGAAAGAGGGATCGAGACAGATGATTTTGAAATTTTTTATTTTATTTTTTTGACTAAAATATTGAGTTAATTATGTTTGTAAATTAGATTAATTTTGGAATGGAAGAAAAAAAGTAAAGGTCATTTTACTTGAGTTATATATAATTTCCAAACTAACCCGCTATATTGGGGTTTGAAACTATTTCATTGACTTTTATAGCGAATGAAACATCATTGGGGGAAAATAAATTGCATGCATGGCTTTTATGAACTAAGGTTAGGTTATATATCCCTTTGCATATCACAAGTGCTACCGCCTACCACGTACGCTTGGGGCGCATCAATGGTCGTGCCTACTCTTTGGGTCGAAATTACATATATACATATTGATCAATATTGATTAATTAAGCAAAGTGATTATGAAGGGTATTTGGATTTATATCCAAATTCGAAGAATGGAGAAAAAAAACCATTACTGATACAGAAGGGACGATATGAAAAGTCAGTGAAATCAATGTAAAATCAAACACAAACCGACTCACAAGAGGCAAGATGAAAAGGTCAATATATAGTCGATTACAGTGAGTAGCTGCTCAATGACTAAGCAATTTTAGTCTGTAAAGTCCCCCCCTAACGAGTAGTGTTAAAAGACCCCCTAAAACTAGCCTTTATTTTAAATACAAGAGTTTTAGGCTTCTCAAGAATCGTAAAAATTATTTTAGACAACAAAATTGTGACCCTTTGTTCTTATGCAAAGATATACTCAATTATGTATCAAAATTAAAAATGTCTTTGAGGACTTTAGGCCACGGATTCGTTTATATTAGGCCGCCCTTTGGTGGCGATTGGAAAGAACAGATTGCATATAAAGGAAAACCAGTCACATGTGAGAAGAAACTTTCAAACAAAGATACTCAGAAATCTGTCATCCCATGGACAGAGCTCCGAACCTTTGCAATGTTGAAGTAGCTGCAAGAAATAGTAGCATTCTAAGTTCTTCTACAAACATGGAGAAGAAAAGGTCTGGAGTGTTGACCAACGTTGCATCTCTCTTTACTCTGCTTTTTCTGTTCATGACCTTTCCAACTCATGAAGCAGAGACCTTCCGTCCACGTGAATTAAATGATGAGCAAAGCACCTTAAAGACCTACATTGTTCATGTCAAAAGCCCCGGGAGAAGAGTGTCCGACCAAATGGAAGATTTAGATAGTTTGTATCGATCACTGATGCCGGTTTCCAAGAACTTCATGAAGAATGAATCACAAATTGTTTACACCTATCGCAATGTGATTACCGGGTTTGCGGTGAGATTAACCGCGGAGGAAGCAAAAGCCATGGAGGAGAATAAATGGGTTTTGTTTGTCCGTCCAGATATGTCATTGAGTTTGCATACAACTCATAGCCCAAACTTCTTGGGGCTGCACCAAGGGGTAGGTTTTTGGAAGGAGTCAAATCTCGGAAAGGGTGTGATAATTGGGGTTTTGAACCGCGGGATATCGTCGGATCATCCTTCGTTCAGCGACAAGGGAGTGCCTCCTCCACCGGCGAAATGGAAAGGGAAGTGTGAATATGAAGGGGTTACCTGTAATAACAAGCTCATCGGTGCGAGAACTTTTCAAAACTCTCGGGGACACACAGTAGTCGTGGATTCCGTGCCACCACCGTACGAGGAAGGGCATGGGACACACGTTTCAAGCATAGCTGCGGGAAACTTTGTGAGTGGAGCCAATGTGCTTGGCAATGCCAAAGGCACAGCAGCTGGTGTGGCTCCTTTGGCTCACTTGGCGATATATAAAGTATGTTCAGTTGAGGGTTGCGCTGAGAGTGATATCCTTGCCGCTTTTGACGCAGCCCTTGATGATGGTGTGGATGTTATTTCTATCTCCCTCGGTGACCAGCCCGTTGAATCTTTCCTCAGCGACATAGTTGCAATCGGTGCATTCAGTGCAATTCAAAGGGGGATTTTCGTGAGCTCTTCGGCTGGGAACATCGGTCCGTTCAATCATACAGTACAAAATACAGCCCCATGGGTACCAACTGTGGGAGCAAGCACCACTGACAGACTTATTAAAGCCACAGCACGGCTTGGAATGGGAGAAGAATTTGACGGGGAATCCCTCTTTCAGCCTACCCATTTCAAGCCTACAATATTGCGGCCACTTGTTTATGCTGGCGCTATTGCATCATCTCCATTCTGCAGCCCGGGCACGTTGACAAAAGCCCATTTGAAAGGAGAGGTAGTCTTGTGTGAGGGGGGTGGAGAATTTGAAGGAATAACCAGGGGAGAACAAGTTAAAGAAGCGGGAGGGTCTGCAATGATTCTCATGAATGATGAACTTGACGGCTGCACTACCTTAGCTGAAGAACATCTTCTTCCTGCAACGTATGTGAGTCATGCTGCTGGGCTAAAAATCAAATCATACATAAATTCAGCCTCCCAACCAATGGCCACCATATTATTTAAAGGAACCAGCTAGAATGTCAACTCCAGGTCCAATAACGTCTGGTTTCAAAATCCCGGGGCTCGCTAAGTTGGAGCATCTAGAAGAAAAGTAAGAGACCATGGGAGCATGTGGCCCCGGGATTTTGAAACCAGACGTTATTGGACCTGGAGTTGACATTCTAGCTGCATGGTCACCATTCGGAAGCAACAGCAGTTTGAGCTCGAAATTTTTCATGTTTTCTGGCACCTCAGTGTCTTGCGCTAATCTTAGCGGCATAGGGGCTTTGCTCAAGAGCTCCCACTCAAACTGGTCACCTGCTGCCATTAAGTCCGCCATCATGACAACCGCTGATGTTTTAAACCTTGAAGGCAGAACTATTGTTGATCATAAAATGGCTCCCGCTAATATCTTTGCCACTGGAGCAGGCCACGTGAATCCATCAAAAGCTAATGATCCAGGCCTTGTGTATGACATCAAACCCAATGATTATATTCGTTATTTATGTGCCTTAAATTATACAGACACTGCAGTACAGGTGATAACTCGACGCACAGTGGAGTGCTCGGAAGTAAAAAGCATACCTGAAGCACAACTGAATTACCCTGCACTTTCAGTTGTCCTGGGTTATAGACGCCAGACATTCACACGGGCAGTGACAAATGTTGGCCAGCCCAATTCATCTTACTCAGTGAAGGTTGTTTGCCCAAAAGGAGTAAGTGTTAGTGTGAGCCCTGATAAGCTAATATTCACGAGTTGAACCAGAAGAAGACATACTCGGTGTCCGGTGACTCTTAGCCGAGCAGATAGCAGTCTGGATGCAGGGGAGGAGTTTGCCGTGGGATATTTGAAATGGGTTTCTGATTCTGGTAGGTATTCAGTTAGAAGCCCAATAGCTGTCATGTTTATCGGATTGGGTGCCTGAAGCCACACATACCAGGACAGGATGACAAAAGAACCCTTATGGAAATTGCGTACCTTTTGTAAGATTTCATTTAGAAACTATAAGTTTGGAACCCTTTTATTCTATGTCTCTTCATGTATCCTCCTGTGTATCCTCCTGTGTGTTCTTGTTATCAAAAAGTGGCAAATATATTTTAAGAGTTTTTATCACAGTGAGTTAATTTTAGCAAGACAATTGAACTGTTTCTTGACGGGATTTTCAAGTTATGCTGCTGCAAAAGGCAAATGCAGTGGAACACTCTTGCCATTTTACCCCATTTCGCATGCTAAAACTGGTTTTGGCACAGCCAAGATTACGGGAAAGCGATCCCTAAATGCCAGGGGTCGAAGCCTCAAGTAGCTAGGCCCCAAGACTGTAAAGTACTTTTCTGAAAGCCTCAAGGTAAAACAACTTAACTAATCTCGAACTTAGGTTGAGAGATTAGTTCTCTCGAGGGAAATCGATCCCTAAATGCCTTTGAAGACACATCAAAGATCAGTTTCACCACAACAGGAAAGAATGAAGAAACGATTCTGAAGTAGGATATCTGCCATAGCTGTGTATGGCATATCGACTTGGATCCAGTTTAGTTTTCAGGGAGGACACAATGTTTCCATAACACCAAACTTGTAATCCGGGAATTTAGTACCAGTCGATGCCATAAATCTTCAATCTTTAACCGAAGGTCATGACCAAGGAAATCCCATCATACTATCCCTTCCCCTTGAAGACGAGTAATGCACCCTACAGTTGGGTTAAGCAAACTACAAATTTCTGTAAGGTTGGAGTAAGAGATGGGCGCATGTAGATACACGCAAGCAGTGACAGTTTTTGTTGTTGTCAAGAGACCCTAGACCGTGTGCAGTCAAACATCTGTACCGTCTCATAACATCTTAGATTGCTTAAACTGATCATTATAAAAAAAAAACCCTACTTTCAGAAGAGACAAGGAAAATACAGGAAAATTTTCCGTAGGTGAGTACCAAAGACTTCAAATATCTCTAAGCCACAACATCATTACAATGTTAAAAACAAAATTAGACAATAAAAAGAGCAAGGACAGAGAATGTCACCAGAGATAACGTGGAAATACAAGAGAACTGGAATCTTAGGAGGGATGGCAGCTTAATACAGCACAGAGAACGATTAATTGCAGTCAAACAACCATAATTGCATACATTAATTTCTTCTAGTACCCACTGCCAACAATGGTGAATCCGATCATGTGATAGAGGAATAAACTGATGGCCAGGTTAGAAAGCAAGAAGTCAAGAATCCTCGCCTAACAAAATTGTGCCCAGATGTTTCTCTTTACCATTTGCTAGAAATCTTGTCAACCTTTGTTGTACCAAAGGTTTGACTACCATGCAAAGAGATCTTCTGTTCATACATCATTCATTAGTCATTCCATCAGATCCAAAGAGGCCAATTAGTAAGGCATTGAAATAACCAGACTGGATACATAAAGTACTTCACTGCTAAATGTTCAATTGTAACGATAAGTCCAACATTATCAGAGGACATATAACATAGTATGTCAAACCCAAAACTCATGGAAAGAGTGTTTTCCTTGGTTTATTACGAGCCTAATTCCGATTAAACAGTCACTTGCATTAAAATCTCAAGGAATGAAGTTTCTACCTCAAGGAAGTCGAATTTATCATACCAAAGCTCATGAATTCACCTGATCTCATCCAACAAAGAATACCAATAATATCTGAGGCTAAATATGTGAACTCAGAAAAGGATGCCTGGGAGACCAAGTTCAGTGCAGACACAGAGGGGATAATGGGCAGTACTCGTGGCTAAATCCTAGATTGAAAAGTCTCTGGCACATGTAATGGTTCATAATAGTAACTACATTGGATGTTATTGCGTCAACCAAAACCAGGAGGCACATCAGGGTCCTCATCACTACCAGAACATAGCTGCTTCTGCTCCATGTCTACAGAAAAGCCAGGTGTCACATGCAGATCAACATCTTCAGGATTCAATACATTGTGTGAATGGCGGTTGTCTTCCAAGTGTTCTTCGACAGGTCCTGTTTCATCAGGCCTTGGTGGCTGAAGCTCCTGTTTGTGTTGATCCTCGTAGTAATCGTTGTGATTATTACTACGGACAGAAAAACCTGGAGGTTCTTTTGGCTCACTATCAGAAGAAGAATCATCAACATCACCAGCTGAAGCTAGGATGGAACCATTATTTTCAGCTCCCTTTTGAATTGACATCCTGTCATGCGTGGAGGATTCACCTTCTTCATTTCCTTTTGGGTTGACTAACTTGTTATAAACAGATTGCACAGTCTCTGTGATTTCACCTTTCATCCCATCACCAGATCTTATTATTTCCCACAAACCATCAGATATCCGACTCATTACATTATTCCTGGTCATCACCATGACAGACATGATCATCAGATTTGCTTTGACTGTAATCTAGTATTCCAATAGTAGTAACCAACCATTAAGGGTTTTGAAATGCGGAGTTCGTACAAAAAGAATAACGCAAAATATTCCACTAGTTACAACCCTAGATTCAATCCTCAAATTCTTCAACAAATTTCTGTCAACATTTGTCCCTGCTTTTACTATTAATCTTTCTTCTTGAATAAGCAGAGCTACTAAATTTTCATTACAAAATATACTCTCAGAAACAGCAACATCATGGAAGCAGAATACACAAACAGAAGGAAGTATGCAACACCTTCGTTACTAATAAACAGGATATTCATTTTGCCAAGAGATGACTGGGAAATCCTCCAAATATTCATCTAAACATAAATTGTAGCATTTAAGACAAAACATGCGAGAAATCGAGAACTTACCCAACCTCATCGTATATGGCATCAGAAAGTTGTCTGGGTTTCATATTTTCAGCACCTGCACGATTAAGTGCAGCTGACTGCTTCACTATCGAAGTAATTTCATTTCGCAACTCCTCCTGCAGTTATTTTCCGTGTTCAGAAGCATGAACCATTTGAAAAAGACCAGCTAAATATCGCCATATTCCTCATAACAAAATTCAACATGCCCCACACAACTACGTGCCAACCAACAAGATCACCAAGGCTTCATAAAGAATATGACTTTTACGCAACGATCAAAAGCAACGACAGACTAGATAAACCAGAACGCGTAGGCTCCCCGTGCCGAGTAATTTTCACTCAAGAAACGTTCAATATTGAATATTTTCACTTTAAAACTTGTGGCAGTGACTCATCCGTGAAATTCGACTTCCAATTGTAAGTTCAATCAGAATACGGACAATTTCATTGTGATTTGCCAGAAATTCAAAACAAACTCGACTTCTTATAAAATAAAAAGGGCGAGGAAATAAAGTAATTTCCTCACTTCTAATCCAGCCACATATTCAATGAAGTGCACTAGAAGAAAATCCAGTTCGATCATTCTAACACCGTGAACGAAAGAGCATTACGAAAAAAAAGAGAGAGAAAGAAGATTGCTTTAATTGCTAATCAATCGGTAATTCAGACACCGTTTGATGCATTCGCAAAGCACCTTTTTCCCACATTCTTAATCAGAACAGTAGCGATTAATTATCTCTCCCTGTCTGTCCTTCGGAATCAACAAAACTGCTTTCTAAATTCGACATCGAAACCCTAGGAGTGAGACAGAGAAGGGAATAGAGGAAATTGAAAACAGAGTAGAGGAAGAGGAAAAGGAAAAGGAGGCTTACATTGTCCTTGAGCTTGCGGATGATCTTGAGGCGCAGTTTATCGAAGTCTCCGTCGTCCTTAAGCTTCGCTATTACCTCGTCTTTGCCAACCTTGGGAGTAATCTCCATTGATTCTGCTGCATCAGAGAGTTTGAGGTCCAAGGGAAATCTCGAGACAGCTAGCTGGTCACGGAGTGAGTCTCAGTGTTTTTACCCCCTCATACCCTTCCGGTACATATATGGATGCAGTGCAGAAGACGAAGAACTTCGTCGGTCTTTGGATTCTTGGAAGCTAATGTGGGGCACCACGTCAGCAGTGAACAGTGGGTATATGTCATGGACCGGTCAGTGTAGGAGAATAAGGAAGAAGTGCGGCAGAGTGTGGCAAGAAGAGGGTAATGGAGAGATTGCTGTGAAGATTGGATATAGGGCACGGTAGCTGTTAAATTGGGGAAAAAGACCGAACAGGTGTGTGTTGTTGAGAATCTTTGGAGGGTTCTCGATTTCAAGGGGCTTTTATTTCCTCACTATTTTGGGAATCAAAATTTCGACTAAGTTAAAAATACTCTAAAATTTTCAATATTTATATACAATTTAAATTTTTTACAAATTTTAATAAAATCTCAATATCCAAAAGATTCTTAAATTTTTTAAACTATTCTCTAAAATTTTGACAAACAAACGCTCCCCTATAGATGACCACGTGCAAGAGAGTTGGAGTCAAACAAGTGGACTAGTCTTGATCAGGGACTGGGCTTCAGGCTTGGGCTACTGTCTCATTTTAGTATCTTTGGTAGCGATGTTTGATGGTAAAAAATTTGGGGTGGTAAAATTTTTGAAGTGTTGAAGTTGATGTAAAAGTAAAGAGAAAGATTATTTGAATGATTTTTTTTTATATTTATTTAGGATGAAAAATAATGGTGTGATGAGAATAGAGAGAATTTTAGAGTTACTTTTTTTGGGTATAAATTTTTACTCATTAAGAGGTTGTCATGTGTTTGGAATCCTGGGAATCTCGAAATTCTGTTAGATGGTGTCGCTCAAATTCTATTAGATTGTGTTTGAGTGTTAAAATTTTAGGGTATTGGAATTGGTGAAAAATGAAGAAAGAAATGATTTTAATAATTTTTTATATTTATTTTAGTAAAAAGTAATGATTTGATAGGAGAAGAGAGATTATATTGTAATTATTTTATTATGCTAAAATTTTAAAAAGCAAAAATTTTAGTAAACAAACACAGCCTAGAGGATTTTGGAAGGAGAACCTATTAATTAAGCTGTTAGAAGACATTTACATGTTTCATATTTAAAAATGTTTCAAATATGTCATACATACTTACATGTGAACACCAGAGAAGCAAGAAAGGAATAATCCTTCTCTAAAACTAAGAAATATTCATTAATTGTCGTGAAACACCTAATTGGTGTTGTTCGAGTGTGAAAATTTTAGAATTTTAGAAATATTGGGTATTGAGGTTTGTGAAAAACTAAAGATATTTTATGGGAGTTGGTGAAAAAGTGAAGAGAGAGAAAATTTAAATAAATATTATAATAATAATAAATTATTTGATGAAGAAATAAATATTATTTAATAATTTGTTAATATTAAACCTAATTATTTGGAGGCCAATTATTCGGGCATCGAACAAGTCCAAAAAGTTTGTTGATTTTCGAGAACTTGACAAAAATATCGTAATGCTATTGCCCAACCGATCTTTTTGTTGATTATTAAATTACCCATGTGTTGTTGAATCCCTAGGAGTGCTAATACGAATAAATGATATAAAAAAAAATGGTGATCTTTAAATTTGAGATTCAGATGTTGTTGCCAGTTGTTCCCTCTGAATCAAATACATTCATATTTGAAAGAGGTTTGTTTTCTTTTAGAGCACCTGGACAAATAAATATCTTAACTGGCTAACTTTAGAAGCACAAAATCATTCCAATTGTAAGACGCAAACGGCAGAAGGAATATAATTTGGCGTCACTGACATTTTATTCTCACCCAAAATAAAGCTTGAAATATGTATATTTCGCGAAGATCCAACTGACCCAAAATGTTCAGCCTCTCAGAATTATGCAATTGTGTCTATCTAGTGGAACGATATACAACAAAAGTATATTAACTGCTGAACATTTCACTACACTTGAAAAGACTATCATGTCCACTGCAGATAAAACAAGCATCCGTAGAGCTCCATTTCAACTTCAAGAACACTCGAACATCTAGTGATCTTATTCCAGGCAAAACAGGAAGTTTATGATTTCACCTCTCGAGATTCCACCACGTACAACCATATGATGTTATCTCCCCCAACCAAACGACGTGCAATTGAGCACTGAAAATCAAGCTAAGGCATGTAACACATACATCTTCCTAAACTCTATCGAGAGAGCAAAAAGGAAAAAGTTGGGCCAAAGTTGCCTCAAGTTATGTACAAGTTGACAATCAGCCCCAAGTAAAGTTTCTGTAATAAGGTTTCATATTATGGTACAGTTGTATACATCACAACATAGACAGTCCACACCTGGGACTAGAATAAATAACTTCACCGAGTCACTGCCTCGAAGGAAATAACTCCTGAGAACACCAACACCGTCCAAAAAGAAAACCAAGAGAAGTCAGAAGCTTCCTACGTCGAATTTGTGATTAGTTCTGGGATTATCGATTCCTCTTACGTGAGGAAGACCGATCCGTAGTAAAAGTTGAGTTTCTGCACAGCATTTCAACAAGTTATTGAATGGAGATTTGTGCTCTCATCATGGATAAGAAAACATACTTACAAATTTTCATCATGCTTTTTACTTCTTGACGACTCCTGCATTTTCCCAGATGGTCCAACAACCTGTCAAAGAGTGGCGATGGCTAGATTTAGGACCATATTTAGTTACTAAGGTTGTCCATCTACCAATTGACAATTTCCTATGGTTCTGACTGCTGTCACAACAGCTTAAGCCACTGCCATCCGGGATCTACTGACATCAATCAGAAATCCAACTGTAAGAGAGAACTTGGTTGAAAATTAGATGGTGGGAGAACCAATATCAAGTAGGGAATCAATAGACCACAAATGCAACTAATTTTATAATTCAATGAAGTAATTTTCCTAAAGGCGGTTTAAAAATTACAACATAAAAAAGGAAGACCATATGTTTGATATAATAGAACTAGGATGTACTTAGAAGTAAATGACACACGAGCTGTGGAATTTTGTTAGATGAGAATACTGACAGGGTGGCGTAACTGTTTGCTGCTTCTGCTATGGGCTTCCAGATATTCCTCATAAGACTGCAACCAGGAAAACGTCATTTATCAGTGGTGATGTAGGTTGCGCGTTTGTATTCTTTTCTCTCTCTCTCTCCTCTTTTTTTTTTGTGGGGAGGGGAGGGGAGGGGAGAGGGGTGGGGGGGGGCACTCACCTCACTCTTGAGATGAAATGAAAGTGTTCACAACAATTTATGTTCTTTCTACATCTTTGATAAATAACACAGATAAATATGACAGTAAGGATCCATATTGCAGTCATGTGACCATTCATAGAGCAGTCATGTGAATAAATCATGCAAAAGCCAAAATCAGGTAATCAGGTAACAGCTTCACAGTCTACATTTGTGAACCCCTTACGCCCAATACCCAAAGATTTTAAGGATTTTGGATTACCAAGCATAAGCACTCGTGGGTAAGAAAAGAGATAAGAAGTGCAGGCAGGTCACTCTTTAATTAAACACATTAGTCGACAGAGGGATTGAATCCCTTTCCTTTCTAATGGGAAAAAAACCCATTATTAGAGAGAGAGAGAGGGAGAAATGAGAGGAAGAACCATCCTCTAAATGGTAAAAAGCATTTCTTTTACAATACAGTGACATCAAGCCTTCGCATTCAAGATAGCCCAATCAAGCATTTTTTTTTTGGGGGGGGGGGAGGGGAGAGAGGGAGGTGATTTAGGACGAAGTACAATAACCATATAAAAATCTATTTCATTTCAATGAAGGGTCCAAGCATAATAATGTCTTTGATGTCTTCATCTTAATACATTGGCAAGGGAATCTTCATTGAAAAGATAAGTCTTCAGTTGTTATATATATATATATAAAAAGAACAGAGTAGCTAATATAGGATACCAATACCATTTCAAGAAAATCATCGTCAATCAGGGAACTGGCATATGGGCTTTCTGCTGACGAACCCCAAACATTGAAATGAGAAGACGTATCCATGTCTACTTGTAAGTTAGAGAGGTCTCCACTAATGGAAGGACGTTTTGTCCTTTCGGTTTTTAATGGCCCATTTTTTACAGGCACATTTTTAGTAAAAACAATCCCTGTAGAACTCTGGTGCGCTAAATGAAATCTACTTGCTTCAGCATGATGTGGGTACAGCAACGAAGGATAAAGCATGGGTGTTCTGGACCATGACATATGCGTTGGAGGAACATTATAATCTTCATCCCCAAAAGAACATGGAGACTCTCCACAAGGCCATTTTGAAGGAAGATCATTCCTGTAAAAACTGCTCCAGCATAAAGCAACAATAACCAATAAGATTTCGAATTTTGGAATTTGAAAACAGCGGGATTTTCTTTTTCTCAAAGTAAAAACAGGTTCACCATTCAGCTTTTTAAGAGTCATTACCTTCTCAGCGAGTCATCCACATTACCCTTCCCATCAAGGAGCTCACAAAGAGCTTCTCCAACGTCTGGAGATAACTCCTGGAAAGAATCCATGACTCAAAGTCATTTTTAAAAGCTGTCGTAGGAAACCTCCCCCCCCCCCCCAACCCTCAAACCCAAAAACAAAGGAAAGGAGAAGCATTAATAAATGAGACACCTGACAATCTCTGCTAATTTTGACAGGTTTGTATTCATTCAATGGATTCTTGAGATGAAGAGTCCTTTGAAAAGGCAAGTCATTTAAACGAAGCCATTTGACCTTAAAACTACGGCCCCAGGGATTGCTTTTGCCACTTCCTTGACTCCAAACATTGTCTCTCCTCCACCCAACAGAAGACATCATTTGGGCATACCCTTGGAAAAAACCGCTCATGTTTACACTGAATATAAGAATTACTTTACTAGAGTTCTGCAAGGCAAGAATATCCTATGATAGTTCAAAAACCAAAACCTGATAAAGTGGTCTATGGAATTAGAGGAAAGGGACCTTACATGAAAGGCTTCTTCCAGAATTGGTTCATTCATGACTTGAGTAGCCCAGATTCCTTTCTCGATTGACAGCTGGATATTATGATGATTCAAACTCTTAATGATGAAATATCTTGTATTATACAATTTACCCTTTCTGTTAAGAGCTGAATTCCCAGGTGGATCACGTGAATACCCTGCTTTATAAGTCATAGAGGGATAGGCATCCTCATTGGCTTTGTAACTTGAGCTCTCTGAAAAGAAAAATCTCATGTTATTTCTGTACAAAATATTCATATTCAAAGATGAAAATATTAGTGTATTAAATACTTTTCACTATTTTCACAGGTAGGATGTAGACTGACAAGCATCCACTCACAATCAATAGAATCTAACGCTCAAAGCAGAGGCAGAGAAAAGTTCGCTATTTGTAAAAAGATGTACATGTGCAAACTGGATTGGTAAGATGCTGATGACTCTGAGACCTCAACAAAGCACAAAACACATGATTATACCGCACAACAAACTAATACTCTACATAAGTTGCAGATAGGAAAATAACTTCCATTATTTAGTACCTGGGTAATCTGAATTTCCCATGTCATGTTTCCACTCAGTCACTGAAGAATCAACCACCGATGCATTTTCCTTAGCAGTATCAGAAGACATATCCCTAAAACCTACCAAATTACGAAGCAGATGTTTATCAAAGAGCAGCCTGGAAGGGAGAGAATTAGCACTAATGCAGGGGATGAAGAGAAATGAAATAATGATATCATCTACTTAGAATAGTTCACTATATAGCTGAATATCCAAGGACGACTATGGAATGCAAAACATGTATAAGCAAGGCCAAATACAAATACAAGTTTAAAAGAACAAAGTTTCTATAAAACGGCAGATCACCTTCCAACCTAGTTGGAACCATAATAGCCAGTTTACAGGAACCACAAAAGCAACTTCTCTAATTCCCTCTGGCATATTATAGAGAAAACTAGCAACTTATGAGCCGACTATTACTACTTCATCACTAGTTTGACAAAAGAGAGCATCTCATAGACGCCTAAGGAATAACTCAACCATATAAAACATGCAGTAAGAGGGAAATCAAGGCTTTGAGGAGTTGTCAATCTTTATGATAATCTACCTCAACTTAGCGTATACTGAGTTACCCTAGAAAATTATGTATCAGTTATAAAAAAATGGTTGCTAAAGTTCAGCCCTTGATAACCTTGGATAATGCATATTCCAACTTCAGCACCAATCTACCTTAAAGCTACATAACTTTCCATTTTTAGGAGAATATTGTATCGCTCTTAAATAAAATAACAATATTCTCCGTGAAAATAAAGAAATAAATGATTGCACATTTAAAAGTCCCAAACAATAGACTGTCAATCAGATAAATTGCAACTAATCAAGAACAGAATCATTACAACATTGTTTGATCTTGTACTGTTGATAAGAAATACAATTACATTTATTACCAGCTATATACAAGGAACAAGAAAGACAAAGTTTCAGATTCTTGCTGCGTTGGGCGTTAATAAAGGCCCAACTCAAACAGAACCATTCATCGATTCAAAATATGTAAACCAGGATCCATCCTATTAAAAAACTCTTGAACCCAATTGATCTTCACGCCCATACATTAAGACAGCATGTGCTGATATTTTGCCATACTCTTTTAATCAAAAGTAATAAATGGAAACTCGGCCTAGGCACTTCTCACTAACACTTGACTCTCATGATGGGCTGCTATCATCCAAAGAAGTGCAAGACTTCTCCAAACGCCTATGAAAATATTTAATTATCTGACATTGCTACAACATGCATTTTCTTCCGCACCAGGTCTTAGATACTAATCACCTTTAACAAATTTTCCCTTGAACGTCAGAATTCAAATAAAATTTGCATGTAGTCTAAATATTTAGTAAATATCAGATTCCCAACCACTCACGGAGTATAGAGTTGAGGTCGATTAGGAGCTTTTTATTCTCTTTTTTATCCATTGAGTAGGTTTAAATTGAGCAACATAGTCCAATTTTACTTCCGAGCCCTATTTTGTGTCAGCACTGTAGAATGCACTGACTGAGAAATAGAGTCGAATAGAATCGGGCTCAATCAAGTTTCAGACAAAAGTTAACAAGAATCAAACGTCAGTGAGTTAAATTTCTTTTTCTCTCCCCACATTTCATATGTAACCAGACAGAGAGTACTATAAAAAACGGCACACGATTATATAAGCAAGAAAACATAGCCAGAAGATCAAGAGAGCCAAAATAAAAGACACACTAGAAGTGAAAGCTTACCTCTTTAGAGAGAGACAGAGAGATGAAGTGAGTCAGTGAGCGGGCGACTGAGAGAAAGAGAGGAGAAGTAAAGGAAGTTCGCGATCTCGATAAGCTTCTGCAACTTCCGAGCCCTAGTTAGTTTCTTCTCTCCCTCTGTTCTGGTTTTTGTTTTTTCATTTGCAAGGTAATCCGACGAGTCTGAGAGAAGAAAGATGATCGGAGAGGATAGAACGGGGACCCGCATTGATCAGTGACCCACGCGTCCGTGACCGTCGTGCTCGACGAATCGTCACAGCCTTTTGTGCGAGTTTCAACTTTCAAGTGGGCAGGATCTGAATTCAATCGGTTCCGAAGTACACAGGCCGGGCCAGACGACTGGATTGAGTAACCGGGCCCAACGGGAAAGCTCGGTTCTCACTGGCCCGCCAAGTCATATTGTCTTGGGAATATAGAGCATTATAGGCCTAAATCCCTTGCCCGGTGAAAAGGAGAACAATTGCTTGCTGGCCTGGTTTGATCGAGGGTCTTTGATGACTTGGGCAGACAATAGTTTACACGTCAATACTTATATTCCTCGGTAAACATTTTTTTACAAATGACTTAGTCAAAAACCAAGGAAAATTATCTAGATGTCAAAAAAAAAACAATTGATAATTCTTTTTAATGGGTATAATGTATTGGGTCATTCAAATTTAAATGAAAATGTCGGGTATTACAATTGATATTTAATAGGCCATATCTGATATATATATACATGGATCATATCGCACAAAGATTTCAGGTTGATCCAACTCATGATCGAGCAGCTAGAGTCCAGCTCTAATCCCTGCCGACAACAAGAAACTCAACGAGATCAATCAATTCCTACTCAGGATGGCAGTGATCTCATCAGCAAGTTGAATTTTGGCCGGCGGCATAAATCTGCCATCCCTATTGATGGAATTGATCCTGAGGATGCTAGTGACAGCAGGAAGAAGCAGAAAATAACACAGACATTGAGCGTCAAAGAAGGCTAGAAATGGCTAACCTCTACGCAAGTTCGGTTATGGTGCTGAGTCGATGGCTGTTGATGGACGACTAAGATTCAATTTCATGATCAAAGAGCCCAGATCGCGCCACTTCATTTAAAATACATCTGACCCGCGCCCAACCCGTTTGCCACGTGACCTGACTCGTTTTTCACATAACCCAGATTACAGATCAGTTTTGCAGAAAATCTCATTTTCCATTCAAGGTTCGTCGCACAGCTCCAGCTCCGTTGCTCTGCCCAGTTCCGTCGGTGATTTTGTTTTGGATCCAAGCATGGTCTCCTCCTAAACTTGAAAGGACATCCTCCATTTATACTCAACCAAAAACCTTGCTCGAGGAGGAACTGGAATCACCCAGGATTTTCGTGATTCAAGTGGTGCTGCAAATCCTCCAAGGCCTGCTTTTGTATGTATTTAAACGTTTTCTCCAAAGTTTATTGTCCTCTTGGTAAGATTAAGTTGTAACTCCATAGCTATTCGAGGAGGGATCGCAAATGGATATGAATGCAGGTCATACCAAGGAGTCTGCAAATGCATTGGTGAACAACTGAATCTTACAGATGACATTTCCAGGATTACTCGATTGAGGAACTCTATTATAATGAGGGAAAAGAAAACCAGGATTACCCTCCTTCCATTTTTCACATTTTATCTTCGAAGCCCCTACGGAGAATTCTCTTTTCACTTTTATCAGCATCATTTGGTTTACTCAGTAATTTTTTTTTGTTCACTTTTATGGGCATGATTTGATTTACTCAATAATGTTGTTCTCTATGTTAGATAGATACAGCTGCATCCTGCTTATATCTGATGCTAGGATTCATAAAATTAGTTCTCATACGAATTGGTGATTATTGCAGTTATGGGGAAAACGTGTTGGTATTGTTGGGCTGGGAAGCATTGGCTCCGAAGTAGCAAAAAGGCTTGTGGCATTCAACTGCAGGATTGCCTACAACTCAAGGGCCAAAAAGCCCTCTTTACCCTACACTTACTATGATAATGTATGTGATCTTGCAGTTAATAGCGATGTTCTAATCACTTGTTGTGCACTGACAAGTGAAACACGTCATATCATCAACAAAGATGTTTTGACGGCGCTGGGAAAGGAAGGGATTATAATTAATGTCGGACGCGGTGCTCTTATTGATGAGAAGGAACTCGTGCAATATTTGGTCCGAGGGGAGATTTGGTGGTGCAGGTCTTGATGTGTTTGAGAAGGAGCCTAATGGTCCAACAGAGCTATTTGAGCTGGATAATTATTATGTCTTGTCTCCACATCGTGCTGTCCTTACCCCAGAGTCCTTTGAATCGTTACACGAGCTGGTCATAGCCAACTTGAGGACTTTCTTTTCAAATAAACCTTTGCTGTCGCCTGTCCGGCTTGACTGAAGTGGCATTCACAAATCGATATACAATTGGAAGGTTTCAACAAAAAGGATGCCAAGGGGTCAGATTCAACATCATGTTCCAGTTGAATATGGCTGTTTCTTAACTCCTTAAAATGCTTTGCTCATTTTCAAGGCACAGGATTAAGCGCGAAGTGGATTGGACAGTTCTGGGGTTGAGCTTCTGTTGTGTCGAGAGGTGATGGACACGCTATAACAAATCGATTCCTGTGGACTAAAAAATATATTAAATTGTAATTACTAAAAAAGTGATACTCTAAGCCTCTAAGGGTCAACTGACAAGAATAGCACAGTTGTAGCTGGTTTGGAATATAGTAATAGCTTAGGGATACAATATAATTTTTTTTTTAAAAAAAAAATTAACATTTTGCTTGCGCTATTTAAGGCCTTCAAGTTACAAATATCTGTGTTGACATGAACAATGCCTTCACACGATGGGCGGACGCTTTATCAGCCCCCTTTCTAGCAAAAATCAAATATATACTTATTTATGGCCCTGTTTACAGAATGTCGACCCTATTAGTCTAGTAAGTCGCCTAACACGGATGTAACAATTTGTTTCATTTTCACTAAGCTTGCAAGTTAACCCAAGCTTCGATTGGGCTCGACAACGTGCTTTGTTCGGACATTCCACCTATCGGAGTGGGACGAGTTCCAGCATAAAAGGTATTCATAAAGCCCGAGTATTATGCATGGCTCGGTTGGGCTTTTGAATTTGAGCTTGTTTTAGAGTGTTGGGTATATATGGGCCTTTTAATTTCCGTTGCAAAAGTAAATATTTGACAATAACAACAACAAAAAATACTTCGAATTCATTGAAATTTACATCCTTTTTATGATGTGTTGACCATACTTTAATTATTTATTACTATATTAAACCAAACTTATGCAATATGCGTCCTTATATTTGCACCATTAAAATAAATGAAATATAAAGGAGTAACATATAGTAATTTTTTTTCATTTAGTGATACGGATCAAAGCTACAGGACAAAGTAAGCCCATGTTAGTCGGCAAGCTCAAGAACCTTTCATTGGTGGATCGGAGGGAGATTTCTTTTTTGGTGGGCATTGGAGGGGAAATATATTTTTTTTTTTCTAAGCAGTGCATTGGAGGGGAATTGGGTTTTAATGAAGAAAAGATATTGGGTTGGAGGGGAAATTCTTTCTATCTCTCTCTCTCTGCTCTTTAGCCTCTCATGCTTTTCGAAGGAAAAGTCTAGATTTCATCAGGTAGTGGTTCCCTTTTGGCTTTTAAACAATAGTTAACACTCGACCCCGCTCCTGGAACAATCTGAGGCGCTAAAACAACCAAAACCAAAACCTTAAGGGAGGACTAGACTACATGATCATTTGATCAGAGACATAAAATACGTTAATCAGGGCACTTTCATGAGGATTAACCACCCATAATCATCTTATTATAGACGAATATGAATTCTTATTTATGAAAGCAGACAGAGATAGTAGCCAATAGTAAGTACAAACCCATAACTTGTTGGCCCATACCAACTGCCACAACCAAAGCCTCAAAAAGCAAATCTTGCAAATAACATCACAGAACCATAGAACGGCCTAGTATACAACCAATTGATACTAACAAGATTATTGTCGCCGGGCTCATTTAGAGGCCAGAGCATCCTGAGTCTTCCTGAACAGCTTGTGCTGGATATGCTGAGCAAAGGTGCGTGGTGGGAAGAGTGCTGGCTCTGTCTCGGACACAACCTCCGGCAGTGGCTTCAGGATGATCTTCTCCTTGGGTGGCTCGCAGAAGACGGCCCACGAGATCCTAACCTTCTCCTTGTTGACCAGCCCCCTGTGAAGGATGCTCTTGTACTTGCCATTGCTCAAAATCTCTATGGTGTCCCCTATGTGCATGATGATGGAGTTGGGAACACACTTCGCCGTGATCCACTTGCCTTGGTAGAAAAGTTGCAGGCCAGGCACCATGTTGTGCAGAATGAAAGTGAGTGCGCTTATGTCTGTATGAGCTTCAACACCAAGAGCTAGTTCAGGTTGAGGGCATATGGGGTAGTAATTGATTTTCATTTGGAGAAGCAGTTCTTCCAGGCCGCCAACTTCTTTCTCTAGCCTCCCTTCTTCCAATCCCAAGCCAAGGGATAGTATGGAAAGTATCTTGGTGGCTAGCGCTCTCAGTTGCTTCGCATATTCGCTAGTTGCCGCACTGTATCCATTGAAACATGAAAATAGGAACTGATTTTAGTATAAGATTTAGAAAGGAAAAAAAAGAGTTATGCCTCGAATGATTTTGGAATCATTCCACATAAATGTGGAAATAATTTCGTTGATTTCAAGAAAAAAAATGACGTCTTGGAAAATACTATATTCACGAGTGGTAGATCCGAAGTTAATTAATAATGGTGTAGCTTACATGTAGTCGCTGGGTGTCTTGGGCCAGATGGATAGATCGCGCTTGTCCTCGGGATAGGCAAGGTGAAAGAAATAGTCCTCCCACTCGAGCTGCCCACTAGCGTTATTTGCTAGCTTGCTCCCATATCCTTGAATCTTGCCCGATGACTGGTCATTAGCGTACTTTTCCTTCTCCTCTACAGAGAGATCAAAGAATTCCTTTCCGGCCTTCTTTACGCGGTTAATGAGCTCGTCTGAGATGCCATGGTTGACAATGTGCATGACACCCCACTCTACGGCAGCTTTCTTCAACTCCTCTCGGCATTTTGCTCGAATGGCCTCATCCTCGCAGTCTATGTTCTTCAAGTCAATGGTGGGAACTTGAGGGCCTTCTTCCTTCTTCTCTTCCTCGAAGACGTTGCCGATACTATTTAGCTCTTCTTGGGGTCTCACATACTCCTTGGGGATTGCCTGGATTCCACTGCTTGCCAGGCTCTCAACTCTTAGAGCAACAGAAGTCACCATTCTAACAGCAGTATATTTTTCTTCTGTACTAATTTCTTTAAATTGCTCGCACAGACTCTCTTATACCTCTCTCTACTCGAGATCAACCACTATGAGCTCTAATTCTAACATTTCTCACGGCTTTTTATAGCACTATACTTGGTCTGTCTAGCTATATGCAAACCAAACGGCATTAAGCAAATCGATGGGCGAAGGGTTTGAGACCTCAGAAAATTGTGGGTGGGCAGCAGAGCTAACACATAGTGTGAGGGACAGAAATGGAGCGTGCTTGTTGGTTGCTCACGTGATGATCTCACACACCAGACCCATCAGCAACAGTCAACGAGGGAGTAAGATTGACTGGAAGCTTAAACGCTTGCGTACCCATCACCAGCTTCATGGCTCAAGTCGGACCTTGAAAACGTAACCTACTCTATTTCCCTTTTTGCCCCTATGTACTTTTTGTTGTGTTTGCGTTGAAAAAATTTGGGTTAATGACCTTTTTAGTCACTAGGTTTTGGGGCGGTGTTCTTTTTAATCCCTAGATTTTATTTTTGTTCAAAACAGTCCCTAGGTTATTTACGTTTGTCTTTTTAGTCCTTCCGTCCAATTCCGTCACTCCCGAGCCCAGTCAGCTAACGGCGGGACACGTCACACCCAATAGAATATTGCCACGTGTACTAATTTTAAAAAAAAAAACAAGGGAGATACCCCAGTGGCCACCACCGAACTGGGCTCCCCGTCGACGGTGGTGGCCGGGGGCTCCCCGTCTGGCCACCCCCGTTCGCGCGAGGGGTGGCCTCCCTGGCCACCACCGAGCGACGGGGAGCCCAGATCTGGGCTCCCGCTCGTCGGTGGGCTCCCCGTCGCTCGGTGAGGGTGGCCTCCCGGCGACGGGGAGGTGGCCACGGGAACATCCTTTGGTTTTTTTTTTTTTTAAACATGTGGAATTTTTTTAAAAAAAAAAAATAGTACACGTGGCAATATTCTATTGGGTGTGACGTGTCCCGCCGTTAGCTGACTGAGCTCGGGAGTGACGAAATTGGACGGAAGGACTAAAAAGACAAACGTAAATAACCTAGGGACTGTTTTGAACAAAAATAAAACCTAGGGATTAAAAAGAATACCGCCCCAAAACCTAGGGACTAAAAAGAACATTAACCCAAAAAATTTTAGTATTGGGTTTTGCGTTGGTATTGGGTTTAGTGAAAAAGTGAAGAGAGAGGTAATTTTTTATATTTTTTTATAAGAGAGATTATATTGTAAGTTAATGAAAAATATTGTGATATTTTTGGTGCAAACGCATCCTTAGTTTTTCTTTGTTTTTTCCGGTTTGAGTGAAATCCACCGTACCCTTGCGACGAAATCTCACTTAGCTTAGATGATGATTTTTTTTTTCCAGACTCTTAGATGCACTCTAGACTTGTTTGACTGTGGGTTCATGTCTTGGTTCTAGGGTTCAAACTACGAGCTGAACCCAATAACCAAAACTAACGTTTGACTTGGTTCAAGTTAATGGTAACACGCTCACGTGTCACATGCTAATTGCCATAGCCTTCTCAAAAAGTTATCCAACGACTGTGTTGTCATTACTCTTAAACAGGAAACCAGCTGCTATCCGAATTCCCTATCCATGTTCCACCCTCACTGCCCTAACGTGCATGGCTGCCAATCTAAATGCTTATTTATTTTGGGGTCTCCTTCTCCAACTACCTCTTTAATACCCAGCGTCATCCTCGTGCCACCTTCTTCCTTAGTAACTCCCCAATGACCCACATATTCTCCGTCCAAATTCCCCTACTATGTACTATGTCAGCCCTTTATTCTTAACCTAATATCTGCACCTATAGCTCAGATAATCGAATAATAGATTATCCCACTCTCGCTTAACTTGAAGGTTAAATGCTAAAGTAAATTCTATGTCCAGAGGTATCTCGACACACGTGTTTTCATGCCAAAGGTCCTCTCAAAATTCTAACCTATAAAATAGTTATGAAAATAATTATTCTCCCTCGTCAAATCATCTCGTTTTATTACAATAAAAATAAATAATTCATTCAAATAGTTATCAAAATTTTGACATAGTGTTTACTTACCATAATTTTGATAACTATAAAATAATCTCTCTAACAAATAGTCTCTTTATATTATAATAGATATAAAAGAATTCACTCAAAATAATCTTTCTTCACCTTTTCACCCGCTCCAAAAAAACTTCACTTTTCACCGCTTTCTCATAAAATCCAACAAAACTATATTATATCTCAATTTTCACAACATTTTCAAAATTCTCTGAAAATCTTTAGTTTGTAAACATGACCAAATTATATATATATATATATCTTTTAGCTAGTTGAGAAAATGTTGAGACTTAAAAAAAATGTTTAGGAAGAGAATTTTTTTTGAAATACATTCTCTCGAAGGATGCAAAAGTTATTAAAGTATGTTTGTGAAGAAATCTTTTGTGAGAAATTATTTTATGATTTTTTGTTTATTTTTTTAGGAAAAAGGTTAATGATTAAAATGAAAATTTTATTGCAGATTGAAAAGAATTTAAGAGGAAAGAATTATGTTCGGATGAAATTGATTTTGAAGTCAAAAAATATTATTGAATTTGACTCCTCTAATTAAAATGGTATAGAAGATTTGATTTGGTGAAAATAACAGCACCGGGCCCTAGCTAGGATGCCTCTCCAGTCTCCACAACAAGTACCTACAAACTTTGAAGACATTGCTGTGGCTAAAAGATTAATAACGTGCATTCGAATTACTAAGAAGAAGAAGAAGAAGAAGAAGAAGAAGATTGATTGGCATATGTACTGTATACTATGTTTGTAGCCAACGTTACTTATAATTTGCACTTCTGTCTTTCTATGAAAAAAGTTATTATTCATCCCGATAATTACAGGACAAAATTAAAATGGGCCTCTTAACTATTAATACTGTGATTCACGTCCCTTATTTTTTTTGAAATTTTTTTAATGTAAATCTTCCATTCAAATTAAAAGTTAAGTGGAAAAACATATAAAATGACTAAAATATCATCCAAAATAAATTTTAAAAATTAATAGATTACTAAAATAGAGTTTAAGTAGGTTTATTTTAAAAATATTACTTTTTTAAAGATATTATTTTTCATTTTTAATATTTTTATCTTAGAAGGACATTCTAGTAATTTTGCATCTTACTTAATGCCTGATTTTCGACGAAAGTATATATAGAAGATTTTCAAAAATTAAAGAAAATAAATTGTCGTTTTAATAATTGAAGGGTCGAGATTGATATTACACTATAGTTACATAGGACGAACTATAATTTAATCCAAAAACAAAAAAAAGAGGAAAATATAACTAAATATTATTGTCCCTACAAGAGACTGCGACCAGAAACTTATGTGATCATGTTAACATTTGATTATTTAGAACTTCAGAATTATGGAATTAATTAAAGAAATCCAACTCCAATTTTCGCCAGAATTAATTAAATAAACCTAACTCCTACGGATGAAAAAACCTGAGAAAGAACACCAAGCAACTCTCTTTTTTTGTAAGCACCAACTACCCCTCTTACTCACGTTTTAGCTGATCCAACACAGAGAGGGAGATTCAGAAAGACAGGACCAGAGAAGCATCCATACCAGCCAGCGATCACATATGTCATGTACAGGATTTATAGTACTAGCACTGCCGGTTTAGACAGAAATTGCCTCCGACGTACGTACGTACGCCACCACTGCCCAATCCTATTCTGGTGGAGCCCATTAAAAATAATATTTTTTTTAAATAATAAATACACATTTTATACGACAGAAATTGCCTCCGGCCGATGCCACCACTGCCAGTCCTAGATCTGGTGGAGCCTATTAAAAATAATATTCTTTTAGAAATAGTTGTTGGACGGCTCCACTACCCCTTCACCAGTATGGCAATATATATATATATACCTTACGACAATCATGGTCTGGGTAAGGTAACGAACGGATCAGAGGAGGTTTACTTTAATCATTAATGGGAACATGGAGGTGGTAGGTGACTCGTGTTTGTAGCTTTCAGTCAGCAATCATATCTGCCTGATATTCTCCGCTCTCTCTTTTTTCTCCGTCTCGATCTGGCCTTCAGTTCTTTATAGTTTATACGCTTGATTTGTTGTGCTTTTTCATTCATGTAGTGGTTAAAATAGAGATGTTAGTTGGGAGCTCAGTTATGCCAAAATTGATGAGAGCGAAGTTAATTTGCTCTCATCAGCCATCCTCCCCTTACATGGAAAGGTTGGAATTACTGTTCATGATAAATATTGGAAAGGAAATATCAAGCATGTGTTTTTTCTACATTTTGATAGGCCTAGTTCGTTATTTATTGGTGTGAAGGGGTAGCTATAGCTGCTGTACTAACACAAGTCGCATCATTTGAATTTTGGACCTTGGAGGTGGACCGGTAAGTGGAAACTCTGCTCCCCTAGGAAAAAGTTTTCCGGGAATCTGTGGGCTAGCTAGGACATTTGTCTGCAGTACTGTATTTATTACTTAGTTTTTTTTTCTCTTTTCATTTGTTTATCCGAAGGATGACTGAATTATTAGAATTTACAATACGTAAAAAATTAGCTTAACTCAACTTTAAAAGACGTTTTGAGGAGTGAAGATACCACAACTTTATAAGGAGCACATTGACTAGTTTCTCTAGCAATGCGGGACTTCCAACATGGATGAAGGTTTGTTCCAAAGACCTTTTTTTTTTAATATAAATTTTATGGTTCTAAAGTGTTTTGATAATTTAAAACTAAGTTATTGAGCTTCAAAATTTCAACTTTTAATCATTGAGTTCGTAGGGGAAAAAAATCAGGTCCTCTCCCATGAACCTTTTGACTGTATTTTTGTTTTCATTGATCTAATAATTTGACCCTCAAAGAAAAGGATCGTTAACACTTAACAAGGCGTACGCTTTTTAGGTTACGAAGGCTGCGTTTGTCACTAAAATTTTACCCAAAATTTTATCTCTCTCCTAATAAAATACTCCAATATAATCTCTCTCTCTTCCATCAAAAAATATAAAAAATTACAAAAACTATAAAATATTACCTCTCTCTTCACTTTTTCACTAAACCCAATACCAACACTAAACCCAATACCAAAAATTTTACCACACAAACCCACCCGAAGTCAAGAACCTCGTTTTAAATCGGCATAAGCTCAAGAACCAATAATAAATTCTCTTCTTCTTTTTTCCCTTTCATGACTTAACTGTCATTTTGACCTCCTATCTTAGCATTACTATTCGGATATATTCTTTTAAATTGCTGTGAGATCAAGTTTTATGAAAATACTTTTAAATTGAATAAATATAAGTAGGTCATATAATCCAATTTTAAAAGTCAATTTGTAATAAAAAAATATATTATTCCTATATCATATGTTTAAATTTTGGCTGTATAAGATTTGTTTGCGGTAACGAAGGATGTCCGAGGTATGTGCCTATTTGGCAGCATTTTCTACGTCGCCATTCTGGCATAATATTTAGAGAATTTAGTAATTTAGTCCTTAATTTTTATACATTTTTACGTTTTAATCATTGAATTTCATTTTTTCAAATATTAGTTATTGGGTTTACAATTTTTTACAAAATGTCATACCGTCAGTCTGCCGTCTATATACTTAACGGAGCTCTCTGACACGTAAGCAATTTGAAGCGGACGACCGGTAGATGTACCGGTCGACCGCTACATGGTCCGTTAAGTATATGGACGACAGATTGACGGAATGACCATTTTGTAAAAAAATGTAAATTTAATTACTAATATTTGAAAAATTGAAACTCAAAGACTAAAACGTAAAAGCGTGTAAAACTTAAAGACTAAATTGATAAATTCTCTAATTTTTAATATTTTCCAGGGTGCCAACGTGCACAGGAGTTAGGTAGCCAAAGTGTTCCGGGCCTCTTCCATGTTTAGGTGTACTAGGGAGTACTTTAATCAAGTAAGGGAATATATATATGTAAAAAAAATAAAAGAATTTTAATGTGTGAGCAGAGAGATATTCGGTTGCGCGTCGCGGCGGATCAAATCTAATGACTATAGGGGTTGTTTGTTTGCCAAAATTTTGGAGAATATTCCCGAAATTTTGAGAATCTTTGCTTTATTGAGATTTATTGGGATTTGTGAAAAGTAGAGTGTGTAGATGTAAAAATTAAAAATTTTGGAATTTGCTTGGTTTGCCCGAATTATTGAGACACCAAATTATTGGGGAAACAAACATGCCTATATGTCTATATCAGTCCTTTATCAATTCATTCAGAGGATAACCATTGCAGAGGAAAATTACTAGAGAAGCTCGGCCCGTGGAGACTCGGGCTGTGGGACTGGGGAAAGTATTGGCCCGAGACCCATGCAACTAATCCCATTAAAGCAAAGACATGGGCTAGGCCCAAAGGCTTAATTCCAAATAAACTAACAAGGACGGCTGGGACCTACCCACCCACGTTATAACCATACACGTGTCAACCGTAGAGGACATCCTAGATTGCCAAGCGATACAAAAGCAATCAAAACGATGAGGTGGGCAGGTGGCAGATATTGCTCGACCAAAACATTTTTTGAAACAAAAAAAACACCGAATCGATGTCGTGGAAAATCCGAGTGACAAAGAGGCCGTTGCATTTCCCTCCACACATTGCCACGTTGCCTTATCTGTGCGCTGTCTCTGTTAATTCCCTCCAAACACAAAACTATCCGAATGCATCAACCAGCTGAGATTGACGATCAAACCATCGATTAGCCCCTCCATACCCACCATAGTTGTAGCTTTTCTGTCCCACCTTTGGACTTCTAAATTCTAATGGCTACAAAGTTAACCTTTACTTCAACACCCCCATGTTTGCACACGCCACCCATTAAAAGACCCTTAGTTCCTATTTCTTCGTCTGTGTCTCCGTTATCTTCTTCTACAAGGCTTCAGTCTGATCAGTTCAATGGAAGGCACGTATGTTTTCCACGCCGAGTTTTGGTGCTTCCCATCAAGGCCACCGCTGACCAACAAGGTGGGTTTCAACTACGAGTACCTACTGGCTACCGGATTAGTGAGTGAGTGAAAGTGGATGATTTCGGTGAAGGATAATTTGTTGCGTGAAAATTTATAATCAAGTTTCGTAACTAGATATAAGGGCTACACCCGTTAATTAATGGCATTAAATACACGTGGGTTAGAAATGTTTTAATTTCTGTATCTCTTTGCCGGCTTTCAAGTGCTTACTCTTTTTTATTTTTCTTGTAATTTTCAGACCAGGTTGAAGGAAGTACTGAGGTCGTCGACGGTAAAATCCTGCCATATTGTAGCATAGACCAAAAAGAGAAGAAGTCACTTGGTGAACTTGAACAAGAGTTTCTTCAAGCATTACAAGTACGCCTGCAGGATTGAGATTCTCTCTATTGGTTTTGCTAGCCGATCCATCATGACTCTACCAAACGATAGATGAACAAATTTCAGTGTTTCTGTCACCCGATATGTTTAGAGCACTGCATGCTTCCTTTTAGACAACAGATTACCTTTACTTTCCCCTCTATTCATGTAATTGCTGAAGCACGCATGTTTGGTTCTGTGATCTTATACAGTCATTCTATTATGAGGGAAAAGCCATAATGTCAAATGAAGAATTTGATAATCTCAAGGAAGAGCTGATGTGGGAAGGAAGCAGCGTTGTCATGCTAAGTACAGACTGATCTTTATAAATGGAACCTCATCCTATAGGTGCTTGAGTTAGTCCATTTATGAACTCTACTGATCGGCTTGGATGACTTTGTTGGTTTGTTTTCCAATTCAGGCTCTGATGAACAGAAGTTTCTGGAAGCTTCGATGGCTTATGTATCTGGGAAACCCATTCTGAGTGATGAAGAGTATGATCAATTGAAGTTGAGGCTAAAGGTTTGTATTTGTTTGTCCATCGCGAGAAGTGTCCTTCAATGAGTAGTCTAGATCACATAATACGTACCTAATTTCTACAGATAGTAAAAAAAAATTTAATGCACAAAGCAAATTATTCTCAAAAGCTATGTCCTGGCAAATCTTGCTCATCCGTGAGGAGAAAACTAGAAAACAGTTGCCCTCAACCTTGTTCAGAAAGAGTTAACCGAGCATACGAGGCAGGGTGACGGAAATTCTTGTTTGAATTTGATGTCTTCATGAAACAAGAGTGGGGATTAATCCTAATAAGTTGGCATGCAGCAGGAATGGAATTTTGGGATTTGATTGTTTGTTTGTAATTATTATAACCATTTTTTCAGACTGAAGGGAGTGACATCGTTGTTGAGGGTCCACGGTGCAGTCTCCGAAGTAGAAAGGTACGTGCTGCTCTTTTAACCGAGCTCCTCTTTCCAGGTCCCTGGCTGTGCTTTTTCAATTTTTTAGTTGTGCAGATATGCTTTTGACAGGTAAGAACTGCAGTAATATCGCTAATTAGATGCAGCCTGCAGGGATGCATTAGTTACCTAGAAGCAGGCCTGAATTAGTTCCTAGCTACTTTCCAGTCTTCTCAATTTGTAGTGACTGGCCAGCTTTCTTCCCATAGGTTTACAGTGACCTGTCGGTTGACTATTTGAAGATGCTTCTGTTGAATGTCCCAGCGACCGTTGTTGCTTTAGGACTGTAAGTATCATGCCCAATTCTAATTCTTTTTACAGAAAGATTATATTAGGTTAATTCTGAACTTACAGTTGCTTATTAGTAATGGGTTCACCCCTTTTTATCTAATGACGACTAAGCCAATTTATTTGTACTATGTTGTCATACCAGGTTTTTCTTTCTTGATGATATTACAGGATTTGAAATTACATATCTTCTAGAGGTAATTAAGTAGTTGAGGTTGTCTTTTCCCTTTTTGTTCTTTATGAACCTTTAAATTCGGTGGACTTAATGTGTTCCAATATCTTTTTCCTTCCCCAGCAAACCTGGCCATATAAATATGCAAACTAATCAAGCAAAACAGCTCGGGATACCTACTCCTATTAATAATTTCTTTCTTGTAATTCCTCACCTTCTCTTTTGTGAAACGCTGAATTGCAGCTCCCTGAGCCATTCAGCTTCATTTTCACGTGGTTTGCTGCTGTTCCCCTCATAGTTTGGCTAGCTCTGACACTCACAAACGTGATCGTGAAAGATTTTCTAATCGTGAAGGTAGAATATTTGCTGAGATCTCTTCCAAGACTGATGGACACAGCCACATAATGTTGGTACTATATTAATGCAACTAACATAATCTTCTTCTCTAGGGCTCATGTCCAAATTGTGGTACTGAGAACACCTCCTTCTTCGGCACCATATTGTCAATCTCTAGTGGTGGTGCCGCGAACAATGTCAAATGTTCAAAGTACGTACATAGGTCTTAATTAAGTGACTGCATGAACCCACTGACAGTGTGGTTTTACCTTCCTTTAATTGCTGCAGTTATCTTCCATTGCTTCTAACTTTTTACGAGTTCAATTGTGCCTCAGCTGTGGAACCGAAATGGTATACGACTCGAAAACGCGCTTGATTACCTTGCCAGAAGGAATTAATGCTTGATTGAAGGTACAAACCCCCAAACATGAGATACTTGAGATACTTAGGGTGCGTTTGCACCAAAAATATCACAATATTTTTCACCAACTTACAATAAAATATTACAATATAATCTCTCTCTTATAAAAAATACAAAAAATTACCTCTCTTCACTTTTTCACTAAACCCAATACCAACACAAAACTCAATACCAAAAATTTTCAACACAAACACAACCTTAATACAATGGGGCTAATCCGCTTCAATTTTCTAACCAGAGCTACTCCTGCAGGATCGTTCTTGTTTTAAGGGATCCGCCATACCGTTCCGTTACTAACCTATGAAGTTGGCGATGAAGGGTTTCAAGTCATGTATATAAACGGACTCGTTGTTCTGCAGAGGAAAATATTTCAGGTGCTGCACTTGGATAGCTACTAGCCTGTAAATTGGATGTTTGTATCTGTACTTGTTAATATGTATACACTCGGGATGCAATAGAAGAGTAATGAGTAATTTTTGAAACATCCTATCTAATAAAATCCTGATACCTCAAATTACATGCATTTCTTATGATCTGCGTGCTGTGATTCTCATATTTCCCCACTCGGCTTATGTGATCATTCCCACTACATCATGACATCAGACTCTGTGTAATAAGTTTTAAAATCTCAATTTCTAACAAGTAATCCATTAGTTAGGAGAGCTGCTTGCCTCAGCCTCTGCTTAGATGGCACAAAAATCTTTAGGAAATCAAAATTGTTTTTAACAATCTCCAACATTTCTTTCACAACCCTGGATAAAATCTACACTGCCTCCAATATTTTTGGCCCATCCAAACAGACGCTTGTACATTCATTTTTTCTGTTTTGCCAAGCAAAAAGCTGCTCTACAAAGACTGCTGGAAGCAGTAACAAGGCAGGCCCAGAATATCAGGGTAGCTAAAAAAACTAGGAATCGGGAACCGACCATGAAAAACTCACGTTCTGGGAATTAGACAACACTAATACTTGCGGACATAATGTTATAGAGCAAACATTCCAAACAGTCATTGCATCTCCCACAGGCCATCAGCGTAAAGTTCAAGCATTTAAATACATTTTCTCCACCAGACGATCAATAAGCTTAATGAATAACAGCACCTCTCCAGCTAGCTACATGCATCGGCAACCTCTTCCTCTATAAGATTGCTACATCCAAGTAATCTCCAATCTAGCAAGAAGAAGAAAAAAAAGTAATCTCCAATCTCCAATCTACTTATACAAAATCAAAACAAGTTAACTCACACATATTCGACTTAATATATATGCTACGGACATGGCACCAACTATTTCATTTTATTTACCTGGAAGCCAAGCTCGCCCAGTGACTTACTGTCATCTACTCGTCTGCCATTTCCATAGGAATGCGTCATCCCAACCTATAGGAAAAGAGAAAATGTGACCTCCCCACCTCAGAGACCAAAATATGGAAAGCTTGAGCACAATTTGAGAACTTTTTTCTGTGAATATGCATGATGCTTACGATTATTGACTCAGTAGCAGCTTATTTTATCTATTTTGAACCTACAACTTGAAGGGTTGTTATATAATGCCCAAAGGCTTAATCATTTTACCATACTCAATAACGGGGCAAAGAAAGGCCAAACTTTAGAAAATTCCGATGCCTTGAAGGTTCAACGAAGCTTACTAATAAACTCTGCTAGGGTCATGCGGGAGCCCTGGGATGAATAAAAGCTTCGAAGGCCAATATTTGGAAATTTTAAGTTTTGAAAAACCCAGGGCCAATTATTAGTCATCTGATTAACATAAATCTCAAATCACTAAAAGAAGGTAAACCAGACCTTGAGTACATGCATGCATATAAACAAAGCAGATGATGCAAAAATCTATGATATTCTGCTGTAACTGCCTAACAAATACATGTTGACCAGCTAAACAAAAGTAGCATGTACCGTTCTCAACACAAAACGACCACGTTGATCAGGATATACAAATGCGAAAGACAGTTTAGCATTTCTTCTCCTGGCCTCTGGAGCAACCTCTTTAACCTGACAAAGAACTGATATCATCTACAAAACCACAAAGTATCCAATTCATTGTAAGATCAAAGGGTTGGACTCTACATACAAGATCAGTTAATTCACGGAGCGTTGCATCTTTCCATGTGTAAATTTGAACCTCATCTTTGGGTTCCTTGCCTCTCACTGCAAAATCTTCCTCACTATGATGACTTCCAATCTTCAGTAAGTCAAAAGCAAACTAATTGAAAATACTGTTCAAAAAAGGAAAATAAACACTAACTAACATCTGCAAAACACACATCCAATCATGCATCCAATGAAATTCAGAGGCTGTTAAGCGAACATGACGTAGCCCTAAGACCTGAGAAGTATACAACAGATTTACAAAGCACAACAACAATAACTCTCTAGAGCCTATAGCATATACACAATTATACAATCTATATTTACAGCTCGGGTTTTGCCCATTCTGATGTCGATCCTTTTCGGCCCACTAAAGAGTAGAAAAAGAATAATAAGCAAGTGTCTTACGATTGCGCCAGGTTTACCATCACACTGACTATATGGAGTTCTCAATATCTCAACTACCGACCGATTACAGAATTGTTCTAGTGTGACCTTCCTCACACTTTCCACACATTCTAATACGCGAATTTTAACTTACTGAATAACATTGCAAAAAGTGAATCCCAAGTAGTATGCTTGTTATGTCAGCAACATGGTTCAGTACTTCAGTTACCTAGTTCTCTTCTAAAAACTTAGTTCTCAGCTTTTTTCCAGCAGAAGAGAACAGCGCATATTGCGTTAAAAACAAAAATCTTACGTAGACGGACAAAAGAAATTGGCGCATACCTTAGTGAAAACTCGGAGCAACAGAGGACAAGTCTGCATTTTTTTATGCCAAAAAGAAAGTTATTAAATTTCATAGTAAATTTCCAATTTTTTTTAATATCTGTCGCATGAAACTCTAGAGGTTTAGCTTAGAGAGCGAGAGTGAAAGTGAGTTTGAGAGAGGAGGGGACCTTCTCACGATCGACAGGTTCGAAGCGAGGGCGAGCTGTAATCGGCGGTGGAGCTCTGGAATGAAGAGAAGGGGGTCTAGCCGAAGAGGGTCTGCTCTGGGGTTGAGCGGCTGCAGCCACTTTTGCGTCTCTGCTCCTCTTGTCCATCTCCTTCCCCTTCGTTTCAGGTCTAAGAGACGACTACGGCCTGTATAGTCTATATTATGTTCCTTTCTATTCATGCTTCGCACTTCATGGGCCCCTGGATTAGTAAATTGGGCTTCTCGTGGGCTTTCCACAGCTCTTGTGCTTCCTTTCTTTTTCTTGGGCTTTGCCCCAGCTCTGTTATCTTTCTTTCAATACTTTTTTTTTTCTCCTCTGTTCCTCTCCTTTTTTATATTGAACCAGAAGGGAAGTTTCCGATTTCAAAATAAAAATAATATTCCAAATTTAAAATATAATATAAGAGGTTAGTTTTTGGAAGATGAGTACTAGATTTATAAACATAGTATATACTAATATGATAAAATATAACTTTTTAATTTGAGATCCCTAATGTAATTTTTACATGGTAAAAACTATCGTAAGGGCATGTTCGTTTTTAGAAAATTTTAAGAATTCTAATAATAGTGTGAATATTTAGTTGTTGAGTTGTGTTGGTATGCGTGTAAAAAAGATAATGTTGAGTTATATTGGTATGCGTGTAGGAGTAATATTACGAGTATAAATTTAAAAATTTTGATTCAAATTCTAAAATTTTTAGCCAAACAAACCTGCCCTATTCTTTACTAGCAGCATTTGAACAAAATCAAAGTCGAAAAAAGAATATCCAACTGAAAATTCTTTCAAAAAAAAAAATGTAGATGCTGCCAAAAATTAAGAAATGGTTGCCTGGTTCTGTTTAATAAATCATTAAAGGAAAGTACAGAGCTTAGTACATGCTTGCACGTACGTCCCTAAGTTTCAGATCACATTTGACACATTTTTTAAAATGAAAAAGCGAAATGCCCGGCCATTAACCGATATGGATTCTCAGTCGGCAAACATTCGCTGCACTAACAGCGGGAGCAAACAATTCATTGTACAAGGCAGATATCTTGTCCGATCTTTGTTTTTCTTAAAACAGATAAAACTCCTAGAAAGACATTCTTTTAAGTTGGAAGACTTTTACATATATTTTCGTGAGGACCACGAAGGCCAATCTGTCCAATAATACTAGTTGGAGGAGATTATATAAGTTAGCACGTACAAATCAATTATAAGCATCGTCGTTCGTCCCAGAGTTCGATCCGTAGACTCATCGAAGCATGACTGCGACTTCCCTTCTATCGCGGCGCTTTAGCTTCTTCTTAATTGCGTCAATTATGGCAATCAGCATCAAGTTAACCGCCGCTAACTTCCGACCAAGCAAATGGTACTCCGCCCATGCGACCTTTTACGGTGATGAGACGGCCTCCGAGACAATGGGTACGTAACGTAGTTCACGCCATATGACTAGGATACTCTCTTTTTCAGTCATTACAATTGACGTGCAAAATGAATGAACAAACTAATGTTCTGTACGTTTATGGTTTGACAGGAGGAGCTTGTGGGTATGGAAACTTGTTCTCTAATGGTTATGGAACAGATACAGCAGCCTTGAGCACTACTTTGTTCAACGACGGGTATGCTTGTGGAACTTGTTTCCAGATAAAGTGTTTTCAATCCCCGTGGTGCTTTACAGGGGTCCCGTACACCACCGTGACCGCTACAAACCTTTGCCCACCAAATTGGTCCGAGGACTCCAATGCTGGTGGCTGGTGCAACCCACCTCGAGTCCACTTTGACATGGCCAAACCTGCATTCATGAAAATTGCACAGTGGAAGGCCGGCATTGTCCCTGTTTTGTACCGCAGGTAACACTTCTCACAAATGCGTTTGCTAAAAAACACAGCTAGCTAGTTGGGGAAATGCTCTCTAATTAATTGATCCATGTCTCTCGTGTAGAGTACCGTGCCAAAAGACGGGTGGGATTCGATTCGCTTTCCAAGGAAATGCGTACTGGTTGTTGGTGTATGTGATGAACGTCGGAGGTGGCGGAGACGTCGGTCAGATGTGGGTCCAGGGAAGCGGAACAGGGTGGATATCCATGAGCCACAATTGGGGAGCTTCATACCAGGCATTTGCTAATCTAGGAGGCCAACCTCTTTCTTTCAGGATTACCTCCTATACAAGCAGGGAGACTATAGTAGCCTGGAACGTAGCTCCAGCGAATTGGAATGTAGGATTGACTTATGAGGCAGATCTCAACTTCCATTGATGTACAGGATATAATTTCACCTTGGTCCATGAAACAGACGAATCCGTTTTGAAAATTGTAACATGAGATGCTTTATATTTAGGAACGGTAACAATATGGTACTGTGTTTTTCCTGCATTTTAACTATAGATTTTATCACATCGATCTCATCAACTATTAACATGCATCAATGTTCGTCCTATAACAAGATACTATGGTTGAAATGTGCAAAAAATAACGACATAGGACTTTTGAGTACTCAAAATAACATTTAACATATAATTCGAGGGCAAAAATTGATATTCTCCTCATTTTTTTAATCCCACGGCGCATGATTTACCTTTCCAGTTCCTAAAAGACCAATGGAACTCCATATTGTCAATTTTCTTCCTCGAATTGCCTTGGGATTGCTTGTATGCCATTTGACTTTAACTAGAGAGATCATCGTCATAATATATTTACGTTTTGTATCTCATATTAAGATCTTACCATTAAAATTAATAATAAAAAAATGTAACTTGTGACATAATCTTAATGGTTAGTGTAACATAGGGTACAAAGTGTTATAAGTTTATTGATATATAGTTTGAGATGTAATATATTTGGCACTTGTGTGCCAAAATTTTGACCACTATAAAATTTTATCTTAATAAAATAATTACAAACCAATCCATCTTTTCTCATTAATTCATCTTTTTCTATCATAATAAATATAAAAAATCCATTCATCATCTCTTCAATTTTTCACCAAAAAAAAAAATTACACACAAACACCTTACTGTGATATTCTCGATTACAAATTGCAAAAGATGCAGGAAACTGTGAGTACTTCTCACTCCTCTTTTTCCTCCACCCTTGCCGGCCTCCTCCTTCCCTCCCCTCCCTTTTATTCGCTTCTACCTAGCTATCTTTTTATTCTTTATTTTCTTTGGATTTTGAAAGTCAAATTTGCACATATATTTCATTGATCACCATACACTCTCCCCCACTAGAGTTTTGCCCACCTTTTAACATACCGCGCTCTACTCAGGGCCGGCTCAAATAAAATGGGGGCCTAAGGCAAAATAATTTATTAGACTTTTTTAAATATAAAATTTAATTAATAATATTTGAAAATTATTAAATTTAATATAAAATACTCAAAGGCCCGCATTAATTATTTTTTATGAGGCCCTACTACATGATATCAAGGCCCCATGACTAGAACAATTAAGAAATTTATAAGGCATTTTTTTTGAGCAAAATTTAGAAATTTCTAAAAAAAGATTTGGAGGCCTGAAAGAAATATATTAGTCCACTCATAATAAAAAAATATATGAAAATATTGCATCTTGTCATTTTATTCTTAGCACAGTTATTTTTTTTATTTTTGGATCATCTACAACACAAAAAATAAATAAATAAAAAATAAAAAATTATTTTTAATCTTTATGGGGCCTTGCTCAGGGTGAGGCCTTAGGCCACCGCCTAAGCTGCCTCACCCTTGAGCCGGCCCTGGCTCTACTGCATGCCCCCAGCAACCTACTCCATGGCACGTGAGCAACAACGCCGTCCTCATCCCGTGAGAATCTTGGGTTTATATGCTCTCTCTATTTTTTTTTTAATCAAAACCCATCTTATTCATAAATAAACCTAATATGGAAAACATTAGGGCGAGTCAGACCCCGCATAAACCCAAGGTAAATCACAAAAATGCTCACAACTACAGAGATTATCACCAGAGCTGAACTCGGCAGCGGCCCAACGAGCAAGGGGTTTATATGCTCTCTTAATCCTTCTATATACCTCGCATTATTTGTCTGTTCGTAAAACACCTTCTAATTTTCAATTATGGAGAATGTAAAATTTCATATATATCCTCTCTTTTTATTAGAACTAGATTAAGATTTTAGTCCATTTCTACATTTTCTCTATTTTTATGAACAATGCCTAGGTTGTTATTAGGTAATTGTTGAGGAGTTTCACTTCTTAAATAGTTTCGAGAAAAACGATAAAAGAAAAATAAATAGAGGTGTGGCGTCTCAATTCATACACTCCCAAACAATTTTGGTAGAAATATACATGCGAAATTCTTATCAGTAAAAATTATATATATATATATATTTTTTTCAAGTCCGTTAGACTAATTTTAACAGTAATGAGATAAAATACATTTTGCACCGTTTATTAAATTTTCTAGTTAATTTGGGTGAAAAAATATTTTTTTCTGTGTGCAAAATGACACTGTTGTCCGTATAATTTTTTTGGCCGTAACCATTTTGTGAGGGTAAAATCGTAATTTTAAGGAAAAAAATACACTTCCGTCCAAACCTACAAAAAAATTTAAATGAAGGTGCAAAGTGTCTACAATTAATAGTTGGTGGGTGAAATGTGACAAAAATAATAAATTAGAATGCAAAGTGTTAAGATCTCCATAGTTAGAAGGTGTAAAGTGTATTTAACCCAACTAAGATTATTCAAAGTAAAGAATTTAGCTTTCTAAGTGCAATTAAGACAACAACTCATATACACATGAGGATCATCTTCTTAATTTTTTTTGTTTGAAATTGTATAGTCCAACTTAAAAGAGAGATGAAAGAGATAGAGAGTCTATATAAAAGAACAATTAAGGCCGTTTCATTAGGTGTTAATCCCAACACAACAGAAGCTCACAGAAATCTTCCTCTTTAAATTATATTTTGTAATCTTTCACCCAAAAATTGTTTAAACGTGCACCTAATTGGAATTCATTTGAAGAAGAGACCCGATTGAAGCCAATTCGAACTTGGCTTCAGAAGTTCATGAGAAGTCATCGAACTTGGCTTTAGAAGTTGATGTAGAACAACACCCGTTGTCATTTTTTTATGACGAGGAAATCCTTCAAAGTTGGACCCTTTTGGCCCAACCTTGAAGTACAAACCCCGGCCCCCTGAACCGACCCCACAATTCAGGGAGCGGGTAAGTCAAGGGCGATAATAGAGATGTTGGGGCTCGAACTTGGGACATATTAGAACCCAAGCTGAAGCCTTACCACCACATCAAACCCTTGGGGGTCACCAGTTGTCATTAATCTCAAACAAAATCACAGTTGCTCAAAAATGTATGTATGACATCATATATAATGATGTGGTAGGTTTTTCGGCCTTACGAAAAGTTGGGCACCATCGAGGCCCAGGGAAGAGTCCAAGGGGGAGAAAAAGAAGGCTAATGCCCATCTTGGTGTTAACACCGCCCATATCGCCTTTAAGCAAGTAATATCGCATTTTAAGGGTGAGTATCGGAACGGATGGAATCGGAATGACCCATTCCGATTTCGGTACTCATCGAAATTTTCAGAAATTCCGGTTCCAAAACTGAATGAAAATCAACCAGAAAACACACTCCCACATGCAATCGGAAAGAGATTCAATCATGAAACAAAAATATGAAAATCCATGAATTTAAAACAGCAATAAACCCTTTTACTAACCCATAATGATCACAAACATATCAGATTCCTTAACAACAATGATCAAAACTATCATATGACCCCATGTCTGCAGACGCAACACAACATTAAGTAATTACCCACAACAGAACCTTTCTTGCAATGGCAAAAGCAACCAAATTGAGAAACACTGTAACAACCTAAGATAGTTGTTTTCCAACAACACCAACCCAAATGGATAAACAAGCAAAATCTGAAACACCGTAGAACCCTTAATTTTTTTTTCCCGAGCAACAAACGCAACCCCGTCACCAATCCAAACCCACCTCCGACAAGCTCTAGGGTCAACCCCATACCGTAAACAAGGCCGTGAATGTGCTCTTGAAGTGAAGAAACTCCAAGTAAGAGACCCAGAAACCCCAGCTTCTAGAGCACAATGAACTTGTCTACCTCATACTTACCCTCAAGAAAATCCCCACCCAATCTCGCACAAACCCACACAAAATCTCACTCCCACATGCCCTTCAATCTCCGCACCTCTCCCAAGAGCTCTGCCTCATCATCGACGATTTCGGGAGGGTAGGAAAGAGAGAGAGATTTCGGGAGGGTAGGAGAGAGCTGAGAGATATGAGAGACAGAGAGAGAGAGATCCGCGAGAGGGACGGTGGCCGGAGCAAGTGGTGGGAAGGTTGTCGCGACTCGCTGGCGACAGGCGGACTTGTGAAGATATTTAATCTAATTTATATTAGGGCTGCACAACCGAAAATTCAATTCGAATATAGTCGGACCGGATTTCAGGTTGTGCCTAAATTGAAGGACTAGACCGATCCAAAACGAATTATGTACTGCCCTAATTTATATAGACTAAAAATCTCGAATACCTAAAGAAAAAATGAATTATATTTGGATATAATAATATAGAATCTTTCATATAATTATAATGGTCTTTGGAGATCTCGTCTTATTTTTCTCGCCTGATCATAGAGCAATACTTAAAAAAATCGTCATAGGTAAAAGCTGCCATAATTCTGGATGGACGTTTCACACCATTCACTCGTCGTTTTGTTCTGATCTCTGGGCAAAATATTGGACTTTGTCTAAGTTCAAATCACCTGAAGGCAGAAAGGTAGGCTACAGTCAATCATATATAGTTGCACGTTCGGGCCAGCCACATTGATTTAAAAAAACAAGTAAGTAATTATGGTACCGCAATTAATGGTTCTATTTTTATTCAACTCGTGATTATGCTTTTTTTAAATTGGACTTAAGAGGGGTTTGAAATTATGTATTTCTCTAATTGATGGCTCCGCAAAAAAGATATTTGAAAAATAGAACATTTTATAGATGTATTTTCTTGAGATCCGTGAAAGTAGTTATATTTGAAAAGAAAATATTTGTGAATAGATTTGGTACGAGTTTTTCTGCAAGTTTTTTTTTGTATTTGAAATTTTGAGGTGTAAATTCACGTACAATTCCATCCGTATAAGAAAGTTAAATTAATTTATGCGGTATAAGAAAGTTGCATATTAGTTATGGTGTTAAGGTTTTCGTTTTGACGTACTTTCATCCATTCTCGCCTCTTTCACTAATGATAAATACTAGTTAAAACTAACCATAATATGTTACGTGCCTAAATAGATCTCGATTTTCACTAAGGACATATACTAATTAATACTAATTATAATGAGCTACGTATTTAGATAGACTCTGTAATTTACTAGCATATGCCGTTAGTAAAAGAGACTAAAGTGAACTGAAGGACATTTTTAATGAAAATCTTATGCCACAGGGACGAAGATGAACAGAAGAATTTTTAACGACTATGGGTGTTTTTTTTCTCTCCCAAAAACATTAATGATGAGATGAATTTTTTTTTTTGGTCAAACCCATGTTTAAATTTTAGTGTCTGAAAAACTGCTTGTCTGAATAGGTTTAAAATTAAAGCACAGGTGTCCTTCTTTTGCCATTCAAATTAGCAGAAAGTTCTCTCACCACCCAAACATGTATTTTAAGTTTACTAAAGTTCTGCCGCTAATCCTGCAATATGTACAAATCAAAAAGCAGAATCATCGTTACATAAAAAATTAATCCTTTTCCCCGATTGGGAATTATGAGAGGAAGGGAAGCAGTAGTACTTGAACCTATATTATTATTATTATTATTATTAATTAGCTTCACTAATTATAAAAGAGGGGGAAAAGAAAAGAAAATCTCATAGCTTGAACATTGTCTAGGCAGATTTCTTGAGAGCTAGCGCAGATTATATAGTTATAAACCTGTACGCACGTCCCATACTATATAATTTCTGGGAAATATCCATCACGGTGAACCTCCACCGCCCACTAAGTTGACTTACTACCCAATCAAACGATGCAAGAATTTCCTTTTTGAGTACCATAGGGTGGATACATGACATAAGACTGATTGAGTTAAATAGATCTAAAATATAAATATTTTTCCTTTTGAATAGGAAAATATTTTAAAATTTTCTGAAGTCGAAAGACTCGACCTTCGTGAGGGTCACGAAGGCATTCTTTTGGCAGATTAGAATTGTTGTTGGCCACTATATTAAGATGGCTTGTACCATTCAATAGGTAAATATTGCACGTTGTCACTGTCTGATCAGGGGCCTCGGAGAGAGCACTTCCGAACGTGTACAATGGCTTCCTCCCTGCAATTGTGGAGCTTTAGCTTCATCTTCATGGCATCAACGTTGGTAATCATCAGCAAACCAGTACTTGTCCTGGGATTCTTCCAACCAAGCCCATGGAGTTTGGCCCACGCCACCTTTTACGGCGACGATACCGCCTCCCAGACCATGGGTAGTTATTCACATCGTTATGTCCAATTTACGACATATTGAATGAAACTATTTGATCACAAAAAGAAATGCAGAAACTTAATCGATTTCTGGTTTCTGATCAATTGGGTTTGCATTGCATGCAGGAGGAGCTTGTGGGTATGGAAATTTGTATGTTAATGGTTACGGAACACAAACAGCAGCATTGAGCACCACTTTGTTCAACAACGGGTACGCTTGTGGGACTTGCTATCAGATTAAGTGCTATCAATCCAAGTGGTGCTATAATGGGCTGCCATTCACCACAGTGACCGCCACAAATCTTTGCCCACCAAATTGGTCCGAGGACTCCAATGCTGGTGGCTGGTGCAATCCACCTCGGAGTCACTTCGACATGTCCAAGCCTGCTTTCATGCAAATTGCACAGTGGCAAGCCGGAATTGTCCCCGTCTTGTACCGCAGGTAGTTAAAAAAACAAAAACAAAACTCCCTCAAGTCATGATTATTAACAAATTATGAAGAAAATTCAGATCAGACAAACTGAAAAGAAAAAGGACTTTCTATGGTTGATAATTAATACAAGGTTCTTGCGAATTGAATCTCTAATATGCCTATTTGAAATATGATATAAATAGCAAAGTTTGAACACTGGAAATCAGGCATATGATTGATCTTTTTGCTTAATATAACTCGTCCATAACTAGCTAGGGAGGTATCTAGGACTCCATCTTTTTATATGCAAAGTTGCAAAGAGTTTTTCCCTAGTAGAATATAGAATGGCCATAAATAATGTAGCAGACTACGGCCAGCTGATTGACAATGGCTGATGTCTGATTGATAGGGTCCCATGCATAAGAAAAGGAGGGCTTCGATTCTATTTCCAAGGAAATGGATACTGGTTATTGGTGTATGTGATGAACGTTGGAGGTGGCGGAGATATCGGTGGGATGTGGGTGAAGGGAAGCAGAACAGGGTGGATACTCATGAGCCACAACTGGGGAGCTTCATACCAGGCATTTGCTACTCTGGGAGGCCAAGCTCTTTCTTTCAGGATTACCTCCTACACAACAAGGCAGACTATAACAGCGTGGAACGTCGCTCCTTCGTCTTGGAATGTAGGATGGACTTATGGGACAAATGCTAACTTCCTTTGATGCCCAAGCTGTTCCCCAATGGCTCTTCTTCCTCTTCTTTTTAATTACTGCAGTCTTTTTGCTTGTCACGTTGTGTATGGATAATTTTCCTCGCCTTGTACGCGAGTGATGCTTCTTATTCACCTTGCTGCCTGCCATGAGAGCAGATGCTCATGCCATGAGTATAGTATTATTACTTTACTGTTAGTTTAACCGACATTTCTCGAAATACCAAGTGGTTGGTGAAATTTCTTATTGTTTGCATTGAAAAAATATATAGAAGTGACATTGGGTTACCTCCTTTGCCACACGTTCAAAATCCTGATTAACATATAATGGCACCAATGACACAAGAAATCCCTCTCATGAACCCATGAATAAATATCACTTAAAGAAAATGAGTTAATTGAGGAAGTAATTTGCATTAAAATGAAAATTAATTTTTCAGTGCATCCTAACTGACCCGCATGTAAAAATTTGGGCCCGTTAAGAGGAAAATAAATTGACTACCAGGCAGGTAGATAACACGTGACCCACGCAGGCGTTCAAGTGGCAGACATGTTATCAAACACAATGAAGAGGATTGGAGCCCCCAGGTGACCAATGCCCTCATTCTTTCCAAACCACGCCATGCCCTTTTTCATTTCCTTTTGCCATCTAATATCATCATCAGTAGCAGCAGCCCACGTTCCAAAATCATACCTCCCCTCCTTTGCCAGTTTTCCATATGACCGTAACCCCTTTGCCACCTCAAAATCTTCATTCTAAGACACCCACAAAAGTACTTATGCTGTTGTTACCCTTACCAATTACTCACAAACCCCCCCCCCCAAAAAAAAAAAACAGTACAAGATCCATCTTGCTAGTTATTCGCAACCTCACCTCCTCTAAAACAACAGGCAATCTCTTTTGATTAGGAATTGTCACGGGCACCTAACTTATTCTCTCCTGTACTTGACATCATAGGAAACATCTAACACCTTTTGTTCTCTGTTCTTGCTTTCTTACTCTTTAATCCATCAAGGCTCTTCTGTCAGAAAATTTTCCACGCATAGCAAACTTACCTCTTTGCAGCCTCACTCCTGCTACATCTACGGGAAAAGAAGCTATCTAGAACCTCTTCTTTTAATGTGCCGGGGCCAGAAAATCAGGAGGAAAAAAATTGTTGTCCTGCTGATTTTTAGGACCCACTTTTCAACCGACGTCTTCTAAACCAAGCTCGCTCTATCACATGGGGTCTCTTTTCCCTCTGATCACATTGCTTATTCTTTCCTGGGCATTATCAGTATGGATGAAAGCTGAAGCACAAGGAATCAAATCAGCTCACCTGCTCGATCTGTACATCAGAGACTACACGTTTAGGTCCTACGACAAACACTTCAGGACTGGAACATTACATGCCGTACATTTGCCGGCTAACTTCTCCGGCATCAGTGTCGACACAGTGAGATTCAGGTGTGGGAGTCTCAGAAGATATGGTGCACAGGTTAGGGAATTTCATCTGGATGTTGGTGTGACCGTGCATCCATGTGTGGAGAGAGTCATGATAGTTAGACAAATCTTGGGGTATAACTGGTCTTCCATGTACTACGCTAATTTTGATATATCTGGTTACCAACTTGTATCCCCTATCCTAGGTCTCCTAGCTTATAATGCTGGATCCAACATGAATTTTAGCAACCCTTTTGAGCTTGGAATTCTTGCAGGAGAAAAGCCCATCACAGTGGACTTCAGCAATGCTACAGAGTTCACCAATTTGAAGGAAATTAGACCCTACTGTGCTAGCTTTGACAGTGATGGCAAAGTCACACTAGCAAATGAGGTATCTCCATACGTGTGTGTTGCAAAGAGGCACGGCCATTTTGGGCTGGTCATTGAGGCTCCCCCGGAGCAGTTAAGAAAAAAGGTTAGCCGGTGGAAAGTAGTGGTCGGAAGTTCAATAGGGGCTGCATTGGGTGCTTTTCTTTTGGGTTTGCTCCTGGTGGCATTGCTTGTTAAGGTAAAGAAGAAGTCAAGAATGGAGGAGATGGAGAGAAGGGCCTATGAAGAAGAAGCTTTACAAGTGTCTATGGTTGGACATGTGAGAGCTCCCACAGCTACTGTTACTCGAACATTGCCTACAATTGAGCATGAGTATGTACCTCCTTCTCATGAAATCGTTCATTTTTGCTTGTGATGATTCTTTTTGTAACATTAGCTGAAACAGAAAAGACACTGTTTATGAGATAATTTTGGTCATTCATTTAATTCCCTCTGTCAAAGAGAAGAAGGGGGACTAGAACTAGAATTTCTGATGTTGAATTCAGGCTAAATTACTTGAAATAGACAGAAGATTTGCAATTGGTGTATGGCATATCAGAATCAGAGAAGAATATATGCGTTTAATCGAAGTTGATATTATAATTTATCTTAGCTTCATGTAATTGGCGGTACAAGTTTGGGGTTTTCCAATTGTTCAAGCAAAGATCAGGACTTGGATCTTGCTTACCCAAAAAGAAAAGATAATTATAGCAATAAGTGCATAACATGGAAGAAAGACTAATCAATATTTTGCACTTTCTACTCAAAAGCAAAGTCGCATCTGATGCTCTCTCGATCACAAAGACTTTCCATTTTTTTTCCCTTTCTTTACTGCGCCAAAAGGCAATTATACTTCGCGGATGCTTGAAGTTGCAGATATGACACTAGTCATCGTTTAGGTCGGCAGAAAGAGAGAACATTTCCTCACGATCTCCTATAGGTTACCTATCTTGTTATGGTATGCACGATATTTTGTACCCTTTTCACTACTATATTTTTTATAATTTATATTATAAACTATTCAATTTGATTCATTGTATCTTAAAATATTAATACGTTTGTAATTTGGTCGGCGCAGCTTTCCTTTATCTAACTTCATGTTTTTTTATTGGATCCTATATCTAACTTCAGCATGTATAAACTAGGCCTTGCTTAGAAAAAAGAAAAACTAGGCATTTATCTGACCAAAATAGATAAAATCAGAAGCGCTCAAAATTTTAATTACTTGCGCAACTAATTTATTTTTTAAATAATTAAAAAAGGGTAAAATATTGATAACGTTATTGGCCCGACCCGCTTTAACTTCTGCAAATAATTTAATTTAAGCAAAGCTGGAATGGTCTTGCTGGACTACTTACAAGTATCGGCCCTCTGACGTACCCAGTCCATAGATTTAATGGACTAGGACTGAGGCTAACCGAAACGTTGTTTGGGCCGAGTTCTTTTCGCCCAAGTGGGCCTTACCCCACTCTTAACGTCGTATCTCTATGAGCTATACGACTGTTTTGTTTCTAAGCCTCTACTTATGAATATCATTTGACAATTGAATCAATCCGGGATAAGGATAATTGTTTTTGAGTTTTATGAACAATTATGATTAGATTTTGGACCTATTTTTATGGACTCAAATTGGGCCAATCGATTTGTACAATTTCTTATACCCAAATAGAAACTAATTCCACATAAATTTACCCATGACCAAGTTTCCAATTTTTAATCCATTCTGTGTCATCCTACTAATTACTTCCTTATAAAATTTTATTATTATTATTATTCTGAATCTCCTTTCTCATAGTAACTAGTAAGCAAAGCTTGAGGATATATATAAAAAAAAAAGACAATTTCCTTCTCTTAATAAATATTGTGGTGTGGGTTTTCAGATTGGTATATTTTAGAAATTTGTTTGTTTGTCGTGTTCCCGAAATTTTGGGAATTTTTACTCGAGATTTATTGGGGTTTGTGAAAGGTAAAGAATGTATGTGTAAAAGTTAAAAATTTTGAATTGTATTTATTTTGCTAGAAATTTTCATATCCCGAAATATTGGGAAAACAAACATCACGTAATAAACTTTATTTAGAAATTTTGCATGCTTGTTGTATACATTTTCTGTTAACGTAAATGAAATTTATTCCTGGATTTCCGAGTGTCCAAGGAATCCTCTTTAAAATCCCACCAGGGAAAGTTTTGCTGAGGCCCAGGCCGCCTTGTCCGAGTATTATGTAATCAATATAACACGTGACTCCAAAATTATAGAGTCACAGGAACGAGCCACCACGATTTCCCGGGAAAGTTAACCGCAGCCTCTGAAGAAAGCAATCTCCGAGTGACTCCAGCTTCAAATCCCATTCTCTCACGGACGCCCGACAGTCGAGAAAGGAAACCTCGTTTTCTCAAGGGATTCCTCAAATTTCAGACGGACGGGACGTCCAAGGGTCAGATTTCCTTACCGGAGCCCCAAAATATTTAGCGCGGATTTCTCTTTCCTCCTCACTGTCTCACTCGAAAGGATTGCCCAATGGACGATCCCACAGTTCAAAGATTGCCCAGTCGGTCAGCTATCGGACCTCCAACACCGTCTTCTTCGTCTTCGGAGCTGAATCTTGCTCCTACTTTGTCCGAGGAGGACTCAGCCCGTTCGCGCTACATCGAACGCCTAATCAATGCGAACCACCACCCACCTCCGTCGAGGACGATCTACTCTGATAGGTTTATTCCTACCAGAACAGGCTCCAACTTTGGGCTCTTCCACCTCCCTGCGCCGCGGCAGTCTAGCTCTTCCGAGGGCCGCGAGGACAGCTCCACCAGCCTCTACTCCACGCTCCTCCGCACGGTACTCTTCGGTCCCGAGTCTGGCGTTGTCTCGCCGACTACGCCCGAAAAGAGGAGTGACTGGATGAATCCGCCCAGCCGGAATATCTTCCGGTATAAGACCGATACCCGCCAGTCTTTCCATTCCCTTTTTCCATTTGGGTCCGACGATACAATGCCTGGGGTTAATCATAGTCCAGTAAAAGCTCCACGGAAGATTCCACGGTCGCCTTTTAAGGTAAGCTCCTGGTTTGTGAATTTGGGTTGAAGTTTATTCGGATTTTGTGAATGGAGATTGACGTATTGGATTTCTTTTTTGGGGTAGGTTTTGGATGCACCGGCTTTGCAAGACGACTTTTATCTGAATCTCGTGGATTGGTCTGCACATAACGTGTTGGCGGTGGGGTTGGGGAACTGTGTTTACTTGTGGAATGCTTGCAGTAGTAAGGTAAGTTTTTTTGCGCTGTTCTGTGAATCTTGTTCTGGTTTGTAATTGCATTATGATGCATATTTTATCTTCTACGCAAATATAGTGGTGCACTGTCACAAGCTTCAAATTTGAGCATTGTTTCATACATCTTGCAATATGACACGCAGGTAACCAAGTTGTGTGACTTGGGAATTGACGATAGTGTCTGTTCAGTAGGGTGGGCTCAGCGAGGTACACATCTTGCTGTTGGAACTAGCAACGGAAAAGTCCAGGTTAGAGGCGGTGTATATATTGAGAACTTACTGTTTCGAGTTCCATGTATGTTTACTTCGTAACTAAACAACGGGTATTTCGTTTTGCCCCCCTTTTTTTTAAAAAAAAATACAGACTAAAAGGATGATATAAAGATGAAACTATGCTGAAGAAAGTAGTGTTATACTCTTTTGACGTAGAGGTTTTAGGTGAAGTACCCAAAAACCATAAACGATTGCAGATGATGCCATTAGTGATTATGTAAGATTCATGTAGATCAGTAAGAACAGGTTTTGAAGTGTTACGTTATACCTGGCTAATGATGTCCTTTAAACTACTGACGGGTTTTGGGAATCAGCGTGGTAATCATAATCAGCAATCCCCCTCATAGGACTTTGTAGCCATACTCTTTAAGTAATTCTGAAAGTGCAGAAATTTTAGTAATCTTCTTTTTTCGAAGTGCTTGCCTGCTTCATATAGTGCATTTTATTCACACCACCACTGATTTCTGTAAATTCTTCTCTGTTGTTCTTAGTTTTTTGGCATAATGTTGGCTACCTGGCACATTTAGCTCATGTTTTTGAAAAACTTCTCTGTAGATTTGGGATGCATCTCGCTGTAAGAGGGTAAGAACAATGGAGGGTCATCGATTGCGTGTTGGGGCCTTAGCGTGGAGTTCATCTCTTTTGTCTTCTGGTGGAAGGGACAAGAGTATTTTTCAACGAGATATACGTGCTCAGGAAGATTTTGTTAGTAAACTCTCCGGACATAAGTCAGAGGTCAGATTATCAACCATTAATCTATTTCCTGGAAAATCGAGGTTCCCCCCCCCCCTTCCCCCACCACAAAAGCCCTGCCCCTGTAACATCGGTCAGCGTCTTTATGGCTGCATCTTATTCAGTTTTCATGAGTACAAAAATTATAGCTCCTGTTTCTTCCATTTAATTTGTTGCATTTGGTTTATACACATTTTCTATATCTTAACACTTCGGACAAAAGTCAGAGGTCAAATTCTTGACCATCTATTTCAGCTTAATCTAGTTTCCTGGTGAATCAAGGTTTTTGTTTTCCCTCCCCCAACCCACACCCCTTCTTTAGTTTTTCTTTAATGGTAAATAACTAACTTTATGGCTGCTGTTTCTTCCATTTTTTTTGTCTTGTGGAACTTTTATCTATTTGTAAAATTTTCCCAGCCTCACTGTCAATTTGACGTGTTTCAGGTCTGTGGACTAAAGTGGTCATATGATAATCGTGAATTAGCATCTGGTGGCAATGATAACAGAGTATGTGATGGAATTTCTTTTTCTTGTCAGATTTATGGCATTATGCAGTTATTGGGCCTTTCCTCTTGCATTCTTGACTGACAATTTATCTCACATATATGTGTAGCTTTTAGTTTGGAATCAAAATTCAACTCAACCCATGCTGAAATACTGTGAGCATACAGCAGCTGTAAAAGCTATTGCATGGTCTCCCCATGTTCATGGACTCCTTGCATCTGGCGGAGGAACTGCAGATCGATGTATTCGTTTCTGGAACACAACCACAAACTCACACATAAGTTGCATGGATACTGGAAGTCAGGTATTCTACTTGTCGTTTTTTGTTTATACCATATTGAGATCTTTTTAGTTTGTTCTAGTATATTCAAGAAATAGGTGAGTCTCTTCCTTTACTTGTCTTTTTAATTTCACTTCTTGAGTATAAAGAATACAGAAAGTTACACCCCCTTAGACACACACAGAGGGAGGGAGAGAGAAAGGAGGAATAAAAGAAGAAGCAAACCTCATGCTTTGCGAAGCTAATATATATAACCATAATAATTCTTTCACACGATGCTGAAATTAAGTGGCACCATGGAACCATTCAAAAGCTTTTCAAGGATGTTAGTATACACCAGATGGAGAGATAATTGAAAAAACTGCCTTGCAAGGTTTTCCTGAAGGGGGTCACTCTTCCACACTGCATTTGCTAGTATTTAATGTAAGGTAGGCTTTTTTTAACAGATGATAACACCTAATATTTTGTGCTATGTGATTTTACATAGTAGTACGATTTTCTGCTTGATACATTTGGTACTTTGGAGGTTTGATTAAGCTCAAGACAGCTGATATTTTGGATTGAAATTTTTACTCCTGTGTTAGAGTTAGTTTTTAGTTTATTAAGAGAACATCCTTGTTGCTATACTGTTTTTAAGTTGGGCAAGGCTTACAGTTTGAGCGCGTAATGAACTAAGCTAAGTATATTGTACTGAAATACGTGCTAGCTTCGTAGTAGATCCTTAATAGATGATTTGCTGCTTTATTTTGTATCAGTAATTGATTTTGCTTCCAATCACAACTAATTTTAGATTGGAAACAGGAAGGGAAAAAAAAGGAAGAGGAGGGATTCACACTTTTGTTTCCTAAAGCTGATTACATTTGTTGCTTATGCACCTATGCTTTTTGAATATATAAGCTCTCATGTAAAGTTGCCCAGAAAAGAGCTACATAGTATGCCCAATCCATTTAAATCTTTTCAAATTTGCATTTATATGTATTGGAATTCTTATACAGTGATGTTCTGATCTTCGCTGGACTTATGGCAGGTATGCAATCTTGTGTGGTCCAAGAATGTTAATGAACTTGTTAGCACCCACGGGTATTCCCAAAACCAGATAATAGTTTGGAGATATCCTGCCATGTCAAAGGTACCAATCTGATCTCTGCTGTAATGAAAGTATATCATGTCTGTTTCTTTTTAGTCTGTTCTCCTCTATTTCTTTGTTTCTTTCTTCTAAAATTCGCTTTTTGTCACACAATGCAGTTGGCAACTCTTACGGGCCATACGTATCGAGTTCTCTATCTTGCCATCTCACCCGATGGACAGGTAGTTGGTCCTCCATTCTATCTAATAATCATTTGCCTGTTCTGTTAATAAATAATCCAGCTATGTAGATTAATTTCCTATTTGTTTGTGCTTGTTATTGTGTTAACTAGAACAACCTTTGTTGTTTCAGACAATTGTCACGGGAGCTGGAGATGAAACACTTAGGTTTTGGAATGTTTTTCCTTCTGCTAAATCACAGGTAAAATGATCATCACCCGAAAATCAAATTTTTTTGTAGTTTTTGTATGCTATCATGTGGGTTAAGTTTAGCCTTCCTCCACTTGGTTTAACTGCAGTTGATATAGATATGACTAACCGTAGGAACTTATTCTCAACTCCATTAGATATCCCCTCCTGTACATTCCTTAACTAACTCTCGTCCTACCGGGAGCTCACCAATTATTTTCTGTCTCATAAAAGCTGGGGTGAGTATGTTGTATTTGCCTGTAGAAAATGGCTGGTGCACAGTCATGTGGTACAAATGTGAGAGAACCGAACATATGTGAGAGGGGATAGACCTAGAGCGGACATCTCTTGTTGCATCTATTTAGTTGTTTCAGGCTATTTGCTCTGCACTTTTGCGCCTTTTATCGCTATTCCTACTACAGATAAAAGCAACTCATAGATGAATGAACTGTCAATGCAGAACACGGAAAGCGAGATTGGAGCCTCATTTCTTGGAAGAACTACAATACGGTGACAGTTGCAGACCTTTGGCTTATTGACATCTCTGTCAATTGGGAATAACATGATTATCTATGCCACGGGGTTAAAATTTATCGTGCAAGGAAGACTCGAGTTGGTCTGCTTGACCCGACCCACAAAGGACAGAATTTGGGGGGGACGGGGGACCTAAGAAGTGAGAGAACATCCCTTGTTTCTTGCAAGCTGATGATTTTCGACGTCTTTTCAACTTCAACAGGTTTTTGTTTGTAGAAAATGAGGTGTTAACCAATTATTTTAACAGCTCCCTTGTATATTTGAGAGGAAAGAATGTATTGGCGTGCACGCTTTTTGTGCTATATGTAAATGACTATAATTTTATCAGGTTACTATTTCCATGACCAAAAGCAGTGGAGGGTTTTTTATATGGAGTTGCAAAATTCTAGGCCTTCTCAGGCGTTTGTTTCCCAATATTTTCAACCCTCAAAATTTTCAAACAATCATAAAATAATCACTCTCTCCACATTAAATTATAAAATAATATTATAATATTCAATTAAATCTTCTTTCTCCTCACTTTTCCATAAAATACTATACTTTTTCGTAAACCCCAATACCTAAAATTTTTAAAACCTCAATATTTCCACAAACAAACACAACCTTCAATCTTCGTTGTATCTCAATCCAAAGAAATAGATAATTTATTTGACAACCGATATTTTGGGCTCTCAAAATTTCTACTTAAAATAAAATAATTCTTTAAAATTATCTTTCTCTATCAAATCATTACTTTTCACTCCAAATAAATATAAAAAATATTTAAATAATCTATCTCTTTATTTTTTAACCAATTCCAATACTCCAACATTTTAACGATCAAACATCATCAATATTTAGGTCAAACTTCAGGGAGAGCTAAAAGTTTTTAGGTTACTTATCCTTTTTTCGCCTTTTTAGATTTGAGTGTTGATCATGTTTGTACACCGAAACCTTGACCGTTAAGTTGTGCTTTTTTTTTATGTAATTGTGCTTGCAATTTTTGTCTGCACCAGGTAATTCGGATAGAGATAAATATAATTGATAGATTTTATAATATTATTTATATTGTCCAAAATTTTAAGTAGATAAGATTAAATGGTGTAAGAACTATTTGTTACTTTTAGTTCTCTTCACGTAATTAGGATAAAAAATTACAGAAAAATTTGATCCTAATTTTTTCAAAAAGGAAAAATGAAGGAAACAAACGTGTGAGATTCAATAATTGGGTGAGGTGACTTTGATTTCATCCGTGAGCTTTGATTCCGTTCAAAGGAAACCAAAAATTTTGTAGTTGCATGTAGTAAATTATAATTTCCATTAAAAAGATAAATATAAGGGACAAATAGCATTACATGCACCAAAGTCACATCACAGAAAAAGGTCAACTGATAAGACCAATCCCACAATAATCGGGTGGGGTTTTAAAGAAATAGGCTTGTATTTACATTCGAGAACAAATTTTACATTTTATGAAACAAAAGACCATGTACGACAAAGAGAGAATATATTAGGTTTGTTGGGTTTGTTGCTGAAAGCTCTGTTGGGTCCCTAAAGGATTTTCACTCTCAGCGGGAAGCTCTTCCGACCATGGGATCAAGCTCAATGGTGGGAAGCAACAGCTGCAATCTTCTTGGCACGGCTCAGGCAAGTTCCAGTTGCTTAATGGGTTCGTCTGTGTCTTGTCCTCGTGGTCCCCACTGGAAGGTGCTGAGGCCTCCTTGATTGGGCCCCAGCACTCTACCTTGTTGAATTCTGGAATGTTTGAGTGAAAGTAAACCCAAACCAAAGCTTCCTGCAATTCCGGGTAGTTGTTGAACAAGCTATCATCTCCATGGAAAAAGGCCTTCAGAACCTATATCATGCAAATCTTGAGTTAAGAGATTGATTTCACAATATTAAAGGAATCTAGTCAACGATTAAAGATCTTGATAAAGGCTGTACCACAGGAAGCTCTTTCCAGAAGATGAAGTATCTAAACCTAGCAAACAAATCCAGAAGAAAATGGCCTCCACTTATATGACAGTGAACATGAAGAGACATCTTTCCCTTTACTTTCTTCCACTCTGCCACCACTTCGTCTCTTTGTAATCTGTTGTACCACCCTTGCAGCTGTAATATTATCAGCAATTTCTCATCTTTTAGCTTCTGAAACATAATATGTTATAAAGACGTACAAACATATACCATTAACTCTGTAATCCCCTGCTTTCCTCTGTCGTCTTCTATTTTTTTCCCCAAGATTTTTTTTTTTCATTTCCAACCGCAACTTCTATCTAGCTTCGCACCAGACCCACAGCTATGTTTCCATTATCTCCGCTACCCACTCTAATAACTATATTGATCCGTTTCCTTAAATACCCATTTTTTTCTCTAAACATGTCCCCTCTTCTGCTTCCTAACTTAGTGACTAATACATCAGGTCCCCTGTTTTCTGTTAAGCAACGCTAATACCACGTTACATAATCAACGGATTAAAGCTTCTTCTTTTTTCTTTTCCTCGTTTCGAATATGCCTGTCAGAAATTAGATATCAGGTTTACCTGAGAGTTGTTTATTGTCTGTGAGATGGCCAGAGTGAGCTTAGAAGTTATATCACTATGCGTAAGCGTGTAAGTTCTTGGAAGCTTCCCCGGGTGCTTCTTTTCATCCACCCCCAAAAACAGTACCTTCAGCTTCGATGCTTCAAATATCGCCGGTCCAAACAGCCTCGCTACCTGATCCAATCAAACACAAACAAAAAAGAAACATTACTTATTGAGCAAAACAAGTAGAACCCCTTTATTTTTTGGGACACAAGAAAGAAAAACAGAGACAGTTACAGGAACAATAGCGTAGTTCTTCTTCTTGGGTATCTTTCCATAGAGAAAGAGGGAGCTTTGATGGTCGGACATCGAACTCTGTCTTAGTGTTGATTGGAGCACAGGAGCGGCAGTCAAAGTACCCATCTTTCTGTATTGAGTGGAAGACCCGCTTCGACCCCTCTCTGCAGTCTGCAGCTCCACTCTGTGCAGGCACCCAAAAACAGAAACTATCTGCTTGTATAATATCGGTAAACAGTCTCTGAAGGAATTGTGCGCGCTTTATCCTGCTTTTGCTTTTGCTTTGGGATTCCTTTGCTTTGCTTATTAGCTCAGCGAGTTTGAAACTCTTGGGGGTCTTCTAGGGAAGTTAATTAGACGCGTGTCAGGCTCGTCACTTTGCCTTCAGTTGAGCGGTTGCCTCCGGTTATTCATCTCTTTTCGCAATCAGCAGCACTTATCACGTGGCGTTCCTTTTCAACATGCACCGTCCTGCTGTTTTGACTCCAGTTTAGTGGGAACGAAATTTGGGTTAATTTCTGGCCGTAGATAATGCAATTTTGTCAAGGATATGACGTGGTGTTTGAGAGTAAAATTTTAGGTATTATAGTTGATGAAAAAGTGAAGAGAGGTAATTTTTTTATATTTTTTAGTGAAAAGTAGTGATTTGATTGAGAGAGGGATTATATTGTTATTTTTTATTATGTTAAAATTTTAAGATGGGTAAAATTTTAGTGTGTAAATGAGAACACGCCAATCATATACGTTATGAAGGAGTGGAATTGGACCAATAATGAAGGAGAACAATTAGGCACCGGATGGAGACCACATTAGGAGGATTTTCAGATAATCCCCTCTTAGCAAAGAACATTAGAGGACCATGATTTCCCAAAAAGGCCATGCATTTGTAATTTTCCAGTTTCAAGTTCATCCATTTGGTCGATCAATTTGGTCACCCGTAGCATATAAGATGTTGGAAGGCATAACTGTTCAAATATTGACTTAAACCCGTGTGTTTATATGAGATTAAGGGTCCGTATGTTTCATTGTATTCTTTTTTTTTTTAAAGCACTGTACTTGCTTTCCAGTGTTTAGATGCTCCGTAAAAATGCGGTCAATAGAAACTAAAGTCGATCAGCGTAAAATATAACCATACTTTGCGGAAAGAGGTTTATTTTTTAAAAGTGATGAATCTTAAGGCTATGTTTGTTTAAATTCTCAGTAAGTTTTTAAAAACTTCTCACTCACTTTTTCATCAATTCCAATATATTTTTACCAATCCCAATAATTTTTTCATCAATTTCAACATTTTCACCAATCCCAATAACTTTTTATAAATTTCAACAATTTTTCACAAATCTCAAAAAAATCTACACTACTTCTAAAAAAACACAAAAACAAAAACCGTTTTGAGAACTAAACCAAACATAGCCTAAACTTCCCAGCCTCTCTGGATCTCTCACTCACCATTCTCCCCTTCTTGCAACCTCGCTAAAAAAATGTTACTTTCTCTCTAGCTAAAGGCAGCTCCCCTCGGCTCTCCCTCACTCTGACAAGACTAGCTAAAGGCAGCCTCTCTCTCTCTCTCTCCCGTTCTCCTCTTCGTGGGATATCGAAATCGGTTTTTCAACGACATTTTGAAGTCTCAAATCTAAACATTGAGTACAGATTCAGGTAATTTATGTCTAGATTTATTGTGGTTGTGTCATAATCGAGTAAATCATTTCTGTTAGATTCGATTTTGGTTCCTTTTTTTGCTTCAATTTTGTTGTACTTTGGCTTTCCCTAGACATTCCAGGAATGTCGATGCTATGCATTTTGTGATTTCTTGCATACAGGAGTTTTGAGTTCGAGGTTGTGGCCTTGTGGGTCTTCTAGCTTTTGTATTCACGACAAAAAATGGAGCATATGTAGAGGCTGTGATGTTATTTTGTGAGATTTGCTTATAAGGAAACGGTGAAGACGTGAATAGTACTGACAATTGATACCTTGAATCATTTATTGGAAGCTTTGTTTGTAGCCATTAAGGTTGAGTCTAGGAGAATGAACAAGAAAGGGTGTAATCTTAACACGAGGACCTTTGAGACAGTCATAAAGTGTCTTGTTGAGAAACTACGAGTGGATGAAACTGTCATTGTTTTAGGTGAAATGTTTGAACTCGGGTGTTAGCCTGATTTGAGTTTCTATACCTACACGATTCCTTTATTTTTCAGGGAAAATAAGCCTGAGGAGGGGATTTCAGCTGATGAGAGCTTCTCAGTTTGTTCCTGATACATGTATCTGTGAGGTTTTAGTGTTTTGCTTGTGTGAAAACCTTTGGCTGGATGAAGCGATAAGCATATTCAAAGGGATGGCAGAAACTGATATAAAGCCATCTAATATTGCTCTTTTGGATATGATAAATTGCTTGTGTAAACTAGGGAAAATAAATGAAGCTATATAGAGTTTTTGGAACATAATTGTCTTTTTGAAGCTTCACCACACAATGCAACGTGAAAGTTGATGAGATCATTGGGCAGCTTCTAAATCCATAGCTGGTGTTGGGTGTCGTCCCCTAATGGCAGAAAATTCAGAAAATCCTTTTTTTTTATAAGTAGAAAATTCAGAAAATGTAGCCTCGATTTCTTTTGATGTAAAGTAATTTATACTGTAACGTAGTTTTAAGTCAATATTTATACAAAAGGACGGGGCCCCCTTGAATACAAATGGATGCTGTCAAGTAACCATCTAGTCAAGCTATATTCCATCTAAATTGATGTACGTACATGAAATTATTCCATTTACAAGGCCTTAAAAGACCAATTTTTAGTTTTGTTACTCCCTCCAAAAGAGCACAGACAGTAAAAATAGGAACACCAATTTTTAGTTTTCATAGTCTTAGCTTTTGGCTCATAGATTTTGTGTGTTGTTTATGATGCAGTAATCAAGATTGAGGGTTTTGATAAGCTTATTCTTTCATCAGCTTTTAACTATTTGATGGCTAATCAGATTGTTGCCAGAGCTAGCATTTGTAAAGAAAAGTGTCAACCTTCGAAGGCATTGGTTGGAGAATTTATTCAACCAGGGTTCTAAAACATTTCAATGTTTAGGAGTTAACATATTTTTAAAATACTTGTGTAATCTCTTTCGTTTGTGGTTTGGCTAGTTTACTATTTCAAGAATACTTTATTGGATGGTATGTGTTGAGCAGGAATTTGAAAGCTCATTTTAGAGCCCTACTTAGTATGTGTCTGCGTTATTTAATTATCTATCTTTTTGAGTTCCAATTCATGGCACAGGATGCATGCATGAATTTTCTTTAAGGAGAGAAAAAAAAAAGAGCCAGCTCAAAAACATATTGGAATATAGCTATCTGACAATATTCTAGAAAATCTCAGGTAGCAATCCATTTTGAAAATTTTTACAGAATTGAAAGCAGAAAAATTCATAATTTATTTGAAAAAAAAAACCCACACAACAATCCACTTTAAAAAAATAAATAAAATTGTAACAACAAAACAATGGTAATTGTACTACTTTACTGAAATTTAATGCATTGGAATTTGCTTTAAACAAAAGTGTTTTACAACAAAACAAACGGACCCTGAGATTAATAGTCTTAGCTTTTTTTTTTTTTACACCGATTTGGGAGATCTTCAAAACACCCAATAAAGGAACCAATATAGAAGTAATCACAAAACAAAATGAACATCTTGTTTTAATTTATTTTTTCTTTACATGGTATTTATTATAATAACAAGCACATAATTAATTTTTTTTTATTTTCTGTTTTATCAATTCAAAAGTTTGACAGAATTAATGATCCAATGTAGTGTTGTAAAATTTTAGTGTTGTTAAAATTTTAGGTATTGGGTTTAGTGAAAAAGTGAAGAGAGATAATTTTTTATATTTTTTGTAGTGAATAGTAGTGATTTGATGAGGGAGAGAGATTATATTGTAATTTTTTATTATGTTAAAATTTTAGAGTGTGTAAAATTTTAGGACGCAAACGCAGTATGGTAACCATGTGGTCCCCTATTTATTTATAGTAGAATCCGCCTGACCCGCCCACGAGTATGGGTGGTCTGCGGTCTCCCACCATCTCTTCTTAACTGGGACGAGAGGGATGGAAGGTGGATCTTCTTTTCTCAATTCTTTGTTTTTTTTTAATTCTTTGTAATTAAAAATATGGATAAAATACATTTTTGCCTTCCAAATATTATGATTCTGACTTTTTGTATCAGACTACTAATATTTCTTTACATTTTGTCTCTCAATTATCACCGTTAATTTGGACAAAAATTGTTATTTAAATTCAGTAAAGTATGAGGTAAAGTGTAAATGGTTGGTAGTTGAACGGAAAAATATAATAAAATTGATAATACAAAGTGCAAAATGTCAAAATTTTAATATATAACTTAGGGTGAAAAGTATATTTTTCTCAAATATTTATGAAACTTAAAATGAAATTAATCAATTTAAACAGGAGAAAAAATATGTGACCTTGCTCTGGAACAATTGTGGGAGATTCCATAGAAGAGTTACATAGGGCATAGTATTAGGATAGACAGTTGGCCAAAAGAACATCTAAAAGAGAGGAGTCCAAAAATCTTGCTTAATAGGAAAGGTCTCATTAAATATCCCCTTGTGACCCGGACAGAAGCAAAGAAAAAGAGTATAATTACTTGTTTTTCTTGTCTCAAGAGAAAAATATTTTCTTTTCTTGCTTCCAACTGCTACGATTCCATAGATACGTATTTGGAGTTTTCTTAAAAAAGTCCCCGATCCTTTCTCCTTCCGAGAAAATTGGAGTTTATTTTTATCTAGGTCTTTGAAAAGGAAAAAGAACAAAAAAAATCCTCCCAAATATGCGCCTTAATTCAGGTAATTTGAGGTCATCTCATCACTTACTTTCTCAGAAAATATTATCAAGCATTCCAGCTAGCTTTTATCTTGATTAGCCTCAGCCGTGAAAAGAAAAATTCTAAGAGTCCGGTTGAATTGTGATTCTAGACCGTAGTTGATTACAGAAACGCTTTAAGAATAAAATTTACTACATAGATTCATATGCTTAACCAGAATTTACATACAAATACCTGGTTTCTTGTGGGGGACCAAAAGAGATATATATTCAAGAGTTTTTGGCTGTTCTACACAATTCTCTGCACTAGTAGTTTAGTCAAACAAGCAACACTTATATGGTCCAATTCCTTCTGTCAAAGCACTTAATATTCACACAATTCACTTGGCTTCATGCTATATAGTATATACTATAGAGTTGTCATCACAAGTAACACGACCATCAAAGCCTTTTTAGTTGCTGTAGGTTTTAAATTAGCTATACTTAATAGTCCATTCTGATTCAGTGTACATGGGCAGTGCCCGCTTCATGATCTTCTAGGTGGTCCTATGAACAATTCTGTTTCCACTTCCACACTCTGTCTGGGGACAACTTCTCTCTGTTTGCTCGATGGGTTTGATGGAGGCAAGCCACACTGCACATATCAAGGTTGCATTTATTACTGCTCTCGGAATTTTCGTGCAGGAACTGCTAGATATAGATTAGATGCCAATAACTTTGAAGTTCAAGAGGAATTAGGAGGAACGGATGTATTACCTTCTTGCGTAACTTTGCGTTCTCCTCCAGTTGGTATCTCTCCTGATCAATAAAGCCAAAAGAAAATGTCAAACACGATCAGTAATACATGGAGATACCACTCACAGATTACTGCAGTTTCATCATACTTGTACCTCTTCCCTTAGCTTCTCAATCTGCTCCCTGAACAATTGATTCTAGTAGAGATGCATATATGCAATACCAAGTGTGTCAGTATCAGTAATTTTACTCAGCTATATGCAGCAAAGTAAGCTTGAACGGTATTCAAGAAAAATATTATCAAAAGCTGATCCTGAGCATAGGCAACCAGCCAAAAAAAGTAAAGAAGAAAAGGTAAGGGAAAGAAAAAGAAAGATAGAGAAGAGTGTGGCGACCAAAAGTTGTTGACCAAAGCAGTAATAATTCGAGGTTTACCTTTCTGGCCCTAATTTTAGTTAGGCTTCTCTCCAACTGGTTTTCTACCTGTTGTAGCTCATCAATATTAGAACATAATTCCAAACCATCTCCCAAGAGTTTTCTGACAATATTCAAATTTCAGATCGTAAGAGAAGACTGTAATATTTGTGATTAACAAAAGAAACTATAAAGGACTTTAGTGCTGATTTTCAAACCGCTTAGATACTTCAAGAAGCTCGATTTTCTTAGCCAAGCTAGAACTGTCTTCCTTCAAATGCTGCATGCAAAAACCAAAACAAAAGCTGAACAATATTTTCCCAATATGGTGATATCATGCTGTCTGATATATATGTCAAAAGATGATACATACTTCTTTCAGAGCCATCAGAATCTATAGGGGTTTTCTATTATAAAAAAGTGACTGCCCCTTTATATATATGGTTTCAATTCGGGAGGCAGCATGCCACCTTTACGTCATCCACTAAGAAGAGTACAGAAATCAAAGAAATAAAGAGATTGTTGCATCTGTCAAGTTTCCATTAAGGAATGGTGTTACCAGCTTTGCGGATGTCATCATTGACATTTAATACCGTTACTGTGCCCTCAAGTTCTGGGGAAAGAACTCGGGCAACATTTGTTTTCTGGAAGGGATCAAAGGGCCAAATCCGTACACTATTATAAACAGATTGGTTATTATGGCATACTTTGCAAACAACTAAATATATTATAACATGGGAATGATACCAAAATGAATTACAATGATTTACCTTTCATCCTACCTCAATTTTCTTTACATGGAAATAACTGGCACTATGAGGGGATAATGAAATTAAAGAAAAAAATATTGTATCAGGATGGATGCAACCTCAATTATATACACTACATTAACTACTAAAGAATGCGTATGATGAAGCAGAAGAAAAAAAGAAGCACAAAAAAATAAAAACGAAGTCGTATGATGATGAAGGTTAGAAACTCCTTCTAATAGTACTTCCATCTAGAAGGTAAAAAGACGATTTTTCTCCCTCATGATAAATGAAGATTGTCATTCATAAAAGATTTAGATGTCCTAGTCGTCCCGGTTTACCAAACGAACAAACCTGCTCATCGTCTTGAGCTTTCCCCTTGGTTCCTAGGTCCTTGGCTCTCTTCTGATACCGCTCTATAGTCTTGCTTACACTGAAGCATCAGTAAACAGCACGATAAGACTACATGAAAACAGTATTTGACCACATCTCACTTGTATATACATGCCAAGTTGGCAAACTGTAAACCATGATATATACTTGTGGCTATGAATATGCATGCTATCCATTGATATATGAGCATGTCAGAAAACCCACTATCATCAACTTCATTGTTTGAAAAGGTCATGATACTAATTAAGAGGTGCTTTTTTTGTTTGTTGCCTTGACCTGTGGGGACGGCAGTTTCCATTTCTTTCTTAAGCTTATGGTTTTGATAAATTAACTCTAAATTTAAAATTTATTTCTATGTAAACCTTTTATCAGTCAACAAAAAATATTTTTCTACTACTTGAAATTACCCACACGACAAGTTATGGTCATACCAAAACATTTGCAATTTGTAGCCCAAACTACGATTTGTGGTATATTGCATTCCCAAACTAATATAGGTGTTCAATGTGATAACTATTTTGAGATCTAATCATTAAAACCTATTAGTGGTTTGGGATGCACATTAGAAATAGTGTAGTAGTTTTATAATGCAAAGTATAATTGTCATAAAGACAAGAGAAGCTAATAGGAGGTTAACATCAAACAATAACAATGTGTAAGGATAAAACCGAATGTTCATGAGAAAGAAGCATCCCAAAGTTTGAGGTGCGTGAAAATTATATGATCTTTTTTTGTTTTGACATTGACATAGCAATGAATTGGGAGAATAAATGAAGTTGCATATATAAAGAAGGAACATCAAACATATAACCTCAAGTGAAATGTCAAATACTCTTATCAGGTATTCCCCAATAATAAAAGCGCACAAGATCATTAGAAGCCTCCCTTATTTCTAATGCTTTAGGAGTAGAGATCCAAATTTGAAGATCTCCAAAACACACTGCTCAAGCATTTAGAATGATTCTGCCAACTAGAGTGCTTACTTATACACAAACATTTATAGTGGGAGAACCTAGTGGCTAGTGCCAAGCCAAACTCTTTCTGCACTAGATATCTACTTGATTAAAAACAAAGGCAACTTGTGCTTTATTTTCTTGCAAGTGGACCTAGTCTAGATTCCTTGCTAAATGAGGATAAGTCAATGATGCTGTTATAGTATGTCCAAACAAGAATAAAAACAGCTGGAGTAGCCGCAACCACAGAAATTACTATTGGAGGCATGCAAGATCAACAAAGGCCATTGGGGGTGGTCTTAAGGTGCCAACTATATCGGATGAAAACTACTAATTACCTCAACAATAAGAGAACTTTTAAACAATGCAATGTCATAATTAACTGACTGACAACGAATATGACCATAGAGAAAGTGTTGTGTTCCATGATTACAACAATGAAAAAAAGAGCAACACTAAAATTAGTGATGATGGAGAGATTATAACATGGGTAACGTTTTCACTTTCTTCATTCTTTCTACTCTGAAGCAAATCGTGACAGAATCCTCCAATGGATATTTCGAGGTTGTTTCTCTGTAGGGGTTTTTCTTGTAAAGAGGGGCTTTATATTCATTGATATCTTGATAATAGAGCTTCAAAGTGGGGATTAGAAGGAAAGGACATGTAAAGTGCTCAAAATGCATTTTGACATTTGAGCCAAATTTCATGCATATTCTAGTCACCAGTCTTTTGCTGATGTATGATCGAAACTACTAAAAACCAGCCTTGCATGAAGAAGGATGCATTGATGTCACAAATCTTTTTTCTGATGTACGCTCGAAACTACTAAAAACCAGCCTTGCATGAAGAAGGATGCATTGTTTACATCCTACAGCTTCGGCGAGTTTTCCAGTTTTTTTCTCTTCTTAGCTTGCGACGACAACATGATGAAACAGAAGGAAAGAAAATTATAACGAGAAAAAATCAAAACGTAAAACCAGAATAACTTTCCAGCAAGAAGTGACATCTTTATAATCAGCACTTCAGTCACAGTCTTGAACAAGAATGAATGTGCATATATAACACTTTACCCACAACCAGATGCATGAAGTGCCTAAAATCACATTGAAAGAGGACACCATAGACGGACAGGAGTTTTGCACACTTTTAGCTACATATAAATCCTCGGGAAGACCATAATTAAACGCAATTTGATGAAAGATGACTCACAAAATTTATCTCATGTCAATTGAAGTACTGTCATGTCGTAGTGCCAGAAAGAAAAGAGAGGGATCGTACGTTGTTCTCATAGATGGCATACAAGCTTTTATAATTTTATTGTTCGTGGGTTTGGGTAATGTACTACATCCATCATGATCCAACGCATTGACACCTATGCCCCTGGACAAGTTTTAGAGAGGGGAAATTTGTGTACCTACAGTGGACTCTTAAGTAAAAATTTTTGTTTACTACAGGTAAATTAGGTAGCCTAAATATTAAACGAGTAACTTCAACATCAACATATCGTAATCTGCAACGTATAAGGGAGCAAGCGGTCCACACTTTTCAAGAGTTAATTAGTAGAACATGAACATATTGTGAGAACCTGCTGTAGGACATCATTTTCACAAGTCAAAAGTCCCACTTAGAAAATCAATAAGATTCCTAAATTTTACTGCATGCCAGACTTGACTATGTGCATAAATAGACAAAACAGATCATCAACATAATTGACAGAACCAGTTAGTAACTCAAAGAGAATATGAAACTGTACGTACTGCACAATGGTTACTGACATCAACACAGTTTGGTGATAGCTAGAAGAAAACACGGTTCCTAACGCGGAAGTATCTAAGTTCACACACCGGAAGATTTTATATGATTCTCCCGGTGCCAGATGTAAGGCTTGAAGATCACCCAAATTGTAAAATGTAGCTGATTCTATGTTCTATTTTAATTGTGTTTATAAAAACGAGGTGATTGGTACATACTCTCTCATAAACAAACAACACAAGTACGCTCTTTTTCAGGCGACAAGAAATGAAGATCTGTGGAAAATTTCTTTCTTTACTTAAGAGATGAACTGCTCTCAAGACCCTGGAATAAGCAGTGAAGAAGATGAAGTAATAGAACCAAAACGAAAATCTCCCAGATCCTTTGGAAGATCGCAAAGAGTAAAACCAAGTCGCCAATATTTGATTCCTGGAAGAAGAGAGCGGGGTGAGGATACATAGAGATCAGTAGAGCCTGTGATTCTTTTTATTTTTTTCTAGGCTGTAGATCAGCCTGTGATTCAAGTACTCGGGCTTACTGTATAGCCGTAAGGGTGTGGTACTAATAGCCCCAGTAGGTTCCTTTTACTGGGTAATAGCCCCGGGAGAAAAGTACTACACTATTATCTGCGTCTACTGCAGGAATTTTTTCTTTCTATTCCTGACTAGAGCTGAAATTAAATATAAAAATGCCAGAATTTTGAAACAGCTGCGTTTTGTACGTGCCTCCTCATCTGTTATTTTGGCAGAAATCTTCATATTTTTCAAAATGAAACAGTTTAAAAATTTCGTCGGTGCAGATGAGTTTCCAGATCCATGGATTTATCAATCTAAAACATACCTAGAGCTCGAAAACTCATAGAGCTTTCCTCTAGGAGAGAAAACGATCAGTGCAACTTCGGCATCACATAGAACGGATAGCTCAAAGGCCTTCTTAAGCAGCCCGTTTCTTCGCTTTGAAAAGGTTACTTGCCTGCTTGCTGCATTCTCTATGCGCTTCATCTGAGTTTTCCCCCTCACCATTTCCTGCACCTCCAAACAAAAAAGGAAACAAGAGCCAATCCCACGAAAGACCCAGAAGAAGAAGAAGAAAAAAGTGGTAGATTCTATAGAAAACGGAACTGGAACCGTATAGACAGTGGACACAAGATCCTGATACGGCTTCCAAAAATAGAAGGGGGTCAAGGCAATCTAGGCAAAAATAACAGAAAGAAAGATAAATCGGTGAAAGATCTCAGGGGGCCAAGAAAGAGAGGGAGAAATCTGAGGAGCCCTAGGAAAATTTGAGGAGAAAAGTTAGCAAGAAGACTGAATGATTGATGATCTGATCACCAAACTTAGCTTTCATTCAGGACCTGAAGCCTGCTACAACCCTAGAATATAAATAAAGAAAGACCAGTAAGTGATAGAACCTAATCTCTTTCTTTTTTGGGTAAACACAAGAGCAAAAATAGATACCTCCCTAAAAAAGAAAAACAGGAATATATGCCAAAACATGTGATTGTGAGTGAACCCGTTATCCAATCAATGAGCTTCTTTTGGAGGCATATAAACCCGGTGCCACTGCGTCGTTTGACACAACGTTGTCAAAGAGAACGAGAACTTCTTCTTCCGGTGACCGTTCCAGAGGCAGCAGGGGGCGAGAAGAGAAAAACAGCGAACATTCCTGTCGGTTGCCAGTTAAACCCGGACAAGTTGGAACCCAAAAGTTGCAGGTAAATTTGGGGGGATCGTAAGTGCTCGCCTGGGAATAAATAATGGTTTGTCCGTACGGGTGTGTCAAGTCCATCCGTACAGTCAAGTAAGAGCTGGACCAACAATAAATTGCCAACTCATCGGTGGTGTGTGATGATATCAGACACCGTCACGTGGCCACAATTTGAGTGGTGGTTGGGGGCTTTTTCTTTCCTCTTTTTCTAGGGGTACTATTGATTGCCGCGCCACGTGGTTGGTACTACTTATTTGTCGTACCGAAAAAATTCTAGGTTACATTGAAATTATAGTCGGTCAGTAGTATTGGAAGATTTTTATTTTTATTTTAAAAATTTTTAGGTGATGTTAATTTTATTAGTATGCGTGTAGTAGCTATTTTTATGTGAGGTTAAAAATAATGTTTGGTTGTAGAATTTTTATATTGTGAGAATTTAAAAAATCCTGAAGATTTTTTTTTCCCTATGTGAGCTAAACTGCATGGGTAGAAGTGTAGAACCGTAGAAATTAGACTAATTTTTAATATCTTCTCCAATTACAAATAAGGATTCACACACATAATTATAGGCAGGGACTAAGGAGAAGCTCGAAATAAGTTATTGCAGGCCCAATTGCATAAATGTATGTGTTTGACGGTGCAAAAATGAATAAATTGCATAGAAAACCTAAAAGAAAGTTTTAAATAATACCAATTTGTTGCTTTGCCTCCCTCCATTAACACTATTTTCAAAGGGAATCCTCCCCTAATCTATCCCCACCCACTCTGATAAATGGCCTCCATATTGTTTTGGGCTAAAAAGCCCAAATTCTAACTGTTATTCATCAAGTCGACTGTTGAAAAATAAATAAATTCAAAATCAATGTGAAAAAGAGCTTTGTACAGCCTAATTTTATTGGGGGTACTATTTATTAAATCCAGTAAAATCATGGACATACGATATTAAATAGCGAAATTGCCACTCTCTTGAAGAGGGTGCATCTGAACCTATTGCAGCTTTCAGATCTACTTTTGCTAATGGAGTCAGCTCTGTAGTCCTCTGTATGCACGGTCACAACTGTGTAATAATAACTTATTTTATCCTCAGTATTTCTTTATTGCCTACAGAGGGGATCTTCGCTTGCAGTTCCATAACTCAATTATATCTAAACTACAAATATCGTCATATTTAATTTATTTTCTGAATATTCGAATAGTAGATTCTTACTAGAAAAGTAGATTGAAGCATTTTGATGGTTTAGAAACTAAAATGTGACAATATTAGTATTTCAGACTTTAATTTACATTTGCCAAAAAGATTGTTTAGTGGTCTTGAAAACATTTTTTTATTTTAAAAACTTTTTTTAATCTAAACATGATTTTTTCACACAAAAAAAAATCAATCTTAAAATAAATTTTTTATTTAATCATTGACTTCAATTTATGTGAGGTGGCGTTTGTTTACAGAAATTTTGAAAAATATTCTCAAAATTTTGAGAATCTTTTGAATGTTTAAGTTTATTGAAGTTTGTGAAAAATTTGAAGTGTATGTGTAAAAATTAAAAATTTTAAAGTGTATTTTTTTGTTGGAAATTTTGGACAAACAAACAACCTGAATCTAAGAGAATTGATTTTTAAAAACTTGTTCCTTCCAAACATCTTTTATAGACCCCACCATTCTCAAAGAAACCTATATATATATATATATATATATATATATATATGTATCAAGAAAAAAATTTAATCATTACAAAACATCTTTTCAAAAAATATTTGGATTATATGTTCAAAACCAACACGTTGAGACTATTTCTGTCGTGCACTTGAAGTAAAAAAGGAGTGTGGTTTGCACGCAAGGTTATGCAACTGTCTTCCTTCCTTTACAATCGTTTGGCCTACTGTATAAAAATCTAAAATCTAGGTTCAATCCCAGATCCCTTATCTTCAGCCATAAAAAAAGAGTTTTGTGTTAAGCTAACTAAAGGGGAAAAAAATAAATGCTTAGAGATCTTCACCTTCTCTTGCCCAAAAAAGAAGAAGAATGTATTTCCCAACTAAAGACGCTTAGGGGTCAGCTTTAAAGGGGGCATTCTTGTTTAGGTAGAGGCAAGTTTTATCCTTTTTTTAAGGCGCTTTATCTGGTGGAAAAACAAAAACAAATGACAAATACCAAAAACGGAAGATCTCTTAAGATTTGATCTCAAATATTGATGGCGAAGGACCACCTCCCTAACATGGAAAGCACCAGCTACACTAGCGTGTAGCGCAGAGGCCAGGTTTAACGCTGGTGCTGAGTACCGACCACCCGTGGGGCTTGGGCCATGAGCGAAGGCAAAAAGTATAAAATAACACGTGCAATGGGAAGACTGAAAAGAAAGAAAAAGATCAGTTGCATTGTAACACTATCACTAACTGCTCCCTTCTCTGCCAAGAAAAAAAAAACTGGTCCCTTCTCTTTTTTTTTTTTCCAAGACTAACTGGTCCCTTCTCTTTTTTTTTTTTTCTAGGTAAATCAGGCTTGTGCCTGAGGGGTGGGGTGGGAGGTTTTGAACCCCAATTCAGGACCCTCCATAAAGGAGAAAATGTCATTTAAGCCATAGCTCATTGGCTAACTGGTACCTTCTCAAATCAAAGGGTTGGGTACTTGGGTTACTCGAGGGTGTAGATGTTACGTGTGACTGCTGCCTGCCTACAATCCTACATATTTTGGGAGTTAGGGCCCTCGTTAGAGCCAGTCAGCTAGCTATCCCGCTATTTTACCAGAGTCCACTTTTATGCCAAAAGTTTGAGCATTCCCAGATCACCTGAAGATATTTTTATGTTTCAATGTTCCAACTAATATTCCCCCCTTTAAGCCCAGCCCACGAACAAACTGCACTTCAATAATGTAGCGATTTAAAAAAAAAAATCTTTTCCCTTTCTCAGATGACCCGCTAACGGCGTCAAGAAAAAATCGTGCATGCCACTTTCACTGTAGAGGGGAAAAAAAATACTCGTTCCTTCTATGGGCCTTCTAATTTTCCGTCTAATTATGTGAAGTATCGAGAACACATCCGCCGGACCGCCTGTGTTGAGGCGGTGAAGTTGGGACAGATTGCCAGAGAAACAATAGAGACAGACAGCTGCCGAATATCTGGGTAAATATGCCCAAACGTGTCACTGATTTAGGTGGCGTTGGAATTTTAAAATTTTGATTTAATAAAATAATATTTATTATTATTATAGATATAAAGAGGAAAAATTACAACCCCGATTATGCTTGTGGCTCGCACTCTAAGCTCCATATTATTGATTTTGTGATATTTAACTCTCTTACTGCCACTGGCTCACATTCTGCATACCGTTGTCTACTCTTCCGTCGTTTTAAACAGAAATCACTGCGTGTGTGTCTCGTACTATTATTTTCCTAATTTTACCCCTCCTATTGTTGAGACTGAAATTATTATACTACCCCTTTTAAAAATAACAAAACGACAGTGCACAGGCCCGATATTACAAAAACGCACGTTGTTTGTCGTTGAGGACCACGTGAGTACTCCATCTCAGAGCACCAGATTCCCTGCGGCTGCAACGCAAAGGACCGCGAGCTTTACAAAAACGATGGAGTACTTCGTGACTTTCCCGTTAGTTCAGCAATTTTCGAGGAGCATCTTTTCGAGGGAGTGCTTCGTGATTTTCCCTTTTTGCTCTCTACGCCACACCTTGGCGATGCCGTCACCCCCTAATTGGTACAAGGAGATTTGATTTTGGAATGGTTTAAACTAACTAGTTTTGTGAGAACATTTGTTTGATCGTTGTTGCGGCTGTGAATGTAGGATGAAATTGAACTATTATCCCTGGTTAGTAATTTGAATTTTAGTGAAGAGATCACAAAAAAGTTGCTAGGTAAAAGTACTGTAGAAGGCTAGAGATTACTAGAAAGAGAAAAATACTGTAGAAGACTATAGATGACTCAAATGAATATAAAATTGTCTTTTCGCAGGAAGAGAAGGTCACGTGTATGTTATGTGAGATGAAAATTGTTCGACATAATGACTCCATTTGGTTGAGAGATAAAATCGTAATGAGAAATAGTTTATGGGGGTGAGTTTCAATGAGTTAAAGTTTGTGGAGATATTTCATAATCATACCGTAGTTTGAAAGAGAAATTGTAATTAACCTTTTTATTTTTTTCATCTATTCCTATAAATTAAAATTTTAGCCAATTTTTATATACAAACACCACACTATATTAACTCAAAGAAAAAACAAAAACATAATTAAGTTACTAAAATAATTAGAGACTAAATAAACCTCTCAAATATTTGGGTTTCAACCGTCTTATTTTCACCACAGGATTTCACAATGTCGCGAATGAGTTTACGTGAACAGAAAATTGAAATGTCAACCGTCAATATTATTATTCTCCATATATTTTGTATAAGAATATATGCAAGTGCAACTCAAGGTTCTGAGTGCGACGTCGCGGGTGAAAAAAGACGAACAAAAAGCTTCCAGATTCGCATATACCCTTTGCGGTGCTGCAACCACTCTCTTGGCAGGAGTTGTATACTGTTTTTTAATAAAGCTCTAATGTTGCTCGATCATAAAAATAATCATTATTATAAGGTTAATAGAGGTCAACTGGTCCCACCTCCACCGTCAAATCCACGAAAACGAAAAGAATGACAAGATGGAATTCGGGCACACCGTAGATCTCACAGATTTTTGCTAGACTACCTGCCGAGCCTAATCCTATGTGAGTTCTCTGCTAATTAGATCGTTCATGGTGGATCAGGAAGACGCAGATAACGACCTGATATATATATTTTTTCTGTTATTTTATCTAGCACTAATCTGTCCATACAGAAAATGGCACCTAGTAGAGATCGTTTCAAGCTGCCTCAATTCATCGTCACAAGATAGGATAGGAAGCTTGTATGAAAATTATGGCTATTTAAAAAAAATTAAAAATTAAAAACGACAAGTCGCAGGTCTAGAAACACAAATATCCAATAATATATGCCAGCGGAAGTGATAGCGCTGGCTGATCATTTGTGGGCGGACGAACATAAACTACAGCCGAGTCTTTCAACTTTAATATATGCAAGAAATATGTTACAAACAAAATTTTATATGTATTTAATTATAACATCTTGAATTATTCAGAAAATATAAAAATAAAATATTTTAGTTAATTGTGCAAATTTATAATAAATTAGAACCATAATTGTGTAACTATTTGTTGCTTATAAGTTAACTCATTTTATACTATAGATGATCACTTCTCATCTTTCTTTTATATATAATTTTCATGTGATTAAAATACCATGGCCCTTAATAAATTATATATTTGACCTACTAAAACTTGTATAAAATTTTATGTTACCATGGCCCTTAATAAATTATATATTTGACCTACTAAAACTTGTATAAAATTTTATGTTACCATGGCCCTTAAATAAACTATATATGTGACATACTACAACTTGTATAAAATTGGGGAAAATACATTCTTCACCCACAAACTACCATAGTTTTGACACTTTACACCTTAAACTACTAATTTTGATACATTACATTCTCTAACTACCAATTTTTGACACTTTGCACCATTTTTAAAAATTTGAGACTAAAATGACGATAATGCCCTTGACCCATTTTGTATATAGTAAAAATATTATTGTAAATTTATTAATTTAACAAGAGTATTATTGTCAAATGGAAGGTGCAAAATATTTAATATTAATAGTTAGAGGGTGCAAAGTGTCTAACATTTGTAGTTTGAGGGTGCAATGTCTTAAAGATGGTAGTTTGGGGTGCAAAGTGTCAAACCTATGGTAGTTTGTGGGTGGAAAGTGTATTTTCCCCTATAAAATTTTATGTTCGTACTAAGTAATAAAATAATTTAAGATGCCTTTAGCCATCCTACAAGATACGGCTGAAAAGTTTCATCTTATATGCCAAATTAATATAAGATGAAGTATATTGATAAAGCATATTTCTTATAACTATAGGTGTAGGATCAGTTCATCTTAGGGTGTGTTTGTGTTGTAAAATTTTAGTATTGTTAGAATTTTAGGTATTGGGTTTAGTGAAAAAGTGAAGAGAGATGTAATTTTTTATATTTTTTGTAGTGAATAGTAGTGATTTGATGGGGGAGAGAGAGATTATATTGTAATTTTTTATTGTGTTAAAATTTTAGGACGCAAACGCAACCTTAATCTATTCCGACTGGTTATTAAATACTTGATAATAATATACTTTTCATCTATCAACTATAATAAATTTAATATTTTACGCTATAAATTATTAGTTTGGATAAATTGTAATTTTTACTATAAATCTTATATACTTTGTACATTCCGTCAAATTAAATTAAAATGATAATAATGAACTTAATATTGTTGTAAAAAGTTTAATGTTTGTCCAATTTCACCGAGCTGCAAAATATATAATTTAGAATGCAATATATAAATTCTTATATAATCTACTGGTGAAAAATATATTTGAAAAAGGAAAAAGAAATATATTTTGGGAAAAAAAAAAGTCAATCCAAACCCAACGTCATTTTTTTTATACCGTCTGTCCCCGAAAAACGTATAAAACACTTCTGCGACGCACGGACTAGAAAAAGAAAACCAGTTCTATATAACCAACTCGCATACTCCCTCCTCCCTCTACCGGCCTCTGCGTTATAAATCTCTCTCTCCCTCTCTGAACACCAATTCTCTCTCCGTCTACCGAACAGAAAGTGAGTCCGTGAATTGGAGCCGTTCGAACAACTCTATTTCTAAATCTCTCGCAAGAATGGCGTCTTCGTCTCCTTCGTCGGAAGAACCACAGCAGCGGCAAGAACAGGAGGTGAAGTTCTGCGTGTACAAGACCAAGCTCATTCAATTCTTGGGACGCACCATCCCTGTCGTCCTCCAAAACGACAATGGCCCTTGCCCTCTCCTTGCCATCTGTAAAATTCGTCTCTTTTTCTCGCTTTCGCTAGGGTTTTTGTTTGTTTTTTTCTCGTTTTTATTGTATTGTTCCAGAGAAACTGGAGTAAGAAGGTTAGGTTTGTTTTTGTTTTGGTTTCGAGAAAGTTGATAATTTTTTAGCAATCAAAGGGCGATGGTTGTGGTAGTAGTTAGGTGGTGTACGAATTGGATGCTTTAGATTTAGATTCTCCTTCCGTTTCACTACGATTCCTGAGGGACCAAACTTGAAGTCAAATGACCAATTGGGCACTGAAATTAAATGATTTTTCTGGTACTTTATGGTTTATTGTTGAAATCCTTGCCGAGAATCGAATTTCAACATTTTAATAATCATTCCTTGATTTACTTTCTGATTAACGATTCTCCTATGGGGTTTACCTTTATTTCACTGGTTTTATGATCCTCTCTCACTCACAGACGAACGCTGTCACATTTTATTTCTTCTTTCCTTCTTTGTTGTCAGTTTCGTTACTGAGAAAATTAAGGTAAAGGAAAATGAGCGCAATTTCGAGTTTGATTAGATGTTCTTTTACTTTATTTTTCATTAAATCTTCTGAGTAACCAAATTGTTTTGCTATTTGGGAGTGATTATTTGTAAAAGTCCCTATCTCCGTTTTTTTTTCTTTAATTTATGGTTAGAATTGGAGAACAATTTATGGTCTTTTCCTTTCTTTTAATTTATCTTCTTCAGTAATCTGTACTCTTTATGAGAAAAGTTGGCATAATAAAAGAAATTGAGTCTCTCCTTGACAGGTTATTTCTGGCTTAAAACTGAAACTTAGCTGGTTTAATTGAATAAAATGCGTGTTATTGTAAAATAGATAGTAAAAAAATATGTACTTAGCCCAGTTTTTTTGGGCGACCAAATGATGGAATTAACTCAATAAAGAACTTTGATTAGATTGTTTCAGAGGTTCACAATTGAGGACTAGTAGCTTCTAGCACGATGAGTTTTTGCACCTGTTTCGATTCTCAGATTAAAAGACCCTGGTATTCACTCAGGTTGTGTTTTTTTGGGGAACTTCTTTTTACCTCTGAAAAAACTCATCATTTTTAGTTGAATTTTGAGCTTTACATGCTCACTGTAAGAACTTAGGAAAATGGAAGAAATTTGAATGTTATATGTGTCTTTCCTCAGTTCCAAGGAAGTGAACATTTTTCTTAGCTAACCATTTAGTCTTATGAGGTTAGAACTATGGGATTGTTCCAGTTGTAAGACTAAACAAACGTTTTCTCTTTCATGGGAAAATTATGAAGTAAAGGCTGATCAGGTTTTCTTCCGTTATTATGGAAATTATAGTGCTTCTGTTTACCTGTTTGTCTGTCCCAACTATTTACCGTCCACGTCCTATAGGGATGATTGAATAAATTGCAATAAGTCATGTTTGAAGAGGCTCATATACTTTACATAAATATACCTGTTTGTCTGTACTAATTATTAATTCTCATTGACTATATCTCGTGGAGGCTATTGAATCAATAGCAATAGATCTTGTTTGAAGAAGCTTATGTATGTAATATATTAATACCAAGAGCGTGAGATTGAATTAATCAAGATTCTGAAGCTGAAATTTCCCCTGGCTCATTACTAAGTATTGGTTTTCCATATTACACGACTTATAGAAGCGTCTTCTAGTGGTATCTGAGCTATTCTTGCTGTAGCTTCAACAGATGGTACTTCTTTTGTCATTCTTCTGTCACCAGTTAATCCTTCTACTTTCTATATTTCCCTACTCTCCAGCATATGGATCCGTAATATCTTGTTACTTTTATGTGTCTTAGGCTGAAAGCCTATAAAGGTACGGAAATTTCTGAAGCTGAAATTTCCCCTGGCTCATTACTAAGTATTGGTTTTCCATATTACACGACTTATAGAAGCGTCTTCTAGTGGTATCTGAGCTATTCTTGCTGTAGCTTCAACAGATGGTACTTCTTTTGTCATTCTTCTGTCACCAGTTAATCCTTCTACTTTCTATATTTCCCTACTCTCCAGCATATGGATCCGTAATATCTTGTTACTTTTATGTGTCTTAGGCTGAAAGCCTATAAAGGACTACTTATGATGTTGTCCATTATAGTTTTTTTAGTGTCTACTGTGACAAGATTGTTTTGCCACTAAAGTTGTGAATTAGAAGTCTTACTGACCTGATTGGCTTTCTGCAAAGTTCCATTACTAAATTGGTCTTTTCATTTTTGTTCAGGATAAAGATTTGTGCTAAGAGAGATTATTGAAGTAAAATTGCTCTCTTGCCATCATTAAATTTCTTCTCAATCATCTTTACTTATCAATATTCCGCATCTTTGCTTCTTTCACTATTTCTTGCTCACTTCTCTTTCCCATCTTTATTTATTTTTGATAAGTAAGTAAAACTTTATTAACGAAAAAGAAAGTGGACAATACAAGAGATTATACTGAAAACTCTAGAGCATACAAGCTAAAAAACTCAGAAAATCTGGAAAACCCTCAAAAGGAAAACCTAAGACCGGATTAGCCCACAAAAAAAGAGAATGCAACATAGAACCCCCCAAACGATCCAAGGACATGACCTTATCCTCAAAACATCTCTCATTCTTTTTCCTCCACAAACTCCACCATATGCAAGCCGGGATCATCTTCCAAATGGCCGAAGCGATAGAATTCTCAAACTTCCTCCTCTAACAATACAAGACATCCACCAGCTTCCTAGGCATAACCTAATCATAGTTAAGTGTACTCAGCACATGCGCCCACAATCCTCTTGCCATCGTGCAATGAAGAAGGATATGATCAATACATAAATATCACCACTCCGTCAAGCACACTCCCCTCCTCCTCAAGTTGTCAATGGTCAATTTTCATATGAATGGCTTCCCAAACAAAGAAAACAACTTGAGGGGGAGCCAAAGTCCTCCAATATTGACGCCAAGGAAAAACCACTCTGGAGCCCTCCAAAGGCAACAAATACATGGACTTAACAGAGAAGACTCCACCCTTGGACCCCATCCAAAGCAATTTATCCTCTCCCCCTCTTCTTCGACTCATTGAGTAAAGTAAGGAATAAAACGCCGAAAGAACCTCCATCTACCAATCATTGATCAATCTCTCAAAATGAACATCCCACACAACAACTCCGGATCCCATCTTTATTTATTTGTTTGTTTGTTTTAAGAAAGGATGAAAACAAACTTCTTTTGTTATTTGGAAACGAACTCAAATGACATCTTAACTTGTTTACCCAGTTTCCTTGATTTTACCATTTGAGGAAAATCTAAATTACCGAACATTTTGAGCGCCAAATATCCTTTTTCCCTTCCTTCTCCTCCTTCGGTTTTTTGGAACTATGCGTTTTCCCTATCCAAATGCTAGGCTGGAAATGAAAAAAATGAATTTTCTCTAACATCATCTAATATTGTTTCCAGACTTAAATATGTATGAGAAAATCTGATATGGTGATGAGTGTGAGAAACATCAGTTCCATTATCTGAAGTTAGTTTGGAATAATCTTGTCACATGATGCTGTCAAGTTGATTTTATTACTTTTTCATGCGACTAGAAAATCGTGTTCTTAATGTTAGGCTTAATTAGTTCACCAGTGCATGGGGTATGACCAGATCCCAAACTGGTCCCTAAGGTTCATTTCGTCCTAAACTAGTCCTTGGAGAATCCTTCATGTCCTCGAATAGCCATTTAGTCAACTCGGTTGCCCCCAATAACGGATAAATTTTACGTGGCTAATGGGAACACATCACCATTAATCGTAAGTAGCCAAGTGTCCCTAAATCACTCAGGAGTGCATTGTCTTTTAAAAGACCTGTCCAACAAGACGTTATGAGATGGCGTTTTAGGTCCTGATGGTATAAACATTTTGATGTGGATTTTTAAATTAACAACCGCATGTCCAACTTGGCAGTTGGAGTGATTTTGGGACACACGATTGTTTGCAATTAGTGGTGATGTGTCCCCATTAGACACGTGAGATTTACTCCGTTAACAGGGCCAACCTAGTTGACTTGATGGTCACTCCAAGACACAAAGGATTTCTCAGAGACTAGATTAGGACGAATACACACCATAAGGACCAGTTTGGGATCCGGCTATATCCCAAGGATTAGTGAACTAATTAAGCCTTACTTTTATTCTTATTATGGTTTAAGTTTTTCTTATTTCCAAATTTGGGGTGGGGGTGAAATGTCGTACTGCCGCATGGCACTTGCCTTTCTTGTTAGCATTTACTGGTTTAATGTTGGGGTTGCTGCAGGTAATGTCCTTCTGCTGAGGAATAACTTGAATTTGAGTCCAGATACAACAGAAATCTCACAGGAGAAATTACTTTCCCTGGTTGCTGAAAGATTAATTGATTCCAATAGTAATTTCAACGTAAGATCTTTATCCGTCAGGCACTCACAAGCCTATTAGTTGCTGGTGCAAATTTTGTTAACCATTGTCGTTATTATGTTTCAGAATAAGGATGCCGGGTATGCTGAAAATCAACAACAGAACATTGCTGATGCGATTGATCTGCTTCCTCGACTTGCAACGGGCATTGATGTAAACATAAAATTCAAGAGGTTTGAAATTCTTCTATCCTCTTAAGTCATTCATTGTAATTTCCTTTACAGAGCTTGACCAAAAGTATTCTGATACTTGCAGAATAGATGATTTTGAGTTCACCCGAGAGTGTGCAATCTTTGATCTACTCGATATTCCACTATATCATGGCTGGATAGTTGATCCGCAGGTTAGCACTTTCTGGCATCAGACATGCTATCTAGCATGATTTACTTAGAGATAAGTTCAAGTTGCCCTTTTAATGGCATAATACTGTTGGTTTCTTGTACTCTATAGGTTTGACAATTCGTAATAGGATTTCTACCATTTTGTTTGGGCCGTACAGTTGCAGCTTGTTTCAGTATGTTCAACTTATAAGCCTTAAAGTTGTATGTGCTGTTCTAGAGAATTTCAATGCCGATGGTTTACCTTAATGTTTGTTGTTCTATATGTATCTAGTGGTTCTTATAGCTTTCATGAGACCTCCTCTTCCATACATTGCATTCATGTTTTCCCATATATAGGGTTTATGCTCTTGGTCTGCATACCAATGCTAGTTTCTTTTGACCTTCTATGTTGCCTGTGACCAGTCCATGACAGATCTCCTTGAACACAATCTATACCAATCTCTTAAACTATAGTCGGGAAGTCTTGGGAGTTTACTATTTTTTCCTCTAAAATGTCTCAGGTAGAATGCTTTTAAATGTATGTCTCTGCATCAAATTCTGGCAAAACAAGAAAACAATTTAGTTTTTGTAGATTGTTGGCAGCTATTGGTAGTTGGTTTCAGTGGCTGAATAGCCTTCCATGGGGGTTGGCGACGACAATACCCAACCAAATCACAATGTAAGAGAAATTGGCTGGAAATATACTAAAATGGCCCGAACTTCTGCTTTTAAATGTATGTCTCTGCATCAAATTCTGGCAAAACAAGAAAACAATTTAGTTTTGTAGATTGTTGGCAGCTATTGGTAGTTGGTTTCAGTGGCTGAATAGCCGTCCATGGGGGTTGGCGACGACAATACGCAACCAAATCACAATGTAAGAGAAATTGGCTGGAAATATACTAAAATGGCCCGAACTTCTGCCACAAAAAAAAAACAGAATCACAGAACAAGCAGTTTTAAATATTTAGATCGCCTGCCATGAGAGGGAGAGGTGAGAGATGGGACCGTATAACTAACCTGAGATGGAGAGGGGCTGTCAATTATGGCAGAGAAGATGGCAATTGGGGCGGAGTGGTTACTAGGGAAAAGGCAGTTGTTAGTGCGTCTCTTATACTGTTGGGGCTCTAAAGGGTGAGTTGAATGCAGGTAAACCTTGATGCTCTAGGTAACTACAAGTGATAACCCCAGGAGAGGATCTGAAGAACAAACAAAAATCTTGTTTGATGTGTTGCTTGGGTGGAATGAGCAGGGACCCTTTTATTTCATGATTGAGGGAATGTGGATTAGTCTCAAGTATGGTTTGGGCAGGAGTTAGGTTGCTCAGAAGCTTTCATAACATTCATATGGTTTGAAACTTCAAAAACGTTGCATTATGGTACAGAAAATATTCTCTGGCTGCTGCAAAACCACCTCGGTTGTTGTGCCAATGGTCTTGATGAATGGCATATCTGTCCACATAAACAAAGAATGGGGAATATAGGGTAGCTGGATTTCTTGATTTGTGTACACTTATTCGAAAAAAAAGTTACTGTGTGGGGCCTTGCAAGTGGTAGACATAGTATGCTATTTGCTTTTGAAAGTTGGAATCTGCAGTTTTTTTAAGGCTATATATTGAATGTTCGAACTACACTACTATGATATCAGTAGGCTAGAATAAGCAACTAATCTGTCCCTGGTATTGAATGGTGTGACAGTGTCAGATTATGAGTTGAATCATGTCAAGTACGTATTAGTCATTATTGTCTTTTATGGCCCTCTGGTTAGACAATAAGATTTCTGTTTTTTCTCTAGGATAGGGACACTGCTATTGCAATTGGGTCAAAGTGTTATAATGCTCTTATGGGAGAGCTTGTAGCACTGGAAACACAAAATATGGAGGGGATGAGTAAGAATAGTCCTGAAGAAGATTGTGTTGATTTCGCTGCAGCGACAACTGCAACTTTAGGAGTTCCTTCTCCATGCCTTTCGAAAGCTACATCTTTAGATGATTCTCCACGCTCAGTCTCTGATCACCAGAAACACAGAAAGGGAGACCTTGAAGAAGAAGCAGAGCTTTTGAGGGCTTTAATGCTGTCTGAGGTTGGAATGCCAATTTCAGTCGGTGATACTCTTGCGGACAATGGTAAGGGAGGGACTCACTCTGTCAATTTATGTGAAAGTTCAGGTCTTGAGGAGGTTATGCCTGTAGATTCTGCAGATAAATTAGGGAAGTGTATTGGTGTTGAAGAAAACAATTTTCATAGACTGGAACCATCCATAGTAGATGACTTCAATGCCACAAGCAATGATGGTGATCTTAAATCTGTAACGCATAGTCTGGGCCAAGCAGCTATTTCATCCTTGAAGCCTGATGTGGGAGATCACCTCGATCAGTCAATTGACGTGGAATTGGGAGAATGTATCGTTCACATTGATGTGGTTGAGAATAATCGTGTTGACCCCTTGGTCCAAGGTGAAAGTGCTCTTTCTCTTTCTCCTGGAAGAGAGACTGCATCTTTGGATGAGAACCATATGGGTATTTCTAGAGGGGGCGAAGAAGTTACGAAGCAATCCACTTCTACAACTGATTTTCATGACACTGTAGATAAGCTAGTTGTGTGTAGCACAGCAGAATTATCATGCTTATCTTCTCCAAATGCCAATTCAGATTTATCTAGTGGTAGAATTCTGCACATAGATGCCACCAATGCTTTGACTTCAAATGTTGATGGCAATGAGCCCATATATGAAGGAGAGGAATGTATCTTGGATTCAAGCCATACAGTTCTTGAGGACCGGGAGCCTGTGTATGAAGGTGAGGTGGTCCTTGCAAAACAAGCTGACAAAAGCACTGCAGATACCTCTAATGCAGGGTCCAAAGATGAAATCACTCCACAACAAGGTTAGTGGTATATGAAAAAAGTTCATACGTAATATGTTGTGGATTGTTTGATGATGTGTGCAGGTAATAGGGCCTGAAACTTAAATTTATAATGTCTTCTTTGCTTTTTGATTGGCTTTAGGTGAGCTGATAAGGAGTTTTTTGAAGAACACTGCTAGTCAATTGACCATCAATGGGTTTGTTGATTTACTCCGTTTCTATATTGCTCTAAATTCGTTTTTAATCCGTATGTATTTCTATGTTGGCTACTGGATATATGGCTATACGATTGTTTTAAATGTTTTTGTAGCCTTTTCTGCTTACGAGATGGCCTTAAAGAGCGTGAACTCTGTGTTTTTTTCCGTAACAATCACTTCAGCACCATGTTTAAGGTCAGTGAGAGCTGGAATGTTGTTTTTTCCTGCTTATAATCTGCTGATTACATTTGTTAATGTCTGGATATGAAGAAAATATCTTCAGTTTTATAAGCTTCATGTTCCACAGACACTGAATACAAAAGCTTAGATAATACCTGAATCTCCTTTCATTTCAGTTTGATGGTGAACTTTACCTTCTAGCTACAGACCAAGGTTTCATAAATCAGCCTGATTTGGTATGGGAAAAACTAAATGAGGTAAGCTGCCTACTTTGCTCTTGTTAGGGTCGGAGGGTTGCATGATTGTTTCTTGTCAATTTTTCAAGGGTTATTCACTGCTTTAATCCTGGTTGGAATGTGACTGATGTGCTGGCTCTCCAATATTAATCTATTTGGCCGAAGGTGAAGGTTTTGTATGTCATCTTTTGCCAACAATGATTAAGCCAAGATTTTTGTTCTTGGAATGGGTTTAATTGTCTTTAGAGAGTCAAAAGTGTTAAAAGTATGAATTTATGCGTGTATTTAAATCTTTGCACGTAGGTATGCTTGACAGCGGCTGCCATTACCATGGACGTTGTGCATGTAGACTGTACTGGTAGTAATGGATGCCATTGCTTTAATATTTTCTAATCACACTCCAAGAGTGAACGAACTTTTCAGATCCCACTCCATGGATATTATGTTGCCATTTTCTTGTTTGATTCTAAATTGGGAAGATATTTCACATAATATAATCATAGTCGTTTGAATAGTATTATCTTGTTAGGGTGGTGTTATACTGAAGTTTTGCTTCCAAAATATAAGTCCTCCCATGTTTCCATTTCAGGTCAATGGTAATACATTGTTTATGACGGGTGGCTTCAAGGAATTCAAGGTAGAAAGTCGTGCAAATGGCAATTGGGATGAGCATAATGCTGTGGCCAGTACTGCTGTATGTCTTTTTGTTTTTCGAAACCTAAATGATATGCTAGCTCATATGTTGTTGCTTCCACGATTCTGATTTAAAAATTCGTGTTCTTTAGGACTATCTTGCCAACATTGAGAGCTCAACGCATGCAGGTTTGGATATAAAGTAATTACCTCAACTTTATTACTGATGTGTACTTGATTTCTTAATTTCTTGTTTGAATAGAGATAAAGTGGATGACCACTATGGCTGTAGTTTTAAAAATCAAGAAGATCAACTGCAATATTTGTTGTTTTTGAGATACCAAGCCCTGTATACTTGTTCTACGTTTCTTACTTGAGGACAATTGTGGTTTGTCCTAAATCTTTGTCTCCCTAAATCTTACTTTAAAAATCAAGAAGATCTTTCCTTGTCTCACTAAATCTTTTTAACTAAAATTTGAATGTAGTTTGCTGATGGAGTTACACTTCATAGTTAAAAAAAATTTACTTTGTTGCGGCAGCTCTGATCTGCAGTTGGCAATTGCTCTGCAACAACAGGAGTTTGAGCAACAACCAACGCATCAAAATTCGCAGCAGCCAACCGTTAGTGCAAGTTCAAGACTTGTTGTTGGTCCCCAGGTAGAATTTGTCTTTTTTACCTGGTAGTGTCACACTTGATTTTTTTATTCAATTTTCCATTTTTTTACCGTTTAGTATTGACATTATCTATTAATTTTTCCTTTTCTGGTGGTCTGGGTTGTATCAGTTTGTTAGGCCTTAGGAAGTGAAGTAATGGGTTAGTCATGTGAGATAGTTCAAGTTGAAGTTTTAAAACTGAATTAGGTTTCTGACGTGTGAGAAGGGGGAAAAAAAGGACTGCATTTGCAGCGAATAGGTTTTGATGACCCAATTGTGCGTGCAAAGGGAAAATGATATTTGGCATTATGTCGCACAGCACCAGAGTAATGACATATGAACAATTTATAGTTTCCTGAGCATAAATGGAAAGTGTCCTCCATATATTTTCCATGGGAACTACGTTAATTTCCTGACAAGAAATGCAAAAAAGTATCCTCCATATATTCGTAGCAAAGGGCCTACCATCACACTTCAAGGTACAAAGAATGAGCGCCACAGATGGGTGGACATGAAAGTGTCATTTCCTTTTGCATTTGACATGTGAAACTTCGTTCAGCATAAGTCAATTATAGGCTATGTTGCTCTCTTCATTGGTAAAATGTTACTTAGCTTTAAATTTTGAATCTATGCTTTTTTATTATTATTATTCTCTCCTATCCAGTTGGATCCTTCTGCTTTTCACACTTTTTTTCGTTTTCTTCATTTTTCCTTTGGGTTTTTATTATTATTGAAAGTCATGTTATAGTCTAGCAATCCTAGCTGAGAGGTGCTATGACTGTAGTGGACTTGCGTATTTTATGTCTTTAACTTTTGTAGTGGACTTGCGTATTTTATGTCTTTAACTTTTGTGCGCAAGATTGTTCTTGGCCAACATTTACAAATAATGTCCACTACAAATGGCTCTTTGCAGGTGCCAAGAAACAACGTCCGGAACTCGTCCTCGGCCACAGCCGCCAGGCCTGAACCAAAATCGAAAGATAGGTGCTCGGTGATGTGAACTGTGCACGGTAGGAGGTGGGAAGTTCGTTGTAAATGTGGTGTGGTGGCCCCTTTGTATTTCTTGGTTTTATTCAACTGTATTCATTGTATACCAACCCGACATTAGATAAAAAGATTTTGAATGTAAATAATGCAATTACACAAGACATGGCTAGACCCTCCCATCTTCACTTTTGTTTTTTCCTTCTCATGCTGTTTGATTTTTCGAAGTAATGGGCAGAATAAGACACGGCTCCGCTTAACCTACTGAAAAAGTTAAGGCTGGAGATAATGTTGGCCTTTGTTGGGTGCTTTTGAGTTCTGGAAATAGCGTTTGTAGGGCCATACGGAGGACCCCTTGAGCCATACGTCCTACCTCCAGAAGCCTGACTATGCAGACACTCTAGACCCACCGGCCACCACACTCACTAATCCTATTGAGGTGTAGAAGAAATATATGCACGTGCAAAAAGCTAACTTACTCCCTCGGATGTCTGTGGTACCAAAAGTTGACAAAAGCAGTTGGCATTTAACTCGTGCCAGGCAATGAGATGAGAAGTTCGATATATTTGAGTTTGACCCTCAGAATCTCTTGCAACGTCCTCGTCGACAAGGGCTGGGCCACGTTCTTAAATGAGAGGACCAAGTTCAAATCTTCAGAGTTCGACATAGCTTTTTCTTTTTTCCTTCTTCAACATAGATTCATTAATAATTGATGTTCCGTCTGAGCTTGATGATGACTGACTATCAGTCCAATCAATTAAGCTAAGAAAGAGAAAGAGAGAAAATTGTTTCTAATGGTTCAGTCAAGTTTGCATTCCCTTCGTAGGCCCATAGCTATTTGCCTTGGTGGCTGATTGAAACTTAGGATAGCTCGGGAAAAGGCCGCCTTAATAGTTTAGTCACTTACCTACCAGCCTACCTTAACACCTCGAAACTTCACCTTTGCAGAAGCCGGCCGGCAGTTACGTGGCTGAGTATAGTTGGTGGCCTGTCGTCAAACTAGACAGTCACCTAGAAAAACAATGGTTGTTCCACTTGAATCATAGGCTGTTACGGTCGTCTTCACTCTTCATATTGTATTGCACGCCCTGGCCTCGAACCTTTGTTCCTTCCCTGTAGGCCCTACACGCATGACCCAACCAACGGAGATAAATCTTGACACGTCAGATTCTACTCACCACCGACAAGCAGCCAACCATTATCGCTTCCTCCTCTATATTTATTCGTAACTGCTACCATAATAAAATGGGATAATTAGGCAGATAAAATATTTCCGTGCTGTTAAATCTTGATTAGCAAATTGATTGACTTTTGGTGGTACGTGAAAATGAGTTCACAAGAGAGAACGCTTAGAGAGCGAAAAGTCGGTATTGTGGGGCCTCATAAAAGGGACAACACACGATCATCCCCCAAGTTTTTTTTTTATAGTGGGAGTGTGGGACCACGCTCTTTGTTCTCGTTTTTCCTTCTTTCTTTTTCTTGGGGATAGGGGACCACGCTAGACGCAAGTCTCAATCGTAGGGCCGAAAAAACGACAAAGCTACAGCTGTGACGGTGACCCCACAGTTTCTTCTTCCTCACCATCATCGACGACGGTTGCTCATTTGTGTCTTTGGAAATCACGCCGCCGGCTTAATCCGGCTCGGCTCTCCAGAGGAAACATTAGGCCATGGTTGGAAACCGGCATAGGTTTGGGATTCAGTTTCGATTTGAAATTCAATTTCATTATACTGTTCGAGTTCGGACTTTAGATCCCGACTTAAACAAAGTTAAAGGTGTCTGTCAATTCCACTTATTTCCTTTAAAGGTAAGGTGTACTTATCTTACTGGCCTGACTTCTGTTATGCCCTCCTAAGTTAGATTTTTTTTGCACAGAATGTTGAGGTCAAAATATTTTCGTTTTATGATAATTTTTTCGAAATATTTTAAAATCTCTTCCTTAGCAGACATGTTGCAGAGACGACAACTAACGTGCCCTAAGTGCATAATTTACCAAAGAATAAAAAAACACCACAACATACTAAGTAGATAAATTCTGCACATCATAGCTAGGTCACTTGATAAATCATTCCAGAAACATGACTTAGTATAATAAATTATATCTCCTCAAAACAGGACTAAAGTTGCTTAATTTCAAGGCCATCATAAGGCTCCATGTGTAATGGAACGAAATGACAGAAATTTTAAGGTCAATCTAGAGTTACTATAGGTGCAAGGATGTCTATGGGGACAAAGTTAAAGTTCCGCATATCAAGAAAGTAATGTGAATGCGTAATATATGCACCAGTAGCCTGTTTATATCATGCAAACAGTTGGGGCCCTTAATTCACTAATCACCGATTCACCAGACAAGTGACATTTTGGGTGCGTTTGCACCAAAAATTTCACAAAATATTTCACCAACTCACAATAAAATACTACAATATAATCTTTCTCTCTCCCATAAAAAATATAAAAAATTACAAAAAATATAAAAAATTACCTCTTTTTTCACCTTTTCACTAAACCCAATACCAACATTAAACCCAATATCAAAAAATTTTCAACACAAACATAACCTTTGTATGGCTTCTTGACTTCAAACACCCAAGTGATAGGACACATGAAGCAAATCATCCATGTAGCAATACAACAAGATAAAAACAACATCCATTATTTTATACCTGATATAAAGAGCTACATTATATCTGGTATGCAAAATCATTTATTATGACTAACGAACATTTGCTGTCAATTTGAGGATTTGAAAAGGTGAAACCCTCGCTCCAAAACCTCTGGGCTATAGGGAAGATACCCCTTTTCGGTTACGAGAAGTAGACTATAGATCACTTTATATTTTGTAATATCTCTTTGCCCTTCCCCAAGAAACGAGGCAAAAAATCTAAATTAGAAGAAAAACTCATGTTGAGCAAACCAAGTCTATAGCTAAGAACCACTAATTTATCTGGTTAACTGGAACCGACAAATTAAAAACTACAATGATCCCTGCTATTTCAACTCATGTTGCTTTTCCGAGTGAACTTCAATTGATCTCAAAAGTGAGTCGTAAGTTAAATGAGAATTAACAAGATAATCTAAATACCTCAAATCAACGCAGAGAGAAGGAAGACAAACCCTAAAACAATCGGTGTACCTTGGAATCAATAGAGAACAAGCCGCAATCTCACAACGAAGCAAATGCACCGTGTAGGGGAGAAATTTGGGTGATTCGGAGAAGGGCCCTCGAACTCTAAGTCACGTTTAGGTCGCATTCGCACAGGAAAAAGACATAAGAGAATGAGAGAGAGACGGGGAGGAGGGAAAAAACGTCATTAGTTTTATCCTCCATTATTAGGTTTAAAGACTATAAATAAGACTTAGTCCATCCAAACATGGATTTAAGATTTTAGACCCAAAATCAGTATTTGGGACCTAAAATCAGGACTAGACCCATTACCAAACATATCCTTATTTATCTAGTGACGTTGGATGGATCATGGAAGGCCAAGCCGCCGAGTGAATTTTATTTTTCATATGATTTTAAGATCAAGACTACTCGCACTTTTAAGTTTCTAATTCTAAAATTCATGTTTCGGCACACGATAAAATTGAGATCAAATTAATTTTTTTTACTTAAAAAACAACGAAATATATTAAGAAAAGGCACAGAAAACTTCGACCCACCCACCAGAATTTCGAGGGGCCGGTCTCCATGTGGAAGTTGGCTCCTGGAGCCTTTTTAATGAAGGGACTATTCTCTTTGTCCAATGCTGATAGCTGGGAGACTTTCCCAACCACCAGAAGTAGCCGAACTACAGAGGACAAGGATTTTCCAAATTAGTTTTCAGTAGTAATCCTGAGCTAAATAATTGTTTAATATCTTACCGAAAGTAAACCCTCAACGGTTGCCTGTTTGAGCTGACGAGCCAAAATGTCCTTATAGCTCAGCAAAAGGTTGAACTGTCTCTTGAGCCACTCGAGTTACAAAAGGTTTTGGCATTGGATTTTGTCGTGTGCGGCATGGGGAGGTAAGGACAGGCCGCGCATGTTCCAACTCCCTCTGATTTGGCTTTTCGTAAAAGGTCAAAGGTTGATTTTGTTTCTCTCTCTGTAAAACAAAAGACAATGGAATCTGCATATTTTACAATTGTACTACTACCACGCATGATTTTTCCAGGAAAAAGCACGTTGGTAGTCTTTGGTTTTCACTATTCAGAGGAATACAAACTTTCCTATTTCTCCATCCAGAGCCAATGCATTCAGTACAAGCTGATCGGGTAGATTGTTACGGTTCCCAAAATCTTTTAAGTCAAGTTCTTCTAGAGTTCCCTATGTGATAATTTATTGCCATGCTTCACATGTATACCAATATCTCGTACCGAATTTTTGTTTGTCTTGTTTTTTGGTATTTTCTTAAGACATGGAACATCATTACTTTTCGTCCTCAAATTAAGTGACCAATGACAACTGAAAAGCTCTAAAGTATACATTAAGTTTATCCATGTGCACTCTCTCATTAGATCCAATGGTTGAAATGTGCAACAAATGAACCACGTATATTAAAGTTAGAGGCTTAGAGTCTCATATTGCTAAATTAATGTGGGTTATTGTATTCAAAGACATATAAATAAAGCCTTTATGTAACCTTTTGAATCATAAGTGAGAAAGCTGTATGCCCAATTGTGCCTTCCAACAGTGGATATTGGTCAATGACCGAACCACTTAAATATCTTGTTTCACTTATCTCAGTTTAAAATTTTTTAAGTTCAAATTTTTATTTCTTACATGATATCAAAGTAAGGTTTTCGGCATCAGTCCAGCTACCTTCCGGCATTAGTCCGGCGACCATCCGACATTAGTATCGGCGACCATCCGGCTTTAGTCCGGCAACCTTCCGGCATCAGACTGACGACCTTCCGGCTTCAGACCGTGACCTCCCGGCATCAGTCCGGCGACCATCCGACATTAGTATCGGCGACTATCCGGCTTCAGTCCGGCAACCTTCCGACATCAGACCGACGACCTCTAGGCATCAATCCAGCGACTATCCGACATTAGTACCGACGACCATCCAGCTTCAGTCCGGCGACCTCCCGGCATCAGTCTGGCAACCTTTCGACGTTATTTTTATTTTTTATTTCTTGAATTATTTTTGTAACTCCAAACTCAAGGTGTATCGGGGAGTATTAAAGTTAGAGACTTAGAGTCCTACATTACTAAAGTAATGTGGGCTATTGTATTCATTGACTTATAAATAAAGCCCTATGTAATCTTATCAAAATATAAGTGAGAAAAATAATAAACCTAATTGGCTATTCCTATAGTGAATATCTCACTTATCATTGTAAATATTTTTTTTCTTTAGTTAAAATTTGTTATTTCTTACAACGTAGATAGTTTTGACTATCCGCTTAATTATTTTTTGTAGTTTAAAGAGTTGATATGATGATTTTGGTAGTTTGGATGTCCAAATTTATGTTTCCATCATCATTCCAGAATGTAAATTGATTATGATGATAATTAGGCACTTTTCTTTGCCCAATTGAAACGCGGTGATAATGAGAATTTACAATCTCTTGTTTAAGGTGGGGATCGGAAAAGGGAAAAGGAGAAAAACATTACGTGATTGAAGCTGATAACCTTCTAATTTTTCCTTGCTCCGAAAGCAACATAATAATTAATTTCCACGACGTAGAGCCAGCATGACGTACGTAAGAAGTAAGAACGAATAGTTCCATTTTAATGTCTTTGCTTACGTTCGACTCTATCGAAACTTGCCACCAAATAGTTTTTATCTTGTAGTTGTAACCAGTGGCCCACATATTTATACTTCCACTTATCCCTTAGTAATGAGGGCTTAATAATAACGATCTGATAATGTTAAGGGTGATCAATTAATCCGGTTTCCACCGGAAATTTCGGTTCCGGTTCCGGTACCGGAATTCCGGTACCGGTTCCGGCCAATTCCGGAACCGGAACCGGAACCCTTTTTAGGGAATTTCCGGAACCGGAATCGGAACCGGAATTTCCGGCGGAAACCCGGAATTTTCCGGTTCCGGAATTTTTTTTTAAAAAACAAATTCAAAATCAAGGTATGCTGGGTTTGCTGATTGTTGATTGTTGATTGTTTGCTGATTGTACATAAAAATGGAGATGCAAATTACAAATTAGTAGCATTCACTTCATTAATTCAGGCCAAATTACAAATTAGTTCATTTTACAGGATAGAGTTTCAGAATTCAAATTTCAAGTTCTTACGTTTAAAATTGGTTTGAAACCAAAACTAATTTGGTTATAATTGTTCATCATATATCTAGGGTGTAGGCTATGGGAGATTGTTGATTGTTTGCTGATTGTTTGATTGCTCATGAGAATAATTTGTGAAGTTTGGCCACACACCAGAAGACATAAATGTAAAATTTTCAGTCTAAGTGTCGATAGTGTCGACACATAATACCATGGTGTCGACACATTGGTCACACACCAGAAGACATGTCCCAGGCCAATATGATGGTGTCGACACATTGGACAAATGTGTCGACACCATCAGCTTGGCCTGGAAACCTGCTTTCAGTTGATAGTGCAATGTGTCGACACATTTGTACAATGTGTCGACACCATCATATTGGCCTGGGACATGTCTTCTGGTGTGTGACCAATGTGTCGACACCATGGTATTATGTGTCGACACTATAGATATTTAGACTGAAAATTTTACATTTATTTTTACATTTAGATAGATTGAGTCATTTTACATTTATTTTTTGTTAAATTTTTTGCTTTGTTAATTGATTATTTGGTTCTCTTAGTATTTCTCTTATAATTGTTTTGTTTTTCTTTTGTAGAGATGGAGAACTTGAGGATATTAGTTGGACAAGCACAATGATCTATTTAGTATTTTTAGTGGCTGGTATCCTATTTCAATTAACTCTAGCTTCGTTTATACATGATTGTATTTATATATTTTGGAAAAAATAATTAAAGAGACATTTGTTCAGGAAAAAAAACAGCCAAATTTTGGCTTTGGGCTTTTAAAAAAAGTTGGGCCTAAACTAAATATATTTTTTTTAGGCCCATATAAGGAACCGGAATTTCCGGTTCCGGTTCCGGAAATTCCGGTTCCAATTCCGGTTCCGTTCCGGTAAATTCCGGAATGGAACCGGAACCGGAATGACCCATTCCGGTTCCATCCGGTTCCGGTTTCACCCTTAGATAATGTATATATGGAACGATAGTAGATCTATCCTAATGTACTTAATTAGTAAATGTCGACAGATTGCAAAGTACTACTACGTCTTTAGTGGATAATATTTTGTCAGATCCGCACTTTGATTACAATTCCTTTATAAATCGATTACCCGCATGATTGAACTTTATATCGAGGATCGCTAGGATATATATATATAAACCGATCATAATTTGGTTTGCATCTTAGAGTAGCTGTAAGATTATAATTTCAACTGACATGCAGATATTGCGTATATGTGATTCGATCGATCGGTACCGATGGGTTTTGATCAAACAGTGATGCAGAGTAGGTACGTTGGGAGTTATATGTAGATTTGTTAATTAATTGTACAGGTTTAAAACTTGCTAATGAACGTTACACCAAACCTATCACTATCAGTTATACCTACCCCAGTATATGTTGAACTGAATAACCTCCATATATTTTGTAAACTTAGATATATTCATGGACATATACATATGTACTTGTACAAATTAAGGTAATCTTTCTAGTCAAAAGGGTTGAACAAGGCAGAGTTTGAGACTAAGGCTTCACGATATCAATCGAGATTATCTATAATTTGTACAATTTAGAGAGAAATATATAACAATAAATATAAATGCCTACTACATACAGTAGGAGTACTCGCACTGCATGCTTGGAGTTTGATATAAATAGTACTAGCTATTATAGGACTTATAACATTGTGAACTATCTCGATGCTAGTGAGCCAACCAGCTATGCCTACATGCCACGTTAACTCTCTATTAGGGTTGGTGGCTTGTCCTTTGAGTTTCAATGAACCATTGCGTTTTTTTCTTGCTTTCTAAAACAACCTATAGAGGCTGGAAGCTGCTGAAAAGCATCACACACCAGCAAATTAGGAGATGGAACAGTGACAGCCTAACCTCATCCAAATTTCTTAATCAATGACAACATTAAATAAAATTGAAGGGTCGTTTACTATTATTTTTGTTATTAGGCCAATCCATTTGGATGGAAAAATATGTTCACCGTATCAAAAACCTAACCAAAAGAGATTGTGATTATGAACTAAAGTTGAATAAGCCAAGTTTGGTGCTAAGTTGATTTTTTTGGCCGGAATTTTATGATCTGCATCTCATATATACAAAAGAAGTTGAACTCGAAAAGAATTAATGCATTCTCTTCAATCATTCATTCATTCTTTATCCTTTTAATTTTAAGATAATTTGGAGTTGTAGTTGAAAGATCAAGCACTATCATTGAATCAAAAGCTTAAATTCTTACTTAAGGCGCCGTAAGTTTATTTTCTTATAATATGTAGCGCAGAATCTCTTACTAAGGGTGTGTTTGTTTTGTAAAATTTTAGTGTTGTTAAAATTTTAGGTATTAGGTTTAGTGAAAAAGTGAAGAGGGGTAATTTTTTATATTTTTTATAGTGAAAAGTAATAATTTGATGGGAGAGAGGAGGATTATATTGTAATATTTTATTGTATTAAAATTTTAGAGGATGTAAAATTTTACCCTACAAACGCAGCCTATGTAAAGGTGAACATGAGGGACTGCACCCGTGGGTGACAATCGTCTATTAAAAGAATGATTTTATAAAAAATGATATTTAATTATACTCAATAATTAATTACTGCTGGCAACTCGCAGGAACTCAAATAATTGAATCCTAAACATTTTTGTAGTTTTGTTCTCTATCTGAGATGAGAAAGATGATGACGCATCTTAACAGATGTGACCTTAATCTATAAAATAGTTTGTCTTGCCAATGAGAATATGCGATGTTTTTATCATTTGATAAAAGTCAGCAACCTTCGGTGACTGCGAATGAAAGCCAAGTCCTTAGCCTATATATAACCTCTAATGATTGAAAGGGGTGCTCCACATGTGATACCGGGAGTGCCCATAGAACCTAAACCTTAAGAGTTTTTTCTTTGGGAGAAGATGAAACCTCTGAAATTTTATTAATAATATTAATGTATAGGGGGAGGAATACCTAATTACAAAAGGAATACAACTCATGCCAAAACAAAACCAACCACAAACACACGAAGCACATAAATTGTTATGTTTTGTTGTGAAGAGAGAACATATTAACGTAATTGTTTAGTTTTTTTATACCAAAAAAGCCTGTTCAGTTAATAGTTAATTGGCTTCTTTCCATACCCAAAACCAGTTCCTTTCTGACAATCCGAAGTTAATATCCCTAATACACTTGTGAAAAAGCTTATGAAAATAAAAAAACAAAAGAAAAATTCCAAGAAATTCAGAGGGGATAAAAAGAACAAAAAGCAACCACAGAAGCAGCTTTATCTTGTTTCTTTTTCTGACCTCGCTTCCAACCCGGCCTTCCATAGTAATGATCCTATAGCCATCTCTGACTGTGTCTCTTTCCCTCCCTCTCTGTACTCTTCTCTCAAGGTCTTTAAATTACAAATCATACTCTGTCTCTCTCTCTCTCTTTCCGTTTCACGTCTTTGCTTCTTTCCCTTTCTCTCTGTATGTAAAATCTTTTGTTGCTCTCAGAAGTGGAGCAGAAAGTTTGTGACCCAGATCCCGAGAAACGGCTTCTCTCTCTTGCTCTCTGTCACACAATTAACGATAAAACTGTCTGCTTCTCTCTCCCTCTCTTCTTTCTCCCTAACACGCGGAAACAAACACGACAACTTGATTCCAGTCCTTTCAAACACAAGGGTCTCTTCTGTGGTCCTCAACCTCAAACCCCCAGCTTTTCTCTGCATAGTACTCAGCACTCTTTCAAACCACTTTTATGCTTATCACCCATTTACAAACTCTCCGTTCACTACGATTCTCATATAAGCACCTCTCGTGCTCTGTCTTATGGATATAGATCAAATGCAAGAACCAAACCTGGGGATGATGGGAGGTGGCGGTGCTGCTGGTAGTAGTGGTGGCTTAAGTGGTGAAAGGGGAGTTTCCGGAGACCACCAGCGCCAACTCAAGGCCGAGATAGCTTCTCACCCGCTATACGAGCAGCTTCTGTCTGCCCATGTGGCTTGCCTTCGCGTCGCCACGCCGATTGATCAGTTGCCGTTGATTGACGCGCAGTTATCGCAGTCTCATCATCTTTTGCGGTCTTATGCCTCTCAACGTAGCCATACCCTCTCTCCCCATGGCCGTCAAGAGCTCGACAACTTCTTGGTAATATGCTTTTAACGCTTACCTATTTCTTTCTTTAATTTTCACTTGTCATGTGATTTTGTCCATTCTTTTCCCGAGGTTTCACTTCAGGGTGGTTCTTTTGCTGGGTTTTGTTACAGGCACAGTATTTGTTAGTTTTGTGTAGCTTCAAAGAACAGCTTCAACAACATGTCAGAGTCCATGCCGTCGAGGCCGTGGTAGCTTGCCGTGAAATCGAAAACACCTTACAGGCCCTTACTGGTATGTTTACTTTTTGTTTATCTCAATGCAATTTTTTTCTTGTTCGTATATATTACTGGCAATTTCTCTCCGTCTGTATCATAAGTAAACATCTTTAAGCTACTTCAATAGATACAATATGCAAAGTTGATTAACGTGATAATGTTTTGTTGACTATCTTTGGGTAAGTTCGGTAGGTAGAAAGATAGGCGAGAGTACTTGGGTTTTTCGCCAATTTGGGTCTCCCAGCGGGAGTTGGGTGAAGTAGGACCTACCCAGAAAATATCTATAACATATTGTTGGCGAAGCGTTAGTTAGTTCGGTGAGGAAGGCACTCTCACCACCAACAACCGATAAGGTTGATTGGAGAATATTTGGGTTTCTACAATTAGACTACTTTAGGATGTCTTAACTTTGTTGCTTTACACATGATTTGGACTTTGCATACGTGTTAGAGGTGTATAGGTCTTTGTATTGGTTTGGGCAACTGACATGTTATGATATTGAAATATAGGAAGGGAGGCCACAGTGCAATGGAATCCATCTTTGGCTAGCTGTTGTTTATAGGGTTGTGAAAATTTGCGATCTCTGGATATATAACGTGCCTGCATAAGACTTTTTGACCTAAAATTTCGAGCAACACGCACGGTTTTAGAGGTCTGAGCGAAAGGACACTCTTACAACTTTGTATTATCTTGGAGTTTGAGCAAAAAAAGATATGACAGTTTATCATACTGTTTTTCATGATTACAAGTATAAACTTTTTGCTGATAATAGACTGTCTCATACGCCCAGATTTAAACATTGACTGAACTCCTTAAATACTGATATATTTCGCTGCGATTCTCTTACTACCTTAATACTGATGTACAATTACTGCTCTAGGAAATCATGGATCTTGATAAGAAATAGGCGTCCGACCTTTCATTGATGAGCATCCTAACCTATAGTATGTGAAATACTTTAAAGAGTACTAAATAATCCGACCAAGCTGACGATGACATTCTCCATTTGTAATACGTACTCATGACAAAACCTGTGCTAAGCCTAACAATAATTCGTGTAATATTATTTATATCGCGGGAGAATCACAGCAAAGTTCAATCCACATATATATGAGTGGTTGAATGGAAAAGGGCATGATTGAGATGCTTTATTTTTTGGTATGAAACCATCATCATTTGCTACAGTTCGTGCAAAAGAATATCAATGTTTGAGATGGTAGGTTTGGGCTGAATGAGTGCTATTTTTTCTGACAGTGCAAGCTTCTTGCCAATTCATATCAAGTCAACTGGTAGTTAAATTTAACGGCAAATTGAAATTCTCTTCGGCTCTATGCTAGATATTTCCTTTGCATAGGCCTACTATTGGAGTGTTTCATATGGAGGCATTCAATGTGGACATGTAATACGAATCATTAACTATAGCCAAATCAATGATTTAAATGGGCCAGATTGACATATTAGATTACCATTACCAATAGCCAAATGAATCGTTGGGGAGTGCATTATTTCTCCTTTTTTTCGAAGATGAGATTGTGGTTTGTGGTTTTATATTTTACTTATTGGGCCACCTCTACTTCATCTACTTCTCTATGTCCCTTTATTCATCTCAAGTACTCAAATCCATGAATTGTTATCAACTAAAAGTTTATATTGTTTGAGATTCAAATTCCCTTGTTGATCTCGTGTTTGAGTGTGAGACAACTCAATTTTTGGGGTTTATTGTCCTTTTTTTTCATTAGTAAACATATAGTTTTGCCGACCTTTTTATTTTCTTGTTTCCTCTAACTCATTAAAATTGTTAAATTAAAATATGAACATCTGTAAGAGGTTGTCTGATGACATATCAATCCCTTTAGTTGTAAAGGGGTCAGGATTCTATGGAAGAAAACTCATAGAAGGCTGGTTTCCAATTCGATGGCGGGCCAAAATCCATAAGGATATCCTTGCCCCAAGGTCTTGTGGAGTAGAAGGTTTTTGGGAGTGCTCCATGGCAAGGCACCTTTTGCTCATCAATTCTGCCTGCCTGCCCAGACCTTAGTTCCAAATACTTAGGTGGTTGATTGACTATACATCAGTGGTCTGTTTCTTGAATTTTGAATTGGCCGGAAGGTTGAAAATATGATCCAGTACATTAATTAATTATTTGTGAAATGAAAAGACCATTCAAAATCCGTTAGCTTGGTGTTGTGCACTTTTCTTCTTGCATGTACGGGCGGATAGGTTTGTGTTGTGCTATGTTTTGAGTGGTTCAATAAAGTGTTTTTCTTTATGCTTCCTACACTAGAATTGTTTCTTTTTTAAGTTTATTTCCCTATTGCATTAATGAATTATCATATCACATGATGTTCTATTACCAAGTCTTTGATCATTTTTTCCCTTGGTCTACTACCAGCTCTTATAGCCTGGTATTGCAATCAATGGCTTTCTAGTTTCTAGTCTAGTAGTACTTTCTTTTTTATTCAAGGAGGAGATTTTGGATTTGATCCACCATTGGTTTATAATCTTGATGAAAAAAGATTCTTCTGTGGATGATTATAATATATTCTTCTATCCTCTGGATTTGTGAATATAAACATATATATACACATTAGGGACTGCAAAAAAAAAAAGTTCCTCCAAGTGTAGGAACTATTTGTATCCGCTAGGTGGATGGTAGAAAAGGAAGTTGTTCACCATTCATAGACCACAGAGATGAAAAAGGAACTGATATCTCTCTTGGATCTTTACAGATGCCGTCTAAGCTGTTCCCTTTTATTATCTTAATAACTTGTAATCAGTTTAAGTATAAAAGCCAAAACTTACTAAATAGGAATCGTTTTTTTGAAAATTTGCATTCGAACTGCCTGGAACACATTAGGAAGGAGTTACCAATAGTGATTTTAGACACACGACCCTACAAACTCCTTTTAGAAGTTACGTAGAAGTATTGCATGTGTTTGTGTTTTATCTTCATCAAAAGTAGGCATATAGAATAAAATAGAATATGGGCATGCACTAGAAGGTATTGTATGATTGCTTGCGGTTGATCATAGTGATGGTTTTGTGGTGTGTAATACATATTTTTCAGGAGTGAGCCTGGGTGAAGGTACGGGAGCAACAATGTCAGATGATGAGGATGATCTGCAGATGGATTTCTCTCTAGACCAATCTGGTGCTGATGGGCATGACATGATGGGATTTGGTCCGCTACTTCCTACAGAGTCTGAAAGGTCACTAATGGAAAGAGTCCGGCAGGAATTGAAGATTGAATTGAAGCAGGTGATATTCTAACTTTGCAGGAAAGGTCATGTCTTCAGAGAAATATTATTCGTTTATTTTGTACAGACACAACAGCTGCTAAGTCACAAATATAAGTGAAGCAATCCATAATTTCTCCTTTAGTTCTCTAGAAGTGAGGGTAAGTGATAACACGGTACTAACTTTTGCAGGGTTTTAAGTCAAGAATTGAAGATGTTAGGGAGGAGATATTGAGAAAAAGAAGGGCAGGGAAATTACCAGGTGACACAACCAGTGTGTTGAAAACTTGGTGGCAGCAACACTCAAAGTGGCCTTACCCAACTGTAAGCAACCAATCTCATCATGCCTTTATGACTAGAGCATCATATTGTTCACTTTCTTGCTTTCTTGGATTAGTTCAAGTATGAAGTAGCTAGCAAAATACTTGAGAACGGGCAAGATAGATATGTTCTCACTTTAAAGGTATAGGGGCGGAGAGGACCCAAAACATGGAGGCTCATGTATTGTCTCTGTCACACCATGATTACTTGACTGTCTCTCTCACCACATCTCGCCGGCATCAGACTAAGTAACAGGTTCAGAAATACATGAAGATTACTCTGATTAACTTCTGGACAGTCACTGTAATCGGTTTCCAACACTTGACATTCAGTATTAAAGGTTGCAAAGTAGAAAGGCTATACTTCCGATTTGGCCAATGTTTAGAGTTTTGAATTTCAGTTTCACTAGCACTTAAGAGTCTAGACTCCTTCCAAAAGTTAACTCCAAATCCCTGGACTGTGAATTCCCCTCGAATACTATCTTATCCGCTAACTATATTAGCGATTGACTTCTTCCAAGTTCCAACTAAGACCGATTGGATCCAACTTTTCAAGTTTATTTGCCTTGAAACAGCTCTTGGTATTTTGGTTACATAGGGGTTCTTCCTTGATCTTAGCTAATATCGTTGACACATTAAGATTAATCACATTCATTCTGCTATTAAGTTGCAAGCTCTGAATCTATGGAAATCTTACAACTTTGATATGAACTTTACATAGTTCAGTATATGTCAATAATTAAACATGAAGCTATATATGTAATCTTTACAGGAAGATGACAAAGCAAAACTTGTAGAGGAGACAGGGTTGCAGCTGAAGCAAATCAACAATTGGTTCATCAACCAAAGGAAACGCAACTGGCACAGCAGCTCTCAATCGGTAACTTCTTTAAAGTCGAAGCGCAAAAGGTAGAGAAATCATCTTACATGTTCCCCAATCAGGAACGAAGGACCAACTTACTTGATGTCAGTTTATAGTTGTTATTGACCAGGGGGTGACTGATAGTCTAGGTGGCTCTTGTACGTGGAAGCTGTGAAGGAACCTTAATGGAAGTTTGTCAAAATACAAAAAATCAGGTACAGAATGTAATAGACGGAGTTTCAATAGCTTACATGTACATGAGGTTGAAACTTCATGGTTTTAACGGAGTAATTGGTAAAGCTACTTTTATGCTGGGAATATCTCTTCCATTTCTGTTGCCTCTGTTTCCAAATACACAAAGGTACTATTAATATCGTTGCCAGCAACATAGGACAAGTAGCCCGTAGGTTATGGGCTGTAATAGCATGCATTAGCTTCTGATGGAGGTTTCACTTTCTGCCCCTAATATGTCGTTTTATTGGGCATGTTGCCGCCGAAGATCAACAGCACACTCTCAATTTTCAGTGTTCGACGACCTGTAGTAGTGGGGCACCAATAACGGATTTGTAGCACCCATTGTATAGTACATACACCTTGCCCCATGGGCCCCCTTTTCCTTTTAGGTACTAGTTGTCGAAGTCCAAGCCCAGCCCCATGATTCGAGGGCTGATAGACGGCACCCGTTATATTATCATGATTGAGGTAGAATATTGTTGTTAGGTACGTACTCAGTTAGTGGGAGGTCCACTATAACATAGGTGGGGGTAGCAAAAGTAAGCCATTGGTCAGGGGTATTGGTGCAAGCTAGCTTCTACTATGCACTCAGCTTCGTTGCAAAGATAAGCAGTGACACAAAATAATTAAGAATTGTGTATTGTATTCTTAATTATATTTGGTAATGCTCCACCAGTTCTTAACCAAGATAACCCAGTTGTGATATTGCGTAATAAAATAAATCGCGAGAGATGAAAATGGTACTTAAGAGGGTGATACATTTCGTAATTGGGTTGCTTAAATTACATCTCCAAAGAGGGCATCAGCTTCGTGGTTCTTTACCTATGCTTAAATCTCCAGTTTTATTCTTAAGGGTAATCAAATTCAAAACTATACACATATGTCGCCTATGCATTTTATCTACACAGGTTCTAGTTCACCCTATCAGATTGAGGCAACCAGGGGTGTCTTTCTTCATATAGAATTTCGGGTGACTCATATTATTATTATTATGGGGGGTTGGCACATTTACAATGGTACGATGCATAGTAAGATGATTGACGTTGATTGCGAATTTTCAAGCAAAAAGGAAAACCACTGACCCATATGTCTTGTGTCAAGTGTCGACACGCCCTTATTTTTTAAAGGCTTAAAAGCATTGTAGGTCCCTAGGGTATCACTTTTTTACAAATTGGTCCCTGTAGCATGAGTTTGTACTAGCTAGTCCATGGGGTAAGCATTTTGTAACAAATTGGTCCTCCCGTTAGATTTTCGTCGACCAACTTAACGGCCGAAGCTGACATATCAAAAAATCTAACGTCATCAATGAATGGGGTGATTCCGCATGTCGAGAGGTGAGCAGGCTGAGTTGCTTGTGCTCAAGATGCTTGGGATGCCAGGGCTCAGTCTGTGCTCGGGATGCTCGGTCTGTCCTTTGTTGGTGCTCTTTCATTGGTGCATATGATGTCGCATGTACCCGTATCCCGAGCAGGTCATGCTGCTTGTGCTCGGGATGCTCGAGCTGGTGCTGCTCAGACTGCTCGGGATGCCGGGGCTCGGTCTGTGCTCGAGATGCTCGGTCTGTCCTCTGTTAGTGCTCTTTCATTGGTGCATACGCGGAAAATAATCCACGTCAGCTTCGGCCGTTAAGTGGGTCGACGAAAATCTAACAGGAGGACCAATTTGTTACAAGATGATTACCTCAGGGACTAGCCAGCACAAACTCATACCACAAGGATCAATTTGTAAAAAAATGATATCACAGGGACCTATAATGCATTTAAGCCTTTTTAAAATCTATTTTCAGTAGAAGAAAAGCATATCTACATGTCTCTTGTAGTCGCTTTTGCATCGAAATGCTTATATGAACATGTTTTAATAAAATTCGTACGAACGTACCGCCGCCATATAAAGGTACGTAATCTGCTTGGGAAACACTTTTTGGATGCCCTTAATTTACTGCATGGCAATAGCTTATTGAATATTTTTAATCGATCGATCATGTTAACTCACTTCCCCTCAATTGTGTTATCGATTCCACTTTGATTTAAAAGCAAAGATGACCAATTTGAATCAAGATAAAGTGACTAACAATGTATAGGGCATGACAAGCAAAATTAAAGAGAAAACTCACTTTACATTTCTACTAAAATCATATAAAATAAATGTCCCAATTACTACCCTTCATAATGTTAGAAATAAAAAAAAATTACTTTAGATAAATAAGACACCCAATGAAAAAACTCAATTGGATTTGTTTACATCTCATTTATGAAAATAAAGATACAAGAAGGGCTTATATTTATAAGCCAAAATTCTCCTACTCCCCACATTGCTAAGCAATGTGGGACTCTTTACATTTGAACACTCCCCCGCAAACTCAAGGTGGACAAACCGACAAACCTTGAGTTTGGAGTTACAAAAATAATTACAGAAAAAATAATTACAAAGATTGCCGGTACTAAGCCGGGAAGTCGCCGGTACTGCGCCGGGAGGATGCCGGTATTGAGCCGGGAGTTTGCCGGTACTGAGCCAGAAAAGTTGCCGGTACTGAACCGGGAAATTGTCGGTACTAAGCCAGGAGAAAGCCGGTACTAAGCCGGATGGTCGCCCTAGGGTATCCGGACTAAAGCCGAAAACCTCGCTCTGATACCATGTTAGAAATAAATTTTTTTTACTTTAGATAAATGAGACACCCAATCGAAAAACCCAATTCGATTTGTTTACATCTCATTTATGAAAATAAAGATACAATGAGGGTTATATTTATAACCCAACATTTTCCTACTCCCTAAGCAATGTGGGACTTTTTACATTTCAACACTCCCCCGAAAACTCAAGGCGGACAAACCGACAAACCTTGAGTTTGAAGTTACAAAAATAATTACAAGAAAATAATTACAGAAAAAAATAATTACAAGAAAATAATTACAAAGATTGCCGGTACTAAGCCGGGAAGTCGCCGGATGGTTGCCCCGATACTGAGCCGGGAGGTTGCCGGTACTGAGCCGGGAGAAAGCCGAGAAAGTTGCCGGTACTGGGCCGGGAAAAAGCCGGTACTGAGACGGGTGTCGCCGGTACTAAGCCGGGAGAAAGCCGGTACTGAGCCGGATAGTCGCCAGGAGATAACCGGACTAAGCCGAAAACCTCGCTCCGATACCATGTTAGAAATAAAAAAAATTAATTTAGATAAATAAGACACCCAATGGAAAAACCCAATTGGATTTTTTTACATCTCATTTATGAAAATAAAGATACAAGAGGGGCTTATATTTATAAGCCAAAATTCTCCTACTCCCCACATTGCTAAGCAATGTGGGACTCTTTACATTTCAACACATACATTAAATCCTAACATTTTTATTTGTGCTCTAAAATAAAATCTAACAGTTAAAATTATGTCATATTTATAATACATGTGACACGATTTTGATCATTGAATATTTTTTAAGGTGTAAATTGATGAAATTTGATAGTTTTAGGGTTCAATGTATTAAAAGTGATGGTTATGACCCATATTTAAGATTGATTTTATAGCTTTGAAGCACAAAAATGACTTTTTCTCTAAAATTAATGTCCACGATTTGATCTATTTAGACCTCTCCTTTAAACATCTTCTTTTTGACACGAGACTCAATGAGATTTGTGTACAAGAAAAGAAAAACTTAGCAATTTTGTGGAAAACGAACAAAAATTGAGGATACTTCTCTCAATTCTTATAATGTACACTACTCGACCTTTTTCTTCTTTTTTATTAGAAGATTAGACCTTTGCATACCTGATACCTCCGCCATGCAATTTTTCTTGTTATCATGCCAAGTGAAAACCGACCATATTGCCTGGCACTTCGAGCATGTGGAGTAGCACCAACTCAATCTAAATTTTGGTCTCTATTAAACATTACCATTTATTAATCTCAATCTCTTCAACATACCTTTATCCATCAATTTAAAATTCAACCTCTATTTAAAAGCTAAACATAGGATTAAACTCTATCCCTTCGTTTAAAAATTCGAATTACTCACTTTTTCGAAATCAAAATCATATACAAATATTAGCAGATTAGTACTAATTAACACTTTGAAATTTAAACTCAAATAAAATAGGAAAAAAGTCATAGTTAGCCCTGTATCTATAGGAAAAAATCAATTTCGTACCGGTTATTATCAAAAAGGTGATTTAAGCCCCCTTAACTTTTAAAAATCAGACGGATAAGCATATAAAATGACCAAAATGCCCATCCAAAACAAAATTTCTAAAAAAATTTAAAAAATTCATTCAAAATAAAAAAATTATATTTTTAAATAAAACTTTTGAAACTTTCTTTCAATAATCTATTTATTTTTAATTTATTTCTTAAATTTTTATTATTAAAAAAATAAAAAATTATATTGACGGGGCATTTCAGTCATTTTGTATACTTTTTCGGCATAATTTGGACAAAAGGCGAATATTGATGATTTTCAAAAGATAAATTGATCAAAAAGCATTTTCATAATAGCAGATACAAAATTAATTTTACCCTATAAATACGGGGCTAACTATAATTTTTTTTCCAATAAAAATATCTTTATTGCTTCAATTATATCCTTAACATATTAAAACAATAAAATATAATACAAAAGAAGAAAAAGCGCATAAGGAAAGAGGGGTGATCGAAATTGTTTTTACGTTTTGAGAAATTTAAATCTATTTTCTTTCTTGCCACGTCACACTACCTCAATAAATTAGTTTTTTTTTTAATTATTTGCACCTAAAATTATTTAAATATTGACATTTTATGGAACTATTATTTTATTACATTACACCTAACTATTGTTTTTTTAAAAAAAAAGATTACATCCTTGTTAAAATCTAGAAAGTGTTTATTTAAATTTTAAAATGACGATTTTATTCTAACAAAAAACCACCGTGAAAAATCATAGAAATAAATTACTATTTTATTGGCTTAAAATTTAATTTTCATTGAAATTGACAAGAAGTTTTAATAAAAAAAATTAAATTTATTTAAAAATAATAATTAATAGATGTAATGTGACAAAATAAATAACATTTGATGTCAAGTGTCTCTGATTTAAAATTTAGTTATAAAAACATCGCCAGTATTTTTTTATATAGGAAAGTTATAAATTAGTCTACGAGGTAAAGAAAGTTAGAAATTAGTCAATGTGATAAGGTTTTCGTTAAAAACGCGTCATTTTATCTATCTTCGACTCTTTCACTAACAACATAGGCTAGTAAATTACGAGGTCTACTTGAGCACGTAGCACACTGTATTTAGTGTTGACTAGCATATATCATTAGTGAAAAAGACAGAGATAGACGGAAGGACGTGTTTTTAACAGAAACTTTACCATAAAGACTAATTAGCAACTTTATTTACTTCAGAAACTAATTTAAAATTTTCTTATACCAGTGCATTTAAGTCTAAAATATATGCACAGCGAAAGGAAAAGGGGGGTTATTACAGTACTACCTTCAATACCTACAGTATTGCAGCGTGGTCTCACCTAAATGAAATTTAATTTAGCTTTGCCCTTGGGTACAATGGTCCCTCCCCTTCGTAGCGTGGGGGGTAGGGCCTTCACACGGGCGGCGCGCCTTCAACGCCAATCGTTAGATTATTGTTTTGTTCTTTTTAGTTACCTTATTTTATGATGATGTGTCGAGATCTTGGCCGTTTGTTCGTTGCACGTGAACTGATTAACATAAGTGCATCCTCTGTCATAGATATGGGAAAACAATTGTAGTCCATAATGGACGGTATACTCCCTTCCAATTCGTAGACGAAATTGTAGATCTTCTCATAGGAATAAAATTAAGAGTTTTTAAGACTTCTGTAGACGAACATAAAAAAATAAATTAAGTGAGTTTTTTCTATAGAATTTGCGAATGTTTTAATTTAAAATGCACTTTCTAATTTTGCTAATAATCTTCGTATGGGCTGAAAAACTATTTCTGCTGGTCAAGTTAAAGAAAATAGATTTCAGTGGTCAAAGACTCAAATAAGCGATAATAAAAAAAGGGCGAGGCTTTGCTGCAGTTGTGAGGGGGCAGGAGTGGGTCCCGCCCGGGACCCACGCATGTACTGTTCATGCCCGAACATAAAAAACAGTTTATATTTTCTTTGCTTAGGGTGACTCGAGGTAGACGAAGTATGTTTGTTTCGTGTTTCAAAAAGTTTTCAAAATATTTTCTACTTACTTTTTCATAGATTACAATGCATTTTCACCGATTCTAATAATTTTTTACAAATTTAGTTTCCAAGCGAATCTCCCGGTTTACGCCGGTGCCACTGTACCGGTACTGTGTCAGCATACAACGTGACTCAGAGGCACCGGCGTTAAGTCTTCAAACCGGTACAGTGGCTGGGCTTCTCTGTTTTGTCCTTTGCCACGTTCTCCCTTCCTCGGAAGCCTTCTTTATCTCTTGGCAGTTGGCAACGACTTTCAACGGTCTTCTCCTTCCTTCCTCCTTCCTTCTCTCTCGCCATTCCTTTGCATATTATAATTTGGGAGTTGAATACTAAAGCAATTAGTAGCTACCCACTTGCTAATATATTCCCATGGATAAATTTGATTTTTGGTCTTCTTCTTTGTAGTCATCAGACACTCCCTTTCAATTTTTGACTCTTCCACAATACTGTCCACATCATACATTTCCAGATTTTGAAGCCTTTCTTCTTCGCCCATTACTTTGGTTTACCCGTTCAGACCTTCCAGTAATATTACTTCCTTTCAAAGTCCACATTCCTGTTTCAATCTTCTCATTTCCATTATATTTGCATGCGCATCTGGTTGATTTTAGCTTCACTTTTTTGGCATTTCCCCTACGGTTTCTCAAGTCAAATAACTAGTTCCCAAGAGTGATCCCAGATTCGTTTTCGTTCTAGGTGGTTCTTTGACGTTGATCAACATATTTCAGGGCCTATATTAATTGGGTATCGTCCGAATTGTGATCCTCAATTCTCTAACTGCGGTACAGATGAATTTTAGCCGGGGTGGTTGGTGTTTGTTATTCGTTCAATCAGTACTAAATTGAGGTTCTTGATTACGGAAACTGAGACGTACGAGTGCTTCGCACAATTCAAGCTTCTCAAGTGGGGAGGGATCTGTTTTTCATATGGCTCATCCTGCTTATGCTGAAACATTGTCGTTTGGAAGCTCACAACATGGTCAGGGTCAACAAGCTGTGCCGTTTCAGACCAACAAGGCTTCCCTTCAGGTTCTTCTATTACATGGGAACTTAGATATATGGGTCAGGGAGGCGAAAAACCTTCCTAACATGGACTTGTTTCATAAAAAATTAGGTGACATGTTTTCTAAATTTCCTGGGAATGTTAGCAGAAAAATTGAGGATAAATGTCTTCTGTGCTAACCAGTGATCCATATGTCACGGTAGCAGTATCAGATGCTGTAATCGGGAGGACTTTTGTGATGAGTAACACTGAGAACCCTGTTTGGATGCAGCATTTTAATGTTCCTGTTGCACATTATGCTGCAGAAGTGCATTTTGTTGTCAAAGACAATGATGTTGTTGGCTCGCAGATCATCGGTGCTGTGGGAATTCCAGTGGAGCAATTATCCTCCGGCGTGAAAATCGAGGGAACCTATCCCATCCTTAATGCCAGTGGGAAGCCTTGTAAGGCTGGAGCTGTACTGAATTTGTCGATTCAGTACACCCCAGTGGATAAAGTGAGCCTTTATCATGGAGTAGGTTCAGATCCTAATTACCCAGGAGTCCCTGGTACCTACTTTCCACTTAGGAGATGTGGAAAAGTGACGCTATACCAAGGTGCCCATGCCCAGGACGGTTGCCTTCCCAATGTGAAGCTTGATGGTGATGCTCAGTATGTGCACAGGAATTGTTGGCACGACATCTTTGAAGCAATAAGTCAGGCCCGTCGTTTGATATACATTGCCGGGTGGTCGGTGTACCACAAGGTTAGACTGATTCGAGATGGTCATAATGCAGCAGATTACACGTTAGGGGATCTACTCAAGACAAAGTCACAGGAAGGTGTAAGGGTGCTGCTCCTTGTATGGGATGATCCGACTTCTAGGAGCATTCTGGGATTCAAAACAGTTAAGGGCCTAAAAGAAATTTTTGATATCATATGCCACGACTATTCTATGTTATAGCATCGTATAAGCTCAACCATCATTCTACACTGTTCTGGTTTAATTTTTATATGCAATTACTTATTGGTTGCTTAAGTCCTTAATCATGGTCTTCCTTTATGCCTAGGAAGTAGGATCAACGACATTCACATATTTCTGTTTGATTCCGGAAGATTAGCTTTCAGAATTTTTTCGAGATTTTAGTTCACCTCGAATGCAGTGGGTAATTAAATATTTGTTTGCGTGCTTCTGTTATGTGTCTTCTGCATTATTGTCTTCCTCTTGTGTAGTACACATGGCATGAAGGTGAAACACAGTTCAAGTATCTGAACCCAGCCTGTCATTGTTTATTGTCTGTGACCTCTGTTTCAGAGTTTAAATCCTATTTTTTCTCAGTCTTTATTCATCATTGTCTTTCTCGCATCAAGTGGTTGTCTCTATATACTCTATCAGTATGGGCTTATTGATTGCTATGTCTGCAGGAAGGCATCATGCAAACTAATGACGAGGAGACTCGCCGTTTTTTCAAGCACTCTTCAGTGCAAGTGCTACTCTGTCCTCGATCTGCTGGAGAAGGTCATAGCTTTGTCAAGAAGAAGGTTGAGATATTGAGAAGTTGCAATATGTAATTTATCAATGGTCGTACTACATGCCTTCTGTTTGACAGTAGGATCTATAGTTTAGTGTCTCATAATCGTAGTTGACGTCTCTTTATCAGATGATCCTATTAAGTTCCTTGAAAGTGTTTATATTTATTGGTAAGGTGATGATGATTTTCATTTCACTTACGAACTGTGCTGCTTCACAAAACAAGAAAAGCAAAACAAAGCTGAAATTTTCTACTTTTTGGTTCACTTGCCATAACTTGTCTGCCTGATATTTGCCAAACAATTTTTTTTTTTTCAAATAAGAATTTGAGCAATGACCACCTGTATTCCGTAATGGATGCCGAATGAGATTTAGACCAATTTTCTTGCGCAATGTATTGATCTTATTAGGAAATATTTTTTACTATAATTTATATTTCAGTTCCACTGGCATGTTGAAGATGACTATTTTTCCTTTTTTTTTTTTTTTTTTTATTTTGCGATGTTCATTTCTGATTGGCAAGGTTATATTAGTTAGAGATTCAGCATTTTCTATCAAATTTCCCTTTCAGATTTATATTCTTTTGCCTGTATTGACTTTCACTCCCTATTTCGTATATGGATGTGGTTGCATACAAATATGCACATACATACTTTCTTATCCTAGACCACACACACATCTACTTGTAGGTGTTTGTTTATAGATAAATGTACATAACTATATATGTGTTATTCCGAAATTTGGTACTCCATATTACTAGGTGCTCTAAACCTCTTCTTGTTTTATGTTAATTTTCAGGAGGTTGGAACAATCTATACCCATCATCAGAAGACGGTGATTGTAGATGCTGATGCTGGTCATAATAGAAGAAAAATCCTGGCATTTGTTGGAGGTCTTGATTTATGCTTGGGCCGATACGATACACCACACCATCCTCTTTTTAGGACTTTAGAAACAGTGCATAGAGATGATTATCACAATCCAAACTCGACGGTAAATGCTTCAATTAATTATCTCAATTGCCATTTGTGCAGCCAACCGAGTGTGCTTCCTCTTGGGGTTTTGTCCATATAAGTTATCTAAGCTGTTCTGTTATAGTTGTTAAATTTTATATGGGATCAATAAAAGGATATTTATAAATGTGTGCTTTTACCTCATTTTAACATGCTTAGTTTGTGACTTAAATAGGAGCCGACTGTTGGCTGTCCAAGAGAACCATGGCATGATTTGCGTAGTCGTCTTGATGGTCCAGCTGCATATGATGTCCTCACCAATTTTGAGCAGCGTTGGTTAAAGGCATCAAAACACCATGGCATTCAAAAGCTAAAAGAATCATATGATGATTCGCTACTCAAGATTGAAAGGATTCCCGACATCATTGGGATAGCAGATTTTCATTGCCGAAGTCAGAATGATCCAGAGGATTGGCATGTGCAGGTACACGGGATGTCAATCTTCATTCAAAGTTGAGTTGGACTTTCAGATTCTAGACCTTTTCCAATGTGGGTTTCTATTTCTTTCTCTAAAATTTGCAACAAGTGAAGGTGTTCCGTTCAATTGATTCCAATTCAGTGAAAGGATTTCCGGAAGACCCAAAAGAAGCTATAAACGAGGTGAGAAAATTCTTCGTCCTTTTAGCTTTCTTACGGAAATAAGCATTTAATCTCGTTCACAATGAAGGTTAATGGACTAATATGTTTAAACTGTTGTAACAGAATCTTCAATGCGGGAAGAACGTGCTGATAGACATGAGCATACATATAGCATATGTCAAGGCGATCCGTTCTGCCCAGAAGTTCATCTACAATGAGAACCAGTACTTCCTTGGGTCGTCTTACAACTGGGATTCTCACAAGGACTTAGGTTAGGGAATCTAATGTGTGGACAAATAATAAAGGAACAACAGATATAGTCCTGTAACTTTAAAACGTGTGCTATAAGTATCATTTTTACTTCGATTTTCCTTTATTTATTTTTTAAAAATTTTCTTGGCAGAGACCATGTCTATTTAATGATGTTCTATCAAATTTGACCTAAAAAATGTGATACGTGAATATTTTGCAATAAAGTTAATTGCAGTATTATTTTTTTCTATTATAGCCCATCTCTGCTAATCATTGTCACAGTAGTGGGAAAGGAAATGGAAGTTGGTCTCATATTGGATGGGGTCGGGAACATCATTGGACTCATCTTATATGGATACTTTTGTCTGCAGGTGCAAACAATCTAATACCAATGGAAATTGCTCTCAAAATTGCTTGACAAAATAAAGGCGAAGGAGAGGTTCTCTGCTTATATCATTATCCCAATGTGCCCGGAAGGTGCTCCTACCAGCACGGCTGTTCAGAGGATTCTCTATTGGCAGGTACATTTTAATTCTATCCTATATTCTGATGTCTACAAGTTTGAAGGGAACAGCAACTCTTCAGACAGCTTTTAGTGTTTGCGGGTTTATTGCCACACCTATTCCACCTGGTTTTGTTCTCTTATGGTGCAGAATAAAACAATGCAAACGATGTATGAAATGGTTTACGAGGCTTTAAAGGAGGTCGGACTTGAGAACAAGTATGAACCGCAAGACTACCTGAATTTCTTTTGCCTTGGAAATCGTGAGGCACCAGATAGGGAGCTTAGTTTAGATGCAACAAAGTTCACCTCAGTAAAGACACCACAAGTATTTCCTTCTATCTGCCTGAGAACAGTCATCTTTCTCTTTACTAAATCTCATGTTTCCATTTGAACTTCATCATTCTTTCACCTTTTCCTGTGCTTAAATAGAGAATTGTATGATGGTAATATAGGCACTTATGCAGAAGTGTAGACGGTTTATGATTTATGTCCACTCAAAAGGAATGATAGTGGACGATGAGTATGTGATACTGGGTTCAGCAAATATCAATCAGCGGTCAATGGAAGGCACCAGAGACACTGAAATAGCAATGGGTGCATACCAGCCTTATCATACCTGGGCAAGGAAACGTTCTACTCCACATGGACAGGCAAGCTTTAAAAAACAGAACTCTGCAATTTCCATGCTGCTAGATGTTTCTGTCTATGCACGTACATGAGAGCTTCTATGTGAACTTGATTTTCACTGGTATAGATAATAAGGATGTCCTCAAGTTTGAGGAAAGTACAAAATTTTGTCTGCTTGATAAAATAGCAATTCTTGCTAGTTTATTATGAGTAATTTACGGTAGAATGAGCATTTAGATTTTAAGAACCAGCTAAGCAAATTGCACTATTTAATTTTATCTCGATTGTTGTCAGGTTGTCTTAGTTTGTGATTTTCAAAGCCACAAGTAGTTAAAAAAATTTTGTATCGAAGAGTGGTTTGGCTGCAAATTTGCTTAATCTGATGAAAAATGCTAGTGAAACTTGCAACAGACTCTTGGGGTCACTGCTGATGTTCACCCAGCAAAGTTTACTTTTTAATTTCTTTTTCAGCTCACAATTTTGAGACATAATGGCCAAGTGCTGTCATCCCAAGAATATCATTAAATTGGATACCATTTCTAAATGGTCAACTTATCATTGTAGAGGATCAACACTGTTGACACTCGATTGCTGTTTCAGTAATAGACGACTATCTGCTTGTATCTGGGTGCAGATCTATGGATATAGGATGTCATTATGGGCAGAGCACATTGGAGCACTCGAGGATTGTTTCAAGCAACCAGAGAGCCTCGAATGTGCGAGACGGATACGGTCAACGGGCGAGCTCAACTGGAGACAATATGCACCTGATGAGGTGACAGAAATGAAGGGTCACCTATTAAAGTATCCACTCGATGTTGATCGAACAGGCAAGGTGAAGCCTCTTCCTGGCTATGAGACCTTTCCAGATGTTGGTGGGGCCGTAAGGGGAACATTTACAGTCATTCAAGAAAATCTCACCATCTAGCAAGAAAAAACAGAAAAATCTCAGGATCCGACATTCTTGATGATAATTGATAGGCATGCTATTCTTGGCTGATTAGTCCAATTTAAGTTTCTGGCGAAGAGTCTGCTTCTGCCAAATGTTTGATGAGTACCTATACAGCATACCATGACACTATTTTTGGGTCTGTAAAAGTTCAGCTTTTTTCGTTTATTTATCATCTTAGAAGATACGATTTGAGCTTATGTTCGGTGGCCTATCTTTACAATCACAAGAAAGGTGGGGAGAAATAGAAGAAGAAAGAGGGAGGGAGCGGGAAGGGAGATTCTTTTAGTACTGTAATTTTTGCCAACGCAGGGACACCAATCAACAGACGAAAGAACCTTGAAAACGAGAAAAAGAACAAGACAAACTGAACAAACAAAGACCCTCAAGCTACCTCCTTTATTTATGTTGACCGAATATTTCAATGAAAATTTCCACCCAAACACCACGATGGAATGGCTGTTGAAGAAGGAAAGAGAGAAAAAAAAATTTACCAAAGAAAATAAAATAAAAGAATATATAAATATATTTCCACAAATAAAACGGATAAAAAAGAGAGTGATGCGCTGGTAAAACTGCATAGGACACCACATTTGTTGTTCTCGTCGGGTTTTCTTAATGCAGACTCAGGTAAGAAGGAGCATCCCACATGGGTGCACTGTCCGAATCCAAATTGAAAGACCTAACTATCCTTCGTCCAAAGCAATGTTGCTATATATGCTTTTTAAGATCCCAACCCACTAAATATTCTTCACAAAATATATCCACTAGATCCAAATCTCACACTCCCCCCCTCTATTGTACTCTCTTCTCCGATGGGTTTCCCGGCTAATGGCATGTCGGCAACCGACAAGCCGTACAAATTCCTGATCTACGGCCACACCGGCTGGATTGGCGGAGTGCTGGGCCGGCTCTGTCAGGCGCAGAGCATCGAGTTCGCCTACGGCTCCGGCCGCCTCGAGAATCGTGCGTCGCTCGAAGCCGACTTGGCTGCCGTCCAGCCCAGCCACGTTTTCAACGCTGCTGGAGTCACGGGCCGCCCCAACGTCGACTGGTGCGAGTCCCACAAGGTTGAGACTATCCGGACCAACGTAGTCGGGACGCTCACCTTGGCCGACGTGTGCAGAGAGAAGGGCCTTGTCTAGATCAACTACGCCACTGGGTGTATCTTCGAGTATGATTCGGGTCATCCCTTAGGGTCCGGCATCGGATTCAAGGAGGAGGACTCCCCAAACTTCGTCGGATCTTTCTACTCCAAGACTAAGGCCATGGTGGGCTTTCCTTTCCTTTTTTTTTTTGGTTCTTAGATAATTGATTAACTTGATTTGATTTGGTAGTCACTTGTAAAGGATGTGTACAATATTGTCTACTTAGAATTTTCAGCATGAGCTCTAATGGATGCGAAAATGGTATAGAAAAACACAATTGTGTAGAGATTTTAGTACCAAATATACAGTTTTGCATGCCACACTCGTGTGACTGTATCAGTATGTCTAAGCAAACTAGATCTGACATAGTTTGTTTGTATCGACATAAGCATGAACTTTTTGAATCTGTAATTCGCACATGCAAATCGAGCTGATTGTATGATTAATTAGTGGTATCTATAAGCTTGCATTTTTCTTTGTATAGCTCAAATTGTTGTACATTTGCGAGTGGTTTTGTTATTATATTGAAAGTAAATAGTTTTCATGTAAGTCTTAGGGATGAATTATTATGCCTTGGGTGTGGTCCATAGGTCCGGATTTATTCCCTTGATATTAATTGCATCTGGTTACCAGACCCGAGCTCATGTGTTTTTTCCTGTTTTCAGTTTTCAGTGATATTTCTCCTAGTGATCTGCTTAGCAATTTCCATACATATCTCTTGGGTGAATGAAACTTCTTATTCATCCAGTAAAAATGACCTTCGCATGTTTATTGTCCCAAAATGAAAACCTGTCTCTCTCTCATCGCTGTTTTACTTGTAATTGAATGTTGTTGCATTTTTTTCATGAATAAATTAGATGGAAATGATTTTTCAGATTTTACACACCAACACTCTCACACTCTTCCTTTAGGTTTGAGATAGGCAATGACTGGACCATGTCGTCGTTGATGGTTCACTTACAGTAGATGGTATGACTTTTTTTTTGAAAAATCCTAAGCAGTAGATAGCTATATCAACCATTTCTCTGGTTTATACCTGTTTTTTACCCCTTCCTTTTCTCGGTAGGCATGAATCTATCGGAATGTAAACCCCACAAGCCATTTGTGCGATATTGTGACAGAGGGGCAATGTGCGATGAGCATTGCTGATGACAGGGACAAGAGAGAGAGAGAGATGCGCCACGTACATTTAGCAGTGTTGTTTGAGTTCTATTTCAATCTCGTGACGGCAGTAGAAAGTTTACATTCATCCCATTTGCAAACATATCACAATATGGGGGAAGCATCTACGGATGGGATCTATACTAGTGACCAAGGATCCAATTCTTCTGATGCATGGGGAAATATCCGAAACATAGTTTTTTCTGAGGGTTGTAGAAGGCAGGGTATGGAGAACCGGGGAGAACTGTGAACACAACAAGTGGGCTTCTAACGAAATGAACCCCATCATCCCACATGATTTTTCCTGATGTTATCGGCTGCTGTGCAATATTTGGACCGTAGACCATCACTTTGAACGACTTCTTCTCTCCAATGGCAGTGAATGACAGGACAGATGGCTCCACTGTTACAGCAACAGAGGTCGGCATGTGCATACTGACAGTGTAGGTGGAGTTTGGTGAGCCAACGTTGGTGACTGTCCTAGTGAACACGGCACTAATCTCATGGCCATCTTCTACGGGTACGGAGAATGAGGGATAGTTAAGGTCCCAAGCTCTTCCTCGTCCTGTGGTGGTGCAGAAGCTGCTGTTGTCTCCAGTGATGAGTCTTAGCCTGGTGGAATCGTAGCCCTGCTTGCAGAGGAAGTCGACGTAGTCTGCCTCTGATGCATCATAGACGAGTCCAGGGTGTGCCGCTTGAGATGGGTTGAGGTGACCAGATCCATAAGCAAATTCGAGGTCTTCGTGGTTTTTCGGGTCCAGGATGTAAGCTATTCAGAAGAACCATAGGTTGAGAGAGAGATTAAACTCTGGCTCATAAAAAAAGAAGTCCACAACAACCATATTGCTAATTTCTGTCATGATCTTTAGAACTCAAATGTAGAAGAAAGGAAGGCCCGTTGATTCTGTCATACCATAAATCCCATACCACGGTCGAGGATGATGTTTATTTGCTTTCCTTCCTTGAGGGAATAAATCATGTCCTAGAGCTCAAGTTTGTTACTTCACCTGTGGTCATGAGGGCTGATTTAATGGCGGCAGGGGACCAGTTCGGATGAGCAGCCTTCACAAGGGCAGCTGCGCCGCTAGCATGGGGGCATGACATGGATGTCCCGGAAATTATGTTGTATTTTACACTCCTAGTGTCCTCCGGGTCCAGGGAAGGTGGTGCCACTGGAGACCAAGCAGCAATAATGTCCACTCCAGGGGCAGTGAGATCGGGCTGCATACCATCCAAACAAGATTTTGACATCTCAAGACGTATTCTTGAACTAAATTTATAGGTGAGACCAATATTATGTTTAGGTATGCAGTTCCTGGATCACCTTGAGGACGTCTGGGTTCATAGGGTTGGGTCCTCTGGATGAAAATGACACAACATTAGGAGCCATGACGTCCTTCCACGTCTCACCTACCAGAATACTTGCCATCGGTTCTCTGTCAAGGCTTCGGATTATTCAATTAGGAAATTGCAGAAACTTTCTTAATAAGCAATTGATGCTATCAGTGACTAATTTAATTAAAATTACAGCAGAAAATATATTTACTCTGTTGATTTGATGTACTCCAAAACTTTTAGGCCATCTTCTGTGCTGATCACTGTTGCTGGCAACAGATAATTCCATGCAGCATCGTCAATGGATGGAGAGGCCATAATGGTTCCGACACCATTGGCTATTCGAATGCCTGTGCCAATCCCGTCGGTTTCACAGAAGACTATCTTTCCTCGAACTTTGTATGAATTCATGGAACCAGTTACGCACCGTTTTGAGATTTCTGGGTTAGAACCTGCAGAGTAGTTTGCAGCATCTCCACCCCAAATCAGGGGAAATGATTTCCCATTCAGGTCGAAGCTATTAATGGAGATGCCCTTCATCATGTCATTCAAAGGATTAGTATGGTATTAGAAGAGAATACTCCATTAAATATCGTTTGAATGAAAACAACCTCAATTGGAAAACTCACCTCGTAAACTTGTCCATTGCCAAGCTTAACTTGGGCGACAAATTTCCTGTCAATTGTGCTGGCAGCTACAGTAAGTATCCAAGGTGCATAATTGCAGACGGTTAATGGAAAAGGCCCAGAGTTTCCACCAGAAGCTGAGGTTAAAATTCCTTTTCTCATGGCGTGGAAAGACGCAATAGCTATTGGGTCTTCAAAATATGGGTCAGCAACGAAAGAACCTAAGGACACGGAAATAATGTCAACTCCATCTGCTATTGCATCGTCGAATGCTGCCAGGATATCTGCAGCAAAACATCCGGATGACCAACAAACTTTGTACATGGCGATCCTTGCTCTCGGAACTCCACCTTTTCCAGTTCCTTCAGCTAGCCCAAAGTAGCTCGCTCCAGCTACCTCCCTTCCTGCAGCGATCGAGGAAGTATGGGTTCCATGACCCTGAGAGTCCCTCGGGGATTTGAAGTCAGTGATGCCGTGAGAGTTTTCACTATTGTAGAAACGGGCTCCGATGATCTTGCTGTGATTTGGAAATTTCTGTGAGTTGCTAACCGGGATCGAAGCCAAACAGATTACATTCCATTTCGACTGCCCTAAGTTTGTGACCCAAATTATGTACTAATTACCTTTGTTCCCTGATTCGGTGAATGTTACACCTCAAAATTTTGTTGGACTATAATGTTACAGTGTTACAGTCTTCATAAATCTATCTCTGCTTAATTATATTTGCCTGTGAATGCAGAACACTAAAATGGCCAATCATTTTCTTTAGTTTGCGTTTGGACCCAAGGAAATGCCCAAACTATGTATGGCAGAGAAGAAAACCTCACTTGTTGCAGGTGAAGTTAGCACCATGGCATTTGCCCTTCCATTTACTGGGTGGAGAGCTGAGCCCTTCATCACTGAAGCTATCAGATTCTGGCCAAATTCCTGTACGTAACACAAGGACACGGAGACGTGAAAAAACTGAACACGAGCAAATATTATGTTGGATTATTTATAATATTGCAAAGCAAATTGGCGGCCATTGTTTGCTGAATGTAATGACCTGTGTCAAGAAGCCCAATAATGACATCTGCTTCTTTGGGGCTTCCAAGTTTGCCTTCTGTGAAACCCATGAAATCCCAAGACCTTGTAGTGTGAAGCTGTAGTTTATGGTTTGGAATCACCGAAATAACACCCTCCATTTCTGCAACACATTTTTTCACTTGCTTTTAGCACAGAGAAGGCTAAGAGAATTTCATTCCTTGCCTCTTGTTTGACGATCTCACCTGAGAACTTGGCAACTTCTCCATCAGTTAACTTTGCTGCAAATCCGTTGAAACTCCTCCCATAACTGTAAATTAATGACTCTTTGGCCAATAAAGCACTGCAATTGCAAAAAAACATGTTCTTGAGATAACTCGAAGTAAAGTCTGTCCAAAAATGTCACATTGTTCACACTTCGGCCTCTTAATCTCGTATTAGTTCCACAAAGATGTGTGCATCGTCAGTCATTGATTTTATATGAAGAAAGAAAAGTAACTGCAGGAGAGTAACCTGCCGAGTACTCCTTCTAACATGGAATAATGGTGTGTAGATGCAGCAGAAAAATCTCTTTGAGGCTGCTCTCCCATGTATACAATGTGAACCTGTATGCGACACCATGCAATTCCTTAAAACAACATCCAACATGAATTGGACATTCGGAATTATGACGCAAGTGAAGTAAGAAAAGCAATACCTTCCTTTCCTGGCTATGGCAGCCCTGCAGAAGGACTGCTAGCAATAATGGGTACAGAACAACATGTAGTCCTGCCTTGGCCATTGGGGGTTGAACTTAGTTCCACTGCGCCTTGCAGAATTCTAATGCATGCCTCAGGCCCTCCGATGTTAAATTATATACTGGGAAATCTCTTATGACCGCCGTCTGCTTCATATTTTCTGGAGCTTAACCGGCTAAAGTCCATCATTGGTTGCGTCTGGTTTTGTTATTCTCGCAAAATTATTTAAAAACAACCGAATTTGAAAGAGAAAGGGCAGGTTTACTGGCTACCGAGCTCTTTTATCAATATCGTTTGAATCTTTTTTTTTTTGAAAAAAAAAAGATGGAGCTGTTGCCAGCTTCAAATGGCCATAAAACAAAAACTGAATCATCGTTGTTTTGGTCGTCTATGACTATTTGACATCTTGTAAAAGCTGCCACTTGCTCAAAACATTATGCATGGATACATGAAGGCACCGTGCATTAAAAGAAAATTTATAGTTTAAAAATTTGAATTAAACAATTACTGAAAGAAAACTTCATATTGCAACTTTTAATTACGAATCAGTGTCATTTGAAAGGTCCAAAGTATACTATTAGTCGCATTAGGCCTTTAAACAATTAAATTTTATTAATATGCCCGTCGACAAGATTTAATTGTTAAAATCGTGTGATGTGACTCATTTATCATATATATCAACTATCGAATTTATTTGGACGACATATATTGATGAATTTTAATTGTTTTAGGACCCAATAATAGTTCGGATCTCCAAAGTGATATTGACGCATAATTCAGAGACGCAAAGTAATTTCTTCTAATTAGTAATTTTAAACACGCATAATACCATTGAATAAAAATTCAAATCTTGGATTTCCAAGATGTTTTAATCACCTTCCATTAACTTTTTCTTGTCCTGTTCTCCCCCATTTATACTTTTAAAAGTTTCTTAATAAAATTGAAATTCACAAAAACATAAAACTTTATGAATTAATGCTATATTAATTAAAGATGTTTCTAAAAGTGTCTCCCGAGAGCATCGAAGTACTGTATTCTTAAAACAGTTTCGTTTGTCCTCTAAAAACCTTATAAAATTCTCTACACGTCTATGAATTTCCCTTTGTCTCCTAAATTAAATATCACGAGCAGACAAACATTTTTAACCCAGGATTAAAGCGTCTTAATGAACTCCATAAGGTCACATTCAACATGCGGCATTTCGTGCTGCCTCATGATTCCATCTATGCCGGCTTTCATCCTCGAACTAATAAAAGCACACCGAAATGGGGAGGCCTCGAGGGGTCAAGAAACAGATACCTTCGCGTGATGGAAGGAGAGAGAGAGAGAGAGAGAAAATATCATAAGAGTTGAACTTTTGAGAATAGATACCTTCTCTGTAAGCTAGAGGGGTCAGAAGAATAATATTTTCTACCACCGCCTACTAGCTTAGAGAATTCATATACTTTTTTTTTCTACGCAAACGTCGTACATTACATTAAGAAGGCAGCCTCACCAGAGCTGCATAGAGAATTCATATACTTGAGAGTTTCGGATATTCACTACTACCACAACCAAGGCAGCACATTTGGGTTCACTCTACAGAGTATAACATTAAGAACTTCACCGTTTGTTACAATATCATCATCCTGAGATAAGACATTTTGGTTTGAACATAGGAAATAATTATTGGCATAAAACTACATTTTGAAATAGGAAATTGTAAAGATAAACTTTTTTAAAAAAATGAAAAATAAAGAGAAGCATACAAACTTATGGAAGGCTTTCTTCTTCCTACTGAGGATACCTAAGAACACAAAAGCCATCTTCTTGGCACACGCTGTAGTATGTTCACTTTTAGTGACCGTTGACAACAGCACCATTCTCGCAGGGTGCGCCGGTGGTAGCAGCCTTCTTGGTGTAGAATCTCCGGTACATGGGGTCAACTTCAGTAAGATAGTATGTGCCTGGAGATAAAAGGCTGATGTCCTTGCTTGTCACAAAGTCCTTGGCTCCATACCTGTGCTCCATTAGCTTCATTGTCTCTACAAACTTCTCTGGAGGGTACTGCATGAAAAAAGGCACTAACATTGAAATGCCAGAAAATCCCATATGTCCAACTAAGCTAGAAAGTAAAAGGAATGAGTCATTATAAACGCTCAGCAAAAAAGAAAAAAAGTCATTATAAAATACTTCTCAGCTTTATTTCTGTTTATTATTTTTCTCCTCTTCAAAGACAAATACATGCCAGTATTAAGCTTTGTGACCTCTTGTGCAGAGGACTCAATAGGTATTAAAGACCAATAAAAAGTGTTGGGACTCAAACGTAGGGGGAAATTAAAGATCCCCATGATGCCAGGGCTCTTAGTTAGCTACAGTAAATGTAATAAAACGTCCAGCAAAGACACCAGGACTTCTATTGGATCTAGAGGGTTAATAAGGGATGTACCTCATGCCTTGACTCTAGCTTCCCTGCGACATCCATCACAGCAGCAATGTTTGATAAGCTAAAGGGATGTTGACCTTCACTGAATCGCAATGAAAACATTGTGGCAGTCAAGCCACTCCCATATGAGAACATTACCACCCGCTGACCGGCCTGCAAGTTGTTAAAAGAACAATGGTGACAATAAGGAAATAAGAACGTTAGGAGGGAAGAATGCAACTGTTGAATTGAGAAGTAGCTAGAAAATTACCAATGTGCTATGTTTATTGTGAATAAGGGATGCGAAGGCAGCATAGAGAGATGCGGTGTACATGTTGCCAACTTGCTTTGGAAGTAAAGTGGTTGGCTGCACCTTTGCATCATATAGGGACTTTACAAGTTGCTGGGTTACCTATAGAAGAACAATGTCCACAGATAATCACGCATGTTCCAATCTAAGAATGAGGTATTCCAAAATCATCTTCAGAAAGTAGAAAATAGAAACATTGTTTATTTTTTTGTCATATCATAATCACGTTCAGTTAACATATCATAATCACGTTCAGTTAAGTACCTTTTCCAGATCCCGGCTCTGGTAGCTTTCATCACCAGATAAGGCTGCAAAGGGTCCCAGCTTTTCTTTAGCAACCTCATCAATGGAGCTGCAAATAGATGATAATATAAGTTAATAGATAGAACTTTCTGAAAACTAGAGGTTACAACTCCCAATGAGACGAAGCAACAAGAACCTGGCATTTCTCAAGAAGTCATTGAACAACAACCGAGCAAAGCTTTTCTGTACAAGCTGCAGTAGTTCAAAGCAAAAAAGATTGAATAAGAAAATGAGAGCTATTGTTCTAGTACTTTAGAATTTCAATTATTAGTCCATGGGAGAAGTTGGTTGCAGGTTTATTGTTGGTAACACAACCTACCTTGTTGTATGGAGAATGAAATACAAAATAATCGGCATCACAAAGCGAAAATTGCTTGCCTTCCAGTTTCTCGTACCTACAGAATGTAAAAGAGTAAGGCATTTATCTGGCATACAAATGATCCCCCACATCTCTACTAAAGCATGCTTAAAAGCTTTCAGAACTTCAAAAGGAGTCTTACTTGTTACAGAAATGTTTGTAGCAAGAATCAACAGCCATGAGATAACACGTTTGAGAAAGCTTCCCATCAACAACCTGCAATCGTATTTGTCCATAGATAAAAATCATTCCAACAAGCAATACAATCCCCAAATAGTCAATCCTGTTTGCTGAAAAACATGTGAACAATACAGGCTAAATTCAAATCTTCATTCTCAGGTATTCGCAACCAAAAACTAAAGCACCGAAACAATCAGGAAAACAAAAAGGTGAAAAGAATCATCAGATTTCCAAAATAATGTTCCAATGTCAAAAGTACATGTCAAGAATAATATTTATGAAACAAACTGGGAAAAATTACCGGATATTCACTTGCAAGATTTGGCTTGTAAAAATCATAGACATGGGCCATATGGCTCCCCCTGAATCTGCTTTCAAAAGAAATAGGAGCATCCGGTCCTATTAGAAAGGCAATAGCAGCTGCTCCTCCGGTTGGCCGGGCTGGTCCTTCTGCATAAACCTGATAAAAGAAACAACAGTCAGTAAATGGTGCACGGTAGATTGTATAAGATGCATGGACCCTACTTACAAGGAAAAATAGTAATTTATGCCAATTAGAGGAATTCATCTGGGTGAATAAAAAAACCATCTCCGAATTCAGAAGTGCTCCATTTTGCATATTCACAATATATGACTTATCTCATGTACGAAATAAAGGAACTCTGCTTCTGGAGTCCAAGGTAACATATTACATATGAAGAAAAATTTCATACCGCGCTGTCAGTGCACACAACAAGTCCATAGCGTCCATCCCATGAAGTACTCTCAACCCAATTGACACAGTTGAATAAAGCTGCAGTTCCCCCATAGCATGCATTAGTTGAGTCCACACCTTCAATGTCGGTATTTCCACTTTTCTGTTCATTCCAAGCAAGTAAAGAGCAATAAATTAAACTCTTGAAGAACATGCATTGTCCCTCATAGGAATTGAAATACAGACTAAAGGAATTTCCTCGGAAGAATAATCACAGCAAAGCAATACAGGGGATCCAAATACAAAGAAAAGTCCCCCAAAAGATTGCTACTTGAAAAGGAAGCACCCAAGAATCACGATTTGCTTCCGAAACCAATTATAGAAAAATTTAGGAAGCGAAGCAACTTTAAACTCTTGCTCCACCTAATAATCCAACATTGTGTGTACAAGTAGAATCAATATCTGTATAGATTTAAGGGGGATTAAACCAGGTTTTGTTAAAACTTCTGACAAAGAACCTCAGACCTAGGACAACAAAACTCAGAGCCAACATGGATGGTATGAATCGCTAGTTTGCTTCACTTAATCAGAAGAAATATCTCACTTCATCACAGCCAAGGTTTTAATAGCCCAATATATTTAATAGCCCTTGTTTCCATATATTTGAACATTTTTTATGCTAATTTTTGTCAAGGATAATGCTATACGAAACATGCCTTTGTATAACAGTATTAAAAAATTAGTCATAAGTCAATTATGGGCCATATATTCTTAAATTAATGGGCATATATTCAGTCTGATGAATAAAAGTAAAGGCTTTGTGGACTTGTAGATATGGAGCAAAGAGCCATCATCAGGTCACAAAATCAATATTGCATTTCACCACCAGACACCAGAAATAAGCAATTAATTCAAATCAGAGGAGCAAATGCATTTAATCATTCAGAAGACTACCTCAAAGATTTGCATCAGGAATGTCTTAATTGATTTGCTCTTGTCTATTACAGTCTCACTGCCTACTTCCAGACGACCGATTTGTTTGGGATCAATCCCAAATTTCTCAAGGAGGGAAGTAACCACTGTCAGGCTGAAAATTGAAGAGCCAAGATGTTAATGAAAAGATTGTTATTAGTAGTAAAGGTGAATTTGAAAATCGGGTAACTCTGTAAATTATACATGAATAACCAAACTAATAGTCAGAGGCTTGGAACAGAAAAAGCAGCTGCCAGCATGAACCCCATCATAAGTATAAAATAAAACTAATACAGTGCTCACACACATACGAACATATATATGAGATCTTTTTGCTTATTATGAAAAGGATAGTCTCCCTTGTTGTGTTACAAATTTATTCAGCGTCCATTTCCCTTGCAGGATTGTCCACTAGAAGATACACTTGGCGTGGTTCCTCACCCATTTAAGTCTTATCCTTTCTAAATGGAATCATCATTGTTCAACTCTTATTGCAGGTTTTCATATTAGACAATCAAATTTCCTATATTGAAAGGAGACACCCTTTTCAGTTATCTTAGCATTCATCAAACTCCCCGTGACACTTCTAGATTACTGCAATGGAAGGGTGATATCTTCCACTGAATGCTGCCAGAGTATAGAAAGACTGTTCAGAATAACAGTGACAATTGAATTTTGAATCATAACCTCATCGAGATGACATCTTCAACCTCAGTACAAAATGCCATGCAATCTTGCCCAAGTCCGATAGTGTATTTCCCCTTACTTGCACCATCATGAGCCTCCAATACTTCCTATTTCAACAGGTGAGGCAAATGTAAGTAGTGTGGTTTACAAGAACACACGTGGAATTAATATCATGCCAGGAATTTTAATGGCCATTTCAATATGATAATTGGAGCTTCTAGCTTATTAAAGAAATAATAAAAAAAAAAGAACAGGGGATCTCTCTTGGAGAATGTGGAACAATTTCCTCATTTTGATCTTATCAAATCACGGTCAACAATTTTCTACGTTTCAAATTGGGTCTGGAAAAAGTTCTTTACAAATGTGAAATTTTATATGCATACTCTGCTGGTAATTCCTTGTTGGTTATTCCCTGGGCATAATTATCTATTGTTGCCAACTCCTTTCCCTAAAGAAACATTCACAAAATAATAAAGAACTATGTCAAATTTCTGAAGCAGCTATCAACATAAATCTACCTGTCTCAATTGCTATCTCAACTAACGGTACCCACCTTTTTCTAATCCATTTCAAACAACACGATCATCATCGAAAAGCAGCAACGTAACTATCACCATTCTGCGAGTAATTGTAAAAGAATTGATTTTTTTTATAGCATGGAAATCCCCCAAAGCCAGAATGTTTAGCCCAACCCTGAAGTACAAACCACGGCCCACTAGACCAACCCACAACCCAGGGAGCAGATAAATCAAGAACGCCCAGCAGCAGAAAAATCTATCACACACCCTTGAAACTCGAACTTGGTACGTCGAGCCCCAAGGAGGATGTCTCTCCTAACCACTGAGCTATCGCCCTTGGGGTCAGTAAAATAATTTATTATTAACACTACCTTTGTAGCCTAGCTGTGGTTGGACGCCTCCATGAGATCAGAATTTTGATCAAAATACCAAATTTCACCGTCGAATATACTTAGGACCAGATAGGTACATAGACAACTGAAACTAAAACCCAGTGCACCAAACTAGATCTTAATACATGCAAACGTAGCACGCATCTGAGCCACCTAAAACCATTATAGACAAAATGTTACGTAGGCTCAGAATTCCATCCTCCATCGACGGAGAGAGGAAGTAAAGGGGAAAAAAAGTTCTATTTGATTCTACGGAAAGTAAAGGGAAAAATAAGATTAGAAATTAGCACTGTAGCTTCCTCGAGTATGTTAGCTAGATTAGTTTCCATCCCCTATAGATGTCATTTTCAGAAATGAAAACATTGAGAACGAAAATAAATCTACAAGATATATTTATATTTAGACGTATTAGAATGCTGATAGCCAAAAAAAAAAAAAGAATCTCCACTTTCTGTCAAACAAAGTAATTTTGAGCTAGCTTACAATTAGAAAAAAATAGCGAAGCTTACTTTTATCACCTCTTTGGTTTTCGAGATGAGCAATATAAATACACACAAAAAAAAGTTACAGACTTTCGTTTCATTTCGATCGTTTCCGAAAATCCAAACAGAACAGAAATAAGAGAGAGAGAGAAAGACGATAGTCACCTGCTGAATACAGGTAGGAGGGAAGTAGATGTCCACGGCGAGAATTCCCACATTCTTTGCCATATTTGCTCTTAACTTTCCTTCCCACTTGCAATACCCCGAAGAGAAGGATCCCAAAGATTCCGAACAAGAGATTCCTTTTTCTCCCTCTTGGAGTAGATCCCAGTTCGGTAGGGGAGTTTAGGACAGAAAAATGCAATCAAGTTGGGGTCTGAGAGAGAACGCAGTGGTGAGGCTCACATGTAGGAGTTCCGGTATATATAGAAGCTCCGTGTGTGTGTGACAGAGAGAGAGAGAGAGGGCCAACTGGCCAAAAGTCCTCTGAAATTCTGAATCAGACAACCATATTACTTGGTATTTACGGAGTTTGCCATTATTTGCGGGGATGAAATTAAATACTTTACCAATTAAATCAAATAGGACTTCTCTATCAATACTTTACCAATTAATACTTTGCCAATTAAATCAAATGCCAATTTATTCTTGCTTCTCTATCAATGCTTCAACACTATTTGATGTGTTAAAATAGGACTTCGGTACTTATACACCTTGACATTTACGTGGCATTTTTACCTTTCAAACAATGAAAACAAAACTCTTGTAATTGACCAATTGCTAAGCTACAATGTACTAATTTCTTGAAAATTAAGTTAGTTTACTATAAGTCACTACAACTTATTTATAGTGCATGACTGCATGTATAAGATTGAATCCATTAATCATATAATTTTTTTTTAAATAGGGATAAATATATTTTACACTCATTATAAGATTTTTAATATTTTACACTTTAAACTATTATTTTTTTCACATTGTATCTATATAATTATTGATTCCAAACATATTGTACTCACATTTAGCCAATCTGAATTAAATTTTTAAACGTGATATTTTTATGAGGGTAAGATTATAACTTTTAAAAGAAAATTAATGTGCAATGTAATAAAAATAATAATTTGAGATACAAATTTTCAAGATGCATATAGTTAAAATTTGCAATGTGTATTTATTCTAAAAAATTATTTACCTTTTTTTGATGAAATTTATTATGTTTGTTAGTAGAAGAAACAGTATAAACCAATTAGATGCAGATAAACATTTCACACATATAATTTTTTTTTTGTAAACAACAAAACTTGATTATTGATAACTGATTCACTAGGCTACAAAAGATAAGGAGTATCGTTGTTCTATATTTGCTCAATTTTATAATATAATTCTCATTTTTTCCATGTCAACAAGAATTTATAATCTAAAGGGGTCCTGAAATTATGGAGATTTTAATTTGTCAAAATTTTGAAGAATATTTTTAATATTTTAAGAATTTTTACTTTATTAAGATTTATTGGAGTTTGTGAAAAACGAAGTATGTAAAAGTTGAAAATTTTGAAATGAATTTATTTTGCTGAAAATTTTTATACCCCGAAATTTCGGAAAGAAGAACAACACCTAATTAAGATAAATATTTTTTATCCCTACAATTATAAATTTTTTTTTCTAGGCCATGAAATTAGGATAGTTGATATATCTTTTGTCAACGCATTGAAGCCAGTTGGATAAGTTCTGAAAAGGATAGGGAGGAACACACTGAAACATGACATTACGCTTTGTTAATCAGTTACCAACCCCCACTAGTCCTACGGGGTACAGTCGCTCACAAACATACATTTTTTTCTTTTTCAGAAGAACAGCATCTGCATATCCGATGGTGCCAGAAAGGCTGTGACTTGAGCGTTCACACAGTCATCGCGACACTAGTTGTCGTTTGTTTGCGTAAATTTTGACATTTTAGGAATTTTCGGTAATGAGATTTGTAAAAAGTATAATATTTTATAAAAAAGTAAAGGAAAGAAGATTTAATTGAATTTTATAATATTATTTTATAATTTAATAAAAATAAAAGAATTATTTTATAATTATTTAGAAATTGTGAAGCCGTGAATATGGGTCCAGGGAAACAAACGCCCAATATATTGGGGAGTTTGTTTGTGGAAATTTTATGAAATATTCACGAAATTTTGAGAATCTTTACTTTATTGAGATTTATTGGAGTTTGTGAAAAGTAGAGTGTATATGTGTAAAAGTAAAAAATTTTAGAGTGTGTTTATTTTGTTAGAAATTTCGAACCCTAAAATTTTGAGAAAACAAACACCCCATAATTCATCGGTAAATAGTTAAAACACAGCTGTCAGAATAAGAACGTCAAACAAGTCATTTCCTAGAGCAGATAGCTTGTTGTTTTTTCAGAAAACATGAAATATTTTTATATTTTTATATAAATCTGTTTTTGTTTTTCAAAAAAATCCCCATGTCAGCCTGACAGCCTGGATTTATTTCGCCACCTATGACAGAGAGAGATTCGGTGAAAGCGGGAAGCAGCGAACTCCTCGCACGCGGAATTCTCCCAAAACCGTCCGATCATGCTCTGACAACGTGCATCACGCGACGTCTCGAGTCACTATTACGTACGAAATATCTGCATCTAATAAATGTAACATAACATCACATGAAGGTGTCAGGAAAGTCTACTTCTGTTTATAGATAAGTAAAAGAATATAATTTTTGTAGGAGTTTCAATAATTTATGTAAAAAATTTAAAATTTATCACAAAATATTATATTATTATAATTTTTATTTCTTTACTTGTAGCAACTCTCATAATCTATATTTATATTATAATATTTCTCAAATTTTAATATCTAAAATTTTCACTATCAAATATATCCCTAATATGCTTAGAATATAAAATAAAGAATATAATAATTACCTTAAAAATATAAAGAATATACTATCTTAAAAACATGTTCTATATTTTTCTCTTGCAAAAATATTTTTTTTTTTAAATTATCGTAAAACCATTTTTTTCTGGATTATATACCAACTAACAGATTCTTAGCCTTTGCTATATCTTTTTTTTTCTTTTTTATGAAGAATTTTAGACATATTCTATATATAGGACGCCTAAAAATCTAATAGATTATCGGCCATAAATCATAATAAATATAAAAAATTTATTTAAATTATCTATTTTTTTACTAATTTTTATAAATTAAAAATTTTAAACTCACGAAATTTTAACATCTAAATCCTATCCTATCATTTGTTCTTTATTATTAATTATGAAATAAAAATATTTCCGAGTAATAATAGACAACCGAATTTGACTGTTTCGCAATATAATTGGTCAACTGGACTCGTCCAGAAAACAAAAAGTAAATTAAAAAAAAAACCTCGTGTGCCGCGTGGGTTGTGGTTTACCGGAGTGAGTCCGACAATATTTGCAACCTGTAACTGGGAGGAGAGCGTGGTTGGTGGAGCCCGCACTGTGGTAGTTGGTTCAAGCATGTGAGTGCGCGACAAGTTCATAGAACTCTCTCTCAGATCTTTTGTTAAAGCTGGATCATGTGGCATTATCGATGCAGTCTAAAAGCAAACGACGTCGGAGATGTGGCGAATGATAAAAATATGGCTAAAATGCTCCGTGCGTCTCTGGGGTATGACCATTTCCTAGTTTAGTTCTTAGGGTATGAATTTCCCTTAAAAAATCTCTGGGGTTTGGCCCTATTCCCAGAAGAGTCCTGCCGTCAACTTATTGGACGGAATTGCTGACGTGACTAACAGAAAACACGTGTTTGCTGACATGACACGTTTAAAAATTAGGAAAAAAATAATACGAAACCACGTGTATAATTCGAAGCTGAAATCTCTAAAATGCCCCAAAATCCCCAATTAAATTTTCCTTGCAAGTCCAAACTACCCCCCTAAATTACTTCCCCGAAACCCAAATCCCCAACTTCCCCGAACCCTAAGGATCCAAGTTCGCCGAATAGGAATCTCTTTTAAATAAATCTTAAGCAAAAAGCACCACTGACAATTCTTTTTTTCTTTTTTTAATAAAACCCATTTTTCTAGGTCCAAAGCGGATGACCAGTATTCCATCAATTTGCCAATCTTTATCCTATTAACAACACAAACTAATAATACAAATACCCACCTACTTTCCAAAAGAAATCATTTGAGTTCACGTGATACCTTTCGAAAATAGTTCGGTGAAGAGCAGCTGTTCGCAACGAACAAAACGCAGGTTACGATGGGTCCAAGAAGCAAACCTGAGTTCACGGCGGGATTTGTCTTCGGTGACCTTCACGTCGAGATCTGTCTTCGGCGAAGTTCGGGATTTCTATTCGGCCAAGTTGGGTCCTTAGGGTTCGGGGAAATTTCGGGGGTGGTCCTTAGGGCTAGGAAGAAATTTGGGGGGAGTGGTTCGAAATTGCGCAAAACTAATTTGGGTATTTTGGGGCATTTTAGGGATTTCATCTTCGAATTATACATGTGGCTTCGTATTATTTTTTTCTTAATTTTTAAACGTGCCATGTCAACAAACACGTGTCTTCTGTTAGCTACGTCAGCAATTCCGTCCAATAAGTTGACGGCATGAATTTTTTGGGAATAGGGCCAAACCTCAAGGGTTTTTTAAGAGAAATTCATACCCTAAGGACTAAACTGAAAAAATGATCATACCCCATAAACGTAGAGAGCATTTTAACCTCAAAATATATGCACGCCGCCCCCTTATGTCCATACTTTATACTATAGAGCTTAAAGGAATAAGGATCCAGGAAAAATATATATCCCTTTTTCGCTTCTTTTTCAAAAGAGAGAGAATCTTTAATCAATATCTTCCAAAAAAAAAATGTTGTACGAGAAAAATTATTGTGTTGAGAGATTAACAGCAAAAAGCTAACTTTAGTTGGAGGGGACTTCACAAATTCCACACATTGCTTTATGACAGCGTGTAACTCGTTGGTCCCGTAGAGTCCTAGAAGCGAGATTTTGGTAGTTTAGGCACGACAATGCATTATATGCGATGCGAACACGTTGTTAAATAAGTGTTAGCTGTCAAAATGATTAAAATTAAATAACGTGTCACTCCATACACGAGGGATACTCTAAAATATGTTTAATACGAGAAGTCAATATATCATTTAATACACCTCATCTTACGAATCTTTTAACTTTTTTTTCTTTTAATTTTTTTTGTAACGAAGAAAATTTAGACACTTATTTACGTGCACCAAACTCGAATGAACCTAGTCCAATATTTGTAAATTACCACAAACTCTTGAGACTGACCAATTCATTAACCAACCTTTCATTTAAATTACGAGTTTTTACTAAGTGATGATTTAAACCCATAAGTGTAAGCTTATTCCCACTATTGCTTGAGCTACCAGGGGGTAAGTTTTTTACTTATCATTTTCAAAAGTTCAGTTGCTACTACAACTACAAAGTCTAATTCAAAGAACTTTTGAAGGTTATGTTTGGTTAAGGTCATAAGGTTTTTTATTTTAATTTTTTTTAATCTAAACATAATTTTTTCACACAAAAAGTATTTTAATCTTTAATAAAATTTTCTATCTAACTATTGTCCTCCATTTATGTGAAAAGGTAATAAAAAATTTAAAAAAACTTTTACGATAACCCACAATAACTCCTCTTACAATAATTTTATTTCTAAACATATTGTTTTATTTTTCATATACTTCCAAAAAAATAAATAATTTTTTTTTTTTTTCAAATAATCATTTCGCTATCGAAACCAAACAAAACATAGCCAAATTTCCGATACTTCATTTCAACAATGTTGGGGCCACGAAGGCATTAAATTCAACACTACACAATTAAAATATAGGACGACGATCATATCAACGTTGATAGATTGACTCGCCTTTGGCGAGGACAAGAAACAGCGTTTGTTTTTCCAAGTAGCTAGGTAGGGAGGAATCAAAACGGATGTTTCACGCAGATGCACTTCAGGACGAACGAGTATGACCTAGTTGCAAATCATAGGCGGCTGATTTGGTCGGTAAAACACCACGAGGCATCTAAAGTTCAAACCTACAAGCATTAACGCACAAATGGAAGATATCATGCATATACAATTGGTCTTCAATGGTTGCTTCTATTTTTTTTTTCGTTTTGGTTAGCTTCTTGTCAATTTATACATATGTTTCTTATTGCCATCCTATTGGATTCTTTTGAATAGTTCTCAATTGATTCTTTAGATACCAACAAGGGTTTTCCCCCCTCACCTAGAGAGGAATAGTACTAGTTGATCAGGTTTCTTCAGATTTTTTTTTCATCAAATATATATCTTTGACGGATTGAGAAAAAAAAAACAGAATTTTGTTTGAATTTTCAATAGAAAATATTTTAAATCATCAATTATCTCAAAATTTTAAGTTAATAATAAAAATTTATTTCTTTGTTGAACCAATAAAATGAAGTTTTGGACAATTTGGTGCCTGAATTTTCTGTCTCTAAACAAAGATAGACCAAACCTCATATTTGGATTTGGGCTAGCTTCAAGGAATATTGAGGTCGAAATTTTTGGCATTTAGGGTAACTTTGACTTGGGATAATAGTGGTAGGATGCTTGAAGGCAGCGTACCGGGGGTGACTTGACGTTTTTTTTTTTCTTTAATATCTTTGCTAAGCATACAGAGTATCATGTCTTGACATGGGAGAAAACTAATGGTTATAAAACATACTGACTATGACTTTTTCATATTTTAGGGCACAGACTTTAGTGTGAAATGACACTAGGAATTGACCTGAGTTAAATGGTGGTTGCAATGGTGGGGGTTGAACCAAATTGAACGAAATAATTATTTTGGTGCGTTAAAGAGTGGAAGCATATAACCAAAGTCCATGATTTGCAGAAGGCAGCAGCTAGCCATTTCGATCAATACTAATTTGGCCGGACGGATTTGATATAGCGGCGAACTTGGGGAGTTGTCGTGAATTGAAATTGCCTAACGAAGATAGAGTGACGATTTTCATCACTATTATGTGCCTATGTATACGTTAAAATTTACAATAAAGACAAAAACTGCCTCTATTTATCTATAGATTTATTTCGTTTTCTACAATTCCTACCTACCCTCCTCATAGTTATTTATGGGGTTGCTGTTACCTATACGCAGTTGTCCTGCCCATTCTGTTCACACGAGGGTATGCATACACTACTTCAAGTCAAGCACGTAATGCTTGAATCTCAAATCGTGTTTAGGTCAAAGTTTACGTGCTTGTGATATTCACGGCCGACACCTATTAGGATCAGAATTTCGGCCGCGCTTTTCTCGCTTCAACAAGACGACGTACACTAGTGTGAGAACGGAGTTTTAATGTCAATGTTGAAGTTCTAGCTCCAATAAGGGGACAGGAGGCGAGATCATGAATTGATCATGTTAAAAATTCGAGTCGGGTCTCATATTAGAACGTGTTAACGTTGGTAATTAGATTATCATATGATGGTTAGGTCCAAAGTGTAGCTTTATATATATATATATCATTTTCTTTACTATTTCTCTTTTATTTTTGGCTATTTATTTTTAAGTCTTTTGAAAACATCATTGAATGAGGCCGCTTTCTTATCATATATTAGTCAATTGTGTTAAGTACGTACCATTTACACTAAGAAGAATATATTACGTCAGGTTGTCACTAGACTACGCTGATCTCCTCCTTCCTTTGTACAAACATTTTTCAAGTGTCATATCATGTCATGATCACCGATTCACCAAGAGCATAATATTAATTGTACGTCCAAGTACCATAGGAAATCATTCCAACTACAAAAACGGCTTCCCCATGAATTTACTTATCATAATTTGTACACGAAATAAGCCTATTCCAACTGTGAAAGGAATACACTATATATTTATTAAGTAATTGCCAATTAGAAATTACATCAAATTAAGACCTCGACATGACATATATATAATTAGAACATCACCTTAATTAATCTCTAAACTAATTGAATCCAATTGTTTACTCCAACAATTTTCTTTTATTACTAATCCATTAAATATAGATTTCAACGTGTCCATCATCAATGCCAAGCAGTTACTCTTTCATTTAGGACCCATCCTTCCATTAGCTGACCCTCTCATTAATTTCCTCCATCGCCAACTACCTAATTAAACCTAGCCTATATTCTCATCACTCCCTGGACTGAGTACAGTTAGTAGTATGACGATTATCGAGTAATTAGGTCCATCAATAAATGGCTCCGCTATAAATATCTCCTATACAGTGGCATGCACCGGGTAGGCAATTTAGGCGGCTGCTTAGGGCTCCACTCTCTATAAAACCCAATATGTTAACATATTTAGGGCTGTACCACTCTCTAAATATGTTTAGGGTTGTACCACATCTATAACATATAAGGCTGTTCAGTGTCATCGGAATTTTTCAGTAGCACCGGGATGCCAATATCCAACTTCACCGGTGTCGGTGCCGGATTGACATTTCTGAAAAAACCCGGGAATAATCCCTGGTCCCGGTTTACCCGGCACCAGTTTCACGAGTACAGGAAAAACATGATTTTTTTTTTATTTTTTTACTACAATACGACGAGAAAACTACGTCGTTTCAGTATCCCCAAATTTCTTCGACGTTCCCCACCCCACCCGTGGTCGTGCCTCTCTCTCTCTCTCCCTACTTTCCCTCTCATGCGCACAGGCGGCACAACCCTTCGTCGATCACTACATCTGTCGGCTCCTGCGCCTCCTTTGCCGACCACAACTTCTTCCTTTTCTCCCCTCCTTCATGCGTAAATTTATTCTCATCTTCTCTGACATATCTCTCTCTCTCAAGGCTTAAATTCATTTCGGTATGAGGTTAAAATCAATAGGATTGTTGATTTTAATTTGTTCTATTGAAAGTATTGGGATATATATTATTTTTTAACTTGTTTTAATTTGTTCCCCTTTGTTTAGAACTTCTAGGGTTTGAAATTCAATTTTGGGGTTTCATAGAAAAGAGAGAAAAGGGAAGAAAATATGGCTGAGATTTCTACTACTCTGCTGGTAATTCCTATCAAAACTCTTCTCTAAAGTGAATGCTGGATTTTTTATGCGATTTCTATTAATTAAGTGAATACTGGATTTTTTAATCTAGTTTTGATGAATTTTTGGACTGCTAGAATTTGTGAATGCATTGATACATTTGTACGTTTGTGTAATTTGTGAACTTGTAAATTAGTTTGTACGTGAATGCATTCATGTGTAACTTGTAAATTAATTATTTTAATTTGTAAGCTTGTCATTTTTTGAATTCATGTTTAAGTATTTTGTGGACTGCTGAAATTTTTGAATACATTTGTGATTTGTACGTTTGCTTAATTTGTGAACTTGTGCATTTTTTAATTTGTGAACTTGTAAATTAGTACGTTTGTATCATTTTTTCAATTTGTTCACTCTTTTCTGTCAAGTTAACGAGGAAGAAGGTATGGGGGAGGGGCTTTGGGACCTTGACTAGAGCCTAAGAGTTATCAATTTGCGATAGTTGTTGTGACAATGACACAGGCTGTTATGGCATTAGCTTAGGGTAACTAGTTGGGAGCTGCAATTGATGCTGAATTGTCAATGGTAAATTGGTAACCATTGGCTACTTTTAAATTGTGGTACTATTTGGTGGCATCTGTTGTTGCATGGTTAGGATAATAACTCAAGGTTAGATATTTTATTGGCTTGGACTTTAGATTCTCATATATCTCATCTTTTAAGAGGATCTTTAATTTTATTGATTTTAGATTTTATTGATGTGTGATCAAGAAAAAGAAAAAAATACATTGGGTCAAGTTCGTAATATGCTAAAAAATTTGGTCCAATATGAATGTAGGTTAACCGAAAATCGCCACCACTAAAACTGACACTGTTAAGGGACGATTTTTGCCCTTAACGGTATAGGTGTAAGTAACAATTATTTAAAAACCGGTCTATTCGGTGTACGTGCCGGTTTTGGCCAAAACTGGCACCCACATCGGAATTGAACAACTCTAAACCTATTAGAAATTTTCTTCATGATAACAAAAATCACGAAAACAATTTCTTCATCCAAACTAAAAATAGTGTAAAATTGGGCAAGATACATGAAACAACTATTTGAATCCTAAATTCATTTGGTAAGTATAATATTAGTCGAATCTAGAATAATATTTTTTGTACTACCACTCTTATGTTTAACCTTAAGATTTATCATATTATTATATTTGATTAAAAAATATAATTTGAAATCTGTACAGAAGACCTCATATTACATTTGACTGTGGTCCTTAGCCCGCAGCTCGAGGATGACAAGGAGGAGAAAGAAACATGCCAAATGTTAACAAATAAAACTTAATCCACATTGCCTGTTATGTCAACCGTTAGGAGCAAAAACAGGACGCAAATTCTAGTTGTATTATGTTGGTTGTGATCTCTTGCGGGAAGTAGCTATTTGGCCCACTGATAATGGAATTAAGGAGATCAGGACTAATGCCTAACGCACGGCAATTGTTTTTCTTAGAGGCCGCAACGACTTTGAGAATAGACTATAGGTACTCGACAGTAGTCATTTATATATTATTCAAAGCCAAAATATCATGCTATAAAATTTCAATAGGTTAATCTAGTGGTTAAGACTTGGACTTTGATAGTTTACTCCCTTTAAGGTTAGTCTACCAATCTTTTAGGGCCACTCACTTTTAAACTGGTAATTATTCGATTTGTGTGAGACGGAAACATTGCACAAGTCTCAGAATAATTGAGATGTACGTACATAAACTGACCTAAACACTCAATTGCAAAAAAAAACATGACATGCTATGATAGGTCAATTCTATCATCTATAGACTATCATACGAGTGCATTCATCTTGGACCATGAATTGAATGATGTAGGACTATATTGCTCAACAATTAATACATATATCAATAAAATATTGTATTGTAGTGTCTTTTTCTTTCCGAATTCTATCATCAAATTAGTGAGAATATGATCCACATATGTCATATATATATATATATATATATGCATAACCAAATGAGTCAGTCTACTTGCTTTCATGTGAATCTCTTTAACATTTTTCCCACGACTTTGCCATCCAAAATGAAAACAAAAGCTTCAACGTCTATTAGATAAATTTGGATCAAACTTTATATTATTTTGAGAAAATTTCATTCGTTTTCGATCCAATTAGCTAGTACTCAGACGCAAACAAAGATTCTAAAAGCATGCTCATAACTCATAATACATATAACGCAGTCATAGTTGGCACTGCCAAGTTATATCATCTGGACCAGCAACCTTCCAGCTTTGCCCAACTACTTACGTTGCGTATTAATCAACAAGTTGAATTAATAAACAAGAAATTACAAGAGAACCAAACGAGTAGCAATTGTTGCAAACCAGATTAATGAGTTGCTTGAGGGAAAGAACAATCCCGGCCCCATAACTAATCCATTTATTCGTACAAGCAAATCAGATATCGTTGTTAGATTCTTTAATACTATCGGGTTGGATTAGGGTTTCTTAGTGCTTGCAAGTCAACAATAAAACGCTTAACTGAGGCCCGTGATCTTATATGCTCCAAGGTACGTGGTTGGTAGAGGATTTGACTTCCTCTATTGAGACTATATATACCGTATGATGCGTGAAAGTGACCGGTCACCAACTTAACATAGTCTTTGTTAAATAAAAATTTTATTAAATAAATTTCAAAATATTATTTTTACTTTTATTTCTTATTCACCAATCTCTTTACACCTCTTTTTTAATACTAATATAAAATTTTAATAAAATTTTGATAACATTTTAAAAACAAACACACTGTAATCTTTGAATCAAACCCTAAGGCTGAGTTTACGCACACCTCGACTAATTTCGAAGTCTGTACAATCCTCCCATCTATATAAACCAGATAATTATACTAAGGCTGGCCTCAAAAGATTAGTAATATTTATGAAATTCTTACTTTTGACATTTATTTTGTTCCCTCACTGATATTAATTAGTCGTAGAGAAAAGTCTCCTAGCCCACTGCCCAGGCCCTTTGTATACCCGACCCGACCTGCTTGTAGCCCGTTTAGTGGTCCCAATTTTTCCTCCGAAGCCTTCCACAGAGAAATACGAAGCTGCAACGGTTGGAAAAGTCAGGTTGAAAGCTCTTTCACTACTTCTGCTTCTTTCTCTTCTTCTTAGCTATTACCATTTGCCGTTGAATTTTCTTTGTCCTATGGTACTTCTTGTTACTGTACAATATTCTTTTGATTCTTGCAGCTTCAAAGTTCTGTACAAGTTGTTTCATGACATGCTAACCTTGCAAAGTCGAAAATTTGGGACTTTAGGCATCTTCGAAATGTATTTTTTCATCTGTACAAGTTATTACCTGGGATTTTTTCATCTGAGACTTGTGATTCTAGCTTGGTAGATTCAGACTGTAGGAGGCATACCCACATAAAGCTACCACAAATACTTCCTCGGAAATTTAGTGGCGTGGATCCACCATAAATTTTCTTTTGTACGCCCCATTTTTATCATTGCAATTGATCTTGCAAAAAGAAGAAAAGTATTCCTTGTTTCAATGGAAGGCAATATAGCTTTAAGATGAAATTTATTTGTTTGTTGGTCATCAAAATAGTGCAGGTCTCAGCCTTGGGCTGCAAAGTGCAAGTTTTCAGGAAGATTCAGCACAGAGAACGGAGTGAATGTTCCTACCCCTACTTCCTGTATATTGATCCAATCCTCGGAGACTTACTAGAAGAGCACAATATAGTCTGTCATTCCACGCTCATACTTCGTATATGCACAAACATAGTTACATAGATGTCACGGCTAGATAAATAATGACAAGGATAAAAACTAGGAGAACGATAGTAAATAGTGGTGATGAACAAGAGACTATGATCGAGAGATAGATGGTGACATCAACCGTGGCCTCACCCTGCCACACTGCCACGCCAATTGCATCGAATATTTGATTTTGCTTTTAGGATACACTGAGATGAGGAGTAAGAAGTTGCCTTCACTAAAGGAAAATCTTTTTACGGTATAGAAAATAAGGTGGTTGTCTGTGAATTAGTACTGGTTAAAAATGACTAAAAATTTACTGATACTGAAGATGTTATGCTATTGGGAGGGTTTGTATGAAAATAAATTTTTGGCTGTTTTTCTACTTTGATATGTTTCCCCAGTTAAGAAGAGGAGATAATTACCTGGTTAATGAGTCCTATTTGTTTCCAAAAGTTTATAAATAGGTTGTTCAGATTGTTTAGGACATGATATTCTTTGTCATCCTATCTAGTTGAGTCTCTGGTCAAAAGAATTTCTCTAAGCTAACTTGTATCTCGATTCTGTAACATGTTCTCCATTCGTTGGACATACCTATCCTAAAAGTGGTTCTATCATCCTCCTCTCTGGGTTTTTTTCATAACTTATGGGCCTGATAGGTGGAACTGCTGTTGTCATTTGTGTAGTCCAGCATATGAGAACAGTTGTGAAGGATAACAGTACTCCTGTGCAAATATTTACTAAACAATTTCTACAACTTTTGAAGCTGACACGGAGAAACATATTGGTGGGAGTTTGTGATAGTTAAAATCATCAGTACTTGATGCTTCTTAGTTCTACGCTATTGGTCTAACTGCTTGACATGTCGAATGCGATGTTGGTTTTATTTTGCGTGGAACAAGCCAACATTGTTTCCTTAATATGAAACTCTGGGTTCAAATCTTGAAGAATGCTGTTATTAGTGTGACTATATCCAAAGTATTTCAGGTTTGGAAAGGAAGATATGGCCATGCCACTATGGTTGCTATCCTGTTTGCGACTAATTGACGTAGAAATAACACTATGTTGAGCATACGAAATGGATTAATTGGTCTTTGTGATGCGAAAGAATGGAAGATAAGTTTAGTTCAAACTTCAACTTTCTTTTGATTAAGAGCCATGTATCTCCATCTCTCTTTTTCCACAAAGTCTGCATCCAAGAATTGTGAAACAAATGCCCAAAGCCTGTATATGTCTTCGAAGTTTGTCAAGAATGAAAGTGCTGCCGTGACTACTGGTATCTGCCCCTTTTTTGTTATGACCATTCCTTCAACTTCAATTCTTCTTCTCTCTAATGCTTTCTCCCTTGCCTCTTCATACTTGTCTGAGAAGCAGATGTGATGCAAAACTCCAGAACTTAGCGAAATATTTTTCCTGTCAGCAAGCTTCTGTACAATGGAGGGATCAATCTTTTCTCCTTTCCAGTCAAACACGTTGAATGCCACGGCGGGTCCTCGGTCAAAATTTATCTTTGGCCCATAGATTCTGACCAAAGGATGTCCGCTTTCTGAATGTGGATGTTGGAGACTCATCAATGCATTTACCAACCAATTGACGAGGTACCTAGCTCTGGTACTAATTAGCACCAGGCCCAATGAATCTGCATGATCCAAGCCTCTACATTCTATCTCTGAGCTACCATTTATACTGCCATCTGGATATTTGGATCGAGCTGATTCAAATGGTGTCTCTAGACCCATGGTTTCGGAAAATGATACTGCGTTCTGCTTTACAAAGGCTTCTTCACCTTCTCGTGATTTAGAATTTTTACCACTCTTCTGCTGAAAAGATAATGAGCCAGAGACCGATTGTGGTACAGCTATGTCATCCTCTGATTCCATAGATTTTGAGCATGATATTGTCTTCTGCTTTGTAGAAACTTCTTCAATCTCATGCGATTTAGAAGTTTCACTTCTCTGCTGAACAGATAGTGGGTCAGCGAACGAGTGCAGCATAGCCAAGTCATCTTTCCACAGGTCAAACTTCACTCTTGGTTCAATTTCCATATCGGTACTCTCTTGCTCTTCAAGGAATTGAGATGTTCTTGAGGCTGCAACAAGGCTCACAATACCTATGCTTGTCGCAGTGGTTGAATCCTTTAGGATGGAAGCACTGGATTTCTTGACAAATAAGCACCCGAAACCTGACGGGACTTCTCCAAAAACTTTGTAAAAGGAGCAAATAACAAAGTCAGGCTTAAAAAGAGAGAGGCCTAAAGTGTCCATATCCTTAGGCCCCAATGCACATGCATCAAGCAAGACATGCCATCCATTTTCTTGTGCAATGCTCATCCACTGATATGAATAGCGTGATCCAGTCATCCTGGACTGAAGGGGAAAAACAAACAGTCCCTTATTCCTGCTCTTCATAATTATCTTTCTCAATTTTCTAGATTGGATGCTCAGATTGGGCCATGAGAACTGAGATGACATGATTCGTGCTCCTTTTTTCTTAGAGCTTTCAGCCATCACTTCAACTGCCTCATTCTCGTAATCATAAACCGTAAGAAGATTGCGATTTGACTGAAACGGGTAACATTCTGCTAGAAGTTTGAAAGCAGATGACTGATTGGCAGTGAATACCATTGTGTAATCAACTTGAGAAATATTCATGAAAGCCATGATTCTTATTCGGAGCTTCAACTCTATTTCTGATTCTTGGCCACCATACAGAATCTGAGAATTCAGGTTTACTGACTTGTAGGTTATACGGAAGTTAGGTGCTTCAGGGAACTGCGGTGATGGAGGAGGAGGAGATGATGAAGAAGAAGCACCTAGAGCTTTTTTAGAGCGACTCTGATGCTGAGCATGTGAGAAGAGACCATGACCAATGTAATCAAGGCAGACATGGTTGCAGAGGGTGAGATGGTTATACTCTTGGGCTCGGATGTGATCAGGCTCGTCTTTCCGAGAATAATTGGGGAATGCTCTGGTGAAGTTGGAAAATGATTCATGCAACGATGGGAGCGACTCGTGGTTGGTGAATTGAATGTTTGGGTTGAGGGAAGAAGCAGCAGCTTCTACAAAGATGTACCTTGATGCGGTGGAGCTGGCAGTAGACTTGGAAGTAGGAGATTCTGACTCAAGAAGGCAGAGAATGGGAGTTGGACAGCATCCTCTGAAGCAGGCATCTCTAATGCTTGATGAGTGCATTTTCCTCCTTTTTTTCTCACAAGCCGGAGTTTATTTGTTCGAGGCTTTGCTTCTTTCCATTCTCGTTGGTCTGACCAGACATGCTCTTTTATTTTATTTTTAAGTATGCATTGGTGATGCGTAAATGATAAGTCTTCTTTATCGTAGACTTTAGACGGGAGGTCTTATGCTTTCCATGAAACAAGTCAATCTAGTTATTTGACATGTCTTCCACGGATTGGCCTTCTTAATGAGTTCTTTCTACCCAATTGCTTATATGGAAAGCTTATGGCCTCCAAATACTCCTATTTAACTGTCTGCTGACTGATATCAAACAAGTTGATCGAATAAGCAGAGCAGCACCATATATCATACATGTTAAGATGCGGAGGTGCGTTGGAGAAAAATTATATGTTGCCTAATTGACACGCCACTAGAATAGCTTAACCAGATTGCCTTCTCGAACATTGGATTTAGTCTACATGAAGTTTCGTTGCCTTCTCGAACATTGGATTTAGTCTACATGAAGTTTCGTTGCCTTCTCGAACATTGGATTTAGTCTACATGAAGTTTCGTTGTCATGGCACTGTCTTTCTTTGTCATGAAGAGCTTCTAATAAAGGCTTCCTCCCAACTAAGAAAAGAGGTGGTTGTGGTGCTTCACAAGGGGATGAAGGCTATTTTGGTAATATCGTCCAACGAAGGTGAATATGGAAATTGGAAAGAACAAGCAGAAAAAAGGCAAAAGAGGGATTCTTGTAGTGGGGGGCACTATCAATCTAGGCTAGAAGCTTGCGAGAATAATTCTCAATGTCCCACATTGCTTTTCCTTTGCCAATTTCTTGTTCGTATTTGCAAGTTGTCATCATTGGTGCCATATTTTCCAAACTTTTACATGGACAAATCTTTTTCATTTTGCATCCCCACCACCCACAGGTCACATTTGTCAATCTATTCCATGGGTACATCTTGACTCTCGTGGATGCTGAGCAATAACCTTTCGGTCCATATGGGAAGCTACCCAGAGGTTTCATTGAAATATCAGATAACCTTTTTACCAATCTGAATTGAAGAGTCTATCTTGACTTAATATGAATATCATTCTTGCCAAGAGAACAACGATCATTCTTCAGGCAATTTTCGAGACGTATCAGGGAAATTCTCAAGTCTCCGGTATGGGCTTTTGGAGTTGGACTAGTCAGAAGTCGTCGGGCTTGTGTCAACCCTTAAGAGGGAAGGCCAAATTCGGTCAGTTTGAGATAGGAACCACGGCACTGACCAGCCCTTCTTGCTATAAAGTGGTGTGATTTTCATTCGAGGGGCACGCACTGAAGGAACTAAAGTGAATGTGAATTTTGGCATCTTCTGGAGGGGCACGGCACTGACCAGCCCTTCTTGCTATAAAGTGGTGTGATTTTCATTCGAGGGGCACGCACTGAAGGAACTAAAGTGAATGTGAATTTTGGCATCTTCTGGAGGGGCACGGCACTGACCAGCCCTTCTTGCTATAAAGTGGTGTGATTTTCATTCGAGGGGCACGCACTGAAGGAACTAAAGTGATGTGAATTTTGGCATCTTCTGGAGGAATTTGAGTGAAAATTTAATGTTGAGAGTGGGATTTGAGCCCACGCCCTTTCGGACCAGAACCTTAATCTGGCGCCTTAGACCAACTCGGCCATCTCAACGGTTTTGACAATTCTCTTACTGTTTTTTACTAATTTCTTTTTAACCGTGCATTTGAACATCCATGTTGAAATGCGTCTCTCTATGTTCTCTCGAAAATATAAGTTGCAAATACAGTGCTGTATAACTTGAGTCAAATTTTAGTCAGTAGAAGCTAGTTTTGATCATCCATCCAACCTCTTTAATATTGAACTGAAATCTTCTAAGCCCTCCAAAACATAATAAAAATTGAAGAACTTTTTTAGTTGAAAGCCTCGGCTCAACTGTGGGGAAGGAAAGGGAATTCATGCATGCAAAAAGTGTTCCTAACTTCCTATCGAATGGGAATATTATATATTTGAAAATTAGAGCTTCCCCACCTCTCCCAGTTTTTGGGTGCAAGAGCTTCTATCATGTATATGTGAAGCTCTGCAAATGTGTGCTCGACTGGTAGATCATCTGGACTGAATTATGAAACACATTCTGCACTTCAAGTATTGCGCTGTGGAGGGCATAAATGAATCCCAAGCGCCAAGTTAATCATGAGATGAGATCAGAGGCGAAGCAAGAGGGGTGCCGGTGGGGGCGGCCGCCCCCATTGGCTCCAAAAATCCTTTAATTTTTTTTTGAAGAACGCCTGCCCCCACTGGCCCAGCTGCCCAGGCCTGCTTCCAGGGCCAGTGGGGGCGGGACTGGGCTAGCGAGGGCGCACTCGCTGGTCCAGTCCCATGTGGCTTGTTTCATTTGATTTTTTTTTTTAAAAAAATCGCACCTTCCAGCCTCTCTCTGTCACTCGCGATCTCTTCGGACTCCGGTTCTCCCTCAGCCCTCACACCTCCGACCTCTCTCTCAGTGTCTCCTCACTGCTGCCGCTGCCATTGCCCCGCCCGACACCCGCCTGTCGACGCCGCCCAAACCAAGTAAGCTCGCTGCCCACCTGCCCAGTGCGGCAGTGCCCACTGCCCCACCATCTCTCTCATTCTCTCGCACTCACATCTCGCCTCTGCTCTCAGGTGCCGCCCATAGGCCAACACTTCCGGTCCACCAGCCACTGGAACTCTCGTCTCTCTGCTGATGCCCGACTGGCCGATTGCCTCTCCACTCCAGCCTCCAGGTATGTTGTATGTTAATGTCATATGTGCTGATGTGTAATTTAAATTTTAGACTATTAACTATTTAGTTTAATTTAATTATTCAATTTAGCCATTTAAGGGTTTCAAATTTTAATCATTTCATGATATGGCTGAGGATGCACTAGCTTTCTGATATGGTCGAGTAAAAAGTGTAGGTTATTTGGAGTGAGGTTTGTGTAGCCGTGTAGTACTTGTATTAGATCTACCTGGGTGAGTAGATAAAAGAACATGATGAATGCTGGGAGTGGTTTTCTAATCCAATGTCAGCGCTTGAGTCTTTAAGCATAATCGTTTTGCATTTAGATTGTTGGAAATTCCGGCTTGCAATCTGAGGTGTTTAGGATCTTCATGAAATTAATGGGTCTATATAATTAGGGGACAGCTTGTCGGTGTAATAACGTAGATTGCTTCATGTTATGTATATGTGGATCATAAGAGAGTGAAGGTGACTTGTGAATTTCTTAAAAATATTGGTAGTCTCTCTAGTATATTTCTTGTGATTCGACCCCAGATCTAGCCCTCCCAAATGGAGGAGGTGTCAACGGAGCTACAGCTTACTGGCCTCGAAAACTTAACCTGTAACTTTTGGTAGCGTTTGCTTACCCAAGAAAATAACATATTGGGTAGTGTTCCAAAAAATACAAACTCATTTGAACTCTCCCCATATATTATTCCCAGTAAGTCGTGGGAGAGTTGATAGCAGGGGGAGCCAAGGTGGGTGATGGAGCAATGTAATTCCTTTCAAGAGAAAGCAGTCTACCCAATTGGCTCCCCCTTAAAGTGTAAGGTCACTTGGTCCCTGCTTGACAACAAAACAAAGTGACAAAGAATCATTCCTCAAGTGAAACTAAACTACCTCATGTGCCTGAGTGGACAGACCGATGAAGAGCTTCGTTCACTGAACATGGCATAGGACCTTAGGCAGGAGCAAACTTATTTATTATCATCGAGGCGAAAGGGTGAAAGTTGTTTAATCTTGTCCCTAGGAAGCCTTCCAAGTATTTTGCAATGAAGAATATTAAGACTGATTTGCGGAATAAGATAAGAGATGAATGAATGAATGATAGTATGGTAATATACATTGAGAGAGAAATTTTTTGACACTATTGAGAACGAAGTCATTTTACAACATTTTCAGAAGATGAAGGCTCGTAGGATCCAATTACCATCTTTCAGTATTAGCAAATAATTCAGTAAGTGTATTTCATTATTTTTAATGTTTTTGGTTCTTAATGTGCGATATTGTAATTTTAAGACACTTTTTACATTATGTGAATTTTTTTTTAGTAATTTTGTCTTAGAAATTTGACCCCACTCATTTTATATCCTAAATACGTCACTGGATGAGATCATTTGAAGTCCGAGCACACACACTTATGATCAGTCGAGACAATCCTACAAGACCATATGAATTGATTTTCAAGATGTGGTCTAATATATAGCTTGTGCGTAAAGCATTTTGTATGACATTTTCAACCTAAATGTGGTTTGCCATGTGCAGGGAGTCTACGTTACTCACGTACGTGTATATATATATCAAACGGGTAACAGTAATATCGAAGCAGCAAAAGCTTACAAGATCTAGGATTCACATGTTAATTGGTTGAATTTAGTTTTTGCATTTTTCTTAGCATTAAATGGAAACTAGATTTTCGTGCCTTGATCAAAGGTTGACTCGTTGCTCTGGCCCATTCTCTCTGCAACATACGTCATCCATGACACATACAGCCCAAAACTTAATCCAGTCGAAAGGTTGAGAATGGGAAGGGTGTGGGTCTCGCGCGGGACCCACACCTGCCCGGGCAGCCCGAACAGGATGCTGCCCGGGATTCTCGACCCTCGGATGTCCGGCTGGATGTCATCCAGCCGTCCAGCCGGACATCTGGAGGGGATTGCCTTCGCTCTCCAGTTGTTGCAAAGGCTGCTGATAAATATGAGCCGGGTTAATCCATGCTTGGAGAAGCAATCAAGTGATTCAATGGTAATTTTAACGTTAGCTAAAATTTATTAGCAATAAACGGGATGGAAAAATGAATAGTTCTCTTTTTCTCAATGATCAAATTCGCAGACGTTTGTGTCAACCCCGTTGGAGTGATCACATGATTAGGAGGGAGATTAACCGGGTACTATTATTTTTCTTTTATACTGTTAACTTTTGGTTATTGAAGCAAGAATGGTTCATCATTGGAACCTCAATATTTACTTGTGTTCGAAGATCTCCGCAGCTGTACATGCAATATTAGCAAATGCAGTCATGTATTATTATAATTATTACTCCATGACAGATCGATGGCGGTGGGCATTCTTCTCATTGTTCCTGTATGATCTACAGCTCATGAGGTTTCTTACCTGAGTTCTAAACTAGAATGTTTCACAATTATGAAAATGTGATTCTAAATCCTTTGTGGATGCCAATGGTCATGCATATGATTTTGCAACTGAAAGAAGTACTTTGTGATGATCATAAACATTACATTGGGATGAAAAAGGCATTAATTAGCACACAGCATTAATAAGAAAAACACAAAACGCATGCATTAATTAAGTTTTGCGAGCATACCTCTTGCTTTAAAACACGATCTTTGGTCCTTCAGATTATATTAAGCTGAAGCAGTTGAAGGGCAACTCTCCTTTGGCGGGTCATTAGAAGGCTAGAATAGATACAAGCTGCCATGATATCTATCAATTGTGACCATTGCCTGCCAAAGGAGAGAAGCCCTACAACTAGTTCGCTCACCCATCATAATTGTCTAGTGCGTTGACAGGTAGAACGATGTCTGGTTTTTGTGGAGGGAGTCCTCAGAAGCTTTATAGCATCGTCTAGTACGTGGATAAGCGGTTGAAGGATTAGCATATGCCATGGATATCCTTTAGTGCCTGCTTTCTACGCATTCCGTGCAAGGCTGCTTTTATCAGAAAAAGTTTCCTTACGAATGTTTTGGGATTCTAGCCGGCTTTATTTCGACCTCTGAATGTTTCTTTCATCGCCCTCTTCGTGAGGTGAAGGGAGGAAAACAAAACAAAAAAAGGTCAAGAGGGAGATGCCATGGACAATACACGATTCCTTCTTTTATCTCCGTCTCTCTCTTTCGTTCTCTCTCCATCCATGTTGGACGACAATTGCGCAGCAAAATCTGGACCTAGAGGTATATCCTGTGTATATTCTCATTTTGATTTTCTTTATGATATTCTTTTGGCTAGCTCTTGGGTATTTTTTTTTTCTCTTGGGTATTTGAGAATACAAGATACTGAAATAAATCCCTTGCTCTCTCCTGGAAAAAGTATCATATAGACATAGTGTACTTCTTTGGTAACTATAATGGACTCAAGGTCACCATCGGACATATAATCTGGTAATTTTTCTTCCAGGGGTTTAACTTTTAAGGCAGCTGGATAATTAAACTCTCATTAGTGACGTTTTTCTTACTCTTGGTTTTGTTTGTCTTTTTAGCCTGCTCTCGAGTCTCGATGCTTCTGATTTCAACTGACGGATTACTGTCTGTAGATTGTGTCGGATCAATTTTTACGCTTCACCTTGCATGTCATTGTTGTGACTCTTGCTCAATTTGCCATAAAGGCTCTCGACTACTGCTATACGAATCTCATGCTTCCTAGATTTCTCTACAGTTGAGCTTTTTAGATTTATCTACAGTAGCTTTAAAGGGTCTCGTGGTAGTTAAAATTGTTTGGATTGTCATTAACTAGCTCAGTAGTACTCCACATAGTGAGGCTCCAACTCTGCACCAGTTTCTAAACTTTGTTTATTTAAGCATGCAATCTATCACCTGGATTTGCACAGATTTCCAGCAAAGAAGGAAATATTTTATACTCTCCTTTTGGCAAGTCATTACTAGGATAACTCATGTAATAATAGTCACAGGGTAATCTTTATTATATATTTCCAATAGAAAAATAAACTCCTGTAAAAGAGGTAAATCTAGTAAACGTACATACATGATCGATCCTCATGTGTACACCTTTTATAATTCTTTCGGATCATACACGTTTTATGTACTCTTTCAACTCGTTGACAAGAATCAATATGACATTTAATTTCTTTAGGCTATTAACTGGATTATTAAGCTCCGGATCCGCACACTTCGATCGATAAATCTCAGATAGACAAGAACCGGATCAGATTCATCTACTTCGAGTCATCCCCGGCAATTCTCTGAGTCAATATCTTTACACCCATGTACCTGCACCACATTAAATAAAATGGTCCATTACTGAAAATTTCTTAGTATTGATCCCACGCGAAAGTTATGAAGATGTTAATGACTAGGAATTAATACCTTCCAAGCATCATGACAGTGGCTTGAGGATTAGTTCCAGGAGAGTAATTAAATGTGGATCCGTCAATAACCCTTAGTGCATCCACTCCAAGAACCTTATAATCGTGGTCGACAACTCTCCCAACTTGGCAGCCACCATGATAATGCCAAATGGTCATCACAGTGTCCTTACAAAATTGTTCCAAGGACCTTGAAGCATTGTCATGTTTAGGCAACAAATTTACTGGGGAACTTGCGGTCATGTTGAGTAGTTGTGTCACGTTCAAATTATCGAACTTAAACCTAGAGAAAGGCTTCGACTCGATTATTGTCTCAATGGCTCGAATTCCCTGGACACATCTTTCCAAGTCTAGGGGCTCTTTGAAGTAATTAAAGGTGACAGAAGGGTTATCGTTTGGATTGCGGTTCCGGAGCTCCAAATGGCCTGTGGAAACTGGACCCATGACTTTTTCGAGAATAAATCCACCTCTAAAGGCTGCCTCTTCAAGATTGTCCATAAGTTCCACAGCCTTGGCTAGGGCTTCTGGAGTCCTTTCTTTTGGTGGAACTGTGGCGAGCTGCCCAATCTGCAAATGGTGACGACAGTATGTGAAGTCAAATGTGCATAGAAGTAAGTTAGTATTTCCAAATCAGATATGATCATTTGGTGCAAATTGGCTGCTCGGCTAAACGAACCTGGGCATCTAGATAGTTGGATAATTTTCTGCCCGGTTAAAAGATGGTACTCAATTAGTCTTATCTACTTCTTCCTTGGCCCAAATAGCTAATTTCTTACACGGTATGGAAAGTGGGTTTCCCTCTTTTGACCCTCTTAAATTTTGGCCCAAGTTAATTAATGCTAGAACCTAATTATAGGTACCTTAGGAGAATTTACTTAGAAAAAAAAGGTACCTTAGGAGAAAACATCCCAAAGTCTCTTGGAGAGCCACCGGCAAAGTTGGCGCCGCTGGCGGCCTCGATGTAGCTTCCGAAGTGGGTGATGCCGACGACTTGAATGAGAGAGACCTCGACAGGAACCGGAGAGGGTATGAAGATGGCATTCATGGGATTATCCGACATACCTTGGCCAACCAGGGGCTGGTCCAACACTTGTGTGATGTTGTAAGCCTTGAGCTGCTCTGCAGGCCCCACTCCACTTAACATAAGTAGCTGTGGACTCCCTAATGCACCGGATGATATGATAATCTCGTTTTTGGGCCTTCTCTTGAGATATGCTCTGTGTTTAGCCCCTAGTGCGTCTCTGAATACCACTCCATGGGCCATCGGCCTTGATTTTCCTGCTTAATTACACACCACAACAATAAAAGATAAATAATTATGAACATAATAATCAATAATGTAGTCACAAAGGCACAAAACTGCAGGTAACGTACCTTTAATTCTAAACAAGATTTTATGCACGGGAGCGTGCAAAAGCACCGTAAGCCCACTAGGGTTAGCATACTCCAGCAAGTCAGCAGCCGTATGTCTTTGCCCGTCTTGATCAAATATGGTCCCGCCAACCTTAGTCCCATACATATGATCATACGTGAACCCATTGTACGGCAACACTCCGGCCTCCAACATCCCGTCCCGCACCCCAGACTGCCACTCCCGCATCTGTGGCTGAAATGCCACCACCCGTTCCACCCACTGATACGACTCGTTCACCAGCCGCCCATCCCACCCTACTTCACTAATGTGCAAAAGAGAAACCTCAAGACAAAATCCCACTCCGTTTTCATCCATGTACGCAATACATACATGATACATGCAAGCAAATATAAACAGGGACGCACAATATTGAAGCGGATTTGAAGTCACAGGCAAAATGGTTTAATCGTTTACCTCATACATTGATTTGATCTTTTTTGTGGATACGTACCTGACATAAAATGGGGCGGCACGTGTGTAGAACCCGGCATTTAAGCAGCTTCCACCACCCAGTACACGGGCCCGAGAATTGATGACGCCGTCTTCGGAGATGAAGCGTTGGGCGGGGGAGGTTGGGGAGAGGTCAGAGAGCGCGGCACCAAAGGCAGCTAAGTTGGTGATGTTGGGGTTGCCATAAGGTGAGCCACCACGTTCCAGGAGCAAAACGCTGTAGTTTTGCGAAAGAGTGGCTGCCAAGGGGCAGCCAGCTGTGCCTCCACCAACAATGATGTAGTCATAATAGGACGTGGGTGGGGCTGAGGTTGCATTGTGCATGAAGGAGTAGTTTGGCGCTGTGGAAAAGGGAAAGGCCGCAGATAATAGATTAGAATTGCTTTAATTAATGCGTTGTGCTACCAAGGGAGGAGGTTCTTTTTCTGGCTAGTGATCACATTAAAGATGCAACGCAGGAAGTAAAGCAAAATGTAAGAGTTCTTATGAGTTTCCATACCTTCAACCAACAACAGCAGCAAGAATTAAGGCGGGTGGGTGCCTTGTGTCCGTATCAAGTGGACCTTAAAAGTGGGTAGACGATCGGACGGAAGCTATTTATTTAGAGTCATTTTGTTGTTGTTGAGGAATCAGGATATCACTTCAGTGTTTCTTTCCAGCTCACAAGGAAATTACTTCAAGCATGTTCTAATTACCCATATGCTTGAGAGGATAATGTTGGCGACATGCCAACCTTAGCCACTCACTTTCAATATGTCAGCTTTCGTGGTAAATAGAATTAAGGAAATGGATATAGGTAGATCGGAAAGAGAACACTTGATTACTACCAATGGTTATTCTCACCACATTGGGCATATAATTAAGCTCTCACTAGCTAGCAGCTTGGTATGCAGAATGACACGTTATGATCCCCAAAGCCTTTTCATACCAAAAGAACTCGAACTATTTAGTAAAATCTAGGACTGGGTGAACACAAGAGTACTAAGAATACCTCACTAGTACGGATTTCTTACCACAGCACAAAATGTGGCAACACTACGAAAGTCCCCTTGTTATATATGTAATGTGCTAATTACCTTACAAAATGTGGTCAGACAAAAATATTAACTGATTGTTCCAAACACCCCATAGAGAAGCCACCGACGCTAGTGATCAATCTCATGTATGATCTGATTAATGTACTGTAGGAATCAGAGCTTGTCTTTATATACTGCACTTGGGAAGAAAAGGAGCTGATTTATATCACTCCAATGTCATATGCAGAGAGACTAAAACTTTCCTCTCTTTTAACAGATTAATAAAAAGGAAAACTTACCTGTTTTCCTGCATTTCACTGCGTATAGGAGTGATTACTATTAAACCATGATTAATATACTATATATACTCTACAAAGCATTAAGGAAAATTGGCACCTTTTTCAGACGTGCAAAAGCTGCCATGAAAGACGAGAATTCCAGCCAAAGCAGCACCAAACAAACTCCACCACCCAAGCGTAGCCATTGTCACACTTTCCAAATCTCCTGATCAGGAAACGCCTCGAATAATGCCAAAAGCTTCTTCCTTATATAATTTGAAATGCCAACTATCTCAGCGGCGATATTTAAGACATGAAGGTACAAAGATGTCTTGGTCGTATCGGCGAAATAGGGCCACGAAGTAGTTAAATAATGTATTAGGGCAAGGCATGCAAAGATTCAAGAAATGCAGAAAATGTGACAGCTGCCAGAAGCGCCAATATAGCCAAAGCTTTAGCCAAAAAATAGAAGTGCCACTGTAAAAGAAAGCTAGGAGATGATATTTAGCTAGTCATGCCTATTCGCTGATTTCGTATATATATATATATACAGTTCTGCAGTCCAGTATATATATTTGCACCATGTGAGAGAGCTCTAAAGAGACAGAGAGATAGAGAGGCAGTTGGGTTATGTTTACGGGTACCTAATAACCACAAACAAATTAATGTCAGTTTTTTGTCACAATTAATGGTCGGCGGCAGCTAGCATTGTTGTTATCTTTTTCACAAAAAATTAAATATGTATACGTAAGATAGACAAACATATATCTATGCTTCTTAACCATTTTCATCCATTCCTTTTGATTTATTGGATTCATTATATTTGTAAAAGGATAAAAAATGACCGAACGGATTGGAAACTTTTTTTTTTTAAAAAAAAATCATATATATTTTGGTTTCTCATCCGGAAATTATGCAAACTTATATCTGAAATTATATAAACCATAGGGTTTGTCATGTACTTGTATGATCAGTAGGAGATTTCTGAAATTATTATCCTTAATTTTTTGTACTTACTTTCTGACGTGGTCCGAAATTTGTTTTAAACATATATATATCGGAACTTGAAAGAAGATAATTACTTGATCTATCAATCATGCCGGCGATCAATTTAATACGTGGGGAGACTTTAATGAAATCCAACTACTCGAGAAGTAGTTCAGCTTCAATTTTCGTACAGTTAGACTCCAATCGAACTCCTCTGGCATTTTAATACTTCTGCTGTTCTGCATTAACTGCAGTGACCCAGCTACGTACGTACATACTCCATTCTATAGAAAGTACTTCAAAGTCGTCTTGGCAGCTGGCTTTTCTTTTTCTCCCTTCTTTTTTCACTTTTTGTTTTCTGTCCTTTTTGTTACAGTACTAGAGAGTACTGATCTGAGTTATATGCTAATTTTAGTGTTAAATATATTAAGCTTCACTTTGATCGATATTAGTATATATCAACGAACTTTCCATACATATAGAAACATGTGTTCACTGAATTCTCACCAAAACTTTCTATGTATTAATCCGACATGACTGCATATTTTAATTTCCAACTGCATCAAACATTAACCCTGGCCTAAATTAAGAAATGGGTTTGAGGTTTTGCCAGCTCCCTTTAATTTATTGCCTCCATCTATATCTTCTAGAAGACTTCTGCACTACGTACTTTGGTCGAGCATTTCTTGTTTAATTTTTTGTTCTTTTTTTGAAACCTACTTTTGCGGTGATTTAATAGTGGTGGGACTTTGGCCTAATGAACCACTCAACTAAAAGATAGAGCAATATATGATGAACATCAGGAACCAGGACAATCCAGCCTCCTCGTACGATCTAAGAGGCTAGCGTTATGATCATTAATCAATATTTCAACCGTGACCATAAAGATATAGCGGGGCGAAACCATGTTGGGACAGAAATTGTAACTTTTGAAGTTAAATCTCAGCTTGGTCACTTCATATAAGTTAGACAACTCTATAAATTAGAATCTTTTAATATGTCTTGATCACCGAATTCTATAATATAATTCGAAAAGAAATAATGCTACCAATTCAAAGTGTCAACTTATAATGCCAACCCTCTAATATTTAATATTTATGATATTTCTTTTTCTCTAAATTGCTACAATTTGGACCGAAATTCTCAATCCTTGTAACTGATCTTTAGGCTTATATGCCCTTCTACTATGGAGTGTAACCAACGCGCATGCCATAAAAGTCCTCAACAAATTACTTCTGATGCACAAAAATTGGCAAATAAATATGCCCTTCTACTATGGATTGGCCCATCTTAACTCTCTTCTTCCATTTTGTTGGCACCATGGGGCCGGATGGAATAGTACTCATGCACTATTTTAGATGTTATTTTTTGCAACCGCTGCTATCGTACGTCTCGTCTCATCTAATATTACTATATAATATCATTAAAACAGTGGGCGATTGATGAACATTAAATGAAGAGAGGAAAAATCGGAGCACAAAGTCATGGGGGCTTTTCAAAGTTCTGACAGATTTCTGCCGCTATGTTTTCATCATATACCCATAGCTCTCATATACATCACGAATAAAGGAGAACCAAAAGAATATGCTCCTAAAAGTACCGAGCAAAGACAATCAACATTGCGTCCGAAACTCCTCAGTGGATTTGGTGGCGTTCGGACAAAAAGAAATTATTTCAAGCAGCTGATCAATCACACTGCCTCAGATTTTCCAATGCAAACGAGGCCAATATTGCATCTCGTTTCCTAGCTAAGACCCTGGAAATTATCGTTAACTTTTGTCTCTTTCCAGGAAAAAACTAACTCTATTTCATCAAAACAGAAAGCAATACTCACTTTCGAGAAATTCAGCTCAGACGTTTACCATTCCATGGTAGACGCCGACGGCTAATCAATATATTAAAATCCACTTGTGGAATAAATCAATGAGCGGGTTTTCTGAGGATCATAATGATGATGCACGAGAGAACTTTAATGGAGAAACAGAGAAACTGTAGGGATCATTAATAGAGAGAGTTGTAGGTATAGCAGGTGGCAAGAATGGATGACACGCAAATAAGAAGTGAAGGAAGCAAGGTGACATTCAAGAGTTTACTATCCCCCAAGTATCCGGCCAAAGTTATAGTACCATCTGCAATCACTCGTGCCAGTGTCCCAGCTTCTGTTGAAAGTAGTCCGCCATTATAGGTTCCACGGGAGAGCCGGGATGACATGACCCGAGAGAGGAGTGCCAAGTTGACACCTGGAACAATGGTAGAGGAAAGTCATGGTATATCATCGTCAGGATCCAAAAACTTGGAAAAAAATATTTTAACATTCACAGAGAAACTATACGTGAGTCTTTGTCCCTTTCTTGGTAAAATTCTATTCTAGGCCACTCTAATTCAAAAACTATCAAGAGATTTAGAAGTACTCTCCAATTTCAAATAGGGCACTTCACATCCAAATTATACGTTTTTCATACACCATGTGACATAATATCAGAGCTATAACCCTTATAATTGTTGCTGATAAGATGATGGTGCAATAAGATACATCTCTTGCTCACCAAAAAGAGAGAACGAAAAACAATACAATTTTTTTTTGTCAAATAAGAAAGAATAAGATTTTAAACAGACAATAGTGAAGAAGCCACCCTCCAGGTTTTACCTATTTACAGATTGAAAAAGGTTTAGCCTTCGTCAACTGAAGAAAGTTAGCAGGCCATCATAAGGTTAATGGCTATTATGTGTATTGGGACAATATCCCGATTCAATTGATTGGTCTTTTGTATTTCATTATGGTTATATCACAAAGTTCTATAATTTCTTGTTTGCAGTTTAAGTTGTTTGAACTTATAGTCGGCAGGCATACATAGAGCATCCAATTTCCAAATAGATGGAGTATCGAAATGGATCTGCATAAAAGGTGTCAATAATGAGAGGATGGGGACAAAACAGCTATAGCCAAAGAAGGTCAGAGTAATGATAAATAAAAAGGCATCGGGCTTCTCGAAGATGAGTGTAAACAAGACACAAATGCGCAGAAGTGAAACTGAATATATTTTACTGCTTCTGAAACATGATATTAAACATTCCTAATTTTAAAATTCTTGAGGATCAATTACCTTAAATACTTCATTTAGTTGGAATTTGGTTATCCATGATGTGCTGTTTTTCCCCTACACATACTTTTTATTATATAAATAATTAGGTAATTGAACTGATTAATCTCTCACCTTCAAGTACTTCGGCAGAAACAAACGTGATGAGTCCTGAGCAGACATACTGTGGAACAGTATATGAATCTATTATATGGAAGCTGGAGAGTACACCAATGCAAACCACAATTTCAGCCGCCAAAAGAATTTGCCTGGCATCATATAGATCAAAATTATGGCATCAGCAGTTCATTAGAAACAAATTGAGAAACTCTAGATCAGATGTTTTCCCCTTTTTGGTTGGAAAAAAGGGGGGAGGAGGGCAGTTAGATAACCAAATACTACTGATACTGGCCGAGAAAAAAAAATACTACTGATACTGAACATATTACAGAAACTAGAGATCAAAAACATGTTACCGTCAAATAATTACCTGTCTTCAAACATATTGCTGATGTAGTTTCCAACAATAATGTTTACTGGAAGAACTGTGAGCCCAAGGCAAGCAAGAAAAATCGCCACTGTGCTCGTAGACCACTCAAAGTAGTATGTGGTAATAACACTAGACTCTGAAAGCAAAATCTCCATTACGTATTTGAGCATGAAGTATATCAACAACTGAACCTGATGATACATAGAAATTCAATTAGAGATGGTTTTAGCGTTTCAAGATTTTCAGCTCCAACCAATATTTAACAGCAGAAAACATGAGATGAAAAGAAGATTTTTAGAAGAAAAACTCCTCAAAGATTTGAACTAAGTCCATTAGCGTGTACAACAAAAAACACTTCTCACTTCACAAATTAGGAAGAGAAATTTGTGATGCATAAGGCACAATATTATAAGATAACTCATCTGAGCCATCAGTCCAAGAAAGCATCTCAGCAGACAAAGTTTGAAGTATAACTACTTGTTCACCTAATTTTATGTCAAAACTGGACTTCTAGCTGCAATATACTGGATAAGCAAAGTAGAAATACTGATTCTTAGCTGGTTAACAAGTCTATAAATTCATAGACATATATATATATATATTAAGCAATGTAGTTCAGAGGGAAAAAAAAGAAAAGAAAAATTACACGCACATTGATGGGATACAAATAAGCTCTATATCTCCAACCATTTTCACGTAGAGACAGAAAAATAGAGGTCCAATATTCATGTTTTTCTGAAAGGCAGAACAACAAAACCATGTCTGTGTTGTAACGTGTTCATTAATTTAGCTCAAACTCAAGGCACATTTATATACCTTAACAGAGGGTGTAAGCAGTCTATATGCTGAACGAATTGAAGTAACTGGTCGGCGAGATTCCTCAGAAGCCTCTTCACTTTCATCACATTCTTGCTCACCATCCTCATCTTGTTGCTTGTCTTCTGAACTAACAAGCAATGGTTTTTTAAGTCCTTCCTCAAGTGCACCATTCTCTACTGCTTCTGTCATTAAAATTCAAGTATCAGAATTGAATATTTGACAAGAGAACTTTGGTTCCACCTCCATAAATGATGACAAATGTAAATTACCACTATATTTGAGAGATTGATGGTGTCTTTTAGAAATCGAATAATTTTTACATCTACAAGATAAAGCATTCCCTCTTTTAAGTCACAATAGATGCTCAGTATTTAAAATTACAGACTATGGATGAGCTACGGTAGAAGAATTGGATATGCATGACGTATCAACCAAAAAGTAGCACCCCATATATCAACATACCAGAATTAGATTCCCGTTGCATATGATTCTCCTCAGTCTCAAGAAGAGGTTCTTTAAATGAGAACCATAACCAAACTAAGTATATTAATAAACCAAAAAGTAGAACCCCATATATCAACATACCAGAATTAGATTCCCATTGCATATGATTCTCCTCAGTCTCAAGAAGAGGTTCTTTAAATGAGAACCATAACCAAACTAAGTATATTAATAAACCAAAAAGTAGCACCCCATATATCAACATACCGGAATTAGATTCCCGTTGCATATGATTCTCCTCAGTCTCAAGAAGAGGTTCTTTAAATGAGAACCATAACCAAACTAAGTATATTAGCCAAGCAACAGCCATAACCCAGCCAGGCAAAGTGTCTTGATTGAACGTAAGCTTGTAGACCTTAAAATCAGTTTGAAGCAAACCAGCTAGAGCAGGACCACAAGCCATTCCAAGAGCACTAGCACTAACAAACCCTGCTGATGCCTGCATGCGAATTCTTAGAGGCACACAATCGCTAATATACCTCCGGTTAACAGCTCTGGCAGAACCCAGTCTGCAATTTGAAAAGTACAACTGTTAGTTCATAAATAATAGAATCTCTAAATCCTACCACCTTAAGCCGTATTCTTTATTCTGTCTATGGTCAAGAGAAACTAGACTGCCACTTCCTGGTTTTGAAAGAGACTAGAAGCATAAAATTTAATATCTGATGCTGCAGTCAAGAAATGACCTTTATTTTCCCAGAACATTATGGAGTGCCACAGAAACAGAGCAAAAATAAATGTTATCAGAAAGCAAACCTTTTCTTAATGAGGTTAACATTTTCTACTTGCCATCTGATCAGTTTTTTATGTTGCATGCTTGATTTGGAAGAGCTATGTCCTGTTGTAATTTTTTTTCCTCCAATGATTAACATTTTCATGGTGCAAATCCAATTATTTGGGTGCAAAAGCTTTGCACAGGTTCCAAGTGCTGACACCAATATAAATCTCCTGAAATTTGTGCAGTCACTTGTGTGCGTGAGCATGGATACACAGTTATCACAGAACACAATTTCAAGGATTTTTAAACTTCCGATGCCAATTTATAATTTCATAAGTTGTTGAATTCATGCCAATTAGGTAGGTGTGATAATATTTAAAGTTGACAGCTTATTGCAAAAAAGACAATAAATAAGGAATGTGTAGATTTCCTGCTAATTCAAATGTTGTAAGCCATGCGCAACACATGTGAAGATCTAAATAGTTTCAGTAAAATTAACTGAAAGAACATGCCCAATTCTACCCAGTAATGACAAAGGAACATGCCAATTTATTAGGTAGGTGTGATAATATTTAAAGTTGACAGCTTATTGCAAAAAAGACAATAAATAAGGAATGTGTAGATTTCCTGCTGATTCAAATGTTGCAAGCCATACGCAACACATGTGAAGATCTAAATAGTTTCAGTAAAATGAACTGAAAGAACATGCCCAATTCTACCCAGTAATGACAAAGGAAGAAGAAGAATTACCCACAAAAAAGACGACCAATTAGGAGAACCGTTATTGAATTAAGATCGTAGGCCAGTGCATACAAGATGTTCCCCGCAAAAAGAACTATACTGCTAAATACAAGAGGTCGGAAGTATGATTTATTTGACCATGCACTAAAGTACACTGAAGAAAACACCTGCGCAACAGCCATTGATCCAATAACAACACCACAAACTGTTGCCGCGGCACCGAGACTTAAGGAATAGTCATCTGCTGTAGGGACAACGATATATGTATTGACCATATAAAGAAATGTGTTTGCCAAGTTCAAGAGAAGCGACATAAAATGGTATTTCTGATCATCCACTTGTTCTTCAACAGGAGTAGGTAGCTCTTCTTGCATAATGAGTGCATGTTGAGCTAAAAAGTTGAGGAAATTTGTCGAGTGGGTTAACCTGTCCACAGCTGCTTTTATTGAATCAATGACGGGGTCCTGCAGAAGAAACCTAGTCAATATCATAGGAAATCACCAGTCTAATGATTGCTTGGCAGTGCCACTGGGAGTGAGAAATGTTTACAGGGGAAAGAAACCATGAAAATTTCAACAGTTCGCTTTGAGTATAGAAACCTGGAGGCGAAGAGCAGGCTGATCATATATTGATAAGTAGCTTCCCTGGCGGTCCTGAAGTTCGTGAAGATTGCGCGATATGGCTCCCACAACAGCACCTATTCCCTGCAGGTTCCATTGTCTGTCAGTAAAGTTCCAATCATCTGGGGACAACAGTGTGTAGAAATCTTTTGGAAGGTTTGTCATGCATAAAAGCGAAAAAGTGGCCTCCAACACTGACACATTACCACATGTTTGAACACTTGCTGCAGCTGGGAGTAAGGATGATTTGCACGTGTTTTGACATAATAATTAGTGAATCCAGAACCGAAGCGTTTATCAAACTTCTTCAGTATCTTCCGCAGACCAATGGCATTTATCTCAACAAAAAAGAGAAGCTTTAACAGATCTTGTCCCACCGCTCTATAAGCTTCTCGTAAGTGACATATTTGGGATATATCAGGCTGCTGCTGAAGGGCATCATGCTGTTCATCAAGCTTAGCTAGCCTGCTTGAAAGTAACCCTTGTTGTTCCAATAGAAAAAGGACAATCTTCTCAATCTGCATTAATTATAGGAAAGTTAATTAACACATTTCAAAATTGACCTCGAGGAAAGAACACCAGAAGTTAGATCATCCACACTAACTGGGCATGTGAGGTTCCTGCTCCTAGATACATTAGCCAAGCATTACAGACAGACAAACATGTATTTATACAACAATTATAGAAAGTATAACTTCTGCGCAAGGGCCACTACAACTTGCAGCACTGACATAGGTCAAATATGTCATGGATACTCCCCTTTGAGGCTACATCTAACTTCACCATTGTTGTTCCCAAGACAGTAAAAAAGACACCAAAGTGAAATCGAATCATCAAAAAATTGGTTATTAAGTTCAACCCCAGCAGGGGTAGCTCCTTATAAGATAACACTTGGTTCATTAAATTTCTACAAGGCTTGATAGCACCTCTAATTTGTTACTGGAACATCAGATGTTTCTTTGCCTAGATTAAAGATTAGAAGGATCTTCAATTATCACTCCCAAAAGGTAATGTGGTTCATCTTGGGTTATTTCCATTAGAAAACCTACAACATCACAACAACAGATATTAACTAATGTCTGAGACATTAAATTAACGAGCATAATGACAACGTGGATGCCTCATCTAATCATCTAGAATTTTTGAACCCATAGGTGTTTTCAAAATTAATGACATCTTAGAACTTCAATGCGCACTCAGTTTGGTTCAATGCATCTATGATTCAACAACCAAATTGCGAATAACAGAAATTCAACATGCATAACCAAAGCCCAGATACATGTGAATTCTTCCTTTCTCCTTTATATTCCATCATATCTTCCTGAAGAGAAACCAGCACATAACGCACCTGATTATCCAACATTCTTGAGAAATCCTTGAGAACATGCCGGCGATCTTGTACCCCAACTTCAATTTGTTGAGCATATTGGTTTACTTTTTTCTTCATTAGCTTATAATTAATGTAATATCTGAAACAAACCAAAATTATGAGCATCTGAGACAGGAATCTAATTGTGTCAAATGAAAATGCTGTGCAATGTAATATCGAGGAAATGTTATCTAAGCATGTGTTGTATCTGTGCATATATTAAGTTGGGGAAATGCATCGTGTAACGTCATGTCAGTGCAAACTATTCATGAACCTTTCAAACAAAAGGTTTGATAATAATCTCGAGGGAATGTTCACTTCTAGACCTGAACTATTACTCAAATGTTGTTTACCGGTTTGAACTATGAAATTCATCACATTTATCCCTCAAACTGCTAAAATGCATCACTGTCCGCCTTGTATTAAGATTCTATGGTTGAAATTTGCAGAAAATAGGCTATGTGGCACAATAGCGATGGTTGGATTCTATGATAGGGAGAACATTGATGAATTTCAGTAGTTTGAGGACTCAATATACGAAATTGGGAGTTTGAGAGCTCAAAATGACATTTGGCTTATAGTTCGGGGGCAAATAGTGATGTTTTCACATTATCTTGAAAGAAGTCACATGAATCTCCCAAATTAAACAACACTGATCTTTTTTCTTTTTTTTGAAACACAACAAGATATTATTTGAGAGAATAGGACTCACAAGAAGCTTTTGATTATGAAGGATATCATCTGGAAGGTTTCATGTGGTTTATTGGCAGCAACTAAATTTGGAATTTTTGTGCAGTAATTAACAGAAGGTGTTAGGCAATGGCTAAACAAAGTTGTGTACTGCAGGTTCAGATCAGCGGCTGGTTAAATCCTGTGGGATGGGTTGCTGCCACTTGCCACCTTTATAGGGAATGAAAGGAGCGAGACATTGTCTCAGCAAATGCGATATATCAAATTGGGAGGGAATTAGAATCGGAGAAAGTTTAGCAATGAGAAGCTAAGGGTTCTGAACAATGCATTTCAGCAGTTGTGAAGAGTAAGTTGGCAGAGAAGGGCCCTGGGAACTTTGTGACCGTGTAGAACTATTTTGTGACCGAGGGTATGCATCTTGATTGAATCTGTTATGCTCTTTCTCTCTTTTTGGAATAAAAAGAAAAAAAACCATGAGATTTAATGTGCTCACAAAAGCTAGTCAATATATCAACATATTAACAAGGGCCATCAGACGGTGACCATCTTGCTGTCATACCACCACAACTTAATGATAACTGAAAACCATAATGATGTATCAATATTCTTCTCAGTACATTTCTACTGAAAAAAGATTATACAAATATGCAACGCTTGCCGCCACCCAAAAATCAGCAAATACTCATTTCTCTCCTCATTCGTCAAAGAAAAATTTCATGAAACAATCAAAACAAATGACTAAGCAATACAGACTATAATTACACAAATTGTGCATAAAACATACCCTTGCCATTCTTGAATTTGCCTTTCCTTCAACCTCTTCCCGAAGGCGACCATCTTTCACTGCAGCAAAATAATAGATACTTACTTGAATAGAAAACTAGAAGGCCACAGAAGCATACACAGCAGAAATTTGCACTTCCTCGAACAATGACACCAGTAACTGTTCCAGTTAAAGAGGATTGAGAAAGAAAATTATAGTAGTTATACTGCATGAATTATCTGGCCATAGAACTTCTCATAGGACCACTATGCTTCTGCTAGCCAGAAATCCAGCTTTGAAGGAGATGCTATTAATCGATACATAAACTACGATGCTGTTGTAAACCTTTGACCTTGTCAGAGCACTTAAAATATTATGACAGACAGTCACACACAGAACCCGGAAACTTCTCAATTGCACAACATTTTGTTCTCAAGGGAAAATGCAGTTGCTTAGAAAAAGAAAAGAAAGGGAAAATGCAGTCTCCCCCTTGCAGAAAACACTTGTCACTAACCTAGGAACATTATAAATGAGAAGGCAATCTTTCCCAATCAATCATGTACATAGGCATTCATTATTACATAGATCTATACACAATGCTAGAGATCTTGACTGCCAATTAAAACCATTGCAAGACATCACGTTTCCGCTTCATTTGAAAACCCTACACCTATCACTAGCTATAGATTGAATATGTCATTGCCAGATCAATCAGGATAGGAAGTCAGAGTCAATCCCTTAGGAAAGGATTACACTTTCCCACATGATACCCTTGAATTGACAGTTCCAAATAAAAAAGGATAAGCTTGAATTGTCTTCTAATACGGTTTTTATTCAAGTACGTATCAGCTTATCAGTCAACTTATGCCCTTCACAAGGTTAGTGTAAGCCATTAATGCATAAGTTAGAATAAACCATCTATCATCAGAGCTGTGATTTCTTAAGATATTGCCATCGAGTGGTCCGCTTAGTTTAATTCCGTAAAACATGTTCACCATCTTCTCAGAAACCATCCAACATGTTCACCATCTTCTCATAAGCCATCCAATAGGACCAAGTCAGCATTCGACAATCCCGTAGTCAAGTTCTGGTATCAGAAGTTCAACCGTTCCATGCTCGTATTAGAAAAACAGCAACCAAAAGAAATATCTAATTAATTAAGAAATAAAAGATAAAGATAGAAAAATCAAAAGCTTCACGGCTTGGATTATCCATGACGTGTAATTACCGGAACCCCATGCAACACAACGATTAAATTAATAGTGTCCTCGAAAGTGAAAATTTTAACAGGAGAATTATATAAAACAGCTACAAAAGGCAGCTAGAGGTCTCCGGTTGCTTGGTCGCCAGCCTTCGAAGAACTCGGAGAAAGTGAAATGAATCGAGTGGAGGAACATGCTGGGTTTTTCAAACATCTCATTTTGTTCTGTTCGCTTCTCCGAGTTTCCAAACAGACCATGAATTCAAACAAAAGGAATACAAAGAGTAATAACATAGTTTGTAACGACGAATTCCTTCATGTAAAATGCATTACCGAAGTGAATTTCGGAAACCTCGCTCAAGAGTCTGGAGAAGAAAACAAAGACATCTCTTTCTTTTTTTTCGAGTCAGAGGAATCGCTTTCGAAACGTATCGAAATCAAAGCGGTAGCTATTGAAAAGGCTAGGATTCAGAGAAAAGATATGTACGAAGAGTACCTCAAAAGGGATTCGAGAGGAGCAGGAAAAATTGGCTTTTGGTTCACAGAGAAACCGGGGATCCTTTTGTTTTTGTAGTAGCAGCCTTTCGGGGATGGAATTGGAATTCTGAACAAAGAGAGGTGGCAATTTGGAGCACAATGGAAAAGATCTACTAGCCCCCTAATAGTGTACTAAGATTGATTGGAGGAACTGGAAATAATGAGGGGCCGAAATCTACTTGGAAATCATTCTCTTTATAACGCAATTATGAGCACATCGGAGAGTTTTTATTCGGACTCGGTTTGATGTCTGTCCCCCGGGTAGCTTTCAAAGGAGGGCCCTGCAAGTCTGCAACTTACAACTATTTGACAAACACCCGTCACTCTGCTGCTCTGCATGTGTCTTTTTGGTTGTTTGCGGCCTATGCCTCGTTCTGTACATCAAAAAATGACAGGGAAAAGAATAAGCCAGGTAGGTACAGTCAGCCTCTCTGTAAGCAAGCAGATCTCCCTCTCTACATACATCCGTGTATATAAATATTTATATGAAGTATGGGGGGGTTTGGAAAGAGATCTCTGAACATATTTTAATGAGTAAAATCAAATTGAGTTAATGATGTGTAAGGGACGACAAAACACATTGATTTCTAGGCCTTATTAAAATTGGGACGAAACTTACTGGGTCCAACCAATTTTGGGCTGGTCCGGTTCGGTTGTCGACCTTATTTTCTCGTAATTGATTGGGTCAGTTTAGCCAACGGTTCTACGTACCTAATGGGCCGAACTGACCCAATCCACTTGGTATTTTACGTTTTTTTTAATATTAAGTGAGAAGATGTCGTTGCCTCCTTTTTGTGTTCCCCCGAAAGCCCTCCTTCTCCTTCACAATCTCCCTCTCTCTGAAAACCGTTGCACGTCGTCTCCCCCCTCTCTCTCTCACCCCCCTCTCTTTCTCTCACTCTGCGTCGCCATTCTCTCTCTCTTAGGCCCACCGAACACCGATATAAACCAATTGTCGTCGGTCCGGCCGGTCTAGAGACCCCTCGATATGGTTGTCAACTCCTGTTTTTCAGCAACCTGGTTCGGTTGATAGTAGGGGCTTAAAATTGCTCCGAGGGGTAGATTTTCACCCCTATTGATTTCCTCGCCTATTCTATCTATGTGGAGAATTTGACCCATTGTGTATTTGGACAAATATGGTAAGAGGGAAAAAATAAGTGATAATATATTTGTTAACATCTCTAGACTTTTCTTGAACCCTTGAAATGTTCCATATGGTCACGTCTACGTAGAAAACTAACGTCTAGTCTATTTTACTCATTCAGCCAAATCGAACTTCATATAATCATATAATTATGTTCTGGTAAATGTCTATTTTCGTGCTATAATTAATTTTCCCCCAAAGTTGAGAGGCACATTAAAATGATAATATTCATTAATCACCTGCAATTGGGTAGGCCTATGTTACCCACTTCTCATTTGCCTAATTTTAGAGTCATTCGATAAAATATCAAGGTGAAAATGGTGATCATGATTTGGAAATCGAATGCGGTTACTTTTGGAGTGAGACAAAAAGTAAAAGCAAAAGCAAAAGCGATCACGGAAATAAAAGAAACAATCGATGTTCCTGTTTGATTTGTGCCTACCACAGATTTCGAAGTTATCTTTAGTTCTTCTTCTGAAGTGACTTCCTCCTTTCCCCTACTTTACATCTCCGGATCCGATCACAGATTCACAGCCGGAGTCGGCTCCTCCACAACCCACATTTTAGAAGCTCATTCCCGAAAGCCTTTCTTTTTCTCTCATCCTGTTACCCTTGAATGTGGGAGTGGGTAGCCTTGTTGCGTCCTTTATGGAGAGCCTTTTGCAAAACAGCCTGCAAAGTAAATCTCAGACATTTCACATGCTTAATGTATGATATCCTTGAGTTATATGGTTTACATGGTAGTTTCACCAAATTGATTTTGATAAAGAAATTCTGACCAAAAGCCTGGCACATGTAAGAGAGGCATCAAATATGCAGTCCGTGGATTGAGTCATTCCCATGTATGATATTTTTCACAATAAAAACAGTCTGCCTATTATATTTGTGGATGAATCAAGCCTCAAATATGGATTTGAATTTTGAACTTAACTTATTCACAAGAATCAATGAATACAGACAAAAAAACTTTTTCTCCAAACCAAATATCCCATGGCTACACGTTTGTTTGGTTTTGTAGTTTCTCTGTCAAGGAATCAGCAGTTGCCTTCCAACTGGTGCTAGTTTTTCCCCAATTTAGCTCATTTGAACCTTGCTTAAGCAACAAACCCTTTAGCCGGATTGGCTTAAACGCCTTCCCTCTTCCCTCGATAACAGCAGGACGTCACAGTGAATATGGAATGGAAGGAGTGAGGACGTGCGTTGATAAGACAGAGCCAAAATAAAACAGAGAGCCCACTTCCTCACACAGGCTGCAATTTTTTTTTTCTAAGCCACACAGGCTGCAATTGCAATATATTAAAGCATTACCTGACACCTCACTCTTTCTGTTTCGGTTCCCAGTCATGTACGAGTGCCTTGCAATTTGAAGGCAGCCAAAAAGGTCGATAAATAAATAAGTCACGGCTCCCTAAAGTTTCTGAGAATATGACCGAGTCTGTACCAGTGACATTATCCAAGTAGTTATTAGTAATAAAAAGTCCCCCAGATTTTTTTTTCTAAGCAAAGAGTCCCCCAGATTGAACGTACATAAAATGTATATTTTTAATGAAAATCGTTATCTTTCCTTGTTTGATAGCACAGCTCCACGTATTATTAGGGTGATATTGCATAATGTTGTAGAGGACCGCCGATGTAGCCACCTAAGTAGGCCCACGCTGGCTGCTCGTCAACACATCCCTACCACATCTTGAAACATCTAAAAAGCTAGCTAATACGATTTTCACGTAGACTCGTGCGTGTTCAATGCAAATTGGTTGCTTTCTATTAGGCCGGCGAGACTTGAGCAATAATTATTGGATTCAACCCCAAATCCAAGATATTAGCGTGGTTTAAGTTTATTTTCAGTAATTATTTTTTAAAGATTTTAATTTTAATCTCTAGACTCATAGTAATTTCAGGAGGAGGAATACCCTCTCAAAAGGGGTCGCTTTGACTAGTTCAAGACCAATACATCCTTTTTAAATATCTTATTTTTTCAATGCGTCTCTTTCTTTCTTAATCTCACTAGTTGAAGTGATTACTAGAGCACTATTTTAAACTATAATTGTTTACTCAATGCTTCATAATGGGTTTCTTTTCCTCTCTATCGGCATTAATGGGCTATGCTACAACTAATCATGATTCATGCCTTGATTTTCAAAACCTTGCTAAGCCACTCATTTTCTTCTACAGGAAGAGAGCAAACTCAACGTCTCTATCGACTATCGGGTAATTACAACAAGATTACTTGTTTATCCAGAAAGAACCAAACTTCCAATTAGTAGCATCAAATCTTTTGAGGTAAGATTTTTTTACCTTCGACTTGTTGGCTTGGAATTTTATCATATCATGCACGCCGGAAGAACCGAAGCGGCCTTTACATGCGACAAACTCAACTTCATTAGGAAAGTAAAACATATCTAGAATTCTGATTAGGATTTCAATTAGGTACATTAAAAAAATAAACACGATTAGTATGGCAGAGTAGATCTAGCTCGGTAGGATAATAAACGCTCTTTTTTTTTTCACTACTACCTGCCATAATAATATTATCATATAGTGATGGACCCAGACAATTGCACATGCATGGGGAGACATTCCTTTGCCCATTCAGGTGAAGGGGAATTCAAGGCAAATTATTGTTTACCCTCATGGCAATTATGTCTCCATCACAATAATTCATCTCCCTTTTTGGAGGCCAGCATTTTCACGCCTCCTTTTATATATATATATATATATATATATATGGCACCCCACAATATAGGAGAGGTGGAGAAGATGATGAAAAATAAATTATTATTATAATTATTATATAGGTGAGTGTCTCCCCACAATATAGGAGAGGTGGAGAATATGATGAAAATAAATTTTATTATTATTTTTATTAAATTTATAAAATAGTACGATTTCTTTTTTCAAATTTCCTGCATATATAATCATCCTGTTGTAAAATGAGAAATAAACTCGTATGCAGCATGTGCTATAGGAAGTGCCACACCAATAAGCCTCTCTCACCTTATACACATGCAGCGCAATATGATTGACTGAAAACCAATGGAACTTTCTCAGATTCAATCTGAATTTTGACAGAAACAAGAGATTTTTCAGGAATCTTACAATTGTGGTGCAAATTTGGTTGACAATATTGCTGCTTTTTCCTCCCAAATTTCACCTTCTTTCTGTCCTCTCAACTACCGATGGTAATCATATTACTTTGGAACTTCTTCTCCACCAGTAGTACTTGATCTGATAAATCGATTCGTCCACGTACGTACGTGATAGGATTTCATAATTTTCCTTCTCAATCACACTCCCAACAAGTGTTGAAAATAATAATGCAAAAAGGAAGTGATTGCTTTACATGTGGATGTGGTGCAGAACTGTTTGGGGGCGAAATGATTTGCTCAATTAAATTGTTATTTTTTGATGTTGGGCTGCCTCACGTGGCTGCTGTGGCCCTAAACCTAACTCCACTGATAATCCTAAAGGACTACCTTTAATAAGTACACAATCAAAGCTATGTGGACTCTAATTAAGCTGGTGGGTATTTTATTTTTGACAGAGACCAGTGTGGCATGTTCCGTTGGTGGGACAGCCGGCAATGTCTTGTGTCACGATATGGCAAATATTCTCCTTTGCGTTATGATAAACAGACAAGACACTGCGGTATTCTGTGGACCTTAAATTTAAACAAACCCACCCCCCTGAGCTAACCAAACAAAGAAAAGGTGGAAAAAATGATCGAGGGAGAAGAATCAGGATTAAAATCAGATGAAAAAGAGAAAAAAAATCTGGTCAGAATCTAGTTGTGAGCCCACTTGAGGCTTTGAGTTTTGATGAGTACGCTAGAAAAGAATGTAATACCAAACCTGACAGATGAACATAGGGAAAAAAAGCAACTGACCAACGAACAGAACTGAGCGACCTCAAAAAACGGTGTCAGAAGGATTTATCGAGAAGCAGAAAAAATATGATTTCAAGTGTTTTCAAGATGACCCCCATATGCACCAACTATCCTGGAACTTACAGCTATTGAAACCCAAACTTGACATTGCGGGATGTCCAGTGCGTTTGGATTGGGCCATGATCATTGAATGGAAGTAGGATGAATCTGACGCCATAACTCCAAACAAATTACAAGAAATTAGATGTGACAAAAAAAACCAGATCACCATATTGGCTGAAATGCCAATATTATTTTTCATGAGATCAGCTGTAGACATGAATCATTCCATCATTCATATACATGCACCACAAAATTGGTACTGACCTTAACAAGTTTCTCGTTGCTGCTTCCACTAGATCTTTTTGGCCCGTTGTGATGTAAGGCAAACAAAGGTAAAGTGGAAGGAGCAAAAAGAAGCATGGGTAAGGGGATATCCTATGTATTAAAACAAAAGTTGAGAAAAAAAACTACAAAAAAACCATATTGTTGACATAAAAACAAAACCAACTTCCAACTTCTCTACAAGCTCTCTTGTGCACAAAAAGAAAATTTGATATAGACTGCTTAACAGGTCAGCTGCCAGCAACCCAGCTTTTCTTGGAAATGCCGAGGATGCAAAGTCAGGCTTCAGGTGATCAGATCATTGTGAAGGTAAGTCCTATGACTGCATGTTTGATTTGCTGATATGAAGACCTTAAACATTAGAACTTATCCTTGAACGCGATGTCAGTCACTTTACATGTTTTAACTCTGAAAGATGTACATGAAGATACAATTGACTTAGATGGTACTGTGTTGCAACCATTTTGCTTTATAGCTTTTTGCCCGTTGAGGATCAATCATCTCAAAAGCACCAAGGACACACTTGCGGTACGAAAAATCTTCAACTGTTCCATCCTTTCGTACCACTTCAAAGCAGCGTGTATTCAGATACTTAGGGTGGCGCACGACCTGCAAAGATTGTGAGGGAAGAATCATCATGAGTCTGTTGAAGGATAGGATCCAACATTGTCAGATTGAATAGGACATGAATATCAATAGTGACCATTTATTAACACATAGTTTGAGAACACCTTCCCATCTTTCAATCTTGCATGATTTGAAGCTGAGCTGCAAATTTAAGCCGTGCATTCATTCCTATGTAAATTATAATCTAACAGAAAATTAACGTTTTGAGTCTGCATGCAGTTCAAAAGCAACAGTTCAGGCTCCAGGTGTGTCCTTTGTTTAGGTCCCCTACTCCTTTTCAACCATATGACAGACAGATCTTTCATTGTGAAAGCAATAAAATTTTGCTATCCATTGTACACTGTAATTTTGTTTTGTTTTTTGTTTGGCCGCCGGGGGGTGGAGTTGGAAAGGGACCTTGCTAATGTGACTCTGAGAACATGCAACAGCAAAATTCACATCCTTCTAAAAAAATGTGGGTAAACTCGCAGAGAATGTGACTGGATAATTTAAAAAGTTAATGTCAACAATATGGCAATATATAGTAATTACATCAGTCATATTTGTGCAGCTAAAACCCTCAGAAAAAGAAACTCTCATATTAGATACCATTAAAATGGTCTCCCTCTACAGCTAATAAAACTCCCAATAATTGCATATGTACAAGAAGAAATTATCAGGGAGACCAAACCCAGTCCTTATGTATCTAAAAGCGAGTTAAAGTTTTTTTTTAAAAAAAACTTTTGTGCTTCCTGGACATTCTGAGTTCCAAGTATTGATCACAGACTTCATATTTGAAAGAATGTGAACAAAAAAATTGATCAGCAAAAGTAGTGTCGGCAAAGTACTGAAGAATAAATTTAGGGTGCGTTTGTGTACCAAAATTTTACCCCCTCTAAAATTTTAACACAATTAAATATTACAATATAATCTCTCTCTCCCCATCAAATCATTACTATTTACTACAAAAAATATAAAAAATTACCCCTCTCTTCACTTTTTTACTAAACCCAATACCTAAAATTTTAACAACACTAAAATTTTACAACACAAACACAACCTTAGAATACTGACTTCAATCCTTCATTCTCTCTCTCTCCCCCCCCCCCACATAAATATTATACCTATATTTAAAACACCCAATCAGGAAAGAACCCATGCCTAGTTCTTATCTCCCTTTTTTTTTTGGAGGAGATGCCATCTAGTAAAAAAAAAAAAGCAGAACTTCATCAAACGTTAGAACAAGCTTTTCCAGTATAGTTCTATATACCTGTATGTCTTGGGCTCCACTTCCAATCTTTTCGTCCCTATGAGGATGAAAAAATAAAGCCATCATCAAAGTTGACTTGTCGTTTTCATCTAACTTGTCATTAATGGGATACCTACAACCAAAACAGGTATAGTTCTATAAAGTTACAAAAGTTGAAGCCAAGAAGACAAGAGCACATAAAAGGGGGTAAGCAACCCAGGAGTTCAGGGAAGATCATATTAATGTCAAAAAGAAAAGCAGCAAAAGAAATAGGATTAAAATTGATATCATCTAGCAAACCTAATGCAAGTAAGAGCATGTCAATTGTTAAATAGAGAAATTTTCACCATAGTTTCCAATAATGGCCTCAATATCTAGAGATAATCAGTCAACCCTAGAGAATTCACAGGGTTACAGCATTTTTTTTTCCTTATTGATAAGTTGCTTGCACACCTAATAATCTTTGAAGCCATGACGTTATTAGAAACACAAAAGTAAGCCTGTTAAATTGTGCTGCAGTGTATTCTTTGTTTTTTTTTATAAATCAATTGAGTTTCACTAGCATCTAATGAACCTTAAACCCAAGCACTGAATAAGGCCCCGCTAGCCTGGGTGAAGATGGGGATAATTAATAAGGATACAAACCCTCTCAGCTCAGCCAGGGACTGGATAAGGGTTAGATCTCTAAATGTGTAGAGCCAAGTGTAGTTTGGTGTAGCTGTAGGCATTTCGAGTGCTATTCACTTATGTTGAACAATTCTGGAGAGGAATGGATGAATCTTTAGCAGATGTTAAGCTTCCTCAGCATTCAATCAAATCTTCAATTTAAGATGTCCTTGATAGGATTGGATGAGTGGCTTAGGCAGCGTCCATTCCACGTCTTCTTTCAGAATTGTGATTCTTTCAGAGCAATTCTTATACACTCTATATACCTGAGCTTTCTCCTTCGCACTGATCAATGTACTCTTACTTGTAATAAAAACCAGAAGGAAAAAACCAGAAACAATAAACTGAAGAAATCATAAGCAGCTTAAAAGTAAAAGAAGATACTAAGCCAGTATTGGACCCTTTCCTGGATAAAAGGAAAGAGATACATCAGAGGATTACCATCCCACTGTCATAACATATTATCATGTATACTTTTCATCCTTTGCCACTTAAATTGGATTCCTGCCTAATAATTATCTGCATTTTATGGCAATGCTATTTACTGAGGGTAAGAACTACTACAGAATGCCGGGGACTTGAATCAGTATATGGAAATCACCTATATGATAAAAACAAAATAAATTTCACTTCGTGAGTCTTACAAGGTAATGCCATAAAAATTGAAAAGCACAAAAACCATTCTTGTTTAAAGTACGCTAAAGCTCGGAAAGACTGATATGGCAAGAACACGTAACAAAATCAGACTCAAGGACTACTATGAGGAACCAACTTAGAGTAGAATGAGTGACTGCAACACAATATACAAAGCTAAAAGAGAGAAGAATAATTGGAGGTCTTAACTTACTTGTGTAATATACTCTTCAACAAGTGGGACAACCTCAAAATATCATTTGTTGTGAAAAGACTCCTTAAGACTTGTTTTGTTTCGCTTTCCCCCTTTTTACTAGCATACTTGTAGACAATCTGAGAGCCACATTTGTCAGACATACTTTTTGGGGCAGCTGGAGTTTCGATCTTTACACTTTGCTCATCCGAAATAATTTGGCTACCCAGCAGGTTATAAACATCTATGGGCTTCGCAAGCTCATGTCCCTGGTGAATAATAATGGGATTTTAAGGATCACATAAATTGGAAGAAAAAAAAGTCCATCTATGATAAAAAGAATCTAGTTCCTTACCCCTTTCCTCCAGGAAGTCCCCCCCCCCCAAAAAAAAAAGTAACTTCATGAAAATATTCAAAAGGCCATTATGGGTATACGTGGGAAGAAAAATATAAATTCCCAGATAGCTAATTGCATGATTAAACGCAATCACTTACTGAGAGTTGTCTCACCCCTCCTACCGAACGAAAAAAGAAAATTGCAAGGTTAAATGTGAAGAAATTACAATCAAAACTACAGCCGCTAGAATTGGTTGAATTTTATTTTTTCAAACATGTATACTAACGAAGACTGGCCACTTCAAAGACAGGGCAGTGACAGAAAAATGAAAACCGGCAAACTGTCGCCAATTTTGGGATTTGTAATTGATTAAGAAACTTGGTTAATAAGGCAACTTCATCTTAAAGTGTAAAGAAAAATCTTCATTCATTAAATTTTTCAGATTTATAGAAGTCCTGTTGGCCTCAATAGAGACAATTGAATTGGACATAGACCTCCATTGTTAAACATGCTTCAACAAGAACCTACACGGATGGATGACCTCCTACAAAGTTGTTCAGCATCCTAAAAATAAAGCACAAGAAAAAGGAAGAAAAAGGAAGACAATCATCTTATCAGCTCAAAAGCTACACTGAACACAGACATATCCTGAGCATACACTACTACAACATTTGGAAGGGATCTTCAAAATATCAATATTTTTGTACATAAGGAGTCACCATAATGACTGGAATACCAAATACCATAATTTATGCGTCAAAATTTCTCCATTATTGAACTCAACAGAAGCAATATAAAGGATGAACCTCATATATATTTTTTCACTTAAATCCTTAACCAAATCCCTTGTATAATAGACTTGTTGACTCGACCAGAATCTATATATTTTATAAAAAATGTTGACTTCGTGAACTGCTGGATTTTGTCAGACAGTTGATCAGGCAATAACAATATGAAAACTACCTTCGTAGAATATATAATATCAAAGTGGCCAGCAGTTCCTGTAGAAGGAACCTTTCCCCATGCCAACGCATCAAGATTGCCCTTGAGATCATCCACAACACCAGCCTTAGCAGCTTTGATAAAGCATGCACCAGGGTTCTGCACAAATACCGGACCACAAACAAGATTTATGCGACGACATAATTTTCCTTAATGTTCAAGATCATGTAATACCAAAACAAAGACAAATAGATATGAAACTAACAGAGAAGCAGGCTTGCATAAAGGGTGATGAGACAGATGAATGTTCTCTTTGCCGTGCAATGCCTTTTGCATTTAAGCTAACAAACGCTCCTGTAGCAGATAGACTATCAGCAACAAGAAGCAAATGCTGAGGAAGTGTAGACTTGCCAGTATCAGATATTGCAGATCTCAACCTCTGCACATGAAAAGGCATAGCACGAGGTAAAAATAAGCAACAGCAAGCACGAGCTGTTTTACTTAGGAAACGACCCTGGGGAGGGAGAGGGGGGTTTCTGACAACAAAAAAGGAACCAAAAGTTTAGCTGAGAGAACACACATTGAGAAAATACTTCTTTCCAGCATCAATTCCATAGGCCAAACAGAAATCATGAATGTTATCTGGATGACTTCGTGACCAATCGATCATCTCCATTATTTGTAGGCAGTCATTCTTAAGTAAACTCCAGAGATTTGTTGTATAAGAGCCTCCTGACATAGCAATCCTTAAATATAGTTCACCAGAAGAACTGTGATCACATCTTGATGCTTTCTGGTGATCATTCCATAAAATATGAACCTTCTTGATCTCTGGGTAACCTACAGAACGTTTAAGGAAAGTCAGAAACAAGGACAAATGTAATCCGATCAAGCATTTCTGCAGAAATGGAAACTGTGAAGCAGGATCATATATATGCTCTATGGCCTACCGACCTTTAATGATGCTTCCAAGAAGGTAAGGTATGATGAAGTCTTGAACTGTCTTCAATGGTAAAGAAGTATTCTTGGAAATATCAGCTATCGCGACACTAAGGCAAAATGTACCACCATCTTCCTTCTGAGCTACAGAGCAGTCCCTGCCATTTAAGTACTGAGTCGAAAGCACTGTAGGTCTCAAGATGAAACTTTGGCACACCCGCTCAAGGTGAAATGTCACCTCAGATGCACCCAAGAATCATACATGTTGTACATGCTAAAACAAGCTTGTAGCCCATGTGTTCATTTCATTATTTATAATTTGATATATTTAAACTATAACTATATCTCATTTGAGCCCACAGAAGAATATCAACGACGCTTATGCAATGTCACAAATTTTAAGTGCTCAATCCAATTAAATAAGGCACATATTATAAAAAGTCAGAGCCCATATAACCAAAAGAATTAACATCATAAATAACAATTTTGGACCTCATTTTCAAACTTTGGACTAGGGTAAAGTACTTCGTCTATTTAATCGAATAACAATAAGTTTCATGACTATTAGCTGTATACTTTAAAAATTGCAGTTAGCACATTCCTTCTCAAATGTTATGATAAGATAGTTTGTTAGTCTAAATTGACTCAAAACCATAAGCACAAAGGATGGTTGTACGATCCCAATCTTAAAGCATAAGATAATCTTGATTAGACAAAAAATCAAGATAAACTTTCCAGCTCTAAGTTCAAAAACATAAAAACTTAAACATGTGTTTGACTTGAAGGCCTTAATTGTTGTAAGGACAACACATAATTGCAATATTTAAATTAATAAATAAATCAGCCTTTTTGTAAAAAAGATGTAGGCATATCACAACACTCAAAACGTCAATAATTTGGTGAAACAGGATCACATTTTCATAGGGAAATCGTACTCAACATTTCTCATGCTTTGGCCAGATTCTTTTTAAGACCTAGGTTTCAATATTTCTCAGGGCATCTCTACTTGTTTTAGACATTATTGTTAAAGACCTCCCTACCCATCTTTCTGGTCAATTATACCCTCACTTGAAGCTCCCCTATATTATCCCTTCGCTCTCCTGTCTCCTCTCTTCTCTCTTCCCTTTCCACCTCTCTGTCTCCTTGAAGCAACAATTTTCTCTCTCTCTCCTCTGCCTTTGGCTAGTTACTGTCATTTTCGCAATTTATTCTGCTTGTTCTTGAGAGACATTACAGAGATGACTCAGGGTAAAAATGTAAACCAATCATCAAAAGATGACGGGCTTAATAAGGAAAGGGACCAGGAGTTGTTCCACAGCCCCAGAGACCTACCTTTGGCTTTGGTACCTGCATCCCCCAAATGCACGCAAACCCTTCTAAATGTCTCTCTCTCTCTCCTCCACAGACCAAGAGAAGAGACAGGGTGATAGAGTGGAGAGAGAGGTAAAAGATAGAGAGAGAAATCATCAGCGAAATTATTTTAATAGGGGCAGAGGTCTTTGATTAGATGTTTACAAAACCACGACTTGTTTCTTTAGGAAAATTGAAAGCCCGAGTCTATCAAAATAGAGCACAAGAAGCGTTGGGTACAATTTCTCTCTCTTGCATTGAAACATAAGTAAAACTGAAGATTAAAGAAAACCACATATTCTTGAAGGGGCTGAAAAAGATATCATAACTTACTAAAAGAGAGAGAGAAGGGAACAATAAAAAAGCAAAAATTAGATATTTCGGATGAAATACTACTATTAGAGGCCCTTTGTTTCCAATTTGTGTGCCTGTGGATCCAAATCTTAACAAATTAGAGCATGCTGCAGCCAAGGTACTTCAGAATATGTAACCAATAAAATTTACTTTAAAGAACACTTACATCTTATCCCCTCAAAGTACCACTTCATTTGCAATATGCCCCCCAAACTACTAACCTCGGCCATTGAACCCTTCAAACTACAATTCTAAAAGAATTTACCGCTTTAATGGAGATCAAATGGTTGAAATTGTGCTACATGTCTTATCTTCATCCATTAAGGTTGGTAGTTTAATGGGATCAATCGCCAAGAATGGTAGTTTGGGGACACATTGCAAATGGACTAGTAGTTTAGTAAAGTCCAATTTCTACTAGCTTTAAGGTACCAGAAAAATTAAATATTGAAAAAGCAAAGGATCGAAAGATTTGCTCTAGATAAAAAAAAATGAAAAAATGAAACCTTACAGAGGAATTATGCAGAGTGAGTGCTGCAGCTATATTAGAAATGATGGAGCACTAGCATTGTGATGCATGACTCACTTCAAGTGGAAATGGTTTTCCTCTAGGCATAGCAAACACTATCTAATGAACGCTTATAAAATATACAATTTTTGCAAAAATTATCTTTATCCATTACTTATACAATAGGCATAGGGGGCAGCATGACAAATTGACACAATCTAATGAAAGCCTATAAAATATACAATTTTCAGCAGCAATTATAACAGTTATTAAGGTTACATATGAAGTAAGAAACTTCTTTATACTCCTCAATTACAAGAATCTGTTTGGCTAGATGTTCGTTTTACTGTTTTCCTTCCAGCAAACAGTAACCCACTTTTTGTATTATTCTTTGCAGTTGGGACATTTAGGCACTAAAAGAGTGGAAATAAGTAACATACATAACTGTGTTTATTCTAGACATCAACTAGTTTGCGGTAACATGTAACAATCACCCAACTTTAGGCACTAGTTTGCTGAATGAACAGAAACGATTCCTATTTCATACCAAAACCACTGAAAAAAAAGGAACATGTTCGAGCCCCAGAATATAAATATGTATATATATTGTGGCCATTAAAACTGTTACTAAATTTGTCAGACGAAACGAGCAGCTTACTTGCTTTTTATTTGCAAGTTGGGAAGATTAAATTTTGATCCTGCTCTGAAAGAGTCACATCTCTTCTGAAGGGAATTGATGATTGAATGCAGTTTTAATCCTCTTCTCTTTGCAGTTTCCTGAAAGGACAATACATTCGTGCCAGGAGCAGGACTAGCATAAATGCAGAAAACATTTGAATTTCCAAACTGTACTACCTTGCATATATGGAAATGGCAAACCCAAGGACTGAAATGCATCTTGCCACAAGTCTGTGGGGAAAAGCTAATGTTCACAGAACACATGAATCAACATCAAATGAAAAAATGTAGGCATACTCGAAATAAAACATGGAACAGGAGTTGGAGAAAATAAGAGGGAAACGGAACTGACATTATCATGACAGTAGATAAAATGTCTGAAAGTACTAATCTCTCTAAATGGTTCTTAACTTCTAAGGCTCCATACTCAAAACCATGCCTCCGTCTTCCAAGTTTCTCAGACAAAAATATTGTCATACTTCTGTCAGCCTTACGACTTATAGAACCACACTCCAATACTTTCTGCATAATTGAATAAGAACACCAAGGTTTGTCAAGAATTCTCAGAAGGACATTATATTAAATGCATTTAATCAACTTAAAATTCACCTAGCATTCTTTGAGGATTCAACTAAACTCTGTAAGCATACATGCTAATACGGAAAAAAGTAATCAAGTTACACATTGGGCCCTGCCTACTTCCAAACAAAAGAATTGAACACCAACTACTAGACCATGAACTACAGACCAATGACCAATTTATGTAAAATTCGAATGACTACAAGAATACATGAAACATTGATAGGACCTACCATGCTAATTTGGAGGGCAGTTAGACCACCTGATAAAATCAGATACACTGATTTTGTGCTACTGATCTTTTTTTGGTTATTAAAGGACAATGGATGGTTGCAGGCAATCATTTGAATCTCTTAATTACATCAAGAAACTCAGTGAATTATAGATGTAAGGCCACAAAATCATGTTGTTTTCATTTAAATTTCATGGTTTTTTCACCATGGCATGTGTCCGCCCAGCAGAAAAATACATTGCCTTTTCTGTCTACGATCTACCACTCGATATGAGGAGTTTTGGAATTTTCACACTTACTACATTTTAAGAAGAAAACAAGTACAATGTCTCTGTCTTGAGATGCCAACATAATATTCCAAATGCAGATATCCTATACAAGATCTTACATTTGTTCTCTTTCCTGAGTCTAACTTCCGAAACCCACTATAGATTTAGCCTAGGTATTCCTTGTTTATTTTAAGTAAGAATTGGTTCCTAGTAACTTAGGTGTCCGGATTTTATTCCAAGGACGTGTCATTGTCATCCGCGTCTTGGTCAAGGAAAGTACCTAGAGATGCTAAGTCTGATAGTGACGAGAGATTCAATCCAATGAATCCAAATCCACTCTTTGTACGTAGGACAAAAAATATCACATAAGAAAGCTGGACCAACATACAGATGATCAGACTCATGGCTTCATGGTCAAGTGTTTCCTTTGGGAAATGGGATAGGAACATCGGCTAGAAGTATATTTAGTGACCTACACATTGATTGCAGTGCAACTTCACAGAACTCACTAGACACAACTGCCAATTTCGCATGACAATTGACTGACACACATTTAGTCAATGCTGTTGGAAGTTACCCGAGATATTACCCAAGAACAAGATGATGAAGAAACCATGCTTCAACTGTTGTACAAGTGAGAGAGAGAGAGAGAGAGAGAGAGAGAGAGAACCTTCAGATTCAGCAAAGGAGAAGTTTCAAGTAGACTAATTGGTTGATCCAAAGCACTGTATGCAGCTTCTGAGATGGCAGAAGCAGACAATGAACCGACAGGTTGGCCACTTATCGCATTATTAGCATCCACACTCTCACCATATAACTCTTGAATGCTACTATTCGGAGTAGACGAATCCTTAGTATTATATGAGAACTGAATAAGCTGATTCCCATATGCATTTCGCACCGTTCCATCATATGCAGCATACAGATCACGCATTAGGAACATAAGCCTTCGGTTCAAAGTCCCAGGCAGATCTGCATTATCACTGAAAGAACTATCTCGACTTGTTACTGAATGCACAAAACATTCCAAAGGATTCAAGCCCGTCAGAAAGCAATTTTCAACCACAGCATATGGGATGTAAGACTGAGCCCATTCAGGAGTATCGTCCGCCTTCCGGGCTGAGCCAAGTGCTTTTTGATTATTCCAAGCAGCACATGAGAGCTGGTGGGGAATTCGAAATGAGAGCGGAACCAGAGAATGTTGCAAGCCAAGACACATGCTATGCTGAACCAATTTCATCAAATTACCCTTGCTTCCCGCCTTAAACATAGTCAGCAATGAGTTGTCATTGCTTGCATATTTATAGGCTAAATTTTGAATATCCCGAAAGACTTGCTTGAAAGCATCAACAGAAGCTTGACCAAGTGCTGCAGATTTTTGCTTCTCATAACACAAACGCTCCACATCGAGAACCACAGCATTCTCTTGACCATCTCCCACAAGAAAATTCCGACAAGAATCCACCATCAACTGTTTAAAACTGCATGTCTGCTCCGCTTCTTGTAAACCACAAAAGATTTCATCCATCATGTTTTTCCGGGAGTACGAGTCAGGGGAGAGATATAAGTCTGAAAGTGAAACACTCAAGCCCCTCATTGACAACCACTCACAAAGAAGTTCCTGTGCAGCATACAAAATGTCAAGTACTTTACCCTGACAATGTTTGATGAGACTTTGAAAAAGGTTGCTATTGTGATCACGTAGCCAGAAAGATCCTTCAGAAGATAAAAGCTCCCCATCTTTAACATAAATGCTACTGGAAGGAAAAACATAATTGAACCCTGAAGGAAGAAGCAAGCTGAATAATTGCTTGCCCGTCCAAAAAAAACTACTAAGTGAGGAAGCTTTAACAATTGCTGGTGACAAAATTTGATCTGGGCAGAACATTTGCAGCTGCTGCATTTGGAAAAGGTTCAACAGAACCCCATCTTCCATGACCAAATGAGCAGCAGTTAAACTATCTTGACTAAGTGAAAGCAGGTTCCTACCATTCTGCCCATTAATCAATTGCCTATCTAAAGCAACAAGCTCACTAAGTTCAACTCTTGCATCAATTGATTGCGGAATGTAGCCATGAAGGCAATCACCATCAAAATCCCCACGAAGAGGAGAACAGCAAAGTGGGTTTATAGAAAGCACTGAAGTTACAGGTAGGAGCTTAACAGATAAAGCTATAAGGGAATGTTGATGGATAGACGGAGGCCTGTTTATCAATACTATGTCCCCATCATTCAGCTGTCTATATATAGTGTCCCCAAATTGAAGTTCAGCCATCCTCTTTACGCGAACCAGTCTATGTTTTCTACGCACATAAACCTCTCCCTTCTGAAAGAAACACGGTATAAAGCATTCGCTCAGCCGATCAAAGTTCCACCGGTTCAAAGTCTCTGAAATTTGCAACCTTTCCGCAATATGACGTGGTATGCCAATTTCACTGAGCTTGATACGTGGATCACCAACAACAACCATTCGGAAACAATGATCACTTCGCTTCCCAAGAACAACATCTTTGACCCATCTCAACCCGGAAGAGGTAGATGGATCTGCACCTTTTTTTTGCTGGACATAGGCGAAATCTTTATTTGATGAATTGTCTGTGCTTAACTGCATATTAGAAGTACAAAAGTAAGTGACATGAAAATGTCCACAAAAATTGACTCAAACGCCAAAAGATGTCAAGGCAGTGCAGCTCGCCTTTGAATTTTTCAGGCACTCCAGAACACGAGAACCCAACTCATTAGCTATCCCTCTAAAATCAACCAGTTTCTTGTAGGCCCTGGTACGTTCATCCTACAACGCTTAATCAGGTAGAATCAGCATATGAGAAGAAAACCAGAAATATTATAAGATGATGTGTAATCTACCATACTTATCAAGACAATAAGAGCAGTGAATGAGGGAATTCTTACGAAGATCAATCGCTGCCCATTAGAAAATGCATGTGTAATTTCAGTCACACGATGACAATTTGGTGTAACAGGAAAACTGTTGAGAAAAAGTGAATCTGCCCTCAAAACAAACTTTTTGATGAACTTAGGATCAATATCATTCAACAAATAACGGACCTGAAAACCAAAATAAAAACCATCATAAAAGAGGTGAATCATATACCTATCAGGGTAGCATAGAACAAGGTATGCCTAATTCAGACGACCATAGAACAAAGCCAAATCACACAGTACAGTAATTCTTTCTTCTGAACAACGAACATTATGACTAAATGTGACAACCATAGAACAAAACCAAATCAAACAGAACAGTAATACCTTGAAACTGAACAATAAATGCTTGAGGGTGCCAAATATGTTGCAATAGATATTGTTGTGGTTTTAGGCATGGTAACTTTGGATTAATTTGTGGGTCTAGTTTTCCTAATCCTCAATGCAACCCTACAAAAGCTACAAGAATGTGCATTAATTTCTTTACCTCCTACAATAACCTCTGACTTCTTAAGAGGTCAACTAAAGATACTTCAAAATTAGTAGATTCCTCCTCCAGAAGATTGGGCGAGTAAGCTTGGATGGATCCATCAAAAAATAGCAAAACAGAGGCCACAAGTACAATTGTGAGACATAGTAACAGAACTTAAACTAGTAGAAATGGCTTGGATGTCAGAGGGTTTAGATACACTTCTAGAACCTACATTAATGAGGGATTGGTGAACATTTTGGCTTGGAGTTGTGGGGAGTCACTCTGTTATATTCACTTAGGAGTGCTTGGGGAAGAAGCGGGTGAAATTACATCATATTTGCAATGTGGAAAGCAGTTTTCTCCGGACTTCTGAAAAAAAAGAAAAGTTTCAAAATTCTCAAATGAATGAGTGAAGACCTATTGATTCTTAACAATTGATTCAAGAATTGATCACCCGAAAGGATCGTAAAGTTGGACTAGGTACAAAGAATGAATCCAAATTAGATCTTTTAAGTGTTTGAACTCAATGAGACTCAGCACTTGGAGCTAATAATGAGTGGCTCATAGTGGTTTTCCAAAAGGGAAAGTAGTTTATCTCTCAAACAGGAATTAGATGATGAATCAACATTCTTTCTTCTTCGAATCAAGATTATCATTTTAGATGTTGGAATCGATTTTGTAAATGCCTTTCATGATCAGGTACTATTTAAAGGTAGCCAAGAAGGCTGGAATTAGGCCCTGTGGCGAAGTTCTGTCTTCCAGCAATAGTATTATTTGTTATAGTGGACCGCATCTAAGGCTCTGCAACTATTTGAGTTTTGACTGGTAAAGCATTAGAAAAGAAAAAAAAACACACAATCCAAAGGGGTGCGTGGAAAATGAATATCAGATGCAGGTCCATGTTACTTTGATTTGGATGCCTTCGCCTTTACAAAAATGCTATAGAAGCCATGTTACTTTGAATATGAAAGAAGGAACTTGCATTTCTTATTCGCCGGAAGGAAAAAAAAAACAGAGAAGAAGAGAACAAATAATTTTTGGAAGAGAAAACAAGAGAGAACAGAAATCTCAAACTAATTATTTGGATTCCTTAACCTTTACCAAATGCTTTGGAATCCAAACTTCTTCAAGATGATATAAGTAATTAACTGTCATGAATAACAAAATTAGTTCCTTCTGGGTTTCCCCAAAGCAAATCAAATTAATCATCAATTCCCCGCATTTAGTGTCCAAGAGAATAGGCCGAGTGTTGCTGGGTGTATATGAGAGTCTGTGCATACAGGATAGGGATTTATTGCTTGATATTTGATCAAGAAATTACCATGGTTTCTAAATATGAATATCAAGGAAATGGCATTCTAAAACAACAAAAAACATGCACTATTTACATTCATTTGAGTAATCACAGAGTAATTAGGAGATCCGTATCAGAAAGCCAGGTTACCTGCGCATGTGATAGAACTCTTCGGTTTAGTTTTGAACAACTTTCTTCTTGTTGTTCATCTTTTGGAATAAAATCCCAAAAATCAGCAGGCAAACCCTGGAACCTTTTGAGCTGAAACTTCTTTGGCAACCTCTCATTTACCTCAACTATAATTGAGCTATTTCTAAAGAGCTCAGTAGAGGAAACTCTAAATTTGACTCTTGGATACCACTCTACCGAATTTCCCTGTTTATTACAGAAGCATAATTATAAAATCACAAAGGCACAAAAAGAAAGAAGAATAACAAGAGCATAGCACACTCACAACACAATATTTGCAACCCTTAGGCTGATTGTGGCTGGATACTGAATCCCCACCCTGCCACATGCATAATAAGAATGTGAAATACCATCAACAACCAGACAACTAGGAGCCATGCGTTTAGCAGAGAAACTAAACTAGCCCACATTACAATCCAACAAGAACCGGTATATATGTCATCGTAACTTGAAAACTTAGAAATTTACCATACTCAAATCCACATAACATAACCGGAAGCAATCTGTATAAAGTAGACAAACTCTACACTGAATCGATCTACGAAATGAGAATCTTTAATGAGCTTGCTCTCAATACCTTACTGTATGTTCCTGAATCACATTTGAATAGATGAAAATGATGGAGGTTCAAACACTTTGTCTCCATCAGATTCTACTGAACTTTTGCATTTAGACTGTAAGTTCTTGGGGCACCTTTGGAATATTTTTGATGCACTTGAATAGCACACTTTTTTTCTTTTCTTCCACAACAAACAAATTTTCTTTGAAGAATTTATTAGAAAAATTGAGTAATTTCCTTGGGAAAGCGGAGAACAGAGATGCAGTCTGCTAAAAAGGTCAATACAATATTAAACACAAGTCTTCCGGCAAAGATGCTCTCAAATTGATAATAACACGATGAGAAAAGATTCAATTGAAAATGTAGAAAGTTCCATTATCCATTACATAGGTAATTCCAGCAGTATTCCGGAACAGTGCAAAAAATTATGACTTTAGCAACAATAGGACAATTCTACTATTCAGCACAAGGAGTGAGGTACCTGACCTTGATCCTCAGTTCTTGCCTGATAGACTTACATCCTGGGCAAATTTTGTTCAAAATCTTTGCAACTTCCGATACAAAATATGGATGGAGTATGGTGAATGGAAATTTGATAACCCCAAAATGACCTTAAGAAACAAGAGTAGCAATGCTTTTAGTACAATTTAAAGAAAAAATACTCAACCTTCAATCTAATTTACAATCAAATAGCCATTACACCTTCACAGTATTTTAACTCTCCGGCACCACATGTGGAGCATTGATGAGATGGATTGGGAACTCCCAACTTAGGATCAGTGACCTCACTGGCTGCATCAATCGTTATTACAGATACCTTCTCCTGTTTCAATGTAACAATGTTAAAAGGATTTATTTCTTCCTAAGCTGTTAAAAGGATTTATTTGTTCTGGGAAAGCATAAGTCTGTACTTCGGAACAAAATTACTCCAGGAAAGATAAACTTCTCTTTTCCACAAAAATTTTCAATTCCAGGTTCTAAATAAGATTGAAATACTTTCTTGAAAGCAAAATATGCAAATAGAGGAACAGACAAAGGAGGACTTGATGAATGGCACTTCAGAGTAGGACATAACAAAGGAGAGGGTTGGAGACTTTGGGATAAACTCGGAGAAGGGGATAGACTAAACTGATTATAGTAGTCACGATACAACTTAAACGCCCCATAAGAAAACAGGGGAAGGAAAAGGACAGTTTTAAAGAGCCTGAGAATTAACAGGTGTATGTTAGAAAATGACACATAGAAAAAGCAGCATATAAAGATTAATAGTGAAGTTGTGAGACTGGTTGCAGATGCAATTAATCTACAGCTAGGCCTCTCCTGTTTCTTTAAATTTAATTTGCAGCAGTCGCATCTATAATTCAAAGTAGATTATATGAAAGCGCACTCACATGCAGCATTATTGACTTGAGGAATGCTTGAATAGCCAACTAAATAGAAGTTTGAGACATGGTTGATATAGACAATAAAGTACCAACACAATATGCAGCAATTTCACAATTAAGGTTTGAAAAAATAGGCAATTATGTAACTCAACAGACAAGGGATTGCAACCTATCAGTTATGCACAGAGTGAACTCAACCCATCAGTTTTAGGGTATCATGGGATGTAAAAGAAGTGCAGCAGTAGCATTATCTAATAAATTCGCATCAGCGAAACTAAAACAGGGAACCAGAAAAGGAAAAAGGAATATAAAAAGTATATTAGACACTACACCACATCAAGGAATCAACAAAGTAGAAGAAAGAAAGCTTCTTTAAAGGGTGAGTAGACTCTGTCTCTCCCACATTATATGAAACAGAAGTGCCTTTCCATCTTTCTCCTCAAAAAGGAAAACCGTAACATGTCCTCTATCTCCAGCAAGATAAGCTCCTCAACCTCAACAGTACATTTATTTCATTCCAACCTGTATGCTACAAACATATCATTCGCAAGTTTGTATGAAAATTATACACGATGACATCGAGCTAATAAAATTCACCAAAACCTAAACCTGGATTCATCTTTGATTTATTAACTCCAACACTACCCCAAAATTAGCGTAAACCCAATCTTTTCCAGATAAATGAGGTCTGGGCAGGAAAATTAATAAACCCAACCCATTGCTATCCCTACTCAAGATGTGTACAGAAATTTAATTTAGTTATGAAAGGCATTCAATTCGCATGAATGCATCCAATCTGCCGACTCCAAGAATGAACGGGTATCAATGATTTTCCTTATAACTAATTTACGTCATTAAAAATATGAGCATTGCATGTATGGACACCACAAAATCTCCACTCTTACAATCTGAAATCCAGGAGATCAATAAAATCTGAAGAAAGGCAAGCGCTGGATCGAGCCTACTCCAATGTTCCTCTCCTATATACATATCTTTTTCTTTTTCTCCTTTCCACCCCACCAACTACACAACCAATAGATCAGTAATCAATAAAAAGTGCTTACTATATCCTTCTGAGTTGAAAAATTAAAACTTATGCTGGTGAGGAAAGCCGATGCCACTTGTTGTTCTTCGTCGAAGTCATAGTCCATGGGGCTTGATTGTGGAATTAAATCAGGAATCTGTATAGAAACTAATAGCGTTAAAACAAAGGACAACCTTTCAAATTCTCAAACAAGAGAAATCAACATAGTAGTAGAGCTATTTGAATAAAACTTAATATCAGGAATAAAAAAGGGTAAACGTAAGGCAAGACAAGAAATATCCAGAATGCATTGCGCTGACCAACAAAATTTACTAGCATGGCATGCCCAAGTGCATGAGGCCAAAGTAGATTTAACCACCAATCAATAAATCTTCGCCAGAAAAAATACTAATAATTACACAGGAAAATATATATATATATATATATATATATATGAGGCATAAAACAAATTTTGCAATACCCCTATAAACATATAGAAGCCACATTCAATCAAAACCTGTCAGACAGGGTTGCCTGAAGATGTCTGATGTCTTCTAGGCGGCACAACAGGCCTGATTTCAGACCTTCTGAATCTCGTACAGAACTCAAGAAATTAGAGAACTTAATATGGAAGGAAAGAAAAATTCAAAAATTTAATGAAGTATCCTACATACAAGGAACAGGGAAGTGAAAACGATGTGGCTACTATACAATGTTAGTTTCACACCGACTTTAAAACTACAAGTTCTCTGAAACAGGAAACTTTGTATTTTTCCTTTGCAGGTGTCAATGTAATGCGAACAACATCAACTAATGAGTTACAGTCATGGACCTCGCTCAGAAAACCGTTTCAATGGAATCTTAGGGATAACCACTAATGTAAGCCGCAAAAGAATTAGCCGGGCAAAATACTAACAACTACTCATGGAAGCCTCAACTACAGCTCAAAATGACCGGAATAGGCATATCTCATTAAAGAACTCAATCCATGTACTATTGACTAACACAACTACTCATGGAAGCCTCAACTACAGCTCAAAATGACCGGAATAGGCATATCTCATTAAAGAACTCAATCCATGTACTATTGACTAACACGATAAGGTTTGATGCCATGAGAAGATTAGGTGTAATCCTCCATACTCCAGGATAGCAAAATTTAATTACATATACTCAGCTAACTATGTTGTCTTCCCTATATGATATCACAAGCAATGTAAAGATAATAACTGAACAACAGACAATAGGGTTCAATGCTCACAGAAAAGGTTGTTGTCTCCCCTGTATGACATACTGAACAATCTAACTTAACAAGGAATGAGTACAACAGAGCTGAACAATTGAACTCATGGACATGCCCAATTCTTGAACACCTGTTGAATTGAATCCACATATTCGATTTTGAAGATGAATGAGAGTAATGAAACTCATGATATCAGTGAGACAACAACGAACCGCAATTAATCACAGCCGATAAACAAGTTCCATCTCCAATTAATCAAAACGTTACAGCCACCGTAGGTATGACTCAATGACAATCAATTGTGAAAAACCCACCAATTTTCAAGTATTGAAATGGATGTGTAAACTTAAATCCATTAGATAGTGATATTGCGAACATTAATCCACGACACTCATCAACAACCATCGATAAAACAATGGTCTTTGTCCAATCAAAGCATCAAGTATAAACCACAATTACCCCTCATTGACAACTTAGCCATAGCAAACGCATTATATCATATAAATTCATGTAGCTAATACAGTATCAATTCGCTCATAAGTTGACATGTGAACAAAAACACTGAGCCCGAATTATAGCCGCAACAGACACATAACGCATCTGAGCCCGAATTTCGGAGCAAATCTACTGAAAGTAGTAATCAGACTTATGAGTAAACTCAAAATTCCTATGCACATTGTCCGAACTTTTATCCTATAATCCTTCAAACAGAATCATCGACACTAAACGCAACACAATGAACACGAAACCTCATGCACATTGCAAAAAAATACTCTCAATTTCGCAGTCCCTGATAAACCCGGAAACTATTTGTGCATGCAAACACAACAAAGAATACCACGATCATCAAAAAGAGGAGGGGAAAACAACCCACATTCAGAAACAGAATAAAGAACAAATACCATCAAGCAGAACATCGACATGCATTGTTCGTGGGAAAACAAAAAAAGAATTCAAGCAAAACAAAAGAGAGCAAAAAGAAACCTTTACTCACTTATTTCTTAGAAAGATGTGATTTTGTAAAATGGATGCTCTCTGTAGGACCACTTTTGTGAAACAGAGGAGGGAGTCAAAGACAAAAACAATACCGTATGGGAGGGGTTGCTCTGACAGTCAGACAGAATACGGAAACTAACCAACCAGGGAGAATGGCAAAAAGGGAGGGAATTGGGGCAAACAGGCCAGAGAGTGGAGTTCTGTAAGAATAGGAGGCTGACTGTGAGAGAGAGCACGGCGAGAGAGAGAGAGCACGCAGTTTTCACATAACTTTTTAGTGACGCCGCCGGTCTGTTTCAACAAACCAAAAGACAAACGTTGAGTACAACAAAGACTCGGGCAAAGCTCAGGCAGGAGAGGAGTTTATGTTGTGTCAGTTTTATAAACCCCACTTTTTAGTATTACTACGACTCTGTCCTCGCTAAATGAACCATTTTATTTTTGCAAGATATTAAACAAGGCTATGTTTGTTATAGTTGTCAAAATCCTTTTTATTTTTGTATTTTTTTAAAAGTAGTGTAAATTATTTTGGGATTAGTGAAAAGTTAGTTAAATTTTGTTGAAATTTATAAAAAAAGTTATTAAGATTGGTGAAAATGTATTGAAATTGATGAAAAAGTGAATGAGAAATTTTTGAGAAGTTAAACAAACATAGCCAAAAAGCCACGAAGAAACGAAATAAGATAAGGTTTTGTTGCTGAGGGAATAAATACTTGTATGTTTTATACCTTTCGAAATGTCATTGAATACTCAGGACTGTAGAGGCTGCTTACATTTATTATAAGTCATAATTCTTATAATAGCAGGTAGTCCTTTGTAAGTAATTTTGGTTGGTGAGGTACCTGCATTGTGGGCAGTCAAGTTAGGTCATTGATTCCTAGGGTAACGAGTTGTCCCAAACTGGAATTGGGTTTGTGAAGAAGTTTTGTTCATCATTGGCTCATTGCAAAAGGGTTATCACGTTTGAACTCCATATGGGGCTATGACAAGTTTTAATTGGAGTATTGAGCACTTTAATCTTTCTCTGGCTTGTTGGGTTCTTTTCGACTTTTGAGTTTTAGTGGGATTGTACCATTGGATAGCCCTAAGTTATTGAAAATACTATTTTCTTCAGAAACTTAATTATTTCTATATATTAATTTACATTAGGATTTGCACCTTGATTTGATATACAGGCACCTAATAATGGGGGATTGTCTCAGGGTTTTGTATGAGTTAGAGCTAAAATGAGTGTACTAATATCATGAATATAACACGATGTGACCAACTCGATGTATCACTCCACTTTATAGATTGTCGTGTGAAAATATTATTAAAATGCTCATTTATTAAAATATTCATTTCGATTACATAAAACAATAAAAATATATATTATATATTATTGCTCACAATATTTATAAGAATTCAATCAGAGTCTCTACTTTTTACTAATTTTTATAAAACTTCTAAAAATTTTAATATCTCTTAAATATACTTTAAAATTATCAATTTTTTTTATAAAATCTAATAAAACTTTAATCCATGTATTAGAAACCCGAGCGGGTTTTTGTTCTTGCCAATGGTTGCACCCATTGAACATAATGGCATAAGAATCAAATTCTCCATTTGACAAAAACCCAAATGAAACTTCTTGTTACCCTTTTTTACACTTCAACTCTCTCACATAATGACCCCTCAAAAAAGGGTGGACCACCGAAACATTTTTCCCATTGGGTGAGGGTCGTAGGGGATTACGGGAGGGAGGATTTGGGGAGATTATTAAGCTCAATCTCCAAAGTTTACTGCTGTGGGTGGTGATCATTAACTCGCATTCCAAAGTTCAGAGCTGCAATATTTATATAGCGTTCTTTAAGTCCATGGTAGCCTTACGGCCTTATAAAATTCTCACTTAATAGTCTGGTGGAATGGCATTGAGCTACCGCTTTACTATAAAATAAATGCACCAACCAAGATTTCCTTTGAATACTTTTTGAATGCCTTTGAATAATTTAGTTGGGGGTATGTTGGCAACAATGGGTCGGGGTGAAGTTGACTGCCATAACAAGAAAGTGAAGAAACATTGACCAAACAAGAGAGGATGGCACTTCCGTCATTAATGGACGTTTTGGAGGGCATTTAATTTAGGTTGTGGGGGTACAAGTCACTGGGAGTTAAAACTACAGTCAAAGGGTAAAACTGTCAAAGCAGAAGCCAACGTGTCTATCAAGGCCGCTTAGGGCATTTTGGGAATAAAACTAAACAAGATTTTTTCTCATCCCTTTTTCATCAAAGCGCAATAAAAGTCACTTTTAAGTAGAGGTGAAAATCGATCCCTCGGTTCGGTTTTTAGCCCCCACCGAGAACCGAACTGAGGGGGTCGGTTCTTGTAAACTCCCAACCGACGGCCGAACCGCCGGTTGGGAGAACCGTCCGAGCCGATCCGGTTCGGTGGTCGGCCCGGTTCGGTCAGCGTGAGAGAGAGAGAGGACGTGAGAGGGGGAGGGAGAGACGACATGGGAGTTGGGAGTGGGAGCAGTGGAGGAGGGAGACGAGCAGGGGAGAGAGAGAGAGAAAGGACGTGGGAGGGGGAGGGAGAGACGATGAGCAGTGGGCTGTGGGGGAGAGAGAGAGAGAGAGGACGTGGGAGGGGGAGAGAGACGACATGGAAGCTGAGACTCATGGGAGCAGTGGGGGAGGGAGACGAGCAGGGGAGGGGGAGAGAGAGAGGACGTGGGGGGGAGAGTGGAGACGATGTAATTTTTTTAGGGGGGGAGATGTCTCCCCCTAGGTAAAGTTGCAAAAATATAATTTAAATTTTTTAAACAAATATTATATATATATATAATGTAAAGATTACTAAAATGTCATCGATTTTGTTAAAAATGGGCCGACAGCCAAATCGGGTTGGGCCCAAAACCGACCGGCCCAATCGGTTTCGAGCCGGTTTGGTCGGTCCGATCGGTTTCGGCCCATTGTTGAACAGCCCTACTTTTAAGCAGCTTGACATGGTCTAGAAAAACAAAAAACAAAAAACTGCAGCTTTACATGCATACGCCCGTTTTCGCTTCCGAAACTGGGAGCCAAAAGGTCGTTCCACAGCCACCACTCACTCCCTTGCGGCCTTTTGCAAAAACGGTTTCCATAAAAGTGGAAGCTTTTAGATGAACAGTTCGTGCAACTTTTTTTATTTTATTTGAATGTATAATATTGCTCTCGGTAGATAATATTTAGATGAAAATATATATTTATGTGTTTTAAAGTTTAAGGACTTATTTGATTTTCGCGTAAACTACAGGGACCAAAATTGTATTTGTCCCATATATTTTTCACCCATAAATTATCATAAATTTTGTACTGTGTACACTAAACTATCAAATTTAACTATCAATTTTAGACACATTGCACCTATTGTTAGATTTTTAGACTAAAATGACGATTATGTCTTTAACTTATTTTGCATATATTGAAGATATTGTTATAAGTTCATTAATTTTTTGAGGGTATTATTGTCAAATGAAGGGTGCAAAGTATTTAATATTAGCAATTGGAGGGTGTAATGTGTCAAAATGGGTCATTTAGGGTGCAAAGTATCTAATATTAATAGTTGGAGGATGTAATGTGTCAAAAATGATAATTCATAATACAATGTGTTATAAAACTATCAATTGAAGGGTGAAAAGTGTATTTATCCTCATTTATCTTTGGGACATGGCCAACCATTTTAATTCTTTGATTTTGAAAACCCTTTATTCCAATACTTGAAAAGGATTTGTGGATTTAGTGAAAAAGTGAAGAGAGAGGTAATTTTTTATATTTTTTGTAGTGAAAAGTAATGATTTGATGGGGGAGAAAAAAATTATATTGTAATATTTTATTGTGTTAAAATTTTAGAGGGGGTAAAATTTTACACCGCAAACGCAGCCAATATGTTATAAAACTATCAATTGATGGGTGAAAAGTGTATTTATTATCATTTATATTTGGGTAATGGCCAGCCATTTTAATTCTTTGATTTTGAAAACCCTTTATTCCCTGAAAAGGATTTGTGGATATTCTTCGTGAATAAGAGAAGTTGTCATTTCACTCTTTAAACATTAATGATTTGTAGTTTGGAGTCCCGAAACAAGTAAATTACTTACTAGTTTTTCGCTGTTCAAACTTTGACTTCTTGATAAATTATAAACTTCATCTCATAATTTTTTTTTTTAAGCAAACATCTACCAAACATTTAAACAGGAGGGCATAAACTTCATCTCACAAGGATAAAGTCATTTTGAGCCATTTAACTACCAATATAATTTTAAATAGGGATATAAACTACTATTTTTAATACATTGAGCTCGTGAATTATTATAGTTCATCAATTTTACGCCTCTAAAAAAAGATTCAACCATCAAATTTGTGCTAAGTGTGTTGTGAATAAGTCATATGTCACGATTTTGACCCTTAAATTTAATTAATTGTGTAAATTAAAATACTCAATGTGTCAAGATTAAGGCTTAAATGCAAATGCAATCACTATGGTTTACTATTTTCTCAAAAAAATCCATATACTTAAATTTTGCTGATTTTGATCCATATTCTTCATGTGTCTTTCCAAAAAAGTCCATCCGTCGGTGTGGCCCCACCAATTTAACGTTTTCTTCCGCGTGACTAACGAAGGTTCACATCATTCCCAATCATGAGCTGACACGTGGACACACAATATATCTCTCCTCATATGCGCCATGTCACATGTCATGCAAGGGATCCACGTCGTCCTAATTGAAACGCTGCATTTTTTGCCTCTCGAATTCATCTCCTTCGACTGAACACATTAACCCCACAACCCTCTTTGCAAACCTAACAGCGAAATCAAATCAAATCTCTGAAATCATCCAAGGCATGACGTCTTCAATTTCTACGACATCCTTTCAGGGGAACGATGGCAACTAGAGCTCTACGACTCCAGTGTATAAATGTGATCTGTGAGCAAAGTTGAAAAGGAGCACGACTGCCACTAATCCAAGTTGTCACTTTTATGGTTGTCCCCTTTATGAAAAACAGGTGGTTCCTTGCATCACTTGTTTGAATGAAATGTTTAAAGTTTATTTCTCGCATTGATAGTGTATATTTTTGGAAAAAATGTTGTTATAGATGCATTTTTGGTATGATGCGGTTAGTTTGGTATGCAAGAAATGGGTGAGAGCCTGTAACATTGCAATTTTTTTTGGGGATTTTGCAGGATCATGTGCCATATGATTTCTTTAAATGGATAAATCCACCGGTTGAAGTACGAAGTGATGAGATATTGGCTGATCTTGTTGGGAAGCTTAAAAGGATGGATGAATTATTAATCTTGGGTTTAAATGCGAATTCTTCCCCCCAAATCCGAATAATGTGTAGAGCTTCTCTGCTGTCCTATCGGAATGAAAATGACTACCGGTGAATGGTGATCCATTTTATCTGCAATTTTTTTTTAATTCATTCATTTTAATTGTCCCCCTACTCTTCTATGATACTATTCATTTAAAATAATCTTCGAGAAAATTTTGTCTATTTCTTAGGTTTGAATCAAGCAAATATGTAAGACCTATTATTACTTTTTCTATGTCTTAAAAAAAGTCATTACAGACATTATTATACTTCTATAAATTTTAAAAAAAGTTTTAATTAGTACTAGTTTTTAAGGATATTACCTAAAAATTTATTTTAAATTTAGAAATTTAAAAATACAATGTGACTAATGAGAACACATATTAACCATTTGCCAATAAATCACGTGTCTTCATTACTTGTCAAATCACTTAACGTGCCACGTAGGACCGATCCCGTTAATTTCAATTTCATATAGAAAATTTGAGATAAAATTAAAATTAATAGAGTTCGGTCATACATAATAATAATATGTTGAGTGATTTAAAAAATAATAGAGACACATGGTTATTGACAATTAATTAACCTATGTTCTCACAAGTTGATGCTAAATATACTATTAGACCGATTCGGCTGAATAACGTGTCTGATAGCTTCGCTTGCTTGCTTTATTCTACATTTTGCTTCGACCTTTTTATCTTTCACTTTTAAAAAGCCCGAGCTAATCAAGTTCCAACCTCAACTTCTTGAAAAAAACAAATCTCATTATCCCTGGCTCCGTCTTCTAATAAGACGTGGAGTTTCAAGCCATTCCAGAGCCTTATATTTTATTTTTGCATTGTGTTTGTTCCTGGTCTATTTTTTCTAAGCTTGATACTTGTATCTTAATTGTTTATTTAGGAGAGGGAATACATAAAGCGGAGCCTCCTTTAGAAGGCAAAACTGGCTCTAAAACAAAGGATTGAAGGTTTTTAATTAGACTGGGATACTCCTTCACCAACGTCCCCTCGTGCCGTAAATTTATAAAGATAAATGTTTATTTACCGAAATTTTGAGAAATATTTTTAAAATTTTGAGAATCTTTTGAATGTTGTAATTTATTGGAGTTTGCGAAAAGTTTAAAATGTATGTATTAAAGGAAACTCCATTCTCCAGTACCGATGGCCCCCTTTGCTCGGGGGAAAATAAAATTGTCAACGATCATTTTTTTTTTCTTAATTTCCATGTGGGTTTTTCATGTCTTTATACTTTTGGTTGAGTAATAATAATAATAATTTTTTGTTTTGTTTTTTTAGATGATAAGGAGAAACTTTTGTAGTAGTTGTAGAACACTTATATAATTAAATTTTGGACTCGTGCAGCGGCCTCTAATTACCATACGTATCGGCTTACCAACTGACAGGTGATGCCCAAATTAATGCCATCCACACCTCATAAACATACATAAAATGATTGTTTATTAGAAGACCAGAAGTTATAGGTTTTGTACTCTAATTCCAATTAAAGACGTAAGCGCTACTTGATAACGCATCCCATTGAAATTTAAGCGGCCATCTCCTAAAATCAAATTTATTTACAGAATGCCGAAAGTGCTGTAACAAACGTTAAAAGAAAGACTTGAGGGAGAAAGAGAAGGGAATAGAATAGTATTACACCAACGAAATAAAATGGAAAAGAATATAACTTTTGGGATTGCGATAGTGGAATAAGAACAAAAGAATTCAGAAAAATGAATAAAGGCAATAAAGGTGATCTTATAGAGAATATATAATTTTGCAGGGTTCAATATGTAAAGAGAAACTCTATAATTTTGTATTATACTCTTTACGAAGCTAAAACACCGTGACCTACTACATTTAATACATATCTCTTTCTTCGGAATGGAATGCGCGCAACCCCACACATTGGATAGGAAGGCATACAAAGTCGATTCCCAAGATGTAATTTTGTCTCTTTTATTTAATGCCATTAATTGTCAAATTGAAAGAAAAAAATAATAATTTTTAGCGATTTTTGTAATTGTTATTTTTTTAGGGAATTTTATTTATTTCCGGACTTCAAGGTCGGGGCCTGAAGTCTGGTTAGGTTCTAAAAGAAACATAAACTGGTGTTTGAAAACGGGTAATCTGGTTTGGCAGGTTTGTAAAATCTTCTGAATTCTGAACCTGATCTGAGTTCCAAATTAGTCAGATGTTCCCAAAGAGCCCCAAGCTTCAAGACTTTACTCAATGGATCAAGAGCTTTTTTAGAGATTTTAGTAAAAATCTAACCATAGGACCAATATGAAAAAATGTACTCCAGGAACGTGTGGATTAATTTAGCCTATTAGTAATGAGTACGGAGAAACTGTCAGAAGTGCCATTGAATTGGTTGGGCACTCTGGGACACTTGCGTCAGTGGTTTTTCATATGAAAGCAACAAGTCAGGCTCCAAATGTGATGGATAGCGACCCCACAATCGGCTGGGGGTTGTAGCCTTGTTGGGTTGCCACTTCTCATTTTTGGTAACACTCCAAAGCCATATCCCAGATGAGTTTCTGTTGCCGTGAAGCCGACAAGTTGAGGTTCGTGGTTCAGTCTGAGGAAGACCTCTCGGGGCACAATTTCTCCGACAAACTTTTAATTTTCTTCTTTTAATATCTCTTGGGAGTTTGTTCAGGGATTTATTTCTGCTTCATGTTATCTAAAATACTATTTATTATTTTCACTCCAGCCCGAATATGCGTTTTTCGTAAGGTATTATTTCCTCACTTGACCACAGTATAGGGATTTGTATTTAATTGGTATTTGTCATTTTATCATCTTTAATACATTAAAATTCAAATTTGAAACAAAAAATTTCACGGGTACACTACCCAACAATTAGGATCCTCCTAACTGGCGTCTTTCCTTAATCATTATCTACCCTAATTGAGTAATAACAAAAATAGAAAAAGAAAAAAGAACACACGTAAATAATGTGGATATGTCTTTGGAGGGTAAAGAGAAGAAAACTAGGGTCGAAAGAAAGATATAACGACCAAGAAATGAGCCCATTTATTATTATCTGGCCTAGCTCTTTCTAGGACAAGCAATTCAATCCAAGTCCAGGAGGGGACGTTAACAAAAAGCAGGAAACAAGATTATAAAGGGCCTAATCTATCACTCGACATGATAACATGAGGCCTTGAATGATATTACACAAAAGCAAACCGTACCTACTACTACCCTACTGTCCGCTTCTCTTCAGTTGCCTCTCAAATCAATGCTCATTCCTGCCCAAGCTTTTTGATAATTCCCTTCCCCTTGCCGACTAGACTTGACGGTTTCGAGTCCGGGATTGTCCTTTCCTCTCCTCGTGGAATCTTCAGGCCTTTTCAGACAACAAAAATAAATGGACAAGAATGATGCATCCGCTCGTCCACTAAATAGGCAGAGGGCAGAAAGAGTTCGAGTTCCAACTTTGCAGCAGAAAATAATCACTTTCATTCCTCTCTATTGGTACAAGTACAGTGGCCGCTTAATCGATAAATTCAGATCAACACTACGGAAAACATTTTCCTCACTTGCCCCTGGATGCCCAAAGAGTAGGTGGCTAACGAGCCACACCTTGCAAAATTTCAAAGGTAAAAAGGTAAACATGCCAGTAAAAATGAGTGTCATCCTGGACATGATTACAATGTTGAAGCTCCATGTAATACAATAAGCTGTTGCTTACAGGTAGTTTCAAGACGCAGGAGCATATTCTTGAATGGCTGTTGCCAGCTTATTTCGATCCTCCTCTGTTTTAGTCCGAATTAAGAAGGTACGTGCCACAACATTATTGCTATTGCCACCATCATTCCCATCAACATCACCCTACAAAAATTCGATAGAAACTGAACACTTGGCAATGCATGAAACAACTTACTACACAACCGCTAGAAGGAACCCTAATTTTCTCTTATTTTTCGGAACAATAAATAGAATTACAGAACAAATTCACAAAGCAGGTTCCAACGTAGGATTGTTTTTGATAAGACCGAAAAGGATTGGTCCTTACAAAAATATTTGATTTATAATGAAGGAATCAACCTATCCAAATGGGGAACAGCCAGGAGATGGGGAAGAACTCCCAACTATGTTTATCCCAATCCTAGATTCCTAGGTGACAAATGCCGCCTAAAGCCTTCTATATCCACTTACTTTCTGCAGGAGAATCAAACTAGAAGGATCTAATAAAGTCTGACAATATATCCTGAGCTCTTCTAAAGCTGCTTTCTAGAAATTATTACCTGTATGACAACCACAGCTAAATGAACTGACCATGAATTTTCCCCCCCTCACGTAATGTTGTTGGGTAAACTCTGATACTCTAAGCCCTACTACCCCTGACATTGGTACCCATTTTTAAATTAACTGAAAATTCAAGTTATTACCGAACTATGGAATATTGCAACAATGGAATTCTTCTGTAAGTTTGTCTTGATACCAGGATATAGCAAAGCATTAAGCAGTAGTTTCCCGACCTACAAGAGGAAAGGTGACAGAAAGTTTAAAGACAATAACTGAAAGTTGCAATTGCTAGAGGAAAAAATCAGCTGACAAGACAATGTCATGGAGTACCTTTTAAAACACAAAGACAACAATAACAATAATCAAACCAAAACAACATAGTTCTGAAGGAGGACAAAATTGTTATATCACAATAGAGAATTATATCTTGTGTATGTTTCACGAGGAGATTTTTGAAAAATCTGAGTTCCTTTTCGCAATAACTTGTGCAAGTTTTAATAATGAAATATATGCTCATTGAATAATGTCAAAAGAAATCACAAGTTTCGTAATCAAAATGCAATGATATTTATAACTTTTTTTTTCTGTATTCCTTCCTTTTTTCAGCCCCTGCTACCCGGGGTTGGGGGGGGGGGTGAGGAAGGGAAATTAAAAAATGATTGGTACATTCCTAACTTTTGGGAAGAAAATTTTCGTTTTAGTTGTCTTCTGTCTCTGTAACAAATGCTTTGTGTCTACGCCTCCAATTTATAAATGAACACTCAGGTCTAAGACCAAAAAGTGGAAAGCTTGTGCTAACCCCCCCCCCCCCCCCCCCCCAATTTCTCCTCCTCTCTCTCCTTTTCAAAAAATGAATCAAAAGACTACCCCTGCGAGCTCTTTCATCTTCAGCTAACATGTAGCTTCTGTACTTTGCTTCTATTCAATCGACACACTATAAGTGTTCACCATTGCGCTCTCACTTCTCAAATCCCATAAGAAAAAACTGACAAATAGAAGAAGTACTTTTTCATTAAAATGGTTTGTGCCAAATCTAATATTTAAAACAAGATACTGTAAGCAAACATACATCATTTCTAACAATAATTGTTGGCTTGGATTCTCTTGTACTCTTGTCAACACCCTCTTTGCATTTAATGGAAAGTTGCCCCATGCCTTTTTCTTTCCATGCATCTTTATCCGCTCCGTCACTTGACTGGAAAATAGTCAAAAGTTAGTTGGCACTAGGCAGATAACTAATTAAGGTCTAGACAGACACCATATCATAAGATAAGTTGGCACTATGCAGATAACAAACTATCAAACTCATCTACATTTAAACAGAATGCAATCCAGCAACTGAAACACATTACTGTTTATGATTGATTTGCCCCCATCACCATAACTTTCTTTTCTGTCAGCAGCATTATCAAACTGATACGTGAGTGGATGTGGATAATATTTCCAACTCATTTAAATCACTAAATCCAGTTTAAGGAGACAGATAAGGATTTGACCAGTATAACACCCTGTTGACTAAGGGAGAGTATAATTCATGGTCGCCTCAACATGAGCCCCATATAAGATTTCGGACAAGCTGCCAGGCCGCTCTCACACAAGTTACAGCTTGTTCCATGCAACAAACATGTGTACTCATGCATAAATTGTATATTTACAAAGCAAGTAAGATACTGTTGGCACATAAGCAAGCTTGTGAAGACAGGTAAGCGTTGATAGACATGGTAGACTTCTAGATCATGACAAATACACTTGCGACGACTGCATATGAAATGCTCTTTTTCTAAAAGCTGAGTCAGTCCACCCTTTGACTCCACTGTGAAGTTCATGAACCTCGTTAAGGAATCAAAGTCATGAATCTTTACTGTTACAGACTCTGCATTAGTCCAAGAACCATAGATCCAAATAGACATATCAACGTCAATTAATGGCATGAATATGCATATACTTCTAGCCTAACATTCAAAAGCAAGCTTCCATGCGTATGAAGCATGCACTATCTTGTTGCACAACTACTACTAGGGGAACTTAAAACAACGTGCATTGAGGTCTGCAGCCAAAAAAATAAAACCACCTCAAATTACCAATTTGCACAAATTCAAATGGTAAGATCTATTTTTAGATAAGATTAGCATGCGGAAAGGAGATGGAAAACATATATAAGAAGGATGTTGCTTTTCTTAAATAAAAATATGAGTGAACAGCTTAGGACATTGTAAAACAAAGAAATCTACAGACGCTGTCTCAACTAGATGCTATCATACAATCTTTTACAACTGAAGCCAATGGACTTTAGACCAAGTGACATTGCCTCCCCCCATAAGTGAGAGACAGAGGATGAGGTCACTGATCAAACCCCGTGTGGGCATGCAACTTGTGTTTTCACCTAGCAGGCCAAAGTGTTCCACAACTGAATACCTTCACATAAAGCTTGCACTTGACTTCATGAACTACAACTATACCCTTCTCTTCAGTCTTCTTTACGGATGGGCTGCTAGGCTGCTCCAATTCATTTTCTAAAGAAAGAAGAAAATAATTGTGTACATCAGCAAAAGAGAAAGAAGTCAATGAAGTAAATTTTCTCAAAACAATCCACACCATCACATTGAAAGTTTACATAGGAAAATGAGTAGGGGACTATGAAAAACTCTACGCAGTCTACATGGTTGGACCATGAAAGTGAACCGTCATAAGGTCGCAAATGAAAGAACCAACAAAAATACAATACTATTATAGAAAACCACATTCGTAAAGGAACTTCTGCTTAAAAGAACATAAGAGTTGAACTAATCATGGTACTTGATTCCTTTAGTTTCAAAGACAGAACAAATCATCCTCTCACACTAACAAAGAAAATCTGAACACAGAAGACTTGGTGCTTTATGTATGGACTTCCAAATTGCACCAGGAAAAGAAAACCCAATAGAGTATTAATTCCTATTCTGTAAGCTGTAAATTTAAAAGATTACAGGAATAACAGCCTATGGTTTCTATCAACTGACCAAGCAATAAGATGAATTAACTATTACCCATCACTGGTTCCACTGACCTCAAAGCAACTAGAATTTTAAATAGTAATTGAGCAATTTCTTTTTTTCTTGATCTTTCCAATATTCTGCTTATTCTCCATTCATAATCAGAGCTTGTTCTACATGCTCTAAAGATGCATCAAGCCTCCAATTCCCTCCAAGATTCTAAATTGATGCAGCTATTAAGAGCTAAGAAACGGAAGTTACAAAATCAACAAAAGAGACACCGTTAAAAGATTCAATTGCAAACAAAATTTCCCACCTTATCAAAAGACCAATACACATTTTTAGATCCCCTTCAAATAAGCATTTTAACATCTCAATGGGAAAATCCATCTATCAATGTAATCACATAACAAGATGAACTGAAATAATACATATAAGATTGAAACAAAAAATTGATTCAAAGAAGCAGGTAGCAGTATAAATAAATGAGTAAAAAACGCATGAAAACATCATGCTTGATCATTATGCTTAATGATGTATGGTAAACATGATCTTTAAAGATTACTCTCTGCATCCCATATATTGTCCGCCATTTCTACTTGGAATCTCCCATAATAGTGTCCATTAATAACTTTCCAAACTTACCATTTTACTTTACCCAAAAAAGCCCATGCCCATTTTCACTTGCATTAACCAAGTTCAAATTCAGGACGAAGGGTTTAGAAACTTCTACCGATTTTATCCATAAAATGTACAAAATAATATGCCAGTCCATAAAAAATGAACAAAGGTAGTGCTGGAACTTAAATTTAAAAGAAAAGTAAAAATTAGAATGCCTCACCACCATCTGCATCATCTGAAGCATCACATTTTGCAGGAATGGGACTTTGTGTAACACTGACTGAACTTTGAATCCCTGAAAAGAAAAGGTCAGATGTCAAATTCACTTCAACCTCCTCAAGTGACACGTCGGCTCTGGATTAAAAGGAAACAGCTGATAAAAATAATTATGGAAGTCAGTTGGTATTTAGAAGCATTTATCTAAGTTCTACTTGCTAATTCACCCAAAGAAATTGTTTATATTCTTCATCTAATTATCGACATGTCCATTACTACAGAGGTACTCGGTCTGAGGAACTCTTTTTGAAGATCTACTGACTAAGGACCATCAAAGGGAGACATGAGGTAGGTATATAATATGTTACAGGTTCCATGAAATTCCCAATTCCATGCTCATACAATCTGCTTCACCATAACAGTACCTTCTAGAACTTATATAGAATTTTAACATTTACCATTCAACTAGATTTTTTATTGCTTGACCCTGTTCCAGTTATCATTTAGGAGTGAAGTGCATTAAAGCACCAAATTGAAGTTTAGCATCATAAAGCTGCAAATATGCATGTTGATTCCATCAGAGATCAGAAATACATCTGTTAAACTCAATAACATATTACCCCCAAAAAATATGGGCTTTTGAATGTCTGAAAAAACTCCAGAGCTAAATGGATTCGCAAAGCTTGCAGCTGTTCCCGCTGGAGTAAACCCAAGGGTCTGAGTGTTTGAGAATACTCCAAAATTTGGTGAAGTTGCAAAGACTGTGTTTGTGCTTGCTGGAGTAGATCCAGCAATTTGACTGTTTGAAAATGCTCCAGAGCTCAATGAATTTGAGAATGTTGTGGTTGTGGTTGCTGGAGTAGATCCTGAGGTTTGACTATTTGAAAATACTCCAGAACTCAAAGGATTTGAAAAAGTTGTGGTTGTGTCAGCTGGAAGGGTTTGACTGTTTGAAAACATTCCAGACCTTGATGAAGTTTCAAATTGTGTTCCTTTGGTCACTGAAGTAAGCCCCGAGGTTTGACTGCTGGAGAATGTTCCAGAACTCCAAGATGTTGGAAAGCTTGTAGTTGTACCTAATGGAGCAAACACAGTTTTCTCATGAGATAACTTTACTCCATTAGTCTTGGTTTCAGACACCATTTTACTTCCAATGGTTTGAGATTCAACAGCAGATGAGCTACCCCCTTTCACTGCGTTTGCTTTGAGCCACTTAACAACATCACTGAACTTTTCCTGCAGAAAGAGAATTGAGAAGAATTTTCTTTCTTAGGTTGCAAACATTACAACCAAATCTAAAATGCTCACCAAACACCCACTGAAAAGGGAAAAAAATTATGTATCCCATTATCCCCAGAATATTTCTTTCCTGTGCACAGTGGTGCAATTGAAAGGAGACTGTAAAAGGATTCTAATTCTAGCCCAACTACTCAAGTTCAAGAACCAAATCATGTATGAGATAAACATGGGTTTCAATCTCTTCATCTGAACTTTCCCTATAAAAAGTAAAAAATAGACAACGCCTCAGGGCTACTTTTGAAATGTTCATAGTCTAAATTTAAATAAACTGCCCCCAGTGTACTATATTACATGTTCAATCTTGTCATAGTAGGGGTGCATATCCTAAGCAACCGAGTTGATACAAAGAAAATGATGGAACAACCCGAGTCTGTGAAAAAGAAGGGGTATACCTGTCTTCAAATAAAATTATATGCATGCATTAGAACGAATAAAAGCCATTCAAAGGTTTAGTCAACAAAGCCACTGCCATTAACAAAAATTATTGAGTTTCTATAAATATGTGAAACATGCATCCATGGACTGTCTTCAACAATCAAATGGACCAAAAGATATCATGAAAAGAAACGACAAATCACCTTCCAAACAAATTAAAATTCAATATTCATTTGTAATTACCATAATGTTTGAAGTATGAGCTAGGTAGTCCCGGACACCATCATCCCAAAGCTCATCAGGGTGGTTCTTCAATTGTCCTTGCACCCAACTGTCCACAATAAACCAATCCAGCCTTAGGGGTAGGAAAAATATGAATCGATTTCAGGGTAAACACGATCAAGAAAAAATGAGCTGAATATTTACAACAACAAGAATTACCAAAAACTCAGAGAAACGACAGAACATCAAACCATTACAGAAACTTTACAAAATACGAAGGCAAAAAAAGGAAGTAATACAGAAGATGTGAAGGATGTATACTCTTAATGTTGTAGTGCATAATCAAAGTTGCAGAGCAACCACATGCAACATGATGAATGACATCGTCAAACTAGAGAAAAAAGAAAAGAAAAGGAGACTGATGTAAGAATGGTGGACCTTGCAAATTGGGTATTGAGAGCTCTCACATGCTGCCAGGATGAGATAGCCTGTTGCATGTCCAACGGAGCAGTTTCTGTCAACTGCTGAGGTGGTTCTGCCCCATGAACATCAAAGGTAGATCCTGCCATTACTCTTTTATTACGGAACTGCAGCACATTAATATAAAGAAACTATAATAAGCCTCCAAACAGTCCCTCGAACAAAAAAAAAACAATTTGTACATACAAATAAGTCAGACTAAAACAAACAAATCCACAAGGGAAAAAATAATAATCATAGCAATAATAATAACAATACACTTTTTCCCTCTTCTGTTTATGGAAGATCTAACAATACAAAAAAGGCACATTTCAAAACACAATGTATATTGCCATTGTAGTTTTTAGGAAAATATCAGCTTCGTCATCCTCTTAACACCAAAGTTATCATCATGGACAGCATGAAGTGGAAGGGCATGGTCGATGTACAGGTTTTCAGGTTGTTCTATCATGTGATTCAAAAGCTATACACAATCAGCATACGAGAACACATCAGAATTTCTAAAATCTGCTGCTAAAACCAATTTCTCGTATCCACTAAACGTTCTGTACAACACATCAGAACTTCTAAAATCCAATTTCAAGTAAACGAAAAATGAACCACTTCTTTGAGGTCGGGATTGATTGTAGCTCAAGCACTTTAACTTCATAATGTTAATCTTCATCTCTCTTCTTCTCTCAGTGTCTGAGTCTTGCTCAATACACCCCCCCCCCCAAAAAAAAAGTAGCACACTGGAGTTAATATTCTACATTTGAGCCCAAAATTTACTAACGTAAATTCATCAAATATATTAACATTTCAGATGCTCCCACAACTATAAATAAACCCAATTACCCCTACTTCAAAGCATGAAGAGGATAGAGATTCTTCTAAAAATTCTGCCCAACCTTCATTTCTAAGCTATCTACGAAATGCTCTACTTGTTCGCTAACAAAAAAAACATAAAAATCAAAACACTTGAAGTGTTAACGTTTGATAGGGTTCGATTATTTACTCGTCACTAAACCAATTCAAACCTGATAATTTGGATCACCTACCCAGAGATTTTTATACTAACCTACACCAATAACTTGATAAAAAAGGAAAAACTCAAAACTTAAGAAATGTTACCCCAGTAATCAAATTAGGTGTTTCTAGAGTAAGGAACCAGGGGAGAAGGAAAAAGAAAAGTACGGATACTCACGGCCGTGTCGTTCGTGTCCGGATATGAGTCGGATATGCCGAAACGTTTCGTTCCTTTCATGGTTGTCAATAAGGTTCTTCGAAAAGCGAAAATGAAAAAAAAGAAGATTTTTTAGGGTTTCTTTTCGAGAATTTCTGCTTTTCGTTTCTGAACAGTCCAGTGTTAAAAGGGAAGAGGCTTTTTTTTTCGTATTTTTCATTTCGTTGTTCTGAGTTGGGGGATTTGACCCGTCCGATCAGGTGGGGAACGAAACTTTCAATTTGGAACGTTGGATGGAGTGTTGTCAGGCGGGTCGACTTTGACAGGTCCACATGGACCACGTGCTGTTAGAGTTGTATCATTTTGGGTGCCCATTGCTGTTGGGCCCACCACTGTTACCAAAATCATCAATGTGGGCCATTTTCCGGAAAGGACCCGGGTTGGGCCGACAACCAAAATGAGCAATCCTCTTGCTCAAACGATTGCAGTTTGGAATCTTGGGTCATGTTCGTTTTGTAAATTTTCGGAGGATTAGCATCCGAATTCGTTCATGTTTGGCGAGTTTCAGTTGCATTTTAGGATTCGGCATAAAATATTCCACAAATGCCCTGAAAAAGTTGATGTTTAATGACTAAAAGCTCCTCCAACAAAACCTAAAGTACAGAAAACGTTAAGGGCAAAATGGGATTATGACCCTACTCCTGCATCCGGACTGCAGCAAAGATGTTGTGTCCCCTGCGCCAGTGCTGCTTATTCCCTGCGCGCTTTGAATCGTCGAACAAAATGGCCCTTGTCTTCACAAAAGCAATTGTGACTTTATCTCACTTTTGTCGTTTTGTGATTTTATAGTTTTTTTGTTAAATATCTTTAAAATATTCAAATTTTAATAAAAATAATTAATAAATTCGAAAAAAAATAAAAACAATTTGAAACATCATCATTATTTTTTTACACATCATCAATGTCTACACAAACATCAATACAACTTTGACAACACCTAAAAATTCACAAAAGTATTCAACACGAACATCACCTTGGATAGGTACGAAAGCCAGAGTTTGTCAAAAAAACGACAGTTGTGACTGTCAAACAGTTAAAAACGACAACCATCACTACGAATAGGTTACAACTGGCGGGCACTAGAAAATGAAGAATGCCCTTTCGATTGTAAGCCGACTCCGAAGTCAGTCTGGGCCTACGCAAACTCATAATTATTTAGCCGTGATAGGAAAGATTCTCTCCATCTTTCTTTGTCAATATTCATGATTTTGAAGGTTTTGTTCATCGTGGTTGAAGAAAAAATTCAGCCAATTAAATAAATCAATTTTCGTAACATTTCCAGTGGGAAATTAATTATTTTCACCAGATAAATTTACATCACAAATTGCTAACATTCCTCACTCCTCTCTCTTCTCTGTGCCTTTTGTGCCAACCCAACTCAACAAATGAGCAGAAAAGGGGAAAAAGTGAAGGGTAAACAACTAGTTTGATCTTCAGACTAATGGCCTTTTCTCTTCCTCTACAACATCTGCATTCTCCACCAGACTCCTATCTACTTCAATGGTCGATGCCACTGCACTTTTACGTGGCTGCTGTTTGTTTACGGGCAACATCTTCAGAATGATTCCCATGGCTATGAGCAACAGTCCTGTTGCATGCTGCTCAGTTAAGGGCTTTGTAAATATCATGTATGATAGCAGCAGAGTTACGGCCTTTCTAGCAGTTGTTACCTGCACGCCAGCATCAATCCATACCCCAATAGTTAATTCCAGGGAAAGAGCGCCTATTAGATTCTACAGTCTATGAAAACCTGATACGTCCTCAGTACAGTAAACAACACAGACAGTCATCCAGATCCCACAAAAACGCACAACATGCATAGCTCAAGTCCTGCTCTTAAGGATGAAAACATGGAATATCTGTTGAAACGCAGTCTGGAAGAGAAATATATATTTACCATGGCAGTGGTGGCAGCCCCAAAAATGGCAATGAGAGATAAAACAGACACTTGCCCGATGTATGTGGCCATGGCTTCAAAAACTAACACTCCATACACGTAAGGATGCTGCAATTCATTCACAAGCCATTACTTCAAAAAGCCAAAAAAAACCAAAAAACAAAGGAGACTGAGGAAACAGAAAAAGGCCGCAACTGATCGGGTTATTAAAATATGAGCAGAAAAGAAGAATATTGGGAGCTAACAATCAGAGATCAAAGCCTAATCAATTCCTGATCTTAAATTACAAGATACCCCCATTGACTTAGCTGTGAGGTTCGGTATTCAATAAACTGAACAGCTACCTACTTGCTGATTTGTCCAAGAAAAATCTCTTTTCAAGTGGACAGAGGGCACGTTTATGCATGACTTTAGACTCCAAAAGCATCCCAATTGTTCCTTGAGATTAGAAAGGGAAAATAATAAGAGATAAAGTACGCATTTTCTTACTTCTGAGCAAGAATTCCAAGCCCTAACTAGCTCTCCTGTTAGGATCATGGGTGGAACCAAGAAAGGCAACCCAACAACTGTTGAACAGAATAGCATCTCCTTCTGTCAGTCGGAAAAAAAACACTCCTAAGTAAAAACAACAATAATTGTTCTTCTTTTGAATCACCATTTATAATCACCATTTATTTTCGCATTCATAAACCCAAGGTTCAATGACTCACCTGTGTGGTATCAGGATTCATGGTAAAAATTGCTTCTTGAAAATTTCCCAGAAATGCATCCATGACTAGAGCACCCATTATCATGACAACACCAATCATGCTAAAATTAGGAGATGTATTGGCATCTGCTAAGGTGAAAAGGATCAGGCCAATTACTAGAAGCATAGCAGAGATGTATTCATGAACTGGATATTTCCTTCTCAACCCAGGAATGAAGGCACCCATTATCATAACAGGAAGGACCTGAATTCTCACAAGAAAAACACATGGGAACCTAGATTAGACAAACATATCCAAATTGTACCTCAATGATCAATCAAACAACATTCAATACTTTAAAAATATCAAAACTTCATCATTCTGATTTTCAAGGAATTATAGCAAAAACGAAGTTGATCAACAACAAATCCAAAAGCAAATAGCGGTCAGCGTCAGCTTACAGAAGATAAAGATTAAACACGCATATGTCTTTTCTTTTACCTTCGTGGATTTGAACATGATCTGCGCCGGGTAGTTTAGAAATGCCAAAGAACCCTTTGTTAACCCATGAGAACCCATAAGAACAGCAGAGAGTTTCACATATGTCCTCCAAGGGTTCACCATCTGCTTGGGGGTGAATCCTTGTAAGTATATGAGTATGAGGTAGACAAATCCTTGCACAAAGGTGAAATACCAACCGTAGCTGCAAACTGAGACAGTAAGTAACATACATAGTGATAGAATTGGCACGATGATCAAATTGAAGTAGAGCACAAACTGAAATTTGCAGCGATAGTAAACCGGATTACCTGAATTGGAGCCGACTATACACAAGTTCCTGGGATCAACCGAAATAGCATGTCAATGCTCAGACAAGAAAGAAAATAGAAAATGCAAAATATCCGCTATTTACCCTCTCCACAAAATTTGTGTCACAAAAATGAATTTGAGAAATTAAGCAGAAATCTAAAGTACAGAAGCCTTGTATCTCTGTTTGGTTGCAGAGTAAAAGAAAGGAGTAGATATTTTTTATTTTTTAGTCCGCATCATTTCGAATCCAAGCATTCAAAAACCACTAAACCACCACTCGCATACACAGATTATTATCCATTAAAATCCAAAACAACATGAAAAAAATATATTTTTTCTTTTCCCACATATTCCCAGCAACCAGAGGGTCCAAAAACTATCAAACACGAGCAAGACAAAATACCCATCAAGGAAACCTACCAATTACGAAAACGAGAAATACCCATCAAAATCAAATCCTGAGGACCACACATCCACGCAAAATCAAAGCGAAAAACAAAATTTTTTGAGACAAAATGAAAGATTTTTCACCCCCAAATAAGTCAACTAAGAAGAACGAACCTCGCAAATGCCATTAACGAGATAGCCAAAGAAGAACCCAGAGGAGCAAATGAGGAATTGGTGCCACATAGGCCGATCGGAGAGGGAAATCCCAAATAGGGACCTGGCTTGCTCTTCGTTCTTCATGTCTGTCCTCCTCGAACGCCGACAGCCAATCCTTTCCACTAACGGAGGCGAACGTTGAAATAAGCGAAACCAATAGAGGCCGAGCGGAATTGCTTATATCAGCTGCATGACGCTTTATATGAAAAATAACCCCAAGAAACCAAAAAAGGAGCTTGTTTATTGCATCTAGAAGAAAAGTATCGGACGAGGAATCGAACCTTTTCGGGTAGTCCCTGACCCCTGTCCCTCTACAAATTGAGAGAAAAAGCCAAAGAGGGGGAGAGTGAGGTCTTTGGAAATTTCATAGCCGGCTATAATCATTGCCAATGCTAAATTCATGTTCGGCTGTAGATTTATAAATTGAATTCGAATCCTACGAATTTTGCCAAAACGAACATGACCTTGAAAGCGGAGGAGGTTCACGATTAACACGCCAAGTTGCCAACAGTCCACATGGAGGTATACCACGAGGATGAATTTTTCCACTTCAATAGATTTAATACTCTGCGGCTTTGAGTTTGGTTAAGTTTAGGATCCCACTAAAGTCGGGATCCTCCGGGACTCGCTGCCATCTGGACTTCTTTCTTTACACACACGAACTCAAAATCATCAAAAGTCTCTGATAATTAGCAAAAAAAAAAAAAATTGTTCAGTCCCTGTAGATATGACGATGCCCATTGGATTGCCCAGAATGGAATTTTGTATTGTTTGAGTTAGTAAGAATCATCTCCTTGAAACTCTTGGTACAAAGTTGTAAATTTGTTCCTCGTGCAGTTCTAAGTCTAGTTTGGGTGCTGGTAAGTTTCTTGTCTTTCACAATTATCTCCTTTGCTTCTTCTTTTTAATCACCCATTTTTGTTGAAGGAGAACTCTTGTTACGGTTTAGTTTTATTTGATTTTATACATTTTGAGTCTCCGGGAAATGTAATACTTCACTCCCCTTCAATTCATTTTCGGCCTTTCTCACCTGAATTCGATTAGATCATCTAAAAAAATCCACAAGATTATTCAAAATTATAAATAGTTGCAAGTACTTGAGTTTTTTTTTTCAAATTTACTTGGAAAATCAACTCGACTTGTGTACTGAATTTAAATGGACTTAACCCAATTAAAAAACAAACCAATCATATCAAACAGAATACAACAACAATGTCAACAAATTGATCTAAATATTCGAATTTACTTTATAATTCAAAATATAAATATTTCTTTCTTTCTAATCACAAGGAAAATCTCAGAGCTACATTTGCTAGTTAGAATAGATCAGATAAATAGACAATTTTTTAATAGCTAGAATTATTAATATCATTATAATTATTATTAAATAACTCGAGAAATATTGTGCACAGGTAAACTCTAAAAAAAAGAAGATAAATCTTCAAAAGCTTCAACATATAAGAGCATTCCTAATAGGCTCTCTATTCTAACATTTTGGTTAGAATAGAGAGTCAATTTAACTAAAAAACTTAAAAACACCCTTTATCAGCTTCTCTATTTTAACAAATTTTAACAAAAAAATTGAAGAAGTGAGTAGTGGCTTCTCTATTTTAACTAAAAAGTTACTATTCACTTCACCATTTTAAAATATTAATATATATCTTCTTTTGTTCTTTTTCTTCTTCTTTTTTCTTCTTTTTTCTTTTTTTATTTTTAGAAAATTATTGTTCACCTCATCATCTTAAAATTTTAAAAATTCCAACCGTTAGTGTAACGACCCAAGGACAAGCACTAGCCGCATTTGTGCTTTGACTTCAAATGGACTAGTGGTTGCTTTGAAGTCCCTTGGATCATTATAAAGCTCAGTTCAACCTAGTAAGGTCTCAATGTGAGACTTGACCCTTATAGAACTCATCTCCCATTCATTCTCTTCTCCCACTCTATGTGGGATTCGGGGTATCACAGTTAGTAAAATAAAAAATTTAAAAATCGATCCTTTAAGATAAGAAAAATATTCAAAAATATGACTGTTACGATAAAATGAATATTCAAAAATATAAATGTTAGAGAAATAATAAAGAAATCTTTGAAAAATAATATTTAAATAGAATAGTAAAAATAGATGATTAAAATAGAGAAGCTGTTCAGAATATTTTTTAAAATTTGATAGTTAAAATAGAGAAATATGTTTTTTGGTTAAGGACATATTTGTTTGCAAAAGTTTTATAAAGCTTCAATAGGATTCAATAAAATTTACAAATTAAACATCTAAAATCTCAAAAACTCTTACACAACAATCAAAATCTTTTATACAATCTCTAACAACTTTTCACATAAACACCAATATGTTTTTAAAAAAAATTATGACAAATATTCTATTCCCATATTTTTTTCACTTAACTTCAATATTTTTTAATTAAACAATTACATCAAATTATCTCTCTATATATTTTTACAAACTCTAATAAAAATTAAATATTTTTAAAACTTTTCACTAAATTTCCTAAAAAAAATCTATAAAACTCCGATATATATAAACATTCAGAATTCTATTAAAATATTATGATTATTATAATATTTTACAAAACTAACCTTCCCTGAGTCGATTCTCATGTGGGGGTAATTTTTGCCACTTAAATATATCATGAGATTTGCACGTCGACCAATTCTCGACTTCGTTTGATCGAGACAGCTTCCGAATAAAATTGCAGTCAAACAGCGGTTTGGTGTAATATATTATCTTTGCATTAAAAAAATATACAACTTCAGTTTCGTTGACTACGATCAGAGCTATAAAATGGAGCTTCGGACTCCTTCTCTTCACCCACGACGTGTCGACAACGACGGTATGAAGCGGGCCCCCATAGTGGGATTCGCGGAACTGGGAAAATGCTATGTCCAAATTCCAAGCCATTTTCATTATCATTGACTATAAGCCAAGGGACGTTGAATGCACGGCTCCTTGGGATTGCAAAGTGATGACATTTCCCCTCTTGGTTATTTTCATTCTCTAATCCCAATTTCCAGGAAAAAGCACCGCGAGAAAACATAACTGAAGCATGTTCATGGTATTACTTAAGAGTCCGTTTGTTTGTCCGTACAAATAATTTTGTAAAATTTTTTACTTGTTTTTTAGTATTTGGAGGACAACCCTCTTATTTTTCACCTTTCAGAAAAAAAACAAGCTAAATTCAAAATTTTTCATAAACAACCCTAAGATCACATGGGACAAAACCCTCTTATAACATGGGACAAATATCGGTGAGTGTTTATAGATGGTTGGGCTCTGTGATGTTGAGCCTCTAAAGTCCAACACTCAGGTGATCAAGAACTTCATTATTATACGATACCCACCTGAGGTATGTTTGGGCCTGGACCTATCGGAAGTAGGATTTCCGATCGGAAGATGCGAAAACGTGCATAACCATGGCAGTGGGAACTAGAAGAATATTTATTTCGACGATAGGAGAGTCGGGGAAAAAGGAGAATCGCACTTAATTATTCGCTAGTAATCTGAAAATGTTCACCATCTTACACCCTAGGAAAAAGAGAAGAAAAGAATGAGAATTAGTCGGAAGTGCCTGCCTGCCCTGGCCTCAGGGCTCTAGCTAGCTTAATTAAAAAGTCATTAATTATAGCCAGTCCCTTGCCAAAACACTCATCCGTGATCTATGACGATAAGAGGTCAAGAAATAGCTCGTCAAGCAAAGAAATACAAACCTCATCCTCAATGTCCAATGCCACCACTTCTTCTTCTTCAACCAATATCCTCCACTGCCCACCTTTCTCTATGTTCCTAAGATACGCATTTCTCCCATCCTGCACCTCCCATCCCAGCAACATTTCTTGGGGGTTCCCACTAAGCCAATCTTCTGCCACTTTCAGTGCTTCATGCTCAAATACATTACAACCACTTATTTTCCTCGCATAATTTGCATTGGCTTCTTCAATTGTCTCCCGAAAGAAATCTAACAGCACGTTGCCTCTCTTGAGTTTAGCATCATATAAGGAGCTATTGTTCTTAATGAGTCCAAGCATTAATTCTTGAGCCTTTCGTTCTGTTGGGTTTTCCTCTTTATTGTCGAACGCGACGTTCTCCTGGGAGGAAGTTGAGCAAGCTGGCTGCATGGCGGATTGAGAAGCTTCATGGTTCAGCTCGGACAGTGCAATCCGTTTTTCCAAGTCCACTGGTTCAAGTTTGAGTGTCTCGCTCAACCGCCGGTTCTTATGCATAAGCTTTTGCTTCGTGCAGCCTGTCCATTTATGTTTCACAACTCATGAGAGTCCAGAAGAAATATCCATCTCAAACAAATTAACAATCTCACTGAGAGCTTACTAGCTTTTTTTTTTTGCATAAGCTAAACCTACAGAACTACATTAATGAAACAAAGTTATGTTACAGTCTTACAGAAGCTCATACTGTCTGGTAAAGATAAATTCATAGCATGGCAGCCCTCTGAGAGAAGTACAAACGCAGCATGCAAATAACTAAACCAATTGGAATTAAGAGAATGAACTGATTGTTTTGGAATTTCCCTGGCTCATGATGTGCTAGCTGACAAACCTCTAGTGGTAAGAACAATTTCTTTTTTGTAAATTTTGTATTTTCTAGTCCTACTTCTGTCGAACAAGGAAAAAGGGGAGAGCTGATACCTTCCATAAGGGCAAGATTCCTCTGGAATAGAGAGCTAGCCTCTTCATCATCTTCAAACGGACAATCCAGCACAGACACTGGACTGAATTGTTCCTTTTCCTCCTCGTTTGGCCACTCCTGTTATCAATTGAATCAAAAGATCCTCTTAAAAACCATTTTGAGAGTCACCATTATCACAAGAGATGAAACCAACACGATGATATATATATAAAAGTTGCAGCAGTTATTATTGAAAATATTAGAAGCTTCCTGACATGCCTATTCAATGTTATTGTTTCTGCCCTACTAGACACCACAAGACACCCAGTACATCTTTAGAGTATTCGTAAAAGATTACCAGGTTCTCACCGGAATCCATCCTTATTGGAACAAAAATGGGTCTCCTTTCAGCAGGCGATCAGCAAAATCCTGGGTATGAGAATTCGTGCTGAAATAACTTCCTCCTTTAACCCTTAAAAGTGGGAAGTATCATGTTCCTAAAAAAAATTCAGCTTCCCATATCTTTTAAACTAGAGCTGTTATAAGCCTATCATGAATTGGGCTGTATAAGCATTTGTAACATTTATTTCTCTCTCTCTCTCTCTCTTTTTGTGCTTCTGTAAAAGATAATCCTTGCTTGTATTATGTACGGAACTAGCAATCTTTTGTATCTGACCCCGGAATCCGAATTGAAAGTTTCTAGATCCGTCCTGAAAATGTGCGGTCAATCCAAGGAAGTCTTAATTTTTGCTAACAGATTTCTTAAAAAAAACTCCTAGAATACACCTTTGACCGAAAAGAAGTTGCTAAGAGCAGTAAATCCCGAGACAGGCTGAGTTGGCCCAGTCAACCTAACTTCCAGACAAAGAATATGACACCTGTCCAATAAATACATTTAATATATATTCCTCCAATCTCAGGTAACCTAATTTTTTTAAATAGTTAATTATGCCGACTTCAACAGAGATCATTAAGTAAAAGTGGCAGTTAAATAGTCCCCAAAACAGCAATCCCACCAAAAAGCCCCATTACCGGTATTTTCTAGTCCACGCAACCGAACTACTCTTTTGGCCACCGACGGATAAGATAAGAAGTGGCAGTACATCTCCTAAAAGTCGCATTATTCCAGAACTACCACACCAAAAACCATCTACTACTTTTAAATAACTATGAACGGGGACTTTATGGTAAATCGTCCGGATGATTCAATAAGAAAGAGGAATGATCCAGTAGACTTTGTAGTATGAAGCTAAACAATCAAGTGAGTTTTATCACCGTGGATCTCGCTAATAGACAACACGTAGCGGGATCGTAGGCCTCGAGAGAATCAACCGTATTTAATTTCATGGATCTTTAGTTGTACTCTATCCTCTTTCCAAGATATACCCCACACGTGAAAGTCATGCAATACAACCCCCCACCACCAGCTGGCAGCCCGGCAGCTGCATAGTTCCCGCTGATCAACAATTTTCAAAATCCCCAACACATCCCTTCCCTACTTCCACTCCGATAATTCTAATTCCGTGGGGACATCGCAAAATTGTGTTAAACTAACCAACATACATAGATAAAAAAACAGCTCTCACCTTTGCGTTAGCCCCATTGTAGGTGGCGGTGGTTGCTCCTAAGCAGGAATCCTCACCGACTGTTTCGTCCACTCTGTTGTTGACCTTCCTCATCGGTAAATCAGATTTATCCTCCACGACGTTGTTTTCACCTGAACTCTCGGATTTACTGCCTGAAGACTGTAAAATCACCGAGGAAAATTCGCTCTCAGCCCAGCTGATACTGGGGGTACTCGTTGAGACGCCGCCAGCGGCTATCGTGGTGGAGAAATGGTGGGCACCCTGATCGGACGGTCTATCCTGTTCGCTGAGAATATCACGGAACAATCTCCACCGTCCGTTTTCACTCTCTTCCTTGTGAGAAGCTTTCCTGCAGAAGCTCCTTTTGAAGAACAGCTTCCGCGAAAGGCTTGTAGCTAGAAGCCCTTTCCTGCTACCTCCGTTTCTTACGGACAGCGACGGAGACTTACCGGAGTGAAACGGCAGTTGCTTCTTGACGGCGTTAATCACGGCCGCCGAAGCTCTTTGCAGGGCGGAAATGGTTGTAGAAGCCGCCACCTTTGAACGGCTTCGACTGAGATCGACCTCCAGGAGGAACCTGACACTGGTGCAGCATTGCCGCCGCGGAAATGATTTGAAACCGTGGGACGAACAGGAGCTGAGGAAATCGTCCCTAAGATAGTCTTTCAACATCAACGGCCTCTGTTGAATGAGAGCTGGTTTCCTCTGATTCTGATCATCGGAGGGAGGAATCGAAGGCATTGTAATTTAAACAGATCAATAGAAAAATCTCTAAGCTATAACGTAGTTAAAGGGTTTAAATCGTAAGGGAGAGAGGGAGAGAGAATTTCGGAGACTGCAGCGAGACAAATACGGAGAATTAAAGCAGTAATATGTAGAGTCGTAGACCGGAAATGCAGTATGGTTATGAGTAAGGAAGAAACAAAGGTTCCATAAATTCACCTTCTGAGAGAGCTCAGTGGCTTTTACAGTAACTCAGGGGGAGAGAGAGAGGTCAGGGGAAATTGCTGTTAAAGGGAAGGCATGATTAATAGAGGAGAGAGGAGACAAAGAGAAAGCGAGAGGTTGGTTCTGGCCTCTGGAGGTGAAGATCTCAAGGTGATGGGCAGATTGTCCATTGGGTACGTATAAGAAGGTAGAGAGAGAGAGAGAGAGAGAGAGAGAGAATTAAGCAGTTGGCAGAGAGGTAGAAGAAGCCGCAGCAAAAGAAGCAGCAGCTAGAACGCTTCTTCGTTGGTGAATTTTGAATCTTTTTAAGTTGGGTTATTTTAATATATTTATTTTGAACTTCACTGGCTAAGAGTAATGATTTACACGTAAAATTTATTGCAATATGGTTTTTGGGGGTTTGGACTGGTGTAAGACCATAGATGGCCTTTCCACAATCTCATGAATATAAATATGAATATGATACTCTATCTTCCATGCAGACTGCCCGCTCTTGGTGCACTTGGTCACCTGTGCATGTCCTTTTATGTTACAAATGCATCTGGTACTGTTATGACAGGAATAAAAAAAAAGAAGAAGAAGAAGAAGATCACAGGGAGCCTGACGACCTAACTGGCCAACTTGAATCGTGTTAGCTCAATATTAGTACGTACTCTAGAAATTCTGTGAGCATTAGATTTGTTGCTTTACCAAATCAAAATTATAGTGACTAATGAGTAAAAATGTAGGATACTATAATTAATTCTATGCCCAGGTATGATCAGGCCAATCAAGAAATTCAAATATGGATCCATCACATTAGAAACATTTGAGCAATTTATTAATTTAATAGACCAATGTCAGCGAGCAGACTGTTTTTTTTTCAAAAGATTAATTAGAATTATTTGTACCTGCTATATTTAGTGACTGATCTTCAACTGAGCCTCATTAATTTTTATAATTACCTAACGATCTCTCCGGCCCCCAATAACGTGTACGTGGAATGTTTGCAAATTATCAACATGTCTATGAGCAAGTACAGCCACAAAATTGGTTTTGTGAGACTCGTGGACCAGATAATTATTAATGTTTGACTAATCAAGCATAATTATGTATTAGTCCAAATAATGCGAAAAATGAAGAGCATTTGATTACTACATTATTGTCAGTACTATCATTTTATAGGGGCTGTTAGGGTGTAATTATTATATATTGTATATGTTATATGTTGGTGTCTGCGCGCAGCACGCGTGCCCGCTGACGAATGATTACAAAGATCTCAACTCGCAGACTTAAAGATAAGAAACAACATAGATCAGCCCAACTCGAAGTTTAATGAAGCTGTCCCAAGCTTTGGGTTCTGAGTTCTGACTAACCAAATTATTGCGCATCGATGCTTTGCCCTACTGTACATGCGTGGAAAAGGCCGATCCATGATCTCTATCCTGCGGCATGTTAAAAATGTTGTCATGCATGCTGGTGCTTTAACTCTTTTTCAGGACTATAAAGGCGCTCAAAAAGTTGTAATTTCATTCTTCCTTGAACGCTAAAATGGGGATTTGTGGCGTGGAAGATGACAAAAGCAGTGCTGACAGTGGATTAAATTGATCACAAGTTTAATACAGGTTATATATGTAGAACAGGTTTTTCTTTCCAAACGGACTTAGCTGGGCTCAGTTTCATGTTGACGTGGAATTACAGATTACGTAAAATCTTACGTCACGCTGACAATTACTAATTGCCAAACCAAACGTCCTTGCTCAATTGTAGCAAATATTGGTACATTCTGCTAATATATATACAGGATAACACTTAGCGATTGACACAGCTTTTTTAATTTTAACACATTTCACTAGTATAATTCTGACTTATTTTGATTTGCACCCCGTCAATTTATCGTTATTTTAAACAAAAATTCAACTGCGTGCAGAATACGTAGTTTCAAAAATAAAAGAATGTAAAGTGTCAAACCCCTAAATTATGCAGGTACAAAGTGTAATTAATACTTTTTAAATATCGAGGGCAAAATGAGTCACATGTAAAACACGAGATTACGTTTTTTTCTCGTTTTAGTGGATAAATAAATGACAGAGTGCAAATTGAAGGAATCCGGAACCACGTGAAATATGATACAATTAAAAGAATTAGGTGTAAATTAATTACGGTCAAACTTCCCAAACCATATGAGTGCAAAGTATAATTAATTATTATTATTATTATATATATATATAAAAGAAATCTCCTTCTTTACTTCTTACATGCATCCAACGCTGAAGGTTACTAGTTTATTGTGAGTTTACAATCAGAAGTTAAACTGTTGAAATTTTTATTCGATTAATTCATTAAGCATCTAATTAATTTACTAAATAAATAATTTCATGGAATATTTTGTAATAATCTCGTCTCATTCGTAATGCATGAATAGATCCGAATATATATAGGTGGAACAGATTATTAGGAGTCAAGAAATCTGTTTCCTATATTTGCGGTGCTTTTGACACGTATATAACACAGTGTGATATTTCGACTATACTAGAAGAGGTGAATCATCTGATGACGAGGGCTGCTGATTATCATTAGAGACAAGCGCAGAGGTGGAGAGTCCAGCAAAGAGGGCTGTGCAGTCTGTGCTTTAAAGCGGTACTGGTATTGGTCAGTATATGGTCACAGCAGGTCGATAGCATTTCAACAATTATTAGGTGGTACTTTGCTCTGAACATATATAGTTATATACTGGTTTAAGAGCCTGATCTTCGCTTGGATGGGCTTGATCACCACTAATTTCTGATCTTCTCGCGTATCAGGCGGTACAGAAAAAAGTCGCACTAGAAACTCGGAACCTGTTAACCCGATCGATCCACCTACATGATGTAGTTTTCATCAACCATCGCAGGACCAAGTCCGCGAACAGCTAACGAGGTACTCCTCGTCACACAAAACTTTGTTAGGTAGTACTTGAGATCGCGAAAGACAATAGATTGCGTACGTACGAGGTTTGTCAGCTATGGGCCAGCTTGAATTTTTTTTCTGGCTTCATATGAGCTTCTGGGTGTAAAAGACACGAGAACAACTGGCCAAATTTTTTATAGTTGCAATAATTATTTTCAAACTATATAATTGAGGCTTTGCCGGCTATATGCTTAGATATTGATTACAATTAGTAGTTTCATATTGCTGAGTTAGAACTCTGACTTTGTCCAAACTCCAAACGCATCCTTAGAATGAGAAACTCCATAATGACGCCTCAGCTGTGCCTTCCATGTAAGCCAAGTTTATGTCATTCTGTACACAACGAGGTGGTGAGAGTAGAAGGCCTTCAGCAATATTCAGCAGCAGCGCAGGCATGTCAAACAGTGCTTCCTCATCCACGTATTCTGCATTTTTTTGAACGCCCTTTACTTCCTCCACCATCTCTCCACCCTTCAGGCTCGATTTCTTTACATCGCCCCCACAATGATCTCCACCAAACTCTCTCGGGCGAAACACTTCCGCCGCCTCTGCAGCGGCCCTCCTTATGTCCTTAGGGTCTACCCGAACCCGGCCTAGGCAACCGCCATACCGAGTCCGCAAAGTTGAGGCACCCCGACCTTACCCTAAGAGCCAAAATGGCCACGTCGTGTGCCCGCTCCGCCATCTCCGCTGTAGGGTACGTCTCAAGCCATATCCTCGAAGTCTTATTGGGTTCGCCAACTTCACTAACCCACTTGTTCCTGTTCCTCCTCCTGACTCCATGATACACCGGGTGTCTCGTTACGTTGAATATCCTCCGGCCCGCGCGCTTCTTGGGCCTGCTCAAAGCTAGGATAACTTCTTCGTCAGAACGAGCAGCTCGGTGGGAGGAGGAGCCTTCGTAGGACAGAGGAGAAGTCTCTGGCTTGTCGATGGAGTTTCTATCCGAGCCAAAAGGATGAGGGTCTGAGCACTGGCTGAAGATATCCATATGGGACTGGGAGTGACAGCAAGTTTGTTCGAAGTGCTTCAGTGGTTAGAGATGATGTTTGGTCTTTAAACCTGGAAGGCAATGAGTTTCCTTTATAGTTTGGTGTGGTGGAATTTTGGACAGGTGGCTGCGGCTTAGACACGGACGCGGTTTGTAACGAGCAACCGGTCCCGCAAAGACAATAAGACATATCCTTTTGAAGTGCTGATCATGAAGTAGTAAGTTGTCTGACGTTTGTTGTTTTCACACCTGCATGTCTCTAAACTTGTCGCTGGCCTGGCCAGATCACTATACTGTGAAGCAAAGTGTAGAGAACGTGTTGCCGGCTGATGAAAAGCACGACGAAAAAGTGATGGTGAGTGAACTCGAGTCTCGAGGACTGTTGTGGCATGTTTATTATTTGAACTATATTCTCGTAAGAAGTCCAATGTGGGCAATACTTGAAATCGCAATCCATAAAAAAACTCCAATATTGAGGCAGGCTAACAGTAATGATTTACACGCAAAAATTTCTTCCACAATGGTTTTTGGGGGGTTTGGACGGGTGTAAGACCATAGTTGACCTTTCCACAATCTGATGAATATAAATAGGGATAAATGATATTTTGGTCCATGTGGTTTACGTGAAAAATAAATTAGTCACTTATCAATTTTTTTTATCAACCGGGTCCTTGTGGTTTACGTGAAAATTAAAATAGTCATTTATTAATTTTTTTCATCAATCAGGTCCCTGATCTTTACATACTTTTATATTAAGTCATTCCGTCCAAATCCGTTCACTGACTTAACGGTAAGTGACAACCCGATCTGCTCGGGATGGAGAGCTTAGAGGATCGACAGGCTCGAGCAGGCCGGACTGCTTGTGCTCGGAATGCTCGGGCTGCTTGTGCTCGGGATGCTGAGATGCTTTTATATAGCCTTTGCGCGAGCAGCCTTGCTGCTTGGGCCTCTTGATCTGTTTATGCTCGGGATGCTAGGGGCTGATTGTGCTAGGGATGTCGGGTTGCTTGTGCTCAAGATGCTCGGGCTACTTTATATAACATTTATGCGCGCGGCTGGCCTGCTCGGGCCTCTCGATCCTCTCAGCTCTTCATCCCGAGCAGATCTGGTTGGCACTTACTGTTAAGTCAGTTGACGGATCTGGACGAAAATATTTAATATAAAAACATGTAAAGATCAGAGACTCGATTGATGAAAAAAATTGATAATGGACTAATTTGATTTTCATGCAAACCATAAAGACTCAATTGATGAAAAAAAATTGATAAGAGAGTAATTTGATTTTCACCCAAACGACATGGACCAAAATATCATATATCCCATATAAATATAAATATGATAATCTATCTTCCATGCAAGTGCCCGCTCTTGACGCACTTAGTCACATGTGCATGTCCTTTATGTTACAAATGCATCTGGTACAGTTATTTTCAGAAAAAAGATATTACTTGAATTAATCTTATACGAAGGTTAATTAGGAAATTCAAATCTGGATTCATAACTGATGGTCCATGAAATACTCGGCCCGACCAGACCACTTGGGCTCGGGCTGATTTGCCGGTAATAATCCCTAGTAGCCGACCGCGCGTCAAAGCATGGCGTCCGATCTCACATAGAAGTCTAGCCACCCGGAGACTCCTCAAGGCAACTCGAATGACCGGCGGAACTCTCATAATACAACACTACAACAGGACCCATGATAAGACAAGGGTCTTAGAGACTTCAGGACTCCATGACTCTTGATGAGATAAGGATATTAGAGACTTCAGGACTCCGTGTAAGATGAGGAGTCCTGAAGCCCATACATTTTAGACTCTCTTTGGGACTCTACAAACTCCCACTATAAATAACCAGATATTCTTCTTCATAAACCTCAAGTTTTACCTCCCTAATACTAAACTCTCTCTCATCTTGGATCATCTCATATTCTCTCAAGTCTTACTTCTCTAATACTTATTCTCTCAAACACTAACTTGGCCGTCGGAGTCTCCGGACCCGAGGCCACCCCCTCGGTGATTCTTGCAGGTTCACTTGCCTTCCGAGCATTGTGGTGATTCTTGACATCATCCGGCTTCCGAGCAACCGGTGATTTCTTGGCATCATCAGTTGGCGCCGTCTGTGGGAACCTCGAAAAAAGCCATCTCCAAACACTTTACACTCACCACAACAGTTTTCGACCACCTCATGTGCATCATTCTTTCATCTTAATGCCTTCCTAGGAATACCGAAAAACGACCAGCCACCTCCAGTCACAAACACATAATTCATCATCAATAGGGACGATGTGACAAACTCGGATCTCGCCCCCGACAGCGATGTGTAACTGGCCACCTTGGTCCAGACCGTAGAGAACCTTGTTCACCAGATCTGCCAGACCCACACGGCGTGATCGAATTGAGAAAGCCTGCACATATTTAATTTATCAGGCTACTGATAATATCTCTTTGTCTAACCTGATAATCTTGTTTATCTCAATATATAATCTTTATCTTATCTAACATAATCACTTGTTGGATTTATCTTTTATGCGCAGAGCACCCTGCCCGGGACAATACTGCTGAGTACCCCTACAGAGGGTCAACTCCGCCAAGCGAACCGCCCGGGACATGCTTCCCGCAGGCCTGCCTCGATCACGCCCTACAGAGGCTTAATAATGCCGAGTACCCCTACAGAGGGTCAACTTCGCCGAGCGCCCGCCCGGGACACGCAACCTGCAGGCCCGCCTCGATCACGCCCTACAGAGGCGCAGCCTTACAGAGGCCTAGTATTGCTTAGTACCCCAACAGAGGGACTCCGCCGAGTGCCCGCCCCGGACATGCTTCCCGCAGGCCGGCTTCGATCACGCCCTACAGAGGCGCAACCCTACAGAGGTCTAATAATGTCGAGTACCCGTACAGAGGGTCAACTCCGCCGAGCGCCCCGCTAGGGACAACATCCCCGCAAAGGCTCGACAGTGCCGAGAGCACCGATAATGTTACTGTGCCACATGCACCTCTTGGTCTCAGCGACCTAGAAATCTTATCTCTTTATCTACTTGAGAATTTCGTTATATTTTATCTAACATAATGAGCTGTTAGATTTATATTTTCTGTGCAGAGTACGATATCCGGGACAAGATCCTCACAGGCTTGACTCGATCACTTGTCCTGCTTGGGACAAGATCCCCGCAGATGGTCAACTCCTCCGAGTACCCTGTTCGGGACTTGATCTCAGTGTCAAGAACATCACTATTGTTACTGTGCCACAGACACCCCTTGGTCTCAGCGACTCAGATATCTTATTGACAATATCTGTTTACCTATCTTGACTATTTCGTTGTATTTTATCTAACATGACAAGTTTGTGGCTTTATCTTATATGATAATTCAGGTATCTATTTGTTCTCTACAAAGTGTCAAACGCACCCCAATCGAGTACCCCCGCCTCGGACAAGCTTCGAGCGGCCGGTCTAACTCGCTAGTACCAAAGGCACCCTTATCGAATACCCCCGAGTCGGACAAGCTCTGAGCGGTTGGTCTACCTCGCCAGTGCCAAAGGCACCCCGATTGAGTTCCCATTTATATTTCCTCAGGCTCAATTACTCTTTCAATACTAAATACCTTTTGGGATTTAACTTAGCCGTCGGAGTCTCCGGATCCGATACCGCCCCCTTCTTATTCCTTTCAGGTCTGGTCGAACTCCACAGAAAACCTTGCTCGGGGCTTCACCAGCGGCCGAACTTGTCCAAAGTACCCTGTTCGAAACTGAATCTCAACAGGACAACTGACCCGATCGGGGGACTTGATCTTCGGTCCAACCTACATTGTGTTTTAGGTTGAAAAGGGGGAGACTACTGATGGGCCATGAAATACTCTCGACCAGAACACTTGGGCTCGGGCTGATTTGCCAGTAATAATCCCGAGTAGCCGACCGCGCGTCAAAGCCTGACATCCGATCTCACATAGAAGTCTAGCCACCCGGGAACTCCTCAATGCAACTCGAATGACCGACGGAACTCTCCTAATACAACATTACAACAGGACTATTGATAAGACAAGGATCTTAGAGACTTCAGGACTTCAGGTAAGATGAGGAGTCCTGAAGCCCATACATTTTAGACTCTCTTTGAGACTCTACCACCTCCCACTATAAATAACCAGATATTCTTCTCCATAAACCTCAAGTTTTACCTCCCTAATACTAAACTCTCTCTCATATTGGATCATCTCATATTCTTTCAAGTCTTACTTCTCTGATACTTATTCTCTCAAACACTAACTTGGCCGTCAGAGTCTCCGGACCCGAGGCCACCCCCCTCGGTGATTCTTGCAGGTTCACTTGGCTTCCGAGCATTGTGGTGATTCTTGACATCATCTGGCTTCCGAGCAACCGGTGATTTCTTGGCATCATCAATAACATTAGAAAAATTTAATCAATTTATGAATTTAAAAAACCAAAGAGAGATAGCAGATATTTTTACCGGCTATATATTTAGTGACAGATCTTCGACTGAGCCTAATTTTTTAGTCGATACATATAATTAAAACCCATATTAATGATCTCTCCAACCTCCAATAACGTGTACGTGGAATGTTTGAAAATCAATATGTTTATCAGGAGCGAGTACAACCACAATATTGGTTTTGTGAGGCTAGTTGACCTGACAGTTGTTTGATTAATTAAGCATAATTATATACTTGTCGAGATAATGCGTAAAATGAAGAGCTTTTATTACTACATTATTTTTAGTACTATCGTTTTACGGGGTTGTGAGGGTGTTATATAATGTATATTGATAGGCAATAAAATACTAGGCCCTATCAGATTAGACCCCCTAGTCTGGTCTATTACTGGCGTCCTCGTCTGGCCATTTGACCTCCTATTAGGAGTCCTAAATGCTTTAGTCTCCTAACCAAGCACCTGCACATTCGAGGGCGATAAGTATCTTATATTCTCGGGAGACCATCTTTCTCTCCTAATAAAACTCCATAACTCAGTTAAGAGTTAGACTTCCAATAGATGTATGGTTCTTAAATTCATATAAATACGCAGATACACCTTTCATATTTTCTCATGCTTAATTCCATTATCTAAGTACTAAATTTCTTCTTGAGATATAACTTGGCCGTCGGAGACTTGATCCGACGCCACCTCTCCCTCGGTGACTTTTGCATGGTTAATTGGCTTCAGTTCTGTAGTGATTTTTGACATCATCAGTTGGCGCCGTCTGTGAGAATTTCTCGAAAAAAATATCTTATAAAACCAAGCTCATACACCGAATCACCTTTCGGCTCATCCTTGCCTTTACACATCGACATCTCCCCGTTTACATTAAAGTGATCACATGCCCACGACCCCTCGATTTCTGACCGCCAAAGATCGACCTCTTCAACTGCTCTAGAGATCCCTACGACCACCTTGAGATGTTTCGCTTGCACATGCCCCGACCAACTTCACCAATGCTATGACCAAAGCACAGAAATACATGAATTGCGAGGACATGTTCACTGCACGTCTCCATTCAAACCCATCTTAGCAGGATAAAGACAAAAAGGACGGAGATATGGATCGACCGCGTTATAGAGATCAAAAGCGACGAACCAGCAGAAACCGCTAACCTCGACCCACCCGTACCGACCAACCCACTCGCGAGAGTCGCCTATTCCCCACTTTCACTACTCTTAACATTACCCCTCATGAGATTCTAATGCAAATCAAACACGACCCGAGTGTGAAATGGCCTCAAAAGCTCCGGGCAACTTCGGAAAAAAGGACTGGAACAAGTACTGTGATTTTCATGAAGATCACGAGCACAACACAGATGATTGTTGGGAAATTAAGCAACATATCGAGTACTTGCTACCACGTTTCATACTAGAACATGATTCCTCTCGACGAGACTTACCTCGCAGCGGAGAACAGAGAAAGTCCTGCACGGATTAAATTTATCTTACAGGTAATATCTCTTTATCTAAAATGATAATTTTGTTTTACCTCAACGTATAATCTTGTTATGTTACCTAATATGACCATCTTTTAGCTATATTTTATCTGATAATGAAGGCACTTGGTCTAATCTCCACAAAAGGCGAGTCAAAGGCTTAGTCGAATCTTCACAAAATCCACGTCGAGGGCTTAGTCGAATCTCCACAAAATTCATGCCGAAGGCTTAGTCGAATCTCCGCAAAATCCAAGTTTGAACACCACTAAACTCGCATGTACCATAGGCACCTCAATCGAGTACCCCACCATGAACAAGCTCCGAGTTGTTGGTCTAACATGCCAGTGCCAAAGGCACCCCCATTGAGTATCTCCGCCATGGGCAACCTCTGAGCGGCTGGTCTAACTCGCCAGTGCCAAAGACACCTTGATTGAGTACGATCACCCCGGACAGGCTCCGAGCGATTGATCTAACTCGTTTGTGCCAAAGATACCCCGATCAAGTACCCTGCTTCGGATAACATCCAAACTGTGGTCAAACTTCTACAAGTACCCTGCTTTGGATAACGTCCGACCAGTGATCGAACTTCTTCATGTACCCTGATTCGGATAATGTCTGAGCAGTTGTCAAACTTCTATAAGTATCTTGTTCCGGATAATATTCGAGCAGTAGTCGATCTTCTCTAAGTGCTAAGGCACCATCAAGTACCTTGATTTGTATAACGTCCTAGCAATGGTCGAACTTCTCCATGTAACTCGCTCCGGATAATGTTCGTGCAATAGTCGAACTTCTCCAAGTACCCTACTTTGGACAATGTTCAAGCAGTGGTCGAACTTATCCAAGTACCCTGCTACGGATAAGGTTCGAGCAGTAGTCGAACTTCTTCAAGTACCCTACTTTGGAGAATGTCCGAGCAGTTGTCGAACTTATCCAAGTACCCTGCTCCGGATAACGTCCGAGCGGTGGTCGAACTTCTCCAAGTACCCTGCTTCAGATAATGTCCGAGCTGTTCTCGAACTTCTACAAGTATCCTGCTTCGGATAATGTCTAAGCAGTGGTCGAACTTCTCTAAGTACTAAGGCACTTTTAAGTACCCTGCTTTGGACAATGTCCAAGCAGTGGTTGAACTTATCCAAGTACACTGCTTCAAATAACGTCCGAACAGTAGTCGAACTTCTATAAGTACCCTATTCCGGATAATGTCCGATCAATGATCGAACTTCTCTAAGTGTTAAGGCACCATCAAATACCCTGCTTTGGACAATGTCTGAGCAGTTGTCGAACTTCTCTATGTACCCTACTCCGGATAACGTCCGAGCAGTAGTCGAACTTCTCTAAGTGCCCTGCTTTGGATAATGTCCGAGAAGTGGTCGAACTTATCCAAGTACCATGCTTCAGATAATGTCCGAACAATGGTTGAACTTCTACAAGTACCCTGCTCTAGATAAAGTTCGAGCTGTGGTCGAACTCCTCCATGTACCTTGCTCCGGATAACGTTCGAGCGGTGGTCAAACTTCTCCAAATACCCTGCTTCGGATAACGTCCAAACAGTAGTCAAACTTTTATAGGTACCCTGCTCCGGATAATGTCCTTGTAGTAGTCGAACTTCTCCTAGTACCCTGCTTTGGACAATGTCTGAGCAGCGGTCGAACTTATCCAAGTACCCTGCTTTGGGCAATGTCCGAGCAGTGGTCGAACTTCACCATGTACCTTGTTCTGGACATTGAACAACTTACGTCATGCTGACAATTACTAATTGCCAAACCAAACGCCCTTGCTCAATTGTAGCAAATGGTGCATTCTGCTAATATATATATATATATATATAGAGAGAGAGAGAGAGAGGGGGATAATTACACTTTGCGCATGACACTTTATACTCAGTTTTTTTAATTTTAACACATTTCTAACTTATTTTGATTTGCACCTCTATCAATTTATTATTATTTCGAATAAAAAAATTAACAATGTATTTAAAAAATGTATCAAAAATAAAAGAATGCAAAGTGTCAAACCTCTAAATTATGAGGGTGCAAAGTGTAATTAATCATTTTTTAATATTGAGGGCAAAATGAGCAAATGAGCCACATGTAAAATACGTGATTAAGTTTTCCGTTCATTTTAACTGATAAATAAACAATAGGGTGTAAATCGAAAGAATATTTCGAAACCACATAAGCTAGATATGTTACAATGAAAAGAACTAGGTGCAAATTAATTAGTGTCAAACCTCCCACACCGGGTGCAAAGTATAATTAACTATATATATCAAAGAAATCTCCTTGTTTACTTCTTACATGCATTCAGCGCTGAAAGGTTACTAGTTTATTTTTATAATCAGAAGTTAAACTGTTTAAATCTTTAATCGATTAATTCATTTAGCATCTAATTAATTTACTAAATAAAGAATTTCATGGAATATTTTGTAATAATCTCGTCTCATTAGTAATGCAAGAATACATCCGAATATATATAGGCGGAACAGGTTACTATGAGTCAGGAAATCTGTTTCCTATATTTGCGGTGCCATTGACACGTATAAAACACAGGTGTAATATTTCGACTATTCTAGAAGGGGTGAATCATCCGATGACAAGAGCTGTGGTCAGAGACGAGTGCAGAGGTGAAGAGTCCAGGCTGTCCAACAAATGTGATCAGAGACGAGTGCAGAGGTGAAGAGTCCAGCAAATGGTTACTGTGCAGTCTGTGCTTTAAAGCGGTACTGGTATTGGTCAATATGTGGTCACAGCAGGCCGATGGCATTTCAACAATTATTAGGTGGTACTTCGTTCTGAACATGTATACTGGTTTAAGAGCCTGATCTTCGCTTGTTTCTGATCTTCTCGCGTATCGAGCGTTACAGGAAAAAGTCGCCCTAGAAACTCGGAACCTGTTAACCCTATCGATACACAGCATGTTCGGTTGAGTTGTGTTTTAAGAATTTTAGGTGATATTAACTTTATTGATATCCGTGTTGTAGTTATTTTTATTTGTGTTAAAAATGATATTTGGTTGTAAATTTTTTTGTGTTGTGAAGATTTTAAAAAATCCTGAAAATACTGGTTAAACTAACATGTCCGTAGTTTTCATCAATCCTCCTCGCAGGACCAAGTCCACGAACAGCTAATGCGGTTCTCCTCGTCACACAAAACTTTGTTAGGCAAATAAACCATCGCTCGGGGTGGAGGAGCCCTTCCTCTGGCCGCATAGTGAGGGAAGGCTCATAATTTGTTTTTTATTAATTGTGTTTTATTTATTTATTTTATATTTATTTAATGACATGTGTCACGTCCCCGCTCTAACAGTGTAGGGTCTAGTAAGTTTTGATACTAAAATGACAAACCCAATGAGCGTTTTGTAATTGTTTAAAACCCAGTGAGTTTTTTTAAAAAATAGCTAAAACTTAGTGAGTTATTTGTAATTTTTTTAAATTAATTTTGATTAATTTTTTTTAATGACACGTGTCACATTATGATTGGACGAGATGAATTTTCCGTTAAATATGTCTAACGACATTAGGTCCAGTGAATTTTGATACCAAAATGACAAACTCAATTAGCGTTTTGAAACTTTTTAAAATTCAGTTAATTTTTTAAAATAACGTTAAAACTCAGTGAATTATTTATAAATTTCCCTAAATAATTCAGTAGATAAATGGCCTCAAACAAGAAAATGAGCTAGAGGCCCAGAGCTATGACTCTGCCCAATAAAGGATGAAAAAGAGACAGGAAAAGTTGGAACTCTGACTTTGTCCAAACTCCAAATGCATCGTTAGAATGAGAAACTCCATAATGACACCTCAGCTTCGCCTTCCATGTAAGCCAAGTTTATGTCATCCTGTACACAACGAGGAGGTGAGAGTAGAAGGCCTTCAGCCATACGCTGCAGATGCCCAGGCATGTCAAACAGTGCCTCCTCATCCACGTATTCTGCATTTTTTTGAACAGCCTTTACTTCCTCCACCATCTCGCCACCCTTCAGGCTCGAGTTCTTTACATCGCCCCCACAATGATCTCCACCAAATTCTCTCGGGCGAAACACTTCCGCCGCCTTTTCAGCGGCCCTCCTGATGTCCTTAGGGTCACCCGAACCCGGACTAGGCAACCTCCATACCGAGTCCGCAAAGTTGAGGCATCCCGACCTTCCCCTAAGAGCCAAAACGGCCACATCGTGTGCCCGCGCCGCCATCTCCGCAGTAGGGTACGTCCCAAGCCATAACCTCGAAGTCTTATTGGGTTCGCGCACTTCGCAGACCCACTTGTTCTTGTTCCTCCTCCTGACTCCATAATACACCGGGTGTCTCGTTACGTTGAATATCCTCCGGCCCGCGCGCTTCTTGGGCCTGCTCGAAGCTAGGATAACTTCTTCGTCAGAACGAGCAGCTCGGTGGGAGGAAGAGCCTTCATCGGTCAGAGGAGAAGTCTCTGGCTTGTCCATGGAGATTATATCCGAGCCAAAAGGATGAGGGTCTGAGCACTGGCTGAAGATATCCATATGGGACTGGGAGTGACAGCAAGTTCGTTCAAAGTGCTTCGGTGGTTAGAGATGATGTTTGGTCTTTAAAGCTAGAAGGCAGTGAGTTTCCTTTATAGTTTGGTGTGGGGGAATTTCGGACAGGTGGCTGTGGCTTAGACGCGGACGCGGTTTGTAACGAGCAACGGGTCCCGCAAAGACATATCCTTTTTAAGGGATGAAGTTGGAATGTCTCTTAGACTTGTCGCTGGCCGGGCCAGCTCACTATACTGCGAAGTAAGTGTAGAGAACGTGTTTCGGGCTGATGAACTGGCATAACTTACTCCAAGTGACACGAAACGTAATCCCAATGGCGCTTTTTTGTGATTAGCCGCCTTTGGTAGTTTCTGAACTAGTTCAGCCTAGGCTCTTCATTTTATTGTATTTTTTGAATTTCTCTTGCTAACAGTAATGATTTACACGCAAAATTTCTTCCACCATGGTTTTTGGGGGGTTTGAACTGGTGCAAGACCATAGTTGACCTTTCCATAATCTGGTGAATATAAATATGAATATGATACTCTATCTTCCATGCAGATTGCCCGCTCTTGGCGCACTTGGTTACGTGTGCACGTCCTTTATGTTACAAATGCATCTGGTACTGTTATTTTCAGGAAAAAAAAGATATTACTTGAAATAATCTTATGCCAAGGTTAATCAAGAAATTCAAATCTAGATTCATAACATTAGAAAAACTTAATCAATTTATTAATTTAATAAACCAAAGAGAGCTCGTAGACCTTTTTTTTTTTACAAAATATAATTATTTGTACCGGTTTGCCCCCCCAAATTTTTTTATACATGTAAAATTTTTTTATTTTTTAAAGCTTGCCCCCTTAATATCCATTGAATTTCAGTCTGCCCCCTTAAGCTCAAGCAACCTAAGCTAACTTCTTTGAATTTTCTTAAAAGTTTGCCCCTCATTGATTATATCGCTGGCTCCGCCACTGCTTTAACCCGACTGTTGTTTGGCTAATTAAGCATAATTATGTACTCGTCGAGGTAATGCGTAAACTAAAGAGCCTTTGATTACTACATTATTTTTAGTACTATCATTTTATAATGGGGTTATTAAGGTGTTATATAATGAACATGTTTGTTTGCCTAAAAATTTAGGACCTAAAAAATTCCAACCAAATAAATATATTTTAAAATTTATATCTTTTCTCTTTATATTTTAAAATTTTCACAAATACTAATAAAATTTAAGATTTAAGAGATTTCTAAAATTTTGACAACAATACCCAAAATTTTGATAAATAAACGACCAAATAATGTATACGTTGGAGTCGGTGTCTGCAACTGCAGCACGCGTGCCCACTGACGAATGATTACAATCTCGACTTGCAGACTTAAAGAGAAACAACATAGATCAGCTCAACTCGGAGTTTGAAGCTGTACCAAGCTCTGGTTCTGACCAACCAAATTATTGAGCATCGCAGCTTTGCCCTACTGTACATGCGTGGAAAAGCCGATCCATGATCTCTACCCTGCACTTGCAAGTTGCAACATGTTAAAAAAGTTGACATGCTGGTGCTTTTAACTGTTTTTGAGGACTATCTAAACTGGGGATCATTGGTGGCGTGGAAGATGTCAAAAGCAATACTGCTGACAGTGAAATTTATCACGCGTTTAATAGAGGTTTTTCTTAGCTGGGCTCAGTTTCATGTTGACGTGGAATTACAGAAAATCTTACGTCACGCTGACAATTACTAATTGCCAAACCAAAATTAACCTTGCTCATGAGTTGTAGCAAATCGTACATTTTGCTAATATATATATATATCTCCTATCAAAGAAATCTCCTTGTTTACTTTTTACATCCAGCGCTGAAAGTTTTACTAGTTTATTGTGAATTTATAATAAGGAATTAAACTGTTTAATCGATTAATTCATTTAGTTTCTAATTAATTTTCTAAACACATACATTAAAGCGGTGGTATTGGTCAATAAACGGCCACAGCAAGCCGATGGCATTTCAACAATCATTGGGTGGTAGCATGTTCTGAACAGGTATACTGGTTCAAGAGCCTCTTTCGCTTGGATGGGTTTGATCACCACTCACCAGTACTTTCTGAACCTCTCGCATATCAGGCGGTACAGAAAATGACGCACTATAAACTCGGAACCTGCGAACGCCATCGATCCACCTACATGATGTAGTTTTCATCAACCACTGTAGGACCAAGTCCACGAACAGCTAATGCGGTACTCCTCGTCACACAAAACTTTGTTATGCAGCACTCGAGATAGCGAAAGATCCAAGATTGCGTCCGAGGTTTGTCGGCTATGGGCCGGCCAACTTGTATTTGTAATCTCCGTGTGCTGCCGCCCTATAAATGAACAGAAAATTGTACGGGCCCCGCGTCTTATCTTTTTCCGCTAAAGAACAAGTACTTGTTATTTTTATTTATATATCCGGCCTACATGTACATTTTAATCCACCTCATCATGACTTTTGTGCATATATATCCCTTGTGTGTGATTTTCATTATTTCTGGCTTCATATATATGAGCTTCTGGGTAGCAGACAAGCGAACAACTCGCCAATTTTTTTTTTGTAAGTGCAATAATTATTCTTCAAACTATATAACTGAGGCTTTGCTATATACTTAGATATTCATTACAATTAGTAATATCATGCTGAGATTACTATTTTATAATATTTTAAATTTTCTTTAATTCGTTATAAGTCCTATATATGATGGTTAGTCGACTCGAGGAAATTCCATATGTACTATGGAATTCCTCAATTCCTAATAATTCTGTGATCGGTACAAGACTTTATTTGTACACATAATTTATGAAAGGATTGAAGTGACATAGGGTAGAATTAAGTACATTTCTTGTATGTATAATATGGCTGCTATGTGTTACCAATAAATAATACAGTAAATAAAGGGCCTCTAACAAGAAAAGGAGCTAGCTGATGACTCCGCCCAATTTAGGACGAAAAAGGGGAATGCTGGGCATCCCTCCCCTACGTCCCGCCAGCGTCCCGCTGGCTGACGTGGAGCTGGGGCCCAGCGGCCCCTCCCGACGAAAAAAGAGACAGGAAAAGTTGCTCTGACTCTGTCCAAACACATCATTAGAATGAGAAACTCCATAATGACGCCTCAGCTTCGCCTTCCATGTTAGCCAAGTTGATGTCATTCTGTACACAACGAGGTGGTGAGAGTAGAAGGCCTTCAGCCATATTCAGCAGCAGTCCAGGCATGTCAAACAGTGCCTCCTCATCCACGTATTCTGCATTTTTTTGAACAGCCTTTACTTCCTCCACCATCTCGCCACCCTTCAGGCTCGATTTCTTTACATCACCCCCACAATGATCTCCACCAAACTCTCTCGGGCGAAACACTTCCGCCGCCTCTGCAGCGGCCCTCCTTATGTCCTTAGGGTCACTCGAGCCTGGCATAGGCAACCGCCATACCGAGTCCGCAAAGTTGAGGCACCCCGACGTTCCCCTAAGAGCCAAAACGGCCACATCGTGTGCCCGCGCCGCCATCTCCGCAGTAGGGTACGTCCCAAGCCATATCCTAGAAGTCTTATTGGGTTCGCGCACTTCACAAACCCACTTGTTCTTGTTCCTCCTTCTGACACCATGATACACTGGGTGTCTCGTTACGTTGAATATCTTCCGGCCCGCGCTTTTCTTGGGCCTGCTAGAAGCTAGGATAACTTCTTCGTGGGAGGAGGAGCCTTCGTCGGACAGAGGAGAAGTCTCTGGCTTGTCGATGGAGATTCTATCCGAGCCAAAAGGATGAGAATCTGAGCACTGGCTGAAGATGTCCATATGGGACTGGGAGCGACAGCAAGTTCGTTCAAAGTGCTTCGGTGGTTACCGATGATGTTTGGTCTTTAAAACTAGAAGGCAGTGAGTTAAGAGTCTTTTATAGTTTGGTGTGGTGGAATTTCGGACACGTGGGTGCGGCTTAGACGCGGACGCGGGTTGTGAGGGAGCAACGGGTCCCGCAAAGAAATATCCATTTGAAATGTTTAGTAGCAAGTTGTTTGAGGTTTTCAGTTTTCACACCTGTTGCATGTCTTTAGACTTGTCGAGAACGTGTTGCGAGATAATGAACTGGCATAACTTTACTCCAAGTGACACGTAACTTACCATACAAATGCCACGTTTTTGTGGTCAGCCGCCTTTGGTAGTTGCTGCACCAGTTCAGCCTATTGTTCTGTTAAAAGCACGGGCGAAAAAGTGATGGTGAGTGAACTTTGAGGACTTGTGGACTTTCTCGAAGAGATTTGTGCGGGCCGGGCCGAGGCCGTGTGCCCCGCCGTATGCCATTAATAATCTTAACTAGGCCGTACCAGGCCGGCCGGTGTCTGGACTAGTTATAGGACGAAAGTGAGTTCGGCCCATGATTAAGAAATGGCTGAAGTTTTGGTCTCATTCCCCCGTCTTCCCTCATGATGTACTTGGTTCTTGCCGGCAAATTGAAGAATTAAACTATTTCTTCTTTAAAACAGTTAGGCAACTTTAAGAAATTCCCGTATGCACCAGCCCAAAGCCTTCGAAACTGTGCATTATTAAATTGCATTTTTTACAGAAATAATTATCAAATATATATGCAGCAGTTCTAGAATATGTTTAACTCTAATTTTTAATTTGATTGGATTCCATAACGTCGCTAATTTCGTACTCTTGTCTTTGATTGGTTTCATTAAAACGACACGTCGATCGGTCATATTGGCAAGAATATAGTAACAAGAGGTTTTTCGGAGGAGAATACTTTTGATTTATTATCGAGTAATCGTGAGTTCATGTTATATGGTTTCAAAATTTGGTATTAGATCACAGTGCCCCTGTTTCATTACTATCCGTATTACCATCACTCATACTATGTACCATCCATCGGCAATTAAGCCCATCAAAAAATGTAATCTATCTAAAAGCACTAGTTTTTTAGTGTAAATGAAAAAAAAAATAGTTTGAGGGGTAAAGTGTCAAGAATCCTTAATTGGAGCGCATGTAAGAAAAATAATAATTTGAAGTGTAAAGCGTCAAGAACTCATAATTAGAGTGTGCAAATTGCAGTTATGTCCGATATAAATCACAACAAATGTTTTTACAATGATAATATACATAGTCCTAAACCAACTCATTAAAATGTGGTATGTAATATATATATATATATATATTCCATTGTGTATGAAAAATGTCACTAACATTCAGTCGAAACGAGTGATCACGGATGATTAGTCCCATAAAAGAAAGAGAGGAAAAATCATATCGAGCAGACCAAGATGATTACGGAGGCATATATGGTGGCCCCATAACCGCGAGTTGGAGATGTTCCTGCTACCATATTATATATTGCGGGGGGGGGGGGGGGGGGGGGGGGCGAAAGAGAGGAGAGTTTTCTTTAAGCGGTCCAAAAAGAGATGCATATATTGTGTCAAACTCATTGGATGCTTGTTCCCCCTCCGGATCCTCCATGACCACAAGTGTTTTGAGGACCAAATCATCCAAATAGCTGCTAGTCCTACCTTCCCTTTCGTTTTTGAATTACTTCTTTATTGTTCTTGTCTTTTAAAGAAATATTTTCTCTTGGCGATAAGTACTGCAGCTAGATAACTACGTTCTTTTTGGGTTTTTTTTTTTCAATTGGTCTTTTACACGATCCTTATCTTTAAACAAATATTTTCTTATGGTTGGTAGCTAGCCAAGTTTCCAGCTGACTTACTCAAATTGGAATTCTATTTGAAACCAACTCCAGTACTTTTCCATATTTTAAATTGTCCGCATCCGCTCAGTTGGAATACAAAATGATATATGAAATCATTTGAAGTAAAAATATATGCAGAAGAGCCTTTTTCTTAGTCTCCAGAACTAGCTAGTAGTTACATAGTGGCGATTAAATTACTACTGCGTGCGTATTGTTTTTAAATTAGTGTTAGTTCATATTGCCATTTGGTAAAGAACCGATCGATGATCGATCTTTGAAACTTGAACATGCATGTGGTCGCGGGGAATCCCTGGTTGCAATTTGGATTAGATTAAGAATATGATATAATCTTTTAGTCAGGAAGGCTAAGACATATTGATCAATGTGATCTATTTTCAATTGTTCTCCTTCTATTTTTTCCCAAGAACATGACAAAAGACGTCAGCTTCCTGGGTGCTGATTCGAATAGTGTGTCATTCAATTCGTATGTAGTACTGTTGTTCAAAGAGAGACGCACCACCGCCAACTGATTTGAAAGTGAAGATGGATGGAAGGAAAGCATATAGTAGGCCGGTAATGTCGGCCATGCTTGTTATCCTATATATATATATAGTCAAAACCTTTTTTGAGCTCGTTCAAAGGATTTCGGCTGCTTGTTTTGCATCAGACAAAAGCCCCACATACATATTTTTTTTCTTCCTTTTCCAGGTTTTTGATGTTACGGATCGATAAAAGTAGTACTCAACAAGGACTAACAACACCTTTTCAACATTGATGTCTACCCTTCAGAGTTCGTGGCCGACCTGCTTCATTTCCTTCTCTAACATGGTTTTCGATCGTGAAAAAACCCAATGCTTCATGTGTATGTGTCACTCTGGGGAGCCTGTTATCTTGGTCATCTTGTCTGGTAAATGAACGTGCTATATATATATATATAGTGAGTGATCAGGACCATTAATTTGCATGGAATTGATTTCAGAATGTTCTCTAGGCCAAACCCTTTTCCCAATTGCCTATATATGTTCAATTAGAGCAATTCGTAATTTGAAGACATGGAGTTGATTTCATATTGACTAGAATCATACAGTTTTGAAACCTAGTTTTATGATACCAAGTACCCAATTCATTCAATGAAACATGATCTGCATAAACTGTACCTCTTAGTTGCCTTATGGTTTAAATGTATTACGTGAGTATGCATGATTAGGCTCTAGCTAGTAACTTCTTCCTAATAAATTAGATCTTCAAACAAAAACTTCTTATCGACTCTTAATTAGAGGCAATTATAAGGCATGGAGACGGTACAAACATTTTCTGGTCAACATGTTTCCAATGGGTCAAAAGGATTAATCTAAAAAATTAACGTTAATTTATATCAAAATCTTGTATCAATTAGAGAGGAGATTTGATTTTTTCCGAGAAAGAGGCCGCTCTCATATAGCTATCACGTTGTGCCAGTGCTGCACTGTACCTCTGACTTTTAATTCAAATACAGGCAGTTTTCTCTTGCTGAGACGTTGCATCCATTTTGGTTAGTCTGTGCACATATTTTCTCTTCTCAAACATATGATCTAATGCTTCTAAAAGGATCGTTAAGTGCTGCGCGCATACCCTCCGGGCCTACAAGATATGGCCGGAGATGTTGTCTCCTTAAAGAGGAGAAAAAGTTACGCAGGCCCTATGTGGATACGCGCATGTGTAAAAGCTCAAAATTTTCTTTTCTCAAAGCTAAAGGAAAGAAAAGAAAATTTGGACATTATAAATTACAGTAAAAGTTGGGGTCAAATAATTATTAATAATTAAGAATATAAGATGATCCATCAGATAATCACATGATGGTATTAGTCATTTATAATAGCCATGCCTACGTCATGGATGATTCTATATAAGTCGCTATATATACAGGGGAAAACTTTGTCTAAAATACTGTTTTATGGATAGAATCTAGTTGAGAGAGGTTTCCCAATTCTTCCATAATAAAAAACACACTGTAATTTTTATATTAGAGATATATAATCATGATAATCAATCTATAAGATCTAATATGATATTATAGACATCAAAATTATTAGAGATTTAATTTTAAATATTGGATATCCTTATCAAGATAAGAAATATTCAAATTTAAATGTAAAATATCATTTCTCTATAAATAGAAATATTTAACTCATATTCTGTATAGATTCATAATACAAAATACAATCTAATAGATCTTTCTAGACCAAATCACTTAAATAGTTTACTACTATATATTTCTCTCATCTCTATATTATGTTTTAATTAATTAGTATTGTGTTTTCTTTTTTCTACTTAATCACTAAGAATTTTTATATCCGAGCAGATTATGGCTATGTTTGGATTGATTTTGATAATATTTTCGTTGTAATGATTAAGAAAATTTGTTAAGATATAATTTTTAGGTGTTTGTGAAAATGGTGAGATTTATAGATCAAAATGATGTTTGGAAAGAGAAAGTTTTTTAAATTTATTTCCTTCAAAATTGTGAAAATAAAAAAATATGTTTGGAAGGAAGATTATTATCAGAAGAGTTTTCAATGAATTTTCGTGTTATTTTTATACAGAAATTGAGGTCAATGATTAGATATAATTTTTTTTAAAGATTGAAATATTTTTTATGAAAAAATCATGATTACATTGACAAACGTTTTTAAAATAAAAAAAACCTTTTTCGAGACCATCAACCAAACATATATTCTTTTTCATGATAACTAATCAATCGCTGCGACTGTGTAAAAAAAATAGCACTTTACAGAGTAAAACTTGATTCCGCCTCGTAGTTAAGAGTAATTACGTAGAAATGAGAGAGAGATCAGAGAGACACCTGTTCATGGTCACATGATCATCCCCCGACAATTGAACAGTAATGTACAAGTTTACTCATAGAGACATTTCGTCGTTCTCCTGATCATTCAAACCCAAATTCTTTACTCTTAAACGTTTCGTCAAAAGGTATTGAGATTTAACTCGCGGGACCCATAATGTTTTGACTCATAATAGTTTCAAATTTTGTCGAGTGCAAAAATTTCAGCGCGCCTTGTTACATAGATATATGCTTCCGCTAAAATTTTCTCACTCACAAATTCTGTTTGACATTTGATAAAATATCCGAAATAGATAGCTTTCTAATTTGTGGGTGGAGGGTTAATAGGTTTCTATCCTTCTCTGTCTGTCTCCCTCTCTCTCTGATCTCTCTCTCCTTTGTTTTACGCAGCCTCAATTAGGACACATTTGGGTCCTCAAAAATCCGAAGCTCTTACATTAGGTACTGAGATAAAAGGCATATGGTTTACATCGCGAAGCTACAGAGACAAACAATGGCATCCAACAATTATCGGCACAAAGTTGAGAGAACTGTTGACAACATAATCTTGCAAAGCCGCAAATCACAACTACTGTACATGCACTCATACTCAAGAAGCAAAACCACCCTAATTCATTGCCTTCGTCCCAAAATGAAATGCGTTTGTTAAGCAATGGGTTCCTGCAACAGTACGACAAGTTGACAATAGTTTCCGTGAATCTACTCTTCTTACATTATCTAATCTTTGATGACCGGCAGGAAATGCAACCGAAGGCAAACGTTTAACATGTTATACCATGTCCTAGTTCATGTATCGTTCTTCTATTCCTTTTTTTTTCTCTTTTCTCTTTTCGAAATTTTCCACACAATTGGTTGTAATTTGGATGACCATGGAGCATTATTAAGAATAGCTCCACAAACTTCCTGTTCCATTTGAATCTCCAGGTGAGTCATCCGATGAGTTTATTCTAGGCGGGGACACCATCATTCCCTCTGCCATGTCCACTAGCAGATTTGGCATGTCAAAAATGGCCTCCTCATCTACAAACTGATCTCCCCCAGATGTTAAACCGCCTTCATGCATAGTACTATCATCCCTACATGACTCCAGCCCGACCCCTGGGATGTCACTTGATTCGGCCTTTTTCAATGAGGCTGCAGCTGCAGCGGCACTACGTATGTCGTGGGCCGATGTAGAGGCTGGAACTGGGTATGAAGCAATAGACCCTGGGAAGTTAAGAACTGCCTCACTACCTTTTAGGGCTAGTGCCGCCACGTCATAGGCGGCAGCCGCCATCTCTGCAGATGGGAATGTGCCAAGCCATATCCGTGTGGTCTTGCGTGGCTCCCGGATCTCGGAAACCCACTTGCCACTCCGGCACCGGATTCCACGATACATGGGGTACTGTTTCCCGGTAGAACTTGAACCCATGGTGGGTTTTGGAGATTTAAGTGGCTTGGGGGAGGGGGGTTCACATGTGTGAACAGGGTGAGAATGTTCGACTTGGTCCAGTTGGTGAACTGTGAGAGGATCCGGAGGAGGGTAAAGGGAAGGTATTGGTGGCTGAAGCGCTTGTTCTAATTGGTGGAAATTAGTTGAGTCGTCGTTAGAACAGACATACTCTATAATGAAATGGACATGGGGAATAAGGAAATTTAAGACGGGTCGACAGATTGAGAGACACAGAGGTTATGGTTTGGATTTAAGGGAAAGCTAAATATAGATGAGTCTTTTTGTTTGAATATCTGATAAAAAGGTGAAAGCGTGGGGATTTCGCGGAGGAAGAAATTCAGAAACGTGCCACCAACTTGGTATTAGTAATCAATCGGATTTAGACAAAAAGGTGGAAAATGATTCAATCGTAGGGGTTTCTTTGGTGTGTAAGATAATACGTTGATGCTGAGGCACACGCATTCGGCTCAGGCTAGCGATTGGCTGTTATCAACTATCCCTTTGAGTGCCGTCAATTTTCCACTTGAACCTTTGGGCGTTTTGAGTTGTCAATGTTCATTGCTTTCGTTTCTAAAAATATTTTAGGCTAATTGACCAAGTACTGCTATTGGTTGGAAGAGCATAATGGGGGACTAGGGGAAACCCGTCTAGTCAAGTATGTTTCAGAATTCTGGTGCTCCGCGCAAACCCAGATTGGAGTACAGACGTTGCTTCACCAAGCATCTGGTTAAGATCACAATAAAAAATATGCGATCCAACATGTATGCAATTAGTAGCAGTTCATGATCGAAAAATCCTTCATCACTAATTGAGTTTAGTTGCTAAGAGGCAATTAGAAGAAGCAAAACGAAACTAATCGAAAGCGGCCTCTGCATTCAACTTTTGTATTAATTAACGTATCGTTTATCCTGAGCCCTAAAATCTAAATCAACCTGATATGACCGATGCCTGCTATATCAGTGTTTTTGTTCTTTTTCTGTTGATAGCCCATTTAAATATTAGGAGCGATGGCATTCTGATTAGCGTAAAATTAGGTTGTTGACCATACAACTATATATATGTTGATAATTTTGTTAGAGCCAAAGAAAAAGTTATCTTATCAAAGTGATTATCGGTACAAAGATAAATTGTGAAAAGTCATGTAAAGATAAATCGTAAAAAGTTATATAAATTAATGACTGTGATTTAAAGATACAAATTTAACTTAGTCGTCATTTAAGAAGATAAAATGATATGTAAATCTTGACTCGACTTGTAAAATTACGTGATAAGGTTTATAATATTAGATTTTATGTGATTTTCACTTTCGGCACCCACGTTCATCTTTACCTCTCCAAGCCATTATATTTTTCTTCTGATATCCATGGTTGATGCGGTCAGCCCTTTGTTTTTATGTAGTGGTTGATTCATGTATGCTGCTGGGCCGTGGTAGCTAGCTGATTCTAATTCCTTGGACAATGTTTTGCCAACAAGGTGCTCTATTGTCACCATTGCCGGCGACCCCACCATGGACCTCTGAGTGGGTTGCACATGGTCTGTGGTGTCTATATTGAGTTACTCCATAGAATCAAAAACAAAATTTTTCTCTCCAGCCTTTTTCGATTGTGTCTACCATTTATATGTTTTCTCGCGACATGATGAAGTTGGGCAAAGGTTTTTGTGAACAATTTAGATGTCCCCACAACCTTTTCGTGGAGGGAAAAACTAACCACACATACAAAAAAGATAGAACAGAAGCAACATATGTAAATGGGGGTCAGAGGAAATAATAGATGAGAGAGTTGGATCAGAAGAAAGGAAAAAAGAAAAAGAAAAAAAGAGCAACATATGCAATTGCAAGTCTTCACGGTGATGTTGTGCCATCTGAAGTTACTATTCTATAGTAACCTAAAGTATTTATATTGTTTCACATTCAGGCCCAAGGGAAGGGCCGCTTCAAATTGGGCCACATTGGAATCTGAGGGACTCGTCTATCAGGTGTTTGGGCCAACAGTTAGCTAATATAAGGTCTAGAATTGACGCGCTACTAATTTAAACATATTTTAGAATTTTACAAATTCAAAAGTACTTCAGGTAACTGTAAAGTTATCTCTTCTTTAAAATTTAAGTACGTTTAAAAAGGGATAACTGTTTCAAATAAAATTAAAATTTGAATTTAATAAAAATAGTATTTTATTATCAACAAAATTAGAAAATCCCTAATTACTAATAGACACTTAAACTTCATAACTTTTTTTCAAAAAATAAAAATAAAAAGATAAAAAACTAAAGTAGTCTAACTTAAATATATGCTTAAAATTAATGTTGAATTTTATTAATTTGAAGGTAAGCAATCATTTTCTTCAGTAATGAAGGATAATTGGTTGGCTTATTAGAAATATAATATTATATATCCTCTCTATTTCTAATTCCCACCTATCTTATAAGCTGTTATATATAATTGCTCATATTCTATCACCCTTATTTTCAGCTAGCTTATCCCTATGGGTTTAGTTATTTATCTTTTACTATCAGAAAATCCTAACTACTATCAGACTCTTTGATATGTCTAATATTTTAATTAATTTTTTCCACCTAAGAATAAGTCAATTCAAATTTGAAGTACAAACAGATTAGCTATTCAGATATTTGCGGGATACTCTTAATTTGGATAAGGATAAATTATGTGTAGGAATGAATTAAGGTTATACTAAATATTAATCTTGGCAGATATGCAGATGTAGTAGGAGACTACCTCTATACATTCCACTTCTCTTTGGATTCCTTATCGGCTTAGTACTCCTCTGGCTCTGGTTCTATATATACTAGCCCCACTGACTTCCGAGCTAGGGACGTGACAAAATCTGCTTCAATGGCTGGAGGTGTTATAGCTACGACGGATGGAAGGGAATATCCAGGAAAACTCACTGGCAAGGTCTTGGTGACATGTATAGTGGCAGCTATGGGTGGCTTAATTTTTGGTTACGATCTTGGGATATCTGGTAACAATCTTAGAGCAGAACATCATGACTATCTATGATCTCTATAGAGATCTGTATTTCCATAGTTTAACACAGTTCCTTGCAGTTTATAGTTTACCTAGTTTTTTTCTATACACACGCATGAAGTGAAGCTAGCATATGCGGTGTGCAAAAAAACAGTACTGTATCTACCTGCCTTATTGTTTACGAGCGAACGGAAGAGGTCGCACATCCATGAAAAAAAAGATATATACCAATTGACCCGTGTTTTCAAAAATTCTTTGTGTATATTCGATCGAGTCACAGCTGATAGAGTTTTCTTGGTAATATTGTAGGTGGAGTTACATCCATGGATTCGTTCTTGGAGAAGTTTTTCCCAGCCGTTTACAGGAAAGAGGCATCAGCCAAACCTTCCGATAATCAGTACTGCAAGTTTGACAGCCAGACATTGACGCTGTTTACTTCTTCTCTGTATCTTGCTGCTTTGGTGGCATGCATTTTTGCATCGGCAATCACTCGAAATTTTGGGAGGCGTATTACGATGCTTTTGGGCGGAATACTTTTCTGTGCCGGTGCACTTCTCAATGGCTTCGCTCAAAGGGTCTGGATGCTAATTGTTGGTCGTATGCTACTTGGTTTCGGCATCGGATGCGCCAATCAGGTCAAATATACAGTCTTTAATTACTTACTTGTTATTGGGATGCGACTGATATTCACACTTCTGCCTTAGGCATCTCTATTTTGTGTAAAGCACAAAATTAGACGTTTTAGATCTATGCTTCCAAATTTTTGGATTTAGGATATATAGGTGGAATAGATTAGTGATTTCAGTTAATTACGTGACCAAAATATTCCACCTAGGCCTAACATAATTAGTACCCACTTAGGTACGGGGCGGTTAAAATTTTTGAGATGATTTGAAAGAATTTTTATATTTATTTATATTGAAAATAGATGATTTAATGGGCACTAAATTTATATTTTTTTCTTTTATTTTAACTAACTACAACTAAAATAAATTATTGGTATATGTTTCACAGTCTGTTCCAATCTACGTCTCGGAGATGGCTCCATATAGATTCAGAGGGGCTCTCAACATGATGTTTCAGTTGGCAATTACAGTTGGTATCCTCGTTGCCAACCTGCTGAACTATTTCTTCGCTAAGATTGAGGGTGGTTGGGGATGGCGCTTGAGCTTGGGAGGTGCCATGGTCCCTGCTCTAATAATCATTGTGGGTTCCTTTTGTCTTCCTGACACACCAAACTCTTTGATTGAGCGCAGCCATTTTAAGGAAGCTAAGGAACAACTTGTGAAGATCCGTGGCGTAGAGGACGTAGAGGACGAATACAATGATCTAGTTGAGGCCAGTGAAGCTTCTAAATTAGTAAAAAATCCTTGGGCTACTATTCTCCAGCGAAAGTATAGGCCTCAACTCACAATGGCCATTTGCATTCCCTTCTTCCAGCAACTCACTGGAATGAACGTGATTACATTTTATGCGCCTGTGTTGTTCAGAACAATTGGTTTTGGAAGCAGTGCTTCGCTCATGTCTGCTGTGATTACCGGTTCGGTTAATTGTCTTGCAACTATCGTTTCGATCCTTGGTGTTGATAAGTGGGGAAGAAGAACGCTATTCCTTCAAGGTGGTGCTCAAATGTTCATCTGTCAGGTATACTATATGCTTAATTAAGCCTCTTTTCGTTCTAATATTGTATATTGCTTGCGTATACATGATATGTGTTCTGCTTAATTTCTATTTATTCACACATGTGATGTAATATTCATGGACAGGTTATAATTACAATTGCAATTGCTGTTAAATTTGGTACGAGTGGGGACCCTGGTGAATTGCCGAAGTACTACGCTTTTGGATTGGTGTTCTTCATCTGCGTCTACGTTGCTGGCTTTGCATGGTCTTGGGGTCCTCTAGGCTGGTTGGTTCCCAGTGAAATCTTTCCCCTCGAAGTCAGGTCAGCTGCTCAGAGTATCAATGTCTCCGTCAACATGATTTTCACATATGCAATTGCACAAGTCTTCACGGCGATGTTGTGCCATCTGAAGTTCGGACTGTTCATCTTCTTCGCATGTTGGGTGTTGATAATGAGCTTCTTCATTTACAAGTTCTTGCCGGAGACTAAGGGTATCCCAATTGAAGAAATGGCTATTGTGTGGCGAAATCACCCTTACTGGCGCAAGTTCGTTTGTTCCGAAGAAGAGCTTTCTTGCCCTGGAGGAGACATTCAAATGAGGAAAGGCATCGATGACGTCTGAATGTCTGATTTATATATTCTCGATAAATTTGGTTGGAAAATTATGCCTGTATTTGGATTAAACTATTGGCTACTAATTTTCTTCTATCATATATATATATATATAGGGTGTCTTTATTTTGAGTGAATTTATTTTGGACCAAAATGTTTTTGTAACTTTGTACATGAAATTCAGGTCATGAAGATAAAATCTTAAACTAATTTGAATCAAACTGTGTCAAGAATAAAATAAAAGAGAAAAATAACTTAAACTAGGAGAGAGAAGAGAGAGATAAGTCTGACACAGATTTATTTAGTTCAGTTTATAGACCTGCATCTATAGTGGAAGAACCAATTAGGTAGATTTGTGTCTTCATTGATGTTAGAATAAGATTACAAGGGAGGCTTAATTTTCAAGCCATTTTTAAGAGTTCAGCCAAATACTAAAAAATTAATAATTTTTAAAAATTATTTAGAGCTGAAATTATTTTCTTATTGTCATATTTTCATCTAGCGGGGTAAGAAGTAATAAATTCAGGTTTTCATGCCAAATCTTTTCTTATTGGACTTTTGGGCAGTTGGGCTATAGGAATTTTGCTGACTTTAAGAATACAAGCTGCAGCCCATTCTGCAAATTGTGGGAAAAAAATGAAATTTTTGTCCCAATCCTTGGAGCCCAGCCCCTCTCAACACCATTTAGTAATTTTTTTCTAAGCAAAGACCGAATTCATTTCATAGAGGAGGAAAATACAAGTGTTGTCGGAACCAATTATGGCTGGAAACTTAAAATGGGGCACAAAGACACTCTACAACATTTTCAAAGGCCCGAATGGACAGATACAAACTTTGGACCATAAGGTCCTAAACTACAGGCCATAAGGGCCAGAACCAACTGGGTCCACAGACCCACCAACCTAACCCGAGTCCAAAGACCCGGGGTACAACACAACGCTGCCGCTAACGGCGGATACCGTCGCCGGAAATAGAGGCCCCAAATCAACACCTACAATAAAAGAGCTCACATAGGAGAAGCTCCGCTAAAAAAGGAGGGAGAAACACTAGGCGCGTTAGATCTACGCACCTCTAGACTAGCTCGTGGAGAGCTAGGAGCCAGTGTTGGACTGTTGGACAGGGACGACGTCGTAGATCTGGAGCTGCTGATGCCGACCAAGAGGCGCATGCTCGCCGAAAAACGCTATGCCGCCATCGAGAAAACTTCATCGGAGCAAGAACCACCAATTATTGAAAGAAACCGAAAGAGAGAAAAACAACTCCTGGCCAACCAACAACCGGTCAGGAGGTGGGCGGACGGGAGTCGCCCAGAGAAGAAAGAGAGCGCGAGGGTGAGTTGCAGGAGAGGGAGAGAGGGGGAAGTCTAGAGAGAAAGAGGACCCTCTCTCTGTAGACTTTTCTTTCGATACAATACCACCGCTTAGTAATCAGTTTTTAATATTTTGTAGTGTGTTTGAGTGTTAAAATTTTAGGATATTGGAATTGATGAAAGAGTGAAGAGAGATGATTTAAATGAATTTTTTATATTTATTATAATAAAAGGTAATAGTTTAATAGAGAGAAAAATTATATTGTAATTATTTTATTATATTAAATCTAAAATTTTAGTAGACAAAGCACCGGTAGTAACAACGTAAAATATTTATGTCGTTTCCTTTTCAGGCCCAAGGGAAGGGCCACTTCAAATTGGGCCTGATTGGAATCTGAGGGACTCGTTTGACGAGCAGTCTCAGATGTTTAGGCCATCAGTTAGCTAATCTGAGGTCTAGAATTGTTGCGTTCCTAATCCTAATTTGCAGACCGCGCTGGATTGAGGACCTTGGCTACTTTCCCTCCTAGCTAGTTCCTGTAGAATATATCAATATATACCTCACTCCAGTATGAAACCACAGCTGGAAAGCTAAGAAAACAGGGAAGAAAAAAAAGGAAGAAAGAGCAGCTCAAAAATTAAAAGTCCAGCGTGAAGATTACAAGGTCGAAATATCAGGCTCCCATACTGAACTACAGACTCTTTCTTCTCCAAGTTGGCAACTGTACTTTTCACTGACGGTCATGGCACGTTTGGAGACTTCCTCTCTCTCTCTCTTTCTTTCTCTATGTAGCAAGTTGTTCTCCAGACTACAGACTGTTGACTGGACTAACATTAACTCGACAAACTGCGAAGCCAGACAGTGCGGTTTCTAGAAGAATTAGCATCCATTTACGTGCTATTTACGTTTACAGTTTGAAGAAAAAGTCTTCATGTTAAGAACAATAGCACGACTGTCGACTAGTCGATTGCCGATCACACGGAGTTTGATTTGATGTGATCATGAGCAAAGCACTTGTTGCCTGGGGCATAATTATATTCCAAGTCATATGTGCAGTTGAGGTAATTAACATTTTTGACCCTTAATTGTTCCTTACATGCAATAGTACTCTTCCTATAAAGTGGCATTCTCTTGTACTTGTCCAACGTATTTTTTTTTTTCTGAATAATGCCGTTGGGCTTGTATTGCAATTGTGTAACCATACAAAGAATATTTTAAATAAGGTCAAACAACAACCAATCCAAAAAAAAATCGGAAAAACCACTATTTTACGCGTTCATAAGACTTGGTCCTCCTAGAAGAGTAATCACTCTTGGTCTATTCAAGCCTTAATCATGGAGAGTTTTGAAGAACTGAAAAGGCGGTGCGAATATATAGTACTTGTCTCGTGTCAAGCTATGATTGCCCATTGACTCGCACGGCGAATTAGATCTTGACACCAACAACCCAATATTGCTTTATAGTCAAATCTGTGTTCCAAAGTCATCATGTGTAAATCAAAATTAAGGTCGCTCTCTCACTAACGTCTCAAGGTGCTCGAGTCAACAACTCAACATAATCGAGTTCACACGTTGCGGTATATAAGCAAGTAGTCTGTCCTTTCGGCGCAACCCATAAAGTAATTGGTATTTCTTTCAGAAGCAAGAAGCTAGCAACTTAAAAGAATTATAAATACGGCTGTCCTGAATATCAACCACACGTCATAGAGAATGGGTTCGTGAGTTCCCTCTAGCACATACAACAACCTCCTCACTGTTTAATTAGCAGTTGGATTGGACTTTTTCTCTTCCTTTCTTTCCCCCTAATTCCCAGCTCACACGCTCGCTTTGAAAGTTTCTATCGCTATGGCTATGGACGTCATCGTCCTGTCAATGACAAGATGGATGGGGATAGAGTCGGAGGTGAAGACGGTGGTGGAAACAAAGGAAGATTCGTACACTTCGACCGCCCAATGCACAGGGCTTTTTTTTTTAATGTTTCAATCGCACCATCATGATCATCGAGCTTAGACGACTAGCTAACTCATGTTGATAACATTTTAAATGTAATCCACTCCCCAATAGTGTGACAATAAACAGCACGACATGTAAGTCGACCAAGGCAGCCTAGTGGACTAAACTTTTGAGTGCTTTTCTTTTATGGCCACTGTTCGTTTAGTTATCCACCTGAAAGTTTTGGGTAGCCCATCTATTGATCAAAATAAGAATTTCACAAAATTGCTAAAAGGATAAGATCATATGAACCCACTAGCTGCCAAAAACATTATATTATGCATTACTTAAATGTGCAGATGTAAATGACACTGATTTATCAAGAAAAAGCGGTCAATATAACATATCCGTTAGTTGGAATGCTTTATATCTCTTATCTTTTCTATTTTTTATTTTATCAATGGTCTTATTTTTTGAGGATATTTTTTCTCTATAGATTTAGGGTCAACTGCTAATTAAACCCCCCCACCCCCAAAAAAAGAACTTTTTTTGTAACATGTTACTTAATTATGGGCTTCAAAATTTAAGATTATTTTGACCCATCAAATAAGTGGGATTTGAAAGTTCCATAAGCAGAAACGTCCGACAGGAATTTAATTAATTTAATGGTGCACTAACGAACTTTACAACCCTAACTGCAAGTCAAGCTTTCTTTTTCAAGAGATGGGTTATAAGCATAAAAACCGTCCACTACCTTTATTTTGCTTACGGTGGCAAAACCCAAACCAAAAACGTTATTCTCATCTCCAGCGGCACCATCAAATATTGTTCCAGTATAATTCTGGCCTTAGAAAAGATATCCGCAATTTACTGACGACATTTAAGTCTTCACCTGTATAAAGCTCAAGTGCCGACGGTATATATAGTTGTATCTATCTACCCTTTCTATTTCTCTTCCTCAACGTGTGAATCGGTTCTGCCGGCCCCAAAAGTTACATTTTCGGTCATAAAAGGAAGCTTGAAAGGTTTCCAAGAATTTCACTTGTCTAGAGCTGTCCCAGATGCTCAAAAGTAATTAGCCTCGCTAATCGCCTTTAAATCCCAGAACACTCAAAGATCGCCCAACTCTCTCTCTCTCAAAAAGTCCAAACCGACATGTGCCAATTATCATCCTCTCCAACATCCTTTGAAAGCAATTCAGACCAACCAAGCCTTCCCTCAAACAAACTACAAGATCGAATATATCCCGACATGTTCACCCCTTTGATCCCCCAAAACCCAACACCCGATGATCAGCATCGAAACCAACCTCCCCAGAAAACCCATCTCTCTCTTGTTGTCACGGAAGCCAAATGGATAGCCAAGATTTCCTTCCCAATGGTACTGACAGGACTATTACTCTATTTCCGCTCCATGATCTCCATGCTCTTCCTTGGCCACCTCAGCGAGCTTGCTTTGGCCGGTGGTTCACTCGCAATCGGGTTCGCTAATATCACTGGTTATTCTGTTCTCTCTGGCCTTGCCATGGGAATGGAACCCATTTGTGGTCAGGCCTTTGGAGCCAAAAGATTCAAACTTCTTGGCCTCACCATGCAAAGGACTGTGATTCTGCTTCTGTTAACTTCAATTCCAATTTCATTTATATGGTTGAACATGAAGAAGATTCTGCTCTTTTGTGGTCAGCAAGCCGATATTGCAACCGAAGCTCAGTCCTACATTTTTTATTCGCTCCCGGACCTCGTTGCACAATCCCTTTTGCACCCTATACGGATATATCTCCGATCCCAATCCATAACGCTGCCTCTAACCTTGTGTGCAGCTTTTTCTATTCTTCTCCATGTGCCCATCAATTACTTTCTTGTTTATGTGCTCAAACTTGGAACCAAAGGCGTTGCATTAAGCGGGGTCTGGACTAACTTCACACTAGTAGGATCATTGATCGTCTATATTATATTCTCCGGCGTGCATAAGAAAACTTGGGTTGGGATTTCCTCCGAGGGGAGCGAAGGCAATCCGTTCCGTTCCTCCGAGTGCCTCAAAGGGTGGAAAGCTCTCCTGAATTTAGCCATTCCAACCTGCATTTCAGTTTGCCTAGAATGGTGGTGGTACGAAATCATGATTTTACTGTGCGGGCTGTTACTCAATCCCCAAGCAACGGTGGCTTCAATGGGAATTCTGATTCAAACCACGGCTTTGATCTACATTTTTCCATCTTCTCTCAGCTTCGGCGTATCAACAAGGGTTGGAAACGAACTAGGTGCTAACAATCCCACGAAAGCAAAACTTGCCGCATATGTAGGCCTTTCTTTCAGCTTCACGTTGGGATTTTCAGCATTGCTTTTTGCAGTGATGGTTAGGAACATATGGGCTACCATGTTCACCCAGGACACCGAGATCATAGCCTTAACATCTATGGTTTTGCCCATTATCGGTCTCTGCGAGCTCGGAAACTGCCCGCAAACAACAGGTTGCGGTGTTCTGAGAGGAACGGCCCGGCCTAAACTGGGAGCTAATATCAACCTGAGTTGCTTTTATCTTGTGGGAATGCCAGTTGCAGTGTGGTTGAGCTATTACGCTGGGTTTGATTTTAAAGGACTATGGCTTGGCCTCTTAGCCGCGCAAGGCTCGTGTGTGGTGACCATGTTGGTCGTCTTGGCTCGAACCGATTGGGATCGTCAAGCCCAGAGAGCTAGGGAGCTGACTGGAGCTACTACCACTCTTGATGATGACAACCACGAAGCTGAGAAATTGAAGAACGAAATCAAGGATTTTTCCAGTTCTTCGCATGATACAGAGAGCAGCCATGATTCTCTAGTTTGAGTTTTCCTCAGTATTCTATAATTATTTGTACAAACCTTGTCCGCTAATCACTCGACCAGCATTTTTTTTATGTATTAACATTAACAACAATTAATATAAATACATTCCTCATTCCCTGTCTCTTTTACTTATTTTGCATGCACATTAATTTCGATTCCATCGCAGGAGAAATTCCATTTTCTGTAAATTATCTTTTGTTCTGAATGCAAATTGAAGAAGGATCGTATAGCAGAAAGACATCACCCCCCAACCCCTCGCCAGGCGCCGCGCCCCCACAAACACTTGTAGAAATATCGGAGAAACAAAGCAAATATAGATGCAGTATACTCGTGAGTTTAAATTGCCACTAGGCACACTAATCAATGATGATTTTCTCTAATTTGGTATTCGAATTCAAAGTTTCAATTTAAAGAAAGATAGGCGCAATAGATATCAAGCTTCTTATAATATTTAATATTTAATATTGTGAATCTCTTATGTGTGATTCATGTACTGTATTTATTTTTTTAAAATTGAATCATGACAGTATATTGGAAAAATATCTTTATCCCTATCAGACTAGAATATGTAGATAAATAAATAGAAAAATTAAATCAAATTAAGGATAATTCGAGCATGACACCAGAATCTCATGCTAATGCCCGATTGCCCGTTCAGTTAGGAATATCTATGTGTTGACGTCCTATTCAAATTTACTTTGGATAGCATAGTTACCCAAAAAAAAAGAAACAGATAGAACACTTACTCGATCGGTTACTTAAATCAAACCTTATTTTCATTTGCTTCGTACGTGGATCTCTAATCGATATATGATTAAATTGACCAAAAATCATAAAATAAAAGCAGAGATTGGCAAGTTGAGGTATATATGGGTGAATGGAACCAAATAATGTTAGGTTTAATTGGCCGCCAGAATTCAATTGGACTGTATTTTCTCGAAATGATCCAGACACTTAAGGTATGGGCCGGGATGTGTAGCCATACATAAATACCTAATTAAGTAAACTAATTAACACATGGGCGTGTAACTTGCAAAACTGAACCTGCAGGCCGTATATCTGTGCATATATCTAGGATCGTCACCAAACTATCATGATATATCATATATGGCTCATCTAGGAGCTTCTTTAAGTCACCCTTATCCCAACATCTAGCTCAACTTGCAACCCATATTCAATCAACCTGATCCCCAACTTGCAGTATTTTTCTCTTTTTTCTTCTAACTTATCTTAGTTTTTGTAGGGAAAAAATGATTAAAAATACCTATTTGGCGACTACGATATCGATGGATCTGTGCCTCTTTATATGATGGTCAAGGTTGAAGAACATTAGCCTATAATCTGATATATATTTTCCAGTTAGTCGTATATGACGTTCAAGTATTGAACGTGAGACAAGATCAGAATTTCCTCTCAGGTTCTGAATTTGAATTTTCGAATTATTTATTGGTCTTATAATCTGAATGGCTGCGGACCTCATTCTAATGTTGTGTAGAATTATTTTTCTGAAGTATTTTCCAGTTGGCAGAGAAACATGGTTGGAGGCTGCATGCATGCACCTAATTGAGAAGGAATTCACGGAGCCGACTGGTACGAATGCCGCTGGAAATTGTTCGCTCGTCTGAAATTTTGACAAGGAAGTAGTCTCCGCGCCGACTTAACCCAAAGTCCCATGCACACACATCATCTTGCGTCATATTCATATATATATGGCTAAATCTGCAGGTCATGTTAGAGCGTATTTCACCTAGGCACGTTATTGGTTCATTCTATTTAATTCACCACGCCCCTGCTTGCGTGCTTGCGTTCTATTCAGAGCCGGGTCAAGCCAAATGGAGGCCTAAGTCACTATATAAATTTGTAGGCCTTTTGTATAAATTTTAATATAAAATATTTATAAATTATTAAATTTAATATAAAATATTAAAAGACCCCATTAATTATTTTTCTAAGTTTCTTACACATGATATCAAAGCCCCATAACTTGTATAATTTAAAAATTTATAGGACATTCATATAATTTGTATAGTTAATTTATTATAGGGCTTTTTTTTTTCTCTTTCAGCAAAGTTCATAATGTGAAAAATGATTATGAAGCTTAGAAAAAATATATCAATGAGCAAAAAAAATAGTACACTTATGATAAAAAAAAATAAAAATATTGCATCTTTGTCATTTTTTTAGTTCAATTGTCATTTTTTATTTCTTTGGTCATCTATAATATATAAAAAAAATCTCTTTATAGGGCCTTGCTTAGGGTGAGGCCTTAGGCTATCGCCTAAGTGGCCTTACCCTTGAGCCGGCCATGGTTCTATTTCATTTACCGAACTCTATCTAGCTAGCTAGTAGCTACGTGTTTGCGAGTTATATATATAATTAATGTACATGTACACTCGTACTTGAAAGAAAAGATAAATCGTGCATAATTGAAATATAATGGAGAGAGGAAAAAGAATAAAGAAAGATAGAGATTTCAGTGGTTCGGTCTAGAAGACTTACATCCACTGTAAAAGTCCTTTATAGCTGTGTTTTGTATTATAAATCCATACATATTACAAAATTGAAGTTCTCTATTTATAGAGACAATACAAATCATGATAGGAAACTATTTCCTATATTTAAATTTGAATCTCTCTATTTAAACTAACGATATCACATTTAAACTAAAATATTTGATATTGTAAAAGTCATCTATGACTGTGTTTTGATATGATATTATCTTTATTACGATATCAAATATTTGAATTTAAATGTGAAATCATTATCTTAAATGCAGAGATTCAAATTTGAATATAGGAATATTTTACTATCATGTTTTGTATTGTCTATATAATTAATAGAGACCTTCAACTTTGTAAACTGTATAGATTTATAATATAAAACACAGTCATAAAAGAGCTTTTAAAGTGAATATAGGTCCTCTAGACCGAATCAATTTTATCTCTATCTCTTCTTACTCTTTCTTCTCTCTCCATTATATTTCAATTATACAATGTTTATTTTTTCTTTCAATACTACAGTCTGACAGAAGTATGCAAAATATTAATACCATCATTGAACTGTTCCACATTGTAGTAATGCACAATGGATGAGTGTTAATTTCCACACGTGATAGGTTGTGGATAATATAGACCGAACCAACTGATTAATTTATAATATCTTATATATATCCGTATATATTATGCATGTTCTTCTTCTCCATTAATGTGTTGTTTATTTTATTTCCTAATAATTCATCATGTGGGCTGCTTAGATGAGGAGGGGATAGCACTTACGAGTACTGTCGTTGGGTGCCAATTAATGAACTTATTTGTTTACAATATTCAGATATGTATTTTAATGTAGTATGTACTGAATCTCACTTTAATTAAGTGCGAAAGGAGAAAGAATTAATCAGCAAGCTGGAGTTATAATATGGAAATTTAGCCTTATAACGACAACCCAATGAGTTTCAAAAGCCATCCTATTAGTCTTTTTAAAGTATAATATGACTTAATTTGCATTTTTTTAAAGAGTATTGAGAGTGTATACAGGTTACATCAATAATGCTCTCCAATGGAACATCGTGGCGTATTTGTCTTCTAATAATTGCGAAACGACAAGAGAAGCTAGCTAGCTAGCAAAAACAACTCGAAGTCTCGATCCATCTGTAAATTAAATGAATGATAAACTAATATATCATAAAGAATCAAAGATGCATATTCCTCCTGCTTATCCAGGGCCCAGGCAATATATGACAAAAAGCCACAGAGTTTTCTGATGCAAGCATGTTGCTCTTTGGGGGTCACACATGAGGCAAGTTTGGTCTGCCGGCCCGTGCGACCGTTATAAAATACTTCTAAAAAATGAAGACAAAAATACAATATAAACGAGCCTTAATTTCCTGAAAATCGTCTATATATCCAGAATAATCAATACCTAAATCTTCTCTCTTTACATGAGAAAGGGCTAAGTATATACTGTGTACATGAATATATTATTTGAGTTTTGGTAAGTTAATATGGAAGTAAGTACATTCAAATTGAACCATGCACTTAAATCTTGATATTTTATGTGATTACTGATAAATAAAATTGTGGTCGCTGGATCCAAATTTCTTGTAGGGCTTGAACATCCTAAGTATTTATCTTGACGCAGCAACAAGAAAGGCGCTACGTCTCATGAATAATACACCATGTGACTTCATATAAATGATGTAGCTTCCTGCATGTACTAGTCTTACCCGGCAAAGTCATGAATTTCTGCTGACAGGATATCTTAGACTTGGCAACACAGCCATCGCTCACGTGGCCAAATGAATGTTCAAAGTCGCGAAAAAAGATATCGGAGAAAACCATAGCATAGCATGTGACATGACAGAAGCTTCTAGCTAGTTGCATTTTCTTCACAGATAACACATGCAAAACTATCGGATAAATCCATATAAGACGTGACATGACAAAAGCAACTTCTAGTTGCATTTTCTTCACAGATAAATATATATTCAGGTAAATCACAGTACTCAAAACTCTTTGAATGCAGGCACCTAGACAAATTTTCAGCAAGAAACCATGACAATGTTTCAAAATACGACCATTCAGCTCTCTTAGAAGTTACAGCCACATTATTGAACATGCATTATTCGTGTGCTTTTATTACACGTTTTTTTTTTGTAATTGGTACTAATATCCCTCTTCTAACATAAGATCATAAACATGGGTCAATTGGAATGAGTTCTTTACAAACAAGCTATCGCTTTCTAGCTCATAATGTTTATCGTTGGGCTGTGTCTCATATGTTGTTTGGTCATTTTAGATGTATTGACATTGCTCAGTTAGGGGATGTTTTTTTTGTAAAAAAAAAAATTAAGATTTTAATAGATTTGTGAATATTTATGTAGATCGGAGTTTTATAGGTTTTTGTGTAAAAGTTGGTAAATAGTTTTAAAGATATTTAATTTTTGTTGTAGTTTGTAAAAAGTTGTAGAGAGAGATGAATTGATATAATTGTTTAATAAAAAAGAATTGGAGTTAGATAAAAAAAATATAGAAAGAGAATTTTTGTTATAATTTTTTTTTGAAAATGTATTAGAATCTGTGTGAAAAGTTGTCGAAGATTATATAAAAAGTATTAATGTTTGTGTATTAATTTTTAAAATTTTGGAGATTCATTTTATACATTTGTTGAATACTTATTGTACTCTAAAATATTTTTATAATGGAACATGCCATTAATTTCTTAGTCCCACATAGCTGGACGGTGTGCAATGATTAGATGCTGGGCTGCTAATAAATAAAAAAGGAGGTGGGTGGTTTGGGGAAGAAAAAATAACTCATCCGTTTTGAAATCAATCTTTGTTCATCCATAATTGGACTACAAAGCCCAAAAGAATTTCAGAGAGGTTTACGCAATCCATTAATGCTTTCTTCCAAGGTGTCAAGACCCAAGCTAACCCATTTTCCCTAAGGGATTGACAGGCCCAATCTATTACCCTTTTTCTTTTGGTAAGTGGACCAATTTATTACCCTCTTATTTTTTAGTGTGTATAATCTATTACCTTTCAATCACTGTTGATTGCCTTTTCTGCTGATCCTATTCAAGAGGTATTCTAAAGAGCTGTTTCCTTTCTTCTTTTCCCAAAGAGGGTATTTCCAACACTTCGCAAATCGTATGTTTCGGGAATTTCGAGTTAGAGATATCCAAACTCCTACGCAATCTAGAGGATCCTAATTTGGCTTTGAATATCTCGTACCAGGAAATAGATGTCCGACCAAAACAACACCCCTGGTATGAGAATATGTTGCACTTCGTAAACCTTGTTCATAATCCAAAAAATGTAAAACGGATGATCGAGTGGTTTCGCCGACAAAACTAGTGGTACAACTGTCGTTTCTAAGCAAAACATTCAAACATGCAAAACCGATGCTCAAGGTCATTGGGGCCGAAAGAAACGGGAGAACCAGTACCATTTCTTCAGAAATCTAGTTCCTTCATTCAGTGGGATTTTGTATGCTCGTGTTAGCTACCAGCTACCATGTGATTTGTCGGCAGATAGCTAGATAAGCATTCACGACAAATTCGTGTTGGACCCGGGGTTATAGTTCTATATGTATGCAATTTATTATGTTGTCTTTTATGTTAGATAAGCTTGATAATGGCGTCTGCCTTTCTTGGCTAATCGGTCCCATATGACGTGAGTTGTTTGTTATGTGTGGACCCATATATCATGGCTGTATGCCTCTCCACCCTTAAGGTCCATTTCATCGGCATGACTCGATAAGAATTTCCCCCACCTTGATGCTGTTTTCCAGACACGTTCGACATTTTCAGAACCTTGCTCTGCCTTCCACTCCTTGAAAAGGTGTATAGCATTAAATGAGGAAGTTAAGTTGGTTCTGTTGGTATATAATTTTGGAACTTTCTTCCAACTTGTGCATTGTGTTTAAATAAATTGTGAAGTATCTATTTTTTCGAGTTTTAATCAAAATTAGAATCCTAAAAAGAGGATTACGATTCTTCGTAGTTTCATTCTCAAATTGTATGATGCAGTTTAGATAGAGAAACATAATAAGTGACATTTACATTATTTAGTATTACTCATATAAAGTTCCAAGTAGTATAAAGCACACAATAGGATTAACTTGTTGTGTTTGTCTCTCTTCGAATTGTACGCGCAAAAAATTACAGAGGATCTTGATTCTCTCAAAAACTCTCGATTACAATTGTCTAGCATTTAATAGAATAAAGGGAAAATGCCATGAATATATAATGCTAAAAGTCACTCTTAGATTTCTCAATATGCAGATGTCTTTTTGTTATTTTAAAGCGATCATGTTTGGTTTTTTCCTTTTTTTGAAGAGCCACTTGGGTTCCCATCTTAGTAAGCGGCTCTAAAATTAAACCTGCCCTTCTGTCATTATGGTCTGATTAAGGAGAATAGCATCTCCTCCTTTACGGATGATCCTGAACCGGGGATCAAATCCCCCCGCCCTCCAAAATTTGCCAAAGAAAAAAAAGTTATTTCTTATAGCTGCAGCCTCACAAGAAGCCAACAAAACAAAAAATGACAAAACTTTTTTCTGCCATAACCACTTGTGAATATAGAACAGGCTATACAGTATCAAAGGAAGAATAGGTTGGCTGGGCCCAAGCCAGTAATTAAAACCTCATCAATTCTGAATTAAAAGTTAAATTCTGTCATTGGCCTTATATGGTGCCAAGCCCCAACAACACGCACACACAGAGTCAACAATAACAGCTGTCGCGCAACAGTTCTTCCCATTGAATCCCATCATCTCCAAATTATAAGTACCCTTTTAAGAAGATTAGAAAAAAAAAAGGGTACCCTTTCAAGTTTACATAAATCCTCTAACCGTACTGGCCCATCCTCCCCTTATCCCTGTTCCTATCCTCAATATGGCTGCGTTTGCATGTAAAATTTTCTCCAAAATTTTATCTCTCTCCTAATAAAATACTTCAATATAATCTCTCTCTCTCATAAAAAAATATAAAAAATTACAAAAACTATAAACTATTACCTCTCTCTTTACTTTTTCACTAAACCCAATACCAACACTAAACCCAATACCAAAAATTTTACCACACAAACCCACCAGTATATACAAATTGGAGAGAAACTTAAGGTGCCTAAAGTGAAAAAGGAGTAAAATATGCACACATGCATCACGTTTCAGAGAAAAAGATAAATCTTTACCGGAGACAGCAAAGAGATGAGGAAGAAAACAAATAGGCAGGGAAAACAAAACTGAAATCCATGCCTAAATAACTGCATAATTTTGAACTGGGATGATCTGATCTCCTTGAGAGAATTCCAAATTTGTGCTTAGCTCCCACTTTGAAGTTCTATTTATCACTCAAAGGTTTCCCATTTTGTTGTAACCACAACTGAGTCAGAATGCCATGAAGGTTGCTGCGGCACTGGCATTTGCCCTGTAGGCTCCCTCTGCCTCATCTGAACCTGCTGCTTTGGCATTGGTATGGACATTTGCCCGGTTTGTGTCTGCCACGGGATTTTGCCTCCTTTGCTGCTGGGTTTGGAATTTTGCAACTTCAATGCGTCAAGAGTTTCAACGTGCTTCTGAAGTCTCTTTACCTTTAAGATGACCATTCCAGTATTTTTACAGAAATATAAATCATTGCAATGTGTGACTAAAGCTGAAGAGTAGTTACAAAGCCAAAAGTACCTGCATCCTTCTCTGCAATTTTAGGTCTCCCTCAGTGACAACTCCATCCAGCTTGACTAAGTTTGCCATGAGCAGTTCAGTTAAATTGTCCACATCCATCTCCGAGACTTCCCCACCTCTAGAGGCTGTTGCTTCCAAAGCAGTGACCTAGCAAATTGCAGTAAGAGAACACTTTGTTAAACTCTTTTAACTTAATTTCTTCACGAATCAATTCAATATTGTTCTTTCGTAGAATTTACCTGCCCACCAAGTTTGTCCATTTCCAAGCTGATTTCTGCTAATAATTTCGAGACCTTTTCAATCTTTGCATTTTTTAATAGCTCAAGGCACCTTTTTTCTCTGCTTGCAATGTCCTCAACAAGCACAATTTTCGAACCATCTTTGACTCTTGCTGCATCAAGATACTCTTTGGAATCTCTGTCCTTGTTCTTAAATATCAGCTTCTGATCCTGAGGGTACAAGCCAGTAGATTCTGCCAACATTTTCTTCAATTCTCCTGCAACCAAAAGTACAGGTTACAGTAAAAAATTCCAATCCCTTTCCAATTCTTTCGAATACTCGATAGCAAATTCTCTATTGAACACTACATAACAAATTATTACTCAAAACAAAGAATGGAAGAACAAAAGTTGTAATTACCAAAGCTTGCTTGGGAACAAATACGAATATGGTGGTACGAAGAGCCATACTTCACTCTAACTAGAATGGTTGGGGTTGATACAGTACTATGATTTGTATCGCGCTTCTGCACCAACATTCCTCCTGGCCTAATTTCCAATTTTTCCACTCCCTGACCAACTCCAGCACCAACAAAGGTCTTATTTGGCAGCGAAAAGCTACTGCTAATTTTCGACTTCATTGGCTTCATCCAAGTATTCTTGGTCCTGATTCCAAAAGGCTCGAAGATAATGAAAACCTTCTGGAGCGACCGAGCGAGAGATGCCACAAAAGTTCAGATATCTCAAGATCTTCCCTTGTACTAGAGGAAACCCGGAAATGAAGAAAGAACCTTAGGCCTCTCAAAAGTTCGATTCCTTGCGACGCGGAATGGAACTCAGTTGTGACCCACTGAGAGAGACGAAGATGGGTTAGAAAATCTTTGAACTGCAAACTCCCATCACAAGCGACTAGAGGCTTTCTTTATATCCTCTGGAAGGACAAAAAAATTTAAGTACTTGTTTTCATCATCGAACAGCGATCACGAAAAGAAATGAGAAGCAGAACAAAAAAATGAATCGTTTATGTAGAAACAATTTAACAAAAAACAAAAAAACAAAGAGAGAGAGGATTAGAGGAATGTGAGAACCGACTTCTCAGAAAAGCCTTAAGAAGAGAATGGAAAAGGAGAAAAGGAAATAAAACGAATGGCCAGCTAAGAAAGCGAATGAAAGAGAAAAATCAGTGTATACAAAGAAAGATAACATGGAAACATAGTTACATGAATAGTGAGACAAAGAACTCGGAACAGAAAAAAAAAATAGTGACAGAGAAGCAACAATTGGGCCCCTTAAAACCCACATCACAAAATCAAGGATTAGGAAATATGTAAGTAAAAGGAAAGGCATTGCAGAAAGAAAAAATACTCATCTTTCTGCATATAAAAAATGATGCCTCTTTGCAGCTCTGCATAAACAGACTTTATTCTAAACCTAATCCAAAAACTGAAGGGAACAGAAAACACTCAAACACGCAGAAAAGAAAAGAAAAATCCTAAGGGGGCTATCATTTTTTCCAACCGGAAAGCTTTAGATATGCTCAAAAGATGAACACGTTAAGGCCCGCTCTACTTGGAAAATTCTATGGCCAGTTGGCACCTGTCTGGTTGCCTAATGGTTGAACAGAGGGACACTGATGTCAATTTTTTAACTGAGCAGAATAAATTAAGTGGGACTATAGTGCAAGAGCCCTTTTGTTCGTTTCCTGCAAGATCTGCAGCTCACAATTTTTGCAGTTTATTCTATTAAGTCCGAATTGGTTTTCCCGTAATTCCCTGACTCAAAACTGAAGAAAAGGATAAAGAGCAATTCATTTTAATTATGACAAAGACTAATTACCTAAAACAAATGCCAAAATATAGCATCCGAATTTTTCCAGAATCTGCCGACAACGGAAATCATTGGTTTTGAAGGAATACCCTACGTGTGCTGTAATGAAAGAAACAAAAAATCCGTTTGCACTGTTCGGCTTCTGGAGAATATAATATTTTCCGCAAAACTATCATGGTAGATGATTTCAAATTCAATTATAATTATAGATGAAAAAAAATATGTGTAGTTTATTAGAGGATTGCTAAAGAATGTGAAGAATCCACCTCTTGCCTTTAATTTGGAATCTTTTTTTTTTTTAAATGCCCGAGTTATGTCCCTCCATATTAAGTCCAATGTAACAAAAAAAAAAAGACCATGCATCTCGGGTACAGAGGAACGGCATGGACAGAGCATCATTAACATCCCCTAATCTCTGTTTCTTATGTTTATTCTTTGTTTGTCCATTCAATTCGTGAGTTAGATGGAATTGTTTGCCCACACGATATTTAAAAAGCCATACCTTTTTCTCAATCTGCCAAAGGTAAGCATCATTATCCACTTTTGAGGGAAAAGTAAGAGACTTGTTCCAAATAAAAGGTCTTAGTTCTTGTTAACCAGTTCTTCATTCTTCCTCGTTCCATAGGACAGAGCAACGCTCCAAGGATTTCTCAGGAATCGGACGCAACAGGCAAGATTAAGCTACATTACTTTTCCCAGATTATTTTCCATTTGAGCCTTGGACTAGAGGAAATTCCATTATTCTTTTCTTCTTGAATAATATGACTTATAATTGAGTTTTATCTTTGAGATTACAATTACCCTTGTCCTGTATTACTGTCATCATCCAGACGGCAAGAATGGCAAGTTGAGACACAATTGGCTCACAAAATTAGAAAAGGTGTCATATTTCATGGACGTTGCGCCATCTTCTCAGATTTTATAAGTCATATTATGACGTAACCTCCTATCTTATAGTGTAGTAGAACCAAGAATCGAACAGGCAATCTCCCCAAAAGAAACGCACCCCTCTTAAACAAAAAGAGAAAGTCAAACGATTTTACCCCCTTGATGCAACACATGTCCTTCTGTTAGTGAAATGCAACCCTTCCACAGATCGGCCCAATACCCTACTTCGTAGATAAAAGTTGTAGAGGGTCCTACCCTCCAAATAAAGAAAAACAAAGTGGAAAGCAGATTTTACTTTTTCTTTTTGCAATTCCTTCCACTACTCCTCAGCATCCCTTTCAAACTCTAGCCCTATTTAGAAGCACTTGGCAACAAAAGTCAGTGTAGAAGAAAAAGAGGTTGGACACTTATGCTTCCCTTAAAGAATCAAGACAAAGGAGAATGGTTCTTTTTGGGGAAAAAACAGTCAGGTATATTACTTTTAGATTTATTTATTTGGTGCTTTAACGAGGAGAAATTAGTTGGGTTGGAAAATGAGCGTAGAAACGAATGCCAGATCAATAGATGAATGACTGCTTAGACATGTGCATTAAATAAATATATTACGAGACTCGGAAAATGAAAAATTATGAAAATACATCAAAGGCAATGGAATAGCTCTTTTCTTTTTTGAGCAAGGTTAATAGAACAAAAAATGGCCATAAGGGAGGGGAGCATTTTCAAATTTCCACTGAAAGGGTCATCGAAAGTCGAGCATAGCTAGGAGGCGAATGGTCCAAACTGGATTCAAGTTAGGAAATTTCTTGATGGAGCTGAAAATAGGGTGGTTTGCCAATTGGGATCCGGATCACCCGCAATTCGGTGCAGGGGGATCCTGGTCCTTGCCAATTGTTGGGTGGAAATGACAAGTGATTTTTTTTTTCTAGGTAACGGGGGTGGGGGAGCAAGCCAAGCCTACATCTACCGGAGGTCGACCCCGGGATCAATCCCTCCCTAAGGGGAGAGGTTCCAATCGAGCTATCAGCTCGCTGGCGGGTGGAAATGACAAGTGCAAAGCCATGAAAGTGAGCAGAGTCTCCTTTTGTGTCATTCTGTGTCGAGGTTGGGTTTTGAAACGTCAGATACCATGATCAGTTTGTTGAGGTTGAGCCTGGAACTTCAGATACCATGAAGAATGCAGCAAGGGCTGCACTTGTGGAGGGGTCCGTATTATCTCATAACACACACACTAATGATTCAAAATCACTAGCAAATGGCAAAAATGCCTAACCACGTGGTTCTAACTTAAAAAAAAAAAAAAATTAAATTCAATGTTCAACAGTGAAATTCAAGTAGAACAGCCGCAAGCACGTTTATATCAGATCATCAAGGAGAAACCATGGGGAGTAGTCATTTCCACTCTCTTAATCTCATCCAAGGCACTCCAAAGAGAAGAAAACATGCTTTAGACCTCACTCTTCTTTCCGAGCTTTAGATCTGACAGGCTTTGCAGGTCTAATTATGTTACCAAGAAGAATCAATATTATCGGAAGAATGGTCCCAATAAAATATACACTTGCATATGAGGCAATTGTTTCGTGCAGGCTTAATACCTGTCCAGTACAAACAAATAGCCGTTAGAAACTTGGAAGCAACAACCTTTGATTGCCATCACATCGACTGAGTGGTGTTGCAGAGAGAGAGAGGACTAACCATGAAACCAATGCAGGAGTAGTTCAGAACCATAAGTGTGTAAGCAAAGTTCAAAAATATCATTATCTTCTTGATCAGACCCATAGAAGGAGGTATAGCTTGCTGCCACCTGTAGATGACTGCTTGGCCAGAAATAGTTAGTAAAAGCATAGTAAGACTTGGTTAATTATCTCACAAAGTAGGAGACAAGGGGGATTGATGGATACCTCTTGAACCAGCAATCATCAATGCTGACTGAACAAAGAAGATGATGTACCCAGGATATAATCCCTGTAATTTGCAAAAAGGGAAAAAAGAGTCAAATTGGTCTAGAATTTGAAATTGATGAAGAAAAATGTTTTATGCCTCCATTAATAAACCTGGCATGGCAACTTGATCAAATAAAAGAAAAAAATAAAAAAGAAACACAAAGAAACTTGCTCTTAATGAAACCAAGCATGCAAGTTAATCAATGCTCATACTTGTGTCTAAGATAAGAGTGACATAATGGGGAAGGGGGGAAAAACCTAAAACAGCAAAGAAGTATGTTGCACTACTGGGAAAATTTAGTGTGTGATGAAGTGAAATCAAATACTTGTCAACGGATGCAGGTATGCATGTAATAAAAGTGATTGTATTTTTTGGCAACAAGGAAACCATAAAACTGCAAATAAGCATGTATGCCCGAAATAATAGGTATAAGTACATTTTTCACCTCAGAACTTTGGGAGGTCTGGCACATTGCACCCGAAATTTTGAATTTTGAGACATTTCACCCTTGAATTTTGGAAGTTCTAGCACATTGCATATTGCCATCAACTCAATTTTTGGCCAGTGATTTTACATTTATACCCTCAACAAGGGACCAACATAAAAGAACGAGTTGAGAGTATAAATGTAAAACCGCACGCCAAAAAATCACATGTAGAGTGCAATGCGTCAGAACTTCCAATGTTCAGGGATGAAATATTTCAAAATTCAAAGTTTGGGATGCAATGTGACAGATCCGCCAAAGTTCAGGGGTAAAAAATTTATTTATCCCTAAAAGTAATTATATTGTTCAGCAATAGGGAAAACTATAAAACTGCAAATAACCATGTTGCATATTTCAGGAAAATTAAGGGCATGTTTAGTTGACAATTCATGAAAACTCTTTTCAAGAAAACATTTGGTAGAGCTCTTTTCAAGGAACAAAAGCAAAGTATACAAACATGATATTTCAATCGTTTCATTTTTTCCACAACTGATACCCAAAACAGTTTGAGAAAACATCCTTTTGGTTCTGTTTTCTGTTTTTGGAGAACACCTTTAGTAGCGTGTCTTTATACCGTTCTCTTTTTGTGAACAGTCAAAGCAGAACACTGTTTATTAAACAGGAACCAAAGAGACCCTTAGTGTTTGGCGAGGATGAAACGAACCTTAAAATTATAAGGACAGAACAAGACTATGACACTATGAATGACTGTTCATGAAATAGATAGTTACAGAATTACATTAATTTGCAACCACATGCTATAGCTGCATTTACCATTCAATGAACGCCTCAATCAAAGAAGAAAGTTGGGAAGATCAAACAAGAATTGATAGCTGGCAGAACAACGCAACTACTATACATGATGCTAGTACCATTAAATGAATTGCTGTGGATTAGACTGGATAAGGTGAAAGGGCTTTGTAATCACTAACACAGAACATAAGATACACCAATACGAGGACATTAAATTCTTTAAAAGACCTTGAAAAAATCGACACAAATAATAAAACCCAAGATAGATTTGCAAGGATATTGGACGTCTGAGAAACCTCCAAAGAATGGGACAAATAATGGCAGGAGATAACAACATATTCAGGAGAATTACAATAGCATAAGGCAAAACTCTACTCACATGCCAAACAGCACTGACAGTCTGTGTAGCCAGCAACTGAAAGAAACCAGGCTTCTTTCCATTCTGAATGAGTCTATCATAAACATCTACAAAAGCGCAAAACAGTAAATGTTCCTTTCATAGTCATTTTTCCACCACTTTAGCATTCATTAATTTATTGTATTATGATGATGGCATAAGACACCCAAACTGTAAACTTGTGAAAAAAGTATGGTCTTTTTACAAGAGATATTTTGACTTATTATGGCCCATTGAAAAGTTAGCATTTTCAGATAAGTTAATAAATTAGATCAAGATCCTAACCGGACTGCTACAACATGTATAATTTTCCGTCTTAGGATCCAATTCTCTGAAAAAGGAAATAAACAGCAGAACCATACAAATCAGAGTTCCATATACTTTCCCCGGATCATATATAATTCATAAGCCTGTCATGGAGTTTCTTGGTCTGCTGACGCCAAATCAACTTTTATGGGTGATCAGAATTCTATATTGCTCCGCAGATAACCAAGAAATACATGGGCTACAAAAGGATGGAATTGCTCTGGTAAATAGAAACTCACAATGGCGCAGCCAGGTGCTGACTTGTATATTCCACACAAGTGGCAACTCCACTGAACTCTTTGCAAATTCAACACCTAGAATGTCAACATTTTTGGCACGATTCCAGTGTGGCTTTGGCGGAGATGATTCTGTCCAGCCACTGAAACCCAGACCAGAAATAACGATAGCGGCCTCGGAAATTGACCAGATAAAGTAATATTTCCAGCGTGCTGTGAAGCCAGACATGTACTGATAACCCAATCGCTTCAGGAATCCCCATTCTTGGTATATGGGATCAGTAAACTGGGACAAAGGAAAATGAGGTACTAGGTAGAGATACAAGGCCATGCAAAAACCAGCTTGAAGAACCGCTCTAATTGTGGCCCCATATGGTGATGGTGACAGTCCTTTCTCTGAACGGCTCCAAATCTGCGAATGTTTCATAATTTTGAAATGACAGAAGTATAGAAACAGAATGGCTATACTCTATTTGAATGAATACTGAAACATGGACTATGAGTATAATGGACCTACCCCCTTTCCTTCAGTCCAATCAAGATAATCTTTGATTTCATACACTGGACCGGCAAAGTGGCTACCACAGCAGAGGCAGTAACCTATGTACTCAATCAATGAGGGCAACTTGATCAACCGATTTTTCTTTTGCGTCTCACGTAAGCCTTCCTCTTTTAATAGCCCATCATTGTAATTAATTGCACCGGAGATGACTTTCAGTGTTAACACCATCAATGCTCCTAAATAATAGAACAAAATTCACAATTAACTGGCATATAGGTAGCATAGATGAGTTCTTACAAAGATAGAAACAAAAATTATGAAACATGTCGTTATGGTTTTTAAGAGGTGTCGATAGCTTTAATAACCACAAATGAGGAAAAGAATTGTTGAAGTTATCAGTCACTAATCAAACAATTTCTAGTTTTCATCAAAAGACATTAACACTCATTACTACCCAGGAAAAAAGAAGAAAACCAAAGATGGTATTTAGTGAGAATCAGACAAAATATAAAGAAAGGAAGCTCTTTATATTTGTTTGATTAGCTCTTTATATTTTATATTTGTTATCAAAACAGAAGACCCTGAACCTAAGCAAAAAATTGAAAGAGTACAAAGATTATCATCTTCAACTCTATAGGAAGAGATGCCAGAGAGTACCAAAGTTGAAATTTTGCTTACCAGTGCCATCAATTCCTCCTTCTTTCCATGCGTCGCCACTCATGTAATACACATGGCTACACATGTATATGACCAGTCAAATTCCGAATTGAAGAATCTTCAAGAATTACAACTCCAAATTCATAGATGGAGAATATATTTTTAAACATTCTTAAGCACTTTGTCAAAGCCAAAATCAATGTACAATGGAAAACAAGAAAATGCAGCAATGTTTTCAGTTAAACACATTGAGTAAATTAAATCAAAATTCCAGCAGATGGATCATGAATCTTGACTACATAGGTGCACACCTAATCCCCAAATTAGGGCACATGGAACAGCTAGCCCAAGCATCTTAAAAAAGATATGAAATGCATGCATGTCTCTAAACAAGTTTTACAACAACAAACACAACTTACTTAGGTCACAAGGCAACCCTCAACTCGGGCAGGTAATTTATGGATCCAATTAACTTTTTTGGCATTTGATTTGAGATACCGCGCCTCTTATGGATTCCATGATTGGCACGGTGACTCAACTCATTCAACAACATAGGAACCCAGTCCAAAATCTCCACATAAAATTTGTTTCCTTTATTGTCTTTGCTTCCGCAGAAAAAATTGTAAAAACTAAACATTTTGTTGTTTTTATTTGCACTCGAAAAACAAAAGCATTAGACAAACAGAGTGGAGGTAAGTCATTTGCCTTCTGTAGGTTGAAACATGACAAAAACTGTACATATGAATGTAAAATTTATTTTGTTTTCTTTGGTTTTCTTCAGAAATCGAGTTGGCATTTAAAGCTTGGAAAGAGTAGGAAACAACAACGAAAACAGAGGGGAATGCAAATGACACAAAAACAAAAAAGTGATCGACTTTCTCAAATTATACTCCAACTAGAAAGTAAGCGTCCCCATATTACATTCAACAATAAAATCTGGACGAACAGAGCTGCAAGCAATTCATAAGTGCAGTTGACTATCAATCCATCACGCACCCAAATTCTCGAATTGAATATCCATGAAAATGTTACATTATAATCGCCAATGCATGCTAACTAGAGCAATTAATGCCTCATATGTAAAACCCGGAACCCAAAATTGCACAACAATATTTTAAACTCAACTCTCCCCTTATGGTTACTTGTTCTCCATACGGAGATAGTTGAGTTTAAAGTGCTGTACAGTCTATGGGCTCCGGGCGTTAACATCATGACATATTCCAAAATTCTATAAAGGTGGTGTCAGTATTAAAGCAGTTTCTGTGGCTTCCATAAGATATGTTCAATTCGATGCTTACAAGACGACGTGGGAATCACGCAGGAAAAAAAAAACAGCCTTTTTATGACATTGCAAATCGAAATTCTTCGACGTTCAAATTTTACCAGATATAACTAGTATTTTAAGATACTAATTTTACACAATTCAAAGGCAAATTCAAGCAAACTATTAAGTACCAGCCAATGAGATAGCCGAATCCCAAGAGGAAGGTGATGATCCCGCATCGGGAGCGAAATAGAACCATCGAAGCATAGCCCAAAAACATGAGGACCAAAAAATGAAGATTGGTAGGGAACCCGAATGAAAGGTACGAGAGCAGAGCGCCCGTCCCGGCCGCGTAGATGTGCTTGCCTAATCGACCGGGGACGAGTCTCCAGAGGAAGCTCACGGGTACGGTGACGACGAAGCAGAGCAGGAACCGGAGGACGGGTACAGATACTCCTATCGCGGCCGCCATGGATTCCATGTCCAGGTCCATGGCTAATCAAACCGACTCGGTTCGGAATTGAGTTTGAGCCTGAGTCAGAGCCTGACTATCTGAATCAAAATCTCAGTGCGTGGATTTCAGGGACTTGAACTGTGTTCTTGGGGTGGGAATAAAATGGCGCAGCGCTAAATGAGCAACTAAAGGGATTGGATTTCATTTGTAGGGGGACAAGGAAGTGAAAATACCAGAATAACCCTCTTCATTGTGTTAGGTGGCCAGTTGGCGAGCTTTCGTAACCGCAGTATTTTGCGAGTGGGGAGTCTCGCTTTCTTTGATCCTACTTCGATAATGTCGAAAGAACCATCCATCGCCGACCTGGAGAACTGTTCCTGATAAGCCGCTAAAGTGACGGTCTGTCGCCTACTCCTTCCCACGCCTCTCTCGGGCCGGTCACTGTCTGATTAGACTTTGGATGTAATCCCAACCAACGTATTTTATTAGGAATATCTTCGTTTTTACACTTATTCTAAGTATATTCACAAAATTATTATGGGATATATTCAAAATTTAAATATAAATATTAATATATTTTACACAATCTTTAATAATTTTTTAATTTTTTATTCAACATAAATTTATCTCTCTATACTTTTTCAAATAACTCTAATATTTTTTTATTAAACAATTACATCGAATTATTTCTTTCTCCACTTTACACAAACATCAATAAAATACTATTCAACATAAATATTCACAACTTCTCTAAAATCCTACATTTTTACTCAAAACGAAACTAACCTAATTTTTTTATTTTTTTGGGCATAGAATTGTACTTATTTACTTTGTCCTCCAAATTGTGTGTAGTGTAGTATTCTTTCAATCACATCTGACATCACTCGAGGTTTTTACCTTCTTCAGAAAAGTCTTCTAAAATTATAATACTACACAAAGAGTAGTTTATATAATTTTTTTTTATTAAATTATTATTTTTTATTAAAAAAATAAAATATTATTTCTCTCTTTATTTTTTCATCAATTTCAATACCTAAAATTTTAGTTCTCAAACACATAAATATCACAGGCACTAAATATAGAGCTCATCCAATTGAGTGACTTGAATTCATACTCAAAAATTCTGATGCCTTCGCGATCGAGTATTTAGATATTTTGCCCACAAAACATTGAGCTAGTGCTTGGAAAGAAGCAATTTTTTATGCTCAATTTCAGTCCCACCACGACCACTTCCGTTTTCTGAAACCTATTCTGTTGTTGAGTCAGCAGTACACGAGAGGCTTTCGGGAAAATAATAGTCTAAATTCTATTGAATTTTTTTAAAAAAATTGTTATAATTTATAAGAAGGTATTTAATTTTTTTGGAAAATCGTTCGAATAACTGTTTGATTTTATAATACCGCTTTGTTTTTTGTATTTAAAGCAATTACCGTACTTCCTTAATTCCTAGGGTGAAGGATAAAAATGTCTTTTAGTTGGACATGTCCTCGGCAAATCCTTGAACAGTTCAAGGACTTGTTCTCTTTCTGCCATCTCTTTCCCCATCCAACTTCTACGCCGCCCGGTAACAGAGAAGAATAGTCTTTTCCTTTCCGCCACCTTCCAAGCTCCTTCATCCTATTTCTTCACTGGAAACGTAAGGATTTCCTCGACGACGTGGCGTCCTGCCGCTGCTGCGCCGTGACGGTCCCCTCTCCTTCTCCGGCTTCGAACAGGTCCTTTGTTGTTTTAATCTTTGGGTAAAATCTGTTTTGGTTTTTGATCCGCGGGTTTAATCTTCGATTTTGTTTTACCGCGTGTACTATTTCACTTCAGAGCTCTCTGTGTGTGATTCAGCCCTAAATAGCAGCAAAAATGTTGCCTTGCTAACTTAAATTTTTTATCCCTGCTTCACCAAATACTTCATATATTTTTCTCGGCTACCAAATGCTTTACATACTTTGAGTACAAGTTAAAAACTGACATTGTTTTTGTGGGATGTAGTAATCAAAAGAACTAAGAAGCTATAGCTACGTTACAGTAGAAGAAACCACTTTGGGTCGAACCCCAACCCAAATTCGGCAGCTAGGTGGGCTTCAGAGACTGAGCCCGGATTGCCATTCACACTTATCCACTAGCAGCTCACTCTTCCAGTCCAAATTTCCACCAAGCTTCGAGTGGTAGTTTCTCTAACTCCTTCCCGTTTGATAAAACTACAAAATTTATGAGCACTGCGATCTGAATCTTCACTGAACTGCATTTTTTGAGGGCAAACAGACCCGTCTGATTCAGAGGTTGAAAATGAAGAAACCCGATAACCCAGTTGCCCATTCAAGCAAAACCAAGTTTGAGGTCAGCTATGAACAGGAATCTTCCTCCTCTGACCATGTGAGTCCCAGGCCCAGGGCCACGCACTTTCTTTTTTCTTGTTAAGTTTATAATTTAAATTGTTCCAATTCCAATTAAGTTGTTTAAATCTTTAGATTTTTTATTTTTTTCTTCGGAAAGGAAGAGGAGGAGAAGGAAATAGAGCGGGAGCTCGCTGATGTGACGTTCGAAGAATTGCAAAAGGCTCTTTCAGATGGGTCACATTTGGGGTATAAAAAGCATTTGGCGGATAAAAAGCACAATGAAGAAAAGAAATCTGGGAGGGCCAACAAGAATAGGTAATTATCGGCTTATGGTTGAACATTAGGTTGCTTTAGTTATTTAGTTTTGTTCGTTTAGTGGTTCAAAGTAGTGTATGCAAATAATTGATTTTGTGGAATTGTGTGAAGGCCGATGGAGGCAAGTAGCAAGAAGCCTGTTGGTAGGCTTAGAGAGGTGATTCAAGCTCCTAAGAAGGTGAGTTTGATTGGGCTAGTGTAAAACACTTGTTTTGTGAATTATTTTTGTTGGTTGATAGGGGATTTTGTCAGGGCAGTCTTCAATATTGTGTATTTTTTTAAAATTGAATTACAGAGATTTTTTGGCTTCTAATTTAGTAATTTTGTAAAGGTGGAGACGTTCGAAACTTGATACTAAGGAACTGTGATCTGCTCCTTGCATTTGAGGTTTTACATGTTTCACTTGTGAAATCTGAGGGCAAACAGGGATTTAAATGTATGTCATGGTAGAAAGTCTTGTTTAAAGAAACAGTTAGGTGTAGGGATACATTATTAAGTGGAACTGAATGCGATTGGGCTTTGTTTTTCCGCATCATTGTACTCCCTAAAACAATAGACTGTATTGACATTGGATTTTATGCATAGCAACGCATGCTCAAAGGCTATAGGATGTTTGTAATGGTACATATCTGTCGACGTTATCTTTCTGAAAAGAGCTTCGTATCCCTCTTGCCATGATGGGACTGGTCAAGCTTTGTGATCTTGTAATATGAGATGGCGATTATTTCTCGCTTGAATGAATCATCGCTTGATCAACAACTTCTTATCTAGCGATCTTTGTTGTTATTCTATCTCACTTAGTAATTGCCTCTGAGCTCTAGCTCAAACAACAATTCCTCTCATTGTAAGAATGGGGTGGAGGATTAACTGTTGGTTTCAAACTCACACAGCGCATTTGTAACTTACCTCAAAGAAAGTGTCTTATTTGGAAATCTCAATATTTGTTTTTGCAAGCTCTGTATGTTGATGCATGCCAGATGACATTGGCAGTTTTTCATGTACAGGTTGCGCTTGATCCCCGTTTTGAATCTTTATGTGGTACATTTGATACCAACCAGTAAGCCTCTCTCTCTCTCTCTCTCTCTCTCTCTCTCCCCCCCCCCTTTTCCACCGGCTCTAGTCCTAATTCCCTCCCTTTGTGTGCGCGCGCGATCATGTCAAGTGTATTGTTTTCTTTTTCAACTGCTACCTTTTTTAATTTGTGGCCCAGCTCAAATTTCAGAAAGCACCTTGAGATCCGTTAGTGGGAAAATGAGGTAGCCTTTAAGTCCATAGGAGTTAACGAGAGCTAGTGTCAGGATTAGGTAAACCTTGAGATATAAGTCCTGGCTTGCTTAAGTGATGGGAGAATGTCATCCCTTTTCTGGTTGGCATCTTGATTAATATTTTCTCAAATGTTATAAGTTATATAGTTTTCGTTGTGTACGATAAGTGATACTTTTAATCAAGTTTCTGGATGAACATCTGTGTGTATAAATATGTATTTTCCCTCTGAATGTTCTATCTTCATTTTTTGTTTGAGGCTTTATTTAAATTTTTTGGGTTGTGAGGTTTTCAGGTTTTGCTAGTTTTGTGTTTTCGTTGTTTTTTTCTATTTGGAGGGAGGGAGAGGAAAGAAGGGGGGGGGAGAGAGGGAATAAGCTATTCTTTAGTAGCACCAGCGCCCTCTGCCTGTTTTTGAGTGTTCTGAGCTTTTAGGGATACTTCTTTAGTGTTTTTCATGCTTATTCTTGGACGAAAGTTAAACGACCAAAACTTTGAATTCGTGCGTGCGCTGGTGTTCTAGATCATTTACATGTTGGTGGTTTTGTTCCAGCACTGGATTTCCCGAGTTCAGAAAATTTTTACATTTTCCAATGGTCTCTTTAATGTTGGTTTATAAGCATTTTCGGTTCTGAATCACTATATATTGTATCTTACAGGTTTAGGAGCAGATATAATTTTCTCTTTAAGAAATATGATCCTGACATAATAGAGGTAAGGCATGCAATAGATGAAGTGTGTTAGTTGGTGTCAATCAACTAATTTGTTCATTAATTTCTCTTACATTATCTTTATCTTTGATATGCCAGAAAGAGCAGAAGAAGTTAGACAACTCCAATGATCCAGATGCCATCAGCAGATTTAGAAACAGCGTTTCTTGGATGGTAAGTGCCTGCCTCTTGGAATGTGATTCACATCCTTCACAAGTCTTGAACCCATGACCTTAGCCACCAGCCCATTCTTTTGGGTGGTGGAGTGCCATTTGTCCTAGAGGCCATTAGCTAGTCTCTTTTTCACCATGTTTTAAATTCCTCCAGATTTTCACCATAAATTTTAGTGCATTTACTTACCAATTTTCTCATTTATTTTTTCACCTGCTGAAAGAGAGGTAATCTTCCTGCTGAAAGAGAGGTAAGTTCTTCACTCTATGAACTAGGAGAAATCGTGTCTTCTTTACTTCTTGTATGTTAGTTTTTCTGCTCTGAACTCTATTTTGCATATAACAGAAACTACGGAAGCAATTATCAAAATCAAATGATCCAGAAGTGATTGATGAATTAAAGAACCAGATATCTTGGATTGTAAGTGATGGGCCTTTTGGAAAGAAATGCTACTACCCTCTTGGTCTTTATAGAAATAGTATTGCATGTATCAATTCTCTTCATGTGGCTCATCTTATTTTCAGGACAAGCAGTTAAAGTCTGATTCAGGTCAGCGTACTGACACTGCAATTCTGGCAGAGCACAAGAAGAAAGAGAGAGAAGCAGCAAAGAAAGGGAAACAACCATTTTATCTTTCAAAAGGTAATGTCACTTCCTCCCGACTCCACCTCTCTCTCTCTGGGGGCACAGTTTTCTGTGCTTCTGGAGAGCATGTCACTTGCTGTAGAAAAGCAAGTTACTTGCCAGATTTTGATGGCCTCTCTGTCTCAGCTTTGTTACAAGGGGACTAGTAGATATTTTGAAAAATAGAATATTGAAAAGAAAAGAAGAAACAATTAGCAATTTGCCCTAGATTACGTGATGAATCCTACTTTTCTAGCCTTTGTTATTTTTGTAGTTTAAGCTTCTGAATCAGAGTGCTGATGCTGGGCAATCTGTACTCTAGCTGTTTCAATTGCCGAGAAAAGGATTTTGTTGCAAATACAGGGGACGTGGGGCATAGAATAATGGTGGTTGGGGTATGTTAGTGGGAGCGTGGGGTTTTGCATCGGTATTAATAATGATGGTGGAGACATGGTAGTAGTCCTGGTGGTTCACATGTTTGTTGTTGTGAACTTATGTCTGGTTTTGATAGAAGTGTTAATGGTGATGCTTTTGGGATGGTGATGGTAAAGTTTCGCAAATGGGTGAATGCTGCTTTTCTGAGGTAGTAAGTGATAGGAATTATGTTTCCTACTTATTTGTTTAAAAAAAATGTATTTCTTGGTGCATTACCCTTCACATTATTTGCATCGTCTTTCTTTTCATATTAACACTTCTAAGATGCTGTAGAGATGGTGCATAAGCTCACCTAGCAACTTGTTTATCTCTTTTGCAGGCGCCCTTCGGAAGCAAAGGCTTACTGAGAAATATGAAGATCTTAGGGTATGGATTTTTTTTTTTTCCGTTTGTGAGTTTGCAAGGGATATATATTCAACTTTCGGTCTAATGCAGAAAATGTCATGCGTGACAATTGTTACTGGTGTCAGTTAATTGATTTCTTTCTATTTTTCTTGTTGGTTTTTGCTCAGGCATCTGGCAAGCTTGATGCCTTTATTGAGAAGAGAAGAAGGAAGAATGCTGCAAAGGACCACAGATACATGCCATATCGCAGATCCCAGAACAGTGAGCAGCAAAATTAATGGTTTCCCAAGTTTTGGTTGCTGCTTCAGAGGTGTATATTCACCACTTATCAACATCTCCACTTTGCACGGATGACCGTTGTAACTTGTTGGGCTTTTATCCATTGGGATGCTCCTTTAGGGAGGTAAACAGCTAGTCAAAATGTTGCAGAACGAGAGAGCAAAGGAGAAAGGAAGCATATTTTTGTTGATGCTGTTTAGGTTTCATTTTGCTACGTAAATTTGGACTATTGGATTTCCAAAATCTCATGGACTTCTTGTTAGCGATAGAGCGAGTCAGAATTTTTTTATATCCTACTTAATTGATAAGAAGTTTTTGTTTTTGGGATTTGATACGAGCCTTAAGCTGCTGCCTATTTAGGAATTTACTTTGTATCAGATAACGAGCTTCGCCTTTATATTTCATTTCTGATCTTCCTCAACATAGGGAGTTGTTATATACGGAATTCAGTTGCATATGGTGCCTGTCAACAAAATGGATAGGTTCCAGAAAACCAATGGAACTGTAGACATTTTTTCTTCCGGCTTTCCAAGACATTTTTGGGTACACTGCTTTTGGAACCGTTCTCATAGCTTGAATCTATGCTGAATCTCTGGGTTTCTGATTAAGACGAAGGATCGACACAGTAACTACAGGAACTTCGACTCTGTTGGGACTGTGGACTTGAACAGAATTAACGGGGGCACATTGCAGACATTGGCACGCGGAGCAAGGTACTCGGAATTATTCTGTTCAGGTTAAAACTCCATGAACAAAATAAATAAAAGCAAAAAGGGGTTGGATTTCCATTTGTTGAGCTTCGTTTTGGGTGTTTTCTGAATCTTTTCAAGTCATATTCAGTCTAAATTTCTGCTCGGGAGGACTCTAGCCTCTCAGATCGCAGTATTGCTGTAAAACTGAAACTCAAAGTGGAACATTAAAATGCTACCCAAGGGTAAAGGAGAAAAAAACGAATAGTAGAACACTCGGATACCGACAAGCACTTATTGCCAAAATTCCATGCCAGAACCGCTTTAGGGAGATTAAAGTGCACACCTTCACACTGATTAACAAATAGTATACATAAAATGTACACATCGCCTTGCTTACATAAAAATTATAGCCTTTGGTGCTCGTAGAGCTATCTTTTCCTACCTCTTTATAATACAGGAATTCTTCCCTACAGAGGGTTAATTCAAAAACGCTTTAACCTCTCTAAATTCACTCGGGTATATAACTACAGAATCTAAACACAGGCCGCCTTTGGTATGCGTGCAATCAATCTGGGTCATAGAGAACTTAATTTGGGTAGGTGAATTGTTGTTATCCACGACAAAATCCCCAACGTAGTAGTAATTCCATTTTCCGGTTTCATATAAAAAGCATTTTGATGCAGCATGCTGACCATCTGAAGTCCATAGCTGAAACTGCACAGGCTTTATGTCCCATCCATGAACGTGCTCGGTATTGCAAACTCGGCGACCAAACCTCTTGGATGTCCGTCCCAGCTGCAGCCTGAAGAATAAGCTATATGTTCCCATCGGAAATGGGAACTCTACCTCCCCATCAACTTCAAACCACCATATTTGCTGGAGGTATGCAGCAGTGCAGAATCTACATGCAAGGAAGCAAAACTCTAAATCAATTCCAGTATTCGATTACCCACATATTTAAAGAAATGTGATACAATCACAACTAGAGCACCAAAAACAGACGAGAGCTAGGCAGTTCTTCAATCTTGAAAACCCAAGCATCCTTATCAGAAGTAAGACGCGCAAATCTTGAGAGCGTGAGTTTGGGGAAAATGTTGCAAGAAAAATTGTGGCCATGTCACTCAGCAACGGAAGTTCTATGGTAGATTATGTACCAAACAGGCGCAAGATTCGACCTTTACCACCCAACAGAAGCTATTTAATTTCTCAAACCATTTCTAATCAATCTAACAATTAATATCTTAAGGGCTACACATGTCTATTTTCAGATTAAGAGACAAAAAATACAAGAAAAGGGAAAAGGCCAAAAAAAAATTGAAACACTTGACTGGTGCTGCCTGAAAAAATTGGAGCTGAGGATTCAATTTGTTTGTTCCAAAACCTCAAAACTTTGATAGGACTTCTGCACTTGTTCTTAAAGCTGCTTTATAATTATGCTCAATAGTAACCATGAAACCAGCTCCTGTAATGTAGCTTCTGATTCTCAATAAGTTTCCGTTTTTCTGATAAATTTATCTGCTATAAGCTTTCTACACTCAATATCCTTTATGAGCTGATATCATTCCAATCTAGTCTGAAGTCCCAGATTTGAACTTAGCTTGCTTCTCTAACAATCTCATAGTAATTTTGCTCTTCTTGTCTAAGTTACTTGATGATCTCCCGTTTGCAATTTCTTCGAACTGTTAATGATGCGTGATATTAGTTGGTGCCTCTTTTCCAGTTTGGGAGCTGGTAGTTGCTCCTCTTCTTCATCATTTGCTCTTAGATCTTGACTACGACTTCAATCTGAAAAGGAATTGTGTTTCTCTTGAGCTACTAAATCAGATAGATATTTCCTGTAACTGTCATTTCCTTCCATTGCTTGGATAAGTTTTTTTTTTTATATAATGTGGAAATCCCCCAAAGCCAGACCCCTTTAGCCCAACCTTGAAGTACAAACCACGGCCCACTGGACCGACCCCACAATCCAGGAAGCAAATAAGTCAAGAACTCGCCCAGCAGCAGGAAAATCCATCCCACACCCTTGAGACTCGAACTTGGTACGTCGAGCCCCAAGGAGGATGTCCCTCCTAACCACTGAGCTATCGCCCTTGAGGGTTGAATAAGGTTATTATCCTGGTTTCCTCATTCAATTAAATTCATTACATGAGTTCTTAATTCGTAAAATATACTCTTGCTTAGAGTTCTGAGAGTGCCTGGTAACCCTTGGTCAGCGTAGTGAACCGCATAAATTTGGTGAAATAACTCTCTTCTTCTGCAGGAGGGGGGGGGGGTGTGGGGGAGTTTTTATAGGATTAACTTCACATAAAGCCTATTTAACAAGAAGTTGCTACTGCACAGAACGTATCTTTTATCTCTAGAGAAATCTTATCCAAGATGAAACTAAACTGAGGTAAGATTGTAAGCAGACAGCATACAGTGCATTAACTTGCGCCCAGGCAAATAAAGATATTTATGAAACCAAAAACATATATCAGATTTCTATACAAAAAGATAAAATATGAGTGACAAAGAAACATAATATTCTCCCTTTTCTATCAAGATTCAATATATTAAAGACAAAAAGGTGCATAAAACTCACCTAGATTCTTCCGTGGGGATGTGATTCCAATATCTGCGGTCATCAATCCCAGTGATTGCCAGCCCCTTTGAAGCAATAGACAAACAAACACCACCAGTACTTTTATGCAGCCAAACTTTCTGCAAAACCTCGAAATTTTATACAACTTTATTAGAGGAAGATTCAAATCAAGAAAATCAAATATCATCAGTGAGACAGAGCTCATGTTTGGCCACCAAAAACGCAGAACAAAAGATATCGAGTCTTATTCTACATGTTCCTTTTTCATTTGATTAGTCTAAAATCCAATACCAATCAAGCCAGGGCCGAAATAATGAAAAATGAATGTCTGGTTAGAAAGATGTTAATTTTTCATCTTGTCACAAGTTTTATCCGAATTCAAAAGGGAAATAAGCCAGAGAGACCTAAATCATAAAACAGAGGACAAAACTGTTTTACACGAATCCGACACAACCAAACCAAGAAAATCGATTCTCAATCTTATGACCTAAAGCCCTATTTACCCCCCCCCCCCCAAAAAAAAATTCCGTGTCTTGTCTCCCAATAATCTAAAAACGCACAACAACCAATTGAAACAATTGCTTAAAATTGTAATTGGACAACTTCCAATTTCCCCTTGCTTCCCCAGAACCCAAAAAGGAAAAAAATGAAAAACACAAAGAACAATACCTTAGTATCCCCATCGAAAGTGTTAGTCCGACAAAGCCTCGCATAAATCTCTCGCTTACCCAAATCCCCTGGCAACTCACCAAATACTTTCGTAACAAGAACTTGGTAATTCGATGGCAACTTCGATTCCCACACAAAATCGGCCCAGGAAGCCCCGCGAAAAGCCCGATTCAGACTCGCCAATTTGCAAATCTCCGGCGGGTCCAAGAAGCCCAGGACCAAAGCGACGCAGCGCTCCGGTAAGTCCCCTAAGCTGGGTTTCGATTGCAAAGACGAAGACGCCCTCGACCAATTAGATCGATCAGACCAGGTTAGGCCAGAGAAAAAAGCAGATAAATTGGCACCCATGAAACAAGCAGAAAGAACAAGAAACAGAGAAACCAGGACAATCGTCTGAAAGATTGAGTTTTTAATAGAAGGAATCATATAGAAACATAGGGATAGTGGGGCGGTAACATGAGGTATCCGAAGGAAGACGCGTAACAGTTAAAGAGGGGGGTTTTGGTTTGTTTTGTTTGTTTTTGTTCGTTTCCCGAGAAACAGAGGAAGACAGCAGAGAATGATTTGGACGGAAAACAGAGTATGAGGTAGGTCTGGGGGATGGAGGTCTGGGTTAAAATATCACCGATAAATGCACATACAGTCAGAGATAACACGGAGAAGCAGATTTGGCTGGTTTTTCGGGATGTAGATTTATATCCGTGGGTAATGCTTCGTACTGGAAAATTGGAGTATCTGATTAGCTGGTGTAGTTTGTTGTGGACATCGTCTAAAGGTCGTTTATTTACTCAAATTTGGTATTTTAAAATTTTTATATAATAAAATAATTATAATATATTCTTTTTTCTTCATCAAACTATTATTTTTTATTATAAAAAATATAAAAAAATTATTCAAATCATATTTTTATTTTTTCATCAATTCTAATATCTTAAAATGTTAATCTTTCTAAAATTGTAACACTCAAAACACAATACAAAAAAACTTGTACAGGCCTGTTATTTTTTATTTAAAAATTATGCAAAGCTGATTTTCTCTTCTTTATCTTTGTTTTTGTTTTCTTCCTCCGGATACAAAACAGGTAATCTTTCTATATATGTATAATTATTTTTCCCTTGGTTACATGAAGGGTTTACCTTAAAAAAATATAAAGTGAAACATGAAAAATTCGAGAAAATAATTATATTTGGATGAGTATTAATTTTTTTATTGGAAGATATAGTAGATTTCATTAGAATTTGTGAAAAAAATTTAGAATTAAAAAAATAGTTAGAATTTAAAAAAATGCTAAATTACTCCGTACATTCCTAGAGTTTGACCTTTTTTCTCCAGCTTGGTCCTCAGTTCGATTTTCTCTAAACCTATCCATGGAGTTTGGACTCATTTCTAAATAGATAATGCCATCAACTTAGTGGACGGAAATGCACACGTGACAAACGGCTTACACGTGGAAATGTACAACTCGGTTTTTTTTTTTAAATCTTACCCAATCACAGTGTGACACGTGTCAACAAAATAAATTAATAAAAAATAAATCTAAAATTAATAAAAAAAAATATTTATTTTTATTTATTTAAAAAATGAGAAAGATGACCAAACTGAAAAAATGTCAAACTCCAAGGAGTAATTTTGCCTTAAGAAAAAATGATTATAAATTTTTTTTATGTACATCCAAATATAGACCCACATTAAGAAATTATAGAGGATAGGAAAACCAATAGCGGATTAGTTACAATCAATTACAATTCGAACCCTAAAAGTAATTAACTATCACAACAGATTCGGAATTTGAATATAGTTTCAGTTTGAATTGGATCAATTGGCAAATTTAAGAGTAAAGGGATAAGATTTAAGAGAGAAAAAATATAAGATAGACAAAACAATCAGCATATATAGTACGTGGCGCAATCTTCATTATTAGATAATATATATTAATCATCTATGCAAAGGATAAATTTTCAAAAAAATTAAGAGGTTGTTCGTTATAAATCTTCAGAATTTTTTGAATCCTCAGTATTCTATAACCAAACATCATTTTTCACACTACATAAATATAACTACAACATAAATACCAATAAAATTAACATTACATAAAAATTCTCAAAACATAAAAAATCCTCACAAAACACCGAACACACTCTAAGTTTTTACTGTCTTTAAGCCGATTGATAATTTTAGACGCCCGCGAGATAATGGTTGAAGAGAGAAAATACAACTTCTCCGAAAGAAAGTAGAATTTGGACGATATGAGCCGTGCAAAACTGGTGATCATCAGGAGATCAGTCATTGTGTGTGTGCAAGTTCGGAGGTTCCCTAGTCGTAGGCAGGCGGTATTCAGTCAAATACCAGGGGCACACGCAACCATGCAAACCTGCAGCCAATTCCAATGTATGTTTTCCCCCTATTATTTTTCAAATGTACTAAAGTTGGAAACCATACCCATGAAGAACCCCCTCCTGCATAGCATAGAGTCTCTGTGTGCTCGCGCGATCTTCTTGTTGCTGCAGTTTTTTTCTTCTTTAATTCAAGTCAAATCTAATTATTGTTAAGACAGTTCTTTAAGGAACTTCTCACTCGCGGTAAACCTTGAAAAGACATGTATAAAATGTCAATGGCGGACACGAATTGTTCGGGTGATTTCTGGGATGCATGGTGCATGCAGCATGTCCTAGAAATTTGTCAAACATGATAGATGCATGCCATATCACATTGGCATACGTTATCTCTGAATAAATTGTGGAAATACTTTTGAGTACTAAACTTCTAACTTGAGTATACAAGGTGTTCGATGATCGATGTTGATCTGTCTGAAGATGGAAACAGGAATTTTTTATTTTTGTCATACAACATTTGTTTTTAGAAGAAACATGTTTATATCAAACTACTCTAGTTTGTTCTTAAGATGGCCGGCAGAGATACTCTTCTATATTTATTTGAAGTGACAAATTTTATGTAAAAACTAAAAAAGTAACAAAGCCTAAACGTTGGAGAATGTGGCAGATTTGAGTCAAGATGAAATGATACATATTTGTGGAATAAAGTGGAGGTCGAGATCATGGATATAGATTTGGCGTATTAGAGCAAAAGTCATTAAGGAAAATGAATCAGAATCATATGCAATGATATCAGATCAATGAGTGACAGGAAATGATAGTGTAAGAATTAATATTGGGATGAATATTAATGACAGAAAAAATTTGGTAAATTGGCAGTTTGGTCACTAGGTTTTAGTACCGTTGATGATTTAGTCACTAGGTTTCATTTTTTACTATATGGTCACTGAGAATATATAATTGTGAAGATCAGGTATTTCCTTCAAACCTTCGTTAAATTTTTAACCGGAATATCGGTCAAACGTTTGTTTACCTTTGAGGCAAATGTAACTTGTAGCGGTCGACCGCTACATGAAGCGGTATAGCGGTTGACGGCATTCTATTCCGTTAAAAGTTAACGGAGATTTGACGGAAAGATCAGATCGTGACAACTATATATTCTCAGTGACCATATAGTAAAAAAATGAAACATAGTGACTAAATCGTCAGCGTGTTATAAACCTAGTGACTAAATTATCAATTTATCAAATTTTATAAGAGATTGGTTTGAAATAAATAATTACTAAATTTAATTAGAAAAAATAATAAAATTGGAGGGTAAATGGCAAAACTCTTCTACTTAAAGTGTATTTTATTTCTGGAAAGATAGAGAATTGATGCTTGTCCCCATGAACCGTAACATCTTTCCTCTCCACAAATAATAGGTCATGAAAAGATCCTAATGAATGCTTGGGCTATTGACGCAGAAAAAAAAAAAATGCTTGGGCTATTGCCTTTGGTAATCACCACGTTTTGAGGAGTTGTCAGCCTCATCCATAAGAGTCCTGTGTGAGAAGTTTGGCACATTAATTATTCAGTTTAATAGTTTATTATTGTAAATGGACGTCGGCAATGGTCGATCGTGCCGTTATTTTATAAGAAGAATATACTTAGGATTCCCTTCTTTAACCCAAATATTATTATCTAATTCCTACCAAGATGTAATAGTTGAATATATATATATATATATATACACTATTTAATTAATTAGCATAAATTTATATCAAGTCAATTAACTCTAATTTTTTCTTAATTTTTCTCAAACTTGAAAATATTACTCTTTAAACTTTAATTAATTATTAAAAAATAGATAAATACATTTTACACTTTTATCTATTATTTTTGTCACATTGCACCCACTAACTATTGATTTCAAACACTTTGCACTTTCTGTTAAAAAGAAATTTATTTATTTTTGTTCTAAAAATTACAATTTTACCCTTATAAAATGATCACTACTAACAAAAATAATACAGGAACAAAATTATCATGTCAAACGTCAAAAAATCAATTTTTCGTCTAAATTAATCGAAAATTTTAAGGGAGTTTAAAGTGTCTAGAATCAATAGTCGGTGGGTGCAATATAAAAAAAAATAGATTGTGGTACAAAATGTCAAGACCTCTATAATTGGAGTGTGTAAAATGTCAAGACTTCCATAATTTGATGATGCAAAGTATATTTAAGCCTTTAAAAAAACTTTAATTGATGAACAGGGGCGCCATGCATAAATTCAAAAAAAAAAATTAAGGTTAGTGTGTCCCTTTAATATATCTTAAGAGCTGGCCATACGTATGGACAAAAGCAATATATTTTTCTTAATTTTTTTTTCTAAATGTAATGCAACTAATTAAAAGATATATTTAAACAAATGATTAAGCTAATAATTATCTCAATCAGTGACCAATTACAAAGGTTACAATATATTCATACCTTTCGGCACATCACATAGGCCGTTCATATCAACGAGCACTGCAATATATATATATATACCGATCGTCAGGTCTCCTGTTCAATTCGGAAGTAATGACAAATAAATAAATATTAAAAAAGAAAAAAAAAAGAAAAAAAGAGAGAAAGGGAGCCAATGACGAGGTGCATAATCAGCAAAAAGCACAGCCACATCCACATCCACGTGGGCCTGACTCAGCTCCACGTCCTGGCACTGCACTTATCGGCCGGGAAGCCATCTTAGAACACGTCCACCCTAAAGTGATCAGCAAATTAAGCACCTTCCAGATGGACAGGGGAGAGAAGGAAGAAAGAGAGTACAGGATTCATGTGTGGGTACGTAAGACAGATCAGCTCCACCACTATTCTTATTCTCCTTCTTCTTTTCTCATGAAAAAAGGTCTTTAGAAGATCATCATTATAAAAGTCAAATTAAATTCTACCATCACTTAAATTCAGAATTTTCATATAACACAGGGACTAGCATCATGGACTATTGTAATTCGAACCTTCATTGAGAGAAATTCCTAGGTTATAGGCACAGTCCACACACCACCACCCCTAACAGTAGATCAGTTGCATCTTAAACACAAACCAAATAGTAATTAAAATATTTAATTATTTAGCTATATATATTTGTAATACCCCTAATCTTTTGAGCTACTTTTGAGAGTATTGTGTTAAGGCTTTCACTTTCATATCTTTAGTAATTGTGTTCTTTTCCTTAGTATTTGCTTTATTTTCTTAATTTGTGTCTTGTTTAGTATTTATCATATGATTAATTGCTTATAGGATTTCTTTCTTTCAATTTTTAATCTTTGAATAGAGATCACTATTTTTAGTGCAAATGCATGTGTTTAAATTGTCTAATTGACTCGATTTTATTTCTTCTAATATTTTAAGTAATTATGCTCTTTAGTATTTGTTTAATTGCTTTGCCATTTTCGTTTTAGTCGGTGACCGACTAAGGTTTTCCTTTGCAAAGTGCAGTGCAAAAATATCGATTTTAATATTTTGTGTTATTTTCCTTTATTGTTCAAGTTTTTTTTTAAACCGACTTATGACCTTCCTTTTAACTAGTGACATTTTTAATCAAGTCTTCCGCTAAGTAAATTTGAGGGCATTTAAGCGATCTTAAGAGCTTTTTATTGTGCGGTAATCCCCAAATTTTGTACATACGACTCCTATACGCGAGCCGAGGGTGTAAGTACCAGCACAGGACGTGACAATATCCTCATATATTTTTCGTGGGTATAATTAGAAGATCATTGGATCAAAGTAACTAGCTTCTGGGTGGGTCAAGTTACACACATCTCACGTACAAATATGGGAAAGATACTGTAGTGTGTTTTCTTCTTTGCATGAGTAACGCACACATCCAATAAATTATTTGGCAGCGATGATCTGGTTGTAAAACGTATACTCTAAAAATTATTATTCTAGATAATTGTTATTTAGATACCACGCGTTTATATTTATTATATTAGGTAATATATGTTATGACATAAGATGTTACACAATTGTTATTAAGTAACATTGTAGAAAAGTCATGACAATAGTTAATGAATCAAAGACGGTGAATATGACTTTTTGGTTCCTTGTACACTTAACGTTTTGTTCTAGACCAAGCTAGGTATATAATTATGTACAGTAGGTCTATATTCGTTGTGTCTCTATTAAATAGGATGATGTACTCAGTCATCGAGATAGTGACCTTAAGCAAACGAGTAGGTGCATTGTAAGAGTACATATACTGAATAAGATCAAATATGAATACTTTCTGGAAGTGATTATTGATGTTGATAAGGTATTCAATACAATTTATTTATGATATCCTTAGACCTAAGAGGTTTGTGCAGATTTGTTTATTGAGTACTTGTACTCTGACTGAGTCATTATATGGTGATAATCTTTCGAGGTCAAATATTTCAGACAACGTCAGGTCTTGTACATGATGAATGAGTTTGTATAAATATTCAATAAGGAAGCCGTTCCAAGTGGTATAAAGATACCACTGTGTCGGGATATCTTATCCATCTTTCCAGGAAAATGGATATCTCCGGAAAAGATTTTAAGTTCACCAGTTTATTCCTGAGATAGTATATTCAAGTATATCTGTATAGAGTTGGACTCAAGAAAAATAAATCTCTGGCCAGAGGAATTTTGTTAAAAAAAATTCTTTCAAAATTAATATATAATATATATTTATTTGTGAAATTGTTTTGGAAACAATTTGAGAGTCCAACGAGTTACAGATTATAAAATTAAGAATTATACGAGTTAGAGATTTTATCAATGATAATATTCTGGTCCTATCAACTCATATGAAATATAGTTTGGTTGAAGGATAAATAAACAATTATAATTGTTAGCAAAAAGGATTTCACAAATCAATCTCAAATTCTCAGGGGTGAATTGTAATATATTGATGAACATGACTATAATTAAAAGAAGTCTAAAATTTGGAATAAAAAAATATAAGGGAGTTAATGGAAAAACAAAATTACATGTGAACCTACGATTGAGATATGAGATTCCTAACGATCTCATAATCTACCACAACTAGTGTTTTCATATATAAGAATAGTTATTAGATAGTCTATCATAATCGTTATTTTAAAAGTTGGCCATCAAAACTCAGAAAAAATCTACAATGGATGTGTGGAGAGGAATAAGATAGAATATTTGGGCTGTTATTAAAGAATTTTCGAAATTATGATATCGACACGAAGACGAAGATTATTGAAAAATTCTCGAAAACTAAAGAGAGTCGATAATTTTCTGCCGTTGTAACGTTAGGGCCTTTAGTCAGCCTCGGGACAGCCAATGTCTTTTGGAATTAGTGATCTACTATATATATAGACAAGCCTAAAGATCAGATTCTTGCATTGAGTGGAGGTAGCCGGCCAGGACAGATCATAACAAACACGACAAGTTTGATAACCTAAGAAGATGACTGAAATTTAGTTAAAAAAATTTTTTCCCACCTCTCCGTGCAAGCCGGGCAAGTGGCATCTTGGATTGAGACGTTTAGTCCAGCTGGTGGCCACCCCACCAGACGAAAGAACACCAATTTATATATGGCTCGCGCGGAATCTTTAAACTTGCCTCGGCTAATATCAATTGATACAGTTTTGAATACTGGCAGGTTACGTCTCCATCGAATTCATGAAGGGAAGAAAAAGAAAAAGAAACCACCAGACCCTATTGAGACGTGGTAGCAATGAAGAGCACCATGCCACTATTCATTTATGAATACATGCGAAATTAAGTCCTTAATGTTAATTTCAAATTAACTTTGTTCATTATTTGACAAAAAATGAAAAGTTAATTAGTTTCACATCGGGACCGGACCTTCTTAAGTAAAATTAACTTTTATTTACTATTCTAAATAGCTTCAAAAACAACATTACTAGTCTTTTTTAAAATTAAAGCGTAAATGTGGCCAAGTACTCTTACGCGAGTTTGTTATAACTACAGTTTTGCATGTAAATTAAGTATTGCGCGCTCACCGTGTACGTACAGAAGTGTAGCACCTCCATAACATTAATGGCTTTATACCTAATAAAGAAAAATGACTAAATAGAAGAGATTGCAAAGGGAGTTAAACAATATTAGTATGCATAATTAACAATAGTCTTTAGAATTATTGATTTGCTTTAGTTTTTAAAATCGTATCCATAGGTTGCGTAATATTAGAGTTTCACCTTGCTTAGTAAATTAATTTCTTGCAGTAATTGATGGCTTAATTGGCCTTTTAAAAAAAACAGCCATGGCTTCTTTGGCGGGAGGAGACAAAAGTGTCATTAGCCTCCGGACTTCAGCTTCTACGTACTACATCATGATCACCCTGCACAAACCTGAGGCGCATGAGGCTTGAGAAAATGAAATCCAACCTCATATGGTTGTTATAATTATCATATATAGAAAATTAAAACCTATCTTTTCAAATTGACAAAGATGGTTTTCATCTCTCTTTTTTTTTTTTTTTTCTGAGCTTAATCCCGTTATCAGAGAATGAGCGTCCTCCACTGCTAAGGCATAACTGTTAACATTAACTGATTAAAGCAACTGATCTCGACTGCTAATCAACGTCGGGATTATCCGAAATCTCGATTACTATGGCGTCCGAGTATTTTTCAACAATTGTACACAATATAGAGACGGGGTGTGTGGTCGTGAAACATTGTTTACTCAGTGCTGATGTAGCTGGAGTCTAGATTCGTCAAAATAGGTTCTAGGAGCGGCACTGGTGGTTGTTGCATGCCGATGGGTTTCGAGGATAAATTCTCAAGCCTAGCAACATTTCTACGTTGGTGAAGGACCGTTGAACACAATCAGTAGGTTCGCCGATGAAGTTTGTCTGTGGAAATTAGGAGGAGTTGCAGCACGGGATCGGTTACTATGCTTAGTACTAAGGTGCTGAGCATGTTGATCTATGGCCCAGATGAACTTGTGTAGATCTAAGGGCTGAGATTAAAACACGTCAATTAATGAAATAACCCCAATTAATAAAATAACCCACCGGGTCGACCCGTTTAGGTGTTCGACCGCTTCATATAGCGGTCGACCGCTCCATGTAGCGGTCGACCTCTCCATGTAGCGGTTGATCTGTTCATTTCGACATGTTCATGTAATGGTCGACCTGTTAATATAGAGGTCGACCGCTGCATGAAGCGGTCGAACACTTGAACGGGTCGACCCGGTGGATTATTTCATTAATTGACGTGTTTTAATCTCAGCCCTTAGATCTTCACAAATCCATCTGGACCATACATCAGCATGCGCAGCACCTAAGGTGCTCAGCATAATAACTCGTTTCGTTGCAGCACAGCTCGAATGCAAGATTCTACTCGATAGATGGCTTCAATTTTTTTGTAAATGGCTGCATCAATACTTTGCCTCTATTCCCCCTCTTGGCGTTAAGACTCTGTTCAACACGAGGAGAGTCTCACCACTTCTTCTGTTACCCATCTTTCCCCTTAAAAATTATACATTGCTAACCTAGATATTTAGGCCTCAAAAGATCATCGGGCATTCCCACCACATCAGGCCTATGTCTAGTCAATTTTAACTAAGCAAATAAAAGACAAAAAGTTAGATATTTTTCTCATGGAAACTGCTGATCTTTTGCCTTGTCGTAATAGGGGCAAGTTATAGGGAAGTCATTCTCAATGCAAAGTTACAAATAAGATATATATATGTATTGGAATTAGACCATCCATCATCCCTTCACTCAAATTCATTCCTTTTTAGTGGACGAAAAGATTGTACGATCTGATAATTCTGATTAAACAATTGGCAGAGATGAAAATTTTAATTTGCATCCAAAATATCAAGGCCGACCAGCCTGTACCTGCAAAATTGCCAAGAATCCACCTCGCCCGAAACTTTCCAGACTCATTATATATATATCAGTGATCTTCTTTATTAGTTAAAGCATATCGTCCCAACCTTCTCGAGGACGACAAACTTGAGTGCGATGTGAAAGAAGACAATGGAATATGAACATCTTGATACAAGTATTAGGAATTGATATGGACGTTAGCGGCAAATTAATCAAGGAGTAGGTATAATTGTTCTTCGTATGCTAAACATGGTGCAGTAGAAATCTTTTATGAAAAGTATTTTTAATCATTCACTCGATCTCTTAATGGACACCACGTAAAATACAAAGAAGTAAAAAAGAAAAAGAAAAATAGAAATGAAAGATATAATATCAGCTATAGAAACCTTGTTTTACTTAGGTTGGAGACGAATTAATAGTTTTTCTGCATGCTTTTATATATATGTGTGTGTGTGTGACAGCAAGCTGAGTTAGTACTTAGTCTTAATATTAAGATCTTAATATGTCCTAATTAATAAGCAAACATATTAATAAATAAAAGCTATAGTTGAGATTCATTTAGAAAAAAAATATGAAAGAAAAGTGCCCATTTATGTGTGGGCTCAATCTAAAACATTGATTTCATTGTTAATGTGTAATTAGATCAATGAGAGCTATTATTTGGACAGATTAGGACCTTAATATTAGGACAGAATTCAAACTCGAGCCCGACTACTTCAACTTAGTGCTTGTCATGGTAAACTAATTAGTTTGGAACTTAAGGTGTACTTAGTCAGAAGGTCGGCTATTAGGGGGTAAGAAGTCGAATTACACGGCAAAGTAAATATATATATCCATCAAGTTAGACGAAGAAAACAGGAGAGAACAAGACGTACACGTAATGAAAAAGATGGAATCAGTCCTTCATTTTGAAGCAGAAGGAATGGAATCTACAGTACTGTTATAGTAATAGCTAGAGAGTTAGAGTGTACGTGATCAAGTTATTTGCTCATACACGACACTCCAAATTAACCTCCTACCGATCACCTGGGTTAGACGTTATGTAGCATACGGCCTCCAGAGAACCATCGCATGTCACGGTAGTGAACAGTAGTACGGGATATTTATAAGCCTTTTGTTTCTATGAACGGGAGGTGTACTAATTAATTGATACCCAAAAAGTGAAAAAGGTACTGTTAAAAAAGTGTTTATCACTGCTGATCTTATTATTTTATAATTTCATCTGAGAAAACAAGAAAGAAAGATTTGATCTAATGAGTTGGTAATTTGTAATAGTTATATCTATCTTGTTTTATATTATAAACTATTTTTCCTCGATTTGACTGATCCATTCTCCAGAAGACAAGTCATATTTCCATTAACCTAACATCAGCAGCTTGTGCCACATAACGACGGGTCACGAGGCAGGTTAAATTCTCCCTATATCTACCCTACAATTATACATAATAAAAAATTAACAATAGTTTTACATATATATATATATATATGCGCGCAAGCCCTACGAAATTATATATTATGGTTAACCTTAGCAAAGTCGAGGAAAAGGATCATATGGAATAAGCATAAAAGTTTAACTCTAATATGACTTGAAATGCTCTAGTTATCTCATAGCCTGGCCTCATGAGAGGTAGTAGTACCAATCGTATTAATTTGATCATTATAATTTTATATTTGTATTCTATAATTTATATAATTATGAAAATATCGTATCCGTGATAGAATAAAGTATTCGAATATGTTACCAACTTTTTTTATGAGCTACCCCACAGTTTAATGATGGCATTATCGTGGATGCTCTTATGAAGAGATTCAGTAACCACTTTACTAAAAACTTACCAAACCTATAATTATATAATAAATCCTATTAAGCTACCTCGTAAACATATATATATATATATATATATATTTCTTATGTAGGCTATATATGGTAGGTGTTTCCACAAATATCCTCAATATCAGTTGACCAAAATGTCGACTATTTTGATACCGAAGTGAAGCTTCTCTCTTCCCCGGCCCAATCTAGGAGACTAGGCGTCTACGAATCCACTATGGAATAGCATGTATGTTGTGCAGCCACGCCAAAGCCTGGGCCGCTGGGGCGCTCTCCTGGCTGAATATTTATTTGTCCATTGTCAGAGCCCAACAATGGTAAAGCTTCTCTAATTACCATAACTGGGTTTCATTGAAAACTGTACGCCCAAATGCCAAAGTCTATCGGTGCTGGGCTCCGTATGCTCTCTGGTTTAACAAAGTTTGCAATCCAAAAAGGGAAAACCCGTTTAAGAACAAGGCCTACTAGGCTGAATCTGAAATAGCGTAGTGAGAAGTTCAGTTTCAGCAGGCCCCCGATCCGCTCGGACCTTTTGTCCTAGGTGTTTCGAAAAGAAACGATGCACGTAAATCTCACCAAACCTTCTTTTGCCTCTGAAGGGACTTTCTTTTGCCTTCCCATAGCTTGGCTGCTAACCTCTAGTGTATCTCCTATCTAGCTGAGTGAAGACGTGATCTTAAAGCTCGTGTGTCAAATGATTACCGAATTTTTCTGACTCTGTCAAGTCGAAATCTTTTTCTTTTTTTCCCTAAACGATATCGTTCACCAAGCTCTCAACGGTGGCCAGAAGAATGGAACTAAAATGTTGCAGCATAACTAACTTGACAAGACACTTGAGAACCTCATCCGTCGTCTCCCTCTCCCTTGCAGCTTCGGCGGTGGGCGGAGCTCCGGCTCTTCCCACCGCCCCCCTTCTCCTCCCCTTTTCTTCTTCTCTTCTTCCTGTTCTTCTCTTCTTTTTTCTCTCCCCTTTTGTTCGGAAGCTCGACGGTCGATCCCTGTGCCTCTCTGTGTCACCGGTGGCCACCGCCTCGCCTGACCCCGTCTCCTCCTCCCGCGGCGCCTTCCGCACCAGTCCGGCTTCTGCTTCGGTCTTCCGACCTATTTCCAGCGGTTTTGGTGGCCCTGCGCCTCATGGTTGCCTCCTGATTCGTGATGGCCTCGCTGCTCGCTGGTGGTGGTGAAGTTTCCGTCTTCTGTGGATTGTGTTTTGGTTGTTGGTTGGTTGTGTTCTGTTGCTAGTTAGTCTTTGTGCGGTTGTGTTTTTTTTTGGTTTGGTGCGGCTGTGTTCTTTGTCCGGCTCTGCATCCCGATCCCTTGTGGATCGTTTCCGCCTTATAGGTTTCTGTACCAGGTTGTGGTGCGAGCTGTGCTGGCTAGCATAGGTCCTAGTAGCTCTAGCTATTGAGTCCGGCCACCGCTCCTTTTGCCCCGCTCCCTCTGCCCCGCATAAAGCATGTAAGGGTCCCGCCGGCTGTATTCGAGGAAAATCAGCTGGATAAGCCCCTGAGGATTTTATGAAAATCCAGCAATAGAACCGGTAAGCGCATCACATTCATGAAGAGAACGCCACAGTCCCCTGAAACAGCTGGACAAGTCGCTTCGTCGATGCTTTTGCATTTGCCTGTAGCCCACAGAACCTGAACTTCTCCAAGGTTTCACTTCAGTCCAAACGAATAGAGTCATTCATATCATCTATATTTTCGACCAACATACCTTTTCTTAAGGTCAATTTTTGGTTTTTTCCATTCCTGTTCATCGACAAAATCTTTTCATTTTATCTTAGCATATGGAACCGGCATCATTCTGCTGAATTAGCAAATTGAGATGACATCCCACACGCAAAGACCACCAGAAGAAGCCGTTCATAGTCAATTTCTTTGAACTTTTCCATTATTGATAGCCAGTACAAATAGACATCATCATCTAGACTACTGGGATAACTTTTCATTTATGGAGAGGCTAAGAGAAATCTCAGTTGTTAAGACCCTTTTCCCGGCATCATCTTGTGGTTACAAAACCAGCTCTGGTTAATGAAAATCATGGTTCAACCTACTGCAATAGAAGGAACCAGTATCTTATTTCCTACCCTCCTCCTCCTCCTACCTCTCGTCTTTTTCACCCTCAAGCTCCTCAAAAAGTTATTTCCGCTCAGGTCCCCACCACTTCCACCAGGTCCATATCCATGTCTAATCATAGGTAATATTCTCCGAATTGGAAACAAACCTCATGTATCTCTAACCGAGTTAGCCAAAAGGTATGGTCCACTTATCTCTATGAGGCTTGTAGAAACTTGTAATCAGTGATGAACACAAGCTGAGTTTGACAGATAGGCGAGAGGAAATAAGAGAGAAAGAGAGAGAAATTGTGAAATCTTGTATATTCCTCGTAACTGAGTAAAGTACATTTTTAAGTATATTAAAGCATTGCTATACAAGTAATAATGTAACTGACTAATGCTAACGACACTTAGAACAGTTAGAAAAAAGATAACAGATAGTTAACAGAAAGCTAACAAAGAAAATTGACTAGCTCTATTACTCCCCCTCAAGCTGGCATATGAATGCTATGAATGCCAAGCTTGGATAGAAGAAACTGAAATTGGGACTTGCCAAGGGCCTTCGTAAAAATGTCAGCAAGTTGATAAGCTGAGGCAACATAAAAAGTGGTAATGACACCTTTGGAAATCTGCTCTCTAATGAAATGACAATCAATTTTCACATGTTTTGTACGAGCATGGTGGACTGGATTGGCAGCTAAGGAAAGTGCGGCTTTGTTGTCACAATACACTGAAGCAGGGGAAGAATGTGAAATGCGAAAATCAGATAAAAGCTGCATGAACCAGATAATCTCGCAACTAAGGGAGGCAAGAGCCCTATACTCTGCTTCGGCAGAGCTTCTGGAAACAGTATGTTGTTTCTTAGAACTCCATGAAACTAACGAATCACCTAAGTATAGACAAAAACCAGAAATGGAACGTCGGCTGTCAAGACAAGCTGCCTAATCCGCATCACAAAAACCCTTCAACTGAGTAGATGATGCAGATGGAAATAATAAACCATGAGCAGGTGTGGACTTGATTTAGCGAAGAACTCGATAAGCAGCAGCCAAGTGAGATTGACCAGGCTTAGCCATAAACTGGGCTAAGGTGTGAGCTGAATAGGAGAGATCAGGCCTAGTGATTGTGAGATATAACAACCGTCCAACAAGGCGTCGATAAGAGGATGGATCATCTAGCAAATCTACATCATCCTTGGAAAGTTTTAATTTGGAGTCCATTGGAAAAGCTGTTGGTTTACGACCTAAGTAGCCACTGTCCTCCAGCACCTCTAAGGCATACTTTCGTTGATTAAGGAAAATTCCAGCAGTGCTTCTTGCAATTTCAAGGCCCAAAAAATACTTCAATTTGCCTAAATCTTTGATCTTGAATTGAGAATCCAGGAAAGTTTTGACTTGAGTGACATAAGACATGTCATTAGAGGCAATTAGAACATCATCAACATAGACTAGAAGAGCAGTGAAAGAACCATCAGAAACTTTAGTAAACAAACTATAATCAGCCTTATATTGCTGATAGTCAAGAGAAAGTAAAGCCTCTGAAAGTTTATGAAACCACTGTCGGCTTGCTTGCTTTAAACCATACAACGATTTGAGAAGTTTGCAAACTTTGTTCTCCCCCTCTTTGGCAAACCCGGGTGGTAGGACCATATACACTTCTTCATTCAAGTCACCATGCAAAAATGCATTGTTGACATCAAGTTGCTCTAAAATCCAGTTCTGACTAGCAGTTAATGCTAAGAAACAACGAACAGTGGACATCTTAGCTACGGGTGAAAAAGTGTCTCCATAATCAACCCCTTCAACTTGTGTAAAACCTTTAGCAACTAAGCGAGCTTTGTAACGCTCAATAGACTCATCAGCTTTGTATTTCACCCGGTATACCCACTTGCACCCAATAGCTTGTTTGCCTATAGGTAACTCAGTAACAACCCAAGTTTTATTAGTTTCAAGGGCTGCCATTTCAGCCTTCATGGCCTCTTGCCAATGAGAATGTTGTGCCGCTTGTGTATATGTCTTAGGTTCGGCATGAATAGAAAGAGCTAAAGTATAAGCCTTGTGAGTAGAGGATAAGTGATCATAAGAGAGATACCTTGACAAATGAATAGGAGAACCAGGAGATGAATGTAAAGAAAAAGAAGGCAGTGTGCTGTCAAGAGAGTGAGCCATTTTGCAATGATAATCCTGTAGGTAAGAAGGAGTATTACGAATTCGAGTGGATCGACGAGGAAGAACATCAAGCAACTCATGGTGTTCCGGACTGATATTAGCAGAGGAAAAATCAGAAGAAAGCTGGACAAATTCGGGAGAAGAAGTAGAAGGGAGTTGATCAGATTCAAGAAGAGAAAAATCAGGAACAAGAGCAGGAACAACAAAGTCTGAATGAGGAGACTTAGATGGAGATAAATCTGTTTTGAAAGGAAAGGAATGTTCATGGAAGATGACATCCCGAGAAACAAATGTAGATTGTGACTCAATATCTAGGAGTTTATATCATTTGACACCAAAAGGATAACCCATAAAAATACACTTGCGAGCCCTACCTTCAAACTTGGATTTGTGAGGTAAGGTATTGGTGGCAAAGCAAAGACAACCGAATACCTTTAAATGTGCATAAGAAGGCTTGGCTTGAAACAACAATTCATAAGGTGATTTGTTGTGAAGTAATGGTGAAGGAGTGCGATTGATCAAGTAAGTTGCTGTCATTACACAGTCACCCCAGTATTTCAATGGAACATTGGAGTGAAAACGAAGTGCTCTTGCAACTTCTAAGAGGTGTCTATGTTTTCGTTCCACTACCCCATTTTGTTGGGGAGTGTAAGGACAACTAGTTTGATGAATAACTCCTTTGGTAGAATAAAATGAAGCCATATGGAATTCAGATCCATTATCAGATCTAAGAATTTTAATCTTGGAAGTAAATTGAGTTTCAACCAAGTTAAAGATAGACTCTAGGAGAACACGAGTTTTAGATTTGAATCTCATGAGATATTACCATGTACAACGTGTATAATCATCTACAATGGTCAAAAAATAGTGATTGCCATTAGATGTTGCTATTGCAAAGGGTCCCCAAATGTCACAATGGATCATTTCAAAGGGATGATTTGTATGAATTGAACTACGAGGAAAAGGAATTCGATGTTGTCTTGATAAAGGACAAATGTCACATGGTTTATCATTGGAATGAAATTTTATATCAGGTAAGACAAGCTGTAATTTCGAGATTGGCATGTGGCCAAGTCGATGATGCCATAAAGCAGCAACATTATTAGCAATTGAAGAAGAACAAGTAGGAACTGAAGAAAACAAAGAACCAGAATTTTGAGTTGAATCAAGCAGATAGAGGCCACCCTTTTGTTCAGCAACTCCAATCGTTTTCCATGCATGTAAGTCCTGTATTAAACATTTATTTGACAAGAAAATCAATCCAATGTCAGAAGCTGAGGTTAGTTTGCTGGTGGAAATAAGATTGAAGGTAAAAGATGGCACATAGAGCACATTATGCAGGATTAAATCTGGAGATATGCGGACAGTGCCCATATGAGTAACCTGAGCTGTATGACCAGTAGGAAGGCTTACTGTTGCATTTACAGATCAATCTATATTGGAGAAGAGTGATAGTGAACAAACCATATGGTCAGTAGCACCACTATCAACAATCCAAAAGTTAGAATCTTGTGAATTAGTAAATTTTGCAGATGACAGACAATGAAATTTACCAGCAATATTGGCAGAGTGTGATGATTGTTGAACATCAACATCTAAGGGAGAAGTTGGCTTGAGTTGAGACTGTAAGAGACAGAGAAGTTGATGAATCTGGTTTTGAGAACCAATAGAACTTGAGGTTGAACCAGATTGATCCATTGTAGCAGCAACTTGATGGGCAGAGATCTGTGAAGAGGTTCTCGAATCCTGAGAAGGTCTCTTCTTATGTACCCAACCAGAGGGGTAACCATGTAATGCAAAGCATTTCTCACGTGTGTGCCCCTTCCTATTGCAGTAGGTGCAAATTAGGCGATCACGTTGGTTAGAACCAGAGCTGTAATGCCTTTGTGAAGTAGCAACCACCACCATATCAGAAGAATTGGTTGCTTTAGATGCTAACATAGCAATATTTTCTTGATTGAGGATTGAATTTCGAATGAAAGATCGTTGCCTTTCTTCTTGAATGATTAAAGAGTAAATCTCGTTCAAAGAAGGAAAAGGCTTCATGAGTAAAATATTACCACGTACAGGAAGATACATCTCATTCAATCCCATGAGAAAAATCATGGTTAACATCTTCTCTTCACGGTCAGTAATTAATTTCAGAACACCACATGTGCATCCTCCACAAATACCGCAACTACAGACGGGCAGAGGTGAAAACTGATGCAACTCGTTCCACAATGACTCTAACCGAGTGAAATATTCACTGACAGAAGACTGATCTTGAGTTATATTGTTAATAGATTGCTGTAACTCAAAAATCCTAGGTTCGTTGCTCTGTTCATAACGCTCTTTAAGTAACTTCCATATTTTCTCAGCAGAATCAATGTAAACAATCACCTGTGCAATCTCTGGAGAAACTGATGAGCAAATCCAAGAGGATACCATCAAATTACAGCGATACCATGCACCGTAGTTAGAATCGGTAGAAGCTGGTCGAGGGATACTACCGTCGAGAAACCCGAACTTGTTCCTAGCCCTAATCACCATCAGTATTGCACGATTCCAAGAGTAATAGTTCTTTCCATTGAGAGGCGGAGAGACTAACGGAGTATTAGTAATATCTCCTGAATTGATCGTATAAGCACTATTGATGATCACAGAATTAGGTAAAGAATTGCTGATAACGACAGGAGGTTCTTCAGAAGACATTGAGTTGATTGAAGCAACAAATCTTCAATTCAAGAAGTATAGAGAAACAGAGTGTGCGATTCAGCAGGAAACAATTGTTTTCGCTCCGATACCATGTAGAAACTTGTAATCAGTGATGAACACAAGCTGAGTTTGACAGATAGGCGAGAGAGGAAATAAGAGAGAAAGAGAGAGAAATTGTGAAATCTTGTATATTCCTCGTAACCGAGTAAAGTACCTTTTTAAGTACATTAAAGCATTACTATACAAGTAATAATGTAACTGACTAATGCTAACGACACTTAGAACAGTTAGAAAAAAGATAACAGATAGTTAACAGAAAGCTAACAAAGAAAATTGACTAGCTCTATTAAGGCTTGGAACTCAACTCATGGTAGTGGGATCATCACCTGCCATTGCCAAGGAAATTCTCAAGCCAAGACAATGATCGAGTCTTATCTGGGCGCTATGTTCCCCAAGCATTACCGATTGGGAGGTCAGAATTCAATAATGTGTCTATTGGATGGGCTATTAACTGCAGTGACCGGTGGAGGTATTTTCGTACCCTTTGTCGGACTGAGCTATTCTCAGGCAAAGCCATGGAATCTCAAGCGCACTTGAGAGAGAAAAAGGTGATGGGCATTGTAGAATTATTATGAACAATGGAAGGTAAAGTGGTGAAAATTGGAGAAGTGATTAATATGTTATGTTCTTATATCAAGAGACTTAGTTAGCTTGAAGGATGAAAGTGTCATGGCGGGTTGAAGGGACTCATAAGGACAATGATGGAGGAGAGTTCCTCCCCAGATATATCTGATCTTTATCCGGTTTTAGCTGGATTAGATCTTCAAGGTCGAAAAGAAGAAGATCAAGGGGTTAGTTGAGAGGATCAGTTCATGTGGGCAGGTATCATCAAAGAAAGAAGAGAAAGAAAAGGAAATCTTGTTTTGCAAAAGCGGGACTTCTTTGATGTTATGATTGAGGCTAATTTTTCAGACAAGCAAATTAATCAATTGCTTCTGGTTTGATCTCTCTCTCTCTCTCTCTGATCCTCTGCACATGTATACACTGGCTTTTGACGGTAAGTGAGACTGCACAAACTCGCGTAAGCTCACACTAGAGAAACCTAGAGAAACGATTCAGAAACTGACTTTGCTTTTCTTGCAAAATGTGGACCTGACATTCATCCACGCAGGGTCATCAGAGTCCAAATCCAAGCAATCCATTGCTATGCTTCTGGTTCCTTTATTTGGCCCCTTTTCTAACCTCTGTTTTGCCTTCACCAAATTGTTTATTACGAGGCACACTACACTGCACATAGTTTAGGCCTATGATCAATATTAGGTGTACATTGGCCCTTTGCTTCAAGTTATCGAATGTCTTACTCAACTAGCAATATATCCTTATTCACATTGATAGAGGAACCCATAAGCATACAAGTTCGTGACAAAGGTTTTAATCATAAATTGGCTGGAGCTCTTCTCTGCTGAGCTCTTCTGTGCTGACACAGACTAGTAGTTCAACAATGGAATAGGCTATGGAAGAACTGATAAAGAAGAGCTTGAGAAAGAAATCGAACAAAATGTGGTCAAAGAACTCCACCTACCTCAGCTTAACTACCTACAGGCAAACGTTAAAGAAACCCTAAGGCTGCATCCTCCTGCACCACTATTCCTACCTCACTGTGCTCTACAACCCTGCAAAGTAATAAGCTACAATATTCAGAAGGGATCCCAGGTGTTAGTGAATTTTTGGGCAATTGGATGGGGGACCCCATGGTCTGGGAAGATCCACTAGCATTCGACCCAGAGCACTTGTTATGGTTAAGCTTTTGACCGGTTTAGTTCTGACATTGAAGTATTGAATACATAAGGTGCATATTTATTCATCACAGGTTCACTTCCGTGGGTTTTTTTTTTTCTAAGCAACCATTGTATATCTTTTCACCCTCTAATGCAATGTCAAAGTGACTCCAATACAAGTAACAGCTAAGCCAGTAAGTAATAAAATTAACCACTCACAAATCAATGAAAGCCTTTCATTTACAACAATCAAGTTTCCAACTACATTCTTTATGAGCAACCCTCCGACAACAGAGAAAATAGAATAAAAAATGACTAACCAACATTTTCAGATTACATAAAGAATGAATAATGAATAAACACCATGGGACTCAAAATACCAGTGTCTGAAATCTAGGAATCTGGCCTGCAACAACTGACATCAGCATCGAACCACAGTATTCATACAAATAATTCTGACACTATTGACTGACAATCTTATCTGCAACAAAAGAATCAAAGAATAATAATAGCTTAGCTACCTACAAAGAATTTTGTATCCCTTTTTGTATGCATGAACAGAATGAAAGGTAATTGAAATGCACGAGGAAAACAAAACCCGGGACAATCAACTTGGCTGAGAATAAGATGAAGAACTCCCTGCAATATCTACGGGCGCCCATGCTGACACTGTGTAAAGAGGCTGATCTAGCCAACTTAAGGTAAGAGCCGCTTCATCTGGCCCTTGCTTCTTAACACTGAAGTTCCCACACGTGTACATCTTCAGCAGCAATTGGTTCTGAAGCATTTCCCTCTCCCCCACCCCCATGCACCGGAACCCTCCTTGCTCCATCAACTTCCTCCATTTCTCAAAATTTTCGTGCCTCTCGAACCTGTCTCTTCCTTCACAAGCAATGATGTTCCGAATTTCGCGTGCAAACATCTCTTCTATATTAACCCTGACCGAGCTATCCAATGGAAGGCTAGAATTGATGGAGTCAAATATGGCCGAGTAGTATTTCAGTGAATTGGAAACTCTTGTTTCGAGCCAGTGGTCATTGTGTTCAGCCTCTTGCTCCGCCATGAGGACAATTGTGGGGTTAGTGCTTCGGATGAGTCCCAAAAAATCCTTTAATGCTCCCCCACTCCCATCATAAAGCGTCTTGTGCATTTGGGAAATACAATTCACCGCCACACTCTCTTGCTCCTTCACATGAAGCATCCACAGCCTCACGTCTTCCAACCTGTCCACTACAGGATGAAACTCAAAAGGCAGGTTCAATGCCTCTGCAAATCCAGCAAGCCTATCTCCTGTCTCATTTAGTTCTTGCTTGGACTCGCCGATGCCCGTGATTCTAACATGGCTTGGAGGATTAGTCCTAGATGCTAAACTCTGGAACAAACTAGGCCACTGAAGCCCTTGCTTGATGTCGAAATCTATAATGTGAACCCTGTCTTTACCTTCAAAAGCTCTGAGTAATATCTCATTTGACGTGAAATGAAGAAACTTCAGAATTGGGCTGACCTGGTTCAAAAGCCTCAGTGCAGTGCCAGAGTCATCATCCACCCGATCAAGATCCCGAGGAGTATTAATGTGGAATATATGAGGCCAAAGCCTTGTAACTCGTATAGCCAAAGCTTCGGTATAGTAAGCAGATAAACGGCTAATAGGGCTTCCTTTTGGCGAAGCAAGCTCACCCAACTTGGCTATAAAATGGTTAATCGCTGCGATATTCCTTAATCCAATTGCTTCAACACATGCTGTAAGTAAGCTGACAAGCTCAAACCCCTGATGCTCCCCTTGGTTGCCCTCCTCCCCTGCCGCCACTTCAATGTCATCGTGTGAATAAGGATTCCTGGACCCATTTCCCACCTCTTGTTCCAAAACATTCTCATTTAGCCTAAGGCCCAAGCTTTGGCTCTCTGAGGAACTACTGGAACCAGAGGCCTCCTTCACCAGCCCGTGGCTTGTCTCACCGTACTTCTCCCCAAGCTCTGTGACCTCAGTCACAACGGACTCCAACCATGGATTGTTCGACGGTGGCAAAGGCGGGGAAATGACTTCACCAGGCACATAAAAGACCCTTTCTTCGTCCCCTGAACATGTCAGAGAGAAAGGAACATGAGAAGGGTTAAGACCTGTGATACCTTGAACTGACCGAGATGCCTCGAAACTTGGTTGAAACCAAAAGCTCCCTGCACCCAGTTGGCCTAAACTCAAACTATCACCGCCACCTCCGACAATGTCATCGGGTTTCCCATTATCACTACCACCCTTTTTCCTCTTGGCTCTGTTAATGCAAGAATTATCCGCCGAGCCCTGCTCTGCTAACCTCTTCAGGCTCTTTCCTTGCTTCCAAAACTCATCCTCGATCTCTCTCTTCGCTTCGATAAATGTGGTTTGAGCACTCCCTGATTGAGCGCTTATCGCCAGAGGTGGAAGTCGGATGTTCTTCTTAAGAGAACAACTGCTCGTCTTCGATTCGATGGGCCTCTCCACCGAAAGCCCAACCGGCCTAATAGGCTGCGAGCGCGAGGTGTCTTTGCGGGAGAAACTATATGGCAAGTCCAATCTCTGTGTGCTCATTGAAGGAAGCTGGAAATGGCAGGCTTGCAACTGTGCAGGTGATTCACTCCTCAATCTATGTCTTGGTGACAGCAATGTAGAACTAGAACACCCAGCCAACATCCTCTATAACCTTCCTATTTTCTTTTCTTTGTTTTCTTAAACCTAAAGTCACTCACCCTATCTTATTCTTTCTCCCACCTATCTCTCTCTGTTTCTGTAAATACTTTCGAAGTATGAAATGTATGGCTTTACGATATGAATTCTGTGGATTTTTGTGAAAATCGGAATGTATGTTTGAAAGAGAAATCCCGAGAGACAGACTGTGTGAGTGTGTGAATATTTAGAAACCAAAAGAATAAACCCAGTATATTGGAATCCGATGAATAACAAAAGCTTTCACAAAGTTTGAGTGTTCCTATGTGATAAGTATGAATATGCAATGAATAAGAATATGCAAAACCCACCCCCCAAAAGAATGAAAGAATCTAAAACTAATTCAAAGACCTACCAGAAAATGATCATCGGATTCCGTAATTTCAGAGAAAGCTCATTGGAATAAGTTGCGGTTTTTCTTCTCATTGGAACTGAAGTCATTGACGGAAATGTCGAAACATGCTTGCTCAAGTTGGTGGATGACATACAGAGAAATTTTCAGACGCAGAGCAACATTTGAAAAATCCATGAAGTCCACCATAGCTGGAACTGAATCAGAAGCAAAACCCAGAAAGCCCGAGAACCCCTCAATCATGCATGGAAAATTTATCAGCAAAAGTACTTCTCAGCGCTCACTACCCAAAAAACCATAAACCATAAGCGATTTGTGCTTTTGTATACTCTAAGAGCTTTCTTCTACTTACTCTACAATTGTACTATACCACCTACTGCTACCACTACCACTACACCACCACTTCAATGAGATGACCGTCCCTACCACTGCTTTTTCTGGGTTCTACGACTGATTTGATTTACCAGCCACATTGAGGAAAAAAATGTATGGCTGCTTGAAAAGGGTGACGGAGGAAACTCGGTATTGCGACCATTGGATAGAGATCTGACGGTAAAGAGTGGTAGTCCATATGACCGTTGGAGGATGTCGGTGAAATATGACCGTTGGGAGGGGTTGATGTACGGACAGCGTGATTGGGATTTTATTCCTCTTTTGGGTAAATGTCGGGTTTCGGGGAATCGGGGGAGTGTCTGGTGTCAGTCACGTAGTCCGCACGTGCCTGTCCCCCCCCACCCCACCCCGGTGCCCGTTCACTTGACCGTTGGGTTGCATCATCATTTTACTTTGGAAGGCTTCTACGGCGAAGCAGAAGCAAAGCAAGGGACACGCGGCGGACAATAAACCACCGCCATTAAAGATCTAACCAAACTTTACCAAAGCGAGCTTTGACCAATTAGGTAGGTCTTGTTCTTTCTTTAATCGTTGCAATTGCTGTTCGTACTTCGCTGTAAGCTCCATATTGCAACGCCTCACTCTAAGGAACCACTGAACATATATCTGATACCCCATAATATATGTATATTATATATTATGTTTTGTCCAACTCCATGCCTCCATCACTATACGAGGAAAAGCCTACTTCATAGAGAGGCTAACGTTATTAGACGAGCGCCGAAGAATAGAGTTGAGTTGAGTCGAGTGGTCAAAAATAAACATGGGATCCCTTCGAGGAATTTGCCGCGATGTGTTGGCAAAGAGAGCACTATACTGTTACAACGGAATGTTAAATAAAAGGACAAACGAGCTTTTGCCGTTCGGTTCGTTCGTTTTCGACGATGTTAATTTCCATAGTCCAGCTAAGCGATTCCATTGCAATAACTTGCCCAAAAGAAAATTCAATGAAGCTAAGCTTGCCCCCAACACCCCCAATATACTCTTTAATTTCCTACCATTTCAAAAAAAAACAGAACAAATGGAAAATTCATGTTATTCAAAAATTTACATAAATAATATAAGATTCATATATTATATATATATCTATTTCTATTTCAATTATACCATACAATTCAAGTAGAAAATTATTAAAAATCTTTATCTTGAAGCACATTATTAGGGGTGTAAGTCCGGTCAGGCCACCGGCAGAGCTCCGGCTCCGATTCCGACACCGATTCTTGGAAGATAAAGTTCGTAGCTTCTAGGAATCAGAATCGAAGGTAGATTTGGAGAGGCAGAACCGGAACCAGACGTTTCCGCTGGTTCAACGGAAAACCGGTTTCGTCATTTTTTTTAACTAAATTTAAAACGACGTGTCGTTTAGTTGTTTTTTAAAAAAATATTTTACCGTGGTTTTGATCCAAACTGAAAAAACCCTAAGTCTCATGTCCCCCTCTCCTTCGCGACTCTCAGTCTCACTCCCTCAGTTCCTCTGTCCTGCAGCTCTCTCTCTCTCTCTCTCTTCTCTTACAGCCTGAGCTTCGTCTTCTCCAGGAACGCAACCAACATCTCTCTGTCAGCTGAAGCAACGAACATACGAACATCTCTATAAGTCTCTAGTCTCTAGTCTCTGTCTCTGTCTCTCTCTCTCTGTCTTCTCTGCTACTTTTGGGTTGGATTGGTCATGAGGCTTATATTGTCTACTCTCCAAATGGTCAGGTGGGCGCGGATATATATCGTCCGAAAGAAAGAGCTCACTGCTCAGGGTAAGTGCATATTGTGCATTGTTGTTGAGTTAGCTAATAATTTAGGGTGCTTTTATTATAGAGAATTTTGACTGTTCATAGTTGTTTTATAATTTAGATAAGTTCTTTGGAGATTTGCAATTGCGGAAGTGTTGAGGACGGTAGAAAACTAAACGATACTGGACAGTGACACTGGATATTTATTATGTGTTCTTTGGACATTTGCTTTAGTTGTGTTTTGTGAAATTAAATTTGGTTGGAGGATATCGTCCTATGAGTTCCTTTCATTTGGATTAAATTGATATTGCTTTTCTTCATTATTGGCTATTCTTTTGTGCCCAAGATTGCTGCTCTATTGGTTGCCTTTTGTTAAAAAGAAAAAAAAGAAAGAAGAAAAAAAAAAGTTTAAATTGTTACAATTTTACTTAAGAAAATAGTAACTTAGGTTTGTAGTTGAGATGTCCTACCCTCATGTAAATTTGTTTGAACTTGTCCTTGTCAGGGTCATGGTGTTATTGTGTGTATGTCTTCATAGATTCTTGCCTTTATGATTTACAATTTGTGTCTTGTGTATGGGTTGTTGCTAGCTTTCTACTGAGGATTGCTTATTTTTTTGTTTCTTTTTTGTTTAAAAGATAGATGTCTAAATGGAAAGAGATTTTGAGCCACATTGGTATAAATTAAGCCTCACCAAGTCCCTTACTCCCTGATTCCAGTAGTCCTAACATGTTGTTGCCCATAGAGATCAAGAGAATATGTGATTTATTCAGTTGTGTTAAGAAACTTGAATCATCTACATATTGATGGGAGCTCAATTGTGGGAAAGTTGTTCATATATATATGGTCTTTTAAAGATGTGGTTGTCCTTCTATGCAGTGTATGTAGTTATTACTGCTCCTATTGCGCTAGATTAACAGAGGCAAACATGTTGTGCTCATGAAACTTGGTTTGATAATCGTTTCATGTCAAGTTGCAGAGTTTGATACTCCATCACGACTATTAGAGGATAAATCATCCATGTTGTGCTACATCTAGCACAATGATTGACAAACAGGAGCGACACAGGTGCGTGCCATGGTACTAAACCAGAACCCCAAGAGGAAATTAGTGAGTAGGGTAAGATGATAATGAGTTCATTCATCCCCTTAAGAACAACTAGGGAATTCATGCATAATTGACAAAGTTGGTGACAGAAAAATAAGACTAAGTTGGTAGGTGCAAAATTTTTCCCTTATGTTGTTTTGCGGTGCATAGAAATCTTGGAGTTTTAAGTATTCTAATTTTTTCCTTATCGAAATTCTGCTATTTGCTTCCGCTAAGTCCGCTGAGAGTCGGAAGTGGACTCTATTTTGATCATCCGCTAGTTAGCAAACCGGATGTTGGAATGTTAAATTCCGCTTCCGCCTAGTCCACTATTCACCCATACACATTGTTAGGAGAGGTGATTTTTTTTAAAAATTCTTCAACTACCAATGTTGGCCATGGTGACCTATTTTTCGACCATCTTAATTATTAAATCAAAACTTTTTAACACCCAAATAAAAGATGACATAATTTCGTTACTAGTTACTAAAATTTATCATTTCTAACCGTCCGCATTGTAAAATTACCCCATGAACGGTTAAATACCACCAAATTCATGAAACAACTTTTGAAGGTAATGTTCTTCTGCCAGTATGGTAATGAATATTGGTATTCATGTCCTCAAATTCTGTCTCCCTCCCAAAGACCACAAACAGAAATTGAATCCCATACTTCACGTATCACTTCATAATCAATAGTCTAAAAGTTTTTGTCGCTAGTTCTCTACATATTGGATCTGTTTGCTAAATAGATTCCAGAAACAAGGCTTCCTGTTTGCTGGTCAGCCCGAGTTCATTCAGCGACAGAGCACTCTCTCCCTTGCTGAAAGCACGCCTTGGGTATTGCCTCACCTGTAAATTCAATGACATTAGAACGGGGACACCAAGGGAAAACACATGACACAATCTTGATTCACTTCCTGAAATATCTAGCATGCATAAACAAGAGAGACAATATTTTTGCACTAGGATGAATTATTCTTTTTTTTCCTTGTTTAAATGTTGCGGCCAGAAGCATCGTATTTTTCACAGAACTCGAAAAAGGAATATAGCATAAGGCGTACTTACCAATCTGTAAGCGCCAGGTTTGACTCCTCTACCAATATCTATGAAGTCAAAAAGAAACTGCAAAGCAAATAACACTGAACGTTTAGCAACTAGCCAGTAATGGAGCAAAACAATAGTTCCTCCACAGAATTACCTGCAGCTTGTCTGACTTGAGAAATCGGCGGCCACGACGGCTACCATCTGGCATTTTTACTAGAAGGGTTACAGCATTGTCATCATCCAATCCTGGTTCCTGAGGCAGAGAAGCTTCCTTTGCAGCTAGTTGTCTCTCCAATTCCTGCCAGTAATAATCATAGAGACTGCAACAGTGCACAACTTGGAAAACAGCATTCACTTCGATGTCTATCTTATAGGGTAGCCAGAATTAATCAGCAGACGGTGTAAATTTGCAACAGAACGAAAGAAAATCAGGAGGGATGTCCAGATGCAAAACAAGCAAGGTGCGGTCATGCTATGCTATACGGAAATTATTGTGAGCAAAATATCGTGAAGAAAACACCTTAAACCATCTTTGGAGGGGGGAAAAAAGAGAGTACTGACGCTTATTTTGAGGTCACCTATTAAACACAACCCTTCTATATAAGATAAATACAATCAAATCATACACATTTTACAACAGAAGGATTACATCTCAAAACATAACCTAAAAAGAGAACTTCCAAACTTATAAAAAATTTTGTTTCCCAAATGCAGTCTTCTTATATGAAAAGAGAACTTGAGACCTGTAAATTTATAAGCAACTTCAAACATGAAGTCACATTACTTCAGTACCAAGTATACATATTTAAACCTCAGTACCTTAAAAAAAATTAGGATAATTTGATGGTTATTATCAACAAACATTTTTCCTCTGCCAAAACATCAAAGAAGAATGCCATGTTTCTAGGTCCACCTGTCAATATACAAAATACTTGCTTATTCCAATATCCAACAGAAAAGAAATGCATGTTTTGTGTCTCCCCTAACTTAGATCACCAGATCCCTCTAAAATGACAAGAATTGAGAAGGGCAATTATTCTTTTGTTTAATCTCCCTTTTCTCTTTCTTTTTTGGAGGGGGGTTGTGTAGTTGCTGAATGGCACAACTCTAACCAAAGAGAAAGGGAGTAATTGTACCTGCTCTTCCTCTAATTTCTTGTTAGATTCTTCCTCTCTTCGTCTTTCTTCTTCACGAGCTTTTTCTCTAGCTGTTTCCTCTTCTAAACGACGAGCTTCAGCTTCCTCTATGGCCTTCAATTCTTTTTCTCTGTCAGCTTGCAAAGAAGCAAGGTATTCATCATCCTGCAAGCATCAAAATGAAAGAGCAAATGAAAGTTGAATCACACTGATAGCTCAAATATCAAACCCACATTTATAGCCAAAGACCAAAGTAAACCTGTCGTTCCCGTATCAAGCGCTGTGCAGTCAGAGAAGGTGATGGAGGGCGAGGTGTTCTCTGGGGAAAAGAACGCTCAGCTTGCATGAACTGATGAGGTGCATATGCAAAACGATATCCAGTCCCTTCAGGAATTCCACCAAACATTGCAGCCTCCAGCATGACTGCTTCATCGTGCTCCTCAGAAGAAATCCCTCCCCACTGCAATTTGCAAAAAAAAAAGTTCAAAAATAATAGTTGGCAGGGAATATGTGTAACTACTACAAAAGATCATATGCAAACTGGAATTTGTGTCTAGATTTTAATATGAGAACTCCTATTGCATAAGTAAGATACCTCATCAGAAGGGAAGCCATTTTCATTCTGCTGTGGCAGGTTACCCATATCATGCTGTCCAGGACTTGACGGTGGGCTAGCCTCAACAACTACAGCATCTTTGTCAGACTCCACAGAGCCAGATGACATGCGCTGGGACCTATGCCTGACAAGAGGCTGCTCCTCCACATCTTCAACTTCCTCTTGGATGGATGAGCTTCCAGGCTCCAACCTAGATTGATCACAATACCCTCATCATATTCCCTCCTCCAACAGAGAAATCACACATCAGGAATCGAGAACTGCATGTTTACAACCCTAGTGGCTGGATTGAGGAAAGGTGAAACATGGCATAGCAAGACACCATATGTTGCGTGAAAACCAATTAGCCAGGAAGAGACACCTACCTCCCATTTGATGCAGCTAATATTCCCAGCTCCACCTCAGCAGGCGTAGGAACTCCTAGGTCTGATGCTTCAACACCTTCCCCTACTTCACGCAATGCTTTCTCTTTCTCTTTCTCTTTCTCTGCCGTCTGAATTTATTTCATGTTAATGGTAGTAAGAATCAATTTTAAACCCGAAAACATACACATGCACTATGTAAAAGAACAGACCTTCAGGGACAATGAAACCGCATTGGCAAGTTCAGCATCTTCCAAGTAAGATTGCCTTTGCTGAGGCTCTGTGTCAGCTAAGTCCTGTGTCAAGATAGGCATGCATTTAGTAGTGACAAAGAACATGGAGGACATGCTCGCAGGCATTGAAGGTCAGCATCACATACGTTATGTGTACCCTCAACCTCCCATTTTGAAGCCTCAATGGCAGCCTGAATCATTTCTTCTTCTATTTCATCGCTATAGTCTGGCAAACTATCAAATTCGGGAGCATTGGGTCTAAAATTTCTGTTAACAGGATTTTCACCCACAATATGACCTTCGCCATAAAGTTGTGTAGCCTGCACAGTTGAGGCAGCTGAAATATCCTCGTCAGCTTCGTCATCAATTAGAGCAGTCCCATGAATATCTGGGCCGGGTGCATGCACAGTTCCAGTGACATCCTCAATAGTAGGTGCATGGCCAGACTGACCAGATGGCTGATTGTTGTCCTTTACCTCTATGGGAATCTCCCTAAGTTCTCTTGGATGTGTCACCACAGGGGCACGGCTGGTGAAATCAGAAAGACTGTCAAAAATGTTTCTACTAAGGCTTGGATCGAGAAGAGAAAACGGATTCATAGTCCTAGCTGCAGATGGAAATGGAAATGGCAAATGAGGTGCCTGTGGTTCGACTTGATCAATATCCATGAGATCATCTTCTGGAGCAGCAACAGAAGTTTGATGCACGCTGAACGTGAAAGATGAATTAATACATCAACAATAAAGCAGGAAGCATGAAACACTGCATAGTGCAATCTGTAATTATTGGCGAATCAGAACAAAATAATTTTGAAGTAAAAGAATAGGACATATAATAGCTTACTTTGCTGATGTGCTTCTATCTCCTTCACTAAAATGGGAATTCACAGCTTCATTGAGATCACCGGCATGCTCCTGATTGGAAGCAGATGACAGATGAATGGAGATGTAAAAACCATGATACAGTTGAGGGCAAAACTCAAAGTTGCATAAAAACTTAGCTCTAAAAAGGGAAAAGAACCCTGCTTAAAGAATCCTAAAATATATTAGATAGAAACTACTGTTGCTACAAGCTCCATAGTTCATTTGCGTATCAATGACATCTAGGTCAGCCCAGCATTTGCAATTTATCAGAAATTATCTTTTTCTGCCCGCAGAACTGACCGAATCACCTCAAGCAGGGCCGGCTCAAGGGGTAGACAACTTAGGCAACTGCCTAAGGCCCCTACCCCCAAGTAAGAGTGATGCTTAGGGGGGGGAAAATTATATATATATATATATATATATATATATATATATATATATCACATATAAAGCTTTTGTTTTGTGAAATAATTTTAGTATTAAAGCCTCAAACTTTGGTTAGGCTCAAAATTCATGTGGAACTCTATTGTGTGACAGAGCTTATGCAATTTTTATTATATACAAGAGCATTTTTAAGTTACATCTGTTTAAAATTTTATTTTTTATTGTATTAATAAATAAAAAGGTCTCACTTTGAATCGGCCTTGACCTCAAGTCAATTACCATCAAGAACAATTGAATAGCACCCAAACAAACAAAATACCTAATCCGATAAACTTTATGCGCAACATATTAGATCATCTAAATGAAACTTCAAATATCACCAACCGACAAAGACACACGGTATTACCAAACAGAATGGCTACAAGATAAAACCCTAATCAAATACCGAAATCGGAATTATCAAATCCTTCTACATTTCAAGAAGCAAAATATAGCATTAATCACGCTAAAATAAAAAGCGATCATCCTCAGATATCCAACGAATAAAATCCCAAAATTCGGTCGGTACTTACTCACTACGAGGAAAATTACCTCGAGTTTTTGAACAGCGACGGCTTCGGACGCTCCGGTGATGCTGATGAAGGTCTCTATAGCTTCTTGATTAGGTCTCGCCATTTAGGAAATTTTTGCGAGCTCAAGATTTTCACAGTTTCGTGTGGTCTTTTTTTCGTTTTACCACAGAAGAGATAGATATTACGTATGGCAAAACATATCGGGGAATGAAGATGCTTTATATAGTTTATTAGTTTGGGAGTTAAAGATGTTTATACCAAATACTCTTACTCGATACGGTGCGGTTAAGCTTGATCGTGCCTGGACTTTCTCCCTTCTTCTAGACTTCTACGACTGTCGAAGGAAATAATATCGGAAACGGGTGACCTTAATGCGTAACTACCTTATAAATGGCTCTCCTGCTATATGTTTCCTTATTTTTCTTTTAAATTAGTTTATTGGGCACAATGTTCTTCCCCATTTTTCCTTTCAAACTTTTGATGATGATTTTTTTCTCTTTCTTTTTTCCTTAGAAACCAAATTTATCATTTTGAAAATTAAGGAGAGATTGATTTTGACCTATAATTAAGGGGCGTACTATGATATTACCCCTAAATTTTATTATCTTTATTCTATAACTCTAAAATTATTATGTTATGGTTAATGAGTAATTTTGTTTTACAACTGTCGTATTACTCTTTAAGTACATAAAAGAAGTGCAAAGATTATAGCTATAGTGAATATATTTGGTCACGTTTAATTACCCAAAAAAAAAGTTGGTCACATTTTGGAAGCCATCAAATTATCGTTGCAATTCCATCGAATTACTTATCCAATGGTACTGCGGTACATTCCGTGAAAGGGAGAAAATTTAACTTTTGAGCCAAACGTAACAAAAAAAAAACATAAACGGAGAAAACAAAATAGATGCACAGATATGCAATTTATATGTGTCACGTAACAATCGAATGTGGATTTATATGTCGCACGAGAAGCGATTTAGGTAAACTTATGAAACAAGCGTCGGCACTGCAAGAAAATAAACTTTGGGTGATAAAAAAATTTATCACTCAAAGTGCCCCGTTCGTCAGCTATGATTTTAGGTGACAAAATCAATTTGTCATCCGATTTGTCACTTAAAGTTCGTCAGCTAAAATTTTAAGTGACGATTTTGGCGTTTTGTCAGATGATATAAGCATGTCCACTAAACCAAAAATAGTAACAACCCGCAAATGAAGACTTTGGTCGTTCGGCAAGTGTGATCAAGTAATAGTGTTTGGGGGCCAAAAACACTTGACTGATTACTAACTGATACGATTCTCTATTTCTCTTCGTTTGAAACAAAAACAAGAACAATAAAAAGGTGGAAATTAAAAATGTTTGAAAGTTCTATGATGCAATGCGATGAAAATTGAGCTTCAGTAATATACACGTGAAACCGAAACAATTTAGTTAAGGATGTGTTTGTTTTGGTTGAAACGACGGAGTCTGTTTGGTACGAAGGAAAAATATCGGTCAACAGAAAATAGCATATTGTTAAATTAAAAATTTAAGCCCTAATTTAAACAGGAGAAAGTTATTTTTCAGTTTGTCTTTCCTCAAATTTTCTCAATAAAATCATTGTACCTCGTATTTCGAATTTGAAGTGTTAAAAATAATAATAATTAAATTATATAAATTTAAGGATATTACTCATTGTACCTCCTGTTTCGAATTTGAAGGGGTTAAAAATAGGCTAAATATCTCCAAATGGAGTTTGACCTTTTATCCTATTGGTTTTCAGGGTTCATTTTTTTTCTTAAAGTATCACTGAGATTTGAACCCAATCTGATATCTATCTTGCGTCAACTTAAGTAACGAAATTGCACATATGGCTATTTAAGTACACGTGATTGAGGTTTTCGAGTGTTTTTGAAATTTTGGGTGTCAGGGGATTTCAATTTTTTTTAAAAGAAATTTGGCCAGTTCTTTACGCGTGGCTTTTCATTTAATATTTTGTAATTATTTTTTAATCAATCTGTCAATTTCTACGTATATTTTGTTAGTCACGTGTGAATTCCGTTACTTAAATTGACGGCATATAAGTATAAGATTGAGTTCAAACTCTAATGATATTTTTAGGAAAAAGTGAACTCTATGGACCAATCGGGAAAAATGTCAAACTACAGGGACTTGTGAAGATATTTAGCCTTAAAATATTATTAATTAAACTATAAAATTTAAGGATATTACTCATTGTGAAAATGATGAAAGATTCTATTATTCTATTATTTTATAAGAAATTGGATAAAAAAACTTAGATTTTTAAATTTTCTACAAATATTTTTAATACCAAAGAAGCACCATAATTTTCTGATTTTAAAATATTTTCAATCTCAAACACCAAACAAAAAATTAATAATTTGTTCAAAAAATATTTTCAATCATTTTCCTCATTTTACTTCAAAACAAACCCAACAGTATCATATAGTTGAGTGTTTGACGAAACCATTAGGGATTCTCACATTCCTTGTCCTAACGTGAGGAAGTGGGTAACCTCATGGTTTCCAACTCACCACTTCCACGAGACCAAGCGTCACGTACTTATCACACTGGATGGTCCCACTCCCACCTCTAATTGTCCAAACTTTAAATTTAAGCAAGTTTTGGGGTGTGTTTTTATTGTTTTATCTCAATAAAAATGAGTTAACTTGTTCACCATTAGTGTCGCATCCAAAAATATATTCTATTTACACTGTGATTATGCAGTATAGAATTTAGAGAACCGTTTGCCCGTAATTATCACTAAAATATTATTTACTAATTTTAACTACGAGTTTAACTTTTAAATTTTCAAAATATATCAATGTTCACGTAAAATCTCCATTTCTATCTTCAGAACCTTATCTTCATCCAACTTGGGCCTTTTCACTCATAGTTGAGATGGGTGAAACAAAAATGCATTTCTATGTCGTCTGTTTGTTACATCTCCATTTCCAAGCGACTTGGTTGTTACTCTTTTTATCTTATCCTTATTTACCTCACATTACAGATTTGGTAAGGCAGCAAATATCAACACATTTTTGGATACAGCTTGGTTTTTGTGCTTGCAGATATTATCAGTGCTCTGCTCATTCGTTCTACTGGCCGTAAACTTCAGATGGCATATACTCAGAGTTTGAAATCTCTAGGCCTTGTTAAGCTATTGGAAAAGTCAGGTAATTGTACCAGTTCAAGGGCAAGATACTTCTTTTAGGCTCTGGTGTGTATAGGTTTCAGGAAAAATTTCAATTTATTGTCTGAAGGGAATGTTGGTACTTCTGGGCTTGTTGGTTTTTCCAATGTGATAGTGATCAGCATAAATAGTACTGGAAGCTTCATGCTCGTGAAGCATCTTGACTAGGTGAATTACATTATTGCACCCCATGGCGGACTGAGATAGAGGGGAAGGGGGGGATTTTGGAAAGTGCCCCCCCGGGCCCTTTGCCCCTATGCAACTATTTCAGAAAAACTTTCCCTTGGCCCCTCAAAAATTTGAAAAAACCTCCCCTCCAAGAAAACACCCTTTAACATCCCAATTTTTACCTCGAATAATCAGTAATTATTTTTTTAGAGAGCTGAAAAATATATTTAAATAGGATTAAAACAAATTCAAGATTCAAAATATTTCTTAAAACTGTAATTTTTGAGTAGTTAAAAGTTCTGAAGGTTAAAATCTATATGTTCTGCGAAATATAGTATTGGAGTTTTCTCCTCCCCTTTAGTCTTTTGAAACTCTTTCTTGTTGGTATCTACTTTCTATGATCTCTACATGCATCTTCAGAGGATAATAGTCAATGTAAGAAAAGTCATTATTTTTAGTTTATGATCTTTGGCTAATATAAACACACGTATCCATAGCCAACAAAACCTAATTAAAATTTGCAATCCTTTACCAGTTGAGAATTTCCTGTTGGAAGTGACCATTGTGAGAGTTGAATTTTCCCTTCTAAATAGACCTATTGGCATTGGTTCTTTTATGTGAAACTACGTACACGTTGATAAAGTTTCTTTATTCCTACACACACATTTCCATGCCATCTATACCACTAACAATTTTTGTTCAAATTATCCCTTCTCATATTTTACAAGCTGATGGACTACAGTATTCTGGTTGTTTTCAGAGATAATTTCTTCTGGAGATATTGCTGCTCTTGTTTACTTATGGAATCCTTTCACAATAATCACATGTGTGGGTTTGTCCACATCCCCAGTTGAAAACTTGGCCATCATTTTGTCCCTCTATGGAGCATGTAAACGTAAGTTGCTGAAAACCATTACTGTTTAAATTAGTGTTTTTATTGTCTGTTTTCTGCAGGTATGTTTACCTTTCTCTTGTTTGTATTTTCTTGACATGGTAGCAATTTATTTTGACGTAATGCTTGTGTGAACTCGAAATGTTTTCACTTTGGTCTTCACATAACATTTGTCATTACTTCTTTCAATGTTTTCCTGGCATATTTGTGCATGTTGGACTTCAAAATATATGCTTCAGCACACTTTGTGCCCATGCTTGCTGAAATTGGCTTGAGTAGCAATTAAAGGCTCAATTAGTTGAAAGTATCTGTTATTCATTCAAATGATATAGGCATTCACACAAATAGGCATTTCCAATGCAAGGCCATGCCGGCAAAATGTTGTAAAATATGTATGATCTTATCACAAAAGATTTGTTTCTATTGCCTCGTAGTGCAGTAATAAATGATTATAAAGATGAAAACAAACACACAGATGCATTGGATTGAAATCGTCTTATAACTTCATGGAGTTTTTTACTGTCTGTAGCGATGCTGTAAAACCTAACTAAGGCACTAATAATCGATTGCCCCATTGAAGGAAGTTGAGGTTCCGTATCATGTGGTAATTTTGCCATGCAAGAACGTCAAAACAAGATGAACTAAGTGCAATTTTTAGTGCTAGTATTATTTTCTCATTGCTGCTGTGAAACTACTTCTCCACGATATAATTTTTCCCAGTGGGACAACTAGCAATTGACAGGTATATGGATGAAGATTTATTTTAGGCTTGTTTCTGTTATATAACTTTTCACTTGCTTTTGAAGCTGTTTTTCTTGATGGAATGCAGGATTAGCTCCCTTGGCAGCTTTTGGATGGGTCTTGGCAACACATCTCTCCCTGTATCCTGCGATTCTGATTATTCCAGTATGCCTTTTTTTTTACTTGTGCTTGATGGAAACTGTTAATCCTTTTGAAAAAAAAAACATACATGAAAATTGCAATATATGCAAATTGGTTCTCTATCATTCATCTTTGTTTCAGGTGATCCTTTTATTAGGATATGGTCCAGATACTCCTCCTAGGAAATTGTTCCTGCAAAGAAGATTTGTTGAAGTTGGAGATATTTCTTCAAATAATACAAGTTTTCAGCAAGAGGAAGTGGTGGATGGACAAGAAGTGCCACATGTTTTCTCGTGGAGACCAGTCATACATTTCTTACTCTGGACTTCTTTGTGGTCAGTCCATGTGTTAGTTCTGTGTGGCGTATCTGTTAAACAGTATGGTGGTCTTTGGGAGTTATTTAAAAGGTATCTAAATCAATATCATTGACTCTACATTGTTGCTCCAGTTCATGATATTGCAGTACTTTATTTAAACAGCACAAAATAGGGTATGTGGATGTCTGATTTGTTTGCTGGGTCAAGAAGTAAATAGTAGACTGATTGCTACAATGGCTCGCCAATGTGATAGAGTAACAAATCAAGCATTTAGCATGGCTGATCCAGACATCTCAGAAGTGCTTGACTGATGAAGATATCTAAAAACATTCTGTGTATTAGCAAGAAAGTAGTTCGAGTGAACTTAGTAAAAGTTGTGCATTGTTGAGTCAAGAGCGTGGCGTGAGGTGTGGAGGAGTAAAGTCCCTATGAGAGTTGCTTTCTTTGTGTGGGAAGTGTTGCATGGAAAGATTTTGACATTGATAATTTGAGAAGAAGGGGACTATGTGTGATTGATTGGTGTTATTTGTGCAAAGGTGATGCTGAATCTGTTGATCATTTGTTGCTTCATTGTTCGGTGGCATCTGACTTGTGGAACTTTGTATTTCGTATGGTTCAGTTAAGTTGGGTTATGCCGGCTACAATTGTGGGAGTTTTACAATGTTGGAAAAAGAAATTTAAAGACCCTTTGGCGAAGGTAATTTGGAAGATGATTCCGTCATGTTTGTGGTGGTGTTTGTGGCGGGAAAGGAATACACGATGCTTTCAGAATTCTGCCCATTCTTCGGCTCAGTTGCAGGAGACTTTTCTTTTATCTCTTTACTGTTGGGTTATTGCTGTCATGGGAGGGGCTTTTGTGGATTATTTTGATTTTGTTAGCTTTTTCATTTGTATGTTCTGAGTGAGTTTAGTACAATCTTTGTACTGCTCTCTCTCTTTTTCTTTTCTTTTTATTAATATATGAGTTATTTATCAAAAAAAAAAAAAGAGCATGGAGATATAATCATGCACAGGATTCCTGGGCATATTCTCTCTCTGTTTTTTTTTTTCCAGGCGTGGGTTTTTCTGGTCTCAGTGTGTATTGCTTTAAGATTGAAGCTCTTTTTTGGGGGGGTAGCTCACAGAATAACTGGAGGATTCTTGCTATACCAAATCAACTTCGTCTTTGTAGTTTCTGATCTTATTTTCAACATGATATCCCAAGCAGTGTCTATGTTTATACTTCCTAACTAAGCTTTTGCTTGACATTTGAGATTCAGCCTCCAGCAATGTGTTCCTCTCTACCATACCTTGTCTCATGTCTAGAGATGGTATACTATATATTTCTTTGTCCCTTTGCTTAAATTGGATTGCTTGATGTAAAAATATGTTGCTTTATGCTTAAATAAGCTGTCTGAATATTCCTATTTGCATGGCTGTTTTTTCAGAACATATGGGTTCATGCTCACCGTCCAGGATCTTTCTCCTAATATTGGTGTTTTATGGTGAGCCTGAAAATAACTATGATGTAGTCATGCCAAATCCTGCATTTTTAGGTTGTCAAACTTATGCAGTCATCTGTGTGATGGTCTATTGCAGGTATTTCTTTGCAGAAGTTTTTGATTTTTTCAGAGATTTCTTTCTGATCGTGTTCCATGGCAATATTCTGTTTATGATACTGCCATTAGCCATACGGCTGAAACATCGCCCCTATTTTCTTGCTTTTGTTTACGTTGCAATATCTGCAATGCTGAAGTCTTATCCCTCCGTAAGTTCTCCCTAACTGAAGCTTTATCTTTTACTACGATTAGAAATTTCCGTGTATGAGGAATGACTAATACTTGTGTACAATGCAAACTAAATACTGAAGTACTTGACAAAAACTATAAAGCCTGAATTATGGAAAGCCGAGGTCCTTCACACTTGGAAAGCTAAGTTTTACCATCATTTCAAATCTTATGCATATATGAAGATCAATTGAAACTATGAAAGAAGATCCTGAACTAGAAATTTGGAGGTTACTGCCATTTGATGTTACTTCAGTCGATGAGAACGTGACTATTTTGTACAGTACATGTGTACTCTGATGAAACTTCAAAATGCTTGATATTGATTTCTGTCTTGTGTATAATTTTAACAGGATAGATATTTCTCTAATGTAACTTATCAAAAAAAAAATTCTCTAATTTATAAGATTTTCTGTTCTGCATTATCAGTTAGTGAAATTTCTCTAAGAAAAAGGTTCTGAAGATAAAAACTCCTTTACTGTTATCTACAAACTCCTTAACTGTTATCTATTTTTATTCATATCTTACTACGCTCAAGAGGGGGGGGGGGACTGACAGAATTGCAAGCTGCTCTCCTTGTTGTGGTGTTTTTGACAATAACCTATTAGTCTTTACAACAAAACTTTTGTTTTTTGTTCCTTTTCAATTTTAATTGCTCCTGTTTCTGAGTTTATGTTATAGTAAGAAGCTAATTGTGCTTCCCTTGCCTATTTTCTGTTTCAACTCTGATTAGGTTGGAGATTCAGCTCTCTACTTGGGTTTGTTCGGGTTGTTTGTTAACGAACTTGTAGGCAAGTTATCCAGTTCTTCTTGTTTCTGACTTGATTAATATGGTATGGTATCTAAACTTTCTGTTTCCATGACACAGATATGCAATTCTCTTTCTTCCTGTTCTGTGGGTACATTGGGGTTTCTCTCCTTAGCCCTGTGATGCACAACCTATGGATATGGAGGGTATGGCTTTTGGAGCTGCTCTAAATAGTCAAATGGATAAATATATATTTTTTAGATTTAATCGACTTTATTAAAATTGCAGGGCACTGGCAACGCAAATTTCTATTTTGCAACTGCAATGGCTTATGCTTGCTTTCAGGTTTGTTTAATTTTCCGCACTTGTATTCTTGACAGGACATAAAACTGGTTGTACCAGATAATTCAAACTTGCAGTAGCTAGGGGGAAGAGCTGACATAGTTTATTTCATAATGGTCATTTGTAGAGGAGTCGATGCCTGAGGGGGGGGGGAGTTGGTCATAACCATCATGATTCTATGTTTTTGTTAGAAAAATCAAAACATTAGTCTTGTTAGAATGCTAATGTTGTAGAAGTTATATTATTCCTTCTTTCTCATTGATTTTTACTTCTCAAGTTATTATACATGTTAGGGTGATTTTTTAGAGGATTTTTTGAATTAATAGTTGATTTTTTGTTTTAAAAAAATACTGACAAAATGTTTATTGATAGACATGAAAAAAATTAATTTGCCCATATAGGATTGAACCCATACCACACAACCTTTACCCCCTTCCTTACGGAAGGTCAAGTATGTCCAATGACTATTGACAAAAAAGTAATATGGGCGCATTAATTGATGTTTTGATGTTATGATTTCTCCAAGTCCAACGTCTAGCTCACTTCTTCAAATTTTTCAAGTAACGTGAGTGGAGAAAGGAGACCGAACATGAGATCGCCTTCTTATGGAATGATGATGCTAAAGCTGAGAATCAAAGTGGGAACTCTTTGTCCCAAGTCATTATGCATACCAGATTCACTTGCAAATATTTGTTGAATATGCCTGGTCCTTGATTACTAGTTGGAACCATAGAAAGATAATAAAAAATCTGAATGGATACATTGTTCACATGAACCTTGTTTTGCTTTCTTTTGTGCTTCAAGATTAAAAATTCAAGGAGCATTGATCAAAAGATAGAGCTTTAGTCATTTGCCTACATCTTTTGTAAAATGTGCTGTGCTGCTCCGGTTGGATACTATAATAACTGCTTAAGATATGAGATTGCGATAAACTTACAATGATTCTGAAGAAATTATCAGCCTTTGTAATCCTTGAAATACTTTGGATTCACCTTCTCTGACAATGTCTTTCTTGAGTTCTATGCAGATTATTTTGGTGATTGAGAGTGCAAGTGCCATGCTCAATCATGACTGGAAGCTTAGAAAGCTATCTATAACTGAGCTTCAAGACGGCAAAGCTTAAGCACTTGCAACTCTCTGTATTTTCTGATCACTGGAGCTTCATTCATTAAAGTTCCACAGCAACTGGAATTGTAGTACATCTACAACAGCCTTGTTTTAACCTTGCATAGCCGTTCTTATGATGGGTCGGACTGTATAGCCGTTCTCTTTAAATGCTCTTTAATCAGCTTTTTTTTTTTTTCATCTTTGGGTTTAAGTCTTTTATCAGTTTTTTGCGTATGTTTGATTTTTGTGTTCAGATAACAACGCTTCAGAGAATTCTTCCACTGTATATTAGTAGTTTTTTTTTCTTCTTAAAATCAGACATCTTATATATTCAAGAGCGAACAAACTAAGAACAAACAACAAACCAGGAGAAAAGAGAAAAACAAAACCACAAAGACAACAATAAGAAACAAAACTTTGCGGCATAGCACCATTAAACTTCTAAAGTCTTCGAGAAAGAAGAAAAGAATTAGGGACATCTCTTGAAATGGAGTGGGTCAGTGGGCCAGTATATTAGTAGTTTCTTTTATTTACCAGAGAGAAGCAGAAGGTTGATGCACCTTGAATCTTCCTGGCCTTTATTTATCCATGGCTAATGTTGTTGGGCTGTCTTTGTAAACAAGGTTTGTTTCTGGGGCATCAACCATATGAGACACTTCGTGGGTGATGATGGCCAGAGACGATGTTTTGTTTCATTTTTTATTGAGAAAGACGAAGGGGGTGCTGCTCGAGAAATTGAAGTAACAAGACATAATTGATACTTTTTATAATAGAGAGAACCCAAAAGCCCAAAAGTGGGATTGGAATATGCATCAAATCTAAGTGCTCATGCTCAATTCGTGAGACCTTAAAAAGGTCAAGCCTTTGACATATGTCAGCGAGACAGACGAAAAGCCCTCATAACAGGAGGGGTACAAGCCCACTGCTTAACTTGGACATGCCCTTTCCCGTTGGGTATGATCTCTCTGCATACTTCGTAAACAGCAAGGAGCTTGAGGAATAAAACCGTCGAAACTTAAATTTTAAGAATATATATACCATTACCTTGTCAGACATGTCACGCCAAATCACGACACCTTGAGCATTATTTTTGGACTACCTTGTAACTTGTGGTTCTGTGTACACACACACACGCACACCCCTCTTGGAGGCACCTCGAACTAGAATTTCTTAAACCTTTGGTTTGGACAATTGATGCAACATAGTTTAATCGCACAAACCCAACATTTACTGTGGAATTTACCTCGTACATGCTTTTGAGGAAAAAAAAAGCAAAGTAAAAAAGAAATAAGAAAAAAGGTATGGGTGGTCAAAATAATTGTATTTTTTGATGCTTTTAACCCAAGAAATATGTGTGCTTTCATTGGGTCATCAGTATCATGTGCCCTAGACTGCGACCAGAGGCAGAAAACTTGGGCACTATGCCAATGGCATAAATGAACTGTTCCGAATTGAATTTTGGCTGTTTTAAAAAGGAATTAGGCTCTGTAAGTGGAAAGGCAACCGGGTGGGTCATGTTCCCGGAATCCCGTGGGCCAATAATCTATGAAGGTGGTAGTAGGTCATGGATGACCGCATCTTCGGCTTGCTTGGCTCAGTAGCTTTCTTTCTTTAATTCAAAACGCGAAATTGAAAGTAAAATTTAAGTTACCAAAAGAAAATAATTTCGTTTTTTTAGGGGAGGGATTTTTTTTTTCCTGATCACTAAATAGTGGGTTTTCAAAGGGCAATTAATTAAATAAGCTAATCAATTGAGTCATAAGTTTGCTAAGAAAAACAAATTGAGTAATAAGTTCCCATGCATGAACAAACGTGGCCGGCCTTCAATAACATCCCTATGGTCGTAGGCTTAAAAAGTCAAAGTCGGGCGTGGGGAGGGGGTTATCTGACTGTTCTGATAATGTTTGTTATTAGTATTATTTTTTTATTTTTTTATGCTGTGATATTAGAATCCAAGAGGATTTTTTTGGTTATCGATTGCAATCGAAATGATTGTTTTAATTTTTTTTTCCTCTTTTTGGAGTTTTATCCACTTTAATTAGTTGTCAACTTTAGGGAGTTCTCGACTTATTGTCAATTTGATGTTGATTATGGTAGATAAATATATATTATCAAGACCGATAATACCTGAAAAGGTTTTCAAGATCATTATATATTTATCTTAACCAAATCAGAAACATAATATATAGATATTGGTAACTTTTTTTTGGAAAAAAAATATTTTCTGCTGAAACGAGTACAACTCAATATAACTAGAAAAAGCACAAAAAAAAAAACAAAACAAAGCAAAGGGTTAATGATCATTTTCATCCCTGGGTTTTGACCACTTTACAGATTCGTTCTCGAGTTTTCTCATTTATCACACGTAGTCCCTGAGTTTCATGATGTTGTCAAAATGGTCTTTCCGTTAACTTCCATTAACGAATTGTCCACTCAACTAATAGTCATACATGTCATTACCAATAAAAAAAGTGACACGTGTAATTTTTTTTAAAACAAATGTCAAGTCAATTTTATTGTGCCACATCAGTAAAATAAAAATAATTTTAAAAAATTCGTGAAACTTAAAAAAAAAAAAAACCGAACGTGAGTTGCAGAGCCACCCTTGGAGAAGGGGTGGTCGGTGGCTCACCTAAGCCAACCCTGGAGGAGGGAGCCCAAATCTGGGTTCCCCCCTTTGTGGGGTGGCACCCGGCCACCCCTTCTCCAGGGGAGGCCGGTGGCTCGCTGAGCCACCCCTCGCAAGGAGAGCCCTGGGCTCTACCCTGGTTTGTTCAGGTCTTTTTTTTTTGTAAAAAAATATTTATTTATTTTATAATTTTTTTATTTTACTGATGCGACACAATAAAATTGACGTGAGATTTATTTTAAAAAATTACACGTGTCACTTTTTAATTGGTAATGGCGTGTATGACCGTTAGTTGACTGGATAATTCGCTAACAGAAGTTGACGGAATGATCATTTTGACAACATCATGAAACTCAGGGACTACGTGTGATAAATGAGAAAACTCAAGGACGAATTTTGTAAAGTGATCAAAATCCCGAGAAGAAAATAGTCATTAACCTAAAAACAAAAAAGGTACAACTTTATGCTCCAAAACTCATTACAAGAGGAGAGGAGGCTTTCTTATTAGAAAACATAGTACTGATCCTAAAACAGAAGAAAAAATAAATATTATTTTATAAATAACCTAGAGCATTTAATTTCAACACTCTTTAAATGTTAATTATATTGGTTGGAGTTGGAGATGACATTTAAACATTGATTAATAGAGGTCTAAATTCTGTTATCCCTAATAAAAATAACATATAGACGAGGATATATAGTACTGAAACTTCCCTAGCCAATACGCGGCCTTATAGAAAAAAATAGGCACAAGTTATGAAGCCAGGAAAGCTTCTTCAAAACAAGTTGCTTAATCCAGATAGGATTTTAGCAAAGAATTGTATCGGAACCCTCTTCATCCAGTTTCTAATTCCTCATTAAAAACATAAATTAAATAGTTCAAAATGTTATGAAATTATATATCAACCTCTGATAAAATTCTCTACAATAATATTATATAAACACAGAAAAATAATAAGGAAAAATTAGTGAACCGGTAATTATGCAGAACTAAGACTGACCAATCAGTTGTTGAATTCTTCGAAATTCCTAAAGCATTTTTCTTTGAGACTACCTAGGTGGCTAGCTAACACGTCTAATATCTTATACCCACTAGATATTGTCAATTAGGGCACAAGAAGGGACATGATAAAGCATGTCATGACAACTTGTAGACAATTTAGCTGAGTAAAACTTGTGTTCTGATCAGTAAATTAACAAACCCAGTAGGTTTAATTTACGTATTCCAACATCATTAGTTCCTTCCCCCCGGCCTTTGTTAACTAATTAGCTTCTCGTCATCTAGTTGTCAAAAAAAAAATCAGCAAATTAAACGCGATCGAACGTGACACCTCGACTAACTATGAGCATTACATTAACCCATTTGCCTTAAACCAAAAAAAAACCACCACTTATTTAATATTGCCTGTTAATCTTCAATTAATAAAACCTGACCACTTGTGTATAAATTAGTTTGAAGGGATTGTTTGCACTGCAACAAAAAGGTCAACCCTTTAGGCAGTTTTAACCCACGACCACCAGATAAAGGCTCTCTTGCTAATACAATATAAATCAGAGAAAATAGCTCTTTGACCACCTGAAGGTGACCCAAGAGAGATTAATTAAGAACGTATATTTCAAGCCAATACAGTGCTATATACTTCTAAATCTAGCAACAGATCAACTTCGTCATTAATTATAATATGGTCGTTAGAATACATTAGGATTGGATTAGAATACTTAATTACCACTATCTCTCAGTTATACAGGAGTACGTCTTTAACTGGGGGGATGCAAGTCCTAATTAATCACTTCTGCAGGATATGTCACCTTTGTCCTGCTTTAATTTCCAATTAATACTTAATTTCTTAAAGAAAAAGAAAAAGTATGTCATGACTGTGTGCTAGCGAGGGGGATTTTGGTTTTACAAAACCATAGACCAGTTATATCTATGTGTTATACTATTATGCTATATTATTATATATATACTCTCTTTATACTATAGAGTATAGACTTGTATTTTAAATATGTCACTTGCTGTCCACAACTATCGCTTAGGAGTACTAGAAATATAAACTGTTATACCCTCCCTTCTCCTCTTTTGTCTTTCTACTTTAACAAGGTATAGAGATATCTTTTCAAAATATTTTATTATGTTCTCTTCGATCGGCTCTCTGTTATATTAAAAAGTTTTCGAAGTACAACCCCTGACGCGATTCCTCAATCATTGGGGCCCAATGCAGGTAGTCTTCTTCGTTAATTCATACGCCGCCGCGCAGTGGCGTATCTAGGATATAGAATGAGGGGTCGAATTTCTAAGAGAAACTGACCAAAATTTTTTTTTTCCACATAACGTAAAAAGTGTCTTAAAATTACAATATCGCAAATTAAGAACTAAAAATATTAAAAATAATGAAATACACTTATTCATACCAAGAAACAATTTATAACCCGTGTCTTGCAAATAATTTATTTATAACAGTTTTTAAAGACTGGTAGCATGTGTCAGTAACATGTTCCACACCAAGAAACCGTTCAATCACCTATCCACTTTTGTTTACATATCTCAAAACTACTGTCATTTGCTCATTCATTGAACTATCTCGAGACTCATCAACCATAAGACAAAAAAATTCATCCTCAATGTCTTTAATGATAGCAAGTGTGGTCTGTGCTGCACAAGTCAATAAATTTACGCAACTTTAGGTCAGAAATAATATCACCCGAACTCAACAAAGGGCGAGATCCTTTTGAACTAGAATCCTCATTAGAAGTAGTAGTCACATTAGGAGTATTAGACGACTTCATGCTTTGTCTTTTTTTTTTTATCAAAAATCTATCCATTATCTAAAAAGAACAAAACAAAACAAAATGTCCATCAGCATATGAGGAAGACAATTCTTAACACCCATCAATAATTATGGCGTTTGACGCCTATATGAAGATAAATAATCTTCTTCTGTCAAAAAGTATTGGTGTGCTCAGCTATTTCTCGTTAAAAAATAACCTCAATAATAAATTAGATTAATCAAAAACAATATTCCTACGCTTTCCTTTCTAATTGGCAAATGATAAATTCGTGAGGACCTACATAATTTATGTATTAGTGCAGTTAAAGTGATAATGGACCAGTGAGAGGGGCTGCTGAGGCGTGAGGGCTGAGGGAGAAACAGAGAGATTGCAAAGTGAGAGAGAGGCGTGAGTAATTTTTTTTTTTTTTTTTTAAAAATCAGAGGGTAAAACAGAGTAATTTCACCCTCTGATTTAAAAAAAAATTTCAGTGGGTGTGCCCCCGCTGGCCCAGTCCCGCCCCCACTGGCCTTGGAAGCAGGCCGAGGCAGCTGGGCCAGTGGGGGCGGGCATGGTTCTTAATAGCAAAAAAAAATTTTGTAAAAGATTTTTTTGGAGCCAGTGGGGGCGGGCGCCCCCGCCCGCACCCCCTAGATCCGCCCATGCCACCGCGTGCAGGCCCGAAGTTGTTCGTGATAAACCAAACCCTAAAACAAGTTTAAAAGACATTGATCTATCTTGACCTAGTGGTTATAGTTTGAATTTTGGTGATTTATTTTTTTAAGGTGTCAAGTTCAAAATTTTTATAAGTGTTACTAAATTTTTGGAGTCATCCTTAAGTCTTTAACTTGATAATTACTCGATTTATGTGAGACGGAGGAATCGTACAAATTTTAAGATTAAGCAAAATACGAAAAAAGACTGGCTAATGAAAGATACAGAGAAAAAATACAGCATGGTTTGTGAAGAAAATATTCACGGAAGGATATGCTTTGCTGACCATGAGTGGATCTTTGCTTCTTCAGTACTCCTTCATTTGGTTAGATCTTTGCTTGTAGTAGTTGTGATTAACTTGTTACAAGAGCGTGAACAGTTGTCCATGCAATTTCACGTGACAAGGAAACACTTTGCAACAGTGCATGTAATGTATTTGTTGTCCAAATTAAATGCCTTATTCGAGTAAAATGGTTGAATTTACACTTTTTGAGGACAATTGATGAAGAACAGGTTCTCGAGAGAGAAAAAAAAAAGAACTGGTTCTCTGTACGTAAGAGACGGACGGGACAGGAAAAAGTCTTTTTTTTTTTTTTGTTTCTTCCTTAATTTTCTTAGAGATAACCTATATCCAGTATCGCCATTCGTGCTCCTTACAAAATGGTGGATTGATTCCCCACACAAAGTACTGCTTGCAAGCTTTTTAATTAGTTGTAGTACTGATATAAATGGTATTATATTGCATTGGCATGCGCATCATGTAGCCTATTTTGTACCCATAAGTTCACAACATAATTTGATCATGCATGCATGCCAAGTGTGCACATGGTGGCAATATTACCTTGGCCTGAGTGCCAACATGCACCACTAGGTTACAATCGAGCTCTTAGGAGAACTTAGGAGATAAATAATTAATACTGTTCACTTATATGGTCCCCCTCTCAGACCTTGGCAAATTCTATGTTGTTTAATTAATTTACGCATAAATTGGTGACTACAAACGAAGGAACTCTTTATAAATATATATATATATATATATAAAGTGCATGGATTTGTTGCAAGTTACACTTCAAATAATGTCGGTTTTGCATATATAATGAATATTGTTTGCCACGTGCTTTGCAAGTGTCCTGAGCTTGATAATATTGGAAACTTAAAATCTTAAGAACTTGACTATATCCAATTCTTTAATCGAATTTCTCCCGGAAGCGGATCTGATCACGATCACGCAATGTGCATGATTATTTTCAGTTTTTTAGTCGTATTAATTCTCCTGATCAGAAGGCGGGATGTGGAGATTTCATCTATCAATCCTATTAAAATGAGATTGAGATTCTTTGAAATTATTTATCCGAATTGCATGGTGAAATTCGGAGATCTATAGATAGACACAACATGTAGATCCTATTGTAGGACATATGTTGTCTCGAAACTTTATATGAGTAACATTAAATAGTGTCGAGTCCACTTATTATATCTATGTCTTTCTAAATATATTCTACCATGAAATTCGGACAGAAAATTCGTTAAAATGAGGGAAAAAAATTACTAAATTTAGCCGAGTTAAAAAAATTGAGATTTTTTGTTTTGCATTGATGATAAATGTTTTATTATAAGAATATCAGTGTAAATATTTTATTAAATTAAAAAACTGAACTGAACCTCATGAGAAAAAAATAGAAAAAATTAAATACTAAACGGTCTGAACCCAACTGGATTCGATGGTTGATTTAATTATTAGTAACTAAGCTGGTTCGTTCCGTCCCGTTGATTAAGCCACTCAAAGCCAAAGTTCATGCCGATGGTTCCTTTTGCAAACTTGGATCATTAAGATTTACTAATTGAGCTAGTTCCACCCAGTTAATTAAGCCAATCATATCCGAAGTTAGCTCCTTTTGTAAAATAACGTGTACAAGAGTCTTTTTGGGTTTCATAAATATATTGAATATTGATTGTACCGATTATTAATTGTGAGAACGTTAAAGCCGCTCCAAACTCATTTTTCTATGTGCTTAATTATGTTTAGGTGATATTTAACAAGCAAAAATTTTAAGAATTTATAGATTTTTTTTGGTGAGTTTGACTTCTCATGGAGATTTGTAAAAAAATGGCGAAAATTTTTAAAAATATTTTATTGTAGACTAATTTTTATTGGAGTTCGTTAAAGAAGTTAAGATAGAAGATTTGATGAATTTTTTTATGGAAAAAGTAATATATTTTATTAAAAAAGTAAGGAGAGAAGAATTTATATATATATATATACTTTTTTTTTCATCCACAAATTACTATAATTTTTGCATTTTACACCCTAAACTACCACATTTAATACATTACACCCATAAACCACCGATCATAGTACATTCAGTCTATTTTTTTCAGGAATTGAATTTTTTTACGAAATGACGATTATATCCTCAAATTGATTTTTTTTTGTTAGAGATAGTTTACGGGTATAATCTCTCAAACGTAGTATAGTTTATGGTGCAAAGTGAAGACACGTGATAATTCGTAAGTAATATATATTATTTATGAAAAAAATATTAAAGTTGATGTGAAAAAATATTGAATTTTTTGTTAAAACTCTGAGATTTTGATGTTTAGTTATAAACATTTTATTTAAAAAGATTTCTTAAAAAAAATTGAATACTTTTCAACACCAAACATCACTAATTCTCATCTCCACGAGGGTTGGAAGATGAAGTAGAAAATGGGTCATATGACAACCTTTAATCAAGAAAATGGTCAAAGAATTATTTAGCTAGCTAGTACTACTCTTCTTTTTGTGTTGGTAAATTCTACCGCACGGCACAGACAGGAAGATCTTTCTCCTCAATTCTCTCCTCCTTGGGCAACTCAAACAAACCCCACCATGATTAATATCATATTAAATACCCAATTATTATTTTTCTACCCAGAAACAAAATACAGTATAATTAATTTCCATCTTAATTAATTTATATAGAATATAGGACCAACTACTTCAGTTTTCTATTGGCTAAATTAAAATGTCTAACTATAAAGGAAGAAAGGTTTTGGACTCTGCTTCCCACTTTTAACTTAATAATACTAACCTCCCAATAAAAATTAATTAATGTCACACGCACAGGGCAATGCCCCCCTTCTAATTATGATTAAGATTGAATTAGTGGTTTAAGAGGGCAGTTTCACAACAAGGCTACCTCAGAACCGGACACGTGTAGTGGTAGCAACAAATTAATTAACCAATGAGATCTGGCACTTAAGAAGACTTTAATTTCCAAGTCAACAATATCCGCTGTCTTGAACCGTCCGATCAGATGACAATGCTATGAAGTCATCACATCTAATGGAATCTATTCATGAGATCTTCTGGATGTGACCTTTGAGATTTGCACCGTTGTATAGTTAAGACACCGCCCAAGTTTCATGTCATAAATAATAAAAGAAATGGAAAAAAAGAACCTTATCTTAATTAGGGTGTAGAGGACAGAAAACTTGGCATTTTAGCAAACAACCTTTAAACAAAAGTTTTCTCCAGCAACTTTTGAACTTTATTGAAGGCAATAAAATATGGTCTACATTTTATAATTCCAACAAGAGAGCCTACATTGAGCTGTCAGTATTGTGCACCCCCTGAAGGAGACCTTTCCAAGCCCATGTCATGCGGTTAAGCAATCTTTGTCATCCACACAAAGAACCCATTCAAACACTTGAAAACTTTCGGCATGAAAGAGAGAGAACCTTACAAAGTAGACCGAATTCATGCCGGAAAAGATACTTTTGAGGTGTCTGAACTCCCAAGATTGTGAAATCCAGCTAAATGATATTGTTTACTTATGTTGCGTTCTCATATTGTTCAAGTATTTTCTTTGACAGCTACGACAGGAAACTCTCTCTTTCCTTAACGTATAAACTAATTGATATTCTGTGTTCCTACCTAGAAAACGACTTCACAGATATGAGTTTGGTCCAAGACAAACGAAAGGGTTTATAGCAAGAGAAAGAGCTCGCAGAGGCTTGAGAACATCACGTAATGGCATAGAAGGATCATTAACTAATTGAAAGCTTTGTTTCCCAGAAACTTCTGGTTTAAAAAACTGTTGACTGATATTGCAATCCAAGATGTTGAATGAACCTCGAAAATTAGTAGTCAGACAAACTTTTAGGATTCCAATGTGCACGATTTCAAGCTTTCACGTGAAACTTCCCAACTATGTGGTAAAAGAATAGTACCATCTATATAATCTAATTGGCGATTGCATATAATTGAGGGGGTCATAATTCAGAGTGTTGAGTGACCTACCTACACTGCAGTGCGGGTCGAGTCCGTGGCTCAATGAGGGCGGTGCTCTATGTGTTGAAATGGGTTACCTGATCGGCGTAAGAACAGAGACATATACAGTGTTCGCATACATTTCTAGAACACCCCTTGAAATCGGTTGTGATGTATGCCTTTAGATTGAGATTCCGATACATGACAAAATGACACAATGTTACAGCTACAGAAGATCTAGGAAGAGATGTGTTTCTGAAAACAAAAGGAAAGAATGAAACACAAGAAAGAATAAGTGTGGCATAATTCATCATCGTCTTCATCATAGAGATACTATCGTACTCAGCATGGATATTGAAAGATTTCCAAAGTTGGTGAAACGCCTTAGGTTCTTAGACTTTTTGGTATTTAATGAGACATTGAAGATTGGTTTTCATATTTAGTTTGGTCAGACAGATCCTCTAAACCTCATCTCAAACCTAGGTATAAGCTCTTCTGACGTTCCTGCAATCTTCTTTATTATAAAAAGGCCATAATTCTGCCCCGTGCTTCTTTTGTTTAGTACCGTTATATGTTCTTCTAACAATACCCAAACAAATCATCCCTTGTGCGTCTGAGAGAGAGAGAGAGAGAGAGAGAGAGAGAGAGAGAGGAAGCATCATCCTAACCTTCGTAGTCAGGCAAGGCTAAACACAATTTAATAGCTGCCGTTGACAAAGGATAATGAATGGTCTAGACAGAGTTAGTCTACTGTATTCTATTGTATCTCCAACTACTAGGAATACTTTCATAATATTTTCCTAACTAGTTGTGAAATTCTGGCCTGCCTATTTAAGAAGATCTCCTGGTGCTAAGATACATGCCAGCACTTTCTGCTCCTCCATGTCTATTCAGCCCCACGTTTCCTACCTCAAACTCTTCTCCTTCAGGCTATTATCTTAACCAGCTCCATTTCCTTTCCTGTCAAAACCGATCACAGCATTGTGCTTATTTCTTAGAGTCAAGATCTTTTCGGAGCTTCTATTAGTAGCCAGCCAAGATGTGGGCTTTGTTCATTGGAGCTTTAGTTATCATAAGCATCACATATTGGGTTTACAGCTGGAGAAATCCAAGATGCAAAGGGAAACTTCCACCAGGCTCAATGGGCTTGCCACTCCTTGGCGAGACCCTTCAGTTCTTCACTCCCAACACTTCTTCTGATATTCCTCCGTTCATCAAAGAAAGGATGGATAGGTAAAACACTGAATACTCACCAACTTCTTCAATGAACGAGTACTGCATTCCCTTTGTTGTTCTTCTTCTTGTAACACATTTTACTTTCCAGGTATGGACCTATATTCAAGACAAATTTGGTGGGACGACCAATTGTGGTATCAACAGACCCCGATCTCAATTACTTTGTCTTCCTACAAGAGGGGCAATTGTTTCAAAGCTGGTACCCGGATACGTTCACAGAGATTTTTGGACGACAGAATGTGGGTTCCTTGCATGGGTTCATGTACAAGTACCTCAAGAACATGGTGCTATATCTCTTTGGCCCTGAAAGCCTCAAAAAGATGCTCCCTGAAGTTGAAGAGGCAGCGAATAGAAAATTACACCAGTGGTCATGTCAGGACTCTGTTGAATTAAAAGACGCCACTGCAAGTGTAATTTGCCTAACCATTACTCTTATTGTTTTTTATTGTCGTTTTTTTATAGAACCGATACAAGATTTCTTCTTCCAAGTCAACTAACAATTTGGTATTGACAGATGATTTTTGATCTTACCGCAAAGAAACTTATAAGTTACGATGCGGACAAGTCCTCGGAGAATTTAAGGGAGAACTTTGTTGCATTCATTCGGGGATTAATCTCCTTCCCGTTGTACCTTCCCGGAACGGCTTGTTACAAATGTTTACAGGTAAACGAAAATCTCCGATGACAGTTAATCGTAATGTATGACGTGCATATAATCTTTCCTCAACTTATTAGCAGTACTGGGGAAAGTAGAAAATCAGGCTAACCAAGGACCAACTTCAACTTCAGTACTTTATAGAAACCCTTGACTTATTATTTCACATGCACTGAATTTGTCCCCGCTAGCCGCAGAAGCTGGATAGCCTGGAAGCACAAAGTAATTTCCTAAACAATCTCGGTTTTGACTACTCTGTCTTCTCAGGGAAGGAAAAGAGCAATGAGGATGCTGAGGAGCTTGCTACAGGAAAGACGGACAATGCGCCGGAATCAGCAACGTGATTTTTTCGATTATGTCCTAGAAGAACTTCAAAAGGAGGGAACAGTTCTCACAGAGGCAATAGCGCTGGATTTGATGTTTGTGCTGCTTTTTGCCAGTTTTGAAACAACTTCCCTCGCTCTAACTTTAGCCGTTAAGTTTCTTTCAGACCATCCTCTAGTGTTGAGACAATTGACGGTTCGTAACGCATTTAAACTCTCTAAATGGAAGAACATTAACATTGTTTCAACTATCTTTGTCGTTACGCACCAACTGATTTGCTCCAAAAGTTTCCATCTTCTGCCAGGAGGAGCATGAGGCAATCCTTAACCAACGGGAAAACGCTGATTCTGCACTTACCTGGAAAGAATACAAATCCATGACATTTACATTCCAGGTGGGTCAAGCACTTCCATTTTTTTTTTCTCTTAGACGATGCTAAACATCATTCCTATATGCAATTCCCAAGTTTGTATTAACAAAGTTCAACCTGCAGTTCATAAATGAAACAGTAAGATTGGCAAATATAGTTCCGGGGATCTTCCGCAAAGCACTGAGAGATATAAAGTTTAAAGGTATATCTATATCCATATATGTTCATAATATACAGTTTCTACAAAGCGATTCATGGAAAGAAAGGTAGGCCTAATATCAATGTCTCATGCTGATGCAGGGTATACCATTCCAGCAGGTTGGGCAATCATGGTCTGTCCGCCAGCTGTCCACTTGAACCCAGCTAAATATGAAGATCCTCTTGCTTTTAATCCATGGAGATGGGAGGTGCGTCATAATTATTCAGAACTATTTGCAGCAGTTTACTGCTAGCAGTCTGTTGCTATACATAAATAAGCTTGAATCTGAATTTAGAACACAGTCGTTCTTATTTCTCAATAGTATGAAAAATGGCGGATTGCAGGGAGTGGAATTAAATGGTGCCTCCAAACATTTCATGGCTTTCGGTGGTGGCATGAGATTCTGTGTCGGAACAGACTTTACTAAGGTGCAAATGGCTGTGTTTCTCCATTGTTTGGTAACGAAATACAGGTAACTGTCCTAAAATCTGTACCGAGGAGAGAGAGAGGGAGAGAAAATTAGGGATACTAACATATTTTACCTCTGAACATCCAGGTGGAAAACAATCAAAGGAGGAAATATTGTTCGAACTCCTGGTTTACAATTTCCAGATGGTTTTTACATTCAGCTTAAAAAGAAGGATACGAGGAAACAGGAAACGACCCTACATAAGCAAAGCTGAACAATCCGCAGGCAGTCGTCTGTGTGGCTAGACTCTATTATACTAAAGGTTACAACTTGGTGTCATATCCATCAGGATCGCTGGTCTCAAGCTGCAGAGGATGTTAGTCAACAATACCGTTCGAGTGCAGGAGTAAAACAGTTATAATGGTATCTACACTGATAACGGTCGGGCTGTAGGGTTTCACATAGGAAGTTTTATGCTTTTAAATTTCAACATATAATTGTTGAAGAGAAAAGAAAGGTTAAATGTATCTGAAAGAGCCAACATACGACAAATTCATCAGAATGATGATTTACTTGTAAGAACTACAGTAAATGTTTCTTTGCAATCCTCCATGAAAAAAAAAAGATAAAAAGAAAAAGAAACAGGAACTGAAACTCAACTCGCAATCCTAACATAAGAAAACGGACAGAAGGTTTACAATTCTTCCAACCTCCCCACATCCCCCCTCCTTCCCTTCACCCCCTAAATGGAGAGAAAAAAACAACGAAAAGAGGAGGAAGACGGAAAATGGAAACCCTATGATAATGGAGGCGCTCCAAAGTTTGGATGAAATGAATCAATGTGATATAAAAAGTAATATTACTTCAAGTTCCACTATTCCCTAGCATGTAGGTTAAACTGAGTACCATTCAGCAGCCCATGTTTCTGCTTGATAAGTTCATCTTGCTTCTCTGCATTATGTCTGCTTGCTTTCGACAGTCCTTTCATAGTTTCTCTCTCCTTTTTCCCTTGCTGGATGCTGCTTAAATTCTTACTGCGGCCATGCTTATGCTTGTCCTTATGAACGTGATGGCGATAGTAATAATAGTCAGTTTCTCTCGCAGAACGGTTATCCCTTTGTTCATTGTAGATGCTTCTTCGCTTGTATTGAGAACCATGCCTGTGGTGCCTTGGATGTGCATGATGTTTATCGACATGCATACGAGGGCGGTCAGGATCAGTTCTCTCTCTCCAAATATCACTGCTACTCTGATCGTCAGTCCCAAAATGATCTTCCCACCAGTCATAAAGCGGATCAAACAATCCTTTTTGATGTAAAAGCCAAAGTAGAACAAGAACTGCAACCGAGAATACAAGTGTAGCATGATTTATTTGCTGTGTCTGTGGTTAATTCACTTCTCCAATTTTAAAGAGAAGGGGAAACAAAAGGTTTACCCGTAGGAAAAATTGCCAAAAGCAGACCAAACATCACTATCCAACTGATGCAGATATACTGTATGTGGCACCTGAAGTCCAAAAACCCTTGGCATTTCCTCCTGCTCTCCCAAAATTAAAAAGAAAAACAGACTGTAAGCTGTAAACATATATAAGGACTGTTTTGAGAAAGTAGTATAACAGTTGCAATGTTTAACAGATGAAGTACTTTATATCCAGATTTTCCAATCTCTAACATACAAGAGGGCAAACTAGATAGACCCAAATTATGTTTTGAGAAAACTTCACTTTACACCCCTAGAATTTAGTGTCGATGTCATTTAGAGTCCCAACTACTAATTTCATCGATGTTTGCCCTTTGAAGTACTTATTTCCCAATCTTATAAGCTTAGTTCAGTCTAACTCAATCTGAAAAGCACAAATTAGTTATATGACAGAGGATTATAACATGCAACTTCCCCCCCCCCCCTCTCATGAAGCTTCTTTTGCTGAAAACTATGTGACTAATTGCCTAAAACCACAGAGATACAATTCACAAGCGATATTAAAATAGTCCCCCCCTCCCCAAAAAAGAAACAAAGAGTCCTTCATTTCCATGCATTTTAACAAGGAAAAATACCCTCAAAGATCAGCAGGTTTCAGGAAATGGACAAAAATCTTCAAACAGTTTATGCTTGTTTTCCTCTAGAACAAGTACCTGCAAGTTTTTCCTGTTATAAAGTCTACCAAACATCTCCATAGTTTGTCCCAAATGCCTTCAATGGACTCGAAGAAACCATTTATACTGCTTGCGGGTGGTTGAAAAGGAGCACCCTGCAACAAATTAATGATTCCAATGATTCTTGATTATTGCATATATTGCCAAGAAAATAAATGGTAACTCCTAAGTACAACTTGTAATCTTTTAATCTTTTGATTGTTTGTTTTTCAAACCCAAAAATTCCATAAATTAAAAAGATCTGAAGCAAACTAATTCTTTTTTTTTCCTCTCCAGATGAGGGTATCTGGAACTTTGCACCAATTATCCTCTGGGTATGTACAGCCCCACGCAACAAACAATTATTGGGTCACAATCGACTTTCCAGATGGTCTCAAAAGCATTATTGTGAAAGTTATGACTAAGTTTCGTATCCTAATAAGACTCCTAAATAAACACACGGAATCAGGAGCAACTACTAGCTAGTCTACTCACACTCTCAGTTTGGAAACACATATAATAATTTTCTGTCTATATGCAGTTTCACCACCAGCAGAAAAATGACTGCTCTACAAACAATCCAATTCTCCCAAACAAGAATTGGATAGTATTTTCAAGCTCTAGGTTGCCCACATAGTCATTAAAGTTCCTTTATGCGTCACTAGAACAAAATACTATATGATTTGTTCCACTCAAATCTAAAAAATTGAGAGAAACTGAGAAAAATTATCCTGACAATTTATCAATGAAATGGAACTTGGTGGTCCACCTCTTTTCCTGTACTTTCAGAGAGAGTGAGAAAAATTATCCCGACATATTTTTTTGCAACGTATTTTGGGGCCAGGACCACAATCCTGGATCCATTTCCACAGCAGAGGAGAAAAAGCTGCCTCGTGTTCATCTGCCCAAAATTTGGAAGAAAAGAAGCTTTTCTCATACTTTCTCTTCCAGGTCCATAAGAGGTTATATGCATCACATCAACAGACATTAAACAGAGCAGTAAATGGGGGGTAAAGGAGTTAGTGATTTTGCAATGAAACTACCACCAGACCTGTGATCCATTGTCAAGAATGGTAGCTGTAGTGGTAAATTGGCACTCAGCTCTATCGACTTTATTAAAAGTAGAGTCCTTTAGTATTGCTGCAGTCAAGTATAAGAATTTTGATCAAATTTAGTAGATGCTACCACCTTACTGATAATTCTCTTATTTCCTATAACTCTAGCATTGGAAAATCACATTTTAATTTCACAGACTATCACCCATTCGAAATGTGTCCCCAAATTACCACTCTTGGAAATTGACCTCCTAAACTAGCACTTTTTTGCAACGGACTTGGTTAAGATTTGACCATTAAGATTGTGCCACATGCATGTATCTTAAGGGGATCCAATGAGGGAGAAAATTGCAAAAAAGAATGGAGTTTAAGGAAGACAATTGTAAAAAATGGTAGTTTGGAGGAACATTGCACATGGAGTGGCCTTTTGGGGGAAGGTGGAGGAGGGGGGAATCTAATTTCCTCTTCTAGCATTTATAATACCTGCACATAAATATTTTGCAGCTTGATCAGTGGTCGGGTAGAGTTTAAATGATCTCTTTGTAGTTTCAGCCGGCTTCATAATAAAGAATTGTTCCTGAAAACCATTTAAACTTTCACAAACAGTATCTTTCACGGATATATGATAAGAGTGCAGGAGAGCCACTAAACACACGGATGAAAAATTCTTTGAAAATGCGATAAATAAAAAAGGTACCTCCATGAGGGTGACATCTCTTGAGCAATCAAACTGCAAGAAGGAAACGTCCATCAGATGTAATCACAAGTTGCATTCACTAAGTCCATGGGCCATGGCTAACCTCTACAATCTTTTCCATGAAATCTGGATCCATGTTTTAACCAGTTTTACTGAATTTCTTAAAGCTTCCTTACTGTATTTGTTACCCAACAAGAAATCTCTATAGTCGATATATTAGCTTGTATTGATCACTCCATGAAGTATATTTATTTCCCTCCCTGAGAAAAAGATGAAACTAAAGACAACATTTTGTGGATATTCTTGTCCTGAAAAACTTCATTTTTCTTCTTCTTCATTAGTCAAAAACCACAAGTACGCATTGAAGGAACTGACTAGCAGGGAAACGGAGCACAGTCAGTCTGTAGTTTAGTAACAAATACCAATTAGGAACAAACATACAATATTCAAGGCAAAATTTTCCATCTTAGCATCACTCTACTGCTCCAAACAACAATGAGTACACACCACAGGATTCTGAACTTCTAATAGGAAAAAATTGTTATACGAAGAAAATGGACTGAAAATAAATTAAGAACTCTAAAACTAGTATGAACAACATTGTAGTTCTTAAAATACAAGTAGGGGCATTTGGAATTTCATGGATACATCTATACGTAATGGAAAATATCAAAACTTCCTACCTCCTCTGTTGCAGAAATCCCTGAGGTAACAGAAAGCTATTTCACTCAACATTATCAGTGATAACAACATGCCACTGTTATGACAGCAAGTGATGAGAAAAGTCAGAACAGCGTTACCGTTAAGCTATATGATGCTTCCACTTCTCCAGTATTCTTAGTTGTGATTGTAGCCACTCCAAATTGAGTAAGTGCTTCAAATGTCGGTATGCTGACGCTTAAGATTTTTCCAGGACTCCTACCAAAGATTTAAAATTATGTGACCCGATGATCTGTAACAGATCAAGCTTAAAACAAATATGGTTTATACCTGACAAAACAAAACACACCCATAATCTTCTTAAAAAGTGACAGGAACATCTCATTTGATTTTGCAAATTCACAAGTTTGCATTATGCTTGGTAATAGATTCAATTTCTCTCAAACCATCTCCAGAGGTGTTGAGAACTAACTACTTTGGACTTTCTAAATCTTTTATCATATCAATCATACTAGAAACTTAAATTTCTCAGTGCTAAATCACATTCTACCAAATATTCTTCTCAAACATTTCCAAAGGTATGAAAACGTTTTTAGATGTTCTAAACCTAGTATTAATTGTTCTTTAAGATCCAGAAACCTGAGAAGCTCCAATTAAAGTCAGCCATTTGGATGAATACAAAGTTCCCCAATTTCTTAACATCAAATGGAATAACACTTAACTATTCTTGGCTGGCCCATAGTCATCTGCTCTTTCAAAAATTAATACATCTTCTTTGAATCAGTACAGTAAAAAAAGGGCTATAAACTAAGAGCCCATGCAGGCAAGATCCACTTAAACAGCTATTGTATGTTTCCATGGAAGGCAGTACGACATGAATAATCACTTCCACTTGCAGTAGGCATAGAAGTAAGGAAACAATATCAACCTCTGGTAAACATATTCTATGTCATCAGCACTTAGCTCTATATAAAGATTCGTATTGAGAGCTTCAGTGATTCCTATGGAGAACGAATGACTCCCTGCATCCTGCAGACAAATCAAAATGATAAATAGAATGAACTGATAGACGTTTTATGGAGTATAATCAGGAATTGCTGGGCCATAACTGGATCCTGGTTTATCCTCTCAAACCTGCCTTCAACACCATATAGAGGCAACTGATTCCTCTTAATTCGGTTCTGGTCAGCCTGTCAGAAGCAAGAAAGTTTCTTCTTGATTAAAATAAGAATATGTTGATTAAAATTAGGGGGGGGGGGTTCCCAATCCTCTGAAGTGCTTCACTTCAAAAGAGGAAGAGAAAATGCCACATTTATAAAACAGAACTGAATGTCACTGTTGTTTATTAACCTAATCAAACGTACACAACCAAATTATTGCGAATGTGAGTGTCCATATTTGTTGGATTTGAGTTTGTTGCATGCACAAACTTTGTAATATTCATAATTTTTACAGAAGAAAGAGGGAACCCCAGCTAATATAATGGTTATAATGAAAAAAATATATACAAACAATAATCAAAAATATTATTTGTGATGATAGAGAAAGAGCATTGGCCATAATTATATGACTATTTCATCTTACATATTTTTAGAACTGCAAAAGGAAAGCAATCAAGGGGGGAAATAAATAAAAAAATGGTTAACCTGAGAAACATGAACAGGAAGAGGTGCGACTTAGACTAACCTCCTGAAAATTCCACAACTGATTATGCAAGCAACTCCAAAATGGTGAAGCACAAAAATTTGGCTGCCCATTAAATGCCTCATAACTGACACCAATTTTGTTACATTCAAGGCCATCCAAGGTAAATCTTACTCTTTCAAGGAGCATCCACATAGAAAAATTCCTCCCTAAATCCTGTGGTTGACCAGCATCACCCTTCCACAGAAAAGTGAAGAACCTTTGAGTAGTATAAAAAACTACAAACAAATATAAAAAACTTACCTACCCAGAAAAGTAAAAAGAATTTTAAACAAACATTTGAAAAATGAATAAAAACGGTACATTAGTACCCTATCCACAAGCAATCGACTAAAATGTTTTCAGAAACATAACCAAAAAGAAGTCTCATGGGCACTAAAATTGGTCAACCACCTTATGTGTTCCACAGTTGATACCAGGGAGTTAAGCTCAAATAAAACACCTAACAAGTATCCTAGGCATTGAAATCGGAATGTGTCCCATAATTGGTACCTGGTGAAGTAACACCTTTCTTGGGACTGAAGAATAAGAATGTATGCCAGAATACGTAGCAAGTTTCTTAGGAATTAAAGAATAAGAACTCAAAATCATGCCCAGAGCTAAATCTTGAAGATTTGACATGCAACTGTGGTTTGTGAGAACTCCCAAGCTTCTCTACACGTGGCACTGTTTTCTTCTGATTCACTACATTCTGGCAGAAAACCACAGTAGTCTTGCCACATCAATATATGTGCTAATCTCGTCCAAAAATCAATCCAGTATTGGAACTAATGAGCAACAGGACTGCTTCCCTAATACATATTAACTGGGAATTTTTTCCCTGTTCTTTTTGCTGGCAGTACTAAAGATCTGAAATGTTGAGTACAGCTTACTTCATGCCATATTCAAGTGCTAAGAGTTATACAGTACAATATAGACAGATACTTTTTCCATATGCGGCTGTTCCTTTTTTTTCCCCCTATGTTGGTGTAAGTAAGAATATCAGAGCAATTCAACCGGAAAGATGCATCCTTTATTATACCACTTACCCTTGGAATATATGCATATTGTGTGCACTATGTAAACCTCCACTTAATATATAGACTAATCTGAAGAACATATAATTATGACTACTTGATTGCAGTGGCTGCACATGGCGTCAGATTCTAATTCAAGAGTTCTGGAGCTGTATGTTTAAAGAAGTGCCAAAATGCAAAACTACAAATAGAAACTATATCTACAAAAAAAAAAATGGATGGTCCATTTCATACTGTAGAAGAAGAATGTTGTGATCAACATTTTTGTTTCTATCACCAGAGCTCGTTGGATATTAATCATAATATATCTGTGAAGTATACCTGCCTTGGTATGACAAGGTAGAAGTCTTCAAATGAGGGTATATTTGTATATCCAGCAAAATCACCAATAATTTTGACCTTTAGGAAATTATCCTTGGATGATACTGTTCTGTTTTCAGGACCCACAACCAGTTCCTGCTACCAAAAGAAGTTCCACAAAGTATCAGCAAAGAAATTTAAATTATGGATTTTTGTTTCTGTAGAACAAAACAAGAAACAACAAACTTAAGATTACATATTCATGATTTGATAATTGTTCATTTTTCATGCAAGTAGTTTTAAAATCCATCTAAGGGGTGTCAATCTAAGGGAGATATATCCATGTCCAATCCAGCAAGAATATAAACAGAGAATCAGAAAAATAAAACTATGACCAATGAACAAAATTTAGTTAATATTTTACCTTTTCTAGTCATTTTCAGTTATGTTCTAGAGGGGTCTGCTGTAAGGAAATGGAAAAAAGAAGACGAAAAGGAGAAAAATAAAATAAAAGATAGAAGGGTTATCCAGATAAATGCAGTCCAGATCATTATGAAAGATTCTTCTGTTTTCAGTAGGAACATTAGAAGGTAAGACCGGAAAAAAAATCGACAGTTCAGAGTATTTCAAATTGCACAAGAAAAAAATAGGAAAGAAAGAGGGTCGATGCACCTAGCTGACTTCAGCTGGATTTTTCTAATAGATTCTCAAGCTTGGAATCTATTCTTGTAGTGAAGGTGTCCCTTATATTGTTATTAGGCTTGGAAAATTTTCCTTGTATTCTTATAATCTTTAACCCATAATAGAATTGTGCTCTTTAATCCACTTGCCATTCCACTGCAACTTGCTAGTTCACATCCTTGGACGCCTTTTAGTCTTTTAGCATGTAGTCTCACTGCCTTCCTTCTGTATGTGACATCTAGGAAAAGATAAGTCCCAATCACAAAATGCATTTCTTTTGAGCATTGTACTTCAAAAATTTGTCGATGATTGACTCATATATTTAGGAACAGATAAGTCCAGCCACATCTAGGAACAGATAAGTCCCAGCCACGAAATGCACCTCTCAGCCCATTGATAAATCTTCTTTGCATTTAATGGGAAAAAGGAGACAAAATTCCTCAAGCGATCATCAATCAAAAATCATATATTTATCAATCAAAATCATATATTTATCATTGTAGTCCTGCATTTATGTAATCCCCGTGTGTCGTCAAAAATGAATTTAATCGGACAAGATAAGTTGCTTTAGCATTCAGTAGAGAATCACTGAACATTCATTACCTACCATTGTATCTCTCTCGATATAGCTTATCTGTTCATAGCAATCCGTTGCTTATACTAAAGATGCAGTGCACGTGCTTGTTACTAGCATAGAAAAACTACAAGGATATTGAAAAATGCCATACCGAAATTTTAGATCCAGTCTTAACCTGGATACGAATACTGAACCCCAACGATCGCTGTCCAATACCAAACACATGAAACCTGAGTAGATAAGACAAAATTTCTATTAATTATGGCAAAATGTAGAATGGATTGTCAAATATAGAATACAACTTGACAAAAACAATAAGATATAAGCAGAATGGTAACAATGCAGGATTTAGTATAAGCTGAAGCTTCAATCTGTCATCCAGGGATACATAATGACAATCATGAGAAGCACAGATAACATCAGACTCGCTATGGTCTCAATCATGAGCCTCTCCAAAGGAAGTTTTTTTTTCTGGTAGATCATATACCAACAGAAGGTATCGCATGTGGTTAATTACTAAAGAACACCGTAGACACAAAAATTGAAAACCTGAACTTAAAAACTATCCTGAGAAAAAAATTAGAAGTTTTAACGCACAAGAAAATACAGACCGCTCATATAACAACCACTTTTGCAGTAAGTACTCATACAACAATCACATGATAATAAAAACAGGATTATATGGCGGACTACAGATATGCCTTGAAATAAACAGCAGTCAAAGATGATATGCATGTGAAACATCCAATCCATGTCACACAGGAACTTTCGTAGAGTAAATATTAAATTTATCAATCTGCCTTGAAAAATATAATCAAGACCGAACAAGAGGCTAACACAATCATCATACCAATCACCTGGAAAACGAAGACAATGTGCAGTGTTGGCCTTTCCTTTCATCAACTTGTCAACTAAGAAAAATAAAATTCATAATCAACTACCAAAAACCAGTGAGAGGCATCCTACATAGAAAGCTGAAGAATGGTGAAGAATATTGAAAGACTTACAAAAGTTTCCACATGATGAAGGCACGCGCCGCTGGGGCCCACAGGGACAACATATGGGCTACGTAAAAAGGACAAAAGAGGAAAAAGGAATAAAAACACAAAATGGTAAGAACAAAATGGAAAGTATAGTAACTGAGTATCTATACGTATTCACTAGTCTCTTAAGTGCCAGATATTCAAGCCCGATAAAGGGCCAAAAGCTATAGAGTAACGAAAGTATCACTACTGGAAGAACAAAGATCAGGCGTAAACAATATGATTATAATTTAGAACCAGCAAGATCACCACTTTTCCATGGAGCCTTGAACAGTTCTATTACATATCAAAACCTTAACCATCAGAATTAGAAAGAGCCTTCAAATCCTCAAGATTCTAAACATAACATACATGTTTTCCATGATATACACAGCTATAGTCGCACAATCAAATTCATTAAGAGAGTCGCTGATTCAGCATGAAAAGATTAGATGAGGCTATGACTTTATCTTTATTATGTGGATTACATATTCAGAGATTCAGCATGCAAAAAATGGTGGAAGCAACCACAAAAATAGCGAGCACACTTCTAATAAGTAAGAGAACACTAACACAAGTATCATTGGTACTAGAAAATAAATGCACCTGTGTATGCTCAATAATATGACCTTTTTCATCTCGTAGCCTACAAAACCAATACAAAAGCCAGTCAGCTGACTTTTTGAAAATTTAATGCAACTTATAGATTTGCATATAGTTACTTCACCAGAAAATATATTAATCTACCTTTTAAGTGCACACGCAATGCTGTTAAAAGAAACCAAAGGTACGTAAAAAATGAAAATAGGCTACATAGTTAGGCACCTTGTTGGAGTATTTTCCATTAGGAAGGGCAATCTTATATTTTAATTAAATAAACAAACATATAGGAGCCAACCTAATTAGGGTGAGCTTTTTACAGAATCTTTTCACCATCTCTCTCTCTTATGTGGGGGCCTTCTCTCAGGTCATTGGTTACCTCCATTTTGTTAGTTACATGTGTTGTGCACATGTGAGGCCTTGGGCAGACCTACAAGTGAAGAGAAGAACTATATCTAATGTTGACCTGAAATAAGTTACTGACCTTCCTCTAGCACCAGCAACACAGACATGTAAGGCCCAAAATTAAAGAGATTAAAGCATTTCTTATGGGTACTGAATCATCAGAACATTTCTTGGAAATGTAGATACCGGTGTTAAGACTGTACACCTGAGGCCAGATATCCTTCATTTTTGCTAATTAAAAAGTAGCATATTTCAACAGATTTTCAAAGCTAGCAGAGATTATTAATCATAAAAGCAAGAAAATTAAGAAATTATTTTTAAGACTGATGATGAAATTCGAAAGACCATCTCCAAGGTTTGCACGAATAATGACATTTTTAGCTTATGATGTCCATAAGCAGAGCAGAATAAAATCATTAAACTGCTAAGAGAAATGTATTAACCTAGTCAGAAGCAACACTTCTGAAACCAAAGGAATTTGATGCATGGTGCAAGGTTTGTAGTAAGGTGGTGTCTAAGCAGATTTTCTGTATGCAAGGTTGTAAAATCAGTTACTTTTTGATTGCCAAGAAACCTCAAAAAATAACACTTTTTAGTTGTCCACACAAACTAAATATCCCAAAAGTTACCTTTTGTATCGCTTACGTATGTATGTTACAAACATCCAGTGAGTTATGAACTCACGAACTCCCTCTCTGTCATGTTCTTGCAAGGGGAGGAAGCATCAGTTGAGCTAAAGTTAACCACTTAACTTTCCTTTTCTCATAACCATATTTACGGTATTTGTTTCACCCAAATATCTAACAAAGCACCTCTTAGTCATGGCTGTTCTGCCAGTAGATGCAGATAAACTATAAAAATAAAAAGGCAAAGTTGAAGTGTAAGTGTAAATATGGGTATATCGCAATTTCTAATTAAACCGACAAATTTTGCACAACATTCAAAGCTAGATATTGAAAAATCTTATCAAGAATGAAAACTGAAAATGAAATAGCGGTACATAAAGTTTGCTTGCCTCTCACACATCTTCACAACTTTTGCATCAGCATCTGGCTCACATTTGCGCGTCTTAACATAGAACTCTTGAGGTTTATAAGGAACGTCCTGGAAAAATGTGGAGTTTGCAAATCTTATAGGAATCAACTTAGTTCAATGTCGGGCTATGTAATAATTCGAGTTTTACTTTCTCGAACCATCTAACATATGCAAAAGCTCAAATGTCAGATAAAGACATCTCCTAACAACCTCCTCTCTGGCTATCTGTTTCCAATAACATAAATCTTTGGAAAGTAACTTTTTTTCTTTGCTTTGCTTTTGATCTGCCACAATTACGACTAAAATTTTCCTGTCTATACATTTTGGGCAAGCAGAAAATTAAAGACGTGGTATATGACAAAGTAGCTCTAACTGGATCTTCTCAAGCAAAAACAAACATATGCTCCCACAACAGCACATTCAAAGTTGACGAAGTAGTTCCCTTACTCGTATGTATGTTAGCTGATACATGGCGAATGCAGCAGATTTGTTAACAGTTAGCACCGGCGGTATTCGTAGAGTTTGCATCTTGTTAGTTGAGTTCTCCTCCACTTCCACAATTTCTGCAACAATCGACGCCTCTCCTCCACTCTGCATTTTCAGAAGATAATGACGTGACATTTCAGGATAATATTCTTGCAACATTATGCAGAATAACCCACACTGGATTTCGAGTCTATACAGGCTAACATTGCTCAATGCTGCTTCCCTAAAATTCTTGGCTACTTCTTTGTCCAATTAAACTTCAAAGCTACTGTTGCTACAGGTTCTATAGACTGTACAACAGCAGAATAGTTTACAACTACGGCTCAGATTCTTCAAATATTCCAGGATAACTCCATGATGGAGTTCTAAAATTTCCAGATGATATGAAGTTAAACAGTTTTCCTTTGCATTTGTCCCTAAGAGGACTCCTAACTTTTTTTATTAATCCATTGCACCCCCGAAGTTGTATGCTGAGCTGAGGAGTTCCTTAAAATATCTGGAAGTTTCCAACCATTCCATTTCAATAAATACCAATTGGCAACTATTATCCGATCAATTTCAAAAATTCCTTCCTACAATTTCAGAAAGGCAATGCTATTAAGTATTTTCGTGCCGTTTAGTATCCAAAAGGCCTTCGCTTTTTTGTTGGAGAAAAGAGAAGGAATTCTATTCTAGAGGGAAGAGTGAAGAGATACTATTTCTGAAATTTTCTTTCACTGTATTGCTTCTCAATGGCTTGCTTTGTGTCAATGCATACATGGGTATTTATAGGCTTATGATTACACCTAGCATTAACTCTAAATACATGAACTACCCAAATACATGAATACCCCAAGTACATGAATACCCCAAATACATGAATACCCAAATACATGTATTACTACTTTCAAGATGAACCTACACTAGTTCATGAATCTCCCAAAAGACACAACACTTCATTGAATTAAAGTTTATTATTCAACACTCCCCTTTAAACTTTATTCTTGGTAACTCCAAGCAACATCCGCAACTTGCTAAAAGTATCATATTTGAGAGGCTTCGTAAAAATATCCGCAACTTGATCATGGGTCTTCACAAATTTGACTTCCACTTCATTCTTGACAATGCATTCTCGAAGAAAATGAAATCTTGTATCTATATGCTTGCTTCTATCATGAAAGACTGGGTTTTTCGCCAATGTAATTGCCGACTTGTTGTCAACAAAAATCTCTGTTGCTTCCTTTTCTGCCATGTGTAGTTCCTTTAATAACATTCTCAACCAAATTGCATGACAAACACAAGATGTCGCGGCAACATATTCAGCTTCACATGTGGAGAGTGTCACAATTGGTTGCTTCTTGGAACTCCAAGTAAATGTCGAACCTCCCAAATAAAATACAAACCCGGTAGTGCTCTTTCGATCATCCAAGTCTCCGGCCCAATCACTATCACTATACCCCACAAGCTTAAATTCATGAGAAAATGAATAAAGAAGGCCGAAATCAATTGTACCTTTGACATAACGAAGAATCCTCTTAGCAGCTTTGAAATGCATTGTGCTTGGTGACTCCATATATCGGCTAACAAGCCCAACTCCAAAAAGTATGTCCGGTCTTGTACAAGTCAAGTATCTTAAACTTCCAACAAGACTCTTGAACATTGTGGGGTCTACCTTCTCTCATTCTTCATACTTGGACAATTTTACTCCACATTCAACCGGAGTACTCACGGATTGACAATCTTTCATCTTGAACTTCTTGAGAACTTCTCTTGCAAAACCTTCTTGAGAGATAAAAATTTCATCCTCCATCTGCTTGATCTCAATGCCAAGATAATAAGACATGAGACCAATATCGGTCATTTCAAACTCTCTAGTCATAGCCTTCTTAAATTCTTCAAACATGCTTGAATTATTACCAGTGAAAATTAAATCATCAACATATATGCATAGAAGCAAAATATCTCCATTTTCACGCACCTTAGCATAGAGAGCGTATTCATGTGGGCACTTGGCAAATCCATTCTCCTGAAAATATTTGTCAATCCGACTATTCCATGCCATCGGCGCTTGTTTCAAGCCATATAAGGCTTTCTTTAACTTCAACACTTTATCTTCATGCCCTTTGATCACATAACCCATAGGTTGCTCAACATAGACCTCTTCCTCGAGAATTCTATTCAAAAAAGCTGATTTGACGTCCATTTGATAAATTTTCCATTTGTTTTGTGCGGCAAGGGAAACAATCATTCGAATTGTCTCCAATCGAGCAACAGGAGCAAACACTTCTCCATAATCAATCTCAGGACGTTGGCTATAACCCTTTGCCACCAGTCTCGCCTTGAACCTTTCTACTTCTCCCTTGGCGTTCTTCTTCATTTTGAAAACCCACTTCACACCAATGGGCTTTTGTCCCTCCGGTAAAGTTGCCAACTCCCAAGTATCATTCTTCTTTATGGATTTGATCTCCTCGTCCATGGAAATTTTCCATCTTTTGTCTTGCACCGCTTCTTCAAAACCTATTGGTTCACAATCGGCAAAGTGACAAAAAAGAGTTAGATCATCACTTAAATTTTCCGTTACCTCATAAAGGTCTTGAAGACTTCTCATTCGGGATGGCCTTTCACTTGAACTTCCTTCATGAGAAGATGATGAAGGAGTACTAGGAATTGTTGGTGATCGAGGAGGTGTTGTGAGCTCTTGTTCATCATTTCCTGGATCTTCATCTACAAGGATTGGAAAGAAATCATATCTTTCCTTTTCTTGATCACTCCAATCCCACGAACATTCTTCATCGAATTCCACATCTCTACTAATGATCGTTTTCCCGGCACTCGGATTATAAAGCTTGTAGCCTTTGGATCTTTGATCATAGCCGATGAAGATGTGCTTCTTACTTTTATCATCAAGCTTGGATCTCTCTTGATCAGGCACATGAACATAGCCAATGCTCCCAAAAACTCTCAAATGGGAAATGCTTGGCTTTCTTCCGCTCCATGCTTCTTGAGGAATTGAGTTCAACAAGCTTCTTGTAGGACACCGGTTTGATAGATAAACAGAACAATCAACTGCTTCTGCCCAAAACTCTTTAGGCATCATCTTTTTCTTCAACATGCTTCGCGCCATATTGAGAATTGTTCTGTTCTTCCTTTCAACCACCCCGTTTTGTTGAGGTGATCTAGGAACCGTTAAAAATCGACGAATCTCATGTACTTCACAAAACTCATTAAATTCATTAGATGTAAACTCACCCCCTCTATCCGATCTCAAACCCTTTATTTCATAATCGCTTTGTTTTTCAACAAGTGCTTTAAATCTTTTAAAAGCACCAAACACTTCAGATTTTTCTTTCAGAAAATATACCCAAGTTTTTCTACTAAAATCATCAATAAAGAGAAGAAAGTACCGATTTTTACCAAACGAAGAAGGCTTGATCGGTCCACAAACATCGGCATGAACAAGTTGAAGCGGCGAACTTGCTCTTGTAGTTGTTTCTTTTGGAAAGCTATTTCGAAATTGTTTGCCAACAAGACACCCTTCACAAAGTTGATCTGATTGATCAATAGGTGGCAAGCCTTTCACCATCTCCTTTTGAGCCAACAACTTCAATCCTCCAAAATTTACATGTCCAAGCCTCAAATGCCAAAGCCAAGAAGGATCTTTCACACAAGCTTTCAGACACTTGGCTACATCAGTTTAAATATCAAGCAAAAACATCCTATTTCTTGTCATGGGCACTTTCGCAATCAAATTCTTCTTCCCATCTCTTAGAAAAAGACTACGATTTTTCATTTCAATCTCATAGTCTTTTTCCAAGAGTTGCCCCAAACTCAAAATGTTTCTTTTCATACTTGGAACATAATAAACATTAGACATAAATTGATGGCTCCCATTTTTCAAACGGATTAGAATCGTACCTTTCCCTTTGATGGGAATTTTTGACAAGTCTCCGAAAGTGACATTCCCGCTTACAGATTCATCAAGCTCCACGAACTTGCTTTTATCTCCACACATATGATTGCTTGCTGCATTATCCAGATACCACCAATTTTTCTTGCTAGTATCTTCTCCTTTGTAGGCTAGCAACAACGTAGGCTCCGCTTCCTCGTTCTCAACTTGATTAGCCTTCTCTTCAACATTGCTAGGAGAATTCCAACACTCCGAAGAATAATGGTCATACTTTTGACAATTGAAACATCAAATTTTGGACTTGTCATATTGCCTTCCATTCTGCCTTGAGTAATTTCCTCTTCCACGACCTTTTGAGGATTGACCTCTTTCTTCATAGTTGGCATTTTGATTATTTTGTCTACCTTGGCCTCTTCCTCTTCCTCTTCTTCCTCTACCTTGGCCACGTCCATGTCCTCTTCCTCCTTGACTTTTATCACGCTCTTCGTCTTTCACAGAGAGCTTTGTGGCTAGAACCTGTTCAACAGGTTCTTCCTTCTTCTTAAGTCTTTCTTCATGGGCTTGGAGAGAACCCATGAGTTGATCAACCGCCATCGTCTCCAAATCTTTCGACTCTTCAATAACCACCACAATATAATCGAACTTCGAATGCAACGAGCGAAGAATCTTCTCAATCACCCGGACGTCCTCCATATTTTCTCCATACCTCCTCATTTGATTCACAATGGCCAACACCCTCGAAAAATAATCTGCAATCGCCTCAGATTCTTGCATACGCAGGACCTCGAACTCTCCTCGTAGCGTCTGAAGGCGCACCTTCTTCACTTTATCAACTCCTTGATAGGAGTTCTGAAGGATCTCCCATGCTTGCTTGGAAGTAGTGGCATTAGCCACTTTCTCGAACATGGCTTCATCCAAACATTGATGGATGAGTGTGAGAGCTTGCTGGTCCTTCTTCCGCGTCTTCTGCAGATTATCCCTTTGATTGGGACTCAACGAAGCTTCATCTCTCGGCTCATCATAGCCTTTCTCTACAATTTCCCATGCATCTTGGGATCCAAGCAAAGCCTTCATACGAATGCACCAATTTTCATAGTTCTCCTTCGTCAAATGCGGAAATTGAAACGGAAATGTTGAGTTGGCCATCTTCCAGATCAAGAAACCTTGCTCTGATACCACTTTGTTGGAGAAAAGAGAAGGAATTCTATTCTAGAGGGAAGAGTGAAGAGATACTATTTCTGAAATTTTCTTTCACTGTATTGCTTCTCAATGGCTTGCTTTGTGTCAATGCATACATGGGTATTTATAGGCTTATGATTACACCTAGCATTAACTCTAAATACATGAACTACCCAAATACATGAATACCCCAAGTACATGAATACCCCAAATACATGAATACCCAAATACATGTATTACTACTTTCAAGATGAACCTACACTAGTTCATGAATCTTCCAAAAGACACAACACTTCATTGAATTAAAGTTTATTATTCAACATTTTTTCCCTTTTAAACACCATTTTGCTACATGCTCACATCATTTTCGTTATTTACTCACATCAGGTACACTCACTTAGTTCTTCTTAGTACGGAAAATAGCAACCAAAGGTTTTAAAATTACACCATCAACTACTCAGAAGAAACAAACGTGTCCACTATCAACTAAGAGAAACATAGCGTAGACAAAATCGTTGGTTAGATGACAGTGAGTAAAGGAAGAAGATTTACATTGCCACTGGGAACCGCCAGGTTCAAAACGATCTTCTTGGTGCAGTTGAGATTATCGGAATCCGAACTCTTCTCGCACTTCTCAAGCTTCGATTTCGAGAGTATCTGCACCCCCGCATCACTTCGAGGGCCAAGAAAACCGATAAACAAGACGAGAAACAAAATCGTTTGCCCCATGTCTTGGGGTTTAGATTCGCGATTTAGGTGAAACGCAGTGACTCTCTGGTTTGGGATCTCGGAAACTGGTAGTGAACAGTGAGAGTAGGACTACCGGATAGGAAAAAGAGGGAAGCCGTTTTGAAACTGCCAGTAACGGTTTTTCTTTCTTTTACTGGTCATTCTGGATTTTTGAAAGCGGAAATTGCACGGATTTTGCGGTGGGGCGTGGCAAGGTCCGAGGATGGAAGGACAGGCCCAAAACTGTACGTCCTTGTCCCTAGGCCTGTCCTAGTAGGATTTGAAGTAATTTTTTACGGGGAAAAAAAAGATGTCCTTTTTGTGTGGATTATTATGGGTCCGTTTGCCAACTAAAATTTCAAAAATTTTACACTTTCACAATAAAATATTACAATATAATCTCTCTCTTCCATCAGATCATAACTTTTAACTACAAAATATAAAAAATTACCTCTCTCTTCACCTTTTCATTAAACCCAATACCTAAAATTTTAACAACACAAAAATTTTACAACACAAACCCACCCTACATGCAATTCGCTCCGTTCAAGGCGTATGACAAAATTGAAAAAAGATTGCACTACACTATTCAGTGGCCTTCTTAAGTGGATTGATTTTCTCTTCTTAAAATTACGCCATTTACGAATTAAACATCTTAATAATTAAATTAATAAATTAATAAGAGAATTAATAAACCTACTAGCAAAATTTTAAAAAATTAATATAATCGTGGAAAATTTGAAAAAAAAAGTGTTGGAAGTGACCCTTTGGTGAAGAAGAACATTACAATCCATAACCTCTTCAGTTGATATCCACAATTTGTATTTCATAAAACTATTTTTTTTTCAAGAAGTATTATCGTAACATTTTGGAATACAAGGATGGAATTCCTTGCTATAAACGTATAGTTTTGGCTTACTGTATACTCTTCACCTCCTCTGCAAGAACAAAGTAGCCCATTGTATTAAGTGTGAAGTGAAACATAAATTTGTGTATTAAGTATTAAGAGTAGATCATAAATTTGGGGTTCTTACGTATTTTTTTAGAGATAATTTTATGTTGTTTCAACAAGTTGACCTAGTTTTATCGAGACATTCTATGTTTGGTTTAGTTCTCAAAACAGCTTTTTGTTTTTGTGTTTTTTTGGAAGTAGTGTAGATTCTCTTGAGATTGGTGAAAAATTAGTTAAAAGTTGTTGAAATTTGTAAAAAGTTATTGAGATTGGTGAAAAGATATTGAAATTGATGAAAAAATTATTAGGATTGGTGAAAATGTATTAGAATTGATGAAAAAGTGAGAGAAATTTTTAAAAGCTTTTTGAGTGAGTCGGGCCCTTTAGGAACCAAGGGATTCGACCTGTTTTTCTAGAGAGTTTTTTTTTCATAACTCCAAGTTTCATGGATTTTGAAGACTTTTGCTAAGCAAGGGGGTTAGTCAAAATTGGGGAGAGAGATTTTCATGGAGTTTGGGTTTGAAATGGGGTAACTTATTTTTTTAATTGGGGTGGGGAGTGTTGGGGGAGGGGGAGAGAGAAAGGCTTTACAGGAGATTTTCATCATATAGTCAAATCTCTTTCATCACTTAGTTTTATCCGTCTAGCTGAGTTAGTTTTATCTGTCCAGCTAAGTTGAAGAAAACCTAATTTATCGAGTTTTCCCTCTCTCTAGAACTTTCCTCACCCCTTCCCTCGAGCCTCCCCTTTCTCCCTGGTTTTCCAGCGACGGGAGGAGCTTCATCTCTCCCGCCGCCCTCCCATGTTCTTCTCCAGTGATCACAACTTTGCCAGATGCCTCCTGCTCCTCTAGGCGTCCTTAGCCTCTCCTGTCCGACAGCCTTTTCGGCGGCATCTCGCGATCGCTTGTATGTTATGCTGCTTCCGTTTCTTTTGTTTTTTTCTTATTTTTTTATTTGTTGTTGGTTGTCTTGGCTATGCTTGGCCGATGTTGTTGTTTTTTCTTTGATGTATCCGGCTTCTCTAGGATTTTTTTGATCCGGTATGGATCTTTTCCGCCCTTGTTGGGGCATGTTGTACCTGGTTGTGGTGCTGTATTTAGTGGCTAGCCTAGGTCTGGTAACCGCTTTCACTACCTCGAATGGAGCATGTAGTGGTTTTTTCCGATCCTTTTTAGGATCCCGCCGATTGTATTCAACCTAATTAAGTTGTATTCGGATCTTTTTTTGGACCGTGATCTAGAAAAAAAAATGAGTTAGAAGAAAAAAATGAGATCCAACGCACGCAAGCCAACCTTGCAAGGAGCTGAGCTGAGGTCTGCGTTAGGCCCTGTCATTAATTAAGGGTGCTAGATTTGCAAGAACAGATTAGAAGAGACTAGATAGAAACTCCATATCTATACTATCGGGATTCAATCCCGAGCCAAACACAACGACAACAACCTCTGCTCCATCCTTCTTTCCCCATTTTTTTTTGGGTAAGTTCTTTGTTCCCATTCGCCCTCGTTTCGCCCAAGACTCTACAGCTGTCCGGACTCGATACCTTCCCTGGCCGGCAACTCATACGTGGCAAGCACCCTTAATTAGTCCCACGCTCCGTACACCAAAATCGAATAGATTAAATCTGATACGTTTACAAAAGAAAAAATAATCCGATAGAACTCAAAGCCGTGGACACCACCTCGACAATAATATAAACTAATATCGAAGGCCAAAGCGACTATGCGCATTGTGCACCGTTTCTCCGGCGAGCCTCCGGGTACCTCCATGGCCGAAAACGAGTCACACAAGCGTCTTTACCAAGCTCTGGTGCGTCGGTTGCATAGTTTAGAGTCTAGTCACGCCAGGTTGAGAGAACAGGTGGATGAGCTGGTGCAAGGGAGGAAGCATAATAATAAGAAAGAGATGGAGGAGGCAGGTTCGGATTCCTGGTTGGGTGATTTTCCGGGGTGCTTCGTGGCTCAGGGTCCATACAGGAGTGTGTTGGAACAGATGGGCCACGCTGTTCACGTGTGCAGAGCTTCTTCCGGGGAGATCATATACTGGTATGTATGGTCGGATGGTCCGTATGGATGAATGTGCCGTTTCGGCATTTGGTTAGTTTTCAGTTAGGTTTATCTCTCTGCCAGTGAGCTTTTTGGGTTAATCATGTTGCTTTCTTGGAGTTACTGCGTAAGTGATTCATGCAGCGGAGGATCTAGGATTTAAGTGTTACGGGCAGAGTAATATATGGAAAATATTTACCTTTTTAGGAATATTTTGAAAGAAAAAAAAATTACAACTAAACTTTAAAAAATTCAATACTACATCTAATACATTTTCACACAAACTTTAATACTTTTTTAAAAAATATATCATCGAATCATTATGTAAATTCATCACCCAACAATTATATAAAAAATAATATAAATATTTACTCTGAATTGAAATTAGCAATTAAAATAAGAAAAAAATTTGAGATCGAAAGAGATTTAAAGTTAAAAAGAAAGAATGAACTTATATGAACCAAAACAAAGTTAAAATAAAAAGAAAGAAAAAACTAAGTTAAAGTTGTCATATGTAAAGTCAAGAAGAAACTTGGTGGGTTAAGTTATTTTTTTATGTTAACTTTTTTAAAGGTGAGACAAAATCGATAGTTATTTTTAAAAAAATGAAATTGATAAAAATAAATAACAAAATAAAAACAGCCATTTAGGTCATAAAATAAATTGTATCTCTTGGTGAAATTTTAATTCCATTAGCATTTGTTGTTATTTTAAGAAATACTTTTATTATTTATTGTATTTCAAAGAGTATGGTTTTTAAAGCATTACATATGTCTCATTCATTTTAAGGGGTAAATGGTATTTAAATGAGTAAAGAAGGGATAGTATTTTTTGCCTTGAGAAAGATATTTTTTCAAAACATTTTGGGGGTGGCAAAATGATATTTGAAAGCGTAAAATTGAATTAAGATAATATATTTTTTTCCTTAAAAATGTATTAAAGGAACAAAATTAAAATAATTTAAAATCCGCCCCTGGATTCATGGTACTGTGCCGTTATATTTTTATGGAACAGTACTTGTGTGGAAATAACGTCAAATAGTGTTTGATATGGTTTAATGTGATGACCGCTGTCTTGGATATAGTCTCACTGAAGAGTGATTTATAGACAGTTTGAATAAAGAATCGAACTTGAAGCATTTGTTAAATGAATTAACAGGATTGGATTTTCAAATAACAAGGTATAATCGTACACTTCGGATGGAGATATCGATGTTTCAGTCAAAAGCGTGCAGATATATTGAAGAATTCAACTTTCAAATTCGATACCCCTTGGGCTTCCGTTATTTTTCATAGAATGATATTCTGGTTTTCTTCCAGAAACAATAATTAGGAAAGTAATTTAATGGAAGATAAGATATGAAGGTTGGTTTCTAGCGCCTGTTGGTTCAGGTGCTCTATAAAGCTACCCCAAAAGCTTTAGTAAGCAAATGTGCTTATGATTTTGATCATATTATCTTCCTCTTGCTAGCAACAAAGCTTGAGGTGGAGTATGGGGCACCCGAGCTGTTCATTTTTCAAATTCGACTTTGTCGAGGAACGGTGGAGTAAGCTGGCTAGGACTTCGTTAGGTTAAAACTTGCCCTACGTATTTGAAAAGGCAATCTCGGTGCTTTCTAATAAACTTATTAGCTCGTTGAAATTGGCTTTCCTATCTACACTAGCAAAAACACCTTATTAGCTCGTGGTAGTTGGTACGCATTACATTCCTGTCTCTTATGTCTAAAAAAGGTAAGAGGGTTTTTCTGTCAATAACGAGCTTCATATGCCTTGAGGCTTGCTATGTCATTTTCTTTCATAAGCTTAATGTCTCGTGTCGACAAAGGGGAAGAGTTAATCACAATCCGGACCTAATCTTTTCTTGTTCACAACAAAGGGATTCAAAACTAATCTTTTATGTTTAACATGTTCAAACATATTTTATTCTTCTCCCACAGAAAATGCCATACCATATTCTGATCTCCATTGACCAATATGGCAATATCACTTGCAATTGTATGGTAACTACTCTGTTAGAAACTTTTGTCTAGTATTTCTATAGTCTTGACTTGATAAACGAGTTCTCAAGATCAAACTCTTCATAGACGGCTGAAGGGTTGCTCTTTTCTTACGTACATTAATCATAAGAGTTTTGTTCTGGACCTGTAATTGCATGAGATACTTGGAAATGGAATATTTGGTGAATGAGAGGATGACAGACTATTTTGTCCTGCTTTCCTAGCATACTTGAAGAAATGCTTAAAGGCACATTGCATCACAAGAGAATCTTGTGTTTACCTTTTAACAATTGTGAAAGCAAAGTTTTTGGAAATAAAAGACCAGAGGCCTCCAGCTCGTTAAGTTGCTGGGATCTTTTCTACATGCTCTGGATCAGTGAAAATGCATATTACATCTCTTCCTTAGCCACGTGATCCTCCTAGGGTATGTAGTGTTAGGAGGTTCCACTTGGTATAAGAAAGCAGTTATTTTCCTTAATTTCTTTTGTGAATGTTAGTACTATAAAATATTGCTCTCATCTCAAGAAAAATATCTATTTCAGGAATCGTTCGGCTGCAAAACTCTATGGATGGAAGGAATATGAAGTACTGGGGCGACAAGTTGCTGAACTCCTAGTTACGGAAGAATATTATGCACCTCTTCACAAAATCATGGACAGGTTGAGCACTGGGCAATCATGGTCTGGTCAGTATCCTTTTAAGAAGAAGTCCGGTGAAATATTTATGGCGATAGTGACAAAAAGCCCATTGTATGAAGATGGGGAGCTTGCTGGTTTTATCACTGTTTCAAGTGATGCTGCATTATTAAAAAGTACAGACTCAGAGAACCTGAGAACACATAAGGATCATGCTAATGACCAACCTCGAGTACGGAGTTTAAACTTGAAAGGGATTCAGTGGCACCCACGTCCACCGATTGCACCAGTGCCAAAGATTGCATCTTCTGTTTCCAATCTGGTGCTTATAAGTCACGATACCTTCCATTCTTCTTTCCTGCTATTGTTGTAATAAGTGTCATTACTGTTATAATTATCTTATCAAATTAAATTATAGTTCTGAGAGTGTGGTGTAACACTTGCTGGACCAATCAGGCCTCAAAAGTTTTATTGCGGAGACATGAAGATGATAGGTGCAATGCGTGTGATACATCCTTGGACAAGGAGGATACCGCAATAGACACTGAAGATCCTCGACTAGAGAAGCCCAGCACGCTAGTAAGTCTCTTCTCTAAGGGATAACAGAGAGAACTTGTGTCTGTAGTTTTGCCAAGAAGATGTCGAAGATTGTATTACGTTTCTGCATTTGACTCTTAAAGATACATTTACTACTCATTAATGTCACAAATTTCGGACTCTAGATTTTGTGAAACAATAAGTTCATAATAGTGTTCCAAAGCCGTCTGTTCATATTGTTGGGGAAGTGAACCAAAGCATGGGTCAATTTTCCACTTTCCTTGCTTCTGCCAAACGTCATCTTCCAGTGAAATTGCATTGCTTGGTTCCTTTTGATATCCTATTCTTACTACTTAGCTTTTCTATCTCTAATAATACGAACTTCTGTCACATCACAACCTACAGAAGAAATATTATCATTGAATCTGAATTATCATATCTCACTACATGTACCACTGCTTTTGATTATTATTTATGCTGTACAAATTGGTTGTCATGACTATAGGCAGCAAAGGTCTTGGCGAAGCTGCACATTAAGGGAGCTGGCAATTGTGGAAAAGAAGATAATGGAAGTATTCAAGACGATGGTGCAAGCGATTCTTCAGCAAACAAAGTGACAAGAAATGCTTATTATTCTAGAGATTCAAAGGCATCAACTTCATACGACTTGACTTTTGATACAGAGGATACGGGAGACGAGCCTCGCAGAAAAGAGTCTTCCTTTGCAACTAGAAGAGCTTATTCAAAAATGTACAAGAACAGAACTCCAGATGACTTTGCAGGTACTTCTGAAGCTTCTTCAAAGGAGTGTACCGAGTGTTGTAGATTAGCCAGCCACGTAGATACAGAGGAGTTCGGACCAGAAGAAACAAACTTGAAAGTTTTGGAAATTGAAGATGAAATGCAAAGACAAAAAGATGGTAAACAGCTCCAAAGTCCAGGGGAGAGCATTGGAAGCCATGGGAGTTCATCAAGCAAAGGGGATAGCGAGTCGAATTCTATAGTGGATTACGACATTAGCTGGGAACACCTACATTTTGCTGAGGAGATTGGGCACGGTAACTTGAGTTGCTAATTTAGTTGAGACGTGTGTGCATGTGTATTGACTGTTTGAAAGATTTTCAATTGCCTGTTTTGAGAAGATTTAGCCTCAAAGTTGGGAAATATATATTTTAAATGCGTTCTAGAAGTTTTGGTGTAAATTCGAATGAAAAATATATATGTTTTCTTGCCGAACAGGTTTTTACGCCACTGTTCATCGTGGAGTTTGGAATGGATCGGTAAATCTTTAAACTCACATATTCCTCTGTTTCCTCATGCAATTAACAGTGTTCAATCAATATCTTGACCTGAGGGAGTTGTTGTGTATACATGATCAGGATGTTGCCATTAAAGTTTACTTTGGAAATGAATATAGTGAGGCAACTTTGCAGGACTACAAAAAGGAGGTACTCTGAACTTGGGTATTTACCTGCTTGTATATGTTGGTGATGAAGGCGCCTGATTTTGGGGTCTCATTTGCATATGTTTTAGATTGATATAATGAGGAGACTAAGACATCCAAATGTACTGCTGTTTATGGGAGCAGTATATGCACAGGAACGACTTGCAATTGTCACAGAGTTCCTACCCAGGTAATAAATTGCCATCATTTCCTAAGGAGGGGGTTTAGTCTAATGATACTATAAGTGAAATTCCAGCTATAGATGGAATTTAAATTGTCCTACGAAATTGTGTATCACCCTCGACTGTGCTAACTTAAGTGCTTTAAACACAAATTCTTGTAACCTTGTGTGCTATTCAGTGGAAATCCTTTTTGTCTTCTGGAAAAGTCTCACTGATGGTTCCCTTATCGGGTGAGAATCTCTTAATCTTGGAGATACTTCATGCTGCTTGATGTGTGAATGCTGAGGATGAAACTAAGGAGCCCATCTATGTGCATTTCTCCTTTGTTTTTTTTTCTCATTTAGGAATGATATGCCACTATTTTACATAGAACTTGGTTTTCATGGTCAGAGGAAGCCTTTTTAGATCACTTCACAAGAACAAGCAGGCATTAGACATTAGAAGGCGTCTGAGGATGGCCCTCGATGCTGTACGCTCTCTCTCTCCCTCCATTTTGCATATGTGCATTGGTTTTGGGTGTGTATGTGCTCGCACGGGGGCTTTGTGTTTGCATGTATGCGCCTAATTCTAGACCTTGAGGGTAAACACCAATCAACCCAGTCTTTTATTGCAGGCTAGAGGAATGAATTATTTGCATCACAGGAATCCACCGATAGTACACAGAGACCTAAAATCTTCTAACCTTCTTGTTGATAAAAACTGGACCGTGAAGGTAAAATGTTCTTGTTAAGTGCGTCAAATGATTCCAGCAGACTGAGCATTTATAAGCGGCTGCTTTCAAGTCATTGAACTTTATATTCAGGTTGGAGACTTTGGGCTGTCGAAGTTGAAGAACTCAACCTTCATAACTGCAAAATCTGGGAGGGGAACAGTAATGATCAATATTCTTTATTTTTCTCTTTCTTTTTTCTTGTTTTTCCCTATACTTATATCAGGATGATGACTTTCTCTGGGTTAACATCCTGGACTTGTTTTTTTTGTATTCTTTCAATGCAGCCTCAGTGGATGGCCCCCGAAATCCTTCGAAATGAACCTTCAAATGAAAAGTAATTTACAGGAATTGAGCTTCGAAAAGTTTATTTCTCCTTCATTTTGGACTGGGGATGGAGTGACATATTGATAGTAGTTTAAAATGTTCACTGAAATGCTCAACGATAAAGATGCTGACTGAATAATGAGATTTTTTTTTATTATCTTTCTATGCAGATCTGATGTGTTCAGTTTTGGTGTCATTCTCTGGGAACTAATGACAGAATCCATTCCGTGGGATAACCTGAACTCCTTACAGGTCTCTGTCTATCTCTCCCCCCCCAAACCTCTCTTGCATTATAAAACTTAATTGAGGCTATTATCTTTTATGGTGGAAGGTTGTTGGAGTTGTAGGGTTTATGGATAGGAGATTAGACCTACCAGAAGGCCTTGATCCGCAAGTAGCATCCATAATTACTGACTGTTGGCAAAGGTACTTTACTTTTCAACCAATATATTTTCTCTGTATTACATTGAAGTTCCATGTTGAGCTAGCTAAACCTTTTTTTTTTTTGCAGTGATCCAAAACAGCGTCCGTCTTTTGAAGATGTGATCCAGAGAATGAAGGCATTACTCCACGGGGGTGCAGCAGTGTCGACCCGGATGAGCACAGATAGCTAGAGTTGTAATATGTTCTACGCTAAATATCTAGTTCCCTGTCGTTTGTTAAGGTTGTCCAACAGGTTAAAGGAGTTCCAACAGATGAACTGAATCACATAGACGGTAGTTTTTTAGGAAAGAGAATTGTTCTTAGAGCGTGATCTTTTAGAAGAAATTACTGTAAAAGCTTGTAAGTTATCGTGGTGTGCAACTCTCGATCAAAGTTAAGCAGCTTGAAACTGATAGCCCATTGGAACCAAATAGAATATACAGAAGAACCAAGCATTCTGGAAAAGTTTTTAAAACGATCCCTTGCAGGCTTGCAGCAAGTTGTTGAATTTATTTTTATTTTATAGGCAATCATCAACATTCGTTTACATAGAACCAGAATACAAAAGCAGACACACACAACCAGAACACAAACCCGGATACAAAGAACAGGAATACGAAGCAGGACTCGATCAACCCAACAATCAATAGGCCGGCCACTCGATCTACCCGGATTTTCTCTGTTTTTTCTCCGTATTCACAGGGGTTCGTACAAAGTTCCTTTTTTTTCTTTTTCTTTTTTCAGAAGAACTTCCTTTATTGAAACTAAACAGGAATTATTACAATTCAGGGAGGGTCAGTAATCTCGTACAAAGTTCTTCGACATGCACGGCATTTCTCTGATATGTCCCTTTCTGCAGGAAGAGTACTTGGTAGATAGGAGTAATAGCCACAGCTGAGAAGCTTGACCCATAGCCAACATCCACAGTTCCACGTTGATAACTATTGGTGGCACAAATAGCTTCCCTTGAGCCGTACATCTTGTTGTGGATGCGTGTTGACCAATAAGTCAGAGGCCCTTACATGGTCCCTTTCCGCTGGTTCAGACGTTTCTTCGGGGAAGCGGAAGCACGGTGCTCATACACCCCTTCCTCCGACGACTTGTACCGCCATTCTCGGCATGGATTATCTTAGATCCGGGTGTTTGGACCCGAGTAGGTTTTATGGGCCTTGTTGCCCGGTTGTATGAGGCCTGTATGGCCATTAGGATTGAGGCCTTTGAGGTCGTTTGCTGTATGGCCCTTTGGGCACAAAATACTGTTATGGGCGTTTCGCCCCCGTGTGTAGGAACCGGACCCGGAGGCCTGTCTGTATGCAGCTCTCATGTAATACCGTGTGAAATGAATTTTCACTACTGCCAAGAAAAAAAAACAATAAGTCAGAGGCCCCAAAACATAATTGAAAAAAATGGGTGTGTTTATTTACTATATACAATTATTATAATATAATCTTTCTATTAAATTATTATTTTTTATTCTAAAATATATAAAAAAAATTTATTCAAATCATTTCTATTTTTATTTTTTCATTAATTTCAATACTCTAAAATTTTAAATTCTCTAAAATTTTAACACTAAAACACAACTTAAGTACTCCAGCCTAATCCTAGACCCCACTATAACTTCTTTTTCATAATGAAAAATCTAGGTTATGTTAGTTTCCTAAATTTTTTCAGGATTCAAAACATTCACAAAACTGTCACCGAACATATTCAGAATTCAAACACAAACACCAATATATTTTACACAATCTCCAACAACTTTGTAATTTTTTATTCAACATTAATTTTCTCTCTTTATACTTTTTCACATAACTCTAATATTTTTTTATTAAATAATTACATCAAATCATTTCTCTCTCCACTTTACACAAACACCAATAAAATATTATTAAACATAAATATTCACAACTTCTCTAAAATCCTACAATTTTTATTCAAACAGAACATATCCCTAATTTATCTTTTCAGAAAAAATAAAAAGAAAAATCTAATTTATCCTTTTTTATTATTGAACAATTCAAGTTTTTATTGTTTTAAATTCGTAAATTTAGAAGACCCTTGATTATTTTGATAATACTGCGGTTGTGTTTGTGTTGTAATATTTTTGGTACGAGAATATGTGTTGGTATTGGGTTTAGTGAAAAGGTGAAGAGAGAGATAATTTTTTATATTTTTTGTAGGGAAAGAGAGATTATATTGAATTATTTTATTAGAAGTGAGATAATATTTTTTATAAAATTTTGTAAGTGAACGCAGCCTGCGTTGCGGTTGTGTTTCCTCTCTGCCGTCCGATTTGTATGCCATTCAGATATAAGAGGCACCGAAACATTTGGATACAGATAGTCGTATATGTAGGCTGTGAGTAGATGCGACATGACAGCAGACATAGGGGGAGCTTAGCCCTGGGACCAGAGAAATCGGCCCGTCAACTCTAGTCCTGGAGCCTACGAATCAAAAGGATACGTCATGTTTATCTGTAGTCTGAAGATCTCCGGGAGATCCTATATACCGTCTCAGATTGTTTCTCCCAGTCTTTTTTCAGTGCTGACTCTGTTGGCTGTTGTGTTCTACCAAAATAGTTTTGACGCCCGTGAAAATCTGAACCAGTTCCATGCACCACGAGTCCACGATCACGTGAGGAGAGCCAAACTAATGGGCTATCCTCGCTGGAGGGTAAATTAAGATATTCGTTTTAAAAAAATTTGTAAAATTTTTAAGATTGCGATAGAATTATAAATATTTATAAAAATTAAAATGTTATAAATTTTTATGTAAAAATTAAAAAATAATAATAATTTTGTTAGAATTTATAAAAAGTATAAAGAGATGATTTAATTTAATTATTTAATAAAAAATATAAAAATTAAGTGAAAAAAGTATAAAGAGAGAATATTAGTTATAATTTTTTTAATAAAAATATTAAAATTTATGTGAAAAATTATTAAAAATTATGTAATAGATATTAATATTTATGTAAAAATTTGAATACTTTTATAAAGTAACATGCCTTAGGGTGTCTTTGTAAAGTAAAATTTGAGTGTTGTTAAAATTTTAGATATTGGGTTTAGTGAAAAAATGAAGAGAGATAATTTTTTATATTTTTTGTAGTGAAAAGTAATAATTTGATGGGGGAGAGAGAGATTATATTCTAATATTTAATTGTGTTAAAATTTCAGAGGATGTAAAATTTTAGAACACAAATGGACCCAGATTTTTTGTCTACTTTATTTTCATAGAAAAAGTATTATATTTCATGATTTCAATTATCACTTCAATTACATCTTGGCCCCAGATTTTTTGTTTTTTACAATTAACTCTCCCAAATTATCATCTTTAAGTTTTGCAACGTGCCTTTATCACCGGGAACAAAGTTTTAGGTAATGTTCGTTTTCAAATTTTTTTAGGATTTAAATCCATTCACAAAAATATCACTAACTTCTTAAGAATTAAAACACAAATACCAATGTGTTTAACAAAATCTCTAACAACTTTTTTATTTTTTATTTAATACAAATTTTCTCACTATACTTTTTTACAAAACTATAATATTTTTTTATTAAACTATTACATCAAATTATTTATCTCTTCACTTTACACAAATACTTATAAAATATTATTTAATATAAATATTTGATAACTATTTTAAAACCCTACAATTTTTTTCCCAACACACTAAGATAACCCTAAACTTCAGCGCCTCTGCACGATCAACTGAGTGGTCAATTGGCCAAAAGAAATAAATTAATTGGTGAATTAAAGTGGTGGCCCGCTAATTAATGTTTTATGATTGGTTTAAGCGTCGGACCAAGCAATCGTGTATTCGTGTTTGTGCTTCCAAAGAGTGCTGAAATGGCCAAAATTACTCCGAAAATATCAGGGGTAAGAAAGTAATTTAGTATAAATTGACTCGGGTCAGTTCTGGAGGCGAAAATCCTGTGCCCATCTCTCCACTGGTCATACGCGCTCCAACCTAACACGGACCCGCACGAGCCTTTGTTCTGTTATTAAAACCCCAACCCCAAACCCCGATCTCTCCTGCTCTCATGTAACTACAATTGACCAAAAACCTTTTTTTTTTTTTCTTTTCAAGCTGTAGGTAGGGGCAATCCTAGGTCTATGTGAATTAGGCGCAACAGTTTAATTTTTTATTAATTCACTGCGAGAGGATGGTTGTATTTGAGTGATAACTAAAATGTTAAGATATTAAATTTGATGAAAAAGTGAATAGAGATAATATTGTAATTTTTTATTGTGTTAAAATTTTTAAAAGTGTAAAATTTTGTTTGACAAACATAGCCGATGTCTATAAACTCTACGGAATTTGACTTACAATACAGAGATTATATTGGAACTAATTTATCCGAAAAATTGATTGTACGTAAAATATGACCAATCCATATTTACTTGCTGTGCAAATTTCTATCGACGCCAAAAACATACGTTCACAAGGTGATTGTTGTACTATAATTTTCTCTAATAATTTATGTTGATTATAGGGTTAATTATCCTTTGCACTTGCATAATTTAGAGGGTTTGACCCTTTGTATCAAGTTATTTCAATTTAAACATATTTCATCTACGTAGTTTTGGGTTTCTTTGATTTGCGTCCAACCGTTTATTTATCTGTTAAAATGAACGGAAATCTCAATCACTTGTTCTGCACATGGCTCACTTGCTTATTTTATCTCCAATATTAAAAAATAATTATTTACACTTTTGCACCCACGTAGTTTGGAGAGTTTGACACTTTATGCCTCGTTCTTTCAATTTTGATACATTTTTACCCCTCATGGTTCTAGGTTCCTTCAATTTACATCCCGCCGTACCCCCAAGGGTTTGGTGTGGTGGTAAGGCTTCGGCTTGGGTTCTAACATGTCCCAAGTTCGAGCCCCAACATCCTCATTATCGCCCTTGACTTATCTGCTCCCTGGGTTGTGGGGTCGGTCCAGTGGGCCGGGGTTTGTACTTCAGGGTTGGGCCAAAAGGGTCCGGCTTTGGGGAATTTCCTCGTCATCAAAAAAAAAAAATTTACATCCCGCCGTTTATTTATCCCTTAAAACGAACAGAATTCTTAATCACCTATTTTACATGTGCTTCACTTGCTCATTTTGCCTTTGATATTCAAAAATGAATCATTACACTTTACACCTACGTTATTTGAGATGTTTGATACTTTACACTCTATTTTTTTTAAGACACTTTGCACCCACTTGTTAATATAATATTAGTGTCAATACCCCTAACACAATGTGGGTGTAAAGTATAATAAACCCATAATTATAATATTGTATCTGATTGAACTTATTTTTTCACTTATAGTATGTCACAGTTTTGCATCTTACTAGTAAAGAGAGTTCTAAGATTTATTCAGAGACTAAATAGAATAAAATGCATCAACCATGTAAAAAAACATTTATTCGTAATCTATTTTTTTCAATGTAAAATTCAACATTTTTTAAAAATTCTCTAGAGCTTGATGTGGAATTGTAATTATTTTAATTTTATAGCATTGGTCACAAGATTATTATTTTTTATATAATTTTAATTACTCATCATGTTGACAACAAAAGAAAAAAAAATCATTATTTTTAGTGTAACGTAGAGATTATTTAGTCAACGGTTGATTAAATTGTAGAAATTGCGTGGAAACTGATACCATTATTGATTGAACAGGCATGCATTACACACATGATTGATCACGATGAATTCGTTTCTTTACTATTTTAGCAATGTAGAATCGTAATCCAAATATTCTATGTATTTAAACATCTACAACATGAAAAATATAAATTACTTGCACATCTTATTCATGTGGGTTTGCATGTATCATTAACGTTGAAAATAGGTTTTTTTCGCATTCCGGTATCAGTGTCGGCTCAAGGGTAAGATCACTTAGGGGATAGCTTAAGGCCTCACTCTAAGCAAGGCCCCATAAAGAGAATTTTTTTTATATTGTAGATGACCTAAGAAATAAAAAAGACAATTGAGCTAAAAGAAATGGCAAGATGCAATATTTTTATTTTTTTTCCCAAACTTCATAATCATTTTTCACATTATGAATTTTGTTAAAAGAGAATAAAATTCCTATAATAAATTAACTATACAAATTATATGAATGTCCTATAAATTTCTAAATTGTACAAGTTACGGGACTTTGATGTCATGTGTAAGAGCCCTGAAAAAATAATTAATGGAGTCTTTTAATATTTTATATTAAATTTAATAATTTATAAATATTTTATATTAAAATTTATACAATAGACCTACAAATTTATATAGCGACTTATGCCTCCATTTGGCTTATGCTGGCCTGTCCAGTATGTTATTCGCGACGTAACATTGATAATTGAAGACGCAGAATGCTTAACCGAAGGGGGTTAATTTTGGGCCGAATGCTGCAAAGCCTATTTCAATAGTTGCGAGCATCGGAATGTGATTCCCACGCGCAATCAAGAGTCTGGGCTAGCATTTCAAAGATTCGCATTAGTTTTTCCACTCGCGATTTGGACCCATACGCTTTCCGTATTTATGCAAACAACTCCTCTTCCCTCTAGCCTAGAAAAAAATAACTTCTGTTCCCTCTGGCAAACTTCTCTTCCCTCTAGCTGTAGAGATATATTCATTCGTTCGATTCCTCTCTCTCTCTTGCAAATGCAAGCTCTAAAAGCGCTTGAACTTCACCGTCGCTAGCAAAATGGGTAAAGCGGCACAGTGGTTTCGGGGTCTACTTGGCCTCAAGAAGACGGACTCGTGCTCTCCAACTCCAGCAGCTCCAAAGCCTCCAAAAGAGAAACGAAGATGGAGCTTCGTAAAGTCATACGGAGAAAAAGACCAGCACCAGACTATCAAACACAGAGACGAAACAAAAGCGATCACACGAACCTCGTACGGACAGGTCGCAGCGCAAGTCTCGGAGCACGAGGTGGTGGATCCCAACAAGCACGCCATGGCTGTGGCGGCCGCAACGGCCGCTGTGGCGGAGGCCGCTCAGGCGGCAGCACAGGCGGCTGCCGCGGTGGTCAGGCTGACCAGTAGCGGAAGGTGCACCAGTAACACCGCGACGTACGCTAGAGGGAGACTTGTCGGGGCTCGTGAAGAGTGGGCCGCTGTAAAGATTCAAGCCGCTTTTCGAGGCTGCTTGGTTGGTATTCTTTTCCCTCTCTTATTCCCATGTTATTCCGTTATTCTTTTCTTCATCGTTAAATGCTTATTCTTGCCGATAAATAAAATGCTTATTCTTTTTATATAATTGGCCGTTAATCTCGATGAAATTACGGGATTATCACTGCGGATCACAGTAATGCTTGTATTGGTTCAGAAGATAACACGCGTCCTTCGTCTCCATCTGAGCTCCTGGGTCTTGCTTCGAATAACGTTTTTTTTTCTCCGAGGGGAAAATAACGTTTCTTCTCTATGTACAAATTACAATGTTCCAAAGCTTCGTTTTTTTTACTGCTCGCGGGAAAAGGACTGCTGTTTGATTTCACTTCCTTCAAGATTCAAGTTTTCTAAAAAAGATTTGAGAAAAAAAAGCTTCCTGAAACAGAAACTAATGTTCCTCCGACGTCGTTTCCCTGGATTTGAGGAGACTCATCCGGTCATCCCATTACAGTTTCTTACCCCAGAGGGTAAAACGTCTCTTGCAAAGCAGTCTCGTCTTCCTCTCTGTCCTCCCGAAGTTAGTGCTTCAATAGTTAATTCTTAGTTGCTTCATCCGAGCTGTTCTCGCCTGTCGTTTTGCTCAAAACCATAGTACGTACAAAACGTCGCACGTAAACGGAACTTTCACTCTTTCCTGTTTAATGTTCGGGACGGTAAACCCACTTTCCCCCAGGTCCCGTGTGAACCCACTGATAACCCTTCAGATTTCCTTCTTTCTCGTCGTTAGGGCGTTTTCACCTTTCAATGCACAGAATGTGTTCTCTAAGTTGAAAGTTAATGTTTATGGTGCCCCTTTTTCTAAATATAGGGAAAATAATTTCCTTTGAAATAAATTATTAATATTTGCATCGTATTATAATACTCATACACAACCACTTGTATTGAAATTCAGGAGTTTGAAATTGGCTTGGAAGTAAACAAAAGGTAGTGTTTTGATTTTTCAGCGTACCTGCTTGTAGCGTTTTAGGCCCGCCGTGGGTGGGTCCGAACCAGCAGAAAGTTATGGTTTTAGATTGTGGGATCTTAAGAGACTTCGTTATGACTTTCTGGGTAAAAAGTTGGGTTAGTTGGTGGCTTTAATATTGTATTGAATAGTATAGAACTCATGGTCAGAGAATGCATCAACTTTTTATTGGACTTTTTTGGTGCGGCTAGTTAGATGTTCTTGTCGTTGAGACGTCCTTGTCGTCTTCACAACATGTCAGACTTTCGGTGAAGGCTCAAGGCTCGGGCTTTGAATATGATTTCTTTAGGCGCCTGTTGCAATGTTCATGTGGTTCTGGCACTTGCGCCATAATTTTGAAGAGTGCCTTTCAATTTGAATGTCTCAATTAATGTTAAGACTAAAATAAAAGATTATAAAAATTTAGACTAAGAGAGAGAGAGAGAGAGAGGAGTGAGACTCAAGATTTAAGTGGTTCGGTCCATAGACCTACATCCACTGTGGGAAGGCCCAAATGGGCAGATGTGTGTACTCACTGGTGTAAGGATGAGATTACAGAGAGGCTTTATTTATAAGCCTTTGATTGCAATAGCCCACATTGCTTTAGCAATGTGGGACTAACTCTAATACTCCCCCGCAAACGCAAGGTGGATACACGTTGAGTTTGGACTAGAAAAAGAAATTTCTCATAAGAAAAAATGGCGCCGGAGGATGGCCGGAGAAGGGCAGACAGTCGCCGGAAGTTGCCCGGAATCTGACCGGAGAGGCCGACAATCGCCTGAAGATGGCCGGAGAGGGTCGCCGGAATGGGGATGACGCCGGAAGGTCGTCGGAGGAATGCCGGAAGGTCGCCGGAGGAATGCCGGACGGGGAGCCGGAAGGCTCGAGAGAAAGCGCCGGAAGATCGCCGGAGGAATGCCGGACGGGGCACTGGAAGGCCCGAGAGAAGATGCCGAAAGTTTACCGGAATGATGCCGGATGGGCGCCGGAAGGCCCAAGAGAAGAACTAAAATAGGCCGGACTAGACTAGGCCGAAACTAGGCCAAGCTAAGCCAACAAGAGTGCTGACCAGCCTGAGCCAAAATGGGCCACAGGATCGAAATCCTCTGATACCATGTTAAGACTAAAATAAAAGAGAATAAAATTTTAGACTAAAAGAGAGAGAGAGAGGAGTGAGACACAAGATTTAAGTGGTTCGGTCCATAGACCTACATCCACTATGGGAAGGCCCAAATGGGCAGATGTGTGTACTCACTGGTGTAAGGATGAGATTACAGAGAGGCTTTATTTATAAGCCTTTGATTGCAATAGCCCACATTGCTTTAGCAATGTGGGACTAACTCTAATAATTAATGAAACAGTGTGCTCCTGCAATATCTCATAACTATTATGTGATTGTGTTTAACCTTGGATCGTTATTGAGTAATGGTTTGCTAATTAAGGGCTTCTGTTTGGTTATTATCTTATTGACATTTTCTGGGCACAAGGGTCATGTAGCAGAGATGAGTCTCAATGCGCTCATGTGTTGTATTCTATGCTTGACTGGAATTTTGTTGTCGCTGTCCTTTGACTTAGTTATGTGCTTGATTGTTCTATACTTGTGAGTTTGCCTGAGTGGCCGACCCTGATGTTTTAAAGGCAAGGAGAGCATTGCGAGCACTGAAAGGATTAGTGAAGCTTCAGGCACTGGTTAGGGGTCACATTGAAAGGAAGCGAACGGCCGAGTGGCTGCAGAGGATGCAAGCATTATTGCGAGCCCAGCCACGAGCGCGTGCCGGACATGCCCAAATTTCAGAGGTTTCTCATTCGAGTGGCAAGTCTTCACATTTCCACCACATTGTAAGCAAAATTAGAACCTTTTCCCCTGGAATAGTATTGTTGTTTTTCTTCATAGCTTTTTGTGAGGTTTTTTTGACAAAGAGTTCTCACTACAAAGAGTTCTGGCTCTGAGGACTGCAACCATCTTTTCTTTTCTGTCTATGCATATCTGTAAGTTAGTTTTTAGCGAGTCCATAATATGACGTAAAATAAGGGGAAAAGTACTGAAACAGTCCCTGTGGTATCACCTTTTGACAAATTGGTCCCTGAGGTATGCATCATGTAACAAAAAGGTCCTCCCGGTAGCTTTGACCGTTAAGTGGGTTGACAAAAATCTAACGGGAGGACCTTTTTGTTACATGATGTTTACCCCAGGGACTAATGTGTTCAAGTTGAAACCACAGGGACCAATTTGTCAAAACGTGAAACCAGAGGGACTGTTTATGTACTTTACCCTAAAATAAATACAACTTTTAGAAGTGACTAATAGATCCACCGTTTAGAAAGTAGAAACCATGAGAAAATGACTCAGAGCAACCTCCAAAAGTTATTTGGTATTATTTGTTGCTTTGAAAGAAGTAATTTTCGAGGTTTATATGACTACCAACATTTTAAGCCCATTCTTATAATTCTCTCTGACTCTCCAGAAAAACTTTTAGAGGGCAGTGTAGTCATTCTACTCCAGTCTTGCTGCTGCCTACAGCCTACTTGGTGTCAGTCATCAATAAAAGCATTTGCCGAAAGTTTTTATTGTTGTAATGAGTTTGTGGCTAGTTGGTCATTGGCCTGTCAATCATTTGTATTATGCAATCTAAAATCTACTCTTCTATTTCTTTTTTCTCAATTGAGAACAAGATGCATGCAGACTTTATGTAATTGCTTTCTCCTGAAGTTTGTTAAATGCATACTTGCATGATTGTTCCTGTTTAATGCATTAATCTACATTCAGGGTCCAGCAACCCCTGAAAAATTTGAGCATGCCATCAAGCGCAAGAGTGCGAAGTATGATCAGCAGCCAGTGCTCAGGGTAAAACCTTGATCCCTTTCTTTGTAGAATTCTCGCATAATTCCACATGCTAATATTTGATAGATGTGTCATCCCAACAAATGCAGAGGAATGGCTCCAAATCTAATGGAAGGCTCATTGGCGATCAAGACAAAGCACACTTGAGTCGGAACAGGTCTGACAGTAGGAGGGATGAACGATCATGGGATCAACGGGGGTATTCAATAAGGACTGCCTCCACGGATGATGAAAAGAGTGATAAGATCGTGGAGATTGATACAGGGAAATCTCACTTCACGACTAAACGGAAAAACCTCTTCCACTCATCTTTACTGTCTGATCAAAATAGTCATAGCTTTACTACTACAAAGGACTCAACCACCCATCTAACAGTTCCAAGTCCATCTTCTTTTGAAGTCCAATCTTTAAGCCCAGTGAAACTCTCTCATGAAGTTGAAGACAGCTCTTTCTGCACTGCTGAGAATAGCCCACAAGTTTTTTCTGCTTCATCGAGAGGCGGTGTTTCGAAAAGAAGTCCCTTCACTCCAACAAAGAGTGATGGCTCAAGAAGCTACTTGAGTGGTTACTCAGACCACCCAAACTACATGGCTTGCACAGAATCTTCAATTGCCAAGGTGAGATCTCTCAGTGCTCCTAGACAAAGGCCACAATATGAGAGGTCTAGCTCGACCAAGAGAGATACTGTTCATGGCTTTGCTGAATCAAGTAGGAGCGCACAAAAGGTCGCAAATTTACATTCGAACTTCGCCTGTAAAGCTTACCCAGGATCTGGTCGCTTGGACAGGCTTGGGATGCCGGTGGGCTACAGATACTAAAGTACTTATAGGGATCCCACTTCTAACTTTATGATCTAATTTGGCTAACGGTTGTACTTGGTAATCCAGTCTAATTAACGGTATATGCTTGTTAAGTGCTTTAAGTCTTTCATGTCTAGGTTATTCTACTTCGACTGAACACAAAAGATATCAGAGTACGTCTTAAAGTTTAGTGTATTTGAGTTGAAAAGTCAAATCTTTTTCCCTTGATGCTCCTTGCGTTTTTCCTCGTAGTTTACTGATGAAAAGCCTTGTTCATTAATGCTTCCCAAAGCTTTTGCCCTAGTGTGCCATGTTAAAAAATTAGACGAAATACGCACGCAAGTAATGGCTCGGAAACTAATGGATTGGATGCCTCCCCCATGTAATAGGGCCTACTGGAGAGAACGAAAAGTGTCGGAGTAGGGCCGCCATTCATGCAGCAATGCACTAGAAGATCAAGATCGTTCATTACTCGCATTACCTAAAGAAGTTAGTATATGATGATGTCAAAAATCACCACTTGCCGGAGCCGATCTGATATGAAAATGGAACAAGAAGATGGAGTGACGTCCGATTTGGAAACTCCGATGTCTAAGTTAAATCTCAAGAAGATTTATATCTGAGAAAAGCAATTAAAGCTTGAGTCTAGAGAAGCAATGAAACTCAGACTTGAATTAAACATGAGAGAATATGAAGAGAATACTTGTTTATTTATATATGGAGGGATTAGAGTCTTAAGAGGAGTCATAATAATGTGAGTCTTGAGACTTTTTAAATAGATTGATTAGAGAGGATTCCTAACAATGTGAGTCTTAGGACTCTTTTAAATAGTTGAGCGGGAAAATATGGAGGGATAAATTACCATATACGCTGGCTGGGGGCCTTGGGTGCCTGTGGCCTTGGACGGATGGACTGGTGTATTTCAATAGGTTGAGCCAGTCATATTATGACCCATCAGTAATTCTCCCCTTTAAACCAAATTAAATCAGTCGGAGTTTCTTAGTCCAATCATTATTATTATTTTGTTATTGCTTGTTGTTGTAAACGGCTCAAACCTACTGCTATTCTACTCAATAAACTCATTTGGTACAAGGATGGTTGACCAAAAACAAAAGGTTAAGAGTGATATCATTATTCTCTTTAAAAAGACTATTTTACTGGCAAATGCAGAAGTTGGTGTCGTGGTGTAGTTGGTTATCACGTCAGTCTAACACACTGAAGGTCTCCGGTTCGAGCCCGGGCGACGCCAATTGTTTTCACCAGAGTTATCCCTTTTGTGTCCTTTTCCATTTGTTCACCCATTTCCTGAGTTAAATTGGGCTCCAGTTGAAAAGCCTTGGTCAAATGGGTTTTATCTGAATTAGAGGGCTTCAGACCCACGAAGGGTACTGATTATACAAATAGCTCAATAGTAAACAACTGAAAAGACTTGTTCCTGAATAAACTGTACGTAACATCACACTACATGTTCACAGGGAACTCTACAAAGATATAATATGTGCATGTACACGAGTGCCAAAATCCTAGTGAAAAAGGAATATGAAAAAATAATAATTGGGCAAGAATAAGAATTGGAGACGATCAGTAGGGGTACGGAAGGAGAGCTAGCAACTTCATTCATTCCCACAGCTCCATTTCGAGGTAGGCACACAGGTAAGATAATGGCACCAGCTGCAGTGTTTATTTCCATTCTCTCCTCTAAACAGCAGCACCAATCCCACACTGTATCTGCAAATTTCAACATGAGCAGTGCGGATTATTTTCTCATAGATTTCAATCATACAGGCTGCTATTTACCATAGAAGTCCCATTCATAAACACCACAAATAAAATAAAGTAGAAGTCCAATAAAATGTAAGATATGTTCCCCATTGACACAAATAAACAGGTATGCGTTTTAATTATATCGGAGGCTTAGGGCAACCAGTATAAAACATTTGAAGAAAGTGCATTTTTGCTTTTCAGGACACTTGATGGTTATGGGGATTATAATCATTCTAGGAGCCCAAGAATAATGATCAACTTTGCTTTTTATCCTGCAAATTTCTCCCCATTTCCTTTCAGGTCACTTCATTCATTGATTTGATTGCTCCCATCCAATAGCCAAATACTAATCAAGAGCCAGGAAAAACTTGAGCAAGTATAATGTACAAATCCAATCGCCTGCAAAGTTCAGGTGCTAAATTTGAAATTGAGGTTTAGAAGCTTACCCAACAATCAGTAACACCAGGGAAACCACCCACATAACATACTGGTAAACCTTGTACTTAGAGTGGACGTGGGCACCTGCTGGAAGATATTGGCTTTCAACCCACCCAAATTGGGGTCGAAGTAGCAAAACAAAGCCAAGGAGAAGTCCTGTCAAGAATCCTCCAATGTGGGCGAAGTTATCGACATGAGGAAGAATTCCAACTGCCAAGTTAATGACAATGATGACTGTAAGGGTAAATAGAGCAGCAGCCTACAATGGTAAAAGAAGAGGCAAAGTCAATGGTTAGAAACCTCACCAAATTTTGTATAAAATTCAAAACACTTGACACAGACAGAAACAATCCATCACAACAGTAGGCCGACTTCATATTTTTCTCAGTTTTCCCTTTTTGCCTAAATATAATGAGTGCCCATCTCAGGTGTTGGGAACAAGAACAAACCGTACTATAATAGTGGAAATACAATGTATCAACATCAACTTCCTCATTAGTCATTATTTTGCTCAGGGGTGTAAACTTCATTACTAAGCGAAAGACAAGAGGCAATGAATCCTACTGCAACATACTTTTAATAACAACACTAGCAGCTACAACAACTACGAGAAGCAAGAACTAGGTCCAAACCTTATTGCTATAAATTGTCCAATTAGTTATTAGCTCTGACAACATTGCTCCAAGAAGGCCAAACAAAGCACCAGACGCGCCAACAGAGATGTTGTTGTTTTGAATAAAGAGGGAAGATAATATGCTCCCACCAAATCCTGACAACAGATAGAGTATTCCAACTCGTGCTGCAAGATAACAACCAAAGTTTTATCTTATGCGGCATTAAAATTACAAAAAAAAAATTGTGAAAACAAAGTGCATGAATAAACTACATAAGGGACCAACTATGTCTAGGGTCTGTAGACCATCATCAGCCTTGGGAAAATGATCCTATATTTTATTTTTTCACCTAACTGGAGTGCACAGATAGATCCGGCTCAGTGAAGCCATTGTTAATTGATTAAAATACTTCTACTGAAAGGGAAGATCTAAGTGAGAATATAGTCATATCTTGACATCTTGTCAAAGCAAAAGTACATAAATGTGGATGATTTATTTTTTTCCTGGGTGGGTAAGTAGTGATTTGAGCTTCAAGCCTTCAACGGCAAACAAAGTGGACATATTTTATACATGAGACAGAATTCGATTTTAACAATCATCCTGAAAAAAGTCCATTCCAATGAACCTAATGATCGATGTACCATTAACCACTTTTTCATAATTTTTACTCTCGGTTGATATAGGTCTAGATTTAGATAAAGGGAATAAGGAAAAACATGGCATACCAAAACCAAATTGCTGTTCTAGGCGGATCCCAATAAAGACCAAGCTCAACATGTTTACAATCAGGTGAATAACACCTGCATGCAACCAGATACAACTGACAAGTCTCCATCCTTGATGCCGGTGCACAACCTTGTTCCAATCTAGAGCTCCTAATTTTTCCAATCTGCAAAGGTGGAACGAAATCAAAGTCAAGATATACCTCCAGTTATTACCTACTTGAGAGAGAGAGAGAGAGAGAGAGAGAGGAGAGAAAGAGGACTGAAATGATTTGCACTTCTAAGTTGAGCCATTCAAATCCAACCAAACAGTCCTGCGGAAATTTTTACCAACGTGACTGCATTGTCTCAAGGATAAAGGATGACGAGAAAGTATAACAAACGAGGATCAGTTTTCATGGATCTCAAACAACTTGCAGCCTCAAACTCCACTATCTTCCTAAATTAACTCGGATATGGAAGCAGAGACTCAATTAGCTAAAAATCATTCCTTTATTAGGATAGACGAAACGGATCACCAGAACCGGAACGCCATAAGAGAAAGCAGAGTTTGAGGACTGGGAAACTACAGAAAGACTCGTTCTTTCATATTTAACTTCAGATTTTCAAGCAATTCAGGGATAACAAAAACAAGAAAAAACGTTACAAACAACTACTGAGACAAACGCCATGACACTCAACGAAACTTCAGGAACTCCCAAAACGCTCATTGATATTTGAGAAAACAATATCCCAAACTCATGACTCGTGACCAACAAATACAATCCCAGACTCTCAGAAACCCGCTGGCACAACGTCCTAATTGACACAGCAATCATAGACCTACAATTCCATATACATATAGCAGACACTACCAACCAACACTCCAATCCGAGCCGCTTCAAAACAGAGACAAGAAAACCAAAATTGAAAAATGGGTACGAAAGAAACTCACGCAGAAGAAGACGGTCCAAAGAGAGGGTTCTCCCTGAGAGGCTCGAACGAGAACCTGCCCAGACCTTTGGCCACGCAACCCCTTTCAGAGCCCAGATTGTTCTTCGGGCAGTCGTTGACGTACATGACGACGATGAAGACAATAACATTGGCGACCACAAAACTTGGAATCAACCACGAAGTCCATTCGTTATCGGACGTATCAACACGGTAATTGCCGTTCGTCATTCCGGCCTTTTCCTTTCCTCTCTCCAGATCAGAGCTGGCCATTCTCTCTCTCTCTCTCGGAAACTATTTTTCTATGAGGACAGTTGTAGGATATGAGGAGTTGAAGACTTCAGAGTTCCTTTATATTGCGTAGTGACTTAAAGTGTACCAATAATAAATAAGAGCGAGCAGGCAGATTGAGAAGTGGCTTGGAAGGAATTGAAAAACGCGGTCTTTGAGTCGGCAAGGAGAAGTCTTTTTAACCGCTCTCTCTCTCTCTCTACCCCGACGTGGGCTGCTTTCTTGAGGCGGTGGTTTAGGAGCCTGATATCAACTGTAGGTTTCAAGATTGGAGATGTAAATTTTTACTCGCTTCAATTACATATATAGCCCTCAACTTGAGCAACATACTTAAACAAAATAATAAAAAAATATTACACATTTTAAACCATGTTAATTATTTTGTGTTTCCTCTTATAGAAATTATGACATAAGAAAATGGTTAGGTAAAAGCCTAAAAAATATAAATAAAAAAGTAACCGAATAGAAAATAAACGAAACGACACTGTCTATTAATAACACTCTCTTGTCAAAATGTAATTAAGAAAAAACACTAATATTATTGAGCATTTTTCGTGTAGAATAAACCTCAAGCTGACCAAAATCAACCCAGTTAGCCCATATGACCCTCACCATTACCATGAATTTATCTTTGACAATTCTCTTTTTCCTTTTTCCTTTTTGTATTTTCGAAAAAAATTATTATTCGCTTCATAAATTTGAGTCAATTGTATTTCACTCTCTCTAGCTTTAAAAACTGCGATTTACGTCCTATAAGTATGAAACACTTACAATGTTCGTTCACAGTCAAAATTTCCGTTATAATTGACGGAATTTGACATTAAAATGACCAAAATAACCCTCCAAAATAAAATTACTAAAAATATTTAAAAAATTCATTAAAAAAATGATATTAAAAAGGGTAATATTTTTTAAATAAAACTATTGAAATTCTATTTCAATAATCTATATATATTTTTAATTTATATATCCCATATTTATTTATTTATTGAAAATTATCTTTGAGGGCATTTCGATCATTTTAATGTCGAATTCTGTCAAGTTTAACGAAAATTTTGACTGTGGACTAACATTGCAAATGTTTCATACTTATAGGACATAAATAACAGTTTTTAAAGTTAAGGGATACTTATAGGACGTAAATCATAGTTTTTAAAATTAGGGGGAGTGAAATGCAATTGACACAAATTTATTGGGCGAACATGACTTTTCCCCTTCATTTTCTTTCTGAATTAAGTTGAGTGAAAACCAAAAAAAAACTTAATAAATAATTTGAAAAATTATACTTTTAATGTCAGTCTTTATCTCCATTTGGCTATCAAGTCAATTTTTTCAATTTTTTTAAAAAAGAATAGGTATAAAGTCAAGTATGGTACTACCAAGGGAGCAGACAAACAGTTTTTTTAAGTATTTGCTTGCGTTCATTCAACTTTACATTCTGCACGTTACAAACGAAGTTTTATTTATTTATTTTCATTCTTTTTCTTCTACTCATTAGTGACTAGAAAATCACCTTGTCTTGGTCCATGCCTCTTTTCCAAGTGAGAAAAATTAAAACTTTAATTTAAATTTTACAAAGAAAACCCACCAAAAATTTAGAATCCTATGAAATCTCTAATTTGATTGAAAGGTGCTAAGAGGAAAAAGGGGAACTTTGGATTTTCGTGACGGTTCAAAGCATAATTAGAGGATCTCATATGCTTTTTTTTTTTAAGTTTTTAAATACCAAATCAATTGAGCCTTTATCAATCAATCACTTTTAATAATCACAACTTGCTACTTATAAAACGTTTTATTTGGAAGGAGAACGAAGTCAATCCAACAGCACTATATTGGCTCCAAAAATTTAAAAAATATATATATATATTAAAAAAACAAATCCAGGTAATATTTATTTATTTATTTTAGCAAAATGCAGGTAATATAACGATAAAAGACCCGACACCGACAATAAAGTATACGAGGATTATATATATATATATGCGAAAGAAGGGTAATTGGTCAGTTTTTTCGCGTTCAGATAGACGGCCCCGCTTTTGTTGTGCGAAGTGGGAAGTGGAGACGTGGATAATCGTGACGCTGAGTAAACGCGTACACGGGTCAGCGGGTGGAGAGGAACCGTCACCAGCGTAAGCCACTCTGCTGGCAGGTAGTGTGAGTTGGCGATGGGGATTACGGTTGTTGGGGGGTGGAACAAGTTGCTTTGAAGCAACCGTCTGTTCGTTTGCCATTTGGGTTACGGCTCTCTTGCAGTCGTGTTGGCCCGCAGGAGAAAACCTCATACTTTGACAGCGAAATGGACCGAACTTTCTGGGTTGCTAATGTAATGGCTACGTTTGTTGATGGCTAAATAATATATTAGAACCCGCATGGTCATGGAACACATTACCAAACAATATGAGACGAAGAGCTATAATCCATTCCAAAGTATCAACCTGACTGATTCGTTCAGTTTTTTTGTGTTTTTGATTCTGCTTTTAGGAGACTAAGCGACAAAGAATACCTGTCTTTTTATGTCAGCAGTAGTCTTTCTATGTTTTATCTTTGTCTTTGTTTGTTCCTTGTGAGACTCTTGATGTTAGTCTTTTTGGTGTTTATCTCAAGGTCAAAATCATACCCTGCTGTGTATTTCAAAGGATCGGAACACATCGGATGTGATACAGAGCATATATAAAGATAACTTCAAAATCATACCAAGTGTCCGTGCCCTAAAGGAAATTATCAAATTTCTTTTTTTTTTGTAAGCAAATTATCAAATATCTTTCGAACGTTTAACTGTCATTCTCGTTCTCTTAGGAAAAAAAATGCCATTCTCGCTCTGCTGGCCCTCCCTCTGATCAGGAAAACCAGCCGAAGATGCCCACCCAAGTCTTCTAAACACTAATCCAGAAACCCAAGCATAACCGACTCCGTTTTAGAGCTCTACAAACACACCACCGTCTATACTCAAGCCCACCACAAGCTCATCAAACTACAATTGATCTGGATTTACTTGTCTGTTAGCCCCAGCCCTTGCAGATCCAAGCCCGCGTGAGAAACCAATTGTGGCCCCAGAGAAGGCCCGAACCAACCCATAGTCCAACCTTGTGGGGCATCCGACACGGTTTCTTTGGTACAAACACGCCTCCACAGAAAATGCTGACTTTTAACTCGAGTTTTCATGTGGAGTTGGAAGGAATGGTAGGGCATTAAACCCCAATCGTATTACTCTTACCGCACTTCTACCCTTTGTATTATAATTGTTTCTTAATAGCGTTCTATCCTTTTTTTTTTCAAATACCCAATAGAATATGAAGCCAATAAAATAGAGATGTAACTCCTTAATTTTATAGTCAATTGATATAGACGTCTGAACCAAACCATATCAGTTCCTCCTCAATTTTCTTTACTTATTCGGCTTGCACGCGGTTTGTGGGTCCTTTGATTGTGCGGCTTGCGAAGTTTTGAAGAAAATGGCCCTGATGGGGCAAAGTTTTCCTGGAACTCGATCACCATGGAGCTGTTTCAGTCTGGTTTTATTGACAACGGGAAAACTGCAAAGGGTTTTTGACAAAAATCCTAAAGCGGGTTAGAGGTGCCATAACTTCTCGTCCTGTGGTAACATCGGAGCAAAGTGGGTAGATCCAAGACTATGGAGATAGATGGGATTTTGGTTGATGATGTTCCGAGCACTGCGATGTGGTTAATTTGTTGGCAACGTGTGGAAAATTTGTGAAGGCTTTTCCTAAACGAAGCGAGAGAAAATGGAAAAAGCCTCCGAAGTGAAAGTGGGAGAACTGATAAGACTTCAGATGCGAAATCCAGTATTCAAACGGGCGACTGTGCTAAAGAAAACATACGAAATAAATTATCCAAACCCGGAGCCCTTTTGAATCAGCTGTTCCAAGGAGATGTCTTCTTATATGCATCAAGCCTAAGGCATATTAATGAAACTCAACGAGATGAACAAGAACCATCCAGGCAGGCGCACAAACACGGCTAAAATCCAACTCAACAGCAGATGTTACGTAAATGTTCAAACACGAAAATGATACAAAATCGCCGTTCCAATAGAATGTCCTTGGCAAAGTTACCAAGTGAAGTTTTCCCTAAAATGCAAACCAATTCGGAAAGAATACACTTCCAATAAAAGCGGATCAACGCTTTCCACCACCACCTCCTAGCTTGGCGCCCTTGGGTGCAGCGGCCTTAGGAACATTACTCTTGCTTTGTGTCTTCTGTGTCTTGGACATTACCTCTGCTTTCTTTGCCTTCTTCTCATCCTTGGTCTTCTTAATCCTCTCTTTGATCTCGCTGAAAAACGGAAGAGTATTTAAAGCAGACACGGCAACATTGACACCTAAACATTAGACCACCTTTTTTTTCCTAGGGAAACATTAGACAACTTAGCTAGGCGCCAAAATGTATTTATCTGACTGCGTCAAATTATAAATATGTACACATTGAAAACATACCGAAGAGCAGCTTCACGTGCAGCATCTCTGACTTCTGGCTTCTCAGCCCGTTTCTTCTGAATTACTTCCAAGGTGGCACCAACAATAGACCTTGAATAAGGCTTCTTGGTGCCGCGGCGCTTCTTCTTCGCGGCTTCAGCTGCAATGTCCTATTGAGTAACACCAACCATCTTATTGAATAAGCACTAGAACCCCAGAATCCCAGCACTATGAAACAAGTCCCCAATAATGTAACACCAGACTCGACATCGAGTGGGTCCAAAACGTGGGAAGGAGAAAATCAACATTAGAATCACCTTCTTATGTTGTTTCCGGTACATGGCTGTCCATGTAAGCTTCGATGGCTTCAGGCGGTTGTGAAAGTACCTCTTGCATTTTGAATTGGCAAAGAGAAAAACCTTCAACAATCAAACCAAAAACGTGTTTTAGTACAAATACATTACTGAGAGAGGAAAAGGATGAAATAAAAGAAAACAACTAGCTACAAAAACCAAGTATGAAGAAACCAACTTAACTTACCTGCGAATCCGACCGGATAAATCTGATACCCCTACCAGGGTATATCTTGGCACCACTGAAGCGGCAGAGTTCGGTCCTAAAATACCAAAATTACATACTCAATTACCCATTACTTTGAACAGAACACAACGTCACAAGTGAACCCAAATCACAACCAACGACCTAGTGGACAAGATTTCATAAAAATGGGTTAGATAGGGCAACACCAGAGTACAATTAAAAAGTCACCGGCTCCCATGAAATAAGCATACGACTATACACCGCTGTAAGCTCGTTGTGGTCTTCCCCGAGAAGCATAGTGGTCCTTTCCCTTTCCCCCAATTTCCCCAAGTTGCTAAGAAAAAAAAAGCATACGACTATACAGATATTGCAAGATTTAGTAATAGTACATCATTCCTATGTCAGCTTCTTTAGTTTGAATCACATGTGATTTTTCGTTCTTAGAATTCTGAAGGATTTGTTCTTTTTTTAATTAATTATCCACAAAATTCTACATTTTCTAACCGGATTTTTTAGAACATGTTTGCTGGAAATCTCAACAGGTTCGATTTTCCTATAGAATTTACCTCTAGGAAGTTTCCAAGTTTCATGACAATGTAGAGCCATTTCCAATCTTTAAAGTTTCGATTTCAGGTCTCGAAGGTCCAAGGGACATTACATTTGGGAGACAAGATGGATTCAGTTTAATCAATCACGTACAAAATCAAACATATAAAAATTATCAACGGATAATGAGAGACAGAGGGAGACAGACATAGACGTACTTGAGAACCATGACCGCCGATGCCGATGCGCCGCTTGTAAAACCCTATTAAGTTGCAGAAACCCTAGCACCAACAACTAATTTAAAGGGATCTTTCTTAAAAGATCAAAACAACGCCGTTTAGGAGACCAATCCCTCTCCATTGGAAAAACCAATTGGGCTCATGGGCCTAGATGAGTATGGCAATGCCAATGACTCCATTTGCAATATTCCTAATTTTCTGTCTCGTTGATTTATTTATTTAAATGGATTAATTATAATTTGCACCTATATGATTTTATGACATTTACATTTTACACCTCGAAACATTAATTTTAAGACATTAGTGCTATATGGTTTGGACGTTTTACGTTTTGCACCTCACGGTCATATTTTCTGTCAAATTAGACGGAATGAAGGATAACCTGCAGCACCTTCCTTGTTTTTTCTCATTTGCCCTCCATTTTCGAGTTGCAGTCATTTTCGCTTGGTCCTTAACCATTCTCAGGTGAAATCAGGTGGGGCTCGAGTCTTATGCCATTAGAACTCAGAAGAAACACCGCATCTTGGAGTTCGGCCAGAAAAAATGAATGGGTATGTAGCTGCTAGTTAAACACAAGAAAGGTGGGGATTGAAACAAAACAGCGTCCGAGTCATTAACGAACACATATGACATAATCACACGACTCGAAAGGCCAAACTCGGACATTCTTCGAGATTAGGAGGTGAAATTTGATATCCCGCGAAGGTTTTTGCCTCATAAATTCCCGACGAATGTTGCATTCAAAACCTCGACATTCATGAGATTTGAAATCCAACTTTTCGTGCATCGCCCAAACAGTTCTGTCCACTGAATGGTCCGATACCATGCAATTTAACAAAACCCATAAACTTTACAATGAAAAAGAAAAAAAGAAGAACTCGATGCATCCAAAGAATTGCCTTTCTCAAAGTAGATACTGTAATGTAAGACTCCTCCGAAGGACCAAAAAGATGTTCTTGTCAACTTTCTTCCACTCATTTGTCCATGAAAGGCCAAAATTTGCAGAACCAGGAAACAACGACATAAAGCCACAGTAAGACAGACGATAGGAAGCATCCATCAGTTTCGCTTTCATACAAGTCGTTTTCTAAGAAACCTATAACAATCTATACCCACCATTACCAAAACACTGACCCACAAAAGAAGGCAACTTAGATCCATTAGGACCGACGATTCTAATTCCCAGTGTTTTAGAAAACCGAACAACAACACAAAAAAGAAAAGAGAGTTACGAACAGCATTTCATGAAAATGATAAATATCCTATTTCTCCAAACCTTGGGCATGGGTAGAAAGAGAAAGGTCCGGCGAGGGAAACAGATCCCCGGGGCCGGCATCAACCAATCCGCCTTCGGCACCACTTACCTGCCACGTGGTGTAAGGCCACTTTTGACTTTTCATTATACAATTCCAAGCGGCTTTAGATAATTTGAAAATGGAGTGTAAATGGGAAAAAACAAGCACGGACGTTGCACGTGGGCCTTCATTTCGTCCAATTTGACAGAAAATGTGACAGTGGGGTGCAAAACGTAAAATGTCCAAACCATATGAGTCTAATGTCTTAAAATCAATGTTTCGGAATGCAAAGTGTAAATGCCATGAAACCACAGGAATGCAAAGTGTAATTAACCCTATTTAAATTTAACAAGTGACTCTTTTTTTGGGTAAAACCATTAAGCTGGATTAAAAGATTATTCGTTGAGCTGATTAAATGTAATGTTGCAATCTTCAAGAAACATCATCTTGTATGATATATTTTTTTTCTAAGCAAAAAAGGGACGGGGCAACTAGCATCACAACCCTCTCAACACCAACAAGGCCACTAGAGAGTCTCAAGATCGTCTACTAGGCCTAAAATTCGACTTTACTTTCATAAACGACTTCAACTTATGTCTGCACTGCAATTTCGAACCTTGAAGCTAATAAACTATAGATGGTACCAACTGGACTATAACCCTGTTGGCCATCTCGTAGGGTACTTGTTTTCTTCATAAATAGGATTTTTGGAATAAAGATTGAAACGGAGTTACTTATCTTGTTTATTTTGGTGACATGATCAAATGGTCTCTTAAAAATAATGGAAACTTGGTATTAAGATCTTATTTAGATCTAAAAGGTTAGTATTATTGGTTGGAGATCGCATCTTATCTTTGTGATCTTCGGTAAGGGGAGGAGGACGTATCATAAAAATACGAATCGTTTCAACAATTGCAATTTACAGAGGTATAGCTAAGTCTAAGGCCCAAATAAAGAATCCCTTCCCGACTGAGGTTTCATTCCTCATTTAGCAGATACAATGCCAATTGCCACATGCAATCGCTTTCAAATGATTGACTACTACATACCATTTCACATAAGAGTAGGACGGTCCTTTAGAGCCGTAACTTCTGATACCCCATTGCAAAAGCATCCAAGCATAAGAACAATGCTCATGTTTGCACAAACTTTCTGCCTCAGAGTAAAACTGGAGCAGGTTAAAGATTGTAGCTACCACTACCTATGCTGCTTTCGCCGTCTCACGAACCACAGAAAACTTGGCCAAAAGACCGCAGAGCTGAAGATACGAACCAACTCCATCACAGATTCTCATATGAGCAAATCCCGTTTCCTGAAAACCAAAGAGGAAAACAATAAATATTTGTGTCAAGAGTCCATGTATTTGAGGACTGAGAACATTGAAAGAAATACTAAATGTGGCACAGTATCTGTACCTTCAGGAATTCCAATTTCAGATACTCAGGCATATCATAATTTTTTATGATTCCGAATAGGGTGGTGATTATGTCGGTGGGGGAATAGCCCAAATCATAGAGCTGCTTGAGACCAGAACAAGCCCCATCGAATTTCCCTTCTAGTACATTACGCACCATATTCTTCACGTGCAACGGATGAGGCTGATCACAAACCTGAAAACCATCATACGCATTAGAGATTCTAGATGTATACCTAGGAAAAACAACACACCGTAATGACAATGTATATCTCATTCATAAACCTTGAAAACATTCTCTTGGTTGACAAAACGAAACCCACTATATGTCTCGCTTGCAAGTTATTCAATGCCTGCCTCATGTCACCATCAGCAGTGAAGATTATGGCTTCAAGACCTTCTGGAACGTAGGGAACCTTCATTGTTTACAAAAGAAGACCCATTATAACTTTCCACCACCCTTGCTAAACGAAATACGAGTTAAAAACCAATAAGCTATGAGAAATATTAACTATCTACTCTCATTTTTCCCTCAAGTGTTACAAACCAAAGGAACAACTAATTCAAAGTTTACGGATATCAACCACCCAAGTCGTTCTAAAGGATAACGTACGGTTGTGTTTGAGTGTTAAAATTTTAGGTAGGTTAAAATTTTAGGGTATTGGATTTGGTGAAAAAGTGAAGAGAGAGATGATTTTTAATATTTATTATAGTGAAAAAAATTGATGTGATAGGAAGAGAGAAATTATATTGTAATTTTTTATTGTGTTAAAATTTTAGGAAGTGTAAAATTTGGCATGACAAATGCACCCGTATACTGATTCATACATTGTCCGACAATGATTGTTTATTTATGTTCACCCAAATCTAGCTATGGGAACTAGGTTTCATCCCACTACACTTGACAGACCAGCAACCAAGGACTACTTCAACTAGTTTATGATGATGAATCGACCACGCAATAAAGTTAAGTTCTGGAGCAACCAACTACTTTACCTAGTTCAGGACTCTAAAAATTGCAATCTTGAAAGTCCTCCTACTTTAGGATCTCAATCCAAGGAAAACCACCAAGCTCCTCACTAAAAGGACAATAAAACAAATATACAAATTTTCTAAAGCTGAAAATTTATGACTAATGTCCTAGATAATCTACTGTAAACCAAAAGTTTCAGAATGAAACCCTGCTGTGATATCTATAGAGGTCATGAAACTTGGACAAAGCTAGGCTTCTATAGAGGTAGGGTGATATTGTTTTATTCATATATCCGTGAAAAAGACAAAAAGTAATGTCAGTGGGGTAAGATAAGTACTTTTTCAACTGACACAGAAAAAATACCACTGCCCACCTTCCCCAAGCCAATTTTGTCGGTAACTCTGAAAAAAAGTGCATCTATTTCAGCAGAACCCCAATGTACACTATCCCTGCTGTCTTTGAATTAAGAGAATCATTTTTTAACTCCTAAAATATCCTAATGGTTTCTAACCTTTGAAGGAGAAATAACCAAAACGATTGCCCACCAATGTTCCTTCAGAAGAAAGTTGAGCGTGTAACACTAACACTGATGCTCAACAAGATCTAAAAAGGCTTAGGGAGAATGGAAAATTATTTAGTCCATGCTTTAAGCTGACAGTCTTAATCCATAAAATGTGTCCAATATATGGATCCAATGCTCAAATTTAAAGTTAATTTTAAGAAGTGATGCACACAGTTTAAAATGTGTCACGAGCTAACTCAAACCTGAAAAACAACCTAGAAATGTGTTAACAGAGTTCCAGCTTCAGGGCATATGGATCAGACAAAATTTTCATGTCAGAATCAATCTAGAAGACTGATGTTATAAACTGATAGATAGGTCAGAAACTTATTTTTGGGATCTTGGGATGAGGTAAATAATCATATAAATATGAGCATGCTGTAAAGGCAGGGACAGAGAGAAAATAGACACTTGCACTGAAACATGACAGATTTCATGTTTCCAACTACAATTGCTGTAAAGGGGACAAAATTGAGCTGAATAACTCTGTTAAGAATTTTTTTGAAGCAATCCTTGAGTAGGGGATGTATGATTCTTAACAAACCAGGCAAAGAGAACAATTAAATTTTCAAGCACCAAAAAAATGTCAAGCCTTAATGGAAATTAGGTTAATAACAGAAACGATTTAGCATTAACACACAATGACAATCATGCTGACTATGCAGCCTTCATACATATTACTGAAGGAAGCTAACTGTACCTTTTCAGCTTCAATTACAACCAAGAGACAACCAAGTATCTCTTGATCAGATAACCTCGAAAATCGAACAATAGCACATCTACTTTGGATAGGTTCAATAATTTTGGCAGATGTATTGCATGCAAGAGCAAAACGAGTGGAGTTGGAATATATTTCGATTGTCCTCCTCAGAGCTTGCTGTGCGGCAGATGTCGAGCTGAAATTTGAAGGCGTAATATCAGCACCAAAATATAATGACACTTGAACAGAACAACTACACTGAAATTTTCAACGATGGATGAGTAATCACCAAATTCAATAAGCAAGATTGGAACTAACCTGTCAGCTTCGTCCAAGATAACTATCTTGTGGCGCCCAGGGGAAAGTGTTACTCTCTTTTGAGCAAACATCTTAATCTTGTTCCTTACAACATCTATTCCTCTAAACAGCAAAGCAATTAGAAACAAAATAAGAAGCTAACCATTAGCAAAGAGATCCCAGAAAAGAATGGACACCCTGAAGCCCATAAATGCTACCCACCGGTCATCTGATGCATTTAGCTCCAAAACAGCCTCCTTATAATTTGGTCCGACAAGCTCATGTGCAAGTGCCAAAATGCTTGTGGTTTTACCGGTTCCAGGAGGACCCTGGAAAAAGGAAACGTACAGGGAATCAGCAGCAGCATAGGTTTCTTCATCTCAGTGTCCAAATTTTGTACTGAGATAAGTAAAAAATCAGATCCATTTTCTTGCCATCAAACGCAAATACGCGAGGATCCCTCAACTGAGTCTAATACACCAACCAATGTTGCACATTAACCACACTTACACACATAAGAAAAGAACAAAAACAAGCAAACAAACAGACGCACATGCAACTACAAAAAACTTGACCATGATTTTTCACCTTATTTCCTTCGGGAAAATACGGTCCTTCCATGGATAATGGGATAGGAAAACGGTGGGCGGCCAGCAGCATGAATCACTCAATTTCTGGTTAATCCCTTGCTGGAGAGCCTTTATGAGAAGGCAGTGGTAGTGGGTTCCTAACAGGAATCCCCGTGCTATATCCGGGAGCAACACAATTCTCAAGAGAGTGAGTTGCTGAAAAAAGTGCCGACTTTCGCAGTATTTCCAATGGTAGGTTCTAGGTCGGGTTTGGGCCTTGGCAGCTAAATTCAATCATAGGGACCCCATTACATAAGAAAGCAGTGGAGTACATGAGCCCCCTTGTAGAGAAGGCAACTTTCTAGCGGGACAAAAGGATTACCCTTTGCGTCTCTTCTCCCTAGGAACTAAAACAGGAAAACTAGGCAAATGATAGGTTTCAGAAATTTCTCCCATTAGGGTTTTATTAACTGACAAAGCAGCATAAACGAATTTATACAGAAATTTCATATCCGCATTACCGTAAGGTCTCTAATGGCTGAGCGAGTGATCAATGTTAAAGTTACGTACGGCTAAGATGAGGTTGGGCATGTTGCCGTCGCGAGCGATGACTTGGAGCCTGGACACGGCGTCCTCGTTGCCCACGATGTCAGCGACCTTGTTGGGCCGGTACTTCTCAACCCACGGCATGTCGTAGTCGGAACTGGTAACGCCAGACGACGACGAGGCAGCCATTGTTTCCGTACGAGAGAGCTCGCCAAAAAAGCCTTAAAATCCGAAGCTCACAAATGGGCTGCTGTGATATAAACCCTCGGCAGCAAAACCCCTTTGATTTGGAGGGAAATTCCGGAAGATCCGTGAAAAGGACAGAAAAATGTCCACTGTATAGTGTATATATATGCATAATTGTTTAATTTTTTTTGTTTTAAAAAAATTGCTTTAATTTTTCTAAAACAAGAGAAGAAAAACTGATGGACGCACACGGAAAGCAGACACTTTGAACTTTGTAGTAGAATTAGAAGTCTTTCTTCTTCTTTATTTTTGCTGAATTAGTAGAAGAAGAAGAAGAAGAAGTCAATTTGATGGGAACGTGACGCCAAAACTTGACAAGGACATTGGCCCAAATATACTTTACGTATCCAACTGTTTAGTACTATAGATTTCTTTCCAATTAATCAATGCACTGTCGTTTCATCCTGCAAGCATATAATTTAGAAATAGTCACATTTCCACGAGTTTAGCGATCCGAATCTAAAAAGCTCACAGCCAAGCACATAGTTTTGCTGGCTCTCTGTCCCCTTGACCAGGGAATAAACAAGTGCTAAGGCCACTTTCCAAATTCCATGGGTCTGCCTGCGGTTTTCGGCTTCGCTTCTCACCAGGTTTACCGCTTTCAAAATACCCTTCCTTTATAAGGAACACCCTCCCTCCCATCTTCTCCCAACACCATTAAAGTTAAATTTCTCAGACCTCTAGTTTTCATAACCATCAATATGAGTTCAGCTTGCAGAGCTTGGGTTGTGGCGGCAAGCATCGCAGCCGTGGAGACCCTGAAAGACCAAGGAGTCTGCAGGTGGAACTACGTCATAAGGTCGACGCAACAGCACGCCAAGAACAATCTCAGATCCTATTACCAGACCAAGAAACTCTCTGGTCCGTCTTCTTCTGCCATTTCCAATCAGTTGAGGCGGACGAAGGAGGACTCAGCTAGAAAAGTCATGGATCTGGGCTGCTGGGGTCCCAGCACCATCAGATTTTAGCCTGTGTTGCGAAGATGTAATCAGATTTTGGTCCCAATACTTCCCCCTGTTGTCAATTTTTATCTCCCTGCAACTTGAGCCTTAAGAGGAAATTCTCTTATTTCTATTGTTGAGCTTGTCTCCCGATTCGTGTTCTCTAATCTTTATAATTATCGAAACTTCGTTTTTTGAATTTTATACTTTCTTTTACAAGCTGATCCTTGATGCCGAAATAGGATGTTTCTTTACGAGTTGCGTTGTCTCCGACTCTGCTTAATTTCTCAAGATGTCAGGCAAAAAACAACAGTGGTATGTTCGTTTTCACTATTTTTTTTATGATTATAAGTATATTCACAATTCTACTATCGAACATATTCAGAATTCAAACACAAAAATCAATACATTTTACACAATCTCCAACAACTTTTTAATTTTTTATTCAACATAAATTTTCTCTCTATACTTTTTCACATAACTCCAATATTTTTTTATTAAACAATTATATCAAATCATTTCTCTCTCCACTTTACACAAACACCAATAAAATACTATTCAACATAAAAATTCACAACTTCTCTAAAATCCTACAATTTTTTCTCACAACGAACATCAACAATGATTCGAAAACCATTTCCTGGTCAATATGTAGTAACTCATTTCTAGACACAGACTACTTGGCGTGATGAATTTCCTAGCGGACGGGATTTTGGGCGAGTAATTTTTGTTGTTTTCCTTATGAAAATGTGTAGTTTTTTTTTGGACTATGTTAAAGTTTCTCATTAGTCACGAAATTATGAAAAACCGGTGAGGCCATACTTCCCCAATTCCTCCCTTTTTCCTTGAGGAAAAAAAGAGTAAGACGTCCATTTATGAAGTTGATATTTATTAAGGAATAAATATAAATTTTGTCCCTCGCCTTGCGGTGCGGATTTTTTTTGGTTACCGTCCGGATTTAAGTATTTTTTCGGTTGAAACGTGGTATATAACGTTCGGACCGTGTATAACGTCATGAATTGAGTATTCATGATGATTTTTAATTTATCAACCTAGTTTGACGATTACTATTTGTTAAGTAATATCCGTTCGAACTGTATATAAACGGAGTCCGGACGGTATTGTAAAAATTGTGATGATTCTAATTGTCACTCGGTTACGACGATGTGAAATTTGTCACGCTTTAGCGACTCCGAACGGGTATCTTGAGAGTCTGAACGTTTTTTTAAACTGGTTTTTTCTTCACTCATTCGCGACACGTGTATGTCGTCACACCAACAATACGTCCGAACGTTGTTGTGGCAGGCAGTCTGGACGATTTTTGAGTTCCTAGATGGTTTTGAGTGACGAAACTAATATTTGTCATGAAAATTTCACTTTATGTGACAAAATTTAGTTTGACACCCAAAATTTTGTCACCTAAAACATTATTTCTTCTAGTGCCTGTTTTATTTTTTAAAATTAAATAAGTTTTTAAATTTTAAAATACATAAAATTATTCATTAAAATTTAAAATTAATCACTTTAATGAATCTGACGAGACTAAAAAATCATGATAAATATAAAAATTCATATATTTTAAAGTTTAAAGATATTTTCGACCAAACTACGGACAAACTCTATATTTATCCCTGTATATCCTCAAAACTTGGAACTTTTGACTGGAGAGTTGCAGAAGTTTTGTCGGTTGTGAATGGTGAATAGTCACACCCACTTGTTGACACTTGACATGTTAATAATTTATTTATTAGCAATTCTGTTCCCTCCCCACGCGTCCGCCGTCCCGGTTCAAAGGCATATTAACCACGCGGGCAAAGGAGCTGGTTTTGGGAACCATACACCACTGGTTCTCTCCCAAACTGCTGGCGAATCGCCGCCCCTAGTTTTGCAAACCATCTCTCTCCTACACACTCGTTACATAAGAGAAACGCGTTACTCAATTCAAGCACCATCAAAATACAATCCCTCCATTTCTACCCCACTCACCGATTCCAATTTGTTTCAGTTCCAAATATTGCCAAGTAAGAAAGAACCATGAGCGCAGCAGCGAGAGCTTGGGTAGTGGCAGCAAGTATGGGAGCAGTGTAAAGACGTTAACAATTATGAAATGAGGCTTCACGTTGTATAGCACTGTAGTTGTACAATTTATATAGAGCCAAAAATTACAGTAACCGAATGAATAAAGAATAACAAATAACAAAAAGACTAACAGATCGAATAGAATTCTATACGACTTCAAACGAAACTATTCTATTCTGTTAAGATCGAGGGCCGGCAGAAGGTTAAGACAAGTTAGGCGGTGGCCTAAGGCCTCACCTGAACAAGGCTCCGTAAAGACTAAAAATATTTTTTTTTTGTAGATAACCCAAAAATAAAAAGACAACTGAGTTAATAAAAAAAAGACAAAATGCAATCTTTTCATATTTTTTTATCATGAGTGGACATATATATTTCTTCCAGACTTCCTAATTCTTTTTTAGATATTTTTGAACTTTTCTCAAAGAGAAAAAATACCTTATAAATTTCTTAATTGTTCTAGTCATGGGGCCTTGATGTCATGTACGAGGGCCTCATAAAAAATAATTAATTAGGCTTTTTATATTAAATTTAATAATTTTCAGATAATTTTAAATATTTTATATTAAATTTTATATAAAAAAGCCTATTAATTTATTTTGCCTTAGGTCTCCATTTTGTTTGAGCCGGCCCTGTTAAGATCATTATGTGCTGAGCTGGTAGGTGTACGTGGAGCTGGTGATGATGTGTTAACAGCCCCCCTCGAATCCAACGGCGATGGCAAAACGGTGAGACTCGTTCAAAGACGATGAAATCGATCAGCAACAATCGATTTAGTGAACACATCGGCCAGTTGATTTCACATCTGATTTACGAGCAAGAGGAATAATCCAAGTAAAGCGACTAAAATCATCTACAAAGGACACAATATTTAAAACCAAGTGTAGAAGAAACAGGGGAAGGACCCCATACATCAACAAATTAAATTCAAAAGGAGAAGTGGATCTAGTGACAGTAGGAGAGTATGGAAGCCGGTGTGTTTTGGCTTGGGCACAAGCAGAGTACACAACAAGAGTGAAAGCATAGAGATGCTGAGATGCGAGGAATGACGAACAACCCGAAAAGCTGGATGTCCAAGACAGGCGTGCCAATCAGTGAGGGAGGTGAGATGAGCTTATGGAGGAGCCGAAGGAGGAAAGACATACAACCCATCACTCGTGCTACCATGGAGAAGAGTGGTTTCCGTTTTGGCATCCTTCACAAAAAATGAGTGTGAGTGAAATTGAAAGAAAACATTATTGTCCTAAAAAAACTGACGCACGGAGATAAGATTTTTAGTGATAGCAGGTACATGTAATAGATGGTGTAAGAGGAAACGAGTATTATAAGGGGTAAACAAAGATGAGCCAATGTGATGAATGTGAAGAGTCTTACCATCACCTACCCGAAGCTGCTCATCACCAGAATAGTCACGAGACTTAAGATTGAGGTGAGACAGCTCGGAGGTAATATGATTAGTGGCGACAGTGTCAGGATACCAGGCAACATCAGAAGGAGACCCAGACGAACTGTAATAAGCCATGTGGGCAGGAGGTTCCTGCTGATAGGCTTGATTAAAGTTGTTGTTGCAGGTAAGGGCAGTGTGCCCAAACTTGAAGCAGACTTGGCAAGTGGGTCAGGTGTCAGGAGTGGAAGAAAAATCAGGGGAGTTTCCACGACAAAACCCATGGCCATGGTTACCCCGAAGGCAATCCTCTCCGGATGTCTGGCTGGACGGCTGGATGCCATCCAGCCAGACATCCAAGGGTTGAGAATGGGAAGGGTGTGGGTCCCGCGCGGGACCCACACCTGCCTGGGCAGCCCGAACAGGATGCTGCCCAGGATTCTCAACCCTTGGATGTCCGGTTGGATGGCATCCAGCCGGACATCCGGAGGGGATTGCCTTCAGAGGCAATCCCTTCTCCGGTTACCCCCACCACCACGGTTGTTGAAAGAACGACCACCTTTGTTTGGGGAACGACCACCTCTGTTTGGAGAAGAAGTTTTCATAGTGATGTTGGCAGAGAGGTCCAGGGAAGAGGAGGTGGAGGAGTGATGCTTCAGGCGAGATTCTTGAGACAACAAACTCCCATAGAGTTGTTCAAGAGAGAGAGGTTCAAGGTGGGTAGTGACCGAGGTCACAAAGGAGTCATAATCAGGCCCCAAGCTAGCAAGAAGATAAGTAACTAGCTCACTCGAGCTAATAACCTTCCCAGCAGCAAGAGTATCACGGAGATTTTTGAGTTTGCAAAAATAATTCGTAGCAGAATCCGAACCCTTCTTGAGAGTGGCCAGTTGATACTAGAGTTGAACCAAGCGAGAATGAGATTGAGATTGAAAGAGACTCTCAAGAGAAATCCAGACCTCACTGGCAGAAGAACAACTAACCACTTCAGCAATGAGTGGCTCAGTGAGAGATGATATGAGAGCAATGATGATCATCTGATCCTGTTGAATCCATACAGAGTACTCAGGGTTTGGGGTAGTGGAGGCAGGAAGAAATTTTTCAGGAGCAACGGACAAACCATCAATAAATCCAAACAAACGTTGGCCACGCAGATATGGAGTCATCTGCGCACGCCATAGTAAGTAGTTTTCATGAGATAGTTTGACTGTAACTAGATGCGGAAGAGAGGTAAGGGTGGAGGAAGCAGAGGGGTTGATGGCAGGTGTTTTGGGTGTTTCGGCGTCAGCCATGGAGAAGAAGAAAGGTAGAAGATGACGTGAATCAAGAAGCCTCTGATACCATAAAGACGTTAACAATTATGAAATGATGCTTCACGTTGTATAACACTGTAGCTGTAAAGTTTATATAGCCTACGTACAAGAGCTGAGAATCATGGTAACCGAATGAATAAAGAATAACAAATAACAAAAAGACTAATAGAATAGAATTCTAGAAGACTCCAGACGAAACTATTCTATTCTGTTGAGATCATTCGGTGCTGAGTTAGTAGGTGTCCGTGGAGCTGGTGTTGATGTGTTAACACAGTGGAGGCCTTGAAAGACCAAGGGATTTGCAGGTGGAGCTATCCTCTCAGGTCTCTTCAACAGCAGGCCATGAGCAATTTTCGATCGTACAGTCAGGCCAAGAAACTCTCAGCTCAGTCTTCGTCTCTGAAAACTCAAGAGAAGCTGAAGCAAGAAGAGTCTCTGAGGATGGTCATGTACTTGAGCTGTTGGGGTCCTAACTGATCCTTCACTTCTTGTAAAAATGTTGCCCAATTTTGAATGAATATCCAAAATTAGGAGTTCACCTCATTTTGTTCTCCTTTCATATACGGGATTTCTGTACTGCTATTGACCATTTGAAATCAACGAAACAAACAACATTTCAATCCCACCAGAGCAAGCAAAATAATTAAAAAGAGAAAGCCAACTGGGTTGCTATTTAATTAAAATTGAAATTATGACTCCGGTGGGTGATTTAATAGCGTGCGGGTTTAGGATCTAAGATTTATTCTCTAATAAAAGTTCGAATCATAATAACTTCGTTAAACTCTAGTGATTATTGTGGTACATGAAATTCTCGAGTTTAAGTGGGATTAGATTTTGGCCTAACTTTATGAAAATATATTTTTTAGAGACCTTTTTAGATGGGTAAAAAAAATTAAAATTAAAGTGTGGAGAAAAATTTAAAGATTTCCAGTTACATTTAAAATGCATGTAACTTTTATATTTTTTTAAATAAAAATAATTGTAAGAGCTAAAATTGTAATTCAGAAATTTGAGGAGACAAATTTGATTTCCCGAAGGCCCTGACTGCACCATTCGATAAGATTCAATCTTGGCTGTGTCCAAAGACACCGCACCATTTGAAGTATATATTTATTTCAATTATTCAATGTTGTGTTAATTTAATCCTATAAGTATATCATTTTAAAATTAGTCATGTCCACGACTCTGGGATCCGAATCTAAAAGCTGCGCAGCCAAGCACACAGGTTTTTTCTTTTTCTAGCGAATCCTCGGCCCACTTGACCAGGAAAACCAAAAAAGCGAGGGCCGCTTCCCATAAACAATCATTTCTGCCTGTGGTTTTCGGCTTCCCTTCTCACCAGGGTCCAGGGTTTACCGCTTTCAAAATACCCTCTATATAAGAAAGACCCTACCTCCCATCCTCCTCCAACACCATCAAATTCGAGTTTCAATTTCTCAGACCCAGTTTCGTAACAATCAATATGAGTTCGGCTTGCAGAACCTGGATTGTGGCTACATGCATAGCAGCTGTGGAGACCCTAAAAGACCAAGGAGTCTGCAGGTGGAACTACGTCATAAGGTCGATGCAACAGCATGCCAAGAATGATATCAGATCCTATTATCAGGCCAAGAAACTGTCTGCTCATTCCTCTTCTTCTATTTCCAATAAGATGAAGCGGTCGAAGGAGGCCTCAGCAAGAAAGGTCATGGACTTGAGCTGCTGGGGTCCCAGTACCATCAGATTTTAGAGTGCGATGCGAAGATGGGATCAGATTTTGTTTTTCTTCCCACTCTTCGCAATTTAGGAAACACCATAAAACCCCCGGGTGTTCTAAATTATTTTGTTAATGTTTTCGCTTCCTTGTACAACCGACCCTTGATGCCAGAAGTCGATGTTTCTTTACAATTTTGTGAAAGTTGTCACTTGTCAGGCTGGTGAATCTAGTAATCCAGACTCAGACGAATGACGATTGGCCTAATGAAGCAAGATAAGCTATTAATACCGTGCTTTCTAATGAAAAACTGGTTTCGATTTTGGCCTAATGAATCTACTCTTTTCTTAATCAATTTGAATCACACTCTTGCTAATCCAATCAATGGCTCATAAGATAAACACCATTTGCGGGGTAGCTTATTTTCTTGTCACTTTGGAACATTCTAATGCAGCTTCCAAACCTTTAGTGTACGGAATAAGTGTTGTGATACAGCGGCAGACCAATTACATGGTGATTAACCTTGCGTTCAAGAAAAAAGAACATTAGTGATTGAAGACTTTTTTTTTCTTTTTAATTCTAAGCGGGAGCTTCCATTGTTTGAACTTGAGAACTCCAAAGTCCAAACTAGTATCTCTGATCTGAAAGTGCAGATCTCTTCAATTACTCTCTTCTCTGTTCAGGACAAAATGAGAAGAATTTTTTTTTTCGTAATGCAAAAAATTGTTTTAGAGTTACAATGACGAAAATTAAAGACTAAAAACATTAAAAATATTAGAATACATGTACCGTATTATATACTACGACTGAAAGGTGACAATGGTATCCTACGATTTTGCATCTTCTGAAAATATTGCAAAATGACTTCGTTCTCAATAGTTTTAAAAACTTATTGCTTGATGTACACTACTGTGCAATTATTCATTCAGTCATCTCTCATCCCATAAAACAATAATATATACTCAATTAAAACTCTTTTATAAAGAAACTCCCTTTTAATTCAATTTGAGCATGCCATTCTTTCCACTAGCTAATGGCAGAAGGAAGAATTTGTTCTAGTTTGCATCTAAGACTATGCATTAGTGAATTCATTTTATAATTCCGTACTTTGGAAAATTTTCATCTATATTATTATTATTAACAAGTTTCACGTTTCATTAGTGTGATTTAAAACCAAAATTTGAATTTTTATAAAAAGAACCAAAGCACAGTACATAAATCATAGTCTCATAACCTCAATAGACCAAAGCACATATTGCACAGTACATAAATCAAGCTTGTCAAGGTGCAAATCTCATCTTTAATACATAAATCCATTTCTAATTTCATAGTACATAAATCCATAAATTCATCCCCAATTTCATCTCTAATCCATAAATTCATCCTCAATTTCCACATCATTATTCAGCAATTCGAAATCTCAAATCCCTAATTTCACAAAATCTCCAACTCCTAAATCACAATTTCATAAAACTGTTCACCTGTGAAAGAGAGAGATCATAGAAGTGAGAAGATAATAGAGGAGAGAAAGTGAAAATAACAAAGAGAAGTGGCTGGTATATGTACCTCATGCAGCGGACAGCGGTGGGGGTTGTGGGGCAACTAAGGGGGCCAACGCTGCAACGGGCAGTGTCGCGGCTGGGTCACGGGACTCGACTGAGAAGTGAAACCGTGAGAGAGAGGGAGAGAGATCAAGCAAGAGGGGGCATGTGTTTTTTTTAAACGGGTGAAACATCTGTTTTATTATTATTATATTTTAACAGAAATGAAATGATGTTGTTTCACCTTTGTTTATAAAAAAAAAAAAAAAGGTTGGGCCTATTGATATCGGACCTAGTACTCATTAATAAAAGTGTAACTAGGCTCTAGTTGACTTAGGGTGCGTTTTCACCAAAAATTTTACAAAATATTTCATCAACTCACAATAAAATACTACAATATAATCTCTCTCTCATAAAAAAATATAAAAAAATTACAAAAAATATAAAAAATTACCTCTCTCTTCACTTTTTCACTAAACCAATACCAAAAATTTTTCAACACCAACATAACCTTAGGCCTAATAACTATCAGCCCCCAGCGAACCTATAAAAAAAATACATGTAAAATCAGGAGCAATGGGCGGCCCTTCTGCCGCCACTGTGTTTGTTTAGACAGAACAGAAGAGGGAGCACTAGGCTGTTCATGGAACTGACAAGGGTATTATCCCTGTTTTACAAATAGCAATTACAATTTTAAAATTCTAAATATTATTTAACACTAAATAATGGGGATTTTCTTAACCCAATGAAAATCATCAAAACTTGGAAAACTTTTTGACTGAATAGTGAGAAGTTTTGTCGCTTTGGAATACACACGCTTTGCAAAATTAGCAATGCTGTCGCTCTTTGGCGTCCAGGTTCAAAGGCATATTATATGGGCTGTAGGAAGTGGTTTTGGAACGCAAATACCAGAGGGTTCTCTCCCAAACTGCAGGCGAAACGCTGCCTCTAGTTTTGAAACCATTTCTCATCGCGCATCTCTTCCCACCCACCCTCGTTATATAAGAAAGAGACGCCTTACTCAAATCCAACACCATCAAAATACGAACCCACCGTATCTACCAATTCCAATTTGTTTCAGTTCCGTCTCTAAGTAAGAAAGAACCATGACCGCAGCAACCAGAGCTTGGGTAGTGGTAGTAAGTGTCGGAGCAGTGGAAGTCTTGAAAGACCAAGGGATCTGCAGGTGGAACTATCCTCTCAGGTGTCTTCAACAGCAGGCCAAGAGCAATATTAGATCGTACAGTCAGGCTAAGAAACTCTCAACTCAGTCTTCGTCTGCTATAACCAATAAAGGGAAAAATCACGAGAAGCTGAAGAAATCCGAAGAGTCATTGAGAAAGATCATGTACTTGAGCTGTTGGGGTCCTAACTGATCCCCTTCACTTATTGTAAACACGTTGCCAAATTTTGAACAGATATTATATTAGTAGTTCAAATCAGATTGTTCTCTTTTCATCCCTACCTTATTATTCCTTGTTACTAAAAGTTTAAGAATTTATTCCTGATTTTCAGATATCTCATACTTACTGTGGGTAGATTTATAAGTTTAACTTTTGTAGCTTTATAAGTTTATACATCCTGTTGGTAATAATAGGTTTCAACGTGTGAGTTTTGATACTCTAGCACACACCACACCCTCTCTCTTTCTCTCTCTGCACAAGACTCACGTCTCATGTCCCACTTTTCTCCTATAACATAAGCATCTATTTATAAAAAAAATAAAAAAAAGAAATCTAAGAGAAAACCATAAACTTTTAATAGGGAGGAAGTAGACTTCCACTACAAGCCTACTTATATTACAAGTCTATCTCATATGGGTGTGGACCCCAACAAGTCTTAGTGTATGTATGTGGTATTCCATGTTTTGATAACTTAAGTTTTGCTAATATTAGATTTTAGGATTATGGGTCTGTTCTGGGTTTTTAAGTGATATTTTGAATAAAGTTCATAATTACAATTCTCTTAAAAAATTAATCGGTGACATTATAGTTTGTGAATTATTAAAATTTGAGTACAAGTTTATACTTTACTGCTTATTAAATTAGCACGTATTATTTATAAGAAAAAATACAGAACAAGATGAAGGCTTAATTTTTCGTGTTATTTATTTTAACTAGCTATTTTTAAATTTTAACACTACGTTTAAGATTTTATCATTCTGACTTTTTTCTTCTAATTAAGAAATTTTGACTGTCGTATGACCCTCCTTTGAATGTTTACTTTGTTTCCAAAAATATAAATAGCTGTTGTAAAAATCTAAAAAAACTAGTTTGTATATATAGACAAATATACAGACCGATATAGAAAATAGCTATTGAAGAAATGTGCACGCAAAATATAAGCTCGCCGTAGGATTGAAGTCTTAGGGGCGGAGTCATAAAGGGGAAATATTCACTTTTTTTAATAAATATTTTGAAGGTACAAAAATTACAAATAAACATAAAAAATCTCAAAAAATTCAATACAAACTCGAATACTTTTTAAAACATATACCATCAAATTATTCTGCAAGTTCATCACCCGACAATTATACAGAAAATAATATAAATGTTTACTCTGGATTGAAATTAGCAATTAAAGTAGGGAAAAAAATTGAAATCGAAAGAGATTTGAAGTTGAAATGAGAGAATGAACTTACATAAATCGAAACAACGTAAAAATAAAATAAAGAAAAAAAACTCAAGTTAAAGTTGTCGTATGTAAAGCCGCATAAGAAACTTGGTGGGTTAATTGATTTCTTTCTGTTAACTTTTTTAAAGGACAGAGAAAATCGATAGGTTTTTTTTAAGTGAAATTGAGATAAATAAATAACAAAATAAAAATAAAAACCGATTTTTAAGTCATAAAATAAATTACATTTCTTGGTGAAATTTTAATTTCATTAGCATTTTTTATTTTAAAAATACTTTAGTTCATTTTTTTATTTGTTGTCATTTTAAAGGGTATGCTTTTTAAAGCATTAAATTTGTCTTATTCATTTTGAGGGATAAATTGTATTTAAATGGGTAAAAAAGGATAACATTTTTTGCCTTGCAAAAGAGATTTTTTCAAAATCTTTGAGGGTAAAATTGAGATGAGATAATATTTTTAACCTTAAAAATATTTGAAAAGAAAAAAAAAATTCATCATTTTTGATTGTCGAGAATAATACTTATAAATTAACTCTATTATTATTACATATTAATTAAGCAACGTAACAAGCAATATTGCAGTCCCACCAGAGCAAGCAAAATAATTTTAAAAAGAAAAATTAATCAGACGTTGAAATATATGCAATTGGGTTGCTTTTTTGTTTACACATTCGAGGACGCATACCAAATCTACACCTAAACGACACAATAGAATCTCGCCGCCAAACGTTGAAATATATGCAATTGTAAACGTTCGTTTACTAGCCTTATCGACTCTAAAATATCTCCAATCTGTTGACATTCAGATTCTCGCCGCCAAACCAAGGTTAGGCCTAGGCCACTGCTGACTGCCATGGTTTTGTTTACTGATGGCTAGAAGGTATTTTCGTTCTTTCTCTGCCAATCCGTGGTCGTTTAGCACTTCTCCATGTCCTCCGACACCAAAAACAATGGGCTAAACTCTGTTCATTGATAGGTATGTCTGCACGAATTGTGTCCGTGCATGTATTTACAAACTTCACGAAATCAGCCACGTTCTCTTTCGATATGTTCACCTAATGACATCTTTAATGATCAAAACAAATTGTGCAGGTTTAGGACAAGTTAATCACCATCTTTAATGTACGTATTATATGATTCTTACCCACGGTTGATTATTTTACTCTTCCTGGTATTCTACAATAATAAGATGTAACATGTTTCGTAGGAGTATCATAACTTTCATCATTTAATTAACGTTTAAGTGATATAATTATCTATGGTGGTATATATCATGCGTGACCTGTGGTATTTTAGATTGGGTATAATATGGCGTGACAATTCGGCGGCCCATTGATTTCTAGCTTTTAAAGGTTATACTAACTTGCATTTTTTTTAATTATATGATCATCGAGGTAATACTTAAATTGGTTCAACTTTTATAAAATAGTGTTTGATGGGGACAGATTTTTCGGCTTTAAGAAGGGATTACTACTATTGAGCCCAATAAATGAGAGATTGAGCCTAGGCGAGAAGAAAAAGGCTGAAGCACATTTCAGTATTAACAAGCTCTCGTTGACTGCAAATCAGTCATATGAGAAAGACCGATAACCCTTTTAAATGAGAGGTTACGTCCAGCCTGAAAATATGAATCATTAGGAAGAATTAATCATCTGATTCCCTTATATAAATGACAGTATGAAAAATAATATCCGATCATTTAATGAACTAGCATGGACTGTCGTCTTAAAGGCGGGGAAAGAGGGAAGAAAGTATGCCACACTTAATACATGTAGGGCAGATGAGGTCTAAAGGGCAAACGTCGTTCCAAAGACCAATAAGGGGCTAGCACCCTAGTACCAATGAAAAGGCAAGGATAAGGATGCTAGCCCAAGCCCAAACAGAAGACAAGAAAGGGGAGAAAGTATGTACGCAATTTTTCTCACTTAAAATAAAACTAGTAAATAAAAGATATAAAAAATGGCGACTAATAAAGTCATTGAAAAAATCTCCTTATGGGAGCGTCTGAGCCTTTCAACCCGTCCCAAGCGCTAGACTTCAAGCTCAGCTCTCTCAAGCTTTTACCCCAATAGACTTTATGATAGGCCAATTAAATTTGACTTCATCGGGATTAATCTTACTATGCAAATTTCAATGGAGGAAGTGATTGGATAATTATGCTATAACAAGATAGGAACAGCTTAGAAGAAAAAACAAAATAGGAACAAGAAATGTTTCGTCCTCAGACTCCCCAGTGTCCCCACTAGCCTAAGCGCGCACCTCGATTAGTGCTGAAGTTTATCTAATCTTCCACTAAGTATGTCATTACTGCATAAATATGTTTAAAAAAATGTTTGTTCTTGCCAAAATAACCCTCACACACTGGTCCAATGCTTAAAAAAATCAATTACCATCCCGACAGCCTCTTGAACACTTGATCTAATTAACGCAGAAAACCAAACAAAAGCACCACCGCTGGAATTTCAGAAACCAGTTTCACAAATCTGGGAGCGATTAAAGGATCGCACAACTTTAACCCCAGTTTCGTGAGAAACCACTTTGCCAGAAAAAAACTCCAGAAAAGTCTTTTCCGGCCCACTCTCTTTCTTGCCCAACTTATATTTATGGACCAACCTGATAAACTTTACTCAGCCAGACAGCTTCTGTTGAGTGATCTTAAAACCAGCTTAATATCTTTCTCTACGGATCGGCAAATTTTCAGACAAGTATCAAAAGAAGAACGAGAGAGTAAATGGGAGGCAACAAGACGGTGTGCAAATTTGCGATGGCGCTCAAGAAGATGCAACAAAACAGAAACGCTGCGGCAGAAGCGGCAGGCAAAAAGGGAAACAATCCAAAGCGCATTGCTGGGTCTGTGAGTCAGGTTCAGAGGATGAACACCGATGAGAATAAGAGGAGGGAGAGGAGGGAAGAGAAGGCTGAGAACCTCTTTCACTTGATTTACTGGGGACCCAATTAAGTCTTTCTGATTTCATCATCTTGTTTTGTTATAAGGGAAAAAAAAGACTATTGGCCAGACTACAAAAGGGCCCAATTTTCCTTCTCTCTTGTATGTTTAAATTGTTCTTATTATGGGCAATTTTTCCTTAGTTTTTCTCTCGTCTTTTTTTTTCCTTGACACATCTGTAGTATCCGCTTTTCCGGTATCCTCCATAAATCTTAGGGCTTTTTCGGTTTATTTAAATTCTCAAGATTTTTTGAATCTTGAGAATACACAAACCGAACATGTTTTTTTAACATCACTTAAAAATAATTACTGCACGCATACCAATAAAATTAACATCACATAAAAATTCTCAAAATATTTCGTAACCGAATAACCTCTTAGATACGTTCTGGAGATCATAACTTAGCGATTAGCGAAGCCTCTTTGCCATAACTTGAGCGATGCTTATTGCTTTTTGGGAAGGAGAGAGGTTAAGGCCGAGAGAAGCCCGTAAGCCACTGGGGGCCGGGGGCAAAACAAGCCAGGGGCCCAGGAGGTGGCATTTCCCAAACCTTTTTGGTTCATTTGCTACCATTTATTTGTAATTTTTACTCGTTGGCTACCCTTTTCTTGGTTCAAACGTCGCCACTAGACATTTCAAGTCAGGGTTAGATCGGAGAGTGGCAAGCCTGTGACAAAGAGGTACTTTGAGGGAGGAGGATCAAAGCCAAAACCAAATTAATACACAAGCCAAAATCACAACTTCAATTAAAACCAAAATCAAACACAAGCACAACTCAAAATTCAACCTAAATCAAACATAAAATTCAAAATCAAAATTAAACATAGAATTCAAAAATGAAAACCAAAATCACTGAAAATCAAAACCAAAATCAAAGATCAAGATCGAAGGCAAATCAGAATGAAAAGCAGAAATCAAAACATTAACTTGCCATAAAATTCTAGAGGAAACACGATTATGGAGATCTTGCCAACAACAACCACACAAAATAATGTTAAATCTCATTCAAGTCCAATTGAAAGAATGGGTGGCTTTTAACACACTTTTAGAGTCTCCTAAAAATAGGAAGCTTCTCACTTAAGATAAATCTAAATTTATTAATCTTTCTCTTGATTAACTAACTTATCTTGTATAGATTAGGAGATTATAAATAAGGAATTCAAATAACAGGATAAACAGATTTAGCTAAACACCAGCTAACAATCAACATGAAATCTGAAAACTTGGTACCTAATATCACAAAAATATAATGCCATAGGAACTGAACCCGAGTTTCGGCGACACTTGTAGCATGTCCATGTGCACGTATAACTGACACTTGCTAATGTCTCTACTATAATTGGCCAGGCAATCACTGAAGGCCTTTGATTGACCAACACAAGCATCATCAGAACCTTTAATGTTCGTGTTCGGAGCTGACGAAGCAACAGTCTCCTGGCGGATAACGCGTGGACCCATCAAAGCGTCCACAACCCTGTCACCGATAGCAACGCCCGTACCCCAAGCCATGCCATTTGAGGTTGCGTTTGCCGACCTAATATTCCCCAAAATATTATCTCACTCCTAATAAAATAATCTAATATAATCTCTCTATCTCCTATCAAAAAATATAAAAAATTACAAAAAATATAAAAAAATTACCTCTCTTTACCTTTTCACTAAACCCAATACCAACACATATTCTCATACCAAAAATATTACAACACAAACACAACCATGGTGGCAAGAAATCCTGGAACATGTTCGGTTTACGAAAAAAAGTGAAGATTTGAATCTGCACTTCACTATGTTCGGTAAAAACTCAAAGAGAAAAGGAGGATTCGAATCTCCCTCCCCCTACAGACCCTGCGCCCATGTCCCCTTGCATGTCTCCTGCGCCTTTCACTCTTATTTTGTCTTTTAGTGATTTTTTTATTTTATTTTTATTAGAATATCTTTTAAATATTCTATTTTAATAAAAAAAATAAATTTAAAATATAAAACAAACTATTTTAAACATCATCATTACTTTTTTTACACATCAACAACTTTTACACAAACACCAATACAACTTTAACATCACCTAAAAATTCACAAAATTCTCTAAATCCTACAAAAACCTTCAAAACGAACATAACCTAGACTTTTTGGACTCATTACCACCTTTCACGCGGGCGGGAGAAGCTTACGCAGGACGTTTACATAGTGGTGCACGGGCAGCAGGGCGGGGGAGCTGACCTCGGTGGAAAGCTTTTGAAATACACGATTTCATGATGATTATTTTTAAATTATTTTTTTAATAAAAAATTAAAATTAATTATGTTTTTAAATTAAAATTTAGGATAGTATTTTTTTTTGTGTTTATTGGTGTTTTGCAAAAGCATATTGACTATTTTTTTTAAAAAAAAAAAAAACAAGTTTATTAAACCCTGTCCCCCTCTGCCCAAGAACGCGGTTACAAAAAAAAAAACACTTTAAAACAAAGGTAGTTGTTTTTTTGTTTAACTCAAGCCATGTTGTTTTATAAACAATCCTAAGATTTTTAGGATTTTTGGCAGAACCGTGAATATTTATGTATATTAGAGTTATATAAGTTTGTGTAAAAGTTGTTGTAAATTTTATTGAATTTTGTAAAAAAATATAGAGAGAGATGTTTTAATGTAATTTTTTAATAAAAAAAATATTGAAGTTAGGTGGAAAATTATGGATAGAGAATATTTGTTACATTTTATTTTTGAAAATATATTAGAATTTGTGTGAAAATTTGTTGAAGTTTGTGTAAAATGTATTGGTGTTTGTGTATGATTTTTTAAGATTTTTTATGTCTGGTTTGCATATTTTGTTGAATACATTGTATTCTATAATACTTTTACAAACAACATGTCATTACTTAAGAAGGAAAATAAAAAAGTACTATGTGTAATGTATCTTTAAAACTATCACACTTGCAAATTGTTTATCTATAATACTTTTTGGGTTAAATACAGTTTGCCCCCTTATCTTTGAGAATATTTACACATTACATCCTGATACATTATTTTTGAGACATTGAAACCATAAAGTTACACATTTTTTTCAATTTAAATCTTATATCGAAATTGGACATCAATTTAGATGGACTCTAATGGTGCGTTTGTGTACCAAAATTTTACCCCCTCTAAAATTTTAACACAATTAAATATTACAATATAATCTCTCTCTCCCCATCAAATCATTACTATTTACTACAAAAAAATATAAAAAATTACCTCTCTCTTCACTTTTTCACTAAACCCAATACCTAAAATTTTAACAACACTAAAATTTTATAACACAAACACAACCTAAGTGAGATATGTAAATACCCCCAAAGATAGATTGGACAATGTGTAAACGTGAGAGACACGTTTTGACGAAATCCGTTTAAATTGACGGCCAATTACGGTATATGATTCAAATCGAAAAAAAATGTGTAACTTTATATGTCAAATGTCTCAAAAATAATACATCGGAGTGCAATGTATAAATGACCCTAAAAATAAGGGGGACAAAATGTACTTAACCCATACTTTTTATGTTTCATATAAATTTAACCATTAATTAGATGAGAAGTATGCATATATCCGTGGTGATGAATCTTCATGGATGAGTGTCTGAAAAAAAGTATAATTCAAACAGATAAATTAATAATAATAACAGTGAGGCCAAGTGGGAGGAGTATCCGAAATTAGAATTAAGGGTAATAAGCTGTGGAATTTGTTTACAAAAAAAATTACAACAATTCGAGTCGATGTGAGCTTCCTTAGTCCGAACCTAATTAAATTCGTGATATACTTTCTAAATCTGAACTTACTGTAACTCAGTCCGATCGGGTTGATAATTTGGATTCACAGGTTTATGTCCACCCCTAACGAGTATAGGATCAAATATCAAATTTACAGTTATATAAAAGGAAATCGGAACTGATAGAATTAAAACTATTGGTAAACTAGAAAAATTGGAAGAAATTAGGGGAAAATAAAAGATAAGGATTTTTTTTCTTTTTTTCAAAGGCAAATGTTGCCCTGACCAATACCAGTGTTGAGCGGTTTTGAATCTTCTCAGTCCCAAAAGTTAACTCAAGATGTGAAACTTTCCCTCACACTTATAAATTGACCATCATCCCCTTCTACAATCGATGTGAGACTAACCCAATAACAATAATTATATTTTCATAAGTAAAACAGAAAAATGGGCAAGTTATATATACTTCACTAGAAAAATGGGCTCATGAATTTTAAGACTTTTATACTCTGTAGTTTTTCGTTTTGCCATCTTCTCTAGGTTAGTTTTTTGGATTGTAGAGTAAAAGTGGACATTTTTAAAAAAGAGTTGAACCTTAGTGATTGAAATAGTATATGATTTTAGGTCTATCCGAGTTTGATGCACGTGAATATAGGTGTCCAAATTTCCCTCATTATCTTAAAAAGAATTAGTATATGAGCTTTTACATAGGAGAGCTTTTTTAACCCTTGCACTTGATCTCATTCGAATCAGATTCTTCTGTAATTTGTTTTCCAAATTTAATGTTTCAATTCAGAGATAAATGTAACATTAAAATTATTGAATATTGTATATCGGATAGAATCTCAATCCCTCTTCTCCTATACCATTCCTTGGCTCAAAAATTGAACAAAATAATAGGAACAGAGATGTAGACAGAAAACAATAATTCCTTCATTATGTTAGTCCTTGACATGCACTAAATCAAATTATTTCGGTAGTTTTTTCTAGTAAAAGAAGTTGGACACAATCAATAGCGACTTGATGGAGGTTGTTGGCTGTGACAGCTTCAACGAAACGAGTATTCATTCTCTCCCAACCTAATTCAATGCTGATACTCTCGAGATCTAGTGGGTTCTAAATGCATTGACTTCACCAATTAATTGACCCCTTTCTTTTAATGAAGGAAGGCGGAACGTTCAAAATTTATTAAAATGTCTTCATGTGTGACGGAGAAAAATCGTGGTAACAAAAAACTTGACCGACTACAATGAACCATCAAAAGCAAAGCTAAAACCTATTAAGACCAGACCAAAAACACAACAACAAAAAAAAACCCCACAAAACAACAACTAAAAGAAATGCTAGGAAATTCTCAAATAAGGCACACTGAGTTTATCAATTCAAAGTAAACCACGTAATCTCAAAGGGACATCCGTCATGTGAATCCAAGATTTCGAAATTCCTTGTGCACCGAGATTAGCTAAATAATCAGTAGGAGCATTCATCTCTCTAAAAACGTGAGTCACAACATAATCAAAGTTCATAAGAACAGAGGTAGTCTCATCCCAATAATCCTCCAAGTACGAGACTCCACATCTCTTTTGATTAAGCCAATTAACAACAACATAAGAGTCCGTTTCTACATCAACCACCCGATTGAATGGTGGGAAATGGTTTGCTGCAATGAGTTATGTAGTCAGTCAAGTGGAATGGTGGCATGCACGTCTATAATGTTGACCCTGAAAGCTACCAAGTATTTAGTACTAATCACGACTTCTAAAGTAAAATGTCTCCACGTTGATATATTGGGTAGGCCGTAGCCGGAGGGGCCAATAGAACCCAACATCGAACAGTAATATCAAACCCTTGTGCTTGAACTTCGAAGCTGCACACGTGTTTATACCAAATATAATAGAAAAGGAAATCTTTGGGCATTCAGAAAATTTTTGTTAAATTCTATGTATAATGTTAATATTTAATATAAAGTGATAAATAATATTTTTTTTAATAAAAAAATAAAATTCCCACTCGAGCAACTTTTTCACACGGGAATGTCATTATTCGCCGGGTTAATGTCCTTTTTAGTCCCTAGGTTTTGGGGCGGTGTTCTTTTTAATCCTTAGGTTTTATTTTTGTTCAAAACAGTCCCTAGGTTATTTACGTTTGTCTTTTTAGTCCTTCCGTCCAATTCCGTCACTCCCGAGTCCAGTCAGCTAACGGTGTGACACGTCACACCTAATAGAATATTGCCACGTGTACTAACTTTTTTAAAAATAATAAAAATGTCCACATGAGCAAAACGTTTTAAAAAAAAAAACAAGGGAGATACCCCGTGGGCAAAAAATGATAGAATTGGACGGAAGGACTAAAAAGACAAACGTAAATAACCTATGGACTGTTTTGAACAAAAATAAATCCTAGGAATTAAAAAGAACACCGCCCCAAAACATAGGAACTAAAAAGGACATTAACCCTTATTCGCCTAATCAAATTCTATAGCTTCCCCAACCAAACGTAGCCCACCATTGTAAAAATGCCGCATCTAACATCATACCTAACTAATCTAAAAAAACCGCATATTAAACCCACCCGTGCCCCTCCGCCCAAGTACGCGGTTAATTCTTCGACCAAATCTATCTACTCCTATAATAATGAACAAAAGTTGCCATTGCAGAGTCTCTCACGCTCCTGGACTATGGCGTGACATCACGTTCCAACTATGGAATTAGCTAAACAAACATACCCTATGTAACAAATCAATGATCAGGGATAGAATGATGAAATTAAGCCGAAGAATTTTTTAAAATGCCAGATGCTGATTGGAGGTGGGAGACACGCGCCTGTATGAGAGTTGATAATTTTACCGCGTCGTGTTTTATGAGGCTCTGCAATTACAACAATTATTCGCCCTTTAAAACTAACTTAATGACTCCCAAGTCCCGAAGTGCCATCTGGAGACTCCGTATTAAATTATGATCCGATCGGCACGTAGGTAAGGCGCACGGACGTAAAGTTAAAGTCAATTCCAGTTGAATCTTCCTCCTAAATCCGGCTTTCTTCGTTCAACTCGGCCATTTCCATTTCCTTCTTCAACGGAGTCCATAAGCACAGAGATTTCTCATTTCTCGAAGGGGAAAGTAGAGAAATTATAAGAGCTTTGATAATTCACTTCCATTCGCTAAAAACCCCGCCACCGCCAGTATCACGCCACGTGTGAGGTTTTGGCGAGACCATGGCCCTAGCTGACCACGACCTCCACCATCAGAACAGACCGCCCTCCGATGCGAAGCTCTTCAGGCTCTGCCCATTCTGGCAATCGGGGAATTCGTCTTCGTATTCTACGCAGAACCTTACTCATAGTAACCAGGGGAGCATGGGAAACCGACAGGTGCAGGGGCCCAATTCGAAGTCGTCCTCTAAAACTGTGTCGTCTGTGGCGCGATCGCTGCTACCGGCTCGTCGTAGGCTCCGGCTCGACCCCCCCAGCAATCTCTACTTTCCAAGTACGTCGTTGCTTTGTCCAAGCTCTTGACTTTGACCTTTGATCAGTTTATGAACTGCCCGTTGCATCATGCATGGTTCGCTCAATCAGATTGCGGATTAGCTTTTTGGTTTTCCTTTCTATGGCTTATTATCAAAATTATCCCTGTGCTTCATTTTCTTAAGTTTTCTTTGACGTTACGGGAAAGTGAAAAAAAGTACTTTTCTCAAATTGACTTTTGCGAGGTTTGAACTTTATAGCAAATCAAGAAAAGATGTAAAAGCACTTTCAAGATGTTAATTTGACGTCGCCTTTAGCTCTCTTTCAAACCCAGTTGAACTGTCGTTGCCTGATTCAATAAGCCATTGAATTTTTGTGTTTTCTCTTATTCGCGCGCACACGTGCGAACATCCTTTGTCTTTCAAATTGGATATTAGTTTCGTCCTCATTGCCTTATAATGTGTTTTGTATTTGGTGAAGATGAGCCTGGTAAACAGGTTAAGAGCGCGATTAGGTTGAAGAACACTAGCAGGTCTCATGTCGCATTTAAGGTATTCGTTTCTTCTCTATGCTTCTCTCTTTTGACTTTTTTTTTTTCACGATGCATCTCAACGTGGAGAAGCCATTATCATGGATTATAAACTGTCTTATAGGTTTATTAGGAGAGTTTATTAGGCAATTCGGAGGAGTCAGGGTTTAATTTATTATTGGCCCGACCATAATGCTTAAGTTCCATTAGAGTCTGATACATCATACAACTCTGTTTTTCGTTTTTATAGTTAATTTTTTTTTTAAAATCTTTTCTCTGTGTTGGCAATAATTTAAGCGAATGGTCTAATGAATTTGTTTCTCTTGCTTCAGTTTCAAACTACGGCACCAAAGAGTTGTTATATGCGTCCTCCTGGTGGTATCCTTGCTCCTGGAGAAAGTATTATTGCAACTGGTATTGCTCTTGTGCTTAGTTTGTTCCAATTTCACTTTGTTGTGGGAATCTCGGGTTTGACTCTGATTGTTAATACGTACTGGAATTGTTTAGCATTTATTATCTCTCTGAACTTTCTCTCTCATCTGAGCGGACAGTCTTCAAGTTTGTGGAGCATACTGATAACACTGAAAAACAACTGGACCAGAAGAGTAAGATTAAGTTCAAGATCATGAGTCTGAAGGTGAAAGGGCCAATGGAGTATGTACCTGAGCTGGTATGTTATATGCCCTCTGGTTTCAATAATGCCAGTTTATGTATGCTATTTTTTGGGCTTGATACTCGTTTACTTTTGATAGATGATATACAGAAGAAAATGATGAAACAAAAAAGCAAACTATGTGTATTTGGGTTGGTTGAAAATTCAGTAGTCCTAAATTTTTGGTGTCTGGTGGACTATAATCAGCTTATTCAGATTTTCTGTTTTTAAGATAATAGAGATGAATTTGAAATTTATAACAACTTTCTCATGTTGGTCTTTCATTCCCAACCTCCCCCCCCCCCCAAAAAAAAAGCAAGAGAAAATTTAATGACTCAAGTCATTGCGGTGGGATTTTGACTAATCGTTATTGGCGCATTGGGGGGTCTGGAGCTTGAAATTGTTTTATCATTGCATTTAATAATTCATATCACTCTGAAATTGTTTCCAATCCATCTGATAATTCTAATGTGTTGTATTCGGATGAATAATTTGGGAAAAATGTGGAGGAAGTTATATGGGCACCTTTGTAGTTCCCCCTCCTTTGGAATGTCTATCCTACAACAACAGGGAATATGCTTATATATGTTACTTAAGCGGGATAAAGTACACTTAGAAGTTCACATCTGCAGAAGCAATACACCTTTTGATATCGGTTTCTGCAAAAATTTGCAGTTAAAGCTTTCACTCTTATGAAATGAACATCAAGAAAAGAATTGGATCGTGGGGTGCTGGCATTGTCTTCCAAGAACCAACTGACAAGAAAATATGAATGTTGCATGATTTCAGAACAGTGATCAGAACTTGTGTAACTTAGTAACTTAAAATATTAGTTCAGTCTGCTACTGGTAAAATGAGGAAAGAGAAAAAAAATAGCTAATGATGAGAAGAAATAGAGCTATATGATCAGGATGGTGATTAAGGTTTGCTTCTGCTGTTTTGATGGTTCATCACAAGTCCATTGACACTACTACGAACACATTTCTCTAATATATTATTCTATTTTTTAGTTTGACCCTCTGTGGTACCTCCTTTGTGCACTGGTTTTAGAACCACTAGTTTTTTTTTTTTGTGAACCACTAGGTAGTTTGACTATTGGCATTTGACCTTTCTCATACCGTTTGATGAAGTAGGTATCAGATAACAGCTCATCCAATTTAAGCAGCAGGATTTAACCTACCAACAAAATAATGGGATAGAAGTTCATCCAATTTAAACAGAAGGATTTAACAGCCAAGATAAAAAAACAGAAGGATTTAACCTATTTATCTTGTCCCCAGACACTATATATGTTTTTGTTTCTGGCTCTCTTCAGTAAATTGCTGGTGCTTGCCTAATATCTGTGAACTTCTTCTCATGCAGTTTGATGAACAAAAGGAGCAAGTAACAGTTGAGCGAATTCTGCGCGTTGTATTTCTGGACATGGAGCGTCCTAGTTCTGTAAGTTGAAGTTAGTTTCGTTTAGTAACTGAGTATCTCTTGTGAACAAGTTCCATATTGACGTTCTCCCACTGTGCTTGCCCCTACTTCCTAGGCTTTGGATAAACTGAAGCGTCAATTAGCTGAAGCTGAGGCTGCACTTGAATCGCGCAAGAAACCTCCTGTAGACACAGGTCCTCGGGTTGTGGGTGAAGGACTTGTAATAGATGAATGGGTACGTTTTTCATGCCTGTTCTGACATGAATGCTCAATATTTTGAATTTCCACTTCTTCAATTCCTTGTTTTATCCCTGTTAACCTTGTCTATTGCAGAAAGAGCGAAGGGAGAAATACCTGGCTCGACAACAGGTTGAGGCAATAGACTCGGTGTAGTGTGTGATTTGCTCCTGACGTAGATCACTTTTGCTTGGAGAGGAATGTTGTCTCGTTGTACAGCTTCACCCTTCATTCATGAGGTATCTCACTATGCATCTGTTGTGGGATGGTGGGAGGGAGGATGAGCTCGCAAGACAAATGTTCATGGAGAGAAAAGTGGCACCTTATGTGACAAATGTACTTGAGCTGAGCAGAACCGAGGCTAAAGATACCTGATTCAGGAGTGAGTCTTTTAGTTGTAGACAGTGGTTTTTTTTTTTAATTTGAATGAAACTGAATGCGCAAAAGGAAAGAAGGAATGCGTGTAGGTCTTTCTGGCTAGGGTGCCCAATTTGTTTCAGGCTGTAGTCTTGGATCGGTTTAATCGGTATTTTATTGCTGATTCCTTGGAATGTAATTTAGAATATTCTGCATTTTCTTGGCCATCTTGATGTATGCACTTGAGATGAAGTTGATATTTATTGCCCTGGCAAGCGCATTAGCTTCCCATTTGATAAGGACAAGGCCGGCCTCTCTTCTCTCCTGTAAGGGGTTGCTACGTTTTGCCCGTAGCTTTTAATGATGTTGGGAACAACTCATCCTGCTGCCTTTAAGGCCACTTTTTTTTCGTACCGTCCTTTTTTCTTTTCCTCAAGAAAAGGAAAACAAATTTTGGAGTGGGCAACGGATACGGATGATTTGAGTCAAAGATCTGTTTTTGTGTGTGCCAAGTTTGTCCATTGAGCAAGTGATCGTTCCAATTTGGGTAATCTTGGTCCATGTACGGCATTGACCTTCTGCACCGTTATCTCCACTTCCACGTGATTTTCCTTCTAAAGTCCAAAATAAAGATTGCCTATCAAGGCTACTATTATTGTCCTCAGACCTGGGAGCTCAGTTTGACGAGGATCATGTCATCAAATTGAAATTGCAGGCTCTTACGTGGGCATAGGCTTTTGTTCTGTCTTCTAAAATGTATGCCGATGCTAGTAGGGCCGAAAGCTCCTCTTGTTGAGAAGCTTTGCGAAGGACTACATGACGGCTTCCATAAACACCCTCTGTAAAAGAAAATTGTTTGATCTCTACAACAATATGCGCATTCGGGTTTTGTATAAAATAAGGATGTACCCGTCAGTCTTGACGACTGAAGCACGAGTACTTCCATACATAAGACGGGTGAAGCAAAGAAGAGTTTACAACGACGCCCAAGAAATATAGAGTACAGCAACCAAAGTTGCTCACTCACACCACTCCTCAAATGGAATGCAATATACAAAGAAGAATTAGTTAATAATGCAATTCTCTCTCTCTCTCCATCTCCCGGATGTAAAGTCCAGGCAGTATTTAGAAACAAAATCACCAAATACAATTGAGACAATAAAAGAAACAAATAAAAGGGAAAGAAACCAATGTCCTAAAATAGAACTCCTCCTGTACATAATGGCCTAAACTCCTGCGGTTGAAAATGTTTATAGCAGAGAACAGACGAAGCTATTGCGGTCTCATATATCAGCAGGCAACCGGAAGTTCTGCGAACCAAAAATTTGATGAGAGCTGTTTTGAACAAAGACTGTGACCCCACATTTGCTGCCGTTGAATCCTTCCCACAGGGAGAAATTAATAGTTCCTGTAATGGTCTTCTTGGCAGATACGTCTTTGACAGTGCAGAGCTTTTCAAGTTTTCTCACAACATAGTCACTGGATAGAACTCGCCCTTTGTTCGCTCCGTTAGGGCAGTCTGTCACCAACCCGCTTTCATACAATGCCACCATGACATTGGCACCATTGTTGTCTACCTTTGTCCTCAGAGCCCCCGATAGAGAGACTTGCAAGGAGTCCGGTGTGGGCCTTTGGAAGTTTGCCTGCTCAAATCAAATTTTGCATGGCGGTCAAAGTTTCATACTGGTAAAAGATGACCAAAGAGATATCCTAATTCAATTCTCTGGTAAACGCTTAATTTGTTCACACGACCCTAGCAAGCGCAAGCTTCTAAGCAGTATTTCTGTTATTTTTTTCAACCATGGGTTTGTTTCTCTACAGGGAAAATGTCTTTATTAGATAATCTAATCTTTTTTTCTTAGCAATTTAGATAATCTAATCACCCTGTAAAAAGTGCTCAGAAATGTCCTAATTTATCAATCCACCTTTTTCAAATTACTAATTACTACTAAATCAATATTTCTAAATTCACAAAAAGATTAATAATAAGAACAAAAAGCTCAAAGAGCAATTCTAACCTGGAACGTGGGAGCAGGGCATCTGGGTGCGGCCTTAATCGCGGCCAGCAGAGCATTCTCATCGTTGCCAACACACTGGGCCGTACCCTGTACCACCAGCTGGGGTGTGAACATGGTATCCAGGTTGAGGGCCTCAACGTAGGCCTTTTGCCTGACGGTCCATTGGCTGGACCCAAACGGGTCCTTCCAGCCCGTGTAGTCCCAGTAGTCCACGTGGAAGCCCAGCACAACCACGGGCGGCAGATCCGGTCCATTAAAGTCCCCCCTCCCTAGCCTCGACACCACCAGTTCAGCCTCGGGCGACGTGGCGCAGCCCTGCGACGAGAACAGCTCCACCATAACCGGCCCGGCGCGACTCTGCTCCTCCGTCGACACGTCAGCTGTCACTCGGTTCCGCTCCACGGACGACCTCTTCGACGCACCTCCTTTGCCTCCGAAGCAGGCGAATAAACGAGGCGCCATTGCCTGTCGTCTCGTCGGCGCGGGGGGTGGTCAGAAAGATCCCAAGAAGGAAAGGAGCGAGAACCGAAGGCTATACAAGAGAAGGTGTAACGTATATCAGAGAGAGAAATGTGAACAAGTATGACGAAGACGATGCGTAAAGCCGGGGGGAATATTAGATAGGATGATAGCCAGGTGGGGTGGTGGGGAGAGAAAGGTGGCTAAGAAGCTGCTGGGAAGGTTATAAGTGAAGAGGTTTTTTATATTTGTTTCTTATTTCGGTATTTGGTTAAGTGTTTCGGGGAGGGGAAGTACGGGGGATTGGGGACTAGAGGGAAGGAACCAGGAAAGGTGGTGGGGCTTGGTTGGGTGTGTTTGGGTAGCCGACACGATTCTGTCGGTGCCACGTCGTTTTTCAGTGGTGGGTTGGATGTCAGGGAGGGTCACCGACTCACCAACACCAAAAAATCACTGTCGCCACTCGCCACCACATTTTGCGTGGAGGAGAGGTGGTGGGTTTGACAAGGAATCTTAACTTTAAAAGGCATTACAAATAATAATTAGCTTTAAAAAAACATTTATTATTTAAGATAGGCATTAAGTTCAAAGTGGTAGGCTGTCGGTACAACCTCTCTTGCCACTCCATGTGCAAAAGAAAGATCTATACGGTAGATTTGATGCCCCAAAGTTAGGCTAATTTTAGATCTTTGATGCACCAAAGATTTATACGGTGGATTTGTTGTACCAATTTTTATTTGTTTGTTTCTTTTCCATATATTACTTTGAATCTCTTTGAAAATAATAATAAGTAATTTTAAGAAATATAATTAAATATTTTCTAGTAGATGATTAGTCTTAGAAGCTATATTTTGGTTGTCTGGCCTGGCCGGTAAATAGACTATAGGGTGATCTTGAAGAAGGCATCAAGATATATGTTGTTGTCTAAAGAAAATACGGACTTTAAAATGACTAGTTAAGGTTATTTTGAAGTTTTTTAAATTATTATAAAAACAGTTCAACTTAGCAAGATCTCAATGTAAGACTTGTTTATCTCACATTCTTTCTCTTCTTTCAAATCCAAGTAAAATTTGGGATATCATATGATCTAGAGAGGCCCTGATAGCAAAAAAAAAAACACAAAATTTACTTTCAAAAGCATGGCAAACGTTTCCGCTTAGGGGGTGGGGGGGACTTGAATTGTTGTCTCCCCCCCCCCCCATATGGAATTCTATATAGTGTGAGAAGTTCATGTCGACCGACCACTAAGTTGATACGCGATCCTTTAGACAACTACATCTGAACCAAATAATCAAGTATTGGATCTTTTGCTGATTCAGGCGATCTTGACAGCTTTGTTTGTTAATCGGGGGCATTGCAGGCCGGAGCTCTCTCACATCAGTGGGCGGCCACGTTGTGCTGCAAATATTTACTGGCCGGAAAAATAAAATTTTATCAAGGGCCTAGCTGGATGTATTGCCAAGAAATTCTAAATTAATCTGGCTGATCGAGTCTAGGCATAAGTTAATTATTCGATTTATTTATAATAACAGAAGAAGAGCTAAATTACTAAATATATGCAATTGGCACGAAAAATATTTAAGTCACAAATCTGAAAATATAATGTTTATTTATTTTTCAAGACACATATATACTATATATATATATATACAGTAAGAGTACTGATCAAATATATAATAACGTAACCAAAAATTTCAGGAAAATTTGCACCTTATATAAGCTCAAAAATAAGGTTTTTTTTTGTCGTATACACGGGTGTAAATATATATATATATATACACACACAAATAAAACATTAGAAAACATAGGGTATGTTTGAGGTTGAAAATTTTGGGTATTGGGGTTTGAGAAATATTATAAAGTAAAGAAATGTTATGAGAGTTGGTGAAAAAGTGAGGAGAGAGAAGATTTTTAATAAATATTATAATAATAAAAAATTATATGATGAATTTTTTAATAATAAATTAGGCAGGGAAAACTACCGGTGCATGCCATTGCCAGCTGTTTCACTTTGAAAAGCACGAACTCATCGTGTGGTATTACAGAAATCTGGAATTATGGATGGAGCAAGTAAGGCCATTAGTCTCAACTTCAAGCGAAATAGACTACAACAGAACTTGACAAAATATTACCATCCAAGCTTATCTTGCCCGCGGGACACATATGGCAAAGTCTTACCCATAAGCCAGAGAGGACGAACCATGTACGCCTCCATGCAAAGATATAAAGTAGGACCAGAACATCGGGGTAATTAATTTTCAGGCAATTAATATTAATAATATTAATATTGTCTCTAGAAAATCCTTCTCTTGTACCTTGACGACTCGGTGAGCTGCTGACCATAATGGTGGCAAGCTGATCCAGTGGACTCATCATGAGCAGATGGGCTAGCTAGCTATTTGGCATAATTCCACAGTGGATGACAACAAACGGGGGATCAAAATATTAACCTGGCTGGCCCTTTTGGTTTTTGGTGAGTATATACGTGGCCGACCCACTATCACCAGCCACTTTATTCCAAAGTAGTCTGTATAATATAATCTCCACCACTCCCATCTTACCCTCATCCACAAACTACGTACTCAGTACTCTCAGAACTTTAATTGCTTGTTTTGCTTTGCTTCTTCCGCTTACTGGCTATCACCCCCGCGACCTCTAACGTGTTGAAGATCATACTAACTAGGTCTACCCTGTAATAGCCATGCTAGAAGGAAAAGCAGTTGTTGGAGAGACGGATATGCTCCAAACCATGCAGCAAGATGCCCTTGATCTAGCAGCAAAAGCGCTCGACTTTTTCGATGTTACGGAGCCCACTGAGATTGCCCGCTTCATAAAAAAGGTAGGTATGGTGACAATTTCAAGGCATGAATACGTTAATGTAAGAAATGAGGTTTGCACTCAAAATTAACCTAGTCAAAATTTTAAATGGCGTGTAATTACAAAGGCTTTGTGATTGCCTGAAAATTGCCATATGCATCCTATAGCCTCAGCAATAGCGTGAATGAGTCGATTCAAATCTGGCTGAACCACTGGTGGAACTTCCCAAAATGTCCATGCAATTACTGTTCAAGTGAAACTCTGGAACGATTGGCCTTCTGGATTATTGATTTCGTTTGTAGTATTGCAGGAATTTGATACGGCATATGGACCTGGGTGGCAATGTATTGTAGGGACAGATTTTGGTTCGTTTGTGACTCATTGTTCCGGCTGTTTCATCTATTTTCGCATAGGCAGCCTTGCGATTCTGCTTTTCAGGGGCTCTGCGGGTCAGGAAGCTGAGACCAACCACTTTGCAGCTTTAGAGGCAGTGGAAGCATGATATTTTCTTCTCCATTACTTCTCTTTCTGTATCCTGTCTTAGATATGTACTGGACAAAGAAAGATATGTTAAAAGGCCGAAGTTCTACTAATTTCAAGTTCCATTTTTTTTTTTTCTGACTTGGAGGCTCGTTCTCAGCGTAAACTGCCAGAGAGAGTCGAAGCTAGCGTAGCCCATAGTACTCCTACTTCCATAGTACCCCTAGCAATGACCAAAGTCATGCATTTTAGGCTTAAATGCACTCAATGTTTGTTTGTGTGGTATACGCAAGTTGCAGATATGTCCTTGTGGTAACATACATAGTTTTAATATATATATATATATATATATATATATATATATATAGAGAGAGAGAGAGAGAGAGAGAGAGAGACTTAATTTGAAAATGTTCTCGGACGTTTCTTTTTCTCCTTTGAACCAGAAGTTCCAGTTAAAAGAGCAGACGACACGCATAAAAGAAACGGAGTTCCTATTAAAACAGACATGCATCGAGTGAAAATGCAGGATGTGTTTTACCTTCGAAGTCAGATATCATGATGTCCACACGACATATATATATATATATATATATATATATACGTGATTTACGTGTGACGCGGCCGTCAATTCAGCAAAGGATCAAGTTTTTATATCTAGTACGTACTGATCAACTTCACTTTTTTCTTTGTTTTCTTTTGTGACTTTAGAAGGCATTAGACATGGGGTTGAAAAACCTCTTGATCAAAAGCTAAACAAAATATAAATCCCAAATCTGAAGTGACTCTCATGCATGATCATCACATATTCCCATTACGTACCCTTTGTCAGGGAGGAGGAGATTGAAAGAGAAGGGTACGGGGGGAATAGCAGGGCATAGTTTGCTGCTCAGTGATCTAGATGATCTACGTCGTTTTTAGAGGATTCAGTACTGGAAAATTAATCCAATGGGAAATAGAGAGGACTACTTGCTTGTTACTGAATACTGACTGCCAGCTAATAGATAGAGGGAGCTAACTTTGAACAAAAGGTAAGGTCAATGGGATTTAAATTTCACCCGGTATATATTATGATGGTCTGAACGCTGCTGCCTGAGTACAAATGGCGGGAACGTCAGATGGATGTTTTGCCTAGCTAGCTGTTTGCCAATTCGAGTATCAATCAAGTAAACCTGCAGATATAACAAGCCTACTCTCACCTACTTCATTAAGAAATCGCGACTGCAGATTTGGGACTAAGTGTCAAGAATTAGCTTTAAGCTGGTGCATAAAACATACATAATTGAAATGAAGTCATGATCACCTGGGTTAAATGAAACTTGCCGTGTTTTCCCTAAGAACACAACCACATGAATTGTAAAGGCTTCCACAAAGATTGTGCCCTAGTACTATTTATTGTCTCATGCATAGATCCTCCCAATTCTTTTTTTTTTCTGCGGATTATATATGGACATCCCCTATTGTAACTGCCAAATAAGTACTTTAATTTAGGAACCAATTAATACCGCATGTTTCGAATTTTCCCGTGGAATAAACGATTGCACGCCTTCCAAGCAATGAACGAACATAACGCAAATTTGTGCCAAGCAAAGTCAATCATAAACGGCCCATACAGCTATAGAGTTCTTTTTAATAGTTGAAAAAATCATCTTGATCGGGCTTTGGTGAAGTTAACAACGCAGTATAAAGCCGGAGCTTGTCTTCCCCCAGTGAAGAAGACCGAGACATAGGCCTCCTTGGTCTAATGAATGACAAAGAAGTTAGCGTCAACCGGTGCTTATACCTCCTCCAGGCCAATTGAATCGCCACGGCTGCCCAAGTTCTCCATCCAGGTGAGTAATATCTGGCGCTTCTCTTAACCTTCTCATTCACAAATGTGTAACGAAAGTGTTGCGTAACATACTTCACGTCCTCTGCTTCTAGGCCAAATGCTTCAGTGGTTTCAATAGTTACTAGCGTTGAAGAAGATGGCGGTAGCCGTTCGATAAAGGGTCGTCTGAGGCACCATGAAAGAAGCTCATCCCCGCTGAAGTTCCCAGGCCCTAACATGCAGCAACTTTTAACACCATCCCGAAGAACTTGGCTGCTTTGAAGGTGACCCCTTACTATGAACAGCATTCTTTGAACTGGGTCCCCTTCTCTGGTTATCTGCATAACACTCAGTAAGAGTTAAGGGTGCTTGGTGATCAAGTAGGATAACTCTAATAAAAATTGACTCCAGTTCTTCCCTTAATAATGATCCTTTTTGAATTCATACCGCAATTCAAGTATTGGCAATTTCGTGGATTGGAACTTACTGTTTCTCCCTTGGTGAAAATTAGAGACTTGACACGGTCGCAAATGTTCTCTAGGACCAGATCATCCATGTGCTGGAACAGTGGCACCTGAAACAGATTCCATGAATTTAGCACATGCGACCGTTAATTCTTTTTTTTTTTGGCTTTTTTTAGGACCTTCTTCAATGGCCTTAATTATCAATGATTTTGCTAAGTTCTTAATTTTTTGTTTTTGCCATATTTGGCCCACCCCAAACTGGTCCACTAGGACGTCAAGAAAACAAAGCTGAAACAATACAACTCGGCTTGGCCTGGTTACTAAGGGTGATTCTTATGGCAGGCTTAATTTGATCGCGACATCTTCCGCCCATATTCCTTCTCCCCCTTGGATCGCGTTTTTAGTTTTCGGGATCAAATTATTTGCCAGAAATTCCATCCTCCAAATCTGGCCCTCCCACAATTTATTTTTTCTTTAATTTTCAGAATATTGGTACCAAAAATAACCAGGACCAAGATTTAAGGAGGGTCAAATACATGCAGAGTGTTAAAAATATTGGGGTAAGATATTTGCACTAGGGATACTTCCTACAACGTTGTTGGCAATGGTCTGCTAGGCCAGGTTGTGCGAAATGGAATTGCCGACAGTCCACTATGAGACCTACTGAAGGGTTAATTAATGAATGGGAGCTGTCGATGTGGTCTACGTACCTGTCTAACCAAGTCCAAGCAGAGATGGTACTTGATGTCTCTCCTAAGGCCCTCAGGGAGGTTACTTATCATCTCGCATTCATCAACTCCGCGCATTGCAGCCCATCGCTGCCTCTCATAGTTGCGCACTCGCTGCCTGAAACCCTGAGGCAATCGCCTTTTCTTCATCCACCACTCTATATTCCTCATTTTCAACTGCATTGCTTGTTTCTTTGACGTCGTTGCGTGCAAGAACACCTGCATGAGTAACAGAAAGACTGACAGCATTTGTCACCAAGAAAATAAAAAAGGGAAAATATTGTTAAGAATATGTAAAATGAACCCACTTGCTAGCAATCATCATCCTATGCCTGTGCCCTATCGGGCAAAAAGTGAATATTTCGTGTTTTACTGATAAACAATCATCTGTACCCCCAATATATATGAGTCTCAAATTACTGTATAAAATGAAGATGATGATTTTGATTTTCAGTCAAATATCAAGTTAAATGTGTGGTTAGCTACCCAGGGCGATAACTCAATATAATTGAAAGGACAGATTAACTTCCACCCATGGATAAACAGATCGGGGTAAATTTGAATCGTATTGCCCGCGGCTTGGGGTAAGTTCTCCACTTAAATGATACTGTGAGGTCGGTTCAAGTGTCTGGAATTTGCTGTTGTGCTCCCAATCTAGTTACTATATTTTTCAACTAGGCTAGATCCATCCATCCAAACTTGGTGTGTAAGTGCTAGGGGCAATAAATTTCTCTTCAAAATTTTCACTTCTTTTTCAAAAAATCCAATAAACTCCAGTCTACCTCAATTTTTACAAACCACACCACACTTTTCCAAAAATTTCTAAATGGAAACATGACCTTGTCTTCCCCTAATGAGAACTGCCTGCGGATTCTGCTTGTATTCCTTCTTATATTCTGTATTGCGACTCTCGTTCTGATTTGATTTAGTTTTTAATGGAAATGTTGGTTTATTGAGAAAAAAATATCCTGAGTTAATTTCCACGAAGCAAGGAAGCAACATATATGCCTCCTTGCTGCTCTCCATCTCGCTTTTTTTAGCTTCTCCACCTCATGCATTTTTCCTCATTCACTTTCATTTTCTTTTTTCCTTAAAATTAAATTCTCTGGCTAGGGACAGGTAAAAAAACTTATCTTGAGGTGTCAGCAATATCTTTTTAAAGCTGAATGTATTTTTTAAAGGAAGATTGGTGAAAATAACAACAATTTAATAATTTTTTGTAATTTTTCAAATCTTTTTTTTTACCAAGTAGAATGTTAATTTTCTAAGGGCTTTTATTGTTCAGATTTAGAGAACAATCAACCCATGAACGGATTCAGTCCTTAGCTTAATAAACAGTATTCATTCAACCAATACATTAATGAGTGAAATCAACGGTCCAAATCGAGTTATAGCGAAAAAAGTATTTATGTGCTAATTCTCTATAGAACAACTGATTCTAGTGCTAACCCACAGGCTGACTTGCAGCTTATGTAGATATCTCTCAGAGGTCAGTGCAACCCATAGGCATGACTTGCCTCAATTGTCGTTTTAGGCATTTATATGCATTGTATGGTTTGGTATAGGAAAGTGTTGGAGTTCCCCACTCCCATCTCTCGTACTGTTTATTCCAGATTAACCAAACCTCATCTTGCCAACAATATATATTCAGTACTTGCTCGCCTAAGAATTACACAAGAGAAACATTACTGTGTGGTTAAATTCTGGGGTTACCTTTATATTTCCAATCAACATGGTGACCAACAGGAGTCCACTGGTAAGGACAATGATATTGAAAACCACTTCTAGCCATTCTGTTGTGCTCTCTAAATTCCCAAAGGTGCTGCTCATGATCAACATAATGAATATTGACGAGAAATATCAATGGTTGATAAAGTTAAAAATATAATAAACATATTCGGAAAAGAAATTTTTTGCACATGGGAAAAAGCCATAAAAATAGAGAGATGATTTGAGAGAGAAAACCAGGCGACCTGCATAAGCCAAATCTTTAGTCACATAATTTATATTGCCACTACATCAGTCATCAAGAACTGTTTGAAATAATTGTTTATGCACGCTTGACTATATGTCATCAGCCTGGTATCCAATGAAATTATTAAGCTCCATCCTTTTCTACCCACCAAATCATGATTGAAAAGACTTAAAAATAATTCAGCCGTTTGGAAGTACTTACTGTTGAATAATATTAGAGCGAAAAAGGAAGAGGCGGAAAAAAAAACAGTACCTTAGCGTCATTAGGCCCCAAAAGATGGGAAAAAGAATCTTTTCCAAGCGACTATCGTTTGTGACAATCTGAACTGTCCATTTATAAGCTCCATACTCATAGTTTTCGGAGCTTTCTAAGCATCTAGACCTTGCTGCTTTGTTTTCTGCCCATGCCAATCTAGCACCATCTCTCACCATACTTGTTGTCCCGTAGTATATAGGTTCTTCGCAAGATAGCATTCTTAAACCACAAGTATTTGCTGCTGTGCATTGTTCTTTCAGGCACTTCGTAGCTCTTTGTATTCCTAGTAAGTACCAACATGCTCCCGCTGCCTGATACATATGTTAATGAAAAAGACAGTACTGATATATGATCTCAAGAATTTGAGCTTGGGGGGTAATTTTCGTAAATAAATGACTAGATCTTGCAATGTGTTTGAAAGTGTTATAAGGAGCTGATACTCCAAAAACTACACTGTTTTGGCCCCAAATCCATTCCTTTCTATTTTGAGACAAATGAATCATGAAGTTGAGTCTGAAAAATCCACTCTATGAATATATTTCTGAAGTACCAGAGGTTTGGTCGATAATTGCGTCCCTGATCAGGTTCTTTCCAAATTGATGCTAATGAACTGTATTCATGACACACATACATATACACGCGAACAATCTTTTTCCTCGAGGCAAGACATGAACAGTATACGAAAACACGATGTTTTCTACTTACTGAGGCCTTTAATCTCTAGTGCCGATTTTCACGTTTCACCATTAAGAGTCCAAGATCGAGTAAACATGCATGCGAATTTTTGAAATAAAGCTGTGTGTACGTGAATAAACATTGATAAGTCCTTTTGGGCTCAAGGTTCTCATCATGTTCATGAGGCTTTTTATTTTTTTTACCCCTTGAGAGAATTTTCTCACTTCTTCTGCGAGACTTCCTCCCCTCTCTGTTTTTGGCTACTCTTTCTTTTTAACTTTTGATTCCCTATGGTAAGACTCGAACTTTAGGAGAAGTGTAATCATCCTTTAAATTAAAGAAACGAATATACAGTACTACTTTGGATATAAGATGAGGTTAGCTTTTAACTTGAGTTGGCCACTCGTCAGTCTTTCACTTTTACTGTTCTTCTTTGAATATACTGTTCGATCTGTACGTACCGATCTTCCTTAATCTTTTTGTCTGCTAGCACTTTATTTTAGCTAATTCTCCTTAAAGTCTAAAGGCCAAAGGAATTTCAACTTTTTTCACAATTTTTGGGTAGGCAAAAGGATCAGAACTTTCACAAAAAGCAGGATAATGAAAAGGAAAAGGTAAACTTACATGCGAGGCTACAAAATATGCAATCAAGTTGAGGGCTATTCCCCACCAAACTGTTCCAAAGATATAGCCAGAGAGATTTTGCATGCGACGCAAGAGGCAGACAGAATGGTAGATCTTTGGTAGGTATTGGAAGAGAAATATGACTAAGAACACTGTCATCACAACGGTTGCTTGTCCTCTTTCCAGAAGAGAGGGAAGAGCTACCCATAAAACGACCTGCAATATGTTCATTTTTTGTCAGTAGTATAAAAGGCATAAGCATGATCAAGAAAAACCAAATTATCTATTGAAACTAGTTCCAGTTTTAATATGATGTTATTTTCTATAACACCATTATTAGCCGACTACTATTTTTAGGCAGCTCTGTTTTGCTGTCATTTTGGAACTCTGTTTTCATTTAAGTCAGTTAGTTTCAAGTAGTAATTTATATGTGGTCTTGGCTCAATGTATTCGATAGAACATAATAGCATCATTCAAACTCAGTTTTGTTTGAGGTTCTCAAATCTCTTTTGGCTTTCTCTTTTCCTTTCCTCTTCCAATCCAACAGTTAGTATCGGAGCAAGTTTCGGTATTCTTGGGCTTGATGGCTGCTACTAGTTCGTCTACAACTCTTCCCATTTTTGTTGGGGAGAACTATGACTATTGGAGCATAAAAATGAAAACTCTTTTTCTCTCTCTTGATCTCTGGGATGTTGTCGAAAATGGAGTTCTTTCACCTGCTGATAGCACGGCTGGAGGCACTTCTTATTCAACCCAAATCAAGGCTGATAGACAAAGAGATGCCAAGGCTTTGTTCACCTTGCAGCAGGCTGTGAGTGAGTCCATCTTTCCAAGGCTGATGAGGGCTACTTCTTCTAAACAAGCTTGGGAGATCCTACAGCAAGAATTTCAAGGTTATAGCAAAGTCAAAACTATTAAGCTTCAAGGGCTGAGAAGAGAACTTGAAAATCTCAGAATGAAAGAATCTGAGAATGTCAAAGAGTATTGTTCTAGACTCATTGAAGTTGTAAACCAGATGAGAGCTTATGGGGAGAATATGACAGATGAAAGGATTGTTCAAAAAATCCTGATTAGTTTGACTGAAAAATATGACCACATGGTGGCTGCCATTGAAGAATCCAGAGATCTCTCTTCTTTATCTGTAACCGAGTTGATGGGCTCTCTTCATGCTCATGAACAACGAATTAACAGAAGAAATGAAGTTTCTTTGGAGAGTGCTTTCCAATCCAAAGTAAACTTGAAGAATCAGAAGCAAAAGGACTCAAAGAAGAAGTTCAAAGGCACAACAAAAGGAGGAGAACATTCTCAAAAGAAAAAGGGAGAATTTCCACCTTGTAGTGTCTGCAAGAAGAATAATCATCTGGAGAAAGATTGCTATCACCGTGGCAAGCCTCAATGCTCAAATTGCAAAAAGTTTGGGCATGAAGAAAAAGATTGTCAGTTCAAGAATAAGAATCAACAAGTAAATTTCACCGAGGACAAGGAAGAACAATTGTTCTTTGCTTGTCATGTTGCAGCTGAACAAAGAAAAGAATGGTTTCTTGATAGCGGGTGCAACAACCACATGACACCAGATATCAGTTTGTTCTCTCACATTGATAGATCTGTAAATGTAAAAGTCAAGCTTGGAAATGGAGACTTGGTGGAGGCAAATGGAAAAGGCACAATTGCTATGGAGACCAAGAGAGGGACCAGATTCATTAAGGATGTTCTTCATGTTCCCAGCCTTGATCAAAGTCTACTAAGTGTAGGACAAATGATGCAAAATGGCTATTCACTTCATTTTGAGGGAGAGCTATGTATCATTTGTGACTTGAAGAACAAAAATCAAGTGGTGGGTGAAGTTAGAATGAGAAATGGGAGGAATTTTCCCATCTGCTGGCAATATCCAAGAGCCATGATGGCCAGGTCTGATGAGACAGCTTTATGGCATCAAAGGTTTGGTCATTATAACCTAAATGCTTTAAGGTTGTTAAATCAGAAGAATATGATTCGTGATCTTCCTTTGTTAGAGCAAGACATGTCCATTTGCGAAGGTTGTATGATGGGGAAACAACATAGGCAACCCTTTCCTACGGAAGAAGCTTGGAGAGCAAAATCAGTCCTTGAATTAATACACACTGATTTGTGTGGCCCCATGAGGACACCCTCTCAAAGTCAAAACAGGTACTTTTTACTGTTTATAGATGATTTTTCAAGAATGACTTGGGTATATTTTCTCAAGGAAAAATCAGAAGTTTTTGGTGTCTTTAAAACTTTTAAGTTGCTAGTTGAGACTCAAACTGGCAGCAAGATCAAAACCTTGAGAAGTGATAGGGGAACCGAGTTCAACTCAAGGCAATTTGATCAATTTTGCCAAGAAGAGGGGCTGAAACACCAGCTGACAGTAGCCTATACTCCTCAGCAAAATGGAGTTTCGGAGAGGAAAAATAGGACTGTCATGGAGATGGCTAGATCCATGTTAATGGCAAAAGGGCTTCCCAAGAAATTTTGGGCTGAGGCTGTTAACACAGCCGTCTATATCCTAAATAGGTGTCCTACAAAGGCAGTGAAAGAAATGACTCCAATTGAAGCTTGGAGTGGACACAAGCCAACTGCTAATCATTTCAAAGTTTTCGGGTGCATATGTTATATCCATGTCCCTGGTCAAAAGAGACATAAGCTTGAAGAAAAGTCAGAAAAAGGCATTTTTCTTGTATATAGTTCTCAGTCCAAGGGGTTCCGGGTCTTTAATCTCAAGTCTCAGCAGCTGGTTACAAGTAGGGATGTTCAATTTGATGAGCATTCAACTTGGAAATGGGAAGAAGACCAAGAATCAGATCTGCCACTACATGTTCCAGTCCCTGAGCAAGTTGAGGAGAGGCTGGAAATTCCAGTTCAAGGGTTTCAGCCATCAACACCATCTTCAGCTTCATCAAATGACAGCAACTCAGGCGGTTCAGCACCTTCATCACCTGAGTCTCTTCCAAGAAGATTCAGACCTCTCAATGAAATCTATGAATCTTGCAACTTCACATCCATGGAGCCTGAAAATTTTGCAGCAGCTTCAAAGGATCAAGTGTGGATGGATGCAATGAAGGAGGAGATTAGAATGATTGAAAAAAACAACACATGGGAGCTGGTTTCACGTCCTGGCAGCAAGGATGTTATTGGAGTTAAGTGGATTTTCAAAAGAAAACTTAACCCAGATGGATCTTTAAAGAAGTGCAAAGCAAGACTTGTTGCTAAAGGCTATTCACAACAACCTGGAATTGATTATACTGAAACTTATGCACCAGTTGCTCGGTTGGACACAATAAGAACCATAGTTGCTCTTGCAGCCCAAAGAAGTTGGAAGATCTCTCAACTTGATGTCAAGTCAGCATTCCTAAATGGTGTACTTGAAGAAGAAGTTTACGTTGAGCAACCTGAGGGTTTCAAGAAGGAAGAAGGCAAGGTTCTTCGGCTTAAAAAGGCACTCTATGGGCTCAAACAAGCACCCCGAGCATGGTACATCAAAATTGATGGTTACTTTTGTGATCAAGGTTTCAAGAGAAGTATTAGTGAACCTACCCTTTATGTTCAGCTTAAAGGTAAAGTTTTACTTATTGTCTCTCTTTATGTGGATGATTTAATTGTGACTGGAAATGATCCTGTTATGATTGAAACCTTCAAGCGAGAGATGATGAAGACATTTGAGATGAGTGACTTGGGCTTAATGCATTACTTTCTTGGCATGGAAGTATGTCAAGAAGATGACATCTTCATTTCACAAAAGAAGTATGCTGAGGATTTGCTAAAAAGGTTCAACATGACTGAATGCAAATCAGTTGCCACTCCTTTAATAGCAAATGAGAAATTCAAGAGGGAAGATGGAGCAAAGGCTGCTGATGCTGCAGCATATAGAAGCTTAATTGGGAGCTTGTTATATTTGGCTGCCACACGGCCAGATATTATGTTTGCAACCAGCCTTCTCTCTAGGTTTATGCAAAGTCCCAGCCAAATACATTTTGGTGCTGCAAAACGTGTGTTGAGATACATTCAGGGCACAAAAGAGTTTGGCTTGTGGTATAAACCTTGTGCTCAATCAACTTTGACTGGTTTTACCGATAGTGATTGGGGTGGATCAATGGATGACATGAGAAGCACTTCTGGGCATTGTTTCAACCTTGGCAGTAGTGTGTTTTCGTGGGGATCAAAGAAGCAAAATTCAGTTGCACAATCCACAGCTGAAGCTGAGTATGTAGCTGCTGCTGGAGCTGCAAATCAAGCTATTTGGCTGAGCAAAATTCTTGAAGATATGGGTGCAAAACAGCAACTTCCAGTGATGATTTATTGTGATAACAAATCAGCTATTGCTATGGCAAAGAATCCTGTCTTCCATAGCAGAACCAAGCACATTGCAATCAAGTATCACTACTTAAGAGAAGTGGAAGCAAATGGAGATATTGAGCTCAAATTTTGCAGATCTGAAGAGCAAGTTGATGACATATTCACAAAAGCACTTTCCAGGGACAAATTTCAGATGTTTAGACTAAAGCTTGGAGTGTCAGGAAAATGCATCAAGGAGGAGTATTGAAACTAGTTCCAGTTTTAATATGATGTCATTTTCTATAACACCATTATTAGCCGACTACTATTTTTAGGCAGCTCTGTTTTGCTGTCATTTTGGAACTCTGTTTTCATTTAAGTCAGTTAGTTTCAAGTAGTAATTTATATGTGGTCTTGGCTCAATGTATTCGATAGAACATAATAGCATCATTCAAACTCAGTTTTGTTTGAGATTCTCAAATCTCTTTTGGCTTTCTCTTTTCCTTTCCTCTTCCAATCCAACATTATCTGAATGAGAGGATATCATGGATGGGAGCGTACTAAGCCTCAAGAAAAGGACAGAAGCTACTGTCATATATATTTATATATTTCCTGTCTTAGCAATTGATAGTTTCTGATCCTAATAAAATAAACTGTAATCTTTTTGTCTGCTAGCGCATTTCTTCCTTCTGCAGCGAAAGTTGCTCTCCTTCGATCTATACTCGGCTACGGATAGCTTTCCATTGGCGTGTATATATGTGCGCGCGCGCAAGCCCATAGTCTTCTGTGAATAGAGCAGAGTTCGATATTATTTGGTGAACTAGCTGGTGGCTAATAGGCAGTGATAACGGGAATTACCACTTTTTCGTACAGAGATTTGTCCCATCAAACTATAATTCCCCATACTGTATATATAATTGCATGTATATTACGTTAAGATTTCCGTCATTACCGGCCTTGATCAAGTGGCCGCGCCAGATATATTCATCCTACGCCTAATAAGTCCAAACCGTTTGAATTTCGAAAGAAAGAAGACGAGGAATGGTTAGACTAAATACAATATTAAGAAATTAAGAATATGCTAATTTCGAACATTTAAAATATTTTTCATCTTTTTTTCTTAATTCTCATACCTTCGGAGCAATTTTCTTTTCTTATGATCTCCATTCCTTTGCCAAATCCTGACATCCGAACTTATTATAATAAATAAGGGTTGCTGATCCCTACTCAGCAAGAAAGAAATTTTATTCAAGAAGGAAAATTTCTTCCTAGTTTCAACAATTAGGGAATTCCTTATCCTTGAGGACTACGATCTAAGTCCTCACGTGGTAACAGTACTCATAGTCAGTATTCAGGCCCCAAGTACATGTGTCTCCCCTATCAAATATTAATACTGGTGGGGCTGAGTAGTATACTGATCTATACGAGCTAGCCTACCCCACTTCTGGCCGGATCTTGCTCATAAAGGGTTCAAACCGAGGGGTTACTAGTTTGAAAATACTGGGCCAGCTTCTCTTCTCTAAACATTAACAGGTAAAAACAAGCATTTATATATTCACAGGCACTTGCTCTTTCAAAAAAGAAGATGAAAGAATGAAATTAGGACCGGAAATTTTGCTAGCAAATAATAAGAAAGCTGAGACTTGATCGGGGGCTACCGACGAGGGAAGATATAGCTAGGGATCTAACAAATCGGCACGTTTTTTCTTTTTCTTTTATAAACAACCCTACTTCATTAAACAAAAGATTAAATAACTCAAGGAGGATCAAACACCAAGGACTGTCTTAACAAGAAAACAGGTAAATAATCAAAAGGAACACAACCCCAACGAATAGTACTGTCAATCTCTAAGTTTTAAGTTTACAGGAGATAAAATATTTATTCTACTGTTAACTTTCTTTGAGTAGATATTTCTAGTAGTTTCCAGGCATTCGCGATGCAATTCTGCAAACATTCTTCCTTTATTTCTGAATCAAGAGATTTTAGATTTTTTTTTAAAAAAATTGGGAATATTCCTAATTATATAGTATTTCTACTACTTAAATGATTCATATTAAATTGCACTGGACTTTACTAATTAAATATAATGAATTATGGAAGAATATTTCAGGATCTCTAAAAATGGTAAATACACCTTGAAAAGAAAGAGAAATTCGTAACTATATATTATTTTTCCTTTTCTGAAACTTAATGCACACACGAATAGGCTAAGTGAGAGAAGAAATAAAAAAAAAATTGGGAATTTTCTTTTTGAAAGATCTTCGAAAGAAAGGATTTTCAAATACCCCAACCCTTGATAACCCAATTTTACAAATAACTAAAAGCTAGAGACGTCCATGGAGTCGGGGTCTTCAACAAATAATTACAACTCTGTAATTCCATATTTCCAATTTTAACCCTGCTAAAAATGAGGACAAGACATGGGTACATCACATGTTGTGACTGCAATGCATGAGAGGCATTCTGCATGGATAAAACAAGTAATATTGTCATGCACTTGTCATCCCCTCGAACACTAGCCTACAAAAACACTTGACCAAAATGGTTTGTATGTGTGGCTGTGACTCAGATTCCCCTCGGCAGTGAAATCTAATAATTAGATAAATGACGATGATACGTCACCTTCGTTTTGTAAGAGAAAAAATCTCACCTGGGGTAGAGGAAGAATCACAAAGAGGTCAAAGAAAAATCCCTTCTTGGCCTTCAAGTACCGGAGAGCCACCGAGCGAGCACTGGTGTCACTGAGCCCAATCGCCCCCGCGGCAAAGGACCGCTTGGCCATCTTGAGCTGCAACCACATGTTCCACACGTGCAAGGCGTCGGTCATGCACCTGAGCACCGTGACCGTGATGGCGAACCACCCGTCTATGAAGAGGCACATGCACGTGTCGCTGATAGAGAGCGCGTAGAAGAAGAGAGGGTCGACGAATAGCCCCGTCGCGCACACCAGGAGGAACACTCTGTTCCATTCTTGAACCCACTTGGCCCTAGGGTCCAAGACCTGTCCTAGCGAGCACCCTCCGCTCCGGCTAGGCCTGCACATGAAGTACATGTTTTTACAGTCACCGCGCGAGCTTTCATTTTCATCGTCTTCTTCGTTTGCTTCTTCTTCTTCTTCTTCTGCTGCTAGTTGCTCTTCACTATCGCTGTAGTCATCGTCGGTCATATAGTCATGCATGCGAGAAGCATGTGAGATTTCATGGTCACTAGCCATGGAGAGAGAGAAGATTATTTTTGAGCGAAATTGAGAGAGCAAGGATATTTACAGGCCAGGAGTGAATTGATTAAAGTGTATCAAAGACAATAATTGGAGAGGTGGAACTCGGGAAAGATATAGAGAGAGTCGGAAGACGACAAAATTTATTTGCATGTACCAGATTGTCCTCCAGTTCTGATCCACTCTAGCAATTTAATTTTCAACTAAACTAGTTTATATGAATTTAATTATATACTCAAATTAGTGTATCAGAGCACATTATAAATTTCAAATTACAGTCTCAGACAAATTCGCTTCTGATACTGTGTATGGTAATTATATGCATGCACATTGAGTCATCAATGCAGTCAGAAGTAAGGAAGATTCGGAGTGAAGGGTCATTATAAAGAATCGGTGCCTTCACATAGACGCCAAATTGTATTCATTTTATAATCTAAAGTAGAATTTGGTCATATCCTAATTTTTGCTGCTCATAGGAAAAATACCCCATAATTCCTTGTACAATTAAAAAAAAACAGAAAAATTTCCAAGGGTATGTTCGTTTTCACCATTTTTTCAGGATTCTAAGTATATTCACAATTCTACCACCGAACATATTCAGAATTCAAACACAAAAACCAATACATTTTACACAATCTCCAACAACTTTTTAATTTTTTATTCAACATAAATTTTCTCTCTCTATACTTTTTCACATAACTCCAATACTTTTTTATTAAACAATTACATCAAATCTTTTCTCTCTCCACTTTACACAAACACCAATAAAACACTATTCAACATAAAAATTCACAACTTCTCTAAAATCCTACATTTTTTCTCAAAACGAACATCACCCAAAACTTTGTAGAGGCTAGAGCCTACGTCCCGATAGAGCTTGGTTGAAGTGATTAAAAAAAATTAGGGTAAAATTGTTTACGCTTAAATTATTATAAATTTTACATTTTACACTTTAAACTACTACGTGGTTATATTTCACATTTTAACTATTAATCTGGATACTTTACATTTTTTATCAAATTTTTATATATTTTACTCCATTCAACTATTGATACTAAACACTTTGCACTATCTATTTGATAATAATATTTTTAAAAAATTAATAAATTTATAACAATATCTTTAATATATATAAAGTTGGTCAAAAATATTATTATCTTTGTCTAAAAATTTGATAATAATTAAAGAATAAAATGTATTAAAAATAATAATTTAGAATATAAAATTTATGCTAATTTATCGGTGAAAAATTATATTTACATTTAAAAAAACTTGGGAGGTTTTGGATAGGATCAGCACTTGAATTGACTTTGCTACCGGGTGTTTAATATTCGACAGCATAGCAAAGGACTTTTTCCTATGTGGAAAAGACCCGAGGCCCTTCCCGTGCTGGAATGATTGAACATTTTCAAATCCCAAGCTGCGCTAGCTAGGGAAGCTAATCCCAAGCTGCGCTAGCTAGGGAAGCTAGATTCAGGGTGGGTTTGTGTGGTAAAATTTTTGGTATTGGGTTTAGTGTTGGTATTGGGTTTAGTGAAAAAGTGAAGAGAGAGGTAATATTTTATAGTTTTTGTAATATTTTATATTTTTTTATGGAAGAGAGAGAGATTATATTGTAGTATTTTATTAGGAGAGAGATAAAATTTTGGGTAAAATTTTAGTGACAAACGCAGCCTCAATTGCGTAAGAAAAAGGAAAACGAGGCAGTAGTAGTCCAGTCATATCATCTGGATTTTACAAGAGAATCACACAATAGTGGTTTGCTCTCTTTTGTTGGAATCAACAGGGTGGGTTTGTGTGGTAAAATTTTTGGTATTGAGTTTAGCGTTGATATTGAGTTTAGTGAAAAAGTGAAGAGAGAGGTAATATTTTATAATTTTTATAATATTTTATATTTTTTTATGGAAGAGAGAGATTATATTAAAGTATTTTATTAGGAGAGAGATAAAAATTTGGATAAAATTTTAGAGACAAACGCAGCCTTTGTTTGCCTTCAAAATTTCATCTAGTTCTCTGGCGTAAATGACAGACAACCTTCTCCTACTTTTGCACCAACTCATGACCCCCACCGGCGAGCACTAGCTGCTAGCTTGCTTCATTTTCACTGCATGATAACTGTCACAACGTAGACCCTGGTAATTGCTTAGAAAAAAAAACCTGATAATTTGTGTAAGTTTATGTTATACAAAGAAACCATTTAGGTGAAGTTTGGCTGGTTGGGTGCTGTTTGAGTGGTTAAATTTTGTAGTACGAGAATTGGGGAGAAACGAAAATAATTTATAAAAGTCGGTGAAAAGCGAAGATAAATAAAATTCGAATGAATATTATAGTGGGTCAAAATATTGTCACTCAAATACCACTTAAATTTTGATTAGTCCAAATATTTGATTAGTTAAAATAATTTATTTCTATCAAATCATCTATTTTTATTAAAATAAATATAAAAAATTCAGACCTTTTTTTATTAAAGCTTTCAGAAAATTAAGCACCGACATTGATTTACCAAAGATTGAGCTTCATCATCATGTGTATCTTTCTTGTTCTTCCTTTTGAATCCCAAGATACCAAGGTAAGAGGTACGACGTCCACATTTATCACGATTAATTAGGAGGGTCCCAATTTATAACCATGCAGTTTCCTTTAGAGGGCCGACCTTAACGGTGATTTGGCTCCATAACCATTTTACTATACATGATTGAAGAAACATTTTGGGTTGGCCCGCCGATTAATTTGTAAAATCACGGAAGCCATTGGAACTAAATTGTTAAAATTTAGTGAGTTTTCCATTTTCTAAACTGGGTTGGCCCGCCGATACTATAAGCTTGTTTGCTTCTCCAAATTTCAGAGAGGAAAATGGTACTCACCACGCCCATCCTCCAGCACGGGGGTCTGAAATGGTTTCAGATCCAAGAAATAGCAGTGAAAAGAGTTATTATTTATGTTTTTAGAAGCCTAGGAAATCGTTCGTGTCTAATTTTTGTGAGATGCCGCGATTACGACGGAAAAAGGAAAAAAGAGAGAGGGTATTTCTGGAACTTGAAAATGGGTAGGGCAAGGAGGGTAACGAAAGGGACTAGAGAATCAGAGGCGTGATCTCATTCACATCTAAGTTCGAAAAACCCAGGTTCGATGCAGCTTCCTTGTCTTGTTTGTTTGCTTATCAATTATCATAAATGCATTGCTCGACCAATCAAAGATGCCCCCGCCCGACCTGTCGTGGGCATTTAGCCCCCGGAGCATTTTTACCTTCTCAAATGTGACCTGGAACACCCCTCTTTCTCATCTCTATTTCGATCATATACAGAATGACTGCTGTTAGAGTCCTTATAAGTTAATTAGAGACCATTTAATTTTGTATTGGACCACCTCTTTCTATTGTCAATTGGTTATAGACTGAAACTTGATAGCTATGATAGACAAAATTGCATCAGTACTATTGTGAAAGAAAGAAAAAACTCGGACATTCGTAGTTTAACACAGCAACGTCCCAAAGTTTCGTTGGCTCTGTGTCTAGAATGAGCTTTCAACTTGTAGCACCAAAATTATGTAAGAAGCTCGATAATGATAAGGAGTGGAGCAAATGGCAATCAATGTCAAGGAGAAATTCCATCAAATGAGTTTGTGACAGCCACGATGTATAATGCTTGGTTGTATGATCTGTACTGAAAGGAGAGCCTCACGAGGAAGTGACAGCTCTTGCTGCTTTGATATATATACAATTTCTTTTTTAAATTCTTTGTATAACCAACAAGAAGTAATTTACGTATGTTCGTTTGTAAAAGTATTTTAAAATATAATTATATTCAACAAATTTTACAAAATGAATATTTAAAATCTAAAAAATTTATATACAAATATCATTACATTTTACACAATATCAAATAATTTTTCACACAAATTTCAATACCTTTTAAAAAAAATTATAACAAATCTTCTCTTTATACATTTTCACATAATTCTAATACTTTCTTTTATTAAATAATTACATCAAATTATTTCTCTACACTTTTTTACAAATGGCAATAACAATTAAATATCTTAAAAAAATTTCATCAACCTTTATACAAAAACCTATAAAACTATGATCTACATAAATATTCACAATTATATTAAAATTCCAAAAATCTTACAATTTTGTTAGAAAATTGTACGTGAGAAGTTGGTGGCAACTGTACGTAAAAAGAAAATGGTGGTTGTACGTGAGGTGAGAAGTTGGTGACAACTGTACTAGGCTGGCTCACTAGCATTCTTTATGGAATTATAGGTAGTATGTATGATCTCGCATGCAGAGGTAGGATGCTAACTTCTTTGTTCCTTAGTGAATTTGATTTTCTTGTTTCAGCATCAAATTAGAAGGAGAGAGTATTTCAACCAAGTAATTATTTCGCTAAAAAGCTCCCCTTTTCTCTCCCCTCTCTCCTCTTCCCTTAACCCTACCTCCGCCCTTTTCCCCTGCTGGACCCTTACCCCGTCACCTTATCTGAGTTTTCTCTTCTCCCCTGGTTCCTTAAGTATCCTCCTCGATCGAAGCTTTCTTTGTCCTTTGTCCCTTCGTGTTTTTTCCTTTTCCCTGTTCCTCTCTCTCCTTTTTTTCCTCTCCATGACGACCTTCTCGCAGGAGACTCTGGAAGCAGAAATGGCCTCTTTAGTTAGCAAAACCCAGAACATTAACTGGGATGATGGAACAGAAGATGTTACGGAAGCCCTTCTTGAAGCTGAAAGGAACTCTCACCGAGTGTTGGTTGGCAAAATTATCTCCCAGCGCATTATCAATAAGCAGGCTATGAGAGATATCGTCCTCCATTCATGGACATTTTTAGATGGCTTGGAGGTTGAAGACCTCGGCAATAACGCTTTCTTGTTCACGTTCCCTGACCAAGGTCTCCGTGATCAAGTTTTCTCTGGAGGCCCATGGAATGTACGCGGGCAGCTTCTCATCCTTCAACCGTGGAACCCCTCTCTGTCGCTTGGTGAAGTGGACCTTAGTTCTACCCCTGTTTGGCTTCAAATACATGGGCTCCCCATGTTCAAGATGACAGAACGTTGCATTATCAACATTGGTCGGCTGGTTGGTCCCGTGTTAGCTCATGACTTCCCTGCGAATGCTAAAATTCATGTCTCCCGTTTCTTTCGGGTTCAGGTGCTTTTGGATACTCGTAAACCGCTGCTCCCGGGTTTTTATCAGCATCGAAAGGAGGCGGTGCCTTGCTGGGTACAGTTAAAATATGAGAAGATTTCGGATTTCTGTTATGCATGTGGGCGCATTGGCCACACTAAGTCCTCCTGTTACATCCAGTTTTCTTCGTCGGACCCTAACATCCGTTTCAGCCCAAAGATGAAAGCGGAGGGGCCTGGGTCGGAGTTTCGAAAGTGGTCGATTAATGTTCCTCACGTGGATTCTACAACAGGCAAGGTCCGGGGTATGGTCTCTCCCTCGTCCTCGTGTTCTCCTACCAATGGTCTTGTCAATGCCTCTCCGGTGCAATCTTCGTCTTTTCCGCTGCCTACCAGCCGTCATCTTTTCTTTCCACCACGTTTTTTGCCTCCTGACGGTTCCGATGTCGTCGAAAATGAGGTTTTGGCGTGTGCTCAGAGTTCTCTGACACCTGTGGGCGGCTGGGGCAGCTTTATCAGCGATACCCCTACTTCCCCAACACTACAGAGCGGCTCCTCCTCTATCTCTCGGGACCGCTCTGCTCTGATATTGTGTCCCCCGTCTCTTTCTGACATGCAGGTTTCCTTGTCTGACCCCTTGGGCCCTCCTGCCATTGTTCTCTCTAAAAGCCCAAGGTCTGGCTCTTCCTCAACCCCACAAACGCCTTGGGCTTTGGCTTTACCCCGTCCATCGTATATCTCTTCACATTTGTTGGGCCCATCCCATATATCTTCCTCTTTCAAAAACTTTGAATCTGCTTCTGATGTCACCGATGCTCTACTTGCTCTGCCTTGGGCCCAAGACCCTTTTGAGCCTGCAGCCGAACCCGAGCCCTGCTTTGACAGTCTGTTATCACAAGCCTCATTGCAGCACACCCAACCGTATCTTCAAGCTCCGGGTGGTCCTCTGGTTATAGAGCGCCTCAAGTCTGAAAGAAAACGCAAGGCCGGTCGAGCTTCGCTGGATTTCTCTACTGACTGCACGCTTGCTTCTTTGAAGTTGTCTGGTAAGATTCGTAAAGAGAAAGGGGTTGTTTCTCGCGGTGGAAAACCTTATGGAGGTGCAAAGCTCACTGCGACAAAGGCACCTCAGAATCTTCTACTGGAACAGGAGCCAACTATGGTTTCGGTCTCAGGTAACTCTCTGGACATGGCTGGGGTGGCGAGCCTTATCTTGCCCCCACCCCACCAATGAGGTTGATTCACTGGAACTGCCGTGGTTTGGCTCGGGCCGCGGCAGTCCGCACTCTCCGAGGCCTCATCGGGACTTATAATCCCGATCTTTTGTTCCTTGTCGAAACTAAAATCTCTGATGTTCGCTCTTCTCTTCGGCAATTGGGTTTTCTCAACTTTGTTCAACAATCTCCTTTGGGTCGCAAGGGTGGTTTAACTCTTGCTTGGCGTTCTGGTATTGATGTGGAGGTCTCTGCTCTTAACCATCACTTCATTAACGTGTTGGTTTTCTCTGATCCTGGGCATATCCCTTGGATGATGACTCTTGTTTACGGTCCGACTGTCTGGGCTGATAAACAACGCTTTTGGGATAATCTTCGAGCTGTGGGCAATGCTTTTGTGGGAGCCTGGCTTTGTCTTGGTGACTTTAACTCGGTGGTGTCTCAGCAGGACAAGTGTGGTGGGAACCCCGTTCTTGCCTCTTCTTCTTTGGGTCTTCAACACTTTTTGCTTACTCAAGGATTGGTGGATCTTGGTTTCCACGGTCCTCATTTTACATGGAGCAATAAACGTCATGGGAGTGCTCTAATTAGGGAGCGTCTTGATCTTGGTGTGGCTAATGGTGATTGGCGTCTTTTGTTCCCCCGTGCCTCCATCAAACATGGCCCTCGCTCTTCGTCTGACCACGCTCCAATCTTCCTTGATACCTTTGGTGATAATTTTTCGGGACCACGCCCCTTCCGTTTCGAACCTTTCTGGCTCAGCTCCCCTCAATGTCAATCTGTTGTGGAGGCTGCTTGGCACCCCCCCTGTTTGGGTTCTCCAGCCTTTCGGGTCACCCAGAAAATCAAGCGAGTTAAGGATGGCCTGAAACGCTGGAACCGGGAGTCTTTTGGCAATATTCAACAGCAGATTCGGTCGTATACTTCGGAACTTGCTCGTATTCAAGCTCTGGATCCCACCTCTGCCACTGAGGCCCTCGAACATGATCTTCAATGGCATCTTCAAGATGTTTTAAAACGTGAGGAGGACTTATGGCGGTGTAAATCAAGGTTGCAGTGGCATTCCATGGCCGATTTAAATACCAGATTTTTTCATTTATCTACTGTGGTGCGCCGAAGGAGGAATTGTATCGAAGGCCTCAAAACGGAGGACGGTATTTGGCTTAATTCCCGTGAAGAGATCGGTAATCATTTGGTTTCTTCTTTCTCTTCTTTATTTACTTCTTCTTCCCCGTCCATTGGTCCCGATATTGCATCCCTTATTCCCCCTGTTATTTCTGCTGATGAGAATCTGCATTTATGCCAAGTTCCGGATGAACAAGAAATATGGCTTGCTCTGCGTTCCATTGGTGCTCTCAAGGCACCCGGCCCTGATGGGATTTCTGCCCTTTTTTATCATTCTTTTTGGAACATTGTTAAGTTGGATGTGATTCCGGCAGTGCAGTCCTTCTTTATCTCAGGCTTCCTCCTCAAATCGCTTAATCATACAAATATTGCCCTTATTCCCAAAAAAGACAACCCGACCCTTGCCTCTCACTTTCGCCCGATCAGCCTTTGTAATGTTATTTATAAGGTGATCTCGAAAATCCTGGCCTCACGCCTTAAACCTCTTCTCCATAAACTTATATCCCCTATGCAAGCCGGCTTTGTTCCAACCCGTCTTATCCAAGAAAATTCTATCCTTGCTCATGAACTTATCCACAAGTTGAAGCATCACAAAGGGAAGAGAGGTTTAATGGCCATTAAAATTGATATGGAAAAAGCATACGATCGGATTGAATGGGAGTTCCTTTTTGAGGTCTTAAGATGCTTTGGTTTTTCTGCCTCTTGGATTCACTTGATTAAACAATGTGTTTCTACTGTCTCGTTCTCTCTCCTTTTGAATGGTAGCACTTTTGGTTTTTTCAGCCCTAAGAGGGGGCTCCGGCAAGGGGATCCTATCTCCCCGTTCTTGTTTATTTTATGCTCTGAGGTGCTTTCTCGGTTATTTGCCATGGCTGAACATCGCTCTCTTTTTTCGGGTATCAAGGTGTCTCGGCATGCTCCCGCTGTTTCTCACCTAATGTTTGCTGATGATCTTATGGTTTTTAGCCGTGCTCGTTTGGAGGATGCTGAAGCTATACATTCTTGTCTGATTACTTACTCTACCTGGTCTGGTCAGAAAATTAATGCTCTCAAGTCGGGTATTTTTTTCAGCTCCCATACAACCCCTGCTCTAATTTCCGATATATGTCTCTCTCTGGATTTAAAGAAGACTGCTCTGAGTGGCAAATATCTTGGCCTCCCCCTTCAATTTCCAAGGTCTCGTTTGGTTGCTTTTAGAGACCTTCAAGAGCGTATCTTTTCTAAGCTGAATGGTTGGCAAGCCAAGTGTCTTTCCCAAGCCGGTAGATTAACTCTCATTAAGTCGGTTGCTGCCTCTATCCCGGTGTTTTCGATGTCACTATTTCTTCTTCCGAAATGTTGGAGTCATTCTATTGACAGGAAGTTCAAGGATTTCTTTTGGGGCTTTAAAGATGATCAGCGCCACCTTTCTCCCTTGGCATGGTCGACTGTTTGCAAGCCTAAGGAATTGGGAGGGCTGGGCCTCCGGAGGATGTTTGACATGAATAGATCTTTGATTGCTAAGCTATGTTGGCTTATTAATTCCAGACCTCAGGCTCTGTGGGTCCAAGTTCTTAAAGCAAAATATTTCCATGACTCTCCTTCGCTTGCGGCTTGTGTCAAAAAACCTATGAGTTCATGGATTTGGCAAGGCATTTTAGCCTGCAGGGATATATTGGATAATGGTATGCTTTATTCTGTGTCTTCAGGGGAATCTATTCGGCTATGGTCTGATCCTTGGGTCCCGGGGATGCTTGGGTTCCGAGCTCAACCTCGTGAAACTGCTCGCCCTTTTTCTACCTCTCCTACCCGAGTTTGTGAGCTCATTGATGTTAGTTCTGGCCAGTGGAATCGCATCCTTTTGGATCATTTATTCTCTCCTGAATGTGTTTCTAAGATCCTCTCTATTCCTTTACCTTCCATTTTCCCCTCAGATGTGCTGACTTGGAACTTGGAATCTTCGGGAGTTTTTTCCGTTAAGTCGGCCTATTATTCGGATCAAGCTACAAGGTTTTCTCCTTCTGCTGGTTTGCCTATTTTTCCTTGGGAAAAACTATGGAAGGCTAAGCTACAAGGGCGTCTCAAACTTCTTCTGTGGAAGTTTGCAACTAGAGCCTTACCTACTAAGTCCCATTTGCTCTTTTTAGCAGACCAAGTTCCTGAGGATTTCTATCTTTGCCCTTTGTGTAAATCGGCCCCTGAATCTGAAGAACATCTTGCTTTCCAATGCCTCTTTGCCAAAGTTTTGTGGGGTGAGGCGCATTGGCCCTTCCGTATGGAAGCTCTCCAGCACATGGATATTTCGTCTTGGTTTTCCTTTATCTTAAATGACGCTGTCCATTTGCCCTTGCATTCTTCTGGTGGTCGTGACTGGATCCTTCAGGCTGCTATTATTTTGGACGTTATGTGGTATGCTCGCAACCAAGTTGTTCATTGTGATATTATTTTACATCCTTCTGACTTAATTGCAAATATGAAGAGACGTTTTGTGGAGCATCGTGCTGCCTGGCGTGACTATGATAGGAGGCAGAATTTTGTGTGGAAGCCCCCTGACTTAGGTTCTTGGAAGTTTAATTGCGATGCAGCTACCCGTGGTAATATGTGTTTCTTAGCCGTTGTTGCCCGTGATGATCAGGGTTGCATTAAAGGGGCATGGAGTGATTTTCTTTTGTCTACTAATCCCCTCATGGCGGAGCTTCATGCTATTCTTCTTGCTTGTCAATCTGCCGAGTCGTCCTGTGTTTGTTCTGTGACTTTTGAAAGTGACTCTTTGTGCTCTTGTCGTATTATCAATGACCCTACCTTCCTTGTTGAAGGCCCTTTGCTGTTTCATGCCAACCTCATCAGTGGCTTCTTCCGAAGACATCCTGATTGGCGTTTGTGTTGGATTTCTCGAAGGCAGAACTCTATGGCTCATCGTCTTGCTGCTTGGACTGCCTCTTTTTTTGTTTTTGATGCTCTTTCTATTTCGTGTCTTCCTTTGTTTGTCACGTCTGCTGATGATCCTCTGGATCCCCCTTGATGTATCTTCCTTTGTTTCGTTTGCTTAGAAAAAAAAAAAAAAAAAAAAAAATTAGAAGGAGAGAGATCAGTGACAATGCGACGTACGCACTCGCTGATTAATTGTGAAAATGATAACTAGCCCCGAATGCAGAAGCTGACGTTCCCTTGCAGGCCCCAAAGCATGGAACGTCAGAAGGACATGACTGCTGCAGCGCTGCTTCTAAAATAACAGAAATTGCATGTGAGGCTCCAGTGTTTGGTCTATTATTCAGCATGGCCTTTCTCTGATAGATGTCTCAAGAGGGTCACAGACTCACAATACAACTCTCGCAGCTACCCACAATCTGTGAGACATATTTATGATATACCATTGAATAAATTACTGTACGTACGTAACTAATTGATTGTCCTACTATGCATGCAGTTTGCTTGATGCAGAAGTCGTGAAGTGGTAACAGAGAGGATGCTCTATATTCTTTCCCCCATGAGTTCTGTTGAAAACGCTGGGATATTCAGAAGATATATATATATATATATATATATATATATATATATTGTGAAAGACTTAAAAGTACTGCTCAAGTAAAACACAAAACTATGCAGATTCCTCCTTCGACTAATCTTCCTATCCCAATCCCAACTTTCCACACGCTATGATGGCCAAAGCAGCAAGTACGTACCCAACAATAACGAAAAACGACATGAATACGGACTTTCTGCTTCGCCGGTCATCGTGGCGTGGAGAATTTTGGGTTCATCCAACACAAATAGGACACTCATGGCTGTAAACAGTACGTATAATTGTTTCAGCTCATCGCAGAAGACTGACTGCCAGCTTCTGCGTATATATCATGATTAACTCCACTTGCAAACTTGGTACTCCTGCCTTACCTTTCTCTAACATTCATTACTTGGTTTCCCGGAAGATCATACAAACGTGATGGATAGGCAGAATTTCGAAGAAAGACTTAATAATGCTCCGGACATTACCGTGGGAAACTCTCTGTCCGATTACATTAGTTTTGTCTGTAGCTGTAACAAAACAGAATAAGGAAATTAAATTCGAAGATTAATCTCTTCATTAACATTGGCTTAAGAAATCTATTAGTTGTAGTATAAGACCATATGAAACAGTACTCATGTTCACCTGCTTCTATTCATTTGATCCCCTCAATCTCTAGATCACTTGACAATTTTTGGACGCGGATGGAGAATAACTCTGTGTCCTCAAACTATACCAAGCCCTTGAACTATCAAAATTAATAATGATGTATTTTAATTAACTCATATAATTAAAATAATCAAAACATGGGCTAATGGTTGTATTAACATTTACACAATATGTGAAATGTGGACCTAACTCAACTCCAAAAGACGCCTTAATGAGTGAGGGATGTCACAACCTTATAAGTAGCACATTGACTAGTTTCTCTAGCAATGTGAGACTTCCAACATGCCCCCTCACGTGTGGCGGGAGGACATCCAATCCAACACGTGGAAACAGGTGACGGTGGGACCACAAACTAGGAATTTTGCTCTGATACCATATTAACATTTACACAATATGTGAAATGTGGACCTAACTCAACTCCAAAAGACGCCTTAATGAGTGAGGGATGTCACAACCTTATAAGTAGCACATTGACTAGTTTCTCTAGCAATGTGAGACTTCCAACAGGTTGGATCCTATCAAAGAGATACATTAATGAATTTTAATAAATTGATAGACTCGTAACAACAAACTTGATAATTTAGATCCTTGGGTGATATTGAACTCATAATATTTATGCAAAGAAAATTCTCTCCCAAAATTTGCCTTGGAATTTATATAATCGTCATTTTTTTGCAGTGTAGCTGTTTCTACTCTAGCTGTGTCATTTTACATAACAAACTTCCTTTTATATGCGAGCCCAATATAAGTGACATCACCGTACAGAAAAGGGCCACTTTAATAACTGGCTTGGAGATATTTGAGATCGAAATGTGTAGTCTCACGTTCCTAAGGTAATGTGGGCATGTGAGATTTTTAACTTATAAATAAGCCTCCTATGTAACCTTTTAAAAAATAAGTGAGAAATGTAATAAATCCAATATGAATATTCTCATAATTGGATGTCTCACTTATCAAAGTTTAATTTTTTTTTTTATTTCTAACATGGTATCGGAGCAAGGTTTTCGGCTTTAGTCTGGTTACCTTCTGGCGACCATCCGGCTTAATACTGGCTTTCTCCAAGCTTAGTACCGACAATTTTCCCGGCTTAGTACCAGCGACCATCCGGCTTAGTACCGGCGATCTTCCCAGCTCAGTACCGGCTTTCTCCCGGCTCAGTATCGACTTTCTCTCGGCAGTACCGGCGACCTCCCGGCTCAGTACCAACAATTTTGTTATTAATTTTTTTTATCCATAATATTGAAAAGCGAGAAGGACCACAACAAAAGCCGGGTTGCAGTTTGGCCGCATTCAAAATCGTTGGTTTCCAGGAAAAAGCTGAAGAGTTTCTGTCTCTGATGACTTGTTTTCTAGATTGGTACCCCTCCAAATGCTTACAAGGAGACCTGTCTGACTGCGTCCGTACATGTGGTCCTATTCTGTGGAATATAGCAGATTCCATTAGGAATCTCTTTTCGTACCGTATCGAAGTATAAAAGGGTGCCGACGATCGGAAGATTTTGGGTTGGGGGCCCATCCAAGTTTGGACCTCCATTTGCAATATCTTTAATGCGGCGGCGCTCAAACCATGGACAACCTAATCTCTGGGTAGATCCGTAATGAATGGGCTAGGCCCATTTCAAACTTTCTTATCCATTGGGATTATCCTCGGCCTAATATTTTCTACTGCAAACGACCCAAAGTCATCTAAAGGTTGACCCGCACAAGTCGGGGGTGTTTGTCTCCACTCTGTTACTAAAAACATTTTATTTTTAATTTAATACGATTTGACCATCGATCCATTATATTTTAATAGAATACATATGCGTATCTCCTTGATTCGCTCTAACACATGCATGTATCTAGCACATCATCGATCCCGAATAATTTCGTAGAGAAATGCAGTCTCAATACAAACGTATCCTCTCCCAAAAAGAATATATATAAGAAGTCTAAGACCAGACATGTACACCACATTGTACTTTCGTTTTTTTTTTTTATAATCACCCCCTTTGTACCTTAAATAAGACTTCTAGGTTATATACACATTAAATAATATAAAGTTCATAGAACCATGAGGGATATTCCGTAATCAACGACTATATTCATTAATTGAATTAAGCGAGATTCTATAAATAGTCCGGCAGGTGGCTCACAGATTATAGTTTAAATTTAGAGTAATTATATTGGTATAACAACTGCCAACTGGATAAAATTAACTACTGCATCAATTAAAACATATATCGGCTATAAATTAAGGTAATCGGTCATTAATTAGCTGTGCAACACACACAGTAGTACGTGATCTTATTGCATGGTTTTTTTTTAATCTTGTACATTTGGTTTCAAAAATACTACTTTTGCGGGAGAGGAATTCCCACTACGTACATACAATGGTCATCTTAGATCTGTATAGGAATACACCTCGTGATCCCATGCATGCATGCATCAATACTGGATAGGCATATCGCTGAAATATATAGAGCCAAGATTTTGGTGATTAAACTGATCTTCTCCCTTTTCAGACAATGACAGGAGCTTCTCATTCAAAACCTCACGGTCCATTAATCTGTGAGCCCTGTCCACCTGTGGTATATATCCAAAATGGACCATTAATTAGACCTATATATATATATATATCAAAATATCTTACAGAATGGGAGAAATTTTTATTCTTCTCATTGTCCATTTCATTTAAGACAGTAAAAAGCGTAAGCAAAAGATGAACGTACGTACGTACGTACCTGGAGGTGTAAGTTATAAAAGACCCTTCCACCAGAGGACTCAAAGGAAGAAGCATTTTGCAATAGAAACCCATCCTTCTCTAAATTAAGCAAGATCTCAGCTAATGGACTCCTATCAACCTTATATGTGGATATCTGGATCATAACTTCTCTGTCATTAAGCCAGTTTGCCGAAACAGAAGACGAAGAGCTTCGAGCTGGAATTTGTGCTCTTTGATTTCCCTGATGAAATTGTTCTCCTTGCCTTGAAATCCTTGATAGAAGCTCTTCCTTCTTTTGGATCAGTCCCTCCACTTGATGTTGCAGCTCCGGTACGTACTTGACCACGCGTGCAACTGTGGCCGGAATGCTTAGTTTTTTCTGCAACACCACCACCAAATTAAGTTGTTAGACAACAAATGAAGTGGATTGCCACGTACGGGAAGAAGATCAAAGGCCTTGGATATATATGTGTCAATTGCTACTCATGATGTGAGGGTTTATAGTATCTTCTTTCAACTTCTCCTAATATATGTAATATAATGTGATTTCGATACCAAGTTGCTTTTCTCAAAAAGCTGGTCCCAACCACAAACTACGAGAATGGATTGCCTCCGAAGGCAAATCCATCCAGATGACCGAATGGAAGCCGTCCATTCGATTATCCAAGGGTCAGAAAACAGAGACGGCTTCCGGATGGATTTGCCTTTGGAGGCAATCCATCCTCCAAACCATATGCATTCTTGAAGTAGCTGCCCCACGTACTTCACCAGAGAACCTCCAAATGGCCCGTATAGGCCAGATTAAATGCCATAGAAGTGACATGTATTAAATGTCTCATTGGCTAGGAACAATATTTTGCAACAAATTACGACAATGATCGAAAGTACTACACCAGCATTAATAGAAAATCTTCTGGTGTGGCTGTTCGGAGCTCCTCTTCCTCTAGGACACGCTCAAGAAAACCAAAAGAAAAATAAAAACAGAACGGAAGGAGGATATGGTACCGCTTGCTCTGCCGCCGGAAGTAGTGCACGCAGAGTGGAATACAAACAGTTTATCTTCTTGCGACGATCACGCTCGCTAGCATTGTGGTAAAGCTTTTTGAACATCGTGGGGTCGCTGCTAATTGATGTGGATGGCGTCGAGCGATTGAGCTCGACTTTTGGCTGAGATGAAGGGTAGTGCGCAAATGACTCCGAAGCTTCATTAGTTTCTGCGTAGATGTAGTTGTTATGCTGATCATGTCTTAAGGGATCCTCCAAAGGCCACGCATTAATGGTTGAAAAGGAAGTTAGCGGTACAGATGCCAACATGATAATGATTAGTCTGTCTGTCTGTCTGTAGCTGTTGAGGAGGCTTTGTGATCTTGTTAGAAAATTGAGATGATCGCGAAAGCTATATATAGGAAAACCTCATCAACCTCAGCATGTGTTTGTTCTAGTATATCAGCAATTTCCCGTATTGGAATTAAGAACTGCATTGTGGTGGCACCGAGAAAATGACACTTTATCTTCCCTGGCTTGTGTTCTGCGCGTGCGTGTCTGTATGCGAGAGAGAGGACGTGGCATCTGTAACGGATACAATGTTTAACCAAAGCTAATAGTCTTGTTTGGCTGCCGAACCGTAAGCGATTGTTATCCCCTGAATACAATCAGTAAAATAAATTTCATCAATTTCTTAACTAATGCACTCTGCAGGTTTTGCCTGTTCCTTCTTTGGCTCAGAGTCAAAATTGTCACACGCCAAAATTTATGAAATGCTAGAGAGGATTTCTCATACCAGTACAGGACAACGGCAGCCCTCGCCGTAGCTTTCTTCAACCCCTAGTTTCATTAGTTAATAAACAAACTCTCATTAGTTTTTGTCTCTACTTACTTTCCTTAATTTTAGCTTAGTTCAATCGTTTGGCCTCCACGAGCCCAACGTAGGCCTTGCTATCTTCTACACGTGCTTAAGCTGCCACCTCACTAGAAGCACACACTCTTGCTTGTTCCTTGCTCAGGCCTTCCCCTAACCAATCAAAAAGAAGGAGAACAGAAAAAACCTGAGAAAAGGTCATTAATTAGAAGCTAGCAGGATCAAATTCAAAGGGGAAAAAAAAAACGATGGATGGGGGCTTCTCCTAGACAGCTTCTCGCTGCTGCCATCGTCATCAATAAGAATATAAACGGAGACCTAGTACGACGACTGCCCACTGGAATATATAAGATTTCCCAACTTCTTTATCGGTTCCCCGGCAATCATCAAGTCAATGATTTATTCTCGAGCTATGGAGGTCTGTGAGAATATCTCTGTGGGAAATTCGTTGGACCACCTATAGTAGCTAGGTCTATTGTGATTAATTAAGGAAACCAAAAGATTCTCAACACTTTCTATTTTATTCTCTTATTTCCGTCCCGGAGCTTAATCCCAACTTGTTTATGTACATTGGGTATATAATATTGAATATTCGCTTTAAGTTCTTATTCCTATGCTGTAAGGATGGTGAGCAAATTTTCTTTAGACTACAGTAGTAGAATATTTAGATATATAGTTAAAGGAAGAGAACAAGTTCTTCGTACGTCCTTCTGTTTGAATCTATAAGAAATTTGTTAAGTTCTACATATATAAGAGGGTTCTATTTAGAGGACCTAATTAATAACTTAGACTATATATACATACCTCATTCCTAAAATTAAAGCCCTAATTAACGCACTGTCTATGAATTAATGCAGCAAAAAAAACCTTAATCTGTACATCCAACCTATACATTAATTTAGTGCACAACTTTGGTCTAATACATTTTTCAGAAAATAATTATAGATTAGGTGAAACACATTACCTAATAAAGGAGGTGGGCATCCGAATCAGAGTAAAATTAATGATAATAAAAATAGAAGAAGGAACCATTGACAAAGTTCTAATTGGCTCAATTCAAAGACTTGGAAACTATTAAAGAATCAAGTAGTGACAAGGCGCATACTAGTTTGCTGATCATACTTAATTTGTTTTGAAATCCATCTATTTTTTTTTCAATAAAAGTTGGAAGTCTTCTGAAATCCAAGTCATGAGTACACGTAAAGCATTCAAGTGCCATTAAAACAATTAATTTGTTGTCGGACGTCATGTACTCAACTTATTGTGTAGAATCAAAACGACTTGAGCATTAATCAGTTATCTAGGTAACTATTACTATCTACTAATTTTTTAATTAAATTATTTCTTACCTTTTAGAATACAGTAGAGAAATGATGTGATAGTTAAAGCCACCACGAGCCATTTATATTTGTAACAGTTCGAAACCAACCTAAGGCTTTCATATCCCACCTACCACGTACAAGAAAAATGAATAAACCATCTGTTGTCACAAACAGATAAAAGGAAACAGATCGAATCTATCGATATTTTATGACCAATTGGCTTGTTTGCTTTTCCCCCACATTTAATGTTTTTGGAGTCAAATTGTTCTTTGTTAGTTGCTCTTCAACTAACAACACCGATATGTACTTAACTTCTACGATTAAAATACAATAAGAATATAAAAAACTATATTGATTTGATCCTTTTAATTTGATTTGTAGTGCTACATTAAACAAATGATCACCCGTAGCTGAAGGATCATACTTGCAAATGAGAAATATAGATCAACAATGGTTTCGAAGTTAATTATAGATATAAATCGATCGACATCGAAAATCGATAGTTTAAGGTACCGTTCAGTGTAAAAGAGAAACGAAAACAAACAACAAGACTTTCAAACAAGAAATTGCACAGAGGATTTCCTATACGGATATATAGAGATAAACGTATGTATTGAAGAAACCAAAGATATATATAAATGGGATCTGCTGCAGCTCTTCTATTGATCACTTCATGAGGCAATAACTAGGATAGAACTGATATGCTTGCTCTTTAGTTTTGTGACGGTTTTCCTCTCTGGGCCAAATGATCTCCATAGCTCTCTGTCAACCTCTAATTCGATGCCGTGCCGGGCGCTCCTAAGCATAGCTAGAGCATGAGCCTAGGCGGTTTGTCTAAAGCTCTCAAAATAAGAAAGGCCTTCAAATTATCTAATTTTTTTTTTTAAAATAGGCCCCATTAAAAGACTCAAAAAATTACTTAAAAATTACCTTATTTAATGATTTGTGCAAATGTAATGGAACCATTTCCTCTTTACGTTTAGGTGACAGTTCAAATTAATCACCCTCTAAAGTTTCTTTAATTAAAGCAATTAACTGCTAAATATTGATCCAAACGAAAGGCCCTATATAAACTGTTTCTAATTAAAAATTAAAGGAGATTAGCATCCACTTAACTTTTTTAGTAGCATGAACATAACAAAGTAACAAATCATCTTTAAAAAAACTTAACTTAATAAACTATTTGCTAATTAAATTATGTGAGAAAGTACTTATTTTTTTGTTAAGTAAAAAAAATCAGAAAAAGCGTTTCTCATTCATTCTATTTTTATCCATATATATTAATCCTTGGTGTTTATCAACTTTTATCTTTGGTTATTTTTCTGATTAAGATCACACGTGGCTAAGACCATATATAGGTGCTATTATTTAAAATTTTATTTTAACTTACATTTGTTGTAATTATCGTTATTTTATCTATGAGAAAATAAAGATTATTCTAAAACTTGTATTGTAGTTTTATTCTAAATTTGTATTTGTGTTTAGCATAATTTTTATTATTATTTTTAGAATAATTTTCAGATAGCAAATATGTCTAATAAAAAATATAGATTTAGATATAAAAAGCTAAAAAAGAAACAAAAAAATAGACAAAATAGTTCAATCTCAAAACGGAGCTCTTGATAAGTTTGTTATTAATTAACAAAATATTACTTCAAGTTCCATTAAAATGTTTAACAAATGAGAAATCAGCTTCCCTTTCTATAGAATTGGAAGACAACATTGAAATTAACAACAAATTAAAATGACACTAACAACTTCTATACATTCATGAAAATGCCAAACTTTTGATTTTGTTAAAAAAAAAGACTTAATTATATTTAAATATAATATTCTATTGTTTGTGAGAAAAGACCTCACTTTATGTTGATGAATATATATATATGGCAAATGGGTTTTTCAATAGTTGGCCAGATGGCCTTCTATATTGAAATAAGAAATATATATATATGTGGAAATAAGAAATATATAATATAGGACGCGGAAAGCGACTTAGGATTCCTCCACGTATTGGCTAGTCCTTGAGTAGACTTTGCTTATAGTTATATCTCATCCAGATCCCCTGTTCTTTAATAAGCATCCTTTCGAACCAATTAATTATGGTATTATAAAATTTATTCGTGATATGGCAGCACGTCAAACAAGGAAATATGGGTAATACGCGTGAAGACTGAATAACAAAATCCTTTAGAATATGGAGGGTTTAGGCAAGGATATGATCAGGTAAAGGTTGACCCACGTAGCAATTGACCTGTTTGTGCAATTACACGACTCCATCGAGCCTCTCTTCCTTTCCAACTTTTTTTCTAAAAGATATCGACCGAACCATTGTTAGGAAAAAGAACAGGTCCTTAGGCTCAAAGTCGGATATTTATTCTGTTATTGGTTTGAAGTTAGGGATAAATGATATTTTGGTCTATGTGGTTTGGGTGAAAATCAAATTAGTCCTTTATCAATTTTTTTCATCAATCGGGTCCCTGTGGTTTGCATGAAAATCAAATTAGTCTCTTATCAATTTTTTTCATCAATTTAGTCATTGATCTTTACATTCTTTTATATTTAGTCCTTCCGTCCAAATTCGTCCACTGACTTAGCGCTAAGTGTCAACCTGATCTGCTCGGGATAAAGAGCTGAGAGGATCAAGAGGCCCGAGCAGACCGGGCTACTATCAAATTAGTCCCTTATCAATTTTTTCATCAATCGAGTCTCTGATCTTTACATGCTTTTATATTAAGTCTTTCCGTCTAAATCTGTCCACTGACTTAACGGTAAGTGTCAACCTGATCTGCTCAGGATGAAGAGCTGAGAGGATCGAGAGGCCTGAGCAGGTCGGCCGCGCGCACAAATGCTATATAAAAGCAGCCTGAGCATCCCAAGCACAAGCAACCCGACATCCCGAGCACAATCAGCCCGAACATCCCTAGCATAAGTAGATCGAGAGGCCCGAGCAGCAAGGCCACTTGCACAAAGGCTATATAAAAGCAACCCGAGCATAAGCAGATCGAGAGGCCCGAATAGCAAGGTTGCTCGTGCAAAGGCTATATAAAAGTAGCCCGAGCATCCAGAGCACAAGCAGTCCGGTCTGCTCGGGCCTCTCAATCCTCTCAGCTCTCCATCCCGAGCAGATCATGTTGGCACTTACCGTTAAGTCAATGAACGGATTTGGACGGAATGACTTAATATATAAAAGCATGTAAAGATCAAGGACCTGATTGATGAAAAAAATTAATAAGGGACTAATTTGATTTTCACGCAAACCACAAAGACCAGATTGATGAAAAAAATTAATAAGGGACTAATTTGATTTTCACCCAAACCACAGGGACCAAAATATCATTTATCCCCTTGAAGTTATAAGATAATTACACTCAACTACAATGATTTCTTATCCAGAATTACACAGAAAGAAATAAACACAATAAATATTGTTACAAGGTTCATATTATCTGAAACTTCATATGGAAAATATTAATATTGTAAGACTTACCTGTTGTACTTATTTTTCTTCAAATTGTAACATGTAATTCGGATAAAGAATTAAGGAGAAGTCTATCCCTACCCTTTAACAATCTAACTCCAAAAAAACTACCTCTCAATCACTAATTAATCTTTCAAAATCATCTATGAGAGTGCTAAATAGTGCAAGCTAAGTCAAACTTTGGAAGTGTTCGGCCCCGTATGAATAAAAAACATTGTGGTCCTATATTGATCTCTTGAGCAATTCACCTGAATCGATGAAAATATTTTGAGAGTTTTTAGCACATAGTTTTCATCTCCCGTACTCTTTCCTTTTCTTTAGAAATAGAGCAGTACTACTTCTCATGTAATTTTTTTCACGTGCTATATGTAATTCCAGAATTCGGATGTGGTTTTGGGATGAAAGATCAAAGAAGGCTATCTTACGCTCTGGTATCGTGATGAGAGATAGAAACTCTATTTGATGATACTTAGGTTAGGTTCATTTTGAGTAAAAATGAAAGATTTTAGAGAAGTTGTGAATATTTATGTTGAATTGTGTTTTATTGGTGTTTGTGTAAAGTGGAGAGAGAAATGATTTGATGTAATAATTTAATAAAAAATATTAGAGTTATGTGAAAAAATATAGATAGAGAAAATTTATGTTGAATAAAAAATTAAAAAATTGTTGGAGATTGTGTAAAATATATTGATGTTTGTGTTTGAATTATGAATATGTTCGATGATAGTTTTGTAAGTATATTTAAAATCCTGAAAAAGTGTAAAAACGGACGTATCCCTATAAAAAGAAAGCAAAGCTCTCTATTTGATGCATGTTAATATACTGAGAAGGACTTCATCCAGCTTTAGCATAAACGGTTCAGTCATGCAAATAAAGAAGGCTCGTAGACTTTGGGAGAAAGTTACTCCTTTTCCATTAATCTAAAATCTAAATGGCTAAGCGCCTTTGAAAATACAAGAAACGGAAATTTTAAATCATGATATTGATGTTTGAGGGTGAAAATTTTGAGTATTGAGATTTGAGAAATATTATAAAGTAAAGATATGTTATGAGAGTTGGTGAAAAAGCAAAGAGAGAGAAGTTTTTTAATAAGTATTATAATAATAAAAAATTATGTAGTAAATTTTTTATGATTAAACCCAAATATTTGAGCCCAAATATTTGGGCACCAAACATACCCATCTGTGTCTTGCCCAATAGAGAGGTTTTGCAAAGATAAAGGTCAGGAAAAGAAAAAAAGGAAAAGAAAAAGGAAAAGTAAGTTTTCAACAAAAATTGTAAGAGAGATGGATTCCAGTGATATGTTTTTTTAGTGCAATTAGTCATAAAATTACATACTAAAATTAAAAAAATAGATACAACAGATAAATATTACACTATTTAATATTTTTCTATATTTTAACTAGAATATATCCAATTGGCTGGCATTTGGCAATTTGCCACTGTGAGCGCTAAGTTTTCAGCACTGTGGGGTCTCCATCTGTACAACACAATATTTATACGGTGTTGGCAACGTAAAATTTTAACAAAATTTTTCTTTCATCAAATATATTTTAAAATTTTATTTTTATTTTTTTTATTATCCATTTATTTACCGATTTCAATATTACCTTTTTATAACACCAATACAAAATTTTGCTAAATTTTTTAAAACCAACGCACCATTTGTCAGTGGTGGAAAGCTAAGGGTTAAAAACAAAATTACATATTTTCCATTTTTCCATTTCTTTTAAAATTCCCTCCTTCCTCTCCACTACTGAGAATCAGCTCGTGTAGTCACAGCTGCAAATCCAGGCAAAGGTAATAAAACGCTACTTCCAACCCGTAATCCTTAAAACCTTATCCTTTGATTGGTTCCGTAGAAAAATTCAGTAAAAGTAAAGAGAGAAAGCTCGGTGTGTGGGCTTGGTTGAATCGCCTTTGTTTGGGATTTTGAATTTCTTTTACGATATCTCAGCAACTTAAAACAGCACCTGGTGTAGACACTCCTCACCTAATATCACGCTTTATCACCCCTCTCTGTAATTTTCGAGTTGATAAACCCTAGAGTAGGGTTTTGTATTTTTGTTCTAATTTATTGCAGTTAGAACTTGACTCATTAATTTCGGTCTATAAGGGAATGTATCTGCATTTCTCGATATCCCTACAGTTTCTATCGTCTTCTCGTCCATTTGATGTTCTTATTACCAAAATTTTCATCTTTTGGGGCCACATAATTTGCTGATTCAAGTTGATTTCTCTCACAGTTTTTCCCCTCGCTAGCTGTATCGTTTTTGCGGTGATACTCAAATTGCGGGTCTGAAGAACTGCTCGCTAGTCGCCATGGGGGATTCCAGGTAAAAACCTGTTTTTCATTTCACTATGCAACTTCCCAACTTGTTGAGTAGAAGACGTGTTGGTCAAAAGAACGTCATCCTATAACATAGATGAAGCATGCTCTTTAAAAGGAAATCTGGTTCACTTGGGTCCTTTTTGTTTTCGGTTGAGAATACATTTCGCAGTATATGATGAAAGGAATATTCAGGGATGAGTTTTGTGATACACTTCGGATACTGGTTGCTACGGATTGCCATCTGGGGTATATGGAGAAGGATGAAGTACGGCGGCATGATTCTTTCCAAGCATTTGAGGAGATTTGCTCAATAGCAGAGCAAAAGCAGGTATAGGCCTATGATCTTCATTTTTTCCCGTATCTCTCATATGCAAGTGCCACTGTCACCATATAGATATTTCCCATCTTCTTTATTGATCTAAAGCGGCCCTTCTTTTGCTCTTTTGCATTTGTTACACAGACTATTTTGTAAATTCTTGCAAAAGCTGGTAACCCTGATCTTTAGCAGAAGGACCTGTGTATACAACCATTTGCCCTATCATGCTTATCTTTGGGATTCCAATCATTGTATAGCTGTTCCCTGTCAAGTTCTTCAGGGATTCCTTTTTTTTTTCTCTCTCTCTCAAAGTTGTCCTTGCCCTTCTGCCCTTGGTTAAGCTTCTTAATTTTCTGAACAATGATAGATTACTCTCATTTGCAACTCTAAATTTAGATAGAAGATTATTATTGGAGATTTTGGATTAATGGAAATGATTCTGTTTTCTTGAAAAAAATAGGTTAACCCACCCAATATTGAAGATACTATCTATGCCTACTTAACAAATGCTAATATCGCTGGTACCTATTTGCTGTCAGGTTGATTTCTTGCTCCTTGGAGGTGATCTTTTCCATGAGAATAAGCCCTCAAGGTCAACCTTAGTGAAGGCCATTGAGATTCTTCGTCGGCATTGCCTTAATGATCAGCCAGTGCAGTTCCAAGTTGTTAGCGACCAGACTGTGAATTTCCTGAATACGTACTTTCTTACTTTGCACTAGCAGTATCCATCTTCAACAAAATTGTTGGTTTTTCTTTTTTTGTTATTGCTCTAACTATCCTCCCTTTTATTTTCTTCCTATTGTTGCCCGTTGTGTTGTTTTACCTGTAATCCCTTGCATGCCTATGTAGGCCTCTAGCTTCTGTAAATAATTCCTGCATTATAAGTGTGAATAACAACTAACAAACCTTACTGTCCTCTGAAGTTTGGGAGTCTAACGATGCTGTCCTCTGATTCCAGTTCTGAACTACCACAACACCCCCCCCCCCCACCCAAAAAAAAATCACACCCACTCACTTAAACACATATCATCATGTCATTGAAGGTTGTTCTTGTTTAGAATCTCTGGCTTTCCCTTTTGAATGAATGCTATATTAAGCTTTGACAGGTACACAGTTAAAAAGTATGTATGTTTTGCGTGTCTGTGTATATCAGAATCGGCATTTTTCTTACTTCAGTTCTTAATGGAATCATATTTCTAACAGATTTGGTCATGTAAATTATGAAGATCCTCACTTCAATGTTGGCTTGCCAGTCTTCAGTATCCATGGAAATCATGATGATCCTGCTGGAGTGGTATGGATGCTATGATAAAATGCTCTAGGTTTCTCCGTGTTTTCGCATGTTTTAAACACAAATATTTATAGTCAGCTGGGGCCAAATTAAGCATATACTATGATTCCTAAGCTCCCTCTTTCCTCCGTATAATATTAAACTTTGGCAAATTTAGACCGGCACTACTGGTGAAGTTTGGTTGTGGTAAGAGGAGACCAAAGGCTGGGGTTCAAGTTCCCCCAGATAAGTTTGGGCTTCTATCATGGCTTAGACAGCAGTGGCAGAGCCAGGAATTTTTTCTTGGGGGGGGGGGGGGGGGGCAAGTTAAGATGATGGAAAAAATTATGATGAAACTCAGTGCAATTCAATTTCTATCCAGTATAGTGCCAGTTTTGTTAATCACAAGTATAGGACACAAATTCATGAATACATCAACCCATAAACAAAAATTTATTATTGTATCAACATCATATTGTGGAGGTGGATAAAAAATAAATAAAAACTACTTTTGATCAGTACATAAATATATAGGTACTAATGAAAGTTATATTGGTGAAAAAAGGATATAACACTTCATTGAGCGATTTTATTATTTGCTCTTTGATTGTTGTTTGGCATTGCAGATTTGGTGACGAGTAGAACAGAAAATGTGTAAAGTTGCAAAAAAATTGGGGAGTTGGTTTTTAAAAAGGAAAACAAATAGCTAAAAAAGACATGTGATTATATTGTTTGTGAATAGTTGAGACCCCAAACACACAATCTAGAATGGGATTTTTTTTTTCTTTCTAAATGTCTAAATTGGGAAGTTAAAAAGCAAGAGAAGATAAATCTTTGGGGGTGGGATTGTAAACTGCTTGGCAATTTTTTCATTTTTTGGGGGCAGCAATGTAAATGGCTTAGCACATTTTTTCAGTTTTGGGGGGACAATGGCCCCCGCCCGGCCCCCCTTGTCTCCGCCACTGTCAAACAGTAAAGAGATCTCAGTTTTTTTTCTCTCTTTTTTCTTTTGTTGTTTTTGGGGGGCGGGGGTCTACGAAATACAGGAAGACGAAAAAATATTTTGAATGACCAGAGACGGAGGTGCCTACTCAAAAGGCCATGGAAACAAAGAGGGAGAAAAGGGGAGAGAGGGGGGTGTCAGAGAGGGAAAGATGTCAAAGCTAGGAACAGTCCCTTGATTACCACTAGAGCAGCAGCTCCTTTTTCGGGCAATAAATCGGCAGATTAATAAGAAAATCGAATAATTTACCTTAAAGACTTGCATTTCTTTTAGCCCCAAAAATTTGCTTCAGTGATCAATCCTCTTTCGGTGGGTTTCCCTAGCCACATTTGCTATCTCACACAAAGAACTTAACATTTATAAGAAAGAAAAAGAACAAAAAAAGAATGAACCTAACAATTTTGGAAAAAATATCCAGATGCAGAAACCAGTTGGACATTTTTTTCAGACTTTTACTTTGATTTAACAATTGAATGTCATTGTTTAATGCCAAGTAGTAGGGACATGGATTACTTTTTACTTCAGTTAGGCCTTGGACTGCCTTGTTTAACTCCAAATCATTCTTTTTCTCCATGTTGTTTTATGTTTGCCTGCTCCAGTTGTTCGACTGGCAGTTGAAATGAATGTTGATGGTGCTTTAGTGTCTATTGCTGCCATACTCTATGTTTACTGCATCAAGAAAAACTTGCCCTGCCTAGCTCCTACAAAAGATCGATTTTCTGCCCTTCAATTTGTTTTCTAAATTCACACACTGGTTGCCTTTAGACAATCTTCAAGGCTATTTTTGCTTCTAATTTTTTTTCCCAGTCAATCAAAGGCTAATTTTGCTTCGGATCTTAAAACCATGATAATTGTGTTCCTTACGAGTGACTGTGACAGGACAACCTTTCTGCTGTCGATATCCTTTCAGCATGCAATCTTGTCAACTATTTTGGGAAAATGGTTCTGGGGGGTTCTGGTGTTGGTCAAATCACTATCTACCCTATTCTAATCAGAAAGGTCTGTCAGTGAATTTCATCAACAGCAGACTTCGAATGTCCAAGTCTCTTCGTTGCATGACTTGTAACTGTTAACTAATTGTAGGGTTCCACAGCTGTAGCTCTCTATGGTCTTGGAAATATTAGAGATGAACGCCTCAATAGAATGTTTCAGGTAACTCATACAGCAGATGCACAATTCATCATTTGGTTGGTGACTTTAATATGCTCACATATATGTTGTCTTGTAATTTTTGTGCAGACGCCACATGCTGTACAATGGATGCGACCTGAAGCCCAAGAAGGTTGTCAACTGTCAGATTGGTTCAACATTCTCGTACTTCATCAAAACAGGTTGTCTGTCAAGTGTTATTCCCCCCATTTTGTAAAGGAAAAAATTGCATCAAAACAAAAGATGTTTATTCATCATAAATGCTCTTCTAACCTTTGAGCCTTTGAGCACTTATGTGGTCCATACTATAATACTCTGAGACTCAATCTGTGAAGGTTTATCTTTCCTTGTTTCTTGTGATGCAGAGTAAAGACAAACCCCAAAAACGCTATAAATGAGCACTTTTTACCGCGATTCCTTGACTTCATAGTGTGGGGCCATGAACATGAGTGTCTAGTGGACCCTCAGGTGCAGTTGAATGAGTACCCTTTCTCTAATACATTGTTCTCTTTCTCTCAGTTGTTGTGTGATTTAGATGTGGATTTTGATTTCTGCAGGAAGTTCCTGGGATGGGATTTCACATTACACAACCAGGTTCTTCAGTTGCAACATCTCTCATTGATGGGGAGTCAAAGCCAAAGCATGTTCTTCTCTTAGAAATTAAGGTTTCCCGTTCACGAAATTTAATTTTTGAAATGGAATATCATTGCTTAGGCCATGCCTAAACTGTGTTTGATATTGGCATATATGATGTAGGGAAACCAGTATCGTCCAACTAAGATACCTTTAACGTCAGTAAGGCCTTTTGAGTATACAGAGGTAAGTTACTGTTACTTTTTTTTCTTTTTCTTTAATAAGATTTTCTTACTTATCAAATAAAAAAAAACTTTTTCCCCCTCTCCATATATGTAATAATTCTTCTTACTCTTTACAATGAAGGTCATATTAAAGGATGAACCTGACATTGATTCTAATGATCAAAACTCAATTCTTGAACACTTGGATAAAGTGGTATGTATTGGTTCGTCAAATTTGCAATTCCTTTTACTTGTTGCAGATGTGTTTGCTGTGACACGGTGCTATTTATTTAGAGCAACCTTATTATACTAAACCTGGATTTTTGTAGGTCAGAAATCTGGTGGAAAAATGTAGTAAAAGGGCTGTTAACGGACCAGAGCTCAAACTTCCCTTGGTCCGAATAAAGGTACTTTCTGCTTTCATTCCCCAACTGGTATTACCATAAAATTTCTTTCTCATGTCTCAACATCACTTGTTCCTCTTACAATTTTCTGGGGCCTCTCACTTTTGACCTTTGGAGCACACTTATGTTGTATTTGTCGTTCTCCTGATTCCTAATTGTCTCTACCATAATACATTTTAAAGAAGCCTCGAGTCCCACTTTATGGTGTAAGTTCATCAACTTGTGTTTTGCTACTGAGCTTTATCTAGATCAATATCTATTGAATGCCTGAAAAATTCATTTCTTCTCTCAGTACTTTGAGTTTTTGTTGTCTTCCCTCCTCTGGCTCTTCATCTAAAATCAAGCTGCTCTTACCAATGTGTTTGTTGCTCTTCAGAATTTGTTAGCTATCCTCCTCAGACATCTTTGTCTCTTTTTATTACAATTGGTGGCACTTTTCATATTTTAAGGATGCATAACTAATCATCCATTGTAGGTGTCCTTATTGCATCCACGTCCGCTTCCCCATTTTGGGCCCTTTAGCATATATAGCATTATAGAAAACTCAAAAAAACTTCCCTTTTTGGTCCAGAATCTATAATCTTAACTAGCTTTTCAATCGTTGCATATTTTTTTATTAATTTCATTATCTGAACTCCAACGCATTCCTTTTGTGGAGGCTAATGGGCTTCTACTGCATGACAAAATGTATTATTAGCTTCATCGTTGCATTATCATTTGTGCTTGGTAGGTAGATTACTCTGGATTTATGACAATAAATCCACAACGATTTGGGCAGAAGTATGTTGGAAAGGTATCTTCAATTTCATGCTAGCTCAGTACACTAATGCCGATTTTTCTTAAGCAACATATTGGGAGGTAATAATTGTTCTCGAGTTCCATTAGGTTGCAAATCCCCAAGACATTCTTATCTTCTCAAAGGCTTCAAGAAAGGGTCAGCGTGAAGGTAATTAAAATCGTGTATGCAATATTCTTCATTTATATATTTTGACCACATCATTTCTTATGAACATCTGCACATCTTGTATATCTAGGATAGCATTTAATTAATCCTGTTGTGGAAGCCGCGGAATTGTTTTGGATTTTAGTGTTGGTACAATAACACAGGGTAGTTGTTATGATATGGGAACTGAATACCATATCACAGGAATCTTGTATATGAAAATTCTGGTGGCAAAGAAAATTAGGCATTTTAGGGTTTGTTTTTATAGTTAATTGGTGTCAGAAGTGGTAGAAAGTGCCGTGTGGTTGTAGGGTTTTGATAGGGTAAAGAAAAGATCGATTAGGGGCTGCAAAGCAGTAAAATGGGTCTGTTAGAACAAGAATCTAGGGTTATATGCCTATTTAGTCACTAGGTTTTGGCTCATTTTAATAAATAGTCCTTTGGTTTTCAAATTGATCATAAAGGTCAGAGTTTGCAATTTTTAGCAAACAAGTCTTTTCGTTAAACTTCTATGCATAAAGTTAACGATTCATACGCTAGTTTCAATATACATATAGACCAAAAGTAAAATCATGTGACTTTTAGTTTTTCTAAGTTTTTTTTCGTAATTTTTTGTTTTTTAAAAGATAAAACAAAGTAAATTATTTTAATTATTGTAAAAAATAAAAAATTATAAATCACATTATTATAGTTTTTGAGTTACATGTGTAAACTTATGATTGGAACTGACGTGTGAATCATTAATTTTGAGAATGAAATTTTAAGAGAATGATTTCTTTGACAAAAATTATAAACTCAGGGACCTTTATGATCAAGTTGAAAACTGAAGGACGATTTATTAAAAATGGTCAAAACCTTGATGTGAAATGAGTATTTAACCCAAGAATCTATTATAGACAGCCTCACAAAAAGCAGTTTGGAACTGACCATGTCAAACAGGACGTAGCTGGAAGTCAGAGGGCCCCTACTACCAATGTTTCATGGACTCGTTTAAATTTGTTGATTTCTCTGCCAAACAGTTCCACCATTTTGGTTGTTCATTTGACCAAAACCTTGTCCATGTCAATTTGCATCAATGTCAACACAGGTATTGCAGCATATGATGGGTCTTGCATTACAGCGTGTTCTTTCTGAAGAAATGCTCAGACTGATGAAACTTGCATCTTTCTGTTTATTCTTGGGCGTTGGGGGGGGGGATTTTGGGTGTGGCATTGGATTGAACCATCTCACGCCTAAAGCCTGCATGCTAAGAAGTCTTAATAATAGTGTCATCCTTGCTTTCCTGTCCTTGATAAACACCTCGACAGTCTGATATTGGATGTAGCCATCTCACGACTAAAGCCTGCAGGCTACGGAGTCCTCAAAGTATGGAAATTCTTGTTTTCTCATTATTGATGAGCACCTTGACAACCTTAATCCCTAGTACTTCAGCTGCAAATTCTACTATTGATCTTTAGTGTTTTAAAGTTTGTTTCGTGTATGGGGTCTTGAGTCTTATGGCTTTATCTCGACATGGATATTTTAAAGGCTCAAAAATGTGATAAATGTCGTCAGTATCAGGGAGTATGTAGTTGCTTTGTGGTTTCTTGTTTAAATTTTCCATACTTGTCGAAAGTCTACAGTTTCATGAAAATGGTGTAATTCTCGTTCTTTTTGGAATGTAGCTAGAATTGACGATTCTGAACGGCTTCGTCCAGAAGAACTAAATCAGCAGAATATAGAAGCTTTAGTTGCGGAAAATAATCTGGTACTGGACCGTCAAATTCTCTTTCCCTTTTTGTTGCTTATGGTTTGGATGTGGTACCTACATATATACAAAGTGCATATCTCATTTCTTGAAATCTCAACTGAATTGTACTGAGAAGAAGCCATTGGTTTGAATTCTATGGCTTGAGAATGGTCCACTTCTTCTATAGATGGAAGCTCCATCAAGTTACTAATTGTCCTTTTGTGTCGGTGGGCTAAATTGAGCTTGCCAGACCAATACTGGAAGTGACAACAGAAAGATTCCTACGCTGTACAGTAGTCAAGTTTGTTTTGGTTCTTCTTTGGTCACATGTAAACCTCTTATCATTATTTATCATTGTGCAGAAAATGGAAATCCTTCCGGTCAATGATTTGGACGTTGCATTACACAATTTTGTCAACAAGGATGACAAAACGGCTTTCTATTCTTGTCTGCAATATAATCTGGAAGAAACCCGAGTAAGTACCCTATAGAATCATATCATTGAGTTTTGGTGAGTACATTGATGATAGTCTTAGGTTGACTTTCAATACACTGGATGTTTGTAGTTAGAGATACTGGTTTACTGTTATAGTTGTGTTTAGACTAGTTGTAGTCTAGAGTTTGCAAATCATTTGTAACTGATTCTTTTTTTTTTTAGTTCTGTTTATGTTCACTTCAACTGATTATAAGTTAAGTTACCATTTTACTTCCGCAGAACAAAATTGCCAAGGATGCAGACACTCTGGCGTTTGAGGAGGAAGACTTGATTCTTAAAGTTGGTGAATTCATGGAGGCAAGAAGCTTCTCAGCTTTGAGATTACGTTATGGTCAAGTTATATAATTTTAGTCAAAGTATCACCGAAGGGCAAGCACTTTATCTTTGTGGAGGGAGCAATGTTGTCTTTGGGGGCCTGGCGGGGTGGCAACTGCCAGCAATCTTCAGGCGCTTGATGCCTTTCTGCAATTAGTCTATTGTGCAGATATAGTCGGCATATATGGGTTGTATTCGTGTATATATTATATGAATCAATATTTTCCTCTTTCACCTAGGTGCTATTCCATGGGTATTTAAGGGTGTCTTACTTTGTGATACCTCACAATTCATGCATTGCTCCCTATGACTTTATATATATTTATATATATTGCAGGAACGTGTCAAGGAAAGGTCTGCTCGCCCTAAGGATACTGCACAATTCACATCCAGTGCTCAGGCTTTGGAGGTAACTCTGTTATTATTGGCTTTGTTGACATCGCAATACTTATACATGAGCCGGAAACTCTTTACACAACTTTTTTGCATTGTTTTTTGCTTGGTAGATGTGCATCTATTATTTTTCTCTGATTAAGCTTGTCTTCAATTCATGTAGGATCCAACAAGCAGAAATGCTGCCGGAACTGGAACTGCAGTCTCTTTTAGTGATGATGAAGACACAACACAAATCTCAGGCTCAAGGTCTAGTGCTAGAGGTCGGAGAGGGTCATCTAGGTCATCTCGCGGTGCTTATGAAAGTGGTAAAAGTAAAACTTCTACAAGAGGAAGAGGTAGGGGCAGAGGTGCCAGTAGCTTGAAGCAGACAACTCTTGATGCAGCTATGGGGTTCCGTCATTCTCAAAGGTATTGATGGTTAGACTTTGCTAGTATAATTATCAATCCATTTGGACTATCGAGCTGTTTGTCATCCTAACATAGTAATTCATACTTCCGAACCCCGCATGTATTATGCTGCAAGATTTTTGTCTAAATCACACTTGAGGATAGGTGAATATGGCAGATAATATGTTCTAAGAAGCAATGCTATGTGCTATTGCTGTAGACTCTTTTCTGATGAGGTTGTTCAGATGCAACATGCGTAGCTTTTTTCAGGCACTTGATATTGTGGCATGACTGAATACTATGTAATAGGTTAGTTTAATAAGAGAAGCCTAGGAATTACCAGAAAAAAAAAAAAAGAAGAAGAAGAGAAGCCTGGGAGGAGGTCCTTGCTGGTAAGAAATGTGTGAAATTGTCTGGGACAGAACACACTGCTGAATCTGGTATCTCCTGCTCTCTCGACATCCAACCAGCACTTCTCTCTTTAATACTAGCCATGCTACTCTCTCTCTCTCTCTCTCTCACATTGGCTCATGGAGATGTATCACCACGAAGTGTTGTCAATAAGTGAAATGGGAAACCAAGGAAGGGAACAAGACTAAAATTTCTATATGTTGAAACATTAGAAGTGCAAGTGTAGTTCAACCCCATCTAATTTATCCAACTTGCTTCTCTCCTAGCCAGTTCCATATGCTCTACCTTAGAGCTGATGAGCAAAAGGTGAATAGTAAGCCTGGACAATGAGAAACAACTGGCATGAAAAATTAACAGGGGAGATCAGGACAGAACAAAGCCCAAAATAACTTAATGAGTCGAGTATTGAGTGGAAGATATGAACTGTTGGATTATGCGATTAGAACTCTGTTGTACCATCTTATTTTTGCATCTAGGAGATGACACGTTCATGTCATAATGAATCATCTTTAAGGAAGATTGCTATTGCAGATCCGTATCAGTTGCTGCAACAGCTACTGTAAGAAGTATTTCTGATGATTCAGATAACGTGGATTCTGCCTCAAGTGAAGAATCTGGGAAACGTGGGATAGATGAGGTTGATGACAGTTCGGTATGGATGGTTTTTTTGTCGACTTGATCTATCTGCTAGACCTAGGGTTCCTGTTTGCCTTGAGTTAGCTTATTCATGTATTGTGTATATATATATATTTGACACTACTAATTTTTTAATAAACTTAATATTTGGATTTAAACCATATTTTTGGACCCTTTCTAGGAAAATGATGCAAGTCTTCAATGCAAAGGACGCAAAGGGGCTACTCCCAGTGGAAGAGGTAGAGGTTCCAAGCAATCCTCTAAACGGGGAAGGAAATCTGATAATTCTACAGTTCATAGAATGCTCATGAGTAAAGATGACGATGACGATGATGATGACAACATGACGAAGAAATTGAACAAGTCTCAACCTCGGGTTGGTTTTTTTATTTTACTTGTACTTTTTGGTAGTCTCTTTTATTTCCAAGAATTTCCAATGGAATATATAGGAAGTATCCAGTTAGAGTGCAGCTTTCTGTTTTTGAGGTTGAAAATTCTCTTGCTCATCTCATATTTCTACGGAGCTATTAAACCAGTAGTGCTGTATTCTGTTCATAGACTTGCTATTGTACCTAGCAACCTCGCTGAAAACAGTTTATGTTGATAATTAGCATTGAGGAAGAGTAAGTGCGGCATTTATCATCATAATGAAATAACCTTTCTCTTGAGGTATATTAACAGGCATTATCCATGTCAAGGTGGCTCTCAAAATTTATATCCTTGTCATACCATCTCGTGTTTGCTATTCTCATATGTGATCTGTGCACTTCCAATAGCCCATCATCATGTGGCAACATGGGCTATAGGAGCATTGTTAAACCTGCAAGTGTAAATCTAGACAAATGAAGTTCCTCCAGGCATTGTTCACCTCTCATTTTCCATTTTTACCACATGAGACTGTCTTAAGTACCTATGTCAGTCCATAGGCTATTTTACCACTCTCCTATTCATAGCATTTTATAGTTGTGTAAGTTTTCTCTATCTTTCTGTGGGATAATGCAGTTGGACCTCACTGATTTCTCCTTGTTGGTAGGTGACAAGAAACTACGGTGCTTTAAGAAGGTAACAATCAACAAAGTCCTCCATCACTTCATCGGATACTTGTTATCCGGGTGGATTTTGTTCTGTGTTGCTCACTGTGATACAGGGAATTGAGCTAATAGTACAGAGCAGGTGGACAAAAGGTTAAGCTCCTTGTCTTCAAGTGTAAAACTTGACGAGAAGAAAAAAAAAAGAGTAAAACTTGACAATCTTCCAATTATGAACTTCAATGAGTTGTTGGTAGATATTTATAATCTGCATTTCCAGTTTGTGCTTACTGCACTCATTATATTTTAATTTCGTACTGTACAAAAATTTGAGCTTGTATAGCACACGAGAAATTTTTGTTCTAACATGACACCGTTCCGAACCTTTGTCACATAATTAAGGTAGGGGGCACTGGATGAGCTTTTCTTGCAGTAAACAATTGAAAATTACGGCTCGAAATCCTTTGTTGCATAAATAGAACAGGTTTCCCTGGATTAACTTCTCTTGCAGCGGGACAAGATTGCACAATAGGCTAAATGACGATTCTGATAGAGCAAGGCTCCTAGCAGAATGCCTTTGAAGACGTCGTGAGAAACTTTTATCACGTTTAAATTTGGAGGAAAAGTCATAGTTAGTCCTGTAAGTATGAGCAAAAATTATAGTTAATCTCGTAATTTTCAAAACGACGATTTAAGACCCTTAATTTTTGACATTCATCAATTCACACCTCATTCAAATTAGGCATTAAGTCCGACGGAAAATTATGCAAAATGATTTAAAAGCGCCTCTAAAACTAAATTTTAAAAATTAAATAAAAATAAAAAAAATTAAGAAATAAATTAAAAATAAATAGATTATTGAAATAGATCTCGGGCTAACAATGTAATACTGACATCACCCCCGGTCCCCTACGCCGCACGATTGCAACTGGGAGACATGTTGTAGGCTCTAATACCATTTGTTACATGCCTTAGGAGAACTCACCTCTAAAAACTAGCTCAAGGCATATAAACCACATATTGACATATCATACTACTAATGTGAGATAAATCTCATACTCCCAAAATGGTTCATAACATTTATGTAACAAATGGTATCATAGCCTACACCATGCCTCCCACTTGCAATCGTGCGGCGCAGGGGGTGACGTCGGTATTACAGTGTTAGCCCGGGACTAGGAAAAGCCTAATGCACAGCCAGCCCGCATGGGCGCCGGGACTACGAAGCGTGGTGGAATGTATGGATTATTTGAGAAATATGACATCCGTCCCATATTAGTAATATAAGATGTCAATGTGTGATTTATATACCTTGACTTCCTTCTTCCTTAAGTTAGCTTTAGGGAGTCGGTTTTCCTCAGCATGTAACATACTGTTTGCTTTATTTTTAATTTTTGGCGCAAATATTAGGATTTTTGGCAAGGGAAGGAATTTTTTCAAATTGGTAGTATAGTGTGCGTTGATTTTTTGTTGAATATTAATATTATTAATGAACTATAGTTGCGGTTTGTATAATTTTGGTCATGTTAAAATTGGTACGTGCACAGTGTAACACGAAATATATGTCTATCTCTTGATATTCTACTGGCCCGTATTCTAGTGAAGTCATAGTTGGTTCCAAACGTTTTCAATGTTTGAAATTGAAACATAGGGAATGTTTTGTTAAAGAGTTTTGTGAGGATTTTTTGTGTTTTGAGAATTTTTATGTGATGTTAATTTTATTGGTATGCGTGTTGTAGTTATTTTTATGTGATATTAAAAATGATGTTTGGTTATAGAATTGTGAGGATTCAAACAAATTCTGATTATTATTTTTTTGTAAACGAATGTGTCCATAGTCGGATTCAAAAAAATTCACTGTACGTATTTCCCAATATACCAAACTGAGTTTGACAAACGCAGTAAAATTTTTACAAAATATTTCACCAACTCCTAATAAAATAATACCATATAAGTTTTCAACTCCAAGGAGAGATGAAAGGGGAACCGGTGATTCCTGAATCTTGCAACACTTCGAAAATAAGTTTTTAGCAGCAGCCTTTCCCATAGTGGACGCAGGGGCCCGCATCAAGTCTCATTGAACAGTACGTAATCCTTTTTTTTTTAATTTAAGGCAAGCAGCAACATAGAATTAACAAAGAACAATACGCAGTCTTTTCACGGGTATACCAAACTAGAATGAATTTCATAGCGAACAAGCTCAGCCTAGAAATTGTGTATACACGCAGTCATTTATTCCTTCGTAATCCTGCGTCATAAAAAGCTTCCTTTTCTATTTTATATTGAACACTGAATGTTCTCATTTCTTTTGGGCCTGAATCCAACGGAGAGGCGCTTGTCGGACAAGAGGCAGGAAAGGTTTTTAAAAGGATTAGATGACAATGGAACGAAACAGGTTTAGACAATTTAAAAGCTGTATGCAAAAGTATGGCAAATACAAAGGAGTAGCATTCGCAAAACGATTGGCGATCACATGGGGTGATGTCTACATCGAAGCTTTCGCCAATAGAATCAAAATTTCACTTCAAAAAATACAAAGAGGCAAAACTTTAGATGTTTTACTCCATATCCTTGCGGGGTAAGAAAGATTTTAGATTTGAACTATGTACAGCCTTATGCGCTGCCCTGATCTCTCATTGGAGGTAGACCCTCGGCCTCGGGGTCACATTCACACGTTTATTCTCTTCACACCGATCAGTGACTTTTCCCTGCTCAAAAGCGCATTAGATATCAAATGTTGGGAAAATGTGATAATAGACATGCAAATAGTCGAAGTGCATATAAATAACCTGCAACTGCTCAGTGGTGGGCTTAAAATTCAGAATATAAGGGTTGTGTTTGTGTTGTAATATTTTTGGTATGAGAATATGTGTTGGTATTGGGTTTAGTGAAAAGGTGAAGAGAGAGGTAATTTTTTTATATTTTTTGTAATTTTTTATATTTTTTGTTGGTAGAGAGAGATTATATTGGAGTATTTTATTAGGAGAGAGATAAAATTTTGGGGAATATTATGAATGCAAACGCAGCCAAGTTGGCAACCTTATCTAATTGACGCCATGCAGAAACAACCAAAATCCGTTGTAGATTTTGATGGTTAATTTTCCTTCCATTTTGGCTGTTAATTTCGATTAAGGGTTTAGAATCAAAACTTCAAGGGTTCAATATCATGAAAATAAAAGATGAGGGTACAAAGTATCACTACCCCTAAACCTGGGAGTGCAAAGTGTTCTTTCCCCTAAAATAAAATATCAAGCCCAAATCATTGTTGATTAAGACCTTACCTTTGAACCAATCAATCTTGCTCCACGCTCCTGTTGAACACTTTGTTTTGTCCTTTTCCGATCCCTAAGGACCCTAACCACAGCTACAATGCCTCTGCTGCTGCATTTCTGACTCTCAGTCATTCTCCCTGTAGCATTCTCTTCTCCAGAACCTGCCATCCTGCTAGGCCTGCAAGCTCTGATTTGCTCCTTAGACTGTATTGCAATGCTAGGGAACTCTTGCTCATTAACTCTAAGTGGTAGCATAGCTCTTGCATTTAGAGTCTGATGTTGAACCTGAAAGGATCGCTAAAGTTCAGATTCTATATTTCTGGATGAAAAAATTCATGTTTTAAAATCATCCATCTCCCAGGAAATTTTTGAATGTACTCAATAATTTGCAAGATAATCCGGAGTAATTTTTCAATTAAGGAAAGCTATCAATAACACCATTATTGTGTTATCATCACACCTAATAAAATTTGGGTTTAAATATTTCATCATAAAGCTATCATTCAATATGGTTTGTACGCCTTCTCACCTTTCGTTTTGCAGCTTCCTGTTGGGCCGACTTTACAAAACTGACTTTAGTTCGCATTCTGGCATTGGAGCTCCCTGCAATTTTAGTAGTTGATGGGTTGGACACACTAAAAGTTTGCACTTTGTTCTTTGCTGCATAAGCCATTCTTGCAACGTTTCTGCTAACTGGGTTTGTTTCCTTGTGATGTATTGATGAAGATGTTGAGCTTTTAGCATCATAAAGGAGGCTTGATGATGACCCCACACTGGACTTTCCGGATGATGATTTATAGCCTTTTGACAGCTTTGTCTCATTATTCATAGCCAATCTTGATGCTTGTCCAGTAATGCAGCTTTTTTGAAGAGTGCCTGGACCTGATGGTTGAGTTGGTACTTCCCTGTAATTTTGCTTTTGTTGATGAGTGCTCTGAGACGTAATGGAGCTTCTTGTACTGCTTTCAGAGGCCTTGTTTCCCATAGAACTTGACCTACTTGCAGGATCCCCAAAAGTGGATACCGGTTTAGAGCAACTTGGTATAGCATTTCCAGTATGAATGCTTTCACAAACCAAACTTGATTTTGACCTCAAAGTTCCTCTTAGATTTTTAAAGCTCGGTTTGGTTTGTATTTCCTCACCAAATCGTGAATCCAGACAATAAGATTTCCCACTTAAAACCTTGCCGGATGTTGCTTATTCAACAAGGACTCACAATTCTCTAATCTCCATCTCTTGCTCCTGTAGTGTTTGCCTCTTGATCTTGAGACTGACGAGGGAAGTTTCGGTGAAGTTGGTATCTGTTTGTCAAAGTCTGAGGTCGAAGTACACTCCCCACAATGAAAAAATGCAGATTTCAACTGGCAAGAAGAACGCTGGTGGAACCTGAAAACCAAACCAATTATAGTAATCGGTATGAATTCCAACAGTTTAACATTCCACCCAACATAGCTAGAGTACAAAACCAAGTGAGTGAAGGAAAGAGGACGCATACAGATGGCTTGTGTGGAACCACTCAACATTGCTGCAATATCAAAGTGAATAGTCCAATTGGTGTCACAAGTGTGATATTTGATCATAAACCTCCCAAAAGAAAATATGGAACCCTTAAAGCAATGACATAAAGCTCACATGTCTTGGTTGTTAAAGTTAGCTTCTACAGCGAGATCAACCCACATAGGTGCATCAATTTCTTCCTGTACAACAATCAGGCAAGCAAAAAAAAAAAACTAAGTGGTGTCCAAAAAAGCGAATATCAGAACAGACCAAAAGGACGAAAAACAAAAGAGATCGGTCCTGTGATAGAAGATTCCTCCATTTGGCTTCAAAGCTTTGTTTTGACTTTTCAAACTGCAACGAAAAAACTAAGGAAATTGCTTTTGCAAAGAAATTGTATTCTTCAAAATTTCTGGACTTTTTTTTCACCTATTCTCTTTCAAGAGCCAGAGGAAGCATACGAACATGTAAATTGACAAATATTCAGAAATAATGGAATTCATATTCGGTATCGAAATGTTGAAAAATCGAGTTTTGAAACTTCAATTTGATTACCATTCCTACATTTTTTCCGCACCAAAACATAGCCAAAAACCAATCTAGATACAACAGCCAGCCAGAACCAAAAACATAGAAACTTCCAATTAAAGAAACGAAAAAGAAAATATCAGCACTATAATAAAGAAATGCACGAGCCAATCTTAAAGCCCAGAAATCAGAACTCAAGCTGACCAAAATATCAAGAAATGAGAAAACACAGGAACTCAAAAAATATATATACTGAAAAACAAAGAGACCCCATTCTTATATTTTCAACCCAGACACGACTGATATAACGAGACAAACTTGAACAAATCCCGCGTAAAAGTTATCCCCAGTGGAGCGAATTCAAGAATCCCCGTACTTTTTCTTTGTACCAGAATGCTATAATATCCAACCAGACCATGATATTGAAAATGAAAGGACCATGTCAACGACCAAAAACCCAGAAAGTTCCTTCAACAATTAAAAAGAGATTGAAAATAATAATAATAAAAAAGCCAATAACATTTCCAAACAAGGAAAGAAGAAACAAAAAAGACAGGAGATCAACATCAAGAAAGCAGGTCCCAAAACCATCAAATGATTTAGAGAAGAAAAGAGTACCAGAAAAGCCCAGTGATCTTTATTAGCTTTTTTGAGAACCATCTCGTATTTCTATGATTCTATCAACTTCGTTCTACAAAAAGTATCCCCCAAAACGCTTTGAAGCCGCTCGCGTAGTCAGCCATTTCTGTGTTTGATTGAGAGCGTCAGAGGTCGTGTGATATCCTCCATTTCCATCTTCTGGTTTGGAAATAAAAATTTGAACTGTTGAGGCGATAGGCCGACGACGTTTTGGAGGTACGCTTTTTTCTGTCTAATTGTTTTAAATGGTGGGGTCCGTAGATTGACGGCTGAGATTGATTGCAAGCTGTAGGGTGGAGGAATGTTAATGGTTGATGGGAGAGTGCGGCCTCAGAAACTATTCGACCGTTGCAAGATTTCAAAATGTTCATTGGAGCTACTCTCACGGGACTGTTATCCTTCGTCACGAAGGACAAACCTAACAAACCAATGTCACAAACCGGCCATGCTCTGTTTTTCGTCCTCCCCTCATTTTCCCATCTTTTCCCCCTTCAAGCAATGTGAAAAACTTAAAATCCCCTTAATTCCGAACTCAGTTCCCATCTCGATTCATTCCAATCTTAAGATTTCTTCTTTTTTTCCTTTCTTTGAAGTGTTTTGAGTTGAGCAAGAAAAGGATTACCGTTCAATCTCAAATAATAGGCAAGAGATCTTCTGGCCCCTTTTCCCCCCTTTTGTCAAGGTTGTGGAAGTCTTCTAGATAATCCCCTTACTAAACCGACCAACTTGAACCATCTTGTAGCGCCATCATTCCACAAATGGAGAAGCGGGCAAAATGATTAGCTCTCTGATCAGTGATACATCCATCAACAAAACATGGGCAAGCAGCAAAGAATAACGGGAGTACCGTTTTCCTGTATCGGTTCCAGCTGGCCTACACAATTGGACCCTGATAAAAGGCTGCCCTGCACTGATTCTCAAACCAATGCGCCAATCCAGACAAAACATGGATAGATAATACCTGAGGGAAACGTTCACAAAGGTTGTGTTCTCTCTCACCCAATCGCAGTATAAGAAAAAAAAAAAGCATAATCATTAGAACCCACGTCGCATCAGATTCTCCTTTCCACCATGCGCTCGGACACCACCGGCGGGGTCCTTCCAGACAACATCTTCTGCGGTGCAGCTGAGGGCATCACATCCGGCTGTTAGCTCTCAATCAGGTAGGGTTCATGACTTCGTTAGATACTCTTTTATAATGGCTCTAGGATTCCAAGGATTGGTATCCGAATCGGGTAGCTTCTGCATATCCCTTAGTCCTAAATTGTCTTTGGCTTGAAATAAAGGTAGGTGACACAGGCATTCTGAGCTGACAACTACGACTACATGCGCACATCTAGTGCAGTGGCTTGGAAGCAAGCTACCTTGATCATCTTCCCAAGTTATAAATAATCTACTGATCAAAATTTGTAGGGGCGGACTGCTCTACATTCAGATCACCTAGAGATTCCGCCCTTTGCGCTCCTACACAAGGAATGGCTCTTAAGTACCTGACTACACCCTTTATAAATAAGAATATTTGCGCTTGTTTCCCTGGAGCCCGTTCCTTGGTTTGAATGTAGGGCAGGGGAAGTTACCTTATAGAGAGAGCTCCAAGCGGAGAGTTACCTTATATAGGTCCAACTGGAAAGCTACCTTATATTATTTTACCCCTCCCTTTCAGTTATAAGTCAGTTCAGCTGTGGGATTTGGTTTCCGAACGTTAGAGGCAAGGCGGTGAGAACCCGCGTCTCCCAGCAGAACCAGGGTTAGTGACCGATAAAAGAAATCCTGGGTCGATGAAAGAAGGAAAAAAAAAAGGGAAATCCTGTTCCGTTTCATATCTTTTTACCCTTTTTTTTTTATAGAATCTTTTTACCTTAGTTCTCAAGTAATTGTTCTCTCCTATAAATGAAACACTAGGCAAGTTTCATATCTTTCCATCTTAGCGCTCAAGTAGTTGTTATCTGCCTCTCGCTCTTCACTCGCTTATCAGGAACTACGCATTCTCTAAGAACTCAATTCATTTTCTTTGTTCTAAGGTCTGAAACTCTTGTTAGGTGGCTTGAAGATGATCACTCTCGACGATCTGAGGGGCGGTTCTCCTGCCCTATGTGGCTCTTTCAATAAGATCAGGGAGGAGGCCATCAGGGCTGCGGGTGGGGATCAAAACAAGGCAGATGTTTTGCTAACCCAGAGGGTCTTGTCTGAATTCCTTCAACACAACGCAAATAATGCAAGGAACTCGTTGAAACAGCGGTTTACAATTTCGGGATCGGTTTATGATTACGATCAGCATGGTCTTGTTGCTCCTGATACGGAAAGGAAGAGAGCGCTGTTGGGAATCGTATCACCCAAGAAGCCTGAGTGGGCAGCCAATAACTGCGGGTACTCGGTAGTACAAAGGTCTGCAGGTTTCGGTTATGTGACTGATATTGTTGATCCTGACAACAAGAAGAGAAAGAAACCTGATTCTGCGGCCATCAACTCTGGACACAAGGCTGAAATCAACCGACAACAAGTAGGAGGAAAATCCATGAAACCGAAAAAGCAGAGGAAGAATCCCAGAGTGACGCAGCAAATGGCTCCAGATCCACCTCCTAACTTGCCCGCAAAGTTCTTTGATTTAATTATGGGGATGCGCGGCTACGACCTTAAACTTGTCATCCAAAAGGAACTTTTTGATACAGATTTGAGCAGTCACTGTGACCGGCTGTCAATACCAAAGACACAGACGAGGGCAGAATTCCTTACAAAAGAGGAGCAAGCAAATTTGGAAAGAAAGAAACAAGATGGTCTTCATTATCAGGGCATGCAAGTTCCTCTAATAGAACCTAGCCTAGAAGAATCAAGCATATCACTGAAGAGGTGGAAGCTGGGTAGCAGCACCACCTACATACTGAGCTCTCCCTGGAAAGAAGTTGCAGAGAGAAATCGATTCACGTCATCAGACATTATCCAACTCTGGTCCTTCAAAGTCGATCAAAGGCTCTTCTTCGCCCTGGTTAAGCTAGAGAATTAGTGCGTTCTCCCTCTGAACCCATAAAATTTATGAGGTTTTGCTTCTTGTTAATTCTATTCATTCGGGTTCCTTGTAAATGTGAGTTCGCAGCCACTTAACTCCATGACGTAGAATAGGCATAACTACTCAATCTGTTTTGAAGTTGGAATTCACCTTGTCTCGGTGGAATGGAAGTTTATATTTTTGCACGTACAAATATAATTTCTTCTTTTTGGGCAAGCACGGTAGAACCAAATGATTGATTCTCTTTGTATGATGTCTTGGCTTTACCTATGCGTGTTTAAGAATAAGGTTGTCTCATTGCTATATCTTCTCTTTGTGTAATTTGCATCTGCTCCCGCTTTTCGGAATATTTCTCATCTCCTACACCTTGTTGGATAGATCCTTTACGTTCTGAAAATCACTGAATTGCAGCACATAGCTATCGCTGCACCAGACAAAACCTAGTAGTGTCCCATAAGGTTTTTGACTACGTACTGCAGCATAATGACCATCTGGTAGCCTAAAAGAAGGAAAGCAAAAAAGAAAAATAAATAATCCAAGCGAGAAAAAAGGGATGATCAATTGCAAACAGCGGAAGTAAGATATATCTCGTCAATGGCGGATTGATATCCTGTGCGTTTTACTGCTAAGGGATCACATCAACTGATTCTTCATTGACATATAATATTTGAGGTTACAGCTGAGCAGCATAATTTACTGTGTGTTCCTGACTAAAAAATGTCCATTAGGTTGGCAACTTGGCAGACGTAGTTAATATGTATCAGCAACGCATCAGTCGTAAGTAAGAGAAAATTACAAGAAAAACGCATATTTGAACTCATCGATTGTCTGCATGACCACCAAAAGTAGTTGATTGGATTGTAGTGTATAGTTCATAATGCTTTTATGATCCACTCAACCGTGGAAAAATGAAATCTTTAATTTTCTAAATACTCCTTATTGTTTCTTTCTCACCAAGATAAGTAACTGTAGGACCTTTGGAGAAGCTCTCAAAATGCATGATCTAAGACCAGAGACGAACAAAAACTTTGAAAGCTTTTAACTTCTGTTAATGGAATACAGAGAAGCATGGTTAAGAGTAGACAACGAAATAGTCTTGAAACTTGAAAGGAGTCTATTTCCAAATCGATCTTCTAAAACAATACAATTTTTTCTATTTTTGTCATCCTTCTGATGATATCAAAATAGTACAAGGGACCCAATATTTTCTTTCATCGTCATCTACATCTCAAATTTTGGAAGTTTCTCAACTCTTTGTTCTTAAAGCTCTCTTCTGACCCTGTAGTATGTGTGTTGGCAGGTGCCAAGGCTAATTATGGTTCATGGTTAGTATATATAATGTGCAACTTTCCCAACATCGCGGGGATAGCTCAGTTGGGAGAGCGTCAGACTGAAGATCTGAAGGTCACGTGTTCGATCCACGTTCACCGCATCTTTTTGGTGTTTGTAATCAAATTAAACGACACTGTTTCACGCAAACTGTGCCGCTTTTCCCTATGCCTTCGAGAGTATAAAAGATTTCCCAACAAATGGGAAAGGCTGGAAATGACAGGAAATGCTTGGGACTCCCTTTTCCCTATGCCCATCGGGGTCCCAAGCATTTCCTGACAGGGGCTGGAAATGTCTTTCCAGCCCCTATCGGGATGGCATCGGGATCCCATCGGGATCCAGAGCCTTTCCCATTTGTTGGGAAATCTTTTATACTCTCGAAGGCATAGGGAAAAGGGGGTCCCAAGCATTTCCTCCAACAAATAACCATCTGCGATGGACGAGATAAATGTGGATAGAAAGATGTGAGTTGGAGATACTAAAAATCTTTTAGAGCCTTGTGATTGGTTGATTCGGACGTCACATTCCCAACCGCAATTTCCCACTCTTGCATTCATGACCACCCATCTCCTCGATTGTCCTATTCCCCTCTACACATAATATTACGTCTCAGCTTCCCTTTCTACGCACTTCCATATACAGTACTGAAACTCTTCTAAACGCAATCTCAACTCAAAACATCTGGAAGCTTGGAATTTATGGCTGCAATGTTGATGGCAGCAACTGCTAGCTCAAGCACTGTTCTCAGGCCAACTCCATTTCTTGGCCAAAGTAGGGGAGCCAACGCTAACCCTCTTAGAGATGTTATGCCTATGGGAACCGGGAAATACACCATGGTACTCTCTCTCTCTCTGCTTTTTTTTTTAGTTTGTTGGGTGCCTTACGAAGTCGGGTTTCTCAATTTTGTTTGTGATATGAACAGGGGAACGAACTCTGGTATGGGCCAGACAGAGTGAAGTACTTGGGACCCTTTTCAGCCCAGACTCCATCATACTTGACTGGAGAATTTCCTGGTGATTATGGCTGGGACACTGCTGGATTATCTGCTGACCCCGAAGCCTTTGCCAGGAACAGGGCTCTTGAGGTAATTAGTCTTAATGGTGGACTTAGCAAAAGAACAGATAATATTAATGGCTAACCAAATCTTTCCAGAGGTTTGGCTGGTATACTACAGCATTACTTATGAAACAAACTGTTGAAGCACTAGTTTTCATCGCTACCATCATGATACTTTCTAAAAGCATATGAGCCTCTGTTTATTTTCCTGTTTTTTTTTTTCAAATTGATGAAGCGAGGATGAAATCTTGTCGATATTCAGATTCTTCGTCGCTGATAACATTTTCTCATTATAGTACTACTGTTTTACTATGGCGAGAGATCCCCTCAAGTAATGCAGGATATTTACAACCCGTATTAACCAGAACTGCATGTATTACTTTTACTGAAGTAAGATTCTGAATAGCAGCAGCAGCAGCATTCATGATAGTACTAAATTGTTGTGGAAAATTAGGTGATCCACGGCCGATGGGCAATGCTTGGAGCACTGGGTTGCATCACCCCAGAAGCTCTTCAGAAATGGGTCAGAGTAGACTTCAAAGAACCAGTATGGTTCAAAGCTGGAGCTCAAATCTTCTCGGAAGGTGGCCTCGACTACCTGGGCAACCCCAACCTCGTTCATGCCCAAAGCATCCTAGCAGTGCTAGGCTTCCAAGTCATCCTCATGGGCCTAGTCGAGGGATTCCGCATCAACGGCCTTCCTGGAGTTGGAGAGGGCAATGACCTTTACCCGGGTGGCCAATACTTCGACCCTCTTGGCCTTGCTGATGACCCTGTCACATTTGCTGAGCTCAAAGTGAAGGAGATCAAGAACGGCAGGCTAGCCATGTTCTCCATGTTTGGTTTCTTTGTCCAAGCTATTGTCACCGGCAAGGGCCCGTTGGAGAACCTCTTCGACCATCTTGAGAACCCTGTCGCCAATAATGCGTGGGTCTATGCCACCAAGTTCGTGCCTGGATCTTAAATTGATCTTCAGTCCCTTAAATCTCGTTTATTGTGAATTAAATATAATTCGAAATTCATGTTTTGTTTATGTAATCTTGACTCCAAAACTTCCAAATTTGTGCTTGTGACTATCGGGTGCTGCCGGTCTTCCCTTTTAAAACAAACTGAAAGGGATGGTATTCCTGGATACGACCGAGTCACCAAGCAAAATAGCCTAGAAAAAAAAAAAGTAGTCGCAATGTAAAAGTATTCCTGGATTGGCCAAGGAAAGTTTGAATGCCAAATCAAAGAAATTACAGAACCGAAGATAAGACGCCAATCCACCAATGCTTTCATCCTTTTTGCCAATACGGAGAGGAGGAGAGAAGAAATGGCAAAAGTAACATGTCCGTCCGATAACCAAAAAGGTTACAACAAGCAGCTAAGGCAAAAGGATTGGCAATATGAACACTTTTCCTTCCATATCCTCAGTTCTAGGAACTAAATATTCTCAACTTACATCAATGATATACGTAATATACACAAGTACTGCAAACTACTGAATAGAGGAATAAGGTCGGAGTCTCTCAACAAATCCTATTGGCTATGCACAAGCTATGAACATCTCTACCAAGTAACAAAAATGGGTAGATATACAATCTCTCTCCCTTCACTGCCTTACAATAAGAAGACGCCCATATATGATGCCGTGATATGAACTTAGAAGCCGGCTCCTGAAAAAGCAAAGAGGCAGTATTTGACAACATTCCGTTCTCCACCATTTCTTATGCATTCATCCATCTGTACTTGACTGGATATGATCTTTAGAAAGACAATAATATGATGCTTTTGAACTTGGCTTCCCCCACCATGTCCGACGACCTTCTGAATACCCTAGTTTATGAAGCTTTGCCTTTGTCTCCCGTAACCTAATTTTGTATTCTTTCTTCCATGCCTCGAAACTGAGCTTTAGCTTTCGAAGTTCATCATCAGGATTTGCAATAGAAGCTGACTGCCCTGATTTGACCTCAACTAGAGCTCTGACATCGTTGTCAAAAGTCTGTCTGCGCTGCTCATATTCTTTAACCAGATTGTTGACTGCATTCAAAGCACCATTTGTGTCTCGCCCTGCTCCGACATCATGAACACCACCAGATGGTTTTATTGGTGTGCTTTCACCAGGAGTTCGAGAACCCATGGATGTGTTATCCTCGGAGTCATCATAGTGATGTATTGAAGTATCAAGTTTTCCAGGTTGACCTGCACTGTTGTTGTCAGCAACTAGGCTTTTTCTGGCAGTAGCAAGACTCGTCTGCAGTAAAAATACCATTAAAACCCTAAGGCATCTGAGTAATACACTACATAACAATGGAACCCTTACATCAAGAAACTATATATATATATAAAGAGAAGCACAACAGCTTTTCCATTTGTTACCAACCAATTGCATCTGTTTCCCATAACATCTCTGGTAATTTTCAATACAAAACTTTCATGCCCCATTTTACTTGGTTAACTTATGTCTGAACATATCTCTACTGTAATAGAACATATATCTGAACATGAAAACTCACTTGCAAAGAGGCCATCTGCTTTTGCCACATCTCCTCCATTGATTTCATCTTCGCCTCATATTCTGACCATCTTGTCTCGGACTGATGTAGTTGCTCCCGCAATGCAGCATTTTCCTCTTCCTTCTGTTCCAGAGTTGCTTCAGCTTTACAAACCCTTATTTGAAGCTCTGCCAAAAGTGAAGGCACAATCTGAACCTGCTCTTGTGCTACATCCTGCTCAGACAAGAAAAGTGAACTGTTTACTGATCGAAATTTTGCAGAGCATCACAAAAAGAAAAGAGATAGCAAAATAGACATTGCATTTCACATGCGAATTTCAAAAGGCATGCAGATTAGAACAAATGCATAATTATTTGTGGTTGTTAATTACACACAAGTGTTAGATCCGCTAGAAGGAATGTTACTATCATCTTACTCTTGAAGGAGCCTCAAGAATCTTTTGCATATCCTCATGTACGAAACATATTATACATTCTGAAGCATTCCATGTGCCACCTATAGATGTCGGTAATGGCCACTGGAGGCCAAGGTAAAGGCCCTAGTGGCTGTGCTAGGCCATGAAGGAAGTTGTATGATGTACCCCCATTTATCATGGATTTGAATATGAGGCATTCAAAAGCTAATGCTATGAGATATGCATTTCATAAGCAGGTTAAAAAATTCAAACACACCTTTTATTAAAAATAACAATTACCACCTTGCTTTGTTTTTTCTTTTTCTTTTTGGGTGGGGGGACAGCTGTAAGTCTTTATAGAATATTAGCATCATGTTTGGAACAAACTTCACGTCAGCCAAAAACATAATGTTCACAACGGTAGAAGCTGATGGACAGTTTTCACTGATTCTGAAGCTGAAACTGTATTGATTCTTTTGGATATGTCTAGTGTTTTCCGTGGCTGAACAAATGAATATTAGATATTTATGTTTCAGATAAACAAGCTTCAGGGGAAACTATCCAAACAATGTTTTGATAATCTCTGAATTTGCTTTCAAGCACTTATAAGAGAAGTATCGACTAAAACCTACAACATCAACGAAGAAGCCTATATAGATGCAAGAGTTTTCCTTGTTATCCCTATGGATGTAGTATCCAGAGACAGCATTCAATAAAAGGGAAGAAGGGTCCCAAGTCGATAATTGTATCACAGGGAGTACCTTCATTTCTGAACTCTTCCGGCTTGGTTTCCGTTTGGATTTGGAATTATCAGGATGTAACTTCTTCACATTATGGATGCCATTCAGATTCCTCCGAACAAGCCATCCACGGATTACTGCCATTAGGAAGAAATAAAAGAAAAAAAAAAAGAACAATAAGAAAACTGTATGCAATTGAACGGTACAAAACCAACAAACGAATAACTTTTACCAGATTGTAGATGCACTGCTGCTTGTAGTTCATTGAGGGTTTCAGGAGCACTAGCTGTGCACCAATTTATTGTATCATTATACTTCCTTCTTGTGTTTTCACCACGAACAACTGCATTGTTTCCATCAATTTAATCAAACATTCTTTAAAATCTCTATAAAACAGAAACAAAAAAGGCTTTTGAAGATATAAAGAATCAAGGAATCCATTCAGCCTTTTAACCATAAGGTCAAGCGTTTTAGTCACTTTACAGCATAAACATCCATGTGGCCTAGAAAACCACACGGTCCTGAAGTTAGTCCAAAGAGTATAAAGAAGCATCTCTCTTTACACAAATATCCAAATTGTAAATATCAGATATCAGAATAGATTTAGCACGGAAATAATTATATGAGAAAGAATTGCTTTCAAAATGTAAAATATCCAGATGCAAGATAGGATTTAGTACGTGATTGTATTCTTATTGCTCCTTCCTTGAGTTTGTGGAAGAAACAACGAGCCTGGTGACCCCGGAAGCATTTTTGAACACCAAGTATACCTTGAAGAACTTGATTTCTCTTATTCTCCAATGCACCAATCTATTAATGATTAAGATATAACCAGAATCAGATGAGACATTCAAGAAAATGAGCTCATTTCACTCAGTAAGGGAACAGTCACTCTTTTCAAACTCAGCAGTTTAGTTCAATGAAAAATAAAAATAAATTTAGAGACAAGAATCCTAGAACAAAGAAATACCAAAACTTTCACAAAGGAGTTAACATTGGCTTCCCTACAAATCAAGGATCAAGAGAATTTCAGCAGTAAACTCAGCCCCAATTACTTCATTTCAGCTCATATAATAGACCATTTTGGCTAATCAGAGCTTCTGGGTGCTGTAACACATCACTTTTGTATGGACTTACAAGGAAGAACAAAAATCAGTGCAGTGACATCAGAAATTCAAAAAAGCTACTTGCGGCTTGATTTAAGCGTCAGCTGATTTTAACCAATAGGACAATGGAGCTGATTCTAGGTAATTTCTCTAGAAAAGCTCTGGTCTATTGCCCAATGACACTGTTAGTGGAAGCAGTAAAAATTTGTAGTATAAACAACCTCTATTTATCGTATGGTAACTACAAGCCTTCCCTCACAGTTTGACTAAAGATAAAGTAAAGATGGCATTTTCTCACAATTCTTTTGAAAAGCATTCCAAACACTTGCAATTTCTCTTTTTGCCTTTTGAAATACGAGCATCGACTACATGTGAGTTCTAGATATGAATCAAAACTCCAACTAACCTAATTACTTCATTCCCTTTGGAAAGTAAAAACTATTTAATAGATAACAATCATACAGTTGGAGCTATCTAGGTTTTTGCTTCCATGTTTATGCAGAATGAAGGCATACAAACACAAACACATTTATTTACAAGGAGATACCTGCCCCATTCTGAGATACAATTTGGTATAACCAACTTGGTACATTTCAGGGAGGACATGAAATTGCTTTAGCACTGCAACTGATATGCTTAATGGGTCTTGAGATATACTGGTTTCTGAAAGTAGGAACCCATACCTGATTATATAATGGGACAAGGGAAAGATTAACTCAACATATGTTGAGAAAGAAAAAAAAAAGCATTAAAGAACTACAAAAGGTTACACCCTCTACCTTCCTGCAAATTCTTGATGTGTCATTCTAGTGGGATATCCAGATCTTGAAATCCTAACAAGCTCCAGAACTCCACAACACCTAAGCTGTTGTAAGACAAGGTCCTCTTCAAAGATGTCAGGAAGCTGCTTGCTATTGGGCTTTATGCAGCGAATGAAGTGAGGTGTGGTATTCTCCAGCTGGTGCATTAGTTTGAACAGTTGACCCTGCAAGAACCCAACATATCCCTTCAGAGTTTACAAAACAAAACTTCGACTACATCTTTGAGAGTCATGTCTGGTTTTGGATGTAAACACGGTATTCCTCTGTCATAAGTGAGGGTTTTTAATAAAATTCGGAGGTACTGTCCTCCTTTCTTTGAAAAAAAAAGACTACATTACAAAGTACCAATAAATCCAACACTCGCCATGCATCTACTTTTATCACAATTTTCAATAGACTGGAAGTCGAAAGTCATCTCATATTGTCACATGGCATTTTCACAAATTCCATCATTTCAGCTTCATTTTTTAGAATGGTACACATATTCATTTATGAAATTGAAAAAAGGGAAACAGGAAAATCTACCTTAAACTTTGTACCAACACTCTGCTTCTGTGGGTCCAATGAGCCAATCTGGCTCAAAGGGTTTGCTGCTTTCTGGGATTGGTCAAGCACTTTGGAGGAGAACCACTGTAGAGGTTGGCAACTGCATGATGCAAGGAGTTGGACGGAATCAGAGTGCAGCCGGTCTCTGTTCTTTTCCAGGAAGCCATTTGTATCATACAGAACCTAATAATTTGTCAGATGTTAGTGGAGTCCTAACACATGACGTAACAAATGATTTTGTAGTTCACAATCTTGCATTTACTTCGAAAATAAACAAATAACAGTTCACTAGTTTGCATGGATGCTTTAGAAATCTCTGGCATTGTAGCTATATAATGCTTTGAAAAACTTAAGCAAAATTAGGAAGATCATGCCAAACATATTGCTATTCGAGCTCTACCAGGTCATCATTTAACACCGACCACGTCACTCAAATTTTGCAAATCAACTCTGAATAAGCTACATAGTATTGCCATCTGGGGTAAGAAATAAGCAACTAGCACATATCAGGATTAGAGAAAAAAACAGTTAATAGATTTCATCTGGAGTAAGTAAAAAAAAATTATAAACACTGCATTCATCTCTGCTATTGGGAAATAAGCATGAAGACCAGATGAGTAGTATGGGAAAAAAATTTCGACTCAGAATTTTGATAAAGCAAGTGAAATCATCTTAGAACATAAAAAGGGAACTTCCTTGAAATTGAACAATAACAAACCTCTCCAGCATAGTGGCGTACTCTGAAAGCCCTCCCTCTTTCTCCTTTAAAGCAAGAATTTGTATTCAAGTGCTGTTTAAGCTTACTGGCAAATGTCAGATCACTGGCCTTGGGGAAATTTGACTCCTCGTCCAACAAAGACAGTAAACCTAAAGGTTTCTGCACAATACACAACATAAAAGGAGTGAGTGATATAACTACAAAGGCAAGCACGCTGGTTTCATTTGAAATAAGTAAGATGCAAATAAACGAGAACTGCATTCATCATTAGCACCTGAGGCTAAATGCTCTTGGAAGCAACAGTGGGAAAATGACATGCACTATTACACAAATGAAGGCAAGCAAAAGCTTTCTAGCATAAGGCCCATGTTCTTAATATCAAAAAGCATACAAAATAGAGTCAAATCAGAAGAACTTGTGGAACCTCCGATGAACTCCTAATGCAAAAGGATGGTACATAAATGATGCAAAGGATGAAAACATTTAAATACCTTCTCAAAAACATCCAGGCACTCCTGATTGTCTTCAAAATCAACTTTTGTCGAATCAACCCCATCCAATTCATAGTCCTGAAGTAAAATAAAGATATTGAGATATTGCTACATAACAATCACATCATATCACCTACCAAAAAATAAATCACATCATATCTTGACAGGGGGAAGTTCATCATCTTTTCATAATTAGGCGTCTTTAATAAAGCAATAGAAGAGAAAATAAAACCAACAAAATAATGTCAACAAAGATAAATTAAAAAAGAACTTCTGGTTTTGCAAAATCAATCGCAGAATTTCTTCAACTACATTTTCCTTCAATTTTAACACCAAAGTTTGGCTGCCTTTGGTCTGAGCAAATTTAGCTTGTGGTCAGCAGCTAGAATCCTCAGTTACTATGTTACTTAAGCATGCAGAAAATTGACCTAATACGAAGGCATAAATATAAACCAAAAGGGGATGTTAAAAAGGGCACTTTTCCTTCTCCACTCCTTTGCAGCTCCAACTTCACTATACTCATGAAAATCTCCTCTCTACTGTCACCGCCAAATGCAATGCAACCAGGGGGGGAAGTGAAAGGGGATGTTAAAAAGGTCACTTTTTCCTTCTCCACTCCTTTGCAGCTCCAACTTCACTATACTCATGAAAATCTTATCCCTACTGTCACCGCCAAATGCAATGCAACCAGGGGGAAGTGAAAAGTAAATGACCCTAATTCCCTCGACACAAATGGATTTCCTACAAACAAGGTACAACTCAATATTCTTCAAGGGACTAAGAAGACCAAGAGAAAAACAGTGAGATTGTTACATCTAGAGAAGGAAGGGTCACTAGCATAAATGGTTAGAGCTATGGCAGTGTGGACCAAAATTTCCTATATCTATGCTGTTGAACATACCTAATCCTGAGGCACCGTGTGTCAGAATTGTTGGGTGATGATTAGTTCATTTTCCATTAAGAGTGTTTATCTATGATACATCTCTGGAGTACATAACTATTTTTATCTGCATATTCTTTGACCACATTAGAAGCTAGGGCTTAACAAAACTAGACCGTGGACCGGACTGGATTTGCGGTCCGGATTTAGTAAATATTTTTTTAAAAAAAATTTAATATAATAAAAAAGCAAAACAATGAAAGTCGCTCGAGCGCTGGTCGAGCGCTTATGTTTCTGTCTGAAATTTGCACTTAGCGCTCGAGCGCTTGTCTAACGCTAGTCAAACGTGATGACTCTGTTTGAACTTTTTCCAAAGGCGCTCGAGCGCTTGTCTAACGCTGGTCAAACGTGATGACTCTGTCTGAACTTTTTTCAAGGACGCTCGAGCGCTTGTTGAACGCTGATTGAACGTGATGAAGACTTTGGACAGACCATCAACTCTAACTCTTGAACAAATGTGGGAACCAAAATTACAACTCGATCAAGACATTTTGACACGGAATTTTGCCAATACAAAAATGCGCTAACAAAATTAATGAATTCACATTTTTAAGTTTTAAAATAAATTTACATCTTTCAGTTTTTAAATGAATTCACATCTTTAAATTAATGAGCAAACTATAATAGGTGTTAAATGAATTCACATATTTAAGTCTTTAAATGAATTCACATCTTTAAATTAATGAGCAAACTATGGTATATGTTAAATGAAATTAATGAATTCACATTTTTTAGTTTTTAAATGAATTCACATATTTAAGTTTTAAATGAATTCACATCTTTAAATTAATGAGCAAACTATGATGGGTGTTAAATGAATTCACATATTTAAGTTTTTAAATGAATTTACATATTTAAGTCTTTAAATGAATTCACATCTTTAAATTAATGAGCAAACTATGGTTACATGGTAGATTGGTAGGTGTTAAATGAATTCACATTTTTAAGTTTTTAAATAAATTCGCATTTTTAAGTTTTTAAATAAATTTACATCTTTAAGTCTTTAAATGAATTCACATCTTTAAATTAATGAGCAAACTATGATGTGTTAAATGAATTCACATTTTTAAGTTTTTTAATTAATTCATATTTTTAAGTCTTTAAATGAATTCATATCTTTAAATTAATAAGCAAACTATGTTATGTGTTAAATAAATTCACATATTTAAGTTTTTAAATGAATTCACATATTTAAGTCTTTAAATGAATTCACATCTTTAAATTAATGAGCAAACTATGGTTACATGGTAGATTGGTAGGTGTTAAATGAATTCACATTTTTAAATTTTTAAATAAATTCGCATTTTTAAATTTTTAAATAAATTCACATCTTTAAGTCTTTAAATGAATTAATATCTTTAAATTAATGAGCAAACTATAGTAGCCTCGTAGGTGTTAAATGAATTCACATTTTTTTTATCTTAAAAAATGTGTTTATTAAAATATGAAAAAAAACGAAAAAAAAAATTGAAATCGGTCCGGACCACTTAAGTGGTCCAGACCAGACCGCATTTCAGAAGACCGGTCCGGTCCTTTAATATAGTGGAACCGGAAATGCAGTCCGGACCGCATTTCCGGTTTTTCAGCCCTATTAGAAGCAAAAGAAAAGTAAAATTTTCTGCAACATCCTGTTTGCTAGGGCCAATCCGCTGGGGGTGAAGAGAAGAGGAATAACAGAACTCCTCTGTTTGAGAGTGAATCTTAAAGGATAGTCCAGAGAGTCACAATGCATAAGATATGCTCACCTCCTGCTCAAGTTTAAATAGATGGCGGTTGAAATGTTGTTGCAGCCTCTCATTTGCATAATTTATACAAAATTGTTCAAAGCCGTTCCTCTGAATAAAAGGAAATAACATGAGTACAAAATATGAAACTATATTGCACTGAAAATATTACCATATAAATGAACAAAAAGCATATACCTGAAATGACTCAAATCCATATATATCAAGAATGCTGATGGATCTCCCAGTACGTCGTTTGCCCACTTCAAGTGACTTATTGATTTGTTCTACAAGCCAGTCAAACATGCTTGCATATATAAATTTGGCCAGAGCATCTCTTGTGTCGATTGCCTAAATTTGAGTAACAAATGGTTCCCACGTTACACTAAAAGAGTTATTTATCTTTTCCAAAAGAACTCAAAAACATTTTGCAATGCCAAAAGAGTGCATTTGAGTGCCGCTTGGAATAGAGGGATAGCCTTGTTAGGCCTATTCAAATGAGCACGGAGCACACCTGCTGCAATGTCAATCCTTTAGCAATAGCATCCTTGCCAGCTTGGATTTTCCGGGTAGATAAAGCTAGCCTCAGTTCCTGGGAACTGCAACCCATCAGCCCAGCAGCATTGGTTACAGCTGACGAAAGGAAAAGGGAGTACAGTCAATTCAAAAATAATTAGGTCTCTAAAGAATCCATGCATAATTTACCACCACACGGAAAAAAACAGATGGCTAAAACCAAGTTCTGGATGTACTGCTACGACATTAAACAGTACTCAGAAAAATAAACAGACAATTCTATATCAATGTCTGTGTTAAAGGGTAAAACATAGGCTTGGTAGTCACATGACATCATGTGTAGGAGGAGAGAGAGGAAAACAACTAAATTTGCAGAATTAGCTTTGCCACATCAAAAGTTTCAGTCTCTTCCTATCTATCCCAGAGTGCAAGTTACGACTCAACTATGACACATCTACAACGACAAAACTAAGGCCTAAGCCAAGTGAATCAATTCCACACTTAACCCAATTAGAGGAAATATTTTTTCCTTGACAAGAGTTGCAATCATCTACCAGTTCTCTCAAAATTTCTTAGCAGCCTACTAAAGAAATTTGCATTTTATTTACATGAATAAACTTTCCAACCAACAATAACCACCAAAAGAAGTACAAAACACTCTTCTGAGGACAGATGACCACCCATTAACACAACAATCCTATACCCTCCACTTATATGCCCCAAGGATTTTATCACAGCTGAAATTATAACCACACAGTTCCTAACCTCACAAAGTACCAGTCAAATTATCAGTTCATACTAATCAAAAGAATTCTAGATGACCACAACCAGCATGCATGATCCAATACAAATAATTCCATTAAGAACAAGCAAGGACAATAAAGAGATATCTCCGATCCACTATTCCACTGAATATAAATTCATATAATATATATAACCACCTATATAATTATAAGTATCTAAATAATAATATAATACCTAAATAAAACAATAATTTAATTTGATTGAGTGGAGTTATTATTACTGATTCTTGTTTATAATACCCAAAATTTTGGCCCCCAAACACCTAAGATTCTTGTTTATAAAATTTTAATGAGTGGAGTTATTATTACTGATCGAGAAACATATATATCAATAAAAATGTCTAGAAAAAGGCCATTAATTTTTATGGTAGATAATTCATTCATCTAAATTATTTAGCAAGAAGACCAACATAGAACTAGAATCAGGCACAAGACATCCATCAAGATCATGAAGCCCCAAGCCTAAAACTTACCTTCATCAGCTAACACCTCTACATGATTTTCATTGTCCATTATCTGAAATGATATGTTCCCAAGCCATAATACTGCAGCAAGCAGCGCAAATATGTGTTCTTGGTCTTGTTTGCTAATTTGGACAATGTCTAATGCTTCCTGGAGAAACAAGAAAACAACAATAAGCATACTAAGTGACACTCAAGAGGAAACAACAATAAGCATACTAGGAGACATTAATGAGATGTAAACAAAGATGGTGACAGAGACAACTACATGTAAACTTACCACGAGCATCTGAAATTTTCGAGCATCATCAACACCATGAATTGCCAAGCAATCACTCTGATTCAGATACTTGTACTCGCTAGAGATGCTTAACTTCAGTCTCTCTACAAAGCAAAATAACAACATAATCCCAAGAATGACAGAATAACTTTATAAACCTGTAGACACCTGCATTAGTTGGAACTTTATGGTATAGAAAATGCTTGTCGTAAGGCATGTCGAGGAAAATGAAAGACACTTTAGGAGGTTGCAAATTTAAAGAACAATGGTGATTATTCCTAACAATCACTACGTTTAATAGATGAGGCTAGTCGGGGACTTGGAAAACTGTACTCAATGTCTCTACTAAAAATAGCCCACTCACAAGGAAAGCAAAAAAATCACGGAATCAGTCCCAAGGTCCAAGCATTCAGTGAAATTACCCACTTTTCAGTCTACAGAGTAACATTTAGGAATCTTTCATTTATGTCATAATAGGTAGCTTGTTTTCGATGAGCTCCATGGCAACTGCCATATGGAAAGAGTACCTATGGAAGCAAAAATAATCTAAATACTATAAGGTGCAACGTCATAAATATCCTGAAACCAGACTTCATTTGATTAATGAAAAGTTCCCCAGTTTTCTATTTTCATACAAACAATTTTTTAGATAGGTGGGATGAAAAAATATTTATATAGAATTATAGAGATTGGTTCTTTTGAGTTTTCTGAAAAAGGATACATGGACAGAGAGCTAGGGGGCCATGTCCCCCCCCCCCCACCCCAAAGCCCCCCAAATTCAGCAGAAACTTACTTCTTCCTTTTGACCAAAAAGGTGATTTCTCAAAAATTTGTTTGTGTCTTTTGCATTTTGGCCCCACAAAAGTAATTTTTTATGAAAATGGCCTGCCCGTAGATAAAATCCCTCTTTGTCCCTGATAGGATACATTAGACAGTTTTTTCAGCCTGTTTCAGAGGGGTATTGTGATGACAATTACAAGAATAAGACTCGAGGTGACGACTTCATGAACATCAGAAAACAGGTCACATTAGGATACTGGAAAATTCTAGTTTTCCACTTTCATAAAAACAATTTTTTACCTAGGTTTTTACAAGGTTTGAAAGTGGGTAAGTAGGATGAAAAATTGATTGGATAGAATTCGAGATTGGTTTTTTTGGAGTTTAGTGAAAGTATAGATAGGATTTTCACATAGAGTTGCTTCAATTTGTTTCAGGTGGGGTATTGGAATGGAAATTTAAAACATATTAAAAATAAATAAATCAAAACTAAAAACCAAAATATAAAACTAAACTTAATATATATATATTCAAAAAAAAAAGAGGGAGCAAAGGGGGAGAGTTCCCCTCAACTCCATGAGGACACCACTGCGGGTGCATGGCACCCGCTTGTAAGATCACATGTGCTGAGGACAGAGGGATGGAGGGAGGCCCTCCTAATATGATCTATGCCATGAGGGGGTGCATCCAGCTGGTTGCATTGGGGATGCCTCGGGGCAAAGTTAGGCAGGCCACCTTCAAGTCAATGGCTATTTTTTTGTTCTAAGTTGATACATAATATTTAAAAAAAAAAAACAAGGAGAGGAGAGGCTGAAAGAAACTGGCCCTGCTAAGCTGTCAGTCCAAAAATGGAGGAAAACAGAGGCTCTTTTTAGAAATAATTGGGACTTAAAATGCTTGGCCCGAGAAGTGGAACTGAAAACTGAAAATTCCGACAAATTCTCCAATTCGAACCTAACCTAAATTTCCCACGAAAAGAACCAATACATTCAGGAACAGGTTCAGGGCCTTGACTACCATGACAAAATTTATGTAGCCATTTTTTCACATTGGAGTAACAATCATTCGTGTTGAAAGGACGTGAATCAGCAATTAAACTTTGAGTAACTGGTCTGAAATGATTATAATGAAAGTCCAACCTTTAAGGACTGATGGAACACCAGCACAAAGTTGATAAAATATATGGTATGATCTCTCGCCATTGACCAGTTGAACGACTCTTGACTGCTCAAAGGAGACATGATAGTTTCAGAAGTGATATGTTATAAAGTATTAGTTCTGGACACTTCAGAGGGGACAACAGCTTACCTTTTCCAGCAAAACTGTCCACAATCATCACAGGTATATTGACACATTTGATACAAGCATGAGATTGAAACAAAAATCATGTCAGTCATAAGATTTATACGCGTCACAAAATTACATAATATAACAGCAACTGATTTCAATGTACTCTTGCTTACAGGTTTGAAATTTAGCACCACATATTTTCCCGAGTGAACTAAAATGAATTTCAATCAGCTTCCCCTGCATAAAGTCAGAAAATACCTCACTGAATTTGACAAAAGCCTACCTTAAGATCTCCTCTGTAAACTGATAAGGCAGAAGGAACACCCTTTTTTTTTGCTAAATAGAAGGAACACATTTTTACAAAGTTTTACCAATCACATATACACAAATCTTTTTAAGCTATAACCCATGATAAACTTGGGTGTACCAAAAAGAAAGAAACTCACAAATCGGCTAGAATTGTCATTCCGCGATGTTTTTGCATTCCCAAAAGCTTCCAGTATGTAATTCGCCTGAAGGATTTCATATTCTACCCCACAACTGCCGCCACCAAGAGAAGTCAAATATTGCATTGCAACTTTGCCTGTCTCAGTTTTCCCAGCTCCACTTTCCCCACTGAAAGAAAACTAAAAGATGATATGTATGCTGACTACCAATCAAATTTCCAAATTGAGTTCACAGGCCAATTTGAACGACAGAACACAAAGGAAAATGTCCATCAGCAAGCTCCTAGGTAGAATAAAAATTCATTGTAGACATTCTAACCTTATGATTATTGATTGATTAACTTCATCTGCAAATAAAATTATAGCGAAGAGAAAAGGCTTCAGACAGAATTTATGCATGTGCATAAGAGAAACCAAATATATCTTTCTTTCTTTCCTTTAAAACGAGTGAAAGAAAACAAAGAGATTCACCCACCTCTCATCATCTCATTATAAGCAGTGTCTGTTACAGCATAGACATGAGGGGTGTCCGTAAGCTTCTGCTTATAAGCTGTGACAAAATCTTTTCCATATATTGGCACATCTTTGAAGGGATTAAATGCAATTAAAACTGGACCTGCTTTACTCTACGGAAAGAAAACACAAAAAAGTCAACAGAGGGAAAAAATAGACACAAGCCTTACTCGCAAGCTCAAGTAGGAGTACCATGTCATTCTTACATAAATCTTATCCTGAGAATATCTGTAATGAAGATTGTAGAGAACCGATGGCTCATTCAAATAACTAAGCTGTATGAGATCATCTACACCTTCCAATATATCAGGGTTTGCAGGTAAGAGCTCTCCTGTGGGTACTTTCACAACCTATCACAACGACACAGCATAAGTGCAAGTAAGATTGCATGAACTGACTTCAGAAATGGCCCAAGGTTATGAAACTTACATTTCCATTGGAGAGTGAAACAAGTGCTTCCTCCCCTGAACTTGATTGTATCTTTCCCGACTCCCAAAGCCCACTTGCGAGCCGACACCAAACACGAAGTTTCTGCTCAGAAAATTTATTTTGAAAATAAGAAACTGTGGCCTCGTAACAATATCTTAACCATCTTCTATGATACATATTCATCTATCGAAAGAAAATGACACGGCATATCTTCCATCGCGCTGAGGCCAAACTACCCTTAAATAAACACAAAAATTCCATGATTTCTTGATCACGCTTTCTAGATTAAATAGTGAAAGCGCCATACATAATTCAAGACGCAGCTTTTTCATGTAAGTAATTATACCAACTTCGACATTTCCCTGATCACACTTACTACTCTAACCCCCAAGAGCCAAAGGTTCTAGCATTTAAGTATACAGCTAGTACTCTTAACAATTTGAAGGCTTTGAATTAAAACACCTTACTGAGACTAATTTAACAACAAAGAACCAATCAGCAGAACAAAATAAAATCCCATTGTTTCCCTTCTCAATTACCTTCTTGATGAAATAACCAACGTTGTCATCCCAATCCAATTCCCTCGTCTTTCGCGGTGAAGCACACGGCACGGCAGACCCACGATCGGAAGCGGAACCCAACATTAGCTCATACTTACTCTCCTCCGCCTCCACAGCATACGGCGACTCCACATTCTGCTCTTTCCTCATCTTCTTGCTCCCAAAGCTCCCTCTCTTGAAACCCAAAGCGGTCTCCTTCCTCTTTACCTCTTCTTTCCCGTCACTCTCACTGAACGCACCGCCATCAACACCATCTTCGACCTTGAAATTAGTCGGTAGAGAGCGGCGCGCCGAGGGCAGCCGAGCCCTCGACGTCGGCCTAGCTGGCAGTGCGGGCGGCAAGTCCTTGGGCTTGTCACACTCGTCTTTCCGGCGCAACGAGTCCAGCATCTCCTCCAGCGAGCTTCGTGCCATCATCGACGTCGGCGATATCATCACTTTCCTTTTCCGCCCCCACAAATTCAAATTCACTCGAATTCCACTCTCACGAGCTCAAGTTCCACATCCCCTGTAACGAATTCGAACCCGCATTGCCGAAAAGAATAGCCCAGAAAACCCTAATTGACTCTCAAAACATTAGGATCGTAAGCCGGTAGTCCAAACCCGTAATAAGGATAGCAAGCTCGAATCCGGGGCGAAGATGCTGAAACAACAGACAATAATTTTAAGTTCTTTCTTGTTTTTTTTTCTCTTAACCAGCTTCGGAAAACAAACTTAGAAACCGCATTTGGCTGGAATCATCCAGAGGACTGCGCAGATTTCCGTAGTGAAAAGCGCAAGTTTCGAGGTTAACAGGGGAAAAGTGTTGTAGGTTTTAAGATTGTTTTCGAGAAAGCGATGAGAGAAAAAAAAAATGCTGTTGCAGTTGTTTTCTCCGTTTTGCTGAAACCGAAAAAAAAAAATTGTGGAGCTTACTAGTTACTTTAATTTGCTGCCATCGTTGGGTGTTGTTGTGTCGTAGTTGTTGCTTGAAGGTTATGTGAAGGAATTCAAATTTTTCAGGTAGGTGGGGTTGAAACCTTGATTTCTTCAGAACCGTTTGGATCCGATGCGGGATTAGAATATTTGCGCAAATAAAGAATGAAAACAAAAGGGAGTCGGCACTTGGGCCGGATAGGAGTAACAGAGACAGACACACTGGAGCCGTGGGAGTTGGGAAATGAAAAGCTGAGGCCTCGGAGCTGTTGTTGCAAATAGCGAACTGGTAGTTATACACTAGCCTGAATTTTTGAACAAATTTACAATTATGGTATCTGTTTCCTAAATCGCCTCCATATTCCCCGCGTCTTTTCCCCTTAATTTTTCCATTAACCCCAAAGGAGGACATTAGTAGGTATGTGCTCTTTTTACTCTTTTTTTTTTTTTTGTAAGCAGCTGTTTTTCCTTTCTTTGTGAGCAATTCATTCGGGTGTTGTTTTAGCAGGACACGTTTTCTTCTAAGTTTTTGCTCCACTGACATCAATGTTTTTGCTGGTTTTTATTTTTAGGAAATTTGATAAAATGGTCTTTGGGTTTATACCTTATTGGCAAAAGGGTCATTCACTTTCAAATTTCAAAATTTTAGTCTTTGGGTTTTCGATATTTGACGAAATGGTCTTTCCGTCAGTCTGTCGTCCATATGCTTAACGGATTTGTAGCGATCGACCGCTATATGAAGCGGTCGATCGGTACAAATTTGCTGACGTGTCAGAGAGCTCTGTTAAGTATTTGGACGGCAGACTGACGGAATGACCATTTCGTAACATTTTGAAATTTAAAAGTGAATGACTCATTTGCCAAAGGGGTATAAACCTAAGGACCTTTTTGCCAAATTCCCTTATTTTTAGACACTTTCAAGAAATTGCTTCTAGACGCGGTCCGAATTTCATATATGTAAATAGATGCTTGAATTTCCTCCTTTACCAAAAAAATTAAAAATATAATGTAATAATTCATGGTACAAAATGTCAAAAATTGGGTGTAAAATAATTAGCTTCTATTCAGCATTTGAAATCATTGCTTATTGACAGTTTGTTTCAAAATGTCCTTCTAGAGATATAATACAATTAGTTTTTCTTTTTGATTATATTCATCCATCAGCAGAATTTTATAATGATATTAATCGTTGCTCTAATTTCACAATAAGATTAATAAATTTTTGCCAACGAGCAAAATGGTGCGGACTTTAGAGATTCGGAGGCGCAAGTCTTTTAACACCATTAGTTATAAAGTTTTCAAGCAGAAAATACGTAACTTTTTGAGGACCACATGAAGTGATTTCTATTTTCTATGCTTTACTCTTCTGAATTGGCACATTGGTAAATACATTATCAAAACAAGGGTGTTAAGTATTCATTTCAAATAAATGGCAGTGTGCGGCTCCTGCAACATTCTTCAACGTGTGCAGGAGGAGCCAGGAGGATAAGAAAATGCTTTTCGTCGCCGAGCGCCTTCTCCGTCTCTGATTTGTTTTTTTGCCAGAAAAAAAAAATGTTTTGGAAATTCAAATTAGGAACAGGGATAGTGACGTTGGAAAATATATATCCCAAAGTCAAGATTTGGTGAACGGTGGATTAATATTGGAGGGAACTTTGAAATATCTGGAGGCAATTAACCATAATAACCCTAAATTTGTCCGAGAGTTTGGAATAATGATTGTGATTTTATTTTCTCCACCCGAATAGCTCCCTCTGCAATACTTGGGAGCCACTCCTTCCTAGCAACTGAAAATACAGTTGACCTGACAACCTACCGAAATTTTGGAGAATATTTTTAAAATTTTAAGAATTTTTTAAACGTTAAAATTTATTGGAGTTTGTGAAAAGTTTGAAGTATATGTGTAAAAGTTAGAAATTTTGAAGTGTGTTTGTTAAATTTTGAAGTGAGTTTGGTTGTAAATTTTTTTAAAAATTTGATAATATTGTGAATACTTAGTAGATTATAATTTTATTAGTTCCCTGAAAATTTTGTGAAAATTTATAAATATATTTTATTGAAGTTAGTAAAAAGTTATAGAGAGATAATTTGATATAATTTTTTTGGGGATTTGATGAAAAAATAATATTGGATGGATTTTTGAAAAAAAAAATATTGAAGATAATGTCAAAAATTGTCAGAATTTATTTGAAAATGTGTTGTTGTTTGTGTTGAATTTTTTAAAAATTTTAGATATTTGTGACTTTTTTTACTTTTTAAATATTCACTCAAAATGGTAAAATATATATTTATATTGGCCAAACATCACCTACAAATCATTTTAAATTTGATGCATGGCTCTTATTTTCCTTCTTATATTTTATTAAATTCCAATATAAATAATATTAAGCAATTTCATTTAAAAATAGAATACGAAAACCCAAAATTAACTTTTATAAATTATTTGCAGATAAACCAGAGGTAGAAGTGTGCTAGTGCTCGTGGGATCTAATACATATGTTGTAAATCCCGTCCACTCACTCGGGATTAATTTAAGATATACCCTAATAAAATTCTTAAAACCATATATAATATTGTTTATTATTATTACATGCCGAAATTAACGTCCCTTGATAGATAAATAATCCAAGCTAACGTGCCAGCCTATAACTCATTGCTTGTTCTGTTTTTTTTAATCATTTATATGATGTGTTTTCAGCTAGCCCTTATATGTATATCAATGTATCCTGCAATCACGGCTTCCTCAATATTGTTTATGACTATAACTACAAGTGTTACAATATTATATTTTTTATTGGCCATTCATGAAATATGGTACTACTCAAGCTTATATTTTGGGTTGAATAAAATGCATACATAATTGTACCATAGTGGCAAACACATAGGTTATACAAATTGTATAACTGATTTGAATAACCCGAGCTAGTATTTGATATTTTAGTCCTCCATCAATGGTTGCACGTGCACGAGAACTTATGTACTTCATGGGATAGCAAACTATTGAGGCTTGAAGACTTGGAAGTACGATGATTTTGGCAAATTTTCAATCTATTATACAATTTCCTACCAAACGTGAGGAAATAATAATAATAATTTATTTTGTTCAGTCTAGGATAAAACTGTTATTTGCTTTTAATTCAAGAGGAGGGAGATTAAGAGGATGTTCGGTTGTGTTGTTTTTTGAGAATTTTTAGGTGATGTTAATTTTATTGATATGCGTGTTGTAGTTTTTTTATGTGATGTTAAAAATAATGTTTGGTTGTAGAATTTTTTGTATTGTGAGAATTTAAAAAAATTCTGACCGAACAGCCTCTAATTTATCGTAACGGTAACGTGGCCCAGCTAATCGGAAGAGGAGAGCAGGCAGAGCAGATGGATAAGTCAATTATACGAATTGCAACAAATTAGGGCCCGCAAAACTCACCTACTCCCGCTTTGGAAATTTATGTATGTTCCTTTCTCCTCTCAAATTTCACTTTTTTGGTTTTGATGATATTTTTTTGACTCTCCGTCTATTTATTGTTCAACAAAGAGAAGAGAGTGTGACCCACTTCGATTTTGGAACAATTTGGTTGCACACCAACTACTTGGTATGATTGCGTGATTAGTGCAATGTTGTAGATAATCACCGGTGCTTTGATCTTATGGGGTACTGTGGTTAAGGAATCCCATGTCTTCCGTCTTCTTTCAATGAACAGTAAACACACGATGACGGCATCATACAAATATATCAGGTGGGCAGTCGTTCCTTTAGTTCTAACGCATAGTATTCATCAGCACTCCTAACAAATGTCTCGGCAAGTAGGTAGATAGAGTGATGGCCAGCCCAGATACCGTGCCCTCATCATTAGAATTATTGTTATGCCAATACAGCAGCTACTTCCAGGGTTGTCTGAGATTTTCTTGTTGGCAACGACCTGCTACATGCTTTCATGGGGCCGACAAGTCTCGATCATTGATGCCATCTGATTACATCTCGGCCGGTCTTGTTTTCCGGGTATAAAGTTCATATGATTTATGGAGCATTTAAATCAACTGACATACATTGACTTGTCAATGTTAAGGGGAGGGGGAGGGGGAGGGGGAGGGGAGAGAAAGATTTTGGCGATAGTGACCGATCTTCTATAAGTCCTTTTTTTTTCTGAATTATAAGTCTACTCAGACGAGTGCAAACTTTTTTTTCTGTTCTAAGCAGACGAGTGCAAACTTGCATAAAGAGATATATGAGTGTATGGCTGTTCAACCCGTTGTATGTGTTGATTTTGATCAAAATTGGTACCTAGGCCGATTTTTAAATAATTATCACGTAAACCTACATCTTAAGAGTAAAAATGGGTCCTTAGTAGTGTCGATTTTCGGTTATCCTACATTTATATTTGACTATTCTTTTTTCTTTTGGTACATTAATCACATATCAATAAAATCTAAACTAATTAAATCCAAAATCAATATAATTAAAGATAATCTTAAAAGATAAAATAAGAATTTAAAGTTTAAAGTAATAAAATCCAAAATCAATAAACTTAGAGAACAATCATCACAACAAGACAAGGGAACAAATGGGGGAGGGGTACGGGGTTTAAAACAAAACGATTCTGTTTTGTTTTTGTTTTTTTTAAAGCTAGAGGGCCCTAGGGAAATGGGGTTCGCGCGGGGGCCCGGGGTTGGGCCGGTGGGAAAAAAGCGAAATGGTTAATGGGGGAGGGGGGCCGGGAGGTGAGGGGAAAAAATGCGAAATTTGATAGTCCGGGAGGCCAACAAGGGTCATGAGGGGGTTAAACATTATATATATTTTTTAAAATTCGGTGTCTCGAAAATTCGATGCCGGATAACTCGAGAACCGAAAATAACACCGTTTTTTTTTTTTGCAAAACTTTAAATCGGCACCGACACCGAGTTGCCGGTATCCAGCTTTACCGATGTCGGTGTCATCGAAATTTTCCAATAACACTGAACAGTCTATGAGTCCGTGTATTTATTGAAATGAAAGACATAGATAAGTAGGATCCTTTTGTCTTTTTTAACCATATCCTTACTTGGGTCATGTTGGTTTACAATTTTTTCTAAGAATTTGTATCATATTTTTTTTACAATCCGAACATCACAAAATATACGTATTCTAATACAACACTTTATTTTTTTTTATAAATATTAATAATTTTTAATAAATTCTACGTATATACCAATATAATTTTAACATCACATAAATATTCACAATTTTATTATATTTCTATTAAATTCTTCCCAGCTAAAATCCACTTCAAACAACAAGAAAAGACATGGGTAACTCTTTTCTGTCTAAAGAGCTACTGAAACAAGCCAGTACTTTGTCAGAAACTTCATCCTTCTCACGATGATGCTTAATGATTGCAGGGCATCTCAGCGCACATGAGTTCAGAAACCTTGGGTAACTCTTTTCTGTCTAAGGGCTGTTCGTTTAGTCAAGAATTTTTAGGATTTTTTGCATTTTCACAATACAAACATCTTATAATCAAACATCATTTTTAATCTCACATAAAAATAACTACAACACGCATACCAATAAAATTAATATCATCTAAAAATCCTCAAAACACAAAAAATCCTCACAACACTCGTAACCGAATAACCCTAAGAGCTACTGAAACAAGCAAGCCAGTACTTTGTCAGAAACTTCATCCTTCTCACAATGATGCTTAATGATTGCAGGGCATCTCAGCGCACATGGCAAACAAAAAGAACAGGCAATCCATTAGCAGTTACACATGCCCCTGCTAATGTAAAAGTGGATCATAGTTGCCAAGAAAAAAAAAATAAAAGTGGATCATAGTTAATTCCTTTTATTTGTCCCTTAGGGCCATGATTTGGAGTTCTATCAACTTTACTAAAGCATGATAGCCGCAGAGACTCGCTCCTAAATGCTAACTCCTACCCAACGGACGTGATTGATGTGCACTGAACGGGGAATTTAATAAACAATTGTGAGGGAATTAAATAATTCGAGCCCCCCGCATGCAGTAATTATTAGTTCCCTTTTGGTAGCGGAATGATTACGTTTCAAAAATATATTTTCCAAAGGCTTTGTGCACTTCCCGGGAATATCGGTAAACTGATTTGGGTATACGAGACGAAAGTTCTGGTGAATCGCCAAGGGGCCCATTTGGGGGTTATATTTTCACAGCTTGCTCGCTATTTTATACGTTGTTGTTAATCCAGAGGTTTACCCTGCATGGCTAATGAGTAAGGCTGCGTTTGTCACTAAAATTTTACCCAAAATTTTATCTCTCTCCTAATAAAATACTCCAATATAATATCTCTCTCTTCCATCAAAAAATATAAAAAATTACAAAAACTATAAAATATTACCTATCTCTTCACTTTTTCACTAAACCCAATACCAACACTAAACTCAATACCAAAAATTTTACCACACAAACCCACCCTAAGTCACCAGGGAGCTTCATCATCGGGTTGATCAGAATTTCTCGAGATTTGGGATTTTAGTTGACAAGAATTTTGTATAATTTTAATAAAATTGTGAATATTTAAGTGATATTAAGGTTGTATTAATATACGTGTAAAAGTTCTTAAAAGAAATTGATGTTTGCAAAAAAATATAATAAAATGTTGTATTGGGTGTGTTTTGTGATGTTTAGATTGTAAAAAAAAGTAGGATGCAAATCCTAAAAAAAATAGTAAACAAACATCACCTTGGACTAGAATATCGAGTTGTTGGACTTGACTATCCGACACGGCGCCGGTTTTGTCTTAACGGTTGGAAGAAGTACTTTGGCTATGTTCATTTGTAAAAACTATTATAAAATATAAATATATTTAATAAAATTTATAAAATTAACATTCAAAATCTTAAAAAATCATGCATAAATACTAATATATTTTACATAATTTCTAACAATTTTTAACACAAATTTCAATACCTTAAAAAAAATTATAACAAATATTCTCTTTATACTTTTATACCTAATTTCAATATTTTTTTATTGTACAATTACATCAAATCATTTCTCTATACATCATTTTTTTAACTCCAACAAAAATTAAATATTTTTAAAAATTTTCACCAACATTTACACAAAATATATATAAAACTCTAATTTACATAAATAGTCACAATTATATCAAAATCCTAAAAAAATTATAATTTTTTTAAAAACAAAAATCCCTTATTTATCTTCCTCAACACTTTTGCTAAAAGTTGAAGTCCACACCCGAAAGGCATGTTTTTTTTTTCCTTGGCTCACGCTGAAGGCATGATTCTCACAAAATCATAACCCCGGCCCAAGTGAAAAGTAGTGGAGTCGGGCGTATGAATTCAGAAGTTCAGGGCTTGTCGTTTTTTGAACAGGCTAGGCTCCGAAACTATAATCCAACCCGAGTTAAGGTCGGTCTCGACCCGTTCATCTACAATACCGTAAATCGCTTTCTTGGAGCTAGGGTTTTTACCTTCAACCTCGACCGACCCAAATGAAAATTGAAAAAATCTACCCCCCTCCCCTGTCGCGCGCTCTCACAGAAATGGCGAAGAACAGGAACAAGAAGAAGCGAAACGCTGACGTCTCAATGGGCGTTACTGAAGAGGCAGTTTCAGGTCTCCCTCAAGGTACTTCTTATTCAGAAGAGGGAAGCGAAGCGAGAACGAGAAAAGATTTTAAGAAATTGTTCTTATTGTTATTCGTTTTGTTAGTCTTCTATTTTTGTTTTACTTCTGATTGTGTGCTTGTTGTATAAGTAAAATTGACGCCTTCTTTTCATTGTTTTGGGCAGCAATGGATACGTCAGAGTCTGGAGCTCAACATCCAGCATCTTTTGCTACGTTAAAGTAAGTATTAGCAATCAATTCGCTGGCATTTTCTAGAAAGGTATACCCGGGTGGAAATTTGTGAAATATACTTTGTATGTCTCAATAATATTCTCATGTATGTCTTAAATCTTAAATTTTAACTGCGTGAGTTGCTATACCTTTACTCAACATCATCAATTTAGTAAATGTTTTTCTCTTTCTCTCCTGCTGGTGAAATCTTTTGAATTAGAGACTTCTATATCATTGTGTATGTAATTTTTGCCCATTGCTGATTATTTGTTTTTTTTTGTCCTGGCTCTCTATTTGAGATGGGTTTATGGTTTCAAAATTGTTTCTTTCATTCATAAGAAGCGAAGGTGACTTAAAAATCTGTTGACAATATATCCATTCACCTTTATCATTTTCACTTAACCCATTCCCAAATAGTTATTTTGTTCTTCTTTCTACCTCCCTCTATTCACCCACCTCTTTTTATAACAGAAAGGTGAAGAAAGGAAGACTGATGAAGAGGTCTAAAAATGTCCGAAAGATGAAAGCCATAGCAAAAGCAATATCTACAAATGAGAAGAAAGTTGAGAAAAATTTGAAGGATGACAGCAAAAGGTCAAGAACTCAATCCGCCAAAACACTCTATGATTGAAAATCTGAGCGGCAGAATCTACGTGGCTATGACAATATGGAAGTCCTTAGAATAATCAATCAGTTTTGTGATCTCCCCATCAGTTCTGGTTATACTTCCCTTTACATTTTTGTCTTCAGCTTTATTAGAGTGGTCAGTAGTTGTATGTTGTTGTAGTTTCAACAGATTTAAATGTCAGTTTGGGAAATATATTTACTGGTTCATTACAACTATGGTCTACTGAGTTCTGTGATTGGACATAAAATTCGAATAGTTCCAGACAGTTGTTTACAGGGGCAGAACTGGTTGTTCTCCCTCTTCACAGAATCCAATTTCTCCTGTCGGCAACAGCGTTGTTCGTAAATATTCTTCTATCCCTTGCGCCGGAGACCGGGAGTTATAAGATTCGACCCAATATTTTCTATAGGCTGTGAAAGTTAGAATTGCCCCAAAGTCTCTAGAAAGTGCGATATTAGACATTTACCCCCATGCAGTTAAATATCTTTGCTTTCTCTCCGCAGTCTCTTCTGCAACTGCTCTCCCTCCTTGTCTTAGATGGCGTGTTTAGAACTTGTTTTGGACAACTCTGTAGTTCTTTTCGCGTCTTTTAACGTGAGTTGGCATCCATACATGGACCAAGTTTGGATGCCACATCCCTCAATTTTCATTTATTAAAAAATATACATATATTTGGGCCAACATCCTGGATTTCCAAAGATGTGTTCTACCTTATGGAGATATACAAAGTCTGACTGTTAATTAATTGATTTGTTTGATATTTAGCAAATTCGATATTTGAGTTGTAAATTTAAATTGGTACGGCAAAATATTAAGTATTACCATACATACTTAGATAATGGTTGTAGCTTACCATAAAAACTATATATAATACATGCATCGCATTATTATATATATAATTATATATTTGGATAATTGAGCATCAAACTTTAATTTAGTTAAACAAGTAGAGTTTCTCTACTAATTAAGTATATTTTAATACTCTTACGATCGTTAGTTATTGAAGTAAGAAAAGAGCAGCGACTTCCTCCCTCTCTGCTAGGGCGCGTGTATTGACCAATATCTCTCATTGATTGTCCCTAACAAATGTATTCACACTTCTTTAATTAATTTTTACCGATAATTACTATGTTCCATCTAATTTTTCTCAATAGATCAATATGCTTATTATTTCGGTATAAAGCTCATTAGTTCCTATTGCCTCCCAATCCAACGGCTACCAGCTAGTTATGAAATTTTTGTGATGGTCTGAGCAATCATACCCTAGACTTTCTATCCGTATCGCCTTCGTTGTCAGTGTCGCAGCCCAGACAAGGCCCTCAGTCTTGATATTCTATATTCTCTATCTCTGTTCCGACTGCCCGTGTACTTGTTCTCTCTGCTTTCTCATGCCCATCTGGTTCTCATACACACTCTCCTGTTCCTGTGCCCAAGTTTTCAGTTTCTGAATTGTTCAATGGCTTCTACTTCTACTTCTTCTTCTTCTCCTCCTCCTCCTTCTGCTTCTTGGTATTCTTCTTCTGATTCTTCGCGCGTTCCAAAGACCTGCTTCTGCTGCAATGAGGAGACAGCTAAATTCAGAATAGGCTGGCAGCTTCGCAATGGCGGCTTCGCTGAGCTTTGCGACCGTTGCGGGTGAGCCATTTCAATTTTTGATTTTGCTTCATGAACGTACATTGTCCCAGTTTATCTGAAGTGTATCAAACTACTTTGGAATCGTCGTGCTAAAAATATAACGAGCATTTGACATATCAGAAATGGGATTAATAAAATGACTCTGGGTTCAGGTTGAGTCTTTGGTTGCAGATAGAATATTCCTTACAGACTTACAGTAGAATAAGTGGCTAAAATGCGGAAAAACTTAAATAACCTCATAAAAGACTTCAACTTTAGCCAGTCTGTGTGAAGTATCAACCACTCCCTCTTCTATTTTCATCATGGCTTCTTAGTTCTTAGGTGGTTATGGTGAAACTTGATGAGGTTTTTATAAATATGATAATCATCTGATTCTTAATCTCCATAGAATTTCTATGATTAACTAATTCATTCCTCTGCCAATCCAGCTCTGCTTATGAGGAGGGAAAATTTTGTGAAATTTTCCACCTGGATGCAGATGGATGGAGGGATTGTGCTTACTGTGGGAAGGTGAGCTGAAAAATTTGTACATTGCTGCATATCTAAGATGGGTGGATACACAACTCTTCTTACTGGTTTTTAAAGGAAAGTTTCCATGGGATACCTAAATCCAAAGGTATCTACTGGTTTCTCAATTATGTATTTTTTGACAAATCAATCATTAATTAATCTTCTCCTGTTCAGATGGTTCACTGTGGATGCATCATGTCATTCCATATCTGCACTGTGTTGGATTTTGGAGGAGTTAGCTGCATGGCATGCTTTGAGATCTATGAGGTAAGAACCAATTATATGGCTCTCGCCATATATCCTCTACTTTGAACACGGGCTAGCTATATATATCACGTCCCCTTTTTATGCTGAATTATAACTCAATAAGGAGGAGTGCTGTTGAAGTAAATGCCTCTGATGTATTGACTCACTCCTATGGTAGAATCATTTGTTGTGACTAAAAAAAAGTCAGTGATTAAGGATGAAAACGAAGATTAAAGAAATAGAAAATTCGAACAGGCACATAAATTTTACGTGGTTCAACAAGATGCCTAATGGGAGTGAGTGGCTGATCGAATTTATACTGCATGAGAACACTTAAGAATACTACAAATTAATAACCAACCCTAGTTTCACACAATGTCCCTGCTCTAAGACCACCATGGAAACACATGCAATGGTAATAGAAATAGAAATAGGAATAGAAAAATTGTCCTGCCAAAGACATTGTAACAACGAATTCAGTATGGGATTCTGCAGTTAGCACTTAAAGTACTTGGCTCGTATGATTTAGGAAAATAGTAAGGCTTAATTATCGCTACAGTCCCTGAGGTATTGATTTTTAACAAATCAATCCCCGAGGTACAACTTTGAATAGGACGGTCACTGTAGTCCATTTTTCATACATATAGGTCATTTTGTTCACCAAAAGTTAGCCAACTAATGAAAGACAGACATGGGTTAGGGGTTGAGATATCTATTTCAGGGTTGGATAGCCTATCCTGGATCTTGTTCCCGTTAGTGGGCTAATTTCGATTGACAAAAGGACCTGTATGTCTAAAAAACGGATCACAGGGACTAGGCGCATGAATTCAAACTCTATGCAAACTCAGCTCTTTACTTAATTGGATATAGTTTGGAGGTTAGAAGTTAAGATTTTCCATTATCTTTTACTTAATCTGGCCAAAAAAATCCAAAATTGAAACTAGAATTTTTGGTTTCCAGTTCTATCCGGTTCTGAATCTGGTATTTAATGGAATAGAATTGGAACAAAAAATGTGATTCCGATTAATATTGAAATTAGACTGAAATGAACAATTCTAGTTCCATTACCCTTAATCCAAATAGTTTCTTCCTTTAGAGTTCATATTCTCTTGTGAGGGCGGATTGGGTTGTGATTGGTTGGGCTGTTTTGAGTTGAATGTGGACGGGTAAAAGTTGGGCCGTGTACATATGGCTTCACGAAGCCCATCAGCTCACATTGCGTGGAGGTCCTTGCTGTTAGCTTCATGGCCGAGAAAGCCCAGAAGCCCATATCTGATTGGAGTTTCAAGTTTGACCGTTGCATTAGCCCCGGCAAACAAAACAAAGAGGGAAAAAAAAAATCTCTCCTCTACGACAAAAACCGCCGTGAGGAGTGAGGACCGTTACACGTTATCTAATATTCTAATTCGCATCCACGCTCATTTTCGCTGCTTAACCTAAGACTCCAAACTATCGCCTCTCTCTCTCAAACTTTGCGTATTCTGTTGTCCTTGGTTTGGTTGCTGCGAAAATCCTGTGAAACATAAGTAAATATCCAATCTTGTGGGTTCCTTCTTTCCTTCACTCGTTTGTCGAATTGAAAAAACACTTCTCCTCAGCTAAGTAAAACAATTGCAAACTTAGCTTAACGTTTATTTACTTTTGCAGATGAGCTTGGTCGTAGACAACTGCGGTAGTTCTGGTATTATTTCTTCCAGAATTTCAAGCTGGAAGCATGCGAGTAAAAGCGGCATTCATGGTGAGCCAATTGGGTCTCTTTTTGCCCTTTCCTCTGAGTGTGGCTTCAACTAAGGTTGATACTACTAGAATTCATTTATAAGTATATTCTAACCCGGGACCGAACTGGAGGTCTTCAAAGAACCTTTTGCTGGGCACAATTTAGGGATTTTTAGGAGCTGTAGTGCAGCCCTCATGGAACAATCTCCGTTTGTGGCCTTGTTCTTGTTGTTGTAATGATTCCAAACTCTTGATAGCAGAAGTGAGCGCATGGAGCCCTCTCTCTCTCTCTCTCTCTCTCCCAAAGTCAATTCATATATTGGATATATTACATATGAATTCTTGGAGTCAGGATAGATTGCTACACTGTTGTAACGCTCGTGTTATCTTCATTGTTACATTAGAAACTTATTTCTTTAAGCTACAACGAATAACATGTATGAGACTTAATTCAGTTTCGTTGGCACTATATAGATGGTAACAATGTTTTCTGTATTTGCGTATTATTCTTTTTTAGTACCTTATACAATCTCATAAACCTGCATCTTATATTTCAAGGTAAAAGTAGATACATAGCGCCAATCAACATGCTTAAGAGACCTCCCAAGGGTGAGGATGATCACAAAAATGGTGTATTATTGTCAAAGAACGCTGGAAGCAGTAGCTTTCAAGTTAAGATGTTTGTAAATTCCATTGCAGGTAAGGGCCTGTACGCTAGGCTTGATGTGCAGAATGTTGTTGTAATTATTGTTTAAAGCTAATAAGTTTTTACTCTTTTTCTTTTCCTTTTTTTTTCTTGCTTTTGACGAGGCACTTTTGCAATTTCTGTTGTCATTGCATGTCACTTGGAAAGATTGATATTCATGGAGAGATGGTTCCATTTGACCTGGCCTTTTGAATGCTTCGGTTGTATTAGAAATTTGAAATTCCCAATGAGCTTTAGCTCATGTAGCACCTTTAGGCTTATCTTCATCACCAATCGGATGCCTACGTGACTCACTAAACGAGAAAAAAAATGGTCCATGTAATATCGAATCCACTGTACATCAACAATTGAAATAGGGAGGGGTGACTTATCCGATTGCCATAAAGCTTTTGTGATGAGATTTTAAGCAGATGAGGTTGCCAGTTTTTCAGTCCCCACAAAAGCCTATTAGATTGGATGAAAAATGAGCAATCTACATTTTATATGTTGGTTTAAATATTCTAGTTACCTTTCTCCTTTTCCTTTCAAACTTCTGATCAGATTATAGGCCTTCACAACTAGATTTTTAGTCTGCTTGGTTGCATCAGTGAACAATTTTTTCCCTTCTTCTGTTTCCAGTGGGGAATTTGGTTGGAACCAGCACGGCAAGGGCTGTAAGTGCAAAGGATGTATTGGTGAGAATCTGCTGTATCTTTGTTTGCGATGGTGTTCTCTAACCTTATGAGCCACAACCCCCCCCCCCCCCCCAAAAAAAAAAGAAAAAAAATGCCATATCTTCTTCATTTTCTGAAATACTTCTTTTATGGCTTTTCACTTCCTTAATGTCTGCATTTTAGAGGTTCACGATATTCCATATTATGTCAACTGGAAGAAAGTTAAAAGGGCATCTCAATTTTTTTTTGCCAACTATAGTTTTGGAAGCGTAGTCATTGCAATTGGATTGAACGACTCAAGTTTTGCAATAAATATTTGTGAATTTGATGGCCCTCGAATAATTTTATGCTGTGTAGCATATAAGAAACCCAGAGAAGTGCAAGAAATGCTCTTTAGTGTTCTATGCTACCTTACTTTAGTGAGGATTTTTGTCTTAAGTTACTATGAGATGAGGTTTATCTCAAATGCTTTTTCTGGGGCCCACCTGACAGCAGTTGGTGGGCTTTCCCTTCCAGTGCATTCATATGGTTCACCCTTGGCATCATATGTGTCTTGCCCCTTTTATCTTTTTCGTAGTAGCCTAGTGTGTCTTTCCCCTTTTAGGTTTTTTTGCTTTCCATTTGAATTTCTTATATTGCTAATTGCCAACTTTGCACTCCATCACAGCCTATTGTTCTAATATAAATGTCTTGAATAAATTGTTTGAAAGTTTAAATATTTTTTCGCATGTCATTATCATACCATCCTCCAAAGTCTACGTCCATGGTATGCTTCTTGTTGTAAACAATCTCAGGAACTATAATTATTTTCTTCATGTCAGGAAGGAGCCACTTCTGTCTATAATTTGGCTGATGGTGGTCTAGGAGATTGGTTTGGAGGCTTCCTATATTCTTCTGGACAACAGGCTAATGAAGCTGTCCAGGACCAGTTATCAGCTCTTAGCTTCACCAGGTTCAGACCTACACCTTCTCCTTCAAAGTTGCTCGGGTGTTTTTGGAGTTTTAGTTAAGATTCTGTATTTGCTCTGACTTTTGCTACTTATTCCTTGGTACAGTTTGGCAGTTATCTTCGGGGCAGGGCTTGTAACCAGCCTTTCTCCTTGTACACTAAGTGTCTTACCACTGACCCTTGGTTACATCGGTGAGCATGTCATATAACAGCTCTTGTTGCAAACTTTTTCTTTGAATAATTTGGCTGACTGTTGTCATATGCTTTTTTTGATTGATTGGTTTCATACAGGAGCATTTGGTTCTGGGAAGAGTAGAGCAGAGGTATGAGTTGGTAAATAAGTTACTTTGTTTCGTCTTTTTTGTTCTTATTAATTTTGTTGTTGCATGCTGGATTTTTCCCTCATTGCATAAGCATTGAAAATTGCTCAGAGATACGAGGCCAAGTTATTCCTGCTAAGTTTTTTTTTTAATCAAACGACCACAAACTTTATTAACTGAAAGCAAAGAAAACACAAAGCATCTAGGGAGGATCAGTCCCAGCATAGATTCAAAACAAATCAGGAAAGAGCTCATAAACAACGGGGTGGCCTCCAGTACTAAACTTAGAGGCAGCCCAACGAGCCAAGTGGTGCGCCAAATCATTAGCACCTCTAGAAACAAAATGAAAGTCACAAGAAATTCTGCCATGGAGCCTCCAATTCACACTTGCAGGATACTTGCTCAAAGCTTCAATAGCAAGAAGTGAATCACCCTCCTTCCATCATCCACCTGAAATTTATGAACACAAGCACCAACTAACTTTCCCAAATGATCACGAATTACAGCTGCTCCAACTGCAAATTCATCACGCACAGCAACATCAAAGTTAACTTTAAACACCCCAGGTTTGGGGGGAGCCCAACGGGAAAACTTCTCCACCCGCTTCTGATTCCAAGCACTCACATGTTCCCCACTCAACCTCTTTATACGATTAATCAACTGCAAAATATTCAATTGCTATTCATAAAAAAAAATATTCAATTGGGCATCATTATGTATAATCTGGCTCCTAGTCCACCAAATTAGATCCCAAGAATTAAGTGCATAAAGTTGAAAATAATGGTAATCTTCCATAGGCATCTCAGACAAGGAAGATGGGTCAATAATCACTTTGAGCCAAAGAGAAAGGGGACCATCTAGAAAGGACCGAATATTCAAGCCCCAAGGTGAATTGCTCCATATAATCTGACTCAACATTCACTCAAGCGTCAAATGTTTTGTAGTTTCCTCAGCTGCCCTACACAACACACATCAGGATTCCTCCAATATACCACTTGAACCAATCTGAACAGCCACACATCCTTTAGTAGGAATCACATCCCACAAAAGCTTCCATAGCATAATTTTAAATCTCTCATGAACCTGTATTCTCCACAATTTCCTCCACCACATCACTGTGGCTTAATTAATTCTCTATACATTTACTTAACAGAAAATGCCCCCGATTTTTCCGGAGTCCAGATTAGTTCATCCCTTCTATCTTCACTACTCAAATGAATTTTAACTATAGATTCCGCATCTGATTGGTTAAAAGTATCCTAAATAATAACTCTATTCCACTGTCTAGTAGTAGAATCAATAAGTTCATCCACTGTGGTAACCGAAGTTCTTCTAGGATGTGCTTCATTGGGAGAAGGTTTGAATCCCGGAAGTATAGGGATCCAAGGGTCATCCCAAACCGAAATAGACTGCCCATTTCCCACCACAAAACATGATGCCAAGTGGTTTTATTTTCAAAATACTCTTCCAAACCCAAGACCCACTCGGTCTTTTTATTAGCACCAAATGGAAAGAAATGGTCCAGAAAGAAAAAGAGTTATATATACATCAGCACTTTACCTCCAAATATCCACCAGATACCTAAATTGCATTGTCATTAGAAAATCTCTTTTCAGTCTTCAATATCTCGTGAAACCACTGATTAATCTAGTTGATTAAACTTTTAAGCAAGATACACGCCCTTTGATTCTTATGTTTCTCTGTATTACATCTTTTGCTTGTATCTTTTAGTTATATGCCTTAGTTTTAGATCTTTGTCTCCTGTTTATGTGATTGCAGCTCTCTCTCTTTCATCTTCTCCTTAATAGAGTTTTGATTCATTTGTTCTTGTCAGATCATTGGGGATTCCATTGCATTTGCATTGGGATTGGCAACCACATTAGCAGTCCTTGGCATATCAGCCTCATTTGCTGGAAAGGCATATGGACAGATAGGGCAGGGATTACCTGTGGCTGCTTCTGGTTTAGCTGTTCTTATGGGTCTGAATCTCCTCGAGGTACTGATTTACATTATTTAGTCAGTTTAGCTTGTTATGTCCTTTCAAGTTTGCTTTTATTCTGGAGTGAAGAGATCATTAGGGAGTAACCCTACGCAAGGGCTTCAATATTGCTGAAAAGATCTAACAGAGTTTGATAGTTTAACCAGTTGATGACTCTTTTTAACCTACCTCTTCCCTAATCCTACCTTTGCTTCTTTGTGTGCTAATATGAGGGCTAATTTTGCAGGTAATTGAAATACAACTTCCCTCATTTTTTACCAATTTTGATCCCCGAGCTGCAGCGGCTAACTTCCCATCAAGTACTTGGCTCTTATGTTTACCTTAGTTTCTCAAGTACTCATGTTTCTGATGAAGCTGAATATCAAAATGCTCTTATGAGTGCTGAATTTGAATAAACTTGACATGTTAGGTGTGCAAGCATATCTAGCAGGGCTTACGTTTGCTTTGGCTGCCTCACCTTGCAGTACACCGGTGTTGGCCACTCTGCTAGGATATGTAGCTGCATCCAAGGTACTTTGAAAGGTTTACTGTTCTATAATTTTTTGTATCTTTCAGACTGCAGAGATACTTTGATGGTCTCGAATTAGTGTTTGTTCTCTCTCTCTCTCTCCCCCTCTCCCCGCCCCAGCAGGAGATACAGAATAAGCTAGTGATTTGTCCCTAGGCCTCCTTTATCGTTTATGATACATAGCTATGCGTTTCCTGCTACTTGGTTACAACTCCTTAGCTGACAGATTAATTAATAATTTGGAGTTCGGAGACCATGTGCCTCGGTGTTGCTTACGGGAACCAAAATGACACTGGAGAGTATTTATATCTCCAGAACTTATGGAAGCTAAAAGTTACTACGTGAGAGAACTAAAAGTTAAAATAGCCTGGCTTTTAAGAAACTTCTCTTTACTGCATTGTCATGTGGACATGCAACTAATACCAGAGAAGGAAAAAGAAAAGAAAAGAACCTAGACTTTACTCAAAACGGGGTTATATGCACATTTATGCTTTGGATATTTTTAGCCACCCTCATCTTTACATTTTCTCACAGTTGAGTGCATCTTTTCCACTTGGAGTCACCATTAATAACCAGTAATGGAAGGCTTTCAATATGTACAACAGGATCCAGTTATAGGGGGCAGCCTACTTTTGACATACACGACTGGCTATGTTGCTCCTCTGCTTCTTGCTGCTTCTTTCGCTGGAGCATTGCAGGTATATCTGGTACTTTATCGCATAAGGTGTGTCTCTTCTATTAGTGCTGGTGTGTGGACAAACAAAAGCCTCCACTACCTTCTGGCATAATAATCATACCTGATGCCCATGCCAGGATCTGGACCCAAATCTTAGGTGTCAAAACTTATGGTTGAGTCTGAAGTAATATGTGGACTCCGCTTAGTGTCGTGATCCCCAATGTAGGAGTTGTCCTCCTAGAAATTCTGGCTACTGCAAATTTATAATAGATTGCTGGTCCTCTGCACCTTTTTTTTTTCAAGCAGTAAAGTCAACATAATAAGTTGCATTCTGTTCAAATGCTCGCTTAGCAAAGATTAATGCTTTAATATTTGCAGAGCCTGCTTTCATTCCGGAAGTTCTCTGCGTGGATCAACCCAATCAGGTAGTTACTTTTTTGTTTATTGAGCAAGTCAGGTAGTTACTTGAAAACAGCTGATATTGCTGAATGCTCATAATGAGTAATAACAAACATTCACCTGTTGTCTGTCACATGATGCTCACAAACGGTGGTAGACTTATCCTTACCAACTCACATCGCTCACCCTATAAATGTCACTAAAACCCACATATTATCAGCAAATCGATGATGTGTGACCATTACATCTGTCTTTCGTAAGCTCTTTTCTCATTGATCAGATGTTCTGCTATTTCCTTGCTTCTAATACAGCTTTGAATTGGTTGCTTTCGCAGTGGTGCACTTCTGTTGGGAGGGGGTGTTTATACTTTCTTGGATAGGCTTTTCCCAGTCACGATGGCAATGTAAAGATTTACTAGTACAGGGAGAAAGTAAGGAAAGGAATCATGAAAGCCGAAGTTGCTGAGCAGAGAATATTTTCCCGTCCCCTGCTCCACCCCGCCCCACCAACAAAAGAATCTCTTTTGAGAATCGTTTTAGTGCATTGTTGGAGCGTAAAGTTTGCAGTGAATGTATATCCAGATGTAAAATACGTCCACACCTCTATTTAAATAGTTAATTACAATTGTATGTTACGAGTGCAAAACTTCGCACGTCAAGAATTTCGATCAATGAGGTGAAGGATTTTTCAGTTTTATTTTTCATCAGTCAGGATGAGGTCAATAGCAAGGTCAGTTGATATAGAACACTGAATTGTATGTAATATTCTTACTCACATTTTACTTGACTTGTCCCTTCTGGAGTTTATATAATGGAAACAACTGATTTCAGTTGTCTGCAATTTGTAAGATACTGACACAGGTCTGAAGATCTATCTAGAAGCTTGGGTAGGATATATCCTGTTGATTTAGAAGAAAGCCAACGAAGAATAGTAAAGGATCAAAGGTAGTATTGATTACATTCTGGTATGATATAGATGCCAGGTTCATCCAAAAACCTTGGAACCATATAGCCGAATGCCGAGTACAAAGCCCTTGGAAGGACAGTGGACGACCATAAATTGCAGTGCAAACAACCAAGACAGTGGAACAGATTTTAGACTTTTATACGAGTACTGCCAGAGCTAGACAGGGAGGTATGCCTCTTAGTCCGTAAATGTTGTTGGATATTGTCTTTGCGATCTTGGACTGGATGCATTTTTAGATGGAGGCACAGCTTCACGGCAAATCCAAGTGAAACTGATGGCAAACCGGGGCTACGGGATCCTACATCTTTTGAATAGCTTAATCTTATCCAGAAATCGCACTTTTTACGAGCTTTCTTGGCCAGATCTACAGTGCCAGACGTTGCCGAACATTAGGCGCCTATCTATCTTGCTAAGGTGGTCGTTTGTCATACCGTTAGATTTATCCTTATAACTATTCCAACTTGGATTATTGCAATTACTTGAAACGTGTAAGAAGAGTAGGACCCTTTTGTATCAGATCCTCTCGAGAAAGGTAGGTTTATGTCTTAACAACTTCAGTTCTAACAAGAGCTGTAATGTTCCATCAGTGCCCAGATTGCATTAAACAATATGTTAATAGAATATTTATGACAGTCTAATATTAATGTGTTAGCAACCTAACAAAGAGCTTTAGGACCAAATTTTTTTATGGATCTTCTCCCGTCTCCAATTTATTGATAGACACTATATGCATTGAATCGACTACACTTATAATTAATAGTAGTAGATGGCCCTTCCCTTTAGTGTGTGTTTGATACCCTTTCCTTTTCATGATTGATACAGCTTAAGATTACTAGGACCCATAATATTTAGGTTGTGTTTGTGTTGTAAAATTTTAGTGTTGTTAAAATTTTAAGTATTGGGTTTAGTGAAAAAGTGAAGAGAGAGGTAATTTTTTATATTTTTTTGTAGTAAATAGTAATGATTTGATGGGGGGAGAGAGATTATATTGTAATATTTAATTGTGTTAAAATTTTAGAGGGGGTAAAAATTTTGGTACACAAATGCACCCTTAATATTGTCCATATTCAATAAAACAACAAATCAGAGACTACCACTCTTTTTATAGCATGATTTTCCTATCACCAAAACCTATTCAATCGATTTCGGAGGAAAATGACTCCCACACCACTTCTGCTCGTGTCATCTTTCGAAAGTTAGGTTGCCACGATACAAAATATTTGTAGTTCCGTTAACAAAGCACTCAATGAGCAGAAGAGCCCAACTCTTTAAGTCACAAATCCTTTCACTCAACGAAAATCTGGGAAATTAACCATTTTCACAATTTACACCTTTACAGACCTCACTTCAAATCAACAAAATCCACGTCGAGCAGGGTTTCATGTTTTTTCTTTACCTTCTTTGTACCCCAAGAGAGAAAATGCAGACAAAAACCCTACCTTCGACCAAAATGCTAGGTCGAAAAGAGATTCGAATATCAGTTTTAGTTGTGTTTACAACTCTATTTCAATGTTTCTACTGGGCCCCATGGCGTATTATCTCATGGTACTGATTCAAGGATTCCTGCCTCTGCAGCCTCATTTCCTCGTTGAACTTCTTGATGAACGCCTCCACTCGCCTGTTCAACTCGTCCTGACCCAATGAAGGCTCCTTCCTCAGTCGGCCCGAGCCAGGCGACGGAGTCTGCGACAAGTTGGCGCTTCGGTCGCTGAACGTCTCGGATTTATTCATCTTCGGAGGGGTGTTCTCATCCATTGACTGCTGGTTGCGCCGCACTTGCGAGTCCCACGTGTCGGACTTCTTCAAGTGCCTCGTTAACGGCATCGAACGGCCCTCCGTTATCGTCTTCCATGTGTTCTCCAGCGTCCCCTGCCGCTTCGGCTTAGACACTCTCAAAGCCTTCCCCGCTGCAAAATTAACCATCACAGAGTCAGGTCTAATCACCCTTCTGGCACTATCTTCCCAGATCTGTGTCCATTGAAGTATCTTTAAAGATAAAAAGGTTTCGTTAGGGACAATTCTGATTTTCAGTGGCAGTTTGAAATTCAGGTGGTCCTGAGGTCCACAGAAGATACGTGGTCTCAATGTAACAATCAGGTCCACCACCATACTTTCCCTACTTTTTCCTGACATATTTCAATAAATGCAGCCACACGCCAAAAATAAAATTGGGTGAAGAGTTAAGGGTAATCAGGACATTTCAAACTCTAGCTTGAATTTTAAATTACTTTTGTTTTAAATAAATTTAAATTACTTATTTTGCTGAAAGACAATCTGCAGCTAGAAGCAAATTTAAATTGAAAAAGATTCACCGGTAAAGCAATTATTTTCAGTAAGTTACCGTTGGATTGCTGGCCTTACTGCCGCGGATATAACGGGCAGAATAAGAGTCGTTAACGTGCACCGAACAAAGTGTAGAGGCATGGAGAGAGAGAGAGAGAAATGGAGTGAGAGAGTACCTTCAGGGCTGGCTTTCAGAGGTCTTCGATGAGCAAATCTTGCAGAAACCGGCGGTTTCTCATTCTCGTTATTCGAATACAAAACCTCTAGAGAATCTTTCCTCTCCAGCCCTCCGGTCCATGCGGACCTCGATAACACAGCATCATCACCGCCGTCTATCAAAATCTCATCACTGACCTTCTTCTCCACTTGTCCCCACACTCCCTCCGAATCAACTACCTGAAGCTCAGAAACAGAAACCTTCGCCGCATCGTAACCGTGTCCACTCAGGACGTTGGAGTCGCCGTAAACAACAAATTCTTCACGTACATCCTCCGGTACCTTTGCCGGCTGTGGAGCAGCCTGCATCTCGGGCTCCGGATCATCATGTTTCTGCTGGAGCTTTGATGAGGCGAAGATGCTGATGATGATGCAGTTGATAACGAGGTACAGGTATGGAGGCCTCAGGCACGCTAGCACGAAGCTCCAGATGGAAGGGATCTGGCAGGCGACGAAATCCGACACCACTGGAACCAAGAGCTTCAGCACCACAGCCATGGATACTACTCCGGTCGAGATCAGAACAACCTTGAGAGGGAGGATCCAGTTATTACTCGAACTCGCTGAGACGTACGCCATTTGTTCCGGCAAGAGAGTTTGAGATTATTATTTTTTTCAGGAAACCGAAAACAGTGGAGATTTTTGAGTGCGCAATGGAAAAAAGGGGCTATTTATAAGGTGGGAGGAAGAGAGGGGTTTGTTGTGAAAACTTGGGCCGTCAGATTACGGGATTGGAAGGTGGGGGGATGAGTTTTATTGCTTGCGATGAATGCAATAAATAATGAGCTTGCGGACCAGAGAGGAGGGAGTGAAGTGCTGGTGGGGTCCGAGGAGTTTTCATATAGAACGAATGCGTGATCTGGAAATGATGAGTTGGCAGGTTGTCACGTCAGGTTTTCGTCAATGTGGCATTTCTCACCATTAGGATGACGTTGCTAAATGCAAAATATGAGCAATTGCATGCGAGAGTAGCTATCTCTTCTTCTTTTTTTTACCCTTTTTTAAAGGCCACACAAGAGTGAAAGAAATAAGTTCATAAGAATAATAATCTTCTTATGAACTTATCTTTCAATTCGGCGATTTAAGTCTCATAACTTTTAAAAATCATCAATTCTAGCCTCGTTTAAATAAGACGTTAAATCCGACGGAAAATCACGTAAAATGATCGAAATGTCACTCCAATACTAAATTTTAAAAAATAAATAAAAATACATATATTATTGAAATAAAGTTTCAATAGTTTTATTTAAAAATATTAATTTTTTTAAAAAAAATATTTTTTATTTTTTATGATTTTTTGTAATTTTCTCTTTGAGGGGCATTTGATCATTTTGCATGATTTTTCGTCAGATTTAACGTCTAATTTAGACGGGGGGCTAGAATTTATATTTTTAAAAGTTATGGGGCTTAAATTGTTGAATTGAAAGATAAGGGAGACTATTTGATTTTTTTGTCAAACTAATGGGACTAACTATGAGTTTACCCCTTAAAATTTATTGTACATTAAATTAGTTCACTTTGAGGATCTGAATTTTTCCAAATTTAATATTGACGGATCGAAATGACAGATAAAATAAAATAAAATAAAATATTTACATTTTATTTTTTATTTGTATAATATTTTAAATAATTTTATCTTAAAATTTGGTCACTTTTTTTTCAACCGTAGGAGAGATAAATTAGAACTTCAAGGGAAATTTTTAATTTTGTTCGTGTATTTCCACGGCCAACTAGGCAGTGGTTGATTATCTGTTTTGCATTTTTTTTTTCAAAGCATCTGTTTTGCAAGCTATGTTCGTTTTAAGTAAAAATGTAGGATTTTAGAGAAGTTGTGAATATTTATGTTGAATAGTATTTTATTAGTGTTTGTGTAAAGTGGAGAGAGAAATTATTTGATGTAACTGTTTAATAAAAAAATATTTGAGTTATGTGAAAAAGTATAGAGAGAGAAAATTTATGTTAAATAAAAAATTTTAAAATTGTTTGAGTCTGTGTAAAATGTATTGGTGTTTGTGTTTGAATTCTAAATATGTTCGGTGGTAATTTTGTGAATATACTTAGAATCCTGAAAAAAGTGTGAAAACGAACCTATCATGTTTCGATGCTTGCGTGGGATGTGGTTTTAGGAGCCGACTTTGGGTAAAAGCAGTTCTCACATTAAGATTGTGTAAGTGTTACAAATTTTGGAGATGTTAAACTTTTAAAGAATTAAAATTGATAAAAGGGAAGATAAATGATTTTTTTTTTGTATTTATTATAGTAAAAATTAATAATTTAATAGAAAAAAATAGATTATATTATAATTGTTATATTATGTTAACATTTTAAAAGGTCTAAAAGCTTAATAAAGAAACGCACCTTGATAGCTTTTGGCGTGTGGTTTGCAGCACAAAAGCTTATTTGGGCTCGCATAACAAAAGAAATAATTAATTACATCCTAGTCAAAACACCGAGCCACGATCTTTTTAGTTGTTAGGGATATGTTTGTTTAGCTTCTCAAAAAATTTTTAAAAATTTTTTACTCACTTTTTCATCAATTTCAATACATTTTTCAAAAATTCCAATAATTTTTTCATCAATTTCAATACTTTTTCATCAATCCCAATAACTTTTTACAAATTTTAACTAACTTTTCACCAATCCTAAAAGAATCTACATTACTTCCAAAAAAACATAAAAATAAAAACGATTTCGAGAACTAAACCAAACATAGCCTAAATCGCGGGTTACATTAAAATCTTCCTAGAGAACCCTGTACGTAAGCAATTCATTTTTATTTAATGTCTCTAATTAATATTTTAATACATAATTGCGGGTGGTTTGTTCGTTGTCAGAATCTTCAATAAAAGATGCACCGCCTCTCAACGGCTATATTATTATGACCGTTAACTCCGGAGCTGTTTCAGTGTCTTGTATTCGCGGCCCATGGGTGCTCGCTCTTTTGGGCTCCCCACGTGCACATCAGCATAAAGAACGCGCACCTAGCCGACCTCTCACACTCGATGAAAAAATATACGAAGTAACCAAACCGACCACAACGTGAAGCAAGTAGAAATTGTGAGAATAATTACGGAAAAGAAAAGAGGAACTACCATAAGCACATCACCCCACGGCTTTTTATTTAAGTAGACTCTGATATGATTTTCATACGAAATCGAACTTGAGACTGTATGCCTTATATTTAACTTAACCACTCCCATAAGCGGAGCCAGGAAGCTGATTAATGGGGGGCAATTTTTTAAAGAAAAATGGTAAAAAAATAATTTATTTGAAAAAAAAAAAATTTAGGTGTACAAGTTTTTGTTTTAGGGAGCCAACTGGGGCAGTGGCCCCAGTTCGCCCCCCTGCCTCCGCCGGTGACCACTCCTGTGTTGGATACCCTACCAAACCTTTCAATATAATAGGAGGGGAGAAAAGGTAATGAGTTAGAAACATTGTACAAGATTGATCAATGACTATTGCAAAGTTTATAAAAGTGGGTGGTAGCAATTATCATATGAAAATCCATATGCTTGTAAGGAGTTTTGTACCTTTTTATAGTAGGAATGATAAGAGTAGTGCACGATATCTCGTCCTAATTGCAATAGAAGTAGAACAGATTTTTCGTGATTATCATACAGCATAGACTAATCTCATAGTCATCCACGAACCAAGCATTTAAGAAATTAAATATCTTGTAACAAATTAATTAGGCTGATGTTGTTAGTATATATGTGTACGTGTAAGTAACGTACGTACATATTTAATTGATAAGAATAATCTAGTTAAAGAAAAGCTAATCCCTTCTTTAGCTGTCCATGTGATCCGGAGTCCTATAAAGACCGACCACGTCCCTAAAACCACAAATCTTGCCTCAATTTTGAGAGCTTTATGGACTCGGAAGAAACGAAAATGGGTCTTATCAGAAAACATGACCCATACAATACGCTATCCATATGATTATGGTCAATAAGGGCTGCTCTACCGAAAGATATGCAAGGTTACCAACTCTGGAATTCACTGGAAAATTCGGACAATGATCAAGTTGCTTGAAGTTAACAGACCTACATGAATAACTAATGTATGTGGCAGCGTCTAATTCATCTTCGAATCTATCTCGATCGACCAAACCCAAACGAGTTTTAATCTTGAAGAACTTTTGCGTAAATAGCGTCAAAGTCAGTTGCTGCATCTCCCATATCCATTCATTTGGGTGGTCAGGGTTGAGAGATCGCGACAGCTTTGAAAGTCATATATAGGTCAAATTTGTTGTCCCAACTTGGCCTGAAAATGCAAACGAGAGGCCATCAACGACTGACAACTAGAGGACGGAATAGACCCCGGAGAGCTCGATGGTGTAGATCGTTTATGATTTTGTTTTCGCTAAGAAGATTAATGTCGGCTCGAAAATCTTCCGGGCCATGGAAATTGTGAAGCCAGCTGCTAAATTTGCTCTGCAAACTCAAACACGAAATGACACACGATCAATCATTTTCATATATTTCAGTCGAAAGTCGGTGCTAATTTCCAGAATTACCTCACTCTGTTCCACGCCGTACGTAACGTGACTTTCGGTTTCAAAGTGTCCCAGCAGGCTATAATAAAAGTGCTCTTTCAAACAAAAAACTGGAAGAGAACTCCCGTAGTTTAAGTACAAGTACTGCCATGTTCATTACTATACCAGGTAGAGATCGATCTCTAAGCAAATTAAAACTGAAGAGAAGAGAAGAAAGATATCATAGATAAGACCCACAGATTCATAACTTCAAGCAAAAGATTAAGCTTTAATCCAGGATTATTCTTTATGAAACGGAATCAACACAGCTTGCATGGAACGTGCATTATCATTTAGCTGTCATGCCCACTTAGGCAGCCCCAAGACGAGTACGTGTTTCAGGTCAAGATGTAGTGAATTTTTATTCGTTTTATTTACGGTCAACTAATGTCATATATTTGACCAACAGTAGGTATGACTCGCAAGGAAGCTTCACTGTTCCATCGAACAGCGCCGTCCAATGGACCGATGAGTGACAGGTGTCGGCCGTGTCGCCATGCAATAGGCATACCAACTTCCTGGGTGGCTCTGCGGATTCAACTTTTGGTAGCTACTCTGCTACTGCGAATGTTGGGGCTTTCACTTTCCTATTTGTCCAGCTCGTCCTCGATTTGTATTTTTCTTACCATCCAAAACTTCGTGCCTAACTTTGCTGAAAATAAAAGAAGACTCCTCCGTCATGTCTAAGTGATGGGGAGTTCATACCAGCAAGCAAGACAAAGGCTCGCATATTAATTGGCAGGGAGGCTGCAAGCGTGGACCACGATGAAACCTATTCAGTTCTGTCTAGATCAGGAAATGTGTGTATTTTTTTTTCTTCGGCTCAACATTATATTGAGAAGTTATGGATTTGTTTCATGGGAAATATTACCGTAAAAAAATAAATTAGGAAAAAAAACAAAAGGAAATGAAAAGAATATACTATATATGTTGGAAAGGTCGAAAGCTATAGAGCTTTGCGACAAATCAGAGAAGTGAAGCTTCAATCAGTACAGGCACTTCCTCTGTTTTATTTTTTTCTAACCTTTTTAGAGTAATGAGGGACCAGAGTGCATATGTCATATGCTTCGGTAGAATTTTCAAGGAAATTCTATGGAAGGTTGAACTCACGGTGATGACGAGTAGTTTCGCCTTAGTAGAAAATGGGCCACAATCGTTCCTTTCATAAGGCAAGCAGAGGCCTTGCCCCACACACTATCTATAGTAAACGATAACAAATGGCAAAGGCGGTTTAACCACATTTGTCGCCGTTAGAAATATTAAAAACAAGAATAAGAGCTCGTCACAAATCAAAAGTGAACTCATAGCTTATCATAAACACCACACAACCAGATGCACGAAATCCAGCAGAAAACAAGTCCCTCGGACTAGGGCTGGGCATTTTACCCGATTTCCGACGACTCGACCCAGATCTGACCTGTTCGGGGCGGGTTTGACCGGGTTCAGGTTTATATAACAGAAAATTACTTTTTTGGGTCCGGATTCTGGTATAATGTTTAAACCCGTGTAAAACCCAAACCCGATCCGGTATTTTAAAAATCATGCAGTATACATTACCTTTATACCCTTACGAAACGGTTTCGCTAAAGGGTTTAATTCCCCCTCCTAAAAAAATCCCTCGACCCATTTTCCCCCTCGAGCCCTCCTCAACATCCCAGAGTCCAGACCCCTACCCCAGCCGTTGACCGACGTCTTCCCCTTTGCTCTAGCTCATGCCCCACTCGTCGGTCGCCGTCTTTCTCACTGTCTCACTGTCTCTCCGTCTCTTTCACTGTCTCCCCGTCTTTCTCACTGCCCTGCCCCTAGGCCCCAACTCTCTCTCTGCCCTAACTCACTCTCCTTCAAAGCTCACAACCTCACCTCACGGCTCAACCTAATTCACGGCTCTGCTCTAACTCTCACGGCTCAGGTATGATTTTTAAGTTTTAAATTTTTAATCTCATGACTCATATGTGTGTTTATAATTGGCTAATTAATATCATAAGTATGTTTATAATTTATATTTTGGATTCACTAACATTGGTTGCATTTTTTAGGAAATTCAGTTTGCCCTAGCTCACGACTCTACCCTAGCTAGGTATGGTTTTTAAGTTTTAAATTTTTAATATCATATGTATGTTTATAATTGGTTAATTAATCTCATAAGTATGTTTATAATTTATATTTTGGATTCACTAACAATAGTAGCATTTTTTAGGAAACTCATTTGGCTCTAACTGTTGCTAAGTTGCTTGATTGCTCCGATTGAAGGTATGAGATTCTATATTTGTGAAATATTTGTGTTTCTGTTGCAGATTGGAGGTCAGGGCTGTCGAATGACTTATATTGTTGGTTTTGTGAATCTTTGGAGTATGATTGTTGTTGGAGATTGGAAGTTGGAGGGATTAGAGTGTGGTTGTTGTTGGTGAATCTGTTTTTATTTAGTGAATGGTTATGTTATATTGGTGAACCTGTTTTTGTTTAGTAAATGGTTTATGTTGGTGAATCTGTTGTTTATTTTTTATTTAGTGATTATGATTTTTGTTATGTAGTGAATATGTTAATTGTTTAGGATTTTTGTTTATGGTTTATGTTAGTGAATCTATTGTGTAGTGATTATGATTGTTTGTTAATTGTTATGTAGTGAATTATGATTTTTGTTTAGTGAATTATGATTTTTTTTAGTGATTATGAATTATGGTGCATGTTGGTGAATCTCATATATTTTTAGTTATGTAGTGAATATGTTATTTTTTGTTTAGTGAATTTGTTTTCAGTTATGCAGTGAATCTGATTTTTGGTTTGTTTAGTGAATATTTTATTATTATTATTAGTGAATCTGTTATTTTTATGTTGAAGAATGATTATGAATGTTGAGCTGGAGCATGGCTACAACAAAGAAGTGAAAGAACAATGTAACTTGTTTAGCTTTGATTATTTTTATGTTATTGTTATTTTTATATGATTTTTATTTTTTTAATTGTGTTATGATTTGTAAATTATTGTGCAGACTGCAGAGTAGAAGAGGATTGATTTGCTCCAACCATTCAAGAATATGTTATTTACTTTCCTTGTAATTTGATCTCAACAAATTATTGTAATAATTAGACTTTTTGTACTTTCATTGTAATAGACTAATAGCATCAAGTAATAGGTATTATGCTTATTGCTTAGTTGTTTATTTTTTTAATCTATTGCGTACTGCTTAGTAGTTATTAGTTAGATTTGTTTTACTAGTATTTGACAATTGACAAAAATTATATTGCTTAATGTTTAGTAAGAATAGTAGTTAGTGGTTAGAATTTATGTTTTTATTAAAAAATTTATAACCCAGGACGTCCTGGGCTAAAAATAGCATGCCTAGTGCGTCCTGGGCTTTGAAATTAGCCTTGAAAAATAATGACCAAGGACGTCCTGGGCCTAATAGTGTAGCCCAAAACGTTTTTGGGCCTCAAAACCACAAACATTTTGGGCCAATTCTTTTTAAGGCCCCATTGAGCCGAACACCCCCCCCCCCCAAACCCTTTTCGAGGGTTCGGCTCGGGGTTTCATCCATTTCAAGTTCGGATTCAGCTAAAAAATCCAAACCCGAACCCTTTTGCACAGACCCGACCCCGAACCCGATTTTCCCAGCCCTACCTCGGACAAAGCAAATAACAAAGTTGCTATAAATTAAGAATTTTATATAGTCAATTTTCATACTCTGCCGCCAACCACCCCAGGACTTATTGGAAAGATGCTCGTTTTGATCACATGATGAATCTCCATAACTTCAAAGAGAATACTCTGGAAGTCCATCTATAGATGTAGATAAAAGGAAAAAGAAGATTCAAAATAAATCTAAACGCATTTTTATTGATCCAGATACACCTACTCATACAAATGAAGCAATCTATGTGAAGGAAAAAAAACCGAACTGCCTCTACAAATGGTTTACAACCCCCGAGTACAGGTACGAAAAAGCCCAACTACTATTTTGCTGTAATTTAACTATTTTTGTATAGTATCGTCAATCCGAAGGCAACTCACGGTTTTCCAAACATCCCTTGCGTTAAAGAGGAGAAATCATAATCCTTCCCTGAATGAGTAGGAGGCACAGACGATATTGTAGAAGCTGATTGAGGTTTACTCACTGCAGCACTGCTGGCACCATTTACTGGGGTTGGGGTGGCTTGTCCCATAGAATACAAGCTGCAAGCAATAAATAGAAAAGTTACCCAAAATAAGGGGGAACAATTTTGAGCAGGTGAAAGATTGGGTGATCTCCTTCAGATCTTCACACTACATTAAAATCCTTGGTCATATTGATCCGAAGTGGATTTCAGTAATTCCTAGCATAAAAATGGCATCAGTAACTATCCTGGGAAAGTGCAGTTTCAATTTTCACTTCCTGATAGAAGATTACTAAAAGCCACCAAAATCAACAAAATGAGTGTGGTAAAAAGTGATCAAGTCTCAAATAAGGATATAAGAACACTCAAGAAACGTGTATAGTTCCTGAAAGAAGCCATAACCAAAGTAAGTAACCATCACATATAAAAGTGCCTTGGACCTGACAGCAAAACAAAAACTAACTCTAATATTTGACTCAATGATGCGCAAAAAATTACAATTCCATTCAGTGAACAACTAAACAAACTTACATAACTCTTTGAACAGATATACTTTTTGTATTTATCAAGTTCCCAAAATCTTTAAAATATAAAACAGACATAAGGAAAACTTAACGACATACCTAGATGTAGGATATGGAACAGAGTTCCCCGCTGGATGTGCTGGACCCATGTTCCTTGTCTAAACCCAGGAGAAAAGATTTCAAATGAGTAATTCACCAGCTAAAAGTAAATAAAGAAGCATGAACTTAAGTAGGCCACACAATAGGCTCTACCTGCATGAATGCCTGCAGTTGATGCGGCATTACCATTCCAGGCATCTGGTAACCAGCATTTGCAAAACTTTGAGCAGGCAAATTGACATTGCCATTGGCCCCAGGTGGTAGGGTAGTGCCAACAACTTCTGGGTCCCCTCCAACAGATTTGGCTGCAGCAGCCACTAGAAGGGACTGTTGCTGAGCCAGCATCACTTGTTGTTGTTGATGCATAGAAAAAGGTGACACCATGCTTGACTGCAATTCAAACCAGGCAATTAGACAATGTTTATTTACATGTATGACAATATCAAAAAATAAAAGTTCTCCAACCAAACCCCTACATAAAATGCGGGTTTTCCAGAATTTATCAGAATCAATCATGTGAGCCTAGCTATAACTTGGTTAAATAAATTTTTGTACTGGAACTCTAAATAGCAAATAGAAACTCTGTACAAAATGAAAAAAATTTGAGCCAGCAAAGTTTTTGCTTTAAACAGTTCTTGACACTCTTATAAATGATGATGAAGCCTATACCTTCTCAAAAAGGCTCATAATATCATTTTTGGCATCTTTCTTGGGTCTCTCTGAAACAGGAACAGGCATTACTGGAGGCGAATCTTTAAAAAGATCCTCAATTTGAGAAGACGACTGGGTATTTTCAACCAGTTTTGTCGGACCAGTTTTCTTAGCTGTGGATGCTTCTTCAGCAGCTGCAACCACCATAAGACAAAATCACAAAGATAACTCTTGAAGCAATTGCAAAAAGAAGTAGAAAACTAGCAAGCAGTACTACTTTGATGATCCAACAAAGGAAGACAGGTGGTCAGCAGATACATACACTGAAAACCTGCCCAAGCATTATCATCAGGCGAAGCTGCGCCTGAGTCATTTTCCCTTTCGGCCTCCATGGATAACATGTTGAAAAGGTCAGTTGCATAGTCAACTTTTGGTGCAGAGACAACAGAAGCAGCATCCAAAGGCTGCTTTGTTGCTTCAGGTTGGGACACTGCTGCTGCCGGTTCTATTTTCTCAACATGTTGAGGTTTTGGAACAGGAGTAACCTGAGCATATGTACATATGTCACACATACAGAGTCTTGTCCATCAAAGCTATTTTCAAATTGAGACAAAAATGTCAATAAAGGGAAAGAATTATCTTTTGGAAATCAATGAAATAAAACTGGAATCAAGAAGGTTAACCAGTCTTAACCATTACAGCTTAGGAGATGCCACAACACATCAAAATGGGATTCTGAAGATTTGACCATAATCACTTTACTCACATTGCTAACATTGGTGTTTTACTCCTTAATTTTGCTTCTGCATGCCATGAACACCGTAGATACATGATATATTTAAAAAACAGAAATTTCCCGTCATCAAGTTCACTTTTGGATCCATCTTAAGATAGCCTATACTTCACAGAGGTAGCTACAGTGATCCCAACAATCCCACCTCCTAACCCATTGTTATTCACCCAAAAGAAATAGATGCCTTAGGCATGGATATTTGAGAAACATCCATGGGAGTTCCCGGTGGAGGTCACCTACAGTGGCATTCAGGATTGGTGGGTGGACTACACTTGCTCCATTTCTTATCTGTTTCCCTGATTCCATAATATGTGCCAAGTAGCCCATTTTTGATTAATTCTCACCCCCTCCCCACCTCCTTCACCACTTACCACACCAACGTTCCTTGGAAGTTATGATTTTGACCCTCATTTTTCAAATCTCTCTTCTCCCCCATCCCGCACCACCACAACACACACACATCCTGGAAAGTTATGACATCAATCATTGCATGGAACAAGTGAACAAAAAATTCCTCCCTTGCACCTCACATATTTACTTCTCTGAAGTCCATGCGTTGTTGTTCTGACTATTTAATGGAATAAGTAAACAAATTTTAAGTTTGGTGTTACCCATTTAACTTGACATAAGGACACATGATAGCACACAATCCATTGAGGCGGCCATATCAGGGATTTCATGAAATTGAGCACTGTGGGAAACACTGCTTTATACTGTCCAATATTGTGAATATCTCGGTTGCTTAAGGAGTAATTAATAAGAGAAAATGGAGATATGATATTCACGCTCTACTGACTGTTGACCTCACTAGATTCCCTGGTGGCAGTAATGAAAATATTCATACTCAGAACTAGAAACCAAACTGTTACAGCCTTGCAGGAATCAAAGAGAATTATATGATTAGCAGGGATCAACAAGACTATGAAAGTTGGCCTTTTTCCTTTGGTTGTGCGTGTGGTAGAGAAAGGGGGGAGGGGGGGTGGATCCAGGACGTTGAAACTATGTGTTCTGGACCAGCAATGAATTCATTGCACTCGATTGTTAACCTTCTCCAAACAGGTATGTTCGTGGAGAGGAAAGACAAATAAAAGAATACCTGCTCGGGTCCTTTAGGTGGAAGAGGAATAGTAATCCTTGTAGCAGGGCTACTGCTAGGTGGTTGCGTGTTCTTCCTTGCCTCAAATGTATTTTCTGGACTAGTAACATGGACGTGCCCGTTTCCTTCCCCAGGTCTCTGCCAATGCACTGAAACCTTGTCTTCCTGCTTTCTAGTTGGTGATGTTGGTTTTCCATCCCTTGGAATCCATCTCTTATCTTCATACCTAGAAATATGTGCTCTAATCAGTATGGATGCAGAAAATATAATCGTAGGACTGTAACCCACATAACAAGGAAAATCATGAACTAAACTGATTTAAAGAAAGATAATAGTTTCCTAGGCAAACTCTTACACACATACTTTGCGCGAATAAAATGCTCAATTCCAACTCGATCATAATTTGGGGGTAGCTCCGCTTCCCAATAACTATTGGCCTTCTCATTTCCCATTGCTATTTGAAAACAAAAAAGAGAAACACAGTCAAATCCTTCTCGATCCCAAGTTCAACTCACATCAGTCAGGAACAATTCAAGGCCATGACCTAATTGACAAGCTTACATCGAATGAAGGCAACCTGCTCCGGAAGCCAAGTGTCCAGGGTAGCAGACCGCACCTGCAATGAAGCAATTTTTTAGTAAAAAATCAGCCTAAGGTGAAGAAAGTTCCCACATTCGGGACGCAGTTACAGATCAACTGACATGTAAAGTAACAATTATGACCTTTGATATGTGTACCCCAAGACTTCTGTGGATCCCAGAACACTGCATGCATATAAAGATGCCTAAATTCACGCTAGCCCATCTTGGACCTCTGCATTGCAATAGCAAATAAAAATCATGACGTTAAAAGGTATTGAACCAATAACATCATTCATTTCGAATAACTGAGGAAAATACTTCATCGTTCGTTAATTTTCTTTCACATATACTTCTTTACCACTGAGCAATATCTATGTCACCTCCTCTGGACTCCTCAACATCAAACTATTTTGACATCAAGATCATCTATTTTCAATTTGCAAGGTACATACTTAGATTTGCAGTCAGCACATTCCCTGTTCTCTGGAAATTTAAGTAGTCCTTCCAGTATCTGCATATATTTAAATGTAGCAGATAAGAAAATGACAGAGAGAATAGAAAAATGAAGCAACAATATTACATAACAATGAAGCAAAGATCGGTACAAATGAATGAGAACAACCAACAGCACAAACACACTATTAGCATCAATAAGCCCTGTATAACCCGTACACTATGTTGAAGACATGCTAAAAATTGCATAAAATGAGCATCAAGTACAAATGCCTCTTGAATGGTTCATAGTTCCAAAACGCAAGACAATGATCTCAGTTTTATGACATCTATGCATCTAATATGAGAAGAAAATTCTTGAGAAATGGCACTTGACATATGCTCCCACTAAGGCAAAACAAATATAAGGTCTCATATAAAAATATGGAAGGCAAACTGAACGAACCATATTTGATCCAGTTGCAAGTCACACTTACTATGTGATAGACAGCAAACCTATGTCCATCTCACAATTTTAAAATATATGATAAAAAAACTTTATGGTCGTGAAAAGGTTTTGCATCCACAATAGTGGTAGGAAATTGAATACACACGTCTGATGTAATACTAAAATACTTCTAGCCCTTCTGTTTTCAAGTGACACATCACCACTCGAGCAGCAGTAAAAAATACCTTAAACACAAAAACACGCTAATTTGTGGTAACATAGTTTTCCACTGAAGAGGGTTGCATATGTGGACAAACCCACTGAAAGCATGTTACAGTAAAGAGTAAGACAGGAGTAGTTACATACATAGTAGAGGAGATTAACAACTAACTTAATCAGATCATAATCTTACAGACAACCCAATATGATTTCGCCCAGAAAAAGGTTGAAAAAAAGATGGTTCTATCCTACAGTTCATCTACGCTAATCTCACCCCCATCCAAACTAACTGACCGAGAAATAACAAATTGGGAATATGAAAATACAACACTACATCAGACTGGTAAGAACCAACGAATCTACTTCAAGACAACATGAATACGAGATAAGCTCACATAAAGACTGTTCAATCAGATAGAAATGCACCCTCTCAACCCATATTTTATCAGCATCCAGAACCCAAACTAAAACTTGAATCCACCTCCTTGAAAGAAAAAAAAAAGACAAATGTCCCATATGAATCCCATAAATAATCCTGATCAAATTCCACGCGAAATCCAATATAACAATTGTGTTTAACAAAAGCTCATCACGTGGCACACAGCCAATAGTAGGAATACTTATAACCGATCAAACAATCGACGAGACCAATATCACCACATTTCTGGTTCAAATCATACAGATCAAATCCGAAATGCCCCCAAATCTTATACCAGCTAACAAAGCCCAAAAGAGGTACAAAATTTCCAACTTTTCCTTTCCCTCTTCGATTTCTCAGCAACCAATTAAACAGCACAATGGAAGATGAATGATCTGTCGTAATATGACTAAAAATATGTGCTGTAACCAAAACATTTGACGAATCATTGGGTTCTGCATCGGGAAAAGGGAATAGAAGAAGAAGAATTAGGACCTTTCTATGCTTGACATTGAGCTCTTTGGAAACGTTGGCCTTCTCATTCATGGTGCCCGTACAGACAAACGAACGAACGAGATACCAAATCAGAAGGATCGAGAGAGAGGTAGACGAAGACCAGAGGGTCAAATTCGTCTTTTCACGCTCTTTCACTCTCTCCTCTCCCCCTTTCTCTCCCTATCTCGCCGTCTCTTAAGTCTTAAGATGTACCGCGACACGGAAAGAAAGTAGAGAGAAAAGAAAGAGAGATCGAAGATAGAAGCTCGTCTTGACTTTTATATATTGTTATTCTGGTTTCAGGATGCGCACGTGTGGCGCGAGCGTTTTTGATCTATGGCACGCTTGGAGGCGTGGATCAGAAGCGGTCAGTGTCTATGTACATCGTCAATAGTCTTTTATAGTGCTGAAAATCAGAAATGCAGTCCGGATCGTATTTTCGGTTCCCTTATATTAAAGGATCCTTATAAGTGGTCCGGTCCGGTTATGAGTGCACTGTACAGATAATTTTTTTTTTAATAATTAAAAAAATTAGAAAAAAAAAATTATTAAATGCGGCCCGGTCCGGTCCGGACCGCATATAAGAAATCTATGATCCGGATCGGACCGCATAAATCTGGTCTGCGGTCCGATTTTGTTTAGCCCTAGTCTTTGGGCTCGGTCAAATGGCAGTGCAACAAGTGTCTCTTTGAAAGATGCACAGAACAAAAAAAACAAAGGGGAGAAAAATTATACCCTCGACCTCCCGACTATTAAGGTTCTAACACTTTGCACCTTAAATTATTAATTTCGTTATATTTCATTTATTAACTATCAACTATTTTACAATTTGTATTTCCAACCGTTAATTTATACGGAAATTACTATTTTTTAATAAAATAACTAATCTGTTTTTATGTAAAACATAATTATAAAATAAATATGAGAATTTCACTAAATAAAAATAATCGAAAAGACCGAAGAATACCAAAAGAGTCTCTGGCACTTATATTATCTGTTTAATATTAAAGAAAATCAAATTTTGAACCGTATGTTTTATCTACTCCGTTCTAGATATATCCTAATCATCAATCTACACAGAGGGAGTTGTATAAATTAATTAATTATATAATCAGAGGAGTAGAGGTAGAGGAGATCGATCCTTTAATTCAAAATCAGGTTTTCCTCTAGTCACAAAAACAAAAGTGTTATAAATCAAAGCTAGAAGCAGGTCAAAATAATATATCAAAGTGATACGATCGACATGTTTGTTTTCTCAATAATTTGGGGTCTCAACAATTCGAGTAAGTCAAACAAACTCCAAAAATTTTAACTTTAAAACCTACACACTCTACTTTTTACGAACTTCAATAAATCTCAATAAAACAAAGATTTTTAAAATTTCGAGAATATTCTCCAAAATTTAGACAAACAAACCACCCCCAATACGTAAAAAAACATTCAATATCTGGATCAACTACCGGAGACTCTCTTCATTGCCCGTCTGTCTCGGGTAGCATATAGCAAACCCCGAAAATGCAGTCGTGCGCTATTTAAGTTGATGGATGGATGAATACGAAAAAAGTGGGAAGATTATTGCTAGTGGGAATCTATCCAGCCACTTCATAACAAAGTGGGATGGCAAAAAGTCATCGTGGGGGTGGCCATGTGAGAGCCACATGGCTGGATCTCCTTTGTTTCGTATCTTTACAATTTAGACATATATTAAAACGCCCCGATACAAGAAAAAGCAGCACCAACCAAGCAGGAGTGAACCCCATCGATATGGCTCCAGCTACCTGTGCTGTAAAACAATTCTGCTGAGACTTTTTATTAGTAGTAATTCCTTAGCCAAAGAGAACAAAAGAGATTTCGGGTTTTATTTAATTGTTTTGTAGCATTCTAGCAACTAATCATATACTCCAATACTTTTAACCTATCTGTGTGCTTTTTCAATATGGAACTTTCTTCTCATTGACTTTTGCCAGCACCTTTTTATTGGGAAGGACTAAGGAGGCAGGTGAGGGGAGTTCTTGTCATCTGATCATGTCCCTCCCCCCTCCCCCATTATTTCTTATATTTTATAACTACCCGTACAACTTGATGCTCTTTTCCAAAATCATATTTATTTCAACTAAGATGATTAAACACAACTTTTTTTCTCTAACAGTGTGTGTCCGGGACGGTTTGGATGTAACTCAATTAATTTCGAAATTTATGAATTCTTCTATCTTATATAAATCAGACGATTATCAAATCAAAAGTCTAAAGAATATAAATCAGATGATTAAACAACATGTCCCTCCCCCCTCCCCCATTATTTCTTATATTTTATAGGATTAAATGCATCTCATGCATTTGTGGTATACTTGAATTGCAAATATGTCCTTGAAGTAAACAAAGTCATTTTAATATCCCTAAGTAAACTTCAAGGTTATAATATGTTCATCCGTCAATGCTCCGTTTGAAAGACTAACGGTAAATCCTGATGTGGCAAAAATAGACACGTCAGTACCAATCAAATGATGTCAAGTAATCAAATGAAGAGGTCGACCGCTACATGTAGCGGACGACCACGTTCTATTCCGTTAAAAAAATAAGTAACATAAAATGCCCCAAGTAGTCAAATGGAGCGGTCGACCGCTACATATAGCAGACGATCGCTTAATTTAGAAGTCGACCGCATTTTATTCCGTTAGTCTTTCAAACGAAGCATCGACGGAGGGACATAGTGTGACCTTGAAATTTACCTCAGGGGTATTAAAATGACTTTATTTACTTCAAGGACATATTTACAATTTACGCATATCACAGACGTATGAGATGCATTTAACCCTATTTTATAACTAACGCCGTACAACTTGATGCTCTTTTCCAAAATCATCTTTATTTCAACTAAGATGATTAAACACAACTTTTTTCTCTAACAGTGTGTCCGGGATAGTTTCCATGTAACTCGATTAATTTCGAGATTTATGAAGCCTTCTGTCGTATATAAAATAAGACAATTATCAGATTAACAGTCTGAAAGATAGCCCCAAAAAATTGATAGCATGTATAAAAGTTTTAGACTTAAACATTAGAAACAGCATAGTATCAAAACCCAAATCTTCTTAGGATTTCACATTTTATCTTTTTGCTAAAAGATTTATGTATTTTAGTATAGTAACGGATTAATAATGATGATAAGAATTGCAACTTGTCACAAGTGATAGTTGTGGAAGGAATGTGGAATGCTAAAAATAAGGTTAGTAACAAAACATAGCAACTTAATTATTAATGCACTGACTCACCTAATATGAGTTGGCTACTTAACTCTCTCTCTCTCTCTCTTTTAAATAATGTCATTAAGCTTGCATTTTAAGAGTTAAACCATACAAGGAAAATCTTAAATAAGACTTAACAATCACACATTGACCAAATGGAACAAGGCCGGATGGGTAGAGCATGTCTGGAGGTGGGGATGACGACTAGCTGAGAGGTGTCCACTAATGGCGAACAGAAACACTTAGATCTATCTGTCAAGATTCCGAAAAAAAACCGCAAGAAAAATAACAAGGAGAGGGAGGGAACAGTGTGAACTGGTCAAAGAAGGAGATTTGGAGAGGGGTGGGGGACGGGCGAGAAACGCCGAAAAGAAAGAGAAGATGGAGAGACTAGGTTAAAGTTTGGAGAGAGTTTTAGAAAAAGGGAGAGCTTTACAAGCAGATCAACAAACCACAAACCGTCTGCGTAACTCATTGATGCACAAGGACCCTCGGGTTCTCTCGTTTCGGGCTTTGGGTCAGCCATCCTCTGAGGATCTTGTATCCTCTTTAATAGTCACTTTATTGTTATTTATTTTATTGGGCTAGCATTATAGATTCATAAAACTTTTGATAAGGTTTAAACTTCTCCTTTTTGCAATAGTTTAATATATGATAAGATAGACTTTAAATCAAATCCTAAGGATCAAATACTAGGGTGATGTTCGTTTTGAAGGTTTTTGTAGGATTTGGAGAATTTTGTGAATTTTTAGGTGATATTAAAGTTGTGTTGGTGTTTGTGTAGAAGTTGGTGAGGTGTAAAAAATGAATGATGATGTTTATAGTTTTTTTTTTTTTTTCGAATTCATTATTATTATTATTAAAATAATAATATTTTTAATAAAAATTTAAAGAAAAAACGAAATAATACTCAATCTGACAGTAAAGGAGGACGACTTTTTTTCTTCAAACCGACAAAAGCATGACTTTTTCTTCAAACCGACATGTCAGGCGAAAAAAAAGGTGGGCGAAAAGCAAAAAAGGAGGGCGTCATGTCAGGAGTTTGGCAGGCTGACTGCAGGTTGTTTTTTAAAATTCCAAATTTGCCCTTCGTAGTTTTTAATTTTTAGGTTGTGATGGAGGGTGTTTTAGACATTCAATATTAATTTTTTCAGGGCAAAAAAGGAAACTGCCGTCCGAATCCTCTCTTTTTTCTATTTTTCGCCGAACATTCAAATCCTGCGTTTTTCTTCAAACCGAACATCGCCTAATTTTTGTTGGACTATTTTGATATCAGTCCACCACTAAAAACTTAATAAATTTTTCAAAAAACATTTGCAACTAAAGTACTTTGCTTTCTTATATTGTTGGGCAAAAAAAAATTTACATCCATTTTTCACAATTTTTAATAATTCAATAATCTCAACATTTTTTCACCCCGATTTTAATACTTAATTTTTTTTTAAAAATATAATAAATCTACACTATCCTATTATTTTTATTTAGTGAAAAACAAACACACAAGTTTCTGGAGAAACGCACAACGGTGGCACAGGGATTCCGTTTCGTATTCAGAGTCTCGGTCTAATCTCCACCTTCAAATTTGCTTTGGTCTAGACGGCAGTCGAACGGATTTGACCACAGGACCTGTGAGTTTCTCTTCTCTGTTGGACCAAGAACGTTTACGTGGCGTTAGTGTGCGGAAATTAAAGATTTAACTTGGCTCAATCGAGAGAAATTTTGGTTTAAAAGTTTTCAATTGGTCTATTTGTTTCCTGATTTCCATTTTTTTCGCCCGAACCAAACAGTGGATTAGGGTTTAAACGTGCCTAGAGTTCGAGCAACTTGCTTTTATTCTGGGTCTTGATAGCTTGTTCGGACTGAGCCATTTTCATTGCGAAAGTACGAGTATGCTTTGCTGTACTTTCGGATAACCTTGTATTCGTGTAGGAGTGTTTGATTGACAGAGAAATTGGTGAAAGGTGCCGATTTCTTGATTTTTGAAGAAAATGTGAAAATGGGTTATTCCCCAAATTGTTTCCTTTGTTTTTTACGCCTATTTGAAGTCGAGCTCGATCTCTCGTCTCGTTTGGATGGTTAACTCCTGCTCGAGCAGAGTTCGATTTGGTAGATTTTAGTTGAGTCGAGCTCGAACACCATTTCTAAAGCTTGATCCGTGTTTGAGCAAGTGTATTCTGTAGTTGAGCCGAGTTCAACTGTTATTATGCTCGACTGGGCTCGATTGAGGCCTTAAATTTTGGCCCCGTGGATTTTGGAAAGTATCGGAGGATGGATTCCCCTCTATAATTTTAAAGAGATGACATAACAAAAGAGAAATGAGCCTTTTGCTTCCTCAGGGGTTAGTTTAGCAACATTGCCGTTATTTGCACCACATTTCCTGTAGGCTTTTCGCTTTGTAGCTCTCACTTGCATCTCAAGTATCACGCACTTATATAAACTTCTTAATTCAAACCAACAGTACCATCGAGAAGTTGGCACATATGAGAGGTCTGCACGAAAGATGTGCAAAAGAAATTTTCCTTCAGAATTGGGACTTTTCCACTTTTATGTTTTGGGGTTATGCCTTGTAAATTTTTACACTTCTTTATGTCTATTTTGCTTGTCTTGTAGTTGGGGTGTATTCTGAACTGCAATACATTTTGTTTTCAAGGAACTTTTGGTTGAGAAGTGGATCCACGAAATCATCCAGCGTACTGTGCCGTCGACCAGGCAATGGACAGTAGAGTTAGCACTCAACCTAAAATTCAACAGAAGCAAATGGGGCATCAAGAGAGGAAGGCAGCAGTTCAGGAAGAAATGAACAGGATGAACAGACTTCCTGTGAACAGCACATACGCTTCTCATCGCTTGCGGGTCCTCAATAAAGTACTGCAACTTTTGGCCATTGAGGTTCGTGATGTTGGACCTAAATTTTTTCATCTAAATCCTACAATGTTTTTGTGGCTGTAGGTGTTAGGTATTAGCCCTTTTCTGTCTACTTCTAGAACTGCTGCTTTTTTGTTGTGTTGATAAGGATTCGACTATTGAACAATAAAAGTTGAACTTTTTTTTGATAAGTAAGTCAATCTTATTAAAGAAAAAGAAAGTTGACAATACAAGAGACTATATTGACAACAACTAAAGCATACACGCTAAAAAACTAAGAAAATCCGAAAAATCCACAAAATGACAGCCTAAAACCGAATTAGCCCACAGAAAAAGAGAATGCAACACAAACCCCTCAAACTAGCCAAAGACACAACCTTGTCTTCAAAACATCTCTCATTCCTTTCCCTCCACAAACTCCACTAAATGCAAGTTGGGATCATCTTCCAAATGGCCAACGCAATTCGATTATCAAACTTCCTCCTCCAACAACGCAAAACATCCACTACATTCCTAGGCATAACCCAATCATAGTTAAGGATGCTCAACATATGCCCCTACAATCCTCTAGCCACCGAGCAGTGAATAACGATATGATCAACTGTTTCTCCATCGCTCTTACATAAGTAGCACCACTCAGTCACACAAAGACCCCTCCTCCTTAGTTGTCAATGGTCAAAATTTTCCCATGAGTGGCGTCCCAAACAAAAAAAAGCTACTCTAGGGGGAACCCAATTCCTCCAACATAGGCGCCAAGGAAAATCCGCATTGGCGTGGAGTCGGCTTACAAAAAATAGAAACTTATGGAACTATTATATAGAAAATAGAATCCATGTTGCCTACAGGTGGCTCAGTTAGCCGCATGAATAGAATCATTATCCCATTATTAAGAAATCAGCACAAGCAGATTAACGAGTCTAAATGGTGCTGTTTTTTGGGAGTCAGTTGAAGTTGAAAACAAGGGGACGAGATAGTTTTACAATTGTGGAAAGAGAGTGGAGATGTGTTTTAGGTCTTTTAAGAGCATAGGATCTATGAATGAATTTGGATTTCTACCACATAATTTTAGTGTTGCACGAGCATTTATCTTTTTTTTTTTTTTGTGTCCAATTGTGGGACTATATGGAAAACTATATGAAACAAAAGCAGCAAATGGGAGGTGCTTTACAATTGGATATTAAGAATTTAGAATGCATAATTTGTCTCAAAATAATTCTAACAAATTTGATTTAAAGAGAAGAGAAGGATCAAAATCTTTTCTCTGCATCCACCGTTCAAAAACTGGTAAGAGTTTCAAAAGGAATACATATATAATGCTCAAGAGTAGGGGGTTATATTAGTCTGAAGCATATCATTGCCTAGCGCCAACAGAGCAGGGCCATGGGAATGATAACAAGAAGTTAGCCTTGTAGACCTCTAAAAGACTGGCTTGCGAAGGTGAGTTAGTGGGCTGGTTATAATTTTCCTTTGGCATCGGAGTTGCGTTGACTTTGATCTGAAGAAGTGTATAGTTTTGAGCCCCACATCTCTCTCATTATCAAATAATAAAGTTCAAGTTCGATCAGAAAATCACATTGAAGTTATTAATTTGACAAGTTAGAAGAAATACAAGTCTGCTTAATCTATAGTATCAACTTATGTTATTCTAATTCATAACGATCAGAGTTTGCAAACATTTTTTATGCATGCATTTCAGAGAACTGCGTCTCAGGATGAGGAGTTGGAGTTGCTTTTTGCTGGGCTGTCTCTGTGAATCAACCTGTCTAGGCACTGGTGAGTTTCAGATGAGTCGATTTTGTGGAATGACATTAAGTGTAGTATCTACTTTGAATTATGTTCTCTAGTCCTATCAGGTTTACCTAGATATTGTGGTATTGCTTGTAGTATTTTACCTGTATGGTCTATCTAGAATATCGATGGTTGGATTCTTGTGAATGGAGCGTTACATCAGCATCTTGGGATCAGCTACACTAACTATATTCTATCATTTCCATCTATGTGGGACCATCTTTTTCTAGTTGCTAGTTGTCAATATCTTATCTCGTCACCTGTCTAAACCAGTCTTTGTAGAATCTTCTCTTTCCTTAGGGACCATGTAACTCCCTTTTGTATTCCACGATGACAATGTGCCTCATGGTCCCTTATAGCGACATAGCTCCTTATTGTACTTGTAGCACTTGCTGCAAATGACGGTAGTATCCCAATTGGTGTTTATTGTCTTGTAGCATATTGGACCGATGTTGAAAATTTTACCAGGTGTGAGAATGTGTACATCTGAGTGCATAAACTTGGGCTCTATAAGAGATAATTACCCGTTGCCATTTTCATTAATTTTCTTTTCTGCTATGATTAAATACTTTTCAGACCTCTTTGGGTTAATTTTGTCCTGATGTGTTCTTGTTACCTTCTTTTGCTGTAGAGTTTTGATAGTTTCTTCTCCCAAAGCAAGCATGACACATGATATTAACTCAATGATTTTATTGGCTTTTTTTTTTTTATCAATATCTAACTTCGTTCATTGTACGTTTTTAATTTTATATTGTGTTTCTGTTTGTGAGTCTGTTGACAGACTTTATCTTTCTATCTCCAGCCCATTTTCTTAATCAACGGTGCACTGTCTAGCATCTGGAAATTCTAATTTGCTTCACAAAATACCTTCTCGGACATGCTAGTTTGTTACAATTCCAGAAGGTGAAGCTTTGCCTGTGAAAAATAATTCCCTATAACTGACATCTTGTTTATCCTTGTCTATATTGTTTATAAAGTCTCCTGGGGGGTGGGTAATACCCAGAGTAGCTATTTAACAAGGCTGAAAGCGTTTGCTTGGCATTCACTGTAATTAGTGTATATTTAGCTCATTGTGTCCGCACCTTGGGCAAGGTGAAATGTACATTGTGTCCCTTATGGGAAAGACTTGATCTACTTCAGGGTAGTTGTAAAACATTGCTTTTGCAGGAATCATAGTTCCAATTGATCAAATTTGTGATTTGTATTGCAGAATGCCAGATCTTTTTCGTTTATTCCTGGAAAGAACTGCATTCTATACCGTGCTCACTATGTACACAAGAGAGGTGCGCCTCCGGCGCCTTGATGTTTGATCGTTGTATGTCTTTGTAACTAGCAACAAAGGTACTTAGTTTTGGGGAGAGAACCTTGTATATGAGAGTTTTTTAAGTACGTCGGGCAAACACTTATTTTGAGTTGATTTTGTAGCAATGTTTCAACGGATTCATTAGTCTAAACTATATTAAGGCCAAAATGGTTCCTCTCTTTTGCGCTACGGAATGCACCAAAAGGAGGATCATTTTCGGTTTTCTAAAACCTTTGAATTCTATACTATAAAGATGGAACTTTTATTTGATAACGACAAACTCTACTAGGTAAAATAATGGACACCTCCTTCCTTAAACTATATTCCAATGGTTCATCAAAATGAATTTGAGATTGGAGTGAGAGACAGATTAGGTGGGCTTAATTACCCAAAATGACAGATTATAATCGTTTGGTCTCAAACTAAAACACATTATGAAAGGTCCATTTTCAAAGAGGACCAAACTGCCAAGATTGCCCCGAGGTCGGCGGGGCACGTGAACAAATACAAATAAATTGAAGGACCAAAGACAGTAATAATTAAACCAGAAAGACAAATATCAGGAAGAAAAACACCCGGGCGGCACCAACGAACGCTTCTCGTGTAGCCCGCTGCTATACACCGAGTGCGAAGCGAAACGATCCCGTCTTATTGCCGCCACCCAAATGGCCGATGGTGTTAGAATCGACGGACTTCGTGTGCGGAAGGAGCACGTGACCAACCCTGACCGCCGGGACAAAATTGGCTGGATCGTGGAAAACCTCGGTAAGTTCGCCATGGATTCCGCCGTCAACGATTCTGGCAAAGCCTTCAGCGGTGAGTCCCCGTTCAGTCGCTGCATGATGTATATATGTGAACTTTCAGAAATTCCGATAATTGGTGTTAAATTATCTATCGTTTTCGTGCTCATAGTTTATATTACTAGCTAGTAATTCATGATCTCTTTGTTTTATCCTGATTTTTGATTTTCTGGTATGGGTTTTGCTGGATCACCTTTAGAAATTATATACTGCGAGATGCAGACCTGTATGATCAAGGAATGGGTAGTCGACTCGGATGTTTTTCTGTGTTACATAAACACTTGAGCAGTTGTTCCTAAGATCCCTTGTTGCAAAGTGATATAGAGGAAATCCCCCTAGCCTGCAGACATATGAATTTGGAAACAGTGACATTACGCATTGGATCAGGTTAATCCTAAATCCTAAATAGTAACCTTGCTCTTACCGTTGACCCGAATGAGGAGCACCACTTTCTCCTCTTTTGCTGCCTACGCAACGGAACTAATATGGCTAGCTAGAAACAGAGCTTTCCATGATTCTATGAGACACCAAGCTATGCGTCTGTCACACCAAATTGAAGAAAAAACGAGTTGGGAACATCTCATGGCATGGCAAGACGAAACTTTCCCTATCAAAGGATTCTATCGAATAAAGTTTGAGGGGACTGTAAGTAATAACTTCTAATTGCTTGTGGCTGTCTGTTGCAACAAAAGCATTGTCACCCATGTATGGACTGAAAAATTTGCCAATCTGCTAAGCCCTCCTTTGCCACAGCCAAAGCTGCCTACCTGGCAGTTCTAGAGTTTGCGGAGCTTGACCCTGAAAGAATAATTATGAAGGCAATTTGCTCAATGTTTTAGGGGTAATCCAACTCAAGGAGCTCACCACAGACTGGAAAAGAGCTCCATAGTAGCTGATATCCATCTACTGCTGAGGGAGATACCTGAACATGAAGCATTTAAAGCTCATCTAAGTGCAACTTCCTGTATGCAATCTTGGGCATGGGGCAACCTCCAACCTTATGGAAGGCAGTATTCCTATCAAATCACATGGGATCTGGAAAACACTTTGGGGGAAGATCCACCTTCTCCACTAGCTTGTAACTCCTCCAGCTGATTCGGGAAAAAAAATTTCGAAGTGTGTGATGATTTTGATTCTTTCTTTTTATTTTGTGATTGAGTTTTGACTCTGCCTTGACTTTGTTTGGTTTAGTTCCACTTACAAAAAAAAAATGTTGTTTGTGTTACCATAACTATCTTCTGTGATGCTCACTTTTGTAGGTAGATATTTTGTTTAACTTCCATACACTGGTAATTACTTTTGCCAATTTTTGAAATTGTCTCTTCTCACACTTGAGTCTTGCAGGTGGGAAGCAACAAGGTCATAAGTTCCTGCAGGAAGGATTAATGTATCAAGGTGCTTTACCCGCTTCAAAGGACCAGAAGAAACTAGGAGATCTGAAAGTGGTATTGGGCGAACTGCAAGCTGAGGAAGGACTGCACGGAGACACAATGAAGGCAAACCAAGCAAATAAGGTATCAGCCACAACTGTCAATGGATCAGAGGATACAGGGGCTCTGAAGAAGACACCCAATGAAGGGAACAAGGGATCGGATCTTCTGAAAACGGATAAGAAAAGAGTTTTTATTCGTTCTCGGCTATAAAGAGGCCTTGCGTTCAACGAACTTGACGCTTGATGCTTGAAGTATTGCAAGTTGTGCTGTTAGTATGTAATGGGAATCAGAACATCATGTGGAGGATTTGCATATGGATTCTGCCTCTGTAAAGCCCTGAATGGTTCATGTTTAAATGTTTTGTGGTGAACTCTGTCACACAAACAAGTACACTCCCTTCTGGGTTTTGATGTGTTTGTCTTTCAGGCCCTGTAATACGTGTATTTAGTAAGGTGATAACCTACATATTCTACATAGTTTTGAAATCTTTAGTAAACTTTGAAGGCAAGTCTTCTCCTGAAATATAGCGTCGAAAATATGGGAATTCGAGGATTATTATAGGAAATCTTAGAATTCTTATTGCCTGTTACATGCGTGTGAGCTTCTGCTGCATGGATCTAGAGAAAAAGCATCTACGTCGTGGGCTGGGGCTCGTACTTCAAAAGGAACGAAAAATTGATAGGAAATCACTAGAAGTAGAAGGGTATCGTTTTGAAATGGTTGCCGCCTGCCATGACCCATTGGAGATTATATAAAAACTTAAGGGCAATTTCAGTGATTGGGAAAACAATTTCAGACTTTTGTCACTAGGAGTAGGAGGAAAATCGTTTTGCATTTCCTTTTTTTTCTTCCTTTCTAACCGTTGCACTCGCAGTTTATTTCAGCTTCTACACGCGCACATACAGGGAAAAATTTGGACTCTCTCTCGAACATTTCAGCGAACATCGATGGGAGTGTAGAAAGGCGTGGTTCGCCATGCCACGAATATGGCTCGGCTTTCCTCCCGTAAAACGCCTTCCTCCGCTCAAGCGGCTTCTCTTATCCATCGGGGCAGTCTCGTTGGCGGAGGCGGTAAGCTGTCATTCATTTTCTTCCTGTAGGCCACGTTCAGTTGCAGAGAGAAATTCAGGAAAAGAAAAGGAAAACCAACGTTGTTTTTCTGAAAATTCATGACGTATAAATTTCGAGTGTGTTCGGTTAAGATGTTTTGTGAGGATTTTTTTTGTTTTGATAATTTTTATGTGATGTTAACTTTATTGGTATACGTGTTGTAGTTATATTGATGTGGTGTGAAAAATGATGTTTGGTTGTAAAATTTGAGGATTCAAAAAATCCTGAGTATTCATTGTAAACTAATAGGCTCTAATCTATGCCCGCTGTTTTGTTTTGCCGCTCCGTTTGTGTAGGAATTGTCGGTTTGAGATTATAGTTCATTTATTCATTATCATTTACAATATTTGAGAGTAATTACTTCGACTGTATTGCAGATCATAATGGACCTCAAAAGGTGAACTTTTGGGAGGACCCTTTGCACCCTTCTAGATGGAAAGAAGATCACGCAAGTCCTTTCTAAAATGTTTTGTGCAAAGGCTTGCTCTTTATCTTAGTTTACACTGGGATTGCTCGTGAACCTTCGGGATTAAGATTTTGCCGAAGGTTCACAAAAGAAGTTCTTCAACCCTTATTGAAGATAGTGCTACGCAGCCTACGTTTTATATATGTTATTTGTCGAGGTGGCTGAAGAGCTTCTTTTGTCGTTTGCAGTTTGTGATCGTCTCTTTAGCCGGATGGGGGTTACTCTTCTATGGGGGTTATAAGTTCTTCAGAAGAGGCAAAAACAACAAGAGTTCTTTTTTTTTTTTTTACTAAATAAATGATTCCATTAAAACACAACCAGACAATCATGAAGAAAACCATGGATTGTCGCTCAAAATGATAGTTACAGGAATACAAGATATGAGAAATGTTACCCTCTAAATGTTTAAAAGAAGCCCACTGAGCAACTCGATGAGCAAACTCATTCGCTGCTATTTTTATATGTTTAAATTCTCAATAGTCTCTAGAGTCAACTAGTCTACAAATGTCAGCCACAATTAGAGAAATTTGTCGGGGCATAGCAAAGCTAGGATTCTGAATTGCCTTGATCACAAAGAGAGAATCACCTTGAAAAATAATTCCGTAAGAGGGTAAGAGAAACGTCTCCTGGGCAGCAAAGAGAGTTGCCAATGCCTCGCCCACAAGAGGGCCGTAAGGAGGTAACCTCTTCGTTCGAACAAAAAGAACACGAACTTCGGAGTCGCGACATACAACAGCTGTAAGAGCGAAGGATTTTCAAATAGCTACGTCAAAATTAATTTTCCAATGTGCTGGAGGAGGTAGCTGCCAAACTAGAGGTTCCTTGCTCTTCCTTTTGATGTGCTATTTTTTGTTGCTGATTTTTGTATCCTTGTATGGTAATTATCAACCCTCATTTTTGGCTGACCGGCCATATTGTCTCTTTGCAGAAAGTTGGAGAAGGATCACACTAGCTCCTCTGGGGGTAGTTCTAATGGCGGTTCTATGTGCAAATAAAATCCTCCACTTGGCTTAGCAATCTCTTGAATATGTATCTCCTGTGTATGAGGATGTTTTTGGGTGTAATGGGAGTCGCTAGACTTGGCTTGCCTTTGTTGTACATGGCTTCTTGAAATAATGGGTTACGAATGCTACTACTACTTTGTTTCATCCGAACTCGGATTCCCTCCTAAGAGGGATTACCTAATAGATTCTAACAGGTCATTGGATGGATGACAACACACTAATGAATTCATCCAATAGTCTATATTAAAATGAAAAAAATCTATATGTAATGTAGACCATTGGATGAATTCATTAATGTGCTGTCATCCATCCAATGGCCTATTAGGACCAATTAGGTAATTCTCTCTTAGGAGGAAATCTTTTCCCGTTTATTCCTCTTCTGGGTAATATCCCTTAGGGTCGTTTTGATATCTGATGCAGCTAAGTCCCGTCTCATTAGGGAACCATCAATGGACTGCAACACTCTCTCAGACTCTCACTCTGGGTTGATGCCCTTTCAGACCTCTATTCGAAGGGTTTAGCTGATAGAAATTTAGAAGACGCAGATTATGTGCTCTATTAGGACGTGAAGCCCGTTCTGATCAACCTATGAAACTAAAGTTAACTAAAACCACCTCCTAAATTACCCAAACTTCGATCAGACTCCCACCTCAGTCAAGGACGCCCCATGCTTCACAACCACGGTCCTCAACCATTTGCTGCTGCTGATTTTCAGCAAATGCAGGATTGTGGTTGACACAGACCATAAGTGGTGGCAGGTGATGGAGCGAGAGAAGGCTTCAGAGGGAAATAGAAGGAGCTTAGGCTTAGCCGTGTAGGGCTTTATAAAGCTCAGTTCAGGTTAGCCCGATTCGGTCTAACAAAACTGTTCAGGGCTTGTCAACCTTTCTTAGGATGGAAAGCTGACTACTCATTTGTACGTTTAACGCAGAAAATGGTATCAAATGACTTGGTTGGTTCTGTTTTATTTGGTATGAGGTTTATTTTCAGCCAAAAAAAAAAGACTTGGAGCACATTTTCATCGCCTTTTCCCACTTTCCTTCCAGTGAAGAAAATGCTCCTTTTTCAGCAAATAACTTGTCGCATATTTTCATTTTCCTCTTTCTCGTCAGGAAACTACTAGCACATTTTCTTGTCAGAAATATTCACTGAACCACAGGTTTTTTGTGAAACGTCTTCACAGAGGAATTTTGTTAGATATCAGCATATCGCCGTGGCATCTGCATGCACATTCTCATACTAAAATCATTTGAAATTATTCAGGCGAAATGAAAAATGCGAAATAGTTGGAACAAGTGCAATCCAAAAAAGAAGAAAACTGTCAGAAAATTGCTTCAAGCTCATATGGAAGCCAGTCAGTCAGGTAAACAAGAAGAGCTTTATCATAAATAAACGCGTTCATTTATGTACCCTATAGCTCAAAATATACCCAGGAAAACAAGACCATAGGAATTAAGACAAGGAACTTTAGGGCAATGAAATACAAAAATATAACACAAGAATCATCACTGTCAAAACTTATAATACAGCTGCGACGTCAGTATACTAACCATCCCTCCATGGCTATAATGGGCTCTAATCAGCGCGGGTGTCTCCAGTTCCGAATGACAGCAGATATATTCCTCCCTCAGAGGCTCAGACAGGGAATTTCTGAAGGATATTCCTTGACCGTGCAAAGGGTAAGTGCTCACTTGCCCAAAAACAAATGTTGTTCGTAGATTAGGAAAAAACCAAGGAAGATTTCTTATATTTAGTTGCATACCAGGCTATAAAGGTTTAAGGCCTTAGTCTGCATCTTTTACTTCGGCTTCAACATCGACAACTGCCGCAGAAGAATCTTTTCCTTGAAAAGATACAAGAGGTTCAGGAACACATAAACAAGCCATTTCAACAAAAAATACAGGAAAACACGTGCTAATGACTATATAACATAGCTACTGTCATATACTTGACATACACAAATCCAATAAATGATTGTATACGCTCCACATGAATGATGCTAAAGGAAAAGGAAGTAACAAGCTTCATTGAAACTACCTTTCTTGGCACGGGAAAATTCATTGAAAGCTTGCCCAAAATTCGTTGATTGGTTGGAGAACGTCACAGAGTCTCTTACAAACTCATCACTCACCACTGAAATTTTTAAGTAAGAAGTCCTCAAACATTAGAGAAATTCAGATATACATATTGTACAAGTTACTAGAACAAATATATTGAAATCTAGGAGAGACAAAATTACTTGCACCACCAAAGAAATTGGCTAGAAAAACCTTTGTTCCTTTTTATGGATCAATCAACAATGTTTCTTGGTTGATGCCACTTTAGAGTTTCACTAGTTTGTTCTGGTAATGGGCCCCCTCAAAATTTATACCGCACAACGATGAGTGGAAAACTTCCATATGAAGGGAAAAGGTGGCATTGAGGTCACCCTACGATGGCAAAGACATCACTAATCATGGTGAAGACTTGACTTCTATCCATCAAGGAAACTGTGGTAAGTATCAAGTCGAGTGCAAGCTCCAAAAGCAGAAGATAATGACAGTGAGAGTCTAGGGAGTCGAATTCTCTTGAATCAGTTTCAAGTGCACTGGAAGGCAGACCATGAAAGTCCAAGCGAGCACAACAAAGTAGTGCCGACTAAAGCATTGTGATTGCCATCCTCATGTAAGTCCATGTTTCACAAATGACACATGGTAACATAAGACAGCCAAGATATGCCAGGATATGTACATAAAAAGTATGAAAAAAGGGTTAAATACACTTTGCACCCTCCAACTATGGGGGTATTGACACTTTGCATCCCAATCTATTATTTTTGTCACATTGCACCCATCAACTATTGATTTTAAACACTTTGCACCCTCCCTTAAAATTTTCGATTAATTTGGACGGAAAATGATTTTTTGACGTGTGAAATGACAATTTTATCCCCATTTTTTTGGCAATGTCCATTTAATAAGTGTAAAATTGTAATTTTCAAGACCAGAGAATAAATTTCCGTCCAAATTGACGGAAAATTTTAATGGAGGGTGCAAAGTGCCTGAAATCAATAGTTGGTGGGTGCAATGTGACAAAAATAATAAATCGGGGTGCAAAGTGTCAAGGCCTCCAAAGTTAGAAGGTGCAAAGTGTATTTATCTAAACAAACAAAAAACCGTCCCACTAAGTTTATCAAACCCACAACTCAGAAAAATCAGAACTCTGACCATATGGAAAAACATCAACGAAAGCTTCCATAGAAAAATCCCAACATAAAAGTTATTCCAATTGATAACTCTAAATCCATACTAAAGATAAAAGTTCAATGACTATAAAACCAACTAACATAGCGAAACTTCTCCCATATCATGATTAGAAGTATCAATGCAAGTTGAACGCCTATAAGCAACAACTAAAACAAATTAAAGAGGAACTTCCAAAACTATGCATCTGAATGGTTAATACCAGAGAAAGGTTGGCTGCAGAAGGGGCACAGCTGCAAATCATTATTCAGAGAAGATCTGCCACAAATAACATATATGTCCAAGTCAGACAACTCATAGTGCAATCCAAGCCGCGACACTACAAAACCAGGTCTTTGCAAGTGAGTTAGATATCACTAAATAGAGTCTAAAGCTCTTACTTGAAAACTTGAAAGTCATTTCCGCAGTTTGGGCACTGCATGTACACCATATATAAAAAGGTACAAAAAATAAATCAATTAGTGAAGGCATCAAATGGAAAAAGTTGAGTAATTGATCCATCACATTCTAAAAGTACCATAGGAAATAGTTTATATGGTACTAGATAACAAGTGACAAGTTTAAAAGATGTAACGAACATATAAATTCAAGTTCTTCATGTATTTTGCAAAAGAATACATTCTTCTAACACCATTTTTGATCTATCAAAACATGCTTTGAACATCAAACACTGGTTCACACTAGCTGTCACACGAAACAGAATAAACTGGCACCGCAGTCTGCTACTCGACCAGACCATTAATTCAACAAAACATGTAGCACATACATATCAGGGCTCTAAGTCTAAGGGATATATTACTCGTTTCTAAACAAAAAGCAGTCCAATAGAGCCCCTCAACTTACAGTCAATCCAGTGTGGGTGTAAGTTTACGGTCTAAATGAGAAGGGGTACCAATACATTGTAAACTTGGCATAATCTTTAACTAAGGGTGATGAACTACCAAATAAAAAATTAAACCCAAAATATTTAGCCACCCACACATGCACTACTTCTACATAATACACAATGTTCTAAAGTCCAATGAAGTCAGCTCAAACAACAGGTGTAAGTAAATATTTCTGCTCTCCTCAGTAATTTAAACCAATCCTACGAGATACAAGTTTATTATGAAATCACATATTTGGAAGTCTAGGCTAAGAAGTCTAAATTGTAGAGACTGGTTGATCTATAATGTTGTTTAGCCGATATAAATGCTTTATATAACCGATAGAGGGTATGGTAAAGAGACCAAATATCTCAAGAAAAGCAGCAGCAGAAAATCGAAGAATACTCACAGTGCCTTGGACCATATCCCGTCCAGCCCACCAGAGGAAAGCACCCAAGCCAACTATTGGTACAAGCACTGCAAAGAGCTGTAAATATGGAATTAGAAGGTATGAACAAAGCAGATTCAACTACATATACTGATTTTAGAAGCAACAAGAAGGTGTAAAACCTCCTCAAAACGTAATTACACTCTTTGATCACTTGCAGTAGGGAATACATGGCTCTGTGTGTGTTTGTATATGATGTCCTCACAACCTAGTTGGGCTGTTAGATACATAGAAGTAGATATGTATCTAATTATCTGTTGTTTTCCTCAGAAAATGAAATGCAGGAAAAACTCACCTGAGAAACAATTGCCAAAAAAGCAACAAGTAGCCATATGATAACAGAAAAGGAGCAAAAACATGATATCTGTTGCCTGTACAGAATAGTTTTTTGTACTTTTGTCAAACAAGCAGAATAATTGTAGCAGAGAGAGTTCTTATATCTTTACCAAGTGTAAGCGGATTAGGAAAAGGTCTATGGCTGAGCCAACAACTTGACGAATAAATAATCATGTAGAACACATAATAGAGCAGGTCAGCATGCCTGATACAATTCCTTGAAACTAGGAAAGCAAGGTAAGGCAAAAGACTTTAAAATAATTTCTTAAACGATTGCAGCAAAGTATTACAAGAAACAAAATCGGAATGCGGAGCCAACCACGACATAAGGTAGTGCAAAAATAACTAAATGGGTTACTATAGAAACTCATATATGTAGTTGAACAAGACACTCACTAACCTCACACTCACAAACAGAGAGAGAGAGAGAGAGAGAGAGATACCCAAACGGAAACAATTGCATCGAGAACCCAACCAAGTTGCCCAGTCATGGAAAGATACGTCAATCCAATAGCCAAAGCAAGATTTCCCAGAACTCTAGCAGTGGCACCATTATCTCTCCCACCACCACCGCCGCCGCCACCATTAAACCCAAAACCCTGATTAAACCTCACCAAAACCACTCTTTTCTGCCTCTTCCACCTCTCCTCTTTCACCAAAATTCCATCCTCACCCCTACTGCCACCCGAAAAAGTCCACCTATCTTTGCTTAATTTGAACTCATTGTGATGCGAAGAAGCAATCTTTGCTTTTGATGGAGAGTAATGGTTGATTGGTTTCTTGTACGTGCTATAATTCTGGAAAAATTCAAACTTAAAAGCTGAAATATTTATGGACGATTGCAAAAGTGGTGTCATGGCAATACGGCGACTATAAAAATCTAAAAATCTAAAACAGTGGTTTAGGATTGTTTTATCGGCGATTTCATGGTGGCTTCAAAGGGCATAGATTTTTTAGTCAGCTTCGTTGCTAAGCTTTTAAGGCTCGCTCCTTTTATGTTATTTTATTTCGTCCTTTTCCTAAGATTTCAGGCAAACTCTCTTGCTCTGTGGACATATGCACCGGGATTATCCTGTAGATGGGTACCACGTGTGCTTAACCTGTCCAGATATTGGACCATTTGTCCGCTTCCCAAATAGGATATACCCCCGCAGGAATTTTTTGATAAATTCCCACAAAAAAAGGAAGCAAAATAACTTTCTTTGCGCAAATCTCAAAATTTTAGTACTTTTTTCTCCGAGTTAATCAGATTATCCATTTGGTGCTCAAAAACACATTCGATAATCTTTTTTTTATCTAAGAAGTGAGAAAATGCTGATATGTAGATTCATGTGGTTAAACATGTTCCCTAGATTCATCAAACTAGCGGTGGTAACAAAAGCAACATCTAATTGGTCATACGCGCAAGGAGTATAGAGATAATTAGAGCAGCAAAGGCTTTGTAAGGGAAACACATGCACTTCTTGCCGTTCATTCATATCATGTGTGATTGAAAAGTCTTTTCTTTCGAGCATAGATTACTCATTAGGAAGATGTAAAGTATGAATATCGTGATTCGTATTGGTTTGCGCTTTCTGGCACTACTTCTATACAAATAAATCAAATTTTGCAAAGCAGCTAGCGTTCATAGAAAAAGTGTTCTGAGATCAGCTGTACTGAGAAATGCATTGTAAGCATCACACAGTATCGTGGAACCCATCACGGTGAGTTGACCAGGACTGTTGTTCAACAGAGTTGACATGACCTGGAGAAGGAAGCCAAAGCTTGTTTAGGATATATGAGCTACTGAGAATACTCTTTGAAAGCGAAGTCTACGACCCTAATATAAGTCATAAGCCTTTAGGGAAGGTTCGAAAGAGAGGCGTACAGGTAAGGAAGACTCATCAAGACTCGGTTTTAGACGAAGGGTGATGCGGGGGAAAGGAAAAAAGGGAGAGCTCTACTAGAGAGAGCGGCTATCTAGTACAAACTCTTTCAGTTTGTCGTTACAGTCTGTTTAGTTGCCAAGGAAAACGCAGAGCATACCCACTTGGAAATGTAGTGGCTTATAGTAAGGGACTAAGTCACAGTTCTCTATCTCTCTCCCTCTCACTTCCTACATTCTTGGTAAACAAACAGAACAAATCATCGAGGTAAAGATAATTTCCGTCAGCTTCCTTCTGAAATTATTTGCGCCAGATGACGGTACAGAAAGGAATCATCGGATCGTGACACAGCTGATTTAGACGAGACTAGTATAAAATAAAATGAAAGCTTATAACTCAAAGCGGGGATAGCTCAGTTGGGAGAGCGTCAGACTGAAGGTCTGAAGGTCGCGTGTTCGATCCACGCTCACCGCATCAGATATTGTTTTTTCCAATTTTTCTTCCAATACATTTTCTTTTATCTTCGAAAGAGTACAGGAAAGAAGATGAGATAGAGTTGGTACTTGCTACTTGTTTGAAATCGTACTCGTTTATGTCTGGTACATACAAACCACATTTACGAAGCAGATATGGCAATCTTGGAAGAATCCAAATCTACAGTGTCGCGGAGGCCCTGAAGGTGAAAAGTTAGCTACACCTCCACTAGTCCAGAGTTCGATGCATGAATAAAAAACACCCACACCCTTTCATGGCTGAAACAAGGGCTGCTATTCGTGCTACGGAGCTATACATGTATACCAATGCATCTTCTTAACCATGATATTCATCACGCTTTCCTTGTCAATACCACTTTGATCGGGTAAAAATAGCATATATCAACTAGTCAAGTGCAAATGTCATGATTGGAATGAGTGTGCTCTAAACTTCCAAACTGCAAGGCGAGCACAGTGAGTTTCGACAAACATTAGGCAAAGTTGTGAAATTTCTATTGCCTTATTATTGTACGACATACACCATATTCAAGTGTTAAGGCGACCGGACATCACACGGATCAAAGGAAATTGTCTGAAGAGAAAATGGCATGCCTCCTCAAGGCTCAAACACTGTACTTAACTCTCTGTCTACGAGTCAAACATAGCTGCTCCCTTAACAGTTGACCCAGAACAATGAGTTTCACTTGTAACTCAAGTGGTTTTTATCTCATAACCCTCGGCAATTAAGCCCAAGAAACTCCATCCTGGCACTTGGAAAATATAGAGCGAATTCTATCATTATCTTTGACATAAGGATTGGCTTGAAGTAGATGCCATCTCCTCTGAGTGAATTGAGCGATTTGGCCACTAAGTTCAATGCAACTGCACTCTATGTTTTTGGGGGGAGAAGGGGGAATCCCCAGAAGACCATCACGCAACCAAAATTTGATTTGATTTTAAATAGAGTTTAAAACCTCTCCGAGAACAAGTGCCCATTGAGTCCAATGGGTGCCACCCTGCAATTGGAAATCACAACAAAAAAAAAATTCAGGGTAAAAGAATTGCATTATGCATCAGATGACAAGTCATTGCTGATTTCATAAAAATCCCCTAATAAAAAAGCATGGAAGAAAACACAACCAGAAAAAGAAACAAGCACACACCTGGCAGTATACAGCAAATGGCTCTCTTAGTGGCCCATCACATGAGAGCTCACTGGTACTCCCATCGATGAAGGTTCCATCAGCAAAGATCACCTGAAAAACAGCAAAAACTTTCCTTCAGCTTACCACATAAAGGGTTTGATGCAAATCATGGCAGATTTGGTGAAGCCTTAGTAACTTGTCAATCTGAGAATTGGCACAACATCCATATATATTTGGTTTAAGAAATCAGTTTAGTTCAGCTGCCAAGAACAACTGTCAATTTTCATGCAATTTGTGAACCACTGCATTATTTCTTGAAAGACATAACATGATGTAACAAGTCAAAAGCTGGGAGCTGCAACCATTCAGTTGACTAATGTCTGCATAAGAGAACTGCAGGTGCATATAAGCCCCTATCATCCTAAATATACATGACAAGGAGAACAGTGTTATACTGCATGAATAACTAGTGTGCCTCCTATATGTGAATTGCATTGCGGGCATTTGGCATCAATTAAAGCTTAAAGGAACTTATGATGTGTAACATAATCCTTCAGGGCACTTTAGAGGATCCAGTATATATTAGAGGCAGCTCTTGCACACAATGAAGCTTCAACTGAGATTTTGTAAGATAGGCAATTTCAGTACATAAATCCCCAAGATAGTCATAAAATTGGATGAGTGCAAAACTTCGTATGCCCAGACCTCAGATGCATATCCAGGGGTTGAACCAGGAATTGGCTTAGTAAATGAGCCAACGGGGGAGCTTCTCTGAACAGCCTCACAGAAAGCAAGGAGACGCTCACGACTCCCAAGCCGCACAGCCTGAAATCGGTATAGAATAACTGAGCTTTTATGTCTTGACTTTGATGTGCATAATTTTCGTAAGTACCCAGTGGGCTAATCAAAGTTGTCAATTCAGTAGATCATTAACATAAATGATTAAAGATTTATTATTAGTGTAGATTAGAAAGTAGAAGTCAGCAGTGGCTGAAGTAAGTTATTGCTGGGTTCAAATAGTTTCGCGAAAGCCACCCCATGATCATCCTTCAAGGCACAGGTGGACCTTAAATATCAGCTAATCATGTACACTATGAAGGGTCATTCGGGAAGGACAAAAAATGAGTACAATATGACACACCTGCACTATATCATGGCGTTGAACACGAGGAAGTGGCTGAACCTTGTACCCTTTCGAAGCCATAACTTCAGCAATCAGAAAGGTTCCCTTTATTACAGGAAACAAATAGCATTCAATGTTACAAGGAGATAACAAAGATATATCAAGTCAAAATGTGCAGAAACCAGTACCTTGATTGCCTCCCCAACCATTTGAGGTGCAAGGAACATGCCCTGGAAAAAAGCTCGCATAATATCACCAGGAGTTGAACCGCAATCAATGCCAAGGCCTGGTGCAGAGAGGCGAGCAGCAGCTGCTTCTACCCATCTTTTCCTCCCTGCAACATATCCACCGCAAGGGGCAATGGTTCCACCAGGATTTTTGATTAAACTGCCTGCAATCAGATCTGCACCCTGTCCAGCCATTGGCAATTTTATATTATCCTTAAAATGTAGCAAGTACGGAGAATATGCTACATACCACCATTGGAGGTTCAACTCTTTCCACAAATTCACCATAGCAATTATCTACCATCACCAAGCAATTAGGATTCTGTATCTGTTTTACAAATTCCAGGGGACAAGAGCATGGTGAAAAACCTGAGAGTACAGAAGTGATATGACAAGTGGAAAAGCACCGAATTCAAGCAATAAATCTCATGAAGTCTTGAAACAACTACAGATTATGCCCAACTAGCTCTTTTCTGTAGGCCTGCCCAGTCAAGGTTCTACCATTTCCACCAGAGGAAGTTACTAAAGTAAGAAGATCACGTGTCTAACAAATCTCAAACCCTGACATGTTTCCCCACTAATACAGTTCACATCATTGTGATTGCACACTCTGAAGGCTTACCTTTATCATATTAATTGCCCTCCCAATCTCTTTGACGCTTAAACTACGACGCCAGGAATAACCGCATGACCGCTGTATCAGTGCACATCTTGTTTGAGGTTTCACAGCACCCACAAGTGCGTCCCAGTCAATTCCACCGTCCTCAGCAAGCTGCAATAAGAATGCAAGGAAGTTGAAAAATCACAACCAAATGTCCACTGTGTGCTAATCTATGACAAATACCGAAACTTCTCGGTAGTTCACTCCAAAATCCTTCAGGGAACCCAGTCCATGTGAGTTCCTCTTTCCAATAACTTCCTCCAATGTGTCATAGGGAGGACCTGCAACTGCCAACAGCTGAGAATGATATTAGTTAAAATCCTATGCCATGTAAAAAATGGGCAGAACACATTACATCCGTAACAGAGAGTGAAGTGTGGACAATGTCAAAATAATAGCTCACCTCATCTCCTGGCCTTAAAAAGGCAAACAAAGCACAAGTGATCGCATGAGTACCTGAAAAAAACTGATGGTAGAGGACCGGGGACTTAAAACTGAACTAAAATATCAGGCACTACAACGAGTACACTATACATCACAAACCTGTGAGCGAACAATGGCAGATTCAGCTCCAACGATTTCCGCAAAAGCTTGGTCAAGTGCTTCACGTCCACCAGCTTCTTCATGGCCATAGCCAGTACATCCACCAAAGTGCTGATTAAATCATGAACAAAATTTTAATACATGGAAATCAGCGCTGAAGATGACAACAACTTGACTTTAAAAGGGGTTCTGTAAGGATAAATATGAGAATGATTTCCACGAGTATCTAATTATTAAAGTTAGAACATAAATGCAGAAGATGATATTAGAGAGAAAAGACAAATTCCCCAAATTGAGAATCACATCAACCATATACATGGTGGCAGCACGCTTCCTTCCTTCTGTGCTTCTGTGCTACATATTGGTTCCATTATTTTCCTAGTCTCTCCACTCACCAAACTCAGGAGTTCTAGTTTGGCTGGATCCCAGGTATCCCAAATCATTTAAACAAGTACTGAAAATCATGGTTGACCCATATTATGATTCCAATGGTTCCCTGTTTCAAACTCGTTATGATAGAATACACAGCATTTCTTGGTGCTTTCTCCCTGATTTGTTTCAAGGTGTAAAGGTCTGCTTCTCCGTCTCATTGTATGTAGATATTCAACAATTAGCCGCAGTGTTTCCATAACTGCAGCATTCTTGCTTTTGATGCTTGACTATTGCACTTTAGTCACAACCTTATTAAGGGTTACGGTAGGAAAGGTGAGACGGAAGGATATCTATACTAATCCACTAAAAGTTTGGAGGAGGATACTCACAAACAATTATGGTGCCTTACGAATCCAACATTGGAACTGTAGGATTCACACTACCTGGACTGTCGACCTATCTATCTAATGCTATAAAGAAATAGAAACTTGTTGACTGGATATCAAGCTGGTTTGACTCAGGTCACAAGTGATGTCCATCTTGTTTTTGAACAGAAGCACATAAAGCTCCCGTTTGAGCAATGCCTTGCAGTGCCATTGTAATCGTGGATGGTTTTACATCAAATAAAAAGTCAAGGCAATCTAATTATTTTTGCTCAGCAGGGTACTAATCAGAAGCCTTAAGGCTGAGGATGTAACGTGACACCACATTGGCATTCGAGTACACTTGTATCAATTTTCGCATCTTAGTACGAGCTTACATGAGATCCAACTCGAGCATTCTGGAAAGCTTTCAGAACCCGGGTGGTATTGCGTGCAACCAAATTATCCACAGCTCTGAACTCTGAATATAAGGAGTCCACTGCTTTCACAACCTGCATTGCACAAAATCAAACACTCAGAAGCATTAGCTCAAAGCATATATCTTTAATCGCTTGAAAAACAATCAGTATGTTCCATATTCACTTCAACCAGAAAAGTCAATGATCGATTACAAGATTAATCAAACTAGGAAGCAGGTTTAAGGATCCTACCAAGAACGACCACGGGCTCCATTAATTATCCAAGAGATGTGTTGGAAGGGCTCGACAAGAAAACCCAAAATGCAGGTTTGGAATTAATTTTGGATCCTAACTAATTAAGAAGTAAACCACATAGTTGTATTTAACCCCATTTGAAAGGAACACTGTGTTTTGTCCGGTCCAATAGATTAAGAGAAGATAGATATAATCAAGATAGTCGTTTGTCACCATTCCCCTCATTTTCTAAGCAACCAAATGATGTGTTGAAGAAATTAGAGCAGAGAGTTTTTGGAAGGTGACGAAAGTTGCAGAAAACTAAACCAAGTCAGACATCGCTTTACTTTCCACTGAACGTGAAGTTTTTCTTTCCTCAAAACTTCCACAAAAGCAGAAGACAAAGTTACTGGTTTTCCATTTGGTTCCACATTTTCGCAGCACCCTAACAAACCACCATCGTTCGGAATACAGCTCTGTGACAAAGTCAGAGGAACTGAACCACGGTATCATAGGCTCAAAGTCTGGTTTCCAAAAGTTTCCCACTGCTTCTTGAAACCGAAAAGAACATTAAGCTAATCAAAGCTGTGTGTTTTTTAAAGCAACACAAGCGGAATCAATTTCACCTCTGGAACAAAGGGATGTTCCTGAAGATGATGATCACGACGATTATGAATACCGAAGGAGTCGGGGACTCGGGTGCTTGAACAAGCTGCAAATTTGGGTGTGGAAGATCGAAGAGAATGCCTAGGATAAGCAGGCAAGGCGCAAGATAAGACCCACATCTTGGGAGCATTTGAAGGGGATGCGCAAGGAAGCAAGCAGAAATAACGGCAGTATAAAATTATACTCAAAAGCCAGTTGAAGTAGGCCCAGACAATGTGGGCTCAATTGTGAGCCCAACTAAGAGCTCTATACTATCATTAGCAAATACAATTTTTATTTTCGTTAATAATTTATTTCCTCTCCTTTTATGTCAGGAAAAACAAATTTGTTTAGATTTCAAATGTGCCAGTGGTGACCATCTTAAATTCATTTTGTTTTCCTTTGCATCGCAATTATTATTAGTTATGATTACAGATAATTATAAATTATTATAAGTTATACAATTTCCTTTTGTGATCATGCTTTCGCTGTAATGCACTCGTGCGTAGCGTGCCTATTCCGTCCATTAATTTTCTTGTAACACTTGTAATTCATGCAAAAAAAAAAAGCATGCAAATGTGGATGTATCTACTATCTAGATGGACTCAGATAGGTAAGAAATTTATGTCCTCTCTTATTTAAACAGTGTTTAGTTTTTCTCACTCATATTATGAGAATCCAATTGCAAATCTACCATTGGGAAGACAGGAGATTGATAGATTTTAGGTCATTTAGGGCCTGACTTCAAAGCAGCATACGATCTCTTTGGAAAAAGCCCAACTCTGTTGAAGATGGCCCGAAGTAAGTATCGATCCAATTTCATGTGGTTCTTTTTTTTGTTGTTGTTGAATTCATTTTCAGTTTCACTCGGTTTTGCATATAGAGAAATACAATGTCCAAATCTACTGGAACAATCGATTTTCAATTGGCTTGACAAAGTCTCGCTAATTCAAGGACTCATAACTAAAATAGAAGAGATCAGACTAAAAGAAGAAACACGCATATTCTTATTAATTGAAAAGTTGATAATACAATTTAGATAATATCACACTTACAAATTATGGAAATTGTTAGAGACAAAACTAGAAACACTCTCTCTTTTGTGGGTTTAGATGAGATATGCTGGAATGAATGAATTGAGAGGTAGGCTAGGGTATATACAGGACTTGGGGAGAGATTCTAAATAATTCTCATATAATTCCAAAAAGATAAATGAGACTTTTCATATGACCAAAGAAGAATTTCGAATTTTGACAAGAATGTGGGATGAATGTGCATGAGGAAGTGAAGGGTTGCATTGAAGAAGTGAAGGGTTGCATTGAAGAAGTGAAAAGTTGTACTGAGACAATGAGAGGTTTTAATGGTTAGGTGGAAAGGTATGAAAGAGTGACCAAATTCATCCAACAATAGTAAATGAGTCAAAACACAAAAGCATAAAATGCCTCACTACATTTCTCATAAAGAAAACTCTAGAAAATAAACTTTAAATTTAATATTGCAATTGTCCTGTTTCTTTCATAATTTTTTTATACCCATATGGATTAAGATCCAAGACATGGATGTTGGTATGAGTAACTTATTAATTTTGCAGTCTTTTCCTAAATCAACATCTTGTTTCAAAATTGCATGCATTCTTTGTTGGATCAGTTTAAATTATTTCTTTATTGAGCTTACATTTCTTTTTTATGTACTTGCTTGCATATTTTAATTCTCCTAATTTTCAATTATGTGGTTACATGTGTTTTTATATTATCGAGTTGGATAATTGTTTTTATTTGTTGCTTTTACTTGGTTATTACTTTTATATCTTGGTAATTAATGTTTACATCCTTGCAATATCAGTCATGAAGTCTCATGTGTGGCCGATCATGTATAAAGGCCAACTATGTGTTTTATTTTTTATTTTTTGTTCCTCATTTAGCCGACTGCATGGAGTGGTTTGATTGGCCCTCATCTTGTCTTTTATGTATATATTTATACGTTGGCATGCAAGGGCAGTTCATGGCTTTTGAATGGATAAAAAGATTTGAAGCAATCACAAAGATTGCCTAGGAAATGGTTGAACGAACACTTGAGCCAACTACTCCCCCTTGCCGCCCCTTGCACCCAGTTATTTTGTTAGCTTGTCTGCGTAAACTTCAGCTCATGATTACCTAGGGAAGAAATGCTTGCACACATGGCTCAAATACGCTTCTTGGCCGACCGAATGACCCTGTGAAGGAGTTGTCGTCTCTGAGTTAACCATCAGCACATCAATTGCCCCAAAAGACTTAGGCTGCACCAGTAGACCATAGGGTAAGGAGGGGACTTCGTTACCAACGAAAGGAAGAGTGATAGTGAGTGATAACAAAAAGGCTTTGTCGCATGAGGAAACTGCCTTCTGACCGAGACAAGAGAGAAATGAGATAACCAAGAGAGAAAGGAGAGTCCGGCTGAAAGTAAGAGAGAAAGGAGAGGACCAAGGGTGAAGGAGAAAAACCCAAGGGTGCAAGGAGAAATCAGTCGGTCAGCCCTTGCCCCCCTCTTTTAGGAAGTTCGGTCTTCTTCTTGTTTTTGTCTCCTTCTCATACTTTTTGAATGTTTACTTTTTAGGTGCTTTAAGTGCTTTAAGTGCTTTAGCTTTTACCTTTGCTCAAAGTCTTTTGCCGAACCAATCAGGTAAGGGAGAACCTTCAGCTGCATGTAGAACTTTGGGAAGAAAAAGTAATTTTGTTGGCCTTTTCTGCGTAAAAGTTGACATTGCCGTGTTATGCTTGCTGGTCTTTGTGATGAATCTTTGTTCTCCTTTAGAAAACATGCTACTGCCACATAGGTGCAGGTGATAGACTTTAATACCTGCTGGTCCCTTTTATGAACTCCTTGTTGGCTTTCATGAAGATGCAAACTTGATCTTGCCGCATTATACTCTTGCTAGATATTGTTTTGTTTGATGTTTTGCTCTTTTGATACTCATTTTCGGTGCTGTTATGTAAGGGGGTTCTAGAGTTGCATGTTGGTGGTGTGGAAAAACAAAAATATATATACATATAAAATCTGGTCGTACATGTCCATTTGGAGGTTTGATGTCCCTTTTTTTTCAGCCACAAACATTACCGTCCAGCTTGTTCTTGTGATTTCTTTTGTGTATTTTGTTCCTATACCTGTATTTTTATGCTACCTGATAATTCCATACGTGCCTTGAAATCTTGTAATGTGTGCAAAGATATTAGTTTAAGGGTTTGTATTGGCTAATTACTAAGAACACAACATGCAAATAGGCCTAATGATACCAATGGTGGAAAAACAAGTCACTGTCCAAAACCGCCTATAGAAATACTTGGAATTTTGACATGAAACTTTCCAGATAGCATTTTTAAGTAATCAATAGACCCCAGTAAAAATTTCAGGGCAATTGGATGTCGAAAATGCCCCTGGAGGTCTCTAGGGGTAGTTTTGGCACTTTACTCAGAAAGTGGGGGTAAAGAGGTCCAAACAGAAGAAATAAATTTATGGCTGTGTAGAGCATGAAAAATAGATGAGAACCCCTAAATTTGAGCTCAAACAGTGTATTATTAGGGCCCAAATCACAAGGCCCGTTAACCCCATATAAGCCCAGGACGTTTTGAAAACTAAAAGGCAGGCCCAATAGGGTCTGAGAGGACCCCAGACACCTGTAACTGGAGGTTTAGGGCAGAATTAGCAATATTTATAAGAATACATGTTTAATGCTTCAATATCTGTACTTTTTATCGTTCATGTCTTAAAAATTGCAACCACATCGTTTGTCTGTGTTACCATTCAGATCATGTGATATTTTTGGATGTATATAATGTACATATATCATGGTCATTAATTGATTTCATTCACATCATAAGAGGGAAAACAAGTGTGAGGAACCCCAAGCCTGCGAGGTGATTCCCGAAGAAAGAGTGACGGTACCGGGCACATGAGGAGAGTGCAACCCCCACTACAGGGAGTGGGTGGGCTCCTTCTGGACGCTTCGGCGTAATTTTTAAGGTCCTGGTGTAGGTGACACGGGACAGTCCCACGAGGAGAGGAGGGACGCACAACCCGACTCTGGGGATAAACAGAGCAGACACCGGGAATACCTCAGGAAACCAACGAATGAGTAAATGCATTTCAATTGCATCGACATACATTTCTTACATTAATTCTTGTACGTGGAATTTGTTAGTGTTCTGATGTTTCCCATTTAAGACATGTACTGTGATGTATGAACATGTTTTCCCCCTCCCCAACCTTACTGAGTCATTATGACTCACCTTTTTCCCTATTGTTTATTTTGTATGTTTGGCGGCAATCTACAAACTTGGCAGATGATGATTTTCTCGTGCGAGCAGACCCTGGACTTTGATACACATGTTTTAGTTGTTAAGATCCGGATTTACGTTACAGATACCTTTGAGGTATACTTGGGTACGAACCCCAATGGTTCCTCAAGGGTCCACCCCTGCCCCCACTTCCCCGCGTGGAGGACTTCGGTCTAGTAGATGTAGATCCAGCCCTCCTGCATATTGTACCCCCTCTACCGGCTCCGCCGGCGGAGAGCACCGGTGAGACGGTGTTATTGATCTGACCTCCGACACCGAGCCAGAGGACTAGACATCATCGACTTTTATCACTCTTTTTAGTTGGGTTTTCAGTTTAGCAGTTTCACGGACTTTGTAGTATGGAAAGCTTTAGACAGCTTCCACTTTTGAGGTTATCTTCTCTTTACTTTTGTATCCTCGTGCAGGATTTTGGTTATTTGTAAAAGAGAGATTTCGTGTTACTAGTGGATAAATTGTGTATTTACATTTTCGATATTTTCTCTTATTCTATTTTCTTCCTTACGCCACATATGATTTTATTTTCCTAACTTTTACTTCTTTAGAATTGCTCTTGATTTATTACAATTCTATTTCCGCAATTATTTCACTTTATCTTCCTTATTCACTTAAGAACTTTCAAACTCCTGGACTTATTTGGGTTTCCTTAAAATATATCACTTTTCCTCCGTTTTTGTATTCCTACTTTTAAAACCAATTGTAATTAAATGATTCCGCAAAGCTTTTTCAAAGTCAACCGCCAGGACTTATGAGAATCAAATCGTGCCGTAATCCCCATCTGTGTGCATACCATCACTATAGGTGAGCCTAGAGGTAAGTACGGGCACGGGGCGTGACTAGTGCTCATATAATTTTATAGTTTTATTTAAAAAAGTGCTCATATAGTTTATGAGTTTATTTTATTTTATTACCAACCTATTCTAAAAAAAAAAACAAAAATTGTGAAAAGTTCTGGTCAGTTTACCCCAATTGTGATCTTTTTTGTGGAACCATGCAAATGATATTATTTTTTTTTCTACTGAAAAGATTATCTTAATCTCTTTAACACCTAGTCCAAGATCATGAACACCCTCTATGATGTTCTTATAAGGAAAACTTGGTAATTATGAACCCGCATGAATAAATGAATAAGCTTTGAAGTGAGTTCTATATATAATTAATAAAGTATTTGGAATATTAACTAGAGCAAGTTATTTTTGAGTTTTAACTAATCAAGGGTACTTGTTCCCAATACAAATTGAGTGATATATATTGGCTTAGCAATTTATTAAATCAAGATTAGTTGTCATAACTTCGAAGACGATATTCCGCTATTAAAGAGCTGAGTAAACAATTAAATGAATTCTCTCTGAATGGCCTACAAAAAACCTCAACCGACAAAGAAGAAAAAAGTACAGTTGTATACAGGCAATCGTGCTATGTCAATTTAGATTAGTAGATCTGTGTTACACACAAACCGCCCATGTTAGATGAGTTCCTCAGTTTTTTCACGAGATATAGTATTTTTCTTTTTTAGGGAATCATTTAGAATTTCTACCTAGTCCTTGGTGAATTATTTATTTATTTATTTGCTTTATGCATCTTAATTTGATACCCCTGAACAAGGACTGCATGTAAGAGTTATCACACTCAACAGTGTTCAAAAATCCCGGTCGGCCGCTACATAGCTTTGTGTTATTGAAAACAAGCTATTTTTCATCTCCTAGGTTTTAGTTTTCTTGCGGTTACAGAATGTCTATTTTTTTCTTTTTCTTTTTGTGTTGTATTTTTGGTGTCATCTATTATGAGTTACAGAGAAGCAGAAAGCAAAGCAGTTTGTGGCTAGGAAAGAGGATGCGGGTGCAACCCTGTTCCCTGAGGAAGATCAGCTGAACGACATGAGTGAGCTTAAGAGAGGACCAGACTTTGTTGAGGTCACGTGTGGGTGCACCAGCAAGAAGTTTGGGGATACTATAGGAACTCTTAGGGTGCATGCCTCTGGCCATTTTCTTATCGACTGCAAGTGCCACTCGGGATGCAACAAAAGCAAGTCTCTTCCTCTATAACAGATATCGCACCAACAAGTTTCACTAATTTGACTTATTTTATCATTAACCTATATATCTTTCATATATTTTTTCATGAAAGAATTACTCAGGATCATCCATTACTGGTGGTCTATATCTTGCAGGAGTAAATAACAAAGATGATTGTTGTGTGTTTTTCATGAGTAGGGGATTTGACTCCGGATGAGTTCGAGGAACATAGCAGGAGAACAGGATTGAGAAATTGGAAAAGCAACATTTGGGTTATCCTTAAAGACAAGAAGGTTTCTCTCAGAAGGACAGTTCTTCTGAAGTACTATAAACATGCATCAAATGTGATTATTTCGGAGAAAAGCTCCTACCGCAGACGAAAATTCCATCGCGATGAATTTATTAAGTGTTCACAATGTCACAAGCAGCGCAGGTTTTATCTTCGGAATAAACAGGAATGTCGGATATACCATGATGCTCTGGCGAATGAAAACTGGACATGTGCTGATAGGCCATACTATAAGTAAGTTTCCCTCATTTCAAATCCTAATATTGTAATAATATTTTTCGATAATATATTTGGTTTGATCTGATTTCTTTCAGATAATCGTGGTCATGCTGTAATTTCTCAAGCAGGATACCAGATTACAATATTTTACCCCATAAACTTCTGCCTTGTCTACATTGTCTCTTTCAACCTACCATTCTCAATGGCCTCATCTTAACTACGGGGTATATTATAAAACATAGCAGTTAATTAAGGATTCAATTGTTGAGACATACGTAACATATGGCTTGTTGGAAACTTGTCCGTGCAACTCCAGTGTTATTAAAGCACTCAGATGCATTTTTGTAGTTGGTACCTCATTTAGCATTCCTCCTTCTTTGGTAAACAGGAACTATGTGCTAAACTTAGTCTATTTCCTTGTACCTTATATGTTCAACATGCTAACACCCTGTTAAAAGAGGTGCTAGCTGGAGAGACATGTCGAGATATCTGCTTCAAAATATGTCTGCTTTCTGTTGATATCTGCATTCTTTCTCGTTACAGAATAACCTGTTCTGATGAAGAAGAGCGAGCAAGTCGTTTAGTCTGCAGGGGCTGTCCTCGTTCAGCAAGTTGTCAGGCCTGTGCCTCTTGCATATGTTTTGGCTGCCTCAACTGCCGTTTTTGGGATTGCAAGTGCCGTGCTTGTTTTGACTTCATGGAGAATGCATCACCTTAGGCTCAATCCCTAGAATCATCCTTTCTAAGAACTGCTTGATCAAGGATAGGTGCAAAAATAAGAGAGGTTTAAGATTTCAAAACTGTTTTAGGATGGTTGTTGTCAGACTTTACCTCTTTTTCGCCTTTCGTTTTCAGTATTAGCAACTAATTAGAATAAGGTCTGTCCTCCACGGTGGATCTTTTGGAACCGTTTGAACCCGAACTTCTAAATATTTTCTTTCCCATGTTGAATTGCATCCTACAGGTCGTTCAGTTCTGTTTTTGGCTTATTATCTGCATTGTTTCTTTCAAACTGTGCCAATACTTATCTATACAAATTCATAAAATAATTAGGTGGCGATTAAATATATGAAAAAACTTCCCTCAAGTTGGCAGCAAGCTTCCTTCCTTTCTACTCTAGAATTTTGACCCAATTACTTATGATGATTCCTACGTCCTCTTGTACTAAATTTTCAACCACAGAATGCCAGCATTCTTGCTTTTGATGCTCGACTGCGGCATTTTAGTCATAGGCTCATATGGCTTATGGTTGTATCCAACATCCACCATCTCCATCTAGTTTGTCCACATAGTGTAGAAATGACACAGAAGAATGTCTATTCTGAACGCGATTTTGGTAAGAAAATGCTGGAAAAGAAACAAAAACTTCTAGACTTGATATCAGGGTCTAGTCACAAGTAATGCCAACCTTGTTTTTTATCACAACATAGCAGCTCCAGCTTGAGCGACGCTTTGCAAGTTGCCATAGTTGGACTTGTTATGGATGGTTAGCATAAGCACCAGATTGCCATAATAACATACTGCCTGGTGAAGTAATATGCTAGAAATTTCTGTGGGAGCTGGCTGTATAGGATTCTAGAGAGAGAGGCTCTGCCTTCTCTCTAGAATTTTCGCCTTTGTGGCCGCCTGACTCTCCCCTCTTGCTTCCTTCTCATGCGGCGGGAGGAGCTCCCCTCTCCTCCTCTACTCTTGTCCTATGTGCCCGGATCTCTCAATAAGTCCCCATTTCTGGCCACTTTTAGGGGGGTTTTTCCGGCGAATTTGGTAGCTAGATCTATGCTATTCTGGAGGTTTTTGAAGACCACAACCGGCGGGGACGACATCTACATCGACTGGAGAGGATTTCTACACCGGCCAACCGGCGAAGGGACGGCGCGTGTGCTCTCACGCGCCCGTCCTTTTTTTTTTTTCATTTTCAGCGGCATGCGGACCTCTCTTGTATACACGTGCCAGGTGGCAGGCATCTGGATGTTCGGGCGCTTCATGGGGTCATCTTTGATGACCGGCCGGGTAGCGCGCGGGGGCCCACGCGCGCGTGGATCTCACGCTCCTCCACTTCCATGGTCGGTTTGTCGCCTCCAACTGCTGCTCGTGCCACCATATTTCGTCATTGCCTTTCCTTTTATGCTAATCATATTAGTTTGCTGCCTGATAAGGTTTTTCTGCTCCTTGTGGGTCTTTGTATGACCTTTTGGTCACCCTGCTCGTTGGCCCGCTGACTCTTCAGATTGTCTGGTTCGCCCTTTAGAGCGTGTTCCTGAGGTTTTTTAACCTCCTTGATTTTATTAATGAAAGGTGCTGCTATTATGATTAAAAAATGCTAGAAATAGCTATTCAACCTGACAGTACTAGAAAGAAGGAAAGGGTATTACTTGTAAAGGCGTGAAGATTGTTTGTCTTGGGTCCAAAAGATTAAGTATCAAAGTGAGCGTTTGTACTAAAGGAACACAATGTTTTTGTCGGATCCTATATCTTAAGACCAGATAGGTAGCATCAAGAAATACGTTTGACTGCATTTCCCGCATTTTCTTGGCAACCAAACAAAGTGTTAAACTAATTCGAAGCTGGGTTGCGGAAGGTGACTAGAAACTGTGAAAAATAACTAAACGGAGTCGGGCATTTTCTTCTTCTCCCTCTGAAATCGAAGTTTTCCTTTCTTAACTCCACGTGCGCATAAATGACAATTATCTGTTCGGTTCGTACATTTTCGCATCAACAAACGAACCAGCACACAAGTTCGGTTTCGACAGAGAGATCACAACAGCGAGAGCGTAAGCACGGTGTGCGTATTTTTGTAATGTCGTTCAAGATATCGTGGGCTTTTAGTTTGGTGCCTTAAGTTTTCCCAAACTTCCTCAGCAACCAAACAGAGCATTAATCAAACTGAATTTCGGTGTGATGTAAGCGACCCGAGCGACAACAATTTCATCTCTAGGACAAGTGATTTTCCTGAACATGGTGGTTGTTACAACCGAAGGACTGAGATTCAATAGTTTGAACGAATTGCAGCTATGGTACCGGAAGCGAGGCAGAGTCACCCCAGCACGGAGCCCTAGGTGATTCTTGATGAAGCCAAATTTAACATACTTATCACCAAATTCACTGGACTAGAGGCCAAGGGAACTGGCCAGAAACCTAGGACTTAGGATGAATTGGAGGGTTGAGTAACTTGAGTTGTAACTTTCTTCTTGCTACGAGTAGAGAAAACAATCAAGAACAGTGTCTAGGAGATGTCTATGATGCTTAACTGCTATTTTTTTTATTCTTAAGTTCTTGGAGAAGTAATGCTTACCTTTTAGAATCTTTCCTTTCTCCCTTGTATCCTTCCTTCTTGTGCATGGACTTGGGCCTATTTCAGCCCACCAGTTTTATCCTCAGGCTCCATTTGTCCCATCCACCTTTCCGCCTTGTAATAGTCTTGTCAGGCCTTTTCTCTCCTCGAATGATGGATCAACTTTTCATACTTTTTATCTCTTCGTCTAATCTTCTGCAAAATCAACATAAGACAAAATGATCACTGCTTGCGTGTATGATAATATCTTATACAAGCTTCTTCGACAAGCTTCATTAGGATATCACAGCTCGCTTAATCTAGCCAACTTATAGAATTCCCTAAGAGGGGAACATTCGCTGCCACTATACTATATGCCCTTCTAATACGCTCCATCAATTATATTATGTCGATCGTTCCTGCTTCAAATGTCGTTTAAAACACCATATGCTATTGACAGAACAATAAACAAAGACACTCCTGCTATTGGACCTCACGCGCCCGACTCTAGACTCTCTTTCCGGTCTGTTCCTGGTGGTATTAGCGGCCACGCGCCTCTTGGGTGGCTCCTGCTTCCTTTGGCGAGCCCAACATCACCGTGTTGCTGCCTTCCGGCTTCCTCGCGTTGTTGGTGTTTTGGCCTCTTTGTTCGTCTGTGGTGGTGCTGATTTCATCTCTACGGTTGGTTTTTTTTTGTTCTGTTGTTTTGTTGTCTGTGTAGTTTGTGTTTGTTTTTTCGGCTCTTTTGCGGGCTTTCTCAATCCCTTGTGGATCTTTTTCAGCTCTTGTTGGAGCTTGCTATGCCAGGTTGTGATGCTTTCTCTACTAGCAAGTCTAGGTCCTGGTAGATCTGTCCACTGAGTTTTGCATACAATGACTTTATCCTATCCTTTTTAGGATCTTGTCAGTTTATTTCGACCTAGTCTGTTGTATTTTGATTCTTTTTTTGAAACGAAAAAAAAACTCCTGTTCAGAACCTTTTTCTAGCCTTCTATTAACGGCATTATTTGCAATGGAAATAACAAAACCTATAAGCTCACCAAAGGCGCGAAGAAACAAACAAAACGCATCTTGTTAGAAAATAGGCTGTGAGAATTTTCTGTTAGACTGGGATCCACTATTTTATAGACAATCATGAATTGCTTTAAGGTGCTAATCAAGAATCAACGTCACAGCGCCCTGTTCCATAAGCCTAGTAGTCAAGCTTCCCTACTGGGCTCAAGTCAGTAACAAGAAGACTTAACTCGATAGTAAGATCCAGAATCAATGTAGGAGGAAGCCGCAGGCTTTAGGGATTCGCCCTCAATAATGGGATAGATAGATCAATAAGATCATTTTCATTTACCTGAACTTTATGGTGTACTAAGTCCAAAAATCATCACGATGGCATCAACAAATATGCCACATTTTAGAGCCGAAAGGAACATATTCTATGACCGAAAATAAGAATGGGTAGAACAACAAAAAAATTGCATTAGCAGAGACAGAAGGGCCCCCCACATACAAGATTTGCTCGAGTGACATCCATTGACGTAAAGAATAAATGTGGTCTACAACATCCAAACAGGATTCATCTCCAACTCAGATGAGCTTGCTCGTCCAAAGTAGACCTACTCAAAATTACAAAGCTACGGGATTGATCAACCAGCCCCTGGTTAGCTACCAAGATGACCACTGTCAGACTAGAAAACTGTTCTACAGAAAAAGAAATGGCCGGCTGCTCCGGTCAAACCTCCAAGAAATAGATTTCTTGAAGTCAATGAATGACCTACTTGATTGGATTATATACAGAAGTCCGCATCTGGGCAGCAGGGGGCATGCTAACTTTCTAAGATCCACAGCAAGTGCATACATTCATAGATTCCATGCCTAAACAATGTGGTGCGGGCCAGCAGATACTCTGTTCCTGCCCCTGCCTCTTCGTGCACTGGCAATGCTTGCTGCCAAGGAGTTACCTACATTTCCTAAGGCACTGGGTCCCATCAGCTTTAATCCAAGATTTTTGATTGCATGTGACAGTCTAATTTCATCCCCTTCAGTCACTAGTTGCAGCTCCAGTGCCTGTTCACGAGATATAATAGTGTAAAGTGGCACTGGTAGGTTTGGTTGATGCAGGCAGCTGTTTGAAGAGTCCTCTTTATAATGGTGTTCCCTTTTCCCCACAGGAATTCTCATAAGCCCCAACGATCTTGGGTCTTCTGTTGAAGGATCAAATATAAACAAAAAGTTCCCTAACACTAGATCAGGCTTCTTGAATAGATCTACCAGTACATCGTTGCTTGGTCCAACATTCCTCTGGGCGATTTTCCTTGCACTAATTTGGCGACACCTAGTGGCTCGGTAAATGTGTGAAGCTTCTCTTAAGCCGCTCAAGAAGGCACCATGCATGCTGGCTGGGTATTGCCTATTCGTGGCCTCACCGGCAAAGAACAGTCGATTTCCCAAACTCTCTCCGAGTACATCATAATCACTTCCAGATGAGCGTACTCTAACATGAGAGTATGAACCATAGGAAAGGGGATCACTGTCCCATCTTGTACATATTGTCTGGATTGGATTAGGCACATCGATACCTCTGGGACTAAATATTCCTGTTAAAAGGGATGTAGGGCATTAAACGGTATAGGAAAAAAAAAACAGATCTAACCTTTCAAGAATGATCGTACCTCTTAGGATGTTTAGAACGCGAAAGAGCAAAGCAGATGGATCTGTGCATTCAAATACTTGAGCAGCCTCTCCAGCCACCAGTGCAACAAGTACTGGGCCCCCAGAAACTGTATGGTAGCTGTAAAACAAAAAAAACTCTCCGCGGTTATCACTATGTTCACTTAGACATCCAAAAGTGTCCAGCTCTTCCCCCCAGAAAACATGTGGAAAAATCATAGCAACTTTATTCAGCAGTCCAAATCCCAGCCTATCAATGGCTGCCAGCTTTCTCTGGGGCAACTCTGGCTCAAATCTGATAGTCTTTTTCTTTAGAACTCCGAGTGGAACAGTGCACAGGGCTATATCTGCTTGAAACATTTGGTCCCCGGCTATCACCTCAACACCTTCATTCCCATATTTAATAGTATCAACAGTCTTTTCATATAGTATAGGAACTCCTTCACACAATGCTTTTATTAATCTCCAATTACCTCCAGCCAGAAAGCAGTGATCCCCACCCATTTCATAAGGATCATCCTGATCCCAATAGGCAGCTGACAGTTCCGAAAGACATCCAGCATTAGCATATTCCAAATTTGCAAGATGCCAATCAAGAAGTTGCCTTTCCTCAGTACTCTTAGCCACAGCATACAGTTGCTTGAGTGTCTCCAAAACTGAACCCAGGGAAATATCATTTGCAAATCCACCCATGATTTGTCTCAGTTCAGTAACTTTATCAAGCAACTTATTAAAGATAAATTCAACCTTGGAATCAATTTCCTTCTCAACAGGTCCCCCATCTGGTTGGTACAAAGGACAGTTATCTCTGACCTTATGAAGTGGTATAGAAAGTTGCCTGGCTAGAACTCCAAGAGGATTAGCATGTATACCAGTAATAACACTACCACCGAGATCCACTACAGCAAATTTACCCTCCTGCCCCATCTTTTGAGTATAAACCCTTCCACCAGGTCGGTTCCTGCCCTCAAGAACCGTCACCTTGAAACCAAATGACAACAGCTGCCTTGCCGCTGCTAATCCAGCAAGTCCTGCACCAACAATTATTACCGACCCTTCAATTGCCTCCTCTGGCATATGAGACATATATGACGGAGAAACCCCAAAATTGATATACCCATTATAGAAAAGAAAATCATACGCAGAACATATCAAATGTTCATACTCACTACTCACAGTTTCTTTAATCTGTCCTTTGGACAGCCATATCCGCACATTATCCCTCCACCTCGCTAGTATATGATTTCTCACAACGATATAATCATTCTGCTCCTTCCCACCCAATTCTCTCACCACTCCAGCTCGAATCTCCTTCTCCAGCAAAGCATCTATTGGGAATCCAAGAGATAGTGCTATCATAGCCTCAGTTTCTGTTTCTTTCTCCAGATCCTCTCTCGTTCTGTTCCTCCTCTTTGAAGCACCCCCCAAATGCTTCTCTATGAGCTCATCCATCAAATTCTCATTGTAATTCCGCATACCCACTTTCTTTCTCAATGACCGCTTCAAAACAGAACCACCTGAATCAGGGGCCTCCATTACCCTAACCCTGGTCCACTAACCAACCACAATTTTAACCCAAACAAACTAGTTAAGCTATCAAGAACACAGCCACACAGTTCTTTTCACTACTACCCACCTATCATGGCAAAACTATCCACTGGGTATTCCATTTCCGGCCACTTTACCAGAAACCCACTTTCAATTCACACAAATGCTCCCAATGCTTTTTGACCATCTTTGCCAAAAATACACTAAGAGAATAGCAATTCACTTAGAGCAAGCATTTTTTTCAAAACCCTTTTTCTTTTTGCTCGAGGACAGCAATGAATCAAAGCCACTTAGAAAATCAGACTTCTCGTCACCGACATGCATACTTGAAAATATGACAGAGCTACAATTTTTGGGTTTAAAGCCAGAATCCAGTAAAAAAAATGGGACTCAAAATGGGCTAGAAGTTAGTTCACAAGCAGTTCTTGAAAATCAGAGAGAAGTGTGACTCACCTTGTTGATCCAAATTGAATCGCAAATTGGCAATTTTGGTGAAGCTATTTAGTTGAGTTAGGGTTTTTCTGGCGCGATCTCGAAAGACGTAGGGCGAGTTAACTCGGTGAATTATAAATCGATTGGAGGGAAGTGACGGGGATTGCGTGGGCTTCAGTCCATACCATAAAAAATATGAAATGATATGTTAACAACAACACGGGGGTTTGGGTCCAACGTTATGGGCCGGTGTAATCCCCATCCTCCGAACACAGCATTACCGTTGACGTCATTGTAGGCTACATTAGCCCAAAAAAAAGTAGTCTATGCCTACATGGAAACGGCGTCGTCTTCCCTTCCCCAAAATTTGTTTGTCAATTTATGCTTTTTACAAAGGTAGGGGATGCTTGAAGGTCTTCTCTCATCTTGAAGGAGGTGGCGAAACATCAATAATTTAATATATATAATTTTTTTTTTCTTTAATGTCTTTTCTCGCTATTGTGGAAGCTGCTGCAGACGTAGGGGGAACATTTTTTTGGAGGTCATGCCTTCCCACCATTTCCAACAGCTATACAAACGGCCGTGCATGGTTGTGAAAGAACATTAATTTTTTATTTCAAGATGACATGCATGCATGGTACTGCTTAATTTCGTCATGAATCTCTATTAATTTACATGGTTGTATATATCCAGGCCACCTAATTAATATATAATAATAATATATACTTATTTTCCTGTCACTTTGGGGGCCAATATGTTCTTTCAAGCACCTCGGATGGTATTCATTTGAATCCAATATTATATATGAAGGGACCATCGAAATGTAATTAAACATGTTAATCACCACAAGCTAGCACAATTACCCTTTCGCAGGCCCCGTTGGCGCGTAAGCGATTTACCCCATAAATAAGACTACACCGTTAATTATGTTCGAAAGGAAAGCATGGAATATTTTTATATTTCTCTTTTCCCGGTCAAACTTAATGATCCCATCCCAACAATATACTTCGCCAAAAGTTAGCCATGATAATATTATTGTATAAGGATGATCAGCTCTTCATATAACTGAAAACTTTCCGGCTCCGACGAGGTACAAAAGTCGTTTACCAATATTTAAATGAACAATTAGATACTAATTAAAAATATGCGTTATGAGATCAGGGGGTTTAATTAGTGTCTATAAACAGTAAGATTTATCTTCAAACTTTCAGGTAACACAACTCAGGAAGTGAGTAAAAGAGAGCAGGGATGGATGACATTTGCTTGGGAAAATCTGCCGTGATCGTGATAGCGTTGCTTATGTTTTTGCCAATTGCAGCCCATGCTGATAAAAGCTTTCTCTCAGACTCTCCCTCTCTTGCCCCGTCTCCGCTTTCCAGTGGCGTTCTCTCTGATCTCAGCTTTGAGCAAGATAATTACGATCTGGACTGTTTTATGGAATTAAAGGGTAGATGTAGAACTGAAGCATACAAGGGCGATATGAAACGTCTCATGAACCGTTTTATAAACATATTGTTCAAGAAAATATATGATCCACACTGTCTAGAGGAACTGAAGAAAAAAGAGTGCTTCCAGTCTGTCGTGGACATGAATTGCCGACTTAGTTGTGGAAAGTCGTTCAGCAAATTTGGGACTGGTATGGAACTTGTAGCCAAATACTCTCTTTCACACACACACACACAGTATAGTCAAGCATATTGTAATACATATGTTATCATAGACTCATATGCTATACAGAGACATGCATTTGTATGCATACATATATATATATCCTTAGTAACTAGCTAACCAAAAAATCATGCATAGGAAAAAGGAAATTGAGCAAATTAAGAAATGAGTTTTTTTTTTCATTGGATTAGGATAATCTCTAATTTATTTCCTGAATTAATTGATCCAATTTAGAGAGATACAAACAATATGTAGGTCGGCCTACAACATTCAATATTGCTCGGACTAATTATCAAATTATGTAATTCTTACAACATTAAACAATATATGGGTGAATATCACGTGAAAAGCAAGTTTTCATAAAATCCGTCTGTTTTAACGTAAAAAATTGACGAAAGATGACTTTTTTTATTATTTTTAAAATTTAAAAAACGTAAAAATTCGTTAAAGTAATTGGTGCGTTGACATTAATTTTTGCTTATACTTAATGAGCGAACAATGAAATTACCGCTATTTTTTTTTAACGTGTTCGTTTTTAAAATTTTATTATAAATTTGTTAAAATTTTGGGTTGGTGTTAAAAAAACGAGATAGTATTAAAATCGGTGAATTAGTATTATAAGTAAAAATAAAATTTTAAAATATTTTTGATAAAAATAAAATTTTATTAAAATTTTAAGTTGGCAAGCGAGACGTAAATTCGATTGTGAAGTTCCGAATTCTAAAAATAAACAAAGGTTTGTATCACTGGCTCACAAATAGTTTGTACCACCGACTTCGATTTCCGGCCCATTCTTTTTCACTGAAAGTCCTCCGCGGTAGGCGCCAACAGTCAACTTGTGAGATCTCGACTACACGCATGCCCAAAGCCCAAAGGTATTGACCGAGATTTAAAATCCCGCAAAGAACATAGTCCATGTGCCCCCTCCATGACTTGAGCTTTACAGAAACAAAAGAAAAACAGAGAGAATCTTAAGAAGAATACTTGGTCTTAAGATAATATCAAGGTCCAACTTGTTACATTCTATATATAAGAAGAGCAGAGGAGTGACGCCGTGCTACACCATCCTTGCATTCTTTCTGTCATTGTAGACGAAAGTCATGGAGATCTTGAGAAGGAATGGGCTCTTGATCATTCTGCTTCTCTTTGTAACTGGTGCTGTGCAGAACTGTTCGGCAGAAACTAAGACATGCATCAGCAGAAACAGCCCATGCCACCTCAAAAAGATAACTTGCCCAGCCCAATGCCCAGCATCAACATCAACAAACCCGAAAACGAAAGTTTGCTTCGTCAACTGTCAGTCACCCATATGCAAAGCGGAGTGCAAAGGTACGACTCCTATCAAAAGTCTATCATATTTATACCTATCTACAAATTTGTTGATCAGGTTACCTGTCATTGACCTTCTTTTTATTTGCGTCGTTGTTCCAATACCGTGATGGAAAATATAACTATTACTAACGATTTTTTTCGGGGCTATGATAGTTCGCAAACCAAACTGCAATGCCCCCGGTGCAGGATGCTACGATCCCCGTTTCATTGGTGGAGATGGCATCGTTTTCTACTTCCACGGCGAGAGCAACCAGCATTTCAGCTTAGTTTCCGATCTCAACCTCCAAATCAATGCCCGCTTTATAGGTCTCCGCCCAGCAGGCCGAACCAGGGACTATACTTGGATTCAAGCCTTGGGTCTCCTCTTTGACTCCAACAAGTTCTTTCTCGAGGCCACCCCAGCAGAGACATGGGAGGAGGAAATTGACCATTTGAAATTCACTTACAATGGGGAGGAGTTGATGCTACCAGAAGGCCATCTGTCTTCATGGGAAAGCCCCAAAAGCGACCTTACAGTGGAGAGAACAGCAGATAAGAACAGCGTTAGAGTCACGCTCCCAGAGATCGTAGAGATCTCAGTAAATGTTGTCCCCATAACCAAAGAAGATGATAGAATCCACAACTATCACATACCTTCCGATGACTGTTTCGCTCACTTGGAGGTACAATTCCGATTCTACGGCCTATCCTCGAAAGTTGAAGGAGTTCTTGGGAGGACTTACCAGCCGGATTTCCAGAATCCAGCAAAGCCGGGCGTGGCAATGCCAATCGTGGGAGGCGAGGACAAGTACAGAACCACGTCACTTCTCTCAGCAGACTGCAAGTCTTGTATGTTCTCTCCAGTTGGAGTTGTAGACCAAAAGGACTCTCTAGTGACGGAATACACCATGCTAGACTGCACAGGTGGAGCAGATAGTGGGAACGGAATCGTTTGCAGGAGATAATAAGTATGAAGTTCGGAAATTCTTCCACGAATCAAAAAAAGAAGGTTTTGTCTCTCTTGCCGTTGTGAGGAGGCGTACTAGAAATAAGTGTGTTTTTACAAGCAACAAAAAACTTATGTTTCGTTTCAAGAAAATCTGGTGCCACATAATTTAACTTTCGGATGTTAATCATATATCATATGTTAGTACAATTGTCGCATCATGACATCTATATATAATTGTTACACCATATATCTATCTCTTTAATCTCAGTATCTTGAGATTTTATTTTTCATTATCTTAAATTTGAATAATTTGATTTTGTGCCTTATTTATCCATCAACTTCTTTGGTTAAGTACTTTAATGTTGTGAATGCATTCCATCCTAACGAACAAGGTTTATATATATATACGAGAATTATGCTTTAGGGGCCTTTGCCACGTTGGAGATCAAAATGTATATGTAAATTATGTACCTAAAATATGTTATGTTTGACAGAAGACATTATTATATACGTTACCATAGGATAGATTATTTTATATCTTATCTTGAGGATAAAGAAGGGTGTTTTCCGGTGAAAGTTTTACTAATAGGGTATGGTGCAAGCTATGGAGATTGGAATGTACAGCCTACATAGTTACGCTACTATAATATCCTAATTTAAGAAATGCATGATCGACATCCGAAATGGTTAAAGTCTCACATTAATGGGTGAGTAAATCATGGTAGAGTTCCTGGAGTACTGCCTTGTGTCACATTAATTGTTATTAGTTTGTCATGTTGTTACTAGTAATTGAGTTATATATTGGTTTGCAAAACTGCAGGCCCAATAATTCACTACAACAAAAATTTGTTTTTGGGACGAATTTTTCCACCATTATCAGTTGAATTGTTCTAAGCGTTTCGTTTTTCCATTATCAGTGGAAGTTTGCTAGGTGAGTGTCTCAGTCGGTCCGTTTTCTTGACTTCCGTTTTTTTTTTTTGGGGTAATTGGTAAGTATATTGAATCCCAAAGTTCCAGTACAAAAGGTGGGCATAGCCCATGGAAACAAGAAAAAAAAAATCTAGCATTGTAAAAGTACCTTTCCCAAGCAATGAATAATTAATGCCAACGAAACAAAACAAATGAAAGTTGCATACTTTCGTTGCCTAGAAAAAAGGTAAAGTAATAATGACTGTTCCCGATAAGTCTCAGGGTACGAACCCTTGAATGCCATTGCCCGTCTCAACTCTCTCCTCTCTCGAATATTGGTCAACCATTTGTGTGTTGCCGAAGAGCACATTCAAACAAAGTGGGCCATCTTTGAAAGGATTCCTGCGAAAGGGTAGCGAGCGTAGGAGGGGGGTGCCAAAGTTGCCTGGAGACATTTGTATATCCCAAAAAAGACGGCCTTAGCTGATTTTGTTAGCTTTAAATATGGAGAATCGAATGTAATCTTTTCTATGAAAATTTCTCTTGAGTTCATTAGGCCCAGAGGGGCAGTGGTTGATTGGCACAACATGACCTGATTTTCTTGTTGTATTCCTCCTCACGCTTTCATACTTTGCTTGAATGTTTGGGGTCGGTTAGCAAATAGCAACTCACAGTTCGCTGAAAGGTATTATGTTTATTCAGCTGGGGAAGATGTGTTTTCTGTCGGGGCCGGTGATGAAGAGGACATGTGAAACACTTATTTTTTGCATGTATAAATCGTATGTTAGTCTCTCGTATGCATATTGAGTGCAAGAATGAGAAATCAAGCATGTTCTGAAGGGTTTAGTCTAAGTTTCTTGAAGTCATTAAGGTTAAATTTATCAAGTGTCTAAAGGGCGAGGTAAGCGAGATTATTATGCTATAATTTTCAAATGATACTGAGGTGATATATTCTGAAATTGCATACTTTGCTAAAAACCCTTGGAGTTTTATGTGCATTACGTTATAATAAAATTTTCAAATATTATAGCATGAAATTTTTAAACATGAGCATGTTTTATGTACAATGATTACATGTGATTTTTTTACGTTGAATCAAATCTTTTTTATGTTCATAGTTATTTATGTTGTGTGCATTGTGTTACATGTAAAGACCAAAAAGATGTAAAGTTCAAAATGATGTTTATAGTATAATATGTAATGTATTTTCAAACCTTGAGGCCCAGAGTTTACAAAGATAGTGCATTGATACTAATTGCAACTCATTGAGTGCACTCATTATTGAAATATAGTATTTTATTTTAGGGTAAATTGTTCCGTACGTCCCTGGGGTATCACTTTTTCCCAATTTCGTCCTCAGAGTATGTTTTTCCCTACAAAAATCTCTGGGGTTTGGCCCTATTACCAAAAGAGTTGTATCATCAACTTAATGGACGAAAATGCACTTGTGGCTGCCGTCCAATCGCAATGTGACATGTGTCAGTAAAATAAAAAATAAAAAATTAATTAAAAATATATTTTTTATTTTATAAAGAAAAATAAAATAAAATAAAAATTTAAATGGTGTCGGGAGCGAAAACTCCATGTAGATCTAGACCTTGGAGATTTTTTTAAAATTGAGCTGTCAATTTCCACCTATGCGCTGTCCGCCACGTGTGCATTTTCGTCCATTAAGTTGACGGCATGACTCTTCTGGGAATAGGGCCAAACCCCAGAGTTTTTTGTAGGGATAAACATACCCTGGGGACGAAATTGGGAAAGAGTGATACACTAGGGACGTACGGAGCAATTTACCCTTTATTTTATAGGTTCTTCCCGAATGCATGCTTGGACATGACCAAACCTTAGTAAGGGAGAATTCTACCCATAATATTAGCTTAGTTTGGTTAGCCTCCAAGCTAATTAAATAACAACTACACAACCCTATCACCGGTTAAACTTGGCCCACAATTATTGCTAAAGTAAAATGATATATAAATAAAAAATTATTGTCAAAGATGTTTATTTAAAATTGCCAAAAACTAATTTTCAACAGTTTAGTTTTTAAAGAGTTTTAAAGTTTTTATTCAGTTGTTTTAAAGTTTTAAGTGTGAATTTATTATTAAAGATTATTTATTTAGTGACAACTGATTTACGTCTCTAATTTTTACTAGTTTTACTTATAGAAATAACCTCCTAACCACCTTAGTTAAGGACATTACACTTCATAGCTCCATATTCACCTTAAAAGTGATCTTTTGGAGAATAAGTTCAATTCTAGACCTGGTGTGAATTTGTTCGAATGGTCATTTGGAGGGTCCTGTCTTTATGAAGATATCGTCATATTCCTCATTACTTTGGTCTTTCGAATGGTCAGTATTTGGGGTACCTACCTTTTACAGGACATGATCAGTGATTTGAACTACCACGTGGGATAGAACAACAGATTATTTTCCTTGGCGATTAATTAGTCCAAAACCCAAGACCAAAAGAATAGATGAAGAGACTTTTCACGAAAACTCTTAAGCTACAAATTTATGTTCTCATGGCCTAGTCGATAAATCTAGAGAGTGTATGAGAGAAAAAACAGAGAGGAAGGAAATTGATGTTTTATTCCTATAAATACAAATTTAACCGAAAACACCCTTCTTTATCCTCAAAAGAGTGGCGAAGCACTCTCATATTGCATATAAATCTTTTTCGTTAGGATGGAATTAACTCAAGAGAAAGTACTTAACCACAAAACTCGATGCAGAAATAAGGCGTAAAATCAAAATATACGGGTACAAAGCATGTAAGTTATTGAAGGAATTTACATAATATGATAGAGAAACAAAGTTAAAAAGCATAAACATTCGCTTCAGATAAGGAAAAACTAATATGACAAGATGATGAGATTATTGGGGCAGAAAAGTAATTTAGAAATGCATTCCATATTCCATAACCATAAACTCATGATAAGAGAATATTGCTTACAAAAAAAAAAGTACTCATGAAAATGAGATACAACATTTTTGCTTATTTTTTTTTGTAAGTGCACTGAGGCACTCATCTAGCAAACTTCCACTAACAATGGAAAAACGAAACCCGTAGAACAATTCAACTGATAATAGTTGAAAAAAACAAAACCTTCCTATTATTTGAAGAAACTGCGAATTTCATACGTTTTTTTTCCCTGGTCATCCGAATTAATGATGTTTATCTCCTGCAAACTATTCCGTTGCCATTAGCTGCTCCACCGGTGCAGTCTATTGTGCTGCCTTCCGTCACCATCGAGACCTTTTCCAGTTCCATACCCCCATCCGGGGAGAACATACAAGACTTGCAGTCTGCTGAGAGTAGTGACGTGGTTCTGTACCTGTCCTCGCCTCCCACTACTGGCATTGCCACGCCGGGCTTTGCTGGATTCTGGAAATCCGGTTGGTACGTCCTCCCAAGAACTCCTTCAACTTTCGAGGATAGGCCGTAGAATCGGAATTGTACCTCCAAGTGAGCGAAACAGTCATCGGAAGGTATGTGATAGTTGTGGATCCTATCATCTTCCTTGGTCACGGGGACAACATTGACCGAGATCTCTGCGACCTCAGGGAGAGTGACTCTGACGCTGTTCTTATCTGCTGTTCTCTCCACTGTAAGGCCGCTTTTGGGGCTTTCCCATGCAGACAGATGGCCTTCTGGTAGCATCATCTCCTCCCCATTGTAAGTGAATTTCAAATGGTCAACATCCTCCTCCCATGTCTCTGCTGGGGTGGCCTCGAGAGAGAACGTGTTGGAGTCAAAGAGGAGACCCAAGGCTTGAATCCAAGTAAAGTCCCTGGGTCGGCCTGCTGGGCGGAGACCAATGAAGCGGGCATTGATTTGGAGGTTGGGATCGGAAACTAAGCTGAAATGCTGGTTGCTCTTGCCATGGAAGTAGAAAACGATGCCATCTCCACCAATGAAACGGGGATCGTAGCATCCTGCTCCGGGGGCATGGCAGTTTGGTTTGCGAGCTGTGGAAGCCAGAAAAAAAGAAAAAACAAATATTTAACGATTATGTCTTTTGTCTGGGGTGTTGAATAATAAACTTTAATTCAACGAAGTGTTGTGTCTTTTGGGAGATTCATGAACTAGTGTAGGTTCATCTTTAAAGTAGTAATACATGTATTTGGGTATTCATGTACTTGGGGTATTCATGTATTTGGGTAGTTCATGTATTTGGGTAGTTCATGCTAGGTGTATTCATAAGCTATAAATATCATGTATGCATTGACACAAAGCAAGCCATTAAGAAGCAATACAGTAAAAGAAAATTTCAGAAATAGTATCTCTTCACTCTTCCCTCTAGAATAGAATTCCTTCTCTTTTCTCCAACACGGGGTTAGGCAGAAATGAACGAAAAGAAAAACAATAACCATCAACCTGACAAAGGAATAATATGTTGTGAAAGTACATGATGTAAGTCTTACCTCTACACTCAGCTTTGCATATGGGTGAGTTACAATTGACAAAGCAAACTTTTGCTTTCGGATCTTTCGAATATGAACGTGGGCATTGCTGTGGGCACCTTATCTTTTTGAAGAAGCATGGGCTCTTTTTGAAGAGGCATGTCTTAAGTTCTCTATAGTCATGATATTGCGCAGCAGAAGATACAAAGAGTAGAGCAATGATCATGAGCAGCCCATTCACTCGTAGGACCTCCATCACTTTCGTCTTCAATGCGATCGTGAAGAACGTTGAGATGGTGTTGCAGAAGTGAGTCTCTTCTCCGCTCTTCTTATAGAAGATAACAAGTGGATTTTCGTATCATCTTATCAAAACGTGCTCTATCTTAACAAAAAGTCTCTGCTATTTGTTTTTTTTTTCTCAAGTTGGAGGAGCGCGCAGGGCCTACGTCGGATACTTAAGGCTTTGATTGGGATCAGGTGTTTAAATATTTGCTCTGAGAATTTGTCAACAAACTAGTTGTAGGATTAGGAGTGCTACGACAGGCTTAATAACTTCTTGATATCATGAACTGTATCTATGCTGAGACGGATATGAGATCATGAACTTGTCATATAATACATTTTTATTGGGCTTCAGAGGACCGACGAAGTGCTCGACGTGAGCGCACGCATACATCGACACGCAGCTGTCATTGACAAATTAAAGCATGCATTGCACAGCTTCTGGAGTGGACTGGTAAAATCGCAAGAAAGCACCAATAATATTCCCTACTTCTCCCATGTGATTTCATCGATCTGTGCTTATGTTTCACTTTCATGGCCGATTGTGATCTGCTTATCTTCAAATATCAATGAAAAGTACTGTCTCATTAGTTGTAATTTAACACATAATGTGCAGAGGAAAGCGTCACACAATTAGTTCTTTGAAGAGGATTGTACTTTTAGTCTATTAGAGATATGAAATCTAACATTCTTCTTATATATATGGCTAAGAAAAAATGCTACTTAATAGCCTTCACAAACTAACACATATATAATTTATAAATGTGGGTCACAAAATTACAAAAGATTTAGAAAATTGGCACTCTAAAGTATGCTACACAACCATTTTTTAATGGCAAAATTGGCACGCATTTGCGGTTTGTGGACGTTCGGTTTAGAGTTGACGATTGAAATAGATGAAAACTATGCTACAACCATTTTAACGACAAAATATTAATAAATCTGCATATTATAAAAGAGGTAGTAATTGGGAGTGCAGCTCGTTAATCGGTCAAGTAGATCTTAAGAAAAGACAACATTAATTACCAAACTATAGCAGATCTAAGAGTAGATTAAGAATACAATTGAATCATTATATCCCACAATCTTTACAAATCTTGTTTCAATTTCACTAAACTTTGGGTAGATATTATCAGGTTGGTCCGATGGATGTGATAGGAGGACACGGACTTTGTCGGATATTTTTAAATGAAGAGCATGCGAGTATGACGGATATTTTAAACGCTTTGAGGGATTTTAAGGCCATATTAATTAGTTTATAAACTTACAATGAAAAAAAAGTATAAAATAAATATCTAAAATCTCAAAAATTATATACAAATACCAACACCTTTTAGATGAACTTCTAGCAACTTTTAACACAACCTCTAATATCTTTTTAAAAATTATAATAATAAATATTCACTCTCCATACTTTTTCACCAAACTCTAATACTTTTTTTATTAAAAAATTACATCAAAACATCTCTATATATTATTACAAACTCTAATAAAAATTAAATATCTTTCACTTTTTACTAATTTTTAAACAAAAATCTATAAAATTACTATCTATATAAATATTTAAAAGTCTAAAAGTCTTCATCAATAGTTTAGGCGCGTTTTATAGAGTACGACAGGTCGTGGGAATCTCAGTACGTAAGTACGTTTTGCTTTTATTAGTTTTTAGTTAATTTTCTCAGTACTCACTCCGGAAATTGCTAGTGTAGACTTTGTACTGTCCGTGCGCGCACGTTATAAACACCGCCACCCAGGTATTAATTATATGTTCCCAAGCAATGAATAATTGCCCGTCTCACACTCTCTCCACTTTCGAATATTTCAGATGACAGGCGCAGATTTTGATTTGAAATAGAAGATAAAACTATAGAAAATTGGAGCGGTAGGGAATATTAATGGTGCTCTCTAGCTATTTTACCAGTCCAGAAGCTATATATGCGTACTTTAGTCTGTCATTGACAGCTGTGTGTTCGATGTTTGCGTGCGCTCATGTAGAGCAAGCACTTTGTCGATCGGTCCTCTGAATTAGCCCCATAAACATGTTAAATGGGAGCTATCTCAACGCCATCTCATATCCGTCTCAGCATTCATACAGTTCATGATCTCAAGAACTAAGGCATGTTGTAGCACTCCTAATCCTACAACTAGTTGGTTGACAAATTCGCAGAGCATATATATAAACACCTGATCCCAAGCAAAGCATTAAGTATCCGACGTAGGCCCTGCTCCTCCTCCAATAGTACTTGAGCAAAAAAAAAATAGCAGACTTTTCGTTAAGATAGAGCACGTTTTGTTAAGATGATACGAAAATCCACTCGTTACCTTCTATAAGAAGAGCAGAGAAGAAACTCACTTCTGCGACACCATCTCAACTTTCTTCTCGATCACATTGAAGACGAAAGTGATGGAGGTCCTAAGAGTGAATGGGCTACTCATGATCATTGCGATACTCTTTGTATCTTCTGCCGCGCAATATCATGACTATAGAGAACTTAAGACATGCCTCTTCAAAAAGAGCCCATGCTTCTTCAAAAAGATAAGGTGCCCACAGCAGTGCCCACGTTCATATTCGAAAGATCCGAAAGCAAAAATTTGCTTTGTCAATTGTAACTCACCCATATGCAAAGCTGAGTGTAGAGGTAAGACTTACATCATGTACTTTCACAACATATTATTCCTTTGTCAGGTTGATGGTCATTGTTTTTCTTTTCGTTCATTTCTTCCTAACCCCAGACAAAAGACATAATCGTTAATTACTTTTTTTTTCTGGCTGCCACAGCTCGCAAACCAAACTGCCATGCCCCCGGAGCAGGATGCTACGATCCCCGTTTCATTGGTGGAGATGGCATCGTTTTCTACTTCCATGGCAAGAGCAACCAGCATTTCAGCTTAGTTTCCGATCCCAACCTCCAAATCAATGCCCGCTTCATTGGTCTCCGCCCAGCAGGCCGACCCAGGGACTTTACTTGGATTCAAGCCTTGGGTCTCCTCTTTGACTCCAACACGTTCTCTCTCGAGGCCACCCCAGCAGAGACATGGGAGGAGGATGTTGACCATTTGAAATTCACTTACAATGGGGAGGAGATGATGCTACCAGAAGGCCATCTGTCTGCATGGGAAAGCCCCAAAAGCGGCCTTACAGTGGAGAGAACAGCAGATAAGAACAGCGTCAGAGTCACTCTCCCTGAGGTCGCAGAGATCTCGGTCAATGTTGTCCCCGTGACCAAGGAAGATGATAGGATCCACAACTATCACATACCTTCCGATGACTGTTTCGCTCACTTGGAGGTACAATTCCGATTCTACGGCCTATCCTCGAAAGTTGAAGGAGTTCTTGGGAGGACGTACCAACCGGATTTCCAGAATCCAGCAAAGCCCGGCGTGGCAATGCCAGTAGTGGGAGGCGAGGACAGGTACAGAACCACGTCACTACTCTCAGCAGACTGCAAGTCTTGTATGTTCTCCCCGGATGGGGGTATGGAACTGGAAAAGGTCTCGATGGTGACGGAAGGCAGCACAATAGACTGCACCGGTGGAGCAGCTAACGGCAACGGAATAGTTTGCAGGAGATAAACAACTTGAATTCGGATGACCAGGACAAAAACGTATGAAATTCGCAGTTTCTTCAAATAATAGGAAGGTTTTGTTTTTTTCAACTATTATCAGTTGAATTGTTCTACGGGTTTCGTTTTTCCATTGTTAGTGGAAGTTTGCTAGACGAGTGTCTCAGTGCACTTCCAAAAAAATAAGCAAAAAGTAGTATCTCATTTTCATGAGTTTTGTTGTTGTTGTTGTTGTAAGCATCTTCTTTTCATTAGTTTATTGTTATGGAATGACTTTCTAATTAATTAATTTTCTCCTCCAATAATCTCATCATCTTTTGATATTATTTTTTCCTTATCTTCATAAGAATCTTTATGTATTTTAGCTCTGTTTCTCTATTATATTATGAGTTAATTCCTTCAATAACTCACATTCTTTGTTCCCGTATATTAGGGTACAAATTATCTACGTAGAATGTGTAGGATAGATGGACAAGTAAAATACTTTGAGAGAGCTCGAATTGTTTCGGAAGTTTTTGCCCTATCTATAGTATTATGCAACATATATTTAGGTTTTGAAAGATGTACTGTTGTGTTATCACATCTTTGGACCTGTGGGCCGGAGATATATGATTCTGTGACCGGGTGTTGGGCCTAGACATGCAGTTACCACCTACGTAAGTACGTACCCTTTAAGCCCGGTCATCGAGCGGAGGGAATTGCAAACTCTAGGAACATATATAACAAAGTCCAGGAAAGAGAACAAAAAAAAAAAAGCCCCTGATGTCCAACAAATCACAGGCAACTATGAATCCCTTTTCGATCTGTACCAATTCAAAAAGAAATAGACATAACATGTATTAAATGTTGTAAGGCTCACACTTTAAAGTACGACGTATGGACAACAAATTGAATAGGATTCCAAACCATCTTTTTTGGGATGTAAATTAGTTGTAGCGGAGATCCGAAGTAAGGATGTTTTGGGTGGTGTTGTGTAATCAAACTAGTTGGTTTTTGGGCCTTACCTCTTTAGGGGTTGCTCAGTCTTCACAGTTCACAAGAACAGCAAGGTTTGTTAGATAAGATAAAACAGAAAGTAAAAAAAAAAATACAGAGCAGATGAAAGTTTTAAAGAAAAAAAAGTACTTTATCTACTCCCCAGCTGAGTTTTTTATGTGAAGATTAATAAAAACGAATGACATCATAGAAATCAAACAGTAGTTAAAGACAATCTACCAATGCTTGCTCAAAAAGAAGAGGACAATCTACCACGCAGGAGTTCTTGAGTGTTCATGTCTTGGGTGATGCCTCTGTGGTAATGTTTCTAGACGTTGTTACTTGTTTGTGGCACTACAAATTCACCGAAAGAGAAGAAGAAATTTCTGGATAGCTTGGGGGTTGGGGGTTGGAAGGTAACGCATAATAGAACATTGAAATTAATGCCTTATTCCCTCTATAGCAACTTTTGTGAACAACAAAAATATAACGCATAATATAACTCATATCTTGTAGCTGTGTAACACTTTCGATAAATTTATCCTAAGACAAATTCTAGGGTAATTAACGGCACTTTCTGATGGCTCAATTGGCACCCATCACTCAGCTATAGTACAAGTTCATATATTATGGACGAAATATCAAGGTAAAAAGAAAGGAATTACGAAACCAGAAGTAATCTTCAACCATTCCCTTGAGGTCTTTGCAAGCAATCTCCAGCCCAATATGACAAGTTGCCACTGTCTTTCACGGGACGTTTTGTGGAAAGGATCAGAAATAAATTTAAGTCATATCTTCTCATCTTCCACGAGGATTTACTAACTGGGAGAATACAGCACTTGTGGCAGCATCTTCTGCATCATCATCTGTGCCAGAGTTCCCTCCATCAATCATACTCACGCTGTTATCAAATGGTTCAAGAGGAGTCAATGGGATTCCTGGAATGTGGTTTGTGCTATTATCGTCAGGTTCCATGAGCGCAGATGATGTCTCCTCAAGCTGCAGTGCATATTCAAGATTCCACAAGACATCTCCCATTGATGGCCTGTCAACCCCATGCTCGTTCAGGCACTTCTCAGCTGCCTCCCCAAACTTCTTAAGAGAAGCAGGATTTACCTTCCCTACCAGATTTGGGTCCATGACTTGATCCAGCATGCCCTTCTTTTGCCAGCTCATCGCCCATTCTGCTATATTGACTTGCTCCCTAGGAAGAACAGGGTTTAAAGCTGGTCTTGTGCAGAGAACTTCCATTAAGACTACTCCAAATGAATACACATCTGATTTCTCCGTAAGCTGTTGTCTTCTGAAGTACTCAGGGTCAAGGTAACCAAAACTACCTTTAACAGCTGTACTCACATGGGTCTGATCCAGCGCGGGACCGGTTTTTGAGAGGCCAAAATCAGCAACTTTGGCTACAAAGTTCTCATCCAAGAGAATATTGGTAGTCTTCACATCCCGGTGAATTATGCTTTGAGCTGCACCGGTGTGTAAATAATGGAGCCCCCTTGCAGCACCTATGCAAATTTCAAGTCGTTGCTTCCATGATAGAGGTGGTAGATCAGTTCCATACAAATGGCTCCTGAGGGGTCCATTAGCCATGTATTCATACACAAGAATCATTTCTGACCTTTCATCACAGTAGCCGATAAGAGACACCAGGTGGCGGTGGCGGAGCTTGGATAACATCTCAATCTCAGTTCGGAATTCAGCAATACCCTGTTCAGATCTGGGGTTCCCTCTTTTAACAGCCACTTTTGTCCCATCCTCTAGGGTTCCCTTGTAAACCCTGCCAAAACCACCTACCCCAAGAAGTAGACTTTCGTCAAACTTGTTTGTTGCATCCAGGATTTCTTGGAACATGAATATTCGGCCAAGATTGGAGGAAGCCAGCGAAATGCAACTAGCTGTTCCACTCTTTTGGGAAGCTGTGGACATTTTCGTCATTGTCTGAGAATTTCCATATAGGGGCAAGGGCAGCCATGGATGCCCTTGCTGAGTAGTAGTAGTCTTTGACTTGCGGACTGCCAAGTAGCAATAACACAGACCAATAAGTACAATGGCAGCTGCAGCTCCAACAATAGAACCAACAATTATTCTTAGCTTGCTCTTCGTTGTGGGCGAATTAGGAAGGAGACTCTGAACAGAAAAAACCCCAGCCAAGCTCCCAACGTTATTGCTGATCTTCCAAATCTCCAACCCATTCATAAGTGCAGTATCGGCATCAGCCATTGTATCCGGACCAACACTAACAGTCAAAGTCTCTGAATTGACTGAAGAGTTGGAAACAAAGTCTTGATAGTAAGGCACGCCCAAGTCACCAGTGATGGATGATATATCAAGACTACGAAGAGCCATATCATCATTTATGAAGAGATTGAAAACTAGACTGTTAAGAGACTTGCTAATAATATCACAGAAATGTACCCGAACCAAATACATGAACTTTGGATCAACAGAGAAGACCCAAGTTATGTTGAAATTCATGTTGGCTACATTTGCATCTTCCATAGTTTCAGCTGTGGCATAAACCAGATTAGGTGCTGTTTCGGGGGTGACTGCTGCCGGATATCTAATATTTGCAGGACTGACTGACACATTCACAGCAGAACTGTTCACATGGAGGTACTTCACGTCATTCTCCCAAGTTCTTCCCAGGGTATCATTTTGAGCTGTGAGCAAAGGGCCCCCCATATTTAGCCGGTAAACAGTTTCAATGGCAAGCTCAGAGAGACCACTAAAAGGAGCAGATGGATTTAAAGCCAATGCTTGCTCAGGGAGCACCTCATCTGGGATAGAGACCACTTCAATTGCATTAATAAACGCAACTGAATCATTGGAAGGAATGAAAGTGAGAGTTAAGGTATCTGAAGTCACATTGATTGCGTACTCCTTGAACATATAAGAACCATTATAGTTCTTGAACGTGAAGTTGTTCAGGAGCACAAAATAATCAGTGAGTACAGACATTGAGGCAGAGTTCAAGTTTTGGCCTGACTTTGGAAGAGGGTAAAAATAGAGCCGAACCCAATGCCGGCCTTTTTGCTGGATTTCAAATTTATAAGAAGCAATAACTGAGAAAATACGAGCAGATTGGTAGATGGGAGATGGAACGCTGGAATTGGAACTGGCAACACTAGAATTGCCACATTTTAGGACAAGCGAAGAATGCTCTGAATCAGGAACAAAAGTTCGATATTGGAATGAGACATTTTTTGAAGAACCACAAGCAATTAAGTAGTTGTCAACAGGAGTGAATGAGGCACATGATCCATGACCCATAAACAGAATCACGGCCAGAGCCAAAGGTACCAACTCCATTGCTTTCATCTTCGCCGTGACTGAGATCTGAGATCCTAATCGCCCGCCCGATGAAGCAAAAGGATGCCTAATTCCCAGTTTAGCACAAAACAACTGCTACAATCGAGTTCAAAACTAACAAGACAACCAAGCCCCCAATCCAATAAGGTCCAAGATCTGAGAAAACCCGAGTTTTAAAGGTCCCAAGTATACTACAACCAATGCTTACAGTCAAACGCTAAAACCCAGTTCCCCAACTGCTTATGCCCCCAACGCCCCAACTTCACCAAGCAAATATCTAACAGCTCAATGTATAACCAAGGGACCCCGTATTTTAGAAGGAACAGACGAAGTACTGTAATATCAACGGTGCAAAACGATACAAGAGTACAAACTCTGCTCAAACATACACCGACTCTAGCATACTAGAAGCTCTCTGAAATAAACAAAGTTAGACTGTTACCTCATTCAGAGATCAGAATGCACACAATCTGACAAAGAATGAAATGGGTCTGAAGCAAAGAGTTAACCCCAGCTGAGGTTGCATGAATTCCACCCATGAGAAAACCCATCAACTGGAGCTTTTTAGTGCAGCTACTACCACCTTTTCCAGGCTGTAGATTAGGCTGTCCTTTGTGGAAAGAAGAGGACCCACGAGAAGACGAAGAAAATTGATATGAAACTTCAGAACTCGTAAAAACCCAGCTGTTTTTCTGAAGGATATTACAGTTTTATTCTGATATCCAGAATCTCAGGAAAAATTGGAATATTGTAACGGAAATCTCCATGAAAGCGCTGCTACTGTGCTTTATTACTCTTTAAGAGTTTTGTTCAAGGCCTGAAAATAGGTTGGGGAATTTTATTCCTTTTTATTTTTCAATTCTAATAATTAGGTAAAAAGATTTTGTATATATATATATATATATATATATATATATATTGGACAAGAGGTTGCTGCAATGGGACCAACGATTACTGGGACCCGCTTCTACGCGGTTTTGAGGAGCAGTGGAGGCGGAGTTAACGGCGCTATTTGACGGAGTTGATTGAGTACAGCTGCTGTCCGGTACTCCTACCGCCCTTGTTTTTTTTTTCTACGTCTACCGCCCTTGTTTGACGGCTATCTTTTTTGGCCAAGGAATAATAAAAGAGTATAAAAAGTATATTTTAAAGTGGAGAAGATCCTTTTACAAGAATTTTTCAACGGCGTTAGGTGACAGCGTCCCTATAATAGATGACACCTAATGGAAACGGTTACCAGAGGAACGTTGCAATTGACGACGACATCTCCTTCAATGTGATACATATAATAATATGATAATTTCCTTTACATTTTAAGAATTTTTTAAATTCTAAAAATAATTACAGTAAGTATCCAATAAAATTAATATTACTTAAAAATTCTAAAATACAAAAAAATCCTCCCAATACAATCTACCCGAACATCACCATTTTCTATATCCGCCGCATTCGAGCACATGGCCACGAGCACTAAGGTCCCTGTCAGTTTCTATTTTAACGTTATGAATCTTTTTTTTAATAAATATTTTAACGTTTTGAATCATTTTCTAAACTGTCCGGCGAAAGCTTTGTGTTTTTTTATTTTCTTTTTTTTTCTTAAAATATATATGAGCTGGAATTGGATATTTGTAGTCAATCACACACGCTTGGGCACATGCAAGAGACCGGGATATTCACGGCAACATTGAGGTGGATTTTGACTTTTATACCCCCATTTTGCAAGGGAAAGTACTACTTCACTTTAACAGCCAAAATTTAGATATCAAAACAAACCTCACATGTCATGTATATTTTCCCCTTACCAAATCAGACTCCAGATTTTGATACTACTCCTATCATCAAAATGTTAGAGCAGTCATTTTGACACGGGATTTGTCGAAACTCATCTGATAGAACAAGTGATATTGTAAATTAATAAAATAAGGAGTTATTTTCTTTGCTGTCAAAAGTTGGACACGGGCACCGCCTTTCACGGATTGAAGAAGAAGGGCAGGTTCGTCAATGCGCGAAGGTGGGTCTTGTCCACGAGAACTGGCAATTTTCTCGTATTTTCTTTTCTGTGGCGGGGGAAGCAACCGATAGGACCGAAATTAAAGCGGGTCGAAAGGGACACCACGTCGGTACTTATGGCTGCACCACTGTCATGCAATTGCACGCCACGTGGGTGCCGTCATCTTCCTGCATTTAGGTGTCTTTTTTGTTTTTTTGGTCTTCTACGACATTCTGAGGTTGTGTTTGTGTTGTAAAATGTTGGGTACGGGAATATGTGTTGGTATTGGGTTTAGTGAAAAGGTGAAGAGAGAGGTAATTTTTTTATAATTTTTGTAATTTTTTATATTTTTTTATGGGAGAGAGAGAGATTATATTGGAGTATTTTATTAGGAGAGAGATAAAATGTTGGAGATAATTTGGTTTGCAAACACAGCCTGAGTTGGCTTGAACTTTCTGTTCGTTTGTTTTCACAACTGGGTTCCAGTGTGTTTCGGCTTAATCAATATGCACACGTCACCCATTTACTTAAGAAGCTTGTAGATATACCCAAAAGGCCAAACAAAGACAATTTGTTTTCTTAATCCAGCAGTCTCAGTAGTAGACTTTTTCCATATTGAATTGTATGGCTGTCTTTATTTTTATTTTTATTTTTCAAAAGTAAATTATTTAGATGACCTTTTTAAGGTGGTAAGTTATTAGAAGGTACAAGGTAATCAAATTTATGATTTAAGAAATACCCGTACATCTACGGTGCTGTTTGTTAGCCATTCTAAAATTTTGACCTAATAAAATAATTATAAAATATTATATCTTTCCATCAAATTAATACTTTTATTATAAAAAATATAAAAAATAATTTAAATAATTTATTATTTATTAATTTAATACCTCAAAATTTTAACAAGTTTTTAAATTTTTACAGTTAATAATCAGCCCAACACTTCAATTCTTTGTCGCCTTTTATTGGTATTTTATAAACTACTGCCTCGATCCATCAGTCCATTTTGTGCAAGTTCGGAATTGCTGTGGGAAATCAGGCCCATCAAGAAAGTTGGGCAAAGGCCTATATTTGTTCCCGTGCAGACACACTTTTAGTGGAGTTCGTACTCTTTTTCTTTAAGCTTTAGGCTGCATTCTTCTTGGGAGGAGATAAACAGGCCGCTAATGGACACAAATCAAAATGACAACTATTAAAATTTTAAATTATTAAATTTGATAAAAAAAAAAATAATTTTTAATATTTATTATAATAAAAAGTAATAATAGGATTGAGATAGATTATATTATAATTTTTAATTGTGTTAAAATTTTAAAAAGTGTAAAATTTATCCCCTCAAAGCCAACCTAAACGAACTAGAGTTTGGAGCCCGTGGATTAAGGTCAGCACATACGTGTTAAGAAATGGACCTCGCTTATGAGCTTCAAAGGGAGATATTTTGGCTATATTTGTTCGAGTTTGAAAATTTTATTGAAGATTGGAAATTTTATTTAAAGGTATGTCTGATTAAAAACGGTTTTGAAAGAAAAAAACCAATAAGCTACCCGGCGGCGAGTGGCAAGGAAAAAAATATTTTGAACTACTTGCGAGCGGCTAATGCCTAATAACCGTGTCTCAAGCTGGAGCCAATCCAAAGAGGTGCAGAAAGTCATTTAATGGAAACCATCTACCTCTGTCGTTCCACACTATGCCTGCGTATAGACAGTGGCGGAGCTAGGAACAATTTTAATGGAAGGCAAACTCTTAAGGAAAAATAATAATAAAAAATTTGTTTATTATGTAATGCAAAAAAATGTTTTAAGAGTATAAATATAAAAAATTAAGGACTAAAAACACTACAAATATTGAAATACACGTATCGTACTATTTCCTGATATTGAGAGATGACATTAAAAATTAAATTCTTCTTGTTCAAGACACCAATGAAGCACTAACTAATCACACAAACAAAGTATTTATATATATATATATTCTTAGAAAAAACAAAACACAAATAAAATAAAGAATTTCAAAATCATTTTCAGCACTATAACTCTTCAATTCCATAAATGAAGTACTTACTTTTGCTGTCATAAAGGATGTGACATATGCTCAATAAGTCCGGCTGAATTTGTTGGGATCTACAAAAAGAAAATATAACACATAAATGAGAAAAATAAACAATTATTGTGTTTCTATTATTCTTGAAAAAAACAAGAGCAAAACAAAGCATATTGGAAAAAAAAACCAAAGGATCCAAAATTCAAAAAGAATCCAAATGTTCCAAGGGCATAGAGCTACTTCTCACCCTTGTTATAGTCGTCTTTTAGTGTGACAGTACTATTGAACACGAGCTTATCATGAGTGAAATCTCTATCAATCACAAAATAACCTGAAATTGCAATGAGAAAATACATACTTGGTAAATGATAATAGAAAAAGAATTTGAACAAAAAACTCAATTTTAACATCCAAATAACTATTATACTCCCATTACAAAATGAGAAAACAGAAAAATCGTAGTTCAAAGTGTCCATTAACTGGCTAAATTTTTTAAGAAATATATATATATATATATATATATAACATAATCCAAACATCACAAATTACAATGGAAAATAAGTTTCACATTTAGAGAAAGATAATTAAAAACAAGTCAATCTCATGGGCTATGAAAAATCAGATATAAACAAACAAAAGAGAGATGAAAATGAGTCTTACCTCAACTTTGGATTTTCATAACTTACGGAGAAGTCAGACATGTAAAATTAGATGATGATAGTGGCAATAAAATGATATAACCAATGATTCTCTAGCAAGTAAAGATGGACATGCAACACGCTATTATCACTTATCCAACAAGAGAACACCACCCCCTTTCTCAGCATTTGCAATATCCAAATCTCCAACCAAGACCAACATAAAAGGCAATAGAACAAAAAGAAAAGCAGCACTCGAATGGCGAAAACACCTATTTCAATGATTACAACAAATATTAAGTATCAGGACTCAGAAGAAGTATATGAAATATTTGTCGCAAAATCTACGACAACGTTGGCAAGTTAACGTAGGATTTCAAGTTTTGACACAAATAAATATCTCTCTGCTTATTCTTTTAATTTGATTTTCAAGACCCTTATTAGCGTGGAACGGAGTCTATAACATGGAGCAAGTCAAAATTAATTTCACTGAAATGAGAAAAGATTCAATTAAAAAGCCATAAATCCTAATCACAAATCACATACTCATACCTGGAGGCTGGACGAGCAAAGAGCACCAGAGAACGCGGTGACCGATGCCGTTTCACCTTCTGTTAATTTAAAATAAAAATAAAAATGGGTTGGGCTGGGTTGCTTGGGCCTTAAGGGGGCGGGCTGAGTCACCTAGGCAGGCAAGGGGGCGGGCTTAATTTTTAGTGGGCCAAGAGGGCAGGCTTAGTAAAAAAATAAAAAATAAAAAGATTACATGAAAAAAAACTTTTGTGGGAGCCAACCGGGGTGGTGGCCCCTGTTCGCCCCCCCTTCCCTCGGCCTGTGCGTATAGATCACATTAATTAATTAGCTGGCTGCGTTTCATTAAAAATAGGCTTAAATACACCCCATGCCCCTGGGGTATGCGGAAAGAGCAAATATGTCCCTGAGGTAAACAAAGTCATTTTCATACCCCTGAGGTATACTTTCAGGAGCAAATATGCCCCTCCGTTATGTGCCGTTTGAAACCCTAACGGTAAATGCTGACGTGTCAAAATTTGACACGTCAGCACCAATCACAACTCGACACCTGACATTTTCGAAATTTAAAAAAAAAACAAAACAGAACTGGGGGAGAACCCCCGAGCGGCGAAGGGAGCTGGGCTTCCTTCGCCGCCGCGAGGGGTGGCCGGCAGGGGCCACCCCGGCGAAGGGGGAGCCCAGATCTGGGCTCCCCCGTCGCGCGAGCGGCGCGCCACCCTTGAGCAGGGGATATTTGCTCCTGAAAGTTTACCTCAGCGTCATATTTGCTCTTTCCGCATACTCCAAGGGCATGGGGTGCATTTAAGCCTTAAAAATAATAATAATAATAATAATAATAAATAATTAGCTGGCTGCATGGTGGTGTTTGATTATTAAAATTTTGGGTTGTACTTAAAAGTTTTGGAGTGTTAGAGTTGGTAGAAAAATAAAAAGATAATTTAAATAAATTTTAAATATTTATTTAAAGTGAAAAGTAATGATTTGATAGGAAGAAAAAAAAATTGTGTAGTTATTTTATTAAAGCCAAAATTGTTCACAATTTTTGCTTTCATACATCTAAAGATACGACTAATGTACCACTGGGTCGAGGCTCTGCTAAAGCCAAATGAGCTACTAACTACTAATTAAGGTTGCATTTGGATTTAACTTTTGGCCTGCGAATGCAAATTTCAGTCGTATTTGCCTCCAGAAAAAAAAAATTCCTAGTACCTGTAAACACAGGAATTCAGAACCAACAAGCCTGCGAATCTGGGATAGTCCCTTTCTTTTCGTGTAGTTTAGATTTGCTGTATTTTTGCACTTGGTTCCAACTTCTTTGTCATAAAATGAATTATGTACCCACAACCAGATCTATGAAAAATTGGTGTAGATTTGCTCTTCTTTCTCTTTCTCAAACGATGCAACTTATAAGAATTGGTATATTCGTTCCGGAATTCTGTAGCACCTTATAGTTCCTCTGGCTCTTTTATGTTTTGGACCACTTCATGTGGATGATGCACGTTTAGTGACCTGCCCGAGTCTTTCAGAACGAAAACGGTTCATCTTTCCTTGCGTCGTGCATCGTCCTTCGGCTTGTCCCAACAAAACGAGACCGAAGCACGTAATTTGACTGAAAGATCTCACATGGAACAGTTGGAACAACGCAATATGAATGAAGTTAAGTCAACTTTTTTAGTAGCAGATAAAACTTCGACCAATATATAATAAGATCTTCGATCGAATGCGCAACCATAGTTGTAGAGATGGAAGGAAGGAAGAACATGAGCAAAAGAGTACCACAACTGTTTCCTTGCCTTTTTACCATGGTTTTCTTTTCCTTTTTCGTTTGCTCTAAAAACCCAATTCAGAATATCTCAAAGAACAAAATTTCCAAAACAACACGGCCGACACAAAAAAAAAGGAACTCGGTATAGACCATCATCTTCTTTATGTCCCTTACGTCCTTCTTCTCCTTGTTTTCCTTTTTCCAATTAATTACAACCATGCATATACAGCTCAACAAACGACACCAGGAAGGAAGAGAAGAGGAGGAGGAGGAGGAGAGGAAGTGGGGTTTAGCTAGTTTCTTCCTAAAAATTTCGAGTTGAAACTTGATCTTCACCTGACAAATGATCTTCAAATAATTAATATATTGGCTATACACATCTAGACTCTCCACAAGGACTCTCCAATATATATACTCACTCACCATGGAAAAAGAAAACGAAAAGGCCAGCAAAGTACAACGCCCAATCACCCAAGCTCCAAATCTCATATAAAAGCAAAACTGCCATTAAAGGGTCAAGTTACATATAAGTCTAGCTAATTAGTTTCATCTGTAGGATTTAAGAACAGCTCCACAGAATGTGCATATAATGGCCTTCCAATATTTCCGATAAAATGGAACATAACAAAACCGTGTTGCCGTTGTCATGTAGCCCACGCTCGCCCCAGCGCCGCACCGCGAGCACGTCCCGGCCACCGGCTTGCTGCTCCTCACCTTCCTCTTCTGATCCACCAAGAAACAAAAGCAAACCATCGAACTCCCAGAGATATCAGACACAGCTATCAGAGGAGCACCTGAAACTTCTTCAAGTAAGCTTGTAATTAGGACCAATATTACTAGTGCCCTGATACGTATGCGTCTGTCTTATACTGACATGTGAATATGGTCAAGGTCGAGCTGTTAATATGTCACCCATCACAGCATTTGAGCGTTGGATGGAAGACAAGTGTGGTGGGGGCGGTAGAACGGGTCTAGAACGAGAAGCTCGATATAATTTTGTTCATGTCATTATAGAGGGAAACCTACTTGGTGGTCACGACGATAGTGTGGTTGGCCGCCACGCGTTGGTCGTGTAAATGAGGTAGATATGGTTCGCTGGGTAAGAGTAAAAGGCTCAGCTGAAGTTTGTACTTTATGTTTATGAAGTCTCACAGTTTATTGTCCTGTCAAGCACATATAATAATTTTCTCAGTAAATGTACGGAGAGGATGTTTAATTGTGAGACAGCTTCCTTTGTCTTTTTTTTTTTTATATAAGCAGACAGCTTCCTTTTTCATTTGCTTTGTTTTTTTTCTTCCACTCCTACAAATGAATTCTCTTTTTTTTCCTTGCCAAATTTCTAGGAAATGGGCCACCATTTTTGAGCTTATTTTTCTCCCGAGCTAGAACAATCAAACAACTTTGCATGAAAATAATTATGTTTGTTAGGAAACACAGCTTGCTTTCGTAATATTGTTCAATCGGGTTATTAATTATTAGCCAAATTAAGCCTGACAAAACTTTTAACTTTGGCACAACTTCAGGTAGATTGAAGAAATTAAGGAAACCATTTACGATTCGTTTATATTGTAGCTTCGAGCCTTCGATTGCGAGGGACGCGGGGACTATTTGGAAGCCGCTAGCTAGTGCCTAGTGGGATGCGTGATTGTGGACCATATATATTCAGAATAACTAAATTCTCATCAGCTGAGAGACCCACATGTGGCCAACATAGGAATATAGTACTCTGATTTACAGCGAGTAAACAACTAAACATGGCTCACAGACATAAGAAATAAACGACGGCATACCAGAAAGTTGTAATGATTGTGACCCTTTCGTATAGTAATAAGTAATGCCACCTCAACTGTCGTCCAATCAGACAGCGAAAAGCGGAGGGGCCAATAAATGTAGAAAAATTAGGTTTACAAGTTCCACTTGAACTCTTCTGCGACTGGAGAAGATAGATATGTGTTCCCATCATATCCAAATTAATCTAAAATCCTATTCAGGGTTTTGAACTAACCCGCTCTTGTTAATTTGACGTACAACTGCTGATAGAGCGTAATTTATCCAGTATAAGGACCGTTGTCACAGTTCAAAGCTGTAGATCAGCTGTAAAGCACCAAGTTCTCACAGATATTGAACCCTCTTACAGTAAGACTGGTTCTGGTTCACACAAGCAAGCAACCATTTTTCGGAAGTGATTTGATTGAACCAAACCAACGCAGGCAAAGTATATATGAGAGAATGAGAGCTTTTCTTCGGCTAAACAATATAGAAAATATCGATCCGTTGAAATCTATCAGAAACGATCGAGAAACAGAAGCACTGTCATGATTTTACAGTATTTACTGCAGTTTCATCTGGTCCCATTCAGCGACAGCCTTCTTGAAGGTGACTAAGACATAAGCGCTGTCTTATAAAACGTTAGATTTGTCATAGGAAAAAATCTGGATACAATCCATCTTGTCGAAATAGAATGAATGAATGGCACAAGGACCTTTTGGGTCTCGATTGTCCGATATTGACCCTATATATTGTTGTGGTTCAAACTTTCAATGAGTTTGCTCACATCAGCTTGCGGGTAGGAATTCCTCAACAGAAAAGATATTTGAGCCATAATTGAAGAGAGAAAATAAGAAAAAATTGAGACAGATTTAGAAAACCCTAGACTTAGGCAAAGACTACTTTGCTCCTACATCTCTAAACCTATTAAATTTCAAATGGGATATTTAGCCATGTTTATCTAACACAATCTTTCTCTTTTCTCTTCTTTTTTTTTCGCACAAAACATGTTTGCAAAACCTGATTAAGTAGCGGATGAAGGGATTCCTACACCAGCTTGCACAAAATGCTTGCCAGAAACTTACTTATTTTTCCCCCTCTAATTGAGATTTTGAAATGGCAAGTTTAGATGTACTATATGGGTAAGCTTCCACCCTACAATCCTCTTCCAAGCAAAATGGAGAGGCATTACCTTTTAGTTGTGAATGTTGTTTTGTCCACAACATGGATGTGAAGCAACTTAATTACCCGAATTGCTTCCAAGAATAGAGGAAGTATGCACTACACAAATAAATTCGCCTTCATTTCATGCTTTTATGACATCGAAAATCTGGCGGGCCAAAGTTCATCAGCTATTAGAAAATAAAATTAAGCTAGTGGTCCATCTCTTTGCCTTCTTAACCGTCCAGCCTAGCCCAACACCCTCCCTTAAAGGCTAAAGCCCAAAGGTGTAAACTTTATGACAGCTAGTCACTGATGGCATGTGATGGACCCTTGCGCAACTGGTATTATGGAGGTGGCAAGTATTATCGGCTGAAAAATAAAGCAGCCGTCGTTGACAGAAACCCATGTGGCATTCTGTTACGTTCTAAAAAATGCAGGGTGCACCCAGCTTTTTATTCGTTTTCCTTAGTTTTCCCTCGAACCAAACACTCCCCAGATAACGCCAAACAATCGTATTTAACTCTGAAAGACTCCTTTGTAGGGACATCCTTCTTCTGTGACTGAAAAATATGGTTTTGTCTTATAAAAAGTTTAAGTATTGTAGGAAAAACTGGGTACAATCCATGACCTTTTCGACACACAATGGCTTGGGTGGCTCATATATGGACTTATTGGGTTTTGAATTTCACCCGATGTCGACATAGGCGCTTTTTGTTATTACAAATGATTGCGGTTCACAAAATAAAAGACCCCCTAAATGTCACACTCATTTCTGACATTAGGCGGCCCATAATCTGGTTGGCCACAATACTATCGACTTTCGGACGAAGCTATTAACCAACCAGCCTAGCCCTACATCCTCTATCAAAGCCTAAAGGGTTAATTTTTTGACAGCCATTCACTGTTGGCATCTGATGGAGCCATCCGACTGTACTGCGGAGATGGCAAGTATATTTATCGGCTCAAGAAGAAAGCTACGTCCTTCCTTGACAAAAATTGCAGGTTGCACAGAACTTTTTACACATTCTCCTAGGCATGTTCGTTTTCACCATTTTTTCAGGATTTTAAATATATTCACAATTCAACCATTGAACATATTCAGAATTCAAACACAAAAACCAATACATTTTACACAATCTCCAACAACTTTTTAATTTTTTATTCAACATAAATTTTCTCTCTCTATATTTTTTCACATATCTCCAATACTTTTTTATTAAACAATTACATCAAATCATTTTTCTCTCCACTTTACACAAACACCAATAAAACACTATTCAACATAAAAATTCACAAATTCTCTAAAATCCTACATTTTTTCTCAAAACGAACATCACCCTAATTTTCTCTGGAACCCATCACTCCCCAATTTAATTCTGAGAATATTAAATAGAAAATTAAAACAAGGGCAAAATTATCAAATAACTGATCTACAAAGTACTGCATTGTCATTGTTTTGAAGATGGAAGTAGACTGTAAAAGGAAGTCTAGAGAAGTGACCTTTCATCCACAGCTAGATATATCGCGACTCTTGAAAATAACTTTCCATATGCATATCAATTGACCCTTTTTTTCATTTTTTTTAATATCCGCAGCATTGTACTATTTTTTCTAGTCGCACAAAAGTTAATGCTATCCAATCATGAAGTACTGATTTTGTTACATTTTTCTCCTTAACTACGTATTATTTACACTATTCATCACGCAACTTAAATTTTTTGATTCAATTAAATGAAGATTTTAACCTTTAACCTTTTTTATTTACCATTACATTTTGCATGCTAGTAATATAGTCATTTCATTGAATTGTAATCAGAGGCGGAACCAGCCAGGGCGGCCGCCCCCATCGTCGGAAAACCTGTAAAGAGTTTTTATTTTTTATATATGCGCTGCCCCTTAGAATTTAGGTCCACTCTTTGTTGACCCAGCCTCCGTGCTCCGTCCCTCTCCCCTCCTCCTCGTCACATTGTAAAACTAAACTAGTCGAGCCTTCAAATGAGATGAACTTCGTGAACCGGAAATAGTTAAGCCGCTAAGAGAGAGAGAAAAAAAAAACAGAAGAACGCAGGACGAGAACAGAGGATCGAACCAAAATGGGTTGTATAAATTTACACCACAAGCTCGAACTCAGACCCAAAATGTAAAAGGCTTTTTCTGTGTGTTTTTTTGTCGTTTCACTTTCTGAGCTTCTTTCTTCAGTTCGGCGACAATTGAGGGAGAGGACGGATAGAGGATTATAGCTTTCACAGAACGAAATTCGCGGAATAAACGGAGAGAGACCACCACTTTTGCGGTGGACGTTTGTTTTTCAAGAAAAATAAGGGAATATTTTAAACGTTAAGTGTTTGTTCTCTATACGCAACCCACCATACAGTATTTCTAATGTTTTCCAATGGGGATGCTGCGTGTGGCGCGTGCAATAATTTTCTTCCCGATTTGAAAATTCTCCCTGTGGGATTAGGAGGTTTGTGGGTTTTTGTTGGGTGGGTGTATTTGCCCTAGGAGGGCCAGCCCACCCCCTAGGTCTAACTAATTTCTTAAACCCAACCCCTTTTTTTTAGGTCTCCATTGCAGACATGCATATTTTCTTTGTACCAGCAGATTTTTTCAGAGTGAATTTTCTAGCATTATCTAAACAACATCAAATTCTCAAGTACAGTGTCTCGCAGCCCGCATGAATTGAAAATGTAAGTTACACCCACCAAAAAGTAAATCAATGATAAGAGAAAAATACATTAGAGAAAAACTACAATTGGCTCCCAAAGAGCAAAAATATCCCCCTATGCATAGTATAGGATAAAAGCTCTTCTATGTTATACAGCAATAGAAAAAAAACTGTTGAAAAACAAAAATAAAGATTTTTTGGAACTGAAAAAACTCTGGAAACAAATAGAAAGTTGATTAAAGGTTTGCATGCAGATTCGTATGATTCAATTGACACCTCTTAGTCTCAGTAAATAGTATGATATGTTTATTTCAATATTTTTAATACTTTTAGTACTTAATTTTCGATATTTTAACTTTAAAACACTTTTTGTATTAGGTAGGAAAAAATTTTGAGATGTTATTTTACCTTAGAAATTTGCTCCCCTTTAACTTGAATTCTGGTTCCGCCACTGATTGTATTGTCGTTTTCCATCCAAATGTCGCGAATCAATAATTTGTAGATAATGTGTCAATACCTCAATAGTTGGTAGGCAAAAAATGCATTTTTTCTGAAGTAAAATTTTTTCTTTCAAGGTAATGTTGTAACAAAACATTTTACTTCTTTTAACAGTCCAATCTATGTATATGAATCGATAGATTTGTCTCAATTCCAGGCTCACATTTCTTATTCGGATCAAATTTATGGTATATATCACATGTTCACGAAGATCAACACTTGTTCTGTTTTCCATGCATAGACAGGAGCTTGAGTTAATTAATATTTGCATAGATTGTGTTGTACTCATCAATGACGTTCTAGGGTAGTGATTTGCGTTAAATGTATTTATTGGATGACGGGTTTAATTATCCTATTTTTTGAGCAGATCCAGATCTTGTCATAGCTGTGACAATTGGATCATCGATCCCTCCTATTTTGTTTAATTATTTGAAATAATCACTCTTACAGATATGCTCGAGTACTCCTATTTGTAGAACTCGAACGTTAACCTCTGATTGGTTTTAGACTCGTGACCCCAGCAACGACATATATATTACTTAATTAATTAAATATCTCACTTTGTAAAACTCATTCATTTTCACGACTCTCTGGCGGCTAGGGGTTAATTATTATTGTAACCCATAAGTATTCTGCTAAACAAATAGTTGGCAAGTGGGGTGCGAATTAATCTCTGTTTTGCAGAGCCAATCATAGAGTTCCAAGTCCTCAACGTGAAGGATATTTTTCGAGGCGATTAACAAACTAAGTACTCATATATACACAATCATCCATGGATTTTATTATATACCATCTTCTATATAATGCTTATAGTTATCAAATTTTTGAAATAATATTGTCTGGCCTTAAAAATATTGAAGATTCTTTATAACGCTTCAAGAAAATTTGCATTTTTGTTTAAAAATAAAGAACTAAAATCTTATGCAAGCCTAGCTCTAGACTGCTCACTGCAGGCATTAGAGGTCAATTATGTCGGTAATTAATCGAAATCTTGCTGGTTAATCATGTGTTAGGTAGCTCTAAGAATCAAGCACACATTATTACATTCCACCAATTGGTTTTGACAATTGGCTGTGTCCAAGTGTCGACAATGCTCACTAGGATCCTCGTCATCAAGATATCTAGTTTAAGGAACGTACTGCAACTTATATTTGTTGATTTCTGTAGTACCGAATCGTCAACCATATCGATGGTGCCATCAAGAAAAACAGCAAAGAAATTGAATTGTCAAAACTAAAAGGTCGTCCTTTAGGACGGCTGATAGAGATGTGCTCCTAATTAATGAGATACTATAATATATATTAGAAAGGCATAAAAAGTTGTTCTATTTTCTCCCTTAAATTCTGGCCGTTTGCACTATATGATATTGCATGCTTCGTGGTCGATCAATTCTTAATTATTGCAGTACGTACTAATCCATGAAGCAATATTTGTTAGAATTATAGTTTAAACTATATATAATATTAATTATGATACCTAAAGATTAGGTTAGGTTGGACTGGCCTAAGGCTTTTTGGTCAATTTCTAGCCGTCCGGTAATTAAGCCAAAATATATAGAAGTGGTGGAAGATCTAATCTTATAGAGGTTTAAGATTGGAGTCAATGCCGGCCCGTGTTGAGGGCCGTACGTTTGTCTTCGGATTAATATCGAAGGAGACATTGGAAGTCTTGTGCTCCACAAGAAAGGCTTTTTTTTAAGCTGGCAGACTACTACGCGTTGCCCTCTCCATCATGTACGTAGCTATAGAATTGAGTTCAGACAAAGGTTTCAACGCTATATAATAAGTTGATCAAGTTAACATAATATTTCTATATTACTCCCCATGGAAGCAATATTCCTATATTGATCATGGTTAATTATTCAATCAATAAGAAAGCAAATAAATAAATTGCTAAAGTCAGTCCGTGTGGTTCCTATAATTAATGTCAACAGATATAGATCCACCGACAGTAGTACTGTGCATGCATGGTGATCTCCTCTAAAATCACAAACAGATTAAAAACTCAAAATCCAACAGTTGAGATATCCTTACGTTTATATATAGGAAGTTGTGTGGTTTTCTGCTGACAAGGGAGTTAATGTAAGATATCCTTACGTAGGATATTCAAAATCCAGTTTGGATACTTATAATGTAAGTCGTTAATAAGGAGAGTCCTTTATTCTTCCCTTTTAATTTTTTTTTTCTAGGCATGTAGGAAAAGGGAAAATAACAACACTCCCTTTTAAAATACTTGTAAAGGTTATTTGGTTTTCCTCTCTGTCTTTGCCTTTTTCTGCTTAAGCTAGCCCATTCAATACGTGCTGTTTTTGTTTAGTTGGGAAATTTATGGTCCCTCACCAACCCATACATTATCATGACCTCTTATTGCACTAACGATTGCTAAAAAAAAACCTAAAAGTAAGACTCAGGCTACCTACGCATGCCTATCCCAACTTGCATCGATAGGAATTATGGATAAAATCTTTTTCCGGTTGCTTCCCGAGTTCTTCAAACATTCGAGTATCAAGTTTGCATTCGGCAAGGTAAAAGCCAGGTTTAGAGGGTGGGAATTAAGAAGTCCAAATGGGTTAACTTGAATGTTACACATATTTCTACCCGTTACCCTTACTTATCTCCCAAAAAGACTGTCAACTCGTAATCTCACATAGATGTGTCTAATCTTATGATGATTACTGCTAGGAAGTTAAAGCACTACAGTGATACGTAACGAAGTTTAGCCCATCCGGGTAACTTAAGTGGTAGCAAGAGGTTCCTAAAAGTATAAATTACGTGTACATTCAGAAGTTCAATCTATCAATTATAACGTTAAACTTAACTCCTACCGGATAAGGACAGTTCGAATAATATATGAATTAGTGTTCGAATTTTCTTTGGTAATCAATAAAAATTTAATGATTAATCAACCTTTTCAGCTTTTTTCGGAAGAAGTCCCTCAATTATATTATATGACTATAAAGGACCTCCTCAGTCCAATTCTTTGGACCAATTGAAGTCGTTATCGTTGAATGATATAAGAAGTAGTAGCTTCGTTTTAAACTGGGTGTTTTCCGTTAATGGCGCAATTCGTCGGTGCTATCTTACCAATAAGTCCAGACTCGTCAAGAGCGGTCGAATTCCTGCCTTCCTCAGCCACCGTCGCTTTCTGTCATTCCCGCGTTTGGAATCCACTGTGCTTTACATTAAAGGAGGTGGGACCCACTCTTGTTTTTTTTTCAACCTTTTTATTTGCCTTCATTTTGGTCTAAGGTTTGGACCTTTATCTCATGTTGCATTCGATCCAAATCTCTGATCTATAAATTCGTTTAACTTGTCCGGCTGCTGTTTACCAAATAGTCCTTAAACGATATTACCAAAATACACCTCCATTCAAATGTCGAAAGGGCAATTTTATTTTATTTTTTAAAAAAGCCACTTTTGCATGACCCATTATTTAATGGATAAATATTGGATCTTACGATTATGTCGCTTCTTAAAAGGAAAAAATTATTCAAATGTGGCAATTATTCGTCTTTATGAATTACAAGCGCGTTGACAAAAGGGGGCATCTGAGCCTTTTGTCCAGCTTCGAAGTGAAAGGAAAAGTCAAGGGTAGTTGGGTCACTTTAAAAAGATATAACAAGTGGGGACCACCTTCCATATGCAGTGGCAAATGTGGAAACCCAACTTTTTATAGACTTTTTGTGAGAGAGACGTTAGCTTTTCCGGCCTGATATACAGGGAAGCAGAATAGCAACAGGTTTTCGAACTGCTAGTGCTAAAATTTGCATCAATCCCGGTGAAAGCCGGTTCATGTACGGCCTCAATTAAATTAATCCCATGATTTGCGGAGCCCTAATTGTTAGATTTTTCTTCGTTCCAGGTTACTTTAATGGCAGTAGGAAAGTTGTGGAAGGAGCTCAGAACATTAACTTTTAATGCCGTGGAAAATGCAAATTCAGTTTCTTCGTATCAGTCATTTGTCAGAAAAAAAAAAATTGAACCGTATTATTGCTGTATTTGAGAAGTAAAATTTTAAAAATTAAGGTCGATGAAAAGTTAGGAGAGTTAGTGAAAAAGTGTATGAAAATTGATGAAAAAGTGAAGAGAGAGTGTTTTGTAATGATGATAAAATTTTAAGTGGCTAAAATTTTGTTACGCAAACAGAGCTACAATATACCAGAAAGTTTTAGCTGTTTAACTGAGAATACCTTCAATAACTTTTTTTTGTTGGTATTGGTCGGTAAGAAGGCTTCCTCAATGTGCTGAACGGATGTTACACCTATATTTAGCTTAAATTTTTTGGGAAATTATTCAAATAGTTTATGTAGTTTCACTTTATTGTAAAATTGGTACATGCAGTATGCATATGATCTTTTATTCTACACCCTTGTTAATCGGTTGACGGAATATATTGACATGTTAGTATTGTTCAAGTATTTATAAATGGATATGTCAACGTATTCTATCAAGAGATTAATAGAGATGTGGATAGAGGGATTTTATGCATCATATTAACGACCACATGATCAAATTGTTGAAGTTAGAATTACAAAGACTAATTTGTAAGAAAGTAAAAATGCATGGACTATTTAATTAATTTGTCTAAAATTTCATCTACACTTACAATTTTGACATCCCACTAAAAATAAAACTAAGAAAAAAGTAGCAACACAAGTAGACCATTAGAGACTGAAAAGGGAATCTCAAAGGACCTCTCTAATTATATTATATACATTTATAATTGTACCTCCATAGTATTATTATTCTATCTCCGTAAATACATACAAAGTATAAATGATCTCTTGATGCCTTGTACGCGAGTGTCACAATGATTAAAAATTAGATCTCCTAGAATTATGTAACCAAAAAGAAGCTGAATTTACTTCCCCTAGAATTACATTTTTGACCTTTTTGTTTGTCTAAGCGACTCTTCCAACTTGTTAAGCTATCATCGACTTGAGAAAATGGAAAAGCTATAAAAGAACAAGGAGGCATAGACAAACAGGATTTTGTGAATAGTGTAACAAAGGGATTTCTTCGTAGACTTTTTTTTTCTTTTATTATTATTTTTTCTTCTGTTCCTGACTTTTGAAGATCTTAAATAAACCCTTTGCTCTTCTCAAAAGGAAATCCTAATTGTCTGGCCTTGTCCGTAAAGTACAACAGAATTTTGCCAAAGATCTCCACCCAAAAAACTTTAGAATAAACGAAGCTACCAACTCAGCCGGTCACCCATTATATACTCTTCCCACTCCCGCGCACACTCTATATACATTGATAACCACGATAGCACTCGCCACTCGCCAATCCCTCCCATTCTCTGAGAAGATCGTACAAATTCCACTGCCGTTGAGAGTGCTTTTTTCTTTTCTTTTCTTTTTCCTTTTTTGTTTAAGCCGAAGCCCAATTATGAGCTTTGCTTTTATCTTACAAATTTCGAAAAAAAGCAAAGCGACGAGTGAAAGCGCGTGAATTTGCTGTAATACGATAACGTCCTAGTCCTCTTCGTCATCATCGTCTTCTGTGTACCAGAGCTGACACCTGCCTGATTTATTGCTGAGTCTCTCTCTCTCTCCTCGTCTTCCTCCTCCGGGTAATTGATTTCTCAGATAAATTGTGGTGTAGCTGTGGACTCTGGGTTCTGTGAGTTTTGCTTTCCGCGTCGGGATCGGCAAAGTACCTCTGCGGCTCCTGGATCTGAGGGTCAGCTTTCTACGAAGTTTCGTCACTGTAAGTATAAAAGAGAAAAACCCAGTTGGTTGCCGCACTCTGTCTTGGTACTTGGATACTAATAAATTGTAGTTGAAGTCCTCACCAACTTTTCACGTCTGAAGAAAAATTTTCACATTTTCACACTTTCTCTTACTCATGCACATAATTTCCCTCTAATTTATCGGTACCCAAACAGGTAATGCAATTACTTCTCTCCGGGTTTCTAACCCAGATTTTCTCTTCTCGGTTGGCAGGTTTTATTTTTTTTTCTCCAATCAGAGTAGAGAACAGCATAAAAGACAATGGGTAAAACAAACACCAGCAGAGACTGGACCCAGATCTATGCGATCTACGGCATGGACCAGTGGCAAACTCTACTCTTCCTCTTGTTCCACGCCATCCTCTTCACCGTCCTCTCCATCCTTTACCTCGTCTACTTCGACCCCATCCGGGCCTTCTTCGAGTACATACTCTCAGTCACCGCCGCCCGATTCGTAGCCGGCTTCTCTGGCTCCGTCACCGCACTCTCCGCAGTTTGCCTGTTCTTCGCGGCCGCCAACTTCTTCTACTCCGCCGTGCCCCTCCACCACGACATGGCCATGCGCATGGTGAGCGCGGTGAACGACTGGTCAACAGTCAAGCATGCCCTGGACCTCGGCTGCGGGCGCGGGATCCTCCTGAACGCCGTGGCGACCCAGCTGAAGAAGGAAGGCAGTTCGGGTCGGGTGGTGGGTTTGGACCGGTCGAAGGCGAAGACCCTGCAGACCTTGCGGACAGCGAAGCTGGAGGGGGTCGGGGAGTATGTGACGTGCAGGGAGGGGGACGTGAGGAGGTTGCCGTTCGGGGACAACTACTTCGACGTGGTCGTATCGGGGGTGTTCTTGCACACGGTGGGGAAGGAGCACGGCCATCGGACGGTAGAGGCGGCAGCAGAGAGGATGAGGGTGGTGGGGGAGGTGGTCAGAGTGCTGAAGCCGGGAGGAGTCGGGGTGGTGTGGGACCTGGTGCACGTGCCGGAGTACGTGAGGAGGCTTCAGGAGCTGAAGATGGAGGACATCAGGGTGTCGGACCCCGTAACGGCGTTCATGGTTAGCAGCCACATCGTGTCTTTCCGTAAACCCAGTCAGCACATCGTGGGCTCCGGTGAGGTCAGACTCGAGTGGAGATGTTGAAGCACGTAGCCGTAACGCCTTGTAATAACGCGTAACACAAGCAGCAACACAGAACAAATCAGTGAGAAACACAAAAAAGAAAATTCGAGTTTGATTTCTGGGAAGGCAAAGCTGACCCAGATGCTTTGTGAAAGCACAGTATAGATCTAAATGTACTTTTGCTACATGGTTATTGATTTGGAACAACCTATTCGATGCCTATTTTCGTCAAGAATCTAAATTTCTGTACAAATTAGTAGTTGGGTTTTGGAAGGTCTTAAAAGTTGTAGCTACTACCTGTTTAGTGAGTATGACTATTGTGTTAAGTAATATTGTGGTGATCGTGCTAAGCGATGATTGAGATTAAAATTTTTAAAATTTAAGGGTACAATCAATTAAAATGTTTTGAATGTTTTAAATGATGTATTTGATCACAGTCGTAAGATTTTTAATTTTTAATCTCAACTGTCCCTCGGCACGCTCAGGTACTGATCATAATAACCAAACTCTTTGTTTGGTTTAGTTTAATTTCGTAAAATTTTGGTGCATATTTCAAGAGATTAGCCGTTAAATAAGATTTCTTTTTGCTTTATTTTGGTCTTTGTTTTCTTGCATGTGGACATGTGGTCGTGCTCCCTAGGAAAAGTAGAAAAGCAAGCTAGAGATGATGAATATGGAAAAGATGTTGATATTTCTTGGTGGGGATGCGACCATTTGGACTAGCTGTCGTCGAGTCGTTATCCATAGTGATCCACTTCTTCTAGTGGGCTGATCAAAGTAAATAGATTGCAGTAAATTTTTTTAACACGACGGTATATATATGGTGTAAATTTCTTTAAAAATCCGCAAAGAACAAGGTCACACGATTCAAAATAAAGAAGATGAATCATGCAGATAGCTTCAGCATATTTCCTGATGAAATAAGACAAAAATACGGCTGCCCAGAAGATAAGAAGATAACCCAATAAAGTTAAGCAAGCATATTAGAAAAATTTATTCACAGTACGTATGCCAGTAGCAAAACGACAATACATATGAAGTACGAACTCTAGCTAGCTAGCTATATAGCATTGATATTTGTCTAAATCGATCACCCACTACTTTGGCCTGCGAGAGGATTGATTTTGTTCATTCATTTGTTTATACTCTCTTGTCATGCATTTTGCTTGGATTGTAGGAAAATTTTCAGAAAGAGAAAAGATCGAGACAGAGAGAGAAACAGTAAATGATCACTTGCTTGGTCTTCTCACACAACGAAGTGCAAGTTTGATGAAATAGATCAGAAGTAGAGAAAAGGTTGCCACGTGAAATGAAATCGAACATAATTATAGCACAGGCCACGTTATGTGGAGGACTTGTGGTTTACAAAAGTAGGATCTTATGGTACAATCTAGGGGAGGCCTGTCCCAAGAGCCTAATTAAACAACATCTTAATTGTTCTGTGTCCCGCTGTTGGTGCTGAAATGGAGAGTTTATTATATCACGTTCCAGCTCCATTCCTCATGACTGTTTATTCCCGAGACTTGTTAATTACCCCAGGTGTCCAAGCATCTTAACCTTGCATGCTTCATGTACCCAAACCAGCTTCAAGTACTCTTTTGCATTTTTTAAGGTAAAACTGCAGTATTTGATCCAACTTAGCCGGGCTCGATTAATGGAAATGGCAATATTTGTTTTCAATTGTGAAATAATTTTATATGTAAATTAAAATTTCACGTTCCCTGCAGCATGTCAGCTTGGTTGGGTCGATCGATGAAGAGATGATAACATCAATAATAGTGAAGAGATAGCGATATTTTTTTGGCAGGAAGCAACTCTGTGGATGGTGGGACCTGATATAGACTTGGTGTAGGGTAATTGGGTTTGGGTCGGTCTCAGAAGTAATTATATATATATATAATTGAAATTGTGAATATATCAAAGATCAAGGGGGACCATTGGGTTTTGGTGACAACACAGTTCTTCCTAGCTAGTTCCTAACACGATAACATTTATTTATGCATAACTACCTTAGATATCAAATCTTGACAAAGTACTAACTCAATGAAGGTGTAATTTTTTCTCTCGAATAGTTGGATGAAAATTTGGTGATCTCAAAGTCAAAGATTACTCAGAGCAGAGGCATAAGAACTCGATTTGTTTAAAGATATATTGCATCGTTGTCAGGCATGTCTATCAACCTCAAAGTGGGATTAAAGAAGCTAATTGACACAACATCCTTAGCTTGAAATGGCTGCTAGGGAGGCAGCCAATGGAGAGGCACTATCTGGTTATGGTAAACATAGTCAAATCATACCTAGCTCATGACCGACAAGATAACATGGCTTTGGGATATTTTTTTTTCAAGCAAAACATTAATAAGAGTAGGGTAACCATTCGAGACAGTACGCCTACATGATTATGTCAAAACGTTCGTAGGTCATAAATGGGTATTGATTTTATATTTAAACAACACACATGACGGACGGGTTTTGGGATGCTAGGAGTAGGAGTAATTGGAATCAAATCTTCTCTGTTTTTTATTTTGATATTCGTGATAAAGGCTTAATTTGCAACCGCAGCAATATTGTGCGTGAGAGATCCAAGGTACCCTTAGAGCATTGATGAAGGAAATAAGTACAGCTGTTGGAGAAAACGAAATTGGCGGTGAAAAATATAGGCCTGAAGTTAGTTTTATGATTATACTCGTGGCCAAGTAGTCATCTAGGTGAGCCAGGGACTCAGGAACGTACTCTCTGTCTCTGTTGTCGTCTTCCTATTTGTACTTATTTTTTTAGAAGTTAATTTTGTGATGCAAACCATATAACAAATAGAGAGGTCCCATGGTCTAGTGGTCAGGACATTGGACTCTGAATCCAGTAACCCGAGTTCAAATCTCGGTGGGACCTTTTTCATAAAATTTATCCAACAGAATCGTTAGACTGACTACTAAAAATTAAAATAAAACGAGGGCTCGATGTGTGGCAGTTCGGACGTGGAAAGCTGCTCCTGCTTCTCATCCAGAGCTATAAAATCATGAATTAAATAAATAAATAAATAAATAAACTCCCATCAAGACAAAGGCCACGTCCATCCTATATTATCAGCACATCAAACTCCCCGGTTCCTTTTTTCACAAGGAAAAAAATGCCAACAAATTCATGTTGATGTTCATAAACAGTGTATATTGTACATGGAAAGAATGCACAAAATCCCCTGTACATGGGCCGGGATGTCAACATCCATAGAACTACCTAAGCCGAACTTACTTTCCCGGATTTTCCAATAAACTCAACGAATACAGATTTTAAAAACGTGTAGGTAGTCAAAATCGTGCCTAGGATTATCCTCCTGACTTCGGGGTTCGATTAAAAGGAAAAAAAAAAACTTGGCAAACCATATACAATGGAAAACTGCAAGGAACTGGATTACTGAAATGCAGGAGCTAAATAATCATGCGGGAATGCAGAAGGAGGAGCTGAGAGCTGGAGGCAAAACACAAACAAGGTGGGGCCCAGCAGGATTGCAGCTTATATTTGACTCATCTACATCTGGCAGTCCAAGCTGCGGGGGACGAACATAACCCGCTACCAGTGGCATGCATAACATTGAGATTACTATCCTTGTGCCTGTTGATGATCAATATGAGCCAGATATGAGAATGGTAAAATCATCAAACTCCAAGTTACCATAATTTTTTCAATATACCAATGAGAAATTATAGATTTTCACAATAATTTATCAGGGGTACAAGAAATTGTAAACCTTGTTTCATGGACAGAGAGACATGTCCTCTTTTCCTCCCAGCAATCATCCAATTCTCTGAGTTTGCATTGACTTCATATAAAAACTCATCCTGTTTTGAAAGCAACAAAGACAATCAGAAGTATCCGGAAGATCAACAAAAAAGTAATCGAAATTTCACCTAGAATCTTCCCCAAATATTCTCAAGATTTTAAAACACAAAACTTTCCCGATCCAACAATGGATAGTAGGGAAGAAATCAGAAACACACGCAAAGGCAATATCATACAATTCAAACATTTAACATGGGGATTCTGCTGATTTGACCCCTAATGTTGAAAGGTTGAGGGTAGTTCCCTCTTTCTCCTGAACATATAAAACTTCAAATCCCAACATATAATTCTCTTTCGATACCCTTCTAAGCAACCAAATAGGCAAAAGAACAATCCTGGGACGCAATCTATATTTGAGCACCGCCAATAAACAGTGGGACCATTCCCTGACTTACATTGTCTTTCGAATCTTCGTTCTCCTCAAAATCCTTTAACCTTTCAACTCTCCATTCCATGCTAACAAGTTGCCCAACTCTAAGGCCACCAGAAGGGAGAGGAAGAAAACCAACTGCTAGGCATGGGTCAAGGACAGGCCTCTTCAAAACAAGAGCACTCCTGAAGATCAAATCCTGTCTAACATTCTCAGGTCCAGGAGATTCTACAGCCACAGGTGGGTGTGCTCCAATAGTTCTATCACCAGAAATACCATATCTGATATTTAATATGCTATCTGGTCGTGGTGCCTTATCTTCCTCTGCAAGCAAAAAAGAAATTTTACCTTCCTTCAATGTAAGACAATTATGAAAAGGTTTGCAAGTATGTCGGCTACAATTGCACAAATCTGATTTCAACACATTATGCACTTGTAAATACATAATCTTCTAATAATTATTCACCTGCAGAGGAGAAACACATGGCAGTGTTGCTTTTTTTTCTCTCTCTCTGTTTTACTCCCCTTTTTTTCTTTTCTTCTTTTCCTTAATGCCACTATCACATGCTTACCGGAAAATAATACTGATAATATATCTCGAACTCCAGAAAAAGCCATATTTACTATCGTATAAACCCCAAAAGCTCCAAGAAAATTGGATCAAGCAGAAAGTTGACGTGTTAGCTCATCCAATGGTACCACAAAAAGAAACAAATTGTGGCTAAAAAACCTGGTATGCAATGACAAAAGTTCTTCAAGAGGTTGTGTGGAAGCCACCTAGTGTTTTCACTAAATATCTTTTGATACCAAGGCTTAACATCTTAAACCAAAAAAGAAAAAAAAATATTCGGTATTGTTTCACCGCCAGGTGTGGAAAACCTGAGCAACTTTATCAGTAACAAAATTTCCGAGAATAAACTGCTAAGAATGCATGTTTCTAACATGTGGCAGATAAATCTAACAAGTCACTTTCTAGTTCTGAAAGTCCTCACTAACTTATTACTATGAGAAAGATAAGAAAGTGTGGTCTTAAATAGTTCTTCTAAAAATTCATTTTTCAGTTTACAAGTTAACACAGCACTAATTCGGTCTTAAAGTCATGACCTCACCCTTGATCCTATTATTATTTTTTTATAAGTACCCTTGATCCTATTATTCTGGTATAAGGAAGTAGCAATTTCTTTTTCTATCTAAACATAGCTTCAATAAATGCTATAAGAGCGAACACCTCCTAAGCTCTAAAAGAAAAATGACTAGTTCTTTCATTCTTTTATTAACTTCATCTAGAATGTGTAAGCTGAGACGAAAGCTATTCAAGTAAAAAGGAATACCAGTCCTCAACTTTCCGAGGGATCTTTTAACAGTGGTTATGAATGACCTTTCCTCTCTATCATTTACCCTCCTTACAAGCAAAAAGTAAGAACCTTAACTTCGTATAGAATGGCGATTGGACCATAATTGACAAGGCCATTTCCTCACTGCCTCAATATTTTTCTCTCCTTCAAGCCACTTTATATCCATGTATATGGTTACACAGTCGGAAATCAAAACACGAACGTACCCCCAAAAAATAAACAAATCAAATCATATACTTAAACCACTTTACTTATAAAAAAAAAATACTTAAACCACTTCAACTGTTCTAGTCCTTGTACACGTTATGGTCAAGGCTCATCAAAGGGTGAGGCATGCCCAGATAGCATATCAAGGCTAGTGGAGCGAAGGGGCCCTAAAAAGAGTCAGCCGTTGCAAGGCCAGGGTATGCAGCTGATGAGCAAAGAGCCATATTCATATCTTACGCATGTCGATTACCGCATTTCAGCCCTGGATTTGAAGTTTTAACGTTTTGCCAGATGAGTATTGCTCAAACCTAGAGAGCATTAATGTGAATGAGCCTATAAAAATGAACTTGCATTGAACCTGAAATGTGAAGGCACAAGGACCCTTTGGAAGTTCACTAATTTTACCATCACGATAGTCAACAGCTCTTTATCTGTCTATAACACTCCAAAATAACCTAGCCGTGCTGTGTCAATTTCACCCAATCAATCATGTTTGCATCCAATGTGATATCAAGAGTTCATAATCGATGTTGAAATCACTCAAAGGGAAACTCAGAGGATCTTCAGCAACCAATGGTGCACATGCTTCTCAAAACCAGCACCGTGCTATTAGTTGAATAATGGATGAGCTGTAGCTAATAGTTTCAGTAATATGGCATTCAGAAATTTAGAACCCTGCTTAAAAAGATAGAAGGCAAGCATGTAAGTTATAGCATGTTTACATATGTGAAGAATCGTAGATGGTCCTGGTCTGGAACAGACTGTAAAACAAGATCTACCTTTAGATGCCTTACCAGAACAGATATTATTTGAAAAGTAGGATCACAGATAAAATACTCTCGAACTATGGTGGGAAATCAATACCCCTGTATCTCTTTCAATTAAGGTAGTAATATGATTACCAGTTCTGAAGCACTGGAATGGATTTCTGATGACCTCTGATGTATAAGACACTACTGCTATTAGAAAATGTACAAGACACTCGTCCACATGAAAATACCTTCAGCATTTGATATCTCCAAGCATATACTGAACAGGATTCCTGCTCTTGAATTTGGAGAAATGATGAGTGGGAAGAAGCCTGGAGTTGGTCTCCCATCACCTTTTCCAGTATGAATAAATCCATCTTGCAGATCAAGCCAGGCATCATAGATGGACAATGTGGCCTTCACTTCTGATTGTAGTATCACCTGGAAGTAACATGAAAAACAATGTGACCTTCGTCGAAAAAGACTAAACATGACAAGAGAATGTCCTAGTTGTTTTCACATGACTGTGAAGAACCACTATCTTTATGAGTATTGCTCTGAAAGACAAGAAGCTCAAGCATCTTCCACAAAGTGATGTGATTCAAAGTGGTTATAGTCGGGGAAAAGGGCCATCTTGTTCTTGCAAATTTGGTACAAGTTCTTCAAAATCAAAGCATACACATAAAGAATGCCTCAAAACTGAAGGTAAATTACCTGCAGAAGCAAAGTTCCATCATTGCATTTATCCGCAATACGCGTGTTCACATAGAAAGGGTCAGTAAAATGGACAGCCAGGGTCCTGCAGATCAGCCAGAGGGACTATTCAGATTAATGAATAAGAATTACATTTTCAAAGTGTTGCAAAAACAATGAATACTCTGCCCCAGGGAGCACCTGCTCTCTCAAAATGAAAAGTGCCACTTTACAAAACAAGCAAAAAAAGGCCTTTCCATGCTATTGGTGGCCCTGCAATCACACTCAACTTTTTCCTTTTGATGACAATACTAATGAAAAGGGGAACTATGCTCAATCCGATTCTGCAGTACCTTGACGTGACATGACCGTGAAAGGCGTTCAAGAATTAGTGCTTTGACAGCATGAAAAAACCAAAGGCCTCTGCCCTGCCCCTTGAAGTCCCCGGATATAGGGGAAAAATGGAGCTATAAATAGGTCATCTGCTACTGCTATAAGACTGCGAAGTTTGTTGTATCCAAATGATTGATTTTGAAAAATTAAGACTAACATCCAGGGTTTGTGGACCGACAATTAATGTCTTTCTAGTATTAGATGTTTTGATTGAAAATAGATTGCAATGAAACTAGAATATGGAGAATGAAATGCCTCTCAAATATCTGGTTGTGGGATATTCCAAATTCAAGCTTCAGAGCTATAGTCCGCATTCCATCGACAATACTCTGTCTCTGAGGGGCAACTGCTCATAAGAAACACGACGTCATTTCCATGGAAGTGATTGGATGCAACAAAACACATGCACGTGACACTCAAAACATATGGAAACCAGCAGAACTACAGATCATAATCTTAACCTGAAGATGATCCTCTTGCAAGCCTGTCATTAAAGGCACGTATTGGAATCCAAAGAATAGAAGCCACATTGTTTGCCCAATCTGGAAACTCTATCCTGCCATCCTGGAGTCTCAACTGCTGAAAATTTTTATTAGCAGCCAAAGAACCATCTTTGTCAGTGGCATCAAACTTTGCCACGTCAGTAGCACTCTGCGGCATATCAGCATAGCTCTCCATTTCGATGACATGTGATTCTTCAATTGTCAGACCGGGACCAGTATCTATATGCAAGACAGCACCTTTGAGGGAGTAGTTTATTGGCCGTACTATGATCCCAACCCACTGATGTTCATTTATTAGCAAAGCAGATGAAATAGCTGCAGCAAGATCAACCAGAGCTCTTGGCTTGAAAACCTATAGAAGAAAAGGTGTCGTCAGATGATTAAAACAATAATCAAATATCTACCGAAAGACACATACTAAGAAAGTAGTACTTCATTCTGCCTCAGTATCTAAATGCATGAGTAAGTGGATAATGGAAGAAGGATATCTTAGGCGTAAATTCAGTTTTACTTTTCTTATCAGCACAGATTCAATGTTATCCAGAACTTCTATTTAGATGCGTCACTAGATGTTTATCCCCTGGCCTCAAGATAGGGTACCTTCAAGATAGGTCTAGCAGGCTTTTCATAAATCATAAAATCTTCACTGTCTGCAGGGGCACCCTTGGAAAAACTATGAGATCTAAACCGCAAGTGCCCTATCTGCCCAGTAATAACTCCCAATACATAGGAACCTGGTTTTTGGGGCGGTAAATCAAGGGTAATAGTATTCCGACCAGGCTTTAGGATAATAGTAGAAGAGCTCCTTAATGCCTGAAACATCAGATGAAATAATTGTTATCTGACCTGCAAATTGCTCTGATCATGATAAAAATGAATTTAAATACTACCCCTAGACAAGCAGCATACCTTAACACCCTCATCACCATTGTATGTAGCCATCAGTGTGAGACTCAGTGAATCGAGAGTTATATCATCAGGAAAGCCACTCCAAACAGTCACAGATAAAGTACCGGGATCCCCATCACATAGCTCCAATGGGGGCCCGGGAGTTCCAGAAAATGTAATTAAAGAAGAAACATCTAGGGGCACAGGGTGCTTCATTTCACTGTGTGCAAGGCGAATAACTTCTGCCTGAAAAGCTTGGCGTTCCTTGGTAAAAAATAAGTCTTTATCTAGTGAAAGCAATCTCACACAAGATGTTAGGTAGCCAGCTTGATCATTAAGTATCTTCTGGCACTCGGCTAAATTAGGCAGGACTTCAGCCAATAAATCCTGCCATCCTTCACCTGAGTACAGGGCACAAACCTTCTCATATGATCTTGCTGCCAGATCAATATTTCCGCATTTGAAGCAGACAGCTGCTATTTCACCATCAAGAACAACCCCATGTCTCTTCCACCATGAGCGATGATAATTATTTGCAGCACCTTTAGTTAACTCCAGATATTTTTGCTGCCAGCACCAAAAGAGCAAAATATCACACACAGAGAGAGAGAGAGAGAGTAAAGCAGAGAGCTTAAACAGTAGCTGGAAAATAAGATGGGAAAGCCTACTTTATATTCCAGGTTTTCAGAGTAGTAATACCTCTTTAAAGAAGCAACTATATATACAATCCTTTAGAAATAAGGTGTCGGGAGTGTTGTGGAGTGTTTGGAATCTTGTGCTTGGCATGTTGAATTTTCATTGGGTGATGCCGGAGAAGGTGTCGGGAGTGTTGTGGAGTTGGAATAGGAGGTTCTCGAATCCGGTTGCTAAGGCTATTTGGTGGATGATTCCCTCGTGCATTTGGTGGTGTATTTGGAAGGAACGAAATAATAGATGTTTTGAGGATTGTTCTATGACCTTAGTGAAGTTACAAGGATTTATGTTACTCTCTCTCTTTAGTTGGGCTAATGCAGTGCTTGGTTGCCATTTTGTTGATTTTGTTAGTTTTATGGCTTGTTTAGACTAAGCGTTTTCGGTATAGCCCTTTGTACTGCTTTCGCTTTTTCTAATGAGATTGGTTACTTATAAAAAAAACAATCCTTTAGAAATAACTGCCACATTTTGAGTTTAAGTAAAGAGGTTGTGAAGTAAAATACATACAACTAAAAAATTAAAGAGCATGAGAAATTGTAACAAGTTTTTTCTTAAGGGAAATAAATCTTTAGGGGAGACTGCATGCATGTATCTATGTGTTTACATAAGTGCATGTTTGGCCTAAAATTTATACCTCAAACTCCTCTATAGATGAGAAAGATTTCCATAGATCAGGATTGGAAATTGTATGCTGCAGAGCATGCTCAGCTGCAACATAAATCTCCGCAAGTCTCATAGGTCGATCAATTGAGCTCTCAAAATTTCCTGGTGAAGAGTTAGTGCGCGACATGGCACTTGAGGGGGCTTTCCGTGATGGGGAGATCTTTGAGGTTGCATCTGAACCTGATCTGTCAATTTACATGCCAAGAAGAATCAGACCTTGAAATCCTGAATAATGAATCTGAATCACATTTAAATGGATCAATGAATACATTTCCAGTACCCATCATTGAAAACTGGGCGTCCCTCAAACATTTCGAACATATTTCCAGCAGAAAGAGAAGCCCTTCGTCTATTAGCCTCACGCAAAAGAAAGGAAGGCTCAAGAGGCAATAGCTTCCTCTGAATACCAAAGTGCTTGAGTCTAGGAGTTTCTTGGAGAATCATCTGCACACAGGAAAACATGGACAGTGGTTCTCTTGGAGGAGAGACAATAAGAGACTGTCTAGAAAATATTACAAAACCTTTAGCACATTTAGCATAGAAATTGGGCATGTGGCAATCGAGTATCCTGTTTGAAATACATTTTGCTACAAGGACTGCTGTAAGAAGGTCTTTGACATGATTACAACTTCAACAGAATTGACAGGTTAGATGACGATGGCAATCCAACTTCAGTCCTGGAAAAGGTTTGCTCACTTGCAGATATGATCATAAATTTCCTTCAAGGTGTCTTCCATGTTTTGGTTCTTACTAATCAGGTTAATTATCTAATGGTGGAATAACAACTTTCTGAGGAAAGAGTGTAGTGTGATAACAAAATTGTATGCTCGAGGGGCAACCAAACCAATGTAATTCTATGTGACAAGGTTGCAATAATGCCAAAAACTACCATTTGTTTGGGATAAAAAATTCCACCATTGAATATGAAATTGTTAGGCTACTAATTGAGGCCACTATATGGGCTCCCTACCTTCAGTTATCTTATGCTTCTTAAAGCACATTACTAACGTGGTTTTCAAAGAAAGGAAACATTTAAATGGGCTGATTCTCAGCCCAGCCTGCACTTGCCATATTGAGAACTATCAATATAGTTTCTTGTACTGTCAACTATCTTCGTTTCTTCATTAATAAAGGTTGACTTATTTATCAAAAAAAAAAAGGAACTAACCTTTTCTTTCACAAAAACCTCAGATGAAGCATCAGATGGAACTGAAGGCCAAACTGCTGGTTTGGGCCAAGGTAGCATGCTGAGGTATGCACTGGTCAAAAGGAAGATGGAAAAGCATAGAGAAAAGTAAGATTCCAGACATTACTAATACTGAAAACGAAGAAGATTCTGAACGCCAAACTTTTGCTGTGGTTGAAGAATAACATAACTCAGATAAAGTTGAAGAATAACTCAGCAACCAAATTTAGAGTGCTAGAAGTGGGTTTTAAACTTGAGTATGTACCTGTTAACAGGACTTCTTTCGATCTCGGTACCATATCCAATTAAATATGCAAGCCTCATGAACTGCCAGAATCATAAATACACTCCCTCAACATTCTTATCGCTGACTAGAAATAGAAAACGAGAAAACATTTTCGTAACTGTAGACAACCAACAAATATGTTCTGGAACACAATGCCAATGCATGCAGGCAAATGTTAGCATATTCAAGATAAAATTCCACTTTAACCACATTCCGATTTCAGAGGGATATTAGCCAGTTATATGGGCTGCCAAAAATTGGTACATCACAAATTGATATTAAATTACACAAAACCTGCAGTCAAAAACTTGACACAAAAATCTACCTTAAGAGTGAACAGGGAAAAAAGAAGATTTACCTTAACCCTGCACAGTGAGTAGAGATCACCCTGAAGGCGGTAGAATTCCTTTTCGATATCCAGTGCCACAAGTCCATCATTATAATGAGAAGCAGTTGCATTGATTAAATCCAAGGAAGCAGTTATTACCCAAACTTCACGCATACAAAATGGTAGAATGTTCTGGAAAGAACTCCAAGAAGAAAAGAAAAAAAGAAATGGGAAGACTTAGGACCAACATTCTTGAATTGAAGCTCGAAAAAGTAATACTTGTACATTAAGCTAACACACAACTAAAAAGATTATCAAATACCTCATGCAGTGCCAGGGCCTTTGAGAAGCTTATTATGAATGAATAACCTCTTGATGCAACCTCAAAGGGGCGATTCAGCTTGAATAAAAGCTGCAATTTGACATATACATGAGATTCGATACCAATTTGCAAAGGAAAAAGCCACTAAAGAGTAAAGCAAGGTTTGAGAAAATAAATGCTCTATTTAAGAAATGCAAGCATGAAGATGAGGTTTTGGCATGATGTGTGGTGCGGGGATCGTCCTTTGCGTTGTTCTTTCCCAACAGTTTTTTCCTTATCTGTATATCCCGATGGGTTGGTGGTGGACTGTATGGAGGAGGATGTTCGCTTTGTTGTTTGGAATGTTCAATTCGTAAGACACGCGAATGATTGGGAGTTGGAAGAGTTTTCATCCTTCTTCTCCACTCTTTATGAGTTAGAACTTCACAGAGGGGATGATGATAAGTTGTGTTGGGTGGACAGCAAGGATGGTATTTTTTCTGTTAAGTCGCTCTATGCTATGCTTGTTGGTGGAAGATCAGTATCGTTCCCTTGCGTCGGGTTTGGAGATCTAAAGTCCCTACAAAGGTGTCCTTTGTTTGGGAGGCTTTGCATAGTCGGATTTTGACTACTGATAATCTAAGGCGTAGAGGGATTTATGTGGTTATTTATGTAAGGGGAATGGGGAATCGATTAACCATGTCTTATTACATTGTTCGGTAGCAAGAGGTATGTGGAACCATGTTTTTTCTATGGTTGATCTTCATTGGGTTATGCCGAAGGAGGTTGGGGATGTCTTGCTTTGTTGGGGGGGGGGGGCAGTTCAAGGATCCTAGAGCTAAGTTCATTTGGATGATGGTTCCTTATTGCATCTGGTGGTGTCTTTGGAAGGAGCGGAATAGGCGGTGTTTTGAAGACTCTTCTTTGTCTATGGCAAGCCTGATGGGTGGTCTAATGAATGATCTCTTTTTGTGGTCTGATGTGATGTTGGGTGGCCCTTTTCATGATTTCCAGGACTTCTTGAGCTTTTTTTGTTTGTATGCTGTAATTTCTGTTCTGTTGTATTTTCGGTACAATCTTTGTACTGTTCTTCTTTTTATTTTTCGTTAATAATATTGCTTAATTATAAAAAATATATATATTAACAGGAAAAGCCACAACAATCAAAGGTCATAAATGACTTCTTCCTTCCATAATGGATTGCATTATCAGTAACTCAATGTAATATGCCAACTAGAGGTTTGCAAAGGTGAGTTCTATGATGAATTCGCAGAGCGATAACTAGATGAGTTCAATTACAATGGACACATAAAATACTGGTCCAAATGCAAGTGTGCTGCATGCTAACAAGTCTGAGAATATACTCCCTCTAGTATGAAGGGAAGAGATTCAGAAAGAAATAATTACTCCTCAAATGCTCTACATTTCAATGCAGATATTGGATATATATCAAGTAGAAACACGTTCATATACAAAAACATGAAAAACAATAATATAGAGTTGGACCTCTATTGGGAAGGTACAAGAAATTTTCTTCAAGACCTAAACCTTTTTTGCCACTGTATTTTTGCATGTGAAGGTGGATTCAAAAGTTCTTGTGAACAGCAGTTTTCAAAGCAATTTGAATCAAACAGAACTGCGCTACTACTGATTCCACTAACCAATGAAGCAACGCATTTGAAAGTATGAAAAAGCAATTCATGCAAAACAAGAACTGCGTTGCTAACTAAGCAAATAGAACAATATCATTCGAATGAAATCATTGTCTAATTCACTTTGTTATGTAGATGGCCATTTATGCACCTCAAAAGTGATTCTCAGTTTTGCAAACCTTTGATTGACAAGCAAAGAGATACTGTCTAAATTCAAACTCCCGAAATGAGTCTTCTTGAACAATCTGTGTCAATGGCTTGTTTCCAGGTTTAAGCAATGCTGCCTGATCATCACCATGCTCTACTCCTCCAAAGTCTCTCTGTTTCCCAGTCACATTAACTGCATGAAGTAGAAATAAGCATTGATCCTCATTTCTAATTAGTAATAAAAAATAAACTACTTAATTCACCAAAAAGTAGAGGCATCAAATATGACCAGATTAATGAACATGTTTCTTTTTATCAGGAAGGATAAACACAAATGGCAAAGAAACACCAATTAAAGGTATAGTTGAGGTGCCTCAAAAGCCTAAGAAGAACAAAAAGACATTAATAACTGGAAGGCACCAATTTAAAATGGGCTCCATACACATCTAGTAAAGCACGTAATAGACTCCCTATAGGAGAACTAATGTTTATATATATGTATATATATATATATAGAGAGAGAGAGAGAGGGAGGCATAATCGAAACAAATAAATAATCACCCCTCATACACAAATAAAGCTTCACCAAGCCCCCTTATAAGTCTTGTATTTCATAACTTAAAAGCAAGATTAATGATGTGTGATTCAAGTCATGATGAAATGTGAAGAGAAACGAATATCAAGATCAAAAGTAGACTCTTCCACGGTCAGAATCGATCCCACCCCGTAGTAGAATAAATAAATTAATTAACAACATAAGTACAAGCAAACCTGTGTTCTGCTGTCTAGTGCCTATCTGTTGGATTACTTGGGCACTGAGTTTGAAAAACCATTCTACATGTAATATGGACAAGTAAAGCCATGGGTATATTCAAAGGTTTGCATTCTGAGCGTGCATGTGCAATACCAAAGCACAATTTCATCAAAAAAAAAAACCAGTCAGAACTTGTATCTTCGTAGCAGAAGTGACAACAATCACCTGTTTCCAAATAGCAGAGTTCCAGTTCATCGTACTCCCGTAATGCATCTTCATAAAGGTGAGCCATCTCAAACATAAAAGCTAAGCTTTCCTGGGAAGAAATTAAAACAAATATTAAAAGAAGTCAGAAACTTAAAAGCAGACTGCAAAGGCTCTAAGGACACAGAGGGATTTTTGAAGTTCATTCCTCCACACTGTATTAGGTGGCAAGGAAGTTGCTTCTAGCATGTACTTTGACACAAAAGTAAAAGATGAAACTCGAAGTTATGTTCTTTAGCACAATGAAATGTACTGGACTAATAAAAACAAAAATATTATAGCCAAGAATCCTGAGTCATAACCCAAGGCATTTTTCCTCGCAGCGATAACACCCTTCATCACATTAACTGAACTGAAAGCTTCTGAGAAAAGGAACAACCTTCAAGATAAAAAAATTACAGAAGTTCCAGACTGGCATGAAGCGTTGTTCACTGAGCTTGCGTATCTCATCCTCATAAAACTGTACACGCTTATCCAAAGTATTTCTGATAGATTCTATAATCTTGGACTCCAGGTCTTCCCAAAAATTTGCTTCAATGCAGTGTATATCTAATTTGCAGCACCTGACCAAAGCACAGGTTATGAACACTAGGAAACATGGGAAGAGCTTTCCTAAGTAACCCCTTTGCACAATTGCATAAACATGTAGTAATCACATTTAGGTCTCAAGAACTCCCCCCCCCCCCCCCACACAAACAAAAACAAAAAACAGTAGCAACAATGCTGGTGAGGTAGCCAATATACAATGATCATGACGTTTGATTCTCTAAGTCTCAGATCACTGATGGCTCAAAGCAATATGTTCACCACCTTCTCTTATGCTAAACAGGTAACAACAACTTGGGGGAAAAAAGGGTAAAAAGAAAATGCTAGGGCCTATAGTGTCAATGAGAAAATGATATAGATAATGAAAAATTCTCTAGTCCAAATATTACTTGTACTGTATCCCGAGCACGTGCTATTAATTTGTGAATAGTCAAACGCAACTCAATGTAATGGTTTGTGAAACAAATATCTAACTTATTCTGAAGTATAGAGGTAACTCCTTCGCATAAAAGAGGTGAGGAGGAGCCTAAATTGCATAAAAGAACTCATTAAAGTATCACATTTCTAATTGAGCTTTTTTGAGTGAAAACCAAAATAGCTGTTAAGTACTTGTTTATTTTTCTTAGGAGGAGTTTCACTTTTAGCCCCTAAACTTACATCTGTAAAAAAAGAGGTCCATACTACTAAAATAGTTTAGCCCCAAAATTATCAAAATTCATTGACGTTCACCCTGTTATAGGATCCAACTGTACGTACCCTATTTTCTAAATATTTCAACCGTCGAATCTTCTAACAAGGCGAATATTGATGGATTTTGATAGTTTTAGGGCTAAATGTGACGATTTTGATAATTTAGATCTCTTTTTGACATTTTGATATAAATTTAGAGGCTAAAAATGATGTTTTCCCTTTTTCTTAATCTATTTAGTGAAATGGCATTTATATTTCCTAATCGATTAAGTGAACTAGAAAGAAATCATAGAGAGGGGCAATAATACCTTTCTCTCTTTTTGGAACTAAATTCAACTTCAAGTTTGGCATATACTTTCTTTGCTGACTTCATAGCCAGATCATTATTGGGGTGAGCTTTAGACACAAATACAATGAACCACTCCCGCTCATCATTCTGGACAATCAACTTCAAGCGTGGTTTAAGAATGGTTTTGAATTCATCAAGATCCTACAGGAAATATAGAAGTACGATAACAGCACTATGTTAGCTGCGAGACAATTGAAAAACAAAGGAATAAATCACCATCTACCAAATAAATAAATAAATGCATCAGGGCATAAATCCCTTCAACACCACGAAACAAAAAGCATGCACTAACTCTGCATCTCAGTGGGTCAGGCAACAACAACGAATGCCTATTCCCTCAAATCAGCTCCACATGAGAATATCTAGACATTTTCATCCATAGGTCCAGATAAAATATTACATCGATTCCATTACGTAAGGGACACATAGTAGTTACCTCTATCAACCATCTTTTGTACACATGAAAATGAATAGAGTTACCTTCCAATAAGTTGTGAAGAAAAAAGGACAAGGAAGCCACAAAAGTTAGACAAGAAAAGAAACGCGGGGAGAAGATAAAACAAACTAAGGAACTTCATAGGACTAAACCAAGCAGGAGAGAGAGGTGTGGGGATCAGGGGATAACGAGATCCCTCATAAGCAAATCGGAAGAGGCTTTCTTAAATTATTTATTTGTAACACTCAAAGTCAATTTGCAATTAAATAAGTTCATTGACCAAGTATGAACTTTGGTTTGAATACATGTATCCTAATTTAATTTATTCACTTTTCTTACAAATGGAAAATCAGCAATAAATTTTCAGGTACAACATGGCAAAGGATAATAAGCTAAAATCATGAAATGCCATTATTTTCCTAACATCTGAATAACTAACATCACACAAGCATTGCACCATAAACCGCAACTAGCACACACTTATCATGGGTGCCTTCATCCCAGGTGGTGCACATATGGGCATAACAAGCACTCAACTATAGGCGTATAGAGATCATGCAATCCAACTTTCCCATTGATAATATATAATGTCATAAGCATATAGAAATATAATTTTCAGCACCAATAAATGGGAGATGGGAGAGAGAAATGGGAGATGTTTTGAGGGTGTGGCTATGTCCATGGAGGGTTTGAGGGGCAATTTTTTGCAGTCCTTGTTCTTGTGGGTGAATGTCATGTTGGGTTCTGCCTTTTCGGAGTTTTTAGATTTCATTAGTTTTCTAGCTTGTTTGGTCTAGAGGGCTCAGTATAGTCCTTTGTACTGTTCCTTCTATTCCTTTTTCTTTCAATCAAATTGCCTTATCAAAAAAAAATTTCAGAAACTTGGAAACACATGTACAGAGTTAACCGGGTATTCCTGTTGTGTACTTGGTAGCTTACAGAAAACATCCTTTGAATATGGGCAGAACTTTTTAAATGAATCACACGAACCCAAGGAATCCATAATTACACACTAATAGTGATTGCTCCATGCGCCAATAAAGGTGCACGACATTAACAATCAGGTAAGGTAAGATATGGGTCATCAACAAAGATATAAACTTTTGATCCGATTTGGCCTAAAATCATTGTTAACTGACTTAGATATGAAAAACAAGTTCATGACCAAGCAGGTTTGACACAGTTCATAAGTCGCCACCCTATATAGAGACTAAAATTATTTGTACCTCCCTACCGATGCTTTGAAGATTCTGAGCAGTCTTTGGATAGTTTAAGGGGTCTTGTTTTGCAGTCGCTTTTTCTTTGGGCCAATGTGATGTTGGATTATCCCTTTTTTGGCTTTCCGGATTTTCTTAGTTTTCTTGTTTGTATGTCTTAGGGGTTCTCAGTATAGTCTCTTGTACTGTCGTCTCCTTCTTCTTGTTCTTTGTTTTTCTTCTCTTTAATAAGATTGACTTACTTATCAAAAAATAATACCTATGGTGTCTAAAGTAAATCCACCAGGAGTATTCCATTACATTCATATCATTGTACATATAAGTTAGGGTGCACAATTCCTTTAAGAAATGTTGGTGAGTTGCAAGGCATATTAACAACAATGTCGTATTTCCACAGCTAACTGAAAAAATAAATTGTATAGCTATATTGTAAGTACAGACTAACAATTTACCTCACAGGTAACAAAGATGATTGTTGCATATGGCTCCCTAAACCAAAATAATGACTGTTCTTGTGGGAAACGGCTCCGAAGTCTTGAGTCAGTGGTTAATATGAACTCAACAGTCAATGTCTCCACAAACACAGGATTGCGGGTCTTGTTGTTTAAACATGCTCTTTTTAATGGCAACCGCTCCTCAAATTCATTCTTGACAAGGGGCCACAAATCGCTCACATCTTCCACTGAAAAACAGCTTTCAAGAAATCAGTAGATGATTGTATAGCAAGTAGGACAGTGAAACATTCTGAGGAATAGGATAAACTCAAGCAACAATTGTCCTTCCAATGATATTTTGAAAGCTATATATCATGAAAGTGAGAACTAACTATTTCAAGCATTGTCATAAAAGGAATGAGATTGATTCTCAGCCCAGGACTACATAAGTGCACTAGGAAATTAAGGTTGAAATAATTGTCTTGTGAATAGTCCTAAAAGATGATGTTACAGAACTTGAGCAAGATGCTATGAAATACGCCTCCTGCCATAAATAATCCTTCAAATTTTAAATGGTCAAAGGGAATGGACCCACTCTCACAGAGAGCTCTACATATTTTGATCCAGCACCTTCGTTGACAACTCATTTCAAATGCATTTGGTGGCCTAAAATCACTTGCTGGGAAAATGGCAGAAACGGACTAGAAACCAACCATTCCCAGGGAATTCAGGCTCACGAAATATCTGCATTTTTTAAAAGTATCAAGGAACACCTTTTGAAAACATTGCATCCCCTACATTTTTTGCACCTAAAAAGGTTCTGTTACTGCTATCAAATGGAACCTTATTGCCTTACTTTAAAATAAAAAGGCAAATCAAAGAATGATTCATACGATCCACAACGATCATCCAGAACAAAAATTTGCATACTAAAATTCGTTAAAAAACAGATACATAAAGTGACGGGAATAGATTCTAGACAATGTAACTCTCCCATAATAACTAAGAGATGTTCGCAAGATTGTTTGTAAGAAAAGCACGACCACTTTCTCACAGATTTACCACTTAATACTCTACAACCACTATTTCCATCACAAAATCCAATCGGTTCCATCTATAACCGCAATCACAATCGAACAGTAAAGGTCATAAACAACCATGAATCCTGAGGGATTGAGGTCAAGATCAGTAGCTCAGGCCTCAAATTTAAGTTCAACTATCAGCTTCAATTTAACATCTAAACTAATATTACACATACAAACAGGAAAATGGAAAGAGTTTCAGAAGATGTAATTAGGACCTGCAATAACGAGGCGATCACACGAATTCTTGATCGTCTGAAACTGAGCTAGAAAGTTCGCCATTCCGATCTATCCCCACCGTACGCAAATCATAGATCCCTTACATATATTTACGTGCATAGATAGAGAGTTTCACCTAGTTCTAAGAGTACTTGATTTCAGTGTGTACTGTGTAGGGAGGGACGATGCTTTGGAGTAAGGAGGTTGGGACTTGGGATTCACAGTCGGGCGCTTCGCATTGTATCACGTTCGATGGTAAGGACATTTCAGCAAACCGTTTGATTACAGCTTCTTTCAGGCCTGGGTAAGCTAGCCCATTCGTGATGTTTGCTTGATGGGCGGAACACTTCTGGCCCACACCCTTGGGGCCTCCTATTGGGCAATAAAGTTATTTTTTTTATTATATTTACTGAAGGGCAATAAAGTTATTAATTGGTGGGAGGTAGCGAACTTGCAACTTTAGCAATCATGACCAGCAGGTTGTTTAGTCATTTTAGGGCTAAACAAAATCGAATCTAAGACCGGTTCAGATCGATTTTGTGGTCTTAATAGCATAAATCTGGTCCAGTTCGGATCGGATTTAAAAGATCGGTTAAATCTGGTCCAGTCCGATCTAGACTTTTTAAGAACCGGTCTGGACCGAACTGGATCAGACCGCATTTATTAGGTTAAATAATAATATATTTTTAAATTTTTTAATACAAAACTTTGCGTTTTGACGCCCTTAGAACTACTCTGACGTCTTCCTTCCCGGGCTCCGGTGGGTCTGGATTCAGTCCAGACCATATGGACGGCTCCCCGAGCGCGCATTTTGTTGTAGTGGTCGGACTTAAATTGTTGTGGTCCGACCACTACAGCAAAACGCGCTCAGGAGCCGTCCATACAGTCTGGATTCAGTCTGGACGGGTCTAGATCCGTATGGTCTGGACTGAATCTAGACCCGCCCCGGCTTCCCCGATTCCAAATTTCAAACTTTCCTCTTCGAAGAATAGTAAGCCTTCTTCCTTCAAACTCAAGTACTGAACCACCCCCACTCCCCAGCGCAACCACGCCGTCGCCCAGTGCCCACGCCAGCGACTAGTAGCACCTCCCTAAAGCCCCACTCCATAGCCACGCCCAGAGAACAGCTAGTGAAGGTAGAGAAAGCGAGACCCATTCGAGCTCACAAAGGTCATGTACTGATAAACGTGGGCGAAGAGGAGAAGATCAGGTACGAAGTTTTGTTAAAATACCTCTCTCTCGTCGTTCCAAGAACTCTTCGTCCAGTCACAGCCCATCGAGACATTAACATCGGCGGACCAATGGTGCTCACATGCAGTACGGAGGTCTTCGAGCAGTTACTCAGCGTGGCCACGACGTCTTATCGAAGTTCTGCTCGTTGATCTACTTTGCGATTTTTTCCCCGTTCATAAACCCTTTCTATATTTGTTTTATAATTCTTTTATTCGATTCGGTAACTTAGAAGTTAGAATTATGTTCTTTGCTTCGGTCAGTCGCTATGGTGTTCGAAAGTATTGGATGTAGATGTACATTTCAATGAGTACTTGTTTTGGTGTTCAATACTATTGCGTTTAATTGCACCTGTCCGGGGACTGCGGGCAAGGGGCTCGCCCGCGTGGGAGTTCGCGCAGGGAGCAAGCAACTGCCTAGTATCCCCTTTTGGGACTTCAGCAGCTGGCTCGCCAACACGGATGCCAATTTCTACGTGATTTTTTTTTTCAATATGGACTTAAATCTATGCTGCAGCATGAGAACAAGAGAATGCTGTCACTGCATGAATACTCCCTTTGCCATTGTTTTCATCTCATGTCTTTGTGGAATTTTTTGGACTTAATGTTTACTCCTTAGTTCTGCACTTTTGATTAGGTATTGAACTTTTTTTGTGCACTTGTTTTTATTGAACATTTTAGTGAAATTGTCATTTTTATTGCAAGTAACAAGTTCTCGAAAAAAAAAATATAAAGTACTACACAAAGCTTGTTAAACAAAAATAATGAATGTTAAACTGAAAATAATGCACGTTAAACTTATCATTCATTTGAAGCTCCAACGTGTCTTGTTCATCTTCAATGATCACGTTATGGAGAATTTTGCATGTTTTCATAATGTCTTCGAGCTCAGGTACTTTGAAAAATTGTGCAGATTGACACAAAATTGAAGAAGCTGCTAGGAATGCTCTTAGGGGTTATGACCATTAAATGTTAACTCATTTGCAAGTACTTAAATTAAGTAAGTAACACAATATTAGAGATTTTTATAATTGATAAATGCTAACTATATTAGGGGTTATGGCCATTAAATGTTAACTCATTTGCAAAGTACTAAAATTAAGTAATACAATATTAGAGATTTTTATAAATGATCAATGTTAACCCATTTGTAAAGTACTTAAATTAAGTAAGTTAACAATATTCAAAATCATTAAGTAAGTCAGCAATGTTTAAGTCTTTAAAGGAATTCATATATGTTTTTTTAATTTTAAGATGTCAGCTGGAAATGGTAAAAAAAAAAAAAAAAAAAAGAAGGAAATTGGTCATGACCACACCAGATCCGGTCCTCCAATTTAATTATAACCGAAAGTTCGGTCAGACCGGATTTTCGGTTGTGCACTAAGTGTCATTTCATCTCCGCGTCCATACAAAACCAATAGGAAATGTTCCAGATAAGACTTTCTGGCTGAGGCGCGCCAAAATCTCTGCAACGTCCAACTTCCCGTCATGGCGTTCCCTTTATCTTCGGCCACTATCTCTCACAAGGCTTCTCTCAATGTCTCTGTCACTCCCTCCTTTCCAAAGCAAATTTGCTTTCCTGCCCATTTCACATTTGGCTCTAATCGAATGCTTAGCAAAGACCCAGCACGACCTGGACGCTCCAGACTTCCTTGCTTGTCCAATAAAAATCTTTCAGAGGTTAGTTTCAATTTGGGTCGATTATCTATTCTCTGATAATAATGGGTTCTGGCTGTCACCATTGTGGTTTTCAAATTTGCATGGACTGAACTTTCAGCTGTTTTGAGAAATATGTGGTCTGTGTGGTGTGGAGGTTTTGTACTTCTTTTCGTATATAATTTAAGTTTCCTCTGCTATTGATGGCGTTTAATGCACATTGTGTGTTAAGCTGCAGATGTCCAACTGTGTTGCATTTGTGGATAATTTGAACCCCTTTAATTATTTGAGAAGCATCCTTTGATGCTATCAATCATATTTATATGCGAATGTTGCTTTTGGAGTTGGGATTTCTGGAAGCAGATTTGGATCTTACCACCGTAATTTGAATTATTGAGTGATGCTTTAACTGCGCATAATGGTTTAAGGGGTACAAGACAAGGAGATAAATGATTGTGAAAGAGTAATTAACACTATTGCCAGAGAATTTTCATTCGAGACAACAACTTCATTTCATCACTTATATAAATGTTAGATATTAACAAGTCAACAAGTCTATTCTTCGCTCATGTGTTCCTCAAATCCAAACAAACTGATCACTCTAAATCCCAAACAGGCAGTAAGATAGGACTGAAATCCAAACCCCTTGATTCCATTTTTTATATTCAAAAGCAACTTTGGGGTGTTTCTGGATATGGGATATCTGCCAAATTTTTGTTACTTGTCTGAGTCATTGCAAGGTTGGACCTTTAAGCTAAGGCAATGGAAAACTGGTGGTGGAGAATGTGGGAGCTAAATTAGGTTCTTGATATCAATAAAACCTGGTGATTACATTGGTCAATGATGGTAGCATGTTGGTGAAGTTAGTTATAGGGTCACATTTTTAGCATTGGGCGGTAGGAAGCAGTGGCAAGAATGACCACACAGTTCTGAGGGAAATGGTGCCAATAAATTGAGCTGAATATAGTAATATGGTGAGTGTTTAGACTTAATAGTTTAAGCTTTTGGCGCAATTAGTGTGGTAGAGGTGGTGGTGGTGGTGGCAGATAACTTCTCCCTTAAGTTTTATGAGCTCCATTCTTATTGAGAAACTGTATGGATCAGGATCCCTGCAATGTTCCATCCAAATTGATGGTTCAATTTAGAGAGTGAGAGACATAGTATGTGCATCTTACAGCATTTAAGACTGCTCTCATGAAGTCTTGAACAATGTGGCTCTCTACAACTTTTACAGAGTATGATATTTGGGGGATTCTATCAACAAATTTGCATTGGCCATTTTTCTGTAGCAGTAACTCACTCTACTTTAAAATAAAGTTTTGTGCCCCTATGATCTCAGATTATAAGCCGCGTCTTTGATCACTTGACTTCAGGACTTGAGGTTGGCTTTGTTGCCGGAGTCTTTCAAACCTAACCAATGCAGCAAATGCCTAACTAGGTAGACTTGTCTACTGAGCCTTTCTTCATCTTAAAGCCTAGCATGTAATGTAGATCAATTCAGTTTCATTTCTTTCCAGAACTTTCACAATTCGAAGTCTATGTCAATAAAGTTTCTACAAAGTATTTCAACTGATGAGTTCCTATGAATTCTTTTGAAAGTAATAGACAACACAAAGGATTCAATTTCATCAATTAATTTTGTTTTCTTTTTCGTTTAATGAGGTGGCCAAAACTTAAAATATGTCGAGAGAAACACAATGCAGCATACCACATTGTGGTACCAAACAATGATATGTACTGTGTAGAGTAGCAAGTATTGTTACATCCAGTTTATTTGTAAACTCAACTGATCTGCAAGTTCTCAAATTGATACTGTTCTGTTGTCATCCATTTGTAGGCATCTTAAATAATGAAGAGTAAGCTAATTATTTATTAGAGGAAAGAATGAAAGTGGCTGCCTCTGCAAGTCTTTCCCACTTACTGAAATGGGGTATTATCTTGCAGAAAGTGGCAGACCGGCATGACTTTCCTACCAACTTGTACATTTCAATATGGAGAGATGGACTAAAGAAGCTTGAGAATCTGATTGCTGTGATCCTTATGTTTGTTCAAATTTCTTCTCCACTTCCTTTGGTTGGTTGCGACTCTTTTTCTCCGTCTCCTGCAAGGGCAGTTCTCTATTCTCCAGATACCAAGGTTCCAAGAACAGGAGAACTTGCCTTAAGGAGGGCTATACCTGCAAACACAAGCATGAAGTCTATTCAGGTTGCCGTTGATAATTGAATTTATTTCCTACTCTCTCAACTTTAACAGTAATCACTGTGCAGACCAACTTGCCTCTGCTTCTAGGATTCTCTGGAGGATATCTCGTACCTGCTGAGGATTCCACAGAGAAAGCCATATGGAACCATGGAGGGGAATGTTAAGAAAGCTTTGAAGGTATATATTTCTTTTTAGTTCTTATTTATTGGTGGTCTTTGTTTTTTTTGGGGCCAAGAGAAGGGCGAGGAAAGGGGGGGTGTTGAGCTCCCATTCATTCTAATGTGTTATACAAAGGAAATAATCATGATTGATAATTGTTGCAATTAATTTGCTGGGTCTAATGAATAAATGAATTCTGTTCAGGGTCCTTTTTTGTTTGTTTGTTTCAAGACAGTTTATCCTGCCTTTCTTTAGTTGCTTGTTGCTCATATATGTAAAAACCATTTTCTTTTTAGTTTTATGCTCACTTTGCACATGCAATTTGATGCTTGTAATTTATCCTGAAGGGCTTGGCATCATTTCTCTTGTTTCCAATCATGTGTATCCTCTCTCAAGTTTGAATTTTTTAACCACATGGTGTTACCACTCTATGTTTGTTCTTATCTCTGTTTATTTATATGAATGTTATGCCAATGCAAGTGCTTCTTATCTTTACTTGTTCTTTATTTTTCCTAATTTCAGATAGCAGTGGATGAAAAGGATTCTATTTTAGCAAGTATACCAGTAGACCTGAAGGAAAAGGGTTCCACGTTGTATGCATCACTTATTGATGGGAAGGTACATGAAGTTACTTCAGAAGAAAGAAGTCCGTATAATGAGAAGGCTGCCAGCACAATATAGTATTTCTTTCTTTCCATGGAATGCATATATGGATTTTAAAACATCGTGTTGGTTGACCAATTAACATAAAGAAAAACCTTAAAATCAGTTATTCTATGACTAACATTTGAATTCCAGTTTCTTGAAGTCAAAATTCCCTTGGCTATGGCAAGCTTTATTTTCTAGGACCTGAATTCTCTTGAAGAGACTCAATCATTGGTATCATCTTGACAATCTTTGTCATTATGGTTCACTGCAGAACCAACCAGAATACTATTGAAGTTCCTTTGGTTTCCATCATTAGTAACATCTGAACAAACTTGGTTGTTATGGTTAACTACAGAACCTACCAGAATACTATTGAAGTTCCTTTGGTTTTTCCAGGGTGGCTTGCAATCCCTTCTTGAATCTATAAAGGATAAGGATCCAGATAAGGTATCAATAGGCCTTGCATCTGCACTTGACAATGTAGCAGAGCTAGAATTGCTGCAGGTAACTGAAGCTTATGGATAAGTATATGTTACTCTTCAAGATCACCAAAGAGATGCCTTGTGCAAAGTGTAAAATGATACTCAAGATAATTTCCTCAAATTGTTGCCGCTGACTTGCTGTTGGAAACCTGCAGTGTTTTTTTTTATCTAAATGCTGATAGTATACCTTGTATATTGCGTATGGTAGCTAAATAGGTCAGAATTACAATCTAACCATTCTAAATCTCAAGTTCATTTTGTTTGAAACAGGCTCCAGGCTTGTCTTTTCTGTTGCCCCAGCAATATTCGAAATATCCAAGGTCAGTCTTCTACAGATATATTCAGCTGATATTTCTAATTACCCTGATGAGAACTATAATACGAAGGGGAAAAATATATATGAGTCATGATATTCTAATTTGATACTAGGATGATCCTTATTATTCTTTGCTTGCTTTGTTATTTCATCAATAAGTTCAAACAGAAGACCAATTCATGGTATATGGATCATTTTTTGTCTTTACCAATCCAAGTATTCTAATTTATTGGTTTTTTATATTTCCCATGGAAATGTTAAAAATATTAAACAGTGCAAAAAACCTCACTGGTCTGATAAGTAGCCTTTGCTATTGTACGTCTGTTTGTGAAACAAGAAACCCTTTTCTTTGTGATTTGTAGGCTCAGAGGGAGAGGAATTGTTGAATTTACAATTGAGAAAGGAGACGGTTCAACATTTTCTCCACAAGCTGGTGGTGAACCAAGAAAGACTGCCACAATCCAGGTGCGCTCGATCAAACATTTCTAGATGGATACGTAACTGAAGCATGCAACCTTGGAAAGAGCTGAACATAACTTGAGTGAACATAACTTGAGTATATGTTATAGTAGCTTTTCTCGGCTTAAGTTGATTTGAGTTGTGGGATCTTGTGATCTTTTGCTTTTCTTTATTCGAGGTTCGCCATTTTCTATCTCACAAAGAAGAGTGACCAATATGTTAGTTTTCGTCACTACTAATTATTGCTCTTGTTTTTCTAATGGTAAATGGATTAATAACTTTTATCTAATATTCTTCTTGTTTGTTAATATTTGTACACCATTGAGGGACTTAAATAGGAACTGCCAGCTTTGCTTTTTAGTTCGTGATGCTGAACAACCAATCAAAACCTCAAGTTGGAGCTTAATTTGAAAGATATTATAGAATAGTCAAAGAATCTGGAAACTGTCAACAATTACATAGTAAGAGAATGAAATATCTGGCTCCAACTGGTGGATATTAAAAGCTGGCATAGGAACACCTGATTGAAACTGTTTCCATTTCCATTGTTGACTAGGGTTACAATGTTATGTTGCATGTGCTGAACTCGGGTGGCTGTTCACTTTAATCAGGCCTACAAATGGATGGTCCACAATATGATCATTTGTTGATTGTGCTTGGGATTCACAAGTTAATATTATGTCTAGTCAAGGATAATAATTAGTTCTGAAACGTGATACTTGATGACACTGCATTGTCTTAGATGAGATATTGATTTAAGGCAGTGGTATTTGACTGCAACTATGTGTGTGTGTCAAGCTAGATTATGTCATGAGCATCTGCTGATCCATTGATTGCGCGCAAAGCTAGTTGATGGGGTATTCGTACCACGAGAATTACTGCAGATTGTATGTTGTAAAGTGGATAAATGTTAACTTCTGAATTTGAAAATATGCATGTACCTAGTTGATGGGGTATTCGTACCACGAGAATTACTGCAGATTGTATGTTGTAAAGTGGTTAAATGTTAGCTTCTGAATTTGAAAATATGCATGTACCGTTAATAATCTCTCTTGCACTGGAAGGAAGTCTGTAAAATGTTCTGTGTTGTGGGCAACATGGTCGGAGCAAGACATTTACTGTTGTCATTAGTTAAAGTTGGCTGCAGAGTATGTGGTCAAGAATGGATGCTGGCCACTAGTACCATAATTTCAATGTCAACTGATCACAAACTAGTGCTTGCAGGTTGTTGTAGATGGATATTCAGCACCATTAACAGCAGGAAATTTTGCAAAGCTGGTAAGGTAGTTGAACCTCACTTCATTTCTTTTTGTGGAGACATACAAATATATGTGCGTGTGTATATATGTGTAATATATTGAGTAGCAGATTGCCATTTTCACTTAAAACTTTAATCTAGTGGGCCCAATGTTAACCATCATATCTTTTACTGTTTACAGTATCCTATTGTGGTAGTATCTTAACTCGTTGCTCATCTCAGAATCAGATTAATTCGGCTAAATGATATAATAATGTTCTGAAAATCTTTCCTGCTCTTGGTTTGGAGATTTACTTGAGAAATTCTTTTCTCTCCTAAAAGATTTAAGGGGAAAAGCATTTATGGTTCCAAGTATGTGAAATATAAAGATCTGACAGACTTATGATTTATAGCAAAATACAGCCTATTGATAATACGATAAATAAGGACAAACAAAGTGAAGTTCAAGTAATTGCAATTATGCTGGTCTCACTTGCATCCAAGTCTTTGGTTATAGTACCTATGATGATGTCTAATCTTTTGATTTTCAGTTTTCTCTTTTTCTTCTTTTTGGTCAATCTGAATTTTGGAAGTTACTATGGGCTGTAAATGCTATCTGAATGGAAAACATGAAAGCAATTCTCCAGATAATTGACGGGGCATATGATGGGGCAAAACTTCGCACTACCAGCCAAGCTGTCCTCTCGGACGATGGGCTTGACAAGAACAGTGGTTATAGTCTTCCATTAGAGATAATGCCATCTGGGCAATTTGAGCCCTTGTACAGAACAACATTGAATGTGCAGGTATGTTAATGTCTTATATCAGCAATATATTTGTAAGTGATGCTTCTCATTTGCATTCCTTTTCTCTCGCCTGCTTAAAAGGATGGAGAATTGCCGGTTCTTCCGCTGTCTGTTTATGGAGCAGTTGCAATGGCACATAGTGAAGCCTCTGAAGAGTACTCATCAACACATCAGTTTTTCTTCTATCTTTATGATAAAAGAAATGTAAGTTCTGTAGGATTCTTTGTTTAAATTCAACTTCAAGTATAGGCTTTCACAAGATTTTGCAAGACTATATTCAATAATTGCAGGATTTTGTCTCGTGTATTATCTGCCTTAGAGAGACAATCTTCCTTTTTTTTCTTTTTTGTCTCGTATTTACATATATCCTGTGATGCACCTGCATTTGATAGGCTGGCTTGGGAGGGTTGTCGTTTGAGGAAGGCCAATTTTCAGTTTTCGGGTATGATTTCAGACTCTGGACTTTCTGTGTTAGCAATAATTGGGTTTCCTTGACACACACTAAAAAGAAGACAAAAGAGAAAAGAGAAACAAAAACACAAGTTATGTGTCTCCTATAGAAGAGATGGTTGTTTTCTTTTCCTTAACATCCTACTTCTAAATGCAGATACACAACTAGTGGGAGAGAGATTCTTCCCCAGATAAGAACCGGAGATGTGATTCTATCTGCAAAGCTAGTGGAAGGTCAAGATCGCCTCATTTTGCCAAGTGAGAGCTGATTTGTTCTCTTGCCAAGCCGGTTAATTTTTACTTTTATTTCCAGCATTTTAAATTGCGGCAGCCGGATTTGTTGTTGCAGGTTGGCCTGTCAAGTTCATCTGTTTGTTTGGATTATATTGTAGTTTCTTAACATCATGGATCGTCTTTCAATCATTCATCTTCTTATCTATGCGGGCCAATTTCGCCACTCTGTTTCTTTGGATTATATTAACGTCGCATTTCGAGTTTTTGTCCTAATTTTACGTCGACCACAAAATGTAGAAAAATCTCAGTCGTGTGACATACGACCTTTGCAAATAAGAGTGGCTCACAAAAATTCCAGCAAAAATTAAATAATTGTGCCTATTATTTCCAAAGTGTAGCTTTCACGGCGACTTGCCTACAGGGTTGGAGTGGCGAAAGGGACCCGCGGATTAATGTTTGGGGTTCGGTTTCGTGTAGGCTTCTATCTTCTCAAGATAGCTTCTAGAGGTAAATGAGACTGGCACATGGGCGGAATTTAGGGAATGTTTGTTTGGAAGAAAATTGTGAATATTTAGATGTTAAAGTTTTATTGACATGCGTGCAGAAATTGTTAAAAAATATTGATATTTGTAAAAAAATATTATATTGAAATACGCATTTCTGTAATGTTTAAATTGTAAATATAAAAGTATGATGCAAATTCTACAAATTTAGTGTAAACAAACATGCCCTAATTGTTAGTCTTTGACCAATGAAGATTGGAGTAAGAAGCTGCCGAGTAATCTTAATTTATAGAAACCGGACGCAATAGTAAAATACCAATCATCATAAAAAAAATTTACTATTCCAAAATTTAAATTTATAAATACAACTAATTTAAATTTTTTTATCAAATAAAATAACTTCAAAATAATTTATCTCCTTTATTAAATTATCTCTTTTCATTGTAATAAATATAAAAAATTCACTCAAATTATCTCACTCTTCACATTTTCATCAATTTCTATAAAAGTTTACTTTTCTCTCCTAATTTTTACACTAACTCCTATAAAATTCTATTTTATTCACTATTTTTTTCATAAAACTCAATAAAATTTTAATTTTCTCAATTTTCACAACATTTCTTAAATATTTCACTTAGTTAAAATTTTAAAAGCATCCAAGTTAGTTATGATTAGTCGCAAATTGAGAATTTTTGTTATTTCACGTCATATCAGGCACAATGTGAGAATTCTTTAGTTCTATCAAGGTACATTTTAATTATTGTTTTTCTTAATACCTCAAGGAATTCTTTTTTATTCATTTTCAATTTTTTTTAAAAGAATAAAGGCCTCCAAATAATGAAATGGTGTGGTTGGCATTTCACGAGAGTGATTTTTTTAGCACGTAGAAATTACGATTTTATCTCAATTTTTTTCAGAGGTAAAATTGTAATTTTATAGATTGAAAAATTATTTCATAAATTTTTAAAAGCTGCATTTCTTGTATTTAAAATCAATAGGTAAAAATTAAACAGAAATGATGAATTAGAATATAGGGTGTATATATCCCTGCTTTAACCTAAGTCAGCATATTTATTAAAAATATAAACTATAAAATTAGTGCTTTGATTTATTATATGGTGTGTGGGCCATTGGTGTAAAGGAATTTCAAATAAAACGGCGTCGCCTGCAGAAAGAAATTAATTGTCAATTATTTATCTGCCTATTTTGACTTTCTGTTGGGTCGACACTTTATTATTTCTGACAAGGGTGTGTCTATTTTTATAGCCACTATTCTCATGTGGACCACGTTCATCATCTAGAATTTATCCCCCCATCCCAAGCTACAAAACCCGATCTCTCCTTTTCAACTCGGAGAAACAGTCTGTTAAACTCAGCTTAGTTCCTCCCAACTCAGTCTGCCGTAGTCATAGCCATGGCGTCTTTACATTCCATATCCCCCCAGAGCGTTATCCCCCCCTCCAAGCCGAAACCCAATTCCAGACCCATCTCCAAGATTTCATTGACCCCAGTTTTCTCGAGAAACAGACTTAGGACGAAGTTTTGGGCGCTACACTCCGTGGTGGAAGGGCTGGACGTAATCCCGGTTCAGAGTACGGACTCTACGGACCAACAAGAGGGCGTTTTGGTGAGCCGGGCAGAGAGGGAAGGTGGGTCGGAGACGGAGTTGGTGAGCGGGTTCGCAGAGAGTCAGGAGGGAAGGCTCTCGTTTGAGGGGGCCGGTGAGCTTCAAGGCTTTTCTTCCTCTTCTTCTTCGGGTTCAGTTGGTGATGGAGTGGGGAACAGCAAGGGTCAGGAATTTGAGAGACTCGTAGATAGGACCATCAACGGGACGATAGTTTTGGCTGCGGGTAGTTTGGTCATCACCAAGTTGCTGACCATTGACCAGGATTACTGGCATGTGAGTCACTTTACCATTCTCTGTGTGCGGTTCTTGGTTTTGTTTCTTTTTTTGAAGTACCTCCTCCTTTTTTCGTGTATGTGTTTGTGATTATTAGATGAGTAGTTGTGCTTTCTGTGGTTACTTTTGATATTTTGTGTGTGATATTCGATGCAAAAGACTATTGGAATTCGGTTTCGGGTTAGTAAGTTTTAATAAAATGGTACGATTGAAGAGATTTTTCTTTTGAAGGGAAAACTTCTTAGAATGCTTAAATCTAGGGGGAGCTGATTTTCGGGGTTGGGTATGGCGGGGATTTTTGATTGATTTCAACTTGTTGCCTTGAAGTGTAGAGTTTGACAAGATGGCAAGTAGCCTAATTTGTATAGATGGATAGCTGAGAAACAACAATTGCATGGAATGGGCCCATCTTGGACGAGCATACTCAAATGCAAAAATTAATTGGAAGTTGAAGGCTTGTGGTCACAGACTCATAAGAGAAAGGGCTAGAAAAGAGGGCAATCTGATTTATTCAAGGGAAAAGATCTGTGAACTTATCTTTAAGAGATGCTGTAGCCTGAGATCAGCTGGAGGAGTGCTAAAGATCCTGTATAACTATTGATTGCTTATGCCGAAATTTTAAAACGCTGATATCAACACCTTTGTGGTATGCACATAATATTTAGGCTTAAATGCACCCCATGCCCCTGGGGTGCATTTAAGCCTAATATTTAATTAAATTGGGGCTTTGGATTACTTCAACATTCCGTTTACAAGAGTCCTTCACACTATAAACATTGGTTTGATCTACTCTCTAGGACTTAATTTCCTTACTGTTATTGGTATTTTTGTCTTTTGATAGGGATGGACGCTTTTTGAGATTCTAAGATATGCACCTCAACACAACTGGAGTGCTTACGAGGAAGCTCTCAAGACAAACCCAGTTTTAGCGAAAATGGTTATTAGTGGAGTGGTGTACTCTATAGGGGATTGGATTGCACAGGTTAGTACATGTTGTCAAATAAGTGGCAAGTCTTGCCTGTAAAAATAATTGATATGTACACAATTTCTTCATCTTCAAATTTTCTTTCGTTTGATCTTCTATCCCTGAATTTTGCAGTGCTTTGAAGGAAAGCCTCTCTTTGAGTTTGATCGAGCACGAATGTTCAGATCTGGCCTTGTTGGCTTTACTCTTCATGGTTCCCTTTCTCATTATTATTACCAGTTTTGTGAGGTGGTCTTTACTCTTTGTAGTACTTGTTTGTTGGATTTAATACTTCAGTTCTTTTGGTTCACTGAAACAGCTTCCACTTTTTTCCAGGAACTTTTTCCTTTCCAAGACTGGTGGGTGGTTCCTGCCAAAGTAATCTTTGACCAAACTGCATGGGCGGCAGTTTGGAACAGCATTTATTTTACTGTCTTAGGCTTTTTGCGTCTTGAGTCCCCAGTTAGTATTTTTAATGAATTGAAGGCAACGTTCTGGCCCATGCTAACTGTAAGTAAACCTTCTGTTCCCGCTGCTGTAGCTTTGCATTCTTCATGAGCGTTTACATCCAAACTGACATAATTTCTCGTTCAGCCTTCTTGCCCATGGTGGCTGTAACAGTTGGGGCCAATCCTTTAGCCTCTTTGTTAGTGGCAAAATAGCTACTCTTCATTGAATTCCTTGATTCTGATGTCTGGAACTTTGTCCTGTGAATCTTTAATGGATCTTGCATCCACCTGTTTTGGTTCAGTCTCAAATGCTCCCTGTCCTTCATTGCTAATTATCTAGAAGTTGAACACCTCTCTCTGCAAATTTTGCCAACTTTCAAATATGATGCAATTTTGATCAAGTGTCGATATCTTGTCCAAATCAGCAAAAATCTGCATTGCCTTAAGCTTTTGAGTTTGACTTCGTTGGTTCTATAGGAACCTCAGATTGCTTCTTACACAATGAATACTACCAGTATGTTATTCTGTTTTATATATACATGGTTGAAAATTGCAGAAATGCAGTAATTTTCTGTTAATCGTCAGCTTAGTAGAATGCTTGACCTGAATTTAGGCAATCTATCCTGTAATCTGGATCAAAAGGAATTTTGTACTTACCATTGAGAAACTCAATGCTAGAAGGAGACAATAGGGAAAGCCTGCAGAATAATGGAAAGAAAATATATTTTGGTTTGGTTTATATTGATAGGAGCTCAATTAAGGTTGGTAATTGCATTTTCATTTTTTCCAAATCAGGTCAAGTTTGAGCTCAGTCTGTGTAGAGTAGATTGATGTATATTTTTCTGTCGTTTTCTTTGGGGGGGAAGTATATGTATCTAACTTCTGTTGCATTTGACCTTGTTCTTGGTTGAATAATGCAGGCTGGGTGGAAGCTTTGGCCATTTGCTCATCTTGTTACCTATGGTGTAATCCCTGTGGAACAAAGACTTCTTTGGGTGGACTGTATAGAGCTCATTTGGGTGACAATACTATCAACGTGAGTGTTTAATATGGATTATTTTTTACTCTTCATGCACTGAGGGCTATTGAAGAACAATTTTATTGGTTCTATGTCTCCTAAAAGAGATCTGGTTGGTGGAAAACTAGCTAAAAGGGTGCAGAGATAAACATTTGTTCCAATTGATTCATCCTACCATAAAAGTGCTTAAGAACAAGTTGCATATGCTCAGTTTTTCTGAAAGGTTTATATGATGCATGTATGAAGATAGGATGTCAGGAACTCTAAGGTCTCTGCTAGGTAGAGCAAATCATCTACTTTTGAAAGAGAGAAGTTGTGATTGCATTAATAAAATGTCTGCAGCTATTGGGTAATTATAGTAATACCACCAAAGGTCCATTGAAGACTTTCACATTTCTGCCTTGTGCTTGGTGTATGCGATTTAGGTACCTATATAGATATATGTTGGAATCCGAGATTTCCATTTGGCAGAGCAAAACGATATTTTGTCCTCATTCACCTATTGAAAACCTCCTAGTTGGGCTGTTGGCACAAAGTACATATGGTGATGAAAATCTGTGTACTCAGGGATGACTTTGCTCTACATGTGTATATTTGATTGGCTCCTGACTTTTGGCTCCTGTAGATGTCCTGATTTTTTCACCCGTGTGACATTTCATGTGATGCATGTATAAAGATAATGCTAATCATCTACTGTTCAAAGAGAAACCTGCATAACCTCTGACATTTAAGTTGTTATTCATCAAGTATTTCTGGTGATACTGCTAAAAATACCTTCAAGATGATTTGGTATAGGTGGTGCGAGTATGTGTATAGAATTCAACTGATTCTGAGATTTTCTTTGGGCATATCTACACCATTTTTTTTTACTTACTATTTTTTGTCTTCTCTTTTTAGTTTTTATTTAGTTCTGAAAAAAAATTGATCACTAAAATTCACCTGGTTTGGGATATCTGAAAGTGAAAAACAAAAACATAAAGGAATCAAATGAGAGCTCGACTGGTCAACGACAGCTAGTCAGACCTACTGTGTCTTTGTTAGCACAAAATATATGTGGGGATGGTTTCTTTGCATTGACTTGGTCTCACTCACATTGATTTGTTCTCTCTTTTGCTAGTTATTCAAACGAGAAATCAGAAGCAAGAATTTCTGAGGCACCAGCAGAAGTGAACTCCAGTTCTGCGACCATAGATCTACATCAGGTACCTAAAGTAACTTTTCATTCTTTGACAGATTCGTATTTGTAGCTAAGTTCAATTTTCGTGGTCTTGTAAAAGCTGCATGAAGAGATTCTGACGTGCATCCATTCCTTCGTCATTCTCTTTCCCTTGTTAGGAGTAAACACGGAAACAACCAGAAGTGTTCGTCAGAGATTAAAATCCAGTTTTTCATGAATTGGGATTCAATATACAAAGCAAACCCAGATATGGATGGCTTATTGATCATCCGATATAGTGCAAACGTCTCCGCAACTGGCATGTGTATAACAAATCACCCCCATCTTCCGTTCTTCCTTCTCGTGTGAATGCATTAAGCTTCTGCTTATACTTTTGAGACCATCAAACGATTCACTGTAAGTTGCGTAAATAAATTTTCTCCCATATTTCCTGTCGCTTGTGATACGCCTCTTCTTTGCCACCGCAGTCCAAATATATGGCTGCAGGAAGCTCATTCAATCAGTGGCCGGAGTGAAGTAATTTTTTCTTCTTTCAACTTTTCATTTCTAGGTCCGAAGTAGAGAGGCCATCTTAAGCTTTAGTTTTGGACTTGTTCGGTTGCGCTAATGCTGCAAGCCAGCCTTTACAAAGAATCATCGTTGCATTGAAGTGTCATATCTATTAAAACATCCTTGTCGAGATTAAACTGTGGAGACGATAAGAAACCATTTGGAAACCAACACTATCAAGCGTGGTGTCCGAGTTCAATCTTAAATCTGGGAAGGAATAAAAACTGTGGTAGAGCTCGCACGCTGGTTAATGCCGATCGGGAAGGGCATATGACTGAACGATTCGAATGTCTTCACTTTCAAAGCGGCAATATCCTCGTTATAAGGCTGCTTCACTTATGAAGGTCCATCGCCTTATTCAATCCAGAGTATGAATCAGCCAAAAAGAAGCAATGAGGCAGCCTCTATTTTCTTTAACAATTCAGGAAATTAAGTTATGTTTTGGGTTGTTTTTAAAATGAAAACCAACACATGGAAATAATAGGAAAAATTTCCCCTAAACAGGAAATCCAAAAGTTTCGAGTTCTAAAGATTATGTCACATTGAATGCGTATCCAAAGTTCTTGAGATAAACCCACCTGAGAAGCTCAAGTGGCAGCCGGGGGTGTCCTGAGAGTGTGGGTTTGGCACATTCAGTGTACAAATTATCATTTACGCAAAAAAACTCGCAACTTAATCAGTGAGCCGGTCAATTTATTCGGGTTTACCGTGACGTTGAATTAACTCGGGCGGATCCTAGGTTAAAAAAAAGTACTTGAGATAAGTTTTTTGGCATTATATTCTCAAACAAGACAGCTATGCACCATCTTTTCCCGCAAAATTACTTAAAGAGTAGAAACAGTAGACCACAAGAATCAGATTTCTAACAATTCAAAGGAACCTACGCAGTTAATGAGTCAAATTATACACAATTGAACATATTTCGTCATATTTTAAGAAAACGTTGAAAATGGTTAAGACACGGTCAAAGAGACTCAGCCTAGGTTAGCGACCTAAATTAAACAAAGGTAGGGCCAAGTATGAAGTCAAAGAGCGTGGTAGTGTGTGCGGCCTGCAGAAAACAAGCTTATACCTCCTCAATCCTCGTTCGTATAGAGTTAAAACTGTAATTTATTTTTTGCAAGCTTTAATGATTTACCACGTGAGGGTAGAGTAAGGTTTGAATGTCGGAGATCCAATTTTGATTAGGTGGGTCTCCATTGAGTTTTACATGGATGGTCGGATTCATTTTCTGGAAGCTTATCTGAAAAATTTCAGTAATCTATGTACCAAACAGATGAAACATCGAGATGATAATCATAAACTAAAGAAGATGGTTGCAAAAAGAAAGGAAGACATGGCACTTAAGAAAAACGAGATATATCATTATGATACTGCAGATGAAAAGTCCTATTCTTTGGGTAACATGAAGCAAAAAACGAACCCAGATTACAAGTACGGTCTGCCCCTAAAACTCTTATTATATGAACCAACAGTTGAGAGAATGAACCTGCAACACTATTCTGAAAAATCAGGACAATCAAAACCTCAAGCACCTGCTACAAAAGACCTGGTCTGCCGCTGTAACTCTTCATCAGCATTCCTCAGAAATTGATCCCAGCCACTTCCGGGGCTAGTATCCAGGTAATCATATGGCACTGCTGTCTTCAGACCAGGCCTTACAGCACACTGGCTCTCCACAATTCTCAACTCCACATCGTTACCTCCTTCTCTAGTACTCTGCTCCAATTCCTCCCAATTAAACAGCAGAGGTAATGTAAATGCACCCCACGGGTTGAAATCCAAAACCTTGATCCGCTCATCCTTTGTGACGTAAACATCAAAAGTATAGTTCCTTGATTCAAATTTTAGATGCACATTATCCTCATAAAATTGCTGGATCAACTGCTTAAGATAATTTTTCTTCTCAAGGAGGACAGGGTAGAAAGTAGTGACCTCACGTTGGGAAATTCCAACCAGACACCGACTCCGAACAAAACAACGGAATTCCATCTCTGGCCTAAGGGATGGATACCACTTGCGGAGTGCAAGGAAGAAATTTGGTGGTCTTGATGAGGACGTATTATTGCATGAATCATATGCATGGCACAAATCATGGATCAATGAGTCAGAAGAACGTAGCAAGAGTGCTATCTCACTAAAAGTAGTGCAGCGGAGACTCCCAGTTGTGCTAATCCAGGCAGAGTCTTTAGGTGCACTCCAATTCAATTTAGGGAACACTGCACCACCAAGAGACTCAATTGACTCATTAACCTTCAATTCAAGTTCTGCGAAAGATGGGGGTGGTGGAGGTTGTTCTGACTCGTCATCAGATCCTTCTGGTACTTGATAGTCTTCTTCCTCTTCAGGGTTATGAATCCTATTGGGCAGGGCATCATCATTGGAGATGGAAACAGGTAAAAGGAAGGGGCCAGAATCGTCAAGAAGATATTGGACAAATGATTCCGGGAGTTTATGGATGTGTGTTTTGATTGATATAGATTTAAATTTCGGATACCACTCCTGAATCTGGCATTGATTCACTTCTTTTTCCTCCATTTTCATACCAAGACCTTTTTTTCTGCAATAAATGAGCTGAGTTCCTTCTTGCTATCTGCTACAAGAAAACCAAACACATATGATAAGTAAATAGGTACTGTGCATCTGATAAATAGTTTTCAATTCAAGTCTTTGCAAGAACTAATTAAGTGTTTCCACACAAGTCCTGGCAATTAGCTAAAGAAACAAACTTTCACGTCTCAAGGAAAAATAAATTTCGCCAAACATGAGCATACTCTATTTTATGAAAACTCGTAAAGTACAAACCCTGGATAAGCACATAGGGAAACATCACAATATCATGAATTCATAAAAACTAATATAATTTGCAGAAGGTTTGTTACCAAGTCTGTGCCAAGGATTCAGCTCAAGCATAGTAGGTTTGGATACCATTATGCATGTTTATTTAGCAATAATCCATGTGTCAAATTTGTTGGAGAAGCAGTAGAAGCTCTATCTACTCCACCATAAAAGAAAGCCAAAAAAAAAATCTAGCCACCAACATACCATCATACATCATATCCACACCTGAACATTGCAAACAAAACCATAAGAAACTAGAAGAAACTTAGCATTATCCAAAGACAACCGGCTCAGGAATTTCATCAAACGGGGCATGTGACTTAGTTTCATCTATAAAAAAACAATTCAGATACCGACCATGAAACAAACAATTTCGGTTTAAAAGATTATTTTTAAACAAACTAACCCTTCGTTTACTCCTTACTCTATTTTTGTGAGATTGAAGGTGGTTGCGAGTGGAATTTGAAAGATAATGGACTTAGGTGCCAGGCCTGAGCTAAAGCTGCGTGTTAACTGAATTTGTGTCTGGGGCCTTACTTTCGAGTCCACAGCCACTTCCAGCCTTGATCAAGGCTCTATCTTTTTATTTTTCGTAGTTGATAAGGTCATCCAAAGTTTACCCCGACCAATTCACAGGACCTATACTACTAGGCTTGTAAAGGAGCCGAGTCGACCAAATTGTGGCTGTTCAAACTCGGCTTGGCAGAAAGATATACGGGCTCGGGCTTGAGCTCGAGTCGAGTTTCAGTCGTGTTCGAGTTTGGCGCGACCAAAGATTACTGAAATTTGAACTCGGCTCAAGCTCGAATTTTGGCTAAGGAATTGAATAGCAAACTTCTTCGTCTGTGTTTCACAACCAATCACTGACTCATGTAAAAGAAAATACTGCCCCAAAGAAACAACATTTACAATTGTTCCTGCCGAAATAAAGACGTCACCGACACCCCCTTGTATCAATTTTTCGGCAACCAAAAAGTACTGAAGAGTACAGAAAGATCTTGCCCTCCGTCACCTTAAACCCTTGCTCTCTCTCCGTGTAAGAAAAGTACGCGTTTGAGATGCAGAGCTACAATAGCTGCATCAACGACGGGGACTGAAGCACCAACGTAGTGGAGAAAGGGTTGGATTTTGCGGAAGATTTCCTCCACCTACCACCATTCTCAACCATTGGAAGGAAATCTTCTCCGTTAAATCCGGTTGGATCTCTTCCTTTGTCCTTGTCTCTATATCTTTCTGTACTCTTCGCTTAGGGCTGAGTAGCGCTGTAAGCGAAAGCGGTTTTTGCTACAACTGCTACTGCCAGAGCGGTGACCGATTTTCGACCACCGCCCCTGCCATCGCCAGTGGTGGCAATTGCTTGCTTAACGATTGTGGTCGAGTGGTGTCGACGAGCGGTTACCGCAATCAACCAAAACACCCAAAATTTATAAACCTAAATCCAATCCCCCGCGACATATTAATCAGCCACAATCAATCAATTAAAGTTATTACCATCATAAAACACAACAGCACATATTAACAAATAAACATTGAAAATCAACTATTTAAAATCGCAAACCCGATTTGACAATTAAAAATCAGGGAGCTCAAAAGGGGGAAAGAGAGAGTTGCAGAGCAGGTTTTGGGGGAGACAATGAGGGAGACGGAGGTGCGAAGAGGAGAGCTCGTGTTGAGAGAGAGAGAAGGATCGAAAAGTATGGGGAAAGGAGAGGAGGATGGGTTAAAACAATCTTCAAAACAAAGTCATTTTGTAAATTAAAACAAGGTTTGCGGTTCCACTGCCACTGCTAAAAACCTGCCTTCTTGTGGAATTTGCCACTACCCCTGGTACCACCTCACGGAGGTTCACGCTCACCCGTGGCTGTAGCGGTACCGAGGGCGGTGAAATAGGCAGTTGCCGGCTTTGATGAACAGTCCCAGCAAGAAAAATAGAACGAAAGGCGGCCAAAAAATGCCTAGGTAGTAGAACTACTATCACAAGAGAAATGACGGTAAAAAGTATAACAACAGACGTCGAAAAACAATGGGTTAACCTACCTCGAGAGTCGAGACGGATTGGTCATGGCCATGGACGTCGTTGGTAGGTAAAGCTATGGCAGCTGCCAGAGCGATGGAAACAATTATGGAACAGGATTGGCCTCGTATCAATTCGAGACGGTGGGGGAGGCTGGAGAAAGCGCCTTGTTGGAAAATCGAGGCCTCTAGTCGCTTCTATTTGAAGATGCCTTCTGGATCACCCTGGTACCACTCTACAGTGAATCCCCCGCGAGAAGAACCGGCAGGCCCACCGGTTAGCTAACTGGGCTGCTTTATCTTTATATTCTGGCTATAAAGGGATATTCCGTCCATAGTTTAACGGTGTGCCACTTCCACGTCATGTAAAAAGTGCCAATTCAGCAGAGCATGTGCAAGCCCCAAAATAAACGTCAGCCCGTTTTGATTGTAAAATGCAGAACACACAAATGAGAAAATTCCCACTCTTTTCTTGCACTTTAACGTCCAGCTGAGAAAATTCCCCACGCCCCTCTCAAACATCAACACCAACGTAGAAATTTTAGAATTTGAATCTAATTTTTTAAATTTATATTTTTAATATTATTATTACACGTATATCAATACAACTCAACATTATTTTTTTACACACATCGATACATCTTAACAACTTTTACAAGCATGTCGATAAAGCTCAAACATCATCTAAATATTCATACTATTATTATAATTTAACAAATTTTCTCAAAACGAACATGTCACAAGCAGAGATGACGAAGCTAAGGGGGCTAGAGGCATAGCCCCAAACTTTTTGCAATGTTTTTTACAGTCAAAATTTCAAATTTTTGCAAATTTTTTCAATATACTAACAAAATTGGTAGTAATTTTTGTAATGACCTCTCAAATTTTTTTGGAGAAATAAATATGAGAGCGAATAATTACTTTATAAGTAGACTCCAATAATTTTTTAAAAAAATACTAAGAGTTTATCTTTTTTTTTACATTTTTCTCCCTCCATTTTTTTCCCCAAAATTTCTCTCCCTAACTCTTTTCTAGAGTGTGTCTTTCTCTCCTTTTTTTTCTTCCTCTCAATTCATACCTCTCAATGGCCTCTCCAGATTTTTCATATTTTCTCTGAATGACCTATTTTTCTCTCTCCACTATTTTATCTCATATATAGAAAATAACAAAATTTATACTCAACTCTTGGAGTACAACAACTTTTTGCTTTGCACAAAAAAAATCATTTTCAAAGTTAGAATTATAAATGTTATTACGTTTAATTAATATTATTACTCTTTTATTTGTGTGTGTCTATGTTATTTTGGCTAAAATTTAACATTACTTTGTGGCTTTGTCCATAATTTATAAGTTATTTATTCTGAAAATTTTAAACTTTTGATTGCATTCGACCGTTTTAATACTAATATTATAATTGACGACTTTTACTCTAACGTCTAGTTCAAATAGCATAATTGATGAAAATTTGACTAACAATTAAGTTAAAGTTTATAATTTTTTTTCCTTTTTTAAGTTTTAGAATATGTTTAACTATGCTTATTTTGATTATGATGGAAATTTGAAGACCACGAGATTAGTCAAAGTACAAGTAAGATGACCTCCACACCAGAGTAATAAAAAAATATAAGCAATTTAAAGTTACATTTTACCCTCCTAAAAGCAAATCCTGGCTTCAACCTGAACACACGAGCCTTATTCGGTACCCTACTGCACAAAGTAGATACAAAAAATTGATGTACTCTCAGTCGAGAAGATGATATATCAATTCCCACTCTTTCTTGCACTTTATCAGCAAACAATTACGCAAAGAATGAAATGCTGGAGAAATTAAATAGCTTTACGGAACGGTTTAAAAAATGTGGATTATGGAGTTACAAGGAAAGATAAATTCTTGTTAGGTTGCACTTGCCTAGAAAGCTGAAGTGAAAAACGGATAATTTGAATGGTTGGCCAAATAATGGTATCCGGATTTGAGGTAGATTTCTTCCCTTTTTTTCTTTCTTGCATTTTGTCAGCCACCAAACAGAAAGAACGAATCCAGACAGACTTCTGTATGGTTGCCAAGAAAACTGGAGAATAGGATATGAAAATTTTCATTTGTAGGGGATGTGTTTAGACTTCAATGAAGCCATATTAATATATATAGTTGTGTGAGCTCCAGTAGAGTAGAACAGAGAATGCATAGCTCTGTTTCACTGTTTGGTCACTTAGAAGAAGACAATGGCACAAAAAGAAAAAAAAAACTATTAGACTGCTTCACCAACCGTTTTGATGGCGGCTCTTGCCAAGGAAACATAGGAAGGACCTAACCAATCAATGCAATCATGTTTGACAATTGTTTGTACTAACCCTGTTTTGGTTTATAATATAAATCTTGCCGAACAAAGAAATAAGTACCCTCTTGGACTCTTATAACTAAAGTTGGCAAGGGCTATCTATGAAAGGCTATTTATACCAAAAAAAAAACTGAAAACTACAAAAGAAAAAAAAATGTAATAACAAATTAATGTCTTTGGATAATCACATCGCTAATCTCATCCTCTGTTTCTTGGGTAATCACAAGGAAAAGTCAAGGACAACTGGACAGCACTCTTCAATATCCGATCTCTTTGGCTTGTAGGCAAACATAGAGATTAGCTAATATCATCGACTGCACCCGATCGAACTAGGGAGACAAGGAGCTATAGAAGCCGTTGATTAAGCCACGGACATGTTAGAGAGCCGACTCGGCGTTGGCCGGAAATTCCAGCACCGGAAGACTGACCTACGTGTTGGTGGTGTCAATGCTCTCCTCAAGACCTCCTTGCTTGCACAAGGCCTGCTCAGAGTCCTCTGAGGCACTGCATAACCGTGGCGGATACATCTGACCGACCCAGGATGACTAGAACACGTACAAGATGGTCGAGGCTTTGGAGAAGCCAGGGCGTAATTGTTCCTGCGTCCACGATTTCCCTCTGCGCCCGCGGCCTCTCTAGCATGTGATGACCTCGCAGGAACCTGGAGCCTTTGTGAACCTTGTCTTTGATTAATCCTCTGCATTTTTTCTTGAACAAAGAAGTGGTTTCAATTTGACCTTGATTTGAGATGAAATGGTCACTGCCGGGAATGCTAATTTGAGAGCTTTGCTCAGGTAAAAAAGAAAGAAATGATCTGAGTGATCTAGGGTTTGGTGCCTGGTGTCACGTTTTATAGGCGTTTGAAGGCGTCAATGATGAATTGAAACTTTAGTGGAAGACTTTTTCTTAGTTCAGAGACTTCACAGAAATTGGGCTTGGAGTGCTTGACAAGTTCAAGACTTTTGGAAGGGAAGACTACGAGAGTCCCAGTCCGAGAATAGAAACCGCAATTCCTGACCGGGTCATCCCACGCACATATCGTCAATAAGAGATCAAGCCCACTCGACCCGAACCCGATGTGCCGGCCACGGAAACGCCAAAACTGAAAGCACTCATGTTATTTTATGGAATATTTAGAAATTACATCGATTCTAACGACATGTCGTTCTCAAAATCCACAGAAGTGTAGCAGTTTAGAAATTTAGAAATTAATAACATGTGTAAATAATGAATACCAATATGGGTAGATTATTTAAATAACAGAAGGACATTGGGTAAAACAGTAAAATATTGGTATCTTATACGTAAGTACTGTGTTGAAGTCTAAATAAACAGTGAGATTTCGAGACTGTTTTATATCTTAATTAGTAAGAAAATTTAACCTTATCCAATTAAATACACTGTATATTGGCTTGTGCAGTAGTTAAAAAAAACAAAAAAAAATTGACACGTGGATGCCATAGAGAATATGACGTTATTAGGACACCTTTGCAAACCTTAAAATTTGAAATATTTAGGGAATATTGTGAAAATTGAGCATATTAGAATTTTATTGGGTTTGTGAAAGAATAGTGAAAAAATGAAATTTTATTATTTGTAAAAAAAAAGATGATTTGAGTAATTTTTTAAAATTTATTGTGATAGAAAGAGATGATTTGAGTGAATTTTTTATATAATTTATTGTGATAGAAATAGATGATTTATTGGGAGAGGGATCGAGATTTTTGGATTTTTTTTTTAAATTCGTAATTAAAATAAAAAAGAGAAATAATATTATTGTGAGCCTCTTAATTGGTGTAAAAATAGAAAAAGTTAAAAAATTTGTGACAAAATTAATGTTTGCATATAAAAATATTTTAAGTTTAAAAAATTTTAGCTTTGGAAATGAATACGTGGAATTTAAAATTAAGAAAATTGACAATATGATCATTAGGTTTATACCTTGCGGATGATTTAGTCACTAAGTTTTATTTTTTTACTTTATGGTCACTGAGTCCATATCCGTATGACGATTGAGTCCTACCGTTTATATTCTGTTAATCCATTTGACAGAATCTAATGTCATGTTAAACATTTTAATACGTAACGTCATACAGATTAACACGTCAGATCATCATTAAACAAAACGTTGTGTTTTGTCACCAAAATTAAAATCCTCCATGCTTAATGACGCACATCACCTCCAATTAAGATGAAGTGGAGAGATGGCCAAATTGGGCACCAGTATTTTGTAGACCTCATGTTGGTTCATGTGTTGCTCAATGCCCTTTTACGACATAGCTGAGTTAGAATTTAGAAAGCCTTTTGGTTTACATGGTCAGCCGATGAATTTTATGCACTCTTCCTGAGGGGGTGGAGCACCTGGTGGCTGCGTGCCATTCGGAGAATGCGAATTTGCAGACTCATGTTATGTAGCCAAAGAAACAAAAAATTGCAGCGGAGGCCATTGTTGGAGTGCAAATAAAAAAGCTTGGTTGCTTCTTGGAGGAAAACCTACTTGGTAGAAAGTTCTATATATACATTAATTTTGTTGATTACAAATGACATTCTTTATTTGTTCATAAACCTTTACCATACCAATTTGGAGAACATATGGTCACCACGGTTGTAGAGTTTGAGGAGACCCTGAGTTTCAGGAATAGGGTATATCAATACTGGTAGTGGCGGAACTAGAATCAAAATCCATGGGTGTTGAACTTTAAAGGCGAAATGACAAAAAAAAATATTTCGTAATGCAAAATATTGTCTTAGAGGTACAATGTCGAAAATTAAGGAAAAAAAACATTAAAAATATTGAAATACATGTACCGTAATATGTACTGCGACTGAGAGGTGATAATTGGATCATATGAGTTTACATCTTCCGAAAAAGTTGCAAAATGACTTCGTTCTCAATAGTTTTAAAAACTTATTGCTCGATGTACACTAACATGCAATCATTCATCTATTTATCTCTCATATTATTACGTATATCACTCTTTATGATTTAATCCAAGTTAATTCCCTAATAATTTTAAAACTTTATAACAAATTACAGATGATTATGATGGTTGAGATCTTTATGTCACTAGGGGTTGTCTTTCTTACATTTTTTGGTTACTACCTAGAGAGTAGAGTCTCCTTTTTTCCTCCTTTTTTTCTTTTGACAAAAGGTTACTGGGATGCATTTGTAATTTACTTTCTCTAGGTTCTATGGATTTGGAATTGAAAGATATTCACATTCTCCAAAGCAACTTCCACACAGAGAGCAACAATTGATGACAAACCATGCTCTGAATAATAAAAACAAAATTTTCAGGATAAACAAGATTTAGTAAAAGAGTTCATTAGATAAACATATCCCAAAAGTGGTCAAAACTTTGTTTTGGCCTATACAAGGATTCTAAACAAACACAACATTTTTTGAGGTCTCTAATAAAAATGAAGAAACAAATCAACATAGGGAGAAAAAAATGATGTGATCTTGATTGTAAAAAATAGGAGCAAAGAGTAAATAATTTTTTACTAACATAAATTTAGTAAGATGGCAGGAAGTTACCCCTCGATCGAAGAAATTCTAATCGATGCAAAACAAAAAATTATAATAACTGTATATTTGCCTTAATTATTATGTAACACTAAGAACAAAATCAATGTATAGAAAAAAAATATTTTAGATCCGATACCCATTAAGTCAATTTGGCCTGAACTTAATGGGTATTAGACTTGGTTAATTTATAAAGAAAAACAAAAAAAAACAAAAAAATTACATTAAATTTTTTTTGGGGGTGCGATGGGTATCGGCCGATACCCATCGCACCCCCTTGCTTCCGCCTCTGAGTACTGGTTGATATGACAAAAATAGCATAACTGCTGCATATTTCTGGTGTCTGCTCTGACAAAGATAGGTCGATTAACTCCTACACAAAATTGGCAAACAATTGGAGGCGCGAGGCGTTGATGGCACTTTCACGCGGACCATTTGAATCTCTCTATGAAGATTAATATCAAACAGATAGCGTTTGCCAATCACAGTTCGGAATGGAATCTCTTTCTCTCTCACACACAGACACTGTCACACACACACACAAGACACATAAGTCTTAAGTAAAAATATTACATTAGATTAATCAAAACCCAGAAACATTAACATTAGCAGAGACAAAGAAAATCCTCCAAAACTGAAGAGACCACCATATTTCAAGAACACCTTATCTCGAAACAATAACAACGAAAACAATACTCAGCATAAACCCCTTGCAAATGCATATGCAGCTTCCGGAAGGTGGGGTGAGGTATCGTACTTAAGGGATTTAATTAAACAAAAGGGCCTCAGCAAGACGCCTGGATGTAGCTGGCTTCAAATAGGAGAAGAACTTCACGTGTTTGTTGCTGGTGAAGAACCAGACAAACAAAATTTGATTTATGAAGAAACGCGTCACAGAGAAGGGGAGACTAGCCTTTTCTCAGACATTTCAACCTAATTTGGTGCCGTGATCCAAGCTGAAGGAGTCCTCTGTGTGGTAGACTGCGTTGCAGAGGCTAGGACACGCTGGAAATGGGGAAGATGAATCTGATATTGTGTGTCGTTTATCTCTTCGATCAAAATCGTACGTTGAAAACTGTGCATTTGTGGGTGTTTTGCGTGAGCTGACTACTGAATCATATTAGTTGGGGCTAATTGGACAAAATGTTGACGTGCCATGAGATTTAGTTAAATGGATTGACGGAACATAGACGGTAGGACCCAATCTCACTCAATGACCATAAAGTAAAAAAATGAAACATAGTGATTAAATTGTCAGCGAGGTACAAATCTAGTGAACATATTGTCAATTTCTCTTAAAATAGGAAGCTGAGGCAGTGGGCAAGAGCATTAGGCAAGGAGTTACGATTGGCCAAACAAAAGAAAGAAATTAAAGAAAATTTAGATTTAGAGAAAAAGGAAATAAGTTACCTTCATATTAGATTGATGGTTAAATCTCCTTGATCTTATTCTTAATATATATATATATATATATATATATATATATATGCGCTATTATGCTTAAAAAAATGAAAAAAAAAAAAATTAACCGCAACAAGTCAAAAGGCAAGGAAGTTGTTTCCTGGCTACCGAGGTTGCTAGGGAAACATGTTGATGAAACTTAGGGAAACTGGCTTCCATTTACAGCACTGTATCTGGGCGTTTAAACGCAACCAAAAATATTCGTCGTCATCCGAGATGCTAAGAATAAAAAACTTTAGGATAAAAAAAGCTGCAGTTTCTGGGAATGCTTCAATATAGTCGGTGGAATGCAGTTTCAATATCAATATAATTACAAAAACACAACAAAATGGACAATTAAAGCTATCACTCGGATAGATTATTAATTTATTTATTTCAAGGGATAGATTACGATTTCGCATGATATCAGAGAGATGTTCCTAAGTTGCTCTGCCTCGCGTGTTTCAAATATCAAATTCTTTTCCTTACAGGTGGGTCCATGCATGTGAGGGATGGCTTGTTTGATTTGATTGATTGGATTCGTCATGATCACTGTACTATTCGGAATCACCCGTGAAGCGAGCTGTAAGTGATCACGGAAGTTTGCCTAGAGAAAAAAAGAAGTGATCACGGAAGTACTCCCCTGCTCATTTGTTATTTTTGTACGATAAGGAGCACTACTATTGCTAAATCTTCCAAAAGCAGCTGTATAACTACGTAAATCATGAAATGGAATTACCATGGATTTCAAGCATCTTGTGTCAGTAAACACTTTAATCTTTTACTCAACGGGATTGCTAATCTGCCGAGAGGAAGTCGTGAATTCGTGGTCAATCAGTCCCAAAGTATAGCATGCATGTTGTACTCCTTGAATAATATTACTTGTTTCCAATTCGTTATAGTTTATCAAGAAAAATCCCATTGTTCTGGGTGACTTCGCTAGCGAGAGTGGAACCTCTTGATCAGACCTTCTACCATCGATGGGGGCTGTCATTTAGCTGCGTATGAACTCTTTCAAGAAAAGCCCTCAATCGTATTAGGATTTTAACAATCAAATAGTAACCCGGCCTCTTATCCCCAGTCTCTGATCTCCCTCCATCACACCCACAATTGATCATTCAAGTTCTGAATTATTTCCTACTGATTTTAATTATCCATGGCCATGTGGGCATGAGAGGGATTAATTAAATGATTATGATTTGAAGGTTAAGTTGTAGTATAAGCAACTTCTAATTAATTTCTTAATCTGCCTTGTTCTAATTGGGTTGAGCACAAGTATTTACGTATTCCTACCCCCCGTCTCATATTTATACGTATCTAAGTAGACAAGCATGAAACAGATACCTTCCTTTAAATGTATGAAGCATATTTGTAGAGCTTTCATTACTTTGAAAAAGAATCATCCTAAAAGTAGACTGAGATAATAATGCATTTCATCATCTCAACATCTATTCCACAATTAAGCACTTATGACGAGAAAGTTTATAAAGTTGTTTGTACTTTTCCCTTGGAAAGGAAAGTAATTAAAGGCCATTTAGATCGAGTGGTTTTAAAGATAATGATTCCTTTAGACAATATAGAGCGAATGGTCCCAGAAAGTCAGCAAGAAATGGAAAGCTAGATATTTGTGAGGTAGCCCCATGGAAGTTCATGCAATGCATTAGCTGTCTTATCAGTCGGATGAAAGAAAATTAATGACAACCATACTTTATTATCTTACAAGGTTTTGGGTATCAAATCAAGGCAATTGGTGGATTAATATCGAGGTTAATTAGTGTGAGGACAAGTAAAAGCTAGCTAGCCAAGTCCACTCGATCATTTCGTAGCACATGAGTACTACTTTCTCATTCTTCTTCCTGGCCAGCGAGTGAGCTACCATAGAGAAGCCTAGAGCGAAAAAAAAATCCTGAGACTGGGGGCACCTTTCAAAAGAGAGATATGTATCCAGCCTGACACGTCCTCTCTTTGGGGAGGGTTCCTTACGGGGATCGAATCCCCTTACCCCTTTCTCCTGCAGGTTTGGCCTGCTCTGCTTAGAAAAGAAAGAAACAAAGAGAGATATGTATTAAAGAAGCTTTTTATGTTTGGTTAGTCTTTTTTGTTCTAATGGGGTGGGGGAAGCAGGCCAAGCGGGAGTCAACCTCGGGACCGATCCCTCCGGAGGGGTGTCAATCGACCTATCAGCTCGCTGTAAGTTAGTCATTAATGTCTTGAAAAGATAATCGTTTCATATATGTTTTCTCTTAAACTTCGAAGTTGCATAAGGGCGAGGCCATGTACTAATTACTCAGTATTGTAACTTCTAAATAAGTACAAATCCCTTCTGACTTCAAGTATCTTTGCAACGGTCTTCGGTCATTTTTGACGAAGTCGTCGTCACCTTCTGGTCTTCTTCTTCTTACCGTTCACAAAATTGAAAGTACCAAAAGGCTTGTAAAGTCTTGGAACTCATCACCTGCCGGCCGGTACATTCAGTGTCAGTGTCAGTGTCTTGTGTCCTCTTGTTTTATATATGTACTTGTTCTTCCAGAAGCAACAGATACTGCGTCTAGTCTGTTTTCAAACGTTAAGGGACTGTGGCTGGCATTTGCCGCAGTACCCGTATAGAATGTGATGAGAGCACTATGGTGTATCCTAAGAACATATAGATCCTTCACGTTAGTTAATTAATTAGTTTTCTTGAAATTGAAAGCTCTAGTATGGCAGTAGAGTTGTTCTTTCAAGCTCCATTATTAGAACATATACATATATACTCCTATCAGATATCCAGCGAGTTTCCCTTTGTCATTCGGCAAGTCACAGGAAGGGTGTACATATAGTGGTAAAAAGAATCACAATCTACTAGAGACGGGTCAGAATTTCTTATTACATTCCATATTGTTACACAAAATGATAAAAGATAATTGAAAGAAATTATATCTCTAACCTTCTAGGGTTTATGCACTGTAAGGAAAGGACTGGTATATCACGTAAAGAAGCCAAAAGCCAAAGCACTCGCATACTGGTTTTAGATACGAGCATCCAGCAAATCTTGACTACTATATATCATCGTGAGTGATGAAGATGAACATGCATAATACGTAGATAAACCATAATAACAGTCTCTTCGTAGAATGTACAGCAAGAAAGTTCTGCAATAGGGGTATCACAGACCAAGCTATAAATGCTACATCGGTTCATTTTTTGCACATGAAAAGCTTGCATCTCTTAGATTTATAATTTGCATCTTGTAAGTAAAACAACCAAGTATATATGTATAGAACAAATATAGAAGATATCCGGCGATACTACCGCGCGCCTCGCCTGAAATTGGCAGCTAACTTTAAACTTAGAAGACCATTTCACAAGTCTATGCTAGCCCTGTATTTGCCTAGCTTGCAACCAGATTCCTAGTATCCAACCCAACACGTCGATCGGAACTACAAGATGGGCTGCTGGAAATCTACATGAAAGCCGTGCTTATCGTTAGTTGCTTCAGAGTTCTACTTTGGCACAAATACATAGCATGTGGCATCATACCCGTTGCGCGGACATTAATTAAGCATACCAGTTCAATCCTTGTAGCTGACAAGGTGCCCGATAAAGGCTGTCTCCGATAGACCCCAGCATTACTTGTGGGTGAAATGAAGGGGTCTGTGGGAGGTGGCTAAGCAGAGTGGCAATGGAAGTTGAAGCAATATTGCCATCCGTCCTTGCTACGCTTTCATCACTATCATCCAAGTGCAATCTCTTGCTCGATGAAGAGCCGGCTGAGTCCTTTTCATTCCAGTACAGCGAAGGAAGTGTCCGTTTCAGAGGGAGGTCGTTCGAGGTTGCCAAGACCGGATCCAAATACAGCTCAGGGTTAGAACTTGAAGAAGCTAACTGGGACATAGTGCTAGCGGAGTTGATCCCATCACTGCTTACTATCCCTCCAAACAAATTCTGGTAATTGTCGAGTAAAGGGCCGTAGTTTGTGGTCGTCTTTTGAAGTTGCAGTTTCACGTGTTGGTGGCCCACGGCTACTGAGGGTGGTATGGTTCCAATCACGTCATCCATCGAGTCTTCCCTTTCGCGATCCATCGCTCTAGGCGTGTTGTTCTTTTTGTAGATTCGACATAGCACCCAATCATCAAGCTAAAGAAAAACAATCAAACCATCACCAATCCAAGTTGATTTTTGAAATATCGCATGTGACTGATCAAAGGCAGAGAAATCGAGATTAATATTGGAAAATTACGTACCCTCAAAGACTTTTTCTTGTTGCCGAAGTCACATATTCCAGGAGGCTTGTTAATGGCCTTGTTATCTGCCAGCCGGTACTCATGCATGATCCAATTGGTCTTGATACCCTTAGGGGGCTTCCCTCCATAGAACACAAGGGCCTTCTTTACACCGACCTTTTGGTTATTTCCTGAACTTAGCACAGGCTTATCAGTTCCTGTGGCCTTCCAATACCCTGAAGTTGCGGCCCGATTCGGTCTGGCCCCGTTCGGGTACTTCCGGTCCCTGGGACTGAAAAAGTACCACTCTTGCTCGCCAAACGAAGCCTTAGCTGAAAAAAACATATAAGCCTCAAATTAAATCCTACTTCAAACCTCGAAAATAGAGAGGACAGATCATTGTGCGCAACTTTCTTATTCTTTATTCTATTCTCGCTTTTTCAGTTTCTTATTCTTTCTTCTATTCTCGCTTTTTCAGTTGGTGAAATCAATTATACTGTACCTGGGAGTTCCCACGGATCAAATTTGTAAAGATCGACCTCGGCGATTATCGCGATCGGAAGGGGAACCGAGCTGGTCTGTTTCTTGAGGTAGTGAACCACTAGCTCTTCATCTGTGGGGTGGAACCGGAACCCTGGTGGGAGGTTCGGATGTTGCGAGCCGGTGGACAAGTCAGTGCTCTCCATGGCTCAAACAAACCCTTGCAGTGCTGTATTTCAAAGCCTTTCCGGTTTGAGCTCCAAGGGTTTGCCAGAGAAGAACAATAACGGAGCTCCAAAGTTTCACAAAGTGTCGCATATGAGTTGCAAGACCAGCTTTTAAATGGGAACAGAGAGTTGGCCTATAAATTGTGGGTGGGCATGGAGAATCTGGTTTGCTAAGAAAACAAACGATTGAGTGCCACGTTATGGTATTCAAGGGTAGATTAGACATTTCAGTTTAATCTGCATAGGAAGAAAAAGGAAATTGGGTGGTTGGCAAATGAATGCGAGTGATATGGAGGCGATGGCTACCTGACGATGACGAGAACTCAAATTTGGACCGTTCAGGGAGCGACACGTGTAAGGTCCAGACGTGGTAGGGTCCGACACGTGGGTGAGGTTGTCCTGGGGTCCACAACCCACAAAAGACAACCAAAAGAGAATGGACAAATAAGTGGGGGGTGCGAGCGAAAGCTTTACGCATCAGATGTCATGCTTTTGTTGTGCAAATACCACCAAATAATCCAGGAATCCATTTTCGAAACTCCATTAGGGTATTAGAGAGAGTGGTCTTGGCATTTAACTTAGTCGGCTTCTGTCATATGATGCTCAAGGTTCACTGATTTTGTTTTCTGCTGGTGGGACTTGTAACATTATCTTGAGTTTTATCCCTTTTTCCCCTAATGACTCAGCCTCTGGCTTAGCAGTTAATTAGATGTTTGTTTTTTTTCTAGTTCGATCCTTGGACTCAAGTCTTTCTCAGACAACAGTACCTTCTCATGGGACTAAAATCATATTTTGATTCAATTTCACTTAAGGGAATTCCTACATGGAGTACAGATTCTTTCTGTCATCTCATTTAGTTAATTATATTGTAATCTTCTTAATAAAAAGAATTAGGATGTTTTTGCTATAGGCAATTGGATTAGAACAGCTGCTCAACAAAGAATATTGGGCGGGCATACATCGATTATCCTTTTGTTCTAAGTACTTCTGATGGGTACAGCTTAAGCAAAAGACATGCTGTTGTTTATAATATCAAAGAAACAAGATCGAGGATAAAGGTGCTATCAAATCCGAGGCTACAAATTGTTGGCTATCAAGTAAAGGTTAAAGCTTATACAGAATGGCCTCTCTGCCAGCTTGTTTCCATACCACGTAATTTCATTTCAGAATCAGCACAGACGATCATCTCTAGCAGACCAGATGGATCTTAATTGGGTGCTGGCGAGCTGAAAGGGCTAGCTCCGAGTGCCTTTGACCAACTAACTAGTGATGGGTACAGATAAAGAATCGCTACTAGCTACCTCCTTTATGTTCTTTGTAGCTAGCTGCAGGGGCCCCAGAACTGTTGGGCGTGGCCAAAATTTCCATCCGCTTAGGCTTAGCTATGCTCTCATGTGGGTCCAGATGTTCTTCCATTATCGACCAGAAGGTCCCAACAATTGTCGCTTCTTGAAGTCCATTTATCTGCAGGCGCAGCCTCCCTGATCAACATCATTCAATCGCATCTCTTTCTTTATTACTTTCTTCTAATTTGGTTTTTTTTTTGTTTGGGGGTAAAGTTTCATCCAATCAAAACTTGCCTGTTAATTCCTAATATCTCGATAAACACTGTGGCAGGCAGAGTCCCGATAAAGGAATTTTAAAGGGTTTGGGTATAAGTATTACAGCAATGTATACATTCATATCCCACCCACCAAGTTTCTATTTTGTCTAAAACGCATGCAACTCATCACCAACAACCAGATTAAACATTGCTGCATGTAGAATAACTGAGTCAGACATGGGCCCTTCGGGTACACAAATTCAAATAAGTTATATCAGGAGAAAATTAACATTGCAAAACTCAAGTTTGAATTGGGTCCTAAATTGTTTTTAGCTTGACCTCGTGACGTGTTCTATGACAGTTAAAGCTCGGGTCTAGCTCAAACTCACCTCCCCAATATATAAATACAGTTGGATTTGACTCATTTTTGCTTGGTTCAATTGCTTAAAGCCCATTAAACATAGGGGCATTAAGCAAAGTCAACGTTTTCCTACATGAACATTGGAAAAAAAGGGAAAAAAAATACTTTTATTGTGACTTTAGCCATTTATAAGAGACCTGAAAACATCGGTAATTTAGAGGCCACATTGCAAATTGGATGACAGTTTTAGGAATACGAATTAGTGTATTTTTTTCTTAATAAAAAAATAAATGGGATAAAAAAAACAGAAAAACAAAAATATATTTCACTTTAGCCATGAGAGAGAGCTAGTACGTACGCTTGGAAACCACTACTTCTATTTACGAATCATTATAATTTCTGATTTTATTTTTATTATTTTTTTTTTCTAGGCAATGGGGTGGGGGAAAGCAGCCAAAACTGCAGGCACCGGGATTCAAACCCGGGATCAGCCCTTCCTAAAGGGAAGGAGGTGCCACTCGAGCTACGAGCTTGAATGTGACTGATTTTTCAGGTGATCGAGGACAAAAACTATTAATGTTAAAAGATGTGCCGTGAGCGAGAAGGAGGGGGCCTCAGTTGTACAAAAATTAGGGAATTAAGGAAATAAAAGAGGAAGGGTACTACTGCAAATTTATGAAAAGTCCTACCACATATATATTTATTATAGAGCATAAAAATCATTAATCCATTAGAAATGTACGCAGGAATCAGGATATTTTAGCTTTCTAAAACATGGGTAGTTTAGTATATATTAGCACGTGGGTGGCATAATTAAGCATTAAGGCGAAGGGCTATCAGCTATATATATGGTATCAGTCCATCTCTATCTCTTGTGGTAAACCTAACTTCCTCTTTATCTTCTGTGTGAGGAAAATTAGGAACTGAATATGCATGTGCGAAATAAATCGTCTTTGGTAGCTTGTATGACCCGTGATCTTCTCCGCTATATATATATATATATATATATATATATATATATGCCTATAATTGGTTTCCAGCTCGATGATTAGTCCAAAAGGCTTTCTAGACAACAATAAAACTTCCTTTTTCTTTGGAGTTCATGATATCCCGACCATATATATTATTTTGATGTTTACCAAGTGAACATTCATTATATGGTTCTGATCTCCTCTTTAATTACTTTTCTGTGCTCCGGTCCCTCAAATGCAAAAATGAGAAAAACCCAAGCATTCCGCTATAAGAACGGCCTAATATTCTAATGCCTCCTCTTTATATATAACAAATATGGGCTAAGTCACAATTAATGCATGATCCATACAAACATGTGATCGGGCATGTATATTATTCGTCCGTCACACGCAATCACAAGTTCGGTACTATAGACCAAATTTTCAAAACAACCCAAAAGCGTTCGTGTAGGGCGAGGTCTGCAAATTTCAACCCACCGCTGAAGTACTTCTTGGCTCTTAAGTCTTAATTAGGTACCCCCACGTTCCCACTGGCTTTTCATTTACTGTCAAAATCGAAAAAACTAAGTTGATGGCCTGCATGAAGCTTGCGTTTCCTAGATGACAACATAAAAAAGCACCCGCACGTACGCACATACATAAGGTTTCCTCCTAAACGCAACCATATTTCTTAATCTGCACCATATTTTGCTGGCCTAAATGACTTGTAACCCATAAAAAATACAATCCGAATTCCGAAGGTTGATATGTTACCCATGAAGCAATTCTTCTGCGGCGGTCATGAGTTACTTGAATATATAATTAATTCAGATAAATTTTGGGCTCTTGTCTTTATCGGCTGTATACCACAAGCAAATATATGGTTAAGCTAGGAAAGTCTTTGTTATTGCATTAGAAAGCGATCCAAAGGTCAAAGATGTGCATGGTTGATGTCTTCAATACCAAAACTATCTACGATGATTCTCAATGGCGCTGTTCTCATAATTAGACCTAAAAGTATGGAGGCTTTCTTGTGCCCGTTATTTCTGAGGTTTAAAGCCGCAATCTGAGGCTTACACGCTAGAGTTTCTTAGCTAGATTTATCATCTATAAGATTGTACAGGCCCCTGTCTCGTAGTCGTAGGGTAGGGTCATGTTTAATGAGGATTTTTTTTGTTATATTTGATCATATATTTGCTGTGCTTCTGAAAAACAAATTAGTTTGTCATCATGAAGTTCGTCTTTGCTCGTCAAATTAAATATCTGCAGTACGAGGTGTAAAGTCGTCGTGATGAAATCATATTTTATATATATATTGTCCAACCCTGATGCCCCATGGCATCGGTCCAAAGAAAAGGGAAGAAACTATATATATAAGCCTCAGTCGCACGTGTTTGGGCAAGTACCTAGCAGTTAATTAATGCTTTTCATAAGTCGGGGAGTATATATATATTTGAATGAATCAGGCATCCACGATTTAGAAAATTTTATCGGCAATGAAAATTCCATTAATTCCTGGCCTCCCTTTCAAACTCCTCATGTAGTCCCCAAAGAAGAATAGAGTTCTTTTAATTTCTTTTCTGTTTTTGTTTTTTTCCTTTTTCGGGTGTATATTCCCTAAAAGAGTCTGTGTAGTGTTTGGGTTTAACAAGGTGTATGATGTCCATCTGAATGAACCCAATATTCTATGTGAAAGGGGAACAAGAAGATCTGGCCAAACCCCATGACGGGGTCACGGGCCAATGGGGTTGTAATTTTAGTTGAAAATTAAGTACCTAATCAGCCAATATTGACCCATGCACTAAAACAAGTTTAGTAAATTATGAAGCCGTTTAGCTCTTTAATTACAAAATTATGGATTCCACCTATCCCTTATTCAAATCCAAATATAATGGGGACGGCTCTTTCCTCCATGATAAACATTCACTCACGATCATATATATGATAAACATTCCGTATTGCGTGATCTTAGAGACTTGTTTTTCTTTTGGTCTTTTTCCATCGCTAATCTGAACCCGGATTAGTGTGATTCAGAGAGATTTAAATCCATGTATTTCCAGTGCATGTATTGGATTCGAGAAATCACGATCGATTAAGTTTTTGTGCAAGCCACCTAAAATTATCTAACATGCTTAATTATGATCTCCTTTCACAATTCTTTTTCCTCCCTAATTTGGCTGTCAATCCTTAACAAGACAGTTGATCTAGTGCATGATCATGATCATGATACAGTCGTATCGCACTACTTTTATATGGGATATGGAAGATAAGCAGGATATACAAAACAAAAGGTCAGTAGAGCTTGACAAAGCCAATCAATGTCGTCTTAGTGGCAAAATTTTCCTCAGCATGATATTTATCTTTACAGTATTATGTGTAAAGACAATGTGACGTCCGTGGAGGTTGCTTTCACTAATTTCTGTTTTAAGCCGTTTTATTCATGACATGGGTTTGCCGGTGGAAATCGCCCATTTCTTCAAAAGATAACAAAACAATTATAGTGCAAACGCATTTTGATTAGTTTCCTATAGAAACCCAATTAAGCTCCTCCACCAGTAAACTTAATTACAAGTACTTAAGAATTAGAAAAGAATCAAGAATGGCGACGATCGATGTTATCGTAGCATCCAGATTAAGAGTGGACGAACTGGTTTGGGCTTGACGGGCCCAAAGTTAGAACTCGACGTCATAGGGGAAAAGGGAGAAGAAAATCCGACACGTACAGGCCCGAATATGCTACGCCCCCTTCTATATCTTAGGAATGGGCTAAAGAACAACGTGAAAATCATGACCATAAGGTAACCCTATCCAAAAAAACATGGAACTCCCCCATCTCTTCAGATTTGGTGAATAAATCAGTACCTTCAAAGTTACCAGTAAAGTCTAATCCGAAAGAGAATAGTCATTGGAGACAGATTGGGATTAGGCAAGCTGCCAAGCCGTAGCTCCAAGTACATGGACCCCATAGAAGCACCGGCATAGGACATCTTAAATGGGTGCTTGTGGTGAAATCAATAAGGTGGGTACGTTGCAGGTCTTTGCCTGATGCTTTTTTGTGTGGCACTATAAGGACCAAGCTTGGTGAAGTTGACCATTAAAAACTTTGATACATTCAAGCATGGCTGCCGGAGACTTGACGGCCCAACTTTCCTGGTCTAGTAGCAGATGATGATTAAGTAATTTGAGCTCAAAATCGTTGCAATTTCCTCCCTAATTTAAAGAATTTACTTTCATTATAAAATATTTTAAATATTTCCATAAGGTGTCCCACCTATATAATTTATAAAGTTTGAACTTGAATTATGAGTGTTTTGAATTCTACTCTTATTAGATACTAATTTTAAATATTTAAATTTAAATAGAATTTTATTTTTTGATGGAAAGAATACCTGCAGTACAATTCTGATCAGTCTGATTAGCTGTCCTTAGCTAGCCTACAAAATAAAAGTATGTATATTCTATAACTATGGCTTTAAGATTAAGAATAGACTAAAATAACCCTATTACTAATGTATATTACCTAACATCCATATCCTATTATCCTCAATCTTTCAAAAATCAAGCGTTAATTCCGGCAAAAGAAAAATTAAATAAAATATACATGTTTCTTTGGCATGTGAAATAACTCGCACAAGCCCACTCGCCGACTCACCGTCTAGCGGAATCGGCTATAAAATGTCTTCGAACGGTAAAAAAATTACCAAGCCCACTTGACGCTAATCTAGTTCTAGCTTGACTATCCAGGGCCCCACGTGGCGTCCTAATCCGTTTTGACATTTCAATGCACACCGAGCAGATATTTTCTCTAATATTAATTTATTTCGAATTAGAAAATAGAGACGAAGAAGGAGAAAATCCTTTTTCTGATCGGGCCGCCTCTGCCGAAACATGTCGATTGTCGAGTCAAACATACGACTCATCGAACATGTCATCACTGAATGCTGTGGGTTGGTGCAACGATGGTAGTTAGCGCATGATATCACAGTTTTTGGTGTCTCGGACACTACCACGTCCGACGTGATTTTATCCACACGTTTTTAGTATTTTTTTTCTTTTCTTTTTAAGCAATTTAGCGCATGTACATTAAGAGCTGTTCTTATCTCTTTATTTAACTAAAAATATCTTAATATAATAAAATTAAAAAGCTAAACATAATTGCGAGATCATTGAAACTGGTAGGGGTGAACAGAACCAGACCGCAGATCGGACCGGATTTTCGGTCCGGTCCGGTCTTTTTTCTTAAAATGCGGTCCGGTCCGGACCGGTCCGGTCCTCTTTTTTAATAAATGCGGTCCGGACCGGACCGCATTTATTAAAAAAATAAAAATATATATTTTTTATATTTTTAATACAAATTATAAACATAAAACGTTTAATTTTTATCTAAACTAAAACTTAACATTTTTATATACACTTCCCATTTGAAATTAACCTAAAAATTTTTTTGAAAAAATTTAAAAAATTGAAAAAAATTAAAATAAAAATTAAAACCAATCCAGACCACTTAAGTGGTCCGGTCCTATATTATTTAAGGACCGCAATGCGGTCCGAAAAACCGGACCGCATTCCGGTTGTGCAGCCCTAGAAATTGGGACGTTAGATCGACATTAAATAATTTTTATTATTAATTTTATTATTATTATATTTATTTAAATCTTCTATCTCTTTAATTTTTCATCGACTCATATAAAATATCTTTACTTTTTCACTGACTTCAATACTTCAAATTTTTTACTTCGTCAAAATTTTCACAAACAAACATTACTAATCTAACTAATGATAATGTGAAAGCATTTAGAAAAAAAAAAAAGACAATGTGAAAGCATTACTTCTCTAATGTAACCAAAAGAAAAGGTAAAATTATCTGCTTTTCACGTAGAATTAACCTTATAATTAATTACTAAATGATCAGCAATATTGCGACGATGTGGGTCACGTGTTTTACACTCATGAAAGACATTAAGAGGTTGGGCCTGTTCTTTCCCAACCCTTCATCTCTAACTCCTCTTCGCTGCAATTACTTTATGTTAAAATAATAAAAAGGGTCCTGTTTATTTTCCTACTGCAACAAAAAACTCGTTTTGAATCATTCTTCTCGCCGCATCCTAGACCGGTCCTTAGGTGTCTTGACTTCAGGCGGAGGGATTCTAAACACAACACAATGAGTGAATAATAGTGTTATTAGACAACGACGTGGTATTTGAAGTTTAAAATGGTAACTTTCATAGTTTGAGGTACCATATTAAGAGAAATCTTTGGTAATTACTCTAAACATTAGATGTAGACTCTACTTTTCTTTTTCATAGTCATATAGACCGGAATCTATTTAGGTATAAATGGAGGAAGATTAATTGGAAAACGGAAAGCAAGCTCCTCGATGCAAAAACTTCTTCTTTTAATTTCACTAATGTTTCTACCTTTCACCTTTTGGGTCAACTTTTGATACTTTGACCCAGCAGTACTCCTAGCACGAGTACAATTTCTATGACGTAAGTGCTTGCGTGAGATTTAGCCCCCGAGGTCGCTATACTGGTCACTCTCTTTATGCATAACTCCACGTTTTTCCTCGTAAGGAAAAACGTATGCATATCTTTTGCGAATTAGACATAAAAGCAAGCCGAAATTTTGGGTCAAGCGAGGATAAGTCTTATGCCTTTTTGGTGCGATAGTTTCCATATATATCTCTCGGGTTTGTTTGGATAAAAAAATACGTTCACATTAGACTACTTGAGCGGTACGTTATATAATATCTAGAGCATTGACCCCTAACGATTAATTAGTCTCTATTGCTTCGAATAGATCTTAGGAAACAGAGATCTATAAGATTAAAGGGGAAATAAAGGGACTCGAAAAGAAACGAATGGTTGTGACTATCTTGCTTTGAAGTGAAGGACGTCTTTCTAGGATCTCAAGACAAGACGAAACAACAACAAAATGAAGGTCTTTTGTAATTGCAAAGCTGAAGTATGCGTAGAAATTTTGACCTTGTTATGAACATGGAATTAGAATAGGTTGCTTACTTGCTTTTCGCCGAAACCCATAATTATCCGTCTAAAACCACGACAAGCTAGGCAAGGCAGCATATTATCTTTGTTGCATGCTTTCGTCCTCGATCTCAAAATTAGGACCAAGAGACATGTCACGATACCTCATGCAGACGTGATTGCTCACGTGTAAATAAATTTCCTGGCGTCAGCTAATATCAAATTAATTGCTACCATAGCTATAGCTAGTTGAAAAGTCAAGACGCATATATTTATATGTACTACTCTGACCTCAAAACTCACCGAACTGTCGGCATTATGCATGGAAGCGCGCGCATGCAATATGAAAGTTGAGACTTCGAATTAAAATTTTTAAAATAACACACCTAATGTCCAGATTACTACAACCAAATCAGTTGTTTATATAGTTGTTAAGACGGAACCTATCTATCACACGAAATCCCATAGAGGGAACGGACGTGCTTTCCAATTTGTTGGGACTAAAGACGACAAATATCCCATTAATCCACTTATTGCAGCAATCGAACTGGATGGTCTTCGATCGTCATCCACCCACTTTTTCTTCGTTAAAGCGACAAATATAGATCAGTTGCTTATGAGCAGGAAGATGGGAATGCTTGGTGGCAAATATCACGCTGTTCGATCCCATGCATGCGTCTTTCTTTTTCATATTACTTTCTATTAATATTAGTCTTTCCAAAAATTATGTTTTTGCTGTTTTAGCCTCCCAAAATTTAAATTGTGACTTCGCCTCCGTTCGTAACACTTGAGGATCATGAGCTATATATTGAATTTTCTCTACATGGAACTAATGGCAACTTTCAAATATATATGCTGTTCTACCTTAAAAGTTTGACATGTTTTATTATATTGTATAACATTTAAAAAAGAAAAGCAACTCCAATATGCATCAAAGTCCAACTTTTTTTTGCAGCTATGGACTCGGTACGTACTTCTCATCCAGTATATATATATATAGGGTAGCTCGACTGATCCTAATCTATAAATGTACGCAATTAAGATGAAGTGGCCCTGGGTGATGACTTCTACGGTTCAAATTGATTAAGATGATGAGAAAGTGAGTGTCAATGTCAAAGGGACGAATTAAATAAATAGCTGTCATGAGGTGCAAGTAAAGAATCAAAGAATTATCGGCGGTCAAAGCATATCTATATTGAAAGCGTGGAAAGTTGCCCAAATAATTGGCATCTCAGAATAATCCCAACGAACAATCTGACTCCACTGACCAATTAGCTTTCATATTACAGATGTCCAGAGCCTGCAAGTTTAATGTTCAAAACCTAGTACTTATCTTCTAAACTCGACACCTGGTGCGTTTTGCGGCCCTAGATTCTACAGGGGTTTCTCTGGATGCTTGCCACCTAATTTCTCCTTAAGCCCTGTAGGCTAGCACGAATTAAAAAAAGAAAAATAAAATAAAGAAAAAGTTTAATCTGAGAAGATAAAACTAACTTATTACTTCAAAATATAGGCTGCCTGCCTCCTCTCCGTGATTCACGGTCACCGGTCTGTTCGCTCCCCGTCATTTTTATACTACGAAATCACTAATATTTTTCAAAACCAATCCTATCCATCAATTTCATGGTTTACGCATTCAAAAAATATAATTTCTCTTCACTATTATAATATAATTTCTCTTCCCATCAAATCATTATTTTTCACTACAAAAATATAAAAAATTATCTCTTCACTAAACTCAATATCTAAAATTATCTCTCTTTCATTTGTACACGGAGCAATTCCCAAGCATCAATTCTCTGTTTGGAGAATCTTCTTCGCTTGTGACGACTGTCAATATTGCATCGAATATGGACTGGGATATGGTCGATTTTGAATCTTATTGTCAGCTCCTCACTCGGATGGTTTTAGATGAGGATACCCCTTGTGGTCCTCTTTTGCTTGATCATATTGATTTTTTACGTGACTTCTTTTTGAACCATCCTTCTTGCTCTTTAAAGTGGATTTTCAGGCGGCAAAACTGCTTCGCCCACTCTTTGGCTCAAGGGGCGTTTTCTTCTTCATGGTTTGGTGTTATTTCTTCTTCTTGTTTACTTGTCTATGTTCTTAAACAGGTTTTGATTTCTGTTTGTTAGTTTCCTTCCGTTCTTGTAAGGTTTATTGAGAAAAAAAAATCAATATCTAAAATTTTATTTCTCAAAACAACCTAGTAGCACTGATATGTTGCGGGAGGCTCGCTCTTCCACATATCCATGACAATGGATAGGATAGGAGATTGGATAGACTTCGGATTAAAAAACAAAAACAAAAGTTAACAAATAAATAAAGTGTCGAAAATCGCTCATGGGGCGGTAAAAGCAGTCACGTGTGGCATAACATAAAACAAAAGTTTCTAGCAATCAGGCGTACGCACAGTCTAGCATATTCCTTTTCCTCCAAGAGGACAAATTCTATTGAACCAGAAAAAGCAGCAGCTTTCTAAGTACCCCGATGCGGAACAAATTAAATATCTTCTGATAAAATATGTAACGCGGAATTATCGTGGCACTGCACTGTCACATAATCAGTACAATCCAAATGCGTCTAGTATAATTGGCGTCAAAAATTGCCACACAATTATTGGTTTCTAAACGTGATGTGGCCGATTTTGCACCAATATTTCTAGCTGGAAATCATGTTCTAATTTTTGTTTTCTAAACGGAAATCATGTTCTAATTAAACTGGATTAAAATTGTACAAAGATATTTTGTCCCCCGTGTACATTTGAACCTGTGCCCTATTGACCCTATCCCAGCCAAAAATGGAGCAAATTATTTTCATTGCCCTCCGAACTTTCCACTTTTGTAATCTAAAGCCAGAATGTAACATGTTAGCCCAAAGAATCCCGAAGATATCTACAGCAATGCAACCGCACTGCTCTAAATGATGCAGCAACTAGAAAGGCATGCCTCGTTTCTTTGTTTGACTTCTTCACTGTCGGAACCCGAATCCACCCGGCTGATTCGGGTATCTAAACCCGTACGCGTCAAGCGAGTTAGAATAGTTCTGAGCCAGCGCGTTTGAGTTCTGGTGGAAGAAACCCGAGTTATCGATTCGCTGGGTTCTGGATCCACTCTGAACCTCCTCATCCACCGTGTTCCGAAACTTCTCTGGCTGGGATTTCACGTGGCAAAGGGGCGGAATTGGAGCGTACATGTCGTTACCGGTGTAATTCATTTGAGCCTGGGCTTGATTTTCCATAGCCAGTTCGGGCACCGAGTTGAGGCCTACAAGACTGGCCCAGTCGAAATTCCCGGAACCCAGATTCTGAAAGTTGAGCTTGTCATCTTGTTGTAGGTTCCTGAGAGAATTCATGCGTGGCAGAGAGAAGAAGCGGTCATCAATCTCCGGCAATGACTCCAACACATCGTCCAAGTGTGACGAAGACGATGATTCGTTGCTATATTCTTTGCTCGAACCGCTCGTCGTTGGCTTCTGAGAGCTCGAATGCTTCTTATAAATGCGACACAAGACCCAATCATCCAACTGCAACAGAAATAACTCCATCAGAAAAGAAACTACAAACATATAGGCTTATAGCACAAACAAAAACAGAGTGTTTCGGGAAGCATTTCAATACTAGCCATGTAGTGAAAACAAAATTGTTACCTTAGAGCTTCCGCTCTTTCTAGTGTTCTCTGTGAGGCGGTACTCATGCATGATCCAATTAGTTTTTGTTCCTTTGGGGGCTTTTCCAACATAGAACACTAGAGCTTTCTTGATGCCAACTTTACGGCCCTCCGTGGTGATGATCTTGTCGGTCCCTGTAGCCTTCCAATACCCAGTACCCGCAACCCTGTTTGGTCTTGAACCGTTCGGGTACTTCCTGTCCCTTGGACTAAAGAAATACCATTCCTTTTCACCAAATATAGCTTTACCTGCAAAAACAGAATAGGGAGAATCTTTAGTACCAAAATCCAGTTACGGCTGATGAAATTGGTCGTCCACGGTAGGCTTAAGATTTGAGGCGAAATCTTACTTGGAAGCACCCAAGGATCGAACTTATACAAATCAATATCAGCGATGATTTGCAGACTGAAATGTTGCCCAGCTACTTTCCGGCATAGATATTGCACCAAGAGCTCCTCATCCGTGGGATAAAACCGAAATCCCGGCGGCAAGCTCAGCTGGGAAAGTGGGTCAGTCTCCGCCACACCCATTTCTGTCAACAATTTTTCTAACAAAGAGAGAGAGAAGGAAGTTCAAAGTTTGTTTTTGAATTTTATTTCCTTCTTTTTTTTTTTTCTAATGTCGAAGGTATTGGGGTTATTTATACAGATTTGGACCAGACTCAAACAGAGACATAAGTACGTTCGTCCCTGTTACTGTTGGCTGTGTGGGACCTTTCTTCAGTTCATTACCTTTCAAAATTTCCCACGTGTACAAAGTAATTCGACGACATCGTGCGGCCGACCTTATCTGGTTCTACTACGGTGCATGAACCGCCACGAAAGAACAAATTACCAATGGTGAGTCATCAACAAAAAGAATACACGTGTCCACTGCCTGACATATCTTCCAGAAACTTGAGCTAAGAAGAGTATCGCGAATGCAATGTTTATTGCAGGAAAAAAGAAAGCCTTTTTCACAAGCACAAACAAACAAACCAAAAACAAAAAGCGTTTTTGGCGAGCAATAAAGCGTTTTCACACGTGGGGGTAGGGAGCGCCGAGAGCGCGAGAGTTAGGCAGGAATCTTGTCAAAAGAAAGAGAGAGCCAAAAAAGGTGCTCTAACGGTGGGTACAATTGAGTGACACGTTAGCAAAACCCCTTTTTGGTGGGTTTATGGGTTTCTTTCACTCATCAACCTCTATGGGCTAAGCTTACAGGTGTATAATAATATTACAAATGGGGTTGGACCATTTGGTGGATATCACCAAAAAGATTGGCAATGACGTGGTTTAAGTCAAAGTTCTTGAATGGGGGTCCCACGAACTAGATTGTTCGATCTAGTTCTCGTTTGATTTGAGGTGGGTTTAGACTTTTGTGAACGTGGCGCATCTTAAGTTCGAGAGACAGAGAGAGAGAGATGGCTATGTTCTTGTTGGGATTTCGGAATGTTAGGTGGGTCATGACTAAAAAAAAGGAAGAAAAAGTGGGTATTTGAGGATAAAAAGGGACATAAAGAAAAGGTTTTGTATTACATAAGCCATGACATGTGGTCTTTGTGAGGACCGCGTGTCTTGACAAGTAGGAGTTCATGCTGTGTTTTTTTTGTTGTCAAAGAATGGGAGAAAACCCGCAAGAGAAAGATAAAATCCGAACGTGGGTCAATTGGGGGTTAAATTAGCTTTGAAGCTTGATAATTTTTGCTATACGCCACGTGCAGGTATTGGTATTGCTACATGGCACTGCGTCAGCGTGAGTGGCTCTGCGGCAGAACTCTTGGAAGAAGAACACACTTGTAAGTTGTAAAGGTCTTGTGGATACCAAAAATTAATTGCGGCATACCAACTTTTGTTTCTGTGTATGACTTTAAACCTTAAAGGTCTTGCACGTTTACTGTAGTCTGTAAATATAGCCTTGATCATGGCTATGAACCACATAAAAACGCGTTTTATTTCATAATTTTAGCCCCCAAACCGCGTATTAGGATCAAATTGAACTTAATTAAGCGGATACGAAAAGATATTTTTATGATAAATATTGTAATACTCCCTTAGACCAAACAGCACGTGCGTCTTGCTTGCCTATAGGAGCATATAATATTTAATATTAACCAATTAATTAGGACGTTTCGATTGGAAGGCGTATAATAGAGTTTAAGTTTAAACTAAAGATTTCTTCAATTTTGATCATGATTCGGTAATCATAGATTGTTTCCAACGCTTAAGCTAATTAGATAATATAAATTACCCTATGGTATCAGATCTATTCTCATGATGTTCACATCATATGAGTCCTACGACATGATCCGTATAGGCTAATAACTAATACAGTCATCATTAATCATTTAATTTCTCGCCCATCGTATTATAACTTCGTTTTCTCGATTGCGTCTTGATATTCGTAAACTACGTCGTCAAGCCGCATAAAGGGCAAAGCCGCCCCTTTTTTTTCTTCTCCTTTTTCACTACAGTACATATACCCGAACAACGGCGTATTAATTTGATTGACCATTTGTAAACGGCTGGCGGCTGAGAAAGCTAGTGCAGAAAAAATCGTTCGTTCTAATTATTAAACTCTATTGGCTTCAAGGTGGAAAGTTCAAATCAGTTGGCTATATGCCAATTAAACGAAAGGTTACTAAATTTCGGATGAGCCATCTTGAAAAATATACGAAGAGATTAGAAATTGGTGTTGATTCCACCTAAATCCACCAACAGTATTAGAATGTGAAGTCTGCGCAGTGAGCATCTGTAGCAGTACCATTACTTTTAGACTGACTTTTCCTTGAACTTTCCGATCACTTGGAGTTTTCTAGGCTTGCCTTTTGATTTAGAAAAACAGCTAGCCAACATACGGTGGATTGAATTCAATTATGTATCGGCATTCAAGAACAAGAATAGGGTGTGAAATGGACCCAGGTTTTCATGGTCGGGCTTGACCTTTCCATCCACTAGCTAGGTTTAGCGTAGCCTTTTTAGCGTTGGAACGCTACATAAGCCTCCGGTGAACTTTTAAAAGCTGTTAAATATGGAAGGTAGGCTGCAGGGGACCAATTCCAGTGCTTGAGTCATTAGTGCTTATAAAACGCTTTTCATGATCTTGACCATATAATAGTCTAACTTCATTGTTTTCAAAGATTTGGCATGCGTTGAGAATTGACTAAAATATTATGATCTGAGAAAAAATTTGCAAAACTAGAGCAAATTGAGATGATAAACACATAACAAGTTATAGCAGTATGAATCCAAAACGGGTCAGAGATTGGACATCTGGGAAAGAAGTGGAGAAGTAAATAAAGAGAGAAATTGCTCTATGACTTTACTTCCATTACAGATCTTTTGGCTTGGCCGTGGCTGTTGATTAACCGAACTTTTGCCCCTGTAGTAAAAGACCTCGATTGATTATGGAGAAACATATAGAAAGTGTAGTGAAATTAGATGATTCAGAAGACCAGGATAAAATCCTGGTTAAACAAAGTTGTTATCTGCCAACAACATTTTAATGGTAATCTCGCTAACCACATTCTCTGTATCGTGTGTTATTCTGATACTTAATATCTAATGTCAAAGCCCCTCGACATATTCATAAGGAGTCTTTCACTCTATATAATAAAATGAGAAACCTATTCGAATTTAGTGCTTGTATTTATTGAGCAAAAACTGTGAGTAGCAAACCATATGTTTAAACAAAGTATATCTAGTTAACTTTGAACATAGAAGAAGTACAATTATATCTTCAACCCAGAAAAATGTACTTGCCCAGCATGAGTTCTTTATGAAATTCTCTCTTGGTTAGCAGGAACTTTTTTTGTGCAATGCATACCCCTCCAACAATATTAACACTATTCAAACAAACAGGATCTATCTAATACTACATGAGAGTTCTACGTCCCATTTCGAATGTGTTGTGAAAAGTCTGCAAAAGAAGTCTGCAAAAGTTTCTAAGGTTTCCTAGGCCTTCTGATCAGTCACCCAAGGAATTTCCAACTTTTAGACCCTGCTTTAGGAACACGCTTTTAGAACGGAGCTTGCAAAAGGACCAATCGAAGCACTATAAAGACATATCAACCAGTAAAAAGCGATTCATGCCATATTTCTCGAATAAACTTCTGATCAAATGAAAGTCAATGTTAGTCCTACATACCATTGGCTCTAACAGATAATCTGCAAGATTCATGGCAACCGAGGGGGAATATCCGATGCTGGGAAAATATTTCATGGCTCCCGATCGTTGCCAAAGTGCAAAGGCCGGCTCCCTTCAGATAACAATAAAACTTTATGAAATGACCAATTTTACTAAACCAATAATTTCATAAATTCTTACTTTTATCTGAAGGGCCTGCCTTCTGTATCGGCATTCAAGAACAGTAATAGTGTGACTAACGGACCCAGGTTTTGAAGTCGGGTATGACCTTTCCATCAACTAGCTAGGTTAAGTCGTAGCCTTTTTAATGTCGGAGCATTAATTATATAAGCCTCCGGTGAGCTCTATGGAAGGTAGACTGCAGAGTGCAGGGGACCAATTCTAGTGCTCGAGTCATTGGTGCTTATAAAACGCTCTTCATGATCTTGAACACATAGTTCAACTTCATTGTTTACAAGGATTTGGGATTCGTCTACGATTGACTAAGATATCTAGGAAAAAATTTGCAAAAATAGAGCAAATTGGGAGGATAAACACATAACAAGTTATAGCAGTTTGAATCCAAAAACGCGTCAGAGATTAAGGTTGGGAAAAAATATCAGTAACAATCGAAATTTCCGGTTTCACTTCCAGTTCCGGTTCTGTCGTATACCGTTACTGAAAGTTATTTTTGGTAATTTTCAGAACCGAAAATTTTCAATTCTAATTTTTTTAAAAAAATAAAATAAAAATAGTGCTCAAAATAACGTATAACATATACAATTTGATTCAAAATTTATTTCAGGATTTATATTTTAGATGAATATTTTACATTTATTCTTAATTATAATGAATAATTAAAAAATCCAGAAATTTTATGTTCCCATTTTTTTCAAAATAAAAATGTACCTTGCTTGAATTATTATTTTAGAATCTAGATTTTGGATGAATGTTTATATTTATTGTTAATTTATAAAAAAAATAGAAAAGTCATCCAAAAAATTCGGTCTAGAAAATATTCTTGGCTCATTCGGAACCCAAAAATATATGTCCAGAAATACCCACAAGTCGAACAATACAAGAAAAAAAAAATTGCATTCCGATACCCATGCTCTTATCAAAGATTGCTCTATATATATATATATATATTTTTTTTTCATTTTGGATCTTCTGGTCTGGACTGTGGCTGTTGATTTGCTGAGCAGGAAAAAAAATGTTTCGCATATACTTGCACTTGCAAAGAAACGTGAAAAATATCTCTTTTGCGCCTTTAGTAAAAGACCTCGATTGATTAAGGAAAAACATACAGAAAGTGTAGTGAAATTAGGGTAATCTCACTGTCTATAAGGATAATCTACCTGACAATATAGGGGACACGCAATCCATATTGTTAGCAAGATTACCCTTATAGGCAGATAACAGGTCACTTTGCTTAACTAGGATTTCATCCTGATCTTCTGAATCATCTGATGAGATACCTACAAAAATAAGTATCAGAATAACGCACGATACAACAAATGTTGTGGGCGGCTACTATGGTCAAAGAACTTATAATGATACGTACTTAATATATAATGCCAAAGTCTCTCGACAAATTCATAAGGAGTCTTTCAATATATATAATAAAATGAAAAACCTATTCGAATTTAGTGCTTGCCAAAGTTTCTCAATAACTGTTACTTGGATCTTAAAACACTTTGAACTATATTTGTGATTCCCAAAAGTTGTGATGTGCTTTATATTCAGTCAGTTGAAATGGTTGATATGATTTTCTGTACAATTATCCACAACTTATGGGAGTTAAAACATAGTGTGAAATGATATACATTCTTGATTCTGCACTTCAAGTACCGTTTGATAAGTGTATTCTCTTGTGTGAGAAGCTGCTGTTTTTGTTGTGTGGGTGAGTGAAAGCTTGTAACGCAAAATATTTCATCACTTTTGGGTAAAGAGACTCTCATCATTAATGTACCAGTCATTATTCATGAACTCCTTATATCTGGTTTTCATGTCTATTATTTATCTTTATTTGCTTGCATCACTTCTCTATATTTTGCACAAATACAAATGATATCCTTCTCCCAAAAGTCATAATGTTCTCATCTTTACTTATGCTGTTTCTTGCTCTTGATTTGAACATGGGTTAACCATTAAGTTTAAACTATACGTTCGTTGGTTGTATGTTTTTTCCCTTTGACTAATATCACCTTATAATTTTTATCCTTAATCATTTTCCCCTTTTGTAGTTAAGGAAGCCTCCCAACTTTCTGTTGCATGCTCACGCCATTTTGGTTCGTTGGTTTTCAAATGATGCTCAGCCCTCGATTAGTAAAAGAGACGGTAGGTTGCTCAGTACATAGTTAGATATAAGGTGAAATTAAAATCGAGGGTGGTGTTGTGGCAAGCTTTACCAAGCTATATGTTTCACAGTGATGTATGCAATCTTATTCTGTTAAGTTCTATATTTCTGAAGTATCATGCATGGAATATATTGATGTATACTTTCAAGTCACGTGTTCTCTAAGTTCACATTAGCATTTTATTTTTGCTGTTTATATTTATTTCGTTACTGATTATGTTTTATTTTTGGCAGGGTATTATGCTTGCATATCTTTAGAACTAACCACTTTGTGTACAACTTACAAGAATTGGACATAAATCTCTCATACTCACTTCAATATAGTTTAGTTTATTTTGGAACAAAATATAATTATGGATACAAAATGTAATTATATAATTTTTTTCCTTTGTTGTCTTGATGATGAAATGATATGTTTAAAAATCCTATTATGAAACTGCTGCAACAATGAATTTGTTTTTTTTTTAAAAAAAACAGCTAAGTATGATCCCAAAATACTTAAAAAATACATTTTGGGCTCAAAGTCCAGATTTCGGAATGGAACCGGAATGAAATTTCTTATTCCGGTGAGTACCGGAATGACTCACCCTTAGCCCAGTATGAGTTTTTTATGCAATTCTCTCTTGGTTAGCAGGAACTTTTTGTGTAATGCATACCCCTCCAACAATATTAACATTATGCTAACAAACAGGGTATTGCAAAGAAACTTGAAAAATTATCTCTTTTTGCCCTTTTACTGAAGACCTCGATTGATAACGGAGAAACATACAGAATGTGTAGTGAAAGACTGTACATATTCTTCAGTCATGTACAGGCTCTCCTTATACTAAATGTCGACGCTACTTTCTTTGTTACCCACTTACCCCAATCCGCATGAGGGCAATGTAGGCGATGAGCCGGAAACCTAGTAGCATTATGCCCAAGGCGACGTACCCCATGACTTGCCCGCCCGTCTAGGCCCACTTTCATTATAGCTGGATACTCTCGAACAAGACAACAGTGAACAGGCGCCACTAGGTGCTGGAGCACAAGGATATGTGTCGCTCTCATTGAATTGGGATCCTATCAAGAGCTTGTATGTATATTGGCGGATGGAGATGTATTTGATCCATTCTATGAAGGAAGGCACATGTTGAACATCGTATCCACCGGCTAGAAGGCAGGCCAACATGAGGACTCCAAGAGCAGTGGCAGATTTCTGGTCCATCACAACGGCACCGAGTGCAAGGCCCAAACCTTGAAGTACTAATACGCTATATAGTAGGACAAAAAGGCCAAGCAAAAAGTTGCCAGCCGTGGGTTTGAGGCCTGCCATCCAGTAAGTGATGGTGAAAAAACTGGCGGGCAGGATGAGCTCCATTGGGAGGTCAGCAACGGTTCTTGACTCAAAGTATGGCGCGAGCCTGTACATGCCTGAAGAACGTTCCTTTTCAAGCATCATGCGCTCTTGGGGGAACGTGAAAATCGCTTGAAATAGAGGGAAGAAGCCCCAAAATGCGGGTTGGAAGAAGAGCAGCCCAACCTGCATCATATGTACAGTCAAACACAGTTGCAGGTCTTCGGAACACGATTTATTTACATCTCCTATCAAAATAAATTGAGAATGGATTTGTTACCTGGTTCTGTAGGGGGGAAATATCACATTCCACCACAGTAGTCCCGAAAGAAAAGCTACCACGAGGACCTGACCAATCTTGAGTCCGGAGAAGGATTCGTGCTTTCTTTCTTTGAGCCCTCTTCTTAACAACACGGAGAATTGTTGCCACCAAGTTGTGGACCACTTTCCCGATCGCTTGTCCCCCAATCCATCATAGTTTTGCCCGCTGCTAATTTCTTTTAACTCAGCCCTGATATTCTTTGCGAGATTATCCTTATATGCGGATAATAATTTTTGTTTAATCAGGATTTTATCCTGATCTTCTGTATCATCTGATGAGATACCTCCAAAAGGAAAAAAAAAACCTATCATCTGATGAGATATCAACCAGGAAGAAGCGATACATGCAATATTTCTCGAATCAACTTCTGAAATGAAATTCAACGTTAGTCCAACATACCATTGGCAAGATCTAACAGATAATCTGCAGGATTCATGGCAACCGAGGGGGAATATCCAATGCTGGAAAAATATCTCATGGCTCCAGATGGACCCGATCCTTTCCCAAAGTACACAGGGCTTCCTTCAGATAAAAGTAGGACTTTATAAAACACGTAAAATAGTTACAGTGGGAGGTGGAGCTTAGGGAAAGAAAGGTGGAGCTTGGGAAAAGAAGAGAGATACGCGAAGAAGGCTTCTGGAGTGTTCGCGAGTTGTCTTCTGTCTTTGGAGGTAGGTTGCCACTTGGGTGGGCTATTAGTTGGTTATTAGTCCAGCAACTATGTTATTGCTTTCTGCAGTTTTATTTCAGTTGGGCTTTAGGCCTTAGTTATCTGTCCTTGTCTAGCCCAAGCCCATTATGGGGGAAGACAATTATATTGGTAGATTCATTCCTGTAAGCATCATCGAAGATTATTTACGCTAGCTGTTTGGCAGGAGATTTGCCATCTCGAATGGCCATTGATTTTCAATTAAAGTAGTCCATCAATACATTGTAATAGTTTATTCATCACTCAAGTAAACTGTTACAAATACCCTACTCGAAGGCTGGTGTATGGTCAGCTAAATCCCGCAAAATTGATAGGATTCTTTGAGCCGTTGTTGAGTCAAGACCCGACGTGGGCTCGTCCAAAAGTAGCAGGCTGGGGTTTAGGAGCATTTCCTGTCCTAAACTGACCCTCTTTCTCTCTCCCCCGGATATGCCCCTCAGTAGATAGCCTCCAACGATGCTATTCTTGCATCTGGTGAGATCAAGTTCTTCTATGACTGATTGCACATGCTGGACTTTCTCGTCTTTCGTGAGGCTGTTGGGTAGTCCGAGTAGAGAAGTGAACACCAGGGTTTCAGTCACCGTCAAGTGGGGGTAGAGAATATCATCTTGGGTGACAAATCCAGTGTTTCGCTTCATTGCGTTCGGGAACGGCTTACCATTGTAGGTTATGCATCCACCAAGTCGTCCACCAAGCCGGCCTCCCAGTGCAGTTAACAACGTTGTTTTGCCACTCCCAGATGGGCCTAGCGTGGCCAAAATTTCTCCGGGTTGCACAATTCCCGTGAGTCGGCTACCATCTCTTTTACTAATCGAGGGCTGAGCATCATTTGAAAACCAACGAACCAAAAGGCCGTGACTCCTTTCAAGATTAATTTCTCCTGGGATCTTTCGTTTTTCCAAAGAAATCCCCTTTTCCCAGTCTTGATCTTGTAGACAACCTCCTCAAACTGTTAATCAATTAAAACAAAGAAATGATTACAGTAGATGTTTTTTATCCGATAGTTAAATCTCATAACACTAGGCTTCTATTTTTCTGCATCGACACATATCTATTACAGAGTATATAAGAAACAAGATCTATCTGAAGCTAGAGTCTTTGATCCAAGAACAAGAGGATCATGCGTGGACGATCTTGGAAGCTATTCATACAAGAACCACAACTTTGATCTTATTAATGTACCTTCAATGTTAAAGGAGCTTTGGCTTTCCTAAGGATTGCGGGCGCTTCCGTGCGTGTCTTCTTATTAGTTGGAGCCTCTATGTCCAGTGTCCACCATGTCTTCTCTGTTAGGATAGAGCAGGTGTTTAGAGGTGAATGGGTAGTCTGTAATTTGTGAGTCCAATGAGTTGGAAACGATGATGAGAAAGGGTAACGAGGATATGGATCATGCGAGAGAGATGAGAGGAGGCTTTTTGGCTTCGTCCATCACCAATCTTGACTCCTGAGCCAAGGCCCCCTAATATATATAGGATCCTGGGATGTGTTGGCTTCCAATTCATGTTATAGCTAGATTTCCGCATTCACAGCTTTGTATCTCTTTTTCTGTTACAAATCACTCCGCGTATACTCCTAGCAATTAAGACTAGACTTCCTCCGTAAAAATGCGGGTTTAGTTTTATTGCAAGACTTATAAGATCCTATAAGTCCGTATAAAAGGTCTCGTTCAATTACATTTTTAATGAGTTTGAGTCACTGATCAAGTTAGCTAAAAACAAAAATAAAGTAGTTCAACCATTAACGTGCCGTACAAGAATTTTGGCTTGCAGCGGCAAGAGGACACGTCGACGCAAGCACCAAAAGCGTCGTTACAGCAAATCTGTCTGGAATGCCGTTCTTTAGCAACCTACTATTTTGTGGTCAAAGAGTTTTGTGGCTACGAGATCCTATTTGTGGTTGCAATTGTTGTTTGGGCTTTAGTTATTTATAATGCTTTTTTTATTATTATTGTTTTGAGCATTATATAGGATGCTCTGTTTTGATGCCAAAACTTGTTTAGAAGCATAGTAAGGTTAAGAGAATGTGCATTCATTAAGTAGTCTTTACATCCGTGGTGAACAATTATTTAGAATCAGTTTCTGGTTTGACTCCTTCGATCAGCTAGCTTTCTTCACTCCAACGGCGCACAAAAACACCCACCATCATAGATTCAAAGTTAACAGATGTGTTTGGAAACCTCTTCTACCCTGCTGTTACTCCTTGCCCAACGAATCATTTTGTTGTGCTCAGGCCCATCCGTAAGTTTTTTCTTTAACAAAGCAAGCTCCTTTCACAGTTTCTGGGTATCTGATTCTTCTTGAGAATCTTCCAAAACCATGGCAATTTGATTCGCACCCAAAAACTTTGCCCCCTTCATCCTCTGATTTTGAACTAGACTCCAGCACATCATTCCCAGCCGTTAGAAGCTGGGTTTCTGAAACTCTTAACCCAATAAACTGGGTTTTGGTCAACATTTGCAGACTCTAGTCCAATCTCCATTTTGCTCCCACTAAGCTCGAGCACAAGTTGATTCGGATCACTCACCTAATTGAAATGGGTCTCCGTGCCCATAAACAAAATCACAGAAAAAAGAAGGGGAAAGATACAGCTGAAAGAGACTGCAGTTCTGCATCTGCTGAGAGAGAACTGCGGTACCATTCCAAGTCTGAAACTGCAGTTCCGCCGGTTTTGAAATGTGGGTACAAGTAGTGCGACCGAATTGTATTGTTTGCTATTCCCACATTTTTTCTTCTTCTAAGCAGTAAGCTGCTAAACATAAAAATCGTTATCTACCTTGAGTCTTGTAACTCGGGGGTGGATATTTATTTTCAGATTTTTTATTTTTTTTTTAAATTATCCTTTTTATATTTTTTATTCTAAGTATTATTTTTAATGACAAAATTGGATCCATAGCTAATAATATTTTGTAGTGATTAATGTAGAATTTTGTAGCTAAAATATGCGTTTAAAGTATTTAGCAAGGAAACAGTATTATAGTTCAAGAAGAAGGAAGTATTTCTAGCTACTAAATAATTAAAACAATGTGTTTTAAGTAATTAGCAACGAAATAATATTATCATCACATAAAAAATATTTCTAGCGACGAAATTGGATGTCGCCGCTGCTTTTAGCGGTGAATGTAAAATTTCGTCACAAAAAATGTATGTTTCAAGTCTAGCAAAAAAATAATATTTTCGTCACAAAAGAGTATTTAGTGACAAGTTAGGTTCTTCGCTAAAAGACACTTTTAGCTACAAAATTTTATATACTTTCTTAAAAAATATGAGTTTTTTTACTATGAAATTAAATTCGTCGTAGCTAAAGGAGCAATTTTTTTGTTGTGGTGATAGCTAATTTAATCTTTTTAGGATTTGTTCATTTGGTCCTGTTAGGACCTTAAAATCACATTTTTAAGTCAATTAATTCCTGGTATTTGATTAATAAATTAGCAAGAACTTAAATACTAAGATTTAAAAACCGAATTTCATCAATTAATTCTTGCTATTTAGATTTTCTTTATACATATGCTTATGTACTCGTATAAAATGAAATAACTTAAGTCACTACATTGAATATATAATTACATATTATACATCTTGACCTCTAGTATGTACCATATATAATTATATATACTTGTCTAGTTAGATCTTTGTTTCTTTTTTCTTGAGCCGTCTATTTCTGTTATTTCTTTTTAGATCTTCATTTTCGGACGTATTAGACAGGTCGATTGATGTGAGGAAAGTTGTGGTTTCTACGTATATACGTCTGTGGATAATATGATTTTTATACACACACATATATAATGTTGCGTGGCTGAGTAGCTCTTACGTATTTTTGCACGAATGAGATTGAAATACCACGGGATCGCACATTTCAGTTGGGTCATAAATTAATTACTAAAGCATGCAAAAAGATATGAATGTGGTAATTTATGTGTCATTTTAGAAAGACACTTTCGCCTGCATGCGGTGGACATTACTTGCGCGGCACGTGATTAACTCTTCTAAGGTTATGCTTGTGTTGTAAAAATTTTGGTATTGAATTTAGTGTTGGTATTGAATTTAGTGAAAAAGTGAAGATGAAGGTAATTTTTTATATTTTTTGTAAGAACCAAATTTACACTCAAGTCCTTCACGTAGCTGGAATTTGCGTACAAGGAACTAGCTCCTTACAAATTGCCGAAATTACCGATTACAAATATATACAGATTAATATATTTTTGCATAGGGTAATTAACCAAAGGACATGATATTGTATATGTACTGGAGACGTACTCATGGTAGGATTATTGTTTATTGTTATGAAAAATTTTACCAAATAAATTAACCTTTTCTTTAGAGATGTTCAGGTCAATTAATTCTTCTTGAAATCTCAAAGTATCAATGTTGAAGAACAAAAGAGAACCCAAAATGTTGAAGACTGATCAAATAGTTAGGATTAGATCTTATGATCATGCATGTGGTGCCGAAAATCGAACTTCTACTTTATAATCGTGTATGGCGTTTGGGCCATAATTTAGCTGTCGGTCGGCAACGTTAATCCCAAAATTAGAGAAACAATTCGATAAAAGTAGATGCCTCCCTGCTTGGGAATTGAGGCCGGTACGTAATCACAATACATGATATCGATTGGGAATTGCATGCTGAAACGTCTGTACTTTGGAAAATGCTGATAGTAGTGGATCTCATTTCAATTACGTACCGTACGTGTTTCATAGCTAGATCATCTAATGAAAATGGAGGGTCCTCTTAACTTGCGCGGTATAAGAGAGCTAGCGGAAGTAATACAGACTGCAAGCACGTACAATATGGCCTAATTTCCGAAAGTTGGGCCACTACTGTTCTTGGTTTACTGGGCTTGTCAATTTCTGAAGCTAACTTGAAAAGATGAACGAAGTTGAAATACTTCCTCTTGGCGACAAGAGGACCATTTTCAATTCAAGAGGAAAAAACTTGTTCGCAGGTTAGCGTCTCAGTCCAAATCATGATCGGTACCGAGTAGGGCTGTTCAGTGCCACCGGAAAATTCCGGTGGCACCGGCCCCGGCACCGGCACCGGCACCGGGAACCCGGAGGACCGGGAAACCGGTGTAGGTGCCGGTGCCTCATTTTGGGGGAAACCCGGGGGTATTCCCGGTTCCCGGGTTCCCCGGCACCGGGAACCCGGGGGACCGGGAACCGGGTTTCCCCCTTTTTTTTCATCTTCCAGCAAATCCCCCCCGCGTCAGTGCGTCACCAAGTTCACCCCAAACTCTCTCGCTCTCTCATTCTTCCTCGCCTAATCGATTTCGTTTCACGTCGTGATTCGTCTCTTTGATCTTGAAATTGACTTCACTTTGGAACGGTTCCCTACCAAAAAGTCTCCTTCGTCGGAAGAAGCACAGCAGCGGCAAGAACAGGAGGTGAAGGTCTTCGTCTCTCTTTCTCGCTTTCGCTAGTGTTTTGCATCGAGACATCAAAGGGTCAAATCTTCTGATTGACAATAGTGGCAATCTTAAAATTGGTGATTTTGGGTTAGCAACCTTTTTCCACCCGCATCAGAAGCAGCCTCTGACGAGTCGGGTGGTAACTTTATGGTATCGACCCCCTGAACTTTTGCTTGGCTCTACGAACTATGGAATTGCTGTGGATTTGTGGAGTACTGGTTGCATTCTTGCAGAATTATTTGCCGGGAAGCCTATTATGCCGGGAAGAACAGAGGTACTTTTTCCAGCTTTGTCTTGGATATGTAAGAAATATGGGAGTTCTTTGCACTGGATTAGATGCATCAGATTTCTATCTTGTGTCAAGACAAGTGACCTTAGTTGGTTAGGAGTTCAACCAGGCAGCAATGCTCATAAACCAGAATTTAATGTCCACTTTGACATCTTCTTTCATTGAAGTTAAAAAGTGTTTTTTTCTTCCGTACTCAAGATGAAAAGTGGTGAATTACCCAGATTGATCAGCATTTATGATTGGCATTATTTGCGTATACCATGAGTGTGTAAGAAATCTTCCTCTGTACTGCTTAAAATCATCATATAGTTTTTAGGTTCCTAGGACATGCAAAATACCTTGATGATACCAAATAATATGTGACAATGCTCCTATCGTCCCATGTTATGTACCAAATAATAGGTTCCAGTACTCATCAATGGGAATGTAAGACAGAAAAGCTCCTATCGTCCCATGTTATATACTGACTACTACATGCTACTTATTATTTGTTGGGGGTCCAATGCTTTGTCTTGTGCTCCCATGGCATGGATGTCTGAAAGCTTCACCTATGGAACTGCTCATGTCTCTTGTTTCTCTGGGCATCATGATGATATTATTTGCGATTTATAGGTTGAGCAACTACATAAGATCTTCAAACTTTGCGGTTCACCTTCTGAAGAGTACTGGAAGAAGTCAAAATTGCCTCATGCAACCATCTTCAAACCTCAACATCCTTACAAGCGTTCTGTTGCTGAATCATTTAAGGACTTTCCTACATCAGTATTGGCCCTTTTGGATGTCCTTCTTTCAGTAGAACCTGATGGCCGGGGAACAACTGCTTCTGCACTCCAGAGTGAGGTAAGTATGAGTTTTCTTATGATCTTCAAATTGGGTGGTGTTGGTACATTTTGATTAAGTAAAGCTTTTCTGGTTGTGAGCCTCCTTTTGAGTATGGTCTCTATGTTTTCTTCAAGACTCACTTAATTGGAACCATTTTCATATGCTATGAACCTGTTGTTGATTTTTCATCACTTCATCTCTGTTATAATCCTCACATGGCACCTACACTTCCATCTTCTGCCCACTATTCATTTTCATGACAGATGTCCTTTTTTCAATTCGTCTATCATGTGAAGCAAGGTTGACAGTAGATGGAACAGAACATCCAGTACTCAGGCCTGAGACCTTCACATTCTTTGATTTCATATTTTCATGTGTTTTCACATTCTCAAGGCCATTACTAACCAGAGGATGTTGTAAATTGGTTGATGGCTATTTTTCTGATGTTGAAGTGACCTATTGTTATTTCATTAACACAATAATGAATATATGATCGCTAGTAAATAAAAATCTGCCGATAGGGTTCAAGAAATTATTAGCCTAGTCCTACAAGTTTCTAATACAATGAACACAAATGCTGCTGCTTCTAACAGCTTCAAGTTCTCACCACATTCCTTCTAGATTGTCTAACAGATATTCCAGTAGTTAAAAGTTTGTTAGCAGGACCAGCTTTTGGTATATTTTGTGCACTTCTAAGATTATCCAAGGCCTTCGATCCATTCTTCCTCTGAACATTAACTGCAGCATCAGACAAGGAACAAACCAAAACAAAACAGTTGAACATTACATCTTATATGAAAAGTATGAGAAACCTAATCAACAGGGGGGTTGATGTTGTTTACAGGAGTACCTTGTTGAGCAATCTGATTCCGCTTTGAGTCACTTGCAGCTAGTGTAGCACCCTTTCTAGTCCTAGAAGGCAGACATGAATCTGGCTTTGAAACAGAGACAATGACCCATAAAGTTTCCAGAATGTGTGTGTGTGTGTGTGTGTTTTTAAGTATAAATGGTCGAGGTCAGGCAGTGTTCTTACTCGTAGTACTGCAGAGTGCATTTTTTTATTGTCTCGTAGCAATGGATTGGATTGTATAAATGGATTGGATTGTATTAGTTTGGATTAGATTATTCATTTTGGATTGGATTGTATTAGTTTAAATTGTATTATTGATTTTGGATTGGATTGGATTATATTAGTTTGGATTGGATTGGATTATATTAGTTTGGATTGGATTGTATTAGTGTAGAGTTTATATTTTTTATGTGCGTAATATGTTAAAAAATTAGCTCAATATGAATATAGGATTACCGGAAACCGCCACCGCTAAAACCGCCACCTACACCGGCCGGTTTTTGCCCTTAACGGTGTAGGTGTAGGTGGCAATTTTTTCAAAACCGGCCTACCCGGTGTAGGTGCCGGTTTTGGCCAAAACCGGCACCTACACCGGGGTTGTACAGCCCTAGTACCGAGTAGCGTTTGTCATTCTGATCTTTGCGGGCCCATATATATATATTAATGGCGCCACTGGCCCCAGCTCGCATGGCTAATTCGGGAGCTACCATGCAAGTTGGTAGACGTCAGAATCAGTCCCTTTCATTTTTGTAGGTATATATCGTGCGTTTTGTCATTCTGATATTTTCGGGCCCATATATATATATATATATATATATATATATATATTAATGGCACTACTGGCCCCAGCTCGCATGGCTAATTCGGCAGCTACCAACAAGTTGGTAGAAGTCAAAATCAGTCCCTTTCTTTTGTAGGTATATATCGTGTGTTTCTTTTGGTATCTGCTCTAAGGTAAGATCTGAATGTAGTTGTTACTTGTTCACCTCGCAGACAATCGTTTGTGACCTGAATTAATAAGATCCACCAATTGAGTAGGATTAATTTTTCCCTCATTAATTACATAAGATAATGGTACGAAAAAAATTAGTAAATAATTCTTTTTTGTCTTTTGAGTTGCTGTCTTAATGTTACACCCGATATACGTAATTTAATCCTAATTTTCATTAATATTCCAAATGTTCGGCTATACTAAATAAAAAGAAATTCAAGCTCATACTTAATACTCGGTAGGGAGATGTTAGAAAAATAAGTTAAATGATTTGGTTATTCCTAATTTCTTCATATATTATTACCTTAGCTTTTTTTCAAGAATTCGTATTAAAATTTAGACCAATATTCTAAATAAAAATAGACGAGCAATATTGTGGCAACACCCAGATAAAGACTGTTAGGTAGGAACGGAAGTTATAATGTTTTAGGAATCGTGTGGATCACCTTAGGAGCGATAAGAAGCTATGCCTATATGCTACCTTAGCCAGCTCATCCTGCATTGCTTCTAATACCTTCCCTAGCTTAATCAACCAACGAAAATGTAATCCACGAAGAGAGAGAAAGTTAAGAGATCGATCGAGCTGGTTACAAAAGGATTACGAGCCTTAACAAACGTGGAGATCAGAATATCAGATAGAGAATGCAAGAGATAAAATTGAGGCGAGAGGGATGAGTTTGGGAGCAGAGATAGTGATGGCAGTGGTGGGGTTGTGGGCAGTTTATTTGCGGCCAATGTTGATGAGATACGCAGGAGAGATGGCGGAAGTGATGGGATACGCCCTTGACCTTATTATGAGAGGCAGGCCTTCTTTCACTTTCTCCACCTATCTTCCTTACTCGGCTTCATTTCTTCATGTCTGACATTACTAAGTCACTAGAACACACTGGAAGCACAGTAGGTCTTGATCAGAACGTATTTAAGAGTAGAAGATTAACAAATCGTCCTCACACAAGAGTCAGACAAGAGAAATGAAACCAGAAGTCATCTGCAGCCTTTAGGAATAAACCAGACCTTAACCCAAATCCTGGCTGCTGCCTGCTCTGCTCTCTTCACCTCGGTAGAGGATGAGAACCTAGGGTGGGTAGGCCGGAGTTCACGGCGATGATGAATGAGTTCAAAGAAAAAGTGCGGGATCGATTCGCCTTCCGGAAGCTCCAACAGATCGCCATGGCGTGTACTGCAGGCTGGTGATCTGCCATCAGAGCATCGCAGCTAGCTAGAGATGCTTTCATACTTACATGGTTAAAATAATTTGTCTCCTCTTCTGTAAATATGGTGATTATGCGCTATAACTCTCTTTTCAATCTTTTTGGGTACCTCTGTTCTAATTACGTACCTTGAGTAAAGAAGAATTCTTCTTTCTTTCTTTTTCTGAGCAAGAATAATTCTTGATTCCAGCAGTGATATTCTTGGTCAGATTTCGAAGGTAAGTTCCTTGATGTGGGCAATAAGCTCGCTTTCTTCTCACCCACAGCAAGATTGGGGAGGGAAAATGAGGTGGGAAAGCAAGTGCAGGGTCACTTGCACAGCACTAATTCTTGTTGATCGATCGTCTGTGATTTGGATTGACTGACTCAGTCAAATGTATATGTACCATACTCTTGACGTACGTACGTGCCATGTTATCAAACAAGGTACAAATTTAAGTATGTCTTGATAAGCTTGATCGATGCAATCATGCAACAGTGTTGGAATTAAAAATTAAATTGTCAATGTTTCTTCAACAAACACACCTACCATGTAGGGTAAATTTTAGGGAATTTGACAACTTAGTCCCTGAATTTATACTCCTTTGGCAAATGGGTCCTTGGATTTCAAATTTCAAAATTTTAGTCCTTGAGTTTTCGTTGTTTGAAAAAATGGTTTTTCCGTTAGTCTGTCGTCCATATGCTTAACGGATTTGAAGCGGTCGACCGCTACACGTCAGCAATTTGTACCGGTCGTCCGCTATATGAAGCGGTCGACCGCTTTATTGTAAAGGTCGACCGCTTCATATAGCGGACGACTACTCATTTTTTACACATGTATCCGGTCGACCGCTTCAAATCCGTTAAGCATATATACGACAGACTAACGGAAGGACCATTTTGTCAAACAACGAAAAATCAAGGACTAGAATTTTGAAATTTGAAATCCAAGGATCCAAAGGGGTGGGGTATAAACCCAGGGACTAAGTTGCCAAATTCCCTAAATTTTATAACATAATTTTCAGTTAGATCAGGCCTAGTCTAATCATTTGTTTAACCAAGTACTTTATGACGCTACAACTTAATTACCTGGGAGGTTTATATATATATATATAGCTGGCCAACATTCAGTACCACACTCTTCATTAACTGTTACTGCAAATTAAAAAATTAAGCTACGGCAGTTAATTGTTCCTTCTTTGAGAGAATTCACTGCATTAGTCTAATTACTTGGTAATTAACCTTTTGTATTTCGGCCATCTTTACCGCAAAAATAGGAGAAACAGACGTAGTTTTGAACGTTTCTTATGTGACAGAAAGATATACAATGAAGTCATCAAAAAAAAGGTGGAGCTAAAAAAACCTCATGCAAGATCAATCTAATCAAATGGCTCGCACCTCGTGTTTTTAATCTCTTCGTTTTCTAGGGTATAAGTAATTCCGGTCTAAAGATTGTTTCCCACGAACATCCTGCGACGATGATAGACAGAGCTAATTGCCGGTGCCCCCAAATAAGAAGCCACCGCCCAGAAAAACTCAGTCCGATCTGTAGCAAAAGTCAAAAAGAAAAGGTTGGTGACGGAAGTCGGAACAAGCTGTAAATGCATGCGCTTACATTTTCTTTTCCCTCATTAATTCCAAATCTGTTGAGTGAAAAGTAGAAAACAAGTTCAAGTAGTGGGCAGGCCACATGATGGCAGAAATTTACGAGAGAACTTGAAAACTTCTAGCATTATGGCCAGATTATTGACTTCTGCCGTACTTCCAGTTACTCATCGTTATTTTGTTGGAAAGTTTCTGTTTTATTATGTATAAGGATTAGTGTTCCAAAGTTTCCGCTTTAGGTTTAATATTGTAGTACACTTATACATAATAAATGTGCTCTACTCTGATTGTATGTATTTGATGAACATCTTAGAAAGCTATAAGGATAATTCTAAACAATAACAGTACTACTATAGTCTTAGTTAATGTAAATTAATTAATCTATAATATTGCTACTATACTTTAAATTAAAAATGCCGCACCGTTATAATGTTGCTTAATTTAAATATGCCTCAGCTTAATTATATGGTTAACTGATTAATATTTAAATGTAGTGAAAAAGTCATTTTTTAATTAGTTCTCATACTACGTACCAAAGTAATCTCATAGGTTGGAGACGCATCACTACTTTTTCCTTAAATGTATCATATAATTGTACTCCAAAGTTTAAAATGCCCTTCGTATAATTTTTGTTTAATGGCCGGATTTATGTTAAACCACGCGACGGGAATATATATCAGCACTTACTAGTGGAATGTGCACGTGGTTATTTATGATCATTTTTTTTTGAATTTTTAATAGTAATTAAGATAATAGTACTGTTTCTTATCAATTTGAATCTTGGCTTTGCTGATCTATTTACCGGTCAATTTAAATTCACACACCTTTCCCTCGATGAGCGTCAGTTGTTGGCATAGTTATCGATTAAAAAGTTATAATTATTGGTCTGCATCATTTTTTTTTGTTGTCTATAGGTTAGGGATTTTGTACAATTGTTAGGAAGAAGGGAGAAGAGAAAGCTATAATATGTTTAGTTAATAGCAACATCATCGATTCCAAGGATATTCAAGAAGTGCAACACCAAAAACAAAGAGACCATCATGACTGATCTCACTAGCTAGAAAAATGGAATTGGAAAGAGGACCATGGAAACGAAGAGCAACACGACCTGTTTGATACACTTCTAGTGAGTCATAGAACAATATTATTAATGTTAACAATCACAAAAGAAACTAATGAAACATCTTTCGCTTAGTAATTTATTTTACACAATGCCGATGAAAAGAATTTGTTTTATTCTTTTGTTAGGATCTAACTTGTAGTTCTCCTTTGTAAAATAAAAAGAAAGAAAAAAATGGCAGACGAAAAATACAAATGATCAGAACTAAACAGTAAGTTGATGAAGAATGTTCAGTTCTTAGCGTCGCGTGTTCTCAATATTCCATCATTATTGTCGCATCACAGTAATGCTAGGTCCTTATAAGGAAAGCGGAGATTTTCGAAGCTTATTCGTGATATGCTCTTCGTTCTCAAGCTCTATCAAGCTCTATCAAGCTCTTGATCACAATGTCCGAAGCATTTGAAACAACTTCTGAGAAGTTCCTGTAAACACAATAGAAATGAATTTTAATTCAAAGATTGCTAAGCTATAGAGAAATCAAAAGACTAACGGGTTCGTACGTGCTTGCAAATAACATAATTGACTTGGATGGAGTTCGACTTTGTTTGTTTTCGTGAGTCTGAATGAGCATTCTTTATTCATGTGATTTCATGGGGACTCTCTAGTTTATGGTAGCTTATGATCATATTATCAGTTTCTAACCATAACAATTCAAACCGTTGTAATCATGAATATAAGTATTAACAAAGAGAATACCAGGAAGAACTGTCCAAGGAATTTTGTGAGAGCATCATATCAATCGAAAACCTTCTTACGGCGGGGATAAAAGCATCCACAAGGGATAAGTAGTAGCACGAGAAAAATTATCTCTAGAAATTAGGTAAACAATAAGTTCGAAGAAGATGAAGCTCTGAAGTGTTTTTGAGTTGACCTCTTTAAATGAATTGTAATTAATTCCTGTAAACTTTGCATTAGTACCCCTGGTTAAGAAGAAAAATTAAGAAGCAAGTACTGAAAACAAGATAATCAATTTTTACCCTTTGAAGGAGTTGAACGAAAGCCCGACGGTGTGCTTTGCCTCTTCGAGAGCCCAGCTAAACCTCTGGTGCTCATTCTCCTCACATACAACTTTACTTGGAACGCGAAGTTGAGATGGCTTAACGTCACAGAAGATAGGGATGACCTTCTTCTTGGACTCCATAAATAGAGCTAGTTCATGAAGGCAAAAATAGGACTTACAGTAGTTGGGCGAAAACACGGCAACACCTATCTTACAGCCATGAATTGCACCATCAATCTTTTCAAACAGTTTGTCTCCCGGCTTCATGGTCTTGTTGTCTAAGAAAGGACTTAGGTTGAGCCGGGAAAGGTAATCATACAGCAAAGTGGCAATTGTTCGCTTTGTGTCAATCCCTCTGTGGTTAATGAAGACATCACAGGGTCGACTGATTACTCGTTTGACCAACTGGGCTGTTGAGCGATGCATGGTTTCTCTTTATATTAGCTTCTCTTGCCTAGCTAGCTAGTTTGGTATAGTAGTGCGGTATGAGCTTCTCTTGCCTAGCTAGATTGGTATAGATCGATTATATATAGGGTTCTGTTATGAGAATTGTGTTGGGAGTTTGTTAGATCAACGTTTTAAAGTTTGGAAATTTTAGAATCTTCCACTTTTTTTGAACTTTTTACTTCTTTAGTTGATTTTGAAGTAAGAATGTTTTAAGAAAGAGATTGAAAATCAACATACAACCGTGTTTTTTATTAGACAGAGAAGAGGGAAAGAAACAAGCCCTTTTGACCACCTTTAAGAAAATGTACCTTCAAACACGTTCATTGACTCTTTCGTATCTCTGTCCCGCTCGCGCCGCCCCCATTGCTACACACCCACAGGGCCCTCATGCTGGCCCGACAATATATTCGACCAGTTTTTCAACCTTGACATCGAGGGACGTCGAAGATACAGTACGCATGAATAAACATCTGAACACATGGGTTCTCCCTCGTTTTTGAACATAACCATATTATAAGTTCAAAGTAATTGCCTCGGTCTGGATACCCATTGATAGATCTCTTTGCTTACGCAAAGCGATGAATATTATATATATACTTGGTATATATTTCAACTGTATATTGATGTTCAATAACCCTTTTCCGCATAGCTTATAAAACCAACTAAAAGCTGTGTTCCTTTGACTGTTTGAATACAAACATTCTAGACCCAAAATATTGTTTCTCGATCGCACCAGGAAAGAAATTCCTAGCATTCAATTAATTTATATATATATGTCCAATAAGTTTTCGGCGGATGAATAAATTTTCTACGTGTGCTAGAATACTGCAAAGACATGAAGACAGAATACTGAACAATAAATATGACAGCGGAGAAAATCCCAACTCCGATCCTTGCCTTTGCGTGCAAGACAATTGAGCTGCTTTTGCTTTGAAACCTACTTCGAACGTCGTGATCCTCGCTCTTTCATGACCTACGGAGCTTGACCGAGAAAACTGTGGCACTATAGCCTATACCCATATGGCGCCATATAGGTAACTGCAAGGGTACATAGCTCCTTGGAAGATATATTCTTAAGCTCGTACATATGTATCGGGAAGCACCCAATCATATGGAATGTGCTTTGCATTAATATTTGTCCATCATATGTCACACTCAGCGGTACTTGCTATTTGCAAATATGTTACGTACGCAGAGATGTTAGAACGACAGTAATCTAAATGGATTTAAAAGATTAAGTTGGAGAAGGTGCTAAAAAAGCATATATATTATCAACTAATTAAATACTTGTTAATATATTTTAACTATATATCTTGTATAGATTAATGGTCTTACATACAACAACGATAACTAACCATATGACTCGAGTCATTGTGTACGATCCCATGATATATATATATATAGTATATATCAAGAAACTATAATTTCCTATATTATTCCTCCGGGCATCTTCAAGTCCATAGATCCATCATTGGGCAGTAGACCTATTATTTTAATAGGAACCTGCAAATATAGAAATATAAATGTAAATTAAACTTGACTCCCACGCCACTTGAATCTGATCAGGATCAGCTTAGACTTAGAGAGCAGGCCGTAAATAAATTCCACAACACGAAAATCACATACTTTTAAAAATTTTCTACCTGTTAAATTGCAAAGAATATGAGGAGCTTAGACTTAGACTGCATTCTAACCATGCACGGTTTTCTTCAATATCATGTTTCATAACGGCAATATTGTAATATTCTAATCATCGCAATAAAAACAATATATATTACTAATTATAAGATAGAAATATGGAGGATAATCAAAACAGAGGCATATAAATAACCCATGTATCCCTTGATTAAAAAAAGTCATCTAACCCAGAAATTAGGACCAAAAATTATATTTTTCTATATTATCCTTTCATTCAGTTTAAAACATATTATACGTCCAAGACTATGAAGAATCTCCCAGATTATACGTACATCTCAACTAATCTCCAAATTAATTAAGGCTATTCAGCAAGGTATCTAAACAATTATCATTCTAAGGAGGCTTGAAACATACTTATAAAGAACCGTACTCTTTATGATCTTGAAACTCGTTATTTATAGAAAGAACTCACTTTACACCTTTAAATTATGACACTAATGTTACTTTACGGTCTAATCTACCAAGTTTTTGTTATCTTAAACCTCAAATTACAAAAATTCATCCATCATAAAATAGAAGCGTTGAACTAGGTAAAAATATGCCTTGTGGTAGGATATTAGTGCAGAGATCTTAGTTGAGGATGCAGGTTGAATTCACAAATTTGGAACCGCAACACGTACGAACTTGATTATATATATATTATTTGACTTGAAAAGAAGTTTGCGAGGGAAAAATGAGCAAGGGAATCAGTGTTGATGGTAAAACACGGGAGAGGGAAGGGGAAGATCTTTATGGTTAAACTTGAGGCATATGCAATATTAAATCCGACCTTGTATTTTCACCTTTTCAATATAAGTGCATACAATATTGTATGTTTTTGATAATATTGCAAAGTTATATTGTATTTTAAAAGAATACGTAGTTGTGATTCAATATAAGTGCATACAATATTGTATGTTTCAAGAATTGCCGAGAAAGGTCAGGAATGTATGTATAGATACGTCCTTGACATTTTTTGTTTGGTTCGTCAAATTTTATGTCCAAAAAAATGTTAACTTTGTGTTTTTGACGGTCCCGTAATCTCACACGAAAAAAAAGAAAAGAAGAAATAACAGAAACGGAATTTGGGCTTGCATAAACTATATATATGCATCAAACCGGGTTGGATTTGTTTCATTGGAACCCATATTGTGTTGGGCTTTCGACCAGCTGGGTACATATTATAGCTTAGCTGTGTGTGGCCCGTGGGTTAAAATTTCTTTGCTTTGACAATCTTTGATCCAAGGCTCCAAGCTAAGCCATCTACCAAAGGCAGCTCACAGCTGGACACGATGTGCCAATTGCCATGGAACTGAGCTACCAGCTGCTTGCAATGCATGGAACCTACGTCGGCTGTTGGTAGACAAGTTAATTTTCTACCGGAAAATAAATTGATGGACCAGATTTGTTCTCGACATGCATCTCGGGCTATCAGCGGCAAATGATTAGGCACGGCTATGCAGGACCAAGCCTGACTTTCTATATATTTCATGAATCATACGTCAAGCCTAAAGTTCCCAAAAAAAAAATTAAATCATACCTCAACCTCGTACAACTTTTTTTTGACTCAACTATGAAGCTAGTCTCATCCCTTATAATATGTGTCAATGTGTGTGTATCTATACATATCTATCTATTCCTTGTGTCTTTTTAAATGGTCAGTTTCAATTTAGTATTATGATATGTCATATGCCCCCCTTAGAAACCCCATTCAATTTGCTACATGCCGTGTTAACTGACGAGATGAAATATTGGATCCTGATCACTTGCGAATGAAATGTTTTGCTCCAAATTAGTAAAAACTAGAAAAATTCCATTTAATTATTAATGAATTTTAAGGATAATTATGATACGCTTTGTGTAATTAGAAATTAATAATGCATTTCCTTTTCTTCAACCTTTATTCCACCCGTTACATCTCAATCGCTGATTGTAAGATGCAGTGGTAAATATGCGAAGATTATAATATACTCAAAATTCTAAGGGGAAAATACACTTTCCACCCACAAACTACCATATGTTTGACACTTTGCACCCCAAATTACCAACTTTAAGACATTACACCCTCAAACTACTAATGTTAGACACTTTGCACCCCAAACTACCAATTTTGACACTTTGCAACCTCCAACTACTAATATTAAACACTTTGCACCCTCCGTTTGACAATAATACCCTTGTTAAATTAATAAATTTACAATAATATCTTTACTATATACAAAATTGGTCAAGGGCATTATCGTCATTTTAATCTCAAATTTTTAAAAAATGGTGCAGAGTATCAAAAATTGGTAGTTAGAGGGTGTAATGTAACAAAATTGGTAGTTTAGGGTGTAAAGTGTCAAAACTATGGTAGTTTGTGGGTGAAGAATGTATTTTCTCCAAATTCTAAAGCTTATTCGGTTGTGAAGTGAAAAAAGGTGTGGTTTTGCTTGTCCTCTGGTGGTGGTGGTTAAAAGTTCATTATCATATTTTCTTTGCTATATATGCAGAACAAAATAGGTTTATGGACCCAGTAATGTCTCTGTTGAGGTGGCCGGTGTTTGGTCATTATCCTTAAAAGACAAAATGTCAGTATATCCAGCTAAGGGATGGACGTTGCATTTATATCCATGTACCCACCTGAAATAATAATTCACATAAGTTGATCTGTAATAATATTCCTTCTAGCTGGAAAAAAAATTATTTTTATTAAACTTTTGCATCCCGAAATCCTTACTTTTGTGCATGCACATCTATGACGTGCTGCCTCTTCCAAGACCAATGTTTCTACATATGGTTGAATTCTACATAGTACACGACATCCATTATCTATTTGGTATCTAAATGATTATAAAATTCATGGTGGCTACTCACATTTTCTTCTCTAATGTATATATGTGATCTGCCATACTGAGGCTGTGTTTGCAAAACTCAACATTTCCAACATTTTATCTCTCTTCTAATAAAATACTCCAATATAATCTCTCTCTCTCCCATAAAAAAATATAAAAAATTTCAAAAACTATAAAAAATTACCTCTCTCTTCACCTTTTCACTAAACCCAATACCAACACATATTCTCATACCCAATATTTTACAACACAAACACAACCTGAACCTCCCTGATTTGATTGTACCTTTTGCCGAAAAGAAAATAAATTTCTGCCCTTCCTCTGGCCACTGAAGTTTTATTCAATCCCGAGGATGCCGATAATTTGAGGAAGTTGGTTTTTTAGACTCTGTTCAATCATTTGTTAGGTAGCGTTTGATAAGACACTAATCAACAGCATGAGGTAGCGTTTCATGAATCCTCACAAATTGGATTTTAGGAAAAAGAAGACACAAAGAACCTTTAAGATAAAAAGAAAGAAGAAAAAAAGAACTTTTGTTAAATTTCATGATGATCATCATCTCATCTGCTGTGAAATCAGATTGATTTGTAGCTTCAAGTACTCGTTTCCTAATGAGTGTTACGATCTTTGGAGAAAATAGCTCGATTATGTGACTAAAAGTACACTTCTTGGAGCGTGTGCTATGGTTCTGCTCACAGGCGGATCCAGCTAGGGGCAATGGGGGGCGGCGGGGCAATGGGGGGGCCGCCCCCCATTGCCTGAAAAATCTCTTAATTTTTTTTTTTGGATTTTTTTATATGGGCTGCTCCCCTTAGACCCAGGCCCTGAAGCCAGCCCCCCTTCAAACCCAGGCGCCCAGGCCAACCTAGCCGGTCTAATTTTTTTTAAAAAAAATCAACAGAGGGTAAAATACGTATTTCACCTTGGCCTTTTTTTTTAGTTAATTCGGCGCCATCCTCCCCTCCCTCTCTAACAACTTCAATTTCCCCCCCTTTTCTCCCTGACGCCCACAGCCCAGCCTCTCTCACTCTGCTCCCCACCTCCCGATGCTAGCCTCCGTCTCTCTCTCTCTTCTCACTCTGCCTCTACAGAACGCCAGCCTCTAGTCCTCTATCACTCTACCGACTGCCTCTCCTCCTCCGGACCTCCACAGTCAACGACTCTTTCTCTCTCTCTCCTCTCACTCTGCCTCTACAGAACGCCGGCTGAGCTCTCTCTCTCCCTCTCCGTCCCTCTCTCCTCCTCCACAGGACCACAACTCTTTCTCTCTCTCTCTCCAGCCTCCAAGTACTCTCTCAACTCAAGTCTCTTTGTAACTCTGTTTATTTTTCAATTAGTGATGAAATTTATTTTAAATTTTGATGAATTATGTGATGAAATTTAATTAGCAGATTAGGATTATTGAATTTATTGTGAACCGGATAGAGAATTCATGAATTTGTGATAAAATTTAATTAGTAGATTAGGATTATTGAATATATTATGAACCGGATAGAAAATTCATGAATTTGTGATGAAATTTTAATTGAATTCATGTGATGAAATTTTGATGAATTAAGTACTGATAGAGAATTCTTGAATTTGCAATCTTTCTAAGCAGAAGATATTTGTTGTAAAAACCTAGATACAGTCAATACAATCACTCACATACCAACTCGAATCAAATTTCTGAATTCTGATTCGTGTAAGCAAAAAGGGAAACACGATTTGATCTTTTGGGGCTTATAGAAGGCAAGAGGAGAATTGGGCTATCTTACTCATCAAGATTAGAAGGAGACCATCGTTTTCTGCTCTTTTTATTTCCTCTAAGTACTTGATCTGTGCTTTTGAATATTTAAGCTATGTTTCATTTTCCTAGTAGAATTGTCTTAATAAGCTTATAATGTACTTAGTTCCTTTTAATTTGCTATTAGGTCTTAGTATCTTTGAATTGTCATGTAGGCCTTCAATTCAAAAATGTTATGTGCTTAGTTCCTTTCAATTGGTAATTTTTTCTTAGCTTTTATTCATTATTCTACTATGTAGTGCAGTATGGAATTTATAGAAATTTTGCTAGTTTTAATTTTAGTTTCTTCTTGTTTGAAAAATAAATCTGTTGCGAGATCATGTTATTTTTATTCACACAAAGTGGTAAATATTTCAGTCCTCGTGTTAGTCTTTCTAGGATTTTTTTTAACTTTTAAGATATTTTTTTGCATTACATAGTAAATTTTTTTTGTCATTTTTCATTAAGAGTTTGCCCCCCTTCCATTACATTCCTGGATCCGCCACTGGTTCTGCTCCCAATTCGGAAAAATCATTCTTGGCCCTCCTAAAGTTGGTGGAATCTAACAACTTTTTTTTAAAAAATTATTTTTATTGGATGAAAGGCCCCCCTTCGAACTTCAACAGATAAGGGTACCTCCGATGTCATGGATTTCTGATGAGTGGTGAATGGAAAGGTGTATTTTGTAGTTGGCTGATAGGTGCAGTTATTATTCTTTGCCTACTGCTTCACTCTTCCACTGTGATAGTGATGGCAAAGCAAAGAGGGAGAGAGGATTGCTTTGTGCTCTCCTGAAGAACAAGCTTGCAAATGGATTTGAGTGGCAGGTAAAAATGACATCTCAACCATAACCAACACGAACGGGCCCGCCTTCATCTTTCACAATTCTCTTCCCTTTTTAATAGAGAGAAATAAAAAAATCGAGTGCGTCTCTGTCGGCGTGTAAGAGCGAGGTAGAGGATAGGGGATCGGTGGATGTGCTGTCAGACATGTTTCGGTGGGACCCGAATCCAACAAAGAACAATAAAATATCTGCCCTCTTTGTTCCTTCTCCTTGGCTCGCTCACTCACTCCATGTGTTCAGCTTCTCTGCCTTCTGGCTGGCGCTCTCTCTATCTCTACGTTCCGTGTGCGAAGTTGAAAGAAACGTACCAAACATACAGAAACTCAGTGCTCCAGGCCATTGTACAGATTGAACTGAGATTATGACCCTTTGAACCTCGTTCTGCATCTCTCTCTCTCTCTCTCCATGGACTCCACAACTCTTCTTGACCATGTTCTTTTCCAACTCACACCAACCAGAACCAGGTACTCTTCTTCTTCTTCTTGGTCTTCTTTTTCTATGCATCTATGTCTAACTAATTTGTGATTGCATTAAATCTCTTAGATGTGACTTGGTGATTTTCTCCGGCGGTCTGAGCGAGAAATTGGCGACGGGGCTTCTGGAACCCTTCGTTTCGCACCTGAAATGCGCAAAGGATCAGATTTCGAGAGGCGGGTATTCCATAACTCTGCGCCCGGCGGGTTCACGTGCCTCCTGGTTCACTAAAGCCACTCTGCAAAGGTAAATATTCACTTTGCCCCCACGTATGTGACCTCTTCACTTGAAAAATGTGTGCTTTGATGGTTCCTGGCTCCACCAAGACATTTCTTCGTTGGGGTAGTGAACTTCATCTAGCTTTTTATACAAAACGAGTGATACGGAACTCAAGTTTTAATCTACTAGAGAGAGAGAGAGAGAGAGTGAGGGAGAGAGACAGAGAGAGAGAGAGAAGAAGAAGAAGATGAAGATGAAGATGAAGAAAGCAAGATGTAATTCAACGATTTGGCTACTTTGTGAGTATCCAGCTGAAAAATGCTGATTGGTTTGCAGAGTTAGTGAAATTCAATTAAAATAAAAGGATAAAAATTTGAGCTGTTTGAATTTGGATAGATCATGATTTTGAACTTCTTAGCTAGTTGGCTGTCGAAGATTTGGTTATGTGAGATCCGACAAATAGTTGCTTGTCATTAATAATTTTTAGAATCAAAGTTTTTTTTGTTGTCGTTAGCTCTTTTATTTTTTTGGAACAGGTTTGTGAGATTTGTTAGCACTCCAGAGCTTCTTGAAAGAATTGTCACTATAGAGGCAGAGATTTTGCAGATCGAGAATTCAATTCAATCAAGTGAATGGATAGAGGCTGATGGTATGCTCAGAGATGCTCATACATAGTAAATCTCATGCAATAATCATTTGGATGCCTTTACATACAGGAAATCAACTGCATTCCCAATTTGTTCTACTTTTATGTTTTTTTTGTCAAAGTCAGACATTAAACTGGAATTGAGTCTTCTTGCCGTTAATCCTTTTGTTCCCTTTTACTTTCACCGATTACTGAAAAGTATTTGCGATGCTAGGATATATTCTGCTCATATAAATAAATGATTTGTGATCAAACTGCAGTCTCTTATACCTTATCGTTTTACCTAATTTGGAACAACTTAACATAACCATCATCAGCATCTCATATTTGGGATCTCTAAATTTTAGTTTTTCAGATAAAAGAATTTAGAATGTGCATTGAATTCATACTGTTGGGAGAATATGCTTTAATCTGACAGTGAAATACAAATCCTGAAAATAAAATACAGAACTTGGATCATATTCCTTTTGACCTGTAGATTGATGCACTATGTTAGTGATTTTGCCTACTACCTCGGAATGAACAGGAAACGGGTCGGCTGCTGATGGGAATTCCAAAAGGTCAACTGCCTCCTCTGATGTATGTCATCATTTGTAAATTATTGTAAAGTACGTAGTGTTGTAATGTTTCCTTTTAGGTTCTGACAAAATATTGAACTGTTGTTTTGATTGGTTTTATCTTAGTCAAAAGGTGAATCAAATGGAAAAAGTGATGCTGTACCAGAAGAAAACTCCAAGTAATTTTTTTTTTGTTTTCTATTGGTAGCCTGTCATTTGCATATCAACGTAGTTACAACGCTTCCTATATTCTCATGCATTCATCATTCAGCTGCTGGTAATGAACAGGATTCGTCTTCAGCGTATTCTGGAAACTCGGAAGGCAGTGCTTCGCAAAGAGCAAGCAATGGCTTATGCTCGTGCTTTAGTTGCTGGATTTGAGTTAGACTCTATAGATTATCTCATTTCTTTTGCTGATGCCTTTGGAGCTTCACGTTTAAGGTATGAAAGATGTCGTAGGTGAATGAATCAAGTAAACATCTAAAGAATAAGCTGAAAAAAATTTGCCTCGTTATTTCAGAGAATGATTTTTGGATGGAAGACCTTCAAACTCATTGACTGTTTTTGCTTTGGTGTAATGATCTTAACATCAAGTATTGATATAAGTTTGATTCTACTTCTGTTGATAATATGTTTTTGTCCCACTGATGCCTTCTGGAAGGCATATGTGTTCAATCGTTTGATACCTGGGTACCAGGGCTCACTTGACTGTCCCTGCACCTTGTATCCACAATTGCTCAATATTATTTCTTTCAATCGAGCATCCTTATCTTTCCATTGTCAGAAAAAAAAACATGTATCATTTAATTTATTCTCATTTTCAATTACAATTTTTCCCCACCAAATCCCCTCCCCCTATTATTGGTGTGATTGTCAGGGTCCATCTCCCAAAGTGAAATTACAGAAAATGAGTTTGACTATATTATGGAAGGTCCTTGACGACAGCCTCATTGTCTTGCTGTTGAGTCAGACATAGGTTGCTTTTTTATTTTACACTAAACAGTTGAGTCAGTTATAGGTTGCAATTGAGTCAGAAATAGTTTGCTTTTTTTAAGGTTAATATAAAGAGGGCATCTTCATTGCCGTTAGAAAATGTAAGATATACTGGCTAACCATTTGTAAACTCTACACCTAATTAGTAGCTGTCCCTACTGATATAGTTTTACTTCCATGTTTGAGCTCCACAAATGAGAGTTTCCCTCATCAAGATGGTATCTTTTTGCTGTGTTTCCCTGCTTTGAAATATATTTGTCATAGAAGGCAAAGTAAAGTATCATTCCAGCTTTGACTTTGTGGTCGAACAAGTGGGGCTCTGTCATGAAAAAAGATATTTTTGAAGGCCCCTTTGTAGCATGTCTCCATGTTAACATATGCATGGAATTCTTAATTTAAGAACAATTTACTTAGGGTTTAAATTAAAAATAAAATGCTGCCAATTCAAATGAAGGAGTTATGATAGTCTCTCTCAGTTTTTTTGTCTTGTTTTATATTAATTTATGGAGCCAAAGAATTTTGTGAAGCTGTTTTTAGCATACAAGATACGTTTTTGTTGTTTTTGCATTTGTTGCCTTTTTTGGGACCCACTCCTCTTGTTTTCACATTTTAGCAATACCTGCTTCATTATTAAATTTTCTTGGTTTTAATGGTAGTTTATTGAATCAGAGCATGAAGTCGAAATTATAATGAACATAGTTTGTGGGGCTCAAAGAAATTTAAGAGATGACATAACTTCTAGCTTCACTGGATCTTAGGAGCTAGATTGAACTTTCACTTCCGTGTTTTGACCTTTGGGAGAGACTTTTTCCCTGTGTTTATCATTTAGAATGAGTTTGGATCTTTTACAACATATTGCCTACTAGTTCTGTACGTCAGTAGAAAATGGACCACCAATAAGTATGGATTACAATAGTTCATATCAGTTTGTCTTTTTTATCTTATTATTTCTATTATCAGTCTTCTCATTTACTAACTAGTTGGTTTTGTTTTTTGTTTTGAACTATTCACTAAAGGGTGTCCAGATTTTTATCAGCCTTCAACTGATCCTCTTCTAATTAAATGATGTACTGTCTTGAGATTATTTCCTGACTAAGGAATGCTCCTACTAAGGCTGCGTTTGCATTCATAATATTCCCCAAAATTTTATCTCTCTCCTAATAAAATACTCCAAAATAATCTCTCTCTACCATAAAAAAATATAAAAAATTACAAAAAATATAAAAAATTACCTCTCTCTTCACCTTTTCACTAAACCCAATACCAACACATATTCCCATACCAAAAATATTACAACACAAACACAACCTAAGTTGTTTGAGCATTCGTCTTCTTTTCATTGGGGTTATTTTCTGGGTTTTTATTTTTATTTTGGGGGAGTGTTAGAGTGTTTAAAATCTGGGTGGAGTATTATAATTTGTGTCGTTTCGTTCAGGGAAGCAAGCATAAATTTCATCGATCTATGCAAGAAGAAGAACGAAGACAGGCTTTGGGTAGATGAAATTGCAGCAATGCAAGCAAGCTCTCAGCCAGAGTTGGCCTACTTGGGAACATCTGGGATCATCCTAGCTGGTGAAGATCATGACAATAGTCAGAACAATATTATGCACGCTCACCCAAATGGTCTCTTTAATGGGAAACAGAATGGATCGTTTGATACATCAGTGTCTGATTCAACTGCAAGTCATGGAAGTTTGGAAATTAGCCAAGGTATGGTTCCAATATGTTGTTAGAGCTTGAAAACTTCATTTGAGTTGTGACACAATCTGTAAAAGCTTGTTTACAAGACATATGTCATAACTGTTAAAAGAAAAATGTTCATTCTTATTTCTTTTAAATTCTGGAACATGGATTGAGTTTTTGGTGACTCTTCTAGAATTTAATTGTCTTATGCACAACGGTACAATGTGATGCAAATCCTGAATGTATTTGGGCTTTCGAATTTATAAGAACAAACTCCTTCCTTCCTCAAAGTCATAATTGTGTTTTTTCTTATGTGAATTAGTATACATCAATATTAACTTTCAGGTCAGAAACTAGATATGGGAGGAGGATATTCACCTGTCCATCTCAAAGAACTATTTGGTATCTAAACCGCAGAGTATCCATTACCATTTGACATTCCAAGTGAATGTGATTATAGTATATTATATTGTGAAATCATAAAAGGCTGAACAACAACTGAAAGGAAAAAAGAAAAGCAAAGAGAAAAAAAATTGTGGATAATGCTGCAATGAGAAATTCGTTGCCTCCACAAAGAAATCGTTTGAATACACACATTGTGTGTGCCATTTCTGGGCTTTTAAAAAGATGATTATAGGCCTGTACCGTTAGTTTGTTACGACAGACTTGTATTATGGACTTGTACATATTTATGTTTCTAATTTATTAACTATTAACTTTCAGGGTTGCATTAGATATGCACTATAGATGCATAGACGCAGGGTCACAATATTTTTTTTTTTGATAAGCCAGGATCACAATATATAGGTATTAATGTGTTGTGTTTTCTACTGAATTGTTTTTCCCTTAGCCCTGGTTTGTACAGAAAACCTATTTTGACTGCAGCTTATGTTTAAGGTGCTAATTATGAAGAAACTACTAAACGATTGTCCTCTTTAGTGGGTAAATGGTACATCTTGGACTGTGAATGTGCAGATCGTAGCTTGCCTCCACCAGCTCAAATACCACCAACAAATGGAAGACCTCAAGGACAAATGCCATGGCCAAGCAATTTTCCTCAGTATATGCACAATGTTCAAGCTCCTCTATTTCAACAAATGCCCCCATATCCAGGGTACCATTTTCCTGGTGTGCACACGGCTTCTTATTTTCCAGGGAGTAATATGCAATGGCCTTCAAATTTGGAAGATTCTGGTTGTGTTCTTGATCAGGAAAGAGATATTCATCAGAATCATAGATCATCTTATAAAAATAAGAAAAAACTTTCCCACGGAAAAGTACTTGAAACTTCAGAACAAGACGGATCTACTGAACCCAGTGACTCCTGTTCGGAGACTGAATCAGATGATGAGTATTTGGAGTATGAAAAGAAGTACTCTTCAAAAGAGCAGCCAAGAAGAAAGAAGCATGGTAAGAAGTCCTCAAGAAAGGTTGTTATCCGCAATATTAACTACATAACTTCTAAGAGAGATGGAGAGAAGGATGGGAATTCATCTGAGGAGGATTCATTCATCAATGGGGAGTCACTCAAACAGCAAGTAGAGGAAGCAGTTGAATCCTTGGAGAGAAGACCTAAATCAACCTCTCGCCATCATAAGAAAAAAGACGGGGTCAGGCTTCCTGGCAATGAAGATGGTTCAAATGATGCTACTGATCAGGAAATGAAGAATGTAGATGCAAATAATTCTGCAGTAAAAAGAGGTGACAACTGGGATGCTTTCCAAAATCTTCTTATGAGAGACGAGTCAAGCAATTTTGTTACAGAGGCAAACTCTCAAGAGGCACAGCAGGAATATTTTACGACCGAGAACTCTGAAGTGGGTAGGACCTTTAACCTGGAACATGAGGAAATTACAAAGAATCGAACAGTGTTAAGTGATTCTTTTGTTTTGAGAGAAAGGAGTGCCGTGATGGAGGGGAACTCTTCGATTGGGAGTTTTGAAGCCGACGGAAATATCCACCCCACTAGTAGGAAAGCAGATGGAACATATGAAGAATTGTTATTTTTACAGAAAAATGAAGAATCAGGGAATCATTCCCATGCTATTCTATCTGCTTGTCCCACGGAATCTTCCAGAACTAAGTGTCAAAAAGATGGAGATTGGTTCTTCAGCACCCAAGCTGGTAAATCATCAAATGCGGATGAAAGCAAAAATCTCAACATGTTTGATGGTGTTTATGCTTCATCAGTGAATTTTGGAAGCTTTCATGCTGAAAACAATAAAAAAGATGTTTTGCCTGACGACTCTTTCATGGTTCAAGTTCGATCATTAGAAAATCAATCCGAATCTCAATTGAGGATGGACATAAGCATGGTTCCAGACATTGTTGGAGCTACTCAATATGAATATGGAACACCAGAAGTTCCACAAGATAAGCCTGAGGCCATTGCGGCTCATGAGCCAGATGACCTTTACATGGTTCTTGATCGTGATTCAACTGCAGAGCATTGCCTGGCATCTTGGACTCCTGAAATGGATTATGAAAATACCATTCTATCAACTGCAGCCAATGAAGGGCATTCTGACGGTGAAACAGCTGGCTGCGATGATGGTAAGCTGCCCTCAAATGGTAAGGGCACAACAGGTAAACCTAATGGGAATCCCAAGGGAAAAGTTTCAAGTAAAGGAGGGCCTAAACTGCTAAATGGATCCCTTGGGAGAAGCAAATCCGACATCATAACAAGGAGCAAGAAACCATCCCCTCGAAGCCAAGCGTCACTTCCGAAGAGCAAGTTCGAGAAGGTATTTGACCAACATTTAGGATCTGTTGGATCCTTGACTGAACGAGAGAAAGAAAAATACTATGGCTTCATAATGAATTTTAAGCTTTTCCTCTGTTTTGATGTTTCATTCTTTATGGGAGCAAGGGTGTTAGGGAGCATATTGAATACTGTTTGCCATTGAATTGCAATGTCCATTTTTTTTTCTTATCATTTTGTATAATCTAATTTCACCGCGAAGAGCCTCTTAGAGCACGTATATAGTTTTGCATTTACATTCTCTTTGGAGTTTTAAGATCCTTAGCTACATGCAGTACTATTATTGAACTCTTTCTCTTCAATTTAGACTGATAGAATTCACTCTCCTTTGCCCTTTCTCCATTAGGAAGAAGAGAACAGAAAGAGAAAGGAGGAGTTACTAATTCAACGCCAGAAGAGAATTGCTGAAAGAAGTGCATCTAGTGGATTTAGTGCAGCAGCAGCTAAAAGTACGGCTACAGTAAATAAAACTGCAATGACTTCCGTGAAGTCTGAGAAGTCTAAAGTTCAGACCCCAATCCAAGAGGCCAAGAAACTACATAAGCCAGTTCTTAGAAATTCTACAATAGATCGCCTTGCAACTGCACGAATTACTCAGAAGGTCTCATCAAGTCCACTGAAATCGGAGGAGCCCCAAAAATCAACCTTGAAGGCAATTGTAAGCACACGCACCTTGCCACAGAAGATGGGTGGTCCTGAGAATAAGAAACCAGGTGCGAGCAAAATCAAGCCTTCGGTTGAGATAAAGGTCCCTAAGAATTTAAATCCGGCACTTTCTTCGAACCCCGTTGTCCAAGCAAAGGATTCCACAAATTCCATCGCAGGATTGTCAGTGGAGTCACCAGATGCAAAGATAACTCAAGCAAACGGTACCCTTGAACTGAAAGACGTTAAGACCCTGCACAGTACATCTTCAATCGAGAAGAATGGGGAAGATGTGGTTTCGAATGGTGATACCCTGGATGATGGAAACTGCAGTGCGACTTTACTTAAGGTGGCCTCCTCTGAAACTGCTGAAGATCATATTCCAGCGCCGGATCAGCTTGAAGGTAATGTTGATGGATTATCTAAAGCATCTTCTGTTCATACAGAAGAAGAAACACTTTCTGATGGTCCATCTGGACAGATGTCCGAAATTCCTGTACATCCTATGCCAGCATCACCTAAGAAAGCTTCAATTGCATCTGTGGAGAATATTGAAGTGAATGGAGCGACGAATGAATACTTTGCTGTCTCACCTGAAATCTCTGAGATAGAAGTCTCAACTCCACCGCCAGATAATGGTGTGGTCTCAGAGACAACACCTTCCAGGAAGAAATGGGACAGCGATGAGAGCTCAACCAAACCAACCAAGGGGGATGAGAACTCAACCAAACCAACCAAGGGGTTGAGAAAGCTTCTTTTGTTTGGGAGGAAAAAAGCTGAGGCTCGCGCATGAACTCATTTTGACATAGTTGGTTGACTCTGTGCTAGCAGCTTATGTGTTCGCACAATTCCATGATGCCTCCACTTTAGATTATTGGTTTTCAAGAGCAAGGGGTAATTTATGATTACAATTGTTTGATCGTCCAGCTGATGTTCATGTGTGCAACAGAGCTGTTGGGTGGCAGAACATCGGTAGCTCTCATAATAATAAGGCATCGGTTTTGCGGCCATGCGAGGATTTGATAGATTATGTATTTGAGTTGGGTGTGTAAAAAGGTAATCCCATAATTTGGTATACCTTATGAATTTGCTTGCGTATATAGTTCAAGTTCTTTTTTGTAGTATATATTCAATTCATTCAAAAGTGTGTTGAATGTATATTTCAAAGCCCTGTAATCATCATCGACATTCTTTGGTGCTCAATAATTATTTTTTGTAGTCGAAGAAGCTATTGCCACTTGAAGGAACCAGTTTGCATTGGCAGGTTTTTGTGACAAAGGTTTACTTGTAAATATCTTGAGAACATGGGGAAGAAAGGTCAAAGGAGAAGCTTCTTAATTAAGTAGTCTGCTTTAGAGTTCACCTGTAGTCTGCTTCAGAGTTTACCTGTAGTTTGTGGTAGTTAGCCTAGAGCGTAGAAACAGCAAGTCCATTTTAAATAAAAAGGCGCCCCACGTGTAACAGAAAGAGGTGACTTGGAGACTCGTGAAAAATAAGAGAAAGAAGTTATAAGAGGTTGTACGTACCTGAAAAGGGGTTACCGAAACAGAAAATTTGAGAAATCAAGATTCGTTGAATGAGATCCAAATAGTGTCGAAACTCTAGATCTTCTCTTCTCTTGCTTTGATCTTTCGTATGGTGAGGATTCATCTTGAAGAATACTTCCAGATCTGAAGAATCCTTGGTTGTTGATCACTTGTCCTCAATTTCGAACATCGGACGGTTGTGCGTTCTTGGACGGAATCATGGTAGCTTGAGTGACTCAAGTGGATTTGCTGCGAAGAGTAACTTGGGAGTGGCTGGGATCGATGGTCTTCATCCCCTGCAGAGGCAGATTCAAGAAGGTTTCTTGAGTAAGGTTGCGTGTACTGTAGATTAACTAGTTTGTTAGATCTATAAGATCATTTTGTAACCGAGGTCGAATCCCTAGTGAAGTTCCGTTCTGAACGAGGTCCCGGAGAGTTTTTCTCTCAAATAGGTTTCTATTTGAGAGTTTCTCTTCGTCAACAATTTTCGGCGTTGTGTGTTTGTTTTGTGTTCATTATTCGTTGATTTAGATTACTGTGTTAATTTCTAACGATTCTTGTTTGAAAGTGTTTTTCAAGATTGATTGTCAAACGTTATCTTTATCATTGTACAAGAAGAATTCAGGTAACGGTCTGATCTGATCTTGTGTTAATTCTTAGAAGATATTTTGTTGTTGTTAAAGTGTGAAAATCATAAATATGTTAGGTTATATTGAATCTGTTGTGAGTAGACTATTGCTGGAATTTGATTGAGTTTATTGCATGTTAGCCTGAGTTTTTACAGATAATATTTGTCTAAGAACATGGTTCAAATTTGAATATTATTCTTAGAAAGTTGTATAATAGTACATATTTGTTTGTATGCTATAGAGAGTCTTTTATTGTGATTCTTTTATCATTTTAATTACTGCACTTTATTTTAAAATACCTATTCACCCCCTCTAGGTTATTTGGGTCTAAAACAGTTTGTTCACCACTGCACATACATCCTAAGATATTACCAGGAAAATAATAAGATGCCTTTAAAGAGTTTTAAGACAGCAGAAACAAAAGGGGACAAGATATAAGTTAAGTTTAGTCTTAGGAAGTTTTTGTCCATCATGCATAAAGCCATCTAAACTAGAATTCTTTATAACTATTACGTACGGTCAGCGACTTCTGATGTCAAATATGAGACTGCTGCTAAAGCAATATTCTATACAGAGCTGGATATATAGAGCAAGGAATGAACGATGAATTATATTTCTCTTCCCTTTTCGGCGATGATAATATATGGGAAAATTACTTCATTGAATATTCGAAGACCTAAGGTTAGAGCAGAAATGTGCAAGTAGAGAAACATCCACCATAAGCTACTATGAAAGAAGGTAAATGCCTATCTTATACATTGCCAAACGTTAATGACATCCCCTTCGGCTACACTAGTTCTTTCATAGCTCGAGCTACTTTTGCTCTGCCTATACTCTGCACTGATATCTATAAGTTTAGACACCACATCTTCGTAGTTTGGAAGCTTTGGGTGGACATGTCTGAAGCAAGGCGGGTTGTCCTTTGGCAGTTCATCATGGAAACCACGAGTTGAACGGCGATCTGTGTCGTTATCCCACTTGGAGGAAGGACGGGATTGAACGTCGAGTAGGGCAGATTTGTCAAGGGAACATTCGTTGGCTAAAGCAGTAGTCCTCGGATCAGTCACAAGGATTGCATTTCCGTCCGATGAGTCCAAACTAGTACGAGCATCAATCTCATGCTTGCAGTGTTCTTGGTTCACCGACTTCTCGTCCAAGTCATCAAGATATACGATACTCATCCTAGGGGTTCCTGCCATACAATCTGAGGAGGTGCTTGCCAATAACATTAACGCCCCATGATATCCCTCTCTAGCCACATCCATCTTGGATTCTTGATCCTGTTAGAACCACTGGAACTGTTGCTAGAATTAACCGAGTTATTTTCACTATAGGTATCATACATATCTAACTCCAAAGCTTCAGCTCTTTTCTCAGACTTGGAATTTGTGTAAGAAAGACTATTTATCTGGATCAGCCATTGAAGACAATAAGAAACGAAGCTCGTAAGTTTTAAAACAGGGAGGAAAGGGAAAGGCTAATTGAGATTTATGCCAAAGAAAAACTTGTTATAGTAAACTCACCTCCTGGCTTTGCATATTGGAGCTCTGTTCACAATCCGAGAAACACAGATAGAGTGTGTTCTTCAGCTATTTCGCTTATCAAGTTGACCTTCTCATCATCTGGTACCACGTTTCTGCCCAGACCCTGCTTTATCTGAGAACTCACAATGTTTTCATGTCGTAATTCGACATTGGTTATTTGGAATCCACAACCATAACGCTCTCTGAAAAAGCCCCGCAACACATTTAGCACGGGCAGGTCACCACATCTGGAGGCAGAAAATATCAAAATCGTCAACGCTTGGCGGACATCAATAGGCAAGGATTGTACATCTCTACATTCGACATTGGTTATTTCGAATCCACAACCATAACGCTCTCTGAAAAAGCCCCGCAACACATTTAGCACTGGCAGGTCACCACATCTGGAGGCAGAAAATATCGAATTCGCCAACGCTTGGCGGACATCAATAGGCAAGGATTGTACATCTCTACATTCGACATTGGTTATTTCGAATCCACAACCATAACGCTCTCTGAAAAAGCCCCGCAACACATTTAGCACGGGCAGGTCACCACATCTGGAGGCAGAAAATATCAAAATCGCCAACGCTTGGCGGACATCAATAGGCAAGGATTGTACATCTCTACATTCGACATTGGTTATTTCGAATCCACAACCATAACGCTCTCTGAAAAAGCCCCGCAACACATTTAGCACTGGCAGGTCACCACATCTGGAGGCAGAAAATATCAAATTCGCCAACGCTTGGCGGACATCAATAGGCAAGGATTGTACATCTCTACATTCGACATTGGTTATTTCGAATCCACAACCATAACGCTATCTGAAAAAGCCCCGCAACACATTTAGCACTGGCAGGTCACCACATCTGGAGGCAGAAAATATCAAATTCGCCAACGCTTGGCGGACATCAATAGGCAAGGATTGTACATCTCTACATTCGACATTGGTTATTTCGAATCCACAACCATAACGCTCTCTGAAAAAGCCCCGCAACACATTTAGCACTGGCAGGTCACCACATCTGGAGGCAGAAAATATCAAATTCGCCAACGCTTGGCGGACATCAATAGGCAAGGATTGTACATCTCTACATTCGACATTGGTTATTTCGAATCCACAACCATAACGCTCTCTGAAAAAGCCCCGCAACACATTTAGCACGGGCAGGTCACCACATCTGGAGGCAGAAAATATCAAAATCGCCAACGCTTGGCGGACATCAATAGGCAAGGATTGTACATCTCTACATTCGACATTGGTTATTTCGAATCCACAACCATAACGCTCTCAGAAAAAGCCCCGCAACACATTTAGCACTGGCAGGTCACCACATCTGGAGGCAGAAAATATCAAATTCGCCAACGCTTGGCGGACATCAATAGGCAAGGATTGTACATCTCTACATTCGACATTGGTTATTTCGAATCCACAACCATAACGCTCTCTGAAAAAGCCCCGCAACACATTTAGCACTGGCAGGTCACCACATCTGGAGGCAGAAAATATCAAATTCGCCAACGCTTGGCGGACATCAATAGGCAAGGATTGTACATATCTACATTCGACATTGGTTATTTCGAATCCACAACCATAACGCTCTCTGAAAAAGCCCCGCAACACATTTAGCACTTGCAGGTCACCACATCTTGAGGCAGAAAATATCAAATTTGCCAACGCTTGGCGGACATCAATAGGCAAGGATTGTACATCTCTACTTTCGACATTGGTTATTTCGAATCCACAACCATAACGCTCTCTGAAAAAGCTCCGCAACACATTTAGCACTGGCAGGTCACCACATCTGGAGGCAGAAAATATCAAATTCGCCAACGCTTGGCTGACATCAATAGGCAAGGATTGTACATCTCTACATTGATAAGATCAGAAGATAATATCAGCGTATTGAAGAAACCCCGGGGACGAAAATCCTGCAGAAAAATTTCTGACGAACACCCCCCACGCACGTCCACAAAGAACAGAACAGATGGTATCCAATATAACAGAAGGGAGTCTAAGTCATGTACCTTTGTTTGCAAATATGGGGGAAATTAGAGATGATGCATTCAAAGTAATCATTGAGGTGACCATATGCAGCCAATTCGTTATGATCCTCATAGAGCTTTCCAACCGAAATATAATCAAAGATCAGAAACATTTCATGACGCTAAATTTATAGAACGTTGAAGGATTAAGGAAAACAATCTAGTAAAAGGCAGTTTTGTCCTTGAGTAGCCTGCTTAAAGTACTATAAGGACTTGCAAAGGACATAAAGTCGTATTGTTTTACCTTTAAGGGAAAAGATTCAGTCCAAAGAATATCGCTTCAAAGATAGTCAAAGGGATGGCTCATATTTCTCCTCCCATATCCAATGGACAAGATTCAAACACCTCATTTAATGAGGCAGACCGGCTCCTGCTTCGCTTGGTCCAATTCGGGCCTAGCTTGGCTCAGCCAGCTCTCTTATGTTTTTTTTTTTCTTTCTTTCTTCATCTTTTCGTCAACGCTCTAGCCCTCCTCCTCTCTCTTTCCCTTTTCACAGTGACCTCCTCCTTCTTCTCCATTCTTTTCTCCTTCATATAAAAACAGTAAGCAACATTCTCTGTGTTCACTTCTCTATAGCAGAGTCTGCAGAATAGAAGGCTGGATTCCTTAATTCGATTAAGACAATAGGTGAGAGTAAGACAATGAGCATCAGAGCATGTGTCGAAATTCTGATGATACGTGAAAATCGAACACGTGCTATGGATCAGGAAATGACAAATGCTACAATGGGAGGCAAAGTTCTTACCTTCCTCACCACAGGCTTGAGGAACTGTAACTGCTTGAGGAGGGGGAAGAAAAAGTGGTGTTGACAGTCTTCAATTTTAGAAAGTGGTAAGCGAATAGCAAAGTTAATGTCAGGATCAAAATCGCACCTTTTGCAATGGTAGAACAAGCATCTAGATTCTAGTGCACCATTTACCGCAAGCACTGCAATAATTTCTCTTGGGCGCCTGAAGAACAATGGTCTCGTTTGGATGCAATTGCTGCTGTATCTAGCAAGGTAGATCAATGCATGATTTATGCAGGAAGGTGGATGAAACATATTAAACGATATATGTTTACTTAACAAGAGCTCACCACGTCATTGTTGCGTGTCTATCAAGTTAGTTTATTTTCAAACAAACAAATCTCTAAATGAGGACGACACGATTTTTGAGTGAAGAGAACACTTAGACAATTTCTCTATATCTCTGTATCATCTAAGGAAATTTCATAAAGGCTTAACCCTAGATACATATCTTGAATTTTAAATTGTAAGGAAATTTCACTAAGGAGGCTATATTTAAGTGGACAAGTGTTGCTTAATGATTCGTTATGACATGGATTTTAAAGCCACATCAACTATGGGCATTAATGGATTTGAAGGCAAATGGACGAAAGAATTTATTTTTTCTTAAAACTCGAACTCAAAGGTTTATTTGTTGAAAACGTTACTTCTGGAGCCTATTTGCATACTTTGAATACCACAAGATCCCGGGTGCAATGGAGCCTTTATTTTTTCTCCACTTGCCCTTTTCTATAATACTATTTAATTGCCTCGTTAAATCTCCATAATACCCTTGCAACTAATTACCCTTATAAAAATCATTATGTATAACGTTATAAAAAGATCTTTGTGACAAAAGTTTGTATAATATCTTGTCCTTCGTATCATAGAAACTGTTTGTACAATTAAATCTATAAAAAATTATAATGGTAGTTTGTTAAAAAAAAAATTAAATTTAGAAGAAAAATATTATTTCTAGTCCTCTAATTATCACTCAAATATTAGTGAAATTCGTAGCAAAGATTTTCCTTTCTTCTACATATTGGGAAACCTATAATTAAGAGAATATGTCCAATATTTATTACTATATATGCTATTAGGCCTCTAATGACTAAATCAATCCCAACCGATAAATATAAAATTGTAAACTATCCGGATATGAATTTGTCATCACCTTTGGAATTACTTATGATGTCGATTTTTTTTTCTCTTGAACCATTATCCATCTATCTCCCTCAATTCATAATAGTGGCTTTTAGAGTCTAATCACTATTTATTAGTTAATAAAAACATAATTAATACTTTCATAATAAATTTAGTCTACCGTCTATACAGAGTACTCCTAGTAGAAAGTTGTACCGGACATTTGCAGGTGCGATGTGCGTTTTAAATCAATTTGGTGCGACGTCGTTTTCTCTTGGTGAATCGACTCGCCAGCCACTGATGCTTCAATACCCGCAAAGGTTTATTGTATATTACTCTGGTGCGTTTGCTAACAATATTTCACAGAATATTTCACAACTCACAATAAAATATTACAATATAATCTCTTTCTTTCTTCGAATCATAACTTTTCACTACAAAAAATATAAAAAATTATTTTTTTTCATTTTTTCACTAAACCCAATGCCAAAAATTTTACAACATAGACATAACCTACATCAGAGTTAGAGGAGGGAGAGGGAGAGGGAGAGAGAGAAAGACAGTAGAGAGAGGGGGGTGGAAGATCTAGTTGGGTTGTGAAGCTGCAGACCCATGGCTTCTAAGTTGCTGTTGATTACAGTCTTCATCTTGCATGTCATAGCTTTCGGATTGGCTGTTGCTGCTGAACAGAGGAGAAGCACTGTGAGTATACATTTATTTCATCTCTCTCCCTGTGCCTGAACTCTTTCTCTGTCGCTGAAAGAGAGGACTCTTCTATTTCTTACATCCAAAAGGTAAAAATAATTGCTTTGAGTTTGGGTAAGCGGTTGGTGTTTTCGTCCTGCATCTATTCGTTCCATTTACATCTTCGTATCTCTTTTGAGGCATAACAGTTGCAAAAATCGAATTACTTGCGTATAGCAATGGTTTAGTGTTTTTGCTAATTATTTTCTTTAATCTTTTTGGCCACAGTTTGAGTTTCTCAACAACCAAACGATAGAAAAGAAACTTCTTGTTGATGTAGATGCGTGATCTATTAATGCAAAAAATTAGTCTTGCCCGGAACTTTTGAAGGAAATAACCTTGCCATTCTTCCCTATTTAGCACATACAGAGAGGAGACAACATCGATATGGGTGTTTCCTGTTTGATGAATTAAAGAAACATGTTTGGGTGGTTGTACCAGCAAAAATAAGGTCAAGCATGTCTTTTGGATGTCAACATTTCTTTTTGTTATGGCCGTTCTAGTTAGTGCTGGTATAAATCATTAACCCAGTTCAATCGATACTTAATATAACTGCCAAGAAAAAAAATAGTTAATATAACTAAATGATTTCCGGTACTGAAACTGTACCTCCCCAAATTTAGGAATTATATGATGAAAAGTTTACTAGGAGTGGATTTACAATTTGGTTTGTATCTTATATGATTAATCTCAGTGGCTGAGTTGTTGGTTCCTCATGAACAAAAATTTTCTTTGACAGGCCAAGGTTGTCCTTGATAATAACCAAGACTATAGGTACTGTGTCTATGACTCAGACATTTCAACTGGCCTGGGTGTTGGTGCATTCTTGTTTCACATGAGTAGTGAAGTCATTATTATGGTGGCATGCCGATGCTTCTGCTGTGGAAAGCCTTTGAATCCTGGAGGTTCAAGAGCCTGGGCAATTGTTCTTTTCATGACCTGCTGGTATGTGCCTTTACCGGCGTAAGCTGGAAGTTTGTTCTTTCAATGATCTGCTAGTATGTGCCCTTTAAGTTCTGGTGTCCGGTAGACTTGACAGAGTTTACAGGCACTACCCTTAGCCCAACTGACAATCAGGAAATTTTTTACTGAAACCACCCTTGCAAGTTTTTATCAAGCAGGCAGGGTTTGCTTCTTTCACTTATTAGATTCATATGATTGTTTTATCCTGATGTCTCTCCCAGGCTGTTTTTCTTGATCGCTGAAAGCTGCTTGCTGGCGGGCTCAGTAAGGAATGCCTTCCACACTAAGTACGCGTTGGTTTACAATAATCCTCCCTCTTGCTCAATCTTGAGAAGGGGAGTTTTCGGAGCAGGAGCAGCTGTTATTTTCTTGACTGGCATAGTCTCTCAATTTTACTACGTTTCCTATTCCAATGCCAGAGAAAGCTTTCAGCCATATGGTAGGGACCCTGGTGTCGGTATGGGAACCTACAAGTGATCTTTGCTAAGGTGATGAATTCAAGGCCACCACTTGGCTTGATACATGTGGCTGTCAAGACTCCCTGCATTGATTTGCCTATTTCATTGCTGTTTTCAGTTGTATTCCATGTGTTTAGGGTTCAATAGAGTGACTGATAGCTCGTATTCTATGTCCATAATTCTTTTTTCTATTCGTTGTATACCCCTCAATGCTGCTGTGTAGTTTTTGCACTGTCATATAGTTACAGTAGCAGACTACCTTTTCCACTGTTTTGATAAAAACAAAATTGTTATGAACCATCGAGTGCATACTCTTACTTAATACTTCAATCCCATCCGCGCATAGGTCATGCGATTTGACCAGTTGGTCCTGTTCATCTGTAAGCCACCATTGCAGTCTATCCAAATAGCACCGACAGTCACAAGTCCTCCAACATAACTACTACCGTGTAACACACTCTTGGTGATTTTAGTGCAATCAATAAGTTTTAGGCTTGTGGTCGGTTACAACATGTGGCAGTCAGAGCATAAGAGAATAAAAAAAACTCCGCGATTACTTTCCCATGTGCCCATCAATGGCAAGCACCTGTTCCGTCTTTGTTTCCGTGCGGATTGTGTCTGCTCTTGAGTCCTTTCCGCTGCAAAAGGCGCTGTATCTGCTCCATTATAATTGCATATACCCATCAATCTAAGACAAAATTGGACACCATAATCATTACCCATTAATCCAGGACTCAGTCTGCTAGTTTCAGTTGTAATGGTAACTCTTCTCTCCGTTTGTAACAATATCAAAGAAGCCCATGTTTCTCAGACTACTCCATCTGCAGGGCCCAAAATAAACCCAACTCCACGGTGCATCTCTTCTGGCCCACTCTAGCTTAACATTTACTATACTGGGTATGTTTGGTGCCCAAATATTTGGGCTCAAATATTTAGGTTTAATCATAAAAAATTCACTACATAATTTTTTTTATTATAATACTTATTAAAAATCTTCTCTCTTTACTTTTTCACCAACTCTCATAACATATCTTTACTTTATAATATTTCTCAAACCCCAATATTCAAAATTTTCACCCTCAAACATAGATGGGACTGAAGGCCAACTTCACTACCAAAGACTGAGCAAGCAAAATCGAAAGGAGTTGAGATATAATGCCTAAAACACACCCAACATTCCAGGACAAATATACTTTTTGGAGTGACAGTCAAGGATCCTCAACATTCCGGGAACTTCCAATCATCCAAGATTACAATTTCTGAGAAGTGCCAAGATTATAGCCTTCTTAACAAAAACAAATCAGAAGACGACTTTGCAGGATATTCCCGTGGCCCTAATATTCACACAAGATGGCTGAATGGTCTGCTTATAAAGTCACTCGAGATCATAATCGATGCGCGTGCAATTCAACAAATCTTGTTGCAAGCATCCCTCTTTTCATGATTTCATCCTTCCACTATTAAATCATAATAGTAGCACGCACATCAAGAGCGGCAAAGGATCTGCCGACTGTAGGAATTTTATTCAAGCAATGCGTGTTAGTTCACGTTCTTTTTGCCTTTCTCTAATTAAGATTAACTTCCACTTGCAATAGTGTAGAAGCCTGAGAATATCTGCCGATGATAAAGTGAAGATATTCTCCTTTGTATGAGAAATACGGCTTATTGGACATGGGCCAAAAGACCAACTATGCCAGCCTCATTTGAACAGCAGAAGGATAATGGAAGGTGCCCTTTAGCAAAAGAAAAAAGATTGCCTTCCCTTCAATATTAGATCAGGCGAGAAACTAGTTTGGCTGAACTTTTGAATAGCTGAAGCATCTACGTACTTTATCCCAACTCCTTAGGTTGCGTACTTAGGTTAGTTTTTCAATATTTCTTGTAGATCACACTGTAGGATGAAATATCGCATTTGTCACTTCGTGTTCTCGTCCCATCTCAGCGTGCCAACGACTGATTCTGACACGATAGTAGCGTAATCCTCCCTACTTTTAGAGGTACTGTGCCAAAAGACTTTCACAAGGTGCACCGTCTTTGTTCGAGACCATTATTGTACTGCACAATTTAAGATGGGTGTTGTCAGCTGAACAATAGCAGCTCTCAACTGATGACACATAAAGCTGCAAATGATATGTGATTTCCTGGTGACGACATCCTCCTCCGCCTGAAATCATCTGCAATATGTCGTAACAACGCTACTTTCATGATTAAGGGATCGTGTAGTTCTGGAGAAGCATTCAGACATCGTGTGGCAGACGAAACCCCCAGGAAATCGTACATTCATCCATTGTGTTATTTATTTTGGAATTTGTTGCTTGGAACATTCGTTCCCCACTTGAACCGTAAAACCAAGTGATAGCTCATTTTCTCAAATCTCAACCTTTAGTCCTGTTCTTGGAGGCTCGTCTCATATTCTATTCTTGATCTCATGATTAGATGTCTGGAAGCTTGTGGCAACGGGTGCTCACACTGCCATTACTCATTAGTATAGACTGTCCCTCAGTGAAGTAGCCAGGAGGGCCGGGTCTAAACATGTTTTATAGCGGCTTTGGTAGTTTTAAGACCAGTTTGTCCAAATCTAGCTCCAAGAGAAACTTTTGCATCTCGTCTCTGCCGTCCATTGTAATGAAGGAAAAAATCTAACCCAAGATGACCGTTTTGACCTAACCTGTCATCTCCTAGGATTTTGCTACGGACTGGCCAGTATAAAAAGTTGGCCTTATCGCTCATTTCCCATTCTCTTGTTCTGTCGCACTTGAAATTAAAGGAACTTACACTTTGTAGGTTCCCCAACTCCCTCTTGCTGCTAATAATTAATACATTTTTGGTTAAATCTCTGTCATCCCTAGATCTTGCCAGCTTATTAGTTGCTTGAACTCCTATGATCTCTTGTGTTTTGGAACAAACTTATACAATATTGCTGTCACGCTTGTCCGAGAAACATTGAAACATGATCGATACTTGGCTAACCAAATAAGAAAATTTTGTTTGAGGAGCACAACAATTTTTCTGCAATCATTGTCAGAAAGCCAACTTCTGCATTATGTTTCTGTTCAATTGCTTCTGGTTTCTCTGTCTTCGACCTAAATGGAAATAGTACAGTGCACATGCGAGCCTTGGAAAAGCTAGAAGATGTTACGTTGTCCGGTACTATTGCACAGCTTGCTTATACCTGCCATATGCTCTCAGCTTTCAATAGTCATGGGCCTTTCTTTATTGCAGACCAGACGCATCCAGTTTGAATAGTTGTGGTGGTCATATTTACTAATTAGAGCTTCTTTTGCCAGATCCCCTTTTAAAAAAAAGGAAAAAAGGTCCAAGCCAGAGTCAGTCCAGACATTGCTGCACAGAAGTTGTACATGTTATGCGGTGAAATGAGCTGTTTGATAAATTCGGACACCAACTGAAATCGAGTTTATTTGGGGACCACGAGATCTCGTTGTTTTTAGTATATTACCATACCTATACATTATACATAGTGATCCATCTCCCGATATACATACAAGTATTTGTGTTCCTCAATTTGCAGTCTTTTTTATTCTATCTTTTCTTTTACCAGCTATCACTGGACATGCCTAACCCAAACAAAGTATGCTCTCCAATTCTTATCTTCCCCAGCGGTCTGGTTGAAATTTTCACTCTTTGGCTTGTTTGGTATTTCTGACCTCCTTACATTGTATAGCCGCTTGATATACCAAGCTAACATAGAAGGTTTTTACATTTGTGTGTGCGTGTGTGAGAGAGAGAGAGAGAGAGAGGCGTTTGAAATTTGAATGTCTTGGTACAAAGAAGTAAAAGTATACGCTGAGGAATGTTCACATGACCATCAAAGACAAAGCACAATCCTTCTGTTCTCTCTCTCTCCCTAACTTCCTGATCAGAACGTAAGGAGCACATAGAGGGGCTCCCTGTGCCACATGAAATAATTCTTTGAGGCACGCAAGTCCCGCTTTAGCAGGAAAGACAGCATCTCGAAGTACAGATGCAATGCATGCCCCGCGGGGCCTCGAACAGATAATTCAAATCCTAGGCCCCTACACTGTCATTTGAGTTACTGATCACAGCTCTCTGAGATACAGAAATTTATGATTGAAGCTCTTCCAACACTCTTTTGTCTTTTTCGCCTATAGGTACCACATCTCTGGTAGTAGCTAGTACTCCTAGGTCCTATCCCTCTGAAACCGAAATTGCGCGCCCTGCAGTTATATTTGCTTTTGTCATGCTTGGATTTGAGCAAGACATTTCCTAAGAAAAAATTAACGTGCCCACTTAGGTTCCTTAAATAATAGCAACTACTGAGAAACATTTTGATTCTTTTTATACGATTTACCTTGTCAAGAGGTCGTTGGCAATGCTTGTACATCAGATTTTGATCTCCTGCTAAATGATACACTAATCAAATTGTCCAGGTCGATCATCCTTTACTGGCCATTTGTCTAGCTGCCCCTTCACCAATGAAACATGCATGAGTTGATGCTTCTTGGAAGCAGCCGAACTTATAATGCATGAGACTAATTAAAGATTAAACTGAAATCCCACTTGCTTGAAAAGAATAGATATCTTCTGCATACTTAATTAACAGCCGTGCAATTTGATGATCGGAAGTCCAACCGAAGCTCGTGTTTATCACTATGATCTGCTTGGAATATTTTCTCCTTTTGCCTCTAGGCTCCAGTGATCTATTTCCACGAGGAATCCTTTTTCATGCTCAAACAGGCTGTGCGGAATCAAGCCACGTGGTCTGTCTTTAATTCTCTTATATATTTTTTTCTCCTTATGTGAGTTAACCTGCAATAATGTAGTACTAATTTATTGATAATGGTGGAAATTATCAAAGCAAAGCATGTATCGGAAGTGGGTAGGAGGGATCCCTTCCGCTCCATGAACATCACGTAGACAACTGTGTAAGAAACTGGGAAATGTCCATTCCAGAGGGACTTACGACAGACTAGGCTGCTTTTGAAGATAATCTGTGATTTGCTTATTCATGAGCAAAAATGGTCCAATCTAAACTCACATATCCCCAATTATTGAATCGTTCTTGTCAATTCATCAGCACAAATAATGTGGAGAAATAAGATTGATGCACTAACCATTGCTCAACACACGAGAACCGATGAAAAAGAAAGCATATAATAAATATAGGAATCTTTGTGAGAGTGGAGAGGTATCCGAGAAGGGACGCAATAGTTTAATATAAAGCACACTGACACATTCTTCCCGGAACAGTTCTACAAATTCAAGAGCTTGATAGAGAACCTGCAATATATGACATTATTGAGCGCAGATGGGGGGTCTCGTAATTTTAAGGAAAGAAAGGAATCTCGTTTCTACTATTGATGAGCTACGTAGCAGATCTAGAATGGAATGATTGAACATAAAGCATCAGCATATATATATATATATAGACCCACAAATCGGTTTCGGTCAGAACTGAATGAACAGAAGGCCTAACAGTTCTTATTTTCATACGCCACAGATCCAGAATAAAGGGAAATGCAAAGAAATGATGAGCAGCTAGGATATATTCCCCTCCAACCACCGAAAGAAAATGGCTTAAATAATTTGTCTAAACAATTGAGGAGAGTTAGATCTCAAAATTAAGCATATATATATGTTAGGATATTCATTTAGTGATTAAGTTTATCAAGTGTTATTCTTTGAAGAAATTAGACCATGATACCAAAGTGGATAATCTTAAGCGCAACCTTACACTATTTGGGGGAAAGTTTGGAATCAAAGAATGTTAAACTCTTAGCCCTAGTACTAATTGACTTCAGTAGTTCTATCATTTTCAAATCTAGTGGTGTACAATATAATTTCTCCATTAAGTACCCAAGAAGTGGCGGAACCAGGATTAATATCTAAGGGTGTCGAATTTTAAAGGCAAAATGATAAAAAAAAACTTCTTCATAATGCAAAAAATGTCTTAGAATTATAATAACGAAAACTATATGTAAAGGTATGATACCTGTGTTTGGGTACTCCCTGTGTTATTTTGTTCATATCTATGCTAGAAATCACTTGATTACCAAAAAAAATAAAAAAAATACATGTAATTTTTTTTTTAGAGCAATGGGTGTCAGCCGACACCCTTCGCACCCCCTACTTCCGCCCCTGACCCAAGGCTTCAGCGAATATCATATATATACATGCCTCCTAGCTGCATTATCTTGGCCACTAGTCACCTTCCCTTGTACAAATTAGAAATTTAACTTCTTGTAGATAGATAGGTTTGAAGTTCATCCAATTGTTCCTCTAAGTCTTCCTCCCCCTCTCAAAAGCTTCTGTTTGCATATTATATGCATCAGACCAAACTAAAATGGGTACCATCTAAATCATTTAAAATATTTGACCCATCAGAAGAAGCACCACCTGAAGGTCATGTAGGCATAGGTTTATTTGTTCAAAAAATCCTTACTTTTTGCATGCCCAGATCTTTTGACAAGCTGGCATTCGTGGTGTTGATCGCCTCACTGGGATGGAATTAGTTCATGCGGACCATGAAATCTTCAGTCTAATTTTAACAGGCAGTACTTATCATTTTTTAAAGAAAAACACACTCGCCTAATCTTGTTAAGGTTAATTTGTTTTATTTTAATTTTTTCAAGAAAATATCACTTCGAACCCAAATTATGAGTCAAAATTAAATTATTTTTTAATTATTTATTTCCCCGACTCCGATTGCGTAGCTGAACAACCTACGGCTGGTCTGGTCCTTTTCCATTTTAACGCTTTGTTTGGGCGTCCATGGCGTAGAACTAAAGAAACTCTTTTGTCGTTGTTTCAATTTGACAAGCCCAAGGCCACTCTTACCTACGTTGTTGCGTAGCAGTTTTGTCCGAGTTTTCCGGGGGGATATATTCCCTGTGAAGTCAACGATACGACTCACTCCGCATATGATTTAGTTGACTTGGTCTGAGGTTGAATTGCAGCCGTTGTCCCTCGTCCAATCCAACGCCCTTGGACTCACCCACAAAACAACTGAATTTGAATATTTTGTGCTGTAAGTTACTCGACCTTTTCTTGAAGGGCTACCGTAGAATTACAATATTCTATAACTTAAATCTATCTTCCTACTTTTTCAGCCTCTTTTTAACAAGCAAACGTAATCTTTACCTCCTAAAAACCGACCACATTGAGATTACTAATTTCATCCAATCAAAACCTACATTTTGACCTAGTTGAATTACAAATCCATTTGCAATTTACTACTCACGATATGTTCGGTTTGAGTAAAAATGTAAGATTTTAGAGAAGTTGTGAATATTTATGTTGAATAGTGTTTTATTTGTGTTTTTGTAAAGTGGAGAAAAATGATTTGATGTGATTGTTTAATAAAAACAGTATTTGAGTTATGTGAAAAAATATAGAGAGAAAATTTATGTTGAATAAAAAATTTAAAAATTGTTGGAGATTGTGTAAAATGTATTGGTGTTTGTGTTTGAATTCTGAATATGTTCGGTGGTAGTTTTGTGAATGTATTTGAATCCTGAAAAAATTTAGGAAACGAACGTAACACTAATTTTTATAATGTGTCTCCTCAACTAAGGTCTAAATTCTAATCGTTAAAATTGCACCACGGGTCACTTCGTTTCTTATCTATTTCAACAGTTAGATCTTTAGTCATTGATTCACCTACCACAGAAAAAAAATTGAAAGGGTCAATTGCTAAAATATTATAGTTCAAAGAGACGATAATTTAGAATGGTAAATTTAATTTGTCCTCTTAGTTTGTTATCTCAAATTAAAGAATGAAGATAATAATTACAGTTGGAATTTGAGGTTTTAATATTTTTCATATTAAAACATATCTCTTAGATGATGATATGCTTTCATAGAGTGTTGATTAAGTTACCTGTCAGTTCGAAGTGAAATGACTTTTCGTAAAGTTACCATTCTTCCCGAATTGTTGCAAGAGTATTTATAGATATAGACTTTGATATTTTCTCCAAGTGCCTTTTTCTCTTTTTATTTTTAGTACGTGAAAAATAAATTCAGTTAAAAAAAATTCTCAAGATTTTTTTGAATCCTCACAATACAAAAAATTATACAATCAAATATCATTTTTAACACCATGTAAAAATAACTAAAACATGCATATCAATAAAATTAACATCACCTAAAAATTTTCAAAAAAAACAACACAACCGAACATCCGTAAAGAAAAAATAGTAGGTACTCAGGTTTTCTATCTCTTAAGAATTGCAATTTCCAGCCAAACCGTTGGGATAGGACTAAATTAAGTGTTTTTTTATAGGATTCCTAACTCCTAAGTCCTAAGAACTATGACCTAGAACTGCAGAGCCAAAACTCTGTTTGCTTTTACCATCTCTTGCCGCCGAATTACTGTAATTAAATTCTGCCTAATATATATACCGCTAGAATGTCCCTACTTTAGGCCACCATTAAACATGACACTATTGTTAATGATTAGAATTGCAAAGATTTTGAAGCTGTCCACGATTCTCTTAAGACTTTCTGATTAGAACGGCATCCAACTGTCTGGTTGACACTCGGCAGTGGACTTTTGGGGTTCTTTTTAATTGCGTAGTCAAAACAACAACTTAACAAAAATCTTGGCCGCTGATACCCTCTTGGGATTTTGACCCCCATGATTCGTATAAATGACACACCTATCCACAATGGCCGAAAGTGCAATGCCCACACCTACAGAGAGTGGCAGACATTAATAAATGGTCCCCAAAAACCATTTAAAAGTAAGCTGGCTGGGGTGGGTGTGTCAGCATCAAATTAAACAGTGATGGGCTGGAGAGACCAGCAAGTAGTTGGCAAGACTTAGGTTGGCTTCCTCTGTCTGGCGTTTAGGCAATAGCCCAAAATCCGACTTCATTCGAGTCGAGCCCAGCACTACATAGTTCGTGGTAAATTTTCAAATTGACAGTTTTGGTGACCCTGCCACACTCCATTTACTGCTGCTTAATTCTCACGATCTAGCTTCCTTATGTAAGGAGGTTCTAGTCATAATTCATGAGAGATAGAGACAGAGAGAAGAAGGCGTGGAAAGGGAAAAACAGTACGTGGGAGGAAAACGGCTACATCTGTATCATGATTCATGTGGCCTCTAATCATTGTTTGATTTTAAAAATAAAACTCTAAAAAATCACCCTTATTTTTGTGCTCTCGGGTGTTTTCCAATTACTTCCTTTTTGCCCTTCCGTGATTTTTTTTCAATTTTTTTTTTGAATCTATGCCTCAGCTTGGATTTTTTTCCTAATTTGTTGGGCAAACCTTGATTTTCCTTCCCAATATCCCCGTATACTTCTTCATTTGAGATAATTCTTCTTTTGGACAAACCTTGCCTTTTTTCCTTTTACTTGTTAAAAGGGAAAAAAGCAATAAATATAAGATCATATCAACCACATATATGGTAACGCAAGAGAGGAGAAAGAAACCACCATATAGAGGAAGCCGGTTATTGTGTGAGTGAAGCTATTGTGTGAGTGTATGAGTGAACAAGTGAGATTAGAAGTTGATAAATCTAACGGCTGACAAAATGCCACGTCAATTAATGAAACTGAGTCGGTTGTGCGGGTCGGGTTCGTGTGTCAGATTCATTAATTGACGTGACATTTTGTCAGTCGTTAAATTTCTCAACTTCTAATCTCACCCGTCCATTTACATATTCACACAATAGTTTCACTTACACAATAACTTTTACCCCATATAGAGTTGTCCGACGAAGAGATTGAAATTATTACAAAGCCAACAAAAGTGGAGCATGTTCTTTGCAAAAAGAGCATAAAAGCCAAAAAGACATGCTCCCATGTAATCCCACAACAATAGCTCGGGGAAAGAGTTTAATAGGTTACCTCATTGAATCCCCTTGCCCAACTCTCCCCTACCGTGCACCCATCAACCCAAAATTCGTATTTTTCCTCCTTTCCCATTAATTTGTTTTGTGGGTAATTAAAATTTAAATTTCCCAATGTGAAAAAAATCTGCCGATTGTGTTTTGGCAAGGAGTACGTTGTTTTTGTGGATAAAAACAAATATTTGTGGTTTTTTGTGACGAGGAGGAGCTATAAACACGGCCTGCCGTATTATGTATGTAGAGATAAATACAGAAATAAATAATAATAATAATAATAATAATGCAGAAGCGAGAAAGTTTGTGAACATAACCACTCGATTTTTTGGGTAACAAAAAGCTGTATGAACGGGCAATCACTCGATTTATTTTATTTTCTTTGTTCGTACGGCGACCATTCTCTCTCTGATTATCGTGCATTGGAGTTCGTTGTCCAAGTCCAACCATTGTATCGTGCATAGGACTTCTCTCTTTCTGTCTACGCACAAAAACATTGCCCAAACCCCAACTCCCCACAGCATAGGACTTCGTTCCCCCGACCCCCTTCTCTCTCTATCTCATTGGATCTGAGTTCCAATCCCAGAATCCACATCTCATTGTCCGATCCCGCCGAATTCCCCATAAAATCCCACAGATCGAACCCCAACGCCGCCGTTCTATGCGCAGACAGAGACGGAGTCAGCCGTTCGGATCCCATTGAACCACCGGGCATTTCTCCATTGAAATGGGAAATGCCCGCGAGGTATTCAAGTGTTAAACAATGAGCAAAGCTGAAGACGAAGACGAAAACAACAAGAAGAACGACAACGACAGCGACGGCGACAGTCAGTGCTTTTACGAGTCTCTTGACCGCCTCGCCTCCTCCTGCTCATGCTCCAATTCCAACTCCGACAACGAAGAGAATGACACCGTCTCCTCGTCGGCTTCTCCCAATCAGGCGCCCGTACCCAAATTCCCCGTGGGCGCGTCCAGCAAGTACGATGTTTGGATCTCCGAGCCATCCTCCGTCTCCGAACGCCGCTCCCGTCTCTTCCGCCAAATGGGCCTCATCAAGGAGCCCTCCTTGTCCCCCGCTAAGACCGTCCGTGATTACGGGTTCAGGCTAGACTTCGGCCGATCCGTGTCGTCCGATCGCCTGCCCAATCATTCCGGTGCGTCCGCCATCGTTCGATCAAAATCAGACGGGAATGAGCGTCAAAGTAATACTTTGCCCACATCGTCCTCAGTTTGTTCTGCTCATCCTCCAATTCTTTCAATTCCTTCTTCTTCTTCTTCTTCGGTTTACCTTGTAAATGACAGCAGTAATAATAATTATGAGCGCAACGATGTTGTTCTTGTTAAGTCGCGGAGCGATAGTGACGGAGAATCAAAATCTTCCTTTGCTTGTGCCGCTGCTTCGGCTAATAAGCCGCCGGTTGGGAAGGATGGTTCCAGAAAGATGGATGAGATCCGTGGCAATTCCACGGCGGGTTTGGATGTTAATTTTGATACCAATGTAGGTGATGGGGAGGTCGAGGAGGGCGGTTTGGATCTTAATGACGGTGGAAGGGAAACGGATAAAGTGTGCTTGATTAGGAACCTTGATACCGGGAAGGAGTTTGTGGTGAATGAGATTACGGAAGATGGGATGTGGAACAAGCTCAAGGAAGTAGGGACTGGGAGACAGTTGACAATGGAGGAGTTCGAGATGAGTGTTGGGCATTCGCCGATTGTTCAAGAATTGATGCGGAGGCAGAATGTTGAGGATGGGAATAAGGATAACTCGGATTCCGGTGTGAATGGGGTTGGTGGGAGCGGGGCAAAGATGAAGAAGAAAGGGAGTTGGTTGAAGAGTATAAGGAATGTGGCAAACTCCGTGACGGGACATAAGGAGAGACGGAACAGTGATGAGAGGGATACCTCGTCAGAGAAGGGAGGGCGGAGATCCAGCTCGGCCACGGATGATAGCCAGGATGTTTCATTTCATGGGCCGGAGAGAGTGAAGGTCAGGCAGTATGGAAAGTCCTGTAAAGAACTCACGGCACTCTACAAGAGCCAGGAGATACAGGCCCATAATGGGTCTATATGGAGCATTAAGTTTAGTTTGGATGGGAAATATCTTGCTAGTGCTGGTGAAGATCGTGTTATTCACGTTTGGCAGGTTGTGGAGTCTGAGAGGAAGGGGGATCTACTGATGGATAAGCCGGATGACGGGAATTTGAATTTGTTCTTTGCTGCCAATGGGTCGCCAGAACCAACTTCGTTATCTCCTAGTTCGGACAATCATCCGGAGAAAAAGAGAAGGGGAAGAACATCTATAAGTCGTAAATCATTGAGCTTGGATCATGTTGTGGTGCCAGAGACTGTGTTTTCACTTTCAGAAAAACCTTTTTGCTCATTTCAAGGACATCTTGATGATGTGCTTGACCTTTCATGGTCCAAGTCTCAGGTTAGTTGTAATTTTGATGTTTGAATGGGTATGGTTCTGTTTAACAAACAGTGAAGCTTCTATATATTGATGTTTGATGCGCTCAAACTCTCATATAAGAAAATTGTAGTGGTGGATATCGACTGATTATCCTGACAGGAAAATTACAAAAATAATCAGTACGTAATCCACTTTAGAAAACATGTTACCAATTTAAATGCTCGGAAAGTAGTGATGTTATGGGAAACTGTATTTGCAGTAAACAGGTGAAAATTATTTGATTACTAAATGTACGACGGCTAGTAATTTGTAAATTAGTATATTATTTATGATAGTTTCTAAGACTATATGCCTTCTTGGCATATACAGATGCATTTGGCTTGACATAAATAGCAGCTTATGGTAGCTGGTTGCTAGTGTGAGAATAGAGTATTTGGAAAAGCCGCTAGAGAGCTGTCATTTAGGACAGCTGATAAGGGTCATGTTCAGGCAATTGCCATGATATACTAATTTTGGATTGTGGTGAAGACGTTGAAGGTGAAGGTTTATTGGAGATTGGGTCGATTTTTCTTCCTTCTCTTTGACAACTTGGTGTTAAGTTATTTGCATACCTAGCATTTCCATATTCGGTTGTTCATTAGTAATACAAAGTCTTACTTACAAAGATAACAGGTACTGTAAAAAAAATTAAACTATCTTTTGACTCATACTCTAAACCAAAACTCGTCATGATTTAGTTGCATGAAAGTTGAGATGTGGTCCTTGTTCTCTGACCAGGAGTAAGGATAGGTCTTAGGTTCAATTCTCAGAGGTAACTGTCATGTCAAGAAGACCTATGCATAAGCAATTGATGAGAACTTGGAAGTGTTACTTATCTCACTCTCTAGAAATGGATGCAAACTGTTATTAGTTTTATTATGCATTATGTATCCCTGTGACCTTTATCTTAGGGGCGATTCATGTTTTTGAGTGTCCTTTCTTCATTGAGACCGTCCTAGAGTGTGATAATGTCTCATACGTTACTCTTTGTCTCTTTTCTCACTGACCTCCTATCCATTATTGGAGTTAACTCTTTCCATGGTTTTTGTTAAGAACTTTAGTTCGTTTTCTATACTTTACCTTAAAATCTCAAATCTTAAAAGTAATTTTTATTTCTACACAAGGAATATTTAATTGAGGGGCTATGGCTTAGTTTGCCAATGTTACGAACGTCGGCTACTGGGTGCAAGGACTTTGAAGGTTTTTTTTCCCTCTGTTTTTTACAATGAGTACTGTTTTGAAGTCTACCTTAACCCAGGTAATGTCCTGTTAACATGCATTGTTGGCTAGCATGGTTGCAAGGAACCACGTGTGCTTGAATGTTTGATATGGCAAGGTCATAGATGCTATTTTCATGCACTTATCTGCAGTTGGTATTACAGAAGTCTCAGTGGAGGTTTCTCCAATAATCTGGATGCTCTGTGAAAATGGATATGCGCCTCTGACTTGTGTAATTGAACCTTTTGTACAATTTTGTGCCGAGGATAGACTCATCAATTATGTGCCTTTTCTTTTCAGCACTTGCTCTCATCCTCAATGGACAAAACAGTGCGGCTGTGGCACCTGTCTAGCAATTCTTGTCTGAAAATCTTTTCACACAGTGATTTTGGTAAGTCAATGTGTCCAGTCTGTCTTTCTTTTTCCAAGTTCAGCCTCTCTTTAGTATCTGTTGAGTGATGGACCATTGATATGAATACGTCTGCACAAAGTGGACTACTTATGTTCTATTGAAATATGAAACTCTCAAGTTTTACTTACTGGGTTCACAAACAAGTAGTATTTTGCTCTTTAAGAAACAAAATATGGTAGATATAACTTATTATTTTGAGCTGAGGTGTTTTCTCGTTTGTATGCTGCTAATTACACCATTTCTTGGATCTTCCTTGACACAGTAACTTGCATCCAGTTTAATCCTGTTGATGATAGATACTTCATCAGCGGATCCCTAGATGCTAAGGTTCGGATATGGAGCATTCCTGATCGGAAAGTTGTTGATTGGAATGATGTGCATGAGATGGTTACTGCCGCCTGCTATACACCAGATGGTCAGGTTGGTTGTAGCTAATATGCTTAAGGCTTAAGTAGAATACAAGAGTTTGTACAAAATACAATTCTTCCATTAGCTCAAGAACTTTGTTGATTTCTGAAGGGTGCACTAGTTGGTTCGTACAAGGGGAGTTGCCGTTTATACAATACATCTGGTATGAGTTTATAAAGCTCCCTCTCCATGCTTGTGCGTGGTAGTTGTTGTTGTCTGATGCTGGTGTGCATGGTTTAGCCAAGTGTTTTGCTCATGAACTATTCCCAACTTTGTATCTTGATAATTTCAGAGAATAAGCTGCAGCAAAAAATTCAAATCAATCTGCAGAACAAGAAGAAGAAATCACATCACAAGAAAATCACTGGTTTCCAGGTAATTTGGTCTCTCTACCATCATGTGCTTGTTATGAAATAAACCTTTGCCTGTGAAAAGCATGTATGATTTGTGTCCTTTTTACTTGTTCTTTGTTCAGCACAGTTTCCCCCTTCCAAAGCTTGGTTTTTTTGGTCACCTTAAGCCACAGTAATTGTTTGATCCTTTCAGTTGCTAACGAGTTTAAATGAACAGTTTGCTCCAGGAAGTTCAACAGAAGTCCTCATCACATCAGCAGATTCACGAATTCGGGTTGTTGACGGTGTTGATCTGGTTCACAAGTTTAAAGGTAATAACAAAAAACATCAGATGTCTCGTCATTTTCTTTTCTTTAGCTAGATGAAATGCTTGATAGGTGAAGTTTTCGTCTTAAACCTGACTGGGTTAACAAATATGATGGTCCCGCCAGAGGTTGATGCCTATGATTCTTTCTCCCCTGGTCTCTTTTATTTTTATTTCTGAAGCAGTGGTAACAATTGTTTTGGACTTGATTTTTGACTCGCGAGGCATCATAAAGGATTTTGAAAACTTTCTTTACCGCCAGTCAGATATATTGCTGACTCACCATGCATATAAGGGTGCAAAATTCTGATCTCTATGAAGAACCATTGTTAGCTCATATTTTGGACAGCAAGTCGGCGGCTCTCCTAGGGATCCCTCATCTGGGATCCCTGGGGAAGAGAATCAAGTTGGCCCTTTCTGTTTCAGCTGAACACCTCCATGTGGGCCATGATAACCTGTTGAAATTTTTGTGTTAGCCTGTTTACTTCAAACATGCGTAGTCGTGCTTTTCTTGGGGATCCTTTGAGATTTGCCCCAGATTGAATGTGATAACATTCTTGCATAATGTTTTCAATCTGTTATATTTTAGTGCTCTATACTTATCTATTAACATTATTGCTATTGGCACTATTCTGTGGAGTTCAATCACTTGGATGTTAGGTCAGAAGGTATCTGAACAGTAATTTTTCTCCTGGGTCTCATGAACAATGTCTTCTACTATATTGGCATTTGCGTTTTCAGACTTAACTTCTACGGCATAAGTTCATCTCTGTTCTGTGACAGGGTTTCACAACCAGAACAGCCAAATATCAGCATCCCTCGCTGCGAATGGAAAATATGTTGTCTCTGCCAGTGAGGATTCTTATGTGTATGTATGGAAACATGAAGGTGATTCCCGACCTAGTAGAACTAAAGGTGTCACTGTAACGCACTCCTATGAACTTTTCCACTGCCAAGATGTATCTATGGCTATTCCTTGGCCTGGCGTGGGTGACTCTTTGGGATTACAGGATGCTTTCTCCGGGGAACAAAACGGGCATGACAAGAATCTTGATGAGGTCTCCACAGCCAATCATCCTCCTACACCTGTTGAGGAGATAAATGGTGCTTCTGAATCTGCATCGGGGTGCTCGGTTAGCCCCCTTCATGGAACCATTTCTAGTGCGACGAATAGTTACTTTTTTGATAGAATCTCAGCAACCTGGCCGGAGGAAAAACTTGTTCCAGCTGCCAGGTACCGGAGTAGCCCTCATGCCAGTGTGGATCTCTCCAATGGTGTAAACCAAAACACGTCCGCGTTGGGTATGGTGATTATAACTGCTGGCCTTCGAGGGGAGATTACAACTTTTCAAAATTTTGGATTGCCGGTTCGAATTTAAGGGGCCAAAACCCAGCCTGGTCGGGGGGGAAACTCGTTGATTTTACTCAAGCCAGTTGTGCCGACTTCCCCCAATTTTATGGCACAATTTGTACAGAGAATTGGGAAAGATCTGTAATATTAGTGGAGTACCATTTCTTCTTGTGCTTGTGCTAGCCGGATGTGTAGTGCAGTTGGAGAGCCAGTCCGACTGAGCATTGAGAAAGAAAGAAAGAAAAAAACATAGACTTGTGAAAAGAAAAAAGAACAAAACAAGAACACACCATTAATCTAGAAACCAATGGATTTCTGTAATCTGAATTGTAGAGTATGAGCATGGAAAAAGGTTATTCAATGAAATTCTTTTACGATTCATCATCACTTGTGTTGTTTCATCAGATTCATAGACTGAAAGGAGAAGTTGCACACTCTATTTAAGCTTTGCTTATAATGTGCCGATTTCATGTTTATGGAAGGAACCCTCTGATCAGATAAGCTTGCTTCTTGGAATGTAAAGCATAACCATTGCAGTAAAAATGTTGAGAAAAGAGAAATGTCAATCTGGAAATATGGCGCAGAATCAACAAATTATAAACCGTCAAAGCTTCAACATGTGAACCAAGCACAAGAAAAGGCAGTACATTAGGCAGAAAAGTTATGTCAGCCTTAACTTTCGGGCTGCCATGGCCCCCAGCCCCTACCGAAGTAACGGGCCTCCACGGGTTGCCATAAGCCCCTAGAACAATCCTCAAACTAGTTAGCTTGCGGCATGAACTGAAAACCCTGATTGAATTGCTCTCCCAATCCAAAACATGCCCCCACATATTCTATCCTCTTCAGAACTTTCAACCCCAGCCAATACCCTTTCGGAGTGGAGCGCTTTCTGTGACCTGACCGAAATATCCCCTTCTACGCCCACAAAGTCTATAGTAATTAGCAAGTAAAATAAAAAGGCCTAAAAAAAAAAGTAAAATAAAAAGGCACAAAAATATCTGATTGAAATCCATAACTCAAAGCCCCATTGGTTGCATGGAATTGATGTGACAGACTCACATGCTGCAAATTATCTTATCCTCTCTGCTTCACTGCCTTCTGGTAAAGCTTTTTTGTCACACATCTGCCAACACCTCCCTATATAAATACAACTCGAATTCGTGTTTTAATGCTTAAGCTCAGCTCCATTGTTGTCACCCCAAGCTCTCCTCTATAACAAAGGATTTTAAAACAATTCATTGAGGAGTTTTGATTTCAAGTGCCCATGGCTCTCCAGGCTGCCTCTCTGGTCCCCTCTGCCTTCTCCATGCCAAAAGAGGTTTGTTACCAGTTTGCCAAGCTCAGCCCTTAGGGAGATTTCTCTTCTTGTTAATATCGAAAACACTCGAAATGTTTTGTGGGTTGATAGTTTGCGTGATTTTCATATTTGCAGGGCAAGTGCAGTGCCTCCTCCAAGGACTCGAGTCTATTTGGAGTTTCATTCTCAGACTATCTCAAAGCTGACTTCAGCTCCTCTGGATTAAGGTGTAAGGTAGTTGCAACGACGCAGTTACTTTTTCTTCGCATAGAGAAAAATAATTCGTTCTGGATTAAGGTGTAAGATGACTGACAGACTGAGCAATGAATTGTGTTCAACCATGATTTGACTATAGGCGTTGTATTGGGAAATGAATCTGAGAAGGTATCTTATCTGAAATGTGATTAAGCTACCAAAATGATGCTGCAAATGTTGTAGAGTAGTTGTATATTACTCTTGTTTCAATTTTTTTTTCCTGAAATTGGGTAGTCAGCTAACAGGAAGAGATATTTTGACGGCTTACTCTATATTTAGGGAATAGTACACCAAATCCTCATGTTTAGTTCAAAGCCAAAGATTTTCCTTTTTTTTTTGGGAGGGAGGGGGGGAAGAGAGGGGAAGAAAAAGGTCAAAGATAGGGGCTTCTGTTGTTTTATTGGTTTACTGAGGATGGACCTCTATGGCTTTTTAATTTTCGTGTGTATCATAAGTGGGTATTAATTGCAGAGGGAATTCAAGCAAAGAGCTGGGACAGTTCGATCACAGATAGTAGCTACGACTCCTGGGATCAATAAGGCTGCACCAGAGGGAAAGAAAACTTTAAGGGAGGGCAGTGTTGTGGTTACTGGTGCCTCCTCTGGATTGGGTCTGGCAACGGCTAAGGCTTTAGCTGAAACCGGAAAATGGCACGTAATTATGGCCTGCAGGGATTTTCTCAAGGCTGAAAGAGCAGCCAAATCAGCTGGCATTCCCAAGGAAAATTATACCATAATGCACTTGGACCTTGCATCACTTGACAGTGTCCGGCAATTTGTAGATAACTTCCGGCGGTCAGGCCGGCCACTTGATGTGTTAGTCTGCAATGCAGCTGTGTACCTGCCAACTGCTAAGGAGCCTACATTTACTGCTGAAGGATTTGAACTTAGTGTTGGCACTAACCACCTCGGTCACTTCCTTCTCTCTCGGTTGCTGCTTGATGACTTGCAGAAATCTGACTATCCATCAAGGCGTCTCATCATTGTTGGTTCAATTACTGGTACTAAGTCATTTTCAATGATACTCATAGTTAATATTTCCGATTCTGCTTGGCCCTTTCTTCAAACAAATTGTGATTATGCTTCATCCAATTCTCAATTTTTGCATCTTGTTACCTATATTTTCCTAGAGAAGCATTTGGATTCCAAATTTGTATCCCAAGTTTGTCACTTTTTTATGCACTGACAGTGACTGGGTGTTTCTATAAAATAAATCAGGGAACACAAATACCTTGGCTGGAAATGTACCTCCTAAGGCCAACCTTGGGGATCTCAGGGGACTTGCAGGGGGCTTAAATGGGCTAAACAGCTCAGCAATGATTGATGGTGGAGACTTCGATGGTGCCAAGGCCTACAAGGATAGCAAAGTCTGCAACATGCTTTGCATGCAAGAGTTCCACAGACGATACCGCGAGGACACGGGCATAACATTTGCTTCCCTTTACCCAGGTTGCATTGCCACGACAGGCTTGTTTAGGGAACATATCCCCTTGTTCAGGCTCCTTTTCCCTCCATTCCAGAAGTACATCACCAAGGGATATGTTTCTGAAGAAGAAGCCGGGAAAAGACTGGCTCAGGTAAAGAGTGCAGAGGAGCATCAATTGGTGTTGTTTTTCTATTTTTCGGTTAAAGTACTGATTCTCCTTTTGCATAGTGCATGTGTTTGCGAATGCTGGTGTGCATGATTTTAATTGGTGGCTTCTAATTTAGGTTGTAGGTGATCCGAGCTTAACAAAGTCTGGTGTTTACTGGAGCTGGAACAAGGATTCAGCTTCCTTTGAGAACCAATTGTCTCAAGAAGCTAGCGATGCAGAGAAGGCTCGGAAGGTGTGGGAAGTTAGTGAGAAACTTGTCGGCTTGGCCTAATCAAGAGCTTGAGGTCCGTGATGATCTTTGCCATGGGAGGGGATGGTACCACTGACACTTGGTCAAGTGGTGAGTGCGGAGTTCGGACCCGGAGGCTGTGTTGTTGTAAACAATTTTCTCCTTCAGATGTAGCTGACTTCTTGCAATTGTCAATAAAATAACTTGCTCCCGTCGCAAATCGCGCATGACCCTGATGCTGTGATTTCTTAGTCTCGTGTCCTAATTCTCTGTAACTCGAGTTAATCTAAAAAATTTCGAGGAATGACCCGGTTTCTTCCTCTGTTTCAATAGCTTTTATCCCCCTGATATCTAAGTCTAATAGTTGAATAAAACCACCGATTTTCTGCAACTCATGATATAACAATTCTAACACGTCTTATTAAAGATGCGTCAGAGCTCCGGAAAATGGATAAAAAAATATATGGGGCAAAAATATAAAAGAAGTTTAATAAATTTTACATGTTTACAGGCTCTATCACAGCTTCACACCCTGAAGTTGATACAAGTAGGCTCGTTCTATACAGAAAGCAACTTAAAGTTCATAACCAGGGGGAACCTGCTCTCAGATGGTTCAGTTATGTCCAGAAACAGATAGGCCATTCCTCCAATACCTTGAAACAGTGAATACGGAAGATCACCTCCATGCATTTTCCACTCTGATATAAGTTTTTGTGCCCTATCAAGCAGAAAGCAAGCAAATGCTTTTGCCCTATACAAGTACTCGACGTTGCCAGTTAGCCGGTAGAGAGAAAGAAATATGTGTTCCCACTGATGCCATGGCAAAGTCCAATTCGCTTAAGCAGACCCCGGTTCCACACAACCTCTCCTGCATCCACTGCTGCTTGCAGAAACTCTTTATCTCCAAAAGCCTGATGATTTAAAAGATTGTTAAGGAGACAATTATGAGATCCATAAAAATGGCTTTTCCCATGATAATTAAGTCAGTAAAAGTGGAGTTGGTACATCCATCCAGGAAAAATAACCAAAAGATTTACTTTTAATTGTTTGGATGTTACTAAATTACCAGCGGCATAGTTTCAAGTGATCTTAGTTAGTGGTATGCTAGACCATAATGCTTAGGAACAAAAAATAAAATTGCAGATACTGTAAGATCGTAGGAACAATGTCCTTGAACACGTTTTGTATCTAATAACTTTGACCAATGGGTTAGTAGGGAATATGGTAAGCTAGGTAAGGATTACCTCAGCTGCTTTCACAAGGGTAAGAGCAACCCCAGAAGCACCATGGCACCATTGTACTAGACGGTCTGATTCGCTTCCTTCACTTGAAGGATAATTGCCACTCGGGTAACGATTCCTTATCATATAACGTAGTGTGCCCTTGACATCCTCCACCACATCTGATTTCAGTTCCATGTCCATCAAAACATGCATGATCCCTGCCAGTCCATGGGCAGCACCCCAGTATTTCTTCCCATGCCATTCATACATCAATGGGCATGTTCCTTTGCTTGACAGACGTCTCCCAACCTTCATCATCTCATCCACAACAGGCAAAGTTGTTGAATAATTTTCTGTCTTCTAAATCAAGATAAGTTGAGCTGAGAAGATATCAGAGAGACAAAAAAAAATGTCTTCCGGTTTGGGTAGAAGGTATAGTGTCTTTACCAATATGCTTGTTTAAGAATGAACAGGCATACAAGAACCCTGCTCTCCCGTATAATAATTCATTTGGCAAATCATTAGGCAGTTTGATCTGCTTGCAATGACCAAAAATGAATCTCAAGATAAATAAAACTCCTAGAAATCAACTTCTAACGGAACTAGTGGAATTTGGCCTTCGAAAAAGCTTAAACATAAGGAAGTTTGTGTGATATACATAGACTAGTCGAAATAAAATAAAATAAGATAAAATTTAGGGAAATTTGCTTTTTAGTCCTTAGGTTTTGGGCCATTTTTAATTTTAGTCCTTAACTTTCAACCTTCAAAATTTTAGTCCTTGAACTTTAATCTTTATAAAATTTAGTCCTTCCGTCAGTCTGCCGTCAATTTTTGTACCGGTCGACCCCCAATTTTGAAGCGGTTGACCGGTACATATAGCGGTCGTCCGCTTCATGTAGCGGTCAACCGCTTCATATACCGGTCGATTGGTACAAATTTGACGGCAGACTGACGGAAGGACTAAATTTTACAAAGATGAAAGTTTAAGGACTAAAATTTTGACCCTATAAAATTCATGACTAAAATGAAAAGGGGTTAAAACCTAAGCAAATTTCCTATTACTTTAAGAAAGAAAAAATCACTGCAAAATAATTGCTTATGGCCTATTTTTTTGCTCTTTATAATAAGTAATAAATATTGTTCTTTAAAGTATTCCACTGGTTCTGAAGCCTTTATTTCCCAAAAACTGGGTAAGAAATTCGTAATGTCTTTTAATTTCTAGGCGTTTGGGCCAACTTCTGGGCCCACCCCCAACCATAAGACCGGCCTGGATCATTAGTGTAAAAGCCCATGAGTCGATCCAAACCAGCCAAATCTCCATCTTCCGGGCCTGACAGGGCTCTAGGGTTTACGTTTCGGCTCGACGCGGCTCCTTACTACAGACGAAGGGTTTATTGGCATTGGCTCTGTGTTTGTTAGTTCGTTCCTCTGTATCAAAGCCATCGACTTGCCCTTCAAATCTCTCTGGCGGATTCTGAGGTATTTCTATGTGTTTCTGACTCGATTAAAGAATTAAACTTTCGAGATCTTCATGTTTCTGATTGGTCACACTTTGTTGTTTTCCCTGTACTCTTTACTCTTAATCCTCGACGATGGCTTGTATTCTTGTCACGAATGTTTTTAGTTCTTGAGAGAATACAATACCAGCAACTAGTGAACAATGGGGAAGAAGAGAAAACAAAGAGAGACCGAGGTGGTGGCACCGCCGAAGAAGGATATGAGTGCTGAGGAGAGACCTAAAAGGACGCTATTGGGTTGGAAAGAAAAGAGCGAAGAAGTGGGGAAAGAGAGTGATTCCTCGGGTTTCAGGAACAAAGAGAAAGTTCTGGTCACTTGCTCTCGCCGCATTAATTTCAGGTTGAATAGCGTCTTTGCATCCCGTTCGGTGAATTGTATTCATTTGTTGTTTACGGGTTTTCTGATCGAGTAGATTGTGCGTGTGGTGTGTAGATACCGACATTTGATGTTGAATGTGGTGTCGCTCTTGCCGCACTGTAAGAAGGATAACAAGGTGGAGTCGAAAGCTAGTAAGGGTGCTACTTTGAATGAGCTGGTTGAGCTTAAGGGTGGCTCTTCCTGCTTATTTTTCGAGGTGATTCCTTTTTATTTTGCTTTGTAGGTACATAAATCTCTGCTGTGTGTATTCTTGATATATGCTGAATATGTGAACTAACTTTCAAATGGATTGTGAGTAGGCCTAATTGTGACTAGTACATTATTAAGGCTTAATTACTGTACAGGTCCTGTGGTATCCAAATTTTACAAAATAATCCCTGTGGTATGACTTTCACAATCCTTCCATCCAACTGTCGTTACCCACTTAATAGAAGAGTATTGTACCTGCCACGTCAGCACCATTCACGCGTTGACACATGTTTTTTTGAAAAAAAATAATAATTAAAAAACCATCTCAGACTATACTTCTTTTCCACATCATTTACTCTTGTATAGATATAACCTGTTACATACAAGGTCTGCAATGTGGAAAATAAGTATAATCTGAGATGACTTTTTAATTATTATTTTTTCAAAAAACACGTGTCAACGCGTGAACGGTGCTGACGTGACATGTACAACACTCCCGTTAATTAGGTAACGACAGTTGGATGGAATGACTAATTTGTCTCAAAACTATACCATAGGGACCATTTTGTTGAAAGTCATACCACATGGACTATTTTGTAAAAGTTTGATACCACAGGGACCTGTACGGTAATTAAGCCTATTATTAATAATCAAAGGGAAAAAGTGTTACTTATCCATTACTGTCAATAAAAGGGATTTGATTATGTGCATGTTCTTTTGGCTTTTTTGGCATGAGTCATGGTTCTTATCCAAACGTAAAATAGTAGCAGTTTGATTTCTCATTGGTTGGTTGGTTGGTTATGAGGATGTGTTATTTGTATGCGATGTTTCACACTATGAAGCTTTAGTTTACTTTACTTGAGTGTTCACTTGTTGATTGTTAGTTCCTTTTTTGGTTGTTTGGCTGAATTTCAGTGCAGGAAACATAAAGATCTTTATCTTTGGATGGTAAAATGCCCCAATGGGCCATCTGTCAAATTTTTGGTCAATGCCGGTAAGCTTCTCTTATGATTTCAGAGTCTTTGGTAGATTGATACTAAGTGGTGACTGGTGATGGTTACCTGTTTTTCACCTTTCTGTATCCATTTTTTGGCACTGAGATCAAGCAATTTATCCCTTATTATGAACATTTGTTCGTAGATAATTGAGAAAAGATGGGCAATCAATGTAGTTTTTCCTTTCATTTCCAGTGCACACTATGGAGGAACTAAAGCTCACTGGTAATCACCTAAGCGGGTCTCGTCCTATTTTGACATTCTCAGACAATTTTGATAAAGATGCCCATTGGAAACTTTTGAAAGAGATGATAAGTCAGGTATTTGGTTTTGCTTCCTTCCTCCGAAACAGTAATTGTTCGTCTTCTGTCTTTTCTGACCTAGAAGGAATAAATTCGTCTCTCCGCCAGGTGAAATTGTAGATCGGACTTAGATATTCTATCTACTCAGGTAAAAGGCAAATCTGAAATCTTAGTCCATGAAGGATATTTCGATGTTTGATATAGATCAAATAATCAAATAAATGTCTCAAGACTTTTGGTAGCCTCTGTTATTATAATACTGACCAACAGCATGATGTTGCCAAAATTTTGATGGATGATAGCCGTGATCTGGTTTTTCACTTCTTCGTTCAACTTGTCCATGAAAAGTTTGTGCTCATTTTTCAGAGTTGGGATTTTAAGAATGACCTAGGAAATAAATTTTGGGCTTGGTTGTTTCTGACATTATTTTTCTCTTGACTTGGTGACTATATGTCACTACGCGTTTACAGCTTATCAATATAGTATACTGATGTAGTTTTTGTCCACACTTTCCCAGATATTTGGAGTGCCAAAGGAACACCGAAAATCTAAGCCTTATCATGATCATGTGTTTGTTTTCTCCATTGTTGACGACCACATATGGTTCCGGAATTACCAGGTTGGTGAAAATATAAATTGTAATCAATGGAATGTAGAATTGGGTAGTAGAATTTTGGAGGGTTTAAGTTGAAGTTTAAAGGTTGGTTATATCATGAAGCAGATCCAAGGGAGCTATTTCTCTTATTTTAATTCTGTCAGCCATAAAATATGTGCTTATTTTTGTAGATTATCTGATGCAGATATCTGTACCTCATAACGAAGCAGATAAATTGCCTCGAGGAGGCCTAGAGAATATGACCCTTGTTGAGGTCGGGAGTGAGATTTTCTTAATTTATGTGATCTTCCAGGCACCTGTGGTAGAACCTTAACTGTAAACACATTTGTGTGCAGGTTGGTCCTCGATTCTGTTTGAACCCGATCAAGATATTTGGAGGCAGCTTTGGAGGCCCCACCCTATATGAGAATCCATTTTACATTTCACCAAATCAGGTATTTGTTGATATCTCATTGTGCCTTTAGTGTTAGAACCTTTTATTTCTTTCCTTCGAATTTCTTCTTATTATGTGTACATTTTTCTTCTTCGCATTTTGGTGCTTCCAGATTCGAGCTTTGGATAAAAAGAAAAAGGCTGGCAAGTATGCAAAGAAAGTCAAAGCAAAGACAAGGAGGAAGATGCACGAGTTATCAAATCAACTGGAGCCTGATGAGTTTGCAGACTTGTGGAAAGAGTAAAACATTTCAAGATCTTGTATTTTTTTGGTGAAAGGGGAACAGAATTTTCCTTTTCACGTTGTGTCCATCTTGAGATAGCAGATTTTGGTACACTGCTAGTGCCTTCTCTGATCTTTAATGTTGTGTCTCAGTTTATTAGCTTATGTATTCAAGTTGGGCCTTGTTGTCTCATCATCTATATATTTGTTATTCTCGCTTCATTTTTGCCTGTCGGATCTCAAGTCAAAACTCGAGATCGTTGCTATGCCATCTTAAACAGGTTATGTTTTTTCCTTTTCCAAATTGAGGTTGAGGAATTTTGAGGTTACTTGTCTGTATATCAAGGGCATTTGTTGCACATCCTTTGATTGATAGCCTAACGATTGAAGTTCCAAATGAAAGAGTTGTGAGATTGAGGGGAGTAATCTAGAAAAAAGAAAAAGAAAAAATAAAAAGTGGTTGAGGGAGTAGTTTAGTTCGATGGCAGTAGAAGCCAGAAGGTAGAAGGTGGAGAAATGATGTTATTACTATAATGACTTTTCTGGCTTTGCAGTGGGAGAAGGCTTCAATTAATAGTTTTAAGGTTAAAATATTACGTGTATCGTGTAGCTTTTTTAAAAAAAATGTTCTTTGGGTTCAATTTTTTTTTCCCGCTATCCCTGTTGGTCATATATGTTTCCCAAAAATGCCCTTTCATCTATAATCCGTCTACAAACTAGTGGAATATGTTAGAACTGTCAAAATCATCACCGTCATGGCCAATAGAAAAAAAGACTGTCTAATTTGCTGATTGAGTTTATTGGGTTAATGTTCCTGTGTTATTCATACAATCCAAGCTGTCAACACATTAACGCATGCTGAAAATGACCGATTGACCGTCACGTCATAAAAAAATGAACAATACTGTCAAGGCATCGACGTCTCTCCCCAAATCATTTGTATTGGAGAGTTAGAGACACCAGTCATCCAAGACCTGAACTGTTTTCATTCCGGCAAACAAACCGAGCAAAAGCAGTGCGAAGGGACAATCTTATATAGGTTTCAACCCTTTCGCTGGTCACATTAACCTCTTTCCTCTTCCTCCGATACTCATGAGAGATATCTTCCACCAATATTTTTGCAGAGTAATCCCAAAGAGATCACTTTGCGTTGATTCCGTTTGAGTAAGCTGGATCCCTTATTTCCTTGACCTCATTTTCAACTTCCATCAAAAGATTATTGGAAGCAAAGAGCAGGTCATTTTCCATGCAACATAACGGTGGAATAAAATCAATGAGAAACAAAGATTATGCAGCATCTGGTTCAATCCGAGGATTAACCATATGTCTTCTTTATGAGCTCTAAAACCTCATCAATCTCTTCAATAATGGATTTTTCATCATTAATATCAAAGCATGAGTGAGAGCATTTGGTAGAGCCTGAGGTTCAATGCAAACCCATCTGCCCAGTGGCACGTTGTGGAAACAGAGACGTCAAACCTACTCGCAACTTGCTTTCCCCATCAAAGCAGAGTTTTGTACGAGCCTGCCCGAACATTTTTAATCCGAGAGACATCGACAGAGACAAGTCGAGTCAATGAGTTAAAACAAGGGAGGAGTTTGGTCTCTCGATTTCAGCAGAATCCGACATGGTGTGCTGGATCTGGGACCATCAGGTTAGTCTCTTAGAGTCTCTCATTGATTAGGGACCATTTCATCTCGTGCTTCAAATATCTATTGGGTCACCTCTTCTCATAGCCAATTGATATTGAAATTTGATTTTGAGATGAAACTTGACACATCAGACCAGGAACCATAATCATAATCTTCAAGGTGAAAATTACAGTATGAACTGTCCATCAACAAAAGTCAGCAGCTTTTCTTTCTTCAGCAGGCTCGCACAAAACTCTGCTTTGCTGAAGCGGCTTAAGTCAGCGACAGATTTGGGGCAAGATACGTGGTTGCTGAGTTTGGGAAAATAATGGGGAGGCTTCGATGCTAGGGTTCGTCTGATTTGGGGATCCAAGGGCACATTTGTGATTTGGGGAAGACGTCGATGTCTTGATTGATTGCATTGTTCAATTTTTAATGACGTGGTAAGGGCATTTTCGACGTGGGTTAATGTGCTAACAACGTGAATTGTATTGGTATCACATGAACATTAACCTAGTTAGCAAATTGGACACGTGTTCAGTATATTGGCCATGAGGTGAATGATTTTGACAGCTCAGCATATTCCGTTAATTTGTAGATAAATTATGGATGAAGGAGCATTTTTAGGAAATGTATATGACCACAGGAGTAGCGGGAAAAAAATTAACTCTAGACATTTTTAAGAAAAAGCTATATCATAAATACACGCGTAATATTTTAGCCTAATTTTAATAATACAACCTTCTTTTCGGAATGTTGCCACAGTGCTTTGTCTAGTTTTGTTGGCATGACCATGTGTTGGAGCGTATCCGAAACGACAATCTCATAGAAGGGTAAAGGGCAAAAACAAAAGGACAATCGGTATTTTATTGATTAAACCTGGTAGAGAGAGGGGATTGCCTCCGAAGGCAATCCCCTCCGAATGGCCGGATGGACGGCTGGATGCCGTCCATCCAACCATCCAGTGGTTGGGAGCCCGGGCAGGGGGCTGCCCGTGCTGCCCGAGGTAGGTGTGGGTCCTGGGCGGGACCCACCTGCTCCCCGGCTCCCAACCACCGGATTGCCTTCGGAGGCAATCCGTTCCCCCTGGCAGATATAGTGTCTGCTTAATCCATACCCAGTTAGTGAGTATCACATCGTGGATACATAAGTAGTATTTGGTTGTTAAAATTTTGAGGCGTTTAAAATTAATAAAAAAAAGTAAATAGAGATTATTTTGAATGATTTTTTATATATATATTTCTATTAAAAAAATAATTTAATGGAAAGAAAAATTTTAATATAATTATTTTTATCGGGATCAAAATTTTGAAAGCCTACAATTTGTACAGAACTTTGGGATCAAGCATCTCCAGTTGTGGTTGTCTCTTCTTGTTTCTATTAACACTACGGGTGTGTTTGCACCAAAAATTTCACAAAAATTTCACTAACTCATAATAAAATACTACAATATAATCTCTCATAAAAAATATAAAAAATTACAAAAATATAAAAAAAATTACCTCTTCACTTTTTCACTAAACCCAATACCAAAAAATTTTCAACATAAACATAACCTACGTAACATTAGTATGAAGTGTAAAATTTTAAACTTCCTAAAATTTTAATATAATAAAAAATTATAATATAATCTCTTCTATCACGTTATTATTTTTCATTATAATAATTATTAAAAATCATCTCTTTATTTTTTTTATCAAATTTAATACCTTAAAATTTAACCTCCCAAAATTTTAACACTCAAAACGCTTGCATGCGAGAGCTCTCCTTCTAACCGTTTGCACACTAAAATTTTACACATCTTAAAATTCTAACACAATAAAAAATTACAATATAATATCTCTCCTCATCAAATCATAATTTTTACTACACAAATATAAAAAATTACTTCTTCACTAACTCTAATGCCTAAAATTATAACACTCTAAAATTTTACTTCTGAAAAACAATAAGTGCTAAAAACTTTTTGATTCGATATATATATATACGGTCTTCGTTCAAACTTCCCTCTGGCGGCCTGATCCATGTGTTCGCTACACTTCAGGACTGTACCACTTTTAACCTTTTTGTTTTGTTTTTTTTTGGGATACCCATTACCCTCCATTTTTGAAAGATGATCCTACTATTACGCCCCAAGTACGGGGAGATTAACGTCAAGAATTGCATTGCAATATGCACACTACTTCATTTATGGATCAGAAACAAACATAAAGAAAGAGAAAAACAAAGACTTCGAAAACGGAAAAAGCTAATCTCCATTTATTTTTCCATGGCACGTGGATGAACATTTTCAGCTCATTGCGATTCCCAATTGGTCCAATTGGTGTCACTTCCCACACGTGGAATGCTGTTGACCCTCGTGTACTTGTCAACTTTGAAATTGGCCCCACACATGGCTCCTTCACTATCTACCCTCGGCATCGCTTTCATCTTGTTCATGGGATGCTCGAAGCTCACCAAACCACCCTCACTATGGAACATACACCCTGCACAAATACAAACCCACCATCGGAGAAGCATGTTACATTCTGTCACAGGTAAAATAGGCAGGAAAATGTTATAAAGTATAAACTCAGGGCATATTTGTTTTTTTAAAATATTTCAATCGTATAATATATATTCAACAAAATTCAAAAATTAATATCTAAAATCTAATGTAAACATTAATACCTTTTAAATAAACTTTTGACTTTTCATACATAATTCAATTACTTTTAAAAAAAAAAAATTATAACAAATCTTGTATCTCCGTAATTTTCTATCAAATTTAACTACCTTTTTATTAAAAAATTACATCAAATCATTTCTCTATACCTTCTTCCGTACTCTAATAAAAATTAAATATCTCTCTATAACTTTTTAGATACTCTAATAAAAATTAAATATCTAATTCAACTCTAATCTTGATAAATATTTCGAATTCTCTAAAATTCTATAAATTTTACTCTTTGCAAAACGAACATCGCTCAAACTTCACATCATGCCGATGCTAGTCCATGAAAAACTAAATTAGATCTGCAGCCATTGGATTGCAGTAAATTATGGCAAATACCTCTAAATGGGCTAACCATTAATGAATAATTAAATTATGATAAAACGCCCTAAAGTACCTGCTGGGAAGGGAGCAAATGATTTGGCACAGCCTGCTTTGATGACTTGCAAATCATCTGAAATCACTACGGATCCATCAGCTGCGATACCCCAGTAAAGCTTAACTCCACCATCAGAGCCCTGCAACCATCGTGAACAATTTGAGGAAATCATTATTAAGCTCCACGGCAAAACGTACGATTGGTTGTTATTTTAAATTGGACAAGAGGAAGCACGTAAATTGGTGCATACCAGTGCAGCAAAAACAGTTCCAACCTTGCTGTCATAGACAACAAACGCAAAACTTCCATCAAGATCCTTGATAACCTGGTCAGCAGGGTATGGACCCCGGTCACGAAGGGTACGGTACGCTTCGATCACAAACATGGCCTCATTAGTGGTCTTTGTTAGACCGTACTGCTTATTGAGTAAACATAGGTTATTCAAGCTCCCCAAGAAGAGGCAGTAGATATCTTCAAATCCGCAGAACAACCTGCAACCACCCACAAAAAATACTGTTCAATCTATTCTATATCAACTACCATCCATTCATTATGTCAACAATAGCAGCAAAACCACGATCCCTTTGATGCGGTGAAAAAGCGAAGTCAGATATTACCTTTGATGAAGTGAAAAAGCGCGGTCAGGCTCAACATAAGCAAGCACGGCTGCATCTCCGAAGCTCATAGAGAAACTTTTCTGGGGATGATGCGAAAGGAACTCTTTGAGAGTTTCCTTTGGAAGCTTAGGCTTCTCAGTGCCTTTGTAAGATGCAGGACTGTGGAGCTCCTCGGGTGGGTGAGCAAAAGCCTTGTGAAATATAGCCAACATTTATTCCTCTTCTCTTCTAGCTCCTAATTAGAAACGCGACTTGATCAGAATGACTATTAAGTGATGGGCGAGATGAAGGAATTGTAGGGAGGGTCCTTGCGGTATTTATTTATATCTAAAGGCTGCTGTTGAGAGGGCAGTTTTTCAATGCCAAGTACTGCGGGCGTGGATCCTTGTGCGATGGATAAGGATTCGAGTACTTTGAGATATTCTTATCTTCCTTGTCGCCTTGCTTTGTTTGTTTCCGAAGAAAGTTATCGTTACGTCATGCCCTACCTTTTTGCTATTTTCTCGATCGTTTATTACAGTACTGTCCTTAGGAGATTACAATTTCATGTTAGCTAAACAATGTTATCAAAATACTTAAACCTTGTCCTAATTGACCAAACTCATGGGAAGATAGTCAAAACGCTTCTAATTCTAGATAGGGATATGGTTTAATATTGTTGGCTGTCGTACTTATCCAAAACGGGTAACCGGGATAGAATAAGTGTCAGCTTAGCTAGGGCTCTTCGAGAGTGGGCCGAAACCGAACTCCTCGGTGCGGTTGTCGGTCCCTATTATTCAGCAACTGACGGTAGGAGCTGAAAATCGAGTCAGGGGTCGTTTTCACCCCTAGGCTCAACTGCTTTAAGTGTTAGAAATAAAAAATTTAGACTTAAAATAATTTTTTTAGGGTTAATGTCCATTTTAGTTCTTAAATTTTATGTCATTTATCAAATTAGTCCTTGGGTTTCAATTTTGATCAAATCAGTCCTTGGATTATTTTCATTGATCGATTTAGTCCTTCAATCCAATTTCGTCACCCCGTGCACAGTCAGCTAACGGAGTGCCATGACACTACCAATCATATCGCGACACGTGTCTTTTTTGGAAAAACAAAAAATGAGAGAGGCTGCCTCCCTCGTTTTTTTTTTCCAAAAAAGACATGTGTTGCGATATGATTGGTAGTGACGTGGCACTCCGTTAGCTGACTGTGCACGGAGTGACGAAATTGGACGGAAGGACTAAATCGATCAATGAAAATAACCCAAAGACTAATTTGATCAAAATTGAAACTCAAGGACTAATTTGATAAATGACATAAAACCTAGGGACTAAAATGGACATTAACCCAATTTTTTATATTAAGAGAGAGAGATGAGAAATAAGTGAGACACAAATATAAATGGTTTGGTCTATAGACTTATATCCATTGTAAAAGGTCTAACTGAATTTATTGATTTTTTCACTTATATATTTATTCAGTTTACATCAACTTTATTTATAAGTATTTGGATATAATAATCCTATTACTTTAGTAACGTGTCAAATACCTAGATTGTTTTAGCAACGTTGGAATCTAATAACGTTAATAGTAAGCTGTGTTTTTTTGAGTATTCTGTCGGCGAAGTGCATTGCATGGGATTCAAGAATGCCATCTTGAAACTTCGGATGGACTATGGAGCACAAAGCCGTTCCCTTTTCTTTGGTGGATGGATGCCCCACTTATGAGTCGATATGATGGTGCTGTCGAGTCAGTCGGACTTTTGACCCATCCCTTGCTTTCAGAGTCCCAGTCTTTGACTCTTTATACATGGTGGGTTGCAGAGTCGGTCTTTTATACAGGGTTTGTTTTTCTCTCTTCAATTATAAAGCCACCTCCCATTGAAAGGTCGTTCGCGTCCCAATCTTGGGATCACTCTCCGTTCGGTTTAATGTCAAATTAATCGGCGCTACGCGTATGTTCTTTTGTGAGAAATAAAAAAGAATATAGATTAAATACATTTTCACCCTACATCTGAGTTAGATACTTCTATATCTAATTTGTTATTTTTTTTATATTGCACTGTTAATTATTAATTTTAAACACATTGCATTTCAGTTAAAATTTTCGAAGAAAATAATTTTTTTTAACAAAATGACAGCTTGGTCCTCATAATATTTTTTTATAATGATTAGAGGTTAAATTCGTAATTTTGAGGTTAAAAAATAATTTCATTTTAAGATTAAGAAAAAATTTCATACGAAGTATATGAAAGTAATAATTGATAAATAAAATGTGATAGAAATAATAAATATAAATTTAAAATATTTTTTAAAAATACAAAAACTATTTTAAAAAAAAAAACATAAATGAGAGGAGGATTTTATGTGATCACGGTCTACTAGTAGGGCCCATGGGTTACCATTAGAGCACTGTGTCAGGCTCCTCGGGTGCAATGGACCCTTGCTTGATGCTGGCCTGCTGCTTGTTTCGTTAGGCCTGAAAACTGAAAAGGAAAATAATGAGGTGGGCCAGCTGTAAGCGAAGTTCTTCTACAGTTCTACTTTAGGCATATTAGAGGCCGACCAGTGAAAATAACTTCGGGCTGAAGCATGGCCCCTTTTTCTGCAGACTAAGAGAGGCCCATTTAGCAAGACTGGCGCCTGCTGACTTACCTGACCAGGGAACCTTCTGTACAAACTAGACTTACAGACAGATAAAAAAGAAGAAGAACAAACTGTATACAACTGAGGAGGAAATGGATTTGCCATTCCCCTTAGTTTGCTGATTGTGGATTGATGACATGACAATCTGGAGTTACCCTGCACGATCAGGCTTTCCAAAGCCACTGATTTTGGTTGAGAAAACCGCCAGAAGTGCAGCATGCGCTTCAGCCTTCAGAGGCAATGTAGGGAATCCTGATCCAAGCACGTAGTCTCGTAACCACAGTATTACTCCGTCATTTACTTATTAATAAAATTTGGAAGTACGCCTTCAGCTTTGATGAAGTTAATCCTTTCCATCGTTAATTATCAGGCTTGAGCCCCTTCGTGACTAGAAAGAAAAGGAGTTAAGGTCTGTCGTCCATGTAGAAGCTGGGGAAAGACCCTAGCTAGAAATGAGCCATGAGGCCTTAAGAGGCAGTCCATGTCGGGGTATGCCTTAGAAGTCGGTCCGTAAGGGCATTTCCCCCACCATCGTGGTCCAATTCACGATCGAATTGTGGGACTTTGTATACTTGGGATGCCCTTGCTCGCCTGCAAGTGTGGTCGATCCAAACGAAAAAAGACGATGCACTAAACAGCATCTCATGTAGTCACATGTATGAATGCTTACTAAGAACCGGAACACTTTTTAATAAATATCATGTCCTCAACCTAAAGAAACAAAAATAGCCGTATAATGAACCAAAGGCCGCTAGCCGAAATTGTTGGTCCGTCTTTATCATCTGGAACACAGACGCAACGTCTTCACGTAGATAAGCTGCTGTTCATTTCATCATCCCCTGTCGTTCTGGCACGTATACCACATGCCACAGATCGTTCTCTCTCTTTTCTTCTTCTGGGCACCACATGCATGGCCTTTTTTTCTCTCTGCGTACTTATCTTGCACCACGCGAGACGTACGGTTCATGACAGCTCATCTCTCATGACACTTTGTCTTCTTCGTCTGCAGCAGTGGTACCCGACCATGTGCATGCATGAGTACTATCCGAAACTCTTCCTTCTTTTGGACAATGTGGGAATCTTCTGTACTTTATAGGTAACTAATATCTTGTATATTTGCGGTTTGGATCGGCTCCGCTAATGAATTTTGATTTTTCTTATCACATCAAGACAGCTCACACCACTGGCCTGTATGATTCCCAATTGAAAACGAAGAGGAAAATTGTGATCCAGTAGAAGTGAAGGTATCATATTCAGGCATTCTTATCAGATCTCAGCTCCCAACTCTCATGGACTAGTTTTCGTTGAACAACTAGATCTCTTGTAATTCCTTGTCTTGCAACCTTCGCATCTGCATGCCTTTTTCCCTTCCAACCACTCCAACTTCTAATGGGGAAAATATCGAGAGATCACCATTCATTATGAAACCTGCAGAAATGATGAAGCACATATCGAATCAATGCAAGCACATGACTGTCCTTTTGAGATCACATTATTTGGGGTGCAGGGTCATATCAACGTGGCTTAGATTATATTTTATATCTTGTTTTGTTGGAGAGTATCCTATATTCCCTGAGCTCAAAGCAAGTTATAGGCGGATGGCCTATTTCTTAATTAAGGACGTCTTATATAAGCCGGAAATTAGCAGGGAGGAACAAGCTGAAGTACTCACTTTTGAATAGGAAAAAGGGAAAGGGGATTCGGAGAACATGACGTATATTAGGTCGTGTTTTAAGACAATATTATGCTCAGCGAACAAAGAGACAAAAGAGTAGCCAGCCCTGAAGCCGTGATCTGTTGAAGTGATTATCAATCAGTGCTGCCAAGTTCATATTGCTTGTGAATTTCTTCTTATCAGTGCTGCCAAGTTCCTCACTAGATTGTTAATTAAATTGATTATAATGGTAAACAATAAATTAACGGGTTATAAATTGATATTTAAAAATCAGCTTAATACCTATATTAGAGATGTTAGAAGAAATTATGCTCTTTCTGGACTTCAAGATATTGGACGTCTTGCTGTGAAAATGATTGAGACAAAAAATAATACTTTGTTTCTATTAGTTTATCGACTTATTGAGTTGTCATTGGTCTTACCAATTGCGACTGCAACCGTGAAAGAGTATTTTCTGCGATGAAGATCATCAAGCATGATTTGCGTAATAGGATGAGAAATGACTAGATGAATGATAGCATGTTAGTGTACATCGAGTAAGAAGTTTTTAAAACTATTGAGAACGAAGTCATTTTGCAATATTTTCAGAATATTCAAAATCGTAGGATACAATTGTCACATTTCAGTTGCATTACATAGTAAGATACAAGTATTCTAATATTTTTTAATGCTTTTAGTCCTTAATTTTCTACATTGTATCTTTAAGACAATTTTTTTGTATTACGAAAGAAAAAAAAATCTTGTCATTTTGTCTTTAAAGTTCGACGCCCATAGATTTCAATCCTGATTCCGCCACTGGAAGAGGTGGAGATTTAGCCAATCTACTGGACGGCTGGACACCAGAGACAAGACAAATTCGGGGCCGCTGATGGTAACCTAAAAGCGCGAGTATAGCATCGTCCACGAAAATAGACCAAGCTCGACCTTGCTCCCCACCTAGACAAAACACCATAGAGATGGCAGCAACAACATCCCACCGAAGAGAAGAGAAAGGAAAAATATGCACAAGATCTAAATAGGGAAGACCCAACCAGAAGAGGAGACGGGAAAGGGAGGAGAAGCTCCTCCCGTCCCCTCAGAACAAGAGCACACTAAGAGATTCAGAAGCTAAAATGTGAGAAGTTTCTAGAGAGAATGTCTATTGTGACGTAAAGTTATTTGGTAGAACGAATATACTTAATTTCTCTAAGCAACGAGACAGCACTTGATGATATTGGCACTTACTTCGTTCGTTCGTTTTGATGTTTACCAAAAATCTCTCTTTTGTGTTTATTTGATCGGGTGAACGTGACGAACGTGTCTATGATCTGTCACCCGCGCGCGTGCACGTACGCCAGGCCTCGCCACAAAAGGTCCGTCTGAACCAAACAAATTAAAAGAAAATATCTTGGTTGAACTTGCTCAAGTTCAGTATTATAATTGAGCTGTATTTGTTTCCCCTTCAAATTATATATATATTAATCGTCCCTACAATTTTCGAAGAAGGTAATACCATTATATATACTTCAAACAACCCGTTTCTCCCAGAAGAAAATAAAATTATAATGTCTTAATCTCTGCAACAAAACTTTACATATCAATATTAATTCCCTTTCATGATCTTCTGCAACAAAATTTTGACTCGAGGAAGCTGATGAGGTAATCAGATGCATCAGCACCGAAAACAAGTGGGCATACCTTAAGGCTAACTTAAATTAGATTTTAGCCCATCTTTTTTCATCTCCTACTTGTTTAATCTGGATCGAAGTAGCAGCTAACTGTAGCTTAAATAATTAGTTATATACTTGTCCATTTCTATCAGTTTCTAATTTCTTTGTTTTATAAATGCAAGAAAAGTTCAAGAGGAATAAGATCACTTGCAGTACTGCTTAATGATTAATAAAAAAAATTCCAAATTAAATCCCTGTCCACTCCAGGGAAATAGGATTTATGAAGACCAAACTCTCATACGTGATAGGTGTTCACTCGCATCATCTACTATTGCGTTTATCAAACCAAACAGGTAGGAAAAGAAAAGAAGAGAAACTATATATAATTGCTTGCATTTTTCCGGCAGTCTAGCTAGTGGCCAATATTGTTCAATATCTGGAACGTTTTAAACTAAAAACGAATCTTGCTTTTAAACTGGCGATCAAAAGAGACCAAAAGAGATGGTTATGGTGTAGCTGGAAAGTGAAAAGGAACCAACTAGAGTCGATATCGAGGAAGCAGAGTCAACTTTTGCCTTCTCGATTCCTTTTTCGTTCAAACATTGGTGGCATGCATGTTCATGGTCCCCCAGCCCCTTTATGTCCTCTCCGTTTCAATTTAGCTGCAAAACCAAGAGGTCGGACGACTCGCACAATTATGGGCCTCCTTCATTATAATATAATAGGGCTCAACAAGGCTTGTCAGTGACTATGATTGATATACTCGATCGATCGGAACGATTTGAATATATGCATATATACCACCACTTAACGAAGGCAAAGACACATATATTGTCTGAAAATGGCCTACAATATTACGTACCACAAGTTACTGTAGTTTTTACGTACGCAAAAACACAGAATTCAAAACATGGAGATCTACGTTACAAATTGGAGCTAAAATCTGATTGCATATTCCTTTGTTTATCTATTTAATTATAGTTACTCATCCCGGAGTAATAATTTCTAGCTAGGCATTTTTTATGTGGATTTTTTTGCCTCCATGTGATTGTTGAACTATATATATGATCCCTTTTTGCATTAATGTTTTATTCACCTTACCAATTTTGGTACGTGGGACTTTCAAAGTGCCAAAGAGTCACAATATTGTACATTATCGATTAACATATATATAGATTATATGATGACGTGTTATTGCCATTCCTAACTATTTTTGGTGTTGCTCATGATCATGTTCCTCTTAAATCTCTCTTTGATCATATATAGTATATGTCTGCTCTTTATCTTCAAATTTCACTCACTCTTCTTTAATGCTTGATTTAATAATCACTATCCCAAGAACTCATGAGCTAAGTAGTTGAGTGCAAAATATTTAGGTTATGTTTGCGTTGAAAAATTTTTGGTATTAGGTTTAGTGTTGGTATTGGGTTTAGTGAAAAAGTGAAGAGAGAGGTAATTTTTTATAGGAGAGAGAGAGAGATTATATTGTAGTATTTTATTGTGAGTTGGTGAAATATTTTGTGAAATTTTTTGTGCAAACGTACCCTTAGTTCGTCATGTGAAAAAAATATATGTTGTACATTAGAACTATAGTATCACATGCATTGTACAACTTACACATGGCGGCCTGCACCTTCAAATTATTAAAAAAAAATTAGAAATGTATATAAATTAATTATTGGTTAGGGTAGACTAAAGTTAAGAGTGAATAAAAAATATGAATTATATGTCATTGGTGAGCCATAAAATACCAAGCCTTATCAGACCTGATCACCCCTGGTCTGGCCTGTTGCCAGCATATTTGCCTAGTCCCTCCATCCCCTATTGGGAGTCCTAGAGGTTTTAGACTCCTAACCGAGCACCTACATGTCAAAGAAGCATAAATATCACATATATCTTTTTCTCATAATAGGACTCCATGACTCAGTTAAAGAGTTAGACTTCCGATAAAAGTATTACTCTCAAACTTATATAAAAGGTAAGATATTACATTCTATTACGATCATGTTTAATTCTATTCTCTAAGCACTAAACATCTTCCTAAGACCTAACTTGATCGTTGAAGACTTGATCTGAGGCCACCCCCTCAGTGATTTTTGCAGGATTGATCGGCTCCCATTTGTGGTCTTTTTTGACATCATCAGTTGGCGCCGTTTGTGGAAAATTTCTCCAAAAAATCCATCTCCTAGACGATCTGACATTGTTTGTTCAACGATGACTTCCACGCCAGATGCTCAGAATGGTGCTGTGCAATCAAGAGTTGTCATCGGTACACCTCTCGTGGATGACACCTTGTTGGTCTCTATGACCAAGAACATAGAGAGTTGTGTTCGTTGGCTCGAGGGGCCACCCCCACCTCTGTCTCCACCAACATCTCCTCCCAAATCTCGAGCTTCCATCCATCTTCATGAAGGGTCAAACGAGACTCGCCCGAATTCTCGACCCACTGCTCGGTCCTCTCTCCGGCTAACCCGTTCTGAAGGCCAGTATGATACTCTTCGTGACCAGATGATGGCTCAAGCTGAGCAGATCCAGCTGTTGGAACAAAAATGGCAACCGTGGAATCATCAAAGGCCGGTGGTATTTAGGGCTGAAAACCGGAAATGCGGTCCGGTTTTCGGACCGCAATCCGGTCCGGACCGCATTTCCGGGTCCTCTATATTAAAGGACCGGACCGGACCACTTATAAGTGGTCCGGTCCGGTTTTATGAAATGCGGTCCGGTCTGGACCACTTTTTTAAGTGGTCCAGACCGGATTTAATTTTTTTTTAAAAAAAATTAAAAATTTCGAACTGAGGTGTAACTGCGCAGTGCCTAGGGACGAGCCTCCTCTCTAAATGCGTGCTGCGCAGTGGCAGTGCCTGCGCAGTAGCAGTAGTCGCCTACTCTGGGACCAGCCTATCTCTTCCATCAAATGAGATTTTAATTAATTAGCATATATGTTCGACTGAGGTGTAACAGAGGAATTGAAAGGCTAACTAGCTAGTAGGGGAAACTTAATAAAAAGATATCAATCGGCCCTTAGATTTTTCTTATTCCCAAGAGCCAGATTTTTCTACATGCATGTATTCCTCCAATCAAATCTAAAAGGCTGACATCATTTTTTGGAACAAATCTTCAAACAAATAAGCTAACCTATCCGGTTAGGTGGGGCGGTCTGACCCAAGATCTAGCAGCTACGTGGAATTTGAGTTTAAAAACAAGGTGGGTTCGGATGTTATCAATTTTATTCTACAATCGATCGAGAAGAGATGATCCATGCTCTAACTAGATCTGACCATTAATCTATATATGACGGCGAACACTCTAGCAAGTTGGGAACCTCACGCATAGCTTTGAGAAAATGAATGCATTAGTCTTATAATATAAAATTTAGAGGGAATAATTAGGCCAAAACAAGAACAAGATGACCGGAGAATAAATAAATTAAATTGGAATCTGACTTATTTGTCCTAACAACAGTACTATTCCAGTCGTTATTTGTCTCATTTAAATCTAGAGTTTACTTACGGAAAAGATAATCAAAGATTAAAGTCTTGGGTCGTATTTGGCAGGAACACTTTGATTAAGATATGCACTTGGGTTCAGAGTTTGCAGGTGACGATCGACCAAGACTACTGGTGATCTAGACAGTTCATTTTAGTTTTGAACAGTGCACAGTGTTCATTAACACTATTCATTAAGACTGTTCATTTTGCATTGCGCAGAGTGCACTGCGCAGTGCACTCTGCGCAGTGCACGCATTGCTTTTTTTTTAATAATTAAAAAAGATAAAAAAATTATGAAATGCGGTCCGGTCCGGTCCGGACCGCATTTCATAATTTTTTGACCCGGACCGGACCGCATAAATGCTGTCCTTCAATCCGGTCCGAACCGGACCGCATTTTAAAATTTAAGACCGGACCGGACCGCAAATTCGGTCCGATTTTTCGGTCCGGTCCGGTCTGCGGTCCGGTTTTGTTCAGCCCTAGTGGTATTACCACCCTGTCACAACTCGGAAGTTCCCCGTTTGCCCCGAAAGTGCTCACCTACCCGTTACCTCAGCGATTCCAACCACCAGTTATTGACCACTTTGACGGCTCGAGAGACCCTTGCAATCATATTGAGATATTTCGTATCCACATGTATGTACAGTCTTATGCCGACCTAGTCCACTGTAGCATGTTCTCCTTCACATTAAAGGGACCAGCACAGTGGTGGTTCTCTAGTTTGCATTCCGGATCCATAGACGATTTCGACACCCTTAGCACGATGTTTGTGAGCCATTATGTCTCAAATAGAAGGGTGAAGTGACCATCTGCCTACCTCTTCAGTATTAAGCAAGCGCCCAAAGAAAGTTTACGTGCCTACTTAGTCCGGTTCAACAGTAAAGCTGTCACCATCTTGAGCGCCACCGACGAGACCAAACTTATGGCCATGGCCACCGGCCTAGAGCCTAACGACTTCCTAAAATACTGCTTCAAGAAAAATTCGACCAATTTCAAGGACATCATAAGGAAGGCTCAAGAGCACATGGACTGTGAGAACATGTTCTCTGCTCGGGTTGGTCACTCTCTGCCCAAGCAGCCCAGGCCTGATAAGCGCGATCGGGAGCGTGACCGTTCACGTTCCAGGGAGCAACAACGACGATCGACCAAGGATCCTCCTAGGTTCGATCCTTAGCCAAAACGAGAGAACAGGGCAGCGCCTATGTTCACTTCCCTCAACGCAACCCCCAGAGAAATACTCATGCAGATCAAGCATGACCCGAACGTGAAATGACCTCAAAAAATCTATGAACATCTAGAACGGAGAGATCGTGAAAAATACTGCGAATTTCACGAAGATCATGGTCACACTATCAATGATTGTTGGGAGTTAAAAAAGAAAATAAAATATTTGCTACAAGAGGGCAAACTCCATCAATTAATCTAGAGCACGGTGCTCGACCCATAGGCCATGAACGGATTTCACGAGGGGAGTGTCAGCTAGTGGTTAATAGCCCAGCGGATCAGAGCAATCTACCTCCCCTGCCTCCTCAGGGTTTGGTAGAAACAATAATGGATGGGCCCAACGTTGCGGGCCCAAGCAAAAGAGCACAAAATAGCTACATGCGCAAAGCTCAGCACCAGTATATGTTCCTTACCGAGCAGCCTTGGAAGAAACCCCAAACAGAAGATGCACCTATCACCTTTACCGAGGCTGATGCTATGGGGGTGATACAGTCGCACAATGACGCCATCGTCATTGAGGTCTTGATTGCTAACTTTGTCATCAAATGAGTCCTGATGGACGATGGTAGTTCCGTTGATATCTTATCCAACGCTTATGCACAGACATTTGGGATTGGAGGATTCCCCGTTATTGTCGTCCCCTACAGAGTTGTTCGATTTTGATGGCCACAAAGTTAACCTAATGGGGTCGGTAAAGCTCCCCCTCGCAATGAGAAATCATTTCACATCAGTTACAACATTGGTTAACTTCTTGGTGGTGAACGCGCCCTCATCCTACAATGCCATCATTGACAATACCAGCCTAGTCGCCCTCCATGCCATCTCCTATGTTTACCACCTCATGATAAAGTTCTCCACCTCTCAGGGAATGAATGTGGTCAAAGGAGACCAGAAGGTTACTCCGGGTTGTTATTACTCGGCAATGAAAGGCGACGGCGGACCTGACTCCTACCAAATGGTCAGCCATACCGATAGTGTGGTCGCTGATGTTTAACCTTTAGCACAGGTCGGGAAAGGCAGGGCCTGAGAAGCGGTAAACATGAGGAATCACAATTATCAGCCATCCCTGGACGCTGCTCAAATACTACCTGTAAAAAATGCCGGACATGCATCACATATCTTATTCGTTATAATTGACATTACTATTTCTAGTTTTATTTGATATATAGACAATTTTTTTTTCTTTGACTAGCTTGATGAAGTGTTACAATATGAACGCCTCTGACTACTCTGTTCGGGACTAGATCTCAGCAGCGGCCGAACTCTTCTGACTGCCCTGCTAGGGACTATATCTCAGCGGCGGTCGAACTCTTCCAAGTACCCTAAGCAATTTTAATTCAATTAGCCCGATAATGGTTAAACCTCCTCCCTGCTCAGTTTGTCATGGTTGAAGAGGGGGACTACTGATGAGCCATAAAATACCAGGCCTTATCAGACCTGACCACCCCTGGTCTGGCTCGTTGCCAGCATATTCGTCTGGTCACTCCATCCCCTGTTAGGTGTCCTAGAGGTTTTAGACTCCTATCCGAGTACCTACATGATCGAAGAAAGATAAAAATCCAATATATTTGGGAGACCACTTTCTCTCCTAATAGGACTTTATGACTCAGTTAAAAAGTTAGACTTCCAATAGAAGTATGACTCTCAAACTCATATAAAACAAAAGGTGTTACGTTCTATTACGATCGTGCTTAATTTTATTCTCTAAGCACTAAACATCTTCTTAAGATTTAACTTGGCTTTCGGAGACTTGATCCGAGGCCACCTCTCGATGATTTTTGCATGATTGATTGGCCCACGTTTGTGGTGATTCTTGAAATCATCAGTCATAATTTTAAGTCTAGAATATTTGGATATATAGAGGATATACATTGAAAAATTTTGGTGCTTAATTGAGTTTACTATACGATGAATTAATTAGTTGCTTATTTGAAGGAGATAATATTGCACAAGGTGTGCCATGGTTTGAATGTAATTGTAATTTATTCTAGATAAATCTTTTCATCTTTTATTCCCACTAATTATTTAAAGACTAAAAAGACATACGAAAAATTCACAAAAAATTTTCGTTCTATTTATGGCTGAATTAATGGACTTGATTTTGGTTAAAATACATATCATGAAGGCACATTTAAAATATATCATTTTATATTTGTGTATAAAATAATATACCTTGAATGGCATACGCAAATATTGTTATGTTTATTATATCGTGCGTCTTTGTTCCCACTTGTTGAAGATCAGTTCATACCTCATTCAATTGCACGTCTATCGATCAATAGATTAATTATAAAACTAATACTTAAAGCAAAGTATATTTGACATATATATCCTTACCATATCTTTCGCCCCTAATTTGAATTTGAGAGAAATATATAAAAACTACGTACATGAATTCTATACAAGTTCTTAATAAAGCTAGTAATTCAAGTATCCATGATTTGTTGTTGCGTTTCTAATCTGATCAGTGCGTTTACCACCTAGTTAGACTAAGTCTGTCGGTACAAAAAAGTTAGATGCAACAAATTTTTCTTGTCAAAAAAAAAAAGAAACGAAACGACAGCATGACATATATTAGATAGATTCAAGGAAGTACATATATTGTTCTTTAAAAATTCATGACATATTAGTCCACAATTGAATAGGGTATAGTGGGAAAAGAGGCCCCAAAACAAACATATATATATAGATGCTTACCCGCAAAAACAAAAGCATATGATATACGTTCTTTATATTACCAACCCGAACACGGTTAAGAAATACGACTTTGGACTTCTTGTTGTACCAAATAAATATAGAGAAATACAACAAACTTTGGACTGCTTGTTGTACCAAATAAATATCAGAGACAAAGTTAGGATTAAGATTAATTAAACGGGTCAGTTTCATTAAAAAAAACACATTTTAAACCTCAGAAAAATATCTTCTTCTTTTTTTTTTCGGGAGGCCATGGCCCTCTAGTCGTTCCGTCTTCCCTCAAGTATGGATTCTGCTCTCAGACAGACGTACGTTCTCTGGTACAGCTCGAGAGGGTCATTGCAAAGTGCAGGGTACCCTTCGGCCGTAATACGGATTGTCGATCGTCAACATCACAAACATATATAAGTCCATCTCCGGAGGACGGAGCCACGTGCAGGGTCCCACCAGCAATGTCGTTTTACCTGTACTTATAAAATCCAGCCCTGTCGTTTTACTTAGCTCAAATCGCGATGAAGGGACCGACGGTGGGCTAGCTAGCTGTTGTTCACATCAAAGCTGGATGATGATATTAGGGCACATGTGTGAGGCCGTGAGGGGTACGTACGCCCTTAACGATTTTTGGTATATAGATTCAGTTTCGTCTAAGATGATATATGGAGCTTTACACAATCTAGGTCTGTGTTCTGTGAATTGATGATCATAGTCGTTAATCACGCGTTGGTTTGGCCCAACAGTTAGAAATCATATTCATGGTTGGCCAAACTGTATTTGGCAAAGATTGAAGGACAAGAAGACAATAATGGGACAAAACCACGCGAGCAGATAATGGCAGAAACAATGATATTTCTCTATAAGAAGATCCTATTTGTTTTGTGGTCTCGAGGGTCTCAATCGGTCTCTTTCCGTTTCTGTTCTTTTCCTTCTTTATAATGGAATAGCGTGTGAAAGAACTTGATCATTTCTTTATGTTAATGGTGGCTTCAACTATATTTTATGCAATACTTCAGAGTGAAGAAAGAGACATAGTCTTTACACTTCACCTGCACAAGTTTTTATACAGTTGTTAAAGAGTAACATCACTTTGTACCTTCTAACTATCAATACAATTTCAAATATGGATCCAAACTACCACATTTGACACATTAAACTCAATAACTATCAAATTTCATAAATTTACACCCATAAAAAAGATCCAACTATCAAACTCGTGCCACAGTGTTGTGAATGAGCCACGTGACATGATTTTGACCCTCAAATCTTATTTTAGAGCGCAATTTGATTAATTATAGAAGTTAGAGGGTTCAATGTGTCAAGATTGATAGTTTAGAGCTATATTTGAAATTAAATTGATAGTTAGAGGGTTCAAAGTGACTTTTTACTATTATTAAATTGAAAATGGGAGATCTTCTCTAAAAAGATTGACTTATTTAGGAAAACATATTTGCAGCTATAATTGTTATATTTTTTTGCTATTTTCACCACTAACTATGATAAGTTTACTGTTAATTTTAAAGAATATATTTTTATGTAAGGTGTAAATTTTTCTATTTTGATCACCACTAACTTAGGGTGGGTTTGTGTTGTAAAATTTTTGTGTTGTTAAAATTTTAGGTATTGGGTTTAGTGAAAAAGTGAAGAGGGAGATAATTTTTTATATTTTTTGTAGTGAAAAGTTATGATTTGATGGGAGAGAGAGATTATATTGTAGCATTTTATTGTGAGAGGGTGTAAAATTTTGTAAATTTTTACATGGCAAACGGACCAGATAAGTTTACTGTTAATTTTAAAGATTAGATTTTTATGTAAGGTGCAAATTAAAAATTTATTGGTAGTTTGTAGAGAATTTGTTTAGTGGTTTGAATCAAAATATTTGTTAATGAAAACTTGCAGAGCATGTGTTTCTAAAGATTTTCTTTCAGGCAGAGGTGGATGCAGGGGGTGCGGCCCTGGGCGGCCGCCACCCATTGCATCCCCAAAAAAAAAATGGTTTAGTTTTTTTTTAAAAAATTCGTAAGTTGGCCTGGGCCTATGGGGGCTCGACCCCTATTGGCCCAGGCCAACCATCCACATATTCTGTTAAGGCTATTTCATATATAGTTTCAATCTTTAGACTTTGCTCTCTGACTACGACTCTCTTGACGCCTAAGGATATTACATATATACTTTCGGTTGCGCAGTGCATGTTGAGATGTGGACTTTGGAGACTTATGTGAGGTCCCCTTATCGTGTTGTCAAGAAAATTCGCATCATATTGTGGGCTGGGCTGGGCTGGGCTGACAGAAAAAAACAAGCTAAAGTCAAGTTATGTCGGGATTGCTTAATCCAAAAAAAAATGTTATGTCGGGAGGCAAAATATGGTTGTGAAAAAAACCCAGGTTTAAAGCTTTATAATTGGAACATGCTCGAAATTTAAAGGTTGTTTGACTGATTGCACATAATCTATATAGCCACATCTAGAAGGAAAGCATTGAACTTCAACTAAATGCGTCTCCGCCACTCGTACAAAAGTATTCCTTCTCATAAGACTGCTAATCTTAACACAAAAGCCCTTTATCTAATTAGTTGATTTGATAGAAGAAAAAAGGCAAATAACTGAGCTATTAAGATACTCTATATTTCTTTACTCAAATTGCACCGTACAATTTAGAGTGAGATAGACATAATAAAAATTGAATGACAGAAAATTCATATTGCCTTAAGTTTAATACGAGCATTATTAATTGATGGGCCATAAAATACCAGACCCCTATCAGACTTGACCACCTCTGGTCTGGCCCATCGCTGGACCCATAGATCGTAGTATGTCTCCCTATCTCTCTACAATTTAGTTAGAGGAATTCATTTATTTAGTATGCTAAAAATGCTTTAGGATTTGAAATTTTGTGATTTGTGAAATTGTTGGAGAATGAGATTGAATTGGTTTGTGAATTGGAGGATGAGATTAAATTGGTTTGGATATTTGTGGTTTATGAATTGGAGGATGAGATTGAATTGGTTTGGATATTTGTGGATTGAATTAGTTTGTATATTTGTGGTTTGTGAATATGGATATATGTGATTTGTGAAACTGTTTATTTGAATTGGATTTAATGTAATTAGATTTGAATTAGAGATTTTGAGCAAAAAATTTTTAAAACTATTGAGAACGAAGTCATTTTGCAACATTTTCAGAAGATGCAAAAACGTACGATGCAATTGTCAACTCTTAGTAGCAGTACATAGTATAGTACATGTATTCTAATATTTTTAATGATTTTAGTCTTTAATTTTTTATATTGTAATTCTAAGACAACTTTTTACACTACGAAGGAATTTTTTTTTGTCATTTCGACCTCCATGAATTTTGATCCTGGATCCGCCGCTGCTTTCAGGGGCATAACATGGAAATTTTGTCAATTTCTTTTTTTTGTGCACCGATTATCCTGCCTATGTAGTGTTCGTCGGAACAAAGGGTTGCGAAGAAAGACAGCCACATCAAAGGGGCGGCTTTCCGGGTCTCCCGTTCTTTTAAGGGCACCAAATATTAATTATGCAGGCTTTGCACATGCTAAGAATTAACTGCAGGCTGCACCGATGTAATCATGGAGAGGATTTGACTGAGACAACTATTGTTTAGCATAAGTGCCCCCTTTAGCAGCCAAGATAGACATTGCAGGATCTTTGTGTCGAGTCGTTGACCACCATCTTAGTTGGATTGGATGGACTTTAAGGCACGCTACTGAAAGAGTACTGATCAAACTTGCTCTCGATCATGACTATATACGTTGTTTATACCAAAATCTTATCGAAACTATCTTGACTCTTGGAGGAAACTAGTACTTCTCGTAGCATAAGGAATTCAACGAAAGGAATCCCAACAGTTCAAAGGTAAATCTGAAATAACCTACAGAAGGAAGCCAAATCTGATGTAGCTTTAGTAGGTCATTCTGCAGAAGGCTAACAGCCTAACAGGGGACGCAGTGGCTTTTCTTTGTTTCTCTTTTCGTTCTGGATTTGGGATAATGGATTTCACAACATGCGCGTCAGAATTGCTATGGGTCGCAATCAACAAAATCACTCTATTTATTGGTTATGGGTCACAGAAGAAGTATGGCATACTGCATACATGCACATGACTATTTAATAATAATATGCTTCCAGAGACTTTCATACCCTGGCGCGCGTCTATGATCACGGAGGGAAAAAGAAAAAGAGGAACAAGAAAACATATATGTATATATTGTCGCATTCCCAGACGGCTTAAGAGGTCATAATGTCTGCTATGCTGCTGTCGCATCAACTATCAAGCCCATTGGCTTCTACCCATCCAACTAAGGTTAGAAAAGTGCACTAGAATTGCTGTAAATGGGCCAGTCCCCCGTCATGACTAATCTTAAATAAATGGATGTAGTTGTCCCGATTGTTCCGTCATTTGCTTTCCGAGAGTGCTAATAATGTAGGAAGGACATGATAAAGCAGCAAATAAATAATGAATGGCAGGACCTTCTCCCGCGGCCTCCTCAATCAAGCCCAGACGTCAGGCTCTGTGTTGCGATCCTCTTATATGTGTGACCCACCGTATTCATACATCTAAACAGTACAGTGCCTCTTCAAGAAAATTCAGTTCGTATCTTGCGTTTCGTGTTTTCTTTGTCAGAAACACGTAGAACATAAACATTGGACACTGATCATGCCGACATGTCACTTTCAGGATAGCGTGTTTGTTCAATACTAAAAACAACCTCTGTTTGAGAAGGAAGAATTGCCTTTGAAAGGCTTGAATAAAAATCCTTTATTCAACATCATATTCAGGACTCGTGCAATTGTTTTTAATCCTTAAACAGCCAATGAAGTAAACCTCTGAGGTGATGAACATCTGAAATTACTAGGGGTTAGTGCTACAAAGCTCCCACAAAAGGAAAAGGACGATCGAGGTTTCTACTCGTCTGTTATTTGCTTGTCAATTAATTCTTAGTTCACGGTAAGATATATGTGACTCTATTAGAGTGCCTCTGTTTTCACTACGTATTCATTATTGTGAAGCCAAGTGCCAATTCAATTTGAATAACATCTACCGATTTTTTTTTTACAGAGTATATAATATGCCGTACCAGGATATCTGGTTCGGTGGTTCCCTAGGAATCTCGTATGCCAAGGAACCGAAAAAGAAGAAACCTCGTATACGAGGTCGAGGATGAAACTGAGGTGGGTTGGGGCTCCATGGCACCAACACCGCCCCGATGATGTCTAGAAAATGACATTTTCCATTGAATGTTGCTTCTGATTAAGCTCTTAGTTATTGCTGTTAAAAGGTATTTTAGTTGAGCAGTCTTCTTGTCAGCAAGGCTGTAGCCCAGTTGATACTATTTATTATTTGCTAGCTTTAAAGTCAAGTGTTCGAATGGACATAAATTCAAATTGTTTGCTAAAGTATAGTTTAATTTTGAATCTAATGGACGGATTTGAGATTCTCTATGGTTTAGTTTTGTTGGTAGTGTAATGATCCGTTAAACAGTAGCGTTAGACAATAACTATTACTCAATTAGGGTATTCTGTACCGAAAATGCTCCTTGTGTCACGATAAAAAATGATTACTAACCCGGTTGCCTCATCTCCTTTTTGTTTCTTGAAACCCTACCCGTAGCACTAAACTCAAAAAGGATTTACTGCATAATCTGATCCGTAATACTTTAACGAGAAATAGACGTACACGCCATACCTAATACCCATTTGCAGTAAGTCGAACTAAATAATTAAAGTAATTAAAGTATAGTGTATGAAATCTGATTTACACTAATGTGTTAGCTGTAAGGTGAAAAAAATACCATATATAAAAAAAAGGGATCCTAAAGAGACAAAAGGAGCCGGACTTTTTGGGTCCTTTTCTTGTACCCACGTGGCCACGTTTTGCATACAAGAGTCTACTACCCTCTCTCTTATATAACTACCCACCCCTTTTCCTACACAAAACCATCCCCAGCGCTACAATAACCAGAAACCACAAGCACCACCACCACTACCTCGTCAGCAAAGAATTCTTTAAAGATAACATCACTAGCTCTTGCATGGCCGTGAGCTTGTTGGCGCATGTGGTATCTGACCTCTGTCTCGGCAAGCCTCCCCTGAGGTCCTTACCCATCTCTGCCACCGTCGCTGACGCCTTGGCGGCTTTGAAAACCTCCGACGACAACTTCATCAGCGTATGGGACTGCGCCGACCACTCTACCAAGATCCGCTCAGGTGAAGACGTCGGCGACGAGTGCCGTTGCGTTGGCAAGGTGTGCATGGTGGATGTCATATGCTATCTTTGCAAGGATGAGAACCTGTTGTCTCCTGCTACTGCTCTAAAGGCGCCGGTCTCTGCAATCTTGCCTAAAATTCCTGGACTTGTCAGGCATCTTGAACCTTCTTCGAGGTACTGAAATGGAAACTGTTATTTTTATATTTTTGTCTGTACATATTATAAGGTTTCCAATTTACATGCATCAATTTTTTTCTACCTGCATCTGAAAAATGGTCGCTTGAGTAGCCTTGCACGGTGGCATCTTGATTTTCATTGAATTTCAGTTTTAATATCTCTACGGGAGTTTTAAATGCTTGCTTGAGATGCCATGAGTTGTGTTTGCTTCACTGGTTTGCTTGAAGTTAAGGTGCTGATCCGTCAACACTATTAATGCGGTTACTCTTATACCTTCCAGATTTTGATTGATCATCCAAAAATTATTTGGTGGTCTTGCAATTTACACCTGGTAATTTCAACAGCAGTTCATGTCGACTCATTTTATTCAATTTTTTTACAACCATTTGTTCAAAATTAAGTACCTCCCCTGTTTCAAGAAAGTATGCATAACATGAATCTAAGGTTTTTTTGTTGTTGTGTTTTTTCAGCTTGTTGGAAGCTATCGATCTCATCCTTCAAGGGACCCAAAACCTAGTCATACCCATTCAAACCAAACTAAGCAGCTATTTAAGAAGAAAACAGCTCCAGCCCTCAACAACCGGCCCTGCTACCTTCCACAACGGCCGCGAGTTCTGCTGGCTTACGCAAGAGGACGTGATCCGGTTCCTGCTCAACTCCATCGGCCTCTTCTCCCCCATTCCCGCGTTCTCAATTGATACTCTTGGCATTATCACCGATGAAATCTTGGCAATCGATTATTACTCCCCTGCCTCTACGGCACTTGGTGCTATATCCCGCTCTCTTGCGGAGCAAAAATCCGTGGCAGTAGTTGACAGCGACGGAGGTTTGATCGGCGAGATCTCACCCTTTACCCTCGCCTGCTGCGACGAAACGGTCGCAGCAGCCATCACCACCCTATCCTCCGGGGACCTTATGGCCTACATTGATTGTGGAGGGCCACCAGAGGACCTAGTCAGGGTGGTAAAGTCGAGGTTGAAGGAAAAGAACCTGGAAGGCATGTTGGAACACTTCAACGTTTTACCACCTTCAGGAACGTCATCCTCATCTTCATTTTCATCTTCATCAGACGAGGAGTTTTCTATATCTCCTCCAAGGCCAGGAAGGTATAGTAGGTCAATGAGTTACTCGGCTAGGATGGTGAGGAGGGCAGAGGCAATAGTTTGTCACCCAACGAGCTCGTTGGTGGCGGTCATGATCCAGGCAATTGCTCACCGTGTGAACTATGTGTGGGTCATGGAGGATGATTGTTGCCTGGTTGGAATTGTCACATTCTGTAACATGCTAAAAGTTTTCCGGGAACACCTATGAACTATGGGATAGGGAGGTTGATTAGGAGCACAACTCAACTTGAGTAAAGTTTTGGGTTATCATCATGGTTGGCCAAGATAATGGTAGGGAAAAAGGTCTGAGAAAAAGTGCTGTGAATAGGAGCCTCTTGTGTTTTTAGTATTGGGTTCTGGTGTGGGGTCTGATTTTGCATGATTCGTGTGTCCCTTTTCACCATTCTTTTACCTTTTACATTTGCTTTTTGTTGGGGTTTTTCTTGTAAGAAAAAAAAACTAGGCACGGGCAGAATCGATGATCTGTTCGTAGTGTTGTCTCCTTGTTTCTACTCGAAGGTATTTGCTTTATTTAGCTTCATGATTCTGTTTGGATTGCCTAGGAATAAAAAGTATATGCTTAATGACTGTGAATATTGATTTGGGTCAATAAATAAATCAAGGAGAGTTTTGGGATACACGATTCGAGTCCACAGTAATGTCAAGAACTCTCCTATTGAATTCCTATTCTACCTAGCAGACTTTATGGTAGTTGTTCAACACTTCAACTCTTCATGATGACAGATCATGAGTGGACCGCATCCTACTTTATTCATGCAGTAATATATGTAGATTAAAAGTTTACGCCAGCAGAGCTATCCTGCTGGTTGTAGGGTAAATTTTCTAAGATGATGCACAGAGAATCTAGCACAATAAGTCTAGGGTTATCTAACAATAGAAACATAAACTCAAAATCGTGACTCATACTCGAGCTTGGTACGTCGAATTTACGGAAGATAACCTCTCAACCATTAGTCTAGCGCCGGCTCAAGTATCCGACGTTAACCAACAGCTTTGCCCATTCTAGTAGGGTAGAGCGTAAATTCAGGATGCACAACCCATTAGACTAGGAGGACCCTCCCAACACTAGCGCGGACTCGAGTATCCTACTTTAATCAAATGGTTTGGCAGTTCTAATGGTGCCAGAGCATAAATTCAGGATGTAGGACATGTGCGTTTAATGCGAATGTCAACTGGAAAGCCTGGAATTGAGGTGGGAAAGCGGCGGGCATTTCCACATTAGCGTTATAGTAAAGGCAGCCTCAACTGCTTAGAAAAAAAAAAAAGGCAACCTCAACCTCTACACCTAATCTTATCCAAATGCTCGGCTGTTATATTAACATGTTACTTGGGAAAAGCACATGTACAGCACATTTTCTCGTGCTTCGAGGACCATAGCTAATAAAAACAACGTAAATATAAAGCGATAGCGGATTTTCTGTCATTGAGACCAAAACATCATAGGTATGATTTTATTCCTCAAGAGAGTTGACCTTCTGGTAACAAGATTTCAATGGGTTCTACCACATTTTCCCATATGCCACTGATCTCTACGACAACCTTCCAATTATATCTATAGAACGAGGCTGTCGGTCCATTTCGCCGTAGCGCTTTCTTACGCAGTCCGTTCAAGAGTCTGTGGGTACTCTGCTGTCTTAGATCTGAACTCAACGGGAGAAGAGCTTGAGACTATCTCAGAATGCTCAGAGATTGGAGCCTCAGATCTGGGCCTTCAGGATGAAACAGAATAGGGCAGATAGGGATGATGGGCTTTTGTTGGAGGGTAGGTAGTTAGATATTTGGGCTTCCATTGGACATGAAGGTGTTGGTTGGTTTGCTGGAGGGTGGGGGATAATCCAACTGGTTGCCCACTTCTGAAGTAGGAATGATGATTTGATGAGCCTCCATTAGCGCTTGACAATTGGTTATTAGCACAATATAATCTCTTAGAAAAAAGATTTAAGGTTTTATTCTCTATTATTTCTTACATTTTGATTTAGGTTTTGAGTCCACCCAAATAGGTTTTCCAATTCCTTGTTTTTAAATCTATTAATATTTGAAAATTAGATTTATTTATCACTAGGATTTTCTATTACTTCTAACAGGTTGGCAAGCCGAAAAAGGGAAGAAAACAAAAAAAGAATTTGTTTATGTTTGACTAACATTCATCCTGCCTAGAAAAAAAAAGGGATAACCTGAGATGTTCTTAGCTGTTACAACATAATATTTCTTTCCTTATTAATTCCGAAAAACATTGGAAAAAACAATCTAAGATATAAATCATTTTCGATTGTCATACTATTTCCCAGGAAAATGCATTGTTTCCAACCCTCTGTAGAAACATTTTCGAAAACTTTAAGCTGTTGGAAAATGTATATATATAATTAGCTTGTCGATAAATTATGGGTGTATAAGGTTTTATTAATAACACGCAAATTACAAAAATAAATCTTTTACTCTCCTGTTTAATTGTTTATTTATATATGGAAAAGGTAGAAATATAATATAATACATTAATATATCTGAAATACCATACTAAAATTCATGCTAATCCTTCTATGGTGAAATAAAGAATTCATAAAAATGCACAACAGGTTCCCTTCCAAGCCTGGTAGACAGAAACTCAATTTGGACACTTCCTTCTGTACCACTCCCAGTGAGAAAGGTTAAGGTCCTAAAAGAGAGTTGAGATGTTTCCAACACATCAATGAATAGAGAGAAATAAAATACATTTCAGCCCTCCATTCTATTCATCAGTGTGTTGGCAACACATCAGCCCTCATTAGGACCTCTTAGGACCTTAACATTAGGACTCTAACACTTCTCCTAGTTGCATGCGTCCACAACTCTAAAATGTTATATTATATTTTATTTTTGTTGTGTATTAAAAAAGCAAAAAAGAAATAAATTCGTTCCTGAATTTATTTATTTTTGTCCAGAAATGTTCTTAGACCTTAACTGGAGGTGCTTATATTGCCTCTAAAGAAAGAGCCCTCCATATGGAGCCCCACAGTTTTGCAGAGAAGCCCCTCTCTGGCTCTATCTTTTTCTTCGTTCTCCAATTTTTCGTTGCTCTCTCATATAAATGCCCAACCCAATATCCCATTACTGCCCAAAGTCAACCCCCACCACCACCATCTCTAAGCACCTCCGCGTTGCCGTCACTCTTGCTTAGCCAAGACTTATCTACCGATAATATCGGAAGGTATTGCATGGCAGCACAGGCGGATGCAGGGGTGCGGCCCTGGGCAGCCGCCACCCATTGCATCTCCAATTTTTTTTTTTCATTTAGTTGTTTTTATTTATTTTATTTTTTATTCATAAGTTGGCCTTGGTCTTTAGGGGCCCGACCCCATTGGTAGTATAATTTTTAATTAATTTGATTGTAATGTCAATTGAATACAATGCAATTAGATTGTAATTTGAATTGAATTAATTAGATTGAAATTTGGATTTTTGAGAATCAAAATGTTTTATGTTTCGGTTTGGTACTATAGTTTAATTTATATTCGGTTGCGATCCAATTGATTGATTGTCTTCACTTTGTTTTATTTTGTTTAGATAATGAACAAGTTTGTGATAAGAAAATCACGCAGTGTACTACAATAAATGCTCAGAAGAAGAAACTAATAAATTACCATGGATAATATCTTAGGGTTATATAGGTTTCTACCTTCTAATTTTTTAATTTTTTTAGAGAACAAATAGAAAACTCACTCATATTTTTAGGTCCCGAATTAATTATTTAGCTGGTTTTTGTTTTGTTTAGGTTTTTCATGCCCTTGAATTTCCGTGGAATTCCTACTGCTCAAACTATCATTTTCTTATATATATATATATAAGATGCAAATTATTAGGATTCAATTGTCACATTCAGTCTCAGCAAATAGTACGTACATGTATTTTAAAATTTTTAATGTTTTTAAATTCTTAATTTTCGATATTTTAATTATAGGACACTTTTTACATTACAAGGGAAAAAATGTTTTTTTGTCATTTCGCCTTATGTGTTCGCCCCTTTCGAATTGGATCCTAGATCGGCCATGCAGCATTACAGTGAGCTTGTTGGCAAATGTGGTATCCGACCTCTGTCTCGGCAAGCCAGCCCTCAAGTCCTTACCCATCTCCGCCACCGTCTCTGATGCCTTGGAGGCGTTGAAGAATTCCGATGGGACTGCGTCGAACGCTCGGCTAAGAATGGATTTGGTTTCGGCGCCGTTGGCGACGAGTCACGTCGTTGCGTTGGCAAGGTGTGCATGGTGGATGTAATCTGTTATCTTTGAAAGAACGAGAACTCCTTGTCTCCTGATGCTCTCAAGGCACCTATTTCTGCAATCTTACCAAAGATTCCTGGACTCGTAAGGCATCTGGAACCATCTTCGAGGTACTGATACACGCCTAATCTTACGTATTTTGACCAACACCTAACATGCTCTATTTATATCTCTTCAACAAAAGTACTGTTACCTTGGTTTTTGTAAACTTTGCAAATGATAGAAACAGAGGATATCAAACAGAGAGAGATTGAGAGAAAGAGAATTGATTAAATTCGTGTATATTGGAAGTTCTTTCATTCTGTACAGAGTACAAGCTATATATAGCCAAAAGTCTTCATAACAGAATAACTCAAACTGCTATAACCACTCTAACAATACTGCCAGCTCAGATTACAAATTAGTTAACATAGTTAACAGAGCAAAAATAACTCAAGACTCCCCCTCAAGATGAACAAAAAATATTGTGTAAATTCATCTTGGACATAAGAAAACTAAACTGATCCGAGCCTAAAGACTTGGTGAACATATCAGCCAACTGATGTTTAGAACGCACATGAAGAGTTCGAATTAAACCAGCAAGAATTTTGTCTCGAATAAGATGACAATCTAATTCTATGTGCTTGGTGCGTTCATGAAACACGGGGTTAGCGGCAATGTGCATAGCAGCTTGATTATCACAGAAAAGGAGAGCCGGTTGTGGATGAGGAATCTGAAAATCAGCAAGAAGAAACTTAAGCCACGTTAACTCACAACTCGTGGAGGCCATAGCCCTATATTTAGCCTCAGCTGATGATCTAGAGACAATAGTTTGTTTCTTAGACTTCCATGAAACCAATGAGTCCCCTAGAAAAACACAAAATCCAGTAATGGAACGTCTTGTGTCGACACAGCCTGCCCAGTCAGAATCGGTGAAGGCCTTTAAATGCAAGGAACTAGCAGCCGAGTAGAACAATCCCTGTCCAGGTGAGCCTTTGAGATACCGAAGCACCCTATACGCAACATCAAGATGACTTTGATGTGGTTTGTCCATATACTGACTTAACAGTTGTAAAGTATAGGAAATGTCAGGCCTAGTAATAGTAAGATAGAGAAGTCGTCCAATGAGCCTACGGTACACAGTAGGATCAGATAAAAGTGAACCACCATTCTTACTAAGCTTCAAATTCTGCTCAATTGGAGTACGAACTGGCTTAGCTCCAAGAAAACCCGAATCTATCAATATATCAAGTGTGAACTTGCGCTGACAGATGGAAAGACCAGCATCTGATCGAGCTACTTCCAAACCGAGGAAGTACTTCAGCTGACCGATGTCTTTAATTTTAAACTTCTGATCAATGACAGATTTGAAATCATTGATAACAGCCAAATTGTCACCAGTAAGGATGATGTCGTCTACATAAACTAGTAGAGCAATAAACGAACCATTTACTTGCTTGGTGAACAGTGTGTAATCAGCCTTGGATTGTGCAAATCCATTGGCAAGAAGAAATTCTGAAAATTTCATAAACCATTGCCTAGAGGCCTACTTCAAACCATAAAGAGATTTATTTAATTTGCAAACCCGAAACTCCCCCTCTTTATCAAATCCGGGAGGCAACTTCATATAGATGTCTTCATGCAAATCCCCATGAAGGAATGCATTGTTGACATCCAATTGTTGAAGATGCCAATGTCGAGATGCTGCAATAGCAAGCAAAAGACGAACTGAGGTCAGCTTTGCTACAGGGGAAAAAGTCTCAAAATAGTCAAATCCCTCTTTTTGAGTAAACCCCTTAGCAACCAAACGAGCTTTGTGTCGCTCAATAGTACCATCAGCCTTGAACTTCAGCTTATATACCCATTTGCAATCAATAGGAGTGTGACCAGGAGGCAAAGAACAAACTGTCCAGGTATTGTTCAATTCGAGTGCCTCAATCTCCTTTGCCATAACAGCCCTCCATTCTGGGGAAGAAACAACAGCCTTAAAGGTAGATGGCTCATGCTGTGTACTTACAGAAATGGCAAAAGCTTGATGTGCAGGAGAGAGCTTGTCATAGTCTAGTGAAAAACCAATCGGGTAAGCACTGCCAGCAAGTTGAACTCTAGAAGAACTAGGCAGATCTGGTTTTGTAGTAGAAGCCATGGCAAGTTGACAATGAAAATCATCCAAATACCGTGGAGGTTTATGAACTCTAGAAGACTTTCTAGATGATAAAGGAACTATGGCAACAGGTACATCAGAATCACAATGAGATGGAACTGGTGCAGTAGAAACAGGTGGTGCATATGAGATGTCTGAAACAGAAAAATCGGGTGCAGAAGAAGGATGAGGTGCAGATGATTTTTCTGGTTTAGAGGAAATAAGAGATGCAGGTGACATATGTGAAGGAGAACTGATATCAGTAAATGGTACTGATATAAGAGGAGATGTAAGAGGCTGAGAAGATGGTTGTGCTACTGTTTGAGTGGGATTAGAAGAAAAAAAATGCGATGATTCAAGATTGCAATTTGTGATGACATTGGGAATGACAACACGATTAGAAGTGATTGAAAGTTCTTTGAATGGAAAATAATCTTCATAGAAAAGAACATCTCTAGACACAGAAAATTTTCTAGTATGAAGATTATAGACTTTGTAGCCTTTAATCCCATATGGATATCCAACAAAGACACAAGGAGTTGCACGAGCATCAAACTTATGACGATGTCGAGCTAGAGTAGAAACATAGCATAAACACCCAAAATTTCTAAGGTGTTGATAATCAGGCTTAGTAGAAAACAGCAACTCAAAAGGTGACTTATTACCAAGCAATGGAGATGGTAAGCGATTAATAAGATAAGCTGCTGAAAGAATACAATGAGACCAAAAAGAAAGAGGTAGGTTGGACTGAAATCTTAAAGAACGAGCAACATTAAGAAGATGTTGATGCTTTCTTTCAACTCTACCATTTTGTTGCGGAGTTGCAACACACGAATGTTGATGAACAACACCCTTAGAAGTAAAAAAGTCAGGTAAATGGAACTCAGTTCCAAAGTCAGTTCGAATAACCTTGACTTTGAGATTAAATTGAGTTTCTACTAGAGTAAAAAATGACTTTATGTAGCTTTGAGTTTGACTTTTAGTTTGCAATAAGTAAACCCATGTACATCTAGTAAAGTCATCCACAATGGTGAGAAAGAAGCGAATTCCATTATGATCAGGGACTGAAAAAGGTCCCCACAAGTCACAATGAATCAAATCAAAAGCACATAGTGACTTATTTGCAGAAACAGGAAATGGCAGCTTACGTAGCTTAGCCATAGGACAAATTGTGCAGTGATGAAACGTAGAAGTGTTTACATCAGTAATACAATCATGAAGTAAAGCCATTCGAGACAATGAAGGATGGCCTAACCTACAATGCCACAAGGCAGCTGAGTTCATACTTGTAACAGAGGCAACATTACAAGATTTTGAAGAAATGGCAGAAAAATCAGAACTAAGAAAGTATAAACCTCTGTGGACTCCTTAGCCAAACCAATCGTTGTCCAGGTGTATGGGTCCTGAATAAACAAATGGTTATTAAGGAGAACAATGCAACAAGAAATCTGTTTAAGTAATGCACTAACAGATATGAGATTAAAAGAAAACGAAGGCACAACCAAAACATTGGACAGCAGAATATGTGAAGAAAGACGCACTGTTCCTATATGAGTAACAAGTGCAACTTGATTATTTGGCCTGCGAACAGAAGAGTGCACAGCAGATATAACGGAAGTTAACATAGAAACTGAATTGACCATGTGGTCAGTAGCCCCAGTGTCAACTATCCATCTGATGTTAGGGGAATTGATATTATGAGAGGAAATAGATTCAGCTTGTATACCTGCCATGTTTACCATAGAATTGGAAGGCTCATCAGCAACAAAATTGCTCGAAGGAGTAAGAGCAGCAGCAGTTGTAGATGGAGGAAGAAGAGCAAGCAGTTGCTGGCATTGGTCAAATGTGATCGGTAGGGGCAGATTTGAAACAGGAGGTAATATGTCAGATGAAACTTGATGTACTGTGGAAATAGGAGATTTAATTCGAGGCTTATAACCTGGGGGATACCCATGCAACTTGTAACACTTCTCGACTGTATGTCCTGAAAAACCACAGTGACTACAAACCGGGCGATCCTTTCTCTGAACAAACTGTTTTCCAGGAACTCGATTGGCATAATTTTGAGAGCCTTGAGTTCTAGTAAAGAAAACACTTGTCTCAGTTGATTGCAAAGGAAAAGAAGCAATGTCCCGCTGTCTCTCTTCTTGCACAATTAGAGAGAAAACCTTATTGATAGATGGAAGAGGTTCTATCAATAAGATTTGACCACGCACATGTGAATAGGAGTCATTTAAACCCATAAGAAACTGCATAATACTCTCCTGATTATGTTCATCAGTTAAGTGTTTGATTGCTCCACACTTGCAAACTGATCGGTGCTTGTAATTTGACAGTTCCTCCCACAATGACTTCAGCTTGGTGAAATAGGCAGTGACAGAAGTCTGACCTTGAGATAGTGACGAAATTGACTTCTGAATCTGAAAGATTCTAGGTCCATTTCCTTGAGAAAATCGATCTTTAAGGTCGTTCCAAATTCCAGCAGCTGTCTCTATATACAGAACACTATCGGCCAACTCTTTGCTGATCGAGTTTAACAACCAGGACGACACCATATCGTTGCAACGAATCCATGGTGCAAATGTAGCAGATGAAGAATCTGGTTGTGGAAGTGATCCGTCAACAAAAGCCAATTTGTTCTTTGCGCTTAGAGCCATCTGCATGGATCTATGCCAACTGGAGAAATTATCTCCATTGAGAGGATGAGAGACGAGAACAGCATTTGGATTATCACCGCTGTTAAGAGAAAAATGACTAGACAATATATCAGACTTGTTTGGAGAAGAAGGTGTTTCGTTGGCCATTAGAGAGCCTCTGATACCATGTAAACTTTGCAAATGATAGAAACAGAGGATATCAAACAGAGAGAGATTGAGAGAAAGAGAATTGATTAAATTCGTGTATATTGGAAGTTCTTTCATTCTGTACAGAGTACAAGCTATATATAGCCAAAAGTCTTCATAACAGAATAACTCAAACTGCTATAACCACTCTAACAATACTGCCAGCTCAGATTACAAATTAGTTAACATAGTTAACAGAGCAAAAATAACTCAAGAGTTTTCCTTGAATTTCAGTTGTTAATGAATATATCTCTAGTGTTCTTCATGATTGTACATGCACGCTTGAAAGTCATGAGTTTTTATTCTTTTAACACAAGTACTTTTGTGGTGTTTCCAAATTGTTTGATATTTTTAGTAATATAGCCAATGAGGTGATGTTAACAAATATTCTAAATGCTTATAAAAAAACAAATATTTCTAAATATTTCACCTGTGTGTCTGTTGCTTTCCACTTTACAATTTCCATTCGCAAGGTTCCTCTCGAGTCTCGACGACTACATCTTACAGAAATGGTAACTCCTTGTTCAACCATTCCAGTTTGTTCGTTCAGTTTTTAAAAAAAAAAAAAATAGGCCATTGTTTTTCACAAAGATTCTGGTTCTAAATCTCTCTCAGAAGAAGCTCAGGAAAAAGAAAACATCAATGAGATGGAAGACGAAAGCATATTAGCCCAATTCAACTTATTAGCCTCCCCTGTTTCAAAAAAGTTTGCTCAAAGTGGATCCCTTTTTCTTGGCTTTTTCAGCTTGTTGGAAGCCATCGACCTCATCCTTCAAGGAGCCCAGAACCTGGTGGTACCAATACAAACCAAACTAAGCTGCTATTCAAGAAGAAAACAGCTCCAGAAGTGCTCAACCATTGGCCCTAGTACCCCACACAACGGCAGCGAGTTCTGCTGGCTAACTCAAGAGGACGTGATCAGGTTCCTTCTATGCTCCATCGGCCTTTTCTCCCCGATCCCCGCGCTTTCTATTGACACTCTTGGCATTATCACCACTGACATCATAGCCGTCGACTATTTCTCCTCTGCCTCTTCGGCGCTTGGGGCTATATCCCGCTCCCTAGCCAAGCAAACGTCCGTAGCAGTTGTTGACGGCGAAGGAAGTTTGATCGGAGAGATCTCACCCCTGACCCTCGCCTGCTGCCACGAAACCGTCGCAGCAGCCATCATGACCTTTTCTACTGAGGACCTCATGGCATACATTGATCGTGGAGGGCCAACGGAGGACCTAGTCAGGTTGGTAAAGTCGAGGATGAAGGAAAAGAACCTGGAGGGCATGTTGGAAGAGTTTAACGCTCTTTCAACTTCAGGAACTTCATCATCATCTTCGTCAGACGAGGAGTACTCTTCTTTATCTCCTCCAAGGACAGGTAGGCATAGTAGGTCTACGAGTTACTCGGGCTGGATGGTGAGGAGGACAGAAACTATAGTTTGTCAACCAAAGAGCTCGTTGGTGGCAGTGATGATCAAGGCAATTGCTCACCGTGTCAATTATGTTTGGGTCATTGAGGATGATTGTAGCTTGGTCGGATTAGTCATTCTGTGACATCTTAAAGGTTTTCCGGGAACAGCTAGACACTAGGAAACAGAAAGGTTAATTAGGAGCTTGGATTAAAATTTTGATCCACATCATGGTGGGCCAAGATAATGGGTTCAAAAGTTGGGTTCTTTATTCAAGCTTCATATGAAGAGCCCTTTGAGTTCCGGGAGTCATTGCAAGGACATTTTCTTCATTATATTCTTTATTTCTCTACGCCTAGTTTGTAGATAAGGAAAAAAGAAAACTTGTTTATATATACCTGCTCAAATGTCTTTATCTTGCACGGTAGGTCTCTTCTAGGAAGTGGATATTCTTCTTCTTTCTTTTTTTCTAATTAGGAAGTGCATATTCACTTTTGTGACCTACTTACCCACCTTCTCAAGAAGCTCACTATTAAAGCTTCATTAATCCTAACATGTCCTAATAAGGGTTTTGATATTGCCAACATATTAATGAATTATCTCAATGACACATATTGCATTAAACAATGTATTACTTGCTCAATTGTCATTTTTTCCTTTTTTTTAGCTGCACCATTAATGCATTGACTAATATCTGGGTCATTGATTGAATTCATTATTGTGTTGACAACATCTGAACACTTTGTTATAACCTATTAGGATTGAAGTTTTAAAACCGAAACCTATAAAAGTTGGTAGACATAATGGGGGTAGATTCCTGTCACTTGCTGAGAGTAACGCATGCTGAAAGAAGGGCTGGTAGCTGATATCAAAGAGCTGCCAGTATTCCCTTTAACAAAGACATCTACATCATCAAAGATCTTGGAAGTTGGAAATGCTAAATGCTGCAGGCCACAGCGGGTGTAGATAGGTTTCGTCGACAAGCCGCATGTGTAGATTTCCTTTCTGTAAATAATGCCTGATAGAGATTGGTACCCGATTCACCTACTTCGGTTGTCCTTTTTTCCACCCCCTTATTTACCTTCTAAAAGCCAACCAAAGCATGATTAAAAAAAAAGCCAACCAAAGCAAGAGCCTTTGTCTAATGAGACAGGAATTGATTACCAACATATTGTTGGGTTCTTATCCTCTCAGTCGGCCCTAATGTTTACAGCGTATTTGGTATGGGACTAGTTGATAAGGACACTTCTGACAGAGTAACAGCTACTGAACTAAGTGAACGAGTCTTTAAATGTATAAGATCAACGTGTTGAAAGAAACAAAGGTACCTGAATGGAGAAAACTTAAGAAAGACCTACTGTTACATTGGCAGACAGCTTCTTGTGCTGCAGTGTATCCCAAGTTAATAACCGCGTTAGGAGAGATACGAACTCTGTTGCGCATCAATTGGCTCATTGGGATTTGGGCTGCCTCAGTTATCTCCGGAGACTACCCTTTTGTACCCAAGCAACCGGAGGATCTCGTGCGGCTTTATGCAGGGATTGAACCTCCATGATTGTAATTACCATTCCTTGTTCAATAATACGGTTCTATCTCGATCAAAAAAACACATAATAATAATAATAATAACCATGTTATGGTTCAGCAGCTAGAAGAGGATACTCATGTCTGAGATTGCCTTAGGTAAGAGATTGTGAGCAAACCCAATAACAATGAAGATAAAATTTGGACTTTGAAGCTCCAAAACCCGCCTATTTAAACAAAATCACATGATCGAACTGCAAAAGATAATATCATCTGTTTCTTTTTTTTTGCTTGAGGTCTTTTTTAACAAGTAATTTCACCATAATCTCTTCTCCTTCATCCCTGTGAGGTACTTTCCTCAATCATCTCAAACTTCATCCTGTCAGGGGAGTAGTCTGCCCAAATTTCACCTGTCAGGGGAAGAAGTCCATAACATCGGAACCCGCTGCAGATATAAGAGTATCCCCTCTCCTTCGCAGGCATTTGCATCTAATTTTTCCTTCAGAGCGGTCATACGCAACAGGATTGGCAGGCCGAACAGCTCCCTGTTTTTATTTTTATTATTTTTGAAGAATTAAGTAGCAAAAATTATTTCGACGCAATGAAGCTATGTAGCGTTTGATGCTTGCATAGTGGAATGGTTGATATATGGTGAATACTCAAAAACTTTAGCCCCCAGGCATTGGATTAGTCAGTTACAAGAATTTTTGCCATCAGCTACACATTCATGCAATTAAAGAACTAGGCCAAACCTGTTTGGCCTCTAAGCAATTCAAAATCAAGCAAAAAATATCACCAGGAGCAACTATCGCATGCTACAAATTCATCTCAAATATAACAAATTACAGAACATTCATAATTACACTTTCATGCAATTCTACAAGACTTGAGGAAAAAAATTCTTATCGTTCTTGGTTCTGATATACAACAAAGCTGCACAAGGCAGATGGTAGCTTCCTGACTGTCATCTGCTTTCAGAAACAAGATGCGTGTCATCCCCCCTTTCTTGGATAAAAATTTCAGTAGGTTCAAGGCATCCTCTCAGTGTGTCATGACCAAGTTGTGCTCTTTCGTTGTCTCCAAACCCAAAGATTTGTCCACGGTTAGTGACTATGACAGTGTGGTACAACCCAGTGCTTACTTGAGAAACACGGCGAGGTCTTAAGCACTCAAGGATTCTAGGCTTCGTGACTTTATCAGATACTCCCTGGTCAGGGAACCCAAGGCTACCAAACCCCATCCACCCAAAGCCATAAACTGAACCATCGACCACCAGAACAAAGGTTTTCCTCTTTCTTGCACAGACCTACAGGAAATAAGCACCAAGCATCATCTTGGAAAGGAATCAACAATTTCAGACAAGAAAGGAGTAACGCAGGGCAAAAAGATGGCTCTAGCTTCATGCTATTAACAGTTTTTTGCAACAACAAAGGTTACATTTCCTTGTTAATAAACGACTGTTTCTCTTAACCTGCACAGCGAGATTGCTCTTAAGGCCAATCAAAAGTTCTGGAGAGGTTTTATCAATCTCATCTCCATGGCCTAATGCACCACAGTAGCCTTTGCCCCAAGTATATACCTGCAACCACCAATAGAAGAAAGGTAATTTACCCCAACAGAGATGAAAGTAGACAAAAACCATCCTCATCAACACAATCAATAAGAAAAGGCAAGCTCTTAGCCATATTAGGAATGTGAATAAACACAATGACGTAGGAGACTAACAAGTCCACTGGAGTCAAGTGCCACGGCATGCTCGTCACCAGCAGAGACACGAACCACATGAATACCCTTTCTCTGAAATGTCTGCATTTCACGTGGCTGAAACTCATCATGCTGCTCTCCATGGCCAAGACAGAAATTAGAACCCGAGCCGAAAGAGTAGACTGCCCCATTTTCAGTAACAGCTAAGACATAACTGGGACCTGCAGCAATCTGAACAACAGTACCAACTCCCTCAAGCACTTCAATCATTTTGGGAGTTGGTCTGTCTTGGTTGTCACTGTGACCAAGCTGACCATGTGTGTTGGCCCCACATGTATAAACCTGACCTTTTCTTGTAAGGAACACTGTAAAATTAAGCCCCGCAGCAACCTGGAACAAGTACTAACCCGTCCATAGTAAATGACTTATCACAAAGACAATAACAATAATTCAGAAGAATCAACTCCTCATCTGACGATCAATAACCAGAAGCCTGTATGTTAGAAAGGGGGACGAGCAGAGGGGGTAGAAAAGGGGTGGTTTACAGGAGAAAGCAAAGATAAAATATTGCCCCTGAATGGCTTAGAAAATTAAAAAGAAAACAGCTTTCAGTAGATTCGTACTGCCCTTCTTGTTAACCCATCAGGATGATAAAGACAAGTATCTAATTTGGAGGGAAGGAAATTGTAGATGTTTTGAGGATGTAGCATCATTGGTGGATCGTTTACAGGGCCGTTTTATGCGTTTCTTTTTCTTTGGGTTCAGGCCATGTGGGGGGTCATTTTCTAGATTTTCAGGACTTTATTAGCTTTTTTGATTGTATGTTCTAAGTGAATTCGGTACAACCTTTGTACTGTTTTCACCTTTTCTTTTTATTTAATATGTTGATCTTACTTATCGAAAAATAAAACTTGGACGTGGCTTAGAGCCAAACCAGCCAGCACAAAGTTAGTAGCACTTTCAATGAAACTATTACAATACTTCACTGACACCACAGGTCTGAACCTCATGGATATGTTTCATCTCCCAAGAACGATATACATAATTGTGACAAGACAATTATAAAAAAATGGACAAAGACTAACAACTCCAACGATGCAAAAACTTCCCCATTCACAATTAATAATATGAATAAACAAAAAGGAAAGAAATTATCCCATGATAAAGTGAAAGCTAAGAAACATTACCAGGCCTATGTATATCAAATATCAACTAAAACACAACATATCCATCAAATTGGAATCCAATACACTAAATTCTAAACAAACCTATAAGTCAAAACATAAGAAGGGTAATATGCAAGTACCTGCTTGCAAGGAACTCCTTTCAATGATTCAACAAGCCTAGGCCTGAAAATGGGGCGGGTTGTATCTCTATGCCCACAACAAGATGATGAATTATCTCCACACGTGAAAACCTGCACCAGTTCAGAGCAACATCACATGATTATGACAGCCACTTTGTAAAAGTATGTAACGAGTGATAAACATGGGAAAGTAACAAATATCTGAAAGCTCGTCACTGAACTAGTTAGTTGTATCATGCAGAAAAATCGATAAGAATGACATGGCATAATCAGCATGGTTCCAGCATCTATGCAGCACAGTGCAGCACGGAAGACAATAATAGCTTAGAGCCTAACTGTTGCTTGCACATTTTGCAATGTCACCCACACACGAAACGCGAATTGGCAACATTACCCTCTGTCCTCTTCTTACAAAGGGGAGGAGATGCCATTTAAACAAGAGCTCATGGGAAGCTATGGTGACCTCCACTAAACGACCTCAAGCCTGCTAATAAATAGTGGATTATGCAGAATAAATGGGTCTGATAAATACGAGCAGTTACTTACCTCTCCAGACTGCATGACAAAGGCAGCATGATTTTGGGAAGCTGAAACTTGCACAACCTGAGCCAAAGATGGGAATTCAATCTGCGTAAATGCTACACATTGAGTTGTTTCGGGACCATGGCCAAGAACGCCACACAAGCTGGAACCGCAGGAGTACACTGACGCCTTCTTGATCAGCAATGTGTGATACCTTCCAGTGGTAATCTGCATCTGCTCATAAAATCGATAATAAATTACTGCTAGGCTACAAAACACCACCAAAAAAATGAGCATAATTACAAAACAAATCAATCAACTATCATGAAGATTTTTTTTTTTACAAGTCAATCAACTATCATGAAGATTATCATTACTTTTATCTATTTCTGAAAATCAATAATAATAAAAATACACATGATTCCATGATCCATAGCTGAAAGGTTGCGGGTTCCATTCCACACCGACGATGTAACATCACACGATATTCCTAAGAAACTGAAATTCAAAAACAGAAAAACTGGAAAACATGGGACAACTGCTACTTAACATGCTACAAGGAGAGGCAGAGAGAGAGAGAGAGAGAGAGAGAGAATCAATAATATCAGATTGGACTTATCTCATATGAAAGTGGGCGTACATAAGATGTATGCGCAAGAGGAGCACCTCAAATGACACAAAAGAAACAAAACAGAGTTAAAACTAAACAAGAATATAGAGAAGAAATAGTACATTGCCTGCAGAAGTCTCGACCATCTCAGACGAGTGCTCCACCTACTGTAAGAACCTCAAAACCCGCTTCCAGTTTCCATCACAACGACCAAACAACTCTCCCCGAGCATTCCAAGTCATCCGAGCATATATGCTATTGGACATGCACAGCTGAAATGCCACAAAGTCCACCAATGACCGGAACTTATGAGGGTACAACCCGTGACTCCCACCAAAAGTCCTAGAAGTCAACTCTAAACAAACAAGATCGACCGCACCGAGCCGGCCGGAGGTCAAAATCTCCAAAATCAAATGCGATGGCAAGTCTTCAATCGAAATGGACCTAACCCGATCCCCCATTTTGCTAATTTCACTCTCTCAACCCCACAAGTAGAGACCCAAATTACGTTTCCCCTAGATTACCAAAAGCAAACAATTTAACAAACGAGCACTCGTGAAAGATCAAATTTTTAGGCGAAATCTAAGGCAATTAAAGCAACATATAAAGAGCGCATCAGACGGAAGAAAGATACAGGAAATTGAGTAGGATAATGGGGGTCTAGATAAAAAATTCACGGGTTGTTGAAACAGTGTTTGGAAATAAATCATCAGATGGGTTAAATCCAGACCCTGGATTATCGTAAATTCCAAAGAATGCGAAGGTTTGCCTGCAAATTCAGCACAAAAACCGACCAAATAACACAGAATTAGAACTAGAGCAATAACAGCAAAAATTAGATTAATAGTTAACTACACTGAAAAAAACCGGCTCTAAATTGCGGATGAGAAGTAGAAAAAAGGTTACTTTCGAGATCGTAGCCGTAGGTGGTTTAGAATGTGGGTATTGGAGATGACTTTCAATCGAAATAGCTACAGAAAAGCAAGTGCCGAAATCTTACCTTGAAAAGTCGTCAGCGGAGGCGGAGCTTTTCGGTGGCCATCCCCCGACTTTTTCTCGCTTGTCTACAAATTAAGCTATGAATCAGGAAACCGCAGAAAGTGTGACTAAGGAGTGGAAAAAAAAAAACAGCAAGTGAGATTGCTGACAAGATTTCCACTTAAGAGCGAGAAAGAAAAAGAAAAGGGCAGAAAAGGCTGAAGGGTATCGAGCTCTCTTTATAGCTGACATTTCCTCGCTGTCATGCTTTAAGCCTTGCGCTATAAGCTATGCGTGACTTTTTCTTTCCTCTATCTGGCTCTGGCTAAGGAAATTCGAGTTAAATAATAAGGGCAGAGAAGGACGGGAGGAATCTCCGTGCGTGGAATTTCATGGAAGTTGTGTTCTCTAACTACTTAGGTCTGGCCTCCTGCGGATTCGACCTCGTTGCTCTTTTGGTCGTTTGTCTGTGTCCGTGTGCTGACACGTGGATGTCTTCTTTGGTGAACACATCAGCAGAATGAAGGGATCTTTGCGTCAGAGAGTAGTAATTCTCAGATATAGTGGTACCAATAATCGCATTCGCGCGGTTACTTTAAAATTGAAGTCGCGGTCTTTAAGAAACACGTGTCCAAGCCACAAAGTTCGAAAGGTTAAGAAGGCCAAGTCACATCCTTAATAGGAGTTGCCGAAATTGGATGTGACCTGAAAGAAAAGAATAAAAGGAAGGATGAGTAAATTAGGAAGTTTTAAAGCTTAGAAAATGAAAATTATTTATAAGAAAACAAAATTTATTGACTATTCTTCAAAACTCTCAAATTCGTGAAAAAATATACCAAAATATTAATAGAATTTTTTTTATAAGGAAGACAATTTTATTAAAAGAAAACAAAAGGAACAATACAAATGACTATACTGAACTAGACCAAACAAGTTAGAAAACTAATGAAATCCAAAAATTTCGAAAATGGAGAACCTAACATAGCATCCACCCACAATAATAAGGACTGCAAAAAATTACCCCTCAAACCCTCCATGGACACAACACCACCCTCGAAACATCTCTCATTTCTCTCTCTCCATAAATTCACCAAATACAAATATGGATCACAACCTAAATAGCTAAGGCCTGAGGGTCTTTAAAATCCTTATTTCAGCACAACAAAACTTCAGCTACCCTCCTAACCATCACCCAATCATAGTCCATAATAAAGAGCACTAAACACTATAACTCCCTAACAACAAAACAGTGTAGCAAAATGTGTTCAACAAACTCTCCATCACATTTACTCTCCTCTTCCTTAAGTTTTCAGTGGTAAAGATTCTTCCGTGATTGACTTCCCAAACAAAGAAAGATGCTATAGACAGGGCTACAGACCTCCAAATCTGTCTCCAAATAAAGCTCACATCGAAGCTCCCAATTAGAAGCAAATACCATTCTTAGATCTCACTCATCTCATTTTTATTTTCAGCACGACTCCTCAGAACTATAGAGTAAAGTAAAGTGAAGTGAAGAGCTCTGAAAACTCTTCCAACTCTCTATCATTAGCTCTCATAACAAACTGAATATTCAGCGAAGCACTCCCAGATCCCCACTCTAAGACACTTCCCACCTCAAAATGGTTGTTCTTAACAAAATATTAATAGAAAATTAAAAAATAACTCGATGTGCTTCCAAGTTTAGTCATCATTTCTTAGCCACTAGGCCTTTGATTTCTCAATTTCATTAAATTGTTAAAATTGGATTAATAGTTATCCTTAGTATGCTTTTAAGAAGATTTTCGCAACTTGTTAATGAAATGAGAAGAATATTTGTCTTTACATGCTAAAATTTTAGCGCTAGCCTAATATAATAATTACAAAATAATCTATTTTCACTATAATAAATATAAATTAATTTATTCAAATCATCAATTTCTTCGGTTTTTCAGATTCACAAACACTACCTTAAATCTCCAAACTATCATCCAACGACATTTGGATCTAACACGACACAATTATGAATACTTTAATCGGTCCGCTTGGATGTTGCAAATTGAATTTCGTCGTCAGGTGCCAATCTGAACTTCAGAACCTTATGAAGCTGTGCAACCGGTTTCACCTGTTTGCTTGGAGATTGATTTGGATCTATTATACATTTTCCCGAGAAAAGGTTCGCTTCAGATGGTCCTGTCTCTTCATGAGCCTCTGGGGTGGCTTCTGCAAAGAGAACCAGATTCGGTCCAAATTATAAGGCAGAGAAAGAGGCAAAGAAAGATCTGGCGCAATATAACATACAACCTATTAATCTGAAGACAATAGCTCCTGGATCAAATAGCAAATATGACTTCTGTCATATAGGAGACTCAACGCAGCTTCAATAATTATTCAAGTGATATTAACCCTAATATGACTAGCAACAAAACTAGCAACTTGACTTCTATAACACTATTCGAGAAAAAAAAAAGGACTTCTATAACACTATAAGCATGCATTCCCAGAAGGCCTCTCCCCAAATACTCATGCATATGAATGGCTAGCCAAATTTTTGCTTCCAGATAAATGACGCACACCAGAGGTATATTGAGTAAATTGTGATGTCAAAGGATTGAATTACAAGCCACAAGTTAGTCAACCTGTATCATTGAGGCCATACTTTTTTTACAGTACATACCATATAGAAGATGAAAAGATTTCAGCCCCGGGGCAGTTGATCCTGCTTATGCGATTTTATTATTTGAATTATATTCTCTAACACTCCTCCTCACGTGTGGGCCGAACTATTCTTTAATTGAGAGACCTAACACGTGTAATATTTAATTGAAATTGAAATAAAGTACGGAGTTAGGTCTCAAACTCAGGACCTTGGCTCCAATACTGTGTGAATCTATCACTTATCCCAAAAGCTTAAGCTAATATGAAGATGAAGATTTTATTATTTGAGTTATATTCTCTAACAGAGATGGAGGAAAATCTTTTAACCACTCCATCTTCGTAAAAAACCGAGCCTGACACATCACAAGGAACCAAAATACTCACCTTCTTCCGTGAAAACCAAGCATGTGCCAATTGTTTCTTCATATTCTCCTACCTGTAAGAAGACCAGAATCAATGAAGGCTAACGGTAACCATGAGTCAAGGCAAACTTAACTGGACGTAAATGAGAAAACAAAGGATAAAGCTATTGGGAGTTAATCAAACCAAGTGCTGAATTCTACTCAAGTTATTCAAGGATGCAACAAACTCAAACCCTTTTTGAGGAACATCTAATTACCAGTGGAATGAATAGATCAGAGCTAAAGTTTCCTTTTGGACTATCGAGAAGGAAGTAAAGAGAATGGTAGATGAAACTTATTTCTGTACTATCTAAAGCCAAACCTTTAGACATCAGGCCATAGAGTACGAAAGATATTGACTTCTCCATGAAACAGATATCATTTGATTGAAATGAAGAGCAGAAGATTACTCCTGAAAATGACACGTAAACCAATAATTCCTTATACACTTGGGGTTCTTATCCCAAAAAAATGCAATTTGATATAAAATAGTTGTGCATCTTCTTGATATGCAATGCTACTACTTATTTATATTGATGTATGTAAGAACGTGTACGTGTGCATGTGTGTGTATAGCAGGGTTAATCCCACGAATATCCTCAATAAGAAAAAAGAAAACACAACATAGGTGTGTGCATAGCCCCAACAAATACCTAAAATCTGACTGCAACATTTTTCTTTCGGAGGAGGGGGGTAGAAAAAGAAAAGAACACGTCTTTACGAGAACAATATACACGCTCAAAGACAGATAAGACTTTATAAAGGCAATAAACTCACCAGTTTCAGTTTGTCATCAATAACCAATACTGGATTCAATGTGTCCAGGCCCTAAAAATAAGGAAAAAACAAAAGGTAATGAAATCTGAAGGAACCAAAAAAGAATCCACGTGTAGAAATCAGAAAAAGAAAATAAGAACAAGAACTGTTAATGCAATGATGTGGCGAAGAACTTGGAGAAAGGCAAAGAAGCCTTCATCAGCTGAACATAGTTTAACAAAATTGGATCAAACACTACAAAGAGTCAATAACTTCCAGCCAATTTCTATATAGAAGGTATGGAGCATACAGAGAGAACGTATGGTGCATTTGGCGGTATGTCAAGTTGCCCAGAAACACTGTTGAGATCAAGCAATACAAATTCTTCTTCATCCTCATGATCATGTTGCCCTGGATTTGTCTCCATATTCTACGCACGCAGACAGAAACATATAAGAAAGGAATGATAAATGACAATGAAATTGTGCTCGCCGCACAACAAAGCACATGTGTACTTGATGTCTCCATAATAATTATCGTTCATGGTATAAGAAAATAGGAAAGGGCAAGGATCTAAAACGCCAATCCCTTTTGGGGGCCAAATACCTCCAATCTCTACCACAGGTGCCAAAGAAGAATGAGAAGCAGCCCAAAGAAAAACAAAAAGGAGCATAACCTCGATACGATAAACGGAATAAAACCATATCGAGGTCCTAATTGTACAAGTCTCTCTTTGATTCCACTACTGCGAGTTAAGAAGGGCTATACCCGAACTTACTCTCGGGGAGAGGAAGGAGAGTAAGAGTACAGTCAGACATTAATCGCCACTCGAGGAAGTTAATAATAAGAACTGAAGCTAATCAACCAAGCTAGTCCATTCTATTCGGCATCAACAATCAACATAGTAATTCAAAAAATCCCTTTTCCTGAAGAAAAGTAGCTTAAAGTTTCCGCTTTGGTCCACGAAGTGGCGATAGGAACGAGTGTTTAAGATTCCTCAGATTTTCAAAATTGCGCCTTTTCGGTCGCTAATCACCCACACAAGCTCCGGCGACAACACAGCTCATAGACATCATACTCATCTCAATCAAACTAATAACTTGTAGAATATAAACTAGTTTTAAGCACAGAAATAAATAGAACAAAGTTGGTTTTACCTTGAATTCGGGAGAGCAGGATCAATGAGGAATTCCCAAAGATTTTCCGGTGAACTAGCCGAAATGACAACCAGGTTGAAGAGAGAGGTAGCCGGCGGAGGGGGCCGTACAGAGATGGGTGAGCCTCAGAATAAATGCAAGAGAAGCTGCTTCAGTCGAATCAGCTAGAGCTTGAAATCGTATTTCGAAACCGCGCTTTCCATGTGAAAACGTGCTTCGGATTCCGGAAAGGCGATTCCGGACCGGAAATAACCGTCATAATCGCAAATAGTTATTAAAATTGCAATTTCTTTTACAAAAGACCCCTAACTCTGGTGCAATATGAGTATGCCACATATAATTCTAAGAATTAAATTTTGATATACAAGAATTAGTAAAAAAAATTAAAGAAAAAGATTATTTAAATAAATTTTTTATGTATATTATAATAGAAAGAAATTATTTAACTGTAAGAAAGAGATTATTTTGTAATTATTTTATTAAATCAAAATTTTAGAAACTTGACAGACAAACACCACTTAAAGTAAATATAGGTTTAGCTTTTCATAACTTGATACAGATGCAGTTAAAGGCTTGTTAAGGACATACAAATCATTCCCCTCTTCTTTGCTCTCTAGGCATTTTCAACACAGTTGCAATCCAACCATTGGTTTTGACACAAAAAATTAGTAGAAAATTTTCATTTCAATATCAAGGAAAAAAAAGTTGTTACTGGACGAGTCCCTCACTTATTAGAGATGCGTGAGTGTGAAAATTTTGGGTATTGAAGTTTGTGAAATATTATAAAATAAAGATATTTTATGAGAATTGGTGAAAAAATGAAAAGAGAAGAGATTTTTAATAAATATTATAATAAAAAAAATATGTGATTAATTTTTTAATATTAACCTCAAATAATTGGCGGGCTCAAACATCCAAATATATGGGGTTGAGGGGCTGATCCCACATGGGTGATCCACATGGATCACCCACGTATCTTCTCACGGGGTTATAGCCATGGAGGAAAGCTCCCCTAGGTGGTCATTTATTTTTTTGGGATCATTTTCCCCCCAACCAATTACTTAGTACCACTCAGACTCAACTTGCTCATTTGTACCCTGTGAAAATTTTGCTGACCGAAGTAACAAAGATTCATTATGCTTCCACGAAACGATTATAGTATGAACAACAGCAACCTAATACGACTCCTGCATTGCAAAGAGACCACGGTTCACTTTATAGGATCAAAGGTACCAATCATGAAATTCTACAAGATAGTGGAATAATCACAACAACAATTTGCCTCTATACATTGTTATCTGACAAATGTAGGATTTACATGGGCATCTAAAAATGCTTTCGACCTCGTTTCATCATTTTGTCCACTGTCATTGAAGATCGAAAGGGAGAAGGAAAGAAACTCTCTCACCCTTTCAGGATGATCAAACATATCAAGACTAGGACAAGAAGGATTTCCGCAATTAGATCTTTGCAGTTCCCGTTGCTTTCCTTGCTCTCTCAGTCAATTATACCAGGTGGTTACCAAACTTTCCTGTGGGGATAGTTGAATTAGGTCCAAATTTTAGGTCGGTGCATACTATAAGTACAATGCTCTGGCAAAGAACTTGCAAACCCCAGCTTCAGAGTTTCCATAGATACCCCATTCAGGGTCAGGCTCCAGCTCAAAGCAAATTTCGGAAATAAACAGCAAACCCAAAAGGATATTGTCATTGAATAATGATAAAAGATAGGCATGTGTTTAATGTTACAAATTACACTCGAGACAGGCACTACTATGTGGTCTTTAACACACAGCTTTCAGACAGAAATAGTAAAAGGTGTGGAAATTTTGCCCCAAGAGGAGAAAGCTGTGAACAAACCACTAGTTTGGGAGTCTATCCTTCAAATAATTCAGAACAGCTTTCGTTCCTCGGTCCAAAATTGACCTCCGGATGCTGCAAAACATACAGAAAGGAAAAAAAAAAAAAAGCAGCAAGTAATTCGATACCATTAAGGGATCTATTCGTAATTTCACCTAAATGATACGAATGGAAAAACTATTAATAAAACATTAGTAAACACTTGAAATGTTCTTTTCAGTATCTGTATGTCAGATGCTAGTCCGAAATAGCTTGGTTTTGAATTCCAGTAAACAACATCTCAGCTCTACAAAAATCATTTTGGTAATTGTGGTTACAATGCCGAAGCTGTGTCCAATTCCCAAGCAAATGAGTAAATTGAATAGTCCAGCAGATATTTTTATTCATTATGTGATTGTTTAAGTCTCTAATAGAATTCTGGATACCATGAGACAGGATCTCCTTAATGATTTAAGAACACAAGTCGCAGAAAGCAATTATGCTCAGAGCTTAAGATAAGGCCCCAAACTTTGCCTTGCATTTTTGTGCAACCAATCATATCTCCTAATAAAACAGTAATCCTAGTAATAACATTCTATTCTCATTGATATTGCAGGTAAACTGCAGTAAACAATTTCTCTTCTTGTATCCCAAAAAAAGATAGCCCTTCAAGTTTCATTCAGATGAAGATGTGCAGTTGATTAAACTAGATAAACTCTAAGGATTTGTAGTTCATTTACTAATTCGATTACATTTCTTGTCTGAGAATTCATTGGGCTACAATGGCACCCCAACAAGGTTTAAGAAACTTCCCACATAATTTAACTAATGCCTCAATATTTAAAAAGCTTCCCACAGAATATATTTTAAAAAAGCAGGTGAATTGGGAACAAGTGGCGTACCTTCTCAATGGATTTCCGCCAAGTCTTAAGGCCTGTAGGCTCGGTTCAAGTAAACCCTGGCCAAAGAACTCATCATTGTTTAACTTAGATGACATTACAAATCACGGACATAAAAATCTGGATATACATATCATGTGAAGCAGGCTAAAAGTCTAAATTACATTCCTCAAGTAAAAAGTGACTATGGACTTACTATGCTATATCATGCGCAACATGACAATGCAAACTAAGAACTACAACTCCAAAAATGCTTTATGGGCTAAAATACAGGGCTCTCTGAAATTCAGTTTGCTTCTGAACTAACTTCATGACTCATAATCAGATGGAGGTATCTATCAAAACACCAATTATTGTCATGACTTGATTGTCAGGCAACTGTAGTTCCAATTTCTCTCAGTTTCAAGGGACAAATGATGTATGTTGTTGACATTAAACACTAGGTGGACCAAAAATGAACAGGTTAAATTTGGCATCATATCTTGTCAAACACCATGCTTCGCGACTTATAAACTCAAAATAACAGTGAAAGGCTGACCAGCTCTGGGGGCAGCAACGAAATGTTGTTGTCAGAAAGGTCAAGCTCAATCAGAGAAGTAAGATTTTGGAACCCCTGCATGCCAAAACTAATAAACACAATCACAAACTCGGCAGCTGATAGACCTAAAATGGAACAAAATGCACCCACAAAAAAAGTTTTTTTTTTTAACTAGGGATATATCTCATAGATAGCACCAGCGTATCTCTTTCTGAGCAGTTCCTAAATAATTAATTAACTTCCTACCAACAGCCCAATTTATTGATCGATGGACTACTTATAGCCAAAATGACAAATACAACCTTCTATCGATGCAAGAAAAGAAGAATGAAAAAAGAGTTCGAATTAAAGCTATTAAACTAAATATGGCAACTTTACGTCCACAGATAATTTACATAAACCACCTGAAACTTAACGGTAACACTTTACAGGCCTCAATCCACTATATCTACTAAAAGGAACAATAAACAATCTTTAGACCTGAACCAACAGGAATATTGTTTTCCCACCAATAAAGGAAAATATAGAATTCTGAAGCAAGCTATAAACAACATGGATCATTGTCCAAGTCTCTCTCCCATCATAAAGCGAAGGCAATCAATGTTAACTCTAACAGCTTCTCAAGTACATAGTGAAGAATTACGTATACTTCAAGCAAGATAAATTACCACTGGAATTGATTGAAGGGAATTTTGGCTCAAGTCAAGGATCCGTAATTGCTGTAAGCTAAATATATCTGATGGGACTTCAGTTAGCTGCATTCTCCTGTCAACTTCAAATTACATGTAAGAAAAATAGCTCAGATATTGAAGAAAATATCTGTTGGTGAGGTTAGTAATGTGGAGGAGTTGGCGTTTATTTTGGGTTGTAGGGTTTCCACTTTGCCTATGACGTATTTGGGTCCTCCGTTGGGTGCTCGTTTTAAGAATGTTCATATTTGGGATAAGATTTTGGAAATGATGGATAGAAAGTTGGCTGGGTGGAAGAGAATGTACTTATCAAAGGGAGGCCATGTTACTTTGATTAAATCTACCCTTTCATGTCTTTCTACGTACTTTCTTTCTCTTTTCCCTCTTACACATAAGGTTGCTTCTAGAATGGAGAAAATGCAGAGATTTTTTGTGGGGTAGTGATGGTGAGGTTCATAAGTTTCATCTTTTCAATTAGAAGACGGTTTGTTCTCCTATCGAATGTGATGGTTTGGGTATTAGAGGTCTTTCTTTGTTCAATAAAGCCTTATTGGGAAAGTGGTTGTGGAGGTTTGCTACTCAGAGTAATTGTATGTGGCGGAATATTATTAAGGAGAAATATGGCACGATTGTGGGGGAGTGGAGCACTTTATCTACTCATGGATCTTATGGGGTAAGTCTTTGGAAGCATATCATTAAGGGTTGGGAGTCTTTCCGAGGGCATACTCGGGTGGTGGTGGAAAATAGGCAAAGGACGAGGTTTTGGTATAATGTGTGGTGCGGAGATTGTCCTTTGCAGTGTTCTTTCCCAACAGTCTTTTCCTTATCCTTGTATCCTGATGGGCTGGTGGTGGATTGTATGGAGGAGGATGATCGCTCTGTTGTTTGAAATATTCAGTTCTTAAGAAGTGCGAATGATTGGGAGTTGAAAGAGTTTTTGTCTTTCTTCTCCAATCTTTATGAGTTGGAGCTTCACAAAGGAGCTGAGGATAAGTTGTGTTAGGTGGATAGCAAGGATGATATTTTTTCTGTTAAGTCGTTCTATTTTATGCTTGACGGTGGAAGATCTGTGTCTTTTCCTTGGCGTCGGGTATGGAGATCTAAAGTCTCTCTAGGGTTTCCTTCTTTGTTTGGGAGGCGTTGCATGGTAGGATTTTGAATACTGATAATTTAAGGCGTAAAGGGCTTTATGTGGTGGATTGGTGCTACTTATGTAAGGGTGATGGGGAATAGATTAACCATGTTTTATTACATTGTTCCGTGGCGAGAGGTATGTGGCAGCATGTTTGTTCTATGGTTAATCTTCATTGGGTTATGCCGGAGCGAGTTAGGGAAGTCTTGCTTTGTTGGAGGCAGCAGTTTAAGGATCTTATCGCTAAGTTCATTTGGATGATGGTTCCTTATTGCATCTGGTGGTGTCTTTGAAAAGAGCGGAATAGGCGTTGTTTCGAGGATTCTTCTTTGTCAATGGAAAGCTTGACGGGCGGTCTGATGGCTGATCTTATTTTCTGGTCTACTGCGATGTTGGGTGGCCCTTTTCTAGATTTCCAGGACTTCCTGAGTTTTTTTGTTTGTATGGTGTAATTTCTGTTCTGTTGTAATTTCAGTACAATCTTTGTACTGATTTTCTTCTTTTCTTTCTTTAATAATATTGCTTATTTATAAAAAAAAAAATAGAAGTGTAGAGGTGTATCAGACATATATGAATACATTTGCCTGATATGCGAATACATTTGCATAAAATATTTGTGTTGGCATCTATCTGTGAGATTTTACTCTAATTTCCAGATGACTGACCTCAGGTAAAGCTCTTGCAGGTCAGGTATGCTGGAAAAAATTGGATGCTCGGGTAATGAAGCAGCATTACCACTTAGATCCAGAATCTGAACCCTAGAGATTGCTTGAAAACCATCAGATGGAATCTGCAGGTCAGGTAATCAGAGGGTAGTCGAATCATGGTGATGACAGAGGCACACAACAGACTGTAGAACAGGCAGAAAAGGGAAATATGTGCATCAATTTGGAATCCCACCATATTTTAATCATCAGGCCTCCAACTACGGATATGAAGCAAAAGAAAACCAGAAGGCTTTTAATTTGTGATGTAATTAGAAGACAGTCATGATGATATACATACACTGTCAAGCCTCTAGATTGACAAGAGGCTTAAAACCGAAACGTGTGCATGTGTGTGCTTCTATTATTTAAAGAAATGTCCTAATTCTAGCACAGTTAACGGATACATTTGTGCCGCAGATAAAGGAGCACAGGATATATTATTCATTTGAGGAAAGTCTAGTGCCTAAGTCACTAAATGGCCGTCACCATCCCTTAAATGGACTATTTAATGAGCATTATGTCCTATCATAGCATACACTCAACTCCTTAGTGTTTATGTGGGTGTTGGTGCATGCATGCGGGCTGGAGGGGGGGGAACTTGTGGAATGGTGCATCAACGTATTCAAACAGTGAAATTTACTACATAGAAGAAGCTCAATTAATTGCCTCAATATATATTTCTGTTCCATGTACCCTAAATTTGATCTTAAGAAAGTTCGTTCATTGGCAAGTAGAAGGATGAAAAAGAATCATTGAAACTGTCAACCTGTACATTTTCCTACATATATAGCAGCACCTTTTTTTTCTTTCTTTTTTTGCCAGGCTTTTACTCAGCACCTTAATTTAGAAGCCACGTGACAGAATAATGAATGGACTTGTCTTTACCTGTCTGAGCAGATTATTGTCCAACTTCAAACACAAAAGATTAGAAAGTGGCTTCAAAATTGAACCTGGCCAATCTCGAATCTTGTTCTTGGATAAAATCAAAGCCTGCACAATTGGGATCAAATTAGATGTATAAATTGACAGTTTTGATTCTAAGAAACAAACTTATAAGAATAGGAAAATCCCTGAAGACGATGGATCCTCATCAACTAATCAGAGAGGATCACATTTCTTCCTTTCCATTATTCTGTTATGTATAAAAGCGGACTTCCTTATCACCTCCCTATTTATCATATTTTGTGTTATACTTCTTCCCGTGTAATTTTACGCCTCCCCCCAATCTCTTTGCACTCCATCAGCTTGAATTTAATCATTCTTTTTCACAGTTGCATATTCTTCGTCACTATACTCAATGTCAAACAAATCTATAATCAAATAACCAGAATGCCAGACAAGGATATCATATACGCACATCGTCAGCGTCAGACAGCAGAACAGTATATGCGTAAGTCTTACATACAATATGTTGAATATCAGGACTAAGGTTTTGTTGAAAGGGGTTGAATATAAATATCAAAAATAGCAGGAATGTAGAAACATTTTTGCAGATTTAACTGCAGCCTTGCATAAATACCAAATGAACCAGACTTCCAAATGTGTGTCTATATAATTATCTCCCTTGGACCCTAGTGCAACAAAATAACTGCGTTCATGTCAAATTTTTATGCTCTTCCAAAGAATCTGCGAAAGACATCTTTCTATTGATCGAGGAACACACTGGCTCAGAATGTAAAACTTGAACCAAAATGGGATCTTGATTTACTCAAAAGAGGTTCACAGACCCTATGGCATTTTTCAACTTTTTTTCTTTAATATAGTTTAACTTATAAAAAAAAAACAGACCCTATGGCATTTTAGGAGTTATGTAGGTCAGTTAGGATAACCAATATAAATCGCATTTCACTTGTTCATTATTTCCCATGAGAGCTATAGTGGGAACTGAGGACAACTAAGAAACTTACCTGGAGTGAACCACAGGTGGAAAGTTCAACCGGTAACTCTTGAATGGCATTCCTAGAAATATCGACTTTTATGACCTCACCCGATTCCCACACTTCAGAGGGAACAGCACTCAAGCCCAAGCCTTCCAAAGAAAGTTCCTGAAGTTTTTACATCATTAAAGGATGAATCATAAGCTGTCTGGTAGAAAAAAGGGAGACAAACTTGCTTTCATTACATGGAATTTAAGACTTGGAATAATGATCTCATTTCACATGGTTTCTTTTATAACATAAGCAATTTACAGGGGCACATGAAATTTAGTATGGACAGTCTCTTTAAAATTTATGGGAAATTGTTTTTGGTCAGGAAGCAGTGAAGAAAGGATTTTTGCATAATGTCCAGAACAACACTTTCTTCCCCCCACCCTTTTTTTTATTTTCCCTCTTAACAAGGATGATTTATCCTTCCGTATGCCCTGTTTCTGCAGATTCCATTCCATGTATGAGTATATCCACTTGGTCTCTACAAGCAGAAAAAATATGCAAAAAGTTCACCCTATAAAGAAGGTAGATACAAGTGGCTAATTTACTGCATACTCAGATCACACATACCAGTAGAACAGTAATTTTCTAGGCACCATACAGCAAGCAACTAACATAACATCAATAACATTGAAACCAAAGACAGATTACTCTCAGGAAAGCTTATTCTCTATAATAAAATAAAATTAAAAAATCACAGGTGGGGGGTGGGGGGGGGGGGGGATTATAACAACTGATACCTTAGAAGTGATAGACAATCGAGCTGCCATAGTAACTACATTGTCTTTTGTTGTTGTCGTAATTTCAGAATCTACATGAAAAGCATGAATCCAATTACTCACAATAGAAGCAAACTCAAAACTGTAACTAATGAAATTTGGTGTTATGTCAAACAATAAAGACAATAGACTCAGGAGGTTAAAGACCATTAAATTGAGCCATGGTTATACAGAGCCACTATACCTTCACTCTCAGAGAGTCTACTCCGAAGATACTTTAGCAAAGTAGCTGTAGGTCCAGAAACCAATGTCCTGGAGGAGGAAAAGTATCAGTTGGACTATCCTCCATCTAAACATACGTTCATCATACTAAGGTCCATAATGATAACTTATACCTTCGAAGAGTTCGCAAAGGGTTGCCATTAAGCAAAAGTTTCCGCAGAGTAATCATCTTGCCTAGACAAACAATAAGTTGAGTGGTCCATCATGATAATAGTAGTTCTCCCCATCTTTGCATTTATCAAGCTAAGATTAAACAAATACATATATCCCAGAGAAGGAACTAAGGCTTTATTGAGTTCAATTGAGTTAACAACTTCATAAAAAAGAGAATAAGAATGTGGAGAAAAAAAAAAGTTCCAGATTCAGCATTAGAATGCTAAGATCTGTTTGCCAGAAATAAAACTGAGTTTAGCTTGGCCCTAGAAGATCTTCCAGCTTGGACCGATTGGAGCAAAATTCTGATCTGTTCATATTGTTTAAAATGTTTCAAAGGTGCAAAACTTCTTCAAACTATCATAAGTTATTCAGGAACCTGAACTTCCTACATAAATAAACCAGGTGATATAACCTTACCCATCTCAGGGGGCAATCCAGTCAATGAATTATTTGAAAGATCCAGGAGTGAAAGACACAATTTGCATGCCTCCACCGGATATTCCTTCAACTGCATGCATATGAGGTAATTAGCGGGGAAGTTTAAATTTAGTGATCAAGAATCTAAGGGTGCGTTTGTGTACCAAAATTTTACCCCCTCTAAAATTTTAACACAATTAAATATTACAATATAATCTCTCTCTCTCCCATCAAATCATTACTATTTACTACAAAAAATATAAAAAATTACCTCTCTCTTCACTTTTTCACTAAACCCAATACCTAAAATTTTAACAACACTAAAATTTTACAACACAAACACAACCTAAGTATTCTGGACAATCCAACAAAGTTGCACAGAAAAATATTCTCTTTGGATTCTCAGGTCAACAGGCAGTCATTAAGTTTTGAATTGATGATATCATCCTTCTTTTTATAAGGGGAGGAAGCACCATTTGAACTAGAGCTCATTGTCAATTTGACAGACAAAAATAAGTTAGACATCAAAATAGATAACAGCTTAAGATGTTTACTCCAAGCTCAAACATTGTTTAGATACTCAAGTACATCTCTAGAATAGGAACAAGTGTAGAAATCAACACTAATGGTGATTGAATTCACCATATGCTACTTAATTTCATATACAGGTTGAGTCAGGCAATCAAATCTGAGGACTCAACTGGGGAAAATTTGAAAACTAATCACAACCCCATCTGAGCAACACCATTCAAAGAGTACGAAGTGTCTATCCAAGCGAAAGCAAAAGATTTCTATCTTGACAACCTATAGAAACCATATCGTTTTCACAAAAACATCACCTGGATAAAAATATATAATTATGGATACCTGGTTTGAATGCAGATCTAAAGTCCCTAAACGCGAAAGCATCCCAATTTCTGCCGGTAATGAAGACACTGTGTTATTCCTGAAATATGATGCCACCAAACCCATATCAATATTAAAGGCACAGATTTTTCAAGAATAAAAAAAAATACATAATTCAGATGCCCCTAAAGTCCAGAAAAAAATAAATAAAAGATGCCCTTAGAAGTGTAAAATCATCACAAGTAAGAACATGACCCAATGTAGAACTCCGCAAGAGAAGAGCAACTCATTATTGATGGTGGAATTGATGAAATTCCTGCACAGCTCATTACACAGAAACAACTATAAGGAGAGATTGAAGAAATGGTTTACATTACACCAAAAAGGATTTAAGAGGAAGTTAATCTTGTTGCTTGGCTAACTCACTGTTCTGATGAAGGTCAAGACGAATGAGATGTAAAAGATTCCCAATGCTCTCTGGTATACCACTCAATAAATTTTTTGCTGCACAAATAGAGGTAACAACACACGTTCAATATATTCATAGGGATAGAAGTAGGACCTACTATCTAGATGGTAAAACTGCAGATACTTACATGCGTTCAGTTCAGTGACCATGGTCAATGATGAAATCAAATTCTCTGACAGCACAGTTATCTTGTTTCCCTGGCCAGATGGGAGATAAAACATATTTACAGCCACAAATGTGTCGACAATAATTGCTTTAAAGTATACCAACAAGAAGCCCAGCCATCATCAAGTACTCAAACGCCAGGTCTCACTAATACCTCCACGTCTAATTTTGTCAATTTTGAACAGTTCGCTAGATCTTCTGGTAAGCTGGTAATAACGTTGTTCGATGCCTGGGAAAAAATTGACACAAGCAAAAGGTCATCTGGAAAAAACTGACGCCAATAGTAATAAAAAAAGCCTTTATAACAAGATCAGTTAGCAGATCAACAAAAAAGCAAAGTGCAAAGATCAGATTTCACCAAAGGCTGAGTGGAAGTACAACCAATCAACGTAAGTGGGTTATCCCAACTTAGATCAACTTTGGTGGCCAATCCTATCCAACAGATGCAGTACTATATGTTACATCACGAAACAGGTTTATTTAATCAAATATGATATCCAGGCTTGATGGTAACAGTTCTCTACAGAAGACTTTTTGCTAAAAGAACTATATTTTATATCGTGAAAGAGGTCTCTTTAAAAAAAACATGGTAAGAAGGCTTGATGGTAACAGTTCTCTGCAGAAGACTTTTGGCAAAATCTCATAGGTTCCATGCATTAATCAAAGGTTTCAGGCTCTGCTATAGATTTGTGACGCTTATCAAGCATAACTATTCCAAGGTCAAATTGATGAATGACATATTCCTTCAAATTGCCTGAAAAGGGGCACTGGAGGCATTGTGAGAGATCAGGACGACAATAAAATCTTTGCATTCACTATGAACCACAGTTGCTGAACTTATGAATAAAAAACAACTTTCTTTGCCTTAAATGTATATAACACCAAGGTTTCTTCTATAAAATATGATTATGCACTAACACTAATTTATTGGGTCAATCAATTAATGAAGGAAATTTCTATTGACTATCATAAGAATATATAATTTACTATCTTCAATTAGTAATGGTACAACATCTGGGCTTTTTAACCAACTGCCAATTATCTACATTCGAATACTCAACCTGATATTCTCTGAGGTGAAAATTAACAAAGACCACATTTTAAAAGCAGGCAACTCAAGAGGTGTGTTACATTTACCAACAGCATAGGCACTGCCTGATATTTGTCATTGCATCGTGGCAAAGCATAATCATCTAAAAAAAATCTGATAAATGTAAGCATTACCTTCAAATCTGATAAATCTAAACATCTTCCCATGGAGTTTGGAAGTTCCATGAGTCGATTGGAAGAACAATCAAACCTGGCATGACACAAAACATATTTAACCTTTAGCAGGAAAATGAGAACATAAACAATAGCCTAAACATAAACAAAGTCTAAAATCCTACATACTAAAAAACACCATAAGTTTGTAAGATATGGACACCAAGACATCTCATATCAACATGTATATATGAAAGAGGGTGTTTTGTGTCCCGTGGATGGTGACCAATGAATATCATCACAATCTCATCTTCAAATAGCTAAAAACATCAGATTGATCGGGAATGCAAAGGTTAAATTATATTCATTGGCAAAACAAATCATGAAATCTTACAGTGATTGAATCATAATTTCATGTCAACATATTTAACTCAAGGGAAAACTGAAGTGACTTCTGATGAAACAAGGTAAACAGTAGGTTTCCTTCTCCTTTAATCTTGTTTCCAAGGCACTGACACTTCTAAGACCAAGGATGTTCTTCCTTCCACAAGAAATTGGAGGCTTTCATTTAGTTATTTGGCCTTGTAATTTTTTTCTATCACGTAATTTTTTTCACTTTTAGTTTCATTGCAACATGTTCAGTTCATTCCAAAAGGGAAACGTTTCTCAATCTTTTCCAACACCCATTATCTATCATAATTTGTTTCCTTGGCATCCAATGCCAGCACAAGAGAATATGACACAATAAATTATTAAGGTTGCATTAATTTATGATAAGAAGAGTGAGATTCGCCAAGGATGGCCCATATATTGCTAACAAAGACCAATAAATGCACTACCAATGAAAGGTAATGTAGTTCAGTTTTAAAGCACTACCAGTGTGTTTGTGTTACAAACATTTTAATAAAATTTTATTAAAATTTAACTTTTTCAAACACACTTCAAAATTTTACTTTTACTTTTATCACTCATTCACCAATTCCAATACCACCTCTTTTTTAACAACAACACAAAATTTTGATAAAAATTTGAAAACAAACACAATGTACATGTCCAAAGCGCAAATTTCGTTATTCTCAACATGATCTTTTCTTTCATTCAGATTTTTTACAAATAGTAAGAACAGGAAAAGGAAAAAATAGATAAAACAAAAGGAAACCACACAAAGAAATGTATAAGACAGTAAAAAGAAAGAAGAAAGTCTCTACTAGAATGTGATAGATAAAGTAAATGGGAGGAAAAACACAGAAAATGATAGAAAGAAAGAAGAGGAAGAATAAGAAAGGAAGAAAAGAAGGTGCAAAGATGGAAAGAATACTTGACAAGAGAAGTTGCTGATCCAATCTCCTCGGGTATGTTTAGGATTGAGTTGAAGGAAACATCTAATGATTTTAGCATAGGAAGCCTGTCAAGTAGGTCAGGGAAAAACAAAATCAGACATTAAACCTCCATTAACATTGGTCAGGAAACTAAGGAATATGGAAAACAATATTGAAAAAGATGGCAGTTATAAATGTTTAGAAAACCCACTCTCCTATCGCAGCTGGAAGTTCAGTGAGTTTATTATGGCTGACATTCAACACAATCAGTTGAGGTAAATTCCGAAGGTCTTCTTTCAATGATTCAATATTATTATGAGCCAAAATGAGCTTTTGTAGCTCCACAGCCTGCAAAATAGACATTAAAACCACTAGTCCACTGATTACATATTTGGTAACCATATGCAACTCATCTTTCCAGCTAACATTTCCAAAGGCACATTAAGCATCACCAAAACGAATTGCGTCCAAAATAAATTACCTCCCACCACTTCTCATCCGTTCCAACTGCTTCCAAACTTTGGTATACCTCATTGGGCACATCACTGAGAATAGAGACACAAGTAAACAAAATCAAGACATATAGAACTAACTACATCATGCTCTAAACGATGAAAATGATTAAAACAAAGCCCCATGAAGTAGCGGTTATCAATTTTACTTCAATTCGGTTCTCTTAATTCAGAAAACTGTTAAGAGAATAACAAAGTGATGATCTAAACATACACGACCAAAACATAAAATGATCTAAACATATACGTCATCAGAACTACACATCAAATAAAGAAGCAAAATGCACAAAGGAAATGAATCCTACTCTTAGTTTACGACAAAGCCAAGTCCAATAACTTCATAATCCATAAGCTATCTAATTAAGGCAAATCAACTCAGAACAGTGCGTCGTTCCAATTGTTTCGGGGCAGCAATGTAAAGCAGGTATGTGCGAAGGTACTAATCTGCTTCGAATCAATTAGGCAGCACGAGATAATCTTACGCGTTCTTGACGCATTCTCTTCTAGCATTAGTTACCTTCATAATTCAAGTGATAAAACAATTGTCTGCAGGCCGAATTTTTTTAAAAAAAAGGGGCTTGCCTGAGGGAGCGATTTGATAGATTGAGAGAACCGGAGGCTCTTGCAGCTTTTAGCACCCGATCCATGACAATACGGTTTCTCCGACATGCACTGCAGCTTGAGTTTTGCTCTCAGATCTGCGCACGAACGTTAGTTGGAGACAATTACGTTGTGAGAACTATTTTTGTTCCTTAAAAAAAGAAAGAGAGAGGGAGAGAGCTTTTTGTTCAAATTACATCTTAGAAGAAATTCGAGTTTGTTCAGCAGCGATTTAATTAGTTTGTTATTTCATCAAATAAATATTATTACTTTGCTTAGCAACTAATTTATTAAATTAATCAAAATAATTTATTCTATCTAATTGACTTTTCTTTTTACCCTTGAAATTAAGGTTTGCATGTTTGAGCCCAATTAATTGGGCTCAAAATTTTAGGTTTACTACTAAAAAATTTACCACATAATTTTTTATTATTATAATATTTATTAAAAATCTTCTCTCTCTTCACTTTTTCACCAACTCCCATAATATTTTTTTACTTTATAATATTTCTCAAACTCCAATACCCAAAATTTTCACCCTCAAACATACCATGTACCTTCAAGTCTCAAACTACCAAATTATTTTGTAAGTTACACTTAAGCTACCTAACTCAATACAATGGTGGTATTACCCCTTACACCATATAATATTATGCCTACCAAATTTTTAGATGGTCAAAATAAAAAAATAAAAAAATTTAAAATTACCTTACCATTCAATGCTACCGGTGTGAAAGTTGGAATAGTGTGGATATTGGTACAATTTAAAAATAGAGAGATACATTGAGGCTTTGAGCACATAAATATTTTAGTGCTCTAAGAGCATCATTAAATATATAATTAGTGAGCAAATATTCCAAAATTATATGACTTGTATTTTGAAGATTTTTTTATTGAGATTGGGCCGAAACTCAATCCGAATCAAAAACATCGAATTTCACTCCAACACTATTAATAATTTATGGGGCTGTTCGTTTAATGAAAATCTTCAGGATTTTTTGAATTCTCACAATACAAAAAAATTCTACAACTAAATATCATTTTTAACCTCACATAAAAATAACTATAACATGCACACCAATAAAATTAATATTACCTAAAAATTCTCGAAACAATCGAACAACCTCAACTCTGTGTTTTGCTTTTCATATATGAACCGTTTGAAGGCCAGCGGCAATCAACGTGATCACGCCGCTCGGAAAAAAAGCCCGGAAAAAAACAGAAGAAGAAAAATACCAACAAGCGCTCAGAAAAAAACTTTGGAAAAAAAAAACCGCATAGGAAAAGAAACAGAACAAAAAAAAAACAAAATACACGATGCTTCTACACGAGCCACGTACGTTGTCGTTCATGACAAAAAGAAAAAAGAAAAAAGAAAAAAAAATGCAGTCCTCGTCTTAAACCCTAGCTAGTTTGCTACTGTCTGCAGGAAACCGGTAAGGAAGAAAATCCAGCCCTTATTATTCCCGTTCTCCGTAACCAACAGAGCCCGAAACAATCTGCAAGATGACGAAGAAGTCGAAGGAGAGGAAAGTGAGCATCTCTGGAAAGCCGAAGCACTCGCTGGATGCGAACCGTACAGACGGGGCTAATGGCTCGCGTAGCGCCGCCACGGTTCGGCGGCTCAAGATGTATAACACGAGGCCCAAGCGGAGTCGCTCGGGCAAGATCCTTAGGAACGAGTTTCAGTCCAAGGAATTGCCCAACACTCGAATCCAACCTGACCGTCGCTGGTTCGGTAAGATATATGAATATGAAAGTTTGCTCTTATATGTTATCTGGAAAAAGTTGGGTTGCTTAATTTGTGATCGATGATTGAATTGGATGCACGACTTTCAATTAATGGGGTAGTGGAGCTCGTTTAAGTGTTTATGTGTAGTGCCTGCAATTTTGAAATGGAAGTCATTCTCCGAGTGATATTCAAGCTCAGAAACGCAGTTTTATGAAAGAGAATATTTAGGGCTTGGGATGTTGAGTGATGCAGCAGTCTTCCTCACCAAGAATCAGAAAATCTAGCAATTTTCATGGTACTTTGTGGCTGAATTTGCAGGGAATACTCGAGTTGTGAATCAGAAAGAGCTTGAATTTTTTCGTGAAGAGCTTCAAAACCGTATGTCTAGTAGCTACAATGTCATTCTGAAGGAAAAGAAACTGCCTTTGTCCCTGTTGAATGATCGTCAAAAGGTATGCATATCTTTGAGCTTTCTTTTCCATTTTCAGGAGGGATCATAAAACGAATTGCACCTTTTATGCGCAAAGTAAAAGGGAAAATCGTGATCAACTATAGTTGTTTGTGCCACAGACTTTAGCCTGTCATACTACTCTTCCATGCTAACCATGTCTTGGAGATATCCATACTCAATATTAAATTGAGAAGTGTGGGTCTTTCCTGCTGGTTATTATGAATTAGCTGTGGAAATGATAATATGATTTACATTCAAGTGACTTTTGTAGCCAGAGCTTTAGTCTGTGGCTGAAAGTATTATGTGTGTTTGCTTTTGCTAATCAAGTGTGTTTGTTATATCTTTTTTAAGCAAGCCAGAGTCCATCTTCTGGATACAGAGCCTTTTGAGGATGCATTTGGACCTAAGACAAAGAGGAAGCGACCGAGGCTCTTGGCAGCAGATTACGAATCACTGGCAAAGAAAGCTGATGGTTCTCAGGGTATGTTATTGTGCTTTTCACCCTCATATCATTTTGTCCCTCGTTTTCATTTAGTTCGGTGGAGTGAAATGAAAGCTTTGGTATTGACAGTTTATCTGATAACTCATTTTGTTTGTCAAATATAAATGTATTTTATATCCTTCTGTGTCTTTTTATGGATTGCTTAGATGCTTTTGAGGAGAAGCATGCTGCTAATGCACAAGCGGAAGAAGATGAAGAAGATGGACTTAGGGATCTAGTTCGGCATACAATGTTTGAGAAGGGTCAAAGTAAACGTATATGGGGTGAGCTCTATAAAGTAATTGACTCTTCGGATGTGGTTGTCCAGGTTAGTTCCCCCCCCCCTTCTTCTTCCAGCTTCTTCCTCTTTTCTCTTTTATTTCGCTTGTTGAAGTTGTACAATAGTACAGTACTATTGTCATGTGCGGATTAGATTTTTCAGGAAATATAGAGAGAGAAACTCTTTTGATCCTTTTGGCTATCCTCCATATTCATGTTCACCAGTTGTGTCATGCACATTTTAGCAAGGATTGTGAAATTAGAACGGCTTGGTCAGAAATTATGACCTTGGTTTAGGTGCATCAAGATCCGTATTGCTGGAAATGCCCTGATTTTACGATATTAAATGCTTCATCATCCTGGACATTATTTGGGGTTAAAAAACTGTGAGTGGCGCAAGGCGCTGATTATGTGGATGGTTTAGAAAAATGGGATTCCTGTGAAATATCAATTTTTATTTTTAAAGTTTTCTTAAGCTTGGTTGCCATGCTTGTTCAAGCCAACACAGCCCTGGGAGGACACATTCTGATTGATTGAACATCCCCCCTTCCCCACCAGTTTTCTTTTGGTTCCTTAAAAAATTTTCTTATGCATTACAGGTTTTGGATGCTAGGGACCCACAAGGGACAAGATGTTACCATCTGGAGAGACACTTGAAAGAGCATTGCAAGCACAAACACTTGATTCTTTTGTTAAACAAGGTTTGTTGTATTTTTCATGTTTATAGTTATGTGAGGTCATTAAGGGTTTCATCATTCTCCAATGTTCCCTCCTAAAGTTTCTTAGCTTGTATGGTAGTGTTTTCAGTATAGTCTTTTGTACTGTTTACAATCTTTTTCTTTAATAAAATTTAACTTGTCAAAAAAAAAATGTTCCTTCCTAAAGCTGGTTAAACATTTTAATGCCTGGTTATCTCAGTGTGATTTGGTTCCTGCTTGGGCTACAAAAGGATGGCTTAGAGTGTTATCCAAGGAATATCCAACTCTAGCATTCCACGCAAGCATTAACAAGTCATTTGGCAAGGTACACTTCATAGCTCAAGTAAATTTGTGGTCATTAACTGCTAAGTTTTAGTTTCTTGAATTTCTCGTGCGCTGTGGCCTTTACTTCATTATTTCAACTTATGTTTAACAGTACAGTACACAATAAGTGTACTTTCAGCTTTCAGTATCCTTCATTGCATTTATTTGATCGAGGAAAAAAGTGATTATGCTTCAGGTTTAAATTATGTGCCAATTTCCATTGCCAGTCCCGCATTGTCAGGAACAGAACATGCACTTCTAGGATTTTCATCTAAGTGGGTCTTAAAAGAAGAGATATTGTGTTAATTTGAGAAAATTAGCTAGGCCAATAAATCCGACAAGTAAATTTCTGAACAAACGTGATGTTTACTGGCATTTCTATATATAGTTATCAGGAATTGCAGAAGCCTTTTGTTTTCATGGCATTTCCTTCTCTGTTTATTTCCAAGGCACATGGTCAAAGAAACTGAGAACATAATTAGTGGGAAAAGAACCTAGAAACGAACTTTAGCATTCATGAAAATCATTTGCATGTTGTGTATCTTAACTCCTGTATGATCATAAATCACATCTTGTGTACCTTCACTCCGGTATGTTCTAACTAAATCAGTCTCAATTAAAATTCGTTATTGTTGGATGCTCATCAAATAATAGTTGGTTGCCTCTCTAGTTCACATATCTTCTTCACTACTACTATACATATTATTGTAGATATCCATCTATTTCTTCCCACTTTATAAACTTCAATCATATAAATAGTTATTCATTTGTATCTTTGTTGGACTCAGGGTTCTCTTTTATCAGTATTGAGACAATTTGCTCGGTTAAAAGGTGACAAGCAAGCTATATCGGTTGGATTTATTGGGTATCCCAATGTTGGGAAGTCGTCGGTTATTAACACACTGCGGACAAAGAATGTAATAATTCTCTCTCTGTTGCTACTTAAGATGTTTTCTTTGACAACTGTTTATTCAGTACTCCATAATTACCCACATAGAGTCCAATCTCATTGACATTTGGTTCTTCTTTGTAATGAAGTTGACGATGATGCTTGCTTCTCTAATGGTTTGGATTTGCTGACATGTCTTTTTCTCACAAGGTTTGTAAGGTTGCTCCTATACCAGGGGAGACCAAAGTGTGGCAGTATATAACCCTCACAAAGAGGATCTTCTTGATTGACTGCCCTGGAGTTGTTTACCAAAACAAGGACTCTGAAACAGATATTGTACTGAAGGGTGTGGTATGTTCTAATCACGTGCTTCCATAATGAACAGTTCTGAATAATATTTTCAAATATTTAGTCTCTAATAAGTTATTAATTATATCCTCTATTTTTTTCCACTTTGCTTTTGGTTTAATAGTAGTGGATAACTAGAGGAATTATTCAATTAACCAATATCATCATGCTTGATTTACCTTAAATTAGAATGTTGTAGTGAGACCTTTACTGTAAGATCCTTGTGATAGGGCCACTTATTCAAAGTTTCTTGTCCTTGAGATGGAATGATACCTAATAGACCCTGGGAGCAGAAGCTGACATAAGGTCATGCAACCATTATAATCATTTTCACCTTTCATATTTTTTGCAGTTTGGGAAACATTGCTATTCTGAAATAAATTTTCGTCGTATTTGGTGTGCCGAACTTTACCAATAGTTCGTATACGTTATGATTTTCTTTTCACAGTCCCTATATGTCTCACTTGCTCTATGAGAATCCATTGTCCTAGCCAGAAAGTAGTTGGATGTATATCTCATGTAAGTGGTTTACCAATTTTGATTTACTTAGATATGGACGGTCCCTTCCCTCAATCCTTCCCCACTGTGATTGCAGAGTTTGCAGAATTGAATATGTACTATTATTGAATCCTCTCTTGCGCTTCCCTACTGCTTTTGAGTCCAGAGAGTTCTGGTGGCGTGTCTTTGTATTAATGTGTTCGGAGGGTTTCATTGAGCAGTCGATCTTTATTTATTGTAGATATTGTTTAAACTAATGACCGTGCCCTTGTATCCAGGTACGTGTCACTAACTTGCAGGATGCTTCAGAACACATTGGAGAAGTTCTGAAACGTGTGAAGAAGGAGCACCTCAAAAGAGCATATAAAATAAAAGACTGGTGTGTCATTCTCTCTGTTTGAATTTTGAGACTTTCATGTTATCATTCTGAATGAAACTTTCTGGAGCATCCTGGCTTCCAATTATCTTTTGGCTAGTGATTTCAAATCTTCACTATTTTAAGATTTGTACTGCCTTTTCTTGGGGATGCTTGATATTAAATATCCCCAAATATTGGTTATTAGATAGAAATTTACAGGGATCACTGGGTGCTTGCAATTGATTTCACGCTGAGTCTTCCTGAGTCAGTGTGAAATTTATAGTTATACCTGAGTCTTCCCTTTGATGAATTTTAAAAGGTTGTTGCTCAATATGCCTTATTTTGTAAGCTAGGAATCCATCACTTGAGCAGTAAACTGCAATCACTTTGCTCCTGTACTTCATTTTACATTCTTCACTCTAGGCTGGCGTAACAGCAGTCAAGGGTAACAAAATATTACTGTCGCGTGACATAAAGGGCCGGAGGTACGGTAAACTCGGACTCAGATAGGATAGGATTGCGCGTGCAGGGCCCTTTGGGTGTCATATTTTGGCCGAGTTTACCCCCTTGCACTTTGGACTCCTAGTTTTTTATCAAATGCTGTTTTCACAATGTTGATTGTTTGTTACGGGGGGGATGTTTGCAGGGATGACGAAAACGACTTCCTGGTTCAGTTATGCAAATTGACAGGCAAGCTATTGAAGGTATTTCTTTTATATTTAAGGCTTAACGTGATGTTATGACACCAATTTCGTCCAATGCCCACAATTTTGTTCACTTCAACTTAGTATGAAATTTTCCTTGCACAGATGCCCCACCCTCAGATCAGCCACCGGGGGAGGGGGGGGGGTTTGGTCTCTTTTATATTTTACTTTTCTTCTGATCCTTGAGAATTTTATTATCTAACACCTGAATTAGAGCTGGGCCGGATGCAGTAGTTTGTGCTTAAGAATGAAATTAGGTGGAAGCTTTTTTGAGATTGGCAAGTATTATCGTATGTTCTGTTGGATAGGAGATGCCACTTTGTCATAAAACCATGGGCATACTAGGCAATGTGGCAATATTCTCTGCTAGGAAAATGGGATCAAATATTGGCCAAGCTGGAAATGTCTCCACATATCGAATGGAAAATGTAAGTACTAAAGTCGTGTGGTGGTGAGATAGTGAAAAGTTTAGGAGGGAGTGCATACCTGTCCGTAATTTGCATGGAGGGAAGAGAGCTGAAATGACCTGATCGTTAATTTGGACAAGGTGAATCCAACAAAAGGGCATTAACTTGAAGTTGTGAGAGATGAATGGAATATGATTTTGGTGGTGGATCTCTAGTTGGAGCTGGTTAGGGTAATTGTATACAGACATATGACCTTGAGCATGAAGGGTAGGATTTGGAGACATTGATGACTTGATAAGACTCTCAATCTTTATTACTTCTCCTGACCTTGTATAATGCGTAGAGGGTTTGCTTCTTTCCACCAAACACAATTGAATTTCCTATACATGTGCTTTCAGTTTCAGTGAGCAAACTCCTTTGGCTAATTTAGTAAATATGGAATGCATGTGGGCTACTTTTGATGCTTCACAATTATCCTTACAAAATTGTGCTTATAGTAATCATTGATGGCAACTTTGCTTTCTATATCTACTGGTTCGCATTTGATTTTGCGATAAACAATTATGCTTCATGACTGACTTTTACTTTTTGAATGGGATATTTAGGGTGGGGAACCTGACTTGATGACTGTAGCGAAGATGGTTCTCCATGACTGGCAGAGGGGTAAGATACCCTTTTTTGTGCCTCCAAAACAAGAAGACAAGTCATTGGATGAACCTAATACTCTTGGTGCTGACAAAGATGAAGTCGTGGAGAACAGTCAGGTATCTGCAGCTTTGAAAGCCATTGCAAACGTTATATCATCACAGCAGCAAAAATCTGTCCCTGTTCAAAGGGATCTCTTCAATGAGAATGAGTTGAAGGGTGACACAGACCCACAACTTCCAGAAACTGATGGCGAGACTTCTGAGCAGCACCCTGATGCCGAGGATGATTTGCCGGAGCAGCTTCCAGCAACTGAGGATAAGATTGCCAACCAGCTTCCTGCGTGAGTTGTAGATTTTTTGTCCCAAGGAGCAAGTCACTTTTTTAGTAGAGGCAGTTGTGTCTTGCTCTTTTTCCTGATAGAGGGTTTTTGTAGTCTTGAGAGATTGTTTTAATTACTTTTGTGTCAAACTGCACGTTTCATCCTAATTATGTCAGATTCAAGTTCTTTTCCCATTATCCTGTACGATGAGTTCAATTGACTTGCTGAGCTTTCAACGTGACTGGAATGTCTCAAAGACAATAATACCTCTAGATTGGACGTATCTGTTTGTTCATATTTCTTCGGTGAGTCAAAAACTCGTCCCTCATCAGGGGGCGGGCCAACACATGCTGATCAGCCTTCCAGCACACCAAACAAAAAACGGTCCTCTTCCAGAACTTGGAAAATTTAGGTTTTATTTGTTCTTTACAGAATGCACCGGAGACGCTATCCAGCAATCTTGGACTGCAGTAATCATTTTGAAAAAAAAAAAAATGTAAAGAAAACATCTCTCTCCGCGATGCCTCTCTAAAACGTGTCCTGCTCTCTCGCTCCCTCTCTCATCTGGTTACACACTGAATCTCGGCATGCTCTCTCAACCATTCAAGCACCTTTGCTCCCTCCAATATTTCCTGCACCTGCACAAATTCCGAGGGACATAGTTCATTGTCAAAAGTCCTCAAGTTATCCTTCAAAGATAGATGCAGGGAGAAACGAGTAGTTAGGCTAAAAGTCATGTATATTGATAGCCCCAGAAGATCTCCGAAGCCCAACCGAAGCTATATTGATTACTATATATACACCAGAAGGGGAAGATTTCGGGAATATCAAAGCACACTTTGGTTTATCAATAAGATGCGACTAGAGGTGCTTCAAGTCTCTTGTTGGTCCCCTGGACAGGCCCTTTTGAAGGTCCGATAGCAGAGTTGGCTTATAAAAAGGTTTACCCAAAAGGAAAGCAGTGATAGTACTCCACTTCTTTAGAAGAACGGTGCACATACCTGTTCCCTCACCCTCTCCTCATCATATTCTTGTTTTTGACGTTTAAATTCAGCAATGGAGTTCTCAACCTCCTTCACAAGCTCGTCCATGGAAAACTGCAAACCAGCAAACTGAATATTGATATCGTTGTAAAGAGGCAAAATATAACTGTAAGCAAGTAAGCCTGCTTCTATTAAAGACCAGCAAGTGATACGTAATGAAATTTTGAAAAAAAAAACTGAATGTGATAAATTCAATTGGCAGACAACATTTGCCCCCACATTCTGGTGAAGTCCCTGTAATACAACAGGAAAAACCACATTCAGATATCTACCTGCAAATTTTCACGTTTATATATATCTCCAACTGCCAGATTCTGTTTTATTAAATTCAAAATATTCTCCTTCTGGTTTTCAAGATACTCGTTGACTGCCTTTGGACTTGATAGAGAAGCCAATTGTTGTTCATTCAGTTTCATATTTGCCTGTGCCACCGTAATACCAGAGTGAGAACTGATACACGCACAACTGAGAAATTGGGAGAAAGTTGAAACTAAAACATGCATGTAGGAAGAATTATGAAATTGGATAACCTTAACACAACACTTTTTTTTGCAAGTACCAACCTGTATCTCTAGAAGTCTAGCTCCATAAAGCTGCCTGCCTTGTTCCTCAAACAAGGATTGAGGAATATCAACCTCTACCATCTGGAAAATACCAATGCTTACACACATGCAAACTCCAAATTAAAAAGGAAAAAAAAAAAAAAAAAGAGGATGCTTTTAAAGCAGGGATTCGATTTCCCTTAATTTTCTTGATCGATTTATCAGTCTTCCAACAAGGATGAACTTAATGCCGAATTCGATCTTTATCAATTCAAATTCTGTCTACAGGCCAGCTACATAGGTCCCATCAAATTATAGATGCTGAGTCAGTGGTGAGTTGGTAATGTCATCTACATTCATGCGAATGCTAAGTGTTCCAATGTGCAATCAAAAAGTGTTTATGTGCCTACTCGGGTAACCAATAAAATTCATCTGATATGCATTTTTTCTCTTCTTACGTGATAATACATATCAGGAAGAGAAATTTCCTTCACAAGCTCATCCAACACAGGCACATAGAGAAAATGAGTTGACCATGCATAGCCAATGTTCAGAAAGAACAGAGTCAATTACGATGATGCATTTACTGAATAATAATACACCTTTTGAAGCTGGCCTAGAATTGCATTATCTGTTGCTTGTTCTCTAGCTGTTTGCTCCATTTCTAGATATCTCTGTAACAATGATTCCTCAACCTGCAGATTTGTATGGCCAAAAAAATAAAGTCATCTCAAGTTAATTGGATAAGATGTCTAGATTTTTCAGTGAGACCCCACGGGGATTACCTGCTTCAGAGTAGTACATCCAGGAAGAAGCTTATCAGCAAGGGAGTCATCCAATTTAGGTAAGTCTCTGTAAAATAGTTCTTTACATGCAACCTGAAAAAGTGCATCCAATAAAAATAGCCATTTTCGATGTTCAGTACTACGGGAATATTCAGAGTATTGCAGAAAACAATTTAACCATGCTTTGACAGGTTGAAGAGGCTGATAAGAACAAGGAAACAGCATTTATGTTCCACTGATATGGATGCCTTTATTTTACACTTAGGAGTCTTCTGAAATGAAGGCACTCACGGAAAACTGAGCATGAATACCACGGAGATTTTCTTGTTTCCACGATTCAGGAAATACAAGCGGAAAGGACTTTGTTTCACCTCGTTGAATTCCTATAATGGAATCAAGGAAACCAGGAAGTACTTTGTCACCATCTTCTGTATCAAAATTAAAACCTGCAGGTAGAATATAGACTTGAGCGAGGAAATGCCTAAATTACAAATGGAAATTGACGAAAAGCATATACATCTTCAGTGCATACTGGCAGACCTTTACTCTCGGCAGATGGAATCTTCTGAACGTTCAACTTGTCTTGATCAATTGTTGTTGCTGATACGTCAAGGGCAGCAACATCACCGACCTGAGGACAGTGCAAATTCGGAACAATCACAATGCTCATATGCATATAAACAAAAAATTAAGTTACCATTAAAGAATATGACAATGGATAATGAGTTTCTTTCTATGCAACACTTTTATTATGGCTTGACTGGCTACACTAGGACAGTTGAATGGTTCATGTTGTCTATGCACGAGAGGATTCTCACTACTGATAACCTGCGTCGTCGTGGAGTGTACATTGCGGACTGGTGCTATCTCTGCCGTAGCGAAGGGGAATCTGTAAACCACTTGCTTCTTCACTGTCCGGTGGCGCGAGGGCTTTGGACTCATGTTCTCTCTATTGTGAATTTTCCTTGGGTCATGCCGGAAAAGGTGGTGGATGTGCTTTGGAGTTGGGAGAGGAGGTTCTCCAATCCATTTGCCAAGGCTATTTGGAGGATGATACCGGCATGTGTTTGGTGGTGCCTATGGAGGGAGCGTAATAACCGTTGTTTTGAGGATGGTTCCTTGCCTTTACCAGTGTTAAAAGGCATTTTTATGTTTAAATTGTTTTGTTGGGCTGATGTTCTGTTAGGGTGCCCTTTTGTTGATTTTCAGGATTTCCTTAGTTTTGTTGCTTGTTTGGACTAAGCGATTTCGGTATAGTCCCTTGTACTACTTTCGCTTTTTCTTTAATAATATTGGCTTACTTATCAAAAAAAAAAATGTTGGCTAAACTTTTTCGACGAAGTTTTTGACAGGACTTAGAAGCATTAATTTACCTTAAACCCAAAAGGCCACGAATGGATTCAAAGTGGAAATAATAATTTAAGCTACGTTCAAAAGGAGAAGCAACAAGTTAAATGTCTATCATACTGAAGTAACTTGACTTACCTGCAGTCCTCTGTCTGTTACAATTTTCAGTGAACCGAGGGACTTGTGACGACGTCTCAGTTCTTGTTCATAAGCTCTCTGCGCAGCTATGTCACTGTCCATTTCCACAACAATCTTTAAGTTCCTGTATCCATTCTCAGGAATCCATTTAACTTGAGGTGCAACGTCAACAATGACGTCATATCTGGAGAAAATCTAATATAAATTAAAGAAGATAGTAAGAACAAGTGAAATGTACAAAATAAGAAGTATACATGACAAACCTGAGAGTGTTGAGAGAAGAATAGGTCTGCTCCATCTCCGAAAATTTGCTTACTATGCGGACTGAGTCTCTCAAAGCCCTGCCTGTCAGCTGTAGAATAAACCATATCAAGAGAACAATTGATAAGCCTAAGCAAAAGATCAAGATAGCATCTTTAGCTTAAATACCCAACGAAATCAGTGCTGGTAATGGAATAAAGGTGCATAGTTCTAAAGAAATTTCTTATGGAATAACTAAGTCATTCATTTAGAATTTCCTGCTTAAACACTTGCTGGAAGGCAATTCCCACCCACCATAGATATCTAGTTTTGACAGTTGATGCAACTTTCGTAGGCTTCCATAAGCAATAAATGGTTTTGGTGTGGAGATTGTAGAATGAAAGAAGATGAATATATGCATATAACAAACTTGGAAAACTACAGCGAATAAGTTGCAGGTAAGGGACCATCTATTTCTTTAATTTTTAGACACTTTAACTCCTATTTGACAGAATCTGAAACATAAATAGGAACTTGCAAATACCAGAGTTAATGCACGCACATTAATGGATGTAATATACTAAACTCAAGTGAACCCAAAGATATCAAAGGCTACATGTAAACTAACAACCTAGAAAGTGCTTCTATACTTTTAAATGAAAATAAAATGAGAGCAGAAACAGGAAAAAGAGACTGAATATTACTTTAAACCTACCGAGGCCATAGCATGTGGAAGTGTCCTCTTCAAAATAGATTCGATAGTAGCCTTTTGGACATTTTTCTTCCCAACATAACCTAAAAGTATACTTTCGGGAACTGTCTTTCCAGGGCGAAATCCAGGGACCTAGGACGCGAGAAAACAAAAACAACATCAAAATAACTCTCTTATCTGAACAGGTAAACCATGTTTCCAGCGAAAAGCACCTTTGCTTGCTTCATGAACTCATTTAGGACCCTCTTATAGCAATCATCGCATACAGCTGGTGGAACTTCTACACTCAACCTAACCTGCACAAAGTAATGCATGCAAGAATAGAGATTTCGTCTAATTTAAAATATGCATCGAATCGCAGCAACCAATCATTCTTGTCACATTTAAGCAAATACATAAATGAATTACTCTTAAAGCACTTGAAATTTGCTCACGAAAAAAAAAAACAAGTACTTTGAATCTATAGAGAATGAAACTGCATCCATTCACGTCTTGCATTATGCGAAAGAAGACGACTGGTTGCATTAACCAAGTAATAAGACACTTGGAAGTGCAAGAAAAAAGAGCCATTCGAGTTTAGCTAAAATCCCGAACAACAATGTGAGACAGCGAGACAGGCCTACCTGTTTAGCTGATAAAAGTAGATTAGAAAGACCCAACTAAATAGACGGAGTAAAACTCAAAGCACGGATACTAATAAAACAGAGGTACCGCCAATAATTATACGGTCAATTAAGACAGACAATGCAGTAGTCAAAGACTCACTCTGCAATTGGGTTCTTCGCTCTCCTTGACCTGGATATCCGCTGGAAGCCGATCTTTTTTGTCTCCGAGAGCGACCGAAGAAGAAGAAGACGCTGAAATGGCGAAGTTACGAGGATTTGAAGAACATCGAAGTGGTTGAAGGAGGTGGATTTCGCGGGGAGTGCGAAGCTTGAAAAAACTAAATGTTCTATGCTTTGAACTCACAGCTGGGGCTCTGAGCAAAGAATATGCAGAAGATGTTAGAGAGGGTCGAGATAAGTTCTTGTTCAGGAATCCTGAAGAGCGACTAAAACAGAGCTCCATCGTCGGTCTCTGTAAGAGCAAGAAGATAACGAAAGGATCTTTGTAGGATATTTGTTCCCTTCCCAAAGTTCCCAGGGAAGAAAAATAAAAACTAAATAATTTTTATATTTATTTGATTATATAATCTATATTTTATACGAATTTTATTTTGCTTTTCACGACCAAATCCTCTCTTCCCCTCTCTTTCCTAACTGATATATCCTGACCCAAATGATTGGGCCTTCAGGTCCAAAACTTTTCTTTCCTGAGTGGGTCCATTTAGGGCCGTCCAAAAGGCATTGCCATAACATCCTAATAAATGCTGGGTACCCAAAACCAGAGCCTGCAATCTCCAAGATGGCGTTGGACAAGAAAAACTTAGGTTGTGTTTGTGTTGTAAAATTTTAGTGTTGTTAAAATTTTATGTATTGGGTTTAGTGAAAAAGTGAAGAGAGAGATAATTTTTTATATTTTTTGTAGTAAATAGTAATGATTTGATGAGGAGATAGAGATTATACTGTAATATTTAATTGTGTTAAAATTTTAGAAGGGGTAAAATTTTGGTACACAAACACAGCCTTAGTCATCGGACCGGACGTAGAAGTCCGTGTTGGTTTGCGGGTCCAATAACTTCTTTTAGGGTGCAACTTGCAAGGAGTTCATTTACTATAAGAAGAGAATAAATGCTGGTTGTGTCATTTACTATAAGAAGAGAAATTTCTTGCTGACAGAGAGGACCAAAATTTAAATACCTTGGCCGTTTCATTGAATCGCCAGGCTGGGGCTACCGGCTACGCGTTGCTGGTAGACTTTTTGGCTCGTCAATGTCGTCATCTATAACTATGCTGTACAGTCAGGTTCGAAGAAAGGTCATGGATACGCGTAAATTATTGGAAGGCAACAATGCTTAGTTATTAGGGAGGTTTTTTCTCTTCTTTTCTTTTCTTTCTAGGATAATTAGGGAGCTTTCTCAGCAGACAAACACGTATTCGTAGCCAAAACCGGCCAGTTTCCATTATTAGAGAAAGAGGGACTACTAACTAACTACTAACGAGTCTGATGTTCTTGATGTTTCCCGTTCATTGGAATAGTTGCAAGCATTTTTGGGACTTTTGGATTAACCACGAATTAATTCCATTGTTAAATCGATCTACTAGCACTAATGATGCTCATCGAAGGGTTGCTACTCATCTCATCTGTACCTGGTTATAATCTTCTTATCTGTATGGAGAAGAAAAAGGTTAAAATAAAGAGGGGAGATAAATAATAACAAAAGACAAGAGATTTTAAGTGGTTCGTGGTTCGGTCTAGAAGATCTATACCGACTGTGAAAACCTTTATTGTTGTATTTTGTATTATGAGTTCATGCAGATTACAATTGAAGATCTCTATTTATAGAGATAATACAAAACATAATAGGAGAATATCATTTATTTAAATTTGAATCTCTATATTTGAATTTGAATTTGAATCTTTGTAATAATATTAAATTTTTTATATTGTGATAATCATAATATCATATCAAATCTTTAACACATAGTTACAACTTTTGCCTGATTTTCCAGCTGCGCTTGCTGTCAGCGATAAATCTCGAAGGGACAAAGAAATAGAAAGGTAACACAAAGTATGGGGTACTAGGATGTTTCCCACGACCCATTGGCCATTATGCTTATTGTCCTCGACTTTGTCTTCTTCTGATGAGCAAGGTTAAAATAATTGAAGTTTCAGATCTTTTTCGAGGATTAGGTGCGTATGAAGAGCATTTGGTGGATTTTCTCGTGTAAGCCCTTTCTGCCCATCCTCTGGCTCTGCGGCAGTCAGCTGCAATTGATCAGCTGTCACACGTGGGTACTGAGTGGTGATCAGCTTCCCAGAAAGTAGCAGGCATGCACACAGCTGGTGTTTGTATTCTTTTGCATCATGCACGTATCGCTTTTCCCCATCTCCGTTAACCCCTGTTCACTATGAAATGAGAGGGTGTGGTCAATAGTTAATGTTGGTCTGGGGGGTTCGAGGTCTTTGGAGTTTGTTAAGTTTAGGTTGCAATGCCGGTGGCATTAATAAATGTCCTCACTATTCTCGTTGAATTTCAAATCCATTGAACGGAGAATTTCCGCTGGCCTAAGTGATTAATGTTTGGGATTTAGTGTTATGCTACTAATTTTTTAAAATCATATTTAGACTCTTTAGCTTAATAATTGTTCTATTTGTATAAGATTAGAGAACTGCATAGACTTCGAGATTAGTACTAGAGGTGCACGTAAGCTGATCTGGACTTCCAGTTAAAAAATCCATTGAGTGGTGGGTTATGTATTTTTCTGATCTATTTTATTCATTTATGTAATTAATCTAGCAATATCTAACCTACATCACATCGTCCTACTTAAGTTGATTTTGGTTATTTTTGTAGGGAATCAAAGAGAGATCATCATGTGCCAGTTTTAGATGATTTAATTTTTTTTTACTTTTAATATAAAAAGCTGTAATGTGCAGCCTAATTGTGCCGATTGACAGCTGATCAGTTAAAAAGAGAACAAGAAAAGGGATAGCTGCTGTTATTTAGTTGGGTCTGATTAAGGAAAGATAGAACAAGTTCTTGAGAGTGTATGGCCTGTGGGTTGACATGTGGGGTTGAACCCAATTTGCTTTTTCAAAAGTCATAATAATATTCAGCTGCCTCATTGTCTATAGACTTTGATCCAAATGAAGAAGATGACTCAAAGCCAATTCCGCAGTGATTTGAGGTGTTAAAGAACACCAAAGACCTCACTTTATTTTTTTTTTTATAATTAATGTCTTATCATTTTGCAATCAGGAAGAATAAGAGGTTAAGGATTCTTCTCTCAAAAGTAAGATAACGTGATAGAATGCTTGTGATGATCTGAAACCTTTTTCTTTGGGTGATGAGGTAAAATCACTTGAAAAATTCATTAGACTGGACCTATCTAACATATCGATAAATTTCATGTCGGTGTAGTATCTAAATTACACATGTTAAATAAGTTTGGTTTTGCCGCGAGATAGTGTCGATAAATTGTTTGCATATGGGAAATTATAACATGAGATCTCAAGAGAGCACACTCTTAAACTTCATGTCCTGATCACCCAAACTAATTACTTAGAGTCATATCTGCAACTTTTTTGAAGAAAAAAATGTGATAAGTTTATTGATTTGTTCATATATCTCCTCGCCGTATTCTTAAGAAACTAGGATCTCTATAATTTATTTCACTTACTCATCAATTTTTTTTGTTGTATTCCTCCCTAATCTAAATCTCAATCATATCCTCGTATCAATCCGAAGATTTATTAGAGTAATACGATTTTTGGTCCCACATATACTTATCTTTTTCTTCTCGTCTCTTAAATTTTACACCTAGTTTCATACTTTTAATAAACAGGAACCAACTTTTTCTCCAAAAAGATGTGTCCAATACTTAATAATAGAGTTAAGAATTTTTTAATCTCAATTATTATATGTTTTTTTTTCTGATACATCATTTGAGAATATCTATCATTAGATATCAATTTAGTTATCTTTGTAAAAAAATTTAAAATAATAAATTCCAAGCAAAAATATTTGAAATTAAAGGGAAAAAGAACTACACGGTTGTGCATGGGGATGCACAACATCCCTATTTAAACTACAAAAGATTTATGAATCAGAACCCATATATATGCAGCTAATCTTTGTTCAGCAAAATTTGTTAATGGAGGGGGATAAATGTAAAATTGGTCCTTGTGCTATACGCAAAAATCAATTTAGTCCATATGATATGAAAAACATCGATTTAGTCCCTGTGATTTCAGAAAGTGATAAAATCAGTCCCTGATGGAGGACCAATAACAAACGAAAATAGAATCACAGGGACTAAATCGATGTTTTTCGTATCACAGGGACTAAATCGATTTTTGTATATAGCACAGACTGATTTTGCATTTATTCCTAATGGAGGGATACGAATATTAATATTAAATAAATTTCTAAAATAAATCTAAGACTATATTTGATGCAGAGACAGAGTGACATGCATGTGCATGTTCCTGACGAATGCAACGTTAATTATAAGAGCACTTCCAAACACACTGGCCCGTTGGTGGTTGGCGCACGAGAACAAGTTAGAGACTTATTTTTCAATTGAAAAACGACAATATATTTAGAAAAAAAAAACGACAATATAAAAATTGGTGATTTTTTTTTTGTTATATAACTGCGTAAGAAAAACGTATCTTTTTTTTGTTTCTTTCTTTTTACAGAAATTAGAACCAGGAAAAAGCAGGTGAATCTTACTGCTTTGCACAATTTGCGGCAGAGAAAAGGAAAACCATAACACCCGGCACAGTCAGCGATGCAACTCAAACGACGTTGTCTTCTGCTGTTAATGTTCCTAGCCTCGTGACTAGTGCAAAGACGCAGATTCACAACCTGACAAAACAAATGAACGGAAAAAAGGAAAATGAAAAATTGTAACATTTCGGATCTCTTTTAGGTGGAGGATTTCTTTGGTCATAAATGCGAGTGTTGTTATTTCTAACTGAAGAGGAGCAAGTTACAGCGTATCAAGTGGCGGTTCTTCAAGCGCAGGAAGAAGTTCATGTAAGTGGGTTCTTTATTTGGCAAGGGACCAGTGTGACTTTCTCGTGCGGGTTTCTGAATTTCTGCTTCTGTTGTTTACGGTGAGACGGATCCGAGCTTAATGTGGATGTTTAGAGCTTGTTTTTCCCGAAATGTGAGCCAGAATCTGTAAGGCTTTGTGGAGATAAAAACTCCCCCTTTATGGGAAAAGTAACTGTAGGAAAAGAAAAAAATTCCCGCAAAGAGAGGGGGAGAGAGGGAGCATTCAAGGATCAACTAGTTCAACGAGAAACAAGAGGTTCGTTTGGGATTTACACAAAGTCCTGTGTAAGAGGTCAGACATATTTGTTTTGGAGATTAGGAAAAACAGAGTGTTGTAGTCGATGGTAGTGATGATTTCCAGTTAGGAAGGTTACCGAGGCTTTATCTGATTCTGAGAACGACGATAGGAAGGATTACAGGGTCTTTTATAGACCATTTTTCCCAGTTTTCATTTTGTGGGTGTGTTTCAGCTTTGAAATAAGAATTGAAGGATATCCAAATTTCGGTGAGTGGACAGTGTCATTCTTGAAGAGAGGGATCCCATATCAGAACTTGCTGCGTTTAACAACATGTAATGATACTAAGATTTATTTGAGGTTCCAGGAATGATTGCCTGTGTATTCGTAGTACGAGTTCTGTTGTACAATCAAGGATTTTCAGTCGTAACTTGGAGGAAATTCTTCTGAGATTGGCAGTTTTTGGGTTGCACTGGGGATAGAGGTTTAAGGTTTGCAGACAGGATTATTCAGAATGGCGGAAAATGCACAAGAAATGCGGTCTCTGGCCTTAACTCCGACATGGTCTGTGGCTACTGTGTTGACGATCTTTGTCGCCGTATCTTTTCTCGTTGAACGATCAATCCACCGGTTAAGCGCTGTAAGTAGTATTCTGGGTCTTCTTTGCTTGCTGAATCAAACATTTCTTTTTCATAAAGTTTTACTGCATGTATGTTTCTTTTTGGACCCACCGACTCAGCAGGTACAAGCCGGGTCAGTTATTTGCATAGGTAGCTTTTGGTTTGGTCGATCTTAGGGTTGGGAAACTGGGTGAGGTAGTGGAACGCTGAAGTCTACGCAACTACATTTATTACATTCCTTAGGTTGTGTTTGAGTGATAAAATTTTGGGGTGATTAAAATTTTAGTGTAGTGAATTTGATAAAAAAAATGAAGAGAAAGATGATTTTTAATATTTATTATAGTGAAAAATAATGATGTGATGAGGGGAGAGAGATTATATTGTAATTTTTTATTGTGTTAAAATTTTAGAAAGTGTAATTTTTGGGTAACAAACGTAGCCTTAGTTGATGAGTTGATGTAAAGTTTCTGTTGAGGCGACTTGTTTACATATGCATTATATGCGACTCACTTGTGTACAAAGGGTCCGCATGTATCCTATTTGAGTCTTCTCTATGACGCTCCATTACCTCTGCTTTTCCCATTGAACGAGGCTATAACTAGGCTTGCTGCTGCATTTCGGTAACTGTCTTCATTAATCCAAGTGATCAATCCCCTTGAAGCTTCCGACCTGCTTATGAATTATCCATGTTGAGAATAATAAGCACCATGCTTGAGATTTATGCATAGAGGAAGTCTTTTGTCAGCTGATACCATCACACCTCACAATTGTATTTCCTTAATAGACATCTTTCAGCAGACTGCCAGATAGAGTTTGTCCAATGAGTGTTTTTTCGGTGACATTTATTCAGATGGATAACCACTTACTACTCTACCTTGCAATGCTCCACTCTATCACTTGAACTTATTCTTGTGTCCGAGCCTTGATTAAACTTGTATCATTGGGTGCTTTTGGCAATACACCTTGCTATGTCTCCACATAGCAGATCGAATTTGTTGTACAACTCCAATAAGAAGCTTCAGGGGTTTGACTTAATCCATTTGGTCGCTGAAACATTCTGGATTGAAGCTTTATTAAGTTGCGATGGCTACTAAGATGTTCTATGTTAGGTCAAATATGCTCAGTGACTATTGCATAGGCAGAGACTATCTTTTTGTGGGCATCATACTACATTAGATGGTACCAATATTTTTAAGAGTTAAGAAGTGTACTTTGTTGATATGTGGAAACTATGAATTACTACTGGATATCTGACACTTATGCATGTTTCACCGTACTCAAAATTTATTATTTGTTCTATCGGAGGTTTCACTTTTTGTTGTTGTTGTTGTTGTTTCAGTGGTTGCGGAAAACTAACCGAAAACCCTTGGTTGCAGCTGTGGAGAAGATGAAAGAAGGTATTTGGCATTACAGTCTTTACTGACTTTCTATTCATGTTTATTCATTGTGCTCATACATACATTTTGTGGACCTCTGTAATCAGAGTTGATGCTACTTGGGTTTATTTCTCTCCTTTTAACGGCTACCTCCAGCATGATATCCAATATTTGCATCCCGTCAAAGTTCTACGAGAGCAAGTTTACTCCATGCAGTAGATCAGAGATTGACGAAGATCTCGAGAGCAAATCATCCCAGGACCGTAAACTGTTGGCGGTTTCTGTTCTACCTCACTTAGTCAGAAGGATCATGAACGAATTGAACCAGAGTAACTGCAAAGAGGCATGAGACTTTCCATAGGAAAAAAAACTAGACTTAACAATTTCTCGTTTTGTGAATACAATCATATCGATTCATTTGCATCCTTGTGTATTTATATAATATATCTAAATACTGCTGACTTTCTGAACGATCTTGAAGTAATTCTAAATTTATTTTGTCCAACAGGATCATGAGCCATTTGTTTCATATCAAGGTCTCGAGCAATTGCACCGCTTCATCTTTGTCATGGCAATAACTCACATATCTTACAGCTGCTTAACAATGTTGCTGGCAGTTGTGAAGGTTAGATATTCTGTAGTCTTAATGATTTCCTTAGTTTTGTTGCTTGTTTGGACTTGGTGATTTCGGTACAGACCTTTGTACTGCTATCACTTTTTTAATAAGATTGACTTGCTTATAAAAAAAAAAGATATTCTGTAGTTTACTTACGCTTAAACTAAATGAAAAGATCCTTGTTCATTTTCTCCCTTTGTTGTTAGAGTTGCGAAGCTTTAGAAATATAAATTTCTGGGTGAGGCATGATAGTGGAGAGAAGTTTCCTAGCCAGCTTTAGCTTCTTTAGTCCAAGGAAGAATTGCACTTTTTTCAGCCTCCTTCCTCAATTGACTGTGCTATTCTATTCAAGATTCTTTCTTTTATTTGGTTTGTGTGAAGAATCACTATGGAGCTGCATAACCAAAAATTAGAAAGGCTTGAGAGAGATTGCTGCACTTCAACAGCACTCTAAGATGTAGTGCTGCAAGAGAGAATCAGAGATAGAAAAAAAATTGCATGAGAAAGTGAGAGAGTGAGGCTCGAGTCTATGAGGATTTGGTTTTGAGTAGATATTTTTGTAACAATTTTGTACTCTATCTGTGATAGTGGATCTCTCATGGTTGTCTTAGCCATTGATGCACTCACATTCGGGGAACAACATAAATTTTGGAGTTATTCTACTGGACTAGTTACTGCAACTGCAATCGATTGCATGACAGAAAATCTAGATATTGCTCTCTTTGTTTATGGAGGAAGTTTTTTTCCTCCAAATGAACTTACACACCTACAATCTGCAGCATATTTAGGTTGAAGAGACACAACAGGAACCAAATAGACCTTATCACCTGAATAAACAGCCTATCAAACCAGAGATGGATGCAAATAAAATTCCGATACACACGGACGACCAAGTACATATAGGTCCTATTAATGCACCCATGTTACAACATGCCTTCATAGTTTTTTTAACAAGTTGTATCTATTGGTATTACCTTAGTTCCTCAGGACTAAATATTCCACTTTATGTATTTGAAATTCTCTTTTGAATGAAGGTTGATATAGTCACTGTTAAATAGTTTTCGAAGGAGAGGGTGTGCACTCATCCTTCTCTGAAGTGTGCTTGTGCTCTTAACATACAGTGTAACTTAACTGTAAATAAATGAAAGTTTAAGACATGTCCTTGTTGTAGTGGCTTAGTGGTTAACATTGTAACAATTCCCCAGATTCACAGTTGGAGGGTATGGGAGGACGAGGCTCACATGGACCGGCATGAATCATTAACTGGTAAGCTCTAAAGTGTAGTATCTCTAATTCAATAATAGCCATCTTTGGTAGTTTCCAAAACGTTTGGTAAAGGCTTACATTCAAAAACTTTTTTTTTTGATAAGTAAGGCTTACATTCAAAAACTTATAAATTACATGTCTTTTTGACTCTCACTCTATTTCCTTTGTGCCTTTAATACTTCTTCGTACTTGTTTGAGGGGGAAAGAGAGAGAGAGGGATGAGAATCTTATCCATATCCAAGGAGCTACTCTAAATATGCAGGCAAAGTTTTAAAGTATTCTATTAATTTTTGAGTGGTCACACTTGTTCTAGGCCTTGCTTATGTTTGGTAGAGTTGGAGTGTTTAGTTGATACGGCCGAGCATTGAATTTATGTTTTGTTTCTCTATTATATTCTCAAAAGCAAACGAAGAATTTTTAATATATCTCTTTTGTAACAGAAATCGCAAGAGAGCAGACACTACGAAGGCAATCAACATTTGTCAAGTTTCATACATCAAATCCTTTGGCCAGGAATAATTTCCTTATCTGGGTGGTATGTAAACGACTTTCATACATCAATGGGTACAGATTCAAGAAATTCTGAAAGCATATTACTGAAACTTTAAAGTATGAGATGTAATTTAAGCGCTAAATTTGCCAACTTCGTCATCATCAAGTTGAAAGGCAAAAATGGGATGCAAGGTTGCAAGTTTATTTCTTACTGCCACAAGAACTTCAATGTAGAATCGTGTGGTTTCCACGTGCAATAAGTTGGACACCTTATTATAATTGCTAGGATGATATATAATTTCTCTTCACTGCCAACAGATCCTTTTGTTTTATTGTTTTTGTTGACCTAATTATCCCCCTCCCCGCCCCCGCCCTTCTTTTCTTTGCCATCTTATAATTTTCCACAGGCATAACTCTTTTTTAGTGATCTCAGTGCATGTGTGTGTTGTTTCTAGTATTTCTTAGCTTTAAGAGTATAATTGTTTTGGTTATGTAAAGAGCATCAACTCTTATTCTCCTTTGAAGTTGTGTTAGTCTAAGCTATATGTTAAGCTCTATGGTTTGCTTATATTGCAGACATGTTTCTTCCGACAATTTTGGGGTTCGGTGGTTCGCGCTGATTACCTTACACTCCGTAAAGGTTTCATCACGGTATGTAATATTCCCAGAGTTTTAGATAACTTCAGGCTGACATCTTACAGGTTTTACTCAGAAATACATAATTGTTTGTCTTATAAAAAAAACATAATTGTTTGAAAAATCTCCAGTCAGCCTGGTCATCCACAGCCTGATGCATTCGGGTATAAGTTATAACCAGAATTAGCGTCAATCTCAATAATGAGCACATCTGCTGCTAGGAATAATAAACATTTGAAACAATGGAAGAGACAAACTTGGTCAATGTTTTGCTAGAAAAACAGGCTGTTAAACAGCATTTTTATTTGTAATCCAAATGCACACTGTACATGTTTGTGTTTGAACTGTTTTGCAAGTACTTCATTCTATTCAAGATTATGATTTTCCAAAAAAAAATTCACGCTTTATCAGTTTTGTGTAAGTCTTAAAAATTTTGAACTTCCCAAGGTTCAACTGTGAACCTCTATTTAGAAATTCCATTTGTGATTATTTCTACCACAGTCCCATGAGTAAGGTGTACAACCATTGAAAATCTGATTTCTTTTCATGTGCCTTGAGGGATATTCTGCTGTGAAAGTTGTTTGCTGCTAATGTAGTAGGAACACCTGTTATGCCTGCTGCTTTATGAATATTCACTTCTTTTTCTCCTTGTTCATGGCAGAACCACAATCTTACGCCAAAATATGATTTTCACAGCTATATGATTCGTTCCATGGAAGAAGAATTCCAAAGGATAGTTGGTGTGAGGTAACTAATATTTTAAGGTCCATTTTTCCATTGCCACATCATGTTCAAAACTTCTGCTATTAGTTTCTGTTCATAGATGGGGACCTCTTATCTTCTACTTATTGAGTTCTGGATATCTCTGTTGGAATTAGTTTTTTCTGATGAGATAAAAAACTGATTCATTCCTCTTTGTTCCGATTTCTTGATTACATACTCCCTGGACTTGATTTCAGAATACGCATTCATCAACTTTGTTTTACATCGGGGTCGTCAGTTAGGAGTAGTACTCTGCTTTCATTTTTATCTCCAAAGCTTACCTTGGTTAAAACTTGAATAGAATCTATTTACGGTATAGTGGCATAGAGAACTCTTGTTGAATCCCCACTGAATGGAGATGGCACTCTATGTCAAGGGTGTACATGGAGGAATCTTTAGCATACATAAGAGTAGTTCCGGAAGAATGACAGGAATGGAATACTCCCAAGTTTCTCTTTGTTTATCATTATATATGTGAAATCCGACCATCAGGGATTTTGCTGTTTAGTCTAGCACAAGCAGGAGTTTGGGGTCACTTGGGTGTACTTGTCTTTGGGCACCCTAGGACATGTTTTCTGGGTCAGTGGTTTTTTAGGTGTTTTAGTATTATTTTGCATTTTTGGATTCCTCTGTGAAACTGACATCCAAGTTGCTTGTTTGGTTAATCTCTTGCAGTGGTCTGCTGTGGGGATTCGTTGTTGCTTTCATGCTGTTTAATGTAAAAGGTAGTGCATGTTATGCTAAACGACACCACCGACAGTTGTTTTATGGTTGTATTGTTAAATGCAGGAAATTGAATTGCACTCAAGTGAAAATCAGCCCTTTATCTTTGCTCCATTTTTCCTTTTTTCCTTTGTCATCTAGTTGTCTATCCGCTTGAAATTTTTATACTCATCTACTTCTTTTCTGGTGAATGACACAGGGTCTAATCTCTATTTTTGGATAGCAATCATTCCTATTACTGTAAGTTCTAGTCTCTTTCCTTTTTTTCTCATTCGTGGCTTTCACTGTCACTTCTGATTGAAATATGTGCATTCTAAGATGTTAATACATGTGTATTGACAAACTAACAGATCTATGAGAAGTCAAAACATAGCACACCTCGTTATTAAGGTGATGTTCGGCCATGTGAAAAATTCACCATTTTGAGGAAATTTTTTTAAAGCAAAAAAATTCACAACCGAACATTCAAAATCTTAAAAAAATTCAACACAAACTTCAAACACCTTTGCACACAAACTCCAATACCTTTTAAAAAAAAAATCCATCAAATCTTCTCCCTCCATACATTTTCGCCAAACTCCAATTTTATTAAAAAAATCCATCAAATCATCTCTCTCTACACCTTTTTACAAATTCCAATAAAAATCAATCTACAATCAAATGTCTTTAAAAAAAATTCACCAACTTTTTACAAACCCTAATAAAACTCCAATCTACCTAAATATTCACTACTATCAAATGTTCTACAAATTTGGAGAATTTTTTACAACCGAAAATCACCTTAAATCTCTATTTTGAAGAACTACAGCCAGAGTAAATTTCATTGATTAAATCTCCATCCATCTTTGAGTTTGCTACGTGACTGCCAGTTCGTTAGCACGTGTCATGTTATTTGGTTTTGCACGTTTGTGTACAGCTTGTTCTGCTAGTGGGCACAAAGCTGCAGCATGTTATTGCAACCTTGGCATTAGAGAATGTGGGCATTACTGGATTCTTTACAGGAGCAAAGCTGAGGCCTCGAGATGATCTTTTCTGGTTTAAGAAGCCGGAACTCTTGTTATCCTTGATTCACTTTATTCTCTTCCAGGTTGGCAAAAGATATTTATGGTGAATGCAGATAATTCAAATTATTTTATTGTTCTTATTTTTTGCCCCCTCTTTAAATTGATTTTCTACTGAGTTCAATCTGGAGAGTAAAACTGACAAGTATTTCTTCCTTTATTTTTACTCTTTGCAGAATGCATTCGAGTTGGCTTCGTACTTTTGGTTTTGGGTACTTCCTCTTCCTTGACTAGATTGGTATTCACTTGGAGTGCTGGAGATGTCTTTTCAACTCACGATTCACCAATCTCACTTGCTTTGGCTTGGAAATTTATTTCTCTTTTTTAGTAGCTCAACTTCTCTTGCTCTCTCTCTCTCTCTCTCTCCCTTCTTTGCTGTTGTTCACTTTGAAGAAAATGTATGTTTCAATTATATGGAAAGCATCAAGTGGTTACAAGCTCAAAGATCTCAAGAGATAGAGAAGGGGCAAAAGAATTGTTTCCCTTATCTAATATGTGTTAGGATGGAAAATCTTTGCATCTGAACTAAACTATCCTTATTGATATGATTACAGTGGCAGTTTGGGTATGATTCTTGCTTTATTAGGCATCATTTTCTCGTGTACCTAAGGCTGATTTTGGGGTAGGCATTCTTTTGAACGACATTCTTCTTTTTTAGGATATGTCATCAGTCATGGGCCCTTTTTAACTGTCATTATCCTGTAGGTTTGCTGGACAGTTCCTCTGCAGCTACAGCACCCTGCCATTGTATGCACTGGTTACTCAGGTACTGTGGTCTGTTAATGGCTAGAGTTGAAATATGGTACATGCATGATTAACTTTTTCCCTTTGAGCTCATGAAACTACTTACTTATAAGGGAATACTCTCCTGTGGCATAAATTTGATGCTAATGTGGTTACTGAGGAATTATGAAATTACTCCTAGGACAGAGGCAGAAGGCAGAGTAATTACAATACTTGGTGAGAACTGCTATATTTGAGAGCATGCACATTTGGAGGGTCAAAAAAAATCTGCAGGACAAACATTTTTTTTTTCAGGTCAATAGAATTCACACAAGATAAATAGGTTTTTTATGCTTTAACCCTTGAATCTAAACTGCTTTGTAATTTTTTATTTTTTCTGTAGGATGAAGCTTCTTTCTAAATTGATGGACCTCTTTGACTGACGTTTATATTTGTTGTGCCCAAAACCTTATTTACAGTCGGAAAAACAAAATGTTTGCTATTGTCATTCAAGATATGGTTTGTGTGCAAGTTTGTAGTATCGTACCAAATAAAGATGCATCAAGTGGATCTCCCTGATAACATATGTTTTTCGCCTTCGCAGTTCATCTGCTAAGATTTCTAAAAATGTTGACTCAATTTTTCCGTTTATTTTTCAGATGGGAACAAATTATAAGGCAGCCATAATTCCTCAGGGAATAAGGGAGACTATCCATGGATGGGGGAAGGCAGCTAGGAGGAGGAGGAGGCATGGTATCTTCACTGATGATTCTACTATACATACAGACACAAGCACAGTCGTCTCAGTTGAGGAATATGATCATGAGTTGCTTGATGCCCCTACAACTACCAGTGGTGAATTCACTGAAATTGAGTTGCAACCAGCTTCTGCTGGTTCAACTAGCCCCTCCCCTATTCCTAATGAAACCTCAAGCAGGGTAGGTACACCCCTCCTTCGACACTCTGCTTCAATTTCTTCACCAGTTACATTGCCTTTCAACACTGAAGGTATTCCAAGATCTTGTTCTATGCCGACCAGAAGAGATTGAAACCACTACATTGAGAGTATGACGAACTCAGACGAAGAACCAAGTAAGTAAAAAAAAGACAACACATCTTCTTTTTCCTAAGTAGTAAAACACATCACGTTGATGAGCTTAGGCGTTTTTGGATTTCAGAAAGAAGAAAGCTGATGCGCTTGTTATCTGGTTCCCGATGGTAACCTTCCAATTAGCTTTATGAGATCCAAATGAATTGTAGATGTTTATTTAATACCACACGAATCACGATGCAACTTGCTACATGATCAAGTAGATCTGTATACGAGTTTCTGATGTAACACTAACAGACCCATGAAAGATGTGAACTCCCAGATAAAGATGATGTCAGGTTCTCCTTTCTGAGCTTCTTATCTAAACAAATGCTCCTGTCACGGTGAAGCAAACAAAAATACTTCCCCTCAGAAAACAAAGCAAAGTAAAGGGAAAAATACAATTTTTTACCCACAAACTACCATAAATTTTTCACTTTGCACCATATAGGGTATTATTGCGAGGGTGTAAAGTGTTTAATATTAGTAGTTGAAGGGTGTATTATGTCAAAGTGAGTAGTTTAGGGTGCAAAGTGTCTAACATTGGTAATTTGAGGGTACAATGTCTTAAAGATGGTAGTTTGTGGTGTAATATATCACTTCCCTTGTAGTTTGTTGGAAGGGAAGAGAACCACTGCTTGGGAGAATATTTCTGTTAGATTCAAACCAAAAAAGTGCGTCTAATGCGGACATTACAGATCACATGACCAATATCTTGCTTTATACGTGCAAGTATGTTGAATCCCTAATGCGGTCAGTGAAGATCCCTCGAAGCTTTGCTTTGCTTTGCTTTGCTTTCGAGAGAGATTTCATAGCCATAAAAATATCCTTTCAGGAAATGACTAAAGAGCCTTTATTACAATGTTTTTGAGTACTTAAATTACATTTTAGAGATTTGTCTTGGTCTTGAAAATTTTGACCCGTTAGTGTCACTTGCTGATTAGCGATGGTTAGCCATCTTCCTTTGTGCGACCATCACCCAATCCATCTTCCTTTGTGACACCATCACCTTCTGTATCATAAGCCATTGGTTCCCAATCTCCATCTTCAGGTTTCTTATTTTTGTGTCAGCGGTGAGGTCATTACCGAATCCAAACCCTGAACCCAATTCAGTACCAGTTACAGAACCCAGTTCAGAACTAAATCCACTATCGCTTCCAAAACGTGGGCCATAGCTGATTCCACTTCCTACGCCATAAACCAGAATCCAACTCCAATGCTACTTCCTGAGCTGAAGCCAGGGCCAGAACCAGAACCAAAGCCAATTCCCCACCCTTGACCAACAAAGCCATTATTACCACCGACGCCAACGCCAGTTCCTACCCCATGACCAACAAAGCCGCTGTCACTACTTAAGCCAATTCCTACTCCCTCACCAACAGAGCCCCTCCCACTAACGAAGCCTATGCTAGTTCCTACTCCCTGATCGCCAGCGCCGTTGCCAGTACCAAAGCCAACGTCATTTCCTAGCCCCTGACCAGAAGAGCACCAGAGAAAATCTTTTACTTCGAACTTTTCTCCGTCAGTAGGGTCTTCAGGTGTTATTTTGCCATGGGCGTCCAAGAGAACCCTGGCACTGCTAAACCTTGAGCATAAGAGTACCAAGAAACCCACAAAAGTATAACATTATTGAGGACATCTTAATTTTTATTACTTTTGCCTTTTGCATGGCTCTTAAAGGGAGGGTCCCTACAACATTTAAAACCAAAAGCCTCCTGTTGGTTTCGAGAATGAAACCTGGAGTCATGAGTGTCGTGTGTGAGCGGCAGAATGAAACCAGGAGTCATGAGCGTCGTGTGAGCGGCAGAATTGTTGGGGGAGAGCCGGGAGGTGCTCTCTGTTACAACCCCTTCGCTGAGCTCTTTAACCCAGTTACGCATCTACGTATTCGCAAAACCTTTTTGGCAGATGGTATCATAGTAAGACCAAAAGCTACTCAGCAGTTTACGGGACCCAAAACAGAGTCGAACTGAATCCTCTCTCCTTTACGAGTACTGATCTCGAGTGTTAACAATATATAACATCATGGGAAGAACTCGAACTTTCTGTTTATTAACCTGTTTTTCCCCCTCCTCCAATTGATGACTTCAGTCATCAACCTTGAAGGTATGAATCACTGGACATGCCAAGATAATTAGTCGTTGGACTTATAACTGGACAACCTGTAGAACATTGGGTCCACTCAATAAGATTGCATATCCTTCAACCACAGTTCGGCTCTTCTATGAGAGTAACATCAAGTACTAACATAGTTCAGCACTTCTATAAACTTAACATCAAGAACTGACATCAAATAAGGGAAGATCAACACGTAAAAATACAATAAAACATTTGGCCACCAAATAGCTCGGTTATTCTTTATTTTTGCCTGCTGGGAGTATACGCTGAAACTTGTAAAATACAATCATCCTCCTAAACTTAAAAAACAATCACAGAGAAAAACCTGTGACAGCAATTGGGAAAATATCTGGAAAAAAATGAAGGGAGAGAGAGAGAGAGAGAGAGAGATGGCACAATGAAGCTCTTAAATAAAATCTACACAAACTTCTCAACAAGTTAAATGTCTGTATTTAAACATACTACTCACTGCCTTCACCTTCCATTTCCTTCAAATTCTCAGCCAGCATTCGCTGCCTATTCTTTGTTTGTCTTTCCACAGCAACCATATACAGGCCTAAACAAAAAGAAATCACCACAGCCCCAAAGATAAATAGTTTTCGAGTTAATCACTGAGAAATAGACTCATTAAATGCCCATTTGGCCATGAAATAAGATTTGGCTGCACAAAACTATGACGAAAATGGTTTCAGATGCATACCAATTGCACTTCCAATCGCACAAAACCACAGAACCCCCGTAGACCACCTATCCCCAATAACTCCCCTGTTTCCCATGTGTTGCTGCAAAAACCAATTTAACTTGTTTACATATAGGAGCATTCTAAATGCAATGTAACGTTGACCAGATTCTTTACCATAAAAAGAATTGTGAAGAAATGGAATCCAATACAAAATTCATGACTTAGAAGCTGCCATCCAATTGTCAGACTAGTTCCTTTCCCACTACAACTGGCCTGAATTCAAACCGCTGTTACTAAAGAAGCAGTGTCACAGCCACATGCATCCAGTCCAGTTAATGATGTGGTATTAAAACAAACATCAAAGGTTGTACTATGAGCCCAGTTCAGAAAGCAGGAAGGACAGTCGAAGATAGTTATGTTATGCAAACCATTAGTCAAAGGAAGGAGAAGTTCTCTACTTGTAGCTTTAATCGTCCTGAATACTGCTTCAACATTTACACATGCAGCATACGGAAAAAGGCCAACAATCTTACTTCATCGAAGAGAGGGACCAATGGGTAAGAATGGTAGCAACGCGAACTTGGTCTTGTCCCGTGGGAAGAAGCATAGAAGAGAGTCTAAGCTTGCCACTCTGCTGTAAAAACTAACCCAAAAATTATGCAGAGTAAGAAGAAATGGTAACATAGGTTGATGGGGCCTTTTCGGAAAGTAGTTTGGGTTTCTTTTAGATGTTTGACAAGCAATGGCGGAACCAAGACTCAAGTTGAGGGGGGACAAACTCCTAAGGCGAAATGACAAAAAATTATTTTTTACTACGTAATGCAAAAACTGTCCTAATCAAAATTAAGAACCATAACCTTCAACAATTCACAATTGACTAATCACAATACTAACAAGTATACAATTAGCAGGAAACAATTATCAAAAACCATTTAGATAACAAACACCAAAAACATAAATCAATGTCGGAGATTTCCTGTGTAATTGTCCAGCTTCATTTACATTTCCCCTTTAAAGAATCCTGCTTAATGCTCGGAGGTTTCAAGTATCGCATTAGTTATTCTACATCTAGTGAGATAAGGCAATTCTCAATGCAATGACAAGAGGCAACACGCAAAAGTAAATACCAATTTCCTGATATTAACATATCGATTGCTTTTAGAAAGAAATATATATACAAAATTAATGAACGGCAATTCGTCAATTAGAAGCAACTACGAGAGAAAACAAAGAATCGTGTTCTTGCTAATCAAACAGAAATAATTAGTCGCTTACAAAAGAAAAACAACAGACATATTTAGTGTAATCCCCACTATATAATACCAACTGTGAGTGGATCTTTCCGGAATGAATCAGACAAACATAAAAGACAAGATATACAGATATTGATTCCAGACTATCAAACAATAACAGTAACATGCGAAGTAAGAGCAGCAATTACCAAAAACAAAACGAAGATAAAACAAAATCTACCTAATTAAACCAACAAAGAAAGCAAATTTGACAACCATAGAGAGAGAAGAGGTACCGGAGGGTGAGCAAAGGGGTTAGGAATCCAGGAGAAGCACAAGAGTGGTAAATGGAGGTGATGTCTGGGGCTCTATGAACTCGTCCTGAGAGGAGAGGCCAGAGGGGGTGAGCTGAGAGGGAGAGGCAACTGCGAGAGGGAGGAGAGACTGGAGAGTCGTGGGCTGACAGATTTTTTTTTTTAAACAGAGGGCGGGCCCTCTGATAATTCCAAAAAAAAAGCGGGCTGGGCCAAGGGGGCAGGCTGAGGAATATGGGCGGGCCTGGCTCGCTTGGGGGCAAGTGCATATAAAAATAATAATACTAATAATAATTCTGGTAGAACCCAAGCCGGGGTGTTGGGTACGCCACTGTTAAAATGACAGGTCCTTACAACAACTGGATAAATTAATTTTTGCAGAAAAACTTCCAAACAACTAGTGAAAAGAAAATTTCAGAATTAATAATGTAAACCTACCACGAAGTTTTTCCTGTACTAGGAAACATTAATTGGGTGTAATCCCCACTATATAATATCCACTAAGGTTAATAATTTCAGAATTAATTGACATGGGTGCCGATTGTATCGTAAATGAATAACTCTTCAAAAATATCTCAAAGAAATTTGGAGAGTAATATAGTTTGTGTCGAGGAATAAACAAGCAAATAAAAATGAATGCAGAAGAGCAGAAATTTTTTCAGTTCTTTAATTTCCTACATTTTCTCCATATTTACAATATAAGCTTATTCCTAAATTTTACCAGCAACGAAAAAAAGCTTACGTGACACTCGAATTTTGTCTGTTTTCGTTAGAAAGTAAGAAAAATAATAATCAGGGTTATTCACCAGCAGATGCTCAAGAACCAACAGCATGAGACCACATAAACCCTAGAGCAAATTCTTGGAAAATAGTTTCCCTATAAGCAAAACACAACTTCGAAAACCTAATGCAATTCGAGAAACGATTCGTATTTGCTTGGTGAACACCAAATTAAGGCACCAAAGGAAATGCCCAAAACCCACAGAACCACAGGGATAAAATATCAACGAAACCCAGAAGTATGGAAGGAAATGTATAACATCCAATTCATTTTCACTCATTCCACACTGTCCTCACAGATTAATGAGTCGAACAGAGAGCGTACCTTAAGGACGAAGATTTACGGAGACGGGGATTTTATATTAAAGGGTTTTTGATCAGAGGGTTTAACAAGTAGCTGTTTAGCTGCGGCCTGGGTGGCATCCGCATAATCTGTTTGAGAACGGCAGGGATATTCGATTACATGCAGTTCCGTCTGAACAGTTTTTCTTTTGGGCTTGGTCAAATTTACTGTCCTGTCCACCCGATAAATCTTAATCCCAAAGTTGAGTCACTCCAGTCAGCTCCTTTCAATAAAAAAAAAAAGGAGAAAAAACTCCCCGTCAGCTGATGGAAACTACCGTTTATTTATTTATTTTCTAAGACACTGAACAGTGAACACTGTTTATAAGTTTCCTTTCTGGTTATACAGAGAGAGAAGATAACGTGTCAGCCACCTCCTCCGACATCGCGTGGCACAAAAACCCCGTCACCACCACTCTGCCACCCTTTACTCCCCCCTCTCACAGTCCCTGTACTGCTCGGAACGCCAACCGCCAAGAGCCGACACTTCGCATTTCCACTTTTCAATTTTGATACTCTACTATTCTTAATTACTTTTGGTATTTCCCTCGTTATCTTTCCAAGGAAAAATTGCTATATATACACTTCTCTCTCTAACCAAGTCCCTTTCCTTCCTCAAGAAACTTTCGCTCAGACGGGAGAAGTAAACCGTGCGTGTGTGCACATTCCTCTCTCATGGTCAATCTCAAAGTAAGCAATCTCTTGTTCACCTCCTGCATTGCGTCGTCGACTTCATCCTTTGCTTACTCTGATCAAATGAGGTAGAAATCAGTTTGATTTCTGCGAAACTCTTCGGCGATGATGGAATCGTTCTAAACTAACTGCTTCATCACCTCGTTATCGGATGCGAACGTAACTGTGTTTACTAGTGTACTTCACAGTACTTGGTTGGCGATAAAATGGAGACAAGGAGAAAAATGAAAGAAAACGGAAAGAGAAGTTTTCGTTCCATTGTGTTCACTCGTTTGTTTTTGTTTTTCAACAAAATCGAGTAGTTACACCGACGCTTTCTTTAAACAATGGTTATAATAGAAAAGGCTTTTCAGAATCTGTGCGTCTTTCGTTTTTTTTTTAGCTAGCAGTTTGATTTTGCGCGTCTATCGTTATCTGTTTGATTGTTGAGAAAATCGAAGAAAATAAAGGTTTAAACGGGAAAAAAAACCTGAGACTCAGGTTTAAGCACTCCGTTGCTTTATTCATCTGGCTTTTTCACCTTCGTTGTTTTTAAGTCTGTTCCTATGTGCTTATAATGGCTTTGATTAGCCTAAGAACAACGCTGATGGTTGCATTTTGTTCTAAACTGGATGCATTATCAGACTATTAATGGCCTTTCAATTTCAATGTCTCTATCATGTTGTTTGGATGGAAAGGAAATGGAGGAAAGGTTAGTAAATGAAAGCAGTAGGATGAAAATAATCAGTCCACTACGAAATTCCTGTTCAGTTGTGGAAAACAGAAGGAGATAATCCGTTGATGCTGGAAGGCAATAATTGAATAGTCATGTTTCTTACACATTCATACCTTCATTGCTTCTTCTACATGTTCTTTTTTCTTTTTTCAAAAAGTTGCACTTTGATGATTACTGTCATGTACTATCTGTATGGTTATTGAGAAAAAGTGCAGAAAGAAAACAAAAAAAATAGTCAGTATATTTTCCTGAGCAATGTTTCATTCTCTCCATCTACATTGCCTTGTTCTTTTGATACCTTTATATCGGCAAAATGAACTTGGGCCAAGTAAAATGGCGATAATTTGTTAGAAAAGATGCTTTGTATTCAAGTATAGTACTCTGTATGGTTGGTGAGAAGTTGAGGGAAATGAATGAAAGGGAGAAAATCTGGAGTCCATTGTATTATGTAGTAGGAAGTTTTTCAATTTTGGAGAAAACGAAGAGAAGGAAAACTATCCTTATTTCAAAGCAGTCTGAAAATTTTATTTTATTCTAATTATGTAGTAATTACTTTTTTTAGCTATTAGTTCCGTCCTCTGAACCTGAAATTGGCTTGATTAGTACTTGAAATAATGTCAATAAAAGTGTTGATAAAGGTCATCATATTTGTAATCATACTCTGTGGTTTCCAGTCTTGAAGGCTCTCTTTTGTTGTAGAAAAACAAAAAGATTGGAAGCAACTAGTTGGAAAGAAAGTAAATGTTGAGAAAGTGCTGAACTTCTTGTTTTCTGCTGGTGTGTATATTAAAACTAAACGATTGGATAGGACTATTCTAATGACACAGTTAACAATCAGATCCGTAAGTTTCTGTCCTTTACTAATGTTAACAATGATTAACTAACTACGGTTGTGTTTGTGTTGAAATATTTTTGATATTGGGTTTTGTGTTGGTATTGGGTTTAGTGAAAAAGTGAAGAGAGAGGTAATTTTTTATATTTTTTGTAATTTTTTATATTTTTTGATGGGAGAGAGAGAGATTATATTGTAGTATTTTATTAGGAGAGAGAATATTTTGGGTAATATTTTTGGTGCAAACGCACCCTACATATGCCTGCCTTTCAGCGCGTGTTGGTACAAAGAGAAGGAAAATGCTTTGGATTTCAGTTTTGACTGATCTTCTAATGTGTTTTTTTGACACTGCTTTATCATAATAATTAGTTGGTTTCTCTAATCTGATGAACTTAAAAGTAGGTTTATGTTTTGCTAGAAGCAGCGCTATCAGTTGAAGAATTTTTTCAACCATGTGCATCCATGATTTTGATGAACTTAAAATATGTTCGTAACATATGAATCGTTACTATTCGCCGTTGAATTTTTTTGGTAAGCAAGAGGCAATTATTAAAGAAACTAGTAAAGCTGGAGGCATACTTCACTTGTCATTATTAATTCACATTAATGCAAGTTTAGGTTGAGTAGTCTTGTGTAGTTTGATCATAATTTTCACCTTCTACTCTTCTATCCGCTTTCCACTTATTTTTCAGATTCTATTATCGTTATCATTATCATTATCATTATCATTATTATTATTATTATTATTATTATTATTATTATTATTATCCCTTTTGGCAGTATAGATTACAAACAAAAGAAAAACAATGGAAAAAGTGTATGTGCCAACTTGTTGAACAGTCTCAGAGAAGATCTACATTTGTCATTTATGTGAACTAAATTGCTCCAGAACGTGACACTTTGTGCTCATGCATCGCCTTTGAACTGTTGGAGCAGTGACACTCTTTTCTCATGCATAGCATCTTGGGTGCTCTATACTCATTTAAAACATACTAGTTTTATGCATTTCTCCCCCGATGTCACCAAACAACTCTACAAATAGGCCTCCCATTATCCCTTACTCCCTTTTCTTCCTTGGGAAGCAGTCTTGAGAGAGTGAGAGAGCCTTTCTCTTCAATTGCTCTCTTGCTACTCAATCTTCTTCAAGTAAGAAATCCTCGATTCTCTTTCTTGTTATTGTTTTGCTGTAACCTTCAGCCACTTTATCTGAAGGCAAGAGCTTGAAATGGGTTTAATTAGTGGTAAAATCAATGGCAAATTATTTAGATTTTTTTAAAATATAAAGGAATAATCAATTTTGTATTACATTTTAGATTTAAGTGTGCATTTTACTCTTTTTTCATTGAAAGATTTATTTGATTATTAATCAATTTATCTCTCTGTTTTGTTGGAGTGCAATTGGAAAAGAACAGAAAAACAAATGCACAGGCTATCCTTCCTATTGTTTTCTGTAATGGGTTTCTTCTCTTTTGATTTTTTTTCTTACCAGTTGTTGATATTAAAGACAGTTCAGTGCAGATTTTTTTCTCCAGTTTTTGTTGGATGCTTTTTGCTTGCATTTGATACTAAAGTGTATATAACTTTCTGTTTGTATCGTAGAAAATATATGTATAAAACATTGCAAGCAATCCCTCATCTCTTTTATCCTGAGAATTTTCTCAATCAATTTTTCGGCAAAGCTATATTATTGTCAATTTATTTTATTTTAAGTTTCTTTACCACTTTCTCTGGAAGGCAACAAATAGGAGGAAATGATTATAGCATGAAAGAAACGAGATGTGTCCTGGTCGACCTTGCACTCTCATAGTTGGATCATTTAGACAACCAGTGGTCTGGTTTTTCAAAACATTCTTTATTAGTCGTCTATGCTTATACATCCCATTCCCATATAATACTGACTGGTGCTACGCCATTTTTATTCCGTATGACTTTTCTGATTATTGGTACTTTTTCTTTTTTATCATCTCAGACTTTTCAGGGGATACAAATTATTTATTCACTGATAGCATGTAACTAATATGTATCTCTTATTTATAATATATTGACTGGTTTTGCAATCTTATTGAACTCTGTTGTATGGAATAAATTTTCCTCAAACTTTTTGTCCTCTGGATGTCGACTAATGATTATTGAAACTGTTCATTTTTTACAGTTCTTCCTCTTGCCTTTTGAAGACTAAAGAAAATGAAATCAGGTTCTTCATCCACTTCACATTGTGATGCTGAAGAAAGGGACTTAGAGGAGTTGCTTGAAGCTTTTGGCTCTGTATTTTCTCTCGACGACATAGCCTCTGCTTATTGCAAGGCAAGCCGCAATGTAGATACAGCTGGTGAAATTCTTTGTGCATCACTTGGGAGTACCTCTTACAGTGCTACTTGCACATTTAAAGAAAAATTAGAACGTGCAGAGTCAACATCTTCAGAACTGTCACCTGAATTGGAAAAATACTTTTTTGCAATGCCTTCAGAAACGTCATCTGAAAACCTTCTTCAGAACTCTTCTCATGGAGGAGGAAATACCAGGTTCCGTAAATCAAAAGTGTGTCCTGTATCTACGGGAACTATTTCAGGTGTCATTGCAAAAGATTATCTGAGGCCAAGGCCAGTAACTAATGAGTGTCCTGAAACAAATAAAGCCACCAAAATTAGATTTAAAAGAGCTGCCTGTCTCTGCGATAAGGAGTGAAGAAGTTCCACCAAGTATGGCAGCAAGAACAGACATGCTGCATAGTGATGTTGAGGAATTTATGTTTAAACTGCTTTGAGATGACTTCCAGCTAGATGTGGATGTTGTCCAAGATGTTCTTGGTAAATTTTTATTTCCAATTTAGTCTTTTATGTTGTTCACTACTCCTGTCAGACAATTAACACTTCTACATAAAGTTTGTATATGTGAGACTCTGAAGTAGCTTCAGAGAAGGCTTAACTTAGACCATATGGATTTAAACTGCATGTTAACTTAAATTAGATGTCCTAACCTTAAATGTTCATACCTTCCTGCTTGGTAAAAACTCAGCTTTTTATTAAAGAAGCGGGTCAAAATCCACTACATCATTTTCTTGTATGCTTCAGATTATAATGTTGGTACTGTCATGCTTCCTTCTCGTGTTCACTTTGAGTTAGTACAGTGCATAATCAGGTATTTTGTTGAATTTGCAGGCTGTTGTGGTTATGATGCGCAAAAGATATATTGCAATTCCTTTTCAAGGTTAAAGTGTTTGTTTTTAGTTGTTTATAATCACTGAAATGATTTATTGCTCTCTTCCACCTTGAAAGAAGAGATTATGATTTCATCAGGATCACTCAGTATAGGTGTTAGATGCTTTTCCCCTATATATAATTTTTTCTTTTTTAGCTCTAATTGACTTGGTGTTGCTATGAACAAATGCCCTAACATTAACTGGATCCAGACGAAAATAGTTTTGGGAGTTAATTGTTGGAATTACTTCTACTGATTATATGAAAGATCAACATTAAGGGTGCTTCAAATTGGAATTCCTATATACTGGTGCATCATTTAAGATTATAGTAACTCTGAAACTCAAACTTGCAGAGTACTTCTATCAAACTTCAGACTATGCTTAATTAAATGAGAAAAAAAGCACAGATATTAATGTGCTCATGACTTGATTTCTCATCACTGAGGTGTGAATGCCAATACGTATGGTAGCATATTATGGAGTTCATAAACCAATCGTTTCAGTTCTGATAGTTAGCATGTGGTGTTATCTGGCACCCCAAATTGGTTTGTGTTATAGCTTTCTTGAGCTGGAACGCCAATCTATAAGAACTCATCTGAATGGGTTTTTTTCTTGTGTTATTACCTATGACATATTCACTGCAGGATGCCTATCAGATATCTGCTGTTTTTTTCCCATATCTAGTTCGCATAACAAACATGAAACAGAAACTTTCATCTTTTTCTCCTCCATTTATGAGTAGCAGAGCATAATCAGAAGATTATCATTGAGTTTTCTCTGTGGTTACTATTTCTATTTTATATAAATTGCTTGATATTTTAACCACATCCACAATCTTGACGAATTGACTCTTGTGGATCACATAGAGCTTGGAGAAACTTCTTGAGTTGCCAACGTCATCTTTGGAGAATTGTGGTGATATTCTTGAGCTGGGCAGCAAAAAAGTAAGCTTCAGGCTTAGCTTATCCCTCTACCAGTCGCAATCTACTTATGTGGTCTATCAGATTATATAGTGGTTGTATACAACAATGGTCCTTATTCTGTTCCTTTCGTGACTGGCTACTTTCTGTATTTCAAATCAGGAATTGAGTCTGAAATTATTTATATTTTAACGTTTGTGATTGCTATCAGGTAGTCCATGCCTATTTTCATGGTGCACTATGTTCTTAACTTTGGTGTATCTAAGCTTGTTACCTCCATTCCTTATATGATGTGATAATCCTTATATGATAAGATTTTTAAAATGGAGGGCATGTTTTTTTCCCACAATAACTGAATAAGTTAATCATCTTTCGTGGAGCTTAATGTTCATGATGATGGTCCTCCTTAGGTTCTTAGAACAATAGTTTCTGGTAGTGTGATAGTTCACCGTTAGGCCGTGGTTCTTACTGATGTCTCAATAGTAGCAAATGTGCATCCTTGTTTGCACTTCTTGCATTTTCTCTTACGAAGCAATTGTTTCTCTTTTGTTTAATCCTTTTCTTTTCAAGGTAAGGGTAGAGTAATATGGTTTCCTTCCTTCTTCATTGATAAAATTTTTCAGAGGTCTCCAATTTTTTCTCAACGTGAACATGGACAAAAAAGACAACAGCAATTGATGATGATTTCAATCTCTTGTTAAGTTCTTTTGACAGTCTTCAGAATCAGAGACGTGCCAGGGCCTAGGTTCTGCCTGCAGGTGCGTTCTTGCCATTCCTATTATTTATGAGCTGAGTTCTGGGGAACAGAATACCTGAGTCAAAGGATCTGATTTGGGAGGATCACCTAGAATTCTGTCATATTTTTCACTTGGCGTAGGTTGACAACCAATTAACGTTTTTCTTTGCACCCATGCAGTGATGGAGCTGCAATTATGGTAAAGGATATAACAGAATCGAAAAAAGAGACGGAAACAGATTTATTCTTCAGAAAGAAGTTTTAGAAGCATTGTTCACTGTCCCTGAAAGATCTCAGGAGGCACCCAAAAGAGTTAACCCAATGAGGAGAGTGACCAGATTGAGAGCATCTGGTGAAGTGGTGGTTGAACCTTTGAAAGATGCTGCTATAGACCATAAGATTGTTACTGCAGAACCACTAGCAGTTACAAAAGAAGGTGCTAAGTCCAATCTTTGATTTGCAGTACGAGAGAATAATTCATCTGCAGGACTCCTTGTAAGAGATGAACACAATATTGGGGAGCAATGAGTTGATGCTCACTTTAAGCTATATGAATTGAGTTTACTCTTAACTATGCAGCTTATTTAACCGTATTACATTCCGTGATTTTTGGAATGGAATTCAATAACACATATACACATCAATTAACTTGATCGGAAAGACAACATTCCAATGTAAAATGCTTGAAAGCTAGTTGTCATTGTGTAATGTTTCAGATACAGATGTCAGAATCATGCTAGTCATAGTGTAATACTTCAGATTCAAATGTTAGAACAATGTTAGTTGTTGTATGTATGCTACTTGTACTATGTCCTCATCCAATGCATTTCTTATAACACATTCTTCAGACAATAACTTGACCTTGAGGATAGCATTCTTCTTGACCAAGTCGATGATAACTTTCTTGGGGTGAATCAGCCTCCTCAAATCATTCCACTTCCATGTACTTGTCTAAAAATTATATCCCTCACGTATCCTCCATCTGATGTTTGCTTCTTTTTTTTGCTGGTTTAAATGTGTCTAAATCGATATTGTACTGTCTTGGTTTTGGCCAGTTGTCTTCGTCCAATATGATAATTTAGGGGCCAACCCATCACATTTCAAGGATCCAGTACTCATCTTGTTCTAATTTTTTCTGATATTTATTGCTCTTCTTTCCTCTGTAACATCTTGTTCAAGTCACTTTTGTGATGCTGCTTATGTGGCACAAATATTCTTCTTCTAATAGAAGAAGATGAGGAGAATAGCCATGAGGTCCTACGGGTGCGTTTGAAGTGTAAAATTTAACACTTCCTAAAATTTTAACACAATAAAAAATTACAATATAATCTCTCTCTCCCCCATCACATCATTACTTTTCACTATAATAAATATTAAAAATCATCTCTCTTCACTTTTTCACCAAATCCAATACTCTGAAATTTTAACCTCCCCAAAATTTTAACACTCAAACCTACGTAAAGCTGTGAAGGAATATTGGATTGCAATGAAAGAATACTACCTAGCAGTAAGTTCCTCCTTTTTAGTTTTATTCTTCTTTTGCTCTTGGAAAATGTGCATGCAATGTTCATAACATGATATGGCAAGGGTCATGTTGCTCTTAGGAGTAGGGGGATATGATAGAGACACCATTACTTGTTGGACAATTTCTCTTCTTGTATAGCATGGCTATAAATTTCTTCCTTCTGAAATTAAGTTTGATGTGCAATTTTCTGGGTTTGCAAGTTCCTGTGATGTTTGTCATTCCAATCACCATCGGACGTAAGCTATTAACCATTCAATTGCTGCACAGGCTGTCAATGCATTCGTTAAGGGTGAATATGCACGGGCAAACAAACTTGTAGCGAGGTACAGTATTTTCATTTTAGGTCAGTGATATTGATGCTTAGAGGCAAAAATGGTTGCCATTTAATTCTCACCTGTTTTTGAGTTATTCAAATTTGGAGGGCTGCATTACTCCACGATTGTGGGGTAAACCCCCTTTAACGCCTTCCCCCCAATATCAACCTCTGGTTTCGTGCCATGTTATTTAAAACTTTTCTTTTCTCTTTTAAACTCCTGTAAATTAGGTTCCTCTTTTAAATTTCTCAGAATCTTTTACAGAATTTCAGCTCTCCTGAAGTTGTTAAAGAACTCTTGTATTTACTATGTCCAACTGCTTCTTGGTTCTTGTTTTGTCCAGTACAGACTTTGGCATTGTATCTTTCTTGAGACTATGAAATTGAAACTGCAACTTTTATCTACTAAATTTCTTTTTCTGTTAAACTTGTTTACATTTTTTGTTCAGCCTGGAAATTCATGAGACTCACAGATTAACAAAACAACAAATCTGCAACCTGGGAAGGGGTTAGCGATCAAGAAGTTAATTGAAATCATTCTCCTTGAAGAATTAGATCAACGCACAAATAAACCTTCTAATCAATATTTCAATGAAATATCTTAGATCCATGTTGAAATGACAAGTTCTTGTTGCAATTAAAAAGTTCGTTATGATGGGTCCCATTCCATTAGGTCCTGTCTAGAAACAATCGTGCTGAGATTATCAAACTCGTGGATGTAGTCAGTAATGATTAGTCATGGGCACAAGGTTTCAGAAGTTATATGAGGTTGCAGATTGAAGCTCTCATCATGTTGGCAATTGACTTAAGAAACTTATTCTCGAAATCTTAATCTATCTATGCATTATGGTTATATACTTGAAGCATAAACTATTTTTTCTGTTGGTAAATGGTGGATTTCTGTAAGTTGTGTAGTGGAGGTGATATCTGTCCCCGGGATGTGGCATCCTTAGCTCGAGCAATTTACATCATTGGCCATATTAGTATATATTCATGAATCCTTATGACATTTATTTTATAGCTACTTATTGTATGAAACTTCTAGGGACATTTTTTTAACAGAAAGGCACGAGAAGCGGACGAGAAATCTGCTCAACATGTTCTGTTTATTGCTTTATAAATCATATCACAAGTTTCATTTCAACAGCTCAGATGATGTAGTGTCTCTTGACTTGCATGACCTTGAACCTAAGGAAGCTCTAAATCTATTGAGGCTTCATTTAACCTCTCTTTCTGGCCTCCCAGGTAGGTTCCATTGTTCTTTATATCTGAGAGTCGATGACTCGCTTTAGGTTGTGCCAGTAAGTCCTTTGGTCGAAGAGCTTTTTTAAGTCTTTTGCATACCAAAGTAAAAACACAAAATGGGGAGGAAGTGACTTTTTATTTTTGCTCTTCTATCAGATTTTAGGTACCTTAGGATCATAGTGGGGACCACTGATGAAGATACTCCGAATGGGGCTCGGAGACGACTGGTAAATTATCAAGCCCATGTAAACTAATTCTAACTCGATTGATTTAATTTTTTATATTCCAGATTTTAAAGCAACTGAAGAAGGAATCCATAAAATGGACCGAGGAGGCAGATGGTCGGGCAATTATGATCCAAGTTCGCATGATAAACGCAAAAAATTTGAGTTTTTCAAAAAAAGGGGTAAAAGAACTTGGCCTCACATGGGGGGGGGGGGTCTAATCATTGTAAAGCTTCTGGAAATATGTATCTCACAGTTTGCAGCTGAACTTTTGCGAGAAGAATGTGGAGACAAGCTGATACTGGTTAGAATACTGTGCTTTTTGTGCGTGTCGTGTTAAAACTGCCATGTCAGCAAGATGTTATCTACGATCTACTAAACTGGTGAAATTGGATTGTTGAAGATTATCATTATTTTTCTATGTATTGTTAGCATTAACTAATAGTTAGACGAGGATTCATAAATTCGAGTCTATGGATCCATAAGGGAACAAGACCCATATTCATCATCTAGCTCAAAGGAATTACTACAGAAACCCCACTTTTTATAAGAGAACACTCATCATGGCCCATCCAATCCTCTTCTAACAGGTGTTTAGTGGTAAAAACGCTATTATAAGGTTGCATCTCCTTCTATACGATTCACACAACCCTATCTTCCATCAGTCTCATGCATTCGGATCCATTGACTTTTCTCAATCGTTGTCCTCTAGCATATACAGGGAGAGACTCAAAATTCACGGCGAAAGGGAAGGGATAAGAACACCTTGTATTCGTAACATATAAAGATTCTAATGCGGAAGGAGAATTATACATTGGGATCTTTTAATGAGGTCCTTGTGTGAATCTCTGCATCTCGTTTTGGTCATTCAGAGTTTCAATCAGAAGGGGAGGCGCATATTGGGCTGTCCCTTGGTGCTCTTCTGAATCCTGGCAGTATGAAAGAATGATGGTATCAATTGACATCTCCACCACAGCAAAGAAAAGTGTCGCGACAACATAACCAAGTCCCCAGCAAACCTGCATACACATATAGGCAAATTACATTCAGCAAATTCTGCAAGAGCCATTTAGAATTCATGTATATGATTAGGACGAACAAAATGTGTTTTTTGTTTGTTTGGGGGGGGGGGGGTGGCGCCGGGAGGGAGGAGGGAAGAGAGAAACATACCAATGCAGGAAACAGCGGGGAAGCGATCCTGTTATGGGAAGATCTGTATTTGTGGGAATCCAACATGAGGAAGGCAAAAAGAGCACTCGAAAGGCTTACACACAATTTTCCAAGAAATAGAATAACATCTCCAATCACATTCACCCTCCCTATTCGAAGGATGTTGTTGAGGATCAATTCCGTTGCAATTGCAGAAGCCTTACAGAAACTTTTACCTGTGATAGCAATCTGCAAGAGGACAAGAAGACATTCAAGAAACCAAGGCAGATGTTTGAGAACCAGAAGCATCAAGCCTTGAGCATTTATTAGTTTGTAAACAGTGACCTGGAATGTGTACGTACACCCAACAGTAGAGAAAATTCTTCAATTAGGACAAAGATGAAGTTTATGAAATGAGAATTGGCAGCCATGTGGTGCCACAAGTAACAAGTGAAATGGACAATGTTCATTACATTCAAGCTTCACATTTTCCTTGACTCTTCTCTATTCCATCTTTTTTCATTTTCTTTTCATCACTTATTTCTTATTGTTTACTTCTATTTTCTGCCTTGCTAAAATCATTGGCAACTTGAATGCAGGTCCATGATCATACTCAACCACCCGCACGACTACTAGGGGCAGAAATCTTGCAAATGTGAGGAAAGAAAATTTGCCCCAACAGAAGGTTAAAAAAGAAGAGAAAATAAAACTGCATTTTTACTATTCAGAGTTGGCATACTTCAGCAAATATGATAACATTGTGATAAGTGATAACAAACTTGAAAATGCATCCTTTTTCCCTTTTTCTATTTTTTTTTGTTTTGTATGCCATCACTTTCTTTTTCAGATCATATATCTTTTTAGCAATTGTCTCCCACTTGGTATCATGGGACCAACGCCTCTTAGCATGCCCATCACCTAGATAAGAGTAGTAGAGAATGCATGTTACTTTCCTTCCATACCACTAATATTCCAGCCAGTGTGCTCCTCTTGTTATAAAACAGCAACTACTTAGTAGATGAACCACCTTAAATGAATGAATGCCTGCATATACAACCTTCCTTGAAACAAATGTTTTCTAAATTTACCATAATGTAGGCATTGCGGTTCACAGACTTGATTGTCCACTCAATGCCCCTGAGGCAACCCCGAGACGAATGGAATGCCACTTTTCCTATCCAGCTATCAGGTGTGATACTAGCAACTTTCAGTCTGCGACGAATTGATTCGAGCAAAAACCGGATTGATTCCACAAATGATACGACCAGGGAGCCAAGAGCAACAGACCCAAGACTGTACCGCGTAAGCCGCTTCATGGAGGAAAAAACTGGAAGAAATGGAATTTCTTGCTGCATCTGCAAGGGCAATAAGTAATTATAAAGGAGACTTGCAGATTATCAAAGAATCTTTATCTTCTACTACTTGGAAATTACAAAACATGAGTTTAAGAAAATAGTCTATCTTGTTTAAAGTTAGTTGTTTTGTAAACAATGTTTTGAAACACAGAGATATTCCTGAATAAATAAACTAGGTGCTTTATAGTTTTACACAGGAATCCATTCTCTAAACGCTTGGAGCCCAAACTCTTGCATAATCCAGGGGATCTAACAATGTTAGCTTTAGGGATAACAAACACATGCGAGAACTAGAGAATATCACATCTTACTTCTGAATTTGTTAAACTAGCAAAATGCCATAGGATAATCCAGTTTAATCAAACACAGCATTCCACATTGTAATCAAAAGTCTCTCTCTTGTTGGAAGTATTTCCATTCTTGGAATAACATTCAAGAGAGTTATTTCTACACTTACAAAGAGCAGAATTAAAAAAAACACCAAATATCTCCCATTATGGTGTAAACTGTCCATATGGCTTACTAACTTACTGATGTTTCACCACGAGCCCAATAATAAGAAGCAACAGAACCTGCAATTACTGTGGATGAGCATGCGATTAAAAATTGCGTAGCCCAGTAACACCCAAATAGGTGGAAAAGGATGGCTACTCCTATATGAGGAGTGTAATGAATACTATAGCCGCAGCAATGATCACAGTTCACCCTTTTTGACACAAGATCATAAGCACAGCAGTTGGTGTTGCAATTATTCTGGACGACTTGACCAGAGCTGAACATATGGAGAGCAGCTGACAACCAGAACATGTAAAATATTGCAAGGACAGAGTATGGTATGATTGGAAAAATTATGAGCGCTTGAACTTCTCCTATGACCTTTGCAGCAACCTGCATAAATGTCGAAAGAAATGCAAGTGATTGATTAACTCCGGAAACAAATAAAAGCTTCAGCACCTGGGATAATATAGGTCATAGACCTAAACAGGTGGCTGATTAAGAGAAAGTATTAGGTATTTGAGCCCAACAATGGGAAGTGCACATTTAAAAGAAGTCTCTCCTTCAACATCAAATCTAACACTTGGAATTTCAGCATCAAAATATCCAATCAATTTATTGTTTTTTTTCATCCTTGATCCCCTATCATGAACGTCGTTGTATCACAATGCTTCACCTTCAGCATGATTTAGTGGACACTTCTATTGAAGTGATTCAGCTCAATCCTGCTTCACATGGACTCCTGACACCCTGACATGTTTTATCAAGTTATTGAAATGATTAAGACATATCTTAGCAGAAGTCCTGGTATGAGAGGCATCCAACCTAAAGTATTAGAAAAGTCACATTTCTAAGGTGCACATAAAAGATGGGGCAGATAAGCGACCCTTTGAGGCATTAAAAACTAGCAGCCACCATGATCCAAGAGCTGCACTTTTATTATCGGGACCATGTTTCTTCACCATGCTATGTCTGCATTGTACCCATTAAGTGTTTAATATGAATTGATTCATAATAACTCCATTAACTAAAGTGCAATATGTTCATTGTATTCATAATAAAGGCGCATAGGCGGGAAGGGGGGCCCAATTCCAAAGTGAACAGATCTTCGCCTAAGTCAAAGTTTGGAGCTTCTTATTGTTTGAATCACTTGGATCCCTTCCTTGTATCTCTTCATTTCCACAAAATTCCTTGGACCAGCCTCCCTGGGTATTTATTTGTGCACTAAATAAACCTTATCATTGTGCAAAGACATTGAAAGGCCTCTATCGTTCTGGAAAAATAACTTATTGTTAAATTTCACATTCTAATTTAGACATAAGACTTGCCTTCAGGACAGATGTTGCCATAATGATGCGGCGGACAATGACAATTGATGTAAAAATGGCAACAACCATAATAACCGTCATTAGAACCGCTGCAGCACGAAGATGATTGATCTCCTGAAAGATGAACACTGACGAGGAAGTCAGAACTACATATAGAGAGAGAGCTCCAATATCAAGAGTTCAATTTATGATGATACAAACCCTTCCGAATATGCGGAGGTATGGATCATGCCCACCAATGACAGGGGAGACAGCATCGTTTCCTATCCATCCAGCTAGTAGCAAGGAAGAAAATTACTTCAGCATTATATTAGTGAATAAATACCTCATTTACGATTATACAAGAAAATGAAGTACACAACTTGACCCTGCCATTCCTATATGCTTGCGTCTCAAAAGAAGTATCAAAGATCTGAAATTTATCTCTAACGGTATAGAAGCCTCTGGTAAATTCCAACTGTCAGAGTTATTATGCAAGCACCCGATGTCAGGGTTTAGAATCAAGGGAATCGGGTTGTAATTCTTTTTTGTATATGCTTCATATGGACTTTAATAATGACTGATAGCTTTGAGCCATATGAGACCACAGAGAGTTTGCAACGCATTGTTAAACAAGTTATGTAACGAATTCAAATAACACTCAATGAATTAAACTTTCACACCCACATAATACTAAGTCTTAAATTCAACAAAAAAATAAAAGCTCGTCTCCTGACCTTTTAAGTAGTAAAACATTGTCACTGCTACTATGAGAACATTAAAGACAACAACAGTTATCCAAGGCATCGCAGCAACAAAATGACGAATCATCAGGAGCCAAATCACTGATAGAAACAATGGCAAGATTCCCCCACAAACAATCAACACTGGCCATGCCTTTCCAATATCAGCCATGTATCTCTGCAGAAAGTTCCTAACTGATCAGTTTGCATTCTATGATGCAGAATAGGCATGAATGCCCAACCAAAATACATTTTTGAATGTAAAACATAAAGGAATCATGGGAGAATTAAGGTTGACCTTTTAACAAGAAAGTTGAGAGGTGAGGAATAAGCTAATGCTCTCCATTGAACGACCAACCAATTTACAAAAGAGCATTAACTGCTCAGCCTCTCTGGAGAAGGAAGCATTCAGCAGAGATTCTTATTGAATGGATTGGCTTGATGAGTGTTATGAATCGAAGATGCTTCTAGCACCATAGCCACAGGCTGTGACCATCTTAAAATCAATAAGGGGCCACCAAAAAATACCAATATGAATTGTAGGGAGAGCAAAAACATTTTTTTTTTAAATAAGGACAATGTACTTAAAGGAGAAAAAATTAAACCCCCAAGAGACAGAAAATATACAGATACAAAAAGTATAGACGTCACCCACAAAAAGTAAGCAGGAAAACAGGCATCAACAGTCACCCCACAAAGTATAGATGTCATCAAATGGAAAAAACCATAGAAGGATTTACTTTATCAAAAATAACATACCAATTTCAAAACAGGAGTATAGTGCAAAAAGCTATGTAGCTGTAAACCTATAAACTTTCCATGACAGTGCCACAACTGTTATTAAGAAGGACTACTTGAGACAAAGGTTCTCAACCTTTAAGGTAGATGACCGAGAATTGATGGACCGGTGAATGGATTTGTCTATAAGGATATCCTCGTTGATGTTCACACCACCCATCTGCTGCCAATGCCTCAAAGACATGTTTGATGCACGAGCAATAAACTGGCAGCTCCAATAAACTGTGAAAAAGAACAAAAAGTGCCAACTTTGTGACATAAAGTATGAGATAAGATATGTACATGCACACATACATGCGTATGCCTGCATGTGTCTATACACACACACATGCACACACACATGCATCAACCAAAATTGTAGATTAGTCAAAATATTTCCATGAGCTTCTTAAGTCTCATCTCAGTGGCAACAGTTTTGCAACCAACATCACAAATGCATGCATGCATATGCACTATTGAATCATATACGATTAACCATGATATACACACATTAAACAAGAAATGGAACACATAATAGCATCAGGACAAAAGTAAGCTTATATATATATATATATTACATAAACCAAAGAGTAGAGTTGGCAAAATATTTCCATGAGCTTCTTAAGTCTTATCTCATTGACACCAGTATAGCAACTGCAAATGCATGCACACAGCACACACACACACTGAATCATAAATTATTAATGCAATACATTAAATAAGAAACGGAACACATGACGCATCAGGACAGAAGTAAGTACACATACCATTTACACTTGGAAATATTACAGGGTAACATGGGCCCTGAAGTTGAAGAGAGGAGTTTCTCATATCTGGTGTCAGGAACTCATAATAATCATAATTCCGATCAATCCAATCATCCATTGAGAGATGGATATCTCCATCTGGATAATCACAGACCCAATTTAGTGAATCTTCAGATGGGATAGGGCAATCCAATAAGCATATAGTCCTCGCATTGGCCAGCTTAAATTGGCTGCTTTTCAAACCACTTTGATAAACCTGATTAGGATTTAACCAATATCTAAGTTCCAATTCACGAAGGCCAGGTTTTGAGTTCTTGTCACCACACACGTTTCCTTTATAGTCCAGCCCATATGTAAGCCTGGTAAGCCATAAAAAATCATTCAAAATTGAAACAAAAAAAGGAATAATGTCCAAAATGTGCGTAAAGCCACTTCTAATTACTGACAGAATTGATTTTCAGTATTCGGACCATTTATAGCCCCGTGTTTATTATTGAAATAACATTGGAACAAAACCAACTTCTACTTTAATATAAAGCCTTCAATAGCTAACAAGGCCAATGACCTATCAGAAGCCATCTCCCAAGAACCCACACGTAGAAATGTATGGATCAGCACTAAGTTAAAAAAGAGGACACTTTCTTTTTTTGATTACGTGAAAATCCCTCAAAGCCGGACCCATTTGGTCCAACTCTGAAGTACAAATCACGGCAGGACCGACCCCTCACAGGGAGCAGATAAGTCAAGAACTCGGCCAGCCGCAAGAAAATCCATCACACACCCTGAAACTCGAACCTGGTACGTAGAGCCCAAGAGGATGTCCCTACCGCTGAGCATATTCCTTCCCTCTGAAGCAACTGAATTGTGCATAGCGCAATCTTTAAATAAGTTGACTCGGACCCAATATTCAAGGAAATCCAAGTACGCAAAACGCTCTCGACGTAACCGGGGGGGGGTGAGAGAGAGAGAGAATAAATAGACCAGAAGATTAAATATAACAAAATATAATAAAAGTAAGTAGAACTACCAATGATTCCATTTCATTGTCCAGAAACCCATAAAAAAAGTACCACAGATAAGAGCCAGTAAAGGAAACCATTAGAGGGATTCTCAATGTTGCCCGAAACACCACGCAGAAAAAATGTTGCCGAAATGAAGAAGACTCGTTTGAGGACGTTTGAGGACTGAAAAACTAGATAGATTGGGTGGTATTAGATACTTTACCTTAATGGGTTTCCTTGGTAGAACCCAAAGCTGGAGTTAACAATCATAGCAACCCAGAAGGCTATAAAGATCAGAAGAAAGACAACGTCTCTGCATTTCCTGTTGTGCCTTATGATCCCACCCATTTGGGCGTTCCCATCACTTGATGGGTACCTCCCTATCACTGCTCCCAAAGGACCCCTCATTTACACACCTTTACTCTCTCAAGTCTCCAGCTTCGTAAGCAAAAGAATTTAGACACGCAGAGCGCGAGAGAGAGGAAAGACAGAGACAGAGAGACAGAGCGAGGGTTAGTTCAGTGGAGTGTGTAGTAGAGTAGAAGCTAGGAAGGTGTGAACTGTGCAAGACCGGAGAGGGTTTTAGATTTGGAATGTTTTTAAATTAACGTCTTTGTCTGACAGTGAAACAAATATATCTAATATAAGTCCGACGTTTAAGAATTTTTCTGGTCAGTTGAGACTTAAGAGAGAGATTCTCGGTAGAGATTTAGCTCGGCTTGCATAGTGGAATCTTGGCAGGGAATTGCTAAATATCACATCTAAATGAAAATGGGCTTGTAGCATTATTTGAATCTTTCCATTTATATGGAATTTATAGATTTGTAGCACAAAACATTGATCAGAACAACTACCTACTAAATTTACTGGTTGAATCCTTTAGAAGGTGATGGCGAGCGCAAAATTCCAACCAAAATTAATCACAAACTTGTTTGTCGTGATTTTGCTAATTCATTTCATGGGCTTTCTTTTTTCTTCTTCATGGGTTTTCTTTTTTCTTCTTTTCAGAGAGTGAAGATTCCTAAGGAACTTTCATTTTTAATTAGTAAAACTTTTAAATTTAGGTACTAACGAGTAACAATCATCAATACAGGAGTTTTCATAAAAGAATTCTTTCTTTTTTTAGCAATAGCACTAGTTAATTTTTTTAGAAAAAGAACCAGATCAAAATGCACCGTTCATCGATTTCTCTTTTTTGTTTTTACTCTGATTTGTTTCTTGATTTTCATCTCAAATTGCTTTCTGGAATCTGTATTACTGATTAACCCAATTAAAAAATATTTGAAATATAAATAACTTATAAAGGATGTATTACTGCATTGCCCTGTAGCTAGATAGACAAAATAAATTTTTAAAATGATGAAAAAGAAAAAAAAAAGTAGCTGCAAGTTGTATGGAATATATACTGTGGGTGCAAGCCACTATGGGTATGGGTGGGGGGTATCTATTCAATAATACATTACCCTCGTCAGATCTTCTTTTGTTTTTTACGTAAAAGTCCGCCAATTCCGCCGCAGAGCCTGAGCTGAAAAGGACAGTCTTCTCCGAATGTCGCTGACCCCGTGACTAGTATAAGTCTGTCTTCCTTTCTCCCAGAACCGTTGAAGGCCTGTGCGTAGACCAAGGGCCCATGCTTTGAGAATCTCGGAGGGAAATATCTCACATCGTACACGTGGGAGAAAGATTTTTTTTTATAATTCTTTACTCAAATTATAGGTATGTTTATGAGTGAAAATTTTGGGTAGATTTAAGAAATATTATAAAATAAAAATATGTTACGAGAGTTGGTGAAAAAGTTAAGAGATAAATTTTTTAATAAATATTATAATAATAAAAAATTATGTTGTGAATTTTTTATTATTAAACCTAAATTTTTGGGCCTAAATTATTAGGGCTCAAACATACATTATACAGATAGATATAATAAGATAAATGATTTGTCTTGTTCTCAGTATCTTTTGAAAAAGATTTGACATTTCATTATTTTTTTGAGGGTGTAGGATTCACTTTTAAAATAATCTAAAACTATTTGATTCTACTCAGAATAAACTCGAAATAATCTAGAAAGAGTACCAAACATTTCTCATATAATAACTACACTTATTAAGTTTCATTTTGTCTAACATTTTATACTGACAATATTAAATAACTGTATTATTAACTTGTTGTATCTATTTTTTTTAAAATTGTATAGTATAATTCTGATATAGAATTGTAAAAAGTCTTAATTCTCCCATATCATATTTTCTTACAATCATTTTAATTCTCATATTATGTAATTATTCTAGATAATTGCAGAATATAGTAATTCCTCCCTTCATCCAGTCCTGGAAACTCACTTATTTGATACTTCCCCTGACTTGTTAGGCCACGAACAACTAAAGGCACATAAAAGCAACGTCTTCCACAGACAACCAGCAAAAGGAGGAGAACGTATAGATATATAGTTCTGTAGTCAGGTATGGCACAACCCGCCACAGCATCTACAATCGCAGTCAAAAGTTTCTCCCCTCGTTTCCTCAAAAGAATCATTTATATTGTACATTTTGTACAATTGGTCCGAGGAATCGGGGGAAAGACTTTGAACACTAGGGGGATTTCTCAAGAGTTGAGGGTTTAAGGTCTGGTTTTTTCTTAGGGCCAACAAACAAAACAAAAACAAAAACTTGTTCGGTCGGCCCAACATGTGTCGAAGTCCTAATTGTGTAGGAACTATACTATTATGAGATATTATTGCATGCATCATAATTCATAAGGGCCACTAAGGTTGTGTTTGAGAAGTAAAATTTTAGGTATTGAGTTTAGTGAAAAAATAAAGAGAGAGATAATTTTTTATATTTTTTTAATAAAAATTAATTATTTGATGAGGAAAAATATTATATTGTAATATTTTATTATGTTAAAATTTTAGAATGCGTAAAATTGTATAAAACAAACCGAGCCTAAGCCCAGTGCAAGACTAGACTCAGAGTTGACGCACCTTTGCTTCAATTATGGCCCAAGATGGTTCATCCAGTTGGCCCCATATATCTATGGCTATGACCACCTTAAAATATATTGGGCCTAGAGACAAAATTGCAATTTCCGTTTCCAGAAAAATTCAGACCAACCCACCGGGGAAAGTTCTTCAATGGATTGATTTTTCAGGAGATCTTCTCTAGATTTTTTTTTTTGCATAAATCAATGACTTGGATAATAATGGGATTTCAACTGAGAGCGTTTGGGTACAGTTTATCTAACAAGTGAAAAGTTTTCCTTTTTATTATTATTTTTCTAAGCTTGTTCTTTTAATTAAAAGTTAACATTTTTGGTCAAAGCATGAACACAAAATCTTTAGATAGTGAGAAGACCTATTAATATCTTTACCTATTAAGATTTTAAAATGAGTTGCTTCTGTACGTATATATGCATGTGAGCTTTATTTTAAAAATATTCAATATTACCTATAATCACCAAAACACACTATCTAGTGATCAACAAGTGCCCTTTTTTTTGGTCATTGAAAGGTGTATACCTAATATTCCAATAAACGAAAAAAATAAGAGAACAGAAGAAACATGGAAAAGTTAACAGAAGTGGGCTCACAAGCTATCAAATATTTTGGGATGTTCGTTTGTAAGAAATTTATAGGATTTTGATAAAACTGTGAATATTTAGGTGATATTAAAGTTGTATTAGTATGCGTGTAAAAATTGTTAAAAGTGATTGATGCTTGTAAAAAAAATAATAAAATTTTATATTACAATACATATATTTTGTGATGTTTATACATTAAAAAATTAAGATAAAAAAAAAAAGAAACGAACATCACCTCTATAAAAATTACAAACAAAGATAGCCCTTCATTGCCGGGGTCAGCTCTGCATATGTACAAGACAAACGGCAGTGGGACTCTACAGGAAAAGATGGACGGTCATCTGGGCCCCACCTTGATTGTCTTCCACGCGAAGTTTCGTCCGTTAATAAAGAGAATCCGCCCCACCGTTCTACCCTTTTTATCAACAGGCGTGGGAGGGCAGGTGTCCCATCCCTTTTGGTGAGATAAATGCCGGTGGGTCCGATGTGCCCCCTTAAGTGGGAGATGATCCACTGCAACTTACGCAAGTCGGTTGCGGTGGTCCTTCATGAATGGAGACTTGTGGTACTTTTTTTTTTCTAAGCCGACTTGTGGTACCGTTTTGTTTGATTGATTGATCGGGACCCCAGTCTGCAGACAGGTCCTTTTTTTTGGGAAGAATACTTTAGACAGGGGAGCAAGCTCAATGACTCTTTATCTGAGATCAACAGGTAAACTTTTGCACATATACGAGTTTTCTCTTGCCAACAATACAAAGACCCTACACGTACATGTACAGCCTCTTCTTGGATGCAATAATCATTCCACGGCGCTCTCGTATCAGACACGAGACATATATCCGGGTAATAATGGAGACAATAGTTGACTATTTTCAACTGAAATCTAGTAAAGTTAATTGCCTATATTAGAAAATTTGCTTATTAGATTAAGACCTTGGAGGCTTATATTTTAATTTACTTAAGCTTTTATAGATAAAAGTTATTTCGAATATAATATGCAATGTTAAACATACTAGATAGAATTATCTCTGCACCAGATTTAAATACTTTCGTGGGGGTAGTTAAGGAAAGGTATGTATGCGTGTTCGGCAGGAGGAACCGACCAAAAGTTAAAAAGAATGAGGAGCCAGAAAAATTCAAACACCTAGACACATAAAGAGCATTTTGAAGAAGATGGCTTCAAAAGAAGCCCTAGCTAGGGCACCGTGAATGGTGAATGCATGCTTTGCCCTTGAAACAGTTTACACCCTAAACCCACCTTCCACTGTCCATTTCATTCTTCCTTTTCTTTTTCATATGGAAACGTGCCGCCCTGTACATTAAAGAGAAACGTATGCATGCGGGAATATTAGATTAGGTTCTCTACAGTATGCGTGCACCACAATATTTCAGCTGCCTGCAGTAAAGCTCTCCCTATTTCTGCTGCTACATTTCTCCATATACCTCAGGAATCCTTTCTTCGCATATGTGTGCAAGTATGAGGCTATCACTGCCTCTCCTTGCCTCTCTCATTACCAAGTTACAACCCTCTTAGATCTCCACTATACGTTCCTGTTTTGAACTGGGTGACAACGGTCATTCCAGTTTCCACAGTCCAGCATGCTGAAGCGCGCGCGGTTTAGGATTCTCTGCCATTTCATGAGATGGATGGTTTTGGAGGAGCTGCCATCTCCAGCATCTCCAAGCTAAGAATCATGAAATGAAGGTCATCCCAGCGAGGGGAATCAAGCGCTCCTGGTCCGAAACCACCGAGTTATCTCTTCTAACTTCTATATATATTCTTTGGTTTTTTGAGTGATCTACCAAAGATATCGTGTACTTGACCAGTTACTACGCTTCTGTTTTAGTGTAGCACTGTGTCAATAGTGTTTTTTTTTTTCTCGTGATATGTTGCCAATAAGTAGATCGATCCTAGTGATCAATAGTGGCAGCATCGATGTGTTAAAGAGTTAGATGTAAGTAACATGTGCGAGTTGTGATCATTAATTATGAGATGATATTTTCATGTTATATACTCGAATGTATGCCTCGATTTGCTTGATTCAACCAATCTAATCTGCATTTCGACTCTGCTCTGCATCTGTTACCGACCTATTCTTTGAAAGAGTTTGACGAGTGAGACTAGCTTTAGGATCTAAAATTGATCACATGCAGGATTTATAGATAATCTTCGAAAGATCTGCTGTACGCACCTATATATTATAAGATTAGTCCTAGGAAGTCTATATACACTCACTTTTGGACATGGTATCTGGTGAAAGGTTCTACTCTAAACAGACAGTAGTTGAAGGAAAAAACCTGGTGAGCTTTGCATCTGGGAGAAGCCACAGGAGGAGTCGTTGCTTCTCTACGTACGACTCTTTTTTCGACTTAATTATGCAGTACCTCACGTGCAGTGACATTAATACATACCCTTGAGCTGCGATATGTGCCTGCCGCAGCTAGATATAGTGTATCTACGGGGTTTTTGTTATTTTTCTAAGCAGCTGTGGGGTTTATTTGCTTCTTCTTATGACAAATTTACAAATTAATGATGTTGGGCTGACTTCTCTTTTAGCCTTGACCACCTGTCACCTACTTCCTTGTCACAAACTCATATTCATCGGATGTTGAAAAGAGTAAATCAGTGACATTCTACTCATGTATTGTTGAAAGTGGTGTAGTCCCAGCAATATGGGGTGTGTGAGTTTGTTTGCTTATAAATATAAGCCACTATGTAATGTTTTTAATATAAGTGAGTTAACACAATTAATCCAATTGAGTATTTCCCAAATGGATGTCTCACTTATCAAAGTGTAAAATTTTTTATTTCTAACATGGTATCGGAGCCAGGTTTTCGGCTTACTCCGGTTACCTCCTGGCGACCATCCGGCTTAGTACCGACTTTCTCCCAGTTTAGTACTGGCAACTTTCCCGGTTCAGTGCCGACTTTCTCCCGGCTTAGTACCGGTGACCATCCGACTTAGTACCGGCAATTTCCCAGCTCAGTACCAGCTTTCTCCCGGCTCAGTACCAGCATCCTCCCGACGCAGTAGTGGCTTAGTACTGACAATCTTTGTAATTATTTTTTTTCCTGTAATTATTTTTGTAACTTCAAACTCAAGATTTGTCGGTTTATCCATCTTGAGTTTGCGAGGGAGTGTTTAAAGTGGTGTGTGTGAGTTTGTTTGCTTATAAATATAAGCCTCTATGTAATGTTTTTAATATAAGTGAGTTAACACAATTAATCCAATTGGGTATTCCCCTAATGAATGAGTATTCCCCTAATTTGTAGCTCCGATACTATGTTAGAAATAAAAATTTTTACACTTTGATAAGTAAGACATCCATTAGGGGAATACCCAATTGGATTAATTGTGTTAACTCACTTATATTAAAAACATTACATAGGGGTTTATATTTATAAGTAAACAAACTCACACACCCCACATTGCTAAGCAACGTGGACTACACCACTTTCAACATGTATTGAGCTCAAGTAGGGCACTTTTGATTCTCTGTCTCTCTCTTTTCCTTAATCATTAGAAGTTTAGGTTGACTATTGCTATGTGTTGTGACTGGCTACTGAACCCAGGGCAGATCCCAGAAAGGAGATCTTATTCGCTTAAACCGGAGTATTAACATAACTTCGTTGATAGTAATCATTCATCTCTTTTCTCTTTTGGAGAGAGGATTGCTTCCCAAGGCAATCCCCTCCGGAAGCTATCCAGTCGGACATCCCTCTTCTCCTTTGTCCACTTGCTTAATGATAAGTACTGATTAAAGTGGCAATTACGTAAAACAAAAACAAAAGGAAAAACGTACGAATTAAGTTCAGAACTGGAATACGTACTTAACTGCAGGGGGAGGAATAAAGGATAGACCATATGTACAAAAATATACGTCCTCTGGTTCAATTATCGTTATCTATAGCAAAAGTACAATCCAATGTGTATGTGGACAATCAATGGGACCTGATCACTCATGACACAGTATAAGTCTCCCCCTAATGATTAAAAATTACCACCAAGTCTAACGAATTTATTTTTCCTCAATTTTTTAAGAGAAGGATATTAGAGATCTTGGCCTGGATATGGTGATCGCAATAGAATCACTTTAGACTAATTTAGTTCACGAGGTTTGCAAGTTGTTGGAAAACCTGCTTGCAAGAATGTCTATGCCTCTCTTCTTCTTCTTTTTGTTTTTTTTAATCAAGACACATTTTATCGAGGGTAAAGAAAATTAAAGTTGAGAACTTCCAACGTAAAGAATCCAAAAAGTCAGTAATAAGTCTAGGGGGCCGAAGCCTAAAAACAATGACTCAAGGTCCTCGGAGGGTGTTGTGGGTGGACCAAAGGCCCACTGATAGCAAGCTGACCTACGAGAAATGAGTGCAAAAACCCATAAAAAATAACAACCACTACATAGGACAATGAAGACTGCCGCTGAAGGAAGGATGAATGTAACGTCAATTATGCTCCCTTAGAACACTTCAAATGCAAAACCCAGTTGTATAAACCGTACTCAGACACAACCACACAACAGGTAAACCCAGAAGGGCAGATAAGCCAAAATGAGAGGTTAGCTGACATAATTAGCAGCAGACTAAGACGGCAAAACACTGGCCATATCGGAACATGAGTGGTTGGTGGTTGGAGCGGCCCGTGGCCAATAAGGAAGGGTAGGAGCCGCATAGATCAATCCTGGAGAGAGTAGCACGTCACAGGAGGCGGAAGAATCGTCAACGTCGACTAGAAGGCTCAACTCTTTGTACCCTCTTTGTACCTAGAGCATTCAATAACTTGGCAGACTAGTCCTACTCGATCTCAACATATTCTCTTTGCTTGGACGAAGTGTTGAAATGTGGTGTAGTCCCATATTGCTTAGCAATGTGGGGTGTTGGAAGATTTTGACTTATAAATAAGCCACCCTTGTAATTTTTTAATTTCATAAATGAGATGTAATAAATTCAATTGAGTTTTTCCATAATTGGGTGTCTCATTTATCTCAAGTTTAATTTTTTTTTATTTCTAACATGATATCAGATCAAAGTTTTCGGCTTTAGTCCGGTTACCTCCTAGCGACCATCCGGCTTAGTACCAGCAACTTTTCAGGCTCAGTATCGGTGATCATCCGGCTTAGTACCGGCAATCTCTCGGCTCAGTACCGGTGACTTTTCCGGCTCAGTACCGGCATCCTCCCGGCATAGTACCGACGACTTCTCGGCTCAGTACCGGCAACCTTTGTTATTATTTTTTCATGTAATTATTTTTTGTAACTCCAAACTTAAGATTTTTTCGATTTTTCCACCTTTAGTTTGCGGGGGAGTGTTGAAATGTGGTGTAGTCTCACATTGCTTAGCAATGTTGAAAGATTTTGGCTTATAAATAAGCCACCCTTGTAATTTTTTAATTTCATAAATGAGATGTAATAAGTTCAATTGAGTTTTTCCATAATTGGGTGTTTCATTTATCTCAAGTTTAATTTTTTTTTTTTAATTCTAACACAAAGAGCTTTCCTCCTAGCAGCTCTCTTTTGGGCAAGGCAATCACAGTTTTATTAGCTGTTAATTAGAAGGTTTCATTTTTGCCCGAGGATAATCTTATCTTTGAAGGTGATTCTAAAACTTTTTGTGATGATGTTAATCGAGTAGGAGTTGATTTGGAATGGCAGATAGCATCCATACTTGCGGATACGAGGAGCATTAACAATAAAGTTTACCTAGAAAAAAGAAAATACATCCTCTGCACTTCATGTTGCATGCTTGGTCACTCTACCGACCTTGATAAGTCATGATAGAGGCCCATTGGGGCAGCATGAACTTGGTGTGAAAGTTCGTCCTCATGCTAGAGCTGGTACGCGCGTGACATTCACTATGAAACATGGTACCAAAAGATATGGAAAACTTCAGGCCATGACACAGGGCAAGAGTATGACACTAGGTCGCTTTCTTGTACATGCCATTTACCTTTGGAATCAGACTTCAGACCTCCAGCTGTTTGACGAAAGTTAAATCCCATAACTGATGACTGATGAGCCATCTGGACTCTGGTTCACATGAATGATGAAGCCTGAGAGGTGACAACCCGTAATGCGTTTTTTGATTTAGCCGAATTCTGTTAACTTTTCCATGTTTCTTCTGTTCTCTTATTTTTTTCGTTTCTTGGAATATTAGGTACACCTTTCAATGACCAAAAAAAAGGGGCACTTGTTGATCACTAGATAGTGACACACCCTAGAGGCTAGAATAATTAATTTTTTAGCTACGTCAAGATGTCTCAGACTCTCAACCTTTATTGTCTTGCACTAAATTGCTCCTTCTTCGAGGGGAATGCCCCACCACAATCTTGAACCTTTTGCGATCGATTTGGCTCCTTTGTCTAGGTGTAATGCACCGCCCATCGCTTACATTCCATGGACAAGTCACTTGGTCTCCACCATCATTGAAGCTATATCAACTTTACGTCCAAAGTGTAATCTCATGCCTATGACTGGTTTAGATTGTCTTTATTTGAGACTTTGTTACTCCCTTTTGTTTATTTTCTTCTTGTGCTTTGGTTATACCCAATGAAATCACTTATTACTTCCCCTATGACTTGTTATTTTTAATAAGTACCCCTATGACTTGTTAGACCACGAGTCTTGACGAAATTGGCTAATTGGTCTGAAGTAGCGCCGAATCAACTTATGTATACGACAGATGCAGAAGCTAATATAATTAGTAACTCTCACCACACACGAGAAGCCAAATTAAAGGTCAATCTCCATTATTTAGCTTTCAAATTTTGGTCCGATCGAATTAATTTAGATTGCAAAATGGGTAAGTCTTTCGTGAATCTAGTGTTGCCTTTTCAGGTGTTAATTACGTGATTAAGAAGAGGATTAGAGCTGGAATGGCATCCCCAAAGGTGTAAATTTTTATAATTAATTAAACCATTGATGACTTGGTTTGCCAGCCACAAAAACGAAACCGAATAGGAAGCAAAAAGCCATGACAAGGATTTCCTTGGGGATGAAGGAAAGTACTTTATATTTATTCCTTTTTTGTCTGTGCTTTCTTGTTGGTATCAAGAAAAGAAAAGTTTTATAATAGGAATTACTAATGTTTTTCTGCAGTATATGCTTTTTATTCTTTGGGTTAAAGTTGGCTTTCGAAAAGTGCATTTAAACATAAGCAAAAGGAAGGAAAAAAAATACATTTTACACCCATAAATTATTAAGGTAGTGACACATTGCACCCCAAATTATCATATTTAAGATATTTCACCCTCAAACTACCAATGTTAGACATTTTACACTATAAACTACCCATTTTGACATATTACACTCTCCAACTACTAATATTAAACACTCTTCACCCTCCATTTGATAATAATACCCTTAATAAATTAATGAATTGACAACAATATCTTTAATATATGCAAAATGGGTCAAAGGTATTGTCGTCATTTTAGTCTACAAATTTGACATAAGGTGCAAAGTGTAAAAAAATTGGTAGTTAGAGAGTGCAATGTATCAAAATTGGTAGTTTATGGTGCAAAGTGTAAAACTTTTGATAGTTTGTGGGTGAAAAATGTATTTTTCCTAAAAGGAAACAAAAATATTGGCATGGTAGCTAATGACACTAGGCCACGCGCGAGATTCATATTTATTATATTTTTTTTTCTTATTTCTAGTTTATGACTGAAATTAAGAATTATTTTAGAAACCTTGAATTATATATGGTTTTGGAGAAACCCATCAGTAACATACAAATTGGAAAGATTCGGGATATATAATTCTAAAACACCCATTTCTTTTCTCATTTGTGGAGCTTATGTGAAAGATGCTTTGTTCATCAAATACATACCTTGAACCTCTTCTAATGCCTATAGATTATGCGGTATACCCAGGTTGATTTGAATGGCACTGCACAAGATGGTGTAAGCTACGAGTTCTGCGGGACAAAAATATGAAAACGACCTTAATTTTTAATTGAAAAACATACGTAGATTTTTCTTTCGTTGTTAGGTTATTATAAAGGTGGTGTTTTATATATGATTTTGTTCCTACACCACGTGTCCACTATCAGCCAAGAAGCTTTTGTCTCAGGGAAGCTTTTCACTCGTAATGTCAGAGAGAGAGAGGCAGTATATGAAGTAAGCAAACACCACCGCAATCAGCAAACTGATGAGAGACTGAAAGAAAAAGGAAAGTTGTATCGGCTCTTACTTCTTGATCTTTTAGTAAGCTCACAAACCCCATTTGTCGCCATTTCTCTCTGCCACCACCGAGGTCTGACGGACACTCTTCGACGGTAAAGCAGACCGCCATGGACGTTGACTTCAGGGCTTACAGGGTCCACCCCGCCAAGAACTTCTCTGTTGTTCATACTTCGCGCATTCAGACTGGTAATGTTCATTTCTTTTGTCACTTTCAAGTTTCTGGGTCTGATGTATAATTTTGCGTTTTAGAACGTTGACAGCCTTTCCGTGTTTTCTGGGAAGTAAAAGTTCCAAAGTTTTGGGGTTGAATCTTGTGTACCGTGATGGAGGATCTTGTGGGTGTTAGCAAAGCAGTAGCCTATGTTAGAGCTTTCAGAGTTGGGGCTCAGGATATTAATTTGTACGGAAATTATGTTCTTTTTGGTTTTCAGATTCATGTGACGGTTCCTGTGTTTGAAAAGGGAAAAAAAAGCAAGGCTTTGTTCGTATATCTATGTTTTCACTAAACCTTTCCGAAACGATGAACCTGATAATATTTTCTGCTTGCTAATTCTGATTCTGAGAGAATTAATTATGATAGGGGAACGAGCAATCAATTAGATTGGCCTTTTCCTAACGACTATATAAGACCGTGAATGGGAGGCTTTGATTAGCTATCGGTGGAAGGAAGTAGATAAATTGGAGGCAAGTCATTCTGTAGTATGCCAAAAACTTTGCCCTGAAGAGGAAGGCAGGAAGAAGGAGCGAAAGTGCAAAACAGTTAAGAGGATATGAAAAATGATTGTTGATACTTCAAGGTCTATGGATCGTCCTAGGGTGGAATTGTTGAAAAAGAAAATTCTCCATCCATGTGTTCTGGTTCCAACAAACTTGAAAATGGAAGAGACAGTACGATGATAAAGAATTTATTCAGGAAAGGTATGAAGGTGTCAGAGAAAAGTGGTTCATGGTTTGGAGATATGAACAGATTTTATAAGCACGTGATGCAGAACCGTCGAAGGAAAGATGGTTGCTTGCTAAACCCTCATGATAGAGTACAGTTTTAGTTGCAATACTAATTGGTTTCTTGGGATAGAGATAAGAATATCAGTCCCAAGAAATATTTTTCTTGTTAAAACATATAGAATAAGCCAACAGTGTCCATTCGCTCTTCTCTGTTTTTCCTTCATTTTCTTCGTTGCTTATTTGTTTCTCTTTTTCACATAATTGTTGAAGTGTCCATTATTTTTTTCTTGAATTTTGGGTTTCGTTGTCCTTAAGATATATCTCTGTAGTGTTAAGCCACTGATGCCACATTGTTGAATATGGTATCTGACACTTCCTTTTCTTATCCCCACTCCCACACAGATAGTCACATGATATTCCAAGATTCCGATGGAGAGGATGATGGAAGAGCTTGTTTTCCATGTCCCTTCTGTTACGTGGACATTGATTTGTGTGCGCTCTGTAGCCATTTGCAAGAAGATCACTGCTTTGACTTAAAAAATGCAGTATGTAACTCTTATTTATCCGATTTATTTCATTGTATGTGCACTCAATGTGAACACCTGGATGCTACCTCCAACTAATCTGAGGTTGAAAATTGATATACGTTCTTGATACAATGCATCTTATCATTCATTTGAGCTCAATGAAAAAGAATTAAGGCCATTAGGCATCTATTACATTGAAATACCGGGGAAAATGTTTGTGGACATTAGGAAAATTGTATGTTTTATTGTAGTTTTGTTTCAAGATTGAAATGATTCGGCTTTTGTATCTCAGGTTTGTCCAATGTGTGCGGCAAATCTTGGGAAAGATGTGATTGGACATTTTATAGTGCATCATGCAAGCTCGCTAAAGGTATTTTTCACAAATAATGGAATCTGGGGTTGTGGAGAGGGTGTACACACACTCTCCCTCAAGTATAAACAATACTTTCAATTTACGAGGTGGAAATTCTCTCTTCTTTGCAGCGGAGGAAAAAATCTGAGAAATCTGGCTTCTTGACCGGTAATTTGGCAATGCTCGGCAGAAGGCTTCCAACAAATGCCACAGGAAACAGACACGAATCTGCTCCTGATCCACTTCTCTCACTGTTTATCAATTGTACGCCTTTTCCAGACTCTAAAGGTATCCAGCAAGACGAATGCTTCAGAGATGATGCCTCTGACGTTTTTGATGTCAAAAGGTATGCTGCTCTCTGGTCGGAGTTATGCTTATGTATGGGAGTTCAATTCTTTTAGGAATTGCATAGTAAAAACTACTAAGATTTAAGATGTAAGAATAAACTTTAGACAAGTCAATGATAAGATGAGATTTTACTCATTACACTTCATGGTATTCTTTCTTTCCGCTCTTCTGATTTTCTTTGGAATTTGTATTGCTGTAGAAATTGCATTATAGGTGTTTCTCAAACTATCTGAATATATTATATTGTTTCGATGCCTGTGGGAGATTGATAAGACTATCAATCTAACCTGAATATAGAACTTTTCCTTTTCATGGAAAGACTACGTTCCAATAAGACAGTTAAATTGTCTTATCCTTCTCGCAGACGGCCATTGTGAAGCATATCAGAAACTAGGGTGGGGTAGGGAAAGCTACAAGTTATGAAAGGAAGAACACTTTTCACACTGAATAACACAAGTTTTCAGATCTTAGGAGCAAGGGAGAAGGGTATTTTGTTAGCCCCAAGGTCGCCCTGCCCACAGTTGGACGTTAGCTTGCGTTATACCTAATGCTTCCACTATTTGAGGTTTCAGAATTTATTTATGTGGTGATGAATTGCTTTACATATCATGAGGTTCTAAGTATTTTCATAATACACCCCCAAGGGTTTGGTGTGGTGGTAAGGCTTCGGCTTGGGTTCTAACATGTCCCAAGTTCGAGCCCCAACATCCCCATTATCGCCCTTGACTTATCTGCTCCCTGGGTTGTGGGGTCGGTCCAGTGGGCCGGGGTTTGTACTTCAGGGTTGGGCCAAAAGGGTCCGGCTTTGGGGAATTTCCTCGTCATCAAAAAAAAAAAAGTATTTTCATAATACACCAAACTCATATTTGAACTCATCTTCGACTTGTTTAAACAAATTTCCTTTACCGGTCAATCACCTCTTTCAAAGTAGATCATAAGGGGAGGGGAGCCTTTTTCATGCCTCATTGTCTACTTTTTCCTGGTCTTGATATTAATGTGCTAGAGTGGTTGCTTTTGGTGTTCCTTAGTCAAACCACACAGGTCAGTAAAAGTTGCATATTTTGCTGCCCTCACTGTTTTTGCTGAGATCTCACCTACAGTCCCATTCGTATGCTTTTAGCATGGCTTCTAACCTTGTTAGAAACTACTCTGCAAGTTGTACTTGATTCAGGGACTATTATCGAGAGGTGTGATGATTAGGATATAATGTGTCAATAGTCATATATGATTTGTTATGATGATGAATAAAAAAGTTATACTTGCATGTACGGGAGTACAATCTGATTCAAGGATGTTACTGATACTTGTTGCTTGTGCAGCATTAAGCCATCTTCATTGGATGAAGCTCAGGAGCAGGATATTGAAGAGAGGAGGCAGAAAGCAGCTTTCGCACAACAGTTAGTCATGTCAACCATTTTCTGAGACCTTCTCCCATGTTTGATGAAGTTCAGAAGTTGCCAGTAGAGGCAAATGGGTTGCCTCACTTATCGGTCATGAATCACTCGTTCGTTTTCAACCGGCACTGGGTTTTTGTGGTGCATGATCTTACGATGCAAATAGAGTTTATGTATTAGGTAGTCTTAGAAACTTGGTCTGGAATGGCCACCTAATGCAGAATTTCATATTCAGCTAAGGTAGTAAATCTTGATATGGAGTATCAGCCTATCCGTGTTCTTAGTAGCAGACGTTCTTAGATATAAAAGCTAATCAGATCTAAAGGCGAGGATAAAATTTCACAAATAATGGGTTCTGTTTGTTTCTCTAAATGGCTGGCTTTCCTCTTTGTCAATGGGTTAAGAGAGTAAAAGACTTGGTAAATTCGATATATTGATATAAATGTTAAGAGATTTAAACTCTATTTGCTCTCTATGTTAAAGACTCACACAATTGACTCTTTGGCATTTCCTCTACCTTATGAACGAAAATATGAAAAATTTCATGTTCTTGCTGACATGAAGGTCCAAAAATTTAGGCACTCCCAGGGTTATTAGTCTTTACGGAGAGAGCATGGGATTTTCCAGGACTAGCTCAAACTTTACGATAAATGGAGATTTCTACGGGCCAGATCTTTTGGTCCTTATAACGAGGAAAGCCTAGTACACTTAGGCTGTGTTTGCGTACAAAAATTGTTTTGTAAAATTTTAGCACTTTTTGAGAAGAAAGAGGTGTATTGAAGTTTGTAAAAAGTGTTAAAATTTTAAGATGTGTTTGTGTAAATGTTGGAATATTTTGTGATAGTAATAATTCGGTGGTTGTTTGATTGGGAGTAGTGTATAGGAGAGAGTATTATTTATTAATTTAATATATAATCATAACGTAAATTGTCGCTGTGCTTTCAGTTGTAGGCGCCAAGGAGTTCCCACGCAAACGTGCGCAAAGCACTTCCCGCGCTGGCGAAAATCTTCTACCTTCGCTTCTGCCAACGACCTCGTGTAGTCGGATTTTGTCCTGCTCTCTGCTGCGTCCGCGTAAAAGTGGTGTTACCATTTGCAGGTTTATTTATAATAATATTTATAATGATTTTAGCTCACCATTTTTACCGGCGAATCCTTCACTTGTTTATGGGTTTTTTTTTTTAAAAAAAAAATTAAACTAATTTTCTCACTGTTGTTCCCCCCTCAATTCTTCTCTTCCCTTTTTTTTTCCTTTCTCTTGTATACGCATCTGGTGACGCATGTGCATTTTCTCTTATCTAATTTTTTTTATAAATGATAATAAATTCCGAACTATAATAGTAACGTATATATTCCGACATTTTCAACTTCAAAATGTTCATCTCTGTTTATAACATAAATTAATGCCATTGCAATCTTACCATTTCACCGCACCCAAATTTGATAGGACATTAAACGAACTAAAATGCCATTAAGCATCGATCATACAAGGCAAAACAAGTCATGACATCGAAACAGAGATGTTCAACTGATCGAAAAAAAGTTAAACAAAATATTTCACCTGGCCCCACTAGCAGCCCACATATTCTCAGCAATGTAGTCGCGCATCGCTAGCATTGAGGGTGTATTCTCACTATCATCAACATTGACGTCGCCCCCATCGTCATCGTCGTCATCGCTGCTTGATGAAGAATCGGAGCCCACACCACGATTTGGGTTAGAATAACGATGAAAAATCCTATCGTCCACATCATTCAACCTTATAAAGTTGTGAACCACACAACTTGCCGTGACCAGCTGTGCTTGCCTATTCAATTCAAAATTATTCATTCTCTTCAAAACCTTGCACCGCTTTTTTAGTGCCCCAAAACATCTTTCTATTACATTTCGCAGTGAGCTATGGTTGCGGTTAAACAATTCCCTGGGTCCCCTTGGTGCTCCACCCCCAACGAATGAGCTCAAGTGATACTGCTCCCCCTTGTATGGAGGGAGGAATCCTTCTTTGCATGGATAGCCTGAATCAACAACGTAAAAGTACCCTGCACAAAATTTTGTAATTAAAAGGAGTTACGCTATATGCTATTATACTACTTTTGTACGTAAAGCGAAACGATGTTGAAGCGTTGTACCTGGTGGGGGGATAGGAAATCCTAATTCTGGCCTGCTGAGGGCGTCTGTCAATACGCGGTTATCATGTGCAGACCCTTCCCACCCTGGGTAGACGTATGTGAATAGCATATTGAAATCACAAACTGCTAGGACATTCTGTGACAAATACCTATTCCTATTACGAAATGCATTATGTAGTTCCGGGGGTACCCCATCTGCTACCACATGTGTCCCATCAATGGCCCCAATACAGTTCTGCACATACGTAACTGTTAAGCAACACTGCCATGCAAATTCATGCTAGCCAATTGAAAGGTATTATAGAATGGGGAAATAAAAATAACTTACCCTGAACCAAGGGTCATACTTCGGGTTTCCATAAATGTGTGGGTCCACCACACCTAAAATGTGTCGAGGTCGTATAATTATATGCCCTACGTTCAACATTGCGTCAATGATTCTATGGACACACTTGTTCACTGTTTGAAGCGAACGACAAAATCGATCCGAAATGTCTCGATGGGTGGTCCCGAATCCGATGACCTTCATACACATGGCCAAAGCCTCCTCTACAGTCACGCCTCGAGTAGGCTGGTATTGTCCTTCTTCTACGAGTGTATCGGCTAGTAGCTGAAATACACTCGGACCCATGCGAAACTGCCACCTGCAATTAGTTGGATTCGGGTTGTTAAGAACCTGCTGAATATAGTCAGCACCCGATAATCCCACAGGCCACATACGCAACCTGCGTGACTGCCTTCGCGTACGTTGTGTTCGGAGATAAAGGTCTGCAATAATGATTCGTTCTCGCAGATTGTCGTCCGAATCATCATTCCCTTGGTTTGCTCTGCTTGAGTTCGATCTACCAGCATTGAAGGGGTTCGAGGTAGTAGCATTGAACGGCCTCGAGTTTCCAGCATTGAAGGGGTTCGATCTTCCAACATTGAAACGGTCCATGGATTTCGAGTTTCAGCGAGGAGAACTCACCTTCATAAACGATTAGGTTCATCCATAGATTCTTAAAAAAGTCATAAAAACAGGACAATATGAGTAACGAAGACATCGTTTACTAAATCAACATCGATATTTAAATAAATACCTCGGAAATTGAAAATGAGTACGCTTGAACTTTTGACACGCGAATACCTTACTCTTAATTCTTAATTCTGATTCCTCGCTGTGGACATAATAATCATAAAAACAAACCGAACGTTATAAGACAAGTTGATAAATACCACATAAACAACCATACAGAGACATACAAATCAAAGCAGCGTAAACAATCCCCAAATCATAAACTACTCATCCAATTAACATAAACGTCCAACATTTCACATCAAAGTGCAGTGAAAAAAGACATAACAACCACATACATAACAAGCAACTCTAACGCATCAGAATCACCAACAAACCCAAATGCAAAGGCTAAATACGACATAAACAAGTCAGCGTAATACCACATAAAAGACTCATCCTAATAATTTCAGACTACCAACAAACATCAACGGCGACATCATTTCAAATAGCGTGCCCAACTGTCCTTAAATTCGTCATCCATCGCTAGGAAGGCTTCCTGGTACTCACGATTCCCCGTTAGATAAGTTATGACCACTGCGAACTGTTCCACAGGCAACCTTGGTTTCAAATTCTGAAGAGCGGCAATGCACTCCTTCATACCCCCAGAATGGCTGCTACTGCCCCCATCATCTCCCCCCCGACGACCCCTGATGAAGTCCCTCACCTCATCATAGTATAGTTCCTCAGAAGTGGGTTTTGATTTACGACGTTGTCGAGCGCCCGTAACTGAAGGGGATCCCCGCTTCCTGGAACCGGACCCCGTGTCCATTGACCGCACACCGCCACAACTAACGTTGACACCACCACCGGAAGCGATCTGCTCTGCATCCACATATCCCGCTCCCCCGTCCCTATAACGGACTGCATGCTCCCGCCGCGCACATTCCTGAGGCGTCGGTGCACGCTGGACAGACGATTGACGTAGGGCCCCAGAAGCAATACTGGTCGAGAAAAGTAGATGTAGCTCGGGATAGTTCTGAAGGCCCTTCTCTTTGAACTTGGTTATGTTTGGTTGTTTCTGAAACAAACAAGTCACACAGTCAAGTATCCCCTTTTGAAAATAATAATGTCTTACCAACATATATTTTGGAAGTTAAGGAAATGTAGCTATATGGTATTGGGAAATCGAGAATGTATACCTCGGACTTCAGCTCCCACCAAGTGGCATCAGCAATAACAGTGTCCTTTTCGTCATCCCACCCGACACCAGTTTGCTCTTTCAAAAATTGGAATGCCTTATAATCTTGTTTTAATGAATTAACTTTTCCCATCACCTGAGCTCCCGATAGCCATGGGTAGTCCGGGATGTCAAGTTTTTGTGCTATTTCTTGCCATAGGTTCGAGTCTTTTGGTTTTCCATCCACAAACGTCTTCGCATTATACTCATCTATCAACAGGTAGATCAAATTTTGGACATCTTGGGCGTGCCAAGTGATTCGTGGATTCTATAGAGACACGAACATGCCAAATTTGATCAAATTGCAACAACACAAGTAAATCCAAAATACGAATCCCAAATGACATAATTTACCGGGACAACAACCATTCACATACAAACATGACAGAAAAAGAAGTAAATACACGGGGAGGATGGACAAATGTCTTACCTGGGTCATTCGTACTGAAGAAAAAGTGCTGAAAGGATCGGACAACGATTTCCCTGATCTTAGAAAGCACCGCTGCACATGTTTTATAGATGACTTTCAGTATGGGAATTAGTCTCTAGTTACAACTTCTTTCCCCACATATGAATAAAATTTGTACATGTAAAGACAGAAAAAAAACAGATCCAATAAACATATAACAGATACAAACACAGCAGTGCAATAAACTCAGTTAGGACAACAACATAGTCCTAATAAGACAAATATCACAGTCACTGCAGAAGAGATAAAACTGGAGAGTATTTATAGGGAGTAGGCTGCATTTCTAGGACTGCACCAACTTATTGCGGAGAGATTGAAGTTGGTGTCACTTTCACCCCAAAGGTACTTCTGGGTGCAACACTTCAGTCCAATAAACTCACTGCAACATGTGTCCAACTTTTGCATTTACCTTTTCACAACTCACTGGAAGTGTTAATAATCATAATGAGGTTCTGATGTAGTTCTCAACAATTCAATATAGAGCCTAGGGGTTAAGATGCAACAGAGTTCCAACGGTTTGACACTAATTTAAAATTCATTTTCTTTCCCTCAAGATTTTCAGATTTGTTCTAACTGAAGAGCTGCAACTGGTAAAAACTGACTCCTAAAGTAAAGATTTTCAGATTCTTCCAACTGGTACATAGGGGGAATGTCCTAAATGATCGGACATTTGTTGCTGCTTCAAGGTCTGAAATGTTTATGGTAGCCTGTGTAATCTACTTCCATATATCCTACTCCCTTCTATCCAAGTGTGGTCTTAAGCCATTCATGAGCAAAGTCAGTATATATTCTCATCCAAATTGCACAGATCAGTGACAGAAAAACCTCTACAAAATCAACAGAGAAATGACTTGAGGATTTTGGTCATCAAAACCTTTAAGACATAGGACTTACATGGAATATAAAATGACAAGTTCAAATGTACTAACAATCAAAGAAAATATTGCCCATGCAAGGACATAGTAAATCCAATTAAAAAACAGAGCATGTCCCAAAGTATGAACATATTTTTATGTGCTAATGAGAGTGCTTGGCTATCACAAAGATTTTGAAGTGTAGGAAGATCTGTACTTCTATCCATTGGCAAGGTGTTCATAGTTCCATAGCCTAACACAAACTTGTGGTCATGGTAATGAAAATGCCCTCACACCTTAGAGGCCTCTAATTTGGTAGTCCTGGACATGCAACACCAGCAACACCAGCTATTTAACTGAAGTGGGAAAATGTTATTCCAGCAAGAACACACACCAGCAAATGTGTGTTCTTGCAAATGTTATTCCAGCAACATCTAAAATGTAAGAAACTATGTCTTTCGTTTAAGTGTTAAAAATATCATAAGACACTGCAATATGGAACATAAATAGAAACTCAGAAGAGACTCAATAACCCCTAACAGTGTGTTTCGTTTAAGTGTTTCAATTTGATTACAGCAACATCTAAAATGTAAGAAACTATGTGTTTCGTTTAAGTGTTTCAATTTGATTACAGAGACCATGCTCAATTTTCGGGGTTCCATTTCATAACACAATCCATTTGCAGGATACACAGTCATGAAGGGCATTCGGGATGGAAAACCAACACCACCGGAGGAGGAAATGCACAAAAATTAGAACCAATAACCCCTAACAGTGCCGAAATCTGATAGTATTATTTACAACAACAACATCAAAGAACATGACTTCCTTCTCATTAAATTAGCAACACATGACAGAGGAGTAAACTAGAACTAGAACAAGCAAACACCGTAGAAAATCCCCAAAATTTTCCATGCGAAACTGCCTCAAAAATACTGTCCTTTTAGCATGACTTCCCCACTAAAAAATTCGTGGATTCAACCCAATTAACATACACAGGGGTTCGATTGACTCACCTGGACACGAGCAGAGGAGCGGGTCAGTGGTGCCGTTGCTGCTTTCGGAGTGCTGTCTGCCTTCCGCTTTCTAGGGTTTCGCAGCGGTCCTTGCCTTCTAATCGGATTCTTGACCTCTCCCATGAGCAACGAATTGGAGGTGTATTTGAAGGGAAATGTTATCCACAGTTCATCTGATGAAAGGGGGGGTACGGGCCTGGCGGAAGAGACCTCTCTGAACCAAGGGGAATCCGATTCTCCTTTGCTCGCATGCGTCTCGAAATGCCCCCGAAATTTTGCTATGTGCGAGTTCAAAGTGTTCATCATCCCTGTGCTTTCCGCCTAACATATCAGAGAGGGCAATAATGTTACCGTTGAGTTCATTTACCTCTAACAGGTGAGATGTGAGTTTGCAAGTGATGTTCAACGGGCGAAAAAGCAACAGGCTTCCTGACTCGCCTGCCTCACTGTCCCCCGACAGTCAGGCTGTCACTCGAATGTCACGCAGAGAGACATCAACTTACCTGAAATACCCTTGGACCCTTTAGCAGCGTCGGCATAAATTAAGTGGACACTTCAGTAATTTAACGCAGGATGTTGCTTTTGTAAGCGTCAGAATGGGACCCACCCGATTTTATCAAACCCGTTCTTGCCCTCTGCGACGTAAATGGTTGTTCATTAATGCGGGTCTAATTTTGTAGTTTAACACAGCACTTGTAGGGACTTATACGGAAACATTGAGCTGTGTCGGAAATATTTTACAGGAACAAACGCAATTGAGCTGATATTTTTCAACATGGCTAAAATATCTCCGCGCAAACGCAGCCTTAGTTGAACAGCTGATCAAACATTTTTCGGCCCGTACAAATTGGACTTTAGGCCCATGGCGCTGTGCAGTCTTTCATCTCACCGTAACCCCCAATTCGGGAACAGTGGACCCAACACTGGGCTAACTTCTACCCAGTAAGATTCAAACTGGAATAAGCCCAAGATTAACAACGAATTGAACTGTTCAAGAACCACGATAACACGCATTCCTTTCCTTGGAACCTACGAACAAACACATTGACATGGGAATTGTCATGGTTGAGTTAAAGAACTCCAGGGACAAGCCAAAGCCTACCACACACACTCTCTTTCTCTCGAAAAACCAAACCTGTAGTTCCCAGACATTTTTCCTACTACAGCGCCTAGTCCCTCTTCAGACTGGGAGCTATCATCAAAAACATTTTGCATAAAGATATAACTATTAAGGGGCAGGTTTTCTTGCGACAAAGTCCGAATGCGACTGCAATATACAAACCACAAAAGCAAACTCTTGAAGAGCGTTGTAGGTTTTAATCATAAATTTTCCTGTAGCAAAATTACATACAAGTCGAGCAGTGGAAATCCCTGCAGACAAATCATGAGCATGACAACAGTGATATTCTTCTTCTTGGGTGAGTACTGTACTTGATTAAGGGCAAAGCATACAGATTAATGTTTCAAGACCAACTTTACTCCACAAACTTCCACATACTGAATATAACAAAGGACCCTTCTCTTGATCATAATTTGTAAGAACTGGTTGTTCTTCAGTGCTTCTAGAAAGTAAAAGAAAAAACACCATAAAGGAAATGCTTAGACACTGCTGTGGTACCAAAATTGCAGATTCCAGATCCAAGTTTAAGGGGAACTACCTAGCTTTAAATAGAAGCAGCTTTTTTTCTGACAAAGAAATTATCTACAGTCAATATCAAGATGAGGAGAAAGCAACATATTTTGCTTCCCATTGATCATGGTTGAACATCAACCTCACTAAGCAAAAGTATGGCACTGATCTTGCAATCAAAACCAAATTCTGAAAATCATATTATAAATTGCATCAGTCTCCCTCCACAGATAATGCCACAGATGCGGTTTAAGGGATGCTAACCTCTGAAGTTTCAACTCTAAAATCGACATCATGACATAACAAAACCATTCCAGACATAGTCCCCTATCATTCGGAACATGCAAGGTACAGTTAGTCCTCCAACTTACCTTATGTGCTCCACACTTTACGATACCAGTGTAATCATACTATTGAACAGCATGGTACTTGCAAGAACTACTTGGGAAATAGCCTCTTCATTATTGGGGGACTATATACCCTGACATTTTCTTTTGTTCCACGAGCACAGAGACTACAGGAAGAAAAACGTTATCAGCTTACTGAAGGGGAGAAATGCATGTCAGCTTTCTGAAAAATCTCTCATATTTCCAACCAAGCAATAGTTCCAGAAATTCATTTGAAAGGCTCAACATATGAAGGAAAACAGAAAAAGAAGTGACATTCAATTATCCCAAAATATTATCCAACTAGTCTAGAAATCAGCACAAAGCAAAAGAAGAAAAACCTACAAGATATATGACATTGGATACATCAAAGTTGAATGGCCAAACTATAACGTAAATTTGAGAATAGGATGTCATGTTTGCCACCACTGGTAGAGAAGAGTGTTTCCTATCAAGCATGCCGAAGCTTCTTAGTATCACTCAATGATGGACTGAATAACACCAGCTCCAACAGTCTTCCCTCCTTCTCTGATAGCAAACCTCATACCTTGCTCACAAGCCACAGGCATGATGAGTTCGACAACCATCTTCACACGATCCCCAGGCATGACCATCTTAGACTCCTCATCCTTATCATTCATAATTGAAGCCACCCTGCCTGTCACGTCTGTAGTCCTCATGTAAAATTGTGGTCTGTACCCTGCAAAAAAAGGTGAATGCCTACCACCCTCTTCCTTCTTCAACACATACACGATAGCAGAAAACTTAGTATGCGGAGTAATTGTCCCGGGCTTCGCCAAAACCATCCCTCTCTGTATGTCAGCCTTCTGAATTCCTCTAAGTAACAACCCCACATTGTCCCCAGCCATGGCGTCGTCAAGAATCTTCTGAAACATTTCCACCCCAGTCACAGTAGTACTCCTCGTGTCCTTCAAACCCACAATATCCACAGTCTCTCCCACCTTAACGGTACCCCTCTCAACACGGCCCGTGGCCACAGTTCCACGACCCGTAATCGAAAACACATCTTCGATAGCAAGCAAAAATGGGAGATCGACTTGTCTTTGTGGGATTGGAATATAATTGTCAACTGAATCCATAAGTTCATAAATCTTGTCTACCCATTCATTGTCGCCGCGTTTAATACTAGGATTAGCCATTAAAGCTTCTAGAGCTAACAAGGCGGAACCAGAAGTAATAGGCACATCATCACCCGGGAATTCATAAGAGGAAAGCAACTCACGCACCTCCAATTCTACGAGCTGCAAGAGCTCCTCATCGTCTACCTGGTCCTGTTTGTTCAAGAACACCACCATATTAGGAACACCCACTTGCTTGGCCAACAGTATGTGCTCCTTGGTCTGTGGCATTGGGCCGTCAGCGCCGGAAACGACGAGGATTGCGCCGTCCATCTGGGCAGCCCCCGTAATCATGTTCTTGACGTAATCAGCGTGGCCAGGGCAGTCCACGTGAGCATAGTGGCGGTTCTCGGTCTCGTACTCCACGGTGGCGGTGTTGATAGTGATTCCACGCGCCCGCTCTTCTGGAGCGGCGTCGATCTCGTCGTACTTCTTGGGGGCGCTGCCACCCATGGACGCCAAGGCCATTGTTAGGGCAGCGGTGAGCGTGGTCTTGCCGTGGTCGACGTGGCCGATTGTGCCAATGTTGACGTGGGGCTTCTTGCGCTCAAATTTGCCGCGGGCGGCTCGGACGGTGAAGGCGCTGCGGTGGCGAGTGGTGGTGGATGTGGAGGGAGTAAGGTGGAGGATGGTAGAGGGGTTGAGAAAAGAGGAGGAGAGTTGGGAGATGGTGGTGGGTTTGGTTAGTTTGGAAGTGGATTTGGGGTAGAAAATGAGGGAGGAGGTCGTTGGGGAGGACGGGGAGGCATATGGGTAGGTGAGCTTTGAGGACGCTGAGGCTGCTGCGGAAGAAATTGCCATGGGGATTGGGTTCTGGGAGCGCTGGTTTGGGATTTGGGGAGGAGGAAGCCTCAGGAAGGGACTGGAGGAGACTGTTATCTACTGGAGTCTGGGACTCGGAGGACAAAAGGGGGCCTCATATTAGAGGGAGGGGTTTATCCATCTCTCGCTCTCATTTTAGGAGGGATATGGATTTTCTGTGCACTATAGCTTAGATGATGCCACGTGTATGTCTTATTTTCTTTTCATATCTTTTGTGGTTATATAAAGGGGAAATTACTTCAAAATATTACAAATATTTAATTAATGATCTATAATCTTCTAAAATTTCTTAAATATTTCAGCTTCAAGAATCCCTATGATCCTATCGATTTAGAAGGCATTTCTTTGTCCAACCTAGATTATGTTCGTTTTTTTGGAAAAAATTAGGATTCGAATCATAAGTTACTCACGTTCGGCAAACGTGAGATTACCCGTTAACCATTTATTTCAGCATTTTTTGTTAAAATTTTCTATTAGTTTGGATAAATTTATTTTTTAGTCTCAAAATTACGGTTTTACCTTCAAAAAATGGTTACTTTGTAAAAAAAAAAATTATAAAAACAAAATTGTGATTTCCCACACAAAATAATTTTTTTTCAAATTAATCCAAAGTAAATACTATCATAATTGGAAGGTGCAAATTGTACTTGAACTCAAAAGTAAACGAAAGATTATAGGTACTTTTGACTAGTGAAGTATGAGCAAGACTGGGGGCCAAAAAGTTTGAAATTTAACCTCTAATTACATGCCATAGAAGCAGCTGGATGTACCTAAGGCTACCGTTCCAATTCACATGTCATGAGAGATGCTAGAATGGCGTCAATCGAAAATTTGGAAGCCATTGTCTAAAGCTTGAATTTGCCCTGTCATTGCTGAAGTTAGGAGGAAAAGATGAAAATCTTTCTACACTGACTCGTGTTAATCACGATTTTGGTTGCTCGCTTGTGTCAAGAGCCATTTGGGGCTCACCGCTCATATCCAATCCGTCGGTGGTCCAGGCATCAAAAGAGCTAGTGGTTCATTTCATTGGACGTGAAAAGCCTAGAAGTGCGACTCACGTCTCATGGTAGTCCACGAAGACAGCCTATGTTCCACGTCTTTGATTCAGGTTCTAATGGTAGTGGGAAACTGGGCGAGTTCAGATCCACCGTTGAATAATGCCTGGACATACCAGCAGCTCCCAGATATTGTCAAAATATTTACTTGCGAATCATTTCATCCCGAAAACTGGGAGGAGGAAAAAGAACTCGTATCAATCTGTATAAATCAAAATCATGGCCGATGTCTTCGCTTTGACAAGCACTCAGTTGCTGATATCTGAAAGACAAGAGAAAGGAACCAGTATATTGAAAAACGCAGGCACTTGTCAAACCATGCTTCTGGCATGGCTGAACCTCTATTCAATTGGTTAATGCTCACAAGTGAAGAAAAATATTTCTAGATACAATGTTTAATGTTGTTCCAAAATCCAGAAAATGAAAACTATCGCCTCAATCTCAAATACCTTTCCATTCCATAATAGAAAGGATAAATGGCAACACGCCAAAAAGCTAGAGACAATCTTATTCTATACCAGATACAGTGACAGTTGACTAACAAATCAAGGGCAAGCATTCCCACCACATTACTTCGACACTTCAGTGAATCATGAACCACTCACCAAAAAGCTTAAATGATCTAATCACTCAGACAATTTCTTAAGCAACAAGACAATGTATTCCCCCTACCCTCAAGCCCACCACACGTGTAATTGAAAGGTAGTAAAAGAATGGTATGTACAAGTATAAGTATCCAAATGATATTGATTACCAGCTTCTATTGGCGGATGACGTGTAGATATCTTCAAGCATATGCAGACTTGTAGTATACAAATACATGACTTATGACGGATCTCCCCTACTAAGCATCGCTCAATGTGAGTGAAATGAAGAGTGTGCTCGATCAAGCCTCTGTGCTCAGCCCATCATGAGCCACTAACTTTGCCGCATTGTCTCTCTGTAACAACCCCCAAATTTTATTTGGCCTTCCCCTTAAACACAGATGAAATAACTGTTAAGATGCATCCAGCAGCATGATTTGCATCTGCATACTCATGCTTCCCAACTTTATTTGACATTCAGCTTTTCAGACTATCTTCAGCCCTTCAATATGACTAATTACATCTTTCTTTTGGGAAAACTAGTGAATTATCTAAATCACAAATCAATCGGAAATCAAGTAAGTGAGACAATACCAGTTCCGATTAGAATAAGGCCTCAATCTGGAAATCCTAATTTAGCTGTTTATCTGACTGTACATTGTGTGGTCAGGAATTTTCTGCTTACACATAATTAAAACCTTTCTATTGATCTGGGGAGGAAGTCCCTTCAGAAGAACTGATCTGGCCAATTCATGCTTCCTCTTTAACTCACTTAGCTCCTCTTGCTGCCTTACTAACAAATTCTCTAGTTTCTCAGCAATTATTCTGACAGCTTCTGATTCAATATAGTCATCTTCCAAAGGATAACCCTCAATGCTAGACTGGAGATCTGCTTCTGCACTGTTTTTATCACCAAGTTGCGGATCAACAGTTGAATTAGCTTCCTTCCCCTCACTATTATCGTCATCATTGGCCAGAAACTCATCCTCGGGCCGTTCAAGTAAAGTATACAGATCTGACTCATCCTTGGGCCGTTCAAGTAAAGTATCCAGATCTGAGTTATCTCTGTCTTCATGGCGATCAGGAGAGTTATCATTATCTCCAGTCAAGGTAGTTCCAGAGGCAACTGAATCCACCTGAAAAGAAATGCTTGAAGGGCCAGAATCTACTGGAGAGGTTCCATCACTTGCCTTGGGCGAGTCACACCAATACTTTCGACCCGAAGGCAATCTTTCCAATGCAAAACTACCATAAGAAGGGGCAGGCTCATTCATGAAGGGAGAAGCATCACCCTTGGCTTCAGAGGCAGAGTCATCAGGAGTTGCAGTTTCTCCACCCTGACTATCTTCAGGGAGTTTTCTTGGTGTCCAATCTTTAACGTGTGACCGTATTTCTGTGTCAATAATTTCAGCAATTGCGGAAACATCTTGATCTGTGAGGTCCAACTCCTCGACCATTTCACTAGCAACAGCAATTGCAGTGTCTGCCTCAATGTCAAATGGGAAGTGGATATTGCGACAATAACCTGGTCCAAGGAGGAAATTTACAATTTGGCAGCTGAGAATAATGATGAAGATATCTTTTTCATCGGTTAAGAATTAGAAGAGCTAAAAGCAAAGGAAGAGTAGGACCAAGAACCTGAGGAGTCTGTTATTCGCAGTTTCAGAAATATTGTATTGACATCTTTCCTGTGACCTTGAACAGTGAAATCTCTACTTGTCTCAGCAGATGAATCCTTAGCACTTTTATGAATATCAAGCTCACCACTGGCTTCTGCTTTTGACAAATTAAATTGTGAGGACAAAGAGTTAAGGCCTTCAACTTCTGTAGAAAATAAAGAAACTTACCTGAATGATGGGTTTTGGGACGTAGAGAACAACCTATACTCTCATTGTCCTCATCTGCATGGAGAAAAGGACCCATCAAAAGTTCCTTGGCAGGCAAGCGTTCAGAGACATCTGCAATACACTTTTCTATAAATGCTCTAACTGCAGGGTCTTTCACTTTCGCCAATGATGCCGGCTTTATTCCCTAGAAAGAAAAAAGCAATTGTATAAAAACCTACATACAAAAGGTAAAGTTAATGATGTTACCAAAGGTTAAGTTAATGATGTTTCTAGCACCGGTGTTCGACAAACAAAGGATCTGGATTTAAAGCATTCCAGTGCTTAAATTTTTTTTTCTTGGGTATTAAGACCTTCTAGATTAAACCACACACAACCACTTTCAGGCCAAAAAAAAAAAGGTTTACACATCAGAGTGAACTGCTGAGAAGATTGCTTTCAATAATCCTACCCATCTCTTTGCTCAAACAGACAATTTTCTCACAGTCACAGACCAGACCCTTCAATCTCAAATTTGGACCACACAGACCAAAAGGACCGAAATTCTGGCTAATGATTTCTCTAGCTGATTAGAGGCAACGACAGTTAACATGGAGACGTCATTATCTTGCGTTAAATGTGTACTTGCACTGACATAAGTAGCTGCAAAGCTTGAACTTTCTCAAGCACTATAGAGTTGAAGAATCCAAGACTACTAGAGCTCTCGAATAAGATAAAAAGAGAGAACGAAAGAGATTAAAGATCTTCGAAAGAAATCATAAAGTAGAATAATTGAAACGGACCAAAGATTGTTAAGGCCTTACGGATGTGACTTTCTTGTATATTTGAGCTGCATTGGAACATTCAACATACGGGTACTCGAACGTCACCAACTCTAGCAAGCACATGCCAAAGGCATAAATGTCTACAAGCTCATTGTATTCTTCTTCATAAAGTTCTGGTGCCATGAACTCCGGAGTACCTGAAGTCAAAGTCAATTACATTGTTGCCCTCCAGTAAAATTTTCAAAAGAAAATTAATAATGATATCTTAGGATCCTCACCAATAACACTATGAGCTGAATGAGCCTGGCGAAGAATGGCAGCAAGACCTAAGTCGCCAATTTTCACCTCACCTTGATTCCCATTGACAAATATGTTATCACACTTCAAATCTCGATGAATAATGGGTGGGTCATGACTGTGAAGGTACAGCAGGCCTTCGAGAATCTGCCTAGACCATTTCTTCAATGCTCTCAAATCCACATGTTTATGTTTTTTCCGGAATCTGTGTACAATTCAGAGAAAAAACACTTAACAATCACAAAACCAAAAATGAAAATCCGATATTAATTGCCTAGTGGAATATAGAGACTCACTGCCGCAAAGTTCCGGAAGTGAAAATCTCAGTAATGAAGTTAACACTCTCATTTTTAGTGTCGACCCATGAATTGTAGAACTTAATTATGTTCTTGTGCTTCAAAGTTTTCAGTAAATGAACTTCCGAATATAGACGCTCCAAATCTGCGGAGTTTTGTAACAGATCTGCCACCTTAACCTGGTTCCAAGCTACTTCAATCCCTTCCAATTCATCAAATGCTCGATATCTGAAATTCCCGCACATCGATCAAGGACACACAAACATTGCCCCCTACAATCCGGTCTCAAAATGGCATAAATAATAGTGCAGCAAATATCAATTTGTTTTCTGTAAAAGTATAAATTCATCATTAACATAGCATAAAGAATGAAAGGATACACTTTCTTGAAAGCACCTTTTCCTAGAACCACTTTATACTGCAAAACCACAATAAAATCAAACCAAAAACAAAATTCATAAATAATCATTGCCATAAATAGCAACCCAAGCTCTAAAACTTCCCATAGAGCAATTAAGCAGAGAGAAAAATGAAGCATTGACAAATTATAGAAAAGAAAATTTAAACAAAAATAATACGCTATTATAGGATCTGAACAAATTGAATGTCAATTAAGTGATAAGCAGGATTGAATATTCCGGACAGGCAGTAGATGATTTTGTCATTGAACTAACCCGCCCGTATCGACCAGTGGGATCAACCTCAACGAACTCGGTGTCGGAGTCGTCGGGCTCTTGTTCGGACGGGAAATCCTGTGGCATTTCTCGTCTCCAATCCAAACGGCCGCGAACGCGCACACACCCACAATCCAAAATAGAAAGACCCAAGAGTCAGTTCTCTTAAATATCTCAGATAACAAAATCAAATTCCTTAATTCGTATCCGAAACGAGCCGAATCAGAACCCACGGGAAAGAACCGGTTTCGGAGATAAAATAAATTTTGCTTCACAAGACAAGCAAAGAGACTTATATAGAAGAAGAAGCGTGAGATAGAGAGAGCGAGATTTCGTCGAAACGAAGCGGCTTTATTGGCTGCGCGAATCAGCCAGCTGAGTGTGTCTGCCTGGTTCATTGTAAAACGAAGTCGCTTTAACTGCAGCAGTAAAAAGTTATGAATTAATAAAAAAGAGAGATTATATTGTAAAAATTTATTGTGTTAAAATTTTAGAGAGTGTAAAATTTTAGATTGCAAACACACCCAGAAGGTTTCAAATGTAATTTTTCAACAAAAATTTATTATATAATACATTCCCTAATCATATTTATTTAGTTGATGACTAATCACTTAAATGTACAATAATCTCTTCCTATGGAATGATAATAATCATAATATTTGTATTATTTATTTCGTATTCGTACCATATTCATAAAAGTTTTGATAGGCAAGATACATTTTATTTTTATAAGGAATGAATTTTAAAGTTAAAAAAATAGAGTAATTTTTATTTATCGTGTACGATTAATGGTTCAAAATTCCTAATGAATAAAATTAAACGAACGAATAAATAGCATGAAAATAATTAAGTATTTTATTGGGCCAAATCAAGAGTAAATATAGATTACGAATTAAAAAGTAACAATTTTGTGCATTTACAACTTGTGAAAATGTCGCTCCCAATTCCCATTTGTTCTTTACCAAATGAAAACCCCAAGATTTTAAGGTGCCTAAACGTTAGTATATATTTATGCCATTATGTTTCTCCCTAATTAATGAAATGAAGGTCTGTTTAAAACATGTTGTTAGAAATAATATCATAATCAATCTATAAGATTTGATATGAAATTATCACGATATCAGAGATTTAAGATAATATAATAATCAATAGACTTGATATGATATGATATTATCACGATATTATGATAGATCTTAAAATCTCAGAAAAATGTAAGAATATTTTTCTATCATATTTTATATTATCTCTATAAATAGAGATTTTCAACTTATAATTTACATAGAATTATAATACAAAACACAGCCATAAAGAGCTTTTATAGTAAATGTAGGTCTTCTAAACCGAATCACTTAGATATTTTAAAGGGGTAAACTCATAGTTAGCCCCCTATATTTGAGCAAAAATCAAGTTAGCCTCATATCTTTCAATTCAACAATTTGAGACCCATAACTTTTAAAACCTATCAATCTTAGCCCCCCGTCTAAATCAGGTGTTAAGTCTGACGGAAATTCATGCAAAATGACCGAACTGCCCCTCCAAAGCTAAATTTTTAAAAATAAATAAAAAATATATAAATTTAAGAAATAAATTAAAAAATATATATTATTGAAATAGAGTTTCAATATAGTTTTATTTAAAAAATATTAATTTTTAAAAAAATATCATTTTTTATTTTTAATGATTTTTAAATATTTTTTATTAAATTTATTTTGAAGGGGCATTTTAGTCATTTTTCATGATTTTTCGTCTGATTTAACGTCTAATTTAGACAGGGGCGAAGATTGATAGATTTTGAAAGTTATGGGTATCAAATTGTTGGATTGAAAAATAGGGGGCTAACTATGATTTTTGCCCAAACATATGGGGCTAACTTTGAGTTTACCCCTATTTTAAATCTTCAAAGTGATAATCAGTTAGAATGTGAGTTTCTATAAACTTGTTTATTCATACCCTCTTGTTGTGTCATATGTGGTTATGTCCTCCTTCTCTACTTGTTGAGGAAAACAAAAAAAAAAACAAAATATGAGCTTTTGATAACCCAAAAGATTACAATTCTACGAGTCCTTGAAAAATAATTAAATAAAGATATGAAAAATAATTTTTTAATTTGGTGAGTCAATTGCCTCGTGTCACCAACTATTCAAAATAAAATTACATGAAAAATTTTAACAACCATTTCTAGACTCCTACATGGCCAAATTGATAATTTAATAGATGCTTTCAAAAAAGGGGCAAATGAACAAAAGGTCGTAGGAGATTAATTAGGGCAGGCTTAAGGGGTAGACAACCTACCCTCGAGCAAGAACAGTAATGAATGAAAATAATCTTTTATGAAAGAAAAAAAGAGAGTTGAATCTCATTAGTCATGATGTAGCTTTTGTTTGTCACCTCGAAAAAAAAGGGATGAATGCAATTAGTCCATGTGATATAGATTAAAATCGAATTAGTCATCGTAGTAAGAAAAACATAAAATTAGTCAATCTGATTTTAGAAATGGATAAAATCAGTCTCTGATTAGAGGACCAACGACAAACGAAAAGTGAAATTACATGGATTAATTTTATACTTTTGTTATCACAAGAACTAATTCGATTTTGGCGTATATCACAGGGACTGATTTTGCATTTATCTCAAAAAAAATGTTGCATTTATTTGGCGTCATTAGCGAGAGGTGTATTCGGAAAAAATATTAATAACATGAATCATAGTAGGCCAAAATGAGCTTTAGGTAAGTTTATGAAAAAACAAAGTTAGTGCATACGTAGTATTTAAGTTTAACCTAACCTATAATAGATATGATATGTATATTTGTCCATGAAAACCGAGTGACATTGACCGGCTCAATTTCCTTCTACAGATAAGCTTAGGTGCCGTCTGTTTACCCAACAGATATGTTGTCTCCTTCGATATAATGGCAGTCTAAAGTCAAAGTTTTACCCAGAAAAGAGATTGTTTGGCAACAGGTTTGAACAAAGTTGCAAAAGTTTCTCGAAAGGATAAAGAATTAGTGTGAATAGATTGGGGATCTTTTTGTTTACCCAAAAAAATAGACTGGGGACCTTTTCTCACTCGAGTGCAATCTCATACGCAACCATTGACAGCTGCAAAAATCAAAATCAATGCGAATAGATGTTGGACCTTGCATGCTAAAGTAGTTGCACTTGATGCCGGATCCAAGTTTATGTGGCAACCATTAAGTACTGCATATCCACCAACCCACAAAGATGCAAAATATTTAAAGAGAAATATTTAGTTAATTTCAGAATGATTATAAAAACCCATTACTTTTGATGCTTAATCAAAGCAAAAAGAAAAGACAAGAGGAGGATACCTACCACGTTAAACTGCCACTCAACAAATTTACAATTTGCCAAGTGTCTTCGGAACCCTCATCTCTTACAACCATCTCATAATTCAAAAAGATCCTGAACGTAAAGTTTTAAACCTGACCCGAACATTGGGTTGAAAAATAACAGAGATTAAAGAGGTGATCTCTCACCAAAGCAAGCCAGCCCCACCATTTTTTCTTGGAAACAGATTTTTGTTCTCCCACTTTCTTTCAAGCTACAATTGCTGCCCAAGGGTATTCATTTTGTCCTTGAGATATAACGCTTGGCCCTCATCACTTCCTTCTTGTCCAGCACCTTTATATCCACGATGTTGCATGAGTACCTGCCATGCATTACCCAATCCTTTGGCCATTATGTGAAGACAGGCATTATCAGCCTCAAACAAAAGGATAAGGATATCTAACAACCACATACAGGAGACAACTTCACTATAATGGCGGACCGACCACAGATAAGTACTAATGCCAAAAACAGAAAAGAAGCAATATTGCTCAGCAAATATACCAAATAACTGTTCCTCCCACAATCAAAGAAGCTAAACCTTAAAATCTAGGCATCCGAGTTAAGGCACTTTTGCAATTTAATACTGGTTGGCAAAGAGGTAAAGCATGAGAGCCAACCAGTAAATAAAGTGAGATAAGAATCACGCAAAAGTTGCTTTTATTGTTTTTTGTACAGTAAGCGCATATGAGGCGATTTCATACTACGGCAACAGAACCTCATAATTTTCTATGCTATAAGCTTTGTGAAAAGATAAGGACCACCAGCAATTTCCCTTGGGTCCTATTTTGTGGAGATATTATGACAAAACAATGGTTTCACCTTTCTAGCAATGTTCTCTTTTATCCCGAAACATTGCTTCCACATCTGTGCATGAACCCCTTTCTCTTCTTCTTCTGACAGCTAAAAGTGACTTGTAGACTCGGAGTAGATACAGAATAATCCCCTATTTTGGGGGTACCAAGATCCTTAAGTTCAATCATAGACTCTTGTCTATGGGGTTGTGTAATTTAATGGATGTCATATCAGGCATCTAAAAATGACAGTTTCCACCATCTAATGTTTAATCAAATGAAGAGGATGTTTCTGTGGAAGCTCATGCCATTGTCAAATCCCCTTTAGAAGAACTTGTCTTGGCACAACATAACTGGGCTTTATACAAGGCATTTATCTCCTTTTCCTCACTTCCTCTAAAGCTTCCTTATCTAGAATCTGTGAAGTACAGCACCAAACACCATCAAAATGAGGAAAGTAAGACCTTAGAATTGCGTCCTGTATTCCAACACAAAGGTGCATGCGGCATGCCTGCATAGTGTGCTTGGAGGTTTAATCAAGCCTCTTAAAATTTGATGAGTGGAGCCACATCAGACACTGGCGCAGAAGAATCCTACGAAGCTCAATCAATAGGACTTCTAACTGTTGCAATGTACTGGCAAATGAAAGGAGGTAACACAGCAGCCCACCCACAGAGACCCACCCAGCCCAGAACTTCTGCATGACACGGATGCCCACAGTAAACCATTATTAGATGCTATCGACATCTTCGCTTTGGAGGCAACTGGTATCTGCAGTCTCACTCAGTGCCAGTCCATATGCCAGTTTGGAAATATTATTTTTATTACATTAATGCTGCGAAGAACACCTCTGGCAGCATCTGTGACTTGTTCATGTTGTGATAAGATCTCTCAGACCCTGTGTGAGAAAGTTCTCATTCATAATTCAGGTTTCTCCTATTCATCCATCCTCATCTTCTGAGGAGCGTCTTCTTTCTCCAAACTGGGCTTTTTCCCATTAAATAGTTCATTGTAATCTGGGACCAAGGTTCCAAGCGCTTCATGGTGGATGGTAAAGCTTTGATATCTTCTGGGACCTTAAGGCTGCAAAGTTCAATGGGGAAACGGAGCCAATCTCTGAGTACACTGTTGCAGTTGTTTATGAAGACGAGGTAGTAGTGCTTCTCGTTGGGGATCTGAAGAAAAATGCCAATAAGAAGACAGGTTGTAGACCTGCTCTTATTGATCCCATATTGGTTTCAAAGAAGGAACACATATTTGGTAAGAAAAAGTATTCTCAGAACTTTCTAAAAATGAAATTGGACTGCAACGTTAAAACATGGGAATTTAACAAAGTTGAGCCCTCTCAAAAATCGTAAATTAGAAGGCCATCATACAACTAAAAAATCTCCCTCTCTTGAGAAAGAAAAAACAGTATTTAGAAGTCAAGTTAATTGACCTCGATGGATAGGAGAATAGCCACTCCCTAAAGTTCTACCAATTTATACATGGAGCAACTGCAGATTACCCTTTTCTTGGAAAACATAAGAACAAAAAAACACATGACAAAATGTCCAACTAGGCAGAATAGCAATCGGTGGTTCTTAGCTCAAGAATACCAGCTACAACATAAGAACTATATTAAGGCTACTCTAAAAGAGAGTAGGATAACAGATGCAAAACATAAAAACAACCCACCCCTGATACTAGCTCCCAAATTAAGTCTCCATACTGAGTTACAACTTCCTTACATTCTGCACTCACAATTCATTCTGCACTCACAATTCCTTCGGCACCAATTGCGTGGTTGATTTCAGTCACAATATCACAATAGGCTTGTAATCATGGTCAGCAAATAAGAGTTTAGTCACACAAGTAACTTCTGAAAAAAGGAGAAGCCGAGAAGGATATAATATAGGCTCCAGGAAAGGAACAAAACAGAGGAAAATAAATCAAGCCTGAAGGTCCATTTGAAATTAATGTCATTTTTCATAGAATGAGAAAACATACAGTTGGACCAGCAAGCAAGGACGTTCCTGAATCCACAATAGCAGCACAACCGTCCTTGCAGACACCTGAGGTGAATATTAATGGAACTTTAAACTTCAATACACTTCTCATCAGAACTTAGAGGTGACAAGCAAGTTGAGCTTTACAGAGCTTCAATACAGAAGGTAAGTAGATGTACACTATAAAAGTTCTACTTTGTTCATATAAAGAGCCAAAAAACAGGAAAAGGTAGCACATGGAAGATACGATGTTCTGCTGTTTCTACTCATTATATCTCCTCAATTAATATAAAGAGCCAGTACGAATTTTACCCAGAACAAGCCAATTTGTTATTGTCCATTTCAGAGCAAGAAAAAAAGGAAAGAAACTTTTTGCTCTACCGCATACCTAAAGTTGGTTACCAGAAGTTTCTTCAGCATAGCTGTTCATAGTCACTGCAGGTCTGCAGCTTGCCTTTTATAGAGTTATGGACTTTTGGGGTACTAGAAGTGCCATAAAGTAGTAGGCTCTCACTTGAAACTAGTGTTTCCTCAAAGAGGAGAAGCTGTTGAAAATTGCATTTGCCTAACCTTGGAGGCACGGTGAGAACTATATATACACACACGAACGTACGCCAGCTTTAAGGTTTTTGAATTATATAAACACTAGTTTAAATGAAAAGGCTGATGATATTGTAACTTTCTAAGATGTATTCTACAAATGAAATTCATGAAACCAACAAGTGCTAACAATGTTCTTGAGATTACAGTCATTGATGCAAAAAAGCACTTTATTTTATTTATGCTGTATTTATTAATTATGATCCTGTCGTGTGATCTAATTAGTTATTAAGGATATACGGCTCGACAATGTGACTGCTGCAGTAGTCTTATTGGGGATCCAAATGGTATCCATTAATGCCAAGTTTCAGGACAAGGGACATTAACATCAAGGCTAAAGCCGAGTTTGATGCCGCAGCTGTACTGGAGTTGAATGGAGATATCAAGATCGTCACCACCTCCAACGATGAGGGCACCGGCAGATTCAGCAATAGGACTGCTTGCAGGGGAAATGGTCGGAGTACTGCTTGCAGGTGAAATGGTCGGACTTCTTGCAGGGGAAATGGTCGGAGATGGAGTTGGAGCTGGACCCGTTGAATTCATCGCTTCACGGATACAGTTACACATTCTTCCGGGTCCGAAGATGCCTTTACTGATTTTCACGACGTTGAGGGCAAGACAACATGGCAACAGTGGGGCAGCTTGCAGGTTTTCCGTGTTCAGAATAGGTACACAGTAAGTAGAGACACTTTCGGCCACAACCGAACAGCTGCTAGAAAGTACTATTCCTGTTACGCTAGTTTTAGCACAGAGGTTGAGGAAGAGGAGGAGGAGGAGGCCGAGGAAGATGGAACGCTGCATTCTGTTGCCTTATATGAATTGCTTTGTTATCTTTTTTGTTTTGGTGTGACATTGAGCAGTAATCAGCCTTTTATAAAGTTCTAAGGATCACCCGATCAAGACGCATGCATTCATGATGCATGGTAGTTGGCTCCCTGAGTTTTAAGGATCACTGGATCGCCTTTAGCACGGTCCATCACCATTAATCCTGCCCAATTTAATTAAAACTCCTGGCGAGGACTTCTCAAGGGTTTAGATTCCTAGTCGAGCACTAGAAGAAGGTCTGGTTGGTCGGACGCACTCACACTTCTGATAAGATTCTAGGTTCTATCCCCTTTCTGCCTAATAAGACCATAATTTCCTTTGACCTATAAAATCAAAATGTACCTTCCTTTGATTATTATTAGGTTTAATTCTATTTCCTAACCTATAACTCTTTTTTGAGATCTGATTATTTCATCAAAGACTTGATTCGAGGCCACCCTCCTCGGTGATTCTTACATGGCTGCTCGATTCTAACTTCTTAATTGGTAATTCTCGGCATCATCATAAACTATAAGCAAATACCAAAGATTAAGTTCAGTTTCTTTTTCTACTTCTTAGAGAGCATGCATGGAATCCATCAGGCTAGCTACATGAGTATCTAGGCGTCCCCCCGTTCATAAATCAAATGGCCACTCTCCATGCATGCTCCTTATAAACAGCAAAATTAAAACTCGATCAACTTATTAGGTTATGTTTGTGTTGTAAAATTTTTGGTATTGAGTTTAGTGTTGGATTGGGTTTTGTGAAAAAGTGAAGAGGGAGGTAATTTTTTATATTTTTTGTAGTGAAAAGTTATGATTTGATAGGAGAGAGATTATATTGTAGTATTTTATTGTGAGTTGATGAAATATTGTTAGCAAACGCACCCTTAAGACATGGGCTTGGTCCAGATCTACTGACCTTCAACATGTTCGGGCCCGGTCTGTAATTAATCTAATTAACTGCAGTACTAGCTTGAGGTTGATACCAACCCTTAGCATGGTTCTCGTATAATCGTATTCTCGAAATTAAGTAGCAACACATGCATGGCCTTGATCACTAAGCTGCCAGAGAGGCGCTAGCTTAATATATTAACGTAAGTGACATTAATTAAACGACTAATGCTTTATTATAGGTGACATTAAACGACTGCTTTAGGGGGCATTTGTTTGCCGAAATTTCGAGAAATATTCTCAAAATTTTGAGAATCTTTTGGATATTGAGATTTATTGGAGTTTATGAAAATTTTGGAGTATTTATAAATGTTGAAAATTTTGGCTTGCTCGAAATTTTGATATCTCGAAATATTAGGCAAACAAACGCCCCCTAGTATAGGTACTGTACTACGTCGTTATGCTCAAGGCTAGTAGCATGCCATTCCGTGTGGCAAAGAGTAAGGAATTCATGCCCTCGCTAGCTAGCTTCCTATGTACGCATGCCCTGAGAGACACGATGACCCTTAATTACTTAAGGGTGCATTTGCAAAGTAAAATTTTACGCTTCATAAAATTTTAATACAATAAAAAATTACAATATAATCAATCTATCCATCACATCATTACTTTTCATTATAATAAATATTAAAAATCATCTCTCTTCATTTTTTTCACCAAATCAAATACCCTAAATTTTAACACTCAAACATAGTCTAATACTGCACTTAACATGCTGATCAGGTCAAAGGCATCGGGTTCTTGAAGGTAACTACTTTTTTTTAATACGTGTAAAATAAATATCTTTTTTTTTCTTGATAAATACTTGAAATCGAAGAAATTGAGTGCAAAAAAGAGGGAAAAGCTAACAATACTATCGCCCTCGTTCGGTTTGAGAGTGCAAATTGAGACATGATATTATATATATATAGATATACCAGCTCTTTGAGGTCATTCTTAAAAACTTTTAGCTGGTTAATTATTCGGTTTGTGCGGAACGAAGAGACTGCACTGATTAGCCGAAGTGCAGATAAGCTAACATCGACACCTAGTTAAAAAATAATAATAAAAAAATATCTCTAGGAATAAGTTCTAGATTACAAAAACCAGTGAAACGATTCGCAGCTGCCCACTTAGCAATTAAGAAGATGGCCTGCTGAATTCAACGTACGGGGGATCCATTGGCTGGACCAGTTAGGGAAAGCAAGAAACCTGTCAAATATGGCTCGTACCAAGCCATGCATGCATAAAAATCAGTTTACGTCACCGATCGATCATGTGGTTTTGATTTTTGCAGTCTGCATATTCAGTTAATGGAATTTGCTTTTTTCCCTTCAAGCTGTACGCACGCCAATGAAGCCCTTTTAGCTGGAATATTGGGTACCAAAGAAATCGACAGATATAACACTGCATGTGACGCACGACAATATCTAACAAAGAGCATATATAAAGGCAAATATTTAAGTTTCGTTGCTTTTTCTAGTTGATCTTAGAGTGCATGTATATCAGGGCGCCGCCGCATGAACATTAGTAGGCCGCCGGTGTTACCCGTGTTTCTGCTTGTAAACAGCATCGATCGGGGAAGCCGGCTAGATAGCAGTACGTACCTGCTTAAAGCATCTCTATCTCGAATGACGTATACATGAGGGCTAGCTTGGTCCCCTGACCTTCCGCAGCTTTTCTGGTAGCGTGAGCTCCGTATGCAACTAGCTAGCTAGTTTTGATCCCCCCTTGACTTCGGTTTTTTGTCTTCTTCCCCCTCTATTAATATATCATTCTTAATTTCTTATTATGCTCAAACATCAAATTAGAATCCATCTTTTATATATATATATATATATATATAGGATCATAACAACTCTAAAATTTCATTAATTTGAAGAGTTTCAAAGGCTTCATTTACATGTTCTAAAAGGCGTGTTGATTTTTGACCATAGATATAAAGCATGTTTCTCCTAAAAAAACTTTTACACAGGTAAACAAAAGTGTTAAAACAAAAAAAAGTTGAGGAGAGTCCATATGTATTGTATTTATTTTTCTTTTTTGAATTGGCCAATTTTATTCAAACATCAAATTAAAGAGGATCTCAAACCATCTTTTATATATATATATATATATATATATATATATTGGAACATAACAACTCTAAAATTTCATAATGAGGTTCAAAGACTTCATTTACATGCTCTAAATTGCGTGTTAATCCCTCCAAGAGGCAATGAGCTAACAAGCTAGGGACCTAACCACCATATATAGCCAAACGAGTGAAGAGTTGAGATGACCCATAATGAGAAGCAAGTTAAAAAAGTCAGCAGAAAAGAAAACCGGTTGCTGTGGGAGGTGGCAGACGGCTGAGCTAGGCCGGCCCCACTCCCCTTATATCAACAGTATTGGTTGAGGGTTGTTGCTTAATTTACTCTCCAAGCCATATATTTCGAAATACTAAAAGTACAAATTAATACTCGAACGTCAAATAGATAGCTGGAACTTACAATGAAACTGGTAGTGGGTTTGGTTTCGTGGGACAACTTTCATGATAACCTCAATGACAGATCTCATACATAATCTAGGGTTATTGGACACTCGGGTTTAACAAATAATGATGAGAAGGCTAGTGAGATCAACCGGAATGGTTCTGAAGATCAGGGACGTCGAACAATCTTTTTTTAAAAGGAAATTAGCATTTTAGTCTTTGATTTTCAGTCATTTTTTCATTTTAGTTCTCTACTTTTAAATTTCAAAATTTTTATTCTTTAATATTCTCATTTTTTAAAATACACTCTTCCATTAGTTTGTCATCTATCTCCTTAACGGCAGACTCTGCCACCTCTGCATACATTAATTACACGTGTGATCATTGAGGTTCCAAATGAAATCTAAAAAGCCTCGTCCCTTACAACAGCTCCAGACGGGTTCATGGGAACAAACCGTTTTGTGCAAACTAAGGCCGGCCAATATCCCATTTGGATGTCTTTTATCCTTCACCAACCTCAACAACCCCAACTTCACACCGTTGTACTACAATCAATCCGGCCTATTGTTACCCCGGCCTCCTCTGTAATCCATTTATCCCAGACTTGACGAATCGAGCTTGCACTACTAGTGAAGTAGAGTTGACCAAAGCAACAGAGGTAAGAACTGGAAATGGTGTCATAACTAAAGATAGCTTGCAAACTCCTTTCCGAAATCTCCCCTCTTCCTTACTCCTAATCACATGGTCTCGTCTTTTGATACTGTTTAAATCTGCAAAGCTTCTCACTACAAGAAAAGTGAGCTCCCTCCACGCGTTAAAAATAACGCGTTAGAAAAGCACACGCATCCTCTAGGACTAAAGCATTTTCTTCAAATTTGATGATGAAAATCTCAACTCCAAATCAACCCTGTGCTTTCCCGTCGGCGAATCTCTGAAATACCTTTACTGTGTCTCCCACCAAGTTTAGCGACACATCCACAAGTCGTCGATGCGAGTGGTGGTCGTCAAACTAAATTTGCCCGGTCATCATTCCCTATCGTCTGGTTCGTCGAGAGCACTCGTAAAATCGGCTGTGAAGTTTGTCGCCTTTGTGTTTCTGGCTAGAAATTAACACCGATAAGTTCATCTCTATTGGTGAAGGTCTTATGCCGATGTAGCTGGGTTCTGGGTTCGTCAAGAGAGCTGCTAGTAGCGAGATCGTGGTCGTCACTAATGGTTTTCCAAAGACATTTTTCAAGTCGAGCTGCATTTCTACTTTGGTGAATGACTTTTGTTCGAGCACATTGTTACGTTTCATCGATGAAGCTCATTTATGGACATCAGGTGTGAGTATATGTTCTTTGTTGCCCATCTTTCCCCCAAAATTATTACAAGTTGCTGAGTATATTTACTTCTCGCTCGTTTGTTCTTTGAAGTGGCCCAGATTTAGTTTGGGCTCATTGGCCGGCCAAAAATGAATTTTTAAGTTGGGTTTTGTGGGCCAAACAATTCTAAATTAAAATTAAACTAAACAACTAAATTTCAAAACAAAATAAACACTATCAAAATAAACTCTAAATTAAATTTATAAAAAACTACTAAATAAATAATTAACTATACAAATAAGTAAACAACTAAACATTCATCAAATAATCCAAATTGAAAAAGAAAAATCTCTAAATTAAAATTATAGTATTTTTTAAAATTTTAAAAAATTGTACCGGAAATTTCGATATTTCTGACCGGAACCGACACCGGAACACCGCATGTTTAAACCGGAACATTTGCACACCTTTACTTTTTCCTCGATCAATCACCAGCCGCCACGTATTGATCGATATTTCCTCGATCTGCTTCAGCGCTTTCTCGATTCTGTCCTTGTTTGGGTTCTTTGTTGCCGAGAAGAGAAAGACAAAAATGTAGCAACAGAAGTGACACAAAATTTGCTTCGGCCCTCGTCAAATTGCAGTACCTTATAGTAATAATGGCATCGTGTAGTTTTTGTTTAGTAATAATGTGGGCTTCATAGCCATCTAGGTCTTTCATGTAACGGCTGGTTGAAATGAACGAGAATGGATGGTTGGAGTTGTAAGTTGGGGTCCATATTTGTTTTATCGAAGTTTGAAAGAAAATTGCTGTTCTTTTATATATCTCTTATAATGTCGAATGTCTGGCCAACATAGTAAAAAATAGCAATTAAAAACTTCCCGCGGATGACGGATTGATGCATTGGTAACATTGTTTCTAATATTCGACACCAGTTGAGTGGAGGACTATGCATGTTGTAATACCCGTCCCGAAAAAGGTGTAAGTGAGTAATTCGAATTTTAAACGAAGAGATAGAGCTTAATCCTATGTTTGATTTTTGGATAGCGGTTGAATCGTATTTTTGAATTTAAAGGTGTTGATATGGAGATGTGATCTATATTTGAATTTAAAGGTTTGAATAAAGATCTGATCTTAGTTTTGAATTTAAAGGTTAAGATATGAATAAAAATTATTCTTATATTTGAATTTGAAAAATATGGATAAAGATATTATGTTTGAATTTAAAAGTGATGGATAGAGGTATGTTTGAATTTTAAAAGTTGAAGAGATTGAGATTGTTCGACAATTATTGGAGAAACTTTAAAGATTGGTTAAACGTTCGATGTAAGTGGTTTTTCAATGAAATTTTGAATGTGCACCATATTTTATATGGTTTAGATGTATTATTTGGGGAAGTGAACAAATTTTGGGTAAAATGAGATTGTCAAGATTTTGTGAAATTCAATTGAAATATTTATAACTTGTTTTGGTGAGCATACTATGAAAATTGTCCTTGCGCTGATGATATATCTTTGTGGTATGTGTGGCCTGATATTTTGAGGTCTGTGGCCCGGAGGTCTGTGTGACCTAATATTTGGAGGTCTGTGTGACCATTGATGATTTCCTTATATTGTGCGGCCTTGGATATTTTTGTTATAAACTTGTATTTTTGTATTTTTGGATTTTAATTTCGGTTATTGTGATAAAATTATTTTTCACCAACCCTCATTGACTTACTACTTACTTAGCTAGTTGTAGCACATCTCTTATTCTCATATTTTTCAGAAATGATAGAATTAGAGAAGTTCAAGGAGCTTCAGATAGATATGTGTTTCAAAGGCGTGTTTTGCAATAGTACTTTTGGAGATTAATGTTTGGAAATTTGATATTGTATTATTTTGGGAGATCTTCATCGATATTGGAAATATCGGATATGCTAATGTAAATTTTAGGGCTCAGATTGATATTTTTTGGTCTTTTTACGGTTTATGAATATTTTGCTAAGGTTGTACAAAATTAGTTTTGAAATATTGGGGTCTAGATAAATAATTATCCATTGTGAAAAAACTTTATTTTATACGAAAATCTATCCGTATGGAGTTTGGGCCCGGGGCGTTACACATGTCAATCAAGGTGCAAATTCGGTTACGCACCAATTAGTTCGTTGGACTGTCTCTAAAATTGATCTTGGAGACTACCCTCTTATTTTGAGCATTTTTCGAACTTGCTTTGGCTGCATGAGGGGATGGATCCCCTCAATTTTGGTTATGTATTTCGTTTTGTATGAATGAATTCATGTTTTGATTAACAAAAAAGCTACTAGACAAATAATGTTGTTCTATGGACTAGGAATATTGACTACTTTCCTGCACGTTTGGAAGGAATAATGTTGTTCTTATGGACTAGGAATATGTACTACTTTCCTCCACGTTTGAGGATTACAAAATATGGAAAACGACCTCCAAGTAAACTCTTATGAACCTTTTGCCTGAATGTAGATGGGGCATCTTTGTGATGGGTGTTCTGCCATGGACAGAAGTCTAAAATGGTGGATGGTCAGATTCCTTAGCAATTGGCTCCGGCTCCATAAATTATGCGGTACATCAAAGTTTGCTTCTTTCACTTCTCTAATAAACGAGAGAGGAAGTCAATTGCGTAATGGATTAAAATACACTTCCAGCGCTCCAAGAACAGTTGTCGCACTTCTATTATTTGTATTCAAGAAATATCTATTTGAAAGCTAAGAAGATCCAAAATCGCTTACACATTTGCTTAGGCTACACTACGCTGACCAACTCGCCCCAGTACAGTGTTCAAAGTGATTACATCCCAAGTCGCATCACATTGCACTTCAGCACGAGGAAAAAATTGAGATGAGCTGAGCACTAATTTCTAGCATTTCTCAGAAGGGGCATATGCGGCTTGTGTTCCATATGTAGCTATTGATCGAATAAAAACACAAGTATCACATATGACTACAACAACGAATGCCAGAAGTGAAGGATAGAAGAGAGAACTCGTGCACCCAGTATTTGCAGTATCTCCCAAATATTGGAAGGAAATCAAGTCAAATCATGAACCTTTCAATGACTCCACATATGGTTCTTTAGAGATAATGTACATTTTACACAATTATTAACAGAAATGGAATAGATCTAGTGTTTTAATCGTATTATCTTCATAAGTCTGATTTAGGCTTGAAACACATTTCAGTGCTTTGCAGTCTATCAGTACCAATAAGTGATAACCTATCATCATAAACATTCACATACCCAAAGGAATCTGACCCTGGAGGGCATTCTAGGGCGGCTTCAAGAACTCTATGGTGTATTCCGCAGGAGTCAACTGAGTGCCCACCTCTGTGATCATGTCCAGCTAAGCAAACCTTTACACAATTGTATCTATGTATCACATCCATTACTTCATCATAATTCCAAAGAAGTGCTTCATGGGTTGATACTACGGGATCTAGAGGCAGATGGCAGCAGATCACTACTTTCTGTTTTAACTTGGATGATTCCTGCAGTATACAATCTAACCATTCCAATTGTTTTTTCCCAACTGCTCCATTGAACATAAGAAACCTTCTCTCCACGCCCATTAGTCCTGATGGACTGTTCTTTTCAGAATTTGGGTTCTTTTCACGAAGAAAATTTAGGGCTTCCAAAGTGCTTGTATGATTTTGAGGCCAGCCAATGGCACTAATATCATAACCATCCAGTACAACAAATCTGTATTCTGGAGTTGGTGAAAATTCATAATAGGCATGATCATCAAGACTTGGAATCTTTAATAGGGGAAGTAACTTGTCGCGTGGAAGATTGTAGAGACAGTGGTTGCCAATCATGTGATAGACAGGGGCATTGAATTTGTTGAATTCATTCACAACTTTTTTCACAGCATTTAGAGATTGGTCCTTCGGACAAAACCCATCAACGATGTCCCCAAAATTGATTGCAAACTTCAGCTTCTGGTTGTGGTTCCAATTTTGGACTGCTCTCTGCAACACATGAATACTATGCCGATAGTATCTAGGGATGCCAATAAATGAGCGACCATCAGGAATATCAGCGTACTGAACATCAGAGATAACCCCGAAAGAAAAAAGAGGTTTCTCCTCTTGTGTGCTTGCTAATTCATTTGTAGAGCCCATGGCACAGCAAACAGTAGAAACCTATCAGAAAAAGTGAAGAGTAACTTTATTTCTTTAGTGCAATAGCAAGGATCAAGGAAATATGCAGGGGCTTTGCTCACTATGGAAACAACTCCTCACCAACCCCACATGAAGGATATGCAAAATAAAGTTTAACTACCACACTAAAAGCTAGTGATGCAAAAGAGTTTCAAGTTGAAAGGATATTCACAAGGAAAAGTCCAGTTTGCGTGGCATTCTTTACAACATTAAAAAGAATCAACATTCACACCTATAAAGGGAAAAAGAATCCCAATGTATCCAAGTTCTGCAAAATCTATGTATAGAAGGGAGCTGATTATGGGCTTATCCTATTTATCAACAAAGAAGTTAAGCTTTTTTGCATTGTATTGTGCGCCATTAGGAACAAGAATCAGTTAACAGGGAAGGAACTGTGATTCACCAAAACTACCTCAGCCTCTATCTCAAATGAGTTTATAAGGTGCTCAACACAATGATAATTAGAGCATTTAGACGCCTAGGTATTCCAAGACTACTAAACAATAAAAAGTTCACGAAAGAGAAAATGTCTGGTTAATAAACAGGAAAGAGCCGACAATGCATATCAAGCAAAGAAATGTAAACAAAATTTTTAGCGCATTGTTATGAAAAGAATACTTTTATGAATCTCCCATAATTTTCATGAAATTCCTACAGGAAAGGGGTAAAATGTACTTTGCCCGGTACAGAATGTTGTACAACCGCTGAGCTTAAGCCGTTTCTAACTGCACTTGCTCAGTGTATAATCATTCAAAGCACACTCTTGAGGCACACAACAGTTCAAATCCATCATTAGGACCCAATTCCACTGATTATGGGGAAAAAAGTCTTTTTTTGTTGTCTCTTCAAATTTTACCCACACAAAAATACCCACCTTGTCCTCTACCTTGAAGGCTGCACCACTGCCGATCGAACTGATCCACGTTCAAGGCCGCCCAACCCTAACCCAGAAGACGGAAACTAGCTATTGATTATAAGCATAAATCAAAGGTTACAGCTTGAGCTCTAAACAAAGCTCGATTCTTTTGCAGATCACAAAACAAAGACGGCGAACTATACTAAACACCTATGAGAAATCAAACAATACAACAACCAACCAGAAGACAAAAATCAGCTAAGAATAATTGGAACAGAGAGAGAGAGTTGCAATGACGTACGGTGCGTATACGATCCGGTATACAGGTTAGTCTTCTGCGTTTAGCGGACACAGGAGAAAGAGGTAGTTTTCGGTTTTTATAGGCATAAAAACTGGGAGCCCCTGAACACCAAGAAGGATGATACACTGCGTTTTGGTGGAGATTAAAGGTCCAACAGGATTCGCTCTGCATCGTTTTGATTGAGGACTTGAGCTACCTGAGTAAGGTAGTTGGTTACGGTTAGTACAATGACTCAAATGGTCTTCGTTTCTATTCAGAATTACTTAATCGCCAGTACTCTGGATTGCTATTTGCCAATTTGCCATTATAAAAAGTTACCGACGCGGTACGCTGGATTACTGGAATGAGACGTGGCGCAATGTTTTACGCTGTATTGAATTTGTTGTTAGCCTTCCGTCTGTTTGGTTTCCCAATCAACCTGTTTGTGTCAATGGGCCCACAAAATCAATTTCCCAACTGTTTATATAGGCCCGGCCCTCTTTACAGCCAACTGTTTTTTTTTTCTATTATCCTTTTCAATAATGCAAAGGAAAAAACATTTTTTCATCTTTGAATTTTACACCTTTTTTTAAAATAGCTCTAGAATTTTTATTACAATCACCAGCAGTCTCTAGATTTTTCCGTGTCTTTCTATTAATTTTAAATCTAATTACAAACAGTGATACACGTCACGACCAATCAAGTTCTGACACGTGACTATCATTATAAGTCTGATGTGTAAGAACTTGGTTAAAGTGAAATTCGAGAACTAACAGAAAAAAAAATGAAAAGACGGTATTGATAAAATTAAAAAACCTAAAAACTTGTAGCCACTAAAGTGAAAACTCTAAAAAGTCTATAATTTAATGATTCTCAATTTCTTTTTAAGAATTTGACTTTGATGGTTCATACTCAGATTAAATATATATATTTTATGCTTCCTGGCAATACATCTGAACGTCCACATTTTTAAGATAATCTGACACAAAATATTCTGTCCAATTAAATATTTCAAACACCAATCCCATTGGAAATGTAAGAATAAATGGTGATAGTCAAAAATTTCAAACTTTCATCGTATAAAATTGTAGCCAAAAAAAGGATCGAGGTCTACATATTAAGTCTGAAATGAATGGAAAACAAGATTGGACTGGTGGCTTTTGAAGAAGGAAAAGGGTTGAGATTGCTTGGGCATTTGGCCAGAGAGAAGGGAGAAGATTAATGATGTTACTCTACTGGCACCTATACAGTGTAAATGGAAATAAATCAAATTGCGATTTCATTCTTTCTATAAATCTAACACTAATATACGCTGTGACAGACAAAATTTAAGCACTTTGGAGTCACAAATTATGCACGAAAATTCCAGCAGCGAAGATTTGGCTGAAGGGAAGGGGAGAGAGTCCTCCGCAGAGGCAGCAACTTTCATTCGGGCTCATGTGTGAAATAGCAGCACTTGTTCTTGAGAGAGCTACCTTTCCCTCAATTTAATGACATTGACATTCCGTTGCCATCGGGATGATGGATCTGGTAGACAAGCTTCTCTGGCAGTTGTCTCGTAGCCTAGAGAAGAGAAGCAAAAGAAAGTCAACCTAAAATCCCAAAACCCTGTTCATTAAGGATACTGATAGGAACACTCCATGAGAACGTACCTGGAAGTGTCTCATGTGCAAAATTGGTTCGCATCCGACATCTGCAACCGATTTCCCATTAGGAGTTTGCAGTTTAAATCTCTCAGCTTCATATGCTGTAAGAGTCCTAGGGCCCATATTTGCAAAGGCAAGATTATACTTGAGAACAACTGATATAATGTTGTTCACTTGTTATGTTTTACATATACAAAATAGGTAAATCAGGAAAAATATTTATGGACGACAAAATAGCTTAGATGAATAATGAGAGGTGTCCATTCAGAGGCAGGGTAAAGGACAAGCATACGAATGGAAGCCTATAGTGAGCTCATCCATCAAATTATTAAAAAGAACAATCCCAAAAAAAGGCAAAATCCAGGCCTTCGCAGATGCATAAGTGCCATATTGCAAGCACCAGGTTCACATCAAAAGTATTAGTTTGTCCAAGTCATTACGCCATAGATAAAACCCATTTAACCTTAGCTCCAAGAGTATAAAAAAAACCTACCTGATAGTAGTTCAAGTGAGGTAGCAATGATCTAATGGACTCTCTATTGTGTGCTGGATGTATATTAGCTATTTCTTCATCAGTCATCTTACTCATCTGCAGGAACAATTCTCTGATATTTGCACCCATATACGAATCAGGTCCATAAAATATGTTCAAATCTGGCACTTGAACAAAAGCCTGCAGAAAATAAGTGACTTGCATCAAAGGGAGTAGAGTCCTACAAGGTGGGAACCTTGATATCACTTAATGCATTAGTATAAGCATTAGAAATGCAGGTGGTGAATGAAAAGAAAATTGTAACACTACTGACCTGCAGAATGGTTTGCACAACATTTGAAGATGTACAGGTAATTGTTGGCACACGCTGATGAGCATATGCTTTTGTCTCTAGTGAAGTATTGATGTAGATGACATGCAAACAAGGTGGAGACCCAGAGGCTGCCTCAAGATAATTCATATAGGAAGGGGAAGCTGCAGCATCAGCCAAAGAACAACCAATGCGTTCATTTGACATCCTGTATACACCAACCTGCAAATAATACGATGGAGGGAGAAAAATGTTGGATTACTCCCTATTCTGTTGAACAAATACCACAATACAGTGACATCTTTGATGTTTAGACATGCTTTGATTAATTGTAGCACTAAAGTTGAATGGTGGCTATATAAAATAAAATATCTGCATTCTAGCATCAGAAGTGTTCATCATCACATATAGAAATATATGTTTAAAGCCCTTATTTGCAGCACACTCTCTCTAAGACAAGAAAAATCTATAGAAAATACTACAAAAATTGCCTATGAATTAGGCACTATTAAGTCATTAATTCATGTAGAATCACCAGCACCCAGAATCTAGAAATGAAAAACTGCAAAATAGAAAGAAATGGGGAAAACTACATACATCTCCAAAGCCAGCCTGATCAAGGATTGCACGGACATTTTCTGACATAAAATCTACACCCAGAACTGTTATGTATTTGCATCCATCTTTTGCCATCTTGACAGCAGCATCTGCCATTACCAATGAATCAGAAATATAAATGTGTGGCCACTGTTTCTGAGCAGCAGTCAAGATGCCTTGGACCTCAGGATCCATGTAAAAGTCTGCAACAACACCAATTTTCTTCTCCTTTAGAACGCTGACAAGTTCTTTAACCTTCAACTCATCATAAACTAAAATGGAACTTAGAATTTCACTACTGCCAAGCAACTTCATCCATATCATGAAGGGGGAGCAAAACCAGCTAGCCACTAGCGAGGGTATTAGATTACGCAATTAAGCAGCTGACTAATGAATGAACAGACATCTCAATGCCGAGGCAACTTGATCACTTTCTGATGAACTAAATGAAATAATGGCAGAAAACCAAAACAGAAAAACCAATCTTTTACATCGAGCCTTACAAAATGTTAGGTCGGTTCTTAAGACTTCCATTGTATAGCAAGAAACAGAGTGCTTGTTGATCTCAAATAGATATTACACATAAATTAGAGTTCCAAAGAAACTTTGTCCCCCGTATCTGAGCATCAACAATTGGAATTACGAAGCTCAAGGATGGATACGCCAAGCTCTAGTTGGAAAAACCAAGTTGTTCACACGATTTCATCAAAATTCAATCCCGTTTAAAACCTCCCGTACTCCTTCATTTTGAAAGTATCATTAAAACAGCTAGTTGGATGTGCAAAACACATGTAATTTCCAACAATACGACCATTTCTACTCTACCTACACAATTCCGCTCTAACCCAAGCCCCTTATGAAGGCAAAACGCAGAAATGAATAGAATCAGAAACGAATTACCACTAACCTGAGCCTCAGCATAGCTTCCCTTTGCTTCTATGCCGTCCACCGTCACCACCAGTGAAGGGAACGGCTCAAACGGCGGTGCCTTCCGTTCGCGCTCTGCCACCAACGCCTTGGTCCTCTTCTGCATAGTAACCAGCACATTGTGCCACGTATTCACTCTGGACCTCTCTCTCCCGGGCACGCCCACATTCAAGTCCGTCAAATCCTCGGTCTTGACCTTCAGCACCACCTCAGGGGCCGCACCGTCGAGAACCCAAACCAGGCATGAGCAGTAACCCTTCGCGATCTCAGAATCGCTGTCGGTTGCAAATCTCATCTTCCCGTATTGATCCAACTCGGCCTGGAGCCAAACCTGGGCCGTGCAGCCCATGACCCGGTTGGCATCCACACGGGCGGAGTCGTCCAACGGAGTGAGAAGTGCAGCGTAGTGGAGCAAGCGCTTGACGCGATCGACGGGTTCGGAGAGGGACTGGAACTCGGAGATGAGGCTGTGGAGCTTGGAGGAGACGACGTGAGTGATCTGTGAGGGAGAGAAGGTGACGGCGGAGCAGGCAAACGGGGAGCAACCATTTCGGGCATGATTGGGCTTTATAGGGTTCGACTCCGGGGTTAGAGATTGAATGCATTTGAGGGACTTGAAGAAGGAGAAAGAAGATTGGGATTTGTGGACCTGAAGGTTGAAATTGAAAGGCAGAGACTTGTGATTATGTTTAGGTTTTGGGCTCTGAGATACCGCGAAGAACGAAGAGGAAGAAGGTCTCAAGGCCATGGTCGCAGAGGAGTCCATTCCTGTGTTTTGCGTCTGGTTGGAAGTGCTTGTGTTTATGTCAGAAAGAGAAGGAGAAGGTATGGCATTGAAGCACGCGGATACAACGTGCTAAGTTGGTTTGGATATGCGCGAGAATGAAGCGGGCAGTGCAGTGAAAGCAGAGCCTTTAAAACAAATACGAGGCGGAAAAAAAACGACGCGAGAAAACTGACGAGGCTGAAGCCTGAAAGAAAAGGAAACAAGAAAACTGCACTGCAGAGTGCTCAGTGCTTTCTGCGAATAATTTTAAAAAAAAAAAAATTCAAAAAAAAAATAAATCCGGCTCGGACACTTATAAGTGATCTGATCCGGTACTTTAATAACCGCATTTTCGATTTTTAACCCTACTTATAACTGTTTCGATTGACTAGAAAAAGAAAATAAAAAACAAAAAAAATTGATATACCCAAGTTATAATGTAAACCATTGGAGTACCCGGCCAGGCGACCTTAATTTATTTCTCATGACTGAAAGCGAAAGACTATCAACCTTAAACGATGATTTGGTTTTGTACAAAATTTCGTATTAGCATTAAATGGAGGTACCTTCGGCCTCAACAATATTGCTATTTTAGGAAAAGGGTACCTTTTTACTCCCACGAGTTCTAATATTTTTTACATTAAATTATCAATTTCTTTACATTTCACTATTTAACTTCTAACAATGCACACTTTGTATCTCATAGTATTAATTTAGATATTACAAATTATTATTTTAATTTAGTAAAATGACTACTTTATCTGTATAAAAATAGGTGGCACGGTTTCACCCTTACGCGAATATATCCGGATTTTGGGGATTTTGGGTACCCATTATCGTTACTCGGTATCGCTTAATCGACAGCCGCAAGTTTCATTGAAGATACATAACACCGTATCTTATTGGTAGATTATCGTTATTTTATCTCAAGATTGTTAGCGATAATATCATAATCAAATCTTAAAGATTTGATATGATATTCTGATTATCACAATATCAAATTTTTGATATTATTATGAAGATTCAAATTCAAATGTAGAGATTCAAATTTAAATATAAATATTCTCCTATTATGCTTTGTATTATCTCTATAAATAGAGATCTTCAATTTTAATCTGCATGGAATCATAATACAAAATACAGTCATAGAGCTTTAACCGTGGATGTAGGTCTTCTAGACCGAACCACTTAAAATCTCTTGTCTCTTGTTACCATTTATCTCCCATCTTCATTTTAACCTTTTTTCTTCTTGGTATCAGAGGAACAAAATTCTGCATTCTTAAAAGTTGGTGAATTTCACCTCCGCTGTACTTATAGCAAATCTCCGTTTAAGAGAAGAAAAAAAAGACAGAGCAGAGATATGTTTGGCAAGGGTCGCGTGCCTATGATTTCAAGGTCCGATCACTTTCAGCCTGTATTCAAGGTCGTGTGCCTATGATATGATTTCAAGGTCCGATCAAATTCAAAAAACAAATATTTGTTCAGCAAAGGAGCAAAAATCAGCAAAAGAGTAAGGATCTAGGACTTCAAGGTCCAATCACCTTCAGATCTCGTTTTTCAAACACAAAATTTCAGATTTCTCCATCTTGTGTTTGAGGGAGGATGTTAGAGATAATATCATAATATGATATTATGGTTATCACAATATCAAAATTTTGATATTATTATGAAGATTCAAATTCAAATTCAAACGTAGATATTCAAATTTAAATATATGATATTATCCTATTATGCTTTGTATTATAGAGGGTTTTTACAGTAGATGTAGGTCTTCTAGACCGAACCACTTAAAATCTTTTGTTTCTTATTATCATTTATCTCCCAACTTCATTTTAACCTTTTTCTTATAAGATGTCCAACACTTCCATTTCGTGACTTGCAGAAATCTCAAACAAAGACTATTAAGATGTGGCTCACGAAAATCCAAAATGGGCCAAAAGGGCAAAGTCCAAAGCAAGTGGCCAGAAAAGGTAAAGTAGCTACCGGAATAGCACTTGAGCTAAAAACAGCGGCAAACAAGAGACAAGAAGGCCGGCACAGCCACCATGTGAGAAAAATTCAACCACAGCCAAACATGCTTATCACGATTGCTTATTTAAAAATCGTAGTAACAATAAGTCCGGTCTTTAAGGGTTACAGAAGAAAAATGTTTGGTGCTCTTTTTGGATTATTCCCAATTTCTTCAGGAAATAATTCAACGGCTCAAGATCTCTGGTGTGTAGAGTCTATTTTTAAAATTAATCATGAGCAGTTAGATTCTTTTCAGAAGAACATGAGAAGAACCCAAGAAGGATACCAAATATTACTCGTTACTGAACTTCCAAAATCACAGGAAGAAAAAAAAAACTCAAATACCTGGGATCACGGCTGCTTATTTTTTCAGTTTCCATTTTTGTTGTCTATTATTCATTCACTACCACCACAGGGGACGTTGACCAATTATCTTGTTCGAGGTTTTTTTTTCTACACTACAAACTTCCATTCAATAAACTAACTACCCCTCGCTGGGTTCAAAAAACAAATCCCTTAACAGAACAGCAGCTAAAGACTGAAAAAGAGTAATGTCAAAAAAATTTAAGAAAGGGCGAGGGGTGCATCAGAATTTTATTGGAAAAAATCTTGCTCACGTCCGACCGTCAACTAATTTAGAAAAGTTCACACTGAGTACAACCGATCGTGACTTCATCTTAATGGATGGATCAAGGAGCGTGAAGAGTTGGTACAAGATGCAGAGGAACTTTCTTTGGCACAGTGAGACCGTTCCCTTCACTCATGTCCAAGTCTTGCCCCTGTACACCAGTACTAGGCATTCCCCAGTCGAACCAACATAAGAGGTTGGCGATCACATATTCAACCGAAGCAATACCAAATGTTATTCCTGGGTATCCCCTCCTCCCACCTCCGAATGGGAGAAATTCATAGTATTGGCCTCTGAAATCAACTGGGTTGTCTTTGAATCTCTCCGGGAGGAACTCTTCTGGCCTCTCCCATACTGCAGGGTCCCTTTGGATTGCCCATGCATTGATATATACTCTTGTTTTGGCTGGAATATCATAGCCTCCAAATCTCACACTTGCTGATGTCTCTCTAGGGAGCAAAAGAGGGAGTGGAGGATGTAGTCGTAGAGTCTCGTTGAAGATGCATTTCAAGTAATCCATTTGATTGATGTCATGAACATCTACCTTTGACTTGTTCCCCACCGCTCCTCTCACCTCTTCTTGTGCCCTCTTCATGATATTTGGATTTTTTATGAGCTCCGCCATTGCCCATTCCAAAGTAGTTGAAGTAGTATCAATTCCGGCCAGAAACATGTCCTGAAGTTGTCGACAGAGAAAACTTTAGACTTGGGTATATATTCTTTGTTGCGTGCACGCATATTTGTGTGTGTGGGGAAAGAGAGGGGAGAAACACACACACAGAAAGAGAGAGAGAGAGAGAGAGAGACCATTAGGATCGCTTTGAGGTTTTCTTGGGTGAGGTCAAAGTCAGGCATGCCATCCTTTTGAAGCTGGAGTAGAATATTGACGAAACCTGTGTTATCAGCCACGTTATCCACACTTTTCATTGTCTTACGCCTTTGAACCACTTGATCTAAAAAAGAATCTGCTTCTTTAGAAATATCTTTCAGAATCGGGATAACACCAGTAAGAATATCAATCCATCCCAAATAAGGGAAAAAATCTCCTAAACATAACAACGAGAAGGCCGCCATTAACCTTCTTGATACCTGTCCAAACTCGTTGTCACCATCTTCTTCATACTTCTGTCCTAGGATACATCGAGTGATTATCTTGTTTGAGGTTTCAATCAACATCTCACTCAGATTAACAAAAGCCTTTTTGAGGCACGAGTTGTGTATCTTATTGACCAATTCCTCAACTTCAGCTTCCCTTACATACTGGAACGACTGCACTCTTTTGAGGCTCAAAAGTTCGAGGACACAATTTTTTTGGCTTGTCTCCGACTCTCCAATACTCACCATAGGGTGAGAACGTAACGTCTCTGCTACCGTAGAATAAGATCTCGGCAGCTGTGATTGTGGGCCTGTTAGAGAAAACGAGATCATGCGTCTTCACTATTTCTCAACTTCAGCTTCCCTTACATACTGAAACGACTGCACTCTTTTGAGGCTCAAAAGTTCGAGAACCATAATTTTCCTAACTTGTCTCCAATACTCACTGTAGGGTGAGAACCCAATGTCTCTTCAACCATAGAGTAAAATCTTGGCAGCAGCGGTTGTGGGCCTGTTAGAGAAAACGAGATCACGCGTCTTCACCATTTCTTTGGCCATAGCTGCAGATGACACCACAAGCGTCGGAGTATGGCCAACGTATAAAAACATGATAGGGCCATATTTCTTTGAAAGGGCATGAAGAGAATGGTGTGGTAGTGTGCCAAGGTGGTGAAGGTGCCGATGATCGGTAGCTTTGGTGGCGATGGAGGTCAATTTTGTTTGCCATTTCGAATACGCTAGAAAACATAAAGAGAAGAGAAGAGGAGAAGGAGAGAAAGGAGTAATATTTGTAGCTCTTGCTGCTATTGTTGCAAAAATGGCATCAGTGCCATTTGCTCTTCCAGTATTTGGCAACGTGTGACAACCAACCCAGCTCCCAAGTAACATATATAGCAGCTTTTTTACTGTATGTGTTGAAAGTGAGAGTCCCACGTTGCTTAGCAATGTGGGGAGTAGGAAAATATTGGCTTATAAATATAAGCCATTTGTAGCCTTTTATTTTCATAAATGAGATGTAAACAAATCCAATTGGGTTTTTCCATTGGGTGTCTCATTTATCTATAAGTAAAATTTTTTTATTTCTAACATGGTATCAGAGCAAGGTTTTCGGCTTAGTCCGGTTACCTCCTGGCGACCATCCGGCTTAGTACCGGCTTTCTCCCGTTAAATTTCCCGGCTCAGTACCGGCTTTCTCCCGGCTTAGTACCGGCGACCATCCCGGCTCAGTACCGGCTTCCTCCCGGCATAGTACCGGCGACTTTTCGGCTCAGTACCGGCTTCTTCCCGGCTTAGTACCGGCAACTTTTCCGGCTCAGTACCGGCAACCTCCCGGCTCAGTATCGGGGCAACCATCCGGCTCAGTACCGGCATTCTCCCGGCTTAGTACCGGCAATCTTTGTAATTATTTTTCTGTAATCATTTTTTTTCTGTAATTATTTTTGTAACTCCAAACTCAAGGTTTGTCGGTTTGTCCACCTTGAGTTTGCGGGGGAGTGTTGAAAGTGAGAGTCCCACATTGCTTAGCAATGTGGGGAGTAGGAAAATATTGGCTTATAAATATAAGCCCTTTGTAGCCTTTTATTTTCATAAATGAGATGTAAACAAATCCAATTGGGTTTTTCCATTGGGTGTCTCATTTATCTATAAGTAAAATTTTTTTTATTTCTAACAGTATGTGTTCCAGTTAAAGGATTTTCTATCGCTTTTTATTTTTTTAGTAAAAGTCTAGCTATTTGGAAAGTTATGCATACACTTGCCGTACTAGGTTAATTATCTCATCACGACTCGAGCCTGAAACACTTCACTGAATTCAAGGATTTTTTTGGTTTCTTTGTTCCTAGTCAAAAGAACAGTTGATCCCAAACGAGATTCATCTAAATGATCGCTCTTCTCTAAAGCACGGCCAAATTTTTCTATAATTGAATGGAAAACAAACTAGCCGTTTCCATTATTATATAGCCGTTCAATCCTCATATAAAACATATTCCTGGTTGAACTTTTAGGCTAAATGTTCAAATAATTGAAGATTGTTGTGACATGACCCAGGTTGATCAATCCCCTACTCGATCTTTTGCATCCAGATCAATCCCCTATACTTCAATGGAAATTGCGCGCGTGAATGGAATGCTCTCTGAACTCTATCTTATCTGATTCTTGGAAAGTTCAAAAAGCCATATACAAACTACGTCGTAAAGGCTAGCAACTGAGCAAATCGGCTCAATGCCTATAAGTAAAGGGGTAAACCCAAGGTGAAAAGGGGAACATAAAGTATCTTATTAGAAGATTATCTTTATTTTCTTGGAGGCTTAACAACTTCCAGAATCACGGCTGGCTTATTTTCTCGGTTTCCATTTTTGTCGTCTTTTTCGTATTCATTCACTACCACCACACGAGAGGACAGAAATAAAATATGCAGTTACGGGCCTGCATGTGTAATATTTCTAGGCTCTGATATTGGCTGCTCTTTGCACAAAAGAATGTCTCTCTTCGCTATATATATAGTAGCTTTTCAATTGTCAACTCTTTGCCCATTACTATAAATTCATGTACGTGTAGTCGGCGCAAAAGGCAGGAGTAGCAACCTTTTGAAACTGGAGTAGAATAGCCACAAAATCTCCCTTACTAGCCTGGCCATCCTGTCATGGTCTTATGTTCTTCAATCACTTGTTCAAAAAAAAGCATCTAGTTCTTTAAATAGGGCTTTCATGTTCGGGATAATACCCGTAAGAACATCAACCCATCCCAAAGAAGGGAAAAAATCTCCAAAACAGAATGCTGTGAATATCAACATTACCCTTCTTGATAGCTGTCCAAACTTGCTCTTACCAATGTTACCATCTTCTTCTTCAAACTTCTGTCCAAAGATACATCGAGAGACAATGTTGTTTGAGGTAGCAATCAACATCTCACTTAGATTAACAGAAGCCTTTTTGAGGCACGAGTCATGTATCTTATTGACCAATGCTGCAACTTCATCTTCCCAGCTTACATACTGGAATGACTGCACTCTTTTGAGGCTCAAAAGTTCGAGAGCAGTAATTTTCCTTGCTTTGTCTCCAATATTTACCGTATGGTGAGAACCCAATGTTTCTGCAATCATAGAATAAGATCTTGGCAGCAGTGGTTTTGGGCCGGTTAGAGAAGACAATATCATGCGTTATCACCATTTCTTTGGCCAGATCAGCAGATGACACCACAAGGGTTGGAGCATGGCCAAAGTATAAGAACAGGACAGGGCCATACTTCTTAGAATGGGAATGGAGAGAACGGTGTGGGAGTGTGCCAAGCTGTGAAGGTTTCCGATGATTGGTAGCTTTGGTGGTGATGTAGGTAGATTGTTGGGTTTACTTCTAATTATACGCTTGAAAAGATAAAGAGATGAGAAAAGGAAAAGAAGTGGGATATTGAAGGGTACTCTTTGCAGCTCTTGCCGTGATTGTTGCAATAATAATGGTAGCGGGGCCATTTTCTCTCAAGAGGCGCACAGGGGCAGGATTGCACTCTTTTGATTACTAATGTATTCCAGTCTATTTAATAAAATTTTGATATACTGTCCTCTTTTAAAAAAACAAAAATGGCTGATATCCCACCAACCCACTTGCTGGAGAAAGTAGCCGAAGAAACGACCAAATTGCAGCGGTCGATTAAACTAGCGAAGTTACGCGCCACTACTATTTTATCCACGGGGCTGAGAAATGTTGCATGTTGAATTGCTAAACATTGCATTAAACGCATGCTGTTCTTTTTTTAAAAAAAAAAAGGGTTAAGGTCCTTTTTAGTCCCTAGGTTTAGGGGCGGTGTTCTTTTTAATCCCTAAGTTTTATTTTTGTTCAAAACAGTCCCTAAGTTATTTACGTTTGTCTTTTTAGTCCTTCCGTCCAACCCGAGCCCAGTCAGCTAACGGCGGGACACGTCACACCCAATAGAATATTGCCACGTGTACTAATTTTTTTTTTTTTTTAAAAAAATTCCACATGGTTTAAAAAAAAAAAAAAAAACAAGGGAGATACCCCCGTGGCCACCACCGAACGGGAAGCCCAGATTTGGGCTCCCCGTCGACGGGGGTGGCCGGGGGCACTCACCCCGGCGACGGGGAGCTGGGCTCCCCGTCTGGCCACCGACGAGCGGGAGCCCAGATCTAGGCTCCCCGTCGCTCGGTGGTGGCCAGGGAGGCCACCCTTCGCCGGCGACGGGGAGGTGGCCACGGGAACATCCTTTGGTTTTTTTTTTTTTTTTTAACCATGTGGAAATTTTTTTTTTTAAAAAAATAGTACACGTGGCAATATTCTATTGGGTGTGACGTGTCCCGCCATTAGCTGACTGGGCTCGGGAGTGACGGAATTGGACGGAAGGACTAAAAAGACAAACGTAAATAACCTAGGGACTGTTTTGAACAAAAATAAAACCTAGGGATTAAAAAGAACACCCCAAAACCTAGGGACTAAAAAGGACATTAACCCTTAAAAAAAAGTGAAAGGTTCAACAAGTGAACGACAAGCTGCGACATTATGGAAACGAACGTCATGTTGGGAGTGCAACTAAGTAAAGGAGAAGGGTTATTTCGGAGTAAAGGTAGTGAGAAAACTCAATTGAGAGATGAGAGAAAAGAGTAGGAGAATATTGAAAAGGTTCTATTGTCATTTTTATCTTTATTGTGTTTGAGAAAATTTAGTGTATTGAGACATTAGACTTGTGTTATATTATCATTCTTGTCCTTCAACTTTATTATAGTGAATTTCTTCTTGAATTTTCGTTAGTAGATATAGCAACCGAGCAAATCGGCTCGCGCTTACAAGTAAAGGGGTAATAATCCCAAGGCTACATACACAACATTTCCTAAAATGTTAAAAAAAGGATCGACACAGCAATGGAGCCTACAATTCGGACAGCCAACTTCCGCTTACTGCGGTACTTGCAAGATGCAGATTTTGTCCTGGCCTGCAACGGGCAAAACCGAGCAACTGTCCAGCAATACCATTCACCCTGCAAAGGCAGGTAGCTAAACCTCCATGTCTTGGCTGGCTCATCTCCTGAGATGGTCCCTAGAAAAGAAGGGATGCCTAAGGGCTTCAAGCGCTGCTAGCCGATCTGACGGATCATATTTAAGCAACCCCTGCAGTAGATGTATGAGATCCCCGGCTGAATGATCAACGTGCTGCATTATCAGGTTCTGGAAGCATTTGAGAGATCAATAACACCATTAGAAAACAATAGTTGCAATCATTGGTCACTTGATTAGACTTGCGCAAAACCCATAGTTCGATAATCAACAGCACAATTACTAAACAAACGATTAGTGTGATTACTTAATTAGACTTGTTCAAAAAGCATGGTGAATGCAGGAGGAATAATGTTAACAAACCTGAAGCCGGGGGAGCTTAGTCACGGCTTTAATACTCTCTCTTGAGGCTGCACCTTCAGGCCAGTCTAATCTACCTCTTCTAACATATTTCTCAGCATGTCGGCTGAGAAGACAATAACAAGAATGATCAGTAATCAATCTAAATCATTACCCGTGCTTCTGACAATTACAAACACCAAAAAGCCCCATAGTGAAATAACTTACTCTACTCTCTTCAACATGTGCTGAGGCATGGGACCAAGCACCCGCTCCATCATTGCCAGGTGCTCTAAATTCTCGTGTGTTTGGAACAATGCCTCACCCTATACAATGCAAAAAATAAGCATAAGATTTTAAATCAATCATAATCACGTCACCACCACTACGAATCTGATTCGTAGAATTACCGTGCACAATTCCACTATGATGCAACCAACACTCCATATGTCACAAGGATAACTCCATCCAAGTCCTATCGGATGATTAGAAAATTTTAGCTAATATCCAATCCATCAAACAATTAGAAAATTTTAGCTTATCTGCTTATACCAGACATTACCAAAACCAATGGAAGAGGAGAAAAAAAAACTCACCAAAAATAACCTCTGGTGCACGGTAATGTCGTGTAGATACTATATAATTCTGATCTTGACGCTCATAGGTTGTACTACCAAAATCAATCACCTTGATGGCACTTGACTTCGGCACTCTTTTGAAGTAAGAACCATCTTTGGGTGATCGAGAAGAATTCTGCGTATGATAGCACATAAAATTTATCAAATAGAAACAAAAGAGGAAGACACGCGACCAAAAGACAAAAACAGGCCACATTTAATAAGGCGAACACCAGTGCTATCGACTAGAAGAGCAGGGTACGGCCTTCTGAAACCGTACCTTGAACTCACGTGGAGAGGGGGAGAGGGAGAGAAAAAGAGTAAACACCCCCCACAAAATACCTTATAATCCTTGTAATCGGGAACCTTAACATAGTCTGACGAAACTAAAAGTATATTCTCTGGCTTCAAGTCAGTATGTATCAGATGCAATTCGTGCATAACTGCAAACAAGATTCATCGGGACATCATTAGAAAGCAAAGCACGAAGAAAATATAAGACACCGGACCTGACAGCTCAAAGAAATTAACTGAAAAATTCCTTTACTGCATCATTCCCATGTTCAACATATTTTATGACAGAAAGATAAAATATAAGACGTCTGAAATTTTCAATAAGCAGTAAAAGTGAATTTATTTAAATAAATCTCGCACCCAGATGTAACCAACAGACTACGTATGAAGCCAGAGATACAAATGGAAAATTGAAAAAATAACTAGCTTGGAAAATTACTACACACATGCTACACATTCCAATAGTTGTCTGCCAATCTCACGGACAAGATCAATGGGAAATGGGCGATAATTGTTTTTCCGAAGAAAATCGTATAAGCTTGGTCCAAGCTTCTCAAACACCTGTTGAAACCATTTGAATTCACCCAAAATGCTTAACCCTAAAATATTTGTAAATTGGGGAAATCAATCCATCACGAAAACAATCATATACTTACAATACAGATATGGTTACGATAGTCAAACCAGTTCCGTATTTGTACACAACTGCAAGGAATAAAACCATTTAACAAATGCCAAAGAGCTCATTAAAGCTTATTAACTGCATCATTAAGATAAACTAAAGTAGTTCAACAAGAAACAGATTACTCACCGATTGCCACCTTTATCATGTTTACCAAGTTGTTGCAGCATTTCAATTTCTATCATAGCTGCTTCACGGTATTTCTTGATTCCACGAACAATTTTGATAGCAACCATTTCCTTTCTCTCTCTGTCCCAGCACTCCAAAACCTGACCAAAGGTTCCTTCACCCATTTTGCTGTGGATCTTGTCTGCAAACATCAACAACCACATAAAACTAGTCAGAATAACAGAACAGGTAGGCTATTTAATTGATTTGGAATAATACAACTATTATATATCTATTTTCCCAGTCGACGAGGTCTCTAACTGGGTAGTTTCCATTTCAAATTAAATGTCTAAAAAATAGAGATTAAGAAATCTTATGCTGCTATAAAATAGAAACTTAGCCATAATAAAACGTCACTATAAAAGAAATTAGTAGAGCAGAACTTACACAGAAATGGAATTGCTGCATTTTTAATTGCCTAAATAAAACAGACATTAAAAATAAAAGTTTCTAATGATGGTCAAGTGAAATTACAGCGAGAAGTTAAATTTTCTCCAAGCTCAAACATGTAATGCCCATCTTTGTCATCATCTCGCCTTGGGGGAGAACCATTTCGAGCCACTTCCTTTTCATATAGAGAAGAACTAGTGGTATGGTCTGAGGGTGCTCTCGAAGGTGCAAAGCTTGTCAGATTCCCAAGATCTTGTCCACAAAACATTCCTACCTGAGCCTACACACAGCCATCCATTCATGTACTACTCAAGATCAAATTATATTCCAACCCTCCCCATTACTTAATAACCTTGTCTGTACTGTTCCTTGATTGAAAAAGCCTCAGCGATAATGAAGCAAAAAGAATGTTAATTTAAAGAAGAAAACCACCAGATCATGTTGGGAAAAAAATTTCAGACAACAAACATAGAAAATCACCCTAGGCCAATAAGTTTTAAAGCAGCAAAATACCACAAATCCTTCCCAACGATCAAATTTAAGTTTCTTTCAACACTTTGTTTGCTCAAAAATCCAATACATCTCCCATAAAGCAAAATCAAATACATCTTCTATATTCCAGCCAGAAAAAGAAGAATTTCAGGCCCGAAAACGCAATATTGGAGCCTCAAACTCAAAAGTTTTCAGCAGCAAGTACAAATTTTCTTATCCAGAAGAAAGGATCCAAAGAATGAGTTTAAATTTACGCAAATATATGTGTTTACGTAAGTGGAGGTGCATAACGAAATGGATCAACATCTTCGAGTTGGGGTATCCAATTTCTCATATAAATAAACCAGATTTATGGAAACTTCATCTTAAAACTTAATAAAAGAAAAATAAAAGAAACCATTATACAGAATAGCAGATCTGACAAAGAAAAGAAAGATCCGTAGTAAATAACAGCTAATAAAGAAAAATAGGATACATCTAGATCTAGGGAACAGAAAGTTATGCAATCATGTAATCAAAGCGGATTTGAGATCTTTCGGAATGAACAGCGAGGGGGGAAGATTATACCTTGGGGGCCTGAGGAAGAACGTCCCAGCCCAAACGCGCCCTCTTCGCGGGTCGCCGGTCCAAGTGCGTGTAAGGAAACTCCGTCACGCACTCCATCTCCATTATCGGAAGACTAAGAAACAACAAGTAATTTCTGAGAAACCTGAAGACTTTTTGACGAGAAACAAACAAGGGCGAATACAAGGACTAGGAGGTCGCCAATTGTGAAGCAGAGCGTAAACCTAAGCTTAATTTTAATCCCAGACTCACAGAGAGGCCTGAGCCGGTTGAGGTGAAATCGGTACGTCCACGTGTCGAATATCTAGCGATGGATTTGAGTGGTTGTTCTTGGAAGATTCGCATTTGTGAATTGTGATTCTTATCTAAATGCTCTGCCCTTGGTGGGGTTTAACTAGAGTTATGGTTGGGGCGCATTTGACCATGGTTGAGTTACCTTTTTCAAACACACACACCCACACGCATATGTATGCCCAAAAAAAATGCGAATTATGACGCAGAAGTACACGCAGTGAATTGTTTAAGATCCAAGTGGCCCAATTTTTAAATGACGCGTGTGATTGAAATTTATTGTTTCTCTCGTTATTGTAGTGAGCTTTCTGGGTTGGGCCAGATTAGGCTGGTGGAGATATTACAACCCAAACCCAATGGGCTCTGTTCTTAAGAGGCCGATCACATTAATGTCTTTTGGGCCTCGATGTTCTCTATCCTGAAATTGCCATATGGGCCATGGCAGATGGGCGTCTTTCATGAACTTGCTGCACTTGTGAAACCGGGAAGGATTTCAGTTGAGCCAAATCTGTTGCACGATGAAACCTTATAATAGAGGTTTAAATCCTTTCGTATCTGACGTTCTAACGAGTTCTTTTTTTTTTTCTAAATAAACGTAAAATTCATTTCACGGGATAACAAACACAAGTGCTGAAGACAGACAACCCTACAAGGCTGGATACAAAGAACAGAAACTTACAACCAAATACAACAGCACATAAAGCCCTACGGGCGTTACATCGAATGACCCTAAAGACCAGATTCCAAATGGCCATCGATGCCTCAACAAGACGGATGCAAAGATCCGTAGATTCAACGCGGGTCCAAAGACCCGTCAATAACACCGCCAAAAGCGACGGTCTGCGAACAAGAATCTGACACCTCCGAGAGACAATCTGCACCATCACAAATTGGCAACAAGGCCCATGACAAAAAATGGCGAAGTAGCAAGTGACAAACCACCGGGACAGCAGAGTCGTCGGCGCTGTGGTCACCTGGTGCACCTTCCCACAACATCCTGCAGAAATAAAAATCACAGACACAAGAAAACACAGCACAACACACAAAAAAAAGCCACTGGCCGAGAAAACAACCCGAGCCGCCCAAACAGAGCCACAAAAAGGGAGGCGTGTGGCCGCTCCTCTAGGAGCACACGCCGTCCGACGGCGAACGGAGCAAGCCCGAGAAGAGCGCCCTGAGATGCTGAGTCTGTCCCTTTGGCGCGTGGTCACCAACGGCCGGCAGGAACGCCGGGATTTGGCTCGGAAACTCGCCACGGAGAGGGACCAAAAGGGAGAGGAACAAAGGAGGAAAAGATGAAATCTGGCCATGACACAGGGAGGAGAGGGAGGGAGGGGCGGCAGGAAGAGCAGGGGCTCCTCCCGCCGCCAGTAGCAGAGAGGGGGGAGGGGTTTCAGGCGAAATGAATATCAGGCTTCTAGAGAGAGGGCAGACGCTCTCTCTCTAGAAAAGAAAAAGTTCGTTTTTTCAAAAAGGTTATTCTGTCCGATACGTTCTAACGAGTTCAGATACGACAATCTTGACCAAATCTGGAGGAGGAGGAGGAGGAGACGTGGTGCCTTTGCCGTGCCTGTCTTGTAAATATGACATGCTAAAAACAGTTTTCTCTATCTGTCTTTGTAAGGAAACTTGAAAAAATAGATTAATCTTGATGGCCTAACCAAGCATGTCTGCAAACTATTGGTTGTCAAACATAATCAAATAAAAAATTTAATAAAATAATTTTAAAATAATTATTTTCTTCCTTATTTCTATTATAATAAATATAAAAATACAAAATAGATTATCTCAATCTTTTAGTAAACCTAGGCTATCTTGGTTTTCTAACCATTTGTTTGTATGGCTCTGGGAAAAATCTTCCAGATTCTCTTGTACAGCTACATTATCGTTCTATTATATTCGTCACTCTGCTGAATTACAGAGATCGTTTGTCATCATTCAACCCAAACAGCCAAAAAAACAGGAACCAACCCTGAACCCACGTTGATCTTTCCTCCGCAACAAGACATGTAAGGGCCCTGACTTCCGGTCCCGAAGTGACTCGATGATGTTGATGATCGCCTGCCGCATATCACTCAAATAATGCAACTTTAGCACTACCGTTCACTGACACCAAACATGTACTAATGAAAATAAAACTAAGTGCAGGCTGTTGTCATGAAGAAAGTTGGGAGTCTATTACTCTAATTTCTCTGCTTAACCTGTTACTATCTACCGTGATCAGATCATGGTGATCAATCACGTGGTGCGAATTGGCATGTAAATTTTGCTGGTTTCACAATTTTCCACAAAGTGGGTCCAAGCAGGTCTGCGTCATTTTTGGTCCAAGAATGGGTTTCGACAGATCCGCAGTTGGAAATATTGAAGGATGACCATTTCATGGAAAGATGAATCCTCTCTAATGCTTCTGAAAACTACGATGGCTTTTCTCCAATGGCTAAAGGAAAGCTTCCAGCCCCTGTTGCTCTTTGCATCGATTTTCCTTGTTGTGTTGCTGAAGTTTTTCTTCAAGGAGAAGTTCAGTAAAAGAAAATTCAATCTCCCACCATGTCCTCCAAAGCTACCCATCATTGGTAACCTTCATCAGCTTGGCAGTATGCCTCATCTATCTCTCCGTTGCCTGGCTGAAAAGTATGGTCCAATAATTTATTTACAACTCGGTGAGATCCCAACAGTGGTCGTCTCATCGGCTAGAATAGCCAGGGAAGTACTGAGAACCCATGATCTTGCACTATCAAGCCGTCCACAAATCTTTTCGGCCAAACACCTCTTCTATGATTGCACCGATGTTGTCTTCTCCCCCTATGGTGCATATTGGAGGCATATTCGGAAAATATGCATACTCGAGCTACTTAGTGTGAAAAGAGTTCAATCATACAGCTTCGTTAGAGAAGAAGAAGTAGCTCGTTTGGTCCGCCGAGTTGCAGAGTCATATCCCAGCACCACCAATCTAACTAAGATGCTTGGACTATACGCAAATGATGTCCTTTGCCGGGTTGCTTTCGGCAGGGATTTCTCAGGAGGGGGAGAATATGATCGCCATGGGTTCCAAAAGATGCTGGAGGAGTACCAAGTATTGCTTGGAGGGTTTAGCATCGGAGATTTCTTCCCTTCCATGGAATTCATACACAGCTTAACAGGTATGAAATCTAGACTTCAGGACACTTTTCGACGATTTGACCAACTTTTCGACCAGTTGCTGCGTGAACATCTCAAACCCAAGAGAGAAACAGAGGAGCAGAAGGACCTTGTGGATGTGTTACTCGATGTACAGGAGAACAGGTCTGACGAAATGCCTCTCACGAAAGACAATATAAAGGCTATCATCTTGGTCAGTGAAGACTATTCACTCTTGCTTCACTCATAGCTGTATAATTCCCCCCTTAATATTTACTCACTGGTTTTGAGTTATTTTTCAATGCGTTTCTAAAAAAGAATTTAAAACTCACAATTTTCCTATATTAATCCTCGTTCTCCTAGCTTTGGATCTAAAAATTGCACTGAGTTGCGTTACTGCGCTTACTGTTACTGTAGGACATGTTCGCTGCAGGAACTGATACAACGTTCATCACCCTGGACTGGGGAATGACAGAGCTCATCATGAATCCCAGAGTCATGGAAAGAGCACAAGACGAAGTAAGAAAGATCGTAGGAGAAAGAAGAGTTGTTCTAGAGAGCGATTTGCCTCAGCTGCACTACATGAAAGCTATCATTAAAGAGATATTCCGATTGCATCCTCCTGCTCCACTATTAGTCCCAAGAGAATCCATTGAAGATGTAAACATTGATGGGTACAGCATTCCAGCCAAAACACGTTTGTTTGTTAATGCCTGGGCAATAGGGAGAGACCCCGAATCTTGGGAAAATCCAGATGTATTTGAACCAGAAAGATTCATGGATAGCCCTATCGACTTCAAGGGGCAGCATTACGAGCTGATACCTTTTGGTGCTGGTAGAAGAAGCTGTCCAGCAATCACATTTGGAACAGCAAGTGTGGAGCTCGCTCTAGCTCAGCTTCTCCATAGCTTTGACTGGGAGCTTCCCCCTGGTATTACAGCTAAAGATTTGGATATGACTGAGGTTTTCGGAATAACCATGCACAGAATAGCTGAACTGATCCTCATCGCCAAACCACACTTTCCATTAGAGTAGACTACTGATAATCCAACGATTTAGTAATCCACCTAGCTCTGCTTTCATCAGATGCAAAAAGAAGAGACACAAAGACGACAGAAACTTGCTACGACTGTTTCCTGATTCAATAATTCAGAACAAGTTGATCGATATTCGATAATGTTATCCCTTATGTGTAATATGATAGATGTAGCCCTTGAAGTTTTGAATGCTGAAAGGAGATGATAGATGTAACCCTTGAGCTTGCATCATATGCAACTGAAGGAGCAAATTTCAAGACTCTCACACCCTCAGGAAATTAAAAGTTGGCCTTTCATTGTGAACCTTTTTCTGGATTGAGCATACTTAGTGCTTACAGTGAATGAAGGTATATATATATATATATATATATCTATCTTGCTCCTCCAGAGCACGTTTCTGAGGCTGACGCATTACATTCCCTTGAAAAGGGGAGCATTTGATCACATACTGACACCAAATACATCATAGATAACATTGTCCCCCTCGTCACATCCTCCGTTAATGGCAAACAATAATTATATTGGATAAGCTATAGACTTTACTGGACTGACAACGTCCTCTGCAACAGTTAAATAGGTGGAACAAAGGATGAACTATAAGCCTATCAGGCAAATGAACCTACAGGGTCAAGATTACGACGCAGTCAAATCACAAAATTTTAGTAACTCCTTAAAGACGTAAACAAAATTTGAGAAGACTATCACTGCTTGATCAGTTCTGCAACTGCACGTGGTAGAAAAAAGCTCACTAACACTACACAAAAGCATGGAAAAAGGATGGAGAAATTCTTTAAAATGAATGTATGCAATTAGCTTGTCAAAGTACTCCGGTAACAAAAATGGCAAATCTCGTCTTCCCTTCCTATCGCAATCAGGAACTGCAAGATGTTCTCCCAAATGCTTCCATCAAACACATCCAGACCCAAAATCTGAACCTCAGTGAGACCTTATGTCCTGAAGATAATGGCCTACTTGCTGAGCACCAATAAATAAGGCATCAGCAACAAGAAAGATTCCCACCTGTTCCAAACACAATATAAAACATCATATTAGTAGATTCTAAGGTAACAGACTAAAGGCTCAAAACTCTCTTAAAATTTACCAATTTGGAAAACTGAATAATTACCAGACGAGCAGAGAACACAAGTCGGTAACCCCAACCTTCTCTTGAAGCTGCATCTCTTTGTTGATCTGTAAAACTGAAAATAATGATGTCACGGAGAATCTTTCGTGCGTTATAGAAGCTAGTACTCCAAAAAGAAGTCCAGAATTTAATTAGCCGTAAAACTAGGGATGTAGAGGACAGGGAAATCAGGACACTTATTTCCTTAAGATTGTAAGTTACACAAGCCCTCAGCAGGTTTTCAACCAGCAACCACATCCCCAGACACCAGTCTTATGGAGGGAAGAGGTGCCGTTCAGGATAAAGCAAATTGGCAAGAGGAAATGAGGATGCAGAGTCAGCTGGTCATGGACTGTCGCTTCATAATTTGCACAGAAACCCTATCCAGATATATGACACCAACCAGCAACAAGACCAGACCTAGGTTTTCAGGGCTCAGAGCAAAGAGAACCTTTCTTCAGTAAAAATGACAACTCCAATCTTCAGCCATTTTCAGGATAAACCATCCCATGGCCATCTAGAGATCTGCAGTGGATGGTGTCGGTATCATCTTCTGATCTAGTCTGGAAAAAGTGCTTGGTAAGGTCATGAGCTGGGCAACGACCAACACGCATGTAGGCTATATTGTGTACAAATTGCTTGGAATTTTGTGTATTTTGATTTGAAAAAAAGAAAAGAGAAGTCCCACAAAATTTTTCTTGTGATGAAAGATTAAATAGTTACCCAAGAAATTCTGATACTCCACCGATTCCAGCAAATTTCAGAGGTTGAGGACCTTCTCTGACAAGATCCTGCTTAACATAGATGAGACTTAGTATAGGTCTACTTCACAGTAGACCGAAAGAAAAGGAATAACAACGAATAGGAAATACAAAGGCAATAATAAAGGAAAGTCCTGGATCTATCATAAGAAAATACCTCCTCTTCTGCAGCCTCCAACCCTCCTTGCACCAAGAAAAGGTTTCTGTAGCCAGCATTATACAGTACCTCACAAGCAGCTAGGGATCTGGCAGAATAATGCACTTCAGAATGTGAGAAGTGAGATAGGACAACAAGTACCCTTTACTTTCTTACACCAGCAAAATTGAACATTGATTCTTCAGTATATAAAGGTGATTCACATTGCTCAATATCTAGGTTATTCAATGTATGTTAGATAATAACGAAGACTATGTCTGTCTCACACAGGCCTCCAACTGGCACCCTTCTGTTTCTCAACCAAGACTGAATTCCAATTTAGTGGTACAGGTTTGGAGAGAGTCCGAGAACGTAATATTCCAAACTGAAAATCACAAGGGATACCATCTAGATCCTGACCAAGGGACAGAGACTGTCTGGAGAGAGATCACACTGTTTACAGCAGATCCTTGTTTGAGCCTCATATTAGTGCTTCATGCTTGGTCATTGCTCACCTCACCACCAGAAAGTATCACAAAGATCTCTCCTGCCATAGTTTTGTGTTTTTTTTTCACTACTCTCTTTCAATGAAGTATACGCGTTGGCTAAATTGAACTTCATGAATTTTAATGAGAAAATAACTTCCATCACAGTTCCCTTTTTCAGCAAATTGTTTAGGCTATTTGGAAAACCCTTGAATGTCAACTGGTCCCATCGCTTCCACACATTTGTAATTGTAAGTGAAATAATGAGAAAAAAAAAAGAAATTTCCAATACAACAGGGAAAGAAAAAATTAAAAGCTTCTGTAAAGAGTTTGGAGGTCCTAACCAAAATTGAAAACATAAACTGTAAGCATCAAGGGTTCTTGATGTAATGCTTTGCTCACTAAGAGTACGTAATCTCATTAACTGCAAAATGGAAACTTCCAAATGCTTGTGTCACAGAATAATTCCCCCCCCCCCCTCCTTCTCCTCCCACCACCACCGACAAAGGCATAAACAGAGATAAATGGCATACTACCAACCATCTGAAAGTCCAGTCAGTTACACAGAAGCTCACCTCAACCCCTTCTGGCATGCAACAATAAGGGCTGTATCTTTTGGATATTTCTCCTCAACTTTTGATAAGAACTGACTGTTGAAGCAAGAAACACAACAGATAAGGCATTCAGTGTATAGACAAGTAAATCAAAGGACGTGATTTCTGACATACTTATTATACGACAATGTAGGCACGCCGCTCCACCAACCTCCTAAAAAAACATAAGTGAAAATTAACAAAGTAACTAGGATATAGAGATGGAAACTTATCCTAATAGTTTCCAAAGGAACTATGGTTTCCAGATAACACACAATGCAAGTGGTCTCTAAATACGGGATTTACTACCCTCCTGTTCCCGGTGAGACATGATAAAAATCCTGTTCATTGATCATTCATTAGTCAATCCATTTGCTTTTTTAGAAAAAGCAAATGTCATCTATGAAAGAAAAGACACCAAAGGTTGCTTCATACCCATCGTGAAATTTGTGAACTTTCTGGACAGCGTTCCAGCATCAAAATTGGTATCGACATCAAAGATTGGAATCCAGGTTGAGCCTTTAACCCATGCCTTCAAAACGAGGGAGAAGATATGATATCCAAGAATCATGACAACTAATATTACCATGGTGACAAGAAGATCGGTTAAAATTCCCCCAAAAAAATGCATCACGAAAAGAAATTTAGACGACGGATACAATTAACTGACTTCAATAGTCGGAAAGGATGCTCCAACATATGATATTTACCACAATCGTAAGAGACATTCCAATAACCTCACAAACTCTAAATCCACATAACAGGAGTCAAGTAATACAGGACATTTATGTTGCACTGATAAGCAGTGACCCAAACTGAACCAAAGCAACCAAAATGTATCGTTGGAAAACCTGAATTCTAAAAACAAAAATAATATCCAAAGTATAATAGCTTGAAAGGAATGCTGTCCACCTTTTCGCGCTCAGTAGACGGACGAACATCAAGCAGGGTTCTATTAGATAGCTGAACTGCATAACCAGCTTCTCTTGGTGTAAGAACTTTAATTTTTTCTTCCCTGACCTATATAAGAAACAATAAAAACATGATATGAAATTCCTGAGCCTTACAAGTTGCATTCACTTAGGCAGTTTGATAAAAGATATGCTAAATAAATGCAGCTGATGCAACAGATATACAAAATCAAGATATCTATGATTCAGTTAAAAGTTAAGCATCCCTGGGCTAGATTAGGCCCGGGAAAGGCACAAGGGTCATATTCTAGATCAAGTATCTTGCTCTCCTTCCTTGTACAACAGCTATAAAGCCAAATTGCTAAGGAAGCCGCAAAAAAATGATAAGCAAATCTTAGAGGTCATAATGTCAAAAGCACCCATACTATTTACATGCTCATAACAATCAATGCATTTACAAAATATGTCATGTACAAGAACCTTACCATGTACACTATGTTCCATTAGAATCTCCAATCATTTCTGAATATACTACAGGCTGCATGCACATGCATTGATGGGTAGACACAGGAAATGCAATTCCTAAGAATTTCCTAGAGGATTGTTTGGTACTGTGGGGATAGATTATCCTTAATATAAATGTATACCAGCCATTATGATAAACAGGATTGGATTGGAATCGATTGACAAACCGTTGTATGGGTATGTGCTAAATCCCATTTCGGATAAATACTAGACGATACCGAGCACAAGTATGGGGAGCAACAAACATGGTTAGTGCATTCCTAAGTCATTACAAATTGCATTGAGGTAACTGAACAATGCCATGTTAGCCCAATCATGATTAATTAATCTGAGATATCGCCCCAGATGTGCCTAACACACCGAATCATGACAACAACTATATGCTAAAGTCAAATCATTCTGTAGAGCTTGCTTTTTGAAATAAAATAGAAAATACATGACAGACTACGGGTGTTTTATGGAATTAGATTACCTAGATACCCCAGTTCTCCCACTTTCTTTCACTTAATACTTCTTGCCCTCGTTGGAATCTTATAATGTAATACAGACTATAGAACGATCAATCAATTTGGATTTCCATTATAAGCTGGCGCCAGACGTTCAATTTTAGACAGCTCAATCTCTGATCGAACCATGGTTCACTTGCATATTTTCACCAAATACCGAACTTAGTGTTTTCTTAGCACCCCCCGCCAAAAAAAACATGATTTTTCCGTACTAACCCTTCAACTCCTAGCCAAACAAAAGATAAAACTTAAAAGGTTGTTACTGTGAGGTGCAAAATACCAGAGCTTCCCATCTCTTCCGGGCAGCAGCCATATCTTTCATTTGCTTCAATTCATAATCTCCACCGCCGGCTTGCATTCGAGTCGTACTCCAGTGCTGAATAAGAAACACAGATAACCCACATTAGAAGCGAGGAGTTATAAATCAATCACAGAAGTCCCCTTAGTTTTCTGTGAAAACTAAACGAAAAAGAAACTCAATTAAAATTTCCATTTTCATCGCAACTATTTCCTGATACAACAAGCTCTACCCGCCAAATAGATGCTTTCTACTCAAATGACCAAAAAACAACCAGAAGAAAGGCTTGAAATTTAGCTTTATTTTCTTTCTCTTCATCTTCTTAGCAATCAACATTGACAGAACCAAAACATAAATGATGTCCCATTCATAAAAGCTTGAAAAAGTTGGAACATTTACATACCAAAAGCTGGGTCCTGCAAGTGGGTCTGAGTTTCAGGGAAGATAGCTCTAAAGAGATGTAGCGAAAGGGTCTGAGTTGCACCGAAGACAACGCTAAAGAACTGTGATAATGCGTGCTTCTAGATATTTTGAAGACATTTTCTGTTTCGAGAATGGACCGTGGAATGGTAAGAGAGTTGAGAGAGGGAAGTCCAAGAGCTCCCATCGTCGGAACTTTATGGGTGAGATTATGAAACTGGTGGGAATTGCTTATCCGTTAGAAATCCAACTTCCATGAAGAAAGGATATACTTGTCCAGGATACCGTACTGCTCGGGGGCAGGATTACTCCCAAGGAAAGGCATGTCAAAACAAAACGGTGCAATAGTGCAAACCTGTACGTTCGCTATTTTAAAAGTATTCCTATTTGTAAGTCGTAAGTCGTAACTAAAGTTAATATCCAACAAAAAAAGAATTGTAAAGTAAGTTTCCTCCTTCTGTTTCCTTCATTTTCATTTGCAGTCCTTTTCGTTGGCTTCTTTTTCATCTCTCTATTTACTCAATCTCTTTTGAACTGGAAGATTTGGGAGATTTTCTTTGTGGGTTGTCATCACTGATAGGGAGATTGTTCTATTCATACATCAAAAGCTACCAAAGAAGTATGATTTTTTTTTTCTAAAAGTACAAAGCATCAATTTTACTACAAAATTCACTGAATAAATAGTCTCTAGGCCTTTTATACATATTTGACATACTTATTAGATTAAAATAAAATTCATGCTTGATATCATTCAAAATTGACAGTTTCCAAATTATATTCATTAGTAGTTGAAGTGCTTACTTGGAAAGTAAAAATTAAACCACGATATAAAATATTGGGAATTTAGCAGTTTAGTCCTTAGGTTTTACCTACTTTTACATTTTAGTCCTTGAATTTAATTTTTTCAAATTTTAATCCTTGAATTTGTATTTTTTGACGTAATGGTTTTTCCGTCGAGAATCCGTCAATTTTTCTAACGGAAGTCCACTTCAGCTGCTGATGTGGCTGGACTTCAAAACTCACCGTTCTGAAAAGTTGAGAAGATTATCGTAAAACGCAAGTCGTACGTAAAGATAAAAAAGATGAAAAAATGAACGTCGCATGTGGTCAGGAAATAAAGAGAAGAAAAGATCCCTGTAAATTATCCAAAACAGATACACTCATCAAAATTTCTCTCAAAGCCGCAAGCAGACATGGCCGCCGCAGTCAAGAGCAACAACAAAAGGATCTCCATTGCCTTGGAGAGGACGGGGCCAATGGTACTATTTGCTCCACCGAACAAGAAGATAATGCATGCGATTTTGATCCTACCGATTTCTTTTTGCGTTTTTCTTCTAATAAAAGGATATGTTATGCGACTCTGTTGTAGGGTTTTCTTCCATGAAATTCCAACTGATGTTGTGGTTGAAGTTGGTGCAGCCAACTTCTCTCTTCGCAAGTTTGAAGACTGAAAATTTTTCTCTCGGATATACTCGGAGGTCCTCAGATCTTCCGAGAAAGCGGCCAAGTTCTGCTAAGGCGTCAACTTCGAAATCACAGGCAACAACGTAGCGGCTCTTCGTTGTGTCGCTAAGTACCTCCAGATGGTCGAAAAATACTGCGACAATAATCTCGCAGGCCGCACCGAATATTTTCACTCGCAGGTTGCCCTATCCAGCCTTTCCGGGTGCAGAATGATCCACCGCATTAATGAAATAATGTGGCTTCTGGCTCGGCTTGCCTTGGCGGCTCTAACCCCTTAGCCTCGTGATTTTCAGCAAGTTTGGATTCTCGGCCTCTTGACTGTTTCTCATTGCCAGCTTGCATTCTTACCGTCTTCTTCAGCTTCGATTTCGAAGCCTTTCCATTGTCCCAAAAATCTTGGCATATCAAAGCCGAACTTGAGGTTTCTCTTTGACTGCCCAGCTTCCTTTCTCTCAATCAGAAGTCTAAGATTTCTTATCGGGTTTTGAACAGGACGGATCAATCACAATATAATCCGGAGATTTCTCCGGCGAACTTGAACCTTTCTTATCCAGAAAATCTGATTCTTTCTCATGATGTGAATATAATTTGTTTTCAGTCCCCGAAGATGGGGACTTTGTTGGCTGACCTTCGGAGATAGAACTGGCTAGAAGAACGGGCAGCGGTAGCTCCAGGTTAGCTTCTCCGGCCAGCTCCTTTGCTTGCGGCACTTCCTTCTCTGGCCAGTAATGCAACTTCCCTGCCAAATGTGAGGACTGACTTTTAGAGAGTGAACTATCGGTAAAATAAAGCAACGTCTGCGTTAGTTGCCACTTCCGTGGACGCATATGTAGGCGAGATCGTGATGCTTTTTATGACAGTTAAATCTAAGCTATTCAAAACGGCATGTCGTTAGTTGCCACTTCCAAATTTCAGCCAAATTAAACGTCTGCGTTTTTCTTTGTGACTTTTTTTCAAAACGGTGAGTTTTGAAATCTAGCCACATCAGCAGCTGAAGTGGACTTCCGTTAGAAAAATTGACAGATTCTCGACGGAAAGACCATTACGTCAAAAAATACAAATTCAAGGATTAAAATTTGAAAAAAATTAAATTCAAGGACTAAAATGTAAAAGTAGGTAAAACCTAAGGACTAAACTGCTAAATTCCCTAAAATATTTTTCGTACTTCCTGCAAAAGAATATCAGTCCCTTATTTCAATACAACACCATCATTTAAATAAGAATGTTGATAAGTATGACTCATGAGATCTATTTTTCAATTCCGTCACTTACATGCTTAATTTCCTTTGAATTGCCGATTCTCCCTTCCCAAAAGTCCTAAGTGCACCATATTATTTCATTCTTGTAGCAATGGGTGCCACCTCTTCTATGCTTCAAAGTTCAAAGCATTAACATTATGAACACTACCTAGGTTACAATTCCAACAGGTATTTTAGAGGATCTTTGTCCCCATTCACTCAAATATGCCTTTGTTTTTTTCCCTTTTAAGATCTAATAAATAACTATAAAAGAGAATTAAAAATGAAAGAAACTTGAAGGAAACAATGGAAGAACATGCCATCCACAAGAGAAACGATCGATTGCTGTAATCCTAAGCATATATAACACCCCCTTTATCCGAGAATGGCTAAAAGGTCAAACACTAGTTATCATTGTGTATATCTTTAATCACCACCGTACCAAATCATTGGGTATTTTAAAATGAATGCTAAAGACGATGGACGTTACCATCAATAATTAAAGTAGAAAAAGACTTTGGATATATTCGGTTTGAGTAAAAATATAAGATTTTAAAGAAGTTGTGAATATTTATGTTGAGTAGTATTTTATTGGTATTTATGTAAAGTAGAGAAAGAAATGATTTGATGTAATTGTTTAATTAAAAATATTAAAGTTATGTGAAAAAGTATAGAAAGAGAAAATTTATATTGAATAAAAAAGTAAAAAGTTGTTGGATATTGTGTAAAATGTATTGGTGTTTGTGTTTTGATAGTTTTGTGAATTTATTTGAATCCTAAAAAAAATTGTAGAAAACCAACCTAACCCTTCTTTCTTCTATCATCCATCTCTACATTCATGTGAAGCTACTTTCCCCGCCCCACCCCAAGATTCTGACCAGATGAAAAGGACAAGGGAACCTTAAGGTATAAGAATGTGCCGGAGCAAATAATTGAACGCGGTTTGTTTAGCCCTTACATTTAACCCTCTTTCTTGCGACATTCTTTGCATTGAAATAAGACTATTCCAGCGGGTTTCTACCTCCCGACGCCTAGTATGGACACGCGCCGTCCAGCTGGTCTCTACCTCCCAACTCCTTCTAGTTCCATCTCTGTCAGAAAGTCTATTTGTCGAGGGTGTGGGCACACGTGCCCGTCTCTTTTATCTTTTGATCTTGTCACCTTCCCAACTTTTTTTTCTACTGATTGTATCTGCTGCTGTTTATGACTATTTGTATGATTTTATGACCCTCTGTTTATAGGCCCGTATCTCTAAGGGTGGGTTTGTGTGGTAAAATTTTTGGTATTGGGTTTAGTGTTGGTATTGGGTTTAGTGAAAAAGTGAAGAGAGAGGTAATATTTTATAGTTTTTATAATTTTTTATATTTTTTGATGGAAGAGAGAGAGATTATATTGGAGTATTTTATTAGGAGAGAGATAAAATTTTGGGTAAAATTTTAGTAACAAACGCAGCCTAAGAAGGTGTGATCTTTTTATGAAAAAAACACTCCCTGTTTTTTCATTTCAAATTCCACCGGTACTAACAAAAGAAATAGTAGATAAATGTTTGGTCATCTATATTTTTTGTTAAATAGTTAACCAAAGGGAAGGGAGGTACAATTCAGATGGGCAGGCAGACTCGTGAGTCGTGACTATATTTTCTCTTTGTTACAGATGGAAGGTGCTCCTATATAGTCACGCCTTAAATTTCAATTATGTATATTGATGCCCTTTCTGCTCTTTAAGGAAGAGAGTTGAAACATAAACAGGAGAAGCCAAATGGAGAATGGCTGTCACTGACTCGCTGTCTGTAAAAAAACAAAAGAAGCCACCTTTTCTGCAAGGAAACTTCCGGGAACCAGTTGTAACCATTAACTCTATCTCCACTTTGTGTCCCATTTCCTGACCGTTGCCGTTTTACGCCCATGGACTTCTCCGCCCACTGAGACAACCTTCACTATCTCCTCCTCCTGCCTACCCAGAATAAAGAATGCTGCTGTAGTTGACTTCCTCTCAGCAAGGTAAGCTAGCCATTGATATTTACATAAATCTGCTCTGGTTTTGACGTTTGTTTTTTCTGTTTAGTGGTTTCTGAGTTGGAATAGTTATTTAGTTTAAGTGTTTTTGATGAGGTGGTGTTGGATTTGGACAATTGGGGCTAACTATAACTCAAAGGTAGTATTTAAGAGAAAGAAAGCGGATAGCTACACTGGCTTTGATTTTCTTGCTATTTCTTTGGCTACAGAAGGTTATGGAGCTATATATGATTTTTAAGTCAAAGTTTTTGCTTTTGAGATTGAGCTCTGCGGATTCTGTCTGTTTTCAGATCATAAATGATGGGTTGAGACTTGGAACTAATTACTAAGCCGACATATCGCTCTATTGCAGGATTAACATCTTGGGAGTACATTTCTTGCTTTATGGAAGTCAAATGCTTTAATTTTCTGTTTTCAGCGTACAGAAAGTAGTTTGTGATATTATGCCCTTTTGAGGTCATATTTATTGCCTATCTAAAACTTGTGAATTTTTTTGATGAAATGGCAATGTGACCAGTCTGACATTGCCCGTTTCGTACTCAGAACCTTAGTAGTTAACGCCATGTTTCAATCAAATAATTACATCCCCGTTAATTTCATATAGCACTTCCGAAGTAAATTGTATAACCTGCCTTGATTCTTGATAGAAATTAGAAAGGGAATTGAAATTATATTGAAGCTCAATTGTTTCCAACCAACCGTGACTTTTTAGCTAGTCATCTGTTGCAAAAGAAAGAGGCGTTGAAGGTGTGGATTCCATCATTTTTTATTTTTCTGTGATTAGGCACTCAAGGTGTTGATTTGCTCAAAGTGGGTGTTGAGTTTGCTTCAAATACTCATATTTAACCTGGTAAATTGTATTCTGTTGTCTATGTTGCAAAAGCTTTTGTAGAAGACTGAGTTGATGGGTGGAAGTACTTCTAAGCATGCTAGACAGGCTTCGTCTAGGGGATCTGATCCATACTCCTGGAGTCATCAGAGTTATCCGCACTCATCATATCAACAACCAAACCAAGGTTATGAGTCACAACAGTATTTTTCACCTCCACTTCAAACACACGGTGGTGGTAGTCAGGCCCCTGAGTCAAGAAGGAAGTTAGAGAGGAAGTATTCGAAGATAGAAGATAATTATAATAGCCTGGAGCAGGTAAAATAGTAGTTTTTGTTTCCAATGAAGGAATTGTTATAATTGGAAAATGGTGAGATTTTTCAAGTCTCAGCTGAAGTCGTAGCTTGCTTTCACTCAGAGTGATTCAAGGGTTTGCTGTATTCTGAAAAAAAAACTGATACTGACGTTTTGAAGCTGTTGTGCCTTTACCAAATATTTTTATTTCTTCTTTATAATTAAATGACAGTTGTTTATATAACCAAAAAAAAAAACAAAGAAGTTCCAGATGTACAATAATATTCTACTGTAATAACATTTGAGATGCTTAATGTTCTTCTAATGCGAGTTTCACTTTTATGGCATACATTACTGTGCCGGGAGTGCGGTGAGTGTGAATGATTAATCTTACATAACTGAAGTTGTTATCTTACAATTCATGATATGATCAAGACTTAATCTGAAATGTACCTCATATTCATCTACGACTTTTATGCCTCTTGCTTTCGGCAGCAGTTAGCTGCCATCAATTGGTGGACATCAGAGCTTGGTTCAGTGCCTTGATGAGGCATTTGACTCCGCATCCTGTAGTTTTACGAGTGCTTGCTTTCTAGTAGTGATCCTGTGTTGGAGCCGCGGTGGTGTTAGATATTTTGTGGGGACGGTCCACCATGTGGCAGGAACGTGGGCTTGTACATAATGCTCATTCCTGTTTCCTAGGCTCTAAACCCACAGACATGTATCTATATGCGTTAAAGAATTTTTAGTTTATTGAGAGGAAGAAAATGTGAATTTTATATATAATTGTACGTACTGATTTCTCTGTATGGATGTTACTACTTCACTGATATTATAACATTACAAAATACTCTTCTTGCCTCAGGTTACTGAAGCACTGGCACGTGCTGGCCTGGAGTCTTCCAATCTTATTGTTGGCATTGACTTTACAAAGAGCAATGAGTGGACTGGTTCGACCTCTTATTTGTGCATATAATTCTTTTGAGCTTTACTGAAATATGCTAAACTTACTTTGCTGACTGCTGTTAGGCGCAAGGTCCTTCAACCGGAGAAGTTTGCATCACATTGGAGATGAACAAAATCCCTATGAACATGCAATATCTATTATTGGAAAAACATTGTCTTCCTTTGATGAGGATAACTTGATTCCCTGTTTTGGATTTGGAGACGGTATTTCTTCTATAGAGGTGTTACATTGACAGTTTCTCTCTTCCTGAATTCTTCCTCAATATAACTAAGTTTGTATGTAATTTACATATTTGTAGCATCGACTCATGATCAAGAAGTTTTCAGTTTCTATTCTGATGAGAGATTTTGTGAGGGATTTGAAGAAGTATTAAGAAGATACAGGGAATTGGTTCCTCATCTACGGCTCGCTGGTTTGAATCTGACTCGTTCTTTTCATGTTCTTCTTCTTCTTCTTCTTAGCCTTGGTTTATGCAACTTTCTTCTTCCTTTCCTGTGACAGGGCCAACATCTTTTGCCCCCATCATTGAAATGGCCATCACTATTGTTGAGAAAAGTGGTGGCCAATATCATGTGCTGCTGATAATAGCTGATGGGCAGGTAATTTGTCAATGGTCTGTACTCTGTACATGTTGAAGAACTTTTGACCTAGCTGTACACGCCTACGGACAGTATCAATCTAAGATTTCTAGGTTTTGGTCTTCAATGATGAAAGTTGCTAGATTTCAAGAAATTAAAAAAAGTTATCTTTTAAGTCAGATCTCTTTAGGTACTTATCGAGGTCTTACAAAAGATCTCCATATCCAAAAAATGGCATTATTAATGCAGCCATGAATTGAACTTGCATAAGTTATTGACCTGCTTGCCTAGTAAAGATATATGCAAAATTATAAGCAAAGACACTTTTGTAATTCATGGCCTGGTTAATACCAAGAGCCAATGGAAATACTTACTACAATAAGTATGAATGGCAGAATATAGAGTTATTTGCGTCACCAGATAATCACATGGATTTATCAGCCATTCCTATGTGCTATAACTACCGTATGGTTCTTGTGGCTTGTCAAATTTCACAATGAGGAAGTGATTTGCAGTTGGAGCAGAATTGTAGAATGAAGCAACATGCCATTGAATTTGGTAACTTAATTTTAGAGGAAGCTAGAGCTAACAAGTGCTGGCAGAAGATCTAGTTATTAATATTGTATTACTTACAGCAGCAAAAGCCCAAGTTTTTCATTGGATAGTTCAATTGTAGTCAGACATTTTACAGCAGCTAGCTTTTCTGTAGTCACTTCTGATGGTTCATTCAAATCCTTGAAACCTTGGGTTGTCACAGGTTACGAGAAGTGTTGATACGGAGCATGGCCAGCTAAGCCCACAGGAAAAGAAAACTGTTGATGCAATTGTGAAAGCAAGGTATTGCTTGGCTGCCATGTTTGTTGACATATATTCTGTGCCCAAGACACCTTTTAATATGCTTTGCAATTTGCAGTGAGTATCCATTGTCAATTGTATTAGTTGGGGTTGGAGATGGGCCATGGGACATGATGAAAAGATTTGATGATAATATACCTTCTCGTGCCTTTGATAATTTCCAGGTAAGTGTTTCAAGGTCTCTGAACATGTTGACTTATTCTTCGATATTTGATTGAGAAATAGTGCATGATAAAAAAATCGATGATAATATACCTGCTCGTAGCTTTTATAACTTCCAGGTAAGGTAACCAGGTAAGGTACTTGGATAATATGTTGACTTTTTCTTAGATGTTTGATTCAGAAATAGTGCATTCTTTTGGCTTTTGTAGTTTGTGAATTTTACAGAAATAATGTCAAAGAGTATGGACCGGTCTAGAAAGGAAGCTGAATTTTCTCTTGCAGCCTTGATGGAAATACTATCCCAGTATAAAGCAACACTGGAGCTTGGTTTATTGGGGTAACAATACGTAACTTCTTTCTTCTATGGTCTTGATGGTTCTTCTCCTGCAGCCACTACCACAATTCATTTTCAATTTAGTTATTTACTTTTTTCTATACTTTCCAATTAGGGTTAGTAGGGGAAATGATATAGACCGGGTTTCTCTCCCCCCACCTATGTATGGTGCAGCTTCTTTCAGCACTAGAAAACCTTCACAGAAAAGCAGTTTTCATCCAAGTGCACCCACTTCTGGTGGACATTATACTGCTGGTGGCTCAGCTCCTCCTCCAAGTGATAATCATGTAATGCCACTTCCTACTTCGGGAGTTCACCATCTTCCTTTGCTAGTCATGTTATAAGGCTGAACCACATGATAGAAGTCTTAAAATAGTGATGGTAATCTCAAGATTATACGTCTTTATTCCAAGTCGATTTCAGTAATTTTCTCGCATTTGTCTTTTGTTATCCTCTCAGGTTTGTCCCATTTGCCTTACCAATCCAAAGAACATGGCCTTTGGTTGTGGACATCAGGTAATACAGCAGGGCATTTTTTTTTTGAATCTTTCTTGGAGCTTTGATAAAAGAATCCATTATGTGACTGAGATTCCATTGATTCACAGACATGTTGCGACTGTGGAGAAGATCTTCCCTCATGCCCCATGTGCCGGAGCACCATCCAGACCAGAATAAAGCTCTATTAATGGATACCGCCTTAAGCTTCAGCTCCCGGACTCTGCTAGTCCGTTTCCCAGTTGGAGAACTTCGGTGTTGGATTTAACTGGAGACATTATCTGATGTCTTAAAATTCAGAAGGAAGAGGTTACTGAGCAGATGTTTTTTTTTTCTTAGCTACTCAGCAGATGTTGTTCCTTGTATATATTCCTTCTTTTTTCATTTGATTCCTATGTGTGTTCTTTCAAACCCGTCCCATTGCACTTGGACCAAGCTAATTGATCAAAGTTACCATTCTCGAGAGTTCTACCATGGTTCTTCAAGTTCAATATTCTTGTTGTGATCTCTTGTATCCCCCCCCCCCCAACTTTGTTCCCTGTTTACTTAAACTGTATGATTTTGTGCTTGCGACGTATGTATAGAGATATAAAGTTGTTTTCATTCAACCTCACCAAGGGTTTGCATTTAGAAGCTTGTTAAGAGCTGTGTAGCCCAATTCTACATTGTTAAATATTCGAGCAATTATATTTTCTATTCGAACCCAAATGGTGCCGCTATCACTTCTACGGGTTGCCAAATTTCTTTGAAATTACCCGTGCGTAGTCGCCTCTTCCAACCAGCCCCGCTTTATATCAATCTCTACAGTAGACAGAAATTGTTGTTTATTTTTTTTCTAAGCAAATTTCATTAAAACTAAGAAGAGTCTGATACATCAAGGAGGCTCTAAAGAGACATCCACAGTAGCAACATTCAAATAAATTGTTGTTTATTGCTTCATGGACATGATGTTCCCAGCGAGAATTTTCTTCCAGCAGCTAAGACGTTATTCCAACTTCTTGCAAGGGATTGCCGACCCTGGTTTATAGCCTGAGCTTTGGTGGCACCGAGTTGCTTTGTCTGTCAACCCTTGTCAGAGCTGAAGCAACGCTTACGCTCCAGGTCGTTCAAAGTTTGGTAAAGCGGTTCCATCAGCCAAAGACTCGCTTGCGAAAATTCAGGGAGTTATTTAGATTAGCATGCGCATAGCATGAGTGCCGAAGTAAGTGGGATTTGGCAAAAGGCCACTATTTCTAAAATAATCTCCACTTTGTGTCACGGCAAGATTGATTTCCGTAGGAAACCTACTAAACTTTAGCATGAACATACTGAGATGAGCAGACTTCTGTCTCTCCAAATGCATGACTGCCTGGTAGATTGAAATCACCCAAACTAACACCATTTCTTGAATGCTTGCGATTTAAGCGGGCTTGGACCAAAACACAGTGCCATATATAAAAAGCTCTTCTCCACAACCCTCAGACGTACAGCCCCTCACAGTCCCTTGGTCATCATCACATGGCTGACCAGAAGCATCATTCTGTTGCTTTCAAGTCTTTGATTATTGCAACGTTTTTGTTATTCCATTTGGTTGGGTTTAGTGGTGCGGTGCCTAGAGGTTCCGCAGGAGGGAAACGTAGCCAAGGGCAATGGCAGCTCCTTCTACACAACAGCGGCGTTGTGGCTATGCACATGGCATTGACCCACGACAACACTGTCTTAATGTTTGATCAAACAGGATCGGGCCGGTCTGGCTACCGACTTAGGGAGCGTCGTAATGGAAGAAGGTGCACTGGCTCTAGAGATGATTTAGAAGACTCGTCGTGCTATGCTCACTCTGTTGAGTACGATATTTCTAGGAACAAAATTAGGCCTCTCAGGCTTTTCACTGATCCCTGGTGCTCCTCAGGTTCTTTCATGAGCAATGGAACGCTTCTACAAATTGGTGGATACGACACTGGTTCTCGAAGTATTCGATACTTCAGGCCATGTGGAGATCACCTATGTGATTGGAGGCAATCAAGGAGATCATTATCCAGTGATCGCTGGTATGCAACCAATAATATACTCCCAGGGCATGACAGGGTAATTGTTGTGGGTGGAAGAGGGGTCTTTAACTATGAATTTGTACCAAAAAGGACCCCTCGAGAAGGGTCTTTTGATCTTCCATTCTTGCGCAGAACTTATGACCGGAGTGAAGGAGGAAACAACCTCTACCCATTCCTGCACCTTTCTTCTGATGGCAATTTGTTCATTTTTGCCAACCAGGATTCAATCCTTTTCAATTTTAGACAGCATAGGGTAGTCAAGACCTTCCCTCGAATTCCCGGGGCTGGCTCAAGGAACTACCCGAGCTCTGGCTCTTCAGTAATTCTTCCGTTAAATCACAGCGATAGGTTCCAGAAGGTGGAAGTCATGGTCTGCGGTGGTGCAGCTTCAGGAGCTTATCGCGCTGCTGAGGAAGGAAGATACTTGAAGGGCTTGAACTCTTGTGGAAGAATGGTGATCACAGGGAACAGACACAAGTGGAATATGGAAAACATGCCTGGACCTCGTCTCCTAAACGACATGTTGATCCTCCCCACCGGCCATGTCCTGATCATCAACGGTGCAAAACGTGGCTGCGCTGGATGGGACAACGCAAGGAATGCTTCCTTCCAACCTTACCTCTATAGACCAAACTCCAGAGTGGGCAGAAGGTTCTCAGTCCTAAAATCGACAAGAATAGCCAGAATGTATCACTCCACAGCAATTATTTTACCTGATGGGAGGGTCTTAGTTGCTGGTAGCAACCCCAACAGTAGGTATACTTTCAGAAACGTGGCCTACCCAACAGAACTCAGGTTACAAGCATTTCTTCCACCTTACTTGGACCGGCAATACCACCATTACAAGCCAATCAATGTGACCGTACATTACGATCACGATCACGGCGAGAATGGAGTCAGACATGGTGGAGAGTTTACAGTTAGCTTTTGGCTAGGAAGGAGGCCGAGTGATGTAGTGGAGTTTAATGTTTATTCTCCACCATTCACAACACACTCAGTATCTATGAACCAAAGGATGCTGAAGCTGAGGGGCAAGAGCATTATGAGGGCAGAGGATGGAAGGGTGAGTGCAGTTGTGGAGGCCCCTCCATCTCCTATTGTTGCACCCCCTGGTTATTACATGCTCACAGTAGTGAATGGAGAGATTCCCAGCATGTCTCAATGGGTGAGGTTCATACATGCAGCTTGATTGTCCCTCCCTCTCATGAGAGAATCCTAAGCGAGGGAATGAAGCATGCACCACTTTAATATGCAGAAATATAAATTTAGGAACGCCATAAATTACGTCTGACACAGTAAAGTGCCACTTTAACATTTACTTGTAGCTACACACCATGAAAGAAAATTTTGAGTATTTATCTAAATCAACTTTTATTCGTGTGCATATATCTTTTTTTTTTGCCCCTCCCTTTCTGAGCAAAGGTGGGATAAAAGAGGAATCAAAGTGGGTCTGCCCCACCGCGGAAGTTGTGGCTGAATTGGTCTTAGCGTTCGCTCGGACTAGGTTAGGGAGCTGGAGGTCCTTAGATTGAACCCCCCTCAACCAAGATTCATTGCACTTTCGTGGAGTTAGAGCGGTCTAAACCCCCGGCTTAATAGTTATGGTTAAATTCGGACATTCTGCAATGGGTGGAGAGCTCCTATAGTCACGCTTGGTCTTCCTCTTCCACCCTTCGCTTAGGAAAAAAAAAAGTGGGTCTGTCCATTCATACAATTATTAACCCAAATTCCAGACCCCAGAAAATGGTCCAAACCGTAGGCCTGGATTGAGAATTAAAAGCCCAGGGTAGGCTGGGTCCACTAGTGATGGTCCTTTGGCACCCAACTGAGAGTGATCCAAAGCTTTACGCTCCACACGCAAGAAAGGAGACGAAGATAAAAAGTACGCAAATGTGGGGTCATGGGCTACAATTAATTACAACGCCAACAGAAGTAAAGGATTGGAAATTAGAGTAAAGAATTGACCCGGTGCAATTGCTTCCCGTCCGATAGGCCGAGAGAGGGCTAGGAAAATGACGGCTCTTGAAGCAGTCCACAAGTTGGTTGCTTGGAGAGATATCTGTAGCAGCAATAATAGAACTTAAAGTGGAAGATCACACTGAGATTTGTTAGAGAAAATAATTTAAATAATAAAATCTTCATCTTCCAATCAGCTTAAGCTTTTGGGATGAGTGATAGATTCATATGGTATCAAAGTCAAGGTCCCGAGTTCGAGATCTGACTCTGCATTCTATCCCAATTTCAATTAAATATTGCACGTGTTGGGTCTCCCAATTAAAGGAGAGTCCGGCCCACACGTGAGGGGAAGTGTTAGAGAAAATAATTCAAATAATAAAATCTTCCTCTTCCTATCAGCTTAAGCTTTTAGGATGAGTGGTAGATTCACAAGATTGATCTGACCGAAACCCATCAATGAGGAACTCCACTCTTTATGCTTGGCATGGTTAGTGGGTCTTAAATATTGTTTGCCTCCCTGAGCAGCAAATCAAGGGCTATCATATCCTCTCCCTCTACTCTTTCATCTCTGCTACCTCATAATTGATCTACTTTTCTTTTGCCAGTGGAGATTACTGCATGCAGGTTCTGCAATGTATTATTTCAACAAGTTGTTTAGAATACGTGCTACGCATACCCTCAACAAATTAAGATACCTCTTCGAAATGCTCTTTGGTGGTTGGTGATCGTGATGATGCAACAATGTTTATCAAGTCATAAACCAGCCTACCAAGAAGTTCCAGCCGCCATGGTTTCATTAATTGCATTCAACTAATTTCTCCACCTTTTTTCCCTTCTAAGAGAATTGCGAAGACCAGAAAACAGAAACCTTAAAGATTCGTGAAGATTCAGAAAAACAACCCCCGCCACTTTTCCCCCCAGAAACTCCTCTGGCCGGGCTGTCTTCAGAGATATATATTAATATACATAGTTCGCATCTTCATTTCTGCCTAGCGCCAGATGGCTTCGACCAAGTATTCCAGCTACTACAGACTGAGAAATGAAGGTGGTCTGTACGATGAAGAAACAGAAGAGCAGAGAGCATGCAGGAAGAAGACGAGGGGCTGGTCCAATATTATAAGAAGGTTCGTAGGAAGGAGGAGACCAAAGGTTAGAATTCGGAGCTTGAGGAGGTTCCTGATCAGAAAGAGGAAGAGGCTTTCATCTAGGTTTAAAGCCTCGTGGATCAGTTTCGCTTTGAAAAGATTAAAGAATGGGCAGGCTTACATGGGCGATTTATTTGCTGGAAATTATCTGCTCATGCAGCTCTAAAGTCTCTCTGCTCCTTTCAAATGGCGCGAAGGAACTTCTACGAGTGGTCATGGACAGTAATGGCCTTGCATCATAAAATTCCCTGTTGTCATGAAGAAACCCCTCTATTTATCAGATTTGCCACTGTCTGTATCAATGTTGCATCATGATTGATGTCTCTCTATATTAAGTAACTTAGATGACCAATAGAAATCACTTTCTATATCAAGTAATAATTAAAATGACTTGAGTTAATTGGATTTTTCATTTTTTTTAATGAAATATGGGATGGAAAATATTTATTTATAGATATATATTAGCAAATATTCCTTCTGCTTTTTTTGGTAGGAAGAAATTAATCACATATAGATTGTATATTATGTATAGTTAAAGGTGAAGTACTTGAAGAAATTGTGGTTATTATTATGTGGGCCGCGAAAAGACCAAGTTTAATTGACTTGGGTGACAGTTATTCCCCTCCTAATTGAAATTAATAACGTGATTTATTAATTATGTCGGAGGTAGCATTTAATAACCTATGTCGTTGGAGGTGGAAATGACGATCACAGCCTCGCCGAGGATTAAGGATCGAAGTCTCATGGTGAGGGGCAATGTAATGTTGACCGAGGTGCCGGAAAACATTGTGGTTTCTCCGGTTGGCTCCGGGCCAGCTTTCATGGGTGCAACTTCAATTTCTCCAAGCTCACGCCTTGTTTTCACTCTCGGTGTTCTTGAGTGAGCCTCTGAGCCCTCTGCCTCTGCAATTATCTTGAATATCTCTGTTTTCTTAAATCATGTCTCTTTTCCTTTTGTTATTACCTCTGTTTCTTTTTGTTGGTGGGTATAGTGGTTTTACGGAGCATGTAGTGGTTTTGCTAGTTTTCTTTTACAGCTTGGCGTTTGTTAGGCCTTAAAAAAAGTGTTAATATGAGTGCTAAAGGCTCACATAAACCGACAATAACACTAGTACATGCCAACAACTTTTAAGTTCCTGAGAAATTCGAACCACTCGTCTATCCAATAAGAGGCAAAATCTATGTTGCTGAGAAATGTATTCTGTTTCATTAAGTTCCGGATGAATAATGTACGTACTACGTAGCCAGCTCTTTTTCTTGTTTCTTGTGGTACGAAACGAAAATTTTGTGGTCCTTACAGGAGAGGATACAAGTTCTTGTCCCTCTTTAGAGTGAAAATCTGGTGATGATACCACGTGTTGGCTAATCGGGTTGTGAAATTCCCATTGAAACGCAAATGCTTCTCTTGGAAGCAAGACAAGAGTTTGCTCTGCTTGATGAGACTTCTTCTGAGCGAAACACTGAAAACACCTTCTACATTCTCTTCCTGCCCGTGTTGGAAGGACAATTTAGGACAAGTTTGCAGGGGAGCCCAGCAAATGAGCTTCAACTTTGCGTTGAAAGTGGTCAGCTGGCTCATCTAGTGTCTCTTTTAGTTTCATATGCTAAAGTATTCTCGTTTGGCTCTGATTTTCTATTGCTGTTCGTCAATCTTCAGGAGATGTCAATGTTCAAACCTCCCAATCACTGGAAGCAGTATTCATAAATTCTGGGGATTACCCGTTTGAGCTCATTAAGGAGCCTATCAAGTATGTACGCTAAGTGTTTCTCTATGTTGTTTGTCATTTTAAAGTAGCCATTTTTGCATATCTTACGCTTCCACGTGTATTACTCCGTAGGATACTAGAGAAGCACAAAAATACTTTCAGCCACATCAAAAACAAAAAGGTAACACAGATTCGTGTATTTAACCAGTTTGACCATGTCTTCATTCCTTCCAATTGATGGATGTACTTACTGTGTTGATCTAAAGATACCAGCCCATTTAGACTGGTTTGGATGGTGCACATGGGATGCTTTCTACACTGAAGTCAATCCACAAGGGATCAAAGAGGGTCTTCAGAGGTACAATAAAAGAGACATAGACGCTTCATTCAATTTCTTGACTAAAAGTTGCACCAATATGAAACTGCTTCTATTAGTTGAATAACTGTTCTCTTGGGTTTTGTTGTGCTGCAGTTTCTTGGAAGGAGGCTGTTCACCCAAGTTTCTGATCGTTGATGATGGATGGCAAGAAACAGTAAATGAATTCCGCAAAGAAGGTGAACCACTTATTGAAGGGACACAGTAAGTATGCCTTTCTTATTTTATAACAAGTTATCCCCTCTATAAACTAGAAGCAATCACTATCAATTTGTTAATTATTCCAGCTTGTTTATTTGGTGACCAAATAGGTTTGCCACCAGATTGGTAGACATTAAAGAAAACAGTAAGTTCAAGAGTTCGGGTTCTGATAACAAATGCATCAATCTCCATGATTTTATTGATGACATCAAAGACCAATATGGGTTGAAGTAAGTTTTCCCCATCTGCATAAGAAGTTTTAGTTCTTTCTTTTTGTAATTAGGTTTCGGTCTGGAATTCTGTTTATTTCTGTGGAAAAATTCATTATAAATTTCGGTGATTTTGACCCTGGAGATGCGGATTCCGTGCAGATTTGTTTACGTTTGGCATGCTTTAGCTGGTTATTGGGGTGGGCTACTTCCATCATCAGAAATGTAAGAGGGAGAATTGACAATTATCTAAATCATTTTTCTTTTTACCATCTTTCTCTTGTCAATTCTCTAATCAAATCATCTTTCGTTTTACCATCTTTCTCTTTATTCTTTTATAGATGTGCGCACTAAAATTTATTGTACTTCACAAACGATCAAACCGAATTGTGCAGCATGCTGTCAATGTCATTAATCAACTACAGCTATTCTCAATCGAATCCTATAACAGCAAACGATTAGGGGAAAACAATCCTATAACAGCAAACAGTTGATTTGAAAGGACATTTTTTTATTTGCGATATATTTGTGTAATCATGTTGTCGTCTTAACTAGACAACTTCGTCTAGTCTATTATCTCCAGCCCATTTGGCCCGTATACCATCTGAAAACACATTTGTAGCGCACAGCTACCCAAACTTCGTTTTCTCTGTTTTCCAATAAACCCCCCTCGTCTTCTCCACCCCTTATCCTCACCCTTCCTCCAAAACCCTTCTCTCTCTCTCTCTAGAAATGGCTTCTCCGGCCACACTAGTCTTCAAGGCCTTTTCAGTGGCAGATTCTTCATGCTTAGTCACTCTGCCTTCACTCTTCACCACCACCACGAAAAATTCATATCGAATTATTTCTGTCCCATCCAAAGCCATCAAGCTCCACCTCGCATGCTCTTACTCTTCAGTCGTTTCTCCACCTTTCTCTGTCAGAAACAAGACCCACTCTTCCTCCATAGCCACCTTTGTGGCCCAGACCTCAGACTGGGCTCAACAAGAAGAAGACAACAACACCATCACCATTGACCAGCACGAGCAAGAAGGAGAACCCAGTTGGGGAAACGAAGGGGTGGATGAGACTGAGGCCCTTGTTTCGGATTGGGTAGCCGAGGGCGAGGATTCTATCATTGACGGGGCCGAAGGAGAGGTTGAGAGTGGTGAAGATGGGGTTTTTAACGAGAGAGAAGACGTGGAAGAGCAGTTTGTTGAACCCCCTGAAGATGCTAAGCTTTTTGTTGGGAATTTGCCTTATGACGTTGACAGTGAGAAGTTGGCTATGCTTTTCGAGCAGATCGGAACGGTGGAGATTGCTGAGGTGAAGTTCGTGGCTTTTGATTTTGTCAAAGTTTGTGCTTTTGGGTTTATATGTTGTTGGGATTATGGGGAAGTTATGATATGTGGGCGTACTTTTGGTTTTGCTTATGTGCTTGTAGGTTATTTACAACAGGGAGACTGATCAGAGTCGGGGGTTCGGCTTCGTGACAATGAGTACTGTTGAGGAAGCTGAGAAGGCTGTCGAGACGCTTAACCGCTACGTAAACTGTTTTTATTGCTCTTCCTCTTTTTTGCTATTATTTATAGTCATTTCTTCTGCAGGGATCGCTTAGTAGTTTATTACCGTTTTAATCTTTTCGTAGCACGTGAATGTACATGAAGCAATGTGATTGAGTAGGTATTGATAAGTCGCTAGTTGAAACCAATTCGTGTAGTTGAGCTTCTCTTTCATGGGTCCCTTTGTAGTGTTAGGCCATGGGTGGGCATTGGTAAAACCTGTCAAATTACTAGTATACAGATTTGATTACTTGCCATGGACTTGTTCAAACCTAAAATGATATACTTTAAGGTTAGTAGGCACAGTTTTGGCTTCGAGAATATGCAGACAACCAAATAGAGGTGGTATCACTATAATGATGTATGTAAAACAGAGGTTGATCGATTTCCTTGCAGTGCAGAATACTCATCAGTAGGGTTCTAACAGATAGGCAAATAGTATTCCAGGAAGCAATTTTTTTCTTCAATACCTCGTATGTGGCTCTTTGCTCCAGAAAATTGTTTAAAATAAACGAGTTGTTGCCCAATGGGTTCGAACTTAGAAGTACATCGTACTGCTCAAAATGAGTTCCATTTATGTTGTACTCTCTTGTTGTGGTGGACTGGTTATATTTTATGTGAGCATCTCATGGGAAAATTTGTTTCTGTTTTTAGTTGGTGTTGTGTGCTTAGTTTTCAGCTCGCTGGCTAGCATTAGTTCGACTTTAACTCGCACGTGTACAGATCATGTGTTGACCTCCCAAATTTCTTCTCTTTGTTGTTCCTAGTGCTTTTCTCATTCATTCATGTCAGAAAAATGAATAGTGCCCCACGTTTCCTTTTGAATTGCTCTAAAGAAGTTGTTTCTAACACCAGTTTATGCTTGCTTCCTAATATATCCATCTTTCTTTTGCTTTCATTTAAAATTTAATCATTGTGTACAAACTCTCCTACGAAATGCAGAAGTGCAAGTCCTGAATCAACTGAGGAAATTCAGAACTAATCGGCATATCATTTACCAGAATCTCCTTTCCTTTTTTTCATTCAAATTACAGAGATTTTTGTTTTTTGGGCGAAAAATTACAGAGATATGGGACCCTGCTAATGCATCCCCGGATATTTGGAACCTACATCCCTCTGAAACAGAATTCATTTAACCCCGTTTAGAAGGGGGAGACAATCTTTTCATCTTGTAGGAAAGTGATACGGACCATTGAAGCAAACAAAACGTCAAGCCCCAGCAGCCACTGCAATTTTTGTTCCGAGTCGTGGACAGGAAAATTGTGCAGCTGTTGGCTTGGCTTGTGCTTATTCTCTAGATTGTACTTCCCTTTCTTGATTACGTTCTTGCACATTTTAGTGACTCTTTTTTTCCTTCCAACTGTACATAATGTACACAAAAAAGGCTTTTTTTGTGTGCATCTACACTGGAGCTTCTCTGAATGATTTGCACCTATCTAAGCATGTTGGATTCTACGATTTTTTCACTGTGCTTCCATATATACGCACAAAGACGCATGCTTTTTCCAGTTAACCTTAATGTTTATGTTCAATTGTCTCAGACTGTCTTTTTCTTTTCTTCTTTGAATAGGATTTAGATGGAAGACAGTTGACTGTTAACAAGGCTTCTCCAAGAGGAACTCGGCCAGAACGCACTCCTCGCACATCTGAATCCACCTTCAGAATTTATGTTGGCAACCTGCCATGGGATGTGGACAACGCTCGGCTGGAGCAGGTTTTTAGTGAACATGGTAAGGTGGTAGAAGCAAGGGTAGTTTTCGACAGAGAGACAGGACGTTCACGTGGTTTTGGCTTTGTGAGAATGTCCAGTGAAACTGAAATGAATGATGCCATTGCTGCCCTTGATGGACAGGTATATGCCTTTTTCCTTTTTTTGATAAAGTAAGGTTTCTATTGTCTAAATATGGCTTCAAATCGAACTCGTCAAGTTACTTGATGCCTTGAGCCTCATCTGGTCTAGCCTTGTAGAATTTGGTTAGTAAAAGGCCAAAAGTAGATAGTTCACATGGATCAAATTGCTAGGACTAGCTATATACTGTGACAAATCTCTGAAATGTTTGTTCCGGATCTCCTGGTGCTTGCAGAGTATGGATGGGAGGGCAATAAGAGTAAATGTTGCTGAAGAAAGACCAAGGCGAGCCTTCTGACTTGAGCTTATATGAATCCGAAGGTCTGCTGGTGCTAGTGTCTTTTTCCATAGTGAGATTTTTCTTTCAGCCAAGTTTATTGCGAATTTAATGTTCTGATTTTATATTTTTTTTGTTTAAGCTTAAATGATGTAAGAATTACTATTGCCTTTAAAAAAATTTGTCTCATGGTCGTCGTTACTGCTATTTCCTATGGAAAAAAAGCGCTATTGATGCGAGTTCCCAGATTGTATTGGATGCAAGTAAGCATGGGATTATGGCTGCAATGATTCACCTAGAAAACTATTACACCAAAGCTGTAACTTCAGTGGTCTTTAGCAACATTAAGGCCCCATATATTTGATTCAGGAATTATGCAAGAAGATAGACATGGATATTGGCTGTTAAGTTATTGATGACCATAAAAAAGATATGGAAATTTGCTGGTAGTTACATCAAGATATCATGCCCGTGGGCCCTTGAGATCCGGAATTTTCTCCATGGCATTACAGGCAAGAATCGTTCCTTGACAAACTTCCTGATGCAATGATATTTAGGTAAACCCTCTGAATAGCATCTCAAAGGAATCGGAGAACCTCTAATCCCAGCAGCATTGCAACTAGTGCCGGCATAACGCGAGACCTACTTTGAACCATCTTACTACTAAAAGAAGTCATCACTCGAGTTCAAACTGTCAACACCTCTCTACCAAAACAAAGTAGCAAGCACCTTTTGAGAAGCACTCTCAAATCTCTTCCACGGTGGCATAAGAAAAAATAAACGAGCTGTAACTTCAAAGCTCTTACGCTGTGCTCAAGATAGAACTTGGGTATAGCCTTTTATCCCAATCAAATATAGAGAGCGCCAGGTTTCGAAATAAACAGATGCATAAAAAGAACTTGAAAAGGGAAAATATATTGAGATAAAGAGACGAGCACCAAAAATTCCTTCATAAAAAACCTTATTCTTTATTTCCTTCGTTATCAATCACAGCTAGCACTGTTACCAGCTACAGCACTGTTACAGCTTTGGATTCTATACATGCACATACAATATAAGCTCTAATCAACTCACATTCCCAAAGCTGTATTTCGACAAGAAAATAAACTATTTTCAGTCGCATATTAGTTTGGAAGGCGTGCCGCCAAAAAAGAACAAAAACAGGAAACTGGAAGAAATCCACATCACAATATATACATGAAAAAAAAACACCCTAAAGAACTACAACAATAGACCTCCATGCGATTCCAAGTAAGAAACTTCTCCCATCTTCAGACACCTCGCAACTGCATGTCAGTTTGGAAGGCGTGCCCCCAAAAAAGAACAAAAACAAAAAAAGGGGCAGAAATCCACATCACAATATATACATGAAAAAAAAGCACCCGAAAGAACTACAACTGTAGACCTCCATGCGATTCCAAGTAAGAAACTTCTCCCATCTTCAGACACCTCGCAACTGCATGTCTCGACTGGTGAGAGGAACATAACGAACCGAGGTCTCGCTTCGGACACTCACAGAACCATCAAGGTTCTTGTCAACCACCTTCAAGTCTTGGGATATACTTCCAACAGGAATCACCATTCTTCCTCCAGGCTTCAACTGATCAATAAGTGCCTGTGGGATTTCTGGAGCGGCGGCCCCAACATGAATAGCATCATAAGGTGCATGCTCTGGCCAACCAAGCCTTCCATCTGTCATTTTACATCAGATGAAAGATGGTTAAAAAAAATCAAAGGAACCACACCAAATAATTGTGTATAGACTAGCACCAATTGCTTTTACAATATTCTCTTCTTCCCTAGATACATTATCTAAAATCTCTAATGGTATGGGATTTCGAAAGCATACCACCAGCATGCAATGAAAGTGATCCTTCTTTCAACAATGCAGCCGCTGCACTTTTCTGAATATTCTTGATTGAGGAAGAAACCAGCTCAGGAATATGTTCCACACCAACAGCATGACCTTGTGGTCCAACCATCAATGCAAAACAAGCTGTCAAATACCCGGTTCCTGGAAAACTAATAATGTTTAGGCCAAAGATACATAAGAAAAAAAAATCTTCAAATGCAGTTAAGTCGGATTAGGATCAATTGGGGTTAAATTGCAACTACTTGGGATTCTACAGCTTCTGAAATAATGACATCAAAATATCATTTGTAACACTTATATTAACTGGAAACAAATGATGCCACGAATACATGATTATGGAGATGGTGATTATATAACAACTGAACCAATTAGACAATACACTAGTTAGTTAGCGTCACTTCTATCCTGAACTTGATGGGAGAAAATAAGGAGAAAGGAGGAGAAGGAATGGACGCCCATGCGTTTTTTTTTTTTGGGGGGGGGCGCAATTAGGTGCTTCTTGTTCACAACAAGATGGAGCAAAAAACAAAACCAGAATAAAAACAACAAACGTCCTCATCACACATCATGCAGGTAAACCAAGCTTCAGAGAATCCCAAAGTACTGATACAGTCTAAGTGCTATTGCTTAGAATACTCTTCTTGAGATTGAAAATACAATAAAGCTACACTTTAGGGTACAAGGACATGAATAGTTCTGTAAAAATGATGCAAGAAAAACACCTGAACCAACATCCAGAGCATGCATGCCCGGCTGCAAATTCTTCTCCAACAATTGAAGGCATGTGGCATGCATATGAGGGGCAGAGATAGTGGCATTGTAACCTATCGGCATGGGACTGTCATAGTAAGGTGCATTCCCACCCGGTACAAACAAAGCCCTATCAATATTCTCCATTACTTCGGCTACCTTCTTTGATGAGATCACTCCATAAGCCTTCAAATGCTCCACCATCGCTTTGTTCTTATTGATGCCACTTCCTGTCCTGAATCGCTGCAAATTACAACCCAGAAGATGGAAAAAGCTTTAGTTCAACATTCCTTTGCCATTGACCCAAAAGGAAAAGTGAGCCATCCCTTAAGAGGTCCACAGACAACCAGGAAACAGAATTAAGTATATGATACGGAAGCAACAGCCTCTTTAAAACCTAATACATACTAAAACAAATCAGAGGCCAGTAACAACAAATACCACTGGTTTTGAAACACACGAATGATAGTATGCAACTTTACTAACGGGTCACACTACAAGAAAAGCTTCAACCGTGATTGTTTAACTCGAACTCAACTATTGATGTAGATACCTTGTAATGTCGCACAGCCTCCACACCAGTGACAACTATGGGACAAGTTTGTCTGCCCAAGGCTTTCGGACATGCATAAAGTTGGTTGGTTATCAACATTATGGAGAATGAACCCAATAAAAATGGTTTGTATAACACAATATGACCACCATAGTGGGTTGAAATTTCCCTGAAAAACACACGAAACGAAGAGTCCCAATAGAACATACTCATCAAATCTCAAGCGAAAATTCTTTGCCACGAGTACGTCATGATTTCAAAACCTATGTTTAGCTTTAAGCAATGAAAATGAATTAAAGGACGAACAACATTTTAATTAACCTCTTGGATTACAACTAAGACATAAGTTCAACAAACGCGCAAAAAGAAATGACACTAAAATTCTGAACCAAGGGTTTTCATGCAAATCATTTTTTACTCTCCCAGTTTTTCTCAGCAACCGAACAGAAAGTAACAACACACTCAAACAGTAACCGCAATCAAGAACCCAAAGGTTCATCGTTAAATCAGTCCCTTTCCCAATCATTCCACCAAAATCTCTCCAAACCATAGATATAAAACCATTATATTGTAAAAGATGCATGTATACATACATACATACATACATACAATCATACATGCATGCACATTTGTATATTGTATTGTATAGAGAGGGAGAAAGAGTGGGAAAATTGGTACCTCCATGCGGAAGAAGAGAGAGTTTCCCGTGAGGAAATTAGGGTTTGGGAATTGAGAAGAGAGCGAGAGAATGGTGGGCGATAAGGGCTCCAACGCTGGGGGGCGACGATGGCGAGGATGACGAGGATGATGGAGGAGGGTGAAGGTTAAGAGGTGTCTAAGAGGTGGTGCACGATAGCGGTAACTATACGCAAAGGCTGGGGATAGAAGCATCTCGCACATTCTACTATTTGGTTCCCCACAGACTCATATACACGTGTGACGATGCGACTACGTGGATGTTTGAGCGTAAAAATGTTGGATAGCGAGGTTTGGAAAATATTATAAAGTAAAGATATGTTACGTGAAAAAATGAAGAGAGAAATTTTTTAATAAATATTATAATAATAAAAAATTATGTGATGAGTTTTTTATTATTAAACTTAAATAATTGACTCCAAATAATTTGGGCTCAAACAAGTCTCATGTATCCTTCTTGATGTTTCTTCTGGGACCATTGGGCCTGAGTAATTGAGGTCATGGGCCTCATGGGCTAGTCTATATTAGGTCGGGTGTTCTTGTTTAACACAACATGGTTTTTCCGACCCACTCTCCAGAGGTTTTTTTTTTTAATGGGCAATCCACGAATTTTATTTCAAGGTGGATAAATTACAGCAGGGGCATTACCGAGAGAAGGCCCAGAGGGCAAGCAACAGCCGAAAGGCCTACTGAGCTTGAGGATTAACAGTGCGTTGTTTTTAAAATTGTATGTTGGTATTAAAAATGAGGTAGTATTGAAGGAATTGGTGAATGAGTGATAAAAATAAAAATAGAAATTTGTTAAAATTTTAAGTTGTCAAACGCCATGTAAAATTAGTGTGGCAAATATTTTGGACATAATTGAAATTTCTATTTTTCGGGCGTGGCTTGTATCGAAACTGGAATTAGAATTTTTTTGGTACTTTTCAGACTATAATCGGTTATTTTAAAAAAAAAATAAGACTCAAATGGAGAAAGGATTTTTTTTTCAATACCTATAATATTAGAATGTTTTAATTTTATTTTAAATTTTGAAATGTCAATGAATGTTTTATTGTAGATTTGGTATGTATGTTTATTTATATTTTATTTATTGTTAATATATGATTTATAACAAAAAAATTGGCCAAAATTCGGGCCCCAGAAAAACCCACATATGGGAACCGGAAATTCCGGATTATGATTTTGAAAATTCCGGTTCGTTTTTAATATTTATCGGAATCAAAATTGGAATTCCGGTGGGTATAGAAATAGGTCATTCTGTTACTAACCCTTATCTAAAACAACCAGTAAAGAGGCCACAAGGCCCTCAACAAGTGGACAAAGAGGCCCAATCAGAAAGAAGGGTCCACTCAGGCACAGAGGCCCATATAATCCGGATCCCAGAGACAAATACTCACAATTTACCCTGGTGATGTTCGTTTTGAGAAAAAATGTAGGATTTTAGAGAAGTTGTGAATTTTTATGTTGAATAGTGTTTTATTGGTGTTTATGTAAAGTGGAGAGAGAAATGATTTGATGTAATTGTTTAATAAAAAAATATTGGAGTTATGTGAAAAAGTATAGAGAGAGAAAATTTATGTTGAATAAAAAATTAAAAAGTTGTTGGAGATTGTGTAAAATGTATTGGTTTTTGTGTTTGAATTCTGAATATGTTCGGTGGTAGAATTGTAAATATACTTAGAATCCTGAAAAAATGGTGAAAACGAACATACCCTGTTTGCAAACTCAAAATATTAGAAATTACAGATATATAAGTATCTATTAGATTGTTTATTCAGTAAATATAATGCCCTTGTTTCAAAATATTTTAATCTTTGAAAATCTAGTAAGCATTTTACAAATGGGATTGAATTGAATTGAATTTTCTTGTTCAAGATAATGATAGCGGATGATGATTGTGCTAATTGATGTAAAGATCATTGGAAACTTTGTGACATGGCTCTCACTTTGAACAATCAAAAGCAACAGAAAGATAGACATCTATGCGGGTGGTGCTTTATGGTGTACACTTTAGTACCTACTAGAGGGTAATGCACCTAATTAGTCCTTACTACTTCGCAAGTTTGCAATGTAAGTTGGTAGGGGGTTATAAGAACTTGGAAGTCAGAAGGCCTTAAGCAGATATGAATACCCTGTTTTCTCCTTTTCCTTTGGATTTCTTTGGTCTAGTTTGCCTTTCTGAAGGAAGTAAGATAATTTCTGAGCATGGTATGCCAGAAAATGGATATGTCCGTGTTGAGTAAAAATATAAGATTTTAGAGAAGTTGTACATATTTATGTTGAATAGTATTTTATTGGTGTTTGTATAAAGTTGAGAGAGAAATGATTTGACGTAATAGTTTAATAAAAAAATATTTGAGTTATGTGAAAAAGTAAAGAGAGAAAATTTGTATTAAATAAAAAAGTAAAAAATTGTTGGAGATTGTGTAAAATGTATTGGTGTTTGTGTTTGAATTCTTAAGATACTCGGTGGTAGTTTTGTGAATGTATTTGAATCCTGAAAAAAAAGTTAAAAACGAACATAACCTTAGTTCCAGTACTGTCAGAAGCTCAAAAAGGTTGATGGCTAAAGAGTGATCGCTTAAGGATAAAACGTATCATTAAGTAGAGCTTCTATCTAATCAACCATTTCTTTTCCTGATAATCAAACGTTGATAGGCATCCAAAAAGCAGAAGGGAAGAATAGAAGGAAGGTATATCATGGAAAAGAGGTCTGTAATCATTCTGCATAGAACATGTGGGACGAAAGGCAATTACCCAATTGAAGAACTCCAGCAGCATTCTTTGTTGCTTCCCTTCTATATTCCCCCCCCCCCCCCCTCCCCCCCAACCCAACTTTTTCCTTTTCCTTCTTGTCGGACCGTTGTCTAAATTAGGTTGTTCACTTCTAGAGAAGAAAATGGGAAGCAATCCCAGCAAGAACCTTTCTGCTGTGCGTAAAATAAACAGTAGACTTCAATACCCCCCAACTTAAACTCTGACTACCAAAAACTGTGATTTCAGGATATATTTATCGAAGAAAATGGGAGAATATGGCTATTAAGTGCTATATCATAAATATCATCTAATCAAAGCTGAACTCAAAACAAATGACTGAGGTAAGCAGTGGCATTGCCTTGATGATGTCAGAAAATGCAATTCTCTTTCACTGCTTCATCTTCTGTCTGTTTTCTACACTCCTTTTGACTGGAAAATCTGGAAACCAGGTCCCTTTATGCCGAAATCAAAGTTAGGGGGCCACCATTATTGGATAACTTCATCCGATCATACATGGCTTCAGCTTTGTTTAGCACCCCCTCGCAAGCAAGGTACAATATAATCAACAATGCTTTATTCCTTCTTCTTATATAAGGCCAAGGGTCTCGTAATTGAAATACCATACAAACCAAATATATCCTTCTCCTGCCAATTCAAATCCCAAAGTAACTGCATGGCTAGCTACACACAACCAGCTGCCAAGATGCAGCAACTGATTAAAAGTGACCGCCGGATGTTCTCAGCATCCGATGACAGTGCAATGGTGAAGCAAATTCAGGCAACCCATGTTCCTGATGGCCGTGAAGTTGATGTCAAGCCTATTCTTCATGTTATCGAGGACATCTTGCACCGGGCTACTCCTAGCATGGTCGGTGTTCTCAAAGTAATACCGTTTCCATTTTTTCTCGTTTGATATGATAGTTGACTTTCACTAGGCCTAATTGCCTAGTAAAACAAACATAAAAAGTTTGCAAGCAAGATAAGGACATGCAAAGATTTGTGACTACTTTGATAGCTTTAGTAGCTGATATGGTGTACTTTTTCTGCAGGGTACACAAGAAGTAGCGACTGTGGAGGACAGGACTAATATGGCTGGTTTCGATGGCATTCTTGAAGCATTGTCATACGTTATATACAAAATTTCCTGCGAGGTCATCTTCGATACCTGAGTCTGAGTCAACATCTTCTGAACCTTCATCATATTCCATTACTTGGTCACTCTGTTGCTAAGAACAGATGCCTTTCCTAGTTCCTACTGTACTAGTGACTTGATTCCCCCCTCCCCCCCCCCCCCCCCAAAAAAAAAAGAACTACTTTCTTCTCCTTCCTCAGAGAAAGAAAAAGAAAAAAAAAACTACTCTCCTTTCCCCTTCTTTTCCAGGGATAAGTACATCTATCACGGAAGTACCACTATGAAGTGCCTGCGTAGCACATTTCTTCGCAAGTACTAAAAGCAAACAGGAGATATGTACTTCGACATACACACGCAGAAAATAGTTTATAGTCTCGAAATGCTTAGGAGTAATCTTTTTTAGTTTGTCTTTTATTCCTTAGCCAGTTTACCTTCTGAACATAATACCTTCTTAAACATTTGATAGACATTGTAAAGCCTTGAGTTGCAAATTGAGATTTGATAAAGTTTTTTGTGATAGTTAAGAGTAAGCAGAAAATACAATTTTTACCCATGAGCTACTATAGATTTTACACTTTATACCTTAAAGTATTACGTTTGAGACATTGCACCTACAAACTATCAATTTCTAACACATTGCACCCTCCAATTATGGGTACAATGTGTTAGAGATAGGTAGCTTATGAGTACAATCTCTCAAACGTGGTAGTTTATGATGTAAAGTACAAAACAAGTGGTAGTTAGTGGGTAAAAAATGTATTTTCTCCTATTCTTGGCAAAAAGTTGTTATAGCTAATCATTAGAAGCCCCAAAAGCACAGCTTCATATAGTTAAGACTACATTTTTTGTGAGCTAAGAGGGTATATCTTCTCGTTCTCACGCTGCTCTTTGCTGTTGTTAACATGACTTCTCAAAGGTTTCATTTTTTCACTAAATTATAGGAAAAATAAAATCAGCTGATTGATGTGTACATATTCACTGCCAGATATCATGCAAGTGCTCAGGTGGTGGGGATGCACATGCAACAACCATGGTGATATTCAACACTCTTACGAGCTATTCATGGGATGCAAAAGTGGTGGTAACCCTGGCAGCTTTTGCTGTGAATTATGGGGAATTCTGGCTCGTTGCTCAGCTTTGCACTTCAAATCCACTGGCCAAGTCCGTTGCTTTCCTTAAGCAACTGCCCAACATCTTTGAGAATGCACTCTCTCTAAAGCCCCAGTTTGAGGCACTTAATAAACTCATCAAGGCAGTCATGGATGTCACTAAATGCATTGTTGAGTTCCAGGAGTTACCACCTCAGTACATTTCACCTGACACACCACCAATGTCGGCTGCCACTGCTCATCTCCCTGCTGCTGCCTATTGGACAATTCGCAGCATAGTAGCTTGTGCTGCACAGATTGCAAACCTCGTAGGTTTGAGGCACGAGTGAGTCATCCTCGATCCAGCAAGCTCATTCAATTTGACATGTATGCTCTATGTAACATTCCTTTATGCTGATTTTAGGTACACTGCTTCAACAGCGGAGGCATGGGAACTTTCAAGCTTGGCTCATAAGGTCAGCAATATACACGAGCATCTCATGAAGCAACTTGCTCTCTGCTACCAACATATAGGTGAGCCAATGGTATTCAACTTCTCAGAATTTTATGAAATAGTCACGCTAATGAATCGATGAAAATTTTTTGAAAAGAAAAATATCTCAAATATTTGTAGAAACCGGTACGTGCTTAGTACTAACAACTAGTAAAGAATGACTTCCTTAATCTGTTAATAAGGTGAGTTGGGAAATAAATCCATTCTCAATCTCCCATTATCAAACTTGAAAACCAATCAAAGCCGGCATCTTCTAGATTCAATTTGATGATGAACTTAACTACCAGAGTCTGCATATTAATTAATAGAACTTTCAGAAGCAAGTTTGATGTAGGCGTCATTTGCTCCTTAAGTCTAATGCACCACTAATTGAGAACTAAATAAAGGCCACCATGGGATGCAGATGAGAAGAAACATCAAGAATACTTTAATAATCTCCTCCGCCTTTTTGAAACACTACACCTGGACAACATGAGAATTCTCAGGGCGTTGATATACCAAAAGGATGATCTGCAACCACTGGTAAACGGTACTACCAACAACAAGGTTTGTTTCTCAAATCCCATGCAGTTTCATTTCTTAAACTGAAATTTCACCCTTTCAAATGTAAAACAATGGAGCTCTGTTGGCACAAACAGGCAAATCTTGAAGTGCTAAAGAGAAAACACGTGCTGCTGCTTATATCGGATCTCGATATTGCCATGGAAGAAATTATAATTCTTAGTCATATGTATAGAGACTCACAGACGAGGTCAGATAGCCAGTACGAAGTCGTGTGGCTCCCAGTTGTGGATAGGTTGGCCCCTTTCAATGAAGAGAATCACCAAAAATTCGAGCACTTGAAGTCCCTGATGCCATGGTATAGTGTGGTCAATCCTTTGATCATCGAACCAGCAGTCATTAAGTTTATCAAGGAAGTGTGGCATTTTTCGAAGAGGTCGATTCTGGTGTCATTGGATCCGCAAGGAAGGGTGGCCTCCCGGAATGCACTCCACATGGTGTGGATTTGGAGCATTTTCGCCTTCCCTTTCAGCAGTGAGAAAGAGGAAGCTTTATGGAAGTCAGAAACCTGGAGACTTGAGCTAGTTGTTGATGGCATTGACCCAGAACTACTAGATTGGGTATCTCCATCTTCAGAACCATCTACTCATATAATCCTGTGCACAACAACACACACATCTCCATCTATGTATCTACTCAATTCTATACGTACCACTAAAACAAGCCGCCTAGGTTTTGGATATTGTTCACTGAATACATGTGTGCTTGCGTGCGGACACATGCGCTTGTTTTGATTAACCTTTAAGAAAACATTACTAATTATACGGAACTTCTTTCTATATCAGATAACGAAGGGGAAAATCATATGCTTGTATGGAGGTGAAGACATTGAGTGGATTCGGAAATTCACAACCACTGCAAAAGCTGTTGCCAAAGTTGCTAATATCTCTTTAGAACTGGTTTATGTTGGAAAGAGCAATACGAAGGAGAGGGTGCGGAAAAACACTGCTATTATCACCTCGGAGCAGCTTAGTCACTACTGGCCAGACCTCACACACATTTGGTTCTTTTGGACCAGAATCGAGAGCATGCTGTACTCAAAACTGCAACATGGCAAGACTGTGGAAAACGATCCCATAATGCAGGAGGTCATGACTATGCTTAGCTTCGATGGCAGTGATCAAGGGTGGGCAATGGTGTGCAGAGGATCAGGTGATGAAATGGCCAGAGCCAAGGGAGACCTTGTTCTGACAAGCCTGCAAGAGTTTGACAAGTGGAAAGAATATGCCGAGCAGAATGGCTTCGTGCCAGCACTCAGAGATTACCTGCAAGGACTTCACACCCCACAACACTGCAACCGCCTCATCCTTCCCGGTATCAATGGGGGCATCCCAGAGAAGGTGGTGTGTGCAGAGTGTGGCCGACCCATGGAGAAGTACCTCATGTACCGCTGCTGCACCGATTAAGACACATGGTTTGGGCATGGGCATCCGATATTATAGTATGCGCTTCTTTCTTGTGAAATAACCCGTCTTGAGAAGAATATTGGTTGGCTTAAATTGTGTTCAAGAAAACTAGTAATTGTTATTGGTATTGGTGAGTAATGTATGGACTCAAGCAACCCTTTGGTCAGTTGGGTCTGCGATTATGTAACTTTAAGTGTGCTGTAAGGATTTGCTAAATAAATGCAATGATGCTTGAAGCCGTTGCACAGCTAATTGTTTTGACTTGCCTTTGTTACCACCAACGCGCCGCTACAACAGCTTTCGATCCGTAACACAAAGAAGAAAATGCGTTACCAAATGAGGCGCGCCGTACAGTGTAGAATACTCGAGACGTTATTAGTAACGTATGTTTTTTTTTTTGGGAAATTCACTTTTTAGTCATTAGGTTTTGGACACTTTTTCATTTTAATACTTCACTTTCAACTATCAAATTTTTAGTCCTTGAGTTTTCATTGTTTGAAGAAATGGTCATTCCGTCAGTCTGTCGTCCATATACTTAACGGAACTCTCTGACACGTCAGTAATTTTGACCCGGTCGATCGCTTCATGTGTCGTTAAGCATATAGATGACAAACTGACGGAAGAACCATTTTGTCAAACAATGAAAACTCAATGACTAAAAATTTGAAAGTCGAAAGTGAAGGACTAAAATGAAAAAGTGCCTAAAACCTAGGGACTAAAATGTCAATTTCATTTTCTTTTTTTTTTTCTTCTCAAATATCCCCGGAGATGATCTTGGGAGAGAGTTATAATATGGAGACATTAGAGAAATAATAACTTAGAGTTAAATTATAAATTATATAAAAAAATATTATTATATTTAAATTTGAATCTTCACGATATTAATAAAATTTTACGAGATTTATGATAATATTATATCAAACCTTATGAATTGATTATCATATTATTTTTAAATTGCAGTGGCTCATTTCGTCGGGATGGGATGAGGTAGTTGATTTCAACGTCTAATCCGAAGGGTAATTAATTATATCATCAACAATTAAGCCTTTACGTTCTAAATTGTCACGTTGAAGAATCCAATTTTGCAAGCTTCACCTTCAATACAGCGACCTTCCATAAGAATCTGCTCCCCATATAGTTAAGCGGCGATGGTGCATGCCAAGCGATCATGTACGTGATATACTTTCGTAATAAAGAGGCACACAGGCCCTATAATCTCTTAAGGCCTATATATGTTATAGTATTAGCGTAATCAAACATCATCGATTAGCCAATTTTTATTTCGACCGTCCAAATTTTTTTAAATATCCAACTTTATAATGAGCCATCTTTTTTTTTATATCTATATATTTTGACTCGTTATTATTCTCCTAACTCCGTTATAAACGACCTTAGAGAAAAATGGGTAACTTATAATTTAAGTGTACAATATAAGAAACAGTACTATCAGGACATTTAACGCGGAAAAGATCGTGACAGTCATTTTCAAGGTATACCTAATTAGCCACCAAGGTCCAAAATTGAAAATGTCAAAGTCAATATATAAGGTCAATATTTCGTTTTTTTTTTGTGTGTGGCATGTAGTTTATTAATAAGTGGGTTTGTTAACAAACATTTTATACGTCCTAAAATTTTAACACAATAAAAAATTACAATATAATCTCTCTCTTCTCATCACATCATTACTTTTCACTATAATAAATATTAAAAATTACATCTCTCTTCACCTTTTCACCAAATCTAATACCTTAAAATTTTAATACGCAAACACAACCTAGAGAGGTCACGAGGATGCTTTCCTATGTATGTTATCTGTTCGGCCTCAAAGTATCAATAAAAAAAAACAAGCTTCTTTCTATTCCCATGGGCTTATAAATATCAGTCGAGGAGATTAGTCACTAAGCTCCTATAATAACCCCACCTACTCGAATCTCACACACATCGAATTTCTCTCACATCTTACTTTTTTTTATAGGTCTGAAATCCTATCCGGCACTAAAAAAACTTACTTGCGGCCCATTACTTTTTTTCTAAACTAAAAAGTAAGAAGGGGGCGACTAGCGTAGTAATCTCATTAGGCGTGGCTATAGGAATATCCTCTCACTGCAGAATGTTCGATTTGAGCTAAAGTTACTACTCATGTCCTATTACTTACCTGTTTTACCATACTGAAAACCCTGACATCATCATATTCCATTGCATTATGGATATTAGGGTTCAACTTCGTCTAGACCAGAAGTGAAGGAAATCAAAAGAAACAAAACAGAAATAAATATCTTATCTATTCTCGTGCTTAATTAAAGAACAGGAACGCCTTTAACTGTCTCAAAGATAGCTATATTTTGTTATGACATGCAACAAATAAACGAATATCGGCCAAGCTATCCTTTTTGGAGAGAGAGGAAAACATGCACGTAAGTCGCCTAGACGTATATAGGGGGCAACCAATAAATTAGTCCAACGACTCTCTACGCGGTCAAAATCACAAGTCCCACGACACTGCTTATAGTCTACAGTCACAAACCCTATCTACAGGATTTAAGCAGTGGAGTTAAGATTAAAATTTAGGTGATTAATTTTAAGGGAATTTGACAAGTTGGTCCTTGGATTTATACCGTTTTGGCAAATGAGTCCTTGGGTTTCAAATTTCAAAATTTTAGTCTTTGGATTTTCGTTGTTTGACGAAATGGTCCTTCCGTTAGTCTGTCGTCCATATACTTAACGGATTTGAAGCATCGACCGCTACACATCAGCAAATTTGTACCGATCATCCGCTATATGAAGTTGTCGTCCTCTATATGAAGCGGTCGACAACTACATGAAGAGGTCGACCGCTTCATATAGCGGACGACTGCTCACTTTTTACACATATATCCGGTCGACCGCTTCAAATTCGTTAATCATATGGACGACAAACTAACGGAATGATCATTTCGTCAAACAACTAAAACCCAAGGACTAAAATTTTGAAATTTGAAACTCAATGACCCATTTACCAAAGGAGTATAAACTCAGGGACTAATATGTCAAATTCCTTAATTTTAAAGACGAAAGGATAAAAAAACAATCTTAGTAATGCAAAAAATTATCACATGTGATGCTCTAAAAAATTGTCACACGTGGCACACACATAAAGGGTGGTGTTTGGCACATGTGATGCTCTAAAAGAAGAACTTGAAGAATAAGATATAGCTAATGAAGCATAATAGAAGGCTTTTAATCCAATTCAACTCAAAAATCAATCCAAACTCAATCTAATTATATTGAAAATGATAGTACACAGACCCAAACTACATCTCAATTCTCAGTCATATTCACATAATCACAATGGCATTACAATCAAATCCATTGGTAGCAAGATTCTATATTTTGCCAAAATATTGGGCAGTACAAGGAATAAGACTTTATGTAGTACTATTTCTTAGTGTAATTTGAATAGAAAAAACCCAAATAAATCCACCATTTGTTTTCGGGCTTTAAGGTGTTCAATGTTTATAAAACAAATGAGTACTGGGGGTTTTGAGTTTTGATTGGTTAAGTAGAGCAGAAGAGCTCGCTGTTGATGGGTTTTGTGTTTGTGGAGGTTATTTGCTCGTAGAAGATATCGGATTAAGACAACTTTAGCACAAAAGCATGTTAATAGTTCCCATTCCTAGCCACCTATTATTTCCTTAGCTTATTTATTAGCCGATTTTATAACCACGCATGAATAATATTTCCCCTCAGATATTCAGGAACAGCAAGGACCGACGACTTCCGAGTCCGACATTTGGTAAAAGGCCACCCGGTCGCGAGCCGAGTAGGACTCACTTTCAATTTCAAGCCATAGATATGGATGTGATCCAACGGCCGAAAATTGCCCAAAGACTTCTCAGCTTATTTGTTGACTTGACTCGAAGACTTGTCAGAAGGTTACAATTTTCAACGTATCCAATTCAAACACGCTGCTTTCCATAGTGATTTAATTTAATTTAATTTTTTTTTTAAATTGCGTATTGGACGGGGTTGATAAGGATGGGCAAGAAAGCAAATAAAATAATACAAAGAAGAAAGGACTCCAATGAAAAGTGGCTAAGGGGGGTAATAAAGCACTTCAGAACGTGTTGAAGGGGTTGGGGTTATTGATTTACAAACGTGTCCTCATCTGGTAAATGCTAAAATCATGATATTAGATTCCGAATTTGGAGGAAATTACTTCTCTTTTTTTTTAAAAAAATAGAATCTTGAAACAATTAATTCAAAAAATTCAGGTCAGTCTCTTGAATCTGATTTATCAAAATGATTTAGGTAGTTTGGAGACTGCATTGGTCCGGTTCGACAAAACAATCACGTCGTCTTACTTATTTACAGTTTGAGAATAAGTTGAGAGCGTTGCATCCCCGATGTCTCTAATTATTGGCTTTACCCGATATAACTCGCACGTGGACTCTAAATTTATTAGTCTTAAATGAGTTCATTCCAATAAATATGTGGGTTGAATTTATGTCGGTTAAAAAAATAATTATTATCAGATTTTTATTGCCCAATTTACATCTCTTGTTTTCGCCTAATTTACATCTTTTGTTTTCGTTTTTGCACATACGAAGACTTGGGGTTGACATGGTAGAGGGGTAATATCGCCAATGGCAAGGAGTTTAAATGATGCTAGTAATTATTCTGGAAAAAAAAAAGATCCCACTTGTTTGATTGGGCAACCAGAGTCCAAATTTTTCCACATGGCGGCCGCCTATAAAACAACATGCTACTACCGAACCTGAGCTATAGAGCTCATCTGCACGCCGGAAAATGGCAACCTTTCATGGCAAAGCCCACCTCTCTCTCATCACTTTCCTCTCCCTCTTCCTTCTTATTCAGGCGAGATTAACTCTCAACCGTTCAGATCTCAAATCCCTCTCCGTCATCCTAGAGGACTTGGGCATCAGTGGTCAACATTACCTCACCAACAAACCGTGCAACACCCCTGGTGTGTTCTGTGAGAGGAGACTCGCAAACAACGTCAGCACCTATGAGCTCAGAGTCACTAGACTCGTTTTCAAATCCCAACGGCTCGCTGGGTTTCTGTCCCCGGTGATCGGGAAGCTCACGGAGCTCAAGGAGCTATCTGTTCCTAGCAACCAGCTCGTTGACCAAGTTCCATCCCAAATAGTCGACTGCCGGAAACTGGAAGTTCTCAACCTCCAGAACAACCAGTTTTCTGGGGAAATCCCAACCGAATTATCCTCTCTTCTACGACTTCGAGCCCTGGATCTTGCTTCCAATAAGTTTTCCGGGGACTTGGGTTTCTTGAAGCATTTTCCCAACATGGAAAATCTCTCTCTTGCGGATAATCTCTTTACCGGGAAAATCCCTTCCTCCGTTCGTTCTTTTCGTAATCTCAGATTCTTCAACTTCTCTGGGAACCCATTTCTTCAAGGTTCACCCCCATTGATGAATCGGCTCGAATACTCAGCATCCGATGTTCCAAAACGTTACATTTTGCTTGAGGATTCAACTGGAGGAAATAATATCACTCCTGCAGCTGCCCCACACCCAAGTAACTCAGCTGCTCCTTTTGATGCTCCAGCTCCTTCTCCAACAGCATTACCTCACAAAAAACATAGAAACAATAGGAAGCTAGCTGGATGGATACTCGGATTCCTTGCTGGAGCACTGGCGGGAAGTATCACTGGGTTAGTCTTTTCTTTACTGTTTAAGCTAATCTTGGCTGTGGCAAGAGGCAGAGGGAAAGAGCCGGGCCCCTCAATCTTCAGTCCTCTGATAAAAAAGGCCGAGGACTTAGCTTTCTTGGAGAAGGAAGATGGGCTTGCTTCATTGGAAATGATAGGAAAAGGAGGGTGCGGAGAGGTTTACAAAGCTGAATTGCCAGGAAGTAACGGGAAAATGATTGCCATAAAGAAGATAATTCAGCCACCGAAGGACGCAGAAGAACTGACAGATGAAGATAGCAAGTTTCTAAACAAAAAAATGCGTCAAATTCGGTCGGAAATAACTACTGTGGGTCAGATTAGGCACCGCAATCTTCTTCCTCTACTAGCCCATATAAGTCGGCCTGATTGTCATCTCCTTGTGTACGAGTACATGAAAAATGGAAGTCTACTAGACTTGCTGAATAATGTTTCAGCAGGGGACTGCGAATTGGATTGGTTAGCTCGGCACAAGATTGCATTAGGAGTGGCTGCAGGGCTTGAGTATCTTCACATGAATCACAGCCCCCGCATAATTCACAGAGATCTCAAGCCTGGAAACGTTCTCCTTGATGACGAAATGGAAGCTCGAATTGCAGATTTCGGGCTTGCAAAAGCAATGCCCGATGCTAATACCCATATTTCGACTTCCAATGTCGCTGGAACTCTGGGTTACATAGCACCAGAATATCATCAAACCCTGAAATTCACCGACAAGTGTGACATCTACAGTTTCGGGGTGCTGCTAGGGGTTCTGGTGATGGGAAAGGTACCATCTGATCAGTTTTTCCAGGAGACCAATGATATGAGTTTGGTTAACTGGATGCGGAACGTGATGACATCAGAAAATCCTAAAGAAGCGATCGATCCAAAGCTTATGGGAAATGGGTTTGAGGAGCAAATGCTGTTAGTCTTGAAGATTGCTTACTTTTGTACGCTGGAGGACCCAAAGCAAAGGCCTAACAGCAAGGATATTAGGTGTATGCTGTCCCTGATACAGCACTAAGTATGCTGTCAGTATATCTTTGAAGATTTCTAGGAATAATTCTGCACGTTTAAGTAGATAAAGCACCAAGTGTGTCTGAAAGTTGCATCTCCATCAAGGAAACTGATATATGTCACAAGATTTGCACTTAATTGCAAACATGTTGGTTTACGCTGTATTTCACAATGATCTATTGTTCCAAATCTAGCAAAAATAGAATGTCCTGAACTAATTGGCTACAACCATAATCCTAACAAAGTAAAGGACCATCTTGACAAATTTTCTTTCACAAATCTCTGGCTCATAACTATTCCGCTTATTTATGTATCATTGGTAGGCACAAGAGAAACTCTCTTTGAACACTTTCATCTTTATTTGTTGATCAGTGCGAGCGGGGGATGTAACGTATTCTATATGTAGTAAGAATACCAAAAGGCTGGACATTACATAATTATAACCAGCTTGAGCATAATAGATATTGATGGACGCCAAAGGAGGAAATAATCACAAAGATATGAACCTTGACATCAGAAGCACTTGGGACGAGCAAAACAAATTATAGAAAACAGTGATTTTCAACAGCTTAAAGGGGATGATGGAAGATATTGAAACATTACAAATACAAAGTTTCTACATAATTCGGAAAAGAAAAGAAGAGTTTATTTTCAGATGAAAAGCAAAATGCAACAAGGGTAAACCATAAAAAACGTGTCTGCAAACTCTGAGAATCCACTCTTCAGATTTTTTTTTCTCTCTTGGGCAACCCCCAAAACGACCTATCATATTCACAACTCACCAAGAAGAAAAGTCCAAAGCACAAATAAATTCCAGGCATGCAACAAACAGTCAATCCAGCATATTGTTTATCAGGTCTTCTTGTAATAGACATCAGGGAAGTCCAAAATATTCATTCCGGCAGCATTGAAAACATTCCAAGAAAATGAAAGTTCCATGTAAGTGCACTGGCCTTTTCTTTAAGGAAAAGACTTGAGTGCTTTCTTTGAAGCAACCAATCAAATTTCTCAATAAAAAGGAGATTAAAGTGCTCTTCTTTGAAGAAGGAAATCAAGTTTCACATTACTTTCTGCTTTTACTTTCTGCTTTTGCAGTCTTTCATCTTTTCTCAAGGTCTGCTTCATCTTTCCTCTATTTCTAAAAGATAGAAGAGTAGTCTGAGCAGTATGGATATCAGTAGAGGATGGCCTAGCTTCTACTCCTTATAACAGTTTTCAGTAATGTATTCGGGCATATGCCTGTCTAACCAGTGCATATGGGACAATATGATGAAAGAAAAGATAAACCGTGCATAATTGAAACATAATGGAGATAGGAGAAAGAGTAAGGAGAGATAAGATTTAAGTGGTTCGGTCTAGAAGACCTATATCGACTAAAAAAGCCCTCTATGGCTATGTTTTGTATTATACATTCATACAGATTACAAAGTTAAAGTCTCTATTTATAGAGACAATACAAAGCATGATAGGAGAATATTCCTATATTTAAAATTTGAATCTTCGAATCTTCATAACGATATCAAATCTTTGATATCGTAATAAACATAATATCATATCAAATCTTGATATGATATGATATTATCTCTAACACATGAGTCAACACTTCAGTACCAACGCGATGACTGGTACAACATTGTGGGAACACGCTCTTGGACATTGGAGAGCGATCAGAATATTAAACTATAACTTTCTCAAAAGCCTAAACTGTTAAGAATATTTATTTTCTTCAATTATGTTCTCCAACACTCTCCACACCTACGAAACCATATAGCAAGTGGACCTACCTATTAGGAAAGGAGTTTGATAATTGAAATGGGAGGTAGGGTAGAGGGGGAGGTTTCAACTCAGAACCATAATTCTGATACCATGTTAAACTACCAATTTTTCCAAAAGCTTAAACTTGCAATATAAAAGACCAAGTAGTATAGGCATACGGCCATAGAGAGCAGAAGAAGAAAAAAGGTACAAAAACCATAATGTGTCTTGGTAGATGATAAACCGATGTGGATTGAAAATTATATCACATTGACCTGCAAAGTTCTCCATCTGTTTCCATGCGACAGCCAGACTGCAGCGGTACTCTATTTGGTAGTCATGTATTAAAAGTCCAGAAGTAACTGCGGGAGAATCCTCTCCAAATGAGTGGCTTCAATTTTACTAACTCCCTCTGCTTCGGCAATTGTAGCAGCACGCTGCACAGCCTCTGCAACAGGGTGAAGGGTTTTGCCAGAAGTTTTCCAACTTTGAAATGCAAACTTAATCACATCTATAGGCTAAACCAAGAGTTAAGATCTCGTTATAGTTAGATGAACCTGTGATAAAGACTCGGAGAAGTTCACAACTCAGCTTGAGGGCATTTGCATTAGCTGCATCAAGAAAGTTGTAATACAGAAGAATGACATTTAAAATGAGCTCAATTCGAAATACAACATCCTTTAAAACAATGCCATAAGGATATTAGATACCGTATGTCGGCCTATTCTTCTTGGAGGTTCCAGCTCTAACCTGCACCAACCAAAGAGACATTGCCACACAATTCAGCAGCCAATCAAAAAGCTTTATTACACGAATTATGAATAACCCAAATTCAGTTAAAAAGAAGATACGAAGAGCTTTATAATAACACTATTTCCGTCTAGGCCATCAAAAAAACATTTAGAAGAGGAAAACCGTAGCCTCAAACGAAATTTGAGCGGAGCACTAGAAGGTGACATTTTTCCCCCAACAAATTTTCCCCCCACTTCTAAGTGCAATTCTTTGACCCAACAATTTGCGTCAAAGGATATCGAACATTTAGAGAAAATGCAATCTAGTCCCCCACGGTAAATCCGGATTGCATAGAGAGATCATTCGAAATTAAAATGGAAAAGCCAAAAAAGATTGAATGTAAAGAAAGCAAAAAGGTGTAGTAATACCTGCAGATCCAAAGCATCAGGGCCTTCGTTTCTTTCTCGGTCTGCAAATAGACACGAAAGTCGAATCGACGCTTCAAATAAGAATTTACGAAAATAAAAGAAAAAGAACGAGAATGAGAAATGAGAAATGAGAGCGCGAGTCTCGAACCGAGCGCTCTTCTAGTCCACACGAGCTTGAAAATGGCATGAATCAGATCCTGAACGTGAACCCAGTTTGGTAAACAAACAAAAAGTCAGATTCACGATGTTGTACTGAAGTCTGAAACTAAAACGTCAAAATGAAAGGGTTTAACTGGATCGAAAGTGTTTTCCCCATCCATGAGAAGCTAGAACGAGCTAAAACGATGAAGAATTTGTGAGACGATCCGAGAGAAATTTGCAATAGCCACCATCTAATTAACTCGCGCGCGAATTGCCTTGAAAGAAAAAACTAAAAATGGCACTTTAATATTTATATGCTAATAATGCTATTTTATTTTTGAAGAAATTCAGTGGTGGAGTTCCAGTCTTGTAAACTGAAGGTCTATAGTTCGATCCGGCATGAAGGCATGCTTTTTCAGTTTTCACTTTTCACCACCATTTTTGTCGTTTTGATAGTATGGCCCAATTGAAACGACGCCGTCCTTATTGTCATTACAATTTTACTTTTTACCTTTTTTTTTTACATTACAATTTTACTTGCCCTTAAATGATTAAAGCCCCATTTTGCTGTTTTGCAGCTTTCCCCAGACATGGCGGCTAGCCTTGTACGCAAGCTCGCGAAAAACAGACCCTCCATAAGAATCATCACGACCCACAAAACCCAACAGTTTCCGGAACCCATTCACTCATACCCATGCCTGGGCTCCTCAACAACCATACCCATGCCTGGGCTCCTCAACAACGAGAAGAATATGCTAACGACACAGTTCAGTTTCTGCGTCCCACTGGCACTCCAAAAGTGGAACCCACTCAAACGCTGCCATTTTCCCCTAATTTCCCGTTTGGGTATTTCTTAAACCCTGTTTCCTCAACTGGGTTTGAGCGGTTGGGGTTGCTCGAGGCCGATGAGTTCGAAACCGATGATGCGAGGACGGTTTGGGCTGATAGTGTGAAGAAGAAGAGGAAGAGGAAAATGAACAAGCATAAGTACAAGAAGCTCAGGAAGCGCCTACGGCGCAAGGCTAGAACGTAATTGGTGAGAATTCGACGAAATGGTGGATATATTCTTGCGCTTTTAGTTTCCCTAGTCTTGTTGAAGGTTTGAAGAACTAACTTTTATAGACCTTTTTGCTTGGAATATATTTTTATAGCATTTGGGGATAGGTGGTTGAGGATTGAGGATAGGTGTTACATTCTCGAAGGAATGTCTGTTTATGTTATCACTGATATTCAGCATCAATTTATGTCATTTAACATATTAGATTCTCAAGCAATCACTCTATATGGACTAGTGAGCAACTACGGAAAACAACGTGAACTCTTCATTTGAAAGATCCCAATTTTTTCCTTTTTGTTTCAACCAAAAACAAAGAATTGATTGTGAAAATCAATTGATTTGAATTCCCCCCCCCCCTTGCAGATTAATTGTACTTAATGTATTGAAGTGTATGGTTTGCTATGTTAAAGAATTAAGTGCATGCACGTAGCTAAACGATTTGTTGGGCAGTTGATGTATATCAATGTATTGATATGATGCACGGTTGCTCGATAAGCTGGTTGCTGAGAGGAAAATTGACAAGATAAGAAGGCTGTTTAAGTATTATCCTAAATATACGTATACAAATTTGTGATATGGTAGTTTTTTTTTTGTCAAGTATGTATGGTAGATTGTGCTTGGGCATGATGAGAGGGAACACTTATGGCTTGTTTGGAAATGAGTCCTGGTTCTGGGGTTCAAACCATGGTTTAAACCCAGATTTTTGATTGCACGTTTGGCTTGGTTAATCCCACTTTTTATCCGCTTATGTGTGACGTGCTGATTGGACAACATCACCGAAAGGAATTATAACATATTACTATAGCGCTGACAACTTACGTCAACTGAAGTCTGAGTTTTGTCTTTCACTAGTATTGCAGGGGCTACAACTCACTAAATGCTAGCCGTTAGTTTTAAATAGAAGGCTAAGATTTTTACACTTTAGCAATTGGCGAGAAACCCAAGAATTTTGTTTTGAAAAGTTATCTGCGTTTAACGTTGTTACTTGCTACCTCCATTCTTCTTCTTCTTTTTTGTTTTCATTTTGTCCCTTTTTCTGTATGGCCAATAAAACCTTCATGCTTCACGAAAAGATTAAAGTCTTTCTTGTTGCCTCCATTCTTCTTCTTCTTTTTCAAAGAAAGCCCTTTTCTTCCTGTAGCTTTTTTTTGTTGATTTATTTTTTCCCACTTATTCTTGTCACAACCATTGGCATACGTGATCCTTTTTGCATGTGAATTTGGATTTCTCCTTGAAGTGGAACAAGTGGGAGTCCAGTGCTTGCTTGCATTGCTGAAGTTCTAATTATCTTCAGAATTACGTTTTATTTCCTACTTGTATCCTTAACAGTGAGAAAAAAACCATGAATTCTATGTGTGAAGTTACTATTCTTTCAATTGTCAGGACACAAGACAGTTTGTTCAGAAGCTGTGTTTTAATCTGTTTTGCTGAAGACATGTACGTCGTTATAAATTATCTAAATATTGGAGAGGTGTTCCTCTAACTATCTAGTACAAAACACTTCGGAAACCACAGGGCGAGCCAACGAGGAAGACGAAGATGCGAGATTTGTGCAAATGCACTGCGAATGAACCTGGATTTTGGGTTGTGGGGTCTGGGTTAGTGTTGGAAGTGTTCTTGTTAGCACGACCTTGATGGAGCAGTGAAGCTGCTGAGTCTAAAGGATAGAGGCACCACGAACGGCTTTACGTGCTCTCTCTCTCTAATAGAGCTTGATGTCTCTGTGGCTGAGGAGTCTGATTCTACAGTGGCAACGGTTCCAAAACGAGTGATCCGAACACGTGGTGTTGACCCACATTGGAATCGCATGGGGTTGCTCATCTTTGACTCTTCTTGAGTTGCGTGTTGGTGGAAGTCTGCAATTCAAATCATGTGAGGTAATTATTTGGCTGGAACCTCATTGTAATTCGGCTACGCGTGAAATTAGAACCCAGGGTCCAACTTGTGGAACCAGGACCAGAACCAGGACCCAAAACCAGAATATGGACCCATTTCCAAACAAGCCCTTAGTGTTGTGTTTTCCATTTGAATCTAAATATACTGAATTATTGAGGCGATGAGAGTGACCTGTAGCTATGGCAGGATATATTAGGTTATAATTTCACACAAACGTGAAGTCTTAGATTAGAGGCAGGGGAGAGTTGTTAGGGAAAAACGTGATTCCCTTACTTACGAAAGATAGTAAAAACGATAGAAAGAAGAGCAAGACAGAGGACACAGAGGTTTACGTGGTTCCCTCATAGTGAGGTACGTCCACCAGGTTACAAAGGTTGTTGTATTAATGAAAGAGTTACAACCAGAGAAACGGCGCAAAAAGACAAGCTTTTTAACAACAACAACATTATCAAACCCGAAACCCTAAGCGACATATATATAGGCTTTAATACACAACCTTTCTAAAACACAGCGTTTTTGGCCTTTCGCGCTAAGGTCTTCGAGTATTTTCCGGGGCACTATCAGCCGGGGTCTGATCTCGACTTGGCTATCAACCGAGGTCTCCGCACCTCGGGTTTATCGAGGTATTTGCATCTCGGCTTTACTACCAGCCGAGGTTCTCTAGACTTGTCTTAACTATCAGCCGAGGTTCTCTGCATCTCAGCTTTGCTTTGGACCAGACTCCACAGCTTAACAATCTCCCACTTGGAGTCTGGACCGAAGCACGATTCTTTCCACCCTTCTCATGCTCCTGTCTCTGCTACCTCTGCAACTTTTCCCTTTGTCCTCAAGCTTGAAGACCAACTAAAGTTGTGCACGACTTCAGTTTCTCAATTGTTACAAATTTGGTTAACATATATGTTGAGTTCTCCCTTCCATATATCTTTTTGAGTGTCAACTGTTCATCTTCAAGAAGAGAACGAATAAAATGATACCTCAACTGGATATGCTTTGTCCTCGAATGATATGCCGGATTCTTTGCAAGAAAAATAGCACTCTGACTGTCACTGTGTAGAATGCCCCTTTCATTCTTCTGACCCAACTCATCCAAGAAGCCTTGTAACCAAACCATCTCCTTTCCAGCTTCTGCCACGGCTACATACTCAGCTTCCGTTGTGGAAAGAGCAACAATCTTCTGCAACTTTGAAGTCCAACAAATAGCTGTACCACCAAGGGTATACACAAAACCTGTAGTACTTCTCCTGCTAAGTTGGCATCCACGTAACCCTGCAGCTCTAAGCCTCATGCTGTGAAGCAGGGAATTGTCTCAAATGAACCCTTCAAATACCTTAAGATCCATTTGACTACTTCCCAATGTTGTTTCTCGGGGTTACTCATGTATCTACTCACAACTCCCACTACATGAGCAATGGTTGGTCTTGTACAGACCATGGCATACATCAAGCTGCCGATTGCCGAGGTGTAGGGAACTTTCCTCATGTGGCTCTTCTCATCTTCTGACTTCGGTGACTGGTCTTTGGTTAGTCTGAAATGACTACCTAAGAGTGTGCTCACAAATTTCGCTTCATCCATGCTAAATCTGCTGAGGACCTTCTTCACATACTCTGCCTGTGAAAGTTCCAGTCTCCCTTTAGCCCTGTCCCTGCTGATTCTCATCCCTACGATTTGTTTTGCAGCACCCAAATCCTTCCTGGAAAACTGCTCAGGCAGCTACCTCTTGAGGTTGTTAATCTCCTTCATGCTGGAGCCTGCCACAAGCATGTCATCTATATATAGCAACAAGATGAGATAATAGTTGTTAAAACTCTTCACATAGCAACAGTGGTTGGCATTGCATCTTGTGAACCTGATATTACACATGAAGTTATCAAACTTCTTGTACCACTGTCTTAGAGCTTGTTTTAGGTCATACAAGCTCTTCCTCAGTTTGGATACCATATTGTCTTTCCCAGGCGCTGAGAATCCTTGTGGCTGATGAATGTAAATTTCCTCCTTCAAATCACCATGAAGGAATGTCGTCTTCACATCTAATTGTTCAAGATGTAGGTTTTTGGCTGCCACCACTGCAATGACCATTCTGATGGTTGTCATCTTCACCACCAGAGAGAATATGTCAGTAAAATGAATGTCTTCCTTTTGCTAAAATCATTTTACCACCAGCCGGGCTTTGTAGCGATTGCTACCATCATTCTCACCCTTGATTCGGTACACCCACTTGTTATGCAAAGCCTTCTTTCCAGTGGGTAGTTTGGTCAACTCTCATGTCTTGTTAGTCAGCAATGAGTCTATCTCATCCTTCATGGCTAACTCCCACTTAATTGAAGTCTTCATCTGCAAGGCTTCATCATAAGTCTCTGATTCTCCAGCATCAGTCAACAAGATGTAAAACAGGGAGGGTGACAACCGTTGTGGAGATCTCCTGTTTCTGGAGAATCTTCGGACAACAGTTGGAGGTGTAGTTTGTTCCACCTGCAACTGTGGATCTGCTTCTTCTTAATCCTTATTCTGAGTACTATCCTCGACTACTTCATCTGAGGTGACATACTCGGACTCATTCAACTTCGCCTCTAACACATCAGGATCTGCATTTGTGACATTAGATCCTACATTTTACCTATCTTTGTACACACCCTGCTCATTAAAAATCACATTGCGACTTCTGATAATTTTCTGGTTTTGATCATCCCAAAACCTATAGCTGAAGTCCTCATCTCCATAGCCAATGAAGAAACACTTCTTAGACTTAGCATCAAGTTAATTTTTCGCATCAGAATCAACATGGATATATGAAACACAGCCAAAGACTTTCAAGTGCGAAAGGTTTACCTCCTTTCCGCTCCATACTTCTTATAGTAATTTATGATTCAGGGGGCCTGATGGCCCTCGATTGATGAGATAGGCAGTCGTGCTCACTGCATCTGCCCAGAAGGTTTTTGGTAGCCCCGAGTGCAGCCTCATACTTCTTGCACGCTCACAAAAGGTTCTGATCATGCGCTCAGCCACACCATTTTGCTATGGTGTCCTGGGAATAGTCTTTTCCATTCTAATCCTATTTTCAGCACAATACTCCTTGAACTCCTTGTCTGTGTATTCTCCTCCATTGTCTGATCTCAGAGACTTCAACTTCAGCCTTGTCTCTGTTTCTACCATGGCTTTCCATTTCTTTAAACAATTAAATACATCCGATTTATTTTTTAAGAAATAAACTCATACCTTTCTACTTGCAGCATCAATAAAGGTGATGTAGTAGCGTGAGCCTCCAAGGGAAGAAACAGGGGAAGGCCCCCACAAGTCTGTATGCACCAACTCTAGCCTTTCAGACTTCGGTGTCCTACCGACCTTCATGAAACTTACCATTTTCTGTTTTCCCAGAATACAGTTTTCACACAAATCAAGCTTGGAGGATTTCAGGTCTAGCAGTTTCCCTTTGGACAGGAGTACTTTCATCCCCTTCTCGCTCATGTGACCGAGCCTACAATGCCACATAGTTGTATCAGCTCTTGCATCTTTACTAGCATCTATAAGAGCAACAGTATCCCCTTTACAAGTGGTCATGTAAAGGGTGCAGGTCTTTGCCCCACGAGCCACGGTTCGGGCTCCTGTGCTGACTTCCACTTCCCTCCCTGGAAGTTAATTGCATGTCCTTTATCATCAAGCTGTCCCACCGAGATCAAATCCTTCTTGAGCTCGGGTATGTATTGAAACTTTCTTCAACTTCCATGTCGCATCTGTGTGTACCCTGATGTAAACATTGCCCATGCCAATGATGTCTAATGGGTCTCCGCACCTCGGGTTTATCGAGGTATCTGCATCTCGGCTTTACTATCAGCCGAGGTTCTCCGCATCTCGGGTTTGCTATGGACCGGGCTCCACAGCTTAACAAGAGTCTGGTCAAATTCATCCAAACTGGTGAATTGTGTATGGTTTGGTTTTATGAATTGCCACTTAAGAGAGGACCTTGTCATGAATTAATCCACATTGTTCACACAACTCTTTAGATGCATAATGGTGCTTATATTGTTTGGTACAGTTAGACTTATCTGGCTTCAAGTCCTGTCTAGCTATTGTACCTTCGTCGAGCAGTGACTGCATGACTGTTGATTGCTAGCCATGCTACCTTTGCTTCCAAAATATCTTCTATCCTCTCTCTCTCTGATCTTTGGAACTGGAATAACTTGCACAAATACTTCTGTGTTGTGACACATTTCAAAAGGGTGGTGAAATCAACTTTCAAAAGTTGAGGTAGAGGTTTAGTAGCAAAGTCCAATGTTACGGGATGGTCCTTTGAGTCACTAAGACCTCTGTGTATATTCTGTTTTCTACACTTCATCTGATACATTTCTAAAATCTAGTCTGGATTATATGTACTGAATATGAAAATCTTTTATGTTGCCTACTCACCTTCATGGACATTTGGAGAAAGAGCTACTTTGCTCAACTTAGGAGTCATGACGTGATAAACAGCCTGACAACTACATACATTGCACTTATTTGTTCCAGTAATCTGCCATGTTTGCCTGTGTGAGGTTTTCTGTATCATCAATCGTTAAGGGCATGTTTGGAAGGCAGGTTCAGACTAGGACTTGGATCCAGTCCTAGTCCTGGGTCTTATAGCTACGTCTGAAACTCCAGACCCGTTTGGCATTAATCGAACTCAACTGAGGTCTGCATCCAAGGTCTGACTCAAGAGCCTCTTACATGCCTGCTACAGCTGAACAGGTGGGCCATACACGCTGATGTCTTCCTTTTGACCCCACTAATATTCTGCCTACAAAATGTACGATTTTGCCCTCAAGCTATCGTCGACCACGTGGTCTGCATTAGTCGAATTCTGTGCCTATTTGACGGAGCTGCTGCTGAGCAGGTGGGCCCTGTAGCGCGAAGGCGTCGTACCACTTGATTTGGATGCATCTTCCTTCGGCTAAGAGTTGTTCCACCAAACTTGATCAAAGTTGGCTCTATATCCTCACTTCATTTTTAGTTGTAATTAAAGACTTACGACCTTTTGGCGTAATAAAATATTGGTTAGAAAAGGAAACTAGAAAACCAGCTAGAGAGAATCTCTCATCTATGCAATTTTGTAAAAAAGAAAAAAAATCCCCATTAATTAGAAAAAAACATCATGCTTCAGTTTGTGTTCTTTAACCTGCACAGTTGCCCTCCAATGGGCGGTTTAATGGCAGGAAAAAACTCTTCCTCGCGAGAAGAACACGTACAACCCGAAAAGGAAACAAAGAAGGCAAAGAAAAAGAGGATAAGGCCACTCACACCCGAACAAACAACCGTGGTTCTCCGTTGTGGTCCTCGATCGTGCGTTTATTAATTCTTCGTCTGAGTCTCTGACACCAGACGAAGATGCAACTTTCACACACAAAATCGAGGTGCTGAGTGTGTAATGGAGTTCAATCTTTACTGCCTTTGATTATTAGCCGTTGGATATGATGGAATCATGTGGCTAGGACAAGTTGATGGGATGGAGCATTGACAAAGCAATTACCGACCCAGCCTGATTTACCCCTACTTTGAAAGTACGTGGAGCCAGCCTGCGGTTTCGAATTGGAAGGCAGCACGTGGAGTGTTGAGTCCGGGTTTGATAACGAGTCTCAAATCTAAGACCATCTCAAACACAGTTTTCATTAAGGCTGAAAAATCGGAATGCGATCCTCGTAAAATAGAGGACCGGACCGGACCACTTATAAGTGGTCCGGTCCGGTTTTAGTAAATGCGGTCCGGTCCGGACCACTTAAGTGGTCCGGACTGGTTTTAATTTTTTTAAAAAAAATTTAAAATTTTTTTAGGTTAATTTCAAAGGGAGAAGTGCATATAAAATTATTTAGTTTTAGTTTAGATTAAAATTAAACATTTTAAGTTTATAATTTGTATTAAAAATTATTATTTTTATATATTTTTAATAAATGCGGTCCGGTCCGGTCCAGTCCGCATTTTAAGAATTAGGACCGGACCGGACCGCAAAACCGGTCCGATTTTCCGGTCCAGTCCGATCCGCGGTCCGGTTGTGTGCAGCCCTAGTTTTCATAATCGGTTCTCAAGTCACGTTTTAAGACCAGAAACCTGAGACCAACCCAGCTTCCAAACATGCCCTAAATCTCCTGACTTGGGCGAACTTCAGCCCAAATCCATTGAGAGCCATTTACAATGTATCCGGTCACTTTAGGAAACAGCCTCTAGCTTTGGGTTAACCCAAAAAATAGTGAACTGCTTGTTCTTTTGTTTTTGTTTTTTTTGTAAACAAGCTTGTTCTTTAGTTATTGTCTCTGTTCTTTTGGTTGTCTATCTCTCTCTTCTGTTCCAACTTATTGAAACAAACTTGGGAAGGAAGTGAGACAGAAGAAAGCCTCCAGAATTTGAAGTTTTCTAAGTACTGCTGCAGAATTGGAAAATATATATATATAAATGGAACCACAAGCTTTCTGATTCGGTCATTATCTATAGCTGCCACAGTAAATTTGGTGACATGTCACCATTGTTGTACTTTAGTTTCTTTTTGTGAATAGCATATCCAGCTTATTTAAGTGAATCTTGCATAAACTATATGCTAACCTTTGGCCTTAATGAACAGCTTGGACCTAAGAACCTTGTCAAGTGTTGCCTATACACAACAACAAGACCACTTGGACCTCAATTTTTGTTGGAGAGTGACAATCCTCCAACCTCGAACAATATTAAATCCGGAATTAAGACTATTTTCATTTTAGTTTTGGAATGGAAAAGTAGGTCTCTCCTGTCACTTAACACCTCTTCAACTTGCTCTTTTTAAGGAGCATATAGAGCATGTTCGGTTAAACAAAATATTCAGAATATAAAAACTTTTACAACCGAACATCATTTTTAATACTACATAAAAATAACTAAAACACGCATACCAATAAAATTAACATCACCTAAAAATTTTCAAAACACAAAAAATTCTCAAAAAACTTTCTAACCGAACACCTCATATTGTGTATTAGCTTAGCTTGTCTTGTCTTGTCTTGTCTTGACACAAACACTGGACCAGACCTTGGGATTTGGAATTGATTATTAATTATTATTATATTTATTAATAAAAATGCGATAAATTTTTTTCTGTGCAAATTTGAACTTGCTTGGGTAAAAGAAGAATAACCCGATTTAGAGGACCTGATACCTTCCTTCAATAAAACAGTAGAAAAGTTAAGATTCAAGTCAAATTTGACTCGTGTTCTGAATTTCTCATTAGAGGCCTCTGGCCAATCATATCATACGTGCTGAAGTTTTCTTTATTCCGGTTCATACCATTTAAATCATTATCTTTGTTTTTGATTCCATGAGATTCCTGGTCCCCCCCGTCAACAAATGCATGCAGTATGCAATATTTTTTTTACTGAAGGGCTTCTTTTGTCTGCTAATTGCGTTTTTATCACGTGAGAACATTGGGGGAATATATGCAAATATAATAAGTAGGTTGTCTCTCATCGCTGCATGATAGGAGAGGCTCAATTTTTTATTATTTTTTTTTCTGTTTTACTTGCTTCTAAAAGATAATAAAAATTAATTTCACTGCACATAAATTGTGTGAGGAGAAATAACTGGCAACTGGCATTTTTTTTTTGTCTTTTTCTTAACCGGGTGATATATGGGTTAGCTCTAATTTCAAAGTCGGGATAATCTCTCCCTCCCACGTAAACCTAATAATTACCGTACCAAAGGTCCTAAAATGACTTAAAATGATTGATTACACTGGGGAAGTTTTAAAATTTGAGACTTTAAAAGAAGCATACTACTAAGTCTCCAGCCTTAACTACTAAGGCCCAACACTTGTGTCGTTCCTTGTAGTTTAACTAGCAAGTTTTTTTATAAGACCATCTAAAATAGGTACTTGATTTAAGGAGGAGCAGGCTTAGTTATAATAGCAATTAGCATAGAATATCCTTCTAACCGGAGAAGAATATTTGGGGAAAAAACCCCAATGTTGAACAAGTTATTTGTCACCTTTTGAGAAATTCTTTAAAATAAAACATAATATATAAAATATTTTCTAAGTGGTTTGTCTTCAATGGCTGATTCCTGAGAGATCGAACAAAATATTAATTAGGTGTAGTTTTATCCAACACCACCCACTCTGGCGTGCACTCGCACATCGCATATATATATATATATATATATATATATGCATATATGCAGAAATAAATAAATCAATTTTAATTAGTGATATAAATGGGGAAATCAAACTGAATATTGCTAAGTAAACATTAGAATATTGCCAATTAAGGAGCACCATCCAATGTGCTTTTTCAACTCCAAATATATATATATATATCAAGTTTGGATCACCCACTAACTCTTGTTTGTTTCATTTGAAAAATTTTCGTAAGCACTTACGCAAAGAGACTTGACAGTAAAACCCAATGCTAGCTGCTAAACATGACAAGAGGCCTTTTTATTGAATCCGTTATATATATATATATATATATATATATATATATATATTAGATACGGTCAGAATTGAATGGTCGAACGTTACTGTCTGAATTGAATTGTGGAATTTGAAGAGTGAAAGTGATTTTTTTTGTCTAGAGAGAAAAAGTAATTATTCAGTGACAGTAAGTCTAAAATAAGTTATAAAATGAAAACTTTAGAGCGGAACTTCCGGTATGTTCAGAAGAGCCAATCTAGATGTTTACAAAAGCCTAAACATTTGGCTTCCCTGTTACTGGGAGGGGATTCCATGACGAGCAAACGAAGCGTCTTCTCTGCAGGTTTCGCGGATCTATAAACAGGTGGAAAAGCATGCACATCATGACCATATATGTGACAACAATCAAACAGTTCGATTCATTAGAAGTGGATCTCCAAAAGCATGCGTCCATCACTAAATATTATATATGAAAAGCCCCCACTCGATTATAATACCTTCAAAAAGTGCTCCATTAATTTAAACAAATTTCTTTGTCCCAAATTTTAATTATATATAGTCTGTGTATTACGTATTGTAAAGCAAATTAAAGCCATTTAGACAATGACCTTTGTGTTTAAAGTGTATAAACCCTTCAATGTTATTGGAAAAAATAATAATCCAAAGGAAGAAATATTGTGATTACATATAATTTGGTGGGTCACAAAATAGCCCAACAACAGTTTAAAAATAATCCAAAGGAAACTTACCAATTACCAGGTCCTAACAGCTTCCAAATGAGATTTTATCAGAGGACCCGTCTCCAACATCGGTACCCAAAACTTCCCATATTCTCATCTCCCCATCTAGGCTTCCACTGCAAACAGAAACGACACCATTAGAGACACCCTTGGGAACTGCTACCAAAGACTTCACTGGTTTTTCATGGCCTTCCATGACGGTCATACAATGGTACCCACTGTCCTTCCCACGTTGCCAAATCCTCACCGTCCGATCCGACGACCCACTGGCGAATAAATCATCCACGTTGATTAAGCATAGTATAGCTCCCGTGTGACCCCACAACGCCTCTGCAAAAACCATGGATTCAGCACCGTTCTTCTTCTCCCAAACCAAGATCGAACGGTCACAGCCACCCGAAAACAGAACCCGACCATCACTGTTTAAAGCTAGCGCATTGACGGTGGAGTTGTGCTTCTCTAGGGTACTTACCACGGTGTGCCTTCGCGCATTATCATCTCTCTCCCAAACCCTAATGCACCCGTCTGCCGAAGCAGTGTAAACAACGCCACTATCAGAGACTGCAATGGCGTTCACAGCGTCTTCATGGGCTTTCACGGACTCCAAACACCTATGATCAGAAACGTTCCATATCTTAAAGCTTTTATCCCAAGAAACAGAGTACATTAACCTTTCGTTAACAACTAGACCTGAAACTGCGTCCCAGTGTTCAATCCAAAGCCGCTTCTTGTGCCGCCGAACGTTGACATAGTTCCTCGGCAAAAGGGAACGGTAGAAGCGGTCTTTGACGGTGGGAAGCGTGGACACGAGGTGGTGCCGTTTGGACTGTGCGATTTGCCATACACGGATCTTGGAGTCTTGGTGAGCAGTGAAGATCTTGGCGTCGTTGAATGCAATGGACTTCACAGACCCGGAACTGGGATCGTCGTTGAATGACTCAATATGGGTGTAGTTGGAGAGATCGAAGACGTTGATTATGTTATTGGAAGCGGCGTAGAGGAGGTTGTTGTGGACGGCAAGGCAGCTGATATGGGAGTGTAGGGTTTTGATAGCGATAACACGGTGGTGCTTGGTGAGGCTTCCATGAGATAGTACGAAACACTGTTCGCAACCGGTAGAAATATTGGTTTGAGGACCCAATATTGTGGCCTGCTGCGACACTGTTTGACTGCTATGCATTGGCGAACGAATGCTGTCAGGGAGAAAGAGATAGATTTTAGTGATGAAATATGTCGGAGGCGGATATATATAAACCTTAAAAAATGGAAATAATTTTTTTTTTTTTTTGAAAACCTAATACTTTACCTTTCAAATTCAAACGCCCGAAGGCCTCGTATCGGGGAGCATATTTATTTGGTCGGGAAAGTACTGGGGTTAACCAGCAACCTAGGAATCAAGCAGACCCAGCCAATCGCTTCACAGAATGGTAAAGAAACTCCTCGGCCTTTTAGGGTCTGCATTGAACGCTGAGAAAAACTTGAAAGGAACTGCTGGGCCAGGAAGAATATGAGGTTTACATATGCACATACAAATATATTTTTAAAGGAATACCAATCATGTCTTGGGGGCGAATAGGCTAATATTGTTATTGGACGGCTTAACCAGTAGGATACAGCTTTGATCTGCAACACATGGGATCGATCATGGAATATCATGTTTTGTTTGATTAGGTTCCGGGCAATGGAACGTGTCACTCAATGGGTAATCCTTTCCAAGACAAATGGAAAGATTGGTTCAAAAGCAAGCTACTTTTCAGTTAATATAATGTGGAATGTCGCATGTTTATGGCGCTCAGGTTTAGAGTTGCTCAATCATGATTACGAGACATGTGAGTGCCCACTCAAATTCGATTTTAAGAACTAAGCCTCTTTTAGGCCAACAAACACACAACACCAGCAAGGTATCTGTGGGCTGACCTCACAAGATCGGCTCAACCATGCCATCTGATCTCTTTGAACAGGCCATATATAGGAGATATCAATATAAGAAGGCCAGGGACCAAGCCGGGGGGTGGGTGGGGTGGGGGGTTTGGTGGTGGTGGAGGGCCGGGCCTAAGACTTTGAAGACTAGAAAAAGTTGTAAACCAATGGCCCCGAAGAAAGCTGCTTCCCGACTTCATCTCTCAACATGGGACATTGAGCCCATGCACCACAAGAGACTAATCAAAAGATAATCTGATGGGCCATAAAATACTTGGCTCTTCTCATACCAGACCACTTGAGTTCGGGCCCGTTAGCCAGTTGATCAACCCCGACTATCCGACTTCGCATAGGAGTTTGGTATATCAGATATCACATAGAAGTCTAGTCATCCGAGGACTCCTCATGCCAACTCGAATGGTTGTCAGCACTCTCCTAATGCAACTCTACAACATGGCTTCTCCAGAAGGCAGTCTCACGATAGGTTTGAAACTCTCACAAGGGTATAAAAGTCAAGGTATGTTCTTCAATAAACACATGTTTAATTCCATTCTCTAAGCACTAAACTTTTTCTTGAGATGATCTGACTTTATCGTCGAAGACTTGATCCGAGGCCACTCTCTCGGTGATTTTTGCAGGATTACTTGGCTTCCAAGCATTGTGGTGATTCTTGACATCATCAGAAACTACAAAAGCAGTTTATGTTTTAAGTTATACAAACTGGTCTAAGAATATTCAAATTGTCCTCCTATTTCTCTCGATTTGTTCAATTACTTTCTCACCATCACTTGGGAAGTTATTTGGAAAATATTTTAAATCGAGAGGAATTATTTTAATCAACCTCCTAAACTCTATGACCAATTGCAATGTCTTCTATGATAAAAATGTTCTTATTAGATATTGGTGCCCTAGCGCAAGAGTATTTACGAAGAATTTCAGATTATTTCTTTGACCCAATACTGTAAACATACATCTGAAAATGATATGGCGGAAGAAGAATCGAAACACATCTTAGCTTCCAAGAACAAGCTGGACTACGAAAGCACTGCACTAATTAACTTACATATAAATAGTTGCATACTTTAGAGCCTCGATCGTAAGCAGACTGCAGCCTAAGCAACCTTCACTTATTCTTAGGAAAATAAAAGGTTTAAAAAGGAACAATTAGATGCGATGGGGATCACAAAGTAGAACATACGTTCTGTATAACAGATTAATGATCGTGGCGTGAAATTGGCAAAAGATGCAGAGGAACTTTCTTCATAATAGTTAGCGCAAAGATCTCACTCGTGTCCAAGTCCTTCGCTGTTATTCCAGCAGGCAACTTCCAATCAAACCAATATAAAAGGTTCGCCAAAACATATTCAATTGTTGTTAGTCCATATGACATACCAGCGCAGGCCCTTCTTCCACCGCCAAATACCTATCCTAAGAGCGCTCGCAGGAAGCAACATCGTGAAACTCCAACATATAGGAACAGTATTACACCTAACTTTTCTAGTATACGATGTTGATTGTTCTACCTTCAAAATTTAAGAGAATATTTCAAATGTCAGGTTTAATTAGTTTTGGAAAAACAAAGCCTTACATTTTATTTACTCGGTGCATGCATGCCGTACGTGGGAGGTTGGGGGCCGGTAGTCTAAATTGTGGACCTCCTCGCTAGCGGTCACGTCGAATACATAATAAAACTACGCACTGTATGTAAGGACTTGAGGTCAGGGAAGGATTAGGGGATGCCATAATTCTCAACCCCGATTCCTGATGACCCGGCAAATTCTGAGCCCTCAATGTTTGCTCCTCTCTTGGCCTTTCAAAATGGCTCAGATGCAATTGAAATTCCTCTCTTCAACCCCTGATCATAAAGATGTAGAAAGCTCTTCTTTTTCTTCCAGTCTAAACCAAAGGCAAATGCTTTAGCTTGAGGCTTATAAGATAGTGAATTAAAGCACTCAAAGGAAATTACGTACACGACTCAACAAGCATCATAAAGATCGATGCAGTTCCTTCGACTCAAGACCAAATCATTGCATAAATTTAAGGGTATGTTCGTTTGGCTAAAAAATTTAGAATTTGAATCCAACTTTCTAAATTTATACTTCTAACATTACTCTTACACGCATACTAATACAACTCAACATTACCTTTTTTACACACATCAATATAACTCAACAATTTTTACACGCATGTCAATAAAACTCAAACATTATCTAAATATTCACACTATTCGTAGAATTCTTAAAATTTTCTCAAAACGAACATGTCCTTAACTCTCTCTCGTTGAAATAGAGGCCGCATTAATAAATCTACACCCTACTACCATTATAAGGGAGACTAGCATGCATAAGGTGATCAACTATGCTATCCTATATATAGAGGATACTCCTCCGGAAAACGACAATAACGATTAACAAGCCTTGTTCAAAAGGGAATTAGAAGAACTTAATAATATTGCTAGAAGAAAGTTAATTCTGGTCTAGAGCATCTTAAGCATGCAGAGGTTGGTTGGGTTAATTGGGTATATGGTGCAAGAAGAATGTGCTGGGTCTAGAGCTATCTAGCGACTACATACTAAGCAAACAGACATTAAAGGTACGTAGTTGTTGGTTTGAAAGGACAAAGCCTGCATGTACACCTATTTCTGCGTGCTTCTGTTCTAAATGGGAAGATAACTAGCCCCAGCCCCTGTACACATAGGTTTTAATGCTTAATTAGGCTCTCCGACCAAATTTTAGGAGCTTTCACTTTTAGGTCTCATAACTTTTATATATTGGACAAAAATCTTCAAACTAAATTGTTCCACGTAGGTCTGCTTAATTTGTAGATAAAAATCTTAATGCAGCGTCTTATGCAATAGTCTAGTAATTTATCATTTGCCTATGTACCTTCTTATCTGTCTGTATTCCTTACTGATCAAAATGCGCTTCATGTTTTTCCCTGCCGGGTGAGCATTTTGGGTTGCAGAAAAAACGAATAAAAATAGCTTAGATTGACATTTTACAGCGATAAACCAGTGACTTATAGGACTTCGGGGAACTAATTAATCTCCTTCTCCTCCTCCGCATGTACCTGAAACAAAAAGTGACAAAGTTTTGTTCACTGAAAATATGTGCTTACCTCTTTCTCTATGCGTGGTCTACTATATATATACCTTGTCTTCTATGCTCGTCCCATCTACCTTACCAACAGTCATACCAAGTTCGTCCTATTCAAAGCGGCTCGGATCCTTTGGGGATGTCTCATTTACTGCATTATATCTAACCCTAGTGCCCTTCTCACCCCTTTCTTCTAACAACGCATAGAGCGATAGTTAATGGCAGATGGTCAGCAGCAAATGAATGCAACCCTTGATACTGACCAGATCTGGTAACGATGTGCAACATCTTGAAACCTAGTACTTGGAACCTCAGATTTCGTTAGAAAATGTACTTTGCTAACTGAGATTTGAAAAGATTTCAGTAAACGTCGTTGCGTGCATTACGAGGGGTCAGAAACAAACTGCCCAAATTATGGAGACACGGCGGACAAAATGGCCCAACCAGGGTGTTGTCTCTGAACATGTGGGACAACCTGTACGTGGAAGTCTTGAATGAGGGAAACAAGCGACGTTGTCTCTAAGAGATTTCTTTATGCCCTAAATAGTTTTACCTTTTAATTAAAGCACGATCTGCTTTTCCGATTTGGATATGTTTGTCAAATATAACATGGCTTTAAACCCAGTTCTAGTTAGGGTGTACTGAGAACACAATTCTTGTTCAATTTTTCATTAGAATAGAATTAGTGACTTTAAAGATTGTACTCTTAAGTTATGTACAATCTTTTCAAGATTTGCTGGCCATGATGTTGAGGTTAGGGCTAGACACCAATACTGCTGGTGCCACAAATCATTCATTGCTCCACAGCGGCTGACGGTGCCTGATTTTACCGTAAGGCAGTGACTTAGGTAGTAGCGGTGGAAACCGCTGCTAAAACTGTAAAAGGCGTTGTCGTTTTGAGGGGCTTGAAATCTTAAAAGTTTCAAGATCTCTCTCTCTCACCTTACTTTTCTTCCTGTTCACATAAACGCCTCTCTCGTTTCCTCTTCCCATATCGATGTAAATTTTCAATTTGTTCGTTTTGATTTATATTTATATTTTTTCTTTGTCGTCAAACTTATGCCTTGAGTTCAACCACTCCATTTATGTGAACAGAGCTTCTAGGACACCTTTATCATTTAGACTTTTACTTTTCTTTTCATGGTAGAATAGGATTCTCTTGGAACCTGAAGAAAATAATCTCTTTGGGTTTTGTGAGATAAAAACTTTATTAAATAAGGCAAGTAATGATAAAGCAGCAAAACAAGCCTGAAATCAGGAGCACTTTCCTTGAGTGTTGAAAATGCTTCCTAGTTTCATTTGACCTTATGATCACCACCATTATCAGTATTAGATTATATTTCATTGTTGTGACGTTTCAGTCTCTGTTCTAAGGTTTAACATCAGAACATATGCTTTGGTAGCATTAAGTTATATATATAATGTGATGGCTTATCTAGATAGGAGGCAACCAACTTTCCACTTAAGCACCAGCTATTGAATATGCTTTTAATGTTATTAAATATGCGGGTATGATTACTCTGGCTATGGGCAGTCATCTGGAAAGGTACTAAAGAGTATAAAACAAATAAGGGGAAAAAATGAGACAATATGTGTTTGCCTCTATTTCTTCTGTGATTAAAAATATGAAATGATAGTGTTTGAAGCTATATGAATCTTTCTGCAGCCAAGTGAGCAGAATACTTACTCAGACATTGAAGCAGTATACAAGTGCCTCGAAGAGAACTATGGTGCTAAGCAGGAAGACATAATCCTTTATGGCCAATCTGTTGGAAGTGGCCCCACTTTGGATCTTGCTGCCCGTTTGCCTAGACTAAGAGCTGTTATTCTGCATAGTCCTATACTATCAGGGTTAAGGGTCATGTATCCTGTGAAGCGGTCATACTGGTTTGACATCTATAAGGTCGCATTCATGGTTATTGATCACTGTCAGTTTCATTACCTGTTGTTACATATAAAAAAATATTTTTGCAGAGTTCATGTCTTGACGTTTATTTGACATTGATTTGGGGCAGAATATTGACAAGATTCCATTCGTAAGGTGTCCTGTGCTGGTCGTTCATGTAAGTTTCCTGGACTTTATATCAGCAAATGTACTTAATATCTAGCATTTGATTAGTCAATTGGATAATTTCGTATTTGCGTGACATGCAATATTGGCAAATGTACTTAGCATTTTGCATTTGCCAAATGGAAAATGTCGTGTTTTGTGTGACATGCTTATTGTAGCTGATGTACTTACTTTGATAAGCTTGGATGGTGGTTCAGTGATTGTGTCGAAAGCGAGGTTTCTTTTAACAATTGGCCCCTGTAACCAATTGGTGCCCTTCTCTTTTTCATGAGGAAGGTCTGGGGTTCAGCCATGGAAGGGAAGAGATTTGAAAGGGGAGAAGGCCATACATTATTTTGTGGACTCCTAGTACTTATGATGACCTCTCATACACCTCTCCTGGAAAAAACATTAAAAAAAGAAAAAAAAAAAAGAGAAGAAAGGTGTTCCCTTACCCCCCCCCCCCCCCCCCTCTCTTCTGTCCAATTCGGTTCAAGGTAGTTCATTAAGACTGAGTAGTTTGATAATGGTCCTACACATTTTTAGATGTACTTATTGTTGCTCATGACATCAACTATATCGGCAAAGAATTCTTTCATCAGCTGTTGCCAATACTAGCCTGTTGGTTTCCACGTACTTTTTAGGTCAATTTAGTCATCTTAAGTAATAAATAAGAAAAGTAAGTAGGTCACTGGACGTCTATGATTTTAGATGTTCATTAAATGCCTTGCTTCTGTTTAGAGAAAGTTCCCGTTTCTACACTTTGAAGTTCCCCAACAGGATTCAGGTTTAAACAGTATGCTTTCCTATGAAATGAGTGACATAAAAAAGTTGATCAAAAGGAGAAGAAAACATGCAATTGAAAACAATTTTCAATGTATTCGTTTTAGTCATACTGCCATAGAGATCTAGCATCTCCTATGGATAACTTTTGCATTGTCCATTGTCCTGCAATGAGTCAATTTGGCGGTTCACATGCATTTGTCAGACTAGCATTGTCCATGTTACAATATGAAGACCAAGAGGAGAACAGAACACTAGAAAAATAAAGGATCTTTGCCTTCTAGGGCAGAGTCGACCATCAATTTGACTTCCCAAATTTTCATGACATTCCACTAAAGTCGAGTTATTTAGCTGGCTGATCTTCGAACGTTGACTTATGCAGCTGCCGTTTGAGAAATTACAAAATCAAATTTAAGCATTATGATTTTCGAGACTTTCCTATTACTAGTTGTTTCCAGTCTGGACTTAGCACAGCTTTGACTAAAGTATCAAATTATCTGATTTGATATCTTGCCCTTATTCTTATTCAGGGAACTGCTTTTGAAGTTGACTGTTCTCATGGCAAGCAGCTTTGGCAATTGTGTCAGGAGAAGTATGAACCTCTATGGCTCAGAGGAGGAAACCACTGTGATTTGGAGCTTTACCCTGAATACAGTAGGCATCTAAAGAAGTTCATATCAACAGTTGAAAGGGCACGTTCACGTAGGAATGGACCAAGGAGCAGCACAGACCGAATTGAGCAGTTCAGACGGAGTACTGATTGTTTTGAGGCTCCTAGGAAAGTAATGACTGGAGAGAAAAACCTAGGAAAAGCACCGATAGGCCTGAAAAACTGAAACTTCCTGACTTCAAGTTTCATAACATTCACAACTTAAGAATGTCATCTGCCCAAATGGAAAGATCACGGAGAAGTGTGGACTACCATGAGAAATCTAGAAGAAGCATTGACCAACACCTCGAAAGAGCGTCGACTGGGTGGACAGAATTCGAGCCGGGTAGATCTATTCCATGTTAAAAAGAATATGTGCACTGAGTTTGTTAAAATGGACTTCAATTCAAACATTACGAAATAAGACTAAAGTGTATTCTGAAGAAGAAAAAAAACTCTCGTGAAGAAGTTAGGACTAAACAGCTAAAAACTATTTTTGAAAAGCCAAAGAAATAGTTGTTTCGAACGACAGTCGTTTATCTCTATATCTCTCTCTTCTCACTTTAGTCCTCCCCCTTCGAAGAACACGACTTTTTTATTTTCTAAGCCCCTTTGAAGAAGACGACTTTTTTTTTTCTTCTAAGCCCCTTCGAAGAACACGATTACTCCTACGCATACCCTCGTACCATCAGTAGCTCAGCTGCAATCCAATTAATTATGTAAGTTCATACTTCACTTAGACTCAAAATGAAAAGTTTTTCTTTTTAAAAAAATTTTTGTTTTGATTTCCGTTTGGCTACCCAGAAAATTCAGAAGATTTGTCGTTAATGGATTCTGGTGATAGAGCTAATGGAGGTGCTGAATTCTCTTCAGGTCACAGGAGGAGATAGCGATGGACGCGATAAAGCACGCTTTGAAGGCTCTGCGGAAGCGCCATTTGCTGGAAGAAGGCGCTCATGCTCCGGCCTTCATCGCTCTTTCAAGACCGATCGCCGCTCAGGTCCTCTTTCTCTCTCCACCCCTTTCAAAGTAATTATTTGTGGGGTTTTCATTTCACCCTTTTCTTGAAACTAATGTTCGGTGGATGGCAAATTAATTGAAACCTAATAACAGTACATAAATTTGCTAAATATAATTTCAAGAGATAGAAAGTGGTTTCCTTTCCGATCCGCAGTCCTCATGTCTGTGCCTCTTACATTGTTTGGTTAATAATTTTGAGTAATTGTGATTGACATTTTATCCGTGTGTCCGTAAAGGGCTCAGAATGGAAAGAGAAAGCAGAAACACTGGAGTTGGAACTTCAGCAATGTTACAAAGCTCAATCTCGCTTGTCTGAGCAACTCGTGGTGGAAGTAGCTGAATCCAGAGCTTCTAAAGTTTTACTTCAAGAAAAAGAAGCTGCAAACTCAAATCTGCAGGCAGAGTTGACACAAGCAAGGTTACCTTGAACTCACTTTTTTACACCCTAGAAACTTTCCATTCAAGAAAGAAACATCCACTAGACAGAGAGTCTTCAGATTTTCAGGTTGTTTGGTGAATGAATGATTCCAACTTAGTGACATGTTGCAGGGACGAATGCTCTCAATTAAAGGTGGACTTAGAAGAAAAGATTAAAGCTTTAGAATTGGTTATGAGTGAGAACCACCAACTTAAAGTACAACTAGAACAGATGTCTATCAAAGCTAAGAATGCTGAGGCTGAAAATAAGATGCTAATTGATCGCTGGATGCTGCAGAAGATGCAGGATGCTGAACGGCTCAACGAGGTAGTGTATACTGTTGTCAAGGTTGCAATCTTAAAGCATGGAATTAGGTATTGTTTTTGATGGTGATACATAATTAGCTATCTTATGCTACAACCTTGTCGTGATTAGTTATGAGGGAAGGGATAAAAAAAGGGAAAGGAGAAATGGTGTCTTGAATCCAGGCTGATAATGATATAGTAAGCATTGGTCTGGCTTTGGCTATTGGTGATTCATGATAACAAAATTACAAATGACAAAGGGTGCCTCGTGTTTTTAAATTGTGTTGTTCCTTTTTTTAGTCTTCTGGTATTGAAAGAAAAGTCCCTCTTAGATGGTAAGAATAATGCTTTGGGAAGGTTGATTAGGATCTGAAGGGATTGCCTTCAGAAGGATTTTCTTTTTTGTTTGTTAGAAATGCTTGTAAAAGATTTATTTTGTGTTTTTGCATTTGTGCAATCACCATCCTCCCTTTATTTGTTTCGGAGGATGATATGTTGGTTCTGACGATTTGCAAAATGTGAAATGAGTTTAGGTTAATTTACTTTCTAACTTTTTTTTTAAAGTAAGAGTAATTTGCCTCACTTGTCTTTTGTTTGATTTACTTAGGCAAATTCGCTTTATGAAGAAATGCTTGATCGGCTCAAGGCTAGTGGTTTAGAAAATCTTGCTCGCCAGCAGGTTGATGGAGTGGTCCGCCGAAATGAAGATGGTGCAGAATTCTTTGTGGAGTCGACCATTCCCTCTGTCTGCAAGAACAGGATCCATGCTCATGAAGGTGGCTGCGCTTCCATATTGTTTGAGTACAATTCTGGCAAATTGATTAGTGGAGGACAGGACAAGTCAATCAAGATGTGGGACACGAGCACTGGATCATTAAGTCATACACTTTATGGTTGCCTTGGTTCTGTTCTTGATCTCACAATTACCCACGATAATAGATCTGTTATTGCAGCAAGCAGTTCAAACAACTTGTATGTATGGGATGTCAGCTCTGGCCGTATACGTCATACTCTTACTGGTCACACAGATAAAGTGTGTGGTGTAGATGTAAGCAAAATCTCAAGTCGTCATGTTGTCAGTGCAGCATATGATCGTACCATAAAGGTTTGGGACTTGACCAAAGGTTACTGCATCAACACAATCATTTTTCCTAGCAACTGCAATGCTCTTTGCTTCAGCATGGATGGACAAACCATTTGCTCTGGTCATGTTGATGGGAATCTTCGTTTATGGGATATTAACACAGGAAAGCTACTTAGTGAAGTTGCTGCGCATTCACTTGCCATTACATCTATCTCTCTCTCTCGAAACGGAAACGTAGTATTGACTAGTGGAAGAGACAACTTGCATAATTTGTTTGATATGCGATCTCTAGAAGTTTGCGGCACACTCAGAGCAACTGGAAACAGAGTGGCATCTAATTGGAGCCGATCCTGTATCAGTCCAGATGACAACTATGTTGCTGCTGGATCCGCTGATGGATCTGTATTTATATGGTCCATAGCTAAAGCTGATATTGTGAGCACTCTGGGAGAACACACTTCTCCTGTGCTGTGTTGTTCATGGAGTGGGCTCGGAAAACCTCTTGCCACGGCAGACAAAAATGGAATTATTTGTACCTGGACATGAAGGGTACAGCGTGAATATGATAAATCTACTGGCTGGCCAAGTTCTTTTTTTGTTTTTTATCTTCATACAATACATTTACACGTAATGTACAGTAGTTAAGCAAGGTATTCGAGACTCGAGTGGTGTAGATATTGATTTCTCAGGAATTGTATCCAGTGGTTTATGCTTTATCTTGAAACAAACAGAAACAGAAAGGGATTGATGCACTAATAAACGTGCCATCTATTTACAGGAATTGTATCCAGTGGTTTATGCTTTCTCTTGAAACAAACAGAAACAGAAAGGGTTTGATGCACTAATAAACGTGCCATCTATTTACTCTCTTCACTTTTTCTCGCAAGTCATTAATAAACCCCGCCAGGTGCCAACAGATAATTGGCAGATTCACAGGGATCGGATGGCTTAGCCATGATCTTTTGATTTATTTATTTGTTTTGGTCGCACCAAATTCTAGTACAGTGAATGTCCTAAACAGTAAAACATTAAAAAAAAAGAACCTTTTTATTTCCCAATCATTTCTTCCGATTGCCTTTCGTTCTCTATCACGAACTTGAAACCCAAATCCCCCCTCTCCGTCGGAGCTCGTCAACAGAAGCCGCTCTCTTTTTCTTTGTTTAAGTTGCCAAAACCCTAGATGACGAGGAGGATGAAGGATGTATGGCGGCCCTGTTACTGAGAAAATATTGTTCGGTGAAAGAAAGGAAAGATGGGTACGGGAAGTCGAGCACGGGGACTGGTGGTGAAGACGCTGCTACTGATTGGAGGCGCCCTTTTGCTGAAGCGACTGACAAAGTCCACCACTCGCTGGGATCATTCTCGCATCGTTGCTCAATCCCTCGCCGGCCAAAAGGTCTCCCCCTCCATCTCTTCCATTTTCGATCATATTTATAGTCGTCCATCAATTTCAGTGCTTTTCTATTCATTGAATAATATGTCTTCGTTTTACGACAGAGTTCGATGGAGCAAGCAGCCAGAGCTCCTGATAACTACTTCAATTTCAGGTGATTCCATAGGCATTCTAGCATATATGACTCCTGTTCCTATTTTGTTGCATTATAACCACGAACTTCCTTTAAGCTCTCAGATTTTTACATTAAACTCATTGCTGGGCTTTTTATCTCTGACCAATCATTCATAGCTAGAAATGGGTGATTCACAAACATCCTAACCCTTTTTGTTCTGGTGGATTACGTCTTTTGTCTCTGGCTGGCTCTCTGCAGATGGCTTACTTGCCCGGCAGCAGAGATGGTCGATGGTTCAAAGGTTTTATATTTTGAGCAAGTGAGTGCATAACTTGCTACCTCTTCATGATCTTTTTCGGCTATCAGTTGCTTTGTATCAGGAAAGGAATAGCTATATGATGGTTTTTGTTTCTTTCGGTAGGCATTCTGGAGGACTCCTCAGAAGCCCTTTCGGCAGGTACGTTAGTCTATCTTATCAGGTTTCAAATTTGATACTTTTGTTATGAATGTCATACACATGATAGAAGTTATTTCCTCTGCCCCGTCTCCTTGCTTCTGCTTTGTTCTGTTTTTCTTATGTTTTTACGTTTCTGAAAATCCATCTTCAATGACATTCCTCTAGATAGATCTCTCAATTCAGGGACCTCGCTCAGCATTCTTTTATTGGAGTAAATCTTATAATTCAAGGTTTTCATTTCTTCAATAAAACCTTTGTTGAAGTTCTAACCTGCTTCTGATTACAGAGATTTTACATGGTCAAGCCTTGTCCTAAAGAGTTGAAATGCGATGTTGAGGTGGGCATTTCCTCTGTTTTACAGTTTAGTTATGCAGAGATCATGTTCTGTTGCATGATTCAATGGTGGAACTCATTTTTGTTTCGGGATTTGGGTAGCTCTAATGTGGTTTGAAATTTGTTCAATGGGCAGGTAAGTTCATATGCCATTAGAGATGTGGAGGAGTACAAGAACTTCTGTGACCGCCCAAGGGACCAGTGCCCACAGCCAGAAGAAGTTCTTGGGGTAAGACTTATATCACATCAAAATCACGGTCTTTGTTATCTTTTGGTGGAATGTGAAGTCTAAAAGTCCTGGTATGGAAGCTTGTAATTTTAAGAAAAAAAGAAAAAGAAAAAGAAAAAGCAAAGCCTAAATAGACATGGTTCAAAAAGATTGAAGCCATAAAAGAGCTTTGCTCCAAGGGTAACAAGCTCCATATTATTAATGAAGTAGTACAACAACATAGCTTGAGGTAGGTGGATTGGTATACTGCAAAGACTTAATTTCAAAGGTCATGTGCTTCATATGCAAGACCTCAAAATCGAAGCTTGATGTTTGACCCCAATCACCTTTCAAATGTCCAACTAGTCAATTCTAAGCTCCAGGTTTATGGGCGGTGCCATTGTGGTGAGCCAAATTGCAGGCTCAGTAAAATCTTTACGTATCTGGATAGCTTGTTGGATGCGAAGCTATCTTTTTCTTTCTTTGAACATCTCTGACAAGAGAGAAGTTGAAACAGAATTTCTGATATCATAACTAGTTTGCTTGGCAAAGCAGTTGTATACTTTGCTAGATTTATTCTTGTGCTATAGGGGCTGTACCACCTGTTAGGCAAGCCCATAGCATATTGTGTATGTGTTTTTCGGTGAATGCTTGCTAGGATTGTTGATGTGTCCAAGCTTGCCAGCAAGTTTTCATGCCCGAGTCTGAGACTACATTTTTTCATCCCCATCCTTTGAAATTGTTTCTTGTGGACTCTCTAAATGTCTTCTAATACATGTGCAGGACATTGCGGAACATTTAACCACAGTGCATCTTAAACGGTATGAACGTGGAAAACGATGCTTGTATGAAGGTTCAAATCCACCTGGCGGGTTTCCCAATTCATGGGTAATTGTCTGTTGACTTTATTACCATGTTTTGCTGTTTCCTCTCCCCTCAATATCAAGTTTTCTGCCAAAGACCTGGTAGTGGAATACAGAAACGGCTGATATCTGTTCAACTAATAACCAGTCTGATCAAAAGCATTCAATGATCTTATTCTTTTGTAACAGAATGGGGCAGCCTACTGTACTTCGGAACTTGCAATCTTGAAGAATAATGAGATACACACCTGGGACAGGGGCTATGATGAAGAAGGAAATCAAGTGAGTTCTTGCATAATTATTTGCATCCAATGAATTAACCTGATGAATATGGGTTTGATTAAAGCATAAACCTTTAATGGGAGTGCGCTTGTTTCCTCCTTACAGGTTTGGGGAGCCAAGGAAGGTCCATACGAGTTCAAGCCTGCACCTGCTTCTAGTTTCAATGACATGTTTTCTCCTTTAAATTTCTTTCCTCAGCAATCAATGGAGAAAAGAATAGAGGGTTCCTTTGTTCTGCAAGACTGATCACCTGTTTCATATAGCAGTTATATGTAAATTCCTCATTCTTAAACTTTAAGAAATAATGTTTCTTTGTCAAGTTACTGCCTTGAGCCTTCTACAATTTTGTTTACTGGAATATTGACCAAATGATGGGTGGTTTCATACATATAAAATTGCAAATGGGTTGTGGAAGATGTCATTAAGAGAAGTATTTATCTGCTGTGAGACTTAAAAGAGTGTAGTTTAATTTGAAGCGAATTCAGCCTTGGGTTGGTAAATTTGTTATTCAGCCTGTTAATGTAGGTGACGGGTACGTTTGATTGGGAATGAACGATGGGAAATAGTTTGGAGTGATAATTCATGCGTCTTCTGCAGCACTTTTGCTTGGCCTCCACATTGTTTCTACTGATTTCTTCTTTTATCCCCCACATTGCTAAATACTCTTGAGGAAATTTTGTAATTTTTTTTATAATCCAAACTTGATTTAATCTTGTTTGAGGTCTCGGCATTGTCTGTTGCCTGTAGGATTTGGTTACAACAAATCCTCCAGTCTTTAGGAAGCGTTAGCAGGAAGAGTAAACTTGGCAATTTTTGACCAATTGTGACTTCATCATTTAAACAAAGCTCACATTAGGAAGGTTGAGCTTCTCCTTTTGGTACATGTCCCAATGGCCATGTCACATGTGAATGGATGAGGGAGACGGACATGTAAAAAATTGACATTAATTCATTCAAAAGCGTACAGACTTGAAGTCCGCTTAGCTTAGTGCAGTCCCCTTGACGTGTAGTTTTGGATGAAAATCACATTCTGCTTATCCTGGGCCAAAGAGTGACGCAGGCAAATGGCCAACAACAAAATATATGATCATGGAGTCTTTCAGCTCTATAGCTACTGTGTTGGGTATGGGATGTGGTGCATACAAAACACCCAACTTCTTCTTATTCTCTAACTCGGTAGGTACGTAATCGAATGGTTCTTAGCCGCCCCACCAAAAGAAATTACCATCCAGAGGGATTCTGCTAACTTAAATGGGGTCTTTGTCATCCGCAAGAAACAAGTTCCACAGATAACATCTCTCTCTCTCTCTCTCTCTCTCTCTCTCTCTCTCTTTTTGTGTGATCTAACTGCAGCAGCGAATGGTGCCCTACACATCACGCTACTGTCTCCTGCAAGCAATGCCTTAACTCTTTAAGTTAAATGGTTGCGGCTGGAGGTTAGGAGCTGGTGTTATCCGGATGGGTTGCTTTTTCCTATTGGAAACCTTCGTATCTCATGGCCCTGTGCTACAACTAATTTGAGATCCTTGTCTTTTATCAGACTTATAGTGCCACTTTATAACTTTCTGATATCCCGAAAAATTCACACGGAGAGACGCAAACTAAAACCATTTTACCTTTATTTCCAACCTTCTTCTCTCCACCCTCAACTCAAAGGGGTAAAATAAAATAAAAGGCAAAAAAACGCCCAAAATGGTAATATCCCAACAATAACAACACTATGAAATTTGATAAGCACTCTTCTATGTAGAGAAGCGCATGCAGCAGCTAGAGCTTTGAGATTTGCTAAAGTTTGTCCTTTTTGGGTCTCCTTTACTCTACTTTTTTCTCTGTTTCGTTTTCGTGTAAACTAGAAGACCTTTATTATCAGTTCATCAATTGAAGCAGAGAAACGGATGCTCTGAAAATCGGATTACTTGCGCGGTTGCACATTTTTTCACTCAGTTGCTTTTTAGCTTTTGAGTTCTAAAAACGCTGCCATCAAAACTACTTCAAAGCAACTAAAAATTTCGGTTAAAGATGAGAGCAGTTATAAGGACTTTATTATCCACTTGCAAGAAGTCGTGGCTCAAAGCCAGGATAGACGTAACCATTCTCTTCTCTCTCTCTCTCTCTGACACAGATCTTTACGTTATAACACGTTTGACATGTTTCATCAAGCACACACAAGTATTCCATTTAACCCCTAATTACCAGGGAAAAGTTGAATGCATACATGTATAATGTGCATGTCGGGAAATTGTTGATGCCCATAAGGAACTTGTGACCTCTCTCCATTTTAGTAGTATACATTGTTTTGTATATGCGTGTGTATAAATATTAGCTCGTGCATATAGGGCCTTGCTTGGAGAAGTTCAAATCAAACTGATCTCATCTTCCTCTCCGCATGTATTCTCAATAACCATTCTGGGTAATTTTCAATTTCCTCCATGATTGGAAATTGTTGATTCCCATAAGGAACCTGTAACCTCTCCATTTATTCTACATTGATTGATCATATGCGTCTGTATACATGAGCTCACGTATATAAAACCTTGCTTGTCGAAGTAGACCAACGTCCTTTCTCGTCTTCCTCCCCATAAATTCTCAATCCTCATCCTTGGTCATCTTTTTTTTTTCTCAGTCTCATCCTTGGTCATCATTTCCTCCGTTTGTGGAATTTGTTGATACCCATAAGGAACCCGTAAGCTTTCCATTTATTATACATTGCTTTCTTCTCTCCCACTTTCATCCATATCTTCTACTCGTTTCCTCTATATTAAGCAGTCCCAGCATGCTTCATTTCCCACTTGTGTTGAATCCTAGCATTATGAAAATGAAGTTCTCTTGGGTGGTTCTCTTGCTTGCTTTTGTTATTGGGGTTGTACAGGGTTTTGATTTTCATGAAAAGGATTTAGCTTCGGATGACAATTTATGGGATTTGTATGAGAGGTGGAGGAGCAACCACACCATCTCCACAAGCCTTCCAGAGAAGCACAAGCGCTTCAATGTGTTCAAGGAAAATGTTATGCATGTTCATAACACCAACAAGATGGATAAGCCCTATAAGCTGAAATTGAACAAGTTTGCAGACATGACTAACCATGAGTTCAGGAGTACTTACGCAGGCTCAAAGGTTAACCACCACAGGATGTTCCGAGGAGCACAACGTGGAAGTGGTAGCTTCATGTACGAGAAGGTGGAGAGGGTTCCACCCTCTGTTGACTGGAGGAAGAAAGGTGCCGTGACCGGTGTCAAGGACCAAGGTCAATGTGGTAAGAAAATTTTTTCCATGTGTTAATTAAAAGCCTTACCCAATAATTAGTTTTCGTTTTCTTGGTTTATAAGTTCCTTAATGTTATATAGGTAGTTGTTGGGCATTTTCAACCGTTGTAGCAGTGGAGGGAATTAATCAACTCAAGACCAACAAGCTAGTTTCTTTATCTGAGCAAGAGTTGATAGATTGTGACACTGAACAAAATGAAGGCTGCAATGGAGGCTTAATGGAATATGCTTTCGAGTTCATCAAGCAAAAGGGGGGCATTACCACAGAAAGTAATTATCCTTACGAAGCTGAAGATAGAACTTGTAATGCCTCCAAGGTATGTATTTTATGTTGCCTGTAATTTGTGAATGATAAATTTGAGATACATCCCCTGGATCGAGTATGATAAAGAACTCAGTAATCATGACGTATGGCTGTGCAGGAAAATTCTCCAGTAGTGTCAATTGATGGGCATGAGGCTGTGCCTGCTAATGATGAGAACGCATTACTTAAAGCGGCGGCAAATCAACCTCTATCCGTAGCCGTAGATGCTGGGGGGTCGGATTTCCAATTCTACTCGGAGGTACATATATAATTTGACTAATTAATCTACTTTGGCATAAAAGTTGCAGATACTCATTGACCCATTAATCTTCAAGGTAGCTATCTGAGCTGCCAAGTAAACTCTTTTTTAAACTAAAGCATCTTGCTATTATTAGAAAATCAACTGCTTTGTATGTCCTTATTCGGTTGTGCATGAACACAGGGAGTTTTTACTGGAAAATGTGGCACAGAGCTAAATCATGGTGTTGCAATTGTGGGCTATGGAACAACCATGGATGGAACGAAGTACTGGACAGTAAAGAATTCTTGGGGAAATGAATGGGGAGAGAAGGGTTACATAAGAATGCATCGTGGCGTCTCTCATAAGGAGGGTCTCTGTGGTATAGCAATGGAGGCTTCATATCCCATCAAGAACTCTTCCAAAAACCCTGTAGGACCTTCATCCTCACCTCCCAAAGACGAGCTGTAAACAATATCAACATTTGACTTTGCTTTGCTCGGTTTCACTTTTCAGCTGATGTTTCTTCTGTTTTAAACGTTGCATGTCTCATGGCTTCATGAGCAAATAATATATCTCATGGATTTGGTGATGATATATCGATTATTATGAAATTGTGTCACCCACTGACAAGAAACTCCAGGAAAATACAGGAGGGAACGTGTTCAATATCTAATACAAATAAAGCACACTACTCGTAATTGAGCTTTTAAATACCAAAAAAGAAGTTCCGCCCAAGAACTCCAACATATATCAGAATCCCAAGTACAGCATCCTCTGTCATTTCTCAACCATAGCATCTGATTGGGTCATTGCAGCCCTTTTTGGTGGACTGTTTTTCGCCTCTACCTCCTCCCTTTTCCAGATATTGTTGATGATACTCCTCTGCTCTGTAAAATCGTTCTGCCGGAAGTATTTCTGTTACAATCTTCTTATCCTTCCACTCCAACTGCTTAGCTTCCTTTGATTCCTGGGCGAGCCGAGCCTGGGTCTCATTGTAGCAGAGTATATTCCTGATCGATATTGGGAGCCCACATCACCACCCTGATACAAAAGTGAATCGTGATTGAAAGGCCTATTTACATCATGGTGAGAGCTTCAATGTATAATATTCCACTACAGTTTTTAACATATCACACAAACAGTAATTTGGTCCATCTTAAGGAAGAGAAAAAGGAGAACTGACTTAACCATTACTTCTGTTGTGTCCAAAATTGTCCAAGAATCCAAGCAAAGACCAAGGCTTTAAAAAGGGAAAGCAAAATTACGGGACTGCATCTATAAGAGTGCAAATGATGGGAAATCTATTGATACATTTCATTAATTTTGAAGCTATTCAAGTGACAAAGCAGGAGAAGCTTGGGCTGGGGTTTTGAACCTAGCCAGGGCTGGTTGGTTGGCAAGGCTATAACAAGTGAAAATAGGTTGGCAGGCAGTTTTAAGTCAAATGTTTCATTTAGCAGAAAGCTAAAGCGATGCTTGTTTTCCTTTTCTGTTTTATGTTTGAATCCTAAGGTTATTACTAACGACAAAAAAATCCAAGTTATTGACATACTCTGCTTCTCCAATGAGTTGAAACATAACCAGGAACCTGATCACAAGCCTGAATAGAAGACGTGCCTTCTTTATGGTGTTTACCTGAAACCTTACCTTGGTATTATAGTCGTTGATCTTATCTTACTGTCCAAAACCTAACATAAGATCTTTGCAACTCCATTAAATTAAAATTGAAGTTTGTGATTGCATGGTCATTGTGAAACTCTAACACTACCAAAAATAAGGTTTCTGATTCAAGAAACTCAAATAGACAAAAGCATGTCGAATAAGTCTGCCTCTCTCTCTAGAACCCGTAAAATCACCCGCCCCAAACACTCCATCTATATTGTGTCTCACACTAGAGGTCAATCTTCTCTCGGGAGTTCAAATTTCACCTGGCAGTGTCGACACACATCATCAGCCTTTCTCTTAGCCATGAAGAACATTAAACTTGGACTGAATCAAACATTCTTAAAAAGTTGTAGTCATCCCCCTTAGCTAACATTAACTGTTAACATTTCCGCAAATAAACTTATCGCTATCCTATTTTGTTTCCTTCTGTTTTCCAACTAACAAACCTATATCAACATTCTTAACCTTTCAATTACCCATCATATTGTAAGTTATTAATACAATGCTCTTAGATTAGAGATATGAGATCTCAAACTCAAATTGTGTTTTAACCAGACATCTGTATGATTACCACAAACACCATTTTAAGAAAACGTGTTTACATCAAGTTTTAGCAATAGGTCTCAATTCTACTCCTAATTTCCTACTCTACGCATATCCTAGTTCCTCGTCTTACAACTATGTCGCAACAAACAACATAAACAGATGTCAAAAATAATGCTCTCTTTACTTGCTAAACTATCCCTAAAAAAATGTCTTATAGTTACACCTTAACCTACACTCCAGTTGTTCTAATCCTAGTGCCCCATGCATTCCATGTTCGTGGTTAGATGAATTAGCAACCCACTTTTTTATTTCATTTTCACTCGAACAATATAAGGGAAATTGACCGAAACTCCCTCCCACAAATATCATTCGATGCAAGCTCAATAGCTCATTGACCAAATGTACCTAGTTGACACAACCACACTACCCTTTTGGCACCATTTACCAAGCCTTTCAAGCTACACCTTATAGGCCGAAATCCTAGAATCGTCGACCTCAAAAATAAGAATCGATTACAAATTACGTACCTTAACCCAACCCTGAGCGTTAGCTCAGTGGTTACCTCCTCCCCTTAGGAAGGGTCCTTCCGGAGTTCGAAGCCCCTTATCCACAGGCAATGCCTGCTGCCACTGTTGACTAAAAAAAAACCCATATGACTATTGACAATATCCATCCCAAACAATAAACTTTGTCAGGATCAACAGTGCATTGTTGAGAAGACGTATAGCCCATCAAAAACTAACTGCAATTAACAAAATAACTAAGTTGGAAACTTTTTGGTTGAAACTGATGGGCAGGAATATGACTGGCCCAACCTATTGAAATAGGCTAGCTCATCCGTCCAAGGCCACAGGCGCCCAAGGCCCCCAGCCCGCGCACATGAGAATTTATCCCTCAATATTTTTCAGCTCAACCATTGAAAAGAATCATAAGACTCACGTTATTAAAACTCCTCTTAGAACTCTAATTCCTCCACATATAAATAGGCAAGTATTCATTTTCATATTTTCTGAAACATCGTTACTTCTCCAGACTAAGGCTTTAATTGTTCCTCTAATACTCAAATCTTCTTGAGATCTGACTTAGGCATCGGAGTCTCCGGATCAGATGTCTCCCCTCTTCTTGTTCCCTTTCAGGTCTGATTTGCTCTGGCTCTTGGTGATTTTGACATCATCAGTTCCAAGTTTGTGGTGATTCTTGACATCACTATGAAGATACAGTGTCTTGTGCACCTACAGTGTCATGCACACTCTATGCCTTGTGCACCCTATGTTACAGTGTCATCCGCACCACCATGTTACAGTACCTTGTGCACCCTATGTTACAGTGTCATGCGCACCACTATGTTACTGTGCCTTGTGCACCCCATGTTACAATGTCAAGCACCATGTTACAGTGTCATGCGCACCACTATGTTACAGTGTCTTGTGCACCCTATGTTATAGTGTTGTGTACATCCTATGTTTCAACGTCAAACGTACCCTCATATTACAGTGTTGTGTGCACCCTATGCAACAATGCCAAGAGCACCCTTAATGATACAGTGTCATGGGCATCCCTTGGTCTTAGCGATCCTTGTGAGCACCCATGTGACGGGAGCGCCCCGTACGGTTGGTCTAACTCATCCGTGCTACAGACACCCTTTGGTCTCAGCGACCCAAATATCATATTGATAATATCTTTTTAACTACCTTGATCATTTTGTTTTATTTTATCTAACATAACGAACTTTTAGCTTTATCTTATTTGATAATTCAGGCACCTGGTTGTTCTCTACAAAGTGCTACGAACACCCTTAATAAGTACCCCCATGACGGAACACCCCGGACGGCTGTTCTAACTCACCTGTGTCACGGGCACCCCTACATTAGCGAATTGGCCTTAGCGACCTATACCTGCGCCAACAAATTGGTCTCGGCAACCTATGCCCCTACACCAGCAAATTGTTGATCTCACGGGGCCAAGAACATCACTACACCTGAGAATAGGTATAACTCCACAACACCAAAGACACCGCCACACCAGAGGACTGGTCTGACTCCAGTGTGCTAAAGGCACCTCCACACCTAATGGTTGATCTAGTTCGACAACACCAAAGGTACCCCTTTTATAACAATGATTGGACTGAAAAAACCTCGTTTGGCTTAATTTGGTTTAAATGAGAGAACTACTGATGAACCATAACATGACTGGCCCAGCCCATTGAAATACTTCAACCCATCCGTCCAAGATCACAAGTGCCCAAGGCCCCCAACCCGCGCACATGAGAATTTATCCCTCCATATTTTTCCGCTCAACCATTTAAAAGTGTCATAAGGCTCACATTATTAAGACTCCTCTTAGGATTCTAATCCCTCCACATATAAATAGGCAAGTATTCTTCTTCATATTTTATGAAGCCTCGTTACTTCTCTAGACTAAGGCATTAGAGTCTCCGAATCCGACGTCACCCCTCTTCTTGTTTCATTTCAAGTATGATTGACTCCAACTCTCAGTGATTTTGACATCATCAGTTTCAAGTTTGTGTTATCATCAATTTCAAGTTTGTGGTCATTCTTGACATCATCAAAACCAAAGAGCTAACGAGAATGAAATAGCTGGAGAAACTAGATCAGAAGATATACAGCCCACCAAAAACTCGGGAGGACTCCACCAGGTTAACTGCCCGTAAAACAGAGATATTAAGAAAACAATATAGAAAGAGATACCTGGCGGTTGGGGGTTGTCGGATCATGGCGAGACCAAAAGAGAGAGAGGAGATTGGTGTAGGGGCAAACTTCGGGGTCGAATTGGACCCGCACTACCTCGACGTGGTTGGAGGTTCCGGAGCAGACCAGTCTGTAGGTGGGATCAGGGACGTGACCCTGAGAGTACCCAACCTCGATCTTCATTACACCGGCCACTCGCTAGAACGCTAGCTCCACTCCCCAGAAGCACCCGGCTCCAAACTGGGCGAACCGTGTCCGGGATGATCTGGAGCATCCACATCCGGGTCGAGAGCATTACTGTGGCCGCTGTTGTCGTGGTGAGCAGTGGTGGCCATTGCTCAACCTCCTAATCTTCTGTTAGACCAAACAGAAAGCCAGTGTTTTTGGTCCATTTAAAAGCCTATTAAGTTCAGAAGAGTCACTTTGGACCTGGTGCAATCACTTGGCCCAATCTTGAGTTGGGGTCGTCAACTTCTGTTTTTCCACCTGGTCTGACGATCCAAATCCTAAGCGCGGTAATAGGTTGGTATCAATTGGCCCAACATTGTTCAGATTGGGTATAGATAAATCATTCCAATCTCTTAAGGTTCCAAGGGCAAAAGACAACACTACTACATATTGATGGGTGGCCCTGCTTTGTTCCCTTCAAGGCTCTAGTCATCGCCAGTATTCGAGACAGTGGGTAATCAATCGGAAAGGCAGTGGGTGCGTGCTAATGGACAGTGGGCCCTAGCCATCTTCAAGTGTTCAGCAAAAGCCGGTTGGGCACTAAATCTCAAAAGGGTCAAGCTACTTATGACTGCAAAAGACATGACAAAGAGGGCCGTTTCGAGCAAGGTTCATAAGAATTTGAGATGGCTGGAGCTACTCGAAAAAGAGCCTATTTTTTTGGGGGGGGGGGGGGGGGGACATCTATGCCTGTGTGTAGTGCTATAAAACATCGTCTTTGTGGATGGCTATCAAAGCGAGCACGCCGTTCATAGATTCCTCTTGTGTGCACGATAGTATATTATTATTAGCGGTAGTGCATGACTGAGTCCTACATATGCACTAAAGCTAGGTAGTGAAATCTGACGAGGCTGTTCATAATCGTGCTCGTAATTTTGGCAAGCAAAATGCTGCTGTTAGGTCTTTCTCTACTATGCACACTTTGGGTCCGGTAAACCAGAACGATTATACGGAAGATACATAAAGATAACAAAATCAACGAAGAGAACAAAGGGTGTTGGTCTGATAATCATTAATAGTACTCCATGGTTTGCTCTTTGGTAGGCCACCACTTCACAGGGTCACTCACACCTCTGACTCCCCGCCCTCTGTATTTTTCACTCCAAAAAGAAAGAGAAAACAGAGCACATTGAAGATCCAACCTAAACTAAAGTAAAGGTTCGATTCTTTCCAATTCTTAAATGTGTGGGGAAGGGTTGAAAACATATTAGTTGTGCTATCTGAGAAAATCGAAACCATCTTGACTAACTCTTCCGCAATATTGGTAAACATAGGATATCAGAGATCACCAAAGCGACTGCTACTGGTGGGATGGACAAGCAAAATATCACATGATCTCCTATACTTTAACTTGGTCGAGGGCAAAAGTTGCAGCCGAAAGAGAACAATGCAAAGTGCTAAAAATTTTGGGGAGGGGCATTTGAAAGTGCTAAAAGAAGATTTCCATTGCAAATCTTAGATCCAAGTAGGGCCATGAGAAGATTCCTCGTTGCACGAGACCATAATACTTTTGTCACCATTTTTTTGATAATAGAGCTACTTCTTTTTTGGACAAAAGATGACAAATGTCAGGCAGCAATGACTACAACCAACTGATCCATCTGTTTTATTCGATACCGGCTGTCGAAACTATTCAGCTTCTTTAGCAGAAAAAGTAACCCTAATCCTGTAATAAGCATGCCTAGGTAACAACTGGTGCACTGCCCATCTGGGGGCCAGCCTCCCTCAGATCTGCTCAATGACCTACAGTTGTGGTAAATATCCAATGCTTCATCGTCCGGGGAAATCATTTTGGGGGACAGTTTTGGCATATGTGTTGCGTATTTCTCATACATGTGTCAATGGCAAAGAGATGGATTTGGTGCATCTATTTCCAACCCACCTTCACCCATCAGGTTTGGGACGGGTTTAACAGATATCTTGTGTGATTAAATTATTATAAGGGTATTTGGTTGATATGTGATTATCGAAATTAAAGATTCTTTACTAATTGAGTAGTGATCAATTTATTTCAATTAATTATGGTTCAATATTTTAGATAATATTTGAACCGGCATTTGCTTGTCTTAGGTTGATCGATCCCTCAAATGGTTTGAACCACTGTATATCTATAATATGTACCTGAGTGCTGACTAGCACAAAACTGAGAGCAATAGAATAATGCCACAGAAAACCATTGCACCGAATAAAAATATCAATCGTCAAACTGCATGCCATCCAAAAGATGCATGAAGGTAGGAGGTGGAAAATGGCAGAAGAATCTGACCCAAACAGAAAAGAGCTTTTTCTGGTCCGGCCGCGTGTTAGCTTTGCCTTAAAGGTAACTTTATTATTCCTAGTCGAATTTTCAAGACGCCACTAATCTCCAATGGTCAACACATCCTCCAAGCAATGGTTGAACCTTCCGGAGCAAGAAGTTAAAAATTGGTGCACCTTTTTTTTGTGTCCAAAGGCGTCTCCACTGTGACATATGTGATGATGGCAGAAACGAAGAATGTGGCCACCGGGTCCACTAGAGTGACTGAAGAACAAAAAGTCCTGTCCTTTGGGAGTAGTACCATAATGTCCTCGATACTACATAAATATAGATAGACACAAATATATCATATACCATTTTAATATCGTTTATGTAAAATTTCAGATAACACGATTCTATTATAGGATCCACATATTTAATGTTATTTATATAAAATTTTGAATAATATTAGTCTTATAATGGATCCACGTGTTATATACATTTCTCACCGACTTGTAATAAGCAATTTGAGTAGAAAACTGAAAAGGATCACTGCCACAATAACAGTAGATGATTCAGTTTTAAAGTTATACTCAGCGATTTTGACAAGTTATTCTGGGTCTTTGAAAACATGATCGGTTGTGGTGAGGTTAATTTGACAAGCTGATGACGAATGTAGTGATCCTAGAAAAACTGAAAGCTTTCATTTTCCAATCTCTGTTATCTTAAGGGAAAAGTAGATGGTAATATGTGACAGCTCTAAGAAGATACGAAAGCTCAAGAAATGGAAGCCAAACGTGAAGTTTTTAACTTTTAAGCAACTTTCCCATCAGCATAAACAGAGAGAGTTTCGATTACAAGCAACCACTCCACCTAATACATACCTCTTAATCATATACAGAGTATTGAGTTGACCTCAAATTTTCTATTCAGGACTCGCCTCCTCACACGGGTGCAAATACAACTACTAAGATAATTTGGCTATAACATCGGAAATAAATCGACACTAATTCTGTACTAATGGAATCTGTAATTACAATCTGAAGCATCTAATCCCACGACTGTGCGTGTCTTGCAATTCCTGTCTTTTCCTCTTGGGCAGAGATAGGGTGGATATGGCTTTGGCAGACAAAACCTTCCTCCCCAGCAACTTCCACCTCGCATCATCCTTGTTTTTCTTCTCCTGCTGCATTTTCAACTTGAATTGCCTGCCATTTTGAACAGCGACAACTTCAATTGACAACCCCATGATTGAAAATAACGTTAGCGTTGGCGTTGCAACCCACAGCCATCATTAGGTAAAAAGAAAAAAAATGATAAACACAATCGATCAAATTAGGACCAAACTTCACCCGTAAAAGACACTCTGACAGAGGGACTTTTGAGACCCAAAAATCATGATATTTATATGGAGAGGGGGTTGGGGGAACGGATTCTCTGCTCAGTGTTCTTTTTTTTTTTTATGAATCCGATTAGACGGAGAGGATTTTTTTCTCACAAATCTAACAGTCATCAAAAGTATTGTAATTTCTACCATTAAAGTCATTCAATAAATAAAGTGGTTGGTTATGAGCTGTTAGCTAATTTATGGGAGAAAATCTTATCCCTCCAATCGTACTCATTTGAAAATGAGAGGGGAATCCAAATCCAGGTTACAATGTATTCGGACTTCTCCTTTTGTGGGACTCTTTAAACCTCAATAGATATTTTGAGTTTAGCAGACGTTTGTAGGACTTGATAGCCACGCACTGAACCGATTCATGTTTTCATTGGACGGTCCAGTTGCACGCAAGGTTGTCCCTATGCGCATGCATCTGAGCTTGACATTGAATGTCAATTGGACTCGCGAGGAGGACAGAAAAGGATTGAAGTGAAACGAACATTGGAACCAAGTGAAATGTCCATTTCTTTTGGCTTTATTAGCCTGGCTCATGTCCTAGTACTCCTCCCACATTAAATTAAGCTCAAACTAAAGTCGCATGCCAGATACCATTCCCAATACCTCAACTTGGGAACGAGTTTTTAAGATCTATGATCAGCTTATATGGAACTTGAAAGAGACGTCTCAAATTATTTAAGAGTAAGGGATTAGTTACCTGCAAAGAGGAACTCTGCAAGAATCAGGCTGGTCGCAGATAGACGAGTGCAATCGTAGAAGCTGCCACATCCGCTTACATCTCAAGCACCCACCATTAATTCTCCTCTTACACGTAGCAAAGTGCCGAATCAAGATCTGGAGACCCTGACACGTAGAGAACTTGCTACAGGGGCCTTTCTTCGTGGTGGGCTCCGTGTCATACGGACCAACACTTGTACACCCTTCTGTACATATGTGCTCCAAACATTCCATTGCCTCACTCAGCTGTAGATACGTAGTCTGCTCCTCCCTGCGCCTTCTTGCCCTCTTCTTCCTCTGCGTTATTTACATTTCACCATCAAAATGAATATTCGTTCAAATGTTATACGGAACTGGACATGACATTTAAAGGTATGCAATAGAACTCCGGTGACATACCGATTCAGCTTCATCCATGAATTTTAAAATCTCAAGCTCTAGCCAAGGGTCGTGGTCTTGCAAGAACCTCCACCCTTCAGTCTTCTCGACGGCCTTGAAATGGCTGGCGGCCAGTTTCATGCACTTGAGGTAGAGATAGGGTGCGTCGCACATCCTCGCGAGTTGAAGCACGTCCACCACGTTCTCAGTCGCCAGGCGTTCCCCCAGAACCTTCGCGCACCTCCGCTTCAGCTGCGGGACCGAGTACACATGGGACAGTGCTAGCAGATGAATCCCGTAGCTCTGCATCTCCTCCTCCGAGCACCTGCATATGGACAGTTTCGTCATTTTGAGAATTATCTATACTACCCATTACTTAAACTTAAGGCATAATTGGAGCAAAATTCCTATTTTGAAAGGAATATCGACTTTAGACAACTATTTGTCATTTTTAATATTCCTGAGCTTATGGCTAAAATTAATTAGCATTGGCTAGAATAATCAAAAAAATTATTTGCAATAACTAGCTTGGAATCTGCCACGTTTAGTTCAAAGGTTACGTCCCAGCAAATTCTCCATTTTTTTTTTCAGATTAAAGAATCCAGTCGCCGTTGACATTTGAATGTCCAGGCTGCTCACTGCTGGATGCCCTCTCATGATTGGAGGGAGAAAAGAAGACGGTTGATAACGCGTTAAGAAGGCGGAAAAAGGCAACCAACTAACCAACTTACCTTGAGCTGTAGAGGAAGCGAACGAACGCGAGGACAGCGTCACAAGGAACGCCGAGAATCTGAATGACTCTGCCGGAGCTCCGGTGCTTGCGTGGCCTGTATATTATATTCTCCAACACAGGCGACATCGAAGCCTTCATTTTTGTCAAAAAAGTAAGAGACAATCTCAGATTTCAAGCGCCAGAGTTTGTAGAAAACATCAAGCCGGACAAGCAAAGAAAGAGAGATTTCTTAAATGAGAGGCGAGAGATGGGGAATGGTAGAATACATACCAGGATGCTAGAGTGCGCTGGGATGCGCAGGGCACCGGAGGTGATGATGTGGACGTCTGGCTCAGGAAGTTCCCGGGACATGCCTGAAGAATTACGGTACAGGTCATCGGAAAAGCTAAAGGACCTAATTAGATTGTCTTCCATTCGAGAGAGAGAGAGAGAGAGAGAGAGACTCTGTTTGTATCTGTGATTGTGGGAGGGGGGACAATGTTGGTTGTTCCCAGCTTTATAGGCAGCGCAGCCGCAGGGTAGAGTAATCGAAATAGGATTTGGCTAAGGAAAAAAAAATGAAAGAACTAATTCACTCTGTCTTGCTCTCACGCGCTTTTAGAAGTGCGTCAACCGAGTCTTCTTTTCTGAATATTATAATACACAAATCACGTAATATCTAGATGGGAACCGTCTCAGCGTTTTAAACATTCTAAATTCATTTTTTATTTTTTATTTTTCTTCACACATTTATCTTCACGTGATCAGAATGCGCGTGGGGAACACACACCCTTTCTATTGCAGTGACACAATGCCAGATATACCCCTGCCTTGTCAGATTACTATGAAGGATTTTTGTTGAATCTGACGTGGAGCGGATAAACGACATCGTCGCCAAGGACTAAGACCTAGTTGTATTAGACGGCCTTTGGAGAACACAAGAGCCTTATCTCAGTCTGACGTGTAACTCGTTCTCGTCCATTTCCCCCCGCCTTTGATCTTGTCCACACGTATACCTTGTAGTAGATGCCAGGTAGACCTGTGTTTTCTACATGGCAACAACCTCATCTTCTTCTTCTTCTCTCTCCCCATAAATCTCGGGATTTAAGTAGGTTCGAATGAATATAATTAGAAATAGTCTTAATTTTATTAATAATGTTGAATTTAATTCATTTCTCGAATACACGGCACAGAAAATATAAAGGAATATTTTTATTTTTTCGACCTGGTAGGCTTTTTTAAATTAATTAATCCAATTTGGATCGGACACTTAGGATCACGATTTTTTTTTAATCGGCTATCCTTCTTGTCTGAGTTTTTAATCGGCTATCTGATATCATTAGCTATACAATTGCCGATTTGCCGTGCTATCTGTCCCCCGGCTGTTATAAAAGAAAACAAGAGTGACGGAGCCGACCGGGGTTTTAGAATAAGGTTAAAGGTATACGGAGGCGATATATGGTCGGGGTGGGAGGCGATATATGGTCGGCGTGGTGGGTATGACTTGATTTGTTTTTGGAGACCTGGAAAACATTTGGATAATTTAACTTTTTGGATCGAAGATGAGTGCAACCGTCTGAGCGGTCGCTTTCGGCCCCAGTCAATAGCTTCCTTTTTTTGAAGGTCGAAATTTTGATTTGACCACAGTAGGTGAATTATCTAATATAATCTAATAAAGGGTCTTAATTTTAAAAAAAAAAGATTTGAAAAACAGTGAAGCCAAGGTTTAGATTACATTAAACAACAAACTCTTTAAGTACTTTCTCCATTGCTGTGCAGTGAATACAGATTTGGGCTACAAAATGCGTGTAAAATACCATGCATATTGCATATAGACTTTGAGTGCAACTTACATATAGAATTCCCTTATTTGTATTCCTTTTGACATAAAAGATGAAAAAATACTTGCTGCAGAGGAAAGAACAGGACTGAAGGGAATTCTATATGAGTTTAGAGTCCAGTCTCGTGTCTTTCGTTTGAGAACTTGGACGCAAGTGTCATTAATACACGTGAAAGCCCATTATGAGGATTGTAGAGAGCCCAGTACAACCCAATACCAGTAAGGAGAAATCATTGTCCACTTTGGCAAAGGGCGGCAACATTTCTGACCTTCCCGACAAGCCCTCCAGCAAAGAGCCAGAGGCCCGAGCTGCTCATGTTAAAGGGTGATATCCCCGCGCATTCTCTGACCCCTTTTTCTTTAACTCCCATGCGGGGAAGCCCACATGATGTTTCTCGTTTCAGTGCAGAGTCTACTTTCGAAAGGATTCTTGAACGTTTGAAGTACGCAGCTGGGATGCTGACTCGAGAAGGTAGATCATGAAATTGGGATAAAGTAAGTACCTCGTCAAGCTTTGGTCAGTTCTTTTTGTATATTCCATAAAATTCTCTTCTTTAATGGAGTCTATGAAGTCTATGACTAATTCTATTCATTTTCAAAAGCTTATTCGCCGGTGAGAACTCTCATCTGGGAAACGGCCCCTAAAATTTTGGTAGTAATTTTTTCTTTCTGACTCAGTCCTTTGAATTCGGGATTTACGTAATCGTGTGCAAATTCGTTTAATATATTTCATTCATGTATGTATAGCAGAGTAAATCCAGACCGACGACTCTATTAGAATTTACATAATATGTGAAATGTGGGTCTAACTCAACTCCAAAAGACGTCTTAAGGAGTGAGGGATGTCACGACCTTATAAGGAGCACATTGACTAGTTTTTCTAGCAATGTTGGACTTCCAACACGCCCCCTCATGTGTGGCGGGAGGACATCTAAGCCAACACGTGGAAACGGGTAACGGTGGATCACAAACTAGGAATATTGCTCTGATACCATATTAGAATTTACATAATATGTGAAATGTGGGCCTAACTCAACTTCAAAAGACGCCTTAAAGAGTGAGGGATGTCACGACCTTATAAGGAGCACATTGACTAGTTTTTCTAGCAATGTGGGACTTCCAACAGACTCGACGTGCATATCTACCGCAGCGAATCGAAGAACCTGCTCTGTTTTCTCGAACCTCAAAAAATATATTGTTATATAATGATCAATGATCAATGATCATTACATACGTGGTTCAGCTCTTACTTGTTCCGTCTAAACTTCCTATCATTTATTCTGAAATTGCTTTACAAATTGAGCAAACAAAAGAAAAAGGGGGAATGTACAGGAAAATAGGCTACTGATGAAAAAATAAGTCATGAAAATGAAAAGGACGCAATATGGTTTTAGTCAAACTAGGTTCCGTGTATATCAGGATTCTTTGGTATCTTGCATTAAATCTTCAAAATTGGCAGCTTAATTGCGATGCTCTCCCAGAAAAAGGAAAAGAAAAACAGGGTTTTGTCCAAACTCCAAAGTCTCCTCCTTTGTATTGAGTACAAGCAGGGGCGGAACTACACAGGAACACTGGGGCAGCCGCCCATAGCCAAAAAAATTTCAAGTGCAAAGCACCAGCCCAGCCCGCCCCAACTGTGCGCCAGCTCATTATCTTTTTAAAAAAAATTTCAGAGGGTGGAACAAGCGCGTTGGTGCATATTAATAAGATGAGAGATGAATTGATGAATGATAGTTTGGTGGTATACATCGAGAAAAAAATTTTTGAAACGATTGAGAACAAAACTATTTTACAACGTTTTCAGAATATGCAGGATCTAATTGACACCTCTCAGTATCAGCAAATAGTACGGTAAGTGTATTTTAATTTGTTTAGTTGTTTTTAGTCTTTAATTTTTAATATTTTAACTCTAAGATATTTTTTTACATAACGTAGTAAAAAAATTTGTCATTTTTCTTTAGGAATTCGACCCCCTTTCCATTAGATTCTTGGTTCCGTCACTAAGCCCAAGGCAATGAATCCTTCTAGTAAGTATGACTATTATACATGAAAGTGATGTTTTAAGAGTGACTTCTCAAGTCAAATTAAGCTATTACACGGCATTAACGAATTAAACTACCGAATCATCATCAGCGCCGTATAGCATGCGTTCATCCATTACAGCACTAATCTCAATTGGTGGAATTCAAAATCTAAAGCCTATTGCTCAATTTGTTACGAAAAGCACACATCAAACATAAAAGATGCATCATTTACGTTAGCCGAAGACGCAAATATTAAAATGGTAAGTTTCAACATGGCTCTATGCGCAGGACAAGGAGCAAAGCAATGGCTTCTTTGAAAGGCAATTTGATAAAGGTCACTGTCCCGATAGAATTGCTCGATAAATTAGTTTTTGGCCGCCATAATGCAGTTTCTGAGAGATGGGTATTGGTGTTGAGAGTTGGGAGTTCAAAGGGTCTAGTAATTGGCCTCCTTATATCACAGATATTAATTACCAATGGCTGTTAAAAGCCGATAATTACGGTTTATCTGCGCTGCAGGCCTTGAGAGCATGATTCAATGTTCCAATATCGTTTCTCGCTACTTGAAGAGGTAAACTCTAACTGATGTACCTGTCAGTGTGATAGGCTCTATACCTCTAAGATTGCGGCATAAAAGGCTCTTTTACTGTGGCTGCTACCATATTGAACTAGTATTTATAGTTTCCTGCTTCTTGAGGGAACATTGACCCTTGAGGCTATGGATGAAGCACATCTGAGCCAGAATCTAATTAGACCCTCGTAACTGGGTCGGCCCTCCAGGTCTTCATTCTTCACCGCAATCTCTGCTTGACCACCTTGACTGTCGCCTGCATGATGGTGGGTAGGCGAGCACTTATAACGGATGATCATTCTTCAAGTTGGTGCATATATTTTTTTTGGTCAACAGTGGCATTACGCAGAGCCGGCAGATAAGGGGCTTCGAACCCCGAAAGGATCCTCCCTAAGGGAGGAGGTAACCATTGAGCTAACGCTCAGGGTTAAGTTGGTGCATATTAAATCAAACAATAGTCAATTTATAATCATAGAGTGTTTGAAGGTGAGAGTCTGGCAGACTAGCACCTCTTTGGCTTCTCCATACAGTCTTTAGCATGTTACTATTGGTTTTTTTCATCTACAAGTTGCATGTTGGGATCCATACCCATATGAGATAGACTTGTGATAGAAGTAGACTTATAGTGGAAGTCTAATTCATCCCTACTTCTAGTTTATCTGGGTTTTCTCTTAGGTTTCTCTTTGTAATTTTCCCTACAAATAGAGTCTTATGTTATAGGAGAAAAGTAGGACGTAAGACGTGAGTCTTGAGCAAAGAGAGAGGAAGAGAAAGAGGGTGGTGTGACTATTGTATTGGGCTGCTAGAGTGGTTTTCTTAAGCATTCATAATAAAATTGTTTTGGGTCGACGTAGGCCGGATTGGGGCCGAACCACGTTAATTCTTGGTGTTCCTTTCTTTGAATTTTCATGACATTTTTCCCAACAAGTGGTATAGGAGCCTAGTTCGAAGAGCCGGAGTGGTTTTTTCGGGAGAAGCAGAGAAGGTCCGAAAGTTCAAAGTGGTCCGATCAGAGATTGGAGAGCACCAGCCTGCAGAGGAGATCAAGACGAAGCCGTTGGTCGAAACCACGTCGTCAGGAGCTCCGGGACGCGCCTCCACGCGTCGCAGGAATTCAAAAAATCGCTACCACGCGCCGAAGAGAGATAGGGCGAATGAGCTTCACTCTTCTCATGCGCCGCACGCGCACGTTCCCAACACGCTGCCACGTGTCCTGTGACGTCAGCATCCACGTCATCGACACGTCAGCAGTGGGTCCCAAGAGTTTTGCGTCAGTAGTCCCACATCGGCCTCTACGTCGGCATTGCCACGTCAGCAGAGGACCAGTCAGCATATCACGTCAGCACGGTGCCACGTCAGGAGAGAATGTGCATGTGGGAATATTTCGATTTTGTTTGTTCAGTGTGGTTTTTTTGGTCGGTTCAGGGGATTTTAGGTCGATTTTCGAGCAGGTCAGACTAGCTCTTAAGGTTTTAGGTCATCCCGGATCCATTGGTGCAGTCAGAATTTTGAAATTCGGTCTCAATTAGTGTGAATTAAGATGGCAGGGAGCATGGTTACCGGTATGATGATGTTGACTGCTGCAAATTACATGAGCTGGAAGCTACGGATGGAGGATATCCTTTATGCAAAGGATATGTATGATCCATTGGAGAACGAAGGAAAGAAACCGGAGGGGATTAACGAGGCAAAGTGGAATAAGATCAACCGGAAGGCTATAGGATTGATTCGTCAGTGGATTGTGCCAGAGGTATTTCATCATGTAGCCAAAGAGACAAGCGCCTTTGAACTATGGGAGAAGTTGGAGACAATGTACCAGTCAAAGACTTCGCCGAATAAAGCGATACTAATGAGGAGGCTAGTGAATATGAAGCTGCGAAACGAGAATTCGGTGGCGGAACATATCAGTGAGTTCCAAAACTTGATCAATCAATTGAACAGTGTCGAAATGACTTTGGAAAATTAGGTTCAAGCTTTACTGCTTCTGAGTTCCTTGTCGGATTGTTGGGAGACTCTTATTGTTTCTCTTGGAAATTTAGCATCGAATGGGAAATTGACCATGAAGTTGGTCAAAGATGCTCTATTCAGTGAAGAGGCACGAAGGAAGGAGATGAAGACTTATAACCACAGTGGATCACAAGCTCTCATCACAGAAAGAGGCAGAGGAAGCCACAAGAATACAGGAGGCCGGGATAAATCCAGAGGAAATGGTCGCAAGATTATCTGCTTCTATTGTGACCAAGAGGGACATATCAAACGGAATTTTCCAAAGTACAAAGCAGAGAAAGGGAAATCATCAGAAGCCTCAGTGGTGACTGATGATTCCGGCTTCTTGTAGCACGCGAAGGTGCTTAGTACCAGCCGGAGGAGATGCAAGAGCAGAGGGAGATACTGTTCAACATGGGTCTGGCGGTACAAGCAGGGGATGCGGGCACCCTAGGCGGGGGTGCAGGATACTCGGATGATAGTGTGGTCGTCTAGTGACAAGGACGAGGTTAGAGTGTCAGTAGAATAAGGATGCAAGGGGTGATGAGTAAGGGGAGCAACAAACACCAAAGTTGCAGGAAGGTTCTACTGATGGAAACTCGGGAAGCACTCAACTGAAAGATGTTAGGAACAAATTCTTCTCTTATGGGTATGGAGAGGGAGATTTGTTGGGGTCCACACCCATATGAGATAGACTTGGATTAGAAGTAGACTTATAGTAGAAGTCTAATTCATCCCTACTTCTAGTTTGTCTGAGTTTTCTCTTAGGTTTCTCTTTGTACTTTTCCCTATAAATAGAGTATTATATTATAGGATAAAAGTGAGACGTGAGACGTGAATCTTGGGCAAAGAGAGAGAAAGAGAAAGAGGGCGGTGTGACTATTGTATTGGGCGGGTAGAGTGATTTTCTTAAGCATTCTTAATAAAATTACTCTGGTGTGGACGTAGGCCGGATTGGGGCCGAACCACGTTAATTCTTATTTTTTCTTTCTTTGAATTTTCGTGACGCTTTTCCCAACATTACATTGGGACGGGGGACCCGGGTTTAGGTCATCTTTATCTTTCGTCTCTTGGTCTGGGACGTTTTGCAAGTAGCGAGGTCTGTTTCCACTAATTGTCTGCCACATGTTTGGATCCCCCAGATTAAGATGTTTATCCGAAAACGTGCAGTTTTGGATATATATTACGGTGGTGAGGTTTCCCTAGTTGGGCCAACTTACACATGGAGAACAGTCCCATTTAGGCTTCAGTAAGGTGTATGCATCCGGATTCTTATCATCAATATTTCAATACTGCAAGTCTGCAAGAACAGAGCCATCAGATACCATGTTGCTTTAGTCCTATTAAGTAGGTGCAGTGGACTGTGGGAGGACTGAAGCAGCATGGAATAATGGATGGAATATTGCTAATTTTTTTCTGGTTTTTTACCTTACATATATGTACTTACCACAGACCATAGATTTTTCAGATCCCTTGTGGACCAGTGTATGGGACGCATCTTTTTCGGGCAGTGAGGACCCTAATTTCACTTTTTTGCATGCTTATCTTCCTGGATGAAATTCTCATTTAGTCAATTGTATCAATAGATTTTCAGAGAGCTAGGGATACAAAAAAAATTGACTTCTGGTCTCATGTTTGTCCGGGGACGAGTACACAATAATCCGGTAGAAAGAAAACAGAAGGAGAAGAAGAAGATAAAAACTACCCTTCACAATGATATATATATAAAAAGATTAGCAGACATGTGCGAGGCTGCGAGCAACGAGGATACTGCAACAGTACAGAGACTATTCTCATTAGCCCAAAGAAGAAAACAAAAAGGACGAGTCACTGGACCAAGCAACAACACTGATATGAGGGGTTGGGAATGGGCAGGAGTGCTTCATAGCTGGAGCCAGGGGCCGAAGTAGCTAGTCGCATGCATGTGGGAACTGGGAACTCGATAGGTCAGTTTACAAAGAAAAGCCATACGAAGGATACTTTATTAATGTACCCTACTTGAACCTGCAGCATGTGCCTTGCTGCATTATGGCTAGGCGGTAGTCTTCATCGGTTCCCATAAATCAAGAAAGGGACACATTTGAACGCGCGCGCGCGGCCTTGATATAGGGAACTTTGACAAAGATACTGCAGTTGTAACCAATTTCATTCCACAACAAACGGCCACATCAAAAGAAGATCCAATCAAGGCATGCATGTGCTTTTTCCTTAAATTTCCTCCTCCCACCTGTTGTATTCCCATGTGCTACTTCCCAGGTGGCCCCTCTCTACACAAGAATCGAAGACGATTAGGGCACACTGCAGAGGCTATGCTTCCTTCTTCATTCAAAGAGTCAATATAGGGGTTTGGTGGGTGCGGCTTGCATGCTGGACTTTCATGATGCCATTTATTGTTTTTGCTTTGATGCTATCTGAATAATAAATGCAAGCTTCTGGACACGTGTAGATCCATCTGATCTTCATGCACTCGATCATTACTAGAAACGTTGTACATTATACATAGCCAGCGCTCAGCGAGTCCTAAGGAAATAATGGCTCAAATGAGAGGGTTTCCAATTCTTCACCTACAACCATATATATATATATATATATGAAATTATCAAAAACTCTCGTCGCTTGCGATCGGCTTCGAATTTTAGGATTGCATATTATAAACAATTTTCATAACAAAAATGGACTGAAAGTTCAAAGTTGTTTATGCTGTTTGGAGTGGAGTGTTTGGATTTACTGTGATACTTGTGTCAGATTCCTTTTTCTCTCTGTTAATATTTTAGTGTAGATTACCCAATGTTTTGGGGTAGCTAGTAGGGCTGTAAGTCCGGTCCGGCTTCCGCCGGGAAGAGGAGATCCGCCTCTTACAGGAACCGGAGCCGGAGGTTATTTTGGACCACCAACGGAAGCGGAACCGGAACCGGAATTTTCCGCCGGTCCAGGCGGAACTCCGGTTCCGGGGTTTTTTTTTTTTTCTTCTTACGTTAAAACGACGTCGTTTATCTTTTGTTTTTTGAGAAAAAAAAACGCTTGATGCTTGATGCGCTGCCGTTTTGATGAGCCCTAACTAGCCAAAATTCCCCGACCCCCGTCCCAGACTCCTCGAGACCCCTCGACTCCCCACTCCCCAGCGGCCAGCCCTAGTCTTCCACTCTTCCCTTTCCAGTTTCCCCCCGTCCCCGACTCCTAGCCCCAGCCCCCGCCCCCAGCAGCGACAACGATTCAGCTCTCTCCGATATCGCCCACCTCGCCGAGAAGTTTCCGGTAATTCTTTTCACTTCCTTTCGTTAATTTGTTGGATGGGAAGGCGGTTGGTTATTGATCTGTTGAACCGTTTGTTCTGTATCAATCTCATCGTTTCTGTTTTACCAGCATTTACTAGTTTTAATTTGATTATGGTTTATTTAGTCTGTATTTTAATCTCATCTGTATTACTTGCAGTGAAGATCTCGATACTGTGAAGTGTGAAGGCCCTCTTTGGCATCGAACTTCTTAGCAGGTAGTTATGTGGGTGATTATCTGATGTTTAAACATTGGCTTAAAGCGGTAGATTATTACTCCCTAAGTCCACAATATGAAAGCTTGCAAATGAGATCCAGTGTCATGAAATGGCCACTTTTCCTATTACCTTTAGATGTATCAATAAAGAGAACGTGAGTTCACAATAGAGAGAACGTTAGTTCAAATTTAAGTTGATTTGAAAAGTTAAATGGATAACAATTTCATTTTCTTGAACACCTCTTATTTTGAATGGTGTGTTGGTTTTATTAGTCAGATGATAGTGAGTGCTTGAACGTGTGTGAAATTAATTTGTGCATTTGCCCCATGGAAAAGATGTTTCATACTGTGAGCCCTGTGTTAATTTCTGAGTACATTAAAATCTGAAGAGTCACTTTTGGAATGTGAACTTAAATTCAGATTGGAATCCTATATTTCATCATACCAATTCACGGCCATGGTTTTTGGTTCTGCCAGTAAAATAGAATGTCTATATCCTCATGCTTCTTATGATTTGTTTCACAACATCGGTTGTGTTTTTTTGGGTTTTGGTTTTGGTGCTTTTGGCTAGCACTTGCTAATTATCTTGTTCACTGGAACTTGAGTTTGTGGTACACTATCTGTCTTTCTAAATTGAAATGTTCTGGGGAAGATTTGGATGTTCAAACTTTGATTAACAAGTAAGCAATGACTGAATTTTTGGATTCCCAGATCACCACACCCTTTTGGAGGCTCTAGTATTTTAATATTGAACTTTCACAATTTCATTTAATCTGTGGTAGTCTACATTATGGTTTTCTTTTCATATGTTGTGGTGGCAGTAAAATTGAGGGCTCGCAGGCCACGGCAAGGCAGACAGCTGAGTTGCTTCGGTCAGTTATCTCACAGCAGCGAGTACCCTACACAAACCAGGCTGGAGCTTTGATTGATGCTGTGAGAGCAGTTGGGGAGCAGCTGATTGCTGTGAATCCTATTGGTATGTGTATGGTTTAGTTTGGTAATCATGACTATAAATTGAATACGTAAGGAGGGTTTCTAGAATTGAATCAGTATTCTCCTCTCCTGAACATTCCTCAGAAGGGTTATTTGCAATCTTGTAATGTCAAAAGACATACATAGTTAATGTAAGACTGAGCTTGTACCATTTTCCTGAATTGCTTTGGCAACCATCTTTTCAGAGAATCTCATTCCTGTGAAATGATCAATCAACTTAGAGTTGGAAGAACCTGCAGATGAGCTTGCCTAGACATATAAAAGGAGAATAAAATAGTTGTTGGATGAAGAATCGTCATGCCTAGGTAAATCTTCACGACACTCAATAGTAGACCAGGATCTTGTTTCATATCCAAATTCATTTATTTACTACGATGCAGAAACTGCCTTAAATTTTGCAATCATCATAGATCTATAACAGTGTTGCCTTGTTATAAGTAACAAAAAAATTATATTGACATGAGAAGAAAACTTGGGTACACAGGTTACATACAAAAGAATTCCCTTAAGAATTCTTTGTGATGTGTTAGTGCAACAAGGAGCTGCATTGCTATTCTTTGAGTCCTGTTGAAGAACTGATACCAGAAGGCCCTGCCAATTGAACCAACAACCTGGTATGACTTCAGGATCCTTTAAAGAGCAGAGAAGTGAAAAATGAACTCCTAATATGTGATGTGTATTCAACTCCTAATATGTGATGTGTATTCAACTCCTAATATGTGATGTGTATTCAACTCCTAGGTTTTAATGTCTGGATATAGTGTTTATTTGAGCTAATTTGTGATGTGTATTCAACTCCTAATATGCTATGTATCCATATGGTAACGTTAGGTTTCTTAAACTTTTTAAATTCTGGGCTTGATAGTTAACGCTAAGTTTCTAGTCTTTTAGACTTTAATTTGAAGCAGTTAGACTTTGGGTTGAGGCACAACCTACTGAGACATTATTTGTTATATGAATGACTGTCATGGTTGATTTGTTTGATTGAGGTGTATGTTATTTTGTGTCTTTATTTCAGATGGATCGTCAAACTTCAATTTCATCTACACAATCCACAACCTCCAACTTTTCTACCCCTGCCTCAATGGCTACACCTACAATTGGTCAGATACCAATTGTAGATGTAGAGGCACAACCTACTGAGACAATTGACCCTACCCCCAAAAGAAGAAAGGTTTTCAATCCATCCCCGATGTGGGAACATTTCACTAGGGTACTACCAGTAGTTGACCCAAAAAAACCATTGGCCAAGTGCAACCATTGTGGTCATAAAGTTGGGTGTCACCACAAAGAACAAGGGACCTCGGCTATGAAATCCCACTTGAACGCTTGTGTAATGTATAAGAGAACTCAAAGTAAATTAGATAGTTCTCAACAGAAATTGACTTTTGATATCAAGGGGGCAAGTAGTGGATCAGTGGGAGTGATGAAGATAGACTTATATAATCCCAAGGCTATTAGGGCAGCTATTGCTAAGTTTGTAATTGTGGATGAGCTTCCTTTTAGAATAGTAAGTAAGGATGGGTTCAAGGAGATGATTCATACCCTCGAGCCCCGATTTAAAGTGTCATCTCAAATTACAGTGATGAAAGACTGTATGAAACTTTACTTGGAAGAGAAGGCTAGACTGAAGGCTAGTATCTTACTCAATAGACCCCGAGTTTGTTTCACCACTGACACATGGACGTCAGTCCAAAACATGAATTATATGTCTGTCACTGCACACTGGATTGATAGTACATGGAACTTGCACAAAAAGATTCTTGTCTTCTCTAAGGTGTCAGATCATAAGGGCTCGACCATTGGGATGGAATTGGAGGATTGTATGTCGGAATGGGGGATTGATAAAATCCTTACAATCACTGTCGATAATGCATCCTCTAATGATACAGCCATTGAACATCTGAAGAGTAGACAATTGCTTTTGGGGTCTCAACCTGGAAAAATTGTTTGTAGTCATGATTGTTTGCATATGAGATGTTGCGCACATATCTTGAATTTAATTGTGCAAGATGGGTTGAAGGAGCTGGATGATTCTGTGGCCAAGGTAAGGAACTTGGTCAAGTATGTTAAGTCATCTCCCGGTCGAATGGATGTGTTTAAGAAATGTGTAGCGAAGAGGAAGTTTCCCATTGAGGGGTTTTTGCAGCTTGATGTTCCTACTCGTTGGAATTCAACGTATATTATGTTGGATGCAGCTGAGAAATATCAGAGGGTTTTTGAGGAGATGTTGGCAGAAGATGGGATTCTGATAAGCTTTCTGCGTGAGGAGGGGCATGGGAGGAAGGGACTGGGTCCCCCTGGATTTGAGGATTGGGAGCGTGTTAGACACTTTACGAAGTTTTTGGCACTCTTCTATGAAGTGACGGTTCGAATTTCTGCTTCGAAAACGGTGACAGTAAACTTATTCTTTGCAGAACTAGCCAAAATTCATATGCATTTGGGGAAATATGCAGCTAGTGGGGATTTGTTCTTGGCGGACATGGCAAAAAGAATGCAAATGAAGTACAATAAATATTGGGGTGACTTGACTCAGGTTAACAGATTATTATTTGTTGCAGCGGTACTTGATCCACAATACAAGATTATATACTTGGACTTTTGGTTCAAGAAAGTTTTGGGGTTGGAGTTAGGTGCAAAAATGACTAGTCTTGTAAGAGGGACCCTAGATCAATTGTTTACCGAGTATTCCAATATGGATTGGTCATCTAGCAGTGGGAGCGTATCTGCAAGTCAAGGCCAGCTGGATTTGGTTGGGTCATCTACTTCATCACTAGATGATGCTCTTCACTTTGAATTCTTAGGATTTAAGGCGCATCAAAATTTGCTGGATAGCAAGTCTGAAGTTGAGAGATATTTAATGGAGGATGTTGAACCTAAAGATCCTAAGTTTGATATCCTCAATTGGTGGAGAGTGAATGCACCAAAATTTCCCCTTCTTGCACGGATTTCTCGAGATGTTCTTGCCATCCCTATCACTACAGTGCCTTCAGAGTCTGTCTTCAGCACGGGGGGTCGAGTTTTAGATTCTTTTCGGAGTTCGTTGGCACCAAAGACTGCGGAAGGGCTCATTTGTGCTCAAAATTGGTTGACATCCAAGGTCTTACATTCTGCTGATGATGAAGAGGATAACGGATATGGATTTACTGATGGAACAGAAGATCCTTCTAGTTATATGATGGATATAGGTATATACAACATTTTACATTTCTACTTTCACTTTATTAAAAAAAATTATGAGCTAATTGTTGATATATTTCTTCTTTTGCAGAGTTAATTTCTAATGCTGCAGCGATCGTGGATGGGTCATACGTGATTGATTGATGTTTGATTATGTTATTAATTTTTTTACTTGAGTAGATACTTCTAAGTTTGTATTGTAATATTTTGTTATTTTAAGTTAGTTTCAAGTTTGATTTAAGATTTATTTAATATGGGATTTTGTGAATTGCATGTTTAGGATTTTATTTTGTGAATTACATCTTAGCGGACTTAGCGGAATTCCGCTATCCGCTTCCGCAAAGTCCGCTTCCGCTTCCGCTAAGTCCGCTAATCTTAGCGGACTTTTTTTTGGCCATCCGCTAGTTAGCGGACCGGATGTCGGAATGTTAAATTCCGCTTCCGACTAGTCCGCTATTCACCCCTAGTAGCTAGTTCGGTAACAGTTAGCCAGTTAGGGTGGTGGTTGAACTTTCCTAATCACGTAAATTAATGTAATTGGTAGAGGTTGAAACATTTCCTTTGTCTTCACTAGCATTTTCTCTCTCTTGTCAATTGGGTGTCGGGTCCGCTTTGTTTGTTACAATGTTCTTCGCTTCCTCTGTTTTTCATTTTGTTTTTCCAACTTGAGTTGTTCGAGGCTCTTTGAGTTTCGTGTACTGGTGCCTCTGTGAGAGAGAGGGGGGTAAGACAGAGAGAGTGAGAGACAGAGTGAGAGCTTAAATATAGAACCTATAAGTGGATAATATTAGTATAGCAACACTTCTGCACTTGCTTTCTCTAAGCCCGCCTTGAGATTCCCATACAGAATCCCCAAATTGTTCTCAGAGTAACAGGCCGAGGTTGTACATTGTAATATGAGAATCGAGTCAAAAGTAGGAAAAATCGAAAAAGCGAGGAGAGAGAAGAGAGCTTGGAAATTTGTGGGTAAGAAGAGAAAATATAGAGGGGAAGAGAGAAAACCAAGAAAAGTAAATCGTAGAGCCTGACTAATTGGGCCCTTTTTCACTTCCCTCCACCTTCTTCTCAACTCCTCTCGACTTACGTACCCTCCAGCAAGACTTCAAATCACTTGCAGAGAAACAATCAGCAACGAGAACCCTTCCTGCAATTAAGTGCACCCGCAGTCACTGTAATTGTACCAACAACAGAAGATGGTCTTGCGCCTAAGCTCGATGCCCTAGCATAGCTTGAGGAAGCCCCAGCGCCTGATGGTGTGAAAAATGCTCCATTTAGCATGAGGTCTCCTTCAGATCTCCAATTCCAGTTCCTCCATTCACTTTCTGGTGCATCCTCATGTTTGGTCACCTGAGAAAAATGCACAATATTGATATATATACTTTAGAAACAGCAGCATACTAAATGCAACAATTTGGGACACTTTTCCTTTAGGAAAAAGTACTTAATTAAGCTGCTGTCCAATAAATGGGTTTTCACCTCTTTGCTGAATCTGGTATCTGGGGCAGCAAATCTGTTCCCTTGGCTATTAATGGTAGGGGCAGCACTCCCTCCAATGGCATACATTTCCCAATGGGTGTAGTCATTGTTCACCACATGGAAGTATCCGTGCCTGCATCTGCATGTGTAAACGAATATGTTCAGCAGCATGTATACCACAACAAGGCACTATGTTTTAGACTTGGCACTTTTTGCTTTTGGGAGTTTACCGTGGCATTCTTTGAACAAGTCCTTCTCCAAAGTGATTGAAGGCGATTGTGACCTGCATGTTCTTGTCTTGAGTGTAGGAATCGCTGTGTCCCAATAACATGACCTTATCATGGTGAGTCATGTAATTGTTTGAGATGGTAATGGCTGTGGACCCATGAATTGCATCAATTAGCCCATCTGCACAATTTGACAACGAGCAATGGTCCACCCATACGTGGCTACCACCAAAGATGGAGACTCCATCACCGTCCGATTGTGTCCTCCACCCATAGTGCTCAGGGGAGTCCCTCACAAGAGCATTCCCTCCTGACTTGCAGTCATGTATGTGCAGTCCGTGGATGATTATGTTAGTCACATACTGAACAGTAATGCATGGGCCCCCAGCAATGTGCACACTTGCCCCCCTGCCATCAAGGGTCTTAAACGAGTTCATGATCAGCTCTTCCTTCAACTGGATCACCATATCACGCGCAAAGATGATCCACAATGGCTCATCTTGGATCACAGCATATCTCAGAGTCCCCGGCTTGGGGGTCACCGGGTTATCGTCGCCGGAGTCTGTGACAACGTAAATCCGACCATCTTTTCCGCCAATGGCATTCTTACCAAACCCAATGGCACAATCAGCTAGCCTTTGGCGATTGTTCTCCCAGTTGGGGTCACACCTCCAGCAATCGTCAATGGGGTTCCCGGTCCCGCAAGAAAGATAAGCCAAGTTCCTCCTGCTCCTAGAGGCATTATTGATGCTCCTGCAACAAAATGTAACACATTTTCCCACATTAGCATGCAAAGTAACCATTTTTTTAGTACAATTTGTCCCTACAAAACTTCAATAAGTGCAAGTGGAGCTCTTACCGTTGTACTTCTTGTACTACTAGTTCTGGGTCCTGAACTGCAGAGGAGTAAATGAGGGTGGGGAGCAGGAGACAGAAGAGGAAGGTGATAAGAAAGAGCGAATTGGGAGGGCTCGCCATTTCCTCTTCTTTGTTATAGCTAGCTAGGAAATGTGGGAGAACAGGAGAAAAGTGGAGGCGAGTGATGATGAATGGAGGGACGGAGTGCAATGTATATAAAGAAATTACAGCCGGCTTACATGGCGTGATTAAACTAAACATGTGGGTCCAAGGTGCTTCGTGATTTCTGGTTTTACGGGATTCCCTCCGGGGTAGTTTTGGCCGTTAAGCAAGCCCTGAATGATGGTAGAAAAGTAGTCAACAAAAGAAACTCAGAAATAGGAGAATATTGCTGTACATATACTGACAGTTATAATGAGCTCAGAAACACAATAATTCCATATACGTACCCAAATTCCTAACCTTTCTCCATCAGATATGGCAGAACAAGATCCACCTCCGTGATTTCATTTTATTAATTAATCTTAAAACAGAATATATTTTTTACCCAATAATTATCTTAGAGTGTGTATTTTACCCTCTAAACTATCATTTTTTACGCATTACATTTTATAATTACAAATTTTATATATTTTTCACCCATATCAAAATTTTAGATTAAAATAATATAATATTTTTGACTCACTTTATATATATTAAAAAATATATATTATTATCAATTCACTAAGTTCTCGACGATATTATTATTAGACAAATAATACATGTCAAAATTGATATATAATAGAATGGATGAAAAGTATATTCCAGAATAATCACCTCATATATTTTTTACACGGTCGGTCGCAATCATACAATTACTCGGAATTTTACTTATATGTTATCTCAAGTTTGCTCTTGTAATCTTTTTGTAAAATCTCTTTGGAAAATAAAGTATTTGAGCTTTTTTTTTTGTTATTTTTCTTGTCAAATTAGAAAATAAAATTTTATATAGCAAGGCCGTGATTAGAGAGATAATATTCTTAATTAGCTAAGATATTCAGGTACGCAATATGGTACGCAATATTCTTACTTAATTGGATAGCCAATATTCAGACGTTGAAAACAGCCAATTCTATTTTGGTTTGCTATGCTCAAGTCCTCAACATGATTTGTCCTATCTACTTCGCCACCGACGTTGTTGGAGTATAATATTTTCCCTTAAAATGGGTACCAATTAAGAATACGGCCGGCATCTTTGTTACTGTTTGTTGCATTTCGCATTGGTACGTATTGGAATGTGGGCTTCAGAAAAGACATTAGGTGGGGACAGCTAGAATTGACATTGGAAAGAAGCAAAACAGAGAGCATCCTTAATTAAACAAATTTCCATATATTGTTTTTAATTAGTACCTCAAGGCCGTGGTCGTGGATTTCATGGGTCCCTAGTACAAATCTTGTCACACTAAACTAAAAACTTTACTTTTTATGAATGATTATTATTGCATTTATCTATAATACTCTTCTTAAAATATGTGTTAAGAGTTTAAGATTTGTATCCTCTCTAATCAGCTATCGAAATTAGACTACACTACATTAAGAATTATATATATTTAGTTAGAACATTTTTTTGGGTAATAAAGATAAATCATGTGTGACAGGTCACTTAAGTGAGCCCACGTAATACATAAGTAAAACATTGGAGAGCTAACGCAGACTCATCCACATCACTGCGACTCCTGCTTAAATTGATTATTATGATACCCTGAATCTCACATGTGAGAGAGGAGAATGAACGAGAGATGAGTTTTATAAGAGTCAAATCTCAACTCTCACATTTGGCTTTATAATGATCCAAGGGGCTTCAAGAGCAATCTTAACTAGTACTTTTGAAGTCAAAGCACATATGTAGCTAGTGTTTGTCCTTGAGTCGTTATAAATGGTATCAGAGTGGTCCTAGTAACCACCAATGTGGGCTTAGTGGGCCTTAACGAGGACGCCAAGGATTTAAGGGGGAGATTGTGATACCCCGAATCCCACATGGAGTGGGAGAGGAGAATGAATGGGAGATGAGTTATATAAGGGTCAAGTCTCACATTGAGACCTTACTAGGTTGAACTGGCTTTATAATGATCCAAGGGGTTTCAAGAGAAACATTGACTAGTAATTTTGAAGTCAAAGCACAGATGTGACTAGTGTTTATTCTTGAGTCGTTACAATTATGAAATGCATTCAGTACGAAATCAAATCTGTAACCTGCGCGCTTAACCAACAAAAGTATAAGTTTTCCCTGACTAGTGGTACTCGCGATGGGTAAGTAAAACATTTTTGATAATTTATTAGCTGCACGTATAATATTTGGTATAAACCCGTGAATATATACTTTTGTATGAACACTTTCGTCCACGCCAGTATGATTGTTGAGTAACTTAAGGATAAGGTGTGAAAATGTGTCATTATTGTCATGCTCGGTTGATCGCCACTCACTTTAGTGGTACAAAAGACTAACACCATTGAGACCCCATTAGAATATATAATGTCATTTTATGGAAATAATTGAAATATATAATAAATGAGATTTCTAATCATCGTGACTACACAAGCACATGCTTCTGCCCTCCAAAATCAAATCCTCTCTATGCTTTGTAGGTCCAACTATAAATCGATTTTAATTTTAATTTTAATTTTAATTTAATTTTAATTTAATTTTAATTTAATTTAATTTTAATTTAATTCCACAACAATCCAATCTCTCTTCTTATTTAAATTTTCCTAGCCGCAAACTTCGCCGAAATTTCACATAACCAAACAAAAATGCATGCGATCCACTCCGCTTCTATGGCGCCTCTGGAGCTGTCACTTGTCAACGACATGTAGTCGACACATGGGCCGCGATTAGAGGCCGTGGTATCCGTTAGTATGAGGACTTGGGGCTCCCCTTAGTGAAAGCGCCTCACGTGGATCTTTATTGATTTTATACGATACGCCTGTCGTCTAGGCCAATCGTAGCCGTTGACAATGGATTTGATCGCCAGTCCAAGCCGTTGATGTTGGGATTGTGGGGACGTGACCAACTTTTTAAAGAAAAAGCAGTTCAGACAAAGTCGGAAAATGATACTTTACTATGCAATCTAACTGTCGAATTATATCGAAAAATGATGAGAATATCCCTAACTCATTTTGAATATGATTAAAGTCGATCTAGGATATGATTATCGATTTTTTCAGAGTATTATCATCATTTTAGGTATAAAAATTTAATTTCTATTTAATTTACTAAAAAAATGGTTGGAGAGTAAAAAACATTTTACATCCATAATTGAAAGCTATAATGCATCAAAACTATACTTTAGGATGCAATGTAATATATATCAGAAGGAAGACAAATTGCTGGAACTTGGTTGATATATATATCTCGAGAGTGGACACCTAATTATAAAGATGGTCCAAACAAAGAGTGATACATAACTCGAGAGACCATGCCATGTAGCAGTCTCTGTCAGCCACCAGAAATTCTCTCCTCCACATGCTTGAATAGGACGATGATGTTGTGATTTGCCTTCTTGGATATGACATTTTTTTCATAGTAGTATCCAAAATTTGCTCCATAAATTCGTCATGGGTTAAGAGTCAAGTATTACTCCGTATATTCTATTTTCTCTGACCAAATTCGGTCAAATTTTTAGGCGTTAAATTTTAATTTTACTTATATTAAATACACTTCAAAATGTTACCTTTATTTTTATCACTCATTTACCAATTATAATAAACTTCTTTTTTAACACCAACATAAAAATTTATAATCAAACAATTATGTGAAGATCAGATAAATTTGAAAATATAAAAAATAAAGATTATAAAAATAAAGATGTCTCTGAGTGGTGGGGGAAAAAGGGTGGCCCAAATCACAAAACGCCAACGATGAGTGTATATCTGGATCTATCAAACATCACTTATTGGCTGATAACGCGCTCTCTAGTCTTATCAGTTTCGACCACATATAATGTGAAAGGAGGGCCGGCAAGAGAGGTCTCAGAAACAACATGTGAATAAGTTCTTATGGCAATGGATACCGATAGACGTATCTTTCGTTTCTCTCTGCGAGGTGGGTTCTCTTCGAGTCGTTTAAGTGCGAGTTTGAGGTCGATATTTAAAGTTCATGTTATAGAGCGAGTTCCAGAATTAACAGAATTACCGCATGTTTAATGCAGCCTTTAATATAGATGCCTACTTATCGCCTAGAGCACTGATGGCAACTAGCATTAGAAAGAATGAATTGTTTAGACAATGGGGTGTCTGGTTAGCAAGAACTGGAGAGAGAGAGAGAGAGAGAAGGCTACAAAAGAGATATGATTGTCTCCCTAATGAGAGGGGCGTGGCATGGCATATTTCATAATCATTGAAAGCCATGTGAACATATTTATAGCTACAACATCATGATGATTAGCTAATTCGGTTTGCTTGACCTAATTGCACCGAGTCTTTTCTGTTTGTCTGCAGTAGGATAGTCTTTTCAGGTGATCCGGCTTGGCAAAGCTAGTCTGGATAACTTTATAATCATCCTTTATTTGTTTGTCAGCAAGCTATTCTTGGCGTGCATAATTTTGCAGCAAGCTTGATATATAGCAGAGAGAACATTTTCTTGCTTCTCTAACAAAAGCTTATACGAATGTTTGACCAGAGGTATGGAATGAGGTTCTCAGTGACAGTAGATTATTTGAATGGCATAAGAGCTTCAAGGAAATTGGGCTGGGATGCAACTTCATATTCTGTTTGGCCAGTGAGAAATGCTCCCGTTTCTACCTACTAAGGGCAGTGCAAACAGTGAAGTGGGTTTGCTTCAAAGGACAAAGAAACCAAAAAAAAAAGCGTCTAATCTATGAGCTTCAACCAATTAATTATGTCGGGGCATGACTCTAGCTTGAAATGTCAAACTTTCACCATGATTACATCCACTCATGTCTGCTCCTCCTCTTTCTCGCAGTTCAAAGATTGAGAAATTTGACCAAAAATTTCTTGGGTGGAGCGGTGAAGATGGATTCTATTGCCTACAGGCTACAGATGAGAACAAAAATTCAATAATGTAGTGGACGACAACCCGAGAGAACCCAAGAACTCTCTTCCATGACCCATTGTAAAATCGAGACGATTTTTTCGAAAATGATCAAGACCCACGGATTTTCTTAACCTTTTGGGATGACACGAATGTTCAAGCCTAGAGTTAATTGGGCTTCTTATAAGTAAATTGATTGGTCATTAATGTGGGATGATATTCGTGGGCTATGGCCCATAATGTATTTTGACTTTCCTCCACAAAATCCAGCTTTGTGCCGTCCAGTACTATTTTTATTTGGGCCGTCTTGGATCATCACGGATCGCCCAATTTCAATCTAGCAGAAGCGCTAATTTAATATAGCTTTATAACTATATATATAAGAATAAAACATCACATTCTATTACACCAATACTGAAAATACACAACTAATTTCCAGCGTCTAACCTTCAGTTTGAGACTTCCTGCTCCAGTTAAGCATTCCGACTCAACACTATCTTTAATATTCCCCCTCAAGATGGATGATATATGTTTAATAATCTCATCTTGCATACTAAATTATTAAACTGAGCTAAGCCTAATGCCTTAGTCAAAATATCTGCAATTTGATGCTGAATGTTAACATGTAAGATTCTAATTAAACCGGCTTGCAATTTTTCCCTGACAGTCCACTTCTATATGCTTAGTTCTTTCATGGAACACCGGATTGACAGAGATATGAATTGTAGCTTGATTATCACAGAACATAAGAGCAGCTTATGAATGTTCAACATCAAAATCAGCCATTAAACTTCTTAGCCACGTCAACTCACACACAGCAAACTATCACCAAGGAACACAGTGAAACATGTAATTGATCTCCACCTCATGCTCGATTCATTGGGGTCCGGGATGGATAGTACCAATCTGAAACATAAGTCCATTGAGCGAAGCCGGGAAACAGACCGCAGCAGCATGACAGGGGAGGAGGATCTGATCAGTGGAATGCTAGATGAAATTCTGTGCTCTGTTCTGACTCGCCTGACAGTGGAAGAGGCAGCAAGAACCAAGTGTACTTTCTCGCCGATGGCGAAATGTGTGGACTTTCATTTCTAATCTGAATTTCGACCTAGACCGGAAGCTACATACATGACTACGAAGTTATGTAAATGAACTCCATGCTGAACTTGCTGAATGACAGCCATGAACATGATATTGATTACTGGGTTAACACGGCGATAAGAAAGAGAGTACAAAGACTTGAGCTGAACTTGCTGAATTATTGCGGCGACATGCTGGACACTAGTACCGAGTGCTTGCGTTTGCGGAATCTTGGGTTTCAGAGCTGTGTTTCCCTCAGAGACCTCGAATAAAACCTAAAGATTTCTGCTACAAATCTTGTTACCATCAGATACTCAGGGCCGAGAATACACATTCCTCTAACATTTGCACCAACTCTTGTTGAGGTATTCCAGGAATTCCAGAAGTTTCCAGAAGGTATTGGGGCTTCCATCTAACAATCATTTCATCCGGGTCAAAAGACTAAAGTTAATATGTTCTATTTTCTTTGCATGATGAAAGCTAATTATTTTATTTTATTTTATTTTATTTCGAACCTTAGGCTTGATTGGGCAAGCCTCGAATTAATTGGGCTTCCGATCCTTAATGTTGATTACTTTCCCGGGCTCTGGGTCATAATGCATTTGGTGTTCTCTCCACAAGATCCACCTCAGTTAGGCCCAATGTTGTGTTATCACGGATCAGCCCAATTTGGATCTAGTAGCCCAGAATCTGACCCGGTCAACATTTACAGTCGCATTGAGCAGCGGGCAGCCCAGGACCTGTCCGTTACGCAGTGTACCGTTAGACTGTCAGACTACTGACACAAAAGAGCTAGGCTTGTTTTTAAGACTTTAGGCTTGGTTGGTTCTTGAGCCTTTGAACCCAGCTCTCTCTCTCTCTCTAATTATTTCTCCGTTTGAAACTTTTGCTTTGATGCGGGCAGGTGAAAATTGAAACCGCCCTATGCATTGGGCAGCACCGAACACGGTGGTCAAACCAGAGCCACATGTGGTTTTGGTTTTTTTATTGCGTCTATGGTCAAAGCCGGAGTCCACTGAGGTTTTAATACTACCATGATTAGCCGTCTGCGACAGAAATTGCTTAGTTTATTGGTTGGATATGCTTTTAATACTGTCGTTGAATTTGAGACAAAATTCCCTGCAAAAGTCAATGTAGATAATGTTTTTTAATAGAAATGATAAATTAAAGAGCTGTTAATAAATTTTAAACGGTAAAGATTAATTTAATAAATTTTAAAATGAGAATTTGACATTTTAGTTCCTGTGTTTATACCTTTGACAAATTGGTCGTTCATTTTCAAATTTCAAAATTTTAGTCATTGAGTTTTCTTTGTTTGACGAAATGGTCATTCTGTTAGTCTGTCGTCCATATGCTTAACAGATTTGAAACGGTCGACCTGATATATGCATAAAAAGTGAGCAGTTGACCGCTAAATGAAGCTGTCGACCGGTACAAATTTGCTGACTTGTCAGAGAGCTAAGCATATGGACGACAGACTGACGGAATGACCATTTCGTCAAACATAGAAAACTCAATGACTAAAAATTTGAAATTTGAAAGTGAATCATCCATTTGCCAAAGGGGTATAAACCCAAGGACCAAATTGTCAAATTCTCTTTTTAAAATTTAACAACTTAATTAATTTTTATTCAAACTAAATGCATGAAATTTATATTTATCCTGCGTCAAAATCTCAAAATCCAATCTTTAATGTCATTTCATTTGAAAATGCATGTTTCACACACACACATATATATAACTATTAAAAATAGCATTTTTAAATATGTCTTTTCTCATATACTATGTTGTATTTAAGGTGAGTCCCTATTATTTCATCTCAACCGTCTCCTGTGGAAATTATTTGGGTTAAATATAAACATTTGAAAATAGCATAAGCATTTTTAAAGATGTCCTTTTTTCATATATGAATGTGGTATTTAACGTGAGTCACACCCTATGTATATATATTAGGGAAAATGATTAGAGTTAGGGATATAGGACTTCATCATACTAGCATTATGTTCCTAGAGATCAATTCCCAAATCCCAAATCAACGGAGAAATTTGACTGTAATTTATTTAATTCTCAAGGGTTTTGTTCGATGTGTCTTTATTTTTGTGCCAAGCCGCTAAAGTCAGTCACACACTCTACTTGGCCCGTAATTTGTTCAACCTTTCTTTCAATTTCTTGGTAAACAAACAGTAGGGCTAAAAGAAAAATAAAAACACCTTAAGGCTAGGCAACGCGTGAGACGCGCCAATAGCGAGCTAGCATGTTCCCCTCAGCACGTACGACCAAAAGTGCAATCTAACTGAACTCGTTGTTGGTGAAATTACCAAAACACCCTCCACCAGGCTCACTGGCCGAGACCAGGCCAGACCCCTCTGAAACCACTCTGCAACAAAGGAACAAAGAATTTTCTGAATCGAAATCTCTCTCTCTTTCCCTTCTTCTATCTGCCTGTGTACACGTTGGCTGGCTTACGAGCTATGGCGTGCCTAAGACCCTCTTGCATTAATGACATTTGCTACTTTACCACTTACCCCTCCGCTACTTCCCTCTACCACTCTCACTCTAGGCTCCAGAAGCTCAACCACCGAGGCTACTGTTTTAGAGTTAGGGTTTACCGTACCCCGGCTTCTACGCTACTGTTGACGATACCATCAACCTCGAAGAGCTCGGTGGGTGTTTTTTTTCAACTTTGTCGTTTCGTATTGTTTGTTTTCACTCGCGTTTTTTTAATCGTGGAATCTTTTGAATGCTAGCTACTCGCTCATTCCCTCTCCCTCCCTCTCTCGAAGCTGTACTTATCTCTGTTTTTGTGTTCTGTAACGGCAGAAAAATGCGAATAGTTGTGGTATTCTGTTCTTTCCTAACCAGAGGTAAGAGGAAACGTGTATTTTTTTGGTGCTTATTTCCATAAATGGAAACAGCGAAACGCGGAATGCCTTCAGCGTGAAATCCGGACACTCTGCACACTTTCTTTGTTGTTGATTTTGTGAAGGGAAAATAGTCACGTGAACGATGAATAAGGCAATGTGACACACTTTGTTCACTTATTTTGGTTCTCTGCTCTATGTTATGGGTTCTGTGGTCTGTCTCTAGTACTAGAAAGACGGAAAGATTTTTCACCTATTTGGAGTGATGGAGTGTTTTGCTGGGTATCCCTTTTAATTGTTTTGTTATTGGGTTTCTCTTGTTGGTGCTTATTTGTAGGTATGGACATCTGAGTTTGCCGCTTGTGGTGTGCTGGAGAACTTTGTCTCGAGTGAGTTTCTCTTTTTGGCGGTTTTTTGATTTGTTTTGGAAATGACGGATGGGCGGCGTCATTCTGTCGATCTTCCTATCTCAAGGACTCTAGTTGCACTGAGGAGAGTGAGGTCGCTGAGGGACCCATCGACTAACTCTATGAGCAAATTCTCTACTTTGGTTGACAATGTCAACTGGGAAACCGATTCAAGTAATGGGATTTCTTTGCGATTCATGAATGATTGCCAAAAAGGTCACCCTGATGTTCATTGTGCTTCGAGATCAAAGAATTTAGGTTTATATGGACTAAGAGAGGATTATATTGAAGATTGTGAACTAAATTCTGGTTTGGGAAAGCACAAGCTGAGTTCATGTCAGGACTCAGTTTGGCTAGGAAAGACAGGCCCTACTAGTAGGTCCAAACAGGTTGAACGATCAGACTCTTGTGCATCAAGTCAGGGGGAGCCTTATGAACACAAATCATTTAGTGAAAGATATGGGGACAAGCAGAGGGATATTGGATTGGACTCGACATGCATCACACCCTCCAGCAATCATTCGGAGGGTGCTGATTCAAGCAATGAGCCTACCCTGGGATCATCACGAGCAGAAAAAGTAGATCGCATTATGTCAGCAGGGAAGTTGCGACACGAAAATCACGTAAAATTATTTGGGTCTGTGGGTGATGGTTTCAGATGTGTAGGTAGTCCAAGTCCATCTGAAAATGGAGCTGTTTTAGGCCATAGTGCAGCACTATCAGCAAATGAAGAGGCTGATTCTGTAGATCACAGTCATCATGGGTGTGGAATAAGCTGCTGCTGGTCAAGAACTCCTAAATCCAGATACTCATATCTTTCTTCTGATGTAGAAGAACATCCATTGTTTTCTGGGGATGTAGATGGCACTGCGGTTTACAACCAGAGGAGCTCGAAACACATTAGTAATGAAATTACTCCATATTCAGAAACTCCTAGGTGTTTGAGTCAGAAATTCAGGCCGAAATCTTTTGATGAATTGGTCGGTCAAACTGTAGTGGCAAGGTCTCTCTTGGGTGCCATCTCTAGAGGAAGAATAACTTCATTTTATCTCTTCCATGGTCCTCGTGGTACAGGCAAGACCTCTGCTTCAAGGATATTTGCAGCAGCACTCAATTGCCTTTCACTTGAGGAGCATAGGCCATGCGGCCTATGTCGAGAATGTGTTTTGTTCTTTTCCGGAAGGAGCAGGGATGTCAAGGAAGTGGATTCTGTGAGACTTAATCGGACGGACAAGGTTAGATCCCTTATTAAGAACGCAGTCATCCCCCCAGTTTCATCTCGGTTTAAGGTTTTCATTGTTGATGAATGCCAGTTGTTACGGGGAGCAACATGGGCAACTATTTTGAATAGCCTAGATAGCTTTTCTCAACATGTTGTCTTTGTAATGATTACCCCTGACCTGGATAAGGTGCCCCAAAGTGCAGTGTCACGGTCCCAAAGGTATCACTTTCCAAGGATAAAAGATGTTGATATTGCAAATAGATTGGAGAGAATTTGCACTGAAGAGTGTCTTGACTTTGATCAGGCTGCTTTAAACTTTATTGCCTCTAAATCGAATGGCTCACTTAGGGATGCGGAGATGATGATTGATCAGTTAAGTTTGCTTGGTAAAAAGATCACAATGACCTTGGCCTATGAGCTCGTGAGTGCTAGGCTATTGTTTCTCTCATATAATTCTAGAGTGCAATTGTCGTTCCAAATTGTAATGGAGTTGCCTCTTTGTTGTGGTTTTGCAGATTGGGATTGTTTCTGATGATGAATTGCTTGAATTGCTGGATTTAGCTTTGTCATGTGACACTTCAAACACTGTAATAAGGGCCAGGGAACTCATGAGATCAAGGATTGATCCGATGCAACTTATATCACAGCTGGCAAATCTCATTATGGACATTCTTGCGGGTAAATGTCAGGAAGGTAGTTCTGAAGTCAGAAGAAAGTTCTCTACCATGTCTACCTGTAAGTCCTGTAAAATTCCATAGATAGTGTGATTATCATCCATTATAAGTTGCTATATAAACCGAACTGCGCTTAGCTGCCCAGTGGATGGATTCTATCAGAATAAACGTACTAGAAATAATTTGCTATGAAATTGTTTCCTGTATATATAAACCTGTCACTAACTTTAGTTGACTTGTCACTCATCTTGTTTTATGGGCATGCTATTGAATAAGGTTGACCAAATAAAAATGATAGTCATGATAAGGACCATGACCTGTTCATGTGACTTTGCTCCAGACATCGATCTTTCATGAACTTCGGTTTGGTGTTGCATTTATAAGCTGGGCACACCATATTAAGGATATTAAATGCTCAACTGTTTCTTTCCCCTATAGATGTCTGGGTGCATTGTTCTAAGATGTATTTTTTTGTCCAGTTTGCTGTGGGGCAATATCTTATGAGCATTATTTAATATTAACATAACATTGTTTACTGAGTTGCATCAACACTGATATTGCCGTACCACACTTGATTAATTGTTTAGTTCAGGATCACGATCTCTTGTTCTATGCCTCTTTTTTCTGCTTTTCATACATTTTCTTACAAAACTTGGAGGAAGTAATAAAGAGAAACGTGAGCTGGAGCAATGTGTAGTTAACCTAGTAGCAGTAATGGTTCTGAATGAGTTCTTCCAATTTTTTGTTATAGCTGAAGTGGACATGCAGAAGCTTAGTCAAGCGTTGAAAATACTTTCTGAAACGGAGAAGCAATTTAGGATGTCTAAGAATCAAACTACGTGGCTCACTGTAGCTCTTCTACAGTTAAGCTCTATGGAGTCTTTTTCCTCGGATGCCAATGATTTGAACTTGTGTTTTAAAGATGCACAGGGCCAAGGTGAGGATCGTCATGATTTATTGCTTCTTAATATATGACTGTCGTTGTTCACTTCAGCTCCTCTGCCAGGGGCCTGGGCTGGAAGGTGGTGGCCTTTGGTGGGGGAGATTGCTGGGATGAAACTTTCATCTCCAAGTTTGCTCTTGTTTGAATGCAGATGGTGAATTTCACGGTCTGTCTGCCACAGGAGAGGGCTCAAAACATCTGGGAGGTTATTCATGTGATGAGTTTACATTGCATAAAATGGGAATACATGAGGGCTGTAAAGGGTCGTTGGAATCTATATGGAAGCAAACTACAGACTTGTGCCAGTCCAATTCACTCAAGAACTTTCTGAAGAAGCAAGGGAAGCTGTCTTCTCTTTGTGTCAACCAAGGTAAAGAAATCTGCTAATTGTTTTCTGAAAAATGTTCAAATCCATATAACCCATTAGTTAGCATCTTGCTTAGATAAAAAAAAGGTATGACCTTACTTTTGGTTCAATGCATATATCAGGAAATATGAAGATATTACTCACGAGAGGGTTGCTAAAAGTAAATAAAAAAAAAGGTCCTTGCTAGTGGCTGTGTTTTGCTGGGCAATAAGAGAAAGAATGATGATCAACGTAATTCAATACTGAGCAACATGTTGCCAATGAGCTTAGCTCAAATAGCATGTCTCCTAGTGGAAGGGGATAGAGGGTATGGTCAGGGGTTTAACACCCATTGTACACACTTCTATGGAGAAAAATCATCACGAGGAAAACTATCAGGCATTTCGTTGTAGACATGAAACATGTTTACATCTGATATTGGATGTCACGAGTGTCATGACCAAGATAGTTGTGCTTTCTGATTCGTCGGTGTATTGATGCGTTAGTCTAAGATTACAGGTGGAACTAGTTGTGGTGTAAGAGTTTAGGTGATGAGGTCTATCCATATCTGCTATTAATAGCTGACTTAATTTAATCATGCTTTGTCTTTGATACTTCGGTTCATCTAAATAGATCCTGCAATGATGTTTCGAGTCATCATCTTGCCTATTTTTGCATTGAAATGGATATTTCTTGGAGGCTGGACTATCACATGTATATGCAACTTGTTCTTTATTTATTATTATTGTGTAATGCTTCTGAATACTTGACATGGGTCTTGATGTGCCTACTAAATAATGCGCAATTGATTATACAAATTTCAGGTCTTGCAGTAGCTGAATTGGAATTCCGCCATCCTGAATATGTATCTAAGGCTGAAAAGTCATGGAAACAGATAGCAAGCTTACTCCAGTTTATTCTGGGTTGTAACATAGAGGTCAGGATCAATCTTGCACATTCTGCTTCTGATTCAAAGAACATGAAAGCGAGGAAGCAATCTTTCAGGTTTTTTAGTTGCTCTCGTGGAATGCAGTGGAAGTCGCAATCATCACTGGAACGTGGAATTAATTCAGACCCGTCTGAATACACGTCCGTAAAGCCTATGATAAGAGAGAGACCTATTTTAACTTCTGCCTCAAATGGGGGTTCTGAAATGCCACATAACTACTATCACAGAGGGGAGGTCTTAAGGACTTTGAGAAATAGTGAAGGAAATGCACTGAGCACAGGGACAGCATCATCCCACAGATCATTAGAGAATGATATGCGGAACACACCTGTTTTGGGAGTTGCTCCTAGAGAAGAGAGAAGCAACCATGGAAGTCAGGTTCCTTCTATTAATGAATCAGAGGATCAGCCAAACTGTTTCCCCAGAACAATAAGGCTTCAGAAGAAGTTGCATTCCTCGGACTCATCTCAGGTGATATGTTCGGATATTAAAAAGGAAAACAAGCTTGCATTGTCTATCCCTGGGACATCATCTTTTGAAACCTCTATCTCTGCCCATGATCCTTTTGTTTTCTGCAGCAGCTCCAGAGATGAAAATGGGTAAGTGATCTTGCTGCCTCTTTTCTCCTTATCAGTGCTCTTGCTTCTTCTAATATAGATATCTGCAACTATATGATTTTTAAATAAGGCAGAATTGAAGTCCATGGTCTATCAGAGAACACGGTAAAAAGGTTAATACATGCCTACTGGATTGAGTGAAAAAAAGGATGCACAAATGGATTGCATTTACAGGGTAATTTCTGTGCATACATGCAAGAGACGTCCATGCCATTGACATGGGCCTGGCCTGTGATAAAAATTCATGCAACTAAAATACATTGAGAGTATCTAAAGTGGCAACATCGTAGTGGGGCCCAGTGTATGTTAGGGTCTATTATCGTAGAAACGGGATCCTTTTTGTTTCTTTTTCTTATTATCACAGGCTCTTCAAAAGCATTCTCATTGAATATCTCATTATCTGTGTGGCAGACCGAGGGAGGAGAACTCAGATGTGCTTTGTTGGAGAACACCCACATTTCATCAAAAGAAGGTAATTGTATGCCTAGAGAATGTCTTGGACTAAAAGGAAGTTGAAATGAAAAGGGGTGAAAAAATTGAGTGGAGCAATACTATCTAGTAATCATTGTCAGAGATATATAATTCCGGTATAGTACATTATGATCAGATAAAATGTTTTAATGTTGCAGGACACGCAGTCGGGACAACCACGACAAGGGTCTCAATTGGTTGGGTGGGTTCTTCCCTGTGCCGCTGCCAAGTAGTTCTGATATAGAAGATAGTTCATATAGGAGTTTCTTGGATATTAATATCTGGCTCAATTTTTGAAGTGTATATTGGAAATCTTTTTCTATTGTTAAATTTTATGTGCGAGCTGCTCGCTTCTCACTTCTCACTTCGGGAGCAACAAATACGTATATAGCTAAACAGTTCAGATTCCAGTAGCAAAATGCTGCACTTCATTTTCCTTGGGCAAGAGGACTGCACTTCGTTTCATTTTTGAAGAACTAGCGATTCAGTTTCGTATCTTTCACAGATCCATGGAACGTGGAAACACCGAGCCCGTGAACCATCAATTCTGTGTTCACCGATGGTCTCGTAGGCAGGCATAGCGCCAGCTGTTGAAAGAGACGAAAAGTTTCAACACAAAGTTAGGCTTCTCGCAAAGCTCTCCCTAGTCCCTCCAATATCTTTATGGCTTCAAACAAATTACTTCTTTGCTGCCTACCTCCGGCTCTTCTCGTTTTCTGACCCCCTACCATCCTGAATCCTCAAACGCCTGCAGTTTGCACTCTACATTGTATTACCACTCCCCATTGGTCATAGAACGGGAGGAACAATGTTGTCAAGAGTAACTAATCTGATTGATCAGCATACTCGGCAATGGAAAGTTGAGGTTAATCAGGATATTTTTGATGTTCCTAGTGCCCAAGCAATCTTAGCTTTACTCTCTCGGCCGAAAATGAAGCTGATGTTATTCTTTGGAAACCAGAAAATACAGGTATTTTTTCAGTTTAGTCAGCATATCTGGAAGACCAGGCTCAGCGATTCCATATGCGTAGGAGTAGTAATCAAGTCCCTTGAAAAATTCTCTGGTCATTGAAAATTCAAGCCCGACTTAAGTTATTTTTGTGGAAAATGGGGTCCCATGATATGCTAGTCAAATCCAAGCTACAGTTTTTACATGGTGAGGCTTTGGGTTTAACACTGTCCCTTATACCAAACCCACCCCGAAAATGCTGAGCATTTTTTCATTAATTGCTGTTTTACTAAAATTATTTGGCCGGAATCCTATTGGTCTCTGAATTTAGAAGCTTTGGTGATATTTCTATAGTGGATTGGGTTAACATTATTATTCAACCAGAATCTCATGTTGGATTAAAGGGTGCTCATGGTCGTGCTTTCACTCTTTTTGCTGCTATACTCTCAAATAGAATATGGTATCATAGGAATCAAGTGGCTCATGATAATGCTCATCCAGATGTTCATGCCTTGATATCTATGCTTAAGAGACGGTATAGGGAACATGTGATGCTGCTTGCACAGGCGCTCAAGCATTCCTAGCCTTGGACAGACTTTATTTGTTCCTCCAATCCTCTCTTGGCAGAACTTTATGCAGCTTTTTTGGTATGTCAATTAGCACCTTCTGATCCTAATGACAAGATAATCATTGAAGGAGATTCCCTTAGTGCCTGTCAACTTGTCAACCAACCGGAATTGGATATTTAGGGTCCTATTGTTTACATCATTGTGAAGATCCGTGTTGTGTTGTCTGTCCATCCTAATTGAAGCTATGTATGGATATCCCGGAAGTAAAATGAGATGACACACTGTTTGGCTCAATGGGCTGCAGTGGAGTGTAGGAGGGGTCCTGTTACTTTTGATAGTTTTTCCTTTGTTAATTCATTTTCAGACTCTTATTTTGAGCCACTTCAGTGTGGCAAGTTGTAATTCGTTTGCTAAGAACAAAAAAACTAATGTCAATGCAGGTGGACTAGAAGAATATCATCTCTCTATTATTTCGAATACTCTCATTTTGGTCTCTGGAATCACAAAGGAGAACCTGGTATTGGGTCCGGATTGCCGGAGCAGATGGACGAGGCCCACATGCACACGGGTCCAACAACAGGACATTAGGCCCAAAAACAGCAGTCCTCAAGTTCAGCCCATCTCTGTGTTATTGGTGATTCGGTAACGCGTGTTGCGAAAATCTATCCCGGTAACCGGACGAGTTGCCTGAACAGCTGGTGTAAAAAATTGGAACAGGCTTTATGGATTCTAGGAGACAAAACGACGACGCATTGTTGACATGCTGAAATCGAGAAGAACCGGTGCTCACTGCTCACTGCTCACCTCTGCTAAGTGAAGCTCCCAGTCCATGGCGAACGTAACTGATAGCTCAAGCGTACGAGTTCTGTGCCCAAGGCTCGTCCTCAACAAGAACGAACAGGGGCTTCAATGGCTAATCGGATCCCCATTCTTCCCGCCACTTACCATTGTCTCCACTCTCCGATGCATCCACACCCTCCCTGCCCCCGACTCTCTCTCCCCCGATTACCTCAAAGAATCAGGTACCAAACTTTCGTCTGTTCCTAAGAAACTAATAGAAAAATGGTGAAAGAACAAATTTCCATTTCGTTCTTTTTTATATAATTTTTCGAACTTCGTTGATTCTCTTCTTTTGTTTTGATCTTACGATCTGAGTAGAGGACCTTCGGACGTTACTACTGAAAGGATTTGAAGTAATCGGAGCATTATTAATCGTTAATTCGAATGGTGAAAAGAACGCTAGCAAGGCAATCGATGCTGCTTGTAGATTGAGAAGGCTTCTCTCTGAAGGAGGAGGAAATTCAGAAAATCGGGAAACGATCGGTGCAGTTGCGGATTTGAGTAGTGGCAAGGACATTCGATTTTATGTCTCGGGATCGGAAAGTTCGACGAGCCTCGAATCGCTTACTTCGGTTGTATATGAGGATAACCCAGCGAAGTATATCTGGGAGATGGGTTGCTTGTTGCGATGTGAGCTTCCAATTACGTTTCCCGTCTATGTCCCTGTAAAAAATCCGCCAGGTAAATTCATCGATGACAGGTCATTGTTATATGTTGTAGTTTGTGTCATATTATTTTTGTTAAACAGTGATCTTTACTAGAGTTTGGTTCTCAAATTCACGATGCATTTTATAGTGGTTCCATATAGGGTAAAATGTTTGATATATCATTTTCAATCAGGTGCAAGTAATTAAGGTGTGGAGTTTTGAATGATTGGCGGCTATTGAACGATGATTTGTGTTTGAATTTGAAAATGGACTGACAGATGAAGTTTAGTTCCATTCTTATTGCTTTTGTTAAAGGGTATCATCGAAGTTAGTGTAGCTATTGGCCATTGGCAATGGGAGATTGTGTCCTTTGATGGTTGGAGATTGAGGTTTGGGGTTCTTGTGCACTTAGTTGACCCTAATAGCATAAGTACTAGACAAAACAGTGACCAAATCAGAATCTAGGTCATAAGCCATGGTATCCAGAAAGAAAAAAGTATTTTTAGTTGTTCATATAATAAATGTGGATAGTATAATGATGTTAGCATGGGCAGATTCACATAAGAAAAGGCTGGTGTAAGAACTGGCCTGACATAGTAAGGAGTTTATGCTGTGTTGAGTTTACACTTGTTTGCTGGTTTAACTTATTCGCAGAGCTCAGGAATTTCTAGGCTCGCAATAGACTGTAGGCATAAGCGTTTATCACTTCACTCTGATGCGTATATTATGAAAATTAACAGTTAGATAGTCCAATTTTTAGTTACCTTTGTGCTAATTTTGTTCACCAGATGCGGAGAAGATGTATTTACTAGCAATTGAATCAGTTGTTGCCCAGTTCAAAGATCCGAAGGTTGTATACATGGTAGAAACATTAAGCGAAGCCTCTGTGGAAGTACCTCGGCCTGTCATTCTCCGCGGTGTAGAACTGGACTTCCACACAGCTCTTTCAGATATGAAACATAGTAGTAAAGATGGTCAAGATTCTGACCCAAAGTTCCTATCATGTGGACACTTCTGTTTGAAAAGTAAATCCAGCTCAGCACTGTTGTCTGCAGAGGTAAGAAATTAGCATGTGAGATTTCATGAGGTAGTTTTAGTTGTATGGGATCTTTAGGAGCTTTGAAGAGTTGCCTTTTCATTTATTCTATGTTGTATGCTTGTTTTACACTTTTGACTCATGAGGTCTATTATGATTCTCTTTTCCTGACACGTTTTTCTACATAGAATGCAGATACTATTCAAGTAAGTGTGCTACTTAATAGCTCAGAAAAGTCTTTGAAATCATCTGCTCCTGTTGCAGAATATATTCCAGGTATTCAATTCAGTGTCAACTAATTGAGTTTTTAGAAATCTTTCAATTTATTCGAATAGTTTTCACACTCCAAGCTTTGTAGTTGAGTTGCATGTCTTAAACTAATTTTTGAACTGTGTGCATTCAGCTCAGGATACAGCCAGGATTTTAGTTGTAAACTTTAAGCTAGAAGCGCTCTGTTATGCAACGAAGGAGATCCCATTAATGTATGCAGTTTCTAAGTTAATCATCCCGGGTTTGGTTGATCAATTAAATTCAATGAAGAGTGTGATCTTGCCAAACCTCTTAACGGAACATCCTCAGGTAAGGCAAACCATTAGATAGATAAATCAGATTAGGCCCTTCATGTTGTTAAAGTACCACAGTTCCTTTTGCTGACTCCCTCTTCCCTCTTCCCCTGCCAGTTCTTTTGACGCAAAATGAAAACTCCGCACTCAGAATTACCGCTCCAGGTCATCCCAGTCATTCCATTCCCTTGGCAAATCAGCTGTCCCCACCCTTGTATGCCCACCCTCACGAGCAAGTGTTTTGCAGTGTGTATATTACATCTACATAGTGTGGAACACAAGTCCACATTCAAATGCACATATAGCCATAAACTAATGTAGAGGAATTCACCTTGGGGTTTCAATGTCATAATAACCTGCAAGTGTCCTGTTACTAGATACCCTCCATGATCTTGACTGCTCATCTATTGCCACAGAAGTACCGCTACCTCGATAAAAGATATTCATTTTCCTTCTTTTTTTCTTAGGGAGCTTAATCGTGTTTTATATGATAGATTTCTACCGAAGATTGATTTAAATAGTTTTGTCTAGTGCAATTGCTTTCTAGAAATATCTTCCAAAGAAAAACATTCATATTCTTGAAATAACTGGTAAGTTTATGCATTTGCAGCTTTGTCCCTATCACTTTAATCCTCCTGGAATTTTGCATCCACTAACAGTTATTTATGAACTCAATTATGGGGAGACAGAAATGAAGCAAGGTATGCAGCTTTTAATGGAACCTTTTCTGCTTTGGGCAATAAAATATACTATGTACCTGTTGGGACTGGAGAAAAAAGGTCAGACAGCCTTCCCACAAAAGGTTCCCTGCTGGTTGTGAAGTTCCATCTAGCTTCTAGTCTAGATTTCTGCTTTCTTCCCTTTAATAATCATGCCTGCAATTTGAAGTAGGAAAACATTAGATGTCATTGCCGAGTCATGTGGAGAGTTATTCTTTGTTTCGTTGTGATTTCATTTAAATAGTGTGGAAAAAGGGATCGTCTTGCCAACTTAATTGATGAAAATAATCCATCTGAATAATAGAAAATAGGTGCTCAGAAGCCTCGGATTGTTGTCGGAACTGAATGCAGAAGCCACATGTTTGATGGGGATTCCCTGTCTCAAATGAAAAGTGCCAATATAGTTTCACTCTAATTGGGTGTATTTTCTTTAACAGAGAGTTGCATAGAGGAATTGGTATGCTTATCTGTCTTATAATCCAATATAATAATGTGACTTCTTATGTAAATATCACATTTTGATTCTCAGATGTTATCCTAATTCGGTGGTGCTTGCTTTCTGCAGTCGAGATTAGAAAGTCCCTACACTTGAGGCTGGGATTACCTTCTGATCGTCCTCTCTTAAGAATTGCTAATGCCCTAGATTTGTCTGCTACAAATGACAGAGCAAGGAATGACCCAATACGAAAGGGTAACCAGTCTCAACTAGAGAGACAACATTATCTGTATTCAATGTTAACCCTTTTATTGTTGTCCCCGCATTTCTTTTTTTACTTCCTGTATGCGTCATTCTCTAACTCTTCTTTGGTATTTTCAGGTTCTACTTTGCTTAAAGATGTACATATTGGGATCCCAAGCAGTGGGGGTTAGTGGCGCTATTGTTTACCTTCCTGCTTTTTGGCTGCTAACGCTTAGCTTTATTTTCTGTGGAATTCTTATGTTTTATGCAGTTCCAGGGGGCATTGTATCTTTGGTTCAAGGTTCCTATGAATACTATCATTATCTGCAAGATGGTTTTAATGATTCGGTAATGCAAGCTCTCTCTTTCACTAGTGTTTTTAGCATTTTGTTGAAAACCCATATTGATCCATGATACCCGGTAAAGGTATCAATTGATAAATTAAAGGTCCCTCTCTCCTTTCCTTTGGAGTGGAAGGACAGAAGAGCACAGAGTACTGTGGTGACCTATGCAAATAATTTTGTGGTTAATGTCGATTATAATCAGAATCTTTTCAACATTCTGTTACTATATTTGGCACAGACCATTCTGCTTTATGATTATAGTAAATTAGTAACCATAATATAGGAATTTGGATGTGGACTGTTAGATAACTTATCTGTTTACATGCTTCATGTCCACTATTAAGAGGTGTTTAAGCTCTATTAGAGATTATTCAATTTTTTTTTAGTGGCTTTTTCTTCCATCTTTAATGGGTAACCCTACCTAGCACGATTTCTTGTTTTCTGAACTAAATTATTTGCATAAACTAGATTGATAGCTCTATCCGTTGTGCTTTGTGCTTGCACCCATTTCTTTTAGGTTTGGTTACCAAGCAGACCCAAATAAGTGCCTTGCTCTCTCTCTCTCTCTAGAGTCAATTTAATTGTCATTGCTGCTCTCTGCTTTGGATTTGTGCCATGTCAGTTTTATTTCTCATACTGCAGTCAAATGCTAAGAGAGATATGCTGCCACTTTACTTGTCTGCATAGAGACTTGCATGTATTGGGTGAACCATCATCCTTGTTGAATACGCCTTTATCTAACAATTTTAGTCTTGGAAAGAAAGCTTCTTGAGACTCATGGAGAGCCATGAAACTACTTCGAGAATTATGAATTTCCTTTGGGACTTTTAGATCTTCAGCCAACTTCATCTTAAGCAAAAAGCTAACAGCATTTGTTGCTGAAGGGGGCCTGTATTTTACAAGGTGATAGGGGCCATTTTTCTCTGCTTAATCTTGGATCAAGATGTGGCGAAGATAATTTATCTAAATTTGTATCAGAGGAAATATATATTGTGTAATTTTGGATGTCATAACTTTCTCCATAAAATGTTTGTTTCAACCAATGAAGTGTTTCTGTCATGGTTATTTTTGGTACTTGGAGTTCTACTGAAGTTATTTGGTGCACTTGCAAGGGCTGGGGTTGTGCTTACCGTTCTCTGCAGACCATTATTTCATGGTTCAGACTCCAACACTACACAGCCATAGATGTTCCAGAACATAGGTATTGAAAGGCTCCTGCTGGAACGTGGAGCTCCAGAGCTTTTTTTTTTTTTTACCTTCTTTGAACCTGTTTAGGTGGTTTTTCATCATGGATCCATAGGAAACTCACCACTATAGAAATACGGTTCCTTGTTGAAATTTGTTGTCAATGTCAAATCATCCAGTGTAACAAATCAATTGTATTTTTTCAGGGAAATTCAACAGGCACTTGTAGAGATTGGTGATAAGGATCCTTCTTTTATCGGGTCTCGTGAATGGATTGGTGCCATTGAGTTGAGCTTTGTTTTGGACAAACTTCTGGGTGTAAGTAGAGCAAACTAAGTCCTCTGGATATCTGGGTAGATAGTAAGAGTGGTTTATTCGAAGAACATCTAGTGAATTTTGTCTTTGCACAAATGTGCATTAACCGGCTGGCAGGATTTATTGCTGCTTTGAACAGGTCACTTGCAAAGTCCTAAACGTTACATCTGGAGCTGAGCTTCCTGAAAAATGTCGAGAGCTGGCCTTACACTTTGACAATCAGGGGACACCCATTATGATTGGTTAGTAGGATTAAATATATCCTTTTCTTTTACTTGATCGGCCTTGTATTTGTGGCCTCCTTCCGGTAAAGATGAAGTGGCTTATCACTAGGGTCAGCTTGGTAACCAGGATAATGTTTGGCTTCCCACTAGGCGCCTTAGAATTTTTTCAGTTGTTCTCGTAAAGGATATAGAAACATTTACCTCTTTTCTAAGTATCCAAATAAATGCAGGTGGTGGTGTTCTTGCATATACTCTATTGGGAGTTGATTACAACGAAGCAAGTGGAGATTGTGCATTTCTTATACTTGATCCTCATTACACAGGCGCTGATGACCTCAAGAAAATTGTAAATGGTGGATGGTGTGGGTGGAAAAAATCTGTTGATAGCAAGGGGAGGAATTTCTTCTTACATGATAAGTTCTATAATCTTCTGTTGCCACAGCGGCCCAATATGGTATAAGTTACGACTCAGATCGGGACAAGCGATGTGGAGTTACTACCAACTTGGGTACCCCTTCTTTTTCAGCAAGTTACCTGTGGATGGGTGATCAATGTTGTCCTACAAAAGAGAATGGAAAAAAGAGAAATGTTTTGTAGTTTGGATGAACTGAGAATGACGTAATTCAACAATGGAAGCCAAGGTTAGTCCTGTAATTTGAATGCAGACCAACGTGTCGTTTGATAGATAATTAGAGTATGTTCTTAATGCCGATATACCTCTTCCAACCACTGTTAAAAAGGGCCATTTCCGACCTGATGGAGGGTCTTTCCTCTCTCTCTCTCTCACTATGAAGTGACGGAAATTTCAGATATAATATGGATCTGAAGAAGCAGCGCTATGTTACTTCTCTTTTGGCTGTGGTATCCCTTCACGTAGTTCGTAAGTTAGAAAAGTAAACAGTTGTAATCTTTTCCACTGAAGGCAAACAACCCGCCCTTGTTTGACTTATGCCGGTCTCTCCCTGGAACGTCCCGTTCAGAGCATAATTTAAGCTTTAGTCCGCATGAGAGAGAAAGAAACCAAATAACTCTGTTCAGACGGGAGAAGTTTAGTAGCCTAGCAAATTATCCAAAAGGACCAAAACCATGGCTCTCAACGTCCAACACCCCACTCCTTGGTTTCGCTTAGTTCAGTGTCACTATCGGGGCTACTACTCTGCTAAACCTTACCGTCGTCTGCTCTTGAAAGCTCCAAAGCTCTTCTCTCTGTTCGCTACTCAACCTACCTCCTCCTCTCCCCTCATTTTCCTCCCTTTTCTCCGAGAAGAAAAACTACGGGAAGAAGAAGACCCAAGTTATTCCCAAGATGAGGAAGCACAAGAAGAAGAATCAGAAGAGGAGGAGGAAGACCCAGAAGATCCAATGATGAGATTCTTCAAGTCTCGCACTACAGCTTCAATTCAAGACCCTCAACGCGAAGGCAAACTGTCCCTCCAAAGGAATCGCCGCTCTTCGTGGCACCTAGCTGTCGACAGCGAATTTGTAGAGGATCCCGAAAACGAATCCGATGTCGAACACATAGCCATTGAGGAAAAGGAGCAAGTGGGTTCTGCGGATTTGAGTTCGAGCGCGTCGCCGGAGGGTGTTGTGGGTGAGATTGTGCGGATTGCTAGGGGCTTACCAGAGAATACGACTCTGGGAGAGGTATTGGGGGGTTATGAGAAAAGGGTTGGTGAGAAAGAATGCGTGGAGGTGTTGGGTTTGATGGCTGAGGAAGATCTGCTTGTATTTCTTTGAATGGATGAGCTTGCAAGAACCTTCGCTTGTTACGCCTCGGGCATGTACAGTGTTGTTTCCGGTGTTGGGGAGAGCCGGGATGGGCGAGAAGTTGATGCTCTTGTTTAGGAACTTACCGTCCAAGAAGGAATTCAAGGACGTTCATGTTTATAATGCTGCTATTTCAGGGCTTTTGTGTTGTGGAAGGTATGGGATTGTTGGTACTCCGCTGTATTTTACTACTTGTGGTTATAGACTCTGGTCAATTTGGTATGTTATCTATTAATTTTGCTTGTCAGTTGGGGTTTGCTTATCAAGAAGACATCGAGGCTCAAAAAACTGATTGGATTAAGTTGGACATTACTTATGGAGTTATAATGCTGCGAAATAATATCCTCTAATTTTTGTTTAGCTTATGTCCCATCCAAGAGGATGACATTAATTTTTTCAGACCTTATGGTGTGTCACGCTGATATCAGTTGTTGGTATCAGACAGGGATAATTAAAGTTTCAGTGACCCAATATCGTGGTTGTTTCATTGTGAAAGAATTCAGCTGAGTATGCACTCTTAGCTAATTGTTGATGGAGTTTATACTAATAGTTGGATGTTTGGCAACAACCCTTGGTACTGTTGTGCATGTTGCTCATGGATGTGGGCGTGCTTTGTTGATAACAGTTCCTCTTCTGGGTTAAGATGCTGAAATGTTTTATGCTTTTGATTTCAAATTAAATACAGTAGCTGTCTGCTTGACCAACTTCTTCGCTTGATGAGATTTATTAATATGATTGGAGTGTAACATTGATACACTCCTTAGAGGAGGGAGTTTTGTGATATAACAAATTTTATCCGCAAGTCAGGAGAGTCTGATACATTGGTGTAAGCAATTGAGTGGTGCCCGTGAGGTTGGTATTTTAATTATGTGCCTTTTTTTATGCTAGCGTCCTAAGATAGAAACTACTCTCTGTTATAAATAGGGAAGTAATTATGCTGTGTTTTGCAAGATCTCATTATTGATTTGTGCTCACTTATCTCAGGTATGATAGTGCTTGGAAGGTTTTTGAGGCATTGGAAATGAATAATGTACAGCCTGATCATGTGACATGTTCTATTACCATAACAATCATGAGGAAAACTGGCCGTAGTGCAAAAGATGCGTGGGAATTCTTTGAAAAAATGAACAGAAAAGGAGTGTAGAGGTTGTGGGTGCTCTAATTAAATTGTTCTGTGATGAGGGGCTGAAGAAACAAGCTCTCATCATCCAAGTTGAAATGGAGAAGAAAAGGATCTCCCCAAATACCATAGTGTATAACACTTTGATTGATGCTTTTGGTAAATCCAACAAAATTGAAGAAGCTGAAGGTCTTTTTGCTGAGATGAAAGTGAAAGGGCTAAAACCCACGTCTGCCACTTATAACACTCTAATGGATGCATACAGCAGAAGAATGCAGCCTGAGATCATTGAGAAGCTGCTGCAAGAGATGCAGGATAGGGGATTGAAGCCGAATGCCAAATCATATACATGCCTCAGTGCATACGGGAGGCAGAAGAAGATGAGCGACATGGCTGCAGATGCATTTTTAAGGATGAAGAAAGTTGGCATAAAACCTACCTCACATTCGTATACAACTCTTATCCATGCTTATTTGATTAGTGGTTGGCATGAGAAAGCTTATATCACTTACGAGAACGTGCAAAGGGAAGGAATAAAACCTTCGATCGAAACATATACAGCTTTGCTATATGCACTTAGGCGCGCTGGTGACACCCAGACATTGATGAATATATGGAAAGTGATGAATTCTGAGAAAGTTGAAGGGACTCGGGTGACATTCAATATCCTTGTTGATGGATTTGCAAAGCAAGGTCACTACATTGAAGCGAGGGACGTGATCTCTGAATTTGGGAAGATAGGTTTGCAACCAACTGTCATGACATATAATATGCTGATGAATGCATATGCACGGGGAGGACAACACTCGAAGATGCCACATCTATTGAACGAGATGGCAGCCCTGAATCTAAAACCTGAGTCTATCACTTATTCAACCATGATCTATGCCTATGTCCGTGTTCGTGATTTCAGGAGGGCATTTTTTTTATCACAAAATGATGGTAAAAAGTGGATAAGTGCCAGATGCCAAGTCTTATCAGAAGCTTAGGGCAATTTTGGATGTAAAAGCTGCAACGAAGAACAAGAAGGACAAGAGTGCTATACTTGGTATAATTAGTAGCCAAATGGGTTTGTTAAAAAGCTAAGAAGAGGGGAAAGAAAGATGAGTTATGGAAGCACAAGAAAAGACATGTGAAAACTTGTAGTTCTGCTCAAGAGCGAGACTGATGATACTAGGGGAGTACTGTATTACTTGTAAGATCTGTGTACTGGTTCTCTTGATGGTTGATATATCTTCCCATTGTCACACGGTGGCTCCTTCTGAACTCCTGGATTTTTCGTGAGATGCTTCTAGCATGTCGGGACACTGTCTCGGCTGCAAAAGAGAAGAAGCATAGTCATGCCTTCTTTTTATCGTGAAAGCCTCTACAGAATAGGTGTCATCCTTTGCCAAACGAATGATATTGGTTGCTGCGGGGGCATGCCATGTCCAGATGATGAACCTGGTAATTGACTTTGTCCATGCCTTAAATGTATATAGAAATAGAAAGCTCTTCTTGTCTGATTTCGGGGTAGAATCCTGTTGTTATATGCACTATAATCATATTTGTGCTCTTAGGCATTAACTAATACCGATCATAACAAGAAGGAACGCTGCAATGGTGACTGGGTGAGTACCAACGGAATTAGCGTTGCGAGGAAGGCCTTTTTTCTATTTTGTTAGAAAGCCTTCAACTTTCAAGAACACTAATTTAAACAAAGCCGTAGCCGACCTTATCTGCGTCCAAAATCTTAGGACGGCAACGGTTACGTGGCAAATTGTCATGTGTTCCACCATTGATGGCGGTAGAGGCGTTCTTAGTTGATGGGATTTGTGGGAACACGCTCAAAAGGGTCATTTTGGGAATATAAATAAATTAGGCTTTTACCTCAATTTCCAAAACAGGCCATATCTTTTTAGGTAAGTAATATTATCTATTTTCATAATTAGAAATGTTTGGTGCTCTTTTTGGATTTTTGTAAGTTCTTTTAGGAAGAATCTGGTAGCTCATGATTCATTTTAAAAGTGGACCCTATACACTCTGAGATCCTGAGCAATCTGATTCTTCCCAAGAAACCTGAGAAGAACTCAGGAAGTACATAATACTGCAAAATCAACAAAAATGATAATTTTAATTTTTTTCAAAAGCACCTTTCTTAAAAAAAATTTGGGAAATGGAATCCAAGATTTCCATGTAAATATATCATCAGAATTTTATTGGGATCTCATAAAGAGCCTTTTTGTTCAATAAAAAAGGGTGAAAAGATCGAAAAATAGCTGCGATTTTTCGAGAACAATTAAGAAAAAAAATTATTAGTATCCAATTAGAATCATAACCTTGTAAGATACTGCATGCAACTCGGATAAACTCAATGAATACTTGGGGATGCAAGAACCGAGCTGAGTCATCTAAGAGGTTGTAATTATCTTGCCAATTTAATTTTTAAATCGTAGGCAAGGACAAAAAAATTTTACCCACAAAAATTGTATGGAAACAGCGGAACAAGAATAGGGACAGTACGGTAAATTAATCCTTGGGCAGAAACCCTAAAACCGGTGGCCGTGAGCCGGGTGGAGGCGAAAGACGGGGCCCCACAATACCGTGGTTAGCTTTAGCGCCAACGCCACGTGTACACCCTAACCGATAATACACCCAAAACACTCCCATCCCCGGGTGACGTGTATCAATAACCGTAGCCTCCCTATAAATAGCACTCTAGATCCTTTCGTTTTCAATCTCATCTATTTCTCTCCCTCTATCTCTTACTACTCTCCCCTCGTTCTTATTCTGTTTCTCTAACCGATCGAGACACTGACAAAAACGCACCCATAAAGAGATTCGGATCCTCAGGGGTGTAGAATCCGGACGTTCTTGATCTAGGGTTTTGGTTCTTCTTCTTCTTCGTCTACTCCTCCTCCTTCTTCGTCTTTGTAGTTCGTTTTCTGTTGTGTGATTGGCGAGATCCGGTTGCTTCTCCTGTCTTGGCTCGAGATCCGGGCCAAGCACAGTAGAATTGGTTTTGGTTCTGGATTCGATATTCCCTAACTTCAATCAGATTGACAGGTTCCCTCTCTTTCTCTGTGTTTGTGTGACTGGTTGAGGGTAATATTCGGTGTGGATTATGAGAAAAGGTGTGCAAACAAATAGGATAAAGAATCGAATCCTAGTTTAAGATTTTGAGACTGCACTTTGTTGTTGGGCGAGACGGCTCGTTGGCTCACGGGACGCGTTGCTTTTTTTTTTCTTTTCTTATTGCTATTATTGTGCTTTCTCTATGTAGAGGTCATATTGCATTTGCAGTCGGGCTCCTTGCTTTGCCCTTTACTGTTCCAAAATATCCTCAATTAATAGTATTTGTTCGTGGTAAATCTCTTTGTTTTGGTGGATTTTTTTTTTCATTCCGAGTAATGGCTGCGTTTGTTGTAGGAAAAGGTGGAATGGTTTTTTTTTTGGCCCGGGGGGGGGGGTGTTGGGGTTAATGTAGAGGAAATGAACCCAAACAGGAAGTATTATTTAAAGTACTGTCTATATTGTTTCTTTGTGCTTGTTGTTGTTGATTGTTATCTCTTATTTGATTCAAGATACTTTCTACGAATAACCCTCTTTGCGTTTTTCTTCAGTTTGTTTATAGGATTTAGTGTAAATGGCCTCGAAAGAGGGATTTCTGACGGATGAACAGAGGGAAGTGTTGAAGATAGCCAGCCATAATTTGGAGGGTTTTTCATCGTCCCCAAAATCTCCCACATCTTTGCTAGCTGAATACAGCATAAAAGCTCCTGCTGGTGGCAAGGGCGCAACTGCTGGCGGAGCTGTGAAGCATGTGCGTAGGTCGCACTCGGGAAAGTTGGTGCGGGTGAAGAAGGGTAAGTTACTGTGGCACTTTGGTGCTGAACTTAATTTTATTTTATTATTGTCATGGAGTGGAACCAGCCAAAGGGTTCAACAATAGATTAGCACATGAGTTAAACTGTTAATGGCCTTATGCATAGGGTAATTACAGTTGAATTGACGAATAGATATATATATTTATGTCGAGTGTATCACCTTCATTTGTTGCTAAGTTGGTGCGGGTGAAGAAGGGTAAGTTACTGTGGCACTTTGGTGCTGAACTTAATTTTATTTTATTATTGTCATGGAGTGGAACCAGCCAAAGGGTTCAACAATAGCTTAGCACGTGAGTCAAACTGTAATGGCCTTATGCATAGGGTAATTACAGTTGAATTGACGAATAGATATATATTTATGTCGAGTGTATCACCTTCATTTGTTGCTATCTCTTACTTGAAGATAGAAGAATGAGGATTCTTTCAACTGCCTATTGTTTCTGGCCTGGTATCAATTATTAGCTCTTGTATTTTGTGAATGTCTGTCCTGGGATTTACGTTTTATAGCAGTTTATTGTATGTAGGAAAGACTTTCATTTTCCTAGACTTTCTTTATTTGTACGCTTAAACCTACTTTGAATATTATGAGTTCATCATCTTACTCTCATTAGAGCCAGTGAGAATAGAATTGGCTCTCTAATCATTGAAGCTACAAAGTTATTTGCATAATGGCTCCGGCTCTCTGCCTATTGGAATATATCACGTTTCTTTACATGAAGCGGAAAATTCATAACACAGAAGTTACTGGTGACAAGAAAGTAAGGGTCTTGTGTTGTGTTTTTGAAAATAGTCTATAAAAACTGTTTGCATTTCAAAACAAAAACATACAGATATGGTAGTGTTTTCAATGTGTTTGTACTTCTCTTTTTGAGGACTGGAAAAGGAAAAAGAGAAGAAATAACAATGTAAATATTTCTGACATCACGCTAAAAAGAATAATTCTCATAAAATAGTTGTCAGTTATTTTGATGAATAATATGTTCAACTAATGGTTGCAGATGGTGCTGGTGGCAAGGGAACATGGGGAAAGCTCCTTGACACTCAAGGTGATTCCCGTCTAGATCGCAATGACCCAAATTATGACAGTGGCGAGGTAACTGCTGCTTTTAATGTATAGATTTTGTTTTGGTTTACTGATTGTGGTATTTTAAGAGCCTTTTGTGTGTGGTTGTGCTAGTAGTAGATTTTCTTCTACTAGAATGGGGCTTTTCAAAATTAGAAATTTGGTTATTATACATTGTCCTTCTCATATCTTTGGTTTCTACAGGAACCGTATCAGCTTGTTGGATCAACTGGCTCAGACCCCTTAGATGAATATAAGAAAGCTGTTGTCTCCATAATAGAGGAATATTTCAGCACTGGAGATGTGGATTTGGCAGCTTCTGATCTCAGAGAACTAGGTTCAAGTGAATATCATCCTTACTTTATTAAGCGGCTTGTTTCCATGGCCATGGACAGGCATGATAAGGAGAAGGAAATGGCTTCTGTTCTGCTTTCGGCTTTGTATGCTGATGTCATTACTCCTGGCCAGATACAGGATGGGTTTTTTATCCTTCTTGAATCTGCTGACGACCTTGCAGTGGATATACTGGATGCAGTTGACATCCTTGCCTTGTTCCTAGCCCGTGCTGTGGTTGATGACATTGTTCCTCCAGCTTTCCTTGCCAGGGCAAAGAAGGGACTACCTGAATCTTCCAAGGGAGTTCAGGTTATCCAAATTGCTGATAAGAGCTATCTCTCAGCTCCACACCATGCAGAGCTTGTGGAGAAAAGGTGGGGTGGTAGCACTCATATCACTGTTGAGGAAGTGAAGAAGAAGATTGCGGATCTGTTGAGGGAATATGTGGAGAATGGAGACACTATGGAGGCCTGTAGGTGCATAAGGGAGTTAGGGGTTTCATTCTTTCATCATGAGGTTGTGAAGAGGGCTTTGATACTTGCCATGGAGACTCCAACAGCAGAACCTCAAATATTGAAGCTGTTAAAGGAAGCATCTGAGGAAGGCCTGATAAGTTCTAGTCAAATGGCAAAGGGTTTCTCTCGGTTGTCTGAGAGCCTTGATGACCTTGCTCTTGACATTCCATCAGCAAAATCCTTATTCCAATTGCTTGTCCCCCAGGCAATTTTGGAAGGATGGCTCGATGCTTCATTCGTGAAGTCTTCAGGTGAAGAAGGGGAAGTTTCCGATGATGCGAAGTTGAGGCGGTATAAGGAAGAGACTGTGACTATAATTCACGAATACTTCCTCTCAGATGACATTCCTGAACTCATCCAGAGCCTCGTAGATCTTGGAGCACCAGAGTATAACCCAATTTTTTTAAAGAAGCTGATCACCCTTGCTATGGATAGGAAGAACAGAGAGAAAGAAATGACGTCTGTTCTGCTGGCCTCTCTTCATAGTGAGATCTTCTCGAGTGAAGATATAGCTAATGGTTTTGTCTTGCTTCTGGAATCTGCTGAGGATACAGCACTGGACGTTCTGGACGCTTCAAATGAGCTCTCTCTTTTTCTTGCTAGAGCTGTGATTGATGATGTCTTGGTTCCACATAACTTAGAAGAGATGAGCAGCAATTTGCCACCAGATTCCAGTGGGAGTGAGACTGTGCGAATGGCCAAAGCACTCCTTTCTGCACGTCATGCTGGGGAGAGGATCTTGAGGTGTTGGGGAGGCGGGAGTGGCTGGGCTGTGGAGGATGCGAAAGACAAGATCTTAAAACTTTTAGAGGAGTATGAAAGTGGGGGTGTTGTTGCTGAAGCCTGCCAATGTATTCGTGATCTCGGCATGCCTTTCTTTAACCATGAGGTGGTGAAGAAGGCACTGGTTATGGCTATGGAGAAGAAGAACGATAGAATGCTAGATCTGCTGCAGGAGTGTTTTGCGGAAGGGCTGATCACTATCAATCAGATGACAAAAGGTTTCACCCGGATCAAGGATGGGCTAGACGATCTGGCTCTTGACATTCCAAATGCAAGTGAGAAATTCAGCTTTTATGTAGAGCATGCCCAGAAGAAGGGGTGGCTCCTACCATCCTTTGGTTCATCCGCAGCAGCATCTTGAGAAAGCATAGATTTCCGTTTGTTTTTTCTCATGTGCGTTGTTGCCTGTTGCCTGATTCTACATCTTTAAATGATGCGTACGCCTTTGATGGGGTACAGATAAGAGATGTTTTGGTTCCATCAGATGATGCTTTTAATCCAGCTGATGTATAAAGTTGGTTTTTTTCCTCCTATTTCATTGATAGCTTGTTAGAAAGAGTTATCTTCCTCAGTGGACATGATGCTCTGCTATTACATGCAATATGATGGTTAGGATCATATCCTGACATTTTCCTTAAAAACCCTCCGTTTGGTTCTTTCCTACTTTCTATTTCAGTGGATTTTAGATTTAGTTTTTTGCAAATGCCTATCAGAATTAGCCTGTGAACATTCCACCTGATTCGTGCTTTTAGCTGCTACTGAGAGTTCCTACTCTGTTCGTTAACCCGAGTGAGTACATCAATTCTAATAAAATATCTTTACTTTTTTATCCCTATATCTCAAAATTACGATTTATTACTTTGCATTCTCATAAAATTAATTTTATATCTCAAAATTACAATTTTACCCTCTTAAAATAGTAAGAGCCACAAAAATTTATGTAAAATATTTGAAATTAATGATTAATAGATATAAAAATGATAAATTAAAGTAGAAAGGGTCGAGAAACTTATAATTAAAAAGACTTGACAGAGGGCACAAATATATTTATTCCAAAGAAGAAAATACAAATTCCAATCCAACGAAAATGGGAGGTACCGTCTGTCTGGCCGGACGTAACCGCGGTATTTTCCGCCAAAAAATAATATGTATACCAAACAAAACGTAAGCCTAACCCACAAAGGAAAGTAGAAACACAGCCAAACTTTGTGCGTTGAAGGAACAGCTAAAGTTTATGCGGCTCCCTCTACTTTCTTGACTCGGTAGCTAGAACTGTCAGAAGCCAAAACATGTACGAACCGCAACCTATGCCTATAAAACCAGAACCCGGAACCACGGAGAGCTCCGTCGAAGAGAGCTCGAAGAGGGTGTCGCAACAGCACCCTAAGCTTGTCGTTCTAGCCGACCTCAACGTTGACCCTCCCGAAGAGGAAGACGAAGATTCCCTTCCCGTGTCAGCCCCAGACCTCATCAGGTTCCTCTCCATCTTCAACTTGCCAAAATCCTTTTTTGTTGTCCTTATCACATTTTCTGTTGGTGTCGCGCCGACCTTCTTTCGATATCTAAGAAAACGGAGAGGTGAAAAATTGATTCGATTTTTTATTTTTAATTTCGAGGATACAAATTGTGGAAAATAATTATAATTCGAGTAAGCGAAGAAGTAGTGGCAAGCTTAGCTAAGTCCGGTTTCTGCCTTCTCAGGTGGCAGACATTATGATACTTTAAATAGATTTTCCTTAAAACCAATTAAAACTAAAGAAAGTTTCTCTTCTTCTCCAACTCTTGCTGGGAAACGTGCTTAGGTAAATATAGGTTGTCTGTGATATGTCCTTGAACTAGGATAATCGGTCCAAGGTAAGAACTTTGAGGACTTCCAAAAATATACATAAAACAGCTCATTGCTACTCTCTTTGTCGATATCTCACTTAATTTAGGTTGGATAATTCTTAATGGCGGGTCCTCTTGGAGACTCATCTGATTTTGTTATGATTAGGTTGACTAATGGTGAGAGCAGTCAAGATAAGGGTACAGTAATTTGCAATGACAGTGAGACCATAGAGGGTGAAGTTAAACGTCCAAGCAAATTGGGGAAATGCCGTTCAAGAAATAATAAAGTAGATTGCTCACCTGATTATGGAGGAGATGCTGATGGCGATCAGCATGGTCAAGGGATTCCTTCTTTACGCGAGGAAAAAGTTAGCAGCCTTAAAACCGTGAGCGCCCCTCTTGCATTGTTAAATTATTATTTTTTTGTTCAAGTATCTGTTTTTCTGCTTTTAAATAAGCTGCTTCCTTCCCTGACCAATGCTGTTGTTGTCTTTGTGAGATGAGATTGTGCATGTGGTGAACAAAACAATCTTTTTCTTTGCTTCTTTCTCATACAATTCATACTGTGTTGTTTCATCTTTAAAGTTTCTGCGATCTAGTTCTTGATGTGCTCAGTTCATGCTTGTAGGGATTAGTTCATGTTGCAAGGAAGATGCCCAAAAATGCTCATGCTCATTTTATTCTCGGACTAATGTACCAAAGGTTGGGTCAACATGCGAAGGTATACTTTGAAACAATCTGATCTTTTTGTTTGAAGTAACATACGTTCTGGAGAAACTTCCTCAAGTTCTAGAACATTTGTAGGCAGTTTTGGCATATGAGAAGGCAGCGGAGATCTTGCTCCGCCCTGAGGTAGAGATCGACAGGCCAGATTTACTTTCATTGGTTCAGATTCACCATGCACAGGTGCGGTAGTCCTTAAAGCTGTAATTTAATTTCTGGTTTCTTTAAGATTTTCTTATTTTCCTCATTTCTTTGCCAACGTGAAAATTAACTGAATAATCCTAATCTTGGCTAATCCAGTTAACATTTTTTTTAAACCATGTAGTGCCTTATACTGGAGAGTTCAGTCAATAATAATTCAGATAAAGAACTTGAGTGTAAAGAGCTTGAGGAAATTCTTTCAAAATTGAGGGAGTCAATGCAATCAGATATCAGGCAGGCTGCTTTATGGAATTCGCTTGGTTTGTTACTTCTTAAAACTGGTCGTCTGCAGGTATAGATTTTGTGCTGCTCTTGTTCACAGTCACATATTCTCATTTCATAATTTCATGCGGACACTGTTATTTCATGTAGAGTGCTATTACAGTTCTATCAGCTTTGTTGGCTGTGGCCCCTGACAACTATGATTGCCTTGGAAATCTTGGGATTGCTTACCTTCAAAGGTAAGGTTGAAGTATTGTAACATTTATGTTGTGTAATTTTCGGTCTCCTTCATTTTGCTTTCTGATTCCAAGGAGTGCTATACGCAGGGTGATTCTGCCTATTTCATTTAGTTTTACGTATTTTCTAATTGCTGAGATATGAATTAAGAGAAATGAACAATGCCTGGGATAGATCTTCATATCATGCCTTTGATGATAAGTGGACTAATGTTGTTCTGTGTCCTCACTATTGTTAAATTTTCTGCCTCTATAGTCTATAGTTGATACTCCTCTTACATGGGTAGTGACGATTTTGTGTACCCTGCAGTGGAAACTTGGATTTATCCGAAAAATATTTTCAAGAGTTGATTCTAAAAGATCAAAGTCATCCTGCTGCCTTAATCAACTACGCTGCCCTTCTTTTGTGTAGATACGGCTCAGTTGTAGCAGGTATGCTTTTGAAGAGCTTGACTTCATGCTAAATTAACTCTACCTTTTTGTTTTTCACTGTGTGAACTTGAATGATTCTGGTGGATTTTATGTTCGTAGATTTTTGAAGAAGCCTTTGTGTAAATATCTCTATTTTTGTATATCCTAGGTGCTGGGGCAAATGCCGGTGAAGGTGCTTCCATGGAGCAGGTTACAGTTGTCAATGTTGCAAAAGAATGTTTGCTGGCAGCATTAAAAGTAGATCCAAAAGCAGCACATATGTGGGCTAACCTTGCTAATGCATATTTCATAACTGGCGATCATAGGAGTTCTGGCAAGTGCTTGGAGAAGGTGCTCATGGCTTATCGCGGAACTCATTTTTGCTCATGGCTCATCGTAATAAGCGTTGTTTTGAAGATTTAGCTTCGTCGGTGGAACGATTACAGGGTGTTTTTATGCATTCTCTATTTCTGTGGGTTAATGCCTTGTGGGGGGATCACTTTCTAGATTTGTTTGACTTTTTTAGCTGCTTTGCTTGTATGTTTTAAGTGAATTCAGTACAACCTTTGTACTGTCTTCACCTTCTTTTTAATAAAATCTCTTACTTATAAAAAAAAATAGTCTATTGGCCTTAATTTTTTTTGGAAAGATTGGTGGCCTGACTGTTAATGTTGGATACCTAATCATCCGCATTCCTCCAGTCGAAGTGGCAAAATTAGCGATTTTCTGATATACATGTCCTTCAATGCAGTTAGTTTTTAAGGAAGACTTTGTCCGCTCTTCGTAAGTTGTGGGTTTCAATTGGCTTAATTTTTTTCCTCTTGCTGCTGTTCTTTAGGCAGCAAAATTGGAGCCCAACTGTATGTCTGCCCGATATGCTGTAGCAGTTCACCGAATCAAGGATGCAGAAAGGTCTCAAGACCCCAGTGAACAGCTTTCTTGGGCTGGAAATGAAATGGGTTCGATAATAAGAGATGTTGATCCTGTTCTGATTGATCTACCCGTGGCATGGGCAGGGCTTGCCATGGTTCACAAAGCACAACATGAGATTTCTGCTGCATTTGAGACTAAACAGAATGAGTTGTTGGAGATGGAAGATCGTGCTGTTAACAGCTTAAAGCAGGTATTTTCTGGCTTTCCAGAACCACTTTCGGACAAAAGTGTTGCCTTTATTTGCATTTGTTATATCTCATCATTATTAGAATTAGTTAATGATGCAAAATGGGAGGAACCTCCTCATGTGGTTTATTGTAGCACATACTTCACTTACAGTTCAATGTTAACCCTGATCTGTTTTGATATTATAAAACATTTACCTGATAGCATTTTCCACTTTTCAAGAACTTATGTTGATGTCTGATTTTTCTCTTGGTTGTCATGGATGAAAATGAGATTTTTTTTTTTATCAGAGTTATTGCTAGTGTTATGCAAGAATGTTGTAACGACATTGTAATTTGAAGATTGGTGGTTATGCATCAAATTTCTCATGTTCTGAGCACGTTGTATTAATGCAATGGTTACTAGTTTACATAATATCAAATTGGCTCCCTAGCTTTTGTTGTTCCATTTTTCTGGCACTGACCTCATAGCCTTTTTACTTGTGTCATATTTTGATAAATCAATTGTTTGTTATCTCCACTGATACTGGTCCTACTGGTTTTCTTCTATTATGTTAATAAATAGAGTATCCTTGCATTAAACCATGCATCTCTATTGGAATTAGGCCATAGCAGAGGATCCAGATGATGCTGTGCAGTGGCACCAGCTTGGCCTTCATAGCCTCTGCACTCGACAATTCAAAGCATCTCAGAAGTACCTAAAAGCTGCAGTAGCACGTTTTAAAGAGTGCAGCTGTGCATGGTCAAATCTTGGTATGGCAAGCTCACGACTTTTTTTCATGCCAAATTTCGTTCTTCAAGTATCTGCCTCTCTCCTCTCTCATGGGCACCCAAGCCAAGGGGCACCAAAAAAAAAAAAAATATATATATATATATATATATTCATCATGTGGTTCTATCTCTGCATCACTAGGTATCTCACTTCAACTATCGGAGGAGCCATCACAAGCTGAAGAAGTGTACAAGAGGGCATTGGCATTATCACAAACTGAACAAGCACATTCCATACTCTCCAACCTTGGTAATCTGTATCGCCAGCAAAAACAATATGAGCGTGCGAAAGCAATGTTCACAAAGTCTCTTGAACTGCAGCCTGGTTATTCTCCTGCATTCAACAATCTGGGTCTCGTATTTGTTGCAGAGGGTCGGTGGGAGGAAGCAAAGTATTGTTTTGAAAAAGCCCTCCAGGCAGATCCATTGCTAGATGCAGCCAAGTCCAACATGATTAAAGCACTGTCCATGTCTAGGTTGTCTGATACCATCTTCGGTTAGCTTTTCTCAGAGATGAGATTTTGTTGTAACTGTATAATGTATATCAAATTGGAAAAGGAAATCCGATTGAGCATTCATTCCCGTGTCCCTATGCTCAATTCTGTGCTGGAAGATAGTCTTTATTGTTCATAAAGAGGCAACGTGGGCATTTCCTGTCCACCAAGCCCATTTTAGCTCTCTGTTATCTCCACTGTCCAATGGTCCTAATTTTGACAAGCTTCTCTGAGGCCCAAAATCTAACAGGCGTCGAAAAGAAACAGACCGGCCCAACAACTGCCTCTTACAGTCCAATGGTCCTATCTCGATTCTCGACCGTTTCCCGGCCCCGTATGCGCAGTACGTACCCATAGCACATTTGTGGCTCCGTGGTGGATAAGTTTCGAGAACAAAGCCGTTAAAAAGAACACTCACATCAGACACTCCCCAAGTCCCTCTAATGGCGTCAACTACTCTCTCTCTTTCCCTAGCTACGTTTTCTTCTCCAACCACTGCGTTCTCATGCAGGAAAGCTACCGTAGCTACTCTCAGACCCCATGAAAGACCCTTATCTTCTTCACTATTGGCTACCAGTACGAGTGTCTATATAACATCAAGAGCTAGACCAATGAGCTTGAGAAACGGTTCTAGGGGCAATATCACTTGCTCAGCTTCTCCTTCAGCTCTTCCATCTGCTCTTCTTTTCGACTGCGATGGCGTGCTCGTAGATACTGAGAAGGACGGGCATCGTATCTCTTTCAATGACACTTTCAATGAGGTATGCGATGCCATTTGCATGCTTATGTGTTTTGTCGGAGGCCTAACTGCGTGGCATGAAATGGGGGCCTAAATTTGTTGAATTTTCTATGCGGGAGTCAAGCGGTCGTATTAGGTGATAAATCATTTCGGACGATCAGAACAATTGTCTTTTCTGGAGGACTGGAAACGACAGTCGTATTAAGATAGAGAAGTTAGCTTTATTTGGGTTTCCCTTCGACGGTATGTATTGAAAGATGTATTAGTGTATGGATTGATCTCATATTATATAGTTTAATCCATTGTTCAGAGAGAACTGGGTGTTGCGTGGGATGTAGATTTGTACGGCGAGTTGCTCAAGATTGGAGGTGGAAAAGAACGGTAATTTCTCCTTAAAAATTATGCGGGTAGTGCTACTTTTGCGTTTATATGCAAGTATTCTGCGCAAAATGTGTCGTTCTTTATCTATTTACGATTTTGGCTAAGTAGTTTATTGCGTGTGCCAAAATCGACTATTTTGTAGAACTGTGAAGGGAGTAGCTAACTGATTTTGGTCTTTATAGAATGACCGCCTACTTTAAGAAGACGGGTTGGCCAGAAAATTCTCCCAAGAGTGAAGACGAAAGAAAGGAGTTCATAGCTTCACTTCACAAGAGAAAGACAGAGTTGTTCATGGCCCTTATTGAGAAAAAATTGCTCCCCCTTCGTCCGGGTGTTGGAAAGTTGGTTACTGTCTTACCTGCTTATCTTTGCATGCATAATATATGATAGCTGTCTTTGATTATGATCATTCTGCTTGTGCTAGATACCTAAATTTGACATTTCATATTAGTTAAGTCCTGCCTAACAGCCTCCAAGTAGGTAATGACCACTGGTGAACCATTGGGATATTACGTGTCTTTTGAGTACTTATCTGATTGTGAGAAAAAAACTATAAGAATAGGTGCTTCCTGATAGTCCAAACTTCAATTTTTTGGCTTTCCCATAAGTGGTTGACTAAGCAGACATCTCTATTCCTTCAAATCATAATCTTGATCTTTAAAGTTTGATCGAGTTAGGTTCCACACATGACGAATAAGTTTGCTGATTATAGTGAGTTTTGCTTCTTTTATTTCTTCATTCTCAGTAACCATAGACATTCTAGCAGGTTGCTTATGCCTTTCATACTTAAAACATTTATTTCCTTCAAGATCTATGCAGCTGGCATGTGATTAATAATTCTCGTGAGTTTAGTAGGATTTACACTGTAAAAACCTTCTAACAAGCACTCCATGTTGAAACTGCTATCTTATGAATATGAATGTGGTTATAAGCAAGATGATCTGCTAAAGTGGACCAGTCTCCTTGTCTGAGATTTTATTTTGGATCTCCAGGTATCTGATTTTGGTCTACTTTTCTCATCCACTTGTACAGGCTGATTGATCAGGCTTTACAAAAAGGAGTCAAAGTTGCAGTGTGCAGCACTTCGAATGAGAAGGCGGTATGCATAATCAGGTTCATATGTTATTGATTGTTTGATCAGTTGTCCACAGCTGAAAATAGTCCATAACCAGTATCCTGTATGCATTGTTTGACACTGTTCAAAACAGGACGCTTTGATGCATCTGAAGTTTGTTAGCTTTAGAGATCAGGTTCTTGCATATCAGATGGTTTCTGTGGATACTGTTCAATAATCATAGAAGAGACTGATGAACAAATTTAAGTGATCTCATTTAGGTTCTTTTGTATCTGCATCTATGCATGAGATCAATGGATCATAACCTTATTATTTGGTCGAGTTGATTTACAATTGAACTGTATCATACTGATTCTTGAACCTGCTCTTGTGTTGACAACTGAGCTATGTGTTTGTTTCAGGTCTCTGCAATAGTATCATGTTTATTGGGACCTGAGCGAGCAGAAAAAATAAAAATCTTTGCAGGAGATGTGGTTCCCCGCAAAAAGCCTGATCCAGTAAACTTTTGATCTTTGCATCTCTTTCAGTGTCAACTTAGTAAACTGGTCTCCAGCCACAATCTAGGTTTAATATGATATGATTTTACTTTATGTGCATTCTAGGGTGCAAGTACATCTGTTCTTGAGAAGTAATTGCAAAGTTAGAATACACAATTTTAATGCTGCGAAATGGTAAATAAATCATGTCCCATAGATACAACAACCTGACTGACTTTACATTCAAAAAAGTGAGAGACCTCCTCTAGTTGCCATTTATACAAGATGGTCATGATATTAGATCAACTCCCTTATTATCTTATCATTTGGAGTTCACTCAATGTGCATGATTGTTGAAAAAATAAATGAAGATGACTTTGTTAGCCACTAAACTGTATTTATTCCTCCCTACAGGCCATCTACGTATTAGCAGCCAGCACTCTTGGTGTTGATCCTTCAAGGTACCTCGTCATAAAGACCTGAATATTATCTGATGCTACAACAATCATTTTGATGGGTAGTGTTTATGTTACATATTTACCACATGGAGATAGATCAATACATACATTAACTAGTACCTGAACTGATTTGTTAGGATTAATTAAATATTCTTTAGTTACCGCGATCATGCTGCTAGTAATCTTGCAATAATTTCGTGTCCACCTGTTAATTTCTGTTTCAACATGTGTATCCACGGCAGTTCCTCATTAAGATCATTGCAGTTATTTAGAACTCATCTCTTGGTTATTTTTTGACAGCTGTGTTGTGGTGGAGGACAGCGCAATTGGCCTTGCAGCAGCTAAAGCTGCTGGAATGAAGTGCATCATAACAAAGAGCGGGTAATCCTTTACTTGTGCTGGGAATATTGTGCTTGCTGTTCCCATACTTTTCTGTGAGCACATTTTCTTTTCTAGCAGGCACTGCATGTCTTGAAAATGATTAACGTACCTTGCAGATTTATAATCCAATTTTCCTGTTTAACCAACCAAAAACAAAGTTCTGCATACCGGTGTCTTCGACATCCTTCCTACCTTTTGGAACTCTATCAAAATTTTCTGATGTTTATTTTGGTTTTGTCGTTTAATAGTGGATAAAAGAAACTTGTTTATGTGGTTGAAAAAATAGAAAAAGGCTAGTTATGAATTAATCTATACGAGGGACACCTTAACAAGCAAGAAGAGAGCTAAGTGCCTGGCAGATGCAGAGTGCACCATCATCTTATGTCTTGGCATCCCATGATTGCAATTCAGAAAATTCTTCTTTTCTTCAACACTGCCTAAGGTCTGTTTAGTTTTCTGCTGTCAGCCATAGCTTCCTTTCTTCTGCTACTGTGTGTAACCTTTTTGAAACTACGTTTAGACCCTAGAATATACCTAGAGGGGGGGTGAATAGGTATAAAAAATTTTAACCAACTCTTGCAAAGAATCACAAAGAGCCAAAGACACTAACTAATCAGTCAATCAACTATTTCAAGAAAATATAAACTGATCAGGAAAGACTTAAACAAATTTTACAACAGCTGAACCAATCAAAACAGAACAGAACCAATAGCAAGATGCAACCAATATTATCACACTATCTTGGTAACTATAAACTAGAAACAATAAGATATGAGAAGTGACTAAACAATCAAACTAGATATGTTTTACAGCAACCAAGCTATACACTAGACAAAGATATTTCCTGCCACTATTTTAACACAAAACATGCAGAAATTTCTAACACTTTAAACACCAAATTCTATGAATATTTAATCAATGATTTGACCAAGAAATGTGCATACTCTTTCAACCCAATACACAAAGATTCTGTGACATTTACTGCAGCTTAGCAACCAACCCAGAGCAGATAATTCAGCAACGAACAAAAACAAGACAGAGTCTATTTTACAGCAACAAGAAATTCTCAATGATTCAACTATTTTGAACTAGAAACAAGATATATGCAACAACTATATAACCAATCTAAATATGATTTACAGTAGTTGTTCTATCAAGAAACAAGGTGATTTAGATCAACAAAATAAACAAGAAATCTTGTAAAGATCACAGCAACTCAGATATCAAAACAAGAAGATATATTGCAATTCTAAAATCAGAAATCCAAACAACTTACTCAGCAAGATCACGTCCAAAAACCAGCAATTATCAAGTTCAATAACACAACCAAAATCAAAAGACTTAGTTCTAGTTAATAGATCAGCAAGATAATCACATGAATAACCGATGCAATTTTCAGCAAGGCAAACTCAATGTAAAGATGTTTTCCAGCAATTATTCAAGACAATTAACACCAAAAGACAACAATATAACTATTAACTATTCAGCAATTACTCAACAACTCTAAGACTAGATAACCAGCAAGAATTCGGTCACAAATCCAGCAATCAAAATCTTGCCTATTTCATGTTACCAAGTCTTTTTCAAATCTGCAAATTCTCAACAAGAACACAGTTAGTAGCATAAGAATCAAGATTGAAAAGAATAGACTCAACACAAGAGATTTTTGGTAACGAAGTGAAAATCACTTGGGTTTGATTTCCCCAAGTGACAAAAACACTCCGGGTGTAGATTACACCAATCTTTTCCACTAAGAGCGTCGAAACTTTACAACTCAGTGATCTAGCAAAAAACCCCTTTCACTCAAGATCCCTCTTTCTCTGTAAAGTCACCCAATACTCCTTATTGGGTTGGTGCTCGGCACACTAGCGACAACCGGCAACTCCGGTCTTGCTCTTCAATGGAACCAACGAACTCGTCGGCTTCAGATTCAATCGTTCTTGATAAACTCTTCAAGAATCTCAACTTTCGGTGATTTGATCTCAACAGCAAACTTCTTGAGACGAATGACCTTCAACAGCAATCTTCTTCCTCAAATCTTCCACCAGAGGAAAGGGAACACACTCTCACTTCAGATCTAAGTAAATCGGTCTTGGACAGAGAGAGAAAAATGAGGAATAGCTTCGAGAGAGAAATATTGGGAGTAAGGAGAAAATTCTGGATGCGTAAGTTATTCGAGCCTTTTGGGAAGAGAGTTTTATCTTATTTCAGTAAGGGTACATTAGTCAAACTCTGTTATTTTGAGGTCTGGGCAGTCTTTTAAAAGGTTAACTCGTATTCTATTGACCTCCCACTAAGCTGACCCATCCAACTGAAAAGTCTCCTTAACAATTCAGCAACCGTTCCCTTTCAGCAGCTTCTACAACCCCTTTTTGGCTCCACATCCTCGTACATTAATCAAGTTGCTATATACAATCTAAACTGAAAATTACATTAATAAAATACTGTTTTGACCATGGAAATAATGTCAATTTTACATAGACACTTACACTTTTAGTTATTCAACCTTCGAACAATCCCATCTTTAGTGAATCATTGACGGCATCATTTCATGTCTTAATCTCTGGTCGCAGCTACACAGCCGATGAAGACTTTTTGAATGCGGATGCAGTCTTTGACTGCATTGGAGATCCTCCAGAGGCACGGTTTGACTTGACGTTCTGTGGAAGTCTTCTTGAGAAGCAATATGTTAGCTAGCTCACTAAGGAGCGGTTTAACCCTGATTCATGTTACTCCTCCTGCTTATGGAGTCAAACTTTAGAATTTTTAGAGATGCCACCATGCTGCTGAAGTTTGCTTGAAATTTGAAAAGACCTTAAATTACGCAAGAAAATTCTATTGAAATAAAATCTACGAACCATTCTTCATGTGCAGAATGTGGATTATTGGTAAGCTAGTCTAATAAGATGTCCTGATTTTTTATTGTAAAAGTCTGAATAAAGAAGTCAGCTTCTAACACTGATCTGTATTTACGTTTCTCGATCTTTGAATTCGGAAAAACAGAACGGCTTGCTGCTCAACAAACATGACCGCAACATCAGAGACTCAGGTTCAGGTTGTAGATGTCTGATGGTCTGGAGGTGAAAATTTAGAAGCGGAAGCTTTTCTAACAGTGGAAACAGAAGATGGAGACCACTGGGAAAACCATGAGACAATGATTAAGTTGGTGTTTCTAGATAGGGTGGCATTCTAGCTTTTGAGCCGAGTCCAACTTATCTTCTCAAACTTCAAGTCTTCTCCACACTACATTTTATTGTCTACAAACACCCCAGCTCTTGATGGGTCCTTCTAATCTACAATGATTAAGCAAACGATTGTAAACTAAAAGTTTATTAAAAAATTTGGTAATGATGTAAAAATTGAGGTCAATTATAGTTTTATTAGATTTTGAAAGAAAGTAGTGAAAAAAAAAAATTCTTATGGGAATTGGTGAAAAAATAAAGATAGATGATTTTGAGTGATTTTTTTATATTTATTATAATGATAATAGATGATTTGATGGGAGAAAGATATTATTTTAAAGTTATTTGATGAAAATTTTGAATTTGCTTTGCTTGCAATTCGACAAAATTTTAGTGCCCTGAGAAAGTGTGTAAAGGCATCAGGAAAGTGGATAGAGATTCACAGATAGAGAGGTGTGGGCCCATATGGGTAGTTTCAAAATGTCATTTGAGGAGTTGAGAGTCACAAATGGTGTGAAATCACGATAGCCAAATGCAATAATTCTTAGTTGGGATGTTAAATTTAAATAGTATAAGTCTGTTCGAACTCGATGCACGTAAATAAGTGTGAATTTCTTTCTTTACTGAAAAGTGTATATGTAGAATAGTTTGGTGATTTGCTAGTTTCCTCACAGTTGGACTTGGGCTTGGGTATTAGGATCACTGTTCACATCTTTTGGACATCTCTGATTTTGAGGAAATATGTGCGTTCTTCTGCAAAGCACGTCTTGAGTCCTCTATTGGCCTGCCGAACATACTACAAGTAAATACCCTTTTTCTAATCATATAATCCTATCGTCTTAACATAAAATCTGTATTGGGCTTCAGCCCTACTGTTCTTCTTCCTCTTGTTTTGATTTCTTTTGCCTTGGTTGTTGGGCCACTAGGCCCACTACTCTTCTCTCCTTATATGGAAGTTAGCGTAGGTGCCGTTTGTAATTTGATAAGCCAGACATTTCCCAAATTTGTAAATTTACGAAGGGGCATATACGTAACCTCCGCTTACACGAAGAGGCTGCAGCGAGCTACATTACAGAAAGCTCTGGTTTTTTAGGTGATATGGAAACCTCTGACATTTGAAGGAGATTATAGAAAGAAAATGGGAACGAAAAAAAAAACACCCAGTTGATTAGTTGAGAGAGTTCGAACAAGAATGAAACGCTTCTTTAAACCGGTAGTGAAGGAAGGTCTTCGAAGAAGCCCTCCCATAATGTTATTCAATTTAACACTAATTGTAGTTTGATCAGCATTATGCATCTTTTTACTTCTAATGCATCAATATTTTTCTCAAGAGACTTATACTTCGATTTTTTTTTCCTTTAAAATTTCTTACTTGCAGCCAGGGACGAATCTACGGGGGGCCCTGGCCCCCCAAAGATTTTGGGAAAAAAAATTTTAGTATTAATATTTAATATTTAAAGTGTCATAATTGTATTGTAGTGCTTATAATTGTATTTTAGTGCTTATAATTGTATTCCGGCCCCCCCGAATTTTTTTTTTTGCTTATAATTGTATTCCGGCCCTCCTCGAAACAAATTTCTGGCTTCGTCCCTGCTTGCAGCCATGAAGAGATTGATGTCAGTCATCGAGATTTTTTCAGTGCAGCAAGGCTCAATGGCTATGTTCCTCCAAATAAAGAGGTGATTGTATATTGGTGCTTGTTTGGTTTTAGTTATGCAATTCCTTAATTCTGCATTGGCTGCGCTAAATACCTATCTTTGTAAACTTGTATGTTGCAATTTGAAAATAAACTGCCGAATATTACAAAGAACCTTTCTTTCTTTTTTTCCTTTTTCTTTACTAACAGCTGTGCATTTCATTTGTTACCTGCTCCATTTTTTTTATAACAATTGGGTGCATTCCATCATCTAGAACAGGCCCTTCAAATTGTATCAGGGCTAGATCAGTATCAGTTTAGAAATAACAATGCCTCTGCATCATTACCAGTTCTTTTGGCAATGACCATCTTCTGTCAAGTTCCTGTTTATGATTCTTAATGCATGCATCAAACTAGATTACCCAATGTCATGTTGCTTTTTTTCTATTTGTTTTCCTCCAAATGTGCCCCTTTCTGTGTGGTGTTCTCTGCATTTAGGATAGTAATTTATGATTTATTGATCTTTGGTGATGCAGGACTGCGGGCAGCCTGGATTTACCTTGGCTGAGAGGAAGCGTTTTGGTACCATGTTGAAAGAGTACGTGGTTCCATCTTAAAGTCTTGGTTTCCGTGATATTCTGTAGCAATTAGAATGGTCACACCATGACCTGGAAAAAAAAAAGGGTTTTCCGTGAGACTGTCCTGTTGGGAAAAGGTGGGACAGTGGCAATTTGTTCCAAAGTTTCTTGAAGTTGTCATTTCTTCTTTTCCCCACATTTCCCTTTCTCTGGAAAGAGGAAAGCAGGCTGTTCCAGTTTCTTTGTTATATATGTTTTCGTTCAACACCTATTCGTATTGAAAAGCAGCTCCCTTGGTTATGAATTCATTTATGCTTCTATTTTATTTTTCTCATAGCACGTGTTTGGTTTATGAACATCATGGCTCCATTGCTTTTCCTGCTTCTCGTGGAAAAGTGGCTGCATTGCCTTTCTGTTTTTATTTTCTGATGTCCTTATCACTATATATTCCATGGTTGAACTGAAGAATTTTGTTACACTGAGGATAATTTAGTTTGAATATTGGGGAGGCCACGGCTTCGCCTCTGATTCCTTTTCTGTTCTTTCCTTTTTGGAAGTTCTATTAACAGATTCTCAATTTCATTCCTGGGTAACCTGTATTGTGCTTCAGGGGAAAGCTAATAGATGCATACAGATTGTCACACGAGGAGAAGGACATGGAGCGTGGCTTCTCATGGTCTGGAAATCCCACTGGGAAGTAAGAAATTGATATATTATGGATTCATATGCCTTGGATTATTAATAATTTGTCTTTTCCATGTTTGGAAAGGCCATTGAAAGGTTAAATGGATTACACTCTCTGGTGAGACTTGAGAGTAATTGACTATGTTGGACTGGCTTGTCTTTACTCATGATCTTCATGGTTGGTTCTCATGCAGGTATCGAGGAAAAAGAATGAGAATTGACTATTTCATTCTTTCAGAGAAACTCAAAGATAGGATTGTTGCATGTGAGATGCAGGGGAAAGGGATCGAATTAGAAGGTGCATCTCATTTCATTGACTAGTTTCTGTTTCTGGGCATGTATTAGTCTTACTTGATATGAGTAGGAGAAATGGAGCTAAATTTAGATAAATCCTTCCGTTGTTAGATTAATTAGTTGATAGTATTAACCCAAAGTGCCAGCTAGTGGATTACCTTGGCGCTACATCAATAATCTTCATGATGCCATACAATTTTGGCCATACCATGCACTTAACAGGCATGTTAAGTTAAAACTTTAAACCCCAACTGATAGCTGGTGGAGCCCCCAACACCTCTTGATTTTATCAAGTGTGTTTACACGACTAATCAATGAAGAAGATAAACCATTTCTCAATGTTGCATAGCAATAAGTGTTTATGTTGTTGGGATCGCAGGATCGGCGCAGCGGAAGACAGGATCGTTGAAATTAGAGCAGCCCAGGCGTTCTCCTTCAGATCCACGCACACAGGTTGAGAGAGAGAATCATAGAGAGAGAAACTTAGAGAGAGTTTTTCTTGTATTATCATCTTCTTCTTTCTCAAATGAAGTTCTGAGCTATTTATAATGGCTCCCTCAGAACTTCTCTTGTGCCCATGCGTGAGATCTTTAAGGATCTCAAATCTTGGCCGTAGGATCACCATGAAAATTTTTTTTTCATTAACTCCCTTATACTCTGTATTCCGAATTTATGGGCTTCTACAAATTGTGACCATGTCCATTAACATATCACAATTGACCCCCGAGATAGTGAGACTATTTTTCATGAAATCCCTTTCGCTAACAATTATTTGTTTATTTATCCTTCCACCATACTATATTCCACATGAGCTAATAGGACCGGAATAATATCACCGATTAAGTCCCTAGCTCATATAATTCTTAATTTACAATCTGTAACTCGTTGGACTTTCAAATTGTTTTTAAAACAATTTCACAAATAAATATATAATATATATTAATTTCGAAAAATATTTTCTCAAACATCCACTGGCTAGTGATTTCTTCAAGTCCAACCCTATACAGATATACTGAATATACTGTCTCACAAAGAAACTGATGGATTCCTTGTTGAGCATTTACACAAGCTCATTTATCATACAAGACCCAACATTGTCTGAAATATTTGACCTAGAAAGATCATCACCAAATGACTCGGTCAAAGTACAAGTACATAACAAACAAACCTGCATAAACCTCTCAGGTCTAAGGATACAATAAACTAATTGTGTTGAATACCTTCTCTACATCAGTGATCACTTCCAGAAGATATTCATATGCGATCCCGTTCAGTGCATGTACTCTTACAGTGCACTCATTCGTCTGCTTAAGGTCACTACCCCAATGACGGAGTCCATCATCATATTTTAATAGAGGCACAACGAGTGTAGACCTATTTGTACATAAACATGTACTAGAACAACGGTCAAGTGAACAAGGAACCGAAAAGTCATACTCCCCGCCTTTTGATTCATTAATCATCGACATGACTTTTTTACAATTTCACTTACCAATATAACTGTGTAACATCTCATGTCACAACATTATACCCAAAAAGTAATAAATACATGTGTAGATAAAATAAATAATTATCTCATAATTATTCTAATAATTAGTTTTGAGGGCATATTTCCAACAAATGTGTCCCTTTTATATTGGAAGGGGGTGACTGCAGTCGTGATATCCATTTATTTTTATATCTTTCAGGGTGTTAAAATGAGTTCAATTTGGTCATGCAAAGATATAGGGTTTGTGAATACGTCCTACTTTGGTATTTTTCAATGAAGTAACTTTTATCTTCTATGGTGGTGCCATTTGAAAAGGAGAGCTTTGTGATTTCAAAACAAAATAGCTGACAAAAGTGACATTGGAACTTTATTCCTTACATGTCAGTACCTGCACTAGTTCTTACCCCTTGTCTCTACAAAGATATCTAAAACATTGATTTTCGACTCTGCAGGATTTTTTGGAAGTGATCATTGCCCAGTTACACTTGAGCTTTCACGAGCATGCCCAGATTCCAAGCACAATGAGGTTTCCACATAAATGTTAGCATGTTCCCTCTTAAAAGATGTTTCTGCCAGATTCTACCAGAAGTCTACTTTGTGAATATGTCAAGGGAAGCCTTTTCCTGATACTTCTTCAATATTTGTAGCAAGGTCCGACTTACATATGCATATGGAAGATCAATTGGGGTTAGTGGTTTTATTGGGCCAATATATTGCCTAAGTTGAAAGTTTTGGAAAAGTAAAGGGAACACACCTTCATGGCCCATCTCAAGAGAGCATCTTTGACGCCCACTCTATGAACTTTCACTGCATTCTTCGAGCTTGGATTATTAGGGCGTGGGTACTATCTAGGACAAGGTACAAACAAAAGCAAAAGAGTGATTATAAAATGGTATTAAATGGTGCCCAACAGAGATGGATATCTGAGTAGATTTCTCACTGAAAACCAAATTTCCTAGGCCTTTCCAGGCCACATGTATTTACCAAAGGGCCTTTTCAATTTCACTAATCTTTAATTTAATATTTTTGTTCTCTTTTCCCTTTCATTGCTCATGTATCTGGATGGTCAAAGATAAATGTTTTTGAACAACTATGTATTTGTATCTTGTAATTATCAAACTGCGGGCTTTTTTTTTTGTGTCCCTTTCTTGGTCCCACCAATTGCATGGGCTACGTGATATGAGGGGGGGGGGGGGAGATGGCATCTTGTTATAATTGGTAGAGGGCGATCGTTGTGGAATCTAATGATTACAAGATCTTGCTTTGTTACCTTTTGTACTTGTATTTTATACATATTCCGACACGTAAAATAGTTTATACAACTTAGGCTGCGTTCGCAAAACTAACTTCTCCCAAAATTTTATCTCTCCTAATAAAATACTCTAATATAATCTCTCTATTCCATAAAAAATATAAAAAATTATAAAAATTATAAAAAATTACCTCTCTCTTCACCTTTTCACTAAACCCAATACCAACACATATTTCCATACCAAAAATATTACAACACAAACACAACCTTAATTGTTTTAGAAAAACAACACATATACGTAATAATGCTGCTTCGCTTTGCCTTTTATGTGTATTTTCGAACGACTTTATTCATAAAATAACAAACAGCTCATGTGGAAGTGTCCTATTCGGACGCAGAAAAAAAAATATAAAATACAAGTGGGATCTATTCTAATACAGGTGCCGCTGGTGTACAATTCTGATTCCAATCTTAGTAATTTTGCAGGTTTGATACAAATATCTCATGTTACATAAGAAAAATAATTATCCTTTAAGATTGACATACTATTTTATTTGTAATTTATACCTCAAACGAGTATTATTGGTAATTGACATCCTCAAATTATCATTTTCTTGTTCTCTTGCAATGTACCCTCGATGAAGACTTAAGAGATGTTCGGTTTTAGGAAAGCCACAGGATTCGAATCTTGTAGCTTTCATGTTCGGCGAGTCACAAAAAAAGCACAGGATTCGTCTGACATTTTTATTTTATTTTATAACCTGTTGTCCCCTAAGGCCCTGCGCATTCAGCAAAAGCCGGCCTCTTGTTTCCCAGCTTTCGATGAATTGTTTTGTCTGTTTTTGTCTTTTTAAAAAAAATATTAAATATTAAATTTTTAACAACCGGTCCTGCATTCTAGCCGCTTTCGAAAAAAAAACTTTAAACATCATCATTATTTTTTTACATATCATCAATCTCTACACAAATACCAATACAACTTTAACATCGCCTAAAAATTTACAAAACTCTTCAAATCCTACAACTCTTCAAAACGAACATAACCTTAGTCTTTAAGATTGTTATATAATTTTTCATCTTAACTTAAAAGAAATAAACATTTTTAAGAAAGTGAATTGCTAAAACAAATAAAGTTGAGGGCACATTACGAATAAAAGTAGAAGTTTGGGGTGGCAAGTTTCATTAAAACAAAGATATTATCTGCACGCACTCAAAAGAAATATTCTCATAAAACTTTATGTGTTATTGATCAAATCTCCAAACAAACAAGTTTTTGAAATTCAAACCTAGTAGTAAGTATGTCTGCTAACTTGGAGTTTTTTTGGTAACAAGTTCTTGATATTCAAGTTCAAAATAACTTGACCCAATATTTGTACGAGTTGAGTTCGACGCGATATCAAATTATGAAAAAACTAACCGACCCATTGACAAAACTCATTTAAGTCAGCAAATTTTTTGTACAATATTTCATACTATTCATGTCTGTGCTGTACAACTTCATTTTCTTCTCTCTCTTTTCGTTTGACACCAAATATGACCTTTTTCCGACATTTATTTAGAGTCGAACAAGTCATCAAATGGCTTGCCAAACAGAAGCTGCTTTCCAGACAAATTTATACCCACATTCTCTGCAGCCAAACAACTGAAGTACACAAAAGAAACAGGAACCTAACCTTGGTGTTTTAATATGTCATCTGAAGAAGCACAATGGTTTGAAAAACCATGCACTGAGATTGAAAAATGTTTGTCTTTTGGTAGTGGGGGAGTTTTTAAAGTGGGAAAAAACCAACTGGGAAATTCTCTAATGGTAGAGAAGTTGGGTGTACATGAATCGCCTCGATCACTTAGACAAAAAAAAAAATGAAACGCCTTAGACCCCCAAAAAGTTATGCACACTTTCTTTTTTTCCTTTGGTTAACAAATCTCTGCGTGTGTATATATATATATATATCTGTGTGTGTGAATGGGTAGTAGAAAGAGGGCAATACAAACGAGACCCACTTACTGTAAATGCATGATATGATAATCAAGTAGGAATTTGACTGCTAAGTGTTTTTTATTCTTTCATCTTCAAATGAATGCAGAATTTTAACTCATTGATGTTTGACATTTGGATAAGAAGTACCAGTACTGCATCTGCTTATATGTATTGTCTGCATGATTGCACGGCAACCCAATAGGCACAAAGAAACGTTTGTCCTGCTAAGTTTTTATAGCCACTGACATGTCATTCTTTTATTGGGCCTCCTTTGACTCCCTTTTACCAAATTCTGGGTCAAACTTAAAAAGAACAACTTTCACAGGTCTATAAAGTATAAACATTGAACAGCAAAATAACTTGGGTCATGGCAAAATAATTCTGAAAGGCCAAAGGGCAAAACTGCAAATTCTCTAATCCACCAGTCATCCCACCATATCTTTTTCAGACTAAGAAATGCATATAACTTACGAGAAAAATTCGGGCACCCAACCACGTGCATCGAACTCGGATGAACCTGACCCAGTATACGCACGAAGTGAGCTTAACGTCACGGTAAACTCCGGGCCATGCAGCCCTCCCAAACCACACATGTCAGTTAATTTCAGTTTCGCTAAGGGAGTGACCCCAAAGAATTGTTTGCACCTGAGGGGATTTGAACTTGGGACCTCAGGAGGAGCAAATCCTAGGCCCTAAGCTGTGACCACTCAGGCCAACCCTTTGGGGTTTAAGACATATAACTTTATTATTAAAGATCTAGAAAAAAACTTTATTATTAAAGAAAATTTAATAAAATATATTTGTTTAACTTAATTCAGGTGGACTCATTGTTAGGATGCATTTAAAGTCATGCGAATTAGGTATACGATCCTACATTTGATTCTTCATACAAATTATATGGATTACTTAATTGAGAGATTAGGTTACAGATCATCTGGTATTTTTTGAGATTTATCATTACCCAATAAAAATAACCCGAATCCAAATGCCACAAACTTTAGACCTAGAAGTACAAAACAGGGAAATAACTAGGCCACAAACATAAATCTTAAAGGGCAAAGCTGCAAAATCACCTCTGCCCCCACTAAACTGGTTTTCACAAATTCACTGGCTAGGCTACTCAAATTATCCAAAAATCAGAAACACAAAAAGTGATGAAATGGAAATGGCAGGAATCGTAAATCCCAGAGAAAAGACAGTCATTTCCAGAAAGTTTACCCAAACCCAGAATAAAACCCCACACTGTCAACTCCACACCCTCCCAGCCAGTCACGGTCCCAGTTCTCTGCCTCCCACAAATTTTCACCTGTCCTCTCCTCCTCTGTCCCATTAGAAAACAGGGGAATCAGAAATATTTCTCTTTTTATTATTTTTTTAAAATTTTCTTAAAGGCAAAATGAAGAAGGGAATCTGAATAGCTTCTCTGCTTCTCGCCTTCTCCTGCTGCGTGAGAGTTCAATATGGGTGGGTAGGTTTGAATGAGAGACCCAAAATCTTTGCCAACATAAATTCCATTTCTATTATCAATGGCTGCCTCGGAGGCAGCTCAGGAGGTGCTCCCATGGCTCAAAACCCTACCCGTGGCCCCGGAGTATCACCCGACTATAGCTGAGTTCCAAGATCCGATTTCCTACATTTTCAAGATCGAGAAGGAGGCCTCCAAGTACGGAATCTGCAAAATCGTACCTCCAGTACCGCCTTCGCCGAAGAAGACCGCAATTTCCAATCTCAACCGGTCCCTCGCGGCCCGGAACCCTGTATCCGACCCGAAATCACCGCCCACATTCACCACCCGGCAGCAGCAGATCGGGTTCTGCCCGAGGAAGCCGCGTCCTGTGCAGAGGCCCGTGTGGCAGAGCGGCGAGTATTACACGTTCCAGGATTTCGAGGCCAAAGCCAAGGCCTTTGAGAAGAGCTACCTGAAGAAATGTGGCAAGAGAGGAACAGCCCCTTCGGCTCTGGAAATTGAAACCCTTTATTGGAAAGCCACCGTGGACAAGCCCTTCTCGGTTGAGTATGCGAACGACATGCCCGGTTCGGCGTTCTTGCCCTTTAGTCCCAAGAAGGGCAGGGAGGCAGGTTGGGAGGGGCTAGGCCTCGGCGAGACCGCGTGGAATATGAGGGGCGTGTCCAGGTCAAATGGGTCTTTGTTGAGGTTCATGAAGGAGGAGATTCCGGGGGTTACATCGCCGATGGTGTACGTAGCCATGATGTTTAGCTGGTTTGCTTGGCATGTGGAGGACCATGACCTGCACAGCTTGAATTACTTGCATATGGGGGCCGGGAAGACGTGGTATGGTGTACCGAGGGAAGCGGCAGTTGCTTTCGAGGAGGTGGTCAGGGTTCAAGGCTATGGAGGAGAGGTCAATCCTCTTGGTGAGTTCAGGGGATGATACCATTAAAATGATTGTGCCTCCTCTGTTTTTGTTTCTAATGTGCTTTCTCTTTTTTGATTGAATTTCTATGACTGATGAAGAACACTTTAGAAACGCTGTGGATTGACAAAGGATCATACTGTTTTTTGTTTATAACCTGTCCTTGTGGGGTCAAGTTGGTTTGTTGGTCAAAGGAGTTAAGCAGTTAAAACTAACTTGTTTCCACATGTTGGGAGAATAATAGTTGATTATCTATGCTGTCATAATCCACTGATTTCGTTTGTCTTTGATCAGTCACTTTTGCTATTCTTGGGGAAAAGACCACGGTGATGTCACCTGAAGTACTTGTTAGTGCAGGGGTTCCATGTTGCAGGTGAGCTCTTGATTTATGTCCTCCTACTTCTCAATATCATGTTTTGGCTTTCTATGAACGACCTTAGGTGGTATTCGAAGCTAAGGAATCACCTCCTGTCTGATTTGATTTCAACCTCAGGGATTGTAGTAGTTGAAATAGCAGTTGAAAATAGAATTGAGATAATTTTACACAGGGGATCATTGGGGCGCCCTAAAACTATTATTTGTATCCATTACTGCCCCTTGATTACTTGCTTGCAAAGTGGATCAAGTATCTTGTGGAAGTGCATATGTGTATCTCTTACTCTTTCAATTGCTTCTAATCAGGTTAGTGCAAAATCCTGGGGAATTTGTTGTCACTTTTCCAAGAGCCTATCATACAGGGTTCAGTCATGGTGAGATGCCTTTAAATTTTATTATGCCAGTTTGAGTTTGAAACTATAATGGAACAGCAACTATATCATCCCTTTGATTTTTTCATGTAGGATTTAATTGTGGAGAGGCAGCTAATATTGCAACTCCTGAATGGCTGAGGGTTGCCAAGGATGCTGCCATTCGAAGAGCTTCTATCAATTATCCTCCCATGGTGTCTCATTTCCAGTTACTGTATGATCTTGTATTGGCGTTATGTTCAAGGTTGGTTAATCACAATGTATTTATCAGTTTTTTTCCCCTGTACTTCAATGTGAGCATTTTTATTCTCCAGAAGATCAATGCATGTGCGTATAATGTATTGCTGCTGATATAAGCTGAGCTTCAAGGCCTAGTTTCCTGCACTATGTTGTAATGTTTGTGCAAAATGCATTGCTTGTTTATTTTCATTTTACCTTTTGGTTAGGATTAATGGAATGAATACAAACTTTGTTTCTTGAATTCATTGCTTCATTTTGCTTTTTTTTTTTGGTATCCATGGGTGGTTCTTGTGTCTCATTGTTTATTAGTTTTTCTATCTAGTTTATCATTTTGTTTGCCCATAATTACACATTCATCCTACATTCCCTAGATAAATTCAATTTATCATTCCTGAAGGGTCTACTATGTGGATAAGATATATATGTGCAATAAAATATATTTTTGTACATCTATATATATTAGTAGACTCGTAATGGCTTATGACTTATTCAGCAATTAAATAGGAAAAATGGGCCCTTTTAACTCAGTGGTAGTGTGGTAACGCGTAAGTCATTATTTAAAGGATAAGCATTCCTACTGAAAACTCTCCAATTTTTCATAAAGTCGTCCAAAGTTGTATAATTAGATGCCACAAAGTACACTAAATTGGAAATACTTTTCTTATTTTCTTTATGCAGAATACCCGTGGGCATCAATGAGCCAAGAAGTTCTCGACTAAAAGATAGGAAAAAGGGTGAAGGAGAAACAGTGGTTAAAGAGCTATTTGTGCAGGACGTTGTACAGAATAATGACCTGCTTTATGTTCTTGGACAAGGATCTTCAGTTGTACTTCTTCCACGAAGTTCTTCTGACATATCTGTTTGTTCAAAATTACGGGTTGGATCCCAGTTAAGAGTAAACCCCAGCTCAACCCCTGATTTATGCAGTTCAAAGGAAGTGATGAAAATTAAATCCTCAAGTTTAGTTTCGGATGATATCATGCTAGACAGGAACCAGGGAGCTGGGCAAGCAAAAGGTTTTGTTCCAGTGAAAGGAAATTTTGGCTCCTTGTACGGGAGGAATAGATTACCCTCATTAGGTGGATTTAGTAATGTGTGCTCCTCGAATTTGAATACACGGAATACAGACAGTGAAAGAGGAAGTACAGACCAAGGTGATGCTTTGTCAGATCAGAGACTTTTTTCCTGTGTCACATGTGGGATTCTAAGCTTTGCTTGCGTTGCCATCATTCAACCCAGAGAACCAGCTTCTAGATACCTTATGTCAGCTGATTGTAGCTTCTTTAATGATTGGGTCGTTGGTTCAGGAATAACTGGTGATGGATTTTCTATTGGTAATGGGGACACAATTACTTCTGATCAGAATACTGGTACAGGTAGGTACTTAAATGTCTTATTTTGCAAACTTCGATTCAATTGTACGATATACATTGTTACAGAGTGAATATCTCTCATCAGTTGCTAAATTCAGATTTTGCACTGGACATGACATCTACATGTGCCTTCTGGATGAGATGTTGCTTTGTTTTTTTCCTTTATTTTTTTCCAGTGTGGTTACACTGGAGGTACTCTAAATCACTTCCAGGTGCATGGCCCTTTGTTGCTCTTTTCTATGGTTAAAATAGCTGCCGCAACCTCCATTTAGCATGTGCTGCAATGAGTTTGGTGGTAACTCATTGCAATGGTTGTAGAAGGCTAGGGATGCTGGAGGCTCTCCTTGGATGAGCCATGAGAGAGCTCCTTTGCATTCGTGTTGTTCACTGATGTACTAGCCAAGCGTAGCCTCTATACTGCATAGGGTGTGATGGTGGGTTTTTCTCTAATTCACTCATCTGTCATTCTTTTCCTCCATCCACTCGTGCATCATTTGTTTTGATAATTGCCTAGTTGTTGCTCATCCACTAGAAACATCTATTCTAGATCCGTCCTTTTGTTTTCTTTCCTTTTGGGGTTTCATTGGTTGAAATTTCTTGAGTTGGTTAATTTCTCATCCACTATTGCCTTCCTTTTATTACATTTGCTGCCGAAGTGTAGAGATGTGCAACAGCTCTAGGCCACGTACTTTTTTCCCAATGCTCTCCCCCTCACCCTGTGCATGCACTTCTTTGCGGCATTCCTGTATAGATTCGTTGCTGAGAAAGTACTTCAAGAAGTGTTACCTAGTTTTATTCAAGGTGCATTCCTGCTTTAACACAATTGCTAGACAAGTTGTATCGGTTCCTTGTTATAATGCCATCTGAAGCCCAGTCAATCATCCTGGTAGCGAAGTTTTACATTTAGCCTGCATATAATGCTTTCATATTTTTCGCACAGGCTTTTTCTATATTGTTGCAGCTTTCCCTGAAGGTGATTCTATTTGGAACGCTCTCATATTTATATTTCCACATGCAGGAAGGATGGAGAAAAGTGCCCCAGGTGGTTTATATGGCGTCCCTGTTCAATCTTTTAATCGAGTTCAGATGGCAGATCAAAGTTATCAAGGGGTTTCAAATCCTGGATCACAAGCAGATACTTCTGCTCTTCGCCTATTAGCTTTGAATTATGGAAATTCATCTGACTTGGAGGAGGATCGGGCTGAACCAGAATTTCCTGCATGTGCTGATGAAGCTAAGCCACAAATTTGTTCGCTAGAAAGTGTACATCAGTGTGGTTTCAATGCTGCTTCACCTCCTATGCAAGACTGCCCCCATAGTGCAATTGGGGTTCTCAATCTCTCATCATCAGGACATGTTGGCGAGGATGAAGTCCCTCCTGTCCAAATTGCAGATTGTTTTCAACCTGGACCTGGAAGAGCTAATCACAATGATGGAAGTCATCGAACTTTTGATCACTCTGTTGAGTTTAGATCTGATGATCTTACTTCTGACCACTCTGTTGAGTTTAGAACTGATGATCTTACTTCCATAAAATCACATGGATTGGCAGCTACATTTAGTGATCCAATGACAGGGTCTCATATCACTTCGGATTGTTCTCAAGATGCCCATGGTTCTGAGAAAGCAAAGTTTGGCAAGCCAATTACATCAGAGAACAGAAATATGTCATTGGCTCCAAGATCTGATGAGGACTCTTCTAGGATGCATGTCTTCTGTCTTGAGCATGCGGTAGAAGTGGAACAGCAACTTCGTCCAATAGGAGGAGTGCATATATTACTCCTTTGTCATCCAGGTGCATGCTACAATTCTTCATACAAGGATTAGTTCTCACATTTGTCCTTCCCAGACCTTTAGTTTCACATTTAACTTGCCTATTATTTGCTGTGAGCTTGCATCAGTAGCTTCATTGATCTTTGAAAGGATAATTATGAATAGTTCTTCACATGTATGGTTCTGAGTTATCCTCTGCCATCTGATCATCCACAAATTATTGTTAATAATGTATGCAGACTATGCCAAGATAGAGGCTGAGGCAAAGGTGCTAGCAGAAGAACTGGGAATCGACTATCGCTGGAATGATATCACATTCAGGACTGCCTCCAAAGAGGATGGGAATAGGATCCAGTCAGCTTTGGACAGTCAGGAAGCCATTCATGGGAATGGGGATTGGGCTGTAAAGCTGGGAATCAATCTTTTTTATAGTGCCAACCTTAGCCGCTCTACTCTTTACAGTAAGCAGATGCCTTACAATTTTGTTATATATAATGCATTTGGCCGTAGTTCTCCAGCTAGCTCGCCCAGGAAAGTTAATGTCAGCAGCAGGAGGTCAGTCAGGCAGAAAAAAGTAGTTGCTGGAAAATGGTGCGGAAAAGTCTGGATGTCACATCAGGTTCATCCCTTATTGGCAAAAGGGGATCCCGATTATGAAGAAGAAGAAGAGAGAGGCTTCCAAACTTGGACAATGCCAGTTGAGAAGCTTGAAAGAAAATCAGAAAGCACCTTTAAACTTGAAACCACCATGGTTACTAGAAAGTATAGTAGGAAGAGAAAGATGGCTGTCGAAAGTGGATCTACCAAAAAAGCCAAATGTATTGATAGAGAAGATACTCTTTCAGATCATTCAGTGGGAAATGATCCTCATCAGCATCATAGGAGGACCTTTAGAGGCAAGCCAGCGAAATCTTTGAGGAGAGATGACGCAGCTTCCGATGATTCATTAAAGAATGATTTTCATCAACTACAAAGGAGAACCTCTAAAACTATGGAAACCTTTCCTGACGAGAGAGAAGATGCAGTTTCAGATGATTCACTGGAGCATAATTCTCATAAGCAGCATAGGAGAATCCTTGGTGGCAAGCGACCCAAACTTTTTGACAGAGAAGATGCATTCTCTGATGATTCACTAGGGAATAATTCTCCTCATCATAACAGGAGGATTGCTAAAACCAAGAGTGGGAGAGAAGCATTTTCCGATGATTCACTGGAGTGTAATTCTGATCCGCAGATTAGGAGGATTTTGAGAAGGAATCAAGCCGAATGCATTGAGAGCGAAGATGATTTTTCAGATGATTCGCATGGCGATAATTCATGTCAGCAGCAGAGGAAGCTCCCTAAAATCAAGCAAGCCAAAGGCAATGAAAGAGAAGATTCTGTTTCAGATGTTCCACTGGGCAATGATTCTCATCGGCTGCATCCGAGGATTCTTCGAAACAAGCGAACGAAATCAGAGACCCGTCAGAAAATGAAGAAAGAGACCTCTCACCTTGTGAAACCAGAGGCGCCTCGGGCTATCAAACAGGTGACCAGTAGGGTAATGAAAAAGGAGACCCCTCAGCAAATGAAACAACAACCGTCTCGGGTTAGTAAAAATCAAGCTGACCAGAAAGCTAAGCGGTTTGGGCTATATGTTGACGAGGACCTAGAAGGTGGACCTAGTACACGCCTTAGGAAAAGAACACCAAATCTCCAGAAAGCATCTCAAGCCAAACCAAGAGGGAAGCAGCAAACTAGTAGGAAAAAAGTTAAGAAGAATGCTTCAACTATGAAGGCTCTGGCTGGGCACAATGATCCTAAAGCAGGGAATGACGAAGCAGAATTCCTGTGTGACATTGAGGGCTGCACCATGAGTTTTGGCTCTAAACAAGAGCTCGCCCTGCATAAAAGAAACATCTGTCCTGTCAAGAGCTGTGGAAAGAAGTTCTTCTCCCATAAATATCTGGTGCAGCACCGTCGAGTTCACTTGGATGACCGCCCTCTTAGGTGCCCCTGGAAGGGCTGCAAGATGACATTCAAGTGGGCATGGGCTCGAACAGAACACATTAGGGTTCACACCGGTGTTCGCCCTTATGTGTGCGGTGAGCCAGGCTGTGGGCAGACATTTAGGTTTGTGTCTGATTTCAGTCGCCACAAGCGGAAGACTGCTCATTCAGCAAAGAAGGGAAGGGGATAAATTAATTAAAGTGGGATGTTTATTTATCATCGTTAGTTAATCTGTTATTCGATTGATGGGGGGGTTTAGGGCTAGGTTTAAAAATAGGTTTAGGATTTCCCTGTCATTGCTATTCAGAACAACTGTTAATTCTGCTTGCCTACCTGGGGTCTTCATTGGACCCAGTTATTCACTGTAAACTGAGCAATTCTTGAACATCCTTTTTTTTTTCCCCAATGAATGTCAGATGCTAATCCTGGTAACCAAACCACAATCAACATGGTGAACAATTATCCCTTTAAATTATCAGTCTAAGCAAAAGCCATTCGTTGTAAGAAAAACAATCCAAAGATCTAGAGATCCAGGTGCCCAGAGGCAGAGCTTATGGGTTCACAATAATTTGTTTTGTTTCTAAGCATATTGTCCTTGTGTGGGGTGGGGTAGTCATGTCTATTTTCTGTGGGTAAATATAATTAAGAGAATAATAATGAAAAGGACGATTAAACCAAAACCATTTAGACGTGGGTTTCCTCAAAAGTAACACCTTTTCGCACAGAAATACTTTTTACTTCTCTAACGCTCACCCCCCCCCCCCTCCTTTTTTCTCGGCGAATTTAGGGTTTGAAATGTGGAGGGATGATGATGGGAGCCTCTAAATCAAAATCAATCTCCGTTACGAATTCCAACACCGAAGACCCGAAATTAGGTTTGCAGTGTTCGCAGTCTCCTAATCCCGATCTCGATCATGCACCGTTGGATCCCAATCACGCTGCAGAGGTTGATTCAGACGCCATTCAGGATAAGCTTCAGCACCTGGATTTGAAAGATATATCAGAAGCGGTTCTGAAGGAAGAGGCTGAGAAAGATGGGAACTGGGATTTGAAAGAGGCCGATGAAGCGCGGGAGGCTGAGGAAGTGAAGGGGGATTCGAATTGGGAAGAAGTGAGGGCCTGTGAGAGAGAATGGAACGTTTGGGATGATAATGGGAACGATAATGAGATTGTGTTTGACAAGGTGGTAGTGGAAGAAGGTGGAGAGGAAAAAGACAGTGATGACAGAAATGGTAATCCTGTTACCAATAAGTATCAGTATCCGGTGCGTCCCGATGCTGAAGATTGCTCCTTTTACCTCAAGACTGGGACGTGTAAGTTTGGAGCCAATTGCAGGTTCAATCACCCCGTGAGACGGAAATCCCAGGTATACGCCTAGTCATATGTTTATGATTATGTGTGTTTATTCGTGTATGTATTTGTCCAATATTGTTTCAGCAAAGGAGAAGCTGAGTCTGTTGCGGGCGGATTGGTCCGAGTGGAGAGAAAAAAAGAAAGGTTGTGGACGTGTAGAACACTGCGTTTGTAGGGATTCCATGAGAGTAATGTATAACTATGCTTGTTTCGATGCAAACTAGTTTATGAACATGTTCGCTTGTAATTGTTTTGCTTCAAGGGATTTTATTTTTCTTACTTTAGTTTTATGTCACTTGTAGATGTTGATGATTTGTACCTTTTCTCTCTCGATTTTCCTTTTTAATGGGTGGAAAATATTTCCGTCAAAATGAATGGGTAGTGGGTGTGTTGTTTGTTTTGCTTTCAAGCATCAATGGAGTTTTCGGCTAGCCTCCTATAAATGGAATATTCTCGTCCTAACTTTTAATCTTTGGGTGTCTTGATTGTATTGATTTGAAGGCTGTTAAGGAGAAGGTGAAGGAATGGGACGAATCTACAGAGAAGCCAGGCCAGACAGAATGCAAGGTCCTTGTCACTGTTACCATGGTCTTCAACAGACATCTTTGCTAGCTCAGTTTTAACAGGAGTTGCTTTACTAACATGCATCACATCTTTCATGCGTTTTCTTATAAATATTAAGAATATTTATGGTTTAATTGTATGGCCCAAGATAGAGCTGATTGATGGAAAATTAAAATTACGTTAATGTTTCTTTGCAGCTGACTCTAGATAGGACAATACCTGGTTCAATTAATTTGAATTACCAAGTGGGTCCTAGCTTAGTTACTAGATACTTACAGGCATCTCTAATGGAGGTTGGTTCTTGGACTCAATTCATACCTTCGGAGAAATTAGTTAGAGGTGGGAAATATATTGTTGTATTGTTGATGTTGATGACATTGTGTTGAACGACATTGCTCACGTGTGTCAAGAATCATATCGCTGTTTCTCCATAACATTGAGTGATGGTTCAAATTGGTAGATTCATGCCAGACCTGAGTGTGGATTTATGGTATGCTTACATGCCCACAGTAAGAAACTAGAATTTTTAACCTACACCTGCTGCATCCCACCCTTTACTAGTTAATCTCAAGCAAGGGCAGTCTAGGGTAGAAAACTTCCACGTTCTTCATAATTAAAGTCCATTGTGTTTACGAAGATACATAGGAGCTTCAACTATTGGCACCTAGCAATAGATTGCATCTATTTCTCTAATGTGGATTGTTAAGGTATCTACGTGAAAATGTTTGATGAACTCTCACCATTTTTCGTAATTAGTTCTTTGGCGTGAAATTATTTATTCAGATTCTAGTATGTTTTGGGCTCTTGCGAGGAAAGTGGTTTAGGAAAGGTAGAGGAGGTTTGAGCAAAATTCAAATTTCTGCTTGGTCCACTGGAATTACACACAAACGATTCCTTTTAGTGATTAACACTGCCCAAAAATAGTGTGTTCAATTAACAAAATGGTCCCTGCCCCTAGCCCCGCCCAAAAAAAAAATCTCTTCCGAGCAATATGTGAAGAAAGCATACTAGATTGCCAAAAACCTGTTGCCTGGGTTTACCTTGATGGTTTGAATAAGGAATGATTTTCTTCCATTCTTGCAGAAAGTGCAAAAATTTCTGTACTTTCACAAATTTATAAAGGGAAAAGAATAAGAGTAGTTAGAGATCTGGTAAGAATGACCTCTCAGACATTTGAATGTGGATCATGGATCTGTGTCATCTGAAAATCCATGCATATAAATAACTTAGGTAACAATCTGTGTTACAGTGTATGTGATGTGCAAGTTAGATCTTTATATCCCATGGAAGATAATTATGTGAGATAAGGAATTTTTATGACTATTTGGCCACTTTTTTGGAGGTGTTATTTTGTATGAAATTGATGAAAATCTCTTCTTCACTTTTACATTTGCTCTCGTTATGTACCATATGTTGGACTATGTGCAATGTGCATGATGCAATAGTGATTGTTTTGGAGGTCTTATAATTCTTCCGTTGAGCATTGTTTCAGTATTACCTGAGCTCAGGAGGGTGCAAGTATGGAAAAGCTTGCAGATACAGTCACAGTAAAGGCAAAACTTCAGGAACCACACTTCTAGAGCTTAACTTTCTGGGTTTGCCAATCCGATTGGTATTACTTCTATATCTTAATTATAATTTGACACATCTGTGATGTTATATCTCGCTCATCGTTTCTCATTCTTCAATTCTGTTGTGAGATTCTCTTTAGTAGCTTTCCATGGTCTAGGGGAGCAGTTATTTTGATAAATTGCAATAATTCATCCCAGGGAGAGAAAGAGTGCCCCTACTACATGCGTACTGGCTCCTGCAAGTATGGTGCAAACTGTAGGTTTAATCATCCTGACCCTACAGCAGTGGGAGGAAGTGACAACGCTTCAGGATTTGGAAATGGAGAATCTGCTGCATTAGATGCTTTGCAATCATCACTGACATCCTGGTCTTCGCCTAGGACATTGAATGAAACTGCTCCCTTTGTACCGATGGTGCCTTCACCTATGCATCCCCAAAGCCCAGAATGGAATGGGTATCAGGTACTTCATATTTTATGTACTATCGTCACTTGTGTATTGAATTAAGTAAGTTTCATGTGCCATCTTGGATGTCAATCCTCTGAAAATGCTGCTATTCTTTGGTCTATAAAATTATTATCTAAGTGCATAGTCCTTGTTATTTCCCAATCTTTGTGGTTTAAATTGTGTCCTGCAGCCAGTGCCAATGTAATTGTTTTGGTTTTTAATATGATGTCTCTGCATACAGACAATTATGCTTGCATTTCCATTTGTTATCAATGTTAAACTTAGCTTATTCTGGGATGTTGGGTTTACATAACAAAAAAGAGTACTGCTACTCTTCTTCTCAAGGCATTTGGGGGATAAAAGATATTGTTAAAGGTATTGGGGTGATATGTCTCAGAAAAAGTTACAAACATGTTCGTTTGACAAATTCTTTGAGTGACTCAACCCAAGAACTATTGGGACTGTACCCCTTGGCATCTCACAAGTCAATTATTGAAAGAAAGTGATCTCATACATGAGTTGTACTTGCTGTTTTTGGTATTATCTGAAACGATATTTGTCCTCAATGTAATCCTTAGAATTAATGGTTGAACTGAGGTTGACGGGATGGCCTTCCATGGTAGCTGGAATGGATAAAAGAGGTTCTATATTATATCCCACAAGTTGGGATTTTATCATGGGGTTCCAAATGCCTTTTTGCGAGAATTTAAATGCTAGGTAAGGAGAAAGGATCATCGTGTAGTTGCTCTTCTGCTTTTGAAAAATCTGGTAGTTCTCCAGCCAGTCTACGTCTCGGGCACTTTTTGCACCCATGGGAATACATGCAACAAACTTTTTTATCTCGTAGGGTGTGGTTTATGTTTTGTGCCTCATGGCTAGGTTATCTTCTATTTAGTGTTTTTTTTCCTTTTTCTTTTGCCAAGTAATTGATTAAATGGGATGAATGGATGAGACATAGTAAATGAATCCTATTAATCTCATTTGTTTTTGGACTGTTAAGGCTCCTGTATATCCACCAGAAAGGAGTATACATCTGCCCGTCACTTATGTCATGAGCCCGACACCGGCAGAAACTAATTTGTATACACGTCATCAGCAGCAGATTCAAGTTGAAGAATATCCAGAGCGACCTGGCCAACCTGAGTGCAGTTATTTCTTAAAAACTGGGGATTGTAAGTTTAAATCTAATTGCAAATATCACCACCCTAAGGATGGGATGGTGAAGTCGCTTCCATGCGCTCTCAGTGACAAGGGTCTTCCTTTGAGACCTGTAAGTTCATATTGGTAGACTATTTAACAGTCTTGAGATATGTTAAAAACAAGATGAAGTTTATCATACGGTTCTTAATATTCATTTCGTTCTGAAAAGTTTCTCGGATGCTTTATATGCTCTGATTAGTTCCTCTCATGAATTTGTTTCCTTTGAAATCCAGGATCAGAATATCTGTTCGCATTATAGTCGCTATGGCATTTGCAAGTTTGGGCCTGCTTGTAAGTTTGACCATCCAATACACCCAGCTTCTTTGCCTGCGACACGACTTGATCAGCATCCTTCCTTTGGAAGCTCTGTAACTACAGAAAGGGTTGGGGTCCCTGGAAGCGGAAGCGGAAGCGAAGCTACACTTCAACAGCCTGTGTAGAAATTTTTGTATTAGAGGTCCTCGAATTCTTAGGATTCTCAAAGTACCAAGGATTTGTAATCTTATATTTACGTAACAAAACGAGAATGGGCCTTGTTTTTGAAGGGGGCTGAGCAGGTTTGGTACCCCCAATTCCAGCCAGAAGATTCCCCTTATAGCTCCTGTAATCTATAAGCCATCTTCTATTTATTTCTCGTAGTTATCAATTTTTTTATTTTCTCAAGATATGTTTTAGGCTTTCGTGTTGCTATTCTTTGTCCAGGACCTCACTCACTTGTAACACAATATGGGAAACCCTAGCGCACTCGATATAAGTAAGCTCAATCTTATTAAAAAAAAAGATTCGAAGTCAGTACAAAGATTTTACTAAAATCACTCAAAGCATACAAACAAAAAAGCTAATAAAATAAAATAAAAAAAGTCTAGAAAACGCCCCCCCAACACAGCAGAAGCCCACAAGAAAAGAAATTGAAACACATCTCCTTGCAAAGACACTACCATATACATGCAAGAATCATCTTCCAAATTGCCTTGTCAAAAGGATCTGTAAATTTTCGATCCCAACAACAAAGCACATTCACCACCCTTTCTGGCATTATCCAATCAACATTCAAAATACCAAGGACATGCATCTAAAGGCCTCCAGCCACCTGACAATGCAATAATAGTTGATTAACATATTCATCGTCACCCTTACACATATAACACTAATTTGTGACACAAACTCCCCTTCTTCGAAGATTGTCAATAGTTTAAATTCATCCATGAGAAGCCTCCCGCAAAAAAAAATGATACACGTGAAGGGACTTTGGCCTTCCACACCCCATGCCAAGGGAAAGACTTAGAACTGTTACCACAGGAATGTAGTCATAGAAAGACCTAACAAAAAAAATACCACGTTTAGGGCTAACCAAATCAGGTTATCCTCTCCACCTCTACGCCACACCTGTTCATAGAGAGTACAGAAAAATGCAGCGAACTTCCCCACTTTTCAATCATTAGCAGATCGAGAAAAAGTGCACGTTCCACACTACGGAAATAGATCCAGGTTCCAAACATTATGCCACCATAGCATCCTTACAACAAAAAATTCTTCCACCGCACCAATTATCATGCCAAAACGAATTATCTGACCATTGCCTAATACAAACTTAATATGTTCAAAGAAAGAAACCCAACCTCTGCTAATATGTTTTTAAAGGCTCACCCCATAAGAACCACTCAATGTCAAGGGGGTTCACTGCCCCCAGTAGTACCATACTTCTTCGCAACCACACTCCTCCACAATCTATTTCTCTCATTAGCGAATCGCCACAACCACTTGCCCAACAAGGGTTTGTTAAACAAAAACAATCTCCTAAGCCCCAGACCCCTTGACTGAATAGGAGAATGCATCTTCTCCCAATTGAGCAAATGAAATTTGTGAACACCATCATCACTGCACACAAAAAATCTCTTTGTAATTTCTCAAGTCTCAAAGCCACCACATTCGGAATAAAAAGAATAGGGATAAAAAAAAGTATGTAGGAAGGCTAGAGAGCGTGGATTAAATCCAACCTTGGTCAATATAAATTACCCCAACAAGCCACAACAATTGCAAGCTCCAGGGAAAAAAAAGAAAAGAAAGAAGACGAAGTCGTTTCCTACAATGAAGATTATATAATCTTGCGGCCTTCATAGGGAGAGATGAGGCATACGGAGAATCACTTGGTGGGCCAACACTATCGTTTAGCCTCATTGCCACACGGACCAGGCCCTCACTGCAAGGGTCAAGTTTTAGGAAAAAATGGGCTGACCATATAGATCTAGGCCCATTCTAGAACTCACCAAAACCAGATCGTGGGCAGTCAATTTTCCAGCAGGTGATTCGGGGCGAGCCCATTTTATACCCCCGATTCCAACGTTGTACATAAAGCCACGTGCAGATCACACAAAGTCCAACCATATCGGTCCATACGATATAGTGTCCATATATTTTAAAATATTTAGCCTGCTTAATACTTGATGTGATGACACGTATAATGTGTCCTTTCCATGTTTTGATGTCTGAAAATACACCAACATAAAACTAGGAAGTTTATCGACAAGAAATCAGCATCAAAACTCGGAAAGTGCATTAACCATATCCTGAGAGAAATTTGCATTCATCAAGAAAAAAGAAGACTCAGAATATCCAACGGACGGCAGTATACAGATATGTTCCCTTTCAGTGCTACAATACGCTACCTTTTCTACAATCATCGATACACATACCGCGTTGGATCTGGCCATACAAAAAATACAATACACAAAGGGTACTATTGTACAAAATTGTCATCTCACGTGCCGGCGTATTTTGCAACAGGAGGTACAGAATATTTCTAAGTTTCAACATTAGCTTTGTTTCCAGCAAGGATGAGGGAGATCTCCAGCCCACGGCTAAATGCTTGATTAAAGAGAAGGCGAGACTGGAAGGTGGAAATGAATGGGAACCAGGCTAACATGGCTATTGGGAAAAAAATAAGCATACCCATCCCAGCATCATACATTCTAGCAAATTCCCGCACCGAATCCCAAAAGCCTAAACTTCGGACTAGCTTCTTCCAAGTTATCGCCAGCTGTTTCAGAAGTCAGCACAACCAACCAGGATTAGAGGGATGACAAAGAATAATATATAAGCAGGTGTCATCACAAGTGTGGTGACAAAGTCAGGTTCCACCAATGAAGCAACTACAGTCCATGCATCCAATAGACATTGTTTTGGATGGAGTTAAAAGGCTTGCATGTACTTAAAGTGGGGCATCCTAGGAGTCTCAAAGACCACCACCATCTACAGACTATGCAATGGTTTGCTGGTCCTAACAACAGATTTAGCCATCTACCTTTCTCGAGTCTAGCTGCACTGGCTATCACATTTTCATAGGACGAGTGTAAAACTGTATCATCACCTAGGGTCCTAGAACTCAAAATGGTTGAATGCTTATAGCCATACTGGTCACTCCGAAAATTGCTCATTATCTCGTGAGCATTAAACCTAATTATAAGTCAGGAATCCAATAACTTACACATAGTATGCACCATCCAGTGGGAATAAATGCAAGGACGCATGCAAACAGATCTGTTATGGACAGATTTGTAAAGATAACAACAAGGGCGAGCGCTGCAATAAGTCCCAAGGATGTGACTCCCTGTACAAGTCGCATCATTAACTGCAAGCTTGTTGATCTTTTAGGGCTGTAGGTAAAGACCTGCAGGGAAATTCAAATTAAACCAAACAATACAAGACTCAAAAAGCAAGCCAAGGTAAAGGGGGGAAAAGAATTAAAGAAGTCAGACAAACCTTGAATATCAGAGCAAAGCAAACCAGTACAGCCCAGGAGAAGCCATAAAGCTAGAGAACAAAAGCAGTTGTTAAGATCATGAAAATTTCACGTTTTCATAAAAGTAGGATCCGTAACCAAAGCCAGAAGCATATGCAACAATGTTTTTTCATTCCTTTGTTTTTTGTGCTATATTTATACACGATGGTGGTTGGGGAAAATAACCAAAGGCAGAAGTATGTACGAATGTGTAGATAAGTATGTCGTCAGTTGATTATGCATTTTTTATCTTTAGATCAAGCATTAAGCAGTAATTTGACATATTAAGCCTAGCAGCATAGATACAACCTTCTCCAGACCTCATCTATCCCAATCAAGTTCAAGGAGCTCCCTTGTTTCCTAATTTTGGTAACAAGAACTCCTCTGCGAGATGACCATAAAGATGGGAAAACAAGAGTGTAATAATGCTACATCTAATCTAATAGACTCCTGGAGATACCGTGTCACAATACTACTTTTTTCCCTTGCCCTTATTTATGCCTGTTGCTGAGAGAAGTTCTGCAGAACTATTCTTTTGACAGAAACTGTCTTTGTTTTGCACAGAAAATTTATCAACGGACCCGAGTTTCAGATCAGCAATTGCAATATGGAACCTATAATAACATGTCCACTGTTATAGCCCTGTAGTTGTCATTTCACCTAACAACAATGTACTGATAAACTGCAGAAAACTGGCAAAACAAAGTACGTCTCTAGATTTACTCATACGAATGGTAGAACTTCAGCACCTCCTAAACAAAGACATTTTATAACAAGAGGTATACCGCAAGTGAAGTATCCTTTCCCGTGAGATGTAGTTTGTAGACAATCCCATACTGGAATAAAAGGAACCTCAAACTCAGAATTGTTTCCAATATCCGACCTCTGACCGTGTGTATATGCATCTGCAAAGGAAGAAAGTCACCACAAGCCCCAAACAAGAAAAGCAATGTTACCCAGAAAAGCCACCAATCCACGATGTAAAACAAGACCATAGCCGTCGTTAGCATAAGAATTCATAAACACAAAAATGCATGGATGGCATATAATGTAACGATGCTTCTCACACACCTGAGCTCAAATAAATATCCAGCATTGTTCAGAATTAAAAAGATCAAACAGGCAGGGAAATGGCTCGGAGCACACATTTATCTTCTTTACCATCTTATACAGAAAAAAGTCTGGCTCTATGGGTTGCCCTCTCACAAAATGTAACCTAAAACTGGTTAACCTCTATGGTGTGGGCCAGGGCAGAAGGACGAGGGATGCAAAAAAGGACGGGGGGGGGGGGATAGATGTGTTTTAGAATTATTTCAGCTCATTTAGCATGCACATCATCCTACTGTTATAGCAGGATAGCTAGAGAAAATAACGAGTAAAAGCAAAAATAAAATTTTCTGCTAATCAAGAAAGAGTGTGATTAGGAAACTGACTTTCACCAAATGAAATCGTTATATAAAAGACAAGAAAACATTTGTATTAGTAGTTATAAACCTGTTCTTCATCCCACCATGATTCCCAGCTATTTTCTCCCTTCACACCTACTCCACCTTTATACATAAGCCAACTAGTCCAATCATCAAAATCCTCCACAGTCCTGCAGATTGTAAAGTACGATTATAGGGCTCACAAGACAGCATCATTCTTCCGAATAACGACATTTTCATTTTAGATGCAAAAAAAAAAGCAAACTCAGAGACCTAAATTTCATTAGAGTAGACAGATTTTCAAGAAGTAAATGTAAAAGCTAAGGACTTACTTTTGCCACTCAAAACCAGAGGGATTGAAGATATAAGGAGCAAAGAGCCACGAGAGGACAAGGAACCAACTGCTAACAGTTAGCAAAACAAATGAAACAGCGCCTCCATCTGTGTACCCGTATGCAATATAAACTGTAAGAAGCAGTGCCACCTCAAACCTGCAAAAATCAACTTCTTAAGTTACATAAGGGGGGAAAAGCCCTTAAATTAATCCAATTGAATTACATTAACCTCCAACCCCCGCCCCCAACCTCCTCCTCCCAAAAGGAGAAATATATATAGCGGTCATCACTCACGCTTTGATGAAATGACTTCTGGAGTAAAGCCTGTAATTTTCAGCAAACTTGATGTGATGGACAACAAAGCCTCTCCCAGTAGCTCGGTACTGTTGGTGAAATATAGGAATGAAACAAATATATCATTTGTCAAAAAGCTTAATTGTAGATTTTGAAAAGTCAAACCAGAAATATTTATCTACATACTTTTGCACCCCCATGGAGGATGGTACGTCCAAAATAGTGAGTTCTTGTTCCTAATGAAAATGTGAAGAAGACAGAACACAACTGAAGCTGCATTGTAATAAAACTGAAAATAGCCTGCAAGCATTTAGGCAACATCAAATGAATAATACTTCCCAAATGCACAAAGTAATACAATTATTTTTAAAAAAATAAAAAAGCCGAAGAAAAGCACATAGTAAGATACAGGAGGCAATACAATTGTATGGTGCCACATACACAGCATTGAAAACATATAGACTAACCTTCAGCAATCCAAGTTCAAGTATGAAACCCATTACCATCGGAACTGCAGTAAAAACTCCAATCTGGACTAAGAACTGAGCATTCAAAGCTGCATCTAGAGCTGTGTTACCCGTCATTTTTGCTACATCAGCAATTTCCCTATCCACTCCGGAGAAAGCCTGAAGGAATTGGCAGCAGATTGACAACAAAGTTATCATCTAGTGGAAAGACATGCTGCTCGGGCCAGTTATGAACATAAGAACAATCTATCCAAGAAGATCAATAGCCAGTACTTGTCTCTCAAAAGATGAAGAGAAGAAGAAATAACTATAGTCGAATCATAGAACAATCACATGGCATCCCAAGAATCTCCAAACCGACACAGCTCAAACAACCAGATTGAAGGAGGAAAGATTTTAAACTTATTAATACAACTTGAAGAACTACGGACAGTGAGGAAGCTCATTTCACGCTTGAAGACTTGTTGCATTATATACAAGGTCAACTTTTCAAAGCAAGAGGCTGATGTTTGAGCGAACAGCATGTGCCCCCATGTTTTAATAAAATTTGACCAAAGGTACCTTTTTGCAAGCATACCATAAAGCTCAACTTCCCAGGTTTTGAGACATAAGGAAATCTAAAGCATCTTCCAAGGCTGCAAGGAATGCAGCAACAACTCCTACTCTACTAAACTAGTCATACAGTAGACAAGACACAATGCATGAGAAAATCCCAAAATTACTAATTCTACAAATAGAAGCATCACAATAGTATGTCATAGAATTTGTAAGAAGGGTAAGCTTTTTGGGCAAGATGCTAAAGAATTCATTTGAGAGAATGTGATGTATGAAGGATATTAACTTGGTAAAGATTACCAGGTAAACTCTTCCATACAAAAATATGTATACTGTAAGGACTGTCATCTGCATCAAAAAGGACATCCATATAAGCCGCATCCCAGAGGCTAGTTATTAAATATCTATAATGATGAAAGAACAGGATATAGGATAGAGAATACCATTGTGCACACATAGTAACCAACAGTTGTGAAAAAGAATGACAGCATTCTGAAGAAATCAAACAGTTGTCCAATCCTGTATACATCCCTGCTGAGGACTTGCTCCCCATTTCCACCTGCCACTTTCCCTTCAAATAGGGCAATCTGGTTTAATCCAACGTCCCTTCCCTTTCCAACCTACATGAGGAGAAGGAATGAAGCAACCATAACAAGCAAAATTTGTTCAACATGAACAGACACGCTTAGAAGTGCAGTATACCTGAATATATTCATGGTGTGTAATGTTGCCCTGCCTCAATGTAGAGTTGAAACCTGCAACAGAGAGTATATATATATATATTTTGTTTTATGAACTCCTATAATCACTTCCCAACACGATGCTTCAATAAAACATACTAATAAGATCCTAAAAATATTGTTTATCCTCTAACAAGAATAAAATAATATAGCAAGCAGGAGTTTTGGTTTCAGACCAATTTCTTTAGTGAAAGCTGGAAGTTTAAAAAAGGTTGGGCAGAGAAAGGCATAGACAGAAGTAGCAGCTCAGACTTACGAGATAAGTACATGGAGGTTGTGCAATGTATAGCTCAATTATAATGTACAACGAGTACTCCATCTCCTAGCTCTTTTGTATTAGCAAATCAAAAGTATGCCTTTCAGTGAAAGTCTTAAAGGATAATGACCAAAACAATGTAATGGGAAAAATATTTCTCCCTAAATATGATAAACAAAAGAACATTTTTTAGAAAGACAAACAGAACCCTCTATCAAAACTCGACTATAGAGTTGGCAACAATGAAATTTAACAGATAAGTGACCAACAAAGGTCCAATTTTAATCTCAGGAGTGATCAGATATTCCTTATAATCCAAATTATCAAGGAACAGGGAAATTTTAACTTCCTAAAACAAGACTTCAAAGTAAAACGGAAAAAGCGAAAGTGTAATTCTTCTTTTCTTTTTCCAATTAGGTTAATTGTATAATTGGTCAACAATGCAAGCGTAGTAGATTGACGTTGTGTCAGGAAGGATACTAAATAAACTATAAATCACCTTTTGCTTCACTGTCTTTTCTCTTTTGGGGTTAAATGTTTGGTGCCAAGGATAGTAAAAGGCTTGTTTGCTTCTTAGCAAGGCAAATACAGTAATTTGGAGTGTAACAAAATCTGGAGGTGAAAACTTATATACATGTTGACCAATTATTTATTCCGAGGAAAGTAGTATGACTTAGAAGTCGGCCTTACACACTTCTTTTATAGGAGTGGTCGTTTGACTTGTAGACTCTTATTTTTCAGGAATAGCTAGTATATTTCTTGTGTACAGGGGCATTCTGCTCTTCTTAAACAAATTGACGACAATCTACTCATCCGTAATTTAAAAGTGAAACAAGTACAATTCTTCCTCTTGAAAAACACACTACATGCCCGGTTCAAGTAAAGACAATAGAAATTAGCCACACACCCGAATGGATACCAAATTATATAAAAATTAGCAAAGGGTAGAATTTTGAGAACACCAAAAACAGATACCGTAATATGAAGCAGATAATTGAACATCCTTCTGCTCACCTGCGTATATATCCTCACTAATATTAATAACGCGCGATGCCTTGCTGATGCCTCCTCGAGTTATGTGAAATATTCGATCGAACACATCTGGATGTCCATAATGCATGCGGACTCTGCAACAGTTTTCAGTTGAAGAAAATGGGATTAAATAAATTGTAAATACCATTAGCATGTTAATGTTCTACATAGGATGTCCATAAAAATCAGTTCACATTGATGACCCACAGTCCATACTATTGATATGCAAGTTCTCTCCACTTCTACCTACATGTTTTAATTATGAACAGACACTAGTAAGTTAACAACAGAATCCACATATATATATCCACAAAGTCAACTAGATCATTTTTTATACGATAGGTTGCAGAAAACTCACTTGAGTGGACTTGCTAAAACACGCTGACCCAAGGTTACAAAGCTAGTCTCTTGATTGGACATGAACCAAGCTAATGATGAGACACTGCATTGATATATCCAACAAGTAACAGGTCAGAAAGACCACCAGAGAAATTAAAACAAAGTCTGTTTAAGGAATAGAATGCCAAACCTTCCTGTAAACACATGCTCCCTAACACCGAGAATAGTTGGTGGTCGTATGCCATGATTACCACGAAATTCTTCAAGAAGATTTCTCATTTTCATTGCCTCCTCAAGGTAATTGTCCTACAGAAAGAAGGCTGTTATTATGTACCGATCATATCTATTCAATTTCTCTCTAAATGTATTCAAGTAACACCCCGTATACAGAAGCCTTTCATGACTCCTTACTCTATTAAAAAACACATCATATAACCCAAAGGAAGTCACAAGCAGGTCATATTCCAGGTAGCAGTAACTGTAGGTAACAACAGAAATAACACTTTCTTTCAATAGCCAGAAGCATCTGCTAATGGACCAAGCAAGACAAATGAAAATCTGCTAGATAGTTAAATAAGACGATGTTTCTTTCAAGCTTTCTAAAAGCTAAAGAACAGCCACCAGAATTTAAGAAACTCATATCAAAGTGCTTTTTTAAAATGAAAGAAAAATCCATAATTCAATAAGAAACCAGGAAAGATAACCACCAAGATAGGACATATACCAGACCTGATTCATATCAATAGTTTGAACAGCTTCCCCACGAGTGAAGATAATAGCATGGTTCTGGTTTTCAGGCTTCCCTTCTCCAAGCTTTGGATTACCAGGCAGTTTGATGGAATATATTTCCTGAAAATAGGAAATACATAAGAAAGATACAGTTAACAAACCATACCTCAACTCAAAAGGGAGGAAGTGGGATGCTTCATGTAGTGAAGGGAAAAAATAGAAAGGCTGAACAGAACAACGTTTTTTAAAAAGAAAAAGCATGGAACAAAAGATGTACTTTCAAGAAAACTCTTGCATTATATTCGTTCCTAAAAGGAACAAGATGTTAATCAAGAAACATAATCATCAATAAGTACCCCAAAAAGCAACACAACCTACAACGGAAACTTACTAAGAGAGAAGTAACATACAGAATCCATATGTTATAATAAGTCTGAGGATAAATATATTTTCACCCATCAACTATTGGAGGTTTGACATATTGCAGCCTAAACTACTAACTTTGACACATTGCATCCTCTAATTACAAATGTTAGTCACTTTACATCCTCCATCAATTTTTTCCGTCAAATAGGACACAAATTGAGTTATTTTACACCTAAAATGACGATAATGCCCTCAAACGAATGTGAATATATACAAAGTGGGTAGTGGCATTATCATCATTCTAGTCTACTTTGACATAGGTCCAAAATGTATAAGATTGGTAGTTAGAGGGTGAAATATATCAAAGTGGATGATTTAAGGTGTAATGTGTCAAACCCCCCATAGTTGATCGGTGAAAAGTTTATTTATCCTATATACGCACACCGTATGTAGTGCATCGAATGACTCCTTGCCCCTAACCTAACCAAACAACAGTAAATGACTTTTTCTCTTGTTTTTTAGGATAATATACAGTTCACATCCTCCAATTAAGGGTCTTGACACTTTGCAATATTATTATATTCCACCCACCAATTATTGATTTCAAACACTTTGCCCCCTCCGCTAAAATTTTCCGTCAATGTGAATGGAAAATGATTTTTTGGTGCCTGAAATGGCAATTTAATCCTTACATTTTTTTTACGGTGATATTTTTATAAGGTTTAATCATAATTTCAGAGGCCAAAAAATCAATTTCCATCAAAATTGAATTTTTTTAACTAAATGTGCAAAGTGTAGACTCTATAGTTGTAGGGCGCAAAGTGTATTTATCCTTTTTTTAGGTGGAGAATGTTCTTCTGTTGTGGGCACAACTAAATTACTAGAGGATGGAATCCATTTCATTTAGGCTCCAATTAAAGGGTAAACATTGGAACCAGCGCATAATAATTTGAAATGGATATCCAAATATTGGAATTAAAAAAAAATTTACTCAATGCCATAGTCAAACAAATTGAACCAATCAATAGAACATGATAAACAAAGAAGCTATATTGTATTAATCACGAATCTAAAATGTATAATAATGTCTTCAACACAAGTTTTCATTGCAGGCAGGAAGATCACAATGATTATTGACCAAGTACTATAGGTATACCAATAGTGGTGAGATTGTGTTCTCATATCCTGGTGGTAAGACACTGAAACTACATATCTTGTAAATAAAATAAAGAAACAAAAGAACAGAAACTACAAGGACTAGAAAAAAACATGTGAGATCAATTCCATCCACAACAAGCTACACTCAAACAGCCAGTGTAAGCGTATCCCACTCAGGTGAACACTATCTTGCTTTTAGAAACTGAAATCAGAACCATCTGGCAAGATGTAAATAATCTGAAGCCAATCCAGGAAAGGAAACAAAGAAGAAAGAACAGGTTCAACAAACGCCATTGGTTACCTGATCTTTTCCGTGTATGTCAGCTTTGACAAGCTTCGAATAAAATTCTTTTGAAACCTTTCCATCTGCTGCACCACTCTCCTCTTCGTGTATGAAAGCAACTCGGAGTGCTTCGTTCCTAATAAGACACAGAATTAAGTGACATATAGAAACAGATAACTTAATTCATCCGTAGTAGTTAGTAACAATGCATCACAACAGCAACAAAGAAGCTAACAAAGCATAAACATAGGTAAAAACACATAATAGAAACTAAAAAACAAAGCTCACGAAATGAAAGAACAGATTTGATCACAATAACAACACAAAAGTTAATAAGAAGCATATATCTAGGAAAAGATCACAGCATTGAGAGACTAATAAAAAAAAAAAGATCACAGCATTGAGAGCAAAATGAAGAAAGCTCAATAATGAGAGAAAAAAGAGCAAGTCTGTTTGGAGGTTGATTTTGCGATTAAGTATCATCCTCAGCTTCATATCCACCACCCTAACAAGAAGCTTGGCACAAATCTAAGATAAATGAAAATGCACCATCCTAGTGAATATTACAATATCATATGGAACGTAATAAAGGTTGAAAGATTGTTTAGCATCAACTGCCTTGTAATTATGATTATTCCTCTCCCGCCCTCCCTCACTCACTCTCTCCAGAAGAACCACATTAGACAAAGGAATAGCATCCCACTCAGAAATATGTAGCTCAAACTTTCCAGCTAATCAGAGGTTGATAACCTTTTCCAGCATCACCCAATCAACAACAAATAAAGAGAAGACCGACTACCACATATCTCTGATGAAAGAACAATGGTGCAGTAAATGATCAACAGACTCACAATTCAATACACACGCAGTACCAACCCACCAAACACATAATTTATTTTGATGAGAGCAATCGCCGTTGGAATCTTTTCCCAGGCAGCTGTTCAAACATGAAAAGATACTGCACTTGGAGTTTTGGCATGGCAAATTGCTCTTCCATGAAACCCTAACCACCACTAGACACCCTCGACACTTCATAGAAGACCAAACATCAAATTTCACCATCATGGTATAACTTCTAACACATCCTATCAAGGCCTATTACAAGACATAAAACATACGACAACGATTTACAGTCAAATTATCTCAATGAAAGTTGGTGTTGAGATCTGAGGTTTTGAACCCAATAATTGGAACATGCATTAAAAAAATGAATAAAAGAAATGTTAGAATCAGATGCTCTCCACTTCCTGACTATCAATATCAGTTTAAATCAAACATGTAAGGAATCTCAATTATGGTTACCCCATCATGTGGAGGGTGATGAATGAAGTTTCAAGGTCCGAGATTACTCAATGAGCATCCCAAAACAAGACATCAATCCTCTACGGGGTGAATACAAAATCAGTTCATTGCATATATCTATAGGAGATACGTGCACATAACTTTGTAAAAGAAATTGGCAGGTAATGCCGAAATTTCAAATGATTGGAGTGCTTCCTAACCTTAGGTAACATATACAAGAATAATAATTAATTTTGCATTTAACAACAGAGAGGGTCCACACTCAAAAAAAAACTTCAAAAGAACATAGTCCAATTGCTAAATGATGATAACAACTGCTATAGTTCCACCTCTGCAACAAGAGAGCAATATCAACTGCCTCTTTCTCCTTCTTTTGCTTTTGCTGACCATAAATTTGGCATGACACCACATAAGTAAACTTCAAATCAGATTGTGCCCGTGCTTCACGAGACAGCTCAAAACCTTCGGTTGTGAGGAAGTTCGGTTGAGAATAATCCTCCCCTACATATGTAAGATAAATTGTGAGGCTATATCCATGCTTAAAAGTATAAGGTCGGTGACATCATAAAGTTCTAGAAGCAAATACCTCCCAATGACCTTCTTTCCAAATAACTCTGCAGCATTAAAGCCCTTCTATAATACATCATACCACGCACTGTACTTCCAAGATAAATATAGAAGGAAAAAAATCAACTGCTGATGGAATCCAACTAACACATAAACAAGTGGATAAAAAATAAAACTACAAAAACTTCCTGAAAGCATCTGAAAATAAAGATTCTAACCAGTCCTCGCTAGAGTCTGCCCTCGATAAGATGCCCAAAGCCGAAGATCTATAGAATCCCTTAAACCCTCTTGCAATTCTGGATCTCTAGTACGCTCACCTTGGCCAATCCGTTCCAAAAAGTTCTCCCATTCATCTAAAACAAAAAAATCTTAGCCATATACCAACACTCACACTCAAAAAAAAAAAAGATGAACTAACAAAAAAAAAACATCGATTTGAGCAAATGAATAAAGCTTCAAGACTTGGGTATGCCAAACAAAGCAAATAATCCAAAGCGATATGCACTTTTGCAAAAGGCTAACAGGAAGTTCTCCAAAACCTCAAGTAATACAAGATATAACATGTTGCAAAACATTACCATCAGAAACAACGGATCATGAAGTATGACACTGCATCTGTTCTTACAAAAGGAGGTACCATTTCAGTTAGAGCTCTTACGTTATTATTCTAGTTTGCGAACTACCACCTCTTACATTCTGTCGATGTTTAGAATTCAACACAACGGTTTGTACCTCCCTTTTTCCGGCCTACCCTCTCAATGTGAAAGATTATTTGCAAGAGACAGATGGAGATACCTGGAAAAATCTTCTGAAGATAGAAAAGAATAGATATACCGTCCTCATTTTCCTTTCGCAATTCAGAAGAACCATACATTACAGTCTCACTGTAGTATGGGGTGAAGACACTATTCTCAAACAAACAAAAAACGAAGTTAGAATGCCATGGTGTACTGTAATATAAGCAGAATCACCTTCTTCGAGTTACAAGTACCTGAAGGGCATCATTTCACTAACTGGTTTTGCCGGAGGCAAGTCCATGAATAAGGAATTTGTAAAGAACTCTAGTCTTCTTCTTGCTTCAAGATTCTTTGGAACATTAGCTGCAGAGTCCTTTACAGTGAGAAGAAGGTGCAGCCGCTTCACTTGCTGTATCTGTGAAACCAAACAGGATGAAACTGCCCTTGTAAACGCAAACCATGTTGTTCAAGAATGAAGTGAGAAACAGGGTGGTTCCAGAACTTCTTACAATATCTGGGTCCTTAGGCCATTCTATCTTGGAAAAAAGGCGCCCCTCAATTCTTGCTCTTGCGACAATGTTCCACGTATCAAGCTGCTCTCTGGAGAATTAAATACAAACCAAATTAACGCAATTTAAAAATGTTAACATTCGACATATCTTCTGCACCATTGGGCCAATCTATACCTTAAATCAGATGAAAGCAACTCATGCGTAACAACTTCATATAGCTCATAGACAGCTTCTGCAGCACCTTTCGCACGGGCAGAAGTTTCATCACGCATCTGCCAAAAATCACTTGTTGGTATGAACATAATCACAAACATCACAACATATTTCATTGAAAGCCATTACATTGAGATCCAATACTCCAACCTTAAAAGTTAGACAAACCCCACTCAACATTGGGTTACTGGAATCACTTAGAAAGGCAGTAAAAGATGCAACATTTTAAATATAACAGACCGGTAAAGTAACAGACTACTTACTTAAAAGCAACAAGAGGAAGAGAGAGAGGGGGGGAACTAATTTCTCAAAAGGAGCTATCAAACACTCCCGATTGGTTGATTTAACCAATAAGACAATGGAAGAACCATGAAGCACCTAAAAGGAAACAAACAAAACAAGCATATTAACAACTGATGGGACCACACCTAGACGATACTACTACACGTATGGACCGACCCAAGTAACAAAAATTCAAAATAAGCAACGTCAATCATCCAGGATTGAAGTGTGCTAGTTGGTAGTCTTATTTTTAGCCTAGACTGCTCAACTATTAAGCTACTATGTGATATAAAGGTCTTATTCCCAAGTCTAGCCCCAGCCCCATCCTCTCCCCCCCCCCGGGGGGCCACCAAAAGCAGAAAGCACAACGAAAATAATCTCCTAAAGTTTGATAACGTAATTTCCATAATGCCTCTCAAGAGGACCAATAGGGGAAAAAATAGGAGGACATGTTCCAAAATGCCAACCGTCCTGGAGCACTAAGGACCATCTGTGCGATACTATGAGCTTGGCAATTCCAGGAATAAACAAATGACAACATCAGTAAATCAGGTGAAAGTTAAACAAAATCTGAGGCATCACATGTCTACAGTTTATATAAACAAATGATATCAATATTTGAATCTTGGCTTAGAATCCCTCACTAGTGGATAAATATTAGATATTGTGCAAACTCCAACCGATAATCTCATCTTAGCAAGAGAAATTACACATTCATTCTGCACGCCATAAATAACCACTTCATTCAAAATACAAGCATCAGATATGATAAATACACGTGGTACACTTGTATATATGCCACAGTATGAATCCCAGAAAATTAAAAATGCGCATAATTAACCGAACATATACCAGGAGCCCAGTCAAAGCCGTAAATCTTGAAAGCGCCACTGGGAGCTTCCTAAGATTAAAGGTTATAAGGAGTGAACCCTCCGATATACTGTTGTTGATCTCACGGTAGATCCTCTCAACCCTACGGTGAAGGAGGTTATCCAATAATGAACAATATAATCGATCAGAAAAGAAATACACATGACTACAAGAGACATACAAACATCTACTTAGCATTAGCATTACTTTAGCCTGGATGCATAACATCCTTTTTTTTATATATAAGTAAGCCAATCTTATTAGAGAAAAAGAAAGATGACAGTACAAGAGACTATACTGACAACAGCTAAAGCATACACACTAAAAAACTAATAAAATACGGAAAATCCACAAAAGGACCGCCAAAAACTGAATTAGCCCACAGAAAAAGGGAATCCAACACAAAACCCCCCAGACAAGCCAAAGACACAGCCCTGTCTTCAAAACATCTCTCATTTCTCTCCCTCCATAAACACCACCAGATGCAAGCTGGAATCATCTTCCAAATGACCGACGCAATTGGATCTTCAAACTTCCTTATCCAACAATGCAAAACAGCCACCACCTTCCTAGGCATAACTCAATCATAGTTAAGGATGCTCAGCACATGCCCCCACAATCCTCTAGCCATCGAGTAATGAATAAGGATATGATCAACCGTTTTGCAGTCGCTCTTACATAAGTAGCACCACTCAGTCCCACAAACACCCCTCCTTCTTAAGTTGTCAATGGTTAAAATTTTCCCATGAGTGGCCTCCCAAACAAAGAAAGCTACTCTAGGGGGAGCCCAAGTCCTCCAACATAGTCACCAACGGAAATCAGCATTGGAACCCTCCAAAAGCAAAGCATACATCGATTTCACCGAGAAAACGCTGCTCTTAGAACCCTTCCACATCATTTTATCCTCACTCCCTCTCCTCCTACTCCACGAATACTGTAAAGAATAAAACTCTGAAAAAACATCTATCTCCCAATCGTTAATCAACCTATCAAAATGAACATCTCACAGAACCACTCCGGAACCCATCTCCATGCAATCAGCCACCCAAGCATTCTTCCTTCGAGCAATAGAAAATAATTGAGGAAACTCTTCACTCAACAGTTTATCCCCACACACTTGTCATGCCAGAACCGAATTCAAGACCGCTCCCAACCACAAACCTTATGTGCTCTCTAAAAAAGTTCCCTACTCTGCAATGTTTTTCCACAAACTCACCCCATAAAAGCCCTAAACCACCAAAGTGCTCCAACCACCCACCTCACACAAATACTTCTCCGAAATGACTGTCTTCCACAAGCCGTCTCCATCAGAATTGAATCGCCAAAGTCATTTTCACAGAAAAGCTCTATTGAACAAGAGCAACCTTCAAAGCCCCAACCCACCAGCACTAACAGGGGAACAAATTGTAGCCCACCTAACAAGGTGAAACCTATGCTCAACGCCATCACTTCCCCACAAAAAAAATCCCTTTGAAGCTTCGCCAACCTATTAGCCACTGACATAGGAATAGGAAAAAGAGACATAAAATATGTAGGAAGGCTAGATAGAGTGGATCTAATCAGCGTTAACCTTCCTCCTTTTGAAAGATAAATGCGAAACCCGCCAACCGTCTTTCAAATCTTTCAACAATGTCATCCCAAATGCTCACACATTTATATAATGTTTGGTAGTAAAAATTTAGAAAAATATTGTTAAAATTTTATGTTGGTGTTAAAAAAGAGGTGTATTGGAATTGATGAATGAGAGAGGAAGTAAAGGTAAAATTTTGAAGTGTTTGATAAAGTAAAATTTATTAAAATTTTGTTAAAATTTTAACATGGCAAACGCCATGTTATACTTAGCACCAAGAGGAATCCCAAGGTAGGTCATCAAGATGGACAACACCCTACAACCCAAAATATCTGCCAACCCCTGAACATCATCCACTCTGCCAATGAGAATAACCTTAGACTTCCCAAGGTTAATCCTAAGACCATACACCGCCTCGAAGCACAAAAGCAAGCATCTCAGGTTCCGCACTTGATACTCCACATCCTCACAAAAAATCAATGTATCATCAGCAAAGAGTAAATGCGAAATACACACCCTATTACTACCACCTCTCCCAACCTCAAAACCCTTAATAGCACCTCTACCAACCGCCTCATTCATCATTCTGCTATAGGCTTCCATGACAATCACAAATAGAACGGGTGAAAGAGGATCGCCCTGACGCAAACCTCGAGAACTTAACCGTAGAGATGCAAAACTCAATCCAACGACACCACTTCTCTCGAAACCCACATCTCTTCAAGAGATACAACAAGAATTTCCAATTCACATGGTCATAAGCCTAGTGAATATCAAGTTTGCACATGACTCTCGGAACATTCGACCTCAATCTCGAATCGATGCACTCATTAGCAATCAAGACTGAATCCAGAATCCGTCTTCCCCTCACAAAAGCATTCTGAGGAGGCGAAATGATTTTCTCAAGAACCCACTTCAACCTATTTGTCAACACTTTGGCAAGAATCTTGTACACCCCTCCAACCAAATTTATTGGACGAAAGTCTTTCAATTCCACTACACCTACTTTCTTAGGAATAAGAACAATGACTGTAGCATTCATGCATTTAACAAATTTACCCTTCTGGGCAAATTCATTAAACATAGTCATAACATCTCCCTTGAAAACCTCCCAACAAAACTGGAAGAAAGCTAAAGAGAATCCATCTGGGCCCGGAGCCTTGTCACTATTAAGGCTACAGACCACCCCAATGACCTCATCCTCCTCAAAGGATCTCTCGATCCAACTCGCCTCCTCCTCAGAAAAATAACCCAATGACTGAGTCTTGTGTGGGTAATTTTTCTGTTTCGCTGAGCTTTCGCAATGTGGAGGACGGTATTCGGTGGATTTTTTCGGGAGTTTATGGCCCTAATGATGCTTGCAGTAGGAAGATCTTATGGGATGAGTTGGCGGGGGTGCACACTTGGTGGAGTTTACCTTGGTGTATTGGGGGGGACTTTAATGTGATTCGTTTTCCTAGTGAGCGTTCGGGCGGCGGGGGTGCCAGGAGTGCCATGTTGGATTTTTCAGAGTTTATGTGTGATCTTGGGTTGGTGGACCTCGAGTTGGTTGGGGGAGTGTACACTTGGTCTAGTGGTCGTTCTGCTTCTTCTTGGTCCAGGATTGACCGTTTCCTTGCTTGCCCAGCGTGGGATTCTTTGTACCCGGAGCTTATTCAGCGAAGGCTGCCTCGACTGTTATCTGATCACTTCCCTATTTTGTTGGAGGGTGGCATGTTCGGGGGGCGTAAGAAGCCGTTCCGCTTTGAAAATATGTGGCTTAGGGTGGATGGATTTGTGGAATTGGTAAAGGAGTGGTGGCTCGGATTTGACTTTGGGGGTTCTCCAAGCTTTGTGCTTCAAGCTAAACTCAAGGCGCTGAAATACAAATTTATGGAGTGGAATCGGGATGTCTTTGGTCATTTGAGTCTCTGGATGCCTTGGATGAGGGGGGTCATCTTGTCGAGGAGGGGCAGGTTAGGAGGGTGGAAGTCACTCGGGAGTTGGAAAATTTGATTTTATTAGAGGAGGTTAGCTGGAGGCAGAAGTCCAGGGCTTTATGGTTGAAGGAGGGTGCTCGGTGTACTAATCTTTCACCGTATTGCCAATTCTAATAGGAGAGCGAATTGTATTTCTCGCTTGGAGGTGGAGGGAGAAGTGGTGAACGATCCTGAAAGGATTGCTGCGGAGATAGTGGATTATTACTCCTCTCTATACGAGGAGCCTTTCCAGTGGCGTCCTTCGGTGGATGGTCTTGTGTTTGATTCTATTACAGGAGAGGATGCTGAACGGATCGAAAGACCCTTTGATGTGGAGGAAGTGTCTGAGGTGGTGCATAGTCTTACTGGGGACAAGGCATCAGGCCCAGATGGCTTCTCCCTTGCTTTCTATCATGCCTGTTGGGACTTTGTTAAAGAGGATGTCATGCTGATGTTTAATGAGTTTGCGAGAGATGGGAAGTTTGTTCGGAGCTTGAACTCTTCCTTCATTGTCCTCATCCCCAAGAAGCCGGGCGCTGTGGAGCTTAAAGATTTCCGCCCCATTAGTCTTGTGGGGAGTGTTTATAAGATACTTGCCAAGGTTTTGGCTAATAGATTGAAGTTTGTGGTCGATAAAATTATTTCCCCATCTCAGAATGCCTTTGTTCGTGGGAGGCAGATTTTGGACTCTGTGCTCATTGCTAATGAGTGCATCGATTCTAGATTGAGGTCGGGGGTGCCGAGGATGCTTTGTAAGTTGGATGTTCAGAAGGCCTATGATCATGTGAATTGGAAGTTTCTCTATACCTTCTTCGACGATGCGGCTTCGGTGTCAAATGGTGTAGTTGGATCTCTTTTTGTATCTCGACGGTGAAGTTCTCTGTTATGGTCAATGGCTGCCCCCAGGGTTTTTTCAGTAGCTCGCGTGGGTTAAGGCAAGGGGACCCTCTTTCTCCACTTCTGTTTGTGATTGTTATGGAAGCCTTCAGCCGCATGATGGGGAAAGCCGTGGAGCACGGCCGTTTAGAGGGTTTTGTGGTCGGCGATGGTAGTGTGAGCATTTCTCACTTGTTTTTTGCTGATGACACCTTGGTGATGTGTGGGGCAGAGGCGAGTCACTTCCAGAGTCTCCGCTGTCTCCTCTTGTGCTTCGAAGCGGTGTCGGGGTTGAGCATAAACTTGTCTAAGTCCGAGGTTATTCCGATAGGTGGGGATGCTTCTGTGCAGGAGTTGGCAAGGATGTTGGAGTGCCGAGTATCCTCATTGCCGATGACTTACCTTGGACTTCCGTTGGGTGCTCGTTTTAAGAGTGTTCATATTTGGGATGGGATCCTTGAGCGAATGGAGCGCCGGTTGGCGGGATGGCAGCGTATGTATCTGTCCAAGGGGGGTAGGCTTACCCTCATTAAGTCTACCCTCTCTTGTCTCCCCACCTATTTCCTCTCTTTGTTTCCTATCCCAGTGGCGGTCGCTAACCGGTTGGAGAAGCTTCAGAGGGACTTTCTTTGGGGTAGTATTGGGGGTGCGTCTAAATATCATCTTGTGAAGTGGGAGGTGGTGTGCTCTCCATTCTCCCAGGGGGGTTTGGGGCTCCGTAGTCTCAAGTTGTTCAATAAGGCTCTTTTGTGCAAATGGTTGTGGCGCTTTGCACACGAGCGAGATAGACTTTGGAGGGTCGTCATTGCTGCAAAATATGGGTGCTCTGCGGGCCAATGGAGTACTTCGCCACCCCGAGGGTCCTATGGTGTGAGCTTGTGGCGTTTCATTACCAAGGGATGGGTTGATTTTCATCCGAATCTCAGGTTCTTTGTGGGCAGTGGCTTGAGGATTAGCTTTTGGCATGAATGGTGGTGTGGTGACCGCCCATTGTCTTCGGCATTCCCGGTTGTGTTTTCGTTGTCCCGGTGCAAAGACGCTATGGTGGCGGAATGTATGGCCGAAAGGGAGGGTATTGTGGTTTGGGATGTCCCCTTTGTGAGAACTGCAAATGATTGGGAGGTTCAGGAGTTCTCTGCATTTTATTCTCTTTTGTACCGGGTGAAGATCCGGCAAGGGGAGGATGATCAGTTGTCTTGGTCTGGCTCAGCGAATGGTGTTTTTTCGGTAAAGTCCATGTATCAGTTTCTTGATAAGAGGAATAACGTGTCTCTTCCTTGGAAAGGGGTGTGGAGGTCGCGATGTCCATTGCGGGTCTCCTTCTTTGTTAGGGAGGCGATGCACGGGAGAATTCTCATGATTGATAATCTTCGGAGGAGAGGGGTCTACATGGCGGAGTGGTGCTTTCTTTGCCGAGGCGATGGAGAGTCGGTTAACCATGCGCTTCTTCATTGTTCCTTGGCGCGTGGGCTTTGGAGTTATGTTCTTCGCATCACAAACTTTCATTGGGTGATGCCGGAGATGGTGCTGCATGTGCTTTGGAGTTGGAATAGAAGGCTTTCTAACCCAGTTGCTAAGGCCATTTGGAGAATGATCCCACCGTGTGTTTGGTGGTGTCTTTGGCGGGAGCGGAACAATAGATGTTTTGAAGATGTTTCTTTGCCCCTTGTGAAGTTGAAAGGGCTTATGTTGTTCTCCTTGTTTTGTTGGGCTAATGCAGTTTTAGGGGGCATTTTTGTCGACTTTGATGATTTCCTTAGCTTTGTTGCGTGTTTGTACTAAGCGCTTTCGGTATAGCACCTTGTACTGGTCTCGCTTTTTCTAATAAAATTGTCTTACTTATCAAAAAAAAAATTCAAACCATCCAATGCCGGCCTCCAAGAAAAAGGCTCCTCATACAAAGAGCAATAGAAATCAACAATACTATCTGAGATCAACAACAGGTCCTCCACAGTTTACCCCCCACTTCCAAACTAGAAATTGAATTAACCCTTTTATTCGAATTGGCCATACGGTGGAAAAAATTAGTGCATTTATCCCCTTATTTTAGCCACAGGGACCTCGATTTTTGTATCCAACTCAATCAAATGATCCAAATCTCCCAAGACCTCTAACTTCCTTGCTTTCCACCTCTCATCAAGGATATTCCTCTCATCCAAAGAATCAAGAGATGCCAATTCGCTTAACAAGGAAGACTTTCGGATACTGATATCCCCAAAGCTTTCTTGGTTCCACACTTTCAAGTTATTCTTCAAAGCCTTCAACTTAGAGTCAAGCACAAAACTCGGAGATCCCTGGAACTCAAAAGACTCCCACCACTCCTTAACCTTATTCAAAAATCCGTCCTCCTTCAACCACATATTCACAAAACGAAAGGGCATCTTCCCTCTAACCCTACCATCCACCAAAAGCATGGGAAAATGATCCGAATACAACCGAGACAACCTTTTCTGAGACGCCTCCGGGCACAGTGACTCCCAACTAGGGCAAAACGGAAAGCGATCAATCCTGAACCAAGATTGAATGGCTCTATTGTTGGACCAAGTGAAGGCACCCCCCGATAATGGAATGTCCAATAAACCCATCTCCGAGATAAAATCAGTGAACTGCATAACTAGTCCCACCCCTCCACCCCCCAAACGCTCACTAGGAAAGCGAGGGACATTAAAATCTGCCCCAATGCACCACGGAAAATCCCACATAGATCTCACCCCTACCAACTCATCCTACAACAAACTCCTGCTGCTATCAACACCAGGACCATAGACTCTAGAAAACATTCACTCCACCCCATCACCAAGATTCCTAGATCGCTGAGACAGTGAAAGAACCGATGCAAGAATCCAGCAACTTAATCACCCTAGAATCCCACAACAACAAAATACCCCCTGAGGCACCATCCACCTCCAAACTACACCATTTCACGAAAGGTCCACCCCACAAACGTCTAATCACATCTTCAGTCATAACAGCTACCTTGGTCTCCTGAAGACAAACCAAGTCCGGTTTCCACCCCCGCAACAAATTCCCTACTCCTCTACACTTCGCTCTATCATTGAGCCCCCTCTAATTCCAACTAATTATTTTTGGCACCATCTAATTACCATCAAAGCTCCCCCTTCACTCTTTCCCCTCCTCGAAGAATCGGACTTCCTGTCATAATTAATAGAAGACACCAAATCCTTCATCTCTCTTACTAATTTTCCTACCTTCCTTCTAGGAGTCTTAAAACTACTCTGCCCCCTTTCACATTCCAACGCAACAAAGAGACTCATCAACTCTTCTTCATAACCTTCACAAGACATGTCCACCTTAAGTTTGAAAGACGACACCATATCTAACACCCACCCGAAGCCCCACCACTCCTCTGGCCCTCAAACTCCCCTCTAACAGGGCTACAAACAGCCAACGGATTCACACACAGAACAGATTCTTCAACCTCCACCAAAGACATCTCCCCTCCTACCTCACCCGCACCATCAAACACTCCCCTTACACCCCCATCATTAACACACTCCATCTGATCCACCCCTACAACCTCACCCATCTCTTCTAGGCCAACCCGAGCCACCCCAACCCCATTTCCCTATCCTGCCCCACTACTGGAACCTCAAACACCCACCCATCCAAACCCACACACTTACCCTCTTCAGAAGCACTAAGGAAGGGCCAGCGGCCACATTTGAGCCCATAGCATTAAATTCCAGAGAAAAAGACACCCCATGGGAAGAAACGACCTTATCGGTAGGCATGTGATCGGTGGTCGGCGACAGCTCCGACGTCGGAAAGGCCACCGGGCATTCGCCCCTTGCCCCAGAAGGTGACGACGAGGGTCCTGTCTCCAACGCGAGCTGGACAGCAACCCCTGCCTCAACTCCAGCCTTGACGTCGACAATCCCACGTTTGCCGCGAAGGAGCCCCAACGCAGACCCAGACAAATCCGACCCAACCCCCTCACTTTGAGCCCTCGATTGGAAAATGACTTTCGGCTGGCCCAAAGTCTCCAGCCCAGCCGAAGAGTTCGGGCCTGAGACTTCCAACGGGTTCAAAACCAAGTCCATTGATTCTGTAAGAACTGGGCCCATCCCATCTTCTTTCACCAGATCCTGCGTGGGGGGTTTCTCCTTCCTTTCCCAAGTAGACTTAACTACAGGGTCTGAAGACACAATACCCGGCCCATCATACAACCCCAAAAGCTCTAATAAAGCATCAAATTTCCTTTCTTATCCCCAACAATTTGTTTCTCCAAAAGGTCACGTCAACCACTTTTCCTTCAGCCGACTTTGCATTAATTGCCAGCTCCTTGGAAAAGAAGCGTCGCCCACCAAAATCGCATGGGAAGAAGCATGCATCATTGCCTTCTTCTCCACGCCACCTCCAGCCTCCTCAGCTCCCTTCACGACTAAGCCCCCACCTCCAGAACTCTCCCCCGTCGACCCTCTCTTTGCAACCTCTGCGAAAGAGACCTCCTTTCGAACTCTAGAGTCAAATGAGCCTCTTTTTCCACTTTTAAGCTGACCAAAGTGAGACACCATCTCAAGAAACACAGGAATCATCACCACCCCTTTTTCTGCGTCCCCCCCCCAAACTCTGTTATGGCAACATATCTCCTAGCCTTGTTGCTGCATCTCTGCTCCAAAAAAGCCCCAGAAGCTTCGTTATATTTTACAACAAACTCCTTATTTACATCCACTTGCAATCTACTGGTCAAGTTCACCATCCAAACAGCTCCAAACTTCCCAAGGAAGATAGAACTCGGAGCCTTCCGACTCCATTCTGACAGTTTCACAACACCATTGCCTAAAACTGTAACCTGAAACTCCTTTGCTTCAACACAGAATCTACGAGAGAAAGACATCGGACCACCAAACTAAGCTAATGGCAACACTATGCTGGAAAAAACTAGACTAACGATAAGTTACACAGCCCAAACATCCCACAGGGGAGAGAGGGGAGGGGAGAGGAGAGAGCAGAGAGAGAGAAAAAAAAAAGAGAAGTCTGCCCTGGACGCATAACATTCAAAAGAATGACAGGGTGTAGGGAGTCATACCAAAGTTTCCCTTCACCGTCAACCAGGTAATGCAAAATCCTTTCAATACTGAAATAGCACTCTTGTACTGCATATGCCATGTATTCATCCCTACATACTCTGCTCCAAAGATCTGCCTGTGTGTCTTTGCAGTCCAGGGCCAAATCTATTGCCAACAAGATCTGGAAAAAAAAACGTATTCAGCACAAGCTTCTATTACAGTACACCACAAGAATCTATTAAACAAATTTCCAGGTAACATCAACCTTGCTGCTGAGAAGAAACAAAGGCCACTGAACTAATCGTAGACTTCCTGTGTTGCTAGGAATAGAGAGTAAGTCCCTCTCCCTGGAATTATCAACAAAGTGAAGTTGCATATGAGCATGAATCACGGCACAAAAATAAAATAGAACAAAATGAAAGATTGCATTCACACTTTTCTTTCTTTTAGCAAAAGGATTTTCCCTGTGATTTACCTATTGCTGATATAATCCTCCTCACGCAAGCTTTTGATTATCTCATTCCAAAATGGAGAAAAAGTAGCTGCATATGTCTTGTTCATATCCTGAGAACCCTGAAAAAGAAATAATAATAATACCCACACACAGTCAAAACGAAAAGCATAAAACATGTCAGATTTATTTGAAACAAAGAATGTTCTCTATTGAAGACAAAGCTTCGGCTTATATGAAGAATAGAATGAAAGAGCATTTTGGAATAACATTTGCAAAAACTCACACAACCAGAGTTAGAGATTGATGCAAATCGTTCCTTATCAACACTTTAGAAGCCATCAGCTAATTTCGCTGGTAGTATAAAAAGGAGAATGTTCCAAGTTTATTGCATACTTTGAACCATATTGAATGCAAGCATATCCAACATGAAGTAGGTATTTTGAGTCTCACATAAACCATTAGCTAGTCCAAAAGAAAGTCTTCCATGTTCTATCTTTTGGCTAAAAGTTCCCTAGACATTGCTTTTTGACCACCAGACTTTCCTAATAAAGCTTAAATGTCATCCTATCTTACACTGAAGCAATTTCCTTAGCGTATGTTAGTAAGATAGCATGGTATTGATAGGGAAAAGCATCAAAGAAATCACTCACCTGAGACGATTGTCTATCAAAGGGCATCCTGTAAAGCACATTGAGTGCATATTATTTTAAATAAAATTGTAAAGAATACAGTAGATAAAACACTAGATATGAAGTTCTAACAAGTTATGTATGAAATATACACATAGTAACACATCATATATATCAACCTCTGCAGCACAAAATCGGTAGATAAGAAACCACCATCAAAACAGCATAAAACACCACCATTCATCCCTTTTTCTTTTCTTTTCTTTCCTGGGTAAGTATACATCCATCCTTTTTCATGCAAATGAAATGAAACTTTATTGCACTAAGAAAATTTTCCACACATATCAAAGAATTCATCGACAAAGGACAACTTCAGCCAACCCTAAACCCCATATATTTACACGTCACCTATTTGTTCTCATAATTCACTCATATGGACCATGTTCTTACGACTGTCTATAATTTTCTTTGATTTCTTTTTTAGGGGGTGAGAGAGAAGGAGGGGGGGGGCAGACTTCTTAAACTTAACACTTTGATTTGGTACGAAAAAAATATAGTAATGTGAACCTTGTAGGTTCACATATATTATGCAGTCCATTTTTATCTCCACAAATAAAATCAAGCTTCATGCTGAAGATCGCAAAATGTACTTTTTTTTTTTATAAGTAAGCCAATTTATTGCACACGAAGTAAAACAAGGAACAACGGAGTCACCAGTACAAGAGAATGTACTGAGGAACTCAAACACAGAAAAAAAAAAAAAACACCCGCCCACACGAGTCACCAGCCCAACAAGAAACACCCGCCCACACGAGTCACCCCCAACAAGAAACACCCGCCCACACGAGACACCCCCAACAAGTATCAGCTCTAAGTCTTCCGAACGGTCGAGGGAGTCCCATCATAGTTAACTGAAGACTTCAATCCCTGCAACTCTCTGACCATCTTCCCCTTTGATTTTCGAGACTTTTTCGAACAAGGCTGCACCCGATCCCGTTCCAACGCTGCAAAGAGATCTCTCAGTTTGTCCTCTTGACCACCACACGACAGCTCAACCATATTACCCACAGAGGATACCATATCCAAAACCCATGCCGGAGATGCATCCTCCAAAACGTTACTATGGACAGAAACAACACGAGAAGGGACCGCTAGCACAGGCCCAGAGATAGGCCCAGCCATTAGATACTCCCCCTCCTCCTGCCCACCTAAAAGGGGCCCAGAGAAAGGCCCAGCAAACCCATCGAGCCCCTCCTGCCCAGCCCCTCCTTCAATCACCACCAGATCCCCCGATGAGCCAGCTAAAGTCTTCGGGTCACCAATTTGCAGCCCATCCGAGATTGGCCCAACCAAACCATCGAGCCCATCAAGCCCAGCCCCTCCATCGTACACAACCAACGCCCCCGACGAGATCAGACCCTCGGACGAGCCTTCGGGATTTTCCGGCATAAGCTCCGGCACCAGAGAGACCTCCGGGCAGTCGCCAACGACAACAGACTGCGCCGACGAGAGGGTAACCTCCGCCGACGAGTGGCCTTCCCTGCCTCCGAGCTCGGTGTCCCCCGCTAATCCATCAGCAATAACGCTAGAAGCTGCCGGAGGGGGTACCGGCGCCGGCACGACAAGGAGACCCTCACCCCCGGTCGCAGACATTGCCGGCGAGTCATCTGCCGCCGACAACTGGTGGTGGTGAACGGTCGTGCCATCGAGGCTACCACCAGGAGAGGGCGGCAGGACCGAGACATCAACAACAATAGGCTCCTGTTGGGCCGGGTCTCCATCCAGCCCAGCACGCCCAGCAGTCGGCCCAGTCGACAGCTCCCCACAGCCCGAGCCAACATAGTCCTTCTCAATGCTACCCATGCCAACATTGCAGTCCACACCCACTTCGGGCTTCAAAGGAACCACCTCAACTCCTTCGGGCTTCAAATAACTGACGCCACCCACAGGCCCACCTCCAACTCCAGGCCCAACACACTCATCACAGCCTACCCAGCCAACCCAGCCTTCCACCAGCCCCTCCGAGCCCTCACCCAGGACAGACCCGATGAGCCTCTGCAACTCCTCGAGCAAACCGTTGAGTTTTAAACGAAAGTGCTTGGGGCAGCAAACCTCTGACTTGGCAGGAGTAGCCCCCATGGCAGGCATAGCTGCCCCCTCGACTGCAGTGTTTTTCCCTACCAACACCATCGACTTCCTTTTACCACCAGCACCCGGAACAACACTTTGAGCAGGACCACCCTTTCTCAACCCCATCTGAACAACTTCCGCAAAGGACCGCACCTCTCCTTCTCCCGCTGCACCGCCAGCTCCAACATGACTCCATACCGGCCCAAATTGATCGACCACCCCCTGGAAACACGCTGCCATAGCTAACCAACCAGCTCCCTCTCGACCTTCAGGGACCATGACCACCCCTTTCCGGCGTCCTTCTCCAAACTCCATCACGGCAACAAATCTACCCGACGTGTTAGCTCGTCGTTGAGCCAGGAAAGCCCTGGAGCCTTCATTGAATCTCAACACGACAGCCTGATCAGCAGCAACTCCCAAAAGCTGGCTGGCTAAAGAAACTAACCAGGCAGCCCCTAATCTCCCAAGCGAAATGGCACTATGAGACTTTCGACTCCACTCCGACCATCTAACAACTCCCCTATCAACCACAGACACCTGAAAGGTTTTGGCTTCTACTCGAAAACACCTATCTAAACCCATCTAAAAACTAGCAGTAACACTACCAGCAATCAAGATCCATGACAACAACAAGAGAAAACACAAGAAAAAACGAAAGAGGGTTCTAGAGAGAAGGGAGAGCTTCTCTCACTAAACATTCAATGTCAGGGGTATTGTTGCTTTTACTTTCTCAAAGCTGCTGAGAGAAGGTTCTTCCAAACAGCCATGAGGAAGCTACCTGATCTTTTACCAAGGAAAAGCACAAATCAATATAGAGTGTTTGGTAGAAGAAATGTTCTTCTAAGGTTTATAAGTAGGCATTATCGTGATCTTTTATCGCAAAATGTACTACGATGCAAGAATACTGTGTTGCCAATGATTAGACACTAAAGCCATCAGAACAGAGTGTTAAAAGAATGAATGGAAAATGGATGTTAGGAAAAACAAAACAAAAAAAGCACCACCATAGTCTACCCTTCAATTATGCACCAAGCATCCCCCTAATCAGACAAAGCATTCGGCGCAATTCATTCAATTGCGTTCAGCCTTGCAAAGAATGCTGGTGCGATAAACAGCCAAATTCTTCGATTTTTTTATTTTTTTGTTTTTTTGCTAAAAGGGAAAATCTTAGGAGCAGAGGAGGACGGAGCTCAAAAGCATAAGCCCTAAGCTCATTCTGGCTTACACACAAATGTGACCATTCTAAAACATTCTCTTCTTTTTTCTGAATTCTCAAACATTCTCTTCACTTACAGAAGAAAACTACCCGAGAATACCAACTGTCTTTTTCTTTTCGCTCGAGGATCCAATCGCTTTGGCCTTATGGAAGATGATCCCAGCTTGTATTTGTTGGAGTTTGTGGAGGGAAAGGAATGATAGATGTTTTGAGGACAGGGCGTTGTCTTTGGATAGTTTGAGGGGCTCTATGTTGCTTTCTCTTTTTCTCTGGGCATTTTCGGTATTAGGGAGCCCCTTTACGGGTTTCCCGGATTTTCTGAATTTTTTAGCTTGTATACTCTAGGTTTCAGTATAGTCTCATGTACTGTATATTCTTTCTAATTCAATAAAGTTTACTTATAAAAAAAAATGTCTTTTTCTTTTCTCTGTATGCAAAATTCATCAAAAAGATGCAAAGAGGAAGCCATCAAAACAAACAATACATCTATAACAATGGGAGAAGGGATGAAATTTAAGCCGGTAAAGATTCATTAAGATACAAAAAGGATCAAGCCAGTGAGGATATGAACCTGACTGTAACATCTACCTCCTTAGTTAAGGTGATTGAAAAATCCCAATCATATTGAAGCTGTGTGTCTAACTCATGTTGTACAGATTTATTTATCCTCAAGTAAACTGGATTGTCATCCATGCCAGAAAAGACTCAAAACAAGTAAGGAAATTGCAGTCATACAACTAAACAAAAACATGCCAAAATTATACGCAACAAGCTAACCGCATCCTATCAAGTATCTATCTTGTCTTTGGTCACAAGATGCATATTAGAGAGATGAAACTGAGGGGTGCAATGAATCAGCACTGATGGTTGATTAAGCTAAAAGAGACAAAGACTTTTATTAAAATTCTCGAAAATCTGTATGATAGAGAGTTAAAAGGTAGATCTATCTAAATGTGAGTTTGAAATCCATCTTCTTGACACCTTCTTATCTCTGATACTGATCTTCCAGCAATTACCAGCATATTTGACAAAATTCAAATACTTCCAAGCCTTACATCCTTGTCATTTATAGGAAGTTCTAAAACAATTACTAATAAAAACCCACCTTCTGGTTTGTGGCGAGACAAGCTTCCTAACAAAGGCTTCAGGGAAGCTCTCAAAACGCTTGTGTACCATCTCAATTGAACGGATCTGACAAAAATCAACAATAAACTTGACATTGTAACACTTCTGAAGAAAGGAGAATAAACACAAAAAAACTATTTAGAGCATAATCATAAGGAAAACAGCACCTATCCCCACTGGAAAAAAATTCCCTGTAAAAGATATTAATACCTCGCCTAATCGAGCTCGTGCACCCTTTACACCACCAACAATTGCTGATAAAAGAGTGTACCAGATGAGAATGTCCATGAGATAGATCTAGAAAAGAGGAAAAATTTACAGAAGATGATATAAGGCCAAGTAGATATACTGTCCATGCTGATAAAATTAAAATAACCTGGGCCTAAAGGTTTCAAGTTTAAATAAAATACTAAATAAGAAAGCCCTATAGCTGCCCCGCGTCAGGAAGTAAGCATCTCAGTCAAAGTGCAATACTATTTTTATGAACTGTGACAAGTTACATCCCTGTGCCCTTGTTCTGGCCAACATCTAAAGTCATATAACACAGTTCGAAGAAAAGGAACTCAAGCTAAAGAAAGAGAATACTCACAGCCACAACGGGAGCCCACAGACTAGCTACAGTCAAGGCATTATTATTGTCTGCCAAATTAAAAAACATTCGTCAGTAGCACATAGCAGTCTTAGTTCAAGTAATAACTATATTTTGTTTTCCCTTCTCTACCACACAAAAAATAAGTTCCCAGGTTCCTCTTTTTCTCATCCTTACATAAGCTCAATGCCTAAAAGAGAATCACATTACTATTGGAATGCATACTGTCCATCTGAAGTCAATAAGAATCCATATGAACTATATTAATAAAAATGAAAGACATCTTACCCAATGCATAACAGCATCGGACAAAGCTTTGATAAATGATTATTGGGGAAACATCATACTACGACCCATATCTATGGGCAAAGATAAAATTGGACCTCATAACTTCTAATTTGTCACTTATCTCCTTGTTGATCATGAACTACAATGCTATGTACAACAGCTGTTTTTCTCTTTTACCATTTCCTCCACGCTTGGAAGTAAGTACTAGGTGATAGCTGAAGGTTAGTTAGGTGGTCAAGAGGAAAAACTGTGGGATCTCTTTGCAGCGTTGGGAACGCGATCGGGTGCAGCCTCGTTCTAAACAGTCTAGAAAATCAGGGGGGAGGATGATCAAGGAGTTAAAGGGCTTGAAGTCTTCGGTTAACTATGAAGGGTCTTCTTCGATCACTAGGAAGCCTGTGGGGCTTTGGGCTGCACTGATAGGGGTCTCATTTGGGTGGCTATAGGGTCGAGGGTTGGCTGTTGGGTTGAGGGTGCTTTTGTTGGCTTGTGAGTTGAGGGTGGGAGGGTGCTTTTGTTCTTGGCGTGCTTTGGGCCTTTGTGTGTGTTAGGGCCTTCAGTATTTTCTCTTGTACTGTTGTTTTCTCTTTAATAATATTGCCTTACTTATCAAAAAAAAAGGAGGAAAGCTACTGCGAGAGCTTAAGGGTTTAGAGTCATCTATTAATTACAATGGGAAGACCGTGACCTCTAAGAGGGGTAAAAGTGAGGGGAGGGCACTGTTGGTGATTAGATGATGCACAAAATTCTTTCTCGGGACGTTAGGAGGCTCAATGATAAGTATAGAGGTGTGGGGAACTTATTAAGGGGATGGAAACCGGACTTCGTTTGTCTTCAAGAAACCAAGGTGGTCGTTATGACTAGGGATGTGATTAGAAGGGTATGAGGGGGTCCTCATGTGAAGTGGTGTAATTTGGAGGCGGATGGTGCCTCGGGGGGGTATTTTGTTATTGTGGGACACAAGGATGATGGAGTTGATGGATTCTTGCATTGGCTCTTTTTCTGTGACCGCGATCTTTAAGAACTTAGTGGATGGGGTAGAATGGATGTTCTCAGGTGTTTATGGTCCCAACGCTGATCGTAGTAGGAGTTTATTATGGGATGAGTTGGCGGGGGTTCGAGCTCTGTGGGATCTTCCTTGGTGCCTTGGGGGGTATTTCAATGTCACTTGTTTCCCTAGTGAAAGGTTGGGGGGCGGAGGGGTAGTTTCAGCTATGGAGGAGTTCTCCGATTTTATATCGGAGTTGGAATTATTGGATATCCCTTTATCGGGGGGTGCCTTTACGTGGTCCAATAATAGAACCATGCAGTCTTAGTCAAGGATTGATCGCTTTTTGTTTCATGCTAGTTGGGAGTTTTTGCTTCCTGAGGCCTCTCAAACAAGGTTGTCGCGTTTGTATTCGGACCATTTTCTCATTCTTCTGGTGGATGGCAGGGTTAGAGGTGGGAAGAGACCCTTTCGTTTTGAAAACATGTGGTTGAAGGAGGATGGTTTTTTGGATAAGATTAAGGGGTGGTGGGAGTCTTTTGAGTTCTTGGGTTCTCCTAGCTTTGTGCTCAACTCAAAACTGAAGGCTTTGAAGAATCACCTGAAGGTATGGAACCAAGAAAGTTTTGGGGATCTCAGTATCCGAAAGTCTTCCTTGTTAAGTGAGTTGGCTTCTCTTGATTCTTTGGATGAGGGGGAGCTCCTTGATGAAAGGGGGAAAGCTAGAAAGTTGGAGGTGGTCGAAGAAATGGATCATCTGATTGAGTTAAGGGAGAGGTGGTGTCGTTGGATTGCATTTTGTATTTCTACGGTTAAGTTCTCACTAATGATTAATGGCTCTCCTCATGGCTTCTTTGGGAGTTCTCGTGGCTTGCGTCAAGGGGATCCTCTCTCGCCCTTTTTATTCGTTATTGTTATGGAAGCTTTCGGTAGGATGATGAATGAGGTGGTTGGGAAGGGTGTTATTAAGGGGTTTGAGGTCGGGAGAGGTGGTCGTAATGGGGTGTGTATTTCACATTTACTTTTTGTTGATGATACGCTGATATCCTGTGGGGAAGAGAAGATGCAAATGAGGAATCTGAGATGCTTGCTGTTGGGTTTTGAGGCGGTGTTCGGCCTTAGGATTAACCTCGGCAATTCCGAGGTGATTCCTATTGGCAGAGTGAATGATGTTCAAGGGATGGCGGATATTTTGGATTGTAGGGTGTCGTCCATCTCGATGAACTATCTTGGCCTTCCTCTAGGGGCTAAGTTTAAGTGTGTGAGCATTTGGGATGACATTGTTGAACAATTTGAAAGAAGGTTGGCAGGCTGGAAGCGCATTTATCTATACAAAGGGGGAAGTTTAACGTTGATTAGATCCACTCTTGCTAGCCTTCCTACTTATTTTTTGTCGCTCTTTCTTATCCCATTATTAGTGGCTCAAAGGTTGGATAAGCTTCAAAGGGATTTTTTGTGGGGAAATGATGGTGATGAGCGGAGATTCCACCTTGTTAAATGGGCTAGAGTTTGCTCCCCTGTTAGTGTTGGAGGATTGGGGCTCAAAAGACTTCCATTGTTCAATAGAACTCTCCTTGGAAAATGGCTTTGGCGATTCAGTTATGAGAGAGAGAGCTTGTGGAAGAGTGTTATTACGGCGAAATATGGGTGTGAAGAGGGTGGTTGGCACTTTGTCGGCTCAGGGTTCCTATGGGGTGAGTTTATGGAAATTTATTAGTAAAGGGTGGACTTTTTTTCGAGAACATATTAGGTTTGCGGTAGGGAGAGGTTCCAGAATTCGGTTTTGGCATGACAAGTGGTGTGGTGAAAGACCGTTAAGTGTGGATTTCTCATTTATTTTCTCTTGCTAGGATTGCATGGAAATGGGAACTGGAGAGGTAGTATGGGATATTCACTTTGAGAGATTGTTTAATGATTGGGAGATGGAGGTGTTTTCGGAGTTTTGTTCTTTACTCTATTCGTGGAGTACGAGGCGGGGGGGGAGTATAAAATGTTGTGGATGGGTTCTAAGACTGGTGTTTTCTCAGTGAAAACAATGTATGCTTTGTTGATGGAGGGCTCCAATGAGGAATTTCCTTGGCGTCAATGTTGGAGGAGCATGGTTCCCCTTAGAGTCGCTTTCTTTGTTTGGGAAGTCATTCAAGGGGAAAATTTTACCATTGATAACTTAAGGAGGAGGGGAGTTTGCGTGATTGAGTGGTGCTATTTGTGTAAGTGCGATGGAGAAACGGTTGATCTTCTTCTTCTTCATTGCTCGATGGCTAGAGGATTGTGGGGGCGTGCTGAGCATTCTTAACTATGATTGGGTTATGCCTCGAAAGGTAGTGGATGTTATGCTTTGTTGGAAGACCCTATAGCGTTGACCATTTGGAAGATGATCCCTGCTTGCATTTGATGGAGTTTGTGGAGGGAACGGAACGACAGATGTTTTGAAGAAAGGGTTGGGTCTTTGTCTAGTTTAGGGGGTTCTATGTTGCATGCTCTTTTCTGTGGGCTAATTCGGTTTTGGGTTATCCTTTTGTGGGTTTTCTGGATTTTCTTAGTTTCTTAGCTTGTATGCTTTAGTTTTTGTCAGTATAGTCTCTTATACTGTCACTTCTCCTTTTCTTTAATAAGATTGGCTTACTTATATAAATAAAAAACTTCTAATTTGTCTAATTTACACGCCATAAGTTTTAAAAGATATCAATCCTCACCCTCCATTCGATTTGGCCATTAAACCATACAAACAATTACCGAAATACCCCTCGTAAGACAATTACTAAAAACATTGAAAAAAAAATGATATATAAATAAAAAGTAATATTGTTTAAATAAAAACATAGAAATTTTATTTCATTTATATATTTATATTTATATTTTATTCATTTAAAACAAATTCTAATTTTTTTGGAGGGGTACTTCAGTCAATCCACATCATTTTCCGTCTAATTTAAAGGCCAAATCGAATGGTGGGTGAGGATTGATTATTTTTAAAACTTAAGGGGCGTAATCAAAGAAATTAAAAGTTATAGGATACAATTTGATTTTTGCCTTTATAGATATGGAGCATACTATGATGTTTTCCCATGACTACTCATTTTTTTTGTTTCCAAAGAATACTACTAGAGATGCAAGCATATTGTTCAGCCCGTGGCGCAACACCTAATAATTAGACCTACACATAATCTCACTTTCAGGTGCATGACTAAACCTTCAAAACATTCCTCGTCAAATTTAACATTACACAGGCCAAATCCCACTGTTGAACAACGCATGGACCCAAATGTTTTAGATAAGAGTAATTATAAAAACAGGAGGAGTAAAATAAAAGAGCAGATCATAAAAGTAAAGACCAATGATGAACTTACTCTTTGAGATTAAATCATGCCATGAGTATTCAAAACTCGGAAGGTTCACAATAATTCTGGTGGGTTTCACAAGAGGTTTGATCTGAAAAAGGAGTACAGAATAACTTAAGCAGATGTATGCAATGGCATTTATTCCTACATATCCTAGTAAAGTGAGATAGGCAATACGCATGAAAGAAAACACTAGGAAGCAATGCTTGCCTGGAGAAAGTAAGCAAATGTGAATTTGCATAAGAAGATCACCAACCAATAGAGCACATACCTGCAATTTGGGGGGTCGAAAAAGAAATTTATTTAACTATTTGAATACTTCATTTCATTTCCTATCAGAATATGCATAAAAATCCAATTACTAGGATTATATTAACAAAAAACAAGTAGGTGTTGAAAAAAATGATTATCTTTTGTGAGAACCAGGAGTATCACTTAATAGAATGAAATCCTTTTAATGATAAAGAAAATAAAGCAATTATTGATTGGATCAGAAATCCAAATTTGAATTTGATATGGATAAAAGATCTTCCTATGTTATACTACTTAATTCTTGACGATGAATCAATTTGATAGCCCAGATATTGTTATTCATGATATTGCTCCGATTCAATATCATCGAGATGTAATTCATTCCATTGAATATTGAATTTACAGGCGAAAGGTTTCATCCACTGTGGTAAATCAATAACGAAAGTACTTCATTCAATAAGCTGAATCACACTGACAACAATGGTAAGCATCTAAAAACTCATTAGGGCCTATATAAAACATTATAGAAGAATTCCAGTTATTTCCAAAATACGTTTAGTAGAGCATGCTGGATTTAGGGATGGCATGCAGGACTTGAACTTCACCAAGCTCCATCTCATCCAGTACACCTACCTTACTAGGAAAGAAAAACAGGCAAGGCAAAGAGGATAACATCATCTAGACAGAGAACATACGACAGGGTTTAGGACACAAATTTCGAAACTCCTTAAGTACAAAAGCAAACCTGCAATAATCACTCATCCTCTCAAAAAGACCACGTCCAACAAAGTATCTCTCCTGGAAAAAGCAGATTAAGAAGCATATCATTTTGTCGGTTTTGATATCATCATACCCTCCAGACACTAAATGGTCATCACTTCAATGAAAGACTAATTGAACAATGCTTGCCTGATAAATCCACTTGAAAAATTGAAAGAATGGCTGATCAGACATTTCAGACAGTGCATGACACGCTGGAACTTTCAGTAAAAGAGCAAAGACTAGGCGTAAAGCCACATAAACACCCACTACAATAATGTATATCCGGAAATAGAATGAATTGTTGTCAGTTCTTTCCTGCAGAACCTTCCTGAAATTTTGTAGGCATTTATAAACAAAATTAGGAATAATCAGAAGTAAAGACAACTTTGGTAGCTGACCAAATAAAGTATGTGACAAAAAACCATATCGAAACTCACAGGTAAATATATGTTATGAATACAGAGCTCAAGCCACACCAGAAGAACCTAATAAACAGCCTTGAGATAGCCATGCCTCTTGCTGAGGAGTACGCCCCAAACGTAAGCAAGACATCAAGACAACCTATGCAAGCAGCACATGACACAGTTAAAAGAAGAAATAAAATAGGGTAAAGATGGTGAGATTTGGAATTTAGTATTGACTGATCACAAAAGTCAGTGGAAGATGCCAACCACTTACTCTCTATAAAGTTCATGATAGTAAATGAGGGCCCAATGCTGAGTATTATCTTAAAAGTATTCAAATTTATGCGCCCACTGTTGAAGGCTATAATTGCCAAAGCCTGTAACAAATGTCATCATTGGGAGGAGCAAGATAAAGTAAACACAGCAGTAACGCATGGAAGTACAGCAGTACCTGGAACATTAAAGCCAAAAAGATCCAAAGACGATGGAAGCTCCGGTACAAGTGAAAAAACGTCCTATGCTCAACAAAGGTGCTTTTACCAGTCTGCCAGTTCAAGGTTGAAAAACTAAACATTAAGATAAGTTAATTGAAAACAGAAAACAACTAGAGGACATAACCATTTAATCCAAGAACAAGATTATGGAACGGAGGACCTAACTTTCCTCTATTGCAATTTTTCCTGGGCAATTATATTGCCCTTTATTACCAACACCCTCTTCTGGAAGTATGGTGAAGCCAACTTCCACTGTCATCAAATTTTTCATTCCGGTAGGCATATCGGGCAACTAGTATCCATACTTATTACAGTACCTCGGATCACAACTCATTTCCCATTCTAATAAGAAATACTTGAAATATGTTATATTTTTTCTTTGAGTTCAATAATTAGGAATACTGGAATAAATGAAGTTGGTAAAGTTTGGCCCCAAATCATCAGCACAACTAACCCTTTTCCCCTTTTTAGGCTTCAAAAAGAATGGTGAATCCCTCTTCATTGGCCAGCTCAACTCAAAGCAAGTGGATGACCTACATACTCATTACAAATAAAACGGTAAGAAAGGGATACTTTGAAGTCTATGTCAAACAAGAAAAATAGAAATGTGTTAAGAAAACAAACCAAAAATATTCATTAAAGTCATCGTAATTCCTCCATGCTGAATGCGCAGCTTTCCCATTATTGTTTCTCTCAGTTTCCTGTATATCTTACAGGAACAAATCAGAAACATTTGCTACAATTGACGTGAATATTAAATGAAACATATAAATATGTTTTCACCCTCCAACTATGGGGTCATGTCACTTTGCACCCTCCATTACAGATTTCCATTATCTTAGACAGAAATTGATTTTTGGAACATGAAATTACAGTTTTACCCTCAATTATTTTATGTGGGGATAAAATCATCATTTCAAAACCAAACATTTAATTTCCGTCTAAGATAACGGAAAATTTTAATTAAGAGTGCAAACTATCTGAAATTAATAGTTGGTATGTAAAATATGACAAACATTTGGAGTGCAGTGTCAGGACCATCATAGTTGAAGGGTGTCAAATGTATTTAGCCTTAAATGAAATCCAGTATATGATTATCAAAATCTCCTTTTGAATGAAGCAAGCAGGAGAAAGATAAGCCACCGTATTGAATACTCCTCTAAAACAACATCCTCAGCTACATTAACCTCCAGAAAATTTTTCTACTTAGTTTTTTCTAAGTGACCAATCAAATTGTTGTAGCTTTCCAAATGAAGCAAACCTTCCTAACCTAGGCATGACAACCCAACCATTCACCAACTTCCTTAATGTCGGAGGCATCACCCAAATGTACTTCAAAGAAGCCTAAAAGTTATCACTAACATAAGAAGGGCAAAAGAAAAAAGGATAATAGCAAGTCTCCTTTGGATATACAAACATGCTGCCTCTATAAGAGATCTCCCACTTGCTTGGGATAGAGTGATCTACAGTCCAAATATTGCCAAGAAATGTCAGTTTAGCAGGAACCATGGACTTGTAAGGAACCTAGATGCAAACTTCTCAGTGTTTAGTGGTTAGGGGGGCTGCTAATTCAATGAGACATCATCTCCTTTTATCATCGCTACACCTGTCAACCTAAAGCTACAAAAATGGTCTTGATAAACTCCAAAGAACAAACCTCCCAATTAAGCAACTGGCTTATGAAAAAAGCCCATAAAGCATCATTATGATATTTGGCAGTGGGTTGGTTCATGTTATAAACAAAAATAGAGTATTAGGATTCTGTAAAAGCCACTGCCTCATTTTTTAACCAGTAGTGTATTAGTTGTGGATAAAAGAAGGATGTGACTCCAGAAATTGATAATTCGATCCCACAACCCTCGTTCACAACATCTACAACATAACAAGATAAGTTTCCACACCAAGCCGAATTGACTCCATCACGAGCAGTCTATAATGCTGAACATGCCTTTATTAGCTAGTGTTAGCACTGATAATGAGTATGCTAGAGCAAAGTTATCCTCAGAAAAAAAGGGGCCTCACTGGATATGCACAAAGTTATCAAAGGCAACACAAATCAACTGCCCATCTCCAGTCCCATGAGAGGATTAAACTTTTCAAAACTTTCATAGTTGCATCTGAAACTTCATAACATCTCAACTCAATCAACTCAAAGATTGAAGTCTTGAAGAACAAATTTCTCCCAAACACACCGTTAACCAACCAAGCATAAGCAAATGAAAGCCATCATTGAAATCAGTGGTCCATTGTACATTGCCATTTTTAGAGGTTATGGTAAGAAATTGTTACAACAGTCACAATCAATCATAGATAACAACCCCAATTTTAAATTCCTCTGTCAACATAAACACCATCAGAGAACACATGAAAAAAAAAGGTAACTGTAGAAGAGTTCTCATTCTGGCCCTAACTTCATGGGTGGTCACTCCGTTTTGTGTGTGTATGTGTGCGTCACTTTATACTGCCACTACCCAAGGATATTTCCTGGGGCGAGCTTCTGCTGCAGTTCGGGTGACCGAACTGCAGCAAATCCGCACCCTATTTCCTGACATCAGTAACCATTGAAAAAATGAAAACAATAATATTAACTGATCATAGTCCGCCACTTATTTCAGATTTTGTGATTCTAATAAAAATCCAAGTGTTCGAGTAAAAATGCATTGCGCGAGCTCCTAAAAAGGAGCATTGGAACCAAAGGTCTACAAGCAAAACAGACTTTCTTGGGGCAGGCAGCAATATCTGTTATGCATAACTTTAACAAAGTAAAAGCTTCCTTCACATGAATATGCTTTGATGGATAAAATACCCATAAGAGTCTGATTTGGCAGACAAGATAACAGGATAACATCTCTGAAACATTAAAAAAAAAATTCACTTACTGCTGCCATAGTCTCATATATAGGGCAAATGATTTGCTCAAGGAAGGACACAGAACCACTTTCAGTTGTACAACTGGCAGCACGATTAGCTTCGCCATGATCCAATATTGCATCCAACTCTTTTGCCATCTGAAGAGACGCAATCGATTATAGTTTAGCATAAGAAATAGCAATCTATCAAGTTTTTAGTTGTTCACACATATATCGAGCCAAAACCTCACATGTATAAGGATCAGCCTAGGGTCACCTATATCGTCATTAATAGGGACTTGTTCCAACTTATGGTTGTGTGCTATCATTTTACACAAGAAAGAGAACAACTTCTCGAGCAAGGTCAATGAAAGATGAGTTGTTTCATACGCCAGGCGGACTCCAGCTTATCTAATTTTTCTTCTTTATTTTTATTTTTATTTTTTGGTGGGGATTGGCGGGGAAGGAAGAAGAAGAGCCTAACTGGTTTAGTCATACTCAATTTATATTCCCATGGTGATCGTACGAATAACAACCATTGCAAGGAGTGCCGGTTACCAGTATAACTTTCTTAACACATAATTACAACACACAGAGTTATCAGTGATAGATTTCCTTAGCTTGAGCAGAACAGAAGAATATAGCAGATAAAAAGGTAAAAAAAAAAAATTAAAGATCATTGGCAGAGGAGGCTTACATGGTGGAATATATAGCATATGCATTCAGGAAGGAAACGGACATTTGCAGCTTCACCCCAGATAAGGAAGTATAATGAAACCAGAAAAAGTTTCCTGTCCCGATTAATTGCTTCTAAACTGCAGAAAATTCAAACATAGATTAGCAAAGAACCAAGGAATCAGTTATCTCTATATGACAGTAGGTTTCAAAAGTGACCTGCTCCAAACAAGGCGTTTCCGCAAGTATTTGCACCATTTAATATAGTTACCAAGCACCTTCAAGAAAACCTCATCAATCGCTTTCTCATCTATTTTCTGTCCATGGCACAAGAAAAAGGATATCATTCAAAAGAATTCAGCCAACCCCTTTTTCACTACAATTAACATCAATCAGTGCAGTTTTTAAAGTAGAAGACCTTACAGCAAAACACAACCGTTCAAAAAAGATTTCACTAAAGTAAAGGACAGTAAGACAACTACATAAGGAGTATAAACAGTCTTATTGAGATGTAATAAGAATCACCCACAGGAACTTGAACAACAATACCAAAACTTTTACAGAGCAATGTGATACAAACAATCAAAACTTGTCAGGAAAAATTCCCCCATAGCAAAACTCTTAAAACTAACAAATATCAGGGTTGGAATAACAAGAAAGTTGTAACAGCCCAATAACAGATAAAAACATATGACATTAATGGGGACAAGATATCCTTGGCCCTCACCGGATCAGCCTGTACAGGTATGGCAAGTCTTGTCTGTGCATTTGCTATCATAAGAATAACGTGCTCTCGCTGGTTCCTTACATTGTCTTTCTGCAAGCAAGAAAGTCAAGTAACTGACAAATCAATGGATGAGAAGATGAAAGACAATACCCATATCTATTCTTCATATACAAAATAACAAAAGTTATACCCATTTTCTACCCTAAATTAGCCTCAAATCAATTCCCCAACATGTTCTACGCAGGTTTCGCACTAAAAGAGTAAATCAAAAAGCCTTTCATACTTTAAGCATTTTTATAAAGGAAAATGATATACTGATGGATGGGCTATGGGTGCATATATACAGTTGCAATATAGTGTTATGTGACACAAGACTATAATGGATGCATCAGCACTATTAAAACATAGGTGACACCATTTGGCATGCAAAAATGAGATTACTTACAGCAAAATTTTATATCATACCATAATCTACAGTCACATATCAATGAACAGAATGGAGTAATATAAGTATGTGCAAACCTGAAAACCAAACACATATTCCAGACAATCAAACATATCTGCATCCCTTTGTCCAGATATCTCAAAATCAGCAGGAAATCTGTGGAAAAGTTCAGTACATTTGATTGCAGATATTGCACCTTTAACCTGGAGAGATAACCCAAAATAAATAGTAGTGTCACAACTACCAAAATGGAAAAACTTATTGGAAAATCCAGGACTCTAGCAATCCCTCTTTGGCTTTGTGGATTAGGAGTAATCCCCTCTTTTTGCAAGCTATAAGTGGAAGATAAAGAGTTATTGTGGCCAGAGCTTTTTCCATGCTACCTAATGCCCTTCCCTTTTCCAAATATTGTCACGAATTCTTTTTTTTTTACCTAAAAGTGCCTTTTTTGACTTGGGTATGACTATAAACTTGGAAAATCTCGTAGATTTGAGAGCCAACTGGGAGTTATGTAACAACAACACCATGAAGCAGAGACAGCACAGTCAAACATATCTTATTCATATTTGACTTACTTCTGGAAAAAATCTAATGACGTTGGCGAAGGATGGTGCTTCTGGAGGCAAAATATTGTAAGGTGCGAGTTCCCCAACTAATGCTGCACCAGACCTTTTTATTCTTCGTAGCTGAAAATCCACAGAAAAGAAAAACAAAAAATAATTTTTGAAAATCAATGTGGTCCAACAACGGTAAATGTGACTTTTACATATAAGTTTCACATATCAAAGAAAGCCGAAAGCAGAATCCTCAAATTAAGACAGATTTTGAAGATTAAATTGCTTGATTGCTGCCATTGCCATTACACATCAGGTAATATCAATGCACATTGAAAAAATAGTTATACAAATAGTATAAACTATCCAACTTGAGAATGTAAATCGCACATATTACTCAAGACACAGGTAAATCAAAATTATTATATTGTTTTGGGCAGCTGCTTGAAGATCACATCCAACATAGGTTGTTAAAAAGGCATGTACCTCCTCAGTTATAAGCCTTCCAACCCCATCAGGATCAGCATCTTTACTAAGTGCCTCCATGACCTCCACTATGGCCTTCAAGGTAGCAATTACTTTTTTCATTTCTAAAGACCTGAGTGGCAACCTGAAACAAAAGAACAATTATGAGAAGAAATCTTGGGCATGTTCACTTTGCAAAAGTATTCTAGGATACAATGAATGCAACAAATTTACAAAATAAACATTCAACATCAAAAAATCCTACACAAACACCAATACCTTTAACACAAACTCCAACAACTTTTCACACAAACTCCAAAACCTTTTCAAAAAAAAATTCTAACAAATCTTCTCTCTCCATACTTTTTCACTAAACTCTAATATTTTTTTAAAAAAAATTACATCAAACCATCTCTCTCTACACCTTTTTACAAACTCCAATTAAAATTAAATATCTTTAAAACTTTTCACCAATTTTTACACAAAAACCTATAAAACTCCAATCAACATAAATATTCACAATTCTATCAAAAATCCTAAAAATATTACAATTTTTTTATAAAATGAACATCCCCCTTATTTCCAACTTACAAACTGAGCTATACAATACAACCTTAGTCCATCAAGCTCCAAGCCTAGGTTCATGCCCTGGTATGGTCAATAGGCAATGGCAAGGCCAAATAATCCCACACTTGCCTTGGCATGAAAGCCAACACAATGGCTTTATTTGGACATGGCTTTGGCATATCCCTCGAATGGCAGGACATAGCATGTCCTAGCATGGCTGCCCATGCCTTGTCCTACCATAGACCCTCAAAAATAAATGGTGACCAAGAAAAATACTCGTGTTCCAATTCTATTAATTTTGAGTATAATGACATAGCCATGTTTGGAAATAGTTAGGTTTTAGTTTTAGTTTGAAGTGTAACTTTGAATTTTTAAAAATTTGGTGTCAAAACTAGTTTTGAGTCCTAAACCCATGTTAGGAGAGTTTTAGTTTTAAAACTGTTTTTGTCTACCTCATTAATTTTTTATTCAAAAAATCATTAAAATAGATTAAATTAATCATTTAAATAAAAAAATTTGAAAAACACTAAAAGAGAAAACACACATGGGGGAGGGGGTCCCCTCCCTTGCCGCCCCAAAAATCCCCCCTCTCGTCATCCCCAAGTGGAAGGGAGGCACCTCCTTCCCACGTTCCCACGCAGATCGGCCTGCAACCTGCAAGGGGAGGGCGATCCAGAGAGAACGCGTTGGGGAAGAGACTCGGCAGGATGACCTTCTCTGCACTACCCTCAATCGGCAAGGGCAGATCCTACACGTCCACACACGGATCCGCCTTTCCATCCCGCATTGGCAAATCTGTGCGGGGTGGATCCATCAGTACCCACTGGTGCGCGGACATGTACCAGCATGACGCGCCACCACCGGGGGGTGGCACGCGGATCCATCCCAACACTCTTGTGGAACTGCGTAGGGTGAATCTGCCACTGCGGCAAGAGGAGCAGATCCACCGCTCTGCTCTCGCACGTTCGCAGCGATGGCGGAGTCCGTCTTGGGCACTAGAGCCCCCAATCTGAGATTTTTTTTCTCTGCCCTGGAAACCGGTCTCGTACACTAAAACCAGAACCCGAACCAGTTCCAAAACAAAGCCCATATCTCTTTCTCAAACAGAACTCCGCTCTCTTGCTGATAATGTCCCTTTCAACTCAATTGATTGCAGAGACTGTATAATTAGTTCAAACTTGTTCCATTCAAGATACAATACATAATTCAGGAAGTGTGCACTGATTACTGATCATTAGTCCCAAAATGCAATACAGAATTCAGGAACAGGCAACAACAAGATCCATCTCCCAGTTACTATAACCAATAATGCATGTAAAAAGTATTGAAGCCAAGCAAACTAATAAATCATAAGAGAGCAAATAAAGCAGCATTAGTTGGTCATACTCTCCCATGTTAGTACTAAAAGTTCCAGATTCCAGAAATTTCTGTTCCTCTCTTTGGATATCATCCACTCGATACCGAGTCTTGTACTTGCGGTAAAATTCCCACAGGTGTTCAATATCACGTTCACGATCTATCTGGGCACCATCCCGTTTGGCAAGTTTTTGCTGCAATAAACACTCCAGTACTCATAACTCAAGCCAATAATTTGATAAAATTCCAGAAGAAATGCAATGTACACGAGCAATTTTTTTCTGCAGTGCATCTGAAATTGACAGCATAAATAACATCCTAATTTAGCCAGCACATCCCAACCAAGTCTCAAAGCTTAAATAATACCTTGATTACAGACGCCAAACCAGTCTTGAACTGAAGAACACCTCTACCATCACTGTTAGGGTCTAGGTTTTGCGCCATGCTATATGCCTGCTCACACACTGAATTTGAAAAGAGAAACAGAAAAAACTTGCATGAAATATTTCATTGGGTATATAGCCTTGCACACACCTATCCTCAGTTAGCATTGACCTACACACAATATAGATGCAATTGAGACATAAAATCTTGAGATACGTCATAAATACGAAACACAGTTCCCCGATGCTCCTTCAAATTGGACCAAGACTGTTGACTCTAGAGTTGGAAGGAAGTCAAATTGAACAATAAATTCCGAGTTCAGAACTCTGATAACAACTGTAGAGTTTAATACACTACAAATCAATACTAGAAGTTGGGTGTTTGAGAGTTCTGTAGATGTTATACACACATGGAGGGGTTACACTTACGTGCAGGATATGTAGAACCATTAGTATATCACACAACTCATAGACCTAGGACCTGTAATACTAATCGGATTGAGACTGACCAAATCACATCTGACTCCTTACGTTTAAAATTAGCCTCACTACAATTGGTATTCTATACCATAAAGTAATAAATTCAAATTCCTGACAACAAAATATGTCAGAACCAAGTCCTGGTTACTTAATTGAAGACAGATGGATTTGAATTCTGTGAGCAACTTTGGAATCTTCTCACTGTGTTCAAGATAGACCTCCCCATGCACTATAAAGTAGTCAACTTGTAACAAATTTAGGCTTGAAACTGGTCAAATTTATTGCTGCAAGGATGAATCGACTGAAACAGTCTTCTTTAGAAAGAATACTTCTTCATCAGCGACATATTTAGATCAAACAGGCAAGTTGTGCGGCCTGCCAACCATTCTTTACCATGTAGACCATACAACTAAGTCATAAACCTTTGCTCTTCAAAATTGGTAAGTGTCAACAGAATAATAGGAAAAACCATCACCAAACTTTGACAACCCAATTGTCCTCTCTCAAATTTAAAATGAGCCCAATGACGACCCATAGTTCATTGGCTCCATAGTCCATAACATGTCTCACTTCTCACTTCTCTATGCACAATTGTTCTTATATAGATTACAACTTTTTTTTGCCGTGATCTTGATTAGGCTCTTTTCAAAAAGCAATGACAACTGATTCCAGAGGAATAGAGCCTTCAGAACCATCTATCCTCCCCACCCCACAAAAAGTACATAACAAAAAAAAACCAGAAACAAAACAATATAGTCTTCCACTATAACAACAACAAAGGAGCAACACTTAACTATTATATTCCTCAGTCCGTCCCTGATGTACACCTGCTCGAATTTTCTATTAAATTTATGTTCTCCCTCAAGCTTAATTTTGATTTCTTAGCTCAATTAACTAATATGAGCTCCGGATTAGAACCAAACCCCGCTTTAGCTTGAGCAAACTCCGAATAAATTAGCAAAAATTGTTGCATGATTCAGGCAGAAATACAACAAATAGAAAAAATTGTACAGCGACAATCATCAACCCCGAAGAAATTACCTACGAAAATCGAAACACGATTCACAAATGTTAAATTTTGAAAAAAAAAACAAAAGAGAGACTTACTAATCCTTGCGACAGTGGCATCCTCGGATTGGATCTCATCGGCGGCCTGTAATATCGCCTCGATGTTCGTCGTCTTCACGAGTGAGGGAGGGACTGCACCGGCGATCCCTCCGGGAGTTCCATAACCTTGGTCAGCATTTCTCAGCTTCTCCCTTCTCAACGTCGCGCGCACCAGCCTCTCCCAGTTGTCTTTAACCCTAGCCATGGCTTAGACGCCGTGCCAGGGAAATGGGAACCCTAGATACCACGGATACACGAGTTTTGACAAACCTGACTCCTTTCAAGCTCAACGCAGGTCCACTCAGTCACGGTGAGTCGGGTTTATAACAGAGAGGCGTTTCGAAGATGATAAGAGGTTTAAACGGGTAACAAAAAGTCGCCACTCCAGTCGACGAAACGCGGAGTCGGAGATCGCGGGAAACTAATAGGAATTGAGGAAGACAACTGGGAAATTTACGATTATGTCGTCGCCTAAAAGCTTATATAGGGAGTGCAGCGACTTTCTTCTTTTTGTTCTTTTAAAAACTTTCATTGAGACATAAATTTTTATTTAAAATTATAAAAATTTTGTGACAAAGTGTAAATATAGATATTTTGATAAGGTTTTTTTATAAAAATATATCTGTAAAAAAAATCTAATAGATGATGACTTTTTGTACTTTATATTATGGCAATAAATAACTCTTCAGACTTCAATCTTTTTTTAATATTATGGTTAGTGAAAAAAAAACAAAAAATACTTTAATTTTGTTAACCAATAAGGAATAACAACAAGAAGAGGTATCAGAGTTTAACGAGATAGGGATCAAAATACGACAAGTGAACCCATTTCCATTCTTCCTTCCCTGATAAGAAAGTAAACAAAATAATCACAATTTTATGATAGATCAAATTTTCTCTGTACTAGAAGGTCAATTATTTAAAATTAATATTAAAAAATTCATCACATAATTTTTTATTATTATAATATTTATAAAAATCTTCTCTCTCTTCACTTTCTCACCAACTCCCATAAAATATATTTAATTTATAATATTTCACAAACCTCAATACCTAAAATTTTCACACTCAAACATCCTTTTGGTCTCGTGGTTGTTTTCCCGCGACCACATAGTCATAGGGACTCCATATAATAATATTTCATCTTTGGTGCCACAGCTGCAGCGATAACACATCCTTCTTAGTACTAATTTGTAGGGATTTAGCACAAATGTACAGTCTAGATTTTCATTCCTAAGTGTATATTTTGTTAAGAAAACTATTTTTTGGAATTAATTTCACGCGAAAATAAGTGTAATAGGTTTGGGGGCTGTAGTGTGCGCTTGTCTAAAGCATGTTCCTATTGTAATGAAGTTCTGAAATTATAAAGGGTTTTTTTTTTGTGGTTAATACATGAGACTTAGAAGTTTGTTCTCCTTGAAATCTCATATTCGAATTTCTTCCGATGCAAACAATTATTTGAGGCTACTTTCATAATAAAATAAGGTTGACCTGACTTATGTAGTTTGAGGGGTTGCACGAATTTTAAATGAGTGAGTTCATTTAGGTTGACCTATCAAATTTGATTTCTCATAATTTCTTTAAAAGAAGAAGAAGAAGTTCTGAATTCTATTTAGAATCAATCTCAAATGTTATGGAACTTGCCCTGGTCTCAGTGGACACAGGTCAGCAGATGCTCTATTTCTGCTTGACTTAAAGGAAAAAGACCTATTAGGCTATTACCGCTGCAAGTCGCTGTACTTTTAGCTCCGTCACTTCACTGAAGCAAAAATGTTGGGACAAGGGTACTTCCTTCTCTCATGATAATATGACAGAGGATGTTGTGGGTTGGAATTAGGGCGAGTAAACTAGGGGGCGTTTGTTTGTGGAAATTTCGGGGAATATTCCCGAAATTTTGGGAATCTTTACTTTATTGAGATTTATTGGGGTTTGTGAAAAGTAGAGTGTGTGTGTAAAAGTTAAAAATTTTAGAGTGTGTTTGTTTTGTTGGAAATTTCGAACCCCAAAATTTTGGGGAAACAAACACCCCTAGACCAGCAAAAGCTGAATTTGGGCTGGGTTTTAATTTCGAATTTTGGGTTGGGCTGACCTTCAACAAAGCTTACAGTTGTCCGGCGGAGGGGGTTCTGTGAAATAACAGCAGGGCTTGAAATACCGACGCTTTATGTCTAGGCCTGTTGGGTCAATTCTTTCGCGAACTTAACTTTGTTTGTACATGAAGCCCATTCATCCCCTACAAAAGCTCTATGACAGCTTACTAGAACACCAAATAATATCCAAGAAAAACATTGCCACGTGGTTGTACTAGTAGGAGACATTGGTATAGACTTCCATATGTACAAAAAGGCATCTTATCCATTTTTGGCTAATTAAGGGAAAAAAAACGTCTTTAATTTGTTCCCACAAATCTAAAGAATTCAATGTCACGAATTTTGAAAGATATGGTATAAAATGATAGTATTGTGTACTTGTGAGTGTAAAATGTACTTTTTGGGTAATAAGGAAAAACCATGTGCGGCAGACCATTTAAGTGAACTCACCTAACGTATAGATAAATTTGGAGCTACCGCAGACCTATTCCCCTGCAACTCCCGCTTATGTAAGTTACAATATTCACTTAGTGGGAAATTGAACTTGTGTCATATGCGTCTAAACTACACAAGTATATATAAGCCCCAACTAATGGGGAAGCCCTGTGATGGAAAAACAAAAATAAAAAAGCGTGCACTTTTCCCATAAGCCTAACTCTAATATTCCCGAGGTCTTATAGATGATAACTCTTGTCTAAAAGGATGTTCGATTTGTAAAAAAATGTAAAATTTTAATAAAAGTTTGACAAAATTTTGAAATCAAACATGTTAAAGATATTTAATTTTTGTTGGAATTTGTAAAAAAGGTATAGAGAGATAATTTGATGTAATTATTTAATTAGAAAACAAAAATTTAAAATCAAAAGCCATGTTAAAGATATTTAACGTGTGTTTGAATCGTATAAAATGTGTAGAGAGATGATTTGATGTAATTATTTAATTAAAAAGTATTGAAGTTAGATAAAAAAGTTTAGAAATTATTTGTTATAATTATTTTTTGAAGAATATATTGGAGTTTTGTGAAAAGTTATTAAAGAATGTGTAAAATATATTGATATTTGTATAAATTTTTTTTAAGATTTTGAATATTCATTTTAGAAATTTTGTTATATTGAATTATATTATAAAATACATTTACAAACCAAAATGTCCTTTGAAAACCTGAAATTTTACAAGCTTTCACAATTGAAAGTGGCAGACATAACACACAAGCTACCGGCTGGGTAAACCCAAAAAAGTAAAGACAGTGGGCTTGGGAGCAGCAGAACGCATTCATTGTACCTATCTGAAAAACGGGCGAGACTTTGCTACAGTTCGGTTTCGCTATATTTGTGACCCACGCCTGCCCGAACAGTACATCACTGTTCGGGCAGAACAATACGGGCGGGACCCACGCCCGCCCCTCACAAATGCGCCGAACTGCAGCAGACCCTCGCCCCTGAAAAACCATACTGGTAGGTAGTGCCATTTAAGAGTCGACGGCAAATCAACCGCCCAAACAATTAAAGAAGCTACAGAAATAAACACAAAACTTTCAGAAAACAAACAAACAAGAGAGAGGTGGCAGTATGATTTCTGTTCATTTCCAATCCCTTTAAGCTTTCACGAAAGTAACAAGGTTGGCAGTTGGTATGGGACATGCTCATTAAAGCCCCGCCAACTACTTATCTTTCTAAGCATCAAGAACTAATTACCAGCTCCATGGGAACTGATTACTGATCTCTTTCCTCTTGATCTCATTCAGTAGGCCGAACTCTGGTGGTGAGTAGATGACTCATAATTGAACCTCCCTTGTCAAATATATGAAAAACAAAAGCCGTACTGCTCTGATACTGCTGCTGTTATAGTATTAATCGTCCCAAAAAAAACTACCTAGGATGTTTCATGCTTGAGTGAGAGAAATGGAAACCTATCGATTGATAATTCACACATGCAGAGTTAATAATTAAGCGTACGTGAAACCCCATTACTTTTAGAACAAGTAGTGCTGATTATTCGCCTCAAGAACAGAAGTACGCTAATTATTTTACGGCGTGACTGTTCTGGGTCCCTTCAGCTGAACTTATTATTTTACGTCAGAATGAATTAGTTGTAAATATGCAGAGAGGTTATAAACTGCAGGACACAGAGACCGAGCTGGCTAAATTAAGTGAATTGCTTAGAAGCCTTTGAGTCGAGAAAATGGCTTCTGTTTCCACAGCTTGTTACTCCCGCATATGCACCGGCGGCTTGTGATCGACTTTGTAGCTGAAGCACTTTCCCTGCCTTTCTTGCCAGCTTACCGTAACCTCAAGGGGAATGCTTCGAATGGCGTAAACTTTGCAGTCGCTGGTTCCACCGCAACAAACCATGAATTCTTTGTCAAGCACAACCTCACTCTCGATATAACTCCTGAATCTATCCAAACACAGCTCCTGTGGTTCAACAGGTTCCTGGAGAGACAGGGCTACTGTAAAGACGCAGCATCTGAGTGCAAAGCAGCGTTTGATGATGCGCTCGTCTGGGTTGGTGAAATTGGAGTCAATGACTATGCATACTGCGTTGGATCTTCTATACCAGACGACACAATACGCGAAGCTTGCTATATCGAGCTTTACTGGGGTTTTTGAGGTAAGTATGGCTGCATCGACACAACTGGGCTTTTTCTTATCCCAGACATATAGTTTGGAAGTCTTATTTCATACATTAATTCGATTCCAGTATGATATAATAGAGGGGATCAATCAGATTTATACCTTTGTCATGACGCTTTTTTCAAAATAAAAATAAATCAGAAGGTAGAGAAACCAATCTGAAGCTTATTGAGGCGGGATAGATCGCTGTTCAAAAGCCAACGTCGTCTCATAAACGTTATCAAAGACTCACATACACATTTTGAAACGGCCTACATGGCCATCGTTACCAAAAATCTGAACAATTAACGTTGTCGGCCTAACCAAGTTTTCGTAACGACTCACTTGCGGCGAGTTACCAGATAATCAGTCAAGACAATTAAGTACTGTCCTAATAAAGAGAAGCAGATGTTTAAGAGATGTCGCATCCGCATCTACATTTAGCGACCTGTTTGGCAAATTTTCATTGACACTTAACTCAGTTCACCGAATAATTATATTTGGATGAAATGAATTGCTGAAGAAAGGTGCAAAGTATGTTGTCGTCCAAGGTCTTCCATTGACGGGATGCCTGCCGCTGGCCATGTCACTGGCTCCTGAAGACGACAGGGACGATATAGGCTGTGTGAAGAGTGTGAACAACCAGAGCTACAGCCACAACGTGGTCCTCCAGGCCAAGTTGCAGGGCCTCAGGAGGCAGTTTCCCCAGGCTGTCATCATCTACGGGGACTACTGGAACGCCTACCGAGAGATAATGAAGGATCCAAGCAGATACGGGTTCACGGAGAAGTTCAAAGCCTGCTGTGGAGCACCAGGTGAACCATACAATTTTGATATCTTCGGTACTCGCGGCACAAAGTCTGCCATTCCTTGCAAAAACCCTTCACAGTACATCAACTGGGATGGAGTGCACCTCACCGAAGCTATGTACAAGGTGGTTTCAAACATGTGTTTCTCAATGGATCGCTTAGTCACCCTCCGTTCAGTTTCTTGTTGGACAGAAAGAACAAAGAAGGGTGAACCATTTGCCAATGCTCTGACTTCCGTATTGCATCGTTTCTTGCTGTGATGTGATGTCAAAGGTTGCGCTACTTGTGGGAAGTATGTAGGAGGATATCACAGAATATATCTTATGCTACAAGTTTTGTTTTCGTGAATTTTAGCAAATATTTTAAGCATTTAAGGTCCAGTAAATGATATTGGGTTTGCTAGAAGCTTTTGTTTTACATAAATGGTTCCACAAACTAGGCATTGTTTGTGATCAAGCATTAGGAAGCTGCAAGTCCTGAATGTCTTTGTGTGGGGATGCTTCTGAGTTGATCAATATGAACTGACATAAGTGGTAGGAATAGCAGATTAACCAGATTTTGTTAAGAATTTAACCGAAAGTAAGGATACAGGGGACAACAGCGTTACAGTGCGAGTGCTCTGTTCATGGTATGCCAAAACCTGATACTTATATGAACGATCTCCACTGCTTTTCCACCAAGATAAGTGGTTGTACTCAATGTTTTTCTGGTCTTTTTCTTTTTATCATTTGTTTAGTACCACATTCATTAATGACACAAATTATAGGATTGACAGATCATTTATACCATAACTATTGAGGGAACAACCAGTGAAGAAACTATCAACCATTTAACTTGGTAAAACTCGAATAAAGCAAGATGAACTGTACCCATTGGCTACCTCAAAAAGGAAACGAGGAAAAACAGCAACATATTAGCTTATGCCGTTCAGTAATATTTCCACATGCTTCAGTTGACTATCTTAAACCGATGCCAAGTATATCTGTTATCTCTCATGATATACAAAAGGCACTGAGGAATGTGTGAACTATTGGATCCCCACCACCTACGTATACTAGAACAAGGTGGCTATTACTTCTTATGTGACTGTTAAACTTGGGCTCCTACCAATTTCAGAGAGCATTCAGAGTACCTTCAACCAAAAAACAACATAAGTAGGCAGCAGTAAAATTAAAAACAGCAGTTTTTCGTTTGACCATCAACCATTCAACAGTTGCAAGAAGTCACCTTCATTAAGAACATTAGTTAGGCTATGCAAATTGACTTCTCATTGAAACGCAAGAAATCACAATCTCTCTGTCACGCAGGATATAACCCAGCCTCAACAGCCAATATGATCGCGAAATATAAACACATACTTATAATATTTCATGCTGTAAGAAATACAATTTTGGAACCATCCATTGTTTTTTTTATACAGAGGACGTACATTATTATTCTATCCTTATATCAAGTTGAAAGGAGTTTTCTATGGGAAAACCTCACCAGACTATCTCTCAGTGGTGGTCAACATTTTTCACTTTCTGTGAATAATTCTTCGTGTCTAAAACAGGTACTCGTAATACATTAAGAACAGAGCATCTGGAATATCCCTAGGTAGGCTCTTTATATAAAGATGGAAGCGCAACATGTCCTCCTTCAACACTGTTTGAGTATCAAGCTCATCACTTCTGCATGTCAGAACCCACAAATCTCCGGAATTCACTCTCTTCAAACTTCCCCGGCAAAATGGGCAAGATTCTGACCTTGTGTTCCTATACCATATATAAAAGAAAAGCAAAAGTGTTAATGCCAAGAAACAAGGATTCTCTCTGTCATCACAGATCCAAAGTGGACCAAATTGGAAATCACAGGAAGAAAGTTGTAAGGTCATCAACCAGTTGCGGTAACAATTGATGCACATAGCATGGCAACAGTTTGGCACAACCATTTTTGTGCATGACTCCAAGCAGATCCCACACTCATCTTCTCTCTCCAAGGCTCCATCTGAAATCTTCCTCTTCTTTTCCAATTTCGTCCTGACAACCATCTCAAAGCTGCTGCCTTCCTCTCGAATTCTATCCAACTCTGATGAGTCAACATGGAGACGCTGCAAAGATGGTAATATAACAGCTGCATTTACAGGTAACAGGATCCATCAGCGATGAAATGATGTAGAGAAATAAGTCCAAAGCTGAACATTTTTCCATCCCATATTTGTTTTTTAAGGAAAAAGACTAGAGGTAGTATTCTAAAAGTCTCACACCATGGAATTCTGAAAAAGCAGAGGCATCCGGTGAAACCAATCAATTCTAAGAAGAATAGAATTCGTATCATTACACACATATAAAAGTCAAATGATTACGCTTGAGAACCTCATAAGAAACTATTATGTGACTGAAAAAATATCTTTCATGATTCGGTGAAAACAGGTGCACAATTTCCTTCTATGTATATCGTCCAAATACTCTCTTATCAGCTTTTCAAATGAAAAAAATAATTGATAATTTACATACTGTAGAACTCTCTAATGGTAGCTCTCCTTCCACATGAAGAGATATTTGGCTTTCCATCAGGGTGAACCTAAAAGTACAGAGATTCCGAAACGTATAAAACTTCAGATTCGCAAATATCTAAATATCAGATGAACAAAATATCGTGTATACCAAATATAACTATACAATTATAATTGACAATATTAACGCATAACGAAGGAAGTGGAAAATTAACCTTATATACAATTATGTGAAAAAGGTTAAAGTAGCTAGAAAGTAGACAGGTGCAGGAGCAATCCATCCACTGAAGCAAAAACAGTAAAATGGGTGACAAATGATTGTAAACCAATTTCATCTGAAGGCAGGCACCACCCTTGCCTCTTGGAATAGAAGCTGCCCTGCATTCGTATCCAAATTCGGATCAATCAAAGATCGTCTCAATTGACCAGCCAAATATCTGTGTCTATCGACTCAATTATGCAAGGCTTAATAGCAGACTGAGAACACAAAGCATAACAACAAAAGATAGATCTACAAATAAAAAAGAGGAGTGGGGAGCAATATCCACACATTTTGCTTTCAACGGGGAGTAGAAACCGTTGAATTGGCCTACTCGAATGTACCGATCATAGTAAAAGAGACATAGCGAACCGGCGTAGGAACGCGCCTAAGTATAACCAAGTTGACATTTTGCTTCCAAATTTCTCAAAAAATGCGTGCAGCACTTATACTTTTTTCAGTTATTATTTTGAAAAGGCAAGAGAAAAAGAAAAATAACTACAGAAAAATAAAAACATAAAAGGAGCCAAACTCAAACAGTCCCATTGAAAAATCTGACCTTTCTGGAATTTCCAGAATATCTGCAAGTGTCAGCCTCAGAATTGTGAAGTAGATTAATAAAACTCAGGGCTCAAAATCAAAAGTATACTGATAGAAGGCCATCACCGAATTTCACAGAATCTCCACATATTAGCCCACCGGAGAAGCCGCATTTACACAATGAATTGAGCCAAAACAACCAAAGAAAGAAACCTTCATAGAGGGCGAGAGAGAACTTACAGCGTATTTGCATGCTCAATATCATCCTCCAGAACCTTAAGGGAATCTTGGTAAGAGGGTCTAGCAGCAAGCTGTTGGTAGTGATCAAACATTTTCCCACTCTTGCTCTTTCTCTCCCTTTCTCGTTTGGGACAATATTCCTTGTTAGAATTATGAGATATATCAGAACCAACCGTGAAGATGAACAGAGGCTAAAGAAACCCAGAGAGTGGTGGGTCCTATGCAACACAAACACTAATGAAAAATTATTTGATCTTTTGAACACAGGCCCAAAGAAAAAAGGTATTCTCTGTAGCCTCGGAGAAGCAGTGTAGGGTGCGGCCTCTGGGTACAGCCTGTTATAAAAAACCGAACATTCCGCAAACACTTTCACTCCCAGAATTATAAGGACACGGAGGTTCTGGTCTTCCTTCTGCGCTGCGTTTGAAATTTGATTTCTTCTTCGTTAGACTTGCAATCGAATTTACCATACAATGCGCCTGTCGAATTAAGTTCGGATAGTTTGACCTCCAAAGGTTGTTCTTTTGACTGTTTTCCTTGTTGCTTTTGGTTGAGTGGTTGTGAGTAGTTATACGGTCCTTCCAAACAAAATCTCTCTCTTTGGTCAGAGGATCATGGACGTTGGCGAATATATAGGGCCGCTTGCTTTTAGTAATGAAATGAAGAAATTGCTCGCGCTGATTGGACCGCTTATACCACCCACCCAGTCCTTCGTTCGCAGCCGGACGTGGCACAGAATTGGTAATTTGGTAATACTCGGTAGAATTAGTTTCCGTATATATTCTTTTTTTAAAAGCATAAATAGCATATATAAATATATATTGATAATACGATAAGTAGGTTTAAAAATATCAAGATGCTTTAAAGGGTGTACCAGACACTTTAAAAAGTCGACGGACCAATGAGCAGACGGACCGAAAAGGTCCTACATATCCTCACAAGGAGCAGAAAAAGCCACAAATGACAACAATCTATTATGCCTAAAAAGGGAAACAAACACAAGAAAAACTACAACCAGCCTTAAACATAGAGGCATGCCCAAACGGGCGAAAGCGGAACATAGGTCACAGTAAGGACCGTGGAGACTGGCCAAAACGGGACCGGAGGAGTCGTAGTGGCGCATGGTGAACAGAGGAGGATAGCCACAGTGGGACAGGGAGGGCAGGAGCCACACAGTCCACGCCGGAGGAGAAGAGCAAGTTTGGGCAACGGAGGGGCAGACACGTGCGACCAAATGCATCGGCACGTCAAATCCATGCGCAGCGCGTGGTGCGTGTGGATCAACACACGCCGCCTGTTGGATGCCAGAGAGGATGAGCTTCGTAGATCTCGGCGTGCTGAGTCCAACCAGCAAGTGCGTGCTCGTCAAAATGAGATGGAAACCACCGAGCACTGCTCGAAAGCCACCTGCAAGGAAAAACAAAAAAAAAACCACCAAACCAACCAACAGCTGGTGCTAACCTAACCAGGGAGAAGGAGAGAGAAGAGGAAAGAGGTGGAGGGGAAAAGAAAAAAGGAGGGAGATGAAGGAGCCGGAGCTCCCCCTCCGCCGTAGGAAAGCTGGATATCGGGGATAGACAAAGAGCTTTTGGTTTTCGAGAGGACAGGAGGCTTGTAGTTAGTCGCGAGATACGGTTGCGTTTCCGTATATATTCTATTCCCTGGATATGCAAGCATAGATTAAAAGGTATAATATATGGCCTAAAATCTTAGATTATGAGGTTCATTGGGTCAATATTAAGATCAGTTCAGTCCTGCATAGTTGCGGAGCGGAAGGCCTTAGAGAATTAGGCTTCAGCGAAGACCATTCAATGTGGTTAGTTGAGTGGCTTAAGCCTCAAGGGTCTGCTCCACCCACTTTCCCTCTAATAACTATTTTTTATCTTAAAGTACAAACAGCTCAGGGGAAAATTTCAGTGCAATGGTCTCAGAGAATGTCTAGATAAATGAGTATTCTTTATAGGTATTCGGTAGATATTTGATAAATTGGGTGCTTTTGCTAGATTTCTGTAGTTCTATATAATTAATTATATATGCTTTGAAATTGTCATGTGGCAAGAGGTAAACTAATATAGTTGATCTAATCAGCCAAATTGCCTGATTAATCAGTCAAATTGCCAATGTGGCACGTAGATAGAGACATTGTAATCATTGTGGGTAAAAAAATCGCTGAACCGTCCAACTCCATGGGACTCAAAACGGTTCTAAATTATCAATTTATTTCTGTTTATGTCGTCTTTAAGTGTTGAAATTATTTTTGTAATAAAAATGTTGGGTAAAAGCACTTGAAAACGAAAAGGTGGTAGGAGGAAATATGAAGACTAAAAGGTGGAAGGAGGAAATATGAAGACGAAAAGGTCGTATGATTTTCTTTCATATGTTTGTTTTTGGTTTGGGTTTTTTCGTTTGGCCCCCTGCGAGAAGGGCAGTAACCAAAATAATTTTTTAGGAAAAAAAGGGTTAATGAAAATCATTTATTGGTTCGAGAAAATCAAGTACGTTGTTAAGATAATGAAAATAAATTAAAAACAATGCACAGAAGGCGGAGCAATTGAAGAAACAGGCAGGCGGCAGTGTTTTTTTTTGTTTGTTTGAAGAAACTGGCAGGCGGCCACAAAAAAAGAAGAAGACGAAGAAGAAACAAGAAGAAGAAAAGCTCAAATCGCTCCACACGCATAGAGCGATTGAAGTAACCACTTCTGCTACTCTCTTACTGACCTGATTATAAGCTTTTCATCAATTATATTGATGGGCTTTCATGTGCATTGCTATATGGAAACAAGGTGATCAAAACTAGTTCATGAAAGTTAGGTTCCTATACGCTCAAACACATATCTGTAGACGCTCAAGCACAAAAGGGTTGTTTTTCAGAAACGTTTTCTGGGTAAAGTCTGCTCTTTTTTTTTTTGTTCTTTTCTAGAAAACAATGTGATCAAAGCTAGTTCATGTAAGTTCGGTTCTTAGACGCTCAAGCGCAACAAGGGTTGTTTTGGAAACGTTTTCTGGGTAATGTTTTATCTTTCTCTTTATCTCTTTATCTCCCTGACAGTGTCGATCAATGTACCTCTTTTCTATGAGTTATAAACCTTTGTGAGCTTTAAGCTTCCTTTTGTCAAAGAATGGAACTTATGAACATAATTGTCTCAACAGTGTCAATCAATGTATCTCTTGTTTGGATTATGAACCTTTATGTGCTTTGTGTTGTCTTTGTTAAGAAGAAAAAAAAGCGACTTTTGAACCTGAATCTTCGTAGAGCACCCCCCCCCCCCCCCCCCCCCGCGGAAAATATCAAACAAATAGTGGAATACATATTGCATAAGTTGCTGGACAGACTTTCTGGATAAAAAGTTTGTTTCTTTATCTCGTAAAGCAATTTATGTTTCCTTTATAAGGCTTTGCAATATGTATATCTTTTGTTTTAAGTTGCTTTTTCAATGTTTCTATGATGTTTCAATTCCTACTTCTCTCTGTGATGGAGCCTCTTTTTTTGGTGAAAATGCAAAAAACAACCAACTTCTGTTTTGGCCCTGACCTGGCAATTCATTCAGTGATTACCATGATAACACTTAACGCTTACCTTCATTTTGGTTTTCCAAGTGTGCCTTATTGAAGTTATTCTGCTTCATGTTATCCTTCTTCCTAATCAATCTTCTATTTTTTTTTTCAAAATAAAAGGAATTCAGCAGTGGTGCAACTGGTCAAGAGAGTAAGGGACTATGGGTTGCAAGATGGAAGCTTGTGCAGAGTGCACCAAGCAATGTGTACTGATTCATGGGAAGAAGAAAAATTCAGCCCTTGTAGTTAACTCTTTCTTCAAAGTCGTGATTGGTGATGGGTTTTCGAAAGTTCTGGTATGATAACGATTGGGTCAATTTTTCTCTCTGAGCCACTCTATGGATTGATTGCTTTCACTCTTACCTTCTGCACTGCATTAGTATGCTCGCTTTCATTGTGCTGTTTGCATCAGTAGATTGTTGGGAGGTTAGTATGACTGAATTGCAACTGATTTACTAATGTTCATTCATTCAATCGCTTGATCTATGTCTGAATTTTGATCTGTTTCGACAGCTGCTTGAAACAGAGAATTAGAATCTTTTATATGAGAGGCATGTTGCTATATTTGAAGTCCTCAAATATGTTTAACATTGTTCAGTATGGTCTTTCCAAAAATGTTCTCTTCACATGGTCTCCATTTCTTTCTCAGTACATAAGAATTTGTAGCACAAGGAACCTTTTGTTTTTTTAAAATACTACAAAATCGTAATGAAACTGTGGCTACTGGCTTTAACACAATTTGCATCATTAAGCTCTCTCAGGGCTCTTAGGTTTTTCTATGGAGTGGTCTTGAAATATTCTATATCCTACATGTGTGCATCTGATCCTATTGACTCAGGATCAAACCACTGTAGCCGCCAACTCCTACAGGCTTGGCTCTTTTTGATGTTGTAGATATTATCCACTGCTGCAGTTGCTTAAATTGTGTCAGCAGGAAATATTTGATCTTAGGTGCATTTCCCTCTGGAATATTACTGGACAACTATCAATTTCTCAACCCTGGCCCGATATTTTGGTCGTGGTGGTGGTGGGGTTTTCAACAAGAGATCTTTTCAATCAGGAGAAGGAGTTTGTTTTCTTTTTATTTTCTGCATCCTCTTTGATCTGTCTTAAGTAAAGAAGACACCATTCCGGTTTTGGCGGACTGCTAAAGTTTGATGAACAGTTTCTCGCAAAAATTGATTTGTTCCTTATTTATTTGTTCATGTTAATGTGGGCTCATCCCTTTGGATTCCTCGTGCTCTTTGCTCTCAAACGGGCTGCAGAGCTGTCAAAAACATGATCCACTGTGCTCTAAATGGACAAATGGTAGGACCTTACTTTGTACTCAATTAACATCTAATGAGTTATGTATAATAAGTATGTGTTAATCATGTCTTGAATTTTTTTGCGAACTGTGTGATGCAAAAAGGACTGCTCGAAGGTCCTGACAAGCCTTAGAACTTTCTCCCGGCAGTGATGCTTTGTGCATTTTACATAATAATGATATACAGGCTGATCATTTCCTCTGAGAACTACTTTTTGTGTTCTCTAAATTTGTCATTCTGCTGCAGTTTTTGCCTCCTAAATTTTCTGCTACAGTGTCATCATTGGTTAATCAGAAAACCTTTCTCGAGGACTCAAACGGGCGGCAGTGGAGAATAACAATATCCAATCTCGATGGCTGTCTTGCTTTTGAACAGGGATGGAGTTCCTTTGTGGAAGACCATGGCCTGAAAGTTGGAGATTTTCTGGTGTTCAATTACATTCTGGAATCCGGCTTTGTTGTTAAGATTTTCAATGCAACTGGGTGTGAAAAATTATATTTTTCTGAAAAAAGCAATGCAAGTAGAAGAACTAGGTTTAATGGGAATTCCACTGGCAGACATCATCAATGCTGTAAAACTGACGAAGGTTCGATGAATAAACAAAGTTCAAGCATCTCAATTGTGTCCGCTTCAGATGCAGAAATAGGTCAAAGCCAATACAATCCGAAGAATGTGGAAGAAACGGTAAAAGTACCTGAAAATATTGAATAGCAGTGGAATGGCCACACATGTGTCCAAACCAGAATACATGGAAGAGCCATATTTCTTGATCAATCGAGACTCGGGAGACAAACAAGGAGATGACAGAAGCCCTTTGTTTGACTTGTTTAGCTTAGAAATGGCAAATAATAGCCCTGGTGCTAATGTCGCCAACAAAGCTTTCATAAAAGATGCAAAGTTTCTTCATACTGTAAAGTTTCAAACTGAAACCTGTCTAGTTGTCAAAGATCCTGTGGCCAAAGGAGTAACGACACTTGCAAGAAATGAAGAGAACGTTTCTGACATGCCAAATGGAGGAATTACAAAGTGCCTGGTTCCAGAGGGATTAGGTGATGCAGAAGCAAGTTCTATTTGTTTTCTTGTGGGGATTTCTGTGTTTTATGTTGCACATCAATTATTTAATTTATGGTCTGAATATGGATTTATTTTGTTTTGTACTTCTCAGAGTCAGTGTCACAAAAGATTCAATGGGCTGTATCCCCAGAGGAGCGTACTTTGCTGATTGATGATTGTCCAAGTGCTAAACAGAATTCAAAGGCAACGCCAGAGTTTTGGGATGTTCCCACTGCCGGGGAAATGCCAGACTGTCAGTGTGGTTCGTGTCCTTCAAACTTGACATATTCTGTTCATGCTTGTTGGGACAGCATTTTATCTTCCCCAAAGCAATATCTACATCATGATTTATGGTCATCATTTCATATATTTAAATCTCATACGTCAACATAATTTTTTTAGTAACTGGTGAAAATGATAGGACTAGTGAAAGAAGAGCCTGTGAAGATGACTCCAGATTTATGCAGTCCCAAGAAGATGACTGGTGAAATAATAGGACTTGTGAAAGAAGAGCCTGTGAAGATGACTCCAGATTTATGCAGTCACAAGAAGATGACTCGAGAAATATGTAGTGAACTTTTATTTTCATATCTCGTTCTTTAGGGATTTGCTTTCTGTTTTGAAGCTTAATGTGTGTTTCTCTGTGTGTACTGACATGCTTAAGCTTCCTGTCTTCCTTTTTTCCTCCAAGATAACTTTGCATGCAATAAAATGTAGGGGATGAGATCAAGGGGGAGCACGGTCAGAGTTCTGGCACGACCGTAAGAGCTAAAGATATTGTTCTCAGAGTAGTGAAATCTGAGCCTGTTGACTCAGTTGGAATTTCTTCACCGATTAAAGCGCGTCTGTCCTGTTTGGTGACCTCAGAAAGTCAATCTTATCTTGTATGTTACTCATTAGGCTATTGAGTTAGCATTTTTCTGTGTTGTTACTCTTGACTTCTAGTTTAGTTTTAGGACTAGGAGTCACCCAGTCAATCTTTTACCTTGTTCTCTGTAAGTTAAGCAATGTGAATGTGAATGAAATTTATGACTAAGTTGATCATTTTAGTTGACAAGCTCTTCTTGATCTAGATCGTAATGGGTATGGGTAATTATTTTGTGTATCTACCAGCTATTTTCACCTCCCTAAATGCAGGAGCTGCCCAGATGTTTACCATCCTCTTGCAGGGGACTATCGAGAATAGGGAGGAAGGTTGTGTTCCTGCGAGATCCAGCTATGCGATTGTGGCCAGTCCTCTACCATGAAACGTCTGGTTCAAGATCTTGAGTAGTGGATGGGAAGCTTTTAGCAAAGCAAATAACGTTCAACCTGGAGACGAGTGTGTTTTTCTGCTGGTGAGTGAACCCGAAAGCATATATGGTGTCCAGATTGCCCGAAGGAAAAGATAGCGGGAGTTGCTTAGCCTCATATTCTGTGTAGAAAGCCTGGGAATTTCTGAACTTCTCGATTGTAAACCAGTGTTTATGAACAATGAGAAACTGCAATTCAATCAAAATGTAGAGCTCTCTAGTCATGTATGTGTAGCCTTCCCTTTTGCCTCTAGATCTTGTGTATCAATTCTAAGATTCAAGATTAGGTGTCTGAAACAGGATTACTAGTCCAATGCAACTGGGAACAAGATTGCCTCTTGATATTAAGAACGTCTAACGTCCAGATTGCCTAATGTCACAAATACACGACAAGATGGCAATTGCTGTTGGATTGTAAGCCAGTGCTTCGAACCAATCTTTATTCTTGTTATCCATTCCAATTATTTGAACCTCTATGGACTAATAGGAAACTTTGCTAGCTTGTACTTGGGCCCCAGACAGGGAGGGAGCTGAAAGAGTTGCTGTTGACTTTGCCTTTCATCTGGTGAGAAAGCCTTTGGTTCAATGGTAAGTTGCTCCGTTTATGAGAGAGAAAAAATGGAAGAGAATCATTATCTATCCCTGCTTATTTTGGATAGATTAACCTAATAAACTGGTATAGAATGAGGCATGTAGGGTTAAACTCAAGCTATTACTTCAAAACAAAACTCAAAAAAACTACTACACTAATGAACTGTATGAAGATATTCAAACTCTCACGACGGTGGGATCTACAGCAGCTGTTGCAGATACTTGATTTTGTTCCTTGACTACCCTACTCCTCATCTTGATTAACCACCTTATCGAATCCAGAAGGGAATCATACAAGTTAAGAGCCATATAGAGCCCAATCCCACCAATGATCCCATTTGAGATGGAATAAGTCAGCGGCATCAGAAGAATGGTAACAAAAGCAGGGATTGCCTCCTTCATGTTAGCCCAGTTTATGTCGTTGACCACCTTCATCATCATCACCCCAACCATAACCAGTGAAGGGCCTATGGCCCATGGAGGAACACTAGAGAACAATGGGATGAAGAACAAGGAAATGAAGAAGTAAAAGCCAACGATTATAGCCGTTAATCCTGTTCGACCCCCTTCTCTCAGTCCTGCTGATGATTCTACGTATGTGGCAACTGTAGACACCCCCAGCGTGGACCCCACGACGGTGGAGCCAGCATCAACCAAGTAGGCCAAGTACTCACCCTCAAAACCTCCTTGGTCGTTAGCAAACCCCCCAATCTCAGCCATTGTCTGCATGGTGCCGGTGATGGAAAGCACATCAACGTAGAACAAGGTAGCTAATGATACCCAAACCTCGCTTGTGTTGAATTTGCTGAAGCTGATAGCACAGGCGGTGGATTTGATTTGGTGAAAGTCAACAACTTTTTTGAAATATTTGTAGTTGGTATCACCGAGTGGGGTGTTAGGAAAGTATGTGACTGATGTACCCCTGAACCATGATATCAAGGTCACGAAAAGGATGCCATAGATCATGCTACCCTTAATCTCCTTCATTAAACCAAACGAAGTGATTAAGAAGCCGACTAATCCAAGCCAGAATGTTGGGCTCCGCAATTTGCCCCCTAGGCACTCACCCGTTTCTGGGTTTGTACGAGCACAGGCCGTAATGGTCACCAAGGTAGGCGAATCAGGACCAATAAGCCCCACACCTTGGTGTACTTGCAAGCCCACGAAGGCAATGAAAAGTCCAATGCCCACCGCACACGCGAGCCGAACTGGACGAGGAATAAGCTTAGCGAGCTTTGCACGGAGCCCGATTGCAGATATTACAAAGAAGGCACAGCCCTCGACCAAGACTATTGCTAAGGCAGTTTGGTAAGATATGGAACCAGATCCATGGAAGCCCACCATGTTATAGACAAGGTAGACATTAGGTCCCATAGCGGGAGCCAACGCCAAGGGAAGGTTTGCGAGAATTCCCATAGCAATGGACCCGATCATGGCAGACAAAACAGTGGCCACAATAAGGTCACTTTTGGTCTTTGAAAGACAGTTTTGGTACCCAGCATTCGGCTTGAACATGCAATCTGGGGTAGCTGTTTGGTTTGCCGGTGCAGTGCAGTCAGCAAGAGAGCAAGTTCCACCAGAGTCGGAGAGGATGGTGGCGTTGACTGTGATGATATAAGCCATGGTGAGAAAAGTGGCCGTGCCTGCGCGTAGCTCTCTGGTGAAACAGCTCCTTCTAGCTTCTAACTTGAAGTATCTCCCTACGAAGCTCTTTGAGACCCAATCATTCAGGCCTTTCTCCATTTTTCTCCATGAATGGGCTAGCCAGCTTGTGCATAGCCCACCTCTCCCTATCGCGCATTGCTCACCTCCCATCTCTCTCTGTCTTCTCTCTTAATTACTCTGGTCTTCTCTGTTTGTGCATGCGTGTATAACATGTGAGTGGTAGTACTTATTTATATGCTTTTAAGAAGGGAATCTTCTTAGATATTATAGACAAATTAGCACTAGGCGCGCGACTGGAATACTGTATGTGGGAATTAGGTGTTACAAAGAGAGGTCTACTTTAAGAAAATGGGATAATTGCACTTATCATGTGGGGTTCAATAAAGTATATTTTCCTTTCTTAATTAAGATTTGTTAACTCACGGAGGAACAAGGTTGGCCTTGGACATTTCTAATTAACCCTTTGTTATTTCATTCATGGTACACACTCGGTTTGACATTTTCCTCTCCAGCTCTCAAGTGAAGTGCTTGCCCACTAGGATGCAGACAGACACTCACAAGTTTATGAAGGTAGGAGAGGGATGCTAACAAGGGGTTCAGATTCCAGCCAGACCGTATGACTTTTAGATACAACAGGACGCAGGGTCTGGATTGCCTCTCTCAGATCCAACGCCTCACACCAGCTCTGTGAGGAGCCGAGCCTAGCTAGTGCAGATTAGGCCTCAGTAATTGGTGTGGCTGTACGTGAGGTGCTGGATCTGGAAGGGACAATTCAGACCGTTTGTCTTATTGTTTCTGGAGTTGTATAGTGTGGTTAGAATCCGAGCCCGCTAAAAAGTTCTTTTAGAGTTAGAACAAAGTAACAAGGTTATAGATTATGGATATTGGATATTGATGATGTTTAAGAGATCTGTACAATATCAGAAATACTGTTTGGTCACTGCAGCTTTGATAGATTGGTATATATTCCCATGACCAAATATATGAAGCTTTGACCCTTGACCAGAGCCATATAAGAACACATAGTGGATCTTCACCAACCATTAAGACAGATGGATCCCCCTATGCAATCATATCACGATTTACCACAGAAAATGTTTCTGCTAATGAATTATTTAGGCCCACGAAATAAGAACTAAAGCCACTTAAAAATGATCACCAGTCTTTGTTTTTCTTTTCTCCAAGTTGATTGGAAATTGTATTTTAGATTGGTAGCTTAAAAACTCCAAAGTCGGTATCTTTGAACGATCTAAAAAATTATTTTAAACAAATATAATTAAGTTCCAAGGAATCTTACGACTTGTGCAGTTCTTTAGAACCTTTGTTAGGTGGTTGTTTCGTGGACCACGTCTCTTCTCAAGTTGGACTTAACAACTAGGGTCCACGTCCTTAACAGTTGTGTAACACGAGGCCACCATTTTCCTTGATCATTTGGACCAAAAAACTTGGGTCTCTCTCGTGTCAAACAGGAGGATAATCCTTTGTAAATTGGGTCGTTTTTGTATCAAAAGAAGAAAAAGTGCTGCAGCCTGCAGATCATCTGTGTGAGTTTGTGCGTGAACTGTGAAACGTCTGTGAAGCAGAAACCATTAAAAAGGTCAAAATAGGTACGTTAAAAGGCGTGTTAAGCGCGTGCTATTATAATATGAATGACAACAACAATAACTTATACCTCCCTGGCCTTTGGGTAGTTGAATTCAGCCATAGAACCACTGCTCGAAAGAGCTTAAAGAGTTCTGAAAAACAACAAAAGAGCAAAGGCTCCGAAGACGAGGGAGCCCAATCCCAAGTATCTCGATTCATTAGTTGAGGGAGCAACGCCCTACGTACAACGGTAAAACAAGGGAGTTCAGGAGATGCAGACGTTACTGTTGCTCACTTCATTTCAGGGAAAAAATGTGAACGTCGTTGCGAGTGCACGAAGAGATGATTGCCGATGTAGTTTTCGAATGTTTGTACGTTGTGGCTGGTCGTTCACTAGATATTCTCATGAGTTTTTGAGTCCAAGTTGTTCTTTAAATATTGGTTCCTGCAGAATTCTTATAAACAACCGCATGGACATGTGATAAGTTACAACTTTACACGAGTATTAGGTGAAATTCATATATATATATATATACACACACACACACACACACACACACAATATTAAAGAGTTTTAGGTGACATATATAAATCTCCTTTCTATATGGTTTTATATAATAGTAGCACATTTTTTATTCTTAAAGCTAGGTTTAAGTATTGATTCACATGATATAGTAATGCTTACTATTAATGCATTAATTCAGAGAATTGAGTTTGGAGAAAAAAAAAGTTGGAGTAAATTAATCTTCATCCCATAAGATTCCAGTGAGGTGTTTAGATTAAAAACAGTTTTTTTAAAAAAAAAAATATTTTTATGGGGTTTTTGCAGTAATAAAAAAGCAAAATTGGTTTATATGGACTTATATGCATCCTACCGGTAGTAGAAATACCACTTTTGGGTGTTGGTGGGCAGCTTTCCATTAGGGGAACAACTTTAAGGCCATTATAGTAGTATAACTCTTGCATGCGCAACATGATATTTCAAACTCTTTTAGCAGTACTACTAGCTAGTGTGAAATTTTGAAGAAGCAGTATTGGATTCTCTCCTTTTGAGAGACAGTGGGATCAGAAGGAATATAAACTACTCTAAAGGAGGAGAGAAGACTGCTTTAGAGGTAGAGTTTGGCAAACAAAAAGAGTTAACAACAAGAACTCAAGGTACCAAGGCAGTGGAACAGACAAAGGGCTCTTCTTTTAAAGGGGCTTTAGGGTTTGTCCTTCATTCCATCGTTTCTCCCATTACTAGTACTGCTTCCTCTTGAGTTTTGGTCAAGGCCTGTGTCATCAGTCATGTGGAGCTTCAGGTGTGACTGGATTCCATTCCGAGTGCTTGTCTCAATAAAAAATAACCAGAAAAAGCTCTCAGCGTGGATAACTCAGTAGTTGGAAGAAGGAATGGAAGGATGAACTTTTACTCTTGGATGAACCATATTTAGTGAGTGATGGTGAGTTTGAATTTTATCATATGTGAACAAATGCTTGATTTAAATGATAGTTAGATTGTGAGATCGGTTCAAGTGTTCAGGGTTTATTGTTGTGCTCCCGATTTAGTCGGTTTGTTTTTTAATTGGTCTAGGTTTGTCCGAGTCTAGTTTTTAAAGACTGGATACAACGAATCTATGTGGTTATAAAAAAAAACATGCTAAGGACTAATGAAAATATTACTGAATTCAATCCCGTTAACTTTAATCATTTGGATATCTAATTATCTTTTCGGACAAATGCTAAATTGGTCACTGTAATATACAACAAAATCGATTTGGTCCTTGTAATAAGAAAATCATAAATTTAGTCCCTATAATACTTTCTTTATTTCGTCGTTCGTCCCTCTTCCTCCTTCCGTTAGGTCCTTTGACGGAATTCAATACACATCAGCCCAAGAATAAGGTCTATCGTCTGCCACACACCTGCAAGACACTGACAATCTCATCGGCCGCAACCCAGCTAAACACCTTTCTTCTTGAGGGAGGATACTTTTCCCTTTCCTGCCAATTACCACCTTTCTTCTCTTTCCTCTCCCTACCTGCTACAGTGCTACTCCATCTCCCTCTATATCTGATACAAAGAGCCTAGGAGTAATCCGGTGCCACACAGCTTTCTCTACCAGCAATTCAAAAGGATGCTTCGAGAAATTCTTTTTTTGTGATCTTTCCAATTAGTCATGGTTTTCTTCAAGTACATTGAATGAGATCATTGCTTAACGATGTACGTATACGTAAAAGAAATATCCAGAAGCTAACCTTCTGGAGTGTTGGGAGAGGACCAACGACTGCAAAAACCAAGTGAGATGGGCATGTAGGACAAGAAAGAGGAGCGACTTTTGGAAACTGCAATGAAACTCAAGGTTGGGGAAATGTGCTAATGAGAACATCAACAACAAAACAACGAAGGCAAAAGAAAAGAACCACAGCAAATCAGAAGGAATAGCAACAACCCAGTAGAGCCAAGCTGAAATGTGGGCGAATGGGAAGGTATAGATCAAGACTTACCTCTTCTTCGGACGACCAAGACAATTCTTTATAGCATAATGCAAAAAAAATGGATCTCCTTTATTATAGCTAAGAGGGATGGAAACAGGAGAGCAGATATGCAGTGAAGTGCAGGTAAAAAAAGAAAAAAGAAAAGGAGCCGGCATTTTGTAGCGGCCGGCAAAATCGGTTCAAACGTCACTTGATGCATTGTTATTGTCTTCACTTTCAATCATGGGACGATGGTGTCGAAGACAAAGAGACCGGTGTGTTGGGCTGCAAATAATGCAGGCGTAAAATGAAATTCTCTTACTGTAAGAGAAAGCATTTGTTCCTATGCCCTGATCATGCCAGAATCTCAAAAAGTTCCAATACATCTCGAGTAGTACGTAATCAAAGCATTGAAGACAAAAAGTTCAGCGACCAACAAGGCACCCATGTTAAGGCTTGCTCTGTTTTCACATCAACATGAGTACTGAGCTGTTCTTCTACTGGTCCTCGTCTCATCATGACTCTTTAGTAGGAATGGTCTCATGTCCAGGTTGCATCCCATACAACTTATTAACTTAACGCTGACCTTTTGTTTATATTCATATCAAGAAGAAGGCATAATGACTTTAATGAGTTGGAGGCACAAAAACGAGTGCTAACAAACCCATTACTTTATGTCCCCATGCTAGTAGGACTCTCCGAATTACAATATACATCATTAGCCATGAGTTTCTTTCTTTCTTTAGAGAGCTCTTTAGGTTCGCTGATGGGTTGGATTACATTCCGGTGCAGTAATGGTCCAAGACGCCATTAGCGAGAAGGTGAAGGAAGGTTCGCTTATGACCAATATTATAGGATCAGGCGGGAAACTTTAAACTGACGTGACAAATAGGATATGGAGCTAATTACCGGAGAGATGGCGTGACAACAAAGCTGATGTGGAATGTATTATGTCGAGTGAACTAACGGATTTAGGAAGAGGACGAACGACGAAACAAAATGGGTATTATGAGAACTAAATTTATGATTTTCTTATCACAGGGACCAAAATGATTTTCTCATATATTACAAGGATCAATTTAGCATTTATCCCTTATTGGACTTAATCATGACCATTAATAAGATTGATGGATTTGTACAAACGCAGGCCCTGACAGGAAACGATTTGGACGGATGAAGCTAAAAAATGGGGACTTTTAGGCCCAAAAATGTAACAAGAAGCCCAAAGCGTACCCACAAGCAAGTCCAGCTGGACAATCCACAATCCTGGCTATTTTCGTGCAGAGCCCACAAGCATATATTGCAGTTGCAGGAGAAGGCACGGCAACGGTACAGGCCACGTAGGCGGGGCCGCGGGGGGCAAGCCCAACGGCAGGTCGTACAAATTTTCCAAAATAATTTGAATCAACATTAAATTCTGAGCAAAATTACCCAAAACAGATAAAAAATGGATGATAGCAACTCCATTGATTTCCTCTGGTATTAGCAACTCCATTTGCATCTTCATGTTGAACCGGTGGCTCAGCCTGCTCTGACCCGTGGATCATGTAACGAAACAACTCTGGGAGGAAGTCGATAAATCGCCAGGGGTTCCGTTATGGTGCTTAGCCTTATGGTGCTGGTAGCTACTGATGGAAGGTTAGGATTAAGTTCACAAGATCCAAGGGCTGAAAATGAGGTCACATCAATTAATGAATTTTGACCCATTTCTACTGAAACCGACCCGTATTGAGGTGCTGACCTAGCCACAAATTCAAACCATGTATCAACTTCTTCATCAGTCTGAAACAAGTATCGCAATATCACAGCGCCGCCGCACAGCTCCGTCGATCCCAACCCAGTTCCGTTGGCATCTTGTTTTGGATCCAAGCGTGGTCTCCTCGAATCACCCTGGCTTTTCGTGATTCAAGTGCTGCTGCAAAATTTTCTTTAATGATTGATAACAATCTTAATCTTCTTAATTGCCTTTTTCTTTAAAATGGACCCTTGGCATTACAACGTCTGGATCGTGGGCAGAAGCATGATTTTCTGGAGGCTATCTTAAATCACAAGCCAATAAGTTTCATATCTGCACCTGGGTATTAGTTGAATTTGTTTCCAAAAGGATCAGAGGATCATCGTTTTTGGTGGATTTCTGGAACTGTGGCTCAAACCCTTTTTGGCAATGTACAACACATGACAGTATCTTTAGGATACGGTTCGGGTCTTATATGTTGTGTCTGTGTCCCTTATTTTGTAATTGTTTTACACTCTTAAATCACTCATTTGATTTGTTGACAATTTGACACAATTTCTTGTTTCATTTCACATGCTGTAAATATCATGTCTCACATAGAAACATGGAAAAGACGTTGCCTCTCCTAGAATGACCAGACCTGTGCATATTTCACACGTTAAATTGCTGAAGCCAAACTCATTTTTTGGATAATCCCCTATTTGATCTGTTTTATTCTTTCAGGTTGTTGGTAAAAATTATGAAATCCGTATAGAAACATCAACAAGTTACTGTCAAACATGAATATGCAATTATTATTGTGCATAAAAATTTGGCCAATGCATTCCGAATCTTGTTTCCCAGTTGCCATGTATGTTTTGGCTGTTTGATTGGCAAGTCATCCTACGCTGCTTTCTGAATCCTGTTCAAAAAATGGTTTGAAACCTTTTGCAATTAACATGACATGCAGACAGATACCTTGCAATTAACATGACATCAGACAGAACCTTTAATTTCCTCCGTTTCTTTTTCTTCGCATGTAAAGGAAGCTTCTGAATTCTGACACACTACTGCTTTGCAGATCAAGACTTGCATAGCAAGGAAATGAAAATGTCATATGAATTATATCTGAAAGTTTTGTTTCTTTATAAGGTAAAAATAAAAATAATGCATAAGCACCTTATTATCTTTCTTTGTATAACGTTGAACTCTTCTCACTTTATTATCTTTTTTATTAAATGAAGCTGCAGGTCCCTGCAACAAAGGGTGTTGTTGGTTAGAAAAAAGCCTTTAACAGCTGATACAAATGACACCAAAACAAGTGTCTTATTAACTGCCAGCCTTCCGTCCAAACAAATAAACATCAACCATTACAGCAATTGTATCTGACAATTCTTAAATTCTTCACACCACTTCCACAGGATGTCTTCTTAACAAATTTGAACAAAATTATAACTGACAATTCTAAATTACTGCATTCACATTTAAGAGGTATATCCCAAAAGGAAAGCAATAATGTGCAACTCAACCAAGAAGATTAGATTTTGAAGTAACTGTGAGAGACAATCACTCCGAGAAGGTCACCATCGTGGAGGTGAAGATGCCTGCTCAGTTGCAAAACAATCAAGAGAGCCAAAATCCTTGGCTAATAAGCTAAGCTGAGATCCCTGCTCCTTCCAGCTAAAAAAGTATATGCTTTTGTGAATGTCACCAAGTAATATAAAATTCTTGACCTGCAAGGAAATTATAGACAGTGAAAGAAAGAACAGATTACAAGAAGCTTATCAACAGATGGCCTTGAAGAGAGGCTAAAGCAGATATAGCACCCTTTAATTCCTTCGAGTACACCTCTGAAACCTGAAAAGTAATGATTTCATTAACAAAAAAAAATATTTCCTTATTTGTACTAGTAAAACATATATGATACCCAGGAAACAACATAGTAAGGGCCAAATGGAATGTCTATTCTCATCCCGGAGTAAAAAGGCGAAACATAACCTAGAATTCAATCAAACAAATACAGGCAATAACATCCAAAAAATACCAAATTTTGAGAATTATCATCGCTTTTCCCAACAGAAAATAAGCCATCTTCCAGCAACATCTTCCCCTTGCACATAAACAGTTCCAATGGCCAAAAGTGTCTCATTCTCTTTGGTAATGGTATTCTGCAAAGAGCCCATCTTCCCCATAATCGCTGAAAACCTTCGAAGAGCCCATCTTTTCTCCAGCAAAATCTTAATTTCTGCAGTTGAGTCTTTGGAACCTTAAACAGAGAAAAAAAAATTCAATATTTCACAACTACTCGGATATTTTAGACCAATATCTAGACACCCACAATGTTCAGAAGGTGCGCAGTACAATCATCAACAAGTGCATATGCCTGCACCCACGAAAGTAATTAGAGTACTCACTTTATCATCTTCAGACAAAGAATGCCACGATAATTCAACATAAGGCCTCCTTTCCAATTATGTACTTAATTCATGCAACATAATTAAGTACCAGTTCCTCTTTCTTCTTCTTCGGTGCCTTTCTGCCTCTTCGCACTCGCTTCTCTAGCTCATCTAGAGGTTCCCGCTTGCCTTGCATACGATCAGAAACCCAGAATGTCAAAACAGAAAACACACAAACTCAAAGCAGGGATGGGCGACGACGCTGGGCGGCTGGGAGACTCTGGGGCGAGCTCTTGGCGGCTGGGAGTTTCTGCGAAGAAGGGATAGTGTGTGCGAGGAAGAAGAAGAGCAAAATCTATTTGGGTTCTTTTTTCTGGGTCAGTTCGCGGGTCAGCACCATTAAACGGGTCGAGTCGGGTCATTTAGCGGGTCAAGTTCATTAATTGATGTGGCGTGATAGCAGCCCTTAGATCTTGAAAACTCGATCCCAGCCGTCCATCAGCAGCCATCAGCAGCTTAAGAATCAGCACCTTAACCGAACCCAATCGCCAGTGCTCTGTATCAGCAGATGACCATTCAGTGAGAAATTAAATTAATTTTTTTTTTTTTATTTTGGAGACTGTAACGTTGGTATGGATGATCATGAGAAATACGTCAAAACTAAACAGAAGAAAAAGGAAAAGAAAATAAGACGACGCTCTAAACGCATACGAACCACAGAAGAGTATGAAAACCTGAAATCTCGTCGGTGGATCACTTGCTGCGGGCGTCCAAAAGAACTTCCTACGAAAAATGTACATGGTTTTCGTCTTTCAGACACGTCTTTTGTATAAGATTAGTCTTCCGTTGTGCCAAAACCAGATTGGATATGGTCTCCCGCTATAAACTCTGTCCTGGCCTGGCAGTGCTAATGCTATTTTAAGTCGGGCACACCAACTGCCTAGCCTATTATTTAAGGACATGAAATAGCCCTCCAAAAGAGGAAATTCTCAGAGAGTGAAACGCAAAAAAATGGGCAGGACCTTCACTCCTTCAGGATTCCTCTCGTCCTCATTTGCCTCTTCTTCTTCCTTAAGGTTGAGTCTCTGCCTCAATCTAAGCTCGCACCAGCTTTGGACACGTTTGGGGACTCAACTGTTGTTACTGGCAACAATGTTTCCCTAAACGCACCGGAAAAGCAAATTATGCACCTTATGGCATAGATTTTCCAACAGGACCATCGGGAAGAGTTACGAATGGTGCGACCATTAGTGATTTCTTTGGTAAGTAGATTCTAATGGAGCCGATGAACAATATAACTGTACATGTCTTGTATCCGAGTATCATTCTGGTAATCATTTATAGATGGAACAACGGAAAATGATAAGAAAAACAACCACGTTGAATCATATTGACTTTCTCAGTCAAATGCAGCTCAATGGCTAGGAATACAAGGCACCCCTTCATTCTTGCAAGTCAGTCGTAAAGAGAAACTCCACGAGGGCTTTAACTATGCATCTGGCTCAGCTGGGATCCGATCTGAAACTGGCACTGCTAATCATGTAAGAAGATGAATTTGCTTGTGATTTATACTTGCTATAGTTCTGTTAATCTGCAACACGTCTACCTACCGAGGGTCTGTTTTTGTTGATTTCTTTCCAAGTTGTATGTTTTTGAGAGACAAAAGAGGATGGTTTGTGTTTTCTGAAGTGTGTTTACGGTACAGGGAGTGGGCAAAAGTTATTGTGTGAGTGAAACTATTGTGTGAGTGGACGAATGAGATTAGAAGTTGAGAAATATAACGGCTGAAAAAATACCACGTCAATTAATGAACCCGACCCGGTTTCATTAATTGACGTGACATTTTGTCAGCCGTTAGTTTTCTTAACTTCTAATCTCACCCGTCCACTCACACAATAACCGGCTTTGCAGGGAGTGACCTTGAGCATGGAGAAGCAGATCGGAATCGGTTATTGTGTGAGTGGACAGGTGAAATTAGAAGTTGAGAAATCTAATGGCTGAAAAAATGTCACATCATTTAATGAAACCGGGTCGGCTTCGCTGGTCGGGTTTGTGGGTCGGATTCATTAAATGACGTGACATTTTTTCAGCCATTCGATTTCTTAACTTCTAATCCCACCCGTCAACTCACACACTCACGTAATAATCTCAATCAGACAGTAACTTTTGCCGAAGGAGATCGGGCTCTTTAGAAAGACCGTTCAAGAGTATTTGCCGTTGCTTTTTAGGAATGCAGACGAAGCTCCGAAATCACTTGTCCAAGTCTATTTTTCTTGTAATAGTAGGCAACAATGATTATTCCCAGAACTATCTTTCAAGTCATTACAACAGTAGTCGCACTTACAATATGAAACAATTTGCTGACCTCCTCCGAAGGCAATCCGTTCCGGATGTCCGGATGGACGGCCGGATGCTGTCCATCCGGACATCCGGTGGTTGGGAGCCGGGGAGCAGGTGGGTCCCGCCCGGGACCCACACCTGCCCCGGGCAGCACGGGCAGCCTCCTGCCCGGGCTCCCAACCACTGGATGGCTGGATGGACGGCGTCCATCCAGCCATCCGGAGGGGATTGCCTTCGGAGGCAATCCCCTCTCGTTAGAGATCTGCATGCATTACTGTCCTGTCAAATAGAGTGCATCATGTGGTTCTAAACTTGGCCGTCGTGTAAAAAGCTAACATAATTGCATGTCTTTTACGCAGGAAGGCAATCCCCTCTCGTTGGAGATCTGCATGCATTACTGTCCTGTAAAATAGAGTGCATCATGTGGTTCTAAACTTGGCCGTCGTGTAAAAAGCTAACATAATTGCATGTCTTTTACGCAGGATTTGTATAGATTAGGAGCCAGAAAGTACGTAGTGTTTGAAATCGACCCAATAGGTTGCGAACCGGTTTTCCTCAAAGCCAAGACTAAATGTGCAGAGAAAGTGAATTCTTATCTAGCCACCTACAATCACAAGCTCGGAGTTAAGCTTGAAGAGCTAGGCAAGGCCCTTAGAAACTCGACATTCGTTCTGGCCTCTGGGAAAGAGGTTCCAGTTGATGGAAGATTTGTTGGCAAATCCTACTCGTTATGGTAAGCTCACTCTTTTCCCCTTCAGTGCCTTCACAAATCCCATACGACAGAATTATGGGAAGTGAGAGAAACAAAAGTCAATGTTTTAGGTGTTCAGCTTCGTGTTCAAGAGAGCAGATCAACCCAGTCATTTGCTCATTATTTGAAATATACATGTTCTAGTGTAAGTGGTTGAGCCAGATAGTAATCATAAAAATGAGTGGCCGATAGGATACAAGTAGGCAACAACCTGCAGCTGGTTTAAACTTTTGTGTTAACAATTGAGGTCTGAATATATTGAGATGTAATTTTCTTTATATGTTTCTGACTTATGATCTACTTTCCACAGGGCTAAGTGATCCAGTAAATCCATGTTGTGCAGTTTCCCAATCTGGTTTGTGCATTCCAAATAAAGTCTCTTGTCAAGGCCGGAAATCACACGTCTTCTTCGATGCAACATACACCCAACTGAAGCAGTATACAAGACTATTGCTGAACAATGTTTTAAAGGAAACAGTCTGTGTGTTCCGGTGAACATCGAAGAACTTGCAAAGAAATGATGGAGACGTTCTCTTAAAGACTATCTGTGCACTCCTTTGCTTTGTCAAAGTACTGGTGAATAGCTTATACAGAGTTTCCTTTATGCAGAAGATGTATATTTGATTATTTGGGTATACAGAATAGATCCAGATGGTGTAAAAGCCTCCAAAAGCACAGGTTATAGGGAGTAAACAAAACTTATTCGTTGCTTTTTTATCAAATATATTCACAAAAAGGTCAGGTGAGACAGAGAAGAAATACATCCTCAAATGGGCAAGTAAAAATTTATACAGAAATTTACATGGAGTGGAGGAGGTACTAGAAGCCAGATCAGGGCACTGACATGGGTCTATCTTTGAATGATTTTCTCATAGGCAGTTCAGCAAGAGGTATATAGCTGCAAAGCAGCAGACCAAGACCAAGATCAATATTTGCTTCCACCTAAACGACATTCTTGGTTGTTTGAAGTTGGTCGCCTTCTGGCCAATTATCAATCTAAACAGTAAGGCCAGATGCCCCTCGAAAAGTGCTTGGTGGTTGGTAGGACGGCAATTTAATGCTAATCACTATTATAAGCAAATAAACTAACAAATATCAAAGAGATACTAAACTAAAACCGGTAATAAAAATGCCCACTTCAAAACGACAGCATGTTTGAAAATGTTCACTGGCTATGCCCCTGTCATTGTCCAAGACAACTTCTCTAGACCCGAAAATTGAGATAATTATTTCCACATTGGCTCTTACAAAAGAAGTTAGGAATTACATGAATTTTTGTTGAGGGGTTAAAATGAATAAAACATAAAAAAGTTTCAAAATTCATTAAAAAAGATTAAAAAAAGGCTATTTTTAGAAATTTTTAGAAAGTTGGGGCCATGATCCCCGCTAACCCCCTTGATTTCGTCTCTAATTACTTATACTTTGATGCTCTCAACTTAGGTAGGAAAACTACATTATCCCATTATGCCCAGAATAGCCACTATCCCAGAATACCGCAATTATATTTTATTAAAAATAGAAAATCTTTTGCTTCCGCAATTTCCCTGCTTTTGCTGGTATAAGGACATTCTCGATCGGTACAAGAATATCGCTAGTTCTGACAGAAGTGTAACGAATACCAAGCGTCCAAACATATCCATATTAAATTCCGTCGAAGCTTTTTCTTCCCCCGGAAACGTTTTGCAGAAAGCCGACGGAATTCTTACCCTTCTCGAAAGGGAGATGAAGAGCGACACGGCAATCGCTTCGATTCTTCTTGTGGTATCTCTTTGCCTTCATGGGCTATTCCATGCCTCTTCAGCTTCGTCTCTTACAGAGGGAAATCAGGTACTCTTACAAAGCTCACACTTAAATGAAGGAGTTCTTTTACAAGAAAGTGAACTACTCTACTGAAAAGAAAAATGGGATTTTGTTTGTTTCTTAGATTGAATTTCACGTTAGTAACGGGTTTCATTGAGATTTTGGTAAGTGAAAGTAATAGCTGTTCTGGGGGCTGATCTGGTGCTTAATTTATCGGTTAAAAGGACTTCAAATACGTAGGGTGATGGTGTTCAACTGATAGATACAATATATTCATTTTTGTTATTAATTGTTTAAGCTTTGGTTTTTTGGTCCAGGATTTTGAAGGATCTGTAGCAAGGTAACAGTTGTTTCTTGGCAGCTCAGGTTTCGGATTTCAGTATGGAATTTGAATGAGATAGCTTTTTACTTGAATGCTCACTCCATTAGGAGCATATATTCATTTTGTCCACTAACTGTAGTTATATGTTTTAATGGAAAGTTTGATCATCTGAACCTGTTATGTTTAAAATGTTAGAACTCTTAAGCAAGAGCTAGAGCATGCTCATGAGGTCCATTGTTCTAGAGAAAGAAGTAGAGCAGCTTGGAAAGTAATCGAGGAGGTATGGCAAACTGTTTCAGAAGATTATGAGACTGCACCATGTAAAATTGGAATTTGAAAAACATCCGTGACTTTGTTATTTGTAATCATTTTGCAGTATTTGATGCCATTTGTGGAACGAGAAGGTTTTCAGATTTCAAGTAAGTGTAGACTTCATCCTGACAATGATCTGTTCAGGGATCAGGAGCAGCACAAGATTCATATGGATATAAACGAATGGCAGTGTGGATACTGTAAGAAAAGCTTCCGCGCTGAAAAATTTCTTGATCAGCATTTTGACAACAGGCACTACAATCTACTGAATGTTGTATGTGGATCCGGGTTCCTTGTCCTTATTGTTATGCAGCATTCATTCACTAATTGCAAGTTGCAATACACAAATTGCCACCATGGAATGAATATTGCATTCTAGATTTTATTGTTCTATGAGATAAATGCTTATTGTAGTTATGCATTGACCATTGTTGAATTGACTGCCCCCACACTGTTGTCAACTAATTTATGTTTTGCTCTTCCTTGTTTTCTTTACGATTTAGTATTATATCTGTTTCGGACTATATTGTAGAATAAACGTTTTACAGATGGCTTTACTTTGATAAAAGCATTCATTTCTTGTTTGTGTAGTGGTTTGTTAAATATTTCATAAACTTATGTAGTAAAACACATCATAAATTACAATCTCTAATTATCTGGACAGCAAAATGCCTGTAGTTCATAATTATCTGGTTGAGTTGGGATTGCTAAACTCAATTTTAAATCTATTCAAGTCAAATTAGTTGTCAAGTATGAAGTATCATTATAATTATCTTTATAGAATGAAAATAAAAAAATAAGTATTATATGCCTAATACAATTTTTTATTTTATTTTATAAGGTCTATCCTTTTCTGTTTCAAATGAAGAGTAGAAATAAAACTAATTGCAAAATACCTTCTTTGTGAAGGATATATGTTTGTTACTGGAAGCATCCATAGGATTGTCAGTTTGGTTTATATTATGCAAGATTGCTTTAAGTTATGTCAAACTACCCATGTTCAAAGTGCCAAGCTTTCTAGATTTGAATAGATGAGATTGAATTCATGAATTCTGTATCCAAGGATTGTGTGATGTTTCATTTTATTCATTCCAATTGAGAAATTGTCGTCTTTTCTTTTGGAAAATTTGTATCAGCAGTACATGACAAACTTGGAATTTATTCAGAGTCACAGCAAGTGCTTGGCTGACTTATGTGGGGCAGTGCATTGTGATGTCATGATGGATACCAAGTCCCGCAAATCCAAGTGCAACCCTGCAGCTGCTGCAAGAAATCGTCACCTATGTGAGGTTGCTTTTGACTGATTGAATTTCTTGCAGTTCTCATAATCTCATTCACTAGATTGTATTGCTCATTTTATAGTATTACCTGCAGAGTCTTGCCGATAGTTGTTTTCCAGTTCATCAGGGTCCCTCAGCAAGCCGTCTTCATGGTATTCTTCTATATTGTCAAGAAGATATTCTTTCTTGTTTCTGTAACTTTTTTCTCATGGTGTCACTACCACTGGAAATTTCTTTTCTTTCATTATATCATGTGGCTAATCTCACATGAGTATTCTCGTGTTGGCAGAATTGTTTTTGCGCCAATTTTGTGATACTCATACATGCTCAGGAAAGCGAAAACCTTTTCCGAAGGGAGGCAGGGTAGGCTTTGCTCTCTTGTTGCAGTAGTTTCGATTTTTGGTTAGAGCTTCGATTTGCAAGTAATGATTTATGCTGGTCAATATTAATACAGAATTAGGGGAATTTCAATATTCCTGTGAATAGTTGTTTTATCCATATATATATTTCTGCATTCCTTCCACAAAGGTCATGGAGAATAGTTTTTGCCTGCTTAATCAATGTTGCTTTTTGAATGGCTTGTTTTTCAAGCAGTTAAAAGCAGTCGTTAAGGTCATATGAGTACCCTTAAATGGACTTTTTCCTGCGCAAGAAAGTTCATGAATTCGGGCAATAGATTTCTCTGTGAGAGAGAAATAAAGGGTGGCGGATTTTGGCTTTTGATTCAGCTTTCACATTGTTTCATATGTGCAGAAGAAAACGAGTGTATTCTACCTGGCAATTTCAATACTGACTTTGATGCTGCTCCCTATTTTCTATCTAATTGTCTATTTGCACCAGAGGTACTATTTTCAGCCTTTCAATCTCCTGTATGACAAGGTTTCCCCATGGCTTTTTTCCGAACTTCTTTTGTATATTTTGCAGTGAAATGAGCAAGAAAACCCAAGAGCTTAGGCGAATCTCAAAAATTGGAAAAGCAAAACCATCGTAGCTGGTAATCTATTTGGACACTTCTTATACAATAAGAAAATACAGTAATAGAGTCCGTTGATTATGAAGTCATGTTTAACAAGCCTCATATATTTTCCATCTATGATAGCATTAAATTTCCTGTAGTTTCATCTCAATGATATTGTCCTGCTCAATTGTTGTTTAGCTGCAGGTTAGGCTATGTCAATCATCAGTAGGTGAACTGGCAACATTTATTGTACTTCAACACTTTCTTCCAATAGAATGCTGTGTAAATCTGTAGCTGTCACTAAAGGCCAAGGAAAGAAATTGTGTTTGGGATGTTTCAACGTACCGGGAGGACAACCTAGCTAGAGTTCCATTTGCTTGTGTAACCTTCAGCTCCCCTGATAAGGATCCGTTTGTTAATGAAACGATAAAGATATATTATTGAATTTCGTTCATTATCTTCTTTTTATTGGAATCGAACTTTTTCCATTGGACCCCTTTCTTGATCCTTGTTCTGGCTTAAGTGTTGTCTGCCATCTAGTTCTTGCCCTGCTGCGTCAATTTTCAGAACTAGATGATTATGCATCTGACAAATGGCAATCTGCAGGCTCCCATTTTGTATACAGCACCTTTGCACGTACCCATACAATGTACTCGAACGATGTTTTTAACACAAGCAGGGCAGAAAATGTTTTTGGCTTCCGAAATTAGGAAACACGGTTGTGTCATTGACAATTATTCGTATACTTTTTTTTTCTTGGCGTATACATTATGCTAGAAATAGCATTTTGCAGGGTCTTTTGTCTTTGCCAGTGAAGGTTGTAAAAACGGGCGTCGCTTGTTTACAAATCACGAAACGAACGTCTTACTGTCACGTACAAAGTTAGAAAATTCTTGAACATTATCAAATCCAGCAATTGATTGTAACTGGATCATTTTTACTCATCAACTTCATTACATAGCAGACTGTACTCAGCTTCACATAATCCCAAAATGGATGCTCTTAAAGCAATCCGGTTGTTTCTATTCAACTTTGATATGCGCTTGTCCAGTCCTGCTGAAGATAAACGACAATAACTGTCAGACGACTGCTGTCTTTTTACGCAAGTTCATACCCTGTCATGCGCTGCCTTGAATTTTGCTCATAAAGCAGACTATTATTCGTTCTTTGAATTTCTTGTTTCATCAGCACAAAGCAAATGTTTTTCAAGTAAAGCTGGTTCTTACTCAGATTCGACTACTTATTTTTTTGCAACTCCCCTTCACAACGCCATATCGCAACTGGGATCCTTTGCAAGTTGTACTTTCCCCTTAACCAAACAATCTCCACAGTTTAGAGACTCATTAGTGGGGCTATGCTGCTGGCTCTTCTCAAACGGTGAGCGTAGCTGCTGGTCACTTCCCCAACCCCTGGTTCCGATGAAGGATAGTCGGGCTATGGAGCTATTACCCCAAATGCAAGGGATATCAACTCATTTGATAGAAGGAAACCATCTGGATCACTTAGCCGAATATAAGCCAGCCTCCTTTTGATCGTGTCCTCATTCAACAATGCAGCCTCAAATTCATCCGCGCTAATAGCTATACTGTTCTCATTCAAGCAAACAACATGCCTGCTTTCTACATAAGGTTTATAGACATTCAAAAGGGCGAAAACAAGAGAGTCACCATAAGCTTCTCCAAAAGACTTGAGATCTAGGCCTCTTGCAGTTCTGAGAGAGAGCATCACAACATCCATGGCCGTATCCTTGGCTTCGGTACAACCATTTCCACGGCTGCCCACCACCCCATTTTCTAAATTATGCACATAACCCAAGTATTCTCTCATCTTCGCTGGCCTTGAAAACCTCAATCCTCCAACATAACTAGCAGACCCAAGGCCAAAACCATAGAAAGGTTTGTTCTTCCAATACGCAAGGTTGTGCTTGCACGAAAAACCTTCCTTGCAGTAACTGCTAATTTCATAATGGTTAAAACCAGCATTAGAAAGCGTTCTTGAAGCCATTTTGTAGAAATCAGCTGACTGCGTTTCAGAAGGCAAAGGGAACTCCCCGGGTGTGTACCTGCGAGCAGCTCCAATTTCAAGTCTAAATCCACGAAAAGGTTACAAATTTATATGTTAACTACTGACTTTATCACTTACAAGTTTCCAAATTTTGTGCCTTGTTCGACTTGCAAATCATATACGGACACATGGGTGGGTTGCGCCTTAACTGTACGCATCAAACTCTCTTGCCACATTTCCGGTGTCTGGTGAGGAAGAGATGAAATAAGATCTATACTCCAATTCTCAACCCCACATGATGCAACTAGTCCAATAGCCTCATAAACCTCCTTCAAACCATGCGCTCTCCCACACGTCTTCAACAAGTTTTCTTGAAACGCCTGAACTCCTAAAGACACTCTATTCACTCCCAACCCAATCAACTCCTCTATCTTCTTAGCATCAAAAGTCCCAGGGTCCATCTCCATTGATATTTCAGCATTTGAACTCAATCCAAATTTCAACCTCAAAACTTCAAGAATCGACGATACAAGCCACGGTGGCACAAGTGAAGGCGTACCACCCCCAAAAAAGACTGTTTCGAGAGCAGGGTTAGCCCCAGAGTCTACCCTTGTCGCATTAATTTCTCTACAAAGCAACTGTACATAATCTAACACTCGCGGGTCGTCAGCTGTCTGCTTAACAGAGCCGAGAGCGACAATTGGGAAGTCACAGTAGTGGCAGCGCTTTCGACAAAAGGGTAGGTGGATGTATGCTGAAGTTGGGAGAAGCTCTGGCCGTGGGTTAGTGGTGAGGGTGTCCGGCGAGGCATTTTGTCGAACAGTTAGTTCGCTGTGCGAGAAAGCGTTGATTATGGCACGGCACACCAATTTTGGAGTCCTGGGTTTTGCGGGGAAGATTGAGAAAACAGGAGCGAACGCTGATTTAAGCATAATTGTGATGACGATAATGGCTTGTAAACAAAAGAATGAAAGATGAAAGTATTTATTTGTCTTCTTGATCCGTCTCTTCTTATCCGTCCGGTTTATCGGTGGCTTTATTGGCTTGTGCTCTTCTCCATTCCCTAGACAAAACGACAATCCAGAAGGCTTTTGAGTCGAGACTGATCTAGGGAAGTTCGAACAGGCCCAAGTGCGTTTGTGGGTCTCATAACAAACCCAAAGCTAAACTTGCGTGCCCAATTTTCTTTTTGTCTAAACAATTTCGAGTTGCCACCTTTAATCTTTAATTTTATTGCCGGTATCCGCTGAAAACCGAAAGAACCATTTTTATACGAGAATACACCAGAAACCCAATCCAAGCGTAGAGACTATCGGGGAATGAATGACAAAATTGACAGACCTCAGACCAGGCATACTGATGATTTACATAAATTCTTTATATATAATCACCTCTTAATTTTAGTTTTTAGTTCAATATTATTTATTTTTGTTGGGTTTAAGACTTCATTCTCACTTATTTATATTTTGTTTCAATTTCAAAGGAAATGAAGAAAACATCTTGACAGCCCATTACGACTAAGCCTAACTTCTACGAAAGCCCAACTTCAATTTTTAAATCTTCAAGCATACAGTACAGAAGCTAAGTTCTAGAAAAGTGGAGAAGATTTTGGGAGACAAAAGGGCATCGTGGAGCTCTCTCGTTCAAATCAGATTGGCAGAATCAAATGGGTTGTTGGCTTGGTTGGTTTGAAACAAAGAGCAGAAAAATGAGGAGAAAAACAAGATGAGAAATTTGAAATAGGCTGCAGATTTTCAGGGAGTGGGTAAGTAACAGATTTTTTCAAGAAGAAAAAGGAGCGTCAGATTGCAGGAGAAGAAGAGACTCTTTCTAGTTTGTAATTTTTGAATTTTTTTATATTTTTTTAGAGAAAAACGATGGATGCAAAAGTTTCTTTCTTGGTTGAATTTAATTCCAGCATGAATTAAACTTTATCCTTCTAGGAGAACGATTGTTATCTAGTCTCAATTATGCTTGATTTTCTATTTTAATTTGAAGTAAATCTCTTCTCTATTTGTTTGAATTATTCTTATCTCATTGCTTTTAATTGACTGACCTTCAATTAGATGATTTGAGTTTTATGATTTGCTTTCGAAAGAAGAAATTATAGAATAGACCCATGGATAATTTAGCATAGGCAATTATAGGATCGAAAGACCTAGAAGAACTTGTGTAGTTTTGAGAAAGGAATCATTGTTCTTAATGCGCTTTCTTGTTTATTAATTTGCACATTCATGTGTGACTAATATTCAAGAATTGGTCCAATTGACCATCGAAAGAGGTATTTAGATGATTTAAGAAATCTTGCTAGCAAACTTAGAGATTTTACTTCAATTAGTTAGATAAGAAAAGCATATCGAGGGGCTAGGTGAAATCGGTTTCCTAGAAGTTTTAATTTCTTCCCATCAAATTTTTCATTGAATAATTCCTTTTGTTTACTTGTTTTGATTACTATTTCAGTTTGCAATTACAAGTTATATTTTTCTAAATAAAATTGAGATTAGTATAATTTTGATACTTGTCAAAAGTGAGAGGACTACACTCTTCTCATCACTTTACTATAAAACTATGATACTGTGCACTTGCAGTTTTGTATCGATCACATACTACTCACTCAAATTACTCAAATGGATCACTTACAGGGAGTTGCACTATAAGAACTTCTAAACACAGGGTTCAAAATTTTTGCTACATTACATGATAAATCATATCAGGCAAGGTATTTCACCATGTAAGGGCCCTCAAGCTCATAGCCCAATTTCCGATAGTAATGGCGGGTCCCTACACCTGATATGACAGCTACTTTTGTAGATTTATGCTCCCTGCTAGCAATCCGCTCTGCCTCCTCCATCAAAAGCGTACCGTATCCCTGGGGGCACATAGCGCATACAAATTTTGTTCATGGTTTGAGATTTGAAGCATCAAACTTCAATGACATGAAACTTACAAGTTATTTTACACAAGTCATTCCCATTGCAAATAAATTCAACTAAAGTGTCCTATTAAACTACAATGACATGCAGACTTTGTTTCTATGGGCTATGGGGTGCTGAGTTCTACTTTTGTAGACTTCAGTGATTTTATCAGTTTTTAACCTGTTTGTTGTAGTATAGCCTTTTGTACTGTCCCGTTTGCTTTTGTTTGGTTTTGTCTTCTTTTTTTTTTTTTATCTCAATAAAGCTTTCCTTACTTATCAAAAAAAAAATTACTTTATTACCTGGTGTTGGAGCTTATCCACATCCCGGCCATGAACTGGAACAGCTGTACCGTAAACATGGAGTTCACGAACAATAGAACACTTCCCCATGAGTTCTGGGCAAGTAACATTCCTACCACACTTCCGCAACCGCAACAACCCAACCAGAATATCCTGTGTCGTACCAAAGAATGAAAAACAAGGGACCATTCTCTCTCAGTAATGACAAGCTGCTTCAACAAGACCATACTATATAGCAACCAAGCCAAAATGACATCATAGGATACTCAATTAGTCCAAAGCTGACTAATGTAAATGACAGGATTGCAATCATTGAGCAGTTTAAGTTCACATCCTAGCAACCCCATATTAGCATGTGACAAACAAATATGCATGCATTCACATCCGAGAGAGAGAGGTATTCTAAGTACCTGGCGTGTATCTTCGTACGAGAGAAATGTTTCCCAACCTTCATTTGCTGTATAGTCACGGCGAACAAGTTCAACTTCGTCTGGTTTAATCTTGTGATGGATATCCTAAAATCATTACACATTTTACAGTTCTTGCAAGTTTTAGCAGTCCATAGCATATTATGTAGATCCAGAAGCCTGTCCACTTACCTGGATTCCAGCTTCTCGCGTTCGAACGTCACGGCATTTCAAACCTAAGTCTTCCATCCTAGCTAACGCTAGCTCCCTAAGATTTCCCTTCTCAACCCCAGAGGTAACCAGGGGCATTGGAATATCCCGTTGAACTCTATAAACACGTGTCCATGGGGGTACCATGGATAGGATCCTTGCCACAATGTCCACAAGCTGCTCAGGAGGATAATTTCTATACCTGCAATTGGCGTTTCTATAATTCGGATTTCCCAAAAAACCAAACATGACATTACTTAGCATTTATGCAACACAAATCTTTCTTTCCAAGAAACCATTGGAGTTCTGAGACATGGATTTTAGACCTACCATTAGGTTATGGCAATGGCCCCATCCCCAAATGATCCAACTTCCCCCCCAACCACACACACAAAAAGAGGCTTGGGGAGAAGGAAACATAACATACATGAGTCATGCCATAATACCTGCCAGTTTTCCAAAGCTCATAAAGCCCAGTTCCACGGATCACAAGTGTAGGATAAATTTTAAGCCCATCTGCTCTAAATAAAGGGCTCTCAAAGAACTCTCGAAAGCTTTCCATGTCCCTCTCAACCCCCACATTTGGAAGATCAGGCATCATGTGTGCAACAACCTACAAGAATAATACAAACATGAAAAAGGTGCTGAATTAACCCCCAAAATGGCTGACTAATTGGTGCTTATTCTACAAGGTTCCAATTGAAGCTTAGAACAGAGATGATATGCAACTGGCTCTACAGAGCAACTAATGGTGACAAATGAGCCCCAACGGGGGCTAGATGAAAGTTTGTAAACTTTTGCACACCCTTTGAGGATTAGCTTTTGGCATGAGTGGTGGTGTGGTGATCAACCCTTGTCTTTGGCCTTCCCGGTTGTGTTTTCGTTGTCCCGGTGCAAAGAGGCCATGGTGGCGGAATGTTTGGATGAAAGAGATGACATTGTTGTGTGGAATGTCCCCTTTGTGAGATCTGCGAACGATTGGGAGGTACAAGAGTTTTCTGCTTTTTCTCTCTCTTGTACCGTGTGATGATCCGGCGAGGGGAGGATGATCAGTTGTCTTGGCCTGGCTCCGGGAATTATGTCTTTTCGGTAAAGTCCATGTATAATTTCATTGCTAGGAGGAATAACGTCTCTTCCTTGGAAAGGGGTGTGGAGGTCGCGATGCCCTTTGAGGGTTTCCTTCTTTGTTTGGGAGGCTATGCATGGGAGAATTCTCACGATTGACAATCTTCGGAGAAATGGGGTCTACATGACTAATTGGTGCTTTCTTTGTCGTGGTGATGGGGAGTCGGTTCACCATGTGCTTCTTCATTGTTCCTTGGCGCGAGGGCTTTGGAGTCATGTTCTTAGCATCACGAACTTTCATTGGGTGATGCCGGAGAAGGTGATGGATGTGCTTTGGAGTTGGAATGGAAGGCTTTCTAACCCCGTTGCTAAGGCCATTTGGAGAATGATTCCCTCATGTGTTTGGTGGTGTCTTTGGAGGGAGCGAAACAATAGATGTTTTGAAGATGATTCTTTGTCCTTAGTGAAATTGCAAGGGTTTATGTTGCTTTCCTTGTTTTGTTGGGCTAATGCGGTTTTAGGGGGCATTTTTGTTGATTTTGATGATTTCCTTAGTTTTGTTGCTTGTTTTTCATAAGCGCTTTCGGTATAGTTCTTTGTACTGTTCTCGCTTGTTCTAATAAAATTGTCTTATTTATCAAAAAAAAAAATTCAAAAAATGTGTGGAAGAACACACTTTTCAGCTGCTGAAGTGAAGATCACTCATACCTTGAAACCTGCATCCTTTGCCAAGCAAAAGCAATCAGCCACAGCAGCTACTGTATGTCCTCTATTTGTGTCACGAGCAACATCCTCATATGTGCTTTGGACTCCAATCTCCAATCGTGTACAACCATAGGAAAGCATTTGCCGCAAGTGAGGCCCAAGGCAATAGTCTGGCCTCCTGACAGATTGAACAAGGTGGAAGACAGTCATTCAATTTCATCAATTACATTAGAAATTGCAAGCTTCTAGAAACGAAACCAAAGTTTTCATTAACAATTTCTAAAACATGAACGAGGCGAAAATAAATATATCTGAAGAATAATCATTTCTCAAACATGTTCAGTTTGTCTGACGACTGTCTTCCTCATTCTGTTTTAGAAAACAACAGGGTAAGAACCCAACAAGCATAATTACCAGGAGGTATATCTCTATAGACACACCCACGGCATAATAATGAAAAGAAACGTTACTCCATAGCTCCACACTCATATGAAGCTTTATTGGTGACTAGTCATCATATGTAGTTCTTTGTCCTTTTTTATGCCATAATATTCTACCCAGTTTCTGGGGAAAACTATTAGCACAATTCTATCAGACAATTGTTATAGATCAGGTAAATCTATTAAGAATCAATGAAAAGTGAACATATCCAAAACCATGTTCAGCATGGGCGTGAAGAAGCCATTATAGAGTAACTTACGTTTCAATGGTCATGCCAATACACTTTGTGGAACTATGCTCAGAGTATGCAACTGCCTCTTCAACATTCGAAGAAGTGTGTCCTGACAAAGCATCGTGTAGATTCCGTATAAAGTAATCACGGTAATCTGCTGGCAATGACATGAAAGTGCCACCCATCAAGATGAATTCAACCTGAAAGTATATAGTCATCACTAATAAGAAGGTGAAAAGGTATGTCTATGACTTTTCATCCCTTTTAAACTGAACAATTAGAATAAAAAACTAGTGCAGGCCAAACCTTATCTGCACTGTGACCCAAACGCTTAAGCTGATCTATTCTGCCCCTAGCCTGGACATATGGATTATATCTGAAGCCAGAAAATTTGCAAATTGATAATAATTACAAGATGTATTAACTGCTAGATATCAAAGACAAGATTGCAACAAAATAATAAACAATGCCAACTGCAAATGCATGTAAACCATAACCGAATTTAGGTTCAAGCTAATTCTAGCCGAATTTGCTACCACCAAGTTCTACAGCTTCCGCTGCTGCAATAGAATTGTGGTTTTCAAACCCACAAAGACTTAGAAATAACTTAAGAAAGAATATCTCTATTCCAGTGCTCCCATTAAACGAATCTAGCAATGGTTTCTATCTAATGTTTTCCACATAGTATAATGTTTCTACAAGTCACTAGCAATACTCTTATAAAAAAAAGTCACTAGCAATACTGAGTCATATGCATGAGTAGGATGGCTTGTTCAGCAGCATCACGACTTCATACAATCCTGAAATGTATAATAGTACCGTGGGTTCAAGAACCAACGGTGTCTACCTTACTAACAGAACAATCTAACACTAGCATTGTTTACCAAGACGCACAGGCCGTCAATCATATATGTGCACCATCTAACATGTCATTGACTGACCAGATGCTATTCATCAGAAAAAGAGAAACAAATCCGCCCATTCACCAAAATTCAAGTGCCTAACTTTCCTATTTCTCATCATAACTCATGAAAGTTCTAAACTTCCCAACACACGCAGCTGTCAACAAAGACACCAAAAAGAATAAAGCAAATGAAACCCTACCTTGCTCTAATTGCGCGCATGCTAGTAGGCTCGTATCCAGTGTAAGATTGAGTACTATACTCGAAGTCCGAGTCCGGCCCACCAGGGCAGTACACGCAGATATTCCCCGTGGTGGCGATGTGGGGACACCGGTGGGGCTTAGACATGACGGCCACGACGGCGATCCCCGAGGCGGTCCGGACCGGCTTGGCCCGAAGCTTGGGGAGCAGGGACTCGCGGTCCGACTCGGGCAGAGCCGCTATCATCTCCACGAGCTTTGGGGCGCGTGAGAGGCCATATTTACGACACGCGGCGGACTTAAGTGCGTTGAGGTCGACGTTCTGGCCTTTGCGGGAGAGATCCACCATGGAGTTGACGATTTCGGCGATGGCCCTGACTCTCGCTTCCTCTTCCGTTAGTCCGTGTGCTTCGAAGCCGCCCCGACCCGGTCGGGGAAGTTTTCTGGACTCGGCTACCACGGCTGTCGCCATGGACTCTGAAGTGTTACAGCAGGCTCAGAGAGACAGGGGAAAGGCCGAAGGGAAGCAACAAAATACGAAGTTAAGTCCGCCGCGTGTCGTTTAAAGAGGAATAGAAACCGGGAGAACGAAACGCACCGCATTCTACACAGTTGTCGTCACGTCACCGTCCCAGAGTTTGTAGTTACAGCCCTGTGAGTTAAATCCTCAAGTTAACCTTAAAAAATAGGAAATTTGATTTTTGTTGACTAAATTTTAACCACTTTTGCGTTTTTTTTTTTACATTTTGGTTACTAAGTTTTGACCATTTTTACGATTTTGTCTTTCCGTCAAACATTCGTTAAATTTTTTAATCGGAATAGCGGTCGACCGGTTTGTTTGCCGTTGCGGCAACGGTAAATTGTACCGGTCGACCGCTTTATACTATGTTAAAAATTAACGGATATTTAACGAAAAGACCAAATTATAAAAATGGTCAAAATTTAGTGACCAAATTGTAAAAGTAATCAAAATAAAAAATAAAATTTAATGACAAAAACTTAAAAATGCTCAAAATTTAGGGTGTGTTCGGTTAAGGTGTATTCTGAGGATTTTTTGTGTTTTGAGAATTTTTATGTGATGTTAACTTTATTGGTATGCGTGTTGTAGTTATATTTATGTGGTGTGAAAAATTATGTTTGGTTATAGAATCCTGAGGATTCTTCCTAAACGAACATGCCCTTAATGACCAAATATCGTATTTCCCTTAAAAACAAAAAAAAAACACTCACAAGTGTATTGCGTCGTAAAAGGTCGCTAATGACTGAAATTTCCGCCACAATACATATTTTCGACTTCAGCAAACGATTTGGTTATCGCTATAATATTTTCGGATTAAATCAATGGGAGGGGAGCCGGGTCTCGGGTCGGTCTGGATTGAATTTCTTTCCTGACAAGCCTCTGTACCGTTGATTTAAAGAAGTTGGATCAGGACCCATCCCATCCGGATGGGTCCCATCGGGATGGAATCCGCCCCATTTTCAAACAATTTCGATTCTTGGAAACGACGTTCATCCTCTAGCTCGGCTCTCTTACCCCTTACCACCGAAACATTGCTTCAGCCGTCGCCTGGCAGCGAAAGAGAAACCGAATCACTCGTGAACCATGCAGGACGCTTCAAAGAGAAAGAGAGAACTCGAGGCCGCAGTGCTTGACAAGGTTGGGGAAGTAATCTCGGCCATAAAGAACGCCAAGCGCGTCGACCAAGTGATTTGCGCACTTCACTCCCTCGCTGTTCTTCTCTTCCCTCTCGATTATCCCTCTCTTCTCCCAGGTCAGTCCCGATCTCTCACATGTTCACTTTCTATTTCCTCTGATTTTTTCGTAGGATTTCTGCATGAAAAGAAGCCGAAGTTCCTGAACTTTTCAATTCTTATCGCTTTAATCGACTCTCAGTCTACTATTTGGATTCGTAGGATTGTGTTTTAAATATTTGTGTGAACAGAATCGAACTTTATTTTTCTATGTAGAAAAAGGAATCAATAACTCGGATATATTAATGTTAGTAGCCGTGTAAGCTATATTATTGAGAATCGTATGCCCAACCTGGTAAAGGTTCGAGGTTTTGATATTTTACAGCTTTTCTTCTTGAATTTTGTTTCATTTTTTATTCTTTGTTTGATATATGCAAAATTGGCTCACTTTTATGCATTTCTGGAATTGCAGGTAGTATTGATCAGCGTTATAGAGACCAGGTTTGCGCATTTTTTTACATGGGGCTTTCAAGAAAATGTGGGTTGTGATAATTTTCTTGAAAGTTCGATATTTTCATTTCTTCCGTTGCTTTTTTGTTCTCGTGGTGTGTGCAGGTCGTTAGTGCCAAGGTCCCTCCTGAAGAAGAGAGGCGGGAGTGGTGGCAAGTGTTCTACCGGGGTGCTGCATATCCGACATTGTCTCGGGTTCTGTTACTTGGTAATTTTATTGATTGCCTCATACGCATATCATCTTGTGCTTATGTCACAATTAGGAAGTAATTAGGTTGGTTTCTTTCTATCTATTGGCTACTGGTTTGTAAAGATCAAAGTGCATGAAATTAGAAGTGGAGGGAATCAATTTCAGACTGGCCGAAAGAAATTTTCTGCAGAATGGATACATTTGGGAAAGTGGAATCTTTAGCTTTTTTTAAAAAAATTCTTTATATGCCAACAAAGAAAGGACAAAAATATCTGCCTTTTTTTAAGAGAATCGGGCTATATCTATCTGATACTTGGATCTTCAGGCTTGCCATTGAAGCCATAGATTTTAGAACTTAGAGAAGTTCCTCGTTGGGTAGAGAAATATCTTGCAGATTTACAAAGTTGTAAAAAGTGTATACTCTCAAGCCTTTAGGTGACATCCTGAGCTTGAGGGTCTTTAGAACATAATACGAGAATGGTTTTTCTAAAGTTATATTGTATCTTGCTCTTCCACTCATGCTTGATGAGGATTTAGCCTTCTTTTATAAAGTTATTTTCCTTGTCTTCTGGCAGGCTTGTGATGCAAGTCTGTCGTTTCTTATACAATTGCTGTTTCATGCAGATCTTGCTTCCAATTGGTTAACTTGTTTCCCTCTTTCGGCACGTGTACATGTCTATGATGTTTTCTTTGTCGAAGGGCTTGTCACTGAGGTGGTTCAGACCTTGGTTCCTTGTCTACAGCAGAATGCAAGTGATGGCCATGATCTCAACTCTGTCCACACGAACACTGAAAGGTAGGGGGTGGACATCTGCTTATATTGTTTTTACAGACACCTTTTTGTAGCTAAGGTTGCACATACCTGATTAGACATTGTATATCATGCTCACCTTTCTATGTCATTCACATATATCTCAAACCAAATTGTGTGTGTGAACTGCATTTTTGTCCAAGGATTGTACCATAAGAACTGAAGTTTTTTACTAATAGTCGCTCTGTTATACCTTCCTTTATGATTATCACAGATTACTTGTACTCTGCTTGCTGGAAAATGATGGGGTGCTCCAGATGGCAAGAGAATTTTGCAAGTCTGAAGATTGTATTGGTGAATGGTCAAAGCCAACTGTAGCTAGGCTGGCACAGATAGTTGCATCTGTTCCTGACAAAGCTCGGTTGAGAGCCCCTATTTCACTTTCATCACAGTATCCTTATTTCTATTCTGTCGGATTTCGCTTGGGTTCATTTAATAGTAATATAGGAGCATGGATGAATTTCTGCTTTCACGATTTAATTTAGAAGTTATCTACATATTTAGTGTTTTATTGTTCCTTTTGTAGTTTGTACTTGTTTGATCTTGAAAAATTTTAGCTATTTAATATGCACACACAAACCATATCAAACTTCGTCTCACTGCCCTTAGTTTTTTGTTGATTCTTCACAAGAATCCTATAGCTCGTTCTTCAAGCAGATTACCATTCAACTTCTTTCCCTAGCAGAAGAAAGGGAGGAGATTCCATCAGATAAAAAAACTATATTCAATAAAAGTGACATGGGTGGTGCCTTGCTATTTGTTGGCGAAACATTTTCTCGCATTTGTCGACGTGGATCTGCAGGTAGCTTAAACATTGTGAAGCGCTAAAATCCCAATATGTTTATGTGTGTGTTCGTTTGTATGTATGCATTGGTTTCTCAAGAAGTAATCACCTGATGAAGTATCTGTTTCTCAAACAATAGAATAGCTGAGATGGGTGGTGCTAAAACTGTTAGGTCTTTTTTTCAGTTGTTAATTCAATATGCACACCTTGTTACTTCTTCATGATTCTGGTTGATGTATACCTTTTTACTTCTTAGAGGTTCCGGTGCACCTCCTGTAGTTATATGCGACGGTGTCTTAAAAGAGGGGGGGTAGGTATGGTTAAATTCTGCTGTAGATATTCATTAGGAGCTTTTATTAAAAATGGCATACAGCTAAAGGTAGTGAAACTTATGAATGTGTGGTATGGGGTTGCAATTGTGCTTTAGGTAAGACAATTCAGAAATTTTTTCATACAAGTGATAGGTTGCTTTTTTTCTGTTTTCCAGTATATTGTATTCCATTTGATTGGAAACTGGTTACTAAGGATAATAAATGATGGTAGAGTAGCCCTTTTTATTGTGATGAGTTGAAATCCTGATCCTTATATCTTAATTTGAATAAGTCTAACTGATTGAAACACTTGGACAAGCGGTTACGGGAAGAAATTTTGGTTGTTGGGGTTATGTATGGACAATCTGTAGAAATGCTTAGGTCTGCCTGTATGCACTTTGCATATTTGAATAGAAGAAACTTCCCCGACCGGTGTATGTGATAAAATGCTGCTGACGAGGCTTAGGACTCTGTGAAATCTGTTGGCTGCTGACTACAGATTCTTACTCTTCACTTATACTGTCATCAATGTCCTTAGGTGGTAATTGTCTCTGAATCACACTGGCTAGTCTTACTAGCTATTCTGAGGGCTGTCCTAAATTAAAAGCTTTTTGGTTGATTTTGCTTTTGGGTGTAATAGTCGTCGTTGATTTTCTCTTCCATCCTGCCCAGCCCAGAAGTATTAAATTTGCAACCCAAGAGTTCAAGTTTCTTCTTATTGCAGATGTTCTTTTGAGTGAAATATCCCCACGAGTTCTCAGGCATGTTCGGAGTCTTTTATCGACAAACATTGATTCAGATGTTGCCAATAAATTCAAGTCAGACCCTGGTTCCCAGTTTTGGTTGAAGATGATTGAAGCAATCAAAGATCCCTATGCTGTGGAAAGAATGTCTGAGCAGCTTCTGCATCATTTAGCAACTGAACATGCAAGCGATATTGAAGCTTACTGGATACTTTGGTTATTGTTTCATCAAACTACTATCCATCAGACATCAGTAAGGTCAGTAAGCATGTTTCATAGTTAATTTCCACGGTCAAGCGGAGCTGGTACCTCTGAGCCTCTCCCTATCTCGCTCTCTCTCCCTCTCATTTTCTGTTTGTAGGTGTGTATATGTAGAATATGAAATAGAAACTGCAATCCACCATATAGAACTTTTGTTTTATCAATTTGCTGTAATTCAGGCCAGTGATAGTTAGATGCTTCCTTCTAGATAGTTTCCTCCTTGTTTTGCTTTGGTATGGGAGAACATGTTGCAACTTAACAATGCTGCCTGAAATTTCTCAAGTATCGATCCTAATAGAGCAGGCAGAATCCCCTTTTGTTTTTCCGGGTTTTGGACCTTTGACTACAAGGTTTGGTTTCAATTTTATTATTCATAGACATCAGCATGGTAGTGCCGAATGTTAAGGATTCAGGGTTCTTTATTTCAGCAATTGCACCAAGATTTGCTTAGTTTGTTTGTTAAGAAACATTAAGTTCGAGTTAATACCTTCGTAACTTATATATTCATGTTCCTCAACAGTGAAAAAGTGAACTGTTTGTTGAATTCGATAAAGTTGAATACCTCTAGGTGTTCAAATAGTGTCACACATCGGTGGACACTTTTGAACCTGAGGCATGCCTGTCACACCAGTCAATTGGGACGTGTGCTAAAATCTCAATGGACTTCATAGATTAATTTTTAAGTTTTTAAGAGTTCTCGCAGCCATTTTGTTTCCTGGATTAGCCCTTCAGACAAAACAGGACGTTAAGGCTGTCTTCATTGGAGAATGAAGTTAAATGAGATAGTAAGTTTTTGTTTAACTATTTCTTTTGGTGGGTAATTTTTTGTTTTTAACTTTTTACAGGGAGCGAGTGCAGTTTTTTTCTTTGTTTCAATTCATTTCCGAGGACACAACTTTCTTGTTCGTTTGATTCCAGATAAAGATTTTTATATTTATTTTTCCCTCAGGTCCATGTTTGTTGACAAATTTTTACTCTGGAAAACATTTCCTATCTGTTGCCTGCAATGGATCCTTCAATTTGCTGTTCTTGAATGCCCACCAGATGCTACTTCACTCACAAAAGGTCATAATATCCATGGTCTCTTAGAAACTTTGCAGCATCTGCTAGCAGTCTGGTCTAAGAGGGAGTTTGTGCAATCAGCCTCAATGGAGGAGCAAATTTGTATCCTTTGCCATTCCTTTTACCCTTCCCACTTGAAACTTCCAACAATTTTTTACATTAAATTTCAAGAACAGGACAAGTTTTGGACGTCTAAATTAATCTAAAGGACATAAAAATCCTATGTCAATTTTTCTTCCGGAAAAAGCCCTGTTGCATTGGAGGAATGTTTTTTCAAATTATGTTGCCCCTTAATTAATTTTAGATGTGTCTGCAGCTATAGGCCTTTGCTTGGAGAAGATCTCTAAAGAGGAACTAGATGAGACTAAAGATGTGATGCATTTGATTCTTCAAGGAGTTAGCTGTAGGTGCTTGTTTCCCAATTTTTTGTTTGTGTGCCTGCAATGCAGCTGGCTGGCAATTCTCCACTTACATCTTGTCTTTGTTGCTGGCAGGTAGGCTGGAAAGCCCTATTCATTTGGTTCGGAGAATGGCTAGCAGTGTTGCTCTAGTGTTCTCTAAAGTAATTGACCCAAAAAATCCACTATACCTTGATGATAGTTGCAGTGGTGACATTATTGGCTGGGAGTTTGGGTTGGCTAACCCTGGAAAAGGGAACCTGGATATTTTAGATTGCACAGATAAAGATATCCAGAAAGGTAAAACATCTAGCTTCGCGCCAGAAAGAGACCTCAACTCTAAAGCCAATGATGGGATAAGCAACAATGTGAAGAGTAAAACAAAGAAGTTATCGGACTTTAAGTTTGTTGATCCAGATGAGATCATTGATCCAGTGACTCTGAATAATGAACTGGTCTCTGATAGAGACGATGATGATAATGCGAGTGAGAACTCTGATTCCTCGAGTGACTCATCTTTACAGCCATATGACTTAACTGATGATGACACGGATCTGAAAAGAAAATTTTCACATTTGGTTGATTTAGTTGGGGCACTACGGAAATCTGACGATGTTGATGGGGTAAGTTGTTCATTAGTCATTTTTTTCTCCATAGATTCCTCTGAGAGTAACAATTCATCTTACAATTTTGATATCCGATAATCTACATTTTTTGTGCAATCTGTGGAAGCTCTTTTGTCAATGGAGTTAATTCAACAAGTGGTTGCAATTACCTAGTGTAGTAGGTTTTGGTGCAATCTCCTTGGTGGTTAAACCTCTTACTTAGTTACTTAAAAAGTTGGCGAAGGATGTTTTCTAGAGATTTAGTTCCTCCAATCTTATATTTCAGGTGGAGAGGGCTCTTGATGTTGCTGAAAAGCTCGTTCGAACATCACCTGATGAACTTAAGGACGTAGCTAGTGATCTTGTAAGAACTCTAGTACAGGTTCGTTGCTCTGATTTAGCTGTTGAAGGCGAGGAAGAATTAGCTGAAGACAAGAGGCAGAGAGCATTGGTAGCCTTGCTTGTGACATGTCCATTTGAATCTCTGGACACTCTAAACAAACTTCTATATTCACCAAATGTAGATATCAGTCAACGCATTATGATACTCGATGTCATGACAGAAGCAGCTCAGGAGCTTGCTAATGCTAAAACTATGAGAACCAAACATCAGACAGGACCCCTCATATCAAGCATTTCGGAGAGTCAACCGTGGTTTTTGCCCAGTGGCACAGGGCCTCCTGGAGCTGGTTCTTGGAAAGAAATCTCAGAAACAGGAACTTTACTGAACTGGTCTAGTCGTTATGAAAGGGAACTTCCGCCAAAACCCAGTCAGATCAAGAGAGGGAAGACACGCCGATGGAGCCTAAGATCATCAAATATACTAGAAAACCAGATGGAATGGTCCTATAATAAGTTTCCGCTGTATGCAGCAGCCTTTATGCTTCCTGCCATGCAGGGTTTTGATAAGAAAAGTCATGGCATCGACTTGCTTGGTAGGGATTTTGTTGTCCTTGGGAAACTCATATATATGCTTGGTGTTTGTATAAAATGTGCAGCAATGAACCCAGAAGCATCTGCATTGGCAACCCCTCTTCTAGATTTTTTAAGATCCAGGTACTGAACTAAACAATTATTTTGTTAACTTTTGGTATGATTCTACACTTGTGGTTTGAGTCATAGGAGATGGTATGAATCTAATGGCTGGGTAGAAATATCTGTTTGACCTGGAATCCAAGGATACCTACAAGTGCGTGCTTGTTTATAAAAGTGACGGAGTGTACTATTAGGTGATTGACTGGTGGCTTATCATAATTATTTGATGGCTGGTTGACCTTTTTTTGTTGCGTCAAATTTCTTGTTTTAACCATTTTTGGGAAGCATTTGTTTCTCTGTCCGTGAAACCATGGTGTTAACTTTGTGCAGGGAGGTATGCCATCACAAGGAAGCATATGTCAGAAGAGCTGTTCTCTTTGCTGCCTCATGCATATTGGTGGCACTTCATCCTTCTTATGTAGCATCTTCCTTGGCTGAAGGAAATCTTGAGGTTTCTGAAGGGCTTGAATGGGTTCGCACATGGGCCCTCCATGTGGCTGAGTCAGACACAGATAGAGAGTGCTATACGGTAAGCAAGAAATGCAAATGTTTTCTTGTAGGAAGTTCTTTAGGTCCTACTGATATCATTATATCAACCACCCCCCTTCCCCTCCTCTCTTTTTCCCCTCCCTTATTTTTGCAATTTCGTGTACTGTGAACTAGTTTAAGATTTTATCCATGTCCATTTGACCATTTGTGTACTTTTTGTCTTAGATGGCTATGAAATGTCTCCAACTCCACTCTGAGATGGCCCTCCTAGCTTCTCGAGCGCTAGAATCAGCAGAATCTGCGTTTAAGGCAAAGAGTGTTGGTCTCCCTTCGAATCTGTCCAAGGGGAAAATTAAAATGCCCCACTCAATTGTGGAATACTAATTTTGTTGGAAATTGGAAGCTGTATTGTATAGTCTCAAGGTATTAATTCTAGGCTTTGAACTTGTGTCTTTCAGAATAGGTAAAACTGCAAAGTGTATATTGCAGATGTTTATTACTTCAATCTTTTTGCACTATAAGTGTATTGTTTATCAAACTGTGTATGTATAGCTTTTTCGATTTCTCTAGAACAAGAGTCTGATTCTGCAACTCAAGGTCACCGAACCATACTTCACAGCCATGGTTGCCTCGTCTCTCATAAGCTTATTCTTCGCCTTCCTGCCAAACCTCAAACACCATCACCACTCCCACCCTCAACTCTCCATCTTCCTATGAAATTCGGGAGATTAAAAAGGCCAGCAATTCGGTTTTTGACTCCATAGGTGTACATGAAAGTGCTTTTCTCGTGCTGCTTACCACTATTCGACACCTGTTCAGTGCTTCTCGCAGTAGTTGTGTATTTCAGTGCTTAAAGCAATTAGCAACCATAACAAAACTGCTCAAGGTTGGCCTTTGAGAGATTGAATATAAGAGTTGGTTTTAAGCTCATTTCGTAATTCTTCAAGCTACTAATGTTAGAATATTTGATTCAGAGTGATAAATGTAAACTTGAAAGAATAATGGTTGATACGTGGATTACTCACGTGCTGACAGTCATTTGATAATTTTTTGTATTGGAGTTTTTTACTTAATTTTTTAAAGCAAAAAGTGAAACAAGACGACTTGCATTACCTACTCCCCTTACACATGACCATATGAACCTCCATCCACTGCAAAATGTTCGAATTAAGCCATAGTTACTAGGGTTTTTATTATTAGCAACTAAGGTGATGTTCGGTTAAGGTGTTTTGTGAAGATTTTTTGTGTTTTGAGAATTTTTATGTGATGTTAATTTTATTGGTATGCGTGTTGTAGTTATATTTATGTGGTGTGAAAAATGATGTTTGGTTGTAAAATCTTGAAGATTCAAAAAATCCTGAGAATTCTTTGTAAACGAACAGACCCTAATTGTATACATAGCTCATTGACAAAACGCATCCCCTAAAAGTGAATCTATGAGCACAAAAGCCAATTTCCTCCAATACTACGGTAAACCTAAACCTATGAATCTATCTGTAATCTGGTAGCAGAACCTAAAGGTATCAAGCCATAAGCAATTGGAAGAACTTCTGTATTTACTATGAGTTTCATCGCTGCTCCTCTATTCTCTGGGGCGGGGTAGAACAAGAGGAGCTTGCAGACAAAGTATGTAACTTCTTCAACCGAAGCTCATAAAGATCACTTTTCTTTTTCAAGAGTCAAGTTTCTGGCAAAAGCTCGCCAAGCCTTCAGCAGTAAACCAATTTTGTTTCATCTGCAGCATGGTACAGAAATGTAATATGCATAACTAATAATATGTTCAATTATTCATCCAATAAACATCACTCTGAGTGAAAAGCTTACGAAGTAAGGATAATCCTTGATGCTAAAATTCTCTGGAGCACCCTGCATGAACAAGTTAATGAAGTAGAGAACAAATCTGCCGCATTCCTCACCATTTTTCTGTTGAGGAACCTGAAAACATATATTTCTTCCCTTTTCATATTTTCCAGATGCAAACACAAGCAAAAACACACTAGGATTGTTGACATGGATATTAATCGAGGGAGTCCTTTGTGATCACCTTTGGCACCAAGAGAGGAATTCGGTACACAGAGTTTTTAGTCTCAGGCCTGCCCTCAGCTTTATAAATGTCCCACACAAATCTGAAAGAAACCAAAGGAATCAAAAAAAAAAAAAAGTGCAATAAAAAACTACACCGGACAAGAAGGCAAGGTTCATACAGACACATACTTTCTTATATCTGGTTCCAGCTGCATTGTACTTCCCATTTCAACTGAATCCAGCAATAACATGCATCGTGTTCTGGTTTCCGAATGCAAATTCAAACCGAAGTGGCAGAAGATCAAGAGGCTCCAGTGACTCCTAAAGAATTTGTACTTCAAACAATAAAATACAGTCTTTTATGGGGCAAAGAAACAAGACTCCAAAATAAAACCCCATGCATTGGCAAGAAGCAAAAGGCTCAGCGGTCAAGTTTGTCGAAAAACCTACCAACAGATAATTGGAACAAAAACATAGTTCTTTGAAAAAATGTGCTTCTTCCTAATCCATGTAAGCACCTTTGCTTTATATAGGGGTTTCCTATAAAAGAAAAACCATAAACTGTCAAGGTAAGTAAACAAGGTCTTCCTATCTTCTGAAAAGCTCCTCCATAAATTCCTGTACAAGTCGAGACAATTTTATTCAGAACACAGGTGAAAAATATGAACTATTCTTCTCACAGCAGATTAATTTAGATCATGACTCACTCGAAGTGACATTGAAAAACTCCACTATCTAGCTTCTTTTGGTTTGAGATATCATTCTTAGGGTTAATTCTCCTCTTTGATCGCTTACGGCAAGGAAAGGGAGGAGAATCCCAGGGTGAAGTAAATGCAAAGCACCTCCTTACTTCTCCAGGTTCTTTACTCATCTTTCTGCGACCAGACAAGGATGCTCCAACATGCTCTGATGTTTGATTACCTGAAAACTCTGTGACAACAAAACAGCATCTTTAAATCAGAACTTCATTATTTATCAAACAACCCAATTCTTCAAAAAATATGACCAAATAACAAAGTACCAGCTAAGTTTCTTTGATCAACTTGGTTGCCAAGAATATTAAGTAAAATAAAAATTTACATCCCAAAAAGAACTGTAAAGACTTGACATGGTTAAGTTGAGCATTCCATTTACCTGAAGACTAGATACACACCTTATATTACATTCGAAAGGTTCTATTAATAAGAAAAACGACCAAACTAATCAAAAAATTCACTGGTGACAAGACCATAAGACACATAGGACTTTGGTAGTCCAATGAAAAATGGATGACTCTATTAACTCTGCCTAACATCTAAAGACAATATCCACAGCCTATATAACAAATCAATCCATCGTAGCAAATGATGGTATCAGATAGTTTTTTGACTCTATAAGATGTTACAAATGCAATTATCCCTTCGGCAAGTTATAATCATATATTGATTCATACGTCTGAGTCATACATCTGTATGTGTTGTTCAGAACAGAACTTGACCGTTAGATTCCTGTCAACGAGGCACACTGACATTCACATTCTCTAAATGTGCTTGATTTTGTCCAAAAACTTCTGAGTGAAAACCCCGGTTCTGTGTGAAACCCGTGGTTTAATAAAATGCAAACATGGCAGTAGGCCGTTGTTAACTTGGAGTGTTTAAGTATTCTTCCCTACTTTAGAAGCACAAGACAAATGACAAATATAAAAGAGAAAAGAAGAAGAAGAAGAAGTAAAACACATAAATGAAGAACAGAAAAAGTCTAGGAACGCACCGAGTCTCTTTTTGGGCTTGAGTACTTTGTCAGTTAATAACGAAAAACCAAATAGAGTCAGAACTGACTGAAGCCTTCGTTTCAAATCTTAATCATTTAAGATTGGTCTCATTATTCAACATTTACAATCAAGTTTGCTTTTCATAGAACACTGACTAAGCTTTGAACTTTTCACTCTTTTCTCAGCAACAGAACAAGGAATTTCATCAAACGGCGGAGAATGATTTACCGGAAGTCGGAGTGTCGCTGTCGATTGAGATGGTTTCTGGAACGAGCTTTCTCTTTCCCTTCGCCATTGGTGGTGGCCGAATTCCGAGACCCAGTGAAAACCGGGATTTTCTGTTTGTTTTTTTTTTTCGTTTTATAAGGGTAAACGATGCAGTTTCTCCTTAAAGAGAAACTGCGCCGTTTTCGTTAGATAGACAACTCCCCACCGCCCCCCAAAAAAAAAACAATTCCCCGATTCCTTTCCCCTCTCTGAGCCTGCTGTAACACTTGTCTCACGGTGCCTCCTCGCTCAAGCAAAGCACGGGATCGAAGCTAGGCTAGGACAGCCGCCTAACTCAGTGAGGACTCACCGAGTCGTCATGGAAGGCCAGGAAGGAACTCAGGAACTGCACCTCATTCTTGCTCACAAGCTCTTTCTTCTGAGGCACCCGGATGTTCAGGACATCGAGAAGGTCCAACTTAAGGATGAGGTCTTCGCCGTCGTTAAAGCCGACGGTAAGTATCCGCTCTCACCGATCCTTATTGAGTTTTCCAGACTCCTTCCTCACATTCCTTCCCGCAAAATGGTTTAGTCTTTCTTCTTGTTTGTGCTATGTAGATATGGCTCCATTATATGAAACCCTAGTGGCCGATGGCGTGTTGGAGAAAGATCAGGGCATTATGGACTCGATGCGCGCGAAGATAGACGAGGAGATTAAGAAGCTTGACGAAAAGTGAGCTCGTATTTAATTTAATCTAGTTCAAGTTTCATATATCTGACTTCCGACGAAATGTCTTTTTGGTTGCTCAGATGATAAAGAGGGCAAAAAGAAAAAGTATTGAATTTCTGTGTCTCGATATTAACAACTTTACTAGAGTAGCCAGAGTACCATATAAGGGTAGGAACCGTGATGGTTTTGGTGCTTTTGGATCCCCAGTCTAAGAAAGACTTCGAGATTTAAGTTTCTAGTAGATCTTACTCGCACATTTGCATATGCAGGCAAATGCATTTGTTTGGTTCACTTACATATTGAAATGATTGCTTTTTAGAGTACCTTATCTAGCAATTTCAATTCCTTGATTAACTTATGCTAGGTTTTTAACTTGACAAAGTGTATAATCTTGGTGGTACGAAGATTGTGGGATGTGAGAGTTGTTTTTTTTTTTTTTATGAATAAGCCAATCTCATTAGAAAAAGTGAAGTCAGTACAAATGACTATACCGAAATCATGAATCCAAACAAGCAAGAAAACTAACAAAATTAACAAAGTCTAGAAAAGGGAAACCAAGCACCAAGTTCACCTAATAGAAAAGTAAAGACGAGAACCCCCTGCAACCTATCCAAAGACAAAGAACAATCCTCAAAACATCTTTTGTTTCGCTCTCGCCAAAGACATCACCATATACAATGGGGTATCATTCTCGAAATAGCCCTAGCGAAAGGGTTTTTAAACCTCATCTTCCAACACCACAACACATCTTCCCCAAGACCCATTGAAGATTCAGAATGCTGAGCACATGAGACCACAACTCACTCGCATAAGGACAATGCAACAAGACATGATTAACTGATTCCCCACCACAACGGCATAAGAAACACCAATCAGCAATGATCATACCCCTTCTATGAAGATTGTCGATAGTTAAGCTCCTACCATGAGAAGCCTCCCACACAAAGAAAGAAACTCTCATAGGGCACAAAGACCTCCAAACACCCCTCCGAGGGAAAGAGGGACCAGCCCCACCTCTAAGCAAACCATACATCGACTTAACAGAAAACACCCTGTCCTTAGTACCCATCCAATCCATCACATCGTCATCCCCTCTTCTGAGAACAACCCCATACAACAAAGCGAAGAAAGGAGCAAAATCCTCCATCTCCCAATCATTTGCAGCTCTATTGAAAGGAACACGCCACACCACATTAACACCATCATCTACCAAACAATCCTTACAATGAGATAAAGAGAAAACCAAAGGGAAAGCAAGACTCAAAGGCTTATCACCACACCAAATATCATACCAGAAGCTAACTTTGACACCATTCCCCACCTTCAACCGAATATGCTTGCTAAGAGCACCCCAACCTTTGCTAATGTGCCTCCATAGGCTAACCCCCATCAGAGCAATGGGCAGAAGTGGTACACCAACCTCCCACCATACAACCATATTTTTCAGCAATGACCCTCCTCCACAACCTATCCCTTTCCATAACCATTTACTTAATAACGTTGTATTAAACACTCTAATACTAATAAGGCCCAACCCTCCATCATGCAATGGAGAACACACCTTATTCCACTTCACAAGATGGAACTTGTGAACACAACCATCACTTCCCGAAAGGAAACCCCGCTGAATTTTCTCCATCCTATTCACCCCCCCCAACCGGAATAGGGAACAAAGAAAAAAAGTATGTAGGTAAACTCGAAAGAGTAGACTTAGTATGTAGGGTTGTGAGAAAGCCAATCCGTAGGGCAATCACTGGATTTTTCCTATGGGAAATCCATAATTGAAAGTTGAATTGTTAGCAGTGTTTTCATTCCCAATTAGTTGGGATTAGGTTATAGCCTTCTGGGTATAATGCGTGGAAGGGAAAAGTCAAAATTGTAGTGGAATGTTCATCTCAAAATGAGAACGGGTGGTCAGACTTGCGATGGGTACTTGATGACCTTATTGTTGAATGAGTTTTCATTTAGGTTTGTGTGGTGCAAAGGTCTCAGGGGACACAGCCACTGTGGAATTTTGTGATAGGGTCTGTGCATGGCATTCTTTTTAATGAAGAATAATGGAATGGGGTCAGTTTTTTGTTTCAATTAAGTTGAGTTGATTAGGTTTGAAATCCTAACGTTAATAGTTATGTTAGGTGTTCTTATCCCTACTCATCTAAATTCCCTGATTACTCTGAGTGACAGTTTGTCTTGTCTTGTATGGAATTTTGCCAAATAGTAACACACCCTTAGATTACAATCAGGTCGTCTATTGGTTTGGTGAAACCATGGGTACTTGTTGAATCCGAAGGGTTTGTGGAGCACTAGGTAATCTGTTCATAGTTTTCTGTATTGACTTATGAGATTCTATCTGGTTGGATTTTGTTCAGGATAGCTGATGCTGAGGAAAACTTGGGTGAGAGTGAAGTCCGTGAAGCTCATCTGGCAAAATCCTTGTTTTTTATTCGAATTGGTGACAAGGTACATAGGTTTTATTACTTAGTGCTCTTTAAACATTTGTATGTTTTCTCTGTTTGTGTAATTCTTACATTTGCCTCCCACCCCCCAAAAACAAAATTTCTGTACCCAGGTGAAAGCCTTAGAACAACTCAAGGTGACAGAAGGCAAGACAGTTGCAGTTGGGCAAAAGATGGACTTGGTGTTCTATACGCTGCAACTTGGATTCTTCTACATGGATTTCGATCTAATTTCCAAAAGCATTGACAAGGCAAAGAAGTAAGTAATATCAAAGAATTGTCAACACAATTCTGTGGTTCTCTGATTTTACAAGTTGGGGCTCGAGTCATTGTTTTGTAACTCTTTGCGCATTGGTGTCAGCTTGTTTGAAGAGGGAGGGGATTGGGAAAGGAAGAACCGCCTAAAGGTGTACGAAGGCTTGTACTGCTTGTCTACTCGAAACTTCACGAAGGCAGCGGATCTGTTTTTGGACTCTATTTCAACCTTCACAACTTATGAACTTTTTCCTTATGACACCTTCATATTCTACACTGTTCTTACCAGTATTATCTCCTTGGATAGAGTTTCCTTGAAGCAGAAGGTATTTGGCTTTCCCACTGCATCATCCCAGTCTAAGTAATATTATTTTGTTATTCTTGTTTGCAATTTTTTTTTACTAATTCTGATTTATCTTTCTTAGGTAGTGGATGCTCCAGAGATCTTGACTGTGATTGGAAAAATCCCTCATCTTACGGATTTTTTGAACTCTCTATATGATTGTCAATATAAATCATTTTTCTATGCATTTGGTAAGTAGAGATGTAGTATGTCATCTCTTTTCTTATATAGTAATTGCTTGTTACGATATAAAAGTTCTTTGAGAGTCCCTTTGTGGTTTTATTTCTTCCAACATTCTGAGCTCCTGTGCATGTTCCCTATTTTTATCATTCTGGGCTTTGTTAAAGTTATGTGATATGGGATAGAGCCGTCCCTATGTGTATCGGTTTGTTCATTAATTAGTTGCTGGGTTTTTTTTTTCAATATCTCACAGTTTGTGTTTTTGGTTTTTATATTAAGCTGGCCTGACGGAGCAAATAAAATTGGACCGCTATTTGCATCCACACTTCCGGTATTATATGAGGGAGATCAGAACTGTGGTTTATTCCCAATTCTTGGAATCCTATAAGAGTGTTACAATTGAAGCCATGGCTAAAGCATTTGGAGTTACAGTGGAGTTTATTGATCTGTAAGTGTTTGAAGTCATTGATGCATCATTCTATATTCTAATTTTTAAAATATTTTCAGCTTCTCTTTTGAGACTGTTGTATTCTTTATTTTCTGAGGTATAGGCAGCTGTTTTTTTATTGAGTTTCTAATCTGACCTTTTTATTATAGGGAGCTCTCGCGATTTATTGCAGCAGGGAAGCTTCACTGTAAGATCGATAAAGTTGCAGGTGTTCTTGAGACCAATCGTCCAGATGCAAAGAATGCTCTATACCAAGCAACTATCAAGCAAGGGGACTTCCTGCTAAACAGGATCCAGAAGCTGTCCCGTGTGATTGATCTGTGAAGTATATTGGATTTCCTTGCAATTTGGAAAGGTCTCCAGACTTTGCATAATTCAGAGGAATACAGAGCACAAGTCGGTCATTCTTGTTGGATGCCTTTGATTCCCCAAGTCTGATTGGCCATGTAGTCTATCACTTTTCCAATCTATCTATGCATTGAACGTACTGGTTTCAGGTGTCAGTTCAGTTTCTGTTTCCTTATTCTATGTTCTTGTTTTTTTTAAGGTGTATGACTGCTTAGATATATGCCACAAACATGTTGTCTCTGTGGCCCGCAGGACAAATTAAAATTGTCTACCGAGAAGGTCTTATGGTGAGTGATTTGCAAAGTGTACTGTATTTTGTCTAGAGGCGAACAGATTGGACACGATTAGTTCTTTTGAAGCTTCGTGATGAATTTTCACAGCAGCAAGTGTAGATCCATGTATTTTCATGGAGCTGCTTTCAGTCTCTTGTCCTGAAGCCAAAGCGTGCACGTTCCGCCAACGGTTGTGTGGGGGGTGGCTGCGACTTCCCAAATAACTTGTCCTTCAAAGCTTTTGGTCGGATTCGTAGCTTTGTGATTGATCTGAAGCATGGGCGAGCACGCGAGAACTTTCTCCGAGTTCATTCAACTGGGCTAACCAATGACACAAAGTAGCACATAAAGAGTTGAATGCCTGGATTTTTTTCGAAGGAAATTAGGCAAAAATATCAGTTACTAATTTCGGGATTAGAATCCTCTTATGACATGAATTGTATGATACAATTTAGAGAAAGAAAGATATAATATTATATATGTAAAATTTTAAAAATTGAATCCCTAAATTTGACCTTACAAAGTTAGCAAAATATCATCACTTTCTATTGTGTTTGCCCCTCACTTACCTAATAAGAAAAACATAATGTTATCTTCCCTAATGAATACAGAAAAAAAGGGAGTAGCCTCAAAACTATCAAAGTTAGCCCCGCCAATAATTAACAAAACTCCGAAGAGCATTAACCAACATCTGTCCTTTTATGTGTTTGGGCATTATCATCACCAACTTGGCGAATAATAGAAAGAAAGAAAGAAAGAATATGATTCTTAATTATCGATGATATAGATATATGGCATAAATTATCCCTTTTAATCCAAAAACAATTGCTTGGGCGTAGAAAAACGTAAAACAAAAGGAACAAAAAGATAAAAGGAAAAAGAAAAAGAAAAAGAAAAATTGAAGGGGATAAAGAGAGAGGCACAAGACAATAGTTACCCGGACTTGTTTCAACCTCAATTATTTGAAATTAATATTAAAATTTAATTAAATAATTTATTATTATTATAATATTTATTAAAAATCTTATTTCTCACTAACTCAAATAAAATATCTTTATTTTTTCACAAAATCTAATATTTTTTAAAACCGACTACCCAAAATTTTGTCATTAAAACAATGTCCAAGTTCTTTTAGACAAGGGACTTTGAATCGCATGTACCCAAAGCCTTAGAAGGCAAGCTATATGACCTCTGACGTTTTACAGCGAGCTCTCGCTGGGATTCTTTAGACATACAGTGCTTCGGTTTCTCAGCCACGATTCATGGATATGGCAGAAATGACTGCCATCCAAACCAAGATCATGCACTCACTAATTTAGTGCATACGTGCACGTGTGAACGACACCAGAGCACTATGGTGACTCCTCTCGATTTCAAGGATATTCAAGAGAAGGTCTCCACCCATTTCAGACCTTGGCAGCGCTCCTTTCAGTTCTGGGTACGAACGGTTGATATCTACACTGGTTACAAGGTTTTCATCTCTCTCCCTCTATACGCACTATTTGTGTGGGTATGTGGTCGTGTTCTTGTCTCTTTAAGAATTTCGGTGGGTTGTTTCTTTTCGTTTTTGCTTCGGGTTTCTTAGGTGTTTCAACTTCGAGTGAGTTTCGAGAAGGATGCGCAAAAGCAAGAGGCAATGTGGGAAAGACAACATGAATTTGCTGCTGAGAAGATATATGCTATGTGCTCCGACCTTGGTGGATTTTTCCTCAAGGTACTTGGAATTTCCCTTTTTTAGTTCCAATTGAGAATTTTCTCTTGTGTTCCTGCATTTGAACTATATCGAGGGTGATCTAATTAAATTTGGTTGATCAATTTGCTTTTCTAGCTTGATATAGTCTTGTTTCATTCATTATTATTTTTCTTTTTCATTCATTCTATTTGTTTGGTCTCAAATTGAGTTTCTGGATATTTGTTGGTTAGGTTATGTTATTATCTGGATAAAATTCTTGAACTCTCAAATGGGTCTTTATTATTAGCTTTATGACTTAAATCATGGAGTGGAAGTTGGAGAGCCAAGATTTTGTATGGGTAATGGTAAGATTTTTCTTGCGATTACGCTGGACTATTGGCCTTTGGCTCCACCTCCTTACTATCCAATTGGGTTTCTTGTTTTTGGTAGCTATTATGATTTGAGGTTTGGTGGTTGAGGCTTTTTAATACATCTGTTCCATTTTACTTGTGCATTATGGGATGGGTTCAAATCAGGTTGCTCAAATTGTGGGGAAGCCTGACTTGGCCCCAGCAGCATGGGTGAGAAGGCTTGTGACCCTATGCGATCGAGCTCCTGTGACCCCGTTTGATGACATTCAACTTGTGCTGGGGAAGGAGTTGAGTCGAAGTGTAGGCGAAATATTTGAAAGATTTGATGTTGAACCTCTTGGTTCTGCTTCAATTGCCCAGGTACCTCTTTCCATGTGAACTTTCAGCTGGCTGTCCAGCAAAGTGGCATGAAGTACTAAGCATTCTCATGATATGAATTCAGACAATAACCACTTCACACACAACACGACACCAGCAAACAAAAACTGTCACCTTAACAGAGTAAATTTTCTGGGTTATGCACTCCATTTCTTGTCAAAGGAAATCATTCAAGTTCCACTAACAAGCTTCTGTTTAGGGAGAAGCATACCAATTTGATCATATCCTTGGTCTGCTTTTGATCCATGATTTGAGAATTCATAATGGATGACAGAAACAAAGTGAAAACAAAGATGACTTGGGTAAGAATAAAGTGATATTGTCCACCCATGGCCTGAACCAACTTTTTAGTACATATCCAATCAGATTTTGAAATTTTAATATATCTGTGCAACATTGGGCCCATTGACGGGTCACAGATTATGCCTTCTAGTTTTCTTCGTAACTTATATGCTTTGATAAAGTAATTTTCCTTTCTTACTTGTTTAAATTATTAGGGAGTGAATTAAATTTAAAGCCAAAATTTTAGAACCGTTTCAAGCTGTGGCTCATCAAAATTTCACAGCTGTCCTGAATCATACAACTAGAGTTACGTGCTTATCAAGATTTTGCACCTGACATGTGCTTTTTGCTGAAAGTAGGTGCATAAAGCAAGATTGAGAGGCGATAAGAGAGATGTTGTTGTCAAGGTGAGGGAAGTTGGCCTTCTGTGCGGTTCCATATTGTCTGCAGTGATTTGACTTCTCATGGCATATGATAGGTGCAACATCCTGGAATTCAGGATTTGATGATGACAGATATCCGTAATCTGCAGGCTTTTGCTTTGTACATACAAAAAACAGATATCAAATTTGATCTGTTCTCAATAACCAAGGAAATGGAGAAACAGGTGCACATTACATTTTTATTGTGGTCTGTTCCCTTCTCGTTCTTCTTATCATACTTTTTTTCTTGGTCTGGTGTTCACACAACACCAGTCGCCAGGGGACAGTGAAAAGATGGTTCAGTTGTTGCTTTGGGTTCTTCATCGTGGAGGTCTTAGGTCCTTATTTGTTGAATGTATACTATTTACTGCAAGGCTTTTTAGGTTTTACAGATGTAGTTGTTCTTCTTGCATGAGTTTGACCATCAATATCTGGATGCTAATTCTTTTCCATTTATACCATTGAAGATTGGATATGAATTTGACTTCGTTAGGGAGGCTAATGCTATGGATAAGATTCGACATTTTCTATATGAGAACAACAAAAAGTCTCCTGTTTTGGTTCCACGACCAATAAGGAACTTGGTCAGCAGGTATGCGTTTCATGTGGTCAGGACTTGCATTCATGGACTAGGATCATAGTTATGTCATTTTGGGATGTATGTATTGCTGTCTTCATTTGTATACATCAGATACAAAAATAGAACTCATTTAGCTATAGATCAAAATATGTAGACTTTTTTTTTTTACTAAAGACTATGGTAACTTTGTTTCTACGTATTTTCCCAATCCCCCTCTAACAAGTTGTTGCACTACTGAATTACTGATACAATAATGTCACTTGATGAAACCTTTTGCTGATCATTTGTTCTCTGTTTGGTTAGGAGGGTCTTAGGGATGGAATTTATCAATGGAATTCCAATCCTGAACCTTGGTGATGAAATAGCAAAGAGGGGAGTAGATCCTCATGGGAAGATTGGAGAAGCGGCAAAGAAGTAAGCGTCTAGACTATCCCTGAGAGTATGAGGTCCTTTGGCCACACTATTTTTTTTTTTCTTAATGTTGAGTTGACTCTCAGTTCTTTCATATAAACTTTGAGCCATTAAAAAAATTCCAACTTTTATAAGAAAGGGTCACTCTCTTTGAGTTCCTTATTTTGCTGGTAGGTGACTTCTTGGTTCATGTACAACTGGATAGCATATTCTTTTCGCCTTCCTATATTTATTCCTCTGAAAAGGGGCGCCTGTCCTTAACTTGTAACATATGATTTTCTGGGATCAAGTTTCTTGTTGTAGATTTCTATGAAATTTTTAGTAAAGTTATAATCCTTTTCAACCATTCACTAATGTTACACTTTCTGTGGATCACCTTGCTAATAATGCTGTAGATATCATCTTTCTCTAATTAATGGAGCAGAGTAATTGAATGTTTTGTAACTGCAGGAAAATTCTTCAAAGTTTGACCCTGGCATATGGGCAAATGATTCTGACGAGTGGTTTCTTCCATGCTGATCTACATCCAGGAAATATACTGATTTGTAAAGGTTCAGAGGCAAGTGGGAAACCAATATCCGTTCACCTCTTGTCCCAGTTTCAGTTAAAGACTCATTGCAGGCTTTTTTGGTTCTTCGATACTGCTATGGTTTTTCATGTTTTATTCATGCTCAGCATTTCCTGGAATGCTACTTAGGTTTCTCTCTTCACTTTTTTAGGAAATTTTTTAAACAGTAAATTTTTTTACGGCCAAAAAACAAAATCTCAAAATTTTCACACAAAATCCACCACCTTTTCATTAAAAAAACTCTTATCAAATTATCTCTCCACATTTTTTCACTCAAATATTTTTTTCATAAAAAAATTTCATCAAATCATCTATCTCTACACTTTTTTTCACAAACTCATAAAAATCGATCTACAATCAAACATTCTTAAAAAAATTCACCAACTTTTCACAAACCCCCATAAAAGTTAAATCTCTCAAAAAATTTCGTAGAAACTTGAAATATGAGAACTTTTAGCTTGCCAAAACATCACCTTAATAGCTTAGAATTGTAAATTACTTGATGTTATTTTTGCATGACAAATCTTTTACCCCCAAATCAGGTTGGCTTGTTAGACTATGGACAAGTGAAGGATCTCCCAGAAAATTTGAGGCTTGGTTATGCTAATCTTGTTCTTGCCATTGCTGATAGTGACCCCAAAAGAGCGTCCGAGAGCTACAGGTACCAAACATTGCCCGCAAGGTAGTTTGTTTACTTTACTTGTGAAATTGGTAGTTGGTTTGTCAAGAACTATACCCCAAAAAAATTGTGCTGCAGACTACACATTTGTGCATTTGGTAAAACGAACAAGAGAAATGAGAGGTTGAGATCCTAATGTCTGTTGTATGCTAACAGTTCAGCTTGTGGGACACAGGGATAGGTTTGAGGTGATGTGCCATGGCTTTTTGAGAATGTTTTATCTAATTAATTTCTCCTATTTCATAGAGAGCTCGGCATTGATACCTTAAGCAAATGTGAAAATGAAGAACACGAAATGCTGAAGTTGGCACAGACTATGTTTGATACAAAACTACCCCCTGGAGTGATGATGCTACAACCTTTCTCGGAAGAATCTTCTATTAAAAAAATTGCTGTTCAGGTAAGCTTTTGATTCTGACCTTTCATCCCGTGTCCAGTGGGCTTTACTTTGGGGACAATTCTGCTAGAAGAACACACATGCACATATTATATTCGCTTACATGTTCATGTGCTACCAAGTCTAGTACAGACACTACTTTTGTCTATTTGTTGTCTTTTAATCTTCTTTTCCCCATATTTACTCAAATGTAAGGATGCATAAGATTCCAGACAAAAGTAAAATACAATGCAGAAATGCTGTCACCATAACGGACTTGAAAGAGTGAGCTTGGAATTGGGATGCTAGGGGATTAAGTAGGCAGTTTGTTTTCAGACATGTTATGCTGTTACATTTCTTCTCCTCAACTAAATATTTGTTCCCTTGTTCGGTCCTGGCTATGGCAGGCTTTCCCAGAGGAGCTGTTTTCTGTTCTTCGGACGGTGCATCTCTTGAGAGGACTTAGTGTCGGTCTTGGAATCAACTACTCTTGTGCGGAACAGTGGAGACCCCTTGCTGAAGAAGCTTTGTATCGTGCTGGCAGGTTAAAAGGTGCCCCTTCTGATCTTATAAGTTTAATCCACAGACACATTCATTTGCTTGAAGCTGCTTTTTTCCTGCGTTCATTTTCTCATGCTGGATGGTGTCTTTTGCGTTTTTGTCAGTCTTTTTTTCCTTTTCGATATGTCAATATTTTGCTGCAACTTCATGTTTTGAGTGTATCCTATGCCTGAAACTGGAATCACTGTCTGCATGGGAAAAAGATCGTCTTCCATTTGTATATCCATGCTTAAAATCCTCAACTGGTCCGCTTTCAGGTAAGGATATGAAGCCTAGGACTCGAAGACGCCGTTTATTAAGAAGATTAATTCGAAGACAGTAGTAGGGCTTGTTGACATGCGGGGATTTGGAGATGTTCGTGTTTGTTATTGTTTGCTAATATACTAATCAAACATTTCCTATTTGTTTAATTATAGAAGGAACAGAAAGGAAAGAAAGAGAAAATCCATTTGCTGCAAATTAATCATGTCATTTGATCTCATTTCCAAGAGAATATTTGTCTCAAACGGGTTTGCTTCTCCAAGTTTAACCCCTAAGTAGTTCCATTAAAATCTATATATCACCTACTGCCCCCACTGCAGCAGCACTTTGCTTAAAATGTTTTTATCTCGCCTTGTAAGTAGGTATGTTCTCGAATATCAGCTCAAGTGCCCAGTAATTGGGACTCTTTTATAGGCCCGTCACTCTCACAAAAAAAAAAAACATATACCATATTGGCACAATATGCTTAAACATTACGGGTGAGATGGTGTTCGGTAGCTCGAACAGAATGAATTAGTATCAAGCCCATGAACTCATTAGACCTCCTTTAGGCCAGTCTTGAACTGGCACAAGCCCAACGATCATCTAATGGGCCGGATTAGGGCCCAAAACCTAAAGTTATGGCCCACATACAGCGAAAAGTGAAGGACGATTCCCGCTCTTCTTTGATCCCTCCCGCGTCACTGATAATCCTTCTTTTAAACTAGATCCGAGTGGCTCGTCTCTCTTTCCTATCTGGCAGCAAGACATCCAGACAGCGAGAGAGAGAATGTTTGGGAGGATCAGAGCGTCGTCTTCGTCGCCGGAGAGCTTGCAGCGACCGCCTTCTAAGGTATTCAAAGACGTTCCTCTCTCCATCTACGGTAACCTCTCTGTCCCTCTCAGCTTGCTTTTTTCAGGGATTGTTCTCCCATTTTTCCTTTTTTGTCATTTATGATGCTGAAATTATGCTTTTTATGAATGGGTTCTGAGAGAAAATGAAGTAAAAGACGACGAAGGTAAGTTTAAATGGGAATTTCCTCGTCGTGAAATCGGGATGTTAAACGGGAAGTTCATAAGTGGAAAAATTTCCGTGGGTAATGATTGGGGATAGGGAAGTCTGAAAAAGGATAACATCGTAGAGTTGCTCGAGAAATACTGGGAATAATTCACGAAGTTTATGACTAGTTTTTGTAATTGTGTTTCATTTGAAGGAGGGTTTATTCTCGAAACATCCTCGGCAGGAGTTTGACCAATAAAGGAAGGATGCTTGCACGACTTTTTCTTCTCATTGGCTTTCTCATCTTGCTTTCCTAAGGTTGCTTTCTATGCGACATTTTCTTTTCGAGTCAATACGAAATGTGAGTGATTGACGTCATTGAAAAAGTTTAATTTCAAACCTGAAGCTGCTTCAGGTACAAAAAGTAAAATACGGGTATTCTAAACAATGAATGGCAATGGGCTTCTCCATTACTGCCTAGAATTTTGGTTGGCTAGGAGAAACGCAAAGGAGATATAATTTGGTTGCGGTCTTTGAAGTTGTATGGAGTCTAGGCTGAAATATGAAGGGGTTCGTGGAAAGCAGTTTCCTTCGGAATTTGTCACACTATAGAACTCCTGCCATTTCATCATTTATGGTATGCTGCAATCATGGGCATCGTACTAAGCTCAATTGTTTTTGCTGCAGAGGAAACACTGATGAAACTCAAATTAGGTTCTCAACTTCAGCTAAGTTTACCCTCCGAGCAGACGGCGCAGATAGAAATCAAGTGTTGTGTAAGCTCATCCTGTGCTGGGACTATCCCAAGTGCTTCGAAGGGTTCTCAAGACACTGGATTCTCCCCCCATGAGGAGGAAATGGCGATGGATGCAGACTGTTCTGCAGAAAGAAGTTCCCCAGGCACGGCTGATTCTCATTGTATGGCAAGCACGAGACACCAAAGGAACAGGGGTATTTCTGTTCTTTACCTCTTCTCTAAATACAACAAATCTCGAGAGGTTGTAGACTTATCATGTGAGGATGTGACGCCAACAGAGGATAGTTGCTCTGCCAGTGTTTCTACAAGTTCAACTGACTGTCAATCTCTTGGTAGCGTGGTACTGCAGATGGATCAGGAATGTGCCAGCTCTTTGCCGTTTTCCCCTATGTAAAGTATCTGAGCGGAGATTTTGTGATCTGGATTAAACATTTAGATTGTATTTGGCTGGATGCTTAACGTTAGCTTGCTTTGCTCTTCTGTAAGCTCGTCTAGCTCGAAACCTATTTTCCTGTTGTACTCTTTATCAGCCCACGTATGAGAAATATTTAATTGAGGAAAAGAGAATCAAGCATCGAAGTTTTAGCATTGTGCCATTGTTGTATACATTTGGTTCAGCCCTAAGCATCAAACTCTCTCTCTCTGGTGGTGTGTGCAATATCCCATGATTGAGAACATCCATATAACTGACAAAAAATCAAGAACTGAAATTTCCCAAAAATCTTATGTGAAGTCGGTTTAACAATAAAAATTCCATGGACTGCTTAAAATCACAGAAACAAATTACTTGACATTAAAAACACAAGTGCTCAAAGCTTCTTTAAAAGTGCATTAGTCAGAGAATTGAGTGTCGGGTGAAAGATCACTCCCTTAGCCATGGCGCCTGGGCTGGTGTCCACTGACATAGTTCACCTTCCTTGAACCAGAGAGCTGCAAAGAAGCAAATAATGGGAGAGAAGAAAAGAACTTCTTAGTCTCCATCAAGCTACAGGATTATTGATAGCAGTTCAAACTGAAAACATGAAATATAGCTCTAACAACACAAAACAAAACAGGAGTCCCGTGACTGTGATGCATGACAGTTGGAGATATTTGAACTCAAATTATGACCTGAATGCAAGATCATTGTTGAGCCTAACGTGATATTACCTATTTCACGCTTACCATTCTCGGGGCTGTCACTCCCATGAATCACATTTCTGCCAAATATTCTCATCTTAAGTTCTTGTCACTAGGCAAATAATTTTCTAACAAATAAACCATTCTTTGCAACCGTTATGATGGAAGTGCACAAAAATTAGTCAAGCACCAAAGACTAAAAGCACTAACCTTCCTGTTTGAACAGCAAGGTCCCCTCTTATGGTGCCAGGGTCAGCTTGTAGAGGATCTGTAGAACCTATAAGCTTACGTGCTGACGCAACCACACCAACACCTTCCCAAGCCTTGCAAAATACATGATGATCACTTTTGTTGAAACAGCTTAGCACTCAAATATTTCACACTCCTTATTTACTATGCAGATGTGTGAGGGTTGAGAGAAAGAAAGGTTAACCATACCATGCAAACAACTGGACCTGAAGTAATGTACTCGTTCAGCATAGGGAAGAAAGACTTTGCCTTAAGATCCTTATAATGCTCCTGTAACAATAAGCGATATGCGTCAAATCATAATAACTTAAACATCTCAAAGAGGATGTAAAAAAGAATGCTCAAGTAACCATCAAAGTAATGCTAACTATAAGAGATATGAAATTGGCAAAATTATTGTGCTGTTGATTGTCCAGAAGCATGGCAGGACTGAGCATCCCCTTGTAGTGCTCCAAGTTCATTACATCCTCTACGACCTTCTGAGCAATTAAATGGAGCTCGTGATCTGTTTTCATCATATGCGGTCCCTCTCCAATTATTTTAAATAACAACTGTTAAAAACTTTTGGTTTACTTGAACTCACACGATATGAAAACAAGCCAATCTGATTCTCGATAATGATACAGAAATACTGACTTGGGCTTTTCCATTTCAAATTGTCAAGTAAATACATATCTCAATGATCTGACAAACCTCTGCCAAGTCCTTTGGGCATTGAAAGAGCTTCAAACCTGTCAGTTAAATCCCTTCTTCTCAAACCTTGAAATAATCTCTCCAACCTCTAACAACTCAACCCAATTAGATAAATGCAAGCCAGGAAAAAAAATGCTCGCTTATGCACCATAAAACGAAAGCCCCACCCGACAGCTAAGAATTCCAAGATAAAGGGTTCCCCCAAAAATTATGAATTTTCCTTTCCCAAGACAAGCAATTAAGCTCAAGGCCTCAATATACCGCAGGTTTATGTCTTCTAAGGTCACACTCTCCCAGACCAGATATTGTAAAATGCTAAACATTTTCCTATGCTCCCTCAACAACCAAACATCAGATAGGATTCTCAAGAATTGCAACCAAATCAGAGTAAAGCTTACGAGTCCACGATGAAGACCGTCTGGTTTCACCATTATGTAAGTCTCTTCAACTTGTTCATGCACAACATGATGACGCACTCCAAAGAAAAGAGAGTTACTATTGTCAAATGCAATGGGGTTCTATAAACTTCGCAAATACTGAAGGAAATGATAGGAAAGTCAACGCGGTCCTAATAATTTAAGGCAAAAGTAGGAAAAACAGAAGGGCGAGAAGAAAACCATGGAAGCAACCAAGTGGGGAAGGAAGATGTGGGGCTTAGTGGTATGGGAGAGGGTTTTGGCATGGGGACGAGATGGGAAATTTGAGAAAAGATGGGATCTTGGGTGAAATGCAGCTAAGTGGACGTGGTGGGTGGTGCGCAGGAGAGGCGTCTGAGGGTAGGATAAGCTGCAAGCTCTCCGAGTTGATGAGCGTGCAAGAGATGATGACAGAGATGGAGTTCCTTCGAACTCTGTCTGAGCTTCATTGGGAATGTTTGAGGCTGAAAATTTTGGGTACGAGATTTGAGAAATATTACCACGAAATATTACGGGGTGGGTGAAAAAGTGAAAGATTGAAGAATTTTAATAAATATTATAATAATAAAAAATTATACGAAGAAATCTAAATATTTAGCCCAAGTATTTAGGGACTCAAACATTATATCTCCTCGGTCGCTCAAGCCGACCAAGGCAAAACAAATAGTGCTATTTTTCACAGGTACAGTAGCAAAGTCAGTGCGACAAGTCGTCTTCGGAAAAAAACCATTGCTATCGCCTACCGTCTTCCCACCAACTATCAAAAAAAAAAAAGGGCGAAAAATTTTATGCTAGAGCCTACAGCCAACATATAGGTTCTAAAATCTGTCTTTGTCGGTATAACATTAACTCCGGCTACAAGTTGAATGTCCCACGCACGTCTATGCGATGCCATTCTCAAGCAACTAGCATATAAGTTTTTCATTAATAAAGATTAAGGGTAAGTACTGGAATAGAAAGAGGTTCCGTACCTACCAAATATTAGAATGAAATTGAAAATTTTAGTTACAAATAAATTTTTTTATTAAGAAAAGGAATAAATATAAAATTAGTCTCTGTGATATACGTTAAAATCAAATTAGTCCTCATAATAGGAAAAATATAAAATTAGTCCATCTGATTTTAGAAAGAGATAAATCAATCTTTAATGGGAGGACCAACGACAAACGAAAGTAAAATCACAGGGACTAATTTTATATTTTTGTTATCACAATGACTAATTCGATTTTGATGTATATCACAATGACTGATTTTGCATTTATTCTTTAATAAAAAATAAAAATATCATGGTTCTTTAAAAAAAATCATTCTCGAGCCTCTTAGCCGAGTTCATCAACAATTATACTTTGCCCAAATAGTTTTTGCTATGATAAAATATATATTAATGTTTTTTTGAACATAAACACGTACGCCAGCAAATTCATTTTGTTTTGTTTTAGACTTCCTACTGGGGCTTTATGAGAACTTCGACCCCATATTAGAATGAAATTGAAAATTTTAGTTACAAATAAATTTTTTTATTAAGAAAAGGAATAAATATAAAATTAGTCTCTGTGATATACGTCAAAATCAAATTAGTCCTCATAATAGGAAAAATATAAAATTAGTCCATCTGATTTTAGAAAGAGATAAATCAATCTTTAATGGGAGGACCAACGACAAACGAAAGTAAAATCACAGGGACTAATTTTATATTTTTGTTATCACAATGACTAATTCGATTTTGATGTATATCACAATGACTGATTTTGCATTTATTCTTTAATAAAAAATAAAAATATCATGGTTCTTTAAAAAAAATCATTCTCGAGCCTCTTAGCCGAGTTCATCAACAATTATACTTTGCCCAAATAGTTTTTGCTATGATAAAATATATATTAATGTTTTTTTGAACATAAACACGTACGCCAGCAAATTCATTTTGTTTTGTTTTAGACTTCCTACTGGGGCTTTATGAGAACTTCGACCCCATCTATGATATATGTAGTTGGCGCAGAAACTAGTTCGACCTTAAATATTACTTCCGCCTTGTCTCTTTGAAACTAACTAGGTGGACTGCATGGGCAAGTTATGTCATAGTACTAATTCACACAGATTTGAGAGAAAATATGAAAAGCTTCGACACAATATTTGACCTTGCTCTTGATGTTGTATTTTACGATTACAAGGTTGCAGGAAAAGAAGAGAGCCAATTGCATTCAATTCTTTTCATTATATAATTATGAATAAAAGAAATCGAGCCTAGCTAGCTATATGCCTGAATGCATGCACAACAAACTGCTGAAACTTCTCGTCATTCGATTTGTCCAATCCCCTGACTACCTCATATATTGAAACTCAAATCAGCTAATTCACTCCAAACTCAGCGTCTCCACTCACTGATTTTGGATTGCTAGATGGTACGTACAGTCAAATTAATTACCTATAATGTACGTAATGTCTATGAGATATGGTAGATATGATTCGGTTGTCACGTAAAACGGCTTCATGCACAGAGAATGGGGTCCATTTAGTTGCTTCTTGGGTACGTATTATCAAAGTTTCTAAGTTATACGTACCTGACTAAATTAACTAATGTAATTGAACTTGAGGTTTAGGGGGATAGGACTAACGCTACAAAAAAAGAAAAAAAAAAAGCTACAGCGGCTGCCTGAAAATATTGGTACATAAAAAGGATATTATTGAAGGATATTCAGAAGAGTGGATGACCAGAGATCACAAACTAGGAAAAACATTAAGCAAATAGAAAGTGTTCAACAAGCCCTCACAGAGATCAGTTGGCGCGAGCATTATATTCAGGCGTCAGCAATTGTCAAAGACAAAAATGGAAGAAGTTCTGGGTCACTATCAAATACGGCTGCGTCCTCCTCCAGTATGTTAACAAATACCTCAATTCCATGTCCATCCTTGGTACTCATCATGACGACAACATTCTTGACAGGCACACTTGGACAGCAGACCCAAGTGGGCTTCCCCCACCCAAAATCAGCTTCATAGAAACGAAACCTGCACCAACTAGTAAAGGTACAGGTCTCTATGTCATCTCTTAAAAACTCCGCGAGGGTTTTTTTGAACAAATCCCCATGCACATCACTTTGTAATTTCTTTACGTAGTCACCATTAATTCCTTTAAAGGCTTTATTTAGCTTGCTCACCAAAATTCGATCACTACTGTCACGATCAACCTCATCTCGTGATAATACTGCAGCAACGAAGTACCAAAGATTCCCAAAGCTATGCTTTGGCATGGGTGGATCCATCCTCTCTCGTAAGTTCACAGCATGAATTGCTGCACACACACTTGCTCGTGCTGGTTTTGATTTAGATATCGCCATGAGACGTCTCCATATGAACGCTGTAAGTGCCTCAACACGGGTTGGGAGCTTCACTTGGGAATCCGCAGTCGAGGAAGCCTTTTCTCTCAAAGCAGCTATCCTTGACTTGCTGAACACCAATCTTCTCAGCACGGTCTTGCCCTTTGTGAATACCTCGTCTCTATTCAACCAAGACATATCTCTCTGTGGGAAGTACGTAGCCGCATCAAAGTTGGGACATATAGATACATTGTCTCCTTTGCACATAGCGCTCCAGGCGTCAAGAAATGTAGTGGCTGAAGTTCCATCTGCGACCAAGTGTGAAACACATAGACCGATTGCTACTCCGCCACAGTCAAATATATTGTATTTGACAGCTAAGATAACTTTCCGGTTTCCATGTTCAGCGCCATTGCCAAAAGGCTCAAATGGTAGAAATTGGCTGAAGATTTCCGCATTGAATGGTCGGAGAACTTCTGATAAGTTACACGAAACCCGAGCTTCATAATACTCGGCTCCCTCGTCGTTGCAGAGGACGGAATAGTCGTCTTTCGCTGCTCCAGCCAAAGGATAGAATCGAGTAAGGATTTGTTCTAGGGACAGTTTGAGCCGAGAAGATTTTTGGGCGGGATCAATAATGTCATGGCCATTCTTGGCATGGTACACAAGAATGATAGGGATATAAAGCTTGGGCATAATTTGGTCTAAGAAGGAAAGTTTGTGGGTTTTGAGGTCTAGAGGTATTGGAGATGATGGTTTAACTGTCTCCTTTGAGATTATTTCAACAGTGACCACCATCTTTTTAGGCAGAGGCTAACACACTGAAGGCTTCGGTTAATTTGTTTCGTTCTTTTCTATGGAGCTTGCACTATTATATATGGAGACTAGATGGGTACACCACTTTCATGAACCTGCAGGCAGTTATATGTAGAAGGTTCAAAATCCCAATTAACATGACTTCTCCATTAGATTTTTCCTTAATTAAATGGCGATGCTAACTTATACTTGTGCCCGCGGCTCCAAGTATAGGACTGCCTAAGGCCCAAAATAGGAAAACCCCCCAATTTTAAATTTACTAGAGTAGTCCCTATTAAAATTGTGTTTAATTTTACCTAAAATATATAAAAATTTAACATAAAAAGATATATAATTAATTAATTTGTACAGAGTTTTTCTAAATTTATTATTCCAAAAACAGACCTATTAAATCGCTTTTCCATTAACTCATTACTTTTTTAGGACTTTTATAAGGTCTCCTTAATTAAAAGAGATTAGTTGTCAATCCATTAAAAGAAAGGTCCTCTAAACTCTCATATTAATATCTTTACCCTTTGTATACACTTACGAGACTAAAAATAAATGCTAGTAATTTAAACCGGCCACCTAATTTATTTATTATTTTTACCTTTGTATGTACTTAACAAGTTAAAAATCTATATTTAAAAGGACATAAAGTACTTGCCAAATATGTGAGAAACTACTTGCCTTTTATTAAATAAAAAACACCAAAATTCCTCTCCTTCATTTTATTTTATTTATTTTTATATTATTTCTTGGTATTTCACGCCTCTTAGTTTTGACCCTTTTTCTGATCAATTGCTGCTGAGGCCGAAGGTGCTATTATTTAAAATCTCTTAATTTAATTTAATTTTTAAGTTGTATTTATTGTATTTTGTACTTTAATTTTATTCTAAGTTTGTATTTGTTATTTTTATTTAAAATATTTTTGAGATATCGACTTTAATAGAAATATGAATCTGGATATAAAAGGCTAAAAACAGTAACTACAAATAGAAATGTTAATCAAATCTCAAAACGGAGTACTTGATAAGTATGGTATGTATTTTCAATTAAAATTGATATATTAACAACTATTAGATATATAATTTTGATAATTAATTTGCATCTCAAAAAGTTACAAAAATAAATTTTAACTACAATTTATTAATATTTTATTTTATATAAAAATTTAAAATTCTTTATATAAAATTATTTATTAATATTTAAAATTTATTATATAACTTTTTATTTCTTAAGAAAATTAAACATAATTTTAATAGAGTCCACTAAAAAATATTAGGACCGACCTATTTTAGGGCCTTAGGAGTTATGCAGCCGCCTACAATTACTCAAAACTGTAGAGTTCACCGTCTGCCCCCCCTAATTCCTCCAAGCAGAAAGCTGTCAAACCTGCTGTTAAATAGGTATTTATGGTTTTTTTACTAAGGAAGAGTACTGCCCTATGCATGAATCTCAATAACTTCTACCTACTTTGCGTGTACTGTGCAAGTTATGTCGTACTTCACACAGATTTAGAGTGAAATATGCACAGCTTCGCTTCCTCTGATATTGTATTTTACGATCACAAGGTTGCAGGAAAAGAAGAGAGCCAATTGCATTCATTCAGTTCTTTTCCTTATAAGGAATAAAAGAAATTAATCAAACTGGGCCCTATAACCTAATATATTAATATGAGAAACTAAAAAAATATAGATTATTTAAATATAGATTCAGATTGAAAGCTAAACATCTTAATTCTTGGCCAAATTATGTTAGAAACTACTTGCTTTTTAAAAAAAAAACATAAAAAATTATCTCATTCATTCTATTTTTCTCTATTATTTCTTGGTATTTCACAACTCTTATTTTTGACCATTTGTCTAATCGAGATCACTTGTCGCTGAAGCACAAGGTGTTATTATTCAAAATCCTTTAGATTAATTTTAGGAAAAATTATCAAACAGTTTATGTGGTTTCACTTTGTGACAAATTGATCCATATGATTTCAACTTCAACAGATTGGTCCATGTGGTCACCAAAATATTGCACGGTGGTCTCTCTGTGAAGCCACTAACGGAACACGCTGACGTTGACGTATACATTTTTTAACACGTGGACAATACTAAGCTGGCAAATTTATATACGTGGAATCCCAAGACGCCCAAATAAAAAAATTACCCAATGTTAAAAAAAAAAAGTTCGAATGCCCTAAAACAATATTACCCCGACGGCCCGAAGTCATGACCTCCCCTTCACGGCTTCACCTCCAACTTCTCCTTCGCATCTTTCCGTGAATCTAGTTACTTAAATTGGGATGATGTAGCTAGCTTAATGCTGTTAACCTTCTCTTCGCTTGAGTTCTGAACTTTGTTGTTTTCGGTTAAAGTGCAAAGTCCAAATATTTCCATTGCTCGATCTCATTTCTCTTACATGCTTACACTTTCCTACCAGCTGGCTTCTTCAAGCTAACCTATTCTGAAGCTTATTTGAACATGGCGATCTGAAAGCAGGAATGGTGGAGGCCACATGCCACAAATACTGAATCAGGGTCTTGCTTCTCTTCCACGGGCTTCTCACCGGACTCTGGCCGCATGACGATGTATAGACGTTGCACATCGTCTACGCAATGAGCTTCTTCTTTGTCTACTTTTGGCCTGTAGAAGAAAAATAATATTTTCCCCCTTTCCTTCGCCAAACCCAAATTTCGGTCAGCATAATTTCAAACCAACTTCAAAAACTCTATAGTAACTGAAGCAATCGAGTTCATTCTTTTCATCTGATGCTAAGAGAAGGTGAAGGGGGGAAATGGACGAACGGAAGTGGAGGTGGAGTGGGTCCGGTGATGGGAAAGTTGGGGAGGTGATTTGGAGGGTAAAATTGTATTAGGGCATTGGACACAAATTTTTTTTCATTGGGTAATTTTTATTTTTATTTTTAAATTTGAGTGACTTGGCATTCCACGTGTACAAACTTGTCAGCTCAGTATCGTCCACGTGTTAAAAAAATGTACACGTCAGTGTGTTCCATTAGTGACTTCATGAAGGGATCACCGTGCAACGTTTCGGTGACCACAAGGACCAATTTGTTGAAGTTAAAACTATATGAACCAATTTGTTACAAAGTGAAACTACATGTACTATTGGGTAATTTTCTTTAATTTTATTTTAAGTTGTATTTGTTGTATTTTGTACTTTAGTTTTATTTTAAATTTGTGTTTTGTTTTTATTTTAGTTTTCATTATTTCTTAAATATATAATTTGATTGGTAATTTTGCATCTAATAACGTTACAAAAATAAGTTTTACCACAATTTATTAATATTTTATATTTATTTTATTTTATAAATTATTTAAATAGTCAAAACTGTGGAGTTCACCGTCTAGCTAGATTTGTCTAGTCACCTCATGACCACCTCATTGAAACTCAAACCAGCTAACTCACTCTAAAGTCAGCGTCTCCACTCACTGAACAGCTTGTCGTTTTATAAAGAAATTCCTATTTTTAACGCTTTTCGTTCAAGGAAATTATTGCACATTGGATTCAACAATAAGCAACTTATAAGTTATAATTCAAATGGGGTCCGATCGACGTAGTAATTGCAGCTTCTTCCTTGAGTAATTATCAAAGTTCCAAGTACCCTGACTAAATTAACTAATGTAATTAAACTTGATGTTTAGAGGCAGGGGCGGAGAGGGGGGGGGGGGGGCAGCCGCCCCCCTCAGTTCTACGTTGGAACCCAAATCGACAATATTTCGTCTTACTTTTAGTGATTTCTCCCTTCCTTCTTTCAGACCAGATGAAGGCTTCGAATGGCCTCAACACCCTTCTAACAGACAAGAATCCTATACAAAAAACAATAGGCCTACTTATGCAGCATACCCAGACACCAAATGACAACAAATTTGACGCTACTATTTACAAACCACTCCAGAAGGTCAATTTGTCATACGACTTCTATTCTAACCCCTGCAACCACAAATCCCAACAAGAATAATAAACGGAAAATTCTCTGCCTACTGAATTAGATAATATTAAGTGGCTCTCTCAGTTATAGCTGGTATCAGGTATGAATAATATCATTCCTCACAAGAGTCACAACACACCACTGCAAGAACAAATGAGTCTATATGGTTTGATATAACTAACAGATATATCACTGCGATTACGTAATGCTAATAGAAACACCAAAAACACGGCAAAAAAAAAACATGAAATATGAAAGAAGAATGCGAAGTTTATTCCTCGTAGCTATTGAAGCACTAGACGGGGAAATGGGCTATCATTTGGGATGGAAGAGATCTCATTCTCGAATTTTCGTTTATACTCCTATACAAAATTCCTGGCTCCGCCACTGTTTAGAGAGTTATCGAACTCTTAACTTTCGTTCTTGACAAATGAAAACGTTCTAAATAGGTAATTTCACGGTTGTTTGTCTTTGGTAAATCTAAGAGTATCATCTTTGACTTTGAAATATATATGATATAGACACAAATAAGAAAAAAAAAAGTATTATATTCTTTTTTTTCTGAATAAACAAAAATAATAGTCGTATTCACTTTAGCTTCAAGAAATGTAGACATCATAAAGAAAATTCAGGAATCTTTACTGACGTCAACTTCAAGGAATTTTGAGAATTGCGAGAACTTTATTCAAGTCAACTCCAAGCAATAGATAGTCACAGAGATACATAAAAAGGACATTATTGAAGTATATTTAGAAGAGTGGATGACCAGAACAGATAGCAAACTTGGAAAAGCATTCATTAAGCAAAGAGAAAGTGTTTAAACAAACCCTCACAGAGAGTTGGCGCGCGCGAGCATTCAGTCAACAATTTTCAAAGACACAAATGGAAGAAGTTCTGGGTCACTATCAAATACGGCTGCGTCCTCCTCCAGTATGTTAACAAATGCCTCAATTCCATGTTCATCCTTGGTACTCATCATGACGACAAGATTCTTGAAAGGCATACTCGGACAGCAGACCCAAGTGGGCTTCCCCCACCCAAAATCAGCTTCATAGAAAGGAAACCTGCACCAACTAGTAAAGTTATAGGTCTCTATGTTATCTCTTGAGAACAGCGCGTATGCTCTTTTGAGCAAATCCCCATGCACATCACTTTGTAGTTTCTTGACGTAGTCACCATTGATACCTTTAATGGCGTTATTTAGCTTGCTCACCAAAATTCGATCAGTACTGTCATGATCAACCTCATCTCGTGATAATACTGCAGCAGCGAAGTACCAAATATTCCCAAAGCAATGCTTCGGCATCGGTGGATCCATCCTCTCCCGTAAGTTCACTGCATGAACTGCAGCACACATACTTGCTCGTGCTGGTTTTGATTTAGATATCGCCATGAGACGGCTCCATATGAACGCGGTAAGTGCCTCAACACGGGTTGGGATCCGCTTCACTTGGGAATCCGCAGCCGGGGAAGCGTTTTCTCTGAAAGCAGCTATGCTTGACTTGTTGAACACCAATCTTCTCATCACGATCTTGTCCTTTGTGATAACCTTGTCTCGATTGCACCAAGACATATCTCTCTTTGGGAAGTACGTAGCCGCATCAAAGTTGGGACATATAGATACATCGTCTCCTTTGCACATAGCGCTCCAGGCGTTAAGAAATGCTGTGACTGAAGTTCCATCTGCGACCAAGTGTGAAACACATAGACCGATTGCTACTCCGCCACAGTCAAATATATTGTATTTGACAGCTAAGATAACTTTCCTGTTTCCATGTTCAGCGCCATTGCCATAAGGTTCAAATGGTAGAAATTGGCTGAAGATTTCCGCATTGAATTGTCGGAGAACGTCTGACAAGTTACACGAAACCCGAGCTTCGAAATACTCGGCTCCCTCGTCGTTGCAGAGGACGGAATAGTCGTCTTTCGCTGTTCCAGCCAAAGGATAGAATCGAGTAAGGATTTGTTCTAGGGACAGTTTGAGCCGAGAAGATTTTTGGGCGGGATCAATGTCATGGCCATTCTTGGCATGGTACACAAGAATGATAGGGATATAAACGTTGGGTAAAATTTGGTCCAAGAAGGAAAGTTTGTGAGTTTTGAGGTCTAGAGGTGTTGGAGATGATGGTTTAACTATCTCCTTTGAGATTATTTCAACAGTGACCACCATCTTTTTAGGCAGAGGGGGCTAGCTAACACAGTACTGAAGGCTTCTGTAATTTGTTTCGTTCTTTTCTAAGGAGCTTGCACTACTATATCTGGAGACTAGATGGGTACACCTCTTTCATGAACCAGGCAGGCATTTATAGAAGGTTCACAAATCACAATTCCAATAACGAAGCAAGATGTTGACTCTTTATTTTTATTTCTTTTTTCCAAACAGATCAATTTCGAGTAATAAGGTTTATAAATAGATATTTCAGAGTCTATTTATAAGATCAGCAACACCTGTCGTCATATGGGGCAGCGCTATTGTAATATAACACAGTTTCTCCATTAGATTTTTCCTTAATTAATTAACGGCGATGCTAATTTACATATAAATTCCTATAACAGACTGGAGCTGTTTGGCCAATTCTTGTTGTGATCTCAGAGTTTGAAATTAGCTGAAAGGGCTAGCTAAGAAGCTGCATTGCAATTATATTATAGTGGAAAGAATAGTAACAAGGGGACGCAAAGACTTGGATGCCCTCATACCCTAACCCTTATCTTACGCTGAAAGGAACGTTATAATTTGTCAAAACTGTTGAGTTCACCATATCTTCTTGTCCATCCTAACTAGCTATTCATCCAAGCAGAAGCGGTAATCAAACGAGTTAAATAGGTATAGGGCCGGCTCCAACTATAGATAGCATAGCCTATTTCCTAAGGCCCTCAAATTTAGAAGGCTACCAAATTTAAATTTTTATTTAATGGTATATTTTTAAAAAATAATATTAAGGTCTAAAAAACTTAACTTAAATATAATATCGATAGAAGAGACCTATTAAATCTCTTTGATTAAAGGATAATTAAATTTTTCCCAAATTTAGGAGGCCCTCAATTCAAAATTTTATTTAATGGTATATTTAAAGAAAATTTAATAATAAGGCCTCATATACTTAGCTTAAAGGGCATATTGAAGAGGCCTATTAAATCTCCTAAGGAATATTAACTTTTCACTTTTTGTAGTATTTATAAAGTCTTCATTCAGCTTATAAAATCTTCTTAGTTAAAAATATTAACGGTAATTAATTCAAATAAACCCCCTCCTCCAATTGATTAAATCTCTTTAATAAAAAGTTATAAAAAGTCCTTAAACTTACTTGAGACAATACCAAAAATACCAAAAAAATCCTCTCTCAACATATTATGTATTTTATTCTTAGTTTTTTGGTGTTTCAGCTCTTATCTTTAGTCACTAAAGCCCTAGGTGCTATTATTCTAAACGTTTTATTTTATTTTAAGTTGTATTTTTATAGTTATTATTTAAGATTAACGTAAGAAAAAATAAATAGATTAGTAATATTATCAATTAAAATAATATATTAGCAAATCTAGAATATAAAAACTTAATTGTAAGTAATTTTGCATTTTAAAAAGTTATAAAAACACGTTTTTAACTCATTTTTATTAATATTTTATTTTTTAAATATATTATTTTATAAATTATTATAAAATGACTCACTTTAGAACACTGCCTCTGAGCCTTGGGAATGGTACAGGGAACCTGAGAAAGTGTCTGCCTTCTTTGAAAACCAATTAAGTGAATGATCATAGAGGGACGAAAATTGCATGGCACCTCAATGCCGATTAAGAGCAGTCAGGGAGAAACATTTGAGTCTTTGACTGAAAATATTATGAGCTTCTACTTCACCATTCAACCTACAGTGCTGCTTCACTGTCGAACTGAAGTTTACTGCAGATTTATGGGAGCTATGTTGAATGACAGCCCAGAATTCTTTAGAAAATGGGCTAGAAAATGGGAAGATATTTACAAAATAAAGAAAATGCAGAAAGTGTTGGTTAGCGCTGGAAATTTGCCGAAAAGAAAATCTTTGTTAGGCGGTTTGCAAGAAAGAAAAAAATCTGGAGAGAAGCTGAGAAATCTAGATATGTCGGCAAAGAAAGAACTTCCTAGATAAGCTACACCACTTAAACGTACGTAAAGAAGGAAATTGTTTTGCCACCGACCTATCTGCCTATAAATAGAGTGTCACACTAATAGAGTGTCACACTGTCAGTGCAGGTGTAGAAAGTGAAGGAGAGATTGTACGTGTAGAAAGTGAAGGAGAGATTGTGTGAAAGAAAATTTGTATGGTTGGTGCATGAATAGGTGTAGGTGTGTGTTAGTAAGATAAGTCAAATTGCTGTAAGATTTGTTAGAATCTAAAAATAATGTACGAGTCCCACTGTTGTTGTTGTCTTAAGTAAGATAACTGTATAATGTTTAATGCTATAAGATGCAGGAGGGTTGTTTATTGTCTTGCCTATAAATAGAGTGTCACACTGTCAGTGCAGGTGTAGAAAGTGAAGGAGAGATTGTACGTGTAGAAAGTGAAGGAGAGATTGTGTGAAAGAAAATGTGTATGGTTGGTGCATGAATAGGTGTAGGTGTGTGTTAGTAAGATAAGTCAAATTGCTGTAAGATTTGTTAGAATCTAAAAATAATGTACGAGTCCCACTGTTGTTGTTGTCTTAAGTAAGATAACTGTATAATGTTTAATGCTATAAGATGCAGGAGGGTTGTTTATTGTCTTGCCTATAAATAGAGTGTCACACTGTCAGTGCAGGTGTAGAAAGTGAAGGAGAGATTGTACGTGTAGAAAGTGAAGGAGAGATTGTGTGAAAGAAAATGTGTATGGTTGGTGCATGAATAGGTGTAGGTGTGTGTTAGTAAGATAAGTCAAATTGCTGTAAGATTTGTTAGAATCTAAAAATAATGTACGAGTCCCACTGTTGTTGTTGTCTTAAGTAAGATAACTGTATAATGTTTAATGCTATAAGATGCAGGAGGGTTGTTTATTGTCTTGTTGGAAATACTTCATTATGTTATAGCATTTGTAGCAGTACTACTAGATGCAGCGATTTCCAACCTTTTCCTCATAACTGTGAGATCAATCCCCAGCCGGTTTTAAGGAATCGTGCTTCCCAACCCTTGGGATATATTAAAGAATGTATGGTAATATTCTGGTAGGTGACCAAACGCCCAATAGATCAATCAGATGGAATTTGACTTCACCTTAGTCAGCACGAATCTCAATAACCTCTAGCAACTTTGCGTGTACTTCACAGAGCAATCCCTTCAAATCCTCTGCGATGCCGATATGCTTTTCCTAAAACAAAATAGCTTAGAGCTCACATGCGCGCATGAAGACAGAGGAGATCATCAGAAACGTGCTAAACTTTCTAACTGTTGCATGACATATTTGTTTTACCTAAAAGAGGAGAGAACTTGGGCTAGTCGTGATCATTAATGCGTGCAAGAAACATTTACAGGTTTTGAAAACTACAGCAGTTGGCATTTTCCCGGAAAGTCAAAGCATGCAGAAAATTGCGGATGACGTGTGTGAAATGGGAAATGCAAAAAACAAATTAATCTTCAGCCCAGTATATATATATATTAACTTGGGGAGGGATATGCGTAGTTGATTTGAATATCTAGAAGGCCGGTATCGGGTTGATGTGATGCGATTTGCTATACATCACTACAAGAAAAAGGGGCTATAATAACCAAATTTTTGACCACGAATTAGATGCGATTGCTAATAGTTGACTTTTAATAACAAAATTTAAGGATTCCTTGTTAATTAGATTTTTAATGGAAAATTCAAGATGATAGTTATTTTTTGTTGCAATATGAACAATAGCAACGACATAATTGGTTGCTAGAAGTTAAATAATGACAACCAAGATTTAATAGTGGGAAATGATAGACTTTTTGCAACCAATCTAGAAAATGTTGCTAAAAATCTCAGATCATCAATATTTGGCGGCGAGTTTTGTGGCTGCTAGAAGTATTATTGACGAGGAAATCGAAATGGTAGGGACTTGAGAACCTATAGTGATGCGGAAAGATAAAGGTCGTTGTTAAAAGCCAAAAATTCAAATCGAAAGTCTTCGCGATTTTGCAAGTCCCCGCTACCCCTTTGGTTAAAAAAAAACCTTTCCTTTTCTAGGCAGTTTTCTCTCTGCCACACACTTTTCTCTTTCACATATGAAGCCAATGGACTGATACTTACCATCATCTACAATTTTCTGAGATGCATTAATATAATTTAAAGAAAGATGGATACAATAAGTGGATATTATACTATTAAATGTTGTTTATATAATATTTTGAATAATATAAGCCTTATAATGAGATCCACCTATTGTATCTATCTTTCTCTTAATTACATAATCTAATTCGAGAAGAAAATTATAGAGTATCATGATATCCATCATTTATAATATACACCAAATTCTTCAAAAATTCAAACGTTGACGAAAGATCCACCATATGAATCCGAGTCCATAACGAATTAGCCCAGTGGACTCATTTCAACAATCCATAATTCGGAGGCCCAAAAGGATCTAAGAGAGGCAAGAGTACCTTGCACAAAATCAGCCTTAATTTGGGCTCAGGGTCCCAGGGAACCCTCTGGAGCTGGAAACTACCATAGCTTTTGGGTGACTGTTAGCTATAAAGGAGGCGTTGAACCTTTAAAAAAAAGCAAGTAGAACACCCGACCGATCGAGTAGAGAGGAAATTAAAAAAAAAAAACTTTTATTCACGGCATGCTAAAAATGCAGGCCTATTCAATGCATGTCATGCGTTAATTAATTATAATCTTAGACATTTTTCTTCTTCTTAATATTTTCACAATATATATATATATTATTCCCTCGCCAATATTCTGTTTGTAATATATATAAATATATTTGGATGAACATTTATAATATATATATACCAAATTCTTCAGAAATTGGAACGTTGACGTCGGCCAAAGATCCACCGGATTAATACTGAGCCCAGTGGTCCTCATTTCACCAAATTCTTCATAAGTAGTTGCGCTTTTATAGTATATATGTACAAAAAATAAGCACAGCTCTTTTAGGTTGAGCAAAGCTTCAAATTCTCACTAAAGCAAAGTAACTTCATTTAAGCAGAACCAATTTTCGAAGGCCCAAAAAAAGATCTTAGAGAGACAAATCCAGTGGATTGCAAAGCCATTTTCCTGTATGGATGTGGGATATCTAGGACAGTCCAATTGATCAAGTATCGAAAAGCCCAATTGTCTATGGCCGAAAAGACGAAAAAAAAAACCCTCCGAGACATGTAAAAGAGCACTGTTATATATGGAGATTCATGTTTTATTTTGATTCTTTTGGTGGGGGAGGCCGGGGGGCAGAATATAAATGTGGGGGAGCCGTCTCTTCTGGATCAAATATGTCAGAGGCTTCTTTACTGAGGGATGCAACATACAATCGACAGAGAATCTTCATAGCTAGGTGTTCCAGCAACGGGATAGAAGCCAGACTGGGTTTCAGCTACAGATTTTTTCAGCCCACGACAATATCTTTCAGTTTAGGAGTGTGCCTAGCTTTTTCATGATCTTGAGTATTCCTTAACATAAACAGTCGGAAGTGTCCCAGTGATCAAATGAAAAAGCACCCCACTTTCCGCCCAATGATCAAGGGCATTCACCAGACCAATTGGACGGAAATTACTGGGAAAATAAAATAAGGGGAAAATGAAAAAGCCTCGTGTATTATGCTTGTCTTTGCGTGTGCACATTGGTTGAGACTTTTTAACAGCTCCCATATAATTTTTCTTTCTTTCTTTGAGAGAAAACGAAAAGTTCAAGATACTCCAATATGGACTGAAAACGAAAAGTTCACTGATAATATAAGGAAAGATAGGCTAGCAGTTGCTTATTACATACAAGAAGGAGAGGTGAGAAAGATACAATAAATAAAGAACAGTTGAGATATTGAGTGAGGAAGGGGGTTTGGGATTCTGGGAACTAAGAATATGCCTATCTATTCTCTGTATATCAATTTGGGGATGCAAACAAGCTAGTGCAAGGAACTCTTCTGGCTAAGTTGACGTGCCTATCCATAGTAGGGAGCACAGGCGATGCAAGCGAGCAAGAGAATGGCAGAGGAAGCGCCGTCCTCTTCAAGATTGGAGCTACTTCTCTTGAACTTGGTAGCTTTTCCTTTGTTGCACTGCATTTGCTTCTGCAGCTGCTGCTGCTGATATGGCTGCTGTGGTTGCTGCTGCTTCCCTTTCATGGCTTCTTCTGCTTTGGACACCATTTCTTATTATTTCCCAAAGTTATCGATTAGTCTCTGTTGAGATTCTTGAGAACTTGTACTGTGTGAAACTAGAGAAAGACACCTCGTACATGGAGAATAGACATACATGAACCTGCTCATTTTATAGCCTCCCGCGGTACCATAAATGCCCTTAGACACTCACATAATCACATTCATCTCCTTACTTCAAATGACATGGAAATTAGGATCTCCAATCCCCACATATATATTTTTATATTTATATAGATATGAACTGTTTGCTGAAAATATCGGGATTTAAAGACAGTACTTAATTACCCCCCCAAAAAAACTCATCTGTAAATATTGAACAAGGCTTATTTCGTCAATGGACTCATCGGGACATGTATAATTTTGTAGCTGCTATGTTGTGTCAGTAAGGCTCATTGGATTCTCTTTGAATGCCTTAATCATTGTTAAACTAGCTAGTACTAAATTAATTAATAATTAGCACTCAGTTTGGAAGGTATAGTCTCTGTAACATGCATAAACGTATATAAAATGCTAATTCCTGACAACAATCTAATTAACTGTCAATGATTATTCTTTTTTTTTGCTGCGTAAGTCAATGATTATTCTAAGACAATCATTTTTTATGATTGGAATTTTATTTCAAAGAAAGAAGGTTGTCAGAATATCAATAACAGCAAACAAAAAAAATCAAGTACTAAAGATGCACATAATAAAATGCAGAAAACGTATAGGTTAAATCGTGTTATACTGAAACTGTATGCCCCCCCCCCCCCCCCCTAAGAGAGTTTGCACAGGTAGTCTTTGTCGCTTCTGCGAGTGGTAGAGCCCATCATGTGCAAAACCATGTGAGAATGTGTCCATGTCTTGTCCTAATCTTAGTCTGCTCCGCCTCAGAAGGGCCCAAGGGGTTTTTGTCATTGTGTTTTGTTATCCATAGCCAGAGTTTCTTTTTTTTCACATGGTTTTCCTTGCAATTGGTACTAATCACGTGGGGTCTGCTCCAGACTCCAATTTTATCTCCCATTGAGTACTTTTAAACATTTCAGTCCTTTTGAGGTTCACAGAACTTTGAGGCTTGAACTGAAGTGCATGGATCTCCAATGTATCGCTTAATATAACAGCAATTGAGGGTATGAAGTAAAATAGTAAACCAGCTAGTGATACATCTCCTTTTGTTTACTTTGACAGGCCTTTGTCCTGTACCATTGGACCCCCAAATAATGAACACCAAGGTGCGTGGGGAACAGCCATACATGCATGCATCTCCCCATTTTATATCTATGTCTGGCTTTGAAGGGGACATATAATACTTTGCGTATAAGATGAAGTACATTTTCTTAACTTGTTTCTGAAGGAGATTGATTCACCCTCGTTTACTTGGCACAGTCAGGTTGGGATATCAACAACTTTCCCAACGCAATTTCGTGATTGAAGTGAATTACAGTAGTACTTAACAATAAAAGTACTATCTGGTGAGTGGGTATGGAAAAATTTTCGTTTTCAGATCTCCACATAAACTTTGCCATAGAAATAATGAAAATCAACATGAACTACTTTGCAAATATGGAAATTTTTTGCTCTTTTCATCTGTGTCCATCCTTTCCAAGTGCCAAGTTTCCTAAGCCAATGACTAGTCGTTGTTGTTACTGAAACAGACAAGCAGTAGCAGCATAGAGAGGAAGAACCCCAAAATTCTAAGCATTCAGGGCCATGGTTTTAGAAGATGGGATGTTGGCCGTTCAGAGAACAAGTCTTTTCAGTCGGTTTGACCCTTCTGCAGGTTTCATTGGAGAGCTTCATTGACCCATATCAATGAAAATTGAGTTAGTTACTAGGTACCATTAATTTAAGATATTTTCTTCATTATCTGGTCGATCTTTCTTTACTATAGGGCCCCAAATACTCTTGAGCTATAGACTGGCTCCATGATTGATGCATACCTCACATAAGATTCTCAACATAACTCATTAGGTTGATCGCCTTGCTTTATTTTCATGAGGCTCTACATCTGGGGGTCCCAATTTTTGTTGTCTTTTTCAGAAGAATGAATTACCTCATGCCATTCTTGGTACAATAGTTTCAACAGATTTATGCACTCTGAGACTTGAGAGGAACATCTTTCTGAAATGGAAGCCATTGATACTGGTAGGGTCATGCCATTGATTTTGTCAGCAATGACAATTTTCTTTAATGATCCAATTTAGTATCATAGGATGTCTCATATTTCTTAAAATTCCTTTACAGATTACAGATCTGAATTATTGAATAACAGACATATAAGTGATCAATCTGGAAAATCCTTCCCTCCTATTTGCTAAAAATACATCAAACTACTTGCATGTATCCACATGCGTTAAACTGAAACATCCTTAGCCACTGCAGCCTGCAGTCCGCAGTCTCACCCATGTAAGCGCTCTATCCAAAAGGTCAGGTACATAACACATAAATCCCAGTCTTAGCAGAGCAATTGAGTGCCATATTAGGACTTAGCAAATTTAGGAATTTGGTAATCTTTGGCAATTCTAAATGTTCTAGGAATCTAAGGTTAACATTCAATGCATGTCTAGAGATTATACATCTCTCATATTACAGGAGATACGATGTTGAGGTTGCTTTCAGAAACTAACAGCTAGTGAGGGTATGAAGTAAAATAGTAAACCAACTAGAGATACATCTCCTTTTGTTTAGTTCGACAGGCCTTTGTCCTGTGCCATTGGACCCCCAAAGAATGAACACCAAGGTGCGTGGGGAATAGCCATACATGCATGCATCTCCCCATTTTATATCTATGTCTGGCTTTGAAGGGGACATAAACTACTTTGCGTATAAGATGAAGTACATTTTCTTAACTTGTTTCTGAAGTAGATTTGATTCACCCTCGTTTACTTGGCACAGTCAGGTTGGGATATGTTGGCCAGTTCATTACACTAAGCAGAGTACACAATGCAGATAGTTCATAAAACTCGAGTAAATGATTAGCAATCACGATTTAGGTTTATTTTATTCATACAGATGAAAGCTATACAAGAATTGTCATTTTCCATGGACCTGCCAATAAGAACTTCTTCCGAGTCATATGTGGTTTACCTTCGAATAGCAACAACTCAGGTACAATAGGGAATCGTATGGACCAACTTCCACTAGAGCTTAAGCAATGGTCCTAGTTAATGAAGAGAGAAGGAACTCAAGTTAGTCCTATCCAGAAATTAGCTTAGGCAGGGTTCCACATCTTATATTTGCGATGCTTTTGATACTGAGCTGATTTTTTTGGTTGCACCAAGTGCAGAATTTGGCTGGCTTAGGTCCATGATCTCCACTTCAATCTTTCCCACATGCAGCATGTAGAGATCAAGTTCTCTGCTGCACTCATATAGCCTGTTGCCCAAACCAGTACCAGTAATGGAGGACTGGCAAGCCTGCCAAGTTTTCTCAGTAGCAGAACAGCTTTTTAATAGCCCAAATTTCGCTCTTTTTCCATGAAATCAAATAGTTGGAGTGCATCTGTCGGACCCTGCTCTATATCGATGCCCATGGCCGGAAGCCCATCCATCTTAACTACAGATTAACAACACAAAGATACACTTCTCTGGGCACGTCGATTCGACCCAACATGCTGTCAGGCCCAATGAAATCTTCTAGACACCACCGACCTATAGAAGCCACCTGACACCTGTCTATCAGTATGGGCCTCTCAAACCTCTAAAGTGTGACGTGGCCGCAAAACTGCCTCCATCCTTTCCTACGCAAATAATTGTTGTTCCCTAGACTATCCATAGAATCTACGGCTGCATGAACGGAAATTTGGTCCGATTATTGGACCGGGATGCGGTCGAACATTGAATAAATTATTGCTAAACATATTTATTTATGTTGATCCTCAATATATTAATTTAAATTATATATTTTCAACGAATAATGTTGCATGCAAAAAAAAATTATATATTGATGATACATTTTTTACTGGTCATGTCGTGCTCACAGAACCAGCAGATCCATAGGTAGGGCTGCATACCGGGTTGTCGATATCCGGTTTCACCAGTGTCGTGCAGGTTAAGGATTTTTTCAAAAACTCGGTGATATTCCTGATTCCCGGGTTACCCGGCATCGGGTTTTCGAGACACCCGAATTTTTAAAAAAAATGTGTTTTAAGTTTTTAACCCCCTCCCGGTCTGCCGGGCTCCCACAATGACCTTTTTCCCCTCCCGACCCTTCCCCCTGGAAGGCTGGACCCCTAGTCCCCCGACCCCCAGACCCCATTTCGAATGTTTTCCAATTTTCCCCCGGCCCCACCCTCGAGCACCCGCGCAAACCCCATTTCCCCCCTCTCTGGCCGTTTTTTTTTTAAACAAAAGAATTGTTTTGTTTAAACTTTAAACTCTCCTCAGTAGTCAGTCCTCATACAGCCAGACTCCTCACTTCGTAATGTTCACACTTCGCAAACCCCCCATTCAGATTTCAGCCCTCTAGCCTCTGACTGCGCTCATCCCACAATTCCCACCCGTGCAGCACTCTCTCTCCCTCCCTCCCTCCCCTCTCTTGCCGACCACCACGCCTGCAGCTGCCGCACCCCTTGTTGTCGACCACAACTCCCATCTTCACGCGTCAAGCTCTCTTGGGTCCTCTGTTGTCTCTGTCTGCCACATCTCTCTCAACTCTCAAGTGCCAAGGATTGAGATTCGTTTAGGTATGTTAAAAATCAATGGATTTGTTAACTTTAATTTATTCTATTGAAAATATTATGACATATTATTGCTGATCGTTTTCCTCATTGTTGTTTTTAGGGTTTGTAATTTAATAAAACAACAACTGATGTGTAGCATGTGCTTGTTAATTGATTCATGAGTCAATAATTGGCCCTTAATTTCGTATGCTTGTTAATTGATGTGTAGCATGTGCTTGTTAATTGATTCGTATATGATTCCAAATTTTCATATGTTTATTACTTGTTAGTACTTTGAATCTTTGATTGTTAATTGATTTGTATATGATTAATGATTTAATATGTTTGTTACTTGTTAGTACTTTGAATCTTTTATTATTAATTTTTAGGCTAAGTGCGTAAAATGCTAAAAAAAAATATCTCTATATGAATGTAGGATAACCAGAAAACGTCACCGCTAAGAGCCGATTTTTGTCCTTAACGGCATAAGTCTAGGTGACAATTATTTAAACACCCGCCTACCCGGTGTAGGACACCTGCACCGGAGTTGAGCAGCCCTATCTATCGGGTTGAAAGTGCAGCTTAGCATCAGTGGCGGAACCAGAAGTGGAGGGGGCAAACTCTTAAGACGAAATGACATCTCAAATTTTTTCCTACGTAATGCAAAATGTGTCTTAGAATTAAAATATCAAAAATTAAAAATATTAAAAATATTGAAATACACGTACCGTACTATTTGTTGAGACTGCGAGGTGGAAATTGGATCATACAGTTCTGCATATTCTGAAAACGTTGCAAAATAGCTTCGTTCTCAATAGTTTCAAAGATTTTCCTCTCGATGTATACTATCATGCTATTATTCATCGATTCATCTCTCATCTTATTACGCAACTCAGTCTTGATAATCTTCATTGAAGAGAACACTCTCTCAACGGTTGCAGTCGCAACCGGTAAGACCAATGTCAACTCAATTTGCAGATAAACTAATGGATATAGAGTATGATTCCTTGTCTCAACCATCTTCATAGCAAGATCTTCAATATCTTGAAGCCCAGAAAAATCATCAGTATTTCTCACATTATCAATGTAGGTATGAAGTTGATGTCTAAGAATCATACGATCAGCTGCTGAGAAATCTTCTAGATAAAGCTCAGCATGATGAAATAACTTAGCATGATCAAACGCTGAGAACGAGTTCCTTGGATTAAGACATGCTATGCAAATAAGCAACTCCATACTTATTTTTGTGAAACGACGATCCATCTCCTGAGCGATCGTATCAATAACTTGGCAAAACACTTCCACACGAAAACGATGCAAATAAGTAATTGTATATAAAAAAATTATTCATTATCTAAACAAAACAAAACAAAACGAAAATAAACAATTCACAAAAACCAACAATTCACAAATTCAATTTCAATTTTAACAACTTCTCAAAAACCAACGGAACCAACATAAGCCCTAACCTTCAACCAACAATCCACCGGATCATTTTTAAAATTTCTAATAATGTCTTAGGATACAAAGTACCTGAAAAAGACCACCACCAAGTAAAATTTGAGCTTCAAAATTAACCTAAAAAAACAATTAAGAAATGTTTGAAAATTTGAGCAAATTACAATATAATCTGAAATATAAAAAATTAAATAAATCAACAACAGTGTCGGTCCAATGTGAAGACTGTGGGGAAAGTGTTGCCCTCACTGAATGGCAAATTAACTGGAATGGGATCTCCGTGTCCCCTCCATCGATGTCTCCGTGGTGGACCTTACTGTGAGGCTGGAGAAGGCAGCTACCTATGATCAAATTAAAGCTATTATAAAGTACACGATTTTCTCACAATATACTTTAATTAGTATCTGCCACATTTATGGTTGTAGTTAGTTGTTTCCACGCGAACCAATTAGATGAGATGTAGTACTGGCCAGATTAAAGTTCAACTGCTTTACCTTTCTCATCTTGTATCTTGATTTTGATTTGTAATTTTCAGAGAGGAGTCTGAGGGGAAGTTAAAAGGAATCTTGGGTTACACTGAGGATGACGCGGTTTCCAGCAGGTTATATGAATATTGGACGATGATTATCTCTTGCATTAATCTTCATTACAATTAGCTACGGTGACAGCTTACAATTTGTCAATTGGATACTTTGTTCAGGCCAAGTGGTTTTTGATGCAAAGGCTGGAATTGCTCTGAATGATAAGTTTGTTAAGCTTGTTGCATGGTATGACAACGAATGGGGTTACATTGCAAATACCGAGCCTCCTTCTTAGCTTACCCTTACCCTTAATTACCCTTACCCTTGTGTCTGTCAAAGGCAGCGAGTGAGAATAAAATGGGTCTTCGAGGATTGTTCCAACAAGTGTTTTGTATAGAGTCTTATGATCTTCAGAATAATGTCGATCGTGTGGACTATCAGGGTTTTCTCCACATTTTTCTCTGGACAGGAATTGTGGTCTCCAGATTAATTATTTAGAATCTGACTTTTGCTTTGCTTTATGATTTGATCAAGTTACAAAGTTTTACTTCTCTCTCGTCTTTGAATGTGTGCGTTTTGGGCACGTAGGATTTCGCGTCACCTACCCCAACTGAATACCAACTAAGAAGACTTTAGAAAAAAAAAAAAACAAAAAACAATGGGTTAAGCCACCATATAATTAAGTTTCAAATTTCTTGCTAAGCTGTCGAGATGTTTGAGGGCGAAAATTTTAGGTATTGAAATTTAAGAAATATTATAAAATAAATATATATTATAAAAATTAATGAAAAGTGAAGAAGAAAGATTTTTAATAAATATTATAATAATAAAAAATTATGTGATGAATTTTTTATTATTAAATTCAAGCTCAAGTCCTTCGTTTTACCTTCCCTTTACCCCCACTGATTTTTCCAACTTCCTATCCTACCCTTGTTAATTTGGAGACTCGAGGGATAATTTATAGGTACTCGCATCTGTGGATTTCTTTCTCAACCAAGACCTTCCTAATTACTTTGATCGCGAGGGATACCAAACTTTCCCATCCACTTGCCTGTTTGAACTCCAATAAATGGAAAGAAAAATCATTAATGCTGGCGTCGAATACAGGTCCACGGAGAATTGAACAACTGAAGTCCACCTACACACACCAATACCCATCCAACAAAATCCAGGGGCCGTAAGTGGAGTTAGAAAATATATTAAATTAAAAGTGAAATTATCTAATTAGTTTTATTTGTTACAAATTGATTTTTGTGATTATAATTTTAATAATTTGATACTAATACGATACACATGTCATTCCGTCCACATATTTATTAATATCTTGACAGAATACACTAATACGTTTATTTTAAATATTTCCGTTAAGAGATTAATATAAATGTGAATAAAAGAATCCATACATTATATTGATAACCAAAATAATTAAATAGTTGAAATTAGAATCGTATAGACTAATTTGTAATAAAGTGAACTATATGGAGTTAATTTTTCTTAATTTTTTATTTTAATATTTTTTTCCTCAAATTAAGGCGTAAGACCGTGACCAATGTTGTCCATTTTAGCGCAGCCTAAATGCGCTTGACGGTCAAATGGCGAAGTCGCAATATCATGCGAAAACCAGGACCTAATCCAATCCGTCCTCTTCCCTCTACTCCAGCGTAAACAGCTCCGTTATTCAAATTTTTCCTGACTTTTGATCTCTCCGAGTCTCCGCCAATCTTCTCCTGTAAAACATTAAGACATTAAAACCCCCTTTTCTGTCTCTGGACTGTCCGTATCCGCGCTTAGGTTGAAATTAAATGCTCGCATGGCTGAATTTTAGACCCTGGTCTTCCTTATATTCATATTGATATTACTGTCGTTAGATTGGTGACTAACTCTGTATTCAAATGGCGACGTCGGCCTTCAAATCGACGACCAAGAGAACGCCGATAGGAGCCTCATCATCTTCTGCGGACGACTCTGGTTCCTCCAATCGGAGCTCAGCTCACCGCCGCTCTAGGAGCCTCAGCCGGTTCTCTCGCCGGATTCCGGCGAATGGAGCCGATGCCTTTGACTACAACGTTCCGGCTCCGAGAGGGAAGTTTGTGAACACGGTGAGAGGCTCGGGGTTCCCGGAGATCAGCCTCGACGACCTCGCCATCGAGTTCTTCGACTCCGGCGACCGAGGCCGCTCGGGTTTGAGGGGCTCCGAGGCAGGCACTGGTGGAGCTGGGGCCGGCGCGTTGTCGTCGCAGAGGCGAGGGAGGTCGGTGTCGAGGCAGAGCTCGAAAGCTGTCGGAGATGGGAGGGGCAATGTATGTAATAGCTCCGCTGGGGGACTGGTAGTTTCTGAAGCTAATTCGAGGAGGCGACGGTCGGTTTCGGTGGTGCGGTGTCAGATTAGCGATTCCGAGGTGATTTCTCTTTCCATTTGTTGTCGTTGTAAAGTTGCATTGTTGTGCTAATATCCAACCAAGAGCTTGTCCTAGGAAACCAATCACGTTACATTAACTGGAATATGCTCTTTTTTGTCAAAAGAAAAATTCTTATCATCTTGGATGTGTGTTACAAGTAACACAATCTTATAATTCAAGAACTTAATGTAACACCCAGTGGTGGGTTTCATGTACGAATTACCAAAAAGAGAAGTTGCACGCATTAATACTATCCGCGAGCTTGCTTTGTTAGTAGTAGAGCTTATTGATGTCGTTATCCTTTGCCTAGACAACTGAATTTTGGCTACACTGAAGTTGGACTAATTACTGAACTTGTTCTTGCTTGCATATATTCTTCTAAATAACAGAGCGATGTAGACCACTCTCAGTATTCTAGCAATCGGGCTAATCTGAAGAGTTTTGGAAATGGAAACAAGCAAATGCCATTCTCCCATAGGCCAGCGGTTTCAAATCAAGGACAAGTAGTGAGAAGGTCTTTTAGTCAAAAAGATTTGAAGCCCCATGATGGCTATTCTGTAAGCTCTTCTCTTATTGACTCATTTTGTTACCACTTTTGTCTATCTTAATTGGAACTTAGAAAGCATTGGGCTCCAAAATACAGGAAGATGCTTGGTTGGAGATCCTTACATACCCGCTGTTTTAAAGTTATCTTCAATTTGTGACTTGTATTCAATGTCTTTGACCTTTCAGAGCCAGTCTTCTGTCCTTACTGATGATGAAGGAAAGGATGCTCCTTCCAGTAGAAGTAGGATCGAGAGAACAACAGGATCATTTCCTGCCCAAAAGAAGGTTGATTCTACTGTTTTTTTCTGCCTATACCAAAGAGAAGAAGTTTTCTTTTACACATCTCTCATTGTTGTTACCTTTTTCTCTCCTCAGGCAGAGCACCCTGCTGCGGATGATGGTAACAGTGAACTGTATGCTGCAATGCAGGAAGAATTTATAAATGCTGTGGAGGAGATCAGAATGGGAGTTGAACGGGTCAGTAATTTATTATATAGAACTTGCCAATGTTGATGTTCTTTGTCCTGAAGGCATACTTTTGATTTGTACTTTGTTAGGTTCGCTGAAATAGCTAGTCCTCCATGCATCTTTTTCAGGAGAGGGTTAAAACCAAAAAGTCTTTTTCAGGAAGTGGTGATTGTTTGCAACAAAATAATGGTGACGTTCTTCAGGCTGCTTCTTCAATCAGAAGGAACTACTCTAAAATATTGGAGCAGGTAATTTCAGATTATTTGTCCAATGGAAACTTCCCCAGTGGTATTCTTGTGTATGAGAAATGCAATCAACAGAAACTATATCATGAGGGATCGTTCATTTAGATTATTTTAGTGTACCTATAAATTCTTTTCAGCTATTACTTGTGACTTGTCCATTAGTTGGATAGAGGCAGTCACTATACTGGATTTTTTGTGTTCATCAAGTAGCTATTGTTAGCCATGGTATAGCGGATTTGGATTCCCTCCTAAGGGCTCATTTTCGAATGAGTCAGATTGAACAGAGAGAATTCCCTCTGAAATCTAACAAAACACAACCATCCACGTCATTTAATGAATGATTTTTATTGTAAAAGTACAATACTCTTTACAATGACGTGGGTTGTGAGCTTTTGAATTTGTTGGAGAGAATCATCTCCATCCAATTGGATTCATTCGGAAATGAGCCCTTTGGAGGAATCCGTTCCCATGGTATAGCTTCCCTATGTAATGCACACTAAAGTTGTTCTCGTCAAAAGAATCTTGATCGTCTGTAGGGTTAATTGGGCAATTAATACATGTTTCTCGCAACTTTCTAGATGTTAAATTGATGCCGCAGTCAGATACGTGTGGTAATAAATTGAGAAACCAAACATCATTCATTATTCATGTTGCCTTCAATGTGAAAGAGGGGCTGTTGAAGTGCATTTAAACTAGCTAATAAACACGATTTCTGATGTTTGTATTCTGGGTAGGGAGTATATTAGCCATTTCTTTCAGGTTCTATAGCATGAAATTGTCCTTTAGAATACTTTGATTTTGAAGTTTCCATCCAACAACCTTTCATTCTTGAGATTGTGTCATCTCCAAAGTAATGGGTGTTCTTCCTTGAATCCATTAGTCTGAGAAGCGTAAACAAGACCTGTTGGCAGAAGTTGTATTGGAGGAGCATCGTGGTCGGGAACTGTCTAAGATTGTGAAGGAGTTGCTTCCTGATCCAAAGAAAACTGCTGCAGAAAAACCTTCACGAGCCAGAAAGGTATGAGGCTCACTCTTTGCCCTCCAGCAGACTGTTGGTTTCCATATATCTGTAGTCTAGTCTCTTCCATTAGTTTGATTATTTCCACATAGGGCATTCTTTGCTGATGGTTTAAGTGAGTTATTAACTTTATAGTTGAGATGTTTATTGCCAGAGTAATGACAGAAGTAGGATGTCAAAGCGGTTGACCGAGGAGGCAGAGAAGTATATTGAGGACTTCATTTGTAATGTTGAGGACACAGACATTTCATCTCTTGATGGAGAAAGGAGTGATACAAGTTCATCTTTAGGAGGAATTCTAAAGCCAGAAGCTCTTCGAAGTCCCATGGCATTTAATCCTCTTCCTGTTGAGATGGATGGGGTTGTGCTGCCTTGGTTGCACTGGGAAGCTAGTAACGATACTACTCCTCAATCATGCAAGAGTAGGGTGGAGCCTATAACCCCAAATACAATATGGGATGCAGTTCAGGTAGTCTTGGCTTAATTCTTTCGTGTGGTGTAGGGAGATAATGCTTCACTAGCCAGCTATTACCCTTTAAGATCCTATTTATTTTGCATAAACCCACCGCTGGCATGCAGAAATTAGTTTACGGGCCATAGAAGCATGTTTACTGTTTACAGACAATAGTATACCTTCCCTATCTGCATTGGCATGCATATATTTTTCTCTTGTAACTCATTCCTTTGAAATTCATACTTTAGGAAGTGACCAGTGCACATTCTGCCAGCAGTCGTGGGAGTTGGAGCCCTGGAGTTATTTTTGGCCCGTCAATGAATCTGGTAGAAGATTCAGGTAGTAACTCTGGAGAATCTGGGAGTTGTTATCGTATTCAATCTTGCTCTCGTGAATCAAGAGAGTTATTGCTTGACATGGATGAGTACCGCCAGAGGCAAAGCAACGAAGAGTTTCTCTTCGAAAGATGGAAGCAACAAGAGAGAATAAATTCAGGCGGTCTTTTGCTTTGTAATCACATGTTCTTTCAGCTATAATCTCTTTTGGAAGGCTTTCATTCCCTCACCTCGGGCCACAGTAATTACTCTGTATAGAGACTCGGTTTTAATTTATTTTTCGGAAGTAGCCACTTGGTTTCTTCCAAGCCCAACTTGGGTACCCATTTCATATGGCGTCAACCCGCCACAGTGCTGGATCATCGTCTGTTATGGATTAAGATTTTGAAGGATTTGAGTTGTTAAGATAATTTTAAATTATATGTTTAGTGTTGATATTATTGTTATTTGAAATATCTTAAATTTTTTTTGAAAGATTATAAGACATCTAAATGAATAAAAAAAATATCTAGTTGAATATTTCTTTTTTATTAATCTAGTTGGATACTTTTACAAATGAATGATTGTGTAAGGTTGAGGTTTAGTCTTAGGGGGCTTTTGTCAACGTTTCGGGCATATTATAAAAAATTGTATTATAATAATATTTTTTACATAAAATAATTCTTTATTATTATAATATTCACTCAAATTTTCTCTCTGCTCACTTTTTCACCAACTCTCATAAAATATATTCATTTTTTTACCAATTCCAATACTCCAACATTTTCATCACCCCAAAATTTTCACAAACAAACACCACCTTAATAGATCTTACTAAACTGTTCTCATTTAATCATTGCATCAATGATTATATCAACTGTTCACATCGAGTTAGTTTGCTCATTATAGGTTCAATAGTTTTATTTTTTATTATATATATTTTTTGAATTATTTAATCTAGATTATTTATAAAAAAAAGAGTAATAATGGATTAGCTGAATGTGAATGTGAGAATAATGGAGTGTAACACAACCAACATGATATTTTCATAATCCAGATTCAAGCATAGGTGAAAAAAACGTGTAATATACTAAAAAAATATTTAAAATTTGAAAAGTAGAAATTTTTAATTTTTAAAAACTAGAGTGGCATTTTCGTTGTTTACCTAATCTACTGGCTTCCCCTGATACGGATCATATCCTCCTGAAAAAGAGCTTGAATCTGTTAAAGTCAGGAGATCTTTACTCTTTAGTATCTAAGAACCTTTACTCACAGGAATCTGTAAAGAGTCAGGAGGGTATTTACTACTATCCAATAACTTTTAACTCACTTTGAATCTGCTCTGAGAGATAATGGGAGAGGCTTCTACGAACGCGAAAGATCTCGATGACTGGCTTCCCATCACCAAGTCGAGGAGCGCAAAGTGGTGGTACTCTGCTTTCCACAATGTCACTGCCATGGTCGGCGCTGGAGTCCTCGGTCTCCCTTATGCTATGGCTCAACTTGGATGGTATGCGGTTTTTGTCCTTGGTTAAAAGATGGTATATAAACCATACGTGCATGCATGAACATGTTTTATATCTCCCAGTAGTTAGACAGAGATATATTCTTGTTTATTTACATTATGATCTTGGGTGATTTAGATTATGTTCTTTGGGTGTATTTCACATAGGGGTCCTGGTGGTGCTGTGTTGGTTTTGTCGTGGTTCATCACTCTGTACACGTTGTGGCAAATGGTGGAAATGCATGAAATGGTCCCTGGGGAAAGATTTGATAGGTACCATGAGTTGGGTCAATATGCTTTTGGAGAAAAGCTTGGCCTTTGGATAGTGGTGCCCCAACAACTTATGGTGGAAATTGGCGTGAACATAGTGTATATGATCACTGGTGGGAAATCCCTGAAGAAGATCCATGATTTGTTGTGCACTGGCTGCAAACCTGTCAAAACCACCTACTTCATCATGATCTTTGCATCAGTTCACTTTGTTCTCTCCCACCTCCCCAGTTTCAACTCTATCACCGGTGTCTCTTTGGCTGCGGCTGCCATGTCCTTGAGGTAACATATTCTGCTCTAACGCCAACGCCATTGCTGATAAAAGCTTCCTTTGTAAAGAAATATTGATAAACTGAGACACATATATATATATATATGTGTGTGTGTGTGTGTGTGTGTGTCCTGATAATCCTGTATAGTTGTGTTTGAAAATCCAATGAATTCAGTAATTGACATTCTGTGACCAATTGTTGAACAGTTACTCTACCATAGCTTGGGCAGCTTCAGCTCACAAAGGGGTTCAACCGGACGTGGATTATAGTCCTAAGGCATCAACCACAACGGGAAATGTGTTCGACTTCTTTTCAGCTTTGGGCAATGTAGCTTTTGCCTATGCTGGGCATAATGTGGTGCTGGAGATCCAAGCAACCATACCTTCTACACCTCAAATGCCTTCCAAGAAACCCATGTGGAAAGGTGTAATGATCGCCTATATCGTGGTGGCCTTGTGCTATTTCCCGGTTTCCCTAGTTGGTTATTGGGTGTTCGGAAATGGGGTTCAGGATAACATTCTCATGTCGCTTGAGAAGCCCGTTTGGCTTGTTGCAGTCGCTAATATGTTTGTTGTTGTTCATGTCATTGGTAGTTACCAGGTGGGGACTCAATAAGAATAACATATACTACTTGCCCAACGCTTGAGCAAAGTTCATCCCTGCTATTGTTGTCAAAATCCTGTCACTGACATGTTTGTGCACATGACATTCACTGACATGTTTTCATTTCTTTGATACAATACCCTGTCTCTGTTTCTGCAATGCAGATTTTCGCCGTTCCAGTTTTTGACATGTTGGAATCATTTTCCGTTAAGAAGATGGATTTCAAGCCAAGTGGATTCCTTCGTTTCATCATACGGAATGCATACGTTGGTAAGCAATTTACCATCTGAAGAGAAACTTTTATATTCCCTCCTCTTTAATGGACGAGTGCTAATGAATTGACTTTCTTTGTCTGCAGCACTTACCATGTTCCTTGGAATTTCATTCCCTTTCTTCGGAGGACTTCTCAGTTTCTTTGGAGGATTTGCTTTTGCTCCCACAACATACTTTGTACCACATGATATCTCTGTGATCTCTTGCTCTTGTTTCTCAATGCAAAAACTGGCCGGTAGTTACGTATATCTAATGCTGTGTTATTTTGCAGCTGCCTTGCATCATGTGGTTGGTAATCTATAAACCAAAAAGATTCAGCTTATCTTGGTTCGCAAATTGGGTATGTTAGCAAGAAAATTTCGGTTCAGCTCGTATATTTTCTCTTGGTTTCTTTCATGCAAATCTATGTAATGTTCTTACACCATGCCCTAAGCTTTTTGACCCTTGAAATTTCAGTTCTGCATTATAGTTGGGATCGCATTGATGATCCTGGCCCCTATCGGTGCATTGAGGCAGATCATACTTGAAGCGAAGGGCTACAAATTCTACTCGTGACTGTCTTCTCATAGGATGTGTGAAAAATTCATCCAGACCAAATTGGGTTAAAGCTTCTGATGTGATATTGCCGTTGCTGTGTGATTGATTTCAACTTATCTTGGTAGCTTTCCTGGCCAAAAGTGTTTTTCATTCGGTATTCAAGAATGTCTTTTTTTGAGGGGCATGTTTTGAAGTCACAAAGACTGTCAATGAAGATTGGTAGATTGGGTTGGAAGTGTTTTTCCTTATTTTGTTTCAAAAAAATAAAAAAGCAGGCTCAATGTACATGTCAATAAAGAGTTATGTTTTTCTACTACACTTTAATGATCCAAACACATTTCATCCACATAAGGCAGCGTTAAAATTCTGACTCAGGTACCAATAAGAACCGGATGTCTATTTTGGCATCCGGTTCTGGTCCGACAATTGCCAGAATTTCGGCAATTACGGTACCGAATGTCGAAATTCTGGCAATGATATCTGGGCTTGTTTTTATCGATCTTGGTATCGGAATGCTGGAATTTCAAATACAATTTCACACTAAACATTTAATTTCTCCAAATTGTTGGAAATACATGTGCTAGCATCTGCATGTTTGCAATTTGCAAATAGCCAAAATAGATCCACAAACAAACAAATCCACACATTAGCATTAAAATAAATTGATCCACTAACAAATCCAAATCCTCCAACATATTCACAACACAAACAAATTAACTAATGAACTATGCGATGGCCAGATGCAGAGAAGTTGTGTGACAACCGACAATGAGCTCCTGTCACGTTGTGGGGTCGTGGAGCATCGAAGATCAGATCAGAGAGAGCTGAGAGAGAAGAGTCACTATGAAATCAGAGAGAGAGAGAGAGAAAGGCTCGTCGGAGATGGAGGCCCTAACGAAGTTGCTTAGGCCGGAAGGGAGGAGGCGACTGACTGTGGTGAGAGAGTTAGAGAGAGGTGAGAGTCGAGAGAGATTAGGAAATAGGAGGAGAAGAGAAAACTGTCGGGGGAGGGTTAACCCTAAACCATTTAAAAAAACTTGTACCGCTTAAATCATAGTGTCTATCGCCTCTGGCTCCGTGCCGTAGAAAGTGAACAGTGGATGAAGCTGGTACCGAAATTGAAATTCCAATATTGGCGGACAAAATGCTCACTCCTATATCCACACCGAATAAAAATGGATTATAAAAAATTTCATCAAATTTATTCTATCTTAAAAACAAACTTTAATTAAAAAAAATAAAAAATAAATTTTTTTGACATGCAAAACTTGATAAAAATCCGGTTTGAAAGCAGAATGTGTTAAGAAAAAAAAATTCGAGATATATTTCTTTTTGGATATTGTGATAATTGTGGAGCTCATAGAAAAGACGTTTGGGATGAAAAAGTTTTTAAAATTTAATTGATTTTTGTTTATGAACAAATTGTAAAAAATAAATTTGTTACAATTAAATATCTAAATATCCAAATTCAAAATTCTCACATAAATTACAAACATCAACACTTTTTCATTAAAAAAGTATATAAATCTTCTCTCTTTTTTAATTTTTAACAAACTATTACTTTCTTATTAAAAAATTCTATCAAAGATTATCTCTCATTAATTTGAACAAACTTCAATAAAAATTATTTTTGAAATCAAATATTTTTAAACTTTTTTCACAACTTTTTATAAATCCCATAAAAAGTCAAACTCTCAATTTTTTTCTTCTAAAAATTCAAAATTTTTAATCTTGTAAGATGTGAGAGTAAAAAAATATGTTAGAAAAAATATTATGAAAAGAGTTTTTATTTATTTGGTAAAAAAATTATTTTTGTATTATTTTTACAAAAATTAAAATTACTGATTAGAAAAAAAATTATTAAAGATTAATTTTTTTAAAAAAATGATAGTTACATATTTACCCTGTTTCTTTAAACTCCTTATCCACTCTTTCCATAAAAGCTTTCTATTCCTGGCAGTGACCCAGTTTGCATACTCTTCACTTGAGACTTTCCAAGCTCTCTAGTCTCTAGTCCAAGACAGTTTCACCAAATGCAAATCCTCTATGCACCTAACTTTTTCACCTGCCCAAAAACCTTAAACCCTATCTCCAAACCCCGCCAGCACCAGCACCAGCACCAACATCAATGTTCACCTCTCTTCCCGGCCAAAACACTAATTCCCTTCTCCAACCTCACCAGACAATCCACCTTCACCGTCAGCTGCTTCAGCTCCGACGAGTTCCCCGTCGACGAGACCTTCCTCGAGAAATTCGGCCCCAAAGAAAAAGAAACAGAGGACGAAGCCCGAAAACGCAACTGGATAGAGCGCGGATGGGCCCCATGGGAAGAGGTACTCACTCCCGAAGCCGATTTCGCTCGAAAAAGCTTGAACGAAGGCGAAGAGGTGCCTCTCCAGACTCCCGAAGCCATCGAAGCCTTCAAAATGCTCAAACCCAGTTACCGCAAGAAGAAGATGGAGGCAATGGGGCTGACCGAGGACGATTACTATCGCAAACAATTTGAGATCAAGGGGGAGATACCTGAGCCTCTGGAGACGGTGTGGGCAACACCAATGGTTGCGCAGCACGTGCCGCCCAGGGATTGGCCTCCGCGGGGTTGGGAGGTGGATAGGAAGGAACTAGAATACATAAGGGAAGCGCATAAGCTGCAGAATGTGAGAGTCGGGCTGGAGGAGGTCGAGAAGGAGGTGAGGACGGAGACGGAGGATATGTGTTTGGATAGGTACAAGGTTTTCTTGAAGCAGTACAATGAGTGGGTTGCGGTGAATAGGGATAGGTTGGAGGAGGAGTCTTATAAGGTTTGCAACAGAAACTTTTTCCGTCTGTCCTTCTTGTTCCGTTTTCTATTGGTACGTTATGTTTTGGGTAGTCTTGAACCAGAGGCTACCGTGGCGTTATGGATTTCTATATGAAGCGAGCTTGGACCGTGTGAGCGTATCTGTAGGTTTAGTAGGTTTATGTCAAGCAAAATGTAGTGTAAAGTTGGGAGATGGATCAAATTATCATTTTATTGAAGTTTTGTGATACAGAAAGAGATCATACTTTTGAGCGGGATTTTCTTCAGAATCTAATTTTTCAAATTTGATCAGTGTGTTTAAGAAAACAAGTTATTTCCTTTGAAAGAAATATGTTAGAAGAACTGAAGGTGTTGGTACCTTGGGGCACAATACTGTTACACAATATTTAATCCTTAAGATAAAGTTCAGTCATAAATTTTAGGGCCTTGTTTGGGATCGGGTTTGAACTCAGGGTTTAAGACTTAAGTCCCGCTTTAAAGTCTCTGCATTTGAATGTGTTAGGATTGAAAGCGGGTTATGCAAACATCATAGCCTGCTTTGTGTGCCTCGAAGTCAAATGTCGAATTAAAAACCAAAAGACATTATTGTTTCTTGTTTCTCCAACTGACACTATACTTCACCGTATGATTAACACAGCATGTGAGACCCTACACTTTTAAATGTTGTCGAATTAAAGTTGCTTTTTATAGTATGGGCCCTAGAATGGGGTCCACCTAGAGTTGTTTTTTATAGAATGAGGTTCACCGTTTGATTGACACATTTCTGCAAAAAGCTGCAAACAAAAGAAAGTATTTATTAGGGTCTTACATCACTCAATTCCAAAACTCACAAACCCGGTACAAAGCCCAGGAAACCCTCTCTAAATCTCAATCTCAATTCCGATCCCAAACAAGGCCCAAAGTTTTGGACTAGCAGGCATTAATTGGTTTAGATTGAGATTGTGAGTCCAACTGGTTCTAATAAACATGTGGTCGAGCTGAAGTCTATTGTTATGAATTTGGAAATTTGGCCCAGATTCTCATATATGTGGGGATAACCATGTCAAATAGGGAGATATTGATTAATGTGGTTATAAATTTAGGCTAAAGGTTTAGTACATGTGGACTGATCCAGAAAAACATGGGTTTGGGCAGACATAGATTCAGAGATTTGAATTGTTGATATTAAGCTTATGTACTTTTTGTTGCTGTGGCCTTGATTTAAGCCATGAACTTTGCTACTGCATTGTCTACAAGTTTGATTGTTCCATGTGGGAGATAATGTGCATGTTTTTAATGCCTTTACAGTACGACCAAGATTACCATCCAGGTAGGAGGAAAAGAGGAAAGGACTACAAAGAGGAAATGGTAAAAATAGGTGGTGAATTTTCTTTGTTTATTTTAATTTGGTTTATGGAGGAATCGTAACATTGATCATTATTGTTTTCTGCAGTATGAGCTTCCATTTTATTATCCAGGACAAGTAAGTTATTAGCTCATTCTTTTTACTTTTATCAGTTTCACTTTTATCTTGCTTTTGGAATTTTACTCTAGGTCTCATCCTAATGATTCCTGCATTTGCCTGGGTACCCTCACCTTTATCAAACTAGAATATTGGTATGCGTTAATCATTTTTCATCATTGGATGTAACATGTTATGCCCCATACACAAAAGAAGTTTAATTTACATGCCACTATTGAATTGTCCGTGACTGTAAGGATGAATTTCGCTAGAACCTTACCAATATCGGATGCTGAATTTTAGTGACCAGTGGTTTCAAAACAGTTGAATGCTTCGTGTATTACTCATCCTCTCCCTTTGTGTATACAAAATGTAGCTGAATACTTTTTAAGTATCAATGCTTAATGCCAGCTACAACATGAACTATATATCTGTCCTACAGATAAGCAGGCTTGAGATAGTCTGCTATATTTGCAGCCCATGCGAAAGTGCCATGTGGTGATTCTATTTCCTCATCTGACTCTCTCTAGAATGTTCACATTCTCATATCTGCAAAAAACGGTCATCTAATTGATGCTATATGCAATTAGATTATATGAAACGTTATTGTGGAATTTTCTGTGCAGATTTGTTTAGGGAAAGTGACTACTTTGCACCTTTATCAGGGAGCATTTGTTGACATTGGAGGTGTACATGATGGGTAAGTATAAGCGGATAAAGTGATTATGAGTTTGTATGGTCGAATATCAGATTAGTGATGGTGTTGTCCAACCAAACATAGATCACCTGATGTATGTAATCTTAAGCGCTGTCTTGAACCTTTATTAATTTTGTTGATGATGAGTATCTTCGCTTCCATGAATTAACTAACCCGATACGTGTACTTAGTGAGGACTTGAGGCGTGGTTGTTTTGACTGAGCTCATAAATAAAGTTGTATTATGGTGTCACTAGTCTTGTCAGTTGAGTGCTGTTTGGGATGTCAAAGTTTACTCTATACATCAAACTTAATCATTTTGCTGAAACCATTAAAAAATGTTTATATTCCTACTGCCAAAATGCTGGTTTGTGTTGTATGTGGGTATCTGGCTTCTTATGCGGGTCAGGCTGTATATTTTGTATGGTGATTGAGGAGGCTTTGTCTTCTGTCACTTGGGTAGGTACTCCAATATTCATGGTCTCCTTGTTTTATGGTTTAGCATATAGCTATATGTAATACAAAGTTTCCTCATAAATTGTGTGTCTTGATTTATTTCAGGTGGGTCCCTATAAAAGGCAATGATTGGTACTGGATTCGCCATCACATAAAAGTTGGTATGCACGTCATAGTTGAGATTCTGGTGAGCATTTCTGTTACCAGTCTTGTGTTTCTTTCCTTTTAGGGACCATTTTGCTGAATATTAATCTGGCTACATTAACAAGTTGATTCTATAAGTTTATTCAGCACCATAGATCAGAGTCATTGTGGGTTTGGGAAATTGACCTTTTCTCTAAGGTTTTTTGTTGTACGTCTCATTCTTTGTTGCAGGCAAAGCGAGATCCTTACCGTTATCGATTTCCTATTGAAATGCGGTTTCTCCAACCAAACATAGATCACCTGATGTATGTAATCTTGTACCTCCAACTATTCTCCTCAACTTCACATCTGTTTTAACATAATATTGAGGTCTTTCTCTTTTCATTGTCCTGGTAAATTAATGGTGTTGTTAGTTTTAGATTCCTTATTTGCTTACTGCTCAATTTTTGACATTTGTGTCCACACGTCCAGCTTCAACAGATTTGACTTTCCGCCCATATTTCATCGTGATGATGATTCTAATCCAGATGAATTACGGGTCTCTACTCTCTCTCTCTCTCTCTCTCTCTCTCTTCTCTAATAGGCTCATGACAAGCTTTTCATATCTTCGTTGCATATGTAATCTCCTTGTATGTTTCCATCATGCAAATATTACCTCTTGTTTCCTATCTTCATTTGGACATTATTGTGGTGCATGGCTGTCGCCTGTGGTCTATGTGATCATGGGGTATGGCATGTAGGTTTAATCGAGGATTAACAGGTTCAGACTTGAAAAGTTGGGCGGAACCGCATGGAAAAGCAATTCTGCTAGACCACTTTGTAAATTCATGTGTTACCTCATGTTTTGACCTGAAGTTCCTACAAATTCTTCATAAACAAACTTATCTTTGTTCTGCGAGTACAAAAAGCGCAAAAAACGGTCGTCACTCAAGTATCCGGGTAAACAGCTAAAAATTAGAATACAATACACTACTGTAGTTAACTATGAGCATGATCTTCTCTGGATTTGAGGCCAGTCTATTCTTTTAGTGAGGCTTATCTTCCTGGCATGCTGGTTTTTTTGAGAGGCAGGGAAGAAGGCTTCTACTCTTCTAGGGTCACTACTGGGTCTTCTTGTAATGTATAAAGCAATCAGTTTTTCTGTTCCTGCACATGCACTCTGCTTTGAGGTTGCAAAAGATGGAATTTATTGAAAATATAATTATAATATTCTCCTACGAAGCTTACTTGTTGTATTTCGCATGCTTCCCTTGCAGCGTGATTGTGGAAGACCTCCGGTTCCAAGAAAAGATCCAGGGGATAAACCAGTAGAGGAACCTCTGTTGTCTAATCACCCTTACGTCGATAAGGTTTGTTTTTACAAGGAATCCTTTTCTGACATTTTTTCCAGATCCAATGTGCTGAAGCGTTTTGCAATTAATGCCCAGAGGCCAGTGCATGCACATTGCATTTCCCAATTACAATGGCAAGCCTTTAACTGAGATAAACGTTTCATCTGTTATGACTTCCCATCGGGGCGAGTGACCTATCACATCTTTGAGGGAAAATCTTTCTATGCTCATAAAGTTCAGAAAGTTTGGTAAAGCATTTATATATTATATTTCTCTAAATAGATTAGGTCATGCTAAATTTCTTCCTTTCTTTATTAGGATTTAGATGTAGGAAGAAAGATCCATCGGTGTGTGAATATGTCATTCATTTGCATCTCCTTCCTCCCACACCTACTGCTCTACCCATGGGTTTCTTTCCCTTTGGAGGTTCACTGCCAGCTTGATATGCACATGAAGTTGCACACTGCCAGGGCCGTAATTCTTAAATGTTAAACAGAAAGATGAGAACATTAGAAACTACATAGAAAACAATCTTGGTGGGGCTCCTCTCTGTTTTATTTTTGTTTACAAATGTCCTGGCCAGGAGCCTCCTTTTGCTGGTTGTGATCAATATTTATCATCATCAGCATCATGGTCAACATTACAAGCTTCCGTTTTTATGTGTTATGCAGTTGTGGCAGATACATGTTGCTGAGCAAATGATTTTGGATGACTTGGAGGTGAATCCTGAGAAATACAAAGACAAAAATTTAGCAGAGTTATCGGATGACGAGGACTTCGATGAGGAAAACAGCGTTGTTTACACCAAAGCTCAGTACAAGAAGTCTTTAATACCAAAAATTATTCTGGTTAGCACCAAAAATTATTCTGGTTAGCACTCCTTTCGTGAGTCTTGTTCACTTGTAAGCTGTCACATTCACCTGCTTGTTATGTATTTTTTTGGGCAGAAAACAAGTGTCAAAGAACTTGACTTAGAGGCTGCCTTTGCTGAGCGTGAGGTTAGCTGTTTCTCCTAGTTTTTGCATGTTTCTCACCTTGCCATTAGATGGACATCTTCTGAACCTTTTGCTTGATTTTCCAGTACTCTGATTTAAGTCTTTGTTTTTTCAATTTTCCCCTCCCATGCTCTGACGGATACACAGTACCATAATAAGCTAAGAAGGGAAGCAAAAGGAAGAGGAGAGGAATACAAAATTACCAAGCTGAGACGAAATATTGAAATGGATGAGTATGACTTAATACATTGGCGTCGATCATTCGAGGAAAGAGAAGCTTTGATCAGAGACATCAGCTGGTACTTTCTTTCGCATAGTGAATCATTACTTCACAATCTCACTGCACTCTTTGTCAGGGTGTCTCGATCATCTCACTGATCTCTGCATAATGTTGCAATGTGTACAGATGAAGCATCTAATTTCTTTTTGACTGTCACTAGCATTAAATTTCCGCTCATATTTTATTTACTGAAACCACACCTCTCAAGCTTCTTATCAAGTGACCTCACGCTTATGTGAAATCACACCAAGTTTAGATCGCCCGTGGCACTATGATGGGCACTTACATAGCAACTAGGTTAAGATGCATTCTAGAAAGAAAAAAAACTAGGTTAAGATGCATGTGTAGGTTAGCAGTGCTAGCTCCTATTTGGTTCCGGTAGTGCCGTCAACCGTTTCCCGCCATCCGCTCTCTCTGCCCAGCATGGAGCATTTGTGGTTTATCAATCCTTTTAGATCCTGTTAGCCCTTTTTACAACCTAGTCGCATTTGGATTTTTGTTCTTGATCTTTATTGTATCTTGTACTCTAAATTTAATGCAATGATAATCTCATGGAATTATTCAGCAAAAAAAAAGGTTGGCAGTGTGAATTCCTTTTCTTGGTTTATATTTGGGATTAAATTCCGTAAGCCATGTTGCACTGCAACGAAGTACTGATGACCATTTTCCAACTAATAAGTTGCAAAATGTATTTGGCTATCTGCATTTGCATCACTATTTGGGCCAGTTTCCTGCCACGTCCCTTTTTTTGTACCCCTCTCTCTCTCTCATGTCAGGTAGATGTAGGAAGCACTTTCCTTTTACTCATTGAAAGTTGTATATTTTGTTTACAGCCGTCAAGCTGTTGGTCTGCCATTGGAAGAGCCAGGAAGGTATAAAGATGCTAGTTTCTTCGGGAAGGATCAATATGACCCTTCAAACCCTCTGTATCGTTATGACTACTGGGGAGAGCCCAAGAACTCGGAGAAGAGCAAGCAAGAAAGGATGACAGATACCCACAACAAATCTATTGTGGGTAAGGGGACCGTCTGGCACGAAATGTCATATGAAGATTGCATCAAGCAGCAGATGGAAAGAGAAGCCCGTTCTAAGGAGATGGCTTCAGAAGAAACTGATGTCGAAGATTCAAAATGTGAGGAGGAGGACGACTACGACCTTGATTTCAGCGTTTTACGCGACTATAGTGGTAGCTCTTCCGACCAACCTCATGTTAATGGGACTGAATCTTCTATTATTTCAGATGAGGGTATCTTTGAGGATTAAATCATGGTCTAACTGACCATATTTGAAGTTCACATTATACTTCTTGTACAGTGAATGATTTCCAGATGAAGTTTTGACCATGTCAAGAAAAGAAAAGAAAAAAACAAAAGAATGTCTCTAGTAGGATTCCCAAAAAATGCTTCTACTTTCGTCAGATGAGTTCCATTTTTAGCATAAGACCGTGAAGAAACCTTCTGAATTCTTTGTGAATACCCAGGGACTAGGAGTGACACATTTCATCATCTAAATTCTCGAAAGGCCCTAACCGACCAAGTATCAACAGTAGTCCGTCGCCTAAGGAACTCCCATAATGGGGTTAGAAGTACATGAAAAACAAAATTCAACCACCTATGCCTTTTTTTTTGTTACCCTTATCCTTCTTCTTACCATAGCAAGTCGTCCTTGTAAAAAAAAAGTTCCAAGAAGAAGACAAAAGGATCAAGACAACCCTACCGCTCCCTAGATTGTGCAGTGTCAAAGCATGGTGGACGGTTGTTAAGACCCTGCCTTAAATCGAACCCTATTCCGGACTCTGCTTCTCAATTGCTGTTACAAACTATCTAGAATGAAGCTTTTCTGAAGATGAAGCTGGGCATCAGATTCGGATACACCATCTACATCACCATTCCTCCATCAATGGTAAAGACCTGCAATAAAGAGTATACAAACATGGATTCTTAACGGGAGTACATACGAATCTAGTGGCTGATTTTCACGTCAGAAAGAAGAAAACATCATTCACCAAACATTACCTGCCCTGTAATGTAACTGGCAGCAGGGTTAAGCGCCAAGAATTCCACCAAACCTGCAACTTCTTCAGGTTGGCCATGTCGCCCTGCGTGGACGGTTAACTAAATAAATAAGCCAGCTCTCCAATTTATTGCAGTCTTTGAATTTGAAGCATTTCGTTTGCCGAAAATATTTTTTAAGCAACAGTAAAATCAACACAAAGACAATCATCTTGGAGCATGTGACATTGATTACCAAACATTATTTTTGTTCCTAAGCAATTTTCGTAGCAGGCTTCCAAGCCTGCAGATGTGAGGATTTGATTCCTGAACGTGAACTCCCCAAAGGAAGGTGCCAAATGAGGATGGCTTATTGACAAGCATTGGACATCTGTATACCACTGGGACAAATCCTAAACGGCAGACACATCAACAGAGGGGGGGTGGGGATTCTCCTGTTGGACTAACCCCAGAGCCAAATGCAACCAAGTGATTGAAGAACAGTCAGTAGACAATCGGGGCAAATCTAAAGAGTATGCACTATATGGTTTTATCAACAAAATAAACATGATTAAATTGCTTATAAAATCTAGATTTCTCATAGTACTTCCAGAATATATATCTGTCATAAACAATGTTCAAACAAATGGTAGTGGTACATGCAATTTCAGTGATACAGTAATGCCACCATTAACCTCTATAAGTCATATTTTGATCTCACCTAAGGGGATAGTCTGCAAGATTTTCTTCTCTCTGTCTTCTCCAAGCTTGGCAGTCATATCAGAGGAAATAAGTCCAGGAGCTACCGCATTAACCTATGGAGAGAGAGCTTGCCTTGGTTGCATTAGGTGAAGTGGAATCACACTTGAAGCATTTTGGGAGTATGTCTTGTAAGTCAAACAAATAGGAATTATTCCTAGATGCTTACATTCATGTTCCTGCTAGCATATTCCCTTGCGACACTCTTTGTAAAACCAATTACCCCAGCTTTGGCAGCACTGTAGTTTGCTTGTCCAACATTGCCAACCAGACCAACAACAGATGCTATATTGATTATTCTTCCCTGAAAGACAGCAGACTGAGCGGATCTAAAAGCAAAAGAAGGATGACCTGGACGCATAATTTCAGGAAAAAGTACATTGAAATTTCAATTGCACTTGTCAACTGAAAAAGTCAAAACAGTGTTAAATGCAAGCTAGTCTGAATGAACAAACAAGGTCATAGGCATTAGCTGGAATGTGTAAACAGAGATTAGGCATTAGTTCTTATATTCACAGTTTTGATTTACTTTAAAACTTTCAGAGCCCAAAGTCCAAGAGATGCTCCTTCCTGAATGAAGGCACTATTCTAGACATCAACAAACTATCTTACTGAAATGGGGGGTTCATAGAAATTGAAGATATAAATTGCTGCTGAAAGCTGACCTACCGACAAGTGTAGCTCTTTCAACACAACTAAGGGGCCAGAATTCACCATTATCCCCGCTAAAGTTGATCTATGGGCATCCCTGCTGCATATTTCACTTACTCTGTTTTTGTATATTATTTAGTTTCACTTACTCTGTTTTTGTATATTATTTAGTTGGGACTCTTTGTTGATTTCATATAGTGGACATTCATTTGCTTAAATCATGTCTATTTGCCAAAAAAAGCCAGGATGATGAATACCTTTCTCTTTTTTACCATAATTTTGGCAGCAGCCTGCAAAATTTTTTAGTAACATTGGTCAAAATAGGATAGCTAAGGCTGAAAACTCAATAGCTGGTCTCCTGAATATACACACCTGCGTGCATAGGAATACTCCAGTAAGATTCAGATCAATAACCTCCTGCCACTGGGACTTCTTCATTCTCATCAATAACCCATCGCGAGTTATTCCTGAATTAATTGCCCAACAGTAAGTGGAAAATAACAAAAAATAATAATAATAAAATGCGGCTGAATAAGTTATCAGAACTAACCTGCATTATTTATCAAGACATCAACTGTTCCCCATGCATCAACCACCTGTGAATATGAGAATTGAATGACGTTGCAATGCAAGCAATAATTGCAATCTCAATAAAAGGCATTGCCATCAACATGTAGTGCATTTACTTACCGTTTTAATCATCAATTCTACGTCATCTTCTTTTGAAACATCACCGCCAAACGTAAGAGCTTGACCACCACATGCCTCAATCTGCAAGGAAAGACGTAAGCATTCACACTGGTTTGGTTCCCTGACTAAGCACTCGGTATTGTGACATAGTCCATTCTAATTTATCCAAAATGTCACTATTTGAGAACGATTATAAGGAATAGTTGCAATAAGTAACATTGGGCATCTGAATTAGAGAGGAGGAGAACAACCTCCTTGGAAACTTCTTCAGCTTCCTTTGATGACCTTGCATAGTTTACGAGGACCTGTAATACGGCGGTCAAGCCAATAATAACAAAAGGAGGATTAAGAAGTTTGACCATGAGTCATCGAGTGTGATTGGCCGCCCTCACCAATAACACAAGCTTCAGTGGTTACTAGGAAGTAGCAACAATCCTAAAGCGTAACTCATTTGAGGGATCAACAGGTGGCATGCACAAAAATAGACATTCCGTACATATAACTTAGATCAAGAAACAAAGTATCTTGCTGTAACTCCAGAGTATATTTTTTTGGCATGCAGCAGTCTCCTACCACCACAGTGTGTATGTATATACACACATATTATACTATTTCCTAAGTTCGATCAAATTTAAGTGATATAAGATCTCTCTAGATCTCGTTATTTGCAACCTTATGTATGATTAGTAACTGTCGTTTCTGAGCCAACAGTGAGAGAGTGAGAGTTCTGAGAGACCTTACAACCAGCCCTGCCGAGAGTTAAAGCAATGGCCTTGCCGAGGCCTCTAGAAGCTCCGGTCACAACAACAACAGGAGCTTCCACATTCCGAGCATCCTCTGCACTAGGTTGCTCAACAGCAGCAACCTGAGCTCTAACACCTTGACAGCATTGAAAACAATCCATAACACATACTTGTACAAAGAGACACATTACTGTACAGATAGTTAAGAAGTCATATTTACCGATATTATAAAGAGAAAACAAACGGAAATTTTATAAATTTGGAAAAGCAAGAAGAAGAAACGTAATTTACCAGAGGAGGAGGTTGTGAATCGAAGATGAGAAAAAAGGCAAGGCGATCTGATTGAGGCGGCAAGCGGAGGTCGTAGGTTGAGACGGAGGAGAGAGAATTGGGAGATTTTCGCCGAAGCTGCAGCGGAGTGGAAAGCGACAGTGGCTGCGGCCATCGAGAATCTGAAAACGATGGGGACAGTCTGACAGAGCAACTGCGCAGGAAATTTTGTCTCCTTTTCTTCAGAAAGAAAAACCAAGAAAACAAACTGGATGTGGCGCAGCGACCGACCGGGAGAAGATGGTGCGCGTCCTTTTCTCTGAGATTACAGTTTCGCTTGCGTACTCGGGTCGTTTTTCACTCAAAAAAATGTTGAAAAAAGGCATTAAATTTTTATATGAAAATCGAAATTTGTTGGGTCATGAATTTAGCCACTGAAAATGGCAATTTTTTTTTAATGATTTGTGTTAAAAAAAATGTATTGTTTTTTAGTATTAACATTCAATGAAACCTTTTCCCACCGAGAGTGAGAGAGAGAGAGAGAGAGAGGCTCAAATAAGGGGAAACGGACTTTGGCTGCATATGCCAAACTTGCACAAGTCGGAAATCACTCCCCGACCAATGACTTGGGCAAAGTTGAGAAGAAATGGATGAACGCCATTTGCGTCCGATTTGTATAATTTACACTGTGCTGGACGTCAGAAATGAACATGACCGAAGTACTATATGAATTTTCCTCTTTTTACAAACAAAAAATTGAATATCCTGATATGGTACATTTCTATCAAAAAAACCCACAATACGTTTCACAATTCCACACCGCATCCCAATCCAAACCCTAGTATTTTATGATAAAGAACCCCCAACCCCAAACCCTCACAGCTGCCCATCATGCTTCTGGTATTCCATCTTCACTTTTTTCAAAGGTTTAAAGCTCGCCATTTGACGGGAATCCAGCCCGGAAAGCTGAAAAGGATGCAAACGGAGATCCAAGGTCCATGGCTAGTGTTGACCGGGATGACCATCTCAAAGTCTCGTTCCTCAACCTGTTCAACCCGTTCGACAGATTAAAGAAATTACTCTCATCAATCAATTTCTCCTTCCTCAACATCATTTGCTGGTTCTGGATCACTTTTGGGTGGCTCGCCTTCTTCTTCTTCTTCATCTTCATCATCAACCTTCATGTATAGTCCAAGTTGTTCCAAGGGGTTACTACCCTGAAGTTTAAAACTACTAAACCCATCTTGAGAATGCTCTGGGCTCATCTCTTTCGCAAGACTTGGTAGATTTTCATCGTGGACAGCCCTGAGCATTTCTAGATCCTCCATAAATTGACTGTTCTCATTGATATCCACAGTTTTCTCCATCTGCAAAAATTCAGAAGCTTTATAATAGCCTTTCAGAGAAGCCATCGCAACATGACCACCTGTCAAACCTTACCTTCAGCAATGTCTGACGTGCAGCTTCTCTCTCTAGCTCCCTCTTCCTTTTAGCTTCAGCTGCAGCTTCTGCCTGAGCCTTTTGTCGAAACTCTTCAGCAGCCTTGGCCTCAGCTTGCAATCGAGCCTTTTCTGATGACAAAATGCAAGAAATCAATACCTGGAATAGCTTCGTAACTGATTAAAATCAACTACCAGCAGATAGATGCACATTGATGACAGAAGAAATGCTCAAGGCAGTGCAATACGAACCTTCTTTCTGCCGCCTTTCAAGTTCCTCTCTCTCAAGTCGCAGTTTCTCGGGATCCCGCTTTTCACCCTTTACGCAGCCAGTACCACATGGTAAATTACAAAATCTCAAGTACTTCCAAGGGTACAAAAAATAGCAATCCTAGGTGTGAAACCAACCTTTTCAAGTGCCTTTTCTCGAGCTTTAAGTATGGTGTCAGCAAAACGACTCCTCAATAAAGCTGCACGATAAAGCTTCCCGGGGGAGACTTGCCTCTCAGTAGGAGCACTCTCCTCTATAATGTTAGGGCATGAAGCTGTGAGATGATGCGCCAAACTAACAGCAGATAGTTTTCTTCGTGATTTCATGCTTACCCTCTTGATGGTCATCTGCCTCAACAGAAATTGGCTTGCACTCAGACTCGTGCTCAACTAGACCCACCCCTTGTAATGAATCTGCAAAAGTAGGAGGCAAGCTTCAGAACACTTGCCAATACTTATAACTCCAAGGACAATAATCGAAGAACATCCACATGTCACATATATAACCTAGAAAGTCGCTATTTTCAATTGCTGAATCTCCAAGATCGCTTTTCTTTCGATCTAAAGTTGCTTCAGTGCCCAAGTTTCCCTGCCATAGAAAGAAGACATGAGAAAACTTCTCCACCGAGAGGGGGAGGATAACTCTGTCCATAGTCTTCCTAAAAGAAGTTTACCGATGCTAAGGTATACCTTAACATCAATACCAGGAACTGACGCTTTCGCAGCATCTGATCCACTCCTAGGAGAACAGGCCGAGTCTGAATCTGTCATTTAGTAACATAGTAAACAAATGCACATGAAAATCAGAAAACAGAGAAAAAGACCCATAACTTTTAAAAAAATCAACAGATTCAACGATCTAATTATGCTAACCACAATCATATTTAACCTAATAGGATATTCAAAAAAATGTGTATTATCATACGCGCCCCATGGAAGATCATTAAAGCGTCAAAGAGAAGCTGAAACACATTTTACTACCCGTATAAAAGCTGACAATATGAAGACTACTGCCTTGCATTTGATATCCAAGCGAAGCTTTGCAAGGACTTGAGAAGAGAATAACATATGAGACAAGCTCCCAAGTTAAAAACTTCAACCAAATGAGAACCCCCAAAGAAATCTGCAGAACAGGTTCCAGGATTGGGGTATAACACAAAAGCTAAAACCACAGACCAATTCAAAGGCATCAACGTATATTTAACTCAGGACTTTCCCATATCACTCTGGTTATAGAGTTAAACCACTGAAGGAACTGGACCACATAAATCCTATACTACAAAGGAAATCACAATTTGTACTGTATTCTATCAACTCAAGTAGTCATATAATCTCCCAGTAGTAAAACTGGGATAACACAGACAGATCTAACACCTGGGGTAAGTGGTAGCATGATAAATGAGTCAACAGACGCATATTGTCGTAGATTTGAACAATAATTGAATCCTCTTGAAGCCATCATAACTTTTTTTCTATATCATACAAATATATGTTAATCTACTTGCTATCGGCTTCCAGTAAGACAATTATCACTACTATCCAAGCACACTGCAACAACAACTGAAACAACCGACTCCATAGAGAACTGGATCCAAGTCCTCATCCTGTAAATATGAATTTCTAAAGTTTTCAACTGTATTTTTGACAGGATTCGTTGCATGTAAATCTCACCGTATAAGCAAAAAGTTAACAGCAAAGCTTCCTTCCTAACATATTTCACCTCTGCAACAATCATTTTTTCCTTCTCAATTACAGGTGTCGTGCCTCAGCAGAAAAACATACTTAGAACACAGGTTTCCACTACAATGCTGATTAGACCCGACTGGCTATGCTAGCTATCATCTTCAGTTCAACAGAATCCTAATTACTTCACAAGTTTAAACAATCACATTTTCATCTATGCTTTTGTATGCAACAACCAATTCATCCTGATTTTTATGATTATGTGAAAAGGTGCAAAATAAACTTAAAACAGACAGTCAAGCTTGAAGATAAAAAGAAGACAGTAAATGGCATGAGAACCAAGGCACAAGATCTTTTATACAAAAACTAGAGCCAATGTTATTTTTCAGGATAAGAAAGGGTGCATGCCAGAAAAAGGAAAGAGAGGGCTGCACTGTCCGTGTAGCAAATCTCAAATTTGACAAGAGAAAATGACTCGAAGCATGCGTCCAAACCGTACAGTGGCACATAATATATTAAATCATATGTCTCCCCACTCAATCCTGATCTGATAGGGAGAAGCATAAACAACGAACTCCTAGGTTCTATTCTCCAAATTTCAGTAAATTAAAGACAAGTTGTAAATCCCAGAGGCACATATAGGGTAAGCAGAGACACAAACCACTGGATGAAGAGCCTGATTCGCTACTGGAGCTACTTGAACTACTGCACTTGCTGGTTCTATTGGCTACTTCCTTCTCTATCTCTACAGGCGGGTAGCTTGAAACTGGAGGATCATTACCACCAACAACATCCACATCCTCATCAATCTGGTCATTGCCTGAGGATATGACTGAAATGAGATTTAAAAAGTTCCCCTGGCATTGAATACATGTTATAAGATCAATACATAAGAACGAGGAAAAAAACCTTTACATGGTTGCATTGATGAATTGCTTAACCCAGACTCATTAAGAAGCTGCAGCAATAAAGGTGTGCACCTTATCAGATTTAAGAATTGGAATCTAGTTCAAAATAGATCAATAGAGAGAGCCAAAAAACAAGCTTAAGGAAAGAAAGGTACCTCAATTTCAGAAGGTTCAGCTTTCTCCTGGTTTTTCTGCCGCTCCAGCATATAGTTATCCAAAAGCTTTCTAAGTGTGAACAGGGTATCATCACTGAGAGCATCAATATCAACCTCAATCTCATCCTCATTGGCTTGCCCTGCACTATGTTCCTTCAAGAAATCAACAATGCTTTCAGGCAATTCAGCTAACAAAGCCTCCAATTCTGTGCTCAGTTTCAGCCTCTCCTCACCAGTCATTATCTGCCTAACGGTCTCTGGCTTGACAATAGCGTCATTCTGTACGAGGTTTTTCTTCTTTTTTGTTGGTGGAATTTGAGTAATAATGTCTCTTTCTATTTGGTCACCTGCTCTCGAAGGCACTGATTGCTCCTCAGTGGTCATCGGAAGCTTCTTCTCAATAGATCTCCATCTTACTTCAAAATATTTACTCAGAGTTTTGGCCATGAAATGGAAATCATTTCCTGGTGGGTTGTAAGCCAAAGCATTCAAGAAGGTAAGCCGAACATCTGCAGCAAACTCCAGTGGACTTGAATATTCACCTGAAGCAAACTTACTCTTCACCGTGCCCAAATCCATTGGATGCTTAATGACGGTGTAATAATCCGGAATGTTCAACTTCACAAAATCAACTGGCTCATTGAAAGCCCACCCATACTGATGCGACCTCAAACTGTCTAGCAACACCTTACATTTTTCCATCAACAGAACATTTGAGGTAGTCACAGGTGCAGCCAGTTTCACGTGTTCAAAAACCCCAGCCCCAGATCCAGATTTACTCTTTTTTATTCGTGATCCATTACGCCCTGCAGGAGCCCTCTTCTTACCATGTGGGGCCGAAAATTCAGATGACCTCTCTAGTGGAGGCCTCTTCTTCCCGTCACTGCAGCTCCGTATATCAGTAGATGGGGATACTACAACAACATTCGACTTCAGACTAGCAACTTTCCTTTGAAGGACCTGGACCCGCTCAAGTTCCCTTTTCAACCTCAACTCTAAATCCTTCCTCTCAGACCGGGACATCTTTGACAAAGACAAAACTTGCATTGGGACAACAAAACTCTCACAACCATCCGTGTTTAGACTAATGCATTTCCTCTTTGGTGCATACGAATCCTCAGAGACAGTCATCTCAGTCTCAACCCGTCCAGAGCTACCAAACCCATCCGATTCACCCACTGTCTCAACTGCATGCCGGAAATCTGGAACAAAACCCGATGAATGCCCTTTAGAGTACTTCCGTGACTTCCCCATTATTTGTGGTAGTGAACACTTCTTCGATTCCTTCTGTCCAGCGAACTCTATGGGAACGGTCGGTGCCATAAGATAAACCTCCAATGACTGCACATATCAACTGTGACAATAAGCGACGCCCCTGCTCAGTTTTAGAGAATAGCAGATCCCCAAATCTTCGAAATCATGCCAAAATCCAACTCGAGTATCAAATTAAGACAAATTTCAATATTTTCATCATTACCCGATTGACTTATTTTTCTTATCTCCAAAAAATGATCTCAAAAAATTTGGCGCAAAATTGTGGCACGTTTTCGGTTTTCTTCAATACCATTCGAGCTCGAAAAAATTCGAAAACTTCAAAAGTTCCGGTATAAAACCGTTGGTATAACAATGCTCTTCTTTATTCCCCACCAGGCATTAGTACCAATTTCAAAAAGAGAGAGAGATTAAAGAATTTGCATTGTAGATTATGAATAAGAGATTTTAACAGCAACTAAATGATGATTGATATTGGGACGACCCTAACCACGACAAATTCACCGACCCAATCCAAGCAATGTAAAACCAACCCGCAAAAACCCCAGAACACGACCACAAACCGAAGAGAACTCTTAAAACTCTTTTGGGTCAGTCAATAACCTAACAGCCCTCCTCTTTCTTTGGATACAGAAAAAGCTCTGAAGGATCAACATCAAATATTGAATTAGGAGGAAAGCTTAAAGTGCGTCGAGAAAACGACCCCCAAAACGATTCCCTAGATCGAGAGGAAACAGCAATCGAAGCTAAAGGAAATTGCACGAACCGCACAACACGGTGCCAGAAAACGATACAAACCCCAGAATTGCTTCGCTGGAATCCAATTCAAAACCTGGATCTCTCGAGCAGAGCCGTCGCCAACCACCTAGGGCACCAAACCCTAGTTTCAAAAACCCTTATTCGCTTAACCTCCTCAGAACAAGCGAGCCACCAAGACAGAGAGCGCGCGCGCGAGAGAGAGAGAGAGAGCGCTACGTAGAAGCCTGAGTTCGCAGGGCTAAATCCCTCCCCTACTTAAAGGCCCGCGGGCCGCCTTCACTGCCGCTGTTCTCTTTAATCTCAGTCGCTCGTTTCCCAAGCGACGATGTCTGACGGTCATAATTCAAACATGTTGTCGGGCGTCGGATCCAGATCTGAGGGGCCTTGCGTTTTTCGGTCGTCCTGAGTGGACCGTGTTGATTTACGCTAAATTATATTATATTAATTATTGCGATTTGAGGTATCCTATATACACGCTCGAGAGTAACAAAACAGAAATACTCGCTATTAAAAGCCAATCACTCTGACTTTTAAATTGAAATAGGACACGTTCCATGCTTCATCAGGCGAGTCTCACAAATTGTTTGGTTGACAGAGTTGTCTAAAAACCGAGTGTCGGTCTTTTGACTTTTCACCGCCATGTGAGAAGCACCCACTTTTGTTCCGCGTTCACACGTGCAATTTCAACCTGCCAGCTCAGAGTTATCTTTACGGCGGCGAGTGTGAATCTTTTGGGAATAGCCTTTTTACAATCATGGGCCAGAACGACACAATACCAGACCAGACCGGCTCAGACAGTAAAGGCCCAAAAGAAAATGCCTAACCAGAGGGCACTTAACAAGGCCCAATAAGATTAAAAAAAAAAACTTCTCACCTCTTAACAATCATCGGACAGTCGAGACTACAACATATATGTTAAGAATATTAAGGGGTTGTTCGTTTAACAAAAAAATTCAGGATTTTTTATATTCTCACAACACAAAAATTCTACAACCAAACATCATTTTTAACTTCACATAAAAATAACTACAACATGCATACCAATAAAGTTAACATCACCTAAAAATTCTCAAAACACAAAAAATCCTCACAACACTCCTAACCGAACACCCTCTAAAATGATTTGTCGAGGCCATATGACTTGCCTATAGAATACAAATAATTTCCTTCTCCAAATTTTCATGTAAGGAATAAGGATTAAGAAAATTTGTTGAGTATGTTTTTGAGGTGTTTGTAAAATTGTGCGGCTGGCAGGGAATATGTTTGGAAAGATAAATTTTTGAAATTCATTCTCTTAAAAGAATGTAAGAGTAGCATGGCTTCTGTTTTCTTTCACGCTAGGGCGGCACAACCGAAAATTTGGTCTGTCGGTCAAATCAGATTTTCGGTTGTGCTTATATGACCAGACCGAACCGGACTACTTATAAGTGGTTCGATCTTGTCCGATCCAAAGCGGTCAGTTCATTTTTTATTTTAATTTTTAATTTAATTTCAAAGAGGAAAGGACATGTAAAAACTTAGAGTTTTAGTTTATGTTAAAACTAAACTTTTTAAGTTTGTAATTTGAATTAAAAAAATATTTTTTAAAATTTATATTAATAATTCCGGTCCGGCTCGGTCCAGACCGATTTTCAAAAGGTTTGGACCAGATTACATAATCAAAATCGAACCTGACCGTAAATGCGGTCAAATTTTACGGTGTGATCCGGTCTACAATCCGATTTTGTTCAAACCCTATTTCACGCCCATGAATGTCGTCCTACATACTCTTAAAAGTGTACACAGGATTATGGCGTTGACGACAAAATGATGAGATCGCAGCATGCTACAAAATAGATTACTTTCTTTCTTTCTTTTTTGGGAAGGAGGGGGATTCACTTTTCTCCTTTAAATGTAGGGCTAATGGCATTTAGAGAATTTAAACTATTAATTTCGTGCTACGCTATCAAACTATCAACCATATCATACAATTGAAAATGAGAAAAAAAAAACAAGAGGCCTGCTACACAAATCACAACGGTCGAATCATATCAGAAAAGTTTGGATTATATAAGAAACTAATAATTTTATACGGGAAAGGATATTTTGAGGAAATTCGTTTTGTAAAAATTTTTAATATTTTGATAGAATTGTGAATATTTATTTAGATTAGAGTTTTATAGACTTTTGTTTAAAAGTTGGGGAAAATTTTTAAATATATTTAATTTTTATTAGATTTTTAAAAAAAATTATAAAGAGAGATGAATTGATGTAATTGTTTAACAAAAAAATATGGGAGTTAGCTGAAAAAGTATAGAGAGAATATTTGTTATATATATATTTTTTAAAGGGTATTGGAGTTTGTGTGAAAAGTTATTGAAAATTGTATAAAAAATATTGATATTTGTGTATGAATTTTTGAAATTTTAGATATTTATTAAATCCTATTATATTTTAAAATATTTTTGCAACTAAAGTGAAAATGTTTTCAACTAAAGCTAAGGGGGTGTTTGTTGCCCGAAATGTTGGGCATCAATATTTCAGGCATATTATAAAAAATATATTATAATAATTTTTTTATATCAAATAATTATTTATTATTATAATACTCACTTAAATTTTCTCTTTCCTCACTTTTTTATCAACTCTTATAAAATATTTTCTCTTTTTCATTAATCTCAATACTTCAACATTTCCGCCACCCAAAATTTTCACGATCAAACGCAGTCTAAAGCTAGCATACTTGACCCATACAGTATGATGCCCGCTCAAAAAGTAATTCTCGTTTTTTGCTTTATGGTTTTCCTTGGTCATAATATTCTAGGCCAGGCTTTTTTTTTCACCCTCTTTACAGGTGTCAAAGACATAAATTGGTACGAAACTATCTCTATTTGGGAGTTATATATCTTTTTTGTGTGCACCAGACTTTAGCCGATTTCTATGATTTAAGCAACTGCTCAGGTAAAAATACATAAGAAAATATTACTTAAAAGCAATTCCTTTCAAAAAGTTCACTATCAAAAGATTAGGCGTCTCTTTGCAAAAAAAAAAATTATATACACAACCGAAAGTCCAATCTACATTCTGCAAAGGCTTAATTTTGTAAGAGGGAAACAAATCAAAATAGGTCCGTACCAATATATGGTGACCACAACTTATATATATATATATAACTTGCATGGACACACCCGAAATTGGATTTTTCTCTTATGCCCTTGTTCTTGCTATATCTATATACTCGTCAGCACAACTGTACTCCTGATTACTTTGTTGATAAGACCGACTAATCCCGCTACCACTTATAACATTTATGTGGTACCGACCAGCATATTTTTAGCACAAAGAAGACGATGAATGGAGAGAGAGAAATGAGTCCAGAATGGTGTTCATGCAGCGACGTGGTGCAATAAACAGAGAGTTGGGGAACAAACGGAGTTAAAGCGGATATCACATAGCAGAATTAATGCTAAGAGCCTAAGACCCAACAACTCTCATCCACCTGTCTCTCGTACGTGTTTTTTTTGCTTTTTCCACTGTCCCGAAAAATCTTCTGCTTATCCTCCGATCCTCCGACCATATTCTCGTTCCCTCTCTCTGCTGTATTCTTTCCAAAGTCTTAGAAGCCAATCAAAGCTTTAGGCATCTTTGTTTTCCGCTCTCTCTGCTGCAATCTCTCCGTAGCCAATCAAAACTAGCTTTATGCATCTTGTTATCCGGTTAGGATTCTTGAAATTTTTTACTCTGCTCTCAGCGTAAGCAGTATTAATGACTAAAGAAACAAAATAGAATTGTTGCGCCTATATATCACCTGAGAATACATCATTTAGTACATCATTTATTTAATTTAGAAAAAAAAAAAAAAAAAAAGAGAATACATCATTTAGTACGGTCGGGCACATGTCGGGCAGGTTATCCGACCTGCTGAACCTATGATCTGCACCCTACGGTTATGTTAGTGTTGTAAAATTTTTAGTATTAATTTTAGTGTTGATATTGAGTTTAGTGAAAAAGTAAAGAGATGTATTTTTTATATTTTTTGTAATTTTTTATATTTTTTATAAGAGAGATAGATTATATTGTAATATTTTATTAAGAGTTGGTAAAATATTTTGTGAAATATGTGGTAAAAACGCAGACCAAGTCTATCTATACTCATGACTAAAGAAACAAAATAGTTATCTATATCACTGGAGAATTAGAGATCGAAGGTAAAAAAAAAAAAAAAATTGTCTTCTAAACTTGGCTTCTTAGCAAATAATATATACATATAACACAAAATTCTTAACAAATTTATATATAATCAAAATAACCCAGAACAGTAGGATACAAGGACGTCGAAGAACAGTAAGTAAAGTTGAAAGCATATATAGACAAATCGACGCCCCAAAACTATTTACATTTTATAAAGGTAAGGAACCAAGGCTTAGTTGTTATGCATACCTATGCCAGCTACTCCATTCATTAAAGGCTTCAAAAGGCTTCGATCGCAGTGCTCTTAGTCAGAGATGCCTCAGACTAAGTAACATACTTTGATTAAAATCATAGGGATTATAGTTTGGCTTGGCTTTTTATTTCCTACCCAGACTTAGGGCAGCCTTGACGTCCAACCTCCATGCAAACCCACCACCGTCCATTCTCCACACATCACACGGGAGCGTCAGAGAACTGCTTTCCTTCCCACACGAGGAGTACTGAACCAGCCTCACCCTGCAAGTAAACGCCGGGTAGGTTAGCCTCCTGATCAAGCTCTCCTCCTTGATCACCAGCCATACCATCACCTGCTGCTGATCTCGCTCCCACTCTGATTCCTGGTCCATCATCCTTGTGTACGCCCCATTCGTCCACGTCACCCTACCAAACCCGTCGGATATGAACCCGGGACAGGTGTCCCTCCCCAGAATGCTCCTCCTTTCCTCGTCCGTACGCCCCAGCCCATACCCGTCCACCCACGTCTCCGTCACGCATTCCACTATCACGAACGAACCCGCAGCCCTAGCCCCCGCGGGCACCACCGCTGTCCGATCTGGTAACCCACCCAACTGTAACGCGTGCCCCACCTTTTTAGTCCCGTCAAAACTCAGCCGCATCTGTACGTTGCGTGCATCTTTCAGTTCCACAGTCGGTTCATGTTTCCGCTGCGGAGACTCCCTATCCGGCGAGCCCTTCCGGGCAGGCGCCTCCGGCAGCAAAGACAGAGTCACCGCCGTCTCTTCCGGCGAACCCTTTCTCTTCCTATTGCACCGCTTGGTTTTCACGATACTATTATCTCTGACGTACCTTCTTTTTGCTCTCCCAATTTTCGCGTTCATGCCAGCTTTCTCCGGCGTGGTATCGCTGGGAGATGAGCCTCCGGCGACCGGCTTTGGCGCGATCGGCCGAAACCGTAGCATTATTCTGTTCACCCTCGACATATCATAAACTCCACCTCCATACCTCGCTATGCCAACACAGCACCCTCCTTTCCCGTCCATTCTTTCCTCACCCTCTCTCTATCCCTAATCCCCTGTGTTTATTGCTCCGCCTATCTCTCTCTCCTTAAATGGGTTCCGAGTACGCTCTCAATACGAAGAAAGAGGGTGGACGGTAGCGGTTATTTATAAGGAATCGACAAGTGTGAGGACATACACGTGCGAAACAGTGTGTTAGAAATAAAAATTTTAGATTAAAAAAATTATGTATACTAATACGAGTCATCATCTATCCGAGGCTTATTACTCAATGGCTAACTTTAATACAGTGGGGTTGAACACCGCAGAGGAGGGATTCGTCGAGAGACTTGACGTGCCAGCAAAATTTGGATGGCCCCACAAAAGGGCAGCAGGAGCTGGTATAGTGATTGGGCCCAAAGGATGGCCAATGGGAGTGCGGGCAGTGTCTCCTAGCTCAGTCAGAGGGGGCACGTAGGCTTTGAGTCTCGGACAATGCGTAGAGCTCATGGGTCTGTCTGCGTTCCAGAAGAACAACACATGGGCCAATGGGACATGGATCTCTTGGTTTCTATAATTGGCATGAACTAGAGAAAAGATCTAGCCACCTGGACGGTTCGATAGTGATTTCATTTATCTGACGTTAGATTGGTCGGGTGAGAGACGATTTTCCTCCTCTCCGTGGTTGAGGACAGAAGTAGCCTTGGATTATGGAAATTATTTCGAAGCATACCCAAAGTGACCTTTGCTCGGCCCAGAAGGAGAAGGGAAAGGTTGCAAGATTGCCCCTTGTTGGCCTCGACCAAAAGGAGAAAAGATAAGTCTTGAAGACAAAGCAAACCAAGAAAGAGATTTGCTGCTGGTTGGGATCATGGATCCTATGAGTAGTATGAGCAGAGTGCACTTGCACAATTCCATTTACCGCTTATGTTGTTTTCAGGAGAAACTGGGGCAGAGTGAGAACTTTGTTTGTGACAACCAAGTGCAAATAGCTCCCTAAATGAATTAAAAACCTGAACAAAAACTATATTTTTTTACTTAAGAGAGTATCTTGGGTTCTCCTCTATGATTGACTTGCGAAATGTATATACGTTGTTCTTGTTTTTTTCTCAGGAAACATGGTTAGCTTGCTTGGATTTTGTGAAAAATTACTAAAAGTTTAATTTCTTGCGACCAAACCCTTTCAAACATTAATTAAAGGGCTTTTGTAGCATTAATTAAGGCACGTATCTATCTCAAAGAATGAAAAGAGTTGAACTATATGAAGAACTGCTTAGAAAAATGGAGCTTCCAATAGACATTTACGAGCCGGATTGAAGCTACGTTGAATTGAGTGTGTGGCCGCTTATTGCAAATAGGCTCGGTTAAGGATGCTATCAGTAGAACTAATTCCAAAACTCATCCAAATAGTTCTCTGTCAGATCTTCTAGGTTGGGATGTCGCCACAGTGACATAGTGGGGCTAAGAATCGGGAAGGAAGCATAAGTTCCAATGTCTCTTCTCACAGCAGGACGTCGGTAGAACAAGATAATGTGGAAGAAGCTTCTCTGTTAGGTTTTGTAAGTCTTGGCTCTCACAACTTCACTTGATTCCAAAATTGATCACCATCCCCATCCCCACAAGCAGTGATCCAAAAATTTCTTATCGTGATGTTTGATTGTTAAAATATTAAGGGGTTGAAGTTGGTAAAAAAGTGAAGAGAGAATTTAAATGAATTTTTTATATTTATTTAAAATAAAAATTAATAATTTAATGAGTCGGAAAATAATTTTATAATATTATTTTATTAATATCAAAATTTTGGGAGCCAAATATCTTGGCTGCCAAACATCTCCCTACTCTCTTAAATCTTCTTGTTTCCTCCTATTATTCTATCCCAAATGGTAGGAAGTACGGAACTCTGATGACTCATCAATCTTACCCTAAGAGAAATAGAACAGATTTTATTGGCAGTCGTTTCTTTTTCCTAGGGTCCACTTCCTGCATAAAAACCTACTTGAAAGGGTCATTCATACAGATTATATAGATAATTAGATGCATTTGCTGCCGCTAAAGCTATTCTCTGTGGCAGAAATAGGAGGCCTTGGTGATACCTTCTTTTGTCGTATAGAATAGAAAGGTCACATCCAAGAGCTTTTGGTAACTCGGTGCTAGCTAGGAGCTTTCAGACCACTGATGATAAATGTGCAGTAGTCAATTTCTATTTTCTTCTGCGGCCTACCCACCATTTCTTCATTGATTTGGCAGTGTTATCCACTACTCTTTCAGGGGCGTGAGGTTAATTAGGTTAGGTTTCCAACGGAGGATGACTTTAATGGCTGAATTTTCCTTTACAGCCAAAAGCAGGATTCTTTCATAGTACGACCAAGCAGACCAATTGGATCATGACAGATCCCGTGACATGAAATTTGGGGTCCTAGATTTCTGCCACAAGCCCACTGTGAGCGCTTAGTGTGTTTGGGAACCGTAAAGAACTAATATTTAATATTCTACTTTAACCATTTTTATGAATGGATTAGAAAAGTAGTTTAAGATCCAGCTTAATAGTTAAGATATATCATACAAAAGTTTTTCTTCAGATGGAATATGGGAACTAAACTAGGATAGAAGTCTGCAAGTGGGTTGGGTTTTAGTCCAAAGACCACGATGCACAATCTAAATGGTAATACAATCCAAATCACCAGCTCTCGACAGCTGCCCTATTCCCAGCAGAGGCTCGTGAAAAGCCGAACCCTATCCTTGGACGGGGCATAATGTCGCGAGGAGAGAAAAGACCATACGGTACGACATTAGAGTCAAGAATCTTCCCAAATTAATTAGGTATATTATGACCGTGTTGAGGCAAACCAAACATAGCCAAACTTTCTCGAGAGACTGAATCGCTAAATTCGTTACCACTCAAGAAAATGACTTCTTGAGTAATTGATCATTCCGAAGGGTTCGAGTTAAATCTCTATAACTTAATTAGACTGGATGTCTATATCGATCCTTGTCCCTCTAGCTAGCTAATTAATCATATATGTTTCATGGAAATATTCTACGTGATCAATAGCTAGGTTCATTTTAGTCTATTTATGTTGCTAGACTTCTCTTTTTGAATATGTACGGGTGGATCAATTGGGTCACCTTTCAGATCAAGGATTTGCCCCCTAACCAAATGGATAGGATGGATTGCAGTGTCATCAACTTGAAAGTGCTATCTACCTCCGAGAGAGAGAGAGGAACTTAACGCTTGAGGGTGCTATTTCTTTAGTTATTTCTTGATTACATCACTCACAAAGCTCCGTCTTTCGCTAGTGTTCTTTTCCAATCATCAAACTTTAAGTTCTATTAAAGAACATGATTAGATTGCTCTAAACATTATTCTCCAGAGATGTTTTCACTAGAGAAAGACAAAATGTTCATTTTAAAACACAGTTGTGACTATGAATCTCTTTGCACCAAATCTATTGTCATTTTTACTATTTTCAATAAGATGATTTGATAAGACATTTCTTTCACAGCGCACCTTTTTCAATCCGATTGTCGCAAATCAATTACTGCACCCCGGTGAAAATCTTAGACAAATTCTAGGTTATGGGACATAAAATACTCTGCCAAGGCAACTCCAATCCACTAGGGTTCGAGTCAATTAGCACACGTCGTATAATGATTATTCGATCAATAGTAAGACTCTGACAGTCTCAAGACTGCTCCTAAACAGCTTACTTACTCAAAAACTCTCCTAATAAAATTTTATTACCTTAAAACGTAGTCTCCTAACAGGACTACGACGCCGGTACAAATATAAAAATCCAGTTATTCTCCTCATTAAAGACACTTAATTATATTCTCAGAATACTCATCACCTTCTTAAAAATCTAACTTGGCCGTCGGAGTCTCCGGACCCGAGGCTACCCCTCGACGATTTTTACAGGCTCACTTGGCTTTCGAACATTGTGGTGATTCTTGACATCATCAGTTGGCGCCGTCTGTGAGAATTCTCGAAAGAACTACATTCAAACACTTTTACGTTGACCACAACGATTTTTAAACCATCTTCTCATATCCCTTGTTACTATCGTTATTTGGGAACATGTGGGTAGAAAATTCAGTGGACGATCTTCACTGGTAAGATGTTCTTTATTTTTGGTTTCGATACATCGCCAGTAGAGGAATTCTATCAGCTTTATGACTAATGTGGATTTTCTTCATATATATTGTAGATTGCTTGTATGGAAGATTTTATGCGCTACAAATTAGCATTTCTTGGATACGTTTTTAATCCTTCACATGAAAGATTTCTTCGTTAAAGAATAGGACTAATGATCTATTGTCCACCATCGTATTGCAATTCTTTTAGGCTTTGGTTTGTTTTCTTCCGGACTAATGGAAGATCTGCCTCCGTCTCTTGAATTATTTTGAATTTAAATGTTTAATTGAAGTTTTGTAACTTCATTCTACGCTAAAAGTTTCTTTTTTTGAAAGTTATACCTGAAGGAAAACTCTATGCCAATTGAGAAAGCCTTTACAAAGTGGTGGAGACATTGGCTAGGGACATACCACCTCGAGGACTCGCACAGGAAGCGCCTCCCCCATCCATGGAACGTTCGCTCACTTGCGAAAATATTTTCAGTAGTTTGTTTGATAATTTCTATTTGTTTTATTATTTGAGACATTTTAATACTTCGATTTCCAGTTTTTGGTGAATACCAAAAAAAATTTTGCTCTTAGTCGGTTCAAGTGTGCAAGTCTCACGAGTACTCTGCGTCAGCTCTTACCCGGGCAGAGGGAACTCAATCGCAAGTCTCCCGAGTACCTTGTGACGGCTCATAAGTCTCCCGAGTACCCTGCTCGGGACTAGATCTCAGCAAAGGTCGAACCTCTCCAAAGTACTTGCTCAGAACTAGATCTTGGAAATGGTTGAACTTCTTCAGAGTATCATGATCGGAACAACTCAGCAGTGGTCGAACCTCTCTAGAGTACCCTGCTCAGAACTAGATCTCAACAATGACCGAAATTCTCCAGAGTATCATGCTCGGAATAAGATCTCAGCAGCGGTAGAACTTCTCCAGAGTGTCCTGCTCGAAACTAGATCTCAACAGCGGTCGAAGTATAGCTCACCATTATGAGAAGGCAAAAAGAAAGCAGGTTTTTCAGGGGCTCTTCTCACGATCAAGGGCTGTCGAGCCACCACCCTCTTCGACCACACTTGTTAAAGGGTCGACCATGCCACTAAGAGAACTAGGACAGGGCAGCAAGACAACTGATCCGATCGGGGGGCTCGATCTTCGGTCCGACCCGCATTGTTTTTTAGGTTGAATAAGGGGGTGACTACTGATGGGCCATGAAATACTCGGCCCTTGGCAAGCCTGACCACTCGGGCTTGGGCCCATTAATGTACATTTTATATTGACTATCCGACCAAGAATAGGACTATGCCAGTCCCAAGACTCCTCCTAAACAACCTACTTGTTCGGGAACTCTCCTAATGAAACTCTAATACCTCAAGAGGTAGTCTCCTAACAGGACTACGACGTCAGTACAAGTATGAAAACTCAGGTATTCTCCTCATTAAAGACACACTTAATTCTATTCTCAGAATACTCACCACCTTCCTAAATATCTAACTTGGTCGTCGGAGTCTCCAGACTCGAGGCCACCCCTTGGTGATTCTTGCAGGTTCACTTGGCTTCCGAGCATTGTCTTCCAAGTAATGTGGTGATTCTTGACATCATCACTAGGTATACTGAAAATCTTTTGTGCAATATAATCTCTATATATCAATTAAGAATCTGAGTCCCTGATATAAATAATTTTTGTAAAACGAAAGAATGTGTAGATGATCATGATCAATTCCTATTTGCCATGATGAAAGAAGACGGACAAAGACGGGTAGGGGGATTCGGTGAGATGAATTAGATATCACATAGATATGATATGTATGTTGAAACGTCACATGATTCTTAGACATTTCTCGGTCTCCCAAAGAAAACTTTCCAAATGATGACTAGCGCCGTGAAAAAACTATATATTAATGTCCTTCCTTGTATCATCATGCGTAATGCAAAGCATAGATCGGTGTCCAAATCTTTCAAGATTCCTATTGCAAAATATCTTCCTCAAGATTGATAGGGACTGGCATATATAGAGGTGGTATGATCTATTAAATAATCAAACTCGTGTTCTAATAATTACCTTTGTTGTCCATGCATCTCTACCATCCACATGGTGCTCTCTCAGGGAGATCGGAGTATTGGATGAGGACATCTACTTTTGAGTTGGCTCCATAATTTATTTAGTTGGATATCAGTCAATATCACTATGTAATTGCCATGCATATAGGGACCAAAAGCAGTATTTTTATGCTGAGTTTTGGTCACTAGAGACCACGGGCCGGGGTTTCCTTGCATTTATGGATGCATGTGAGTTTGCTCCCCAAAATATATAGATATTTAGTCCGATCAGAATCATGCATGCATGACAAGCCAGTCATGCTTTTGGATCAAGTACATGATCTTCTTCGGAGAATAAGAATCAGTAGCTGCTTGCACAATGTGTTTGTATATATATTCAATATTAATGGTCCTTTCTTTTCTGTTTGAAGAACTAAGGTCACACAATGAACATATCTTTTCTAATCAAGAAGACTAAACAGGCGTTTGTTGCACGAACAATTGGCATCCGAATAATTGACGATAAAATTAAAAAATTATTAAATAATATTTATTTTCTTATCAAATAATTTTTTATCATTGTAATATTTATTTAAATATTTTTTATCTCACTTTTTTATCTCATAAATTATCTTTATTTTATCACAGACCACCCTAACCAACGTTTCCACGAATACAAAATTTCCGGAAAAAAGGCAACCTAAATATTAACCCCTTCAACATCATATATCGGGCAGATGACAAGAAATGTCTGTATCTGGCCATCACTGCAAGAAATGTTGCTTTTAGCAACAGGGAGCATATGTCGGTAAACACGGATTTTGTCGGTAAAGTACTGTAGCAAAAAATCAAATGGTCGCCTGTGCTTGTCGCAATTGCCGCGTCACGAGTCTTTTTTTTTTCGCAGCTGAAATTCAACTGTTTTTTCCTGCCACAAATGCCGCCGGAAAAACATCTGCCACTGCAACATTTTTTTATCTTTCAGTGGCTAATTTTTTTTTGTCACTAAAGATATCTGTTTTCTGGATAATTATTTTTATTAAATAGACATTATTCAAAATAGAAAAAAACTATTTTTCAATTAACACAATAAATAAGGTTCATGGCAGTGGTTTCGCGCTGGGGTTCTTGTGTGTCTTTTGGGTACAAAGACGGAAGTACTCACAAATCTTAGCAAAAACTATTACGCTACTTCGGTTCTCTCCATATATCGGAAACGCAGTTAACTCTTATGAATAGCAGATCTTAAAATAATATTTGGCAGGCCGCTGTCTCTTAGTCATGGGCATGTTGGTTTCCTAGTTTTTTTTAAATTTCAATAATTATTTTTTTATAAATAATAATCACTTTTAATAATTTTTACAGACATTTCAATACAAATTTTAAACTCACGTTAAAATTATAAGTTAACATCCTACCATTTATTTGAAAACGAGCATGCCCATAGTATAGAAGGTGCGCTGCTAACTTTATCATTGGCTATAAAAGGTTTTATGGAATCCATGAGCTAAAGCCATGAAGATGTCCAAAAACTTCTCCATTTATTCTAGGGATCAAGACACAAGAAAAGCGCAGTTCTTTATTGGGACGTCCTTTAGCTCTTTTCTTGCCATATATATCATGTACTTGGCCGACAAGGTGGGAGCATCCTCCTTGCTTTGGGCATGTGCAGCCAATGGGATCCCAACACATAAAGGCAACTAGAAGAATCACTATCAGAATTATGAAGCAGTTGTTTTGTATAGTCAATCTCTAGGTTTAAATTATTAGTGGGTTCTAGGAGACAGAACCACTCAAATGCTCTAAACAAGGTGATCTTAGCTTAAGTTGGAGACAAAGGCAGGCTTTGTGACACGTGTTGTGTGGATACCAACCACGCAGTACAGTACAGGGCATGCATCTAGGATCAGTGCAAAAGTCTACCTACAATACAAGGCTAGTTTCGTTAGGTCCGGTCTTGTACCTTTTCACAGTCAAGAGAAAGAACCAGCTCAGTGCAAAAGTCTACCTACATGGCTAGTTTAGTTAGGTCCGGTCTTGTAGCTTTTCCCAGTCAAGAGAAAGAACCAGAACACCACGAAGAGAACTATTTCCATCTTCCCGAGCACGAGGAAAGAGACATGATAACTACCCCTTTACGATCTTACGTTCAGAAAGAACCCATTAGTATCGCTTCCTTCAATGGTATATACATATATATGCACACTGCCAAGCGGGATTCTGTAATCTGTTCAGATTACATTGTGTACGTTCCAAATACTACTTCTACACCATATAAATTTTGGACATGAGAAGTTTATGCGCATTACTCATTTCGCCTTAGCAGGTTGGACTGGTTTTTCTTTTTTCATGTCTTCGCAAACAGCGGCGGAATCATGATTAAAATTTATAGGTGTCGAAATTTAAAGGTGATCTGACAAAAAAAATTCATTCGTAATGTAAAACATTGTCTTAGAGTTTTTTTTCTACCTCATTGTCTTAGAGTTATAATGTTGAAATTAAAGACTAAAATCATTAAAAATATTGAAATACATGTACCGTAATATATACTGCGACAGAGAGGTGACAATTGGATCCTACGAGTTTGCATCTTCTGAAAATGTTGCAAAATGACTTCGTTCTCAATAGTTTTAAAAACTTCTTGCTCGATGTACACTAACATGCAATCATTCATTCAGTTATCTTTCATCCTATTACGCAAATCACTTTTGATTATCTAATTTAAGTTAATTCTCTACTTAATTCTAAAACTTTAGAACAAATTACAGATGGTTTTGATGGTTGAGGTCTTGATGCCATTAGGGGTTGTTTTCTTACATTTTTTTGTTACTACCACAACTGGGATCTGTCTTTTTTTCCCTCTTTTTTCTTTTGACAAAAGTTTACTTGGGATGCATTTGTAATTTACTTTCTCTAGGTTCTATGGATTTGAAATTGAAAGATATTCACATTCTTCAAAACAACTTACACACAAAGTAACAATTGATTGCAAACCATGCTCTAAATAATAAAAATAAAATTTACAAGATAAGCAAGATTTTGTAAAAGAGTTCCTTAGATAAACATATCCCAAAAGTGATCAGAACTTTGGTTTGGCCTATACAAGAATCATAAACAAACACAACATTTTTCGATGTCTCTAATAAAAATGAAGAAACAAATCAACATAGGGAGAAAAAAATGAAGTAATCTTTAATGTGAAAAAATAGGAGCAAAGAGTAAATAATTTTTTACTAACATAAATTTAGCAAGATGGCAGGAAGTTACCCCTCGGTTGCAGAAATTGTAATCAATGCAAAACAAAAAATTATAATAACTGTATATTTGCCTTAATTATTATGTAGCACTAGGAGCAAAATCAATGTATAGAAAAAAATATTTTAGATCCGATTCCCATTAAGTCTATTTGACCTGGACTTAATGGGTATCAGACCTAGCTATTTTATAAACAAAAACAAAAAAATCAAGTGTAATTTTTTTTTTTTGGGGTGCGATGGGTATCGGCCGATACCCATCAAACCCCCTTGCTTCCGCCCCTGTTCGTAAACGCTAGCTCCTCCGTCACACCGTTGATGTTCATGACGGAGGGTCGAAATTTATAGCTAAGAGAAGAACTTTGTGGCTAGGTTGTGATAATTGTCATAATGGGAGGCCAGAGGGGAGCCACTACAAAAGAAAAGATTTCTAGTTGCGATCGATGCAAATGCCTTAGCAGAATTTTGCAAAATACGTTACTAAAGGGGTGTTTTACAACAAACGTTGCTATAAGTTTTACCTTCAGCGGCGGTCACTAGCTAAAGATCTAATTTCTAGCAAAGTTTGTCCACAAAAGTTGCTAGAAATTAGGTATCCACAGCGAAGATTACTGTGATCGCCGCTGTAGATTAGACCTTTAGCAGCGTTTGTGTTAACTATACAATAAACACATACTTTTGAATTATAAGTATTATATATTATTGTTAGAGAATATAGATTAAATAATAAAAATCTTCATCTTCCTATCAGCTTAAGTTTTTGAGATGAGTGATAGATTCACATGGTATCAGAGCTAAGGTCCTGAGTTCGAGACCTGACTCCGCACTCTACCCTAATTTCAATTAAATATTGCACGTGTTGGGCTTCCCAATTAAAGGAGAGTGCGGCCCACACGTGAAAGAGAGTGTTAAAGAATAGAACTTAAATAATAAAATCTTCATTTTCCTATCAACTTAAGCTTTTGAGATTAGTGATAGATAAAAAATTATTACTCCCAACCTATTTTAATTAATATTATTATACTAATTATAAAAAAGAGTGTAAAGAATATACATTGTTATGTATTTAATACTAAGTATAAAGATTTTTAGCTTAGAAAAAAGTATAAATTTTTTGAAATGCTACTACAATTTACAACTGATTTAAATTTACTAAAAACACAAGTTATTTTTAATTTTTTTTTGAAAAACTACAAATTAAAAAGAAAAAAAAGCTTTTAAAGCACCTGTCCCGTGAACTCCCCCGCCCTCTTTTCCATTCCTTTTCCAAACAGCGCCAAATTTCCTCCTTTTCCGCCCAGCTCCAAATTCTCAGCCTCTCTCTCACTCCCTCTCAGCTTCTCCTCCGGCGACCGGCAGCTAGAGCTGAACAAAACCAGACCGCGGATCGGACTGGACCGTAAAATCGGACCGGATTTGAGGTTAGGTTAGGTCTTGTTTTTTTAAATCCGGTTCGTGCCTTTTGACAAACCGGTCCGGACTGGATTTATTAATATAAATAAAAAATATTTTTATATTTGTTAATACAAATAAAAAACTTAAAAAGTTTAGTTTTAACCTAATCTAAAAATCTACATTTTGATATGCCCTTTACCCTTTGAAATTAACCTAATTTTTTTAAAAAAAAAATGAAATATGTTCGGACCACTTAACCGAACCGCATTTGGCTGGATCTGACCAGACCGGACCACTTATAAGTGGTCCGGTCGTCCATATAAGTACGACCGAAAATTCGATCTGATTAGATTTCCGGTTGTGCAGTCCATTGTCGACCGAAACCTAGGGGCTTCCACCGGCAACTGACCTCTCTCTCTCTGTAGCCACTAGCCTCTCTTTCTCTCTCTCGAGCTCTCTATTTCCGCTGCCCAGCCTCGATTGCTCATTGCCGCCGGCACGCCGTGCTTCGGTTCTCTTGCAGGGCAACATTTATCCCTGTCTCACTTAGCAATGGAGCAGTGCTTTCTATAGTGTTTTTGTTTTTTCTTCCCCTCTGTTCTACTACCAGAGCATATATTCTTTGCTTTGTCTGAAATAGATGGATTAGCTATTAAATATCGACATTTAGCTCTAGAGTTTTTCGTCTTTTGTTTTTCTCTGGAAGTTTTGATGAATTTGTTGTGGTGGGTTTTGTTTGTCATAGTATTGTGCATTTAATATATGAACTTATTTTTTCGTGGAGGTTAGGATTCTAAATGAAACAATAAGTTCAATGTAGGTCGGTATGGATCGTTTGAACTCTGAGATTGAAAGATATTTGTGTATGATAGACACTCTAATTAGCAAATGATTAGTTCGATCACAGCACCGAATATCAAAAGGAATACAAAAAGGATCCAAATTCCCAAACGTGAATTGTTATTGGAGAGGTAAAATAGGGAATTTTTACTAGGTACATATGCTGTTATAAATTTGATTACTTATTTTAGTACTGAACTTCGAATCTGGGGACTCAGAAAATGAAAGTTCAACACATTTTAGTGTGGAGTTCACCCTGTGCATGGTTTCTTGTCTCAAATTTTAGCCGGACTGTGTAGGCGAGTTTGTCTCTGTAACTGGGTCGATAAATGTCTGGCCTTCACCGAATTCATATTGCCATTGAACGTCGCTACAGTTTGCATAACAATTGGAGTAGTTTTGCGGCACTGAATGGACTTTTGAAGGACCTCATTTTATAGGTTCAAATGGGGATGTTGGCTGCGGCTTAATGTTTTCTGCATGTAATTTCTAGCTGTCTTGTTGTCAATTTTTCTCTCCCCTTAAATCCATCCTTAGCATTCTGACTGTGAGCATATCCTGGAAAATAGGGTACTCGTGATTTTGCAAAAGAGAAAATGACCATAAGAAAGAGAGCTTTTTCAATTATTGAGGAGGTCTTCGAGAGGCATGGTGCTATGGCCTTCGATACTCCATTATCGAGTTAAACGAGATAATTAAAGAAAAGCAAATTGTAGTCTGCAGAATAATGGAAACAATATGCAAGCTTTAGGATGATAGCAGAATCCAATTGGCATCAATGTATGATGTGCAGAAGATCGATGGATGCCAAAATTTAATTTGTTGTATAAAATAACGCCAAGTTACGTAATGTAATTGAAAGGTTTGTAAAGATCAGGGACTACTTCCCTGCATGTCTAGGTGACAAGTGCAGAATAATATAAAAAGCTTCCCAACGTTGCGCCATATAACCTCCGATATAGAAAAAGACATTCACGTTGTTAGAACAAAATAAAAGAAAGAAACTGATAGTTATAATGTTTCAAGAATTTTCAAAATAGTTCCCCATTTTTTTTTCGATCGAGTCCACGGTGGTGTTTGTGTGTCAAAATTTTGGGATATAAAATTTTGTGATAGAGTGAATATATAGATGATTTTAATAAATTTTTTTTATATTTATTATAGTAAAAATATATAATTTGATGGGAAGAAAGATATTATATTATAATTATTTGAAAAATTGGTATTTTAGTCCTTAGGTTTTAGACATTTTTTCATTTAAGTCATTCATTTTCAACTTTCAAATTTTTAGTCATTGAGTTTTCTTTTTTTGACGAAATGATCCTTCCGTCAGTCTGTCGTCCATATGTTTAATGACACATGAAGCGGTCGACCGGGTATATGTGTTGAAAGTGAGCGGACGACCGCTACAAATTTGTTGATGTGCCAGAGAGCTCCGTTAAACATATGGACGACAGACTGACGAAATGACCATTTCGTCAAACAAAGAAAACTCAATGACTAAAAATTTGAAAGTTGAAAGTGAAGGAGTAAAATGAAAAAGTGTCCAAAACTTAAGGACTAAAAATTGAATTTCCCTAATTATTTTATTACGTCAAGTGATACTTCCAAATTATGTCAAAATTTTTTTTCCCTTTCAGTACCGCGAATTAGGACTTCAAAACATTTTTTGAAGTTTTCAATTCACTGGGAAATTAATGTGAGAGCTGCCGCGGCAGAATGTATTTTCAATAGAACAGGGCAATCCCAAATGCTGCATATTCTGAAGTTCACAGCGTTTACTTCTGCACAGGCTTGACAGCATTTGGACGGTTTAATCAGTGTTCCTTAAGAATGTCTCCACGTTTTCAAAGAATAAATTAAGATCTCATAAAAAGTACACTCCTCTAATGTGATATATCCTATTAATGAAGCCTTTTATCTAGTCGTTCTACTTGTATTTCTTACTTGATTCAAATATAACCTGCAACTTAACTCTACAGGCAACTTGTTACTGCGATGAAAAAAAAAAACGACACTGAAAAAGATCAGGGATTTCTTCAAAATCTCCTCGCACTTTGGTGAAGTCTTAGTTTCATACATGAACTATCCTAATGTAAACTTTTAAGTGCAAGAACAGCATGAAAAACCCACGGAAATGGCAAGGAGTTATTCAGGAATGGTAGTAATAGCACAATACAAACACCAAATCAAACAAGGAAAGGAGATGCTGTGAACAGGTTCAGAGCCTGGATGATCCTTTGGGGTGATGTGTGACGATATGATTATAGGCATCTAGAGTAAGAAAATCATCAAGTGTTGGGGCTGTGCACTGCCGGGTGAAAATCTTGCAAGCCTCCTTGTACATTCCCTTCTTAAACTTTTCTTTGCCAACCTCTCTCTCAATCCTAACCATCTCCTCTTCCACCACTCTTCCAAACAGTTCCTTGGTCACTTTCACCCCAAGCCCATCTCCATCCAATTCCACTCCATATTTCAACCACTGCCAGTTCTGAACCCTGCTAATTTCAGCAGTTGCAGCATCTTCCATGAGATTGTAAAGAGGAACCGACCCTGATCCAGTGAGCCATGCTGCCAAATACTGTATCCCAACCCGGGTATTGAGCCGCAGACCTTCCATGGTACGCACCCCTCTAGGCCTTTGCAATAGGTCCTCTTCAGTAACGGTAGCTGCGTCTTCACGCTTCATGGTTTGGATCTGGTTAGAGGCGTGGCCCATGTTGTTGGTGAAAATTTCCATACAGGCTGGTATAAGTCCAGGGTGGGCTGCCCATGTTCCATCATGCCCTGCTTTCACTTCTCTAAGCTTGTCCTTTCTCACCAAGTCCAATGCTGCCTCATTTGCTGCTGGATCATCTCTAATAGGAATTTGTGCTGCCTGTTCAAGAGTTGGGATTGAAACTTTGTTATGCAAATCCAAGACCAGAACATTCATAAAATAAGTGGCGCTAAGCTCAAGCTGATAAAATTTCCAATTAGCTATGGCATCATCTATAATGCATCATCAGTTGCCTTTTAAGTGAAAGAGATGGAAGATGTGAATCTAATCACTTAACTATATATATAAAAAAGTAAGTACATATCCATTTCTAATGATTCTTTGACCAGCAAGAAAATCACATACCATGCCTCCCATAGCATGGACACCACGCCTGTGGCAAGTCCTGATGAGGAGCTCAGAATAGCTCCGCATGAAGTGTTGAGTCATGCCAACCTGAACCCTGTCTGGTAGCAGGCGATCAGGATGAGCCTGGAAAGTCTTGACATAGCTGAAGATGTAATCCCATCTTCCACAGTTCAAACCCACAGAATGATCCTTCAGCTCATAGAGGATCTCGTCCATTTGAAAGACTGCTGGCAGTGTTTCGATAAGAACAGTGGCCCTGATGCTTCCTCTTTCTATCCCAGCCTTCTTCTCTGCCCTATCAAACACGCTGTTCCATATTTTTGCTTCACTGCCAATATAAAGAGAGAGCTTATTTCACTCTCCCTCAAATCCACGTTGTGAAACTGCTATAGCTACTGTCCAAGTTATTTTCTTTCTTTTTTTTCTTTTTAAGTTACAGGTATTTAATCTGTTCTCCAATCTAATGACTCTTGATGCCAACTACAACACCCTGAGCTACCTAATTACTCAAGAGTTTAATATAAAGGGCAAAATGGTATGTGAAAGCATATTGTTGAATCAAATACTTCCTCCCGTCTGCCTCTGACATATTAGTCCTATTCAGTAATCCCTAGATCAAGTAAAGGACTAGCTTCAGTAATGAAATTGAATTAAGTTCTGAAATGGGGATTTGATTTCAATATGACATGCTTTGCAAATCATTTTTCTGCTGTTTCCCTTCTTACCTGGAATTCTCCATCTTAGGGAGGTAGAAGAAAGGACCAAAACCAGCACCTTGGGTCCGGCGGAATGCTGCATAATTGTGGTAAAAATAGAGGCCAAAATCCACAAGGCAACCAGTTGCAGGTTCACCATCAATGAGAATGTGCGCCTCGGGCAAGTGCCAGCCTCGCGGGCGGACAAAAAGCTTGGCTATCTGATCATTGAGCTTGTAAACCCTGTTCCTGGCCTTGTCATGGAAGCTTATACTCCCATCAACAGCATCCTTCAAGTTAGCTTGGCCTCTCATGAGGTTCTCCCAACTTGGTGAGAGTGCATCTTCGAAGTCAGCCTATGGGAAGAAAAGTAAAAAACAAATTCATTCTTAGATTCCATTTATCAAAATAACGACAGATGAGAACACACAACCAAAGAAACGACTAGAATTTGATGCCAATATTAATCAGGTTCCATTAATCTGCAGGAAAAAGCCTCACCCGGCGGCCGGCATGATTGGTCCAAAACCAGGTTAATATATAGTACCAATCATGTTATGGACTTTATTATGCAGAAAAAAAGTTAAAGACTAACCATAATCAAGTTTTCGGATTAACGTATCATTAAGTTAAAAAGTTTATTGGCGAATAAATGGACCAATTAAGACACTAACCATGAAAACTTTAGCACCAGAGTTGAGTGCATTGATGATCATCTTCCTCTCCACAGGTCCCGTGATCTCCACCCTCCGATCAGCAACAGCCGGTGGCACCGGCGCACATGTCCACTCGCCTTCCCTTATATACTTCGTGGCAGGATCAAACCCCGGCAGTGCGCCCTCATTGTACCTCCTCTTAGCTTCCCGGCGACACTCCATTGCATACTTAATATGGCTTCGAAACTCACGCTGCAAGTCCGCAACAAACTGCAAAGCATCCCTGGTGAGGATCTTTGCAAACTCTTCGTCATAACGTCCCCTGACGTCCACTCCTTCAGGCACGTCGTAGCCCATAACAGTCTTTCTGGGCATGGAAGAAGCCCCACCATAAGTCCCACGGTCCATCATCTTCCCCTTCCTCTCTTAACAAAATTGAACTCCCATGTGTGAATGAAGGAAGGAAGCTAGCTAGCTATATGAATATATAGATACATATATATAGAGAGTACCCAAAACTTAAAAACAAAAAACAAAAAAAAATAGTGGATAGCTCCGTGGAGCATTATCGTTACGGGCTTTATTTGGAGGCGCATGGCTTTTTGTGAGTAAAGATGATCATCCGTGACGCAAGTATTCTGGATGAAGGGTGAGGATAAGGGGTTTGCTTTGAACGTTGTGCCTGCCTCGAGAGGTGCAGATGGTTGTCATTCGGTGGATTGGTGGATCGATGACACGTGGCATAATAGATCTGTGTTTCATAACTTTAATGTTTTTTTTTTTCTCCAAGCAAGTGATAATGCATTAATGCGGTAAATATTATAGAGAAATTAATTAAAACGAACGTAACAAACCTAACCTCTAAAACATTGACAAAATCAAAATCCAATCTACCTAGTCGTAGCCGCAAAACATGGGGTATGATCCCATTCACTACAATTAAGAAAAAGTGCCCATAAGCTCGGAGAGAAACTTTCAAAGGCAAAGGCAAGCAACAACATATAAGAGAACAATTGACTTGGCCATGGAACGGCGGCATTGTAAGGGGTGCCGAGGATCAAAGCTCCACATGCATGATCTCTTCCCGTGGTGGAGACTGGAGAGAGTTATAATTGAAGATGTTGAACAAGCTGATCTATTTCTCTGAAAAGAAGGATACAAGATCCGGCCAATAAGGGGAAAAAAGAAACAAGGAAATTCACCGTTAAAAGATGAGACACGTAAAAAGAAGAACTACACCTCAACGATTACGGATATATATAGTTGAATTTTTATATTTTTTAATTTTTTTATATTGCCCTATGTTTGTTGAAAACACTTTTTTTTATGATGAATACAATTTTTAAGATATATTTTTTAAAATGTTTTGAGAAAATAATGGAGCCCATTAAAAATAAAGAAATTAACAGTTTAGTCCTTAGGTTTTGGGTATTTTTTCATTTTAGTCATTCACTTTCAAATTTCAAATTTGTAGTCATTGAGTTTTCTTTGTTTGATAAAAGCACCCATTCGTCTGGCTGTCTCTCATATGCTTAACAGATCTCTCTGTACCGATCGACCGCTCACGTACATGATATATTTCAAAACATATACCAGTCGACCGATACAAATTTGCTGACGTGTCAGAGAGCGTCGTTAAGCATATGGACGACAGACTGACGGATGTGTTCTTTTCTATAAAAAAAAGAAAACTCAATGACTAAAAATTTGAAGTTTGAAAGTGAATGACTAAAATGAAAAAAAATGTCCAAAAATTAAGGACTAAAATGCTAATTTTCTTAAAAAAATATATTTGAAAAGAAAGTCTTTGAAATTATTCTTTAGGTAAGAGTAATAAAGTATGTTTAGAAAAAAAAATTGTGAGAGAAGTTTTAATTTATAGTTTTTTTTTTAAAATTCACATAAATTTAGACCAATGCTAAAGTATCATTATGTGTCGATTTTTTGAATATTTAAAAGTATGGCTAAAGATTTTCTAAGCAAATTATTAATTGAAAATATGCATAATATTTTTCTGGTAACCCATAAGAAAGAGTCGCACCTTCTACAAGAGTTTTTTTTTGTTTGGTTAAAAATACATGTTAGCAACTCGTTATTTGCATTTTTTTGGGATAAATTCAAAATCAGTCCCTGTGATATACGCAAAAATCGAATTAGTCCTCATGATAACAAAAAATCAAATTAGTCCCTATATGATTCCACTTTCATTTACAATTGGTCCTCTATCATGGATTGATTTTATGCTTTTGTGAAATTACGAAGACTAATTTTATGCTTTTGTTATCACGAGAATTAATTAGATTTTCGCGTATATCACATATACTAATTTTGTATTTTTTTTGTAGTTATGGAATATTTTAAAATGTTTGGAAAGAAAACTAATTTTTAATTGGAGGAAACTTTGGAAAACATTTTGGATCTTTTAGTTGCACTAAACAACAGAAATATGACACAAATTATGTTTTTAATAACCTTGATATATACTTGTTTCTGTTTTTTTTTCCTAGGCATGATAAGCGTAATTGTTTTTTGTTTTTGTTTTTATTTTTCTTTTCTAAGTGATATACTGATATGTGTAGAGTTGTAGACTCATTGCGGTTTTATGTGGGCCGAGATAGAGCTACCGATAGATAGGGGTGTTCACGGAAGTGATAAAGCCGACTCGACCCGACATTCCGAACCGAACCGAACGAAATCGGGTCGGCTTTCCGAATGTTCGGGTCGGGTGTCGGAACGAAATGAGTTTTTCCGTATATCTCGGGTCGGGTGTCGGAATATGCAAAAAATTTCCGAAGTGTTCCGACCCGACCCGTGATATATATAAATAAATAAATAAATAAATATATGTGTGTGTGTGTGTCATTTAACACTAGTTTTGATACACATTTAACACAAAAATTAGATAAAATAGGCTAAAAGTTAGTTGGGCCTAATGAAATAGCCCTTACATTGAGTTGAAAATTGGCATACCTCATAAAAATTGGGTAAAATGGGCTAAAATGAATTTGGGCCGAATGAAATAGTCATTAAATTAGCTTTATAAAATGATTTTGGGCTTTTCGGCCCATTCCGAATTTCAACCCGATTTTCGACCCGATATTCCGACCCGTTTTTCGCCCGGAATTACCCCTTCATTCGGCTCGGGTGTGAAGACTTTTTTCTCTTCCGTTTTTACCCGGGTCGGGTGTCGGAAATAAAAATTTTCGACGTACAGCCCTATCATAGATCAACTTGCATTCTCCAGATTGGGCTTTAAAATACAAGGTAGCCTGATGGGCCAATTTTAGCCCAAAAGTAATTCCGTAGCCCATTAGAGTTGATTTCAAACTATGACCCAAAAAACACAAAACCGCGTCGGTGACTTTCTCACAATCTCTTGTATAAACTCTGCTACGGTCGTTGACCTAACTAGCAAACGCTTTTTCTGACACGAAGAGCACTCTTGATCTTGAAGCCGTTCCTTAGATTGTCTTTGAGGTTGCCATCGTCGCTATTCTGTTTCTCTCATTATTCTCTCACTGGTAAGACCATTTGATGCCTGTGAATCTCTGGGGCGGACGCTACAAATAAAATCTAGGATATTGATTTCTAGGGTTTCGTTCGCGATCTGATTCGTTAGTTGAAATCTCCGATTTTGTCTGCCTAATTCGGACACCTTTTACTGAATCTCAACGATTGTTGATCGTGTTTGTGTTGACTTTCCTATACAATGTGTATTGACTCTCTCTATTTTCTGCTTTTGAAAAAGAACTAACAAAAATTGAATTTTTGGTATTGGGATTAGGGTTTTGTTAGGCTTTCATGGTATTAGAAAAAACAAAAGAAATTGACCGTTGAGTATTGGGGGGTTGGGGTTTGTCCTCTGCAGTTGTTGACTTGTGGAGTGTTTGGGCGTGGAGAGTTGGGGGTTTCTTTGCGGGTTTGGTCAGGGCTTGTGTTTCTTATATACTTTAGTTGATTATTGATTGAGAAGAGTTGTTGTGGATCACATGGCGGCAGGGCAAGTCAATAACTTGAGGAGAAGGCAGTTCCATAAGCACTCCGATAGAGAGTATGCTCATTACAGGAATGATTCTTGTGCTGTTGATTATAGTAGGGGCCGTGATCATGGTGCTACGCATAAGAGTGGGTACCGATACTCATCAAGAGAATGTGATTCATGGCTTAGAAGAGACATGTTTGGCAGTAAAACGAAACAGCGCAACGTGGACGAGTCTTGTGCTGGCAATAAAGTCATGGATTACAAAGATGGGGTGCAGATGCCTCCAGAGAAGAAGAGGAAGTTTTCCCCCATTCTATGGGATACGGAAGAGAAGAGTGTGAGTATCTCATCTAAGAACAGAGTTGTTGCTGTTGCTCCTCTATCTCCTTCTCATCAGTCCCCTCCTAGTTTGGATGGTTTGGCATTGGATGTGGATGTTTTGAAGTGTGATGTTGGGGGAAACGAGATTCTGGGGTTGGAGAATCCACCAGATATGCCCATTGTGTCTGACGGGTTTGTTGGTATTTCTGAATTCAGTTCTCATTCTGATTTGCCTCTGTTGCCTTCAGAGCGAATTGGGGACAATGACTTTGGGCAAGGTCACGTGGAAGAGGGTGTATTTTCTGAAGCACGGAATATTGCAATGTCTAGGTGGGCATCTGAAAGTGATTCTCCAAGGGATTTCTATGATGAAGAGTTGCCCGACATGAGGAGGTCAAGTCCTGAGAGTGGGGAGATTCAGATAGAAGATTCAGGAGATGGTTTGACTGGGTCATCTGGCTCGATTGGAAAAGGTCGCTCTGCAGTGCATATTAGTGGAGGTACTTTTGTGGAAAATGAGTTTTTAGATGTCAATGCGATGAATATTGATGAAAAACTAGACACTGACTCAGGGGATGATGGTGATTCCCAGTGGAGTAAAGAACCCAGTGCGCAAAGAAACATAAACATGCTTCAGGCTTGCAGAAGCGTATTCGAGTTTGAAAAGCTTAACAAAATAAATGAAGGAACTTATGGTGTTGTGTACAAAGCAAAGGATATGAAGACTGGGGAGATTGTGGCCTTGAAGAAAGTGAAGATGGGTGTAGGAAAGGAGGATGGATTCCCTTTTTCCTCTTTGAGGGAAATAAACATTCTCTTGTCTTTTAATCACCCTTCCGTTGTTGATGTTAAAGGTGTTGTTACGGATGAGCTTGACAATGTGTTCATGGTCATGGAGTACATGGAATATGACCTCAAGGGTCTCTTGGAGGGGATGAAACAGCCTTTTAGTATAAGTGAAGTGAAATTCTTGATGCTACAGCTATTGGAAGGTGTCAAATATCTTCATGACAATTGGGTGCTTCATAGAGATTTGAAGACATCAAACCTTCTTGTGATCAAGGACGGTGAGCTGAAAATATGTGACTTTGGGTTGTCTCGCCAGTATGGGAGCCCTCTGAAACCGTATACACCTGTTGTGGTCACCCTTTGGTACAGGTGAGCAGCGAATATTTACTTTTTATTTGAGATGAACAGTCAGGAGTTCTATGTATTTGAATTGTTTTGCATGTCTGGAGCTTACATGGTTAAGTTAGGGATTTGGTTTTTGTCCTGTTCATTATTGTTGTTTTTTAAGCAAGCTTTTCTATTCTTTTGTAGTCTCTTTGTAGTGATGTTCTTTAGTCTTCTAGCAGAAACAGGTTCACGCAAGCTTTGCAAACAGCAAATAATTTTGTAGTATTTCCCTTGCAGAGCTCCTGAACTTCTGTTAGGGACAGAACAATACTCAACAGCAATTGATATGTGGTCAGTGGGATGTATAATGGCTGAATTGGTGGCAAAGGAACCACTTTTCAAAGGGAAAAATGAACTTGATCAGCTTGGGAAGGTATTCTTGCTTCTTATTTGTTGGATCTTTTAGTCATGCTTTTCTTTTAGCCCTCTCCTGGTTTTATGTTATATGTTTTACTTACTGGTTTGTACCAGTAATGCAATTTTGTTTTGATGCTACAGATTTTTCAAATCCTAGGCGCACCCAATGAGAAGATTTGGCCTGGACTGCCAAAATTGCCAGGAGTTAGACCAAACATTAAGCAACAGTAAGTGTTGCTTTCCTCTCTCTTTGATCCCCATGTAGTGTTTTCTGATTGCTTGGGGTGAACCTGCTTGTGCTTTGCAGGTTTTGTCTCAAATACTTCCTGGTTAGCTTCCTACTTTCATTCTTGTAGTAATAAGTTGGCGAATTTGTCTCAGGTGTAACCTATTGCGGAAAAAGTTTCCTACCCAGACCTTCACAGGATCTCCAGTTCTTTCTGATTTGGGGTTTGACTTGTTGAGCAAACTTTTAACTTATGATCCTGAGAAGGTAAATTGTATTTGCAAAGTGTTGAATTAGAATGTGGTACAGACTGGGGTATTTCATGCTCATGAAATTTATGACGAGCATTCTCTTGTTTTTGCAGCGGATAACAGCGGAAGCTGCTCTCAAGCATGATTGGTTTCGTGAGGTTCCTCTTCCTAGATCTGATTTCAAGCATAACTTTCCTGTCTGGCATGGCCAAGATAGCTAGTGGTGAAGCCTGACAGGCTAATCATACTTATAGGGCAAGTTGTCAGCTTTATGCAATAGTTTCTTTTTCCAACTTTTACCACCTAATTTTTAGTCATCAGCAAGGATAACAGAGAGCAGGATCCTTTGGAAGAGCAGCAAGAAAGAAGTTGGAAGGAGAGTTGGATGGTTTACTTGGTCAAGGGTAGTGGAGGATGCATATTTGGGAAGGTGCGGAATAACAACTAACCTTTTTGTTTGTCTCTACGTGCTTCCTCCTCCCTCAGCTGTGTTTCTGTTGAAACTTCTTTACATATGTCAGGAATACCTCATTGTAAATTATGAAACTCTGGCTGTAAATATAGATTTAGTATTTTTTTAATACTACTACTGCTTTTTCTTTTTCCTTTTCTCTTAGTTTTGCTCTCTTAATCTTCTTGTCTGTCGACTTGCAATGGTCAGAATCCAGTATTCATTACAACAATTAAAACTTCAAAATAATTGTTCAGAATAATCATGGTTGTGTTCAGCTTCAATCTTCATGACCTCATCCTGCCAAAATCAAAATTTAAGTGAATAGAACTATCCTTTTCAAAATTGTTGTCTACTTGTGTGATTGATAAGAGGATTTTTCTGCAATCTGTGGAGGTATCAGGTGTTGCTTTGTAAGCTGTGACCTCCTAGATGTCGAAGAAGACTGGAAGTCTGCCGAAACCTGGTCAACACTCGACTGAAGCAGCTATGACTTAGTTGAAATCTCTAACTTTCCATTGCATTTTTCAACCCCTGCACATTTCACTTATTGTGGAAGATGGGGAGGTAAAATTTTCGTATGCCTCTCAAAAGTGTGCTTTTTTATAGGTGGTCTGGATGCAGTACCTTTGTCTCCCCTGGTGATTATCAGCATCTTTTACATTGTAGATTGCTTCACTATTAACAGAAAAAGAAACAGAAAGGATGATGTTTTGCTTCATGCATTCCGTGATATGTTTTGTCTTGATAGTGAAAACCACAATTTACATTTTTGTTGTTCTTCCCCATTTTTTTTTTACCTTCATTGACTCCTATTGTTTTTATTATCACTGTTGTTATCAATTTTTGTCCAGTTTGCGTGTGTGCAAACCTATGGAGTAGGGAATTCCACCTGCGGTAACAAAGGTACCTTCCACTTTTCTAAGCCAAGGTACCTCCCTGCAATTATGTTCTTTGGGGGCTGCTATGTTCTGAACTTGCTGTTGCACTAGCGCATATGAGATTTCTACTTTGACTGCGGTCTATACATCTCGCTTCTTGTTGAAGAGCTTTTTGAATAAATTCATGTTAGGGGAAACCGTCATAACATAAGAAGTACGCTAGAATGATGGTAAAACTGTATTTAGCTACTCGAAAGTACACTTTTTGAAGGGAGACGTCTTATGAGTTGTCACGGTATCCTCATTCTATTTTATATTGATGATAGTCACTTATCCAAGCCTTTCCCAGCTCACAGAATGCAGATGGGCGGTTCTGCTGATATACTCTCTCTCTTCTTCTATGGTGACACGGTAAGCGTTAAGGTTCCCATTCCCAACCAATGCTGCATAAGATGTGTGATGGTGTTGATATGATGATATAGGTCGAAGGTTTCTAGGAATGGCATTGACGAGCCTCATGTTATTAATGTGAGCAAATGCTTCTGTTAAAACTTTGTTCGCAGGGAATTTTCATGTAGATAACAAGGAACTAATGTGCTATGACAGCAAGGATACAGATACGTTTTGTATACGTACTTATGTCAGTTTTTTGGTTCATTCATTCTCAGCGGAATAAAATATTTCGCAGTTCATTTACGATTTTTCCTTGTGTTTTATTTGGTGTTCAGTAGCATCTCTAATCTTCCCGAGAAAACCAAGAAACAAACCAGGAGAAAAAAGATGTACAGATTCAAGTATTATATATCTGTCGTGAATTAAAATACCACCAGTGTTTTATTCTCAGAGTTTAAGCACACTGTGTAGACCGGTTTCCAAACAAACCTTGGTCTCTACAAATACATGGCTACTGGCATAGAGTTACATGATGCGATGTTGTAAAGAGGCATCTTCTTTATTTGGTCTTTCCAGATTATGCTATAGCTCTACCCTTAACATTATTGGATACACTCTGAGATGAGGAGTAAATTCTGCAGGCAAACTCCTGTGGAATGATTAGTAGATGATAAGTATCCAAAGCGAGAGCCAAAGAAGGATGGATAACTAGACTAGTTACACTGCTGCTGCTGCAGCATTGCATAGCACAGCCCCCTCAACTGCTAATCATAATCTAGATGAGCCTGTAGAGAGAGCATGAGTGACCAGCACCCTTCTCAAAATTTTTCCTGTAGGAGATTTTAGAACAGAGTTGATAAAAGACACACGTCGTATTTTCTTCTTGGTGCGACCTGCAAGCAGAAATGCAACAAGTCATTCTGTCTCAAGTAACAACACACCAACAAATACACCAGTTGTGCCTTCCTAATAGTTGTCAAAGCAGGTTATGAGGCCAGATGTGAGCAAGTAAGACTGACTTGTTGCAAGCAGAAATGCAACAAGTCAGTCTGTCTCAAGTAAGAACACACCAACAAATACACCAGTTGTGCCTTCCTAATAGTTGTCAGCAGGTATGAGGCCAGATATGAGCAAATAATATGAACGAAAAATTGGTATCCAGAAGCTTTACCTTTTTTGCAATGAACTCAATAACCTGTGCCTCTGTGATGCTGGTTCCAGTCTTTCTTACCACAAAAGCCATGGGAATCTGACCTGCTTCATCATCAGGGTACCTGCATCCAATAGCATATCGGATGAAAATAAAGAGGTAGAACTGGTCCCTAGTCCTAAAAAAAATACAAAAATACACTCTTTGGGCAACCGTTTCTCTTCATAGACAAGGCCTTAAAACGTTTCTCTAACAAACAGACAATGCAAAAGGAGCGAACTACAGTATTTGATACTTACGGAATTACAGCGGCGTCAACAATTTCAGGATGGGATAGGAGTAAATGTTCCAATTCAGCTGGGGGAACCTGCAATTTGTCAAGCCACGATGGGATCAAATCATCCAAATGGAGACAGATTAAACCTATAACGATCGTTTGCTAGGAGGTGCGGGACCAATCCACTCACCTGATATGCTTTTAACTTTATCAGTTCCTTTAGTCGATCAACAACAGACAGGAATCCATCGGAGTCAAAATAACAAAGATCACCAGTCTTCAACCAGCCTTCTGAATCTAATATTTCAACCGTTGCCTTGTCATCTCCAATATAACCTGCAGAGACGCCATGATTCTTTTCATCAAGCAAGAAGCGCGCGTAATAATGGTTTTAGGAAGTTTGACTCTTGGTAGCTGGAATATGATTTTTCAGGGACATGTCACATGGCATTATTGAAATGGATTGATTACCTTTCATGATTGTTGGCCCTCGCAACCAGAGCTCCCCTTTCTGGCCTGGTGGTAAGGCCTCTCCAGTTACAGGATCAACTATCTTGGCTTCCATATTTACAGACAGCCGACCCACAGAATAATGCCGACTGTACTCCTCGCTCCCCGCCGTGCTTGCCCCCCCTGCTCCACTCTCAGTCAAACCATATCCCTGAGACAAACTAGAAACAGTCAGCATTCAACAATAACCAGCGATTGACAAGGTTGTCCCGATGTACAAAAAAAAAAACTATGGACACCAAGCTATCTAGATCCCGAGTTAAACACAACAGAGTATCAGGCCCGGGGTTGAACTAATTTCTTTGAGAAAATAGGTTCTGTCCAGAATCATCTCGTACACATTCACGTTTCTTATACCTCCTTTTTAGTTATCTTTATAGAATTATTCTTAGCTCTGCGATGAGAAAATCTTAAAGTTTTTTAAAAGAATAGAAAGCGAATCATTTTAATGTTGTAGTAAGATCAATGTATATGTGCAGATATCCATGCACAAAGGTATATATGATATATCTGCACAAAGGTATATATACGTTACAAAAGACAATAAATAATTGGTGAGAGTAAAGTGTCTAAAATTAATGAAGACAGTCTAATGCGACAAAAATAACACGTGAGATAAAAGTGTCGTTTGTTTAACTTTCTTCAAACCACACCCGCTAAGAGACAGGATCCACCTGAGCAATTTCCACGTCGGGAACGAAGCGCAGGGCGACGTCCTTTCCAAGTGGCGCACCGCTGCATGCGAGCAGCTGAAGATAGCTGAAGTTGTATTTCTTCACAAGTTCTGACTTGGTTAGCGCTACGACAAGCGGCGGCGAAGCCGGCATGTGGGTGACTTTGTACTTCTCTACGGCCTTCAACATGACCTCGAAATCGAATCTACCCATTAGAACCAGCATCTCTCCCATCGCCACCGCTCTCACCAGCATGAAAAAACCGAACACGTGGAACAAAGTCATTGTAAACAGTGAGACCGGCGGTGGCTCTTTGGTATTCTGAGCCTCATTCTTGTCCGACTCGAGCCGGTTGGCCCGGCTCCCGAACAACCCCGCCACAAGTGCAATCATGTTCCAATGAGTCCGCAACATATTATTCAAATATTAAAATCTCTCTTTCTATCGGCTTAAGTTATTTGTGATGAATGATAGATTCACATGGTATCAGAGTCAAAGTCCTGAGTTCGAGACCTGACTCCGCACTCTACCCAAATTTCAATTAAATATTATACGTGTTGGACCTCCCAATTAAAGGAGAGTTCAGCCCACACGTGAGAGTGAGTGTTAGATAATATAATTCAAATAATAAAATTTTTCTCTTTCTATCAGCTTAACCTTTTAGAGTAAGTGGTAGATTCACATGACCCTTGACTAGTCCAGTTGTTCCCAAGGAGTACATGATAGCCGGACTGGCTCAACTAGGTCAGCGTCAGGACGGTTTCGTCGATCATTGAAAGGAACTAGAGCGAGTTGAGGAGTATGGTACCTAGAGAAAGACTGGGGAACTTGTGGGAGGTAGAAGAAGTGGCGAAGGCGATGACAGGGTCACTGAGTCATACCATGTGAGAGATTTCCGAGTCCGAACCAAGCGGGTTCGCAGGGCCTGGTAGAAACTTATTGGTGACAAGATGTTTGTATTTGTTTTCTACTCGTCATCTGTGTGAGTATGACTGCGTTGCAAACAGTCGTTTACGAAGCTAGTCAACGATGGTAGACAGTTCAGACAGGATTGTCGTCTCTTAGCAGTTAGCTCTATAAAATATATTCAATAGACGACAAGTTTTAAAGTAAAAAGTTTGATATAATATAAGGGATGTTTTTTTTAAAGTTGTAAGGTTTTTTAAAATTTTGATAGAATTATGAATATTTATGTAGATTAGAATTTTTATAAGTTTTTGTGTGTAAAGTTTAGTGAAGATTTTTAAAGACATTTAATTTTTATTAGAGTTTATAAAAAATTTTAGAGAGATATAATTTGATGTGGGCATTTTTGGACCGACAGCCAAACCGTGTTGGCCCAAAACCGATCGACCCATTCAGTTTCGGGTCGGTTTGGGTCGGCCCAAATTTATTCAGCCCTAGCCTTAAGTAAATTTATCAACTTAGGGCACATGATTCTATTTGTTATATAAAAAAAAAGAAAATAGAGAGAATGCCTTGTCGTTGTTTTAGTAGTAAAATACTATGAATGGAGCCAATCTTTGCTTGTCAGCTAAACTGGTAAGTAAACATATTAATATCATTAATTGAGGTTTTAATACTCTGATTTTATTTCGTACTTGAATTATGCCACAACTTTACGGATTACAATTTATCTATACTTCATAAATGGAAAATTGCTTATTATTATATATATATATATATATAACCCGTACAAGAAATGACATATGAAACAAATAATCTCAAATTTATTAGATGATATCACAGAAGTAGATACTTCGGTAGCTATCTGGTTAAATAATAAATGAGATCAGTAGCCCGCCATCGCTGATCTACAACCAAGCTTGTTTAGATGTCTAGCAAGAGTGCCAAAAATAGATGAAACATCACACTCGTTACGTCTGTCTGCATCTCTTGGTACAGCCCCTCCCCCTGCTGATCATAACCTAGACGAGCCAGCAGACAGAGCAGCAGTGACCAGCTCCCTCCTCAAAATTTTCCCTGCAGGAGATTTTGGAATAGCATTGATGAAAGACACACGTCGTACCTTCTTGTATGGTGCAACCTGCAAGCAGAAAAACAGAGTCTAAAGTAACTTGACCAACGAATATGCAAGTTGTGCCTTGCAAAGAGTGGGAAAAAAGAGGCAGATAGCATTACACAAGGACTTGTTGCATACAAAAAAAAAGCTAGCTTGCGCCCCAACACTTTAATATGCATCAGGAAAGTATAATGGTATTTGGGAAGAAAGAGGAGGACCACCTGTTTTTTTTTCTCTCCTTTTCTTTTTCTTTCCTTTCACAAGGAGAAGGAAGAGAAATTGGGTGGCTTTCTTACTCAAACAAATTTTTGTTATATGAACCCAAAATATCCACAGAAATCAAACACCTCTGCTATATAAAGATACCCAACTGAACGGCAGTTTATGAATTTTGAACACAAAAAAACACTTAATTCTCTTTTTTCATGCAACATGAGGTCAGGGGATGTGCAAATATAATGCAGCCTAGAATAATTGCAAGAGACTTTATTAAAAAATGTGGAATCATAATTCCAAGACTAAGAAATATTAATTATCTCTATCCGAGAAAAGACCATTGGATTATTTCCATAAGTATCCAGAAGCTTACCTGTTTTGCAATGAACTCTATAACTTGAGCCTCCGTGAGATTGCTGCCAGGCTTTCTAACTACAAAAGCCATGGGAATCTGCCCCGCTTCTTCATCAGGATACCTGTTTCCAAGATGACATATGATGAGAACAGAGTTTTAGAATTGGTCGTAATGTTCCTAAATGAATGACTCTTTGCGCTTCAGTTTCTTGTCAATAGAGAAGGCCTTAAACTGACACTATTAAACGGGAGCAAGATAACACCATCTAAAACATGTGTACAGTTGTAAGCTAACAATTTGCAGTCACTAGAATGCCACAGATAGGAAAAATTAAGAAAATCTATCTTTCCTGCAGGGGAAGAAGCTGACAATATTGGATACTTACGGAATCACAGCAGCATCTGAAATTTCAGGGTTTGATAGGAGTAAATGTTCCAACTCGGCTGGAGGAACCTGAAATTTGTCAAGATACAATGGGACGCAACATTTAGATATAATGAGATGACACCTATCACAATTGTTTGCTACAAGGCTCCAGAGTGATTCGATCACCTGATAGGCTTTGTATTTTATCAGTTCCTTTAATCTGTCAACAATGAAGAGGAATCCGTCAGAGTCAAAATAACAAAGATCGCCAGTCTTCAACCACCCCTCTGAATCCAAAGTTTCCGCAGTTGCCTTGTCATCTCCAACATAACCTGCAGAGACACCACGATATTATCCATCAAACAAGAAGCAGTATAAAGGCTTACGAAGCATGAAAGCTAGCTTAGCCAGGTCTAAATTTCTTGGTAGCTGTAATATGTTTTATCTGAAACACCACATCATTTAATCCAGTAGAAAGCATACACAGTGATAACTGGAAAGAAATATCGAGATAATTTTTAGACAAAAATGAGGATAGTTCCCTTGACCCAATTTGCATATGTTGAGGATACTATTGATAATTCATTAAGTCATAGGGGTATTATTGTCAGACAGAGGATACAAACTATCTAACATTGGTAGTTTGATGGTGCAATGTGTCAAAATGGATAGTTTATGATGCAATGTGTCAAAATGGATAGTTTATCATGCAATGTGTCTAATATTGATAGTTTGAGGGAACAATATGTAAAACATCATATAATTGATGGATGAAAAGTTTATTTATCCCTTGAAGTATAAAGAATAACTTGTTAAGTTTAATTCTTAGTTACCTAACCCAACTGTTATTCCAGAAGTTCAGTTGTTACTTGTACCATCTACGACCCTCTCCCTCTGCCTGTCCACATTCCATGAATTGGAAGCTTGATAACATATATGAAATATGTTTATCCACTTCCCATCATTGTTGCATTGCCGTCAGGTGGTATTATCCCCAAAGCAATCCAATGTTATCCAACGGTATCACTTCACTACTAACGATTGCTTATGTAACCAAAGCCGTTGCCTTGATAACATGTATGAAAATAACAAAACAACAAACAGCCATTTTCTCTACACCACAATTTGTACAGCATCCCTCCTGACAATCCTACTTCCAGCCAGCACACGTTTGGGATACTTATCCAAATGGGTAAGGATGTTAGCAGAGTATTGTTACACGATCGAGAAATAAAGTAGCAGTGTTCATCACCTTTCATGATTGTTGGCCCTCGCAACCACAGTTCCCCTCTTTGGCCAGGTGGTAAGGCCTCTCCAGTCACGGGATCAACTATCTTGGCTTCCATATTTTCAGCCAGACGACCCACAGAACCATGCCGACGGCACTCCTCAGGCTCTATCATTCTTGCCGCCCCTCCTCCAGTCTCAGTCAAACCATATCCCTAATACGGAGAAGTAGAAAACTCAACATTCGACAATTGACAAAGTTTGATAATATCAAATCATTGCCAACGCCGTCATTACCAAAAAACGTAAAGTTCATCCTGCCAATTTCAACCAATCAGTGGGTGGTAAGGTGGAGTCCTAAAAGGCATTCTACTACTTTTTAATTTAATGCATTATATCTTATCTTTTACAAGGAACAGCATACCTGCACAATGTCCACGTTAGGGAGCTTCGCCGCGAAGCGCTCTGCGACCTCCTTCCCGAGCGGCGCGCCGCCGCAGCCGAGCAGCTGGAGCGAGCTGAGATCGTATTTCATGACAAGGTCCGACTTGGCCAACAACACCACGAGCGGCGGCGAGACCGGCATGTAGGTGACCCTATACTTCTCCACGGCCTTCAACATGCCCTGAAAATCGAACCTTTCCATCAGAACCAGCGTCTCCCCCATCGCCACGGCCCTCACCAGCATGAAAAAGCCAAACACGTGGAACAGAGGCAGCGTAAACAACGAGACCGGGTGTGGCTTTGGCTGGGTTTCATTCTTATCCCACTCGGGCCGGAGTTGGAAGAACCCCGCGATTAGCGCGATTAGGTTCTGGTGGGTCAGCAACACGCCCTTGACTCGCCCGGTCGTTCCGGAAGAGTACAAAATGGCCGCAGAGTCGGACTGGTTCACTTGATCTCGGTGGAATCGGTCGGTTTTTGTATAATTTCCTTCGAGCATTGAGAGGAACTCGGGAGAATCAAGGAGAACGGTGCCGAGAGGGACAGCAGGGAGCTTGTGGGAGGTAGAGGAGGTGGCAAAAGCGATGACCGGCTTACAGAGCCGGACCTGATGGGCCACTTCAGAGTCGGAACCTATCGGGTTAGCGGGTGAAATAGTAACGCCTAAGGCCAAAAGAGCGAAGTAGAGAACGGGAATGTGTAGAGAGGGAGGCGACAGAATGAACGCCACGTGGCCTTTGGATAGAGAGGTCGAGCGTCTGAGAGAGGAAGCGAGGGAGTGGATTTGGGAGAGGAAGTCGGAGTAAGACAGGTGGCGGCCGGTAGAGGAATTCACGAGAAAGGTGGTGGAGGAGTTGGCTGCAGAGGATTGGAGGAGGAGGGAGAGGGTGTAGTCGGTGACGGAGAGGGGTTCGGAGGGTGGGGGGAGTGGGACTTTGGGGCGGAGGCTGTGGAAGGTTTTGGTTTGGGGGCAGAACCCGCTGCTGGGGTCGATTTGACGGGTGAGATTCGTCTCGCCGTGAGCCATGGACATGCGGTGGTGATGGTTTTGGAAGGAGATTTTGATTTTCTGGGCGTGGAGGGAGAGGCAATTATTAAGATGACTGCATGTATTACTGACAATCGTGCGTAAAAACCTCAGCCACCCGCCACAAGTCCGCGAGCACTCAGCAGTCTTTATGCACGATTGTCAGCACAGTATTGCCACGTGGAATCAGCAGGTACGAGAGAGACTTATAGATGTTCGGCAAAATTCACGTTTTTAAGTAGTTTCGCATGTTGTCAAGTGTTACTTAACATTATAGATAACATTCCCCAATTGCATAATTTCATGTCTTCTGTACAGGAAAGAAAAATTCTATAGAAATTCTCTTGTTGTTTGAATTACTTGATTCAATTCAGTAAAATTTTTTGATTCCACTTCTTATTCCAAAATTACGGTTTCAATTTTGGCATATACCAGAATCGGAAGTTATTTTTGACAATTTACTGAATCAGAAATTCGGGCAGAATTACTAGAATTTTAGATTTTGATTATTCAAAAAAAATAAAAATAGTGCTCAAAATAAAATATAACATATAGAATTTGATTAAATGTTTATTTTAGAATCTAGATTTTGGATGAATATATTTATTGTTAATTTATGATGAATAATTAAACAATACTGAAATTTCATGTTATGATTTTTTTTAAAAAAAATAGGAATCTAAATAAAGTATAACATATGAAATTTGCTTGAATATTTATTTTAAAATCTAGATTTTGGATGAATATTTACATTTATTATGAATAACAAAAAATATTCTAAAAATTCGATCCAAATAATAATTTTGGCTAATTAAAGTCTTAAAAAAATATGTTCAAAAAAGTCCATTTGTCGAACTGAAATTTCTGGTTCCGATTCTACAAATTTCAATTCCATTCTGGTAAAATACCGGAATAGAACCGAAAAAAAAAAAATTTTGGTAAGTTTCGAAACAGAACCGGAATTGATCATTCCAGTTCCATCCGTTTTGGTTTCACCCTTATCCGTATTGTCCGTAATTATATATGTTGTGTAATCCATATACTATGTCTATTAATTTTCAAATTGAATTATCCAATTCCGACAATAAATTAGAAAATATCATAAAAGACGCAACATATGGATCTCATAATATAATCCATATTACCAATAGTTAATACGGGCAAACCACATGTTGTATTTTCTGAATTAGATGTAGTAATTCAGAAAGCAAATTAGATAAAAACCAGATCCAAAAAAAATCTTGTGGAGATTGTCTATCAATGCAATTAATTTCATTAATTTACCAACTTTCTGTTTAAAGAACACTTCCTTTATTTCCAAGTGGCCAAAGTCATGGACGTGATTAAGGGCCTAAGGGGGAGAGCTCGCCCAGTCCTCCCCCAAAATCTGAGAAAAAGAAAAACTCATATTTTACAGAATGTTTATATTTGATACATTTTAGCTCTCCAAAAATAAGATTCAGACGCAATTGGTCCCAGAGAAACTATTTTATAGCTTGATCCCTGGCCAAACGTTCTCTTTGGGCAATTGGGTTTTAACTAGAAAAACTCAAAGAGGATGTGCTGACTTTATGAAATGAATGAACTGTAAGGAAGAATTGGCGGCCGCTCATTCACTTAGTTTGCCCGTCTAGACATAGAGATAATGTAGGGGCGGCGGCCGTAGAGGAGGACAGTGGAGAGTTTCTAGATGGCCGAGGGTGAAGAAAATAGGGAGTGGAAGATTCCAGTACCTAACGTTTGAGTTTTTCGAGTTTGGTTTTTTGATGTTTGACCGGTGGAGCACTACGTGAATTGTCTCCTTATTTGCTTGGCGAGTTCATGCACGAGATTAGTACATAATCAGGGCGCGTAATACATTTTTAGCATTAGAAATGATTTTTTTTTTTGTAATTTTTCTTTTAAAGTTCGACACCCTTAAATATGAATCCTGGTGACGTAACTTTATAATCATGCCTTACGTAATAGCATGAAGCTCCATAGCCTCCATTGAAGAAGTTAAGCACACCGAAAGAAAGCCCTACACAGCCGGACATCCAAGGGCTGAGAATCCCGGGCAGCATCCTGTTCGGGCTGCCCGGGCAGGTGTGGGTCCCGCACGGGACCCACACCCTTCCCATTCTCAGCCCTTGGATGTCCGTCTGGATGACATCCAACCGTCCAGCCGGACATCCGGAGGGGATTGCTCTCGAATAGAGGGGCCAACCTCTAGAGCAACGGATATAGTCTTCTCGCACCAAAACAGCAAACTCACAAAATGACAGATATAGGGAAAGGAAGATGAGAGGAAAAGGGAAAAGGAAGAGGAGAGGGGGAAGGAGTCGAACCTCCCTCCCTTCTTCCTCTCCGGAAATGCTGTAAATGTGCAGGGACGGGGACGCAGGTCTGCCGTGTACCCTCCCTCCAATCGTTTCGTATCCGATGCAGAGAAATTAACAAAAAGGTGGTCAGACTCGGAATTCAGGCTCCCTTTAACTGATTGCCCATTGGAACTTCTTATTGCACAACAACGCTCCTCAGCCCGAACTGATCCATCAAGACCATCGTAGGAATATTTTCGCAACTCCAGAAAATTTTATGTTGCGATAAGAGCATATCTTAAAACATGAATTGCCAATTCTATAGTCGTTACAAGTTACAACACTTTAATCAGTTGCCTAATCTAAATATGGAAACACCAGTCCCATTTACAAGGCGCCGGTTATAGTGTAAGTGAACTTATTGTGTGAGTGGACGAGTGAGATTAGAAGTTGAAAAATCTAATGGTTGAAAAAATGTCACGTCATTTAATGAAACCGAGTCGGTTTTGCGGGTCGGGTTCGTGGGTCGGGTCATTAAATGACGTGTCATTTTTTCAATTCAAGCTGTCCCAGGGCCTTGGGTCAGTTCCTAAAGAGTTCAAATGAGGCATAGAATATGACTTAGATTCACTTATAAAAAAAGAATATGACTTAGATTCAAAGTTTACCAGCCAAAATAATTTTAAAAGCACGATTTGAAAATAAGTTTTAATGTGAGGGCAATTGAAGGGTCTCAGGAAGGTCCCAACAATGGCCACATCAGTTTCGCGGAAAGATATTCAAGAAAATGTCAAAGCAGTTGAAACCCATCGACTGCCATCTGTACCAAGAGGGCTGATTTGGCTCAACTTTCCTATTAATAAACAAGAATAAGAAAAACTGCAGAACTTAGAGAATGAATAGTATAAAAGCAGCACTAAACTCAATCCATTAATTTCAACTTTTTTGGCGTTACCATAATGAACCCAAACAAGCTCTTAAGTTCTCAAAATGATCATGACTTCAATGGCAGCAGCTCAAGCAGACCCCGGGTCTTATTTTTTTCAAAATAGCCGTAAGCTGATTTGATCCACATTTCATAGTTTTAACTCATACCAACAACTTATGTAAGATGGGGACAGCATCTTTCCTTGAACTGAGCAAGACAGCATTAAATAGGAGAAACAGACATGGTACATTTATAGTAGCCAATATGAAATCATAATCTTAAACAGAATATAAGATAAATAGCCTTTAGCGATGGAAGTCAAGCATTTAGTCGCAACTCAATTTACTCACCCCTGGCCCTTTACCCATCGTGAGAGTTGATAGAGCTGTACAGTCTCGTTGGAAGCATGGCATGCTAGAAGTAGATAGTTGCGAGGCTGTACCATCCATGCAAATCTCATGAACAATGCCGAGTAGATACACATTACTACAAGCACCAATATTATTCATGGGATGAGAATCTTGACCATCCAAAAAATAGTACGAAATTTCCAAGAACTCTTCCCAGACCACTCATGTTCAATCTCCTGTCATGTTGCCCGAAATCATTTCCGGGGGCTTCTTCATATCTGCCAACCCCTGTCAAATACACATGACGGAGAAGATGGAGAAGATCGATGACTGGGAGAGAGATCGAAAGAGAGAGAAATAGAATGAGACTCGAGGAATCGTTTGGTGAGTGAAGTAGAAGTGGATGAATTTCACGAGTTCCCAAGTTGAGCCCGACTAAACTGAAGCCCATTTTGAGATTCAAGCCCAGCTCATTTAGGGAATGAGCATTCGCTGCTCAGGTGGAAAATTGAAAAACGCATAAAATATTGGGCATCAACAGAAATACTTCAAATATGGGGCGCTAAGTATTATTTTCCATAGTTTACAGGAGACGGACAGAGGCACAGTCGCACAGAGCTAGAAAGGGTTTAAGGGGAAAGGTCATGGTATTACAGAGATGCAATTCGCTTGAAAAAGATAACACCAACGGGACTAACTACGTTAGAGGCAGGAGAGAGAGTTTCGGTACGCTCTGCCGCTGCCTACTACCGCCGCATCTTCTCTCCGTCTTTGGCCTCAATCAAACTCTTATTCTCTGTTTCTCTGCTCCTCTGGTCTTACTGATTATAGGGCCACAACTTTGATCCTGTTCCCCTGGTGTTTGTACTTGAATTTTTAAGAACTCTCTAAGTTGTTCCTTGGTGGGTTTTTGTGAGAGAACGTGGAAAGATGCCTCGTACAACCACACTAGAGTGTCCTGGTTGTCCTTCTCTTCGAGCTCTAACCTTCGACGTGCTTGGTCTTATCAAAGGTAAATCATATTAGTATTACCCTTAACTTAACTAAATTATGTTGAGATTTTTCTTTTATTTCTGTTCTCATGCTTGTATGTTATATATATCTGGCTATGGGATAATAGTTGTCGAAGCTCGTGGAAACGAAGGAGGGGCTCCTAAAGTGGTCGAGAGGTGGGGGGAGCCAGACTCTTCGAAATGCGTGCTCGCGGCTTCTATCAATGATCGTAAAGCGGACCCGGTACGTGTGTGTCTTACAAATTTTCGAGTTAATTGCATATTGGTTTTTAACCACTTGTTTTTGGCAGTTATGCTTCGGTTTTAGTTGTTTTTTGTAACGTTTTAGTTCAAAAAATTGTTACTTTGTTATGGTTAATAGAAGTTTGGGGAGTTTGAAAATGATAATCTGCTTTTGTGTTCGATGAGTTAACTAGAAGTGCGATAGAAACTTTGTTTTAGATATGAATGTTGAGTGTTTGAGCGTCTCTGTAATTCTTTCATTTTGCTTTTCTTGCCCCTTGCAGTTATTTGCAGTTGCAAGAAAAACTGGTACGGTGAGTTCTTCTGGGACTATGATGTGGATCCACCTTTTGGTTTTCAATTATCAGGCTTTATTGAACCGTATTTTGAGTATTTGCGTCCTTGATGTATACTATAGATTGAGGTCCTCAGCCTGGTTAATGGCGATCTTCGTTTTACGGTTTCTAATGTGAGTGATGATGGTCTTCCACCTGAAGATGATGCTGTGGTTGGGTTGCATTTATTTGCTAGGCAGAAATTGGAGCAAACGTCCAGGTAATGAAAAATTGAAGGCTTTGTGGAATTTGGTTCTTGTTCTTCCATAGCAGCTTATATATATGGTTTCCTGTGGTTGCTTTTTTGCTACGTGCATTACAACTTCTGATTTTGTTGAATTCATTATCAATTGTTAGGTCTTGTACTTTACTCACTTGTACAACAAAAGGGAAAGCAAGCATGAGGTCCATTGAAGCTACTGATTCACCTGCATGCTCTGCCTCTATTGGTTCTTCAAGAACATGGAGTGTATGTGCTTCTGGCAATATCTTCTGTTCTAAAGTAGATGAAAGTGAAAACTATGCTTTATTTGGCGGGTAAGTGCTCTATGGTGCACAACTGTCCATCAGATTTTTGAAGCTTGAGAATTAAGTGTGTCGTCATTCAGTGCTGGAATGTCGTGACGTTTGCTAGCTTAGTGACTGAGAAAGTAGTGATATTCTTGTTTTCCATCTCAGGAAGGGTGTTGAAGTTAACATGTGGGATCTTGAAAACTGTACTAAGATCTGGGCTGCCAAATCCGTGAGCCTTTTCATAATCTACTTAATCTTGAATACAAATAACAAGTTGTTTTTTTTTTGGCCCGGATTTATTTGGATCACTGCTAACCTCTGCAGCCTCCTAAGAACAATCTTAGTATTTTTACCCCAACTTGGTTTACGTCTGCAACATTCTTGAGCAAAGATGATCACCGTAAAATAGTGGCTGGCACCAACAGCCATCAGGTACTCTTTCATGCAAATTCTTTGTTCTTGCTGGAGTTGATAACTAGATATTTGAATTGTTGGGGAATTCAACATTCTTGTGGCATTTCTACTACTCCTTTGTGTCTTTGAGCAAATGGTGCTTGATACTGTTAGGGATGGGGGTTCTTGGTGCAGGGAAAGAGACTAGCCATAGCTCCAAATGCTGGCAACCTATTTAATTAAGAGCTTGTCAGATTTTATAGCACAAGAGAGATTTATGTGTTCTACTTGTTAATGATCATGAGATGTTAAACTAATACTGTGATAATAAAAATCAGCTGAAATATGTTAGATTTTTCTTTCATTTGTTCCATTAGGTTGGTAGCCTTGGTTGGTTCTATGACTATGAGATAAATATTGTTATTGTCAATTACTGACTTTTAGAACTTTGACTTTCTTCACATCGTATTTGTCCTTGTTGTTCTCTGGCTGGAGGTGCAATTTTTTTATTGTCCGTGCCTGAGTGACTCTTATCTTAATTGTAATAATCTTGCCGCTCAAAACTTCTATTCACACGTTCTTCGTTACAGGTTCGCCTCTATGATATTTCTGCGCAGCGAAGACCTGTTATCTCATTTGATTTCCGGGAGACTCCCATCAAAGCAGTAGCCCAAGATCTAAATGGTTATACTGTCTATATAGGGAATGGGTCTGGTGACCTTGCTTCTGTTGACATGCGCACAGGTAACTGCAGTTTCTTCATGTAGTCACATAAAGTTTCCACTTCTGTAGAGATAGATTTAACATTCTGTCCCAGTGTGACCTGTGAGTTTAGGTGTTCTCTTCAATTACCTAATTGGTTTTTTTACTACCAAAAAAAGAAGCTGAGTTGTCTTTACCATCTGGCATGTGTGTTGGTGTTTATCTTTACCAAATACTTGCCGTGCCGTGCAGTAGCAAAAGTTGTTACTTGCGAAAGATCATGTTTTAGATTGAGGATTTCTCTGTTGCTGTGTGTGTGGGGGGGGGGGGGGGGCACATGCAAGTGGTTTCATTCATTTGTATTGCCGAATGCTGGCTTAACCTGGTACTCTCAAAAGGGTGATGTATGAAATCCAACACTTGCTTTGTGCATGCTAATATATGTGGAAAATGTTCTTCTTATGTAAGTTTTAAATCCAAGAGGAACCTGATACATATGATCAATATGATAGTATTCTTTTCAACAGTGCTCTTCATCTTACCTTTATCAACCTTTCTGTGCCCCTTAATTAACACTATGATAATTGATAGGCATAGGCAAACACCTAATTGAGTTTTAAATTTCGGTGAAATGAAATAAAGAGTTTGATATTCTCTTATCGAAATTATGACTGCAATTAGGGCAGTTTATGTCTGGTATGACGCTGGTTTTGTCCTTTTTTAGCCCTGTTCTATATGAAATATAACTATGCTTTTTAAAAAAAAAAAAAACTCTGAAGATTTAAATCATCTTACACCAAGGATTGTCTGTTCGCTATTACATAGCTTTAATTACTCCAGAATGAAGCAGATGTTGAAATTTATATGTTGATTTTGCTAGTGTGGTTCTTGCTTTGATTCTTTTGAATGATTTGTGTTGGTTCTTTTTCGATATTTGATAACTACCAAAGTATTTCATTACAGGGAAATTGCTGGGCTGCTTTTTGGGAAAATGTTCTGGAAGCATCAGATCTATAGCCAGGCACCCTGAGCTTCCAGTGATAGCATCATGTGGTGAGTATCTTGGTTTTCTGTTTGCGTTCATCTAAGTAGCATTTCATAGGGACCCCCCCAACCACCACACACACACAGTCCCATTCACGCTTTCATGCAGAGAGAGAGAGAGAGAGAGAGAGAGAGAGCGTTCTCGTCTCCTCTTGCTTTCTTCATTTCTTTGGATGGGCTTGCATCTTCACCCTGTATCAGAAGGTTAAGTAATGGGTTCCTTTTGGAGTAAACCACTAGATGGTTATGAAGTATGCGTAGGGAAGTTGATTCAGGATGTCTTGTGGTCTGAAGAAGAAAAGAAAAGGAGGAAATGTTAATCTTAGTTTACGCTTTAGTCACCTAAGAGTCGTACTAACTGAGAAGCGGTGTGAGCAGTTAACACTTCATCGTTTTTGGCATAGCTAAATATTGATTAAGTCATCCTTTAACCTATTAGTGTAAGTTCATTTTTCAGAACCAACATTTCTTATGGGCCATAACTGAGAATTTGATAATGTCTAGGACTGGACAGCTATGTACGCTTTTGGGATATAAAGACGCGGCAACTTCTTTCCGCGGTATGTTCCTGCACTTAGTATTTGAAGAATCCTCAAAATTTTCTTGCCAAAAGAAATACTGAAAATATTTTTTAGTTTAAACATGTGTGTGTACACACCCACACAGGATTACACTCTTATTAGATTGGTCTATTCTTACACTCCAGTATTTGAAGAATTGTTGAAATTTTATCGGAAAAAGAAATGCTGAAAATATTTGCTAGTTTAAGCATGTGTGTATGCACCCACACACAATTAGACTCTTATTAGGGGGATGTTCTTAATGTGTTTGATGAATCCCAAGCAAGATGGTCAATCAACATGATGGCGTCCAAAACTCATGATCTCCAATTGAGGCCTAGGTGTTTGGAATCATGGACTTCTTGGTCCATCAGCCTAAAAGTCCATATATTCGTCCTGTGATATTCTGCCTTGAGTTATGTAGCTATGAGCTTCATGGTTTAAATCCATTAGTCCTGTAAGTGCAGCCTATGATTCCATCTAATGCGGTTGTCTTTATTGCTGGCTGTAGGTATACCTGAAGCAGCATCTTACAAATGTTTTCTTTGATTCAAATTTTGATGATGAAGGTTAGTTTTCCGTTTGTCTTGTCAGTTATGGTAGAATTGTCGAGACCAAGGCACAATATTTTCTCTTGTATTGTATTATTATTGGTCTGTTAGAGATGAGAAAGCAATTATACGAGAAGGACCTAAATATTAAAACCACGAAACCCCATCCTATCCCTTAGGTTATTGATCATATAACTTAGAGTAATTCCTTGCTACCAAAGTTAAGGTTTTCCCAGGAGGTTCAAGGCTGTCATATTAGTAATAAATGAAGCAACTTGTGATTTGCCTAGGAATGTAGATCCTATAGTTGTTTTTGTTCTTTGCAATGAGACATGTGTAGGTATGTACTTATATAAAAAAATGTGTAGGTATATGTTATTTTCCACCGAGTTCTAGCTGCTAAGTGGCTCTTATTTGACAAGGCATATGTTGGGAATCTGTCGTGTTTTAAATCTGATTGGGACATGTAACACAACTTTCTGAGGTGATTGACCCTCATGTTTGCCACACTTTCTCTGTGTGGCAGTCTTGTCTGATTGTCCACACCTACTAATTAATTGTTTCTCATTCGTACAAGCAGCACTTAAACCTGCTGCAGCAGATACATCTCTAAATTCACAAAGTGCAGATGAGACCAAAATCAGAGATAAGGAAGAAACGCTGCCTGTGAAAAGAAAGAACGCATCAAAAAAAGATGAAAGACGCAAGAAGAAAAAAGAAACAAAAGAAAATGACGGAAGCGAGGACGTATCAATAGAAAACGATCGATGCAACAAGAAGGCATCAAAAGAAAACAAGGGAGATGAGAAGCCGAAACTGAAGAAAAAAAGCAAGAGATCAAAATGTGAGATTCTCGAGGATGCATCATGATTCAGAATATGAATATGCACTTGTGTAAACATATGTAGTGGCAGAGTCTGAGCCTTGACATGCATTGTGAGTAAGAAGGCATGATGAAAGAAACCAAAGTTGAAGGGCAGTTGCTGTGAATCCATTTTTGCCGTAAGGAAGACATTAGGAGAATGGGAAGCTTTCATTCTTTATTTTATTTGAGTTGGAGATGAAATTAAAGCCAAATATTTGATTATGATGTAGCAAACATGTTAATTTGTTGGATTTGGGGACTTGTTCTTTGATTGCAGACTCCATAGGAAAGTCCAAAAAGGAAGTGTTTTTAGTCAGGTGGAGCACTTTTGGCTTTGATCGGTTACCCAAATAAACATGGGTATGACGTTGAAGTAAACTAACCCTGTTCGTTTTTTTTTAAAAAACTAGTAGGTGTCTAGATCAGTTTATGCACACCTCAACTATCTGTATTATATCCATGTTCGTTTTGTTCTATTGTAGCCTGTCTACAACATTATTCAAATTCTTTGTCAAATCTTACCATCGTTCCAAATAGACAGTTCATCAATCATTTACTAGGTTTTGGACCGGGTGGGGACACAATACCCGACCATTTTGGCAACACAATTACTTGCTTACTAAATACAACACTACCCATTGTTAGGGCACATGACGTTTCTATCTTGAACCGTAAGGATAAACAGAAATTGTGGAGATGGCAATTATTACAACTTTCGATCATAGAAACTAGAAATAGTTTCTTTGCAAAAGAGAAACTAATGCAATATGTATTTGAATAAAAGGATTACAGCTCACCAATTGCACATTTGGAGGTTTAGCTCGTTACAACACTTCCAACAGTTGGCCAATCTAATTATGAAAAAACCAGTACCATTTTCGATGGTAGACCAAAAAATCCACTTATAGTGATCTGCTCAGCAAGAGCAAAACATATAGCTTCGAATGAGTGGCATGAGATAATGAATTCAGCAGAAAACATGGCATGCCAGAAGTAGATAGTTGCGAGGCTGTACCATCCATGCAAATCTCATGAACAATGCCGAGTAGATACACATTGCTACAAGCACCAATATTATACGTGGGATGAGAATTTTGACCATCCAAAAAATAGTATGAAAAATCCAATAGCTCTTTCCAGACCACTCGTGTTCAACCTCCTGTCATGTTACCCGAAATCATTTCCGGGGGTTTCTTCATGTCCGTCAACCCCAGTCAAAGACACACGACAAACTTTCTACAACTTCTAGAAGCCTAAAAAGATCAATTAACTAAATCAATCACTTGAAATGTTAAAATAAAATCTAAAATTTAAATAAAAAAATATAGAATCACGGTAGCAGAGCATACAGCAGCAACGAATCCCCAGTTGGCAATAGGTCCCCAAAAGTGAGTTGTCTTGGGACCAACTGGACTGTTCCAGAACGCCCGGAAAGAAGAAGCCATGCGTGACTAATCCTTGCTTGAATAGCTCTCAACCAGTCAAAAGAGAGAGAAAGTAAATCATCTAGAGTTAATAGAAGATAACGTGTGATGGTAAGGCTTCGGCTTGGGTCCTAACATGTCCCAAGTTCGAGCCCCAACACCCAGTGGCGGAACCAGAAATGAATATGAAGGGGGGCCAACTCTTAAGGGAAAATGACAGAAATTTTTTTTACTACGTAATACAAAAAATGACTTAGAGTTAAAATATTTAAAATTAAAGACTAAAACATTACAAATATATTATGCCTCTTCATTCATGGGTAATAATGGTGCATTATGTTGGCAGACAAATTTATCTGAAAAGGTGCAACAATTAGTTTGTATTATTAATGTTAACTATGTACAAATCTTAGGATAGAGCTGCTTAGCTTCTGCAACTTGTCTCATCTCTTGTTATTAGAATGAAGATCATTCAAGCTTTGATCTTTACTTTTCGTTTAACAAGTGAACAAAAAGAGAGGACATGTTCAAACATCCGACCTCCAAGATGGTACATAATGCAGATCCAATAAAATATCAAAAGATTGAACATGTCCTTTTAAAAATTTCAATTACCTCAAACATACTTTTCAGTCTACAAATAATATGATAACAAAAAGCAACATCAAGATCTTAGAAGCACCAGAAACCTTAATCTAAAACCAACACGTATTCATATATTGTGCGTATATAAACTTAAATGAGAGAGTTAACATTAAAATGAGATTCTATTTCAAGGGAACCTATCTCGGAAACAAAGGAAAATAATAATGATCTGACTAACTCTAGGAGTTTCTAGTTCATACAACCCCTAATTCACACGAGTTGTCCAGTAAAATTAGGCAAATAATTACCAAGACAACATGATCAACAATATTATTCTCAGCTCCATCAACACAAGCTTTTTAAAGCCTCATTTAATAAAATTGGGAAAATCTGTTTTACATAAAATTGGAAACCCCAAGAAAAATATTAGTTATATATATATAAAAGCAAGGTGTTGCATTGGGCCAACAGGGGCCAGGGCCCCGGTTGGCCCCCCTCCCTCCGTCTGCCAATGCCAACACCCCATTATCGCCCTTGAGTCTTGACTTACTCGCTCCCTGGGTTGTGGGGTCGGTCTAGGAGGCCGGAGTTTGTACTTCAGGGTTGGGCCAAAAAGGTCCGACTCTAGGGGATTTCCTCGTCATCAGGAAAAAAAAATTGAAGATTACAAAAAACTCTAGATTCAATTGGAAAAATGTGAACTGACTAAACCTTACAGTTAGAGACCAGAGGCCCCGCGGAAAAGCTTGCACTAATTTTCAAATATAAATAGATACAAACGAAAAAAAAAATTAAACACCTTTTTCTACCCCTCAACATTTATTCCAACCACCAACATTCACTACAGATATGAAGAAACTAGGATTTAGGGGAACTTAAAGCTGAAGACTATCAATAATGCTCTGTTTTAATTCAGAATTAAGCAACCACAGACAACAAGTAGCTAAATTTTGGTCAACGAGCGCCAGAACTAGTAAATCAGACCTCAAACAAGTACGACGAACAAATTTATAGCTACGATATTGCTTGGTTGGATAAATTAATGATCGAATTCCTCAACTAAAAAGGAAGAAAATCCTAACCCCAATCTCAGAGAATTCACAACTAAGACGATGGTATCTTGTGCTATAAGCAAACTACATACAAGGGATGTTCCTTAAAGAATAAACTAACACCACCATTCACTACAGATGTAACAACATAACATGAAGAAACTAAGATTAGGGGAACTTCAAGCTGAAAACTTTACCAATAATGCTCTGTTTTAATTCAAAATTAAGCAAACACAGATAACAAGTAGCTAAATTTTGGTCAACGAGCACCAGACCGAGTAACATCAGAGAATTCACAACAAAGAAGACGCCGGGGGCGGGGGATGTACTTTAAAGAAGACGGAGAAGATCGATGACTGGGACTTGGGAGAGAGAGCGCCAGAGAGAGAAAATAGAAGCGGATGAATAGTATATGTAGTGTGTTGAAAATGGAATTCAATAAGGTCAGTTTTACAGTATACTTTGGATTTCAGCCAATAGTAGAAGGGCACGTGGTCATATAGGTACTTTTAACACAATAGTGTCGATGTTAGTTAGTTTTTTTATCCTGCACTCGCCTACATATATTTTTCTGCTCCCTGCAGACTTTGATACGCGGAATACCTGCTCGTGTCAACTACTTCCCTAACTCATCTGCACCAATCAAAATCAAGTTTGAGCTTAAATTTCAATTTTAGATAATTTACCATAAAAATTATATTTTATGTGCAGTGTTATCTATACGCGTGGCACTTTGATGTAAATTTATCACTTGTGGGGCTCCCTTTTAATCAATATTCTAATATTTAATTAAAGGGAATTATATAAATAATACACTGGTTTTTAAGGCAATTTTAAAAAATTCACTGAGTTTTAAAAAATTTCAAACAACTCACTAAGCTTGTTATTATCGTATCAAAACTCACTGGACCCAACGTCGTTATACATATTTAACGGAAAATTCATCTTGGTCAATCTTAATGTGACACGTGTCATTAAATAAAGAAAAAAAATATATTTTTTTTAAAATTAAAATAAATCAAAAATTAATTTAAAAAAACGTAATTAAAAAAATAAAAGAGGAAAGGATCGGGTTCACGGTGAAGGGGGGTGCGATCCTCCTCCCTCCACCCTGGGCCCCGTTCTGGGCTGCGAGAGGTGGAGGGGGGAGTTCTCCTCCCCCGGCGGCCAGAGGAGTCCCCTCCACAGTGAGGATCGGGGGTACCCCGACTTTAAAAAAAAAAAAAAATTAAATACGTTTTTTATTTATCAATTTTTTATTATTTTTATTTTTTATTTATTTAATTATACGTGTCACATTATGATTAGCTGAGATGAATTTTTTGTTAAACATGTGTAACGGCGTTGAGTCCAATGAGTTTTGATACGAAAATGACAAACCTAGTGAGCAGCTGTTTGAAATTTTTTAAAACCGAGTGAGTTTTTTAAAAAGGTGCTAAAACCCCGTGGGTTATTTGTATAATTCTCTTAATTAAAATTAAAGATAAAATATGCTAATTTAAGGGCATATTCTTGAGAAAATTTTAAGAAGTCTAAGAATAGTGTAAATATTTAGGTGATGTTTGAGCTTTATTGACATGCTTGTAGAAGTTGTTAAATTGTATTGATATGTGTAAAAAATGTAATGTTGAGTTGTATTGGTATGCATGTAGGAGTAATGCTATGAATATAAATTTTGAAAGTTTTAGATTCAAATTCTAAAATTTTACCCAAAGGAACATGCCCTAAATCTCTTATCAGGATATTAACTATGATATTATGTGAAAGTATCATTTATTTCAAAATTCAAGGGATTAGAAAGAGATAATTATTTGAATCATATTCTTTGATAAATGTCAAGTTATTCAAGAAATTTACGCATACAAGCTAAAATTTGGAGACTAGTCTTTTGTTTTCCTGGGTAAGTAGATTGGCCTCTAAGCTTGATTTAGGTGGAATGTAAACTCAGCTGATATAATTATATATGGCGGATGGTAGAAGAATAACGAAAGGAACAAAGTTGTTTCAAGCAGTTGGGAATGAATGTAGCCGTGTAAGCCATGCCCGGAGGAGTTTAGTTTCTACTTTAATCCGAGGAGCTTGATTGTGGTCACTTGACAGCCTTCCTAAGACCTCTCTGTTTACAAAAATAAATCGACCCGTTTCCTGGTCATGGCGAAACTCCATAAGAAAATATCCGAATCCAGCCTCTCCTTGTAGTTATGGCTATCCCATTCTGCCTTGTGCATTGGCAAGTACTGGATCCATGGGTTTCAGGCACTTGGCTTTCCTGTTACTTGGTTTTTTGGTTTGCCTCTAAAGCAAACGACATATGATGTCTCGAGTCTTTTTGAGTCTGAGGGCTCATCCTCGTCGACCTCTTCGTCATCATTTTGCAGAGCTTCCTGCAGATATGCTTCACTGAATTGCATGTCTAGCTTGTCTGCGTGGGTTGTACTTTTCATTCCTGGTCATTAGCTCTGAGCCACCAATTCAATTCGCTTATATCTTGCATGTTTAGGTTGTGGACAATGAAAATTTGATCAACTTTAGCATTTTTTTTCTCCCTCAAATTCATACAGAATCATTAGTTGGACATAGTATAAGCTCGAAGCTGAAACACTTCCAAGTCGTGAACTCTAATGGAAGTTATAGCTCCTTGTTCCAAGTGACTCGATACATTTTCCCTCCTATGGCTTAAATTTCCATCCGAATCTTCTACTTGTTACTGCAAGCAAACCAAATTGAACAACATCATTGTTGCAGGGTCATTAAATCCCCAAGACCGGCCCATCTTTGAGAAACTGAATGTTAAGCGGCAATTTTCATGTTTGGCTTTGATATCCTCCATTTTAAGACATCTAGCCTATCAGCAAAATTCTTCAAATTGGGATATGATTTTCTCTGCGTTCACCATGTGCGTTTCTTTTCTTTTCTCTCTTGCTTCTAGTGAATAGCCTCTCTGGTTTATTACATTTTTAGATTTACTGCAAATAGAGTTTATAAATTATCTACAGCTGCCTAGTGCCTTGCCATTTCTCTTGATAGCTGCCTCGCCATTAGTAATGGACAACAATTATGAAGTGGATTTCATGGCGTTTTCCTCGCTTCCAGCTCTTTCTTTATATTTAGCGACGTATTTTATGTTCGTACAAGAATGAAATTCCTTTTAGTTTAGAGGGTCGACAAAAGAGGGAGGGAAGAAAACCAACTTGGAGAGATTGGTGGGTTTGCCAAAGTCTTTGGCTCTCTCCAAGTTTCTTGGAATTTGTAAAAAAATATTTCACTTTCCCAAAATTTGCGGCTACGGTTGTCACATTTTTGTGTTATACAAATATGAAACCTCCATTTTTTACCGCTATTTAATGCCTGCCTAATAAATGTTAGCTGGATCAATTACTCCCCTCGAAAGCCAAGAGCTTTAGCCCTTGGTTATAAATGCGTAGGTGTTGAATTGAGTGTGGCTTGTCAGCAATGGAGCGCTCACCATTATCTTTGAGAATATTACAGGGCTCCATTGCGATCTATGCAGTCGTCTTCCTTGCCTGCTTGTCTGCAGATGTTCAAGGTTTGTAATCTCCATCCTTCGTCAAGATAGATATTATTTCCGAGAAAAAAAATATATGCAATATCCCAGTGGAAGCTCTAAATACTTGAAATTACTTCTATTCTAGCAATGATATTTGAACTTCTGGATTCTGAATCCCCACGTCACGCTCTAATAAAAATTTATTGGGGATCGTTTGAGTTCCATTAGATGAGTTTCTTTCTGAAAATAACTTTGTAGAACTCCTGAGTTCTGCTCCCTGGTGGTAATAGATCATCTAGCTAATACAGTGGAGAAACGGCAATGGCCCTGCATAAATAAACTGAGCCCCTGATAGTAAGCTTTTATTTGCTCTTCAGGTGATTTTTTATTATTATTATTATTTTCTATCTTTTGTGTTAATAATCTGGTGGAAAGCTGCACTGGGCAAAACTGTAATGCGAAAATTGGTCTTATAAATTATTCTGGCATCCTATTTGATCTGATTGGAGGATTGAGCAGACGGCCAAAACAATGAATATCTGGTCCCAACTGGTTGCTCTCTCACAATTGGTTCACCTCTTTATTGTTTGAAGAAATTCTTCGAGTGATTTTGGTCTATTCTTCTTGGAAATGAGCACGACTTATAATGTGTATCTCCATTTATCTTCATTTTAAGTTGGTCGAACCGCATAATGTTGTTGTAATAAATGCGCAGCTAAGCCTGATCCAAAGCTCAAATGGAAAAGGGACTCGAGTTGTAAAGAAATGTATGTGAAGAGATCTAACTTCCCACGTGAGTTTGCATTTGGTGTCGCCACTGCTGCTGTGCAGGTCCATATATTCTTGTGATGATATTGACCCAAAATCCTGCAAGATTATCAATAGAAGTATGTTTGCAAATATACATCTATGCGGTTGTGATATAGTATCTGGTGCAGATAGAAGGATCAGCTAAAGAAGGAGGAAAAGGACCCAGCGTTTGGGATGAGTTTGTTGAAAAATTCCCAGGTTCAGACAACCTTGATTGTCCTTTCTTCATCATTACAACTAGCTTCCGCATTCCTTCTTATAATGGAGCGTATAAATTCTTGAAAAGCCTCGCCAACTGTCAATGATTTCTTTTACGTTCAGGAAAAATAAATGGCAGAGCAGATATGTTCACAGCAATTGATTCATATAATCGATACAAGGTTGAGGAAAGAGTTCTCTCAAACAAAAATAATATGTAGTGTCCTTTTACAAAAAGTGACATCAACTAGCATATCTTAATACCGAATGATGATGCATTATAGGAAGATGTGAAGCATCTGAAGAACCTTGGAGTGAAATTTTACAGATTTTCCATCCCTTGGACCAGAATTCTGCCTGGTAAGTTCTTATCGATCTTTGTTCTGCCCTGCGGAAGAATTATTACTTTGTTCTTTTGAAAGAGGTAAACATTTAACATGCTCGGTCTTGGGGCAACCTGGAAGTTTGTCCTGTCTAAAGTCAGTTTCTCATGCTGCTTCACAAAGTCTGCCCGTTGACAACTTAATCTGTTACTTGTCTATCCAAGGTCCAGGGGACAAATATCTCCGTCAAACACATAAATTTCCCTTTCTGAGGGAAAGAAGGCTGTAGGCAAGAGGGCTAACAATTTGTCAGACCCTTTTCAAAATGTGGTGTTAGGTTAAATACCACTCCAATCAGACATTTGTTTAATCACTCTAAAACTTCCATGTAGATGGATCCTTGAGTGGTGGAGTAAACCAAGAGGGGATTGATCACTACAGTAATCTGATTGATGAACTAATAAGCAATGGTAAGAAGCTGTCACTATCCAAATCAGAGTATTTTACTCTGCAAAAGTCTTGATACTTATGTTCCCCTTGCATTTTGCGTTCTAATGTAGGCATTACACCTTTTGTGACTCTATTTCACTTCGATTTGCCACAAGCCTTGCAAGAAAAGTATGGAGGCTTCTTGAACCACATGATCGTGTAAGCAACTTCTGTCCAAGGAGACAAAATTTGGGTTAAATTGTACTAGATTGGATTATTGACTATCAATCTGACTTTCTCCTCAATTATTCTTCCTTTTGTTGCTTTTTAATTTTCAGCAAGGACTTCAAGGACTATTGTGAAATTTGCTTCAAATCATTTGGAGATAGGGTTAAAAATTGGATCACAATCAATGAGCCAAATGTTATCGCTGTGTACGGGTATGAATTTGGGGTTGCTCCACCAGGCAGGTGATCTATTTCGGGGCCAGCAGGTGGCTGTCCAGGTGGTAATTCCTCCACAGAACCTTACATCGTATCCCATAACCTTCTCCTTGCCCATGCGACAGCTGTTAGGCTCTACAAAGATAAGTTCAAGGTAAGATAGATTGCTCCATCGTCCAGGATTGAACATTGTGGTTGTTTGATCTATCAATTTTTTCTATCAGTTCCGGGGCCTTTTTTTTATCCACTTTGCTGGCAAATATATTGCAGGCAACACAAGGGGGACAAATTGGAATTAGTCTGGTAGGACAATATATTGAGCCTTATTCATCATCTCCAGAGGATAAAGCTGCAATGAGAAGGGCTCTTGACTTCAATATGGGATGGTTAGTAAATCTACCATGGGATGCATAATCACTTTCCTCATTATGCATAAGTTTTATTGCAGTGATATATCTCATCCAATTACGTGCCTGAAATGTTTTCAGCTGTTTCTTAACCACTGATTTGACCATTTTAAGTGCTCAAGCAATCAATGAAAGGGGTTGGAAATGGCTGCTACTTGGGAAGGGCTGAGAAATTTATATAGGACACCAGTCCCTTCCCCCCCCCCCCCTCTCAAAGTTAAGCAGTTTTAGGTCACCAGTCTCTTAGAATAAAACCATTTAAACTTCCATTTTGCAGACTATTATGTTTTATGTTTCTTGCAGACTTACCCTCATAACATAAATACCTCGCGATTATAGATTGTACTACAGCACTGAATAGGCGAAAAGTTAGTCTGTGATGTTAGTAATTTCCTATTAGGTACATGGAGCCATTAGTACATGGTCATTACCCACGCAGCATGAGATATTTGGTGAAGGACAGGCTACCCACTTTCACTGAAGAAGAGAAAAAAGTTGGTTAAGGGGTCCTACGATTTCATCGGCGTCAATTATTATACCACAAGATACGCTAAACAGCTCCGAGCAGATCCTCATGCACCCCCCCATTATAGTACTGACTCCTTGACAAATCTGACAAGTAAACTCAAACAGTACTTTACCACTTGTAAACTTCATAGGTTTCATTATATGAGGAAGACTGCCACAACTTACTTGTTCTTGCTATTTTGTGATTATTGCAGCTGACAAAGATGGAGTTCCTATTGGTCCTAATGTAAGAAATTATTCTCTTAAACATTCTTCCAAGCTGTCATGAGAAAGCCAGTACAGTTTAGTATTCGTTTACTTAAGGGAGTAATTGAATTGGGTTCCATAGCTTATACCTATTCCTTATCTTACATAATTGTCATTTGCTTCACAAAAATACCAACATTTCTTGTCGACATGGCAGCCCGGAGCTTTCATTTACATCTATCCAAAGGGGCTACAGAAGCTTTTGCTGTTTATGAAGAGAACGTACAAAAGCCCTAAAATCTACATTACTGAGAATGGTTGGCATTCTTGTTGCATGTTTGCCCTCTATACATTTTGATATATACACGTTTTTTATGCTAGCAATAACATCTTGTTGAAATTTCTGTATAGGGATTCCTGAGCGAAGCAATGACAGCCTTGGAATTCAAGAAGCACTAAAGGATTCAGATCGAATTACAAATACTGTTCAGCATATGCATGCCATCCATGCTGCAATGAAGTAAGTCAGTAAAGGAAACTTATGCTAACTCGCCTAAACTTCAACACATGAAATATCAGTTCCATAGAGGAAACATTTATTGATTAGGCCTATTAACAGGGCTAACTTCAACTTGACAACTCACATGTTTTGCAGGCAAGGTGTGAAGGTTGAAGGATATTTCTACTGGACTCTATTCGATGATTTTGAGTTTGGAGACGGCTACAGCTTAAGGTTTGGGTTTTACTACATTGATTACAAAGACAATTTCAGGCGCATTCCGAAACAGTCCGCTAAGTGGCTCCGTCGTTTCCTCGAAGGCAAATACATCCGACCCAAACGATGTAGGTTGATTAACCCCTGACCGGCCGTCTGCTTAGTTGCTTCCAATATAGTTGCCTACAGATCATGTAAGGTACTGGACGATACATGCATGCGAAAGAAGAGTTCTAGTGCCATTTGTAAATCGCCTAGTAGTGCACAATGTATCGATTCACATTGAGCATTCTTACTTATTTGTAGAGTGATGTTCTATGGAACAACAGAATTTATTTGGACAAATCAAGGAAACGAGAAACATATTTACCTATGCAGAATCAAGGATTCAAATGGGCCAGCAAACTTCAGCTGAAGCCTGGGCAAACATTACACCTTTCAGCCCCTTGAGAGATTTGCTCAAGAGTACCGAACTTTTGATAGTATTCTGAATACGTTTAACGATATTTTAATCTTGAATGTGACGAGCCGCTATGTGCTTCTGGGGCCTCATAAATGTTCTGACATCAACAGTGAAGATTACAAGTCCTCCTTTTGACAAATTGCAACAGAAAGTAATGAAGGTTTGGTGGTATTTTCTGCGGAATTTGAGGGAACAATACCTTGTTCATTCCATTGCGCACGAAAATCTAAAACGTTATGGGAAAGGCTCCCTGCAATTATGGCACAACTAATTATCCTTGGTGGCAGATTGACCATGTGTAATAGTAATGTACAAAGCTGGCATAGACATACAAGCGACCTGAGCATGTTCGTTTTGTGAGAAAACGCCGGATTCGAAAACTGAGATAACTCATGTTAGGCGAGTGTAGAAAAATTTGAGGATGTTGTGTATTTGTTTCCGAATTTGCTCTCAAATTTTTTAAAAATAATTACTAAATTACTCTCAACTCAAGAACAGTGAACAAAACAATTAAAGGGCACATTAGTCTTTCCACGTAAAATTTGCCTGCCTTCTGCAGCCAAAGCTGCAATGTCTCTGAACCTGTCCCCGGAGCTGTCACCTGCGAGCCGCACTTGTTGACTTTGAATTCACAAGTTTTCGTTCTTTTCGGTGAATGAAGCAATTCAACCGAGTTAAAAAATTTGTCCTTTTGTGATTTTATTTTTTGTTTTAATTTATATATATATAATATTCAAAATTTAATAAATTTGAAAAAAAAAAACAACTTTAAACATCATCATTAATTTTTTTAACACTTCAACCACTTCTACACAAACACCAACACAACTCTAATATCACCTAAAAATTTACAAAATTCTTCAAATCCTACCAAAACCTTCAAAACAAACATCACCCTAGGAATAATGAAAGCATGAAAACCCATGTCCATGAACGTACATCTATAGTGGTCTTTGCAACAATAATAATAAAAAAAGGCCCAAAAAGTGTGCTTACAGCTCGCAAAACTTTCTAATTTTGGGAGGTTGTTTGAAATCTACTAAGGTTATGTTTGTATTGTAAAATTTTTAGAATTGGATTTAGTATTAGTATTGGGTTTAGTGAAAAAGTGAAGAGAGAGGTAATTTTTTATATTTTTTATATTTTTTATGAGAGAAAGATTATATTGTAGTATTTTATTAGGAGTTGGTGAAATATTTTGTGAAATATTTGGTGTAAACGCAGCCTAATCTAGAAGCAAATGGTCATTCTTTTAAAACAAAAAAAAAACCCCTTTCATGCAGGTTTTTTAAGTGCTTAAAAATCTGAAAACTCGCAGATAGGATAAGATATAAATCAACCACATGTAGAGCTATCCATTGATCAGTTGATATTGTTTTGCAGCTCAAACTTTAAAGAAAAAAGACTGACTACAATATCTTTTGTCTTCATTTTCTTTTTAGAAAGAGTAAAGTCTTGACGACGATCCAGATCTTCTCTTATTTCTAAGTCCATTACTTATCGAGGGCACAGAATTTGGAATTTTAATGGAATGGACTATTTGTCAAGAGTCAAATGAAAAGGAGAGGGAACAAACACCAAGAGAAGAAAAGTGATTAATCACTGCATAAATGTCCTAAGGTTATATGACGAACCTATATGAGTGTCTTTAGATTCTTTACTCTTTATAAATTGTGGTTGTCCCCTTCACACCACAACTCATACCTGATACCAAGAAAGGGGCATTTACTTCCGCTCTCTTTTGCTGTCCAGCTCTCTAAGCCATGGCTCTTCTTGATCAAGTTCCTCTCACTAGTTCATGGTGTTCTGAGTCCCTTCACTTTAGGGGGCAGAGCAACGTTCATGTGGGGCGGCACATGAGGAGCACGTTCTTTCAAGGGCTCTCATCATGTCACTGTTAAGTGCTTGAAGGGAGAGATCAAGCTTCCTACTCTGCTGAAGGACAAACATGATGGCGATTCCAAGCCTTCTACCATTTTAGGACCCCCATGTAGTTAAAAGAAAAGACTTCCTTCCTGATTTCATGTTTGGAGCCTCCACTTCTGCACTTCAGGTCTCTCTCCCTTCATGTGCGTACATGCAGCATACATCCACGGGACCACGGGCACAAACACACGTACACACTAATGGCCATGTATAATAGCTTTCGTCTCTTTATGGGTATGAACCGTATCAGTGTGGTCGGATTAGGTGCAGACTGAAGGAGCAGGTGATGAAGGAGGTAGAGGGCCAGCACTTGGGATCGGTTTATAGAAGATGAAGTTGGAGATAGGGACATCTCTGTGGATTCATATAACCGATACAAAGTGTGTGTGCTTGAGCCAGTGAATATTTGTTACAACTAGCAACAGTATTTAAATAAATCAAAGGAAAATATTCTGAACCAAATGAAAAGTGCTTATTTGATAAATATTGTCCCCCTCTGCAATATGGAAAATACATGGACCCTTCAGTTATCCTGCGAACAATATCCAGGGTTGCTACCTTAGTGATTTGTAAGTATAACAAATTGCTCAAAGCATAAGTTTCTTTTTTCTTTCTCATTAATCTGGTTTCTTCCCCCCCCCCCCGATTATTCGGCATGTCTAATGGGATTCGAAGCTCTTTGATGACCATATCACCAATCTAGCTGGGTATAATTAGGCTATATCGTATGCACTTCATTAAGTACGATTTTCGAAACTAGGAGATGAATTAACTAAAGACGGCTATTATTTTTTACAGGAAGGTGTACAGCTGCTGAAGAACATGGGTGTGGATGCATACAGGCTACAGGTTCTCCATTGTTTGGCCCAGGATACTGCCTAGTAATGTTCTGTATGCTCTGTCTGGTTTCTAGGAGCCCCTGTTCCGATCTTATAATGGATTCAAAGCTTGTACATTATATATTAGTTTGTGTTTAATTCTTTGTGGGACCTCAAGCCAAGAAAGAGTATGATGGTTTCTTGAATGGCAGGATTGTGTATGCACCGCCCTTTCTTATATTACATACTCCAAATTTATTTAGAAACTTACTTAATCCATTGAAATTGAACTGCTTCATTGCATTGTCTACAATGTAGTGATGATTTCAAAAGCTATGCAGACCTATGTTTTCAAACCTTTGGAGATCGGGTTGAACATTGGATAACAATCAATGAGCCACAGGTTTTTGGTCAGTATGGCTATAAAATGGGAAGTTTAAATCCAAACCCTAAACCTACCACAGAACCCTATTTGCTACTCACCACATCATACTAGCCCATGCTGCTGCTGCCAAGCTATACAAGGAGGTGTATCAGGTAGTTCCTAAGCTCAAAGTTACTCGTCGCATGGTTCTTTTTTCATTATGTTACAAATCACTTTTACAGGCAACACATGGTGGTGAAATTGGAATTTCACCATCACCATGATAAAGACGCTGCAGGGAGAGCTGTGGACTTCTTGTTGGGATGGTAAGTTAACCTCTATTTAAGTGGACTTGTAACTGGTATTTCTTGATACATGTCTCTTCCGCACTGGAAAGTAGATCCTAGCTCGAGGAGGTTCATGTTCTCCTAATCAGGTATATGGATCCATTAAGATTATCCATTTGTGAAGAAGGCTTTGGTTAGAAATGGGCTTCCAAAATTCTCTGAAGAAGAAAAAAAAATAGTTAAAGGTGCCTATGATTTTATTGGTGTCAATAACTATACTTCACGTTACGCAAGGACGCTTCCAATTGATGCTGATGACTCGCATCAACGCCATGATCAGTACCAATATGTTGATCTGAAAGGTATATACTCCACATTAATTTGAATTGTAGATTATTATAGGTGTTCATAAACTTAGTATACGCAGGCACATATAACAATCTGAAATTTTAAGGTACCTATTTTGTTCTTGTCACAGTGGACAGAAATGGAAGACCAATTGGAAAGCTGCTAAGAACGTAACAGTTGCAATGGCTAACTAGTATCCTCCAAACCCGGTTATGATTGATTCCTTTTTTATGTGAAAAGTGAACAGTTTCATGCATTTATAAAGTTATGAGTACAATCTAGATCATGAATTTTATGAAAAGGCAACTATGTCTTCAGTTTCCCGTTCTAAATCTTATAGGTTGAAGGGAGTGATGCAATTTACATTTATCCCGAAGGGCTAAGGGACATCCTTGTTCATCTCAAGAATGACTATCAGAACCCCAAAGTATAACTGAGAATGGTAATTTGCTCGGTTCAGTTGATATGAAGCAACTATATATGCAGTATATTTCTGTCTTTGATTTTCCATTTTGTACCATGGAATTGGTGTTTCATTTTCAAATCAAGCATTTTCAGGTTGCTGAATTAAGGTTGTTATTGGGACAGGGGTTCCTTCAAAAAGGGATGACTCCACACCACTGGAGAAGCGCTGGAAGATGATTACAGAATTGAGCACATTCATGGACATCTTTATGCTGTTAGAGAAGCCAGGAAGGAAGGAAGTAAGCAACAATTAAACATTGCCTAAAGAATCATTGCACACTTTTGTAAATATTCTCATCAAAGAACAACCTTACATAGATTTGGTTATACTGATGGTTTTATGGCCTAGTGAAAATAAAATCATGCTGCAAATGCTTGCATGTAAATCACTTAGCATTCTGAGGTGGTGCAGGAAGGGAGCTAATGCGAAGGGATTTTTCATATGATCATTGATGGACAACATGGAAATGGGATCAGGCTACAATGTTCCATTCGGGCTGAATTATGAGGATTACCTCTGGACAACCTCAAACGTTACCCTAAGAAGTTGGCAAAATGGCTCCGTTCTTTCTTGTAGGATTAAAGAGATCACTGAACTATTTTGAAAGGGCTCGATTGTGATCTAAGTGATGCTGCTATCTGCTCTCTTTTTTTCTTGTTGGGTTCAGTTGTTGTGTTTTGCATGGTTCATTGAGGGTGGATGGATGGTATGCAACAATAATCGTTGAGGATAGGTCATCCTCTCTTTGGTTAACAGTCAATTCTCTACATCTCGTTAATTTTTCAGTTCTGACATCTACATGTTTAGATGTTTACATGATTTTCATAGACGAAAAACAAAATTACAGATCTGTGTCAAATGATTTACAAATCGAACATATTCATTGAGATTAGTCCAAAGACAAGAAATGAACGGAAGAGAAATGAAAGGAAAAGAAAAAACAAATATGCTCATGAGCTGCCTCAAAATATGCCTGAGCTGTGTTGGCACATGCACTCGGGAACTGGGTATGCAATCACATCCCGATCTCTCCTGTTAGTTCTCATCTCAGGCTGCCCCTGAGATTTTCTGTGCAGCTTCCTCATGATGATGCTGAATTCCGCATCAGAAATGGAGGTGTCTTCAAAGAAAGGAAACATGGATCGCTTATTTGGCTTTATATATTTCCTATGCCCCACATAGGCACGGTGACCCTGTTAGTTTACAGTACAAAACAAACTGACTCAAATGGTAATCCTTGTTGAGTAATATAACCCACATGCAATTGGCGAGCAATAATACTCGGGGGTGCCATACCCTCCCACGGTTTGGAGTTAATGTACTAAATAGTATGGGAGGTTTTAGCCACTTACTTGCATGGCTCTGCCCATATTTCCACCATGGGAAGGTACAAAGAGATCACTGCTCAGCGAGACAATGTAGTCAATGGCAGCCAGAGCGGACGACCTATTAATGTACTGGGACAGTTCTTCATCCCGTGCCAAAGTCTCCTTTGTTACAAAATTTGGAAACTCTGCTACGAGTGGCTGCAGAGCCCGCTTGCCACCAAATGGCACTCCTCCCGCACTGTAAACCCGTGCACTTCTGGGTGCTCCTAGGGCCTTTAGGAGCCTGCAGTAGCAGAATATTTGAAATTCTCTACAATTAGTCTTGAAAATCTTAATCACAGATGGGCCATATTAAGTCGCGAGTTCTTTATATACCTTGCCATTTCCAATGCAGTTAATGGGCATAGTCCAGCAAGTCGCCGCTGAATGTAGCTCATGTTTAACCTACCTGTCAGGTACTCAGGTTGAGAATCCCGAGCCTTACTGATAATGCCATCGTATTCTGCGCCTAAACCAGTCGGACAACCACTTCTGACCCACACATCCTTCTCTAGCCGGAGATGGAGTGCCATGTATGGTCCTTCAATCCACATTCTTCTTGCAAGCCGATTTCCAAGCTCCCTAATAGGGGCTGCAAATCTCAATGCATGGAACGCTACCTGTAATATGAAGATGAAACGGGACATAAGTAGGATACAAAACCATACTGATGGCTCTCTGATACTAATCTGTCTAATGGGTACTTATTGTGAATTTTACCTTGCATCGAAGCTTTTGCAGATCTGAAGGAAGATTCTTGGAGAGTTTTGAATCCAACCCTTTTAACACGAGAACGCCATCTTCATTCAACTATATGAACCAGCAAATTTGAGAAGTATAAGGAGCAATGATTTCCCTTTTCGGAAAGTTCCAAAATTTGGTCAGAAATCTCAGATATGTATGGTTTCGAGCACCACCAAAACAAGTGTGGCTCACAATAAGTACTTTTCTGAAGAAATGCATCTTGAACCCTGTAATTCTCATTCTACATGAAGCATGGTCTTTTCATGTCACGAATTACTTTATTGGTGAAACATCAGACAACATACAGAGGAAACAATTTCCATCAACAGAGAATTCCTTACCCGTCTAAAGAATCTGGAACGGATCCAAAGTGGAGAAACATCATGAGGGATCCTGGCTTCAACTGACTGTCTTGACATCAAATGCGTGGAAGGAAGAGATGATACAACTCGAACATCAGCTTGTAAAATCCTCTTGAAATGTTTAAAATCAAATATATCCGAAAATTCACTGTAATATCGCAAAAAACAATCATTTATCGATGGGGATACGAAATTTCCTCCACGGGAGAAAAAAATTCAACCATTATATGGACAAATTGTAAAGAAATACTGCTTTTTTATGACAAACTGAAGGGTTTCTTGGAGACAAAGAATGTGAACAGTGAATCTTATCAAATTCTGAAATAAATAATTCCCGGGAAAAAACTCCTTAGCTGACTAATAATCTAGTTTACTATATTGCAAGTGTATTAATAAAAGAAAAGAAGCAATCTGCAAATATCAAGAGAGGTGAGTGCTGAAATTATATACATTCAGGGGACTAAACACAACAAATCCGGTTCGCATTTTTTTTCTATTTTACCTTTCATCTCCCCAGATTAGATTAACCTGCAAGACTGGCAAAACCAACGAAGCTTCGAGAATTCTTGCAATAACAACTGCATCAATAATCTCATTTCTCTGTTGGTTCAGTCCCCCTGAAGCCACCACCACCAAGAACCTTCTCTTCTCGTTTGAAATCCTTGCAGATGCTTTCCGGTACCCAATACTGAAATTCAAGCATGGCCGATACCCCTTCCCATCTGGTTGCTGCCAGAACTCTCTCTCCTCCTCGGAAACATTAATCCCAACAACCCCATGAGCAGGTAACGGCACCATCACACTGTTTGACAGTGTTGGCTCGTCCTCATTGTCCAAAACACTCGAAGCAAGCGACGCCAACATATTCGGAGAGTACGCTGCAGAAGAGGAAGAAGGAGATGAAAACGGTGATGAGGGAGAGATGAGAGAACACGATGAGGAGTCCAGGGAAATGGGCACGAAACAGAGAATGGAGAACCCCAAGAAGGTGAAGGAAAGCAGGAGAGAAAGAAAGAAGAGGGTGAAGTTTGGGGATACGCATAGCTTGTAGTTTCTTTGGTTTTTCTTGGGGGAGGAGACGAGGGAAGCCAACCGAGAAAGTGAAAGCAAGTAGTAAAAGAATGTTGGCGGGTTCACTGCGATGAAGGAATTTTTGAAGTTTCTTGCTCTGGCCATGAAAGCTTGCTTTGTATTCTCTGCAACTAGACAAAAAGAAAGAAAGAGAGGGAGAAGTAGAGATTTCGAAACAGAGCTAGCGAAGCTTATATGAGAAGCTATCAAAAGAGTCTGAAACTTCCAACAGTTGAGGCTAACAAAGGAACTACGTACTGCAATGGAGGTCAAATGTCTAGTCTACCTATGGCTTCAGTGGAATTATAGCTAGGATTCAAGAATACGGCAAGGGGCTTTTGGTCATAAAGAGTAATGCACGAGGAAACGGACCGGTTTTTCAGTTACACAATTCGTTTGATTTTCCCCGGCACAAAGCTAGTCCAGCTTCCCTAATAATAAGCATAAAATACAGAATTTGAACCCTGAAATCTTCCAAGAATTTGAGCCATTTATACAAGTTCATGCGCAAAGGTCAAAGGCTACCGATAGAGTTGTTATCAAGTTCTTGTGAAAAATTTTAGTCCATAATTCGGGTTGAGTTGAATATCCATCTAAACATGCACATTTTTAGATGACCTTTAAGCAAACAAAACAAAAAATCGAATTAACTTGTACCCACTGGCCAGCAGCGAGGGAAAGGAGGGGGCCAATCCTAGTTCGACTCTCTATAGCAACGAAACTCCAAACTTAAATGATGCCTATGGTGAGGGGCACTGCACGAGTTTGAAATTTACTGTAATTTTAAGCTCTCCAACTAGACTGAATCATAAGAGAAATGAGAGAGCTAATCTTTTAGGGCATGTTCATTTTGAGAAAAAATTTTGAATTCTAAGAATAGTATGAATATTTAGGTGATGTTTGAATTTTATTGGCATACGTGTAAAAAAATTTGAGTTGTATTGACATTTGTAAAAAATATAATGTTTAGATGTATTGGTATACGTGTAGGAATAATGTTAAGAATATAAATTTAGAAAATTGAATTTAAATTCTAAAATTTTTAACCAAAGGCACATGCCCTTAGTTTGACTATTCGTACTAAAAAAAAGTCTCAACTTAAATTATGCTTATAGTAAAATTCCGCTCCACGAGTCTGAAGTTTATAACGTTAAAGGTGCGTTTGCACCAAAAATATCACAATATTTTTCACCAACTTACAATAAAATATTACAATATAATCTCTCTCTCTCCTATAAAAATATAAAAAATTTCAAAAAATATAAAAAAATTACCTCTCTCTTCACTTTTTCATTAAACCCAATACCAACACAAAACTCAATACCAAAAAATTTTCAACACAAACACAACCTAAGTCTTCTAATCCAACTGAATCAGGTTCAATATACTTAAAAGAAAGAAAGAGCATTAATATATAAAGAATATATTAGCGGACAAGATTGATATAAAGGTATTGTTTGAGTGTTGAAATTTTGGGTACTGGAGTTTGTGAAATATTATTGGTCGTGAAAAAGTAAAGATATTTTATGGGAGTTGGTGAAAAAGTGAAGAAATAGAAGATTTTTAATAAATATTATAATATTAATATATTATTTATAATTTTTTAATTTTTTAATATTAACCCCAAATAATTAGGGGTTCAAGCGAGTCCAAAAAAATTGGACGGCACTCTCTCGTTTAAAAAAAAAATAAAAGCAGAAAACTTTGCAATTAAGGAATGGAACCGGTTACATCAACGCGAATAAGCATCATATACTAGAAAAGACTTGTGTCTTACTAAACGAATAAGTTGTACCATAAAAGGCTTCATGTACGGTCGGAATACGAAAAAAAAATTAGTTTAAGCATTAGTATTGTAATATTTGACGTGGCATCCCATCAATTATATGAATCAACGCTTGCTTACCGTTTGATCACTCCCTTCATCGTACGGCTAAACGCGCCATAATGGGCCATAACGCCAGTTTGGCCCCATGGCCCAAATCATATGTTCTTAATGCTACATTCTGTCCCCAAGTATATATAACGGACGGCATCGTCCAAGAAGAGGCAGGTACAGAATCAATTTTACACGAAGCAAGCCTGCTGCGAAGCTCGTATAAGCCATGGCCAAGGAAGAAGCACGCAGCGAAGCAACCTCAGTGGTCTCCGATCTCATCGACTTCTTGAACGCTTCCCCAACCGCTTTCCACGCCGTTGGTAACTGCTTTATCTTTTCAGTCTCCGTTTCGCTTGACTTAAGAGGAAATCAGCTAAAAGAAATATAAAATTGAAAGTCCTCTTATACTCCTCTCGCACTCCCTTTCTTGAGAGAGTTTGGATTTCAAAAGCGGTGCTTTTTTGGGTGTGCAATTAGCTTCTTTGTCACTGCATTTTCGTTTTTAGATGAGGCAAAAAAGCGGTTGAGAAGCGCGGGGTATGAGCAAGTTTCAGAGAGAGAGGATTGGAAACTGGAAGCGGGGAAGAGATACTTCTTCACCCGGAATCACTCCACAATTCTCGCTTTCGCTATCGGTAAAAAGTATGACTTCCTTTTTTATTTTCTTTTTTTCCCTCCCGAATCATATTGAGATTTAGCTTCCTTTGGTTGCTGAGAAAATGTGGAAAACTTAAAGGAATGAAATTTGTGAAAGTTTCTGTTTCTAACCACCGAGAGCACCTAGTTAACGTGGAACCTACTTCATTGAGCTTATTATTGTATGGCGGATTTAGATCCTTAATTCCTTTATTTCTGAGCTTGTGGAAGTTGTGCTCAGATATGTTGCGGGAAATGGGTTCTACATGGTGGGTGCTCATACCGATAGTCCTTGTCTGAAACTGAAGCCTGTTACCAAGGTGACCTCTTGGTTTCATTGCTAGTACCTGAATGAAAATATTTCCTTTATGAGCTTTTCCAGAATCACGTTGTTACAGAGCTTCTTCTTTACGGTTTTTCCTTTTGAATACGGGTGTCTTGTGAAGGTATCCAAAGGTGGGTATTTGGAGGTTGGTGTCCAAACCTATGGGAGTGGCTTGTGGCATACTTGGTTTGATCGTGACTTAACGATTGCGGGAAGGGTGATAATCAGAGAAGAAAAAAATGGTTCTGCTTCATATTCACATCGTCTTGTTAGGATTGAGGAGCCCATAATGCGCATCCCAACCCTGGCAATTCACTTAGACAGGTTGTCATATTCTGTGAATGCTGTCTCACCTGTTAGGATTATTTGTGGCCATGACTTAGATTGAAATATGCATTAGTAATATTGAAGCTACCTGCTTTATGTGACTGTTCCTTTTCTCCATCCCTTTAACAATTTGCTAGGTTCTGTTAACAGGGGTGTTAATGATGGATTTAAGGTCAATACACAGAGTCATCTTCTTCCTGTCTTGGCAACATCAATCAAGGTAATCTTGGAGTTGTACACATTTTCATGCAGCTTCCTAGTTATATGCTTTTCATTAATTTTGTTGCATATTTTTGCAATATGCTTTGGTGTTCTGTCGATGGTACTTATTTAGATAACATCATTATGATGCAGTGTATTGTTTTGCCCTAAGTAGAAGTTATTGCCTGAAATTCTTTTTGGCATTTTTCAATGTTGGCACTTGGCTTTCCTTGATGTTGTACCTTACAGGAATTACCTCCCATATGTTGAGTTTGACAATGTGATTGCAGTACGTTGAGTGGGAATATTAAGATGTGAAATTGTTTGTTAAAGATACTAGCATAGGATGTCTAGAGGGGTAACTGAACCTCAGATGATTACGATTGTTTTAAGCTTTGAGCGAACACGTCTTTCTCTTGATCAACATGTTGCTTATAATATGAACTACTTTTTGCAGGCAGAGCTCAATAAAGTGGCTGCTGAAAATGGTCCAGTTGAAAGTGGATCTCAGGCTGATGACAAAAATACTATTGAAAAAACTAACATTAATAACCCGAAGCATCACTTGCTCCTATTACAAGTTAATAAATCATTTTCCTTTCTCTCTTTTCTCTCTCTTTTAATATGCTTGTTAGTGATTGTGTTATTTTTCTTTCTTTTTCTAGCTGCTTGCAGCTCAGATTGGCTGTAAACCAGATGATATATGCGATTTTGAATTACAAGCATGTGATACTCAACCAAGTATTGTAGCTGGTGCCACAAAGGAATTCATTTTCTCTGGGCGGCTGGATAATCTTTGCATGTCATTTTGCTCTCTAAAGGTGCGACGTCATATATAGGTTGTCTTCTCTTTTTCTTTTTGCCCCTTTCAGATGGAAATAAAAGGTAAGGTGAATTGAGTCTATTCTTTATCCTGCCAATTTTGTTGCTTTGCAAAGGTTGTAAATATTGTTTCTCATGTCAAATTTGGGAGCCTCTGGATTTTTTTGCACCTGATAAAATTTATGTGCTAGAATGACTTGTCGATGTTAATAAGTTGTTTTTTAACCAAGTACTGCACATGAATGCAATGATATATGTACTGATTTTCCCACTCTTCATCCTATATGAGATTCCCTTCTTTTTGTTTTTTGCGATGTCAAGGGGTTGGTCCTGTTATCTGATACATTTTTTGGTCCCACATATGCATTGAGTCTGAGCTTTTAGTCCCAAGGCCAAGTAGTGTATATTGTTTTGCATTTTGTTCTCCAAATTGTGTAGTACATTCTTTGTTCTTTTCAACTTCTTGTGTCTCACCCTATCTCATATGGAACAAAGAATGGAGTCAATTATGGGAATTCTATGCTTCTTTTTCGCTTGTGCTAAGTGCCACTGGGAAGTCCCAAATACTTGTTTGGGATTCCTTTATACAGGGTTCTCCTTGTTACCCCGAAGAAATCTATCATTCATGGGGCTTGGCCATTTTGTCAGAAATTTGTGCTTAGCTTCTCTTGAGGGCAACATGTAAACTGCCAAATCATGGATTTCAAAATGAATAAGGTTTTCTGCAATGCCAAGGACTAGAGAATGTTTAATTATGTAAAATTTGTGTCTGAGCCCACTCAGACTAGGGCTGAACAAAATAGGACTGGATTTGTGGTCCGGTCCGGTCTTGTTTATGTAAATCCGGTCCGGTCCATACCTTTTGCCAAACCGGTCCGGACCGGATTTATTAATATAAATAAAAAAATGTTCTTTATATTTTTTAATACAAATTACAAACTTAAAAAGTTTAATTTTAACCTAAACTAAAACTCTACATTTTTATATGCCCTTCCCCCTTCGAAATTGACCTTAAATTTTTTTAAAAAAATTGAAACCGGTCCGGTCCTCCATATAAGCACAACCGGAAATCCGGTCCGATCGGATTTCCGGTTGTGCAGCCCTAACTCAGACAGCCCATACCCTGTATTGGAGCTGAAACATAATGCCTGCTATATATTCGATCTACCTTTATGTGTATCATCATTCCTTGTCTCTCATGTTACTGGTTTTCCTTCCGTTATAGGAGAAGCTATATGTTCTATGTTTGTTTGAGTCTAAAGCAGCTGATTCGCTCATTCTACTTTATGGTCTCAATTTCAGGCAATGATTGATGCTACATCTTCTGAAGGCAGTCTAGAGGATGAGACTGGCGTTAGAATGGTGGCCTTGTTTGATCATGAGGAGGTTGGTTCTGACTCAGCCCAAGGAGCTGGTTCTCCTGTCTTGCTAAATGCTTTATCACGAATTACAAGTTCCTTTTCCCCAGATGCTAAGGTGGTGACTCCTCCATGTCCTTTTGATGATTCTTTGTTTCAGTTAAAAAAGAAGTATTCGCTGGTAGTGTTTTAGTGGTTATGTCTTGGTGTCGAAACTTACTTGTTTTTACTGCCATCTAATATCTTTCCAGCTGCTTGACAAAGCAATCCAGCGGAGTTTCCTTGTTTCTGCTGACATGGCGCATGCATTACACCCCAATTATTCCGTATGTTGCTTACTACCTCATAATTTACAAGCATTTGCAATCTTTGGCCTATTGCACCATGTTGATATGGGGTTCCGCATTAGGACAAACATGAAGATCACCATCAGCCCAAGTTGCATGGAGGGCTTGTCATTAAAAGCAATGCAAATCAGCGCTATGCAACCAATGCAGTCACTTCCTTCATATTCAGAGAGATAGCAGCAAAGCATAACCTTCCTGTTCAGGTCTGTTTCTCTCCAAATTGAGTTTGTTTTATGAGAGGATTACTGCTTGAATTGACTGTACAGTAGGAAGGAACCCTTTATACTTCAAGGAAGATTTTGTTTCCTCTGGTAAGATCTAAGTAAATGCATTGTGAAGGACAAACCACCTCAACACCCCCTACCCCCCTCCCTTCCTCTTTCTTCTCTCCGGCGTCATCTCCTTGTTATGGTAATATACAGGTTGAATACGTGTTCTGAGAAGGTGTAGGATATGGTATGTGATTAATGCAACGGAATTACTGATAATGCAGGATTTTGTGGTCCGCAATGACATGGCATGCGGTTCAACCATTGGCCCTATCCTTGCAAGTGGTGTTGGGATTCGTACAGTTGATGTTGGCGCACCTCAGCTATCAATGCACAGTATACGAGAAATGTGTGCTGTAGATGATGTGAAGCATTCATATCAGCATTTCAAGGCCTATTTCCTGGAATTCTCTCATCTCGATGCAAAGATAACAATCGACATGTAGATCTGTGTTCGTCTTTGGCAGGTGCTATGCCCATTTGCCCATTTAGGCATACACATCCAAAAACATGTTTATGATGTATTGCATGAAACAATGTTTCATACAACTGGAATGTAGTGGTGGATCTGGGAAGGGCTGGACGAGTTTCAAATAAGATCAATGGAACCCAACATAAAAGATTTAGGTTCAAAATGCTATTATTGAGTTCCAGAAATGACTTTTCAACTTTAAAATGTATGTTGTCTTTTCATTTCTCTCTTCAATTTTCCCATTACTCGAAAAAAAAAACGAAGGAAATAGGATGCTGCAGTGGTAACCTGTTTTGACTCCAACGAGTTAAGACGAAAATGACGAGTCATGCTAATCAAACAAGGTTGACCATGGCACTTCTCTTCAAGTTGGATAAATGTAGTGTTTATTAGAAAATAGAGAAGAAAGAAAAAAGTGAATGGAGAGAGAGACAGAGACTATTGGAAATTTGGAAAGCTGCAGAAGCAACCAACAGTATGCAGAAATAATGTTAGCTAATGCAGAGGTTGGAGTTTGACAAAAAAAAAATTGTCAATTTTTCACCTTTTTTTGGGGGGTTTTAGGAAGGTCAGGATCCCCGGCCTATATGTTGATGAAATAGGAATAGTTTGACGCTTGATGCTTGCAATTCTGCGAAATGGGGTGGTAAGCTAAGCACCCCCATTCGGCCTTCTATTGGGCCTCATCATCTTCACATGTCGGATAGAATTTCGTCCCAACTCGGATAGAATTTCGTCCCAACTAATGGCTCTCATGTGGCCTTTCCATCTTCGTCGTGGCCTTTCCATCTTTGTCCCACATTGGAGAGATGCGTAGGAGTAGTGTTGGATGGAAGCAATGAAAAAGGCAACCCATCTTCTACTTAAACCACTAGAGGCAGAATCAATTCGGTTTGCGTAATTTGTTTTGTTCAAACTAGGGGTGGGCAAAAAATCCGAGACCCGACAACCCGAACCGACCCGACCCGTTTCCGATCCGATCGGGTCGGGTTTAGCGGGTTCGGGTATATGAGCAACCCCGAAATTAAACCGAGACCCGACAACCCGAACCGGCCCGACCCGATCGGGTCGGGTTTAGCGGGTTCGGGTATATGAGCAACCCCGAAATTAAACCCGACCCGAACCCGAAAATATAACGCCATCACCTCGTGACCCGCCTTTTCGAACCGGACTGACCCGTTTCGACCCGATATTTTCGGGTTTTTTCGGGTTCGGGTTGAAATTTTCGAACCCGAACCCGGTTTGCCCACCCCTAGTTCATACCGTCTTGGAGTCACTCTAATTCAAATGAATTTTTTTCTTTTATGTCTTTTGCCCCCTTGAGCCAAGGCCCGCCCCAGGCCCCACCTAGCCCGTTTTATTTTTAAAAAAATTATCCCAGCTCTAAACTCTCATCCTCTCTCTCCGTTGGCCTCTCTCCTGTTTTTCTTGGGTTCTCTCTCCTACACTTTTTCTGAATTCAAATTTTCATTTCAGTGGTGTATCCCAAATGATTCATGAAATTAGTGGTGTATCTCAAATGATTCATGAAATTATGAAATTGTATTTAGGTTGAGTATGTTGAAACATTTGATTAAGTTGTGAATTTGATTAGTTTAGTTAGGTTGTGAATTTGAAATTGATTGGTTAGGTTATCATCATTAACAATACCTATTATACCTTGACAACAGTAGCAAAACTTGAACCACTAGTGGTTGAGCTAGCGCGGGGCGAGCAATTTGTCCTATTCACCTCGCCTTGGTTCCGCCAATTTTTTAAGTCTTTAGCCCACCCAGCTCCATAGCCCTACCTAGGCACACCCCCAAGCCCAGCCCGTTTTCTTTGTTAAAAAATTATTTCAGCCTTAAGCTTTTATGCTCTCTCTCCTGCGCTCTTTCTCTCTCTCAGCCAGGTATCCCTCACATTTCTCTCACTTCAACCTCTATGTGTTTCAATTTCACATATTTGTGAATGTAATTTCAAGTTTTCATTTCAGTGGTGTTTTTATCAAATGATTCATGAAGATTGTGATTAGTATTTAGGTTGAGTCTGTTGAAATGATTTAGATTAGGCTTTACATTGAGATTGTGAATTTGAAATTGAAATCAGTGTTCTTGAAATTTAGATTAGGATTTACAATTTTGTTGAAATTGTGATTATGATTTAGGTTGTGAATTTGATTAGATTGATTAGGTTGTGAATTTGAAATTGATTGGTTAGGTCATCATCCTTACTGCCAATACCTATTACACCTTGACAATAGAGGCTCCTGTAGCAAAAATTTTCCCAAGCTTCTTTGAAGCAGCACTAAGTTTGACACCTGAATATAATCACAGCAACTGAGACCATAACGGCCATGAAATTAAAACTTCACAACTTAAAGCAGGATATTCCTTAGCAAAGAGCTCCAGCCCTTTAACTGTGGTGATGCATTTTTGCTTGGTACGTACGACTTTCTCTATAACCACTTCTTGCGAAATTATAAGAAAATTTAATTCTTCAGAACGTCAACACCTTCCACATGAAATATTGCATCAACGGTTTCTGATGAAGCCCTTTTTAACTGATCATCACAAAAATTTACTGGGCAAGGAGCTCGTGGGAATTGGGCCAAAAACCCATTATGAAGAACAGTGGAAAACCTGCAAAACTGAGGAAATCATGAATTGGATTACCCTGTGGGTCAGCCTCCGAAGCTCAAATTTATTTTCTTGTCATCGTGAGAGAAAATAAAAGAAAAGAGATGAGTTTTTGGTTTCTTACCGTCGGTCCCTCTCCAAAGCCAAGGAGCACCTCCTTTATAGAAAAAATAGTTTTTTTCTCTTTCTACACGGAATAAACTGATTGGTTGTCAGTGGAGCATGTCTCTTTGCAGTCTTATGTGACTTTTGGCCAATGAGGTGTGGCACTGCAGACGAGGAGATTTCTTGGAATCAGCCTAGAGATCTGCTTTTAGACTTTTTACCACTGGATTTCATTAAAACGTTTTGGGCCTCACCTGGGCTGGGTCTGCCAAGTAGGCTAAAAAATCCTACCCCATCAGTTTCATTTAAAAGAGGTTGTTCATCAAAGTTCCACTGTCAGTGTGTGTGTTTGTTTGTAAACAACATGCATGTGTTCGTAGATAGACCGAGTGACAAACACATATTTTGGTATTAGTAAAGCTCAACCAATATCTATGGTGGAATAGTCAAATTAAGTAGATAAATTATTTCAAAGGGTTAAATACACTTTGCCCCTTTATCTTTGGGGTCATTTACACTTTGTACCCCCGATGTATTATTTTTGACACATTGAACCCATAAAGTTACACATTTTTTCAATTTGGATCCCGTACCAAAATTGCCCGTCAATTTAGATGGATTTCGTCAAAAATTTTACACATTGCCCCCTTATATTTGATTGTATTTACACATTGTCCCCTTATCTTTGGGGGGTTTTTACACATTTCACCCCACGTTTTAAAAGAATTCGTCTAAATTGGTGGGCAATTTGGGTATGAGGCTCAAATTGAAAAAAATATGTAAATTAAAGGGTCAAATGTGTCAAAAATAATACATCGAGGTGCAAAGTGTAAATGACCTCAATGATAAGGGGCAAATTGTATTTAACCCTATTTCAAAATATTCAGATAACTCGCTCCAAGAACGAGAGGTTTTTCAGAATGTCTAAGCTTTTTTCTTGTATTATTCATTTAGTGTGTGTTGCTTCAAGTACCATATGGAGTAAATAATCAATGGTCAAGTTTCTTTTACCATTTGTTTGTTTATTTGGTAGATAATGAGAAAAAAAAGCATTTAGTTAGGTTTGTACCTGTATGTCCATTCTTTCTTTAATTTTAAATATTTTAATTTTAATAAACTTTTTACAGTACTTAGAAAAAGTTTTTTTTTGTCATTTCTTCTTAAAAGTTCATCCCCTTTCAAACTGGGTCCTAGTTCCTACACGCAGCCATGCGGTGGGCACAAAACGAACTATTCTTTCCGTGTGCTTGCCGCAAATAGTGGCATACGCCTATTTTTGGAGGGGTTTCTTCTAATGATGGAGCCCCTTTGAAACCGAAGTATGAAGTGTTTTCTTCCTTTTTATTCTTGTGAAATTAGTCAGCCATTTTAATAGATGATTACGAGATAAAACGTAAAAAGCGGTGGGTGTTTCTAATTCGTCAAGTAGTAGCAGAAATGCATTCGATTGCTTGGATTTGGTCGTTCTAGAAAGAGAGGTGCTCCTCTCCCTCTATCCCTTTTCTCCGGTCTTTTTTCTACCTCTCTCCCTCTTCTTGTCTCTTTTTGCTCGGAATCTTGAAGATTAGATCCTGGTGCTCCTGTGCTTCACCGGTGGACACAGCCTTGCCAGATGCCTTTTGCTCCTCCCGGCGATCTCAACCACTCCAGTCTAGCCTCCATTGGGTGATGCGTGGCGCCTCATACGCCCCATGTGCCAGTTAGTTTTTCCTTGTTCCGACTTGTTCTCGGCGGCATTTTCGACGGTGCGTGGGTCATCAGCGTTTGGTCTCTCCGATCACCTGTGGTGGTTTGCTAATTCCGATTTTTGGCTTTTGTTTCTTGGTTTTTTGCTGGTGGTTGTGTTGACCTAGTTTGGCCCTTGTTAGTTTCTTTTCTTTGTTGTATCTGGCCCTTCGTTGGCGCTTGTTGTGTCCAAGTTGTGATGCTATATCTACTGGCTAGTCCAGGTTTCGGTAATTTTGTCTACCGCTTCCGGCCACCGCTCTCACTGCCTAGCATGAAGCATATAATGGTTTCTCCGATCTCCTTTGAGATCCTGCCGATTATGTTTGACCTGGTTGTAACTTCCTCGGTTTCATTTTATGAAACATGACTTAGAATTTTTTTTTTATAATTTGTCACCATTTGAGTTCACTTACTCGCACTTGTTGGGGCATTGGAAGACTGAATAGCCTTGGGGCGTTGAATTCTCCTGGGCGAAGGCTATATCATTCCTTTTATTATGGTCCTAAGTAACATTAGGCCTATGCTCGGTCCATATATTGCAATATTGAGCAAGGAGTTAAGTTTCCCTTATAAATGAATGATTTGTTCCATGTCAAAGCCATGGATTCAAGTTTCCAAAAGGAACAAATTACGAATTGCTCAGCCCTGGCGTGAATGCATCTCATTATTCAAAGGCGGTGGCTTGGACTTCGGGATGGTCCGACACCGAATAAACGTTAAAGTACAGTTGAAGTGGGCTGAATTAAGAAGACTCCAGGTTGGCATTTTCACTGGCGGAGTCTCAATACAGAAATGTTATATTTGAAGGCGATTCGCAAATTTTGGTGAATCAAGTTCTCAGCACTGATCATTCACCTCTTTGGCTGATAGTAGGCGAGGTTGTTACTATGTGATGAGAATACATCACTATGCGCCAACTCCTTCGGGATTACCTTGGATGGTGAATTGTGTGGATCCCCAGGGCTGGGAACTCTATGGCACATAGGCTTGCAAGGTGGGGATTACATTCGGAATGGTGGGAGTTGTACCGGTTACTGATGTGCCCCTGGAGATTATTACATATGATGCCTCTGTTCTGCAGAGTAGGGTAGATCTGTAGTGGGTATTGCCGTGTTATATTGATTCTTGCCTTTTCCCACCCAACAATTAGCCATCTGATCGGTAACATTTTACCAGACGTAGTGTTTCTATGTTAATGATATGAGTTGCTAGGCCAAGAAACAACTTTATCAATGACAGCCTTACTCGGTATTCATTTATCTATGATTGGACTATGCCCTCGTTGCTATATATTTTCCTGCAGATTCTTATTTGGCCAGCAATTTTCCTTTTTTAAGTTTGTCTCAGAACTTCTCTTAGATAGGCCCTTCTTCTTGCCAGCAGACCACGAAGCTGCGCCATGAGCTCTAGTGTGAACTATTTATCTGCTGCTTACTGAAGAGTAAAGACACACTCGACCAATGAATAATACTTGGCACTTGTCAGGATCAAACCACTTAAAACCCTGTAATTTAATGCGGCTGCAGATTCTCTAGCAAATGAAGGTCATGTAACACAGAAACAAAGAAAGCACCATAGCACAATACTTATTCGCCTTGACAGGTTTATGATCATTTTCCAGGTAAAGGAAAAAATCATATAGAGAATACGTCCCAGGTGAATGCTGATAACAGAGTCAACTAAGTAGAAATTCAACATCTAAGAGGACAACCGTTGTCAACAAAGCAGAAAATGTGTAACACCAGCGTGCAGTTTCACGCTTTTATGTTTTGTATAGAAAACTCAATTAAACCTCAAAAAGTTGACAGCAGCCGTCATTTGCAGTTTGGAAAAATAAAGAAGTGAACCAATTAGTCAGAAAATTCAACAGTATATGGAATGATGAGCCACAAAAACCCCAAGGTATCTGAGGAATGTGATACAAATTATAAGTCACATAGAGGGAGGCTGCTTTTACGAAGACAGCACCTTCTGAACCTCAACTGTGACCTCTTTGGGAGGCTTTTCTGCATGAAGATTGGCAACAATGCTCTTCTTGGAATAATAATCAACAACCTGCATTCCAAAGGTGGAACGACCCATCACAGATCCAAGTAAAACCAGTTGGAAGAGTTCTATGAATGGTGCAATAATTTTTTTTTTGCAAGACTCATCCAACATCAAACTGAAAGAGTTTTTTGCCTCATCCAATATCTTTTTAACCTGCCGACTCTCCTCTCCGGTAACAACCTCCTCCCAGAACCTGACATTAAGACCCTCCAAAATTTTTTTGAAAGAGACCACAAGTATTTGTCTTGGTTCACTTGATCATTAAAGAAGCCTGATACAATTCTCAACATAAAATGACAGCAAAAGGTAACCCAAAAATATTCAAAATGCTATGACTGCATCAGTGCTCACCAAACTCTTCTCCCCTATCCCACAAAGAGGGATCCCCTAAAGAAAATCAAAATGCTTGGGACTCATCACTGCACATCACACCCCTCACCTTCCAACGCACAAAAGTGTTAAAAAAAAACCCCAAAGGTGCACAAGAAAATCCTGTAACTAAAGTCTTTAACATCCCTCAATACACCATTTTTTAGGAACAAAAAAAAATCAGGTCGAACTTCAGTCGTGAGTACTGTTCAATGATTGGTTCTAAACAGACAGCAGATCATTGCAAAGTATCACAAAAACTAAGAGTTCATATCTCCATTCATCTGGACTAGAGCAATCGAATCCAAAGAATCTAGCAAAGGCAGATATAAAGCGTACCGGTTCAGTTTGCTTGTGAAACGCCTCCAGCCTTGATTTGAGAACAGCTGCAGTATCATCCTTGCGCTGAATCAATGGCTCTCCAGTAACCTTGAACAAACCAAAAAAGGAGAGCAAGTCATGTACTGCTTGAAACCCAAAAGACACCTCAATATGCAGTAACAGAGCTCACCTAAAGGATCATCATGATGAACATACTAAAATCAACAGTTCCATCTAAATGGGAATCAATGACTGTTCGACCAAAATAATTCAAAAAGAAACAGCCTTACATCATCAATGCCTGGAGCTTTGGGAGGCGCAAATTTTGTGTGATAGGTTCTACCACTGGATGGGTGTATCCAACGACCAGTAATTCTCTCCTCCAGGATCACATCATCAATTGCAAAGTTGAGCACCTTATCAACTTTGACTCCCTTCTTTTCTAGCATCTCATCAAGCTATACAGAGAAGATGGGGGGGAGGGGGCAAGCATCGCTAGAAATGTAAGTACGCACAAACAAATTTGAACAGATCAAATCAAGAAGAGGCAACAGTAATCAATATCTAGATAACAACGTGAAACCTTCTGTGCTTGAACCACAGTCCTCGGAAACCCATCAAGAATGAAACCTTTCTGACATGAGGGCTTCTTAAGAGCTTCATCTATAATGCCAACAACCAAGTCATCAGAAACAAGTTCTCCCTGCCAAATAGTTGCATAAAACCTTCTCAGCAACAAGAACTACGACAAAAGCTACTCTTCTCAATACAAATCAACTAAGCCTTCCAAACTAATCAAGGTTGGCTACGTAGATCCTTTTACTAAGATGGAAGCACATAATCCCAAGTGGAGTTTTAGCAAAACAATACGTCAAAAAATATTCTACCTTATCCATGGCCTCTTTAGCCTTAATCCCAAGTGGAGTTTTAGCAGCAACAGTGGCTCTTAACATATCACCAGTAGCCAAGTGGCACAAGCAGTACTCATCTTTGATTATTGGTGATTGAGTACCCTTTCCTGATCCAGGTGGGCCTGCATTATACAATTTTTCATAATTGTGATTATGAAGCTAGTCTATCAAATCAAATATTAATGGATTTGCATCTACTAGGATGACTTACACACTCCCACCATACCTATCAATGTCATGAGTTAACATCTATTTTTTTTTCTGAAAATAATCTGATAGGTGCCCAAGAAAGTGAAAGCAAAACCTTGTATTACTAAAAGAAACAACAGAGGCGGATTTATTTATTTTAAAAAAATAGACGGATTAAAAAAAAAAAAAGCGATTGCCTGTATCCTCAACAACATTGCTGACAAAACTGTACGTCCTTTAATGTTCTTAACTATTGTTAAGCTAGAAAGGTTGTTAGGTGTAAGTCACCAATGTATTCCCCACCTGCACTACTGTTCGTACTTTGCCAAGTGTGTTGTACAAAATTTGTAAGTCTCTTTCCTATTTTCTCTTTTAAAACAAAGCTTCAAAGTCGCAAGTAAAATGGTAGCATATGATAGACTAAGGACAGTCGATCTACAGTGAAATTTCAGCGGCAAGAAAAATTATGCACCATAAAAAAAAAAGGGCAAAATCCAGTTTCAGGAAAATACAATATAAACAAAACCCAGTTGAACATAGTCCAGATCCGAAAACGGCAGTTCATTTACCGGTTGTTTTATTCATATATCAAACCATGAAATTCAAATGTTTTCAACCGCTTTATTTCCTACATTTTCTTGGTGAACAAACGAAGTAAATGCATAAATCAAAACCCATAGAATCTCTAAAAACAGACATCTCAGCACAATATTTCGCCCATTAGCCCCTAGGAATCGTAGTAAAAACCCCAAAAGCCTCAAACTTTGTCTCCACAAACACATTATATTCTCGGATCTGAAAGGATTTCAACATCAAGAGCCAATTTGAGACCGAAGAAAGACATAGATAATTGAAGAACTTAGGTGCTTATAATGTGTTTTCTTCAATACATAGCTATGAAAAATACCAATGAGAATGAGTCGCTTGTCGGGTTTGGAGGAGCACTTCATGCGACGGAGGAGCTCAGTCATGAGATCAACGGAGGGAACATCTTCCAAGCTCGCTGCTGCAGCGCTGGTCGCCATTAGTCTAGGCTAGGGTTTTTCTCTCTTCGGCAAAGGAGAGAGAGAGAGAGTGAGAGATTTTTTTGTGTCCACTTCAGAGAGAAGAGAAAGTCGCAGGTTCTTTGCTTCGGACCCTACAACGCTTCAAACTCATGCACGGTCTTTCCAGGTTGTGCATGAAATGACTGTTGTGCCATTCATTTTTTTTCTTGATATGCCACGTGTCTCGCATTCCCTAGTTGATTTTGGAAACAAACACAAACATGTCTGTTCCTGCAAATCGCATACTTTTTACAGTGGGTTAAAACCGTTAAAAGCCCAAAACCTTTTTAGCCTATTAAACGAAAAATAATTGAAAAAAAAAACACTTGTCTTTACTTTATGAATATCCATCCCCTGATCCGATTGAAGGCTTCTAAATAGTTCGGTGCATTCATTTGGTTGAGAGGATTCTGGGAGTTTGGTGAATTCTTTAGCTTTAGAGATCTATTTTCATTTAGTTTGGTGCCTTAATTTGAAAGGCGCTGAGAGGTTGGTGCATTTTGCGTGGTCAATGAATCAATAGAGAGAAAGCTCACACTACGGTTATGATCTCACCATCCAGTACTGCCACCAAACCTTTTGTGTGCAGGAGTATGGCTACCCTTTCTGTCAATTCTCATCATATGTCAGCCATGAGAGTAGAGACTAGAGAGCATGGAGGTATAATGGAAATACGAGTGTCGGTATGTCAAGCTAAGGTGCTAAGGTTATATATACGCAAAGCAGGAGCAAAATTGCAGATATAATAAAGAGTAGTTTCCTACAATAACATACTCAAATTTTCATGGATAACGAACACAGAATACTGTTCTCAAACACACAAAATCGGATCAAGACAAATTGTAGCACTTGCAAAGTTTTCAAGTTCACTCGGCATCTTCACTTTTTGACTTCTTCTTCTTCTTCTTTTTGCCATCGCCAGCAGACTGCAGGTCCTCTCCATCTTCATCCTGGCTCTTCTTTTTCTTCTTCTTACCCGTTTCATCCTGCTCAGCAGTCTGACCATCCTGTTGCTCCATCTCTGAATCACTTTTGCGTTTCTCCTTTTTCTTCTTCTCTGATTTAGCATCTTCCAGAGCTTCACCATTTGTCAGAGCAGCTGGGTTATCTACGGCCATAGACTCACCGTTCTCTGCAGCTGCAGTTTTTGATTTCTTTTTCTTGCTTTTCTTTGCTGATGCTTCTGTGGGCACTTCTTCGGTCTTCATCTCTGTGTCTACAAGAGCAATTGAAACGTTTAGTAGTATGATCAAGAGAACCAAAAACTTATGGTAAGTATGCAGACATCCAATGTTCTGAAACCAAATGCACCACGGAATAAATGCTACAATCTGAAGGCGAGGCAACCAAAATTCCCAGAACAGCTCAATGGAGTGGGTCATCCCGGTACAAGTGAATGCCCATGCTTGGTTCATAAACATACAATTATTGTATGCAACCAGGTGTAGTGTAGCAACAGAATTTCCTCATGCACTTTAAGTTAGTGGTCATACCAAGTTTGTCACACCAGAATGCGAATGCAAGTAAAACTATAAGGCCCCAATGCTCCCATCTGCAAATTATACAATCCCGGTATCTTATACAATCATAGACTGGGTACTAGTAAATTTATGGACCACCTTACCTTTGTTTTGAGCACTTTCAATTGCATCTTTCATCACATCGATATTTTTGCGGGGTGCAACTCCCTTGTCATAAAAGTCAAGTCGCTCCTCAACTTGTTCACGAAGTTTCTCACCAAAAACAGTAGTACTCCCCTCTGCATTAAAATATAAGGCAACAAAATCATTTCAAACAGGGGCACAAGCTGCAAGTATCCAGATTGCTCTTTAAAAACATTAAAAAAGCACCTGAAAAGCAGTCAATGCGCGATGCAATAGAGCACTTGTTTGCAAGATAACGAGCCATTCTGCCCTTGTTCTTTGCAGACGCTCGACCAATGAAAGAGGAATGGAATATCAGACCATACTTGGGCGTGTTTCCTCTAGTTTTCAATGCCCTGAAGAGAACAATAAATGAGGGATTCAGGTTATATGATTTCAAATTCTCAGGGACCGTATCTCACAAAATAATACAGCAGAAGTAAAGACATCTAGATACGACAATATCAGGACTTTAGCATTCTCGCTCAGAAGGGAACCCGAGCTAGTACAAAAAATGAACGGGTTTCAAAATTATGAGTCCAGCTATTTCATAAGATTCAGTAGCCATTCTTCCAATATATGAATATATCAGGTTATAGTTAAAACCTGAAGAGAGCCTTCTCTGCACCGAGGATCTGAAGGGTAGAAGAAGGGCACTTGGCCAAATTTGTTAGACTACCGGCATGAGAAATTAAGCGCGCACCAACAACTTCACCAATTAAAGAGGCCAAATTTGGTGCAATGTCATTCATCTTAGCAACCAGATAATCATAAAGCTTTCTCCTATACTCAGACAGGTCCATTACCCTCTGTGCAAATTGGTGGACATTAATCAAATCAATTGGGGACAAATCCTGTCCTGCGGGAAATTGGCAAACACGCAGGTCAGTAAAGGACAATCTACAGACACAAGTGGTATAGTAGGGGATCTCTACCCATAGAAGCCTTGGCAGCATCTACAATCTCCTTTGCCTTGTCCTCGTCTCCAACTACGTCTGTTAAGCCTGGGATACTTTCGTCACACAACTTTGACTTATCCTCTATATATTTTGCAACTTTTGCGTATAGGTAGTTGTCATTGATTATCTTCACCAATTCAGGAAAATGCCACGAGTACCATTCTCTGCATTACCACAAGGGAACAGCAGTGGTTACATGTTTTTTTTTTGGGGGGGGGGAGCCACTTTAAATGTCCACAAAACAATAGATATCAAAATTTTCAGCATTAAGGAAGAAAATCTTTCCAACATGGGTAGAGAGGAAAACTAATCTTATGATGTGTGGGAACCACAAAGATGCTAGTTTCGAGATCATAAAACATTGATGTAGAAATGTGAAAAACATACCTGACTCTCATGGAGAAGGAGTTGACATCCTTGTCGAGAGTATCAAGAAGGAAGATTGCTTGAATCACCATATTGTCAACACGGTTAACATTGAACTTGACTTTTGCCCTGCTGTAACTATGTCCCAAACCAAGTTGGGCTTTTTCCAAGTCTCCAGGCTATATGAAATGGAAGACAGACGAGGAAGAATATAGTCTATAAAAATTAGAACAAGTCCATATATTGCACAACAACAAAACAGGGCCACTTGAAACCAAATTCGGGAGACTAAGGAAAAAAATCCTACCTTTAGGTCCTTTAAAAACCGATCGAAATGTAGCCGCACGCCGCGAAGAAGCTCATGAACAAAGTCACCACTTTCACAAGGAATTTTAGTCACTTCATGGATATGTGATCCAACTTTAGTATCCACAATTCCTAATCTGAACTTTGGCTTCTTACCTTCCTTGACTTTTGGGAGATTAAGCTCCAGAAAACTTCTCAACTCGTCAGTCATTAGCCCTTAAACCCAAAAACATAAGTCAAGTAAACAATATTGTACCTTAAGCATGAAAGCAAAATCCCAGAAAACAAGACATTGGGAATAAAGTTCTAATAGTACGCGCACAACAAAACCAGAAACAACTGAGTATTATAGCCCAAATGACAGCTAGCATGACTGCGGGCATAATAAAACACTCTTTGGTGGCTGAAGAAATTACAAAAGGGGTCCGAGTATTCAATGTCTCAAAAAAGAAAAAAGAAAAAAAGAGCAAATACAAGGGTCACATCTTGGCCTGCCATTCTCCCATCACTAAAACAAGAGGAAAATGCCGATTAAATCAAACAGCACCACGCATAATCAATTGAAAGAACCTAAATGATCAATTTCCACATAGTTGATGGGAGAACCAAAACAACACTCACCTTCGTATCAAATTCTTCCGTTACACACTGGGGCTAACACAACCAAAAGACACCACAAAACATAGGCAGAAGCCACTTTCATATGGAGTACAAAAATCAGAGGTAACCCAGAAAACCATTACTAGAATAACAAAAAACTAAAGCCAACCAAGAGGAACCGAAGTTTTGGGCAGCCCACCTTCCGAAATGGCATTGCATTGGTTGAGGGCGTCAAGGGCGGACTCGAAAGGATGAAAGGCCGTGAGCTGCACGACCTTCCCGAACCGGTACACGGAGTTCCGGACGGCCTCGGTGTTCTGCCCAATCTCGTCAAGGCCGTGCGCGAGGAACAGGGCGTACCCGGAAGCCGACTCGTATAGAAGATACAACGCCATTGCTCAATCAATATCAGGTTAAGCAACTAAGAAAGCTCCTCTTTTTCTTTGACTCCGGCGAAACCCTCTCTCTCTCTCTCTATTGCTGTCGTGCTTTAACACAGTAAGAATCGGCGGGGAATAAAGAGAGAAAGAGAAGCGGCCATTTTAGGTTAGGGTTTAGGGTTTTTACTTTTAAGTAAAGGATTCCCCGTCTGCATTTGTAGGGTCTTTATAGCTTAGTCGGTATAGTGATGGCGTGTGTTAGATCCGAATACTGAAGTTGATGGCGTTTAATCCAACGGTCGATAGGGAGTGAAAAAGATCAATGGATTATTACAGTTCGGAGAACAATTTTTGCTCTAAATATTATACATTCTCTTATTTTTTTCCCTTTTTTTAAGAACCCATTCAAGTGCAACCTCCGCATAAATTGAATTCAAGATCATAAAAAATCTCGGGCGTGTAATCCTCTAAACTACACATCACGTAAATCAAACATTGCTGTGGAGTGGCTCAAAAAAATTGTTTGCGATTTAAGTTTGAAACTTCAAAAGGAGCACACTTTTTAAGTTCTAGGTGTTGACGATTCAATGCAACCTCTCGAAGGTTGTGTCGAGTGTTAAAATTTTAAGAAGGTTAAAATTTTAGTGTATTAGATTTGGTGAAGAAGTGAAGATAATGATTATTTTTAATATTTATCATAGTAAAAAGTAATAATGTGATGAGCAGAGAGATATTATATTGTAATTTTTTATTATGTTAAAATTTTAAGAAATGTAAAATTTTGGAGAACAAACATAGCAGAAGTTGTACATTTTTTTTAAATACAACTAAATTCGGATAAAGTAAACTTTACCGATTATTACCTTATCACAAGCTCTCAGAAAATTATTAGGCAAAAAAACAAGCTCCCGAAAATTACTATCCATAATTTAACCAAAGTGAACAACTTTTAACCAAATAAGGGAGATGTTTCAGAGCGTATTATGTTCATCTAATACAAACTATTGATATAAGTTGTAAGGGCTATTTTATTTTTATTTCGGGGGCAATATATGTTATTTTTATAGACCCTCCGGTGAAGTTATGGCTGCGTTTGCACCAAATATTTCACAAAATATTTCACCAACTCTCAATAAAATACTACAATATAATCTCTCTCCCATAAAAAAATATAAAAAATTACAAAAAATATAAAAAATTATCGCTCTTCACTTTTTCACTAAACCCAATATAAAAAATTTTACGACACAAAGATAACCTATGTCTTTTGTTTTGTTGTGAGTTTTTTTTTTTGGTTGGGTAAGTGAAGTTTTGTCTTTTTAGAACAAACTTGTATTGGTTTTGTCGATTAGACTTCGCTCGGGCCACATGCACCTCTGCGTGCGAAGAGTTGTTCAAATGATAGAATGGCTGCAACCAAACCATCCAAAAGGGCCGTGCTTGGGTTGGGTGGCCCTCCATCGGAACCTAGACGGGCCGAAACAGCTTCAGACTCGTGCTCCGCTCCCACGGTGCATTCTTGTACTCATCCCCATTCGATTTGTAAGGCACTGAGAGCCCCAGCAGAGTGGAGGAGAGGGAGGCCGATGCTTCAATCAGTTCAACAGCATCCCATACCATCTTGAAATCTGTACCCAGGTAATCATTCTTACTTCTTCTCACCCAAAGCAATCGGCTTTTATCTCAATCAAATCAAATGCTTCGTTTAGTTTGCATAAAACTGCCCCAACAAGTAAGGCACAGAGCTTCACCTCTTAGCCGTGGCAACCTGTTATCCACCTCCTCTCGCAAACCCAGTTCAGGACTCTCCAATTCCAAGGACCCACCAGCTCTGACAGTCTCCTTCCTCCAGAACTCATGTGGGTTGTCCTTGGAATCGGCCATTTCAGCGTCCAAGAAGCTGAACATTGGAAACGCGGAAAATCCCAACTCAGTTCTTGACCTGTTGAGAACTCACGGTCTGACGCAGTCTCATATCAGAAACTTAATTAGCAGTCGTCCGCTATTGCTTTTGGCTGATTTAGGGAGTACGCTTAAGCCTAACATAGAGTTGTTTGAATCCTTGGGTTTTTCGGGCCCTAGCCTTTCCAAAATGCTGAGCAAAGAACCACGGATGCTAGAAAGTGATGCATACACTACGGTTAAGTTTTTTAGAGAGCATGGTTTCAGTGATGAGCAAATATCGACTCTGACCACGAAGCGTCCCACGTTGTATACGTTCAATGCACAAAAAATCTTTAAGCCGAAGTTAGAATTTCTCAAATCTTTGGGCTTGTCAGATTCTGAGATCGCAAAGCTTTTATCCGCAGAGCCTTATATTTTAGAGAGGAGCCTCGAAAATCACCTCATTCCTTGTGTTCAAGAGCTTAGGCAGATTCTTGATACTGATGAGAATGTCTTAAAGGCTATGAAGGCATGCTACTGGTTAATCGAGTATGATGTGGAAAAAGTGCTAAGACCAAACATATCAATGTTAATGAAGCATGGCGTACCCCGGGCAATGGTTTTAAAGATATTCTTGATTCAGCCAAAAGCCCTGCTTCTGAGGAGTCATCGGTTTAGTGAGGTTGTTAGTGAAGTTATGAAACTGGGATTTGACCCCAATAATATGCTATTTGTTCTAGCAATTCGCTCCATGGCAGTAATGAGTAAAACACTGTGGGAGCAAAAGCTGGAAGCTTATAGAAGTTTTGGTTTGACTAAGGATGAGATTTATTCAGCATTCAAACGGCAACCCATGTGCATGATTTCTTCAGAGATGAAGATCAAGAAGTTGTTGGGTTTCTTTATGAGCAAACTAAAGATGACACCGTCGATGATTTCCAAGAATCCAAATCTTCTCCTGCTTAGCTTGGAGAAGCGGATAATTCCAAGGTGTTCTGTTCTGCAACTTTTGATGTTGAAGGGGTTGATTGGGGAAAATACTAGCATTGTCAACATGTTCAGAATGAGTGAGCAGAAATTCGTGGACAAGGTAGTGAGCAAGTATCAAAATGAAGTTCCAGATATTATTAGAGCACACCAAGGGAAGATAGAATTTGAAGGGTTCCCCTTTGATTTGAAAATGTGAGTAATAGTGATATCATCAAATATTTAGGCATTGACAGAAAAGACCATGATTTCAGATGAGTCATAATACTGCCATTGCGCTGCTTATGCTATCCACTGAATGCAATGATGATTTTAATTCCAGGGCTTCTCAACAGCTGCATTTAGTTTAATTCATTTGCTTTGTACACAAGGAATAGAAGCTGGTCAAAGTTGAGCTGAAACTTTTATACAGCGGACCCTGTGTGCCTTCTTTCCAGGGAAGTGCTTGGCACTCACAATTTGACATTACAATTGAGGACAAATAAACCTTGGCCGGTTCTAATTACACCAGAAGATGATGTTGTTTGTAAAATGATTACACATATCAGGACCTTGTGGAATGTTCAGGTGTGATCAGATTTTGCTTGGAAACCTTACGTCCGAGGTTTTATTATTTCTTCAAAGTACCACTTAGGAGTTTATTTTCGTTTGTCTTTCTGTTTGCAGTTTTTTCCCCTTGCATTGACCTCTGAATATCTGTGCTGTTGTTGTTGATGGATTTTAAATCTAATCTTTTTGTCATGAGTTCTTTGAGAATGAGATTTTGTGATTTAATTCAGGATTCTTCTTTTATATCTGACTACTAGTACTTCTTAAGTCTTCACTAATTTCACGGCATCGTAATATGAAACATTAAATGGGAAATTAAAACCTCTCAGCTAGTCAGCGCTGTCCAGTTAAGAATCATAAGATTTTGATCTCTTGGTACACAATCCACTTATTGTTTGATGGCTAGGGTATGACTAAAATGCTTGTATAAAGTAGCACCTGTTTGGGGCTTTCCTATGATCCAAAAGTAAATGTTTAGTGCTGTGTTGTGTTGTGTTGTCTTAAGGCCGGACTTGAGATCCTGCATTGCTTTCGAACCTACCTGAAAGTGTCCAGTCTAGTGGTCGAAGGTGTAAGTTTCCATGGTAGTTGTCATTACATTTGTTAATGTCACTTGTAGACAGTGGTATTCCTCCAATTGGCTAGGTTACAAACAGCTACCGTGGGGACTTTTATTAGCAGAAATAATTAACATTAAATGCTTTTTTATCCTTCTCATCTGCAACTACTTTTATGTTTTTGGTCTGTCAGCCTTGTTCGTCCTTGAATTCAGTCTTGTCCCATCATTGTTCTTGCATTCTACCTGAGCTTTACTGTTCCTCCAAAACCCTGTTACACATGGCAATTCCGGCCTTATTTTCTAGAATGACCAAATGAGGATTTCTCTCTTTGTGTATACACCCTCCCAGCATCTGAATATCAAATCACTCTTCAACAAATAACAATAACCTTTCCTAGTATTAGTTGCCTATCAGTTTGTGTTTTGTGTTGCTTTCTGTATATGTTGGCAAGCCCTTTGAATTTAAGGTGAATTGTTTGAAAGCCTGTGCAAATGAGGTGAGAAGCTTGGAAAGTTACTCTGAGAACACCGTCATCCTCGAAGAGAACGATGTTGGTATCGGAAAAACAGTAGGGGCGTGGAAGGGCATGGATTATTCAAGAACTTCTGGGAACTGCTTAACTTTTGAAACCTTCAAATGCAGGATTTCTGGACAGGCATGGGTGTCGTAGAACGTCCAACACTTTTTTTTGAACCTGTTAGCATTTTGTCTTTGTTTTGCTTCCTAAACATTTTCTAGGTATATAATTTGTTATTCAGTGTCTTGTTGTAGAAGCCGGTTGGGCCACCTCGCCTGGCCCAGCTGAATGGCGATTTAACATGCGCTGCTTCTCGACCCCAAAATCTGGATAACAATGCATGTTGAAGAACTCACGTCCTGATGCTTTTTCGCACGAGTATTGAAATTTTAGAAGGGTTAAGCCTTGTTCTGAACTTATGCTTGTGGCCTCAGCTTGGCACAAGCTAAGTGAAAGGAAAGCCCAGACGACCATTTGGTATCTTGCTGCTCTTTATAGATCATCTGCTGATGTACCAAAATTGTAGCAAAACATCATGATTACAAAAAGAAAGGAGAACGTCAACATGTGTGTATGATGCCCTCTTAGACTCTGTCCATGTGCTAACAACTGTGCTCATTTAAAACTCTGATACAAGCTCGGTAAGTTTGAGAGTAGCTAAAATATGCTCCTCGCTGATTGTTTTCCATGGGCTATTTATGCAAGGGTGAAGCTGAGGGGTCCTATGATAATGTAGGAGATCTTTTATGAAAATCAAATCTCAATGTAGGTCCTTATTCCTTTTATATTATAATTATAGAAAGCAGAGGCAAGTTGCAGTCCCTCAATGATATCATATGGTTATAATATCTTGTTTGAATGAATTATTTTGATGAAGACATATTATGATTCCAAAGGTGAAACCATAAAATGGTCTGTCCCATCTTTGCACTGAAGAAAGGGGCACTTATGTGAGAGCCTATCTTGTCCAATTTCAACACCCTCCTTTTTCAGTCTTATCTCAGTTCTCATTTATTACATCTTGAATGCTCTTTTCCTCTAATGCCAAGAATCAAGGTTGCAAATTACCGTGGGAAGGTAATAACTAGCTCAAGAGGTGAGGCTTTCTCTCACACTTATAATGTGACAATCAACCTCTTCCGCAACCGATATGAGACTAATCCCAACAATCTCCTCTTGACACATTGGGCCCTGAGTTGGGTGGAGACAACCCGTTTCTCCCATGGAGTATGGACTATTGGATCCAAGACTTGTTAGTAAACCTGAGCTCTGATACCAGTGTTGGGTTGTCATGAGACTTCTCAACCCCAAAAACTAGCTTAAGAGGTGAGGCTTTCCTTCACACTTATAAGTTGACCACCAGCCCCTTCCACAACCGATGTGAGACTAACCCCAACACCATGTGGGACCTTCTTTTCTGTCACTTTGGTTTCCACTCATCAGTCATTCTTTAGAGCTTGAATTTGCTATGTAGATAGCCAATCCTTGTCCAAATAATAGGAATGGATTATCAGTTGTAGGTCCTGTACCGTATGTTATTCTAAATTAGATGCACATAGCCACTTAAGATGCCTGCTGATTCAAATTGAGATTATTTGACATAATCGTGATGATCATAAGCTTGGAGGTCCTTTAACTTGAAGGGTTGTCCTGGACCACTTGTGCTGAATCCTGGCATGTGCTCTGACGCTAGTATCCACCACATGTCGCTTTGGAAGTGCTCTTATTGCCACATGAAATGTCTTCAAAGCAAAACTTCCGAAAGCATAAAGTGACTTAAGGTTGTGGAGCACTTCACTATCATCAAGCGAGTTCTGGGCAATGGCCTAGGTTCTGATATTTTTCACATATACGGTTCAAGCCCCAGCCCCAGAGTACTATTTTGGTCTCCAACCCAATAGAGCGGCTCCCAAATGAAGAACAAGACCAATGATCTATAGAGCGGCTTGAGCCTAGAAGGATAAGATATACCAAGGGATCCGAGCTTGAGCTTAGTGTGTGCTTAAGCTGCACAAGCCTCTTGTCTGAGTAGTTTTGACTTGATCCCTATCCTAATTCCTAAATGTGAGCTCTATAGAGAGCTCAGCGTTGGGGACATGGTGGCCATTCCAAAACTCTTATCACCTGACCTCAAACTGCAAATTATGGAGGTTTCACGGTGTGTGGATGCTCAGTCCATGTTAAAATGTCTGACCGGTAAAACTTGCAAAGACAGGATTGTGTTAGACAGAGAGTGTCAAGTTATGGTTCAATAGCGTGCTCAAGTTCCAAGATAATGTAATTATAAATGAACTTGAGGGCTATAACGTTAATTATTATAAATGAACTGCAAAGTGACATGCAATTCCTGTGTCTTATGGACTTTTAAGCACTTGGAAACAGAAGACGAGAAAAATACGAAAGAAAAAGACTAACAAAACAAAACAAAATAGAAATTAAGATTCAAGATGAAATGACAATGTAATTACAACCGAAGACAAGGTCAGATTCAAAATACTTCTGCCGACTGCTGAGACTCTGAAGTCTACGACTGGGAGCAGAGTCCAGACAGAGTAACGGATTTGACTACGTTTTAAATTGTCGCTTGGACTGCTGCTACAACATTGTCACTTTGTCTTGTTCACTGCTCAATGAGAGTAAGGAGGTGCTCGCACAAGAAAAAGAAGATCGAGTGAGAATTTTACTTCCAATGGAGGTACAACTGAGACCCACCCTAATAAATGATAAAGATGGAGAGACAGAACTCGATATCTCTGAGAAAAAAACGCCATGTGGAAGCATTAAATGCAACAAAGCCGGGTATGCTACTTCTCGTATTCCTAACTTAAATCAAGAAAGCACGGATTTTTTTTATTGCTAGTATTTTCTAGTTATTGGCACATTTTAGTTCTATCAATATAGGACTTCAGTCTCTGTTTTCACTCTGTTTCTCCTTTCTAATCTCTGAGGAGCTCTCTCTTTTATTTTCTTTCAGCAAGCGGCGTGAAACTTGCTCAACTACTTTTAATATTCACTGACATATACTTTTGAGCTTGTGAGGTATTGATGGCAGCTCTAGTATGTGTCTCAAGGTACTGGGTTTTCTTTATGCCGTAACTCGTCTTGAACTTCGCAAGATCAGTCTCTGTTTCGCTGATGAAGTTTTTCCTGCTTTATTCATTATCAAATGACGGGTTATGCGGGGTTCTCGTACTCAGTTGTTCGCTGACAATACATGAAGTGTTGACGAGAGAAAGCGAGATTTCATGGGGTGGTGCTGCGTTTTCTCGGTTTTCTGTTTTTCATGGAGTTTATTTGCTCTCGGTACTTATCAATTACAATCCTCTCAATTCTTCAGCTTAGAAAGAACTTCAGAGTACCCAAAGCAATTCGAAATTTGGCATGATCATACTATAGATTTCTGCTCTTTGTCGTCACCACAAGTAAACATCACATGCCAAGACAATTTTATCAATGAGCTCAGAATTGTGGGCGATAAGCTTGCCATAGTTAGTGACCAACGGGTTCGCAATTCCGAATCAAACTTTATCTGATGGCTTCTCTATGGACTCTTTTGTGGCCACCCTGGCGAGACTAACCAGCTTGAGAGCTCTCAGTCTGGTCTCTTTGGGAATTTGGGGTCCACTTCCGAACAAAATTCGCCGCCTTTCTTTGCTCGAGTATATGGAATTTGAGTTCAAATTGTCTTTTCGGTTCGGTTCCTCCTAAGATTTCTACGATGGTGAATCTTCAAACTCTTAAAGTGGACGGCAATTTCTTTAATACTACCGTACCCACTTGGTTTGATTCCTCATCAAAACTGAGGACTCTTGAGCATGAGGAACAACCAGTTTAAAGGTTCATTTCCATCTTCAGTCCTGCGAATCGCAACACTCACTGATCTTATCATGTCTGGCAATGATTTTTAAATTATTTTATTTTATTTTTAATATCATAATAACTACAAAAATAATATTATTTAATTTAATAAAATATAAATAATTTCAAAGGTTAATCCACCAAACAATTCCTTAGACAAAACAATATTTAAATTTTAAATTATAAAATTTGATTCCAAAATCTAAACCAAAACCCTTTTCCAAACAAGTCCGACGTCGGTTGCAACCAAACAATCCCAAAGGGCCGTGCTTGGGTTGGGTGGCCCTCCATCGGAACCTAGACGGGCCGAAACAGCTGCAGACTCGCGTGCCCGCTCCCACGGTGCATTCTTGTACTCATTCCCATTCGATTTGTAAGGCAATGAGAGCCACAGCAGAGTGGAGGAGACGGAGGCCGATGCTTCAATCAGTTCAACAGCATCCCATACCATCTTGAAATCTGTACCCAGGTAATCATTCTTCCTTCTTCTCACCCAAAGCAATCGGCTTTTATCTCAGTCAAATCAAATGCTTCGTTTAGTTTGCATAAAACTGCCCCAACAAGTAAGGCACAGAGCTTCACCGCTTAGCCGTGGCAACCTGTTCTCCACCTCTCGCAAACCCAGTTCAGGACTCTCCAATTCCAAGGACCCACCAGCTCTGACAGTCTCCTTCCTCCATAACTCATGTGGGCTGTCTTTGGAATCGGCCATTTCAGCGTCCAAGAAGCTGAACATTGGAAACGCGAAAAATCCCAACTCAGTTCTTGACCTGTTGAGAACTCACGGTCTGACGCAGTCTCATATCAGAAACCTAATCAGCAGTCGTCCACTATTGCTTGTGGCTGACATAGGGAGTACGCTTAAGCCTAACATAGAGTTGTTTGAATCCTTGGGTTTTTCGGGCCCTAGCCTTTCCAAAATGCTGAGCAAAGAACCACGGATGCTAGAAAGTGATGCATACACTACGGTTAAGTTTTTTAGAGAGCATGGTTTCAGTGATGAGCAAATATCGACTCTGACCAAGAAGCGTCCCACGTTGTATACGGTCAATGCACAAAAAATCTTTAAGCCGAAGTTAGAGTTTCTCAAATCTTTGGGCTTGTCAGATTTTGAGATCACAAAGCTTTTATCCGCAGAGCCTTATATTTTACAGAGGAGCCTCGAAAATCACCTCATTCCTTGTGTTCAAGAGCTTAGGCAGATTCTTGATACTGATGAGAATGTCTTAAAGGCTATGAAGGCTTGCTACTGGTTAATCGACTATGATGTGGGAAAAGTGCTAAGACCAAACATATCAATGTTAATGAAGCATGGCGTACCCCGGGCAATGGTTTTAAAGATATTCTTGATTCAGCCAAAAGCCCTGCTTCTGAGGAGTCATCGGTTTATTGAGGTTGTTAGTGAAGTTATGAAGCTGGGGTTTGACCCCAATAATATTCTATTTGTTCTAGCAATTCGTTCCATGGCAGTAATGAGTAAAACACTGTGGGAGCAAAAGCTGGAAGCTTATAGAAGTTTTGGTTTGACTAAGGATGAGATTTATTCAGCATTCAAACGGCAACCCATGTGCATGATTTCTTCAGAGATGAAGATCAAGAAGTTGTTGGGTTTCTTTGTGAGCAAACTAAAGATGACCCCTTCGATGATTTCCAAGAATCCAAATCTTCTCCTTCTTAGCTTGGAGAAGCGGATTATTCCAAGGTGTTCTGTTCTGCACCTTTTGATGTTGAAGGGGTTGATTGGGGAAAATACTAGCATTCTTAACATGTTCAGAATAAGTGAGCAGAAATTCGTGGACAAGGTAGTGAGGAAGTATCAAAATGAAGTTCCAGATATTATTAGAGCGCACCAAGGGAAGATAGAATTTGAAGGGTTCCCCTTTGATTTGAAAATGTGAGTAATAATGATATCATCAAATATTTAGGCATTGACAGAAAAGACCATGATTTCAGATGAGTCAATTATATTGTCATTGGGCTGCTTATGCTATCCACTGAATGGAATGATGATTTTAATTCCAATGCTTCTAAACAGCTGCATTTAGTTTAATCCATCTGTTTTGTACACAAGGAATAGAAGCTGGTCAAAGTTGAGCTGAAACTTTTATACGGCAGACCCTGTGTGCCTTCTTTCCAAGGAAGTGCTTGGCACTCACAATTTGACATTCCAATTGAGGACAAATAAACTTGGCCTGTTCTAATTACACCAGAATGTTGATTTTGTTTGTAAAATGATTACACATATCAGGACCTTGTAGAATGTTCAGGTGTGATCAGATTTGCTTGGAAACCTTAGGCTATGTTTGGTTTAGTTCTCAAAATAGTTTTTGTTTTTTTGTTTTTTTGGAAGTAGTGTAGATTCTCTTAGGATTGATGAAAAATTAGTTAAGAGTTGTTGAAATTTGTAAAAAGTTATTGGTATTGGTAAAAAGGTATAAAAATTAATGAAAAAATTATTAGGATTGGTGAAAATGTATTATAATCGATGAAAAAGTGAGTGAGAAGTTTTTGAAAACTTTTTGAGAACTTAAACAAACATAGCCTTACATTCTGAGGTTTTATTATTTCTTCAAAGTACCTCTTAGGAGTTTATTTTCGTTTGTCTTTCTGTTTGCAGTTTTTTCCCCTTGCATTGACCTCTGAATATCTGTGCTGTTGTTGTTGATGGATTTTAAATCTAATCTTTTTGTCATGAGTTCTTTGAGAATGAGATTTTGTGATTTAATTCAGGATTCTTCTTTTATATCTGACCAGTGCTTCTTAAGTGTTCACTAATTTCACGGCATCATAATATGAAACATTAAATGGGAAATTAAAGCCTCTCAGCTAGTCAGCGCTGCCCATTTAAGAACATAAGACTTTGATATCTTGGTACACAATCCACTTATTGTTTGATGGCTAGGGTATGACTAAAATGCTTGTATAAAGTAGCGCCTGTTTTGGGCTGGCAAAAGTTATTGTGTGAGTGGAGTTATTGTGTGAATGTGTGAGTGAACGGGTGAGATTAGAAGTTGAGAAATCTAATGGCTTAAAAAATGTCACGTGAACCCGACCCACGAATCCGACCACTCACACATTCACACAATAATGTTTGATGTCTCAAAAGTGAGAATTTTTACTTCCAATGGAGGTGCAACTGAGACCCACCCTAATAAATGATAAAGATGGAGAGACAGAACTCGCAATCTCAGAGAAAAAAAGCCATGTGGAAGCACTAAATGCATCAAATACGGGTATGCTATTTCTAGTTATTGGCACATTTTAGTTCTGTCTATTAATGTAAGACTTCAGTCTGTGTTTTCACTCTTTTCTCCTTTCTAATCTCTGAGGAGCTCTCTTTTTTCTTTTCTTTTCCAGCAAGCGGAGTGAAACTTGCTCAACAACTCAATATTCACTGAAATATACTTTTGAGCTTGTCAGGTATGGTTGGCAGCTCTAGTATGTGTCTTACGGTACCGGGTTTTCTTTATGCCGTAACTCGTCTTGAACTTCGCAAGATCAGTCTCTGTTTCGCTGATGAAGTTTTTCCTGCTTTATTCATTATCAAAATGATGGGTTATGCGGGGTTCTCCTACTCGGTTGTTTGCTGACAATACATGATTGCTAACAAGAGAAAGCGAGTTTTCCTGGGGTGGTGTTGCGTTTTCTCCGTTTTCTGCTTTACATGGAGTTTATTTGTTCTTGGTACTTATCAATTACAATCCTCTCAAACCCAAGTGCTTCTTCAGCTTAGAAATCACTTAAGAGTACCCAAAGCAATTGGAGATTTGGTATGATCATACCATAGATTTCTGCTCTTTATCGTCACCACAAGTAAACATCACATGCCAAGACAATTTTATCACTGAGCTCAGAATTGTGGGCGATAAGCTTGCCATAGTTAGTGACTTCAACGGGCTCGCAATTCCGAATCGAACTTTATCTGATGGCTTCTCTATGGACTCTTTTGTGGCCACCCTAGCGAGACTAACCAGCTTGAGAGCTCTCAGTCTGGTCTCTTTGGGAATTTGGGGTCCACTTCCGGACAAAATTCACCGTCTTTCTTTGCTGGAGTCTATGGATTTGAGTTCAAATTTTCTTTTCGGTTCGGTTCCTCCTAAGATTTCTACAATGGTGAATCTTCAAACTCTTAAACTGGACGGCAATTTCTTTAATACTACCGTCGCCACTTGGTTTGATTTCTTATCAAATCTGAGGACTCTAAGCTTGAGGAACAACCAGTTTAAAGGTTCATTTCCATCTTCAATCCTGAGAATTGCAACTCTCACTGATCTTATCATGTCTAGCAATGATATGACTGGAAAATTGCCAAATCTTAGTAGCTTAAGTAGCTTACAAGTTCTGGATTTGAGTGCAAACAAATTCCGTAATGTGCTACCTGAAATGCCAAAAGGAGTGGTCATGGTTTTTCTGAGCAATAACTCCTTCCTGGGTGAGATTCCTCAGCAATATGGCCGATTAAGTCATCTTCAACACCTTGACATGTCATTCAACGTGCTTAGAGGGACACCTCCTGCAGCACTTTTCTCTTTGCCCAATATCAGTTACTTGAATATTGCATCAAATATGTGTAGTGGGTCACTTTCGTACCATCTAAGATGTGGCAGCCAACTTCAGTTCGTTGACATGTCTAATAATAGGTTAATGGGTGGATTGCCTTCTTGTTTGAGCAGTACTAAGTCAGGAAAGAAAGTGGTTAAGTTTGATGGGAATTGCTTATCCATTGATATAAAGAATCAGCATCCAGAACCTTATTGTGATGAAGTCCGAATGAGGAAACAATCCAGAAGCAAAAATGGAGGAATTTTAGTGGGTTTGATTGTAGGAATCGCAATCCTTGTGGTGCTTCTAGCTTTTGGCTTTCTCCTTCTATGGAAAACATGTTGCCCTCGAGGGATATCAGAGCAGCATTTATTGCAGAAAGCAGTGCAAGATACCTCGGCAGCTGGGTTCTCCTCTGAGCTTCTAGCCAATGCAAGTAGGTTATCAGCTATCAAAAGTGTATATGGCCTTAAATTGAAAGCCGAAAAAGAATTGATGAAAATTTAAGGCAATCACATGCTTCTTCCTTTTCTTTTCTTTTTTTGTTTAGGATTTGTTTCTGAAGCTGCAAAGTTAGGCATGCAAGGTCTTCCAGTTTGTCGGTCTTTTACTTTAGAAGAGTTGGAAGAAGCTACAAACAACTTTGATAACTCTGCCTTCTTGGGAGAGGGATCATGTGGAAAGGTACCCTCTACAACTTCCATACGCTACACTTCTATTTATGACATGATAAATCTTCCTGTGGTCATCTCGGCTTTATCAAGTCTTCCACTAATTACAACTATAGAGGATTTATAAAGTTGTAAGCAGGAGTTGGAGGAGCATAGTAAGGTGAAAAATGAGACAGTAAGTCCCATGCCCTATACTATCAGTGGTTAGAATTTGATGATATCATCCTTATATCTCATATGTCCAAGTATTTTGCAGAGTCGAGCTAAATCCTCATTATACTCAGTTCATTACCAGGACTTGAAACTTTTTGTGACCACTTACTACTAGTTTTTCCCATATATGAACAGTAACCGACTCAACCATCTTAACTTTTCTATCTATCGCATCATTTCCTTTTCAACTCTTTTCCCATTGTCTTGCAGCTTTACAGAGGAAGATTAGAGAATGGGACCCTAGTTGCTATTAGTTGTCTGCCTAGTTTGAAGAAATTTTCAATTCGGAATCTTAAACTCAGGTTGGATTTGCTTGCAAAGCTTCGTCACCCACATTTGGTGGGCCTTTTGGGACACTGCGTTGATGTTTGTGGAACAGATGGTTGCAGTGTGAACAAAGTCTTCCTGATAACTGAATATATGCCCAATGGAAGTTTCTGTACTTACCTCGCAGGTTGATATCTAATACCAAGTTTTTGAATGCTTAAATGTTATAGCTGTAGGATGTGTTGCTTCGCTTTTTATATACATGTCATTCAAATTTTGTTTTATTCTTCTTCAGAAAATCTTTTAGAATGCAGGACATAACTATCCAGTATCCCCTCACAAAGATAATATTGCACTTTCTGAACAAACAAAATGAGGGATATAAAGAAGAACTTCAATGGGACTCGGCCTCCCCATTTATTTCTGTGATGGGGTTTGTGCATATTCTAAGTATAACAGCTTTATATGTACAGAGAATTGCTGCAGAAAGGTTTTCAATTGGCCAGAGAGATTGGCGGTTCTTGTCAGTGTTGCCAAGGCTGTGCACTTCCTACATACTGGGGTTATTCCTGCTTTCTTAAACAACCGACTTAAGACAAACAATATCCTGCTCAATGAGCATTGGATGGCAAAGTTGAGCGACTATGGGCTGTCCATTGTATTGGAAGAAGCTGACAAATGTGCAGTAGGGCTTCTATTCCTGATGATTGATTGCTTGGCATTGCAATAAATTTCGAATTGTTGGTGGTTTTTGACTTGTGCCTTGGTTTGTAGGTGAAAGGAAAAAGCCTTAAATCATGGTAAGGATTTTCTTTCTGCGAAAAACGTTCTCGGTGTTATATATTGGTGTTAACATTGTAATTATGAGGTGTCCATGTCGTTCAGGCAAATGACAAGATTAGAAGATGATGTTTATACCTTTGGATTCATATTACTTGAGGCACTTGTTGGACCTGCAGTATGTGCAAGAAGAGAGGCGTTCTTGCTAAATGAGATGGTATGCTCTGAAGCTCTTACCAAGTGCAGAATGCTAAGAATCCTGAAAACTAACCAAATCAGCTGCTCCACTGTATATCAAATCTGTGGTTGTGTTGGTATAACTCCTTAATGGGGCATTATTGCGCTGATGCGAGCCAGGGTGTAGAAAATGATGAAACTATATGTTTTCATTTTTCAGGCATCTTTGAACAGCCAGGATGGCCAGAAACGGGTAATTGACCCAATTGTGCAAGCCACTTGCTCGCAAGAATCCCTATCAATTGTGATTTCCATAATGATCAAATGCATTTCTCTTGAGTCATGTAGCCGTCCTTCTATAGAGGACATACTTTGGAACTTACAGTATGCAGCTCAAATTCAGGCAACCGCAGGTGATGGCGATCATAGATTAGATGCTGCAGCACATCAATGAGTTTCTGTCCTCTATATCGGTTCCCTCTTTCTTTCTCTTTTGGGTTTGTGGTGGGGGGTACGTGGAAGTGCTCCTGAACATCTCCATGTGAGCAAGCTCACGTAAGAGATATTACACCATTTCTAGGTCATGTAAGCACATAATGTTGCCTCAATCTGCAAATTTCACAAATACTAATAAATTCGTATTGATGTTAACGTAGAATTCAGTTTACTGGACAAACTATGAGAGTTTTCATCAATTAGGGAAGAACTAGTCCCAAATCACTGGTAGAATTCTTCTGAACACTTATTTTCATTCTGATAGATTGCACCAATGTACAGGGGCTTGACAATGTTTTATACTGTCAGAACAATTCACCTGGGAAAGAAAATGTTCTTAAGAGAGAAACAAAAATTCCAGTTTAGTTTGTCTGGCAAACTCCCTTTGGGAGGTTAATGCTCTCCATTACATTATTTGGTATCATTGAAATGAAAACCTTTTTCGCTGAATCCATTTCTTTTCCGAATGAAAAGTGCATCCATCAACAAAATACTAACACTCTTCGCCTTTTACTGCTTTTGCATGCATTCTCCGAACGGAAGAATCTCTTATCATCTCAAAATCCTGCCACAGCTTTATATTGTATAACACTATACTAAACTCAAATCAACTAGGGAAACTATATACAATTTGCAGTCTCCAAGCTGGTAGAAGCTTAGTTAAGGATGTTTTCCAGATTGCCACAATTATGTACAATTTGAATTCACAGAACTGTTTACAATTGAAACAGGGTAGATAAGATTGTCATCTCTGCCCTAGAGTGCGATTTGCTTTACTCATATTTACAGAAATGTCAAAATATGGATTAGGGCATTACTATTAAGCTAAAGCCCATCCAAGCCCGTAGTGAGTTTATGTGAAGAACGAGCAGCATTTACATGTTGCAGATACAATGCAGCTACAAGTCCTTGCCAAGTCTCCCCAGGTGCACTGCCAACTTGAAACTCAAGAAGCTTTTTTTTCTGTCCCCTATAGTAATCTTCTAGTAGCATGTTCTGGGAGAAAAAGGGAATACTTCCATTAAAAATATTCCTGTTTCTAATATGTTCTGTAAACATGTAATATGAGCATCCCATTTGAGACAAAACACACTGACCCCTCAGCCAGGAACTGCTTTCTATCACTCTGTAAGGTGGTCCAGAGGGTATGAAAACATGAGGTACAAGGATAGCTATGCTGACCAACCTAACCAAAACGCAATCTGTCCCAGTGGCCAGTGTTGCGACAGCCAATTGTTTTCTAGAGGGAAATTAATAATCTCAAACTCTGCAAATACCAGGTTGGGTTATTACATCACAGAAAACGAGCTCAACATGTATGAATTTTCTCAAATTATAAAATTTGTTTCTATTCGCTCCATTTAGATATCTAAGAGGTCACCTAACATAGTGCTACATCAAACCAGATAGAAAATGAGAAAGGTCGCGAAATCATTGGTGAAAACAGATACTTTGATTTTTCTCACTGCCAACTATAGATAACACTTCATACCGAGGCATGAGAATTGAGGACTACCTGCTTTGCATAGACTTGGAGTTTTTCCTTCCAGGTACCATCTGCATCATAATAATGGACTCTGATTGATTGAGATGCTTGGACATATCTAAAATTCATAGCTTGGAAGATGGGGCAAAAGTGCCTCTTCCTTGATCTCTCATTAAGAAATCCTCCGTGCATTTGAAATTCACTACCAGATCTATTTCTGCTAGTTCATCAAGGATCTCCTGTGAAGAAAAATTGAGTTCATGGCTGCACATTTTTCAAGTTGCATCATCACAAGCAGAGTTGTTTCTTATGAGGTGCAAAAACAACCGTATGCAACACATCACCACAAGTATACCAACACTGTCGAATAAGTAAGTCGAGGATTAAATCCAATACGACATCCCTTTCGTGTCAAGACTACAAAAATTTCTTGGAACCAAAGCAAACATCATGTATTTTTGAAGATACAGGAATTAAAGTAGTCTGGTCATTTTATTAACTGTAAGGAGCGATCTAACAAAGTCAATTACATTCAGGAAACAAAACGTTCCTGAATTCAAGTCGAAAGAAGTCAAGTTTCAACTTACAGCCTGAATTGGTGAACGAGGAATTCCATCCAGTATAAACCCGATTTCTCCTCTGTAATATCCATCGTCCAACCGCTTCGACAACAGACCAAAAATTATATCCTCGGGAACAAGTTCCCCACGATTCACAGCATTTGCTATCTATTGTAAGAAAACTAAACGTGAGCGTCCTATTGAGTTGATTCCAATAAAGGATTATCATTCTTTACATATTTTGCAAAATTTCCTAATCAAGGAGCGAGTTCCAAAGCTTTGAGTAAGCTAAAAAGGAAACTACAAAGCAAAAGCACAAGGAGCTATTTCAACAAGCGCAAAGTGAAAACACAAATTCTCAGACCTGTTTGTATAGAGAAGAGCGAGGGCTGAGGTCTTGGCGGACGAGGCTGGCCATCGAAATGTGAGGCACTTGCAGAAGTTTGGAGAGTCTCTCTGCGTACACGTGCTTCTTGGCACTGGGGCAACACCCACTGCACCCCTCTGGGTGGTGCCGATCCCACCATACGACGGCAGCAGACGACGGCGCCGCTCGCTATCGCTCACGACTCGGTGATTGTGGTCATAGGAGTTTTAGTCTATTTGCGGCTCAGCTGCTGCGGCGGAGGTGGAGCCGGAGTATAATCGGCTCAGGGAGAGACGCACAAGCTGGTAAAAAGGCGGAGATGCCGTTACGACAGCGGCTGTGCGGCTGCTCAAAGAGCTTAGTCCGATCATGGTGAGAGACGGGGCAATGAAATGCGAGTTGGTTTTGGGAAACTAAACTTGAAGTAAGGAGATAATGAGAGAATATTGGAAATGACCTCAATCTGTTGAGATATTCACACAAAATGCCATCCTCATTACGGACCTTAACCGCTATCTCTTATAGTACCGCGGGAACCGCGCTCATAGTAGAGAGTTGGGTCCCGTATAAGGGAAACAATATTTATATTATATTAATAACGAAGTTTGGAGAAAATACCGAGTTCTAGAGAGAGAGTCTCTTACCTCTCTCTAGAATCCCCCAACCCCCTGCCTGAAAAAATCCTTACTTCTTTTCTTCCGGTCTGGGGGGAGCTCCGGCTCCTCCCCCTCCTTTTCCTTTTCTTTCCTCCGGCCACGCTTCTGGTGGTCGGTGTTTTTTGGCTTGTTTTTACTCTTTGTTTTGGAGGCTAGATCCACGTCTCCCTGGTGCTTTTCGGTGTGCACGGCTACCCTGGTGAGTTTCCTCTCCGTCCGGCGCTCAGACGTGTCCCGGTGCGGTGGCGGTTTGCCGGCGCGTGCGGTCCCACGCGCGCGCATCTCACGCGCCCGTGCTCTCTCGCCCCTCTCTCGGCCGTCTTGTGCATTTTTCGGCGGTTTTGCGTTGCCCGGTCGTGCTCTCCCCCTCCAGGCGGTCCTTTTTGCTTCGGTCCGGTCGTGCTTTGCCGGCGCGTGTAGGCCACGCGCAGCCGTGTGCTCGTGTGCTACCTGTCCGCGCGGCGTTTTTGCTCCGTGTCGCCTCTGGTCGGTTTGTTTGGCCCGTTTCCTGCCTCTGCCGCCTCCCCCCGGTTGGTGGTCAGATCGGTTTCGAGCCGCCCGACGTTGCCTCCTCTCCTCCTCCCCCTTGTGCAACTGGTCTTGGTGTGATGATCATTTCTAAGGAGTCGGATTGCTGCGATGTGCACCCTTCTTCTTGTGGAAGCCGCCACCGTCTTGTACGGTGATTGTGTTGTGTGAGTTGTGTATCGGCTCTTGTGGCCGATTTGTGTTGGTGTTTGTATTGTGTTCTGGCCCTTGTGGTCATGTTGTGGTTGTATTGTCTGTGGCCCCTTGTGGTCGGTTGGTTCTGTGGTTTGTATTACGGCCCTTGTGGCTGTAGGTGGTTCCGGCTTTGTCTTCCGGATTGGTTTCTGGTATGGCCTTTAGGTCCGATTAGGTCTTTCGCCGGCCTTCGGGTTGTTTTTACGTTTTGTTCTGGCTGTACGATTCTCGGTTTTTAATATATCTGTTATGTTGCTTAGAAAAAAAAAACTCAACCCTCTCACATTAAATTCTTGGAAAATTGACAATTTGATGCTTAAGTTTTGATCCGTTTTGTATTTTAGTCTCTAGATTTCAAATTTTAAATTTAAAGTCCTTAAGTTTCATACTTTTGACGATAAAGACCCTTTCGTCAGACTTCCGTCTATCCCCTTAACGGAGGCCCAAACACGTCAACAAATTTGTACCAGTCGACCGGTATATGTTTTGAAATAGATCCGAAACGTGAGCGGTCGATCGCTACATGTAGTAGTCGACCGATACAAATTTGCTGACGTCTTTTGAGCCTCCGTTAAAGGATGGACGGAAGCTTGACGGAAGGGTCTCATCGTCAAAAGTATGAAATCTAAGGGCTTTAGATTTAAAATTTGAAATCTAAGGACTAAAATGCAAAACGGATCAAAACTCAATGACTAATTTGTCAATTTTCCTAAATTCTAAATTCTTGAAATTCAAACAAATATTGGTTTATCATTAAACGCTGTCGTACAGTCCATTTTGAGCCTCCGTTAAAGGATGGACGGAAGCTTGACGGAAGGGTCTCATCGTCAAAAGTATGAAATCTAAGGGCTTTAGATTTAAAATTTGAAATCTAAGGACTAAAATGCAAAACGGATCAAAACTCAATGACTAATTTGTCAATTTTCCTAAATTCTAAATTCTTGAAATTCAAACAAATATTGGTTTATCATTAAACGCTGTCGTACAGTCCATTCTTCAAATTTGAGGTTAAAGGCAACTACTTTTAAGTTTTGACTTTTTATAGTTAGGTAAAAAAATTGATAAAAAAAATAATGAAAAGAGAAGATTTAATAGATTTTTTTGAATGGAAAAGTAATGAATTTTGTTAAAAAGTAAAGAGGAAGGATATTTGATGTAATTTTTTTTAATGAAAATGTATTGAGATTGGTATGAAATGGTGTTGAAATTTGTGTAAATTTTTTGAGATTTTGATATTTAATTATAAAAATTTTGAGTTTTTAAAAATATTTCATAAAAAGTTCAAAACATTTCATATCCAAACATCACCTAAGGAAGATAGACTTACTTGAGATGAGAGGTTTGAAATGGAAATCTTATTGGGAATTAAAGAAGATTTCACATACTCAAGCAATTAGAATACTAAAACATTCAACAAGAGGAACAAGTCAGAAAGATGATAAATCCCAAGCAATGACTAACAACTGTATTAAACTAGTCCAAATGGATTGTTAATTAGGAAGACAGCAGAAGCGGCCTAGTCTTTTATTCCCTGCTTAAGCATTGATCGAACCCTCATTGGAAGACCATAAAGCCTAATAAACCCAGCTGCATCAGCCTGATCATAGATCACGCTGTTCTCAAAAGAAGATATGTCTTGCCTGTACAGGCTATAAGGGCTCTTTCGGCCTGTTACTGTAACAGAGCCTTTGTACAGTTTGAGGGTGACTGAACCTGTTGTGGTCTCGGTGATCTTCTCCATGAATGCATCCATTGACTCGCGAAGTGGGTCGAACCATCTTCCAGCATACACTAGCTCCGCGTATTTGAGGGCAAGCGAATCTTTTACTTGCATGGATTCGCGATCGATCGTCAAAGACTCCAACTCTTGTACAGCAGTGAAGAGGATTGTCCCACCTGGAGTTTCATATACTCCACGGCTCTTCATACCAACAAGCCGGTTTTCCACCATGTCAACTCGGCCTACTCCGTGCCTCCCACCAATCTCGTTGAGTTCAGCAAGTAGCAATGCAGGCGAAAGCTTTTTCCCATTTACTGAAACAGGAAGACCGGACTCTATCCCAATCTCGACATATCTGCAGGGAAGGCGGGGAAGTGAGGGCACAGTACATCATACACCAGTAGAAAATGACCCCGCGGTGGGGGGGGTGTCTAAACTGAAATTTAACAGGGAAACTTACTCAGGTTTATTTGGTGCATCTTCTGGGTCCACGGTCATCATGTACATATCCTTCCTAGGCTCATTGGCCGGATCTTCCAGAATGTCCCCCTTTAATGGCATAGAACATGCAGAAATAAGGTCATCTCCAGCTAAAGTTACTGAACGACATGCACAGACCAAAAAACTACACTGATTGAAGAATCAGGAGACTTTTAACAAGACGGAAGAGCAATGACTACCTATAAGATTGGTGGGGGACTTAATTCTGTAACACCGTGGGAAAACAGTAAAAGAAGAGATGAATGTTACCTCATGGCTAAGGTGCCACAAGTTCCTGTCCCTGCTGTAGATGGATTTCTTGGTTACTGGGACAGGCACATTATGCCTTTTAGCATACTCGATAGCATCTTCTCTCCCGGTAATATCCCATTCTCTCCAAGGAGCCACAACATTCAGCTTGGGATTCAGAGCAAAGAATGTCAACTCAAAGCGAACCTGATACATGAGATACCAAGCGACATTTGTGTAAGATGGAAAACCATAACAGGTGATAAAATTTACATCTAAACCACAGGGCATGCCTGATCATTTCCTTTTCCTGTGCAGCCATGAGAGACAGCATCAGCTCCAACTTCTCTGGCAACGTCGACCATTGCCTGTTTGAAAACAAGAGGAACTCATGCATGTAAGATCAAAGAACATTATTGATTCTCTTAGAAATTCTACTTGCTTGATGCATCTAAAAGCTATACAATTGGGAAAAAAAATCAAAGCAGAAGTTCACCTTTGCAATAACAGGGCGAGCCATTGAGGTACCCAGCAAATATTTCCTCTCATATATGGCACCAGCTCTTAGGCAAGGAAATATGTACTCTCCTACAAATTCCTCCTTCAAATCCTTTACCACCAACTGACAAGCCCCACTGGCTTTAGCCTTCTGTTCCAAGCCTTCCAATTCCCTTATGCCCTATGGATTAAGTGTTTGGGATAAAGCACAAAACTAAATAAGAAGGAACTTGTAATGCAAGTGGTCAGGTAGAAATGAACTGTACTATCTGAAACAACCTTTAACAAGAATAAAATAAGTAATGCAACTCTTTTTTTGTAGATGCTGCTTATTAACGTACCTGACCAACATCAGCAGTGAAGCAAACAACATCACACCCGTAGTTCTCCCTGTGATGGAAAAGTAAGAAGATAAAGTATCCTGGGAAAGCAGATAATTCAATCACATAAACTGAGCACCATAAAACATTAAACATACCGCAGCCATGGGACAATGACTGATGTATCTAAGCCACCACTATAGGCTAGAACGACCTTATTCAATTTACCGCGTAACTCTCTATCACTCTGCAAAACTGCTCGAGTAACTGCATCTCAAAAGCAAATAATCAGAATTACACACATAGAGCTGGATAAACTTGAATTTCAGACAGCACATCAGTTGGGTTACTGAGAAGAAGGTTAGACAAATATAAATCTCAAATAGAACAAATAAGATAGCTTTAAGACACCTAACTTGCAAATATGAAAGATACACCATTACGTGAATGTAAATACGGATAACGAACTATTAAGGTGAACCTATGAATGGGATATCATTAAATTTTTAGATCATTCAATTGACCTCAAAGAACTTTGTGGCAATGAACTAGCACTTATGTAATATCGCTCATGGTGTTTGTGACCAAAATAACAGTAACAATGCTGACAATGTGATTATGTGATAAAGTTAGCGACAACCATAAGAAAAAAATTAACGATCTAAATACATTCCAAACATATGATCCATTAAACTGCTAGTCCAACATTCTAACCAATACCCAGCCTAAATTAATCAGATTCTACTGCACTTCCTCCATGCCCACTGCAAACCTGTGTGAAACATACGTAATGACATGCCAACAGCAGCAGGCAGACCGGCAGATGGGACCTCACTTCAGCAGGATAAGTTGTAATTCATATAAATGACTACCAACCAATCTACTACAAACTCCACACATCATGACACATACAACATTCATACTCAGTCAATTGAATGTATTAGGTTTTAAGCGCACTTAGTTAAAGCATCATAAAGTCAAGACAGGAGGAGTGCTATCAATATAAAAACGCTATCATGAAGAGAATGGCCAAAGACAGCAAGCATAGACGGACATCGACTTTCATAACAACAATTTTCATAGCCTCATAGGCCATATCAAATCAGATAATAGCACAACATATAACCAAACAGCCTCACCTTTATTGTTACCAGACTTGGTAATATAGCCACTGTTGCTTCTAGCTGCAACAGAGTGGCCATGGAGATCACTCGTTCTAGCCGCTAACTGTCAACAGTACACAAAGTAATCCCATCACTTATACATGAAGAACTAGGAGTAACAAATGGGAGAAATACCATGCATTAACTTTCGGCATATTGGCAAAACTACCTCTGGGAATGAAGACAACTTCCTTGAACAGAATACTTTGTCATCATACAGGAATGATTCTGTCATTAGAATAAATAATACATAATCTCAGAATTCCAATTACAACAACAGACATAACAGATACAATCCAACTATTTGAAATCAAATTCTGCTATTTCTATCTTTCAAAAGACAAAAGAGATACCTTGTTTGGATCAGACCATTAATGTTATTACATTACTCAATGAGAATTCGATTCAATGAAAATTTTGCTGAAAATTTTGCTGGTGACAAATGTGGGTAGGAAATTCAATGCATTTCGGAATATATCTCAACAGAAACAATGTATCAGAAGGCAATGGAAAAAAAATGCTCAAGCAAAAGGAGCCCAGAAGAAGAAAACCATTGGCCTAAACAAGCAAAGCACAGAACTCTGCAACAAACACGTACAGCGAGAATGTGATTGGAACATGCAAAATCAATTTCACAGAACCAGGAAACATAATCGAAAATTTGAAATAGAGAACCTCTCTTGCGTGCGTGTAAAACGAGACTGGTGGGGGAGCATGGCGATATTGCCTTCAACTGGGCCATAATCTCAGTGCCTAATATCACTCAGTCCTCAGAGAGCTTCTCTCTCTTTATTTTTCTGTCCGTATTCTACAACTCATACTGACTCAGTTTCTAGGGTTTTAGTTCGAGGATTTTAGTGCGCTAAAAGTAAAACCAGAGGTAATTAGCACCGGGACGGCATCGCTGGCCCATTTAACATGACTGAAGTGACATTTCCTTTTAAGCATAGTCGATGATTACTGCGCATCAAGTTAAGGATTTTTTTTAATTGCTTTCCCAATTTTCCTTTTATCGTATCAAATGTGAATTTTTAATTCTGATAAACTAAGATCTTCTAAGAAATGAACTATAAAATATTGTTATTTGATTGATCTTGCTCCAATTGTGAAAACAATATAAAAGGTAAAAGAATATAGGTGGTCATAAAGATTTTGATTGAGATTCTTTGGTCATCTATTTAGGTAGCGATTGTTTTCAGAAATGTTGGACATTATAAATTATGAAAAATTATAAATTAATTTTTTTTATATCAAATAATTTTTTATTATTATAATATTTACTCAAATCTCTTCTCTCCTCACTTTTTCATCAACTCTAATAAAATATCTTTACTTTTTCACCAACACCAATACTTTAATATTTTCATCGGTCCAAATTTTTTACTAACAAACACCACCTTAGTAATTTAAAGGGTCTAGAGAAAATACTCATTTTTAAGAAAATTTGTAACATCTAAAGGATTTATGGTACAGAGATCCTCTCTTATCATATTTTTCCCAAAAACAAAAGGGGGAATATGACATGACCAATGTGGCCAATGGGCACCTAAATGATTCAAAAGTAGGTCATATTGAGAATGATTAATTAGTGAATTAGAAGAAGAAAAAAAGAGAATGATTAATTGGTGGACTAACCCGTCAAAAAAGATTAATTTATACAGTATGCGGACAAAAGTTTATCCACGTTACAATTTACTGCCATATACGGGTACAATAATCTCATCGACATCAACATGGTGTCATGTTTTGAGGTCCCATGAACGACAACTTTTACTTTTGTGACATTAAATTTTGTCGAGCATATCTTGCTTTTCCCCTTCTTGTTGTCTTGTGACTGGTGGTTACCATGGAACGAGACAAATGGGCGAGAGATGGTTTAAAACGACGGACCATTCTGCTTTGGTAATGCTTCAGAGATATATACTGCGCGTAGGACTTTTGGCCTTTTTGAACAATTGAGACTACTTCAGCACTAGAAAGAAGCAAGAGCAGGAGGCAATGTTCCTAGATAATTCCATTAACTCAAGAAACTAAGCAAGAATCTCGATTTCCTAAGGTTCCAATCATTCAATTTCATCAATTATGTTCATTAGATGTTGATGTCCAGCGTATTGGCGATTTTAGTATGGGATTATTTTTAACTTTCCCGGCATTGTTGTTTCAAATTCTGCCCTTCAGGCAGAACTACTGCACCATTTTCACTAGCAATGCCTCTTTCACCCAGTTGCTTGCTTGCTTGTTTCAAGAAATGACTGCCAATAGTACTAAGACTAAAGTAACACCAAAACCAGAAGACAAAAAGAAAAAAACTAGAAATAAGCAAAGGAAGGAAAAGAACTATGGAATCACAAACGCATGGAAACAGCATTAATTCGCTACAAAGCTTACAAAGATAACGTAGCTGGTAGGCCAAGCCATCTGTAATACTGTTGTAGATGTAGTCTTATTGTTCTTCATAGCCAAAGGGAGAAAACTAGAACAATGCGCAATACTGAAGCGCAAGTCACCTGCTGTGAAGCATGAAAAATTAAGGTGAGGACTGTGGTTCCTCCCCTTGTAGTAGTGAGCTCTCAACCAGCAGCTTCCTTCTTTTTCTAGCTATGGGAGAGTCATTTTCCGGAGGCCAAAATAATCTGCACTGCATCAAGTCAAGCAAACGTGACTGCAAATGCCTATTCATCTCCATGATGTGCTTTGTCATTCTAGTAGCCCGCATCCGATTCGCTATAGATGATTCCACCTTCATTTGCATGGTTGTTAGTGTTCCTTCTTTCTGTCCAAATTCCAATAAGAGAATGAGGTTGTTTTTAAATGCTTGTGCGTAGAGCATCAAAATTACTGAACGAAACAAACAAGCATAACTTCTTGCCGACATAATTGCATAGGAGAAAGATACAGCCTATTCTTCCCGAACCCTTTTCTGCAGTAATTAGTCATGTGATTTCACAACATTACTGAATACCACTCAATCGACTTCTTAAGGTATAAGGTGCAAACTTAGTGCTATTTAGTTATGCCATGGTAAGTCGGGTCCTTATGTTAAACATAATTAAATGTGCATGTGACAACAACTGCATGCTATTCGAGAGAGGGAGAGACCTCCAAATTAGATATATGCTTGGACATTGAATCTGTACTTCTGGAATCAAAGGAAGTCTGATTTTCTTTGAAGGTAGGACATAGGGAAAGGAAAGTGATCATTCCCCCAGATGAGTCAGCTGGCTCAGGATACTTGTCAAGCACAGAAAAGTGGAGTCTGTTCAAAACTCTCTGATGGTTTGATACAGAAAACAGTGCGGTCTGTGGAACCACTGCCATATTAGTCACTGCCCCTGCTTTTATTGAACAGAAAAAAAATTCGTCATGCTAAAGCAGTGGTTGTATCAGAAGATGTGTCTCATATATTTTGCCTATAGTAATTCTTATATGCAAGAATATATTGAAATTGAATATTTATAAGATGTATAGACATAAATGTGGGCAAATATGTGTAGAAATGCACGCTATTATCTGTCAGAGGGAAGAAAAAGGTTCACCTCTCTTGTGTGAAGTAGAACAGGAGGGTGAGAAATCCATTTGGTTGCTAAGAAGGGAAGAAAGATAGCTGGTTTTTTTTATTGGTCATCAGGCATAACGTTTATCATTCTGAATACTCTAGGTTTGAATGTGAACAAAAAAAAAGAAGCATGAATTTCCAGGTAAAGTGACTTTTTTGTGCTTTTTTTACTAGAATTTAGTATGATCTATTAATTTTGAAAGAGAATTTCAAGACGGAGGTGAAAGCTACCTCCCTCTCCAGAAAAGGGGGAGATAAAAGACAGCAAATTTTGGGGGTTATGGATTACCTTTCTGATGGTTGAATCTCCAGATGATCACCCAGTTGACTACATCCCACAAGCAGATGGTGCAGTCCTCGGATGCAGAGATCAGACCTGAGTTGCTGAATGTCAAGGCAGTTATAGCTCCACTGCATGGATTGATGGAATAAAGGATTATCACCAGAGTAAATGAATAAGACTCCATACAAATCGCCAAGCAAAATGAAAAAGGATCATAATTCAATGCTAATTGGTCACCGAATCCCTGTGTGTGTTCTTGTGTTCATCTACAATCTGCACTTGCTGTGAAGTTTCCAAATGTAAGTTTCAAAGCCAAAGAGCCTAGCTAAATAAAGCTCGCAGGACCCTCTTTGTCATGCTTCAATCTACATGGAAATCTTAATGTCAAATCAGCAAAATAATCTGGTATGGACACACTTATTACACTAATAGGGAATCAAGTCAACTCATACACAGAGATTCAAAGGCATTAAAAATTTCAACTATTTATTTCTGTGGCAGAAGCGACTCAATCTCCAATAATTAACAGAAAACTCAAGCACCATACGTTACTTTTGTCCTTTTAGCACAACTTGTTGATCTTTTGCAACAAAGAAAGAATCCTCCAATGGTCCAATATCAATCCTGTTGACAAAAATCCTTCCATCTCCACTTCCGCAGAACAAAATCTGTTCATCTGGGTGCATTACAATTGCAGTTATCGCTAGTGGGTAAACATGGGATTCAATAAGCCTTCCTGTGACCAAGTCCCAAACCTACGAGATATGGAACAATGCCCATTATACCAAGAAGAAGTTCCAATGTGAGAGATATAAAAACTAAATGAGTATTGGAATGATGCATATGGTTTGATCACCTTGCATGTGCCATCAAGGGAGCTTGATACTAGAACTGAACTTGAGCTGCCTGATTTGGTTAACAGCCCCGTAATAGGGTAGGTATGATCTGATGAATAATGCAACAGAGAAGGAAAGCTTCCAGAATCTTCCATGTCTAGCAAACTTCCATCAAATTAATTACAAACAATACATCGTTACAAAGGCCTTGAATATTTTTTCTGTCTGCCTGAAATAAAGCGCCAATAGAAAAACATTTGGCATTTACCTAATTACACACCAAATGCCGATCATACCATCAACTGATCCAGAAATGAGAAGAGAACCATCGTTGGAAAACAGCAAGCAACTCAAAGATTTGGGATGAGCATGCCAAGTCTTTAGCAATCTTCCATTAGCAGTCTATGGGTTCCCTCAACCAAAAATCTTCCATTAGACAGGATATAAAAGGGGACAGCTTCTAATACCTCTTATTCCACAATGACGTTTGTAAACTCATCGCACCAAAAATCAACAAAATGGAGAAATACGGATATTAATGGCACATAATCAAATATAGATAGTTTTGGAATAGCAGATTACTATGTAGTTGCCAACTCAGAATCCATGTGAGGGAACACATCATATGAGACAGGCTTTTGACTGCTCCTTCTCGGTAGAGAACATTTTTATACAGGAAATCTGATGCAGAGCTTACTAACCTCCCAAAGATAAACATTTCCAGAAAGTGCCCCGCCAGCGAGATATATACCATCCTTTGTGCAAGAAAGGGGCCCAATGGCTTCCACTGGGTAACTCCGAAGAGCTGATTGAGGCTGAAGAACAGAAAACTTTAGTGAAACAGAGGGAGATTCCTAGTATAAAACAGAGGTTTTAAGGCATGATGTTAAAGAACCTTCAGTTACACTTCAATATTTCTCCCTAACTCACTTTTGAGGTCTCAAATCGAATTACAAGCATTGCTAATTATGAATTAGGAGTAAAGTTTATCCGGTGGGATGGCTGGTCCACAACCTCCTATTTCGAGCCTAGGCCAACCAAAACATGAAATCCAATGTGGTTCAATGATCTATCGATTAAATGAAGACCGATTATGACTCCAACTTGATTGAATATTCATGCGTAAGAAGTTGAAGATATTGATGGTAACATCCACCATATGATAATATTTCTAACTGCCAAGACCCTGTGGGAAGGCTAATGGTCAATGAACAAGTGAGAAAAGGAAGTAAGGAACCAATACTAGAGAGGGAAAAAAACGAAATCCAACTAAGTCGAATGGAAGTTTTAGCTGATCGTTACTTTATTCAATGCCCACATGGAGATGGCTCCGCCACCAACAGACCCATGTCTGTGAATCTGAGAAGCTACAAGGAACTGCTCTCTCAAGCACAATAATCCATGACAAGGGGACGCACAGGTTGGTATGTGGAGGAGGTGAACCCCTGTATCTATATCCCATACAGTTATGCCTATTGCCATGCCCTTGTCACTGCAAACCACCAAAGCCTCCCCACCCTTAACCATCTGTGTGTATCTGTGTAGAGCATGATACATTCGAATTATGAAGCTTTACCTGCAAAGGGCTTCCTTTTGGGACTTGCATGGGTTGAACGACGCATGGCACGCAGACCTGTGAAAAGGACAAAAGCAGTTGAGGAATTTGGCATCGGATAGCCTGTGAGTCCTGTCCATTTCAGCACTTGGAAAGTGAAAATGTGTTGGCTCTTGTACAAGTGTGCTACATGCAAATTAACTGATGCCAACGAATTTTCCTTGGTGGCACAATCATACACAGCTTGAGAAAGAGAATAATTCCATTCCACCTCCAGTAACAGTTACAACTCGATTTTTAATTTTCTACGACCAAAACGATGGGTTTGATCGCCGACGAACAGCATCCTTTATTTTATTTTATCTAAAGAACAGCATCCTGTTTCCCCCTTTAGAACCAAAGAGTAATTTTATTTTATTTTATCCAAATAGTACCTCGTTGGAGGATGCATTAATATTTATCAAATTTGTTAGAATAATGTCAGTATCAAACCCTTAATAATTAATAGGAAAATTGACATTTTAGTCCTTAGGTTTTACATCTTTTTACGTTTTAGTCATTGGGTTTCAAATTTCAAATCTAAAGCCCTTGAGTTTACATTTTTTTACAAAATGGTCCTTCCGTCGAGGATCCGTTTGTTTTCCTAACGGAAGGGTCACATCAGCTGACAACTCAGCAGCTGATGTGGTAATAGAAATTGACAGTTTAGTCCTTAAGTTTTACGTCGTTTTATTTTTTAATCCTTAGGCTTAATTTTTTTTAAAATTTAGTCCTTAAGTTTACATTTTTTGACTAAATGATCCTTCCATCAAGAATTACTGTTCAAATTTTGGCTTTGAATATCGAATAATAACATGTCATTAGAAGCATTTATAGTTGTTAAAAATTGAGTATGCAGACACTAGACATTGTAGAGATAATACAAAGTATATATAGATAAGAGAGAATTTGAAAATACTAAAAGAGGAGAAAACACTCATATTCTCTTTCTTTTTAAAAAAATAAATATATTTTTAACTTTTAGAACTTTTTACTATTCAAGAGATAGAGTTTTAATGACAATTGTAGATTTTTGAGGATTTAAATTGAATTTTGAATTTTTTTATTCCTATTAAATGTGTTATTAAAATTGTCAAAACTAAAAATGACATGTTATTATTCGATATTCAAGGCCAAAATTTGAACAGTAATTCTTGATGGAATGACCATTTAGTCAAAAAAATGTAAACTGAAGGACTAAAATTTTAAAAAATTAAACATAAGGACTAAAAAATAAAACGACGTAAAACTTAAGGACTAAACTGTCAATTTTTATTACCACATCAGCTGCTGAGTTGTCAGCTGATGTTGCCTTTCCGTTAGGGAAACAAATGGATCCCTAACGGAAGGGTCATTTTGTAAAAAAAATGTAAACCCAAGGGCTTTAGATTTGAAATTTGAAACTCAAGGACTAAAACGTAAAAGGGTGTAAAACCTAAGGACTAAAATGTCAATTTCCCTAATTAATATATAGTTAGCTAGTGAATGAAAAGTGTAATTATGTCATATTCTTACGTTATATATAATGATATCTCCCCCTTAACAAAATATATTATTGAATAAAGAGAACTGATTACGTGCAAAGACAATATGTGCAAAATCATGCAAAACGACGGCTGTGATTTAAAGATATAAATCTAACATTCTAAAGTTGACCACGTCATTTAATGAGACAAATGACGTGGCCGAATCTTAACTTGACTCATTAAACAACGTGTTCAGCTTTAAAACGTTGGATTTGTAACTTTAAATCACAATCGTCTCTTCACATGACTTTGCACCATTTATCTTTACACATAATCATTTTTTATTGAGTAAAGTAGAATCTAAGTGCAGAGCAATAACTTGGTAGATGAGTTTTAATGGATTCCATACTCCCTTGAATGGCGGTTAAAGAATTTCCTTTTGATCTGCGTCCAAATTGTCTATAAGTTCACGAGATATGTGAACATAAACATTACCATAAAAAAAAACAAATGAAAGTGGTTTGCCGGCCCTCAAAAGCCTTAATAGATAATTTGTCAGATTGCTTGGAGAGCTAATTCCCAGGCAAAGATAATTTGTCAAACCAGGTCAGCTTTAACCCAATCTCTTCTTATTTATATATATATATAGAGAGGCTGTTGTCGATTCCTTTTGTTTTGGTAAATATGTTTTGCTTTTTACTACTACTCCGTTGCTAAAATATTGTCATGAGCTTTTAATCATGGAATTGCATATGATAGTGCAATTATAAGAAAGATCTATACAATGCATGTATTTAACGTTGTTGTTTGTGTGAAGCTCAGGGAATAACAAATTATACACACAAGTTAGTATTTGAAGCATATTTAATATTTAATATATTTATTTCTTTTCGAAGTTTACGATAGTTTCTCTTGACTGCTCAAAAAAAAATGGAATTAGTTTTATATGCAACCGATATATCTTCTGGAATGCAGCCAGAAACAAGTGGCGCCTTTTCTGTTTAATGATTGAAGTTATTGATCAAATAGATAGATATATCTTCAATTTTTTGAAAGGTGGGCAAGACTCGATGGCGAGATTTTCCGCAATGAAGGTTCCAGATGAAGTACGCAAGGGAAACGAAGACAATTTTGTGCCATCGTATGTTTCAATTGGGCCACTTCATGCCCAGAAGAATCCGCAATTCAAAGCAATGGAAAACATTAAGATTCACGAGTATTTGCAGTCCTTCCTCAAAAGAGTTGACCCAGACCGACAAATAAAGGAACAAGAAATATGCAAATTGCTTCCTACTCATGAAGCTAGTAATTGGAGCGCTAGCTATTTTTATGCAGACGAAGAAGTTTCAGCTGGTATTAGGGAATATGCCACTGAGATGTTGATTCGTGATGGTTGCTTTATCATTGAATTCTTATTGAGGCAGACCGAATCGAAAGAGGGAGAAGCTGTGTTTATTCAAATAGATCCTAATTATAAGATCGAAACTAAGGCGATAATGAAGGACTTGCTTCTACTCGAGAACCAACTTCCTTGGGAAGTGCTCGAACTTTTGTACTTCGACAGCATCTGCGAAAAAACTGGCATGAATCTTGAAAACTTGGCTTTTACATCTTTCCAGAGGCTTACGCCATGCAAACATATGCGTCCTCCTAGTCCTCCTGGCACCGGAAAAAATGATTCTAGCTCCATTAAGAAGCTGCATCTACTTGACTGCTTTCGACACTATCTTCTTGGATCAAAGGCACGCCAATTCGATACTGGTTCTCGACCAGTAGATCCGAAGGTCTTAAATATTCCATCCGTGGCAGAGCTTGTAGAGGTTAAAGTTAAGTTCACTGCAATATTGAACCCGAAGTCGAAGTACATGGCGGATATAACTTTTTCAGAGCAGGGCGAGATGAAGATCCCACAAATATGCGTCGATACGTATACAGGACACCTCTTCAGAAATCTCCTCGCATTCGAACGAGGTGATCCAACCGTGCCGTCTCTTTTCACCTCTTATATTGTGCTCCTAAAATACCTTATCAAGACCAAGGAGGATGCAGAACATCTCCAAAAAACAAATGTTCTTACGTACTACACCAGCAGCGAGAACTTAGTGAGTTTCTTCCATAGCCTCTATATTGACACTTCTTTTAGGAGTATTCTTTACACTGGGCTTCGCGGGGATTTGCACAAGTTTTACAATGCTCGCTGGAACAAATGGCATGCAGCTTTGATTCGTAATTATTGTAATAATCCATGGATGATCATTGCCACTGTCGGTGCCTTCGTTATTGCTGGTCTGACTGTGGTCCAAACTATTTTTACTATTCTCGAGTACCACGAACCATAATGATTTTAGACCAATATTTATATATGCTTACCTCAGGCCGTCAGGCATGCATGTGTACGCTTAATTCCCTCAATAAATAGATCATCAATTATGTATGAATATTGCTGATCTTGATGTGTACGTTACACAAATTTCTCATTATTAATGTAATATATTAATGTTTGTTTTTTGAAGAAAGAAACAAATGCATGCATGCGAATTTTATTTTCTTTGTATTTTTTGGTTTTATGATGAGTACACCATAGCATTCAGATAGGCATCTCTAAAAAGGGGCTCCTTCAAATTGATATATATTGTTCCCATTCCTTCTATATAGAGAGAGAGAGATTCAGAAGGGATAAAAAAAACCCCTGAAATGACTTTTATCCATTTTTCCAAAGTTTTTGAAAGAAAAGTGAAGTTGTCACAATTACGAAAGAGAATAAATGGAAGAAAAATCACAATATATATATATATAGAGAGAGAGCATATATATATTGCTATCAAAGTAAACATATATATAATTAGTAAATAGAACAACAGAACATATATAGTATGAAATTAGTAATTGGGAAGGCCTTAAAAGTTTAATTTGATTTAACTTGGGCTAGAATTTGTATCGAGGATCGATATTTCACAGGCATTAATTGCACATGGTATATAATATATATGACTCCTAATTAAGTAATGTCTACCATATTCAGATGCATGCATGCTAGTTGTCCAGAAAGAAAATAAGCAAAACCATGCATGGTACGAGCTACCAATACTAACTAAAAGAGAGATTACATAAATATTATGCCATTGATAAGATATCCGAGTTAAATAGGACCTCGGAATTAACAAGGACGTTTAGTAGAAATCTCAAAGATATATATAATCTTATACATGCATATAGATACATACATATATCTATCAGGACCCCAGGTCATGTGAAATTTATTTTATAAGTCCTGATCAGCATGCAGATAGCTTGAGGGTACATAACATTTTCACTGTTGGGGTGAAGTACTAGTCTTCTAATTCTACTTCTTCAAAGCATCTGTTAGAAATTCCTTCACTTCATCTGTATCGGTTCCATAGTGTAAATCTCGTTTCTTGCCTTCCTTCAGATATACGAAAGCTGGTGTCGAGCTTATGAACTGTGACGATGCCAAGTTCTGCAAGCAAGAGACATATTAATTATAAAATTTGAGATCTGTGATCAGGGCCGGCTCAAGGTTTATATATATAATAAACTACTCCATCTTGAATTCAGTACATCACGTACCCTCAGGTCGATATCCTCATCCACATCCACTTTCAGAAATTTGATATTGCCGTACTCGGATGTCTTAGCCAGATCGTCCACGACCGATGACGCATAGTTGCTTGTGTTGGAAGAATAGAAAGCAACAACTATCTGCATGAATCAGGGAGCTGATCATCAGACGTACATGCTAATTAATTAATTAATTAAAAGAGTGAGATTAACAAAGAAGATGACAAATCGTGAGGGACCGGTGGTACATGCAGTAGCACCAAAATCGTGAACTGAAAACATGATCTGCATATCAACAGAATCATAGAGAGCCCCATTTATGGAAACAACTTCCTCAATCAAAACGGAAATGGCGATCGATCTCGTTGGCTTCAAAAAAATTATTGGTCGCCATTTTCTCCGAGCATCACAGAACATATGCATGCAGGGAGGAGCTGACAAAACATACAGAGATAGATATTGACCCGAACGAATGCTCAGCAAAGAGATAAGAGACTCAAAACAAACCTGCTTATCCTTCTTGATCTTCTCGTTAAATTGTTTTTTGTTGGCGACAGCGATTGCCATTCTTCACGTTCAGTTTTTGCAAAGAGTTTCTTGAAAAGCGAGCAGGAGTACACGAGACGAAACGCTTCTACGCATGGTATAAATTAGCATAAGAGAACCTTGCCACGAGTCACGACCTTGGTTGTTCTGATAATCCCGATGTTGCCATCGAAGATAAGGACAACGCAAGGGCCGAGGAGATTCCCATCCGAACAACTAATTTTAAGGACGCAACTTGGTATTGATTACCGACGAACATGCATACATTCGTCGTCGTCGTAGTATTTTCCCATCCACATCTTTTAGGATACCAAAGTTAAACAAAAAGGGAATAACATGGCTTCGGTGGAATTGTATTTTTTTAAAATTAGTTTCTTTTAAATGGGGGAAAATAAAGATTAGCCAAGCAGAATCTACTCCTTCGCAATTCGCATAACTTTAGAAGGAAAAGAAGAAGAAGCAGTAGAGACTGGTTCATGTGGTGGGATAAGAAAGGAATATAAATTACTTTCGGTGATCTTTCTTTTTGGAAAGAGATCAACCACTAGTTGTTAGCTAGCCAAAAGGAATAACTTCCCTCTTTCTGTCTTTCACAAACCACAGTATATTGATGTACGTGGTATATGTGTCTTCCAAAGATAATTTATCCCTCGGAGATAAAATACAGGAAAAGGAGACTTCTCCATCTCCTTTTACTTACACTCTGACGTCAGAAAAGTCATGATCGTACATAGATATATAAAAACAATTAGGTAAAGTTATAGTCCGCTAACTATTAGTAAAAATTAAATTTGTATCCATAAGTATTTTTTAAATGAAAATTTAAGACTTTTCATTTGAAATTCATCCACGCTCACGTCTAAATCAGTTGTTAAATCAGACAGAAAAACATAAAATGATTAAAATATACCTCCAAAAAAATTACTAAAAATATTAAAAAAATTCAAGGACATTAGCATCGGAAAAAGCTCATGACATCTAGGGAGTAGCTCCGTTAAAAATAAAAAATTATATTTTTTAAATAAAACTATTGAAACTCTATTTCAATTATCTATTTATTTTTAATTTATTTCTTATTTATTTTATTTATTTTTAAAAATTAAGCTGTGGTATTTGCATGGCATACTCAATCGAGTCCCAACGAGGGCCGGGAAACAAGTTTGGAGTGCTTTGTACGTAGAAGTCATTGGAAGTAATGTTGAGCAAGGATGTCGTGAATGCATGTTACTCTTGAAAATATATTTTTAGTTATTGTAGAGAGAAATTCAAAGAGATAATGGTGGTTGATGGATGTTTTATAATCGAGTTCTTCCGCACTTAAGTTAAGGAGGTGTGCTACCAGAAAAGGAAGATCCTGTCTTTACTAGATCATGGATGGGTTGGGAATTAATAGTAAGCGACTTGCAGCTGCTACTGACTGAGAATTAGCTTCCTTGGCGTGTGCTCGACCTTTTGTTTGGGTACGAATTAGGGAATCCCGAAGATATCATAACTCACGATCAAAATTCATTGAATGCAATCTAACTGTCCTTAAGCCATATTACTCATTAATCTCATTACTTGAGGTGGATGAATTAGGATCATTAGATCTATTACATAAAATAGAGTAATTCACACCAAGCCAAGACAAGCTTTAATTTGCAGCTTGTCGAAGACTTCACATATTTTGCATTTATGAACAATAAATGCATATCATGCGTTGGATTTCAACTTTCCCTTATAGGCTATAGCCGTCCTAAAGCCGCAGAATGTGACTTTGCATTTCTGGAAATGCACGCGAAGACTTCGTTCAAAGATTATAAAAGGAGAATAGTTGTTTTGAAAAAAGAAGTGATCGAAGAAACCCAATAGAGAGAAGAGGGAAAAGAGTCGCAGAAAATTGAGAGGGCTCTGTTGTTATTCTATCTCTTTTGTGTGTGAGGATATTATGTGTATTAGGGTTTTGAGCTTGAGTGTTGTGTTGTCACTATTTGTACTCCAAATTTTTTATAGTGAATTTCTTCCTGAGTTTCCGCCAGTGGACGTAGGCTTCAAAGCCGAACCACTTAAATCTTGGTATCTTTTGTGATTGTTGATTTTATTCTCATTTATCTACTCTTTTGACGATCCTGAATATTTATCTTTGTCACAACAGCATGCCTTGAGGTACTTTCTACTCCCATTATGGATCAAGTTGGAAACCAGTTAGAATTAGAGCTTGTTAAAGACTCTTTTTCTCGGGGAGATATTGAGGACCAGCTTGCTGCCGACCCCAATAAACAGTACCGCGAACTACCACACTTGCCTGAAGGAATGCCCCTCCTGGGAGCTCTCACGGACAATAATTCTACTAGCAGCACTGATGCTGGACGTTGGCTTCTACAATTTGGTTCAACCAGGTCAGCTTCAAACCAAACCCTTTTGTCTCATTTCTTGTTTTTTTTTTTCGCTTTTTGATACCAGCATAAAAGCATTTATTCACCTTCGAAAGTTGAAGCCTTGTTTTTGTTTCTCCTTTGCTTCCCCGCCATAGAAGACTGGAAAAGTAGCCTTCACGCATCTTCTGTTGGTAAGACTCATGCTGTCAGGAAAGTCAGTGCATAGAATCACAAAAACTTGGAATTAGGATACTCACACATGGTTTTACGCAATTTTAGTAGACCTCTAAAAGACCGAATTTTTTTTTTCTTTATAAACTACAAATTATCAGTTATATGCTTAATTAACTAGCAATAAGAAAAAGGCTGCATGATGATGAGTAATGCAGGTGAACACAATCCTATGGAAGCAGGTGATGCGGAAGCACGTACGATAGCAGAATCCAATGGAGGCAATGACTCTGCCATTAAGATTGGAGATGAGAAAGAAATTCCATCTTCGATTCAAGTAAAGCTTTGTCAAAAGGCTCCAACGCGCCATCTCAGTGTTCAATATTTAGAGTTCCGAATATTCTACGCAGGCATAGTGAAAACGCTTTCGTCCCTGAAGTACTTTCAATTGGCTCCTTTCACCATGGGAGTAAGAAGCTACAGGCAATGGAAAATGTAAGCTATGGTACTTGCATAGCTCCTCAATCGAGCAGCAATTGAGAAAACATCTTTGCAGTGTTTTGTAGAAGCCATTGGAAGTCTTGAGCAACATTGTTGTGAATGTTAGGTCTGGATTCAGTCCAAACCGTACGGGTCCAGACCTGTCCAGACCGGGTTCGGTTAAGGTGCTGAGCCTTATTGTGCTGATAGGTGCTGAGCAACGGTGGGCATTCAAAGTTAACGATCCGATCGCCCAGAAGATGCCACCTCATTTAAAATAAAAGACCCACTTCCGACCCGATTGGAAGATGACCCGAACCGTGTAGAGGATGACCCGCGATTTCAGATCTGGATCCAGCTCTTCTTTTCGCGATTTTAGAAGGGGATCTCATCGTCGCCCACACTCCCCTGTAAGTCGAGTTCTTCCAGTTGCCAAGCTTTTTTTTATTTGGTATAGACGCTGGAGGGGGGTGGTGGGGATAGTGAAGAGGTTTGGCTTTAGTGTGTATTCAAGACTGTGTTGAACAAGGAAATGGGTTCTTCCAATTGAATTTACTGAAAATCAATAGAAAATAAAAGCATTCAAATTGTATAGAAATGGACCCGTCATTGCTGTTTCTTAGTCGTCGCATTTTTTTTTCTTGTATTTTTTCATTCTCCGTTATGTGAATTAGGTGGTTAGGGAGGGTAAAAAGTCTTGTAGTCTCTTGGTAATAAATCAGCAATAACATAGTAGGAGTAGACACTTTTGCTCTGAATTAGCACCTATGAGGAACTTGCAAATCTTTGTGAATAGCTGGAAATTATTAGCACCAGGAGAGACCAGCAGATGTTATGAAGCTACGAAAGCTGTTGTTTCTTATTCCGAGTTCACGGGATGTGGTGGGCATTGTTGTCTACGTTTCCAAATATGCATAGTATTTTTTTTTTTTTGTGTGTGTGTTGTATTCATTCTCTGTCATACGAATATGTAAATTTATTTGAATCTCTCATTTCCATTCAATAGCCAAATGTTTTGAGAGAATGCCAATAGAATTATTCATTCAATATGTAAGGTTTGGTATTTGAAACCATTTCTGGATTCAACTATGTACATATGTTTTGAGAGAATGCCAATAGAATTATTCAGGAAATACCAAACCTTTCTTCCCAATTTTAGCCAAATTCTATTGCTTGAGAGAATGCCAATAGAATTATTCAAGAAATGGTTTAATGAAGTTACTCTCGTTTAGTTACCCAAAAGAAAAACGCTACTCTCCTTTATGGGTATAAGGTTCTTCTCTAACAAGATCGATTAAATGTATTTCTCCCTAACATTGCTGTTTCAGATTGAGGTAGTTATTGAGGATAAAGAATTTCTGGATTCAACTATGAACATATGTTTTGGCTCAGTTTGGCCATGACATGTCATGTGCTCTTTCATGTTTGTATAGATTAATAAGCAAAATTAATCTCTATGTGAAAAACTAGGTAGTCTTACAGTGAGGTTTCAGATTTAGGATATTTTCGTTGGTGCTATAGCCTGTACGCATCTTAAGAAATCTCTATGTGAAAAACTAGGTAGTCTTAGTCATTGCTTCATCTCTCTGTATATTTTAATCTTCCACTATTGATTTAGGAATAGGTCGCGAGAAGCTAGAATCCTATGAGAATGGATACGCAAGGTAATGGATCCTATGAATAGATTGATGTCTACTAGGGGACATCTTGTTTCCTTCCCTTTAGAGTTCATGTGTGAAGAAAACAATCGGAGACCAATGTTCAACGAGACCGAGTTTTATGCGGCTCCTCATGTATTTCATTAAGGAGGTAGGAAAATAGTAGGCAGTTGAGACCGAGTTTGAAACAGCAATGCTCTAGACAAGTTGAGATTCTTAAATGTGACTGAACCTTCACTGCTTGAAAATGCTGGTGAGCTACAGATACGCATCGAACCTGATCCAGACAATGGGCTAGCTTACAGTTCCAGCCTTATGTTTCGGTAGGAAAATATTATTTTTCTGTGCAGATTTTCGTATGCAGGTACCACTTTGTATCCATGAGTTACATCATGAAGCACTTGCTGATGTTGCATAAAATTTCTTGTGCATTATGACAAACAGTTTATGGGCACAAATACTCTCTTGGAGTGTCAATGCTAGCTGAAAAATCCTCATGTCCTGAATACAACCAGTGCACAATGAAGTAATTTTCAACAAGTCAGTGCTGAGGAATTCCGTCCTTGGGCAGAGCTGTATTGTGTGAGGGCAGAATTGCAGAGCTTTGAGAGAGAGAAAAGAACACAATTTTGTAATCTTTAGACACGTTTGTATTACAAAATTTTGTAATCCTTGCAGGTTTGGGGACAAAGTTTCGTCTCTGGGCAGAGTTGTATTTTATAACTCATTATCAATTTATTGTAAACAAAACATTACTTCTATGGGGCATGAGAACAAAGCACGAGTGAAAACAGAGTTTGGCTCCCACTATGTTATTGCTGATTTATTACCAAGAGACTACAAGACTTTTTACCCTCCCTAACCACCTAATTCACATAACGGAGAATGAACAAAATACAAGAAGAAAAAAATGCGACGACTAAGAAACAGCAATGACGGGTCCATTTCTATTGATTTTCAGCAAATTCAACTGGAAGAACCCATTTCCTTGTTCAACACAGTCTTGAATACACACTAAAGCCAAACCTCTTCACTATCCCCACCACCCCCCTCCAGCGTCTATACCAAATAAAAAAAAGCTTGGCAACTGGAAGAACTCGACTTACAGGGGAGTGTGGGCGACGATGAGATCCCCTTCTGAAATCGCGAAAAGAAGAGCTGGCTCCGGATCTGAAATCGCGGGTCATCCTCTACACGGTTCGGGTCATCATCTAATCGGGTCGGAAGTGGGTCTTTTATTTTAAATGAGGTGGCATCTTCTGGGCGATCGGATCGTTAACTTTGAATGCCCACCGTCGCTCAGCACCTATCAGCACAATAAGGCTCAGCACCTTAACCGAACCCTGTCCAGACCCACGGTCTGGATTGAGTAGTCGAACTTAAATTGTAGTGGTCCGACCACTACTGTAAACATTTTAAGTCTGACCACTACAATTTAACGCGCACTCGAGGAGTCGTCCATATGGTCTGGATTCATCCAAGACCGTGAATTATGCGGAAGAAATTGATCTTAAGAGAGAGAAATTTGTAGAGATGATGGTGGTTGACGGTTGTTTTATCATAGAGTTTCTTCGCAAAGATAACAAGAGTGACGATGAACAAGACGTGGAAGATCCCGTGTTCAGTGCATCATGGATGCGTTGGCAAATAGTAACCGACTTGCTTTTGCTCGAGAATCAGCTCCCTTGGCACGTGCTCGGTTGTTTGTTCAAGATGACTCAGCCAGATGATGATGGGGGCTCCCTCATTGATCTCATTGTGTTCAGTTTCCCGTTTATACAAACTTCTGATAAGCATAGTGAACAACACAAGCATTTACTTGACTGCTTGAAAAACTGTTTAATTGGCTCATGCACAATAGAACGGGAACGGATTGCCTTCGGAGGCAATCCGCTCCGGACATCCTACGGTCAGGAGTCCGGGAGGAGTGTGGGTCCCGTCTGGGCCCCACACCTGTCCGGGCAGCACCCTGCTCCTGCTCTCAATCGTTGGATGGCCAGATATCCGGACATCCGGAGCGGATTGCCGCTCTCCAATAGAACAGCCTGACTGTTGCGATTGGGATCCGATCCCCTCTGAGATAGAATTGTCACAAGCCGGAGTTAAATTCGAAGTTGGAGATGAAAAAAACATACTCAATGTAACTTTCAACGATGGCGTGTTGACAATCCCAACAATAAGTATTGAGGACTACACAAGACCGATCTTCCGAAACCTCATTGTGTTTGAACAGTTTGATCCAAGGAAGGATCATAAATTCACCTCTTATGCTGTGCTCTTGGATAACCTTGTTAACACTAGCAAAGATGTGGAAGTTCTCAAGCAGGATGGTATACTGGATATCAGTGCGAGCAAAGAAGACATAGCAAGTTTCTCAGATAGGCTCTACAATGATACTGGTTTCCAAGATTTCCTTTATTCAGATGTCTACAGTGAAGTAAATTGGTTTTGTAAGCACCGGTGGAATAGATGGAAAGTAATCTTGAAGCGCGATTATTTTACCAATCCTTGGACAGCTATGTCAGTCATAGCTGCAGTCTTCCTTCTGGGTTTTTCTTTCTTACAAACCTTTTATACTGTCCTCTCCTACTACAGATCAACTTCTCAAAGCAACTCCAAGACAACTTAAAGCACTTATGCTTACATCAGTGTGTATGTATGTCTACCAAGAAATAAAAGCAGATTAATTGCGGATCCTCCAGCTCTTGTATGTCCTTTCTGCAAGTGTACGTTGTAATTGTTAATTAATTATTGAAAATATATGAAAGGAAGCATTGCGTTATTTTCTTATAAATTTCTAGTTTATTCTTTCACTATCAATGATGGATGCATGGATGACTATCATGAGATGGATTTTCCTGAACTAAATATTTTTGCTTGTTTATTATTGAAATTATTATATTTACCAACAAATATTGAAATATATACAGCATTCAGATAGTATAAATAGGAAAGATAAGAACAATATTCTAGAATTAAAACAAGTAGTATAATTATGAATAATCACTTGAGGCTTCATTAAATTTTTACATTTTTTTAATGACTGTGTTATGGTTTCTTAATGTGGCTCCAGTTTATAGCTACATTTCCACTCTTTTTTTCTAAATAGATTTACTGTACAAATAAGTTAGCAAATAATTTATTCTTCATTTACATTGATATTTGGATCAGTTACTGTTCGAATTGTATTGTGTAATACGGAAAGAGAGACATTATAAGGTTCATGTTGTCTGAAACTTTAAATAGCAGAATTAAAATGGTATAAAGTCCCTCTACGCTTTTTTCAAATTATACAATATAATTCGAAATAATAAATTGCATACAATTCTCATCCATATTAGAAAAATTGCAAGAAGAATTATAATTTAAGGAAGCATTGGACACATTAGTTTCCGGGGATATGGCACTCATTACACTCTCGCTCAAGAGTCAAGGCAAGGAAGAAGGCAGTGCCCCACTCAATCGGCCAATCCAACGTTGGACTGACGGACTAGCTCCGTTTAATGGTTGTTTCGTAAATAATTCGAAAAAAGGAGCCTACATTTTGCCAACCCATCGTAATCTTTGCCGATGTTTTGACTGACAGCACCCACTCCGCATCGTAGACTTTATCGTCCTCTAAAGGCCACTCTCTCTCTGAGTTCTGCGATCCGAAAGCCACTTAACTCGAGATCCGAATACCCAAATGGGCGGTAATTTCCATCATCATACTCAACTTCTTAGTTTTCTTAATCATGGAGGGTCCACGCTAATCCCTGATTAATACTGCCGTTTGGCGAATGGCGCAGGTGCGAAAACGAAAACGAAATCGGAATCGGCCTGTCGTTGTTCGAGCTTATGGCTCGCTTCTGACCCGAGCAAGCGATGGGGCGAGCTCTTCTTCCTTTGCTACACTCCCTTCTGGCTCACCCTCTGCCTGGGGATCGTCGTGCCCTACAAGCTCTATGAGGTTTGGACCTTTAGTCAATGCCTTCTGTTTGGTCGCCGGGAAGACAAAGGAATATGAAAGAAACAGAATTTGGTCCATTTTCAGTCTACCCAGCTGCTATAGTTTTAACTTGTCCACATCCAATGTAGCTGGACAATTTCATTCATTTTTATTCATATATACGTATACATCATAAATTATGCATTTTGCATAATATTGAGAATGGTAATTGACAGAACTTTACAGAATTGGAGTATCTCCTCCTGGGATTGGTTTCAGCGGTTCCTTCGTTCTTGATACCAATGCTATTTGTTGGAAAGGTACATTCTTTATAAACACACAAGATGATCTTCTTTTTGTCTAGTAGGAAAAATTTATTAAAGACGGTTGTTGGCTGCATATCACTCTGGTTTTGTCATTTCTATAATGTGGTGTTGCATTAATCAAGATCGATTCTAAGTCTTAAAAGTTAGAGTAATTAGCTGCTCAAGAGCACGGTTTAGCGGTTGGAATGCCTAGTGGGGGTAAAAGTTAGTCCCAGAGATTGTTTATGTGCTCAACCGTTTTTCATCCTTGGGATCTGTTTTGCAGGCTGATAGCTATCTGTCTTGGAAGGAGCGTTATTGGGTGAAGGCAAGTGCTTTTTTCTTTCTTCTTTTCTGAAAATGTTAGGGAACAATGAAAATCTTACCAGCGTTATGACGTTTTTCCATGTATGATATTCTGAATCATCGAACCTCTCCAGTATACAATCTTTTTGCATATTCCTGTTCATTAATATCAGTTACAGGTTTGTCTTAAGTGTTCCTATGCTAGGCATGCAATTTTGCCTATGATTTTGCTGAGTGGTGGCCAATACTTGATAGAGTAATTTGGACAGCATATCTAAAAGCAGGAGTTTTAAGTTTTGGAATCTAGGGAGTTATTCTTAGAACTCTTTCATGTACATTCGGCTTTAAGTTTTGAAGTAATTTGGAATCTATGGAGTTTTAAGGTTTGCAACAATTCTTTGAAATTTGGATGGTGCCACTCTGTCCTCCTCTCGCATGGCATATCTGCAACTGAAGAAGTTAAAATTGTTTGTTTTCAATGATATTTCTTCTCAGCCTGAGACCTAAACTTGTTCCTGTGGCAGGCCAGTCTCTGGATTATAATATTTAGCTATGTTGGGAATTACTTTTGGACCCACTATTTCTTCACAGTTTTGGGTGCTTCTTATACCTTTCCATCTTGGAAGATGAACAATGTAAGCCACGGAACAAGATCTCTGTATTTAGCATTCATTTTATCATTTCTATTCACTTATGTTGTTTCTTTGCAGGTACCACACACAACTTTCCTTCTCACGCACGCATGCTTTCTATTTTATCACGTTTCCTCAAACATGACACTACGCAGAATACGACATTCGATTGCAAACTTGCCAGAGAAAGTTCGGTGGATAATTGAGGCTGCATGGATTTTGGCTCTTGCTTATTTCATAGCATACCTTGAGACTTTAGCCATTTCCAATGTATGTGATAACACATTTTTCTTCCCGTTGTTCTTGTCAAGATCTTTCATCAAACTTCACATAGATTCGAACTAATCTTGATCCATAACATCTGAGTGGATAGCTGGCGAGATAGGTTAGAATGCTGGAGTGTTACAAGGCTTCTTGGTATATAGATCTTGGTTGTTCTTCAGCATCCGAATGTTATCTCTGGCTTCATTCGATAGTACTAAGAATCCTAATTAATTGATTATCATATGAGGGAAACTTCTTGTTACTCTTTTCATTGCCTACAATGTGGGGAGTGAACAGATAAATAAATGTTTCTTTATCCTTTCCAACCAGAGGTTGCTCTATTCATATAAATTCTGACGTTCTGATAAATAGGTCCTGTGTTATCTGGACCAGGGACATGTGAGATACAGATGTGATAAATATGTTTTATGTTGAATATGTGCAGTTCCCTTATTACCAGTTTGTGGACCGCGCATCCATGTACACTGTTGGGTCCTTGTTTTATGCCATCTACTTCATTGTCAGCTTCCCCATGTTTCTGAGGTAGGAATTCAACTAGAAATTATTTTGATGTTCTTTTGCTTTCCTTCTCTTCAGTGCTTGTATAATTGCATCAGCCGATTCCATTTTTGGAAAGAGGCATGTCTTTCTTGCTTTGTCTCAAAAGGTTGGGTACTGTGGAAGTTTTCCTCCCTTTTATCTGTTGGGGAAAGAGTGGGCCATAGTCTAGAGCAATATACCTTAACATCTCCATAAGCATATCCATGCCAAGTTCGAGAGAGAGCTTCTACTTAGGATTCTGAAAGAGTTTTTCTTCTTCTCACCTTCAATTGACTTTTTTATGCCAATTCATCTTCATGCGCAGAATTGATGAGAAACCAGGTGATCAGTGGGACTTACCCCGAGTGGCTGTCGACGCACTGGGTGCCGCAATGCTGGTTACGATAATACTTGATTTGTGGCGCATCGTTCTGGGACCTATTGTTCCTACTCCAGATTCAAAACAGTGCATTCAACCCGGACTACCGTGGTTTCCAGGACATGCCAATGAATCTTGACTGCTAGATTTGGGAAACAGGGACCTCGGTTAGCTTCCCAACCAACCTGCGGAATTTCTTCTTTTGCTGTAACGTGTTTTGTACCAAGCTGGGAGACCCTTTTTGTATTTTTTTTTTCGTTTTCAGGACGTCTAAAGAACTGTTTGAGCAAGCAGTGAACAATCATGCATACCATGGCAAACAAAATGCCTTGGTACAACCAGTGAAACTCTGCACTTGATTAAAGAACAGAGCAAATCTTCTGCTGTGCCTAAGCATCAAAGAAATTAAGCGAGAAAATGGAATTCGGACCTGCAAAGAAAATTCAAAACTCTAATGGATTCCCAAAAGGAATCAACGTTAAGTCAGTTACCACAACAGTGAAATCTTCACCCAATAAGGGTGAGTACCAGAACGGATGGAACTAGAATGACTATTTGGTTCCGTTTCGGTATTCATTGGAAAATAAGGAGCCGAAACGGAACCGGAATCGGAATTTCAGTTCGGCATGTGAGTTTTTTTGGACATTTTTTGGGGCCCTAACGAGCTAAAAATATCTTTTGAAACAAATTTTTGGAAGATTTTTCTATTATTCATCATAAATTAATAATAAATATAAACATTCAACCATAATTTAGATTCTAAAATAAACACTCAAACAAATTCGGTACTAATCATATGTTATACTTTATTTTGAGTCCTATTTTAAAAAAATAGAATAAAAAATTTCGGTATTTTTTAATTATTCATCATAAATTAACAATAAATATGTAAAATTTTCATTCAAAATCTAGATACTAAAATAAACATTCAATTAAATTACATGTGTTATATTTTATTTGAGCACTATTTTATTTTATTTTTTTAGAAAAATTGAAATCGAAAATTCCGGTAATTTCGCAAGAATTTCCGTTTTTGATTCCGAAAATTTGTAAAAAAATGACTTCCGGTTCTAAAACCGGGATGGGGAAAGAAATTTCCGGTTCCACTTCACTGGAACCTGAATGGAATTTTCAGAATCAAAAGTAGAATCGAAAATTCCAATTCTTTACTCACCCTCATCACCTAATAATTCAACAGCCTAGTAGAAAGATGATAATAGAAATCCACACGACATAATTATAATTCGACGCAGTTCGATTCTCAAATGCCTTCAACCAAACCGAGATTCCCAAACTATGAAGAATTCAGAGAGCATTTGGCAAAAATTTAAGCTTGGGATTGAAATTTTCTCATTGAAATTATTGATTAGGTATTTAAGTATTGGGTTAACTAAAGATAGATTTCCTCTGTCCCACTCCCTAACGAAAGTCTATTATTACAAGGTAAGATTCCAAAGGTATAACAGGAAGATGAGAATTACCATTAATCTTAAATATACATGAATCAACTGAAAAATCATTAAAAAAAGAGAATTTAGCAGTTTAGTCCTTAGGTTTTACACGCTTTACTTTTTAGTCCTTGAGTTTAATTTTTTCAAATTTTAGTCCTTAGGTTTATATTTTTTGACGAAATGGTCATTCTGTCAGTCTGTCGTCCACATGCTTAACAGACATCTTAGACACGTCAGCAAATTTGAAGCAGTCAACCGGGTATATGTTTTGAACTTGATCGGTCGACCGGTACATGAAGCGGTCGACCGGTAAAATTTGCTAACGTGTCAGAGAGTTCCGTTAAGCATATGGACGATAGTCTGACGGAGGGACCATTTCGTCAAAAAATATAAACCGAAGGACTAAAATTTGAAAAAATTAAACCTAATGACTAAAAAGTAAAAGTGTGTAAAACATAAGGACTAAACTGCTAAATTTTCAAAAAAAAATATCAATCCCATATTTGTTCTTTGTAAATAATTCCTTATTTATCTTTACTAATTTTTTTAAGGAACTCGGTTTTTTTTTTTTCTAAGTTAAGGAACTCAGTTAAGTTGTTTAATATTTGTTCGTGTTTTTATCGACGAAACTTTTATGTCAGAAATGTAACGGTCTGCGAATTTGTACTTCGTTATCGCGTAAACGCTGTTCCACTCCAATAGCAAAAACGACACAACGTTCACTCACACGTGGGCGGGAAGAATGTTTCGTCACGCACGTGTCGTCTTCTTACTAGAAAATGATAATTAGAAAGATATTTCTCTACCTTACAAAAAAAATCCTCACTTGACACTGAGACTGCGCCCGCTCTCTTTCCCGCTTCAAGCTCAAGCGGGCCTCTAAACCCTAAACACATGCAATCGACGTTTCCCGAGGGTTTCTGTCTCTCGCACACACCGAGCTTGTCTCTGGGAATGGCTGCTTTTGGTGCGCTCTCGATGTGTCCGTACAGCCTCTTGTGCCGGCAGAAGCATACAAATAAGCTTTCCGTTCCGTGCTCTCTTGGTGCTCAAACTAGTACAGGTAGACGACGCATTGAATATACTTTTTTTCTTCTTTCTTGGTAAGTGATTTTACGTCGCAATTTGATGCTCAGAGAATGAAAGCAAAAAGAATAAAGGAAATTCTTTTGTCGTGGATTCAAAGTTAAATAGAAACTTTACAATTTGCTCTTGTTTTGGGCTGCTGTGGAGTTGAGGTAGCAGTGGAGAGCTACAAGCTTCGCCATATAATTCTTTGAGCATGTTCGCTGCAAACAAGTGCAAGGCAATTTGAAGGGAAAAGCTTTATGTTGTATATTCTTTCTTTTCTTTGTTTTCTAAGCCTTTATGTTGTATATTCAAATTGCAAGTCTGGATTAGTTTTATTTACTCTTTGTTTCACCTGTTTATGTATGTATGCTTATACATAACATTTGACTCCAGCACGGCAGCACCAAGATTTTTGTCGAAAATTGCTGTATGTGGTTACCGTAAGTACTGTTCTGGTGATTGTCAAAGAATTGACGCTTTAGCTGTTTCACCTTATTTTAGGCACTCGTGGACCAAAAGTACCACGTAAAAGATCTGGAAAAATGGAAGGGCCGAAGAAAAGCATGGAGGACTCAGTTCAGCGCAAGATGGAAGAATTTTATGAAGGGTCTGACGGACCACCCCTCCGGATTCTTCCAATTGGCGGCCTGGGTGAGATTGGGATGAATTGCATGCTTGTTGGAAATTATGATCGCTATATTCTGATTGATGCCGGTGTCATGTTTCCAGAGTAAGTCTTTGAACGATAGTTTCCTGCATTTTTAGTTCCTAATGAGTTGTATATTGATCATCACCACCTTCTTTTTTTCTAAGTCACAATTTTGCTTCTAATGGAGGCTTCACAAAAACCTAGTTCTACTGTCATAGACTTCGTTGCTTATTGAAGTTAACTGACTTCAAATTCTAATCTAAATTGATAAAGAAATTCCCACTTTTTCACTTCCTCTAGTGAAGAGGAAACTTCTACTCAACGATGATTGGAGGATGCAGTTTTTCATTTTCATTTTGCAGTAGTTATCACATATTTTCCAGTGTATTGACCATGCATTCTATGTTTTAACTGGTATTTCAGCTATGATGAGCTTGGAGTCCAAAAAATAATACCAGATACTACATTTATCAAAAGATGGAGCCACAAAATTGAAGCAGTTGTTATCACACATGGCCACGAAGATCACATTGGTGCGTTGCCTTGGGTAAATTTCCCCTCCTGCTTATTCATTTAAAAGAAAAATTATTCTGCTTCTTGGAAATGATATTTCTATTGAACAAGATGCATGAAGTAATACCAACTCTAGTAACGTTTTCTCATGGATATCTGTGGTGGAGAGTTTGTGAGGGGTCTGAATTGCAAGTTGTCCCTCATGTTCTATCCTTGGTGTAGTGGGACACTGATTTGGCAATGTGGGTGATGGAGAAATATTGCTGACGGCATGCAGTGCAGGGCATTTAATGGGCCACACCAAAGACTTCCGATGACTATTAGTAAAATGTCATTGATTATGTACTGGCCTGAGTAGTTTCTTACTTAGTAGGCCTAGATTCATTGGCTATTCGAGGATTTTCATCAGGCTTTAACAATGCTTTCAATATTAATGTGTCATGCACAGGCCATGCCTTTTTTGTTGTTGTCAACCACATTCCCCAATCTGTACCATTGTGGGTGCCTTTTTTGCTTGGTGAGATGATGCGTCTCTGTTAGATAGTCTTATCTGTAAAGCCATGAGCAGTCTCACATGTAGAACTGTGTGCATGCATGTGTGCTTTTTTCTTGAACACCCTCTATCCAGCTTTTTCCACTGATACTGAAGAAAAATGTGAAAAAGGATGACTATATTTGCAGCATTTTCCATTTTCTGATCTTGACTTGGGATTCTTGTGGGAAATTTAAGTATTATTTTCTCTTGCATGTTTCTGCTGTTCAGTTTTTTTACTAAGCTAATTGCTGCTAAACAGGTAATTCCAGCTTTGGATTCTCGGACACCAATATTTGCATCTTCCTTTACGATGGAGGTACTTATCAAGGGATCTAATTTCATATGTTTATACAAATAAAGAACGTATGTATACCAACACGGATTTTACTAGATGTGCTGCTTTTCAAATACTTGCCATGTCAGCCATGACATTCCTGATACTGAGTAGCGCAAGTTTTTTGCCTTTCCGTATTGTCAATATTGGCTTAGTGACTCACATACCGGCCTTTTTTTATTTTAAAATTCTACCAAGGGACTTCTAATCTCGTAGAATTTTGTATTTAGTGTAAGTGCATTTTTGAAACTTTTTTGTGGGGATTCTTTGATCAGATAAATATGGTTTCTGTTTATCCTGGTAGAGGAATGTAATTCTCTTTCTTTTTCAACAGCTTATTAAAAAGCGCTTAAAAGAGAATGGCATTTTTCTGTCATCTAGACTCAAGATATTTAGAACGAGGAGAAAGTTTATGGCTGGGCCATTTGAAATAGAGCCTATCAGGGTTACGCATTCTATTCCTGATTGCTGCGGATTAGTTCTTCGCTGCGCTGATGGTACAATTCTTCACACTGGGGACTGGAAGGTAAGATTGAATTTTCTGTGCATTTCTACTCTTCTTTATTGTCAATCTTCAGCTTTATAAGATCTTGTGTTCAACAGATTGATGAAACACCGTTGGATGATAAAGTTTTTGATCGTGAAGCCTTAGAGGAACTTTCAAAAGAAGGAGTAACACTGGTAATCCACCTGGATATTTTCCGCATATGTGTAGCTGGTACAATGCATAAAAAAGGAAATCATCAGTTTTAACTTTGGGGAGAGGTAGGTATTCACTGGGATGAAAATATAGGCTCCAGTTCGTCAATGATGCAATTATAATAATATTTTCTGAATCCTTATATAATTCTAGCGCCTGATTTGGGTTATATGGGGGTTGCATGGCAGTATTCTATCTGGAGAGGAATTTTCACTAAAAATCATGTGTAAGTCATTTTTCTTTAATTTGGAGATGGAATAAGATGTTTCAGACTGATCCTATCTTCATTTGCAGTCTTGAGGTTGGAGGGTTGAGGCTGGCATCTGAGGCCTTGTACTTAATGTTTCTGCTCTATGTCCTTAGTGGTTATAATGCCTGGCATTGTTAGTCTCCTCTGTATGATTAACCCATATTCTCTTTAGCGGTTCTATAAATTCTGGTGATGTGGTAAAAAATGTCATTTCTACCCACGGCATTATTTAAGGTTCTCACAGAGCATAGAAGCAATTAGAAAGATTGGACTTGATGCACATTACTTTGCAGATGATGAGTGACTCAACAAATATTCTCTCGCCTGGAAGGACAATGAGCGAATCTGTAGTTGCAGATTCCTTATTGAGGCATATTTCAGCAGCTAAAGGAAGGATTATTACAACTCAGTTTGCGTCAAATATACACCGCCTTGGAAGTGTGAAATCTGCTGCTGATGCAACTGGCAGAAAATTGGTAGGTTCTCCCCGGTTCATCTGATGTACTTTTGTTGATTGGAATCCTCTGCACCTATGGGATTTCCAAGAAGGATGTTGTCCTTAGAAGTTGGAATATTGTGATTGTCCTTAGGTATTTGTTGGCATGTCCTTAAGGACATATCTGGATGCAGCTTGGAAGGATGGAAAAGCACCAATTGATCCATCAACTCTGGTACTAACACTGATAAGAGAGTCCCTTAGCCTTTGTTCTTTTGTTTTGTGGCACTAAGTCATTCTTCGGTTTAAAAGGGATGTGTGTGAACTTAAAGGGCAGAAGAATTAAGAGTTCTATTCGGCTTATGTTGAGCTGTGAAACTTGTTTTCGAGACATAGAAAAAGCACATATAAGTCACCCCGGATCTATTGAAGTGTGGATGTCTTTGTGAATCCATATTTTCCATTTTTACTATACTCAGGGGCTTAATTATTGAGGCAGGGCATAATTGCTGAGGCATTGCATTCATACAGTGACTAAGTAACCATCAATTAAAAGGACTACTAATGTCGTGTCTACTTGGGTGGTGTTTGATTGTTAAAATTTTTGGTGGTTAAAATTTTGGGGTATGGGGGTTGGTGAAAAAGTGAAGATAGTTTGTGAGTTGGTGAAAAAGTGAAGAGAAATAAGATTTGAATGAATATTATAATGAAAAAGGAGAGAGATTATTTTTTAGTTTTTTTAATCAGGCCCAAAATTTTGGAGTGCCAAAAATTTGGCAATCAAACATCTCATTAGTAATTCTTGTCCAGAGAGTCATACTTTTGTCTCTGGTTCATTCCTGCTGGTTGCATTTCAATATTTTAACTACCCAAATGTCATAAATTATTGACATATCCCTTTTCATAGAGGCCAAATAAAGGAGGGTTAGGGTATATTGACAAGCATTGTAAAGCTTCCGTCCCATCTCATGAACATGAAGCAACTCCAATTAATAGTGTTGAGGACTTAGTTGAGTTGCTAGAACGAACAGAGATGGGATTGAAAGTGTTGCAGCCTTGTGGTTGATTGCAATTATACACTGGAATTGTTCATGCTTATCCTTTCATTACTTTCTTATGTTCCTTTTGTTCTCCACTGTTTCTAATGTTTTAGGTGAAAGTTGAGGATATAGATGCCTACGCTCCAAAGGATTTGTTAATTGTCACAACTGGCTCTCAAGTAAGTTGTTGTAGACGCCCTTGGTGGCTGCCTAGTTCCATAGTGGACATTATCTTTATTTGACCAACCTCGCTGGCATTTCCTATGTATTGAATTGTGTCAGGCAGAACCACGTGCTGCCCTAAATCTTGCATCATATGGAGGTAGTCATTCTCTGAAACTGAGCAAGGAAGACATAATTTTGTACTCAGCTAAGGTGATAACGTTGGGCATATGTTTGGTATTTTGCCTTTGGTTTCTATCAGTTGGTCAATCTCCAAACATAGTTAATTGATGATAGATGGACCATGAAGTGTTCAAAGTTCAAAACATTTTCCACAACACATAATTAAAAACCTTAAAAGGGAGTGTTACGCGTCCCATAAAGACCAAGGCCATTTCTTCATTCTTGTTTTCTTGCTTTTTGTGTTCTTTCTTCTGTAAAGGAACCGGTGCATTATGTTACCATGTTGAGCATGGTTTTTATTATAAATCCTACAGGTAATTTTGGTTATCTACTATCTTTTAGGTGATAAATACTCTAATAAAGTTATTGCAAAGCTTTCCAACTAGTGTTCAGACCTCAGTTTGTTGGATTTTTATTTGACTACATTTATGTCTTCTTTCTGAACTTTGGGAGACGGTCAAGTTACTAAAAATTGTTTTTCATTTTTATTTTTTTTAACAATTTGGCTATCAGGTAATCCCTGGTAATGAATCTCGGGTAATGAAAATGATGAACCGGATATCTGAGATTGGGTCATCCATTATAATGGGTAAGAATGAGTGCCTGCATACATCTGGTCATGGACATCGTGGAGAACTGGTAAGTTTCAGCTTTTTATTATTATTCCCCTCATCTTTAAACATTGCTTGTTTTATTAATGGTAAAAATCAGTCCTGAATAATCATAGCATTCTGACATCAATGTATGATATATATGGAGGTACTGATATTTGAAAGAAGGTCAGCATGATTATGTTGCCATGGTTTTGCTTGTAATTTTGTTTTCATTAATGAGTAAACCGTCATTAGGAACTGATGCTTGTAAATACCCTGCAGATTAACTGTATGTCATGGATTATATCTAATGGGTCAAATGTATTTTATTATCTGCAGATTGTTTCTCATTAGTCACGAACTAGAGGCATGTCTTTAGTTTTGGGCTTACATACTTGCAAGAAAAAACTAATCAGTGTGATATACATTTCTGCAGGAAGAAATACTTCAAATAGTAAAGCCACAACATTTTTTGCCCATACATGGAGAACTGTTGTTTTTGAAAGAGCATGAATTACTTGGCAAATCAACTGGCATTCGACATACGTGTGTGAGTCACTGCTCCAGTAAATGTTTTTATATTTCTAGTTGTGATTAATTGCTTTACACAATAAAATATATTTTGTGAGAAGACTACAACAGCCTTAGCTTCGTAATATATTGGCCTACCAGTATAATGAGATTTCATCTACCACTTAACTACATAAACTGTAGGAATGAAGTTGAGGACCATGTTACAAAACACTGTTCATGCTCATGCCACACAAACACAATATGAGCTAAACATTGAGAATGATTTACTTGATTATATCAGGTCATAAAGAATGGAGAGATGCTTGGAGTTTCTCATTTGAGAAACAGAAGAGTTCTTTCTAGTGGTTTTACCTCCCTGGGAAAAGAAGGCTTGCAGGTTGGTGATCCTCAAGGTTTTTTCCTGTTTATTATGAGAAGATAATCAAGAAAATTCTTATGAGTCCAGTCTGTCTTGCAGTTGATGTACAGTGATGGCGATAAAGCATTTGGTACATCAACTGAACTTTGCATTGATGAGAGACAAAGAATTGCATCAGATGGCATTATAGTGGTCAGGTAGACTTTTTAGATCTTGCTTTATAGTTCATTCTGATTATCATAACTATAATGGATTCTGATAGTGCTATTTGATAGTATGGAAGTTTTGCGCCCAGAAGATGTAGATGGTGTGATTGAAAATAGCTTGAAAGGGAAGGTAAGAATCACTACGAGATGTTTATGGCTTGATAAAGGGAAGCTGTTAGATGCTCTTCACAAAGCCGCTCACGCTGCACTTTCAAGCTGTCCTGTCAATTGTCCTCTAGCCCACATGGAAAGAACTGTCGCCGAGGTATTGAGGAAGATGGTAAGGAAGTACAGTGGTAAAAGGCCTGATGTCATTGCCATTGCTGTGGAGAATCCTGAAGCAGTTCTCTCTGATGAGCTGAATGCAAGGCTATCTGGCAAGTCCCATGTTGGTTTTGGGATGTCAGCATTGAGAAAAGTTGTTGATGGACATCCGAGAGAAATTGATGGACATCTGAAAGGAAATCAGTCTGATAGGACGCTCACAGAAGATGTTTCTGATAGACATTCAGAGCAGACTTCACAACAAAATTTGGAAGGTCTCTTTTCTCTCTGTCTCTCTCTCTGTGGGTGGGTGGGTGGGTTGTGGATGGGTCTGCCTTCACAGGTCCATTTTGGTTGTTTAAAACATGCGCAAATCTATGCCTGCACTATGTAACAATTACTGCCAGAACAGATGCAGCGTGCACCTAGTGCCATCAAATTTTAAGACAGGATACTTCGCTTCATGATTTTATAAGTTAGATTTATGCACATGAACCACCCACGCACATGAGCAGCACACACCCACATATCTGAAGTTCCAACAAATATGCAGTTATAGGATTTGATCGTAATGTCCATAACTGGTATGGCTTTCAGTAAGTACTTGCAATCACACCTGTTTGTATGATAGACTTAACCAGCCTATAGTTCTCAGGGGCTGTCTGGCAAACTAGTCCAGTTTAACCATTCAGCCACACGGTAATAACCTATGATTTTGCAGCTGATAGATTAGTCCTCTGTGCTGCCTGCCTCTAGAACTGTCTGTCCTATTGGTGTCATTTATTGTGGCCGTGCTTTATCATTTCCACACATAAAGGTGGTGATTCCCTTTGGCAAGTGAGGATTTGTGATGGGTGTCATGTCATTGCTGAGGAACGTATTTGTTTTCTATCCTCATGCTGGGGTTGTGAAATATACTTCTTTTTAACAGGGGGAAGTGATGGTGGCATGGGAAGTTATTTTGTCATCATGATTTTTTGATCCTAGTGAATATTTGGTCTCATCAAATTTCGGTTCCTAGCATTATGTAATTATGTGATATTCCCCCCCACCCCACCATCATTTTATCCATGCAGCTGAAGGTACTGAACTTGAAAGACTACTACCCGAGGAAGATGCCACAACATCAAGTTCCACCTCAACAGATGTCTCCAATCCTGAAGATTCAGATGATTTCTGGAACACATTTGTTACCTCATCGTCACCTGTTGACAAAGTTGCTAAAGCTAACAATGGTCTTGTTCCAAGGTCACAACATGTGTCCCAGGTTGAGAAAGAGAGCACCGAAAGTAAAGATGAGTCCTTAAAACTGTCAAATGATCAACCAAAGTCTTTCAAGCCTGCGAAACGGAATAAATGGAAACCTGAGGATGTTAAGAAGCTAATACAATTGCGCGGGGACTTGCATAGCAGATTCCAAGTTGTGAAGGGAAGAATGGCCCTCTGGGAAGAGATATCTGGAAATTTGTTGGCTGATGGAATCACTCGAAGTGCAGGGGAGTGCAAATCTCTCTGGACATCTCTTGTCCAGAAATACGAGGTCGATTCTTCGTCTTTTATTTTTTTGAAACTTTGGGTGGCATCTTCATTTTCAACTTGTTGGAAGAGAAATTTTTCCTTAACTTGTGCTCATGTGGTGTTTAGGATTTATACCTTTCCTGATGGCCATTTCTTTGGGTGAACAGGAGACCAAGAATGGGACGAAAAGCAAGAAGAGCTGGCCATATTTTGAGGAGATGAATAGAATCTTGTCTGATATTGATTTATTGGCAACAAAATGATTGGCAAGTAAAGGGGAAAACAGCTTTCACAGTTTTTTTTAAGACCTTCCAGGAAGATAACCTATTCAGATCAAACTCCAAAAAATCTATCAGCAACACAATAATCCTATTTTGGATTTATGGAGTGCAAAGTCTCGAGTGATGTAGAAGAATCAGCCAACGAGACAGTTGTTTTGTAGCCATAAAGCCGCTTCGCAAAGGGATCTAAGGAATAGGTTAGAAAAGGTCAGAATGGAGTAATAATTGTTTTTTTTTCTGTAGCTTTTTTCTACACAATTTTGAAATTATCTTTTGACTCTGCTGGTTCAGCCACCATATCTGGAGAGTAAGAAAAGTTTCACCAGAAGACCTTCCTCATTGGCTAAATATTGTGTTAACCATTTATTTTCAAGGTTGGAAAGGTGAAAATTATGCTGCATTTATTCAAGATTATTAATAAGTCAAAACTCATTACACAGAAAAATAAAGTTTGTGAACCTTTCCTCATTTTTCCTAATCATCTCTTAACTCTATCCATTGTTTTTTTAGTCTTCATAGTAGGTGCAAAAGATTGAACTTTGGAGTTCCTTTTAATTAGAAATAGTCAGTTAGTATTGTTTCCTAATCCTTTCAGTTAATTAGAATTAGTCCGTTTTGGGTTATTCAAATCTTTTCTTTTAGAACTAGTCCGTTCTATTTCTTGATGTGAGATGCAGAAAATTATAATTAGCTTTTTTTATAAGAATAATTAGTATAATTTCTTTGTTCTATTTTGACTTTTTTTCTAGATACTGTAAAGACAATAAGCAACTACAAACAGTCACAGCGGAAAACATGCGTTGGAATAGCAAAAAACAAAATGAAATCATAAACAGCCGCATCCCTCTTAGCCAAACGATGAGCAAGCTTATTCTGCCTTCGCGGAATCCAACAGAGGGAATGATGGGCATGCGTAGAGAAGAAACGTTGAATACCAGGCAATCAATCCTCCATCTGCCACCATGCAACAAAAGACTCGCTCAAAACATCCTGAACCACAGACAAACAATCAGACTCAAAAAGAATTCGGGGCCACGGCTCATCTTCTACCAACCTAACTGCAGCCCAAAGTGCGGCCATCTTGCCAACTAAAGGATCTTGTGAAGTAAGACGCTCCGTGTACAAACTACAGAGGGAGCCTTTAGAGTCGCGAACCACGATTGCCAAGACCGAGTGAGAAGATCTCACAGCAACATCGATATTGCATTTCCAAAACCCCACTTCGCCAAAACAAGCCACTATCCATCTCAACAGCATTCCAAGCCAATGAATGCTCGAAATAAATGAAACTAATAGAAGAAACTTAATGGAAATCCATAACTACCCTCTTTAGCATTCTACGTGGTGATGTCAAAACATTAAGTTCCATCAGATGTCCAAAGTCAATAACCAATAGCCCAGCTCAAAGCTGCCGTCGTTTTAGGCAATTGAAAAAAAAAAACAACGGAAAAAGACTGATATGCTTGTAAATTCTCGTCGTATTTGCTTAGAAGAATTATATATTTGAAGAATCAAGAATCAATAGAGGAGGGTAGGGAGCAGCCGGCAGCCATTATGAGTCAGATAGGTACAGTAGCGGTTCGATATGTGAGGGTGTAAAAGTTCCCATGTCTTCGCGTTGTTGACCATTAAACACGTTCTAGACGGTAGTCTTTGCTCTCTGGTTCTCCGTCTATTCCTTTGATCGTTTCTCAAGACTTTTCTCGTGGAAGTGACAGCCTAGACGACCTAACAACCACGGCGTTCCGCCTTTTAATTTTTTTTCTCCATCCTGACAAGTTCTCCCCGTGAGCATAGATAGTTCCGATTTGGTGAACTCCCTGTGCCACACGGTCTCATAAAAGTGTATATAAGGATGGCTACAACAATGTTCTAGTGCACTACTACTTCAAGAGAGTAAAGCTTTTGATTTCTATTTCTCACGACAGTTCATCACCCCTCTAATTATATTAAGCATCGTAAAATGAGGAAAGTCGAGGACTTTGAGCGCGTCTTCGAATACTTTGATGAAGATGGCGACGGGAAAATTTCAGTTTCAGACTTGAGGCATCGTTTGGGTCTCATGACTGCAAATCTGTTTTCACAAGAGGCAGAGGTTGCGGTCGAGTCATTTGATACGGATGGAGATGGGTTCTTGCGTTTGGATGATTTTATTGGGTTAGCAGGAGGAGTTGGAGAGGAAGAGAAGATGAAGGATTTGAGAGAGGCCTTTTCAATGTATGATGCAGAAGGGTGTGGGCTTATCACACCCAAGAGTCTGAAAAGGATGCTTAGCAGATTGGGTGAATCAAAGTCGATTGATGAGTGCAGGGTGATGATCAATCAGTTTGATTTGAATGGGGATGGAGGGCTTAATCTTGAAGAATTTAGAATCATGATGCAGTAATGATGCTACTCATTCCCTCAGTGATCCTTTAAATTCGCCTGTTTGTAAAGTTGTCTTTTGAAATTTTCATCACCAATTACATTTGTCATGAGTATTGAGTGGTATTCGCCCTATAATTCTCTTATTATGTTGGAACATATATAGTTTCTCTCCTACTTAATGTAATTCTTGAAAGAAGTTCCATTTTATTCCACAAAATCAAAACGATAATCTCCTTAATGTGCTTATTATAATTATGAAGAAGCCTGCAGCTACATGATCCTTTTCCAATGTAAATCATCATGGAAGAAGATGAAAGGAAACTCGGGAAAACCAACTCATGCTGACAAGCATACGCGTAACCACACGTGTCTTCATCGATGTCACGATAAGCAAGAAGGGTGCCAATTGCCAAAGTACAAATCTCTTGCTTACCTGAAAAGAAGGGGGAGGCCGGGGGAAGAAGTGGAAACTTTCTTAAGGCTCTCGAAATGCATGGCTGCGCAAGCAGTTGGGTTTTGGATTATAAAATTACTCTTCTGGGATTCCATGAATTTATCAACTTGGTATTATTCTTGCTGTCTTGCATGGATTTTGTTGAAACTACCCATCAAATGAACTTTTGGACTGCGATCGAAGAAAGCATGTAAAACTTAAAGTTCGATGATATATGTTTAGACATTGCGCACAACTCCATTAAAATTTTATTCTCTGACGACACCAATTGGAAGCAGTATAACATGGTTGGATACGAAAACAGAGCCTTCAGTTGTAGCTTTAGAAGCTTCCATGGCGCACCCCAACGAGAAGCTAATCAAAGTTCAAGTTCTCTAGAAAATCTTCCTCTTCAATCTGGCTTCGGAAGTTATCCGCTTCCAACAAACGCCATCATATATTTAAGGGAATAAATACTTTTTTTTTCTAAAAGCACACATTTTGTGGAAAAGCGTAAGAGAAAAACGTATGCGCGCAACCAATATAATACCACCCCACACGTATATAGAAATGTAGTACGAAGACGGAGGAAACCGCGCCGTCGACAGCAATGGACTACGCGATAGAGGCTGCCTTCGGTCCGCACTTCTCCAGTTTACGTCGCGATGGCCTTCTCAGCCCCTCTACGGTCTACCTCATCGCCGCCCTCCTTGTCTTCCCCGAGTGTTCCGTCCTCGTTCCCAGCACGCCCCAGTCATCCTAGCGCACCTCCCAAACAACTTTTCGTCATCGGTACGGTAATATTTTTATAGGTTTTTGTGTATTTTTTTTACAGAAATTAAGGTCAATGATTTGATAAAAAAAAAATTATTGAAGATTGAAATATTTTTGTGTGAAAAAAATCATGTTTGGATTGAAAAAATGTTTTTTTAAAAAAAAAACATTTTCAACACCATGAAACAAACATAGCCCATGCTCATTCATTTTTTGCCTACGTAATTCAGAGAGACATAGACAACCCTGTTTGATTCTTGCAAGAAACATCTGATCTGGACATCTGGTAGCAATTTTAGCTGCATGATCATAGATTCTGAACCAAAAATACAAAAAAAAAAAATTACGCGTACACAAGTTTTCCCCTGTCAAAGTAGTTTTGACTGACTAACCTGTGAGCACACTCCTTGCAGTGCTCTAGAACCAACTATTATAAGAATCATACAACAAATTTGTCAAAGAAGATCAACTTACACTCGAATTCTTTCGACTCAAAATTACAGTACATCTACAAGCCGCTCATAGCCTACTGCCCAAAACCTACACTTTAATCTTGCTCTGCCTATCTGGAGGGGCGACGCACTGCCACAAGGAACAGTATGCCGGAATGTTGGCGGCTTTGACTCCAAGGGCAGCGAGGTTGTGACCATACTCCTGGTGAGAATATTTTAAAGTAAGCTCGTGTAAGTCATCTCAACTGTAGGGTTTGTTTCCAGTGACTCATAGTGCAAGAATCGTGCAGAAATCTTAACATATGATATTTACCTGAATATCAAGAAATAATTGCATGCAGATCTTGTCAGTGTCAGACACATTATGATCCGACACATCTGAGCTTGCTCCAGCTCGTCTTTGTGCCCCTTGTCGTATTCTCTGGAGTGAAGACTCTGTTTTCCTCGCCTGCTCATGATAGTGGAAATTTTTAACCGATACTATTATGGGGAAATGGGAATTCTAGAATGAAAATTTTACGAAGTCACAGGCATTCAGGTACTAACCACACTGACAAGATCAGCAGCTAATTCATAATAACGAACAGTGATCTCAGTTGCGGCACCATGCAATAGTTCATTCCTAGTTTCCCTAGTCAAGTATGTGGTAGCTCGCTCTCCATCCAAAAGAGCCTGAGAGAAATTGGTAGTTTAATGCCAAAATAAAAGGCCACAATTTATCGTCCAATGTGAATCTGTAAGCATGTTAAGCTGACAATAGAATTAAAATGAAATAAGTGTCGGATCCATAGACGAATACAGCCAAATCACTAACTGCTGTCCAGTCTGCAAACATAAATATGAATGATATCTCTGGAATCTGAAAGGAACAACCAAAATCAAGAGATCTCAACGACAATGGTATGTACAAGAAGATGCGCAATGTTCTCATCCTTGAGCCATCACATATCACATGAAACTGACAGTTTCTGGCATTTTTATGTCATCATCTAGAGCAATGAATCATATGGTTCTAATTTATGCTTTGAAGGAAACAATCAAGGAATCTAGTAAAAAGTAGACACTCATAGACATAGAAAATATATCAGGCATGGATAAGAGAGGAAGATACAACACCTATAACTAAAGAGCATTGGATACCTTCAGGGGTCGCAATACCACTGACACGTAGGGTGAGTGTCTGACAGGAAGAGGTTTATTAGTCATCCTGAAAGTGGCCGTTATTCCCTTCAGCTGTCTCAAGTCCTGCATTTATTTTTTAGGAAGAAATACTATGAATAAAAAACCCACAATTATTTTTGAGAAATAAATACTATGAATGAAGAAAATTCACCACTTCTGGACAAAAAAATTTGGAACGCTATCAAATGAAATAGGTCATCCATTATTTTCAGATTACCACCAGCCCAATCAGCCTGTAAATCCAGTCTTTAAGGAAAAAAAATTGAAGCAATGACTACCATAAGAACCCCTTGTCCTTCAATGGCCTACTCAATCAATATTGCTGATAAATTGTAGCTTACCTCAATAGACTTCTCAACTAGTGCCTCTATAATTGTGTTGATAACTCGCGGCACTAAATCCTTCAATGACTTTCCACCTTGTAAAATGCTGTGTTTTACTGAATCAAGAACATCGGGAGAACATGAAGATAAAAGTTCAAGTACTCGTTCCAGGTAGTCACCAGAGATCTCTTTTGCCAGAAAATTTATATCATGAATGATCTGCAAATCCAATTACCTCTATCAGTATGTGGGTTAAGAATGCTATCTCATACCTCCTGGCTTCTCTTCTATTACTTTATCTTGGGAAAAATCTAACAAAGTGTAGAGAGATCTTTTAAGCATAACTTATGTGAGATCTTTACAGAAAAGAAGCGAGTTGTCTAGGCAGCTTGTTAGGGACAAGAAAAGGAACCAAAACAATTTTCATAAACCACTCTTCTTATTCTTTTTCCCCCCTCTCTTTTTCCTTTTCAATTGTGACAAGCTATTTTACTAAGCAAGACTTCAACAGATGCCTACAGGTTGAAAGGAAAAGAGCTAAGAATCACAAACCAACATGTTATTGTCACGCAAAAGAAGGATCAAGATAAACGTAGTGAATAAAAATACAGTGTTTACATAAATAAAATCTTCTGGGACAGCTGAAATTGCCCATTCGTTTCCAGGGCTGGAGCCTGTATTCCCCATTTTGCGACCAGCCAGTCCAGTTGACAACCAACTAGAGTATCTAAGATATATCAAAAGATAAGGTATCAGGTAGTGACATATCAGCAGAATAGAACAGAAATTTTCCAGCTTCCAATATAACTGACCTTGAAAGAAGCTGCAAAGATAAGCGAAGGAACTTGTCAGAGCAAGAAAGGACAAGAACATCTTCTCTCCAGCAGGATCTCAAGCTCTCCAATAGAGTGACACTTTGTTTTAGAGTCAATTCAAGAGAATTTTCTTGAGCAGAAAGGATATTCTGAACAAGGACAAGACTGGTGGCAGTAAGTGCAGAATCTAAAGCTCCTGCAATTTCCTGAAATCTGAGGTAATAGCTTCATATGAGTAGCCCACATACTTTACCTATTTTATAAGAAGACAAACTATAATAAGAATAAGTTGCAGTGAGTACCTCAAAGAGAAGTAAACCCCAATGTTCCATTGCTTCAAGAACTCAACGTAGATGGCTTCCGATCGAAATTTAGCAACAGCAGATCTGGACGGACAGGACCCTTGCATGACAATTGGGTGTTAGAACTCCAATAAACAATACTACAGTAAGATGATGGTCATAAACAGTCACTTAAAAGATGCATTAACAGTTTGTCATCTTGGTCGTCAAGTTTTACATCCACGAGAGCACAATTAAAAGGAGGAATAAGGGAGGGGAGGGGGAGAGAGAGACAGAGAGAGATCTGATTATTACCTTCTAGATAAGCCAAGAAATCTAGGCTTGCTTTGTAATTTTTCAAGAATTCCGTAGGTCTTCCAGGAGAAAAAGCACCTGGTTTCCCATTCTGGATTGCTGCGAGAACCTCTTTAAGGATGGAATTGGCCAAGAAGTCAAACACATGCAAACCCGAATTTTCTGAACACCCCAACAAGCATTACGGCAGTAAATATCATTCAGAAACAACAAACATGAATCCATAAATACAGAAATAGCCAATTGTCTAACTTGACATTTTTATTACATTGGATCTGTTATCCAATTATTGGGAATGCTGTAGCTAGTAGGCATTAGCAATATTAATCAAGGTCAAAGGAAGTTCCAAAGTGATGATTCGTGATGCAACACATCGTACTCACTTGGTGGCTATTGGCATAGACATGTATTATTTTCAAAAAACTGTTGCTCAAAAGTAAAGTTCATGACAAAGCAAAGTCGACAAGACTTCGGTCAAAAGATAGCACCAGTAAGAACAAGACCATAGAAATTTAAGAAAGAAAGGTTTTATGAAACAAAGACCAATTACTGCACACGTGTATGAGGTGATTTTGGCAAAGAACCACAGAACATCTGTGAGAGACAATGGAAGTTCCAATGATAGAACCTAAGCTCTAAAGTAGCACCAGAATATAGTAAATTTTTCATGGCCACCCAAATATCTAAAATAAAGCTTTGGAAGTTGTTGGGAGTACCATATAAAAGAAAATTGCAAATGGCAATACCTGTAGAAGAAATTTCCAATAAGAATCTACAGTCATTATCTACACATTGCTTGATTTGCTGGTAATCATTTTCGAGTGCATCTGTGGATGACCCAGTAGCCGCCGCTGACCTCTCATGTGGAATAATTTTCTGTATCAGTGGAGCTACTATAGTTGTACGAAAAATTTCTTCTGCACTCCTGGTGTTATCAATGGCAGCATAAGCACGTAAACAATTGTAAATTGCATTTGAATCCCGGTGCTCAAGCCCATTTGTGAAACAATGTCCCAAAATTGCATCTAATAAATGGCTAGCACTCTGAATCCTCTTCTCCATGTTTTCAATGAAAGGGAGGTTCTGTACTGGCATAATATAGAAACAAGGTGAGCACAGAATGAAGAATGTACGGGTACCTGAGAAAGAGAATTATGATGAAAAGTATCCACTTACCTACAATTGGGTACCATATATAGACAAAATATCTAAGTTTGAAACCTTTCACATTATAAGAACACTACTATTAGCTTTTGCATAATATTGAGGCTGGAAACAGCATTTGCATACTGCCACCCCAATGAGAATCTTATAGTAAACTAGCACTTTGAATCCCCTTCGCTATGTAAGAAAATTAGCAGCACTTTTCAACAGTGAAAGAAGATATCAATTCCTTAGGATATGATATAGAAACCACATTTCTACTCATAAGATACACTTAACTTTCTTCTATAACAAGCTATGGTGTTGCATTATCAATCAACTCTTTCGGGTCATATTTCCAATATGCGCTCTTCACCTCTTCTACATCTTGTACAACACACCAATAGACAGTCCACAATGCACACAAACACACAGGTCTCCTATCAAACCTTCTCAGTTCACATGCTTCACATAGCAGAAAACCTTCATGAGATGGCTCGAGTCTTGAAGAGAACAAAAATGTTAACCACCATGAATGACAATCTCTGTTTGCTTTTTGAGATCATATAATGCTCCTACGAATTTACCAATCCATGTAAAGTCCAACTCCAGACACTTTACAGATACCCCTAATTACTAACTTCTATCTACAAAATCCCTCTTCCTAATTAGAGGATTAGAACACCTTACCTGACATCTTTAACCTTCATGACATATCATTATGAGCTAGTTTGCTTATTCGGCCTCTTACAAGCTACTTGCTCAACTTCTCAGTCAAAATCAAAGCTTATGATCAACCACAAAAGTTTTTTTCCACCCTACTCTTCTCCCCTCCACAAACGTACGCACAAGCTCCCACCATCCTCTCTAACAGACGCATCACTAACATGCAGACAGATAACCCTACTATACTCGAAACGCTCTTGCATCTAAAATATGTAAAATGCACGGAGAAAAAAAATCATTTCACCATCTTCCTGTCCTAATAACCATTTCCCTCTGAGGTGAGAAATTAGTTGTCAGCCTAGTGTATTCAACAGAGAAATATACTTTGGTTACTATAAGATTCATTCTCTAATCAAACCCTTTATGTCTCCCGCATCTTTCCCCAGCTTCCTCCATAATAAAGCACCTCAATTATAATTTCCTTGTTTTTCTCTTCTAAGCATTTTCTTGTTAAGTTTTAATCTGATGAAAATTTATCATGCAGATCTTAATCATAAGTTTTTCTTAAAAAAAACTAAAAAAACACCAATTAAAACGCCAACTGTATTTATGCTTTTACCTTCTTCAAAAATTGCTGCTAAACATCTCCAGAACACAAGTAAATGTGACACAAAAGCTAAACGTGAGGAAGAGCATAAGAGACCTGGGCATGGGCAACATAAAACTTCAACCGATTCATCTCACTGGCGATTCTCTCCAAAAGCATGCTTTGAGTCTCTCTGAGGTTTGTCCCACTCTCTACAACATTTTGTGAGGAAATCCCATTGCTCATAGAATTCATTTCTGCCAAATTTAGATCCCCATTTGACCAATCAGCAGGCACACTTGGCAATTCCTTTATTAGTTTTTCAACCTGCACATTTGATAAATTGTATTACATCAACAAGGACACATATCTGCAAGAAGCCAAGGATCAATGCGAGAGATTCCAAGTGCAAGTGAACCAGATTCTAGACTAAAAACTGAGACGCACACAGCTAAACTAAATAACATGGCTAAATCACTGAAGTCCACATGAGACCACGAAAGGAGATCAGATCCGTCCAAATTCTATACGATGTGGTTTTGATTTTTCCAAAAATCAAAGTTGACAAGTAGTCCTAATTCTGTCCAACTCAATCATAGTACCTTCTTTGTACAAATGTTCTATTGTGCGACCTATGAACCAATTCCAACCACATTGAACAACCACGGACTGAAATCGACAGTCAAGCCTCAAATTTACAACTTTCAAATATCAAACCACAGACTGAAATTAAACGTAACACTATTTCCTTTTCTAAATCCCACTACGTTCAAATATTACCAAATGAACCTAAACCACAGCGACACACGCTCACAGGAGCGTACCTTGGAGACGACTTTAAACGTGTCGAGCAAAAGCTCCAGGGTCTCTCTCGCTGACGCGGCCTCCGCCCTCTGCTTCAACCCGTTCCTGAGGGCCACGAGCGAGCGATCCACGGAGCCCTTGCACTGCTCGATCTTCTCTCGGAGCTCAACCAGCGGGGCCCGCATTCTAACCACCGCGGCATCGACATCGACGAGCTTGGTGCTGAGGTTAACGAAGTCGGCGTAGTCGCGGTTGATCAGGTCGACGAGCTCGTGGTTGAGGGAGGCGAGATGGGAATTGAGTTCAGATCGGAGCGTATCGAATGGGACGAAGGTCCGAAGTTCCGAGATGTAGGATTCGGAGTCGAAGTCGGGGGAGAGAAAGAGGGCGGGCTTGAACCAGAGTGGGTGGACATCGAGCGGGTCAGAGAACAGGTCCGTGGCGGATCTCGGCGGTGCCGCTGCCGGGATCAGATCCGCCATTTCGAGTTCCAAGTTTTCTCCTGCGTTTGGATGCTGCTAAAATGCGTCTTCCTCTTCTTTGATTGAGAGAATGTTAATAAAAAGTATGAGTACTGACTAAAATCTGTAGCTCAGAATGATATCGAATCGAGCGAACAATTGTGCAAGATGTTCGTAGATATACGAAAATTGACCAAACTGTCGGTTGAAGTCTTGATTTTGAGACGCTAATTTTTTATTTATCCACCAACTGAATTACTGTAATTATAAGATGTTGTTTTACAAAAATATTCTACATTATAAATATATTTAATAAACTTTGTAAAATAAATATCTAAAATCTCAAAAAAAATTACATAAATACCGATATATTTTACATAATTTTTAATAATTTTTCATAAACTCTAATATTTTTTTAAAAAAAATTATCACAAATATTTTCTCTTGTATGTTTTTACTTAACTCTAACATTTTTTTATTGAACAATTACATTGAATTATTTCTCTATACAATTTTACAAACGCCAACAAAAATTAAATATTTTTAAAACTTTTCACCAACTTTTACTCAAAAATCTAGAAAACTCAAATCTATATAAATATTCATAATTTTATCAAAATCTTAAAATTCTTACAATTGTTTATAGAGATAAATACAAAATCAGTCTATGTGATATGCGCAAAAATCGAATTAGTCCTCATGATAAGAAAAACATAAAATTAGTCTATGTGATTTCAGAAAGTGATAAAATCAGTCTCTGATAGAAGACCAACGGCAAACAAGAATAAAATCACACAGAATAAAAAGTCATTCTTTTAGAGGCAAGAAAGTCCGTTATTTTCCTAACGGTAACTATCAATTTCAAATTTTATTTTTATTTTTATTTTTATCACTCATTCACCGATTTCAATACACTACTTTTTTTTAACACCAACATAAAATTTTACAACCAAACGCTAGATTATATATTATATTCCAATTTTCTGCACACAATTCAAGTAGAGACACGACAGAATTTTCTTTCTATCAGATTCTTGTGAATTTAAGAGTTCTTTTTATGTTGACAACAAGGGGATGAGGAACAAAACAAAAGCAGCGAACCAAAGCCAAGAATTTGGAAGGCCTCGCACACTTTATTCCCACCACTAGAAAATCTACCTCGAGGGGAAATAAGAACTACACTTCATTTTACAGACGAAACGGCTCCCTATCAAGCTCTAAAAGGACACCAAAATTCACCAAAGCAGGGGCTTAGAGCGCTGCATAGACAATTTGTAAGGGAAAAAGAACCATTTGTACAGTAAAGCCTTCACATGAAGTAGCTGAGAGCCTTTTTCCTTCTTGAACCCCCTTCACCATAAAGCTCATTCCATTGTAAAAGCTCGGTCATGTTCACGGACTCCGATGAAACACTTGCACAAACCTATTCCCACATCAAAAGTATAAGAAATATGAAAAGCAATTCAAACCGGTAAAGGAAACTGTCGTATCAGTTCAGATTTAAGTGCCGCTTTACCCGTTCATGAGTATGTTTGAAGTCACTCATGTTTAGAGGCCGTATATCTGCACTACCACTCAAAGCTGGGGCAGGTCTACCTTCTGCTAGAGCTGCAGCACGATCCTGCAAGTTTTAAGATATTAGATCGCAGAAGATTCTGCTTCTATACAAAGAGCACCCGCATAAGCTGGTTATGAATCTAAGCAAACAAACTCGTGTATTTCAGTTTTTCTCCTTTATGTTTCAGTTCAACTTTTCATTCTGCAGTGTATCAATAAAAAGGTTTAGCATTTTGTGAGGTCAAATGGACCCAGTCCGATGGAACCCACAACTATAACTTCAACCTCACTACCATAAAAGGAGGACATGCTTTTTGAGCTAAAGCTCATTGACAGTAAAAAGTTGATGTAAACAAAGGGTTCTATACCAAATATGCATGAAAAATGTAAAATATCGGACAATTTTTAGCACATAACTTTGAAGCTCTGGTTTTTGCATCCTCGTAGAATTGGTTGGGATGGATGCTTTTTTAAGGCAGTTTTAATCATTGGGTAGTTTGATCGGCAACCACAATATCAGTAAATTAAATTTGCAGGTCCAGATTTGGTGCAGCATATTCCAAATAACTTCGATAATGCAAAACAAGGGGCAGTGAGGGGGCAACTGTTGAGCACGAAGAACAGATTGCTAAATTGCTCCATGATCAGATGGAAGAAACAAACCTTCTTTTCCTTCTCTAATATCTCTTTAATTGGACAGTGAGCAGCAGTTACACACAGATTCTGCAATATGACAGTAAATATGATGACAGTCACTCCACTTTTTGAAGGATAATAAAGCTATCAGGTATCAATGGAATTGTTATCAAATATCACCTTCAGGTCACTCCCAGAATACCCATCTGTCATATTTGCAATTGCATCAAAATCAACATCAGGTGCCAAGTCCTCTTTTGCAAGTATCACTTTTACTATCTTCGCTCTATTGGGAGCGTCTGGCAAATTTACCATCAATCTGTGGAAGAACACGCATCATACAAAGATTGGCATCTGTTAGACTTGCAAGTTTCCAGAATGTTGAAATAACCTAGCACAAGAAATGCATGCATGTACATAAAAAACACGGGGGCGAGTCTTTGCATATTATGTATTCCTTGGGCCCAGTTTGAATTGATGTTTATACCTTCGAGGAAGCCTTCTAATGACTGCCTCATCAAGGTCAAAAGGTCTATTTGTCGCTGCAAGTACTAGGACCCGCTCTGTGTCTTTTGTCCGTAAGCCATCCCAGTTCACCATAAACTCATTCTTCATCTTACGCATAGCCTCATGCTCCCCTGGATTTTCTCTCCGGCCTAACATGCTGTCAACCTACAGGAACTAACCGAAATAAGACTCAGGATGATTAACAAATACAAATTCCACCTGAAAGGGTTGAAGAGCTTAATAAGACTCAGGATGATTAACAAATACAAATTCCACCTGAAAGGGTTGAAAAGCTTACTTCATCAACAAATACAACACTAGGTGCAATTTTGCTTGCTAGAGAGAAAACAGCTTTCACATACTTCTCACCCTCACCAAACCACTGCCGTCAGAAGGACAAGAGCATGGTTAAAAATTATGGAATGAAGTTTGTCTAGAGATTGTGACAGTCAATGAAGCAAATTGCGATAGTTAACCTTAGACGTGATGCTTGACATGGAAATGTTGATGAAGTTTGCACCAGCTTCAGTAGCCACAGCCTTCGCAAGCATTGTCTTACCTGTTCCGGGTGGCCCAAACAATAATATGCCCTTGCAAGGCTGGACACAGAAGGTATCCAGTTAGATTGATCCTCGAAAGACTTATACCCATAAAAGCACAAGTTCATAGAAGCATGAAGTGATGCATAAACCACATTTATGAAGGGAGAACAATCTAAGGGCATGATCAAGCAATAAAATAAGAAAAATCCAAATTTTAAGGTAAAGATACTAACATTTCTAAAACTTGCACACGTATGTGTAGGTAACTAATATATTATCAATTATATCTTACGGGAACTTCAGTTCCTCCAACATCTACATCTTTGTGCAGAATGCCAAAAAAACCCATCATACACCCATTTGCAACTTTTAATTCTGACAGTGTAGCAAGCTCAAAAATCAAAAGAAGAGGAAAATCAGCTTTTAAAATCGAGTCAAATTTGTATGATTGGGGTTAAATTATTCTAGACTACATGTCATTTGGAAAACCAAAAATCTCAAAAATGAATGCTGTCCAGAGGACCCTGTTAATGATGGAACCAACATCCAAGGAGCAAAGTGAAAAGTTCCCTCAATAAACATAAACAATTACGCCAAAACACAAAGAAAGAACAGCTGTTATTAGATTTCAAGCAGGAGTGGACAAAACCCCTGACACCCAGCTCCACTGATGGTTCTAGTCAACTACAACCTAAAATGATTAGCATCTGCTGTTGGTTGGGTGTGGTCATTAACAGAAACCTATGTCTGACAACTGTCAAGCTGGTTGACAAAAATAGGGACCAAAGACCCAACATCCACGGCTACTGCCATGTTTGGTGGTGGGTCATGGTGTAGGTGCAAGATCTCGGACTCTTGCCACAGATCCAGTAGCAAGCTGGTGGTGCCACCAACTACAGCCCAATTCACAGGCATCAGTGCCGGCTCAGTTAGAACGGCCCAAGTCAGTTCAAGGGGTCTTCTACCCCATCCAGCTGCCAGAAAAGACCCAGCAACTCCGAGAGGGTTGGTGCCCACCCCAATTTTAAGAATTGAACGAATGGATCACAGTATTTGTAACTCATCAATATTCAGATAAAAAAGCATGTTTTGTCTGGATAGAGAATATAGAAACCTTAGTTAATTGGCCCTTGCAAAATAGTTCAGGCCGTTGCAAAGGAAGCATCACCAACTCCTTCAATGTATCCTTCACGTTTTCAAGAGCCCCGATATCATCAAAAGTAACACCAATGTCATTGGGTGGAATAACATCAGCTAGAAGCCTTTTCTCAAATTCATTTTCTGTTACAACATCCTGGTTTCAAAATAACCAGTATGAAGATTAATAAGATAATAATTGTACCACAGGAAAATAGTCAAAAGTATAATCTACTCAAGAGAATGTACAAAAATTACCTTGAGTGACTTCTTCAAGCTCTTTGATTCATTCTGGACGGCCTGCAAGATTCTAATTCCGTACTGAATGCTGCCAGAATTGCAACATGGCATTACAACTGTGTATTTTTCATCCAATAACTAACATTTCAGCCAACAAGGAATGAAAATGACGGCAGCAAGTAACCAATCAATTACCTCTCACTAGACAATACAAGCCTTGCATCAGGATCAGCTTCAGCATTCTGCATTAGATGATGGCTCAAAGCCCATCCAACCACCTTCTCCGCACCTGGAATGCAGAACACAATTATAATAGAACAAAATAAAATCAAGAAGTTATCATGTCTTGATGTATAAAAAGAGAGCATACTTTCATTCGTGAGTGTTTGGTCTTTAATGCATAGTGCCTCAAGTCCTTCACATTCCATCCCACTACGACCAAGAACCTACAAGAAATGAACAGTAACCATTGGTATCATTTGCAAAAACACCGTATTGTATCTCCCACACCATTCCAGCAGAGCAAAAATTCACCATCCATTGCACATACTAAACCCTAAACATCATCTTCAAAATTCCATTTTGTATAGCTTACTTTAAATGTTCAATTAATAATCCATCAAGCAACTAAGTTAGAAGCAACAACAATACTCAGGTGCTCTAAAATGTAAGCAGGGAAGAATCGCTCACAGTGCGCAGTTGATTCAGATTTCCCTTCATTTTGAGGGTTTCAACATCTCGATCCAATTGGTGCTTCCATGATGCAAGAAGCACTTCATCCTGCAACAATTTTGTAAGCTTCCACAATACATAAGAGAAAGCAAAGCCAAGTAACTGATCATATAGAATCCACCCCACAAACCTGTGGCATGTGAATAGTAACTTTATTGGGAAAAAGCTTAGTCAGCAGTTTTGTTGACTTGGGGACCTCCTTACCCCTGTCATGTAGCCTTCCGAAACTATCCTGAGAAAATCAAAAGACAGCAACATCATGCCTCTGTAAATGAACAATTCTGTCAACCACAAAAATTTCACAATTTCCATCAGCAACCCCTTTAACTGTCTCAAAAAATAAGGTGGTGTTCGTTTGGAAGAAATTTGTAGGATTATGATAAAATTGTGAATATTTAGGTGATGTTAAAGTTGTATTGGCATGCGTGCAGAAATTGTTAAAAGGGATTGATGTTTGTAAAAAATGTAATAAAGTGTTGTATTGGAATATAAAAGTATGATGTAAATCCTAAAAAAAACACTCAACCGAACATGCCCTAAGTGTCTATGAATGAGATAAGATGATCAAAAAGTAGAATAAAAGGTTTCTGCAGAGAGTTTGTGTACATTTTTTTTTGATAATTAAGCCAATTTTATTAAAAAAAGTAAAAAAAACAAAGTACACGCGACAACGGAGACAACAGTACAAGAGAAAATACTGAGGCTCTCCCAAGAGAAACCGCCCTCAGAACCCCCAAAGCACCAAGATGTCACAAAAACAATCGCCCTCATAACCGCCCTCATAACCCCCAAGACGCCACAAAAGAGACCCCTAGCAAACAGTTACGTCTTCGTAGCAAGTGCTGCAGACCCTTCATAATTAACCGATGATTTCAACCCCTTCAACTCCCTTATCATCCTCCCTCCTGACTTTCTGGACTTTTGCGAAGAAAGCGGTACCCGATTACGTTCCAAAGCTGCAAAGAGGTCCCTCAATTTATCCTCTTGACCACCACACGACACCCCAACCATCTGACCCACCGAAGAAACCATGTCCAATACCCACGCCGGAGAATCCCCCCTCACAGCTTTACCAGGGACACTGACTGTCCAGGGTTGAGATTCTAGAACTGGTTTTCCAACATTGCCCTCTGTTTCTAGCCTTCCCACCTCCAGCGAAATCGACTCCCCTCCATATTCTAGAACTGGTTTTCCAACATTGCCCTCTGTTTCTAGCCTTCCCACCTCCAGCGAAATCAACTCCATTCCCACCTCTGGAACTCCAACAGTGCCAACCATCTGACCCACCCGAGAACATTCCCCCTCCTCCAAACCACCGGAAATAGCTCCCGCAGAAGGATCCAATATTTCCTTCCCCTGATCGGCAACACAACTCCCCGGATCCTGAAGATCGGCGAGATCTGGCGCCGAATAGGAACCCCCCGTCGTCTCCGACACGCCAAACGAGAAATGGGTTAAGTCTGCTCCAACTTCATGACACTGTTCCGGCACCGGAGTTACGCCGGAACCCATCCCTGTCACCACAGACGGGGTCGCCGAAGGCAAGGCTGCCACCGTCGTGGGGGTCCGGTCATCAGCCGAGAGGTTTGCCACGGGAACGGAGCTGTCGCGACACTCCACCTGCAATGGGTTATCTCGGCACCCGACACCCAGATTCGTGGATGGGCCAGGATCAACGGCCCCAGGCCCACGGCCCAATACGAGGGAACCCATCTCGGTCCACCCACTCAGCCCCCCCAACGCCCTCTCCCCCTCCAGCCCAACGAGATCCTCAGAGCCATCCGTTACAAGGCCCAAAGTATACAATTGATCAGACTCACGAAGCCCAGCCCCACGATCCAGTGTAAGAGAATTACAAGCCGAACATCTCAGCATCTTCCGTGACTCCTTTCGTTGATTTTCAACCAGAACGATGAGTTTTTCCAGCTCATCCCGCATGCGCATTAAATGCGCCCAGAGCTCTCCATCATTCACAGCCGACTCTGCAGGCCCTTCAACATCACCATTTCGAATTGAGCACACGTGCCGGGTCAGGTTTCCGATACCAACACAAGGCTCCCGAAGCTCCCCCCCTCCTTCCTCCTGCCCCCTCTCTCCCTCCTCCTTCATCACCGGCGAGCCACCCTTCACCAGCTGAGCATATGAAACACCTTTCCTAACCTCGGCCACTGCTTGTCCCTCGCCTGAACGACGCATCTCCCCAAACACAGAAATCAATTCCTCAACAGACTGAGCAAAAGCCTGCCAGCCAACGCCAAACCTCCCCTCTGGGATTCTGACTGCCCCCCTCCGCCTACTGTCCCCAAACTCCATCAACACAACGAATCTACCATGCTCATTCGAGCATTTCTGGGCAAGAAACGCTCGTGAAGATTCATTGAACTTCGCCGGAAAATCCTTGTCTTCGTTCCCCTCCATCAGTTTACCAAAGAGGTGGGTAAGCCACACCACCCCATCTCTGCCAATACGAACGAAACTCTGGGATTTCCGACTCGACTCCGATAACGTAACAATACCCAACTTGTTAACCGAGAAACGAAACGTCTTCGCCTCAATCACTAAACTGCGAAATAAAACCATCTCAAAACACTAGCTCAGGACCCTAATCCAACTGGAAAAACGAACGGAAAGAAGAGCGCGGAAGAGAGAGAACGGAGAGAAAGTCATGGTCATGTGCCATTGGTCTCTTTGCTTCCAGTACCCCTAGAGTATTACTAACCACTCACTCCAGCCACTCTGAGAGCTGCAAAAAAAAAAAAAAAAAAAAAAAAAAAAACCCCACGGTCCATATCATACACAAGAAGTAATCGTACACGCAGAAGTCCATATTATAGAAGGGAGCAAACCCCATCGAGAACGTGAAATCAATCACCCAAAATCATATGTATCCTTATATCTTATCCTTTCAGAATTGCACTTCTGTTATCAAATGTGTTTTGAATTTTCAACAAATCAGAGATTTCGCAAACAAAAGACAAAAACTGAAATATAATGGGCACCCTCTGTGGCCTCCAGCTGACCCAAAATCATAGTTGGCTTCTGAGGTCAGGCCATATTATCTGCAGATCTCCTTATTAGGGGTTAATGATGGAAAAATATTCTTAGTTGAAAATGGGAGTTTATCTATGATATAGTCTTTTCCCCACCTAAGGTTTTTTTTTTTATGGGAGATAGTCCTTACTTTGTGCAGATTTTCTATATTTAATCATTCTTTATCTGGAAATAAAACAAGATTGTAGGTACGACTGATTAAGATGGCTGTATAAATCGACACATTCATCTGAAACTCTAAAAATAGTGCAGTGAATATCCTAAACCGCAGACTTTCAATTTGTCCAAAGCAACACAGAATAAAGTCCTTCACATATATTAGAACAAATGAACGAGCAAGGCGAAAAGGAGGAATGACGATAATATGTCCACAAAACTACAAAGCCTTAAATCAAGATTAAGCTTCTGGAAATGCCTCCATAAAAAACTTAAGCAAAGAAAGCAGAAAAAACCAATAACACTAGTATATCTTTCTTTTGACCCAAAACTTAGAAATATACACAGTAAGATATACTGAAGCATTCAAAAAGAAGTACCATATAAAGCGCACTGTGCTGACCCTTATTCTACACAGAGAACAGAACACAAAATAGGAAACCAAGATGGGAAACTACGGTTAATTTAGAGGCATGACTGTTACCGGGAAAGCCAAGTCAAGAAGAGCAGTTTGATTGCTGCCAAATTTCGTGAAAAGCAGACCACCAGGATGCGACTGCAAGGAAGAAAATATATGCGGGTGATCAGAATAGCACATGAAGAAGCTAAAAGAAAGCATTTTAAATGTTATGTACAAGTGAAACTTTTATGGACCCTACTAGAGCCATTATTTGACATCTACTTGACAGCACAACTTCTTATAATTCTCTTTTCTCTGTTGATTTTCTTTTGTTCTTAAATACCAATTTGGTCACTCTGCCAAATGCCACGCTAGAAGTGGGCTGTTCTCTAAAAGGCATAAAAGCAGGTACATGGCACGAGTCTAAGTTGCTAAGATGGGAATTAGGCCATGTAGATCACACCACTGTAGTAAGTAGCAAACAAATTGGAGTAGAATGTGATAGAGTAGTTCTCTATGCAGGACCTATTTCACCTCTCTAGGATTGCTACACCCCTGGGCCTTAGTAGACAACAGTCCTCACTCCCATAGCTATTTCAAGATGAAGGCAGCTCATAGTTCCTCCAGGCCACTCAACCTAGATTGGGTCGCATACCCAGAACCATTCCTTTAGCGTTAACACTTACCACTTATCTCCTCCTAGCATCGAAAAAGGATGAATCATCAGCATTGCTACTTTTTAGACTATGTCCTGATATTTATATCTTGTAAGTTCCCAATTTACTACTAGGAGAAAACATCAAGCAAAAAGGGCGCACTGAAAGGGGAAAAAAGAAGAATAAATTATTGGGGACTATGGCATCTAGTCAGAGAAATGGAGTACAATACACTGCAGATAACATGATTGGATGGGCCAAAATTACCATACACTTACAACAGGGATGAGAGCTATCCAATATGCTGTCACACTATAAAGATGAACATAAATTTTAAGTTCCCAACATGGTTGACATAGTAAGTATCATATAAACATTACCTTCTCCTTACGGTTATCGGTATGAGTTTGTGAACCTATTACAACCACATTATCAGGAAGCTTTTCAAGTTTGCCTTTGAAGGTAGAATATGAATCTCCATTTCCCGCAATAGACTTCTCAGCATCTTTCATAAACAGAATGAAAGGTGAGCCTCTGCTCTCATTAGTCACGACCTGATAATATTAAGTGATCAAGAAGCTAAGTAAAAATAAAGCACGGAATTTTGATCAATTAGACTAGGGAAGAAAACTACCTCAAACAAAGTATTGATAAGTAACTTGTCCAATTCTTCAACACCAGTGTTTTCCAACCGAAGATCCGTAACTGAGAGAGAGAGAGAGAGAGAGAATCAATAAACAGCAACAGGAAAAGCTGAAACAATGGTACAAATTGCCAGGTCTAAGCCTGTGAAAATGGCCTCATATGAGTAGGATTTTACCATTGCAAAAGAACCCATGACCCCCTTCACAGAGACCTCCAAGATCAACCCCGTCTTGTATGGCTTTATCAAACTTTACACCAACTTTTGAAACTGGATTCTCAAAAACTAATACCACCTTTCCACGGCTTCCATAAGGTGGGCCCCTATATATTGAGTTAACAAGGCGTTTTTCACTGCACAATAACCAAAGCAATTCATCTTGCGCAAGAATGGAGGAAAGGAGAAGGAGAGAGAGAGAGCCAAAATATGACTTCTTCGAAGATATATACCCAAGCTCAATTGAAAATTACACAAAGATCAAATGGGTAAACATCATCCACAAGTCAAGAAATTACTTGAGACAAGAAGGGGACTTAACACTAGTATGATCCATAATATTTTACCTTGAAGGAGATGATGCAGGGTATAAGCCACCCAAAGCTGAACTAATGTATCTTACTCTATCACCTGCATGATTCATATTTATAGAGCGACACAAGGGAACCAAAAGAAAATTCAAAACATCAAAGAAGTGGAAGAGAATTTGAACACAGATCAAACGAAGTGAAAAGTGCATCTCAATGTCTAACTCAAATGGAATACCTGATTTAAACAAGTAATTCTTAGATGTCCCGGAGGAAGAGGGTACAGTTTCAGTCTCCATCTTAGGTTGAGATTCCCAGCCATTAGAAGAAGGTGCATTTGAAGAGCTTGGTGGATCTGCTTCAACTGCCATTGGATCGCTGCTCTTAGACAGAACAGCAGTTGCAGGATTTTGTTTGGGACAGGTGCAGGATTTTTCTGCATTATATCCATCCTTCAGCAGTTCTGCTTCCTTCGATGATAAGCCCTACAAAATGTTTGTTATTAGTACTTTTATGATAAAGAAAAGTACAGATAACATTGAAAGGAAATCAGATGACAAAAATAGAGACTAGATAAAAATTACAACAATCCTTGGTGAGACTTAGGTGGTGTTTGAGTGTTAAAATTTTGGGGTATAGGAGTTGGTAAAAAGTGAAGACAGTTTATGGAAGTTGATGAAAAAGTGAAGAGAAAAAATATTTGAATGAATATTATAATGAAAAAAATAACTTTATGGAAAGAGAAAGATTATTTTGTAGTTTTTTTAATTAAGGAACAAAATTTTGGCACTCAAAGACTACCTTAATCACTGGAGCCTATCAAATGAGCAAGCAACAAAAGATGAGAGCTTAAATCCAATATTACAGTTTAAAAGATGCAAGGTAACACTGTATTTATATTGATACTCGATAAGGAAATTATCTCTTACCCCCAAAAATGAATGGCTATCGAATATGAGTAATTTAGCCCCAAAGTAATTAGCAAGTGCATTTGCCAACATCTCCTGATATATCTCAGACCCTAGAAAACGAATCAGAAACAGAAATGGATGTTCAATTTTTGGAATATCAACCAATAGAGCCTCACAATGAGCGGTAAATATTAAATTTAGTAGAAAATACCCACAGACCTGCAGGACCAGAAAGCAAAATTCGTGGGTTCACAGTGGTAAGCTCTGAGGTGTACTTCGCATGTTCCTTGTGCTTCAAGTGTATAAATGAAGCTGCAATCAGCACATTTTTTGTGTTCTCACTGCAAGATAGGGGTAAAAAAAATGAAACCCCAAGTACCATTGAATAATTCAAGATTGAGGACCATCCATCATATGATCAATCAACAAACCAACATATGAAGGAAAAAAAAAGGATCAAACTCCATGTAATCTAAGTTGGTAAACCACAGCATGCCCGGCCGATAGTCATTTGATCTGTTGATATCCAAGGTTGTACGTACCGTATGAATTACAAACAACCACGTAGAGCTACAAAAAATATGAGACAGTTAAATCATACAAACACTTTCTATTATAACCAAAGTTATCGCTCCTCGTGTCACAGATTGTTTGCCACCATAACTTGGCTCTCCAAAACAGATATCACATCTTACACTCTTTCTTACATGTAAAAATGGATTACTATCTGGCAGCAAATACTATAGCATAAGCCACTATGTCACTCCATAGGTTCAACTAATCAAGGTGCTATGTCCTAATGCTTGACATTCGACTAAGTTGAGGCCAAGGGTATGTTCGTTTTCACCATTTTTTCAGGATTCTAAGTATATTCACAATTCTACCACCGAACATATTCAGAATTCAAACACAAAAATCAATACATTTTACACAATCTCCAACAACTTTTTAATTTTTTATTCAACATAAATTTTCTCTCTCTATACTTTTTCACATAACTCCAATACTTTTTTATTAAACAATTACATCAAATCATTTCTCTCTCCACTTTACACAAACACCAATAAAACACTATTCAACATAAAAATTCACAACTTCTCTAAAATCCTACATTTTTTCTCAAAACGAACATCACCCAAGAATCAAGTATGCAAGCAACCTGTGCATCTAGCACAAAACAAAACCTTTTGGAAGAATTTGGATCCCTAGAAGTGAATTCCATCCATCGCAGGTCCATGGAAGAAATCCAATGGCAGTTCTCATGTTGATTAAGATTGTGCTGTTTATAAGATTCCAAGCTTAATGTAACCACATTATTTGTCTCTCGAAGTTCAGAGAAAATATAACTAAGGCAGATAATGAAACAAATAAGTTTGGATAAAGAGCCTCCTCTCAAAGGAAAAAGGGAGTAGTTGTGTTTCCTTATGGCATAACACCCGATGAGAACATCAAGGAAAAGTTGCCCTTATGCCCAAATAATATGCTTCAGAAGTTGAAGAGAACGAAGATTAAAAGAAAAGGTGAGATAAAATCAAGTACTTCATTGAGGAGCAAGGGCCTTTTACTAATCTTATAGTATTGAAATTAAACCATTGCTTCAGAATTACAACCGTCATTTTCAATTTGCCTCTGGGATATTAGGGTCTCTAGCTCACCCTAGAGCAATGTAAATTAGTTGCATAATCTATTCCATTCGATTACAAGTTATTGAAATTGGCTTTAGGCATGCGACAAGAGAACTTGAAACTAACGATTTGATAAGCATAGTACTCAGCAAGCTAAAAAATAACAGCTTCTAGGTAGAGGAGTTGCCCCAACAGAGGCCTTTTCTGAAAGAATTTAATACCTTCAGAATTTTTAGCTTTATAAACATGAAAAATGCAACTACTCGCAGTATTATATCCCCACGCCTCTTCTCTCAGGACTTCAATATAGACAAAATTATTGTATTCAACAGCATCTGAAGTACAGAGCACAGAAATAATAAAATAGAATGGCTCCGAGAGAAAAATACACTCCATACAAAAAAGTCCCTTCCTAGCAACCAGAAAGACTAATCAGACACTTCATATTATACACTAAACAAGTCCTATACACATAAGATGACAGAAAAGAAGTCTTCCAAAAATAATTACATAATAAAGGCAAATAAGGCAAACGAAGACAAAATAGAAAGCAAGTCATTAACATGGAACTGTATCTTAAAGAAAACACACAACAAAGAAAAAAATTCAGTTGAAAATATTTAAAAGATTAGAAGACATAAAATGTAATCGCTAGGGCATGATACTCACAAACAACAAGACACATAAGATACTGTGAAAGAATTTACCTTAGATAGTAAGGGAAATTATCAAAAGAAACATCTATGTGTCTGCCATCGATAATTCCTGCACGAACATCTTCTCGAAATACTGCACACCGCAATGACATACCCGATGTTGATGCCGGCTGCGAATCCCTCATCCACTCGGTTCTTTCTTCCAAAACCTGTTTACATATATTTTTGCTCAATTTCACGGTACAAATAGTGGATTGAGCTAACATCCTGAACAAAGGCCTTAGCAAATCATTCACCCCAGAGAGATTTACATTGCCTGCCTCTATGCCAGAATCCGGGTTGCAATCGTGAGGAGAGTTCTTGTTGGTTGTTCCGACTTCAGCAGCTTTATCGCTCTCAGTGTTTGGTGCCGAGTTGCATTCCAGGTCAGGATCGATTTCTGTGCCTTCATGAACAACAGAATGGGTAGGTACCTCAGGACATTGGTGGGTTTTACTGCTGGTTTGAGTTGCAGACTTCCAACGTGATAGATCTTGTCGCATGCTAGAGAGAGAGGCCAATATGGATGCTCCAGCCACAGCTGAAGCATCCCCTGCCCTCCTTTCAAGGTGCAGAAGTTTTCCAATACCATTTGGTGCCTCAGCACCTTTGACTGCAACCTCAGACAACAGATGCTGAAAGATCTATGTTGATAAGGATTAAAGAATACACAAATACTGATGTAGAACATAGACAAGGCTCAGCAGAGGACAGGAGGAAAAATATAAGAGTAAACCAAGAAGGAACCGAAAGAACCAATCAAGAACTAAAGAAAAGGATACATAAGCATGGTTAGCACCAAACAGCAACTCATCACCCGAGTTAAGCACACAGCTGCCACCACTCTTCTTGACATTGGTCCCATTTAATTGCACCGTTCCCTTGCTCCCAAGAATATCTAGCACGGCTACACCACTGCCGTCACGCTGAGCATGTCCAGAAACAATGAGTTTTCATACAGCATGTACATATATCTAAGGAGTTCATCTCCAAAAAGACAGAAAACCGAATACACCCAAGTAAAGTGCCTGCTTCTGAGCAAACCATGACCAATTTTGCACCGATCCTAGCAAATTTTTGTCACATGCCCAAACTAAAGCCCAAGAATTTATACCTGCGAGTGCTTGATTCGGCAAAGATTCGCACTAACACTCTGATCCTTCAATGGAAAATTGCAGTGTCTACTTGAACCAAACACGAAGCTCTCGGTGCAAATGAGAACATTTGGATTCTGCGGCATGGAAAAAGGAAAAGCTTAACACAGGAAAAAGTAAACCCATTTTACAGTTCTTTCAAACCAAAAACACTGTGTGCGCGCGCATGTGCCAATTATCCAAGCCTTAAGCCTAAAAAATCATATTGTGATACCAAAACGCAGCCAACCAGCGGAAATGCTTTGACTGAAGCTTTGCAAACTAATTCAGCTCATCACTAAAGTTACATTAGCACCCAAAAACCAAAAAGGCGAAAAAAGAACCTGTGCAGACTGTGATAGAAGCTTGCACCACGGCGTCAAGGGCTCGAAGGTCGTCGCCGGGTTGTTCCGCTTCTGATAAACACTCCAAGAAGAGAACGAACTCCTCGGCTTATCCACCATCGCAGCCGGCGAAGCCCCTTCAAAACCAAATGGCAAAACTTTTCAAACTCGATATTCATAAGACTCGACAAATCGAAACCCACGAACGGAGAAACAAGCTTTTACAAAGAGCGAGAGAGAAGCACGCACCCTCGGCGATCGGCGCCGCCACTGGCGCGGCCTCGGAGTCACTTGGGCTCACTGCGTCCCCTTCGATCGGAGCATTTTCTGATGTCGTCGGCGCGCACGATTCCTTGGAATTCTCAGCCGCCGCAGCAGCAGTCGGTTTCTCCGAGGCACCGCCATTATCGACCTGAAATCGCACAAATCTACAGCTCAGAAAAAAAAAACGCGAACTTTGACACTTCCGTAGATGGAGAAACCAACAGTAATTAAAGCCTTGAATTTCCTTCCGATTTCCCTCTTGGGTTGGGAGGTACAACCTTTTGACGCTTGGGTGACGGAGGCTTATCTTCGGAAGATGATGATCTTTTGCTCGTACTGTTGTTGTTGCCGGAGAGAGATCCACTTCGCCTCGTTGAAACCATGCCTCTCGCTTCTGGTCCCTCTTTTTCCACTACCTTTTGCCTCTTTCTGTTGGGAGGCTGAATTCTGAAATGCAAGAAATAGAGAGAGGTGATAGATAGATTATACAATAAGAACCTGCTTTTATAATTACCATGCAATGTTTTTTTTTTGTAATTACTTTGGAATTTGTTAGTTTTGTGTGTATATTTTCTTTGATTTAAAAAAAAAAAAAAACCCAAACTTGTTTGGGTTCGGTCGGTTGGTTCACGGAAAGCCGATACCCGTGGCTCAATTCTCACGCGGTCTTGTTCGAGTCTCAATAATTTAGGCCCACAAATTTAAGTTTAATAATAAAAAATTCATCACATAATTTATTATTATTATAATATTTATTAAAAATCTTCTCTTCACTTTTTCAGCAACTCTCATAATATATCTTTACTTTAGGGATAAATATAAAATCAGTCTCTGTGCTATACGTAAAAATCGATTTAGTCTCTGTGATATGAAAAATATTGATTTAGTCTCTGTGATTCTATTTTCGTTTAATATTGGTCCTCCATCAGGGACTGATTTTATCACTTTCTGAAATCACAAGGACTAAATCGATGTTTTTCATATCACATGGACTAAATCGATTTTTGCGTATAGCACAGGACTAATTTTGCATTTATCCTTTTACTTTATAATATTTCTCAAACTCCGATACCCAAAATTTTCACCCTCAAACATCCTCATATTTTGACTGACTATATATAACATAATGATTTATTGATAAAAATAAGGGAAAAATACATTTTTTATCCACAAACTACAAGAAGTTTTACACTTTGCACCATAAACTACCAATTTTGATACATTGCACCTTTTAACTACCAATTTCTGACATTTTGCACCATATATCAAATTTGTAGACTAAAATGACGATGATACACTTGACTCATTTTGCATATATTAAAGATATTGTTGTCAATTCATTATTTTATTAAGGGTATTATTGTCAACTGAAGGGTACAAAGTGTTTAATATTAGTAGTTGGACTGTTGGAGAGTGTAATGTGTCAAAGTGGGTAGTTTAGGATGTAAAGTGTTTAACATTGGTAGTTTGAGGGTACACTGTCTTAAAGATTGTAATTTAGAGTGCAATGTGTCACTACCCTAATGGTTTGTGGGTGAAAATTGTATTTTCCCCTAAAAATAATTAATTATTTTGACTTTTGACTATACTTCACCTTCTCTACAACTGTCAGTAAGTATGGCTTCAGGTAGATGCACAGAGCTATGAACTATTTGGCTTCAAGTCGAACCCAATTGCGGTGACGTTTTGTTAAGTAATGAATAACGAGTAAGACTGTGGGGGCGGAAGTACCCAAGTCCCGAGGCGGCGTAACCGTTGGATGAAGTGTCTCGGGGCTCCCTACAACGAGCATGAAATTATGAGGGGAATCTTTGCGTGAAACTCCGAGGTTGTGCATGCTTCGGTCCATTTGAATTACGTTGGGCGTGGGCCAAAAAGAATTAGGTTGGGCGTGCGCGTGTAAACGGAAAACCGCTGTTGCTTGGCCGGGTGGAGTAGTTGGTGAAACATGGTGAAGCAGCGAAGTAGGCGCGTGTTCGAGGGCGATTTGAAGCACAAAAGTGGATTGAGAGCAAATCATCGCAGGAGCCGCCTATTACAACCCGCTGCCCCCACCCGTCTACGTGGGAAATACGGTCTACGGATAAGACAAACAAAAATAGTTAAATACATTTTACACTATAACTATTGACCTTGATGTTTTAGACTAATATTTTAGACATTTTACGCTCCCTTACAAAATTTTCGATTATTTTTTACGTGTGTAATGACAATTTTATCTTTTTTTTAGTGATCATTTTATTAAGGTAAAATTGTAATTTTCAAGACTAATGAATAAATTTTCATCAAAATTAAAAGAAAAATTTAACAGATGACGCAAAGTGTCTGGAATCAATAATTGGTGGGTACAATGTAACAAAATAATAAATCAAGATGCAAAGTGTTAAGTCCTCAAAAGTTATAGGGTTAAAAGTGTATTTATCTAAAAAAAAGGTTTGCGAACATTGATGTAGTCTTATCAAAAGCCCAACTTTATGAGACTCATACCCATCATAAATGTAAAAACCCAAGTGAATATATTTTTTTGGTGATGAGGAGAATCTCTGTCCAATAAGTTTACATAAATTAAACTCACCTAATGAGTTTATAAACTTCGGGTCGATGCAGCTCCCAAGCCGTACATATTAAGTAACTCTAGCTTTACCGTAGGGTGATTGCAATGAATTTTTTTTGCATCAAGAAGATTCAAACCTCAAGGAAAACATACTTTAGACCCCAAGTTTGACCACCTAGGTCAACCCGTTAAGAGCTAAGTGAGCATTTAATTTATCTTGACACATTTCAATATGATAGTGATATGTATTAAAAGGGCTTTACTATAAAGTTTAATTTCTAGGCATCTTAATTGCTTGCTTATGTATAAGCCATCTATAATACTTGCACTCATTCATGATCTTCCTAAGGTTTAGTACCATGAATTTGTAAGGTGAGATTCGTAATTACAAATGTGATATTTAAATATTTTGTTTATTATTTAATTCATTTCCTTAATTAATGATTTATTGACTTGACACAAAATGTAAGATCAATAGCTCAAGATGTTTGACAAATTTTCTTTCATTTTTACATGTCGTGATAAATTCTGATTATTTAGTTTAGAATGAGGCATATTAACATGAAAGTAAAAAGGTAATTGCAACGTTGATAAATAGTATAAGTTAATTAAATTATACTTATTTACTTACTATTATTAAAATCCTAGGTCAATGAGTAAATTTCATATAAGAAAATAACACAACATAGAATTGAACCAGCTAGAGCCGTAATTTTGTTTAAATAAGGGAAATTCTTAACTCGTAGGTTTCGATTTATTACTCAAATGTTATTTATTGATTTAAATTATTAGTTTCACATATTCAACACTCAAATTATTTAGGGTTAAAGACTATTTTAGTCCTTGAGTTTTATGTCTTTTATCAATTTAGTCCTTGAGTTTTAAAATTGGTCACATAAATCCTTAGGTTATCCTCATTTATCGATTTAGTCATTCCGTCCAATTATGAGTATGTTTGAGGGTGAAATTTTTGGGTATTGGGGTTTGAGAAATATTATAAAGTAAAAAAATTTAATGGGAGTTGGTGAAAAAGTGAAGAGAGAGAAGATTTTTAATAAATATTATAATAATAACAAATTATGTGGTGAATTTTTTAGTAGTAAACCTAAAATTTTGAGCCCAATTAATTGGAGCTCAAACATGTCCTATGTCTCCTCCGGTGTCAACGTGTCGCAATACTATTGGGGTGACGTGTCTACCGTTAGATTACTGTACACGGAGGAGACGAAATTGGACGAAATAACTAAATCGATAAATGAGGATAACCTAAGGACTAAAATGGTCTTTAACCCAATTATTTTAATCGTTGTTCATTGCTTAATAAGATTTTATAGTTAAAATGCATAATTTTTTTTTGGCATAATATCTACAGTTGAATCTCGGAAATTAATATTTTTAAATTTTAGTAATCTAAAATAATAATGAGACGAAAATAGTAATTTTATGACTATTTAATTTATAATTTGGGAGAAAAAACAATATTAAAAAAATACCCCCAAACTACAAATAATCTTTAAATACTGGCATGCGGTCCGCTATTTACACAAAACACTCGCAGCAGCAGATCCAAAGGTGCCGAAACACATCCTTCACTCCAATTCCGTAAACCGCGAACCACCGGATCAGTCTCTCACTCCAACTCTCCATATAAAATCCGACCCTCCTCTCCTAGGCAAAAACCCTAGACATCCCGATCCTTTCAGCGCCTCACTGACAGTAGCAGTTGGTAAGCTCTCTGTTCATTTGTTTTTATGCGTCGTTTGCTTCTTCCGGTGTGTTCCTGTGACCTGCTTCGATTACTTGTTCTATGACGTCTGTTAGAGCGTATGACAATTTACTCGGTGTTATCGTCCGGCCAAAAAAGAAACGAAACAGCTTTATCTAGGATCTTTAATCAGGAGTGTAGAAGCAGCTTATTGCGGTGTATGAAGTTTCTTTAGTTTGTTATTTCATTGCTTTTAGTGCATTATCAGTCCGTGTCAACATATCTGGCCTGCTTTGATTGTTGATGGATAAGAATTTTACCTCTGTTCTATGAGGATGTTACATGCTTGTTGAATTTCGCGAGGCTATCTTACGGACCTCTCTCTGATAAATTAAAAAGAAGCGGAAAGAAAGAATAATGCATGCTCTTATGGATGCACAATTCTCACACATTAACGTAGACAATCGTCATGGAGTTGTTTTTTGTCGATTAATTATTCAGGCTGAGAGGAACAGTGATCCAATGGACGCAAGAAAAAAAGGGTGTTAATTCTTAGTTTTCTATAAGTCTTTCGTTTCGTCATTGACCTCAAACTGCCTGGGTTGAAACATGTAAATAGTTTATTGTTTTCGACAATATGCTTACGTCTCACTTGTATCTTGCGGGGAAGTGCATTTGTATATAGAAGTATATAGCAGTCTGGTTTGTTTGTCAATTTAGGTCTTATGGTCCAGAAGTGATGTTTATTTAGCATTGTGACGAAACACTTATAATTGCCTTTTCTGCTTCTTATGTGGTTGTAGAAGCAACCTGCACAGTCAGCCAGAATGGCAGTCACATTCTATGATGTCAACTCTCCTTCCGGACTGAAGAAGCTCGATGATCACCTCCTTACTCGTAGTTACATCACAGGGTAAGCTCAATTATATCATTGCCCCCTCCACTTCCAAAAATAAAAGATCTGAGCATTGTTTTCCCATTCTTTGCAGTTTTCTCAAGTTGCTTTTTTGAGTCTTGATCCTGAAGAGCATGAGATGACACTATAATAATGATAGTGGTTATGATTTATGGGTTTGTCCTATGGTGTGTAAATTGCATCTTTCTCTTTTCAGCTACCAAGCTTCAAAGGATGATCTTACTGTATATGGAGCTCTTTACAGTGCCCCATCTGCTGAATATGTTAATGTGTCTCGGTGGTATAATCACATTGTCGCTCTTTTGAGGATCTCGTAAGTTCTTACTAGTTTGACCGATTGCTATACTGACATTGATAGTCATGATGTGAATTTTTCTTGGTGTTGCGGCATGATAGTGTCTGTACATCTTTTCCTTGATACTGTCCCATGAGCTTTTTTTTTGGTTCAATTATGCATAGGTTTGGATTTTCTCATGTCTCAATCTATATATTTTTCTATTCCAGTGGTGTTTCTGGAGAAGGGTGTGGCGTCAGTGTTGAGGGATCTGCTCCCATCTCAGAGGAGGAAATTGCAACTCCTCCTGTTTCTGACACAAAGGCGAGTAACTTTTTCATTATTTTGGGTCTTCATCCACCCCTTTTCCTGTTTATGCATTTGTTAGTCTTTGCACTTGGTCCTCCACTTCAAGTGCATTGTCTCAGGGCATTTATTCTGTCCCTGGATACTTTCCAGAAGTCAATCTGGGCATTGTTTGCTGGCGAGCTATGACCCAAGAGTGCTTATTGTCCCCTTTTTTTCTCATTTGAAATACTTGTTTAAAATGGTGTAATCTCATTACTTCATTAAATATGATGTTCTCAGGCAGCAGCTGCTGCGGACGACGACGACGACGTGGACCTTTTTGGGGAAGAGACCGAGGAGGAGAAGAAAGCTGCGGAGGAACGTGCTGCTGCCATCAAGGCATCTGGCAAAAAGAAAGAGTGTGAGCTTTTTGTGAATATTGTTTTTCTGTGAAGTGGCTTATTATTATGCAGTTTAGTATGCTTTTAAATATTTTTAGTGATTTCTGGCTGGTATCAACAAGGGTTTTCTGTTGTTTGTGTTTTATTTAGCTGGCAAGTCATCAGTTCTTTTGGATGTGAAGCCATGGGATGATGAAACTGACATGAAAAAGCTTGAGGAAGCAGTAAGAAGTGTTCAAATGGAAGGGTTACATTGGGGAGCTTGTATGTGCTTCATCCTGAATTCAGATTCTTGTTCTTAGATTTGAACTTTAGAAAGAAGTCAAACCTGAGGCCTTGGATTGTTCCCATTTCCCATAGAAATTCTATTATCTGTTGGATTGATCCGCAAAGTTTAGCTGATGGTTATACCAGCTTCAGCTTCATTTATACTCGCATCTTCTTGTATTGTGTTAAATTTTTGATATCTTAAAGTTTCTGATTCTGATGTTAAGTTAAATGATTGTCACAGCTAAACTTGTGCCAGTTGGGTATGGTATCAAGAAACTGCAGATAATGCTCTCGATTGTGGATGACTTGGTATCTGTCGACAGTCTCATTGAGGAACGTCTTACTGTGGAACCAATTAATGAGTATGTCCAGAGCTGTGATATTGTGGCCTTCAACAAAATTTGTAAGTATAGGTTTAAGCTTTTTTCCTGTACTGATGAATTTATGTACTGTCCGATTCTGCCCAATAGTTCATATGGGACTAAGTTGCATATTTCAGAGCGTTGAAATATTGTCTGTTTTATCCAATTATTTCTGCAGAACTGTTCGGATACATCTTAGCTCTGTGTTGGTGCTGGGGAGGTTGCATTCGTGGAGAGATTGAAGACATCTTCCAATTTTGATTCTCAAAAAACATATTCTAGTTTCCGTTTGTTCAATTGTCTTAGTGGTGGTGGATTATGGTTCTAGTGAAGTAAAAGGTGTTTGACACACTGTTTTTGGTTTGGAATAAGGACTTAAACGCATCTAATATTTATTAGCTTAAACTCGGGCTGAAGGTGTGGACTTTTCCAGTCGTAATTTAATGTTCTATATCTCGGATGATGCTTCCTACTCCCATTAACTGGTGACCTTAAATAAGTCTTAGAGAACAAAAATGACTGCTCTGGTATAGACGACGCCTGAATGTGATTAGCAACGTATGGCAAAGTCTGCTTCTAGGCTGAGCCTGTGGAAGTAACTCTAGGTGGGTCTTCCTTTAATGTATATAAGTTGAAGATCCGATTAGAAGAAAAGGAAGTATAAGGTTGAAGATCCTTGAAACAAGATAGACTTCCGTCACTTGGCCATGGACTAAGGGGCATTTTCCACCCATCCAAGCAGGCTTATCTCCTCCATAAAGCATTCTACTGCTGGTGATGTCGTGGATATCTCTTTTCTTATAAAATAGTTAGATTTCCCAAAAAATCGTAAATCGAAAGAAGCCCAACATTAAGGACCGTCAAGAAGCCCAACTGCAGCTTCAATCTCAGTAGGTGGCCTGTGAACCGAAAAATAGGAAACTCAATTGGACACTTATAATACGAATTACAAAAAGGCTCTCAGTCAAAACGGCGTCGGTTAATCTACAGTAGAAAACCTGCTATGCCTTGAAGTCGGCCAAAAATAAAGAAGAGACGACTAGTTGTGAATATCTTGTCCTGGGACTTATAAAAAAAAAAATATCTTGTCTTGGGCGAAGTATAGACTATAGACAAGAGGGACCTTGGCTCTTGGAGAGAAGGGGAAGTAACAGCAGCAGCAAAGAATGCCGAAGAGAACGACTCATACGTACTCGAGCGAGGACGCGGCTCCTGATGGACCGGATTCCGATCTCTTTGTCTATTACTGCAAGCACTGTGGTTCTCACGTCCTTATAACAGGTTCTTTATCTCTCATTCTAAATTCTAATCCCGTGTTCGGTTCCCGAGAAATTTTTGGCAAATAAAATCTAAAGACTTCTATTTTCTCCTTAAGCTATAATCTGGCCCCGACATGGAGAGACTGTCGTTATTTGTAATCTTTCTTTCCGTTCGGACGAATAATAATACGTTACATCTATCAAACTGATGTGAACTCTGATTGATTTAGCTTGATTTGTATTTCTGATGCTCCCTGCCTTTGGATGAAGTGCAAACTATATAGTATTTGAGCGAGCTAATATATATATAAAAGACGGTTTGCTCACTTGGACGATAGACACTTCAATGGTTTCGAAATATGTCATATTCACTTTCAGAAAAATAAAAAAGCTTCACATTCGCCCTTTAGGATATTTAGACTTAACAGTTAACACTACTTGAGAAGCAGATTGTAATCGAGTGATGTATCATGAATAGCGGTTAACTACGTGTGCGTGATACTTTTTAAATTATCTTGTACGGTGAATCCCTGAAAAGCTGTCATAAGTTGTTATATTCCATACTGAAGTGTGTTTGTTCTAAGATACCCAGTTGCAGAAAATGCCCAAAAGGAAGACTGACAAAGCATATGTATTGGACAAGACGAAGCATCTTGCAAGGTTGAACATTAACGACGCAGGGAAAGTTCTCTTGAAACGGTATTTGGTTACCTATTGAGGGTCTTGTTGCAAGCTTGTTCTTTTTCAACCTTTTCAGATTACTCAAACATCTGGTGCTTTTGTGTTGTCTTCAATACGTTGAGATTTAGTTCTGAGCTATAATGGGCATTAAATTTTGGGCCAAATTTTCATCGTTTTTCATTAGGCTATTTAGCACATTATCTTTTCGAATCAATCCATTAATTTGTGCTAGTATCTTAGAACTCATATTTTCACTCTCAATCTTTATTCTCCAGGGGTGAAGGGAAGCTAGAGAAGCAATTCCGTATGAACTGTATGGGTTGTGGACTCTTTGTGTGCTATCGCTCCGAAGAAGATCTGGAAGCTACTTCTTTTGTTTATGTGGTTGATGGTGCACTTAGTACAATTGCTGCTGAAACTAACCCACAGGTATAAGAGAGGGTTATGAATGCTTATCATCGGCCATAATATGCGGGGTTGAATATAGAAAATTAGTGAAGTGTGGGTCATTTCTCTCAGCACTAGTCAATAAACAATTTAAGCTAATAGTCTCGTATTCACCAAGTGACATGATCTCTCTCTCTCTCTCTATCTTTCTTTTTCGCCAGCCTTCAGCTGTTGAAACTTTTAGGATCGTTAATGGTTATGTATGGTTAATTGCTCAGGAACTTGAGTCTCTGCATGCACATGTTTGTTCCCACTTGCCTGCTATGTGATTTCGACTTTTAAATTATGGACATCTACTTGAATTTAAACTCTTTGATAAGTAATATAAAAAAAAAAACTCTAGAATATCCCACATTAACTCTCTTTTCATGTCCTCTAGGATGCTCCTGTTCCACCTTGTATATCACAGTTAAAAGGAGGACTTGTTCAAGTTGCTATAGAAGTTGAAGATCGGGCCCAACGATCTGCGATCACAAGTAACAAAATGTTATCTTATCTGACATGATTGCTCCTACAGCGCAAGTTTAATCAGATTCATATATTGCTGGGAGAACGCACCTGTAATCATTGTATACAATGATCTGCTGACATCATTTGGTTGCAGATGTTTCCGTTGACACATTATGTGCTTGCAAATCTCAAATCTTTATTAACTCAATTCATGGAAGCTAAGCTTTAATTGCTGCATATCCTGTCAAATGTTGTGAAGTGGTTTAGTCCCTTTTTAGGGGCACACATGTTAGTCCTAGTAAGATAGTATTCCTCACAAAAGTTGACGTTTGAGAATGACCTTTTAAGGTGAAACTAATGCTGAACACCTATCTGCACCAAGCATTATGGTTTGGATTTTATCTCCAAATCCCAAGGGTTTGACCAATATTTTCCAGGTTTTTTGTGCAAGCAACTTATCAACATAGTATGTTTTACCGAATTGGGGATAGACTATCGGAGGCCTTCATGTATGTGTTTCTGTGTGGGTGCGCGCATGCGTGCATCATGCGAGTATGCATGGACATGTAGACATATATGCTTTACTTTTGTACATGGGACTCATTCATAGGCAAGGAAGAAAAAGGACTCCATAACTGCCTTTCTCTAGCTTTCTTGCGCACATTGCCCTTTAGCTTCTTCTGTCCTGAATCTTGACATTTTCCTAACTTCCAACAACAATCAAACATTGTACCTTAACGGGTAATCTCGTGCTTCATGCCAGGAGTGAATGCTGATGATGTTCGTGTGTCTGTAGCTGCACCTGCAGCCCGTGGGGAAGCTAACAATGAGCTTTTGGAATTCATGGGCAAAGTATGTCTCTTTTTCCTCTTAGCCAGTGGAAGTTGGTCCCAGATTCTTTTATGATTTAAATGTCAAGAAAACCATAAACACTTTCGCTTTTGATTCAGGTGTTGGGTCTGAGACTGAGCCAGATGACTCTACAGAGAGGGTGGAACAACAAATCAAAACTCCTTGTGGTGGGTTGAAATCTGTCTTTTGGTTTAATATCTAGATGTGAGTGAAGTTGCTGTCTCTTCACTCACATTTGTTAATGCTCATATTGTGTTTTGGACATTAGAGGGTAACCATATTTCTAAAGTTCAAAGACTATTGCATGGAAATATGTTGACCAACTTCATGCTGAATTCACGTCCTTTTCAAGATAACCATTTTCCCAATGTACTCCTTTCCTCCATACTCATGCCCCCCCCCCCAAACAAAAAAATAAAAGCACGAATATGCTCTAGATGTTTATGCTGGACACTTGTTAACTGCTCAAGTGGTTGAAGGATGGGTGCATAGTTTAACAGTTAACAATCGTCTTAACTGGTAGGGAGTAGGCCCTCATCTGATTATTTTATTCCAACACTTATTCAGAAGCCTATGCACCCTGTTTTGGTCATTTTTACTCCAATTTCGTGCATGACACTTTTCAAGTATAGTCTTTCTTTAAAGTTCTCAACTAAGTCGTTGAGCCATGTCAATTAACTTTTGGGTGATTGATTGTATTAGGTGGAAGATTTGTCTGCTAGACAGGTTTATGAGAAACTTCTGGAAGCTGTGCAACCTTGAGACTCCTTTTTGGGTGATATGTGAACCCGAGTGTTGCAATACTTGGTAGTTGTGTGCCCTCATGTAATTCAAATTCACTACCATCTTGAAGTTCATTCAGTGTAAGGCTATTGCTCCCCATGTACTTGGGCCTTCTTAGGGGCTTCTACATGTATTAAGTTCAATTGATCTGTGTTTTTACCGGCACTTCACCCTTTCCCAATGAGATTGTAAAATAATGTCATGATAAACATAAATGAAGTTGCAAACTGTTTGACTAGCAAAATTTTGGGTATTGTGTATCTGCAAATATATTAATTCGTGAAGATTGAAGAATTTGTTCTGTATATGGTCACCTGATTATGTGCACAATTGAGTGATGGCGGAGCAATAGTTTACCATGCACGATTGGCATATCAAAGATTCTGTTATTTTGATTGGCCAGTTTTATAGTTCAATTGCTCGTTCGTTTTAAAGTTTTACACGTATAATGTAGAATTTACCTATTGCACTCATCTCCGCAACTCTCTACTTACATGACAGCTATTGTTCGGAAAGAAGGCCCTTGTATTTTCAAAGATATACAAGTCGTTGCTTCACATCGCAGTAGATCAAATTAAAGGTGCCCCTCTGGCTTTATAATCATTTAGACAGCTCAACAGTTGCATTGAGAGAACCAAAGATGTGAGACCATTCGTACTAAGAGCATGACTGGAGGCAACGGTTCGTTTCATAGTCTCCAAAACAATTCAAGTATCTCCCAAAAGCAAACTCCGTTTACAGTAGTACTCTATGAAAGAAAAGAAACAAAAATGTTCTGATGTTGCTCGAACAACCAAGAAAAAGACTAGAATGAAATCGGTCTACAGCTCAGTCTCAAGAAGAAGCACCACTGCGTAGTGCTTGCGCCTTCGATTTCTTGGGAGCCAACTGAGTCTCAGGCTGCAAAATGTGAGGAATACATAGAACTATGTCAAACCCGGACATAGCGCAATATCATAAACAAGATAACACGTACGCAAGCAACTTTTACAAATCTAAAGCAAGGATAATATATCCAAGTTTACCTCCTTTCTGACAGCTTCTTCCTTTTCTGCCAAAATCAACTCAATATGGCACGGAGATGACATATATGCTGCCAGACAAATTTATAGGTAATAACAGATTATCGACATGCTGACATGATGAAAAGATACTCAACTCTGCAGTCTAGAGAAGCACTCACGGTTAATTCTTCCATGAGCACGGTATGTGCGACGTCTTTGCTTCTGGGCTTGATTTACTTGAATGTGAGATATGTAAAGTGAATCCACATCTAAACCTTTCACCTAAAGAGCAGTCAGCAACATGCAATCTTGCTAGCCAACAGAATGAAACCAAAATCAGAGGAATTCCAGATATAACATAACCAACCTCTGCATTACTCTCAGCATTCTTGAGTAAATCCAGAATAAACTTTGCAGATTTAACCGGCCAGCGTCCTTGTCCATTTGAATGGCGGTTCTTAGCTTGTGCAGTTCGTCCAACTCCACTACAAAAGCGACGGAATGGAATGGCTTGCTTGTGGGCCAAAACATCCTCCAAATACCTTTTGGCCTTGGTCAAATGCAACTTCCGAATAGCATGGGCTGTCTCCCTGGTATTCTGGATAAGGAGAGGAGAAATGAATCCAACCAAACAATGAAAAAACAGTAACTTAGGGAGAAGCAAATAGAATATTTCATACAGAAGAACCCCAAGATGCACTTATGGCTAGTGAATTAGGAATTATGGTTACATATACTAAAAGAAACCTGATGTCAGAACTTCTAGAGATAGTTGCATGAAAATAAGATAAACCATTGGTATGCTTTACTACATCCGCTGTCGAGTCAACTATCTTCGTGTTGGAAATTTAAGGTCTATAACGTGCACAAAAGCTATTGACCTGGCAAGGTGAGATAACAAACAAAGAGAGCACTCTAAAATGGGAAAAAGGAAGGCAGCACAACCTGTGTTCATAAATCCATAACAATAGGTTAAGTTAGGCATCCTTCTCTATTACCAACACCAACGTTTTCACAAACAGAACACCCACCAAATTTTTACATTCGACTGGGTTCCCAAAAGGTCACAAAGAACGCATCGTTTATATAAATAGGTCCTTGCCTTTAGCTATCAGTTTCGGACGAGCAACTAAACCTTATTATGGGGATGTTTGAGTGTGAAAATTATGGGTATTGGGGTTTATGAAATATTATATAGTAAAGATATTTTATGGGAGTTGGTGAAAAAGTGAAGAGAGAAGATTTTTAATAAATATTATAATAATAAAAAATTATGTGATGAATTTTTTAATACTAACCCCAAATAATTGGCCCCAATTATTTGGGGATCAAACATCCCATGTAGCATCAAGTGACAGCCCAAAGGATTTTAATAAATTGTGCATCTGAACAGCAATAGTGACTGTGCTCGCTATACATGCTTAACTTCTTTCAGTGACTATCACTAATCAAAGATAATGTCATCTAAATCAAAATCTTATAGTTTAAAATAAGCCATCACCCAAGCCAAAATGGACTTTAAGGCAGATGATACCTCAGGTCATAGGGTAATTAGTCATGGGGTGTGAGTTGTTTAAGCAGAAAAAAAAGACTAGTGTTGCTTACGGAGAAAATAATAATAAGCGCTTGAGAAATCATAATATGTCCAGATATTGAGAACACGATACAAGCAAAGGTAAGATTAAACAACCACGATCATATATACCTAGACATGGGGTGCGTGAGTTGTATACCCAAAAAGGAAAGAAAATCAGCCTAGTGGACTAGACAAAATAAAAGAAAATAAGCGCTTGAGAAATCTTCATAATGTCCACACATTGAGAACACGATCCAAGCAGTGGAAAGATTAAACAACCGAGGCCAAATATGCCTAGACATGTACTAGAATAAAACTGAACCGTTATGCTTACGACACCAGCAATTATGTTGAAAGAAACTGCACATACACAACAAAGAGGTTCAAACAAAGTTGACAAAAGCGTACCTTGAAATGAACTCGGAGAGCGGAGCCTCTAGCTTTGCAGGCTGAACCATAGTCAGAAGAGTAACATATCAAATTTCCATTGTGTTAAAAATTGATGGAGAGAACTATAGGAAAGCAAGAAAATTTTTGAATCTAGCAAGTTCTACTTGCTTTTAGCAGACAATTAACACAAAGGACCAACCTATGCCTATGGTTTACACACACATAAAACAAATCAATACACAATTGCAAACAAATAAATAATCTTTCTTAATTATCCCGTATTTTCTCAGCTATCAAACAAATACTTGAACAAGATCGAACGAAACTACAATTGCAATATAAGAAGCAGGATATATCTACGTACACTTGGTGGGGTTTTCTGGCTCCCTCGAATACTTCACTTGAAAACTCAATACAACAGATCTTGTAAGAAAACAAACGCCAGCAGCTCAAGGCTTTTGAGAAGCAAAGTTGCATCTATCTCCCTTTTTCCCGTTTGGCATAAAAAAGCAATAAATCACTTTCAAAATGCTTAACCAGAGAGAGCGATATCTATGAGTAGAGGAACTAACCATGACTGTTGCCTGTACTCGGTGTTCCTTCCCAAAATCCCAGCCGAAGAGAAATGAGACTGGGGAGTGGGGACAGACGGACACTGTCTTAGAGATTTAAGAGAGCCGGTAAGCCTAGTGGTGGCGCTAGGGTTTTGGTGTGGGCTAGCTCAAATGTTTACTTGGATTGGGCCGCCTTTGAGAATACTGGGCTTTATATACATGTTGGATCGACTTCTCTGTTTAGAAATGCACCCAACCAGGGTCGGATCTAAGCTCACGTGTCAACTTCGGCATCCCCCGGGCTTCCTACCTATTTGGATTCTCTTTTTCTAAGAACGAAAGTATGGCCCATGTTGATTCTAATTGGGCTCTCTTCCTTCGAAAATTGTCCATTCCAAACTTAACGAGGGTATTTCCGTAACTTTGATGCTTGAAAAAACCAGTGCGCCGAGCGAGCGAGCGAGCGAGAGAGAGAGGGGGAAGGCGAGGAAGAGAAGCGGTTTGGCATCATTGGCGGTCTCAAAACTGAGAAAACGAGGAGGAAAAAGAAACGGACAAGTAAGGACGTTTCGTTTTATCGTTTCACTTAGTCTTAAACCCATATTTTCTGGAAGCTGTGTACAGTTACTTACGCTTGTCATTCACTGTCTGATTCCTAATTGGCTTCGGTTTTTAATTGAAGCCATATTTTACATTGAAGACTGGCTTTGTAGTTTTAGTTCCAAAACCAATTTTTTTAGGCTTCGTTTTGCTCAGCTTGTGATTCAAGATCTGGGTTTCGCTTGTGACACTAGGGCTCCAGATGTTGAGAAGAAAACAATTTATACAAAGAACGGCACCGTTGGGAGTTTCGCGGTGGAATTCTTGATATTTTCATCTTTTATTCTCAGTTGAACGCTTCGTTGCTGAAAATATCGAAGGAAATTCAATTGGGCGAAAGAAAGCTTGAGTTTTGGCTTCAGTGTGTTTTAGTTATTGATTCAAGGGGCTCAAAACAAAGTTCAGAGGATTTTGATGGTGTTGTCTTGTCCTTGAAGGATTTGTGGCTTTCGGTTGTGGTGATAGACAACGATTTCAATGAATAATAATAATACTAAGAAAAATTCTGGAGTGCAAATTCCTTTCGGTAATTCTGGGACAGTTTCTCAATCTATGCCCATGAATCACCAACCCCATCTTCTCTCTCAGTCACAACCGCAAACACAAGGTGGTTCACACTTTCCAGGTCACTTCCAGCTGTCTGAGCCTCAAACTCAGGCGCTTGCTCTGGCACAAGCTCATGCTCAAGCACAAGCTCAGGCTGCCCATGCCCAATTTCAAGCTCAGTTACAAGCACAAGGTCAAGCTCAGCCAGTTGCCCAGTTGCATCCTGGAAATACTGGCAATATAGGTGTTGCGTCGCCTACTGTTTCAACACCTGGCACTGGGAGTGCCAAGAGGACTGCTCAAAAGCCGCCTTCTCGGCCTCAAGGTTTATCCAATGCCAACACAGGTTCACCGTATAAGACAATGGAGCTTACACCGGCTGCTCGGAGAAAGAAGCGGAAGCTATCTGAGAGCCAAATACCAGAAAAAGTAGCTGCACTTTTGCCCGAGTCTGCTCTTTTCGCTCAAATGCTTGAACTGGAGGCTCGAATTGATGCTGCTCTGGCAAGAAAGAAAATTGAAATCCAGGATTCCCTTAAAAACCCTCATCGTGTTCAAAAAACCCTCCGGATTTACGTTTTCAACACCTTTGCAAATCAGACACAACCAAATCCTGAGAATAAGGATGCAGAGCCTCCATCTTGGTCACTTAAGATCATTGGTAGGATACTGGAAGGTGGAAAGGACCCTGCAGTGGCTGGAATAATGCATAAACCAAGCTCTTCTTACCCGAAGTTTTCGTCTTTTTTCAAGAAAATTACCATATACTTGGACCAAAGCCTCTATCCAGATAACCATGTAATCCTGTGGGAGAGTGCTCGGTCACCTGTTCTTCATGAGGGATTCGAGGTGAAGAAAAAAGGGGATAAGGAATTCACTGCGATATTAAGACTGGAAATGAACTATGTGCCCGAGAAATATAAACTTTCCCCTTCTCTGACTGAAGTTCTTGGAATGGAGGTTGAAGCGCGCCCAAGAATTATTTCTGCAATTTGGCATTATGTGAAGGCTAGGAGGTTGCAGGCTTCTGATGATCCCTCCTCATTTATCTGTGATCCACCTCTTCAGAAAGTGTTTGGGGCAGAGATTATGAAGTTTGCCATGGTGCCACAGAAGATATCACACCATTTGACCCCCCCACCGCCTATACACTTGGAGCATAAAATCAAGCTTTCAGGAAATTGTCCTGCCGGAACTACTTGTTACGATGTACTGGTTGATGTGCCTTTTCAACTAGAGAAGGAAATGACAACCTTCTTGGCAAACACTGAAGACCAAAAAGAGATTGATGCTTCTGATGAATTGATTTGTGCTTCTATAAAGAAGATCCATGAGCATCGTAGGAGGCGGGCTTTCTTTCTTGGATTTAGTCTGTCTCCAGCTGAATTTATTAATACTTTGATTGCTTCTCAGAGCAAGGATCTAAAGCTTGCTGCTGGAGATGCTAGCTGTAATGCAGAGAAAGAGCGCCGTTCTGATTTCTATAATCAACCATGGTAAGCTTCTGTTATCTTTTTCTTGCGGTTTCCATCATCTCATGTGTATTTGAATGTATTAGAAACTAGCTTCTTCACACTAAATAAAGCCCGCCACTTTAATACCCTTTTACGTTCGTTCTTTTTTGTTGTTTGTTTGCTGTATCTTATTTATCTCATAGATGATTGATATAAAGTATTTCCTAGGTTTTCCCATTGGTAACCGGATCCCTACAAATGACCATCCAATGCTAGTATTCTCTTTGTTACATGTAGAACCTCCTCATGTCAAATTGGGAAGTGATTGTAACTTGTCAAGATGAAAACACAAGAACGGATCGTAGCCTACAATCCTACTCTCTTTACAGTATCATTATATCAATTGGATGAGTTTTTAGATCCTATTTACATTTGCTCTTCCTTCAAAAGAACATTGAAAAGTGATGATGCTGTTGACAGATTTTAATTCGGAAGATCATCTGAAAACTAATTTTTAACACTTTCATGGCAAATTTTAGTGGCTTGCGGTTGTAACATGGTTATGCTGGGAAGAAGTATCTCAACATTAATGCTAAGTTCTTTTTTTTTATTCGCCCGATATATTTCCTGTTTTATACCTTTCCCCAATGAAAAGGACTATGTAAAGGTCTTTTTTAAATTTCCTTTCATTATTTGGTCAAATGTTCAGGGTTGAAGATGCTGTTATTCGCTACCTGAACCGCAAGTCTGCTGGAAGTGATGCTCCTGGTAACATTTGAGTGAGAATAATTGTAGCATCTGCTTTGCGTGTCAAGGTTTCTAGCATAATCCCCCGGGTCCTGCTATTTTCTTGCATCTTCTGATTGGCTCAAGAGCAAACGGATTCTCCCTCCCTCCATCCCCCCCCCCCCCCCCCTCTCTCTTTTCTTTTCCTGCTAGGACTGTATGGTATGCTCTACGGGAAGAAAATGTCATGAGAGCTTTGTGACTAGGTGTTAACAATGGACGTGATCGTTGCTCGGGAAGAAAATATGTATGTTTCTGTTTTTTTTTTTTAACCGTAGCTCAAGTTCCATTAAAACTCTAGATTGCTCTACTTGTCTAGTGTTTTGGCTGAAGTTTGCCGGCTTTTGATGTGCTGTTAGGTTTTTATATTATATGAAAGTTAGGCATATTAGTGGTATTCTAGTTTTTTTTTTCTTAGCATAGTGGTATTCTAGTTGCTCGTGAATATATTATGTATTTTCAAGTCCAATTCCATTTTCCTTTTTTTTTTTTCAATAAATGTTATTCAAGTTGTGCCCAAACTCTGAGTCCTGAATGAACAGCCTTAAATTGTCGGGGCCTTCCTCCTCCGAGACAATTGCCTCACATACTGCTTGAAAGATATGAGCCACTTTATAACTTCCTTTTTCCATATGTGAAACAAATCCCTTTTGGTAAACCCTCTTAAGCCGCGGGCTTATTCCTTAATTATAGGCTTAATTGCATCTATAAAAAAAGTTACAAATAAAACCTTGAAGTAAGAAAATTCACAATTAACTCCTTAATGGATTGACGTGACTTTAAAATGAAGCGTGACTGTTAATACATGGAGATAGGAGTGAACGTAGAAGTCTCTTTTTAACGGAATATTTGATTCCAGTGAGCTAATTGTCGATTTTCTTATCTCAAAATCCTCTTTGCAACTTTTCTATACCTCAAGGTTGTGCCTTCAATGAAGGCTAAAGGCTAAATTATATGGCTAGAGACTTGAGTTAACAAGCGTTACAATGATCTGTAAGAGCGTGAATGATTGACATGAAATCCCATCTCTTTTACGTCCCATATCATGAGGGTTCTCTTCTTTGCCGTACCTGTCATCTGATAGGAAGTCACCATCATTCAGTTTTTGTTCTTCTTGACTTGTGTTATTGATGTAGGAATAATTAAAGGCTCTGGTAGTGCTCTGTTTATAGAATAATCATACTGTAAACAGGTTTATCAGTTCAGCTCCTCTCTCTCTCTCTCTCTCTCTCTATATATATATATATATATGTGTGTGTGTGTGTGTGTGTGTGTGTGTGTGTGTGTGTGGCGCGCTCTGCTCGCCACCCATTACACTGCGGCAGATATGTGCAAAAACAAATCATCTGCCAGGTGTTAAGAGACTATCAGAACTTGCCGACTGAACCGTAGCTTGCATTAACACTGCCATGATATGTAGAGGGGCGGCCCTGTTTACCGATCGAGTCAGTTCAAGATCAGAGAATCTAAAGGGCTGTCACATGTAGCAAGCAGATGCGTATTTATGCACAATGCCTCTACTGCAGGCGAATTAAAGCAATATCATTGCAGCCTCTATGACCCCACTGGGGCATCTGAGAGATGGGAAGTCGTTTGCTCGCTTAGAAGAGTAATGGATATTTAGACCTTCACGGAAATAGTGTAAGGGAAACAATATCCAGCTAATTAAGCCCCAAATGCTAAACACGAAAGGTCGTTTCTGTATATGATCAGATCGTAATCTAGACTTCCTGAAGTACAATTTCTGTAATTTTGAGGAGCATTTCGCCTACTTAAAGGGCGTAAGATACTCTATATCGATGTTATTAACCATATATAGTCGAAGAAAAGAAAAGAAGAAAAATGATCAAAAGAACACATGTAATTCGAAGGGGCTCGCCTCTTAGGAACGAATTAGTATATAACAAATGGTATGATAGGCTGATAACTACAATAAACGTACTTATAAGATATATATATATATATATATATATATATATATATATATATATATATGTGTGTGTGTGTGTGTGTGTGGGGTTGCCAATTGATCTTCTGTCTTCAGATTGCAGGAAGTATATAAGCCATTTTAGATCGATGTATTCCCGAAATTGTGTAACCTCAGGCCGCGGCACAGGGATGCAAAATAGCAATTGAAAAAGAAAGGGAACATTAATGGCTTAACCAAACTCATCAACCACATCAAATCCAAATAGTTGATCAAATCAAGTAAATTATCGTGCCATATTAATTCACAATAGCGAGATATTCTTGACAACTGTTCATACCAAACAAATCTCCATTTATCTTTCCTGCATGAGAAGAAAGCGACTTTAAACTTTCCATGTAGCAGGTTCATGAAGTCCCCACGTTGTGAATTAGAATTATGATTAGTTACAGAAAAAAAAAATTGAATCATGTTGGTGGGGGGTTGATACCAGTTTGAGACGACAGATATGCCCAAAATTATCAGCCAAGATATTATTTAAATCACGAAAGCTGTGGTTCAGAGCTGGTTAGTGGAAGACTAAATTTTAGATGTTCTTCTCTTCGAGCTTATCCAATTGGATCACCTGCAGCTTGAAAACCCAAATAACATAAGAAAGATGGGGCTTGGACTACTTAGAGAAATTTCTTCTTCTTTTTTTCCTGTGATGACAATAATAAGTACTCACTTGAAGGCAAAGAAGTCTAATTAATTAGATAAGGATCGAAGTTGGAAGACATTTATGCATGGAAATCCGAATTTGGAAGCACGTGTTAATTAATCTTGAAGAGTGCTTAATTAACTTTGATAAAGTAGCCAAAGATTGCGACTCGTCATGATCTTAATGTGGCTGCTTAGAGAAGAATATGGTAAAGTGTGCGTGTCTGGGGACATTGCCACGCACTGGGTATAATTATGGGTGTGGAGCAATACACCAGGTAAGTTGGGATATTAGATTGGATATATGCTCTTCAAAATATGCAGGTCTGAAGAGAATATATATTTACGACCAATGTTTCCTTTTAAGTGGCCTAAATAATGCACATGGCGTTCAAGGAAGGATAATATTATGCAGACTAGCTATAGCTAGCTAGGCCAGGAAAATATGGATCACTCTACTGATCGATTTTTAATACCTTTGCTGGAAATTAATCGATTTTGTTAGGTTGCCAAACTTTAGTGAAAGTCGTTGCTAGGCGGCATAGGAATGGAATTCACGAGGTAATTAATTAGTTAATTTATTCAAAATTTTAAAATAATGACCTAAATCATTTTAGTTAAGGGTCTTAATTAAATTATCTAATTAATTATTGTCTTTTCACCCATAAAATATTCCCAAGCCGGAACTTAATTTGTGTGGACGTACTATCTCATCCAAAATAAAGGGCATTAACAAAATTGACAGACAAGATTCTCTGCAAGCCACCCATTTGAATTATCTTAAATTTTCAAACTATATATATATGGCGATATTAGATAGATATAAATAAGAGTTATTACTTGCTTCATTAATTTCAAAATTAAGGCAATATTATTATAAGGAATTAACTTGACAAGAATATTAATCACAAAGATGAAAAGATCGTATGAATTAAACAGGCAAATAATACAATTTTCCTCTCAAATCATTTGGTCATTAGGGAAGAATCAAATTAAGGGATCGATTTCCTCTTAAAATATTGCACAACACAGTTCAAGCTTCATATAAGACTAATCAGTTCAAGATTAGTCGTGATTTTTGGCAAATTAAGAACAATTATCGCGACAAAAGAAAGAGTTCATGATCAGTACCGCCAAGTACAATTCATACATATAAGATGCAATGCCATGTTCAAGCCTAAAGGCCGACTAATCTGAGATCGAAACCGAGAGCTCACTACGGCCACTACTTTTCCGGACCATGGCTTTGAACCCACCAACCATATGACCAGTCAACAGAGGAACAAAAACCGGCTGGTCCTCACAAGCCCGCATGAACTCGAACCGACTCAATATCTTGGCCACTACATACTTCATCTGAATGAAAGCCATCTCCTTGCCGAGGCAGACCCTCGGACCAGCCTGAAAAACGGAGAACTTGTAAGGACTCACCTGTTTCAACCCCCCACTGCCTTCGATTCCTCCGGGCTCATCAAACCACCGATCCGGTTTGAACTCGAATCGGTCCTTGCCCCACAGCTCCTCCATCCTCCCCATCCCATATGGAAAATATGTGACTCTATCTCCCTTCCCGATAGGAGTGCCGTCAGGCAGAGTATCGTTGTCCAGGGCGTGTTTTGAGTCCCACGCAACCGGCGGGTAGAGCCGCATGGACTCGCATAAGCAGGCCTTTAGGAACCGCATCTCCTTCAGATTTTCAAAGTCTAATCGCTTTTCACCATTGCCCAGTACGGAATTCACTTCCTTCACAATACGTTGCTTTTCGTTAGGAGCCTTGGAAAGCAACCAGAAGAGCCACGTCATGGCTGATGATGTGGTGTCTCGGCCGGCCATGATAAAGCTTATCACCATATCTCTCACCACCTCCTCGTCGTGGCCCGCCTGCAAGAACCTGGACAGTAAGTCGCCCTCACATTTGTTTTCTCCGTCTTCTTCGAGGCTTCTCCTCTTGTTGAGTATGATCTCGACCACAGAGGCATGCACCAGTCTAATTGCTTCTTTGAGTTTCTTCTCGGAGCCTAAGTTCAGAGCGCGCTTGATCTTCCACAGCCAGAACACCGGGGACATTGAACGCATGGCGCTTATCTCCGAAGCCATGTCAAAGGCTTTTAAAAGTGGCGGCAAGGGGCGATATAGGTCTAGGGAACACGGGTCGGTACCTAGCGAGACCTTAGAGATGGTGTCAAACGCAAATCTTCTCAGTATTTCTTGCAAGTCCACTATTTTGTTACTCTCAGCGGCCTTTTCGAGCAATGGCATCAGTCGGTGATCGACTTCATCTTCAAGAGTTGTAACAAGGAACTCCCTCAATGACTTGGTGCTGAACTCATGACTCGCCAGTTTGCGCTGGGTGGACCATAGTTCACCGTCCACGTTGAATATGCCATAGCCAAGAAGATCTCCGAGGATCTCAGTAAAAGGCTTGCCTTTGGGGTAGTTGTTGAAGTTGGTCTTCAGCATATATTCGACGTTAGCCGGGTTTGCTGTCACAACAGTACGTCGTGATCCAAGCCTTTGCACCACGATGGTCTGGGTAGGCGACTCAGATAAGAGGTCCGTGTACCAGTCTAAGAGACGGCCGCGATTTTCGTAAAAGGAGATTAGACAGCCAATAATTGGGTATGAAGGAGGGCCATGAGTACCGGTGGACGAATTCCAGTGAATTTGAAGTATGAATGAGATGAAGGATGACAGCAGGAAAAACCCTAGAGTGAGGAAGGCAAGCTGGAAGAAGATAAACATGGTTTAGTTTGCTTTTGAATATTTTCCTCAACACTACTGCAGATCACTTCAATTGGAAAATATGAATCAGAAGGACTATACATATATATGTATGAGCATGCGGGGAGAAAAGGACTAAAGGAATTAATTAATCACACATGGTTCTCGAGCTTAAAAGGAAAAAAAACGGCGAGTGGAGACGGGAAGTAGTAATTAATTTGAACAATGGAATATATATTACGGCGGAAGTGTCGTCATTCCGACTCATGCGGCCGATGACTTTCATATGTTACTCAAAGTTGACACTCCTGGAATTTAAAATAATCCTGAAATTGATCGAGTCTTTATTAATGTTTTAGACGTAATGGGTTTTTGGTGGAGATTTCTTGAGTCTAGAGTGTTGTTTTTACCATATGGGTTCATCAATACAAAATAGAATTTAGATCATTTTAATTTCTATCCAATTTTATTATTAAATTCTTACATGGAAAGACACGATCATATGTTATGTTTATCTTTTTATAATTAAACAATTAAATCTATACATCAAAATGGTATTTACTGTCTTAATTTGTATTATCTAATTTTTAAAGATAAATATACAGTTTTTAAAATTGAGTAAAAAACGAAAAAGAAAAAGCCTTTAATTCACTGTCTTGGTTAGGTATAGTCGAAGTGGCTCAATTAAGGGGGGTTTGCCTAGGACACCGCAGAATTAAAAGCCCTAATAAAGAACCTTGAACAAAATAAGATTTTCTAAACAATGGTATAACGACATGTGGTTAAACCATAAATGAACAGAGAGAAAAAGATACCCTATTTTGGCCGCATGCATTTTCTTTCGTATTCTTTCAATTTAATAATAACTGAACAGATAGAAGTCGATGCCCTATTTTGTCAATTTAATTCTATAGAAAGAAAACTCAAAAAGCCTACAACCTTTATCAGAAATCCCCTAACACCGGAAAAGAAAAGACCATTTACTAAAATGCACAGCAACGTACGAGAGTTTTGACAGAAGAACAACGACAGAAATGTTTTTATTCGTATTACAGTAAGAGGATCGTGGGGGCATAAAGGGGTGGTTTCACATTAGGGACAAGAAGTGAGGGATCGACAAAGATTAATTGTCAGCCATTAATTCTGTCCCCGGAATAACCAGAACTGTACGTTATTTCTTTCTTCCATAAGCAATATTGCAGCCTTTAATCTTTGGCACATTATCGTAAATTTCGGCGGGTTTTTTTTTCTGCTTTCATGGATTCACATTTTAAGCATGGTATATAGAGGATATATGTTTGTTTGCTAAATTCCGAAATTTTGAAAATATTTACTTTATTTAGATTTATTGGAGTTTGTGAAAAGTAAAATGTGTATGGATAAAAGTTCAAAATTTTAGAATGTGTTTGTTTTGCTAGAAATTTTCGTACCCCGAAATGTTGGGAAAGATGCATCATCATAGTTAGGTGCGGCCGGCACGCAAATGCCTTTGAGGGAACATTAAATACAAATTTGCTCCTAAAATTTTCTATAATAAAATATAAAAAAATTTCGCTCTCAAATTACAGAGCAATGCTCTTTTTCTTTTTCTTTAGGTATAATTAAACTAACAATTTTGTGAAATTAAACTCCTAAACTATACACAGATATGTCAATATGCATTTCTCTCACGGTATGATCTAACAATCAATATTATGCCACTTAATTAATATATTTTTGCACATGATTGATTTTACGTTATGATGTATATTGATGAATTTTATTAATTTAAATATTTAATGGGATTGATTTTAATATTTCATTCACTCTAAAATGATATTTACCCCTTCATTCAAAGCGAAAATTATTATTTTTCTTTTTTTAATATATATGTGTGATGCGCATTATGGACTTTATGTTAAAGATGTGTAGAATTCTGATCCGTTGAAAGGAAGCGTGTAAATTTTTTAATTGCAAGAAATTACGTACTCTAATTTTGATCCGAGATGCTAAGGATATGTTTGTTTCCCAAATATTTAGGGTGTCAATAATTCGAGTAAATTAAATAAATTTTAAAATTTTTAACTTTTACACCTACATATTCTACTTCTCAAAAATCTTAAAAAATATAAATAATCTCAAAATTTCAGAAATATTTCTCAAAACTTTGGTAATAAAACAACCCCTAAGCTAAGTGGACGTGATGGATTGAAATTGAAGAGGCATCCCCGCTCAGACCACGGGCGGGCGTGACAAATTAGCCGCAAATTCAAATGTGCACGTGAAAAGTATTTTCGTCACGTTTTTTGTTTTCCTGAAGTCGAACAATCCCCAATCGAGTAAGAGTACACGTGTCGAACACACAAAAACAAACAAACCAAAAAAAACAATAGTAATCTAACGCCATTCAATGTGATATTACAGGCTACCTCATCCAATGTCCTTTCATATTTTTATTGTGTTTTCTTGACATTGACCTTTTATTTAAATAAATAAATAAAATTTTGAGTGCATTGACTATTATAAAGTCAGATTTTAGCTTATTATTAATTTAAATTTAAAATTTTACATAACTACTACGAAACGATGTCGTTAAATAAGAACTTCCAATTCTAAATGCAATCCACGTAGGTAGTGTTTGTTTGTGAAAATTTTAGAAAATATTTTTAAAATTTTGAAATTTTTTATTTTACTTAGATTTATTAAAATTTATAAAAAATAGAGTATATAGATATAAAAGTTAAAAATTTTAAAATATATTTATTTTATTACAAATTTCGAGAACCAAAATTTTGAAAAAACAGACAAGAGTCTGACTTTGACTTCTTCTCGCTTTCTGCAGGCCGTTTTTCTTCTTTTTGCATAATTGCACTCAATTTTTATGTAAGCAGCAATGTCAGCTATTTGTAAGTACAATCGAGTAGAATAAAGCCAACCGCTGGATTCGTAATTCCACACGTGTGATGTGTGCGCCCACACAGAGGGAGAGAAAGAGAGAATACCGTCACGTGTGCGGCCCGAGCCACTTTTATGGCTTTGGGCAAGGACCATGGCATCATCCTATTGGGCGGTGAGTGGTCCCTTATGGCCTTATCTACATATTTCGGCGGGCCTAAACATTTCCGACCACAAAACCTTAAGTGCTCTCTCGAGTTTTAATTGGACTCGGCATTAGGTTAGGTGGACTGTTGATGATGGAGTTCTCTCCGTTACAAGGACAGCGTCTTCTTGTCAAATTGTTGGAGTATTATATTGAATTAATTTAGATATTTGTGATTTGTGAAATTATTGGAGGATGAGATTGAATTGGTTTAGATATTTGTGGTTTGTAAAATTATTGGAGCATGAGATTGAATTGGTTTGGATATTTGTGGTTTGTGGAATTGTTAGAGAATGAGATTGAATTGGTTTGAATATTTGTGGTTTGTGGAATTGTTAAAGAATGAGATTGAATTGGTTTGAAATTTGGATATATGTGATTTGTGAAACTGTTTATTTCAATTGGTTTGTGAAATTGTTTTCATTTTTGAATAATTTGATTGTAATATCGATTGAGTGCAATGTAATTCGATTTTAATTTAGATTTGAATTAGAGATTTTGACATTTTGTGAAATTGGGGATTTTTTAATAGTATCATTTTTAATTAATTTGATTGTAATTCCAATTGATTGATTGTCTCCACTTTGTTTTATTTTGTTTAGATAATAATTAAGTTTGTGATAAGAAAGTCACGCAGCATGAAGTCGTCTAATACTTCTAACGTGGCTACTAATTCTAGAACGAATATTAGTTCAAAAAGACATCACATTATGTTTAGTCCGGATGATATTATTGTTGACCCTGAGTTACATAAACCCATTGGAGAATATGATGTTGGGATTATGGATCAAGTTCGTTGGGAGTACTTGATCAAAGGTTCTTTTCAACTCCGTGGCCATGATTTTCCCAAGAAGCAATACATACAAAAAATGAGGGGTATCATTCTGCTATCTGTATCCATTGTTTTGTTTCCGGTTTTCAGCCCTAGGTAGAAGTCACTCATTTTGAGAGAATCATTCTGCTATCTGTATCCATTGTTTTATTCACAAACTTCAATTGGTTGTTGTGGGTATTGTAAAGAATAACTTGCAAGTTGACGATTTTTTAATTATACTTCCTTGATTGTGAATATGGTCGGAGCGTCATGTAAAAGGAATTATATTCTTCGACAAAGTTGTTATGAGAAGATAGTAGAACGGTTGGACAAATGAGAGATTTCTAGTGGGAGGAGCAAAAATCAAGTAATCAGTCTCGCATGACCAGATGATTATAATATTAATAGACTATTGTTTTTTTTATTTGTTTATAGTTTTATAATTCTTATAATATTGTAAGTGACACTCGTTGGGGTTCATACCACCTTACAATAATTCGTCTCTTCACTATGTGCTCATCAGTATTGGAAGTGATTGAACACATAAAAGATGACAATACTCTCCCATAACAAAGATCCGTAGCTATGAGTTTGATGGATAAGATGAAAAGTTTTTAGTTTGTATTCACTATTCATCTGTTGAGGAATATAATGAGAATTACAAACGAATTGTCACAAGCCTTATAACGAAAAGATCAAGACACTGTTAATGTTATGAGTTTGGTTGGAGTTGTGAAGGAACAGTTGCAAGAAATGAGAGATATAGAATGAGATGAATTTTTGGAAGAAGTCAAAAATTTTTGTGTGGATAACTCTATTAGTGTGCTGAATATGGAAGACACTATACCAACTCGTAGTCGTTCGAGACATGAAGGGCAAACTATTACTTATTTCCATCATTTTCGTGTGAAAATGTTTTTCCAGGTTATTGATTTGATCATTCAGGAGATGAATAATCCGTTCACAGATTAGAGATGACTTGCTGAATAACATGTCTTGATCCAAAAAATTTATTCGCATCGTTTGATCATGCTAAGTTACGTCGTCTTGCTGAACTTTATCCAGAAAATTTCACAGTAGATGATTATTTGATACTTAAAAATCAACTTGATACATATATTAGAGATGTTAGAAGAAATGATACTTTTTATGAACTTCAAGATATTGAATGTCTTGTTATGAAGATGATTGAGACAAAAAAGAATACTCTATTTCCATTAGTTTATAGACTTATTGAGTTGACATTAATCTTACTAATTGCGACTACAACTGTTGAAAGCGTATTTTTTGCGATGAAGATCATCAAGAGTGATTTACGTAATAAGACGGGAGATGACTTGATGAATGATTGCATGATAGTGTACATCGAGTAACAAATTTTTAAAACTATTGAGAACATAACCATTTTGCAACATTTTCAGAAGATGCAAAAACGTAGGATGCAATTGTCATCTCTCAATCGTAGTACATAGTATGATACATATATTATAATACTTTTAATCTTTAATTTTTGATATTGTAACTCTAAGACAAGTTTTTGCATTACGAAGGAAAACTAATTCTTGTCATTTCGCGTTTAAAGTTTGACCCCCATAAATTTTGATCCTGGATCCGCCACTATGTGACGGGTAGATATCATATCAATAATAGGGGAGAGGATCTTGATCCTCCAATTTGGCCCTCGCTTGAAGTAATAATAGAAAACTTAGGAAGAAGAGTTGCCTTTCTAAACAATAAAATATATCTCACCTGCAAAAGGGTAAGATTCGAAAAGTGCCGATCCATTTGTTCAATAGGGTATACGATCTCACCGAGTTTCCAAGTTTTTAATTAGCAAGTACTCGTTGTAGTTTATACCAGAACATTGAACAACAAAGCATAAGTACACTGAGTATAAAACGGAACGCAATGCCCACAGATTTTCCACCAGATAATCATTAGTTTCATCACACTCGCTAATCCTATGTTACATCAAAAAAGAGCAAAATAGCCTACTTGCTCTGGATGGGTAAACGGAGAGGGCAGATTTGTTGCATACCTCCTCACCCCTTGTGTCCTGTAATATCCTTATCCAGTAGCCCCTTTCAGGCGTGCAATCAGCTCAACCTGCACATGTGATTTCACTCATCAATAAAGGAAAGTACAATCATGAAAAAGGGCATGAAAAATGATGACATATTAACTGCTAACTCTCCTACATAGGGGATACTCCTAAGCAAGATGCTGATCAATTATCTTGGTACTTGCCTTCTTTCCATTAACGGAAAGACCTTTTGACTTCAGAATGGCACGGAGACTCTCAACCTTGAGACTTTGTAAGTCCTTACTGGATGCTTGACTATGCGATCCTTCTGCACATCCAAAAGTGAAAACTTAACGACAGCAAGGAGTGATAAGATCTTAGCTTAATAGGAAATGCATAAGTAGTGATAAGATCTTAGCTTAATAGGAAATGCATAAGTCTTTCACAGGTCCAACTGATTTGATAACCGCCAACATCTAAAGCACAGTGTGCCTTCAGATGGATGTTGACTATTTTCTATGGCATATATATATATATTCAGCCAGAGTGAAAATAATACAAGACAAGAACCATTAGCACCTACCCTGTCTAGAACTAATTTCACTCTTGGCTCTCTTAGCCGAAGTTCTTCCTTCTGAAGCCCTTTCAGTACCCCTGAAAAAGATGAAATTATGTAAGGTAATCAGACAAATGGATAAAATTTGCACACCACCAACCAAGCACCAGAAGAAAAAGGTTGTTCCGAAGTAGATGACACATCCTAACATCGTATTAAACTCTAAGTGCATTTCATGAGGTAAACCACTTGATAAGTCTATATTCTAGAATCTAAATCCTTGGAGTAAAGGGGCAGATGTATACCAAAATTCTAACAAAAAACATATACACTAGTATATCTTGTTAAAGGCCAAGCATGAATAATTTATAAGTTTATGGTAGTAGTACCTCTTTCTAGAACCCTCAGTTGCAGCTACACCCTTCACATCCTTTGCACTTGAATCACCCTTCAGTTTCCTAAGCATGAGCGATCTGATCAGTATGTTCTGTTGGTTTGTCTTTATCTGTTGGCTCTCTGGACGTACGAGAAAGACAGAAACAGCTTCCACATTAATTAGAAATATATAAAGTAAAAAATGTATGAAGTTGCATGGGCATCCTCCCTCCCAGGGAATCTAGAGTTAGATGTGCAAAAAGAGTCAATGAAATATCAATATCATCCCAACAATGTTTTGTCCGTGATGTTTCTTAGTTTCAGAACAATTGTACCCAAAACTAAAAAGCTGATATCAACATAGAGTACATTTGTGATCTCTCATAAGAACAAAATCACAACAGCGTAGCACAAGGATTTCTTAGTCCAAACATTAGAATTGCCTCAGATTATCACTGTTGAAAGTAGGGATGTCTCAGCTCAAACAATTAGAATAGCATTACATCACAGATGTAAAACCTAGTACCATTCCACGAGCTTCAAAGAGTCCTGTAAGGTTCAGAAATTCACTCCAATGATGTTCGAAACACATCTTCAACATAAAAGTTAACCTCTTAAATAAACAACATAAGGATTGATACACTTGCCTAAGAGAAATGTGAGACAAATATGAAAAAAAGAGTAACAAAAACATATGTAACCAATCAGAAATGTAAAGTGCAGTCTGTAGAATTTATAGCAGTAATAAGACACCTGGAGGTGATGTGTCATGGTCAGAAATATATACTCGCATCCCGCCCTGCACAAAATTTTCAGATGTTAAAAAAAGGTCAATCCTCCCGATACAAGAATCTAATGGATCTAAAAGATAAATGAATGTCGCAATGCATCTAAGAGAGAATTAGACTAACTATATACACAGAAGAAGCATGACAAAAGAGCAAAAGGTTCAAATAAAAAAGGCAACAGTATTTGGCAGAAAAAACCCTAGTAACTATTTTATTTTTTTCCAAAATTTGATTCCTATATGATTAAGCAAGAGAAACACTGCAACAACCCAAAGCAATACTTGATAAATAATTTGACTAGTTCCAGTCCCCGCCCCCGTCAACTTAGCATGGGAACCTAGATATAGCAAATAAAAATCAAATGATGAGTTCCAATTACAACTTGTACACTTGGAGAGTCCTCTTTTATATAGCTTTCTAGTCCTTATCATTCATTCGGATAGAGCAGTAAAGTATTGTTGCTGACAGAGACTTGGGTGATCAAACAAAACCAATGACGGATCCTCCCCGAGCACCTCAGCTAGAGACTTCTCGACACTTTCTTCCTACAGTTTCATTCCATTTAGAAGCTTATCTTAAACAATATCAGGTTAGAAATACCAAATCATAAAAGAAGTAAGGCATAGAAGTCCTAGGAGCCAACCAACTCATCGTTGACTTCTTGAAAGCATGGTCAAACGATCATATTGAAAAAGTGACTGCAGCAAAACAACAGGTAGTGACTATATAAAAACGCCTCTCAGCAAATAAGATATAAGCTGGGAGAAAATCTTATGTTCACACCTTACTGGATGGAGGTGAAAGGAACAACAATAACTACTAATTGGCTTCTAAGACCTGAAAAGACCCCTCATAGGTGACTGCCAAAATTGGAGGCCAGAACATTCATTCTCTGTGACCCAAGGTGAAACCGTTAAATCCTAAGATAACCCATTCAATAAAAGAATACCAATAACAACCACTAATTGGTGTCCCCATACGTGGCTCCCAAATTTGTCTCAGAGCCAATCAAAAGCAATCGCATCCTGTTATATTTGGAGGCCAGAAAATTCATTTGTGTGACACTAGAAACCACAAAGGATGTCGAGCTCCTTAGATCCAAAAACTAAACTGCTTCAGCTTGTTGCTAGATAAAAAAAGGGGAGAAGCTAGCCTTCTCTAATTCATCCAGAAGCCTAAACTCAGTCTCCAACATTATCCTTAGTCAAAAACCTGTTCCAACAGATTCCAAAGATTGAATATAACTGTCGCAATCTAAATTGTTTAAGATTAATTCTTAATTCCAGTAATACATCCGAACGATTGTTAATACAGCATTAAATGTAGTAGTACCAACTCACCCTAGCAAAACCAGATTGTTCACGCATGCAGCTAACAAGGTATATATGTATCCAGTGCTCATGATATACATAAACCACACTAGACAAAGTACTCTTTGACTGTAGTAAAGATGATTGCTTCACAAAATTACAATCAAAACCAAAACCCCCTTAACATTGAACCCTAAACCATTTTTCGTTCCAGAGAAACCACAAATATAACATAGTGAAATATTTTCGTTTCATAAAATATAAATATGAGTGTGGCATCCACAACGTAACACACAAGCTTGCTTCGGTCTCAGTTGTACAATAAAGTTCTCTTGTTGTGACTTCCGCTGGTCCCAACTCACAAACATTATAATCTCCAAATTTGCACCCCAATTTTTTTTATTTGAGCAACCAAACAGATACATTCACGAAAAATCGCTGGGTTTAGAGGGTTTAATAGAGTGAGCAGGCGAAGAGAAATCACCGGATTCGAGGAGACGACGGTGGAGGAGAAGAGCCCTCGGGAGGGAAGGTCGACGAGGAACTTGGAGGCGCCAGAAGCCGTTGGATTATTCGAATCGGACGGCTGACAGTAGGACGAATCCTCCATGGAGCCTGGCTAAAACAAGACAGAAAAATCCCTCGCGAAGTACGGTGACAAGAGGACGAGTGAATCGAGTATGTATATATCTAGGACTCAAAGCGGATTTCCCACTCCGCTATATATACGGGATCACAGAAATCCTTTTGTAATATATTTTCCCTTCGTTGACACTTTTTGCTCCGTTTTGTCTGCCGAAAGTCCGAAATGGAAGCCAGTCTGGATCAGGCATTAGCCATGTAGACAACCAAGTGGGTAATTGGACTTTTTTCCTAGGCCCAAAAGAAAAAGTCATTGGGCCTAGTCCAACTAATGGTTCCAGCAGTAAATTGAAACCCAAACTCACATTATATATTTTCCGTACATTAATTATTTCAAATTTCAAAATGGTTCCTTGTCTGTTTTTTTAATTTTATTTTAAATATACATTGTATTGAATAGAGAAATATTACTTAGAAAAAAAATAGAGAAATATTAAAATACAGTTGAATCAATTTGTTGACGTCGGACATGTTCGTTTCTTTTGTATTTTAATAATTTTTTAAATTTTGGGAATATACAAACCGAACATGTTTTTTAATATCACTTAAAAACAATTGAAGACTATTATCATTTTATATTAAAATTATTATATAATATATAATTGAAGACTTGAAATGACCTCAGCGGGTACAAATAAGATTATAAAATTTAATGGTTATTGGTTATTTAATTTTATATTTTTACTACATATTTTTATAGAGACGAAAGTTGTTAGAGAATATAATTAAAATAATAAAAAAATTCTATTTTTATTAGTTTAAATTTTTAAGATGAGTGATACATTTACCTAGTATCAAAATTAAGGTCTTTTTTTATAAGCATCAAAATTAAGGTCTTAAATTTAATAATTGACTTCATATTATATTTTAATTTTAATTAAATATTATATTTATTAAACTCTTTATTAAACGAGAGTTCAGCTCACACATTTATAGAAATAATAAAATATTTTTTATTTTTAAAAATTTAAAAATTTAAAATGAATAATATCATTTCAAAGAAAGATAAACTTAATACGCATTAAATGGTATGGAATAAACTTTATTATACCTATTTGGACAAAAATATTAATGATATATTCACAAACTCCTCAGTCCTTGCACATTACAGGGGCGGCTGCCACGTGCGTTTTACGTGCGCAAAACACGCTGCAGCGCACGTTAGAGTAGGATACCGCGGAGGATTTTCATTAAAAGCCGGATAAGACTGTCTTTCTGAATAATAAATTAGAAGAAAGTGAAAAAAAAAAGAAGGAGAAGAAGACGACTGGATAGGTACGGCGAATAGTGCGTGCGTGAAGTCGATCAAAATCCATTATCCATGCACTCCCAGTAAAATGTCTCCACGTGTTCCGAGATTTAATAAATATATTCCGGTTTTCAAGTTCAGAAATTTCACAATAAAGGATATTATTAGATCATAATTAGTGTGCGGTCAAGATTCCACTTGTACGATAAGGTTTATTACACGCGTTATAGACATGATGTTTCCTTGTGTTTTGTACTTTATTTATGTTAAGAGCTTCCTAAGCTTGTCGGTTCAGAGTTGCAGAGGATAGAGACGGTCTTTGAGAGTGAGTCAGAAAGGGAGAGATATAGAAGAGAGAGAGAGAGTGAGTTTTTGGGTGATGGCAGCGAACGGGGAGAGTCTGGGGAGTGGGAGTCCAGAGGCGAAGTTGGGGATGCGGGTGGAGGATCTGTGGGACGTGATGGAGCCGCAGCTTAGTCCCACTGAGAAGCTTAATGCCTGCTTTGAGAGCATCCCAGTCTCTGCGTTCCCTCCAGCTCCTTCAGACACAGGTATGTAAAATATTGGATTGTAATCGTGTGACCTTGAAAATCGCACATCAATTTGACAGTGATGTGTGAATTTCGTATGCAATGTTCATTATATACTGATCTAAGTGCGGAATTTGGGGGAGTGATTTAAGTTTATTTGTAATATATTGTGTGATGGAAATATGCGCTGAAATTGGACCCTTTTTCTGATGCACATATCAATTTCTGATTATTAGAGAAACTTGTGGGGGGAGAAAACGTGAGAATTTCTAGCAGAAATCCTATTTTATGTTGTTTTTGATTGGAATAAGGTGAAAGAATACTAAAACCTCAGGTAACGAAAACCGTTTTGTTTTCAAGGAAAAATTTTCTTGTGTTTGTGAGGTTTTCTGGAAAGCCAAATAGAAAATTTATGGACTGTGCTTATCGTGTGCGACGGTGTGGTGGCCGAGTATACATTGTTTGTGACAGCGAGGCTTGTTTCTGAGCTTTCTGGAATAATTGGCTTGCCACTATGATTTAATCTGTCTCGGTATTATGTCATTCTTATTGTATGGACCACTGGCTTTTTCATATGATACCAATGATGTGCAAACTGTTTTGGTTTCTTCGTTTCCATTTTTTATACTCTTGTTCTATCTTGTGCTGAGTGCATTATGATTTTTACCTTCAGTTATTGAGATAAAATCGGACACCAGTCTAGCTGAAGCTGTTCAAATTCTGGCCCAACATAGAATTCTTAGCGCTCCGGTGTTGGATGTTGATGCCCCTGAGAACGCTAGATGGATGGACAGATACATTGGCATCGTTGAGTTTGCGGGGATTGTTGTTTGGATTCTGCATCAGGTTAGCATGCCAGCCCAGCCCGTAGAATTGGAGTTCTCTTATGCTCTGTTAAATTGTTGAGAAATGTAAGAATAAGAAAGCGATAAAATGTTCTAAATGTTGGTGTCTTAAAAGATGGAACAACTAGAATTACTTTACTGTCAAGAAAAAAGAAATATAATTACTTGACTAAGTTGATTAGTATTTTTCCCTCAGGAGGGACTTAGGCAGCTGTAAAGATGATATTATGCATATTTTATACCCACTGCTGCTTTTGATTTTTGCAGTAAATAAATCTATGGTAAAGTATTAAATAATTTTTTTTACACTTTTAAGGCAAAGATGGCCACTATTCCTTCTTGATATGCCAATGACTTAGTATTTTTTTTCTTTAGATGCTCTCAATTGGTATGTTTAGGATTTTCCTTCAAGATGAATGTATTGTTCTGACTTGGCTATCTTCACATTTCAAAAACTGAAAAGATGACAACTTGTGCTCTTTACAGTGTGAACCACCATCTCCGAGGAGTCCAGCCAGTAGAACAGCTCTTGCAGCAGCAGTTAATGGAGTTACTTCTGAGCTTGGTTTCCTAGGCCCTGAATCTGCTGCAGCAACTTCGGGAAATTTTTTTGAAGATTTGACTTCTTCCGACTTGTACAAGAACACAAAGGTCCTACTGTTGACTTTTATAAGTAGTTTAAGCTTTGTTCCCTTCCATTTTTTGTGGTTTGGAAAGCACTTATTAACTTCTTAGAATTCAGGTTCGAGACATCTCTGGGTCATTCCGATGGGCCCCTTTTCTTGCTTTGCAGACATCCAACTCTTTTCTGACCATGCTCTTGCTGCTTTCAAAGTACAAATTGAAGAGTATTCCTGTGGTTGATTCGGGTGAAGGAAAAATCGACAACATCATCACCCAATCTGCTGTTGTTCACATGCTAGCTGAATGTGCTGGGCTTCAGTGGTTTGAAACATGGGGAAACAAGAAACTATCTGAGCTTGGCCTTCCTGTGATGACACCTGATCGTGTTATCAAGGTGTTTTTTTTAGAAGTTTTACTTTGTGGATGCCATGTTTGTTGTGTGCATCCTCAGTGCATGATGCCAAATTCTTTTTGCTTGTAAACCGCAACCATAGAAGTTCGTAGGTGTAAAGGCTTTCTGTCTGGCAGCATTAGATCTATGTTCATGTTCAGAGGATTGATACATTTAATTCAAGATATTATTGTCACTGTTTATGCTATTAGGTTTTATTAATTGTAAGGAATTTCAATCTTATTGTACTTGGGCGTACAAAATGCCGTAATGTACCAAGGGGTTTTGTTGCTCACCTACATTTGCTAGAAAATATGTTCTATCAACAATATTTAAGCCCTTGTAAATGTTCGTTGGCATGAAACTTGAGGTTCGGTGGTGCACAGTAGAAAGATTAGCCCTGAAGTGCGTTTTACATCTTCATAAATTCTCAAATGCGCTTACTTTTTGTTGTAGGTCTATGAGGATGAACCGGTGCTACAGGCATTTAAGCTGATGAGGAAAAGGAGGATTGGAGGGATACCTGTTGTTGACAGCGGTGGTAGCAGGGCAGTGGGTAATATAAGCTTAAGAGATGTCCAGTTCTTGCTAACTGCACCAGAGATATATCATGATTACAGGTTTGTAGGCAAATTAATTTCCAAAGTCGTGCTTCTTTTGTTACTTGTTATGTCTTGTGGCTGATTCTTGAAGTTCTGAAGGAACTTGTTTGGCTATGGCACTGGGATGGGTAAATTGGATAAAATTCAACCTGCTCTGTTACTTCCCTCAGTGCTGATAACCTGCCAATAAAATTGGTTGTATAGTTTTAAAGGGTCTTATAAACAACAAAACTGGGCAATATTTATGGTAAATGGGAAACCAACCACACCGGCAGACCTCCCCACATAACATGTTTGCCAAATCAGAGAAGTGATCTGAAGGTTGGCATGATCTCTTAATCGGGTGGCACAGTTAGATAGTTTGTTTTGAAGTGGGGTTACTTCCACGTAGATACATGATAAGCGTATAAATTTGACTTCTTGTCATACTGTGCATAACAGATCTTAATGAGGTTTCCAGTTAGATCCAAGTTTTTTCTAGCCTCTGGTCCATTCAAAGTTTTCAATCAAGCCGACTACAGTGGCACTCAACTGACATGTTTTGACAGATCTATCACAGCAAAGAACTTCCTGACAGCGGTTAGAAGCTACTTTGAGAAGCATCACAAGGTCACCCCAATTACAAATGGCATGATTATGTGCAAAAGGGACAATACCATGAAAGAATTGATTAACTTGCTCGACTCCGAGAAGGTCCACCGGATATATGTCGTCGATGATCATGGGAATCTGGCTGGAGTGATCACTCTCAGAGACATCATCTCAAAACTTGTGCACGAACCTCATGGCTACTTTGGCGATTTCTTTGATGGTGTTCTCCCGCTGCCCCAAAACAGCAGGGTTTGAGAGGTATCAAGAATAACATCCTAATTGCTCCCAACTGGTTGTCCTTTCCTGGTTTCTGGAGACTGGTGTAATGGGTTGATTGTAACATGGTCAAGCTCCTGTAACTATTTCTCCTCCAGTTTGACTGAGTTAACCCCCTTTCGGATAGTTCCTTTCCCTGCATCATTTACCTTCGTGCGAGCTTTCTGTATTACAAGCTAATGAATAAATCTTTTTTTTTTTAAATAATCAGCCTTTTGTGCTTTTTAATCTTGATATCCCATGCTCATTTCTACAGCTAGCGGATGTGTTAAAAAAGAAAAATTCATCAGCCTTTGTGCTTTTTAATCTTGATATCCCATGCTCATTTCCACAGCTAGCGGATGTGTTCCATGCTGTAAAACTTCTTTCACAGCGTGTGATTGTTGTCATTCACAGACGGATGCCATGCTCATTTTTACAGCTAGCGGATGTGTTCCATGCTGTAAAACTTGGTAAAACTTCTTCCACAGCGTGGGATTGTTGTCATTCACAGACGGATGGCAGAAATAAATCTATCGTTACGTTACTCCGCTTAGTAAATATAGAAAGGTATTGCTGCTTTATCCACTCTTTGGAAAAGTTCCTTCGCCCAATCGAACAATGCAATTATCTCAGCTTCAAAAGAGAGGAGGGGGTCCAGGGGCCCTGCAATAGTCAAGGCAAATATTCAAAAGCCTGTCAACGTGGCCCTTGCAATAATTGGACATCAGATGCAGCTAATGAGGGCCCCGGAAGTAATGGATGGATCTGAAGGTGCAAGTAAGACACATGTTCAGATAATATCCACCAGCTCAGAAGACAGACAGACAGCCAGTTTTTTTATTGGGTCACTCGCTTTTTTTTTTTTAAGCAAAAAGAGAGTTGCAATCAGCGTAGCGTACCAACCCTCTGAATATGACTGTAAGAACATCATGTTTGAACCATAGTTGGCGAATCCGTCACACAGCACTGGCAAAACTAGTCTACTGTCCATTGGGTCACACTCGTTTAAAAGCATCTATAACGTGGGGGTTTTGTGCTCCAATAGCCTCCTTATACCCATCTCTCTCTTGATGCAAATTGCCGACTTGATATGATGATATCTACCTGACGAGGCCTCATTACGTGCAATCTATGTAACTAAATTGACACGATTATCTCTACCTAATCGAAACATTTTAGGAGAATGGTACCCCAAAAGAAGAAATCTGGCTCCTCTTTAGAAGTTAGAACGCATTTATTTTCCCTGCTAGGCATACTGCGTACAGACCCAGTTAAAAAAAGAAGGGCATACTGCCTACAGGAAAGCCCTCAAAATCTTGAATCACAAAAAAAACAGGGGCGAGGATCTTACAAGTTGGCCATAATTTCCCTCGCGAAATAGCCAAAAACATTGCATAGCTACAGAATCAGACCAACCAACAATTGTTTGCAAGGGCTGGAGTACAAAGCTACATATATTTTGAGCTACATTCTGATGCGACGGTGGAGGCTCCGAACTAGTTTCATAATTTTAACAGTAAAGAAATTCCGATTCAAACAGGATTTCATCACTTCAACAGCACAAAGCAAAATCTTTCACCTCTACTCCATGAATTTTAGATAATTTCAAAGGATTGAATTTCCTCCTTGTTGATTGCCTCTTACTTAAGTAGATGACTATCTCCAAGCTTTACAAAGCAAAGTGCAATTCAGACTACCTTGTTTGAATTGCACAAAACAGAGAGAGAGAGCTCCTGTTTGAAACCAAACCACATCATTATCCGCACTACAAAGTAGGAGCAAGCCTGCATATTTATTACTTCTTTCTTCTATAAGTTAAATTGGAACAGAATAAGAGACAGAAGGGACTGAGGTGCGATCTACTTCTCTTCTCACTCAATGCTCTGCGCTCCCTGTAACTTGTAGAGACTGGCCTCCATCTCTTTCTTGTCTTTCACCCTTCTATAACTTTTTAATGAACATACCTCGTTTTGTTTCATCGGGATACTAATCCTTACTTTTTGAGTTCTTCAATAATACTGCTAGAGGAGAAAAGACTTAATGTATCTCACGGAACAAATATCTGTTAAGCAACTTCAAAAATCGGGCAAGACACCAATCAACAAATTCAACAACTGAATGGTATATGCAGGCCTAAAATGTCCTTTTCCATAAAAACTTCAAGCAGGAGATGGAAATTCCTGCAGACTGAATTCCTGACATCATCAACTATCCCTGAAATGATGTTTCCTAGGGGAGTAAACACAGTAGGACATTGTTTTCAAACGTTCCTCCTAATAAGGTTAGCCGAGCTGTGCACACCCACTTGTAAGTTGTGCAGTAATCCTATGAGCTTCCTTCTTGATCAAGCCCCTTTGGGAAGAGATATCACTCTGCCTTAATCCCTGACCACGTAAGGTACACAATTTTTCCACAAACACCAAAATAACCGAGGCTTTAACTTCCAAATCTCAAGTTCTAGATAGTACTATTAGTGTGGGGCAGCAACTTCTTGGAGTTTTTGTCATTCATGTTTAACAGCACAAACATCCACTTGGCACAATGGACTTCCAAGAACTGAGTTGATAAAAAAAAGATGAACATGGCAAACTAGGACGTACGCAACGAAGCAGCAGCTCATAGGGTGCCAAATTAACTATCGCCACAAGGTTATTTCTCCAAACTCTGATTCATGGCGTAACAAAATACATGAACCATGACAATGTGCACTCGTACAAAAACTAAAAATCTATAATACATGTACATCAATTATTATAGTAACGTTCATGAAAACAAAAGTTTCATAACATTAATACTACAAAGATAAACATCATATCATGAAGCTACATTTAACAGACCAACAATTTTTAAACCAATCCTTGATCATACCTGTTACAAGAGTCCTTTATCCTATGTACTTTTTCTCCTCATGTGGTGCAGGACTCGGGGGAATCCTTCAAAAAAATCCAACAAAGAACTCTCTAAATCCTCCGGTGTGTACTTTATGTATTTCCCAGAGTGCCTTCCACTCTCTACTTGATTGCCAAACCTCCCCAAAAATGCGCGGTATGCCGGAAGCACCTTTTCAGATACAGATATCCTAAGCTCTTCACGAAGCTGAGGATCGTGGACCTTCCAAGCAGTTTGAACCCTATAGATATCCTCAAAGCACGCATTGAAATTCTTAAATCTTTCCTTCAAAGCCACCCTTGAAGCATTACTTGAGCTCCCACCAAACCCTTCATCCTTCAAAAAAGACAATGCCTTGCTCCAGGCAGCCCTAAGATAACTCGTCCCAAATTGCCGTACCTGCCCACGACGCCTCTTAACCCAATTATCACCTAAAAGCTCCCGAAGATCTGAATCTTTCACTTTCTGTACTACGTACAGAAGATTGTTCATGAGAAATATATATTGCAGCGCACTGTCCTCGTAGAGTCTCGATTTCTCCTCGAGATTGGCCTGTAGGGAGGATATCAACGACACCAACCTGCGGGCTAACGGAGACAGTTTGAAGTCGTCACTCTCATTCTCATTTTGCGAAGCATAACACCCATCATCTTGCGCAGTTTCTAACAGCGAGTTCAGAGTATCGCTATAAACCACAATCAATTTCACGTAATTCATCACATAGCGCGTCAGGGGGTGAAGATCACCATTTTGCATCGGTTTCTTTGACGCCTCACTTCGAACCGCATTCTCAAACTCCACAAATGTCGCAGTGGCTGCCTCGCCCAACCCCTCGAGCACTCCTTTCGCCTCACTAATCACGAAATCATCGGTGACCACCGCCTCCAACTCTGGCAACGCCTTTGCCATCGCTTCATACATATCCAATATCCTGAACAACTTCTCAGGAGACCTTCTCCCAATAGCAACCGCCTCCCCGAAGTTCAAAAGCTGCATCACGCAACCTTTTACGGTCTCGTTGTAGCAAATTTCTTTGGCATCGTCCGCGCCATGGAAAATCTGATCGCAAAGATTTTTTTCGCCACTGAGAATAACATCAACGACAATCTTAACGGCCTGAATCCATCTCTTCATCTTCTCATCCAAGGAGCTCCACTCAATCCTCTGGACCTCTTCAATGCTCAACTTCTCGATCCCAAAGATTGCCAGACAGTCATCCAAGGCGTCGCGTCGGGCGCTACTATAGACCTGAACGCACTCCTTCTCATAGCCGGAGCGAAGCATCCGGTTTGCGATCTCTTTCAGTTCGTCAACGGCTTTAGGATCGATCAAATCAACGGACACGTTGTCGCCCAAGCTGGCTCCGCGCTCGTGGAACTGATGGCTGGAGCTACGGTCGTCCTCGCTGAAGCTGTCAAAATCTGGGTCGATTACGCCGTCGTTGACCGGGAATGACAGCGCGGTCCGGCGGATCGAGCCGTAGAGGCGGTCAGCGTCGAGCGGAACCGTGTTGCGGATCATCACCTGGCGGAACTCATCCTCGAGCCGGGACATCGCCAGCTGGATCGCGGTCTCTGCCCGGTCCACGATATCTCTATCAGACTTCAAGCACAACTCCTCCATCTGGTTGAGAATTTCGTCGACGGCGGACAAGTACTCGTCGGCCTCATCGCGGGAGTCCTCCCAGTTAAGCGAGAGCCTGCAAGCTTCGAGGGAGTTGAAGTCCCACCGGAGGATGACCTTCTCAGCGGCGTCGAAGCGGTCCTCCGCGGTCTTCGAATCCTCGCCGTCGATCAGATTGGTGATGTTGGAGAGCCGGTTATCGAAACTGGAGAAGATCAACAGCATGTCCTCTCGAACCTCTTTCGGGGTGTTGAGGCTCTTCACGATCTGCTGCGCCGTGGCGAGGACTCGGTCCTCGCCGGCGCCCGCATTAATACTAGTCGTGGTCGTCGTCATTTCCGGCTTCGGGTTCTTAGGGTCGGCTTCGGATTTCTTAGGGTTTGAGCCTCCGACGGAGAGAAGCGAGTGAGGACGGGTTGGGGTCGATAATTCAGGGGTAAGAAATTTGGGAAGAGGGCCGGGGAGGGGACAGGAAAGCCATTTTTCCTTTTGTTTTCGGGTTTTAGACAGGGTGGGTGAGTAGATAGAGAATGTTCGGGTTTTTGGGCAGCAATGGAAATGAACAGGAAAGTCTTCGGGCGGCTTCTTGGGAAGTTAATTGTGTTTTCAACTAAAGAAATCAGGACCGTGAGGAGTGAGAAAGCTGGGAAGGAATAACATGCGGGAGTATTTTCGTTGTTTTTTTTTTCTTCTAAATGACCGAGTGGAGGCTTTTCATGATTATAGAAACTTTCCCTCGTTGCAAAATATGTTACAAAATGTTCGACACCACAGTTCTACCAGCATACAAGTGATAATAGAGGTAGAAGGATTCGATCTAAAGATCTCTCCCCACACTCTCTCTTGAATGTCTTATTTCAGACCTCATACCACTTGAGCTACCATACTGGTAGGGTGCAGGAGTATTTTTCTTACATAATATGCGGTTGGATAAGTGCGTTGGATATTTTCTAATTTTGAGATATTTTTATAAGCATAAAATTTTCATTTTTTATTAATAAATTAAAAACTTTCATCAAGAGACTTCAAAAAAGTTATTTTATTTTTATTTTTTAAGTAATAATATAATATAAATCTGCTTTAATTTCTTGAAGATTGAAGATGATACTTATAATAGGAAGATTTATTATAGTGAAACTTCGCCATTATTAAAATCTATAGTTTTTTTTTTGTCATTTTGAATGGATTCATTTTATTCTAAATCCTACTAAATAGAAAATAGTTAAACAAAAAGTAGTTTTTATTGTGTTTCAGTTTAAATAGAGATGACAAAAAAAAAGTATCCAAGCATAAAAAATGAATCATGGGAAGCATCGAAGCTTTTTCTTGTATGGATGGACATGTTTTTATCATTACCAGGAATAAGGGGACGTTGGTTTTGGTTTGTATTCTAGGATATACATGAATTTTAGAATTTACAAACCGAACATATTCAAATATCAATACACAAAAATAATTTTTACACGCATATCAATAAATTTTAACATGAATTAAAAATTTTAAAACACTTTAAACTAAAAATCTCACCAACATGCCTCGATAAAGAAAAAACAAGATATTTAAGATAAAAATAAACAAAAAGAAAGCAACTAGTTGGTCTATATGATATTTGACAGCCGCGGATGATCTTCAAAAGCATTTTTCAAAGTGCTGGAAAATCGACCAAATCAATTTTAAGTGGTATTCCTTATCGATGCCGGTCAATCAGTCTGCTTAACGTCTCGTATCGTATACTCAACTATCTCTAACTCTGTAAATTTTCCTTTTAAAAATAGCAGAAAAATCGGGTTTTGTTTTCTTCCTATTTCCTAAATAAACTTGTCTTTCTGGGGACAGTTGTGGGTTGTCACTTGTCTCATGGGCAGATATGTGGGTTTCAGCGCCTCACGTTTTGGAAAAGGAACAGAGCATAAGCTGCCAACCATTTTGGTTTTATGCTCAAGAAACAAAATGTTTGTACAAGTTATCAAAATTTTTTCAAAATTTTTTCACTCATAGTGTATTTTCACACACCTCAATAATTTTTTCATCAATTTTAATACATTTTCACTAATTCCAATAACTTTTTACAAATTTCAATAACTTTTAACTAACTTTTCACCAATCCCAAGAAAATCTACACTACTTCCAAAAAAACACAAAAACAAAAACTGTTTTAATAACTAAACCAAATATAGCCAAAACAAATTTGGTTTCTTTTTCTGGCTGAAGAAATGAAATGCTCCTAACAACAGAGGATAGAAATAGCATCACAGGCATCACCCCCTACTTATACAATCGAGGGCGGGAAATATGAGAAATTTAACGGCTATATTTATTTTAGTTTTTTTTAATTGTGTTTATTTTTTTAAAGTTAGCCTAGATTTTCTTGAAATTGGTAAAAAAATTGTTAAAAGTTGTTGGAATTTGTAAAAAATTATTGAAATCTGTAAAAAGATATTGGAATTGATGAAAAAATAATTGTATAATTTTTTTTTAAAAAAATTTGAGATTAAATTAAAATCATTACAAATTGAATTCTGTATACTAAAGACATTCCCTCTACTGGAAGTGGTTGCCAGAAGCTTCGGGATCCTATTTGGGCAAGGCCTTGTTCTCCATGGGAATTACAGCACACACTGCTGGTCATGGCATTTTCTGAAGCATAAAGCGTGCCTTAGAAAGTTCGGAGAAGTCAATGTTCGCCTAACTCTTGAATACTACATTCAAAAGAACTTGAAAAGAGTCAAGCTGGCACCACCAGCCACCAAAACTCTCATTTGTAAATATGAGGTCTGTGAAAGAGACAGGAAACTTCCTCAGGATGTTGACATAAATTTCAATGGAAATTTGTCACAAAGAATTGAAGAACCCCAGTGGTATTTTGTACAATTGCATTGTTTTAAAGTGCCTAATGTAAACCTGCTTTACCGTACACATATACATTGTTCATCTTTCAACTTGGAGATACACCACAGTGGTGCTGGAGACTTGCAGATTTGATGTGGATCCACCTTTCTTGAGTAGCTCAAAGGACGTGCTCGATCAAGATCCATTTCCTTAATCTGCATCACCACAACAACTGGTCTAAGCAAGCAAGCATAGTTACTAGCACAAAGCTGTTTCGTCCCATGAATTATTGGCGAAATACGTAAGGTTTCTTCCGGAACAAACAGTTAACTTTTCCTCACTTCTCAATAATGACCACCAGCACTATTAAATTGCATTGCCATCACTACCGCACCTGATTTATTCGTGGTTTTCTTTCCAATTTTCTTTTCTCTAGAAGTACAAGCAAAAAGCATAACCATATAGTCTATGCATATTATCAATAGTTAAATTCCTCTTCTCTTCTTGGTCTTCTTCTTTTTGCCATTTAGGTTCTGATAAATTACAGCATTTGCCAGTGAACCTCTGCTTTCCAATATATTGTTGATATATTACTTTTTTTTCCTCACATGGGAAAATTTTCTTGTAGAAAGAAAAGGCAGAAAGAAACAAAGTTTACTTCTTTCAACTGATCAAACAACCTTTATTTCCAAACTGCATATATATTGAGATCTAAAATAAGACGAAAATAGTGAGGCCAAACCATATAGCAGCATCCAACGCATATTGTACATTACACCATATTGGTTTCTTGGGATGAATGCCTGTTTGAGGTGTAATCCTGAAAAGAAGATGATAGGACATATTTAGACAACCATCTTTATACTTTGTAAACATGTCGGGATGGAGAAGCAAAATTCAAGGACGACACCTACTGTGTTAATCAACTGGTCCCTTATACAGTGCATGGCGCTCAGCATTGTCTCTAGAGTATCTTTAGCTAATTGGAACTTCACATCCAATTCTCCTGGGTGAGACTGTGCATCATTTTGAAGCTGTACATAGAGAAGTTACACTCAATAAGCATGTGCTATACTTCTAGGGCGTCTCTATCTAGGTCTATTTCTCTTCCTCTGTTATGGAATTAGCCAGTCCAAACCACAAGGGCATTCATCCTATGTGGTTTTCACCAGTAAAAATTCAGAAGTAAGAGATACTCATTATATACCTTCAAGTTGATAACCGCCATAGGGTCTGACGATTCTGTGTCCTGCTGATTTTCCATATTCCATGTCATTGCCTTCACCCTCGGCAAAGTAACCTAAATATGGTTCATTCTTAAGTAAAGTTGAGAAATTTATGTGCGGATACACGATGATTGAGAGAAATTTCAACATTTTTCCTTTTATCAATTAGGCTAATATAAGGATAAGTAGTAATTCATCATAGGATTTTCAGAGCAGCCAGTCCCAAAGCTTCACCTTGGCTCACAAAAACTAAAAATTTAACGCGGTAGACACAGAGTATGGCCCCCACATGAGCGAAAGTACATGAATAGTAGTTAATTGATAGAATTCAACAAGATATTTCCTGGATGAACGAGGCTGTGTATACCATAATAGAAGTTCTGACCTGTTCCTTGAGTAAATCTTCCTGCCATTCTCGTTGAAACTTTTGCAGCAGAAGCGTCAACAGTCTTTGAAGTTCAGGTAATACTTCACGGGGAAACAGTTTTTGAATGTCGTCCTTGCTGACATTCTCGTAAACACACCTACGGATCAACATGCGAAGGCATACCAAGAGCTGCAATATGGAAAAGTCAGAAAATATATAATACAACTCAAATCCTTTAAATAACCCCCCAAATTTTACAAGAAAAGTTCCATCAATTTGTAATATGCGTTAGTGTTAGGAGTAAATAGAGTGAGATTACAGGGTCGCGGTCGGAGTCGTGCTGAAGCTGGAGCATTTCGCGGATGACGAGGCGGTCGCCGGAGTCGAGGCCGGTCTTTCGGGTCCTCCAAAGGGCTTGGAGCATATATTCCAGTTTCCACCAACTCCTTCGAATTCGTCCTCACCAACAGCGGCAAATGACCCCACAGACTGCCCTCCATTCTCCAAAACACCGGAACTGACTTCTTTCTTCTAATTTCTAAAACCTAGGCCGATTTTCCAGAACTGAAACGCTGCTACTTGCTAGCTTCTGTGGTCCGTTTTCAATTTAGCGGCTTCGCCCTGATACGACGTCGTCTTATTCCACACATTTGGCAGAGAATACACGTGTCAACGGTTAGATACTGAGCTTAAGTCGGGCAATTTTCGTTGCCTGAACAAATTGCAAACTCGTCTTTGCAAGGTGTTTTGGTTAAAGAAAATTCATGAGGGTGTTACCAAAAAAGTTACTACGTCGATAAGTTATATTGTCTTTACAGTCCGTTAATATATAGCTGCCTCACAAGTCACACTGTCACAACGGGGATGGGGAAAATTTTGGAAATGCCATACGACGACGGTTCGCCTTCGTTAAGTTCATAAATTGGAAGCGAGGCAAGGCGGCTAATTTCTTGAGAGAAAGTGGCGGAGCAAGAAAATGGCTCCCCATGATCTTCGGCGGCCATTCAAACGACCTGCAATCTCCGACCAGCAGAGGCGCAGAGAAATCTCCCTGCAGCGCCAAGCACAGAATCGGCGCGATGCCCAGCAACATGCCCGCTGCTTAGCCTCCACCCTCCTATACCTCCAGTCCCCACAAGCCGAACCCGAACTGGAACTCGAATCCGTACCCGAATTCCAAGCCGAATTCGGCACGGAACTTGAAGCCGAATTCGAAGCTTCGCCCAGTGAGTTCGATATTCGACAGGCCTCGAAGCTCAAAGGCTCGCAAGCTCGGAAATGGTTCGCTGGACAGCTTATGCTTCCCGAGTGGATGATCGACGTCCCTGATCAACTCGCTCAAGACTGGTTCCCACTCTTTCTGTCTCTTATTCTTTCCTATCAATTCAAATATTTTCCCTTAATACCACGAGTAAACTTAGTACTGGTTTTGGGGGTAGGTATGTATTTGCAAGGCCGGCTGGGAAGCGATGCTTTGTCGTTTCGACTAACGGTACAACAGTTAGCAGGTTACGGAATGGTTCTATTCTAAACCGTTTCCCATCTGCTCTCCCCAACGGAGCTAGGACCAGAGATGCTTCAGGCTCCGCTCAATCATATTCCATTCTCGACTGCATCTTTCACGAGGTAGCTATGAGAAATATGCGGTTTTTTAGACCTCGATATTGCATGTTGGAGAGTACCAGGCCCTTTAGACAATGTATATCTGTTTTGTGAATTTTTTGTGGTAAAATTGGGATTGTGACTTGCAGTGGGATCAGACATACTACGTGAACGACATGGTTTGCTGGCGCGGTTACTCACTCTATGACTGCACGTCAGAATTCAGGTTCTTTTGGTTGAATTCTAAGCTTGCCGAGACTGGTGCTTGCGACCAACCTTCATACTATCATCGCTACAGGTTTTGTCTGGTTCCAGTGTACAACTGTGACCAGGCTGGTCTGTCTGCAGCTTATACGGGAGCAGTCCCTTATGTCAAGGATGGCTTGATATTTTATAACAAGTAAAACCCTTTACCTTGATAGGGTGTCCGATGCTAAATGCTTTGAATTTTTAATGTTGCATTGGCTGAGAAATCCGTATGTATAATTCATTGGTCCATGGTGATGTATGATACTCTTTTGCAATGTTGCTTATATCTTTGGAAGATTTCCAATTTTTATTATCTGGCCATAATCCATGAGATGAGAAGTGAGGTAGTTTTTTGCATTTTGTGCTTGAGATCAGTCCATACCCCATGAGTGGATTACAATTGCAAACTTTAGTCTGGGCTTCCTAAATCGCTGCGTGACATGCTTGAAAAGCTTTAGGAATACCTAGGGCATTGGTGGGGAATATATATAGTCTCTTGTTGTGTCAGACTCCTTGTTTTGAAAAGTATTTGCTATCCTAGGTTGATGTTACATATTTGGGTTTGTTTTGGGCCTGGATTGGGAGATAAGCTGTTCTTCTCTGGGTGTTATAGTGGATAGCATCCAAATTGTTGAACCTTGTCCACAATTGTATTATCTGTTCTGGTGTCCACATTTTTCGTACTCTATTGCTTTGGAGGAGTAGGATGGCTGGTGACTGTAAGATAGAAATTCTGGCTTTAATTTGCATGATTTGTGTGTGACAGACCATGTGTAAGGAAGCACATTTATAGCATCAATGCATATCCTGTCACTTACAGCGTGGGTCACATTCTTTTTGCTCATTTCAATTGTGAAAAGCGTCTATAAATTAAGAGGTGTCAGATCATGGAACCTATTGGCATTATACATTTTGTTTGATCTGTTATGACTCAATGATTCCTTTGAGCTTAATGCTGCTTCATAGTTTGAGGTCAAGGGATTATATCCCACCATGTGTGGTTACATTATTACCAAGCAAAAAAGTTTCCTTTTTCATTTATGTCCTTCCTAATGTCATCTTCATTCTTATTTGTTAGGCATGCACATTATCAGACTGGAAATACACCACTAGCACTGGTGTGGAAGGATGAGAACTGTAGTCAATATGTCATTGACACAGATAGTAAAGGACAGATTCCAAGCCAACAACAGGTAACTTTTCACTGAGTTGTATCCTAGTGAATTGCAATTTATAGTGGAACTTTTGAGGTTGGACATAGATTTCTGTATCGTTTACAACACTGGTATCAGGATGCCAGACATGGAATATTTAAAGTGTGCATTTATTTTCTTATGGTACACCTCTTTCTGTGTAGTTTACGCTCAAAAGTTGCGCCTTGAGAGTGTTCTACATAACTTAATTCTGCATTTCCTTTATCATTTGCTATCATTTTTTCATTTGTTATTAAACCCCTGACATTTTTTTTCTAGCGCATGGTTCGTATTATATATCTGGCATAATTTTTCAACCTTAGAAAATTAGATTTTTCTAACCCTGTCGCTAAGGTTATTTGGAGAATGATTCCCTCGTGTGTTTGGTGGTGCCTTTGGAGGGAGCGAAACAATAGATGTTTTGAAGATGTCTCGTTGTCCCTCGTGTCTTTGCAAGGGTTTATGTTGTTTTCCTTGTTTTGTTGGGCTAATGCAGTTTTAGGAGGCTTCTTTGTCGACTTTGACGATTACCTTAGTTTTCTCGCTTGTTTGTCTTAAGCGCTTTCGGTATAGTCCCTTGTACTGTTCTCGCTTATTTTAATAAAATTTCCTTACTTATAAAAAAAAAAAGATTTCAAGGTCGACAAATTCATTAAGTTGTCTTCCTAAAGCCTTTTGACATGTTAAATGTCATTTCAAGTTTTATGACACCTGTAAATAGTACTATAGACATACATTGTGATTATGTAATTTTTAGTTATTTACTTATTTTGATCAAGGTGGTACTGGAGCTACAAGATAATGGGAACTTGACTACATCGGACGATCCTCCTGTGGTATTTGGCTTCTTGGATGAGGGCTTTGTGCAAAAGGTTTGTTTAGCTTTAGACTCCAAAATAATTAGCCTACTTGGTGAATTGGTTGGTGAGTTTGGTGTCATCTAATTCAAATGACTGTCTATACCTACTAAAGTGGTTCTGATGCATCCTAGAAATAGACTGCATAACTTTATACAGGCATACCCAGGAAATTGCTCTATTTTGCTGAGTGCCAATATACCTAGCCTCCGTATCATTTTCATCATTATTTTAGTTTAACAAGTCAGCTCCTAGGACCTGTATTCTAAGTTTGTCCAATTTTCAGTCAGGGTTGCATCCTGGAAATCTTCTGCGGTTTGCTATTAGTGAAGGAGGATTGATTTTTGTGGATGGAAAGCTTTCGAGAGCTGATTTAAAATATATTGGCAAGTCCAATCGAGCACGTGCTTTTGCAGATAGTTACTCCAAGGTTAGTAGATACTTGACATTTATCTCCCTGAAGCTGATTTGGTCCTGATGCGTTAGAGATATTTTTGCCCAAATTTCCTGCACTGGCAAAGGAGAAGCCATAATGTGGTAATAAGAGTAGTTTTAAGACTCTTTATGACTGCCCCTTTTGTGAGGTAGCTTAAAAAAGCTTACTCTTCACATCTTTTTGGTGTCTAAACTTGCAGGTTGTGTTCCAGCATATGGCTCGGCATTCTCCTCTACGATTTGATGATCTCCTAGCATCTATTGGCTCATCAATTGATCAAGAAGAGAAACCTTCGGAAGTGGAGATGGTTGGTTGATGCTGACAGAAAGTGATCATGAAAGGAGGTTCATTCCTTGGGCTTCCACTCCCCCAAAGGCATCTGTCATTTGTAATTCCAAACAGCAGCTATCTCCTATCCATGACACATCTGTTGATGGCAGTCATAGCCAGAGAATTTTTTGTTTGGATCTAGCGGGCAGTTCATATTAATGTATTTTCAGTATTTGCTTGTGAGCCACATATGTATTGCAGGAATTGTTCATGCATGGCAATCCGAGAGTATTTGCCCCAATTAATGATAGCTGTGTCTTGAGGTTGTACTTGTACAAAGACCTGCAGAACGGCTTAAAAGGGAGGGGATGAGAGGGGTCTTTCTCCCATTGTGTAAGCCATAGGCAAAATTGATGTTTCGCGAACCAAAAACGAGTTGCCCTCGATCAATTGTCGCATCTACTCAAAGATTAAAGCCATGCTAGCTCTAATAACACGAATATAATAGCCTTCACTGCTTTACCAAAGTTAACAACACCATTGCATCAACGGAAGATTTCATGCTTAGTCCAAGTTATAGTCTGCCCGAAGGAATTTTAGGACACTTGAAGACGCTGAAGTGGTTGATGCACAACTGTCGTGCACACAAGCTCACTGGAACCCGAACCCACCACGCATAAGGAGCAGCCGAAGAAAGGTTGAGAAGCACGAAAAATTCAGAATCAAAAGCAAAAAAGAAGGGGCAATATCATATTAGGCTTCCTAATTATGGAAAAAAATCAATCGCCCTTTTTTAAGTTTCAAAACGGTGATTTTCATCGCTTGTGTTTTGAACAGTTTCGATCAATCTTCTCCTTCAGTTTGATTTGACGTTTAAGTCATATGAAAAAAACATGTAAAATGATCGAAATGTCAATAAAAAAAAATCAAGAAAATAAAAATAAAAATTCAAGAAGTAAATTAAAAAAATAAATAGCATTACTTTTATTTTAGGGAAATTTTCTTTTTAGTCATTGTGTTTTACTCCCTTTTCGTTTTTAGTCATAAAACTTAATGAATCAAATTTTTAGTCCTTGAATTTTTTACGCGTTTAAATTTTGATCCTTCCGTCACCCTAACTAATGAAATTATTTGCCACGTCATCTTCAATTTGACATGTCACCCTTCATTGCCACGTCAACGTCCTATGAAGCCCTAAACGACACACAAATTTCACACACTCTTGTGACCGTGTAAACTAACCAAAAATTTCAGCTAACCCTCCCATTCCATGCGCCTGAGTAGTGACTTCTCTCCTCAAACCCTACTGAGAGCCTCGGCAAGAACTCTCCACTTCATTTAACAACAAACGAACTACGCCTTCCCTTTTTGCATTGTCTTCAAACCGAAAATTTCTTTGCCAAATTAGTTGTTGCGATTTGTCTCCTTTGCTATTTCGGTAGACGAGGTACATACCTATACTCCGACTCATCTTTCTTCATATATATTCAATAATCTATAAAATAAAAAGATAAATCGGGTTGGTTGAATTATTTGATGCTTATGTAGGGAGTGAAAATAGCTGATTTGGGATGCGACATTTCGAAGACGTCAGAGCTGTGGAACACATCATCACATCATCAACCCATAATAAACACATGTACATGCAGCAACGGTGAGCAACCCATCATCACACGCATCCTTTGAGTTGGGAATTTTGTTGTTTTAAAAGGTCAAATAATGTCAGTTTGTTTATTAATATTAAGAATATTATAGTATTTATTCGAAAAAAATTATGAAATTTAATAACTATTAATTTGAAAATCGATATACGATTCATTTAAAAAATCAACAAGGATTAAGGCTGCGTTTGCCAACCTAATAATTTCCAACATTTTATCTCTCTCTTAATAAAATACTCCAATATAATCTCTCTCTCTCCCATAAAAAAATATAAAAAATTACAAAAACTATAAAAAATTACCTCTCTCTTCACCTTTTCACTAAACCCAATACCAACACATATTCCCATACCCAACATTTTACAACACAAACACAACCTAAATTGTTACTTAACCCAAATATTAACCCTCACCGCCTCATCCTCATGATCCAGGTAAATTGTTTAAAATATATACAAATAAAAATTTTACAAAACTAATTAATTGCTATAAATTAAAAAAGTTAATTATATTAAATATAAAAATTATTACGAAATATTCTAAAAATAAATAAAAATGTGGGTAAATTGTAGGTAAAATGAAAAATCAAAATTAATTTTTTAAAAAATCAATAAAATGACATAAAAAATGAGCAAAACATAAATTTCATCAAAATATTTTAAAAATGAAAAAATAATAAAAATGTTTTAAGAAAACATACTTTTGGAAATTCAATAACCTAAAAAAAGAAAAAACTAATTTGAGAAAATCAGAACAAATTTATAAAAATAATAAAAAAATTTACAGATATTTTTAAAAAAAAAATACAAAAACTTAAAATCCAAAATTGGGCAACAAACCGGATGCTTCTAAAATAATAAAAACAATCCACCAAATAAATAAAAATAAAAATAACTAAACAAAAATGTTAAAATAGAATTTTAAAAATGTCCCTAATTGTTATCTATTTATAAAAATTATTAGTAATTTTGATAATTATTATATTTTCTTAATATTTTTAATTTAAGTCGTAATTTATAGCAATTAATTAGTTTTGCCAACTTATTTATATATTTTATACAATTTCCCCGATTTTTATTTTTTTAAAATTTATTTTACCAATATTTATTTATTTTTTGATATTTTCAAATAATTTTTATGTTTGTTTAAATGGTTTTTTGTTTTTTCGCATTTGTATAAATTTTTCTCTAATTTTTTAAATTAATTTTATTATTTTAAATATAATGATTACTATAAGAAAAATATATTGTTAAATAAAATATTAAATAAATGAATCTAAATTTAAATAATCAAAACATGCCTTTGTTCTAAAACATATTTTAATCTTTCAAAATTTAAAAATTTGAAACCTAAAACTAAAGTAAACCTCTTTCCAAACAAGCTACAGATAACAATACAGCATTATTTCTGTATAGCAGACGTAACTCCGCGTGAAAGTCAGCTTTAGATTTAAGAATAAAATCAGAGAAAGCTTTATATCGATGAATCCACAGGGAACTTCCTCTGTTTTGCGCTTCTTGTCACGTCCGTTTTGAGTTCCTTTTGAAAACGAGTATATATAACATAGGCGGCGTTTTTATTGGATGTTTTGGAAACAAAATCATTTACTTTAAAAAACAATATACTCAAATCTTTTAGAAATTGATAACGAAATTGACTCTCTTCTAGCTTTGAAAACTTTCATTCACTCAAATAGCTATCTTGTACATGATAAACTCTAAGCAACTCCCAGAGGGAGAAGAAAACCCATGTAGTTCTTTGTAATTCTCACAGACATAGTCCTGATAAAAAGGAAGACAGAGACCACTTAGGCACTTAACTTTGTAGCTTACAAGAATAACACACAACCTCGGGAGAAAATTTATGAAACTGAAGTTTTTATTTCAACAAATTCTGCCAATAAACCTCAGCCGCGAGTTTCCTAGGAATTTAAGGTCCAGTTCAGGTTGCCAAAGTGGTTGGTTCACAGCCATCATGCACACAAGCAAGGACATCTTTGTAGTCCCTTGTTATGGTGAAGGAGTCATAGACATTCCCATCGCGGCTTTTCTTGTACTCGAAGAGGAGGGACGAGTGATTGAATGCTGTTAGTTTGACAAATCCGAAGTCATAATCTCTGTAAAGACTCCACGTTGGTGTCGCTTGGCTGAAGTTTGATAGGTGGCTTCCTGCGCCCCCAACAACAACGTGAATTGTTCCATTCAAAGGGCCTGAATAATGAGATTTTTCCGTGTTGACGCATTGATTCTACACCACCAGCAAATTAAACATAACATATCAATGTTATGGCGTCGAAGCGATCTGAACCCCAGAATAAAGTTATGGCAATTCAAGTGAGGAAGACTTTAAGGCTAGACTAAGACTTGGCTAACCAAATGATAGTGAGCTATATGAGTCGTATGATTTTCAGTAGCTCCTGGAAATTAGTGACCTGTGTATGATGTATGCATGATGCACAGTTTTAGATGCATGGATTCACAGACCATGAAGCCTTTTGCCAAACTTCATTGAGCCTTTACAATCTTGCCGCTATCTATATACCTGGTATATGGGACATGTCCTTTCATAGTTATGGACATGGCCATAAAAGGCAAGGTCCACCTTGTACTTCTGCCAAAGCTTTTGCAAGCTTTCCCTTCCCATGGGCTCTGCAGAGGAGCCCTCCAAGCCAAAGAAGTAGTCAGAGGAATAGCCAAGGACACGATGAGCAGCAAAGATCAACCAAGGTTGTTTCTGTCTATCTGCTGAAGCAAAGCAATGCTCGATGAATCTGTACTGTTCTGATCCCTCCCTCCAGTCATGCTCACTGTCGGCTATACAGAAGTGAAACATGCCAAAGTCGGTGGAGTACCTGCATATTCAGAACTTTTAGTTTAGAAATTGGACAAAATGGTTAGAGTAAAAGGAACTATGCTACAGAGAAACAAAAGGCAGAAATGAAAATAATGGACCACACTGCCTTGTAGACAATGTCTAATTGGAATCCTTACATGAGAGGTTTGTTTATTTGTCTGTGTACCTTTTAGTCACATTCGTACAAGTAATAGGTAATATGTTCTTAAGAATGGTTAGAAGGAAAGCTTGCAATTTACCAAAACTTGGCTCTGTTTTCAGAGGGCACATAGAACATGGTTTCCGCCAGCACACCACATTCCCCACCTGAATCCTTAGTATCATAGAAGGACCCAGTGTTTGGCCAATCACGCTCATGATTACCACTGCAAGTGAAGTAAGAAAGATTCTCTGACCAGTGTCATAATGTAACATATAAAACTAAATATCCTTGCAGTCTCCAGATTGAAGGGATACTAGCACTAACCTTCCAATCATATAGGGGACAGCTGAAGCGATGGGCTCCACTTGCGAAGTGAATTGATCCCATTGAGAGATATAACCATTTGCATAAGTAATGTCGCCAATATGCAGAACTATGTCAATGTTGTCCAGGTCCTTGATGAGTTGGTCAGTGGTGTTCAGTGAACCGGGCTGATAATTGCTGTATTCATTAGAGCCATCACGCTCTGCCTGAAGGACACACAAAGAAAAGGTGACTGTTGTATGTGTGCATCAAGCATAAGAAACTCAATTGGCTCAAGTTCTATTTTTAATGAACACTCAGAAACAAACATAAACATTGTAGGGAAGGCTTGAATTTGAGCCTTGTTGCCTAGCAATGGTCTCAAGCAACCTAAGTCGGTTTAAGTATAGCCATATGCTTAGCATTCATGATGTGTTACACTATCTACAGGTGTGGTATTCAAGGTAGAATTGACCAAGATGAACAGGAACAATCCAAACTTATTCATGCATCCCTTTTGCATGAGGATAAGGGTAACATTACTAAAAGGACGGATGCATATGGGATATGCAGAGCAATAGCATGACCATTTAATTCAGTTTTGAAACATCCTCAAGCACAGCTGACAGTAACGCTCTTCTAATCTGTTTTACAGCATCCTTGAGACTTGCTCTGTGTCACGAAAAGAGAACGAAAAGAAAAAAACCTAGAGAATCTGAAAACAGTACAGAATGACGAGATCAGCTTAAAATAGATAAGAATCAAAGGCCTTTGACATCATTCTGTTTGCTAAAATCTACCACTATCATGTCGAATGTCATCACTTCATCTTTATGTTATGTGAGAAGCAAAGACGTTATTGACGTGTTATTAGAGATGTCCTGATGCTGCACCTGTGTGCTTAATATAAGTAAAAGATTCATTTTCTTTTTTCTTTTCCTTATTAAACCTCTTACAGTCAATAGGATACTACCTTCCCCATGTCACCAAAAATTATGACACGCTGTAATGAGTTCTGTCCAGGATAGGGGGACGACTTAAATGTATATAACTTGCTCCAGATACGTGATCCATTAGATAAGATATGTCCCATCCTGTAAGTGTACCTGAAATAGATCATAACAACCTTCAGGACAGAGTCAGTCTGTCATGATACCTCAAAGTCAAGGAAAGGGAATCTTGAAATGCCTACACAGAGTTCGGCCACAGCTCCTTTAAGAAACTTGTATGAATGAAACCCGGATCACGCCAGCCAACAGTTCGTGCAGGTGATCCTGCAGATTAACATGGGAACCGCCTTATGCAAATGATACTGCATTAATTTCCCTTTCACGATGCAACAGATTCTATATAGTTAAAAATATGAACTTTACCATGATGAAACCATGAGTAAATGAAATGGATCTTAGGGCACAAAAGTTTCCACCATGATGCACCAATGAGTAGAAGAAAGGGATCTTACCGCACATGCTCCTTCGATCAAAGGTCAACGTTCCAGCTGGGGTTTGAATTGCAGTTGCTCCCTTCAGACCCCACTCAACGAATGGAACAGCTTCGCTTATGTCATAGCCACTTGTCCAGGTAACTGTCATCTGCATCAAAAAATTCAGCATGTTTAAGTCGAATGTCACAGCAAGGCTAAAAAAAAAAGAATCCCTTAGTGATTCTAGGATTTCTAAAAGATTTACTAGCATCAAGTATGAAGCATGTGAAGATATACATTAACCAAACGAGAACTATTTCAAGAAGGACAAGTGAGAACTGTGATAGGGAATTATTGTCCTGAAAAAACAAGCCTCTCAGCATCAAACCTGTTGCTTCGGAATTCATGATCAATGTCCATTCCGACTTACTCAGAATATGGAATAAGAACTTTAGATCTGATTTTGACATGGATATTACTTAGGAACCCGTAATCCACGTCTCCGAGAAGATTGGACATGGAACCATACTTACCTCATTCCAAGACTTCCCCTGAGCAAGGCGTGGATAGAGTGGTGCTTTAGGATTGGCATACAAAATGTAGTTTGAAATTGCTACCAGTTTTGGCTGCAATACTCGGTGAAATAATCAATAATCAGTCTGGCTGTCTGAATCATCTACATTATAATGTTGGAAATAGGCAAAAAAAAAAAAAAGAAGATAAATTGAATCTGCAGAAAGATCTACTGAACGAGGACAGTTCAAAAAACTAATAGCAATATCTGCAGATCATAGACGCACATTTGACAGCCCGCCTGAAAATAGTGCAAAGGAGAAATCTGCACGCTGATTGATCAACTGGAACTTCAAAAAAGTTTTGCCTGTTTTTGTATACTTCGAATCCGAGTAATTTGCATACTGAAACTGTAATGACAAATAAGATATACAAGATTAGAGTGGGGTAAACGAAATATTTTTTACAAGTTTCTGAGCATTAGAAGGGGGTACATGGTATACACCTTTATTGGGGCGACACATATATAGGGGGTCTGTTCTTTTGGGTCATTAACGGGTGGGCACGTCGATGAACTGCATTCGATTGAACTGTAATCAATCAATAAGAACAAACAGAAACTAAAGCTAAGTAGGGCATGTTCGTTTAGGTAGAATCCTCAGGATTTTTTTTGAATCCTCAGGATTCTACAACCAAACATAATTTTTCACACCACATAAATATAATTACAACACGCATACCAATAAAGTTAACATCACATAAAATTTCTCAAAACACAAAAAATTCTCACAATACACCTTAACCGAACACACTCTAAGTTATAGCAACAGGGGGTGCACACTTGAATTTTGCTGGAGAAAAAACTCCAACCCAATCATCCACGGATGGATGGGGGTTTACAAGGTTCACATTCACCCACTGAGTATCCTCACCCTGCAATCACATGAATCAACCAAAACCACTTCAGAAACTTTGTACCTCAAGAAATGTTCAAGTACCAACAAGATTTACAAAAACCAACCAAGTTTGTACCTTCATCAGAACTACGCATAATGTACTCAAGTCTGTACCTTTAAGCCAAGAAGGGATGGGGAGACATTGATGGATGACGATGCACTGAGTGCCAGAGTGGCTCTGTGAATGGCAACCTTCGATAATGGCTGCTCGCCGAAGCCGGTAATGTGAGCCGAAGCCAAGCCTAAAACCAATCCCAGGAGTGCCAACAACGCTAAAAGCATCAAGTTTTGCTCCATTTTGAGGACCTTCAGCAGATATCTCTGAACCAAAACCAACTCAAAGCCCTTTTTAGAATCTGAAGTTTCTTTTTGCTTCCCTCCTCTCGTGTGCGTGGTTAAATAGATACTGACGCTTAGGATATTGCCGAGATTCCAAGAATAATACGACTTCTGACTTTATGTTTTCGGTTTCTACATTGTTGTTGGTCACTCAGAAAAAATAGACAAGATGTGTCGGAATGCGCGGAAGTCCGCCGTTTGAAATATTTAAGAACTAACTGCGAACTTTCTCTGTTCTTTCTGTTTTTCTCTGACTCCGAGTAGAGAAAGTCAGCTTGAGATTTAAGAATTAACGGCAACTTTTTCTGTGTCTCTGAACTCTGAGTTTGGATTAGGTAAATGGACCCCTCCTGCAATCCGGTTGAAGTGCTGTTCGGATCCCGCCCGGGACCCACCACTCTCTCTCTCCACAATCGCCTGCGATCCGGTGACCGGATTGGAGGCGATCGTGATCCTGGGTAAATGATTTTTGAAGGCTTTTAAAAAGAGGAGAAAAGTACGCGTGTGATTTAAGAAACGATAATGAGCTAGTCAGGTTGAGTTTGAAGAACCAATGCAAAGAAAGTCAGCTTGAGACGAACGAATCAACTGGGAACTTTCTCCGTCCCTCCAGCTTGGTCGCTCATTCTGAGTTCTGGTTACAAAACGAGTATACGTACAGGAAACTTTTACCTTTTTTTTTTTTTTAAGATCAAAACAGAACCTCCTTATTCAAAAGTACTCAACCGCGTCAACAAAACAATGAAAATAATAACTAAGGCGGATCCTGGTTCAAATGGGTAGTCATCAGAAATGATTCTAGCAGCGACCCAACGTTCCTAGCAAGTTCTTTCAGTCCCTCTTTACTGGATCCATCTGCACCGGCAGTATCTATTGACTATGTTTGCCATTTGGAATTCTGGGAATGTCTTCGATGGAGTTATCCAAATTTGACAAGAAGAAATGAGAGAAAATTTACGGATTTTACTTTTACAATGAGTAGTTAAATTAATAAATTGGGTTACTTATTTCTTTTTTTTAAAAAAAATAAATATAAGGAGAAACTCTCGTATACCCCAAGGATTACAGTTAAGGGGGATCAAAACCATCGTATACCCAGAAATATCTATGGTACTGCTCACAAAACTCGGGAATGCATCCCTCCCAAACGCGAAGAAAGAGCATCCATTCCATTAGAATCGGGATATGTGCTTACCATAAGCATCCATCCCATAAAATCGGGACCTGAGTGACGCGTGCGGCGTGCCCCAGTCTGCAGACAAGATGGGCTTGGGCTAACAGGAAGCCCACTTTACGTTCCATATATACAAGGTCAGAGAGAATGCTCTCTTTTTCGATTATGATCTTCATTAACCACGGACCTCGTTAGCTCCAAGCCCAATTAATGAGGGCAACGTCATCGTTTTCTCGGCCTTACACCTCAACTTGTGAAACTCGACAATGTACCAATATATGTCTCCACTAGTTCATCACTTCAGCTTCGCTAAATCGGCAATTTTTTTGAACCGCTCACAAATTAAGTGCCAAAGCCAATCGACGAACTTTTAACTGGCCAGTACTTTACTACTTCTGTCTTTCATTCTTGGATTTGAAAGTAAACATATATGCATTTTGACTTGAATGCCTCTGAGGTTGAAAAATCTTGTACACCCATTTCGTACCCTGCTTCTGTGCTGGACCTATATCTCCTTCTGTACCATCCATGGCTGATTTCCTCCTCCTTTTAATTTGTGTCACACATACTCATCATCTGATTACCAATGATTTGTTTACTGAAGCAAGAACTTGGGGTCAGCCACACGATATAAATAAAATATAATATCCACTAGAGTAATTTGTAACCAAATTCGTTAACCTGGAGGCCAATATTAAGGCCCACTACCAGCAATGTTAGAGATGTTTTATAGGGAGCCATCCCAAGCAAATCTAAAGTTTTAGTAGCAAATACTTGGATCATCTAGTGTGCATGTTGATCCCAATGCAAGACGAGTTTGTAGGATTTGTTCAATGTTACGTATAGGAAATGTCTTAGCCAGGCTGCTAGCTGCAGTTGAAAATATCCCACAAAACGAAGAAACTTGACACCAAAAGGACTGCACATGGATGTACATTTTGTCAAAAGGACTGCACATGGATGTACAGCTGACACCGGTGATTATTTCTTCTTCACCATCATTGCTTCTCGTGAGCAATTCGCCCTTTAGAGACCATCAAATTCTTCAAAAACAAGTTCGTTATGCACGTGATGATCACTTCCATATAGCATTTTTTTTTCTTTGGTTTACCATGAGACATGATTGCCGACGTTGCTGGGTCTTATTAATGTCCTGAGCAGTGGCGGAACCAGAACTCAAGTGAAGGGGGGGCAAATTCTTAAGGCAAAATGACATGTCAAAAAAATTTCATACGTAAGGTAGAAAATGTCTTACAGATAGAATATCGAAAATTAAAAAGCATTAAAAACATTGAAATACATGTATTGTCCTATGTACTGTCACTACGAGGTGGCAATTGGATCCTACGCTTCTGCATATTCTGAAAACGTTGCAAAATAGCTTCGTTCTCAATAGTTTCGAAGATTTCCCTCTCGATGTATACTATCATGCTATTATTCATCCAGTCATCTCTCATTTTATTACGCAAATCAGTCTTGATAATGTTCATTGCAGAAAACACTCTTTCAACGGTCGCAGTCGCAACTGGCAAAACCAATGCCAACTCAAGAAGGAGATAAACCAATGGATATAGAGTATGCTTTCTTGTCTCAACCATCTTCACAGCAAGAGCTCCAATATCTTGAAGCCCAGAAAAAGCATCAGTATCTCTCACATTATCAATGTAGGTCTGAAGTTGATGTCTAAGAACCATACGATTAGCTGCTGAGAAATCTTCTGGATAAAGCTCTTCCTTCAATCACCTTCAAGGCCCTGGCTATAGTCTCTGACCATAGCCAAGAGCTTTTTTTTGTCTATTGTAGTGGTTATATGAGATTGTTTGTAGGTTCCCTACCTCCTATATACTGACTTTTGATATAAATGCTATGTTTGCTTACAAAAAAAGAAAAAAAAAGGACCTTATTTGTGGGATCACAAACATCTTGCAAAATCTCTTAAAATAAACAAATTTAAAGAACAGCATTGTCAATCCAATCTGTCCTGTTCACGTGAACATTTGAAGCCGAATTAATGTGGGCGATCAAATGCATATTGGAAGGCCGGACCAAACAAAGCTGGGTAGGACCATTCTCATAATCTCATTCCAAACTCTGGGCTAAGCAAGTGAAGAGCATGGTGCAGATTGCTGCCCCACCGTTATTTCTTTCCAACAAGACCTGAACAACGGTATACAAAGCCCATTGCCATGTTAAAGCACTAGCGCAAAACACGTGGAAAGCCTCAAAGGGGTGGCAAGTGAAGAGCATGGTGGGATACGGGTAGGGCCTGACCCACCTGAAGAATGCATATATATTAAAAATAAAATAAAATTACAGAACTAAGGGGTGGCAGCCGCCCAGGCTTGCCACCCCTTCGTTCCGCCTCTGGTCCTGAGTCGCAAGGTTGATGGAGACTAATGTCAACAATATTGCAGCGATGTCATGGTTAATGCTTCTTTTTGCAGCATTAGCGTGTTTGAAACTTTAATCAGATGATCCAAGGATTTCAACCTTGTCGATACTCTCTTTTTTGGATTTAATTGTTGTACTTTTTTCAAAAGATATTCCTGGGTCTAGGACTCTAGCCACACCGTTTAATTTTTTGTCGACATTACGATCATGTACTGCCAAGTCTACCGACAGTTGTAAGAGACGCTAACCTCTCCTTCCAGAATATCGGACTTTCCAGAAGCAAAGGCAAAAGCTGGCGGGCGTTTCCTTGTCGCAGAGCCTAATGATAAGCCGTTCTACTTATCATGGCAAAAGAGGGCTTATAATTGGAGAAGAAAAAGTTATTGTTTTTGCGGTGACGTAAGCATTGCCGGCTTTTAGTTAAGAGTAGATGCAGTAATTCGACCAAACAGAACTAGTTGAATATGGAAAAGGTCGTTGTTGTCCTCTTATGGTCCCCCGCTGTCTCCAACACCGAAATAGACCGGCTAGGGCACAATGCATGGCACCTGCATGATCAACCCTATCTGTACGTCAAAAGACAAAAATAAAAAGTGGATTACCAATGACTCTGTAATTAGCGCATGCACTGAAATAAGAAGCTTAGTGGGATCCATACACATATTTTCTACCATTGAAGTAATAAAATAAAAAATAAAAAAGGAAGGAAAGTCAAGCAAATAAGTCTGTAGTAGTTCACGTGCGCGCCAAGATTCCTTCTTTTGTCGGACGGACGGACGGGTATCGATGTTTTTTCCACATGAACAAGCAGAAACGACCTACAAAAGTAAACTACTTGTAGTTTGTCACAATGTCACGTGACACGTGACTACTACTCACTAAGCATATAATACCAGAAGGTTATTCTTGTACACACGATCGAGGCCAGTCAATGTGGATTGGATGGAAGCCCTAGGCAGGCAAAAAGACAATATTATAGTGGTTTTTTGTTTTCCTTTGATTATGTATGTGATTGTTCGTTGAAATTGGAGACAAACCAGATAAGAGATTGAAAGACATTCGAGTTTTTAAATTGGTCTGAAGCTCCTCTAATTGCTAGCTAATACTTGCTATGACATAATTATCGAAACATATGTATTTCACCGGTGAAAAGGACTCGATATCGATCGATCCGAAACTGCAGCTGGATACAAGATTCTAAGCCGAAATCTGCAGACTCGCTTTAAAAATTCTTTAGACAATGACTCCTCGTACGGCTGCTGAAACTGTAGGAAATCACTTGCATTTAATGGCTGTACCACTGGTTAGGCACTACTGTGGGACCAATTTTACTACCTCTGCGGTCGTTAAAACCTTTTGACGTACAGAAATGAAAATTTAATAGTTGATTGGCAGAGGAGACCCAAATCTGAACTCTTGTACTTGGAACTTTTTGTGTAATTTTCTTATAATTAATTTCCACGAAAGGGCACGTTGCAGCAGCCGATCATTTCCTAACCGAATTTATCAACATCATTAACTCACCAAAGGAATAACGCCTTATCAGGGACGAGGTTAAAAAAAATGTATCAGGAAAAATTTAGAAAAAGGAATTTTGTTGCACGGAAAGAAAATCACGACAGATCAGTAAAATTTATAGTCTTGTTTGGTTGAGAATAAAATCATTTTTTTCGTTATTTTTTGGGTAACTGGTAAGTCATCATGTATTAATAGATCAAAAGGATGAGGACGGAAGCTTTCCTACAATTTCAGCAAATTATAACATATGCAGTAACCCTGCAGTAGAATTCAAACACTTACAGCTTATATAACTGCGTGCTTATTCATGCAGTAACCCTACATTAGAATTCAAATACTCTGCTCACACTCAACAAACTCACTCATTACAAATACTTTAGCAAGAATTCAACTCCAGCAACTACAAGCGAGATTTTGCCAGAAAATTGCACTCCTGATAGATATCTGATAAACCAAACTAACGTACCCAAGTTTAATGAAAGTGCCACAGCTTCGTGATTTCCAGAAGATTTTCCTGGGCTAAGCTATGATCGGCTGTCCAAATAGTTGAAGCACTCCAATTGTGAAGCCTATGTTCTCCCCACAACTTGGGCAGCACAACATGTAGAATGTCACTGTACTCCCTTCGCTTATAAGCTGATCCATCGCAAGAACGAATTGGCTCCACTCTCCGGTGAGAAAATGTTTTCTTCCACTTCGACGTAAGTGCATTTCCCAGGGGTTGTTCTGAACGTCATAGAAAAGCAGAATAGAAACGTCATTCTCATTTAAAAGCTGTCCTCCGCACAATTTCACTGCATCGTTCTTCGGTATATAAGCTCCATGGGTTCCTTGTACGTCTTCTCGCAACAGTCGCTTCTCAAACACTTTTCGAAACTCTACATTCTCACGCCTACATATCGGGCATGCTCTTGCAGCCATGATTGAGCTAGCGCCGGGTCCTATAATTATCAAATTGGAAGAAAAAGAACTCAGTGACAACAAGTACTGTATCAAGTAAGTATATTAGCAAGGATCTAGAACTTCAGAAAATCACATAAAATAAGAGATGAGGGGAATATGGATATCAGCAGTAACGAATCGATTTTTCTGAGTAGATAAAAGGCCAATTATAAGAAAGGTACCTAAAATGAAAAACAAATAATAATGCGCTCCCAGCAACAGGTATATGTGTTTGTCTTTGTTGTGAAGTTCTGCCATTGATCAAGCTCGGGTTGGTATTTATACTAGATGCTCGCACGTGCAAACTAAGTTCAACGTCAGCTTTCACACATCTATGCATTACTTTTCAAAATCTTACTGGGCTTATGAATCCTACCAGTCAACATATCTATGCAGTACTTTAATTTCACAATCTTTTTAGTGAGCTTTTGAATCCTACTAGTCAACGTATAAAGATTCTTCGATGGTTGTCTACGTCAACAACATTCTGTCACATATATGACGAGAATCTGCAAATTCGATGAACAGAGGCACCTAGTACTTCAGTTATGCTGCTGGGGTGGGGTACTGCAGCTTCGACGTCGACCCAAGCCATCTTTTCGTCTTTTTCTCAGTAATTAAATCCGGAACTCATGATATACTTTTGAATATTCCATTATAAACCAATCCCATCTTGGTTGAAGGACTATCTATCGACAATGTGGGGCAGTCACAAGACAAGCCAGCGAAACTAAACTTCATTCCTCTCCAACTTTTTTTTTTCTTTTTCTGAGCTTATTATATTCCTTTCCTAGACGAAAAATCACTTCTTTAATTACTGTATATATTTCGTACGTGGAAAGAAAAGCATTAACGTGCTTCTATTTTTGTAATCTTCTGGAAGAGATCAAGATAAGAAGTAATTTGTCAAAAATATAAAAAGAAGATAAGACGTCCCAGATGCAAATAGGCTTTTGGTGAATAAATTCAACGTTTAGCTCAACAAACTCAAATACTCTGCTCACCCTCTACAAACTCACTCATTACAAATACTTTAGCAAGAAAACAACTCCCGCAACTAGTCCAGCATGAATCTTCGTTCCCAGCATGCAGCTCAATACAAACAGAATCCAACCAAATCAAAACAGGAAGAAATAAATTGTTTGGATCTACATAAGAATTTAAGAATAGTTGGGTAAACATTAGCGGGATGCATACAAGATATCATCAAGTAGTTACTGTATCAATTATACCAACCAACAGTTGGACCTTGAAGGCTTGAATATAGGGTCTCTTAAGGTCATAGCATGTCTAATTCAACCTTATAAAGAGAACTTGTCTCACATAACCGCATGTCATTGTTTGCAATTAGAGAAATGATGTTCAGATTTTTATACCAAGAAAGGAGCTTGTCAGAAAAAACTTCAACAATGCTGAAAGATCCGTAAGCTGTAACGATACGAAACAGACATTAACTGATCAGATTAGGTGCATGCCATAGGCTTGAGCTCATGTACTTCAGGAATGATAGGAACCACAAAAATTATTTCATAGGCCTGTCAAGTATCTCCAAGTTCAACAATTTCATAGGCTTGAGCTCATGTACTTCAGGAATGTAGGGAAATCTAAACTAGAAACATTGGACAACGGAAAAGGGCAAACTTCATATATAACACAAACCCTAGAAAATCAAATAAATTATTTCGTTCAAAAAGAAATACCCATAAAAATCCAAATTATAAACACCAAAACCAAATACCTGAGATTCAAGTTAATGGACAACGGAAAAGGGAGAAATCAAATACCTGAGATTCAAGCTAATGGACAACGAAAAACGGAGAAATCAAATACATGAGATTCAAGCTGATGGACAACGTTTTGCTGCTAATGGACAACGGAAAAGGGACAGAAACTGTGTTTATTTCCTTTACTTTAATCTCTATGGATATGGAGGCAAAATGAGAGAGAAAAAAGAGAGGAGAAATTTCTGAGAGACGAGAAGAAGATCGCGTGAAAAACTGAGAGAGAACGGAAACACGCACAAAAAGACAAAAAAACGTGTTTTGTTGAACCGATTTTAAGTTTTCAACTAAAAGAGAACCGGTCTCAATTTCAAATAAAAAAAAAGCCTTCACATCGGATGGGAGGACGCGTGGCGAATCGCAGATTACCGCGTAGCATTTCTCTTATGCATATAGCTTATCCCCAGAAAACAGTCCGCATATATAGGTTATAGGCTGTAAGTAGTAGACAAAGACGCATCATGATTGTCTTTTTTATTCTTTTTTCTAGGCGCAATTATTTTTCTTTCCTCTTCTCTTTCAGACTTTTTTTGTACTTTTTATTTGGCCTTTGAATATTAATTATTACCTTCTTAACTGTGTGCCGGCGATCACTAGATAGAGCCTCGTGAGTCGTGACCATCTGTCAATATAGAGATATAAGGCAGTTCTCAACACTATGCTGATCCAAACGCCAAAAGAACTGTAGCATTACGCACCAGAAGATCCATGTCTGGATATATGTGTACGTAGTTTTGATCCAGGCTAGTGTGTGTTTCTTTTGCTAGCTCCTCCTTTATGCCTGGAATACGATCTCTCCTGTAATTGGGCTACCTGTTTCCCGAGTAATTTTTTATTATATATATATATATATATATATATATAATTCTTACTTAATTACCAAAAGTAAAAAAGAAGTACGACTACAAACTATTACTTCTTTTAGGAATAAGACATCCCCAACTTATAATGTCGCATGGAAGAAAAGAGCATATATAGCGTCTTGCCTGTACTGCAAATTAAGTGCGTACTGAGATGAGGACTTACTTCCAAATGATGCTTATGTCGGTTCGAAGGTGAAGTAGAAATAATCACCAGTGTCAAGGTTTCCAATAATGTTCGTGAGACGCGGTGTAGATCCTGACCTAAACAATGGCGTAAACAGGTGGAATATTTTAGGTATGTATCACGCAAAGACCTTGGCATTGTAAACTAAAGAGTGTCCATGTGTGAGTGCATGACGCATTTGACCCTGTCATCGGTTCTGGCTTTGATCACGAGGCTGATCTCGACGTAAGACCAAAACTGAAAAGAACAATTTTCTTGAGCACAAGAGTAAGACAAAAACAGAAATTAAAGAACAATCTCGTTGAGCACAAGAGTAAGACCAAAACAGAAAAGAACAATCTTGTTTGAGAACAAGAATATCTACGCAGCTACTGCATTGTGCTTTATTGTATTCTTTAGGGCATACGTGTTACACAGCTGTACAAAGGTTAGCTTAATTATCATGATCATGTGCACGTACATACTCCGCACAAAAGCAAACAAGTTTTTTCTTTTTCTGTTTCTTTTTTGGGTAAGTCAAACATGCCTTCATATTTTTTTATCATCTACCTAAAAGCAAACAAGTTATTGCAATGCAAGTTGTTCTTTTAATATTATAGCAGATAAATAAAGACAAATTTGATATCGCGAAGAAGTCTTATAAGCAGCTTTCATGAAAGTTATTGTCTAAACCCAACGTCCTTTCACAATCTTAGTGACGTTTTGAATCCTACTACCTAGTCAACATATATATAAAGATTCCTCAACAGCATTCTGCAGTCAACACATGATCTGTATCGGTCTTCTAGGTATTGTTTATTGGACTTTGAGTAGAAGTTTCTATATATGCGTGCCGACTAGACAGTTTTGTAACAGTAGTCCATATAGATATACAAGGTTTTTTACACTAAAAATATTGAGCCGATTCCTAAAAGAATTCAGACCAGTGCCAATCAACATGACGATTGATAGATTGAAGATAGATAATGATTGCCTAACAACTTTAAAGGCATGTCACTCCTTCGCTGCAGAAGATCCATATATGTTAAGGCTGAGCTGGGATGTCATTAATCTCAAAGTAATATCGATCCTATAGGCTGTAGGGTGGCTTCGGTTGCAGAGGGGTAATGGAACGAACAACATTAATAGAGATAGAGAACTTACACGTGGTACTAGGAAGCCAAACAAGGGAGTCAGCTATGGACATCCTCGGGTTATAACTGGGGGGAGTTAAAATTGCAGCAATGACAATTCGGAGCTTTGAAACAATATCCTAGCAGCCAAACAGCGTACTATATAATATTATTACTGCATGCATAGTACTACAAGCGAGATTTAAACTACCATAGTTTCTTCATGAATAAATTAAACTAAAAAGAATAATTTTGTTGCATTGAAAGAAGAACAACAAACCAGTAGAATTTAAACGACTTGTTGGGTTGAGAATAAAATTATTTTTTTCGTTATTTTTCAGGTAAATGACAAGTCATCTATTAACAGATCAAAATGATGAGGATGCAAACTTCCCAATAGTTTCAGCTTATTATAACATATGCAGTAACCCTGCAGTAGAATTCAAACACTCACAGTTTACATATAACAGTTTCAACTTATTATAACTGCGTATGCAATAATCCTGCTGTAGAATTCAAATACTCTGCTCACCCTCAACAAACTCACTTATTACAAATACTAGCAAGAAAACAACTCCAGCAACTTGTCCAGCATGAATCTTCCCAGCAGCTCAATACAAATACCCCAGCAAGAAGACAATTCAGAGAAAGAGATCGAAAGAGAAATAAGACAGCTGAGAAAAGGCAAATGAAGCGAGCATTCAGCCACGAACACCAAAAGTCAAACCATCTAATTTTTCGTATTCAACTTGAATCATGCAGCCTCTGATCTCCTCACATCTTTGGCACCTCAACTCAAAAATCTTGACGGTATCTCCTTTGTCAAGCATCTTCTCATCAACAAACTCCTTCCACCCTTCTCCTCCAAGAAAATACTTCTTACCTCTGGAAAAACGCAATTCTTTGCGCTGCATATTGTGGTCAAAGAATAGAAAATTCGCTTCAGGCACTTTGTGTTCATCTTTTTTCAGTATATAAAGTCCATGTGAGTCTGTTGTGTCATTACTTGACAATTTCTTCTCCAATATCAAGCATGTCTTCAAGCCCAAACTTAAGTTTCCAGCATCCGAACATCGAGGACACAGATGGCCCTGGTCCATATAATAAATATGACTGCAGGCCAAACCTGCAACTTCCGGTATTACACCCATGGTCAAATTCGTGTTTACTCCTGACATTCCCGTAGTTGTTAAACTGGTGTCAAAGAAAAGATGAAGTAAATATTGATATTTCAGCAGTAAAAACGTAAAGGGGCATTTTAAATTGGGGCCAATTATAAGTGCCTAAAAAGAATCTTTCACGTAAAATAAATGCCAGAAATGAAAAACAAATAATGCTTGACCAGCAAGTAGTATTCTCAAAATTTACAGAAAAGTAGAAGAAAAATCTCACTAATATATGGAGGATAGATGACCGATATCGAATAGCAGGAGGCCGTATATGTGTGGACTTCTTTTGCGCTGAGGTATAGGTGTCTTTGTTGTGAAGTTATGCGACTGATCAAGCCTGAGTTCGACTACTTATAGTGGATGCTCTAGTTCGAGTACTTATAGTGGATGCTCGCACGAGCAAACAAGTTCAACTTCAGAGTTCACACATCTAAATCCAACGTCCTTTCACAATCTTAGTGACTTTTTGAATCCTACTAGTCAATTCTTCGATGGGTGTCTACGTACAGCATTCTGTCAACATCGCCTAGAATCGAAAAATTCGATTAACAGAGGCACCGAGCTGTTACTTCACTAATGCAGCTGGGGGTGCAGCTTCGGCGTCGACCCAAGCCATCTTTTCGTCTTTTTCTCAGTAATTAAATCTGGAACTCAAGAGATTATTTAGATCCCATTATAAACAATTTTAACAACTCCAGCTTGGCTGGATAACTACCGACAATGTGGGGGCAGTCACACGAATGGCTCGTGGCAGTGAAGATGCAGTCAAATTATCTGGAGGCTGCTTGTCAAAAGAAAGCATGCACCCATTCTCAGGAAATAGATGGCCGTTCGTTCTGTGATAAGTACGTATCGGATATTTTTCTTTTTTGCTTACCCAAAAAAAATTATGGATATTGCCACTACAACAGATTAGACTTTTAGCGACGAATAAAATTTCGTCGCTGAAAGTAGAGTTTCCGCGACGGAATGTGAAGTTCGTCGCTGATTTGGAGAACGGAACTCCTTCAGCGACGAACCAAGAAAAACCGTTGCCGAAACATCTGTTCGAACTAGTAGAAAAGAAATTATATTAATAAATAATTACACGCAGATTAGTTCGAACAAAATAAGGCAGTTCGAACAAGAGATATTTTCTGTCACGAATTATTTTCGTCGCAAAATTAAAACGGACCGCTCGAACTGATTGGTCAGTTCGAACAAACTCTTTTCGTCGCCGAATCATAATCTGTTCGAACAAACTGTTCGGTTCGACCAAACATTAGTAGTTCGAACGTGAGACTGGTGTCCATCTGTGATTGGTTAATATAAAGACGGGCCAATTATCATATACGTGTTCGAACAGACCCTCAGTTTGAACGAAGGTGAATCGTTATACTCTTTTATTGATGACTGTGAGGCGTTGCAGGCAACGTCTTTTATTTGCCTGCAACGCCTGATCTAGTTCGAACTAACGTAACGAGTTCGAACCAGCATACGAAACATGTCCCTTTATTATTTGTTATTGATTGAGGCGTTGCAGGCAACATCTTTTTTTTTTTTCTGCAACGCCTGTCCTTGTTCGAACGGATTGTCATAGTTCGAACGAAAATGCAGGATTCCGCCACATGACAATTGTGTTCCTTTGATTTGTGTCATCTGTGCGTAGTTCGTTCGAACAATGGTTTCGTTCGAACTAATGCGAAACGTGGCCCTTTTTTACGCGTCATTGATTTAGGCGTTGCAGACAACGTCTTTTCGTTTCCTGCAACGCCTGACGTCGTTCGAACTAGTGTCAAACGTAGTTCGAACGACAATGCAGGATTCCACCACATGGCAATTGTGGACCTTTGATTTGTGCCATCTGTGTGATTGTCGTTCGAACTGAGAGGTGAGTTCGAACGAGTTTCCAATCGTCGTCCACCTCGCGAACCGTTCTGGTTTGTTTTAAAAGCTAACTGTTCGAACCAAGCAGGCGATACTCTTCATAAACTCTTCATAAAAACGGCAGTTTCGTAGCAAACATTTCATTCGATCGGTAGAGGCTTCCATTTTCTCCACTCCATTTTCTCATCTTCCTTCCTCAGGTACGTAGGATTTTATTTCATGGTTCGTTATTTTACATAGTGTTCGGTCTTGCACTTCTACTATGAGCATGCATTTTGCTTCCTTTCACACCGATAGCATTTCCTTTTGAAATGTTGTGGGTTTCATATACTAAATTGTATCTTTTTAAATTTAAAAATTGTCACCGCTAGTATCATCTTCTTTGTATCTATGTTATCAACCGTGAGATACTCATATAATTAATAAAAAATTTAAACAAATCAGAATTGGTTCGTTATTTTACATAGTGTTCATTTTGTAAGTCATAAGATTATTTGTATTTTTATTGAGACACAATCTTCACAGGAATTTTAAGTGAATTTTTGTTTAATAAAAAAATTAGTTTAATAAAAAAATTAAGTTAAACAAATCAGAATTGGACGAGCCATTTGAAATTGCGTTATTTATTTGTTTTTCCACAATTTTTTTAATTATATAAGTGCATGTTGGACTTAATTGACAGAAGGCGAATAAAAAATAAAAAACTTGAAGAAAAAAAATAAAAAAAAAATACAGAAGGCGATGTATTTAATAATAACTGAAGAATCTGGTGTTTGGCTGCTTAAATATTTAGTCTAATAAATTAATTATAAAATATTTTTTCTTTTTCCATCAAATTATATTGTTTTTATCAATATAAATATAAAAATGTATTTTTCAATTGGATGAAAACTTTCTTAATTAAGTAGTATTACATGAAATTTTGTAGAACTTCGGTTAATTAACATAATTTTTTTTTTCTGTTTTCCTCATTTTGGTCCTAAAAAATTATTTGTGTAATTGACTCCACTAATGTCTAATTCTATTTTTTCTCTTTAGTTTGTTTAATTTTTATTTTTTAAAACTTTTATTTGATTTTATTTTAATATGGTAGTTTTTTTGTTAGTTCTTGTTTTTTAATTTCATTGTTTGTTCTTGTTATAAGTTCCTTATGGTTATTATTTACATGTATTTTGTTTTATTAATTGTCTCCTATGATTAATAACATATTGCAAGATAGTTTTAGATTCTCTATTATTTTATTTAGAAACTTGGTAATTTTTCTATGATTATTTACGTAATCAATTTATTATTTATATACGAACTAATTTTAGTTTCAATTATTTTATAGCTTTCAAAATGGCACCAAGAAGACGTGTACCATCATCTTCACAAACGGCTCAATCTAGAGAGACGTTATCTGTAGCTCAACATCAATCATTGATTTACAAGAGACCGGTTGTTATAGAGCGAGTTGTTCGTTTGAGGGATTTCAATGAGTTGGAGTATGAAGGTCAGAGCATACAGTCTAACTTTGAGGAAAGAGGATGGGCTCAGTTTCTCGAAACTACTCGTGATCAAAGCCAGTTTTTCTTACAAATCGCGAGCCATAATTTCCCATTCCTGGGACTGCTGGTCGCTCTGGTCATTGAGGTGTTGATCGGAGGGGGAGGGCCCGTGCTCTTCCTCTAGGGTTTGTTCAGTTGAATTATACATTATTTGTGCAGCAGCGACTTCAAAATGTTACTAAGACCTTTCGTATCGGCACTAGTCGCATTAACAACTAACATGTTGGTCGCATTAACATTTGGACCGTACAAAAGCACTCTCAGCTAATTTTCATTGCCACAGAAACGTCGCCTCATGTAACGCCAGCCCTGGTACCTTGAAGGGAAAATTACGTAGAAATCGCTATAACGACGATACAGGTCGTCTTAACATCTGAAAGTAGACCTCGTATGTATTTCCGTGACACTCTTTGTGTGCTGCGTTACAAGTGTCATCTCCAAAGGCGAGTTTTCCGCGTAGGCGAAACTACGTGACAAGGAAAACCCGCATAATCACATAATGAAGCCCAAAAGGAACAAGAAAAATGCAAAACTAACAATGCTTAAAAATTAAGATTAATTGACCACATTAGATGTGCATATAAACCACAAAACTATGTCTTCCAGTAAAATTACCAAATGGGGAAAGAACAATTTCGCCCTTAGAGACATAATTGTTCCTTCCTCTGATGATGAAAAATGGTATACAAAATCATGTACAAGCAGCTATCTAGTCTTTTGGGCTTTCGCCAACTTCTTCTTTCTTTTCTTCACTGCCTTGGGAACTTTATTCTTCCGAGCCTCCCTCTTCTCCTCCTTGACTTTCTTTTTGTTCTCTTTTCTAGCAGCTTTCTTATCCACAGGAACCTCTGATTCACTTTCTGATGAACTCACTTCTGAATCGCTTGATTTATCTTCATCACTGAGATTTTCAGAATGAGTTACACTCTCGTGAGGAATAGAATGACCAACTGGCTTAACAGAGGACTCTTCAATAGTGTCCGCTGCTTGTTCAGGTGAAGAACGCTGATTTATTGAAAGAGCCTGCTTGAGTCCTGTTATAGTCTGATAGTACATATCTCCAGTGTCCTGGCCACCAGTTATCCGTTGCACATCCTCCTCAGCATTCTTTACATGTTCAAGCGTCTTTGGGATGAATGACTGTAAAGTAGTACAAAGCAAACTCCAAATTTATCAGTTTCCATTCAGTCACCGAATATCATTAATTCTTTCCACTTACAGACGTGCATGCACACACCCACACAAACTCATTCACACACCAGTTTCAAGTATCAATCTTTTCGACAAGTGGCATGCTTAAGAATTGCTATGTAAAGGAGATATTGTAATCCAAAAGAAACTCTAATACGATGAGACCACTACCATGCAGGTTACCTGAACAAATACAGAGTCTGCAATTTCATCCTCCACAGATATGTCTCCTCTGGCCAAAATTTTTTGTTGCACCTAATATGAGTTGAAAGCAGTCACAACAAAGATATCCATAGTTCTTGAGGAGAGAATAGACAGTATAGGCACCAAACCTCTTCCAGATAAATGTCCACAGCTTCATCAGCAATGGAAGAATCAACTATAAAGTCAAAGAGTTCTCGAATTGTCATAACAGCCACACCATTTTTCTTGAAGAAATCCTGCATGCCGCCAATGCGTAATTAAGCCATATATCTAATTATAAATCATTTAGGCCAATATTTTCAATTCAAAAGAACATACTGAAACATGGAGACAATCTTCACGAAGGAAATCAAGTGCATGAGGGTGGTCAAGATCAACTGCTTGAGAGACATCTATGATATACAAATTACCCTGCGAACACAAGAAGTAAATTCAGACGTTCACCAATTATAGATAGCACCAATTCAACATAGAAAAGAAAAGGATAAAATCACCAGCACAAACATAATCGGCACTCACCTCAAAATAAAGTATGTTATATTCACTCAAGTCTCCATGCACCAGTTTGCACTTCTGATATAGCGTCCGCATTGCAATAATCACCTGAGAACATGGATTGCAAAGAAATTATGACATTCCAACAGGACAGAAAAGTGCTACACAGAGCCCTATTCACTAGCCACAAGAAAAAGGAAGTTAGAATAGAAGAGTTTGCTGTTATCGTGCAAATCAGTACCACGTTTGTTTACAAATAGGAGTATGGTCTCACAAAGGTAAGCATATCTCAACATTGAGGATTTTATACACCTAAAGCATCTCTTGACAGGGGAAAAAACTGCAATAGGTTTGCTTGACATAACCAACTCATATAGGCCCAAAGGATTGAATCATCCACCATTATCTTACAGAGTAGACACCACTTCAAAACTAAGAGTTTCCTGCGACCTAAGAAGGAAATTCCACTTCAGATAAACAAGAATTCTAGAAGAATGACTGAAAAAATATGTACACACCTCCACATAACCTTCACGTAACCTATCAAGAGATAAAGCAGCATCCTTGAGACGAGGTGCAGCCCAACCTGCTTTTCCTATACAAGCACACGCACCAAAACTTCAATCCAATATGCATATCAATTTTTAAAAGCCAATACTCAGTTCTACTCACAAGAGCCCAAGCGAGAACAAAAAGAAGAAAACAAATAAAGAAAAGCCAAAATGACTAAGAACCTATTTTATCTGTGAGGAGGATAACTGCACGGACTACACTCACTACTGATATATATGTGATCAAAATGCACAGGGCTAGGAGCCAATGGATTGTCCCAATTGAATTGGTCCTTGCACAAAATTTTAATTAAGAAGTCACAGCAATCTGAAAATATCTTTTTAATCCACACATTACCTATGAATTCCATGACCAGAACATGAAGTCTCAAAAGAATTGGAGCCGGGCACCTAATTCCTGCTGCCCTTAACCTGCAGTTCACAATGACCATACTAAATATGATATAACAGCACTGATTCTGAAACAACTTCAAAACAAGCTCATAAGATAGCATTGGTCATATGTTGTTCTTACCTTATAAGGTTCCTCATCTCTTTCTCAGCCCATGTTTTCACCATTTTCCTAGGATTATGCTTACAGTATCCATATCTGAAACGGTAGTCACCTTGTACATAACGGTCTCTGTCCCTGTGGGGGTTTAGAGCAACAAATTAACTTCATCAAGCTACAAACAAGAAGCACACGGTCTATGAAACATGGCTTATAAGTTAAATTCACTGACAAGTGAAAAGGTTTGCCTGGACATACTTAAATACCAGAACGGAAGTTTTATATACTTTGATTGCCAGTTCTTGACCATCTGATTTGGTTGCATGATAAACATTTGCCTGTTGGAAAACATGATTGCATGATAAGGTGTAACCAAATGGTAAAGACTTAGGTAAAATCGAAACTGGAACATTCTGTCGATATCAATACAGAAATTAAAGGTAGTAGTGGACTGCATACTTCTTTTCCAGTTGAAATACAGCCATTAATATCGTGGAATACACCTCGATTCAGCATCTTGAACAAAACCATACGGGTTCTAGGATCAATGGCCTGGAGGGATAGTACATTAGTCAAACATTGCATGCCAAACAGTTTTTGATGCAGCCTAATGCAAAACAATGGGCAAAAAAGAATTTTAAAAAACGTGTGATAAAATGAAACTAGAACTGGTTTTCCAAACAAATATCTCCACGATAATGATACAACTAGGTCCACAGAAAGTAATTTTGCCAAAAGGAAAAAAAGCATGATGCAATTATTAAACCTTTTGCCTGATAGTTCTGAATACCGGAAACTTTCTGATAACGAAGGTCGTATTAGTAATACCTCTCAAAAAGCTTCTAGTAACTTCTTCGCCACCAGAAAATAAAAGATGAATTGAATAAAACAGCCTACTAGGAGCAACTTGTGCATTTTTTAACAGTTCAAAATGTTAAGGGAATTTTATTGTTGGTTCACCTGCTCAACCGTAGCTCGGTCTGCTTTCTCAGTGGTTCTAGTTCTACCAATGGCCATCTCCCGTACACTTCCACGAATTGCAGTAGTCACAGTGTTTGACATGCCCACATTCAACCTCCCCTCCCACTCCTGTGTAAAAACAAAAAACATAAAAGTCATAATATTTACCATCTTTTCCTGGAACAATTCTGAAAGAGAATGTTTTTATTCATTCATTCAAAACAAATATAAGCAAAGAAGTTATATTTACCTCCAAAGGCGAAGCTCGAATGTGACCGGTGAACCTCTGGTTCCTATTCGAGAGAGGTTGAAGCGCCGACGTATTAGGTCGAGAATGAAGCCCTCCATGAGCATTGGGACGTCTTGAATTGAGCGTAAAGTTCCCATCCACAGCTTGGTCGTCGTCCTTGGTGTCCAACCAGTCCAATGCGTCCCCGACTTCCGAATCCGTTGACCACTCGAGCTCTTCCTCCTCTTCTTCTTTCTCTTTGTCTTCGTTCAAGGCTATCGGTGTCACTTCCCCAACAGCCATTAGACGCAACGACAAATAGACTCTTGTCTCCTAGGCTCTAATCGATTTCAACCTCTATAAAAAGCGCCTTTCTACAGCAAAATGGAGTCTTTCAGGCTTCTCAAATATTAGGAACTCGAGCCCTCTCAAACCCTAAACCCCTCAAAAATTGCTGAAAGAAATCAACGTAAATATTTAAATAGCCATTTATTAATCAAATCCATTAAGTTCATTAACTTGATTGGTTCTCGATAAGGGTGAGTATCAGAACGGATGGCCATTTCGGTTTCGGAACGCACCAGAACCCAAAATTTCATTCTGGTTCCATTCCGGAATAAACTAGAATAGAATCGGAATTTCCGGAAACAGAATTTGGAAATTCCGGTTCCATTAGTGGGCCTAAAGGCCCAGATTTGACTTTGGCCCAAAATGCTTTTTGGGTCGGAAAATGAGCTATTCTTTTTGTTTTTTTCCCTGTTATGCAGTTTCATAATAATATTTTTAAGCATATCATTCCATCAACAAAGAAAAAAAAGCATTTGTATCCAATCTTTCCATACATTCATTCTGTCCAAAAACCACTATAATTTGGGAATAGAGGTACAACTATGTTCACAACCTATAGGATCTAGGCATATTAGCATAAACAACAAGATGAGATAATAAAATAAACAACACAAAGTAAGCACCTTTTCAAGTCTTGCAACCTCTTCAAGAGTTTGGGAATTCACAATGGCAGCCTGCATACAAGTGAAATTACATATAACACATCAGCTAATCAAATTATAATCTTAACTATGAGATAATTTAAATCATAATCTAAACAGGGAACAAAAATTAAAATTTCAGTTGAAAATTAGATCGGTTCACAATGGTTGCAGATGTAAGTCTTGTGCATTTGGGATACTATAACTACTACAACTTATCAGTTTTCCTCCAAGAACTTCAAATTTCCACCATTTGGGTGCAATCTGCAAAGCTAGTCCCATAATATTTTTATGCTTTCCAAGACTTCGGATAGTCATTAAATTAATATGTTCCAAATAGTTTCCCTGCAGATTTTAAGTGGAAAATGTGGATGTATTGAACTACTCATACTCATAACTCACGTGCAATACATAAACTCGAGGAAGCTGAATCCCAGTAGACTAATTTGTAAAGTATTATTCCTACCAATTGTTCTTTTGCAAATTATATTATTCATATTCTATGTCAAGCAGTTCTCTGAAATTGACACTTCGCCCAATATGTTATCAAGATGCTCTTGTAAATGAAAACTGTGTATTAACTATTACGTACGTCCCCAAATAAATTAACTATTACCCCGTTAAAATCCCCAAATCAAATTAACAATGGCATTTACAGAATACAAAATTAAAATTAACAAACCCCACCTCAAGAAAGAGCTGGTGAGAGATTCGGCCACCAATGCTCAACTGAATTCAGCAACCCGCGAGAGAGAGAGAGAGGGATTTCGGGAGGGAGGGCGCTGGACGGACGACGATGACGGAGGCCGAACTCAGAGGGGGCGCTGGCTAGTGGCGGCTGGGAGTTGCTTTGATGAAGAAGACTAGTCTAGAAGAGTCTCTCGCGTGAACTGACCTGGGTCTAACCTATTTTGAATTAATAAAAAAAAAACTTCTGAAACCGCAAATTACGACATTTCAAATATGAAATTTGGTTTCTGTATCAAAATAAGTCATAATCAACCCGCGACATTGCAGATTCCTGTACTGGGCCTAAGTTTGGTTTTACTTTGGAGCTGTATTGGGAGTTTGGGTATATCTCTACGTAAAGACTAAAGCTTGTCATAGGGCTTTTTCCTTCTCGAGCTTGCAATAACTGTCACTAACATGGATTTTACAAATTGAACTAGAATGCTCTTGGGCCCTAACACCCCAACCATTTGTAGATGTAAGCCCGAATCTGCATCCCGAACCCACTACGTGCAAAACCAAAAAAAAATTATTATGACGCTTACCAAAAATAAATAAATAAATTACGACAACATAGAAAAAAAACTGGTAGATTCTATATCAATAAAAAAAATAGATAAGAACAGGGACGAAGTGACCACACAAATAAATATTGGCGTCCAAAATACGAAAAATAGGAAAGAAAAAAAATACTAGTTAGATAGACGGGTGAATTTTTTTTTAAAGTAACCCAGATTTTATTGAGATTTTGTCAAAAAAAAAAAATTTTTTCTTTCCACTCGAGCTGAGCCAACTGACCTTTTGGGAGTTAGCCAGCTCCTAGACTAAGGTAGCTTTCATTTGCTCAATATTTTGGGTATCAAAATGTCTTTTTTCAATACATATATACACTCCAAAAGTTTCACAAACCTCAATAATTTTTAATATCCAAAAGATTCTCAAAATTTTAAAAATATTCTCCAAAATTTCGACAAACAAACGCGACCTTAAGATAAGGATATAGTAAAAGAAGACGGGATTGCCTCCAAGGGACGGCTGGAACATAAAGTTCTAGCCGTCCAACGGTCAGGCTTTCCCGACCAATCCAGGTGTGGGTCCCGCTCGGGACCCACACCCCTCCCTTGGTCGGGCAATCCTGACCATTGGATGAGATGGTCGGGCAATCCGGACCATCCCTTTGGCTCTTTGGACGGGATTGCCTTTGGAGGCAATCCTTTCCCATAGTAAAAGAGCATAGCTCAATGCTAGGGCTCAACTGTTTCCAACTCTCAGTTTGCGAGAAGAAAGAGTGTGGATTTGGACTCCTGTGTTCTGCTATATTGAAACGAGTTGACTGGTTTCTGGTAATTTGAGATGAAAAGCATCTTCTCAATGCCCCCTTTCCTCCTCCAACATTGAGCTTTCCCTCTCATGCTTGATTTGCAGCCAAGTGCATCCTGAATCTGATGGTGTCAGTTTGTCCCAGTACCCAAACATTCTATTATCCTTGTCACTACCAAAGGCTCGAAAGTTTTGGCCACCGAGAGCAACCAACAAAAAAAAGAGTCGCATTATTCGCACAGCGCACTCGCCCAACACCAACTTGGGGTCTCCACTAGCGCATTTCCCTTCCCTGAGACCATTTTCTTTTGCCTGCACGCAGATAATTGGTGCCTCTATCCCGTAATCTCATGCGCAAGGAGCCTCCCTTCACAGTTCAGACATCAACTAACTTTTAAAGAAGAGTCCACTGTCCACCCACCCTCAGGTGCTTGGCGCACCTTGGGTCATGAGGACCAAAACAGAATTGTCCTGAGGAATTCGCTTTTTTTCTTGTCTTTTCTTTGCTGTGACATTCCATTAAAGGGACATTAGATCCTTCAATGTGTCAATCTCAGGACTGCTTCTCCTCCACTTCGTTAAGGGTCATGGAGTGGAGCGGACCATACACACGAACTTTTCTTTCAGTTTCAGTGCGTGGTTATTTTTGAAATAAAGTCAATATTAGTAATGATTATAAGTAGAAGTTGGAGATAGAGCAAGATGGAGTTTAAATCCAAGTCCATTGATAAGCAATCAATTATCTCAAAATTCTGAAGTTACTCGAAAATGAGAAATTTAATCTCTTTATGTTCTTATAACAAGTTTAAAAGTTCACAAAATGGCAACGGCAATTTGCCCAAGACTAAAGAGTAGCATAAAGTATTAAGAAGTTTTTACACTTCGTCTTCATACAAATAATGGATAGAAGTAGACTCATACACCAATTGCAATATCGCCCAGGTCAAGCTGATCAGCAATTTCCTCAAGCTGCTTCTTGACGCTCATATCGATCAGCTTGGACCCCGAGTGCCCATACCTAACGGTGAAGCCGGCCACCAAGCTGGGGTCAATCACGGTCTTGATCCTCACGTTCTTGGCCCCAGTAATCTTTTGCACCTGTTTGGCTATCTGGGCCAAATGCTGCGACTCCAACTTCACCACCGAGGTCACCACCGCAAGCTCCGTGTCGGTCAGCTTGTTGTACACGCCCTCGAACTCCTTGACGATGTCATGGATCAGGTCGATCCGCTTGGAGTCGACAAGGATGTTGAGGAGGTTGGTCGTGAAGGGCTGGAGGTTAGCTGACGCAGATATTTCATCGAGCATCTTGCGCTTCTTCTCCGTGTCTATGATTGGGTTGATGAAGAACTTGAACACGTGTGCTTCGGAGAAGATCTTCTCGATTTTCTCAACGTCTGCGCTGGTCGTGTCGAGGGTGTTGTTAGCCTTTGCCACGTCTGCCAGGGCCACGGCGTAGCTTCCGGCGGCTTGGACTGACATTCTTGGGCCGCCCCTACCATCAACAAAAGCGAGCCTGAGTTGAAGCTTGAGGGATGGGAATGTGGTAGAGAAGGAGAGGTTGTGGGTCGTGTTTCTCAGGATTCGTGCTGGCGGTGGGGATTTGGTGGATTGGAAGGAGATAGGGGTGCGTTGGAGGGCAGCCATGGTTGCTTGGTGGAGCTGTGCTTTGGCTGAGGGGATTGGTCGAGGTACATCGGGGGGACTTTTGGAGTTGAAACGTACGGATGCGATTGCCAGTAGCTAAATGATCAACGGTGGAGAAAGGATGGAATTACGATCTTAATTTTTTAGAGCGCCGTATCCCCTTATCTGTAAAAGATAAGTTGTTGACACGTGGATGCATTTCTACGTTCTTGGGGATTATGATTTAAGCCGAGCCTCACTTTTATATCGAAAAGCTAATACAATACATCCGGAGAAATATCGAACCGTGCAAATAGTCGCCCAAAGAAAAAGGAAAATCAAAACAAAAGGCCTACAAGGCATTGAAATTTAGCCATGGATAACTTATGGCTCAAAGTTTTGACATCTTCAGAAACCAACGAATTGAATAGTCTAATTTCAAAAGAGATAAATAATAGATATAATAAATAAATAATTAATACAGACAATATTGAATATTGTAGAATTCATATGGTGTGGATATCTCTCTTTAAATTAGGGTCATGTTTGTTTTCTGATTTTCATCCGGATTCGAATCCCAAGTATTCATGTTCGGCAAGATTTTGGTTTTTTTTTAAGATTTCGCCTGCAGCAACTCTGACCGAAGTCCCCCTCCCCTGCAGTCCCCTGCCCCCATGTCCCCAGCTTGTCTCCGGCGCCATTCATTGTTTTTTTGTCTTTTAGTGATTATTTTATTTTATTTTTTTAAAATATCTTTTAAATATTCTATTTTTAATAAAAATAAATAAATTTAAAATATAAAACAAACAACTTTAAACATCATCATTACTTTTTTACATCTCAACAACTTTTACACAAACACCAATACAACTTTATCATCACCTAAAAATTCACAAAATTTTCCAAATCCTACAAAAAAAAACTTCAAAACTAACATCACCTAGATCATTTAATTATATCAGCAAATTGAAGATGGTCATGATCCGTGGATGTGACAGAAGAAGTCACCAATCTCTATCTTCCGTGTATCTTTGCGCACGGTGCAAGTTGGCTATAGATGGCCTGAGTTGAACATATATCGTGACATGTGAGAGTCCTGAAAATCAAATTCAGCAAGCTACTTGTGTTATGTGACTCGGGAGAGGGAACATAAGAGAGAGGTTAACTAAAATCATCTCCCTACTTCTCCTATCTAGTGGGTACGTGGGATTTTCAAGATCTGGATAAGGCCTGAAGATGTGGAATGCTGGAAAATTATCATTTCACATTGTCTCCAAAATAAAAAATAATTAAACCCCCAAGTTGGTGGAAAATTAATAATTAATCACAGCCTCCATAACCTTATAATTATCAAGCAAATTTTCTTCCTTTCGTAGCTTATCCACACACACACAAATATTCCTATGTTATATTTCACAGCTTACTGTCTACCGTCATTACATATATTCTTCTTGTACGTGACACAGACGGATCATATGCATACAAACAGCATAGCTTAGAATATTCCAGCTGATCAAGCAGATATCTATGTAGTTCAGAAATATATAGTTAAAAAGTCAGCCACTCGATCAGCAGTATTTTGTGTCCTTAAATCTGCCTGAAAAGGCGCCCATAGGAACACACATGCGGCCATCTGTATCCTCGACGGATAAATACAAGAACGGCTGCAGAGCGTTACAACTTGCATGCTTGCTGACCAGTTTTCTCTTTTTATTTGTTGCTGTCGTTACTTTCCTCCTGATCATGGTCGTCCAACAACGACAAACAAACTGATATTGCTTATTTTAATTAGAGGCAAGAAGTCGTCGGGGATTACCCATGATCACAAGCAAAGGTTACATCCTCAGACCTTTTTGTTTTCTCCTCTTTGAATTTTCTTTATATTTTATGAAGCACTTTTCCCCCTTGTCCTAATCGTTTTATAATCTAACATGTGCAGTTCGGTTCCATTTCCTCAAATATGAAAGTCTCTTCTATGTTTTCCCTCCGGTTTTTCATTGATTTGGGTTACCTCCATTAACCCAGAAGTTCCTTTCGTGTGTTCTCAATGAGGAGCTACCAGACCAGGTCTCTGTCTGACCGTATTAATTGGGCAGTTGGAACAAACTCGTATATATTTAGAATTAAGTGTGACTTGCAAGCATCGGCAGGCAATTCTATATATATATATATATATATATACGTCCTTCTAGACGACAAACCGTACGTATCGATATTGTTGTGATGAATATTACACGATGCACTCATACATATGAAGTCACGATGCAGGAGAGCTGAATCCATAATTACAAGATTATAAACCAATTACCTGAAGGTTTAAAAGTCATAACCTAAAGATTTGCATACATCAAACATTTGGGGGGGGAAGACACAATTAATACATATCCACGTCCCCTTTGTTCCTCGAATAGTCGAATTTCTCCCTCTATGATTTGTACTGCACGCGAACGGGGGGGGGGGGGGGGGGGTCGTTCCTTTCGTATAGAAAACGTCCTCGAAACTTCATTGAAGTTTCCCAATACAAATTCTTTTGCAATCCAAGAAAAGTGCCAAAACAATTTGCTTTGTTTCTTCCCAATCGTCCAAAGGTCCATAATAGTTCTGCACGGAGTAACATTCTAACATGTTTTCATCAACTGTTGCATGAAATCGAACTGAAAAGAGACAGATTTCGATCGACCATTAACCTCGATCCATATTGCTTGACGTGATGTCTTTTCGGATGACTAATTTAGATTTGGTAAGATGACTTCTTGCTCAAGTCATGGCGCATGGGGGGGGGGGGGGGTGTGGAAAATCACCAAGTCCTGTGAGATATTGCACAGATAATCTGATAGAGACAAAGGGGACCATGAGAACAATTTGCGCCACTTTTAACGAAGACCCAATTATTTTTTCCTGTGGCTGATGGACGTAATAGTCGCACAATAAGTAGAAAGAGATAGGGAAGAGCACAAGTTCTGCAAATGGATTTTAAAACTGCCACATTAGTTATTCAATTTTGCGACCCTTCCCATGTAGGTCTTTAGTTGTTTTAATGCTTAATTTGCACACAATCCAGTCTTTGTCCATTTACTCCGCTCCTCCTATAATTTCCCTCCTCACCCACTTTCAGGTGACCTCTGGATAAGGCTCTAAAAATATCAGCTTCCTATTCCTTTTCTAGGGTGTTGAGTCGAGGGGATCTGCCGATCTGCTATTTTCCATTCCATGGGAATAAAGTCCTCCAATTTAACCATCAAACAACATTGATTTTTTTTTTGTTCTTTTGCACTTTTAGATCAGTTTATGAAAATAATTAATAAATAAATAAAATTAATTCTTCATTATATCTTCATGTACAGAAACAAGACCTAAGAAAAGGAACTGAGAAGTAAACAAAGAGGACAACTTTACTTAAACACTCGCATTAATTAGTTCTTTATCATCCAATTTCCTCTACATCCACCATTCCCCCAGCATCATCGGCAACGTTGTCCCCAGCAGCACCGACCTCGTCCAACCACCGGTCCATCGGTACGCACTCGGCCTTGTGACGCAGCTTCCAGTCAAGCGCTTGACACCCGCGCGAGCAGTAATTCACCGCGCCACAGACCGAGCACCGACGGAACTCGTGCGGCCTTGTCTCCGGTCTACCGCACCCCGCGTGGGAGCACATCCTCAGTCCCTCATCCAACCCAACTCGGCCCGACTCGAACCACTCCTTCAAAAAGTCGTTCACAGGGTGGGCCTCCGGCGCCGGCACGTTACACCCGAAGTCGCTCAACAGCCCGCCGCAACCCGCACCACTCACGCACGGGTCGTTGTGGTTCTGGTGCTGCCGCCTCCGCGTAGGAGAGGAGCGGGAGCGTAGGACGGATGCGAGCTCGCGAGCGTTGGCTTGGACGAGAAGCCGGCGTCCCTGGGCGACGTTCTGGCGGGTCCCGTAACCGTCCTGGAGGCAATGTCCTAACTCGCGAAGCGCAGCCACGTGGCCAAGGAAGGCGGCTCGGGCGCACAGAGCCACTCCGGCTTGGAGGTTCTTGTCGCTTTTGGAACCTCCGCTACCGTTAAACTGTATCACCGCGAGGGAATATAGAGCCGCCGCGTGAGACTTAATCGCCGCCTTAGCCATAAGCGAAGCTCCGCTTCCTCTGTTTTGTAAACAATAAAATCGGATCTATGACCCAAAAAAGAAGAAAAAGATTAGTCCAAAAACATACGAAAGAAATGAAATTTATTTTACTAATTAGCAATTTACAGTAAGCGCTACAACTGACCATTCCTAGAGTATAGGAGGCATCGGCGTTGCCGGCGCTGACGCAGAGTTTGAGAAAACAGTGAGCGGATTCGGACCAGTTTTTGGCTTTGATTGCAATAGCTTTTGGACCGGCTTTGGAGAGAACCAGGGGATGTAGACCCAAGCGGTTCAGTCTTTTGCATCTGTTTCGGAGAGTAACCAAAATAATTTAAAAAAAAAAAAAAAACTACCCAGAAAAAGAACACTAGAGAAAGAAGGAGAACGAGAAGGGCATGACGCATAGACGTACGTGATGAAAATATTGACGAAATCAGAGGGGGAAGAAGCGGAGGTGCTGAGCTTGCAGAGGATGAAGACGACGAGATCGTCCGGTAAGTCGTCAAAGAGATCGGACTTCTCGGTAAATTTGGTCGTCGGAGTTCTAGGCTTTTTCCTGTACATCATTGGCCTCGGCTTAAGCTTCTCATATTCCAAGCGGAGTACGATTTGTATTTATATGCGCTGTGGTTCTTCTCGTCTCTTTATCGGGTGGTCTCAGACTCTCAGTAAAGGTAGAATGGAAAAGGCAGAGAGCGTGGCTTTATATGCCAGAGGAAATAGAGAGAGGGGACTCGGCAGACGCTTGCAACGTGTAGTGGGTCGGGCACCGCGAATAAAGTTATAAAATTGGCGTAATTACTCCACGGCCTGACAGCCCTTCTAACGATAACAACGAGTCGTGGGTCACTGGATTTGATTTCCGGTCCGGTCAAACCCCTAGAAAAAAAATAAAAATAAAAAATCGATTCCGGTCGAATGTTTGTATCCACAAGTAAATTCCTGATATTTGTCTTTAAATATTTGCACCATAAGATGAATTTAGACAATTTAATCTGTAGTCAGTGAAAATAACACAAGATTTGGGTATGGGTATGTATATACTATGCTTATTTCATTAATATATCATCCAATTCTTACCTTATTATAAATTAAAAGCAAAAAAAAAGGGGGAACGTGGTACCAAGTTAACATAGATGTTGCAGCCAAATTGACCCCTCTTTAACCCTTTAAGCAAGTTTAGTACTTCATGCGGTTCAGTTTCCTCTTCTTGTTGGGTGTATATCACGGTAAGCGACTGGTCAAAGAGACGGAGGGGACCCATGCAGCCCACAGACTACTCTGTTTAGTGTTTTACAGTGCGACAAAAATGATGCCATGGCCCATGTCAAAGTATGGGATCTAATTTTCATTGGCAGAAACAACCTTTTTCATTTTTTTATTTTTTATTTTATAGAAAATTTGGATCAATTTTAGGTAGGTAGTTGAAAATTTGGAGTGCATGAGATGCAAATTAAAAGTCGTAATAATTTAGGTAACAAAAGCTTCGCAAGTTGAATGATTTAGGTGGTAAAGATCGCGATTAAAATTACTTGGTACGGATGCTCAAGTATATATATATATATATATATTGTTGAAACTATTTCAATTTTTGAGTAAACAGTTCAAGATAAATGTTTGAACCGACCATTAATGTGTACTGAACCTATTGATAATTTTTTCAAATTGCTTATCAATTATATATGTATTTTCTCTATATGTTTGGAAAAGCCTTTTTATGTCAGATTTCATCCAAGTACTGTCGAAATCATCGAATTGGGTACAACTTTTGCTGATCTATATAATAAGTTCATAATCCAATTTGCAGAAGCTTCGACTTACTTCAATGGTTGGATTAATTAATGTATCTACCTTGCAGAAATCAATGTAATGGGGCTGTCTTTAGGTAGCTAGCTAGTCTTGGGCGCCTCCACATATTTATTGGTGACCATGTGAAGAGCACCATGTTTGTTTAACGTAAAAGTGACAGCTACTCAATCTAAGTGTGTAGAAAATTTGGATAAGGAAAGCCAAAAGAAACCCCAATTAGCCAGTAGCCCGCAGACTCCATTATAAACGTGTTGTTTGACCTCGATATTAATCTCCTGCAGCCTCCAAGAGTGACGAAAACGCCAAACCTCCTGAATCTTCTCGTGTAATATCTAGGGCTCAAATCCAAGTTTTACATGAGATAAATAAAGAAAGAGCAATATACATCTACATTAAGCACCAATTAAGCTAATGTTACCTGCTAATTAAAGGGTTATAGTCGAATGGTAATTTATTGGTACATATAACGTCCCTTTAGATCTTGAAGATCAGTGAGCTGGTTTTAGGTTGTTAATTTCATCAAAAAGCTAAATAATGGTAATTAGAATATATTTTTTAATTCAGCCACAAGATTAATTGCGTCCCACATGATTACCAGTTGCGTCCTTGCTTGCACGGATGGCCACTCTAGCTATACTTTCTGAATGCACTTTTGCAGATGGTTTAGATCGACAAGGTAGGTAACAATAATTAATGGATGTGGCACGGCTTCCCCCCCTTCTCTTTAATATAATCTCATTCCCTATCTCTACGCATGCCGCAAGTTGAGAGCTCTGAGATAATTTTGCACATCAAGCTAAGTTATGGATATTTACTCTTGTGGGGACGTAAAGAAATGAATCGTTTTGGTGACTGTTTGGAATTCGGAGATGGGAATGCACATTTGGATAAGGTTTGAGGATGTGGAGTTGCCGAGTTGGTGGAACACAAATCTTTTTCCTTTCACATGAGGGCCAGGAAGAGATAAAAGCATGCACGGACTTGGTTTGGTAGGAAACGAGTGCGGCGTTACTGCCACATGCCACGGGCCATCTCTTCATTATTCTATTTTTTTTTCTAGATTACCGGTTAACGCAGCTAGCACTAATTAACGCTCTCTAGGTCGTACAGAAAACTGCAGCCATAAGTAATCAATGACTAAATAAATTACGTACGTGATGCTAATTTGAAGGGCCAAGTAGGAAAGTGAGACTGAGTTTACTTCTTACAATTGCCTAGTAAAATTTGAGGAGATAAATATAACACGTAGATCTTATTTTAAGATTCATATTACTTAAAATTTTATATAGATAATATTAATAGTACTCAAAAATCTATTTTTCGTGTCTATTTTTTAAAAATTCTATCGTAATTTAGATAGAGAATTACAAAAGATTTTGATTTGAAGAAAATGAATTTGATTCCTGATGTGGATCGCTCAATACTCTGATATTGTTTAAGTTGCATAAAAAGTATATGTATGCAAGTGACTGCCCTCATGAGATAGAGATTAATACATAAATTAACCCAAAATATATGCAAGATCATGATGACTTTGGAGAGGCATTCCCAGTGTACCCGGCCTTCTATATTATTGCCTAGAGAAGTACTGATTCTAAAGCCTACAGGCTCCAAGTCCAACAATCCAATCGAAGTGGACAAAATAATTGAATATAATTTCTTTTTCATTGATACTGTGTAAGTATATTTAATACGTACGTTGTTAGATCGATGTATGTTCGTCATGAATTCATTACACTGATAAGTTAGATACAGCACGAAAGTTCAGTTTGAAATTTTTTAGTAAGAAGGTCGGCTATCCTTCAGAGAGCTTCGAGAGACACCCAGGGAAACACGGCAATATCTATTCAGTCATTTGTGTGCTGGAGAAAATTAAAATTATATTAAAAGCAACTATTTCTTGATTGCTTGGTTTTTATTTATGTCTTCTCAAATTTCATCTTCATCAGCAAGCAATTTACAAAAAGAAACTTTTCACCTCAACTCGAATCCCTAACACATCAGTCATATATATATATATATATATATATATATATGGTGCGAGCGTTTACGCGCACAGATAGACACATTTCACTATATAGAATCATGGAAAAGACAGTCGTTTAATAGCCATTAACGACAGACACACATGCATTATGGCAATCCATGTTGTAGGGTTGCTATAATTTGCAGAGGAGAAAGTTTGGAATTAATTGGCCATGATATACTATATACGGCTAAAGAAGTCGAATCATGGGATGCTTTTTGTCTGGGTAAATTAGAATCAGATAGGGTTTATTCGGTACCTAACTAGTATATATAGTAGAAATATGTGCATGATTGAGACTCTTTTTTGTTTGATTTCTTAATTCCCCCTAAGCAAACAGCAATAATGCACAAAGGGGTCACGAAGCTGTTGAACTTCCTACTTAGGAAAGCATGAAAACGACTGATGTAAAATATTGTTGTGATTGATGAAACCGCAGAACTGATCCCACATCCTTATCCTTACGTTTTGCTTACTTTACAGATCGATGATCCCCCCCCCCCACAAACTTATGTAATTTGGGTGCTGGTGCATGAGAGAGGGGTAAAATATGCCGACGGCCTCCAAAACCTGAGGCATCAGAAGGCACATGTGATTACTCCTGAGAGGCATAATTGCATCACTAATTGCTTCCACATGCCTAGCTACTTGAATGTCAAAACGTACATGAAAGGAAGATAGCGTGCGAGCATTCGCTACAATTATTTCTAAGAATGAATGCTCACTGTTTAAGTCTTGCCAAACTGATCCAAGAAACTTTTCGTGGGTGCTGAGGGAGATGATTAGACCAGGAAGAATATATATTGACGAGGGCATGAAGCCAGTCATGGGCCACTTTCATTTAACATTAATGATACCGCTACCTAATCAAGTATATATAAGAGACCCCATGCATGAAGATCACTGCAGATCGGCATCATACGTAATAATATGGTGCACTTGCTTGCTTCTCATGCTGAAGACGCAGGCCGCATGTGTACATTGAAAGCGGACAAAACTGGACATATAATAGTGGAGTACTAGTACTGCGCTCAGTTGTCGAATAAACGGGAGAGTACTGAAAAAGCGTAGAAACCCTTTTTCTTGGTCAGCCAAAAGGCAGAGAATCAAATCCCTGTACAAAAGGGCCATCAGATTTCATTCCTGAAACCATATTCTCTCTGAGTAATATTCGATCAATCCAAGAATTTGGGGCGTAGCCGTGTAGGGGAGGGAAAATAATATCTTCGACCGACTTCTAGAAAACATATTCCTTTGAAAATTATCAAGATTGAAATGGTACAGGAATTTAGTTTTAAAAAGATAGCTCGCTAGACAGCCATATATTGACATGACAAGGACACGCAGGTTTGACAGATTATGGGAGGCGTTGCAATATATATTCCTCTTGAGATCATGAGAATGGTGGGTAGCCTATCAAACTCTTTGTTCTCTATGAATGCCCAATTGCAAAGCCCTGGACCTAGAGCATGCAACTTGGAATTGATTTTCCTTTACGGCATCTGAATTTTCTTCGCTTTGTGGGCTCCATCTAATTTTTGTTAATAGATTGATGATGCAGTACAAAGCGAAGATTTTGGGATAAGAACGAAAAGTTATGAAAAGAAAATTAAAATTCTAGGAACTTCATATACTATCCCATTAATTCATCAGCTTTTGATTTAATTAGCTCTTATTCTTTTGTTTCAATTATGTACTAACTTTCAGTCAGACTTTGACCTCTATGTCTAGCCTGTGTCCACATCCATTCTAAATTGAACCATTAGCAGCTCTTTTTGTATATGTTACACCTTGAGCACTCCTCGCACAAAAGATTATTATGTCAAGGAGCCTGCAAAACCATCAAATATGATTTGATACGGACTTTCCATTACACTGTCCACCTTGTTGGTTTGTGGTCCTTATTTGACCATATGCAATTGATCCTTCGAGTATAGAAGCTGCAAATAGAGGCTCAACCTTTTTCCATTCTTTTATAATGGCATGCTTGTAACCCAAATTCATTTTGAGTGGTAATGTGTACTGTTTTTGAACTCTATGGTTTGAGGATACGATGTGAATACCTTGAAATGATAAGTTTGGACTAATCGACTCATCATGTGTTTAGAGCTATACACTGAACATCACCACAGTGTAAGGTTTTGAGACATTTGTGTCAAGTTTGAAAAATAAGTCATTTTGCCCAAGTAAAGAAGGTAGTGGAGGGGATCTGGTCTTAAGTTGTGTTGATAATTATGAAGCTCGAATGGTTGTTAATCAGGTAATTAGGCTTTAACACTAGTGTCTTCTTACTGTTTGAAGTTCAAAGGCTCTCTCTCTCTCTCTCTCTCTCTCTCTCTCTCTCTCTCTCATATCTAACTTTATAAATAATGGTCCTTCAGGCTTGCAATGAACTAAATCAGACATGGATGGAATCTGGTAAGCATAAGAGGACCTGTACTTTTATCTGTCCTCAATGGTCAGCAAAAGTGTGAAAGTTTTAGTACACATTCATAAATTCTAATAATGATAATGTGACTAGTTTTGATAGGAATCTATGTATTACTTACATTTAAATGTTCACTGACAAATATTTTGCCTCAGGAGGCAAAATTTATATTTCTAATAAACTCGTCTGCTTGTGCCATTCTTTGTTTCGTCCTTAGCAAGTTCCACTTGTACATAATTAAGAGGTGTATACATCATTGGTTGTGAAGCTTTGTGTATACATGTCATCATATGTAGACACGCATACCAATATCAATTAGCTGTAAAGCTTTGTATCGACTATATCTTTGTAAAGTTGAGTAGTGCCAATTGTCAAGAATAATGTACGGGTCAATGGAAGATTGTTGGATTTTTATGTGTAAATGTACATTAAGTAATGTTGTAAGAGAATTTACTTTTAAAACAAATTTATGGGCAGGTGTGTCTGAAGATGTTGTTTCATGTCATATATATATTCAGTTGTTGATTCCTGGTGAATCTGCCTGTTTTGCATGTGCTCCTCCTCTGGTATGCTCTTTCATTTATTTGAATTGGGACACCACAACATTCTCAATTTACTATTGTTAGATGTGGTCATATATACAGTATTTTTTATTTGTTATATTTTCCAAAAGCTGTTTCTTTATAATTGATGACTCTGACATTGAAAGTTTATTATTTTGTTCACTATAAGCGTCTTATTTTTTCTACCTCTCAATATAAAATATGTTTACTACAAATGGAGGTGTGGAACTTACTTATCTTGCCCTCCCCCCTTTTGGTTTAGGTTGTGTCATCAGGGGTGGATGAGCGTACACTGAAGCGTGAAGGGGTTTGTTCTGCATCTTTGCCTGCCACCATGGTATAACTTATCCTTTTTCAACTGTCTACATATAAAAAAACAAAATAAAATTGTATTTTCCCACAATCTATCAAATGCTCTTCTAGGCAATAACAAGTTTGCATGTTTTTTTTGTTAGAGATAATATCTTAATCAAATCTTAAAGATTTGATATGATATTATGATTATCACAATATCAAATTTTTGATATTGTTATGAAGATTCAAATTCAAATTCAACTATAGAGATTCAAATTTAAATATAGGATATTCTCCTTTTATGCTTTGTATTATCTCTATAAATAGAGATCTTCAATTGTAATATGTATGGACTCATAATACAAAATACAGCCATAGAGGGCTTTCACAGTGGATGTAGGTCTTCTAGACCGAACCACTTAAAATCTCTTGTCTCTTGTTACTATTTTTCTCCCCTCTTCATTTTCACCTTTTTCTTCTTGGTATTAGAGGAACAAAATTCCGCATCCTTAAAAGTTGGTGAATTTCACCGCCGTTGTACTTACAGCAAATCTCCGTTTGAGAGGAAAAAAATAGGTGAGTGAAAGAAAGAGAGAAAAAAGACAGAGCAGGGATATGTTTGGCAAGGGTCGTGTGCCTATGATTTCAAGGTCCGATCACTTTCAGCCTGTATTCAAGGTCGTGTGCCTATGATATGATTTCAAGGTCAGATCAAATTCAAAAGAAAAATATCTGTTCAGCAAGGGAGCAAAGATCAGGAAGGGAGCAAGGATCTATGACTTCAGGGTCCAATCACCTTCAGATCTCGTTTTTCAAACACAAGATTTCAGATTTCTCCATCTTGTGTTTGAGGGAGGATGTTAGAGATAATATCTTAATCAAATCTTAAAGATTTGATATGATATTATGATTATCACAATATCAAATTTTTGATATTGTTATGAAGATTCAAATTCAAATTCAACTATAGAGATTCAAATTTAAATATAGGATATTCTCCTATTATGCTTTGTATTATCTCTATAAATAGAGATCTTCTATTGTAATATGTATGGACTCATAATACAAAATACAGCTATAGAGGGCTTTCACAGTGGATGTAGGTCTTCTAAACCGAACCACTTAAAATCTCTTGTCTCTTGTTACTATTTTTCTCCCCTCTTCATTTTCACCTTTTTCTTCTTTTTTCATTATGATTTACCACATAGCACATCTTTAAGTCAAAAGATTTTTGGCATCTTGTAGTTGTGGGGAATTAAACCACTTTGATGGCTTGGATTGATTTCCTTGTTCTTCTTGAACAACATTCACAAGTATAGCAATTGCAATCTTAGAGTGGTCGATGAGTGTGTAGTGTTTTCGTGGTATACATTATTATTATTTGTACTATATTTTCTTTATTGGAAAATTTTATTTGGTTTGTAAGGGGTTGTTGCTGGGCTTCTTGTGCAGAACACACTTAAATTCTTGCTGAACTTTGGAAACGTTTCTCCATACTTGGTAGATCTTCACGTCTCCCCCCTCCCCTCCCCTCCCCTCCTCCCTCCCGCCCTCTTCCCAGCTTTCTTGTGATGTTGATTTGCATATTTTGTTTATGCTCAGGGATATAATTCTCTTAAAGACTACTTCCCCACCATGCAAATGAAGCCAAACCCTCAGTGTTCAAATGTAGCTTGTCTAGAACGACAAGTAACACGAATTAGTTCCAGCCTTGGTTCACAATATTCCAGGTTATTACTTTAACTGCTTGTAGAAATGACAAGTTCTATTTGCAAAAAGAGTACATTCTTGCAATGCCAGCAAGGGATGCTGCACTTAGAGCAAAAATGAATGGAATATATATAAGGTGCGTCTCTTGAAAGTAGTTTCTGTTTTGTTTTTATTGTGGATAAAGAAATGTTTCGCAGTGCTTGAAAGAGGAGTGAGGGAATGAATGATGGAGGTGAGGTACTTGCATTTTAGAGGGAAAGGTTGATGCCTTGACATAACTTTTTCAACTCTTGACACTGATTATAATTCAGGTCAAAGCATATTTGTAACCTGTGTGGAATCAGCCTTTCCTTTTAGGCTTGTACTAAGTGCCATGGCTAGCTTCTGTTAATTCTTAGGTGCAAAATTTAGTGATCTCTTCTCTTTGTTGGTTTTTCAGTGTACTTGGTGACAATGAGCTGGATAACATTGATGCAGCTAGTTCTGGTAATTCATCATCAGTTTTTGCTTTAGTTTATCCATATAGTCAGTTGTCCATATTTGCTAAGCTACAATGGAATACAGTATTTTTAAGGTGGTCCATTTTTTTGCTGGTTGTATGATGGGGGCCATGTTGTGCACCCGTGTCAGAAAAGCAGGAGGCACCAAATTGGCATTGCTACACGGATTTCTCTTCTAAAATTCCAATACATTGTACTTGTTAGACATGGTCCTCTAGTTTGGTCTAAGGACTATATCCTGATGTGTAGACAACTAAGAATCCCTTGGTATAGAGTTTTTTTTGTGTTTCCTGACATCTTATATTGCTTCTCCGCTTGTGTTTGTGATTTGATTCGTCGGATGTGGCTAGTCTTTCTTCTGTTTTATAGACATGAAAGAGGGGCCAAAAGGTTTAAAAAGACCTCTGGCCTCGAAATAGTTGCAGGATTTAGATATTTTCGTGCCTTGGTAGCACCCAACTGAAGCTTGATTTGTTCCTGTTATTTTATTGTCTCTAATGTGCCCTTTAATCTACAGATGTTCTTCCGGAAGGTCTTGTTCGTGAGCTCCAAAGTGCAGACGAGCCTCAAAAACTACCCTCTAGAAGCACCGCTTACTTCTATTGACGGCCTAGAAGATCTCCGAAGGCAACTTGATGCTCTTAATTCCAACTAATGTGGACCAACTGTTTTTCCCTCCCCGCAAAGGCTAATTCCTTTTGCAAGTCAAAAATATTTAAACCCCCATTGTCTAACGCAAGACCCTTTAGGGGTATCCGGCTGGAAATAGGACTGAAACTCTCACCACCTGAGTCTGTTGTAGAGCATAATTTACGAGTGTTTTTAGGGGGAGGGCGTTACTCTGATTGGGGTTGCTTACGTCTCATGGAGAAAAAGGATGTTCATCTGTATGAGTTTATAGGTGATAAACCTCTGATTGGGCATTAGATCCTTGCAGCCAAGGAACAGGATAAGATCGCATGTTGGGCCTTGAGGCCCGGCAGAGTCCAGCTTTCGGTTGGGCTTCAGCTTACAATTTCCAGTTCAATGGACCAGCTTGGGACCAAATTCCCCAGAAAAATGATGGCTATGCTAGAAGATTTATAGAGGAAAAAGAAATATATGAACGAGTTTATGTCCCAATAGTACTAATTGGACGAGGCAAGCAAAATCAAATCACAGCAGCCGGAACCAGTCCAACACAGAATTAATAAACAAGTGCATGATAAGCAACATGCTTTGCGGATCAGTTTACTGGCTTGCAATACAAGTAATGCTCGCTCATATATGAACAGAAATGATAAATGAAAGCTGCAGTCTAGGGGTCCTCAAACGTGATTAGAATTTGATTCATATGTGGTTGATGTTTCCTAACCTGCAGTTTGGAAAAGAATCATATTAGTCAATGAACAAACATATCCCCGATGCCATAATAGCACCTTTAGAAATTTAGGAATTAAAAAAAAAAGAGAGAGAGAGAGAAAAGACATAGCATACAAGCATATCCAGGTTATTGCACTTTGTAGTATAAAAGGATCGCCTATTGTGAGTTATATACCTGATCTTTGTCTTGTGAGGTTTTAATAATAATTGTGGAGGAAGACTTACTTTTACACCAGCCATTGATAGTAATCTGTGAGATGCAATATAGGCAATGTCTGAATCACTTAACCTCTTCTCCACAAAATATATAACTTCAGAGACACCTGCCTGCAACAAAGAAGACCAGCTAGATCTATTAAGCAGCTAATTGTGGTAAGTGGGAGCAGAAAGGAAGGGAACAAACGCAGGAGGTCAACATATGCCTTGATAGGCCTCAGTAGTTACGAAGCAAGTATGATCTAGAAGGTTAAGGCCTTCATGCCACCAATAGGTTGATATAAATTCTGGACACATGCTGTTCGAAGACATTGGTAACACCCTAGTGGCAAAGATTCTACTAAAGCTTTTCTTGAACAATATAACCTTCAAGAATTATTTCTGCATCTAAAATGATTACAATGCAGTATAAACAGCCGTCTGCCTCGTTATTAGCTTGTCAAAACATATCTTCCTGTAACTCTCCACATCACCCTTATCATGCTGGTTTGTTGAGATGGTTGACAATTGTTTTCTGGGAGAGTTGTTTATCAGAAATTAGCTTTACAGAACAGTATTATTCCTGTATTTGTTATGTATCACCAGTCTGGGTTTCAGGCAGATTAAAGTCGTTATGATAATGTGTGGTGCTTTAGCAAAAATAGCAAGGAGAATTTTGTTTTGAAATTCCTGAATTATGGATCAACAAAGTGTAGTTGAAACTCCACTTCAATTCCCTCGCAAGTAGGGAATGAACACACAGCATTTTCCCGGCAAGCCTCCTATGCAGTGTAGTTGACATTCTTTGCAGAAATGTTTGCACTATCTTATGAGCGAAGTTCAAATCTAAAACCACCATATTGTTATATATGAAGAAAGGGATGTCAAAACCAGACCTGAATAATTATCTTGGCACATTCGTTGCAAGGAAACATGGTCACGTAAAGCCTCTGCAACGATCATAAATAGATGAAAAGAGTCCTTAAGTATCATAAAAAATGGAAGGGGACTATGCATGACACCAAGAACAAACCTGCCCAGCAGCAGAAGCATGATTGGTGTTCAGGACAGCATTGACTTCAGCATGACAAACGTAACTGCAGTAGACAATCTAAAATGTAAAGAGAAACAAGGAGTTGGAAAAAGATCATCCGACATTAGATAGATAATAGCTTTGTACTATTGTACCAAAGTACCATGCATTTGCCAACACGAACCCATGCAGGTGGGAAGCACAATATAATACGTAAATGGAGCAGAAGACATCAAACGCATGAACCACAATAAGTCCGAGACAAGACGTGTGTATTTAACAAAGCAAAAGGTTCAAAAGAAGAGTGGAGCTCATGAGAGCAAAAGACTTACGGATACTTTGTCTCTAAAGGATCCCCAGTTTTGGATTTCTGGAACATGAGAAGTCCAGTTTAATGCTAGTACTTACTGAATAACAAGACGGATTTATTCAGTATGAGATCCTAACCTTTGCCCACGGAAGTTTGTCATCAGAACAGCCTCTCGGGAATCCATTATAGCCAATCCCTGAACAAAGAACATAAAGCATAACAGCAGCTGACTTTCATTATATTGTCAAAGACACAAATTGAAAAATCCATACAACAAATGGATGGTCTGATGTTGACATGTTGTTCCTCTTAGATTTGAACCTATGGTTTTTTTCAACTTCAAACCAGCTCTAAAGTGGAAAAAAGATGGAGAATCTACTTCTTTCAGCCTCTCTAAGGGCATTTCAGGAACAATATTTTGGTTCACTGAAGTCTGAAACAAGTGACAATCGCAAATTTCCATCTATTGTTGAATGGAAGGAGTAGACCTTACGGCAAATACTTTAGATTTGGACACAATTTTTGGCTTACCGAGAATGATACCATTTTGACTCACTAAGCATGCTCCAACCTGCATCACCAAATACAGGACTAGCATTACAATTCACCGAGTACATTTGCAAACACCTACATAAAATGCAAAACATCCATTTCACGACATACATAACACAATTCTAGTGATCTCAAACTCCTGCAATCTTTTTGTTCATAAAGGTAATGAAAAAAAATCTAGTATTCCGGATTCTGCAGTGATTATGATTGTGAAGGTGTTGTGTGGACGTGTATGAAGTCGACCATCAACACGTATGGGGGTTGATCTGAATTGTAAGACAATAACAAGCTGGAGTCCTATTGCGACTGGTTTTTTAAAAAAACTATTACATCAATATCTTGGGTATATTCCAAAAGCATAACAAATGCTATCAATCAGCCTCAGAACCTCGTGTGAAGTTCACGTCAAATCTAGGCTATGTCAATTGATTACAGAGACTCAAAACATGCTCAAAAAATATATTCACAACTCTAATCCACATAGAATCAAAGCACTACAAAACACCATGATCTTTTCAGTAGCAAGCAAACTAGCATGCGTACTAGCAAATTGAATGTATGACCTGCCTGTTAGGATCTTTGGATCTTTCAGCAGATAAAAATGCAATTGCCATAAAATAATCATCCCATGACAAATATCTGCATCCAACGTGCACACAAAATAACGAAATCAAGCCAAATTTTTAGAAACATATAAATAAACAACACGAAAAGAGATTAATTAGTAGAGACCAGAAAAAAGGAAACTAAACGATGTCCATCAGCTTAATCTCTAAACAGAGCAAGTCAAATCACAACAATACAGACCCTTCACGTCTGGAAGGATCGAAGGGGCTACGAGAAGAGCATTTCTTCGAGACAGCGCCGTTTTGAGAAATATCGGTTTGAAAGAAGTGCCTTCTAGGGTTGAGGAAGAAGCGGAAAGCAAGGGCAGAGGCTAAAGCACCGAAAACAGTGGCCGTCGAGACTAGAGCGAGATCGCGGGAATTCATGTAGTTCGATAACGAAGGGAATGCGAGAACGGTCACTTTCCCGAGCAAATTCTGTTTGCCCCGGTTTATTTGCTGAGGCTAAAGCGGGAAAGGATGGAAAAGATGATATATTTATGGGTTAATTACAAAACAGCTGCCAACAATCTCAAATATCTGTAAACTCAAATTTATCGTCACTCTCATCACAAATTATACTTTGGTTGTTATTTCATCCATCAACCTATTCAAATTGTTATATCAAATGATTTTTATCAAATTTAAATGATACATGACATTTTCTTTACTTGAAAAGACGAATTTGACTAGCTTTATTTTAAGTGAGTCATCTTTTTTTGTTTTAATAAAAGAAAACAGCTAACTACTTATTATTTTTTGACTATACAAATTGTTAAAAGTATTGTAGAAGACTAGGAATGACTCAAACGATAATAAATTCGTCTTTTCAAGTAAAGAGAAGTCACATATCGTTTAAATGAGATAAAAACCGTTCAATATAACTTCAATAGATTGAAGAATGAAATCGCAACTAAAAATATAGTCTGTAGAAGCGGATTGCAACGAGTTCGAGTTTATTAGAGTATTTGAGATTGAGGTATAAATTTGTAGAGTCTTTGTAATTAACTCTATATTTATTAGTATAAGGAAGCGAAGCCAAGCGCACGACCAGGTGGAGATGCCCGAGTTGGGCGTGGGAAATCCCACTCTCCACATTTGTTTTTGGTCTATTCTGAAACTAATCCAGAAAAATAGGTCATAAACTTTTACATTACAATAAAAATGACACAAAGTTAGGTGGGGAAATGTGTAAGCACTGCATAAAAGAGAGAGCAACCAAATTGGTCTGTTGCTCCCTTTCACTTTGAACAACCATTTTCTTTCTCTTGTAAAGAAAGCCTGGGAATACAACCATTCTATGATGTTTGGTTTGAACTTAGAAGTTAACAAAGGCATGTGACAGTTGCTTGCTAAAAAAAACCATAGTCTTCAACTTAGATTCAACATTTTTTATTTGACATCATCCAAAAATTATCCATTAATATGCAAGAAATTGTTTGAAGTTGCCCGATCATGTTTACACTTTTCCAATCTTTAGTACTCATCCTGATCGATCAACCATCACTAACCCATTCCTTCCGATCTCGACTAATTATGACATCCCACTACAAAAAGTCACTTCACATCCCTTTCGTCCTCTTCATCATAATTCTCCGTTCCTCGCTTCTCGTTTTGCCCTTAAAAAAAAGAGATAAATGCAAAATCAGTCCTTGTGCTATACTCAAAAATCGACTTAGTCCCTGTGATATGAAATGCATCGATTTAGTCCATGTGATTCTATTTTCATTCGTTATTGGTCCTCCATCAGGAACTGATTTTATCACTTTCTGAAATCACAGGGATTAAATCGATGTTTTTTATATCACAGGGACTAAATCGATTTTTGGATATAAAATCAGTCCTTGTGCTATACTCAAAAATCGACTTAGTCCCTGTGATATGAAATGCATCCATTTAGTCCATGTGATTCTATTTTCGTTTGTTATTGGTCCTCCATCAGGAACTGATTTTATCACTTTCTGAAATCACAGGGATTAAATCGATGTTTTTTATATCACAGGGACTAAATCGATTTTTGGATATAGCACAGAGACCAATTTTGCATTTATCCCTAAAAAAACACCAAGCAGATCAAAATTCTGTTCAATTTGTTGTACAAATTTGCACAATCCAATTCAAAGGAAAATAGGAGCAGCGTGTGAACTCATCAATATTCAATGATGTATGTATTAATTGTTGAACAGTGAATTAATATATAGATTACGATAGATTGACAAACTGCAAAATCTGATAGAGATATCTACTGTTGTGAACAAGAAGCCTCTTGTCTAGTGTACTGCAACATCTGATCGAGCAGTGTAGCTAAATGGACTACTTGTGATGGCTTGTGGGAGAAGCATTCTCATTAGTTTTCACGCACTCCCCGCCTCACTCACAGACCTCAGTCGGCCAGTGCATATCCATATGCGCAAACAAATCCGATCCACTTTCGACCAACATGATGCGAGAAGCAGAAAGGTCTTCCAAAAACGGACCCACTGATTGGACGGCCCAAGTGGCAGAGCCAGTAACCCCACAATCATGGTCAGCCTCACTGGTGTGTCCATCCCACGTGCCAAACTGCCCGTAGTGTGGGCTGCTGAATAGAAAGCGAGAAGCTTTTTTTGTACCGGGGGCCGACAACCTGGGCCTACTTATAAAGCCGAATATTCATTTAAACTATAAAATGCCCTTTAACCCCAAAAACAACCCTCAGCGCACGTGCGACAGTAATTATTACACACCCACACCACACCCCCATCCTCATCCCCTACAAAAGAAAACGTCAAATATATTTTTTTATAAAAAATATATAAAGTAAATAAAAAGAGGAACATACGCTGCACAAGAACACAAAAAAGCCACTCATAGCCCAATAACGTGATCCGTTATTTTTCCCCACACTTGGCTATTCTATAACGGAATTTCTCACCTTTTCCTATATTCGAACGTGAATTTACCGAAACCACCCTGTTACTTGATTTTCCTATTTTGTTAGATTTTGAGTATCGAAATAAGTGAGATCTTTTTTTTTTTCTTTCTGGAATTGAATTAAGTAAGATCAAATGGGCTAATAAGTCAATTCATTCTTCCAAGGGGGTCAAAGTTATTTTGCATGGGAGGCATGGGTATAGGAGTAACTTGCGCATGTTTTTTTTTTTTTCTATGTTGAGCTTGTTTATATATAGCCACATGTTTCTGCCACCCCACAAGGCCTGACTCTCTCACCACCACCTTCGTTATCATTTCCTCTGTACCTGAGACTTTTTTCTTTCAATGGGGGAGGAAGATCAAAAGGAGTTGCAGCTCCTCCCTGCCCCTCATTCTATACCTTCTTCATCGCGCATGTCATCTCGGCCCTCGGATTCTTCTTCTTTGAGGTATCGATCGAGGGTATCTGATCATTCATTTGAAGGCCCAGCACTAGACCTGCAGTTATCAATAAGTCTAACGCCAATCCGGCCACCTTCAGATTCTGTTATAGCTGGTACCATCTGTTCCTATGATGATGGAAAGTCCGATACGAGCTGCGTTGAGGCAATGAAATGGCAGGCCGCCGAGCAGATTCGGTTGGCTGCGATAGAAAAAGCGTATGCGGAGCGGGTGAGGGAGTTGACAAGGAGAGAGATGGAGTTGGCGCAGTCGGAGTTTTCGCGAGCGAGGCACATGTGGGAGAGGGCTAGGGAAGAGGTGGAAAAGGCAGAGAGAATGAAGGAAAGGGCGACACGCCGGATAGATTCTACGTGCATGGAGATCACTTGCCAGTCTTGCAGGCAAAGGTTCCGGCCTTAGTGCCCTAAGACATGGGATTGAAGTATTCAAGGCTTTCAGGGCGAGGCTAAGGTTGTTTCCGAGTCAAGGTGATGTGTATGCAAATTTTGGGTTATTGGGTTTCTGCAATTTGCTTTAACAAAACATAAGGTCAACAGAAAACACATAAGAAGAGTGGCAGAAGAGTGGCATGAGAACTCGCGATGCCCTTTTTATTTTATCATCGTGATCTGTATGCTGAATAAACACAGCAACCGCATATATTATATGGTGCAGGGGTGAATATTATATGTGATCTCCACAAATTTTAAATTCAAGATTTTCAATGTACGTAGGAAACAAATAGTTCTGTGTTTCTTTTTACCCTTATATATATGTAGCTTAATTAATAGACGATATGCAGTACTGATCATGCTTGAAGTACTTTTTTTCGCTGAGATCAGACAAAGATCTACTGGGAATCCATCTGGTAGTAATTAGGTCTTGCAACCACGCTCCTTCAGTCCTAATCCTGCAAAGTAATATATATGCACACACTATTCTGACTCCGCATGAGTAACAGGATCCGAAAAGATAAGCAAAAAGCCATTCCATCTCTGGGCCTTGATGACATTATGTACTCATAACTTGGCGATCTTGATTCTGGAGTCACAAATCTGATATTCATGAGTTGGTCATTCCAGACCGAGCGTTTAGTAGTCTGAGTCATAGAGTACACTAATTGTGTTGTGCTTTTCTTTTCTCCTAGTTTCATGCGCTTTCCAATCCTATCTCGTTACCAAGTAATTATACTAAACTGTAAGTGCAACAAATACTTGAGTTCGAGATCCCTTGAATGTTAACTGCAATTTCAGTAATTTTCTGGGTACCATATAAATAGTTAAGCAGCTGGCAAGGGAAAGAGAAGTTAGAGAACCCATCTGCCTGAATCGATCCATCTAGATATTCATCAGAATATGCAGAAGACATATTGCTAGCTAGCGCTAGAAGCTTTCATGGGTATCAGATAATTAGAAGTATGCAGTCTTTTAGAATGTACTGGCTCTTGAAAACTAGCTTAGTTGATAGCTAGGCTTCTTTTTCCTGATTGGTTGCCACACGGATCATGGACACCAAATCTATGCCGATCACTGCATTAATATGCACTAATTGAAATATGTAATTAGCAGATCAATCTCATTGATAAGCTGTTAAGACAAAACTGTCAGTTACCGTATGATCTGATGATCCAGCCAATCCAGAAAACCAGTACAGTTTCAGATCTTTAATCATTTCAGGGCTTGGGACATCACCGTGAGGATCTGACATTAGGACTTTTAATGGCAAGTAGAAGCCAAAAGTATCCATTTAGAAGAAGATCATCTCATCCAAACACGATTAACATCGATCTTGATCAGCTACTATAATAAATAACTTCAACTTGGACTCAACCTAGGTTTTAACAACTTCCATATTTTTTAATTGTAACGCTGATCATGAAGTACTCCAGCTTACGACACTGCTCAACAATTAAGTCAAACCTGATGCAGTCTGCAGGGTCAAGTTTGGAACCTTGATGTTGATAGAAGGCAAATGAATCAGAACAAAAAGCGGGTAATTCACCAAGAAGAAGACAGGATACTGGATAGCTGTATCCACTTGCATGTATTCAACTTCTTAACTTTTGCTCATCAGAACCAAACACCCACTACCCTTGTTTGAGATCCAACACAAAAGAAACATTTTCGATAGGATGACTCAACTAAAGTATCAATTATCACAACAATATTAGTGAGAGAAATGCTCCTTTCCATGAGATGTCATGGGGATGGCCTTAGCTTGATTTGCCAGCAACCTCCAAACATATATAATATTACTCAAATACAGTTAATCAGTCAAGAGTAGCTTTAATAATACACTTGTTTCTTGGATGATCAGGTCATGACATAATCTAGTGGGGGGAAATGATCATAAAGTTTCAAAATAAAAGGATGGGACATAATCTGAAAAGTACATAGGGGGGAACAGCTAGGAAAGCATGGGAAGGAAAAGAAAAGGCGATCCTAATCTAATTAAATATCATATCCCTATCCTTAGTTTGGTTGCCAGAAACATCTTAACTGCCAAACCTAATTAAGGATAGAAAGACCGGTTAATAAATAATTCTTCACCTCCTGACCTCTTCTTTTCTTGCTAATTTTCCATCTGTACTGTTGCTAAAAGAACTTCAAAAAGACGTTAAGACCCACCCAGCTTAATGCTTGTAGTTTCAACAAGATAAAACCCGTCTTTGCCTTCTGCCTTCTGGTAATGGCCGGCCGGGTCTTTCTCTTCACAGGGTACTGTAACCATAGGCAATATCTGTTCAACGTATTGATCTTAATTCATATTCTTATATATGATACACAATTGCTAGGTTTAAACTTCTCTTTTGTAGGATCAAAATCTGCAAAATGATATAAGGAAGAATACAACTAGCTAGTTCTGATCGAAAATGAGTACTTTAGTTGTCCTATAGGAAACATGTTGTACCAGCAGTTTGCCAGTTTGTGCATGTGATGCTCTCCACTCAAAAGTTGGATGGCTTTGGTACAAAGTTACAACACTTGGGTGCTGCAGATAACTGAGCACAAAAACGCTCACTGGTGAGTCCTAAGGGGCATACAACATTATCAGATAATCTCAGCCATGAGAAAACGTACTACGACATATGACCACATCCATTATAGATACCTTGTCTTTTATCTTTAATTTGGTTACAATCATAGAAATGCAGGAGCCATCAATTATTTCAGAAAGTTGAAGACCACGATAAAGATGTAGGACATGGTTTCCGAGTTATCAAAGTAGTCATTATGACAAAACCTTAAAGTTTGTCTTTTTTCATCTTGTCCATATGCGATTACCAGTCGATGCTGATCGTTCTAATTGAAATGCTAAGGATCATATTTAATAATAAGTTCAGTCATATATCCAGCACTAAACTGTGACCGGAAGTACACTTGACACAATATTTTAGACTCGTCTCGGGTTCCCTTTAATTTACTTTCATCGGCAAACGAAACGTTCACGTAAGCAGCTATCAGGGAACTGCATCCCTCTATCATATGCCAATTTCCAAGGACTCTTACAAAGCAAAAGCAGTTCCTCTTGTGCATTGGAAATGAATACATGTGAACTAAATCCTGACACCTTGTTCTTAAAGGAGTACCGATCGATCCTTTTCAAATTAAAATCGGAACTAACATTTTCCCGGAATCGAGTGCTGAGTCGTAACCCTTTAGAATTAAGAAGGGACAAAAGTGGTGGAGTTAATCCTGTCATGTGAGGGAGGATTCGCAAAGTTCAGCTTTGATGATCTTTTCTGGGATTTCCAGGATATATATATGAATATTGATATCTCTTTGGTAATTGATGAATACGTACGATATTATTAATATTGTAAATTCTTTCTATGTGATTGCCGTATCTTTCTGGGAAGCAAAATGTGCAAAAGGCGTTGGATGATGAAGCTTGTTTTATCCAGTCATTTCTGAATAAAGAAAAAAAGTCCCCTGACTTTGGGAACGATCCGTAGGGAAAGTTCAGATCGTGGTGGGACTGAACTCTTGCTGTCGCACCACGATAACGTGAATCACATGACTGACACATTGTATTTGAGACTGGATTGAGAGATATGTGTTGTCAGCCGTCTAGGTGCTTTGTGATCTTTTCAGCAGAAAAAGCTAAAAGGATAAAGAGAACCATATTACAGATAAATGAAATTGAAAGGCTATGTAATGGTGCCATGGAAGCTAGCTGTAGCTGATCAAATAAAGGCTGACAGTACTATCAAGAAAAAAGGAAAAGGAAAGCTTTCTAGAGTCCAGAGAGAGAAAGGAAAGTGATTATATTTTTTTTATAATCGGGTGCTCTGGTTAACATAATCATATTTCGACTAATTCTGAATCAGTGCAGTCCCTCCTCCCATACAAATTAAATAATTATCAGACTAAAAATAATTATTATTATACAGATAAAATAGATTAGGAAAATCTGGACATTAATTGGGTGTGATTTTAGAACGAATTTAAATTTTACCATTTGTGTAGCTTAAATTTTTTGTATTTTTTTTTGCTTTTCAAGAAGAAGAAGAGTGTGTTGTCCAAAGCTGCTTGGGGTATGTATAGGGCTGCACAAATTCCGGTTTTGGTCAAAATCTGCACCTACACCGGGTAGGTCGGTTTTGAAAAAATTGACACCTACACCGTTAAGGGCAAAAATCGGCCCTTAGCAATGACGGTTTAGCGATGGCGGTTTCCGGTTATCCTACATTCATTTTGAGCCATTTTTTTAGCATTTTACACCCTTGGCCCAATGTATTTTTTCTTTTTTTCTTTTGATCCATTAATCACATATCAATAAAATTTAAACTAATAAAATCAAAATTTCAAAATCAATAAAATTAAATATCATCTTAAAAGATTAGATGTGAATTTAAAGTCCAAAGTAATAGAGACGTCACTGTAAGTAGAAACTATTATCTTTTGAAAAATCTAGTTTAGACTCTAACAAAACTTAGAGAGAAAAATATGTGTTTTCCCTCTAATTAACAAATCAATAATAATTTTAAAACATGTTCAAAACCTAGTAGGGTTTCCCTTGGTTTCACAAGGAAAATCCAAAAATTCAGTAAATTTTGAAGGCGCTCGAGCGCTTGTCAAACGCTCGTCGAATGCTTATGTTTCTGTCTGAAATTTTAACTGAGCACTCGAGCGCTTGTCAAACGCTAGTCAAACGTGATGACTCTGTCTGAATTTTTTCAAAGGGCGCTCGAGCGCTTGTCAAACGCTAGTCAAACGTAATAACTCTGTCTGAATTTTTGAACTAAAATGTATTAGAAATTTGAACTAAAATGTAATTAAGTAACTGATTTTGCAAGCATGGTATAAATTTAATAGTGATTTGTCAATTTTATAAATTATAAATTTAGACAAGTTAAAATTTCATAAAAACTCTTAAACTCATACAGTGATTTGTCAATTTTTCGTGGTAGAATCTCGACCTCTTGACTTATATTATGCAATGTACTTACTAAAGTTTGACATTAAACTCTTTAATTATGATTCCAATGCCTTCATATATACCCTTCTAAATACAATAAATTTGTAATTTTTTCTACCAAAATTCTAAATAACTAGTTCATTCACCTAGCAAGCTTCTTGGTAACTTGAATGTAAGTATTTGATTAGACAAAATCAACAACAAATCTCAAATATTTAGGTGAAACTAAACTATTAAGTAGACTTTGTCATGCTTCTAGAATACTACATTTTGAGGTGAAATTAAAGTTTAAACTATTGAGTAGAAATTAAACTAAAAAAACTTAAAATTTAAAAAAAAATCTCGATTTCCCGGTGCCGGTTAAACCGGGAACCACCGATTTTTTCAAAAAATTAAACCTACACCGATTCCGGTGCTACCGAAATTTTCCGGTAGCATTGTGCAGCCCTAGATAAGTCTCATTTTTTTTTTGTAGTTGTTTAAAAGGAGAGCAAATATGTCATTTCCCATAGCGTTACCCGATACACCGGTTTTCTTGGTTCTTACTTGGCAGGCCGCAGGCCCAGGCAGAACCGGTTCAAGGCCCGGATCCTCTTTTTTCTATCCGAGTCCACACTTTCCGAATAGCCTGCCATGCGAGTGATGCCACCCTATTCTGATCGTCCCCTTATTATTCTTCTAAATTCGGCTTATTTTATGTTTATTTTAATCTGTAACCTTCGGCAATTCCCAATTTCTCTGAGAGTGCACTGATGGAGGAACAGTCACAGACTCAGAAGCGAAACCGTAACCCTAAAATCAATGACAATAACGGTAATAACAGCGATGAAAAGAAGCAGGAGAACGCGAAGAGCGAGTACGAGTTCTGTAAGGTGTGCAACTTGAACCACAACCAGGGCCAGCGCCACAAGTACTTCCCAAGCCACAAAGGTTCCCTTTCGGCCTTCCTTTCCCGGTTTCAATCCAAGCTCTCCGACGTTCGCTTCTTCCTCAAGAACCCTACCCTTCTCCGTCTCGACCTTGCCTCTCGCAACCGCCTGTGGTGTATTTTTTGCGATTCCGACATCGACGAGCTTGGTAGCTCCTTCGCATGGTAACCGCATTCGTGTGTCCACCTCTTTGGAATTATCTTGTTTGATATCTTTTCGGTTGCTGAGAAAACTCGAAGAGAAAGTTGAACTCTTGGCAATTCCCAAGTTTATATTTTCATGATTTCTACAATTGAAGAAAGTTCTAGGGAAGTAGAGCAGTGCATTAACCTTAGTAATGAGCAATATTCTCAACTGTGGCATATAAAGCATTTTGAAGTATATGTTTTGTGCTCTGTCAACAGTTGTAATGCGATTAACCATCTAGCAAGTGCGGACCATCTGAAGAATTTGAAGCATTTTTTATGGAAATACGGTGGCGGGATGGATCGCTTGGAAAGCTTTCGGATTTCAGAAATTGATGTAGCTAAGGTACTAGGTTATATCATTTACTCATTTAGAATCAAAATTTCCGTGGATATTTTTGATATTTCTCAATTCTTAGAATCCAGAACCATGGTGGTTGAGATGACTGATTTGGTTGTCTTTTTTTTTTTCCCCTTCTATGACTGCAGTGGGAGAAGAAGTGCAAAGCTTTGGAGAGTGATGCTGTACCCTTCAGTGAAGGGACTATTGGACCAGCTTTTGGACCTTCAAATGATATCCACAATGAACAAAAATATGGAAATATTGATAGTTTTGAAAGTTCTAGTCTCCAGTCTGTTAAATCTGGTATTTCAAATGGTGTTATGCCTTTACAATACTATACAAATGAGTATCAGGTATCCCATTCAGGACTCTCTGAAGTCGCGAATGTTGGCATGTTTGCGCATGATGCTAGCTCTTCTTTACCTGCAGAGACATTCCCTGGTATAAGTTTAGGGGAATTGAAGGATTTAAGAGGTAAGCTTGCGTTTTAATTAAATTACCTCTTTCTTTGTTTTTATTTTTTCGATTTGAAGTTATAGTGGAGGTTCCTATCATTGAATGAGAATGCTTATGGTAAGGTTGTATCATCTTATATTTGCTTATATTGTGACTCAGTTAACAGGAATAGCAAAAATTCCCTCCTTTGTAATACAAAATTCTCCGCTGATGGCTATTTTAGTAATGAAAGGGTAAGTTCTGCATTTGCTATGAATTTTCCTTTTTGGGTAATTTCAATAACTTTGTACTGTAGATCTATACTTTCTATTTCTAAACTTCTCCTTCTTTTTGGTTTTTCACATTTGCACATTTATATGTACTTACATTACCTCCAAACATTTCATGTACTTTGATATAGACGAACCTGGTGCATGGGGATGAAGGAATTGTTAAAGGAGAGAGCAGTTTTCATGGTATCAATCTTTGACTATGTCAATTTAGTTTTTTGTTTCGTCTTATTTCTTTTGTCATGAAGCTGCTACTGAGACCCCATATTATTTCATCAGTCAAGTGGCATGTGTTATTAGGACTGAAGTTATTGAGTTTTTATACAGTAGAATTCACCTATCTAGTTAGCTTTGTGCAGAAGGAGTATGGCAGAGTGGTACTTTATCAGTCTCATGTTACCTATGCTCATCTGTGATTCTTTTCCTTTAGGTTTGCAAAATCTCACACAAATTTCTTCCTCCACCCCTGAAAAGGCTAAAGGTAATGTGCACTCTGGAGCGCCTCCCCCGTGGTTTGAAGCAGCTGAAGAAGTTCAGATCAATGTTCAACTAAAACCCGCAATAGACAGTTTTATATCTCCAAATAAGTCAGGGAAGTCCAAAAAATTGAACCCAAAACGAGTTGGAGCTGCATGGGCAGAAAAGAGAAAGATTGAACTGGAGATGGAGAAGAGAGGAGAGATTGTCAAAATTGATTGTGCTGATAATTGGCTTCCTAACTTTGGTAGAGTTTGGCAATCTGGTAGCAGAAAAGAATCTAGGAAAGAATTTGAGATGGAGAAACAAAAATTTCCCAAGCTTGAAAGTAAATCTGAGATGCCAGTTAAGTTACAACCTTACATCAGCAAGCGAATGGTAAGTTCCACATTATCAAATGCCATGTTTTGGTTTCGGTGATGGAAATGTCATTGTTTATTGTCACAGTACAGCATTGCGTTTCCGAAGTCGTGCGTATTATTGTATGTTTTCACCTTCTCCTGTGGTATGAGTATGCGGAACTGGCATTTTATCAGCTATTTGTTGGTAACTCGTGGAATGCCAGGGAACTGTGTAATTGACTTCAGTGCGTTCGTTAATATGGTTAATCAAAAAAGAAATGAAATATGTCTAATATAGAATTGAATGTGTTTTGATGCTTTAAGGCGTATGTTAAGGTACTTAGGTTCTAAAGTGCTTCACTCCACTCTATTTGAGTGGCTTATATCTTAGAGATTGAGGGTTTGGCAGTAGTTGATTTTCTGTGGAATTTATCAGCATTTTAGCTCTATTTTGCATTCTAGTATGTGCAGATCCATGTGTGCATTGATCTTAGTATGAGGCTCGATAGATATGATAAATAAATGCTTGTTGCTTCTGGATTGGATTCGACAAGAACTGATGTTTTGCTCCAGCACTGCATGTTTGGAATTTTATTTAAGTTTGTTGCACATAGTTCGGGTGATTTCAAACATAAAATGTGATGATGATGAAAATAGTTACTTAGCCTAAATAATAAGGAAAACAGTTAATACCAGAAATTGTTTTTTATGAATGGATTTCCTAAGGCGTGTGCACTTCTTTTCTTGGGCCACCTTTGCAGCGAAGAGAAGCGGGTGAATGATCATTTTGGAGATAAAAATGCTGAGTATTCTATTCCAAAGGCCGTCATGTTAGAGACTCACTATGCATGTATCTTATTCCTCCCTGTCCCAAACCAAGTATTGGCTGGAGCTTAGATGGAGCAAAGATCTTGTAGGAAAGGTGGGAAGCAGAGTTGATGCAACTGAGCCCCAAAATGTTTAAATAGTTACTGGGTTATTGTATATGCCGACAGCTGAAATGGAATTTATATGTGATCAATAACATCGTAGGCATGTAGTCTCTCATGCTTCCCATGTCTTGTTTGTGCAGTACCCTTTTTTCGGTAACATCAATGTTATTGTTGTGTTCTCGATTTTTAAACTGCTCTGGGAATTTCTGGAAGAAGCTGCCTGCGCCCTGCAGTCTGAGGTGTTGCACATATTGCGTGGGATCTTAGCCCTTGATTGGATGCTCTATGCTGGCACACAGAAGATTGCCCTGGCATAGTGTTGCCTAGTTGCCCTCGCTTGAAAAAAAAATGCTCGCTAATAAAATGAGCTTGTTACTTTGTACTCTCAACTTTGATAAAAAGAATGCTGTTACTCTAACGCAACAGTTTTAGCAGTGCAAAATGTCGTAGAATTTGATTGACCTCTGATCCTGAAAAGCCATAGATTCCCTTTGGAAGAAACTAAGTTCTCCTCACATAGAAACTCCCAAGAAAACCACTTTTCGATCATTCTATTCACGTCATGTATGAGTACGTCTGTTGTTTTCCCAGCTCTTGCGATTACACTAGCAGTATATATTGTTTGCATCCTACCTGGTGCCTCTGCTGTATCTCCACTCGGTCCATCCACCACTATCACATCCCAGTTATGATGGTATACTTCTTTTGGTAAATTTGTCAATGCAAGCTGGCATTTTGATACTTGAAGCAGTCCTGAGCTAGGTGCACATGCTGGTTTCTGCCTCGCATGTTTGAGCAGCTCATAAGCCTTCCTTCCAGGTATCTGGTATTCAACCTTGTACATTTGAGTGCTGTTTGAATATGCTTCGATCGTGCTGAGCTTGCTCGTATCATCCTCCAAAAAGATAGTGGTGCCACCTGCATTGATTAGTGAGAGGTACAGGTATTGGGGCTCAAGCCCAAAAATGAGGAGGTTGCAGGGGGCTTTTTGGGCAATAAGGTTTTTTAGGAGGGACACTTCCTTCTCAGTGAGTGTGACGGCATTGGCAGAGGTTTTTGGTTGATCTGTCGATGAGCTCTGTTCATGTGATGAAACCTGACTGCATTTGGAAGAAGGACATGCGTGGTGAAGAATAGAGGGCAGCGTAGGCAATGGAGGTGAGCTGGATGCAGTGGTAACTGTGATTAAAAGAAATCTGATAATGGAGAGGCTTGATAGGATCATGAGGAGGACCGGGATAACTTTCTTTATGGTGATGTTCATCCTTTTCCGTCCTCTGCAGTATTTGTAATCGATTGGCTGATTGTGTTGTGCCTCTGGTGAGAGTGCAGGAGAAAGCTGAACTAGAGGAGTTTCAAAAGAACGGCAATAAGGCACTTCTGGGGGCATTGTGTTGCTTCTCTTCGCTTTCAGCAGTACCAAAGCTACCAGCACATCCTCTTTAAATTTGATGGAGCCGCTTGTATCTTCTTGAGCAACAAGGAAGGAAACAGTTCGCTTTTGTTTTAAGTGTTATCGTTTTCTTTTGTTTGGGTTGTCACCTTGTCACCTAATTGCTGTGGTTACAATTTAGCGTATGAGAAATAGAAACTGCCCACGTGTAGCATAAAAGAGCAACGACCGATTGGTGTTTCAATCATTTTAAAGGGATGCCATCTTGGGTTTTGGCACTACTAAGAGATTCTAGAATTGTGCATTAGTTAACCCGTTGTTTTTCTTTAGGGGTATCGTATGGTAGTTAAGGAGTGAAGTTGATGAAGGCTGGTGAGTAGTTGATGAGCCACTTTCAAACAATGACTTTCTTGGGTTCTTCCATTTTATATAGTAATCTGTCAGTTGTCCACTTTGATGGCCGGGGGTCATTGATGCTCGGTGTTATCAGCGGCGAGTAAGAAGTGGAAACGCGGTTTTGGGTTACAAAAATTCTAAAAACATTCGTTTACTTAGAAAAGAAAAACAATTGGAAACGTGTATCTGGGTGATGAATTTCCACAGCCCGATTTTGTCCTAGGAATAAATACACAAGTGGCAAAGGATATTAGGATTGATTGCCTTCATTCATTCAGAAAGAAAGAATGATCTTTGTTAACCCTTACAATTTGTATGAGATAATCCTTAATTTTCTCGAGTCCATGAGCAAGGTGGATGCGATTAGGGTGCTTCTACAATTTATGACACCAGAAAAAAAAGGTTGATATGAACGCATTTAGATTTTAGATATGAATGCACCTATTCAAAATAGACTGTTGAAAATGAACGCAATGGTCAAGATGCTGAAATATTTTTCTCTGTGTAGTGGAAAGTTTTGTCACTCAATGAACTGTATGTCGGGGATTCTATCCCCTATAAGATGTCTGCCTCCCATAATGGCCCAAAAAAACAAAAAAGTGGAAAGCTTTTAAGTCAAAGCCATGTTCTTAACACTTATAAAACCGCTTCAAGTTCCAATCTATAATACAAAAACCAGAGATATTTGATCACTCTGAAGCTTTGCGTATGAAGCTTTGTGGCATTCTGCTTCTTCTACTGGGAAGAAGATTTCTCTTGTCTGGAAGACTAGGACTGCGCAGGAATCATCTTTTGGGAAAGATATAGGAAAAATCTATAATAGATTCGAAAAAAATGCCAACATGGGAAAGTTGACAAAAGCCGAGTCTTAAAGCTTCCTAGTCCTTTTCAAGAGGAGCTTCCCAGAAAGTCCCCCACAAAAACTTCATTGCGAAGAACTGTTCAAAGACTGGTTGATACATATCTTATGAAGAAGAAATAGACCGAATGTTTGTTAATGATTTTCGAACGAACCACAGTTTAATGCTTATGGCAGTATTATAATGCAATTTCGCAGCTAAGTTCAACTGATAGGTGTGTGATTATGTGTGCAGATTCCGCTTTTTATGGTCTGGAAGCTAAATATTTTCCAATAACTGCTTTAATTATTCCATCATACCTACATCGGCATATATTTTAATTGTTATGTTAATTTCCATGATTAATAAGTTGCTCTTGTGACCTTGTCGATATGTGAGCTGCTGTCTCGGGCATCTCTGGCAAGCATATACTCTCCTGTCTCTCTCTGAGCATTGTTTGTACAAAATCAAATACTATTGTTTTTGGTTTCTTCTGTAGACAAACAAATTTTATGTCATGTCTAATTGGGGGCATTTTACATATTACTTATTGCTATTGCAAAGGTTCCAAATCAATGAGATTTACTGAAGGAGATTGTAAATATTTGACGTCAAAAATCTGCTTTGTTGCTTACCTTCATATGAATCCAAAACTCTCTACAGCCACCTTGATACTAAAGACAGTATTGAACAGTACAAGTATAAGAAGGAACAGTATAGGTATAAAGAATCTGTGCATTTGTACATGTCTATAGTGTATCTTGGCTAGTTGTTACAAATGTCAAGCCAATATACAACAGTAATTTCAACGACTTGAGTCCTCTATCTGATTTTTCCAATAATGCAGGTAGAAGTAGATCACAGATCCTTGGTAATCTTTTAAGTCAATTTCTAGAAGAGATTGGGCATGAAACTGCCCTCAAGTCCTCACTGGATCATGCTTTGCAAGGAAAAAAAAACGAAATTAGCAATCACCATAGTCCTTAATGTATGATAGGCAAACCCCAAAGCCTAAACTCAACCAAGAGATTTCAGTTTCCCTTCCAAATCCTGCAGGAAACAATTTCCTACAAATTTGTCCATTGCCTCCAACCAAGCGTTCTAAAGAGTCATTTTCTATCCAATATTTAAATTTTTGAGGCGAAAATTCATCACCAATTAAATATACTTCGGAGTTTGTCATCAATTCAGAGTTCATTTAAAACAAGAAGTCGGTGGGTATTCTAGCCAGACCCAAGGTTTAATCTGATACCTACACTCAACCAGTGGTTGACCTACACATACTAATCTTGAACACATAATCTAAATTCTAAACCATGGTTATGGTGACAAACCTGGCTTTACTGGTTCATAGTATCCAGTTTTAAAACATTGGTATTGTCACTGTGGAGTGTGGACGTAATGACCCTCAGTTCTTATAATATCTTTACTATCCCACCATTCAGCTCCACCTGATCTGCAAAAACCAATGTCTCCCTGAGTTTGGCTTCATCTTCTCTTCAAACCTGCTTTTGTTTCTTACTCTGTATCCTCTCTTTTTTCTCTCTTCGTAGTTGTTTCTTTTAGGACATCTAATACATCAATCCATACCAACAAAGAGGTTTCAGCTTGCTATTCTCGACTCCCTCTTCTTATCCCTTCCTCTGTCATTCATTCTATTTTTGTCTACATCTTCCACCATAAACCCATTGCAGTATCGACAGTTTGTTTTTGCAGAGGGAATTTGTAACGCACATTGCTCTATCTCTCCTGATTTCTTGAGCTTTTCTTACTCAGATCTTTCGAAGCCTTGTGGATTTGGCTCCTGGGCAAGTCTTTTATGTTTCGTAGTGGCAGAGGGAACATATACTATGGGAAGAAACACTGAAGAGCAGCTTGTTTCTGAAGAGCAGCTTGTTTCACATGTAGGATCTAAGGTGAGTTCTTATAAGTCATAAGCCATATTTGTTGTCATCAGATTCAATTCCGTCTTACAAACAATTTCATCTTACAAAGTTATCGTAGCATGAAAGGCTTCAAATGTTCTTGCTAACAAAACAAAACAAAAAAAAATCAAATCAGGCCATGAAGGATGGTGATGGTAAAAAGTCCCTCTTTGCTTCAATGCACAATCCACCTAAAGCAAATGACAGACCAACCAGTATGGTAGTCAAGGTACAGTTCATACTCTTACATCCTGTTACCTAGGAAGTGTTGATGTATCTAATAGTTTATTTCTTATTTGATTTGTTTCTCCTTAAATTGTTTTCAACTAAAACAGAAAGCACATACTGTGATACCTGCTCACATCGTCGCAGAAGCCATATCAACACTCCCTGGTCTTGACATTAGATGGTCAGGCCCAATCACGCCAACAGAAATGCAATATGTGGAAGAGTATGTCCTAGCAAAGTACCCCCAATATGCCATGCTAGTGGAAGGAGAAAAGATAGATCTCTCTAGCCTTTGCATCCCCGAGGAGCCTTTAGAGCCCACATTTGATGATAGGCGGAAGTCCCCAAGGGGCAGTCTCAGAGACCCATCCACGCCCTCTTCTGGAAGCAATCATCCTGACTTGGATGGGACACAGTTGGAACCGTCCAGATTGCTTGAATTTCTCACCAAGAAATCAACCTTTCCTGGAAGTTTTATCTCAATCCCTGAAGTCCAAGCCCAAAACAAGGTTCTGAAGCACTGTGGATTATGTGATGATGACTATCTTGTTCTCTTCACTCCAAGCCACCAGGATGCCATGAAGTTAGTTGGGGAGAGCTATCCCTTCTTCAAGGGAAATTTCTACCTCACCATTATCAGGGAAGAAGAAGACTGCATAAATGAGTTTGCTACTTTCAAGGAATCCAAAGTGATACCAGCACCGGCGACTTGGCTGGACTTGAGGATCAAAGGATCACAGCTTAGTCAGTATTTTAGGAGGAAGTGTAAGCACAGCCGGAAAGGGTTATTCTCTTATCCCGCTGATGTTGATGGCACTCGTTATTCAATGCACTGGGTTTCAGAAGCCCACCGGAACTCCTGGCATGTTCTGCTTGATGCTACTGCACTGATTATTGGGAAGGACACATTGAATCTCGCACTCCACAGGCCAGACTTTGTTTTGTGTAGTCTTGACAATACCCATGCTAATCCTTCGAGAATCACTTGCCTCTTGGTCAGAAAGAAATCCTTTGACACTACAACAGCTTCGTCTCAGGCCAATGAGTGACAAATACAAAATCCTTAACCTGATGTTATCACAGCTTCAGATCAGATCAACGAGCTAACAAGGTTTGACTGACAATGAATGCTAGGATATTTTTGAACTCGTCTAGGAATATCAACACACTTTTGGAAGCTTGTACATTGAAGTTTCCATTGGTATATTCTGTGGATAAATAACCTTGCTTTGAGGTTAATTCAATGCAGACAATATTCTATGTATCATTACTGATTGTTATTTCTCAAAATGATGCACATGGATTTCCAATCACAGTAGCTAGGTTCTTTCCTTAAGATTATACCTTATTTCCCAAAACAAGTAAGGAGGATTTCTAGCAGTCATAAAATCCGTGTGACTACTTTTTTAATTCCTTTGGGGGAGCAAAAAAAACTCATTCGAGCTTTTTGAACTAATGTCTGCAGTTTGCAAAGGGAAGTCCCACTAAATCAATATGGAGAACAATATCCGATAGACCTAGGAACTATAAGCTTGCCTTTCTCCGAGACTAGGACAATATTCAGGGCCTCCAAATAGGAATCTGTTTCTACCACCAATTGTGACTACAATTCAACCCCGATACAACAAAAAGGAAGGACCAGCTGCCAAGTCTGATAGAGGATTCCTATATAAGGATGAAAATCACCACCTAGCTTAATCATCAATTCAGCTTTAACCTCAGATTCCAGTCCTTTAGCTTGGTCCAAATTGTTTAACATCATCTACATTTTTGTTTTGGGTAAGTAAGAAAATATTGTCAGGAGGTCAGCTCCTTTAATACAACTGATACGGGTGATATAGACGAAACAAACCAAAAAACTCGACTATACAAACTACTACAGCACTCCAAACAACAGAGGCTATTCAGACTCCAGAGCTGGATTTTAAGGAAGCACACCCTTATGAGTTAACGACGACTTGACTAGCTCCCTGTTAACTTTAGAAGCTGGAAGACCACGGAGGCTCAGCTTAGACAACCAATACCAATCTGCGACTCTTCCCACTATGCAGCCTCAACAGTAAGCCGAGCTGGACTATAGAAGATCGATGGATGGATTTTTTCCTGCGGAGGCCAACTGTTCTATCGTCTGGATTTCTAGGAACCAAAAAATAGGCAGGCTCACTTGTTAGCCAAGTGAGCAGTAGATTTCCGTTGTTTTATATTGTTTGAATCTCTTGGCATCCCTACTGACATTTTGTATTGTGATTCGAATCAGAAAAAGAAAACAAGCGATATTCAGAAAAGAAAAGAAAAAAAAGCCTCAAATTTCTCTCCTTCCAAAGAGTACAAATAGTTGCATAGGGTTCGAGCAAAAGACGATATAGGAACTAACTCAATAACTAACAAACTTGCCTCGCCTTTTAAGGTACGACAGAGAAAATTGAAAACATACATACATAGCATAACAAACAGATAGCCCACGAATCAGTATGTAGATCTCCCATCACCTTCAATGATTATATCTTTGAAGGCCCCACCACTCGGAATCATTGGAAGAACATGTTCTTGATGTGGTACAATTACATCCAGTAGATACGGTCCAGGAGTATCAAGCATCTTCTGAATAGCTGCTCTTAGATCTTCCTTCTTTGTGACACGGGCTGCAGGTATGTTACAAGCTTCTGCAAATTTCAACATATTCGGAAAAATTTCAGACTCTCGGGATGGGTCCCCAAGATAAGTGTGAGCCCTGTTAGCCTTGTAGAACCGGTCCTCCCATTGCATTACCATACCCAAATGCTGATTATTCAGCAACATTATCTTAACTGGAAGATTTTCCACCCGAATAGTTGCCAACTCCTGGATATTCATTATAAAGCTTCCATCTCCATCAATATCTACCACAACAGAGTCTGGTCTCGCCACAGCCGCTCCAATGGCAGCGGGCAGTCCAAAACCCATCGCCCCTAGACCCCCTGATGTCAACCATTGGCGAGGCCTCTTATACTTGTAAAATTGAGCAGCCCACATCTGATGTTGCCCAACACCAGTGCTTATAATCGCATTCCCATCTGTCAATTCATCAAGAACCTGAATTGCATATTGAGGAGGAATAGCCTCTCCAAAAGTTTTGAAACTCAAGGGATATTTCAGTTTCTGCTCTTTCAACTCCTCCCTCCAAGACGAGAAATCAAGTTTGAGCTTATTACGTTTCCCCTCCAATATTCGATTCATTCCCTCCAATGCTAACTTTAGATCCGCACAGATGGACACATGGGGCTGCTTATTCTTCCCAATCTCTGCTGGATCAATATCAATATGAACAATCTTAGCTCGGCTTGCAAAGGCCTCGAGCTTCCCTGTCACACGGTCATCGAACCTAACCCCAAATGCAAGCAACAAGTCAGACTTATCCACAGCATAATTAGCACCGACAGTGCCATGCATGCCAAGCATTTGAAGCGATAACTCGTCCGATAAAGGGTACGCCCCAAGGCCCATTAAAGTACTCGCCACTGGTATCCCCGTCAAACCAACAAACTGCCTCAACTCCTCACTCGAATTCAAACAACCGCCACCAACATACAACACAGGTTTCCTCGATTCCGAAACCAACCTCACAATCTGTTCCAAATGCGCCTCACTTGGCTCCTTTGGCAACCTAGAAGTGTAACCAGCCAACCTTATGGATTGATTCCAATCTGGAACCACCAGTTGTTGTTGAATGTCTTTAGGTATATCAATCAGAACCGGACCAGGCCGGCCCGACGTGGCTAAGTAAAAAGCTTCGCCAACAATCCTTGGAATGTCTTCGACATCAAGAACTAGATAGTTATGCTTCGTGATAGATCGGGTTACCTCTACGATTGGAGTTTCTTGAAATGCGTCTGTACCGATCATTCGGCGGGGAACTTGACCGGTGATGGCGACGACCGGGACACTGTCGAGCAAGGCGTCTGCGAGGCCGCTAACCAGGTTAGAGGCGCCAGGGCCCGAGGTGGCGATACAGACGCCGGGGAGACCGGAGGCGCGCGCGTAGCCCTCAGCCGCGAAAATCCCGCCTTGCTCATGGCGGGGGAGGACATTCCGGATTACAGAGGATCGAGTGAGAGCCTGATGGATCTCCATCGATGCACCGCCAGGGTAGGCAAAGACTGTAGTGACGCCCTGACGCTCCAGGGCCTCCACAAGGACATCCGAGCCTTTTCGAGGCTCATCGGGGGCAAATCGTGAAACGAATTCTTCAACGGCAACGACCTTTTCTGTAGTTTTAGTAACGAATGCTTTTGCCGGGTTGGTGCTGGAGTTGGAGATGTAAAGGGAGAAAGAGGAGCGGCGGAGAGCGGAGTGGTTTTGTGGAATATGGGAGAAGGGGAGGGAAAATCTAGAAATCAGGGATTTGGAAGAGGATGGAGAGGGTTTGGGGAAGGTGGTTGTAGTTGCGGCGGCAGCCACCATTGCGGACATGAAGGGACGAAGAAGAGAAGCCAATGTCTGCGAAAAGTCGTGGCTAGCAAAGGAAGATTAAGTGATGAACAGCCTCCACGTAAAATGGTTTATATTTGAGGGTTTCTTTTTGTGTTACTTTACCAATATACCCTCCATAAGTAGCGCACGTTGACTCTATTGCCGGAACAAGAACCACGTATTGGTGGTGTTTGTTTGTGAAAATACTTGGGTTTTGAAAATTTTAGGTATTGGAATTTGTGAAAAAATATAGTATTTTATGAAAAAGTTAGGAGAGAGAAGATTTAATTGAATAATATAATATTATTTTATAATTTAATGAGGAGAAATTATTTTATAATTATTTGGAAATATTGAGGGGTAGAAATTTTGGGAAACAAACGCCCCATTGTGTCTTATGTATCCGAAAAGTAAACACGTTACAACTTATTGTCTTATTTTTTTCTATTATATTTCTTAAATAGATATGTAACATATGTTAGTATAAGGTTCTTCGTTTTGTAAATATTTTAAAATTTTTGATAGAATTGAGAGGATTTAAGTAGATTGAAATTTTATAATTTTGTGTAAAAATTGGTTACAAGTTTTAAAGATATTTAATTTTTATTAAAATTTATAAAAAATTGTAAAGAGATGAATTGATGTAATTGTTTAATAAAAAATATTAAAGTTAGGTGAAAAAGTGTAAAGAAATTTTTTATTATAATTTTTATTTTAAAAGGTATTAGAATTTTAGAGATTGTGTAAAAAATATTCGTGTTTATGTATAAATTTTTAAGATTTTAGATGTTCATTTTATATATTTATTAAATCTTAATGTATTCTAAAATATTTTTGCAAACAAACACGTCCTAAGACATTAAGAAAACATTATAGCAAATTTCTTTTATTGCCATTTCTGTAAATTCTCATATAATATATTTTTTTTAATTTTCTATCAATTTATTATCTCTCATTAAATCGAGGTGACAACACTTGAATTGTTTCAAACTTGAATTTAAAATTCAGAGATTTTTGATTTTTCGAAGAGCTAAACGATTCGGATAGCTTTTTTAAACGGAATATAATACTTTATATCTTGCCAGAACTCAATATCAAATGAAAATTAAGCATCATCAGATAACAAGGCATAGCCCTGAATTCCAAAGAAAGTAAAATCACTTAAATGTGATAGGAGTGGCAATAAAACTCCTCCCACTCCTGACTTCCTACTAGCTGTTCTTTTCTATTGCATAATGCATATAGATCCACAATACAGCATACTGGCAACCAGGCAAAAGTTCTGTTCAGCATTGCCAATATTTAATATGTGTTTACGCTTATCAAATATATGAAGGGGGCCAACCAAAATTCGCTACGCGAAATGCAAAAGAACAAAACGAAGAGTGCAAATATCAATGCTATCTCAAGTGCATACAATATCCGAAAAAAAAAAACCTATTGAAGCTACATGCTAAGAATTTCTCTTAGAATATGAATTTTCTCCAGACCCGGCTGTGTTTGCAAACCTAATTATCCCCAACATTTTATCTCTCTCCTAATAAAATACTCCAATATAATCCCTCTCTCTCCCATAAAAAAATATAAAAAATTACAAAAATTATAAAAAATTACCTCTCTCTTCACCTTTTCACTAAACCCAATACCAACACATATTCCCATACCCAACATTTTACAACACAAACACAACCCCAATCTGTGTTTGACCCTGTAGCAAAGTAGCGCCTCAACTAACCTGCCCTTGCATACGAACAGATCCAGTCAATCCCAGTAACAATTTTTAGATCAGCGGTTAAGAAACGCAGAACTTTAAGAAGCTCCCAAGTATCTGGCAGATCTTTTGGTCTACATCAAGCAGTTAGAGGATACTAAAATTCACAAATTATTACATGACCAACATAGAAAGCATCATATCAAGAGCTTGTCACCAGTTTTAAGAATATAAATATGAGCAACAGTACAGACTCATAAGCTTGATATCAGAAACATTCTCTATAATTGAATGAGCAAACAGCTGATGTATTTCTGAGTACAGCTTAAAAAAACCTTAACACTGATTCTCAAATCCACCGTCTAAAAAGTAAAACAAAAAAAATAACGCCAATAAGCAGCGATATAGGTAGCTGATCTGGATGGTTATCAGTGAACTGTACATTATGAAAGAAAAGAAAGCTACATTCGAGAGTGATATAACGAGATGGTAGTATACCGGCAGAAACCTATCTTTTGCCATTAATCTGATCTGCTCTGTTATACATTCCTTTCTTATTAGTTATACCTTACGCTGCATGACAACATCTTGATCTTTCAATTGACAGCAATAAATGACCCATGTCTACAAGTACCGAAACCTACGATATTGAGGCTGAGAGAACAAAACTTAAAGTACCATGCACTAAAAGACTACACCAAAGAGATGTGAAGATCATGTTAGAAACCTTCCTATACCGAAACTTTTTCCAAAAGCTTCTGTCTCAAGTCTTCATTACCATTGGCCGAATCGATAATCATTTCCTATATGCCCCAATTCATATCAAGCCACATACTAATTCACACCGATGAAACAAAATGATGTAAATACTGCAGATATGAACATCTAGGAACCCCCTGGTGTCTGCTATTGGAATCACGAGAGCCATTAGAATATATGCACAGGTTATCAAAGATGTCCAATTCCTCGTTACAAGCTTTAGTTCTACACCACATTATTTTCATGTTGCAGTGTAAATTTCCATCACAGTTTCAAGTGGAGCAAACATTTTGTGTATAGTACTTCTTCAGATTTCTGAGTTATGCATGTTATAAGCATAGTTCTGAACTCGAATATTATCCTGTTTATAATTTTGTGTACAATCCAACTAATTCATTTGTTCTTAATCAAAAAGCTTAAGCCCATAGGTTTGGCCCTATTGATATATCAACTACTCACGATTGCAAGCAATACCCAATGTCTGAAATGCGTGATCTGAACCCCAAGCAGAATCATTCAAATAAGCAACTAGTTTGATAACCTAATTGCAAGCAAATACAGACTCATCCAATAACTAATTCATTTTGCTGAAGAATTGCATGCAGCTACTACTGGGTAAATAGTTGATTTAAATAAAGCCAATAATCTAATTAACGCATAAATCGTAAGGAAATTAGACGAGATACACATTAAAATTGAAGAATTACCTAAACAGAACCGACGATGATGTTGTTGATTGGTATGAAGATCAACTTCACGAAGAACCCGACGAATCCCATCACGACGAAACCGATCGCCGTACGGAACGCCACCTTCGTGAATTCTACACGATCCAACAAAGTAAAACCTAAATCTCAGAACCAGAGCCGCAGCGCAGACCCACAATGAAATCACGAATACAATAATAAACATGCTTGTCTATTAGGAGATGCGAGACCTTTGCGATCAGGCTTGTGGCAGCGCTTGACGAGGCGGACGCTGTCCTTGGCGAAGTCTCTGAGGGGATCGACAACTGAGTCCAAAGCGTCCATTTCTCTAACACTATCAAGAGAGAGAAAGGTAGATCTGAAACGTACAAAATCTGAGTCTTAACTAGTATTTTGAACAGACAGAATTTGTCAAGGAGAAGAATCGTTAATGGCGCGTTTGGAAACTGGGCTGACTTGTAATAGTCAAAAATGGCAGGACGTTTTATATCAAGACGAGGAGGGTACCCTCAAAAAACTAACGCTTGGACGATCATGTCCCGTCCCGACTCAAAATGCAGTATATTAGCTATTAGGTAGAGCTAAACGGCAATGTCGTTGATTCCACCTTGACATATCTATACTCTAGGCTTGGAACGGGCGGCCCAGTAAGGAAACCACCAAGATCCGACCTGAGCGGTTGGGCCAGAGTTCCATTGCTTTAGCGCCCCTACTTAATGTTACAGGCTCGCGCTACCTGACCCGGCCCAGCAGCTGTTTTGTCTTCCACAGCTGTCTATAACTAAACATTACAAAAAAAAAATGCTTTCATTAAACATGTAGAGATCAATGTCATCTAAAGGTTTTAATATTTAAATTAGTACTTATATTAATTATGGAAAATGAAAAGACCAAAATACTAAAAAGCTCAAGATCAATCGGGATTGAAGAAAATCACAAAGAAAAAAAAAGGAAATTTGATTTTTGATCACTAGGTTTTGAGCTCTTTTAAGTTTTGTTCACTAGTTTTCATTTTTTTACGATTTTTTCAATAGATTTTGACCGCTTTTACGATTTGATTTTTCCATCAAACCTCCGTTAAATTTTTAACCAGAATAGAGGTTGACCGGTTTGTTTGTCGTTGCGATAACGGTAAATTGTAGCGGTCGACCGCGTTATATTCCGTTAAAAATTAACAAGAGTTTGACGGAAAGACCAAATCGTAAAAATGATCAAAACCTAGTGACCAAATCGTAAAAAAATGAAACCTAGTGACCAAAACGTAAAGGAGCTCAAAACCTAGTGACCAAAAATCAAATTTCTAAAAAAAACCATATTTTACTTGAAATGCCCATTAATATGCCTCGTTGATTTTTTTAATGCATGGTTCTCGTATTTAAAACATTAATGCCTGTTTTTAATTAACCAAAGAATAAAAAAAATCCATCTGAAAAAAAAACAGAAGCTGTAGCAACCAAAATAAAGTTATAATCTCTTATATTTATTACTGAGATCTTCACACATGCCTGATCTCTTTTTTTTTAACGCAGTATTAAACTCTCTCTTAATACGTAATTTAACTGGCATTATTTATTGCTCAGCACGCTTGCCAAACGTAGGCTGTACTGGCACATGTATGAATACCTACAAGAATACGTGTTCTTAACATGTTTCAGGGAGCTTGGAACTGCCTTTTACAAATACAGCAACGTAGTTTCTGATCCAGGCAAACACGATTTCTGTCTCAAAAATTTTGCTGGCACGTGATACCACTCTTCATGAATCTCTCAGGAAATTTCTCTCTTCACTGTCTCTTTGCGTTTCTCGCTTTCACATCCGCGCATGCAAGCGGATCCAACAATGAAAGTTTTTATAGGAATTACTTCGTCACATGGGGACATGACCACGTCTTGCTAGGAAACCAAGAAACTGAAATCCAACTTTCTCTGGACCAAAATTCAGGTTGCGTGCATCCTGCATTATGAATTCCTTCGTTTTCTCTCTGACATCTCTCCACCAATTCACAGACTTATCTGCATGTGTACGTGCCCACTGGTGTTTATCTGTATGTGCATGCACAAATGAATATCTATATATAAGAGCTCGACAATGGTATCTTAATGCATTACTTGTGCATCTTAGGGGCTGGATTTGAGTCCCAACTGCACTACGGGTCTGGATTATTTCACATGCGGATTAAGCTACCAGAGAAGAACTCCACCGGAGTCATTACAGCTTTCTATGTAAGATTTTGCAGGTTTCTGTTTATATATCTTGCTGTTCTTGCTTATCAAAAAAAAAATATCTTGCTGTTCTTGCTTCCTTGAGTGAATTTGGGAGGAGGGGGGGAAGAGTATGAAGCTGATGACTTGGTGCTTATCGCAGCTGATTTCTCGTTCAACCGATCATGACGAGATCGACATGGAGTTCTTGGGGAATAATGGACCACCTTACGTATTACAGACAAATGTGTTCGCCAATGGTCAAGGCGATAGAGAGCAAAGGATTCAGCTTTGGTTTGATCCCACAAAAGACTTCCATTCTTACAAAATTCTTTGGAATCAATATCAAATAGTGTCCGTCTCTCTCTCTCTCTCTCTCTCTCATGTGCGAAAATGATTCCCTGCGTTATAGTATTTCAATTTTCATTGAGATATATTTGGGTTTTCAGGTTTTATGCAGACGATCTTCCAATCAGAGTGTTTAAGAACAATATAAAGATTGGAGTAGGTTACCCATCGCAGCCAATGCAGGTTGAAGGGAGCCTGTGGAATGGAGAGGGCTGGGCATCGAATGGAAGTAAAACTGAGTGGACACAAGAGCCCTTCAAAACAAGCTTTCAAGGGTTCAACATTGATGGCTGCTCGCTACAAACCTTAGACACTGAGCAGTGTCATTCTTCAAACTTGTGGTGGAATAGTCTGAAATATCAGAGCCTAAACTCCCACGAGCAAAGAAAATATGAAGATGTCAGGGAAAAATACATGAATTATGACTATTGCTCTGATAGGACAAGGTACCCTCATATTCCACTGGAATGCCAAATCAACCAATAAGAGAAGACTGACAGAAAAATCTACAGACACGGAGATTAGTTGCATGATATCTCCTAAATAGTCAGTATGGGAGATATAGGAATAAGACCTTTCTTTTTTTGACATCCTTTTCTCTATTCAGTTCATATATTACCACGAGATCTACTCGATGTAACAAGCATGACTAATATATAATGAGACAACGGGAGGATTCGAGATCTCAAGACTGCACAGTAATATTAATAGGTAAGTCATTGCAGCAGTTGTTTAACTGCATTGTTTGATGTCGAATTTATAACGAGTTTCTAAAGGTGTCCCCCATAAAAGACAACAGCTGACAAGTACATATCTCTTAATTAAACAAAATTCTAAGTAGCATCAGCTACGCTCACACATTTCCCTTGCGCCTCACAGCACATCTTCAGATGAGTTACTTTTAAACTGCTGCACTTCACAGCACATCTTCTTCGAATGAGTAACGCTTAACTGCACAGAACAATACCAAATAAAGTCTGGTATCAGAGACTGTTTTTCGCACTTAGAAAAAAAAGAGTGTTTTTCGCTCTAATTAATTGCAGGCAAACGTCAAGTCTTTTCTTCAGTTTGGAATGAATTTAGACAACAGAAATGGGAATAGGAGTTTATAACACAGTCATAAAAAAAAACAACATAGGGATTACAAATTAAACTTAGACATAAGGTAAGGACCTCTGTTGTGAATTTTCACACAACAAAGGAAATTGTGATGGTCAAAATTTAGTTGAGCACTATTTATTCAAATAAACTCCCTCATTCTAGATTATAGTCATAACTTCCTCTACTCAGAGCGACAATCAACAACCATGGGAACCATTGAACCAATGGATTATAGGAGATATAATATTCTGAAGATTTCATAGCAGGAAGAGAAAGGTTTTTTTTAGTGTGGTGAACATATACACCGATGGAAAATAGTTGAACGCAGTTTCTTTAAAACCCACTTTAATGAAACAGCTCATGATAAATCAACAGCAATTAAACACAAGAACAGCTCTTGATAACTAAAATGAGAGTTTTAAAGCAAATGAGATACCGCTACATTATCCATTCTTTCACCCTAATGTGCACACTTTGATATGGTACAAAGGAACGAACAACCCCCAGGTGTGGAAGGTACAAGGGCTTTGGAATAGGCCAGAATTTTTCCAATATACCTAGTAAATTTTGAAAGGTCTAGAAATTAATGATTACAATGTTTACAAATGAATGACTCTCAAAGTGAGATTTCTAAAGAAATTCAATTTCAAGAAACTTTTTAGAAGCAATCCAGTAACCTTTTTCCTATCCCAATATGCTGTGAGCTGTATGAAAAAGGTTCCTATCGGAATATGATATGAGCTGCATGAACAAGGTTCATAAGAACTTCTTCAAAGCTCCATTGCTAACTCAGAAACTTTAAAACAATCCATCTCTATTCTACTTGACCTATGAGATCCATGAAATCAGTAAAAGATCAAGTCCTCTATCACCATAAAGTCCTAGTAGCAGCCCATGCATTAATGCTAGATGATGTTCAAATTTACAACCTTCATTCCCTTGTCATTTACTTACCAATAAGTTTTTGTCCATTACATCCCTTTCTAAGAAGTAAATATTGAAGCAACAAATTTTTCATGTCTAAAGAGTCGGTGAAGAACCACAACTAGACAACTTTGTTACAAAGTAGTAATGGTGTCAATGTCAATATCAAATAACTTACAAATGTTCTTCTCAAGGCCCTGACATAATCCATCATAGAGTACTTTCTGTTTTTCTATCCTACAATTCCCATATGTGCTTCCATTGAAGTCTAATCCATAATTATAACAATTATAAAAATCCTAATCCCACAAACATTCATATTACATAAACAAATGCTCAATAAGACAAAAATCATCATCGCATGACCAAATGCTCACAAATCAAGAAAGCAGTAGTAACATCCCACTGCATCAATCCAACAAATGGCTTTACTTCCCAACTAGTGAGAGAAAAAAACAGCATGCAAAACTCAACAATAAGAAACAACGCCAGGAATAAAGGGCATAGCCATAACTATAACAATTGTCAAGACCCTAATCTGACAAAAAAATCTTATCGTATAACTGCGAATATGACAAAGCTTCTCATCTTCCCGATCAAATGCTCGCAAAACAGGAAAGCACGAATAACATCCAACCACATCAGTCCAACAATAGGCTTTACTTGCCAATATTGAGACAACAAATTCAAGAAAAACTCACCAATAAGAAACAACACCGGTAATCAAGAACATAGCCATATTGATAGAAACTGTGAAGACCGTAATCCGACAAAAATTCTTACTGCGTATTCAAAGGCTAGCAAAACAATACAATAGCAGTAATATCCAACCGCATCAATCCAACAATTGGCTTTATTTCCCAACCAATGAGAGGATCAGTGGGATGCCAGAGGTCTCAGTACGAAGTCTTTGATTGTCTACTGCTTTCTATAAAGGAAAGAGAAGGATGCCCTAGCTCTCAGAACGAAGTCTTTAATTCTCTACTGTTTTCTATATGGGCAAGAGAATCGGAAGCTTCATCTATACTACTTAATTCTACGCCAAAAACCAAATCTTTCACGTTTAATAGAAAAGGAAAAGGAAAGAAAGAAAGACTCAAGTAAAAGAAAATTGTGGCCCAAAAAGTCATAAAGGCAGAGCTCCTTTTGCTAAAACATTTGTGATTTATCTGGCAGGAATATATCACCACTACAGGCTTTATACTCCCGTTCAGAAGACTTACAAACGATATAGCTGTCGGTCACCAAGATAGTACCCAAGTCCTAAAATATACGGCTACTATTTGGAAGGCCAACGCTTGGAATACTAGCCAACGGAAACAACCAACAAGAAACGCTTTCTTCTTCACTCAGACTAGGCTATCAAAATCCGAAAATTTCAAATACCAAAAACAAACGCTACTTTTTTTTTTTTTTTATAGGTAAATAAAAGTTTTATTAAAAAGAGAAAAGAATTAACAGTACAATAGGCTGTACTGAAAACATCTAAAACATAGAAGCTAGAAAGCTACAAAAATCTAGAAGATCCAAAAACGGAAACTCCAATACAGCATTATTCTCAGTCATAACATTTACGAAAAACCCAAAAAAAAAAAAGGAGAAAAACTACACCAACATACCTCTGGCCGCCAAGATTGCCCTGCCCAGTGCTCCCCCCGCTCCCATACGACCCGTCGGCGGCGGCGTGGCCCTGCCACACTGACTGCCATGCGTTCGAGGGGGGCTGCATGTACACCCCAGAAGGGTCCATTGCCCCCGCGGGCCTGCCGATCATCATCCCCCCGGGGGGGCCACCCGCTGGCTGCCCCATCGGCGGGTAGTAGTACGGAACCCCACTGGCAGTGGCTCCCACGATCCCGCCGACCCCGGCAGCTTCGTCCTTAATCTCGTCCCTCGGTACGATATCCACCAAGAAGTCGAATATGTCGGTCCTCGTGATCGCCGCCGCGATGTCGTTCTTCTGCAAAGTCCTCCTCTTGTTCTCCTCGGCGTGGAGCCAGGACCGAATGGTAAGCTCGAGGATGAAGAGCTCGCATGCCTTGGCAAACAAGATGGGCGCTTCTGCTGAAATCATGCGCACGTCCTCGTCGGCCTTCATGATCTTCTTGATGCGGGCCAGAGGGAGCTGGTGGTTCTTGAAGTCGTTAACCTGCTCGATTTCCTGGCGCTGGTAGGACCAGAACATCTGGAGCTGCTGTTGTTGCTGTTGGAGGAGGTGGTGGAATGGTGCTGAAGGAGGAGGGTTGGGTTGGGGAGGGTAAGAGGAGGACTGAGCTGCCTGGTTGCTGTTCTCCATTGATTGGTTAATTTGGTTTTGGGGTTTGTGGGTTTGATGGAGAAGTGCTTGATTATGAGTCCGTGAGATACTAAGAATTGGTGCCAAATGGGGTCTCTCTGTGAGTCTGCGTCTGTTGTTTAGGGATGATGGGTGGTGGGATTTGAGGGACGAAGGGGAATGTGTCAATGTGGGGTGGGGATTTTGAGGGTTGAGGGAGAAAGTGATGGGAGATAAGGGGTATGTTTGAGGGTGAAAATTTTGGGTATTGGGGTTTGAGAAATATTATAAAGTAAATAAATGTTATGGGAGTTGGTGAAAAAGTGAAGAGGGAGAAGATTTTTAATAAATATTATAATAATAAAAAATTATGTGGTAAATTTTTTAGTAGTACACTTAAAATTTTGAGCCCAATTAATTGGGGCTCAAACATGGCCGTACTGCTTAGTTTATAGTGGCTGAGGACTCTTTTTTAAGTGGTTTTTTTTATATAATATGAAATTCATTTTGAAATTATCATATTAATTTTTTAATAATTAATACTTTTTCCACACAATTATTTTCTCTATCATCTTTTATTATTTTTCATTGTATTCCAGTATATGTTGCAAGGTAGGACTGGCTTAGTTAGAATAATACTTAAATTTAAGAAAATATCTAAAAATTTATCTTATACCATATTAAGAATTATAATATATCAAAATAAATTTGAAGTTCAATGGGTTTTCGTCTTATAAGTTGAAATTAGATACTAATATCCTGATGAGAATAGCAATTCGGTAGGGTTTACAGCCATTTTATGAGTAATATGTTGGTTTAAGTGCTTATTTAATTATAATTGTGGACTTTCTTCGTTTTTCTTTTTAATTAGAATTATCTATAATTTTCTAGTACAATTTAAATAGAGATAGACACAATAGGTAGAATCTATTATAAAATTAATGTCGTTTTAAAATTTTAAATAAACAACATTAAATAATATTTGATTCACATATTGTGTCTATCTCTTTTTAAATTATATCGTATAAATCGAGTAGAAAATTGAAGAAGAGGCTAATCTTCAAGTTACAGAGGGTGGATATCAACAATTCAATACTCAGAGGAGCACCACTTTATTTTATATTGTTAATGTTGCATCACTGAATATAGAGTATAGAAATATTCCTTCCCAAAAGAGAGCCCCGACAATGACTAGGTAAAAATGATTGGCTAAAGTTTACTGGGGGGAAATCTTCATCTAAACTATATCAAAAACCTTATTCATATTTTCTCAGTGGAAGTCTTTTGATTATAGAAAACCCTTTTTCTTAATATCAAAAGAGTTCCACTCACCAGTCAGACAATTGTATTGTAATCAACAGGAAGGAATAAGAAATTAAGAATGGGAGTAATCTATCTGTTAGCCATCTTTTCAGTCAAACCTGAAGTATCTAACATCATGTTAGACAAAACCAAAATCCTGACCCAATTTCAAATAGTGGAGGAGCAATTATTCATAAGAGCCCAACACCCAAACTTGATTGGTGGGTGGGTGGGTCTGCCTTTAAGAAATTTCTATGTATTGGTTGCAATCAAAGCCCCTTCCCACATATTGTTTCCTATGATTAATGGCATACAGCGCGGACCACCTCAGGGATAATTTATCAAATATTTTTTTAAAAAAAAATTGGATAGGAAAAAGGTTTTGAAGGCATATTTCCCTATAAACAATGTGTCCTTATCTTTTTTTTTTCTTTGGTCACCATGTTCATCGGCTTAAAGCATAATTCTCACAAATAGAATTCTAAGAAGATGACTCTAGATCCTAGATTCTTTAACATGACTCAACTTTAAAACTGTGGCTTTGGCTTTGTTAATATAATATATACTCCAATAAGTTACAATCATTTGAACGTAGACAAGGAAATCTGATTCTTTAGAATGGAGGCCACAAGGGATCCCAAGGTGCACTCTCCATCAGCCCCACTGCCTGTCTTTAGTGAATGCGAAAAGTTCAAGCAAGTTACTTCTGCCACAGCCCAAAGGGGAGGAAAGAAAAAGATAATGCTGCTTATTACATATTGGAACTGGTGAATGGAAAGAAATATCTCAAACAACAATTCTTTCGGATTAGAATGGCTATGGAACCCCCAACTTCAATTCCTACCAGAGGATCCTCCACGAATAATCACAACTACTATAATAACAAAAAGAGTAGAAATCAAAAGGAAATGATCAGGGCAGTTTCTAGCATGGCATTATTGATTAAAATGCAAATATAAGCAACTAACTAAGCTTGAAGAAGCAAATAGAACTCCCACAGGAGGAAGTACGCAGTTCAAGTAAACAGAAACAGAAATGAATCTATACATAAATAGGTTATGGAACTTCTAGTCGATTAAACGACCAAAAAGGAAAAAGAAAAGAAGGAACATTGTAAAGGAATTATGAGGTGCATCAATACATATATATATATATATATATATATATATATATATATATGCGCAGTTAAGGTACACAAATTTGACCAGCTGCAAAGAATCAGTCTTCTTGGAGAATATCAAAATCAAAATGTAACCGTCAGCTCTTGCGGCATTTATCGAGCTTAGCCTACTGGATATGGAACCATCGCCTTCAGGATTCATGCAAATAGTCTGAACTGGAATTCCAAGTTCCAGGCTGACTTCATGCTCCCAACAAAAGGGCATCCTAAAACTTCAACCAAAACTGTGGTTCCACCAACAATACAGCAAAGAAATATAAATGCCGCTGAATCTGTATTAGTATAATGACTCACCACTAGTATCCTGATTAATTGCTGGGAGAATGGGAAAATTAAAAAGTAAACTTCAGATTGAATGCCTATTTGGTTCCACATGGTGAGCATAGGCTTATTAATCTTCAAAACTCATTTCCGTCATTTTATTGGCCGTTCGAGCATAACTTCGAGAGAAAATCTCTACTATATTTCAGTGCCAGGATTTTGAAATTCACTTCGTAAGTTCCTGCATTTTCTCCTCCCTCAGCCGTCTCCTATTGTACACTAGTATTTTTTCTCGCTTTCTCTCCTTTTCCTTCATAGTCACCTGTGCCACGTCTTTCTTTCCAATATCTTTAGCTATAATTTTTTCCTCCGTTGTCTTGCCAATCTCCACCAGCTCCTCCTCTTTGGGTTTTCCCATACGCCCTAATAGATGTTTTTCCATGACACTTTCAGCAGCATCCACCATTTCCTGCTTCTGAGCATCCGTCACCACATGAAGAAGTTCCAAAGGCGTGGCTGCTGGATCTAGCTCCCAGCAACCTTTAGGGGCATTAGGACCTTCTTGACCTGTAAGCAAGAAAGAAGGGACTTGGTGTGAGAACCGAAACAGCTCTGCTCTTGGAATTGTCCTGATTATATTTGGGTCCAAATTACGGCGGAACACAGCCCTGAATCCGGCAACTTTGACAAGTGGAACAACCGTCACACCTCGCTCCTCATTGTAATCTTCAAGCACTTCCACCATGTCGTATTTGTGTATCACTTCATCAGGGGTAAGCTCATTCCATTCAGGCAACCAATTCCGATAAAGAGCCCAAACACATCCTTTCATTGGATATATTTGGATGGCACCTCTTGTGCCCTTCATCCATTTAGCAATATGTGAGAAGGAATTAAGAGAGCGATTGATTTCGTACTTGCCAATGCGGAATTCCCCACTAGTCTTGTAAAAGCCAGAACCAATCCAGTTCAGAGGGGCCAGTTCATCGTTGCTTTTGGAATTAAGCCAACTAATCCGCATTTTGAGTGGTTTCCGAGATATCACACTGTGGATCATAGCATAATAACGGGGCATCCCATCATCATTATCATAAGCAGCCCAAACCTGGTTATCGCCAAATGAATTTTCTGTTCGGTCCTTGTCAAAGTCATGAAAATCTGGATCTGGTACACTCATTGACATCGGATCAGCACCTTTGGTATCAGAATCAACACCAGAATTGGCGGGGGAAGAATTTTTGCCATCGAGTGTGTTTTTGATATGCACCATTGTTCTACGTTTCTCAGCTTTTACACCATTTACAGCAGGCTTCGTCTCTCCCACCGTACTCCACTCATTAAGCTTCTTGCAAATCACTTTCTTAGCCTTCTCCATCAACATATTTCGCATCTCCAGTTGTGATATATCCCTAGCAAGATAAGCTCTATGGTTTCTTGCAGCATTCGTCCTTCCTGTCTCAAAACTACCCTTCTGCAATCCAGATGCACTCTCAACGCCAATTTCTTCGTCCATTGCCATTTGATTTGCCATCTGTGTTCCTTTATTATCCACCCTGTATCTATCTACGCGCCTTTTTTTCTTTGATCTGTCACCTTTCTGGAAAGAACTTGAACCAGGATTGGAATATTCGAAACCAGCCCCTGCCTCCATCTTAATCCGAGTTATCCCCTGATAAGCCTTCTCTCTCATGGCAGCTGCAGCTGCATCTTCATGCCCTCTCTTCAGTTGCTTGGATGCTGGCTGAAAAACACGAGTGGCTTGAGCAGCTGAGGAAGCTGACCGAGACACACCCAATTTAGAGAAAGCACCTGACTGAAAAGTTTTCTTTGATGAAACTGGAGCAGAAAATCCAGCTGGTGCTACATTTGTGGCAGAAGTTGGTATCTTTCCTAGAGCAAAGCAGTTCTTGAGCATTGTTTGAGGACCAGAATTCTGTTGCGGCATGTAAGAATTCCCAGAAGTGGATGAACTATTACAAGTAAAAGGTGCGGGTGGTGGCATCTCAAGAGCCATAAAGGGCTTATGACAAGCGGGGCAAACAAGGTTATAGTTGATATAATTTCTTAGGTACTCAAACTGCATGTTGCATGAATTGCACGCAGTCCAAAATGTGGGTTTTAATGGCTGAAGAGCGCGAGCAGGCCTAGGATGAGTAGCACTCTTCTGATCTGTTGAATTTAAATTATTGCGATTCAAGAAGTTATTGAAACCATTCTGACCAGCTGGCGACGAAGTTCCCCCATGTGGAACTTTCTCATATACATGCCTTAAATTCCTCTTCTGGTTGTAGAGAATTCTCTTGGCTTTGTCAGACAACAAACTCCAGGCTTCGGATAGTATTTTAAAGGCCCCGTCTGCACCAACTGATTTATTTTTATCAGGATGAAGAATGAGAGCCAGTTTCCTATAATGTTTCCGGATTGTGTCATCATCAGTGAACGGTTCCACACCAAGGACCCTGTACCAATCAACTTCCCCATTTATTCTTCGCTCAGCAGAAATGTACACGTCAAGAGTTGCCAGAAATTGAGGAAGACCATCAAGCCCAGGATATAAGTTTTGTGCCTTCAGAGCATATCTTTTTGCTCCAGAAATGTCCATCTCCTCGAACTTCTGCTCTGCAATTACTTTAGCCCTGATGGCTTCGTCCTTGTTACATTCCATTCTTACCAGGGTTTTTCCTCTGTTTCTTTTCACTTCTTAACTTCTTACCAAGTTCTTTCTTTACAAGGATAGGTCACCTCTACATGAGCAAAGATCATAGCCTCAGAGTTATATTTAGATCTCCGTGCGTTCATGTCCATCATTAAAGAGCCATTTTGAATTTCCCAGGCCCTAAAAATCCAAAAGAATGAATCCAAAATAAGGAAACCATATGAGCAAAGAAGGGAAAAAAGGCGTGAAGTTTACGCCAAGCTATAAGGACAAATTTAATAGCAGTCAACAATTACAAACAATTAAAACTAATGACTGCTTCTCCACATCCAGCAATTCCAACATAGTAACTGCTAATCCAAAACTCATTAAATGATCAAACACAATACCTGCGAAAGGATTTACAAACTCAACAAAAATCCATGCACCGAACTTCCAAAATTCCCGGAAAAGAATTTATGGAATCCAACGAATCCTAGTACCGAACTTCCATAAAAGTATAACAGTTTCTTAAAGATAGAAACATCAGAGAATACAAAAGCATTGCCGGGCTCACATTTCCCATTCATATCCAATCACAAAAGAACCGAACACTGATCTCATGGATAATAAGAATTCACTCCAAATGAAACGAAAATCAAAACCTTGCAGCAGGTAGCAGTTGAAAAGCTCTCCCAAGGGTTCAAAATTTGCCTCACTTTTCCTTAATTTCACAGAAAACAAACGGAGCATAATTATCAGACGAGCAAAATATTTGCTAGTGTCAACTTCGTCTAATCAAACATGCCCAAAGCCAAAGTTGTGAAACCAGAGAAAACACAACTACCTTCTGCTCAGTTTGAGTTACATTATGCCAAAACAAACAAAAACCACAATCCCTCGCATTGGAGTCCAAACAACTTCCAACGACAGCAAAATATTTGATAATCAAGAGCACAATTCAAGGAGCTTTAAGTTAAACCCTAATAGTCTCTATCAGCAGTTACAGAATCCAACAAAGTAGCAACGGACAGAATATATGTTACATACGCAGCATAATGAGATTTGTTAGACAGATAGATTTTGAGCCGACGAAACTTACCCTTTCAGAGATTTGAATCGAGGAGACGCCAATGATGAGTTTCCTTCAAATTTTTGAGTTTGGCCCCCTTTTAACTGCCACCCAGATCACAATATAAAACCAATTCAGGTAATCTTTTGTGAAAATCTACCGCAACGTGAAAAATACAGGCAAAACTGATATTTTTATAATAGAAATGTTACATTGGTTTTCCTTGCATTTAAGTACACCTTCTCTTTCTTTTCTTTTTTGGCAATTCGGCAAAACCCTAACTATGGTTAATTTTTAACGCTGGTTAATAGACTCACAACTATGCCAATTTTCTAAATATGGTAGTTGGTAATAATTAAGAATTTCAAACAAACCTACATTTATGGTTTGTTTTCATATTTATTATTCGAAATTTGATTTTGTACTTCTTAGTTTTGTCGTATGAAAACTCAAAACATATTTGGATGATGAAATTCAGGTATTAAACTTATTATATTTCAAAAATATATAATTCTTAAACTCGGCATTAAACACTAGAACATCGGTTAATTCCTTTTTTTAAATGTATAATCTTTATAAATTTAAATCATTAAATTTTGGATCTCCATTCAATTATCAAATTTTGCTTGAGTTTTGCAAAAGCTTTTCAACCTTATGAAAAAGCAGTTTCAATTTTAGTTCATTTTATCCTTTGAGAAATATAGAACCTCAGAATTTAGTGAGAGAAAGTTTACCTTAAAAAATTAACATTAGGATGCACTCTCCATTCATCAGCATATTTTGTTAGATTTTTAGATTGACTTCTCTAAAGCAATCCTCTGTATCTGACCATTTTTGGCTGCAATGGACATAAATACAGGGATATTGGATATGAAAGTATGAAAGTTTTCTTTCCATGAAATCCTTTTTCTTTCTCTGTTGGGAAAATGTTGGTTTCATTGTGGTAACGTTTGTATTACTTGCATGCCATGTAGAGACTTAGGATATGTTTAATATAAAAGAATGAAGGACTATATGAATTGATATTCGAACCATAGTCATAGATTCCTCCTTACATTTGTTGACATGTCTGATATGCATGTATCTGTACTATTTTCCATGTAAGGGAAGATTATGAAAATTTTGTGCAAAAATGAAAATCCAGCCCAACTTACCCCTTTAAGTGGGAACTCACATGAGAAGATTATAACCATAGGTACCTTACCCAACTGGAGCTTAGGTCAAGAGTTCTGACATTACACTGTTATTTTTCTCTGCTGAAATAGAAGGGCAGAGGAGTATGGAGAGTCAAATACCCCGCTTGATAGTTTGATATTAGATAGGTGAGTTTTCTTTTTCTTTTTTATTTTGGCGGGGGAAGGGAGGAGTTTCTATTTCCTTTTTTTGGGTAAGTACTTAATCTTTCTCTTCATCCGCCAAAATGTATCTCCAATTTGTGTAAGACTTTAAGGACAATGTCAATGATATGGAAAGCTTAGCAGGCATGGAATTACACCAGGTAGACCAGATTTAGGTCATTGAAGAATGCTCCACTGTCGTGTGTTGTTTGCCAAATGAGTGAAAGTCTGAAATGCGCAGTGTCATGCACCCTTGTAAAGGAAATAAAGCATCTTTATGTCTTGGGTTTGACAGTAGCCAATTTAAGCAGGTTTCAATTTTCAAATGGGATATTCGGGTTGCGCATTTAATGGCAGGATTTTTGTTTGCTTATTTTGCTAAGCAAGATGCTTATGAAGGAGAATATAGCAGAACCAACAATATTGAGTACAAGAAGCCAGGTCACAAGACGGTCATAAGACACTAAGGGGTTGCATAAAACAGAAACCAAAAATCTGACATTGGATTTGAAGGCATATCCCCTGGTCTCAAATTTACGATGCTGGTTTTGGCAACACATCATTAGTACATGGGTCTGGATTTGTTCTCTGCACTCTGACATCTAAGTCCCCATTTGCTTCTCCATGCACTACTTTATTTCTAAAGAACCAGATGCCATCTATCGTTAAGCCACAGCCAGCATCACATCCTTCCAGCTCTCCCTCTGGCCATTAGGAAGGTGCCTAGAATCCAACTTTATCCATTCCGAAATAGGAAGGATAAAAACAAATGGGAGGTTGTTTCTGTGTATCTCCTGCATAAAGGACAAAGCCCATTTTCTTCTGTCTGATTAGCCATCCGTTGTCTTATCTTTCCTCGGAGGGGTAAAGCTTCAGTCGTAACCTTCCACAGCATCAATTTGAGTCTATGCTGCATTTTTAATTTCCATACCTTCCTCCACTTCTCCCTATTTAAAGGGCTTGAAGAGGAGCCCCTCCCGTTTTGGATGAACTCGTAAGCTGTCTTGGCCGTAAGTATTCCCTTACTATTATGGATCCATAGCGGTAGATCAGCATTCGGACTAGGAGTAAGCGAAATATTTAAAATAGCATCAGCAGGATCCATAGCCGACTAGAAGAATTCACTCAACGTTCGACATATGTGTACTATGTTTTAGATATCTAAAGTCTCTAATTAACCCCTTGTACCAAACTGGAACTCTTCCACTATTGATAAGACCTCATAAACTAATAGTCAAGCTTGTGTGTCTTCTTATGTAGATTTTGTTATCTCAAATTCTCGATTTAAGGTATCTGCTAAAATTCTGTCACTACAGCAACCTATTTGACTCCTCTTCAATCTACACCCTATCTGGAAGGACCCTCCAGCATGAGGATTAATCAGCAAGATTTGTACTGAGAGACAAATATCAGTTGCAGAACGATGAGAAATATGAAGCTCCACTAGTTTAACCCCTTTCTCGTCCCATTTCATTATATTTCACACCGGCATTGCAAAATAATTGACTCATCCTGTCCACTCTCCTCAGTTGAGAGATTTGAAGCTTTTTATAACTCTGATGGATGGAGGAAACAGTAACTAAAGTGACTAAAACCAAGGCTTCGTAAACACTGGTGTTGGGAATACATACTCCAATGAAAACAACTAACACCCAGGCTTTGGCATAAATGTTGCACCATCAACGTCAAAAAAAGAGCCAAAGACCGTGGAGAAAATTAAATTACCATGACCATTCTATCAATAACAGAGAAAGACAGACAGAGACAGAGATTAAACATTTCCCTGAAAAGAGACCACAAAATAAAATAAAATAAAAACGAAAGAAAATCAAGCTCCTCCATAGATCCCAAGACAAATGAAACTTTGGTAAGCAATTCAGGCATAAATCACACAAGGAAAGAATAAAAGGATCACTACATGAGATAAACATTAGTGACTAACGGAGAAGTTGATTGAACTCACCAACCACAATGGCAAAGAAGGCAATATACCCGCGACAACAAGCCAAACCAAGCCATATCCAAGAAAGTTCTGCACCACCCCAATGAGCAAAATTACCCAGACGGGCAAGACCTCGCACAAGCTTCCCGCCCCAAACCCAATAGCATCACCCAAGTCCTTGGCAACACCCAGAAAGGCCACCTGCCTCTGGTCATACCCCATGGCACTCTTTATCACCGGTGATATGCTCCCAAACAAGTACCCAACACCTGCACAGGACTGAACCCACATTGCGCACACGAACACCAGCCATCTGTTGTTGATGAAAACCTTGAATTTGTCCCGCGACTGAAGCATCCTCGCTCAGATACTCACTGTTCAAAGCGGTTCAATTTTGCATCTATATTGACCCAATGGGATTTGAGAACTTTGAAGATCAAGGGTGTCACTGTTCTTCCTCCGCTTCGTAGTTAGCGAATGGCGTGCGTATTGACTATTAGCTGATCACTCCTGGGTAAGAGAGGATCGTAGGGTAACCATGACTATTAGCTGATCACTCCTGGGTACGAGACAATCGTGACAATGATTGTTATAACACCAGGGTAACCATGTATGACTTTTCCTCCTATCAAATATTGTAGCTTATCACCCTCCCCAGCGAATCAACAAACCACCTATCGTATCTTCATTAGCAGCACAAGTCCAAATTCCAATACTACCACACAAGACAGGTAAAGTGGTGTCACTGTCATTGTGGTTGCGCTCACTTATATCAACTCTGTTACTCTCGACAATTTTTAAAGTTTCTCTTGTACGTTACATTACTTAAGTTGGAGGATCCTTTCAGAATCACACTCGATCATTTACCACCAATAGCCAACTTGGTGGGAACCGGACAAAACCCGTCATATAGAATGGTCTACTGAATGTACAATGAGGCCTTAGAAGAGCATGAGATGTGGGGAATAAGATTCAGTGACCTCAAGAACACGAGGAAATTACTGCTATAAAGATGCCTGATCCCAAGTAGACACGTTGAGTAAATTTTATTTTAGAATAACGCATGTGCTGTTGTGCGTGTGAATCTCTATTTAACATTTCTTTCAATATTGTAGTTTTTACATTGGCCGATGAAGTAATCTTGCGAAGATATACATTGGACTGGAGATATGGGGCTGCCAATCGTATTATGTATTAGATAAATAATTAACTGGTGGGTATGATTAACAACCAAAACACGACTAATATTTAGAACAGTACAGCCTTGTTGCCAGGAATTGCCATTTATTTTATCGTTATTCAGTTGATTCGGTTAAGTTTGCCTTACAATTGATGGCTCCAACACTAACACTCCATCGATTAGGAAACAGTTATTTTGGAACAAAGAAAACGTCATACTTTACTTGACCGAGCCATAGATGTCAGATGCTTAAAGAAGAAATTAGATTCCCAGAGTAGTAGACAAAATTCTCAATTGCGTACTGGATCTTTCAAAGCGATTTTTCCAATTAGAACGAAGTCGTTGTCCTGTCCCCATATGAGATGATAGCAATTACGACTACTTTCTATAGTCTTGTTTCTTTACCAATTCAAACTCTCCACTCGTTAATTATCTATTCTGAAGGCCATAGTGCCGGTACGAATTTAATAACTCCAATTTGTGTCATCGCAGCGGCCAACAATAATTACTTTTAGCCACGGCCCGGGGACAAGGCTCCTCCTTAAAAAAACGACAATAGTATCGCAGATAATCCAAGCTCATGCAAATGCCGGGTTGTCACCGCAAACGACATTTTCATCTTTTTCAGTTTAGATCTTCAATATTCCTATACTTTCGCCAAATGTTATGTAGTTTTCCATGGCTATACGCGAGGATTTGGAAAAATATGAAGAAGTTTTAACTACATGTTTTAATCATGTTTCACTCTGAAAGTGAGAGGTTCTTCTCGGCCTCATAATTCAGTGAAGTGCTTTCAACATTTTCTGTCTTTTTTGGGAAACAGCATCTGATAGTGACAACAGATAGTTTTTGTATGTCTGAAAGAAAGAAAAAGAATCGAGCCCGGATTTTCGTTGCGCATAGTTTGAATTTAAAAGAGTAAACACGTGTTAAGTATGAATCTAAAAAAATGATCGATTAAAATTAAACATATAATAGGGATAAAATTAAATAAATACCCGAGTTTTAAACCATAACGAAAATTCTTTTTCGTGCCTCCTATCAACATTTATTGGTGATTTCCTCCTCATCTCTTCCAAGTGTTCGCTATAAAGAAATAAGATATTTTATAGTAAATTAAAATATAATGAACTTATAATGCCCATTAATAAATGCAAATATTCACATAAGCGCTTACTCTATATGTTGACTGATTTCTGAATAGTTGTTGAGTATGTACCACTGCGCTTTTGTAAATTCATTTCTATTCAAATCTTAACACTTACCAGCTCCCAACGGTCGGACATTATGAGTAAACACAGAAAATCAACAACTTTGATCATCCATGTCGGCATAATTCCGATCTTTTCTATTAAATTTCGTCTCAACCGTACCAAGATACATTGAGCAAAAAGTTAAACATTCATTTAACACATAATGCTCTGCTATTGAGCCCTCACATCGTGCCCTGTTCTTAACGAAACGCTTCATCTTCCCTATATACCTCTCCATTGGATACATCCACCGAAATTGAACTAGACCCCCAAGTTTCACCTCTCGAGGTAAATGAACCATAATAGTAAAAAATGATGGAGGGAATATATGTTCCAACTTGCAAAGAATCATTCCAATGTCCTTCTCTAATTGGTCCACAATGTCGGTTTGTATTGTTCTTGAGCACAAGTCTCTGAAGAATAAACTCAACTCAGTCAACGCATACATAATTCATTTCATAACAACCCGTGTCTCATTGCCGGTAACAGTCGCTGCAACAAGACGTGTGAGTTGCGACTCTTCATACTCATTATCTTCCCTTCATTTATATTCACGCACCGAGATATGTTAGAGGCGTATCTATCCGGAAACTTGACAGCCTTAAGGCATTCACAACATTTCTTACGTTCAGCCTTCGTTAAAGTAAATAATGCTCGAGACATTACCTTTTGCTAATCTCGAAATTGCAAATGCAACTCCTTTTTAATGCTAATTAATGCTAAGTCCCGCCGAGCACTAGAATTGTCTTTCGTGTTACCATCGACGTTCATCAAAGTTCCCAACACATTGTCACAAATATTCTTCTCGATGTGCATGACATCCTAATTATGTCGAAGTTTCAACTCTGACCAGTACGACAACTCAAAGAATATGCTGCGCTTTGTCTAACTTAACTCAATGTCAGCCTGTTTTCTCTTCTTCTGAGTCTTCCCAAACGAACATAACGGTACCGATTCAAGTTGTTGAAGTATCTCCTCTCTAGTGACTTCTTCAAGCGCTGCTCTAAACTCTTTTCTCCCGTCAAATATGTCGACAACATGCCTTCACCCATGCGTCGCGGGTAAATACCAGCGATGCCCCAAAAAACAATGTTTGCCCCCATGTTTCAACCAAAATGACGTTGTGTTCGCATTGCAAAGGAAATGAAGAGAAAATTATATGGAACAACGACTGGCAACACAAGGTGTGGCTGCGCGAGCAAGTGTTTGAGAAAATTGGATTTCCACGTTAATAATTCAGCTCACTTGGGCAGAATGATTGGTGGGGTGGCGGATGACCTTTCTAAACTCAATGAAATAGTGTCATATGGAAATTTGTGCATTATTAGATCAGTCTAACACGCAAGAAGTGGAGGATAACACTTGCAGCTTAAAAGATTGGATATCTTCAGTAGATCACCGACCTACTTGTTTACCCTTGATAAAACCGGACAGCTCTAATTGCGCTGCTCTTCTGTCAATGATAAGGTTATTTAGTAGACAATTGAAACACTAAGCGGCTTTACTATATTTTCATCCATAATTTTGAGAGAGAGAGAGAGAGAGAGAGAAGAAAAATAAATGGAGAACACAAGTACATCCCAGTCAGGAGAAAGCTCTTCACCAAGCTGATTTGGGAAGAGAATATAAAGTAATACTAATCATTTGGATCTCCTCTTCAAAGTCCTAAACTTAGGTATCACATGTCCAATTACTTAAGATCCCATGACAAATTGTCCTTCTCAGGTAGGTATATGTCATTTCTGTCACTATCCCTTTAAAATTAGAGCTATAGAATTATGCTATTACACGCAAACACTACTAGTTACAATTCCATAGCCTTAGACTTTCCATTGCTTCATCCTCTTCCATTCTAACTCATCATAGTTATGATATTTCCCAATCATATTCTCAAGTTGATCAGCAATTGCATGTAACTTAAAAACCAGGTTACATGCATAGAGTTCCAACTTTGTTACCAAAAGGAAAGTTTTTGCAACTTTGTAAGCATATGTCCGAACTATATATTAGTGAAACTTCTAGTTTTGATTTATCTTCACCTGCAATGTCCTGTTAAATAAGTAATCCATCTAAATGGGCCCATAAATAGTGTGATCTCTTAGGTACCACTGTGCCAGAGCTCTTTTTTCTAGAGCAGAAGATTGCCAAGATTACGACTCTACCTAATTTTGATCAATCTTATAATGAAGTCCTAGAACACTTTTTATTTGACACACCTGCCGAGTACAAATTATTCCATCCTTCCAAGTTGCTCCACTTCAAGCCAAAGACTCATTAAATCGAACCATTACTGCTTCATATTACTTAGTGTAATACTTCATGAATATGCACAACCAGAAAGTCACATGGCTTCAATTGAGGATTTTTAATTTTAACGTGAAACAAAAAAAGAACTGAAACAGAAAGCATACATGGTACACCTACACCAAGGCAAGAGTAGAATTCTATCAACGATGTAACAGAACAGCATAAAAGAAAGAAAACAATGTTACGGAAGTGTTCCTGCCTATTTTCTCCACTCAGAGAAACTATCATTTAACCAGAAACCTATAATAAAACCCAGTGTTGCAATACTAGTCAGAGAAAACTAAGAAATGAGAGACATAAATACTATTCCCATTAAGGCAGCTTAATCAACTCAATGTTCCACTTCTACTATGGCCATATACTCTGTCAGAAACTTTCAATGTTGCATGACCTATCAACTGTATGCTCAGCAATTCAATTTCACCAAAAGTTCACCATGCTTTTGTAGCAGTGTCTGTGTCCTCCCCCAAAAGTTTCAATGAAGTCTAGAATTATACCTACCTAAGACATGGCTAATGGAGAAACTTCATGTTCATGTAGATTAGGCCCGATATTACCAAGAAAAAGCTGATGCAATGGAAGTATTCAAAATAGTTATTACAGAACGCATACAATTGAAGTGCTTCATTCTTCTGCTATCAAATTTGAATGAATTAGCATAAACATGGTCCGTACCCAAAGAACTTTTTATTTTGTATTGACAATAGGAAATGATACTAATCCATGGAATCAAAACTTGGAGCATACCAGCCCAACTGATCTATAATCTTCTTCATTCTTTCTTCTTGGCCCTTTGAATCCCCAAAAGCCGTCGTGAAGGGATATACATACGTTACTTTGGTGGCCATAGACCTATATGCGACCACATCTCCTTTCACCAAAAATTCAAGCACATCCCGACCAAATCCTCCATCAACTTCAGCTTGTAAATATTGGCCTGTGCGCATCCTTACTATCAGTGCTATGTCATACGAGACGAAAGTAAATCGAAAGAAGGAAATAGAAAAGACTCCAACAAACAGGGAAAAAAAACTTTCCATCTCCACCACTCAAATACGCCCACTAGTGCTTTTACTTGGGAGAATTGGGTTTGAAAATAAGGATAGAAAGCTCTAGACAAGTAGAATTGTACCTTTCCCCATTAATTGCCCGTGGTTTGAATATGATCGATACTATTCATGACACTTCAATCACGCACTCTTTCATCTGTTGGTATGGGTAAGAGAGTACGTACAGTACAGAAATAGACGGGATTTCTACACTTCTCTTCCCCTTTCTAAGGGGCCTTGCTTTACATATAACGTCCGTCACACATAACACTTAGGCATGAACTTGTTTGGTGCATGTATGCACATCTGAGTACATGTGAAAACAGAGAGAAACGCCTGAACTGGTTTAGAATTTCTCTTCCCTCCTTTCTTTATGCCTAAGATTCAACCTGACCAATTTGTATTATGAGCGAAAGAAATGGTAGAGCTCAGTCTGCTTACCATTCGGTGTATCTTCTACAACCTGAATGTTTGCATTTTTCTGTGTTCTTAGAATTGCTTCTTGCAGTTTCTGCAAAATAGGTGGAACAAAGAGTTGTATCAGATCATGCACAGTTTAACTCAAAAGTGCAAAAAAATGCTGGAACCAAAATATTTTCTATCAATCAAGTCTAATAGCATGCAGAAAAATGTTCAAATTCTCACTCCATATGCACATATATCTTTAGAACCTGAATCGCATTATCCGAAGTACTTTTAGGAATTGTCCAGGGGAATGCAAATGATGATGATTTCGGATTTGTTGATACACAACCCGGATTCGCTGACGGGCAAGGTCTGATTTTCCTGCAAGAATAGGGCATCTTTCAAATGACGGAAAGAAAAATATCAAGAATTAGACACATAAGGGTCATATTCTGATGAGTGAGCAAAGAGAGCAGAGTCATTGAACAGTAAAACAAAAATAAGTTAATGTCATTGCGAACAAGTTGTGAAAGTTAGATCCCCATAGATATTGTGACCGTTACTTTTTATAAAATGTTGACATTGGCATGTCTCAGAGAGAAAAAGGTCAGATTTTTTTCCATGGAGATAACATCGCCAAGACTTACAAGGTGTGTTGAGGAACAACTATGAATTAGTGGAAAATATCAAAGCGACAGAATTTTTAGCTATTCAATTAAATGTTTTGATTGGAACTTTAACAACTTCACCACATTGTTATATCCCAATCCACGCAAAGTAGGCGGGTATGAAACGTTGTAAGAGAACAGAAGAGGAAAATCCATTACTAAGAAATGCATAACACATCATGGAGGAAACATTTCGTGTCCTCTGCAAATTGAGCACGCTAATGAGTTTTGGACACATTTGGCTCTGGTATGTAACAAAAAAGAGCTGAACCTTGAAGAAAACAAGGAATCTAACACGTACCCATTTTCGAGACCAATCTGCAAGTTCTTAGATTGGGAGAATGGAGTGGTGGGCGGGAGCAGAGAGGACTGAGAGTTGAGAGAAGGGACTGCAAAAGAAGTTGACGGGGAGATCAAGCTTGCCGCGAGAGCTAAAGATAATAGCTTAGATACAAATTTGGGCTTCAGGTTTGGATTTTGCAAAATAGTTTCCGGGATTTGAGGGCAAAGAGAGATTTGGATGGTTAACGAGGGCTTGGAAGTTGAAGAAAGTGGAGGGAGAAGACGACCAATCAAACTCATGTTTCGTCGCGTCCGTTATCCTCTCCAAACCAAGCGTCTCCGAATTTATAGTCACTTGAAAACGATGTCGTTTACAATATATGTAGGTGGTATCAGCCTATCAGGTATGCCATCCGAGGAATTGCAAGTAAGAAAATAACTAAACTGTAACAATTTGGTGTCACTTAGAATTCACACCTCAGGGCTTTTTATGTGGATAATGGTATAATAAAGTGAATAAAATTACAAAATATTAATGAGAATTATTATATTGATTAATATTTGTGAAAAAAAAACATTAAACACATGCGAACTTTCTTATCTACATGGAAAAGGTTTGTTTGTATTTGCAATCCTCTTTTTTTTTTTCCTTCTCATTTTGTTGGTTAATGGAAGACAAAAATATTGAAAAAAATTGAACCTTTTTTATTTAAATGGTAAAGGATTGCTTGCGTTTGCATTTTGCAATCCTTTTTTTCTCATTTTGTTGGTTAAATAGAAGACAAACCTTGATAAAAAAATCTTTCCAAACAAAATATTTACTAAATAAATAAAAAAACATTTTTTGTTACTAGGTTTTAACCACTTTTACGATTTGATCTTTCTGTCAAACTTCCGTTAATTTTTAATGAAATATAACGCAGTCGACTGCTATTCCAATTAAAAATTTAACAGAGGTACGACGTAAAGATCAAATCATAAAAATAGGTCAAAATCTACCGACAAAAGATGAGTTTTCCGAAAAAAAAACAATTAAGGGTGTAGAGTACACAAGCGTCGATGCGTCGGAGTGGTTAAGGAGACAGACTTGAAATCTGTTGGGCTTCGCCCGAGCAGGTTCGAACCCTGCTGTCTACGTAATCAATCAATTTTTCCCGAAACTTCTGTTCGGGATCTAAGAAAACGCAGGAAAAACAAACCAGGTGCATTTTATTTTTGGCTTCCAAAACATCTCTCAGCAAGTAAAAGTGTCTCAAAACCTCCCGAACCCAAAAAATGGAAGACAAAATCTCCAATGCGATAACGAGCCCAAAGACCACGCAAGAGCTGGCAATGGAGGGCCAGAAGCTTCTAGAAGAAACCATAGAGTCCGCCTTCCAGATCCTTTCGTCCATGAACGATGAGCTCTGCAACCCGGCCTTGTGGTCCACTACTTCTTCCGCTTCTCCTTCTTCTTCCTCTACTAATACGACTTCAATTGCCAATGGCCCTTCTTCGCAATCCTCGAACGGTCTAGTCAATGGAGACGCAGCCTCTTCCGATGCGCATCACGCTGAGAGTGGTGGTGCTGCTGGTGGTAGTGGAGGAGCGCTCGAAGAGGCTCGGTTTCGGTATAAGAACTCTGTGAACTCCCTTCGGGCTGTTCTCGCCGCAATCCCTAGCTCTCAGAAGGTACAAAATTTCAAAACCCTACCTTTACCGTTGTTTGGCTATTTTGGTCTTGCCGTAAGCCTTTTGGTTGGCTCCAATTTTATTGAAGATCTCATGTCTTATGGACATAACTTGCAGGATCTTAGAGCAATTAAGAACATTTTTGTGGGTTAGTTTGGAGTGGGGTGAGGGGGTTATTTGTTTATTTGCTAAAGCTTAGGCCACAGATTTATGTCGAGAGATGAAAAAGAGAGCACAGGTAGGTATAGGATACGCGGAACACTTTAAAAATCATGGGACTGGATCCATTTTGAGTAACAGAGGAGTTCTAGGTGTAGTGAGAAGCTATGCTTACTGTGTCAACTGTTTGACTAAAAAGATGGTGCAAAATAGACATGACCTCGTATTATTGGTGTCTATTGGAAAGGAAATTGTATTTACACTGCTGGTTTTGCTTCTTGCTAACAAAGAGAATCGATCAAATTCTAAACTTACCTTTCTAACTAGTGAGATGTTTTGGCTGGAATACAGATGTAGACTTTGCTTGGTGTAACCTGTTATTTGAGCTAACTTATTTCTCGTAGTGTTAAAATAGGCTAAAGCATTTAAAAATGGTTCAAGTCCTAGTGGCCCGGTATCCCCAGCTGATCAGGCAGAAATCGAGAACTTAGAAGTGCGAGCCTCTGATCTAAGAAAGGTAGTTTGTCTTGAATTGTGAAGTTTTGTTCTGGTGAATCTTATAGTGTTTAATTACCACAAAAAAATGTTATTTTCTTTTTGCTACGTTGTCTCAAATGTTTGTTTCTCCGAGTGGTGCCAGGACATATGTTCTTTATGGGGCTGGGATGGTGGGGGGAGGTGGGTATAGGCATCAAACAATGAGTCTCATTCTAATGGGCGGTGGTCGACCTTTTAAGAGCTCATCTTTCTTACCCCTTCTTTGAACCTCATACTGAATCCTTGTGTTCGTGAATGTAGGAGCTTGCAAACAAGAACAGGTATCTCAAGTATCTCATAGATCAGCTAAGAGATCTCATTACTGACATATCTACATGGCAAAGTCCTTTTTCTGTCTGAAGTTGGTGCCAATGTTTCCACAAGTGGTTACGATGCTTCCATCTTAACTTGGTTCTTCTATAGACTTTTTGACATATGTTCATTTTAGATGTTAAATGTGTGGTGATCGGGGATTACAGAGGGAGAAAATTTTTCTTGAGAAGTTTTGAACATAAAATCGATAAACTTTTGTTCTTTTGATAAAAGGTAGTTGGTCAGGTTTCACAGAGGGAACAAAGTTATTCTTGAGAATTGACTGTTGAATGCAAAATAGAGCTATGACAGATTGTGTATCCTGATATCCTAGTTTTTTCATGATGGTCATTAACGTGATGAAATTCTTCATTTGATCGAGGTACATATGACATCAGACAGATCTTCAATTTACCCGATTGCTTGATCTTCAATTTAGTTGATATTGTGACTTGCAAGGACAATTGCTTTCTCCCCGGCCACCTCTCTCTCTCCCCCCAAAACTCCATACCTGACTGCAGCGGTTAACATCTGAAGCAAGTTTACCAGTTGGCACAGTGAGACTTATAAAAAAAAGTTGGCACAGTGAGGATTGCCTCAGGAATGAGTATTACTTCATTGCATCACTGTGATATAATTAATCTGCATTTGCAGTACCCTTAAATGACAATCAAGAATCGAAAATGAATCTTGCATGTTATCTATAATTAATCTGGCATTTGCAGTTCGCTTGTAGTGTGAAGTAAACCAATATGTTCGAGTGCCGGGAATGCTATGAATTCCAGAGGTAAATCTTTTCCCTGGAGGTTCATTTCTGGAAATTTCGTTGGTGAAGCCAATTGAATTGCTTATTTAACAACGATTTTCTCTTTTTTGTTCCTTTTGGTTAAGAAATTCAATTCAGTTGGGAAAGAACTAACTGTCGGAATTAATGGAAAGAGCCAAATCATTCTGCTTTGACAAAATCAATAAGAACAGACTTTCTGAGATATTTATAACGAAGACAAGCACACTGCTATATGATTATATAAAGGTAATATGACCTACGAGGATTGATTAATTATGAGTTGAGGATCTGGTGGTGAGGGATGATCTCATATCTACAATGGCAGACTGATCTGCGCCAAGCTTGACGGCTTCCTTGCTCGCTCTCATAAACCTTGCAACAGCTCCCTTCACGTAGTCATGCGCTTGTTTAACGTTCATTTTGTTGCTCATCTCATCTGGGAAGCTACTCAAGAAGTGGTCGCCAGTAAGAACGGCTGCTAGCTGAACTACCTCACTCTGAAACTCGGATAGCCAACTATCTTCCTTTGCTTCTGTGGTCCTCAAGGGTGCCACATCTGGCAGCGTCTCTGCAACAAATGATCAATCACATCAGCTAAGGTTTCCTCTAGTAATTGCATGTGGATTAGAAACCACACTCCGAACGTCAGAACGGACTTGGAAAGGCAGGATAGGTACGTACCTGGGCAGTCGGTTCTAGGAGAAGTTGATTCCCCAACAACCTGCTCAAATGTTCCGGCCCATGCATCCCTGTGGGTCAAGAAGTTAGAGGGAAGGTTGAAAATCTTCTTTATGGTTGCAGGGATTGAAGAGTGCTCGAACTCGGAGTTTGGAGCAGGTCCGTTTGGACCACTTATCACTGCGAGAACATATACTGATCAGTACAAAAAAAAAACAAACGTAACCACCCTCAATCTGTTCCACCGACCCACAGACATGCACCTAATCCAACATTAATTTCTTCGATTCCAAATGGGAGTGTAACCTTATAAACTACGAGAAAAAGCCAGTTCCAGCTCACAAGCTATTTCTATGTATCTCAAGAATATTTCTAATAATTAACATTAGAAGATGTAAAAGTACGAGAAATTTGAGCTTACCAGTCCCTTTCTTAATCCATGGAGAGACCATAATTGTCGGCACACGAACACCAAGCCTATCAAACTTGAAGAAATAAGGAGCAGGCCCTGTGTTCCCGTCTGGGTTTGGAACGTTAACATAAGGAGTCTCGACATGATCATAGAACCCACCGTGCTCATCATAGGTAATGACTAAAAGGGTCTCATTCCACTGAGGACTTGCTCTCAATGCCTCATAAACCTCCTTAACTAGTTTTTGCCCGCTAGCCACATCATGGGAAGGGTGATCATCATTTCCAGGAAATCCCTTTAGATCGAAGTATCTTGGCTCGATTACGGTTAAGCTAGGAAGCTTACCGTTTCTAGCATCTTTCTTGAACTTCAAATCAAACTGGTGGAACTTGAAGATATACTTTAACTTCCTCAAGTTTCTATAAAACAAAGTTGTTGGGATGTTTTGGAAGTAAACCCCAAAGTCCATACCATTCTCATGCATCGAATCGAAAATGGTTTTCTGCGGATACCCTTGAGCCAATTGCTTCTTAACGTGGCTTGTTGAACCGTGAGAAGTTGCAGAGTACACAAACAGCCTATTGGGTTGGGTTGGGCCAGGAATTGAAGAGAACCACCTATCAAATACCGCAAATTCACGAACCAAGGCAGCGTAGACCGGGACAGCTTCAGGTCTAAAGCCTTTCATGACGGTTTCCGAGAGGTTTGGGGACATTGAGAGCGCTTGTTCCACAAAACCACTCATGGAAGGAATGGAACCAGTGCCGAATACCTGTTGTGCCACTGCTTCAAAGGAATGCCCCGGATCCGGATCCACGAACTCAGCATCATCCGTGAAGCAAATGGATTCAGGGGTTGTGGTGTTGGTAGCTACGGGGTTGCATTCTTCGCCCGTGACTCCATTTATCGATGGGTTAATGGCTTTCTTCATCCATCCAAGCATGTGGTCAAAGGACCTATTTTCCATGACTAAAACCACAATGGTTTTGATGGGTTGCTGGGGTGGTGGGACTGCCGAGACCCAATGGGAGGATGGGAAAACACACGAGAGAGTGAGAAAGAGCGAGAAAATGGAGGCAACTGAAGGTGGACCTGGCGGCCTGGTTTTGGAACCTCCCATGCTTGCTCTCTGAAAGATGGGTGTTTTAGCGAATGGATTTGCTTGTTTCGCTGGCTCTGTGACTGAAGATACAAATGGTATGTGGAGTAGAATATAATCTAATATACTATACCACTGTGTTTGTCAGATATTTCTCAGAGAGAGGTAGAGATCAGTTACAGTTGGTTGATTTGGAGTACAGAGCACGGAGAGGAGAAGCTTCTGGTTTTTGCGCTATTTCTGTTAAATGGTGCTTTTGTAAAAGAGAAGCACTAAAGGAAAAGTAAAGGGCTATCTGTCTTCTTTAGGTAACTTTTCCCAGTTGAGATGGTATCTGTAACAGTCACTGTTGTTTTAAGAACTAAAGAAGGTTGTCTTTTTCTTCCTCCTGTTCATTTAAGAATGTCCCTACTCTGCAGTTTTAAAAACGGGGTCAAAACAGCCCCGTCTCTTTCGCAGCTTCAGTTACCAGCACAGATAACGCGCCAGACGCACAGTATTTCGGATCATGCTCTGCAAAATGGGTCTCCACTAATGAGAAGCATTCATGGTTGTTAAACGCTTTGTAATTCTGTTTAATTCAATAATCTATAATTTTTTAATGTAATCTCATGAAATGTAATGGATTATTGGAAACTTTAAATCACTTTAAAACAATAAATACCTGGAATTTTAAAAAATAAATTAAATTAAATATAATTTAAAAAATTTGAAGACTTTACTATGCTATCATGTCAGTCAAATATGGAATGATCTACATTCATATTATAATTAAAACGGAAAATAATGAGCTTCAATTTTTCTCCAAGTCAATAATAAACCTACTTAGGATGGATAAGAGGCAAGAATGTCAAAGGCTCTTGACTAACAAGGTTAGTATTTGCTGGCGCTTGATTTCCTTTTTATTTTTTGCCTTTTAAATTCCCCTTCCTTGTTAGTAACCAAATTCATTTTGCTGGCATTTTAGACTTTGGTGGCACATGAGGCTTTTTTGTTCGGCAACTCTATCAATAAAAACAAAGAGCTTATAATATTAAAATGAGAGTCACCATTGTGAAATGCAGTGAGGGTTGCCAGTCAAAATGGGGCAGTACAATCCAATAAGGACAGGTTGTACATAGGAAAATCACTACAGATGGACACAACCAAGGGCCATAAAAATAATCAAGCATCATGTGTGCATTGACAATTTAAGGTACTAACTAGCTCTTTGTCCTCTTTCTGTGGTCTTTTCTGGTTTGTTCTCTTGGATAAGTTGAAAAAATAGAGAGTTGTATGATTTTGTTTCTCTGTTTCTCAAAGAAACTGAACACGACGAATGGGCTATAACAGAGGGCAATTGGAGGTCGATATGGACCAAAATATCATGTCGCTGAGCAGAAAGGAAAATACTAATGGGAACAGTAGAAGATCCTTAAACAACATGATCTCACCAAGCACATCAGTAGGTTCAAAAAGTCTTAGCTTTTGCAAGATGGACAATTACCAATTGAACAATTCCAGTACTAAATAAAAGGTTAACTGAGAGAATGATACAGATTTGCTCGAGAGAGGCTGAGTTACCAGAAATCCTAACAACCTAATTAACACAAACACCTTTGATGGTGCTTTGACATCATTGTCAATCTCTCTGTCTGCCCACTAGCATGCTGCGTACATCTTTAGCCGCAGACACAATCATGCTCCCCAAGTCCCACAATCTTAGCATAGAACCACTCCCACCAACATACTTCAATTGCAAGCCTCTAAAATGGTTCCTTGGGCGATAGTGCTGTCTTAATTAGACTCAACTCTGTATTCCGCCTTGCATAGCAGGTGGGTGCTACTAATAAATTCTCCTAAACTAATGCACGTGAAGTATGGAAACATATATTTATTTTTTTGGGGTCATTTGGAATGGATGTCATGGGCGGTGCAGTGCTTTACTTCTTTAGAAGAATAAATAAATAAGAGTGGGTGCGGGACTGCAGGAGCTATCTCTTACCCGTTTATATGCTCCTTAATCTATGGTAACCCTGTTTTAAGGTGACTAATGTTTACATTTGTCAAACAAAATAAAGCATAGTGTTGATAGTCATTTGTCTTCTTTTTTTTCTACGTGTTGAATGATCCTTTGTCAACTTAAAGACTAAGGTATATGCTCAGAAAAAACTAACAAAAATAAAAAAACTAAGTTACATGGCTGCCTTAAGAGTAGTGGGGAACAATAAAGTAAGAAAATATCTTCCAAAAAATATCAAAGTAAGGTGAGTTGGGGATTTGAGATCTGTTATGGATCAGAATTTTCTACCATATGTTATCAAAACTAGGGGCGATCACATTTGGACCGAAATTGATCGGGCCAACTCAAATCGACTTGGTCGACCGGTTTTGGGCCAGTTCGGTTCGGCTGTCGATCTAAAATATGAGAGAACCGAATGAGTCGGTTCGGCCCACAATTCTAGGTACCCAAAACCGTGGGCTGAATCGAACCGAGAGATATTTTGGGACTTTCATGCTATTTTTTTAAACTAAAATATTCTAATATCCCTCCCTAAATAAACGACGTCGTCTCTCTACCCCTTCCAACTTCATCTTCTTTATCTTCCCCGAGCCTCTTGCCCCTCTCTCTCTCTCTCTTGGGCTGACCGAAGCCAAATGTCGTCGGCCGGCCGGTCTCTTTCTCCTAGACGCAGTTGTCGGACCATGTTTTCCAATAACCGAACCGGTGCCGGTAGGAGCTGAAAATCGGGCCGAATGGTCGATTTTCAGCTCTAATCAAAGGAGTCAGATATAATAAATAGACTATAATAAATTCATACTATTTAGAAATTTATATAAACAATATTAAATAAAATATATTCCACGTCTCCGTAATTCGAATAGCAAAAAAGAAAAAAAAAATTGCGAGTGGGTCCTGCACACCGACAACGTAAAGTGAAAATAATTCGGAGGAACATTATGGCGTCATAATACTGATTTATTTTTACACAAATATCCAGAGTTCACGAAGCTGCAAAACCTTCATGCACGAGAATATCAACAGAACCAAACAGTCGGGCATGCAACCAATGCAATTGCCAGTACCCAAAAAACTGAGTTTCCTTGTATATCGTAAAACAAAAACGGATATTAAGCACACAGCAAATGCTCTCCCGACCAGTTCCGATTTGGCGTCAAGTCTTAGGACCAAATCAGCTCTGCTAATTTCGAAACAGTTTAGAATCTGAAAATGTTCTCAAGAGATTAGGTTCCGGATCTTCTCAAGAATGCTAGTACGCCTAATCCGGCAACAAGTGCAGCTCCTGCTGCTACAGCCCTATAGCCCGAAGCCCAGGCATCTGCGTAAGCATATTCCGTATCTCCTGAAAGGGTAGCTCTCCGACGCCCGCGTGTTCCAGAATAGTCCAAGTCCAATTTCAAACCCTGCAAGAATTTGAATTACTCAAAGGTCAAACCTTGTTGAGTTGATTAGAAAAGAATTGACAAAAGTTGAGTTGCCATGAGAATACAAGAGTTATTTTCCATGAAAAAGGTTTCCCTATGATTGGAATGCAAAAATGCTACACAAAATTCTAGTTCTCGGCAATTTTTTTAAAAAAGAACAGGTAAATCATATCGGCTATCCATCACTTAATCTCTCTTCTTATGTTCTGGGTTAAACTGGTCTCTTATTCTATCGGATAATATCCTAATGTTTCCTCTTCAGCAGGTTAGCATAAAGGACCAACAGATAGATCAATCCAACCTTCCAACCAGCCGCCCTTGCATGGTCCACAGCAGCTGCAAGATCACTATCTGATGCTAGTACAACTTTATCATGGTCTTCATCTTCATACTGCAGAATGTGGGTCGCAAATTAGCATAAACTCGGGGCCAAAGGAAAATAGGAATCCAACCAAAAGATGAAATAGGATATTCTTTAAAATTATACCAGAATCTGAGGCAGGTTGTTGCGGTCAATGTCATCTCCCACCCTCTGAAGAATCGCAGCTATAAGATCTGCCAAACTCTGGGTCTCTGAAGTCAAGCAACAAGAAAATCTACCCAGTCAACCACCAAATGCAAGTGCATTCCATATCTGAATGCTAGGGGGTGAACCGACTATTAAAATACTCATCCAGATAATCTCCTAACATAAATTCTTATCCATTGTCAAAAAATTAAATAACAGTTTCCCAGTGTGCATTTTCTAGAAAACTGCAGTGTTACCAATGTAACTCACAAGCTTTCGATTGCAAATAACAATGTAGATAGATAGTAGTGGATTGCTAAGTTCACAACTCAGGAACCAAACAAAGAGCCACTTATTTAAGCAAGTCAACTAGATCGACCAAATGGACACAGGGACTGCACAAGTGCAACAATGGAAAACGGAACACCGTAAACTATGTCAAATGATGAGTGCTTATTTGATGAGAAGAGGAAGTAGCATACCACAAGTAAACCTATGCATTCTGCCCTTCTTATCTTTGATTTTAAAAGCAAATGTATTTGGCATGTTCGATGAAGGATAGGGAAACGATCTCCCTGCTGTCCCCTCTGAAGCCAATTTCAATGAACCTTCACTGAGGCATCGGAAATATGTGAGGACATATTAAAAGCCAAGTTAGAATAATAGTATTCTGGTATCACTAATGCATATAAAAACCTGCGGGTATCCTCTTCATCATCGTTGTTACTTAAGGCCATGGCTGAATCCCAGAACTTTTGCATCAGCGTGCTAGTGGCTTCATTACTTATTCCAGCAGTATTTCCAACCTAGTTAGTATAGGAAATGATGAAAGAATATTATCCTCCATAACAATTATACGTTGGTCCAGGCAGAACAAACACATCATAAACTTCTTTTCAAAAGTAAAATCTCCATGGCAGAACATTTGTATTTATTCTGGCCAAGTAATCTTCTACCTGTTGCTACTAATTCATATCTTCTGGATGCATAATTAAAACTATGTTCTTTTTTTCAAGAGCAAAGATTCAAGAATCCCCATTTCAACATCAAGAAGATAACAAAAAGAGGGGAAATAAAAGCCAAGATTCTGGGGGTGGAGGACGAGGGGGTTAGTTTCTTTATCAATCACTATTTTGTGAATGTCTGAATCACCGAATTCTTAAATAATTGGATAACCAACCCAAAAGTTATTAGCAAAAAGTAGTCTGGGGACTAAATAGACAATTCAGTTTCCATAATTAGTTAGAAGTATGATGTTCATATGACAAAATTAAACAGTGAAGTACATGCGTTCTAGGTTCAGGACAAACATGTAAACGCATGGTACATGCATGTAGTGGGGCATCCTAATGCATGATAAATGGTTAGAAACAATAAAATGTCCGTCAATGTTCTTTTTTTCACAATATAATATTGAGACCTATATTTTATGGTAGTAAATTAGGGAAAAAAAAGTGAACTGATGTTTCCAGAACAAGACTTGCGCTTTTCTTTGGGGTAATCAATGATGAAACACAAACTACGACTAAAGCATGAGTGACGCTAAAGAACGGGTTATCTCTTTGAGAATGCAGAAATGTAGCTGTATGGGGCCTTCTAACATGTAAAATTCACGTAAGATTAACATTATCAAGCAATATATAGTCCCGCAAAAGGTAATACAGACTGGACTTACTGTGGCCACAGCTGCATGAGTGATATGCAAAACGTCCACAACCGCAACTACAATTCCATCTGCATGAAACCATCAATCTGTATAAGAGAATAGAATGACCTATGTACAACAGATTTACTCTTTTGTGTCAGTCTAGTACCTCTATCTACCACAGGAAGGTGCAAAAACTTCCCATCATGCATACTATGTAGTGCATCAACAATTGGTGTGTCTACAGTAGCACATTCGGGATTTGGAGTCATGACCTGTAAATCAACTCAAAAGCATCAGAATTAATCTTTTGTTTTTCTTAATCATTTACAACAAAAACAATATGCCCCTTTGCAGTAGATGATATTCCCATTTACGGCAAGGAAAAAGGTCTAAAGGAAGAAGTTCCACATGCGCCACAGCTTACGCAGTTGAACAGATCAGATAACCCTTCAGGAAACCAACCAAACCCGGCACATCAAATTCCAATCAACAACTTGGAGGTATAGTTGAGTGGCTTAAGGCATTGGTTCGCTAAATTGCCAAAATGCATTTTCCCTTGTGAAAAAGACAATACCTTCTCCACAGAAGTGGACTCTGGAGGAAGATTTTGTGCTATTACCCGCATCAAGATATCCTTTGAACTGACAAGAGTAGCATGCATGTATATATTAGTTGTCAAACAATAAATGGGCAACACAAACTTTTCATCTGGGGGGTGATGGCTGCTCAAGGGTGAAATGCAGCTCTCAGTAAGAGACTTACGTAAGAATCCCCCGTGGTTTGTTATCAACAGTGACAACTGCAGAGCTTAGTCGAAGTTCCAGCATTTTCTTTGTCGCTGCTAAAACTGTTTCCTCTGGGGAAACTGTTACAACCCTGAAACAGGCCACTATCTACTTAATAAAGTAACTTTATTGGATTTACTCATCATTAGACAAAATAGCGTGCATAATATTTTTGACAAGTAGCCATATAATATACCACATAAAATAATTACAAAAAGAGATATTACCTACTTTGAATTCTCCGGAATTATCGTAGACAAAGAAGGCCTAAACATCCGCTCCCGAAGTGTTTCAATGAAGGTATTGGGACCTGCACATTAACCAAAATTGCCTATATTTATATTTATTCTTAACTGTGGAGAAATGCCTGAATAATATTATCCAACCACAAAAAATTAATGTGTTATAAATAACTCCAACAACCAGAAATCGATGCCCCCCAATGTTTTTCCACGCCTTCAACAGCTGCAGCAATAGCCTTTCCCTTTTCAGCTGCCCTTTCCATCCGAGCAATAGCATCGTATAAACATTTTGCTATATCAAGTAACGCAACAACCTCCCCATTCTCCACTATAGGCAGATGTCTGAATTTGCCTGTACAGACAGACATGAGGCTCATGTTCAAAGAGCAAGATATGAAACAGCATTCATTATGTGAAATGCAAAGAAAATAAAGTAGGATGGGCCTCCAAAACTTTTATCAACCTTGCACCATCTTCTGGAGGGCTTCCACAGCAAGAGTGTCAGAAAGAACAAAAATCGGGTTTCTGGTCATAACTTTGGAAACAGGTGTATCCTCAAGGCTAACCTCACGGGCAATAACCCTAGTTGCTATATCCTTCAACAGCAGAACATAATAGATAGATCAAACATATCACTTCAGTTGTTAAAGTTCTGGTGAATTTTGTACTTAAGGAAATTCATTCTTGGCAATTTGATCATGCAAAGAAACCCAACTCATACCTTGTCTGTAAGGATTCCACAAAGTAATGCATTGGAGTCAGTTAGCAATAAAGCATCAACTCTATGAGCAGCCATCCGACGGCAAGCCTCAAGAATAGTTGTATTTTCAGGTACTGTTAGGGCCTTTGACAGCCGCAGCCGCTTTACAGTACGTTCTGCAGTTAGCCCCCTGTTCAGACACAAGTAGGTATCAGAATTTTGGTTAGAATTTAATTTAACAAATGTTAAATGGAGGCACGTCAGCTATCTGCCTTTTAAGAACATTTGTAGCATTGGTGTGTATTTAAGCATCTCATTTATCAAGCAGCCAGAGAAACACTGATTCAACTGGACAGTCCAGATCTCTGCATAAAGTCTAGGAAAAGGAGGCTTATGACATGTCAGCCCATTCACTGTCCGTTTCAATTCCTTTGTTATGTGCCCTAAACCCTCCATCCCCCTCAAAGGAGCTAAGATAGACTCATAACTAAATGGAGACACAGGACTGTGTTCTTAACAGACAGGTACTTAGCTAAAGCATCTCTTAGTAACAGCGAGACCCAAGTGCGAATGTCAAATGCTGTGCACATAAGAGTTAAGACAGAAGTGGAGAACTTCAAGAACGTCCCCTAACATAACCGGTGATCAAACAGTCAACACAAGTATGATTTCAACAAATTTGAAATTTACATATTGCCAAAACCGATATAGACATGATTCCGGTCTTATAACTATTACATTCAAGTGTTCCTCCACAACCAATTCCCTTCATCAATTCACCTCCAAATTAGAGAAAATGTTTCAGGCACTCCATTCAATAGTGAACTCATCATAGTTGGGAGCGCTAATGCTTTTGAAAATATTTCAAATTTTCTGCACTCAAGACTCGTAACGATCAAACAAAACAGATAACCAACGCTCAGGTTCTAACCACTTTCCCCTGATGCATAAGAAAGAAAAGGCAGGATCTAAAGTGCCCAAGACTAAGCGACCAACGGAGAGACAACAAAAAACGCGAACCCTCAATGAATATGAAATATAGAAACCACAATATCTACCGTACTCGGACATACATGGGACGCGAAGATGAAAGGGATTTTCGAGCAGAATCGGGGCCTCCATTCATTGAGGATTTCTTCTTGTTTGTTAACGATAGATTTCTTCTTGAAGCACCGCCCTGACTCGCCATCTTCACCGATAAACCCACTCAAGCTCCTCCGCCTTCACTTTCAAATTAATAAACCATCAATCTTCCGCCACATGAACAAGAAAACACCCAGAGGCTCTGTTTGCTTGCTGAGAAAAATTCAAAAGAAAATTATTCCTTTTCCAAAAAGAAACTTACAGAAGTTTCATTTCTCCTTTTAAAAGAGCTTTCGAACCAAAGAGAGAAAGTATGCAGAAAGGAAACCAGAAACCAAACGAGTATCTCGCAGGGTTTTATTTGATTTCTCAGCAACACAATTGGAGAATAACTTTAAAAATTCCAAAGTTTCCGCCACACAAAGTAAACTCACCGAAGCTAGAACCTTTCCCTACAGTTAACAGGATATCAGAATCCAAAACTTCAATGAAACTTTCCCTACAGTTAAGTCGTGGGAAACGCAGCTAAATCGAGATAAGAGAAATTGGACACCCTACGGTTAATGATAGTCGAAGATTCTTTTGTCTCGGGGAGCTCGAGAAAAGTATTGAAATTGGACGGGAGCTGAGAAATTTATGATTTTTTTAGGAAAGTGGAACAAAGCCGGTCGGGATTCTCATCGGAAAATATGGATTAGCCCGGGAATATGCACCGACCGGCGAGAGAGAGAGGTAGGGAGGATCCCAAGAAATGGGAATATGACAAATTCATGCGACGGGGGCAAAGACCAATACAAATTGTGCACGTCGACGAAACTTTCAACGGAAATAGTTCCAATTTCAGTGGACGGGAATTGTGAATTGAGGCCTCAAATTTTTCCTGTATAAATCCGAATTTCTTTCTCGATTTTTTTAAATAGGGCAGTATAATTCTGAATTTAATAATTAAGGACGAGAACAAAAAAAAAAAGAGGTTAATTTACGCTTTTTTTATACGCCAGTATAATTCTCATAGCTTCTGTTCCAGTCTAAATATGTTTTGTTTATTAGGGCTGTAAATCGAACCGCATTTTCGGTTCTCCTAAATTAAAGGGTTGGACCGGATCACTTATAAGTGATCCGGTCCAGTTCGGTCTAACAAAATGCGGTCCGGATCGGTTTCTTTTTTTCTTTTTTCTTTTTTCATTTTTTCGTTTTTTTTTAAATTTAAATTAAAAAAAAAATTTAGGTTAATTTTGAAGGGGGAGGACATGTAAAAATGTAAAGTTTTAGTTTGACTTAAAACTAAACTTTTTAAGTTTGTAATTTGTATTAAAAATATATTTTTTATTTATTTATATTAATAAATGCGGTCCGGTCCGCAGTCCGGTTTTGTTCAACCCTATTGTTTACAACATACACTGTACATAAAAGTCAACTAAGAATTGATGGAATATATTATTAATAACATGCGATTTGTATAAATCAATCTTAGAATAAAGTTTGCATAAAATTAGTTGAAAATTTTATAAAAATTATGGTGGCGGGTTATAATGCATTGCTCATAATCATGCAGGGTTTTGTCTATAAATGATTGGAATTTTAATAGAAGGTAAACATTTTGAGGTTTGATAGGTTTCCCTCTATTACTAATTATTCTGATTTTTTCTCGGTAAGGTATTTTTTAGGATATTAAACATGCAAAAATTCAGTTCCTTATATACATATTATAGTATCAACTTCATTTGTAATTTTTTACGTTAGGAACAGTTTAGTAAATATAAAAATATATAACTGCATGGTAAAATCTTCTACTTAATCCTAAGAGGTTGGTCTGACTGGTCACAGCTTGAGACATAGGGTTTGCTCCCCTTGAAGTCCCAATCCCCTCAGGTACAAATAATTATTTGGGGCTACTCTCTTAACGATGTTGGACTTAACTGACATGTGTAGTTTTAGAGGGCTGTACGGTCCCAGATTTGTCATGGCATTGAGCTCACTTCGTGCGTATCATGGATCAGGTCCGTCCGAACTCGGTGCACGTGACTTAATGCACGAATTTCACTCGTTACCGAAAAAAACTTTTTTTTAGAAGTTTACAATTTCAAAATGATTAGGGACCTAATCTCAATTTTGTCCTTTGTGATACTTGGGAAAATAGGAACTTCAAAATATTTGATGATACCGGAAAACACACTGCAAATGTAAGTCAATGCCCGTAGTCTGCACACGTGCGAGGAAACGACGGATCCAGGTCCCACGTTGAGTCACAACCAAACATATTTTATTTTCATTTCTTTTCTTTTTCCTTTCATATTTGTTTCGTTTTACTTTTTTAGAAGATAAAATAGTGGTGTCAGCTTCCACGCGAATGGTGAGACTGCATCAATCCATGTGTACGTGAGAGCTACTGGACATGGAAGCCTGTACTGAGCACTTAAAGATAAAGAACAAATTAAGCTTATCGGTCTTAAGATTTTTCATAATTTTTTTTCCAATTCAAACTCTTACTGATTGTCTCATATCAAGTTCTTTGTAATGTAATGTTCTGTTCGAGTTGGATTAAAGAGAGATAGACACAATAAAATTATATATTATTTAATATTATTGATATATCTCCATTCAAAATTTTGAACCAAATAAATTTATAATAATATTTACTCATGTTTTTATTTTCTAAATTATAATTGAGGTAGAAAATTAAAATTAAAATTTATTTTAAATGAATATTATTATTAAAATGGGTGCTCAGTCCACCATTTTTTTCTAAGCAAATGTGGATATCATTACACAAGGAAGGAGAATACAAATATAGAGTCCAGAACCATCCATGGCCGAAAAACGTACAGATAGGGCACAAAGGCCTGTTACATTTTCAAGGCTCCGAAGGCCATAAATCGAACGGTCGTAAAGGCCATAAACCAGCAAGCCAGAAAGGCTGCAACCAACCGGGTAAACAAAGCCACACAACCAACCCAGATCCAAAGACCCGGAACACAACACCACCGCATTGGGAACGGCAGATACCGTTGGAGGAGGAAGAACCAGACCAGCATTTGCAACAAAAGCACCTACTAAGGAGAAATTCGGCCAAAAGGAAAGTAAAAGCACCCCGGCGCGTCAATTCCACGCGCCTCAAGAGGGGGAGCGTGGAGGGGTGTGAGCCGGAGGTCCGCAGCCGGAGATGGAGGACGTTGAAGAGCCGGAGCCACAACAGCCAACCAAGGGGCTCGTGCTCGCCGAAAAGCACCTGGTCGTCGCCGAAAATTCACCACTGGATATAATCCTTGGAAACGAAACCACCACTGTTATTTGAAACATAAAGGCACAAAGAAACTTCTGACCAGCCGACAGCCAGCCAGGAGGGGGGCAGACGGGAGGAGGAGGAGGAGGAGGAGCTCCTCTCGTTGCCCAGAGGAAGGGGAGAAGATGAAGGGAGAACGCAGAAACGAGGGAAAAGGGGAAAGTCTAGCGAGACGGAGGACCCTCTCTCTCTAGACTTTTCTTTGACCATTTACTTATGTTTTTCACTATCCTCGTTTCGGCATTTGTTAGTAGAAATTTTGGCATCTCAAAATTTCATCTCGGGTCTAATTAAAAAATTATAAAATAATCTCTCTTCATCAAATAATTTTTTATTATAATATTTATTCAAATCTTACCAATCTCCACATGTTTACGAACTTTCATAAAATATCTTTATTTTTTTACCAACACTAATACCTCAAAATGTCCTCAAATAAACGCCACTTTAATAGATATACCTCAAAATTTCTACCAGCCAAAATTTCGACAGATAAATGCCACTTAATCGATAGCTATAGGGACAGTCATTTAAAGAAGAGGACGTTGTCGTTTCCTTGTCTTGTCCAACTCATTTTTGTGGAGGAGAAAGAAGCTTTTTCTAGACTGTCTGGTTGCCTTCTGCACTGTTTTATTGTCCACTAATCTCAAACCAACCTTTCCATTCTATTCAAGTGTTGAGAGTTAGGACATAATCCATATATACCTCACAAATTGTAACTTTCCAGCTAATTTCCATAATTTCTCATTTCCTTGACAAATCGCATCTATCATATCATCTCCCTTTTTAACCATTCTAAGTCTTTTATATGAATATGTTAGTGCCACTAGTTAAGAAGTAATTTCCAGGATATTACTATTTCCACAAACGACACTCACATGCAATTAACCGGTGTGGCTACCGCTGCATGCGTCCTTGCTGGTATAGGCTGACAAGAAAGGCTTCTATGATGTATGGATTCTAAGAAATCATGAGAGAATAGATGCGAAACCCAACAGCTGGGGCTCCTCGTGATGCATTTCTTTAGTGGAAAGAAAGAGGTAATTACGTGAGAATTTTGCTGTCATATGCATGCAGGAATCAAAACCTCTTACCTATAAGTGGTTCTGCTCAGAATCCATGTGACATAAAGATGTATCAAAAGAGAGATGCTCAGTTTGGATTTAGAAGCTTTTAAGTTGTCTACTGGAATACTTTACGTGAACTAAAAGCAGGGAAACTTGAAGTAACATTTGAAAGCCCACATTAGAGTCGGGAGATCTAAAATCAGGCATCACATATATTATCATGACATCGGATTTTCTCTTTCTCCGTTTAAGTTATGATCTATTCATAAAGTGTTCATAATCTTGCCCAATATATTTCTTTCCACAGAATTTTGCAGCTCCACAGTCCATCCTAATCTCTTCCCTTCCCAAATGCATTGCCTTTGACTTTATGAGGACCCACAACCTCCTTGAGCGTCACTGTTCTTTGTCCAAGGAAATGGGATAAACCGATAAATGAATGAACAAGTAAGAAAAGCACATACACGCAGAAATCATAAAGCACTTGGACCGAAAGTGACTGCGGAATGCGCCTATTCTTAAATAAATGTTCTATAAAACTCCTAAGCCTGGCTTGTCTGGCTGCTCACTCCACCATATCCAAAGCAAGCAATGGTAGACTGGGCACCCATTTTAATTGGGTTATTGCTCTTCATACTCCTCTCCCCTGGCCTCCTGTTCCAGATACCCGGGAACACCCGTCCCGTCGAATTTGGCAGCTTCACCACCAATGGGAGGGCTGTCCTTGTCCACACCCTCATTTTCTTTGGCCTCTTCACTATCCTCGTTTTGGCGTTTGGCATCCACATTTACACCGGCTAATGATTTCGTATTTACTCTTCAGTCTTCTGCGCTGATCCAAAGACTCTGTCGACTGTCGCTGTTTCTCCGTAATGGCGAGGTTGGTTCGCAATTTTTTACTTATTGTTACTGTGTTGCAAAAATAGAAAGTGAGTGAATTGTTTCATTCTTGACAAAGGGAAGATCTCCCTTTGATTCGCAGATATTTTCATTATAGATATATCATGACAGCTTTTCGCCATTAGCGTGCTCTATCAGCTACTCCTATACTGGATTTTTTTCATCCACGCAATATATGAACAAGATAATGGTTCAAGATCTGTTGCATACTAGACGACTAAATACATGTTGTGGGTTTCAAGTTCTTTTTCTCTTTTTTTTTCCTTGTTAGAATATTTTGCGTGTAAATACTAAAATTTAACATTCAAATTAGATCATAACTACAAAATTTCAATATACAATTAAGCAACACAATTCAGTGTCAAATACTTTTGATGGGCTAAGAATTCAAGAGATACGAGAAGAGGACCAGACCAGACCAGACCAGACCAGACCAGACCGCAGGGAGACTAATTAACTAGAGTTAGAGGTGGGTATGTCAAGAGACTCGTGAAGAGGGCAGGACCAGACCAAAGAGAAACTTATAATTGGAGTCAGAGGTGGGTATGGGTGGTTATGTGAAAATAGTTTGTTTTAAAAGCCGGTTACAATGGAAGCTACGGCGAAAGTACAAAAACAATGTGCTGATTCAGTTCGGTCATTTACAACGAGAAGCATCCTAATGTCGATGCACTTGTCTTTTTGTGTCCCCCATCTCAATCTCCTTTTTCTAATAGAACCCCACTGCGCTTCCTCAGATCTTACTGACCTAACAGCCCACTGAATATTTGAACACTACGCTTTCGTCCCCCACTCTTCCTCTCTCCCCCAAAAAGTCTCTGTTTTTCTCTGGAAGTTGTCAGGAAACATGGCAGACTGGGGGCCGGTGGTAATAGCCGTAGTGCTGTTTGTGCTGTTGAGTCCGGGGTTGTTGTTTCAGATGCCAGGGCAGAACCGGTTGGTTGAGTTCGGGAACATGCAGACCAGTGGTGCTTCTATTTTGGTCCATGCCATCATTTACTTCGGCCTCATCACCATCTTCTTAATTGTCATTGGTGTTCACATCAACACTGGCTAATCAGCAGTACTCTCTAAAGCTCTAATTTTCTGGTCTTATCCCATATCTGTTGCTATAAATCTTGCTTTCATTATTGTGTTCTGTCTTCCCTTATTCAGCCAAAAAAAAAGTGTTGTCTTTCCTCTGCATCAAACCTTTGATGCTTCTTACTCTGTAATTGAAGATTGTTATAGAATGAGAAAAAGCTTTTCCCTTTCTTTGATTTGCTTCTATGGGTACGGTGTTGGTGTATCTGGTGAGCTATTTCTTTTTGATGGACATTGAGTAACCTCTATGAGTTAAGGAAAATGAAGTGTGATTGTGATCGTTTACAACGAGAAGCATCCTAATATCGATGCACTTGTCTTTTTGTGTCCCCCATCTCATTCTCCTTTTTCTGCTAGAACCCCACTGCGCTTTCTCAGATCATACTCACCTAACAGCCCACTGAATATTTGAACACTACGCTTTCGTCTCTCTCTCTCTCTCCAAAAAGTCTCTGTTTTTCTCTGAAAGTTGTCAGGAAGCATGGCGGACTGGGGGCCGGTGGTAATAGCGGTAGTGCTGTTTGTGCTGTTGACTCCAGGGTTGTTGTTTCAGTTGCCAGGGCAGAACCGGTTGGTTGAGTTCGGTAACATGCATACCAGTGGTGCTTCTATTTTGGTCCATGCCATCATTTACTTCGGCCTCATCACCATCTTCTTAATTGTCATTGGTGTTCACATCAACACTGGCTAATCAGCAGTACTCTCTAAAGCCCTTATTTTCTGGTCTTATCCCAGATCTGTTGTTAATTATACATCTTGCTTTCCTTATTGTGTTCTGTCTTTCCTTTGTATCAAACCTTTGATGCTTCTTACTCTGTAATTGAAGATGTAAGGTTGTTATAGAATGACAAAAAGCCTTTCCCTTTCTTTGATTTGCTTCTATGGGTACGGTCTTGACTCTTGGTGTATCTGGTGAGCTATTTCTTTCTGATGTACATTGAGTAACCTCCATGAGTGATGACCGAAAGGGAAAATGAAGTGTTTGTGAATTTGTGATTGTATGGGTCCGCCAGTTAAAGCAAAAAGTAGTGTGTATGGGGATAAGGTGGGTAACGCACTAGCTTGTGCGGGAATTTCTTGCTCAAGCTTCTTGATCTGGGGTTGTTTTTCGGGTTAAATTTAAGAGTTCAGACACGAAAGTGACTTTTGCAGAGCGAGAGGGGAAGTTTCTCTATGGTAAAGAAAGACGAAGCTGAAGCAGTTGTTGAATCAATCTATTCGATTTTGGCTTTTATTGGGGTGAAATTCCTCCTTTCTCCAACCCTATCTTCTCAGAGTCCCAAATTTCCTTTCTTTTGGTTCTTTTCATGCCTTTTATCTAGGATTTTTTGAGGCCTTTTGGAGGTGATAGGATATGGGCTTTCGCCTAGCTTTTGGATTCCTTGTATTGGGTCTTCGAAAGAAAAGCATAATCGCCATGTGAACCGAAACAAGATAAGCGATGGAGGTTTCTAAACAGACGAGACGGACCACAGAGTTTTTTCGTGTATATAAGCATAGACCGTAACTCTATTCTTTTTACGTTTAATGAATACACAGTTCAGTAATCTAAAATGCTATCGGAGCGAATTTTTCTCTGAATTCTCTCTCATCTGTTCTTGAATTTTCTTGAATTTTCTTGAAACTTCTTGAAACCGAACCATGACTTATGTTCCAGAACACGATCCTTCAATTTCCCATACTCCTGCAAATCCAATCTCTTCTCCAGTTATCGATCCTTCATTCTTAAATCATTCTATAGATGATTATCCAACGAATCCTCTTTACCTTCATCATGATGAAAGTTCTGGTGCTATCTTGGTCTCCCAGCCACCGGGTGCACAGAATTACTCCACCTGACATCATTCTATGATAATGAATCTTACCATCGAGAATAAATTGGGCTTCATCAATGGTACTATTCTTAAACCATCTCCAGAAAGTTCCTCATTCTTCACCTAGACCCCGATGCAATATGATGGCAACCTCGTGTATAGTCAACTCTGTTTCCAAAAACAATTGATGCTTATATTATGTACATTGATTTGAATCCGAAAGACCTTCGAACAAGACGGGTACTAGGGAAGCTATCAAAAAGTCCTGGAGTTTTGTACCCGACTTATTTATTTCGGATGACCCTGATAATAGTTTCATCTTCTCCTTCCCTAACACTACCATAAGAGACTGAGTCCTTCGACAAGCTCCATGGAATATTCGAGGAGCCATGCTGGTGCTCAGAGAATGGGACGTGGATTCCACTCTTCAAGAACTCTCTTTTAACATGGCACCTCTTTGGGTGCAAATTCATGGGCTTCCCTTAGGCCGCATGACGAAACTCTCGACGATGGAGATGGGTCTCAAGGCTGGCAAGGTCATGGAAGTGGATTTTGATGAATCAAATAAGGTTTGGGGTATTGCTTACCTTCGAGTTCGGGTGTTGGTTGACTTGTCTCAACCACTGTTTCTGGGTTTTTTCCTGGAGCGACTTAACAAGCAACCTCTTTGGATTCAATATCGTTATGAGTGCATATCTGAATGGTGTTTGCATTGTGGTTGTCTAAATCACTCTCAACGCTTCTACTCCTATCTTCCCCCTATTGACTCAGTTCCAAGCGAGGCTATTTCTAATCTCAAGGCCACTGAGATGGATGGAAAGCGTCGTTCGGAGATGACTGCGTCGCGGAGCCAACAACCCCCTTTCCAGCAACGAGGTGGCAGATCTTCATCGTCGGCAGCGGGTCAAGGCAGCGAGCCCCCATCGCCCCCTCAAAGCCGTTACACTCTTCCCCGCACTGATTTGGTGGGGTCTCCCGACAATAGCCCTGCATGTCAATTGGTACAGGGTAGCCCCTTGGCTCAGGTTAAGCTACGCACATTAAAGCCGACCAGGATGCCAGTACAAGATGCATGGGCGGCACATTACAGTTTCATGCTTGACCTTGATAAAACCATATGTCGAGAAATGGATATTCCATTGTCGGGCGCTCTGGGGGGTGTGGACAGTCCTTTGGTATATCCTTCGGGCTCCAATGTGGGCTCTCTTTTAGCCCACACCTCCCCTCTTTCACTATCGCATGGAGACATGGGCCCATCAGAAGACTTGGATTCAAGCCAAGACATGGGCCCATCAGACATGGACTCAGGCCAAGACACGGGCCCACTTTCTCCTGCTTTGAAGTGCCAGAAGCGTGCTATCTCGTGGCCTTTGGAGGAGTCTAAACAACCTCGCACATCACCTGCATCCGGGACCAACCTGCCTTCTGGACAAACTTCTCAACCTTCGGCCCTCAATGAGAATTCCCCTCTGGCACTGTGGCGTCTCCGTCCTCCAGGGAATCGTGCGAGGGCCAGGAATCGTGGTGTGTCTCATAGGCGATTCAAAGGCAAGTTACCCTGTACCTCAACATTGTCTCTTTCTTCTGAGGTAGTGGCCGGTTTGGATCTGGTTGCTTGTTCTTCTGATGAGGTGGTGGGCCATGTCTGCCCCCACCTCCCCAATGTTAGTCCTATACTGGAACTGTCGGGGGCTTGCCGGCCCCGCGGCAATTCGTTCCTTACGGGCCAATATAAGGCAATACAATCCGGATTGTATTTGCCTTGCGGAGACGATGGTTGGAACTGCTCAGATTTATCTTACTCGTATTGGTTTTTCTCATTCTCACTCTATTCCAGCTGACGGTTTGAGTGGGGGAATTTCTTTTGCTTGGAGATCGGGTGTGGTCTTTGATTTACTTTTACTGGATTGTAATTGTATCAGTGTCCGCTTTCATGCTGATTCGTGTCACTCTGCTTGGACTCTCTCTTGTATCTATTTTCCTGTGGATTCGCAACATAAAGCTAGATTTTGGGAGAATTTAGCTTCTTTTGGGACCCAGGTGGGGGGACCGTGGGTTCTTCTTGGAGATTTTAATACTGTACTTTCTCAATCTGAGAAATCTGGTGGGCGTGCTGTGGCTTCTTCCTCTAGTAATGGGTTGTCACATCTCATTCTTCAGCACGGGCTTGTTGATTTGGGATTCGTTGGGGCACAATATACTTGGTGCAATGGTCGTGCAGGATCTCATCGTATTAAAGAACGCCTTGATAAGGGTTTTGGCAATGCAGAATGGACTTTGATGTTCCCACGGGCTCTTGTTTCTCATCTCCCCAGGGTATCGTCTGACCATTGTCCTCTCTTTTTTCAACCAAGGGGAAAAAATTTATCTGGCCCAAAACCCTTTTGATTCGAGCAATTCTGGCTCAAGGAGAAGTCATGCCGTGATGTTATTGGTGATGCATGGCAGGCTCCCACTTACGGCTCCCCAGCTTTTCGATTGGTGGGAAAAACGGCAGCATCTCGTACTGCTTTGAAGCGTTGGAATCGTGATTCTGTGGGGGTTCTCTCTTCCTCTATTAAGCGTCTGCAATCTGAATTGACGGTGGTACAACAACAACCTAGCTCTGACTTAAGTGAGGCTGCAACTTCAAACCTTCGTGTGGCTCTTCAGGAGGCTTTGAAGTAAGAATAGCTCTTGTGGAAGTCAAAGTCTTGGATACAATGGCTCACAACGACCGACCTTAACACTCGTTTCTTTCACGTCTCCACTGTTGTTCGCAGAAGGAGGAATGATATACTGGGTCTCAAAGCCTTGGATGGTCACTGGTGTAATGATCAACAATCTATAGCCAATCTTTTGGAGTCACATTTTTCTTCTCTTTACAGATCAGTTCAACCTCTCTGTACACCCATTTTGGCTGATCTTATTACTCCAGTGGTCTCGCCTGAGGAGAATCAACTTCTTTTTGCTATCCCTTCGGATGGGGAAATTCATCAAGCGGTCAAACAAATGGGAGGAGCCAAAGCCCCGGGTCCTGACGGGATGACAACCTCTTTCTACCAAGCCTACTGGCAGACCGTATCCCCTGCAGTTATTGGTATGGTCCGTTCCTTTTTTGATTCGGGATTTCTCCTAAAGCAACTTAACCATACGTTTATTGCTTTAATTCCTAAGTTCACAAATCCTATATTGGCGGATCAATTTAGGCCCATTAGTTTATGTAATGTAAGCTATAAAATCTGCTCTAAGATTTTGGTGAACCGTCTTAAGATCATCCTCCCCAAATTAATCTCCCACACACAAGCAGCTTTTGTCCTGGGACGTCTCATTCAAGAGAATTCTGTGTGTGCTACGGAACTCTTCCACTCTATGCAGAGGAAGTGTGGGAGTAAGGGAGTGATAGCCATCAAACTTGATATGTCTCAAGCTTATGATCGGATGGATTGGGCTTTCATTTTGAAGGTATTGCATAGTTTCGGCTTTTGTGCTAAATGGATTCATCTTATTGAGCAGTGTATTTCGACATTTACATATTCTATTATGCTAAATGGTAGTCCCAACGGTTTAATTAAACCTAATCGTGGCTTGAGGCAGGGTGACCTTTTGTCACCTTTCCTCTTTATTCTTGCTTCTGAGGTTCTTTCCCGACTAATCTCTCGGGAAGAATTGGGTGGTCGGCTTCATGGAGTAACGGCTGCTCGTCGAGCCCCACCTGTCACACATCTTATGTTCGCGGACGATTTACTTGTTTTTTGCCGTGCTAATCTACGGGAAGCACGTTCTATCAATAGCATTCTGGATCTTTATTGCAGCTGGACAGGTCAGGTCATAAATCGGCAAAAATCATCAGTTTTCTTTAGTCCTAACACAAATCAGGAAGTGGTAATTGCTGTCCGTGAGGAATTGCAGCTTCTTCTAATGAAACGGGATAGCAAATACTTGGGGTTGCCAGTGTTTATGGGGAGGGATAAGGTCAAAAATTTTGCTGTGGTGAAAGAGAATTAGATCCAAAGTATCTAGGTGGAAATCCAAACTCCTCTCCCAAGCCGGTCGCACGACGTTGATCAAATCAGTCGCAACTTTTCTCCCTCAATACTATATGCAATCTTATCTTTTCCCGGTCGGTTGGTGTCGGGATGTGGACAGACTTTTGAAGAATTTTTGGTGGGGTTTCTCCCCAGACAAATCCCGCAATTACGCCTAAGGCTTGGGCTTCCATTTGTCAGCCCAAAGAGTTTGGGGGACTGGGTCTCCGCTGTATGGAAGAGATCAACTCCGCTTTCATTCAAAAATTGGCTTGGATGCTGCTGAGTAAACCGGATCTGCTTTGGGGGAGAATCTTAAAAGCTAAATACTTCCCTACTTCTCCTCTTCTGGACGTTAGACCTAGACACGGGGCATCTTTGATATGGCAAGGCCTTTACAAGGTCCTTTCTCATCTTCGGCAGAATATTTGTTTTCTCCCGAGGAATGGCTCTGCTATACGTATCCGTTATGACCCGTGGATCCCCTGGATGCCTGACTATAGGCCTATTTGGAATGATCTTGGACCCCCGTTGGACTCCATTCGTTTTGTCTCTGAGTTGGCTGCTTTGGATGGCAGTGGATGGAATATTCCACTTCTGAATTCTCTGTTCACTCTTGAAACGGTTCACCACATTTTGCGCTCAGCACCCCCTCGGGAATCTCATTGTGATACTGTCATTTGGACATCGCGGAAAAGGGTGTTTTTTCGATTAAAGCAGCTGTCTCTCAATCCCAATCCTTGCGCAGACCTGCCTCTTTACATCTTTCTTCGCAGGATTGGTCAAAACTATGGAAGACTCAGCTCCAAGACCGTCTCAAGCTCCTCTTGTGGAAGATTGCTGCTGGAGCTCTTCCAGTACGAGTCCCTCCCTTTGTTTCGGACACTGCAGCCTGTCATGAATCTCGCCTCTGTGGTAACTGTGGTCTTCTCCCATAAACTTTATCTCATGTGTTTTTTAGCTGCTCTATAGCTCAAAGACTTTGGAGAATTTCTGATTGGCCTCTTGATGTTTCTCGGCTACCGGTCTCAACCTCGGCAGAGTGGATTCGTTTCTTACTTAATGCTGACTCCATTTTAGGATTACACAGCTCATCCTTGCCCTGTTTTCTTTTGCATGTTGCACTACTTTGTGATGTTCTCTGGTTTTCTAGGAATCGGGCTATTCATGAGGGACACCAAGTTGTGCTTTCTGACCTCCACCAATCACTGCATCACCGTTACGCTGAGCATAAGATGGTGTGGCACTCTCATGCGCCTCGTCTACCTGCAACCTGGATGCCCCCAAATCCAGGGTGGATGAAGATTAACTTTGACGTAGCTATACGTCATAAAGGATCGTACATAGCCGTCTCTTGTCGAGACTCCTCTAGCTCCCTCTGTCTTGCGTACATGGAGAGTATTATGGTTATGGACCCTTTAGTGGGTGAAGCTTGGGCTGCTGTCCGGGCTGTTGAAATTGCTGGTCAACATGAATGGGATAAGGTGATTTTTGAGACTGATTCTCTGCTTCTTTACGAGGATGTTACTAGGGTGAACCAGCTGCCTTGTTGGAAGATTGGTGACATTATACCTCTGCTGCGTACTCATTTTGGTCTCCATCCCGAGTGGTCTTTGTGCTGGATTTCTCGTAGACTCAACAACCAGGCGCACTTGCTTGCGCAATGGGCTGCACGCACCCATCTCTCGGGCTCTTTTGATTCTAGTCATGTCCCTTTACATATCTTGCTGTGTGATGTGAACATTTTTCCATAGTGGAACACTCTTTAATAAAATTCCTTTATTCAGGAAAAAAAAAGAATCCAAATATGTATAGGATTTAATAAGAGAAAGGTTTACAGTCTAATGGGTCACGTGTATTCCACACACGCAAGAATTTTGCCACTCTCCCAAGGTTTTAGTGCATTCACTGAATTGATGATTTATTGGGACGAGTTGCAGATTGTATGTCCTGTTGGTGCTTGTGTTTGTGGATCAGAGTGTCAAGCTACTAAATTCATTATTGCCAACCAAAAGAGAATTCGTTTTGCAATACACAGTTCATCAATATGAAAACCAGTGTGACAAGCACTGTCGCCTGTCGGTATTCTGTGGATCAATAGTCGGTGTCAGTAGTTCATATTAGTCCATTTATCGTGTCTTCTGTAGACTGCAACGATAGAAAGGACAAGCGGGAACTAGTGATAGATGATTAGGCTGTGAAAGTGACTCGGTCTATCCACACGATGGATTACGGACAAAATTGATAGGTTTTAAGGCTGTACGGTGATTGCCACGGTTTTCTTCTTACCTAACTTTTTAGAGAAAAAGTCATTTTGCTTTAAATTATAAAAGAAAAATATTCACGCAGCAAAAAAATAAAAGGAAAATATTTATTTTTTTTAAAAAAATTATAAATGTAGAAAAAAATTTACAATTAGATATCAAAATATTTAAAAAATTCAATACTATATCTAATACAAATTTTATACAAATTTTAATATATTTTAAACAATATACCATCAAATTATTTTGCAAGTTCATTATTCAAAAATTATATAGAAAATAATATAAATATTTTACTCTAGATTGAAATTAGTAACTAAAAGAGGACAAAAAATTGAAATCGAAAGATATTTAAAGTTAAAAAGAAAGAATGTATTTGTAAAAATCGAAACAAAGTTAAAATAAAATAAAAAATTGAGTTAAAGTTGTTATAAGTAAAGCGTATATAAACTTGGTAGATTAAGTGATTTCTTTATGTTAATTTTTTCAAATGAGATGCAAAATTGATAAGTTATTTTTAAAAATAAAATTTAAATTTATATAAATAAATAACAAATTAAAAACAAAAACCGCTATTTATGTCATAAAATAAATTGTATCTCTCGGTGAAATTATTGCATTAGTATTTGTTGTTATTTTAAAAGATGCTTTAATTTATTTATTATTTATTATCATTTTAAAGGGTATGATTTTTAAACCATTAAATTTGTCTCATTCATTTTGAGAGATAAAATAGTATTTAAATGTGTAAATAAGGGACATTATTTTTGGCCTTGCAAAAGAGATTTTTTCAAAATATTTGTGGAGGATGGGAGGCAAAATGATATTTGAAGGTGTAAAATTGGGTTAAGATAATATATTTTTTTCTTAAAAATGTTTTAAAGGAAAAAAAATTAATTAAACCCCCTCCCGCCCTCCCCTAAATCTGCTCGTCCCTATCCTACTCCATCTCTCGATCATTAGCAACCAGTTAGGGTTATTGTTCACCCTGGGCTGAGTTTTTTTAAAAAAAATAATTTCATGTAGCTAGAAAGGAGATGTCATGATCTTACTGATTGAAGAGATGATTTTGAAAGAAAATGATACCTGAAGTTATAAGGTTTCCTTGAAAAGTAAAAATTAATGTGAATTACTTATAGTAAAACTTTCTCCTTTTGTTTCCTTAATCATTTTATAAGTTACTTATTTTTCCACCATCCTTCTCCACGAGAGTGGACTTAGAAAGTTAATAAAGTCATCACAAAGAACCCTACAGTACCTAGCCCCCACCAGACAAGGGAAAAGTGATTTACTAGCTGAAAATATGTCCCCTAGTCATAAAGGTGTCAATACTTCGTAGAGTATTTCCATGCTTAGCATAATCAATCAGCAAGCTTAAGCTGAAAATTTGGTTCTAAACACAACCTGCACACTATTAAACCACCACCCATAATGGTTGCACCTTGCTCAACTTGAACTGTATCATGTGATCCTGTTCCGATGCCTCCATAAGATTTTTGAACTATAGGATCTTGAGGCAAAGTGAGATTATGATCCTCAAATGACAACAAAGTTCGATGTCCCATCGATGTCCCACGTTTGCGCCCATCAGAGTATGGTGGGCTACAGGCCAGGAAGTTTTGTCATCGATCTCCGGCCTCAGGTTATCGTATCCCCACCCGGAGGGAGTTCAATGGGTGATGAGAAAGGCCCACGCCTAGGTTTATCATGTCTCCCTCGTACCTCATTTTCTAATAAAGCTCAGCAGGACTCTGTAACACTCATTTACTTTTGTTCAAAAAGATATGATGGGATTCACAAGGTACGTCCAATCCCAACACCTACAATAGTATAGCAATCAAATCCACGAAACACGCGTCGATCTCCGATAGAATCCTTGAGAACCCTTTCATCGTACTAAATCTTCATGTGTCGAGTTCTCATTGATGTCATTCAATTTTTTTTAATTACAGCACTAATTAAATGTTAACTGGTATGCATGTTCCCCTCCCCCTTTTAGCAATATGGCCTTTTTTTGTTGACGTCTTAATTTAATGGTTTCGTCATAGTACTTATTATCTATTTGAAGTATGAGACCTCATTCGGAGTTTTTGTTTATGTACATGACTGTCATGCATGTTCGTTGGAGGAGTACAATTGGGTAGGAGAGATCAAAGACATTATTTTTTCCACAATTAGCAGTAGGTTCGCGATCACTGAAACAAATTAATTAATCTTGTTTTGTTTGGCACAAAAAAAAAATCATCCGGAAGTGTAACGCTTTTAAGGACGCTTTTAATTAATCTTGTCTTTTGGATAATTACCATTCTATCTTAAATGATTTATTTAATTTGATAATACAATATCATAAGTCATGACCATTGAACAGGCAACCATTTATGAAAAATATTGACGGGTAAAACATGGCTATGCCCGAGATAATAGGGAACTTGCTGTTTTTGAGCGATAGGACACTTAAAAAGAAGAGATTCTTTTTTTTTTTATGAAGGACGGCGGAACGTCCGAAATTTATTAAAGAGTCCTCACGTGTGGCGGAGGAAAACCGTGGTAACAAAAAACTTGACCGGCTACAATGAACAACCAAAAGCCAAGCTAAAACCTACTAAGACCAGACCAAAAACACAACAAAAAAACCCCACAAAACAACAACTAAAAGAAATGCTACGAAATTCTCAAATAAGGCATACTGAGTTTATCAGTTCGAAGTAAACCACGTAATTGCAAAGGGACATCCGCCATGTGAATTCAAGATTCTGAAATTCCTTGTGCACCAAGATTAGCTAAATAATCAGCAGGAGCATTCCCCTCTCTAAAAACGTGAGTCACAGCATAATCAAAGTTAATAAGAACAGAGGTAATCTCATCTCAATAATCCTTCAAGTACCAGACTTGAGCCAATTAACAACAATATGAGTTTGTTTCTACATCAACCACATAGATACCAAGCTGATAACACATTTTCAACCCCTGTAAAACACCTCGCAACTCAGCAACGTTATTGGTGTCATGCCCAAAGTTGACGGAGAAGGCCAGTAACAAATCACCTCTCGCTTCACGAATCACTCACCCTGCACCAGATGGCCTTGGGTCCCCCTATAAGAAAAAAGCCAAGAACACGCATTTCGTCAAACGTAAATCCCATGGGGTGCGGTTCGAGAACATGGTGAGTCACTGAGTATTCATTGTAACAGTACAATTAAGTCAATAGGTCTTCCTAATAATAATGAAAGAAATAAACTAAAGGATCATATCAAAAGGAGAATGGTAGTGCCGTCGTGTCAAACCAGCGTCATTTGCGCCTGACTGTAAACCAATCTTTTCCAATTATGTTTTTCATATATATGACATTAAAGTGGAGAAGTCGGCACATTTTTACTTGATGGGCATATCCGCATATATATATGTTTCGGTCTTCTTGTGTGTATGTACTTTCTTTTCTCATAAACTTAGCGCTGTTTCGCTAGCTTAATATATCGTAGTATATTCATAAGGTTTTGCTTAGTTTTGTTGGGACTAAATAAATGGGGAGAGGGAAAGTCCAACTGAAGAGAATAGAGAACCCAACAAGCAGGCAGGTGACCTTCTCAAAGAGGAGAAATGGGCTTTTGAAGAAGTCTCTCGAGTTATCAATCTTATGCGATGCTGAAATTGCACTCCTCGTCTTCTCCCCCTCAGGAAAGGCTTACCAGTTCGCTAGCCATGAGTAAGTCAATCTAGACTTTCTGTCTCAGACCCTTCTCTCCTTTTAGTATTACGTACTATTGATCTCTAGCTGGAATGATTTCCCCCCCACCCCTCGTGAGATACGATATATATGACTTTGGGAGATTCATGTAGTTATAAGTCTTATTTGTCTTGATATTGTGCAGAATGGACAGGACCATTGCGAAGTATCGCAGCGAAGTAGGATTTCCTCAAACAAGTGATCAACGCTCCAGATCAATGGAGGTAATATTTCTGATTTATTGATTTCTTCAAGCTCCTTGAACTTTGTTAAGTTTCTGTTTGGCATTAAAAGAAAAGTTCTTTCAAGTTTCACGATACCGTAAGAAAATTATCTCAAGGTGATCAAAAAAGCGTGATGATCAGGATCATCGTTGTCTCATTGGATGAGAATATAAAGATCAAGGAATAGAGATACAAATCAATTCACCGTTTCGACAAAAAAGTCGCTGGTGATGGAGGGACCGGAGTCACCGGACTCCTATGTTCCAATTAAAGTATGTTCTGAAAAATTATCTTGCTCCAGGACAATAAAAATGCAGTTGGCATATATATTTATGTAGCAAGTATATATATATATATATGATGTTACTCTAGTTCACTGTCCACTATTAATAAACTATCAGCAACCTGTTTGTTAAGTAGTTTTTATTAGTGATTGGTGCTAAATCCTTATATATCTGCTCTGAATTTGCCATGGATAACAGTTTTGGAGGACGACGGAAATTGAAGAATTAAAGAGATCAATAGACACATTGGAGACAAGGCTCAAGTATATATACATTTTCTATTTTTTCTGGGTCTGGATTTCATCCTAAGGATTTTTATCCTAAGATGTTATAAGGAGGGGTAAGGATTTAAAAAAAATAAATCAAATGGCTGAGTTAAGTTCTCTTTGTCTCATCTCATTAATGAGGTGGTCAAATTCAGACCCTTGAATTTATTTTTTTAAAATCATGTCCCCTCCTTATAGCATCTTAGGATGAAATCCTTACCCTTTTCTTACTCATTGCTATGATCTTCCTCATGATCTCCACGCCCATCAAAACTTCTTTTTTTTGTTTTTTTGTTTTGCCTTTTGTTTTGTGATCTTTAGGCACTTAGCTGGAGAAGATCTATCAGTGTTGGGAATGAAGGAGTTGAAACAGATGGAGCGACAGATAAAGACGGGGGCTGAACGCATCCGTTCTCAAAAGGTAGACGAACTTTCATATCAATGTTACAGAAGAGAAATTAAACGTCAATATTCTCTGTTTGACGAAGCTGTTACTGGTGATATATCAGCTAGCTAACAGTACTCATTGTAGCTAGACCTACCAAATTATATAATTAGTTGAGTAAATCAGATTCTAGTTCGTTTCGGTTAATCAACTGAACTACTAGTAGGTAATCCATGGAAAATTTCCTCTCCCGATCATAAACTTGTTTTGATTATATTATTTGTGGCTGACATTCGATTCCAATTATTCAACAGAGGCGCATCATGTCAGAGCATATAAAGTCGCTGAAAACTCAGGTGAGATCCTAACCTTATCTGATACTTATCTGATGTTCTGGGCCTGAAACTAATTGGACTTAAATTAAGGAAACGGATTCGGTGTTAAGCCGAATCCGCGCGAAGGGGTAAGGGAAGGCTGGAACGAAACGTTCCAGCCGTCCCTTACCCCCTTCGCACGGATTCGGCTTAACACCGAATCCGTTCCCTTAAATTAATACCAACCCCAAAGAGAAAAAAAGAACTGGAGAAACGACTACATCTCCACTTCCAGGTATCTTGATCTCAACATTTTCCTAAGGCCGTTTGCAAACTTGACAAGGGATTCACAGTTTTCTGATATGGGAGACTCTAATTAATTACCGTTTGCAAAACTTCCGCAAACCTTCCCTCACCACTTTAGACAATATCTCACGCATAATCTCTGATAGCGAAATCAACTATATATGTCTATTGTTTAGAAGACGAATGATAAGGTTTCTTCTTGTTTATAACGCAGCATAAGGACTTGCAAGATCACAACTCCCGTCTGAAGAAAAGAGTGAGATTTTCAAAGACTATATATATATTAATTTTATATGCTTGAAGAGTTCTTCATTTTCTGGCAGACATGCCAGAAAATAAGTCTTTGATGTTAGTTTGACATGACTTATTTCCATGTTTGCTTTGAGGTTAAGTTGCATGAGCTGCATCATGCTAACGTAAGCTCAACAATTTCGGGAGAGAACGCGCACAACGCATACCCTAAGGTAATCGATCCATTAGACTTATTCAGTGATGATCATAGTGGAAATGTCCTTATATTGATCAAAACCGGCAAACGCGCGCCTCCGCACATTAATGTTTTTTTCGTAGAGTTTTCCTCGCAACCGTGATGCCAGTGACCATCTCAGACCATATTAACTAGAATGATTGCACAAGTCCTCATGTTTCCATACAGTACTGCATAATAGTTTCTGTTTGGATTTTTCTAACATCCATATTGGTGATCAGTACAGTACTCTAACAAAACGACGAGATCAATGATGGCAGTGCATATTTTTCCTTTATCTTTAGGAGATCCCCCGACACCATGATCAATAAATTAAACTAATCCTCTATTTTCTTAACATCTTTCCAAGATTAGGTCACATAAGTTAATTGAGTGTGAGAGTACTTCGTACGGTATGTTGGGATACAAGGAAAATTTTAGGACTTCTGTTTAGACTTATCCTATTAAATCAACAGCGCTGATCACTCTTGTTAATACCATGCCATGAGAGATTTAATCACTCTAAACTCATATCATGCCTGTTCTCATCAAATTAGTTCCCATTTGTATATTCGTATTCTACAAATTAAGTTCCAATTGCCCAACAAGGACACGTAATTGATTGTCAGAGCTGATACTGCGTGTTCTTTTATATTGTTGAATCATTTGGCCATGCTAAGACTATGGGCTGCAGGCCGGCTTTGACGTGCAGGTTTCGTCATGGGGGAGTTAACCGTTCAACAAGTGCCAGATGATCATTATCTCCCACGATTTACCCGGTAAAGGATCTTCAATTACTTCAACAGCAGGTGTCGTAATCATATAATTGTTAAGTAGTACACGTTACGCGTGAATTGGATTTGGTTTTGTTTGGTTAATATTACCACTTCTTTCGGTGGAGTACATTAATGTACTTCTTTCAACCCCCAGCCCCCCCTTCCCTCCTCTTCTCCCACTTGTCATTTATATACAACTTGATGTAATTTGTATGTAGATTTGGGTGTATGAAGCGTATTAATATGTATAGTGTATTCTAGCTGTGGAGGGTCACTTTTCTATACGATTAAGCGTCTGAGAATATAACCAAAGTGCTAGCTTGATTTATCCTACAAGCTGCATCCCACAATAAAGTAGAGCACATCCGTACGTTTAAAAGGTTTAGCAAGGTCTACATCATGCTCAAGTCACCGTTATTGTGCAAAGCATAATGGTGTGAAGTGATGTGAAGCAGCAGCTGAGATGTTGAGTTTACGATCAGACGGTCCCAATGAAGACACGTTATTTAATGAATTCCTACCCGTTTGAAAACCAGTTCGACCCGTGAAAATCTCGACCCATCGCCCTTTGAAACCAACCCTTCCCACCCGTTTGCCTCTTTAGATCTCTGCTCTTCCCTTGTCTCTTCAGGTCTTCTTCATTGTTCAAGCTTCCTTTTGTGGTTGGTCCCTTGTCCAACCAAATGCATCCTTTTGTCTCTTCCATTTTCAGAGGAAAATGATTCCCTCTCCTCCTAGTTCCTGGGACTGATACTGTGTTTCCATCCTCCCATTCCCATATAAGGTTTTGGTCATTGAAGATAATCAAGGCACAATTACCCTTCCATCCCAAACACATGCTTCAAAACGAATAGACGCGGGATATGGAAGCTACACACCTTCCTGTAAAGAAGAAGACTTGAAGAGGCAAGCAAAGAGAACGGGTTGGAAGGGTTGATTTCATAGGCGACAGGTCGAAATTTTCAAGGGTCGGACTGGGTGCGGGTCGGCGAGATTAGAAGCTCTCATTAAATGACGTGTCTTCGTTTAGACCGTCGAATTGTCAACTCAACATCTCAGCCGCTGCTTCACATCACTTCACACCATTGTGCTTTGCACACTAACTGAACCCCCAAGTCACCCATCATCGGCGACAGTAAATTATTTTGCATTTGATGCATTCGAGAGACCGGAAAGTTTTCTGAAGATTGATCTCCAGAACGAAATATTTAAAACCCGGTACCCATCGACCTTAACCTCAAATGCATGTTCTTCATGTGGACAACGTACTTGAGGTTTCTTGGCGATGTTTCTATTTTCTGTGATCTTATGGCACTTGGCAGGATATAAGGTTCTGGATTTCACCATGGGATGGTATGTAAGAAATATTGCACTGATTTCGCTGCCATATATCCATGATATATATATGTTCATATATGCCTCACAGTTCAAGATCAATTTTACAATCAGTAACCAGTTATTATGTATATATGGGGGCCGTGATTAAAGCAAATCGGTTTATACTTTACAATAATTCTCAGTACTTTCTATTCCAAGAGAGAATCGTGTACGTTGTACGTTTCACATATAAAGACTGGGACTTTGACCAAACGAGACAAGCAAATTTTCATGCAGAATTGACAAGAACTCGCACATCTATACCAAGACGGAACTGATATAGTATGGACGAAGAATTTTAAAGTTCAATCAGCTGCTTTCATGCCGGAAACGGCTTTGAACGCCTGATATGTACCTCGCAGCTCTGGCATCGATAGTTTCGTCAACACGACGATATGGATCAGCTTCAAAGAAACTTACAGACTCTGTTGAAGCAGATCGCCCGCCTTTCACGTCGTCAGCGACGTAGTACTGCAAAGACGATGATGGCTTTGGTGCTTGAGACAAAGATGCTAGTTTTGGGACTGCCATGCCTTTGGTACTGAAACGTTCTTGGTCATAACTTGACCCCATTAGATCAAAATACAAAACGTTTTGTGGTTCACTAGGATGAGCGAATTCCCCCTATATATCTTTGTGGGATCGATCCATATAACAGATAGGAATTAACCCAATCCAATCCAATCCCATAAAATAAGATTTGAAGGTATCTGGCCGGGGTCCGCACTCCTACAGAATATTTTCATGATTAAAATTGATATATGCTTTTATTCAAAGCTTTTGAATCGATTTGAAAGATAATATCATTCTTCCATATCACAAGAGATTTAGTCTTTCTAGCTAGTCATGTATACTGCTTCTGACAAAAGAAAGAAGAAGCACAAATTAATAAGCTTTGGCTTTTATCGTACTCCTCCATTGTCGGCAAAGTTGATCACCCATTATGTCCAGACGTTAATATGTTTTTCTTGAACTAATAAAACAGACACTTTTGGCATTGGCTACGACTGTGTTGGCCAATATGGGTCCTTTTGCACTATTTTTTGAATTTTTTTCCAACCATAAAATTAAGGAAAAGGCTTTCTTATAGTTTTCACATGTGTATATTATGAAAATGTTCCTATGATATTTCATGTTAAGCAACCACGTGTTAATCAAGGACGTCAAATTTAGTTTTTCTCTCGAATTTTAGGGAAATTCAATTTTTAGTCCCTAAATTTTGTGCACTTTTTCATTTTAGTCATTCAGTTTCAACTTTCAAATTTTTAGTCATTGAGTTTTCATTGTTTGACGAAATGATTCTTCCGTCAGTTTGTCGTCCATATACTTAACGGAACTCTCTGACATATCAGCAATTTTAACCCGGTCGACCGCTCACTTTCAACACATATATCTGATCGACCGCTTCATGTAGCGGTCGACCGCTCATTTTTAACACATATACCCGGTCGACCGCTTCATGCGTCGTTAAACATATGGATGACAGACTGACGGAAGGACCATTTCGTCAAAACAAGAAAATTCAAAGACTAAAAATTTGAAAGTGAAGGACTAAAATAAAAAAAAGTGCCCAAAATCTAAAGACTAAAATGTCAATTTTCCCGAATTTTAAGTTAAAAAGATTTTATTTTTAATTAGCGATTAGATAATGTTGACTTGATGACCGACCTCGTTATCATAAAAAACAAAAACAAAAATCATGTCATTGTAGATTAGTGATATTCCACTTTTCTTCGTAAAGATATTTCCATTATCTATCTTTCTAGATATTTATGGGTAGATATTTTGTCAAGTCTAAGTGCAGTACTTTTAGGATGCATGAGAAATGTCCAAGAAATATACACAGTTGACATTCGAAATGGGCCGATTCACAATAATCCTGAAAAATTCCACAAAAGAGCCCACCTACTATAAACAAAAACCACCTGTCGGCCCAAATATCAACATTTCGCAGTCCACCCACTCACTTGTTCTCACTCTCTCTCTCCACTTCCATCTCCAACTCCGTCCCCCGTGGAAGCCAAGCCATGGCAGCGGCTCTTGCTCGCATCTCGAGGAAAGCCCTGCGCTCCACCCACGCCACCCTACTCCTACAACGTACGCTCGCTACCGCCTCTGAAGCAGCACCTGCATCATCATCAGCACCGAAAAGCATAAGGGACTCGCCAGATCGTGTGTGGTGGGACTACAGAGGTCAAAGGAAGATAATACCGCTGGGGCAATGGCTCCCGAAGGTTGCCGTTGACGCCTACGTGGCGCCCAACGTGGTGCTGGCGGGACAGGTCACGGTCTACGACGGAGCCTCCGTCTGGGCCGGCTCGGTCCTCCGCGGCGATCTCAACAAGATCACGGTTGGGTTCTGCTCCAATGTCCAGGAACGCTGTGTCCTCCATGCTGCCTGGTCCTCCCCCACAGGTTCCAATCCACTCCTTTCGCTCTGTTGTTTGGTTGTTGCGATATTTTTGATAAAGATGATTCTTTCTTGGTTAGAGAAAATATTTTGTATTGAATTTTGAGGTTAGGAATGTATTTTCTTAAAGATGTTTTTTATGGTCTTAGGCTCTTAGCATAAAATTTGTGAATTTGCTGACCTGAGGCTATCGGGCCAATGTGCTTTACAATTCATACCTTCTTTAATAATTGAGTGGGGGTTTATAGTACTGCAAATTTTGGGCGCAGCTTCTTGAACTTTGTATTGCAAATGGCCAATTGTCGATGGGATGGAAAAGACAAGTACCTAATATGCTTTCAACTTCTTGTCTAATTTTATTGTTGTCCGCCACGGATATATATATATATATATATATATATAGAGAGAGAGAGAGATAGTATGATTTTTCGTTGAAATTTTGACGTTATGGATATGTATTTGTCAAAATTTGCTGCATTTTGGTAATGGGTCATACTAAATTTGTGAATTGAGTGAGGGTAAAGGTCCAATGTGGCTTACAATTTCACACCTTTTCAGAGGATGGAGTTAGGGTTGATGTAGCTAGGTTGAAAGCCTGAGATGAAGCTGGTTATCATTGGATGGGCCACTTTTTGCAGCAGCTATTGGTAGACGGCAGGCATTTCTGTTATAAAATTTGGATTGCGTGAAACATGAGTGGAAACTTAGTTGAGCTATCTGATAATTGTTCTTATCCCTTTCTCTTAGCCCCTTGGAGTTACTTGGTTTATTTTAGAACCTGTTGGATCATGTTTGGTTCAGTGCTTGAACCACCATCAGATGGCATTGGTCGCAAGCAACGGTTGAATGTTGGTAATGTTCTTTCATGGTCCTTATGAGAATTGGACAAGTTTAAGGGACCTGTTGGTTTATTAAATTTTTTTATGTATTTTATTACAGGTATAAATATAGTACACCGAAAATAAATAACATAAAGGGATGGTCAACTTACTTATTGATATAAATAAAAATGAAAATCTAACTAATAGAACAAACACAATCATAAATGAAATAGAAAAAATGAAAAAAGACAAGAAAATGGCGTTTCTAATTCGAGAAATAAATATTAGCCCTAACAAAACAAGTATGAAGAGAGAAGATTAGAATCACCAAACAATATTTGGCGGATATTAAAAAGAAAAAATCCTCGAGTACATCGGAGATCAATTGTCTATCCGTGTCTTTCGTTCCTTTTTCTGATTTCTCATTTTCTGATATCAGAACATTAGTAGGTGCTGTTTCCTGCAAAATCAGTTGATTACCTTACCTTTTTGAAAGACTTTTGTCACAGAACAAAGTGGCTGATAGACTATGGATGAATGGGAATGATGCATGATAGATCAGAACATGAGCATGTGCTGTTCCTTTCAAAGTTGATTGATTACATTAATTATAGAAAGTTTCCGACGCCCAAACGAATGTTGAACATAGAGTATGGATGGGATGTGAATGGTACATGGTCGATTAGAACATTGGTAAATGCACTTCCTGCCGAAGTCTGTTTATTACCTTAGCTTATCCATAAGATGGTTGTTTTGAGTTTCGGTGGAATGTGAATGACTATCCCCTTCTCTCTCTGATTTTTGCTGCCTATCACCATCATGGATTGACATTGGTGCTACTTAACCAAGTCCTATTTTATGGATCTTGCATCTGAAAAGCCACAGGGTGGGGATATGGGGGACTTATACATGTATGTACGTGATGAATAATAATGGTCTATGCATTTCCAACTTTTGGTGGAAGGGTTATCCTGTTGGGGCTATCTTTCTGTTATATGTATGTTTCAAGTGGTTCTAACTCGTTTCCGGCTTTTTTTCCTGAAATAGTGAGATTTAGGTGCTTGATTGCTACTTTGTACTCGATGTAATGTGTGCTACAGTGAGTTTGGGTGTTGACTTATAACTGTGCATCGGTTTGGATTTGTTGATGCACATCACAAGCACAAAATGAGTTTAGTGCTCCTCCATTGTATAACCTGTCATTTATGGTTAGTCATCAACTTACGTTGGAACCTGGCACCTTTGCAAGCTTCTCTAATTTTAGTGTATAGCATAGGTCAAACTGTTTTAAGTTGTGGAATTATATAATCACTAGTGTGGGACTGGCATTCTTGAGATTCTTCTTTATTAACCAGAAGTTATATTCACACAAGCCATAAATAATGGCAGACTTCAGGACGTTATTTGATCCTAGGTCCGAAGAGACTTTACCGGCAGGCTAGCTGGAACCTTCAGTTGACTTCATCAAGTCAGTTCCTAGCTGGAAATTTCCTTCAATCCATTGTTACACGTTGCCTTTTTTCCTCAGCAAGCATTTCTTTTATCCCCTTAATTTGTGATAGTCGATCATTTCTTGATAATATGGACTTCTTTATGTGCCATTATTTTTCCAATTACTGATCTTCATATTTTTATGTATTGCATTTTTTTCTATGGGACACGGGATTGTGTAGAATAGAGAATCTCTTAGACACTGCCAAATACCTTTAATTTTATGACATTTGTAACTCTGTTCCACATATCAGGCCTGCCAGCGGATACATCTATTGACAGATTTGTGACTGTTGGTGCATACAGTCTTCTGAGATCCTGCACAATTGAACCTGAGTGCATTATTGGGCAGCACTCCATTCTTATGGAAGGTTCCCTGGTGGAGACCCACTCTATCCTCGAAGCCGGGTCTGTGGTTCCCCCGGGGAGAAGAATCCCTACAGGCGAGCTTTGGGCAGGAAATCCAGCGAGGTTTGTCAGGACTCTGACCCATGAAGAGACCTTAGAAATCCCTAAACTGGCTGTTGCAGTTAATGATCTGAGCAAAGAACATTTATCGGAGTTTCTTCCGTACTCTACAGTGTATTTGGAGGTTGAGAAGTTCAAGAAGTCCTTGGGAATCTCTATTTGATTTTCTTTGTTGTCATTTTTTCATGTATGGGGATATTTGGAAGTTTCCCTGCAACCAAAATAAGTAGGTCCAAGACATGAAACGAGCTTTTGATTCCTCGTCTTTGTATTTGGATTTGCTGGCTGTTTAAAGAATTGTTTGGAAATATCAGTCCAAATATGTTAATAGCAATGGCCGAAGGCACTTGTCAAGGATTTTTCTACTATATGCAATATCCATCATTTCTTGAGCCCGCTGTGTGATCAACAAACATGGCTTGCTGGTTGCGATTCTGTGATAATGATGCAATATCGGAATGCTATAATCCCTATACCACAATACCAAAATCCCAACTGACGCAGAGTCGATAAACTTACTGGCTTCGTCCTCAGAGGTTACAAGGAAACTGAGGTTCTTCGCTTTTGCAATGAGCAATGTTTCCAAACTCAAACTCGACTCCTAGGACTACAAAAGAGGCCAATCTTGAGCTTTTGCAAAAGCCATCTGCGACCAAGGGAAACAGGTCAAGCAGGTGGACTTTAAGAAGTAATAGACAGAAGGCTTCCATGAATACATGCCGGAACACAATATATATATATATATATATATATATATATATATAACGATGAGATTATAGCGCCCCGCCTTGCTTTTGCATCTTTCTTTAAAGACAAAACGACTTGTCCCTTACGACATCATTTGGACGGGTCTATGGTCGAGATTGATTACACTATAAACTCCTCCGTTTCTGTTAGCTATTCTATAAATCAAAACACTCTGTCGATGAAAATGATAATCCAAGTCCAAAGTACAGTAATGTACGAGCTATTCGGTGGTTGTACCAAACCTGTCATTTGCTTTGAACGGTAGCCTGCTGATTTTTCACGACACCTTCCTCAACCTCATTTATTTAAATTAAACAAGAGAGAAACAGCAAGTCAAAATACATGCATACATGCAACAAGACTGGTGTATGAGGAATCCTTCTGTGTTTTAAGAAATGTCGAGTTGAATTAATTAAGAAATTTCAATGTATTAAGCTCATAAATCACGCGGATTAAGAAACTTCAGGATAAATAAGAGATTAAGGAATCTTAATGGATTGATTTGTAAGCGTGCACTTTGATTTTCCCCCACATGCAAACTCTAAGTAGGTGTGTCATGAAGAAAGGGGTTACATATCCCTTTTGCCTTTCGCTAGAGAAATACATGTTGATCCAGTTAAAACCTATCGAAGTCCAGTTGCTTGGCCAGGGACCAATCTGCGAATTCTCTAGGGGTAACTGAAGGCTGCAGAGCTAAATATTGTAATATAAACTTTACCAATATGCTCCCTCCAAAACGACTGAGAATTCCACATTTCTTACTCATTCCTGGGGGTCAAACCTAATTCAATTTCATTTTCAAAGTCCTACATATTCCTGAGATCCTTTTCCAAATTAATTATGAGGTATATGTTGTAGAGCATGGGACAAGAAAATTAGGTATGCGCTTATGGGTTGGCAGATTGTTTTTTGTCTTTAGTGGAGACAATGGATGGAGCATTAAGAACCCTCCCCCACCCAGAAAATCTGGACTTTGTAATATAATTTTAGCAATTTCCCACCCCCTATATCAGTTGTTGGATTTCTTGTCACGCTCAATTTATGACTTAATTATATGATATTAAACACTTTTCAACAACTCTATTGCTATGACACCACCACCAAGACTGGTCATGCTAATTTATTTGGATCAAAGATTTTTTCAGGACAGTCCAGAGGCAAGCTGGAAATTAGAAATCATGCAATTATTATTGTTGTTCTTCTTCTTCTTCTTCTATTATTTTTTTTCTATTATTATGGGACCACTCCACCACAATAATGATGTGGAAAACGCTATCATCCCACTCTGTAAGCATCATTATCACTTATGCAAACTACTAAATTTTGATGAACTGGAAGATGGGCCAGTTCATGCCTCCATGGATTGGTAGTTCAACCTCTCAGTGTTTTGGTGAAGTTTCTGATCAACAGGAATATACCTTACAGATATATCCATCAAAAAACAACTCAGTTTTGAATAGTTTCATTCCTATATGCAGTTCAACATGATCAATACAAACGTGTCTTCTGAGTTTCTTTACTTGGGCGTTTTAATAGGTTTTTGCAGATTCAGGGCATATGATTATTAATTATTAACACCTTAATATTTTAGTATTGAAAATAGTACCTCGAACGAATAGGAATATAATAATTTGGAAACCATTAGAAACACTTAATCTTAGGAAATGAAATTGGACAAAGAATAGTGAGGGAAAGGAACCTTCTTGTCCATTTGAAAATGTCATCAACCACTTTGCCTTTGTGGAAGACCTAATCGGAAAATTTTATATGAATTAAAGCTCTTCCAATTGAAGCAAAGATTTGACATCTCAACCATCCAAGTTTTTGTAGCTAATTCCTCCCCACTTTCTTCGTCCTGTTCTCTTATATAGTGTTCATCCACCTCATACACTGCCTCCACCAATAGTTGCTAGTAGGTTTAATTTCCATTTTTTCCTTCTGCACTTTGATTGTGTTCATGGCTATGCACACGCATGAATTTGAACATCAAGAAGTTCTAATCATCAAAATCATGATAGCGATGAAGGTGTGATTGTTTCATAATTTGTCGACTGTCTTCCCGCGTACAGAGGTAAGGAGAAAAGCGATTGATGGGATGTTGGAACGGCTCAATCAAATTAAATCTCCCAAGGTTTTGTGTCCTTTAATTTGATTGAGCCGTGCCAATATCAAAATTGCTTACTCTGCTCCTTTAATATGCTTGGGATGTACCCTTTCTTACATTGATTTTTCTAATCATATTTCAACTTTCATTCCCTGGATGATTTCTAGTTGAAGTAACTACTGTAAAGGAGTATACTAGAGATGAAATTCAGAGCAAACGGTGTCTAATAAGTAATGGCCTCTAGAAAGTGCGCCATATGATGCTATATATGCATGATATTTATCATCCAGCTTGTGTCGCCGAGCATGATTTGTAGGGAAAGCTCGCTTGTGCCAATTCTAATACAGGGAAGCTGGTGTCTGGTGGACTACAATCAGGGACCCCAGTTTTTACATTTTCTGGTACTTCTTTCTGAATATGAGGCTCGTGAAATTAGTGCAGTGAGTTTACTGAGAGACGAAACTAAGGCAATTGTCCAATGCAGATCCTCCTTTAGTCTCGCCAGCTTCCCCAGTTGAATTTGCTGTACAAAAGAATAATCACATGCATTGTGTTCCAGTACTTGGTAGTCACAGAAGAATTGGAAACCTATATGTATAATTAAAGTTACATGTTCAAGCTGGTATGGAATTTGTATTGAGATGCAGCAGACCCAGAATATGTGCCTCGAATTTCCAGTAGCCTCTAAAAGTTGCTCTCCCTTGAAGTTGCTTCTGAAAAAACATCACAACTAATTGGCAGCCTTTTTCTCTCATTCTCTTCTTTCTGTTTGTTTTTTCTACCACTTATTCTATCACCCTTCATCTTCTTTCTCAGTTCCTTTGGTTTCCCTTCTTCTGGTATGGTTCAGATACTTCTCATCTTTTTGGCTTTGTGTTCGCGTGCATGAGAGAGTACTCAATGCCTCAGGATGTCAAGAAGGGGTCAGGATTCCATCCTAAGGATTCTTACCTGTCAAGGAGTTGATGCTACTTTTCGACCATAAAATTTTTGTATAGATTGGACGGGTGAGACCCTGGAGACGGGTTTATCTAATTGTTTTTTAATCGACGGGTTTTGGTTTTTGTCATGTGTGCGTGCAAATACACAATTGTTTTGGTTTCCTGCATATATACCTGATACCACCAACCATTGATTCCCGGGGAATCAAAACCACGGAGTTTTGATCGGTACTGGATCCGTTATATTTATATCTTATATCTCCGTGCGCATGTGGGCGGGCTTTGTTCAGCTGCACAACAAATAAATGTCCAGATACTGAGCTCTCTGAAAGCATATCAAGACTTTGTCGCCGACTTATCTTTTCTTTTTGAGTTAATGGCTCCGCCATTAGAGACAACCTTTCCTCAACTTCCAGTTTAATTTCTTTTCTTTTTTTAATTTGTTTTACTTTTTTTTTCTAGGTCAATACCCAAATAGGGACTGATACAATGACCAAGCGATAAACACCGGCGGGATCCATGGACGGATCGGATACAACCGCTATATGCTCCTTGCAAAGCAGTGGGAGCGGCGGCCGGACGCGGTAGACATAACTACCGGGACCTTTACAAGCCAGTAAAGAAAGCACCACAGCCCGGTACAGAGAGCCCATGCAAGGGCAGAAAAGATCCATTTTTCTGCCCTTGCACGGGCAAAAAAAAAAAGCAAGTTTGCCATATGATTGGAAGAACCGAGCTTCATGTATTTCCAAAAGCTTGACCGAACTACACAAGTTGGCCCAAAATTCCATTATGCTGGGTAGGAAGGAGATTGATTTAAATATGGAAGTTATATTTCAAAGACTCCCATCATATATTTATGGAACGGTTTTTGAACAAACCGGAAAATATGTTCATCTATTATGGTTGTCGAAAATTAGATGAAAAATAATGGAAAACGAAATTAATTCACGTACGCTAAAAAAGCACATTGTTATGACTAATTCTTCAAAACCATGCAAAAAATAATCGGGAATGAACCTTGCTGTTTTTGTGTTCTTTTGTGACTTCAAAAGCAAAGGAACCGTTTAGAAACAAGGACTCTACGAGTACGAAGATGTCACTTTTGTAGAACAAAGGGACATCCACAACAATAGCTACAAAAGGGGAAGAAGGATGCCATTACAAGCGAAACTTTTTTTTTTTTGTGTAAACTGCAAACAACTTTACGCAAAGCAATACGAAGACTGAACAATCGGCAGCCCAAAGTATGCCCTTTTCTTTTCAATAAGAAAAAAAAGAGAGTAAGATTCCCATAAAAACGTACAGCTCAAGCACGAGGAGCAGCTTGACCGCTGAGAACACAAGCGTAGTCTAGACTTTCAACTTTTTGGGTACAAAAAATAAACAACATTACTCAGGCGTGAAGAACAACAGTATTGTTGCCCGCATTAGAAGAAACTATAAATCAAGCTAGAAACCTAATGCTCTGGACTTGCCGAGGTATATGACATCACCAGATAAACAGTGCTGTAGACATGCAGACAGCAGTGGGCAGAGCACTCTTTGTTGCTTTCTCCAATCAAGCTTGAAAAGCCACGCCCAATTTCCCCTCCACAAAATCGTCCTGCCAATGGAACCCCAGGAAAGTTCTCCCTGAATGGAGAGCTATCAATATTGTGGTGCCCAAAGAAAGACTCACCGCGGCCATAACATGAGAAAATGAACCCTCCAAAAACTTCCTTTTTTGTGTTATTAACAGCGACATGATGACAATTGTTGGGGTTTTCATCTAGCTTCAAACTTTTGAGATTCAAAGAGGCCTCAGTACATGAAGATAATGCAGCATTAGGATCTGAATAGTAGAATTGGAAGTAATCACCAGTTTTGATGTTAACACCATTGACATAAAGGTACTCTTCATCTCCTCTGTCAATAACCATAACACTTCAGATGTTATTATGAAGACGAAACGAAGGCAACACAGAATTAATTAACTAGAATACAAATCACGTAGCAGCAAAAAAAACCCACAGAATAATCACTCATTCAAGAAGATGATTCGAACAGTTACCCTATAACTCCATGGAATGCCAAGGATGTTATCAACCTCGGTTTTTGTGACCCGATACAGCATTTTCTTCGTTTGGTGACCCCAATATACAGATCAGGAGTCACAATGTGATTTTCCAACTGCCACATATTTCACTTTATAAGAAGCAAGGTTATAGAAAGAGGCAAGAAAAAATGATGTTTTCCACATTCCTTCCACAAAACTCTCACTCCCGCTCTCTCTGTATATATCTTAAATTCTGTAATTGCCTCTGTATATAAATATCACAAAACTAAGGAGCATTTAACAAAAACGAGCTCTCTGGACAATCATTTTCCAAGTGTTTTAGTGCATCTAAAGCATCACCATAGCCTCCACATTTACTTAAACACCCAAAAAGAAAAACAACGGAAGCAGTGGAAGCTTGTCATATCTCGATGCGATGAATTTCAGAAGTATAGAAAGCAACATTATGATTCAACCACAAATTCACTTCTTGAAATAAATATTGTACCTCATCATTGATATCATCTAGAATTCTTTGACCATCAAGAACCTCAAACTGTCCTTCCCTTCTAGCAGTTAGCCATGTAGTAAGATCAGAGCAGTTGTCTCTAACAGAAACTGCCTTGTGAACAGAACCTACTGCGGATAAACCATTTGACAATGCAATGTGGAATTGAATATCCCCTATACCTTCTCACGTACAAAGAACCAAAAAACAAGAGAAAAATAAGTGATAGAAAAATTATGAGATAAATACACTTTTCACCCATCAATTATTGGGGGTTTAACACATTATATCATAAACTATCCATGTTGACACATTGCACCGTCCAACTACAAATCTTACACACTTTGCACCCTTTGTCAAATTAGAAAGAAATGACAATAATACCCCCCCTCTCTCCTTAATTGATGTTCTTTATTTCTATTTCCTTAAACCTATTCAAAAACCTACTGGACAAGAACCAGTAGAAAAGGAATGACAAATGCTCTGTCTGGGAAAACAAAAAGCGTGAATCTTAGCAAGTTTTATGCTCGTTCGAATTGCAAAAACAAGAAAAATAAAAATATTGCATAAATAAATACAAAAGTAAGTACCATCAGACTTCTCTTTATCCCTTGCAAATACAAGAGCTACAGCATCTGATGAGTACTTAGTATTGCCACGGACATTTCTGGATTCATTTCCACTTCTGTAAAGAAAGCAGCCTCTTTCATCACCCACAATGATAGTTTCACTTGGCATGGCATAATCTGCAACACAGGAGTTGTAATCAATTAATTTGATCAAGCAAAGAGCTTGATATATATTGACTTATCATACGTCACTGCTAATAGAAAAAAGTCAAAGACCAAACGGAGCCTTCCATTCTGTACCATACACCACCAGTACTTTATTTCTCTTTCCTCTCCAAAAAAAAGTTGAGTACAAGAAGAAACATCTAAGAGTGCAGATTTACAGTTCAATACTCACCTAACACATCAACAATGGGCTTCATGTCAACAAGTTTGTCCTATATCATCATCCACACAACATATTATCAATCCAACCAAGGATAAACTCCTCTAGGGATTATAGAAGGATGAGAAAGGAAGTAAAAGAGCACTAACTTACTCCAAACATTATAATTCCAACTGGGGACATGCACCCTGAAACAGATGCTGTGTAATCCTTGATATCCATCACAAACTTGTCAACCATTGACACTTGAGGTTCCTGGTATTATTAAAAGGTTCTTAACATCAATGTCCTTAAATAATTGAAACAGCTAAAGAGCTTAATAGAAATACAGCACTCGCCTTAAAAAACAACAAAAGACCAAAGGTATTCAATACGAGTCGACACATAATAAGGGAATATACTAGCTCAAGCTTTCGGTTTTCTCCCATGGTAACCAGTATTTCCTCAATAAAACCAGCACTTGTTACTTTAACATGGTAACCACAATTTCTGCAATATAACCACTATTAAGGGAAAATCAGTATTGAGGTTTCAGTGCCAAATTAGTCACCTTTATCAATCTTAGAAGTGGGATAGCATCAACTTTCAGTCCTGGTACAAACCCAACAGTCAAAACAATGCCATTATTTACAGCTTCTGCAACTGCATGACCAACTTCATCGTCTGAATGACCACCAGTATCTCCCCATTTGACCTAAATTAACATTTTCCCTTTTTAGTTCGTCAAAATGACAGCCTACCAATGAAAAGCTATTAAGAAAATCAAATAGAGACAGATTTAAACCTCTTTAAATTCATTGGTAAGAGCGTCCCTTCCGATTATTCCACTGGCGGTGGAAACAATAAGTGGAGTACGGGACCCCAATCTTTTCGTTATCTGAATTATACAAGATTAACAGTGCACATAGTCAGAATTTAGCAAAAATTGATTAGGGTTTACTGAAACCGATAATTTAATACCAGCAGAGAAGCATCCATCAAGCTGAACCCGCTGCCGATGTTTGCAATAGCGAAATGCGGCCGAATTGGCTCGGATAGCACCTCATCAAGAGCCTCTTGGACAGCAATCTGTTATTCCCCGCACAAAATCCAAAGAATTGAACGGAATTTTAAATTAATAGAAAAATTGTCCAAATCTCATTTATGAAATCAGGCACCAGCGACAGAAAATGCAACCAATATTCAAGACTGCTTTTCTGCAAGACATCTTAATTGCTAGCTACGTAAATAATTCGAAAAAACAATCCAGAAATAGAAGGGAATAAGGACGTGGAAAGTGAATTTACTGTAGGAGAGGGGTTGAGAGAGAGAGCAGAAGCGAGCTTGGGGCGAGAGAGGAGGATGCAATTGCAGAGTTGGTTCCAAGATTTGTTAACGCACGCCGCGGATGCAAAGGATGAGGCCGGTAGCCTAGAGAGAATGTTGTGGAGAAGGTCATCGTTTATCAGGGCCAGCCCTGTACGGGGCGCTCTGGGTTCGCTCTTGGTCTGGGAGGATGACTTTGGTTCTGGCATGGCGTGGTCCATTGTCGATTTGCGTGCTTTGTCCGAACTGGTTGGTTTGCCAAATTACACACAAACTCGTTTCGGGGTGCGTTTGGCTCGGTTAAGTCCGCATAACGGACCCCAGCTGCGTAATCGGGCATGAAACTCTTGAGAAGAATAAGGATCTCAAAGTCTTACAGATACGGATAACAAGATATTCGAACCGTAAATAAGAGAGGCTCAGTTATTTCTAGGATCAAAACTCTCTCCTGGCCGAAAAGTCTATAAATTTATGGTTTCAAGTAATCTTGATTTGAAAAATATTCGACATAATTTAACAATCGGATTTAGAATGATTTATAACAAGTCAAAGTTTCTCTTGCGGCAAGGAGATGTAGCAATATAGCTGTTAAAATAAGTCTTAAATGCATTGTAGGTCCCTTTGGTATCACCTTTTTACAAATTGGTCCATGTAGTATGAGTTTGTATTGACTAGTTCCTGAGGTAATCATCTTGTAACAAATTGGTCCTCCCGTTAGATTTCGTCGACCCACTTAACGGTCGAAGCTGACGTGGATTATTTTCCGCGTATGCACCAATGAAAGAGCACCAACAGAGGACAGACTTAGCATCCCGAGCAGAGACCGAGCCCGGGCATCTCGAGCAGTTTGATCAGCACCAGCTCGAGTATCTCGAGTACAAGCAGCCCAACCTGCTCGGGATACGGGTACATGCGTCATCATATGCACCAATGAAAGAGCACCAACAGAGGACAGACCGAGCATCCCGAGCACAGACCAAGCCCGAGCATCCTGAGCACAAGCAACTCAACCTGCTCGAGCCTCTCGACATGCGACATCACCCCATTCACTGATGACGTCAGATTTTATGATACGTCATCTTCGGCCGTTAAGTGGGTCGACGGAAATCGAACGGGAGGACCAATTTGTTACAAGATGATTACCTCAGGGACTAGTCAGTACAAACTCATACCACATGAACCAATTTATAAAAATGTGATACCACGGGGACCTACAATGCATTTAAGCCTTAAAATAAATAATTTGAGCTAAGCGAGCTGTCTGGATTATGATCAGCTCAGCAAGTCTTAAGCCAAAACTTGAACTTCAATTGCAAAGAAGGAAAGGTGGGGATTATTAAGAAGTTGAGCTAAATACAATTGCTGGTGAACATAAACCCAAATAATTTTGCTCATCTTGCTACTTTTCTTACCAAACTTTTTAAGTCTAAGGAATATGATATACATTCAGAACACTACTTTTCGAAGCCAAAATCCTCCCTCTACCTACTCTCCACTATTTTCTTTCTCCCAAAGGCTCTAGAGAATCATATGGGAAACAAAATGCTCTGGAGGTGCTGGAACATATGACATCACCAAATAAACAGTGCTGTAAACATGCAGGCAACAACGGCCGAAAGATGGGTCCTCCTCATCTTCTTCTTCGCCTTCGCTACTTAAGTATGAAGAATCACGGCCAATAGCCTCGCCACAGAATACTCCTGCTAGAGGTACATTGGGAAAGTTCAAAGAGAACGGGGCGGTATTAAGATTGGGGCACCCGAAATACGTTCCTCCAAGACTATAGCAAGAGAAGATAAACCCTCCAAATACTTCTGTCTGATCACTTTGGTCACCAACTTGACCGAGAGTTGTGCAATTTGAATCTGCTTTCAAATCTTCAAATTCTTCATGGATATTATCACTGGAAGATGTTGCAGTTATGGAATCAGAGTGATAGAATAGGAAGGCGTCACCAGGTTTGATACCCACACCCGCAACAACAATGTAGTCATTTTCTCCCCTGTAGAAAACCATAGGATCCCAGAAATCAGCGTGCCAATATATTTTGGAAGTCTTTCCAACTTTTGTGCAACTTGACATGGATACAAAATGTTTGGACAGGTTTGGATTTAGATTCATAAGGCAGCAGTTTTGATCCGAAAGCTTATCCCTACGCCTCAGTCCAGTCGGGCACATAATTTCTTATTCTTATCAGTACTACTCCAAATTTGAACACAAATTCTTACGAGTGAAAACTTCAACACAAGATACGAAACTTGAAGCAACAGACATTCTCAATGGTGATATAATGATCGATGTAACTGGAATGAATGTGCACCACAAACGTAAATGGGGGCAAGACAGATTTCAAATTTTTAGTAAAAATACAGAAGTAAAACGCTTTGGTATCGTACCCTATAACTTCATAAAACGTCAAGGATGTGGCTGATCCCAAATTCTCTGACCCGAAGGAGAATTCTCTTTGTTGTCTGACCCCAATGTACAAATCACGAACCTCGACATGATCCATCTGCTTTGCAATATCATTCATAGTTTCAAGAAGACAAGGAGGGCTTAGAAACCTAAAGCCACTCTTAAAAGTTTTGAAGGCAGATAAGATGGAACCTTAGGTAAATGTGATGGAAGGTGGACTATATAATTTAGGGGTGCATAAAGTAAAATAATATATTGAAAATCCAAGTAGTTATAGACAAGGAAACACTCAATCTACGTACCATCTCATTTATATCATCTAAAAGTCCCTGGCCATCAAGAATCCCATCATGCCCTTCGACTCTGGCAGAGAGCCATGAAAATTCTGAATTGTTCTCTATTACAGAAACAGCATTCAGTCGAGGACCAAATGGTACTACACCAGTTGACAATTTAAGATGGAACTGAATTTCCCCTATACCTGCTTATTAAAACACAGTTGAAAATAAAGTGAAAAGTTAATAATTAGAATCACCAACAGAGCCTCAGAGATACAGGATGGTATAATTGGGGAGCTATTCTGACCGAATGGGATATTATTTATGGAGGAAGATATCCATAGAATAATAATGGAGAAAAACACAGAAACCTAAATTGCAGAGTGAGGACTAGAAATGGGGCTCAAGTTTATTAAGTTAATGAAGTACCGGGGGACTTTTCTTTGTCCTCTGCAAAAACAAGAGCAACAGCATCAAAGAAGTACAACTCCCCCCAGCCGTTAAGAGAATCATCCCCATTTCCGAACAAGAAGCACCCTTTTGGATCACCCACAATGATTGTTTCCTCAGGCATGGCGCAATCTGCAATTTATTAGGGAAAACCAGATATAACCATTTGAAAATTAACAAGAAAGACTAATAGCTGAGACTATAAGCCTGGTTATCGACTAAGCTGTTCAAAGTAAATGCAAAACTAACACAACTCTGTAAAAATTAATCACTGACTACATGGACAGGCTACGACATTACTTTATCTGAAAAACCAGCTTCAACAGGATCCATCCATGTCAACCAGTAGCAAAGAAACAAGAAGAGAGCAGTACTCACCCATTTTTGCAAGAACGGGTTTCATGTCAATAAGTCGATCCTAAAACATCATCCATAACAATTCTTAGCAATCCAAAAGGAGTAAACCGAGGCCAGCAAACGAATCTCATACATTTTGTTGACTAGAAACAAACTAATAAGCCACTCAAGGAAAACTTGACTTACTCCAAACATTATGATATTTGCCGGGGAAGTGTAACCTGAAACAGACTCTGAATAATCCATAATATCCATCACAAACTTGTCAACCATAGCTTCTTGAGTTCCCTGATGTTAGACGAGAAAGCCGTAAGCCAATCGTGGACGGGAAAAGATTCGATCCAAAGAAGTTAAGTTCAAAGATTATCAAAGTAACGGTTAAGATTCAAATTTTCAAATCTAAGGGGTAAGATTTAGACAGCTCATTTAATGAAATATGTGGCAAACACAGAGGCTCGGCTCAGCTCAACTAGCCCTTTGTCATCACTTTTTTCCTGCTTCTCTCTCCACATGCTTTCGTTTTTTCCTCCCGAAGGTCTTCTTCTTTCGTCCTTTTTTCTCCTTCCAGTTACTGCCTTGTGCCAGGACTGCATTCTGCAAGCTCCTCTCATACATTATGTTCCTTGCGTTTTCTCAGCAGCCAAACAAACACCGGATGAAAAGTTGTGTAATTTTGTCTGAAATTTGTCATTTGAAAAAGATAGAGCAGTTCCGACGGATTGAGACTTTGTATTTTGCATCAGAGGCAAAACCAAACGGTGATGAAGTTCCTGTAAGCGGACCTACCAAAGCCCCATCTTAAAAATTCAGAGAGGAAGCCCTATCCGATGCTGATGAAAGTTTGATTGCAAGGGCGAAGGAGGAGAGAGAAGCCCGAAAGGCCCAGCCTTGTCGAGCGCTCCGAGACCCACCTGACAATGGGTTATTGAAGTTCCCGAGCTCGCAGAAGTGGCCAACCGAGTCTACCAACTAAGAGAATTTCTCTCCGAGACCCAGATCTTATTCACTGCTCTACACAAAAGCAACGGAGAGAATTTCTACCGCAAATCCCTGCTCTACACAAATCTTATTCACTTTCGAGTAGGGCATTTTCTTCCTCAAATCAGCTGAAAAACTCATGTCTTTAGGTCACTCGCAGAACCGTACTCTCCATAACAGCAACTCCAGACAAAAACCCATATTTGAACCCATTGTTTTTTTCAAACCAACACCCTCCCTGGGACAAACCCAATTCCACCATTTGAAGGACACGACATTCGATGAAGAGCGGAGAAGAAGAAAATGTGGGAGGCGTGGGAGCTGTGTTGGGGAAGATGGCTCATTTAATAGATTGTGAAGCTAAAACCAAGCCGAGCCGGTCTCACCTCATTAAATGAAGTGTCTTTATTTTGTCCCTTGGATATGGGAAGATAGATCTGAGCCGTTGCTTTGTTTATCTTTGAACGAACTATCTTTGAACCCAATCTTTTCCCGTATCCGGAACCTCACGAAACAACGCGTAGGGACATGCATATTCCCGTTTGAAACATATAATATTCTAGAATGAATCATTTTACCTTCTTCGACCTTAAAAGTGGGATGGCACAGACTCTGAGACCAGGTAGATATCCAACAACTAGAACAATTCCTCGATTCACATTACTAAACCAATTATATTCTTGATAATGAGGATCATTCTCATCCGGCACATATTCCCACTTCACCTGCATATTTTTTTAACGTGTATACACAAAAATAGTAAGATATACAGAGTCACTTCTCCAAAAATTTCAATTTAATTGAAACAAATTTCTTATCGTAATCCGGGAAAAACACACACACACACACCCGGGCTCATACACAAACAGTGACGCACCTCTCTGAGCTCATTAGTCGGACCATCAACACCAATGATCCCACAGGCAGAATTTGTAACTATAGGAGTCCCACAGCCTAGTTTTTCAGTGATCTAAAAGTGCATTGAATCAACAAATGTAATATGTCAAACGAAAAACTCACAAAGACGCAAAATCTGGAATAACTATACAGCGCAGAGAGTGAATACAAGTTGGTGGGCCTCTTCCAAGTTAAACTCCGACCCAATGCAGGCAATGGCGAAGTGTGGACAAATGGGCTCGGAGAGAACCTTATCAAGAACCTCTTTCACAGCTACCTATGAAACCAATAGCAGATATTTCAATCTCTCAAAAAGTCAAAATTTACGATTTTGTGAATAGTGGACTTTCCGCTTACATGCAGAGAGCGGTTGAGGGAGAGAGCTGAGGCGAGCTTAGGGCGCGAGAGGATCCGATTGGCCACGCAGTTCCAGGACTTGTTAACGCACGCCGCCGATGCAAAGGATAACGCCGGTAGCCTGGCCAGAATGTTCTGCATAACGTCTTCGTTTACCACAGACAACCCCCCTCCTCCTCCTCCGCCTAGTCCTGGGGAGTTCTCCATTTCCTATGAAACAAAAGTTGAAGCTTTTTGGCACGTGAGATTGATCGGTTACTAAGTAGTTTAAGGGTTGATGTGGAGTAGGCACCAGGTTGCAGTCACCATTGAGCTTTTATAACAGTTGGGTGTCTGCCAGTCAGGTTGTGCGCCATTATTATAACAGGGTCCTAATGGTAGGAAATCAGTCACATTTATGCACAAAATTATAACATGATCTTTAATTGGTAAACAAATTTGCCTCAAAGCACTTCCCAATATTTGATCCCACAGTCATGGGTCCCATTCAAATACTATATCCACCATTGTTGAAAGATTCTCTAGATTTTTAGGTCAATTTTTAACATTTTTGAAAATCTAAACCATTTAATTAAGGTTAATGTAAATGAGTGCGGTATCTGCCGGCATTTTCTGTATTAAAATTAGTGAGATACTTATCAGTTCGGTGGCCCTGCTTCAATTGACTCCGGTCTAATTCTCGTAAGAAATCAAACCAAAAACTTATGTACCTAATCCACACGATTTCGGTGTCACTCTTACCATTGAGAGAACCCAGTAAGGAGTGTAAAAGATATTTTATATCTATGGGCTCATTTCTCTATTTTGGACAAACCACCAGAACTAACTTTGTATGCATCTCTATTTTGGTTATCTAAAGTTTGCATTACAAAAGAATACATGGATGGCTTTTTATGCATTTTTGAATCGATAGATCAGAAAGGAAGTGATATAACCAAACTTTAGTACCTGTAATTTATAAATTATAGGTCCATTCAATACTATATCTACTAATTGTTGAAACACTCTCTTGATTTTTTAGGTTAATTTTTAACGTTCTTGAAAATCTAAACCATTTTGTTAAAGTTAATGTAAATAATTGCGTATCTGTTGACGTTTGTCTCGTTGAATTAAAGCTAAGGTAAATAGTTGCGGTATCTGTTGAAGTTTCTCTCATTTAATTAAAGCTAATATAAATAATTGCAATATCTGTTGGCATTTGTCTCATTTAATTAAAGCTAATGTAAATAATTGTGATATTGGCATTTTGTCTCTATTAAATTAATTGCTCATATGGCCCCAACTTAAATTGGCTCCGGTCCAATACCGTCTCGGTGTCACCCGAGACAACCCGGTGAGGGGTATAGAAGATATTTTAGACAACCCGAAACTGGGTGTAGAAGATATTTTATATCCGCAAAGGGATGTTGGGTTGGAAGAAAATTGTAGGATTCTAATAAAATTGTGAATATTTAGGTGATGTTAAAGTTGCATTAGTATGCGTGCAGAAGTTGTACGTTAAAAATTATTAATGTTTGTAAAAAAAGTAATAAAATGTTGTATTGTAATACATTTTTTTTGTGATATTTAGATTATAAATATAAAAGTATGATGTAAATCTTAAAAATTTGGTGTAAACTAACGTAGCCTTGATTTTTACTATTTTTTAATGCATTTTTGAACCTTATGTTTTATAAATTATGGAGAGTAAATCAATGAAATAAATTTAGACAACCAACTTTAGTACGATGTACTTTATAAAGTTCCGGGACGAGGATTCAAAGACATCCTTGTATTCGTCTGTTTGTCTTTTTCTCCGTTCAACGAAAAGTTATTCCTCTCTTTTCAAAGTTACCATAATGCCTTTGTATAGTTTCGGATTCGCTGGAATTGAATGGCTTTCGGTGCTTTATTTGACAGAGAGACTTCCCGTTCTTACACGTCTATGTTTCGTACTCACAATTTTAACCAGCTTGAACACCACGATATCACCCACAAACAATGGAACCAACTACGTAAAAGAGAACAATTTAACAAGAGGAGGGGTATTTTGTAAGCTGTAGCTCGAATCCTATGGAGGTGTCTTGAGATCGTTTGACTGGGGCTTGGAAACGAAAGATACTGTTATGGAAAGAGAGGCGGATAGCAACTCAAAAAAGCATCCCAAAGGACTACACGCTTGAATGTGAATTTTGTCACTGTCTGCCACTGATGCTGAGCGGAGTAGAGTTGAAGTGCTTTGAAGGACGATGGGGTGATGAACAAGTGCCTTCTCAACCCCAAAAGTTAGTTTAAGGGGTGAGGTTTTCCTTCACACTTATAAACTGACCACCAACTCTTTCCACAACCGATGTGGGATAACCCCAACAATCTCTCCCCCACACATCGGGCCCTAGGTTGGATGCAGACAACCCGTTTCCCCCATGGACTATTGGGTCTGAGACTTGTTGGTAAACCTGGGCTCCGATACCACTTTGTTGAGAGAGATAACGACAAACAAACAATGGAATAATTATTCTCTCTAGATGAAAACAAATAGAGCGCAACCTAAACAATTATACGTACTGAAAAATAATCTTAAGATAATCAATCACACCAAACCAGAACGACACAAACAATTTTTACGTGGAAAATTTCCCCGGTGTGAAGAGGAAAAAACCACAGGACCTAGTCTAGTCAAATCTCCACTATAAACCAAATAATGGGTACACAAAATCTTCTCTAGTCACAATTAGAGGCTATAACTCAGATCTTCAAGATGATATCAATCTTGGCAAATACAACAGAAAAAACTTTTTAGAGAAAATTCCAACAATTTGTGATTACTGTTTACGAGTACGAACCACTGTTTTTGAGCTCAAAATCTGATCTTCACCGTTCAGATGATAGCCCCTTGTGTCATGAACGTCTCCTCCAAATTTCAGCTCGATCGGACCACAGACGAAGCAAGATTTATCCTTTGATGAAACTTGGGCGTGAAAGAGAAAAACTGCCTCTTTATTTTCTTTCTCTTCTTTTAATTCGTCTCATTTTTAAAGAGCTCATCCTTAGGGTTATAAGTTAAAACCCTAATGAGTTTTGGGCCTCATTAAAAACCACCATTAAAAACCCTAATGCCTTCATAGAAGGAATAAACCCAACAAAGAGAATAATACATATTGAATTTCCCAAGTTTTTATACCTAACTGTGGTTCAGAGCACTATAGTTGGGTTTGTTTCTGTCCCTTTTCTTGATGTAAAACCTGTATAAACTGTTAGAAATTAAGAATAGAAAGCAAAGAGAGATTACACTACAGAGATTCCAAAAACATTGAGTTTCTATGCTTTTTTACCAGCAACTGCTCTTTTGCTTATGTTGTCTTACACATTTTCCACAACCTAGTATCTTTTTAATCCGCATTGTCAGATCAATATTTAGAGAACGTAACTCAACAAAACTCAATTCCCAATTTAGGTGGGAGATACAAGTTATGCAAAATTAACAGGCTTTTATTAAATGTGTTGCAGTCATGGACGAGTAAACACAAAACTTTCAAAATGGAGAAGAAGAGGAAACTGAAGTTTCCACATTATCATCATAACATCACAATGCAGAACCTTGGCAATCTCAGAGCATGAGCATAGTATGATTATGTCCGCGGAGGAACGAAATCTTATCAACACATATCTTACCTTTAGAAATAAAAGAACTCTAAGAGGATCATCAACAAAAGAATCCAGAATCATATGGCAAACTCCAAGCAATATTTCTACTCCCAATGGAAGGGAAGCGTTTGAGGGGTTTCGTTTGCCTGTGATTCCCCCAGCCCCATGTGAAACATTCCCTGGCAGTGGACGTTAGGGTCACTGCCACTGGAAATCAGCACTGAATCCATGGGCTCTAAGCTGTGACCATGTACGCTTGGGCCTAAGGGCTGCTCCAGGGAGACTGAGTTAGGATGAACAATGCGGCTCAATGCAAGCCCAGATGTCTGCGACTGAGGTGATGACAGAAGAGAGAGAGCACAATCCGATTCATGGACTTGAGTTGTTAACCTGTCACCATAAATCTTGCTTCTACCCCCACCACTTTCTGTCAAAGCAACAGTCCTCAGAAGCGGCTGGCAGACAGGAGCTTCAAGAGACGATTGATTGTGGAGTATGGTGCTGCCACCCTGCAAGAACGAGATTTTTTTCCCTCCTATATAGCTGCTGGTACTAGGGGAGGATCCAAGAAAGAGTTTCTCTTTATCAAGTAATCGTAATTGTTGCTGCTGGTTGTGCAGCCTAGCATCTCTTGCATTATTGGGTACTCCAGCCCAGGGAGGGCTCATCACAGTGGTGGAGGGATATACATGCGAACTAGAGAATGGTATCAACTGGGTGCCTGAAAAAATTAGAACATAGATGTATTGGAAGAAGTTGACACTGAAGATTATGTGCAGTATTTTGGTGCTCTTCTCAACAACATTATTGCAACCCCAGGGAGGCTTCCAGTATGCCATAATCGGATACTGTCGATAACAGTCAGAATCAGTTAGGGGATCAGAACTACCGGAGTTTGTAAGCTGATCTTGAAGCAACTTTGAGAAGAATTTAAACATTGACACAGTAATGTGCTAAACGCCCATGTAAGTTTCAAGCTTGTGTTGGGCTGGAAAATTTGCAGTTGAAATGATTTTCAAAAGCAGACAATGAAGCAATCAAAGCACACACCGGAGGGGATGTTCAATATAAAGAGTTCTAGCGGAATCATTTACACTCCTAAAAGCAATGTATGTGCGTGCTTGAAGGCAGACAGACATTCCTACAAAGATGATAATGAGTTCAATCACCGAGTGTCAAAGCTAACCTTGGTAATTGGACAAAAAGCTCCCAGATCGAGATAAGGGTTCTGGCTGAGGTTTTCTTCGCCTTCGGTTGTGACCATCAAGACGTTTCCTGCAGCTTCTCTTTCCTTCATCAAATTCCTCCAGCGAATGGAACCTATGAAAATTGAGAATGAACTGTTAAGGAACTAGCCCTTGGAGTAATGGCGAGTGTGGAAGGATTCTAAGCATATGCAATCAAGACACAAACACTCATAGATATGTCAGTCAAATCTAACTAAGATAACCCATATTTACACGAGAAGAACAATGCAAGGAAAAATCCAGGCTATTCATCAGCAAAGTTTTATGAAGAATTGAACAGAAAAGTTATGCACTTCTTAGTAATTCCATCTTTTGTCATGCTTCCAATATTGGACATATACCACAAAAATAATTTATATTAGGGGTAACAGTATTCATTGGATGAACCATCAATAAGTCATGAGCTGTTTAAGAGGGTTAAAAAAAGTACAGCCTTTGATATCAAAATAAAACTTGAAGGCCATGTAGGAGTGGATCGGTTAGTATTATGTTGAGCGCCTAAGGTGCTGAGGGTGCTGAGCAACGGTGAGGATTACATTTTCAAGATCCAATAGCTCATAACACGCCACCTCAATTAATGAATATGACCCGCGAATTTGACTCGTTTTACTGTTGATCCGCGAACGAGAGCCGGTAGCGGTCAATGTAATCCTCACCGTTGCTCAGCACCTTAGGCGCTCAGCATAATAACCGGTCTCATGTAGGAGTGCTCCTAGACGTAGCATTCAGATGAGAATCTCATATCCTCAATACTTGATTTTTTCGTATGCTTGAAATATTACATTTCTTTTTCTTACAATCCTCTGCATAATACCCACACACGGACAAAGACACACACAATGTTAATTTCTTCAAATAACCAATTGAAGCTCTCAGATTAGTTTTGGATGCCTTTGTTGGAAATTAACTTCAAATGATATGCAAGGAAAATGAAGAATCTACCACAAAATATTCACATAACATTGACAAACTTACGTATTATAATTTAAGTCGCGGAAGGACTAAAAATTCCTCAAACAAAATTCAAGCATTCAACGGAACAGCTGATGTGACTTACACAAGGTTGAAACCACAATTAAGCTTCATTCATATACTACCTGCTGCACTGCTGGCAGAACCGTTGCTTCTGGCCGCAAATGGTTACTTCAGGAGTCTTCGAATGGAGTTCGCAGACCTTGTGGCGCCTGTGGTAGTCTCTACAATTACTAAGGTCTGAAGTGCACCCATCAACGAGGCATGACACTGGCTGAGTCCCATTGTTAGCTGCTCTTGCCCTCTTTGATGACCCCGAAGGTGATGATGTCATCTTTGAGGCTCCCGGCCCCTTCCATTTGGTCACAGCCTCAGGGGCTGAATTACCCAAATGACCAAGCTTCAAATCAACTGAAAAATCCCCTTTATTAGTCTCATGATCTCCACAGCTACTTGACCCAACAACTGTACTTTCTATGTTGGGCAAGGCACCTTGTTCTAATTCCGACAAATCCCAATAAGGTGCTCTCAAGTGCCAGTCCATACAAACTCTTACTTCTCGATTTCTTCTGCTTCTCCACTCCCCTTATCACCCACAATCCTTTGAGCTTCTCTTTTCACTATGAAACTGTAAAAAGAGATTATTTCATAACAGCATTAGATCAAGAGAGAGTAATAAGCACCAATTGCGAAGTCCGTAAGAATAAGCAGTGTGTTAAAAAAACCTAAACATTATAAAAACTCAATCAATTGTCAAATTTCAAAGAAACCAACACTAGAAAGTTGAAAATATATGACCACGAATAAAGCGGCAAAACTAGAAGTGCACACCGTAGGAATCTTTGAAGTATATCACAATATATTTTTAACTAAAAGGCATAAAAATACTAATACTGCAAGAAACCTTACCATATCGGAAAGTTACGTTTTTTGCCATTAGAAAAAAGGGAAACCCGCTACTAAGGGAAGTAGCAGAGACTTCCAAGGACTTCGGAGCCTACAACTTACCAGAAATAAGAAGTAACAAACCAATAAAGAAGAGAAAGAGACTACTTACAGTCACAGACACTTCACAGCAAAGGAACACTGGTTTGCTCTTTCCAGCCACTCATTTACTGACAATGACTGCATTGCAAACCAATAAAGTGGCTAGTAAAAGCTGGGGTTGTGCAGGCTAAGCAAATATTATCTCTTATTTTAGGGAGAAAGACAGAGGACTTTTTTTTTTTTGGGTGAAAAAAGACAGAGGACTTGAGGAGCTCCAATGAGGGCCAAAAGATCTCGATTTGTTGGGTTTTCTAAGGTTCACTTCAATATTTTAGTATTTCCTGGTTTCTACTTTTAGGGTTTCTTTGAAAGGTGCATAGGTTGAGAACGGAGGGCAAATAGGGACAGCCTAGGTTGTTGCTTTCAACTTTTGTGGGCCAGGAAAAAGAAAGTACAAGGTTGGATGCTTAAGGCAAAGCATGTGGCATTGTGTTTCACATTTCATGACATGTCTTTTTTTGAGGTTTCTTTTACTCTGCTGGGTTTTGCCAAACCCACGCTCCTTTAAAAGAGAGTGGGAAGCAACACTTCAAATTTGAAACGTCAACTTGAAAGCTCGATTTGAATGGGAACCCAGTTACTTGCCAGGGACTTTTGCTAGAGAGTACGTGATAGGATCCTCAGTGATGACATGACACCACAACAAGTTATTGGCCACCAACCAAGCCAAACAGTAGGCAAACAGAGACACGAGTTCAAGGAGTGGCCACCACCTGCGGATGCCACCGTGGACGGTGACGAGATCCAGACAGTCATGGAGTTATAGTATGAGATTAGTTTCTTTCTTGTTTTGAATAAATCATATCTTCTAGATTTAGAGATCCTTTCCTAAACTCTAGAAGATTCCTTTCCTTTATGTTTGAATTTGAATTAGGCTTGTAATTCAAATCTCCTTGATTAAAGGGATTTGAATTGTTTTGAATTTGAATTAGGTATGTAATTCAAATCTCCTTGATTAAAGGGATTTGATTTATAATTTGAATCATTTGTTATTGAGTCAGTTAGGGTTGTTAGCTCCTAAGGATGTCTATATAAACACCCTTAGGAGCATTAGAGTGAGGCATCTAGAGAATTCAGAATAGTAGAGTCTTAGAAAGCCAGAGAGCTTTTGGGTTGGGATTTGGCCAAGCATAGGCACGTATATGCTAAGTCGGTTTCAAGGCTAATAACCTTGTTACTTGGGATTCATTCTAGGCTAATAACCTAGTTTGGGTACCCGTTCTTGGGCTAATTAACCCTTGATCGGGATTGTTCTTGTGTTTTGTGGTTTTTGGGCTAATTAACCCTTGACCACGTTCTTTGTGTTCTTCAATAATATCAGTTGAGTGTTCTCCATTTGTGAGTGTTAAATCCTATTTGCAACGCTCGTGTGTTCATTAAACGGTTCGGGAGGATCGATTGTGGTGTTGGAGCGGATCGCTTGGCGGGAGTTGGCGGATGTTATGGTGGCCTAGACCGGGGTCCCTAACAGTATGCCCACCCTAATCATAATTCTGCAGGGCCCCATAACATACGCTGGTCATTTCGTTGGGAAACGGATTCCCTCCTAAGGATGGATTTCTAAAGGCTACTAAAGGGGAGGGATTTCTAAAGGCTACTAAAGGTATGATGCAGATTAAAAAAGAAACAAATCAACGGTTATGATAAGTACACCTAATTTAATGAATAGAACAAGCTATTTTTAGTCTTTTTTTCATTAAATGATTTGGACATATATTAACAGTTGATTTGTTTCTTTTTTAATCTGAACCATGCCTTTGGTAGCCTTTAGAAATCTCTCGTTCGGAGGAATCCATACCCATTTTGTTGTTGGCTTCTTTGATGCCTACCGATAGCTACTTGGGACAGATGCTTTAGTTGCGTACCCATAAAAGCTGCCTGCAAATCAGTGAAATCACCTATATCACAAAACAGAAGAAATTAGGAGTTGCAGAGCGCGATTAGCATAAGCGATTTTTAAAGACCCATTCAAAATTCTGCATCTTACGATTCCGGCTCTTATCTCTAAACCACAAGAAGTAATATAACTAATGTTTAAATACTACGGGGAGCAGGCTCATTTACACGAGCTATGTATATAACTATCACATCTAGGACAAACCCTCCACGTCTTAGAGAGAAAAAAAGGACAAACCCTCCACGTGTGAACGTGATCTTCATAACTTCAGTTCTAGGTTGTGTGTGTTGTAAAATGTTGGGTATGAGAATATGTGTTGGTATTGGGTTTAGTGAAAAGGTGAAGAGAGGTAATTTTTTATAATTTTTGTAATTTTTTATATTTTTTTATAGGAGAGAGAGAAATTATATTGAAGTATTTTATTAGGAGAAAGATAAAATATTGGAAATATTGAGTTTTGCAAACACAGATGGCAATGGAAAAACTGGCAGTGATGCCTACCTCCCGAATTGCATGCATACAGTCTACAGAGGAGTTCTCATAAATAATAATATATATGCCGAGGGGTAAGCGCCACGTTCTTGGAACAAGTGTTATGATCTATGTTCTTTCTGCCAACAGCTGCTTGTAGATTGTGGGTTTTTGGGGTCTATTTAAATACTCTGCGTTCAAGAACGATTTATTATGAAGCAAAAATTGCCACATCCTTTGAAAATGTAATGAGAACTTGCATTCAAGTATATTGTCAGTTGCCCACCCCAAGTACGTACTGTTGGAAAATGCCCATGTTTTGTTCAGGAGAACCGACACAAATACTATCCGTGCAAAGACGGTCGCCAGAAGATAATCGGACTAAAGCTGAAAATCTTGCTCTGATACCATGTTAAAAATAAAAATATTTATACTTTGATAAGTGAGACATCCAATTATGGGAATACCCAATTGGATATATTATGTTTCTCATTTATATTTAAAAAGGTTACAATGAGGGTTTATTTATAAGCCAATAATCTCGCTTGCCCACACTACAAAGTTTCAACCGTGGGAATTCAACTGAATGACCTAGAAAAAAAGAAAAGAAAAAGAGAGAAAATTTTCAATGGAAAGATTACTTTGTATATCTTTTTCCTTTTTTTGTATGACATAGACACCCTTTGTCGCTTCAATTCACCTTTTTTTTATTAGATTTATTATGTTTCTCACTTATATTTAAAAAAATTACAAGGAGACTTATTTATAAGTCAATAATCTCACTTGTCCACATTGCCTTAACAATATGGTACTATAAAGTTTCAACCGTGGCCATTCAACTGAAGCGCCTAGAAAAGAATAAAAGAATAAGAGAGAAAATTTCCAACGGAGAGATTCCTTTGTATATCTTTTTCTTTTCTTTTTTTTTGTTCGACAAAGACACCATACGTCGCTTCAATTCACCTTTTGTTTTTCTTTATAGTTTAGATTTGTTCGGGGATTTTTTTTTACCAGTACAAGTTTATTGTAGGACCAAAGGCCGAAGTGGTGGATTGTCGAGGAGGCAAAGACCCCGCTTATTCTTCTTAAGGAACAATTCAGTGAATTCACTTGTTTCAAGGTTTTCTCCGTATTTTAAAAGATTCACGAATTGATATTTTTTGAGTAAGAAGAACATCGGCAAACAAATATCACGATGGAATGGAACCTGTGGACTACCATGTGTATACAGTATTTTGTCTTTGCTTCTAAGGGTGCGTTTGCATCAACAATTTTTCTCAAAATATTCTCTCTCTCCTAATAAAATACTACAATATAATCTCTCTCCTATAAAAAAATATAAAAAATTATATTTCTCTTCACTTTTTCACTAAACTCAATACCAACACAAAACCCAACACCAAAAATATTTCAACACAAACACAACCTAAGTCGTGACAACACAGAAGGGCCCAGTTCAACAGTAATCTACCGTTGTCCTAGGTTGTTAGGCTGTTTGGGAGGAAAGAAATTGGAGAGAGGAAAGAAAGAAATGAGGACGATTTCGAAGATTTCTAGGTAAATTCGGAATATCTGGATTGACCTTACCCATGTGTCAACTCAATAATTGGAGAAACTCAAAACGATACAAGAGAGAACATATTGCCAATCAAATGGGCTGAGCTACCCATGTGGACCATGTCATATCAATTTGGGTTGGAGTCAGCTAGGCCCAATCATCTCAGTTCTAAGTCTTGTAATTTGGGCCCAAATTGCAAATGCACTCAACAGAGCGAACCCAGTTTCCTTCCAAAACAGCAGCTTTTCCAGCTTTTCTAGGGTTTCACTCTCCTACTTTCAGTTCCCATTAGAAACTAGTAGGGTCTTTTCCTCTTCGTTTTCTGTTATTGTTGTTCCGTACTGATAGAGGTTGTCCAAGGCTGCGAGTTTCTGGGATAGTTTATCTTAAGGAATGGACGGCGAGGAGTTGACGGAGCAGGAGACTGCACTGTATGACCGCCAAATTAGGGTTTGGGGAGCTGATGCCCAAAGGAGGTATATTTTTATATTTAAATGCATACGCGTTTCTATTTAGTGGACTCTTTCATATTTCTTTCTTTTTTTTTTTTCTTTTAAAATTCAATTGTGCTTGTGGATGAATTGGTTTTTCTTACTAAAGTGCAGTACCGATTTGTTTGCTTATCACTTTTTTAAGTCAGAAATTTCTAATCCAAGTTGGTTTTTTTATTTGCTTGTTGTAGACTGAGCAAAGCTCATATATTAGTGTCTGGAATGAAAGGGGCTGTTTCTGAGGTAAATCTAGATCTCTTCTAGGAATTGTCACTGGACCGTCTTGGATGTAGTTAGCATATCGTTCTCTTGCTACTCGGGAAATACTTAGTCTTGAATTTGATATTTTTGGGGTAGTTTTGCAAGAACATTGTTCTAGCTGGTGTGAGTAGTTTGACATTGGTGGATGATCGGATAGCAACTGAAGAAGCGCTCTCTGCAAACTTTTTGATACCTCCCGATGAGACTGTGTATGGTGGGAAGACACTTGCCGAGCTTTGTTGCAATTCTTTGAAAGATTTCAACCCGATGGTTCGTGTTTCAGTAGAAAAAGGTTTACTCCATTTGTATGCATCTTAATATTTTGAAATTTTCTCTTCACCTTGCCAATGTTTTGGTTGGATGCTGGTTGTTATATGCATAACATATGTACCAAAACTAGCCATGTTAACAAATTTTTCGATTTCGAACAGCTTGACTACTTCGTAGTGCCAGTAAATGAGATGATGTTTGATTAAACCAAAGCTTTCAATCGTGCAGGTGATTTGTCAAGCTTTGGTGGGGAGTTCTTTGACAAATTTGACGTCGTAGTTGTCAGTTGTTGCTCCATTGCGACCAAAGTATGGAAAAAATATTGTTTGCCTTAATTTGTAGTCATGGCTTCTATGTAAGTTTCTCTAACATGTTCAAAAATTATTGGCTGTAGAAATTGATAAATGAGAAATGCCGGAAGTTATTAAAGCGTGTGGCATTCTATACAGTTGACTGTAGAGATTCTTGTGGTGAGATATTTGTCGATCTGCATCACCATAGATTTTCAAAGGTGATGATCATGGTACCCCATCTAAGTTTTCACGTTACTCAGTTGCCAGGGTTGGTTTTTTTTTTTATACTGTTTTTGTGTTATGCTTCAGTTATTTTAGCTGCACATTGATCTGGCCTTATCTGATATCGGTTGTTTGATGATTGAAAGGCTGAGAAATTAGGTTTCATAGCTGACATTGGTTTATTGACTTTGGTTTCTTTCTTTTATGTACATGGCTGTCTTATTTGCTATATAAAAGCTTGATTTACATGAAACATGAGATTAGTTGTACTGTTATTTCAAGTGCACCCCACTCTACTGATGGATATCTCGGGGTGAGCATGTAACCTTCTTTTTGAAAGTTATTCTACTTTGATAATGAAAGAGTTTTTTACAAGTGATTTCTGGAATATTAAAATTTGTGACCACTCCTCCCCTGAAAGTTTTGCACTGTAGAGGCCTGTGAGTTAAATGTGGGGTGGAACTTATTGTCTTTACTGACCTCAAGAGCCCCTGGACTGCTACGTCTCTGTTCTCAAATGTTTTAGCTTTGGCCCATGCTTGCGACTTAATTTTTTAGCTTTTGAGCATCTTGGTTATTTAGGCATATTGAGCTTGACGACAGAAGCATTACTTATTTCCTTGCTGTGGCTTTATTTCATTGGGGCAGAAAAAACTCGAGGAGACCATAGAATGCGAACTGCTATATCCAAGTATTGAGGTATGACTTGTTTTTTCATGTTTCTCTTCATCGACAGTGGGCTTATTACTCTTACACTGCATCCCACTTCTCCAATGAGCTTTACTTGCTCATTCATTTAGCATGGAAGTGGGTGGGGGATTTATCCTAGGATTTGAGTCGACCCAAATGCCACCACCACCCTACTGCAGCAGCTTTAGTTTCTTTTAAGCTTCATAAAAGAATCTTGACCTCTGTTCCTACAAGGAATAAGCACTCGGGATCCCTACCATGATGTTGAAATAGCACAAGTTTCTTGAATGGCAGTGTGTAACAATTACTTTTGTATGACCTCACCTGATGTCTGCTTCAGAGCTTAAGTTTACTGGTAGTAATGCTTGTTCCTTTCATCGCAGGAAGCAATTTTAGTACCTTGGAGAACTCTTCCAAGGAAAGTGTCCAAGCTATACTTTGCTATGAGAGGTCTGCACCACCAAAAAAAATAAGGCTTCCATACTGTGTCTTTCTGTCTTTACATGAGTTGGAACTCTTTGGATTGTAGTTAGGGGCTGCTTTTGGCATTTTCCTGGGAAGATTTCATCACCAGTTTCTTATTTTCATTTGAGCTTTTTGAGATTGGATTTTAATTGGTTCCAGATTATCTGCATCCACAGGACAGTTACTAAATTATACTCACTATTGTTCCAGTTATAGAAAGGTTTGAGGAGGCTGAGGGGCGTAATCCAGGGGATGTTTCAATTGCAGATCTTCCTGGTGTTCTGAGGCTGAAAAAGGAGCTTTGTGAGGCAAATGTATTAGAAGCTGAAGTTGTTCTTTACGGTCTATGATAGTGTTTTTCTTTTTCTCACCCTTGCTTGATGTCATTGCAGTCACTTAATGAATCTCATGTTCCTGACGCGCTCCTTGGAAGATTAGTAACAGGTTCAAGAGAATTCCCTCCAGTTTGTGCCATCGTTGGAGGAATCCTTGGACAGGTGCTATATTTGAACAATTTTGTAGCCATTATGTTCTTGGAACATTTGATACTTTTTGTTTGTTTGTTTGACGTGGTTTAGTATGAACTTCTTAGGAGGTTATCAAAGCAATTTCAGGCAGAGGGGAACCACTCAAAAATTTCTTCTTCTTTGATGCTATGGATGGCAAGGGCACAATAGAGGACATTTCAAAGCCTAACAGTGGAGGTTGATTATGAAAGTGAGGTTTTACAAGAATAATCGAATTAGAGAATTTCAGTCATGGATATCTGGAAGAAACTGACCCTGGTGGATATGTTATTTTTCCTAAGGTTGAAGCCTAAGACAACACTACCTTGTTAGACAGACTGATTTTTTTTTTTTTTTTGCAATTGCTAATGAATGTTAGGTTATGGCACCTGATGGATGGAATTGTCAAGCGGTTCATGTACAAATTTTATATATTCTGTATCTAACTACGAAGTTGTGCATGTTTTCAGCTTTAATATTGAAAACCCAAGAATCGATTCTTTGGGCAAACTTTGCTGCTCATGCATCTGGCTAAAATTTGGAGTCGATGTCATTCTGCAGACGAACTCGATTTTGGTTTTGAAAATGCTCTTCCTCTTCTTTTGAATTAGAGAGTTGCAACCAAAATGTTGAACTTATCTTAAAGGTGAAAAGTTACAACCAATGAGGAAAGAGAGGAAATGGAACATGGATAAAGAAAGAAAAATCACAAGCAAGAGCAGAGATAGAAGATTGTGCCAGAGCGCATATGAATGCTGTTTAATTCACAACCTCTGGGCCTTTTGCGTTGGTTCCTTTACTGTGAGTTCAGCATCTGGATTTTTTGCTTATTTTGGGTGCTAGTGAACGGGCTTGACATGTCAGATACAGTTCCAAGAAGGACACAAAAATGAGAAAAGATAGGAGAGGTGAGGTGGAACGAACGACCGGATAAAAAAAAACATGTCACTGAGGAGCGAAAGGAATTATCAAAGGCTAAAGTAACGATCAGATCCGAGGAACCAAAATGGGAAGCTTTTAAGATTGTTTAATTATGCTTATCACAATCAGAAAATTAAAAACTAAGACCAACTCAAACAGAATGCATTTCAAAAATATCAAATCAGAACGTGGGAGGTTCTTATCCCGCAATAATCTCCTCACATTCAAATCAAATATTAGCCAACCTCTCTCTCTCTCTCTCTCTCAAAAGACCATGTTTTACAGGCCATGATAGAATGAGAAAAAGGGAAGGGACCCCACCATGAAAGGCTCCCGTATAGAAGAGAAGGAAGCTCAAGACGAACGACTGAACCACCAGTTCAATGTTCTGCAACGAAACTGGGACTCCTATAAGCAGTCTAACCCCAGAACGCTTCGTAGATATTCAACACATTCGAAGGCCATGGCTAAAGCTGTTCAACTCCTAGACAGCTCTCCAAGACACCTCATGTCTTCCGTTCAGCACAGATGTTCTCCTTCAGCAGGAGGGCCGTGGAAGATGAGGACCAATGACTTGTCAGCGGAAGAGGTACGTAGAGAGCGAAGAGCGGTCACTGAGAGGGGTAGGTTGAAAGGGCGGCGTCTCTTTGAGGAAGTGGAGGGTGGTGATAGTGAGATGGATTTGGGAGGGAGAGAGACGACAGGTAATGGTTGGAATGGCTTGTCTCAAGCGTATGAAGTGAGATCGACGTCTGATCATGATGATCATAAATATGGATCTGGTGCGAGCAATGAATTGCCTTTTTGTTTTCCGAGTTCTTCATCATCTTTAACATCATCTCCTTCTTCTTCTGTTTGTGGTGAAAATGTGGAAAGAGAAATTATGGAGGAGGAAAAGAAAGTGGTAGCAAGTGCGGAAACTAGGAGATCAGTAGGTTATGGTGAAAGCGGTAATGGGAGATCAAGATGGACAGTTATAATCATAGGTTGGCTTATTGCTTCAATTATATATGCAATTTGCGTGTTCCCGATGAGAAGCTTTGGTGGATGTCCAGATGAACATGAGAGGCTTTTAGTTCCAACTTGAGAACTCTTTCTCACATTGTAATTTCTGTGCACTGAGCCGTTCTTATTTGGTGAGTGATTCTAGAACAGTTGTCTCTACTAATCTTTTCTCATATGGATGCATGCTGGCGAGTTGATGTTTCTTGCTTTGATAACTTGGGTTTCAACATATACTTGGGCGCATAAGTGCACTCCCTAATGGTTTAGCTAGGGAATGGCGTACTTATCTTAAATAAGAAAGAAAAAAGAAAAAGAAATGGCATGCTTCATAGAGGATCATATTTTTGGATCTGTCTGAAGATCTGTTCAAAGCTATCAGCAGTGTTCTCTAGTGGATGCGTGTGCATCCCTTCATAGGTCGTTACCACCATCTCTTCATCTTGTGAAAGGCGTTGGATTTGCTTTTTCACATTGCAACCTTTTTGGGTACACCTGTAGTAACTTCTGCAAGCAAATGGAAACGAATGTCAATTCTTGTTCTGTAACATTGTTTTTTTTTATAAGTCTGTAACATTGTTATAAACTAAGAAGGTTAACTACGAAGGTATCTCAAGAAAGCATGAAAAATCCAGCAGTAGATATTGTTTATCGATTCTCGCTAATATTATTATGAGTCAGAGTTAGGGTTTGTTATCCAGAAACAAAGACCAGTTTTTCCACAGCTCTAGTTTGGAGAGGAATTCAAGATTGACTGGCAACAATCCAAGAGAGAGGATCGTATAATAGGAAGTACTAAGTACTAAGTAGGCCAACATTGAAAACCAGCGAGTGAACCTTGGCTCAATTGGTACCCCTCCCTTTGGGGAGCGGATGGTCCGGGGATCCATTTCCCACAATCGCAGGAATCTCCTGCTACAAACATTGCCTAGAAAAAGGAAAAAGATTAAAAAAGGTCACAATGAAAATCAACTCTCCTAGGCAAACCAACAGTTTCAACACATAATTAATGATGTGAAAAGAAACGTAATCACGGGTGACAAAGCCCCCAATTTTGATAAGAATCGCAAGCTTTATGACGTCTGCAACCTCCCTCTATATCTGCTACCAAGAACCAAGTAGCCATCTTTTTCAGCTTGATGTGCATGCTTAATTGGTTTTATCTCTAGTCTAGGCAATTGCAGCTTTGGCTGGTCTGCAACTTTTTTTTTTTTTTTTCTGAAAAATACCGTGAGGCTATCATTGTATTAAATCCAGAATAAGATTCCAACGCGACTAGGTTGCAAAAAAGGCTGGCGGGATTCAAAAAGATCGATAAACCACAAATGTTCAATGCTAGGCATCGGGAGCGGGTAGCGAGAAACGATAGTCGGTAGCTACCGGAATCACATAGGTACTAGCTCTAAAACTAAGAACAAAGACAACTTAGAGAAACAAACACAAGCCCACAAAGAGGGCGGCAAAGCCACCAAGTGGCCGGGAAAGCCCCTAGCGCAGAAACAACCAAAACACCATAACAGGGAATGAAACAGCGAGCCAAAACAGTGTGGCTGAAAAACCTCGACAGAAGCTCAGCGGCGCGTGGGATTCACGCGCGGCACAGGGCTGGTCTGCAACTTGTTTTGGCTTGCAGTGGGCTTTTAACCGACCAACAGTTCGTAAAACATGAGAGAAGATAAGTTGATACTAAGATGGCTTTGGGAGGGAGAGAGATGACAAATAGAGAGGGTGCTAATGAAGACAACAACCAACATAAAAAACGTATGAATATAAATAAACCGTGGCCGTTGAAGTCAATCGAGCAAAAGATGACAAAACTAACAGTTAATGCTCCTTCTAATCTAGGGAAAAGAATGGTTGCCATATTGCTCCACAAAGCAACTTAGACATCCAAGATTGAACCACTATTTGCAAGCCTAACTAGTCGAACCCCCTTGCACAGTTGGGCTAGGATAATCCAATCGAATTGTACATACCAACCATGGATGAGTCCTAAATACCATTGAAAGACAATTCGACAAAAGATTTGTCAGACGTGAGAATCATCCTCGCCAAATAACCATTAAAGATACAGTCATGACTGCATAGAAAGATGGTAATAATACCCGAATAATACAGACCTGGGGAATTTACCGTCCTTCACTGCCTTTTGCCCATATTTCCTCCATCGGTACCCATCATCAAGTATATCAACCTGGCTCCTTGTTTGAAATGCAAATCTGTGCATTTTGATCTTCTTGCGTGACTTCACCTTGCTTTCAGAAGCTGAAGACCCTCCACTCTCATAAATGGTATTTGCTTCTAAAGGTCGAATATTTGGCTCGGATTTGATCCTATCTGTGCCGTTAGCATGAAAATAAGTTCGAGGAATTTCCATGTTTGATAAGGAAGTCGAAATTGGTGTTCTTGAAGAATCTGGCGAAAGTGTTTGGTTTTTCTGCATCGGAATATTTCTAAGAGCTACTACTTGCTCTGTAAGGCATGAGACAATATAGAAGAAAAAGGAGTGGGGGGCTTGATGTATGTAAAAGTGGAAAAAGGCAGTAAATGTGGAAAATAGGTGGGCGGCGTAATCGCGAGTGTCCAATTACAATGACTACGGAGAAATTTGAGGCGTAGAAGCTAACGTGCAAGGAATGATCCATCAAAGCTATGTCGTAAACGACACGTAAATAGATAACAATAGGAGCCTAGTCGTACAACCACAAATGAAAAGTAAGTGCTGTAACTCGTGTAGGGAGAGGATTACTGAAAATTTAGACAGCAAGATCCTGGTTAGCTCACTTCAACCCTTTTAATTTAGAGTCGGTGCCCTTCATCGTTGACTTGGGTACTATGATGTTTCCGCCGGAGCCCAACCTCAGAAGAAAAGGAATATGCTTTTCTTCAGCAGTCCTCCATTCTTAAGCCATGTGCAACCATGTGACATATACTGTTTGAGGTACAAGTGAGGATCATTTGAAATCGAAAACTAATGACCGACATACACGACAAAGTTGTGCTGTTCTTATACGAATAGAAAGCTTCTCTAAGATAACGGAGAACAAGACAAAATTTCTGTTGAAAGTAGCGAACTTTATATAATCAACTTCACCAATATTCAACCACTTATTTCGTGCAAGAAAAAAAATTTCGTAGACAATTTTCCGTGCTCTCTTCCGGTGTCAAAAAGCAGGGGAAAAAACAGAACAAGACGGTATGATTCCTGACGTTCAATCCTATTATATATTCGTGTAAGAAACAATTAGAAGATATAAATGGTCTGCTTCAAATTAACACAGAGTGATAAGACAGTTTGAGCCGAAGAGAATTGATTTAAAGAACCTTAAATATCCATCTGGCAAGAATGACAACACTCTTATTCCTACTGAAAAGTGAAGGCGGAAAGAGATAAACCAGCAATTAATAGTGATTAAGGTAAAACATGAAGCAGGTCTCAAAGATAACAAGGAAAATTCGGGGAGAATTACATCATACTACAATGAAATGGTTCTAGATTCTGTTTATTTCGCTTTGGTAGAGGGCTCTTCCTTCTTCTTCACACCAGTGGACTGAGCTGCCTGTGCGGGTGGATTGAGCTCCTCCCAGGCTTCAATCCAGGTAACCATGGCATCCCCAAGCTTTTGAAAGTAAGGATCAATAGAGCCAAGCTTTTCCTTGACCTTCTTTGAAAGCTCAATGTAGCAATTCTGCACCGTCGTGCACTCTTTGGGGAGGACAACAGATTGGAAGAATGGAATAATCTCCTCCTGCCAGTAAATGCCCTTGTATTCTTTCTTCAAATTCACAAAGGGGTTGCTTGCCTTGCTGTGCCAAATGTATGGCAACCCTGTCTTCACCCCAAGATTCAAATGGTCACAGATAACCTGAAAAAGAAATCCCAGAAGCATCCAAGGGTAAATACATGAGGGTGCTAAGAAATGTATTATCTAAAACATCGTGCAGGTGGTGTGCCCATCAAAATCTATGAGAGAGCTAAAAGAAGCATTCTACATATTATCTGCAAATTGAGCTCACTAGCCAGTTCCTAGACATTAACATTGATGATCTGGAAAAGCTGAAACTTTTTAGGATTCCACTCCAGCCTCCAAATATCACACTATGAAGTATTGAATAAAAAGAATAGAAGAATACAGAATGAAAATACCTTGGCACACCAACCAGCCCACATGTCATCATATCTGCCAATCGGTTGGCCATCGCCCATAAGCCCAAAATACATGGCAGGGCCGATCAGTTCCCTGTTGAAACCAAGGTTCATCCCACACATTGGGAAGAGGGTGCCTTTTGGGATGGTCATAACAGCGTCCACATACCTGATTGAGCTAATGTTAATGCACAATTAGGCAACACCAGAGAGCTCTACATTCCATGTTAATGCTACAAAAGATCAAATCTAATAGCACTGACTACTCAGCAGGGTTCACCAATTTCAATATTTCACCATATCTAGTCCATATGAAACAACTGCAATAGATGATTTAAGATGCTAAACACAGGCATATGCCAAGTTGACGTCTGAGAAAAATAAATAGGTAAGAAATGTGACAAGAAAAGTTAACCTGGAGTTGCGCTCGAGGGGCTTGACAAGCTGAGTAGGGGCATCATAGTCGGGAATGTTGAGCCACAGCCCATGAGAGATGGCGGTGGGCGCTCCCTCTCTCATGCTAAATGGATATCCACGAACGAAGTCAGCTCCTTCCCTATACGGATCATAGAGGGTGTTGAAGAAAAACGGCGTCGATGGCGTCAGCAGGTTCTGTATGTGCTGCGCCAACGCATTTATCTCTTTCCCACTCGGATCTTTGGCCACCTTTTCCACATTTATTCGTGTTTTCCATCGCACAAACGAAAATATGATCAACATCATAATAAAAATGTCCCAAAATATTGTACCAGATCCCATAAGTTTATCTAAGGGCACAAGTTTGAGGTTAGCATATACAATTGTCATATCCATTATCCAACATGTTATTCCTCTGATTCTCTCCACTCCAGTTCATCTTAAAGGACTACTACTGTAATTTGCTTCTTAGGGAGGGACCAACATCACTGAACCCGATTGGACAGGTGTCATGCATCCGGAGCTGATGGACAGCCCACCGACACACTGTGCTCTACAATTAAAAATACCATTCCTCCAGAGATTTTTCGGAAGAATATGCTCTCGACTACAGAACTCCAGTACTACTGTTGACTTTTTCAGCTCAAGACCAGCTCATCAATCGTCATCCAACTCCGTGTCCTTGACCACAGCGAGTCAGACACCCGTCGACTCGGTACGCCAAAAATAGCAAACATTTATTAGAGAGAGAAAGAGGAAGAAGAAGAAGACAACTTACAAAGCAATCGTCATCAATAGTGAAGATGTACTTCTTCTTAGACACCAGGAAGCCAAAGCAGCGACAGGCAGAGTCCTTGAAGGAGATGCAGCTAGCCTTGGGACCGAGAACCCGGTTCACATCGTTGCGGTTGAAGAGCTCATAGTCGAATCCGTCTGGTACCCGGATGGTCTTGGTGGGGTCACCGTCCTGGACAATGATGAGATGGTAGTGCTGGAAGAACGGTCTCCACATCTCCAGGAAATCGAGGTTCCTGATCGTGGGAATCACTATGTCCAACTCGTCTTTCAACGGTGGTGATACTGGGGTCACTGGGTGGGCCATGGTGGGTGGCTTTCGTGAACAGAGATAGAGAGAGGTAGAGTGGTGGCGAGGAGCAGAGGGTGTGTGATATGGGGGTTCTTATATCGGGGAAGGGAGCGTAGGATATTCGTGGATTGGGAACGAGGAAGGAGTGAGGGTGAAGAGAGAGGGGGAGAAAAGAATTATTATACACAGTACACGTGGCGGACATAATTGAGGAATATACATTATTATACGCCCTTGGATGGCCCCACAGATAACGCGTTTTAGCAAGCCTCCTCACAATTCAAATATCAATATAATCAGTAAGGCAGTAACCGTTGGATAGACAAAAGCGAACCGTACTGATGTAACGACATCTTCATTAATTAAAATCTATTAAATTGTAGAAAATTTTGCATAAAATAATATCTTTAAATATGATTAGCTTTCTTTTACGTCTTATTAAAGGAAATTAAAAAATGTGTTTGATTCTTCAAGAAAAAAATATAAACTGGTAAGAAATTAAAGAAATTTGGGTCACATGGGGTCAAACCCAACAAAATGAGTTTGACTGGTTAGTGGTAAGTGTGTGAAGAGTCAAAGATACATTATGGTAGAGTCAGAGAGAAGAAAGTGGCTTTTTAACTTCTACTTATGAAGTAACCTAAGGAACACGCAGTGCTATGATTCTTTTGATTTGAGCGATCCAAGGACTACTCCCTTTACTGAGATTGTACATGATTCACTCCATTGACTCTGAAACTTGAAGCTTATCTCAAAAGCTATCCCTTCTCGTCGGCTTCACAACACAGCCCGCTACATGCAGACCTGACCCAGCTAACGTTTCTCATCAGTTCTCTCTCTGATGACCCAAAAATGTTCGACATAGCCCATAGGCTATCCTTGAACCATGAACCCACTTAGGTACTTGGGCCCTTTTTTCAAAGGTTGGCCCATCTAACAGTCCTAACGAGCCCTTTCAACCAAAAAAGATCCGATAAACTTTTCCCGCATTTAGGCATCCCCTGTCTGTTCCCTCGGCCAATCCTGGAACTCAATCTGTAGGGAGAAACTTAGAAAGGGCTACAGAAAACATAACGGGAGGATTCATGGTACAAAAATGCGAGGCTTATTCGCGAAACACCTTTAACTGGGTACCCCTATCGCACGTAACATGCCAAACTATACTTCTCGAGTGTCACTGTGCCTTTGGATTCCTAGCCACTGGTGGATGCGTACACTGAATCAAATCTTCAAAGTCATATTTGTCATCGAGTACTTTCAAAGGTGCATGGACCTCAATCACCTTCCGTGTATTCGTGGTCCCGAAGGGGCTCCACAAAGGCATTATCACATGCATGGTCAATCAAATAATCTCACCATTATATGCTATGCTTTTCGAACACATGACTGACATTTCAGTCTCTTTAAGGTGAAATAATGGGTACGGCAGGGCAAAAGTTATACGGGTTTTGTTTTCACTGTCTTGTTTATCCACCCCCACCTCGTTTGGTTTCGGGTAAATATAGCAAGTTGCCAAAAGAGAAATCAATGATATCGTACATATCATGAGGCACTACAAAGAAGGTGATGTCTCTTCCATCCTATCAGAAACTGGCATTGCGAAGGCAAAATTGGGTCCTAATTACTTCCTTATTTTATATTTAATTTGAAATTTTTGTACGTTATTGATCTTGAGCTAAAATAAAATGAATTGGTCAAAAATTATGCCACCGTGGGTGCTCAATACTCAGCACTTTGGGAAGAAGTAATTAAACTAGTGCTGTTTCTTTTTGCACTGGGGAGGCAGCTATGGTGGGAGAAGATGTCTGCGACATTAGTTGACTTTTCCACGTGTGCTGTTTGTCCATTCCTGATCATCTTGACGAAATACTATAGACAGTACGTACGCATATGCAATTTCGGAAGACCAATTAGTAGTTGCTTGGATTTTGAGTTGGTGATTTTCTAGTGGTGCCTCGAGAGCCTATTACATCTGATATATATAATTCCCCCAATGGGCCATATTCATTACCAATTGCTCCAAGCTACGTGTATGGATTTGACACCATAAGAATGTGATTTAACAAATCCTCTAAAGTTAAGAGCAATTTGTTCCCTCCTTAGCAGCATTGGAAAGGGCATGAAAATGTTAGGTCAAGTGTTTTAGATGCCGAAAGCTAAGGTGACGTGGAATCCTGCCTTGCGGGACAGTGATTACTTTTGCCAAATGCCATGAACTTAGTGGAAGATAATTAGGACGTCATCGCCACGTGGCATCTAAAGCAACTGCTAAGTAGATAATTAGTTTGCCTCTTCCTTAGCAAGACTTAATTTAGAGCTCTAGAGAGTTCAAACTAGGGACAAAAGGCAACGTTAATGTCCAAAATTTTCATGGTTTATATATCGTTGGACAAACTCACATGCAAAAAGGGATTGAACCCCGTTTAACTGGCCGAAATAACGTGGGTTGGCAACGGAGGGTACGTTCTGTAGGTCCTGCAGAGAGAGAGATGGTCATCTTTTTCCATGGAAGATAACACGATGGCTGTCTTTCTATGATAGTCAAGTAAATGGATTATCAACCAGCGAGCTCAAGAAAAGAAAATAAGAAGAATGAAGATGCATTTCCATCCCCTCGAAAAAAATGGAAGTAATTAGGCACTGGAAACGTGTACAAATTCTGCAACAACTTTAGTACTATGTGTGGTTGAACGCAGGAAATAGAGATATTGCTTCTGCTACAACAACAGTACAAACTGATCCGGTCAGATATTGAAAGCCACAGCCAGTGAGAAGTGCTACCATTATCTCATGCACGAATATCTGACGCGAGTCGTACACCAAAATGCTCCAACATTAATTCTTCCTACTTTTTTATGATATTCATACAATATAATGTTATCATGATGCAAGGTCTGACATCTCTGGTTCACATTTAGTAAACAGAAACTAGAAACACAGACACAGATAACCTTAATTATCATTCTCTGAGATGGTAGAACATAACTAATTAACTGATCCATTTACATTTTCTGTATTTTACGAATGGAAATGTATATTATCTTCTTTTGGGAAAAGAAAAACAGCTATAATGGAGAGGTCTTCTAGGGAAAGGGGTTGCCTATTTGCTCAAAGCGGGCCCTTCAGTAAAAATGGAAGCAACTAGGGTTAAGCTCGATCGGTGTTAATAGTTCCAGTGGGATTAATTCTAATTAACAATCACTCAAGGAAACAATCATGAATCTGCAGAAAGAAAAGCTTTTTCAGTTGGAAGATAGGCACTGAATGTAGACGCAGCCAACTCCATCTCCTAATCAACACATGACGTACAACGAAGTTTTCATGTTACGGACATCTAGAGAGAAAACGAAATACAACATCAGCTCTGTCGAAACTGTATTAAGAATTTGCATTATTGTTGCATCGAGAGAAGATAGAATGAAAAGGATATTGATGGAAAGATGTTATCCGTAATATTGGACGGTTCCTTAAAATTTCAACAAAGTTTAAGTCTGTCGGTGATGGAGATGATAGGGGATTTATATTTTGATTTTTTTAACACTTCCTCCAATCTTAGAGCTTAATAGAGCCATTATGTTTCCTCCAATAATATCCTTAATCTCTTCAATTCAGTTAATAATACGCTACATCAAATCGTGGTCATATCAGATTGGCCCCAAATCACATCCCAGCTTATCTTCTGAATCAGACCCAACTATGGCCCTACGGGTATAATCCATTCCTTCAGCCACCATTCAGGGAATTACAGTCAACACAAAATTGGCTATCCTTTGAAATTTTGGACACCTACTTTCTCATATACAGTTTAACAATAGTGTTAACCACTTCGATCATTTTCTTCTGATAATCTAAAGCCCTAACATTCTGTGTGGTTCTTGAAAATATAGGCACCAATAGCAATAAGAAATACGAAGAAACCCTCAATAATGAAGCTTTGGATATATATAGGACCGTGAGTTTCTACATTTATTACTCCCGAATAACTCGACGGGGTGAAATGATTCACCTCCAAAATGTTTTTCCCGGGACACATCATTCATTCAATTCTTTTTTCTCGGTGATAATTATATTCAATAAATTTTCTCACCTACCAACAGCATCATTTGGGTTTCATGTTCTTTCGCTTTCCGCTTATAACTGTCTTACACAATATTATGAGCCTTTAGGTGGTAGTTAATTCATGTTTAAAGTGCCATCCGAGGGGAGGTTTCGGAAACGTCTTTTGTGGGCAAAAATAATGGACGTACTTGTTTAATTAATGAAACGCTTTTTTTTTTATCAGAACACACCAATTTATTCATTAAAATAAAAAATACCCCAGGAGAAAACTTAAAGGGGGTCTGTCCCAGCATACAACCAAGATAAATCAGGAAAATGCTCAATAGTACCGGGATTGCCTTCTGAGAGAACCTCAGTGGCGCCCCAATGAGCGAACTGGTGCACTGCAACATTTGCACCTCGACGAACATGTTGAAACTTGTAATGCCTTAGCGGCCTCAGCAAATCAACAGTGTCCATTATAATTTGATGAATTCGCCAATCTTTCACCCGGGGATACTATTGTAAAGTTTGAATAACAACCTCCGAGTCGCCCTCCAGTATAATCTTTAACTAAAAGTAGGTTTATCACCAAATATTGGGTTAAAACGAACTCATATCATTCATATACTTCTAGCTAGCTATTGTTAGTGTTTAAATATTAGCATAATTCCGTGTCAAATTTTAAATTCAAATTGAATTGTATTTTAAGTTTGGTCAAAATGTTTAAGAGATTAAGGAGTCTTTTAAGTTTGAAAGAATAAGAACATAATCAAGATGAAAAGTTAAACACAAAAAGTTGGTGATGCAAAGAGAAAATTTCAAAATTTGGATTTTGAAATATTTCTTTCCCTTTAGAATTATTTTTGAAGTAGAATTTAAGTAACTCTATAAATACATAGATAGATCACCAAAAAGCTTTGACGAGGTGATTTCAAGCTTTATTCAAATTCAAGCCTCCTCCCAAGAGAGATAAAATCTTTTAGATATGAAGAACAGTGACAAGGACAATGAGAAGAATTCATAAAAAGAACATCATAGAGCTGAGGGTTAACCGCAGAAAGCGAGTCTTAGATTATTACAGCGAGGTAGTCAAAGTCAAGCAACTGGGTGTTATTCGTGTTCGAATAACCGCTGTAAGGTTTTACTTGTGGATTTTCTGGTGGCTGCTAGCCCGAAGTAAGTTCAAAGGTTTTTCCACTTCGTTAACAAAATCCTTGTCTCTTGTGTGATTAATATTTGTTTTATTATTTCGTTGCATATTTTGTTGATTGATTATGCATATTTAGACTCAACAATTTAGGACTTGTCCTAAAATTGTTATTGAATTTATAAATAAAGAGGAGAGACCTCTAGGTATTATTAGGGTCTAAGTCAACATTTTAGTTACCATCTTAATATATTGGTCTTAAACCATGTTGATGATCAAGGGGTAGGAAAATTTGGCTATATACTCATTGCTTTGATAAGTATGGTCTAAATGTGGATTTGGGAAGGAGATCATCTGTAATTTCTTTTCGAAATTGTATTAAGCAATTTTAAGAAAAAGAGAGACAACAAATATACCTCGTTATAGGGCTTATATTACTAGAAATTTTATATGGATAATATTAAACAATGTATGATTTAATTGTTGTGTCTGTATTTCTCTAAATTACAACATATAATTTCGGTATAAAATTACAGAGAATCATAGAGTTTGACAGGGAGTCAGGGATAATCTCTTGATCAGATGGTTCTTATTAAGCGCGAAATAAATGTGGCATCTCTTCGGCCCACTCGATGTATTTAATACATGACCAAGAAAAAGGGAAAAAAATCGTATTTAATACATGCCAGTGCAAATATATCTGCAATAAAGGGTTTACATTTATATTTTTTCCTAACTTGGGAAGTCACAGCTTAGGTAATAAAGAAGAAATTTAAGACCCACCAAGCCCCTTTGGTGAATGCAACCCCTATTTATCCAGCTTTATCCATCCCCCCACGCTACCAATAGACCCATTAACGTCAGTGCAGGTAAGATAGTAGAATTTCCTAGATGATATATGATTTTGGACTTGTTTCGGCTGCACAAAGGTTTGCTCTCTCGTGATTGTGGCTACACTTACATTATTATCTGCCGGATTTCTGTTCCTGTCCTTGAACTTGAAATTCTTTAATATCCAACGTGCTTAAGACTATGTTTGGTTTTTGTTTTGAGATATGTTTTTGTGTTTGTATTTTTTTTAAAGAAGTATAGATTCTTTTGAGATTGGTGAAAAGTGTGTTAAAATTTGTTGAAATTTGTAAAAAGTTATTGGAATTGGTGAAAAGATATTGAAATTAATGTAAAAGTGAGAAAAAATGTTTTGAAAACGTTTTGAAACATGAAACAAACATAGCTTAAATGTTGCATAGCAACCCTTGTTCACATAAATATTGAGGATCTTACTGCAGTTAAAAGAACTGTGAAATTTAATTGAATCTGTATCTCCTGCTTTCTATAATAAAATTGGTGTTACCGCAAAATGTAGAGGTACATACGTAAATAGCTACAAACTCACCAATTTAAGATTTTGAATTAAATAATACAAAAAGAAATAGAAATAGAAAATTCCCAAAGTATAAAGTTATATAACTCCTATGCTACATCTTTACAATTTAACCGTAACAGAAAGTTTATGTGAATTCACATAAATGCCCCCAAAAGAGAATCGAAAAGCATGTAACTTCCGTGCACCATGTGTCTCAAGCATGTGCCTTCCCCATTGCACGTGCCCCTTATAAAAAGCCACGTCAAGTGATGATGAACATGACGATAGAGCTTGTGGCTTCAGATCTGATGGTCTAGAACCCACAGCGCCTCAGAACTTAGAGAGAGAGAAAGAGAGATAGGCAGGTCCAAACCTACATACTAGTGTGTCCAAAAAAAAAAAATTACACCAGAGGAAGAAGCTTTCAAAAGCTTATCTATCTCTCCACAGCCCAAGAGACGAGTAAACTAATGGGGGAGGTCTTGAAGAAGCCTGAAAATCATTTTTATCATTTTCTTTATCTTAAGCAGACGTTATTGGCTTAGTTTTTCGTTATTTTTATGTTTGTTTAATTCTCGGGACTCTGATATAGAGTTGTGTTTGTTTAGGAAGAGAAGAAGCCAGAGGAAAAGAAAATGGAGGAGAAGAAGCCGGCGGAGGAGAAGGAGAAGAAAGGAGAAGAGAAACAGCCTGAGAAGCCGGCGGAGGAAAAGAAAGCGGAGGAAAGAAAGGATGGAAAGGAATCTAAGGAAGCCAAAGACCAATCTCAGCCACCAGCTCCTCAGGAAATCGTCCTCAGGGTCTACATGCATTGCGAAGGTTGTGCCCGCAAGGTCCGCCGCTGCCTCAAAGATTTTGAAGGTTAGTGGGGTCGTTTCTTTGATTCGCTTAACACCACCCAAGAGTTTCTTTTTGTTTGTTTTTCTAGCACTTTAGTTGATCGAAATGCGTGTGTTTCTGGGTTTAGGAGTCGAGGATATTATGACCGATTGCAAGACTTCAATGGTGGTAGTGAAGGGTGAAAAGGCCGATCCACTGAAGGTTCTGGAGAGAATTCAAAGGAAGAGCCACAGGCAGGTCGAGCTACTCTCTCCGATCCCCAAACCGAAGCCCGAGGAGGAGAAGAAGCCCGAGGCAAAAGAGACACCGAAGCCTGTAGAGAAAAAAGAAGAGGTTTTTCCTTTTTTCTGTTTTTTTCCCCCAGAATGCACTATTGTCAGTAGATTTTCCAAATCTTCGTATTTTTTTCTTTCCATCTGTGAATCATTTGGGGTCCTTGTGTTCTTTATTTTCAGCCTCAGGTTATAATCGTGGTGCTGAAGGCTCACATGCACTGTGAAGCCTGTGCACAAGAACTTAAGAAACGCATCCAGAGAATGAAAGGTGTGGCAGTATCTTTTATTTCTATTTTCCGGCTCATGCAATTTTGCCTTGTAGGTAACGAGTATGAATCATTCCGTTGGCAACTAACGTTTTCCCACGAAATAATAATGTAGTGAGCTTTTGAATCTCTTTAAAGAAAGAAAAAAGAGCTTATTCTACTTCCATTATTTTCCTACCAACTACATTCTTTTCTTCAGTATGTTATTCAACCCCTTTGGATTCTGTTCTATTTGATCCGCTCCGAGCCAAGTTGCCCGTTACACTTACATATAATTATGATTTGTGCTGAAATCTCAAAATCCTCAGTTTTATTGTGCTTAAAGCTTTGAATCTTGTGCTAAATGAGCCAATTTTAAATATTTTCTCTCTTTTTATATCGGTTAGGAGTGGAATCAGCTGAACCAGATCTAAAGAGCTCACAAGTGACAGTGAAGGGCGTGTTTGACCCTGAGAAGCTGGTGGAGTACGTGTACAAGCGGACCGGAAAGCACGCGGTTATAGTGAAGCAAGCGCCGGAAAAGAAGGAAAAAGACAAAGAGGATGCCAAAGATGGCAAGAAGGAAGAGAAAAAAGGTGAGGAAGGTGGTGGCGACAAAGGGAACGCCAAAGGTGGTGAGGAAGATAACAAAGAAAAGAAGGAAGGAAACGAAGCCAAGGGGGAGTCGGCAGGAGCAGTCACGGAGGAGGAGATCAACAAGGTGGTAGAGCTTCAGAAAAATGCGTATCAGTATTACCCCCAGAGGTATGCCATGGAAATGTATCATGCCTACCCACCTCAGATCTTCAGCGATGAGAACCCAAATGCCTGTACTGTCATGTAAGAAAAAGTGACAACTGACAAGTGGTGAGTAGTGTTAGTGGGAATGGTGAAAACTGTTGATATGGGTAAAAGTGGGTGAATACGGGTGAACGGTAGATTCATCACCCTGTGCTGCTCTACATGTGCCCCGTTTAGTTCTTTGCTATAAAATATGTCATCTACAGAAACTGTAGAATTTTGTGAGGCTCTGTACTTTCTCTTTCTTTAGTTATACATGAAAAGTACAAATAAATAATTGCAGAGTTGGATGGTGAATCTTTCAAACTTTCGTTGGGTGTCATACTTTTTCACTGTTTAAATAAAGAGTGGGGTTGGGTCTATGGAGTGTCAAATGAAATAAATTGGAGCACTGACCAGAAAGCTTCTACGGGTTAGCACTTGCATTGGTCGTGACAATAGCAGCCACCTAAAAATAGCAAATAAAAATTAAAGGCAAGGGAAGTTGAAGTTGCTTTTAGGTGGAGTTTTATGGGACACCTTGGTAGGAAATAGGAGTTTAATTAATTTTAGATTTTTGACCGGTAAGGACGTTTTCGATTTTACCGATCTTAAGTGAATGCCGGATCAAATTATGAAAGCATCATGGTGTCATGGCGATGACATTTTGTCCCACATCTTGTTTCAGAATCTGAAGGTTATGGAGAGTCTGAAAATCGTGTCTTGTGGTCGCGGTTGGCAAAACTGGCTTGAGGGGTGTAATTTTTTTTTTTTACAAACTTGATGCTTCAGATCTGAAGACTTGGTGCTAATTGACATCTGCAAATAAATAGCAACGTAGTTCTGGAGTTGGAACTTCAGAATACAACGAAACTTGAGTAAAACCACCGCTCTTGCGACTTTCGTTTTTCACTCCTTTCTGAAATAGTGTTGGAAAACAAACTCCTTCCTGCAATTTTCCATACCGACTTCGAAGAAGCTGCGTTTGCAAACCCAATTATCCCCAACATTTTATCTCTCTCCTAATAAAATACTCCAATATAATCTCTCTCCCATAAAAAAATATAAAAAATTACAAAAATTATAAAAAATTACCTCTCTCTTCACCTTTTCACTAAACCCAATACCAACACATATTCACATACCCAACATTTTACAACACAAACACAACGTTTCAACTTGTGTAGGAAACCGATTTCCCATGAATGGTTGGGGGGAACTTTTATGTCACCTCTAGATTTGTGTTACTAAAAGGGTTTGGGAATAACGCACTAGTACATTGTGGCTGATTGATTGTATTTTAAGTCAAGTACGATCCCCTTTCTGAGTCTTGTCCATATCACGGTTTCTTACTGTTGAGGAGATTAGGGAGTCTCTTAGCGTGGTAATGGCATATAGGATATCGTTCGACTAATAAATTTAGGCTCAACTATATTATTTTAACTACCCACCTAACTTAAATCTAACAGTTGTTTCTATTTTCGAGCGTTTCATCGTTTCTGAGGAAAAACAGGAAGGCATGAAGAATGTACTCAGCGAAAGGGTCAGGAAAAAACCGATCGATAAAGAAAAAAAAACCTGGAGCTTGTGAAGCTGTGCTCCCCCCGTGTTTGTTTTGTTGTATCCTCCCACTTCCTTCAGGTTTGCCAGTAAAAGTGTATTTAGTAGACCAGTAATTCCTCAGACCAAATAACACAACGAATATGGGCAGGACAGCGGCACATGCTTTGCCCTCTTGGTGTTAGCGTATGGGTTGCAACTAGCACGTCGAAGGATGTGTGCCAACAATGCTAAAACAAACTGAATAATGGCTACGTATTAGATTATGGGACTCGATTCACCTTTTCAAAAGTTTCTGCGTCTCTTTCTGCTTGAGATTCGACCCTCACATGCTGATTCATCATTCCAGCCTGATTTTTTTAGTGCTTGTCTTTTTTTTTATCAAGTATGCAATGGAAGCTTTTTCTCAACTTGTATATAACATTTGAGCCCCAACTCAAGCATATACGGCGAAAGATATAAATATCATGCAGAAAGATGAACCTTTTTTTTAACTTCTTATTTTTGGGCAAATAAAAAAGATACAAACTTTACAAAGTACACCAATGCTTTCTTGTTTTACGTAATCTTCTCCAATACTTCACTGCGCTAATCTTTAAGCACGAATACACGACGCTAAATTTTCTTTTTGGCATTTCCTTGAAGAGTTTTTCCACTTTCAAATAGAGCAGCAACGCAAGCACTTTTATTCTTCTTTTCTCTTTCCTTTCACACTTTTCAATATGCTAACCCTTTGTCGTTTCCTAAGGATAAAGTTTGTTTATAAGAAAACGGTTGTATTGTTTTAGTTATTGGTGTAAAGGAAAAGGTGTTCGTACACGTAATCTGCTCACGCAAACTCAGAGGTCGTCCATACTTCAATTGTTATAAGTTTCCCATACTGCAAACTGCATTCCCAATGTACAAATTGCCTAGCACAAAGAAACTCGGGGGGGGGGGGGGGGGGGAAGAAACCTTGCACGGACAGTTTTCAGTGCCAAATTGTGGAAGCTGGAAATGGAAGAAAACGAAGAGAATCACATGGAAAGTGGCACTGGGTGGATTAGAATTTATGAACGTCCTACTCCCCAGTCCCATTGTCAACCTGCATTTGCTTGCAATGAAAAAAACCATATGTAAATTTCGTAGACTCGATGCTTGAGCTATATTGTCCAATCTCTGTTAAGATATGGTCCCCCTTTCCTCTAGTATGTCAAAACATTTAATACGCCACGTCTTGGTCGCTTTCTGTACGTCTTTTCTTTCCCTAGCTAGCCCTTACGTAGTTTTTGAAGTACCTCTAGTTTTCGTCTCAATTTCTTAACTTTTTACCTTTATAAAGTAGCTAGAGTTTAGCTTTTGAACCAAACCTATCTCTTGAAAAGTACAAGCATTTTCTCTCTATCTAAAATAAGAAACCAGTCATACACAAGTCAAGTTTCCTTGATATTCTTAATCTTCTCACACCAAGAAATCATATACCCAATGCATACAATTTGTAGCCGACCAGTTAATTAGTATATGTTTATGGTAGGCCCGTAGGGCAAGCTGTAAAACAGCGGCTGGCAGAAAAAGAAGTGCACACGGTATTAACGGCTAATCGAGGATTAATGTATGCTAGAATCGTCCATTAGGTAGACGCTCATATTAATATATTGTTTTATCGAGATCGGCCTTTTCAACGTTTTCAAGACTCCTCGTATAATGGTTTGAGCAATTCCACCATTAGTTTAGAGCCACTAACATCATACTAATAATAGTACTAATACTTCTACGTACCTTAAAGAAACAAGGGGAGGTCAAGCTCATCGATTTGTTATTCAATATTTGCATTAAAACTATGACAATTTATCAAGTACGTACTAGTAGTCCCTCAATTGCAAATAAGACGCTGTCTACATGAATACCCAATACTGTTTGCCCAGCATAAATTTTTTTCTTTCTTTGTCTATTATTGAGCTAGTGGGGCATTGTGTTATAAGACTCATGCTTTATTGGTTCCTTTTACCCAATTAAGGTAGGTAAAATCTAGCTAGTACACAAGCCCCACTTCTTAATTTCACTTTAATCATGATTCACGATTGCCAAAAAAAAAAAAGACTTCCACCAAGCAAAGAGGCTGAGAGGGAGTCCCTGTCCGACCAGCCCTTTGGGCCTCGCATGTGGGGCAATCAGTGAGTCAGTGATTGTGGCATGGTGGGTGCTCACTGCTCAGGGGGGCTTTAGCTGTAGCTCGCATTTTCATGAACAACTTTATATTCCCGATTCCTCTATTTTTACTGGTGGTGACGATGAGGACGAAAAAAAAACGCCGCAAACTCAGCACCTTTTCTCTGGTTAATTAACCCGCTAATTTATCTCGACGCCCAGCCCCCCTTGGGGAAAGAGACAAAGCTTAGAGCACTCTTGTCAGCTACAGTGACTAGAGAATAGTTACGTTCTTCGGTTGTACACCGCCCGATGATGCGCTTCACAATAGGATCAGTAAGAAGAACTAAATTGCCCGAGTCCCTTAAATTTAATTCTTGGACCATTTTCTCACCGTGCCACCATGGCTATACTTTGGTGCGTACAATTCATGACAGCAAGAAGAGTTCAACAGTGTCAACTAAGTTGGCTAATTCCCCAACGCATAATCTTAATGACGTAGAAATCTGTAGTCGCAAGACGAGTCCATTTCCTATGGTCCATCCAAAGATGGATGTTCAATCCAAGTACTGCTCGCAGTCGCAGACTTCCGAACGTTGGATGGATAAGAAGTGTACAATTCTTATCTTATCCAACTAAAAATTATCTCATTTGGTCAAGTCCGTAACGTCATATACGGCATCAGCCTTGTTGTTGAAACTTGGAACTGAACTCTGAACATGGAATTTCACTCATGCCACGGTGGATCTCATCTGATGTGGCAAGATTTTTAAGCCCAATCTCTTCGTCAGTCTAATCTGATGAGGCTAGACTTCATCCCCCAGTACTGAAGAAGATGCGATACCACCGCTCCACTGTGACGTCAATTGGAATAGTCCTTTCCCCAGAGGCCAGAGCTGTCAACTTTTTTTGTTCAGAATATTTATACTACAGCGATTCCGATCAAGATATTTGCAGTCATTAAAGACAAGTGGAAAATTACAAAATACAAAATAACTTGAAGGATTCTACTGTAAAATTGTTATTTATCCAAGATCCACTGGATTATTTTGGAGTTGGAGTTCATCCTCTGGGCTTTCTGGCCGGATTTTGAACTTAAACCCCTGGATTTTCATTTTCCTGTTGGAGTTCGGAGCTTCGATTCCGGGAACATGCTAGAATGACGGTTTGGTAAGACCAGGTCCCACGAACAGAATGGGTCTCGAGTACTTACAGGCCTAACCCACGTGGACCCAACCCCCAAAACACTCTTCTTAATCAATCTCGTACTTTTCGGCTTTTGTCTTTGTTTCACTTCCTTTGTCCTTTCCGAATATATCAAGTAATAAATGTTTTTCGTCTGTGTTCTACAGGTGGCAATGCTTTATAGGTTGCTTCAAGATGAGATGCATACGTGTCGGTAGCAACTGTACTAACCACACCAAAAAAAAAACTGTCCAAACAATGTGTCAGCGGGGCAAAATAATGAGAAGTTGAGAACAGGCCAGTTGTGGTCATCACGTGGTGGCACTAATTGATAGATTTGTCTTTTTTTCTACTTGAGCCAGGCTACGATCGTGGTCCATACGACATGCCTGCGTTGAGAAGAATACAAAAAGACTTACGGAAGTATAGCCTATTGGCCGCTTCTACGGTGGAGTAATACTTCCACAACTTGGCTAGAAAGAAACCATCAGGTTCACTCAAGACAAATATAGCGGGAATATAACCTCATAGATCCAGTTAAGAGATTTTTTGTGTCAAAAACTTGTCAGATATTTACTTACATTGTTGATTGTCCAAGTAAAATAGCGGTATTTCTGTTCTGGGCAAGAGCTTTGATATGACCAGTACTGGAATAGACAGAAGATCGCTGTGGACATGCGTATGCTTTCCTAGTCAGTGTGAGGCAACATTTGCTCAGCGTGGACGTCCCATGGAGTCAAAGAAGAGCAAAATATGATAGGTTTCCAGACCCGAAACGAGAAACGCGATGGTTGATAAAAATTATAGTTCAAGATTGGGACCGTGGTAACTTCGCACGGTCGCTCATCCACAAGTTGAAATGTCACTGCCCGGATGAGGCAAAAGTTCACGTTAGAGAGGAAAAATAAAGAGGATACGGATACAGAAAATGATGAAACTTTATAGGTAAGCCAGGCAGAGTCATCATTTCGCAGAGATCCACATGGATATTGAAATAGCATGCAAAATTTCCACTTGGAGTAAGGCATTATTTTTCTACGTACGAAAATACACGACGAAGAGTGGGTGTGCCTCATACTCTGATCTCGAGCCTAAAATCATTTGTATTGTTCACTTCAGTATTATTTTGTCATAAAAACGGGAGCAAGCTCCAATATTTTTCTATTGATTTTGAAATGAAAAGCGAGTGATCGAGACAATAAACCTAGAGCTATATGTACACTACCCCCTGCATGTCTACACGTACGAACTCTAATTATTTTATTAACTTCGTAGGCTTGGGATCTTTAGGGAGAAGTGCGATACTGAGATGGGAACAATATTAAACAACCAGAATATCGGTATTTATTTAATTTGTACGATCTGTTTCTACTTTCCTATTCCTCGAACTTGTTTCGCCCTGCCTCTTTGTGGGTTTAATTAATAGCTCTGGGAATCTTTAAAGGAATGGATGTAATCCTTCAGAATTTTAAAATATACATTGTTTTTTTAATTATTAGGTCATTTCTTTTTTATTATATGGTGAAAGGAGGAGTAGAAAAGGGCAATTATTGGGACGTAATTCTTTAAATCATTTTTAGGTCACACGTCTTCTCAAGGTATGGTTGGAGGATGAGAAGAGGAGGGATTGATTAATTTACAGGTCATGATGTTGATACCCGATTATATTATGTTATATATCTTGCTTGCGCAGCTAGGATTGTCACCAAGAGTTGTCATTGCACTCATTGATTGGGGACTTTTGGACTGGATTTTCACGTCAAAATCCTCTCAATTTGCGTTGACGAACAATAAATTTGGTGGACGGTTGCCAAACCCCCCCACCCCCCCATGTAGGGCTTCTGGTCACATTATAGTCGGACATTCATCATAAAGTAATGCATATATATACGAGAAACATATAACAAGCACAAAACAAAGCATGGTGAGTGTCCTATAGTAATACCAATTTACCCCCCCCCCCCCCCTCCCAGCTTCAGAAATCTTACCCGTTTCTCTATGTCCTCCAAACCCACTTAGCAATCAATATTCGCCAATAGGTAGGTTAAAAGTGTTGATTGACGTTGAACCAATTAACCCACTTAGCAAAGTACTTAAAAGTATAACCTAATTTTTGAGTATTTAATGGAACGTTTATCCACTTGCCTTCAATGCCTAAACACCGTCGGGTAATGGGACAAACTATGAAATCAATATTGTAACTCCTTGTTGCTGATTGAGGCCTACATGAGACTTTGTATATCCTCAGGCCCAAGCCAATTCCTACTCATATTTTTCTGCGCTGGGCCAATATTCCACCTTCATTTTCGTAGTTTGTACTTGGAACGTTATAACTCCAATTTCGATATATTAAATTTGGGTATAGAATCAAATAAATACACGAGGAAACACATCTTGATTGTTGGCTCTATATGAACAATTTACGGTTCATATTCGCAGCTTGTAATCTCTGTCCCTAGGTGTGCAAATGAGGTAGCACACGATCTCGCCCGATGGGCTTTCCGAACTTTTAGGGCTCTCTCAGGACTTTCCCTAGGCTTTTGAGGCTTTCGACCCACCTGAAGGGTCTCTGCGTTTTGCTTTTTTCTTAGCTTTTGGTTGTTGGTGTTTTGTAAGTTTGTTCATGTTCTAGAGGCTCTCCTGTTGTGGATCAGTCCCAGCCAAGAAAATAAAAATAAAAATCAACTGGATGTGCATGTAGCCAGACGGAATTTTAATGTGGGATTCAAACTCTTCAATCAAATAAACATAGCAGCAAATTGAAGGGAAACAAATCGAGATAAGAAAATGAGGGGAAAAAAAAGTAAACGCGATGATATTTGTTTGAGATCCCATCAGTTTCGTTTTTGTTTGGAATGCCACTGCGTTCTTGCCCGTACTATCTCTGCCTTGTCAGCTAGCATGCGAAGCAGGTGTGTGAATTCCAAGTCTGGTTTAGATCGATGTAAGGAGTTATACGAGTTTTCAGTTGCATTTGCTGTTGAACTTGTCAAAGACTCCAGCAAATTTGATTGCCGGCACTCACGGCGGTACTCCAGAGTCATGCTCGTAAGATCATAATTTCCAAGCACGTTTATGGGCACGCTCTGCAGACAACATCGAAAACTGTTAAGCACCGCTCGTTTTAACCATTTATTGCTGTCCATTTTTCTCATTGAAAACTGTTATGTGTTCGGTGTGATGTAGCGGCCAAAGTGAGCTACTTATTGTGCAAAATGTTTGATTAAGTTGATAACAATTTTTGCTTGGGGGAAAAAGTAGGTCGGGGCCGGACTCCTTTCATATCGCACATGGTTCTTGTTTGAAAGAAGATGAGGATAGCTGTTTGATTAAGAAACCAAGGTATCTGTTCAGTTTCAAGAATTGTGTAAAACAGGGGTTTTATAATTAAGTAAATCTGATCTCTACGCAAAATTTATTGGGTTCGTGGGATTCGAGTAGTACCTCCAGGATCCATCCAATATATTTCACGTTGTTCACGTGCTGATTGGCATCCATGTCGCTCCATCTTGGCTGGATTGTAGTAGACAAGAAGTTAATGAAGTCATTCCAAGTTTGCGAGGCAAACCTTGTAATTCCCTAGTAAATTCAATGCGTAAACTTCTGTTTTTCTAGACAGAAGTACATTAACATGAAGCACATCGAATTATAACACTTACGGCTAATCCTGATCGAATTCTTTCTGCGGTTTCGTCAGTGAGCTTGTCAATTTTCTCATTATCATTCATTTCGGCGGAAACTGCGAGTCTGTCCAGGTAGAACGGTACCACTTCCTCTCTCACTTGTTCTGGGATCTTAGACAGCCGTCTTGTTTCTTGATTCATGATAACCCAAGTACTGCATGGAGATTAGATTGACGAGATAAGTAGCAAAAATTTGGTGGCTCTTGCAAACTAAAGATGGTACACCTTGTTGCCCTGGTGATGATCTCTTGGGTGTGGTAATCCCGGATTATCCAGTCCCTGCGCATCCCATTTTTCCCCTCTGCATCCACCCAAGTATCAATCTCAACAACATCTCCCCTGTCACATTCCAAAATTCCTACATCAGTGTTGCAGATTGAATTGCATCTCTAGTTTTTGGAATTAGAAAAATATAAAGAATCTCCAATTACCCTTATCAAATCCTTCATCTTTCCTTTAAGTCAGTTAATTATGGAGGAGATCATATAAATTGGGCCCGTTTCTGCATGATTTATAATCTAATTTCTTATTAGTTTTGATGTGTGTCTGTTGAGTGCTTGGTGTAGATAATTTATCTCCTTAAATAGTGAGGGTACATACTAGAGTGTTTGTGCAATGTGCCTTGCAGGAATTTGAATGTAACATCTGAAGGCATGCATACCAGCAGCCTGTGGGAACAGTATAGGAGGATACATACCAGCAGCTATATCTCTGTACTTGAACGTGCACCCGTGTGACAACCCAAATAAGTTTCCGTAGGCTCATCTCGCGGGTAGCACCAAAGCCATTCCCAGCAAGGCCAGAGCTTGTCACATGATTGAGAGCTGTCTCCTGCACTCATTTACATATACCATTCAATTGGAAAATTATGCATGTGCCTCATTTCATTTGTGGAACAAGAAACGAAATCAAAACAACTACTCTTAACAAATATCATACACAGAAAGATGTGTTCAATGAGTAAAATTTCTGTAGTTTAGTTTACTTATTCTCGATGAAAGGAAATCTCGTTTAGATTGAGTTTTGGACTTAATTTGCAAACAGCGCGAATAATGACTTCCAAAAGCTATAAGACCCGCCATATGATCGGTAAAGAGTTTCAGGGAGACAGCTACTAATTCACAAACCTGAAGAAGATTCATCAGTGTCTCCATGGTAGCAGTTTTGTCTGGTCCAATCTCGTAAGACCTGATAATGAATGTCTGTCTATAAACAAACTGGTCCTCCACGAACCTTCCAAGTAAAACTGCATGAAGAGGTGCATCAACACCACTTTCTTTTGCTGAATCGCTATACTTGTTACTCCTAAATGGAGCCTCCCCTAAGTTTATTCCATTCACCTTCTTTCCGTTGATGGTATCTATGCTCGGAGGAGTACTAGCACTTGCTATCACGGATAAACTTGGTTGCTTCGGCTTGATTGCACAATTCAATGAAGGATAATAACCCAACCTCGCCATGGCCATATTCTTCTTATCTCCCCTACAAAAATCCCCTCCAAAATACAGTCGAGCGTTGTTCAGTGCAGCCATTACTGTCATCGCTGATTGAACATAGAGATTATACGGCGTGGAATTGTAGAACCGAGCAAAATATAGGTTTGAAAATATAAGGTGGCCGGTGTAGCTTCGAACTCACGGTTCCTTGACGAGGAGACAAACTAAAAGTTTCCAACATTGGTTGGTCTAACTAATTATCTAGAAAGAGTAAACAGAAGAGTTAGCTTGTCTAAGATAATGAATGCAAGAAAGTGAACGTTTTGATCTCTTAAAACATGTAGGTGAAGAAGATTTACTAAAGGAGATGAGATTTGCTGCTCAACTACTTCAAAGAGTGGGGGAGAAATGGAGGTCGGCGTTTGTCTTGTCTCTTTAGCTTACGCGCATATGCAGAGGTTTGAGACTTTGAGTGGTCCATTTTGCAAGGTCTTATACGGGGAGTGTTCGGACGTTAAAGTTAACTGAGTTAGTTCCCGAAAAATGTGTAAGGAAATAATTTGAATTTTAAACTAAAAGATATGATGTAATTTTGATTTTGGATAAAGGTTGAATAGCATTTTCTAATTTAAAGGTGATGAGATATGAATAACGAATTTAAAAGTAATGGATAGAGGTATGCTTGAATTTTAAAAGTTAAAAAGATTGAGGTTAATAAATAGATGCAAAAAATGTATATTTGAGACAAAAATTTGGATTGAGGTGGTGATATTAGGTTTCGAGAGATTGTTCGGCAATTATTTGAGAAACTTTAAAAATTGATTAACCATTCGATGTAAGTAGTTCTTCAATGAGATTTTAAAACGTGTACCGTATTTTTATATGGTTTTGATGTATTATTTAGGGAATTGAACAAATTTTAGGTAAAATTAGATTGTCGAGATTTTGTGAAACTCAATTGAAATATTTATAACTTGTTTTGGTGAGCATACTGTGAGAGTTGTCCTTGCCCTGAAGATATATCACTGTGATCTGTGTGACCAATTTGATACCCCTCGTGGTATTTGGAGGTCTGTATAGCGTGATATTTGGAGGTATTTGTGGCCTTGAGGTCTTTATGATTTGATATTTCGAGGTCTTTGTGGCCTGGAGGTCTATGTGATAATTGGTGATTTCCTTATACTGCGTTGTCTTGGAATATTTTTGTTAAAAACTTGTATTTTGGATTCTGTATGGGTCACCGTGTTTTATTCTGGATTTCTGTTATTTGTTGTTGATTTGCACGTGATAAAATTGTCTTTTTCTCAAATAGATTTGTGTTTTATTTTGCAATAGTATTTTTGGAGATTAATGTTGGAGAATTTGATATTGTATTATTTTAGGAGATGTTCATTGATATTGGAAATATTAGATATGCTAATATAAATTTTAGGGCTCGGATTTACATTTGAAATATTTGAGCCTAGATAAATTATTAGCCATAATAAAAAAGCTTTATTTTATATAAAAAAACTTTTCGTTTGAAAATTGGCCCAGGGTATCTCAAGACATGGGAGTGGTTCAGACGGAGAGAAAGACGAGATTTGATAACTTGCATTTTAGGTTCTCTCTCCCCATAACTTAAGCTGATTTCATTGGATAAAGTTGATTGTTTCGAATACCGGCCCAGAACTGGGTCCAGCAGGCCGAGTGGGCTCGTTACTGATACGACGACGTAGATTTTCCCTCACAGTTGGTAGGCCTCATAAATGGCCAGCCTACGAGTTGCCCAATACAGTTCGGTTAGTTTGGTTTTCTTCTACATTGTTTGGGATGATGTTGGGCTTTAAGTCCGTAATGAATCACTCTTGCGTGTACAAAAGCCATATTAGACATTCCTACTATAAATATATTTATTTGCCAAAAAAAAAAGAGTTTCAGTCAGAGTGCCACCTGGCCCGGTTCAGCCGTTGTGTATTTGGAGCCACGATCTGCTGGCACGTGTGACCGACATGTCTTTTGTAATAACACGCTCACGTGGCTTGTGCTTGGGAAAAGCACAAAGCCCATTTATGGAAGAGGTTAAATGGCAAGCCCAAGACTGCAACCATGCTCAAGTATGTAAGGATTACTTTGGTTGTGCTTGTGTTGTAATATTTTTAGTATGAAAGTATACGTTGATATTGGGTTTAGTGAAAAAGCGGGGAGAGAGATAATTTTTTTATATTTTTTATATTTTTTAATAAAAAAAAGATTATATTAAATTATTTTAATAGGAGAGAGATAATATTTTGGAGATTAATTGACCTGGACAGGACGGCTGGAGGGTGCGAAATCTAGATCGACACGTCTAAGGCAGAATCCGATACTCCCTCCCTTCGTGCCACGTGCTCCCATCTCTTCGAGCTATATAGCCCATCAACATCACCAACGTTGGCCACTTGATTTGTCGTCGTAGTTCTGAACAAATTTATCGTTTAAGACTCCCAATACCTTTTCACCGTACTCCTCGATAACCAGTTTCTCGTTCACGTTGAGATTCACTTTCCTTTCTCCTCCGGTTTTATTCCGGGAAACTCACGAAGGCACTGCGGGGAAGATAATGGGGAAATTGTGGACCTTGATCACCCAGTTTCATTCAATTTCTGGGTAAGTTTTAAATTGACAAAATTTCTTCTCCTTTTCTTTCTTGCTGTTCCTGAAAATATGGTGCTCCAATATGTAACGTACTGAACTTTCTATTTGTTGTTGATTTGTGCAGGCCGGTGTTAATGTTGCTGTACCCCTTGTAAGTATGAGTAACTTGGATACTTCTAGCTTTCCATTTTGTATACTTTTATGTCGATTTGTTTGAAGAAACTTTTTGTGTGTATATATATATATAGATAATGGAAGGATTGTTTTCCCCCTTTTTCGGGTGGGTTTGGCTACAGATATGCGTCAGTGATGGCCATCGAAAGCACATCAAAAGTGGATGACGAGCAGTGGCTTGCCTACTGGATTTTATACTCATTTCTCACTCTCATGGAGATGGTTCTCCAACCTATTCTGGAGTGGTAAGGAAAACCCCATATTACATCAGAAAACATGTTATTAAGTATAAAGCTTTTTTCTGGGGTTGAATTTATAGGATTCCAATTTGGTACGAAGTGAAGCTGCTGTTCGTGGCGTGGCTTGCTCTCCCACAGTTCCAAGGGGCAGCTTTCTTATATGAGAGATACGTGAGAGAGCAAATCAAGAAATATAGAGGAGGCGGAGATCAACATCACCACATATCTCCCACAGGCAACAAGGGCAAGCACAAGTTCGTGGATTTCGTAACCCACAAGAAAGTGAGTTGTCTCACGTACAATTGCCATCGTTTTAATCTTGATATATATTATATGGTTATATAGCCACTTCTGTTCGGAATCTGGTTTTGTCGACGTTTTGTATGGTCTGGATATCTTTGAGTAGTTCTATTAATTTTTGACGGGATTTTGGTTATGTGAATTTCCAGGAAGAGCACGAGGCATCTTGAAGAGAGCAGACAGTGGGAGGCATAGCAATTTAATTGCTGGACTGCGCCTGCGGGGATCTTCTTCTTCTTCTTCTTCAACTTTCAACGTTTAGCGTTTACGGTTTTTCACTCTGATGGTCTTGTAGTATAACTTAACGGATATATGAGTTTGAAACTTAAATCTACAAAAACCGTTTGTAACATTCTTCTCTCTTTATGGTGAAATCTAATGTTTGCGGTTTCCAAGAATCACCATTTTCTTACTCCCTAGAGCCCGAGAACCGCTACATTTGAGACTTATATAGCAATGGGCCGAGGGCTATGATGATATTATTCTGGACTCCCTCCCAGTCGTCTCCACGGAAGTGGGGCCTTACCGTTGATAGGGCTACCAAGATGGGTCAGTTTAGGACCTTTTATTTTTAGTAATTGAGGCTTAACTCATTTATATTTCAAACGCCCTATGGGGCAGCTTATTTATTTTGAGAGAGCAAGTGAAGATATATGGACAGGACGACCCCATTTAGCATCCCCAACTCTTATAGATTTCCGGGCATTTGAGTTGGGATTTGTAATATCTGTTATCTTCTGTTCCCTCGATTTTTGTTACCAATTTATCTTTTTTCCAATTCCTATGAGATCTTCCTTTTTGGCTCGTGTGGATCTTCCCTTCTACTTTTTGCCTTCATGGGTTTTCCTCCTCTTGTAATTAATTGGTCTTTGTCAAGCATGAACAAGATTAAAACTTTAATATCGAAACCACTCAGAACCTTGAGACTGATGATGGTGGATGTGTGATGTGGAGAGGGCCAATATTTACTGTTGATGTTATATAGATGCATGCATCAACACCATATATCAATATTAAGCTCTCTATTATGATCCCCATACTCGAGGGCATTTTGTTGGCTCCTCCTCTGGGAAAAAACACTTTTTTTCATCCATGTTCCTGAAAATGCAAATAGAATTGGCATACGATGCTTTTATGTCAGCAGCTATTGCGTTCCAGCTTGTAAGCTTTTCATATTCGTCTTTCCTTACCCTGTCTATGCCATATATACATACTTTAATGGGAGTACGGGGAGCGTACATTCATGTACATACACATCGCTGGGGGGGGGGGGGGGGGTTTATTATAAGCACGATGTTCATAAGCCTTCATTTTAGCAAGCGCTTTGAGCTTAAGTTTAAGCACCGAATATGCTTAACACCTATTTGGACAGTTGTTTTTGTTTCATTAATTGAGGAAACCTACTTTCTCGCTCTATATCTACCGCGTGCCAACTTGTTGATAAACTATGAAAAAGAAATCGCACAACAAACGCAACATTTAATAAAGATCACAAATCGCAGTGCAGCAAGTGTATTTTCAATTTCCAGTATTCTTGGTTTGCGTCTTTGCTACGTTGTTACCACTTAGCACTCGGACATGCATCAAAATTCAAAAGCCATGTTATGCAGACCTGGCGACTCTCTCTCTCTCACACAAAACTTAAATGGTGAAGGATCTCTTAGATGGAATCTAGAAAATTTCCCTTTAGCAAAAGCAAAATCGCCCATAAGAATCTGTCTTTACACATACTCCATATGATCAGCTTTGAAATGTGATATAATCTTTTCTCTTTTCTCTTTTCTCTTCCTTTTGTTGGGGGGGGGGGGGAGGGGGAGGTTGGTGATCTCTGTCCTCTGAACTTCATGGGCATGAGGTGCAGCATCCAATTATGTGCAAAACCAAGTCAGACTGATTACAATCTATATATATATACTCGATCACCTTATCCAGAACCCACTTAAAAGTCATCTGTACTACACACGTATTATAAAGATTATAATTGGCACTTTGCTGTTATTTAGTAAAGTTACCTGAATGACCAAATTAAGAAGCAATCTATTGTGAGCTTATTGGTACTAATAAGTTTGCTAGCTAGTCTGTTTAGGCATAGTTTTCTCAAGTGTTGCCTGTTATATGTCCCAGGGAAGGGCTTTAGTACCTTCTTGATTGCTGTCGGATTCATCTCCAAATGGTCAGAATAATAGAAATCCCTAGCACTGCAATATAATTTAAGACCAATAAATTTCAAACAAATATATCCTGCTCATCTGCATGACAAAGGGATGGAAAGTTAAATATATTATAGTTTTGAACTTTTCAGATAATTTTACTGGCAAATATATATATGAAACTGCAAAATTATTATGATTTTGCAACATATAGCACCTATTACTGACTGATCTATAAGATATGACTTGAGAAATGAGGGATTGTGTACCCTATTTTCCTGAAATTGGCTTCAAAAAAGTGCTAAGCTTGTTGACTTCACTGTATTTTTGGAGCATGTCATGGATGTATGTTTTCCCCCTATGGTATTAGGGATCTGTAAACCCAAAAACCAAAAGCAAGCTACTTTATTTTCTGTGTTACTTGAAAAGCCAAATATGCCCCTTGCTCTGACAATGACTTTTAAGACCCAACCTCTCGCGCCGTGCCTCTTAGCTATTGCTTATTGGCCTCGCTTTCAGCATGTTCCCCTCAATAATTAATGTGCCTTTTACTGCTAGAATTATTAAAGAGCAAAAGCTAAGCACGAACTCCTTTAACCGAACCCCCTCGTTTCTCCTCCATTGCGCCACCACAGAAAGTAAAAAGAAGATACAAATGCTTTTTAGGTGGAATCTCTCATTTAATCGGGTCCGTCTACGCCTTAAGTTATATATTAAGGTTGAAAAGGAAGCCTCTGGGCCCTAACTCCCCAAGTGCACTGGCAATGCAACAGAATATGGCAAACTCCACGTTTTGTTTCAGATTACCAGTCTTCGTTACAATATATAACCAAAAAAAAACTAATAAAATATATCAATGTTAGCGTCTTGTCATAAAATTTAGCGGTTGAAATATTCAGAAAATAGGTTATGTAACATAATATTGACGGTTGAATTTTATAACAATGTTGATAAATTTTAATAATTTTAAGACTATGAACAACATTGATTGATGGGCTATCCATAGCAGAATACTATTTCACTACGATGTAAACAGAAGAAAAAATGTTTGATCCTTGTCGCTTTTATTTTTTTTATTCTAAATTTCTGCAAGGGTAAAAAGGATCAAAACTTTGTAGTAGTGGAAAGCAGAGCTAACCTAAAAACAAAAACATTAAAAAAGATCTCTCACGGACCCATAGCTTTTCTAAAAGCCACTTCAAATAAAATAGAAGCATATCATCTAATGAATCTTGCCAAAATTACCCCCTTTCTCCACTATATAATGCTGTGTTTCTGATGCTCCATGTTCAGTCATATTAAAACCTTCCATCTTCTTCTTTCTTACATAGACTTCTCCTAGAACTCTTTCCTCTAATCTTTTCACCAGGTAGAGAAGATTGAGTACCTCTAAATCTACCTTAACCCCCCCCCCCACCTTAACTCTTATTGTATACGAAGCTCCAACAATGGATCATATCAAGATAGAAAAACTCAGAGTCATCAACAAGTACAACAGGCTTCGACTTGTAGATAATCTATTCCTATATTCTTTGACAGCATTAACTTGTAGCTTGTATTGTTCAAGCCATTTCTGGTTTCCTGGCCTTTCTTCTGCCATGAATGTCTTTCTCTCTGGGAAAAGATTCAGTCAAAAGAAGCTGAGTTCAAAGGGGTTCAAAGCAAGGGCCCAGATTTAAAGAAAGGCATCTAATGGTCTCAAAAGCTCCATGTCATTTAATGAGATTGATGAGAGAGAATCGGGTTATGGCTCAGCTTTTGTTTCTGTTTTTTGGCTCGGCTTTGGCTTTCACTTGCAACCAACAATTCGTTCAAATATTATATTGGCCAAAAGGCTTGCAGAACAAGCTTCCTCTCCCACTCCTCAGTCTTCCCTGTTTTCGCCAACCCTGCCCCACTCCTCAAGCTTCCTCTCCTCCTCCTCAGTCTTCAAGAGTTTACGGTCTGTAACTGTCGCAGAAGGTTCCTCTCTAGTCCTAGTCCGTGTGCTTTGTTATGCCACTTCTTTGAATGGTCCTTGTTCATTTCTGAAAACATAGCCAGCGTATGTTTTTTTACTTTTACTTTGCGTGGCATTATTGGTGGTTCCAACAAAATTGGAAAGAACCTTTTTAGCTTTCTTCCATGCCAAGGCACATTAGAAGGTGCAACCTCATTATCAAGAAAAGACTGATGAATACGGAATTCGTTTTCCAACTGTCACTTTTTTTTGGAACTGATACCGAACCTTAAAATATGATAAAACGAGAAAAAACATTTCGGAAAGAAGAAACAAGATTAAAACATTGTTTTTAATCAGATTCAAGAAAAATTTACCTGGATTATCTGCCCTGAATCTGATTGCAGTCCATCCAGCAGTTGGTACTGCAACTGTGTTCCTCTCAACAGGGTCAACGAGATTAAATTTCTTTGGGTCCTTATTTGGATTAAAGTTCCCTAATCCCCTCCCAACCACATAGAAATTAAACCCATGCAGATGAGTGGGATGGTTCTCCGGTGCTATTACAGCAGTGCCTTGTAACACAACTTGGACTGTTGAGTTATAGGCCAGTCTATATAGCCTTGTGCCATTCGTAGTATGGATATTAGACGGAGAGGTACCAGTATAGTTAAAAGTTATTGGCGGATTTCCTGGAAAATCATCTGTGAAAACTCCTTCTATGTTATAGTAATGTGCTTGAAGCAGAGCTATAGTTGGCATAACAAAGCTAACATTGTTAATATCTCCGACAAGCTTGCACCCATTAACACATGTGGCACATGGGTTAACCTCGATGCTCATGGTGAACAAAAGAGAATGGTCTATGGTTAATGGAACTTTGGCTGGGTATTGATTTGAATTAAGGCTTCGAAGTGAGTCAATGAAGGCAGAGGTTACTGGAGTTGCATTTAGAGGAGGAACACTGGCTAAGATGGTTGGGGGATTAGAAGGGGTGCCTTTGTAGCGCAATGTAGCTTATGGACAAATATGTCAAATAACAGATTCAATCAAAGACGTTCTTTAGTTTACATATATATTGTATCTCAAGTCTTTATACAAAAATTACAACTACCTGTACACAATTCCAATACAACAGATACTCCTAGAGATCTTCGAGGCTCCTATTTCGTTCACATTGTGAATGCTCCTCATCATCGCATGACACCTGGAAGGAATAAAAAAATGATAGTTATAACCAAGGATTGGTAATGTAAAATAGAATCTAAGCATAGAATATGACAACGTACTTCTGGATCATCCTCTAACTGTAAATGGCGAGATACTGGTTGGGACGCTGCAACTGCGCTACTCTTTCGACTGCGGCACGAATTTTTTCTTTGTTCAAGTATGCTCTTCAACCGCTTGCCGCCTCGATACTTTGGCTCCCGTGTCTTGAATCCCTTTGCAACCACCGCTAGAGCTTCATCTACTTTTGTAGCATATGTTGCTTCACTAATCTCTCCTAGCTCTGTGGTAAGCGTCAACTGAGCAAGCTCACTAGCTAGTCCAGTGTGGTAACGCTGGAGAACCTCCCATGATACTGGATAATTTCCATATTTCCAAATAGTTGAAGAATAGAGGTTCATAAATTTCCGTCGGCTGGTTGTTCTCTCTAATTGGTGGAGAGTAGCCCCTATGTTTGATGCAGACTCCGGTGCAACTGCAATTCTTGCCTTTATTGTCCACCGCTTTAAAATATACTCATCTGGGATAAAGAATATAACCCTTCCTTGTTTTAATAGCCACATGATGTGGCAGCAGATGATACCAACAAAATTGAAGTATTTGCAGCTACACTGGTAAAACCCATTGGTAGTGGTGATCATATATCGCTTCGCCGTTGAACAGTTATGAGTTGGCTCAGGACTGCACATATGTACCTCGACCTCTTCAGATCCAATAGTCCCCCTCCGACAATTAAGTGCAACACAATAAACCTTCTTTGCTTGTTCCACAAAAAGGTTCAAAACACTTGGAGTGTAAACTTTTGATGCGTGAATACAAAGTGGGTCATCAGTATGCAGAATAGGTAATTTGTCCAGCATCTCAAAGTTCGATCTCAGCTCCTTGTACCGCATGTCATCAATTACCCGTTGAAACTGTTGGAAAAACCGAGCCATATTCATTACTGTCTTCAAATACTTGCGCAATTTTGCATTAAAACTTTCACTCAACTGTGTAGTCCTCTTACCCGCGCAAAAAACGTTTCGTACGTGCGTCGGGGCCCACTTCTCGCGCTTCTCATATATCTTTTGTAACCACTGATTGTCTTGGAGATTATGGTCTTCAATCATTTTAGACCAGGAAAGGTCAAAATCATCAACATCACTATCAAATAGAAGTTTATCCCAATCCTTTTTGAAGTCTTTGTTGCCAAGTAATGGACCAAGATTTTTTACTGCATTTTGGTTAATATGCCATACACAAAGAAAGTGATGCGTGTCTGGCAAGGCAGTAGGGATTGCAGCAAGCATACCAGCATCTTGATCAGTAAAAAGAGATTGAGGTGCCTTTCCTTCCATACACTCGACGAAAGTCTCAAATAGCCACTTGAATGTTTGAGCTGTCTCATCATACAACAAGCATGCCCCGAACACTACCTGTTCCCTGTGATGATTCACTCCAAGAAATGCCCCTAATGGCCTATGCTCGTGATTTGTTCTATATGTGGTATCAAATGACACAAAGTCTCCAAAGAGTGCATAATCATTTTGCATGTCATGATCAGACCAGAATATATTAGTTATGTGTTCGTCATCATCCAACATAACTGTGAAGAAGAATTGTGAATTCTTTCGTTGCTGAGCACCAAACCAATTAAGAAGGACACCCGCTACTCCATCTTCCATGGACTTACTTCTTCTATTACTTAAGTAATTTTTCAGGTCCATTTTAGTGAATCTCAAGTGTTCTCTACCCCCAGCTTGGGTCACCATTAAATCATGTGCTAACTTCGGTTGGATACTCGTTGTGTCTGCATCATCGCACTCCAGGCGTTGTAGCTCATTGATTCGTCTATGCGATCGAAGCAAGTGGGCTTTCGACGGTGTAGCTAATTCATGGTTGTGATGGGCACACCAATCAAATGTATAATATTTACCACACGGCTGTCGTTGAACGGTGAAACTTGCACAACACCCACATCTAGTATTCTGTCGTTCCTTCTTTAAAGGTACAACAAGTTCTTTCTCTTTTCTTAACCCTTCTTTGCTGCACACGAATGTTTTGACCGTATAATACCCTTTTTCTTTATTCTTGAACCCACCCTGCCTACGGATGCTAAATCCAACGCTAATTGCATAACAGTTGTACCAGTCGTAAGCATGATCAACATCTTTAAACTCTAAGGTCCAAATATTTACGGTCTCCCCATTGTCTGCCCTAACCATTTCACCTGCACAGTCCAACTATTCGAATGAAACAAATAAAAATCTATTAGAATCCGTCTACTGATAGGCCAAAAAAATTAACAAACCTTCCGAGTTTGAGGTACTACTAGACCCCCGCCTATTCATATTCGGGTTAATGCTATGTATCTCCGCCATTTATCAACCTGATAACTTCAATAACCCAAGTTAGCAAAAGACATAAAATCACTACAAATAAAAAATAAATAAAGAAAAGAAAGATTAGGATATAATAAACATTAAACAGGTATAGGGACAACATTCTAATGGCTCACTAGTTCGTTACTCCAATTCAAACAGGTTGGCAATTTGTCTACTATCAACTCACATCCAATGAATCTGTATAATATTTGCTGAGTGAGTACCTGCAACAATTAAGAGAATTAATTCAAAAACCCCATATTTAAAATATATGCAGATAAATAAGAATAAGCCTCCATTGCAATAGCTTATACTCCTAATAATAATGACTCCCAACAATATAAACATTTTAAAAATAATCATAGCTAGAAACAAATAGTTGAAGTTTTTTTTGTATGTGTACAACACATGTAGTAAATAATAAAGTCAAAACCTTTCATCATTTGACATTACTATGTAAGATACAACATTGGCATTTGCAGACCCAAGTAAATTTCTTGTTTGATCTAGACCCAAGTAATTATTACCCTCTAGTCTACTCACATGAAAAGTTTTTGGAAAACACTGCTAGTGCCTGACATTATTATTGGCTACAGAAAAAAAAAGTAATTTCTTTATAGAGTAAAGGAAAGCAAACCACTGGGCAAGTAAGAAAGAATCATCTTGATTAACCGACAGCAACTACATCTTAGATGTATCATTTGAAATGAACTTGTGCTCCATACAAAAGCTGAGGTGTTTGCAGTCCAGGTCATGCAATTGAGCAAAGTATATATGTAAACCAATGAAGTCAAACACACCTTTGGATGATATAAAAAGTGGCCCGCTCTTGAAAACCTGCAACACAGTTATACTTCAGAAGACATGAGTTCACGAATTGGGATAAACCATTTGCTAAAAAAGAAAAGTTGGACGAACCAGGAGAAATAAACAAGTGATACTGTGTAGTCAAACTTTCAAATGCCAACCTACTGTATCAGGAGAAATAATAGTGTCTTGAGTGCTTTAATCAATCCAGCCAATAATAGTTCTTACATAGTGCAACCAAAAGAAAAACTACAAACTGCATAACTGATTCAATTTTTTCAAAGGTGCAGTACAAAACTAACACTGAAATTTGTTGCATGTGGTAAAAAGGGTTATCTAAATGGATTTTGGTAGACTTTCTTCACTTAAAACCCATGCGAAAATATGAACTTACCAATTCTGGAGACAAAAAAAGGGCACTCTGTGGCACCGAAAGGTTAGCAGCCAATATATTCGGACGATGGTAAATTATGTTTGTAATTACATGACCAACGTGTTCAGAGTGAGCAAGTACAAAACAAGAAAATATATTAAAACAGACGCGAAATGGAAAAAAAAAATAGTATTCAATGACAAAATTTATCTCTAAAAGGACCAAAGAAAAAGATGAAAATGCTGCTTACCGTATTGCCACCACGAGAATGCAGGTGCTCGAGTGGACCAGGTGGTGGAGGGGGAGGAGGGGGAGGAAGGCCGCTATCTCCCTATAACACAATAAACACATAAATTTCTAGCACCAAATCCCAGATTAAGTGCACCCACATCCCTCAGTAATGCATAATCGCAATGTCTATGCGTGAAAGTCAATGCGTTCATCCAGAACGGAAAAGAAGTTGTCATCCATGAGTGTCGTGTGAAAATTGAAACAAATAGCCTAAGAATATTATACTCTTAAAGACGGAACAAATAACAGCAACATTCAAACCTCTTTAGCAACAGCTCTAGCTGTTCTCCAGTTGTCCCCTGTAACCATGACTGTCCCTGACACCCATTTTCGCAAGGCCCTCCACAACCACAACAGCTTCTCTTTTTATTGGGTCTGCAACTCCCAAAGGATTGGTGAAAACGGGGAAGACTGAGGAGTGAGAAGAACCGCAGGGTTGGCGAAAACAGGGAAGACTGAGGAGTGGGAGAGGAAGCTTGTTCTGCAAGCCTTTTGGCCAATATAATATTTGAACGAATTGTTGGTTGCAAGTGAAAGCCAAAGCCGAGCCAAAAAACAGAAACAAAAGCTGAGCCATAACCCGATTCTCTCTCATCAATCTCATTAAATGACATGGAGCTTTTGAGACCATTAGATGCCTTTCTTTAAATCTTGACCCTTGCTTTGAACCCCTTTGAACTCAGCTTCTTTCGACTGAATCTTTTCCCTTTCTCTCTGTCACTCTCCCAAAAGTTACTTGTGTTTTTTTGAGCTACAAGTTTGTGTTCATAGTAGGAAATCTCATTGTTGTCATCCTTATAGGAGAATCCAAAATCCTTTCTTCATACCCTTCTCCTCCTGTTGATGTTTTGTACGATGAGTATATCAACTGGGGTCGGAGCCTTCAAAGTTCCTTAACCATATTTGAAGTCAAGAGACAGGGGAAAGCAGGGAACTATGCTGAAGAAAATGTGAAGACGACTAATGAAGATGGAGAGAACATTGAAGCAATAACATTCGCTGAAGGAAATAAACATTCTGATGGAAACAGTGGCTTTGCTTTGCCTGCTGAGGAACTGAGCAAAAGGGCTGATGATCTCATTGCCAGGATGAATAACAAAGGAGGCTTGAAGCTAGACTTCTCTTGATCCGTTGTAATCATGGAGGGTAATTAAGAGAATAAATGAACCGAGTACGAGGGGGCGCGGAGAAGAGAAACATCAGCCTGTACAAGGAAGAATGACAAGCTTTCTTAGTACTCGAGGCTCGAGTTACATAGGTTAAATAGATCTGTCACCTGAGAACCGCCTTTTTTGCTTTACTATGCCTTTTTGGGAATATATAATCTATTGTCAATGACATTGAAACTGAAAAGAGAATTCTGGCTAGAATCGAAGTTCCAGCTTATGCACATGCACTCGACAAATATAATCAGCCATCGAAGCATAATAGGTGTATAGGAGCTAAAGACTCGGATAAGCTCCCAAGGAAGTCCATATGATCCTTGTAGATTTGTCCCATAGCTACTGAATTGATAGAATTGATTCCATGCAACTAGAAGACCTGACAGAAAATGTAAAATTTATCCCAGCACCTTCCCCGCAAACCGAAGTGGTTCCCCGAGATGTACCTTATGAGTGAAGAGAATTATCATCGCTACGCCTGGAACAAAAAAGATTTCCGAGTCTTTGCCTAGCGTGGCCAAATAAGCGATATCCACCAACGTGTTGTTACGTAGTAAGGAATCACGATCACATGAACACAAAACCCACCGTTTGTAAGCGGCCAAAGATGGTGCTGGAAAAAAAGGATAATAGCTTGGAATTCGCTAAGAGTGAAATCTAGTTTTCGTTTTTCAATACAAAAAATCAGATTCATTAATTGTTCTGTGTGTGTGGAGTACCAAACTGATAAACCCGCATTTAAATCTAAAGAGGAAATGCCAAAGGAGAACAAAAGAGCCAGAAATTAAACTAAAAGAGAAGCGACGAAACTCAACAGTCGGAGGACAAAGGGGAACGCAACTTCGGGATTGGTTCAACTACGTGTCATATCCTTGCCATGCAGCAGTGCCACCATGCACCTTCTCCGCCATCACCTTCTAGCACTTTACCTGGCCAGCTGGCCTCGTATATATGCTATAAAATCGAAGTGGTTTAAATAATCACCTTATTTCTGATCGTTTCGTCTCTCTTCTACATAAGCTGACAGAGCAACCGATGGATCTTATTCACACGTTCCTGAACGTAGTAGCTCCTCCGGCCACCTTCTTCTCCCTCTGCCTTCTCTTACCACCCTATTCCCTTTTCAAGCTCTTCCTCTCCACTTTAAGACGCCTTTTCAGCGAAAATGTGGCCGGAAAGGTCGTTATCATAACCGGCGCTTTCTCGGGAATCGGCGATGTAATAACCCAAGGAACGTGGACTTTATTGGTTCCTTTTTCTCTTTTTGGACTTACCGAAATTCTATAACCCATTGTGCGCACTTTTTTTCCCGATATTTTTTTTTGTTTTAGTTTAGAGTTAACAGCTAATTAGACATTGATTTGGACTTGAATTTACATCTGTTATATATCTGCACCAATTTGAATCGAAGTTAAGGCCTTTTCTGTTTTTGTCGATAAGATTATTAATTACCAGCAAGAGAAGTGCTACATGGTATGTGAAAGCAAGAAATAATATTCTGGTCGTTTTGCAGCATTTGGTTTATGAATATGCAAAGAAAGGGGCTCGCTTAGCGCTTGCAGCTCGTAGGGAAAATCCACTCCGGGAAGTTGTTGATCGAGCGCTGCAGTATGGATCCCCTGATGTTCTTATGATCCCTGCAGATGTATCCAACGTTGACGACTGTAGGCGGATTGTCGACGAAACCATTGATCACTTCGGTAGACGTAAGTGCAAATATTTAATTGATTAAGCTCCGCTACTTGAAGTTCGTTTCCTTTTGCGATTTATAAATTTGCTACACGATGCAGTGGATCATCTGGTCAATAATGCTGGGATAATGTCCGTCTCCCTGTTTGAAGAGGCAACTGATATTACCGCCTTTAGAGCCATTATGGTAATCAACAGTAATGGTAGCTGCACATTTTTTCTCCATAGATGTAAGAACGAGAGGATATTTTTGATTGAATCAATGTAACTACAAATTTTCTACCAACTCATTAGAATATGGGGCTATAGCCTATAGGTGGTTTAGTTAATACTGGATAGCTCGGTTCATATTTATAAACCAATGATTTTGAGTAGCTACTGCAACGTTTAGATTTGTGTCCTTTCAGGATATAAACTTCTGGGGATCGGTATATACCACCCGTTTTGCTCTTCCACATCTTAAAGAGAGTAGGGGCAAGATCGTAGCCCTTGCTTCTTCGGCCTCATGGTTGCCTGCACCTAGAATGAGCTTCTATAATGTAAGTAATGTAATTCGTAGGTATATATAGTACTCCCCATATTTTATGTTAAGAGCTATTGGATTCATTTACTTGTCACTTCAGGCGAGCAAAGCAGCGATGGTGCTCTTTTATGAGACCTTGAGGGTTGAGGTTGGGACTGACATAGCAATAACAATTGTGACGCCTGGATTCATAGAGTCCGAAATGACCCAAGGCAAGTTCTTAGTGGAGGATGGAAAAATGGTAGTTGATCAAGACTTGAGAGATGTGAGTTCTCTCCCTTTTTGCGTGTATTTATATGCAGTACAGCAGTGCCGGATCCAGGATTAAAATTCATGGGTATCGAGCTTTAAATGCAAAATGACAAGAAATTTTTTTTTCTTCCTAATGGTCTAGAATTTTTTTTTTTCCAAGCATATGTGTTTCTCATGTGTTTAGGATGCAACAATCATTACAAGGTGACTTATCAGAACACATTCCAAAAACAGACACTATATGATCTAAATGACCACTTAAACTTGCACAAATTCTGTGAGCTTTCTCACACTGGAAGGCAAAGGAAATGTACCAGCCCATGGAATTACTTTTGCCAGTCTAGGAGATCTAATCGGGTTAGGCAGAAATCCCCAGAAAGGGGTTGCGTTAAGTAATGTAACACCTTTCACCAAATGAGGATTGCATGCTGCAAAGTATAGAGCCACAAATCCTCCTAGTTAGTTCCCAACGATGTAGACTGGTTCACCAATGACCTGAAAAAAATGCATTAGTCTAATCTTCTTGGTTATAGAGTAACTTAACCCTATCATTAATCTCAAATATATCAGACCAAGTTGATAATATATTACAGATGCTAAAAGCTACTTCAGCTGAAATAGCAATAAATTTATGCTCTTAACCTGAATCCAACATGGCTATCAAAAGATGATCGCAGTAAAAACTTTCATCCATTTAACTTTCTATATTACCTTAAACTTGAAGCTACATTTATTGAATTTGAAAAAGCCTTTCTTGGCTCATCTATCGGCATTCTAAGGTGGGATGAAGTCTACCTAAACTATGAAACTCTGATTTAGAATTGCACAAGGACATAGATAACAAGTCAAAGTGCATCAATGATTTCCCATTTGCCAATATGGGATTATGGTGCCACCTAATACCAGAGTAATCATACATAGGAGGTAGGAGGATTTAGTTGAAATGAGTATATCAAAATAACTGCTGTGTGTCACCACCGCAGATGGAAATACAGAAAATTGAAGCACCATTGGGTACCTGTTCTATGAAATACTGAACTTGGTCCCTCCACAAGTCAATAGAATAAAAAAGATCGATCGCCCATGGTTCAGCCTCATCTCCAAAGCCCCAGGCATAATCTTTTCTCTCTGATGTATCTCCTTTATTGGAATGAGGAGTAGGATCTTCCGGAGGCAATGACATGCCTTGCCCAAGAAAATCAATTGCCCAAACTCTAAAATCACGTCCTAAATCCCTCAGTTGTTTCTCGTAATGAAAAGAACCAACACCAAAACCAGGAAGAAAGAGAACTGGCGGGGAATTCACATTTTCAAAACCTGCTTGCTCGTAATGTACTTTGAATTTGGGCTTCCATTCCCAGAAAGAACTTCTCAACGGAGCACCAGATTCGCCATTGGGCCCATCTGGCAAGTCTGGAATTACAACCTTGGTAGCTGATTTCTCCCTTTCTCAACGGGGCTGGGCACGGTGGCGGGAGGTGCGGCGGGGCTGGGCTGGGCTGGGCACGGTGAGAGGGCACTGAAAATTCGAAGAGAGAGAGAGGGTTAAACGAGAGAGAGAGAGGGGGGGTTCGAGAAAATGGGGAAAATTCAAAACGTTTTGAATTTATTTTTTCGTTAATTTTTTTTAATGCAGATATCAAAAAATAAAAGTGGGTTGGCCTGGGCCAATGGGATCGGGCCCCCATAGGCCCAGGCCAACCTATGAATAATGTGAGTTGGCCTGAATGGGGATCGGGCCCCATAGGCCCAGGTCAACATATGAATAAAAAAAACTAAAACTAAACGAAATTTTTTTTTTTGGAGATGCAAGGGGTGGCGGCCGCCCAGGACCGCACCCCCCTGCATCCGCCTCTGCAGTACAGTACAATGAATATGTATTTGCGTGTGCATGTGCGTGTGCGTGTGCGTTTGCAAGTGCGCATATGCTTAGCAATTCTTCACGAGCAGGTTCAAGTAAGTGCAATTCCAGTAGAGACGGTACGATCATGTGCTCGTGCAATAGTGAACAGTGCTTGCCGGGGAGAGAGATACTTGACGAAGCCACCATGGTTCAAGGTCACATATTTCTGGAAGGTGTTTTGCCCCGAGGTGATAGAGTGGTGTTACAGAGTGATGTATATGAACAGGCCCGGGACTCCAGACAAAGAAGCCCCCAGCAAGAAGATATTGGATCTCACAGGAGCCAAGAACATACTGTATCCATCTACACTACACTCCTCTGAGATTAAGACTGACTAAAACCAAGCTAGTTTTGTGTACTTCCAAACTGGATTGACTTCTTCAGTTGGGTGTGTTCCTTGTGCTAGTCCGTCACGTGTTCGTTCTTTTTTGTTTTGCCTTTTTTGTTTCATGTGTAGATAGGAAGTTTTGTTTTGTGGCTTTGTAAAGCTTTCTTTTTTGTTTTCCGTCGTAATGGGATGGTTATGTAAACTTAATCAGCAATAAACAAGCATGTTGGAGTTGTTGGAGTTGATATACCGAAGTTTTTGTCAAGATTTATTGAGTTCTGTGTGCGTTGGGGTTAGTCCTATATTAATGGCTGTGGAACGAGTTGGTAGTCAATTTATAAGTGTGAGAGAACGTCTTATTTCTTAAACTAACTTTTAAGATTAAAAAGACTCAAGACCACCTAACACTAGTATCAGAGCTCAGGTTTACTAATAAATCTCAGACCTAACAGTATATTAGAGAAATATATTGTCTCTTTTTAACCTACGGCCCAAGACGTGAGGGGGAGATTGTTGCTGTTAAGCCCTATATCGATTGTGAAAAAGATTGGCGGTCAGTTTATAAGTGTGAATGAAAGTCTCACCTTTTGAGATAGTTTTTAAGGATTGAGGAGACCCAAAACCAACCAACAGTGTGCATATTGCCCTGTCACGCGGCCTCCTCTTTTCTAAAATCCAGCAAAACTTGGTGCAATGTTCAAGTAAAATGTTCTGGCAAGATTCTGCATTCAACCATTCTCCACAGCAATTAATGACACTATTTCTGATCGTTTTCCTGTGTGCGTCTGGGGATTCCACGAGATTAGGATTTCCAGGCCTACATTACCATCCTCAATTTTGCTGTCTAGATGTGTTGACGCGAACGTTCTCTTAGTTCGCCATGTTCGTCCTAATAAACTTTTTCAAACCGCGACGAAAATCCTATTGCCTCTCCACGTACGTAAATTCTTATGGCGATACTGTTGAAGCAATAAATTGTGTAGATGTTGTTCAAAGTCGGTCAAGTTCAGGTAAAATTCGCTGGTTATTTATGCAGTTGTGTTTCGAACTTTCAGAAACGGAACTACCTGTGTAGTGAAAACTAGAACAAGACCGATGGATGGCTCCGGCTGTGATACCCCGAATCCTACATGGAGTGGGAGAGAAGAATGAATGAATGATTGGTTCTATAAGAGTCAAGTCCCACATTGGGACCTTACTAGGTTGAACTGGGCTTTATAATGATCCAAGGGGCTTCAAAAGCAACCTTGACTAGTCATTTTGAAGTCAAAGCACAGATGTGGCTAGTGCTTGTCTTTGGATCGTTACACCGGCAACTCAATCATCTACCTTGATCTGGATGCAAGAAGCAGTTGTTCTTGAAGTTTATTTTTGTGTTTTTTTCGGTCTACCGGTTGCATAAACTGTTGACAGTAAAGTTAATAGCCCTGGGAATCTATTCAAATCAGAAACAAATTAAAGCCCACTAACCACGATATTTCTCAAATAAACAGTAACGTTCTGGGTGCCAAGTGGAGAAATATGGTAACTCCATGCAGCCTCGCTCACTGACACATAGGGGGCTTCTTGGCTGGTTGCACAAAGTCCTTTCTTCTAGTGCCCAGATACAGCCATGTCCTTCCGCTGCGAACTACCAACTTGACATTAATCGCTGGACAGTTTAAAGCACCTTTCTCCTCTTCCTCATCCCCTCTCTCTCCCTGTCTATCTCTCACTCTCTCTCGCTCTCTCTGTGGAGGAACCATGGATTTCATTCACACAGTCTTGAACCTTGTCGTCCCTCCCACAGGCCTGACGATGCTAGTCTTCTTTCTACCAACATATCTGTTCTTCAAGCTTCTCATTTCAACCATAAAATCCATATACCGCGAAGATGTGGCTGGAAAAGTAATACTTATCACAGGGGCGTCCTCTGGCATTGGCGAGGTTTGAGCGGAGCTACACCCATATGTTTTCAGTACCTCCGCAAATTTGTTCTTTCTTTGCTCATTGTTATTCACATATATATATATGTTGTTTGAAGCATCTCGCGTACGAGTATGCCAAGAGAGGCGCTTGCCTAGCGCTCGTAGCGAGAAGAGAGAACCGTCTCCGAGAAGTCGCCGCTACGGCATATCAGCTTGGCTCTCCTGAAGTTATCGTGATCCGAGCAGACGTCTCCAAGGTTGAAGACTAAGCGATTTGCGGAGGAAACAGTCGAGCACTATGGTAATTAGTTCATTGACACTGCGCTCTCTTCTTGCATTTTCATATTACTCAGACTTTGGTTAGGAAAACCCAGACCGCCCTGATTAGTAATTCATCAGTCGGCTAAGAAGTAGAATGGACGGCATGTTCCAAGAATCCAAAATTTCGAGTGGAGTGAGTTTGCAAGGTGGACACCTCTCTAGGGGTTACAATAATCATGATTTTGAGTATCTCAGCAGGCAGAATAATCATAATCACAAATGCATGTTGTGCCTTTGATAGGACATAAACTTCTGGGGTACAGTATATCCCACCTACTTCGCAGTTCCACACCTTAAAAGGAGCGCAGGGAAGATCATAGCGATTGCTTCCGCTGCTGGATGGTTACCCGCTCCAAGATTAAGATTCTATAATGTAAGAAACCTCATCAGAATTCTTTGATTACCCTTAAGGTAATGAATTCTTTACTGCATTGAGATCAAAATAACTTCAGGCAAGCAAAGCAGCAGTGATAAGCTTCTTCGAGACACTGAGGATTGAATTTGGGGAAGAGATTGGAATAACAATTGCGACTCCGGGGTTGATTGAGTCAGAAATGACCCAAGGGAAATTTCTAACCCCAGAGGGCCGAGTGGTACTTGATCCAGAATTGAGAGATGTAAGTTTTCTGTGTTTATGTATAGATGCTGCAGAGTGATGCTAGGCGTGTGATGGATATAATGGTTAACTCAAATGCAATTGTTATCAGGTTCTAGTAAGTATACTGCCAATACTGCCCGTTAAACACGCTGCCAAAGCAATTGTGGACGGTGCATGCCGAGGGGAAAAATACTTGACAGTACCGGCGTGGATCAAGGTGACATACTTCTGGAAGGCGTTTTGCCCTGAGATATTGGAGTGGTGCAACCGGATGCTACTCCCTCGACCCGGAGCTCCAGAAAGAGATACGCTTAGCAAGAAGCTCCTCGATCTGACTGGCTTAAAGAAATACATATACCCAGAAACAGTTCAGTTTCCCGAGCTCAAGGCCACCAGAGAGTGATCAAAGTACATATCAGCTCTAGGTGATGGATGTCACTACATGTATAGGCGCACTATCGTCGGTTGAGTGTCCATGTGCTTATGAAGGTTATCATCTGTAGAAATGGAGTAAAATTTTGGGTACAAGAAATGAGTTTAAAGGTTCCATTGTTCAAGTCTTGTTTCTCCTATTCAGGTTTGCAAGTCAGGAATTGGGTAAAAGTTTTTTTTTTTTTTTGCCTGTTCGGTTTTCAAGTCAGGAAAGTTGCGAGTGTGAAAAAACTGGGAGTTTTATGGGTTCTATTTATAATGGCTTCTCTATTCAGTTTCCTTGTGCTTTATATCCCATTGTCCATATCCATAAACTGCTTTTAAGAGGGGAAACAAAAATTTAGTAAAGTTGAGATTTTTATGTGCTTTTCAAAGGCTCAAAGGCGACTGGCCACTAACCAGGTTCACGTTTGCTGAATTATTTCATGATCTTAGTGGTAATGCAAAGAATGTGGAAGAATGCATTGATTCCACGCTGTTCAACTACAAAGTCGATAGTGGGCTGGATCAGTGGCATAGTCGCATAAAGTGATTTGTTGTATTTTAATGGCTGAGTCCTGAGAGTTTCAAATTCCAGCTTTGGAATAGCTGAATTACAATCAAGGCATCATTTGCAGAGGCCCAGAAGAGAAAAGGCCCACTGCTAGACTGATCCTAAATTATATACTCCAATTGCGAGGAGTACTCTACACCATTCTCGCTATACACACAAAACGCAGGCTGCGAGGGAACTGGCAGAGTCGTCGTGCTGCCATTAAGCATTACAATGACAGAAGCCATAGTTGGTCTCTTAGCTACATTTTCTTGAACACACAGCAATCCCACGTGGATGCATCTCATTATTTCTTTAGTCGGACCTCCCTTCAGTGTTGGATCCGCGACATTTAAAGCCGTCCCGTCCATCCAGCTTTTCCATGCCTGCAAGATAATTCAAATGGGCAAAAAAGCAATGTCAACACGACCCCAGAACCTAAGGAAGTAGAAGGAGCATGCATTAAGGTCAAAGATAAATACACTTACGTAGCTAAGAAGGTTCACTGTGTTCTCTCCACTCAGGAAGCATCTATTTTTTTGTCCATTTACTATCTCTAAGACTAACACACCAAAGCTAAATACATCCGACTTCACTGAGTACTGTCCATGCATTGCGTACTCTGGAGCCATATATCCGCTGCAAATTAATCCACAATAATATCACAAAAACTTGTTAGGAATTGTTTATAAATATTTTTGTGGTGCAAATTACTAAACATATCATGAGTGCATATAACTTACTAAGTCCCCACAATTTTACTTGTATCTCCTTCGGATTCATCGAGGGAAAACAATCTTGCTATGCCAAAGTCTGAAATTTTCGGACTCATTTCTGCATCTAACAAAATGTTGCTAGCTTTGAGATCACGATGAATGATGCGATGTCGAGAATCTTCGTGTAGATAAAGAAGTCCTCGAGCAATTCCTACTACGATCTTTTGACGTTTCTCCCAATGTAGATGTGCACGCTTGATATGATCTACCCATTAAACCAAATACAAAATTATATCAAATGAATAAACTATATGTCAAAGTTTCTCCTCACAGAATATATATATAATGTGAATTAAGCATAAAAAAATTACAAACATGTTAGTTGGTGTCGGTATCATTAATAATGCAAAGGGAGTATTGATTGACGGATGTAAAATATAATTTTTTTACAAAATAATGATAAATGATATGAAATGAAAAGGGAAGTACTGCAAACCTTACCAAATATGAAGTGATCAAGGCTTGAATTGGGCATAAACTCATAGATTAAAATCCTCTCGTTTCTTTCCAAACAGAAACCTAGTAGCCGAACTAAATTCCGATGTTGAAGTTTGGCTACTAGCAATACTTCATTCTTGAATTCTAGATCTCCTTGTCCAGAATTTTTCGACAGTCTTTTTACCCCTATAGCTTGTCCATCAGAGAGTTTACCCTGAAGAGTATGACATTACAGGATGACATGCATATATATTCAGATGTAAATCAAATATTCTGCGTAGTGGATTTAACATGCTTGGATCAAATATATATTGTTTTGAATCTTTCGGGAGAAAAAATGTCTCCCTACCTTGTAAACAACACCAAATCCTCCTTGTCCAAGCTTATTTGCATCAGAAAAGTTTTCTGTTGCGACTCTGATAGTCTCAAAATCGAATTGTAAGGATTCCGCACTTCTGATCTCCTCTACAACTTCACCTACTTCGAAGTCAACACCTATCCGAATTATCAGAAAATTATTAAAGAGGAGCAGCCAACACACGATATCTTAAAACACGGGACAACAGCAATGAGCTTTCCAAGACAAATTATTGATGTTAATTTTTCCCAAATAACATGTGGCTTCAACAGTAGATCATTCCCAAATAGCATTATCCGACTAGTCGCTGGTTGACAGAACACTGATCTGATTCGATGATAATTGGTGCTAGCTAAGTTTTGTCCGATTCAGAAGTGAGGGAAAAAGAAAAAACAATTGGTCAAATAATGACGCGTTACATGTCGTCTATATGTGAAAAATCCAAGTATTCTCATTCTTTTCTATAACAACTATAGCTAATTAAATAAATAAACTAATTATTTCGCTATACTCACTGTCTGGCTTCTCCCTCAGCTTCCTCGCTCTTGAATATTTTATGTAAGTCATGCAGATCATCAGTGCCACCAAAATAACAAGTACAGGCACAACTATAGTGACGACAGTTCCAGATTTGTTGCTTTTCTTCCCTGCAAAAACCAGAAATTTGTTCATCTTAAAAAATTCCAACTCCTAGGGCTGCATTTTTAATTTTCCATAAAGTTATAAGAGCACCCAGCAAAGAAATCAATATCTCTTCATATGACAGAAAAGATAGCAAAGAAAGCATATTGTCACAGGTACGTACCTGTAGTTGTGGTGGTATTAATGGTATAGAAGAGGTGGTCATCAAACCTAAAGTTACAGCTGGGCCTAAAGATTCCCCCACTTGTCTTTCCATTGCAACAATTCGATAGGTTTCCCACAGCCTGAAGCAAACAATCACTGCAACCTTGGACAGACAAATCAGGTGTGCACTGCACAAGCGCATAAAGTTTTTGGTCGTTTGCCGCTGTTGTATTTCCGACTGCAAACTTACGGAGAGAACCGCCCGCTGCAGCTCTTTCCGTCAGGCTGTTCAGCAAGATCCTCAGGTCCTGATTGAACTGATCCACATCTGCTGCTACGTCTTTGAGGCTCCACAGATAGAACCCAGGACTACCTTCCACGATGCCAGATGTGTTGCGGTTTGAGTACCGTAACATGCAGTCGTCATACCAACCTGCTGCTTCCTCCTGGTTAGGACAAAGCTGTGTGAGAAGATCTTTAGCGTTGCTGAGGCAACTATGGCAAACGTCTGGCTTAACATCTCCTCTACAAAGTCCGCTGGCATACACCACGTCAGGCTTTTGACCATAAAAGGAGTGGTAGAATCCGTAGTCGATTTCAGTACTGTTGGAGGAGATGGAAGAGAGGAGGTGATTGAGGTTTGCCTTGTAGATACTGTCACTGGTGTAGTTACCCTGCTTGTCCATACAGGTATTGTATAGGAAGGGCGGCAGAGCAACGGCTTCGGCGATGAGTCCAAAAATGGCAAACAGCAATAGGAGTCTCGACTGAACCATTGCCGTCCGACAGTCGTACAAGCTATAGTTTTGGTCATGTAGGACAGGAAATTTATCATACAAGCTTCTAAGGATAAGGGTGACGAAATAATTTCGTACTAATAGAAGTCCATAATGTTCGATCTTTGAAACTCTAATGTTGAACGAACCATTCAACCATTTGTTTCCATCAATTCTTTATGCCCAAGAGAAGTCCTCCAATTTTCTATGCAAATATTCTCCGGGTAAGCAGGTAAGTACATGCGAGAGCAAATGAATCAAACGTGGCTGTCGCTTACAAAAAAAATAATAATTTCGTTGTCCATCGGGAATTGTCGGTCAACTGTCTAAACCTGAAGCTAGGTCCATAATAAAAAAAGCTAATGAGCACTGGAAGGTGTCGCTTGCAAAAATAATAATAATTTCGTTGTCCATCGAGAATTGTCGGTCAACTGTCTAAACCTGAAGCTAGGTCCATAAAAAAAGCTAATGAGCACTAGGTGGTGTAAAAGATAAGCAACATTTCCCGTGCTAAATACTATTTTCCGTGCTAAATACTACTCTGCTGAGCGATTACAGTATATAAACAAATCATTTAAAATATTCAAAACATTTTAATTTATATAGTGCGATCTGGGCTCTTGAATTTTGAAGTTTTTAATCTCAGCCCTCGCTCAGCATGCTCAGCATAATAACCAGACTCACCTTTCACCGTCAATGTAAAGGGTATATTTATATATGTACGTTAGGTTGCGGAGCTAAAAGTCATAAAATGGAAAAAAAATCTGAATTTCTCCAAAATAAAAATAGTTGACACCCTGCACACAGACGATGAAGAATATACGAAATTGGGAAGAAATACTAAGAAAAAAAATGATTAAATACACTTTGTTCACTTCAACCATTTTATGAGAGTAAAATTATAATTTTAGAGATCAAAAAAATAAATTTTCGTTCCAAATTAACGAGAAATTTAATAGATAATGCAAATTGTTTAAAATCAATAATTGATGGGTACAATGTGACAAAAATAATAGATAGAGGTAAAAAGCATCGAGAACTCCAAAGTTATTAAGAGAGATTTATGTTCTACCACTTCAATATTACTCTCCATATATACTTTTTGTTCACCTTTTTTTATATATAATCATTTCAACTCTGAAATTTCATTAATTTAAGGAGATTCAAAGACCTCAATGGCTCCATATTACTTGCTCTAAAAGGCATGTCGGTCCCTTCATAAAGGTGATTGGCCAACAAGCTGAGGTTATAACTGCCGTACATTCCCAAACGGGCATAAAGTTGAGATGACCCCTAATGGGCGGTAAGCTTAAAAAAGCAGCAAGAAAGGAAACTGGCCAACGAAGGGCGGCAGCTAAGGCTGCGTTTGTCACTAAAATTTTACCCAAAATTTTATCTCTTTTAATAAAATATTCTAATATAATCTCTCTCTTCCATAAAAAAATATAAAATATTACAAAAATTATAAAATATTACCTCTCTCTTCACTTTTTCACTAAACCCAATACCAACACTAAACTCTATACCAAAAATTTTACCACACAAACCCACCCTAAGAGGGGTCTGACCGTTGGAGTTCAAAATAGGAGGAAAAGTGGGCTGGCGCGTGAGATCCGCACACCGGTCAGTCAGCTCTGGTCATAGACAAATGAGGGCATCGGTTGATGTAGATTTTTCGATCGTGTCCACTAGAGATCACCATAAAACCCGAGATCTAAACTCCAAAATCGTTGGAAAAACACCTCAAAAGTGATCAGAATAGTCACCAAAAAACAAAACAGGAGAAGGAAAGGAGGTTGGAGGGGCCAGAGCTCCTCTCGCCGCTGAAGAGGGCGATGGGGAGAGGAGGACAGTTAGGGAAGGAGATGAGATTCTAGAGAAAAGACAAGACTCTCTCTAGAATGACGCACATGCAGCCAAATGATTGACTTGAGAAGGTAAGCCACTTGTTTAAACAACGTTGTACTATAAATATCTTTGATCAAATATGGTCTTATTTGAATGTAGATAAGAACAATGTCTTCCTTGTTTTTTTTTCTCACCGGGTGGGGAAGGAGGGAGGGGGAAGATTTTAATTTTTTGTTAAGGCCAATTACACCTATAATTGTTTGAGTGAGTAATATGGGTTGAAGTCAGGACTCAGGAGGGCCGAGAGAAATAGTATGGAGGTAATTAACAATATTCCTTAAAATAGTGAAAATTAAAGAAAAGAGAAATTGGCATTTTAGTCCTTAGGTTTTGGGCACTTTTTCATTTTAGTCCTTCAGTTTCAACTTTCAAATTTTTAGTCCTTGAGTTTTCATTGTTTGACAAAATGGTCCTTCCGTCAGTCTGTCGTCCATATGCTAAACGGCACATGAAGCGGTCGACCGGATATATGTGTAGAAAGTGAGCGGTCGACCTCTTGATATAGCAGTCGACCTCTATATGAAGCGGTCGACCGGGTCAAAATTGCTGACGTGTCAGAGAGCTTCGTTAAGTATATGGACGGTAGACTGACGGAAGGACCATTTTGTAAAACAATGAAAACTCAAGAACTAAAAATTTTAAAGTTAAAACTGAATGACTAAAATGAAAAAGTGTTCAAAACCTAGAGACTAAAAAGTGAATTTCCCTAAAGAAAATATTGAATGCATACCTTTTTTTTTCCTAAGCAACATTGTTTTAGGATTATAATTGTAATTTCAGATTCTATTATCTACCTAATACAGGAATTCAGGAACCCACATACTTCAAGCCATTTTACGATCCAATCCAAAGCTCTAGCAATTCAAAAAAGCAACTCAGATGCGTTATCTCCTAAGGGATTTATGTCACTCTCTTTTTGAGATTTCTCAAATAGGTTCTGATAGCCAACCCATTGAATATAACAATTATATTTATAGGCCTTGGAAAACCCTAGAGAGAGCATGAGATATAGGATCCTTAGAGATCTCAAATTTCAGTCGTAGGATTAAACTAAAGAACTATTCTTCTAATAAAATTAGGGTTTATACTAATTACAATCAAGTTCATCAACATATTGTAATTGACCCCTGAAATTTGATATTATTGCAAATATGTCCCTTTACATACAATTAATTCCTTAAACCAAACTATATTTCATATGAAATATTAGAATTGGATTAATTATTTGATTATCGAGGACACACAGTTCTAACAAAAACTTCCTCGAAACAGTCCATGCTTAGCCAAGTAATCCACTGTTGAATGCATATACTTACAAATTAGCTATTGAACGAGATAGAAGCTACACAATATACAAATCATTAATGGAACTGAATGTCCCACTGAAATAAAACGATCGACAAAACTTGCAGATACAGAGGGGCCAGTTGTTTTGTCTTTTTGAATTAGGTTATTGAAAAAAAAAAAAAGAGCTGCTGGCTACCGAAAGGTACTAGAGGGTCAGCTATTGGGGAAGTGGTCAGTGAAGGCGGGGTCCGTGGACTTTTGGAATAACAGTTTATTCCCAAAGGAATTGATCTATGCCAATTACCTATAAGATATTAGCACTAATGGTCACACTTGAGCAGGGAAAATAAAAAAGAATCGATAAGTAAACGCTTGCCAAGCTGCCAGGGTAACCGGCTCCGGTTCATTCGATGCTACGGACAAAATTATGGTCTTCATTTCTGTTTTTTCAGGCGACTGAATGATGGTCTTCATTGCTTGCTGAAACTGTTTTTAATATATAACTTGATCATGACATATACATCCCACTAAATCACGCATGCATTAGGTCAGGTTTGGAAAGGAAAATTTAAGCGCATTGCAGTAATAATGATTTGGAGAGCTCTCTCTTCTTCTCTTTCGATAATTGGTTGCAAACACCTTACTTCCCATAACTGGTGGCTGGACCGCTGGAAGCCTGGAACTATTCAGTACCTCAATTTGGATGCAAACACTAAATGCATGCCTCCTAAACCACTTAGAAATTAAACTATATATCTCTGTAAACGACTCTTCTATTTTCTCTTTGCTTCGGGTGATGGCCTTTGGAGCAGGACATCCAGCTGAAGTTTGCAGCATAGAAGGGTTTCTGGAATCAGATTAGGAAGCCACGTAAGGTTGTAGGGAACTGATTGCTTATCCGTTTTCTCGTGTTAGTGGCTCATCAGGAATGGAGAAACGGCAGTGAGTGTCTCCCAAGTACATTGGATCACTTTGATCCCCTCTCAATTTCTTCGGAAATTTTTTAAAGCATGTTCTTTGGTTTGATCTCGGTGATTTTTTCTTTCATAATTAACGGTGAAAGGGTTTGTTCTCCCACCTTTTTGACGCATCATGTACTATCTACGTTATAAGTTGTTTATTATTAAGATCCGAATTACGGGAATGGATGAGATCTTAGGGTATCAATGATCGTTTCCCAACTCTTAATTTGTTCATAAATTCGTTTTCCTGAAAAATATCTAATCTACCTCTGGTATCTGTCAAGTTATAAGTTATTGATTAGTATTTTGCCTGTTAACAAAAGAATGAGTACTTGATCGATCAATTGTTGGAGTTCTTATGGTAGAAAATGAATTCAAGCCACTCGCCTAGCTAACACCTTCACCATTCAAAGCACGTGAATCCAATGAGGGAGAGAGGGAGTCATTTGTGGGTTTTCAACTGGATTGATAAAGAGGAGAGAGACAGAAGAAGTGAACTGCAAGTGCAAAGTTATTCAATGAAAAGCTGCACGTATTATAGAAGAAGAAAAAAACTAAACCTCTCAAAGAAGTAGGATAAAGAATGTTCTTACTAGAAGCTCCCTAAATACCCCAACGGATTATACATTGACGGAAATACGACGATGATTCTTTATACGCATCATTCGGAACATTTTGGAATATGATGCACATCCCGGCGTGATTAATGTGTTTTGGAGCCGAAAATCAAACATCTCTACCCTTGGAAAAGAAAAGTACAAACATTTCTAGCTACAAGGCAATCTTTTATTGGTTGGCAAATCCACTAAGCTTTGGAGAAGTGGCTAAACCCATGCTCGGTGGATGCAGGTCTAAGCATAAAACACTAAAGGGGATGGAGAAACTTCCATATTTTATTTACATCATCATTACGGCTGAGACTGTTCAAGTTTTTTAAACACTGATGAATATGGGACAATCATTCTGGACCGTTCCGCTCTATAAATGTATGGAACGAGGTGTTCCTTTTCAAGACACCAAATAGGAGAAGAAAGTTAGAAGCTGTGTCCAGGGCAAAGCATTCTTTTCAATGCTGAAATCAAGAAGTTGGCTCTGGTCATGTTGACAGCCATGGCGCTGGGATTCTTGGTTCCTAGTCCGCAACCGGTGGAGTGCGCATTTGGGATCGAACTCAACCCATGTACACTTCCTCAATGCATTGCTGAATGTAAAAAGGCCTTGCAGGAAAAATTTCTTCGTGCATCCTGTGCAACGAGTTCTAAGGGGAAGTTGTGCTTCTGCTTGGGTTGAAAAGCAACATATAAATGCTGGTATCGATTATTGATCAAACTGCTTCTCTTTGTTGCCCAAAATAATTTGCAAGTGTAAGTAGGTGTCCTTAAGTGTAACCTCTTCTTGTACTTCATCGTTGTAGCCAATAAGACTGACTTGGTAAATGGTGTCCATGCTATGTAAAGAGCCTGCGTGGTTTCTCAGAGCCAGAGGAACGTGCTACTGCTGTCAATCGTCCTCTAATTTAGAGGGCCCCCAAATGATCTTCCTTTACCGACCAATGTGTTTGAGAAATTTCCTTACAGATGGATGTGACATGGGAATTGTAAAATCCCAACAACCAACTAGAGATCGTCCTTGACAATGCTAAATTAGCAGGGGAAGCGGTGGCCTCGTACCTTCCATCTTAAACATATATGCAGAACATCTGATATAAGCGGAAGAATGATGACCACGTCGTTCAGGACAAACTACGTTGCGGGTGAAAGGGAACCTGAATATGCATCCGAAACTTCCGCATTACGAACCTTTTCAAAAGTCGAGGTTTATAAAAGTTTAAGAGCTCATAAAGGCCTGTCTGTAGTTCGTTCGTGCTATTTCTCGGAAGCAACAAAGAAGAGAGAGTCCCCGCGGCTCACCAAAGGAATTACAGAACTGCTTTGTTGTGGTGGAGTGTGAAATGAGATCAATTGTATAACTGTTCAGGAAAAATGGAATTAAAACAAGAAATTTATTACCAATAAAACGCAACATTCACGACAGTGACACTAAAAATATATGAATGTAAAATCAAGATGATGACTTCTGATTTGATACAAGGATTGAAGACACAAGGACACTTTGGGCTAGGTACATTTCTGAAGCGGTTATAGCAGATTACTGGTACAGAGGTCAATGTTCATCAGACCTATTTGTAAGCTGAAATGCTTAAAAAACAAAAATCGTAAACTGACCTGCAAATGGCAGACAGACATTTCTGCTTGGAACTAAACAGAAAAGCATAAATTGAAATGCTTGAGATGCACCTCGCATCTCATTTTTCTCCTCCAGGATGATATGAATTTAAAATTCCATCTAAACATACTAAAATTCCTAGGATTTTACAACAGAGTGATCCCTCCATCTAGAGATACCGGCATTAACTGTCTTGAGTAAGACTCCAATGCGCTCCACTAAAAGAGAATCTTCTAGTTCTTCCATTTCAGCATGTTCTTTCTCCATGATCAGCTCCAGATCTTCAAAATGCTTGATTTTACGGTGCAACTTTTTCATCTACATATGCATTCAACCAAAAAATGATTAGGCCTACTCACTACATAAGTGGCAAGTTTTCAATGAGTATGAGGAAAAGTTGGAAGGTATATTGACCATGAACAGGAAAAAGAAAAGGGCCACCTGTGTCTCAATTATTATTGCTACTAAGTCTTCAATCTCTCTGTCTTCATGATCAGCTAATAATTTAGCACGAGCAGCAGCTGCCCCAAGTGCTGCCGCAATGGAAGCTCTAATCCGCAAAGTTAGAGGTATTTCATCTCTCTTGAGGGGTATATTGGGAGTTTCTGTAAGAAGTAAGGATTCATGTAATATGGTAACGAGTGACATTGAGTCAATAACCCAATAGAAGAATATACATGCGTACAGAGGTAAGAATGGAGTAAAATGGAGCATATACGAATGGTGGCTAAGGTTTTTCATTTACCATTTCCAATGGTGCTGGGTCTTGGCTCGACTGGCGACGGGGAGGAAAACCCGGATAGCAGACTTCGGAGGCATATTGATCAGGTGAGCAGTGAGCCCATGTGAAGAACAGGTAGGGTTTTATAGACGTGGCGACTGGGCCATCAAAGGAACAAAATTGCGTGGCTTGTTTGGTCATTCCATAGATCGACTAGCAAAACCCCGGTGTGGACATGCCCCTTCCAGGATCTTGCCACCTGTAAAATTGAGCCGCACTTCGGGCCTCCTTTTGAGCGACGATGGGCCACAGCCCTATCCATCTTTTCTTTCTTTCTTTCTTCCTTCTTTTTTTTTTCATTTTAAATTGGTCTTATTTGTATTTTTCATATTTTCTATTAATTAGAGAATTTTATGAAATACATTTAATTAAAACTTAATTTAATCAACTCAATAACGCGGTTTGAACAAGACCATTTAAGACCCAAAACAATAGTGCCCGAACCTATTGGGAGTGAATAGATTCTACAAATTTTCCTACAACTTTTTTGAACAAACTTCACAAGTGAAAATAAGCAATTTCAATATGTATAAAACGACAACAATATTTATCAATGTGCAATATAAGCATGCACATCACAATCTCTTTATCACATATTCTTTTTAGCCAATAACTCTATTAATTCTCGGGCATTATTCAAAAATTATTAACAATTAATCGAGAATGCAATAAACTTAACAATTACCACACAATGACATCAATATTTGATTACAAAGAGAATATCTCTCGAAAACAAATTTTAAGAGACAAAAACTCTACAGACTCGTAGGCCGGAGAAAAGACATCACTAGCTTTTTAAACTCGAAATACACAGTGATATATAGACTTAAGAATTCTCAAATTTTTAATCTAACACACTCGATTTCTTACTCAGAATATAACATCCAGATATGCAACTAGCAATATCTCAAGAACATAGCACTTCGCAATCTCTGAGATTTTCCAGCAACTCTGAATATCTTGAATTTATTTTAGGGAAAAATATGGTGATCAAATCTGAAACTAATAACCTAAATAAAGAGGAGATATCTCAAGGTTTCATGCTTAGTTCGCACACAACAAGCTCAGAAAAATAATAGAGGCTCTTTAAGAGGATTTTTCAATGAAGGCTTGATTTCTATAATTTTCTAAGTAATGAGCAATGATAAAATATTGATGATATATACTAAAGGTAATGCAGAGGAGGATTCTAGACCATCTTAGCCTTTCTTGATGTCCATAAATCAGTTATAATCGTTGTAACTAAAATCAATTACAACAGTTGTATAAGTCAGGATTCTGTCAAACTTCTATCTGACTTTCAACGAACTTAAACTTTCTCAGAAAAAAAAAATAACGCATCAATCTCATGTTAACTGACTCTGTGCATATTCAAATCAAAACTTGAATCCCATAAACATATGACCAAAATGTGTATTTGCACTACAGTTTCAATTATACATTGGAGCTTCAATACATCTTTATATCTCAGGAATTAAACTCAATTACTCACGAAGTTAAAGCCAGCTAAGATTATACACTAACACCGATTTTACTTTCTGAAAATAGTTTACTATTTTAAATTAACACATCTTCTTTCTCGACTTACCTTTATAAATTTTAGGAATGGGTAAAAACCTGTCAACTCAATTTCTCAACCCGAAATCGACCCAAGTTGCATCAAGAGCATAAGTTCAATTTATAGGTTTTACTTTCGCTATAAAAAAATATGAATAGAAATAAGATAGCTTGAAAGGTAATGAAGTCAATAGACAAATTTAAACCATAATAATATAGGAAGCACCTCATATCTCCCATAGAATATCTTAAACTTTCAACGAACTTAAACTTTCTCAGAAAAAAAAAATAACGCATCAATCTCATGTTAACTGACTCTGTGCATATTCAAATCAAAACTTGAATCCCATAAACATATGACCAAAATGTGTATTTGCACTACAGTTTCAATTATACATTGGAGCTTCAATACATCTTTATATCTCAGGAATTAAACTCAATTACTCACGAAGTTAAAGCCAGCTAAGATTATACACTAACACCGATTTTACTTTCTGAAAATAGTTTACTATTTTAAATTAACACATCTTCTTTCTCGACTTACCTTTATAAATTTTAGGAATGGGTAAAAACCTGTCAACTCAATTTCTCAACCCGAAATCGACCCAAGTTGCATCAAGAGCATAAGTTCAATTTATAGGTTTTACTTTCGCTATAAAAAAATATGAATAGAAATAAGATAGCTTGAAAGGTAATGAAGTCAATAGACAAATTTAAACCATAATAATATAGGAAGCACCTCATATCTCCCATAGAATATCTAATCCAAGAAATTGTGAAATAATAGCTTAAATATTATAAAACATGGCTAATTACAATTTCTCCCCTCAAACTACCACCCGAATCTTAAATATCTCAATAAATTTTAACTCGTTACAACTCACCCCCATAAAATGTTACTTATCACTGCGATTTCACAACTTAACCAACTGAAGTTGTTGTATCGAACATTTTATATCCACGTGACATTCTCCATACGTGAAAAGACAATTTTACTCTCGTTTGAGTCCTCCTTAGTATTCTACAATTATTCTAGCAATTTGTAGAGTTAAAAAATAATATACAGTTAACTAATTTTTTTTATTAAAATATGACTCACTTAGAATCGAGCTGGTCAAATTTATCTTTTCAAATAAAGAGAATGTAACGTATCGTTTATATAGGACAAAAAGCGTTCGATATAACAACTTCAGTAGGTTTGGAGATGAAATCGCAATGAAAAGTATAATTTGTAGGGACAAGTTGCAACGAGTTAAAATTTGTGAGAGTATTTGAGAATTAAAGGATAATTTGAGGACAAAATTGTAATTAATCTTATAAAATAATATCACATGTATTGAAATTAGGCATGTTAGTAGTTCTAGTCTGTCGAGCAAACAACTTAAAAATTGTTTTTTTAAGCCCTTAAAATTGGACACGAATAGAATAGAAATGGAAAATGGAAAATGGAGCGATGATGACTAGAATACCCATTAAAAAGACAGATGGCAGTTAACGGATAAAAATAGACAAGACAACGTTTGCAATATATAGATAACTAGCAAGTAAAAGTTTTTCGCCCTCCGAGTCTAGAGAGAGAGGCTCTGCCCCCTGTCTAGACTTTTCCCCTCCCCCTCCGTCTGACCTATCTCCTTCTTCTCTGTGACCGACGGTGGGAGGAGCCCTCCTCCCACCGTCCCCCCTTCCTCTTTTCTTTCTCTTTTCTCTCCTTTGGCCTGTTACTCTCTACAACCCCCATTTTTGGTCTCCCTTGGCTTTTTTCTTCAACTCCAGATCCCGTCATTCATGGTGGACTTCGGTGGCCACGCTCCGCAGGGAAGGCATCAACAGCTTCGGGCTGTCATCTCAAGCGTTCTCCGGTTGCCGTTGGCCGACGCGTGTTCCCTCACGCGCGGGCGCGTGTCTCTCATGCGCTCACCCCCTTTTTGGATATGTTGCGGTGGTTCTTGGTGGTATATCGGGGCTTTGGTTTCTGACCGGATTTTGGCCGGCCAATGGCTTTTCTTTTGTCTGTGTTGTTGTGTTTTCCTTGTGTATTTGCTTTTCATTTCGTTGGGATTTTGTTGTGGACCTTGTTGTCCTTTGTTGCTAGTGTGGATGCTCTCTCGAGGAAGTGGGAGTGCGGTGCGTGACTACCCATTCCTTTGGCGACCACCACTTTCGGCGGAGTTTCTTTCGGGTCTTTGGACCCGCTTCAAATTCACGGTCCTTCGGATCCTTCATATTGAGACCTGTATGACCATTTGGAATCCAACCTTTATGGTCCCTCGATGTACAGCCCGTAGGGCTTTTTATGATGTTGTAATGGGCTTTATGCCCCGATTCTTTGTATCCAGCCTCGGAAGGTCATATGTATCGGTATCACGTTTGTATATTTTCCCGTTAAATGTATTTCACATTTGCTTAGGAAAAAAAAAAACTAGCAAGTACGAGCTTGCTTAGAAAAAAAAAAAAAAGTAGCGACCTTGCTAGAAAAAAAACAAGATTTGTCATAAAAAAATCTTCAGTTTAGCGGGCCGAGATTGTTGAGAGATCGTGATACGAGAAAAACAGAACAACAGAAAACGGAAAACAAAACGAAGCGCGCCCACGAAATTTGGCATCAAATTTTGAACCCCCGCTTCTTCACAGCGCGCCCTAAAATTCCCAATCTGTCTTTCATTTTGCCCCAAAGTTCCCGAATTTCAAAGTCAAACCCTCAGAACCAGTAGTGATTGTAGGGTTTCTTCCAAAACGACAAAACCCTCTTGGGTTTCAGCATTCTCTCTCTGATTTGTCTGTCTGGTATCTCTGTTCTTGTTGATTAGATCGTTCCCATGGCGTCCGAAACTCTAGAGGAGAGGAAGCCGGAGGACGAAGCTCCCGCAGAAGAAGTTAAAGAGGAGCTCAAGCCCGAAGTAGAAGAAGCTAAGGAAGACAACAAAGAAGAAGAAGGCGGGGAAGCGACTAAAGAGCAAGAAGATGCGGTAGTGGTAGAGACAGAGGTGAAAGATGAGGAATCCGAAGACAAAAATGTTGAAGCCGGAGGGGAAGAGAAGAAGAAAGTGGAGGAAGGCGAAGCGAGCAAGAAAGGAAAGAGAGGAGGTCGGAGGGGGAGCTCGAAGAAGGACCAGAGTGAGCCAAAGAACAAGACTAGCCAGGTGTCGACTGAGGAGGAGAACAAAGAGCCGGTTACCCCAGCGAGTGATAGACCGACCAGGGAGAGGAAAACGGTCGAAAGGTACTCGGTGCCCTCTCCCGGCAGGTCGGCCAAATCTTCAGCGAGCAAAGGGTTGTCGATTGAGAAGGCATGCACTAGGAAGTTGCTTTTTTATGTTCCATTTTTGTTGGGGTTTGATTAATCTGGGCTTGTGGGATTGCAGGGTCGCGGTACGCAGCTTAAGGATATTCCGAATGGTATGTTGTGGTTGCTTTCCTGGCTTATTGTAGGGATTGTATGGTACAGGAAATTAGCCAGTCGTTTAAGTGGTAACGAGGGAATTATATTTTTCTCTCCTTCCTTAAACCTAACTGACATATCTTATGCCTAATCTAATTTATGGCACTTCCTATCCTTAAATTGTGAGCACTCTGTTTGAATCGGGGCCATGTCATGGAAAGAAACACTAGGCTAGGAGGTTCACTACTAGTGAAAGGGTAATTGTTTACTTGTGCACGAGGTTCAGTCATCCAATACAACAAATAAAGAGTGTTTATTTTAGTTTACGATTGTACTTTATTGCATTGCAAGACATTATTTGTGAGAAACATTAAAAACAGTATTGATTCTTCGTTCCATCAGTGGGAGGATCTGTTTGATAATTAAAATTCAGTAGCCCAAATATGTGAGGGATCCTATTGTTTAAGTTGTAAATGCTATGCTTTTCGGGATTGGAGGATTTATGGTGAATAAACATGAAGAATGGATTAGAGGCCGGTGTTATCTTAATCTTTGTTTACTTTCATCTGATTCTTATTCAAAAAATTTGTAAGTTGGAGGATAAATTACACCGTTATTCCCAACATGTTACACCTAAACTATCTTTTGCCAATTGACTCTCTTAAGCTATCAATTTTTTGGCAATTTGCCTTCTAGGTGGAGATCTAAACATCAAAATTATGGCATGTTGGAAAAAAATAGTTTAAGGGACTGGTAGTCTTTTTGTGTGCAGAATGGTAGTTTAGGGACACATTGCAAATAAAGTGTAGTTTTCACTCAATTTGACACATCCTAGAATGTTCTGCATGTGTAGAGGGAGAAGTTCTCAGTTCTTGTTGTCCACAAATTACTATTTTTTAGAGCATGCTATTTACTTCTACTGGATTTTCTTGTTACAGCAGCCGGGCCTATTTTTTGTCTGACATTGTGAACTCTTTCAGTGGCTTTCAAGTTGTCAAAGAGAAAAACAGATGACAACCTGCAAGTACTTCATACGATTCTTTTTGGAAAGAAAGCCAAGGTGAACAACCAATATGGCTTCTTGGTTTAGTTGATTTGGTGTTACATCCATCAGACAATTGAGGCTGGTTTTTTATTTATTTATTTATAGAAATGTCAATTATTACATTTATGTCCAGGCACAAATTTTGAAGAGAAATATAAGTCAATTTTCAGGCTATGTGTGGGCTGAGAACGAGGTATTTGTTTTTCTATGCTGTCATCATACTCATTTCATCCTTGCTGATTTATGATTGTAATATGCTTTTCGCTTCCTTCCACATCTAATCTTTAATGTATATCTTTGTTTCTAGTATTCTGTTACTCTTAGAAACCATGCTTTTTATTTGTTATACCACAGCAAAAGCAGCGGGCAAAGTTAAAGGAGAAGCTTGACAAGTGTGTTAAGGAAAAATTGATGGATTTCTGTGATGTGCTTAATATTCCAATAAATAAGTCCGGTGTGAAGAAGGTAAGTTGTGACAGAGCGATTCTTGTTCCTCCACCTACAATAAATCTGTGGCCTAGCACTGTACTAGCTTCGCTGTGATTTCAGGAAGAACTCTCTGTAAAGTTACTAGAGTTTTTGGAATCCCCACATGTGACAACAGACACCTTGCTTGCTGATAAGGAACAGGTTTATTTTATGTCATCACTTCACATAGCCTAGAACTAGCGGATTTTAATAATTTAGTTGCTGAAGCTTCTTTCTTATATGAATTTCAGAAGGGTCAAAAGCGTAGAAGGAAGGTAACACCGAGCAACATTGCAAGCTCTGGAGAAGCACCTGTGGAACGACAACCCAAGGTTTGTATTCCTTTTGAGAATCCTACTTGAGACCTTTTTAGCTGCTTCATCTTGATGTTTGACCATCTTGTGGCAAATTTTTTCTTGAGTGTGCCGATGTCTTCATAGCTCTTTATTGCTATGGCAATCTGTATTAGTTATTTTTTATTTTATTGCTTGTGGATATATTGTTTTCAAATGGCAATATGTATATGGATACTAGGGTGTAATTTTGATTCAGAAACTTTTATGCAGTCACTACATCTATTTTAAAATCATCTGGCAGTTCTCACAATATTCTACTGTTGATACGTGTGAGCATTTGGTTCATCTGCAAAGACAAGGAATCTTTTATATGTAATGTTTTTGTGAGGGATTATTCCTTTGGAATGATGTGTGTCACTGAGTTTGGAACTTGAGAAGTTTGTGATGTTTATGCACCCCAAGTTTTGTTTTTGCTGTTAAGTACTTTTTACAGTTACCATTGGGTGCTTCTTTCAAGAATATTCAGAGTTGGGATGGAATCCTTTAGAGGATGGCGAAGAAGCTGGCCAGTTGGAAGCGTATGTATCTCTCTAAAGGTGGTCGATTAACTCATTAAATCTACGCTCTCATGCCTTCCGACATATTATCTTTCTTTGTTTCCTACACCGGTGGTGGCGGCGAATAGGTTGGAGAAACTCCAGAGAGATTTCCTGTGGGGTAGTGGTGGTGGTGATCGTAAATTTCACCTTGTGAAATGGGATAAGGTGTGTACCCCCTTTGCAATATGGAGGGTTGGGCATTTGGCATATCAAGGAGTTTAATATGGCTCTTTTGAGTAAGTGGTTATGGAGGTTTGCTAAGGAAGGTGATTACTGCAAAATATGGTTGTATGGCGGGTGATTGGACTACAATCTCTGTTCGTGGATCTTATGGTGTGAGTCTTTGGCTGTTTATTCGTAAAGGGTGGGACGTCTTTAGCAAACATGTCCACTTTCGGGTGGACAATGGCGATAGAGTGAGCTTCTGGCATGACAGTTGGTGTGGGGATAAGCCTTTGAGTCTCGCTTTCCCTATGATGTTTTCCTTGTCCCGAAATAAGGAGGCTATGGTGGCCGATTGTCTTGTGGCTGGAGGTGATCATGTAGTGTGGGATGCCCTGTTCTCTAGAGCTGCAAATGATTGGGAGCTGGAGGAATTCTCCTCCTTTTTGGTGTTGTTGTATGGGAAAGTCTTACGCAGAGGGGTGGCTGATGAGATGGATTGGTTGGGTGTGAAGGGAGGGGTGTTCTCCGTCAAGTCTATGTATGTGTCGCTTTCGGGTGGGGCCTCTGCGCCTTTCCCGTGGAGGGCATTTGGAGGTCTTGGTGTCCGTATTGAGTTTCTTTTTTTGAATGAGGCTTCACTTGGGAAGATTTTAACTACTGACAATCTTTGTCGAAGGGGCTTGTATGTTGCGGAATGATGCTTCTTTTGTAGATGTGATGAGGAGTCAGTTGACTATGTTTTGCTGAATTGCCCGTTAGCTCGCGGGATGTGGTCTCATGTGTTTTGTATTGTGAACTTTTATTGTGTCATGCCGGAGACAGTGGTAGGTATGTTGTGGTGTTGGAAGAGGAAGCTTTCCAATCCAATTGCGCAGGTTATTTGGCGATTGATACCGGCTTGTAGTTGGTGGTGTCTCTGGTGGGAGCGTAATAGTCGCTGTTTTGAAGATAGTTCTTTCTCTCTCGTTAGTTTGCAAGGTGTTTTGTTGTCTTCTCTTTTCTGTTTGGCTAGCTCTGTGCTTGCATGCCCTTTTGTGGACTTAGACGATTTTTTCAGTTTTCTTGCTTGTTTGGATTAGTGGTTGCGGTATAACCTTTGTACTGTTTCACTTATTCTAAGGAGATTGACTTATTTATTAAAAAAAAGTACTTTTTACAGTTTAAATTGCCTGCAGAATACATTATGTTGTAGGAGAAAATCAGTATGAATAGGATGTCTTTCACACTCTTAAATGGATTAGGGTGATCTGCACTGCTTGATGATGTACCTGTTCGCTCTATATCTTCTGCGCTGTTGAGCCTCTAGTCACTGATGTATTTGCAGTTAAATGGGGACTTGAATTTCTGCTTGAAAATTTCAAATTAGATGTAAAGTGGATATAAAATATGCAATGAGGTAGTTTGTGTGTATTTCGTTTGTCGTAGAAGGTGTTCATGTTGCTCTTGAAATATGCGAGGGGGAATACAAATGCATCTAAAGAAAGGAGATTTTGGATCTGTATGAAGGTTCATACCATAACATACTGATTTTGTGTGGTGAGGAATTGGGTGTGATGTGCCTTCGATATAGTTTTCTCTCCCTCTTGTGACCATGAGTACACACGACATATTATTAGCCTGATCCTTGACATATTGAATCTTCATGACTTAAATATGTATAATATCCTACTCCTTTCCCCCAAAAAGAGCTTCCAACCAAAAAAAGGGAAATGAGAAGTGGTTTCAATTCAGTTTATTCCACCTTGCTTGATGATTTGTTCTGCTTTAGAACTTTTTCAGATTCTCATTGATAAATGCTCGGCACTGAGAATATTCTGACCAGGCAATAGGTGTAATCGATGATTGATGTCGTTTGCTCTCTGTTTACCTTTGTTTTATCTAGGCAGTATGCATGCGTTTGTCCCTCAATCACATTGCATGTTTTTTGTGTTTTGATTTCCCCCCTTTTGTGCCTCTAGAAACAGAAACAAATGCCTCAAGTTTCAAAAAAGCTGAAGCAGTCATCCAAAGTTGAGGAAGATGATGAGGTTGATGATAAAGTTGAATATTCTGATGCAAAAGATGAAGCTCAGGATGATGATGATGATGATGACAGTGGTACAGTGCCAAATGAGGAAAGCGATCATGAAGAAACTAAATCTGAGGAAGAGCGTCATGAACAAAAGGAGATGTCAAAAAGCTCATCCAAAAAAGTTCGCAAGGATGATTCAGCCAAAAAAGTAACACCGAAACCCATCCCAGTGAAAAAGGCCACCCCTGCAAAAACTGTGAAAACTCCTGCGAAACCCGCAAAAAAATCTAGCTTAGTTTCAAAAAGAGGTACAAGTGATGCTGATGGAACTTCTGGCTCGCATTCTAAGTCAAAGGGCCCAACGTCAAAAAAACAGAAAGTTGAAAAGGAAAGCCAGGACTATGTTAAGGAGAAGGATACAAGCAAGAAACATCCGAGCAAATCCCAGACAAAGGTCTCAGCCAGGGATCAAGGTGTGATACCTAATTCCCAATATGTTTGTCTTTTTTTCCATTGACACTTATGATTCTTATGCTTCTATTGCTCAGTTAAAAAATCTTTTTTCCATTGAATTCTTGCTCTGGCTGGACTTTTTTGTTGTTGTATCTATCCCAATTTGAGATTATATCTGCATTGTATAGTTGTTTTACTTTCTTGTGGGATATGATTTTGGAGAAATTGTCTGGATTATAGAGATCTTAAGTGGTAAACCAAAAGGTAGTTATTGTCACTTCTGTTGTTTCCTCAATGCATTAAGATGCTTTAAATGATTGAAGATCTGTTAGCATTCTGTTTTGTTGCATTTTGATCTGGATGGCAATGGCAAAATTATAGGAAAAATTTCATCCTATTGTGTTCAAAAAGCTTCTGCAATTGATAAATCTCACTTTCTTTTTCTACTTTATCCTCAAACTAGGAAAAAGCAAAAGTAGTAAGAAGGCAAAGGCAGAACCCAGCAGAGAGGAGATGCATGCTGTAGTTGTGGACATCTTGAAGAACGTAGACTTCAATACTGTAAGTAGCACTGCGGTGCTGCATCTCATTGATTGATTTATTGAAGTTTCCACGCTTAAAATATTCTGTACTTTGATGCAGGCAACTTTATCTGATATTCTCAGGCAACTTGGTATGGGGGATCTCCTTTTTCTTTTGCCCTATCTGAACCATAAAAACAACAAGAATGATAATGCTAATTACAGTTTAAGTTTGCTGACTTGAAAAATGTAATTTTTAGGTACCCATTTTGGTGTTGATTTAATGCATAGAAAAGCAGAAGTGAAGGATATAATTACAGACGTTATAAATAACATGAGTGATGAGGAAGAAGATGGAGAGGAGGCTGAGGAGAATGCTGAGGCTGGTGACGATGCAGACAACGACGATGACGCTTAGTTCATTGGACTAGAGCAGAAAACTTTCAGTGGCCTTTGCAGATGATTTGAGCATGTTGTGCATTCTTCAGGTAGACCATCCCTCTATTGGGGATCCTTCAGCTTCTCTAATTAACTTACCTCAGTGGATATATGTCTAGATATTGTGACCTTTTCCATATACATGTACCCAACTGGGTTTGTTTTGTACCATATAAATTACTGACTTTTGTTGTGCTGATGATCTATCCGAACCTTAGTCTTAGTTTTTTTGTAGTTTATCCCCTTCCAGCAGTTGTGTTTGTGACTTTTGATCATCTCCTATGAAATGTTTAGTGAATGGCTTATCCTAATTATTTTTCCAATATTGTTTAATGTTCCTGCAACAAGGGCTTCCTCTAGAACTTGTATGTTGGCGTGATCCGTACTTTACCACCTGATCAGGTATGTCGACTGTACAAGAAATTACCATTACAGACCACCCAAGCTGGAGATGTCCTTTTGTGACCGATGCACGTCTCATTGGTGAAATGATTTGCTTTGCCGTTGTAAAAGTAATTCTTCATAGGCCTTTTTCTTCTGGAGGTTGTATTAATGCAGGCATGGGATGAAAGATGAAATATTTGATGTTAATGCAATCACAAAAGTCAACTAGGATACATTAATACAACTACAAATGCTAATGTTAGTCCCTTTCAATCAGAGTGCTTGAATCCAAATCAGACTGGAGTTTCTGTTGTTTTGTTTCATTTTAATACGTATCCATTAATCCCTTTGTCCACTGGCTTTTTGAAGGCCATGTTTGCTTTACCAAATCAGACTGTACAAAGCCCTTCGAGTACTTTTGTTTAATTTTTGTCAAGCCGTCAATTAAGGTGAATTTTCTGCGAAAATAAGTTTGAGTCCAATAATCAATTAGCCCTCATGCCACTAAAAGTTGATTGAAATGTTTCAGCAAACTGGGTGTCATCGGCTCCTGCTATCACGTTAATGCAGGATCAGTGCCACCCACCGTGTGTTTTTTCCTCATAAAAAATTACCCCTGCCCAGTATGTTTAAAATGGTGTGAAGAAGGTTTGATTAATACTTGTTGAATCTTCTACGCAAGCCTTTATTCACTTGCTGATCCAAAGATTATCTTTTGTCACTTCAAGGGCCAGGACTCGTACTGGGATTTCTTAAAATAGTCATAGGCTCGCTCGTCCGGCTAATTTGTTCTCGGTCAAACAAAAGATTAATTAGAAGAAAGTTGGCCAAGTAACCAAGTTTTGGACGCCAACTCCAAGTCTCCACCAACCAGCTCCGCGGTCCCTTCTCTCACGCTATACTCCCTGGCTGGTAATGTTTTGGTTCACTGGCAAGTAGCCTACCACAATGCATATGACCTTAACTCAATCTGCAGACACACTAAAATGTCCAAAATAAGCTTCAAAGAAGGTAGCCTGTCATCGCTCTCTCTCTCTCTCGACAAGGTTTCTCCATTAAAACATCCTTGCGTATGAACTCTTTCCAATTAGTCATTGGCACCTGTCTTTCCATGTTGTAACAGAAACCCTTCTTTTGTCAATCTTTTGGCCCACCTCTTTCTATATAACTCCTCTAACCACACCCCAAAAAGGAACAGATAATCTCACGCTCATTCCAGACCCATTCCTACTATCACAATTCCTGCATTGGAAGGTACATAACAAGTACATTTCTGCAAATTCTTTAGTTTTTTTTTCCATTAGCTTTGGCATTCTGTATTACTAAAACTAATTATTTTTCATGTTACATTGTGGTGAAACATTGCATAACGCATTAGAGTTTCATTTCGAGTATATTTCTGCGATTCCACCCTGTTTTTTCGTAGAAGTTTGGCCTTCTGTATTGGCTATAATCATGTTTTTCATGTTACGGGATCATGATACATTGCAAAACGTAATTCCATTTTTTTTTTGGGAAATGGTGTTGGTCAGGTTAGGATCTAGAAGGCTGTGTTGAGATGGAGAAGGATACAATTACCTCCTCCCAACTTATTGTAAAGCAAGAAGGACCAACTCTGGTTCGTCCTGCTGAAGAAACAGAGAAGGGTCTGTACTTTCTCTCGAACCTTGACCAGAACATTGCAGTTGCAGTTCGTACTGTTTACTGCTTTAAATCGGATTCCAAAGGCAACGAGGACGCCGTGGAAGTCATCAAGGATGCTTTGTCAAAAGTTCTTGTCCACTACTACCCACTTGCAGGGCGTTTAACAATCAGCTCAGAAGGAAAGCTGATAGTGAATTGCACAGGGGAGGGTGCTGTTTTTGTTGAGGCCAAAGCAGACTCTACAATAAAGGAGATACCAGACATAACAAAGCCTGATCCGATCACCCTTGGAAAGCTGGTTTATGACATTCCTGGCGCAAAGAACATACTTGAGATACCTCCTCTCGTGGCTCAGGTTTGAGGATTATTTTCAATTCTCTACAGTCTAGTGTACTTCTCAGGAGGTGCTTCTGTATAGAAAAAAAATAATAATTAAGATCCTATTAACTTAACTGATATCTCTGCTTTTTTTTTGGGGGGGGGGGCAATAATATCTCTGCTGCTTCAATTGTATAACTTTCCTAACTATTTACGCAGAAGAGGGAGCTTAGGAATCCTCTATAAAAAGGTTTTAGAAGCTTAGGCTAGTTGGGGAAAAGAGGCTTGAATTATATAGAATCGGTTTACATTTTTTATATCGTTCTTTGACAATTTTGAAGGAAAGATGGATCATAATGATGAATTGATCTTTGCATCAATCTAAATTCTTAGTACCACACTTCGTCAGTTTAATAGGCTATCCATATTTACCGACAGCCTTGCTTGAGTTGTCGCAACCTAAAATGAACACATACTAGAATAGCATCTTCTTTTCCCCTTTAATATTCATCTAATTTACTACTCCAAGTGCAGAGCATTTTCCTTTATGCAATAGAGAAACCTATTCAATAAGAAGACAATAGAAACCTAACAGAACTGTTGACCTTGTTTCCTTCTTCTTTTCCTTTTTGTGTTTCCTTTCTTTCTCTTTTCCTCTGTGTAAATTCCTAAAATCAAACCCTTTGTAAGAGTAGTTTTGTTAATTCAATCTTTCAGGTGACTAGGTTCAAATGTGGAGGTTTTGTTCTTGGGCTATGCATGAACCATTGTATGTGTGATGGGATTGCTGCCATGGATTTTGTGAACTCATGGGGTGAAACTGCAAGAGGCTTGTCCCTAAAAGTCCCACCAGTTCTTGATAGAAGCATTCTCAAAGCCCGAAACCCACCTAAGATAGAGTTTGAGCACTTTGAATTTGCTGAGGTTGAAGATATATCGGAGACTAGCAAAGTTTATGAAGAAGAAATGCTTTATAGTTCATTCTGTTTTGACTCTCAGCAGCTTGAACAGCTCAAGAAAAATGCCATGGAAGATGGGGTTCTAGACAAGTGCACAACATTTGAAGCTCTCTCAGCTTTTGTCTGGAGGGCTCGGACTCAGGCACTAAGGATGCAGCCCGATCAACAGACAAAGCTTCTCTTTGCTGTTGATGCGCGGCCTAGATTCGAGCCACCAATACAAAAGGGATACTCTGGCAATGCGATTGTGTTAACAAATTCAAAATGTTGTGCATCTGAACTACTGGATAACCCATTGTCATTTGCAGTTGGGCTAGTTCAGAAGGCAGTTAACATAATTACGGACAATTATATGAGATCCGCCATTGACTATTTCGAAATAACCAGAGCCAGGCCTTCTCTTGCAGCAACCCTACTGATCACTACTTGGTCTAGGTTATCGTTCCACACGATAGACTTCGGATGGGGAAAGCCTGTTTTTTCTGGGCCGGTGGCTTTGCCGGAGAAGGAAGTAATTCTGTTCCTATCTCATGGAAATGAGAGAAAAAGCATTAATGTTCTCCTGGGTTTACCAGCTTCTGCCATGGCAATCTTTGAAAAGCTCATGCAGATTTGAAGAGCTCATGAAAATCCTGGATTTTCTTTCACTGAAGCATTTGTTTTAGCTTGTGTTATTCGTTTCAAGAAGGTGGGGGTTAAATTCATAGGCCTAATCGAGTTTCAAGCCACTGCTGATCCCGAAGAGAACCATATAGTCCAGCGTAATCCAGATAGTGACAGTACTGGGTCATTCTATTTGAGACAAAAAGGCTCTAGAATGGAGGTTCTTTATGTATGGACTCTAATTAAGTTGGAGTTCAATATATAATATTTCCATTAGAAAGGGATCTGTGAACTTATGCATCCGATTTTCTTCTGTAGTTTGTCAATGACTTGAATAAGAAGTTTTTCCATTCTCTTTCAAAAGTATTGATCTATCTAGAATAGAATTTTACACGATTGTTTGGATTGCTAGAATTAAAGCCTTAAAGCTCCAGAACCCAACCCTCGCAGTAAAAACCAATAGCTCGGCTGCTGGTTATCAGAAATGATCAAGAATCATGCAGACACTAATTATATTCACCGCAAATATACAAATAATTTATAACATTTTTACTCCACAGGTTGGATAAGAGTGTTGGTAAAGGTTTCTTGTGCGTAATTTGTTTCTGTTTTATAGAAGGTCTGAAAGTTGAACTTGAACCCGAAACGTCAAGATCACTTGTCTTCCTGCTTCTTTTAAAGTTTTCTACACGTATAATTTGGTTTATTCCAGTTGAAATTCAAGCAAGAAACTCGTTTTTTTTTTTGTTTCCTGAAGTCAACTGGAGCCGATGAAAAAGATTAATTGATAAAACTGATGATATATATATATATATATATATATATATATATGGGATTGGTTTACTAAGTAGCTATTTGCTACCATAGTCATATGCTGGAGTTTATTAAGGATTTCTTGTTCAGAGAAACCATCAATATTCCATTCATATAACTTGTCAGAGGAAACAGAGAATTGACTTTGAAAATTCCTTTCTTCGAATTGAAGATCAGGAGGAGTGGGTTTACTATACCAATTCTTGGTCAAGGTCATTGGATTAGGACGATAATTCTTAATCCTATGAACATTTAACTGATTAAATTGTTCTTGAATTTCACTAATTTGGTGATCGGAATCTGAAGCTGATTCAGATTCAACTTGGTTGAGAGCACCTATCTGAAGAGAGGAAGAAGACTTAGTAAACCAATCCCTTAGTCATTCCGATATTGTTGACTTGATTGTTTCAGGTTTCACTGGCTCTTTACGCCAATGGTGGGAAAACTATCTCACCGAAGAAGATCGTGATCTTATTCGTTATGCTGTACAGCATGATGAAGCAGGTTTCCCAATCTTCGATGAAGCCTTAGGTAAAGGTGTTAGTGATGGTATTAATACTCTTATTTATACCATTATTATATATATATATATATATATATGTGGTCCTGTTAAAATAGGTATACCAGACCCCGGCCATTAACTGTACGGTTGGAAACGCAAATTAAGTAGCTCCTTCACCAGTTGTAGCAATTCATCCCGTAGACAATTTGACTTTGTTGCAATTTCTTTTGTCAAAAACCATCCTGTCCAATAATATCATCCGTTATTGGTTGCCTAACTGCACTAAGAAACCTTAAAAAAAAACTTGAACGAGTTACGTTACTTAACAATCCGATTACTTATTAATTTCCAATTAATTACATCAGTTGACAGTTGCACCGAATCGGCCTTTTTTTGGTCCGATATTGCAGGCGCTCTAGTTTCTGCTTTACAGAGAAAACTTTGAGGGTATAGTTAAAAGTACGCAATTTAGTTCAGACGGAAGGGTTTTCATGACGCTAATGCTAATTGATATCAATGTTAAGTGTGCTAAATTCTATAAACACTTGTTATGTTTCAGATCAGAAAAGCTAGGCAGCTATCTATACTTTTGGTCTTTTGCTTTATAGACCTTAGTTCTACGTACAATATGTGCTAAAATATGTCTATACAAATACACAATTAATATTGTCTTCATAATCTATCCAAGAGTACATTAATTAACATATATATGTTATCATTCATTAATTAATACCTCAAAGAAATACAACAAACAATTAAGACTGATCTATAGCGATTTCAGTTGCTGCAACGTAACACGAAAAACTAGTACTTGTGCTTACCCAAGCAAATACAGAAAAGAAAATTACAATTGTGACAAGAAATGCACGCCATCTCTGATTGATATCTCGTTGAAATAAACGGGTTTGATAAAGTAATAAATATCTAGAAAGTATAGTCGATCAGTGAGCTACTTGCTGGTTATACCTTCCCCACAATATGTATATAGTCTTCTTTGGGAAGAGCACACGGACCCGACCCCACATATCAGTAAATTGGAACTGGCTTGGTGTCGAAGTGACTCGAACCCACACCCAAGTGCTCGATACAGTTCGACAAGCACTTGGATCGGTTCTGCCCGCAAACCACTGAGTCTGAGCTAGTGCCTCAAGGGACAAAATAAAGATATTAAGCGATCTTATTTCGTGAAAATGATAATCATGTTACTACCAGCTTGTTGCTGCAATCGATAGCTATTAATTTGGTTAATCATTATTACCTCAATACCACTGTTTTGTGAGTACATGCACGTTGTTGCGTAGCAATCTATATATGTTCACTTTGATCATCAGGAATACGCATTAGTTAGCTAGAGGTGGTATTGTATTACTGTAAACCTTAACCACCAATATTTTCACTCAATATTGACGAGTAGTTCTGTAAAAATAGATACATTGCCACGTTAGTTTGTGTAAATTTTATTCTTTTTCAGTTCGTATAACATTGCAGTACGCAGTAGTACACAGACGAAAGCCAGATGGAAAGCTATGGGGAAATAGAGAGTTGGATTGCAGACTGCATGCGCACAAAGCCACACCTATTACACGCTCTCAAAATTCATTCATCTTAAGCATGTGCGCGCAGGACTTCGAACCCTATATGCACCCTAAATCTTGTTATCACCAGACATCGAACGCGGAGCTGGACTGCCAAGTACGAGTTCGAGTGGACCAGAAACCTTGGGAAACTTGCGACCAGGAGTCATATTCTTACCGCCGCTGGTACTCATCTCTGCCAACGTTTTATAGAATAAATCGACGTCGCAAGGAAGCAAAATAGGGCCTGCACTGTTATACCCATATTCCAATTCAGCATCCTCTAGCAGCATCTTGAACAACGGATGGTTAGCAAGTTCGATCTTGACCACAAATCGTTGCTTTTGGGGTCCAACGTAGACTGAGAAGCAACCTTGCGGAGCCACTTTGCACTTTTTCTTTTGCGCTTCGTCCACATATGGCTTGATGGTGCTGTCCCATGATTTGGTTTTTCTCAGAGACTTTCTAGGGCTCGGCGAAGACAGCATCTTGTTGAGAGCTCCAAATGACTGGCAGCGCTCCCATGTCTTAACAATCATATTTTTCTTCCCCTTCTCCTTCTCAGCATCCATGCCGCTAGCTGCTGTGAAAACTTACAAGAGATTTTTATGTTAAAAGGGCAAGACATATTACAAAAGGCCTAAGCGCCATAGTGAACGTGGCTCTCATTCTTGGCCGCTGTAACTGAAACCTGAGAAGCAAGAGGGTAGATAAAGAGCTAAGCATACGGCCTTTTGTCCCTAGGAACGTACTTCCATCTTAGAAAGAAACTATCTCAAAGAAGAAACTGGAAGATATATAAAATAGAGAAAGAGAAGACAAATTCGCGACCGGCGAGGTACATGGGTGTTTGCGAGAGAAACGGAGTCGGAGAGTAATTATTTCCCCAGCGGTGTAGAAATTAAATACTTCTACTAAAGGATAGTGTGGAAAGCGATACAGAGGAAAACGGCACGAGGTCTAGATCAGAAGGGGTTTGCGTTCACAACTGGGCAATCTCGGCATAGGAGAGGCAGGAACTGGCACATGAACCCACACCCGTATACATACGTCTAATAATGCGGCATTTGTCAACGCAGTGTCGCTGGTAGATTTGAATATTTGTTGCCTAGAGAAGTCATATTTGTCACCATATATGGAGGGCCACATCTTTGCGTCTTCAAGGCCTAAATAGCGGACACAAAGACAACATATATATTATTAGTAATTCAATACCATCAACAAATGTGATATTCCCAATTCGTACCTGAAAGGTAATTAAGCTATAGCTAGAAAGACAACAAGGGAACATTTTGCAGCCATGCTAAGCTATAACACTACAATTAATTTACTCTCCATAATCATAAATGCCTGCGCGCGGCAGTACTCTTTTATGCGATTAAATGGAGAACACGAATCTTCTATCCCGTTCTCCTCACTGGCTAGGTAGCCTTCAATAGGGCAGTCTTGAACTTTTTCTCTAGGAGAATAGAAATTTAATTCCCCTTCGATCTATAGAAAGAAATGGGACTTAGCTTTTTAAATATATATATATATGGGGAAAATATAATATTTTAGGTTTTATGCAAATTAATTAGCTCTCATTTATATGGATTTAATCCTGGAAGTGGGGTTTTCTCAAAACTTCCTAGTCCATGCAAAAGATTTTCCAACCTAAGTGCAATGATTTCCTGCATAATCGTAATTTTATGCAGCTAAGGTGTAAAAACGCAATATTGGATTTACTGCATAATCATAATGATCTTATGCATCAGTCCATTGCATTCACTTTGAAATGGGGTATTATTAGAATATCCTTTTAGGACACAAACCGAAACAGTTTTAGACAACCAAATAAAACCCATAATCAATAGAGGGACGTTTACGAAAGATGGTCAAGTACTAGACAATAATCGATCGAGTGAACTCGCTGCTAGAAAAAAAAAATAGAGAGAAGCTTAAAAACAGTGGGTCCTGCATGCACGACGAAGGAAAGCCTATACAGCTAGCTGGTATCAGCATGGAGACAACCATATTGCGAGTGGGAGTAGGTGTATATTCATGAACTTCTCTACTCAATTTCTTTCTTTCCCACTTCTTGATTCCTCCCCTTTTAGTTTTATTTTTTTCCTTGGATTCTTCGGGATCAACCAGCTTCTTTTTAACTAATTACGAAATATACCATTATACCCCAAACCCCAGAGCCACCCTTGACAAAAAAAAAAATGGAGATCACCCGAAAATGTCCACCACATAAGGCTGTTTTCAATCAAGACAGTACTTCATGCTTCTAGCCTATAAACTCTGTGATCAGTTGTGTTATTCTAAACTATATGTTGTGCGATAAATAGACATTATGATGTCTTAATCATGATCTCAGATGACATCAAGCATGAGGTAACGGACATTTTAAGGGTATTTTTCTTTCCTAATTCCTTCCTTTTGTTTAATTATCCTGCTGTTGCTGTTGCTGTTTTGTTGTTTTCCTTTGTGCAAGATGAGTCTTGCCTATGTCACACGTGGGCGTATCGGATCATTTTCAATTTTGGAACTAATTAAGCTCTTGATGGAATTTCTAGGCGGAGTTTTTCGATGGTTAGAAGATAGATATATGGAAATCCCAGCTTTCATCTTTCCTTCTAAATACAATTGTGGAACTAGAGTCAACGTACATGGTTTAAAGGAGGCCCCACCTTTTCGAATCTTATATAATAGAATATGACTTTCACCTTGCAAATTTCTCAAATGGAAAGAGATATATAGCTACAACGCTTCACGCATTCAGCACAAGATTTTCTCATCAATATTTTAATTATTTGGAAATTTTCTGATGATCGATGACTAGAAATTCCAAATGAATTATATATATAGCGGTTCTTCACGCAACATTTAGTTTGGCCTTATACATACGCCATTGACCGGCCGGCCCGAGAAATACAAAATGTTTTTCACATGATGTTACGTTCTATATCTACAAATTTGAACTAAATTATTACCAAAAAATTGCTTCACCACTTGCAACCTTTACAAGAAAAATAGAGCAAAAGTACAAAATGGTTTGTACATATATATGACGACATGACGTACGTAATTATGAGCTACTCGAGTTCAATCAAGCCAAATTACCAAAAAAATGCTTCACCACCTTTAGAGTTTAGAAAACGAGAGCAAATGTGCAAATGTTTTGTACATGTGACGTACGTATTACATCTACTTGAGATGTTCCAAGTCGAACAAAATTACCAAAAAAGAGCTTAACCACTTTGAACCAGGTGAGAAGTCTAGAGCCGAACGACAAATATGTTTGTCGCGCATATTGCAGGCCTCTTCCACGATGTACGTACAGTTTGAAGTAGCTAGCCACTAACAATGTTAGCTAGTAACGCGTGCACAACAGGCATGCTGCGCCACCTTTTTGTTCAACACGACAAGTACTGACGACGAGTACTAAGGCTGAATTTAAGCAAAATTACCCGTTAACTTATTGATTGATTATGTTATTAATTTTGGCTTCGCTCGGCGTCATGCAAGTTCTATGCTATAGACCTTGAGCACGACGGTGCAAATTCTCGATGGTCCACTAGGCTCTAGCTAGTCGATTATAAATTAAAGAGGATATGTTAGGCAGCAAGATGTTCAGGTTCGCTGAAGGGAGAGAAATGGGAGGGGTGGAAGAAGTGGCCGATCGAGAAATCAAGAATGAATAACAGAGAGAAAACGTAGGATGAAAAACAGAGGAATGAAGAAATGCTTCTGTATATTTCAATCTACTTACATTTCTATTACAACATGTACATATATATAGAATTTACATTGCTCGACTGAGTTAACAACTATGACTAACAAACTGATCTAACAAATTAACTGTCTAACTAACTGAATTCCAGCGTAGCCACTCTATTATAACAGAGAAGTTAATCCAACTCAGCAACCAGCTCATTGACCAGCTCAGCAACCAGCTTAACAATTATAGCTTCTGTAATACTCCCCCTCAAGATGAATGATAAATGTTAAGAACATTCATCTTGGATAACAAAGAGTGAAACAAATCAGAAGCTAAAGCTTTGGTAAATAGATCAGCAAGCTGATGGTTGGATCTAACATGTAGAGTACGCAACAAACCATTTTGGATCTTCTCACGAACAATATGACAATCCAATTCAATGTGTTTAGTACGCTCATGGAAAACAGGGTTGGCAGCAATATGAAGAGCAGCCAAGTTATCACAAAACAAAAGAGCAGGTTGAGGATGTGAAATGTGTAAATCAGCCAAGAGATATTTGAGCCAAGTAAGCTCACAACATGTAGAGGCCATGGCCCGATACTCAGCCTCTGCAGAAGATCGAGATACAGTGGTTTGCTTCTTGGATTTCCAAGAGATCAAAGCATCTCCTAAGAAAACACAAAAGCCTGTTACTGATTTGCGTGTATCCACACAGCCAGCCCAATCGGAATCAGTGAAGGCTTTAAGATGCAAAGAACTATGAGCAGGAAAGAATAACCCTTGACCAGGAGAGCCCTTAATGTATCTGAGAACACGATGAGCTGTAGCCAAGTGAGAATCTCGAGGCTGATCCATATACTGAGAAAGCAACTGTAAAGCATATGAGATATCTGGCCGAGTGATAGTTAAGTAGAGAAGCCTGCCAACCAACCTACGATATTCAGCAGGGTCTGAGAGTAGATCACCCGAATCTTTGGCTAATTTGAGATTTTGTTCAACTGGAGTCAAGACAGGTTTAGCACCAAGAAAACCAGAATCTGTGAGTATATCAAGGGCAAATTTTCTCTGACATAGAGAAATTCCAGTCGAGGAATGTGCTACCTCTAATCCGAGAAAGTATTTGAGCTTACCAAGGTCCTTGATCTTGAACTTGTTATCAATGATAAGTTTAAAAGCATTGATGGAATCAATATCATTACCAGTAAGAATGATATCATCTACATACACAAGTAAGGCAAGAAAAGAGCCTGCAGAAACCTTGGTAAAGAGAGTATAATCGGATTTAGATTGAACAAAGCCATTAGCTAGTAAAAAATCAGAGAATTTGAGAAACCATTGCCTTGAGGCTTGCTTCAAGCCGTATAAGGATTTATTTAACTTGCAAACTTTGGACTCCCCCTGTGGAGAAAAACCAGGAGGCAATCGCATATAAATCTCTTCATGAAGATCCCCATGTAAGAAGGCATTGTTGACATCCATTTGTTGAATGTGCCAACACTTAGATGCAGCAACTGCTAAGAGGACTCTCACTGTTGTCAACTTAGCCACAGGTGAAAAAGTCTCAAAATAATCGAACCCCACCTTCTGAGTGAAGCCTTTGGCAACTAACCGTGCCTTATGCCTTTCTATGGACTCATCTGCTCGAAATTTCAGCTTGTACACCCATTTACAATCAATTGGAATATGACCAGGAGGTAGATCACATATTGTCCAGGTGTTATTCAATTCTAAAGCTTCAATTTCTTTTGCCATGGCTGCTCTCCAATCAGCCGAAACAACAGCAGACTTAAAAGTGGAAGGTTCAGTAAGAGAACTTACAGAGACAGCAAAGGTTTTGTGAGAGGTAGAAAGCTTATCATAATCAAGGTAAGCATGAATTGAATAGGGTAATCCAGATGAAGAAGAACCAGGCACATTGGACAGCTTTGATGAAACCAAAGAGTTAACAGCTAATTGACAATGATAATCATCCAAGTATTTAGGTTTTACTGAAATTCGAGAAGATTTTCGAATAGGATTAGGAGAAACAGAAGGAAGAGATGCAGAATTATCATCAAAAGGAACTGATATGAGAGGAGGAATAGACTGTGAATCATTGGAGTCTAAAGTAGATGACTCAAGTGAAGTTTTGGGAGATGAGATAGAAACTGAAATGTCAGATGAAGAAGATGAAGACTGGGAAACATTAGCAGGAAGCATAATGTCAGTGAGATCATGAGGATCAGGAATAACATTTGGTAAAACACTGATATCAGTATGAAGAGAAATGTGTTTAAAAGGAAAATAATTCTCATGAAAAACAACATTTCGAGAGATAGAAATTTTATGAGTTTGAAGGTTATAGACTTTATAACCCTTAGTACCAAGTGGATAGCCAATGAAGACACAAGAATCAGCTCTAGAATCAAATTTATGACGCTGCCTAGTCAAAGTAGAAACATAACACAGACAGCCAAAGACACGCAAATGTGTATAGTCAGGAACATAGTTATAGAGCATTTCAAAAGGAGTTTTGTTGTGAAGTAATGAAGATGGTAAACGATTGATCAAGTGAACAGCAGAGAGAATACAATCAGACCAGAAAATGAGAGGTAAATTTGACTGAAAACGAAGGGCACGAGCAACATTAAGCAAATGTTGGTGCTTCCTTTCAACATGACCATTCTGTTGTGGGGTTTCCACACAAGACCTTTGATGAATTATGCCTTGTGATGCTAATAGATCAGAAAGATGAAATTCAGATCCAAAATCAGTACGAATGTCTGAACTTTAAGATTGAATTGAGTATTAACAAAGGCAAAGAAAGATTTAAGATAACTTGAAGTTTGAGACTTGGTTTGAAGCAAATGCACCCAAGTACACCGTGTATAGTCATCTACAATGGTAAGAAAAAACCTAATACCATTGTGATCAGGGATTGCAAATGGTCCCCACAAATCACAATGAATTAGTTCAAAAGGAAGTTTGGTTCGAGTAGTAGATATAGGAAAAAATAACCTGCGTTGTTTAGCCATAGGACAGACATTACAGTGATGTAAAGAAGAGTTTATTACATCAATAATTGAATGACTCAACAAAGACATTCGAGCATTTGAAGGATGCCCTAACTCTTGAGATTTGGTAAACATACTCACTGATCTGGTTGGTAAGTGTTCTTTGTGATATTCTGATTTCAGGTTTAAGTATTCAATTGATTGTGTTTCATTTGTCTGGAGTTAATCTGAAAAATCTTGTTTCAATCAAGTGCAGTTTCTTTGGAGTCGCTTGAAGGTTCTTCAGCTTCCCCTGTTTTTCATATTTGAGTTTTATTGTTTATATGTCATATATTCATATCTGATTGGTAATTAGGTATTTGAATATTGTTAATATTGTGTTTGAGTGCATATAATTGAAAATAAGTTGTGTGTATTAAAAAAGAATTATTTGATAATTTTTAATATACCTATTTACCCCCCCTCTAGGTATTTTCCGCATAATTGGGTCTAAATCGGTTTGTTCAAGTATTCCCTTTTTTTATGTTATTTCTTTGCAGGTGTCGAGCTATGATGAGGAACAATCACAATGTGGACAGTTTAGGAGCCTCGAAGACTTCTAAATTATCCCGCTGAGGTAGAATATTATATTTGAAAAGTTTGATTTGGCGGTTTTTCGACATGGTGATCATATTCTGTTAACTGAGTCTTTTATGTTTTTCTTGACAGTAGTGATGTCATAAACCATGTTTGTTGATTGCCTTAGTCGGGATACCATGGCGCGTCAGGATCTCCATGTTTGCTAAAAGGTTTCTAACGTTAGAAAGGGGCTAATGTGTTAGCTCATAATGTTTTATTCATTTTGCTGTTTTAAACGCTGATAGCAGGGTGTTGTATTATATCTGCTCTTTGGTCGAATGATAGTTTGCTTAGAAAAAATCCGAATTCTTTGGTGACGTGTGAATAGATGTTCAAGACTCTGTAAAGTGGAACTCTTGCATGTAAAGTGAAAGAGATTTTGCGTTTTGATTGTTTTCCACGGCTGGCCCTGCACTGGAAATGCCTTGGAAATGCCAATACATATGCTTTCCACTTCAAAAACAGCTTACTTACTGTGTCCATTGTAGTCATTTCTTGCACCTCAGAGACATTCATTTTAGTCGAAGACCTGGAAATTCAAGGCCTTAGGCGCATCTGGAAAATGCTTTAGTCAAGACTTTCAAACAATTTCCAGATCTGGCCACGTATGGTAAATGCTTTGTTGGGATTTCCAGACCAATACTTAGCTTGGATTTCCAGACTAAAACTCAAATCTTTGCCACATATTCACCAAAATGCACTACTCAAATGTCCAATAATTACAGTCTACTTGCAGTACATATAAATAACATGTCCAAAACAGCCTAGCCTAGGTACATATTCATTCCAAAATGCACATCTTTATGTTGGTCTGCATTCCTTCAATCTTGAGCCTGCAACCATATATATACAGAATATATATCAATGAATATGTCAGTAGTAGATGGAAAAATCTCATGTAACTAACTTCAAAACTAAATGAACTATGGTGGAAAAATATATCAATGATCACTTACGGGTACGGGGTTGGAAATATTTGTCAAAACTGTCTTGCAACTTATTAATGCTGTCTTGCAACTCCTTAGTGTTTTCGAGAATCTGCCCCTGGCCAAATTCTAAAGATTCAATGCGACTCTATAGAATCTTGCCAAGCCGTGTTGGATGAAGAAGAGTGATCATGAGTAGTCGAGGAATGATGAGGAACTTCTGCACCATCTTCACCGTCACCGTCACCCTCATGGCCATCAGCCTCGTCACCATGATTATCCTCGCCACTATCAGCTTTAAGAATCCACTCTCCCCTCGAGTTTTTCTTATAACCAATCTTCGTCAGTGTTTGGAAGTTAAAGGCATCAGATTGAGGCGGTGCGTCAACCTCTCTTATATCCATAAGAATTTCATGGTGGTTAAAAATTTTGGTAAAAATCAATCCATAGGGGAGGACTTTGTTATACTCACGAGCAAACACAATATGCTCCAACATGATAAAAGGTAGATTTATGGGCCTATGGTTTACAAGATGCTCAAGCATATAAACGTCCATAAACGTAATCACTCTTCTATGACCACCTCTAGGTAGAAAGTTATAAGTTGAAATGAGATGGAGAAGCCTAAGAGACAACTTAAGGTCTTTGGCCTGAAAATGTGTAGGGACATCCTCTTGATCATCCAAATCCAAAATAAACCTAACAACATCCCAATAGTCCCAATTATTTTCCTGAAGCCCAACTTTTTGCTCATATACATGCTCCCCATGACAAGGGATTCCCATAATCTCACTTAACTTCTCAACAGTGAGCTCAATGAGCTTCCTACCTTCTAAATTTCTAATTGTAAGATCATCTACGTCCCTGGTCCACGTCATGTTTGCACAAAACTGTCTAACATACTTTGGGTACACATATCTACCCATTTCACACAAATTTTCCCACCCTTGAAATTGGAAATGGCCATGGAGATCTAACTCACCTATCAGATCGAGTTCAATATTCCTTCCTCGAATCACCGTCCTTTTGGCAAAATCCGTATAAAATGATGTAGCACAATCATCATTTCGAAAATCAGCTTGGTTTGCACTTTCCGGCACCTCTCTCCTCGGCCACGAAGATGATGTCGGGTTCACAAGAAATTTTTGAACATGTATCAGTTTTCAAATGTTCTACAAGCAGTCAAAAAGACAAATAAATCATATACAAATCAGTGCTGCACTCTACATTGGAGAATCCTCATCTCGTGACAAGAAAACAATTCTTGCAAGCAGTCATATAAAAAACTACCATTGGAATTTGGAATGAAAACTGAAAAAAATAAACAAAGGACATGCATATGCTTAGGAAAAAAATAAACAAAGGACATGCATATGCTTAGGAAAAAAATAAACAAAGGACATGCATATGCTTAGGAAAAAAACAAACAAAGGGCATGCATTTGCTTAGGACCAAACAAAGAAAGGGCATGCATATACACGGCACGGGCACATTCATTCCAAAAGGCACAAGTGCTACGATTTATGTGCATACTGCTATCTTTAAGTTTTGTTATCTAGGAGATAGTTCTAGGAAGCTCTCACAATTGAAACTGGTCAATGGTTTATAACCTATCTTAGTTTATCATTCTAAAATAGAATAAAAATAGAGTCCTACACCGTCTGCAAACACCATTAAAAAAGGTTAACTTCTTCTTTTGCTCCAAATACATAAGCGTTACGATGTGTTTTGCCTTCCGTGTTAAAAATGGAAGCCAAAAAAATATTTTGCTTTTGTCAAATTAAATTTTGCTTTCCTAATTTTCTCCACATCTGGCATGCTATAGAGAAGTGCTGATGTTTTGTTTGTTAACATAGATGAACCTAAATCATATTTGGGGTGCAGTTAGTAAGACTGTAGAATCAGAATTTGCTCATGAAGCTAAAAATAGCTACCAGCAAGAGAAAGAGGCACCCTGGAATTTGCCCAGACCCAGGGTGCCCAGCGACCCAGGCCCAGGCACGCCCAACCAGACATTAATTCCCGGTTCTCCCTGGCGTAATTCCCGGCTCCCCGACCCCGCGGGCTCCCCTTTCAATTTGTTCTCGTCTTCTCTGCTCACTGCTCAGTGCTCCCCCTTTCAATTTTTGCCCTCTCTCACGCTGCTCAGTGCTCCCCCTCCCGACGCAAACCTACGCTGCTACACAATTCATTCTGCCTCTAGCCTCTACGCAAGCCATTCTACTACTCAGTGCTCCTCATTCTGCCTCTATCCCTCTCTCACTTAGTCACTTTGCCTCTCCAGGCTTTCTCCCTCCGGCTCTCTCTCTCCAGTCTCCAGCCTCCAGGTAATCTCTTTCTCTTTCGATTAATGATGAAAGTTATTAACAATTTTCATGAATAATGTTATGACAGAGTGACAACATATCAAGGCTCCATTATCAGTAATAATAGCAAGTGTATGAATTGCGAACCTAAATGGCAGAGACAGAGGGACTGATCCAGCGAGGTGAGTGATGCAGCGTTGAGTTGAGGAAGAGAGCCCGCCTGGAGAGTGGAGATTCGAGAGTGACCGAGAGATTTCGAGGGATTTGAGGGATTTCGGAATCGTGGGTGAAGAAGTTAGGGATTTGAGGGATTTGGGGAGAAACTGTAGGGATAGATTTTGAAATAGTTTTTGAATTGTGAGGGATTTTGAAGCGGCACCACATGTGGGAATAAAACGCGTGTTCGCGCCGCAGTGGTCGGAGGTGTGGTCTGACTTAAAATGTAGTGGTCCGACCGGTACAGATGTGGAGATAAAAAGACATGCAAGTCGTGCGCTGACTGGAGTCAGGTGCAGATGTGGGGCTGGGGAGAAAAAAGGTGCGCGCCTGGCTGGAGCCAAGCCGAGCCAACGACGGGGAGACCTCATTAATTGACGTGAAGGCCTCCCCGTCGTCTAAAGGGTTTGGAATCAATCCAGACCGCAGGTCTGGACCTGTACGGTCTGGACTGAATCCAAATCCGATAGCAACTGCATAACAGTTCTGTCCACTTGTCAACTTTTGCATTGACTTTCCCCTGCCGTCATTGTACGCTTGTTTTTTGGGAGAGCTTGCCATTGGCTGGGCGGCAAAACTCCCACCGTGGGGTCTGACAATCGAAGCACTTTGTAAATAAGTGTTCCAAGATTGTCTGTCAAACACAACTGTATAATTTGGATAGTTGGAGAAAAGTGCTCCAACGCCAGAAAATCTTAAATTGTAGCTCACAGCTTTCTTGGAGATATGTTATACAACTTCGTTAATGAAAAATACCAATTTCTAAATAAATTCTACAGTAATTATTTGGGCTGCTTTTTCATGTTGAGCTTCCGTCATTGAGAGGCTAGAAGGGAGAAGAAAAAACACAAGAAAAAGGAGGTTCGTTTGTCTCTTCCAACTGATAAAGAAACTCTTGACATATGACCAGTAAAAATTGGATCGAAATCATTAGCAATTCGGTGAGAGAGTCATAGAGAGGTGTGAGTCTCGTTCGGGACCCACCTCTACCCGAGCAAGGAGATGCTGTTCGGGGAGGTGAGTCCCTGTCACTCTCCTAGATGAGCCTAATTCACCGGCCATAGACCAACCAGTTATATAGTTATCATCCGGCCAGCTAGCTAGATTGCACTTTTTCGCATCTCTGCCGGAACTTGTGCAAGGATAACTGATAGACGTGAAGCCGACCTTTCCTTGTGATCTACCTCCTTCTGACTTTGGAGGCTATGTGTTTTGAAAAAAAGGTAATATGCACATGTCATGCCCTAGTGTCAGCAACGTAGATAACTTTTATCTTTTTGGGGGCAGGGAGTAGGAGTTGGGAAAGATTATGGAGTTAGAAAAAGACTTCTTCTTTTTTTGTAGGAGGCTCACTTTTTGTTAGGGGTGAAAACCGATCCCGTTCGGTTTTGGCCCCTTGCCAAGGCACCTCGGTTTCTAGAAAATATAGACTGACCAGTGAGTCGAAGCCTCCCAAAGACCGATAGGAGGATCTTAAGGCTGTGCATATACCGTGATGAAATATCTCGCCTTAACACCTTTATTGTATTCATTTATTCTATTAACGTCTTATCACGATTTGTCTCGATCCAAACTTAATTAAGGTTGCATTTGGCGTCGTAAATTTCAAAAGTCGCCTCAATATGCCTATATGATGTCCAAAACAAAACTCCCACTCTAGCCTGCCGCCTGGGGCTGGGGGCTGGCCTGACGTATTAATTGTAGTTTTCTTCTTTTGTCACAATTGATCAAGGCCGTTGATAAATCGCGAAAGAAAGACTTTCGATTCTTCCACGAGGATAATCTCCCCTAGATGAGCCTAATTCGCCAGCCATAGACCAAGCAATTATATAGTTATCATCCGGCCAGCTAGCTAGATTGCACTTTTTCGCATCTCTGCCGGAACTTGTGTGAGGATAACTGATAGATGTGAAGCCGACCTTTCCTTGTGATCTACCTCCTTCTGACTTTGTAGGCTATATGCTTGAAAAAAAGGTAATATGCACATGTCATGCCCTAGTGCCAGCAACGTAGAGAACTTCTATGTTTTTGGGAACATTACAGAGTTAGAAAAAGACCTTTTTTTTTTTTTTTTGCAGCAGGTTCACTTTTCGTAACTCATCCGGAAGGATTATAAGGATGTGTATATAGGGCGAGGCTTTGCTGCAATTCGGTCAGTCACGGTATGTGAGGTTGGGCGTGGGTCTCGGGCGGGACCCACGCCTGCATGTTCCTGTCCGAACAGTATTGTACTGCTCGGGTAGGCGCCCGCGCCCGACCATCACACACTGCAACAGGCCCTCGCCTGTGCATATATACCGTGATGAAATATCTCGCCTTAACACCTTTTCGCGTCGTAAATTTGAAAAGTAATCTCAATATATATATATATATGATGTCCAAATCAAAACTCCACTCTAGCCTGGGGCTGGGGGGACGTATTAATTGTAGTTTTCTTCTTTTGTCACAATTGAAGGCCGTTAATAAATCGCGAAAAAAGAAAGACTTTCGATTCTTCCACGAGGATAAACTGCCATATTTTCATAGTTTTCATGTGTTTTACCTTTGAACACGTACAGAATTAAGAAGATCAAATTTATAATATACAGTACTACTGCTATCTATCTATATCATATATGTATAAATTACGTATATATCTATTAGGATTTCTAGATGCTGGCACTGCCAAATTTAGGTTATGTTTGTTTCTAAAATTTTACACTTCTTAAAATTTTAACACATCATTACTTTTCATTATAATAAATATTAAAAATTACCTCTCTTCATTTTTTCACCAAATTCAATACACTAAAATTTTAACCTCCCTAAAATTTAAACACTCAAACACAACCTTAGTATCAGTAACAACTACGTTCATCACTTTCAAACTAATTGTAAATAAGAGCGAAATGATAGAGTACTTTCATGCCTGATCTGTGAAAGTTTCAAAGGTTGGTATGGATGGAGAATTGACAATCATTTGTGCAGGGGCAGCGTTTGCCTCCTATGAGTCATTATATTAATGAAGGTGGCTGGATCGATGGCTACTACGTACTCATCAAATGTTTAATTTTCATGAGTCTTTGATCGGTATCCAAATAATCACGACGAAATTTCACGAAAATCGTAAATTAAGGATATGTTTGGCTAGAGTATTTTTTTTTGTGTTTTGAAAATTTTTAGGTGAAGTTAACTTTATTAGTGTGCGTGCTGCTGTTATCTTTTGGTGATGTTTAAAAACATATTCGGTTCGTGTATTCTCAGGATTAAAAAAATTCTTAGAAGGCAAAAAAATCGAACGAGGCCTAAGTCAGGGTATTCGTCACTCATGCTGCCGTCATTGTCCTCTTTTATGATATATGCCCTTTTCAGAGTACTCTAGCTACCCCTGCAACTTGGTTCTAATTAATGACCATCTCCTACATTCATCAGTTGTGCTGCTGAAAAAGGGCGCCTGCCGGGGGCGGTTTATGTGGCTTCAGAAGTTAATTTCTGGGTTGATGATCCAAGATCAACCCAGCTGGAGACAACCAGCATATAACATGCTCGCACCTCATGCCAGTTGTTTTAATTATCAACTTGAAACTTGTAACTACAGCTATTTTAAGTGTCTTCCAAAAGTACTGGATAGTTTGCTTCATAATCTGATGATCCTGTACTCCGATCTATGAGGGTATTTTGATTTAATATAGGTCGATAGATCGTAATCATGACCGTATAACTCCAGCTCTCTAATAGTTCTATATGAGTGATAATAATACCATGCATCTATATTATTTCCATTTTGGGACCAACCACCACAGATTACCCAGTAAAATTGCTTCTTACAGCTAGGTCATACCTTGGTAAATGTCAAGTAATTAAGAAAAGAGTATCTGATTAAGAGGCACAAAACGATAAGGATGTAATTGATGTCACTTAAACCTTTGTACAAATTAATTCGTATATATAATATACATGACCTTGTTTTTGTTTCTTTTTATATCATTCTTCTGTTTCTATTATATGTGGCATACAGATAAGCTTGGGATATCATAAGTGCACAAAGAAAGCTGGATATTACATGATTTATCTTACAAATGGTCAAATCTAATTCAAAATAAGCATTTGAGACGGAGATTTGAGAATCTTGTAGGAACCATAACCCTTGTCGATGCTGATTTTCGGACGATGAGCAGGACTGCGTGGGATTAAAGAACCATAACTATTAGCAAAGCTACGACGAGGACTGCAGGTAATATCGTCGCTGCTGTCCATCTCTGCGAGCACTTTGTAGAACAAATCGACGTCACAGGGGAGCAAGATAGGGCCTTCACTGTTGTACCCGTATTCCAGTTCAGCGTCCTCTAGCAGCATCACGAACAATGGATGATGAGCGAACTTGGTCTTGACTACGAATCGTTGTTTTTGAGACCCAACGTAGACTGAGAAACAACCCTCCGGAGCTACTAGTTGACACTTCTTTTTGTGCTTCTCTTCCTCCTCGGATGATGTTGTGGTGCAGTGCCATGATTTGCTCTTTGTCAACGAGTTGGGAGCCGTCTCTAAAAACTTCTTGCTGCGGTCTCGGCCTAGTGATCGCCATCCCTCCAATGCCTTGGAAATCAGATTTTTCTTCCACTTACCCTTTACAATATCCATTCCACGCATGCGACAATTGTAAGAACAAATCACAAGCAAAAAATTTTTGCAAGAAAAATAGAAACGACTTAGAAGGCAGAGAGATCTAATCAAGCTTTGCCAAAGGCCGTCATCTTTCGAACATATTTCTGACAATCTGAGGAGGATGAACTTGGTATAAGATCAGAGCTACAAGATGGAGCTGAGTGAAAGGTGCTTCTTTTTTTTTTTCGAACTTACAGCTAGAAAGGGATGTCCACCGAAGAGATCTGGCTAGCTCAAGGATCCAAATCGGCCTGCGAAAACAGTGATGGCATAGAAGAAAAGGAACTCACGACTCACGAGGGATGCATGCTAGAGGATTGCGTATATCACTTTGCAAACTCTTGAAAGGATATATAGGTCCATACCCGTCTTGCACACCCATATTATTGGCGTTTTGCCGGGTCAACGCACAAACGCAGCTTATTTTGAACATAATTTGTTTAAATAAGTCTATAGTGACGAGATCGATGGCCACTCTTGCATATGCATGTATGCGTCTTCAACGCCTGTCCGGGTGATGACACAAAGATAAGAGAAATATATACGCTCCAAAATAGAGCACTTTAAATGAAAGATAACTGAGAGAAACACAGTTAGAAGCAGTGATTCGGCAGGACCGATCGAGTAGATCGAGCACTATAAAGTAATCAAGGTAACCTTTCCTAGTGTCATGGATATCACATTTTAAGTGGGAGTTCGTAGGTTTAGGAAGCTTCCGGGAAGCTTCTCATGATCCTCCAATATCTCGCTTTCACTAAAATTGGCAAGTACCCCGGCCCCAAAATAAAAGACAAACTGAACAAATCAACCCCATATGAGTTAATTTAGGTTCTAATACCAACTCCACAGCAATAATATTTGGGAAATTAAGGATTAATTCGGTCCATAATAATATTGTTACAGCAATAATATTTCGGGTCATATTGGTGATCTATGTCATTTTGGGTATTTGAATCTGTCCCCTCATATCGAGTAGGAAAAATTAAATTAAAGAAAAATTGGTATGGAATTAGATTTTATCCCCAAGTCCAAAAAAATAGGCTTATCACTTTGGAAACTTGCGTGAAGAGATAACAATAAGTGCCGTGCCTCTCCAAAATCTAATTACCCGCTTTTGATCCGCGCGGGTATACCTGTAAATGTTCACGCATATCCGTGGCAGGCCTGCATGCGTGATGCTTTAAGACTTCTCGATGATCGTGTATGGTTGAATCCAAGCATAATTAACAACTTCAATATCAATATTAAATTGTAAATTACTCAAACGTTAATCACACATGAACGGCTTTAATTAAGTTACCATGCAATTTCTTTCAGCAATCATGACCAAGCGCTGTAACAATATTATGGACCGAATCCTTTCCCCAATATATATTATTGCTGTCGATCGAGTTGGTGTTAAATCCTGCAGGCTATCTATAATTCGTATAATATTATTCCTATATATGACACGAGCTCCCAATATCAAATGAAGTCAATCTAAGACTTTTTAAGTTTTCCGAATAAATAATTATGACTGCCCACGTAAGTAGACAAATCAATTATTATAAAAAGCCCAACAATATAATTTTGTTTGCTTTCATGAATTAATTCTACGCATCTGACAAACTTGTCCTTCTAGCAATAATGTTGACTCTGCAAGTTAATGAGCGGATTCCTCAAATAATTACTAGCTGACTCGCTGGCAACTCTCTCCTCGGGTCAGAAAAAAACATGTTAAATGTGTTGGTGGAAAAGATAAATATATATTCTTTTTATGAAGAAGATATCAATTTTATTTGTCTTTAGTGGGTCAGAAATACAAGTAACTATTATGGATGGAGCCGCAGGAGGACAAAATGCTTAATATTATTACTCCTCTACGTGAAGGGATATTCGAGCGAGCTAGGTACGTAGTGATCAATCGACGCTAGCTTATGTATAAAAGTAAAGAAAAGGTCAAGTCTAGTACACTAATTTGAAGTTATAATGTTGTCGTCGGTGTTCTAATGCCACCTGCTTCACTCTAGCTAGAGGCATATTTTAAACAAATGTATATATATATATATATATAATAGGCACAATTTGACCCCGGAAATTAATTGGAAAAAACAATAATAATAATAATAATAATAATAATAATAATAATAATAATAATAATAATAATAATAATAACATAATTATAACAATACTTTGTGCTAACCATCATGTTCCTTATTGAAAAGCTGAATTGGCGATGGGGCGCGACTTCAACTGGGTGGTATGCTGCCCTGGGAAGGGTTTGAGGAGATGGTGGGGGAAGAAAACAAGATAAAATTTATAAATGTTGAGAAAATTAATTTACCAGCTCCCTGCATCAAGGAGAGGTTGATTTGAAGCCATCACATGATGTTGTCTCCTTGGGAACCTAATCATTACATCGCATATATATATCCTATTCCTAGCTAGGTTAAGTGAACCGAATTCGTTTCTTAATTATCAATTTGTTATAGCGAACTTAAACTAATTAGGTTAACACTTGTTATGACCACATGTACAAGGGGGTCCACTTTTCAGTATATTTTGGAATTCGCCCATCTAACTTGCTTACTTTTACAGTAGAGTGTTCTTTTTTTTTCTAGGTAATTTAGGGAAATGGGGCCGGAAGATTCGACCCCAGATCAGACCTTCTTTTTGGGAGGAGGCGCCAACTGAGCTACAAGCTCACCGGCCAGTAGAGTGTTCTCCCAATGAGATTATTGATACCCCCATCAAGACTTCCTTCTCTTAGGATTATGTGTCGCACAATGGAGAGCGGAAGCTAGCTAGCTTGTGTAGTTTTCGCTTTTATTTATTTAAGTCAATGTAATATATATTTTTATAACCATTAATCCAACTTAATTTGGGACACGCATATATATAGTATTAGGCACTTGACATGTTATCCGATAAATTCTCTTTGGGTCAAATTGACTAATCATGTCTATATTATAATTCTAAATTTTAGTACGCTAGCTTTGAAACGTCTTCACCAAAAATCAACTGACACACACACACACATATATATCTAATTAGAGAGCTAGCTTAGAATTAAAAATTCTCAATGATTGGCGCATGCTACTTGGCAAATATGACTAATTATAATTATTAGGAGCGTACGTATGCAATGACAAGTCTTCTAGTGATCTAACTATCGAGGTGAGCAATATTCTATCTAAGTGATACCTCTGATTGTTGTGATTTTGGATGGATACGTGTTTTCTTTGGATGAATATAATGTATGCCTACCTTGTTTGTTTGGGATGTTGGATTTATAGAAAAATGATTCTATAGTTTTTTTTTGTCATTGAAGATTCTTAATTAAGAAGGATAAAGTGTTTTGAATCTATTTTGAAAAAGAAAAAATAAAACAAAAATGAAACGATTGGAGTCGCTTTTGTGTTTCGGTGTTTTATTACAAATTAATAAGATGAGAAATTCCAATACTTGTTTGTTTGGGCTACCGCGCGTTCAAAGCAAGCCCAAAATGATTTTCACGATACAGAGAGAGTTTTTGGGCCCGATGAAAAATCTGCCCATTTTTTTTAACCGGTTTGAATTCACTGTTAGTTCTCCAAATTTTTCGGTGATGTCTGGGGAAGTAAAAATTTTAAGAATTTTAAGTTTGTAAGAAAAATTTACGCGAGTTTGTCTTTTTATATGAGTTTATAAAAAATTGTTGAAAAAGTTTACGATTTGTTTGATCGTAAAATTGTAATAGTCCGGACCGTCAAGATCTCTAGTGTTGTCTTATAGTAATGAACATCGCTATTAAACTGAGATTACGGTCAGTGGGAGGATCGTTAAAGCAACATGATTTTAAGTAATAAACATTATCAAGATCCTTTATTCAAGCCTTTATACCACAATAAAAAACCAATTCCGTTTTTTATGTACATCTACAAAACACGAAAAAATAACTACTACATTAAGTACAATTTACATAGGTCTTGATCTTATTCTCTTATAATCTTCCTCTTCATATAATCATGAGATCCTGAACCAATCCATTTATGGTCTATCTCAACAATGATGTCTATGTTCTCAATGACCCAGACGCAACTACCAACTTAGTATCAAGACCTCATGAGTTAAAGTCTTAGTAAATTCCCTTAAGTACATCATGAACTTCTGCTAAAAGAATTTAACAAACAACGGCGAGTCCAAATGATTCAATAAAACCAATGGTCAATACGACATGTATAAGATAACATGAAAAAAACATTGAAGAAACAAATTCATCAATTCAACAACATAACAGAAGATGAAATAAAGGAAAATACTCAATTTTAAAAAAAATGATCTTTTCAAATTTCAACCATCATCCTTTGACATTACTCCTAGAGTAAAATACGACATTACTCCCAGAGTGAATCACTGGACCAAAGTGATATATACGGCATACAACATGCAACATTACTCCAAGAGTAAAACGTCATAATCTAGGACCTTTCTGCGTACAACGGAGCGATCAGGATGCCACAACATGTGGTTCACATCCTCATGTGCATAGTACTATGAGTCTTCGAATCACAAGTTACGTATGCATATCTCATGTCAATTCCCTAAATTACAAGGTATGTCATACATTAACCCTCAAACGTCCATTGAAAAACATATTTTTTCAATATAGAAAATAATTTGACATTTTCAAAAGAAAAGGATAGACATTGTGAAGAAACAACAATACCTTTAATTCACGGTTAAAACCCGATTAACCTCCACGTAGAAATAATAAATATTTTGACATAATCAAAATGACATAGAGTTGTAAAATCACAAAGAATCATTCAAAGAATATTTTCAAGCTTTTAAAAACATAGTTTGTGAATTTTTTTACAAATTAACGGTTAAGAGTTTGAAAAACACATTAACAACAAATCGAACTTTAAAAATGATACTATTTTGAAAACACAAGCTTGTTCTTCATTAAGAATATAAAGAAAATTAAGAACGCGAAGAACATCAATAGATGTAAAAATCATTTTGAAAAAACAAGAGATTCACAACAATCTTCTTGAAAACTTTTGAATTGAAATCAAAGATAACCCAGCTAAACATTACCTCTAATGTAGTCGAATCTTCACTCAACTTTTTTCCTCCTCTTTCTCCCACTTCACTTCACTCTTGCTTTTAAGATTTAACTTACAAAATTTCAGATTGAATGGTGTAATCTTCAAAGGTCGAAATCCACCTCTATTTATAGGAAAACACTACCGGTTGCATTCTGACATGTGTCTGGCCTAACTAGACTAGTTTTGGCGAGTTATTAGGCTACATTTCCCCCCCTTGACATCTAGCAACCTACAACAGCTGCAAGGCAAGACTATGGCCAAAATTCTCTTAGGTAGCCATGGGGAGTCATCGTCAAAACTCATACGTTTTGACATCTCGAGCTTCGCTGGTTTAGCCTTGCTTTGTCGCGCTTCCTAGCCTTGATTCCTCATACTTCCTAGCCTTGTTAAGTGTCATCATCTAGGGCAGCTGAAATTACCTATCTTAGTGGCTAATTTTCCTAAAGCTTAGTTGCTAAGTTTCGTCAATTATCCAACCGATTATTCTTTCATCTTTATCTACAAACCATCTATATCCACAATTCATCTTTATCCATAACTCATCTCTATCCATAATTCACCTCTATCCGTAACTCATCTATATCCACAATTCACCTCTATCTATAACTCGTCTCAATCCATAATTTATCTCAATCCATAATTCATCTCTATCTGTTACTCATCTATATCCATAATTCATAAATCGTCCTACTAGCTTTCGATAAATAAAATGCCTTTGAAATTGAACTGTAAACACGTGGATAAACTCTCAAGCCACTAGTAAAATAAAAATCACTTGTTACGATTTTTGACGAAATCTCGTCCTACTAGCTTCCAGAATTAAATTGGCTCAAAACGTGCCTCTCAATATCTTGAATAAAAATATTGGTCACGTGTGAACTCCAATTCTTGCTAAATTAGGACCTAATCAAGGTTTTGAAACTAATGCATCAAGTACTAATTCATCTCAAAATCACCACGAAATCAACACACTTATCCACTAATGCACTATTAAACCCAAACTTGTTTTTCACAGACAAATGCGTGCTATAATAAACAAAAGCTCGGGGTATGACAAAAATGATTTTTATTAGAGTGTGTTAGAAATTAGGAAAATAAAAATATTTGATGGTAATTTTTTTTTATAAAAAACAATGGATTTGGTTAAAAGGTAAGGAAAGATAATATTTGATATAGTTTTTTTTAATGAAAAGGTGTTGAAGTCAGTGTAGAAGATTGAAAAATACTTGTGAGAAAATTTTGAGATTTTAATATTTAGGGGGTGAAATTTTTTATTCTTTAAAAAATTTATGTTATTCCCGGCCAAACATCACTTTAGATGACATGGCCCTCAAAACAAAACAGACACGTCAGCAGGTTTTTGACGTAAATGTTTAAAAATAATGCTTGAGCATCATTGGAAGGAGCTTGATTAAGTTTTTTGATTAAGCTATAAATTAGGAATTTTAAATTTTAGACATCTGTCTTTTTTATATATATATAAATAGACTCTCTCCAAATACTGCGAAAATTCAATATTATTGAATAAAAAATATATAAATACACCGTCTCAAATACTTGTAATCACGAATAATATTGAATAAAAAGAAATGAGGTAGCGACTTTCGGTGGACGTCACTTTTTTTGGCTCGTTTATTTCAACCGACTCTGTACAAAGATTGTGTTATTTTAGCTGTCTCTGTCTCCTTATTTTTCTCTTTCGGTTATTGAAAACTCTAATGGAGGCCCGTGTGAAGCATGAGTTACCGGATGTTTCACCTTCTGCCCTGCCAACCCGAACAGGCGGGGACGTTCCGACGGGACCTGTCATCGAACTCAGTAGCAGCAGCGACTCGGGCGAAGACAGCGCCGCCGTTTCGAGGAAGCGACCGAGGGTTCCGAAGCAGGAGAGGGAGCCGAATAGCTTGGGCTTGGTTGTGCCTCCCGGATTTCTCCAAGCGCTGTCGCCGGCTGGAGCGCAGGTCGCGCTCGCGCTTCCGCAACCGAATGCGAGTGGCGGAGGGAGCATCGTGAGTGGGCAAAACTCGTGCAAGCAGTTCTGGAAAGCTGGAGATTATGAGGTTTCTCCATGTGGTGAATGGAGTTCGTCGTCTGGTAGTCTCTCTCCCTGCATTGTTTCATTGTGTTTGCTTATAAATTTCCTAATTTGTTTGCGAGATATTTAATGAAGAGGAATATGTTTCTCTAATTTGTATGTCATAGTTGTTTTGTTGTACTGAAGTGGGCTTTTTTTTTGGGAGCAAATACGGAACCATAGCATAAATAAACAAGAGTAATAATTACAGGCCACAAAAACCAAAGTCAAGGGGTTTGTTTCCTAATATGTTTCTCTAATTTGTGTTTTTGGTAACCGCATTGGTTTCTTTTCTTTTCTTTTCTTGACAAAGTAATGAGTAGATGGAAAAACCGTATCCATTTATCTTGTGCTTTTGAGTCACAGTGGCTTACGCTTTTTTGCTTTTAAGATCTCTTACTAGTGTGCTACATCCTGTAAAAGAGTAAATATCGGACATAGATTGTGGCTTATCTTCTGGTGTGCCTGTGATGGGAAACTTAAAGGATTTATATAGTCACCATAAATACCTGAAAATAAATCTACATTCTGGCAGTGGATAACAAAATGTGGGTGAATGTCAAGCGCCTTCCATGCTCCCTCTCTCCCCTTTTTGTTTGTGCATTGGTAGGCTGATTGAAGCTACTTTTGAATTGTCAGATGTCTAGTTTCATTTACTTATGAGATGGATTTTCTCTTGAATGCCACTCTCTAGTGTCTGCATCCTCTTTATCAAACTCCTCATTTCCTCCCCTCACTGCTACCACCAAAGAAACAAAGTAAAGTTCATGAAAGTTAAACATTTGTTTTTGAGCTCATTAGTTCTGTCCCATAAATGAATGGCCTTGGTTAGTTTTATGTCGTCTCGACGATGTGATCACTATCTGAATACTTCTTTCAAAATTTCCAGTTGGCCTGGATCATGTCAGGGTTCATCCTAGGTTTCTACACTCGAATGCCACCAGTCACAAGTGGGCCCTTGGAGGTAAAATTTTCCTACCAATTTGGCAGATACAATTATGTTTCTCCACATTAATTTTTAAAATATGGGCCTTTTCTTTGTTCATTCTAGTTTGTAGTTCTTTAAGCTGCTTATTGACATTCTTTCTCCAGCTTTTGCCGAGCTTCTGGACAATTCATTGGATGAGGTATCTAGCACGTGATGATATTCAAAATTATGCAACAGCAACACTCATGTATTTCTCACGTCTGCTAACTTCTTGATTTGGACATCAGGTCTGCAGTGGTGCTACATATGTTGACATAGACATGCTTGTGAATAAGAAAGATGGAAGCAGGATGTTGCTTATTGAAGGTAGTTTGTTTTCATCATCTTCTTTTTTAAGCTTATTTTGTCCTTGCGGATTTAGGAGGGTTGTATGAAATTCTGTGGGCGTTGCTTGTTGTGAATAATTACGTGTGAAAAGCAATGAGCAGCAAGTGGAAAGCTCTGGTCTGTTAATTGTACGTTTAAATTCATGGTGAATTCCAATTGTTGAATATGGAGATTTATTATGTTCACTACAGGTAGTTTCCCCTCAAGTTAATATAGTAGGCATATGGAGCAATGATCCAGGTCTTTAGTCTAGGTTTGCTTTGTTGTCCCTTTTTAGGGAGACTGCTATTGAAAGTCCTGTCAACTCCAGCATATTTTCAATTTCCTTTTCTTCTCTCTCTCTCTCTTCCACTATTTGAGATTTTGAAGCTTAGTGTTCTTCATGTGTTAATCTTGGCCTGTGACTTTTGTGTTGGTATTGGATTTACATTGTTTAAGTCCTTGCATTTGATATGTATGCTAGATGTTGATTTTTCTATTCCTGTGTACAGCAATAGTGTCAGAGTTTATTGTAAGAATCTCACTTTAATTCATCTCTATTGCAGATAATGGTGGTGGGATGGATCCAGATAAAATGCGACAATGCATGTCCTTGGGGTATTCTGCGAAAAGCAAACTAGCAAATACTATTGGACAATGTAAACCAGTAGTTATTGAATAGTACACACACACACACACACACACACACACATATATATATATTGGTTTTATGTTTCTTCTCTAAATAAGGAATAGTAACTTGCTCTATGTTTGATTTACCAGATGGAAATGGTTTTAAGACAAGTACCATGAGGCTTGGAGCAGACGTAATTGTTTTCTCACGTTGTTGTGGAAAAGAAGGAAAAAGGTGTGTATTTATTCTCTGCTTCATACTGTTCTTTCTTGTTGCTTTTCCAGTTATGCATGTAAATATTAGGCTTCTTTTGCTAAGGTAGAAAGCAAAGTTGTCAGTTTAATTTATTGCTTGTTAATAGCTTGTAAGGTTGCAAAAATTGTGGTTGACTTTGTCATGTTATAATTTGGTCTCATGTTGCCATTTACTCAGTAGTTTTGGGGTTTTGCTCGTTCTTACTAGTAATATTTCTAGACATTTGCAACTTATTTAATCATCTTGATGTTGTTTTAGCCCTACGCAGAGCATTGGTTTACTGTCCTATACATTCTTGAGGAGCACGGGGAAGGAAGATATTGTAGTTCCGATGGTAATTGCTTCTGTTTCCCAAATTATTTAATGAACTTTTGACATATTGAAATTTATGCCATATAACTGTTGTTCCCACGATGTCAACATGGCATACTGAGGCAGAGTGATATAGCTATGTCTGATTCAATTTTACAAACACCATGCACAAGACATTTGTTGGGGATATGCTAGCCTAGCATACAATCATAGCAACTAATGAGTTTCTGTGATCACTGTTCTTTAAATTAATAGCTCAGTGTTGATTATGCATGTGGTTCAAATTTTATCACTACTGCATCTATATTCTTCTGCTTTGCACTCCTGATCTCTAGTGTTTTGTGGATTGAAATGTGAAGCTTGACTTTGAAAGAAGAGGAGGAGAGTGGAACAAGATTAGACGTTATTCTCCTGTTGATTGGAGTAAAAATGTCGAAACAATAGTTAACTGGTCTCCATTTTCCAGTGAAGAGCACCTTCTGCAACAGGTGACTCTTTATATCTCTCTGTGTAGGAATGTAAAAGTTATGCATGGTGTTGTTTATTCTGCATTGTTTTTCACCTGTAAGCTTATTTTTTCTTTTCGTGCTGAATATGAGATATTCCTTTAGCCAAAAGTAGGAGAATTCAGTCTAATGTTTGTAGGAAGCATCAAAAGTTCAAGTGATATAAATTTTCATGTGAGTGGCATATGGCAGCTGTTCGGAACTTGTTGCATATGGCTGTTTCTGTGAAGTCTCTGTGACTGAGAGGCAAAGCATATGTTGAAATGAAATTTAGTTTAGCTTGTAAAGCGAACTGGTGCCTGGGCATGTACCTTGTCTGCTAGCATCTAGTTGGAATTTTTCTTGTACATAGGGTGCAATCATTAGCTTGTTATAGATTCTTTGTTGGCATGGCTTTTTTTTCCCCATTGGGGTCGATTGGGGTGTTACGGTTTTGTTGTTTGCAGTAGTTTGCTAGTTTGTTTTCATCCAAATCATCATTCTTTTGGCCATCAGCTCCAGTTTGTGGTTATATCACTGTAACAAAGTGTTGATCTGGACTCAGTCAACAAACGTTCACTCAATATTTGCCTTTTATTTTAGGGAAATTAAAAATTTAGTCACTGGGTTTTAGTACCGGTGACAAAATGGTCACTGAACTTTTTTTTTTTACTTTTTGGTCACTGAGAATACGTAGTGGTGACTTTTCACTCCATCCGTCAAACCTTCGTTAATTTTTAACGGAACATGAAGCGGTCGACCGCTACATGAAGAGGTCGACTGTTTCTACATGAAGAGATCGACCGCTACATGTAGAGGTCGACCACTTCATGTTCCGTTAAAAATTAACAAAGGTTTGACGGATGGAGTGAAAAGTCACCACTACGTATTCTCAGTGACCAAAAAGTAAAAAAAATAAGTTCAGTGACCATTTTGTCACTGGTACTAAAACCCAATGACTAAATTGCAAAAATCCCTTTATTTTAAAATGTTCTTAAGTTTCCTTTGTTGAACTTTAGATTATAAAGTTGCTATGCAGTTTTGATTCACTGTTGCTTTTCTTAATAGTTCAACCTGATGAGGAATCACGGCACGCGGATAATTATCTACAACCTCTGGGAGGATGACCAAGGACTGTTGGAACTTGATTTTGATGCTGATCCTCATGTTTGTGTTTGATGTTTTGCATTTATTTTCGATTTATTTTTCTTTATTATTTGTTGATTGTCTTATTGAGAATAATTCTCTTCCTAAGATTCTTAGCATGATGTATTATTGTTTGGTAGGACATTCAAATCAGAGGTGTAAACCGAGACGAGAAGAATATACAAATGGCAAAAGAGTATCCTAACTCTCGGCATTTTCTGACTTATCGACATTCACTGAGGGTAGTACTTGACTTTCAAATGAAATCATCATCTTCTTTGAATAGTTTTTTTTAAGCCTTGATGAAGATCTAATAATAGCTATTCATGGTGGTTTCTATGTTCCCTATTTGCGGTTGTAAGACCTCGGTCCTACTTTTAGCTTATTCCTGCAGATTTGTATGGAGAGTAAGAAATACTGTTTAAAGAGGTGGGAAATTGAGGGATATGGCAAGGTAAAAGGGAAAAGTGTAATGTTTTTCACGGATAAACCCTACTGAGAATGTTTCTACCTAAACATTTGGAGCTTTTGTACTTTTTATCTAAATTATTATGCTTGCTGAATTGAAAATAGTGTTTATGTAATCTGTGTAATTCATGGAATATGGCTTGTTAGTGGAGCATTCTCTTGAGAAAGATAAAAAAAGGAAAGAAATCAACAGGCTAGATAAAGATTAGATTCCTCCAAGTCAGGTACCTCAAAGAGAAATAGGTACAAAGGCACAAGTTAAGGTAGTGGAGGAAGGTTGAAAGGAATTTGAACTTTTTGAGAAAGGAAATTCAAACATGGGATAATACTGATTCATCCCATGAGATTGGTGTGGGGCTTGTTTCTCCTATTAAGTCCAAGTAGGAGTTGTTATACTTACTACAAGAAGACAAGCTGGAGCAAGATTGGATGATAGAGAATGTAAAAAATTGTAACATATTCTCTATTATTTTCTAAAGTGTTTGAGCTGATTGTCGAGTTTTGTTCTTTCAAAAAATCATTTGAGGGAGATAGTGGAAGGCCTATAATTTATCTTCTCTCTCTTGCTCTCTTACTTACAATTTTTCGTTATTTCTTTCTTTCTTCCTCATCTTGTTTTGACCTGTATTTTTTCCATTTCAATTGCCAGAGCTATGTTTCAATTCTCTATCTAAGGCTTCCTCCAGGCTTTAGAATCATTCTTCGTGGGAAAGACGTGGAACATCACAATATAGTGAATGACATGATGCTGTCTCAGGAGGTTACCTACCGGCCGAATCCTGGTGCTGATGCTGTCTCAAAGAATTTGAGTGTAATGCTTAAAGCATGCGTTTGGTTTGGTATTGTTTTCTGCATTTTGTTGTTATTCTGATGGTGTGCTACTTTTTTCATCAGATGGTTGCTGTTGTCACAATTGGATTTGTTAAGGATGCAAAACATCATATTGATGTTCAAGGGTTCAATGTGTATCACAAGAATCGGCTTATCAAGGTATGGTTTGCTTTATATTTCAATCTGTGATTTTAATTTCAGAATGCTATTATTACATTGTTATCTGGCTCCCCCTCGTGCTCCTCTGTATGTTTTGGGATGCTCATTTTGATGCAGCGAGCAAAAAGATCTTGGAAAAACAAGATCAAATATGAGACCATCTGTAAGCTTATGCACAATTTGAGGCAGGATAGAAGCTGTATGGGGTCTGCTTCCAGATTGGATGCTGGATCTTTTGACATTCAGTGCTACTTTTGACTTAGCGAGGCTGCGCTTACGGAAAAATGATTGTCTCCGGGAGATTTTGTTGTCTTTTTGGTAGTAAAACAATGACCTCTAGAAAAGAAAGAAAAGATAATCCCAATGCAAAGACGTAGGTTTCCTATGCACACCTTTGAAGTAGGCGAGAACCATTCCCTCAAAGCTTTAGTAATGCTGCAAAATTTTCAATTACACAATCATTCGCTGAATTTTGACCAAATAGATAAAAGTTTTTTTTATGAGCTACCTCAATCGTTCTCCTGCAAAGACAATGATTCCTGGGTAATGCAAAAATGTAACCGAAAGAACTACAAAACCTGGAGGAGACAACTGAAACAATATAGGAAAGGACTCTGAAGGCAAAATGAGGTTAATGTAATCAAAAGAACTACAAAACCTGTAGATATTGTTGCCTCCATCACATATACAAGTAGTTCATCCGGTATTCCTTATCAATTCCACCAAACCAAGACTGGTTAGCAAAGAGAATGCCATGGCTGTTCTTTAGTGTATACGTGTGCGCGTCCTACTAGTTTTGCTTTGAAATAATCACTCTCTGTCAACTCATAACAAGTGCACAGCACACACAGGAGCTCCTTTTTTGACATGGTGTATTTGCTAGCCTCATAGTCATTGTTGTTTGAGAAATAACAATAACTTACGACCTCTTTTGTATTAGAACTTATTAGAATTATTTCAGCTTTGACCTTCTGTTTTACTTGTAGTTTGTTTCCCGTTTGGCTTATGTGTTATGAGAGTCTTTGTGTCTTGCGTGAGTCTGTTTGAGGAATCATCTTTGTTTCAGTGTCCACAATCAAAATGAGGAAATTGTTCCTACTAATCTTAAATTAAGTATTTGTTTTTTGTCAGCCATTCTGGAGGCTTTGGAATGCTGCAGGAAGTGATGGTCGTGGAGTTATAGGTACTGTTTTTGTGTTGACGGTTTTGAGCTTCTCTTTCTAAGTTGACTTGAGTGACAAAACCCAATATTCAAGAGAGTACCCAAAACACAAGAATGTGTTTAATTTCAAGATGCTCTAATGTGAGCTCCCCCTTCCTTATATAAACTTTCTATCTTATTTACAGCTGCACTTACAATGGAAGGAAATATTACAGAAATAACAAAGGACAGAAATGTCAATGGAAAGAAATAATGTTATCATTGACATTGAGCTCACTTCATATTGAATGTACTTTTCTTGCAGGTGTATTGGAAGCTAATTTTGTGGAACCAGCTCATGATAAGCAGGGATTTGAGCGTACGACAGTTCTTGCAAGACTTGAGGCTCGATTAAAAGAAATGCAAAAGAATTATTGGTTTGTTCTTCTTGCCTCTTGATATGGTCTTCTTAACTTTTGCTCAGAAAGCTTATTTCCTCTTGTCCTTACTAATGGGTACTCGAATTCATTTAGGTCCTCTAATTGTCACAGAATTGGTTACGCTGCACGGCGTAATAAGAAACTTTTAGATGAAGCTGAAGAGATAGGTATTATGGGAACTTTTGTTCTTTCAGTTTCCTTTTTTATTAATTTATGTGCCAAAGGTACTGCTTGCTTCTTGTCTGGTTTTGAAATAATAATTGTAAGGCTACCTTTTTTCCTGTCACAACTATCTCTGTTTTGTGAAAACTTCTCCCGCATACTTATCCCCAACATCTCAGTCAAAGAAGTCTAATGTTTCAGGTAGCAAGTCCCCACTTTCAGAATTAGAGAACTCTTCAAGGGCAAAACAGAAATATGGAAGATTAGAGAAAAGTAGAACAAAGTTCAGTACAAAATCTAGAAAAAGAAGGGTTTCATCGGGGCGATTTTCATCGCCTTCTGCAGAAGATGCAAGTGATGAGGACACACATATAGACCTTCCTGAACAACAAGTAAATGGTAATGGTTATAAGACATCCCAATCTATGAAATCTTTTGGCAAAGATAGCTTGCGTACAACTAGGACATCTTCAGGCATGGGTGATACTGAAGCCCAGCAAGATTGTGCATCAGGTGGAAAAATTTTCCAAACCTCCACGCAATCCCCATCTAAGGTCATCTTTTAGCCACTTTTGTTGTATAATTCTTTTTTTTTTGGGAAAATACATTTTTTATCCACAAACTACTATAAGTTTTGCACCATAAACTACCACATTTGTGTTATTGCACCCATAAACTGTCAATCCCTAATGCAAAACAGTCTATTTTTTCCGTCAAATTGGACGGAAATTGACTTTAAAAAAAACAGAATGCCGACCTTAAATGTAACTTGCTATTTGATTTTTTTAAGAGCATGATCGACATTTCGTATTAAAAAAAAACTCAATTTCCATTCAATTTGAAGGAAAAAAATAGACGGAGGATGCAATGTGTTAGACGTGGGTAGTTTGTGGGTGCAATTTCTCAAACGTGGTAGTTTAGGGCGCAAAGTGTAAAACACGTGGTAGTTAGTGGGTAAAAGGTATATTTTCCCTAGTATTATTCTTATGGTTGTGATCCCCCCAATTACTCAATTTCTCATTGCTACTCACATGCAGCACTGATGCTTGGATAATTCTAAGGTCTGTCCATCGCGCTTTACTAATGGCTTTGTTGATTGGCAGGGAGGTGATGTCAATGGTAGTTCAAATTCACTTATGAATGCTGGGTTACGAACTCTGGAGCAATTGAAAGAAGAGAATCATGAGTTGAGGAAAAGGTACTCGTTCTATGTCATGAAATGACGTAGATGTTTAGTGCACTACCTGTAGCCTCATTTACAATTTGACTTCGTTAATTTTTCCTTTCTTTGTATGGTGTAGATTGGAGAAAAAGGAGGGAGAGTTTTTTGGTAAATTGCTGCGTGATGTGGATCATGAAAGAGACAAGTGTAAATCTCTTGAGATGCAGGTACCCACCTTTCCCATCCATCTCTGTTACCATGCTGTAAGATAGAGATCATTTTCCAAGTCATGATAGCTTTGCTCAGATGATCATTATTTTGCTTTTATGTACACATTTATTTAATTAGGATCCGCGCTTCATATCTACTAGTTATGCATCCAAAGGTATTCGACTTGTTATAATTTCCCTTAGTGGCAATTCCTGCTACTGGGTCTAATTTAACGTTCAATCACAATCACTCTAGGGCTTCATTCAGCTTAGTGATCTGCATTTCCCCCCCGCATATGACTGCTGGGTTAACTCATAACAGACTATGGTGGGACGTCTGTCGGTCATGTCCAGAAATAAATGATAAAAGGGAGAGTAATGGTGGGATATAATTGTGGAAGGTTTTGTGTTACTCATCGTGGGATTTTTACTCAACACCAGTTAGTTGCTAAAAGCTGTTATGCAACCATTTGTTATTTATTGCTCTAAACTCAAAAAAACTCGATGCTCCTTGATCAGCTCCAAACGGCACAGGAAAAGATTGAGGAATTGAACAGGGAACAAGAAAGTCTGATCGACATATTTGCAGAGGAAAGGGATCGAAGAGATAATGAGGAAAAAAATTTGAAAAATAAGTTACAGGTTCAATACCTCCCTTCTCTTCTTGCTTCTCTTCCCCCACCCCAGTTAATTAGATAAATAGCACTTTCTTGCTTGTATGGCATTAATTTGGAGTGTGAGATTTTCTTGTTTTACATGTAGGAAGCGAATAATATTGTCCAAGAGTTACGTGACAGGATAAGGAATGAAAAAATGTAGTCTTCTAACAGCAAACCGGGACGTGTAAAGTTTACTAATGCACCTGTTGCATCTTCCAGTACTCTACCACTTGTAAATCGGATCATTGTATTGAAATGTAATTATTTCCCTCTGCATTTTTTTCTGGCATCAGCAGGCCGCAGGGTTTTAGGATCGCTCAAAATGCTTGATGATGGTTGCCTTAATTAGTGTACATTGATACAGAAAACGGAGACAAGAGACACTGACTAGATCGTAATTTCGAGTTAATGTTGGTGTCAATTTGTTTTTAATCAGAAATGTACGATGTGTGCATGTAATTACTTACGTAAGTTGCAGAGGAAAAGAAAACATCAGATCGGAATTTTATCTTCACAAAGCATTAATTGCAAAACCAACTGCACTTGCTCATGACTTCACGTGTGCAGTTTCTGAAAGACCAAACAGGGGAAGGATTTAAACATCTCAGGTAAAAAGGCAGCTCTTGGGAAGTGACGCACACAAATTGTGTCAATGGCAGCTGGTCCTGGAGGATCATAACCTTATTTTTGGCTGAGAATTTTGCCCTACTCGTGTTCCAACGGCAAACATCTCTTGCGCACCCTCCAGCATGGTCATTCAGAACTCACCGCTACCGGAAAAGATGTCAACGACAAAGGAGACGCGCTACGAAATGCTTACGTGTGAGCAGAACGAATACGGCATCTGTTGTGGTCGGTGACACTGTAGTTGCTTTTATTTTTTGCCAAGAAAAAGAAGGAAAATTTAAATTCAATTATTAGAAAATTTTGCAAAGCCCAAAAAAGCACTTCTCCCTCAGGAAGAGTGAAAAATCCTCGTCGTGTAGTGCCCCAATACTTGGGGAGGAGAGGCCATAATCACAACCCCCACGTAAGGCTCTACTAGCCACCAGCTACCACGCCCACAACCTGACCATTCTCTTCCCCCGCTCCACTCCCTGAAATGCGAGACATTTAATCATTACCCAATTAACCATCATTCCCTCTTAAACCCAAAAGAATCAACCCCACGTGCGCACACTTTAACCCAACCCAGGTTAACCTTTTAACCCACACACCCTAGTCCCTCCTACAATCAAGCAATCCCTTCCCTTCATTTAAATCCGCGCTATATTTCGCACAGTGAACAACATTCCGAAGCTCCACCACCCTCAATACTCAACGAATAAACCCTAATCCCAAAGGTCTCTCTCTCTCTCTCTCTCTCTCTCTCTCTCTCACACACACACATCTTTCATCTATACGTGTAGACAGGTAGTGTTCAGTGGTGTGTACTGGTGTTTTGTCATTTCTGGCTTTAGGACGATCGTCTCTGCCATTATTGTCTCCTTTCGAGCTTGTGCCTCTTTTTTGCTTTTTGCATGCACTGCGTCGCCTCGCTCTCTGCGCTTGGTCTACTGTTCCCTCGCACTAAATCCCGCTGCCAACTTTTCCATTTCCCGTGCTTCTTATATATAATTTTACGGGAAATATCCCTTCATTTTCCTTTCCCGTCTCGGAAATTTTTTTCCCTCTCCCAACTTTTGACCTTCTACTTGCCCTCTCGGACGCTTCGTTTTCCGTGGGAACCGTGTATTCCAACTTTTGGACCTTACCTTTTACGTGCTTCGTTTAATAGCTTCTAGGTTCCGGTTCAAATCGCCGTCGTTTGGGCTGTTAACAGGGCGAGTCTGGCTGTCTTGTCTTTATAGCCCCGTGAGTGTTAGACTCGACGTCCAATCCGAACCGCTATTTTGTTCAAAGCGACGGCTGGCCTCTTCACTTTTCTGACCAATTAAAATTTCCTTGATGTGATATATAAATTTCATTTCCATGATGCTTTTACTATTGGTGCAGGTTGTTGTTTCAATATCCCGAGCTCCACTTCAATCGTTGCGGTTTGTTGGGGTTCTGAATCTCTGAGTTGTCCGACTCACTTGCTCCAACCGAGTCTTCGCTTCCTACTCATCCATTCCTTTCGGTTTTTTCGAGGTTCTTCCAAGGATGAGAGACTTCTCGTCGTTCTTGAGGCTCCAAATAATCACTGCGGCTTTAGCAGCGTCGTCGTTGTTGTTCTTTGGTGTCGTGTTGACGCCTGTGCTTCTCTCAGGTGCTCTAGGATTCCACTTCACTAATATTATACTGATTCATATCAGAGAAAATATTCTTCCACAGCCACTAGTATTCTAATATTAGAGAATTTTTATTGGTTCAATTATTGTCGTTGTCGTTTTTGTCTTTGGCTCCGCTTTGACCAATACGAGGGACCTCTGTGTCTTTTTTTTTTATTTTTTTATTATATATATATATTACATAACTTACAATTTCCGGCATCTGATTGTCTTCGACTTTATAATTCAAATAGAACTAATCGATTTCTTCTTTATTTGTTTGCACGATTTATTTATTTGATGTTTTTTTGGCAGGTGTGGGGAGGAGCTCCTTCGTCCTCTTGGACGGTGACAATGACACGCCCACTTCTCCACATCGCAAGCTTCTTCTTCATGGTGGTGAGATTCGTATCTCAAACATCTTTTTTGGGTGGTGAGGGATATTGATTGAGTGCCTTCCGTTTCTATTTCATTATATGCTCATCTCTAAATTAACAAAAACGGTGTTCTTCTGTGGGTTGGGTAGGGGTCCTGAGAGGATTCGATCTTCTGGGACCCATGAATTTTGGCAGCGAGTCTACCAGGGGTCCTCCGCTTTTGTTAAAAAGCGTATGTCTCTGGTGTCAGAGGTGCGCGCCTGTGTTTTGGTTGCGGTTCATGCTGTTGTGCACCGTTAGCTAGGTTGGACGCCCCGTCCTCTCCCCCGAGCTCGAAACAGAGGAGTGGGATATCATAACTGTATCTGAATTAGAATAAAAAAAAAGAATATCATGACTATCTCCTCGACAAGATTCGCATTACGCCATGACGATTGTGCCCTTCATTTCTGCCTTAATTACTTCCTAGACTGGGTAGCCGCTTAGGCGTTTGACATGTAGGTCTGGCGCGCAAATTAGCAACCCAGCTGTCTAGTAGAGGCAATTTGTGGGATGTTTTGTGAGCTGGAAATGTTCGTAGGGATTAAAATAAAGTGGGTGAAAATCAAGAATGGGGATTGTCATGACTAATGAGTGAGTTTTGGAAAGCTTTGATCGAATTTTGTCTATTAGCAATGACAAGGTTTTGGAAAGTAAGACAAAATTATATATATTCATCAAAGTGGAAAAAGCAAATCGGCACGTTGGGCCTACGTCCCTTAACCTTTCGGGGTTACTTTTGTCTGTACGTTGTTTATTTTTTACGCTATAATTCCTGTGAATCACCTCTAAAAAGTGTTGTATAGAGACGAGGTACCCCATTGATTGGGTTGGTGGGTGTTCACATATTTAATGCTTTTACTTTTACTAGTGGTGTAATTCACTTTTCAGCCGTGGCCGTTCACTCTAGACGAATTTATGGTAATGGCCATTTTCTTGCTTGTGTACCGCTTTCTACAGCAAAGGTGGAACCGAACCGAATGTGGGGAGAAAAGTGTACGAAGGCGGACATTGTGGTGAACCAAGGACCCACAGCGCCTCTTCCGAGTGGCATCCCTACCTACACCGTAGAGATCATGAATGTCTGTGTCAGTGGCTGCGACATCTCCGGCATTCATTTGAGCTGTGGGTGGTTTAGCTCCGCCCACCTCATCAATCCCATGGTCTTCAAGAGGCTTTTCTACAACAATTGCCTGGTCAATGACGGCAAGCCCCTGGTAAACGGTGGGACGCTGTCTTTTCAGTATGCCAATACCTTCCCCTACCCTCTCTTTGTCTCATCAATTGTATGCATCTAGGTGACAGCCTTTTTTTTGTTTTTTTTCGCCTACTACATAGAGCTGTTAACGACATTCATATAAAGCACCCAAAGCAGGAGTTAATATAGGTTCTTTTTGTGGTTCTGCTTTGGCTTTATACGTTTGTTTGTTGAAGTGAGTACGATCTGGGGTTTTGGATACTGTAAAGGTTCTCTTTTTGATTGGGGTTGGAGGGAGACAATTCGTCCTGTAATGTTTTGTGGGTGTATATATAGTGGTATACCATATGTTAGTTTCACCTAAATGGAAATCAAAATGAGAGATCGATACTGTTATTAGAGGAATGGTTTGTATTGTCTTGTTTCTTGACGAATTTGTAGTACGAGAAAAGCAGAATTATAATTCAGACCACGGTAAATGATCTGTTATGTCCCAATCTTGGATCTCTATACACTCGCTTTCCTTGTCTCTCTTTTGTTGCTTCCTTGTTTTTGTTCATTTGATTCCGTACGTAATACCTGCCCCACTTGCATTCAACGCGTCAAACATTTATCAGTAAAAGACAGAAAGAAAAGAAAATTGCGATTGGGTAAGGTTAGTCTTTCGGCCGGAGAAACATTTTGGTGTTTAGTAGGAGGACAGTGTTATTTCGTTGTCTGGTGAACTTTTTTTTACCGCTTGATGATGATTTGCAGGTAGCCATTAAAACAATACATTAACTTCGGTTCCTCAATTTATGCCGCCCGTCTTCTTTTCCCCCGTAATAAATTAAGGCAGGTTACAAGTGTTTCCTTTGCCTAGTGTTGGAGTCCATACCCATAGAAGGTAGACTTAAAATATAAGTAAACTTGGAAAGAAAGTTTAATTCCTCTCCACTCTAAGTTTAGAATTTTCTCTTGGTATATTTTCCTATAAATAGAGGCTTATGGAGAAGAGACACGTGAGTATTGGGCGGAGAGAAAAAGAGAAAGCGTGGTGTGACTATTGTATTAGGCAGATAGAGTGATTTTTTTAATCGTTCTAAATAAAATTGCTCTGGGATGAACGTAGGTCGGATTGAGACCGAACCACGTAAATTCTTGGTGTTAATTTTCTTTGAATTTTCGTGTCGCTTTTCCCAACAAGAGAGTAGAGACCAGGACATGTTTCCTCTTGAATTTCTTTCCAAACTGCCTTTAGGTTTCCTCTTTTTGTAGATAGGATGAAGCATCCATCTTACTCTCTAGTTGGAGGTTTTTATATTTTTTTGGTAAATCATGCCATCATTCTCATTAAAACAAATGAAGATAACATAGTTAAGGGGTCAACCCCATCTACACCCATAGATAACTATCAAACAGCTCAACAGAATGGTGAACACTATCCTCAAACAAATTTCCCCCTTCTTCCCTCTTCTGAAACCTTTCCCACTGCTCTGGTTTGCTCTCTGGGCGACGGGAGGAGTTCTTCCTCCCGTCCGCCGACCTCCTGACTGGCCGTTGCTGGCCGCTCAGACACTTTTCTTTTTTGTCTTTTGGTTTACTTTAATAATGATGATTTTGTTTCTCCGTGGTTCTTGCTCTGGTGAAGGTTTCTCGGTGATGACATGACTTTTTCCGGCGAGCAAGCGCCCTTTGATCGGCACCAGTGGCTCTAGATCTACGACGTCGTCCCTGTCCGGCTGTCCGACTTCGGCTCACGGCTTTCCACGCGCTGCTTCTATGGCGCGTGGATCTGACGCGCCTTGTGTTGTGTCCTCCATTTTTTGCCGAACTTCTATTCCGTGGGCTTTTTTGGCGCAGGTTCTTGTTTGGATACTCCATCTCCGGATACGGTATACGTTGTTCATGGCGGAGTTGTGTTGTACCCCGAGTCTTTGGACTCGTGTTTGGTTGGTGGGTTTGTAGACCCAGTTGGTTGTGGCCCTTATTACATTTAATGTTGAGACCCTTAAGGTCCTCCGGTTGCTTATGACCTTTCGGGTCTTTGAAAATGTAGTGGGTCTTTATACCCCATCTGATGTCTCCGTCCATGGTTGCTTTCGGACATATCTTGTACTTTCCCCCCTGTGAAATGAAATCGTCTTTGCTTAGAAAAAAAAGGAAGCGACCCAACGAGGTAAATCAACTCAACATAATGAAGAACACTATCCTCAAACAAATAGGAAGCGACCCAACGAGCTTAATCGTGCTAAGGAATTTTACACATTTAGAGTTACATCATTAATGTCGGTAGTAATCGTTTGATGTTAAAAGTTTATGCCTGTTTGGAGTAACATTTGGAACATTCTCATCCTCGTCTTTGTTCTCATAATCTTCATCCTCACCACACACAATCCATTCTGGGAACTTATTGGAATTTGATTAGGGACAGATGAACCCACTACCTTTGCCATCAGTCTTCATTTTATCATGGAGAAATGGGGACGGCCTCGCGTCTTTCACTTTTTGCCGTCACAATTAGAGTTGCCTCTTTCGTCCCCCACATGGAGCTCTCAAGTTGGGTGGGAGAGAGTGCACTTTCTCTAGTTGGCACACTATTCCTTCCCAGTTCCTGCTTGTGTTTATTACGACAGAGCACAGATTGAAAACACACAAAAGAACAAAACAGAGCTGCTTAGAAAAGCAACGCCAGGCACAGGTCTATCTATTACTATGCAGTCAACTGAACGAATTCATTGTGCTCTCTTACTTTTGACTTCCTTGTCGTCTTGTTTTTCTTCTTCGATAAAACCGTAAGTTTTAAACTTCTGTGGGACACAACTCCACACGAAAACAGTAGCCCTCTGCTATTATGAGCATGATTGGCCAATTTTTTTTTTTTTTTCATTCTAAAAGTTTTGCTTCCTAACTCAAAATTTAGATTAAAAAATAAATAACAAAACAATTTTTTTCTTCCATTAAAATCATTTATTTTTATTATAATAAACATAACAAATTCATTCAATTCATCTCACTTTATATTTTTACCTATTCCTATAAAAATATTTTTTTTTTCTCAAAATTCAATAAAATTATAATTCATCTCAATTTTTACATCATTTCCATGACAACTGACGTATTTATTTGGCTTTGCTTGACTGGGCAATTTAGGCTATGTTTAGTTTGATTTTAAAAATATTTTTTTGTATTTGTTTTTATTGGAGGTAGTGTAGATTTTCTTGAGATTGAAGAAAAGTTTATTAAAAGTTGTTGGAATTTGTAAAAATTTTGTTAAAAGTTGTTTGAGTTTGTAAAAATTTATTGGAGTTTATAAAAAAATATTAAAATTGATGAACAAATGATTGTAAATTTTTTTTGATTTTTTTTAGAATTAGACAAACACAGCCTTAGTATTTTGTCCGATCTATTGTCTTGAGTTCAAACCGGCATGAAGTTGGTGCAAGTTTTGGGCTGAGAAGTTGCATTAGAGGTCTGTTCAATTTCAGCGGCATTCATTTGGATTTGGGTTTGGGTTTGGGTTTGGTTTCGCTCAATCAATCACGGACCAAGTCGAGGTAGCCCATATTTGCATTAATCTGGTCCAAACGCCACCTGCCTATCTATCTATCCGGCAATTTCAAGTTCGGGGGCGTTTGTTTACCGAAATTTTGAGAAATATTATCAAAATTTTGAGAATTTTTTGAATGTTGAAGTTTATTAATATTTGTGAAAAATGTGAAATATATGGGTAAAAGTGTGAAGTTTATTGAGGTTTGTGAAATGTGTTTGAAGGGGTGAAAATTTTGAGCTCCAAAATAATTAGACAAACAAACGCCCTCCAGATCTCAACCCCTTGCCCGTGGCCTTATTGTATCGGAAGTCCATGCCTCTCGAGTCAAAGTGGACACAGAAGTACAAAGAATCAAGATACTGGTCATGGACTAAATATTTTAGCTATTGTTTTTACTAATCAGCGCAAAAACCTCATCTGAAAATCATTTTTTAGCTTCGAAATTCGGTCGTGTTCTTAGCCTTCTTCCGAAGAATCTCTTTTCCTTCTTTACTATTTTTGTCTTCTTTGGGTTCTGTAGTTTGTACCTACCGCAACAAACACCGTTGAAAATTTTGGGTACAGCCGCCAAAAGGACCATTGCGATTATGCGATGTTGTCGAGTCTACCAAACACGACGTCGCAGCGTATACAAACCCATTTATTGTCAGCTTCCTCTTGCTCTATTACATTCTCTTATCTTCTTGACCCACGAAGAGAGCGCCGGAGATAGAGAGCGGGAGCAACAATGGCTGGCGCTATAGCTGGAGTAGGACTAGGCCTTGGGCTTTCATGTTCTACGACAAAGATTTATCAGAGACGGAGATGCTCTTCTTTGCATACGACTCCTTGCTGTTGCGTGAAAATGGCCGTCTCGCTCGACGAGCAGAAGAAGAAATTCACCCTTCGAAAATCCGAAGAAGTCTTCAATGCCGCCAAGGTGCAATTGCATTCCTGTCCAGCTATATCTCCCCGGTTTTCGTTATTTCGTGGGGGGTTTGGGAATCGGATTTGATTTGCAGTTTGCTCTTTGTCTGGACTGGAATTTTTCGAATTGTGTTGGAAAAGTTTTTGGTGGGATTGGGGTGTGTTAGCTTTGAGTCCAATTCTCATATGTGTTGGCTAGATGAAAAAATCTTATCTGATGATGGGAGTTTGAAATTCGTTTGTCCAATTTCCAGTTTTTGTTTCGGAATGCTCGGTTGCTTGCGACCAAAACTCGACGTAATTTTTTTTTATTGTAAATTGTTTTCTGTTTTTTTTTCTCCGGGTAAGTCTCTGCCTTCTGTTTTTCTTTCTACCAAAAACTCAAACTTTTTGGTTACTATGTTATTCTCTCAATGATTTTTCTTTTGTGGACTAAGATAGACAATCGAGAATTTCCACGCGGATTTATAATAAAAATGCCACTATATCATAATCGATTATACGCTCCATGCTATGTAATGGGTCAGCTAGAATTTCCCATCTGGCCATCTGGTACGGTAAACGATCTGCAATATAAACAATTTTGTACTTTTATAGGTCTGGCAATATGAACCTGGCCAAGTATGTTAAAAATTTTCACTTCTAGAGGCACTAGGTTGTCAGTGACTTTTCATGTATATACCAAAGAAGACTTAAAGGTCGTCTTTCTTGAAGAAACAATACTGTAGTCCTAAACAAAATTTGTTATTGCTCTTTTGCTATTACATTCCGGACTTCCATTTTTGTGAAGGTGAAATTTGTTTCAAGTTTCTTGATTCTGACTCGCGTCAAGCGTTTTTGGTAGGATTTGATGCCTGGAGGTGTTAATTCCCCTGTTCGTGCCTTCAAATCGGTTGGTGGACAGCCTATTGTGATGGACTCTGTCAAGGGCTCTCACATGTGGGATATAGATGGGAATGAATACATTGACTATGTTGGCTCTTGGGGACCGGCTATAATTGGACATGCAGATGATGAGGTTTTATTCTTTCTCCCTGTCATGCAATAATGATGTAATATCAAATTCTGGTATCAATGGTTATTGTGCATCCGTTGGCAATTTTCAATGCCTTCTCCAATGCATTCCTGTTACGATTTTTTTTTGTGGAAGAACGCATTCTGTTTTAGTGATACTGGTCACATGGTCCTGGCTCTTAACATTTCCATACGGAGAAAACTGCATGACCTTACAGTTGAAAAAAAGATGTTTGTTTAGATGATTCTTTATTTAGTTGGGGAAGAGTTATAATGCTTTTTTGAAGAGAAGTGATTCCTCTTTAGAAGGTGGTTTGCTATAATGCAGTTCTCTTTCTAGGGCAAAGAAAAAGAGTTGGACAATATGATTAATAAGCTGTGTCTTGTGTTACGTTCCGTTTTTGAATTGTTACGAGTTAGGTTTTTTCAGATCTCATTTTGAGTTTAAAATAGGATAATGATTTTTTTTTTTATAAGTAAGCTCAATTTTATTAAAAAGAACAAGAGATGAAGTCAGTACAAAGATTGTACTGAAATCACTCAAAGCATACAAACGAAAAAACTAAGAAAATCAAAATAGTCTAAACTATTCTTGATAACTTAGGTTGTGTTTGAGTGATAAAATTTTAGGGTATTGGATTTGGTGAGAAAGTGAAAAGAGAGATGATTTTTAATATTTATTATAGTGAAAAGTAATGATGTAATGGGGAGAGAGAGATTATATTGTAATTTTTTATTGTGTTAAAATTTTAGAAAGTGTAATTTTTTTTAATAAACATAGCCTTAGTTACTCAGAGATTTTAGGACTTTATCCTATTAGGATTTGTTGAGGGGTGAAATTCTCTACTACTCTTATCTTCCTTTGTAAGTCTATATAAAGGTATTGATTAAATAATAATGAAAGAAGCTAGATTTGAATTTAACTTACGCTTATTAGGAGGTTCAGGGCACCTTGAATTGCCTTACCATAGGAGGTCGGTTGTCCTTGAATTAAACCAACTTAAGAGTTTTGTTGGTTTTCTCTAAAGAATCTACATCGTTATGCGCGTACACATAACGGTGCGGAGTCTAGTGGAATGTTATGAACCATTTGGAAAGTATGAGATCCAAACGCCAGTGTTGCAGTGTTAACCTGAGACTAGGAAAAGCCTAGTGCATAGCCAGCCCTTGTGGGTGTCAGGGCTGCGGAGTCTGGTGGAATGTTATGGACCATTTGGAAAGTATGAGATTCATCCCCCATTAGTAGTATGAGATGTCAATGTGAGGTTTATATGCCTTGGGCTCCCTCCTTCCTTGAACTAACTTTTGGGGGTGAGTTCTCCTAAGGCATATAATACATTTCCCATATGCTGATTCTTTGAGCTCGACCCCTCTATTCCTGTCTTTGTTTTTCAATGGAGTTTTTTAGATATTGCAGTGGATTATGTCCCAAGCTATTATTTACCTGCAGGTACTCGCTGCCCTGGCTGAAACAATGAAGAAAGGAACGAGCTTTGGTGCTCCTTGTCTGCTAGAAAATATTTTGGCAGAGATGGTCATCTCGGCGGTTCCAAGCATAGAAATGGTACGATTTGTTAATTCAGGTACAGAAGCATGCATGGGTGTGCTCCGTCTGGCTCGTGCTTTCTCTGGCAAGGAGAAGGTTATCAAGTTTGAGGGCTGTTACCATGGCCATGCTGATCCATTCCTTGTCAGGGCAGGAAGTGGGGTGGCTACCTTAGGGCTTCCTGACTCCCCTGGTGTCCCAACAGCAGCCACTATTGATACTCTAACAGCTCCTTTCAATGACATCTCAGCAGTAGAGAATCTATTTGAGACTCACAAACGAGAGATTGCTGCAATTATCCTTGAACCTGTTGTTGGGAACTCTGGTTTCATTGCTCCAAAACTCGACTTCCTCAATGCCATACGCAAAATCACCAAAGAAAATGATGCCCTCCTCATCTTTGATGAAGTTATGACTGGATTCCGTCTGTCTTATGGTGGAGCTCAGGAATACTTTGGCATAACTCCTGATTTATCAACATTTGGGAAGATTATTGGTGGTGGTCTGCCAGTTGGTGCATATGGTGGAAGGAGGGAGATTATGGAGATGGTGGCTCCAGCAGGACCCATGTACCAGGCTGGGACCTTGAGTGGAAACCCATTGGCAATGACTGCAGGCATACACACTCTTAGGCGGTTACAGGAGCCTGGAAGTTACAAATATTTGGATAGGATCACTGGTGAGCTTGTTCAAGGGATACTTGATGCTGGAAAAAAAGCTGGCCACGCTATGTGTGGTGGATATATCAGCGGGATGTTTGGGTTTTTCTTCACAGAGGGGCCTGTTTACAACTTTGAGGATGCAAAGAAGAGCGATACTGCAAAGTTTGCAAGGTTTTATAGGGGAATGCTCGAGGAAGGAGTTTATTTTGCCCCTTCACAGTTTGAGGCTGGATTTACAAGCTTGGCACATACTTCTGATGATATCCAAAAAACAATAGCCGCTGCTGAGAAAGTTTTACGGCAGATTTAAGTGTGTGCGTTCCTGTATCTGCAGTCTTCGAATTCGTCTCTTCGTTGCTCTTTTTTTTTGTCTTCTCGCTTGCATGGTTGCTGTTTTGTAGGCAGATAGAGTGGTTCATAGGCGATTTCCTTCATGAGAACTGGCATATTGTGCTTTATTTAAACCTTTCGGTATCTTCGTCCCATGTCCGGTATCCTCTCTCGATCTTCAGCATTGTTTCTTTGGGTTCCAGTTTCATGTTTGTGGCTGGTTAAAACAAAACGTAATTGTTCTCGTCATTGCAAACCAAAAAAAGACAGAAATGCAAGGGCGTCACATTCTTAACTTTACAAGCCATTCTCGGAACACCATCAGACAAAAGAATCCATCATAGACAGACGGGCATTTGCATTGAAATTTCATTGCTGATTTTGTCTTTACATGGAAAGATGTATACACTTTTGCGGTACAGTGACTAGTCATTCAGACTGACTCAAAAAATAACACAGAAGAGAAGCAAGAAGAAAGAGAAAAAAAAAGTACTTTTAGGTGTAGAAATCATAGGCCACCGCATGTAGCCAACTCTTCCAACCTTTGATAGAAAGAGAACTTTTTCAAGTCCTCACCACCACAGATTTTTTATAGACACATCATCACCAATACTGATTAATGCTCCATCAGTCGCAGTATGCTTATGCAGCTAAAGCTTGGATACCAGGGAAGGTATTCACCAACTCTATTACTGTTGCTTTCACAATATGGAACACGAGCAGGCAATTTTCCTGGGCGAATCATCAATTTTCTTCTCTGTTCACATAAAGCAACATGCAATGTCAAAACTAAGCAGCTTTTAACACCTAGAGAAATGAAGGAAACGTACAGGGCCAGCAAATCACGATTTTCAGAAAAACTGACTCGATCAATATCGACATAATGGTACCAGTTCAGTAGGTCATTCATACTGTTTTAACCAGATGAATTTCAAAGTTTAAGGTTGCTTGGGCCACCATATTTCCATGAGATAATCTCTTATTTGAAAGAAAAATTAAAGCAAAATGAATTTGCAGATAGCAGCACTAATAGAGGTGAATACAGTATATTCCGATGAGGCATTGGTTGACCATTTGAAACAACATACTCGTCAATCTAAGACAAATCAACAAAATTTCTATACAAATTTTAATGTTGATGGCTGACAAGGACAGCAACAGTAATGAAGATTAGGAATATGTGAGCTATCTGAAAGGCCAAAACCACCTAAATGTGAATTATGTGAGCTTTCTATCTTCTAACAACCTCCATAAGTTTCAATTGGCAGCATGAATAATTTAATGTGGGAAATCTACTTCAATTTCATTGATGGATTGGATAATAATTTCTTTTACGAAAAGAAAACCTTTAAAGTACATAAGTTAATGCTTCTTTTGGGAAAGAACATGGCAAGTGAAGAATGAGAAGAAAGAAGGAAAACCCTTTAAGACAACCACAGCTTGACCTTAGGGAGAATACAGTTAAGTTTTCACATAACGCTTTTTGGCACAATGCAAATCAAATTCCCCTACAGGACTAGATGACTCCTAAACTTGACAAAATTCCATCTGTAAGAGACAGCAACATATCAAGAATGACCATATCAAAATTTTCCTCCATTCTTGGAAATTATTCAGCATTGTTCATGAAGGACTTTGCGAGGGTAAGATAGGACTATATGCATTTGGGTCCTTAATATTTTTTAATACAAATGGACCTATCCACAAGAGGCTTGTGTTTTGGTAGTTCTAATCTTGAAGAGATACATAAAAGCAGAAGAGAAGTGTGCTGACGAAGAAGATAGAAAGCAAGCCATCATTGATCGGCTATTTGACCTCAGTAACAATTTCTGTTTTACATAAAACTTCCTTGTAAAAACAGGGCATCACAACGTGTGAAAGCGAACTGAGCTGTAATGTCGTTTGAACTTATTACTTAAAACATTATTCAATAACAGAATCGATTTCATACGCTAGGATCACGCTAAATTTCAAAGCCATTGGAAGATAAAAAAGTTAGTCCTTAATGGAACCAAAAAATTCATAATCTAATGCAGGATGGAAATCACCTGTTTTACTCTTCGCCAGGGATGGCTGCACAACAACATGGATTATGACAACACCCTCAATATTATCACCAAAGGGCATTCTACACTGACCGACAGTCTTGTTGTTCTCCAAGATTTTACCAGAAGTAATCAGTTTCACTTCATTTGCTCCCTTTGGTACGATTGTTTTACCTACAAATAGAACGAGCATCTAAGAAAAATCTAAACACGAGCCAAACAGACACTCCATGAAGACACCTGACTCAATCACGTGTTTGTTATTACCTGGGAATTGTTAAATATCGTGGAATAATAAAGAATTTGCTGAAGAACATTGGCCAGAAAGAGTGATTAAAACTTTATAATGGTTCCAAGGCTTCCGCTGAACTAAACAAACATAAACTATTCAATTCTACCCTGTCTACTAGTCTGTTCTACTATTCCATTCCACAAAAATATTTTGCAAACCAATAAGCAACTCTAAACGCCAAATCTAAATTCTAGCAACTTTTTGCAACTGGATTCCTAATAGATATTCAAAATGCTCATCGATGTTAAAATTCGCCATATTGGGACCAAAAAGAACCCACAAAAAGTCCATTTAAAAAATATTGGAAACTTTCTATATTCATGAATTGGTGGGGGAAAAACAAAAACAATCAAACAGAAACCTAATTGTGAGCTATATGACAACAAGTGGACTTAAAGTGAGTAGAAGGACCAACCTTTGGGCCAATCGGAGACCACCCTCTGCTTTAGCGTATCGACGGTGGAGGCCGACGAGTACCGAAACGGGCCCATATCAGACCCATCGTACAGCCTGAATTTGATGCACACCAAGTCCTCCTCCGGCATCTGTAACGGCGAAAGTTTGAATTTTTCCTCACGCTCCCCCGTGCCCCGCCCCACTGCTCGGAACGTGCTTTCAAATCCCACCCCCTAAATTTGCATCACAATTCCGATCAGACCTAATTAGAGTCGAACAAGAAAAACCAGAGCGATCTAAGATCCAATATTCGATTTAAAAACACATAAAATTAACTAAATGATTTAGAATTAAAAGCACCACCTTGTGTAGCTGACGATCAGGCTCCCGATTCGAATTCTCTTTTTTCCTTTGTTTTTTCGTTTTTCGTTTTTCCTATGGTTGTGGCGTCTGAAAGATCGGTCTTTGTTGGGTGAGCCGAAGAAGACAATTTCAAGTGTTTCTCAAGCCACTCGGACCGATAGAAACGACGTGGTTTTGCTTTGCTTTCGTGGAAGCAAGTGAGAACTTGGTCACTTGCCCAAACGAAGGCTTACAAAAAAAAAAAAAAAAGGAAATTTATTTTTTAGTCCTTAGTTTTTAACCCCTTTTCATTTTTAGTCATGAATTTTAGAGGGTCAAAATTTTAGTCCTTGAACTTTCATCTTTATAAAATTTAGTCCTTCCGTCAGTCTGCCTTCAAATTTGTACCGGTCGACCGGTATATGAAGCGGTCGACCGCTACATGAAGCGGACGACCGCTACATGTACCGGTCGACCGCTCACTTTCAAAACATATATCCGGTCGATCGCTTCAAAATTGACGGTCGGCCGGTACAAAAATTGACGACAGACTGACGGAAGGACTAAATTTTACAAAGATGAAAGTTCAATGACTAAAATTTTGAAGGTTGAAAGTTAAGGACTAAAATTAAAAAGGGCCCAAAACCTAAGGACTAAAAAGTAAATTTCCCAAAAAAGACCACATTTTTCACCGTTACTACCACTAATTTTGCATCTAAAATTATTAAACTCCACGTATCCCACTCCAAATTACAATATATTTACACTTTAAACCATATATTATAATTTAATATTTAAAATAGAACATGGAATTCTCGATTAAGAAAAATACTATGTCATAATTATCTATGTATGTCGGCCAGCTACTTGATGAATTATTTAATCCCTTCACTTCAACAAACGGCACCGTTTGCATGTGGCTCTATGTATACAGGTCCAAAAGCAATCCGAGGGAAACGGAAAATGAAGAGGGAGGCGAGGAGGACATGGAGATCGTGTGGCAGACCCCAGCTAATCCACCTGAGCCACAGGATTACATCTTGCACAACGGTAACTAACCAAATCATTTCAGAAAAAGAAAAAAGCGAACTTCTTACAATTTGCTGAGCAACTTTTTGGGCGGGAATTGTGCAGGGAGGCGCCACGTCAGACCGTACTACTTCGAGTTCATCTCTCATGTGAGCCGCTTTGATAATACATACTCGTTGAATGTGTTAACTTTTTGGATTAAACCCTAAATGTTGTGGGGTTTATGTGTTTGTGAGGCGTGCAGGTCAAGAATCGGTGGGCTGGCAAAACCATCGTCGATTTGTTTGCCGAGGAGTTCAAAGGCCGACCTTATGACTACTATGTATGTGTTAATTGTGTAGGAGTATACATTGGCTTTACATTTTCCTCGTTTGATGTTATGAGGGTGTGTTGAGCTTTTGAATTGAATGCTTGAGTTGCTATAGGTTAGTGCGGTCAAATGCGGACGGATTCAAGTTGATGGAGAGATAGTGCCAGTTTCTTACATAGTTAGACGGTCGCAAAAGATAAGCCACTTTCTACACAGGTGTTGTTCTCGTGCTTGCTACTTTTCATGTAGCAACTTCGTTTATAATAACGGTCATATGATTTGTGTTCTTTCATTACTATTCTTAGTCGATATCAGAAGTGTATTCGAAGTTATAAAATTTGCAATTGACGCCGCAAAGATTGTAGGCATGAACCGCCCGTGATGGCTTGTGATGTGTCTATTCTTCAGAAAGAACCGAATGTGCTGATTGTTTGTAAGCTAGCATCTGTCCCAGGAAGTCAGCAGTGATTCTGATGTGTTCTTTTCTTCTTGTTATGTCGTCGATTTATGGAACACTAGGAACATGAAACCGTTACGCTTAATACTAGACTATTAGCGATTAATCAATGCTGAAATAACAGTACTATCTCATAGTTATGCCGTTGTTTTTTTTTGCAGTCTAAGATGCATCTCTGATTCTGTTTTAAAACATAGGTACTTGCATAAAAGAAAAATCCAATTGAAGCCTTGGGTTTTTTAGTTCTTGATGAAAAATGCATAATATCCTGCATTTGTGCCTTGTTAATGACGTTGGCAAAAGAGCATACTTATCAATCACCAAAGACTGGAGAACTCACATGCTTTCCCATAGAATGTTATCATTTTTGTTATTTGACTGTCATGTAGGTGCATCCCTGTGGCCAATATCGTAAAAACACGATTGTTGGAATCCTTCAAGCAGAGCATGGCTTGGCACCTCTATTTCGTATCCAGATGATAACATTAATGGAGCCAAATATTGGATTAAATTAGCTTTATTCTTCTGCTTGAATTATTTGCTTCATCTTTTTTCTTGTCCAATTTTTTTCTTCCTTGATGCGATTGTGGTCAGCGGTTCATCGGCTAGATCGTCTTGTCTCAGGACTCCTTATTTTGGCGAGAAATGCTTCAAAGGCTGATCTTTTTAGGCAACAAGTAAACCTCATACTGCTATTTTTTCTATAGAAGACTTGTTAGGAGCAGAAACCAAACATCTTTTGCCTGAAAGTATAATATATGCCCTATTAATTATTGTCAATATTTGTGAATGTTATAGAAGTGAACTATTCTTAATTGCAAATGTGAATCTTGTTGCTACATGTTCTTTTCAGCACACTCATCATGTATTTGGCCAATATAGCTTCTTATTCAAGTAGAGGTAAAATAGTTTGTAGTAACTTTTTCTAATCTTATCTTGCTGAAAACTTAGTCCTGATAGTGGAAAAATGCATCGGTGATCATTGTATGTTTGATTTACATATGTGGCCAGTTTCAATTCACGAACACAAAGACTTATATCCTGGAGACAATGAAGTTAGGGACTGCTAAATAACATTTCTATGTTTCCATAAAAGCAATAAAGTACCTCGTATTTTTCCCGCTGCCTTGGACTATCTCGCAATCCCTTCTACTGCTTGGCCCGCACCAGTACCTTGGCCAACCCCGTGTCCAATAGAAGCAAGACCAACGGTCAACCCAGCAGCAATAACGGAAGCTGCAGAAATCGGTGGATTCATGAGAAGTTCTTCACACCAAAATAAGTAAATAGTTAATGATGCAATCAACTAAGAAGTTATGACTTAATTATTCCATTGCTAAGATCTATACAGTTAAAGGAACTAAGAACTCTACTGTTGTACAATCTTGAGCCAGATTACAGCAAAATGTCATTTCAGATGCTACCTGTTTGCTGTCTGAAATCAACGATCTTCATCTCGTTGTTGATATTATTGATGGAGATTAGACAATCTTCAGCAGATTCCCCATATATGGTTTAGGAATTTCTAGATGTTGATGACCGCTGAAACAGATTACTGCATATTTTTATTTTCGTTTTTGTTTTTCTTTCCCTTAGACTATTTTGTTTCTAGGACCAAAGATCTTTATCTTGTCACTGTAACTCTTGATGAAAAATGAGAGTTCAACAGGGGAAGAATGTATATGGACCAAGTTATATTATGTTCCCATATATGCAAATATGTTTCTTGCTGCCTTGAAATAGAAGGTGATTATTGCAGATTGAAGCTGGGTTGGTGCAGAAACAATATATTGCAAAAGTCATTGGGGAATTTCCAGAGCATGAGGTATGATTTTGTTTAAGCTGGCTGACATAGGTCATAAAACACAAGACGAGTGAGAGTAAGGGTGGGTGGAAGAACAAGATAAGGAGACATGGATCATTTGCGAAATTGATTGATATGATTAGTGGATGTTGTAAATGTTATTCTGTCGTAAGGTTAAATTGTAAGCTGTTTCCACATTTTACGACTCCCTTGTGTTTCCTTTTCAGCAAATTGTTGATGCTAACATAGACTATAATGCTCGAGATGGAATGAGCACAGCTGAGGTGAGTTATTTTATTGAACCCTTCGATTTTAGTGTGACTCCTTGATATGGTCCTTACCGATAACTAGATTGTCTATTTAAGGTATTCGATTGAAATGGAGAACTTATAAATTGCCTTAACCAAACTCAAAAAGCTTATTTTGTTAGTGCAGATAAGAGCTGCTAGTGGTGATACTCCGGCAAAGGGGAAGGCTGCTTGTACAAAATTTACTCTGATTAGTACAAATGGAACTCACGGTCTTGTGTTGTGTGAACCCATCACAGGCCGAACCCATAAAGTAAGAAAATTTACACGTTATATGGTGAATTTGACATTATCTGCTGCGATATTGTAAGAGTGCTCTCTTCCACTTCCATAAGCAAGAAAATTTGTATTTTTGCATTCTCGGCCATCTGGAAGTTTTTGTTGCATTTTTGCCATTTCTTTACGAAGCTATCGTACATTTTGTTTTCTTTCTTTCTTCCGTTCTTTTGTAGAGCAAAATTCTGCTACATACTAATGATTTAGTTATCTACCTTTGGTATTGGTCTGAGCTGATTTACATCGAACTCTAAACTCTCTCTCTCTCTTGGGTAGATTCGTGTTCATTTGCAGCATACTGGGCATCCAATAGCAAACGATATGCTCTACCTCTCCGAAGGTGTACCTGATAGGTCTGCTGGAGGAGTGAGTGCTGATAGAGCTGCTGCTAAATCACACCATTCTTTGAAGTCTAGTTTCCACGATAAATGTCTTGATGAATATGAAGAGAACTCTACAGATGATTTTAGTATTGATCCTATGTGTACAAATTGCCCAAATCTTGCTCCAAAAGGGTAAGTGTCATTCTCATATATATATATATATTTTTTGAAGTGTCATTCTCATATGATAACAAATTGTTTGGAAGGAAGTTTGATATTTGCTTATAGGGGAAAATATATTTTTCACTCACGAACTATCATAGGTTTTGCGCTTTGCATCATAAAATACCAATTTTAACGCATTGCACCCTTCAACTACCAATCTTAGATACTTTGTATATTCTGTCATATTTTTAGACTAAAATGACGATAATGCCCTTGACCCACTTTGGATATATGGATTGCAGATATTGTTGTCAATTTATTAAGTTCTCGAGAGTATTAATATTAGAAGGAGGGTGCAAAGTGTATAATATTGGTAGTTGGTGGGTACAAAGTGTCAAAATTAGTAGTTTATAGTGCAAAATGCAAAACATTGATAGTTGGAGGGTGCAATGTGTTAAAACTGGTAGTTTAGGATGCAAAGTGAAAAACCTGTGGTAGTTCGTGGGTGAAAAGTATATTTTCCCCTTAGTTATACTTACAAGGCGTAGTTTGTCATGAATGTAGCTGAGTTTTCGGAGTTTTCTACTGAGTGAAAGACAATTTGTTTGCTTGTGGTTGAATTTATTTCCTGATTCTCAATTACGGAACGATGAGAATCTTACCAAGTTGGTTCTGATTTACTTATTGTGCTTCCTATTGCACGCAATCCATTACAATAGGAATGTCATGGTCACGTCATGAGAAAAACATGATAGGGTGGTGTGAGGAATTGATTTGCGATTTTACAGTTGAAAGAACATAAATAAAATAAACAAGAGTGTGAAAGAAAAATGTATGATAGAAAATACCAATAGATTGGATCAGTGTCTTCGAAGGGTCATGAAATCTGCTTATCATATCTATAGCACGTACAGAGACTTGAGCACATTTATGGTCAGGACTATGTAGTCTCTACCTCTGTAAGCACAAAGTTGCAAGATTGAATGAATACTGTTATTTTCTTGTGCTATCAATTAAGGTCAATATTGAGGATCTGTTAGGATGAGACAGCACTTGCCCTTACTGACCCCTACATGCAAAGGACTTGAAAGTAGCAAATCATGTAAAAGGCTTGAAAGTGGCATTAATTAGCAATTTTTCTATAAGCAACATGAAAATTTTCCTCTCAAAAACCCTCTATGCTTGCCTTTCCAGTTTTTCAGGAGCTAATACCCATACATCATCTGACCATACAATATTTCTTCCTTGAATATGCTTTAGTTTTTATTGTACCAGAAAATAAGGGTCTCCTTTATTTATGCTAAACTTCATTACCTTCTAAATTGCAGATATGAAATGAATGAAGAGGGTTTGTGGCTACATTGTGTTAAATACTCTGCACCTGGATGGGAGTATGAATGCCGATATCCAGATTGGGCATCTCTAAGCTAAAATGTACTGCGAATTTTAAAACATGAAGCACTCAGTCGAGTTCCCTGCCAAATTGTGGATCGTAGGTTCATAGATCCCAACGGTGCCTTTTTCTTTATCCAGATTTATTGCATAGACTTGCTAGACAGCCATGAACATGTTTACAGACAATGGAGAGAAGAATCCTACTTTGGCTTCATCTTTTTTTTTTTCCATCTTTTATGTAATCATTAACAGATACTAAATATTCTATACCGGTGGTGGGTGACCAACGGTGCAGCTGTAATGAGCTCATGTAATTCCGGTACCATTTGTACTGCTTAGCTTATTCAGTAAAGGCTTCAAGTTGTATTGTTTTATTGACTAGTGGAGGGTCAAGCCCCTTTCTGGGCAACTCTGGAATATCGTCCTTTCGCACCCCAGATCTGACACCAATTCTCTTTTCCCGGGATCTTTATTTGCAATCCCCACAGAAGAGAAGTAGTGGACTTCAGGGGTTCTTGTTTATAAGAATCGTACGTCTTTATAAATTCACTGGTGGTAATAAAAATTTCTACCCAAAAACTCAGTTGATGGACCTTTTTTTTTCTTCTTTTATTTGAGAAATATCTTCAGTCAAAGATTGTCCCAGGATCTTATGATCTTTTACGAAGTACCAAGTTTCCAGAGCCCAGGGAGAAGAGAACTTGTTGGATCTCTTTTGTCGTTAATGCTAACGGCACTATAATATTTGATTTTAGTGCTGACTAAAAGATTCTGGCTTGGGTAAATCTGGTCCCTTCTTTATGTTGAACGAACGCCCTGGATTCCTGATATTATTAAAGACCAAAAATGGGTATAAACTAGTCGCAATAATGTCGATCCTAATGAAGAGTAAAGCGAAAAGCACGTCGTCTAGGAGAGAATATTTCCTTATGCGTCTCACCAGAGCCAGGATGAGGCAGCTGAAGCAGCTATATATATATATAATTAAAAAGGCAGCCAACGTTAGACGGTCGAAATTGACCAGCATGTGCTGCCTATTCCCTCGATCCATATTGGTTAAGCCTAACAGAGAATAACGTCGACCCTATGAACTTAATTATATTATTCCGAATTTGTGATACTATAATAAATTATATAATTACTTTGATCAGAAAGTTAGCTTAATGTACAGAAGTTAGGAGGTCAGAAAGAATTAGAACTGAATAGAACATCTTCGATGATATAGTCAACCATTATTCTCACTGAATGGCCTGCTTAAACTTAAGCTTAGACCTCATTAAATATTCCTTGGATCCTTTTTGCATGCTTCCCTTACCCATTCATATACCAGCACTGATTGATACAGTGAGAGAAGCTCTTGCATGCTAGAGTTTTCTATTCAAAGAGAAGTCTCAAAGTTTAATCCGAGACAGGTTTCGTCCCTAGTATGTTCAAAGAGAGGTTCTAATGCTGCCGAACAGATTAATAAATTTTATCAATCATCCAGATCGAATTAAACTAATATATTAATAGTTCAGTTGCTCTCTCTTTTGTTTTTGCTGAAGTATTAATACATTGACTACTACAATAATGGTCAGTAATATTGGCTCTTGGAAGCCATTTGTACGTCCACAGCAGCGCATGCAGAAAGCATATTCATACACCTCTGCGACATCTGATCTCTCGTCAAAAGCGTCCTCACCGGCCAGAAAATTAAGCAATTTTTAAAAAAAATTAAGTTCATGATTTCGTGGGACAAATTTAAGTACTGCATTAAATTTATTTTTTATTTATCTTAATGACATGTGTCACATTGCGATTGTGTGAGATGAATTTTCCTTTAAGTATGTCTACCCGTATTAGGTAAAGTGAATTTTAATACCAAAATGACAGACTCAATCAGAATTTTTAAAAACTCAATAAAATTTTTAGAAGACGTTAAAACCTACCTAGCGTGCGATTTGTACGCAGACTTCACTTTCTAGAAAGACTGACGGAGAATGAAAAAGTTTTGCAAGTGGGTTGGCTTAAAACATGAAAACGTCAAGCGACTTTTACGTTTGCTTGGGTATTTTTTTTTTTCAAGATGCTCCTTTGGACGTATCCTGTTTTACTTAATTTCTGGCGACCAAAAGTAGGAAATAGTGATCTGAAAAAGTTAGGATATATATTGCAATCTCGGCGCAGACCGCGGCCATAGATTCGTACGGTGTTGTTTTGTGCAGATATTAAATCCAAAGGTTTGTGCATTAGCATAGTAGACAGCATCAAATTACATGACAGATGGTTAGACAGAGAGACCCTTCCTTTGAGTGAAGACTTTTGGAGCAGGATCTAATTGGAAGGGACACTTTACAAATTAAGAGACACCAAATGACCAACACACTGACAGACACATGAAACCCAAAGTTCCATAACGATTCTACGTAGGGCCCAATTATACCCTGACCAGAGAAACCCTAGATCCAATCAAATTAGAAACCAGATGTCCGTCCCCGCTTGAATGGTTATTAAACTTCAACGGACTCATTCATGCCTTTCCTGGTTTCTTGCGCCTTTAATTCCTTCTCAATGGGATCTTCTATTGCCTCGTTTTTGTCACCATTTGAAAGAGGAACAACGGGTTTTAGTACTTCAGCGCAAACAATATTTGTGCTAAGCTTAACCGCATCAATGATGTGTTCAGGTACATGCAGCTTCGGCTCTTCAGCAGTTTTCTTGCCGTTCTTGAAAAATGCATAGAGCACCATCTGAACAATGCCAAAGATAAAGCCCACAGTATTTGGAAGCTGTTGAGGGGATAATTACGATATTAGCTAGTGACGATATATATAGAAAGCACGTACAACACAAAAAAGTAAAGACTTGGAGGAGTATGCATGCACGTACAGCAATGTAATAGTCCCTGAGGAAAAGGCCATAAAAGAACCACGTCACTGCACCTAAGGTTAGGAAGAAAGATAAAGGGAATGGCATGTACTCGACGCTCTTGGTCCTTACAACTTGTCTCTGCGTACGTTGATATATAGTTGTATGAATATTAGTCATGACTCATAAGAAACTAAAGTAAACCGACAATGAATTTCATATGAATCAGCTTCATACAAAATAAAGCTACGAAATTTGTTTTTAACTTCTCACCAGGATACAGAGAGGTGCAGCAAATACACTAAGGTTGAATACCAAACAAATCCACCCAAGAATATTGACACGTTTTAAGCCTTTTGCTAGGAAGAGAGTGAGGAGAAGCATCAGGCCGAACCCAAAAACATTTAGCAGGATAAGAATTTTCACCGTCAGTACCTGGAAGTTGTAATTAGAATATCAAATATTTGGAATATCAAATATTTGGGTACCAAAGAAGCAGTTTAAGAACGGAAAATAAAGTTTCAATATCTGTACCCTGCCCTTCTTAGTTGCGTAATATAAGAACAGCATAATGTAGACGGACTCGATGACGCAACCAACCGAGTTTATGGTTATCAGAAGATTTGCGTCCTTCTTTATCATCGCGTAGTAGATCCACAGCATTGAACTGAAGAGTGCAACCACATAAGGAACTGATTGAAAACCTTCAGTAGATTTCTTCTTGTGTATCTGATAAAATGTCGGCCTGGAGCAAAAGAAAGTTGAATCAAAATTCTACCCATTGTTATTGATCAGTCACCTTGAGTTGGAAAAGGAAGCAAGCAAAAGAGCACTCACAGTGGAGCAAGGTAGACCATGAAAGAGACGATGTTGCCTACAATAGTAAGAAAACATATAAACAACAAAGAATGTCAAACAACTTCCTCCAGCTTCGTATTTGTTATAAAATAATTTGGAGAGAAAATTATAATTTGAATCCAAATGACATTAGCGATGCATTTCCAACCGGAAAATTTTTCACAAGCATGGTTTTGAGAAGATATGTGCTGTCCAAAATTAAGTATGGACTATTACAACTGCATGTGCGCATTAAGTTGCATTTAGGTATATATACATGAAGGTACTCCATAATGGAATTTATTGTAACATTAATGCATGTATAGGGTGTAAAACGCAGCTCAGTTTAAAAGTAAGAAGAGAACGGGTGAAGAAAATATCTATGCATTGAAGTAAATATATAGCTATCTACCTAGAAGTCCGAAGGTAAAAGCCCATGACTGATTAACGTCCATTTCTGCAAACAAAAGCTACACTCTCTGCGACTTAAAACCCAAAGACTTCTGCTCTCTCTCTCTCTCTCTGTCGCTAGGGAGAGCAGTATTCTCAAGTGAACCCTTGGCTATATATATCTTATCTCACAACGGCACAAGCGTAGAACTGCAGAAAGCAAGGGGCGGGAGCCTAATTTTATAGTGAGACGGGACACACAAGTGGAGCAGTCAAGTTGCATGCACCGATGCACGCATGTGTGAACTGTGAACTGTGAACCATCGAATTAACTTTTCGGTTCTTTTACTAGTTGTTTAGCCTGAAACCCTGCTCATTTAACCTTATTTAGTTGATTTTATCATTCACCCTTCAGTTAAGTAAGCCCTACTTTCTACTATATATTTCTAGTACTACACACAAGTATACTTGGGGTCCCACCGAGGCTCCTTTCTGATCTGTCACCACTGAGTGGTTAAAGGTTTACAGCTCATAGCTCAGTTCTTGGAAACTCGAGCTCTTTCTCAGGGTGTGCTTTCTCTACGTTATCAAAGAATCCAGTAGAGTTTTAACTTACAATGAACACTCACATCTTACCTTATTGCCATCAGTTACACAATCAGAAAGCACGCACCTTGCAATTAAATCCATTTCGGAAACCATTTGTACACTTTACGCATGTGATCTAGTGGATGATTTTCGATCATTCTCTTCTTTTTTCCGTAACATTCTGATCGTGTTTAGTTCCGAGGACAATGACTGCTGTCCTTCAATTTTTCACGTCCACGACAAATGGCAATGATGCATTAGAAACAACATTGCCCGAGGAGGTAAAGAAAGACGATAAGGCATTACAAGAGACTGGATGCATGGGTCCCCGTACAATAACAGTAGTGACCCACTTGCTATTGTAGGTTTTGAGGTTTCCTCCCTTCGTACAGTATCCCACTACAAAGCTTTTTGACGTGGAACCAATGGGGACCCGGGCGGCGGGTGCGGTTTGGTAGGCAGTGGACGTTTCCCGTCTCACTAATTATCCACCGTTAGATTGCATAAAGAAGCAATCTAACGGTGGATAATTAGGAGGTGACCAATGACCATAATGATGATGAATGGTATCTATATATGCTGTCTTGCCCAACCAAGAAACGAGGCCTTTTGTTGTTGACCCACAGCCGCCATGCTATATTCTAGGTCCTGTATAATATGTATTTCTGTGTACTGCGAATGGATGATTTTCATGGTGAAATCCATAAGCTAGCTGCTAGCTATATCACACTCACATCTTGTTCCCAAAACGCTTGTGGCAATTGAGAAATTAAAAGCTCTAATTGGGAAGGATTGGAATTAAGGCCGGCGCTTTAATTCCAAATAGAGGAAGTGTAACAAGTGTACATGTTCACGCATGCATTTGAAACTCGAAGTACCATCGAGATCGATGGTCACTAATTTTTAAAACCAATCACCCAATTACCATTTCAGATTCAAAAAAATGAATTTATTGCTTAGAATATTAATAAACTTATATAACAGCCAATGAGAAAGCGGGAAATCTTCTCTAGATTGATAAGGAAGAAAAATTATAAACATGTACTGTACATGCAGTGTGTATAAGGAATAACTTATGATATATATATACATGATATTGTTCCATTTTCATACTATTTTCTGCCACGTCTTCTTTTAAAAGGGAAGACAGGTGTGGAGGAGCCAAGGTCGACGGCTTTATGCATTCACTTTTGAGCTTACTATTTTCGTGATTTGTTTTCAAAAATTATTATAGCTGTCTTGGTGGTTTTAATTTAAGTACTTTATACAAAAGAATTCAAGGAATCTTCGTTTATTCGATGGACCTGTCTTATTGAAATTAGAAAGAGAATTAAAGAGGCCTCGTTCGTCCTTACTTGATTAAGGCCTCCTTGATGGGTTATTGTCTTCATTCGGCTATCATGGCCGAACAGGATATATATCAAAATATAAGTCTAGTCATATTTCGTTTACTGTAAGGCCGTAGGTAAGCTTCCTTCCACTGTAGCCATGTATTCTTATTATTTTGTGTTTGCGAGTCTACCTACCCTTATGCAAGATTGGTGGACATTTAAAAGCTTATATATATCACGACCGGCCTCCAGATTTATTATAAGGTATATCATGATTTGGTTCCCTAGCTATATCACGAACCCCTTACATCCATATGTTAAATACTTCTTTATGCATGGGTGGAGTATATGAATATTGTACGGACACATAAACATATATATATATAGTATTCTTTTGTCACGGAATAGAGGACTACTCTATTTCACAAAGATTATACTTAGTACGAATAACGTGAACGAGACTCGAGACTATGCAGTATATATATTTTCACGTAGGGCTTGTTACAGAACCGTATAAATTAAGCTATTAGCCTGCAAACAAATATTACGTAGGATATATATATATATATATATATATATATATATATATATATATCAAATTTAAATGATCTAGTGGCCCATTGGGATAATACAACTAAACAACTGAAAATTAATTAAACATCAGAATCGACATGATACATGCGCACCGTACTCTTAATCTCTTGTACGGGCTTAAAAGAGAAGAGGCAAAGAGAGAGCGAGCGTGAGAGGTATACGAAAATCAAACAGTCAGGAGAGGATCAATTAGGTTTCGCAGTCGATCGATCAGATCGACTTCACACAATATCAGATAACTGGACGACTTGGCTGGAGGCGTCCGTGCTTTTCTCATTGTGTCGTGTTAGTTCATCCACAACCTCATGATAGTTATGCGGCGCCCCCTCGTTTGCATCAGAGTTGGGCTGGGAGGACGCATGAACTGGGGATGTCGTAGTTGTGCTGGATTTTACAATATCACCTTCCTTTTCTGGTAGCTTTTGCTCTTCTATAACGGTCTTGTGATTCTTGAAGATTGCATAAAGTATCATCTGAAGTACCCCAAAGATCAAACCCAGAATGTTTGGAAGCTGTTAATTCAAGAACCAAAAAAAAGTAATCACGATTAGTGACCCTAAGAAAATAGCACAGTCATCTAAGCAATATCCCTCTAATAAATTTTTTTTAGAGGTTTATAAAATTAATTGTATACTTTTGAGAGTCTGAGACCTGGCTAATTTGTATTAGAATTAAGACGTAGATAATTAGTGGAGTGGATCGCTTACACGTACATTAATTCGAGCAATAATTAGCTGCAATATGTATATATTAATTGTGCACACATTATAAACCCGTGGATACAGTATACGTACGTGTATTAAACACTACCATACAAGCTAGCCGACAGCGCTAAGCTAGCATTAATGATTGGCTTCAAAAGTAAGGGGCAATAGGTACAGATTTGTATTAATTGTTACTTAACGTATAGCTTTTGCGGAGCGGCGGATGATTTTAATAGTTTTCTAAGATCTAGCAGGAATTCAGAAATCACATGAAAAGATGTGTCTTCAAATTATTATATAAGAAATGGACTTACCGCAACGTACAAATCCTTCAATAGTACGCCATATAAGAACCACATAATAGCACTGAGTGTAAGGAAAAGTGATAGGTAAAATGGCATGAACTCCACGCTCTTCGTGCGTACGACCCGTCTCTTCAAAGTAGTAAAACCATGCATGGAAAGTATCGAGTTAATTAATAAGTATATACAGCGGGTGTGATCATGCGGATTCCTTGAGTCTGACAGTAGAAGCTAGTGCCTAATGTTAAGGCTTTAAGATGATTTAACGAAGGAGAAAAATGTTATCAACATATTAATTAATAAAAAGGAGGATTTAGATTAATGAATAGAAGGTTGCCAACTCAATACTCAACTCTATTCATTAATGTGTTGGCAACGTCTCAACTTTTTATTAAATCCTCACCTTCACGCTATGATTCTAACTTCTTCAGAATCTGCCTTGTTGTATTATTTTTTTGCTTAAAAAAAAAGTATACAGCGGACCGGAAGACCAAAAGAAGATACAAAAAAATATGGTCCTCACCATAATGGTCAAAGGTGCTGCGAAGACGCTCACAGAAAAAGCTACACAAACCCATCCAAGAACTCGGATACGGGTTGTTCCTTTTGCTAAGAACTGGGAGAAAAGAAGAATCAAGCAAAACCCCCCAATATTCAACAGAAGAAGCCTGAACGTGAAAATCTGCAATCCAAGTGCGAATATTTTAGTGAACTAGCAATTGAGTCAAACTCTGGTTTGTCTACATGATAAAGATAACTAAATGAAATTCATGCACACCAAAATTGTTAGGGAGGGCTCGTTAAGTACACACAGAGAGAGAGAGTACCCTAGCTTGCTTTGTTGCGTAGATGACATACACTGCAACATAAATGGTCTCCACAACGCAGCCGACAGAGTTTATAGTGATAAGAAGTATTTCGTCAGACTTAAGTGATGCATAGTATAGCCAAAGCGTCGCACTGAATAGTGCAGCCACATACGGAAGTGACTGAAACCCGTCCGTCGATTTCTTCTTACAAATCCTAACGAACGTTGGTCTGCAGTGGAGATGAAATTTCGATTCTAGTTAGTCCCTTATTGTTCGTCGTCTAAGAACTTCACTATATATATGCACGGTATTCTGAAATAATACTTACTGAAAAAGGAAAGAAAACAAAAACGAATCTCAGACAAGGAAACTTACACTGGAGCTAGAAACACGACGAAGGAGACAATGTTACCTGAAATAAGATTGACAACAACGGGTGGAAATCAGCTCTAACATTATAAATCTTTCATGCATATTATAAGGAAATTCGAATTTTAGAAAATATGTGCAATGGTTGTACGTTATTAGAATTTACACAATATGTAAAAGATGGGCCTAACTCAACTCTAAAAGACGCCTTGAGGAGTGAGGGATGCCACAACCTTATAAGGAGCACATTGACTAGTTTCTTTAGCAATGTGAGACTTCCAACACGCCCCCTCACGTGTGGCGGGAGGACATCCAAGCCAACACGTGGAAAAGGGTGACGGTGGACCACAAATTAGGAATTTTGCTCTGATACCATATTAGAATTTACACAATATGTAAAAGGTGGGCCTAACTCAACTCTAAAAGACGCCTTGAGGAGTGAGGGATGCCACAACCTTATAAGGAGCACATTGACTAGTTTCTTTAGTAATGTGGGACTTCCAACATACGTTTAGCGTAACGCTATTAAAGCAACAAGTATATATATGGATTCATCTAGAAAAAAAAGTATATATATGGATTCCTATAGCCAGTAGCATTTTATATATGTCATGCTTGGTACAAGTTGAAGCACAGTAAGAAACAGCAAATAATGACAACATTTTCTATTATCTCTACCTAAAATGCCGAACGCAAAAACCCACGGATTGTCATGAGCAGAGAATATGGCCATTTTTTTTCGGATTTTTCTCGCTTTCTCTCTCTATTAAGCAAACGAAAATGGTACTAAAGGATGAGGGTTTGAACTGGAAGCCCTAGCTAGCTCTCTCTCACTCAAACTGCATGATAGAAATGTTCACAGTTGGAGCACCTATATATAGGCCGGGCGGTGATCCATGTCGTTGCATGAAGAGGAAATGATTATATCACTTAAGTTTGACCGTACGTAGTACCAAAAAGCCATGCACCCAAATTGCCACCTCAACAGTGTTTAGTTTGTACTCTATTACTAGATAATGTGTCTTCACTTACGTTATCCACCTTAAAGGCTTCCTTAGCCTAACACCCCTTTAATTAACTGACCATCCTCATCGCACATAAGGTTCTTTTATCCCCTTTTTTTTTTTATCACTTTCTCAGCTTTCCATCCGTTTGTCCTCGCACGCCATTTGGCAGTGCTACTTTCTTGTTTTACCCTGAAACGCAGCCCGAACCACCCATTATATGTTGGTTGGTTTTCGGTAAGTTAGTTTAAGAAGTTTTTTCTCATATTTATAAACTGACCACTAACATATTTCACAATCGATGTGAGACTAACCCCATCAATCTCTCTCTTACACATCGGGCCTTGGGTTAGGAACAGACAGCCCGTTTCTCCCATGGACTATTGGGTCCAATAATTGTTGGTAAATCTGAACTCCGATACAAGTGTTGGGTGGTGATCTTGGGCCTTCTCAACCCCAAAAGCAAGCTCAAGATGTGATATTTTTCTTCACACTTATAAACTGATCAACAACCCCTTCCACAATCGATGTGCGACTAACCCCAACACTATATAACCTAAGTGCACATAGACATTTCACGCTTCGAACATAAACTTATCATGAGTTCGCGATATGCACTACTGCAATGCAACCTTTTTTTTGTTGGGCTTGTTTAGATTAGTGTCAGAAAGAGAGGTTATTGCGCTCTATCTTATAGCTTTTGACTGTCACGCGTTAGCGGGGGATTCAAAGTCCGGTTTAGTTGTTCAAACCAGATCCAGTCGATCTAGTGACAACAATATGAGTCTCTGCATGTCACATAAAACTATTGGCAGAATTCCCTCTCTCCCACCATTTTGCTTCCTTGACGTCATCAATCGTAATGGAACTCCAGTAGGTTGAATAGAAAAATCAAAAGAAAGTTTGAGAAATATTTTTATGTTCGCGAATGCCCTTGCTCGTTATTATAAGGTAAAGATGAGCTTTAAGTGGTAGGAGGAAATCAGTTATAAATATGTGTCACCTGAGAGGATAAGATATCGCTTAGGATCCGAATTAATTAAATAATTAAGATTAGCTACTTAAACGGATCCCCCTGTCATTTTCTAATAATGCTTGGATTCGTTAACAATTCATTATATAAGATATTTTCATGAGAAGCTACACTAATTTGACGGTGTGTGCACGTGTATTGTAGGCATTAGTTTCCATATATGTTTTCTTTTTCCGCCTCATCCTCATCTACCAAGGAGCCATGATTAGACTAAATGAAGTTTTGATTAATCAACGAGCTAATTGACCAAATTACGTACCTTGCTGTAGTGTCTTTGAAATTAGCTTTGCTTTTTCGTTGTGGCCTAATTGTTGGCACTAGTTGATCTTCATTTTTTTTCCTGACTGTTGTCACTAGTTGATCGATGTGTCGAGTAGAGTTCTGGGTATGCCTTACATTTCAAAGTTCTTTGCCAATTAGAACTTGAAGACATGCGCCGGCTATGCCAACAAGTAAGATCCGATACGATACCTAAAAGATTAAAGTTCTTTTGTAGATTGCATTACATGGTAGCAGGATGTATTATACGACCCTTATTCTTACACACAAGACGTCTGGCTTAGATGAAAATCATTTCAGAATATTTGACCTCAAAGCTAGCCACAACACTTGTAGTTACATATGTGTGATCAACCTAGTTCGTTGGGGAAACATTGAGTCAATCAAACGGACGTACAAGGTCAAGAAGTCGCATCCACGAGCCTCTCGTTTGCATTTTCGTTGGAATATTTACGAGAGTGTTGGACATGACTCAAAAGAAACATACCAAACTTTTTGGAGGCCTATCTTTTTCAAAAGCACATTCAATGATGTACAACATCAAATGATGATTTATCATTGATCATTCGAATTTTTTTTTTTTGTGATTTTAGGTTAGTTTAACTCGATCGGTTACAGATACTCAAGATTGAAACTTTTTTAGGGCCATGTAACAGCTTTTACGAAGAGGGGCTTCAAGATCATAATTGAGAGTCGCTGAATATTAATTTGTGGTGGATTTCCTTTCAAGTTTTGTAAAGACATTGAAGCATCGGTTAACTGTACTATTTCCTCATCCTGCTTTAAACGTTTCCCTCGGTGATAACTCTCTCTGATCTCTATCTCTCTATATATACCTTCTTTGGCTCTTAACTTCCCCGGACGAGAACTAATTGAAGGAAAGTACTTGTAGCTAATTAACTCAAGTAATATATGTGATTATTGGCTGAATACATGAGCCAACATTGTTGGACTTTGTCATTAGTACTCTTACATCATGTTACACGAAAGACTTTAAATCGAAGTAGAAAGCTTGTGGGTTAGGCATATATGTCAGATGTACCTGCCTACAAACACACATCTAATTAATTGCAGTTGCCTATCTTACGAATCGAATTTTCATTACGATTTGTAACTCATTAAGTACATAGAGCGAAAGAGAGAGAGAGAGATCGTGAGAATGATATAATGCATCGCATGCATTAAGTCTATACCCGTGTGTAATTAAGAGTCCGCTATACGCGTGTGTAAAGGAAGTCTGCATCATAGTATTTGTTTTTTCCATTCATGATATGCATTTTTAATATATTAATTCGTGGCTAATATTAATTAAATTTCTTAACTAGAAAGTACCACTGACAAAACATATCACGGCCCTTCTCTTAGGAGGCCCTAGATTATTTGACTTCTAAATTTCAGGTGTAATTCACCAAGAAAATTAAACGGCCTTTTTTTGTCACCATCTGCTGGGAGGGGATCCACGATCGATGACGTTGGGGCAGCTAAAGGGAAGGCAAGCTGGTTCGAATTGATCGGAGTCCATGACATTAATGTACAAGGTAGGTACGTGTCAGTTCTTTTTGGTTCTACTTCATGAAGATGAATGGCTTGGACTTGGAGATAACTCTGGTGCGTTCTGATGTGTTGCCAACTAGAACCTTCTGGGGCCCATCTCTGATAAACTTCATACAGCTAGGTCTAGATCAAGAAGTCCCGTACGTATACGTGCAGAGTTCTTTTTGCTGATTATGGTACCACCAAATCAATCATTTGAAAGAATTGCAGATCGAGAAGCTGCATTAATCAAGAGGCTAGGTTTGATTGGGTATTTAAGGCATGCATGGCTGATGATTCGAATATATAGTTAGGCACCATTTTACGTATATATTAAGCTTATCAAATTAATTATATTTATTGTTTGATATACGTAGGGTATTGTGGAAGCATATGTCGGGTAGCATTTGCCATCTCCAATATAATAAATCTATGGAAATTAATTTCTCACCTCAAACCCATATCTATATATAGACGTTGCTAGCTGGAAGCCGCTCATGAACATACGGCCACCTAGTTACTTATCTTGATTGTCTTCAATTTAACGATAATAGTAATTAATAATGCATGTACTGGTCAGAATTAAAAAAAAAAAGAGAGTAAAGAGCATTAATTTGCATTCTCAATTAATTAATAACTAGATATTGTCTGAAGCAATTAATTTATATATATCCACAAACATTATGAACTTTCCTTGATGCTGTGCGAAAATAACACGTTTTTGGAACTTTGAGGAACAAAACATATGAGTTATGATGTGTAGGTGACTTCTCTTTGCAGAATTGGAAATTAAATTTATTTAAATAACCTGTAAGCCATTGACCACAAGTGGTTCTATGGTGTAGTGGTTAGCACTCTGGACTTTGAATCCAGCGACCTGGGTTCGACTCCCGGTAGGACCTATTTACATTCGGCTACCAAATAACTATTTTTATTTTGGTGGCCCATGATTTTCGGGGAAAAAAATTTATTCAATCATTATTTTTTTTATTTCCTTCATTAATATTGTTCTCAAAATCAAATTTATCAATAGAAAAAAATCTCTAACAGACAAGCAGGAACAAACTTGTGACCTTTGGAAGATAGTGGCTGTTTTTTTGAACAAGAAAGGTATTATGGGGACAAAAAGCGTTTCTACGTTAGAGGTGTGTCGCCTAAAAATAATATTGTCTTGGATGACTTATTTGGTAACGGGGTTTTGAAAGACGTATTTGGTAACGACGAGGGCAGATTAATTTCGCTATTAATTGGGCCTTCTTTTGGATCTAAATATCTCTTCTTCTATAACCAATACGTGGCCCTTTCTCAACAATATGAGGCCCATCGTCATGCTCATTCAAAATGTACGGACAGCTCCCGACAGCCGTGTACCCCACAAGGCAATTTTCTTGAAGTTTCCAACTTTCTCACTTTTTTTAACTAGTTGATATCTAAGAGCTTAGTAGGTTTTGGAAAAACTTTTCTTTGCTAGTTTTCGAAATTGATAACTCTAACAGCAATCTTAGGCCTTAAAGGCCTAAAACAAATAGTCATAAAGGTTCATACAAGTGGGCCAAAAGGCCCAACGTTTTGAAATGGGTCCAAGAACTCAAAGTAAAATCCGCCACAAGTAAAGGCGTGGAACAACAGAGGAAAGGGTGAGCATGCACCGCACTCCCACTTCCCTAAAAACCCGTCCATACCAACACCACCAAAAGAGAGGACATCGCGAAGTGCCATAAACTACCGACCAGCCACTGCAAAAAAGATCTAACACTACTGAAGATGGCTAGCAAGTTCATTGTTGCAGGAACACGCCTCACCAACAAAGCTACCACATGATCCGTCCCAACAAAAATCAGAGAAATGAAAATTATTAGACACAACATAACAAAAACAAAACACAGCCCATTGATTGAGCAACTGCCAACCAAAACACATGGATAAAAAAGCCACCACAAACAACCAAAACAAAGCAAAAGAAGGGCGGATGCGTGAGATCCATGCGCGCGCGGGTGCGTGTGGAACACCACTCGCCGGTGCACCAACTCTGGGAGTATGGACATAGAAGCGTCTGGAGCGGAGAAGCTTTGCCGAACTGAGCGTGGCCACCAAAAAACCTCCAAACCGCCTAGATCTAATCGTGAGAAAGGCCAAAATGAAGGTGCCAGTTGCGGTAATGGAGGAGGGAGGAGAAAAAAAGGTCAAGGGGTAAACGGAGAGGGGAGAGAGAAGGGGAAAGTCTAGAGAGAGAGGGCAGAAACTTCATACTCTAGGCAAGGTTCTAAATCCCTTTTTAGTCACTCTCATTCTGGAGGCTTTTTGGAAAAGTTAGCTACTTTCAGTTAGGCCCAGTCGAGAATAACTTTCTTTCCCTTGTATATGTTTAGAGCAAGAGGATTTCCAGAATCCATCTCAACTTGTGAGTTTACATGCGAGTTTGACAATTATCTGCATAATTTTGTACTTAATGATGTTGGTTTCTTTGTAATCTCATGGTGATTTCCTATATAATTCTGCATATCTTGAATATGGCAGTCTCTTTTGATTTGATTGTAATGTCCATCCTCTCAACTGTTACCTTCATATGGATTACAGTTACCTCAGAAGATGAGAATCTGTTGGTGAAATGTGTAAATTGCCGTTGGCATTCTCATGGGGGCTGTCTTACTCTTTTGGTTTTATGACAGGAAGAAAAATGTTTCTCAAAGTACAATTGCCCTCGAATGTCACAATCCCTGCTGAAAACTTGGATGCAAAAGGATTGATACTCTGAAGATCAATTACTAAGCACCTGTTGCAGGACTTCGCTGCCATTAAGGCCACCGAGGATCTGGGCTATTATCTTGCTGTAACAACTGTGGAGAGCATAGAGGATGGCACAATCAGACAGCAAACGGGTGACCTTATGTTTTCAGTTGTTTTTGGCAGCATCACCTTCAGCTTTATAGAGGGGGTGGTCGACAAGGTGCTGAGTTTTGGGATCTTCTTGAGATGTGGGCCAGTGGAGAACATTTATCTTGGCCACAAGAAAATGCCAGGGTATTCCGGGGAGAATCCAATGTTCAACAACAGGCAGTCAAAGATTGAAGGAGATGTGGTGGTTCGCTTCATTGTCATTGGGACAAACTGGATGGAGGCACAACGGGAATTTCAAGCCCTGGTCAGTATGGAGGGCGATTAACCACTAGCTATCCATAATTGAATTTCATGAGCCCTGGGGCTAAAGATAATAAGCTTGAACTGCAACAAAACCACAAAATGCTACTCAATCAGCAAATTATTCAACTCGAAGTGCTCTTGTTATTGAGTATAGAGTGCTATAAAATGGAAATTCATCTCAACAAAATATCTTTTCAAGAAAATGGGAAGAAAATACAATTCCAAAATTACACATCTTCGACTTCTAATTTAACTGAAAACACAGGCAAAAAGTACCACATGCTGTAATCAAGACAGAGCATTGATGCTCCTAGACCTTCACTGCATGTTCTAGAAGCGTTTCATGATCATGACACTCATATCCATGTAACGCCGGGCACAGTTGGAAAGGCAACTAGACTCACTGGTACTGAACTTGCTCCCGGGCGTACCAGTGATGCATTTGTCCCAGCAGATAGTCGTTAGCTTTGCCACCATCTCATTAACCATGGCTCTTTCCTTCTCATGCTGCATAGTCACCGTGTAACTTACTCATATAAGAATCCAAAAAAGGTTGAATGCAACTCGCTACTGATAGGACTCGATATAACCAACAAATATAGTAATTATGCTTACCACCACCACCACCACTACACATTCTTGCGTCATAACATATACCTCCTAGAGGAATGGAGTCTATGCTGAGCTACATCAGTGTCTACGAGTTATCCAGCTTGGAGTTGGTATAAAAACGAGGAACTAATTATTTGTTATCACAAATTACTGAATCTAAACCATGGAACCTTGGATGACATCTACTTAACCGACCAGCTAAAACCAATTAAGTGCAAATATCACTCTACTATTCAAATCACATTCTCTTTGCGCAATTCAATCCGAACTAGCTATCTCAATTGCAGATTATGAAATCCAGAGGATCCTGTTCGTCACGTCCTTGAACTCGAACAACCAAAACATGCCCAAAATCATAGGAAAACATTTCAGCAATCAAACAAACAACAAGCTAATGAGTCTAAAAAAAAAATTTCGGAATTACCAAGCCTAAGTTCAGGTACGATATCGCTTATCCCAGCATCCCATTAGGTAAGTAGATGGTATATTTACAATCGCTAAGATCTTCATCTTCCAAAAAAAAAACCCGAATTAAAGAACACTTACAGCGATAAATTGCGCGAGTTCGTTCGATTGGAGTTGTGAAGGATCCATTGCTAAAGAGAAAGATCGACTTTCTGCGGTGCTTAACGCCTAAAACCTCTGTAATCTAAAAGACCGCAACTGGGGAATTACCCAGTCTTCTGCCTCTGCTAAAACCCTAAAAGAAGAAACTGGGCCCCGAGGAAGATGGATTAACGGGCCGAGTCTTTGGGCCCGTTATAATACGATGTGCAACCGTTTAGCGCGGTGTATTATACGCAACGTCAGTAGAAACGACAACTCAACGCACCAGCACGACAATTTTCTTGAAGAAAAAGGTTATATTTTAAACCCTCTGCCTGCTACTCATTTTATAATTTATATTTCAAATTATCGGATTTGATACATTACATCCCAAACTACTAATAAATTTACTCATAAAATTATGTTATTTGTCACTTTTTATTGATTTAAACGGTGAGATTTAATTTGAGGTCCAAATTATAAACATATTTGTAATTTATGGTGCAATGTATTGAGTTTGGTAATTTGAGGTGTAAATTAGAAAATGCCTGGTAGTTAGAGTGTGAAAAATTATAGATGAGATTAAGAAATCATTAGATTTTGGACTAGACAATAATTTTATCTTTTCATTATCCAAAATTTATAAAAAAAATGGTTATTTTATTTTTAATTTAAAATTCAGGTTACTGAAAAATAATTAAGCAATTTACTAAAAGGTCCCATCTACTAGAACCTAATCATGTACAATGATGTATGCGTGCTGGAATTTTCACTATAAAATTTTGGCATAATAAAATAATTACAAAATAATCTCTCTTTATCAAATCATCTTTTTTTATTATAATAAATATAAAAAATTTATTAAGATAATTTTTTCTTCACTTTTTCACTAATTCTCGTGTCTAAAATTTTGGTTAACAAACACACATGGCCCGACCGAGTATCTAGAGCTTTCTATTCCTTTCTTCTAATTAAGATGATCATGATACTAAGCATATATGAAGTTAATCTTAACGCAGGATCTGATCTAGACAGTGGAGGATTTTTGAAATAGAGGGGGGTGGTGGTTTCATAAAGATCAGGATGTGCATGCACATGTATGCCACGTACAAGTTTCTTATGCATTAAGCATAACCTTGCCTTTCTCTTGGTGCATATATTGCGTGATAAACTATTGACGCCTGAAACATGATCACGATACGCGAGCCTAAAGAAAATAAGTTTATTTATACAGGAATTATTGTCAGAAAGGTTCCATTTCTTCCCCCACTACCAGCAACTGAACTTTCAATTGGTCAGACGCCATCCGTCTATCTTTTCTGAAGAAGAAGAAGGGATATATATATATGAAGAATCAAATTACCTTTGAAGAAGGAAAACAAAAGAGAAGCGGTATATCCCAAACGTACGTGCAAGGAATTGCACCCAGAAGATCAGAAAGACGTTGCGCCCTGCGGTCTAAAGCATGCAACGAATTGCGTTCTGTAAAGGAGTTGGCTGCTTTTAAAAGTTAAGCTAGCGGAAGATCTCTCGATCATACTTGCTTTTATTAGAAAAAAAATAAAAAATACATGGAAAGACAAAAGCAACATCTTCACAGCGAAGGAAAGTACCAACTCTGTAGGTTGACTCATTGCTTTGTAAGGGTTTTGCTCTTTCCGAAAAGCATGCGCTTTTATGTCAACACTAACTCTTTCAAATCACTCAACAAAAGCAAATTAATGAAGACATATACTAGCTAGTTAGAAAGAAATTTTGCTCTTTAAAACGCTTGCCCGTGGGATTGAAGTGCGGCTACAACCCTTTATGAGTCATCCATTCATAACTCATAGCTAAAGCTAGCTAACTTCGGATCGAGAGCAAAAAAACAAGGAATCAACCACAAAGCTCAGCAAACCCTAATCAGTGTTTCATTATAAAAACTCAACTACCTAGTCACTTGAAAACCCTAATCAGTTGAGATCGCTTGAGAAGATTGCTTCTCTCGTTCTTTGATAACCAAAGCAGAGTCAATGCACATTCGACTTAGTAATGGAACTACCAAGTCATGTAGAACAGAACTGTTGGATCTATCTTGTCAAAAGGCAGTGCATGTGCATGCCTTATCCAATCTGAACATAACTGAAGGTGTGCGTAAGAACAAATTGGAATGAACAAGTATAACAGCTAAACAAGTAGGATGGCGTATTAATTGGTCTTTGTCACTGGTGATCTACAGCAGCAATCTTGCAACCAGCGAATCAGTTGGTGCATTCCATATTTGTTTTTGGCGGATCCGTCGGATTAATTATGTCAATATCCTCATAATAATGTCGATAGAGATGGATAGGGGCTTAGATTACAAAGTTTGCAGTTGATCAGCAACATTTGCAACTGCAGGTGTAGTTTTGAACTCTTAATAATTAGTTGAAATTTGAAGATCTGAACACTGAAACAACGCCAAACCTTCGAGGGAACTTCAACTTTCCCAAGGTCTTCAATCGACCTGTTAAATAGAAGGAAAAATGCTACGGTCAATGATCCGGTTGCTTGATTGCGCATTAGGAGAGGTTAATGCAGGGATGCCATATATCTGAACTACCGTGAAGACAATTTGCAAGCTCCGGCAAGTAATGACAATTAAAATAATATGAAGTGTTAGAAAGAGATTAGGCACAGAACAAGGAAAGGAAAAGGTCTTATGGCTTTCTTTAATAACAGTTTTTTCTCTGCCCGGCCCACCCATTCACCAAAACGATAAAGAACAATTTATTTTTTTCCTAGAACCCAGCTATGCCACCGTATCCCTCCCCTTCATAGCCTATAAAAACACCACATGGATTGCTTCACCACAACTAATTTTTGTTTCAGTGGCAAATTAAGTAGTAAGGAGAGATCTTTTCATGGACAAGTTCAGCTGTGCTCGAAATGGCGTGGTCAGATTGCCTCCAGGTTTCCGCTTCCAGCCAACAGATGAAGAGCTGGTCTTCCGGTACTTACAATGCAAGGTCTTCTCATGCCCTTTGCCTGCCTCAATCATTCCTGAGGTTAATGTCTGCAATTACGATCCTTGGGATTTGCCGGGTTGGTGATCTAAAACTCAGCTGCTTCAATATTAGTTTCGATGGTCTCTATTATCTAAGCGCTCAAAGTGCGTGCATGTGATCAAGCTTGAACGTACACTCATTAAGCACAGATATGAGAGTATGCAGATGATTGTCACTTAACTGCATTCTTCAGGTGGCATACATGACTCTAATCTTTTACGTAATATCTAAATATGCACAGGTGATTTGGAGCAAGAGAGGTACTTTTTCTGCCATAAGGAAGCAAAACCTGGGAGTAGGAACCGGACCAAAAGAACAACTAATTCTGGTTATTGGAAGGCAAACGGCTCAGACAAAAAAATCGTATCTTCTACGAGGAATCATATAGAGGGAATGAAAAAGACTCTGGTTTTCTATCGAGGGAACCCCTCACAAGGAATTAGAACGGATTGGATTATGCATGAATACCGTCTTGTCAGCGCAGGAACTACGTCTTGCGTTTCGCCACAGATACATAATGCCTCCGGCCTGCAGGTGGATTTCCCATTTCCTTTGCTTTAAATATATGGCTAGCACTACATTCCATCTAACATGTTTGTTTTACCTGCACATGCCAATAAAGAATCACTCGTATTTGTTTTAATTGCTGAAACACTTTTCGTTTAACTTCTTGCAGAATTCTTTAGATCAAGTTGAAAAATGGGTTATCTGTCGCATATTTCTGAAGCCAGGAAGTGCCATAAACAATAATGTGATTATTCAGAATAGTCGAGTAAACAAAGTTGAGAATGTCGGGACGGCACAGCCTAGATTGTTAGATTTTAGAAGGGGATACGAGATCGATTTGGATAGTGTTTCTTCAAGTTGTTCATCGTCTTCGAGTTCCTGTAGTATCACTGAGGTCTCTTCAAGGGAAGCAGATCATCACGAGGAAGGCATGCCTTGCAGCAAGTGTTGATCAGTTTATCGGGGGGGGGGGGGGGAGAAGCATTAAGCAACTATTTATTTCTTGTTAATGATTTGCCTCATGCTATACTAATTGAAGGAAGTGAACTTTACTTAAACATGCAAATTATCCACGAAAAAGCCAGTACGTCTTCAAGGGATGAGAGATTGGGGGATGTAATTAGAGACGGCCTTCTTACGTTGAAAGTATAAAAATGAAGCTAATTGCTTCGGTTGTGTATCCAAACCAATTTTTATCCAGCTTAAAAGAGAAGGGAATTTCCGAAACAAAATGATGAGGAGGCATTTGCCAACTTTGCACTGGCAAATTCCTTTGCAAGACAGCTTCACGTACGGCCAGAATAAGAATAGGAACTCGAATGTCCTCGCATGGGGATCGATCACTTCAACGTGATCTCCGCTTGTTCTTAAGGAAGAATTAAGATACCTTTAAAATAAGGGTATCTTGGTTTTGCAAAAGCATTCTATAATACAAGTATATTCAATAAAATTTACAAAAAGAATATCTAAAATCTCAAAAATTCATACACAAGCACTAATACCTTTTACACAATTTTCAACAACTTTTCACACAAACTCCAATACATTTAAAAAAAATATATAACAAATATTTTCTTTTTATATTTTTTTATTTAACTCCAATACTTGTTTTTATTAAACAATTATATCAAATCATTTATCTTTTTACCTTTTTACAAATTCCAACAAAAATTAAATATTTTTAAAAATTTTCACAAATTTTTACACAAAAACGTATAAAACTATAATTTAGATAAATATTCACAATTCAATCCAAATATTAAAAATTGTACAATTTTTTAAAAAACGAAGATACCCAAATTCAAGATACCCATTAAATACTCTTCTTTTGTGAGCCCATACAAGATACCCATTAAGTATTTGGGCATGTAGTAGGGGGAAATTGCACAACTAACCTCGAGGCATGGGGTCGTTTTTGTAGGGGCCGGCAGGGCCGAAAAGAACTATATTGCTATAGGCCATCGGCCATCAAAGGCCAACACTTAGCTGATTTCCCCAAAAATTCCAAAACTGCAAATTCATCTAGGCCCACTAAATGCTCGATAGGGGACAGATCACGTGCTCATCCGCCAGCTTATTCTCTCTCGCTTGGAGCAATCAAGGTCCAATGGTTGGCACCTCCGCAATTTGGGATAGCTTTTCGCCTGATATAGGATTCTATGACCTTCTAGTTTCCACAAGGGATAACTTGAGGCTCCTGAAGAGCAAATCCTCAGGCTGGCACAGCGGTGGCATTTCCCATCTTTTTAGAGTTTTGAATGACCCCTATATTGACTCTTTCTACCAATAAAAGAATTCCATTTTCTCCACAGTTAAAGCCAGGCATGCAGGAGATTTCTAGTCAGCTAAAAGCTGGGTCGAAATACTAATCGATCCCTTTTCCTATTATTAACGCCTAATTCCTGTTACGAACAGACCGTACCCTGCACCCATATTTCTATGTTGCTATTTATTGCAAACCCGCCTTTGAACAGGCTTTCAAGTTCCCAAACTTCAACTCGTTGTTTTCTGACAATCTCTTCTGCTCCCATTCTCCAATGGGGTCTGGGAGTTCGAAGCTCACCCCGGAGGGAGAGGCCAAACTTCGTCCAGTTGTATACCGCTGGTTTGAGGAGAGAGCGGATCGTAAATACAATTCTAACCTGTCCAACAAACAACTTCTTAAAGATGTTGTGGAACAGAATGAAAGTTCCCCACCTCATTCTCTGCGTGATAAAGAGGAGGCGAACGTGGCATCCAGCAGTGCAGAGCCTTCTGACAAAGCAACTCAAGAGCCCGAGGACCATAAAGGAGGGGCATTGCCTGTTATTTCCAATCTTGCATCGCCGACCAAACTTCGCTCCGCTGTTTACCGTTGGCTTCATGAGATAACAAGACGAAAGTATTCTAAGCCCTCGAATAAACATCTCCTTAAAGATGCCTTGGATGAGGATAAAAGTTCCCGACCTCCTTCTTGGCGTGACAAAGAGAGAAACAGCACATCCTCTTCGGATGGAAGTGTAGCATCTTCAAGGGCAACACCGGTCGTGGAAGAGGAGGCGAACGTGACAGCCATGCCTTCGGAGTCTTCTGACAAAACAACTAAACAACTCGAAGAGCATAAAGAAGGAGACGCAGTGCCGGCCAAACATCGTCCCCACATTATACACCGTTGGTTCCATGAGATAATTGCGAGATGTAAATATTCTAGCATGTTCAAGAAAGATCTCCTTAAAGATGAAGTGGATGAGAATGAATGTTCCGGACCTCATTCTCTGCATAACAAAGAGAGAAAGGGCACATCTCCGTCAGAGGTTAGTGTATCGTCTAAGAGGGCAACACCGGAAGCGGAGGAGGAGGCGAACGCGGCACCCAGGCCTGCAGAGTCTGGCGAAACGGGTAAAAAGCCTCGGGAGCATAAAGAGGGAAAGACGTGTGGAAAACATGAGGACGAAACAAAGGGTAAAGAAGAAGATCATGATAATAAACAAAAAGACGAGAATGTGGCAGGTAGGGTCTTGGTTGCGGTTTTGGAGGATCAGGAAATTATGGCGGATGAGGAAGAGGATGAAGAAGTTTATGGAGTACATGGTTCGATCACAGGCCCCGGATCGCCAAGTTTCAGGGTCTATTGTGTCCAGTCAACTGAAGATACCAAGGAAGACGGTAATCATTCAGCATTCTTGAACCTCGAGTACTTGCCAATTGTTTACATATACATATGAAATTTGAGAAGTGAATATATATGAATGGGGTCATTCGATTCATGCAGGTAAGGTCGACAGCATGCATACATATTCACCCAGTCATGAGAGCGTCGACAGCAATTCTGATGAGGTACGTACATGGATAATATTGGCTCTTTCAGACCTCTTTTCCACGCACAACTCGGCAAGGTAAAATTATATTCTTATTTTTTCGCATCATCTTTTAATCAGGTACCTCACGGTCAGGAGAGGAAGACAAAGAAGAAAGAAAATAAAGGAAAAAGATTGACGAGAGCCATCCGCAAGGGCGGACCAGGTGCCGTAAAGAATCTGTTGATTGTGGCTTCATGTTACAGCATAAGTTGCTCTGGCCAGGACAGAACCCGACTTCTTGGAGAAAAAGCAGAAGCTTGATTAGTTGATTATACTCGGAAGAAGGAATTTATTGCAGATTCCATTGAAGCTAATTCATGGGCTTTACTGTGGACTTCCCCTTTAATGTGACAAAGTGAAAGGACGTAACTTGATCGCATCTCTTCTCCGTGTATTAAATCTCAGTAATTTGTGCAGTTTCCAGCAAATAATTCCTCTACAGCTTCTCCATCCAACTTGTTTCATGAAGAAGGTTGAACGGATGAAACAAATTGTACGGTTGAATCTAACATGGAAAGGATCTCCGGATGCAAAATCAAGAAAATATTCATTTAACCGAAACGAATTGTGGAAAAAGAAAAGGGAATTGGCCCCAAAAAAGTACCAGCCAAAGAATCTATTTGGTTCATTCACCTGCACCCTCGCGTTGGTAGTTTTTTCGCAACCTTTCATCAATTCTTGGGAATTACTGCATTTACCAGCAAATTTTTCCATCCAACTAGTTTCATGAAGAATTTTGAACGAGTGAAACAAATAGCTGAGTAAATGCAACACGGAAAGGGACAAAAGAAAATGACATCAGATACCACACGTCACAAAAATGTTAGCATTTTCCTATCGCAGAGGAGAAGTCGGTTCCTCTGTTTTCTTATCATAGTTTTTTGTCAATAGCAACAAAAACCTCATAAAGGCCTCCTCCGATTGACCAGGAAAAGAACAGACTAATCCAAACATCAGAAACGAAAATAGTACTTGTAGTAGAAAAAGAAGCAGAGCCACAATATATTGCCACGCATTATAGTTGAGAATTACATCAGAAGCTAGCATTCCCAAAATATTACATATAAAACCAAACAAACGACCAGAAGAAACACAAAATAAGCTTTACCGTTTAAGACAGACCATTAGAATCAGCATTAATATAGCTGATTCCTACTTCATATTAATGCCAAAACACACTTAGAAGCACGCAGGGAAATGAGTGAAAGAAGGCACTTGGAGATGGTAAACTACTTATGTCATATACCTACTCAGAAGGAAAGGAAGAAGCAAGGAAATCCTCGTCCTCCATGAAAATCTGCAAGTTTCTGGACTTCATTACAAATTCCACTGCTTCCTCATTAAATTCCACCACGAACCCCAACTTAATCAGCTCGGAGAGTGCACCTATATAATCGCTGTTCTCCCACAGCAAGCCCTCCGAAATTGCTTCAGAAAAATATGTAGCATACTCGATGATATTCTTATATCCACAAGACCTGTCCAGCTTCACCGCAAAAAACATTGACGCCTCTCTATCCCAACGTATCGTTCTGCTTGATTTCACCTTCACGATTTCCCTCGAAGTCAGTGATAAACTATAGTTTATATGAAGGGGTTCATTTGCCGCCAAGATTGTCATATCAAGAAGTCCACGGACAGCTTCATGCCTTCTCTCGGCTTCCATCTTCATCACAGGATCGGCTAGAAAACCAAGGATGAGCCTAAACAACCCTTTCTTAATCAGAATCTCCTTCAGATTCACCCGATTGAGTTCAGAAACGTCTACCACGGAGGCTTCTTCCCTCTCCACAGATTCAGATATAGTGCGAACCCCAATTTTCCTATAAATTTCAAGCAGCTTTGTACGAGGCAAAGAAGGCAAGTTACGCTCAGGGTACCAGACAAATATAGGCCGGGGAGACGAGCGTTGGAAAAGATCCTTCAGTTGAAGATCATCAGCAATGAAAACATCCTGCTTGTCTGATAGAGAAATACCGTCCGAATCTGCACCAACTGGCAATTTCACTAAGCTATCAGCAAGAGTTCTCTCAGTTTTCGCATGCCAGTGCTTCAAAACATACACCCAGAACTTACAACAGTCCTCATGTGACAATCGATTTCCTGAACTTTCCCAAACCTTCCAAAGCTCACAGTAGTCATCGACTGAGGGACTGTGTTTCACATGGAAAGCACTGGAGAAAAAGACAAGTAACTGCGGCTCATAGTGCTTCTCCAACACTTGAAGCTGCGAACTGAAGAGACCATCCTTGTCACGCAAAACACAGTCTCCAGGACTGACCCACTCTCCATTCTCACTTCCATTTGGGATCCAAATCCTTTTGCCAGCTTCACAGTTTGGCTCCCAATTAAATGTCCTCAAGTAGTTATATATTCGAACCACAGAAGAAAATTCAGGACGAAAATCAAGTTGGCTGGCAATCAATGGGCATCCTTTTTCTACATCAACAACAACTCCTATGGCATTGAGCTCTTTTCTGTAGGATGTAATATTGGAACCATAAAAACCTTCATCGACAAAGGGTCCATCTGTGCACTCCAAAGAAGATCCCCACTTGGAGTCAAACAACAAGCACTGGTCTGGAGGCCTATAACCATCATAGGTCTTCAACCATTTTTTAGAAATTATTGTCCGGACAGAGTCTGGAAAAGAATAGTTTCCATCTTTCAATAGAATGCGGAAGCATTCCAGCAATGCAAGCACATTTGAAGGAGTTATGCAGGAGGGATCACCTGGAAAATAAAGACCACCAGCAACAAAATCCACACCATCTTTGAAATTAATAACAACCCCCATACTCTTCAGCTCTTTCATGTATTTGTGAACGACTTTGCCATAGTAGTTGTCGCTGTCATCGATGAAAGGGAGGAGAGTAATCGGAACAACTGATTGCCACTCTGGCCCATACAAAATGCAATCGCTGGGAACTCTATAATCACCAAGCCGAGTCCGCAGCCACTTCGTCTCACGGATGCATTTCTTAAGATCTTGAGGAAACTTATATGGAGTATCCTTTAATTTTCTGTAGCAGGACAGAAAAGACAACACATTTTCTTTTTTCATAGCAGATGCTTGCTGCCTGAAACATTGAACAAATACTTTGACTGCATCCTCAAAATCTACCTTTACCCCCGTTTGCTTCAATTCATTTCTGTACGAGAGGATACTGCTTCCATAGAAACCCTGATCAATCAGCGGAAAACCTTCCAATATCAGTAAGATGCAACCCCATTGAGGGTCAACCAAGAAACATTCTCCAGGACACTTGTAACCCGCATTTGTCTTGAAGCATTTAACACTTCGCAATGCCTCAACAATCTTCTGTGATCCCGAATGACGCGCACATTCCAGAATTAAAAAAACAGCCTCAGCCGTCAAAGAAATCAAGCATGAAGGCAATTTTAAGTTGTCCGAAACAAGCTTGTAACTTCCATTGAAGCCAGTAAGGACACCAAGTGACTTCAGTTCCTCTTTAAAAGAGAGGATTTCTTGTCCATAGTAATCTGTATCAACCAAGGGGATGTCACTGATTTGACATGCAGTTCTCAATTCCCGATCATCCCGATCATACAGAACAGATCCAACCGGAGACCTGTCACCACGGGACGTCCGCAGCCATTTTTTTTCTTTGATACTTCTGATGAATTTGTCCACAGAAAGTAAATGCTTCCTCAAAAACCTGATGAAATTTAGAACTGAGAGTACCTGGCCTCTAGTTAAAGTGGAGGATGCAGCAAGAGACATAAGATGGTCCCCAATATATTTACATGCTTCTTCATACTCGAACATGACTCCGATTGTCTTTAGCTCCTCCTTGTAATTATTTATTTTTTCCCCATAGAAACTTTCATCAATAATCGGAATATCAACAAGCACTGATCCACTCTGCAAAATGTTTCCCAATGAAGAGCCAAGCATGAATGACCGAGATGGTGGCCTGTAACCAGAACAACCATTGCTAGTAATCTTTAGCCAGCTACCCTCCTTTATGCAAGTCAAGAACCTCTCAGGAATGCAACTTCCCCTATAGTTCAGCTTTTGAATCCAGTCCAATAACAACAATGCATTCTGATTGGTGAGTGGCGCAGAAACTGCAGGTATTGCAGCATTGGGAGGGGATAGATAAGGAATATCAGAAGCTGCAACATGAGTTTTAAGGAACTCAAGGAGCTGTCCTGCAGAAGTAAATAGACCAGCAAAAAGACCCGGATGCAAGTATTCTTCTCCCAGTTCAACATAGCCCTCGCCTCTCCATGGATTTGAACCAATCAATCCTACCCATTTGCTTTCACTAGCGGGAACAAGGACCACTTTCCGCTGTGTGCTAAGTTTCTCATACTTATCTACAAGCGGCATAATACCACATAAGTAATCAACATTACTTTTTGACAGACGATCCTTCTCGAGAGAGTGATATAAGAAGTGAACAAAAGCAATAGCAAGCTTCCGATCAACATTGATTGAATTTTTAAGGTGAACTGCATAGCCATAGATATCCACAACACCAACCTTGACATGATCTTGAAGCCATTGGAGCAGCGTTGCCTTCTTTGAGAAGATGCGGATAGCTTCTTGTGTGTTACCTGGCATAAAAAATTGATTCGCCACACATCTGAACTCTTTGTTCCAATCAATCAGCCATGACACGTCACGAAAGTTGCGTGATAAGGACACAGTCTTATCACCATTCCGCTTCGTGCATTCATTAATGCTGCACAGATGCACAGTCCCATTGACGCCCACATATTTTAGAAGTGAAATGTATCTGATGTTGGTGCAATCAAATTTGGACCAATTATCAGCAAGAAATAGCATGATCTCCAAATACACGTCCTCTGACACTCCTGAAACAAGATTAGAACCCTGGATGCACTTTGCATACCATTCATCGTTGACTGGTTTCACTCCCAAGAAACTCAATATGTGATCGTACTCCTGTTCATCAAATGAAGAACTCAGAATATACTTTCCATGAGATGAGAGATTATGCAAGCTCACGCCTTGCTTCCTCGCACTTCCCAAAATATTCCAGAAAGCAGGCATAAGCCTACCGACTTCACGAGGTTTATGAAAGAACTTCTGCTGTGAGTAGGACTCACTTGGAAGAATATTTTCTTCAACAAGCTTTGCTTTGATTGACTCCCTCACACTGTTCAGCTCTTCATAAGAAGAACTGTTGACAGGAATGAACCTGAGCATGGGAGCCAAACTAAATACTGGAACATTCTCTGAATCTTTAACAAGCGAGACAAAGGCATTGATAAAAGCAGTGGGCACGCAGGCAAGAATCCCTAGGTTCCACTTGCTGTCCAAGAGAATTGTCTCCCTTGATGATGCCAGAAGAAAATCTGCTTGGATTAGGAAAGGAAAATTTGTAACCATCTCTGTGGGAAGAAATGCATAGAGACCAGGAGAGCTCGTCCCTCGATAGAGACGCTCTTGTATGGGAAAAGCCAACGTGATCGCCAACTCTTCTGCATCCATTCTCCTTTCGACTTTGTTTTCTTGCCTGACTGGAAACTTCTGCTTCCACATGTAGTAGCTGCATTCTCTGTCAGACTCCTTTTCCTTTTCCTCATCAGCCGATAGATGGAGTGTGTACGACTCCGCATCTATATTCTTCCGCGTTACAAAGTTAGTCTCACTCGTAATAGCAATTGCACTTACAGTATTAGTCCTAGGGTCCTGATTACGTTCCCTGACTGAAAGCCGCTTTATCTTTGTAAGGAACAACAGAACTTCAGGATGAATGCTTGAGAGCTGCTGCTTCACAGGTTTGACCTTATCGGCCTTCAGAGGTAAGACTACTGTTGTCGTTGGCAGAGGACCTTCAGAGCCATATACCTGTTTTATGTCGGAAAGAGTTGGGTTCTCCTCGACCCACTCAGGTACTATGTAACCAAGATTGCAATGTGGGCAAGGGTTATCGTTGAACCGAATCTGATACCCATTGCTGAATATGTATGGCTGAGCAGCAACCAGAAAGACACTCTTAAACCCAATTCCTGCATATTACCCGGATAGTGAGTTAACTAGAGGGAATATCCTTTCCGAATCCCAGGGATAGAATAGGGCAGAAGCCAAAAGCAGTTCGAGGCATTTAAACCATATTTCCAAAACCCTATTTGAGTAATGTTCACCAGTCATTGAAATGAAAACAATATCTCATCTTCCCTGTCCATTTCAGCATTAAAATTAAGAATATAACTCTTAGTTAAATCCTAGTAATCGGGGTTCCCATCAGTCATGTCCGTACAATTATTTCCTAAGCATTTAGGAATGTGAAAGAAATCTTCGCCGCTGCTTAATACATAGAGCTTGTTTGGCTTTTTAAAATTCTCAGGATTTTTTGAATTCTGAGAATACACAAATCGAACATGTTTTTAACATCACTTAAAAATAACCACTGCAGCATGCCAATAAAGTTAACATCACCTAAAAATTCTCAAAACACAAAAAATTCTCAAAATTCTGCACCACCGAACCGCCTCATAGTTAATTTGCAATGTAAAGTAAGAGGTTAAATCCGTCACCACATGTTTTAAACTCCCATGTTAGACTAATCAAGTGCTACAGTCTCCCTCGCGCTTGCAATGAAATAGTATCTGAGGACCTTCGGTGTTTACTAGTGCTCACAACAACGGAAACATGAGAGAGTAGCGCAAAAACAGTATTCTAAGACTGGATGGGATACCTTTCTCTCCAATATAACCCCGTCTTCTGTTGCCTTTCTTGGTGGACCGACCAACACTGCAAATCGACTCTATATTCTTGGGAGAGAAACCTTTCTCATTGTTGAAAATCAGCAATGTTGCCGGGGCTCCTGTGGCCGTAATATCCTTAGAAGTTATGATGAACTCAAGCGATGGATCCACCCCCTCCAAGTAATCGTTATCTTCCGCATTCTGAAATAACCATTAACATGTTAGAGGCCAATTATGCCGGTAAAAAGGAACAAGAATCATGTCTTTAAAATGCTCGGCCACCAAACAACATATTATCGGCATATGTGCCGTTCGGTCATAGAGTTTTTTAGACAATTAGAAACGTATCAGAACAAGAATTCCTTGATGATGCAAGGAGCCTTAGATTTATGGAAATGAACGAGCGTTGATACATCATTGGTTTAGGAAGGAGCAAAAAACAAAAAACAAAAAGGAGCGTTGATACTTGTCAAAATGATAAATGGAAACAGGAGAGAACAGATACCAGAGGAAAGAAGTTTGTAGAACGTATACTTGATAAAAGTTTTCCGAAAATCTAAACCTGAGATTTAAAGATAACCAAAATTCTAAAAAATGGAGTCAACGGAATCCCACTAGTTTGTCACATGACTTTAGGCTCGATTTCAACAAACAAAACCATCACAATATCGCAGTCTCATCGTTTCATCATTTCTCTCGCTGAGCAAACAAAGGATAGCACACAAAATCGTTTGTCCACGCACTAAAGAGCCGGCAACATATACATCATCAAGCACCCGTAGGCAAACAAATTCTCAAGCACAGACGCGCGCGCACACACACACAAGCATATACTTCTACGTGAAGAAAAAGTGAGGAACAGTAACCTGAATGAGTTCCATGAGAAAGTGGACATCTTTGGCGTAAAGCTCGGCAGATAGGTTCTTCACAGCCTGGTGAAGATCCTCCGTCAAGGGGTTCGGTTCCCCTCCGATAGAAAACTTTGTTCTACGTATTTCTTCAATGTGCTCTTTCGCTATCTCCATATCCGTACCTTACCAGTACACACACAATGACTCAAAAACCAGAACTTAAGCTAAGTGAAAGAGTGGAAGAAGACTCCAAGAGAGTGGAACACGTAGTTATATGCCTCGGAAGCTTAACGGAGTGGGTAAACTTCTCAACGAAGTTTAGACAAAGGCGAAAGTGCGAGAGAGGTAGTAGTTTGCAAAAGAGTATTGGGATTGTACGGAAAGCATGAACTTTTGGCGCTGATTCGACTACCTTTCCTCGACATTGAGACCTTTTGTCGTCTTTTCAAATTCCTAAACAAATGGAGTTATAGTGGAAGGCCGAAGGCCAGTAGTTTTGTTTTTTTTTCCTTCCCTATATATATATATATATTGTTCTTCTTCAATAATTTTAATAGCCTGCCCGAATACAAATTTATATTACAAAACTGAATTGAATATTAATACAATTGATGTTTTGCCCAGAAAAAAAAAAATTATATCACAAAATGGAATGTAAAAACTTCGAAAAAGACCATACCCCCAAACAGCATTAAACCATCTCGAAAACGAGCTGCAAAACATAAATCTTGAGCATATCGAGGGCGAGGACGGAAAGATCATTCCCACTGTAAAAAGAATCTCAATTGATTGACGTGGGAAAAGGGCATTCATTGATCATTCATGTGCACAGTCGTGCTGGTAGTTTTACTCATTCATTGATGCGATGAATGATCAGCCTTCATGTCTGCTGTTGGTTTTCTTTTGCTGCCCAGGAAGATTTGGACGGAGAGAAATGTGTTTTCATTCCTTTATATTACGAAATAATTACCAGAAAACCTCCAAGAGGAGGCTTCGCTTTACCTCAAGAGTCATTTTGCACCAGCAGCCCTTGGGGAAAAGGCTGAAAACAACTAAAGATAATATTTATAGATAGTTTTTTATAACAAAAAATATTTCATAGAGCTTAGACGTAATACAAGGGGACGGGTACTCAGTACTCAAGAGGACTTTACAGTTTACAGTACAATTCGTCCTTCGCTGCTCCTGCCGGTGATTACCGTCTATAGTCTGTTTGTTTCTGTGCCGGAGCCTTCCATCCCAGTTTACCATGGCAAAGTTGTGGAGCTACTGTATACTGCGATGACCGCCCTAAGCAGAAACTTTCTGACACAAAAGGGTTTTTCCAAGTATTTATTGGTAGCTACTGTTCATGATACTCGGCTTTTTTTAGTGTTTTTTTAAAAAACTTTCAAATTTGTAGACTAAAATAATGATAATGTCTTGACTCATTTTGCAAGTATTGAAAATATTATTATAAATTCATTAATTTATCGAGAGTATTATTATCAAATGTAGAGTGCAAAATGTTTAATATTAGTAATGGAAGAGATGTAATGTGACAAAGTGGGTAGCTTACGGTGTAACGTGTCTAACATTGTTAGTTTGATGATATAATGTTTCAAAATTGATAGTCTAAAGTGATATGTGTCGTATACCTGATAGTTGATGGATGAAAATTATATTTATTTTTTTTTTTTCTTTGACAACACGACAGAGTGAATAAGCTAATTACCCCCCAAAAAAAAGGTGTATACGCCCACAGAAGGAAATAAAAACCAAAACATGTGGTCCCCGCCTTCAAATTGTGTAAGCATATAGAGAAACTAACGTACTTCCATAACATTCTTCTGGATTTTTATCAAACTGGAAAAAAAAAATTGCACGGATCAATCTTATTACACAAATACTAGATGGTCGAAATCTTCCGAGGGATGACATGATTATGCGCATCTCTCGTACAAACAAATACAAGGAGTTATGTTTCCTAGGGGTTTGGCCCTCTGGGCCCTCTGGGTGGCGGCGGCGGTGAACGGGGTATTTTAAACGCAGGTGGAGGTTGGGCTATCCATGATTGTGCAGCGACTGTTACAGACAAGTCTTCCCTATTTATCATCACCATCTTCTCATCACCTGTACACGTATTGAAACATATATATCATAACAATGAATAAGAAGAATGAAAGAACAAAATATAACAGCCGAGTTTAACAAAAAGGATTATCAACAGCGAGTAATTGCAAGCAGGAGGGGTGTGAAGCCACCATTTAAGCTCGATGGAGAAGGAAAAGGGCAAATCTCTCACAAAGTCCTGTTTTTAGACTAATGAACTGAACAAATATGCACCTTCGATCTGGACTCTTCTCAAAAATCACAACCCATCATATCATCCTAGCTATCAGTGATGCCGCGACAACTAGCAACGATGTATAGAAAACTCTTACTGATTGAATTGTCTTATAATATAATAGTAGCAAAGAGAAATTCTGGTTTATGGATTAGTAGTTAATGAATGCTGCGGAATTAATTTGGAGCATCTCGATGAGCAACCGAGCAAGAAAATTGGGCTGTCATGCGTGCTCTTGAGTTTGAAGACAAGTTCTTAATCTTGCTAAAAACATGAAAATAGTTGGAAGAGAAGGGTCTGTGTCTCACAAACACAAATATTGCAAACTCAAGCGCACATACGCAAGCACACAAGTGGAACCATAGCCTTTGTTTAGACTCGAAAATGATAAAGGTAGAAGGCGCTGGCTGACTCTTACCAGCGACAGAGATGCTCCATGCAAGGTGGAGGGCAGAAAATACCAGAAAACCAAGAAGGAGGCCGTGTGGTTTGAATCCAATTAGCTTCATCTTGCCTTGGGGAAATATGGATGAATAAGACTATATATATATATATATATATATATATAAGTGTCTAGTAGTTGCTTTATTTCCGCGCAGTTTCGAGCCTTTCGATGCCCCAGTAAGGCAGTAACTGTGCCCTCCAGGTACCGGGTCAAAGATGAAGACCTAGCTTATAACCTAACCTTTCACGCTGCGATGACTTCTTGACACGCATAGTTTCCAGGTAAGTGCCAAAATATGTTTCTTTGTTCCTTTTTGACAAACATTCACAGAAAAAGCACAAGTCTCTCGCTTGTATTGGCTATCTGAAGTGCAAATATACTTGAGCCAACACTTGTATATATATATACCTGATCAGCCAAAGGACAACCCATCTAACAGGAAGATCAGACACACAGTAATTAAGCTCTTATATATAACTGACTTAGAAAGTCCCCAGTTACTCACAATGCTCAGGTAACTTACTTTTGGCCTTTGGGTTGTATTTCGGTACAGTAAGAGTTGGACTATTCGACGATCTCCCGTCCGTACGTACGTAATCTTGAGCAACCCATAAAAGAGGCAAAAGAACAAAAATGGGGTGGTCTTAATAGAATCTAAGGTGGCCTGAGGAGGGTAATGAGAAGTCATGAGGTATCATGGTGGTCTTTAATGGAAAGTCGTTATTCAAAACCAAACCACGGAAAACTTACTCCAGACATAATCTTGAAATATTCAATCTTTTTTTTTTTGGAATTTTCAACAAATTTTTAACAAACTGCAACAATTTTTTAATGCGATTTTGAAAAACTCCCTATATTTAAAAAAAAAGCTTAAAATTTACTAGATTTGTGCGGATAATATAATAGGTCACTTAATTCAACTCCCTTAAGGTGATTTGATGGAATTTTTTTTTTCCCAAACACAAAGAGCCATGTGTTATAAAAAAATGAGTAAATATAAATTTTCACTTTTACCAACTCCAATAATTTCTTAAAAAAAAAAAACCTATACTACCTCCCATAACAAATTTTCAACAAAAATATAATTTGCCCATCCAAATAAGGTAGTTGGATAGTCTATTATCTGTGCATTTCAATTATCTAAACGGTAGTAGTTCTTATATACGAACCGTATGTATCTCGAGTATATTCACTATTTTCAATCATAAAATTGTTCCAGAATCCAGAGTTTGTCCTAGGTGATATTCGTTTGGAAGAAATAAATTTGTAAGATTTTGATAAAATTGTGAATATTTAGGTGATGTTAAATTTATATTGATATGCATGCAGAAGTTGTTAAAAGATATCGATGTCTTTTAAAAAAGTAATCAAGTGTTGTATTGGAGTATGTGTATTTTATGATGTTTGAATTGTAAATATAAAAGTAGGATGCAAATCTTTAAAAAAATATTAACCCAACATGCCCCTAGCTCTCTCCCAATTCCTCGGTCCTTATTTATTACGAGATTGTCCTAGGAAAATTTCTTTACATGCACCCTATACCTAACCCCTTCTCTCTCTCCTCATTCGTCAAGAAAGATAAGGACACTCGTGGTGCAGGTTACATCCGATTTCAAGGGTTTCTCAACCAATTCACACAAGCTCATGATGCAGGGGGATTCGAGCCAGACGATGTCGAGCTGTCAGATTGCTCATTAATGGTGCTGGATTATTTGGAGCGGGCAGATCAGCGTAAAAATAGCAAGAAAAATCGTGATTTAGTCTAATTGGGGCAGTTTTCGTGCACGTGTAGGTATTTTGGTCATAACTTTGGCTACAAGTGTTCGATTCGCGCCCGTGACCCCAATTCGGAAAGCTCTTTCGGCGCACACGTCATAGCCATCGAGCTACGCTCGGTGCACATCGTTTCGAGCCCTAAATCCACTGATTTCCTTTTCGAATATCTATTTTTAGTTAATTTTTTGCTATTTATGGTAATTTCCTTTTTGTCGATTAGGAAATAATTCTGAACTCGATTTGGGCCAGATTTTTGGCAATCGTTTGATTTTTTCTGTATTTCGTTTTGGTAAGACTTTTAGGGTTTTGCTATTTTTGGTAAAATTCTATTAAGGGTTGAATTTCAACTATTTTAACCCGACTTGTGGGTTATTTCGATTCATTCCTGATTATTACAAATTTTATTGAATCCAGAGTGTTTCTGAATTCTTTGGGTCGAAATTCTCTCTTTCCTTCTTGCAAATTGCCTTTTGTTTTAGCCTACAGAATAATCTCTATTCTATCCGGTGTCAGCTCATTTCTTTGTATTGCGGATATATATACTTCCAACTTATAGACGTGGGATCTAGTGATGTACATGGACAAAAAATACTAGACAACCCTACTCTCTCTGTTTTCTAATTCTGTCCTTTTACGTTCATACCAGCCAGTTAACCATATCAACAGTACTCCCATACCACCAAGTTCTCGGAGAAATGCCTACTTCTTTTGCTTTCTAAGTGCGGCAATTGCGTACTGCTTTGCATTAGAAATCCAGGACTTAAAAGACCATAGTATGAAAGAACACATCGGATGCATTATGATATCAAAAGATTATATGCGGGATGCCACCGTCAAGGTCCACAGAGGTACCACTTGCTTCAGAAACTGTACAAGAATAGTGAGATTCTCCCCCCCCCCCCCCCCCTCTTCTCCCCCGTCTCAATTTACAAGTTTTGGGGCTGCTGTTGTCTTGATTATACACCAAAAGGTTACGGCAAGTGAAGTGTGAAAAAATGGGAACAATAGTGAAGTCCAACACATTCCAAAACCAAGCTGAGCTTGACAGGAAAACCTAATTCCAAAAAAATGTATATTACCCTTTCTACTTTACCTCTAATTTCAGCCGCCAGAAACCACAGAAACTTATTATTTAGACTTAAATAGCTCATCCATTGAGAGCCCTATGGAGGATGGCTTGAATGCACGTATAAACTTGTGAGATGAAGCTCTAGGCGGACCTTCTTTATTGGTTTTTCTCCTAGAAGGCCCTCCAGTACTCCCCACACTTTTAACGGATTCTGATGACTTGGTATTAAACGTTGATGACCCAAAAGAAACATCAGTTGCACCAAATGATACTGGGCCTTTATGCGATGCCTCTAGTGGGTGTCCAACTGCTCCATCTTGATGGGGAGGAGGAAATTTCTCGCTCTTGCTCTTGGCATTTGCTTGTGTCACAAATCGCCACTTCTGAAAATCAGTAAACAGATTAATCAAGAGTCATATTATGAAACCAGGTAGACAGTAGGAAGGTGTCTTCATGAGGCCACAATTACCCAACATGAAAGCAAAACCTACCTTCACATGCATGGTGATTCTAAGGGACAATCGATGCTGTATAGAAATTTCCACTAAAGAAAGATTTATAGGAAAAAGCTGATTTTATTTTATAATAGGGACCATCAGCCAATCCATTTTCTTCGAAAGATATGCAATGTGCGAAATACCAGAAAGATCACCAAAAGCATCAATATATCAAAAACATCAAGTGGATTCCATATAAAGAGAAAAAGAATTATTGATCACATCTACAATGTGCAATGTGCGAAATAAGATCACCAAAAGCATCAATATATCAAAAACAACAAGTGGATTCGATATAAAGAGAATAAAGAATTGTTGATCACATCTACAATGGTTGAAAAATAACATTTGACAAACCTTGGCACTGGTCAGGGTGAAATAATGATGCAACTAATACCATTAATGGGAGGTTGGCAATCCCCAACTTGGTCCTACCCATACAGAACATGCATGCATATGAACAAAGATATGTTCAGACGCGTTTGACACCCATCATGCACCTTAGATGAAAAGTTAGGTTTGGTTAAGGGTTCAATTGAGATTTTACCTAGCATTACACGTTTGGTCCACCAATAAAGAAATAAAAGCACAAAACATGTCTGACTCACATCTAAGTTCGCCTGAATCTCTGCATTGGCTTCTGGTGCCGGAAGGTTAAATTGAGATTTTACCTAGCATTACACGTTTGGTCGACCAATAAAGAAATAAAAGCACAAAACATGTCTGACTCACATCTAAGTTCGCCTGAATCTCTGCATTGGCTTCTGGTGCCGGAACTGCCCGACCAGTACGGTCACGAGCTCTAACTCTTCTGGCACCATCAACTGCATTAGCTTTCACAGTTGCACCTCTTTGCCTGAGGAAGGAATGAGATATTATCAGTACCATTTAGATAACACCAGTGTAGAATCTATCCAACAGGAAGGAAAAAATGACAACTAACCTTCTTGCTTCTTCATCTCTTAATTTGACATCTATTTCTTTGCTTGGAGGATACTTCGGTAAACTTGATGGCTCACAAGCATAAGGTTCGGAGGTAAAGAACTGTGTGCAGAAACCAAATGTTGATTACAAGCTGCATATGAAGCGAATTTGTGTTCCACTTATATATTATCTGACATGCAACTCGGAACTCTTCAGTAGTTATTCATTAACTTCCAGAGGGATTTTTCTTACTTTTGACAACAAACGAACAAAAAAAAAAGCAGGACCCTACTCTGAAGTGAGTACATCTACCAAAAGCTTTGGGTCACACAACAGACTACATGATAAGTTCTTTTAAGCTTTATCAACAATATATGTGTGCTAGGCAATAACTACTCACTTCACTACTCAGAGCAGCAGTTGCAGTGCCTCGTTCATCTGGGTCTATCGAGAGGAGAGATTCAATAAGAGGTAGAGAAGGAGGTGGGAAATCCTTGAACGTTTCTGCTAAGCAACGTTTGTATGGTTGTTGAGGCTTAAAAAGCGTTGTATTTGGCAATCTATATTTCCTCCAATATTCCTCAGATGGGGAACCACACAGTTTAAATATCTTATGCAGCTGTTCAACCTAAGACAGAAAAGAATCCAAAAGTCAAATGCCAACATGGCTGTTAATTGAAAAGCTATAACCAACTACATCAAACAAAATTTTGAAATAATATACATATCCTGCTAAGTTCACAATAAATGACCAAATCTCAAAATAATACTACATTCTAAAAACCACAGCACTTAAGAAATTGTATTTTATGCACATACAGTACAATACACTGAATAAAAGTGCTTCCACAACGGGTGAACTAAGATGACTCAAGTCTTCACCATAGTCACCAAAATGATTTTACTTTGGCTGAAGTTCGCTGGTCAATAACAGGGATGAATAACTAGCACTGATATTGGGCATTAACAATAAGGACGAAAAAGCCAGACCAAAAACTAGTAATGTTCACCCGCATCCACTTCACAACAGTCATGCTACACTTTAATTTAAATATTTAAATATCTACATTTGAGCACTTTGCATTTATTTAAACATATAATATTCACTAAAGTGAACATTAAAAACTTGCATTGCATTATTAGATAGAAATCTCATTAAACAGGCAATCATGAGATGAGATGGGCAAAATGATTACAAGTCCTTCCGGAAGAGAATGAACACAAACCCCGATTTATTTTAGAATGTCTTTGAAACTGATAAGCTTAAAGAGTAGAGCAACTCAAAACATAATACAGAAAGCAATACCTCCGTCCGTCCAGGCATGATTGGCTTTCCAGCAAGTAACTCTGCCAAGATGCAGCCAGCACTCCAGAGGTCCACACCAACACCATAGCATGTCGCACCAAGAAGAAGTTCAGGGGGCCGGTACCACAGCGTGACAACTCGACTAGTCATGGGTTGCTTCTGCCCAGGATCATAGAAATTAGCTAGTCCAAAATCAGCTATCTTAAGAACTCCTTTATTGTCAAGGAGTAGATTGGAACCCTTGATGTCCCGGTGTAAGACACCTCGGCTGTGGCAATGCTCGAGCCCAGAAAATAACTGCTTCATATAGCACTTGACCTATCATAGGGCATATTGAGCAGGGGAAAAGAGTCATGTTAAAGTGATATATCTAATGTGTAGACCGAAGAACCAGAGAATAAGAAAGGGAAGTAATTCACAAAGGGCCTAATATGTAAAGAGCAATTTTACTGTGTAAGTTGCAATTTCAAGTCCATCTATCCATTCATCTTAACCCAGTGCCCCTTTCTTGATGACCTACCCAGATATGATATTCCTAGCAACGCGTACTAAGTAGGACAGAGGAATTGGGTTTCAGGAACAAAAACAACATCGAACTGTTCAGTAATCTAGAACGTAATTTAAAAATAGGTGAGAAGAAGTGCTGGTGTGATGCAGGAAGAGAGGCAAATTTCTAATCACGATGAACATCTTGCCTACAAGAGTAAGGCACCCAATACACACCCCATGAAAGGTCTGGCATGCTAATATCAAAGCTCACGCCAAAATGAAACAGAAAAGGAAAAATACAGCAATAAAATACCTGACTCCCCCAAGTTGAAGCAACTAAAGGCAAAAAATACACCCAATTACAACCAAACCAGAAAAGCGTGCACCCAATATCCGCTTACTTCAAAAGAAAAGATATAATTTTTTTCAATATAACATAAGCTCCATCAAATGACAAAGTTGTACCCAAATTAAACGATCAAAAATGAAAAATCTACAACACACCAGAATACACAAAACCAATTCACCGACCCTCAGAATCACGCTACCAAAATCCAAATTTAACAAATTTTAATAAAGGATAAGCTCCAATTAATGACAAACTTAGGAAACTTACCTGAGGCTCACTGAACTTGACACCTTTGCAAGCAGCGAGGCCGGAGAGATCGTGTTCCATGTATTCAAAAACCAAGTAAAGACTACAGGACATTCTCGAAGTAACCAAGCCTTCAAGCTTAATCACATTGGGATGGTCAAGGCGGCGCAGAATAAGAATCTCTCTGGCCATGAATTTCACACTCTCTGGCTCTAAATTGTCGAACCTAACCTTCTTCAGAGCCACTATTTTCCCGGTGGTAAGGTCCTTAGCTTTATATACATTGCTATAAGTCCCTTGTCCAATCTGAAAAAACCCAACAATGACACTTACAAGAGGATCTTAAGCTATTATATGGAACTCGGAAAAAACTGAGATTCAAATTCGGGCCTTTTGACTACAAATATAATATCAAGTTTGGGCTTTTTTAACACCTTGGATAGCTTCTCGAATGTGCTGGCGCGGCGAGGTGTCCAGTCCTTGATGGCGTCGCCAGCGAACTCTACGAGCCAGGTCGGCCACCCTTGCTGATTCTTCGGGTAAGGGTCCAGCCGAGGCTTCCGGCGATCTGCCGCCTGGAAGTCATCGGTGTATCTCGTGTTAATCTGTTTTCCTTTCTCGGCTGCCTCCTTATGCCTAACGGCGTTGACACCGTCGGTCACGGGAGGTTCTTCTGTGCTCCGGCGACGTCGATGGTGGTCTCCGTCTGGATTTCTGCGGTCATCGGTCGCCGGCGTGCTGAAAACGCAACCCATGCGTCAGGACGCGAAGTATTGGCGACCGCGCATCGGGATGGAAGAAATGAGTGGAACTCGGGCAACGCGAAAGCAGTAGAGGAATCGCCCCCGCTAGAGATTTGTCTCAGAGTGAAAGCGCAGTAAAAGGATGACGTACTTAAGAACCGTAGCGACTAGCGAGAGATGGTGGTTCTTCGGCGAGTGTACGGAACGGAGAGAGAGTGAGTCACAGAGAGGGAGTTTTTGAGTCTAAACGCTTCGATATTTGTTAGCTTAGCTTAGGGAGAAACGGATCGCAGTTATGGAAATAATTACGAGGATTGCCACTTCATGTATGAGGTGGCGTTGTCAGAGAAATGGCGGGCATGATTATCGCCGGAGCCTGGAGGGCTTTTATTCTGACAAAAATTAATGATGATAATGACGTCATTAATCTTTTTGTATTTGAAAATAGTTTTCGCATCTAAAAAAAGTCAAACGTGGCGGAATTAGATACTTTTTTTTATAATAAAAAATAAAAAAAATAAAATCCATATAAATCTATGATCTATCTAGCTGTGTTTTGTTGTTTTACCCCGACAGAAGGACAGTAAAATGTTGTCCCATTTACCCAGAAAAATGGCCAATCGGGTGGAAAAACAAAATGTCAGATATATGAATTTAAAATCTAACTACCACACCGAACCTATTAAAAAGGGCATGGTAATGGTTTGCATTTACTGCAAAATAAAAACAGTAAGGCTCAAACTTTCAAAAGATCCCATTGACTACACTACAGTACAGATAGAGCTCTGTCAAACTACAAATATCACCTTAAGACAGAAAAATATCCTTCACCCAAAAAGCTTCTTTTATACGAGCAATGAACTAGCCACTCTTTTAAAGTAGGGTCCGACATGGGCGAGCGAGAGACCGCATGTTCAAGTCGAAAAAGAACTGAGAAAAGGTAACAAAAAAGGGTCCGAGTGGAAGAGATTTCTGCGGCTAAAGAAGGGGCTTCTAGACCCTGGGAGCTATGCTTCAAAATTTTAATGTCCGCTTTAGTCTACGATGGCATTGCCTTACGGGAGCCTATTTTTTTAACACCAAACAAAATTTTATTAAAATTTTAACATTTTTATTTTTAGTTTTAAAAGCTGAAAGATAGAATAATTTTTGAGTTTAAAGACAATAAGATAGAGATTCAATATTTGAATTTAAAAAATTAAAAAGATCAGTTTGGACCGAAATGTTAAATGGAGAGTAATTTATGGAGATTTAAAAATAAATGCTTCCTTGCTTATTTTGGGGGCACAGTAGAAGTTTAGGCAAAACCGAAGCCTATTTATAAAGGCACCCTGGAATGAGCAATAGCGACGTCAAAGGATTCTGAAGTATGTGACAAGATAGTGAATTGTCAAGTAAAACTAAACGGCGTAAGTCAAAAGGAAACGACAGTGACTGGCACGAATTTTACCGGATGAACTTGGAAGAAACGGCAAAGGCTGTATGATTACGAGCGTTTGATTTTTGGAGAAAAGAAAGAAGGAATATGGTCAATGTGTCAAAACGCAAGAACACGTTAGTTTGAATGCGTTGAATTCCAAATCACAATATCGCTATTTACCATTATTGAATGTTCTTCTTTAATGTGCTGCTGACATTTCCATTCTCTCCTCGGACCCTTTGGCTCGCTCTCTTGGACTTTATGTTCTTCTTTAATGTGCTGCTGACATTTCCATTCTCTCCTCAGACCCTTTTGCTCACTCTCTTGGACTTTCTTCTGTTTTATATGCCTCCCGTGTCCCTGCACCAAAGCCAGCCACACATGACTTGTTCACTTACCCCCACAACCTTTAATGAGTGCGCCATGTCTTGTCTCCGGGCCACACGCAGATACCCATTAGGCTATTCCCTCCACTGTCACCCTGCCTCATTGCCTGTAATTTATTCGAGACTCTTTCGGTTTTAACTCCATAACCGAAGGTTATTTGCTTGAAGTAATTTGAGCTTTTAGGTGCTTTTCAAAACCTATCCAAAAGGCTATGCCCCAGAGAAACTGTAGTGTCTTAAAAAGTTTTAAGCTTTTGAAAAGCTGAACCCTTCCAACTGATCATGTACATTAATCTGATCCCCTTACTGTGGCTAAAGAAATCGCTTTAAATTAACAATCCAATTCCCTTTATGGCTTTACTACTTATGCTCGGGTTTCAAATGCCTAGCTATCACCCCTATCCTGTATTGGTTACGATTTGAAGAATGTAGAAAACGCACTGGAGGACCAAAGATGCGTAAGCCATAAAAGCAAAGAGTGGTGGGTACAAGGCCAGCTCAAGCTCGGGTCTACTTCACGATAAGTGATTACAGGTTGCCGGGCTGGTATGACCGTACGAGGGAGCTCTAAGAATTTTATGTTTACCCCGACTTCTATTCATTTTATGAGCTCTACGAGTTGTTATTTGCTTAAGCAACTTGAATTATTGCTCTCGAAGGAAAGAGAAGTTACTCCTTTGACTCATTTGCATTTTTCTGCAGAAATGTATCGATAAACTATTGAACCAAGTATATACTGTGCAGTACCTCTAGAGTCAATTCTGTGGTGGTTGCTTCTCTTTTGGGCGATTTTAAGGGTATATTTGTTTGTTCTTCTCTATAATTTTGGGAATCTTTATTTTATTAAAATTTATTGAAATTTGTGAAAGGTAAAATATGTATGTGTAAAAGTAAAAAACGTTAGAGTATATTTGTTTTGTTGAAAATTTTCATGCCCCAAAATATTGGGAAAACAGACGTACCGTTCACCATGCAGGAAGAAAAAAGCTGGTCTTTTATTTATTTATTTATTTTAACAAGGACAACTTATATATTGAAAAAAGGACTACTACAGAAGACTCAACCAAAGAAAAAAAACAACACACAAAGGTAAAGTAAACAAGACACTAATACATAAAACAGATAAAACAGTCATGGAAGTTTAGCTCCATTGAATTTCCACGAACCGTGCTGAAGAAAACAGGACGAAGGAACTTCTGTAGAGAAAGAGTGGGTAGCTGCCCAGGCTGAAGAGTGGTCTTTTATTAATTAACAAAGCAAGAGTCTTTAGTATCCTTCGATTATAAGAAGAAGAAAAACAAAAAAAGGGATATATAGGTTAAACAACCCTTGCCATCAACTCCTAACCACAAGCAATTAGACAACCAAAAACCGCAGGAAACAGAAGAACCGCATTACAACTGAAGTGTCGGCTTCCCATTGGTTGTTGACAGTTCTGTGGATAGGACGCCGCACGGCATACACTTCGTACTCGATTGCTCTTCTTCACAGGCTCCTTGACATTTGGCAATTAGCATAGCCTTCTGGCTATTGTGGGATTCCAAAAAGTGAGAAAAATGGGAATCTGCCGCGCATACTGGGACGATGAAATGCTGCTAGGACTGGTGTTGGTTTTGGTCTTAGCGATGGCCTTCATTGTCATCTGTCAGCCCCCCTCCAGCAAGGAGAGTAAACGTGTACCATTACTCTTAATTTATAATTTTGTGTGCTTATTATCAAAACCGCTCATTAATCTTGCAAACTATGCTTGTTTAGAGGAAAAAAAGATTATATGTGGCTATTGCCTTTATAGTAGTGTATTTTGTTGTATATGAGAATCTCGAGGATCAATAAAATGGAGCTGTCAAACAAGGTACTTCCTTTCCATTCTCCTCAAATTTGCGAAGGTTTCCCCTATGTTTCTCTCATGCTTCCTTTGTCGATATCATAATACATCGACTACTCATTCTCTTCATTGGATTCTCACACCTCGGACTCCTTTGGCTTCATGGGATTTTCTCTAGAAGAGTATTCGGGAGACATGAATGTGAATATCCGATATCACTGGTTAAATTTTCCATTTCGGACTTTTTTCAATGAGGCCCAAATTATAGAAGACGTCTCCCGTTTCTCTAGAAAGATACCCAAGAATTCTCGAGTATCCCTCTCTTCTCGCAAGAGGACAATGAAAGGTATCAAAGGAGTTATCCAGCGGTGAGAAGGAGATGAATTTTGTAGAGGCTCTTGAAAAATCCTAAAACCATGTGAGGCTTTAACAGAAACAAACAACATCATTCCATCCAACGAGCATAATATTATGAAAGGGTTTGTTGTTTCTCTCAACTGAGCAGCCTATCAAGCCCCGAGTCTTTTGGATCAATGACAACTCAGACCATTCCGCCGGTTTCGTCTTTTCATCGGGCAATTAGTTGATTCAAACAAGGTGCTGAATGTCAAGTCTGTTCTCGACTTCTGAACACCCAACTGAATTGGCAGTTTTGGCATAACCCCCTCATGGCAAAAGTTGCTTTAAAATTACGTTATACGGAGTTACGGACATCAATCCAGCTAAATCACGAGAAACCATTTGTCTAAGAAAGAGTTAACAAGAAATTCATTGCAGAGAAAAACTAAGCTATCCCAAATTAAAGAGCAGTCTGTATAATTTCCGGCCTCTTATGGTGGGTGGTCCGTATACTGGTGAGTATAAAAGTTGGCAGCTAGTGCACACCCTAGACGGTGCAAAGCTTTTCAAGAGCCAAGTTTTCATCACCACCAACTGCTTCCAGAGCACTTCTCACAAGAGCTTCTGGGAAGCCCATCTCAACAAGCTTTTGCACCTGTACCATTCCAACAGTGGCTTACCAAATTTACCATTGACGAATACATATTTCATATTCCAAAATGTACAATTTACGAAGGAAAGAAACTAGAAAGAGAATTGAGATACCTGACACAAAAAGTGAATTGTTAACATTCAAGATGATACTTATTCACACATGAAGATACTGACAGATTACGCGTGCATGCATATGTCCTTTCCCATAAACACATTCCAGTGGAGACACAGAGACGAAGACAGAGATTGTGCACTATACCTTTTCTTCAACTCCAAGAGATGATGCCTTGGCAAAAGTTTCTGTCCAGTAACGAGCTGTGCCGACGAAAGTTTGATAGTCTCTAATATACTGCAGCGTCCAAATATTGACACTAAGATAGAATGAGATGGGAGTCTACCAGATTAAAGAAGAATTCAAGGCTAGAAGGATGGCAAAAAACAATAGTCTTATTATTGCCAACATATTGCAATAATCTCATCTACACTGAACTAAATTAAAGACCTGTTGTGCGACCACAGCATCTTGAGGATCATCAGGTTGTGGTGCAGAGAGAAGTGCTTGTACAGACAGAAGGGCTGTCTTCAGTGTTAATGCTGGGCTCCATTGGTCCTTCAAGATATCCAAGCAAATTGCTCCACTTTGACTGCTAATATTAGGGTGCCTTTAATACGCACATATAAACACAAAAAGCATTAAAGTGTTAAATCATCATGGATACGCAGTGGCAAGATGCTCTCATCTCTTCGTGCATAGAGCAGTACATATCTTTACACCAGTCAATCGTCTGTAAAAGTCTAAAAACCAGTAGAATTGAAGATGGAAGAAGACAAAAAAAAAGTCCCAGAAGATACATTTTCTTGCATAATGGCGTCAAGTTTCACTTAAAATTGACTATTATCAACTTCAAAGTCCACATAACAGGGATTTGAGGACAAAACTACAATGGCCTAGGTACATAGTTTTCAAATCCATTCTGCTTATTATCAACATGTATCAGCCAAAACTTATTGCAAACTCTCAAAGCAACACAGCTCTGCTGGCCACAAGAAGAATGAAAATTCTGCATGAGTTGTTCAAAGAAGATAAGAGGAAAAAAGGAAGGAGTAAAAGCACTGATATATCTGGGTTCCATTCCGATATATATCTAGCCAATGGCTCCAACTCATATTGACAAAGAGATGACTGGTATTAAGGTCTCGTGGCCATGCCAAATAGAATGTTCGACAATTGGTTTAACCTCGACAGAGGCCATGTGAGGATACGACGGACAGATACACCAATCTAACTTCTTACTGTATTGCTGAACTTCATTGAGTATTTACTGTGTACATTTTTTTTTTTGATAAGTAACCAATCTCATTAGAAGAAGCGAGAACATTACAAAGGGCTATACCGATATCACTTAGTCTAAACAAGCCAAAAAACTAAGAAAATCAACAAGATCAACAAAAGGGCAGTCAAGCACAGCGTTAGCCCAACTAAACAGGGAAAGAAGCAAACTTTCTTTCAACTTCGCCAAAGACAAGGAACAATCCTCAAAACATCTACTATTACGTTCCTTCCAAATACACCACCAAATGCACAAGGGAATCATTCTCCAAATAGTCTTGGCAATCGGATTCTTGAACCTCCTAGTCCAACTCCACAGCACTCCCAACGCCTTCTCCGGCATAACCCAATGGAAATTCGTAATGCCAAACACATGTTAAACCGTGCATTCAAAAAGCAAGTTTCAAACAACAAAACATATTTGTTTTCTACTTTTGCGATTCATTCTGTATGCCATAACCAAACATAAAGCATTATGGACTGTAACCCAAAAGTGCATTCCTATATTATCACGTATCCATCTTTATAATATTAGCAGCAAAGTGCATGTGGGATAAAAATTGCACACGCGTCACCAACGGATTAACGAAAAACTACAGATATGAAGAGAGAAGCTTAGAAAACAAAAGGCCAAGTATGAAAAGAGAAGTAGACATCAGCTTTTCCTACCAAACTTTAGTGGAAAACTGCATCTTGGGAGGCTCAAAAGGGTACCCATCTGCGAAAAGAAACCCACCAATGACACCACACAAGTTAATAACCATACCAATATCTTCGTTCTTCATTCCTAATACAGATACCAAGCTAGCCATCAGCCGGGAACAACCAATGTGTAGGTTTTTTCCGATATTTTACTCTGAGTTTTGCTTATTAAAACCACGACACATAAAAACAGAAACGACAAACACATTGAGTATATCGCGCAAATTTTCACCTCGAGACAAAAGTTGACAACTTTACACTTCTATGCCACACGCAAACACACTTTTCCCGCAATGACACACCAACTACCCAATCCAATCACTTTAACCCCAAAATTCCCAAAGCTAACTCAAAATTCTTCATTGCAACTCGTATCAAACGATAAAGTCGACGTACCGAGAACAGGCAGACCTTAAATTGGAGAAATTTGAAATAGGAGAAAGCTAGAAAGGAGAAATTAGGGAACCTGGGAGTGAGATATCGATTTGGAAGGTGCCGCCTTCGTAGGGGGTACCGACGGGGCCAGGGATGGTTCCGATGAGACGCGCGAGATTGTCGCTCTTGGGGCTGACTTTGATGCCAGAGGCTTCAGTGTCTCTGGTGCATTCTTGAAGCTCTTTTTGCACGCGAGAGAAGTCTATCATCTTCTTCTTCTTCTTCTCTTCGCTCCTCCAAAAACTCCCACGCTCATTCACCAACCCTATTATTTATACAGTATTTTTAAAATCTCTCACTTCTGAGTGATGATGCTTTGCTTTTACTACGGGTTTGCCTTTGTTTTTGGGGGACTTGAGCGTGCGCGTGCGGGAGAGTGATATTATAGGGAAGGAATTTGGTCGAGGGTTGGGACAAAAAAATATCATTGCCACGAGTGCGCTGCCTCAAATAGTAGAATAAAAAAATATTAAAAAAAAAAAGAAGAAGAAGAAGAGAGAAAACAGAGTACGATAGAGAAAGGAATGCAGAAAAAGGGAAATTGTTCAACAAATCTAGAATTTGTTACAACTACATGAACGGTAACAAACTGGGTGCATTTCGTGTGCACGTGAAACCTTATCCCACGGGCCACGGCTCATCCAAGTAAAAAATCTGAAGCCAAAGCTGAAGGTTTCCAGCTAACAAGAGAGCACCGGCCGCGTCAAGCAACCACCTTTTGTGGGAAATCCATTAAACCAAGATCGCCCGCATATTGATATTCTCCTTGCTGCCAAAAGCTGCAGTTGACCACAAGAGAGAACACAACGAAGCCCGAAGAAGAAGAAGAGACAAATTTCCAGGCGGCAAATTTATTTCGGTATTAAAATAGTTGCGGAGTGTCGATCCATTCTTCTTTTTTTCCCCTTCCTTTTTCTAGGCTATTCTTGGATATTCTTCTGTCCCACGATTTTCTGCTTTCAAAAGGAATCGATTTTTTTTTTCTTTCAGAAATTTACAGCTTTAAATAACTTAAAAATGGAGAATACTAGAAGATTGCACATAAACGGTCAGTCTCTCTCAAAAGGAAAGTAAAGGGGCGACTAATGGCCTTAGAAGTTTGACGTTGACATGAACGTGTAAGAGAAAAAGAGAGCCACAACTTGGAACAACAAACAAGAAAATTATGCCACGTTGGTTTCCACTTTTGCAAGTTGTGGTATTGAAGAGAAGGAGAGGTATAGACGCAGCAAACCAGAAAATTCTGGGCAAGTCATCATGACCCACCATTTTTTTTCTCTTCACTTTGATTTTTGATATTCTTTTTGTCGAATTTTGGGAGGCTTAGAACAAATCATGCATCAACACTCACCCAACAACCCGTTTTGGTAAGACTATCAATGCCCAATACCTCGCACAGATGTGCGTTACAAGTAAACACAGGCGCAGTTTTAGACTCGAAAAGAGAGATGGAAATAAGAGGAACCGATAAGAGTACAGAAGAGACTCGGAGGAAAAAAAAGGAAGAAGAAAACTTCAGAATAACAAATACTTGATTTTGTTTTATGTCATGGTATGTATGATCGGAAGCTTCACTGGTGCCTTTTTTGGTTTCTGGAAGCTTTACGCGGACACCCCCCGGTGTCTTTTTTGTTTCTCTTTTTTCGTTTTTTTCTTATTTGAGTGAAATTGAGGAAGAACTTGATTCCCCGGATGTCATTTAGTGAAGTAGCGATTTTGAGGTTTATGTGTCTGATGCTGCTATCTGCTTGGTTGGTTGGGAAGAAAATTGGGAAAAGGAAGGGAAGCGGTGTTCTGGTTATGATCCTTCTTGACATCAATATTCTTAGTTAAGTATGCTGTTTTAGCTTCTCCGCAATGACGAAAGAACTACACCTGAGCACAGCTTTCGTCTTCCTTTTCTTACAGTTTCGAACCATGAACCATCAAAAGGATGCTTAAGCAAATCGAGCAGAAGATGGTTGGATAATTGTGTTTTCTATTAGTTTATAGTTAATCGAAGGAGGGTGGAATTCTCCGATCGTATGCTTCGCCTGAAATAAAAGTTAACATTGTGCTGAGCGTTGAATCATTTTTAATCGGTTAAAAATACTAGAGGGGTAGGCATGTTATGAACCAAAAAACTGATCAGATTTGATTATTTCTACTATTAAAGATGGTTCCAATGTTCTATACCCAGTAACTAAATATCATGTCGCTAATGCATTTATATTTCCTACGTATCACATAGACAGATAATTGAGGTAAAGGCAAAGATAAAAGTTTGTTTATTCTTCCTTTAAATGATTGGCCGTTGAAAAATTGTAGATGATGAATTTTAACGGATAGGCTTCTCATGCACTCTTTATTTTGTCTATCAGAAAAAGCTTATGGAGCTGATCTCATTTCAAAAATACTCCAGTACAGTGTGCAGATATTTGGAAGACCCTGAATGGCACTGCTCTTAGCATGAAAGCGAAATGTTGACTGATACCTGTTCTTTCCGAGTTCCTGGTTATTGACTGAGCTTATCCACAGAAGCTGATGAAATTCTATGGTTGGAATTGGTTGCATTTGGTAAATAGATGTAGTAGTCTGCATCACAGAGATGATAGAGAGATGGTATCAGGTTAGACAAAGTTGCTTCTTTCATTTGTGGGAATCAGGGCATGTGAAGTTACTATTTTTTCTTTGCTGGCAACGTGGTGTTGCTTGATTTTAACTGTTCATTGGAACTTGAAAGTTGAATTTGATTCTTATGCATGGATGAAATAGAATAAAGGAAAGATTGTTTAGCATTAAGCAGGACTATCCTTTTCAGAAGAACGATATACTTTACTGCAGAATGGGCTTACCTCAAGTGTCCTCTGGTGGTATTGTTGAGGAAGTGGCAGCATCTCTGAGCACAATTGTGCAAAATCCTCCTAAAATTGTTGCTGTGAGAAGTTGTGACTTGGGTGCAATGCAAGGAGGAAATCTGGGGAACCGCATGCAAGTTGATATTCCCTACTCTTCTTTTGGGGAGTTCCAAAGGAGAAACATTCCAGAGTTCCCAAAGGAATCTGATTGTTCAAATATGCATAAAGATGGTAGATCCAGCAAGCATAAGTTGAAGATTAACTCTATAGAACAAACTGGCTGGTTTTCTGGCATGCATGGATGGGAGATTCAGAAATCTGTTCCCAGAATTGTGGGTTTTGAATCAAGGTCTTTAAATTCTCCTATTAACGTGTTCAATTGTAATCATCCTTCTTCTACTGTGGTTGATATCAGTGATAATCCAATCGAGGCCACAGGGTCAGTTGTCAAGAAGCGGTTATTGTCTCCTTTGAATGGAATTATTTGCCCTGATCAATGTGATGGTGATTCTCTAGACATCAGAAGTGGTGTTGATCAGAGTAAGTTCAGGGGTGGTTATGATCCTCATCATGGTTCTATGTTACAAGAGCATAAGAGAGCTCATAAAGACAAGCCTAGTAATTTCAATGCTCCAATCTGGACTCTATCATGTTTCCCAGATTGGAGGAACTCATTGGACGAAAATTGTGGGGCAAAGTCCATGTTTCTCACTGATGGCTCGTTGCTAGAAAACCAGGAACCACAATGTCAGAATCGTTTTATATCATCAGGTGAACTTAATTCATTTGGAGAATCAACCAAGTTAAGGTCCCAAACAGGGGCAAAAACGATACCTCCAAACCCAAAAAAGGTGGTATCACCTCCCCGGACATTGTCTCCCCTTGGTCCAAAACTGCATGAAAGAGTTAATTATGATGGAGGATGTAAGGATAGTGAAACAGACTTAGATGATGACAATATAACGTTAAAGGATGTGGAGCAGTCGCTTAATGGAACTGTATCGGGCTATTTACTTTCCATGAAAAATAGTTTTTGGATGACAATTAAATCATCACAAGAGCTTGATAATTTGCAGAAAGAGTTTAACCTGTCAAATCCTCAAAGTACCACTGACACGGGACATCATTGGAGCGAGGAGTCTGACTTTACTTCCCACATGAAATTAGTTAGGTCTCTGAGTGGACTCCCTGTTAGAAGGTCTTTGGTTGGATCGTTTGAGGAATCTTTGTTGTCTGGACGGTTATTATCTGGGAAAGTTAGTCAGGTTGGCATTTTTCATTCAGTCCTGTGGTGTAAGATTTTCTTTCTGCATTTGATTCATAATGTTTTTAACTTTGCACTGCCTTTTCTGAGTTAAGCTGGTTTTTTTGTTATTTCCTATTTCTAGAGAATTGATGGTTTCCTTGCTATTCTGAATGTCACCGGAGGGAGTTTTTCACCGAAATCACAGAAACTACCATTTGCAGTAACCAGTGTGGTTGGAGATAACTACTTATTGTATTATTCAACAATTGATCTGGCTGCAAATATGGCAGCAAACAGGTGCGGGGGCACCAAAATGAAGAGGAACCATAGCCTTCATGAATCACAAGCAGAAAAGAGTCGCCTGCGCGTACCTATGAAAGGGCGAATACAGCTGGCAAGTCTCTCTCCTTTGAAATTTGTCAATTCCAAAGTTCTAAAGATGCTTGCATTTTCATTTCTGCCAAGGGCAATGCATTTGATAAGTAGCGCCATGCACTCAATTTAGGTTTGAATCGCTGCCTATCATTTAAAAGAACTATTGATAATCTATGATTTATTAACAAATACCAATGGTGGCTCATGCAGCATAAGTTTTCAATCTTGTTCTTTTCTACACGGTTCCCAACCTCGGAGAAAGCAACAATTATATGTAAAATGGACAGCAGAGAGGGCAATCTACAACACTTAGTGGAATTGAATCCCAACATCCAGAAAACTTCCAAATAAAATGCGTCCCTCAATAGAATGTATTGGCAGATATTACTCTCATAAGATCCTCAATTCTCGTAGATCTGACCTCTGTGCAAAAAACAATGATCAAATGGGACTTTTATGGGGAAATAAAAAGTAGGAATATTTCTTGGGGCTTTTTTCAGTTGGTTTTGTAATGGTGTTTGCCAATGATCCATTGGCTGGTTCGTGTGCCTCTGTGATTATTGATTGTGAAATCATCAAGCATTCTGTTCCCCACCAAATAGAAGTTTCTTAAGCAGTAATGTTTACTTTGCAAGAAAAGTTGGTGTCAAATTTGTTTGCCAACAATTGAAAATTGCAATGATATGAATGACCATGTAGTTCATATAAGACATTTGTTACTCTTACATTAAATTCCTTAGAATCACTGTCTTGGAGAAACACAGCTACTAATTCATGCAGATGTGCGTTAATGCATAGAATGGTTGATATCTGATGACAATAAATCTCAAGAGTAGTTTGTTGTACAATGACCAACGGAATTGTTCGTGGCAGGTTCTCAGCAATCCAGAAAAGACACCTATCCACACCTTCTTTTGTAACTATGACCTGAGTGACATGCCAGCTGGCACCAAGGTAGTTCGTCATCAAACAAATATGCAATCATTGAGGTTTTCTGTTAGTATGAGCAATTCTTTTGGATGGTCAATGGTGTTATCTACTTTTAGATGTTTGCCACTATTCGTTGCATGGTCTAAGTCAAAGCAATATTGACGGGTATTGATAATTTTCATATGCATTTTCTGTTATGGTCATGTCATTCCAGCTGCATGGGTTCTTTCCTCTGTTAATCTGAAAGTGTCAGAAGAACAAGAATGTGTGATTGGTCATAAACATCTGGTTAATATCTGTAACTTTCCTACTCTCATGGGACTGGAAGATGGGGATATATTTGTGGGGGAATATATTATGCAGCACGCTTCTAGTTTTAAGAGAGTATGACATATATATGAGGAAGAGAGATTGTTTGTGTTTGTTATGAGGGACTTCCTTCACATATGTTGGTTTCCTGTGACCTGCTGCACATCCGTGTGCTTACATAGCCAAACTAAAGTGATACTTTTGTTGCTAAAAATCTGAAGTTGAGCCATTGTGACCAATTAACACCCCTAGAGTTGAGTTGAAAGTCAACAGTTCTAATGATTATGTCTTGTAATCACACAACAAAGTTTAGGATTTCCTTTTTCTTCTATCAGCAGAAAATAGAGGTAAAACACTGCTCACTTCCAGTATCGCTGTATGTCATGCCATATATCATAGGGAGTATTTTGATTTCTAGACATTAATGTTAACCTCATATTTCTATGTTGATCCTTTTTCTCTCCATGTCGTTCAAACGAAAGACATTCCTGCGGCAGAAGATCACTCTAGCCCCTCCTGCACCACCCCCTGTGGCTGGCAATGAAAGACCTAGAGATGCTGACTTGGAAAATGGTGCCAACCCCTACTGGATCACAAAACCTAGGAATTCTATGCAGTTTAGCCGTGGTAATGATAACTCGAGTGGGTTTGATGTCGTACATACAATACAATCAATGAACCAGACACTAGAAATGGTGGAAGCTGAGGGTTCTGGCTACTCAGAGGTTATTGCTGCTGAAGCCAAGAGCAAGGGACAGGAGACAAGAGTGACCTTGCATTGTGGTGGATTCAACAGCCATGCATACAATAAGACTGGTAGGGAGGACTATTATCCATCAAATGCAAGTCACCAATCTGAAAATAAATCTGCACCCAGCCATCCGAAGATCAATGAGAATACTGCTGGACTTCTGCGATATGCTCTTCACCTCCGGTTTTTATGCTCTTCACCAAAGAAATCTTCAAGGTCAGTGCAGAAGTGGAAATCTGATTCCTTATCTGAACTAGCAATGAAAAATATGGATGTGGAAGGAGACAGGCGGTTCTACTTGTATAATGATTTAAGGGTGGTCTTCCCGCAACGGCAAACAGATGCTGATGAGGGCAAGGTATTATTATACACACGTGCATATGCATCCTGCATGTTGATGTCACTTGTTGCATCTCCTTATAACGGTTTGTGGTGTGTCTGCTCTGTATTGCAGTTACTTGTGGAATATCACTTTCCTTCAGATCGAAAATACTTCGATATCATCAACTAAAGTGTGTGGTACTTTTCTTAGAATATCATTATTTGTCTACTTCCTTGTACATCTTCTTCTACTTCATTGGTTTTTTTTTGTGGATGAGAAGAACTCTGTACATGATTTGTACATATAATGTTTTGGTCTTATCCCTGGGGCAATTCCCCCACTCAACTTGTAAATAATGTTAATGGCACTAATTAATTTAATTGTCCATCATCCACAGCTGAATCTGATGCTGTCTAGAACCCTAAAGTAGATGCTGCAGTTAGTTATGACCATGGTGCATTTAATCTTTTTTGTGTCAGCAAAACTTGCTGTTCGCATATTTGGTATGGAGAATGCATGCTCTTAAAACACAGTAAACTTCAAAAGAAAATGGTGAAAATCTGATTCTTGAGTTGTATGCAAAATGTAATGACAGAAACGATGATGGAGAAGTTGCATCACTTTAGTCAGTGACAACCATAACCTGTTTGTAGTAGAGAAGTTGCATCACTTTGGAAGCAACCTAGTGGATCTTTTGGTTATATTAAATGACAAGTTCTGTGTTGAAATTTCGCAGAAACGAATGGATCAATTGGCAGCTAATTTGAAACATTCATTTTTTTTCATTTCCTGAAGCGGCTGGAGATTTCCCTGGATAGGTTATATGAGTACCAAAAGAAAACAGTCTCGAACAGCCACAAGTTTAATGCTATAATTTGGAGAGCATTATTCTCTTGAATGGTTGTTAAGGGCACGCTGTTTTGCAGTTGGCTTGCTTGTCTTGAGATTTTGTCTCACAAGTTGCTTTAGAAATTGTGAACTTGGTGCTAATCTACTTTTACGGAGAGTTTAAAATAAAAGATCCATTTTAAGATATGCTCTTTGATGGTTACCAAAACTGCATACTAAGAGCAACCTAATAGAATTTTCCATACAAGGATGGTCCCTGATAAGAAATTCCAGATGACATGAACGATCGGGACTGTTTGGAGAAGTAAAAGGCTCATAATTTAAGGTCGGTCATATGCTCACATATCAACATTCACCATTATCTTTAGGTCAAGAATGGTTCAAGATTCTACTACTTTCCAGATACTGTAACAGTCCCACATTGGCATCTCCACATTATTTTTATTCCCACATTGGTTGGGGAATAAAAATAATGCCTTAATATAAGCTTGGAGGCACCTCCACTTGGCAAGCCGATTTTCCAAGGTGTGAATCTCCAAGCTTATGTGGGTCCATTACAAATGGTATCGGAGCCGGTTGTGGGCTCTTGTTCTACCCCGCCACCACGCCTACGGAGTGGCCGGCCATGGATCCGGTGGTACGGGCACGACCCTAATCCGAGGAATAGAAGGCACGGCCATGGATCCAGTGGAACGGGCATGACCCCAGTCCGGTGAATAGAAGCCCCATGGTGCTCGACCAACGTGGGCGTTGATCTTAAAGGGTGGTGGTATGTAACAGTCCCACATTGGTTGGGGAATAAAAATAATGCATTAATATAAGCTTGGAGGCACCTCCACTTGGCAAGCCGGTTTTCCAAGGTGTGAATCTTCAAGCTTATGTGGGTCCATTACAAATGGTATCATTTGTTATATGCCTTAGGAGAACTTACCCCCAAAAGCTAGCTCAAGAGGGAAGGGAGCCCAAGGCATATAAACCCCACATTGGCATCCCATACTACCAATGTGGGACGGATCTTATACTCCTCAAATGGTCCATAACATAATCACTAAGGATATGCCATTGATAAAGCGATATCTATAGCATCGAGGATTCCCAGCGCAGCCTATGTGAGATTGAAGAACAGTTTTTTGTTTTTCCTAAAAACTGCTAAAATGATGTGAAACTACAAACATTATAATATTCTTAAGAGTTGTGGTTCTCTACATATAAATAGCTTGTTTTGCTGAAAGCATAAGTTCATGTCATTAATGCACGAAGGAAAAAGACGAGAACGAGTAATTCTAGACGTAAATGCAGAAGAAGAAACAGACAATATTCAATTCTTGTGATGAAGAAAAGTGGAAGTTTTATTTTTCTTTGGGCAAACAGAGAAAAGCTTGCTTGATAAAGACGTATGCCACAAATAAAACAAGGTACTTTGCACGTATTAAAGAAAGAAACGGGCCACCTCAAGCTTTGTAACTTTCACAACAGTGACATTCAATGTGGGGTAAGCAGTTGGATTCTGGGTCCAAACTTGCCGTGTCAACCTCCTTTTCACTTGCATCGTTTGCAACTTCCGAGAAGTACCATCCGGAAGCATGTCTCCTTCATCAGAAAATTTCAAAAAAATTAAACATAATTTGCATATATTCGACCAATTCGGTGGATATATGTCAGTCAATTTGGTTATCCTGCCTATCCATATCCGGCAAGAGCTTCGGGAAGCAGAGTAGCATGGACTACGATATGGGCGCCAGCCGCGCCACAGATATGGCTCCAGTTCTGCAAGAGAACTGATTTTGGGACCAGAGGGTCTTGGATTTGGCACATGAGCTATCATGTTAATCTGAGGGGAAACAGTGTTTTGCGCCACCAAACCAAACTGTAATCTCAGTGTTCAACTTGTAATCTGAAAGAAGTTACAAAATTTAAGCCTTTTCTTCCATCAAATTTGACAAGAGCTGGTTGTGAAAGATTGGTTAAACCCTTTTTATCTAGGTCACTTCTTCTCTTTCCTTTTTTTTTTTGAGCTATCTAGGGCCACTTCTATTTATGAGGAAACTTACAAAGCAGTGACAGTTTCGTTACTGTTCTGAGTTGGAGGTGTTAATATTCAACATATGAGGGGCATCCGTTACCATGTCCAGATTATCTTTCGTCTATCTTTATGTATTATAGTTCCCCCTTTCCCTCATTCTCCTCTCAGGGAGAGTTAATAATGACTGAGTCCACCCTACCCGAATTTATAGCCTATTAATAAGTCAATCCATCCAATGCACCAAATTTTTTCTCATGCAAAATCACCATAAATGATATCCCAAAACCCAAGTTTTGATTCTAATCCAAAGAACTTGACAAAGTGGGGATGTACTTTTTTTTCTGAGTAAACGTGGGGGATAAACTTGAGTCATAGAGTTTCTACAAACCAACTCTGTCCGCGCTTTAGCTGATCACTCATATCATCATTGTGGCCCAGAGATTCCAGACGTCGCTTCTATAAATACTCTCAAAAGCTTCACGCTCTTTCTCACTGTCCTTTTCCTCTGCTTCAGCACATCTTTGCCTCTGAATCTCTCTCCCCTGTTCCTGCTCTGCTTTTACTCTGCCTTCTACAACTTTTCTCAGATATCTCAGAATGGATATCATCGTAGACAAGTTTCCACGGAACCCACCTGCCAAAGCCCAAAAGATTGTCCTTCGAGCCCAAATTTGCTTGAGAATTTTGACAATTGCGACTGCATTGGCTTCAGCATGTGTGATGCTCACCAGCAAGCAATCGATGGAGATAGTAGGCATCACGTTCATGGCTCGATATAGCGACTCCCCCACTACGAAGTAAGACAACATTTGAAAAACCAAAAGGAACCAAATAAAATTGGGGGATATTTTTGTTTATTGAACGTTATGATTGCAGGTTTTTCGCTTTTGCAAATGCTATTGCAGGCGTCTCCTGTGCGCTCTCCTTGCTCTATCTTCTCTGTCTCTGTCTTCGAGGCCCAAACCCTACCAACTACTACTACTTGTTTCTTCATGATTTGGTATGTTTTTTTAGAAGCATAAACACTTCACGCATATGTATTTGGTATGTGAGAATGTTTATGTATGGCTGGTTGACAACAAACATATGAATCTTTCGGGTAATTTTTTTTCCTTCTTTTTTGGTTCGCGATTGTGACAGTGTATGATGTCTTTGGTTCTTGCCGGATGCGCGTCTGAGACGGCTGTAGGGTACATCGGACGATATGGGAACAGCCATGCAGGTTGGTCGCCAATTTGTGATCACTTCGGCAAGTTCTGCAATCAAATGATGACTTCTGTGGTACTCTCTTACTTGGCTCTGTCATTCTTACTCGCCCTTACCATAATGTCTGCTGGTACGTCTAGACAGATTCCGGTTTACGATTCTTAGTTAAGAGGATGCACTCTCTCATGAAGAAGAAGAATAAGAAGACAAAGATGACAGTGGATGGACATATCGGAATTTGTATGATTTCGCTGTAATTAAACGAGAACTAATTTCCGATGTCTACCTTCTTTCTTTTTCTTAGGCAATTGCGTCGAGCATAATCAAACTTGCAAGTCTAGCTTTTACTCTCAAGTCAATAAGAAAACTCGATCTCGGATCCTACTTAAAACATGGATGTCGTGGGAATAAATTAAAAGTGGTGCAAGTTCAATTGTATGACATGCTAATTGTTTGACTCTTTTTTTTCCTGGATGAAATTATTCTTGGGACATCGTTTTATGGGGATTGTAAGCTCAAAGCGAAAGAGTTGCAGAAGTTCATAAGAGACGCCATAGATATTCAGAAAAAAAAAACCTTGAAAACCATTGCTTGTTTTGAAATGAGCACGTCTGGGACCTCCAGAGATTACATTTGCGTTTGCGCCTCTAGGGTGTGGTGTGTGCGCTACAGATAAGGGGTTTGCATGATTTAGATGGCATAAAAAAAGAAGAGGTGGGTAACCAAATCGTCCAGAACCAAACCCTAATCCAGCAGGATTATTGCATTGCTGTTTTCCGTGATGCTTTTGTGGTAGTTGGAAACACTTTTTCATTTATTTCCTTCTTAAAGTTACTTGGCCAGAAAACACACTTTATTTCATTTCCTTGTAAAGTATGTGAAAAGAATCTGAGCATCTGTCATTTTGTATTGAGATTATTATATGAAAACAGACAATATTTACATTCATTTATTTCTCCATAATATATATATCATTATAGTAAAGGGATAAGACCAATATTATATCCCTTCTGGCTACTAAATTCACTCAAACCAGAGAAATTGACTTCTTCTTTTTTTCTTTTATCTACTATAATTTTCCTGAGGCTGCCCATTTCCATAATTGGCCCACAACAAGACCAAGGCCCTAGGACGAAGTTTGAGGCTCAAACATCACGAAAGTTCAGTAGCGTCCCCATATGATACATCTATGGGCTAGGTTGATACTGTAGCTTGAGGCCAAAATTCACGTAGCAATTTGGTGCAACTGCTGTCTCTCATGCACTGGTATACTATAAAGTTTAAAGGTGGTCTCTGTTACCAAAAAAGACTTAAAGATATACTTAAACAAGGTTGTATTGGAAAACGGAAGATGCTCTGGTAAAAATAAAATAACCTGCAGAGAAAATCGATGATAGACAACTGCATTCTGTAGTTCAGCAGCCTGCGCTGTCTAACGAGGGTATTGATATTCCACCAGAGTAAAGGCTTCACTCTTCCAGTTTGGCGTAGGCAGGGGAGGTTTCAACCAAACAATTTTTAATACAACAGGTGCTTAGCTTTAAAGTGCACATAGATATTCGCAGATCCCCTGCTTGCTTAGGTAGCTGTCAACACAAACAGTTCAATTCCCGCAATGCGTAGAAGAAATGCACATGGTCAAGAACAAATGCACATGCATGTTAGAGCTTCAACTCGTTGGATATCCAAGAAGAGGCTTCTCTGGTACAAGATAGTATAAATTAATCTGAGAAATCCAATTACAACTCATATGGAAACCCAATTAAGACATCAATAATATAAAACACTTTAGGGGAAGAATCTATTTCTAAATAGGAAAAGTTTGGGGAAGGTGCTACCTGGTTTCAGACGAACATATACTAATCACAGCTAATATATCAAATATGGAATATTAGAAAAAGTAAATTGAGCAATGGCCTCAAATGCTTGCAAAATTTAAAAAACAATGGTCTGAAAAGAAAATTCCGCATTTTCTTTATCCCCGAACTCAGAAGTTTGACAAGCGCAGCAAAATAGTAACTAGGAGATCCATCCGGATAAGGAAGATGGGGGGAACTAAATAGAATGTCCGGAAGACATTAAGAAATAAAGAGCAATAGAAAAGATCAGCAAATAAAATTTCAACCACTCAATGAAACCAAGCAAACTAGCCAATAGTTGACCAAAAAGCACAGTATCTACTCATAGAGATCTAGGATAAATTGAACGTTTACTAATTTGCATCAATCAGAAAACTTATTTTAAGGAGCCGCAGAATGTGTCTGAAATAAATGAAAAATCTCACGGAGATAAGAAAATGAATGAGCAAGAAAGAGAAAGAAGCCCTGTGCTGTAAGTGCAGTTTAAAAACACACATCTAATCCTGAAGGTTCATAAGTAGAAGATCCAGTATAACCAAAAAAGGAGTTCACCATTTATAGACAAATATTCTTTATTAAAGCTTCGGTTAAAAGAAACGAACTCCAATCCAATTAGGTCACCAAACCTATATCGTGTCTCTACATAGAAAATTAATCAACAATTAAGTTACGGTACCAACATCTACTTCTCTCCCACACATAAACAGTGATTATGAACAGGAAAACTGATCAAAACAATACCAAAAACTGAAAACACATGAGCACAACTCTTTTACATACAGAAAAGATCAATGAATCATCCTGAAGGTCCTCTAACCGAGTTTTGGCGCCAATTCATTATCACCTTTCACGGCTAAGGTCTGGAGAATACGCCTAATATCTTACTACGACCAAGGCTATCCAAGAGCTTCTTGGACCCCTCAATATCCAGCTCAACAAGCTTCTGCAAGTACACACAAGCACCTGCAGCAACCATTTGTTTCCTACATTTCTTTGAATGCACAAGTGAGGCCAATACGGAAACAGGGTATTTCTTATCCAAATTCTTAATCAAAGGATCTAAAAGCTGGACTGCACTCAATATCCCCCTCTCATCGTTCCTGAAAACCTTCATATTCCCTGCATATAACATCAAAATTGATAAGGCCTTGGCGGCCGCTTCTTTCTCTTCCACAGCCTTACCATCCAACAGTCTGATCAAAGGAGCAATGCTCCCACATTCACCAATCTCCTTTCGGATTCTTGTGCTGCACCCCAGCTCGTATACAGCACGAGCCGCTGCAACCCTCACCCCTAATACGCCACAGTTCAAGACCCCCACAAGCCGCCCTATAAACCCATCTGAAACAACGACTTCGGCGATTGTGGGGCACGAGGCCAAGTGCTTCAACAAGTCCACAGCGACTTCGAGACTCTGAACCGTAGGAGTCGAGTCCCAGAAGTTCTTCAAACACTCAACCCCGCCTTCCTTGAAAACCAAAAGCTTCAAACTTTCGTCCTCGGAGACCAAATTGCACAAACACCCAATTGCATTTTCTTGCGCCGACGCAGTCCCTGAGCTCGCAATCCCCATAAGAACAACTACCCCATTTTCCTCAACAAAATTCTCTCTGACTTCACTGAACACGGCGAGATTTCTCAGGACCCCAGCAGCTAAAGCCTGCGAACCGGGCGTACCCGCCTTGCAAATCTCCAGCAGCGACGAAACCCCACCTCGAGACACAATCGCCCTGGCGTTCTCCTTCGAAAAGGTCAGCGCTTGGAGGGTCACACAAGCTTTCTCCTTCGCGAATCCGCTTCCCAAATCCAAAATACGGAACAAATGGTTCAAAACCGACAAACTCTCCGCGATTAGCACGTATTTGCTACCATCCACCATTGAAATCATAGAGATCGCTGCGACAGCCTTCTCTTTCATCTCCCAAGAGGAAGAACTCGAATCGAGTAGTTGAACGAGCACGAGAACTATTCCCTGATCCACAGCGATCACAACATTCTTATCGTCGGCTTCAAGAAGCCTCAGCAACGAGTCCATTGCGGAGCTCTTCGACTCGGGGCTGCCAATCTGCAGCCGAGTAATCAAGCTCCTGGACTCAGCCCGGGCGGCCTCTCTCTTCGACGAGGACGAGCTGCTCGGAGCGTAGCCGTCATGAAGAACCCCGCTTCTGATCAGAATCTCGCTGTCCTTGACGTGACGATCGAGCTTGGCCAGGACGGAGTCAATGTCGCTCTGTGTCCTGAGCTTGCCCTCTGAGAAATTACGGGTCTGACACTTCTCGCACAGACAGACGGCGTCGCTCAAGGTCTGGGAAATGGATTGGAGGAGGTCGAGCGAGAGAGGGATGGACGAGGACGAGTTCGAGAACTCGGCGAACTCGGTTAGCTGAGATTGGAGTTCGGTGAGCTTGGCTCTGATCAGAGACCATTTTCCTTTGAAGGTCTCCGCGTGTGGGATTCCGTCTAGAAGCGAAGAGATGAGGTTGTTCGAGAGGCTAATTGGGTCGTTTTCAGGAGCTTTCATGGCTGGCTAGCTGCTGAACACAGAGAGAAAGGACCAAAGATAAAAGCCAGAAACTTGGGAGAGAGAGTGAGAAACAAAGAGGTGTGTGGGAACGAGCATTGAAGTGCGTGTTTGTGAAACGAAGACGGAGCAGGACAGAGCGATAAATAGTAGGCAGTACAAGGGGAGACGCGACTTTGGAGCGTGAAGCAGTGACTCATTTATCAAGTCTCCTGGCTTTGACTCATAATTAGGTAATTTAGGTGATGGTTTTGCAAATCAATACAATGAATATTAAAGTGAATAAAAATTTAAAAATATAATCAATATTAAAGTGAAATTTTTTATTATTGAATTTTAAGAAATAACAGCAAAAAATTAAATTTTATAAAGTAAAAAAATTAAAGAAAGAGATAATTTGATTGAATTTTTTATAATAGTAATATATAATTTAATGGAAAAAATAAATTATTTTATTTTTTTAATTAAAATTTTAAGTCAGTTATGTTTGGATTCAAAAATTTTGAATAAATAAAAAATTTCTCAATATTTTAAATTTGCAAACACTGGCTTACTCATAATTATTCAAGACTATTATATAGTTAGATGTCTAATTTTTATATTTTGTAGTGGTAACTGTAGATTTTATTAAAGTTAGTAAGAAAGTATGAGAAAAGATGAATTGATACAGTTTTTTATAAAAAGGATAAAAATTTGTAAAAGAAGTATTTATGAAAAAAATTGTGTAGAAAATTTTTATGCTTGCGAAAAGCATATTAAAAAATTATTTTAGAACATGTCTGACTTCTTTAATTACTTCTAAAATATATTCTTGAATTAATAAAACTCTAACCAATAATAATATAAAGTAAAGATATGTTATGGGAGTCAGTAAAAAAGTGAAGAGATAAATTTTTTAATAAATATTATAATAATAAAAAATTATGTGATGAATTTTTTATTATTAAATTTAAATTTTTGGGTCCAAATTATGGGGCTTAAATAAGACCGTAATCATTAAATCAATTTCTCAATAATATTGGTTAAATACTTGATATATTTTACCTTCTTTGAAAACCCAAAAGAGAGCTAACTCGATCGTGCATTGCACGCAAAAAGAATGGACGTGAGAGGGGAGAGAGAGTTGTTTTTCAAGCAAATCGGAAATTGAACCGAAAGGCAGTCAGTGACCTCATTTAAGAGGTCAAGTGGGGACCCATCCTTTTCAATGATACGGTCCTTTGTGAAGTAGTGACAGGTCAGACAGCGAAGGTTCCCGAGTCCACCGTCGTCTGTATTTCCAGAGTTCACAGTTCAAAGAGGACTTCCTCACAGCCCCTTCGGATCCGTCGGATTATAGTAGTGGAGCTTAAACGATTGGGCCGTGAGCTCCGTAACTGTCGCTGGTTGTTGCGAGTTAATGCGTATGCTTTCTGCTATTGGCCAGCTCGTTACGTGGCATTTTTTTAAGGATGAAAAGCTAGCGTTACGCATCGCTTTTAGGGCCTCTAAATTTGATGACTTAATAAAGTAGAAGAAACTCACGGGAGTAATGAAGGCAGGCGGGAGCTGGGGTTGGCATTGGGACGGCCATTTTCTTCCTTGTTATCGACGTTATAAATATTATTATGCAATATATGCAAGCACCAACTGTACCACCGCTCTAGACATTCTCAGTGCAAATGGTGGACTTGTTTAAGAGGTGTTCTGTATGATGGGTCACATGGTATATTTGAGGATGAAAATTTTGGGTATTGAAGTTTGGGAAATATTATAAAGTAAAGAAATGTTATAGGAGTTGGTGAAAAAGTGAAGAGAGAGAATATTTTTAATAAATATTATAATAATAAAAAATTATGTGGTGAATTTTTAGTAGTAAACTTAAAATTTTGAGCCCAATTAATTGGGGCTCAAACATGCCCATAATATGTCCATGTAGCTCATAAAAAATACATCAATTTATCAATATGATGGGTCATATTATAACTGTTCTATTGAAATATACCAATCTATCGACCAAGACCACATGCATCTTCTAGACCCCAACCCTCGCACATATGAATTTATTCCTCCATATTTTTCCTATCAATCATTTAAAAGAGTCCTAAAGCTAACATTATTAAGACTCATCTTAGGACTCTAATCACTTTACATATAAATAGGCAAGTATTCATCTTTATATTTTAAAGTCTCATTATTTCTCTAGACTCAAGCTTCAATTGTTTTTTTCGTACTCAAATCTTCTTGAGATCTAACTTAGGCATTGAAGTCTCCGGATATGATGTCGCTCCATCTTCTTATTCTTTTTTCAGGTCTGATCGGCTCGTCCTGCCAGTGATAATTTTTGGCATCATCACTATATATTCTGAATCGATATTGTATAATTTTTTTATCTGAATTGTATCGTGTAATTCAGATATATAAACACTAACTTTTGAACTCTATTGTGGGGCTTATACTATTTAAAAATTTACATAAATAACACTAAATAGTATAGAATATATATGTTGTGTCTATCTTTATCTAAATTGTACGAACAATTTAAATAACGTATAGTATATGAATAGAGCCATTCCTAAAAGCACAAAAACATTACTAGTTAAACATCATTCTTTCTCCCATAATGAGTAAGCTGCCTGCCAAAGTGATGTGCAATTCTCATAGATTGGTCTTTTTCTTTTCTTTTGACCCCTTCCAATATTCCAGCGTCATTATCCAAGGCATGTTAAGTACAATCTTGGTTGAGGTTGAGGGGACAAAGTAACCATCTTCTTTGACAGACTTCATCCAGGCCTCTATGGTGGATTGGAAGTTTGCATTTTTAGTTAGCGGACACAACACACAAGGGGGCCATCATATATTATATATTGATAATTAGGATTTGGGTCAACATCGTGTGCTTAACCACTTGATATATAGTTTACACCTACGTACGCTTGCATGCTAACCGCCACATCCCGTTGAACACACACACAAGCGTACGTAGGAGTAACGATGTTGACAACGTACGTACCAAAGGCAGGTGGGTTGAATATTTCGTCCTCTTTTTTATAAGGTCAATGCATTACCTAATTGGTAGAATTTTAAAAAAAAAAATATTTCTTGAGCATTAGCCCAATTCACATCATGCAGGTGCACAGGCCGGTTGGATGAGATGACTTTGTATGAGAAGGGATCGGGGTCATGACTCATGGGGTATTATTTGTTAGTCCATCCGAGCCGACCAATCTTGTTAATTGTCGACATTGTATATATATATGGGAAAAATAACATTATGACATCAATTTCTGTCTCTTCTAATTGTACTTTTTCTTGAGGCCTGAGGTGTTGATAGCTAATGATCTCACTGCATGCCATCACACTTTCTTTTCAAAGAGGAACAAAACAATCATTAATTAGATTTTTCCATGCGATCCGTATCAGTTATATAGGTTCCTATCACATACAAAACGCAGAAGACTCGTTAATTTCAGGCAACTCCTCCGTTTCCAAGTTTTCTTGATTGCTATAATATTAATGTTGCTCTCAGCAATCCCGAATGGCCAACATTAGTCCTGATCACGGCGTTTTTAATATCAAAGCAACTGCCCTCCGGCGTAATTAAGCTATGGCTTCCATTTCGTACCTTGTGGAGGATACGATGAATATATGACTCGAGGTGGCAGCTATGAACGGCCTTTATGGCATTCTCTTTTTAGCCATAAGTGTCGTGTCGACAATTGTACGTACGTTTGTAAATAGTGACGGATGGGATAGGGTTTCACCCAGATCGCATATACTTTTGTGTTGGATCGTGGATTGTACGTTTAATTATGTCGCACCGCGTAGTACGTACAGTGTTTTTGCAGAAATGTCAATGAGTCATTCGATCGCTATCCAACCCTTCGATTAATGGATCCCACTGGCTGCGGCACAAAGTGTGAACAAAAGCAATGACTGCCGGACATGGTGGGTACGATTTTCTTTTATGCCAAAATGTGTGACTAAGAACTTACTCCGAGGCCTTGGAGTTTCGTCGTAATCTCGTGCGGTAGACTTTTGTGTCTGAAGGCCAATTGCCGTAACATGGCTCAGTCAAACAGGTGGGAACGCTTCTTCTCAAACGTACCAGAAATGATCGGAGCATTGCTAGATGTTTCTTAACGCCGAAGTTGTTTAGGATTGATATTTTATAGTTTTAGGAGCGAAATCCCAGCCAGGCATAATGAGGCATTCTCAATTATAGAGGCGTCGTGACTCAATGGAAGCATATTCCATACGTAGCTGAAAGAGAAAGGCAAAGATGGCATTCCCTGTCATTTACACGACCCATTATTTTATACTATTTTTGCTTGATTGAATAGAGGGAATGCCGGAAGCAGGTCCCAAGGTAATTGATTTACACGTTTTAGTTGAACAACCCTTGAGACTGACATGCAAAATGGATCATATATTTCCTTTTTTTCTTTTCTTATAATTAAGCGACTTGGAACTCGTTCACAAGGGGTTGGCCCAAGGGACAAGTGAATAACTGGGCCTGGGCAGACCTTAAACGCACTCCAAAGCTGGCCATTCAATATTCGAAACTCGTTTGCGGCTTAGAGTTTGGGCTCAGGATTGCACTCGCCACAGGGTGCCCCTCTCTTCAGTAATCATGTTCAGTATGACAGTAGAATAATTAACATGATTACTTCCCTCCCTTTCCCTTAAAAAAGGTTCTTTCCAGCTAAACCCACGCTTGAGACCCACCATTCCATGAACCTTAATAATCCTGCTTAAAAGAGAACTAAAATTAAATAAAGTTGAATGCAAGTGAAATCCATGGATGGATCTGGCCGATCTGGGGCTAGCTATATACGTACTTTCTTAAAGAAGATGCTTGGAATAATGCATAGAATTCTCAATGCCAAGTGTTAAAAATATTCAGCTATGAAAAAGATGATGTGAGGGTACTGACACGATATGAAGTCAAACAGAACCAAAACAAAAGGTTGCGATACATCTCCAGAAGCATTGACATTTGGACTAGGTGAGCATCTCACATTGGTTGACAGTGGCCGAATAATGTGCTAATAAAGCGATCACTCGATCAAATAAAAAGGTCAATACGTGCAACAATAACTATCTCATGTCAAAATGTGAATGTGGAAAAGAAAGAGAGTAAAGAGAAGCTTCGACAGAGAATGGAAAAATTGTTCTCGTATATTTTCTGATGAATCGTATTACAGAGTACACTTGGTATATATAGAACAAAGTTTGAACTAACAGACTTAACAAACTAATAACCATTCAACTAACTTCCAGCTCAGCATCTATACTTCGAGTATCTTCCAGACTGATCTTCTGTCCAGCTCAGCATCTTTACTTCGACTAATAACAGATAACAGAGTAAAACCTTCTTCAATACTCCCCCTCAAGATGAACAATATATATTATGTATGTTCATCTTGGATAATAAGTATTGAAATTGAGCAGAAGCAAGAGATTTAGTGAACAAATCAGCAAGCTGATGCTGGGATTTAACATGAAAGGTGCGAAGTAACCCAAGTTGAATTTTCTCCCGGATGAGATGACAATCTAGTTCTATGTGTTTAGTACGTTCATGATACACTGGATTAGCTGCAATATGAAGGGCAGCTTGGTTGTCACAAAACAAAAGAGCTGGCTAAGGATGATGAATAACAGATCAGTAAGAATATATTTCAACCAAGTCAATTCACAGCTTGTAGAGGCCATAGCTCGGTATTCAGCCTCAGCTGAAGACCGAGAGACAGTTGGTTGTTTCTTGGATTTCCAAGAAATCAAAGCATCCCCTAAGAAAATACAAAAACCAGTGACAGATTTTCTTGTATCAGCACAACTTGCCCAATCTGAATCCGTGAAGGCTTTGAGGTGAAGAGAACCATGAGCTGGAAAGAAAAGTCCCTGACCAGGAGACCCTTTTATATACCGTAACACTCTATGAGCTGCATCAAGATGAGACTGATGTGGTTGATCCATAAACTGAGTAAGAAGTTGAAGAGCATATGACAAATCAGGTCTTGTGATGGTTAAATAAAGCAACCGACCAACAAGCCTTCTATATGCTGTAGGATCAAGTAAAGGAGAACCAGCTTCCTTCACCAATTTGACATTTTGTTCAAGAGGAGTAAGAACAGGCTTAGCACCCAGAAAACCAAAATCACTTAAGATATCAAGGGCAAATTTTTGTTGACAAACAGAAATACCATCTTGAGAACGAGCAACTTCCAAACCAAGGAAGTATTTCAAAGAGCCCAAATCTTTGATTCTAAACTTGTGATCAATAACAGTCTTAAAATCAGTAAGCAACTCAAGATTATCACCAGCAAGAATGATGTCATCCACATACACTAACAAAGCAAGAAAAGAATCTGCCGAGTGTTTGGTGAAGAGAGTATAATCTGACTTGGATTGAGTAAATCCGTTGTTTAGCAAAAAATTAGAGAATTTTAAGAACCATTGTCTAGAAGCTTGTTTGAGACCATATAAGGATTTATTCAGCTTACAAACTTTAGACTCCCCCTGTCGAGGAAAACCAGGAGGCAACTTCATGTATATCTCCTCATGCAAGTCTCCATGGAGAAAAGCATTGTTCACATCCAACTGATGAACATGCCAACACTTAGAAGGAGCAACAACCAATAATAATCTCACATATGTGAGTTTAGCAACAGGAGAAAACGTTTCAAAATAGTCAAACCCTTCTTTCTGTGTAAAACCTTTAGCCATTAATCTGGCTTTATACCTCTCTATAGAACCATCAGCTTTAAACTTGAGTTTATACACCCATTTGCAGTCAATTGGAAGGTGACCGGGAGGAAGATCACAAACAGTCCATGTGTTGTTAACTTCCAAAGCTTCAATTTCTTTAGACATAGCTTCTCGCCATTCAGGGGAAACAACAACATCCTTGAAAGTAGAAGGCTCAATATGGGTACTGACAGATAAGGCAAATGCTTTGTGGGAGGCAGAAAGCTTGTCATAATCGAGACAAGAGTGAATAGAATATGGCTTACCAGCAAAAGGAGAAAGGGAAGACATGTTAGACAAGATTGGTTTGGCATCAGAATTCATAGCCAACTGACAATGATAATCATCTAAGTATTTTGGTTTTCTTGTAAACCGAGAGGACTTTCTAGTAGATACAAGAGAATCATCAGAAACATTAGAAAAAGATGGAACAGATTGTGTTGTAGTATCAAAGGCAGGAGAATCAACAGAATCTGCAGGAATAGATGATGAGACTGGAATAGAATGCACTGGAGAATTAGAGTTAACATGTGGAAAAATATCTGGTGGAGGAGGAGGAGGAATAGAAGGCTGAGAAGACAAGTCAGATACAGAATTTGGTAAAACAGTAGTAGCAGAATTGAAAGAAATGTGTTTAAAAGGAAAATAATCCTTATGAAAAACAACATTTCGGGATATAGAAAATTTGTGAGTGGTAAGATTATAAACTTTGTATCCTTTGGTTCCATAAGGGTAACCAAGAAAGACACATGGAGTGGCCCGAACATCAAATTTGTGTCTGTTTCTAGATAGAGTTGAAACATAACACAAACAACCAAAGACTCTAAGATGTTTAAAATCTGGTGGAGAAGAGAAAAGCATTTCATATGGAGTTTTATTACCAAGAAGTGGAGATGGCATTCTGTTTATAAGATACACAGCAGATAAAATGCAATCAGACCAAAAAACAAGAGGCAAATTAGACTGAAACCGAATAGCACGAGCAACATTGAGGAGATGTTGATGCTTTCGTTCAACAGTACCATTTTGCTGAGGGGTAGCTACACATGAATGCTGATGAATGATTCCTTGAGAAGCTAACAAATCAGGAAAGTGGAACTCAGAGCCAAAATCAGCCCTGATAGTTTGAACCTTAAGTTTGAACTGAGTCTTAACAAGTTCAAGGAAGGCTCGAATGTGAGTTTGAGTTTGTGACTTGGTTTGAAGTAAGTAGACCCAAGTACATCGTGTAAAGTCATCTACTATGGTAAGAAAGAATCGAATACCATTGTGATCAGGAATTGAAAATGGACCCCATAAATCACAATGGATGAGTTCAAAAGGAGAAGTGGTATGAGTGACAGAATCTGGAAATGGTAGTCTATGTTGCTTAGCCATAGGACAAATAGTGCAATGATGAAATTTCGATTTATTAATATCATCAATGTAAGTGTGCAACAAAGACATTCGAGTAGAAGAAGGATGTCCTAGTCGATAATGCCACAAAGCAGTCGCATTATGGACAGATGCATTATTAACAGAGACATTATTTGCAGAAGTAATACAAGATGACTTAAAACCAGTAAAAGTTGGAATCAAAAAATACAGCCCACTTGATTCTTTAGCCAAACCAATCGTTGTCCATGTGCAAGGGTCCTGAATGAGAAGATATTGATCAAGTAATATTAGACAACAAGAAATCTGTCGAATGAGAGAGCTAACAGAAATCAAGTTATAAGAAAAAGAGGGAACTACAAGCACATTGGTCAATAAAATGGAAGGAGAAATGTTGACTGTGCCAATGTGTGTAACGGTAGCAAATTGATTATTTGGCATCTTGACAAAAGAGTTAACAACAGAAGTGATAGTTGTTAACATAGACACAGAGCTAACCATATGGTTAGTAGCTCCTGTGTCAACTATCCATCGTGTAGTAGAAATGCTGGTATTACCTGCCATATTTACCATGGCATGAGCAGATATCTCTTTAGAGGATGAGATAGGTTCTGATGAAGGAAGAAGTGCTAGGAGTTGCTGGTATTGAGCATGGGTGATTGGGACAGAAGCAGACTCATCAGATGAGACCAGATCTGAGGAGACTTGATGTGCTGACCCTGTTGATGGAGAGAACTTGGGTCGAGGCTTGTATCCAAGAGGATAGTCATGTAGCTTGTAACATTTGTCCATAGTGTGACCAGTGAAGCCACAATGACTACATGTAAGACGTTCCTTCTTATGTGGATGCTGTTTGGTAATGAATTTGTTTGCAAACTGCTGAGAAGGAGCAGGAACTCCACGAGTAAAGAAAGCAGTATTCTCAGGGGAGTGAGATTGTAAAACAATGCTTCTCTGTCGTTCTTCTTGTACAACAAGAGAAAATACTTTGTTAATTAATGGAAGTGGTTCCATTAGTAAAATTTGTCCTCGAATATGTGCATAAGAGTCATTCAGCCCCATAAGGAATTGCATAATATGCTCCTGATTGTGTTCATCAGTGATATGTTTCATGGCTCCACACGTACAAACATGATGAACCTTATAGTTTGAGAGCTCTTCCCATAGACTTTTCAGTCGGGTATAATATGCAGTAACAGTAGTCTGTCCTTGAGACAAAGATGCAATGGACTTTTGAATCTGAAAGATTCTTGGTCCATTGCCTTGAGAAAAACGATCATTGAGGTCTTTCCAAATGCCTGCTGCAGTGTCAATGTATAAGACACTATCCGCCAGATCTTTAGAGATGGAATTCAGAATCCATGATGAGACCATGTCATTGCAGCGATTCCAAGCTGCATATTTGGTAGAAGTTGAATCTGGCTTTGGAAGTGCTCCGTTAACAAAATCACATTTGTTTTTAGCACTTAGCGCCATTTGCATTGACCTCCTCCAGCTTGGATAATTCTCAGCATTAAGAACTTGAGAAACCATAATTGCATTCGGATTATCACCATTATTGAGAAAGAATGGATTTGCTTGATCATCAGAGTTACTGGAAACAATTTGTGGTGTTTCGGTGGCCATCAGAAATCCTCTGATACCATGTCAAAATGTGAATGTGGAAAAGAAAAGAGAGTAAAGAGAAGCTTTGACAGAGAATGAGAAAATTGTTCTCGTATATTTTCTGATGAATCGTATTACAGAGTACACTTGGTATATATAGAACAAAGTTTGAACTAACAGACTTAACAAACTAATAACCATTCAACTAACTTCCAGCTCAGCATCTATACTTCGAGTATCTTCCAGACTGATCTTCTGTCCAGCTCAACATCTTTACTTCGACTAATAACAGATAACAGAGTAAAACCTTCTTCAATACATCTCGCATTGGTTGACAGTGGCCGAATAATGTGCTAATAAAGCGATCACTCGATCAAATAAAAAGGTCAATACGTGCAACAATAACTATCTCATTTCCTCTTATCTTCAAACCCTAAAAACCTTGACTTTATGGAAATAATTTAAGATGAGATTGTTTCATGATTATTCAACTATACGGTACTAACAGGTTTTTCCCGTTTATAATTATGAGAATTTCAGCGAGGCAGATGGAAATTAAAAAGGATGGATTTAGATAGGTTCCGGTTGACAAGGTATTGGGCATGCCTTATACTTAACATGGAACGGCGGACCACTTGTCCCAACCCTTTTGTGTTGAGTTACAAATCAATTGACATCTGTGGATTGCCTTCAAAAATATTGCTAAGATAAGAGAACATCTTTTTTAAAAAATATTGGCTTAATAGATTAATTGGTTGTCGGATTGAGGGATCTAATGGGTCTACAAGCTGGAGGACCAAACAAGATAAAATGGTGCAAAGAGGCGTGCAACTAGATTAGACTTGATGTTGAACAAGGTCAAATGAACTGATCCACTGCAAGTGGCTTGACCAACATGATACGTGGGTGGTACAGAGTGAGCACTTTGCACCTTTTGACGACCTTCTCTCTGTTCCCAAGTTTCATGATTCCTTTTCATCCATGCAGGAAACAACATGTAGCAGGATCAACATTGATGGGCAGACATGGCTTTGGTCCCTCGTACAATGGGAGAATATATTCTAAATTAGGTACTACTTGAGTGTTTCCAATGAGATAACAGAAAATGAAAGATCCAACATATGAGGCAAATACGTTGGGCGGGGGATAAAATTGTGCACTATTCGAACTAATCCGTCCACCTCTGGATGGCTATAAATTTAGGCCTCCCCATGGACCATTGGCATCCTGTGAGAGGAAGAGAGGTCTTGTATGAAGATGAAAGAGCCATGTTCGATAGCCAAGGATGACTTGCCTACATCCAGGGTCGGGTTTCAGAAAGAAAGAATAATCTGGCCTAAAGCCTTGTCATGGTTTATAGGTGATTGTCCGAGGCTTCCAGACTGGCTCTTATCTTTCATGCCAGGCCTCCACTTCCGGATGGCTATTAATGTGCGTAGATGTGTGAAATGAGCATTTGACATTCATATGAGTGGAAGAGAGGCCTCGCATGAAGATGAAAGAGCCATGTTCGATAGCCAAGGATGACTTGCCTAAATCCATAGTGGGGTTTCAGAATGAATGAATAATATGGCCTAAAGCCCTCACGTGGCTTATAGGGAGTCATCTAGGCTAGTCAGACTGGCTCTTATCTTTCATGCCAGGCCTCCACTTCCGGATGGCTATCAATGTACGTAGATGTGTGAAAGGAGCATTTGACATTCATATGAGAGGAAGAGAGGCCTCGCATGAAGATGAAAGAGCCATGTTCGATAGCCAAGGATGACTTGCCTAAATCCATAGTGGGGTTTCAGAATGAATGAATAATGTGGCCTAAAGCCCTCACGTGGCTTATAGGGAGTCATCTAGGCTAGTCAGACTGGCTCTTATCTTTCATGTCAAGCCTCCACTTCCGGATGACTATAAATGTAGATGTGTGAAAGGAGCATTTGACATCCCCATGAGAGGAAGAGAGGCCTCGCGTGAAGATGAAAGAGCCATGTTCAATAGCCAAGCATGACTTGCCTGAATCCACAGTGGCCTGGGGTTTCAAAATGTTAAATGGATTATGGATGAATAATGTGCCTAAACCCCTCACGTGGTTTATAGGGAGTCATCTAGGCTAGTGACTGGCTCTTATCTTTCATGCTAGACCTTCATCTTCCATATATGGATAGCGCATGCAGTTCAAGGAGAAAGGTATGCGTCTGAGACAAGTTTAATGAGAATATAATAAGGCAACTTCCACCGTCTCATTGTTGTCGTCGTCGTTGTTCTTGAGATGTTGTCAAGCATATGCTACTCTACTGCCATATAAATCATATGCGGTCATTGCCGTCAGTCGGAAAACGTAAAACGCGCCGTAGAAAAAGTCGTTTGTCTTTATTGTATGTGAGACAACGAACGAGTCCATTTCGAATATAGCAAGACTTTCTTTTTGGGAATAAGGTAAATCTCTGAGCATTTAGAATATGGTAACTTGTTGGACCACATGCTTCAATCCAGTATTACGTCCGATAAGTATGATAATTTGGTGGATTTGACTCCTCTTATGTAATAATTCGTAAAAATTCTAGATGTTTGAATTATATATTTAATTATGTGATCCAAATAAATTGGTTGAATCAAATATCTACGCGTTTATGATGGATGGTGTTGAAATCAAAAATCCATGAGTGCATGTTACGAGCCTTCAATTTGGACACATAATATATATATACCAGTCTTGTTAGTGCTGTGATAATAGTCTTACTAAATATGAGTAATTATAGTTCGAATCGGACACTCTTGCAGAAAAGACTGTTATGGTAGTTGTCTCTCGCCCTTTGGCCGCCATTCCATAACCAAGATGACACATCATTTTAAATTTTTAGATGGATCCAATATGATATATTGGTATGTTTGAGGGTGAAAATTTTTGGTTTTGGGATTTGAAAAATATTATAAAGTAAAGATATGTTATGAGAGTTGATGAAAAAGTGAAGAGAGAAGATTTTTAATAAATATTATAATAATAAAAAATTATGTGGTGAATTTTTTAGTAATAAACCTAAAATTTTGAACCCAACTTATTGGCACTACAACAAATGTTGGCTTCAACGACGTCAAATTACGTAGTTGAAACCACCAAAACTCGTCGCGAAAACTTTGCCCCCACGGAATAAGGTCGTCGAAGGGTGGTCGATTCTGCCGCGTGGAGAGAGCTCTGAGTCGACGATGAAAGCTCTCCGTCGGCCTTGTTCCAGCAGCATCGACGAGCTCCAGTTCGTCAAGAGAGGTGCAGCGTCGACGAGCTCCAGTTCGTCAAGAAAGGTGCAGCCCCATTACCGACGAGCTAGAGCCGTCGTGCATCTGTTTTTCTTGCCCCCAACAACGACGACAGTTGATCGTAGAGAAAATTCTGCGCCCATGAGAAATTTCGTCGTGATTGAATTTCTTGCAAATAAGCATTTTGGTCAATCAATTCATTTTTTCTTATTTCAAGATGTCGTCAAAAATAACAGAGCATTGCGAACAAGTGCAGTAAAGAACTCATATTCATATTGTAAAGAGATTTTATAGATTTACATTCCTTAGACATTGTAATCATTACAAGCTCCCAACCAAAATGGGCATCCACCGAAATTCGGTATGGAGTTAAAGAGCAACAAAACATTAAGCAATACAACATCAGTAGGTATTATAATCTGCTGTTGTGTTCTTCCTGGCATGCAATCTGTTGTTGCTCATAGACATTGTAATCTGTTTGTATTTTGGCAAGTTGCTATAATTGACGCCATATACACACCAGAAACATTCTTGTGCATGCTACCTGTTTGACAAAAAGCCAAAAATAACATTGGTTAGTGAAAAACCTAAGATGAATGACTCTGTTAAGAGATAAAAATCAAACATGAGAATGGAAACATTAGAGTATTAAAATAGTTGTGATTAGAGAATAATTTCAATTTAATTCAAGACTCAAAAACTGATTTAGAAGCAGAGAAGGAGACTTTGAAAAAATCTCCTCACTTTAAATATCCACACCCCACAAAAGATTTTAGATGGTGGTACTCCCGACTCTCAAAAAGACCATAGAGAATACATCAAAGCAATGAAACTACTTCAATTTTTCTGGAGAAAAAAAAAACCTCATACCTTCACCAATCGTTGAGTAGACCATCCGAAAATTTTATCTCTAGCTGGGGTAGGTATTCTATGTCTAGTAAGTCTAGCAGAACTCCCTCCCCCCTTTTCATAGCAATCTCCAGTTTTATCTCCAGCTGAAGTAGTCATTGCTGGCATTCTCTGATAAGTAGTTGGCGAATTTTGAAGTGGCATTCATTGTATGGATCAGGTTTGATAGGTATCTATAGCTCACCAGCATCTTCAAGCAATGAAGGTTTAGTCACCTTTATGAATCTAAACTTGTCTAGAGCATCACTAACATTATTGCAACGTAAGCATATAACTGAGGGAACACAATAATCCAAGTTCAAAAAAGCATATAGGAATCATAGCATTTCTGGAGATGAGACGCACAAAATGGAGCTTTTGCAAATAATGAAGAACGTTCCTCAGTTAAATCTCCCAAATTTAAGTTCTAAATTGACAAAGGAAGTGCAATTGACATGGAAATAGCATAAGCTCACCTCACAAACTCTCATACGAATACCTCAGAATGTAAAAAAAGGTATAATGAGGAGCCAAACAGAAAGGACAAAACCAAGGCACAAAAAAAATTGCAGAACAAGGCAAGCTTTTCAAAGCTTTTAATAAAATTATCATTTATACATTATTTTATGATAAAACCAAAAAAAAGATGACAGAATGCATTTCAAAGGCTCGGCACAACTCTTTCATAGTTTTGCAAAGGTTAAGTTGAAATCTTTTTAATTTCAGCATCCAACCATGTCAAAGATTGATTGTGCTATTCTAATTGGTGTGAATGATAATGCTCAACACTTGCTGGACTACACTGTTATATCTTTCAACTGAAAACTCATCAGCAACGGAACCCCCCAATGCCCCCCATAAAAAAAAAGATTGAAAAAGCATAGGGTCCAATCTTTTCTGAAGTTGAAGACCTTTGTACAAAAATACAAACAATATCGTGACAACTAAGGTTTTGCACTTAATACGAACATCATCTATATGTTCAAACAATTGTTTTTTTAGTCGGTCTTGTTAGAGAAGAAACTTATACCCGCTTGTTTCTGCTGTAACTTGAGAAATCTGCCCCCTTTTCCATTGCGGTGGTTTCCAACTCTGTCTCCATAGCTTTGCAAACCAATATTGCATCTTCACTATGACTATACATGTATGAGAAACAAGTCTGCCATGGATTTCGTTTATTAGTTCCGCACATAACAAACAAATATAACTTTCATGCAAAGCATATTTGCCTAAAATAGAGATAACAAAACAGAGCTTCACCTATATTATAAATTTACGAACCTAAACTCAGATGCTAGCAGTTAGAAGATTAAAGGCAAGGATGGTAAAAGACCAAGATATATTAGTTCATGCCTCTCATCATCTAGAGTAAGAGAAAAATGAAAAATGTGTACAAACCAAAATAGAGCAAGAGAACAGAATGTCTTCCACTCTCTGCCGCACTTATTGCCGAACAGTATGCCGTTCAGGCCTCAGTTTTTGCTCTTTCGTATGCAAAAATTTGACGGAGTTGTTTCCCGCTTTTCTCCCAATTATAAAATTTTGTATTACCCTTACCTTTTGGCAACGTGTATCAGCTCGTCGGCAGCACAAAATATTTTCGCGACGACCACCCATGTCGGCTCAACAAGCATTCTTGGCGCAATTTTGATTTCGAAGTTTTGTTGACCACGAGAATCGTCGTTGATAAGCAGTAGAAATTATTTATCTTTAATGTTGACAATTTGACTTAGTCGTGGACAGAGAGCGTGCTTTAGTGACGGGAGGCTGAGGACCACGTGGTTAAAGCTAGTATTTCTTGTAGTGTTGGGGCTCAAACATACTGGTCTTCCTCGCATGCAGCGGAAGGCCACTTGTTTACAAAGTCGAGAAAATTTAAATATATTAATATTCTTCGTGAACATAGACGTATTGTACAATTCAATTCAATTCAATTCGTCGATCCCCATGCAAAATAACAGAGTTCTATCTTCCATAAAAAGAAAAACAACTTTCCGAATCTCCTACAAGTGTCGCAGCTATTCTTGTATCGAGACAGGAGGCAGGACCCATCATGTTGACTTCGGTTCCCAAACTCTCTCGCACCAGTTTTGCTTTCTCTCTCGGTGCTGGCTGGCATGGCCGAAGTTAGAACGGTCGTTGAAGCAATTTGTGAGGAATAGAATTGAACGGACACCGTGGGGCAGCTGGGACTACAATGCAGGTGGGCCGCACACTTGTCCATCACCCATAACATCCAAGTAAGTCAGAATATTCCCATCTGGGCCTTTTTGTTTTCTTTTTCCCCCCAAGTTGGCGTGTCTCTCTCTTGGCCCAGCCCACCTCTATTCCGCAGCCGAATTCCCTTCTGAAGAACATCGAATCTAAACCAGAAAGTCAATAAAGAAGCAAATTGGCAAAATTTAAACAAAAACGCGCATTTGAAAAATCATAGCCGGAAGGAGGGGGTTTGGATTGGTCAGTCAAATCCTCCTTCTGGAATCTCTGAATCTCTCACATTTTTCATCCTTTTTATTTTTTTAATAAAAAAACCGAAATTCCCAAAATCTCCCCTTCCATTTCCTTCTTTCAGATCCGGCCATTGTTAGAGAGCTTCGAATTTGCAGGAAGGGCGAAAAAATGATAACAATCCCGTATTTGACCGCGTTGACCACGTACTTCAGCTACGGCTTGCTCTTCGCCTTCGGCCAATTCCGAGACTTTTTCAGGAAAATCTTCGATTGGTGGCGGGTTAACAACCTTCAGGTCCCCGTTACTTTTCGGAATTTCCATTTTGTAACTAACTGAAATTGGACATACGGCTCAGATGGTTTTCTCCTTGCTCTAGGGGTACGCGCCGATCTGTTTAGGACTCGAAGATTTCTATACTCGTCGACTGTATCTTCGTATTCAGGTAGGTTTTTGACATGTCATTAAGTCTGAACCTTTTATTTTGGCTTTATTTATTGTTTTCTTCTTCTTCTTCTTTTGATAAAATTGAGCTCTTTTACATCTCTGATTTCTGTGCGATCAAAAGTGATTAGCTTTCGTTTAAACATAGGGAAAATTCGACATTTGCAGATGCACTTTTAAATTTATCGGAATACTTAAATCTTTCCCTGAAATTAAAGGTCAGTTAGTTTGGTGTTTGCAAACGAAATTTTTGGGTACGTTGTAAAAATTGAGGTGGATTAGAGATTTATTGGATTTTGAGAGTAATAAAAAAAATAGAATTTAGATTAATAAAAAATTGGAAAGAGAGATGATTTCATCTGAATTTTTTATGTTTATTGTAATAAAAATAAATGATATGATTGGGGAGAGATGTTATTTTATTATTATTATTTTGATAAAAATGACTAAAATTTTGGTTTGCAAACACGGGGAATTAGAGAAATACCGAACAGGTAATTTGGGATATGCATAACTTTTATTGGATGGCTCTAACTTTAAAGTGTCCCCTATAATATCTACAAGATTCCGGGTTTCCTTTCTTTTTTCTAAGCCAATAAGTGATTCCGGGTTTCCTTTCATTTGCTCTGTAGACACCATGCTTAGTTACATAGCTAGTAGAAGGTTTGGCATACCCTTCTCTTGCAATATCTCCTCAAAACAGTTACGGACCTATTTTTGTTGTTGTGAAAACCTTCTATAAGAAGCTTAAGATCGTATTCAAATTTGCAGGACTGTTTTGGACGACCAATATCAAGTGCTCCTGATGCTTGGTTTGATGTGGTTGAGCGTTATTCGATTGACAACAATAAGACACTAAAGTGAGTTCCCTTATGTATTTGGATGCCTGGGGTTTATTTAAAAGACTTTTTTTTTTCAACTTAAATGCTTCCTATGGTTATGTGGGAGTACTTTTGTTATGGGTGTGTGCGTGTGTGTTTTCAGTTTTTTTGGTATTAACATTTGATACATTCTGATATTATGAAATGGATGAAGCAGTCAATAATTTTTTAGAGAACTTTTTGCTAAGATGCAATTGTTTCTGGAATTATCTACTAATGGCATCACATGCAGGCGAACCACAAACACAAGCAGGTGTCTCAATTTGGGATCGTACAATTATCTAGGCTTTGCTGCGTCAGATGAATATTGCACACCCCGTGCAATCCAGTCTTTGAAAAGATTTTCACCCAGTACTTGTAGTGCTCGTGTGGATGCAGGTAACCAACCTTTGCAAGATGTACCTAATTTTGTAGCTAAGTACTAATACTCTTGCCCTCAGGAACTACAACGCTGCACACTGAACTGGAGGAGTGTGTTGCAAACTTTGTTCAAAAGCCAGCTGCCGTAGTGTTTGGCATGGGCTATGTGACAAACTCTTCCATTCTTCCAGTCCTGATTGGAAAGGTAACGACAGATATTTACAAGTGCCCTGTGTAACGTTGATGTGTTAATTGTTTTTGTTAAACTTTTTATCCAAACAGGGAGGGTTGATAATTAGTGATTCCCTAAACCATAACTCAATCGTGAATGGTGCTCGGGGTTCAGGAGCTACGGTTCGAGTTTTCCAACATAATAGTAAGTTGTTTATGGTACTGATTTTTCCATGGGCACATCTGTTGAGATAAACATCTAGTGTTTTGATCTTAATGATTCTCTTTCCTATATTTCCTTCTTTAGCGCCATTGCACTTGGAGAAAGTTTTGAGAGAGCAAATTGCTGAGGGACAACCCAGGACCCACAAACCTTGGAAGAAGATTATTGTAATTGTGGAGGGAATTTATAGTATGGAAGGAGAACTCTGCAAACTTCCAGAGATTGTTGCAATATGCAAGAAGTATCAGGTCATATTTTGTAGAGTAACTTCTATGCACAAGCTATTGATATGTGTATTACTTCATCGTTTTTTACTCTATTTTCTCATTTGATTTTTTGCAAGCGCTTGTTCATACATGTTGCCACTGTCATCATTCTCATTAGTAGAAGTTGTGTTTATCTTTCAATTTCTTGGTATCTTTTATAGGCATACGTCTACTTGGATGAGGCTCACAGCATTGGAGCAGTTGGAAAATCAGGAAGAGGTGTCTGTGAACTCTTGGGAGTGGACACTGCCGATGTCGATATCATGATGGGAACATTTACAAAATCTTTTGGGTCATGTGGGGGTTATATTGCTGGATCCAAGGTTTGTTAGTTACACAACTTTTCTTGGTTTTACTGACTACTTTGGCTAATACAATATATTTTCTTAAGGTTAATTTGCAATGGGATTTCTGCCATAGCATTTTAAGTTCTGCTTCATCCATATGCATTAAAAAACGCTGGCTCACCAATAGATGAAGTATTGCTGCTTCTTAATCCTATTTGACAAATACAATAAATGGTCCGGTGATTGCTTGGTTGTTAATTTGTTTGCAAAACGAAATTGTTATGAGCTATACAATCTTGTGTATGTCCCACCAGCTGGTGGTTTGTCGACAATAAGTATCAACCAACCCTCAGAAAACTTGATTTACCAGAATTTTTGTTGAGAATAAAATTTGGTGAGGATGATCTGTCTCAGATTTGTTAAGTTTCCTGTAAACTGGTAGAAATGAGTGGTGTGACATCTCTGCTCCCTCAAAGTGTCAGACTGTACAATGGTTATGAAGAAATGCTGGACTATTGCTTGTCATTTTTTCCTTCCCATTTTTTGTTACAATAATTTTCTGCAAGCCTGGTGTAAATGGATCAAGCGAGTTGTAGATATTGCTTGTACATATTCATTATTTCTTTCTTTTGTTGATTTTCAGGAGCTCATACGATATCTTAAGCACACTTGTCCAGCTCATCTGTATGCAACATCCGTATCACCTCCAGCTGCACAGCAAATCATATCTTCCATAAAGGTTATCCTTGGAGAGGACGGTACAAGCAGAGGTCTAGAAAGATTCTATCCCATTTTCGGCACTTGTTTTTTCATTTTTAATTGCTAGCCTTCAAGTTTCAGGCTTCTGAATTCCATTGCCAATGTAATATAGGGGCTCAGAAACTTGCTCGAATTCGTGAAAACAGCAACTTTTTCAGATCGGAGCTGCAGAAAATGGGCTTCGAGGTTCTTGGAGACAATGATTCTCCTGTAATGCCAATAATGCTTTACAATCCAGCAAAAATTCCTGCCTTTTCCCGGGAATGTCTCAAGCAGAATGTGAGTTTGTCACTAGTAATCTGCTTGTCTGCTGGTTTCAAACTTGTTCGTCAATAATATGTATTGCCGCTCTTTTTCCCTAGTGCTCTCTTTGTCTCCGTTTAGTTAGGTTTCCCTGACTGGTTATCAATATCATGCATCACAGGTGGCTGTTGTGACAGTTGCTTTTCCCGCTACCCCGTTGCTGTTGGCCAGGGCACGTATTTGCATATCAGCTGCTCATACAAAGGAAGACCTTCTGAAGGCCTTGGAGGTAAATTCCTCGTCGAGTATGAAATGCATTTTCAGAGTTTAAAATACTCTGTGATATTAAAATAATTTAGTAAATAAAATGTGCTCATTTCTTTTAAGAAACGCTTGGCAGCACACCAAGGAAAGTATTCGTGTGCCATTGGGAGCCGCTATAAAGCTAGATTGAATTTAAAGATAACAAGTTTTTGTGTCATTGTGAGTGTTATTATTTTCGCCAGATTGAGTGAATGATTAGAATCGTGAAAAAAAAATAGAGGGTGGATGTCGGGGAAGAGGTGTTAGTTTTGGGGAATTGGTAAAAAATAGTAATACATGATAGATAAAATCGTGTAGCTGGCCCATCGAAGTCGGGATCAAGGACTTGTCGATATCTCTCGACCAGCAGCAAGGAAGTTTTGACCATGAATCATGAATGTCACTGTTGGAAGTTCTGACCAATCCACATGTAGAGCCGAATGATGCAAGGCCAATGCATTGGGTGGCAATCAAATGCATGTTTTAGCATGATGTATTGAAGCTCTCTTTTCTAAAATCCTGTTATTATATGCACCATAATTATCAAGCTGTTCAAGGATTCAATGTTTTCTGGTGTCTCGAGACTCTTGGAATTGACGTACTCTGGTGGCAGGTTATCAGTCAAGTCGGTGATTTGGTAGGTATTAAATACTTCCCTGCGGAGCCCCAGAAGCAGCAGCAGCAGGGCGTGATCAAGGTGGATTGAAAAGCTATAAAAGGTGTTACTTTGTTGAGTGTCTAATGGAAGTTATGGCTGTTATGAGAGTATGTTTGTGAAGTTCACCTAGAAATGACGGAAGTTACCACCCAAAAGGGCGAGGGGGACTATGGGTAGTTTGCTGTCGTACGGTCGTGCTCCTTGTCTGTATTTTTGCCCATGAAAGGGGCCTTCTTGGTGTGCACTCGGTGTTCCGCTGTTCCTAGTGGGATTTTGGTAATTTAATGTACAGGCACTGCTGTAATTCTTCACATCTTTCATTGGTTTATATGCATGCAGTTTTAACCTTATTTACAGGTTTGAACAATTTTAGATATAGGACATGCCTCCCGCCTTTTGCCAACACTACTAATTAACTGATCCACCAAGCCTCTCAGTCATCACAAAAAAGGTACTACGGAAAGTTGTCTAACCAATAATTACTAACTAAATAAATTACGCTGCAAGAACACTAATCCACTAGAACCAGCGTGCATTGGTAGGTGCAGATTACTGATTTCATGCATGGTTAATGCAAAATGCAAAACGCAAGACAGCCACTCCAAAGACTGAGAAGGAAACAAAAAGGGAATATGTAAAGAATATGATCTAAGTCTTCATTTGAGCATCACGAAATGAAGCTCGCAACATCTTTTCCAATTCGAAATGATTGGTTACGGACAGCTAGATTTTATGTTCAACATGTCCAGACGAAGAAAATGGTTCAATAAATTTCCAACTTTGCTCACCAACTTTATCAATTTCACTCCCTGAGAGGAAAAGGAGAGAGCAAACGTCCAACATTGGCTTGGTTGTTAGTACCTGTCTTGCTTTAGTTCTTTCTGCAAGCCAATTGACACCGAATATTTCCACACTTGGTCTCACTCTTATCAGTACCAACCAGAGCCGCTAGAAGAAAATCAACGGGGTAATATTCCAGAAAATTGCACTTGATTAAAAGGCAGATAGTGCAATAAGAAGCAAACTACCAAAACAACCTATTCATACTATCTCTAAAGATTCAAGGAGGAAATACGCTAAAAGGCTCGAAATGGTTCAGGTGCAAACCTACATTGCCATGGCTGAGAACTTCCCTACATTTGCCAATACACACGCATAAACGAAAAAGAAGCTCATGAAAAACCCTTTCCAAGCTTCTGAATTGCGCAATACATTTTCCTTCTTGACCCCACCGCATTGATCCCCATATCCTTAAGATCATCTAATGTCAGCATGGGCAAAACCTCGTCATCTACTTCGTGAACTTCGAACACTGGTGCATACCGACCCAAACCCAACCCATTGAGCCAAATCCTCACCCCATCTTCTCCTCCAATATTCCCATTGCCATTCCTATCACCACTCGTCCCACACTTCCAGTCGGTCTCAGATGGCCCTGATAACTCCACACCGTCATGGGGGCCCTCCGAAGCAACCCCCCTAGCCCTGACGTGCCTCCGATAATTCAAATCTCTATCATTTCCGTGGCCGTCCACGCCCAAATTTTCAAGGGAATGAACAGGGCTTTGCTCTTTCAATGGACTCTCCGAGTTCTCGACATCGAAATCTTGATACCCATTGTCTATATCTTCCCCACCGCTATATTTCTCATCTCCTTCAACACCACCACCACCTTCATCAATAACTTTGGAGATCCAATTGGATCGAACCCTTTTAACCGCGGAGGCTCGCTTTTTCGAATCCTTGACCTTCCAGCTTCCAATCGCAACGCTATCTAAGTTTCCCTCTCTGTCCTCGCCGTCCAGGGTTTCGGAAGAGCTCAAATGAAATAAAGGTCGGGTCTTGGAACCTTTACCTGGGAGATTGAAGTTATTGTTAGAGTCCTTCATCGCCGGCTTCCACTGCTTGTTGCTGTTACTGTTGTGGTTGTTGTTGGTGTGAGGGTGGCTCCTCCGCAGATGCGAATCGTATAGGTGGTCGCCTCCGATGTCGCCTAATCGGACGCTGGGCCTACGCTGGCGCTTGGATCCGAAGGTCTCGGACGAAGCCACCACCACAGCTGCTCCTCCCCCAACGCCGTTCAGCTGATTCTCTGACGACTGTTGTATCTCGGGCATTATTTGTGGATACGCAGAGAAAGAGATAAGAGGGGCAGAGAGGGATCCGGTCCCACGCACGAAGTGTCTCTCTCTATGTCTAGGGTTTGGGTGCAAGTGTGTGTATATCTACTAATACGCTGCACGTAAGCACAGAGAGAGGGAGGGAGAGAAGCAAAAGAAAGATAAAAAAGCTTCTGGGGATGGGTTTCCGGGAGAGATTCAGAAAGATTTAGAGAGAGAAACGAAATGGTTCAGTAGTAGAGTGGCCGAGTGAGTGTGCTGTGCCTGTTAGGAGTTTGACGCGCGTCTCAATGTCGATGATGCGCCCGAAATTGGAATCGCCAACGCTCTGGTCCTCACTTCCGATATTTTTGTGCCTGTGTGGCCGGGTTTGTGTTCATCATTCATCCATGAAGGAATGCTTGTCAGCGTCTCTATCCATTTCAATTTGGGTCTGCTTTTTGCCTTCTTTGTGAGTCACACGTTGAAAGAGGATGATATGATGCGACCCGTTGGAAACTCTGCTGGATTTGTTGCTGTGTTTGAGAAGTAAAATTTTAGGGCCGTAAAAATTTTACGTATTGAGGTCGATGAAAAAGTGAGAAGAGAAAATGAAAAAGTTGGTAAAAAAAGTGTGAAAATGAATGAAAAAGTGAAGAGAGAGAGTGTTTATTTGACTACAAGCAGAGCCTTAGTGTTTATTTGACTACCACTTGTATCCCATGACGTCAAAGAAAAGAAAAAAAAATCACTTTTTAGAACTGCCATCGACTTACCCATAACTTAAAATAAATGGATCCATAGAAATGCAGGACGGTGTACTCTGTTAGAGATCCTGTTTTTCAACAATGATACTGACTTAGCAAACAAAAAATGTCAATCAATGCAATGACAAATACTCTGCTTTCTTCCCCTACTTTTTTCCTCCCTTCAAGAATGAATGCAACTCCTACAGCCTATTGTTCTTTCCTGTCTCCTAAACTTTCTTTCGGTTGGACGCTCCACGAATTGAAAGGAAATCAAATGTATTATTCACCTCAAGTTGCAGTCTGACTCTGGGGAATTCAAAACTTTGATATAAGGTTGAGACATGATAATCTTCAACGCCTTCAACAAATTCTTTAGTATTGGTTGGCAGGTAATACCTGTGTTCACAATAAATCCTTCGCAGATTGGTCAGCAGCAACTTCTTCATCCCATTGCTGATTTGGGGATAAAAAGGGATTAATCCCAGATCAGTCAGGGCACTGTGCAAAGTACCCCATGTCCTACACTGTGCTCCAAAGGGTACATGGTTGCGCCCTTCACAAACTTTTTATGGTCAGCAGCAGCCTTTCTGAGAGGTGACAATGCCGTGGTTCTCTTCACTTGCTTCTTAATAATCGAACATGAGGCTAACTGGTCTCCAGACCCTGCTCCAACTCTCCTAAAGGAAAATTATACAACAAAACAGAAAAATAATCATTCACCAAAAGGCCAAGACAATATTTTTCAACTAGTACAGAATTGATCAAGGGTAAATTGAGTATGGATATACTCAATGTACAAAAGAACTACAGTACTCTTGTCTTAGGATTATGCTTAACAATCCCCATATACTTCTCGCCATCCCATCTCCCTTCTCTCATTGATGATTGATGGGACTGTGTAACAATCAGCTCACGCCTGATGTTATGAATAGTAGAGTTTTGCATAAAAGAGATGAGAGAAAGAGATGATATTCCTCACTCTGGTAATCATTATATAGAGTCGGCAACATACATATAGTTGACCTCACACTTATTACAGAATATATTGTTTCCATAAATATCAACTTCCCTTATTCCTTACAGCCGACAACTGTAAGATTGTACCAGTTGCATGGCACATGGTTGTCTGACTGATAGTGACTCTATTGCACTCATTATGTCATGGGCCATAGCTTGCAGGACCAAGAATTGCAGGTCATAAATTGTGAGAAAATAGAAGTTGCACAACATGACCAAACTTCAGGCCAATCAATCATAGCAGCCTGTTCCCAACTTAATATTCTTCTTTTTTTTTACAAGTCCCAACTAAATATTCTCAAATTGAGGAACACACATAGTGAAAGTTACTTTACCTCAATAATTTCTCTGAGGCGATTCTAGCAGCTCTAATTGTTCTATGGCTTGGTACCCATTTCACAACACGATTAGGATCAGCTCGCATGGGAGAATGGATCCTGATGAGCTAAACAAGGAGAAGGAAAAGGTCAACAAAAACGATTTCTAGATAAAGAATAGTAACCTATGAGAATATTTTCGCTCATATCAGGAAGGAAGAGTGACAGTATTGTTATACAATTTGCAACTGGGAAAAGTATTTGCAAAAATGAGATAATACTGACTTCTAGACATATAGCTATCACCAGCCCAAAGGATCCCGTAGTCAACACATAGCTGTTAGCTCCATTAAAGAATTTCCCCATGAAAGAGCCATATGGGATCCAAAATTGGGGGACACTGTCTCTACACACCCAGATTAATGAAAGAAACAAATCTCAACTAGTGCTCCATGACTGTTTAATTAGAGTTTGCAACTTCAAGCAGCATAACAGGTACTGATTGTTATTCTTTTTCTTCTCAAGTGAGGAAAAGATTATTCTTACATTCCCTTGAGGTTAAGATCAACGAAATTAATCATCACCATATGTAGACAAAGGAGCGCAGCAGACTTACCCCCAAACACTCCATCATTTGATAGTAAGCCCTACCATGCAAAGGAGTATGACCTTGTCGAGATTCAGAGAAATATCTAGTCCTGGAAGAACATTACATGGTTACTGATCGGTTAACATAATACAGTACATAAAAAGTACTTTATTTCAAAACGTTGATTACTGCAAGAAACTCTTATACCATTCTTTATAACCGGGATCCACAGTGAAACCATACATATCTACTGATTCACAAACAGAGAGAGCGAATTCGAGAGCCTTGAGCCCAGTTCCTTTTGCTGCTGAACCAAAGGATGCACCTAGCATGAGATATACAGGATTTTTTATAGGAATATCCTGCATAATATAGCAATACCTGTATGACTTTCAGGGAAATGAATGCGCAAATAAATATCAATATTGTTCATTAATTATATTTGTAGTTAAGATTTACAGCAGAAAGGAAATGTTAGGGGAAAAGATCATACTTATGTCTTTTGATTGGCTAAGAAACACTAAAAGGAAAAACATACGAACCCGTATCATTTTGTTCATAATGTCATGAACTGTTGTTTTAATGATCAAGACCTCCTTCTGAGTCTCTGCAGAACCCATATCTTTAGTGTGCATAAAGGAATATGCAGTAGCCTTCACAAGTACAAGAAAGTATGGTGCTAATACCATCTAACTCCACAACTTTGTCAAGAGCTTTTGCAGATCCCCTATTGAGTAGACGAAATGTACTCTTCTTTCCCACATAGTCTGCATAGTTCTGCAATAAGTCCATTAAGAGAAGGTAGAGCATTTATTAAGTGAAGCAGTGCCAGAATTTTGAACATCAGTGTAGCAGCAGCTTAACCTGAATCGGAGCACCATTTTCTCTGATAACAGCATCATAACCATCTATCTCCTTCCCAAACCTTTTTTTCAGAAGATCTCCCGAGTTACCAATAACAGCGCAATGCCCAAACTGCCGTGGAAGATATGGCGGTGTTTCAGGGAGTACCAGCGAAAGTTTCTCCAAGCATAGAGTCTTATTCTCACAGCGGTTGCTGCAACAGATAAATGAATTACATAAGCTAGCTTGTAGCAATCAAATTTCTCGGCAACTTTCAGAACTCAATTTTACATTAGACTGAGAAAAAATATCTAACCAAAAGCACAACCTCTTCAAAACTGTCTATAAAGGAAAGCATTCTCCATCAACTTCCTCAGAATTTATTGGGAAAGTAACTGCATCATGGTTTTACTAGAGAGAAGAGTCCATGCCAAATTTTTCCCCCAGGTCTTGGGAATTGGAAGGTTTACATCATCTTTCAAATTATCGTCGAGAAAATTATTGCCTTTCAAAATTTTCTTCCCAGTTTTTATTTTACACACCCAATAAAATATAGTTATTCTAGTACCAGTCGGTTGTACAATTACTTACAAAAGTATTCCCTTATTGATCCTGCGCCATGCATATTATTCCCATCCATTTGGTAAAGCATCAAGGAACTCCTTGGTGAGTATTGTGGTACTATTGCGCACCTGAGCAATCAACTCACCGTGTGATAAAGCAAATGCAGCGCACAAAGGAAATCCTAAACGAACAAATTGAATATAACAAATCATGATAAACTTGAGAATAGCTGAGGTGAAGAGATATTGGAACGATAATATCTTACATTATTCCACTAACGCGTCAGTTAACTACATGATAGAGAAATTGGGAAAACATTTTGCTAACTCTATAGCAAGCATATATTGTCTCATTCAAAAATTGGTGCAAACAGTTGAACAGTAGGCAGTAGGATCACAAATTTAGGGAGGGAGAAAAGCAAGCTAACCTGTTCCCATGTAGCCACAGCTTCACACAGATTAAAATCAAATGACAACCCCTCTAGTTCACCCGTTTTAGGATCTCTCTGTGTCCACACAAAATTTCCAAGGAACAAAGTTGGAGGAAAACAACACGCAGTAAATCAAAGGGATAACTAAAAAACCAGATACCATGAAAGGCAAATAAAAAGAGAAAATTTTTTGTAGATATGACTCACATGTGCCTATAATTCCAGATTGTAAAGCACCAAATCTCATGAAAAATATAAGAGAAGAACCTACCCATTTGGGCACTGTGTCACTGGGGAAGTTTATGGTGACTTGGCAATGATCTTTACCACTCACAGCTAGTAAACCTAAACCATTTGCACTCTGCACCAAAAATTCAAGATCAGCAACTACACAAAATTCCCAGACCCAGAACATGTAGCTCAGATATAGCTCATGTCCGCTAAACACAGGTCAATGAAGAGTACAGCCACCTAACTCGAAATTCAAACAATATTTCGTTATTTGCTTCAAGCTGCCGTAGATCCCGGCAAAATGTAACCCGTTTGCAAGTGAAGTGAAATGAAGAACTTCCATATCCAAACAACGGAAAATCCAATCACAATTCTGACGAGAAGCTAACCCTACCATTACAATCATGCTATTTCCAGGCAGCATAATAACACAAATTTGGACGAACTAATAGCTGAAAGCAATAGCATGGATCATCGTAATTTATTAAAATGCGAAATATTCACAGAAAAAAAATCTCACCACACACTTCTGGAAATCGCTCTGCAAAGACTGCAACGCTTCCAAATCTTCGTCCGTAGGACGATGGTTGCCGTCTGTAGATAGCACGTTCATAACATTAGCATGGAGCAAAGTTCGTATCTAAGTACAATAACACATAGAACTAGACCTAATACACTACGTACCGAGGTTAGAGACGTCGATGACGTAGATGAGGATCGCAGCTACACCAGAAGCTAAAGCTACTAACAAGCCCAACTGCAAAAGCCTCATCTAATTGCTTATTTCAGTTGCTGGTTTCGACAAACTCGAAGCAAGTTATGAAGAAGTAAAAAACTCTTGCGTTCAATGGGAGCGGCTCCGCTCCAGTTCAAACGCCCCCGTTTGCTCCAGTTCTTGTACAGATGCACGCCACGTCATTTAATGGAGATCCAAGGGTAGAGTTAAAGAAGCATGCTTCAAAACCATATAAGATAACGTCCGTGTTCTCTCAGATAGAGATGCTTTAACATTTAACAAGGACTGGAACGGAGACAGTCCCCCCGACTTGAATTTTCTGGAACGGAGAGGGAGGAGGACGGAGGAAGGAAGAAGGAATCTGGTGCTCCGCGGGTACAAAATAACAGCAGGTTTACACCGTGAACTACTGAAGAAATCAGAAGGGCCATAGCCCATAAACCTAATTTTAACGTGGCCCAGAGCCACATTCGGCAAGACCAACAATTATGGGCCTGAAAACGAACGACTTATTACTGCGTTTGTTTCGGCGTAAAATAAGAAAATATTTTCTAGGAAAATTACTAATTTTCCAATGTTTGGCTGGTTCTATAAGCATGAGTCTGAAAATGATTTTTTTTGGGTGTGTTTTCCTTATATACTGAAAATAAGTCTTGACTTAAAACCCATGAATATATCTGATCTACTTTTGTCGCCATTTACAATCAGGGAAAATAAAGAACTTTGGTAGCGATATTGACCTCGATTTCTTAGAGGAGGACGTTGAGAACGGTTCGCAAAAATAAACTTGACATAGGTTTGCTGGGAGTTCAAGAATAATTCATGGTTAAAATGAAAAGGGGCGTGGAATAGTAACAAGAGATTTTAAGTGGCTCAATCTAAATATGATTGTGTATTGTATTATAAGCATATACAGTTTCGGGTACTCTGGCAGTAAATCAAGAGACTCTGCAAAAACATATATAGATTCCTCAAATGAGATCAAAGGCATGCAGTCAATTCAAGTCCAGTTTTGCCTTTGGGACAGCCCATGCTTTAGATGCAAAGTGATATGGAGACCGAAACATTAAATCACTGTCACATTCTAGCTACTTGTTCGTCTCTCTCTCTCTCTTTCTCTCGCTGTGACCCCCGGCCACAAGACAAAAGGGACAAATGTAATTCATTTGGACGTGCCATGCGGTCTTGCACCTACAAAACCCCATGGTGGACCCCGGTCCCTCTGGCTTCAACCGTGGCCTGCACCGTCCCATCCATCGCGCCCGGGTTGGTCCCCTCCCAAAGCGTCTCTGCCTGGGACGCCGATGGATATATATTATATATAATCCTTATACGTCCTTGTCTTTAAGCTGAAAGAATAAAGATAGCAAACGCAAGTAGAGAAACAGAAGATTTTGAGTAAATGCACTCGATCGATCGGTGTCAACTAATTTACTCTTTATTGTCTGTTAGTTCAAGAGTCGAGTCCAATAGCGGCCAGACAACATGACCTTCAAGTAGTGTTTCCTGTCGTCTGATTTGTGATGTTTCCGGGAAGGAGTATACTACCGGTTGATCATAGAGATATGGCTGATCACGTATTTGCTCATTTTTGTATGTACGTATAATGTCTCTCCCATAGGGGAATTCTTCAAATATTTCTTCTTCGAAAAAAACAAATTAAACAGTTAGCCAGAAAGTTGTGATCATCATGATCAACTAGTGGTGAAAGAGAAACCTGAAGATTAATCTGTCGATCGCCTAAAATCCAAAATATAAATTTCTTTTAGATACCGCGTTTTACAGAATTCTCTAAAGTTAGAACTTAGAAGTTCTTCTCGATCGTCCTCGCTTCCCGTTCGTCCCAGCTGGCCTCTTTCTTGTCCTCCTTTCTGATGGCACTTGTCAAGATATATATATCCGTCAGCCAGCTTGTACATGTTGTACTTCATTTGCATGCACTGTACAAAAAGAAGCTGGTTCATATATATATTGAAAAAGACACTACGGAAGGAAATGACAAAGTAGGAAGAACGTCTAGAAGGGAAAGGGAGATATCATCTATATATCAGACTCTGATCATGATCAATCAATTACGAAATAACACTAACCAAAGAGAATAAGATAAAGTGTTAGAATGTAAATTGTGTTATCCCATGCACATGTTAAGAATGTAGGTTCTTTGTTCGTAAAGTCATTTTCCTTGCAAATTGCTTCAAGAGGGGCCTTATGCTAAATGCTAAATAACAGCTTGAAGTCATGGATAAGTGATAATGAAAAGACTACTTCCAAACTAATTCATGGACCACATTGTGTCTATATCTCCCAGCTGCAAGCAACATATTAATCACAATCTCGCCAATGTTACAAAGAGAAATACAACTTGACTACAAACTGGTTACTTTATGTAATTATTAGCTAATCAAATGGCCCCAACATATAATATATATTTATATAGATGTTTCACCCATGCATTCTTGTTAAATAAATAAATAAAGTAATCAGTGACGGAACCAAGATTGAAATCTATAGGCGTCGAACTTTAAAGGCAAAACGACAATAAATTTTTTTCTTTCGTAATGCAAAAAATTGTCATAGAGATACAATGTCGAAAATTAAGGACTAAAATCATTAAAAATATGAGAATACATGTACTGTACTATGTACTGCAACTGAAAGGTGACAATTGTATCCTACGATTTTGCATTTTTTGAAAATGTTGCAAAATGGCTTCGTTCTCAATAGTTTTAAAAACTTTTTGCTCGATGTACACTACTATGCAATCATTCATCCAGTCATCTCTCATCCTATTACATAAATCACCCTTGATGATCTTCATTGCAGAAAACATTTTTTCAACGGTTGCAATCGCAACTAGTAAAACCAATGACAACTCAATAAGTCGATAAACTAATAGAAACAAAGTATTATTTTTTGTCTCAACCATCTTCACAGCAAGACCTCCAATATCTTGAAGCCCAGAAAAATCATCATTTCTTCTACATATCTAATATAGGTATTAAACTGATTTTTAAGTATCAATTTATAACCCGTTAATTTCTTGTTTATCATTGTAATCAATTTAATTAACTATCTTGTGAGGAACTTAGTAGCACTGATCAAGAAGAAATTCACAAGCAATATGAACAAAAAAACCAATTCACCAAGAAAACTTTCTGATGGAAAAATTCACAGCAAAACAATATATTAGCAGACATCAGACTGCAGGTAAATTGAAATTACAGACTCATCAACCAAATTACAATAACTCATCAACCAAATTTCAATAACCCAATAAAAATTATAGAAAATCTATTTCACATTGCCTAAATCCTAAACTACTAAAACAAAATAACTGAAAAAAGGGAAAGAACGAAAACTCACCAATCCGAGGCCGAAAGACTATCTTTGATTCTTCAACCAATGGGCATCGGGCCTAAGCCAATTAATGAAAAATAAAATAAAATAAAAAGTTACACAAAATTTTCTTTTGAGCGCTGATCGCTACACATCTCCTTCCGCCACTAAAAGTAATTATCTAGACTTTACCAATTAATGCAAATTGTTAACAAGATTTCTAAAAAAAATAAAAATAATAAAAAATATTGTGTGGCCACATATTGTAATTGGACGGGTCTGCAATGAAAATCTAACTAGGAAAAAAACTCTTTTAAGGATTTTTCCCTTTTCAATTCTCTGCAAGAATACTCCAGACCAATATTCATACACTTTGCAGAACATGACCCGCCCCTATCTAAGAGAACTGACAGGGCAACACAAAGCTGACACGTGGACGTAGGGAAACCAACATAATAAGTCTCACATCATGCATGTATGTCCCGATGACATGTCGGTTTTTACACCTTTGGTCTAATATCGTCCAAAGTAATTAATGCAAGCTACAGGCCAATTGACATGGCCATGAACAATATGAGGCCCACCACGCAGAGAAAGAAAAGTACAGAAAGGGTTAATTACACAACCCCACGAACTTCCATGGTAATTTTAATTCTCTCTGTTCCAACTCGTTACAACTCACCGCATTGATTACATAATACCTTATAATTCGCCTTTTGACCCAAATTTAATTTAAAGTGAACGTTTTTTGTCACACATGCAAGGCTCGTGACACTCAAACCACGTAAAAAGATTAGATTGCCCCTCCTCTTCCTTCTTTGCACTTTCGCCTTCGGCATCTTCTCCCTCTTCAACCGTAACACCTATTACTCCAGTCTCTCCTCTTTTTCTTACAACTCAACTCCAGTTCTTGCGTTGAAGACTCACTCTCAGAGCTCCCACCCACCAACTGTGTTCGCTTCTATTCCGCATATTCTTCGAGTATCTTGGACACTCAGGGTCACCTTCATTTTGAGCATACCCATTTTCTTGCTTTTGCTTCTCTTGCTCAAGCATTACATGTTTACTCCGTCCCGAAAAAATTGTTGAGTGAGTAATTTGAATTTTAAACGAAGAGATATGACTTAATCCTATTTTTTATTTTTGGATAGAGGTTGGATAATATTTTTGAATTTAAAGGTGCAGAGATGAAGATCGTGTGATCTATATTTGAATTTAAAGGTTTAAATAAAGATTTGATCATAAGTTTGAATTTAAAGGTTAAGATAAGGATAAGGATCTTATGTTTGAATTTTAAAAGTGATGGATAAATATATGTTGTAATTTTAAAATTTGAAGAGATTGAAGTTAATAAATGGTCACAGAGAATGTATATTGAAGAATTTGGATTGAGGTTGTGCTACTAGTTTCTGAGAGATTGTTCGGCAATTATTGATGAATCTTTAAGGATTGATTAAGCGTTCGAGGTAAGTGATTTGATCATATGGTATTGATATATTACTTGAGAAACTTAACAAATTTTGGGTAAAATGAGATTGTCAAGATTTTGTGAAACTCAATTGAAATATTTATAACTTGTTTTGGTGAGCATACTGTGAGAATTGTCCATGCGCTGGTGATATATTTTTGTGGTCTGTGTGACCAATTTGATACCCCTCGTGGTATTTGGAGATCTGTGTGGCTTGGAGGTTTGTGTGACCATTGATGATTTCCCTATATTGCGTGACCTTAGATATTTTTGTTACAAACTTTTATTTTGGTTTTAGTATGGCTCACGATGTTTTATTTTGGATTTCGGTTATTGTGATAAAATTGTCTTTTCTTCAACCCTCATTTACTTGCTACTTACTGAGCTAGTCGTAGCTCACCACTTATTCTCATATTTTTCAGAATTGATAGAATTAGAGAAGTCCGAGGAGCTTCAGATAGATTTGTGTAATTCTTTAGGGAGATATTCATTCATCTATGTTGGAAAATATCAAATATAATAATGTAAATTTTAGGGCTCGGATTGATTTTTTGGGCTTTTTATGGTCAATGAATATTCTGCTGAGATTGTTCAAATTAGTTTTGAAATATTGAGACTTAGATAAATGATTATCAATGATGAGAAAGCCTTATTTTATATGGAAATCTATCCGTACGGAGTTTGGTCCCATGAGCGTTACATTACAGCTAACAAATTGTCCACAATGAAATGAAATCCTGAACTTCAAGCGTCGCCAAAAACTAAAATCCAAAGCTAAAGTAACATTACTGCAAAACCAAATTTATAATATATTTTTAATCTAACAAAGAAAACATCAAACCCAGGGCATTGAAATACAAAAAGCTCAAAATTTATCAGAAAATCCGTTGGCATCATCCAAACAAACACAATCCCATTTCTCAAGGCCACAACAATTCCCCCCCCCCCCAAAAAAAAAATCAGTGATGCTAGTTTGAAAAAAAAATGCACATACTGCATACGAGAAGCAGTACAGTGGCGAGTACAGATTGCATAGTATCATACATAGCTGAAAAAGGTCATATGCAGATAATGAATGACCGTGGGCAAGCGTTAAGATTGTAGGCAATGTTAGCAATTTCGAAGACTTGCTATTCTTGTTCTTGTTGTTGCCTCTGGTTTTGCACCGAAGAGGGAGATTGGAACACGACACCTGAGCCGGAAGACCCAGAATCATAGGTGCGTTTGATGTTTAGTTGAACAAATAGGGAAGGGAGGGGCAATCTGGTCTCTTTGTGTGATCTGGATGTCACACGTTGATGAAAAATATTCACTTTAATGCTAAATCTGAATCAAAAAGCGAATTGCAACGTGTCATGTAATTCATGAGAATAAGTTGTAACGAGTTCGAATATAAGAGAGTATTTGAGATTACCATGTAAGTTGGTGGGAGATTTTTATTATTAATAAAAAAAAAAGAGCAATACGAGGCCCTCCGAATCGACAAATAAAATAAAGACGACTGGTCATGACAGATCAAGATATTGATGTATCATCCTGGATGTTTGTCACGATAAAAGTTGAGTGACCCCTACAGGTATATATGCTTTCGTGGCAAACCGCTGATTTAGAGAGAGCTAACTGACATATACTTTCAGGTTTCCTTCTCCACCCCACCCTACCCCACCTTGACACGTCGCCCTTTTGCTTGATATTTAGACAGGCGTCCATCTCTTAATTAACAGATGTTGCTCGATCGAAGCAAAATTGCATGGAAGAATCTACAGATCACCTTTGGGATTCGAGGCCGAGGCAGCTTCCTTTTAAGTTTGCGCGACACAGACACCTCTATCTGATCTTCATATGTATATATTCCTGATAAAAATATGCAGACATACAGCTCGATGAGTGTATTGCATGTAAGTAGTAATGTTTGATACATGACCAAGCACGCAGCCCTGTCGTCGAAGCAGAAGCTGACATTCTGAGATCTAATAGTACGTACTCCTGGGGCAATCTCAATTAATCATCGGCGATAGCCAATTAAAAATTGTATGCAGCATGGAAGAGAAAAACAGGGTGGACCCGGCCTAAGCACAAAATGAGGAGTTGGTAAGCTACAAGCATGGTTAACCATTTAAGACTTGAATTGGTTGCTCTATAATAATATAAGAATAATATTAATTTCATAATGTCTCCTTCGCGGCCCCTGCATGCAGTACTATTTAATCAATTCTGAAACTGAATAATGATATCATTTTCTTAATTGAATGTATTATCTTACATTCCAGCTTTCAGTCAAGTGGCAAATAATAAGAAATGCTTCAGGTAGATATGTAATTTAACTAGTTTAGAGGGCCACCTCTGTCACAGAGTAGAGAGAGAGAGAGAGATAAATTAAGAAGAGAAATAATACTACCGGAGACGTTGGATGTGGAAGATATATAATATCCCTGACCTTTTACAAGAAATTTCGAACATATATATTATGTAGTCGGCAGCCATTAATTAAAGCTCTTGGAAGACAAAAAATGGGAAGAAAGATTAATTAAGATGAAGTAGGTAGCTGTTTCTAGATCTGAGAATGATCTGTTCAACAATATCAATCTGTGCGAGCAAGAGATGGGACTGGACATGTACAAGGAAAGATAGAATTTTCTTACAGGAGTACACATAACAGAAATTAATTAGGGAAAATAGGACGTAGCACAGATAAATGAGTCCAATGGAAGGGCACATCCAAATGATGGTGCGGTTGCTTGGTCAGCACATTGCAACCTGTGGGTTAAACACCAAAATCACATGGATTGTCATTATCTGTTTGGCCAGCTTTAATCAAATATATATTGCACTTTCTTTTTTTCCTACCAGTAATTTCTTTTTTTTTTTGAGGGTTCTGTAGGGGCCGGTCTGTGTGTATGTGTCATTCAATAGTACTATTGGAAGGAATTAAGAACGGCCTTTATATTTATCTTCACTTGCCCTTTTAATTGACCAGAAAATAAAAGTGCATGCGCTTTCGTGTAGTTCATTTACTATTTAACATATTAAGTCTCATTTATACCTTAATTTTGAAAGAACTAGTTAAAGTTAGAGAATCAATAAGATCCAAATTCAACCTAATAATAAGATTCTAATTCAAAAGCTGTTAGCTCTGTATAGAATTTACTCCTCGTTTCTTTTAAGCTAGCACACCATTTGAGATTTGACATATCACAATTTTCACGTTTTTATGAAAAGTAATGGTAGAGCAAGAAAAGCTTTTGGGAGGTTAAGTTCATACTATGAACTAGTACTTCCAACTAAAAGCTTCATATAATTATGAACCGCCCTTTTCCTTATCCCTAGCTAGCTAGTGAAATTCTTAAGTACTACACTCTGGGAAAGAGCACAGCTTGTTTGCTGGCACTATCAAGCAGCTGTACAACTTGCAAGAGAAAAACCAAACGAGTGGCCACATATGATCCAGTTCGTGGAGGAAAACGATCAAAGTATTTAACAGATACTACTGTACCTACAGCCCTAACAGAGATATGGGTAGGCGGAATTCACCTCAGAAAGCTCAGCCCATATAGATCATAATACTGCCAAAACGAGAAGATGCCAACAATACATACAGCCGACTAAAGCAACAAATGAAATGCCTGCCCAGTCATGTCAACAAGGGCGGAAGCCGGCAACGGCAGCGAGTTCTTCGCAAAAGTAACTGTAATAACAGAATAACTGTAACTAAAAGAACCACTTCGGCGACGGTAAATATTCTACATGACATAGTTCGCCGAAGTCTCTAGCTTGACCCCCACAAGCTCTTGGAATTTGTGCACGACTTGGGAAGAAAAAGCAGACAGGAACAAGCTAGGGATCTATTTGTGGGGCTATATCTGTCCTCCATGTTCGTCTTCATCCCTTGATTTTGCTACCGTTTATTCATGCCCATCATCATAGCTTTAACTTATTGGACAGACCAAGAACTTTCAGGTGAAGAAGCTAGCTAGACCCTCCATTGGAACTGACTCTGAAATGATTAATCCACAAAGAGAGCAAAAGTCAGAGTCTAGTAACTACAAAATTATATTGCATTGTATATAAGTTTTGTTATGAGAAACAGGATTTGAGGGCTGACCGATTTTTGTAGGGCAACTCTTAGGTTACATTAATGGAAGAAACACAAGTTGTTGCTGAACCCAGACTGATTAAGCAAGTATTGTCTTTGATCTTCCGCATCACAAAATATACTAGCAATATCCTGAGAATGATTTTTTTTTCTTACCGTTAGGAAATTAAGAAAAAATCTGGTTCCTCATATATATCTCATATTCGATCTTCAGTTTAAAACTTCGAATTAATGATAGACAAATTTTATGTATAGAATATGGTACCAGAGAGAATGAATTTGGCCTTTCTCCATGTTGGAGTAAAAGTGACGCTGAATTGTGAACAATAGGATAGTTACTTGCTGTTGGAAAAGCTGCAGTGGTGTTTGTATCATGAAAACCAGCGGGCTGCGTGGGATTGCAATATTGTGTCACAGATGCCAGTGGGGATGCCATGCTGTTCAAACTCTGAATTGAAATTCATGTCAGCGACAAAGATCTGATTCATCTGGTTTAATGGAGACAAATGGCAAGGGAAAAGATTCAGTTCAAAGGAGTATGTTCAAAGTTCTTTAAAGGGATTGTCAGGATTTAAAACAATACATCTAAGGGCCAAAATTCGTATTTGTCTTATGTTTCATTAAATGAAGTGGCTAAATTTTGGCCCTTTGATGTATTGTTTTAAATCCTGAACATCCCTTTGAAGAACTTTGAACACACTCCTTTGAACACAATCTCAACCTTTAATTAAGGGCTGGGTTTTCCCTTATGTACCTCTTGCCTGACCATAAGTCCATCTAGCTCCACTCCAAAATCATAGAACATGGGGTTCACTGACGCAAGCTTCATTGAAAGGAACTGGTGAAATGAAAAACATCAATGATTAATTAAACTGCAAATTACTTAGAAAAAAAATTAAACCGCAAATTACGTGGTATTAGCTAGTAATTAAATGGTACGAAAACGGTAATTAATTACCTCCACTTGATTCTGTAGGGACTGAACGTAATTGATTACCTCGTCCAACATGAGGGCCTTCCCAGTTACCTATTTTTATAAACCAAACCACGTGAAAGTTGTCAGAAGAGACCTTCTCATGTGGGGAGATCATGGTAAAGACTATAATTTCTCCGAAAGACAAAATGAAGACAGAACTGAAACCCACCTTGTCACAGCCGGGAACAAGTCGTTGCAACATCCTCATCCTCTCACTTATTTTCTCTCTTCTTACCTGGTACCAATTTACAGTTAAGACATATTGCAGTTGTGGTCATGGCAATTATTAAGCATTTTGGGCAGGTATGACTTGTGAAACAAGAATTTGGTAGTTTGTCGGGATGAAGTCGCATTCTGAAATGATAAGGGACCCTGGGATCCAAGGGGGCGTTAAGAATGAATTATGTACCCTTTCGGCGAGGCTGTGGCTATCTGTTGCCTGACCCCTCCTCGCTCTTACGCGGATGTAATCTGATGGGGGCTCTTCAGGAACTTTCTTTTCGGGTTTAGGCTTCTTCTCCCCTTCTTCTTCCAGGGAACCATAGCATTTCTTTAGTTTCTTGATTTTCCCCTCTGTCGGTTCCTAATATAATGGGTACATATATACACAGTAATTATAACAATCAAAATCCATGTGGATAAACAGAAGAGGAGAGAATAAGATCCAAAAATCTTGAACAATAATCACAACCCGAATGTACTACAGAAATTCAACTTCAGAATGGTCTAGTGTCTACCTTAGATTGAGCAGAAGTCATTAAGGAAGCCCCATTTCTGCTCTTCCTTTTCTGCTCCGTGGGTTTCACCTTATGATTGACCTGCCCTCCGCTATCAAGTTTATCCACCACTGTTGAGGACTCTGCACTTTGCTTCTTGGTTAGAGAGGGCTCACTATCACTAACAGCAACCTTTGAGCAGTGGTCCAGACAGCTACTTTCATGAACCTTTTCATCAACAGCAATCTGTTGTGGAAGTTCTAGTGGGTTAAATTGAGAGAAACAGTTCGTGTTAATATGTTCCTCTTCCACAAAGCTAGACATCTTATAATTAGGGGTGTTTGGCAAGAAAATTGAGTCGAGAAGAAATGGGTGGTGTTGGTATGAAAAGGCTGCCATCAAAGAGCTTTGGAATTGAAGATGAAAGTTATCAAGAAAGTGATAGAAGAGAAAGCTGGCCTGATGATACTTGAAGGAAGCCAGAGGTAGCAGTCGAGAAAAGTGGGTCTGAGTCTGTGGACAAACTAATAAGAAAAGGGTTTATATAAAGACCAGGAAAGAGACGACAGGGTCCAGGGACACAAAAAGGCTAAAATCTCGAGTAACTCATTCCCATGCAAAGTTTCTGTACATTTGACTGGTCTCATATCAGCAATCATCTCTCTCTCTCTTAAATTAGAAGCCCAATAGAAAAGAAAGAGAAGAGAAGGACATAAATGTAACGAATAGTTGCATGGGGAAGATTGGGCTAATAAAGATCTCCAGCACACTTCACTTCTTTACTATATGAAGGCTACCTGTACTCTTCACTTTTTCATGTAAATGACAAACTCAACCGTGTGGGGATAATTTGCAAGGTCGTAAAACGACTCATTTGGGATTTGCATTTATCTTATGCTTTCATCAAAAGTATATGCTTTCAGAATACATGTGGAATTATATACTTTTAACATGTAATTGGATTCGAATTAAAATACTGAGGCCAGTTTGAGGTTTAATTGAAAGCAGCCGATCGATGGGTACCATCATAGATAAAAAGAGGTCACTGTCAGTGGAGAGAGAGGAGAATAATATGACGCTGCTAAACTTTTTGCTGTTACCGATCTGAGATTAAAAGAGCTAAAAAAATGTTGCTGTCTGGTGGGATATTGGTTCGTTGTTATTTCATATGATCCTCGCCAGGCCTCTATATACCTGATGGATCTAACTTTAAATTGGGGGAGAGGGGATGGGCTACACGAAGCATCCCTCCCTCCTCAATATCCAAGAGTAGTACTGCCCGTATAGCCGAGACATATGGCCGTATCGTATTTTATAGAGATTTGAGGATATGGATGAACGAGAGTGACTGAAGCATACTTGGTCGAAAGAGATTGGATAAGCTAACGCCATTTGTTGACTTCCAAATTATGTATATATATATATATATATATGCATGTGTAGCCAAAGTAAGCTTGGCTAACTTGTCCCTTTGATACAAAATAATTAAGTTGCGAAAATCTTTCCACACATGATAAATTTTTGGCAAAGTAACTGTTTTTGTATATAATATTTTTTTTCAGAGCATTAAGGCAAGGTTTGAAACCATTATTGGCCAGGAAGCTCCATTTCCACCATTCACTGCAAATTGCCACTGGAAAATTTAAGAAACAAAAACGACGAGGAAAGTAACGGCTAGCTGCGCGCAGTAACTTTGGACCCTCCAATAATTACTCCCCAATCCATGCTTGCTCTCAAGGACGTTGGAAGTGATACATGCAACTGATGCAAGTCAGTCATCAGTCATGAGTACTACGTACAGGTGAAGTTCGTCCGCCATTCGCATTCATGATATATATATATATATATTAATCACAAAGACACATAGTACAGACCTGAAATGAAATAGCTACAAGAGGATGACTGAACAAAATTTCAACCTGGTATAGATAGGGATCAGGATTCATGAGGACCATTTTTATTACCTGTTGTCAGATAATTAGATCCTGTCCAGTATATAGGAGTAGTTCATGTGTCTTGTGCAATCATGGGGACCTTGCAAAATCCTCACAACATATACGCACAAATGCTCACCCAGTTTATTTCAGTTTGCTAAAATTAAAAGTCTAGCTCCCAGATCAAGTGGTGACGCATATAATGTATATACATATTTGCATTATTCTATACTCAAGACGATTTATACATATATAAAGTGTTTTAAAATCATGGAAAATATAATGGTAGACTGAAGAAGCGTCAGTCAGTCACGTCTACGATTAGCCATGTGGAGGCTACAATAGAAACGTCAGTCAGTCACGTCTACGAGGTGGACGTGGAGGCATGTAATAAGCAACGTAGGCTGAAGAAGCTGGAGGGTCCTCTAGCTTCTTCTTTTTTTTTTCTATAGAAGGGTAGTACGATTCAGAGATACCAGGAAGCCTTTTTCTGTGCGTGAAAGTATCGTTCACTAATCGTAAGGTATCTCTTGGTTTTCTGGGCTCTCTGTTTGCCATGAAAAGCAGCGCCCAGGATCAATTCAATAGGATTAAGACCTTTCAACTGGTCGCGGCCAATGTATATAAATGATCAGGTCGTCTCCTCCAGTGGTGGGGGAGCTGGGAGATGTTCCCGGGGGTTCTCGATTTATAAATGCGATGCATCATGCATGTACTTGTAGACTAGAATAAATTGATTTATAAATTAAACGACTAGTAATATAAAATTTTTCGCTTGATTCTTTTGCTATAATCGAATAGAATAATTGTTTTATGTAGATCATTTTTCTTTTTCAAGGAATAATTGTTTCTTGTTCGATCCAAAATTTTATTAACTATAATATTCCCATTCAATAAAAGTCTAATTAAGATCAATGGTAAACAAATTATAGACGAAAACCACGATCTCGTGACACCATATATAACTTGTCCTAGAACGATTCCTTCCTTCTCTTTTTTTTTTTTAACCTTCAGAATTACTACAAGCTACATTAATGGAAGCCGCCCCCTCCAGGGCGTTTTAAATGGAATTTTGACACCTATATTAGACTGTCTTTTACCTGGTGGCTATTAGCGGCCTTCTCCTAGACTCCTAGTACGGACGATTCCTTCACATGGGTGATGGAAGACATAAGCATGAACTCTCAAATAACTCTGGACTCTGAGGATTGCCCACGTTTAACCTACGATTTTGAACAAAATATCTGGAAAATGATCAGTTAAAATTGATCCGAACAGAAGCAATAAGCATATAGCCATAAACTAGCTAGGCTCATTTTACGTATACTGTCTTGGGCGGGCAGCTTACCAAAATCTGCCTCACCGGGCCATTTATGGACCCACCAGCAATGCTCTTTAATAAACAGTGGCATCTACACCCAATTCTAGCGAAACCTCCTTACACTGCATATGATTTTGATGGAGATTAATGTACCTTCTTGTCAAGTTTCGCAAGAGACAACTGGCATTATATCACATGTTTCACTTCCCCTTCCCCCACCAACTTAATTTCTCCTCAAAGTCGACAGAGGACCAAGGGCTTCTGAGACATATTGACCATAGCTTTTGAATCCTCGATCGGTACTCCAAGGATGAGATCAGTTCAAATAGGGTAGGTGCGGGAGCATGCATGCTGCACTAGAAATGAAGATCACGATGGAGGAAGCTCCTCAAGGAGTTTTATGGAGCGTATCTTTTGAGGGTGACAAGTCGGGCGCGCGTGATAGAGTGGTTGGTTTTGGTAGGCCTTTGTTACTGTTTCAACTTTTGACAATTTCTCCGCAAGAAGTACTCATTCATTCAGCCGTCGTATTTAGGCTTACGTAGTCTTATTAGGAGAACCTATACTCGATTGTGAGTTCTGTGATCCTGGACATCGTTGTTAACCATTTTTCTTGCAATAGTACTCTCTTTTATATTTAGCATGCAAAAGTAAACAATTAGACCAAGACATTGGATTTGGATGGCTGGCTCTTTATATATGCATCTAATCATTAAGGGAAGAAATATAGTTTAATATTGAGTTATAGATAGTACATGTACTTTTGTGCTTTTCACCAATCATCTGAGGCGCAGTTATTATATATGTTCAGAGAGAGTTGATATTGCCGGAACGCGTCTTATGATGAGACGGGGGAATGCTCGCATGAAACTCGTGCAAGCTGCTACGGATTCCTCCTCTCTGCGACCTCTAATTAATTGCTTGCATGCCCAAATGGATGTACACAGCGAGAATGTTCCAATGAGAAGTTGTTAAAAGTTTAGACCAGATTTCTCTAGAAAATAGTTAAAGTATTTAGTGAATAAAATTCCAGAATTATCTGGACAAAAGTAGAAGCGTAGAGACTGGCCGGATAAATCTGTTATCACCGACGTCGTAAAATAACCGTCTTTCTAGAGGAAGCTAACACCCACTTAGCGAGAGGAAGAGAATTCTCCACCGACGTACCCTGCCTATAAATGGGAGATGACAGAGCACCTTAATTTTGTGTAGGTGTACGTGTGGGTGATGTGCGCTGGAGAGAAGAAAAAGAAGCGATCGAGTTCGTATAGAAAGAGTGAAATAAAGTGAAGAAAAAGTGAGGAAGAGGAGTAATGTATGTCAGTGTGATTGATTTGAGAAGGTTTTTAAATTAGTGGTCCTTCTTATTCGTCTTGTTTGTAAACCATGTTTCAGTTCTATATTAAAAGCTTTTCTTGAAGTAATTTCTTCTTTTCCAGTTAAGTTCAACGTACAGAAAGAAATTTATGTGGCTGATCTCTCTGTTAATATCCAACATTAATTGCTACCCCGTACAGACAGTACTACTGGGGCTTCACATTTTGTGAGTAATTAGCAACCTAATCCTACTGCGTCGACTTTGATCATGCCGCGCGTGCATGCGGACATATACAACTTGGGTCCATTATATGAAAATGACAGAAAAATAACAACTTGGGTCCATTATATGAGAAACGAGACATCATTTTACATGCATGCAGATGCATTGATCAGATGCTTTTGGATAAACAACTTTTACATCTTACTTTCCTCTTTAGTTAAAGCATAATCTTTTTCGAATTAATGTCTGCCAGCTTATAATTACGTCTGAACATTCAAAGGCCGTACAAATATTGATCATAAGCTTGGTTACGGCATAAAAAATGTGAGCTGTCCTCGTAAACTTTCGAGGAAAATCACAAAGTACAAAAATCTTAGCAAGTATTAATATTCTTACAAGCGGAGCCAGTACCTTTTAGTCGGTAAACCTGCTACGCTGTATGCACGTACGTGCGTGCGTAGTGTCAAACATTCATAGTTTATGACAAGTCGAGTACCGTCCATTCTAAGTGATGGAAAGTTTGTCAGAAAAACAAGACTTTAATTGCTAGATTATGCGGTCTCCAAGCTCGAATCGAATCTCAAATTATGGTCCTGGTCCTCCCATTATATATGATACGTCGAATCTAATGCATTCCGTCAAGCTCTTCAAGTCCTAATCAAGATAAATAATTTAAACGGTGAACAGATCCTCACAAAAGCCTAACTGGACTAGCTATATGGATAAAGCATGCAATAGGGAATCGATGTGGATGGATCATGGAAATTTACAGCAGTGCAAATTATCTGGCCCCATAAAGCTAGCTCTTCCGCTAAGTTGCGCCCCACGTACGTTAATAATAATGTCATTTACTGAGGAGGTCATTTTAAAAGCAGTACTTGCAACGCGGTATCTCTTCAAGAACATGTACACACACTAGGCAACAAATCTGGCCACATACGCAAGACCTGCATGCACTAAACAGGGTCGCTGCAGCTCTCTTTGCGAGAACGACCAATATTATGTCATGATCTCAAGTTGAAAGAAATAGACAATTTTGTCACGTCCGCATCACAATATTGTTTGTCGGCAAGACTTCATGACCGGGTCATGTCCTTATCAAAATGTAGGGGCAGGGCACGTACACGTTCCATGGAAAACATATATCTGTAACCTTTTAGTGTTGGTCATTCATAACTCGTAACTGAAAATCCAACTGGTGTAAGTCATTCTACATGGGCCGGTCACGGTGGAACATTTAAAGTATTGAGGAACATCTGGGTGGTTGCTTGATTTGTAGACCGTAAACTACTGACCCAAACCGCAGGGAGCCTCTCAAATGGGCCTTTTACACGAAAAGCCCATGGGACATTGTTGTAGTCTTCGTAGTTGTACTTCTCCTGTCAGCATTCTACAATTTTCTTTCTCCGCGATATTCGATATTCTGATGATACTCCTAAAACGGAAAGCCCTGATCCTCCCTCTCGCCCTTCCACTGTTTTAACACCCTACTTGGTCAGCAGAAATGCAACCATTTTCTCGTGGGGACCGGGGTTTATGCTTCCTCATCACATGGTGAATGATACAGGGGATCCGAGTCAGATGATGTCGAGCTGTCAGATTGCTCATTGATGGCGCTGAATTACCTGGAGCGGGAGGATCAGCGCAAGGATGGCAATAAATCGTGATTTAGCCTAATTGGAGCGGTTTCCGTTCACGTGTCGGTTTTTTTGCCATAACTTTGGCTACAAGTGTCTGATTCGCCCCCGTGATCCCATTTCGAAAAGCTAATTTCGGGGCGCACGTCATGGCCACCGAGCTATGCTCGGTGCACCTCGTTTCGAGCCCTAAATCTGCTGTTTTCCTTTTCAAATCTCTATTTTTAGTTATTTATGGTAATCTTCTATTTGTTGATTAGGAAATAATTTTGAACCCGATTTGGGCAAGATTTTTGGCAATCGTTTGATTTCTTTCCGTATTTCGTTTTGGTAAGACTTTTAGGGTTTTGCTATTTTTGGTAAAATCATATGAATGGTCGATTTTCGGCTATTTTAACCTGGCTTGTAGGTTGTTTTGATTGATTCCCGAATATTAAGAATTTTATTGAATTCCAGAGTGTTCTTTGAATTTTGGATCGAATTCTCTATTTTTTTCCTTGCAAATTACCTATTACCTTAACCCGCAGAATAATCTCTTTTCGGCGTCAGTTAATCAGTGCCTCTAACATAGTAATCTCGGGCTTAGGATTTTCGTGCAGAACATATTTCCCTCTCCGCCTCCCTCGCTTTCACTGCGTTCCCCTTCGTGTTCGCAAGGTAATCCTATACATACTAATGCGCATGTGCATGTGTAGCTATGTCTATGTAAAGATTGTACGTCTCTTAATGGGAATTCATCCTTGCTTTCATTTCTCATTAGATTCGACCGAGTTCGGTGGCCGCAGTTGAGGCGTTTGAGGAACCACAGTGTCTTACTCCAATCAAAGACACTAGTAGAATCAATTCGGTTGAGATTAATTAGTTATCATTATGTTTACTGTATTCTTATTTTAAGTTTTTGTTTGTGTTTGTGTTTTTGTTTATTTTAATTTTATTATTCTGTTTATAATAATTTATTATGACTTAAGAAATATTAAAAATAACGTATAAAAATTTTAAAATATAAAACTTTCATAAATATTTTTGCATTTAAAAAAATTATAAAATTTGATTTTAAATATATTATTTTATAAATAATTATAAAAAGTCTCGTTTTAGAATTTCGCCTAACGCACCCACTACCATGGAGTCGTCCTGAGAGAGGAAACTCGTCTATAAACGTAAACTGCACTTACATTCTCTCTATCTCTCTCAACCTTTTATCACATGCATACTCTGTTTCTATACGACTTTACCCTCTACGCTTTGGGTGGCCAATTCCATCATCATATGCGAATACTCGACTGCTCTTTTCATGGCAGTAGTAGTATGACGATTGACGTCGAAGTTATCTCCAAGGAGACTATCAAACCCTCTCCTTCAACCCCACGCCACCTTCGACAGTACTAGCTCTCTTTTCTTGATCAATTATCACCCCCAGCTTTCATGCCCTTGCTTTTCTTCTATCCTAAAGATGCTTCTAGTAATCTGACCAACTTTGAGCAGAGCAACCGGCTTAAGAAATCCAACTTGGTCGTACGCACTCTCCAATATTGTCGCTGACCGGACGCGTATATTAGAGTCGCCGTTACCAGAATCCTACCACGAGAGTCCAGAGTCTTATGAAGACGCATTTTCTGCATGGTTTATCCTCGTCCTCCTCTCTAAACTCGACGGCGAAGCAGATCTCCACAAGGACGTAGCGTTTTCATACTTAAACAATACGAATTTGAACTTCTAAACGGATAGAACGAGGGTAAAAAGGAAAGAAAAAATATAATTGGCTCATGTGGACGCTACGTGGGCATATTACCATCAATATTAACGAAGAAATGGGCTTTGGGTTGTTAATCGGGGGAAATCAAAAGATCGCGGACCTAATGTCACTAAATCAAGACAAGGAGAGCAAGTGTCCGACACCTTATAGTTGAAGGTGCAAAGTGTAACTTCTCAAAGAAAGCGAGAGAGAGGACCTGAGGAGGGATATGTGCCCAAAGCAAGGCAGCAAAATTGACTATGAGTCCTTGGCTCAAGGAGAGCTCCAAGAAGTGAGGCACGTTTTTGCAAGAATTGTATTTGATACGGTGTACCCTCTAAAACTGGATCAAGAAGATAATGATGTATCAAGAACTACATTGTGTGTCGGGCTAAATATTTACTACATGGCCAGTTTTGGGATGCGTCTCGACCTCGGAAGGACACATGGGTTTGGCAGGGTATACTTCGATTAATACCCCGTTTACGTCGTGGTGCATGTCGACAGATTTGTAATGGGGAAACGACCCGCATATGGCAGGACTCATGGCTCCTTGGGCTGCCGGAATTCTCCCCTAGGCCTCGAGATCATTCTACCGTCATGGGTTTTGAGGAGTATGTCAGCTCTCTCATCTCCCTTTTTTCACGTCAATGGGAGCTACATCGTATTCAACAGCTCTTTGATGTGGATACGGTGGAACATATTCTTCGGCTCTCACTTCATTTGAATGGATCAGCTAATAGATGGATTTGGGTCCTAGAGAATTCGGGTAAGTATTCCACTAAATCAATGTATAATCAACTAGTGCCTTCTTTTAATGAAGTTGTTAGCCCTCTTACTATGAAACAATGGAAGGCAGTGTGGAAACTTAAAGTTCATGATAGGCTGAGGTTGTTCTTATGGAAAATTGCGTGGAATGTGTTACCCTCACTTACTCCTGTGGCGGCTGTTCTTTCGGCTGAGGCTTCATTCAATTGTCTATGTCCCCTATGTGGTGTGGTTGACGAATCAGTGGCTCATCTATTTTTGGAATGTTGTTATAGTAGAGTATTATGGGTGTCTGCTCCATGGCCTATTGGTTTTCATAACTTTGTGGGATTTCCAATCTCCAAATGGATTACGACTGTCTTGAATCCTACTACGATTGGAATACCGAGGGAGGCACATCATCACTTTCAACTATATGCTTTGTTGGCTATGGATCTTATTTGGTTTGAGCGCAATAAGGTGACTCATGGTGACCCTTGTTTGGACCCTTGGTTATTATCACATCGATTGCATCAGCTGTGTTTGCAGCATATTGATGCATGTGCTCTTTTTTTTTTCCTTGGTTGATGCATGTGCTCTTAATAGAGTAGATCAGTTGCTTTCATGGTCCCCTCCTAGACCAGGAGTGATCAAGATAAATGTTGATGTCGTTGTTCGCGAATCGTTTTCCATGACAGCCTGTATTTGTCGAGACCATCAGGGGCTCATCTTATATGCAGAAACTAAAAATATGATTTCAATCGACCCATTAGTGGGGAGGCGGAAGCATTGTGGTTAGGGGTTCGGGTGGCCTCTCAACACTCATGGTCATTGGTACTATTGGAAGGAGACTCTTCCATTGTTATGGATGCGGTGAATAGGGATTATCTAATTAGTGATGTAGGGGGATCCGAGCCAGATGATGCCGAGCTGTCAGATTGCTCATTGATGGCGATGAATTACTTGGAGTGGGAGGATCAGCGCAAAGATGGCAAAAAATCGTGATCTAGCCTAATTGGGGCGGTTTCCGTGCACGTGTCGATTTTTTTGCCATAACTTTGGCTACAAGTATTCGATTCGCGCCCGTGACCCCAATTTGGAAAGCTCTTTTCGGCCCGCACATCATAGCCACCCAGCTACACTCGGTGCACCTCGTCTCGAGCCCTAAATCTGCTGCTTTCCTTTTCAAATTTCCATTTTTAGTTAATTTTTGCTATTTATGGTAATTTTCTATTTGCCAATTAGGAAATAATTCTAAACCCGATTTGGGCCAGATTTTTGGCAATCGATTGATTTTTTTTTTTGTATTTCGTTTTGGTAAGAATTTTAGGGTTTTTCCATTTTTGGTAAAATTCTATTAAGGACGAATTTTCAGCTATTTTAACCCGGCTTGTGGGTTGTTTTGAGGCATTCCGGATTATTACGAATTTTATTAAATCCAGAGTATTTTCTGAATTCTTGGGTCGAAATTCTCTCTTTCCTTCTTGCAAAGTGTCTATTGATTTGGCCTACATAATAATCTCTATTCTGTTCGGCGTCAATTGGTCCTTGGAAAATTGAGTCTATCATTTCTGACATTAAATCCCTTTTGTCTACATGTCCAGATGTTCAATGCATTTATACTCCTATGTGTGCGAATAATGCGACACACTCTTTGAGTCAATGGGCTGCTTCCTCTCTGCGAGAGGGATGCTTTCCCGAGTTCTATGGTCATTTTGAAAGGCTCCCTTGGTTTTATGAAGGTAGTGATCCCCCTTAGTGGGTTGTGAATGTTTTTGTTTGGTTTTTTTGTGAACTCTTGTATGCACTCTTTATGTTTAATGCGATTTCCTGGCTCCGGCTAGGTTTATTTAAAAAAAAAAAAAAAGCTTTTCAATCGAGTTATAAGCTGGTTGTCGTGCATGTTGTGATACTATTGGTAAGGGCTTATCATCCTCTGAAGCTGCTTAACCTATTCTGAAGAGGATGGGAATGTCAGGCAAAAATTGAAAAATGAGAAGACTGAAGCTTTCTGATCAAGTCTGCAACTGGATCAAGTAATATCCTTGGCACCCCTCTAGACTTTGGAGATTATAAATGCCGAGTATTGTCCACAAGGCTTTCTATTCACGCTCCTGGAGTTGCTTTGTGGACTTTTGCAGAGTTGAACCCAGTACATTATTTTTTTTTATCATATTGGGGGAAAAACCTTTGAATTCCAACATTAGCGAGTCAGCGACTGATACCATATGCAAGGATAACCTCAAGCGGAGAGGCAATCAATTCAATGTACCACATCAGAGGAAAAGCTACTGAACCTATGCTCCATTTCTAAATTCCTTGTCAAACGAAGGACAATTATGTGCTGCTTTGGAGGAGGTTCATTTGATCAATAGTAGAAGTGTTCATGAGTTGCAATTAGCAGCTTCTTTAAGCAATGATTCTTGTGGTATCTAATTTCTTATTTATTTGCTTCTTGATGAATATGAGCACAATAGCAAACAAGGAAGAGTGCAATAAAAGCCAAGAACAGATAACGTAATATTCGTATATAACCCTCCAAGAGGAAACTGATTCCCAACCACATGCTAAAAGAAATGATTTTGAGGATGAAAATAAAACCATCCCTCCAAAAATCAGAGGAGGCACGAATATGAAGAATGCAAGCAAAATCTGGGTCCAGATAGAATACAGCTCCCACAAGCAAAGATGCCTTCATACCAGGCATGAACAACCTCATTATTTTTTCTTCTGTCAAAAAGAGATTCTTCTTTCTGTTTTTTGTTGACAAAACACGAAAGAACATTTACTTCACATTTTTGCTTGTTGACCATAAGCTAAATTTACACCTTTGGAGGCTCAGTGGCTGCAGCATTAATTGCAGGGGCAGAATGACCACCGCCAGAAGTTGGCCTAAAAAGAAACAAGAAGACCAATGTCAGGATTGAATGATTATCACATGGATGGATTTCCTCCACATGAACTGTTTCAAGCAATGCCAGAGAACAGAAGGAATAGGAACTTACAATCCTACGAAGACTTTGAAAGCATCATAAAGTCCCCATTGGGCACCCGTAAGGGTTCCAATCATGAGTATACGAAGAGGAAGGCCACGGGTGCAAAGACCCCATAACCCTAGCTTCTGCACAGCCTGCAACCACCAAATACAGAAAAAAGGGTGAGCACACGAGAAGAGATGTTAGTAGATAACCAAGAGTCCAAGACACTCAGTACAAAAGATTCACGCACATCACCAACAGTTGCGCCCTTGGCATTGTTGAGGAAAGACACGAGGTTGTCAGCAGGGTGGGAGACAATGGCACAGAATACGCCAGCCACATATCCGCCCGCAAAGCTCACCCCAAGCTGCAAAGGTTTGCTACACTGGTCTTTCGGTGTTGGGATGGCATACTTGTACAGCATCTCCACAATAGTCTCGAAGGAAGCAAATTTCATCATGGTATCTGCAAATTAAGCACCCACTCTGACGGTCAGAAACTTCCTTCCAAAAAAGGGATTGGTATAAGATTGAATTCCTGAAACCCAACTAGTTATAGAAATGAAGAAGAAGGACGAATAATATGATCTACGTGCTACTGGGGATACTTTTGACATAATGATCAATTCCCAATTGCCTCGTTGTTCAACAAGTAAAAGATCAAGTGCATCACAGCAAGTAGCATGAAAAGGTGGAGATGCTTCAACTTACATGGAATCTGACGTCCCCAAAGAGGAACAAGCCCCTTGTACAACCTGCAGCAATCAAACGCTGGTCAGATTAGAATCCAAATGATATGAGCATTATATTCCACAGCTACCACATAACAAAGACCGAGTATTTCATAAAAGTTCCATACCCAAGAGCTCCTTCGGACTTCACAAACTTGGGCAATCCATCTGACAAGCCTCGGGCAAACCCAGGCTGAGTTTGAACACGAACTTTCACGGCCTCCATGGGGCAGAGGGCAATATCAGCAATCAATTCAGCAGATGCTGAACCAGCAAGATAGATCAGGGTTTTATACTTGGCTGCATTCTCAGGTCCAGCAAGGTCCGAGTACCATTTCTTAAAGAACTCATAAAATCCAAACTTGCCGGCACCCTGCGCACTGTAACCAAGCAAAGTGGGCGCCCAACCCCTAAAGAAACCTCGAACTCCCTGCTCCTTCAGCAAAACCCCAAATCCAGAAGAGATGTTCTTATATTTTGCTGGGTCAATCTGCAAATTGGAAAACCATCAATCTTAGCTCAATTCGGCGCATGACAGTTTGCGAAGCACATATGTAATAACACTTGATCAAGTCAACCGAGCCTCTAATATTCTAACTTATCGCATACGGTTCCATGAATCCTCTTTCCCAGCTAATTGGGATCCCAGAACATGCATCTTTTTCCCGCGCCGGGGTAATGGAATATTAAGAATATATCTACATCACGTATAAGTAGTACTAAAGAACTGTATAAAGGGACAGCCATAGCTTCTTTTTTTTTTGAACAGACAACCATAGCTTTTTCAAAACGTGACAGTTCGTCCTCTCGACAGACAAATAAAAGAAAGCTGCTGTCGCAGCCGCCGTCACGTTTTGTAAGTTCAGAGCAGAGGAGAGCAAATTTCCTGTAAATGTTGATGGGTTTGAGCGCGCAACTCTCGAAGCGACCAAGTACATCAACTCCAACTAAAATTCCAACTTTTTCTGCAAATTGAGATCTGCTTCCGTCCTTATGAGGAAACTCGTATCAAAAGATTTCAATACAGAAACCATAAGTACCAAGGACACATTCAAAACAAAACAAATACAATAAATCTCATCGTTCAGAATAGCATATATCCAATGAAGATTGTCTCATTACGTGTCTTCCTAACAAAGCCAATAAAATGACAGTATGCTGAAGCACATCATGTCAAAGCGATGAAATCCAGGAAACGAATGAAACTAATAGGTAGCGATCAATTACCTGCATGTTGCACTTGACGAGATCAAGAGGGGTGACGGCCGTGTGTGTGAGACCGCAGCTGAGGATCCCACCAAACGTACACGCTGCGTAGAAAGACAGCGAGTACATCTCGATCTTTTCTTTCGGTGCCGGGACCACGAAAGACTTTGTGGACGACGACGAAGGAATAGACGGTAATCCATTAGCGTTCGTCGCCCTGGGCGTCGTCAACGTATCGAAATCGAACAGAATAGTTTTCTTCGGCAGTGGAGAAGAAGAGTATAGGAAGCTTGGGATGAGGGACTTCCGTGAGTCATAGAGGGGAGACATTTTCGCGTTTTGTTTTGTCTCTATCGCTCTCTTTCTCTAGCTTTATCAAATGAGTTCGTGCCGCGAGAATCGAGAATGTCTGGTTCCTCAGTGGCCTTTCTCCAAGCTTTTCGCGGTCCTTAATTTATAGTGTTTTGCCCCTCTGGTTTTTTGTCCATTAACGGCGTTGACTCCTCTTTATTTGTATCAAATTCAAATGCCACCTCCCCCATGACCATTTACATCGAACCTCTATTAGTGCTGGCAGTTTTGATCTTTTGTAAAGGACAGGCATATAATTCCAAACCGGTATCGCAATTCAGGTAAGCAGGGACGTATCTGCATCCTGATTGGTAAGCAAAGATGTAAATATCTTTATATTCCCTTTCCCTCGCAATCAGGCTTGAATATTCAAAGAACCTTCATTGCCTCAAACTCCACCCTTCTCTCTGTTTCTTCGAATTTGGACGCAGTCTGTCAGTTTTCTTTTGACGGCTTTTCGTAGACTATGGAAGCAGGGGAATCCCGAAGAGATTTTGACTAACTTGGTTCTCACCCAACCCATATGCAACCCAACGCATTCCACAGTGCATGCTTCGCATAACTTCATTGCTTTACCCATGCGGAACCCAAACTTCGTTTTCTGGTGTGAATTTATTATAATAAGCCAAATCATAAGTCATCCAGCTTTTTCTTTGACAAGTAATGTAAGCTTGAAGCGATGTATAATAATCGCGCTTGCTTCACAAATGTGTATTCTTTGAGGAGGACTTCAACGCGCGATGGAAGCTGATTTGGACAAATGCACTCACTTTTTAAGTTAAAAAAGTTTTCTTAAAACAAACTACTCCAAAAGAAATTGACGTCGTCTCAGATTGCACCTGCGGCTTAGAAAATATAACAGTCAAAATAACGTTATTTTCAGAAACTTGTAAAAATAAATAAATAAAAAAAGCCGCCAAAGTGACGCGTACTCGTAAAAACTAACCCCAAAACTTCGGACCCAGACTTGCTCATTAACACGTCATCGCATGCTTCAGATCCAGCAACTACTGGTGGGCCCCAGCCCATCCAGCAGCTAGCTAAACGGGCATCATTGTCGACCATAGCTAAACGTCACCGTTTTCACCATTTCTCTTTGACCCCCTTCAATCTTAGCAGCCTCTCTCTCTCTCTCTCTCTCTCTCTCTCCCCGATTATCATTCGAGAAAATCTAGCTCCGGTAGAAATCTCGGCATCACTCCACAGCTACTACACTCGTACATACGTATAAATCGACAAAACAAACGTGTCTATATGGATCGGAGGAGGAACGCGAGTCCGGTGTACTCGCGTCAATGGAGCGGGGGTTCGAGCAGCACGGGGTCGTCGTCGCCAGCGATGTCTCCGGCGCACCCTCTATCCCGCCAGATGGGCACCGGCTTCTCCACCGTCAAGCGCACCCAAAACGTTGCCGCTAAGGTCGCCGCCCAGCGCTTGGCTAAGGTCATGGCGTCGCAGACCACAGCAGATGACGAAGAGGAGGAGGACGATCTAGGATTCCGATTTGGAGCCCCACCTCCAGCTCCCTCATCTCGCTCTGCCTCCAACGGTAATAATATTAGTTCTGGTGCCAGTTCCATTCCTGCGATTTCGGTTTCTCGGCCTATTCGATCTCCGTCACCTGCGGTAACTTCGAGAATCTGTCTTTGTATTCAGCACTGACGAAATATTTCTATATGTGGGTTGTTTTGAGTTTCTGCAGAAATGAAGTTACTACAAAACTTGAAGTTCTGAATGATGGTTGTCTTTGAGTCAGTGTTTGTGTCTTTTAAGTTCAGATTTTCTGTTGGAGTTCCGAAAAGTATCAATTTAACGGTTGTCACTGTTAATTTCGCGAGAAGGATCAATTATGATAGTAATTCTATTGATTACAATAGTAATTGTTGAGATATTATTTCTAATTGAGGCTCGGTGTTGTTTCGTCAATAATTTTCGAATCTTTTTTTCTTCTTTTTGATTAGGTATTGTTTCTTTTTGAGTTTGAACAGATTAAAATTTTTGTTATGTTGGTGAGGCTAATTGGGTTTCTGGTATTTCAATTAGTTAGTTCGGAACCTTGTAGAGCATGTTCCTTCGGTTCGCTCCACATCGGCTGAAAGACCATCAAGGTCAGTTCGTTCGACCACCTTGGTGCCACCCAGCAAATCCTCACTTAGAAGTCCAATGACCATACCTCCAATTGAGCCTCCTACTAGAGGAATCAGAGAGAAAAGGTGAATATGCTGTGTGTGTGTTTACTATACTTCTTGCTTGATTTCATTTGAACCTACATCCATGTCCCTAGTATTAAACAGAAAGAGATAGTACTTGGGAAACTCCATTGGCGTATGCATAATTTTAGTTCTCGCTGATAACAACGTGTTGCAATCTTATGAACTAAAATGCCCTTTTCATTTTTGGTTGAGGACTTGAGTGTCCCGAGTCCTTGTCAGAGAATACATACTTGGTATTGGGATAGTATGGAGGTGTTACCCACTTCTCAATCTGTCTTTCAGATTTTGTTGATGGGTCAACACTCATTCAATAATTTCTGTAAAGAAAAATGTGCTTCACTTGATCCTCCTAATGGCCTAATGGACAAAGGGCTTCCCATCCTTTGGGGTGCCACAAAAGTCCAGCAAATGTTTTCGCCCTCACCGACACTTTCCAATCCTAAACTTGGTGCATAGTACGTCAGTCAATTTTCTACAGCATCTTCCCTTGGCCTTATAGATACTCAGTTGTTTCTCGTGATACAAATCACCATCTTCCAACTTTTTTCCCACTCCCTTGGTTGATTTTGGCTACTACCAATGGTGGGTGAGGCCAGCTTTTTCTTCATAAATTCACATATGGGCCTGTGGCTGTCCTTATTGTTTGGATGCAGTATGAACCATCTGCTATCTGATAAGTTGATAAAGTTCATTTTCGAAGGTGTTTTGTGCACAATTGATGTTGTACATTCTGTTGCTTAGATTATAATATTCGTCTTATATTGCAGGTTTACACCAGATATTGGTCAACTTAATGTGAAAGATACAGGAGATCAGCGTGAAGCTTCTGCTCTTCGAGATGAAGTAAGCCTTTCAAATCCATCAATTTCTGTCGTCATTGTCACAGATAGACTTTGAAATATATCAAAGGAAGCCCATATATGCTTTTAGCCAACTATAAGCACAGTAGCTTTTGGAATTTGATATGTGATTTTCCAAGCAATAGTGTCAAAGCTAACATGTATCAAACTTGCAGCTTGATATGCTACAAGAAGAGAATGAGATTGTAATTGACAAGGTTTGCAGTCCAAATTCAAAAATGAGTTTATATTTGTGCTTACCTCACAAGTGATTTATAACACTAATGCCCAAGAATTCTGTACAGCTTAGACATGCAGAAGAAAGACGCAAGGAAGCAGAGGCCAGAGCCAGGGAGCTTGAGAAACAGGTCAATTATATTTTTCAGTAATTGTTACTTTTGGTATTCTAATTTGCAAATTAGGCTACACTTTGTTGTAAGTTTGCTTGTTGCATGTGTTGCTAAGGTTATGAATTTACCTCCTTGTTGATCGAGGAGGGACAGGATACCTACATGATGGATAATATTTTTATTCTCATCCCGTCTCCCCGTCCTATAAAGAGCCATTAATGAATCATATTCAGAAACTGGTGTGGATTTTTTGTTAATATATTTTCCTATGTCCTGGCACTTTAGGCATCTGTTTCTTGCACATTAAGTCCATATTGTGGTGCTTAGAAAAAAGTACATATTGCTGTATTCAACTAGCTATTTGTTAGATCACTTGCTGACTAAGTTGTCATTCAGTTTATTTCGTTTGCTATGTGGTCTTTGTTCATGAAGTTTAAAAAATTAGTAATAAATTTTTCTCTCAAGAAAGTTCTGCTTCAGTTCATGTTCAATTCTATGTTTACAGGTTGCTTCTCTTGGAGAGGGTGTGTCCCTCGAAGCCAAGTTGTTGAGCAGGTAAATTTGGTTTGATTTCCTTTGCCATTCAACAGTTTAATGTTCTTGTTACATTATTCTATGCACAATTTGTCTGCAGGAAGGAGGCAGCATTGCGTCAGAGAGAGGTATATTTGTAGAACGGATGTGACATGAATATGATGTTCACACTGGTTGAGCATTTCGTTTTTCTTTGGTCAAATAAACCTGAGATTTGGCTTGCTAATATGCTATTGGACCAAATGACACTCTTCTTCCATTAGTAATGAGTAGAGGGTGAACTCACAGTTTCCAATCATTTCTGGTTGTGAGTTGTGTATAATCTAGACGAAAGCAAAACCTGTCATTAGCCCCTATGAAGTCCTTTTGGCTGTTAGGAAAAAGAGATAAGGTCACAGATGAGCGAGTTTTCCTATTTCTAATGAACTTTGAGGGTTGTGTTGAAGCTATTTAAATGTCAGTATTACAAAGACAGCTTTTATGGCTCTTCTTAGACTGCAGACCCCCTTTTTTTGCCTTTTCTGGTCACAGGCTGCTCTAAAGGCTGCAGCTCAAACCAAGGACGGGAGAGATGACGAAATTGCAGTTCTTCGTACAGAAGTCGAGGTAATTAATGCTGATAGTTACTCCTTTGTTAAAATATGTATTGACCTACCTCAATTTTTTTCTTATTTTAACTATAATTTCATTTCTTGATGTTTGTTTGAACTAGAACTTAAAAGATGAGACTGCAACAACTCTGGAACACCTCCAAGAAGCCGAATCTGAAGCAAAGGCACTCCGGTCAATGACACAAAGAATGGTTTTGACTCAAGAAGAGATGGTTCGTCTTTTGATAATCAAGTGAGATATGACTATCTGTTCAAACTCCTAACTCTATTGTTGCATCTATCTTTCAGGAGGAAGTCGTTCTGAAGAGATGTTGGCTTGCTCGCTACTGGGGTTTAGCTGTACAGCATGGTAATGAACTTTTTGCCATATTCTCTTGGATGAGAGAGCAAATGGTTTGCATGGTTTAGTTCATTTTATCTTGTGCTTGATGAGCCAACTGAAATGCATGAGCTTCATTGTAAGATTTGGTATTAATGATGATATGTTTTTTAAACGCTTCAAACATGTTGTCATTAGAGTGCAACACAAGTTATAGCTGTTCTGTAGCTGTTTCCTTCTTCTAGTTCTTTGTGAAATTCATATGTTCTTTATTTTTCTCTTTTATTTGATATCTTGACACGACTTTTGTTTTAATTCTTCTATTCACTAGTGTTTTCTCTCGTCCTTTATAGGCATCTGTGCAGATATAGCATCGGTAAAGCATGAGCATTGGTCATCTTTAGCCCCTCTTCCATTTGAAGTTGTCATTTCTGCTGGACAAAAGGCTAAGGAGGAATCTTGGCATAGAGGTTAGTTCAGCTATTTTGATTAATTTAAGTTGTGTTAGCATCCAATAGTTAACATGTATAGCTTGCATCAAGTAGTCTTTAACATTGTCAGACATGGAACAGGCGGCGATGGTCCTGATAGGAGCAAGCTTGTCCAGGATATAAGTGATCTCACAGGAGAAGGAAATATAGAGAGTATGCTTTCAGTTGAAATGGGTTTGAGAGAACTGGCTTCTCTGAAGGTTTTTTTTTGTACTATTGTTTTTCAATGTTGAGTTGTGTTAAGTGCTTTTTTATTTTGTTATCTTTCCAATTAAGTTTCTTTTCAGAGAGATATTTTTCTAAGTTAGAGACCTTAAGGGTCGTTCCTGTCTAATGTGGATATTTTTGAGAGTCTGTTTTATCCTTTCGCGTCTTGATATGTTTGATGGAGTTAGTTTTGTTTCTGTCTTTTCTCCATGAAAGGAAGACAAAAATTGAATCCTACGTACTTACAATGTGTTTTTATGCCATTGCTGTTTCAAGGTCGAGGATGCTGTGGTGCTAGCATTATCCCAACACAGACGTTCAAATTTGGTTAGGCAGTCGGTTTTAGGTATGGTACATTATTATCTCTTTTCATTTTTTTAGTGCTCCAATGATGAATTTGGCTTCAGGGTCGTGTTTCACTGTTATATCTGTTATTAACCTTCTGTTTATGTATGATCCTTTAACCCAATTTTATCTGAATATTGGTTTTTCTTCCTCATTTGAAGGACATAGGCTCATTTGTAGTCTAAATAGTACAATGGATGAGATTATAAGACTGCAATTCCAGATTAACAATGTAATGATTTCATACTTATTTATGGTCTTTGTACATGATGGTCTCTGATCTACATGCTATGTTTGGAGAACATATCTTACTCATAACAAGTCTTTTGAAGTGGTCACTGGCTGGTCAGTAAATATAATGGGACTCTGACATTAACATGATCCAGTGCTTCTTTAACTTTTCTTTCTTTTCTTTTTCATTTTGTTTTTATTTTGAATTTCAGATTCCAAATCAACTGGTGATCCCAAGTTTATGGAGGCATTTGGTAAGAGAGATACTCAGATCTGTCATTAAAATGTCCTTCGTTAACCTTTAGAAATGCTAAGAATTAAGGGAACTTAGGGACATGAGCATTTAGGAATATTTGTACTGGTATCAGCAGAGCTCATCTGGATTGGATATCTTCATTTGTCGCGTATGATTCATTTTCCTTTCTCTTCTTTTTTTAAGAGAGAAAGAGGGAGGGGTAAGGAGGTTAAGCTGACCACGAGTTTTATATCAAAACTTCGAGAGTCAGCACATGTGTAGGAGAATTGTGGCCTTGCTCCTGAATTTTAATAATATACTGGTTATGGAAACATATTTTGATATTACCCTGCCCTGTGTATTTTCACAAAGTGATGGATTCCTCCGGCTGGTAAAGACTGATTGGCTGATGCATTTTCTGTCCACATTTACTGGGCCAAAGTGATATTGAGCAGACATTGTTTTTGGTGAATACTTAGAACATGCAAGTGATCTGTCCCTGGAGGGTTGTATTAGTACCTCTTAAAGAGTTTCAAGAACTATCATCATGTGTACTCTCATCATGCGTTCTTGATTGGTGCTTTCTCTGTAGAACTTGTGGGGAATCGGTGGATCATATCCTCCTTCACTGTGCGGTGGTTAGGGAGCTTTGGAATCATGTGTTGAGCATCACGAATTATTGTTGGGTTATGCCATCTAGGGTGCTTGACGTGTTGTATGGTTGGAGGAGGAAGTTTCTTGACCCCTTGGCTTCGGTTGTGTGGAAGATGATCCCATCGTGCATTTGGTGGGTTATTTGGTGGGAACGGAATGATAGATGCTTCAATGACACTTTATCGTCTCTTGAAGGGTTGAAGGGCAAGCTGATGATTTCTTTGTTTTTGTGGGCAAATATTGTTCTTGGTTATCCTTTCTTTTTCTGATTTCATTAGCTTTCTAGCTTGTATGGCTTAGGTGCTTCAGTATAGCTCTTGTGTACTGTTACCTTTCTTGATTTTTAATAAAGTTTCCCTTACTTATCAAAAAAAAAAAAAGAACTATCATCATGTGCACTTTCTAGGCTTACATGCCATGATGCTGTATTCCCTTCTAGATAGAAATATACCCTTGCATTCTACATCATGAGGTCATATTTGTCATCTTTTCAAAATTAGTTGAGCAGTTGGATTAGAGAGTGATAATCTTACATCCAGTTTTTGCTTTCCTCTCCTTTTCCTGCAGAATTGAGTGAAGAGGAGGCAGAAGATGTTATTTTCAAAGAGGTCAGCTGCCTTTTCATTTGAAGTTTGTTTTAGTTTGAGCCATTCTTTAGTCAGATATACAAGCCTTAATTTCTTTTCTTTTTATTTTATTTTATTTTGATTGGTGCGCATATCAAATGTTTGGTTCTTTATCAAACTGCACAGATGCAGGTGTCAGCATGTAACTTTATTTTGACAAAATTCTTGGGTTTCCGGGGAAAACATCATTAATGTACCATTTATCTAGTGCTTGACAAGTGACAAGCACTGGAATCAAATTTCCTTGCTCTGTCAATGGTTGTCATTCGTACATGTTAATTGTTGTAGGCATAATTGACTAGCAGAATACTCAGTTAGAATGTTGTAGTACTTGTTTGTACTTATCAAAAAAAAAATGTTGTAGTACTTGTTTGTTGTTGATAGGCATATTGGCCGGCAACAGCTTGAAATGAGTTAGTTGTGCCAAATGAAGTCTGCAAAGCAGGAATGGGTTCTAGATGAGTTACAAATTCCGGTTGTTGATTTGTAAAAGATTCTTTATATTTTGAATAAAGAACAAAGTACAATGGGAGTCTTCATTGTCTTGAAAAAAATAATTTGTGCAGGCGTGGCTGACTTACTTTTGGAGAAGAGCTCAAGTACATGGTGTTGAGGAGGATATAGCAGAAGAGCGGCTTCAGTTCTGGATCAGTCGCAGTGGGCAGTCACCAACTTCACATGATGCCGTGGATGGTAAGGTTTATCAAAATGAGCCAACTTTTTTTTACTACTATGTTTCATAACTATGAATAGAGTAAGAACATAAATTGTGAGTGAATAGTCCATAACTTTAATGGCATAACAGACTCTTATCAACATATGGGCAGAGAACAGTGTTGTAAATTAATCTTTTGGATACAAAGGCAAAAACTGGCGTCTTTCTGCAATTTACTTCTCATTATTTGTGAAGTAAAGAATCCGTCAAACCTAGGTGTTAAAAATTTAATCTAGAAGAGGAGAAATATTCCAATGCGTAATTTCCTTGTACTCAATTTTTTCTTTCCTGTATAGCATAAGCCACAGATTAAATTTTCAGCTGTGATACGTTTATTTAAATCCGAAGCATACTCTCAGCTTCAATGTGTGGTTTATGGCAGTGGAACGAGGATTGTTAGAACTTAGAAAGCTGGCGATAGAACAGCAGCTCTGGGAAGCATCGCGGAAGGAAATCGATCAGCCTCCTTCTACAGTTGCTAATCAAAAACCCAATGCAGATTCAGAGACCTCCTCCTGAAGGATTGCACCTTGATACTTGTCAATTATTTTTTTTTTTTTGTATTTTTCTATATTCTTTCGTTATACATAGAGTCTTCATCCAGCTTGCCCTAGTCCCTCATTTGTTTCTGCCATGCCATGTCTCAAATCATGCTTGGTGTTGTAGTTTGTTCTCCTCATCAGAGATGACTAGAGACATTGTGTTTACTAGATACAGCGCGGGTCGTAACATTGGAGATAATTCTGTTCTTTCTTTCTTTTTTGTTTACAATTATATTTAAATTGCTGCTCTGGTAGATCCCTGCCATCCCTGTCTCTGTTTTCTCTTTTTATCTACAGTTATGTTTAGATTTGCAGTTACACGAGTGGTTGTTTGAGAATATCTAAGCAATATTGTACCATATTTTGGGCTTAGGGCCCCAAAAAGTGCTTTAAAATTAAGTAAAAGTAATAGTTCACAACCATGGGCTTTCCACAGCCAGGCATATCGCCTTCAAACCAACGCATAACATAAATAGCTGAGACGTAACATTAAAAACAGCATTGGTAGAAGAAAGTACGGACTATCTTTTCCCCATAAACAGGAGAGAAAAAAAAAAAAGAGATTGGAGGCAACACAATTTTTTAAGCAATTAATTAATAATTAATTAACAATTTTTCAACGTTCAGGTTTGTGCAAAATTAAATGTCTTGTAAACTATTAAATTGAAATTTAAAAGTATTCATATTTAAAGTGTCTCAAAAGACTAAAGTTTTGATAAATTTAAAAATTTAGGGATAAATGCAAAATTGCTCCATGTTCTATACGTAAAAATCGATTTAGTCTCTGTGATTTCAGAAAGTGATAAAATGATAAAATCAGTCTCTGATAGAGGACCAATAACAAACGAAAATAAAATAACAGAGACTAAATCAATGTTTTTTATATCATAAGGACTAAATCGATTTTTAAGTATATCACAATGACTGATTTTATATTATCCCAAAAATTTATTTAATTTTGACGAGAAATATCTGATATTGTTTTATCCCTTCCCTTAATAATAAGCAGTTTAGGCCAAGAAGAAGTGAGAGAAACGCTGAGTAACATCATCATGACCCTCACTTGGATGACCTGTGAGCTTGATTAAAGAAGCAACGACCTTTTCTTTTCTGGTGACCTCCAAACTCCTCCTCTCTTCTCTTGTACGTACACACGCTGACGCTGCAGTTGCATCAGACACTACTTACTGTTCTCTCTCTCTCTCTCTCTCCAGGGTCCAATCTCCGGTGTGGCTGCCACGTCCCAGCTAGTGCCCCTGAAAAAGCGCCAAACTAAGCTCTACTCTGTTTCCCCTCGCTCTTCTCCCTAAAAAAGCAGTTTTCTTTACTTTCTTTTCCTCTTCCTAGAAAACTCCTCCCCCATAAAGCGATTTCAATTATGACCTCAAAAGAGCGAAACCTGGACCCTCCTCCTATCATCAACTCTTTCCCATCTCAGGTAGGTCATACGGTTACTACAGAAGCCCCCCTCCCAAAATATTTTCATGTATATCTATGTATAAATGACGGTGTGTGGATCTGTTAGAGGTTTTACATTGCCTCGCATACACATTCTCTGACACTGCTCGATTCCTCTTTTCTTGCTTTTATTCTGGAATTTCAGGATAAAGACGAAGACAATGAAGATTCCGAACCCGGATCCGACAAGACTGACCCTCCCCTGCCCTTGACCGTTGCTTCCCGGGTCGGTTTCGATTCTTTTTCGAACAATCGTCTTCTTCTTCTTTTTTGCTTTCTGTTTATTAGACTACAAATAACAACAAAAGCATTGCCATGCAGGTATTCTACGTGTTGGGAGACCTCACGTCGGTGCCAGCTTTTAGGTTTACTCAATGGCTGGATTTGGTCCGTAAGCGCACCGCGACGTCTCGCTCCTCTGGCTTCCCCCGCCTCCACCCTATGCCTACTTCTTCTTCCAGGTTCTCCTTAATTTTCTGCTGCCGCATTTTAGTTTTCCCTGTCAACGGACTATCTGGACTATTTCATAAGAAAATGGTTTTCTTCCGATTGCAAAGAAGTTACCGAATCACTGGCGAATGTCTCCCAGTTAAATAGAGAAGCAAACAACTTTCAATTGTGGCAAATGAAGCATTCATTTTCAAGATACTGTTTAGGCTCATATTCTTGGCAAATGTCGCCACTATTTTGTTCCCTTTTTATGTATTTCATACCCCGCTTATTTCAACTCTCCATGAGTAATGACCATTGCTATTTAAGATGACTAACTGGTGATGAGTTACCAATTTTCTCATATTCGGTATTGTGTGCTCCACATTCCCATTGTGCCGTAGTAAATCACCATGATTTCCGAAATTCAGTGCAGGGGAACTTACTGATGATTCAAAGTGTCCTCTGCCTCCTGAGCAGACAACAGATCTCAGCCTGTGGGAGAGGCTTGGTAATGCTGCTACTTTGGACATTGAATCCCCCTCTTTCTCTTGGGACAGGCTTTCCTCTCTTCATCACACAGAACATAGTAGTAGCCCCGAACTCTCTGAGGATGAAATGAACAAGGCCCTTGAGGTAGGCGATCTGCTTCCCTATAGTATATTGGGCAGATATGTCGGTGTCTCAAAACTTAAGAATGGGCATCGACTGAAAAGGACACTTTCTTGTATTTCAATGCTCTTTGTACAGAGTTCTCTTCTAGTTTTTTCCATTCACGAAATCTGTTATCTACGTCCCTTCGAAATGGGGTATCGTTTTGCAAATAGGGTTGTCTTTTTAGCTACCGTTCACATTTTGTACATATGCTGCTTCCATCACATGCTTATAGTATCGGACTAGTTCAACTGTCTCACAAACAGCATCTATGGCGATGCCGCTCATGAAGACAAATCATTTTATGGATGCCACTCTGACTTACCAACACATTCCTAACCATTGGTAGGAGCTACTGAAAAGCTACTTACAATTTATTCAATCAGGTCCTGTCTGCCAATTTTTTAGTCAGAGAAATCTATAGGACTTCCATTTTACAAGTTTGCAATATCTAAACTTCTCACTACAACTTCTTATTTTCTTATATGCTACGTCAACTTCTCTTTAGTTGTGTGCATGTAGGTCACTGTGAATTCTGGAGGAGTTGTCTTCTTTTCCCTGTTCAACCAGCCTCGGAATGATAATGCTTCTCCGAAGGAAGCAGCAGCCGTTATAAAGATATCATCATCAAGAATGGCCACACAATCCGAACGCCTTGGCTATGAATTGGCAAAGTGGTTAGGTGTCCGAACTCCACAGGTTGCACCCTGTTACTGCTGTAGTTACGATTTAGGCAATTAGGCTATCGTTGCAAGAAGTAGGTTTTGTGGGAATTTTCTTTCTCAAGTTTTCAATTTTTTGAATTTGTAGGTTTTTATATAATGCAGGCCAGGGTCATTCATAATTCTAGCCCAGAGTGGCTCCAGATAAAGGAAGCTGCAGAAAAAACAAGGGAGGTAGCAAGTTCAGAAGGAGATGAAGTTGGTGAAATGACTTGTTCAGAACTTCTGGAAGCACTTGAACTTAGCCGATGCCTTTTCTTTTTGAGGTACAACAAGGACTGGGTTTAAGTGTGGAGGGTGTTCTGTAGTGTGGCAGCATGACTATCTGTGCTTTTTTAAGGAGGCAAAGGGGCAAATAACATGAACCTAACTAAATAGTTCGCCTAGATATTTTCATTAAATGGGTACGTTCATTTCGACTCAGTTGAGTGTCTCCATGCTCTATGTTAGTCTATTAGGCGGTTAAAGTTACAAGACTGAGCCAAGTGTCTTAGTGCAGTCTATCATCAAGGTGATCTTTTTCCTGACTTTCATGTGAGCTTGAACTTAGAAAGAACATGCACATTATGTATCACAAAAATCGGGGAATATCGGGCCATTTCCCAGATGGCTCAACTCTTTGGGGTCCAACCTCTCAACATGTGGACAACATAGTAAAAAATTAAAGCCTTAGACAAGTTGTTTGCTTGTTGACTCACAGATGCAGATAGCCTTTATCCTAGTGTCTCCAGATTGAATTTTCTGCTCCCCATTGCCCATATATCATATCGACATCCTTTTTTTGGACCCTTGACCTGCTTTAGCTTTGTTGACATGGGAAAAATCGTTGTTATAATAAAAAAAATCTTACTATTGGAGAAATTCTGACTCCTAATATCTATGATGAAGTCCACGTAACATTGTTGATTGGAATTTGAAAAAGAAACATTTTGTTTCCTAATACACATAAATGTCCTAGAGGATATCTAGTTTCATGTTATTTGGTGTTTTGAAGACTGAATGGTACGTTATTTCAGTTTTGTCCATGGATCTCCCTTAATGGAGAGCTCAAGGGCATTCCAGTCGCGGGAATGTGCTGAAAAAACAGCGGCAGCTCTTGGCCGAGTCTTGATGTTGGACCTTGTTATTAGAAATGAAGATAGGCTCCCTTGTCGTCACCTCAGATGGCGTGGAAATACTGCAAATTTGTTGTTGGCTGACAAAATGGCCTCTGCAAATATGGATGCACTGGAGGAAGCATTTGATTCTGCAATCAACAGATACGGACCAAGGGTGGTCAGGGCTCTTCAAAAAGAGAGAAGGGCAACTTCTGTTGATAGCAGATTGAACCCTCATAATTCAGGATTGGTATCAGTGGCTTCCGATCTTTCTGATATCTTGGAATCACCAAAATCTAGTGAGAGGAGCCTAAGAAGTCAGACATCAGATGAATCAGTTTCTTCTGATTTTTGCATTGTGGCTATTGACTCTGGTGTCCCTCGTCGACCTCCCGCTGGAAAACGTGCAAATGACCAGGAAAATTATCCTAAGTTGGTTGAGTTACTGCTTAATTGCTCTGAGTACTCCTCTAATCTACTACATGACATAACAGGAGGAAAATTAGGATCTCCCCCATCAGAATATGCCAGAGCAGCGCCAGATATGTTGTCAAATGAAATGAATTCCATTATCCATGAGTTTCGCAATGGTTTCAGAGCTGCTCTTAGGGACCTGCAGGGGTTTCATATATTCCTACTCACTCTTCATCAAAAACTGGACACCTTGTTGCGAGCATTTTTAAATATAATAAATAAAATGTCCCCGAGTGAGTCCGACAAAGAGGATTTGGTTGTTCCAGAGTCACCTTCACAGGCTGCTGGAGGTGTTCATTGGTCATCACCACCATGTAAAGAACGATTTGTAAATGATAACCATCCAGATTTCAACGAGTCAGAATTACAGAGAAGTGCCCCAAGGTCATCATCTTCATGGAGTAAAGAGAGCCCAGACTCGAGTTCTCCCATGTCACGAGAAAGTTGGCATGGAAAGTTTCATAAAGGAAGTGGGGAGCCCGTTCGTAGCCTGCGTTTGACAGCAAAGCTCCGTGACTTCCATAGATTTGCCAAGGTTGATCATAGGCTTCAACTGCATTATGTTTCATACCTTATATAATTTTAGTCGATATACTACTTTTGTTGTTTTTACTTGTACTTTATTTTGCTTCTTTAAATCTACCGAGTAAATTATTGTTTGATTTTGTGGTAACTTTGCTTAGATTGATGCTGAATCGAATAAAGAACTGGAACAGTGGAATGAAATGCTAAGAAATGATGCTGTTAGGCTCTGCCAGGAGAACAATTTCTGCACAGGGTTTTTCGAGGGTAGTGATAATAATAGTGTAGTTGATGCTTATGAATTGAAGGTAATGTTGCATTCGACTTCATTTCTACGCAGAACTGAAATTATTTATAACTGAGTGCTTGGGGATGCACTCTACAAAGAGAATAACGTTTCCATTGTGGTGTTATGGTGCAAATCTAACTTTCAGGTCAGACTAGAGCACATTCTGGAGAGAATTACATTGATATCTGAGGCTGCGAACACAGAGAGGCCATCTTCAATTACAAGTAGCCTATTTATTGGTGGGGCCTTGGCCGCAAGATCTGTATTCACACTGCAATACTTGGGGATTACTCATATATTGTGTTTATGCTCCAATGAAATTGGACAATCAGATTCTCAGTATCCTGAACTTTTTGAATACAAAAATTTTTCTGTAAGGGCCTTTTCCTGTCTCCTCTATTCTCTTTAATTTTTTTTCTTTCCATTTTTCCGTTTAGAATGCTGCCAGCTTATTTATATGAAGTCAGATGCAATTCTTGATGTTTGAGCTACCTCCTCTTCATATTCTGAAGCCTTTCTAGCTCATGCTCTATCATGAAACACAAAAGAAGCCCAAAAAAAAGGAAGGAAAATTGAATTCCTTTCTATTCTTGCTTAGTTGTATTCAAGATAATAACAGTTGCTGTCATACTGTAGGAAATCTTCATGTGTTTTTTAAAAAAGTTCCAGTTTCTGTATTAGTGAGATCAAAGGCTGAGGTGATTGTAGGACTCGATTTCCAAACTAATGTGCCAACTGCTACCTGTTGTGTGGACAGATATCTGACAGCGAAGATGCCAATATTAGCAGTATCTTTGAAGAAGCTTCTGATTTTATTGATCATGTCGAACAAAGTGGCGGGAGAGTGCTAGTCCATTGCTTTGAAGGGAGAAGTAGAAGTGCCACGTTGGTCCTAGCATACTTAATGCTCAGGAAGTAAGTGAAAATTACAGTTCATATGTAAGAGAATTGGGGTAAATAGGTATTGACGTAGAACTTACCTAGAGGTAGCCTTCAGAACTCAAATGGCTGTCGGAAATGAACTAGGAGTGACTGATTTCTGCAGTGAAGCTCTCTTATTGAAAGCTTTTCTTTTATGTGATGCAGGAACTTAACTCTACTAGAATCATGGAATTCCCTCAAACGAGTTCACCGCCGAGCTCAGCCCAATGATGGGTTTGCTAAGATCCTATTGGTTCTGGATCGGGAAATACACGGGAAGGCTTCCATGGAGTGGCAACAGCGAAAGCCAATGATGAAGGTTTGCCCCATTTGTGGGAAGGACGCCGGACTCAGCAGCAGTTCACTTAAGCTTCATTTGCAGAAATCACACAAGAAGCTATCATCAGGGAGTGTGGACAGTGCTATGACCATGGAAATACAAAAGGCTTTGACAGCACTCAAAATAAGCCGAGGTGGCAGTGTCAGTCCTACACAGAGGCAGCAAAAGCCTTCATATCAGCCGGAGTAAACCGTGCAGATTAATTCCAAGGAACGCTGCTGAACTCCTTTGTAATATGTACCGGATTTGTAATATAAGGTAGGCATTTGGGAGGAAGCTTTGAGGCAAAAGTTATTGTGTGTGTGAGTGGACGGGTGAGATTAGAAGTTGAGAAATCTAACGACTGACAAAATGTCACGTCAATTAATGAATCTGACCCACGAACTCGATCCGCACAACCGACCCGGTTTCATTAATTGACGTGGCATTTTGCCAGCCGTTAGATTTCTCAACTTCTAATCTCACCCGTCCACTCACACAATAACTTCATTCACACAATAACCGGCCTCGAAGCTTTAAACCCATCCAAGAGCCCTCTTCTAGAAAGATCATCTCTCCCCACTCCTCTCCAACTTCTCTCCCTACTGTCGTCTCCCTTCTCTTCTTCCCCCCTGCGTAGTTGTCTTATATTGTCTAGGACAAAAATTAAGGAGTCTTGTAAAACAAAACATGCCGAATTGTGGAAATCTCAAGGTGGTAGAAACCAGTCTTGCGCTGGCTTGATCAAAATCTGTGACACAATTTTAGCTTCAAACTCACGCAGGGAAAGGAGTTAATAGAAATATCTTTAGATAAAAAAATTCATTCAACAGCTACATAAGTTGAATCAGTTCAACTCAATAGCACACATGATTGGTGATGGAAAAAAATCTAGATCCTTTACTTCTTCGCGTATCATATTGAGATAGATTGTAACAACACTACCAATCACCTATCCCTTACAACCTGAAAGGAATGACCTGTGTGCCTTTCGAAGCGCAATAGAGCTTAGAAACAGCAACCAATTAATCCAAGCTTCCAGTTCCACTTTCAAGTAGTCCTATAAAGAAAACCGACTACGGCTGTAGTCAATGAAAAGTACAAACGACAAATTGCCAAAGGTTACTGAATAAAGCGGGGCCTACTTTACACGGGAAGAGCATCCGCTAATGGCTCAGGAGCTCCACTGCTACCATTGAGAACAGTCACATTGCCATCAGAGTCAACGTCCACGATAACTGAATCACCCTCTTTGATCTCTCTTGCAAGCATCTTCTCTGCCATGCTGTCCTCCAGAAGTCTCATTATAGCTCTTCTCAAAGGCCTGGCCCCATAGCTTGGATTATAACCTTCGTCAACCACTCTATCTCTAAACCTCTCTGTCACTTGAAGCTCGATATCTTTGGCCTTCAGTCTATCAAAGACCTCTTTCAGCATAATATCGGCTATCTCCTTCACTTCCAGCTTCGTGAGCTGCCTAAAGACAATCATCTCATCCAATCTGTTTAAAAATTCAGGCCTAAAGTATTGTTTCAGTTCCTCAGTCACCAAGCTCTTAATTCGATTATAACTGCTGTCTTTCTCATCATAATCAAGATCAAATCCAATTCGGCGGCCTCCTTTCTCAATTACACTGCTTCCCACATTTGATGTCATTATCAGAAGAGTATTCTTAAAGTCCACGGTTCGGCCCTTGCTATCTGTCAACCTTCCATCCTCAAGAATTTGAAGCATCATGTTAAATACATCAGGATGAGCCTTCTCAATCTCATCAAAGAGTACCACCGTGTAAGGACGTCGTCGAACAGCCTCAGTCAACTGACCCCCCTCTGTGTAACCAACATAGCCAGGGGGTGAACCAATTAGCTTGGACACAGTGTGTCTCTCCATAAATTCACTCATGTCAAGCCTAATCATGGCTTCTTCAGATCCAAAGTAGTAAGCAGCCAGAGCTTTTGCAAGCTCAGACTTCCCTACCCCAGTTGGACCCGAAAAGATGAAGCTAGCAATTGGACGGTTGGGATTCTTGAGTCCAACACGGGCTCGGCGAATAGCACGGCTGATGGCTTTGACTGCTTCATCCTGACCAACGACCCGCTTATGGAGGGTCTCTTCCATCTTGAGGAGGCGGTCAGATTCATCGGTTGACACTTTCTCAACAGGAATGCCAGTCCACGAGGAGACAATATGTTGAATATCCACCTCAGTAACAAGAGGCCCTACATCCCCAGCCTCAGTCTCTGCCTTGGTCATTTCCTTGCCTTTGTCTACAAGAGCTGATATCTGTGTCTTGAGATCCATTTCTCTATCACGTAACTCTCCAGCCTGTCAATATTTATATATGCTGTCAGCCCAGGTAAATCCAAGGAAAGACAATAGGCAAAGCATAGCAGCCTTTATAACTTAAAATCTCAGATGCTCCTTAACTGTGATGATGATTACGAGAAGATACAATAAAGTTTGATTCTCGCAAATCAAATGATATTCACCATGCTTACAAACCATGATCTAGCTTCATTTCTCGACAAATAACAATGGGTATATTCACTATTTTGTTCACCAGCTTGACGGAAGCAGTTGCAACATCTGCAGTCTCTAAGAACAGAACTATGCAAAACAGAGCCCAAGTACTAAACAACAAAGATCTCTTCGTACCTTCTCAAAGTCTTGGCTGCGGACAGCTTCATTCTTCTCCTTCGTGATCTGCCTGAGCTCTTTCTCAAGTTCTCTAGCTTCTTCTGGTAGCTGTAAAGGAGCATATCATGTTGCAAATCAACACCAAATGAGTGAAATACGGGGTGGACGGAGCCAGAAATCATGTACAGGTCATACCTGTGCGTGACGAAGACGAACACGAGAACCAGCTTCATCAATCAAATCAATTGCTTTATCGGGCAGGAAACGGTCACTGAAATGTACAAGACAATCCATCAAAACCAAAGGCAAAAAAAAAAACAGATACAACTGATAATTAAAGGCAAGACAATGATAACAATCAGCAATGGTAATGTCACTGAGGGGCCACCACAAAGTGACGAAGCAAATCTCCAATCAGAGGATGGTAACAAGATAACTCAGAAAGGAGTCTTTAACAAAAGAATGTGTAACACATCCCACACAAATTTTGTTCTCCAATTGTGCCATAAAACCCATTTGCAAGATGCTTTCAACCAACTCCACCAAAGACCATCCATCCTTCGTTTATCTCAAGTTCCACGGGTACACCCAAGAACATTAAAGAACTTGAGGTCCTTAATTCTGTGTACAGCTTCCGCAATTAAACACAACCATATAGAATAAATCATATGATACACCAGTTCCCTAAAAGGACTGTTAAATTGGTAACAATATTCATTTTTAAAACGGTACCTCTTACAATAGACAAATCTTTTGGCACTCAAGAGCAAAAGAGAAAAAGGAGAATGGGCAGGAGCAGCTGCTGTTCAACTACTAAAAATATTAAGTCCCACAGAAAAGCTGTCTACCAAGCAATTAGGATATGGGAGGAATTCCAGAAATAAACTGCTTTCAACTGGTTTTTTTATAGCAATAACAAGTCCAATATGTACTGTTAAGTGCTAAAATTGATGGTGTGTTTAAACACAACTCCTAAAATTTCTCCCAGAAACTCATCAGCTTGTGTCCAATATAGACATGCAACAATCTTTGCATTAAATAGCATACTGAACATTGATTTTCATCCACATCAAGTTCCTTGTAGCAGCTAAATATGACAATGCAGTACATGATTCTGATCCGAAAGGGTTTAGAGAAAGAAGAGAGTTAATCTTCCAATAGCTTGAACTAATTTTAAAGCCCACAAACCTGATGTATTGGTATGAAAGCTGTGCAGCAGCAACAAGTGCTTCATCCGTGTAGCGGAGCTTGTGATGAATCTCATATCGCTCCCGAAGCCCCTGCAAAATCTGTATGGTTTCATCCACAGTTGGCTCAGGCACTTTGACTGGCTGAAATCTTCTTTCCAATGCTGGGTCCTTCTCAATGTGCTTTCTGTATTCATCTAGTGTTGTGGCTCCAATACACTGCACCACAAGAGATGAAGCTGACCAACTGGAACTTTCCACTACTACTCACACCAAAGAAAAGAAAAAATAAAAAGAAAACAAGAGAGCTTTGCCACCCATCCAGGACACATAACAGTAAGCTAGTCTGACCATAACTGACATGGAAGGAAGCATACTGTAACTAATCAATTTTTTATCCTATTGTAACAGTTGAAGTTCGTGATACTTCAGTCTTTGCAATAAATTGTAAAGGCAAAAAAACACAAAATCCTCGCGAAGCTAGAAACTACCAAAATAGGCAAGGAAAAGCTAATTTGAACATTTTAACAGGATTGGATGGACCCTTGTGACCAGCCCAATCTGAATATAGCTAAATCCACTATAACAGTTGCCTTTCATGGTCCTACCACAGAGAGAAAATTCCAAGGGTAGTCACCAAAATGGTCACTGGCTTTACCAAAGGAAGTACTTTGTAAGGCATGCATACCCTATATCATCTGCTGATACACAAACTATAACAGTCCAGAATGTAAAATCAGATCTGAAACAAAGATATCATAGACGTCAAATCCACATAAAGCACAATATCCTCGAGGTAAAACCCAAGGGTCAACACAAGGCAAAGGCTCTAGCACCACAGCAAGGCAAATCGCAAACTTATAACATCTACACAGGATAGGCACCGCTGAAAAGATTGCATATTACACAGGTCAACATGAGGCAAATCTAAAAGTTAAAAATACACAAGGCACAGGTCATGCTTACAACTCCGAGAGATGAACATTTTCTTTTGGGATAACTACAAAATTTGTCTTTGTGGTTTGCACGAAAATCATACAAGTCTCTAAACTTTAAAACCCATCAAATTAGTCCCCGAGGTTAAAATCCTTTACATTTGAAGGGTCGTGAAGGGACTAAAGTCTTGATGGATTTTAAATCTCAGGAACTAATATGATGAGAGAAAAAATGCATTCAAAAAACCAAAAGAACAACAAGAGAAAAAAAAAACATTCACCAAGTTCTCCTTTAGGTAGACAAAAAATTACCTGCAATTCACCTCTTGCAAGAGCCGGTTTCAATATGTTTGCCGCGTCAATTGCTCCTTCCGCTGCTCCTGCTCCAATTAAAGTGTGCACCTCATCTATGAAGAGTATTATCTCATCACTTTGCTTGATTTCCTCCATGAGCTTCTTTAATCTTTCCTCGAACTCTCCACGATATTTTGTGCCAGCGACAAGAAGACCCATATCCAAGGTTATGACCTAAATGACATAAAATAACACATGTAATTACATTGTTTGAAGTTAGCTTCTTAAAATGTTCCGCCCAAGCCTTGATGAATATTGCAATGAATCCAATACCAATGCAGAAGTAGTGTCCAAGCTCCATTGAATTACATAAATTGTTGCGTGACAAAGCTACTACACTATCTGCAATTAACATCGCCTTCTTCTTCACCAGTTCATGAATCAGGGCACTTTTCCAGGCTGGATTCTTGACATATAGTACAATTTTATTACCCAATATTAACACGCTAACATGGACATGTTGAACTCATTTACTAGTTGCACCCCAAACCTGAATGCCATAGCTGAACCTTGCAAATATCTAACTGGAATACCCACCTTCTTCCCCTCTATTGTTTCAGGAACATCACCAGTTGCAATCCTTTGAGCAAGCCCTTCTGCAATTGCTGTTTTCCCAACTCCAGGTTCTCCAATAAGACAAGGATTGTTTTTGGTTCGTCGACCCAAAATTTGTGTTACACGCTCTATTTGCTGCTGCCTTCCAACAACAGGATCTAATTTTCCCTGTAAAACCAAGAAAAGAGATTAGAAACAAGCCTCTGTGTGAAAAACTAGCAAAAGATCCTCACATATAGCAAAGAAGATGAAATAGCTGCATAAACTACCTCCTCTGCTAGCTTAGTCAGATTGGTCCCATACTCCTCTAGGGTTGGCATCTTATTGCCACTGCTTCCTCCTCCAACCCCAGCACCAACTGCCTCTGTGCTCTCACCAACCATTCGAATAACCTGCTTATTCCAATTGCAGTTTTCCCACAGTTAATCTTCCCCTTGAAATAACAGCTTAGGAATTCCCAAACCAAACAGAAACGTGGTTGATGCAACAGAACATGTAGTACTTGCCTGGGTGCGAATATTACTTGGATCAGCACCTAAATTTTCTAGAACACGAGCCGCCACACCCTCACCCTCACGAAGCAGTCCCAGAAGCAAGTGCTCAGATCCAATATAATTGTGGCCTGAGAAACTCAATAAATGGGGATTTCTTAGAAAGCTCAAAATTACTCCCATGAAGTAAGTATTTAATTGAAAACGAAAAATACGTAGAAAACCCCTGAAACTCATTATACAGCCAATTCAATAGCGAGGGAGATGTTCCTGACACATTTTAATAACAATTCAGCTATTAGTACCCGAAGATTGATGCACAATACCATTTCATTTGGTTTAACTAAACTTAACATGCAGACAATCCCAGTATGATTGTGCATCAAAAAAGGGTCAAAGAAAGTTTCAGTTTTTCAAAGTGACTACTAAAGGATGACTGACTGAGGTTTTTGTTGACTCATATAACCAAATCAAAATTTCCAAAATTCCTTTGGGTGAAAGCCACAAATGAAAAAACACAGGAAAAAAAAAAGGGGGCCAGAAAAGGAAGCTCAAAAAATTGAAAAATAATAGTTGTCTAAAGAACAAATTTTTAATTTCATTCGAAGATATTTATCACGAGATCTAAAGGTGCCATATGGGGGGAAAATGCTACCAAGTTGGCGGGCTTCCTCCAGCGAAAGCTCCAAAACACGCTTTGCCCTAGGAGTAAATGGAATCTCCACGGCAACAAATCCACTACCCCTTCCAATTATCTTTTCTACTTCTACTCGTGCATCTTTAAGGTTGATTCCCATGGATTTAAGAACCTTAGCAGCAATGCCCGTTCCTTCACCAATAAGGCCCAACAAGATCTGCTCTGTGCCAACAAAATTGTGACCAAGTCGTCTTGCTTCCTCCTGTGCAAGCATAATTACTTTAATTGCTTTTTCTGTGAAGCGTTCGAACATTGCTTTAGCAACACATCTGCTACCCCTTCCTTGTTGCGAATTGATTGCAATTGCCACTTTAGAATGAAAATCAAGGCCCGGTCTCACCATAGTATCTAAAGCATTACAGCTTCGCAATCCTGAGAAGCTTCTCATTCTCAACCCCGGTGCTTGTAAACTAGACATCATCCTGACAGTCCTTTTCGCTTTCTCATTTCCAGATCCTTTAGATTGGCTAGACCTTGGACTACCAACTAAACCAGGGATGTTAGCTGACTGAACCAAAACCCTAGCCATGATGCAACTTACTACTCTGCAGCTGGGAAAGACATATGTCAGTCCAATTTCACACATGCGCACGCGCACACACACACAGTAAGAGAGACAAGGAAAGAGGGAGAGAGGGGAAGGGATAAGACGATAAAAGGAAACTTTGTATGGCAAACTATGGGATCCTCCCAGCAGAAAGCAGTGCTTCGACGTTATGGAACAACATGCAGCCAGTTTAGGAATGACTAGCATTCAATTAACACGAAGCTGTCCTAAACGATAATATCATAATACAAACACCATTTATAGTTCAGCATTACCAATCATGGTCTTTACAACTAGTTGTAAGCATATATCCACAAAGACAGAAGCAGCAAAAACAATACACCTCACAGACTTGACTGTTTTAAGCACAGCAAAATAAAATTGAAGGGAACGTAAGAGATGATAAGGAACATCCTTCAATAAAGAAACTACTACCTATCTCATGATTTTCAACGGGGAATTCTTAGGAATGAGAAGGGAAAAAGCTGACAACCATAACAGAGCGCCGAGACGGACAGAGATGAACGAACAAATTCACGAACGAGATGTTGATAAACAGTATTTTCCTCCAACTGGGTTGCAAACAAGTCAATATCCATCTAATTCAACCAACTGACCACGTATGGACGCGCATACACAGAATGCAGCACAGGTGCAATCCCACTTCCAACTCAATCAAGAACCAAACTCCAAGTCAAAATTTTGATTCACGGGGTTGATAACAATACTACTTAAAAAAGACACCAAAAGTCTTCCCATCTAATCTATAGATGATATATTTTGCATACAAAGTTGGCATCGCTTTGGATAGACAAAAAAAATAACAACTCGGCATCTTTTTACGAGCGAAACTCCCAACAACCTATACGTAGAACAAAATCAGATACCGACAAAAATATGCACCCCAAAATGCCCACAAGTAAATACTGAAAGCAGAATCCAAAAATATAACCAGTTTAATGAAGTCCTTAATGATGAGTGAAAAATCCAAGAAAGCCATAATCAATTAGAATGCAAAAAAAAAAAAACCAAATTCGATGAACGAAACAGAAAACCCTAACACCAAGGAAAAGAGCACCAGATTGATAAATGCTCACCTAAACCCTCAAAATGAAGTTCAACAATTGAATTTCTTAGAAGTAGAGGTAGAGAGAGAGAGACCTCTTAAAGGTGCTTATCTGGGCAGAGAGAAAATGAAGAGGCCGAGGCCCTTTTTCTATGGTCAGCCGAAGTGAGAGATAGGGAGATAGAGGCTCGACCGTAATGATTTTATCAACGACGCTTCATCAGTGTCCGTGCACCGTCTCGCACCCGATAATTAAAGCAAAACACTAATCTCACGGCCTCACTTTGGGTGACGTCTCCACAGCGTCCAATTCGAATACGAAGGATTGTTTGTAGAGTAGTAGTAGCTGAATGCTTTATCTGTAAGTCATTAGTCAAGGCCGATTGGATCCCCATCCTATCCCTAGATATTTTTCACGGTGACTATTTTGCCCTTTACCTTGTACGCCATGATTCGCGCGAGGCTGGAAGTGTGTCGTGGAGACGCGGAGTTGGAACAAAGCGGACGGTACGTTGGATTATCTTACACGTCGCTGTGCAAAAGCCGTATACGAGTCCAGATTCTGGAGATTTTGATCCAAAAATGCAAACAAAAATTTCACGCAAACTGGCAAGATTTTTAACGAAAGAGAAACTTGTACGCTTGTAATTTGAAGGGCCTCTCAATTTTTGGCCCCAAAAAAAATCAATGCTAAGAAGTAAGAATATATATCTGCACAGAGAAGTACACAATTGGGTCGGCAACCTCCGATTTGGCTGTATTCTGGACTTTCACCGCCGTATTTTGTCTCATCTGTATTTTCATGTTAGGATTTATTTTCCGTTTTCATTTTTCTCTCGTACAATAAGACATCCACAATAGCTTATAGACCCCATGTTCATGGGCCTGAGCATGTGTGATGAGTCAATATTGGTGGGCTGACATCTGGGAACCAACTACCAAGGGGGGTAGTCACCTCTACCTTCGGAACACACGAATGATCAATATGATGTCGGATGAATTGGGTCGGCAAGCTTTATTTCAGGCCCTCTTGGAATAAGCTTCTTCAAACTGCCAAAGAGCTAAGGTCCTCGTGGCCTAAGATCGAACCATAATGGAGTAGCGAAATGAAACTATGAGAGAGAGAGAAACTGCATGAAACCTCGACAAGTGAAAGATGAGCTTGCGTGTAGTATTTTTTTAGTGATTAGAAAGTCACCAAATAAGACATATTGCAGAGAATCAATTTGAGCTGACGCTGAGGAAAAGAATACCATTTTGGAAGTCCAAGGAGTTACAGCAAAATTATAATTTGAGTCTGCTGGCCAAGTAACCAAAATTCCATTCGCATTCCATTTCAAGCCACGATACTGTTTTTCAGACCTCACAACCCCAATGAAACCATGCGATGCGACACAAATCGCAACTCGGACAAAAAAGTCCGGATAGCTCTCAAGCCCAAATTGACCCATGTGAACGTCATGTCATCTCTGCAGATGGCTTTCCTTGTCCATGCCCTTTATTCCTTGTTTATTTGCTTCAATTTTTCTTCCCTTTTTCTGCCACGAATTACTTGGATAGCTCCGCCCCAACAGTTTCAACTCTCAAATGATTTCTGTGGCTGTGATTATGGCAAATTTTCATTTCCTTCTGTGCAACAACAACACTTACAAAAAGGGTTTACCGTAGTGCAACCTGACTAAAAGACACTACTTCAACTTGGATTTGCATGGCTGTAGCTCAGCCCAGGATGTTCACATATAGTTCAGTTGTGCTCCCAACAACAGGAGTCCATTTCGATGCCTCTTCAAGTCATACAGGGGCAATCGCCAATCGGGTTATTCATTTGATTCAAGGTTAATAATTAAATCTAGATTGATAAATCACTCGATGCAGCTTGTGAGTTCATTGCCTACAAGTCATACAGGGGCAATCACCAATCGGCCTTTTTTTTTCTCTTCCGCACTTTCTCGATGGTTTTCTAATTCCGGCTCAGCTTTCAGTCTTAGGTTGTGCATATGTTTGTTTTGGACTTAGTTTGTTTCTTTTATTGTTATTTTCAGCTCTTCGATGGGCTTTTTCAGTCCCTTGTGAATCTTCTTCGACCCTCTATATGAGCTTTACAGTGTCTAGGTCATCGGCGCTTTTATTACTAGCTCTTTTAGGTTTCGATAGTTAAGTCTATTGTGATCGGACACTCGCTCCTTCTGCTAACACGGAGCATGTAGTGGTTTTTCCGTTTCCCTTTGGAATCTGCTAGTTTTCTTTTGCAGTCTAGTGTTTATTAGGTTGTGAGGTCTTATGTAGGTTTATCCTTATATGGTTTTAACTCTTGAAATGCAAGCCTAATGACATTATTCAGCCCAAAAAAAAATTCATTGGCTTCAAAAAGAGCTATCTCAAATTACTTGTATATAAGCTCCATGCATGGCAACTTGGTTGATCATTTCTCTCATCCATTGCAAGCCAAGCATCATCATTCCAATTTCCAGATTTGTTACCTATTCACAAGCTGAAGGGCATGCCCGTTGGCCCTTGTGTTCTGAAAAACTCCAACAAGATCTAAAAAAACCACTCGGACAGATCTAGAAGCAATTCATTCAACCCGCTTTATCACATCCTAGCTAGAAAGATTACGACCACAATTTCATTAGCTAGCCAGCTAGGAAAATGCCATATCGCAAGCAGTGGGTAAGAATTAGCACGTACACTACTCACTGTGTTGTCGTTGTGTGGGGTAGTCCTCAAGCTCACGAGTTTACGCGAGAAACATTAAAGACAGCTTTCCTCCAAAGCCGAAGCAACCAAACAGCAGCTTCTTTAAGATTCTCGTCACCATCTTTGCTCCAGTCACAGGCCATTCTTTATGGGATACATTTATTGCACAAACGTTCGTGGAAACAGATTTCGTCTCGCCTTTTGTTTTCTATATTTATATATTTTCAAACAGTGATTGGAAGCCATCTTAGACATGGTCTGTGTATAACCCATCAGTCATCAGTGAATTCATATGCGAGTCCTTAAGGGCCGAAACAAAAAGTAGCTTTGTTGTTCATTTGAAAGCATGTTCACGAAAGTAGCAAGTGGTCTTTCCGTCTTCTAGCATTTCCATTTCCATACATACATAGTGATATGTGATTTCCAGACATTTATTTGCTTTTATACATTTACTTGGTGTGTGGATGTCTAGGTCACTAACTACGAAAGATTAACTTCATAGAGGCGAGTTGTACAAGAAGATGGAAGTAACCGTTGAGCAACGAGATCCGAAGAGGAAAAAGGTGAGGACAGAAAAGGAAAATATTTGATTGGGGAGTAGGTGCGGTGAGCAGAAAGGCATCACGAGGAACTTGGGACTGCATCTATAGCCAGCTCTAAATGTTATTCCCAGAGCTGGCAGAGCCGCCTGTTGCAATCTCTATCTAGCCTTGACTTATATGTCAAATTGCAGCATGTAACCTTCACATTAAAGAAATGTCTCAATCTTATTATGTTCTCAACTCTGTCACTGCTCTCTCCAAGGTGAGTGAGAAACTGTAGACCATCTTCTTTTACCATTTCAATTACAGAGCTAACTGCAAATCCCACGTTAAATATGCAGCTCTTAGCCTCTTTCTGACAAGTCATGCTTAACGGTTTCAATTTTCAACCAGTCCGTGGTGTAAAGCAACCATATAGTAACTGCAATCGTACTCGAACTTTTTTTTAGGCCTTGTGATCCTACCCAGTATTGAAATGGTAAAATCCTCATGCACCCAATCAGTTTTTGGCTGAGAAAGCATCGCGCGCTGTAAGAAAATGCTGTGAACGAGCTCCGTGAACCTGCACAAGGCCCCACAATCGGTATCTTGGAGTTTTAGGTTAGAATAATATAATATGCTCTACAGTGGAGTATAATGAGAGAGAGAATCCGACGCTAATGACAAGTCCAAGTGACTTAACAGTATTGGCCTCCCGAGTACTAGTTTATGTCCAAGACTCAACAATTGGATTCCCCAAACTGGTCCGCTAACCCTTTGTCATGTAGTTTCGGTAGAACCTCTTAAGCTAGGGATTAAGCTCTTTGCTCCCCCTCGTTGAACTTGAACGTGCGATTCTGGCTCTGCTCACGACAAAACTACCAGCAAAATGTTCACTGTTTCATATGAGTAAATGCAGAAAAATAGGTTGTCATTTGGTGAAGAGAAGAGGTGCTACGTGGGACCACAGCTTAAGTAATACTATTCTAGTTCAGGACATTTGGCTTTTCCTGAAATACGATAATGAGTATTTTGATAAACTGAAAAACGGCGCCAATACGAAGAACATAACTTAAACAGCCACAAGCGATCAAATTTAACATGTCAATCTTAGGAAGTCTTTTCACTATTCTGGGTGAAGCCTTGTCGGTAATAACAACACCTAGAGAGAGCTCAGAGTTGCTTGAACTCCAGTGAAATGTCATATGTAGCCTCAAATTAGGTTCCGCAACAGAGCCTCACGAATTTCCTTTCTTTCGTGTTTTTCTCTTAAAACAGAGCCCCCTCAAACTTGAGAGGCAAGTATTGAACTTTCTTTGAAAATCATTTCTTGCCCTTTTTTCCCTCTCTTTGTTCCGCTGTAATTATAAACATCCCAACTAATAAATGAATTAGGGGTAAAAGTCCCAACTAAAGATATTGTACTTGCTCTATGTTCCACGTGTGGGAATGCAGAGTCGGAAGCACCAAAAAAAAATATACAAGCAAGGGTGGGAATGGATAACTCGGAATATCATAATGCTTATCCTAACTATCCTGTATATGTGCATACAACCAAGTATGGAAAAAGCAGTGATTAGTGTAACGCTCGAAGGGTAAATTGTCGCGAGCTCTCTAGTCTTTTCTCGAGAATCAAAATCGTAGCTACAAAAAGCCAATGCCCTCTTCCTTCTGCAACGTCCCTCCTCCTCTTTCCATTTCCCTGCTTTTAACTCCCACCATCACCACTTCATTTTGCTCCAGGGTCCCGCGAAAAGTTTCCAGCAGAGGAAACCGCAAAACCACTTAGTCCTAAGGAAAGAAAGGCCCCAGGATGCTGTCCAGAGTAAATGGTGTCGTCTGGATGGATGATACAGAAGGCCATGACCCTGCTTCCTGGGCTAGAAACAACAACGATGCCAACGCCAACACTTGCAGTGCAGTGGAGAACAACAAGGACGAGATGGGTTCGCTATCGACCTTGAAGTCCATGATGGAAATCGAAGACGAGTGGTATAGTATGGCCAATAATACTATACCAAACCACACTGATATCAGAGACTTAACTTTCTCTCCTAACCTCGCTGACCACCCGGAGAGCCTATTGCTAAACCCAGTGGACTCGTCCTCTTCTTGCTCTCCATCTTCCTCTGTTTTCACAAATCTTGACCCGTCTCAGGTTCACTACTTTTTGCAGCCCAAACCAAGTCTGTCTTCGCTCATTAACGGCCTCTCCAGCAACCCTTTAGAGCACGGGTTTGATTTGGGATGCGACGTAGGGTTTCTTCAAGCCCAAGCTTCCAATTCTTCCACTTTATTGAACAGGGGAGGTGGGGTCTTAAGCAACTTCACTGATTTGAGCTCCAATTCTCATATTAGCACTCCCAATATTTGCTTGGATCCCCAACTCCAGACGACCCGTCTACACAATTTTCCTGAACCCGTTGCCGGATTCTCTGGGTTTAAGGCTTTAGATGAGGGTCCTGGAAATACTCTGTTTATGAACAGGTCTAAGCTTCTGAGACCCCTCGAATCATTCCCTTCAATGGGCGCGCAGCCTACTCTTTTCCAAAAGAGAGCGGCTTTAAGGAAAAACTTGGCGGATAGTGGGGGCAATTTGGTGATCTCGAATGCGGTGGACGGAGATAAGGTGAAGGGAGAAATGGGGGAAGAGAGTGAGAGGAAGAGGAGACTGAGCAATGGAGAGGATGTGGAAGATGCAAGCTTTGATGGGTCTGGTTTGAATTACGATTCAGATGAGTTTGCGGAGAACGATAAGGCGGAGGGCAATGCCAAGAACAGTGGTGGGAATAGCTCCAATGCGATTAGTACGGTTACCGGTGGAGGAGAGCAAAAGGGAAAGAAGAAGGGGCTCCCTGCTAAGAATTTGATGGCTGAGAGGCGGCGCCGGAAAAAGCTCAATGATAGGTTGTACATGCTGAGGTCCGTGGTTCCGAATATCAGCAAAGTAAGAATTTTCTTCGCTTTTTTCTGTGTTCTTCTCGTGAATTCGACTATGATAAATTAGTTGTTTGTGTTGTAGGTCCTTACTTCCATCCATCAGTTTCTCTTTGTTTGAATGTAAAAGTTTCCTTTTTATTCCGAGTGTTGAATAAGTAGCATCTTTCTTTCGGTCATAGAATTGCAGATAAAGTAAGCATTAATTTTTGTCACATGGTCTTCGGTAGTGCTGCATTGTTCTGCATTTCTTTCAAATAATTTGGTGGACCACTGCAGGGACATAATTCATCCTGTCATGTAATGTGCCTTAAAGAGGTAGAGGATGATAAAAGTTTTCTTATTCCGTAATATTTTATTAAGGTAAAGAGCAGATAATGCGAGATAGAACTCTCTCGTCTCCCCTACGACGATCAGTTCCTGCCTATGCCTGTATAAAGCCGACTTTCCTCTAATTTCCGTCCCCCATAATCTAGCCGAATTTTCATATTCACTGATTAGCAGATTGTGATGGAATTTTTACGTTGTGGTTCTGTATACCCTGGTGAATATAAAGCTGGAGTTAGTCTTTCATAGTCTGATGGAAGAAGCAGAGAAGACACCCCATATGAAAGGATAAATTGACTATATATATGTATGTATAACTTAGGCTTCTGGATTTGAAATTTACTATACATCATTGGGAATCATCCATTCAATAAATGTAGTGGAGCACAATTGTAAACTCAAATATGTTGGCCAATGTTACTGGTTGGTTCATTTTTTATGGTTGTCTAGCGGTTGGTTCATGGAATAGTTGGCAAATTGTGTACTGGGAAGGGTAAAAATGGATAGTCTTGGAGGGATTTATTTTCTGTACCTTTTCCAAGTGCACTATTGAACTGAATCTAAAACCAATCTGGTTGAGATAGCAGATGCAGAGAATCTGGTGGTTGGAATGGAGATAATAACTAGTCTGCCTTAAGATTAATTTGTATTGAAAGGCTTAATGGCACAACTTAATGAAGCTTTTAAATGAAATCAGAGCAAACTACCATGGAAGGCAGATAATGTTGTTGTTCATAAAATAATATCCTAACAGTTTTTCGTGTCCTTGTCCTTGTGGCGACAGATGGATAGGGCTTCAATCCTCGGTGACGCAATTGAGTACTTGAAGGAACTTCTTCAAAGGATCAATGACCTCCATAATGAATTGGAGTCGACCCCTCCTGGCTCGTCACTGACAGCTACCACAAGCTTCCACCCTTTGACACCCACTCCAGCTACCCTACCTAACCGAATCAAGGACGAGCTTTGTCCCAGCTCATTGCCCAGCCCAAATAGCCAAGTTGCAAGGGTAAAAACCTCTCTTTGTGATGGAAAATCAAGTAGTTTCATCTGAAATGGAGAATATAGGGGTTGCACACTCTTTCATCTGATTTATGAACTTCAGTAATACAGTCTCTTTTTTTTCTGGTACATACAGGTGGAAGTTAGGGTACGAGAAGGAAGAGCTGTAAACATCCACATGTTTTGCGGTCGCAAACCTGGTCTCTTGCTCTCCACCATGAGGGCTCTGGATAATCTCGGATTAGACATCCAACAAGCTGTCATAAGCTGTTTCAATGGTTTTGCTATGGATATATTTCGTGCCGAGGTCAAATTCCCTTCTGTCATTGAATCTCGAGTTAGCATCTAAAACCAAGATTTTCATAAAATCTTAAAAGCTGCCCCACTTCCTGTCTTGTTTCAACCAGTCATATTCTTAATATCAGATTAAATCCTATGTCGTTTATCCTACTGCATCTTTCGTATAACTTGCTATTGCATGTCTTCATTAGTCCCTCCTTTTAGCTTTTAGGAGGTGTGATGCTGTTATGCTTTACCTTCTCAAGGAATATTCTAATTAATCTTTACTCATGGCTGCCATTTCCATTGTAGTACCCTTAAAAAGGAAAAAAACATGTCATTCCACCCTTGCCAGATTCTTTAGTGAAACTGACTTAAAATTGGTTGATCTTAGCTAGAGATGGTAATGGCTAACTTCTTTCTATTTTCAGCAATGCAAGGAAGGGCAGGACGCCCATCCCGAGCAAATCAAAGCTGTACTTTTGGACTCAGCTGGCCTCCATGGAATGGTGTAGATCGCTAGTTACAAACTGCAGATGTTTCTCTATAAAAAGTCAATCTCGTAACTGTACCAAGCATTTTTCATTACCGTGTTCGATTGTCCTACCATTCTAGTTTGTGAGCAATAACTCCAATATTGAGGGCTCAGTAGATTTACTTGTATCGACAGGAAGTAGCAGTAGTTCACACCTGCATTGGCTAGAATTCTGTGACCAGCCGTCATCGTAATTGTAGTGAAGTAACTTTGTCGTCCCCATTTGTACTTCAGACCAACAGGTATTTTGAAACTGGCGTAAATGCAATATCCAATATACAAGTGTTGTGTGGTGAAGGATAATCGTAGTACTAAGCAAGCAATTAATCTCTCTTGATCGCTTTTGTTTCAATATGGTGTGCTGTTATAGCTAATAAATTCATTGGATTTGCTATTTTTTCTTGTCGACATTTTGGACGGAGGTCTGCCTGCTTGGTCAGTCGTTCCTTCAATGAGGCCCAAGTACAAGGCAGGCCATTTCGGAGAAAAAGTATTATTGGAGGTTTTGTTTGTCCTCTGGGCCCAAATGTAACAGTACCGAACACTAGTTTCATGACGTAAAAGCCTTGCTAAGAATGGACAGGCTGGCCAGCTTGCTTGCTTTATTTCTTAATGTAGGAGACATGACACCGTTTTCATATTGAAACCCAACCCAAGAGCTGAAGTCTCCGATAAGACTAACACAGGCCCATCCCATTCCAGCGGAGACGTAACAATTCGTACTCATTAACCTAGAAAATCCTCACTGCATATGCGAGGACGGGGACTAGAAGCAGCGAGGGACTGGTCTCCCCATTCAGACACGGAGGGGCTGTCTACCTGTACGAGCTTTCATTTTCTAGCCTATTGTTTAGCTGGCAACTGCAACGAAATTTGGCAATTTTTTGGTCGCGGAGTGCGAAGATGACACCAAGCTTCATTTCATGGACATAGTGGAGCTCCTCAGCTCCCCACTTACCAAACAGAAAAAGAACAAAAGAAAGGCAGCTTACCCATTCACGTGGGCACAAATTAATTGAATAAAGCTGCGAAATCGCTTTCCTCTTTACCTTTCAATTAAATAGAAGATGGGGATGACAGCAATAATAAAAGAAGCGGATAAAGGGGCGAGAAATGCGTGCCTCAGATTTAGTAAAACCCCATCGCACATCTATAGTTAACAAATGAGCCGGTCGAGGGCTACCCAGCCTTTTATAAGTGGGCACAGACCTCCAAGGGTTTGGTGTGGTGGTAAGGCTTCGACTTGGGTTCTAACATGTCCCAAGTTCGAGCCCCAACATCCCCATTATCGCCCTTGACTTATCTGCTCCCTGGGTTGTGGGGTCAGTCCAGTGGGCCGGAGTTTGTACTTCAGAGTTGGGCCAAAAAGGTCCGACTTTGGGGAATTTCCTCGTCATCAAAAAAAATAAGTGGGCACAGATTCCCCAAAGAATGCGACTCCCACAAACCGGTCCTGCACCTGCCCAGTATATGCTTTCCCGAACAAACAGACGTGGGTCAGCTCCTCGTGTCATCAGCCGTCTAAGCACTCCGTCACTATTCTTACCATATCACCAAAATAACAATATGTAATACTGCACAAATCATTCAATAACAAAATTTCTCCACCAACTTGATCAAACAAAAACTCAAATAGTGATTCACGCTACAAATAGTTCAACAGAGTAGTAATTGACGATCTGAATTTAGAGAAACCAACGAGTGGAAACATTAGTGACCGTAATCTTAGCCAAAAGACATTAAACGCGGTCTGTTCGTACTTACAGAAAAAGATGGATAGCGGGGGTAGTACAACTATGTACAAGGTGGGATGGTTTGAACTTTGGTAAGGTGGGATATCACCTCACCCACAACACTGTATGCACATCCTATGTATATAACGAGACCACATACAGTACTCAGCGCCGTCCAAAACTGGAAATATCATATATCTGCCATCTATATCTGATTTCTGACTACGGAAGAAGCTTATCTAAAAGAGGGTGAAGACACCTATCCATCTCAATTAGTTCATATATACCAACTGGAATGGCTGTACAGCACTCTCCTCTGAAGCCTGCAACAAAAACTGACAAAAGAACAGAGGCCATATTATCTACCACCATAAATCTTGGAAATAACAATGTGAATCTTAATGTGGCAAAAATTATTTCAAACCATGGCATTGGCAGAAATACATGTCCAAGTTCATTAAAACATATTCGACAATGATCTACAACCTTGAGCTTATTTATTTACTACTACATATATGCAGCTGGAGCACACATCTGGACATTACCTAGAATCCATTGAGAACCCCGCCTAACCTTACTCGGGAATGGATGAGAAAGGAAGCAGCTGAGATTTCACTTCTTTTGCATCCCCTTCGGCAGCCAATTGACTCTCCCCTCCCTTTGTACTAAGGGTCCTCGGATTCATCTTCTGGACCTCCTCTCTGGTGTAGATGAATATCTTGCGAACCATGCCACAAAATTCCCTGACATTCAGATGAAAATTCACTTGTATTATAAGACCTCAGTAAACATGGATAAAATAAATGAGGGTGCATGACTTGACTTTAAAACAATAAAAAATGCATATTCAGATGAATGAAAGAAGTCCTTACTGCCAAGGATCATCCCCAACAAGCATCATATCGCCCTCGTCATCAGTATATACAATCAGCCAGTTCTTTTGAGGGGCGATCAATTCACCACCAAAGTCAAACAACCGATCCAATTCAGCAATCAGTTCCTCATAATTGTTAAATTTAGTTAGGTCCACCGATCTACCAAGTGCAATCCCCTGCTTGTGAACCTGACATTAGGCATCATTTGGTTAAGCATGTTCAATCAAAACTTAAATAGAGACTGAAAATTACAATAAGGGGATAAAATACCTTAGTACAACTCCTAGTTGCACTACTTAGTGTTTTGCCTTGCACCTCTTTCGAATGCTGCTCAAATGTTTGTACAGGCTTATGCTTCTCACTAATAGGAAGTGGATTATCTGCTGACTTTGAACCCCGCGACTGTTCCGACTTTTGATCAGGATCAAGAATACGAGCCTGGGGAGAAGTATTAAGCATATGCCCAGCAGACTCATTCTTCATGCTCCTGCACAGTGCTGATGCCACTGATGTAACAGGATTACTTATAAGGGGTATGCCAAAGAGCTTGTAGTTTCCATCTATGGGTTTCACAGACTCGCCTTGCTGTGCCAATATGGGTTGTGGCATTGACTCTCTTGAATGAGCAGGATTCTCAAAATGACATGGGGCTGGTGGAGGCATCAACCAATTTCCTTGTGGGTGCTCGACTCTAGGACAATGAAGCACGGAATACTCAGAACTGGCACCATATCTCACACTGCCTTGCACTTGATAAGCTACATCACCACCTTGTAAAGGACCCTTCAGATTAGTGTCCGACAAGTTAAGTGAGAGGTTGGAAGGCGTCAAAGACCACGGGTTAGAAAGCAAGTTAAACTTGCCATCCTGATCACGAGGTTCTTTTCTTGAAAAATTAATAGCGGCTGCAGCTTGATCAACAAAGGATGCACAGGTACCATGGGAAGAATCCGCATTAGCACCAAAGCCCGAAAGCAAATCTGTGTAAGTTGGTTCATGCCTCCCCGTGGGCATCCAGTTCTCTGACCCAAATCTTCTTGATGCAGACAGGACTCCGATCTTTTCATCTTGTAGCGAAGGTGGCCACACAACAGACTTTTCACCAGCGTCAGACTCGTTGCTCTCTGAAAAATTGCCTCTCAAAGTCGAGAATTCTTGACCTTGCAAGACCCTTGAAAACCCACTTGCTGGTGAAGGGTCTAGAGTAACTTTAGATGAACCTAATAAGATCGCAAGACTTTTAAATTTACTTGTGTGAACTTCCTATAACCTCCTCAACTGCAAATGAAAGACATATTATAGGTTCCATAGACAGACAAGATTGTACCTTCCCTTGTAAGAACAGAGGAGTCAGGGGATGAGGGCACCGCGTTTGATCGAGGCCTCTTGGGCCTGGGCATTGGGAGGGGATTTAGTGCAGGAGGAGCAAGAGCAGGCTCTATTTTCCAAGGTGAAACTCTCTCTGGCCGAGGTATGGTACTTGTCTCATCCCATCTCACCTAGAAGAACAGGAAAATGTTCATTACACCATGCAAAAGCCAAATCATACACACTGCCTAAAGACTAAATAACCACCTTGAGGCATCTCCATTTAGAATTCGGCCACCTCTTGGAGGCACCATCTTCAATTCCAACTACGGTGCCAGTAAACCTGCAAAACAAGAACTAAGTATGTCAAAAATCTTGTTTGAATCAGTATAAACAGCATCAAGCGTGTCAGTGTAATACAAGCACCAGTCATACCTTTGCTCAGGAGCTTCTTCACCTTCAAATCTCATTTTGAACCTCATACCTATGGAGTAGTTATTCTTGATAGACTCCATGTACTGCTCGTAGGGAACAATAAATTCAGAAGGGCTTGTCCTGTCAGATGACATCCAGAATTTCGGAGTTACAACACAAGCAGGCATTGTCAAATTCTAAACCCTTCTGGAACTCATACACGATAACAACAGCCATAAAATTCATGCATTCCGCTCGAAATAAATAATAGGCTGAGCAACATTAACTTCAGTGCACTGAACATAAAGTTAACCCCACACCTAGGTTTGTAGTAAACAGTGAACATGGTTTTTGTTGAGATGGCATGCCATGCAGTGGCAAGGACCCCAAGATGCATGCTGTGACTGGATATCACTGATGATGGAACATTTCCCTGCTGTCTCATAGCTCGTCTAACCCCAACACGAAGCTCCCCATTCTCACCCCTGGAGGCAAATTTTGACCCCTTTTGTTAGACACAGCAAGATAAGGCAAACTCGGATCTCATTCGTATAAAGAAACAACAAACCTTAGAAATATAAATGCATCCCCAGCAACGAGCCTTTTAGAGCTAACAAACACGCTCCAACCACTTTGAAGCAAGTGCCTTCGCGGTTGACCTGGCAGTCCAATTTCTGGCGTAAATTAATCAAGAAAAACTAGAGTACACAGCTGGAGACTCGTTACTTCAAACAAAACAAAAATAAACTAAAACATTTGTAAGGTGTTCAAGTCCGAATACTAAATCCAAAATTCTCCAACCCCCTCCTGAACCCCATGGCAAGGTGTAGTGGAGGAATAGCCATAAACATAGCAGATGATACCACAATCACACATCAAGCTAGACATCATTTTTACCTCGAAAGATATGCCGGAACCGCCACTCATTTCCATGCAAGTCCTTAGCCCCCAATTCCTGGGTCGGGGGCTGCCTTGACATGTCCTGTCCAAAACGAACATTGAAATCCAACTCAGTATTTGGTTTCAGTGCAGAAAAGGAAAATTTATTTAGTAGCTAAAAGAAAATAGAACCCTACTAGTGGCGGGAGACATTCATCCGCATGCCGTTTCAACACAGAAAATCCACCATGAGTGCTTGTATCTGAGGCTGTCAGTGTCTTACAGAATGAGTGCACATGAAAACGTGGCGGTGGAGGTAGTGGAGGTTCCTTCTCCACTGCGTTTTCATCTTGCTGGCATCAGAAAAAAGATCAAGGTATTAGAATCTCAAGCCCATTTCAGTTGCTCCTAAATCGATTCAAAATTGAAGCCACAAAAGGAAACTTACATTTGCCTCGGGAATCAAAGTAATCTGTGCAAATACCTCATCAGTGTCGGCTTCAGCCTACAATATGGACCCCAAAAACAAGAAGTAAGCAAAGATCAAATCTACGCAAAAACCTCTACGCCGAGCAATTAGAATGAATGCAAAGGCAAATTAAACTTAACAGCCCCCATGACAAATCCCTTACCTTCAGTTGTACATTAATGACCCGGCAAAGGATCTTAGAGGGAAGATCATATAAAGGCATCTGCTGGTCCGCCACTTGATTTGTAGAGGCCTCCACCTAATTCAGCACGCGCAAAAAAAACCATCAATTTTTTGCAACTTTGGACAAGAACCAGAAACGGAAACAGTGCAAAAACAAAAATTTTGATCCTTTCAACTCGAAACCATTTTCAGAGGGGTACATAGTTCGCAGCTCTTTCCCCCGAAAAAAGAGGAGACCCTAACTTAAGACTTAAAAAACAGAATTAAGAAAAAAGGAAACCACTCTAAGCAGACCAAAGCTCCGAACGGGAACACAGTTAAATGCAAAATAAAAATAACTTCAGGAGAAACTAAAATGAGAAAAACCATCCAAGCTATATCCAAAATTCCAAATCGGGTAGCTCAGTCTTCGAAACTCACCTGCTCGATATGGCCCTGAGGAAAATAGAACACGCGCTCTCGTTCGCGAGGCACAGTCACCAGAGGACCCGCACACGCGTGCCAGAGCTCCGTGTAAAGCGCGGTCTCGGCATCTGCAAAAACACACACACCAAAGAGACCCCGAAAAAATCACAACCAGATCATCTATCTGTTATGGCGAAACAAACCCCAGGTCGCCGGAATTTTACCTTTGCTCGTGCCAGAAAACGTGGAAGGACCTTTATGCCCTTCCGCGGTGGTGTTTCTTACATCACTTTGGTCGCTAAACCCAGAATTTCCATTTATAGAAACCTCCGAAGCCGCCATTTCCCTGAACTCTGCTAGCACAGATCTCTCATTTGAAGAATTGTTAGCTCTCAGAGTGGACAAAACAGTATACAAAACCCCAGTTCCTCGATCAACGTCCAAATTATTTGAGTTCCACCGTATCCCTCTGCCCCTACTCTAGCGGCTGCTCTACTCTCTAAAGATTGATCAAAGCCAAACTTCAGAGCTCAAAACCAAAGGTTTCCACAGCAAAATCACAACTTCAGTTCAATCAAAACCCTGCAGTTTCCAACTTCGCCTCTAAGGTTCCTCAACTCACCACCGACTCCTTCGATTCCACCACCAGTCCCTCCCTGTCCTCCTCTACTCTCTTCCTCTGTCCTCTGCCAACGCTCTCTCTCTCGCCAAGACTCGCTTGCATGCACCAGAAGCGTCCTGTGTCTCTCTCTTTCTGTCAGCTGCTCCCTCTTTCTGTCTGAGAAGTGAGAAGGACTTAACCAGAGTGGTAAAAAATGCGTGCAATCATTTCAACCCGCTGTCAATTTCTAACCAGTCCTCGTGACCGGTATTTACCGGTGAACCAAACCGGGCACAGCCGGTGGAAAAAAGCGACACGATATGGAGGCAATGAATAAAGGCTGCTGGGGACAGTGGAAAGTATCGCAGACGGCGTTGGAGATGTGTCGGCTCGTAGTTGGGCATGGCGGTTAACGGCGTCTGTTCCTGACGTTAGTGGGATCCAAGTTGTTGTGTTTTTATATTCATTTTTACGGGGAAATGGCGTTGTCGTGCTATTAACGGGCATGGCGGGATTGGATGTATGAGGGTAGGGAGGGGGCCGGTATTTAACCTGGTGCGGGACGTTAACCATGGTTACTTTATTATGCGGGTTTATAGATCTTAGAGGATACCCTTTCGTGGCCCTGGAGAGTGGAGGGGTAGGGTACCAGTTCTATGAACAGCATTCAATTTCGGTCTCTTATCACCTCGGACCATTTCCGACGTGCCTACCAGTACTCTCACTGTGCTAAATGCTTACTTGTTTTTATTTATTTATTTTAATGGGTTAAATGATCAATATAAATCAATCTACGGGGATATTGTAATAATAGATAACCAGGTTCATTTCTAACGTAGTGTTTTTTTACCCACAAAATTTTATTAAAATTTTAACTTTTTCACATCCTTATTATCTCTCTTACTTTTTTTCTCTTACTTTTTTTACTTTTTATTCTCTCCTTACTTTTTATCTAAATTTTTTACTTTTTCATTCTCTCTCCTCACTTTTTCACAAACCTTAAAATTTTACTTACACAAACACTATGTAAAAATATTTTAAAATATAATAAAATTTAATAAATTTATAAATTGAACATATAAAATTTTAAAAATTCATAGACCTTTTTACATAAATTGACATTTTACACTCTAAATTATTAATTTTATTATATTTCTTCGTCAACTATTAACTATTTATTCTCTAACCACCCACAAATTATAATTTAAACTGAAATTATTATTTTGATTCAAGTGATTAACATAATAATTTTTTATAAATATATTTTGTACCGATAAACTAATACTTTAATGGTGTAACTAAAGTGATTAGTAGTCTATTCTAACCTAGGCAGTAGAATAACTATTAAGAGCACGAGACGGTGATTCTTCCTTTTGTTGTTGTCAAATGGATATTAATAAATAATTGCTCTTTCGGTTAAAGGTCAGGTTCAGGTACAACAAAGGAAAGTGATGGGCATTATTTAAGACCATAAATAGTGCCTCCATTAAATTATAAATGCTTCTTTCATCGGACACGCCAAGTCAGATGCACCGAACCTACCTGGGAATACCTACTACTGTTTCCGCATGGACCAAACTTCATAAGCTCAACACCAATTGTTATTTGACTAATGAAAAACAAAACAAACCACCCATCTCGTATGCGTCCAAGGGACCGGTTGGGATTTTAGGAGCATAGTTTAGGCCGAGCAACGCGTACAGACAAAGTAACCATATGATATTAATCTTATTTATTATATTCTTCGGACTTGTACCTAAGTAGGCTTCTCTTTCTACGAGAGCCTATCAAAGCAGTAAACTGGAGTTGGTACCAATTAGATCGAGCTTTGGGCCTAACGCCCGACTTTTTACACTGGCTGTAGCAATGTCTTTGACTTTAGACGCCATTAGCGGAGGAACTGGGGAATTCTGAATCTACAAGTTTTATCCGCAAACGGAAACTCTTGTTGGTGTTAAATATCTTGATTTCTATTATTGGTCGAAACACGTGAATTGTATAAAGTCTTTGAAAAATTGTTCTCCTTAGTTGCCAAATGGTATACGTTTCCACCGAGAGTGGGAAAACAAATGTTAAGATTGGTTTTTTGTACGGTTTAGATGAAGATTCTGTCCTAGCCCACACAATAACTCAGTAAGTGCGAAGTGCTAGGGAACATGTAAATGGATACTGCGTGAGATTTGGGAAGGGAGAGTGTGTGGGGCCAATTGCGTATTGTCCAGTACGACTTTCTGTGTGGTCCAAAGCAACGGGTGGAGGAATCTTCGTCCCCGAAAAGAAGTATCATTCGAGGAAAAAAGGAATATTTTATGTATCCCTTTGGAACAAGCAAAGCAAGTTGGGGGCACATACATATTAGACTTTAGAGAGCTTCTCCCTCTTTTTCCCTCGATTTTGCATTTCAGCCCTTCAAATTATATTTTAGGCTTTGTTTGTATCAATACATAAGTACTTTTTTTCTAAAGTAGTTTTAAATGCATTATATTTTAGTAAAGTAATCTAATTTTCAGTGTTTAGTTGTAACATCAAATATATTTTCCAAAAGTAGTTTTCAATGTTTTTTGAAGTATGGTGTATTTTTCGTAATTTTATATAATTAATAAACTTAATTCTTAACATCAATTTGAAATGAAAATAAAAAAAGATTTTATAGAGTAAGATGAACTTGATTGTTCAAAAAGTTTTTGGTCACCCCTAAGATTGGAAGAGACATGTCATGAAAAAAGATTTACTAGTTTCAAAAAATTAAATCACTTTTGAGAAAGTGAAGTTATATTTTACGGTTGACCGAATTAAATTTTAATTGATTGTATTTTACGATGCTCTCTAAACCGATAAAAATATGGGAAGTGATTTAGACAAAACAAACGAAGGCGAAATAAAATTGGTCCTCATCATTTGAAACACAAGTTTCGTCTTTGCTAAGCATTAGTTAATATTTATTTTGAATTATATCCGTACTACTTTAATTCACCCAATTATTATTTCAAAGCATGAAAGTTAATTTAACCAACAAATTAATGGTATGAGATATAACGTCATTGCACTAAATTTATGTAGAATAGCACTAAAAGGTTTGTTTTTTTTAATTAGATTTGTAACTTGCTTAGCGTTTTCCAAAACCCGTACAGTGATAAGGAAAAACCGCATAAAAGTAGGGGAACTAATTACCTTATTCTTTAGATGGCTTGGAAACAATGTGATTATTATTTTCGTCTTTTAAAAGGGGAAGAAGTTGCAACCAACAATGGTCAAAAGATAACTTGTCAAATTCGATATAAATATTATATAATAGGACCCATTTGTTTTTTAGGGAAGCTTCGTGGGTAATATATATATATATATATATATATATATATATATATATATATATATATATATATATATATGTTTACTGTTCTACGTTGAAAGCAACTTTCCAACTCTTGACTTTAGTGGGGTTGTAGAATTGGCAACTCGTCTCGTTTATGCATTATATATGAGCTAAAAATATATAAATACTAAACAACTTAATTAATGAGTGAATGTCCCCAAAGCGCAACATAAAACGATATAAAGTTTAAGAGAAAAGTCATTCAACGTCTCTAAACTAATAAGGTAATTTTAAATATGAGTTTAAACTAATCAACACGTTAAGTCTCTAATTTTTAAAATTAATTAAATTTGTCTTAAAATAAAATTTGACAGTTAAAATTATGATACATGACTCATTTATAACACATGTTTCATGATATTCACCATTAAATGTATTTTTAGAACGCAAACTGAAAAAGTTTAATAGTTATAAAATTTAAGTTTAATTACCTATGTGGTACAACTTTAAAAGAGACGGTCCATATAATTTTTTTTGTACACATATAAGTCATTTTGACCATAAAAAATTAATCAACTAACGAAAGATCGATATGAGTTATGAGTCAAGATATATATTTTCACAATTGAATAACCTATCATGCACCATATCCTTCGATAATAGATTAATTTTTTATAAGCAAAATGACTTATATATCTGAAAAACGGATCATAATCATCGTTACTTTTTAAAATTGTATCCCTACGTTAAAAATTAATATCACATAACTGTATCAGTAAATAAAGATTACTTTACAAAATGTCTTTTTTTTCTAAAATTTAATTGTTTTAAGTTTTTAACTACATGGACAACTTCTTGCTTAGTACAGAAATTAGGAGGCTGTTAGGTGATGATATTTTTTGAGAATTTTTTATGTTTTGAGAATTTTTAGGTGATGTTAACTTTATTGATATGTGTGCTGTAGTTATTTTTAGATGGAGTTAAAAAATATGTTCGATTTGTGTATTCTCGTAATTCAAAAAATTCTTAAAATACTAAATTGCCGAACAAACCTAAAATGAATACGCCGTAGTCATCACACATTCACACGGATGAGATGGAAAGGACACACGTGCGTCGTAGGCGAGTCTGACCGACAGACAGACAGGCGACGCTTCTCCAATCAGAATCCGAAAGGCTAAAAAGCTAGAGAAGGCCATGACCATCAGAGGGCCCCACAACGTGTCCCCTATTTAGCTGCACTAATTCGAGTTGGTGGGCCCTACACTCTCTCTGCTTCCTCTCGTCTCAGCAACTTGGGACAATCCCCTAATCCCTCCCCTCCGGGCCTCCTGACACGGTGTGACACCTAACCCACAGACCAGATCAAACCTGGCCGTGGCCCTGGCCATTGGGAAAAAAATCCTCCATCAGATTTTTGCTTTTACGTCTTTGGTTTACTTGTTAACCTCACCCGCCGTTGTCCGACCATTTCCAACGCCTGTCCACCTCAGGCCCCCCCTCCCTACCAATTGCGGTTACGGACTCGAAAAGGGATTTAATTATGGTTTAGTCCTAATACGGGGAAGGCGGATTTCAAAATGGGAATCGAATTCAGTTGTCTACGCTGTCTAAGAAACTGACCTCTTCGGGATGGCCGAATGAGGTGCATCCGCGTGGCGATAGTGTCCGTTGCTGGGACACGTGGGTATCGGAAGTAAGTGCCAGAATTCAGAGAGGGGTTTTGGACGGCTTCCTTTTTTTATTTTGGTCACGTCGTAATCCGATCACGCTGGTTGCGTGACCATCGTTTGGGTGGGGATGGAAACGTTACCGAAACTGACCTTACGTGTTCATGTTATTCTTTTTGTTTTTGATTTATTTATATACATTACGCTACCTGAGGTTTGAGCTTCAAAAAACATATAGCATTTTTTTTAGACAAGATAGTCATATAGGATAATTGAGTGGAGTAAAAGAGGGTAATAATTGAGGCAGTCAAAGGCTGTCGTAACAAAAAGATAAAATATGGAGGGGTCAGGGGTGACAATCCTCATTGGTGCGCCAGGAAAAAGCAACAAAAAGGATTCATAATAATTAAGAATTTTATTATCATGGGATTAGGTTAATAATGATATAAAATAATATAGGGAGGCTTGTACGTATAGTTTAATCCGTCGAGGGGGGGGGGGGGGATGAAAGCAAATTAAATGAGACAAATAATGTAAGTGTTGTGGTGGGTTTTTAGACTTTAGGTTTGGTGGGTGGGGAGTCCTAGAACATTACAGGGTCAATGGGTTGCAGAGGTCTGGAAAAAATCTAAAGCATGGACCTACATATATGCATGGGCCATCATGCGAAAACAAGAAGCTAGCTGTTGAGTCTTGACGATCTCCCAGCCATTCACAACTTGGGCATATTCGGCAGGCTACTTATGAATATTCATCTCCTTATCCTGTTTATATTCTATTGGGAGAAAAGTAATAGGAAACTTCAACATCAATTCTTCGATATAATTCGTGATTTTCCACCTAATTATACGTCCTACTCTGGAGTAAGGGGGATGGACATGTCGTTTGGAACATGACTCTTATTCGTTAATCGCTAATCAAGATTTAATTTTGTTCTTCAATAATTCCAAGCATTAACGAGCCTCGAACCTCTGATTCTTCCTAATTCCTCAGTAGAAAGTTGACCACACCACGTCGAAAGATAGAAAAAGAGCTTTTGAGAAGATATGAGAAAGAGCCTCGAACTTCAAGATTTGGACAACTGGGCGTGTAAAACGCACGTTGAACAATGAACATCATTTAGATTTCAACATTCTTACCAAATCAAACTTAACGTGTTTAAGGAGACATAATTATAGTAGTAATGACGTGATTATCTTGACTGGGTTTGGGCTAGCTGTTTCAAAATTCCAATGTCCTCGTAAGGGCATGCTTTTTTTTATTTGCTTTTGCATCTCTTCGTTTTTATGGGATTATATATGCACTGTTCATATAACAGGCCGCGTGTCGTACAAACCCACCGAAGCTGAAAAAGGAGTTTGATTGGTATAATGAGGTGCAATAAAGAGGAGAGGGGTCATTCTGCTGGCTGCTGCAAACTTATTGGGGGGTCTATTCGAGAGGACAGAATGCCATCCCTCATATTTTAATCGACAAGAAAGACAAAGAACAGCGAATTAGAGCCCCGCTAAAATTTTAATTCAATAAAATAATACGAGCAAGAATCGTTTCAAAACAAAAAAAAAAACTCACGTGCGACATGGAGGTCCATCTAACCCCTACACCAAGTGTCACACTTTCCATGTGTTTGTAACTTTATATATTCACAACTTGCCTCTAGGTCCCGGTGGTTGAGGAGCTCACTTGTTCGGAAAGAGGAAATAAGAAAATGGAATGGTTTCTTGTACTCAACACTCTTGACTAAGCTCAATAAACCCCCATTCATGATTCAACGGATTATGGGCCAAAAGGCCATTCTTTATTTGCTTCCCCCGCCCCTCGAAGATAAGCTCGAAAGCGTTGAAAAATACAGAGTGCTCATGTCATCCTGTCTTTTGAAAATACGAGACGAAATCCATGTGTCTGCAATTTTGTGATCAACTGCTTCCTTGTAGCCATCCATAACGCAATATATAAAATTGATTTGTGCCGACATTGGACTATGGCATTCGCGTTAAAAAGAATTTAATTTTGTCTTTGAAGGGCTACAATTATTTGTTATAATGGGCGTGTTCAGGTGGTGAAGACATTACGAGCACAACTGCCTGCTTTAAACAATGCAAGATAACGAGGCAAGCGCACGAATTTTGGCACCCTCGGAAACTTGCTGTGTCAGCGAGAATGATAACATGCTGCGCTTCAACTTTTTTCCTTGCCCGGATAAATATATTCCACCGCCCCCCGAGTTATCTCATATTAATTAATCAAAAATTTAACTCGGGTAGGCGCCGGCTCGACCTCCCTGGACTGTTGTAGTGGTGATTGACAGAGCACTCTTGCACCCCATCAATGGTTTTAGGCACATAGATAACATTTTTTTTAATAAATACGCATAGAATAACATTAGCGTCTACTTCTTCAAGATTTCAAACTCGTCCAGGACACCAGGTGGGCCAGTGAAGTTGTCATCGTAGCGAAAAAGCTGTCCTATGAAGTTCGAGAGAGATAATATATTATGTATTACGAGCTTCATAGTTGGCTGTTGGGAGCTATCGTGGGGGTTATTGTTCATTGTCCACATGAATATACATTATGAATGGGAATGGCCAAGTAGATGCCCACAGACTTCAAGAGCTCACTGTCCCACTACCTCAGACTCTTTGATGGCTGTCCTGCTCACTGAAATTATGCAGTCTGTGCAATAGTTATCAAAGATAAAAAAAAAACCTTTCCACATGGGCTTTAGCTGAGGTTAGTCCATTGAAGATTTTGTGCACTGCTTATGGAAAGGGGAGTACAGTTCGATATGGGGTAGGCCGATGTTTTATTTATTAGCCCGCCCATGATCAGGTTGGAAGATCTTCAGAATTTAATGTCTCAGTGCATATATATATATATATATATTGTGTCTCAGTGTGCATATAAATGCTGAACTAGAAACGTTAGTCTGTCACGACGCACAGAAGACATCCCAAGCTCGCTTGCGGGTTATGGTGGTTTCGAATCAAGAGTGAGGTCTGTGAGGTGAGGGGAAAAGAGTTAAGACAGGCCCGTGTTTAACAGAGCGTTGTCGATGCCACGGCTTTATGGCAGCCAACTTGAGCCACAAAATGTTGGCTATATGGGTCAGCATCAACTTCTCTGTCATTTGCCTGCCATTTAAGTCCTGGGAAAGGATCCGTCCCCGCCTGATCCATGTAATTTACGAAACTGCGAGTCATGCATTCTTCAAAAGGAACTTGATAACTGTAGAGGCTTTATTTTTTATGAATACATATATGACACCTGAATTATTATTCAGTCGTTTGACCAGCCATCCGTCGTCAATTACGTCCACTTCAAAATTGTAGCTGAATGCCAAACGAAAGAACCAGAGAGAAGAATTGAGGAGGGGGGGCTGGCTGATATGCAATGTGACTGCAACATTTTGAGAGTTCGTGACAGAAAACAGTAGTAGCTAAGATCGTGGACATCAGGCATCAAAGTCTTCGGTCACGCAGAACTCCGTTTAACAGTTTCTTCAACTCTGGTCAATACATCTGTGAGCACATCAGTTGTCCAATCCTTCAAGTTATCCTACAAATCAAGCAAACAAACATCAAACATAAGCTTTCTAGTGTTCGTGCCACTATCATAAGAGGAAAGCAGGTATTTTCTTCGTGAGAACCGGACCAATATTATGGCTCAGTATATGCACAAGCGCATTGAAACTTTAGTAGGGACAATAGAGAATTAGTTTCGTAATGATAGATATGTCTGGTCAAGCAAATTCCCATGATAGGAAATTTATCACAGGGTAACCACAGCACATCAGTCCATGTGCCGCGAGACCCACAAAAAGTAGGCAGATAAAGTCTCATGAGTTCACATAATTGATTCCTCGTGCTAGATGCTTCCACGTCGAGTTTTGATTATGTGAGACAGAAATATAGAAACTAGATCAAAGCAAACTAAATAACAACATGCAGTCAACACTCCAAATTTCACTGTAAAATGTCTTTGTAGATGGGTAAAAAGCAAGAGATGCATGGTCAAGATTTTCCACCACTGAAAGTTATAGATGTCTATCAAAATCCCCTATTTTCCTGTTAATAACAGTGTATCTGCACCATACTGTGATGGGATCATTAACAGTTCAACATCTATATGAATACTCTGATATAATCATAAATTATAACTATAAAGAATTGTAACTGCCTTGGGCATTGCTCATTTGGGCTATCAGAGAAAAAGAGGGTACAGACAGAAACCCAACATAATGAATAAGAGAAGACACAAGAATAATTTTGATACTGAAATAAACAGTTCACAATTTACTACGATAAAGCAGAAATCAAAATCCGCAAACCAATTTCTTCATCCATCAAAGAAAAGTATCTATTACTAATATTTACAATGTCGATGGATGTGAGATTGAAAGTATATTGTTGAATAAACAGAACCATAGCAATCCAAAATTTTATCAAAAATCGAACTTCAGTAAAACCGGACAAATGTATATAATCGGTGGTCTTGAATTTTGTATAGGAAGAGTCAGTCAGCATCTGGAAACACAATTCGATATTTAAAAAACCAACATTAGGCCCGTCCTAAATAAATAGATCCAAAAACATAAACGGTACTCTCACATTCTGATAATCCCAGAGAAGAATTATGCATGACTAAGTGAAGTACAATGCTTAGGTAAGAGGTGTATTGGCCGCTATCCATTTGATTTGAGGATTACACTAACCACCAAAGTTTGGATGGCACAACCGCATAGTCATATACAATATCCAAAAGCTATGAAACATAAATAAGAACCACAAATTCGAGCTCTCACATGTAACAGGCTAGTCAATTACTCGAATGAAGGCATGTGAAAAAGTAACTACGCAAGTCTATAAAGGCAAGAAATATGTGGCAAAATTTGTACACGGATGTATTGACAAAGTGAGTAGAGTCACTAGAGTAGTTTAATAAGTATGAAGTGCCTTACCATGCGCAGTCACTCGCCAGTTCGAATTCGAGCATTAGGACGAGCAAGCTTGGACTCAAAGGGCGTCCTGGGCCGCACTTCTCGAATTTTTTCCCACTCTTCACGAGTCAGCATCCTGACCGTGCCTTGCGCCGCAGGAGCATTCTTTATTTTTCGCTCAATCATTTCTTGTGACCTCGACTCGTCGTGCTGCCACCAAAGTACCAAACAAAGAGATTGTTAGTGATATATTAACTGAGACTTTACATGAAACCTGTTCTTCGAAATGAGATTTGAGAAACGCCACCGTGACTAACAGCTCGTCCAAAATTACAAAGACGAGATAAAAACAAATAGTTTCGAATTTAATCAAACACAAGACGTTTCAACCTGAACTGTAAAATTGGGGAGTTGGGATTTTGGAAATTAAAAGCAGGGGAGCGGGATCGAGGCGGGAGGGTACCATCATGAGAAGCTTAGTGAAGAGGGCAACGCCGACGACAGTGAGAATCATGGGCATGGAGGCGGTGTCGAGGAAGGCTTTAGACTCGGGAACTTCCATAAAGAACTGGTCCTTCTTCGTGCTCTTCCTCGTCTTCCTGGTCTTCTGTAAAGAGGCGATCTTCCTCTTCAAGGTTTCAGTTGGGCCATCATGGGACAACGTGTTGAAGTGTCTCCGGATCTCGAACCCCCTCCGGCAAATTCCCCGGTGCATGGTCTACTGGTGGCCTGCTGCTTCGACCGTGTAGGTGAAGGTGTGGTTGGGCTCTGGCAGTACCAAGTGACCAAGCACGGCACCCTCTCCTACTTGAATTGGCGTTGGAGAGGCGCTGGACGCATGTTCTCTTTGAATCTGACTGGAAACTTCTTTGCGATGTCTTGGCCTCTGAGTCTCCCCCTTGCTGGAACGTGGAAGCGCTGATTTGGTCTCTTCGACGAGCATTCAAAGCCCAATCTGCGTGGGCTCTTCACTGGGTGCCTCGAAGTGATTACCAAATTGAGCATTCAAAGCCCAATTTTCGAAGTGACCGTGATTATGTTTGGCAGAGTCTGAGGCGCTAGACTATGGTATGGCTGCGAGTATTCGTTTATATGCTTGATTACCAAATTCGAGCCATATGAGTGTGGCAGTGATACTTTTTATTATTATGTTATGTAAGTTCCAAACTAATCACGCATAAGGATGTGGAATTGAAACTATGAGCACCACCATATTGGACCTATCTTGCGGGGCAAGCCTAAGTCAGCAAGGTAGTTCGATAGTGATTTATTTATTTTATATAATGTTTCGTGAGTTAAAATTTTGAGAAATTAAAGTCTATAAGAAGTTGGTAAATTTGTTAAGAATGCTAACATGTTTGACAACTAAAATATTTTCCAAAGTTTTCAAAATTTCCATTAAGCAAACATAAAAATAAGTGGCATAAAATTTTCACAAATATATTTTAAATTGATGTTTTTATTCCTGACTTTTTTTTATTGTATTTTGTTAATATTGTCTTCATTTTTTAATAAATATAAAAAATTCAATTACATTATCTTTCTTCACTTTTATCAATTATTATAATATTTTAAATTTTTTTCAACATTTACTCAAACATATTATCAAAATTTTCAAACCACGTCTGAAAATTTCTAAACTTTTCCAAAGTTTTCAGTTGATAAATATGAAAATTGACTAAGTTTTATAAAAAAAATATAGTGATTATTTAATAAATATTATATCAAAAATATTAAAGTTTATGAAAAAAATATGGGAATAGATGATTCAACAACAACAAAAATCCTATATTTTCTACCGTGCTTACACAACGCAACCCTCAAGTCTTGTTTTTGGCACTCTATACTACGGAGCTCAAGGTCTTGTAGATCAGTCTGCGTTTCTTTGATCAGGAAACAAAGAATGGGTTTGCTTTCACAGAGAAACCTCCGCACATTTGCGATCCGGAATCGAACTTCTGCTTCAGAAGCAAAACCAATAAGACTTGTTGTTCAACCCAAATCTTACACCTTTTGCACCTCCCAGACCTCAAAACAAAGCGATCAGGACACCGCCAAAGAAATCTCCGCCCTTCTCAAGCAAAGCAATTGGCAGTACCTCATGGAATCGTCGGACATGCGCAAGAAGCTGAACCCAGAAGTGGTTCGCTACGTTCTTCTCCAGAACCAAGTGAGTGATCCCAAACGCCTCCTTCATTTCTTCGACTGGTCCACTTCTTTAATGCGCGTCCCCCAGAATCTTCTTTCTTTCTCGATTCTGGCAATTGTTCTCTGTAATTCGGGGCTTTTCGCGCATGCTAATGGTGTCTTGGAGCGAATGGTGAGAACCCGGAGGCCGCCGTTGGAAATTCTTGATACTATTGCTAAGTGCTATACAGAATGCGGTGGCTCAAATGTAGAAGTTTTTGAGACTTTGTCTAATATTTACAGGAAAATGGGGTTGTTGAATGAGGCTGCTAGTGTGTTTTTGGAAGCTCAAAGTTATGCCTTTTTGCCTAGTTTGGTGAGTTGTAATTCTTTGTTGAAGGACCTCGTTAAGTGTGGCAGGATGGAGCTGTTTTGGAAGGTGTATGATTGGATGTTAAAGGCTAAGATAACTCCTGATGTTTATACTTATACTACTGTAATTAATGCGCACTGTAAGGTTGGGAAGGTCGAGGAGGGTAAGAGGTTGCTTTTTGAGATGGAGGAGAAGGGTTGTAGTCCTAATTTGGTCACCTACAATGTGGTGATATCAGGGTTGTGCAGAGCTGGGGCTGTTGAAGAAGGTCTCGAGCTGAAGAAGTCCATGGCTGGAAAAGGGTTAGTTCCGGATAAGTATACTTATTCTAGCCTTGTCGATGGGTTTTGCAAACAGAAGAGGTCAGAAGAAGCTAAGTTAATATTGGAAGAGATGTCTAGTGGGGGTTTAAATCCTGATTCCATTACTTACACTGCTTTGGTTGATGGCTTCATGAAACAAGGTAAAGCAGAAGAGGCATTGAGAGTCAAGGATGAGATGGTTGCCCGTGGAACAAAGTTAACTTTGGTGACATATAACGTGCTTGTTAGTGGGTTTTGTAAGGTTGCTGAGATGAAGAAGGCCAAAGCCCTCTTGAATGAGATGATTGCAATGGGGATAGAACCTGATACTCATACTTATAACCATTTAATTGAAGGGTATTACAAAGAGAAAAATATGGGCATGGCTTATGAGCTACTTCTTGAGATGCAGAGGAGGAAGTTGACACCCACGGTATTCACTTATGGCGTGATAATAAATGGCCTATGCCGTTGTGGAGATCTGAAAACAGCTAATAAGGTTTTTGATCAAATGATTGTGGGAGGTTTGAAACCAAATGCTGTTCTATACTCAACTTTGATCAAAGGTCATGTCCAGGAAGGTAGATTTGATGAGGCAATAAGGATGTTTAAAGGAATGAGGGAAAATGGTGTTCCACCTGATCTCTTTTGCTATAATTCTCTGATAATTGGTCTCTGCAAGGCCAAAAAGATGGAAGATGCAAGAACGTTCCTTGTTGAAATGATTGAGAGGGGACTTAAGCCTAGTGGACATACTTATGGAGCTTTCATCGATGGATATAGCAAGACGGGGAATATGCAACTAGCAGACAGGTATTTCAGAGAAATGCTAGATTGTGGTATAGTGTCGAATGATATAATCTGTACGGCCCTGATTGATGGGCACTGTAAAGAGGGTAACATAACTGGAGCCTTTTCAGCATTTAGATGCATGCTTGGACAAGGTGTCATCCCAGATGTCCAAACTTATAGTGTCCTCATCCATGGTCTCGCTAGGAATGGAAAAATACAGGAAGCAATGGATGTTTTATCTGAACTCCTTGACAAGGGTCTGGTGCCTGATGTTTTTACATACAGCTCTCTCATTTCTGGCTTCTGCAAGCAAGGTAATTTAGAGATAGCTTTTCAACTCCATGAAGAGATGTATCAGAAAGGCATTACTCCAAACATTGTCACTTATAATGCTTTGATTAATGGACTTTGCAAGTTGGGTGACATTGAGAGAGCTAGGGAACTGTTTGATGGAATCTCAGGAAAAGGTTTGGCTCCTAATGGGGTGACCTATGCTACAATTATAGGTGGATACTGCAACTCTGGAAATTTAACTGAGGCGTTTCGATTACTTGATGGGATGCCATCAAATGGGGTTCTACCTGATTGTTTCATCTATTGTGCCCTTGTCGATGGTTGCTGTAAGGCAGGAAACATGGAGAAGGCCCTGTCCTTATTTCATGAGATGGTGCAGAAGGGCTTTTCTTCCACGGCTTCTTTCAATGCTTTGATTGATGGCTTCTGCAAGTCTGGAAAATTGGTGGAAGCGTACAAATTGTTCGAAGACATGGTTGATAAGCATGTGACCCCAAATCATGTGACCTACACAATTCTGATTGATTCCCACTGCAAGGCAGGATTAATGAAGGAAGCTGAGAAGCTCTTCCTTGAGATGCAAAGGAGGAATCTCATGCCAAGTGTTTTCACTTATACTTCCCTTCTATGTGGTTACAACAGCATAGGGAGCAGAAATAAGATGTTCGCTCTTGCGGATGAAATGGTGGCCAGGGGGATTGAGCCTGACAAAGTAATGTACAGTGTGCTAGGTGATGCTTACTGCAAAGAAGGCGATTTGATGAAAATTTTAAAGTTAGTAGATGACATATTGGTCAAGGGTGTGATCTTGAACTCTGATGCATATGATGCTCTAATAGATGCCATGTGCAAAAACGAAAATTTTGCTGAAATGCTAAAGTTGCTTGATGAAGTGGGATTGCAAGGACATATGCTAAATATTCCTACATGTAGAACTCTACTCCGTGGTTTTTGCAAAATGGGAAATATGGAAGGTGCAGCAAACGCTCTGGAGAGTATGATTAGATTTGGATGGGTTCCAGATTCTATTTTAGCTGATTTAATCAATGAAGACCAAAAGGATACAAACTCAGAGGAATCTGTCAATATTTTGAAGCAAGCGGCATCAGGATTTGCTTGTCAGGCATAAGCTTTAATTTCTTATAAGAGAACTGTAATTTCTTCTCCTAGTGTTTCCTATCTATGGCTTCATGGCGAAGAATGTGTTATGACCCACGACCGCCTGCTTGGTGGTGGTGGTTCCTTTGTTGTGGATAAACTGTGAACCTGACTCTGACATCCAAGGAAAGGCTGCACAGCAGCACAGGTTCTAGTCTGAGCAGCGTGCTAAAGTGAATGAGCCCTAACTTCAGTAAGGCAGGTTGAGGCGACAGCAAATCTTGGCGTCGCGTCCACAATGTGCAGTTTCATACTTCTATGCCAGTGAGTGTGGATTCTTTTGACCAAATTGGTGTATTAAAACACTTGAAAGGTAATGCTGCGACCCTTTTTGTTAGAGCCACTCCTCCCTATGATAACATTTTTGCCCTCCACTCCCTGGAATGGGGTGGGCTTTATGTTCCATTCCATATGTTTACTAAAACAACTGAGGCAGGTTGATCTTGCTCATCATCAGAACTGACCGTTGCTATGGTTTTTTGTTTTCTTTTTGATAATTTCTCTCCTGTTTCGATGTTACTATGCATATCTGATATATTCTAAGTTTCTTTTGCTGCTTCTCCTGGCAATTTGGATACATTGCTAATATATTCCAATAGCTGTTTCATTTGTGGCAGGTGCTGAGATGACAAAAGGGAAGGAGGCGATAATTGGAGAAATTTGGTGGTGTAGTGCTCGAAGATGAGCAATAATAGAAGAGGCTGTGATGATTGGAGGGAGATGGTTGACTGGTGACTTACAAACACTGCGGCCAATGAAGCTAGCAATACTGTCAAAGTACCAGCCAAAATCTAGAGTTGGTTTTCCTTTCCTTTTACTAAGAAAACCTTGATTTTGGCTGCTGGTCCTCATCACCATGAGAGACATTACTGAAATTCCTATGGATCATTCCTTATTATTATGTATAGTTTCATCCTCTCTCCCGACACCCCCCCCCCTCTCCCCTTGAATGTAACATTGTATTGTGTGCCTTTACTAAGGTAGTTTTGGGTAAAATATCTGATGCGATCCAACATAGAAGTGTTTTTGATAATGCTGAAATGGTCGGTGAATCAGGAAATTGTAGTATGAAGGTTATTCCGACACACAAGGTTTATTCCCCAGTTTAACTGTGGGCTTCTTATCCAGAACGGCAAGTGCATGTGACTACTGAAGTGGCTACACCTGGGGAACAAACTTGCATGCATCGCGCCTAAAAGCAGCACATCATACCCGCTAGTTAACATGGGATTTAAAAATTCAAGCTGGCATTGCACCATTTTTTTTTTGCTAGTCAACACAGATCATTTCGTTACTAAATGGTCATTACAGAGTCGCACATTACAATCTCCCTTGGGAGAGACATTAATACAACCGACATGCCTATTGGCTATAAATTGAGCCATGAAATTTCCTTCTCTAGGAATTCAGCTCAAGGACCATTCATTGTGTTCAGACAGCAACCTCCTTGCTCTCATAATTTCACCTTCAAGCTCCCAGTCCGGGGCTTGTCTGGGTTCCAGTATCTGGTTACAAACCAGTGCCACCAGCGAATCTCCCTCAATCTCGATCCTACTCACGCAATACCTCTTTGCCATATCCAAAGTCAACAGAGCCGCAAGAGCTTCTCCTTTGAGCGGATTATCACCTGCCCTCCAATGTCCACAATAATTCCTTCCATATTTCTGCATAACGCACGATAACTAAGGTGTCCTGCATTTACAGCAGTATCAAAATTAAGTTTTTAGCCGTCCATTAACTGGCTTTTACCATGAAACAATGGCTCTCTTAATTTTCTATCGCCGCAAAATGCATTAAGTCATTCCATTTCTCCCTGCAATCGCTCGGCATTGCACCCATTTGGCATTAAGGATTCGTGTTTCTAGGTGTGTTTGTGTATATATCAATTTTCTAATCGAAGAATAAATCAGTGGATCTGGTGTCCTTGCCCGTGTTATATCAGTTACAAAGTTTGGTGACCTTTACAACCTCATATTCATCCACAGCTTAGTTATCAATAAACATAGATAAATTTGGTCAACTTTACATCCCATATTCATTGAACTATATCATCAATCAACATTATTGGTCATGCTTCATGAGAGTTTTTTGGGTCTCAGGGGAAAGAGGTTGTCCCTTGTAACACCAATTGGCACAATTCTCAGGGTACCAACCCAAAAAAGAAAGATTGAACCCAAGCTTCCCATTCTTGCAAAACTACGCCGGAACCTACATACAAACTTTGCGTTGCTACTATGACCTTCACTCAGTGACTATATAGACTATATTGACCCTCAACCGGAAAACTGAATCAATATACACGTGTGGTGTAAAGACAGGCATGAACCAATAAGCCAACTTGCCAACTATACCCTTATAACTAGGCCCTTTTCCCCTAGAGGGACCTGGTTCTCAGATTTATAACTATGATTCAGAAGCCCTGCCCTCCATAATCATAGCGTCACCAGTTTGTCTCTGTTAAGAGAGCACGAACATCGTCACTGAAGTCTGCTTCTGATAAAAGCTTCAGATGAGTGTTATCTTCTTCATCAATAGCTTGTGGATTTGCTCCCCTGCAAATAATATGGAAGACATAAATATGACGCCAAATGTAGAACAGGCTAGCAGTCGCTAGAAATGGAAAAAAAAAAACAATTACCTTGTAAGAAGCATCTTGGCAATCGCAGTTCTCCCACTATGAATACAATAATGCAGAGGCGTCCTACCTTTCGAATCAGAAGCATTAACATCTGCACCGTACTGTAATAGTAACTCCACCATGCCAATGTCAGCAGTCTGGCAGGCCAGGTGAAGCAGAGAACAGTCCTCTAGAATGTCCTCTTTGAGCTCATTTTCACTTTTACGTAATGAATTTGAGTTACTTGAGGAAGGCTTGTCTGAAGGATCACCTGCTATGCATTCGAATTTTTGGTAAAAACCTTCTTGCTCTTTCAACTGCATTACCTCGCCCAGAAATGTGGACGTACTAAATAATGCTTGCCCATGAATAGCATTAAGATCTGCTTCAGAACTGACAATATAGCGGTAAACTGCTTTCTTGTCAGTAGCATGAACACTTCCCCACACCTGTTCTGCCACTGAAAGGAGATGCTGATTGTCCTTAACCTTGCGAACAAAAGCCTTCTCTGAATACTGCAGTTAGAGGAAAGATCAATTCTAGGTCTCAAATGACAAAACGTTTGAGGGTTTAAATGACTTGGGAATCGAAATTCATAAAACACAATCCAGATGCTCTTTTAAGGGATTGTGCTTAACCAGTAGGGATTCAAGGCAGGGCCTGTGGTGTCTATTGAGGTGTGGTAATTAAGTGCTTTTGGAGTCTCTACCAGGCGTGTTGGACTTAAGGCAGGGCCTATGTAGTCCACCAGAGGCCCAGACAATGCCACAGGCATCTCTGGCCTCTGTGTTAAGCACAGTTGTTGCGCCCTCATGGAAAAGGCTACATTTCTTGTGTTATTCTTTGGTCGAGTATGTGGTCAACTTTTTCATGATCTTATCTTTTGCTCTTTTGAGCAAAGTTAAGAAACTGCCATTGTAACTTGGTTAACATTTCAGGGAGTAATGAAGAGAGATGAATTAATGCTTTTGGATTGAAAAGTTGAGTGGGCTGTTACTCCTATGGTATTATCAGTCACTAATGCAACTTGGGAATTGATAGCTATGAAAAGCAGTCATCTGACAAGGTTCCAAAACAGATAAATCCAGGATCAGCTCGATGTTCCACATTTTCTCTCTTTCAATAGAGAGGGTCACGTAATCAGGAAGCAATAGTGACACAAATACAAGATACAGGACAAACATGTAAGCTATTATAACTCAAAGTAATTGCAGTTCTCTAACTTAAGCACTTGTGCAAACAAGTTACAGGACAAACACGTAAGCTATTATAACTCAAAAGTAATTGCAGTTCTCTAACCTAAGCACTTTGGCAAAAGTAACAAGCCAAATGCCATTTTTAACAGGCATATAACCAAGGTTAGCAACTGAATTTGTCAGAGGAATACCTTTGCATGAATGAATTTCGCTTTTAAAGAAATAGGATCATCATGCCTGGGTTTTCTTGTAATAAACATGTTTCTATCCGACTTGGAAAAGCTACAGGAAAAAAACTAATAAAATATTAGCATACAATCAGATCTGATTTAGGTAAATGAAGTCACTCATTACTTACCCCATATGCATATCATCAGCTTGAAAAGTACTTGAGTGCAATAATTCCTCCCAAATTGAGTTTGCATAGACATTTCCCAGTGACTTGAACATATCTAAGACAGAAGAGTTCCATACTTTTACATCAAGAGTCAATGATCTTACCTGTGTCAAAAAGTTATCCACTATAATTTCTTACAAGATTCCTGATTACTAGTGTATTTTTTCATATAGACATTTATGACATACGACCAAAATTTGAAACATAATTCAGTCAGGGAAAGTGTGTCTACGGTAATTGTTAAGGTCTTTAATTGTTGTATTAATGCAGCAGCAAAAGTATTAGGGTACTTCTGTTCTTTTGGTTTCATATGGCTAGATTCGACAACAGTTTTCATTTATTTCATAGAAGTAAGACTAATATTGTTCAGGGTTTTGATGAAATTCTCTCATTGAAGGGTGTGGTATTGTTTTGTGCATTGACAACTGTTAAATGTTTGATTTACAGTGAACCAAACCAGACGGAGGCTTTCATAACAAGCCATAATATTCCAATTTTCTTCGCAATACTTCCGCTCTCAAACCCTATGAGTCCTGTCATTATCCACATGAAAGTGTTGGAAGTTTCAGGGTCCTCTTCTATCTTTAACAAGGATGATAGTTTGGAATCAAAGTATTTAAATTCATAAAATAAAGCTTGGATAACAAACCTTTGAAACATGGACACCAAGATTACGATGAACACCAGAGCATTCAATGCATATAACAATGCCAAGGTTTATGGATGCCCAGTCTGGTTCAGGTGCACCACAATCAGCACACTTGTCATTCCCGCAAACCCTTCTTAGCACATCAATTGGCTTCTCAGTCCTCATACTGTTCTTATGATGTTGCAAACTTCTAGATTCACGTAAATGGTTATTGCAGGGGAATTTCTTAGATGAATGTCCCTCACTGGTTATGTGATTAAAATCAGGAGAACTTTCTAATGATTCAGTCTCACTGGCAGAGAGATGAACATCACGTCCCCAGGAGCAAGTAGACAGACCCTAACATATCATAATCATTTCAATTATTATAGATATTCCACAGGTTTCCAAAGTAGTAACAAATCCTGAATATATACCTTCTCAGGCTCCTGGACTTTCAGTAAGGAAGCAATTACTCCAGTTATTTTCTCAATCCAGTCCATTTGGTCCACTGCATTCTCAGCCTGCATTTCCAAGCCAAAAAGTTCAGAATCTACCGCCTATATCCCCCCCCCCACTCTCCCTTCAAAACACTCACCCCAAAAAAAGGTAAATAAAGAACTAGTCAATAAATTAAGTAAGAAGAACACACTAGTGTCCTCAGAACAAATAATAAATACAGATTACATGTTCATACTGAATTTAGGTAAGTACCTGCAGAGTGTAGTTCTTTGATGGCGAAATAATCCTAAAGCAGAACCTTAAATCTGACTGATCTACATCTAACTTGATTGTTGACGTGAGCAGGTTTACTGTGTGACGTGCGACAGACTTTTCATCATGTACACCACCGTGGTAATGCGAAGAAAGCCACCGACTCAGAAGCCCAGAACCATTCCTCTGTGCAGAAGATGGACTTCCAGACTGAAATAGACTCCACGATAAATAAGCTTAAGTAAGGATAGAAGAAAAAGCATATTTAGTTCATATCATGATAAGTTATCTTACGCTAGGGACTTACAGATGAGCAGTTCCATGGTTTGCGATAGTAATACAACATCCCTCGACTATCAAGAACAAAAAACCTTCTTTTCCAGTCACCCCTCAAGTTGGAGGAACGTTTCGAAAGATATCCTTGTCGTATTGTCTGAACCTGAAAGTTTGAAGTCTTCAGCTAGAGATGCAGCGCAAAAGAAACTTTCAGGACAAAACAGTTCCAATTCTCCAGGAAACATGAAACTTGGGTTCGTTATCAAAGGGGTAGAAGACTGGTAAACATTATCTCTCATTTTTTTGGTAATTTCTAATGGAGCTAAAAGTTCATTTACTAGAAAATCTTTTTGAAATAATGATTAGAGAATCGAGAATATAAGAGATTCTAAATGGCTTGCCTTACAGCGAAACATCACCAATTTTTCCAAAAGCATACAGTAATAAGAAAAAGAGTATATTCTCACACTCCCCTCAGGTGAAGTTTTAAAGTCCATAAGTGAATGTAATAGCTTAGTTCTAACATGTAACATATATAAATAAAGTGACCGAGTTAGGGTTTGAACTCACAATCATTGCTATGATGCCATATTAAAGTGAGTTAAAATCCATTATCAAATGTTCTAGAAACACCATGTCAAAAAGTACCTTTCCCTGTGAAGCAGATTGCATCACCTCCTCGATAACTTTCTGTGACGTCCTAGTGAAAGGTTGCATACCATCTCCATTAGAAGGACCGTGATAGACCAAGGACTGCCTAGATTCACGATCAATCTGCCTTTTGTACTCTTGCATCCTTTCATTAAGAGATTCCTGCTCATAGTTAGAGCTTTCTCTTGACTGTTGTGCATAAGCCAAAATCTGTGAAATGCAAGAACTGACTTTGATATTATTTCCAGAAAAATAGAAGCAACAGAAATTAAAAAGTGTGAAAGCATAGAAACCCTGAACGAGATCTTTGTCACTGGAAGCCAACCACAAAATCAATACTTGGTTACTAGTAGGAGTACCATCATCATCCTTTCAAAATCCATGTAGGTAATTATATGACTGAGAGGTTCAAGATGAAGGGGAAGTTAATATGCTCTTGCGAGGCTGAAGAATATGTGTACTCCTGTCAATCTCAAGAATTTTCACGCATCAATCATTAGGCATCTGGCCATTTGAGTGCATCCAAAGGTCATAATGATGTTTCAGAAACTTCACAAACTAAATAATCACATCTATTACCTTTTGAAGCTTTTTTTTACAATCCCCTATAAAGAACATTCTCCCTTTTCATTTCTGAAAAGATAAGGATTGGATCTAACCATAAGAAGAATACTTGGCTGCTAAACAATTAAATTCTCCTCCTTTCAATGGATCCTTTTGTCTACCGTACACTAGGGGTCCTAGCTTCACTTAGTGACATCTCCACTAAGCTGGTACAACAAGGTGTTGGGTCCAAAAGGCAAGATGTTCAAAGTTCAACCCTTTCGCTGTCTGTCTGGAACTGTAGAAAGAGAAGAATGCAGGATCTAAGACTATAAAAATTAGAGGAAGTACTAATGTTGTCTCATTAATGAGCTGTTGTGTTGGCATTTTCTTTTAGGAATTTCGTCCTACAGGGAAAATACTACTGCCACCTTCTACATGATCACAACTGCTCTGACCAATTGGGCCAAGGGCACGGTGTCAAGTCAAGAGTTCTGTCATCATCGTCAACTACAGAAGGGGCGAGCTATCTGTTGTAGTTACGTGATCACTTGTTGCCTATTCTTTGAAATTTTTACTTAAGAAAGAAACTTCTGTTTTTTATGCCTGACAATCAATATTTATGTCAAGTAGTAAATAAAAGATATGATATCAAACCTGATTAATAAAAGGTTCCATCTGGTGTAATAGCTCATATCCCTGCAAGGAAAAAAAAACAAAAGCAGCATGACAATCCAATATTTCACATGGTGGAAGGACAAAATCGGTAGGTATCTTATAATCGTCCTACAGACCTGCTTGTAGAATTGAAGATGAGCATCCATCACAGCACTAACAGCCTCCAAGAATTCAAACCTCTTTTTGGCCTCAATACTGTAGAGGGCACTAACCTGGACAGAGAAGTATGCCATATGAGTGCCCAACAGCTTCTTGATTGCATATTGTTCAGATCAACATAAACTATCAAAAGAATTAAGTTACCAGGTTGAAGCGGGCTTGCTCAAATGAGGTTCTGGCAGCATACAATTCCTGGAAAGTCTACCAAATTAGATTTGAAAGAATAGTGGTTGCCCATGACAAATATATGATTAATCTATGCACCAGAAGACAGAGTATAAGTCAGAGAGGAACTCATTTTGGATATACCTCCTCTATGACAACAGCAACATCCATTCTAGTGCTTTTTCTCAATGAAAGAAACTTTTCTCGTGCCTGTGACACATGGAAATTGGCATTATATTCACAAATAAGAGATACAAGTTTGAATTTGGCAGCATCAGTTTCACATAACTTTCCGTACAAGTCAGCCTGCAATTACATTTAGAAAAACTGCTGCAACTCTCAATTTAATATCCAGAATCTGATATACCTCATTCATATGTTTCATAATATTTTCATTTTCAATTTAGCTAGACGAGATCTAACTCAGGAATCAAATCATTTTACTTCCTGAGGGGGGAGTAACCTGTAAAAAAGTTTGAGCACCAATATATTAGAAAGCAGTTGGGTCCTCTAGCAATTCCTTTCCCATTTTTTTTTTGGGTAAGTAATTCCTTTCCCATTTTTAGTTATGGTTTGAAGTGATTTTTGTTGTCTCCGCATGTCCACAGAACAACAGAACCAAATAAACAATATTCAGGGGCATGTGTAGAGGATTGAAATGTCTTCATGTCACCAAGCTAAAGCTATTCAAGACCACTTCATCTAGTCTCTCCTGCTCTCTCTATAACAAATTTTAAGTAAAAGATTAACAAACAATACAGACACAGGTTAAAAATTAGTGTCGTACACACATTCAGGAAATCACTTTTGCTATAACTTTTCAGAAATGAAACCCACCTGATCATATGTAAGTGAAGTCTTGTCAAAACGCTTTTGGGCTTCCTGCATTAATATACAATTACTTATTGCTAAGGGAAAAACAGGATTTGCTCAGATATGTCATGCAGATAAGAAAAGGCTACATCAATTGGTGACAAGGAATAAATGCTATTCGACTGACCCCAGGTTATCTGAAAACCAAGCAATGGTTATGCACGCACACTTGAAGAAACACACCCATAAACAAAGAAAATTACTTTGAAGTACTGACTCAGGAAATTTTAACCACATTGCAAAAGTGCACCAATTTTTATGCATCTTACACCTCAGCATCACAGGTTTAGCCACTGATCTGAAGCAAGTGAAGTTTGAGAATTCCACACTCGACAACAACTCCGTCCCAGAATTTATCAGATGCAGAGCATAAGTTAGCCATTAAAAGAGTGGCACATTAGGGGAAAATTATAACAAGCAACTATATAAGAAACCACTATTCTTCACATGAACAGACACTTTGTTTATTAGAGTGTTATAACCTCAAATAAGAGAAAATCGACCACAAACAAAAAAAGAAAAATCTAGGGCACAACTACTAAAGATGTTATTCAGGCATCAAGTGGATGAAGTTAAAATCTTCTAATATTCTTGGTATAGAAGAAAGTCAAATATATAGGATATTTGACAATGTATATTGAAAAGTAATTTCTTTATTTAAATCCGCATTGCATGCTTTAATATGCTAAAAAGCCACTGCAGCTGAAAGAAATCAGAAAAAAAACTGCAGCTGAAAAAATGGCATAAAAGTGGGAGGAATGGGATAACAGAATCAGTTATTAAGTAAAACAGAAAGCAAAGAAAAACCTTGTTTGGACAATATTTTAAGAGGCACCCTGCCCAAGTGTTAATCAAGCATGCTATTATTCTGTAAGCTTGTATTTGAAAACCACTATACCTTGACATCATGAAGGTCATCATTGATAAAGTGTAGCAACCGATCATTCAGATTGTGCTCTACCTGACAAAGCCAACTAGAGATGGTCAGTTGGACCACCATAAGCCAGAACAATTCCCTTTATCTCATAAAACATGTCACTGAAAAAATAGCAAGTAGTTGATGAGATTAGAAGTGCCCAACAATCTCTTGTAGTCTGCAGATATATGGAGAAATCATCTCTATAGATACAAATTGAATGTTCTCTACCTCTGACATCCTGAGACTTGGTGATTGGAAATCTATAGCTTGGCTAGAGAAGAAACATCCACTTTGGCAGCCCAAGACAAGCCAAAACTAAGAAAAAGCCTTTTTGGTCCAAGGACAAGTGCCCATGATAGTTAATTAGGTCAATAAAACTTATTTTTCCTTTAAAATGGGCTTTGTCCTACAATCGAGCCAGACTTGTTGGCCGTGAGTTTTATTACTAATAAACAAGTCTTGCTTGTTAATCTACTTCTATGGTTAGGCTTTTATCCGATGCACTTAGGAGTTTTATTTTACCAGTCAATGAAGAAGTCCCAGTCCAAGCAGCAGAAAACTATTTTTAGAGTCTTCATGTGCAGTTGAACTCAAATCATTTATGGTGAACACGGACAGCAAAATCTGTGTTATTCTATTCTTCTCGTTCTGGGTTTGCTGTTATAGTTCATGTTACCCTTCATGATACCCACCATAGTGGTTTGGAACCCTGACTCCACTGAATGAAACTTAAGAGGATTACATGAGACCCAGCCCCCAGGCAACGGATCTCTCTCCTCATCCCATGCCTAGTGAAACTCTTGTCTACTGCTTATGCAATTGGTGCTACTTGAAGACTCTAATCCTGAGACGTCAATATGAATCCGATCAATCTGGATCCGCATCTGCACTTTTTCACATGAAACTTCTGCTCTATCCTGATCTGTTTAATCTTCAGCCTTTTCCTAGATATATTGTATCCCTAAACTTTTTGTACCATAACCAACCAAAAACAATCTAAAAATATCTAATGTTTTTGCAGCCACATGAATCTCTGAAGATTGCCTGCTTTCAGAAACAGTCATCTTCACCTTCAACCCGTCTTTTCTGAACCTCATTCTTCAAAGAGACACTAAAGCTATCATTCTATAGTCCATGGCCCAAAAATCCTTACTTTCTGTCTAAAGTCCGCAGGAAGACGCAACCAGAATTCTCAAACTGTCTTATGTCACTTCGTAAATAGGCATGATAATTGAAGCTAACTACCACAGACATGAACAACATTGCTTGTCAGTTACCATTGCAAGAAATATCCATACGGTTAGAAATAAGCATGATAGTAGATATGGTGGTTATATTTACAACGAAATGGAATCAACATCCCTTCCTCAAGATTGCTGCATGAACTTGAATAACATGTTTAAAAAGCAACACAAAGCTATACTACAGAAATGGGCTTAGAAGTGCAACAATAATAAAAATATCAACAGTGTCCATTAAAAGCACAAGAATGACTACCTGTGACCGAAGAACTTCCTTGTATGTCCCAATTTCTCTGAAAGCAATTGAGAATTTGGCCATCACAGGACCTAAGAAACAAAAATGAGAATATTTTTGAATCAACTGTGAACAAAATATATCGAGCAAAGTATTGCGCTTCCTGGAGACTTTGACAATATAATTACCAGTCAAAAGAACTGCACTACCTACCAAAGGTTATCCTAAGAGCACAAAGCATAACGGTAATATAGATCAACCTCTAAACTATCCAACCCAAAGCAGAGCACTGCTGAACTGAATCTTTAATTCTGATTACTCTGATACGTATCTTTAGAAACTACCACCTTAAGTAAGCGGACAAAAAGGTAAACGTAATTAATTATAACCATGTCCTGGGGGAGAAAAGAAATAAAAGGCACATACCTCCCAAAGCAACGTAAATTGGATCATAATGCCCTCCTCCAAAATTTTCTAGGGAGCTTGCAAAAGCAATGTCCTCATCATACCCCTCTCCAAGCCCTTCTCTGAGAAAACTAACCCATGTAAGGCATTTGAAATAGTAGGACTATGAGAAAACTGTGATTTTACGTAGTGGAACAGGCAAGTGAGAATATAGATTAAACATATTAAGGAGAAATGGATATATATTCGGCATCACACGCATTTAATTTGTGCATGTAATCATCAAACCTACGTGTACTTCCGACATCCTTTGTAAAACTTTAAACATCTTGCGCTTAGAGAATCCGCACTTTCTTCCAAGCATTGTATCTGCATCAGGAACAATAATCTATAAGCTCACAGTGGTCAGCGCAAACAAAGAACATAGACAAAGCATGATACATACTGTGACGCAGTGCATACGATTTTCATGAGAAAAAGAGGTAAGAGAAACTTATAAAAAAACCAGAGGAAATCCCATATTCTGACAAAACAAGTACGTACTTGCAAGAGCTCGGATTTACAACGGCGTTTATAACGCAAAGAGTTAGCTAATCAAATTTTTTATGCTCGTGGTGTTGCACTAGCATAAGTCGGTCGGTCGGTCGGTCATATTTATAAGCTTCTAAGTTCTAATGCGGAACAAATCATCCACTTGCTATAAGAAAAAAAAAACTATTGGAGAGGAACCAGAGAGGGAAATCACGTTTGCGAGGAAGCGCATTAGGTAGGAAGGACAAAGCATAAATTCTGATTAAAGAAATCCTCATCTCAGTATTTTACACACACTACCCCGCTACGGCTAGTCATTCATTAGTGGATAGAACACACAAGCCGTAGTAACCATCTTAAAACCAAACCTGATACCCCACTATTTCAGCAAAATGTCCAAAAAAAAACCGTGGACTAGATGATCATGGGCCCCTGGTAATCTGTGCTCAGTTTTCGCATTCTGGATGATTTGTAATTGTTGAACCTCGAGTGCTATCGTAAAAATCGGCCATTTAGAAAGGTATGAGGATGAGAGCTGATTTCTAAAAGGAAAAGAAGGAAACATTGACATATAAATGCGTAAGAAGTTAAATTCTTAAACATGCGTAGAACCTGCTGGCGAAACATAGGCGAGTCGTCGAGTTTTGAGAAATGCATTTTGCTGTCTCTTTCTCCTTGTTTTCTTCCGTTTCTTTGCGGAGAAATGGCAATCTCTAATATGATCGAATATTACTCAGTTCGGACACAGAACGACTGAACGAGGCGTTTAGTTTACAGTTTAAAAAGAGAGAGAGAGAGAGGTGTAAACGATTAAGAGCACGAGTCCGGTGTTGATTGGCATTTGGCTTATTAAAGCATAAAAAGAAAGTGAGTGGCTAGCGCCTTTGGAGGAGGCTTTTGCCGTTCATACTAAAAAAATATTCCGATCTTTCATGCCCGTCACTCCCAAGTCTCATACGACCCCATTTTTCATTTTTCGTTTTTTTTCCCCCTTTTCTTTCCTCTTTCGCTGCCCCAGATAATGCAGTCTCCATTTCTACAAATCACAATTTGCCGACTGACAAATGCAATTATGATAATAATTTTTCTATAAAAAAATTAAACAAATTTTCCGGCACCCGGACAGATTCGAAAACATGCAGGACTAGTCCGTGGACCAATTATTTGTGTACACCAGAACGGCTGAGTTTATCAACGTAGGACGACTTCCCATTTGCTCTTACTTAACATAGCAATTATTGAACTAAACGCGTGGCATTTCCAGGAGGGAGGACGCGCGATCAGAGTGCCTCCAGTAAATTCCCTATTCTTCCGGCTGGGCTCACGGCTCTGTTTGAGTGGCAAGAAAGAAGAGGAGCTTCATGAAGAAAGGCAGGTTAGGCTCTCTGGTTTCTCTTCTAACCTCTATGTACGCCTGCAATTTTCCTTTCGAACTGTGAGCAAATATTCTGGGTTTCTTTGCATTGCATTGCATTGCAGTTCAGTTTAAAGTTTTCTTCTTTATGGTTGTTACTTTGTTGGGGTTCCCGGTTTTGGTTGTTGAGAGAAGCGTGATAAAGTAGGAAGAGAATGCGACAAATCGTATGCTGTTGAAAGCTTGAAATGACGCTGTCCTTTAGCTACCGCTTTCTGTCAAGGTGGTTCCACAACTTGTGACTGCAATGTTGGAACACAACTTACAAAAATCCAATAGGGGTTTTCCAACTTTGTTTCTTATTGTCAACACGGAATAAAAACATGTGTTTTCCTTTGGCTGCACGGCTACGACCGGAAAGATGATATTTTTATTTGTTTGCTTTGTGTGGCTAAATACTGCCTTAAAACCTCTTCCAGCTCTTGCTCGTGAAAATTATCCACATTATACGTTTTTCCTTCTCCCTGGATCTTTTGCATGAGTTGACTTGTGTACCCTTTCATTGCAGTCTCAACGTGTGGCCCATCCGGAATCACTAAATTTGGTCCATGGAGAGTTAGTTACTGAACTTCAAAATATTTCAAGGTCACAAGAATGGATCAAAATAAGGGGAAGGCTTTTTGAGAAAAGCGAGATGCTGAACAAAAAATAGTTTCTAATCACTACACTGGTGCCATGGGCAACTTACTCAGGGCACAGCAGCATTTTCCGGGTATTGAAAACATTGGGTCAATGTTGACTGTCTGTGACATACTATCTGCTGTCAACATCTAGTTTCCTGGTCCAGGAATTGATTATTACTGGGGTCTTCAGCTTACACCTTCTTCCCCTTTCTCTGCTTTTAATCATCCTTAGCAAAGTCTTCTTACCTCATTGCAGCCCATCAGAGCAAAGTTCCCTCGCACCGAATTGGCTCTGAATTTTGTGAAGTCTGCATTCACCTTATTATCTAACCATGATAAACGTTCTGCATATGATCTGAAAAGGGGTGGCAGTAGAGAAGATTATAAATATTTTAATAGAAAAGCATTAGCTGGTCAATATATAGCAAGTAGGGAAACAATACCTACAGCTCAAACCTCTTCTGTGTATACCAGGTATTGTCCAAGTCATAGTTTGGGTGGAAGCAGCAGAACAACTATTATACTTTCACAAGGTGAAGGGAATTCTAAAGATGTTGATCGACAACATGATGGAATTACTTGTCAACAACCATACAATAAGGTTTCAGCTGATTTGCATTGTAAGGGGAGCCTTGAAGCAAATATGGATGTCTGTAGACGGTATAACTTCTTCAACAACACCAGAGCCTATCAATTTCAAGGAGAAATTATCTTGTTCAAAAGTTTTGGCACAACTGAAGAGGTATTGCCAGGACTCTACAACTTTGTTAATGCAAGAAAACGTGTGCATTTTGAGGAAGGTCAGATCTGGGCTACTCAATATAGAGCCAATCTACCTCATAGTCTTCGCTATTTTCGAGTTGATTGTAACTCAACTCATGTTACTTGGTTAAAGCCAATTCCAGTTACCATCGGTGAGAGAAGATGGTGTGATGCAGGCTTGCCTGTTGCTTGTGGGTCGTTTGAGTTAAATTGAGACATGAATGATGCAGAGAGCCGACCAATGGTCTCAACCTACAGGCTACAAGTGCTATTGTGTTCAAAGTGTGACACATGAAGAATTTGAAATTTACCCCACAAGAGTGGAGATTTGGGCACTTTATAAGGATTGGAACCTTGATGACTGGACCAATGGTCCTTGTTTTTGCGAAACGATGCAAATTTGAGTTGGTTGAAATCATGTCTGATTTTTCAAAATATTTAGGTGCAGATGCTGCATGTTTGGTAAAGGTCGATGTTACAGAAGCATCTTTGAGAGGAAGAAAATTGGAGGGAATCCTGTCACTTGCCATATACCGACAGAAAATTTGTACATATGGCATTGCAGAAAGCTCTTGGCACTTGGAACCAAATGCTTTAGCTCTCAAGCTGAGAAACTGATTCCAGGAGAAACCTCAGGCTATTGCACAAAAATCTTGAACATGGTTTCTGACCATGTGATTGTGGTTTTGTAACTCATGTATCAGTGCTCAGTGAACTATATTCTCCCGTAGATAAAAGAATGAACATGAAATTAGTCTCATTTGTCAAACAATCAAGCACATATTTTTGTCTTAAAACAGCTATTGTAGGTGCAAATGTTTCCCAGTGATTTCAATGGCTTACCACAAACAATGCCCGAACTCCACTTCTGTGATGCAAATTACCTTCACCGTACAAACTTTCTCAGTGACAAGCTCTTCTGAAACTTAATCTCTCATTGGCTGTTGTGCTTGCTTCATTTTAAGCTATCCGTATTCTTTACAGAGAGGCCAATTCTAAGCAATGCTCAACTAATACGAGCGGTCATAGGTTCCGGTTCTTTCCCTCATCAGTTAAAATGTGTAGTTTGACCATCAAAATGGGAGGCCAATCAGAGGTCACAAAATGCTTTCAAACAGGAAATCACAAGTTTAAGAGCGTTGAATACTTTGGCGCTTAACAGAGTCGTTATTGTCATGGAGACTCAAATCTCAAGCTTCGCAGATCGGTGCTGCCAAACGGACATGCGAACTAGGAATGGCACAAAGTGCTGATATGATTTATTATTTTTGTGATAAACTGAGAACAATTGAAAATAAATAAGCGCTCGTTACAGTCGAAAAACCATTCATAGTTCGTAATATCTAGGAAATAATTCCAACTTCCACCCACAGCGACCAAACAACAAACGAAAGAACTTGTTGTATGGGTTAACTAGAGTTGGTTAAAAGAGTTACAACCAGGTAAATTTTGTTGCACGAAGATCCAAAATTCGCGACCAATCAAAACGTACTAGGGAAAAAATCCCAAGCTTTCAGTACAATCACGAGAATTCCTTAAATTAAAAATTCATGTGAATCTAGTATAAATAGGCCTCCCAAGAAAAGTCATCGCCATAGCCTACTTATGAAGCCCTTCTTGTCTTTCTTCATCCTATTTTCAAGGGATGGGAAATCAATAAAATTATAGGCAAGATCAAGAACAATCGGATTGCGAGGAATTGCTTCAAAGGCAGGAGGAAAGACTTCAATGCGTGAAACGCCTTTGACAGTTGAATCACCAACGGCCGACTCGTAGCAGTCAAGTTTCTCAAGAAGGTATTTCTCGAACTGAAACCAAGTCAAAATCACACCTATTTTAGACTACACCGGCATGAATATAGTAGCACTTTTCCTCATACAAGCACAAAGCATATGTACACAAATATCAGCACAAAAGAAAATCAGCAGGCATCTGCCTATCATATCCATTACAAGAATCAAGTGCTGCTAGGTATCATCTAGAAGGACATTTCCAGTTTATAATACTCTGAAATGTCAACAATAGCTTTATCTCCTCATATAGTACCTTTAATAGACTAATTTGAACAGTTTGTGACAGGTTTGTACTAAACTTTCTTCTTCTTCTTTTTTCACATTTTCGAGACATTTTATTTAGTGGTTATGGTTTTGTCCACCCATTTTTCTTCAACATTACCCCAATGTGAGAAATTCTTCATTAATGACAGTTTAGTATAAACCTGTCACAAATAGTTCTAATTAATATTCCTACAGTCTTTCAGATCTGTGCAGGAAAACAAAAACAGTATCACGTTCAACAGCAGAACAAATTCCTTGGCATAATTTCTGATCATCCAATTGGTCAAATGAACAATGGCCCATATCGATGGAATATAACACTTCCTGATTGCCCAAAGTGAAAATTTGTTTTTCCAAGTCACTGGAAACGAATAAGCAGGTAAAGAGGCTAGAGCAAGGCCTAGTTGAAATGAATCGAACTATTAATTGTGTGAAGATCTTTATGTCCACGCTCCACTCTTTTGCAAAGCCCATTGTTTAAGCAAAAGGACACCAAAATGGCATGTTACAACTGAAACCTACAAGCTAAGGCTACACGGACAAGTCCACCTGGACTCTTCTGTGCTCAAACCAATTTAGAGGGATTATGTGGTCATTACAAAGAACTTCGGCATAAGAAGTCCACATGCCTAATGCGCTTGAAACATTTTATAGGGATTACGTAGTCATTCTCATGTTATTACAGGTCAGAGAGACCCAGAATAATGGATGTTCTTAAGACTGAATCAAGATTTCTTCTTCAAAAGCCTGAATTATAGACAGACAACCTCCTCATTGAGATGGAGGCACCGAGCCGTACATTTCTCAAAATAAAGTTAAAAAAAATGATAAAATCAGAAAGCCCAACAATTTCTTGAGCCAGCATTTTTGTTCTAGGGGTCCTTTATATAAATTTTTTATTTCTCTTCTGCTAAAAAGGAAAGAAAAGGTTAAATACCTTATTGTCAGCTCCTGTTAACGACATATTAGATATTCTTTTTGAGAGATTCTCTGGAGCCTTCACCTCCTCCATGATCCCCTTTGCATGCTCTATACAACTGTTAGATCTGCACTCGTCACATAACATCTTCAACTCTTTGATTATCTGTTATACAAGAAAGATAAGAGGTATTCCCAAATCAAATATTCTGTGCTTTGTATACCGGGTTATGAGTTAAAAAACGTTAACCCAAAATAAAAAAGAGACAATGGACGCATATATCATGCCTGAAGAACTTCTTATACAGAGGACGTAAAACATCCAGAACAGCTTATCCAGGAAAGCACTTATTCAGAACGATAAGGAGACCATAAAGAAGGGTAATTACAAAACAATCTTTCATCTTTCGGTTACAAAAAGCAGAGGCCCATGAGGAAACAAAATGCACAAAGCTACCGCAGAGAAAGATTCAGGGACTACTAGAAAGTGACATTTTGAGGACAGCAGAATATGCATATAACAACAAAGATGCCAAGTAATTTCCTTTAGTTGAGGCAAAACAGATAGATAGCCACAAATATGCACAAACCTGATCACTCTCATTCAACAATTGGAATTTCTGCAGGGCGTCCTCAGCAAGAGATCGTGCACGGCAATATAATCCATAAGCTTCTGCTCTCTTTCCAGCCAAGCTGTAAGATTTTGCTAAGTAGAAGCACCTGACCAAAAGATGAGAGGCCCACAATTGATACAACCCAAAGCTGAATTCCAAAATCAATTTGAAGTGTAATCTCAGTTATTCATTGTTGAACCAGACACAGCATTCTGATTCTGAGCAGGAATCTCCCAACAAGATAATACTACATTGTGTAATACTGTCAAATTGGTAAAAGATGCAAGGACAATTGGATAAAGTTGGTATTATTGGAAGTCATGCAAATACAAGGTGCCAACTGCAAACAGAACAGTGAAAATAGCCAATTTCTGATGTCATCTACGAATAATGACCCTCTGATTTAACCCAGGCAGAATAGTGAGAATAACGGCAAAAAATAAGGACATTGATCATGGCTTTTACTTCTATAAAATAATTAAGATCTTAAAATATCACTTTTAGAAAAGGACACCAAAAATATCACACTCAATCTTCTTTAAAACTGAAAATTCAAGGATCTAGACAAGCTGAACAATCTCATTATGCAAACTCGAAAGAATTTTTCTGGATCAAGCTCAAAAATTGTAAGGCAAATATGTTACAGAGTTTTAAGAAACAAATCCATCGGAAAAGCTAACATAATGGGATGCTAATAAGGATGACAGGAAATAAAAGCTCAGTGAAAAAAATGAGCCAGTTAAAGCAAAGGTTTAGAACTACATCCACAAAAAAGTAAGTTCTCAAAAGGTCCTACAACAGCAACATTAAACGTCATAGGGAATAATGTCATAAAAAAAGAAATGAACATGTGATTACAGTCGAAAGATCTTTTAAACTTTAACAATACGTGGTATCCTTTGAGAGTTGCAGGAATTGAAATTGAACTAAACAAAATCTGTCCCAGAATCACTAAAATAAAAAGCTTGAAGAAAGCAAACCTTTCTGCTCGGAAGGACAAACTTTTAAGCGCACACTCATCAGAAAACGCCATTTCCTCTGGTTTTCTATCTCTTCCTGAACTAACTAAGTCCGAAAGATCAGCTGTGTTCTGCCAAATATAACATATTTATTCACAAAAGTTCTCTAGCGAATTGGAGGCTACATCTATAAACTTCAGTGCTACATGTTAAAATATCATCAAACAAAGAAAGCCTTGTGAGACAAAAATGCACATAGAAAGTTAACCTGTAAAAGAAGATCATACAAGCGAACAAGCTCTTCAGGATTGGTAACTCTCTCATTTTTTTCTTCGCGTCGCCTAGTAAGTTTACTCTTTGCAATGCTGACCAAAAGCTGGTTGCGCTCAATAGTTCTTTGCCCTAACACAGCACTAACAGCTTTATCGAGGCCGTTCAAGTCATCTTTCACGTTTTCAGCATTACCTGCACTGGCCTAGAAGACATGGCACAACAGAAAAGCACTATAAAAGATATGAGGTTGAAAAAATCATGTGATTTCTTACAGAATAATGTTGGGGAAAAGATAAGCAGCATAAACAAATGAAACCCACATTTTTATAAACACATTGACATTATCAAGTAGTTTTCCATACCAAATCACTACGAATACAGCTCCTGGCCTCATGATACGCGGTAAAAATTTTGTCAAAAATGGCTAGTCTTTTCTCTGCTGGGAGTGAATCTGCCGCAGGACCTTGTAAATCTTTCTCCAACTCTTGAGCTGAAGTTTGTCAAATAAAACATAACTTGTGAATTCTTGGACTGTAAGATGAAACCGGAAAGGGAAGAGGAAAAGTCGCACACATACAGACATAAAGACATGTGTCGCCCAATAGGAAGATGTACCATTAAAGGATGAGAAAAAAGTACATCCCTCACAAATAAGAGAATTCGACAAACAAACTCTTCAACAGGTATCCAACCGTGGCTAGAACCTTCAAAGTACTAATTGTGGTTTAAGACAACGACAAAATTGATTGAATGCAGTACAACTACAAAAATAATAAGAAAAGATGATGGGTAGAGTCAGGAGGGATGAACATCTGCAAGGTTTGCAGATTTGATACCAGCATGAATCAGAAATGCACAAAAAGAACAAGCTAAATCCTTTGACCGAATTTCTATTTGGCTTCCAGTCAATTTTAGAGGTTGAACTCATAAATGAAGACTACCAAAGACCCCAACAGAACCTTATACTAATACAGGGTAAAGATGAACATCCTATGCTAAAATCCACCTTGGAAAACTAACAGCATGTTTTATGTCAAAGACTTGTCAGCTTTAAACCGAATCTTGCCAAAATCTAAGAGGTATAATAAAATACTCTAAAAAGCTTCCCTCATCAATAAACTTTGCTCTAAATGGGATTGCCTCTAAAGAGTCCCATAGGTTCAAATTTTAGTATCATCAACATCTTAACAGAAAGGTTTGCCTTGAGCAGGTCCACTAGGGTATGAGGCTGATAGCAACATTTCTGCTGTTATTGTTATTAGTGCAATACCAGTTCAGGAAATTTCTGGCAATGACCATCCATTTTATAACCGAATTCCGCTGGACTCTCCAGGTCACAAAGAATATCAACTCAAATTCTTGTTGGCCAGTCGACAAGAGAGGCTAAGAGAGCAAGCATAAACAACTAGTCATACGTCTTTTCTATTACATATTGATCACCTGACTTTAACAATTTGTTTACTCCCAAAGTAATGATACCATTCTGAAATTGCTATTGCCTACCTTTTAAAATTGCGACCCGAGTTTTCGCATTGGATATTGGAAACCTATGACCAAGCCAATGAAACTCTGTCATAGACGCAGCTTGTTGAGATCTTGCCTCTGACATAACAGCCTGAAATCAAGACAGTGAAAGACATTGATGAAATACAAAAAGGCCTTTAACCGATGAAGTCGAAAATTCCAGGCAATTTCAACATGAACTACCAGGATAATACAGAAAACCATTTTAAAGAGAATAATAACAACATCTATTTATGGCACAGCGTTAGAAAGAAATTATTATTACACAAAGCTAAAATCCCGTAGCTCTTGCTCAGGTTGCAAGAAGCTGGGGGCTGCTGGGTTAGATCTAATTCCATGGTGGCAAAGCCAGGAAAAATTACACTTATCATACTATTTGTTAGCAACATAAGTGTTGAGGCCAACCACATCATGAGAAAAAATAATTTCCCATAATCAAGCAGGCTAGGCCTCTAATTTTCTTACCAGTTTTCAATAATGGGTTACTGTAAATTATTTCTTCAATTTCCTTTTAAGAAGCTGTTATTGCAGATTTCATGGTTTCAGTGTTTGGAAACATCGACAACAGATTTGTGTATGCATCAATTCCTTTATCAAATTTAACAAACACATTAACACAGGATCACTGCCCTCTGGAAAACTCAAGTTTTTAGTAAAGACCAACGAAGAAGCTCAGCACGCATTATTCCAACAAGGTCTAAAAAGATATGTTCTGAAAAACCTTCCAAGAATTACTCCATGCACGGGACAATGAACTGAAACACAATAAAGTAATTACAAGGCAGCCTAGACCTCAGTAAATCTGCCAAATCTAAACTTATTTTGGGTTTAAGATGTGAGAACATTCAAGAGATCGTCGAAGCTCTAAGGCCACTTAGTCTATGATACAAGCCTCCCACCTCCAAAGATTTAAACGATTTCATAAGTGATTACTACGCTAACAACAAGGGAGACATTCCAAAGTTTATAACAGGGAGTTATAGCTACATAGGGGCAAGGGAGACATTCTTCCTGAAAATGATCTATTTTTTAAATGGGGAATGCGACACTTCACAACAACCAGAGCAACTTCCGAAAACATTAAAAGAACAACATATGCATCATGCGTGACTTATTTTTTTTTTTTTTTTTGATGACGAGGAACATGCGTGACTTATTCTTTAAGAGAATAAGACCCACCTCCAATTTAGCTTTGAAAAGGTCCAGGGCAGGACCTTCCATCTCACCAATCTGTAGAAGTTCAGACGCTTGAATATTTGATTCACCAATTTTGTGTAGGCAGTAACGAATACTGGGTTCTAGCTCCTCAACACGCTCACGACACAAAACTTGATTCTCAAGGTCTCCATATTTGCCAAGTTCCTCATAAACGGCCCTGTAAAATCATAGCTCAAGTTAAAAAGCTACAGCATACATCACAAACACCAGGAAGGGAAGTTATTAAAGTTCCATTCCTTTCTAATGTATTTAAGTTTCGACCAAGCAGTAGTTCAAGTTCTGATAATCAAACATGTTTCAACCTTATATTAGCAGTAGTAATTTTTGTATATTCATAGGGACAAGGATGCACCTGGCACTTTTGAAATTCATCAATGCTGTGTCCCAGTTCTGATCTTGTTCAAACAACAAGTTCCCTTTCATATAGGACGCATAAGCCTGCATTACAGAAGCCGGAAGTTAGCAATTTAATATCGACATATAATGTAGCAATTGATTAACTGAAAGACGGTTAGGCAGATTAGATTTCATAGATAGCTTGTACTTTGAATTCATGCATGGCCCACACACTATGGTCCCTCAAGCATGTCATTTAGATATCTCCTCCCCCCCCCCACCCAAAACCCCCAAGTCAGATGTTTGGGGTAGTATAAGGGAATGAGAAAATTTGAAAATTGAACTGAAGTTTAAACAAACCTCAGCTTCTAATGATGTTCTGGAATCTCCCTTGATTGCGCACAACTGAGAAAAGAGCGTAGCCCATTTAACTGCCTTCCTCAGCCTACCAATCAAATAGATCCGCTGACGCGCATTTGGACCGTCTGGAAGCTGCCTCTTCTCCATGGCATGGCTCCAAGCTCTCTCTGCCGTATGAAGAATGAGATGAAGAAACCTAGTTTGAACACATAAGGTAAACTGTCAAAACTTCTGAAGGTCTACGAAGAACAGGAAAGTTCCTAATTCCTGTTCAAAACTGTTGTATGACTATACCCCAAAATGACAGCCATAAACTAGAAGACGTCCCAGAATGAGCCCTAAATAAAGTTGCTTTCATGTTATCACCCCAACCAACCGCCACATTTTGGCATAATGGTTGTTTGTGATTAGCATGGCAACCAACCACCATTATTCAACTACATTGATATCCATACAGAAAAATTCAATTACCCCTGAATGAAACATGACTTTAAGCCAGTAGCTCTTCCATTTCTATTTCCTCTATACACTATTCAACTGGACTCATTCTCACTTTGGGTCCGCACATGAAATTCCCACACCAATAGAAGACATTTGAGGAAAACTAATAACTTCTGAAAAGCAAGGGTTTGAAGCATAGCATTTTCACACTAATTGAACTAGATTGAAACGACAAGCAAGATACGTACCTAACTTCGGTAACAGTTGATTCAGTAATGGATTTTCGGGTATATTTCCCACGGCCATGTGTGAACTTGAGTGATTTATACAACCTCCTCAAACGAGCAGAGCAATACCTCCTGCAAATTATTAAAAAAAAAAATCTTCATTCCTTTACCAACTATACCAGATTGAATAGCCACAACCAAGACAAAAATTAATTAAGAAAAGTACCGACAACGTGTCAAATCGTGTAGCCACAATATATGAAGCTAGATTACATAAATTAGACCAAGTGTGCATGCACGTACCGGTAGCGAGTGTAATCGCCGTGACGCAATCCATGCTGCAACTGAGCAGATTTCAAGAGCTGCAACACTGAGGACAGATTGACTTAGAGGTCAGCAATTCTCTAATACAATACCATGTATTGGGTTGCCGATAGAATCAGGGAGAATTAAACGAGAAAAATAAATAAAATGAAGGACATTATATTATACTAGGTTTTTCAGAGACTAAGATCTAAAGTTTCAATCCTTTGCCTCGGATAGAGAAAAACGAACCGTTGATCGAGAATTTGGGGCTGATTGGATCGGTAAGGTTGGTCTTCGCGTCATCGATTTCCATAACTGAGGCTTCGTTCTGCTTCCCCATGAAGCAATCTGCACAGTTCAGTTTGTCCTTCCCTTCGAATAGTCTGCGCAGTTGAGTCTCTCTAAGAGAATTTCTACCGAGCGAAAAGAGAACCAAAGTTTCGTAGGAAAAAAAAATAATATATATATATATATATATATATATATATACACACACAGTAGTCAATTGACAAAGAAAGTTATGTTAACATTTTAGTTAAAAATATGTCTTTTCCTCTTCTTCTCTTGGCATGTATTAATAAATTATAAGATTTATTCAGTCACGTAACATGATGTAGTTAATATTTACTAGCATATGTCTTTAAAAGAAACGGAGATAGATAGAATAACTTGTTTTAGACAACAATTTTACCATAAAAGGCTAATTTGCAACTTTCTTTATCTCATGAATTAATTCGAAATTTTCTTATACCACAATGATTGTTGATACATTTAAGCCTAAATTTTAACTCATTATAACTCACCACGAAACTTTATGTCTAATTTTATCTCTACTAACTTATAAAATTATTTATAGCGGCTCCGGTCACACTTGCAAAACAAGTGACCCTCCCTTCACATAAAAATATTGTCTCCCATTTATTGAGAAAAAACAGCTTATTTGAATTTAAATCAAGATTCTCTATAATTTCCTACATAAATTGTATATTAGAGTTCGGAGAAAGATAGATATAACAAGTAAACCAATTGTAAATACCATCAACGATTATTTGACATATTGATTTCTCCAAAACTTCAAACTTAGAGTACATAAAGAATTTGCATAAAACCTTATGGCTTCCATCAATGGTGGAACCGTGATTGAATTTGTATGAGACAAATTTCTAAGGCGAAATGACCAAAAAAAAAGTAATGTAAAAAATGTTTTAGGGTTAAAATATCTAAAATTAAAGATTAAAATATTAAAATACACATACAGTAAACTTAAGGAGACTTTCCCTTATTTAGAAATTAATTTTCAAGAAAAATCATATGGCAATGACACCCCATATCACGTGTTCAAAATACACGGGAAGTCATGAGAACCGCATAACCATTAAGCAAAGAGTTTCAAAGAACTCTCATTAGAAATGTCGAACACCAATAACGAGTAGACCGAGATACAAGACAAGCTAAGAGACTTCTGATTAGAAATTCCAAAAGTTCATCCACCAGCAAAGCAATTAAACCTAAATTCTCTGGCCTATTCCAACACATAATATCTTTCAATTGGATGTAATTAGTCAAAAATACTATTAGCATTTGAAAGAAAATTGATGAATCAGTTGGTTTACGGTCAACACGTCCGAGTAAATGCGTCTCGATTTTCACGTATCTTCCCTGCAAAACTATAAAAATAACCCTGGGCACCGAGGTTAAGAACCTCTGATGCTTAAGTCAACTTCTTTTTTATATGTATTTTGTAATTTGGTTGCTCGGAATTTACCTACATTTTTCATCGTTAGCTTTTCCTTTTATAGTTTTTCTTATAGTTTTTCTCTCATGTTTCTCTCTTTCCTTTTGGCGGAAATTCTTACGGAAATTTCGTCCAGTACGATCGTGTGCTCTGATATCATCAAAAATAAACAAAGAGAAAAAGTATGTGGACATAGAAGTAATACAGGGAATCTACATCTACATATTGAACTCTGTATTAGAGCATACACTCTTCATTGGTATTAAATCTGAGATTCAAATTATTCAACCTGAATATAGACTTTATCTTTCCCTCTTTCTAATTATTACAAGAATGCAACATCCATTATCCTCAATATAGAGATTTATAATTCATAACGAACATACTAAATTTGATACAAGACAGTATAATAAATAATTCAAGGGAATTAGAAGAAATCAGCAATGGAAGTGAGATTTCCCATAAAACCCATCAATGAGAAATAATTATGCCAACGATTTCAACCAAAGTACAAAACCCAATTCACCAAAGGGGTTGAAATCTTCAGTACGAAACATTAAATGAATCAGAAGAATATGCAATGGAACTGAAAAGACGGACAAAACGTATCAATAAAAGCACTATGCCAATGGCTGAGTACGAGAATCCGAGAAAAATTGGCATACCCATTCGTACATATCAGGCATTTTGATACAACAATCAAATCTCAAGCTTAGGACGAAATTTCTATAACAGCATTATGTATTCTACTCAAATTTCTACAATTCACTAATTCAATAAATTCTAATCACTAATCAAAATTTCATAATTCGCTAGCCACTAATCAGCAATTCACTAATTCAATTCCAATTTCAAACCTTAATCACATTCACAAATCACAATTTCACAATCAATAATTAGTTGAGAGAGGGATACCTGCTGGCGGTTGCTGCCTTGCACAACTGCACGAGCACCGGATCACGGTCGGTCAGCGGCAATCGACGGTGTCACGGTGGGTAGTGCACTGGAGTCGACACTAAGAGAGAGAGGGAGGGAGTTGAGAGGAGAGGTTGACGGTCGTGCGATGCGAGAGGTGGAAGGGAGATTGGGATTGCAAAATCAAGGAGATGTTCGTTTTGTAAAGATTTTTAAAATTTTGATATAATTGTGAATATTTATGTAGATTGAAGTTTTATAGGTTTTGTGTAAAAGTTGGTGAAAAGTTTTAAATATATTTAATTTTTGTTGGAGTTTGTAAAAAGTTGTAGAGATAGATGAATTGATGTATTTGTTTAATAAAAAATATTAGAGTTAGGTGAAAAAGATGTAATTGTTTAATAAAAAAATATTAGAGTTAGGTGAAAAAGTATAGAGAGAGAATATTTGTTTTAATTTTTTTTAAAGATATTAGAGTTTGTGTGAAAAGTTGTTAGAGATTGTATAAAAAATATTGGTATTTGTGTATAAATTTTTGAGATTTTGGATGATCGTTTTATACATTTGTTGAATACTATTGTATTCTAAAATATTTTTGCAAACGAACATGTCCTAAACCTGAGTTTATTTTTAATTTTTTTACTCATAATTAGGAAAAAATAAAAGAGATACGGGCTAGGCCAGAGGGGCCTGGGGGAAAATCCATATTATAATAATAAAAAAAACAGTTTGGCAGAACCAACCGGGGGCGGTGGCCCCTATTCGCCCTGACTTGGTTCTGTCTCCGTCTTCTATCCTGTAGACTAGACCATGTCGAGGAAAAACATCCAGGGTTAAATAACACTTGGAGAGAATCCACTTTTCAAGAGGAAGGGAAGCACATACGTCTCTCACATGGACATGAAGACTCCGCTTAGGGGACCATTTAACTAGAGTTCGAGAGAGGAATTGTAACAAGTTGAATGAGTATTTAATGATGTTCATATATACTCATATAAGGTTTCGAGTAACACAGATCCTATAATAAAGTACACTTGTTATGTTTATTTTTTTTTCTAAATTATACCAAAGAATTCAGGCAAGGAATGGAGCTCACCCAAACAAAATCTAAGGCTGCGTTTGCGTCCTAAAATTTTACACACTCTAAAATTTTAACACAATAAAAAATTACAATATAATCTCTCTCTCCCCCATCAAATCACTACTATTCACTACAAAAAATATAAAAAATTACCTCTCTCTTCACTTTTTCACTAAACCCAATACCTAAAATTTTAACAACACTAAAATTTTACAACACAAACACATAAGTTGGTGTTATATTTTTTCTCAACGAATGATGGCATAATAATATTTTTACACGAGTAGATGGTTATGTATTTCATAAGTGTGACTAAAAACGGTTCTGAATAACGTTTCAAGTTAGTAGGAGATGGAACAGTCGCAAAAATAAAGTTAAATTATGAGCAATTACATCATTTTAAAAGTTAAAATAAATATATCAATAAAAGATAAATTATATACAGCCTAAAATCAATAAATCCACTTTTATCAGTTATCACCCCCCAGCGAAATTGGTACCTGGGGCCCACGAGTATCTGTGGAAACGCCCGAGACCCGAGTTCTATCTTATCCACGAACCGGACAGCCTTTATCAACTGGCAGCTGCAAAAAGTTTCCACGTATCCACCAGCACCAGTCCGACTCACTCTGGTCCGGAGAGACCGAAATGGCCTTCTCAGCTTCCCTCTCCTCCCCTCTTGGCTTCCCCAACCACCAAAGCCCTCTTCCATTCTCTACCAAACCTGTAACAACGAGACCCATCAAGTCCACGACCTCATTTGCCATTCCGCCCCTCTCCACAGCCGACGTCGCTGCAACCTTCGACGGAACAACCGTAGCCGTCATTGGGGGAGGTTCTGTTGCCGCTCTTGCCACCGTGCTCTCCCTCGCGGACCCAGATAGGCGGCGGCGCCTCCAGGCCGAGGAGGTGGGTGGTGAGGACAAGGAGGTGGTGAAGGATTACTTCAACAACTCGGGGTTCCAAAGGTGGAAGAAGATTTACGGAGAGACCGACGATGTGAACCGGGTTCAGAGAGACATAAGGCTGGGCCACGCCAAGACCGTCGAGAACGCCATCAAGATGTTGACTGATGAAGGCCAGCTTCGAGGGGTTACTGTGTGTGATGCAGGTTGTGGTACCGGTTCTTTGTCCATTCCTCTCGCCAAGGAGGGCGCCATTGTCTCGGCCAGCGACATTTCGGCTGCTATGGTTGCTGAAGCTGTGAAGCAGGTGAGTGTTGTGTTGGTTTTCAATTGTCGTAACCGTTTTTGAAGTTGCGGATCAGGTTAATTTTGTTTTATCAATATGGTGTTCCGATATTATGTTTCCAAGAATAAATGTGCTTTCTTTCAAGTTATTGTAGTCTATATAGGTTATTAAATGGTATTTTTTGTGTTCTCTGGAATAATGTGTCTTATGTGGGTCGTTTTGTTGTGTGGGGGCTTCAGTGGGAGAGGCCACTTAGACTTAATTCAACTTCTTTACTGTCAGTAGATACGATTTCTAAAAGGTGAGGTGTCATCTAGACGTTCTTATCCACGGAAAAAAAAGAGTTGCATCTAGTTTAGCTCTATTTCATTATGCAAGTAACACATTAAAATAAGATCCGTCTACTCAAACTATGGCGCCCTGAGAAAGTGAAGAATAATAAATACACTATCAAGTTGGCTTCCTATATTGTACAGAAACACTGCAATTTGTTCAGTTCATGCAGCACCTGCAAACCTTATTTGTTTGTGATTTAAATTTCATGGCAGGCAAAGGAACAGCTTCTAGGCAGCAAGGATGACCCGTCAGTAGCACCTGTGATTCCAAAATTCGAAGTGAGGGATTTAGAGAGCTTAGATGGGAAGTATCATACTGTGGTCTGCCTAGATGTTTTGATTCATTACCCACAAAATAAGGCAGACGGGATGATTGGGCACCTCGCATCTTTGGCAGAGAAGCGGTTAATTCTGAGCTTTGCACCAAAGACATTTTATTATGATTTATTGAAGAGAGTAGGAGAGTTGTTCCCTGGGCCTTCAAAGGCAACAAGGGCTTATCTCCATTCAGAGGCAGATGTGGAAAGGGCATTGCGAAAGGTTGGGTGGAGGATAACGAAGAGAGGCCTCATTGCCACACAATTTTACTTTGCAAAGCTTGTTGAGGCTGTTCCTGCATAATGTGGAAGAGAAGTCAGATTTTAAATTTGCTTTAATCTATTTTCTCTGTTTCTAGGAACGGTAAGGAAATTCCTCCAATTTTAGTCGTAAAGCCTGAGTTTTTCCATTTATGCTGTTATTCTCTACTGTATTAGTGGACATATACAGCGTATGTTAGCTTTATCAAAGCTTCTGACGCATTTTGGCAAAATTTTGAGGAGTTATCTGAAATTTGTATGGATTATTGTATAATTTGCTAACATTCCATGTACCAAAAGAGCGCCCTCTATAAAAAATCAGACTTCGTTGGTAATTTTGTGCCTTTGAAGTGGTGCTTGTTTTCGCTGTGTTCCATAATCCTTCTAATTTTTTACTGGCTTCTGTAGCCTTGTTTGAGTACCTTTCCTCCTCTATCAGGATTTGAAAAGGTCTTGTTAAGGTTTAGGATGGAACACAACTCAATCTCCAATGGTGCAATCCAGTGATCGAAGCTTGATGGGAGGCCTTGTGCATCATGGGTTACAATCTACTTAGGCGTACATTAAAATAGATTTTAAGTGTTTGCCATCCGATCCTTACAGGATTCTGGTTCTCTCAAATACGAGGTGGACATCAATTCTGAAAAGCATTCCAACCCGTTACTTGAAAATTGAAAATTGAAAAGAGAAAAAGAAAGAGAGGGAGGGAGGTATAATCATGAAGAATGAGTGGAATAGCTTCTTCTTGCTGATCACTGCGATGAACAAAAAGGTTCAATCCCTTGTTGCAGCTACAGGGCGAGAATCCAAATGACGTCTAATCTTCGCATGATGTCAGATATCACTTGTTGGCAATCCATGCTAGAGCATCGGTGAGCTTTGCTTAGAGCAGCAGTTAAGTTGTTAGTATGCTCCTTCTATTGGTTCCTATCTTGTTGACAGTTTATGTTCAAAGCTTTTCAAAATGCCCATTCAGCTTGTTACACAATTCCTCTCTCGAACTCTAGTTAACCGGTCCCCTAACAAGCAGTCTTCTGCTTCCCTTCCTTTTGAGAGGTGGATTCTCTCCATGTGTTATTTAACCCTGGATGTTTTTCCCCGACAAGGTCTGCAGGATGGAAGCAAAAGGTTTTATGCAGATTCTTTATCTACTCTAAGCCTGGAGTTTCGGAGAAATCGATCCGCCAAATAATCATCCATGGCATTCAAATTGTTGAATGAGCTCTCTGTATCAATTGCTTAAGCACTTTATTGGTTTTCTGTCCCCAAAGCAACCACCATTCAAATATTTTCCCCTATAAGGACCCCAGAGGCAGGGCAGAGAATGAGAACTGACATGTGCAATTTCTCACGCAGAGAAACACTAGCTCCATGGTTTACAAAACAAAAATAACATGACCCAGAGATCATGCAGCCTACATCAAATCCCATTATAAGTGATAGAAATCCAAAGAGAATGTCCCTTGACACAAACAATAGCATGCTGCGTACGTTAAGAATAAGATCAGATGGTAAACTGATATTATTTGTTGAAGGAAAATTGGAACATTGATAGCAAATGAATTGTGATAGGTTGGTCCGTAGGAATTATTTGCCTTGCTGTTCAGGCATCGGAATTTACAAAATCCAAACATGTAAATTGTAATCCATAGTTAGAAGTAGTCCTAACCAAAACAAAATATAAGTGCAAAGTTTATGATGACCTTTCGATTTTTTTTAATTGTATTTTTCCAGCTTCTTGGCGATTCCTACGTACATTTGTTTTCTTTTTCTGAGCTGAAGATAGCTGTTATTAGTGGTGGGTATGGTATGCCATTAATCCCAATTAAGAGGTGCCTAATATGATTATATAGTAAGATTAAACATGACAGAAAGTAAAACACAAACTGCCAAAATGAAGTAAAACAACCATCTTTGCCAGCATGATTAATTGACTTCATTTAAGCAAAATTTAGTTGACATCAATGGCCGTAAAAACTTATATGTTAATCAACTATCAACTATTTTTCTGTTTTTATTTGGTACAAATATACTTTACGCCTTTTAATTATGGATGTCTTGACACTTTACACCCGTAATTATTATTTTTGTTACATTATAACTACCAACTATTTATTTCAAATACTTTTGCACAATCTATTAATTTTTTAAATCAATTTTAAAGAAAATTAATTTTGCAACATCCGGAAGCACAATTTTACCACTATCAAGAAAAATTATGGGAATAAAATTATCATTTCAAGTGCAGAAAAATCAATTTGAATATCGAAAGGATTTTAACGGAAGATGTAAAGGGTTTGAAATTAATAATTAATACGTAAATTATGATAAAAATAATAGATAAGTGAAATTCTCATGGAATTAGATTATCAAAGTGAATTTATCACTTTTTATTTCGAATGAGAAAATTACCTCGCCAAGATGTGGGCTCGGGGCCGTCTAAAATGGCTGCTTAAGCCCGTTGATAAAAAAGGGCTGCTTAGCCATGGCCGTGATTCCAAAAGGAACGGTGCGTTTTGAATCCCATCCCATTCCGCGCGCATTTTCTGGTTGTGGGAACTGAGAAGCAGGAGGGGGGACTGGGGAGGAGGAGAGGAAGAAGTTGAAAAGCAAAACCCTAGCTTGATTTAGCAATGGAAGGAGGTGGAGGTGGAGGTGAAGGTGGGAGCGACTTGGAAAGAGAAGAAGAAGATGAATCTATGACCGAGCTCTTGCGAGATCGATTTCGCCTCTCCACCATCTCTATAGCCGAAGCCCAAGGTTCATTTTTCAACCTTGTTTGCTTGCCGAGGAAACTTGAGAAAGTACATTTAACTGAAGTTTTCTAAGATGTAGAGAAAATATCACTTTATTGGCTGTTTATACACCTATCTTTCATAATTAGAAAAAAAATACACCTATCTTTCATGATCGGAGCGTCTTTTCTAGACCATAACAGTGTGTTTGCTGTTTCTTATGCTCAGCAAAGAGAAGCGGCATGGAAATATCTGAACCCATAGTGGCTTGCATTGCTGATTTGGCCTTCCAATACACAGGTTTGTACCATGCAACTCTTAAGTTTTAAAACTAATTGCTTTTGTCATTTTGTTTTGTTTTTTTTTTTGTTTTTCTTCAGTATTCGAGTCTATATTAGAAACAGTTTGATACTTTAATGGGTCAATTCTCTTTGCTGGAAAATTAGAGGGCATTTTTTCTCTAACTGCAGTAACGCAAAAATACAATGAACTTGAGCTATAGTGACGGGTTTGAAGCTTTTCTTCTTAAATTTTGTTGGGGACATGGGTGTTTGAGCGTCTGATGATATGGGAAATGTTGACCCCGTGACACGGGTGTATTGCTGTTCGTTCACGAAATGAGTTATAAGCATCTATGGTAATTGTGTTCGCTTCATTGGTGATTATGGGCGCATCATAAATAAGCATATGTTTGCATGTTTTTTACTTGGGAGTTGTTTGAAGTGTTAGGGGGTTTTATTTGGTTACTGAGAGATTTCATAGATATCCATCATTCTTGAGTAACAAATAAAAGGATATTAGCTTAAAGAGTGGCATTAACTATGGCTGTTACAGAAAGAAACAGTGAAATGAACCTCACAAGTCAGGACTTGAATCAATTGCACTGGTTACATATAATTCTCGTACAACTCTAATAATGTGTTAGATGGGCTTCATTCCATCATTTTGCTAAGCCGAAGTTAACTAGTGAGAGACTTATTACTTTTTTTATATAGCAGAGCAGCTGGCAAAGGACCTTGAGCTATTTGCACAGCATGCCGGTCGAAAATCTGTAAACATGGAAGATGTCATAATTTCGGGTGCGTTACCAGCCCTTATTCACAGGATCAGCTAAGAGTGCTACATCAAACATACTGCTAATTATTTTTATTATTATTAGTGATTGTCAACGAACCATCTCTATCTCTTCTTGGGTTACGGGAATAATGCCTGCAGGATTTTTCAGAGGACTTTTGCCCTTTGTTTTAACCAAGTTTGCAATGCTCTTTTTCTTTCTTTTTTTAATTTTTAATTTTTAATCAATGGATTGGGGACAGAAGGAAAAAAGGCCCCCCGGGGGGGGGGGGGGAAGGAGCTTGAGTTGCTTTACATGTGCTAATACTTCCTCAATTTGGTTTCAGCACATAGAAATGAACACCTTGCTACCTCATTGAGGTCTTTCTGCAATGATCTGAAATCTAAAGAACCACAATCTGAGAGGAAGCGTATGAAGACGTCAAGAAAGGAGAACAAAGCAACTACCAGTGTAGTACATATTCCTGATAACTAAGTCAGACTGCAACATTGGACCTCACTGACTGTTACCTAGATTTTGCAAGCACCTCTCTCATGTAAATAAGCTGCAATTTATTTCTTGAAATATAGTGACTAAACTTTTTGCATCGTGTAAATTGTTGATAGTTAAATGGAATTATACCTTAGCTTGAAGTTGAAAGCAATTAGGTTAAACTATCATAGCCAATAGTCATTCTGTTTACCCTACTCGTATTTGCCCGATAAACCATTGTAATCTGCACACATGGAAGGCTTGGTGAAAGTTTTTATCTGGCCTTAACATCGATGTAGGTAGATTCAATGAATCAAGTTGTGCCCAGAACATCAATGTAGGTGAAAGTAATGGGCTTTACCGTGTTGTTGTTGAATGGTACTGTAGTTGAGAGAAGATAGCTACAAAAATTGATGAAGTGGAATGTTGGCGTGAGTTGTATTAGAGAGATTCTAGGAATTAGAGATATTGCAGGATTTGATTGTGCTGTACGTTGATTGTGTGTGATTGTGTATCCCATGATTAAAGGGTCAACCGTGATTTTAGGATAGACTAAAATATGACCTTTTGTGTATATAATTACCTCCCATTCCTTGTAAAGGTATCGAAGAAAGTAATATAGAAAGTATTCCTTCCATGAATTCTGTCATGGTATCAGAGCGTGTTACGATTCTGTGTCTATTCTTTTGCCATATTTTCATTCTCTAACCTACCCATCTACACTTCGTCCTGCTGCCGCTGCACCTATGGCTGAACCCGACCAATCCAAAGACTTCCCCTCTACATCTATCATCTCTGAATTCACCTCTAGAATGACCGAAGCCTTGAATAAAACTTCGGCTCCTACCCAGACCATTGATAGCGCTGCTCCAATAGGTATCAAGTTGGATGACTCTAACTATGCTCTTTGGTCCCAAGTTGTTGAGATGTACATCTCTGGCAAAGACAAGTTGGGATATATCAACGGCGACATTCCACAACCTTTACAGACTGACCCCTCCTTTCGGAAATGGCGCACTGACAACGCCATTGTCAAGGGATGGCTTATCAATTCCATGGACTCAACCTTGATCGACAACTTCATCCGGTTTCCGACTGCAAAACAGGTATGGGATTCCATTGGTACTACATATTTTGACGGGAGTGATACATCTCAAGTGTATGACCTCCGACGGCGTGTGACCCGTCTGAAACAAGCGGGTGGTTCTCTTGAGAAATACTTCACTGATCTCCAAGGGTTATGGCGAGAGATTGATTTTCGTCGACCAAACCCAATGAAATGTGGTGTTGATATTCAGCATTATAATGACCTGCTTCAGGAAGACCGAGTATATACCTTCCTGGATGGCCTAGAGGATAGGCTTGACAACATTCGAAGTGATATATTACAGATGCGCCCACTCCCTACAGTTGAACAAGCGTTTGCTCATGTTCGCTGAGAAGTTGTAAGACAAGCAGTTATGATTACCGATGGCTCCATAGATACTCCTGGATCTGTTCTAGTCTCAAAAGGATCCAAACCTGGGTCATCGTCTACCCGATCTCTCGCTTTGGGCACCGGGACCTCCTCCAAGTCACGGTTTTCTTCCTCCGATGGAACCAAGTGCTCTCATTGTGGTAGTGCAAAACATACTCGGGATACTTGCTTCAAATTGCATGGATACCCTGATTGGTGGAATGATTATCAAGCTCGTAAACGTCGTGATGCTGCTGGTGGAGCCGCAGGTCAGGTTGCTGTAGCAGCAGCCCAGTCCAGTCTTTCTCTCTCTCCTCATGTGGAACCCGCCCAGGGTGATTTGCCACTCACGGATCAAGGTACACCTGGTACTGCGTTTTATAGCTTCTCTCCAAATTGTGAGAGACGTGTTGATAGAAGTTCTTGGATACTTGACTCGGGAGCCACCGATCACATGACTTTCGATGCCACAGATTTTTTGCAAACCTCTCAGCCACGACGCACCTGCATTGCTAACGCCAATGGGGTCATGTCTCCAGTTACGGGGGCTGGCACAGTACAACTGTCCCCTACGTTATCATTATCTCATACTTTGCTCGTTCCTTCTCTTTCCCATAAGCTGCTATCTGTGAGCCAAGTTACCGAAGCTCTAAATTGTGTTGTCCTAATGTACCCTACCTTCTGTTTTCTTCAGGATATTCTTACCAAGGAGATCATTGGGCGTGGTACTAAGAGAGGGGGGCTTTATTACATGGATGATTTTAGTGTTGGCTGTGCACATCACACGCATTCCCTAGTTGACAAGAACGAACGACAAATTTGGCTTTGGCACCGTCGGTTAGGACACCCGTCTTTTGGTTATATGAAGTATTTGTTTCCGAGTTTATTTTCCAATAAACAGTTGTGTGACCTCAAGTGTGAGACTTGCATTCTTGCTAAAAGTCATCGGGCTACTTATCCTTTGAGTATGAATAAAAGTAATATTCCTTTTGCTTTAATTCACTCTGATGTGTGGGGTCCTTCCCTCGTGTCTACAATATCTGGTCTCCGCTGGTTTGTGATATTTGTAGATGACTGTACTCGCATGACTTGGCTATACTTGTTGACACATAAAGACGAAGTTTTGAAGACATTTCAGTCCTTCCACACTATGGTTCAAACCCAGTTTTCAGCTAAGATTCAGGTTCTTAGATCAGACAATGGTGGTGAGTATGTGAACCACCAGCTTCATGCGTATTTTCAGCATCATGGCCTTATTCATGAAACCTCCTGCCCCCAGACTCCTCAGCAGAATGGCGTTGCTGAGAGAAAAAACCGTCATATTCTTGAAACTGCTCGGGCTCTGTTACTTGGAGCTCATGTGCCAAATAGACATTGGACTGATGATGTTGCTACAGCTGTGCATCTCCTCAATAGGATGCCTTCAAAAATCTTGAATTTCAAGTCTCCATTACAAACCATGTCAACGTATGTTCCCTTACCTACGATGTTACTGCTTCCTCCTCGAATTTTTGGTTGTGTTGCCTTTGTTCACCTTCATAAGAACCAGCGCACGAAACTTGATCCTTGCGCCATTAGATGTCTCTTCTTGGGATATGCCACACATCAAAAAGGGTATCGATGTTACGATCCGGCCACCAAACGCACCTATGTGACTATGGATGTCACTTTTCTGGAATCTGAGTTGTTCTTCTCTTCTGCCGTACCAAATTCTCCTCGTCAGGGGGAGATCAGTGGTGACGAGTCGGATTGGCTACGATTTGACTGGCCTAGATTTAATGACACAGACATCAACGAAAGTCATATTGAAATACATGTCAGTGAGGAAACCAATACAGAACAAGATATGTCGCCAAAGGGAGATATAGGTTCCAAAGAGACTACATCACCGAACGCTGAAATAGAAGAACCCCACTCCTTAGTACCTGAAGACCCATCTCCTGAGAATATCCCTGAGGTAAACTCTCCTACCACATCTTCAAACTCTAATGATATAGATACCCCTGTTGGCTATACTTTACCTTTCAGGCATAATCGTGGGAAACCACCGAATAGATACTCTTCAGATATTGGAGAACGGAGCTCAAAGTATCCAATTGCCAACTATGTGTCTACAAACAAGCTATTTGAACCCCTCAAGACATTTGTGCATGAAATCTCCTCATGTCATGTCCCTACAAATATTCATGAAGCTCTGACACATCCTAAGTGGGCCCAGGCTGTGAAGGAAGAAATGGAGGCACTGCAGAAGAATGAAACATGGACTCTTGTTCCCTTGCCCGTAGGAAAGAAGACGGTGGGGTGTAAATGGGTGTTCTCCATTAAACACAAAGCAGATGGCTCGATCGACCGATATAAAGCAAGACTAGTGGCAAAGGGGTACACCCAGACATATGGTGTCGACTATCAAGAGACCTTCTCATCGGTCGCAAAATTGAACTCAGTTAGAGTGTTGTTATCTCTCGTAGCAAACCTTGATTTTCCATTGCACCAGTTTGATGTAAAAAATGCCTTTCTCCATGGTGATTTGGAGGAGGAGGTCTACATGGATGTTCCACCAGGCTACACAACAACTTTCGATGTTGAGGCAGTGTGCAAATTACAGCGAGCATTGTATGGCTTGAAACAATCACCTAGAGCATGGTTTGGGCGGTTCAGCTTGGCAATGAAGAAATATGGGTATCAACAGAGTAATTCAGACCATACACTATTCCTAAAGCATCAACGGGGTAGAGTCACGACCTTAATAATCTATGTAGATGACATGATTATTACAGGAGATGATTCAGAAGAGATATCAAAACTTCAAGAGCATTTAGCAACTGAATTCGAAATGAAGAATCTGGGAGGACTCAAATATTTTCTGGGAATTGAGGTTGCTAGATCAAAGAAAGGTATATTTCTTTCCCAGCGAAAATATATTCTAGATTTTCTATCAGAAGTGGGACTACTGGAATGCAAGCCTGCTGATACACCAATTGTCCAAAACCACAAACTGGGAGAATATCCAGACCAAGTGCCAACAAACAAAGAAAGATACCAAAGATTAGTTGGAAAACTTATTTATCTCTCACACACTCGCCCAGACATTGCGTATGCAGTGAGTGTAGTGAGCCAATTCATGCATTGTCCAAGTGAAGATCACATGGATGCAGTGTTCAGAATTCTTTGATACTTGAAGTCATCTCCAGGAAAAAGGATTATGTTCTCGAAAAATAATCATTTCAAAGTCGAGGGATATACAGATGCAGATTGGGCAGGGAATATATCAGATCGAAAGTCCACCTCGGGTTACTTCATGTTTGTTGGTGGGAACCTAGTAACGTGGAGAAGTAAGAAGCAAAATGTAGTGGCTCTGTCAAGTGCTGAAGCTGAGTTCCGTGGAATGGCTAAAGGTCTTTGTGAGCTTCTCTGGCTTAAAAGACTATTAACAGAAATTGGTTTTGCTCCAAGTTGTGAAATGGATCTGTTTTGTGATAATAAGGCTGCCATTGATATATCACACAATCCTGTCCAACATGATCGAACCAAACACGTGGAGGTGGACCGACATTTCATCAAACAAAATCTTGAGAACAAGACAATTCGATTTCCTTTTGTCAAATCTGAAGATCAGTTGGCAGATGTACTTACAAAAGCTGTATGCAGCAAAGTTTTTCACAACTCACTTGACAAGTTGGGCATGAGAGATATATATGCACCAACTTGAGGGGGAGTGTTGGCGTGAGTTGTATTAGAGAGATTCTAGGAATTAGAGATATTGCAGGATTTGATTGTGCTGTACGTTGATTGTGTGTGTTTGTGTATCCCATGATTAAAGGGTCAACCGTGATTTTAGGATAGACTAAAATATGACCTTTTGTGTATATAATTACCTCCCATTCCTTGTAAAGGTATCGAAGAAAGTAATATAGAAAGTATTCCTTCCATGAATTCTGTCATGGAATACATAGGACTAATGGAGAAATGATGGGCCGGTAGCAGTGAGTACTTCCTATTAGGATCATACCATTGAGAACTCCATATCTAGTGCAGGTAGTAATGACTGTAGGCTAGGAAGACTAAAAATATAATGACTGTAGGGTGCTTCCTTGTGGTCACACTTTTTAGCCCATTAAAGTCATCAAAATTTTCTCTCCGATGGCATGGGCAGGTAGATTTTTAAGTTTGTTGTTGGGTGCAATGCGCTTTGTTCAGCAGAAAATCTTGAAACTTGAAACTCAGAGAGAGATCGTGTTAGCTTGTTGGTGGTTTTGGTGAGAGTATGATGAAACTGAGTTATTTTTGGCAGTGTCTTTTGTCAGAGGTTGTGTTTGTGTTATAAAATTTTAGTGTTGTTAAAATTTTAGGTATTGAGTTTAGTGAAAAAGTGAAGAGAGAGGTAATTTTTTATATTTTTTTGTAGTAAATAGTAATGATTTGATGGAGATAGAGAGATTATATTATAATATTTAATTGTGTTAAAATTTTAGAGGTGGTAAAATTTTGGTACACAAACGCACCCAGAGTAGACCGAGTCAGTCTGGGGATAGTGTGGTTCAGTTTCTCAAAGCCTTCTCCATCTCCGGTTGTTAAGAGAGTTAATACCTTCCTCTTAAAGGAGAAATTTGTAAAATATTTTCCTCATGCTGTAGAAGTATATTTTTTAGCTCGGAGTGGGAAACTTAATTGAGTTTGTGGAAAATAATTTTGACAAGTGTCAAGAAAATTGTTCATGGGATCAATGGTGTCATTGCAAACAATAAAATACGCAGGTATTTGAGAAAAAAACAATGAATTTTCCTTCATTTAGTTTTCCCTTCAAGTAGTCTATAGGATTAGTTTATTTGCTCTCTCTCTCTCTCTCTCGGAGCTTATAGGAGTAGTACGGATGAAACAGTCTATAGGATTAGTTTTTTTTTTCTTTCGAGTTTCTTCTTGAATGTGAATATTTTCCGTTCCTTGGCCTCAGAATTTCACAGCCTGTACAAAAAAATGGTAGAGAGTGCTTGTATAATTGTCCTGTTTACGTCTGACGTACCGCTTACATGGAGTTCCATGATGCATTGCACACTCAAGTGGGCGATTGTACACACAGTTACAGGGTGGGTGGGTGTTGGGGTAGGCTACAATTTTGAAGTTGTGCGTGGACCTGCCTGTGGCTGTCCCGGGTTTGTGGAGGTCGCTGAGCTTCCAACTTCTTGCTGATCTCTGTGATTGGGCTGGGTGGAGCAATTGCATGATTTTCCTGCCCTGCAAGACTTATATCCAATCTAACTTCTCTTTTTCTAAGGTTCTGCAGTGTGTTGGAAAGAGGCACGCTCAGAAATGCTAGAAATGTAGCAGTACGCAATAAGAAGATGTGAATGTGATGCGATTTACAGATGGGCGAAGGAGTGTTGGTCCAATTGGTCCACTCCCCCGATATATACTGCATTATGACTTCTTTCCTTAAACCAGACTCTAACATTTTTATTCGAGGTCCCGTAAGGAACAAAAACCACTAAATTAAAAAAGCACTTTCTCCGTCATCAGTGGTCCAAAATTTTCCCCTTCTTTTTTGTTGGGCTCATGAACAGCTTTGACCATAGAAACCCATGCTTCCAATCGAATAATAGATCTCTCGCTGCAAGGTGACGCGTAGCCAAACTTTTAGGTTGTCCAGAAACTTGCCCCTCCCTCATAAATAAGGGCTGTGCTGGGCGTCCCGCCCCCACGTCCCGCCAGCATCCCGCTGGCTGACGTGGGGGCGGGACGTGGGGCATTTCCCCATAAATAATGTCCATTCGCCTGTCACTCTCGTGCATACTACATCTGTGGATCTAACGGCAGCGAGCCCACCCATTCCTCGTGAACCTTATATATATATATATATTTCTAAGTATATATATACATATATATTTAGAAGTCCCTCTTTTCTCTCTCCCCCTCTCTCTTTCCCTTTCACAAGAACAGACCGATTTGCCGGAAATTTGTTCGAAGCTGCTACGCACTCCCTCTTAGTTCTGCCATATGTGGCCGAAAAACTTAAAAAGACATTTTCTATATGTAGACAAATTCACGTGCCCCTTCCTTGGGAGACAATTTTGTTGTTGAAGAATCTGTGGTAGATTAATTTGGATATGGATTTAATTGAAAACATTTGTATTATTTGTATTTCTTATAATTAGCCATCAGCCTATCGGTTAGATCCCAAATAGCATGCTAAGACACGAAACCAAAGACTCTAAATGTATGTACGTATATACGTTATAGCGACTCGAGTGATTAAATATGTAGTCCGTGATTATACCTTTCGTCATATTTTAGGTGGGAAAAAAAAGTGCTATGTTAGTGTCGTGTCCAAACCCAAAATAAATATTTACGTATAATAAATTGGATTTATATCATTTTTTTTCTAAATCGTATCCAAGTCCGCCATCAGCATCTATCTGTTTATAGCAAAAATTTGGGGTTCCAGCCAGAAAGCATTAAAGAGATTATTCTTTAATTAATACGAGTGACGTGTTCCCTATATCTCGTGTGTATTATTGGATTAGATTTGATTTGATTTGATTTGATTTGTCGTATACCCTATAGTCACATGGATCAATAAGCATACGCTCAACGTGTGGGCCCAATGCAGCTCCTTCTGTTTTCTGTTGCTTCTAATATAAATTGCAACCACGTGGCAATATTGGATAAAGCGTTTTTCAGGCAAGCAGGGAAAAAATATAAATAAAATTAAAGGGCATAGAAAGATGTTCCGAACATTTGACTTGGAGGCACCTCTAGCAAAATGGTACGCATATCTAATCATTGGTATGACAATGATGTAACAAAAAGGTATAAAAATAGCCTTAAGAGAATTGAGCGGCACCGTCAGATACTAAAAGAAGGAATAAGCGAATTTCACAAATAAACACGAGGATGGTTCACTGATAAATTTCTGATTGGCCGAATAGGTTCATGAATCCCCGTGAAAAGTATAAAACAAAAGGAAACGTCGGAAAAAAATTAATTAAATAATAAGAAAGTACAATTTATTTTGATCTTTCTCACTTGTAAAACGATAAATATCAGAATAAGTTTCTGAGATTCCTTTTTGAAAGCCAAACCAATCAGTTCAGGACCCGTGCGATGAATAAATGTCTTTCTGATGCCGTACGCAGCAGCGCTCGCATTCAAATTCGGATGCAATTGTGAAAGCAACCCGCCCCTTGGTCGGCTCGGCTTGTGGGCTCTATATAACCGGCGTACAATGTGCGCATCGCTACATTTTATGAAATCAATAAATTTGATAAGATAAACTCTGAGCTTATATTATCATAAGATTTAAGGTACTTTCGTTTGGTTGAAATTTTAAAGATTTTAAGTGTGTAAAAAAGTAATAATGAATTGTATTTAAATACGTATTTTTATAATATTAAAAAATACGATATAAATCTTAAAAAAATGTTGAAAATTCGAGGATATCATTAATAAACTTCTATATAATTATAACTAACAAAATTATAAAATAATGGATTGGGCAGGTGGCTCGGTACTTAGCCGTGAAGCTGGTTGCACTTATTTTATCCACAAAGATCGTAGAGGGAGGCATCCTAGGATGAAAGTAAAACATATGCTTCACAAATCACAATAATATACTTGGGAGTGGAGGATCTAATGTCCGAAGTAGATTAGACAACATTGTTGGGTTGTTCGGAAATGCAAAACCATTTCGTACACGACACTCACCTAGAGGTATGGATTGATTTAAGGAATGCATCACGTATCATACAGAGCTTGCCAAAAACTTCCTAACGCATGCAATTGTGTATTAGATTCCTTAACCACCCTACAGAGAAAAACTTTTTCCGAAGGCAACTCAATTTAACATGTGAACGAAATAAAACGTAGGAGGTTATTTGTGCATTATTATCGTATGATGTACGCTTTGCTATTTCCTTTTTTTTTTAACACGGTTATGACTAATCTTACAATTTCATAGAAAAAAATGCATGTTTTTATTTTATATTTGTAAAATGCAAACTGAATAGTAATGGCAGTAGAAATCATAGTGCACATTTTCCTTCTTAGGTGTTTTTTATATTTATTTTAGTATGTTGTGAATGGAAACTATTTTAAAGTAATGTGTACAGAATCATATGAAAAGGTGAAAAATAAATACGTGTTATTTGGGATTGAAAAAACAAAAAAATAAACACAGACCAATGATCTCTAATCAAATAGTAAATAGGAGAAGTTTTTTTATTTATTTTTCACGAATATATACCTCTAAATACTATACATATATTATATAAATATGTGTACAGACACCCGGAGTTATATGGTGTTTTAGGCTTTAAACAGCATGGAAGTATTTTTTTATTTTCTTAAATTTGGGTTTTTGAGAGACAGACGTGGATGTTTTATCCTAAAAAAATATAAAAAATTACCTTTCTCTTCACTTTTTCACTAAACTCAATATTAAAATTTTTTCAATACAAACACAACCTAAGTTTGATTCGAGTGGACAACCATCCTGATCAGCAATAATAATACCGAAATCACTAAATTATAATGTATAGGCTTTCGTATGAGAATATAAAAATAGTGAGACGATTACTGTATAAAAGTTGCGTTTCACGTCAAGCAAAATCGAGATTTCCGTAGCGCAAAATCGGATATTAATATTTAATAAATTTGTATATAAAAATAGGAAACCGAGTCGATGGAGCGAGCCAGAAAAGGAAGAAAGCGACGGCGTAGCCAGCTCACTAAGACCCCCCCCCCCCTCCTCCCCTTTGAGCCGTGGAACAGGAACATCGTTCTCCTCCGAATCAAAGGGGCGTCTGGTTTTTTGTAGGAACGACTCAGATTCGTTTGATTTGGTTCCCGTAGGTACTTAACACATGCAAAGCTCCCCGAGCCTATTTCTTTCTCCTTGTCGTGTTTTTCAAACCCAACTAACACCCTCCCTCTCCCTCTCCCTCTCTCTCTGTAGAACTTCCTGTTTCTCTGTCTGAAACTCAGCGAGCGACGGGCGAGCGAAATCGCCGGAATTTCGCTCTGCCCTCGCACCGATCGCTAAATTTCGTCGACTCCCAGCTCTACGAGTCTCCGGCAGAGAAATTAAGAATCTTTGATTTTTGTTTTTGTGCAATTCTATTTTTTTAACAACGAGGGTTAGAGAGGTAGAAAGAAATAAAAAGGGAAATATTCCGTGTCTCTGTCTGTCCCCCTCTGTACAATTCTCTTTTGGTTGCGGTGGTGAACTGAATGATAGCTTGCAGGCCAATGCGAATGCAGTTTCTAACAAAACCGATATGCTCTGAGATCCCTTTGCTTCTCTCTCTCTCTCATGCTTTTGCTCCTTTGCTCTCTTTCTGTTCTCAATTTTCCGAATTCTAGAGGGATAAAGTGGACAAAGTGAGCGAATTGGACATACTGGTCTGTCTTTAAAAAAGGTGCGATTCTGTCATATTAGGTCAAATTCTGTTCTTAATTTTGTTTTCTTTCGAATATATTTTCCCCCTTTTTGTGGTGCTGAATTTAAGTTTATATTCTGGTTATGATTTCTTGTCTATCCTTCGTCTTCAAATTGCCTCTCTTTTTTTGGCCTCCTGAGAATTTTAGGTGAAGAAAATGAAACCGAATTATAAATTTCTGGATTTCACTGAGCAGAGTTGTATTTTTTTTTCTTGTGAGATGAAAAACTCCATTACACTACGCTTAGGCGTGTTTCTGCTCAAAACAAGAATTTTTCTTAATTTATTTTTCCAGCTTTTTCTTGGAAACCAAACAAGGCAATTATATTTGGTCGTTGGTAGGTAAACTAGAGGAAGTTTTTTTTTCCTTTCCATTCTGTTATTTGGATAATAGAGAAATTAGAAAATCCGAGGAAGGTTCTTCCCCTCGCCCCCCCGTTTTTCTCCTTACTTCTCCTATCCTTTCCAATTATAGTGTTGGAATCGAGGAAATAGCAATCTATAGCGCAGTAGTCGAATCTGATTATACGGTGATTCGGGTTTGTGGCAAATTTCGGAATTGGGTTTTCAATTCTGCTTTTAAGAGTTTTATTAAGTAACTCCTTCATAGACGACCTCGAATTGTTTTTTTCCAGATGAAGACCAATCCAGCCTAGACCGAGTGGGCTATTGAGAATCTTTAGGATTCCAAACGTATCTGGTTGGTGAGCTTCGGAATGCCATTTGAAGTAATGGATCAAAGGGGCATGTCGTCCCACTTTTTCGAAGAAATTTCTTTTCCTTCTGAGGTATTTATAGTCGAGTATCCATCCCTCTCCCAATTATTGTGTCAAGTTTCTCTGAGTACATTGCACTAACACCCCCCCCCCCCCCCCCAAAAAAAAAGAAAAGAAAAAAAGAAAGGGTAATAATAACAAAGGCAGCAAGGAGTTTTTGTTTGAGTGTGAAGTTCTTTCATTTTTTCTATCAATTTTCCTATCTTTCAATATGTGTACCCTTCTTTCCCCAGATTCTGTTGTGTAACTTATTGTCAACTTGTATTTGTCAGAGTAAAGTTGGATATCTGAAGCCCAAGAGCGTGCCTCATCACCGAGGTAAGTACCATTTAATTATTGGCATCTAGTCAGAAAATGTCTTGAAATTCACGATTGAACGCAAATGTCCCCACTTAATTTACAAAGGTTGCATATTTCAAACCATCTTCAGATTCAGGGTCGACAAAATCTATCAACCAAATGGTAGAACTTCATATATCATCTGGAAATAAACGTGGTCTGTCGCCATGCATTGGCAAGTTGACCACCTGGTTATTTTTGGAGCACCCTGTCTGCTATAAGCATTGAATTGGCCATTTGGCATGTAAACTTTATATATACCAATAATATGGTAATTTGCTTAATAAAGCAAACTGACTTCTTTACTAGCATTTTTTACTCAACTACGACTCTTCACCAACAATGAAGTGGGTTCAGCATTGTGTCTTGTAATTATTTTTGTGCAGAACTGCCTTTGGGGATTTCATCATTGTGTAAATATCACTGTCAATCCAATATCTTAATATACTGCTTACAGATTAGTGACCCTTGATTATGCATCTCTGACAGTTTTTTGGGAATAAGCTATATTTGTTAATTCTTGTTCCTTGCTTTTGAATGTACGTTTTATCGTTTGCCGTTTAATCATCCATCTTACATCGTGGTATAGTTATGGTTAGAGTGGTATTTCAAGAGTTTTTCTGTCTGCTCTCAATCTGACTAAAGCTTGTTGTTGTGTATCTTGATCGTGGTTCAACTGATTTGGTGTTGCTTTTAGTTTAGAGACAGTACATAGTCAACTTCTTCCTCAATTCTCTACCTGCAAAGCTTTGAGCATGTTTAGTGTTCCTTAGATTTTTATTTGTTCATTCAGCAGGAATGAATGGGAAAATTATAAAACCTGCTAAAGTGTCGGATACTTCGCCGCACCTGGAAAGACTTTCACCTATTGGGGCACAACCTGTGGATGCATGGGAACTTCCACTGTCAAATCTACCAAGAGACAAAGCAGGAAAGGTACATGCTTTTAGAGAAGAAAGCCTTGTCGGTTTGTCTAATGCTTCTCGGATGGAAGCATGGCCAAATGTGTCCCTGCAGCTGCCTTCTCATAGTTTGGATGGAAAGAAGCCTGTTGTTAGTGGCACGGAAAATGAAAGCAGTCTGTTTTCAAGCTCATTGTCTGAAATATTCAGTAGAAAGTGTAAGGTTTCTTTTCATGTTTATCATGTTCGAGTCATATGTTGAATGTTGGTGATTTTGCCTCTGCTTTTTCTAGGGTTTTTCTTAAATATAACAATTTAATAATTTTTGTTTTCATATGCACATTTTCATTGTAAACATAATCATAAAAGATCTGACGACTTTGACTTTAATCATCAGAATGTTTTTCTTTTTCAATGAGTGTGGATAGAAGACAAAAAAAAAAAGAATAGAACTTGAGAAATTTATTAAGCAGATTAGTTGGCGGAGATTGAAGAGAAACTTTGCTTTGACTTCCATATCTTACTTGTTTTCATCTTACTGTGTTAGAAATTTGTGGTTTCCTCATAAACTGGGTTCGAAATCTTCCTGGAAACTTCTTATCATCATATGATTTTTCATTTTCTTACTTAGTTTTTCTAGTTAGCCTCTCTCTCTCTCTCTCCAAGTCAAAATAAAAGCCTATCATTGCATTTTTGCGTAAGTTCAGTGTAGGGGTATTTTCTTTTGTGCATTTTCTGAAAATGTGGGTACTTTTATGCAGTCGGATTTTTGGGGAACGAGGTTCCGTTTCATAAGCCTGCTAATACTATTACTTCCCACTATAATGAAGAATCAGTTGAATCTCTTGAAGAACTTGAGGCCCGAACTATTGGAAATCTTCTTCCTGATGAAGATGATCTGTTTTCTGGTATGATTGATGAGCTGGGACATAATGGTCATGCCACTAATGGTGATGACTGTGAAGATTATGATCTGTTCAGCAGTGGGGGAGGCATGGAATTAGAAGGGGATGATCAGATATCTACGGGGCAAAGAGATTCTGAATATATCAGGGTGCTTTCCAATGGTCTAGGGGATTCTAATGGCTCAATTGTTGGTGAACACCCTTACGGTGAACACCCATCTAGAACACTTTTTGTGAGAAATATTAATAGCAACGTTGAAGACTCTGAATTAAAGGCTTTTTTTGAGGTGCGTTTACTTCTTTCCTCTTTTCAGGCCTCTATTAGGACTTCGACTAAGTCACAGCAACTTCATTTGACAACTGTGTTTTTTTCTGTCAGCGACATGGTGATATTCGAGCACTCTATACAGCCTGCAAACATCGTGGGTTTGTTATGATTTCTTATTATGATATAAGAGCAGCTCAAAAGGCAAAGAGAGCACTTCAGAATAAGCCATTGAAGCGTAGGAAACTTGACATTCATTATTCAATACCAAAGGTATGGTGGTGACTTTTCTGCCGCTTCTGGCGCATAAATCTCTTTTGGTGGTTAGAAAAACTTACCTTGTCATTGTTGAGAGTTCATCTTAATGTTACTTATTTTTGCTTGGTACATCATCTGATACTCTAGTGCTTGGTGTATGGTAATGTGTCAGGACAATCCTTCAGAGAGAGATATTAACCAGGGCACCCTGGTTGTTTTCAACCTTGATTCTTCTGTTTCAGATAATGAACTTCGCCAAATTTTTGGCTTTTATGGAGAAATCAAAGAAGTAATTCATTGTTGCCCTCTTCACTTATATAAACAAAGTCTACATTTTTATATCATCCTCAATTTTGTGGTATGCAGATCTTTGAGACCCCAAATAAGGGTCACCCCAAGTTCATAGAGTTTTATGATGTACGAGCCGCAGAAGCTGCCCTTCGGGCACTGCATCGGAGTGAAATTGCTGGGAAACAGATCCAGGTTGAACCAAGCCATCCACGGATTGCAAGACGGTGAGTACTATCTATCTACAATGCATATCCCATGTCTGTTTCTTCTGTTGTGGGTTTGATCTTGACAAAAGCAGAGGTCTAGATTTTGGGTTACATTTGTTTATTTGTTCCTATGTGATTATCCTACTGTATGTGCTTTAAATTTTTGACTGGTAAATGGACTGATGATATATTTCTGGTTCACCTTGATCTGGTGTTGCTGCATGTTATTGTTCCTTTTGATTTCTTTGGTTTTTCTTCCATTGTGATAAAATATTGAGGTGATAAATTCTTTCTGCAGTTTCATGGAACAGTCTGAGCGGGAGCAAGATGGCCTTAATGTCTGTCAAAGCCCTTATGGCAATTTATCCTTGGGATGCTTGGGTAGGATTTCTGCCCATCAAGACTTGATGCATTGGTTGAGGCTTTTTAAGATGAACATTTTTTTCTTGCCCTCACTCTGTATCTTCACCATGACTGTTTCTCGTGTGTTAGCAGATCTAAATGTGTGGATAAAAGACTAACAATGGTTTACATTCTGCAGCGAGATCACCTGTGAGTTCATTCGTTGAAAATGCATTACTTCACAGGAGTTCAAGCGTTCCCAGCAACTTGCCCTCCCCATTGAGAGTGGCATCTGTTGGCAAACAATTTGGCCTTTCTGACTCCAACCATCCTCTGAATGGAATAAAGTTCACCAACCAATGCATTCCTAATTTCCATCCACATTCCTTCCCAGAGTATCACGATAATTTAGCCAACAGTGTTCCATGCAGCTCTGCCAGCACTATTGCTGACATGGTTATCAATCTTCAGCCCAAAGTGGCAGAAGGAATTGACAGTAAGCAAATTCGCAGAGGGGGTTCCAACGTCCGCCCAGTTGAACTTGACGCAGGAGGTAAGTTGATTATGTTGTTCCGTAGTTTGTTTGAAATATTTGCTTTTGCTGCATATTTTTGGTTTTGGTATCTGGTCAACTCCATTATTAGGGTAGTGGCAAGGAGTACTCAAAACATGTTTCTGGAGGGAAAATCTATGGATCCTGCAGTAAGCCAGGCATGAACACTTCACGAATGCGAATATAGAGCAACTGTTCCTATTTTAAGCTCAAAACGACATACTGCGAAGACTAAATTGTTCATTCTTATTTACTGCTGTTCTTGCAGTCAAGCGGAAAAGTGTACAGCGTTTGGGAAAATTTGTTCTACCTGCTATGTTCTTTTTTCTCTAAGTGGTACTTAATATTATGGTTATGACAAATAAATTGGGATTTGTTTATTCTAAAGCATTACATGATATTTCAACATTATTTTCTTAGAACAAAAAATTTTATGTTATTTTCTTATCTCCAAACTTCGGATCTATGTTGATTATGATAGTCTGAATTTATTGTTGTCATTTTGGTGTTGACAAAATGTTTCTCTATAGTTTTTGGTTGTTCTGGAAATGGGAGCTGTCCCCTTCATGGACATCACTGCACATGGAACAACTCCAACTCATATCACCGACATACTTCAGGTCCTGTGATTTGGGGGAGTTCCCCGTCATTTGTCAATGGCATTCCTTCTCATCATCTGCCACAAATTACTGCATTATCGCATCAGTTGCTGGGCACATCAACTTTGCATCACCATGTTGGATCAGCACCAGCTGTTAATCCCTCCATCTGGGACAGGCGACATGCCTATTTAGGGGAGTCTCCTGAAGCTTCTAGTTTTCACCTCGGTTCTCTTGGGAGTGTGGGTTTCCCTCATACTTCTCAACTGCATCCTATAGAACTTTCTCCTTGCAACACCTTTTCTCACGTTAACGGAAATTGCCCGGACATGTTGACAAATGCTGGGCAATGCTCACCTCAGCAGATGTGCCCAATTTTCCCTGAGAGGATTCCTATCATGTCCATGCCTACTTATGATTCTCCCATTGAACGTCTGAGAAACCTTTCTCACCGTAGAAATGAGACAAATTATCATGTTGATAAGAAACAGTATGAGCTTGATATTGACCGCATATTGCAAGGGGAAGACAGCCGGACGACATTGATGATAAAGAACATTCCCAACAAGTATGTGAATAATCCTTAAAACATATATTGATCTTTTTGTTGCTTATTATCTTTATCTCATGTCTATAAATTTATTCAACTGCATTAGCTACTGGTGAATCTTTTCCTTGCATGGCCTTGTTAATTTATGTTGATGTCTCATGGTTTATGTGATCTATAAACATTCTTTCTAGGGCATCTGTATAACCTTTTGGCATTTTTATGAACCACCCCAGTTGACCAATAATCTTTTGGGGGTCACCTGGTTAATTTTCTGCTTAGGAGACACTAGCCGTACAAGGAATCATGTCTATCAAACCTGTACACAATTGGATAGTGTTTTGTCTTGATCATCCAATTCTATCATGTTCGGTAGTTGTAGGAGAGGTGGAAATAGTGTTTGATCAGTTCACAGATTCATTTAGGTGCTTTTGCTACTTAGGTTGATCTAATGTTTGTTTTTATTTATTTTTGCAGGTATACTTCTAAGATGCTTCTGGCTGCAATAGATGAGCACTGTCGGGGAACCTATGATTTTATCTATTTGCCAATTGACTTCAAGGCAAGTAAATTTTCTGGTGGATCAGCTGTTTCCATCAAGAAACCTTACTCATAATTCTTTTTAAATGACTCATATATCAGCAGAACAAATGCAATGTGGGATATGCGTTCATCAATATGATTGATCCCCGGCAAATAATACCATTTCATCAGGTATGATTTATGATTAATTGGACTGTATTTTGTGTTAGTTGTGTTCTGAATTACTTGTTCATATGTATTTGTGCAATTACAATGCGTGATTCTATTTGATATTGTTGAAAAAGCATACAGGATTGACGCCCACTTGTTTTGCAGGCATTCAATGGAAAGAAGTGGGAGAAGTTCAATAGTGAAAAGGTGGCATCTCTTGCCTATGCTAGGATTCAGGGAAAGGTTGCTCTTATTGCCCATTTCCAGAATTCGAGTTTGATGAACGAGGATAAACGATGCCGCCCTATTCTCTTTCATACTGATGGTCCAAATGCTGGTGATCCGGTAGGATATTCCTGATATCCACTTGTAAATCATGGACCTCTTGGTGATTTTGCTTCAAGATTGAACTGGGCAAATTTTTTGTATCTGCAGGAGCCCTTCCCCATGGGTACCCATTTTCGATCAAGACCGGGCAGACCTCGAACAAATGGCTATGAGGAGAACCACAACCAAGAGAGCCCTTCTACTTCTGCAAATAGAGAGGAATATTCCAATGGATGGGATTCTTCAAAGGACTCTGATGAAGCTAGCTGATCTGCCTGAGGAACTAACTTTTGACCCCTGACGGCTATATTGGAGTGTACAAACATATTAACCCCAACTCTTACATCGGGCGCATTCTGACAACTTTTTCTGGCTGTAAAGAGGCGCACTTCCACTACAAGATTTTGGGAGCTAGAGCGCATAACCAGAACCAAGTGGCTTACTCCTTAATCCTTATCTTTCTTTGTCTTTAGTATGTTATCACTTCGGGGTCGACTCCAAGAAGAGAGCATCGCTAAGGAGAGACTCGAAATTTTGGCTAGTCTTGCATGAAGAATTTCATGATGGACCCAATTTCCCGAGGGGTATTGATATTGCCATTTTTATGGGCTCTTCGCCTTGGGGCTTTGCTGTTCGTTATCAATTATTCGTTCTGATATAAATATTTCTAATTTGTCTCCAAGTGTGGGTTTCCCAAAGAGAGGTGCAATGTCCTTGAAATTTTGGAACTGCTACTAGTAATGAATATATTTTTTGTTTTCTTCCAGATTATATAGTGTCGTACCACTTGGTTGTTTGCTGGAATGTTTATATTTTTGTAATTTAATCAGTGTCTTTTTAGTTTTATTATACATCCTCAACTATATACTAACAGCAACCTTCAATTATTAATTCTCTTCGAGTAACGAGTGAAATTCAGTTTTTATACAACCAACTTCATTCGAAGTCAGATTAGTTATAAAAGTACAAACTATATGACATGATCAACCTTCAAATATTATTTCTTTGAATGGAATTCGTAATATTTAGTTTTTGTACAATTGAAATCAGATGAATTTAGCTTAGTTTTAAAAAAGGCTTAAATGCACCCCATGCCCCTGGGGTATTCGGAAAGAGCAAATATGTCCCTGAGGTAAACAAAGTCATTTTCATACCTCTGAGGTATACTTTCAGGAGCAAATATACCCTTCCGTTATATGCCGTTTGAAACCCTAACGGTAAATGTTGTTGACATGTCAGCACCAATCACAACTTGAGACCTGTCATTTTCGAAATTAAAAAAAAAAAACACAACACACAAGGGAGAACCCCCAGCTCCCTTCGCCGCCACGAGGGGTGGTTGCCAGCCACCCCCGCGACGGGGGAGCCCAGATCTGGGCTCCCCCGTCGCCGGGTTCGCTGCTCGGGGGTTCTCCCCTGTGTTGTGTGTTTTTTTTTTTAATTTCGAAAATGACAGGTGTCAAGTTGTGATTGGTGCTGACGTGTCAAATTTTGACACGTCAGCATTTACCGTTAGGGTTTCAAACGGCACATAACGGAAGGACATATTTGCTCCTGAAAGTATACCTCAGGGGTATGAAAATGACTTTGTTTACCTCAAGGACATATTTGCTCTTTCCGAATACCCCATGGGCATGGGGTGCATTTAAGCCTTTAAAAAATATACATTAAACGAATTAAAAGCGAAACTAAAAACTCTGAATTTAAAGGTAAAAATTTTACTAAAAAGAAAAATTGAGAAAATTCTGATCGGTATGTCTACTATTCCCGAATATGACCCACTTAAAACCTCGACCCATGCCGCAGAACGTACATGATGTTCTGATGTTCCCTTGCTTCTCAGGCCCACGGCGCAGAAGGAACCCAGCAAGCGAAGTAGAACGTACATGATGTTCCTTGCTGTTTCTCAGCAGCCAAACCGAACGCTAGATGAAGAGGCGGATAATTTTGTCTGAAATTTGTCATTTGAAGAAGATAGAGCACTTCCGACTGACTGAGACTTTGTCTTTTGCATCAGAGGCAAAGCCAAGCGGGGATGAACCGCTGTACGCGGACGTACCAAAGCCCCGGCTTAAAAAGTCGGAGAGGAAGCCCTATCCGACGCCGATGAAAGTTCTGATTGCAAGGGCAAAGGAGGAGAGAGAAGCCGGAAAGGCCCAGCCTTGTCGAGTGCTCCGAGACCCACCTGCCAATGGGTTATTAGTTCCCGAGCTCGTAGAGGTGGCCAACCGAGTCTACCAAGCCCGATGTTCTCTCCTATTTGGTCTCTCAAAACTTGTCCAACTCATTCCTCCTCTACGTTGCCGGTAACGGAGCAACAAACTATGACTCAAAGCTTCGTATGTTGATTTTAATTTTGTAATTTTATGTTCCTATGGGGATGATTTGGTTTGCCCCAATTGGTTTGGTTGATGATCAATAGAATTTCTTGCAATAAATGAAACTCGAAGATTCAGCAAGAATGTACAGATGCATTTTTTATGATTCGGTAACAATTTTGTGGTGGTCACAACACAATAATTTATTCCTGGCTGTTAACTCAAAGATGATAATCCGTGTTTCTTAGCAAGGAAAGGAAGGTGGTAATGTTATTGGAGTTAGCTTTACCTAATTGTTTCTACTCTCTGCCTGTTGTACCATACAAAAATAGTTTTAACTCTTTCTGTTTTTTTCGTTTTAATCCAAAGGCAGCATGTCCCGGTGAAGACTTCGCAACTAGTTTTTGGAAGGCAATTTGAAAAGTTGTCAAATTATTGAGCTAATGGATAACAATGCACAATTCTTGGGCTAGTTCTGTGTGTTTTTCTTCTTGCCTTTTTGGAATTCTCTATTTTTCACGTATATCAGTTGAATGTTCTCTCAACTTCAACGAGTTTTTGCCCCCCTTTGTTTTTCAGACACTGCTCTGAGGTACATGTTGGCCATGTTGGTCATGAAATCCGAACCTGTACTGGTCCCAAAAGTGGTTTCCGGAGTGCTACTCATTTTTGGAGAAAGGGGGGAGTTCAGGACCTGATTTTTTTCCCCAAAAGCTTTCATCTTTATGATCGTGTTGGGAAACCAAGGGTTGTGCATGATGAGAGATATAGCATACCAAGAATCCCTGCCATTGTGGAGCTTTGTATACAGGCTGGTCTTGACCTTGAAAAGTATCCTACAAAGAGAAGAACAAAACCAGTATATAGCATTGAAGGAAGAATTGTAGATTTTGAGTCAGTGACTGAGAAGGATGGACTGGGGAGAAACTTGCATTCTGAGAATGTTGATGCTGTAGTGGAGTCCAATCTTGGGACCAAGATTGAGCTAATGAAGAAAGTTTCAATTCCAGAAAATGCTACTAAACATCAGGATCAATCGAATGATGAAGGGAAGAATTTAAGGGAGTTAAGCATCAGAGCACTGGACTCTTGGTTTGAGATAATATCAGGAGCGAAGAAGATGATGGAGAAGTACAATGTGATGACTTGTGGATACTGTCCTGAGGTTCAGGTGGGTCCGAAGGGACACAAAGTGAGGATGTGCAAGGCATCAAAGCACCAGTCTCGTGACGGTTTGCATGCATGGCAAGAGGCCACAATAGATGATCTTGTGGGTCCCGAATACGTTTGGCACATTACGGATCTGAATGGGCCTGCTTTGGGTAACAACCTGAAGAGGTATTATGGTAAAGCTCCGGCTGTGGTGGAACTGTGTGTGCAGGCAGGTGCACCTATTCCAGATCAGTATAGGAGTATGATGAGATTGGATGTTGTTCCTCCTGAGCGTGATGAGGTTGATCTTGTCGCTTGAGATGGTGTTTCTTTATGCACAGATGTTTTGAAATGTAATTAATATACCCCTCCACAAGTATTTGTGTTTGCCATTTGGATTACATGATCACATATTGATATGGGTAAATTGGTCCCTATGGCCTCATAGTTACTCCCAATGCCTTAGTAATTGTGGTTTATTGAGTTTGACTATTAGAAACAGAGGTCAAATAGATCAGCAGTGGATACAGATAATCATGCCTCTTTCTCAGAGTATTCCTCATCTTAATTCAGTGCGCAGGGCACTAGAAAGGTATCTACCGGCTGAGATGAGCACGAAGAGGAGCATTGTGGATTTAAACTTTTAAAGAAGCGTCTTGGTGGAGTCCATTTCTGCTGGTGTGCTTCCCTTTATGGCTTTATGGTTCTCTGCTGGTTTAATGGTGGCCTTTCCTCAGCCCCCGTGATCTCCGGCTTTTCAGTGATTCAACTGTTGGTTCTGCCGCTTTGCTATGAATTATTGTCCTGAAAGTGACCTATTGATCGATGTAAAGGAAGAAAAGAAACGTTGATATAATCTTCTTTCTATCTTTGTAGCTTTAGACTTCGAAATCCATGTAGTTGAGCACAATGCAATTTTGTTTAGCTTAATTTTGGGGAAGGCAGTATAGCACAGACGAATTTAAGGTGTGGTGAAAATTTTGAATTGTCTTTACATGTATATGTTGTATGTCTGTGATATTTGCACATCGAGGCTGTCAAAATATTGAAGATCCATTAACCAAAACCATCAAATTTGCTGTTTGTAAGAACGGGCATTACCTTATATAAACACGATTGGTCTAGATTGCCTTAATACAATCATTCCCTTCCCTTAATGGTCACACGTTAAGCCCAAAGACCCAAATAACTCCAGAAACCTTCAGCCTACTAAGAACATGGTGGCCCGTAACTATGGCCTGGATCTTGCCTGCCTGGACAACAATAGTTGTAGTGTTTTGTTTTTCTAATTCTAATTGTAATGTTTTGGCCTCCAATGCAATGCCCGCATTCATAGGTCTTACGGCCCCGTGCTGTCCTGCCCTCTCCAGTGCTCTTCTTGAAGCAGGAACGAGACTACGAGAGTAGTGTATAAATTATAGACACTAGGGGGAAACGAGATTGACAGGACAGAGAGAGAGAGAGAGAGAGCGCGCCTCCTCTTCCGGCAGAGCGATGACAATGAACTAGAACTCCTATAAATAACAGCAGACAACCAACACCGCAAGTAACATGGACGACGACAACAATAGCAGAGAAGAGCAAGAAGAGGCACTGGTGGCCCTGATCGAGCACCGTACCCATGAAGTCAAACATCTTCAGAACCGCATCTCCTATTACAATTCTCAGGTTGCCTCGGATATATTTGTTATGTCAAAACTTCTTTTTATTTTATTGTATCATACCATTCGTTAATCCCCTTAGTCCTTAATTTTTGGAATTTTCTTTTAAGCGGCACTTGGGGTTTATGTGATTGATTACCATTTTCGTGCCCTGTAAAGCAATCATATATACCACGCATAGTTATGGATTTTTTATGTTCCACAAAACTTGTTTACTCAGATTTCGTTATTTTTTCTAAACCTGATAGTTTCACGAAATGGGTTTTGCTTCTGAAACATTCTCCCAAACCATTAGTACGTTCTTTTGGTTACACTATTTTCGTACTTTAGCTTTTAAGAATTAGTCTGCTGAACACGAAAGACGGTGCGGATGTCGGGTTTCGTAGATTAGTAGGTCGATTAAATGCTTGATAAGTGTTTGTGGGCTTTAATAAGTCATCTCCTGTGTGGTATTCTAGTCCTCATCATTTGAGCTTCAGTAAATGTAGCAGTTTCGTTCTTTTGTGAACATGCCAAATGATTGATGCTATGCTGAATTTCTTTGGGGACTCTAGTTATATGCTCCCTGTTTTCTGAACCATCACAAGGAAATTATCCGCTAATAAGTTATTCAAAAAGGTGTGCAGCTTGAGGAAGCAGAGAGGAGGTTGCATGATTCACAATGTAAATTGGCTCGCCTTCGAGGCCAAAGGCAATCTAAAGGTTCTCTAGAGAATGGAACGAAGAATGTGAAGGTGGAGCGCAGATCGACTAGTCCTGTCCATATAAATGAAAGTTCTTCTAGAAAACAGCCTCAGTCTAAACCAGAACTTTTAATTCCTGCTGTGAATGCGAAACTTTCCCAGCCTATGAAATCTTCCAACAGTTCTGGTACTCAAGCCACGTCATCAGTTTCCACTCAATCTAATAGTGCTATGAAAGTAAAAGGGGAAAAACCTTCTAGAGTTTCTTCTGAGCTGGAAGATGTTGAAATTCATGATAAAGGAACAAAAAGAAAACTTGGTGAGACTTGTTTGTTGAATAGCTTTGCTTTATCAGTTTTTCATTTTGTGTTTGTGGGAATGGCGAGTTACAAGTTTTTTACCTTCTTTTGCATGACATGTTGCTCAGTTCCTGCAATCCAAGATTCCCTTTGTTTGCGGTGACAATTCCTCAAAATTTTCTTTTGGGTTTCAGAACAGAAAGAACACGTGGAATTGATTCCATTGATACGAAGAAGTTCTTCACCTTGCATAGTTCGTTGCTATGCAAGCGCTCACATCTCTAGTCAACACAAGAGAAAACTAAGAAGTCTTGCTTTGTGTCCAGTAAACGATCAGCTTTTTGTCACCAGGTAATTTAATGTGTTAGTAGATCTAGGAAAAACAATATATTACTCCACAATTGGAAGTTGGAATTTTGTGGCATAGGTGAGATTTCACAATATCTCTAAAGGTTATTAAAGTTTGGGTATGTATGAACTGTTTTCTTTATCATAAGCTTCTACAGAGTCTAATCCTTGTCTGTTTTGTAATATATACAGTGCTTTGGATGGATTGGTCAATTTTTGGCAAGTTCAGTCCAAGGGGTAAGTCTTAAACTTATGTCCCAATGCATTTATCTTCACTGTTATATGCATTTTTTATGAGTTGTTGCCTGATAACAATGCAAAGTGAGCATTATAGCTCTGAATTTGAACTTTTTTGCACCACTCTAGTAGCTTTTTGTCAGAGAAACTTCTCAATCGTATTTCAGACTTTTCTTCTCTCTCGTTCACTGTGTCTGGTTCCAACCATAAGATTACATGCAACCAGAACCCTCTGTGCAGAGTGTTCATCCATTCCATGTAAATTATGCTGCAAACTATAAAGAATCGTCTATGTTGCCATGATGGGTAAGCCAAATGTGTCATTAGATTCATCCGTGCATTACCACTGGCAGAGCGAGGAGTATGTTCTTTTTTTGGGGTGAGGAGAGAAAGAGGGGCCCGGGGGGTGGGGGGGATAATGTTCTGATGACCATTATCTTTGTTTTTTTGGCATACTGCGTGTTTTTCTATGCACGGTTGTGAGAAATATGCCTACATGTCTTTGTTGTTATTCAGATTGTGTTTGTGTGCACGGTTGTGAGAAATATGCCTACATGTCTTTGTTGTTATTCAGATTGTGTTTGTGTGCACGGTTGTGAGAAATATACCTACATATGTCTTTGTTGTTATTCGGATTTTTTTTTTGTGTGTGGACCCAAATATATATGTAGCTATATTTCACCCAACTGCACATAGAATAACACAGTATGCCAAATATCAACAAAGGCATTGGTCATCAGAATATTATTCCCCCCCTCTCTCTCTCTATATATGTGTGTGTGTGTGTGTGTGTACATACATGAACACATCTGAAATGTAAATGAAATGATCGATAACCCCTTAGTGTATAACCGGAAGATGTTTATCAAAATTGATAAGTAGGTATGTTAAGTACAACACTGAACAAAACTCCTTCAAAATAGTCATTCTAGAAGCCAAAGGGAGGTTTGGTAATTTTGGTGGGCTTTGCGGTTGGGGGGTGTGGGGCCCCGCCCCCTCCCTCCATCCATGTACATCATAACCTATATTGGGGGGCAGGGGTGGCGGCAGAGGAAGGGACTTCTGTATCAAAAACAAATCTTGATTACTCACATATTCAGTGTCCAAAAATGGCCAAATATTTATAACAAGAACTCTTTATACAATATCGGGTATTTGGTCCACAGAAAAAGAAGGGTCATAAAATGCCTTTAAGTAGTGTGGAATTATATACTCTTATGTAGGTATGTACCAATCATATGCTGTTTCAATTTCTAGTTTCAAGTTTTATGATATGATGTTGCTCAGCCTGGACTTTGGTCCTCGCAATTTTTTGTCTGGAATTGCAGGTCAAGTGCCTCTCTACTTAGCTCTACTGATTGTGTATCCCCAAAGCAGAGGAGATGGCCAGAAGATATAACCTGGCATCCACAGGGAGACAGCCTATTTTCTGTATATAGCGCTGACGGTGGAGATTCTCAGATATCAGTTCTTAATCTAAACAAGACAAAAGGGGTGAGGGTTTCGCTTGACATTAAAATTATTTTCATAAAGACACTAGTGCCACTTGGCCTTAATTAAGGTAGTAATCACTTGTGGTGGACTGGCATACCCTGTGCTTACAAGGATTTGTGCACAGGCGTCCAACTTTCATTAGAAAGTAGGTTTCTTTCTTGTCTCACATTGAGTTTGTATATTCGTGTATGGACAGAGAGCTCGTGTGACTTTCTTGGAGGACAGGCCTCATGTTAAAGGTATTATTAACAGCATAATGTTCATGCCCTGGGAAGATGCCTGCTTTGTTACTGGAGGCAGTGATCATTCTGTTATCCTTTGGAATGAGAAAGATGGTCAGAACTTATGGAAACCAAAGGTGTTGCACAGGAATATGCATTCGTCTGCTGTTATGGGAGTTTCTGGGATGCATCAAAAGCAGATTCTACTGTCTGTTGGGGCAGACAAGCGTATTATTGGGTTTGATGCACAAGTAGGAAGAGCAGATTTCAAGCATCTAATTGAAAGTAAATGCATGAGTGTCCTACCAAATCCATGTGACTTCAATCTATTTATGGTCCAAACAGCGTAAGAAATATTTCATGATCTCTAGATGCATTTTGTTGTCTTAACACTCTGCTTCATCAGTACTCTGAGAAAGATGTGCAAGAGTATCAATGCTTCAATGGAAGAACAAATGAAGGTCAAACTATATATAAGAGATGCATCTATTCACCTGATAAAAGGAATCTGTTAGCATAATTTAGTATTTTGTTGGCAACAAAATGCTCGCACATTCAATCTGATGGAAAGAGCTGTAAATAATGCTATCTATTATGGTAGTGCCAGATCACAGGGAAAAGCCCCGAAAGCTATTTGAATTAGGACTGGCAACATTTTGAGCTAGCACTGCCACTTTTCCCACTTAGATCAGTAAACAAGATTTGAATCTAAAATTTGTTTGCAGGAGGATAACCTCAGAAAAAACACATGGGACACATGCAATTCAACTTTCTATGTAGTGAAAGGAAACATTTGCTAAATTTTTTATGCTTTCATTTTCAACTTAACTTGAATTACATTTATGGTGGTGATTTGAATGCTGGTCAAGTCAACATACAATAAGGCCTGTAACTTGGGCCACTTGGGGTTGAGACTTATCAAGTGAATTAGTTCCCCTTAAATTTCAGTTTCATTATATAATCACAGTTGAAATCAGCGGTATGATTTGGATGTTCAAGGTCGTTGTAGCTTTGAGATGAAAGCACCTCAAACTACAGGAAGATCTGTTCACTTTTTCAAAGAGAGTTTTTCTCCTGCTCATCCAATTTAGATTTGAAATTTGTTGGGTGAAAATTTACAGTCTTATATGCAGGACTCCTGAGAGGCAGCTCCGATTGTTTGATATCAGATTGAGACAGACAGAAATCCATGCTTTTGGGTGGAAGCAAGAAAGCAGCGAATCTCAGTCGGCACTGATAAATCAGGCTTGGTCACCAGATGGTTTATACCTAACATCTGGTTCAGCAGACCCCATGATTCACGTTTTTGATATCAGATATACAGCTAACAAGCCTTCCCAATCAATAAAAGCCCATCAGAAACGTGTCTTCAAAGCTGTATGGCTTCACTCACTCCCACTTCTCATTTCGATATCTTCTGATCTCAACATTGGATTGCACAAGACCTATTAGGTATTCTTTCCTTGCGCTTACTTACATGCCCGTAAGAGAGGATTTCTTCCCAAGCTCCTCATGTTGCTTTGGCACTGAAATTTCATAGCTTCTTGGGAAGTTGAACAACTTCTTTGAAGGTCTATTTTGGCACGAGTGAAGTCTATTTTGGCACAAGTCAACTAAGCAAAATGTTGCTGTTGGGATGGCGGGAAAAGATGCAAGTTTTGGGAATTGCAGTAGGTCTGAATTGAGTACGTTTGCTGGGCTTGATATTTTGAGCTGGTGGTAGCCAAATGTAACGTCATGGTACACCTGCCATTGAGTCAGAATTGTGGTGAATAGCTCTTGATATGGCCCCAGAACTTTGGAATTACGTCACATGCTGCAAAGCAATATTGTTCGACCTTGTTGCTTGTTCCAAGCATTTGATATCAATTTGTTGTCATGAATTTGCATCTTCAATTTCTCATACTTTCATGGTGAAATCCACGACATTGAGGTTCGACCCTCTTAATCTTTTTTGTTGTTGAAAAATCTAAAAAGATCAAGTGTATGGCTTCTTGGACCATCTCTTACTCTTATTAGATTGGTAAACCAGGAGGGTGAAGTGGATTTCCACGAATTGCGGGGTGGGATGGTCTTTTGAAACGAGTGATGTCTTCGTATCCGTGTTCCGAGTCTAGTTGGTGAGGTGATGGGACACAGTTGCACCCATGCACGTCTGCCTCACCACCGTCCATCCCATTCGACTAGTGGTTGACCTATTGACCTTTGTGCTCGTTGACGGCATGACATTTCGGAGACATCGAATCCCCTCCGGGGCCGGGCCCTAGGCCGAGACAAGAGATGTAATCTTCCATTTGTATGGATCTCTTTGAAAGTTGAAACCCTCTCTGGGACTCCAAAGTGGTGGCCCCATGAAAGGTACTTGCAGCTTCCATTTTGAGCTGACATTAGACCCAGCTCCCTAAACAAATGCAAATACGGCTTTTAGGAGAGGGGGTGTGAAGTGGGCTACAATCAGTCCTTTCTGCCATGAGTAATGCGTTTGACAGAAGCCTCTAATACCATATTTGGTGAAGATTACAGTCAAAATAGGTGAATTATGATGCCATCCTTTTAGAGGAAAGTAGCGAGCACGTTGGCGGTCGGATCCTAGACGGAGCCGCATGGCAGCAGACATGCCATGCATGCCTTTTTGCTTTTGTTTGCATGTCTGCTGGGTGCCCCCACTTTTTTTCTTTTAATTTTATTTTGATGCTGCCTGTACGCAGCTAGATCACCTATTCAGTGAATAGTGAGTAATGAGTTACTTACAGCAGGAAATCCATCGAGTGTAAACAACCTGTAACCATCCTCTTACACTAACACTAACAGTAGCGTCCTCGTAAAGCAAGAAAACTTTGCACCCGGTCCCTATCATTATTTATCGCGTTGCTTTCACTCGTCTTACCAAAAACTAATTGGAGTCTCAACCGCTTTGTGAAGAAAAGACTCCCACCAGAGGCAGTCAACTGAGCGCACCTCATGGACTTGAGTTTTAATCCCAAAGCTACTTAAAAAAAGAAAAGAAAAAAAGACTGGTGGGTATATCCGTCCCACAACTGTTTGGGTTGGGTTTGGTGGCTTGTTGGTCATCGCAAGTCAGTGGTCAGTCAACGGTAGCTTAAAGAAGTCTAAGGGTGTAAATTACCTGGCAAATATTCCTGATTTACGTATGAGTTGTGCCACCAATGATCTCCTTCTGCAAGACTTGTTTGGATTATTCAAAAGCTTGGAAATCTCAAAGAAATTATTATATTATTATTATTCTAAGCTTTTGAGAGCTTTGAAGGAGACGCATTCCATTCCATGTTTGCATTTCATGTTCAAGTTGCCGATTGCATTGCCTGCCCCCAGCCAGCTCAGCAAAATAATTTTAAAAATAAAAAGATTTGGTCTATGTTTGGTCTAGGTATTGAAATATATTTTTGTGTTTTTATTTTTTTAAAGTAGTGTAAATTCTCTTGAAACTGGTGAAAAGTGTGTTAAAAATTGTTAGAATTTATAAAAAATTATTAAAATTAATAAAAAAATATTAAAATTGATAAAAAAGTGAGTAAAAAATATTTTTAAAATATTTCAAGACATGAAACAAACATAATATTGATCAACCAATTCTCAACTTTTTTTCCCTTCATGTTGTGTAAAAATAACGACTTCTCAGACAATGTACGGAGTTATCCAAAAAGGAAACGCTATTTATTATATTTTCTATTTTCCATGGGATTTGTCGAGACCGAAGAAGAGGAACGCGGTTTCTTTTTGTGAAATTACGGATGTATAGTCAGTCATAGACCCGGGTGGGGCCAGAGGCGATTATAAGATGGAAGTGGGAAGTAAGTTCACTTCACCCGTTACCAATTACCATCCGCGAAGCTCGTCGTCTCTCCTCTCCTCCGCTTCGTTTTTCTAGTTCTACATTTCTGTTTGTCCTAATACAATACTATATTTGGCAGCCGAGGAACGCTTCCTAGGGCCAGCTGAGCTGAGTTGAGCCTGTTGGCTATGGGTAACTGCTGCTCAGACGAGTTAGGCGGCAGGGCTGCCGTCGGCGGCACCTCTGCTTCTCACAACAACCCGACCAACGCTCCAAACGATGCCGTCGATCACTTCCTCCACTCTCGCGGCTACCATGGCCTCTTCTCGCAGATCGAGGTTTTCTCTCTAATTTCTTCGAGATTTCGTATTGGCCATAGGATTTTATTTCAGGGTACTTGTTAGCTAAGCTAATTATAATGCCAACAGTTGGTTGAATCCACACTACTCGTTGAATAATGTATCTATAGCACTTGAGAACAAGAAAACGGATAAGCTTTTCGTTCAATTTCACGGTTGATGAAATTTTGCATTTAGCAGAATTTCGTATATTAGTGTCTGCTCCTGAAAGGTAGCTTGGTCTCCCCCCTCAGATGGTATCTCCTGCTGATGGTGGATTATGTGGAAAAAAGGCGTTTAGCGAAGTTCTATTTGGATAATCCTCTTAGAAGTTTTGGAATGAATTATTGCTCAACTGAAAATCATCTGCTCTTCTCGGACGTTAAGCTTGTGAGAGAATTTAATTCATGTAATAAAATCTACCTCTACCTTTGGGATAGACCCAATTTTACAAACCACCATAAAATTTCACTCGTGAAAATTGAGGAATATGCTTGCTCTCCATCAGACAGAGAGACTTGATTACTTATGTTCATCTTATATTATTGTTTGAAACCAATGTTAGAGTGATCGGTCATTTTCTTCTCAAATTATTAACGCGATTTAACTTAGTATTCTTTGTTTCATTTCATAGAAGAAATTATCAATTGAGCCTGCTCTTTGCATCCTTCATTTACTTCACCCCTTGAAAACAATTTGTATGCAGCTATCATATTCTGCTTCAGACTTGCGTGATCGCGATCTGCTCTCCAAGGTTTGTTGCTTTACTTTTTAATTTCTGTGGTTAGATAAATTCCTCAACAAGGTTTTTTGGTTTCCTTATGAATGTGCTGTCAGGGTTGTTTCTCTTGTATGAGATGCAGAAGATACATTCAACAACTAAATTGCATGAGTATGGGTCATACCATTGGAACAGGTTCTAATTTGTGGAGGAACTTTTAATTTAGGAGCTAAGTTACATTCCCAACATACTGTGTTGTCTTAAAGCTTTTTCCCTGTCAACATTACCTCATACTGAGGCTGATTAACTGGAGCCTTACCCATTAAATTGTTATCACAACAAACTCCATGGAGAAATCTCTATAATCAAAGAATGAAATATTATTGACCAAAGAAATTTGTGAGGTAAAGAATCGTAATGATGATGTTTTTGAGGTTCGCCTCTCTCTGTGACAACCTTGTTTTGAGTTTTTTTCTGGAATTCCATATTTCTAATTATTGATAATGCATTCTCTTTACAACCCCCAAGGGTTTGGTGTGGTGGTAAGGTTTTGGCTTGGGTTCTAACATGTCCCAAGTTCGAGCCCCAACACCCTCATTATCGCCCTTGACTTACCTGCTCCCTGGGTTGTGGGGTTGGTCCAGGGGGCCGGGGTTTGTACTTCAGGGTTGGGCCAAAAGGGTCCGACTTTGGAGGATTTACTCGTCATCAAAAAAAGATAATGCATTCTCTTTACCATAATTCCATGGTCCATTTTTTTCATTGAAATTTCTTTTCTCTTTTTTTGTTTAGCCCACTACTCATAAGTTTTGTGTTTTCTAGAGTGATCCATTGTTGGTTGCTTATTCAAAAGGAAGAGATGGAATGCTTGAAGAGCTTGGCCGCACGGAAGTAGTTCTAAATTCATTAAACCCCACATGGATCACAAAGCATAATATCACGTATCAATTTGAAATCGTGCAGACTTTAGTGTACGTTGAATTCTAACGTGATTTTTTTTCCACCAAATGTGCTTTTTACTGGTTTTGCCATAAGATACTCTTCGAATTGGTCACAGGTTTCATGTGTATGATGTTGACACTCAGTTTCACAATGTGGAAGTAAAGGTACATATGTATCTTTGTCAATGTCATCTCTGCTTCTATTTTAATATATGGTTCAGTAATTATTCTACTGTGTTCCTATAATTGGATCCTTCATTAAAAACTCTTTGGACAAGTGATCTTTAATCTTTACAGGTGTAGAAATATAATATGATCGTGTAAGGATCTACAGTATACAGAAGGAAAAATGTTTGGATGACTTTTTTACACCAATCAGCAATGTGTTGTTCCTTCTGATGTTTGTTTTTCAGTGAAGTTCCTATTTTCCTCTGTTATCAATTTGAATAAATTGTAACTACTACCCCCCCCGGTCAAAATGTCTAAGCTTCCAATTACCATTATCTGATTTACTTTCAAATCTTAAAAACTAGGGAAATAAGTTTCAAACATTGATATCCAGGTTTATAAGCACATCTAAAGACTGGAAATGGAGTACTTTTCAAATCTTATAAACTAGAGAAATAAGTTTCGAACACATTGATGTCCAGGCTTATTAAGCACACCTAACACTTCATGAAAAGACTGAAAATGAAGTGGTTTTGCATTTTGTACCTCACACCCAACACTTCATGAAAAGACTGAAAATGAAGTGGTTTTGCATTTTGTACCTCACACCCAACACTTCATGAAAAGAGAAAGAGAAATATGGGAATGTTAGATACACATGGGCTAGTTGCATACTTTTCCACCTATTGTTCTCCTACTTTCTGTTTTGCGTGCTCTTTATTTAATTTAGTTACTGCATATAAGTTTTATCTCATCTTGATTAGTTCTAGGGCATCCAAGCCTACAAATTCAATTCATAATAGAAGATTTAACTTGTGCAGATGCTTAAGCTGGATGAGCAGCAATTTCTTGGTGAGGCAACTGGTGTGTTGTCTGAGGTATAAGACAGAGGCTATGCAAACTTAAACATTTCTTCACTCTTGGAGTGACTGAACAATGAGAACCCCCGTATAGTATTCTTCAGAGAGAGAGAGAGAGAGAACAGCCATCACACATAGTGGATGAATCCACAAATTCAGTGTGATTTTCATGTTCTTGTGTTCTTCTTTCCTTTTGTCCTTCTGGCCTATTCATAGTATCTGGCACATTCCCTTACACTGGTGGAAAGCTTAAAAGACCTATTTTTACTTCCACTATTTCCAAGAGGTCTTCAACTGAATCTGGATGTTAATTCCCTTTCGTGGGAATCAAAACTCCAATATGTTAAGCCTTCAACATTCTTGTGTTTTTCTGTGCAGATAGTCACTAAATCAAACCGCTCATTGACCTTGGATCTTGTATACAGAGAAGAATCATCTGGATCAACCCGTCTGAGAAACCATGGAAAGCTTACTCTGCATGCTGAGGAATGTATTAATTCCAAAACTACCACAGAGATGGTATTCAGGTGTTCAGATTTGGAATATAAGGATCTCTTCTCAAGAAGTGTATGGGCTGCGAACTTAGATTCCTTTCAATGGAGATGTGAGGAACCTTGGCTATGTGTCATTCATTTTTTGACTTATCTTGCAGGACCCCTTTTTGGTAATATCAAAAGTCGTGGAGAATGGGATCCCAATTCCAGTTTGCAAAACAGAAGTAATGAAAAATGAACTGAAGCCAACATGGAAACCAGTATATTTGAATATTCAACAAGTTGGAAGCAAGGTATAAGCAAATGTACCTTCAGGCTGCATTCACTACTAGAAATTTGGTATCATTTGCTACAGGTGTACCTCATTTTTTCCATCCTAGGCATTTATTGTTATATGGACACTGCTTGTTTTGGTTGCTTATCGGAGCTTGACGGCCACTAGATCTGATAGGAAATGGCAGTCATCTCGTATGTGCAGCGTTTTCCTTTCTGATAGGAAATATTAGAACTGTAATGTCGATTTATTGTGGGGCCGGCTGTCACTATACAAATATACTCACACTAGGTGCCCCAGTTTGGCAACCATGTGAAAACATGTGCAGATGTTGTTGTGGGATATAAACTTGGGAATTTGCGTGTAAGATGCAACAAATCCTCAGCTGTATTAGAACTAGTCTTCTCATTTTTCTTTTCCAATTTAACCTGCAGGACAGTCCTCTAGTAATAGAGTGCTTTAACTTCAATAGCAATGGAAAACATGATTTGATTGGGTAAATTTAGATCTTCCCTGTCTTCTTTTTTTCCTGGTATTTATAGACCAGGATACTGACTGTGCTTATTGAATTATCAGAAAAGTTCAAAAGTCGTTAGCTGATTTGGAGAAGCTTCATTCTAGTGAGCAAGGGGAAAACTTGTTTTTCCCAACTCCAGTCGGGCATAATTACCACAACAAGGTCCAATTGAGTATTTAGTTATTTGCATCTTGAGTTGCCTGAAGCTTTGGACTGTAGTTTGAAGGTTCCTGAATATTATGCAGGTACTGAAGAGCCAACTATTTGTGGAGAAGTATTATGAAAGTATACAACACACTTTCTTAGATTACTTGGCTGGTGGGTGTGCACTGAATTTCTTGGTGGCTATTGATTTCACTGGTATCCATCTATGCAATCAACTCGTTTTAAGTAGCTAAAAATTTCTTCCTGCGGACCACTAGTTTCTTCTACAAACACAAGAAGTGGAATGCAAATCTAAAATTATTTACGAGCATAATAAGTCAGGTTTTCAATGGATCTGCATTCTGATCCTTGTTCTTGTCTTGCCTTTTACGCATTTCAACATACTAATTTGAGTTATGCTCACTTACCTTCTATGTTATTTCATGATTTGACAGTACTTTATACTGCCTTAAGGGATGATTATACTTCTAGAATTTATAGACACCGGAAATGATTCTTCCAGTACCTTCTATGTTATTTCATGATTTGACAGCACTTTATACTGCCTTAAGGGATGATTATACTTCTAGAATTTATAGACACCGGAAATGATTCTTCCAGTGCCTCTTCTAAAGTATTTTGTCACTTAATCCATCCATCGCTTTATCCCTCACCTTTTCCTATTGTTTTCTTTGAAAAATGATGTTTACATGGAATCATTGAAGAGAAGTGATGTATAGGTCTTAGGTTCTGCAATGTCTTATTATGGACTGTGTAATCCTTTTCTGTCAGCTTCAAATGGAAATCCACGCCTCCCTGATTCCTTGCATTATATTGATCCTTCAGGACGCCCAAATGCATATCAGAGAGTGAGAAATCATTCCCTTGCGTAACAAGTTTCCAAACCTTATTAGTGGCGCCCCATTTAATGGTGATCCATTGTTTTTCAGGCAATCATTGAGGTAGGAGAGGTGTTGCAATTTTATGATGCAGACAAGCGCTTTCCTGCCTGGGGATTTGGAGCACGACCAATCGACGGGCCAGTCTCTCATTGTTTCAACTTGAATGGAAGCAGTCATCACTGTGAGGTGTAGCGGTTGCGATGTCCATTATTGCTTCTTTTTATTGGGTGCTCTTGTTCCAAAGCCTTAATATTAAGCATATGTAAGCTTACTTTTCTCAGGTTGAAGGAATCCATGGAATTATGATGGCATATACGAGTGCCCTCCTTAATGTTTCTCTTGCAGGGCCAACTCTTTTTGGACCTGTGATTGGCAATGCTGCACTAATTGCCAGTCAGTCTCTTGCGAATGGCGGACGGAAATACTTTGTTTTGCTTATAATTACGGTAAGAATCAGAATCAGGATCTTCTGATGGTTTTTCCATAGTCACTCTGAAGTTTCCCTGTATGGACATGATCTTGGTTAGTAAGCATAATACTTAAAATTAGTTTCTGTTCCTACCTTTCCCAAAGTGGCTTTTTTCAATTCTGGAATTTTATTCTTCAGTGTTGTAGAATGCAAAGACATGATTGATAGTAATATGTCCTTTTCAATTTTGAAATTTCCTCATTTTCTTGAGTTCTCACTGCTGTTCATAGGATGGAGTAGTGACTGATCTCCAAGAAACCAAAGACGCCCTTGTGAAAGCATCTGACCTGCCATTGTCTATCCTTATTGTTGGAGTTGGAGGTGCTGACTTCAAAGAAATGGAGGTGTTTAATTCACTTTATTTGCTAACGCTGCATACGTGGTACTGTTCTGGAGCTTCCAGTAGTCTGTCTAAATAACTATCTCAATCACATTGTTGTGCAGATTTTAGATGCAGACAAGGGAGAGAGACTTGAAAGTTCAACTGGACGTGTAGCTTCACGTGATATTGTCCAGTTCGTTCCACTCCGGGATGTACAGGGTAAGTCAGTGCCTTGTGGTATTCAGTTAACATGTCAACTTCGGGCAGAAATTTTCGCAATAGCATTTATTTGGGCAGTGACTTACCCTGTTCACGCAGGTGGACAGATTTCTGTTGTTCAAGCACTTCTTGCAGAATTACCTACGCAATTCTTAACCTACATGCGGACCAGAGATATCCAACCAAATCCCTGATGAAGAACTGTACATACAAATCTATCCTTTCATAATCGGTTCTGCTTCGTTTCGGCCTCCATGGTTTTCAGGATTTGAAGCGTGACCTCCTTCACATTGCTAGAAAGCGTAATATTATGCATCACGCCCTCGCATCTTCCTGAAAGATCCCTCAGAAGTCCTTTTGTCAGTTAGCCGCACAGCTGCACATTACGTTGTCAGATTCTTAGGGGCTCTACTATAGGTTTTCGGAGTCCATTTTTTTTTTTTTTCTGGGCTGGAACCAATTCGGAGGCCGTAAACATGAGGATAAGCGGATTCGATTGACAGTTGTACCTTTGAGAGAGAGCAATTCGATGACAATCTGAAAAATATTAGAATGGCCCCCCGGTCTTTGAATTTTGCAACTTGCATTAGATGTCATGGCCCTGGTTGAATTTCTTGATTATTAGTAGGCCTTAGATTCTGGTTGAGCTGCATGTATGTTTGTGGCGGTGTGTTAATGAAGGGATTGGCGCAAGTTCAAGTGCATTTATGTTCCGCCTTTAGTGGAAAAATATAGCTGTATTGGCCTGGTGATAATAACAGACCCTCGTGGATATTTTATGTCATGGATACAAATTTTGTAGGGCAGGGTATCGGTTATACAAATAGGCATCCGGTTTCGGTCCGGCAACTATCGGAATTCCAGTAATCCCGATTTCAGATGCTGGAATTTCAGCAGTTATATCTGAGCTGATTTTTAACCATTTTGAGCCTGATTTGGGCCCAAAATTTTGATTTTTTAGACTTATTACACGATCTGGTTTCTAGGCTTGATTTTTTAGGTTGCACTATCTAGTTTTTAAAGATGTTGGATCTAAAATTTAGTTGGATGTTGGATCCAATACTCTTTTATTCATTTACATATTACAATTCTATAATAATTGAAGATTGCGTTAAATTAATAAATCACATACATTAATGAAAGAAAAATGATACAAAATTACAAATAAACATAGAAATAAAATCTACAAATTTACATTTTGAAATAGAAGACAAATAATACTTGTTGGATTATCCAACTTGGATAGTTGAATTGAATGAAATAAAATGTTGAGAATTTAATCAAAACATCACTATCATATAATTATGATAGCGTTAGTTTTATATGATCTTTTTGTTTATGTTCATAATATTTAATGATCAACTATAAAAGATTGGTTACTAAAGACTAAACTAATTTAATTAATGCATAACATAACATCTAATTGATTATTTTCCATTTTTCAAGACAATGAAACATCACCATATCAAAATGATCAACTTTACAAAATAATGACAACATAGTACACCACAATGCACCATTGACCACACACTGTCACCGCACACGGCACAAAACACAACACACCACACCACCTACACTAATCAAGAACAAATTAGTTTTAACGAGTATTGTAATGAGTAACAACAAATAAAATAAAAAAATTGATGAAATTTTGTGTGTGTGAGAGAGAGAGGCAGAGCAGCTACGACCGATGATGAGCTTTGGTTGTGCCTGTCATGTTGTGGCGTCTTGGGCCGTGGAGAATCAGAGATCGGAGAGAGTGAGAGACAAGAGAGCTGAGAGAGAAGACTGTGAGATCTGAGAGAGAGGCTCATCGAAGATGGAGAGGAGAGCAGAGCTGCAAAGACCGGAGGGGAGGAGGAAAGAAAGTTAGAGACTGAGGCGAGATTAGGAGACGGTTAGGGAGAGGGGGGTTAAGCAACCCTAGAGTGTGCGTTTTGGTCTAATCCAAAATTGTGTTTTTTTTTTTTAAAAGGGTACCGGAATTTCGCCATATTTGGGCGGAATTACTAGTACCACTATTTTCATATATCGTCTATCGCCTCCGACTCCAGTTCTGGGCAGTAGATGGTGGGCAGTGGGTGAAACCTGTGTCGAAAGCAGAAATGTCTACCGGTAACAAATTCTGGTCGGAGATAATAAAGAGATCTTATGAAAATGGAAAAAAAAAATGTGGCTGCTGGCAGATATTCTGCCGGACTGGTGACCGATCACCTTGAGAGAAGCTGAATTGGATTTGATTTTGAGCAGTGCTCGAGTCTTGAGGGCTTTTTGTCTGATCAATGGCAGGCTGTATGGTTTTTTTCTTGCTTTTGTGGCTACATGATAGATTTTTAGCACGAGATCAAGCAAAGACGGAGTATGTCGATCTAGATTTACGTTTGATGGGCTTTTTGGAAACAGAAGAGTAAGAAATCTTGGCCTCCATTGGGCTTTCTAACCTAAAAGATGAATCCGAAAGACAGCCCAAAAAATAAGAAGCTCTAGTGGTGGTTTACTTCCTTGGAGCAAAACCCCGAAAGCCAGGAGACTTCGGAGGCTCCTCTCCTTTGTCACATGCATGGATGGCCACGTGGACGGTACAGTCGGTAGTATTAATATATTGGGGTAAAACAAGATGGGCAATGTAGAGTATAGAGACGTATGCGGTATGTCTCACATTTTCAACTTTCAGTTCCTTTTCATGCCAGCGAGCTGATAGCTTGTGACAACTCTCTAAGTGAGGGATCGGTCCCGGGGTCGACCCCCGCTAGCTTCAGGCTTTGCCTGCTTCCCCCACACCCTTTACCTAGGAAAATTTTCAATTCATTTTCTTTTGATATCTGGATGGTTCCGGAGGAAAGAAGATAAAATATAAAAAGTTGCATTATTAATTTGACTCGGAATATAGCCTGAAATTTTAGAGACATTTTTATCGTGGGTGAGTAACTATGCTACTATCTGGATATTCTTCACTAGTACAAAAAGTTTCTATATATAATTACGTTCAAAAAGTGCCCTATGTTCTAGCCTTCCCGTCCTTTGAAATAGAGGCCTGGTACGTACGTAGTTTTAAAATAAGAGATGAACTAATTAAAGAGAGACGCCGAATAGGACATGTCATCAATTAATGGTCCTTGAGCACAAAAAATTAACTCTTAACCCAACTCCTAAACCCATCATATATATATGTGCAACTGCAAGACTTCTACAACATACTCGAGATCGGAATAGTATGTTAATTAGATAATTAGGGATTGACAATGATATCTTCAAATTAATTAATGTCCATTCTAATTTCTATCAGTGTTGTTTCTTTTTGGAAATCTATTTATTAACATTTTATTGGCGCATGATATCAACATGAGATTAAGTGTCTATTTATAATTTGCTAATAATAAAAAAAAAACAGATCATGTCTATTCTCATCATATATACAATTTCACGTCCACCAATGTTCAACCTTGGAGTTCTTATACGTTAAAAATAGAATAATTAAGGTACAATAAATAAATTTGTTGTGGGTCTAGTTATATATATATATCATGTTTTTTTCCTTAATTTTGTAGTAGACCAATTAAAATTTATAATTTGAACAAACTATATACATAAACACTTGTAGGTTGTAGTTAAGGTAAATCTAGAATCCATAGGGCCGGCCTTTCCATTATAGAAAATGAATATATTACTTGAACAAACTATATACAAAGTGTAAAGCATGCAAAAGAAGACCACGACGAAGATGAAGATGTATAAGAAAATGCTCCGTATTTTCTTGTTTGAAATTATTCGTATATATATGGGTATTTATCTACCTATAAATCTAATATTACTAAGATATATATTTACTACATGATTATGGGATGTTCGTTTCGTAAAAAAATTGTAAATTTTTTAGGATTTTGATAGAATTGTGAACATTTATGGAGATTGAAGTTTTATAGATTTTTATGTAAAAGTTAGTGAGAAGTTTTAAATATATTTAATTTTTGTTGGAGTTTGTAAAAAGTTGTAGAGAGATAAATTGATGTAATTGTTTGATAAAAAAAATATTGGAGTTAGGTGAAAAAAAATATAGAGAGAGATTATTTGTTATAATTTTTTTAGAAGATATTGGAATTTGTGCGAAAATTTGTTAGAAATTGTATAAAATATATAAATATTTTTTAAATTTTGTTAAATTCTATTGTATCCTAAAATACTTTCGCAAGCGAACATGATTGCCCTGTAATATATATATATTATTTCCTAAAACTTCCCTTCGCTTGTTCTATAATTGACATTGGAAGAAGCAATGACCATAGATACAATTGTCACCTCAAAAGGTAGGACAAAAAAAGAAAGAAAAGGAAGTTGAGAAGTTAGACAAAGTAGTACGCCTAATTTCTCCACTAACCAGTACGTGATGTTCACACCAAGTAGGACGGACGGGATATACTGTGTTGCAAACCCTATCTTCCTTGTCCTCTTATTTCTTTCTTTCCGGCCCCGGGTCTGCATAGTCTGCATGATTAGGAAAACAATATACTTCACAAGGCATCATAGAGAAGGAAAAAGTGGATCGGAAACACGGGAAGAGGCCCCTTCCTTCCAATGAAGAGGAGAAAGAGGCCGATCACATCTTCCCTATCTTTTCGTCTCGATCCCAACAAGACATGTCTGCTATGGTTTCTGCCTTGACTCAAGTGATCAGTAACAGAGACCAAAACCCCGTTCAGGTGCATGGAAACCCACTAAAAATCTCGCAGTCGTCAGCTGTCACCACGGAAACTGATCAATCTCAACCAACCATTGATCAAGGTATGAAACACAAATGAAAAAAATTTCATTGTTTTATGAAATCAGCTCTTAATGTCACTCACTTTGGTGTTGATGGATGATCATAATAATACTCTTGAACGCCTTCATGATCTCCGCTCATTCATTGTCTGACTACTGATTAGGGTTGAATACATTTCATGTTCTTGTAGTCCTAATTTTTCATCCTTAATTAGTATCTCCTTTAAATCATTTTCCCTTTTACTAATGGTTGAACTTAGCAACGGGAATCGTTGCAAGCTCCTTTCTCATGACTGCAAAAGGATGCAAGTCTTGGTGTAGCTTTCTTATATATGTATTATATATCTATGTTTTCTGTGCATACCTAATTATTAAGGACACTGTAGGCAGGTTTCTCTTCCTCTGAAGCCCAAACAACCCTCCCCCCCCCCCCCCCCCAAAAAAAACCTACAAGCTAGCGTACCATGATTTGGAAGTAACACGCAACCATTCTATATTATCTCGTTGGACTTGAGGTTCTCTCTAAGGTTTACGGTGTTTTGTTTTGCTACGCATGCTTAAATTTTCAGCTTTAGCCAAGAAGATTACAAGCTTTTAATTGGTGTATAGTTACTAATACTTCTTAAAGTTCATATGTGATATATTGTCTAGAGGTCCACTGATTTAAACAAAACCAAAACCATTTCTGTGAAGGGAACACAAGGAGAAGACACTATAGAGGAGTACGACAGAGACCATGGGGCAAATGGGCTGCCGAAATTCGTGACCCAAAGAAGGCAGCCCGAGTTTGGCTTGGCACTTTCGACACAGCAGAGTCTGCAGCACTTGCTTACGACGAAGCAGCTCTCAGGTTCAAAGGAAGCAAAGCTAAGCTTAACTTCCCGGAAAGAGTTCAAGGGAGAAACGATATAGGTTACCTTACAACTCGTCAAGACCTGCATTTGGCGACTGAACATGTTCCTAATTACCTGATGGATATGCATGCTCCTCGTCAACCTGTTTCTGAAGAAACATATCCCAATCTGCATCAATATGCACAACTTCTTCGGAGTGGAGATACCGACTACTTAAATAATGGTATGTCAAGTACCTACAGATCGGAAAGATTTGCTTCACAGACTTCATCAACTACATCCTCGTCTTCATCTTCCATACCAGCTTCCCGACAACAAGAACAACAACAAGAGCTTTTAAGTTTTGCCACGCAGTTTGGAAGTGCTTCTTCTTCTGGTTGTAATCCTAGCTCACAAGACCAGTGAGAGACTTTGACACCAATGACTAAGGGGATCGTACATCCAGGTTTTCTAGGGACTTTAAAATGAAACTAAACGAACTTGAGGCTATATATGTTATAGACGCCCTTTTTTCTTTAATTGAATCTTCATTGGAAACATGCAATGTTTTACAGATAAAGAGTGCAGTTTTAGTGCGAGTTTCAGCATACACTACATAATTCTCTAGTCACCTTACCTCTCGTAATTCATTGAGGTGATGAAGGACTTGCTCGACACATGGTGTTAACAGGAAAACTATTTCAACAAACAAAATTGAAATTAGAAACAAAGAGACTGAGAAACATCAATTACGTTTGTGGGATAGATAGAAAATCAATGCTGAGTGATCAACTGCTATATATATATATATATATATATATATATATATATATATATGCGTGGGAGGGGTGTCCACAATCATGTGACCTAATTAGGGTAAGAGTTCAGACATATATATACAAAGACAGGTAAGGGAAAGTAGGATGTAATCTTATTCAGAAGTTCGCAATGTTGTAACTTAAAAAAAAACAGACAAAAGAAGGCAGGAAATTAATATTGCTATTGTGAGAGGGAAGACATGTTTACGAGACGTGCGGCATAGTGCAGCATGAAGACAATTTATGTTTCGAGACTGATAACTGGAGTCTGTAGAGGGAACAAAAAAAAATCTAGGGTGTATGCAACTAGTACAGTGTTTTCAATCTGATGCTAAGGCAAACATAACCGCGGTCTGTGTCATGGTGGCGGTGCTGGGTATGGAGGGCGGATAAAGTAGGTCTGAAAGCACCCTTTGGGATCTCCATTTATCGGCTGAAGTAAAGGTAAGGTATTCTGTGTTTATGTAAAGCAGCTGCATGCTAACCAACGTTCAATATCTTCCCGGCCTTTTTCTGTTTAGAATGAGAAGTATAATTAGCAAGGCTATGCTGCTGGGGGAGATTAGTTGGTGGAGAATGTAAATCCAGCGAAGTGCATGGAGTCATGGAATTCGGCTGTTATAATGACAAAAGTTGAGCTTTAAAACATGATATGGACACTATGATATTGATATGGCCGGGTTACCGCAATAATTGGTCTGAGTCTGACTCTGACTCGGTCATGACTCATGAGATCCGCTCTCAATAAATGTCAATTTCAGAAGATCGACCGACCTTCCATTAATGCATTCACTTCATGTTAAACCAGACTCACTGACATGAATGGTTGTTTTCCTTAGTTTTCAGCAAGGCCAAACAAGTGTTGACTTCCACTCGGCCAGGTTGACCAAAGCTGCATGTTCGTCCACGCTCTACAGGCACAAGATACAAACAACTTGTCTGCATTGGACTCCGGAATCAGAAATAGGGGCAAACTTCTAAGAAAAAATGATTATGTAAAGTAAAAAAATATCTTTAAGAGTTAAAATATAAAAAAGAAGAACTAAAAATATTGAAATACATGTACTTCTAAGAAAATCTGCCAAAATAAAAAATTATTTTTGTTAGACAGAAACAATGCGCTACCTTGAACAAAAATATCCGAAAGCACATACAGAAACACTTAAGCTCCTATATGTCACATATAATTATTTAATTCCAAAAAATTACAAATAGACTTTCCTATAAATACTTGGGAAGCGATTTTGATTTTGAATCCCCCTTCTTGTAGTGCCGCTTTGGATCAATGACACCTCTCAACTATAATCACAAAAACAACTATAATTCAGATGTCAAAGTGAAACTTTCTACCAAGAAGAAATTAGAACTCCTTTATCAGCTTGAGTTACAACATCTAGTAACTCCTAGCAAATGGACAAACACCAAGCCAATTAGAGTGTCCCTATGATATCTATAAGCATATAAACTACTGCATGAATATGTCTGCCACACAATATATTTGTCCCTATATCATTATTTATGGTGATTTGGATATGTAATTGGCTTAAACTTTGAACAAGTTCAACGTATGTCAAGAGAAAATAGGAAATTGATTGAATCATCAAAGAAACCCTAACATGAAACTAGTTTAGTATTATATCCGAAACATGAGATATGATGACAATATACATCCACATGAATAAAGGTACTTAGCAAAAGATACAAGAAAACAATACGGAGAACGTAAAATAAAGACACTTTCACCATATTCACATAGATATCACGCTGAAAAGTAAAACATCTATCCAAGGGGGCGAGCCTGGTAAAAAAAATAAAAAATAAAAATTAGGTGTAATAAATTTGGTTTTGGGGAGCAACCGGGGCGGTGGCGCCCCTGTTTGCCCCCAGCTCCGCCTGTGATTGGACTAGGTTTGTTGAAGAGAGTGAGGAGGGACGTTTTTTTTCTCGGCGACGAGGGACATTGGATATATATTCCATGATTATTCGAGTCAGCATGGGCCCTTCCGAATTAATAAACCATTTTTATTAATTCGGAAGGGCCCATGCTGAATCGAATAATCATGGAAAGAAGCCTCAGCCATGACGAATGTTGCCTTCTTTGGTCAATAATGATGATTAATTATTATTATTTTTGTAAATCAGTGGAAGCATATATCGAAGCCGCGTAACGGCGCAAGTCGTAAGAGAAGCACGGCAGTTAACGCGTGACACATGTATAATGCAATGGGGTACAAGACGAAAGAGAGTCCTTTTTTTTTCTAGAAAGACGAAAGAGAGAGTCCACGTCAACAAGATGACTTTTATGCTTCTCTTTCACATCGCACAATGGCCAGTCGGGAAGAATTCAGAAAGATCTGACAACAACCCCAATACGCGTGTTGCCGTTAACTACGGTTCTAGTCCAAAAATCGCTTAACCTAAAATTAAAATACAATATATATATATATATATATATATATATATATATATATCACTTTTAATTTGTTTATTTCAGGACTCAGCAGGTCGACCAAACTCCAAACGTGGTTTATAAAAGCGAGAAGAGATATTTGGCAATACAGCTCTTTATAGTTTATCGGGCCGCTCATGTGTTTATGCTGATAAATGTTTTCAAGGCATTTTATAATTGGAGTGGTAAAGCAGTCGTACCGCGGCTATAACCCTTGTACGTATCTGCTTCAGCGTGTCTAATTAACGTCTGCCAATCAAGCCGAACGAAGAAGATCAACGCCATTGACCTGGCCTGCCCCAGTCTGCGCCGCGTTAGGTACAAAGTTGGATTCATAATGACATTTGGGGCTACTTCGGCGCCTGATACAACCGACTGGTCCGACTTGTTAGATGCGATGCCTTTGTCGGCTACACTGTCAAACTTTGCGGCAATTGATTCCTTTCTTGCTCAACTCCCTTATCATTAGCGACCTCCGCACATCGATCCTCTGCATTCTACTTTCTACCCCCTGTTATTCACATTCCGTGGAAAACAACACCCTCCTTATTGGCAACCCATCTGCGGCACCACCTACAAGAACTCCAGGGAAAGGGGAAAAAAACCCCACTGAATCCATTTCCCGGGAAAAAAAATAAAAAGGAAAAACAGAGACGCCTTGGACAACATACGCGGCTAAGTATATATACCATATATGCAATGAATAAACAACGAGGTTATCTGTTTTTTTGCGAGCAAGTACACTTGAATCATCACTAATGTGACTTAGGGATCCCAGAAACCAAACATCACAAGACTCATAGTCTGCAGTCACTCTGCACACGAAGAATCATCTTCCTTTGGGAGCAAAGCAAAGATGGAATGTTACAATTTATAATATTGGATTTGAGGGTGTAACATATCACCTCCTAGGACAACCACTTTGTCAACGCAATTACAGACATAGTAAAATGGGCCCATCAACGAGACTTTGGACGATCGGCTTAAATAGCTATGGAACCCACTAGGCAAACCATCGTGATACCTACCCAGTCAGACAGAAATACAGAGTTGCCCGGCCCCAACAAGACTAACAAACCAGCAACACCCTTTCAATAAATGACAAATCGCTACGGCCGGCCAAAAATGATTCAAAAGGTGCTGATAACAATAGCACATATGACATAACCAAGCAACAACGCAAATAGGAATGGCCCAAACTTCAAAACCTGACTGGTACAAAACCTTAAAGCAGACAGATGTAACATGATCAGAAATTACATAGCCCGTCTTATCGTTGGGTAACATGAACGGATACTATAAGCCCACCCTAATCTATAAATAACAGGCTTATATAATCTATTCTGCCCAAGCGTTTTGGGCATTCACCCTCAGTTACTTTTTTTTTCCCTAAACAACAATGCTTTTATTAATCAACGAAACTGTCATTCTCAAGAGGATCAAAATACCAGTTCTGCTTAAGAAGAAAAGTTCGCAGAAAATCCAAAGGAATACAACCAAACACCGGATTAATAGCATCCCATTTGGCCAAGTAATCAGCATTCTGATTACCTTAACGTGAAATTTTAAAAAAATTCTACAATGGTGTCTGAATTGCCATTTCTCTAATGGTTTCAACAAAAAACCCAGACTCTCCTTCAACACTTACTAACGGGTCTTTAATACCCGAAACAGCAGTAAGAGAATCACTCTCATCTCAAACATCACATTCAACAGCCCACTAGTCCAAGCTTCCCTTACTGTCATCCTGATTGCCAGTACTTCCGCAAATAATGGTGACATTCTAGTAAAAATCACAGCACGTGCCCATAAAAGCAACACCTTGATAATCACATTTTGTGTACATTTAGGCCGTCAATGATAAATATTATGCATCTACCATTAAGTTAAAATGTTAAATACTTCTACCATAATCAAGCCCTTGCACCTTGATAATCTTTAGGCCAATGAACTATGCATTTAATGTAGGCTAGACTTTCCTTTTATTGAGAAGATCAACACGTGTAATATTTAATTGAACTTGGGATGAACTGTGAAGTGCGAAGTCAAGTTTCGAGCTTAAAATCTTAACTCTGGTATGATGTGAATTTATGATTTATTGTAAAAACATAAACTGATAAAAAGATATAGACTAAACTCATAAAAAGAAAAAAATTATTATTTAAATTATATCAACAGTAGTTACATAATATATTGAAAGATCAGCAGGGGAAGCAGAAAGAAAGGCGCTTACATGAGCTATGGACTATTCTAACAGAGTTGTGGGCGACCAGTTCCTTCCTAAGCCAAGGGCTAGGGTTTTCAGGTAGAGAGAGAGAGAGAGAAAAGAGGGCGAGAGAGGGGGGGGGGTTGGAAGTTGGAGTTGAAGGAGCGAATATGGGAGAAGTCTGGAGAGGCGACAGGACGACGTGCCTGATGTCCCGACAGGCCAGCTACGGCAAAATTTGGGTTGGGCTTCTAGAGCTAAACGGGCGTGAGTTTTTGTGTTCGGCTTTGCTATACTTGTTTTGGAGTTTACACAGTATAACACGACCCAGTCAGTAATGTCGAGAATAAGAGTTCACCCAAGTGTTGAATAATTTTAGTTTCTATTGCAGTGTTGAATTGAATATTATCGCCTGCCCAGCAAACAACTTCATCAACACAGACATGGAGATTAGATTGCAATTCAACGTTGCATAAGCACAACCCATCAAACCTGCATCACTTGCGCCTATGAAATAAAATGTTTTTAGTTTAGAAACCACCTATTTTTCCTTTTGTGACGGAAAGAGTTGGCCCAATCTAAGAAACATGGATGCACAAATCCAGGTAAGAACACAGCTCATTCCTTACAGATACGCCCAAGCTCAAAAGTAGCAACAAAATCGCGCACCGCCTCATTTTTAAGTATAGTGTTGAGCAAAGCCAGACAGGAAAAAAGTCCCCGAGTCTCCCGATCGTTAACCATGCAGCTAACTAATATTCACCAACCGGTTGCTTAAATCATATTCTACAAGGCATGAGATCCTGCAGGGGTGCTTATAAAGAAATCAAAACACCACATCGTCGAATGATATTATTGAAAATGATAGAATTAACTTTAAACGTTTTGATATTCTAGATGAAACATAATATCTTCGTATACCAAGTTCAACTTCCTCCAAAAACCAAGAACAGAGTCATGCATCTTCCATTTGCAGCCTCGTTCACCAAAAGAAATCCTGAAGCAACTACAAAAAAGCCAACCATCAAATGTGTGTACCTGACAATCCAACCATTTACAGTAATTACTCAAAGTCACCATCAGATTGCACATGGAGAGGACTTTATGGATAATCATTTCCCTCATTCTCCACTTTCTGGGATTTCCTGCCCCTGGTCTTGACACCAACACCACAAGCACTGTCATCAACGGTACCCTCCGCTTTCCTGGTCTTACGACCAACATCATGCTTGGGAGACACCCTTTGGATCAGCTTTCTTAGGACTCTTGTTTTCCGAGTCCTTATTCTCCATCAGGCATTCCCCGACATCAATTTCCACTTGCTTCCCACTTCTCTTAGGCTTGCTTTTGTTGGGAGGACTTGGCACACTATCATCAACACCTGTAATTTCTGGGTTTTCTGTGTTGGTTACACTGCATGTGGATGAAAGATCCACATTTTCCTTGGAGCCCCCAGCTTCTTCACTTGACTCCTCAATAGAGCTCCCATTCTCCCCTTCAGTCTTAGATTTCAGTGACTCAATCACGTCCATTAGTTCTCTATTCACCTGTCACACGGAATTCCAGGCTTAATGCAAATGCAAAATCCCAGCGTAAAATAAGGAAATTGGTAATGCTACATTTCCTTGCTGTGAAGACAAGAAATTCAAGGCCATGCATTTTCCAAAAAGAATTCAACCCAGACTGCAGCCGGGTTACCAGTTTTTGACACACCTGAGGATTTTGGAGGAAATCAGAGATGTCTATTGAGCAAGATGGGCAGCTCATGACATTTCTTTGTGATCGCAGCACCCGCCCACCTCTGCTTCTCTCCCTCACAAAAGTTTTTCCAGAAAATGCGCCTTCTAAACATGACTTACAAAAATTATGAGCACAAGGTGTTGTCGTTGGGAGAGTCATCACCTGCCGACAGATAAGGCAACTAAACCCTGCATATGCAAACATACTCAATTAACATTAAATGCACAGTTAAATATAATTAACACATTGTTTATCATGCAAACCACCAACTAAAACAAGTCCAGTAAAGCAACTGATTGGTTTACTATTAGGAAACAAGTTCCCATCCCAACCCGGGCCAATGATTATTGTACTTCTGTTTCTCTATCTGGTCCATCCTAAGAACATTTTTTCTCTCTAATATTGCCAACTTCAGGGTCAAAACCAAAGAACTAATGACAGGTGGCTCAAGATAGGAGGAACAGACCTTTCAGGAGCTTCTCACGAACACTATTATTCTGAACTTGCCTAATTACTGTCCTTGACCTCTTTAGGTCCTCGGAACTGCCTGTTGCCACCCTTTTTTGGCTAGGGGGTGGAGGTTTTTTCCACTTCCAGCAACATTCTTCCTCCTTCAAGAAACTCAACTACTAAGTAACTCAATATGGGGGAGGTGCTGGAGCTTGGTAACTTACAACAAGAAAAATTAAACCAAGCAAACCACAAGAACAATTGACAGCAAATTTAGCTTTATTTATTGAAATTATTTCCCTGAATATCATCAAACAACAATATATCTTCATTTCAAGGTTGGTTCATCACTATGCAGCTTTTGGATAGAGAAAGAAAATCTCACCCAAACAAGCAAGGGTAACTTCAAGGAAAGAATTTGAAACCACTCACATCAAAATCCCAAGATGGACTTTCCTTTCTCTCAGTTATTTCCGTTGCTTTCTTCAGCTCAGAGATGGCAGGTAAAGGTCTAGGTCGATCCCCATGTTCATCACTGCAGTTCAAATAAGGAAACTTTAGTAGAATCCAACTCAGATGTAGCCAATTAAATGATTGACAGAGCACAAACCTTGTCCATGGGGCAGGTTCGTTATCAGATCTAACAAATAGATACCTGCAGACCTTAAATCCCTATACCATGGCAGACAAAAAAAGGTAGATCCATTTAGCCAAAGTAATACGGATGAGCAGTTTCGATACAGAGAATGGCACATTCTACCTGAACACCCACTTTTCGCCAGCATTTTTCAATTCTATAGACTCCATCATACCGCACCCCTTTCTCCGGGGCATATGAAGAGCGTTTTTCTTTGTGGGACCTGCCCACCATAACAAGGGTCAAAACAAATCCAAACACTAGGCAATTCATAGTTTCCCTTTAGGAAACAACTTCTCCATTCAAGCCAGTCTCAAACTTGTCTTCCTCTAACAAGCACTGTTGCAAGCTCGCATGAGTAGGCTACTTCTATAGTTGGAACAAGAAATCATAGTTCATTCCTCAGTCAGTAAAATAGCAACTGAGACGTAACTGGACTCAAATGGCCAGCATTAAATTCCACCTTCTGATAAAATTATTTCAACGGCTACAGGAGCAATGACCATAAAAAGAATTTCAATACCATTTATGGGCACAACAAAAGGATTTAATGAGACGAATTTGTAAAACACAGACGGAAAATATCAAGCAGAGGTGGCGTATATTTATGGACTTCAAGTAGAGCAAAACAAGGATTTGAGAGAGAGACAGAGTCATTAACCCTTACCTCACAACTCGAACTGGATATCCTTTCAAGCAACTTACTTTAAGTGCCTGATTCAGTTTCTCAAACTTTTGATCAAAAGACTGATCCTTGTTTGTCCTTTTGTTCCCACTAAGATCTCTGCCCCCACTGCCATCCATGCACATGTGCATTCAGAAACAGGGAGATTTAATAGATGCTTCATAAATGCGGAGGGAATAAATAGCAGGGTAAACGACTTCCATTTATTGAAATCATGTTTTTTGATGACTGGTAGGCCAGGAATAGAAGTGAACCAAAAAAGTGGAAGATGAAAACTTCACTAGACAGGACTAAAGTGAAAAAAAAAACTTATAAATGATCACAACAGACAAATCCAACCTAACATCATCCACCAGAAATGGTTCTTGTGGATACAAGACATACTCCTAGGAAATCTTACCAGCATACCCAACCAGAAGAGCTATATCAGAAAAGGAAAAGTTTAAAACATGCCAGCCCAAGAGTTGGACAGTTATTTAAACAGATGATAGACCATGGTCTCATGTTGGACATCTCTATATCACATGATATAGCCCTCTCTATAGTCAAGGTTAACAATAAGTATCTAAAACTCCAGATCAAAGGGCAAAAAATTATCAATAGCAGCCAGGACTAGCAGTGACATTCATTTTTTAGCTTTAAAGAAAACCAGGCACTTGATGAGTAAAACAACAGGTTCAATGCTGACTGCAGCATCAAAATCTAGAACCAGCTAAAGAGCAGAAATCCGAAAACAAACCTTCCAGTATAGAGGAACCACTCTCCATGGTCTTCATCATCTTGGTACCCTCCAGAAAGAGCCACCGACTGTGCACCGTAGTTTGATTGTCCAGCAATACCAGCAACATGCGGAAAGTGTGCACCCCATTGCCTACATTCCAATCTATCTTCCCAGCACTCCCCAACAAGCACACCTTGATTCCTTTCGGGCTCATTTTCAGCAGGGATTGGACCAAAATGATCAGAGGAGATTGTAACAAATATCTTTCCACTTGCAGCATTAGCCTTCCCAGTCTTCTGCGCCCGCTCGGTTGTATATGCCTTGTCAGGTCTATTTTGGTTGTGCACAAAATGATAAACCTTCGAAGGCCCTCCAGCTCCAATTGACTTGGAAACTTTTGCCATTCGAATGGCTACAACAAGGGCGGAATTGATGCGAGGCTGACTCGCCATTTTGGGAGGAATGGATTGGCGGCATTTTGCACAAGTACGCTTTCCCTGTCCAACCCATTTCTGGAAGCATTTTAGGCAGAAATTGTGTCCACATGGAGTCTGGAAAGACATGAAACAAGAACATAAGTACTGCCAATCGCAAAAGCGACTTCATATGGAACAGAAAGTTGACAATGAAGGCAACTGGTATACTGAAAGCCAATTTCCATGTCAAGGAAACATCAATGAAAACCTGAATCTCATCAATTGCAAATTACCAATTCAGGCAAAAGCTGTACTCTGACGTAGGTCAAAAAGTGGACAAGAACAAGGAATCCGAAATGAAACAGAAAAAAACACCCTAAGCTAAAAACAAAGACGTTGAGCATGAAAGTTTCATATATGTATATATTTGTACATAGGAATTCCACAACCCAAAAATACTCAAGAGAATTTCCATACCAGAGAACGCCGCGTAGAAGATATACAAAATCGCTACGAGATTAATCTCAGTATCAATGAGAACAATAGGCATTAATATGAGTAACGAAACCTCGGCTGCTAATTACCAGCAAACTGAAGTGAAAACGTGATTTTCGCAAGAAGATTATGGCAGTGAAAAGAACTAACAGAACGTGATAAACAAAAAACTAAAAAAAGAAAGAAAAAAAAAGGAACTATCGAACCGCACCGTAACAGGCCTCTCAGGTAACTGCATACAGAAAGAGCAGTTCAGGCTCCCATCTAGAAGATCCAACACATCGTCCCCTCTTCCTCCATTCACCTCCTCTTCCAGTCCCCTTTTCCTCTTCTTCTCCTCGTTGCGCTGATCACCATTGACAAAAGCCTTTTCGCCCATCATCAACTCCTGCCTCTTCATGGCCTTTTCCCGCTCCGTCAGGAAGGCATCGGCCTCAATCGCCCGGACCTTAGCGATTAGATCGTCGCAGGCCCCGCCGGCAAAAGTGACGGGCGGAAGGTCGACGGAGATAGACGTGCAGTCGGGGCATTCCCATTGAAGAGCGGAGGCGAGAGTCTCCGGACGGCGGGAGAGGCAGCTCGCGTGCCAGGGGGTGGTGCACGTTTTGCAGGTGAGGTTCTCTTCGTCAGATGGCTTGACCTTGCAGAGCATGCAAGTGCCGTCTCCATCGCAGGGAAGTTGGCTAACATGCTCCATTAACAGAGATGAGATGAGATGAGATGAGATGATGAGATAAAGGGAGAGAGATTAGGGAGGGCGAGCAGTTGGAAAGGCCTGTCTGTGTTCTGGGGCAGCGTCACAGCGAGACTGATATTTAGTGAGGGACAGAGAGACGGCGGGGTTTTGAAAAGAACAACAAAAAGCGGAGCGGGATTTGAATTTCAGAAGTTATCGGATGCATTCGAGTTCACGTGTTCGCTCATGACTGCGTTGTAACAGGAGAGGTCAAGCAATTAAGCAACGATGATTTCGTTGTCCGATTGAACGAGGTATTGTTTGGAATGGCGAAAATTCTGATTTATGCGACCTGCAAAAAGTGAAAGAGGAATAAATTTTTTATATGAAAATTTTACAACGTTCTACAGAATGATCATTCGATTAAAAAAACTCAAATTGCAATCCCTACAATCTCAAATTTTGATAAAAATGTCATCACAACACTTATCCACATCAAAGGTCAACTAACTCGGCCTTCTCAAAACAACGTCGTCTCGCGCATACTCCTTTCTAGCCCAAAACAACATCATTTCAGTTTAATACTAAATTTAAAATTAAAAAAAAGGGTTCAGGGACCCGACCCATTCACAGTGGAGGGAGGGGGAGAAGGCCGAACTATGCTATGTCTCGCGGTCTACATTTTTGTATGCACCTCGCATAAGCGAATTATTACCTTCAAACCACTAGCTCAACAATGACAAGAATCTGGCCTAGACAAAAAGACATACCTTAAGTACAGAACTATCCAGTCTTTTTTTTAACTAACGTTTTATTAATGTACTTTTTATCGATCCCCTTCAATTCCGGGTGCCATACCTGTGGCCCATGGTTTCCGCGTCCACGATGCTGGTTGCTAGCCTTCCTCAACAAAAAGTTTCTCTCAATTCTCGTATTTAAAGGTAAATCCAAAGACTCACTGCAGCGTCAGACAGAGAGAGAGACACTCACATGTCACAACGAACTACAAAACTCCGAGTGGCAAATCCGAAGACTCATTTGAAAAAGCGGCCACCAATCTCGACAGACTCGTCAATGATGTTGCTAGCTTCTATCATTCTGAGGTAGATAAGTAACTCCACGTCCATCAATTTTGAGAGAGATATATTCTACTCTAATCTAAAATCAATCGCACAACCAAGAAAGCAGCTACCCCTTCAGCCAAGCAGGCTTAGAAGTCCTTTCAAGTAACTGTCCGCCGCATCACAATGGGCAGATAGATTGTTACAATCCGTTCTCAATCAATGTCTTATTCACATTCTTGTGGCTTCACTTTCCAACAAGAAACGCTTAGGGGACACAAATAAAAAGAATTACAATGACAGAGAATTCACTATTCAGTGTGGTATGGTATGCTATTTTGTCTTATTCACATTCTTGTGGCTTCACTTTCCAACAAGAAACGCTTAGGGGACAAATAAAAAGAATTACAATGACAGAGAATTCACTGTTCAGTGTGGTATGGTATGCTATTTTTTGGTGAATTCAGCACCAATAAAGTCGGTTTTTGACTGCAAGTCTGCTATTTTTTTCACAATTGCTACCCCTCGAAATCCAGTGTCCACTTCTCAAATGTACAGTCCACGAAGTCATAGTACCCACCATGCACAGAGAGTTGCCCCTTCGCCACTTTTTCTCCTATCCAGGGGTAAGCGAGCAGGTTCAACAAGGAATGGTTGACCGATTCCTGCAATGAGTTATAGAAATGTGCAAGAGCCTCAGACACACGACACAAGAACAATTTTTTTCACAAATCTGGTATCTTGTCTTATACTATCAGAGCGCCAGTTATCAGTAGCATGTGAGCTGCTATATTTGCATGAAGTTTGTGCAAAAACCTCTCACACATAAAGATCCAACTCTTAAAAGATATGCACAACATACATGCAAGTAGAATTAGCCTCACTATCAGAGCGCCAGTTATCAGTAGCATATGAGCTGCTATATTTGCATGAAGTTTGTGCAAAAACCTCTCACACATAAAGATCCAACTCTTAAAAGATATGCACAACATACATGCAAGTAGAATTAGCCTCACTATCAGAGCGCCAGTTATCAGTAGCATATGAGCTGCTATATTTGCATGAAGTTTGTGAAAAAACCTCTCACACGTAAAGATCCAACTCTTAAAAGATATGCACAACATACATGCAAGTAGAATTAGCCTCACTATTAGGGAACTAGCTTGTACTTCTACCCCCATTTAGATTCATTTCTGACCAGAGGGCATAGACCGTTTATCTATCTAAACTCTTGAAACAAACAAAAATAGTCGGATCATGATTAATCTGCAAGGGCAGGAAGGGTTTATCTATCTCAACCTAACAGCCACATTAGTAACCATATGCCCTTCTTTTCAAGAAATTGCATGATATTCTGTTTCTAAAACATCCCCTCACAACCTTCAACCATTGGACCCCATTAACTTGTCCATCCCCACTACTTAAATCCCACCCCACCCACTTTTTCCCCTAGTTCATTAGAGAGAGAAAGTTCTAGTTTGACTTCATAGAATAGTATGGTTGTCTTTGCACCAATAGGTGTCCTTTTCTTCAGATACAGGAGGCATCGAACCTAGAAATCAATTCCTGAATTTCATATTAGAGGACACCTTTACATTGTTAGCACAATAAATATGTGAATATCTGTCTGTATCAAACCGTCATACCATGGGATTTGAAACTCTAAATTCAGGATGAAACAAATTACTTTCTCACAGTGTTTGCACTGCTAGTCAAAACTTAGGTTGGAAGCTGCGGACTTTGTAATTAACCTTGCATTCTTTCCGACAACCACCCAACTTCTGATAAAGCTACTGTACAGAAGAGTTTAGACAAACAGATCTGCACTGTTATCTATGCCAACTACTAATTCATTTCTCAGAAGTGCTCTAAAAAATACATGCAAATACTAATAGGAAAAAGGCCAGTGTTTCCTTAATTACCTTGAATCTGCTTCATCTTCCATACTCATGAGGGCACGAATGCCTCCACAGCAGCTGTGGCCAATGACTAATATGTTCTCAACCTGCAATAGAAATTATCACTTCTCACAGGGAAAAAAATCCTCTGGATTTTGTGGTTGAATTTAAGATGCCAAAGATGCAGCCAGAACAGATTTACGTCTTGGCAAGCAACAAACTCTACTGATAAGCTCGAGGAACTTCTGAATTGATATTCTCTCGATTTGCAAGCAACTTTTTTGTTGGACTTTGATGCTTGAATTTGTACATCTAAATTACATCTAATAACTTGGCAACAACAAAACATACCATTTCCTAACATTTTTATTTTTCTTGCAGACACAAGCTCATTCTCCGAAAGGTATTCTTGCAGTTTTTGTAAGAATTAAAGACAACTTTGCGTGGCATTTATTAACTCTGCTCCCCTATTTTTATCAGAGCGTTGCTGATTAATCACCAACTACACATAGTTCCGAGCACCTAGTGAGTCATTTTGTCACCTTGGTCACCACCACTTCCAATCAAAATGCCATACTAAAGAAAAGGCATTGGATACACGTGTCTTGGGTAAAAAGGAGCCTGTGCGCTAGAAATCTAGGTACGAAATACTTACTTTAAGAGAGTTTACAGCACATTCTAATGCAGCATTTGTTTCTGAGGGTCCAACCTGCACATAAAAAGAACAAAGAAATAAAGGGGGGAAACACTTTGTCGCCTCAATGCGTATCTGTTTGAGACAGAATTTCAAAATGAACCAAATGCTGCAAGAAAATATGCACCTCAAATGGAGGCACCAGATTTGCTATGTTTCTGACCATGAATGCTTCCCCTCGTTGAAACCCCAGGATGTATGAGGGGCAAACCCTAGAGTCTGCGCAAGCAATAACAATGAACTGTTCTAAAACCTGTTAGTTTAACAGGTCACCCATCCAGGTACTTCATAAAATAAAATAAACTAGGGAGCTTATCCATCCAAGTTTTTCTTGACATCAGTACAAGTAGGTTTCAAAAAAAGCAAAAAAGAGTAATCACCTTTGGTGACTGACCCTGAGCTAGATTTCGAAAATGGTCCAAGTTTTCCCTGTGCAGATAATACAAGTCACTTTGGAAGAAACTAACTGGTCAAAGCCCAACAACCTCAGGCCAGTAATTTTCTGCTTACTCGAATTGATGCTTTTTGAAACTCAGAAACCGATGTTTCAGATCTTCAAACAGATCACAGCCATTCTCAGTTTCAGTCACGCTCTCCAGCCTGTTATTGTCAAGTCGCTGAGTTAGTCCTAGGGGCTCCTTTGAAGCCTTTAATTCTAAATGTGCATCAGTCCTGCAAGCATCAAAGCAGTCTTATGACAATGGATTTATAGCAGGGATAGGGATGCCACTCAAACAAAAGAAATATCATTTGTACAACACAAAAAGGAAATTGCCATCCTTGTAATGCAAATTTTCAGAACCAGGTTCAAATTTACTTTGCTTTTTGTATTCGCTGTTCTTTGTTCTCTCATTTCTTTTATTTATTTTTTTATTTATTTAAGAGACCCAGGTTATAATTTCACTCCAAAATCATTAATTCTTGTTTGGGGTGGGGGGGCGACATTTTGTTACGAGATTGAAACAGAAAGACATTTTATTTTGACCAATAAAATCAAATTCAGGCATTCGCACTTCTATCAGAATAGGTAAATCTTTATCTAAATCATTCGCCATCAACATCTACCTTTAATTAGAAAGAACATAAAAGGAGCTTCAGATATTAAAAAGTTAAAGCTACTTCAAAAGACTACTAGAATAACTGCATGACAGCAATGAAATTAAAACAATTTGAAACCATGCTGATCAAAACAGCAACTTACTTAAAAGAACTCCAAAATCTCAAATGGGTCTGCCCAGCCTCTCCTGATTTCAGCTTAGGACCAAAGATCTGTCGCCAAAATGACAATGAATTAAAATAAAAACAAAAAACAAAAGGAATGTGAAACCTCGGAGAGAGAGAGCATGCAGGAACCCACTGTTGACGCCTTTAACGAAGCTCTGGGAACATCCAAGGAAGAACCGAAGAGCTGCGAGAAAGAGGTTGGGGAAGGAGTTGCCATTGGAGAGGTCTGAGGTGAAGAGGATTCTGAGAGAGTGTTGGAAGGAACGTGGCAGCGAATGGACTGAGAACAAGTCCATTACCAAGCGACGGGGTCGTGACCCGGGAGTTTCTCTGCAGCAAGAGTTTCAACTTTCTACGGGTAAGAGAAGCAAATTACTAAACAATGTCATGAAAAGTTACAACCTGACCCAAAAGTAGTAGGCCGAACATCGCAGAAACATCTTGAATTTGCTGCTTTCGATAGTACTACAAATAAGATGCTCCAAAGACCCAAAACCATGCACTTGAACTTGAGAACTTTGTAATCAAAGCCCGTAACACGCAAAAATACTTAAGGTAGGAATATTACAGTAAACGTAGAGAGAGAGAGAGAGAGAGAGCTTGGCCTATCTTTTGGCACAACCAGTTTTTTAGTAGGCTTGGAACTCCTTACCAAGGATAAAATTTCTGTATCAACAATTCTTCTATAAGAAGCACAACATGGAGACACTAATCTTAGTGCAAATACCAAAGAAAACGTTCTATATACTTAACATATATTTTATCCGACACAATAAACAAAAATGTATTTGACAATAAAAAGGCATTCTTACAAACAATAATGTCTCCAAAGATCACATCAATCTACTGGGTCAAATAGGTTAAAAGGAATTTTCAATAACTTAAGCTTCCAAGATCAATAACAACACCACATAGACACCTATTTCAAGCCCTTGAAGACGCTACCTACCTCTTTTTTTCTGAATAAACATTGCATTGCAAAGAGAATTGGTTACATCAAGTCACATTGCCGATCCAGTCCGTAATGGCAGTACAATCAAGATAACCAAAATACAAAGATGTAGCCGCCCATTTGGCAAGTAACTGTGCCCGTCCATTTTGTGTTCTGGGCACCCATTGGAAATTCCAGTCATCGTGATGTTGCGAGGCTGCTCTTATCTTGGCCACAGCATCAGAGATGATCCAGTTTGCAGGCTCATTGGAGGACGCAATGTCCTTGCAGGGTGTCTGTGAAGCACTTTCAAAGGATACCCAATCCCCACCAACATCTTCTGAAGCCGCAATGTCTTGTAAGGCCACTGCTGCTTCTCCTTGGAGGGGCATCATAACTTCAAGATGATCCGTGTAAATTGTACAGAGGGAGCCTACCTGATCTCTACATGAACGCTTCAAGGCCTCTATGCATCTGGTCTGGAGTCACCAGGGAACACTAGTATTCTCTGATCCATACATAAGAGATGAAGAATCCCAACACAAATAAACAACCAGGGGAACAAAAGACGAAAAAAGTAGAGAAAAAACTTCATCGAAGCCAATGCCTTTCTGCACTGCACCAGGGTCGAATGTGGCATACCCAATGCCTACCTGTCGTCCAACCCAGAACTGCATATTTGATGACATGGGCCGGATGGTGATCAAGGGAATCCTATGGACCAAAGAACCTTCAGTTCAGTTGTACACTGCAAATATTAATCTCAGGTCCACAAACCGGATTTGAGTGTGGAACCAGATCCGAGACCATGTCCCAAACAAGGCCATAATGATTTACTTGAACACACAAAACGATCCTGTTAACTGAGCTCACCAAAAAGGGAACCAGTTCCAACCTACCCTTCTGAACAAGTTCACCAATAATAAGGAAAAGCTCTAGGTGACATTGGCAGCCAATCTCCACCCATTTATATTCCAAACAATATAACCACTCAGCTTTGATATCATGGCTTTCATCATTTTCTGGTAAAGAACTAATACAACAGTTGCAAAATCCCCATGGAAGCGATTTTATGAACACCATGATCGCAAAACTATGTTTATCTTTTTGCCCTGCATTGAGGACAACTTCATCTGGAGAACGAGGTTCAAACTTTACATGTCAACAAGATTTAATGGCTTTCGGATGTCAAATATGTGTAAAGGATAATGACAGAGGAGGAAACAATCCAATTCATAGCTTATAAGCTATACGACCGAGTAGGAGCAAATCACAGCGGAAGTATATAACTGATTGACAAAATAAAAACCACTGAACAAAATGCACAGCAGCTCTACAACATATAAACGTAGAATAACAGCTACAACAAGGCAAGGAACGAGTCTTACTTCACCGAGTAGCCTTTAACCTTTAATAATCGGCAAGTTACTTAAGAACTCGTCCAGACCCTCAAAAAACTCAATCCCTTCGATGTTTTCCTCCTCCCCATTCCCAGCAACAATTTCCCTTGCGGGCTCCTCCACCTCATTATTAAACTCCACATTCAAATCCAATTTCCCTAACTCAGTCGCGCCCCACTTCTTTGCACCGCCTGCAGCCACTGCCGCCTTATCACTCGACTCGGCCTTAGAAGCATCCAAAATTTGACTACTACCCACATTGGCCCGCCCCTTCTTTTGTCTTTCATTATGCCCTTTTTTCGCATCTGTACCCCTGGAGGCTCTTTTCTTAGCCTTTCTCTTCCACTTATCACTCCCCCACTCCTCGTCGGAATCCTCACTCGATTCAGAAATGTTCTCAAGTGCGTCCTTATCGTCGTAATAAACCCACGGCACTCTCTTGTTCTTCGATTTCGATACGTTTCGGTCCAGTCCACCCGTTACCTGAAAAGGACAAGCAAACATGGGCGAGATCGGCGTCCACTTCGAGGACCCGCTCGTGGAATTAACAGAAATCCCTAACGGGAAGAACCCCCAACTGCAGAAGTAAGTGTCTTTGTCCGTAAGCGGGGGTGACGGTATCCTAACCGCTTCGAAGGCCCTCCTACAGTTCTGACACCGGAGAGTACACTCCTCGTAAACCCCCGGGTACTCATAAAGCATGTAGCAGTATGGACACGCCGTCCAGAAATTCAGGGATTCCGACCCAGTTGGTTGGCTCTTCGGAGTCGACTCGTTCTGCCGAGCCGACTCCGAAGTGGGCCGAGATTGCGGGCTCGATTCCGCAACGTTGTTGAAATTCGGACTATCTTCGTCAGCAACTACTTCTCCGTCCTTGGATCGAGGGCTTCTTCTCACGGGTGGTTGCTGTTGTGGCTGCTGTTTGAAGTAGAGCGGCTGAGTCGACCCGAAGGCGGAGTAAATGCTCAGCGCGTTGTCATAATCGGCTTTCTTGGAGGTGTTAGACAGGACGGACCAGGCGTCACATACGAGCCCAAAAGCCTGATCGGCGAAGGCAAGGCGGTTCTTAGCCGGGTTGAGGAGGAGGGCAAGCCGGCGGTACTGAGAGGCGATGTGTTCGGGGTTCTGAGTCAGCCGGGCGAGTTGGAGGATGGCGTACCAGTCGGGCTGGTCCTTGATAGTCCGGGTCCCACCGGCTAGTAACGTATCGGCGACGGCGATGATTTGGTCCGCCGACTCGATCCTGATTCTGGGGTCGGAGTCACGTACCCGGACCGCGAAGCTCTTGGCCCCGCGCAAGTCACGTGCTATAAGGAGCCTCTCCGCTATGCTAAGCCACCGCTCCGCCTCTGCTCCGCTGTTGGTACCTTCCATTCCTGCCCACGCGCGCTCTAAACTAGCGTCCGATACGGACAGTGGGTGGATACTGGGTAGAATACTAGACTGCAGTGACGAAAGGGTGCGGTAGTGAGAAGTTTAGGTAGGCGATAAAGATCCGGTTTTCTCCCAAACGACAGTGGATGAATTGAGGTTGGGGTTTGGTATGTCGTTGAATGGGAGGACATTTTAGTCAATTCAAAGGCCTGCAGCGGTAAATCCGCAGTACATCTTTTTTATCCAATGTTAGATTCGGTACAGTCAATTCGTGACGAAGTTCGATCTTGGAAGTAGCAGATGAAGTTCGATCTTGTGCTTTGACTTTTGGACCCTTCCGCAGAGTACTCATATATGTTTTTAACAAAGAAGAAGAAGAAAATAAACAGGAATTTCAAATTTACTGAAGAAATTATAAAATACAGATTTGACTTGTTTTTGTTACCAGTGGATTCCCTTTCGTTCTCCAACTCGCGCTAAAGAAAGATATATATGGATGTTTTTTTTTGTATACTTTTCAACATGCTCGATTGAAACTTATAAGTGTTATTTGTTTCAACGTGTTACTTCCCTTGAAATCTACTACTCGCGCGAATGAAACTTATCCAAAAGGCTGTTCGGTTCGAATGTTTTTTTTTTGAGAATTTTCTGTGTTTTGAGAATTTTTAGGTGATATTAATTTTATTGATATACGTATTTTAGTTATTTTTATATTTGGTTGTAGAATATTTTGTATTCTGAGAATTCAAAAAAATCCTGAGAATATTTGTATACCGAACAACCCCCAAGTTTAGGTTTTAAGTGTCACTCCTCTTGCGCTCTCCATACGCACGCAAGCAAAACTTACATAATTATTTACTTTTTTACTTTTTTCCATCGTGTTGCTTCCCTTGAGATCTCCAAATTGTGAAGCGAAATTATGGGGGCATTTGTTTACCAATTTTTTCAACCCCCAACATTTCCAAACAATCATAAAATAATCTCTCTTCATTAAATTATAAAATAATATTATATTATTCAATTAAATCTTCTATCTCCTTATTTTTCTATAAAATACTATATTTTTTCACAAACCCCAATACCCAAAATTTCCAAAATCTCAATATTTCAACAAACAAACGCCCCTTATATATAAATATAGTTTTTTACGTGATGCTCCCCTTGCGCTCTACAACTGGCGCGCTGCATAATTATTTTTAATGAGTTGCTTCCTTTTAAAATCGTTGTTTTTTTCATTATTTTGTGGTGCTTTAGTCTAGCTTCCTTTTAATTATTTTTGAATTTTTATTACTTTGCGAGGCAACAAATCTACCCCTTAAAAGAATGATAATTTGCAAATATTATCTATTTATTTTCCTTTTCACACCAAATACAAAGTAGGCTGCCACAATAATAACATATCATAATAATAATATATCATAGTAGCACCATTTACATACAGACCCAAAACGAAAGGGCACCACTATTACACACAACATATTGACTTCAATAGATGAAGATCTAAAACGAACATAAAGTCAATAAACGCAAGATCACGACTAATAACACACCTACTTCAACTTACATACAGACACACGAATAATACTTAGCCCAGTCCACAAGGAATTTTTTATTTTACCTCAAAAGTAAAATACCAGCAAGACAAGCAAAATGACAAATTAAAGAGCAGAAGATAACAATTTAGAGAGCATAAGGGAAGCGAAGGTAATCAAAAAAATCCGCTCTCGAGACTTGGAGAGCACGTGAGCAGCGAAAACGTTAACAAACAAATAAACCTTGGCTCGTGTGAGTTGGAGCGCACATGGGAAGCGAAGGCTAACGAAGAAAATAAAGCCAGGGAAGGCTAAAGCACAACGGAAGTCAGGTCAGCGAGACAAGTTCACGTCGATAACGGACGTTAGTTATACCCCTAAAACTCCAAACAGAAAGATTTTCGTATAAAATAAGGTTTTTTTCACAGTATGCTCAAGTTATAAATATTTCAATTGAGTTTCACGAAAATCACGACAATCTATTTTTACCCAAAATTTGTTCAATTCCCCAAATAATATATCAAAACCATATAAAATACGGTGCACGATTAAAAATCTCATTAAAGAATCACTTACCTCAAATGTTTAACTCATCTTTAAAGCTTCTCCCATAATTGTCGAACAATCTCTAAAAAAACTAGTAACACTAACTCAATCCAAATTTTTGATCTCCAATATACATTTTCTGCGTCCATTTATTAACCTCAATCTCTTCAACTTTTAAAATTCAAATATATCTTCATCCGTCATTTTTAAATTTAAATATAAGATCCTTATCCATATCTTTCAAATTCAAACATAAGAATAATATTTATCCATATATTAACATTTAAATTCAAACTTAGGATTAAATATATATTCAAACTTTTAAATTCAAATATAAATCACATCACTACCATTAAATTTGAAAACATGATTTAACCTCTATCCAAAAATTAAAATAGGATTTAGCGCTGATCTCTTCGTTTAAAATTCAAATTACTTACTTAATACCTTTTTTGGAACCATCGGAGTCGTGTTCCTTTGAATGCTTTGGTTTTGGGCTAGAGACCTGAACACGAACTTGATTTATCTTGGGTTCATGTTTCAAAACCATTGGGGTCGGGTTTTCTTTGAATGCTCTGATTTCGGGTTAAAGACCCGAACACGAACTTAAATTTTTATTGGATTCATGTTTCAAAACCCGACTCTGACCCCGAAAAAATATAAAAACGTCGGGGTCAGGTTCCTTTGAATGTTTTCGTTTTAGGTTAGAGACCCGAACACGAACTTGATTTTTGTTGAGTTCATGTTTCAAAACTCGACCTCGATCTCGAAAAAAGCTAAAACTGTCGGGGTCAAGTTCCTTTGAATGCTTTGGTTTCTAGTTAGAGACCCGAACACAAACCTGATTTTTTCACCATGTAACATGACCAGTTTGGGTTGAACCATGTCGGTTTTGAGTCGGGAGGACGAGTCGATGAGTTTTTGACCACCCCTAAGATTGGGAAAGGCAAGTCAGGAGAGAAGATTCACTAGTTTCATAAAAGTAAACCACTTTCAGAAAAGTAGAGTTGTTTTTTACGGTAGGCCGAGTTGAGTTTCGGTTGACCGTATTTTACGAGGGTCTCCAAACAGTCGAAAGTATGGAGAATACTTTTCAGAAAGTAAAATACAACAAAACAAACTAACTGAGGCCTTAATTTGTTCTCTTAAACGCAAATCAGGAATTTTCCAAAAATCATTCCCACGCATGCCAAAAATATTTAGTGTTTCGCATCAAAACAAACGAAGCCGTAGAGTAAGTTTGTTTGTTTTTTTTTTTGCATAATCGGGCTTACAAATTATTCAAAACTGCCAAAAGCAACACCGAAAAGGATAGTGAACTCAAAAGTAAAAGTAACGTGGTGCTATATACGGGTCTTCCTGAAGTCATAACATGTATCTTCAGGATTATTAATCTAAAACCAAAACATATACCGGGCCGTCTTTATCTTTTTATACTCAAATTAGCAGCTCACGTTCAATCAATTAAGTTCAAAAGAATCGGTTCTGCTGTCAAATCGTCCACAGAGATGAAAAAAGCTTTTAAATTACCAACACTGCGTCATGCACGAATCCAATAATCGCGGTCCCCATAACCAAAAAAAATTCCGTTACTTGATCAGCTGACTAAATTAAGCTTACTAAAATTGAAAGAAATACCAGTGAGTGATGCAGAAAGATAAACAGGCTAGACGCAAGTTCTAAACGGCCGATTTCGCATTTGCAGAAGATTGCGGCTCCGACAACTCTAGGCCATGTATATTTCTTTTGATAGAGTTGTCAGTTAAATAGCATACTTCTAAAGAACCGGTGGAAGTTTTCATGATGGGCTAATCATCATCATTTAGCAGAATAATAAAAATGTAAAATCTCTCTCGATCTACGTTCAATATAAATTATGACCTGGTCCTGGAACTCCGTCTCGCATAGAACACACGATAGCAATAGTCAGCTGAGGCCGCGTAGTTTAGAAGCGCAGGTCATCACCGCCAACAGAAACAGAGCTGGAACCAGCATTATTTCGCTCGGCGTGACAAAGTTGACGAAGTTTGGTTGGTACATACCAAATGGATAGACGCGGGTGTGCATTGAAAATGGCATCAATGTCCCACCCTTGGCGTGCTGCTATGGCCACCAGAGGCTTGTAGCATGCTTGCCTCCACGCCCCAACATTCTCTCCTCTTTCCTTGAAAGTTCTTCTCAGTGCATCGGATACTTCCTCGTCGATGCAGTGCAGCGCATAACAATGCACGTAGTGTCGCATTTTGGGCTTGTTAATGTAGCTCGCTCCAGCCTTCTTGGCATACCTGAAGACTTGGTTCGTCACCTGTATAGGGCATAGACAAATGACAAATCAGTAATGCTACCATGCAATTATCACAAATCCTTTGCTGTCAGCCTGTCACGATATATTCACGGGGCGGTTTTATGATCAGTAAGTCACAACCCATGTGTTATAAATCTTTGAAAAGTGAGGGAGTCATGGAGATGCCTTAATTAGAGGCGAGTCCAAAATATGTGGGTACCCCTACAGCTTTCAGCATAAACATCAGGCATGACACTTAACAAATGGTCATCTCATGCCGGATAAAAGGTAGAGTTAAGAGCGCATGAATGATTACACAGATATGAGATGAATGAGCCGGAGATCCTCCTTTCCCGTTTCAAATCATGAAAGGCAATCACGTTTAGTCTGTAGGCAGTAGATTCCTGTATGAGGTAAGCTTTGGTGCATGATTGTTTCTCTCTCTTATTTTTCTTGATTAAGCATGTATTCCGTAAGCCTAAATGGCAAAAGAAGGAATAAGTACCTTGATAGTCTAGCGATGATATAATTACTCAAATAACTGTATGTGTCATGCCATTATCTAACCTAATACCGTATGCAAAGGAAAGATAAATAAAATGCAGTAGGAGGTTGTGCTTTTTTGCTAAAAAACGAGAGGGCCATAATTCGAGGTTGGTCTCTTGTGAATTAATTGTTTGATCTAGCTAGTTCTGCTCCATCAAATTCATGAATGAAATCTTTTTTTTTTCTCTAAGTAAATTCATGAATGAAATCAAACTCGTAAAGAAGATCAGCTTTTTGGCTTCTGCGCTTGAATAAGAAAAGCGTGCTTATAAGAATACACAAAAAGTCCAGGATATGATTAGAAACTAAGAACCAGCTGTCACAATAAGGATATGCCACCCCACGGTTTTAACTGGCAAAATGTACATGCACAAAAAGAAGGGAACGGGTTATTATGCGGAGCACGGTAGGTGCTGAGCATACTGAGCAATGATGAGGATTAAATTTTTAAGATCTAAGGACTCAAAACACGACACCTCAATTAATTAATATGACCCGTTTTAATGTTGACCCGCGAACGAGAGCCGGTCGACCGCTTAACGTAGCGGTCGACCTGTTCATGTAGGGATCGACCTGTTCACGTAGTGGTTGACTGCTACGTGAACAGGTTGACCGGCTCTCGTTCGCGGGTCAGCAATAAAACGAATCAAATCTACGGGTCATACTCATTAATTCAGGTGGCATGTCTTGAGCCCTTGGATTTTGGAAATTTAACCAATCTCCATTGCTCAGTATGAGCATAATAACCGGTCCCCAAAAAGAAGTGCCCCTCTACATCTTCAGTCGACCAGCCGCGCCCAACATGACTGAACACCCCCTCCTCCTTCTCCTCTCGTCACATTTGTTTTCCGGAGCAGCTAGCTTAATTCTACTCTCATGAATCTCAAGGGTGTCAAGAGCATTTCAGACTTGAGGGTCGAGATGGATATAGGGTTGCAGCGCGCGCACTCAGAGACTCGCATATAGCTATATATTATACTTACATATGAAAGCGTGGATGTACCTTAGTGGGGCATTTTTCACCGCGCTCCTTTGCAATATTCTGGACCTGGATCAAGAAATCACGACACTGCTCGTAGAGATGGAAGAGGTAATCAAGACCGTTCTTCTTGCCTCGTGCCACCTCACCGGGCTCCGTTACTATGAAGGGATGCTCCCGCTGTCTCTCACTGCCACCGCTATTTCCATTACCATTGTCAACATCGTCGGCGCCCTCGTAATCATAATCAACGTCCGCTACCTTCCTCTGGCTCTTCCTCCGCCGCTGTCTCCTTCTCTCTCCAGCCGCCACCACTTCCCACGTCCCACCTCCTCCGCTTCCCACCACCTCCTTCTCCTGTTGCACAGGCTCTTCGGACAGCCCTGTCAACCACGCCATGCACGATAAATGAAAACTGTAATAATTAGTCCCTCGAATACTTTTGCAAAGAACCAACAAATACAAAGATAATACTGTTTAACTTTTTCATAAAAAACGAGAGCGGAAATTTGATTCCGGACGATTCTACTTCTGTAGTTAACCTGAGAACTATTGACTTTAATATCAATCAAGATAGCTAGTATTATTAATGTAAACACGATACTTCTAGCTGTAATTCAAACTGTTCCTTTAAGTAAATGTTAAAAGTACAGTCCAAGAACTCATATGATCGTTTTCTCTCGTTGCTATGGCATCGCACAAAAATTTCAGATGTTTCATGAAATGTGCAAAACCGTTTACCGTGCTGAACACCAAAACCAAAAAAAAAAACAGAGATACAACCAAAAAAAGGGAAAACAATGATAAATTGTTTGATTGGTAATTCAGTATGACCTATACAATAAAAGTAAATATAGAGTGTAAGCATACAAGTATAACCTTCTTGGGAGAGAGCATCAAAAGCGTTGGTGGTAGTGTCGGCGGAGAGCAGGTGGCGACGGCGAGAGTCCTCCTCATCGAGGCGCCTGCGCTCGGCTCTAACTGCAGCTTTGATACCGTATCTCTCCCCAACAAGAAGATCCCACCTGAATATCTGAGAGAGGCTGTTCATCATGTCATCCAGCTCATCGTCCTTCATGTCCAACAGCGTACTTACCGTGAACCCTAGCTCTGCTATCCTCGCCGCCGTGTAGTATCTGATCCCGTAAGCCTGGAATAAGTCCTCAAGCCCACCCAGCTCCCTCGGCCGCATCGAGTATGACGCAGCCGCAGCTGCTGGAGGTGGGGGTGGTGCTTGTGGAGCCACCGCTTCTAGCAGCCGGTTCGGATGAGGGACTACCCCTCTCGGGTCCCACTTGAACAAACTCGCAGTGAAAGGATCGGGATCCATCTCAAACACCTTCAAAGTCTACAAGTGCTTATTTTGTGTAACTCTCTCTATCTCACTCTCTCTATGTGACTCTCGACTCCTGCAAGAACTGCAATGTTTTTTTGTAGGGGTGGGGGTGGCAAGCTGTCGTGTCCTGCATAACTTTCGGTTTCCGAAACTACCCCTTTCCTCCTTTATCTGATCGATGTGGAGTATCTTCTGTGATGTTTTTTTTTTCAAAACTAGTTCTAATTTTTTGGGTCGACGCTGCTCTAAATTCTAATATTGAAACTGTAGCAGTTTGCTTGATAGTCCAATACACCATCAAGTTTCCCCATGCCAGACCTTTTGTCTGTTTCGTCTCTCTTTCGCGGCTTTAAAGGGAAAATCAACACCATCATATTAAGATTCACAAAAACACGCGACGTGTAGGGTTCCCGCAGAATGTTGTCAAAAGTGCAAGAAAATTGTTTTGTCACTGATCTTTCGGTGTAATTTATCCACGCAAAAAATGGAAAGACATCTGATCGGCCTGAAATCTCATGCACTTTGTAACCACATGATTGAGGTTTGGAGAGCTTCGTGTCTGTGTGTACTGTGTACATACAATACTTGTATATTGAAAAGGCAGTCTAACTGTGATGGTTTGTTTGCCTCTTAAGTTAAGATGTCAACTTCGACAAGCATATGATTTTCTGAAGGAAATTGACAGACAAGGTACGCTCGCAAAAATTCGGAGTTGACTGTTTCAAATTGCAAATAGGAAAGAATGTTTGTGTGTCGTGTAGGTTGGGTGAGGATATAATTAATTGATGAGTTTGTCCAATACACGGTAATCTCTTGTAGTCTGTTAGATTCCCAATCCGTGCTTCATGAATTTATAAGGTAAGTTTTAAGAGGGGTAAAGTAGTCATTTAGGAGGAGGAGATATTGATGCTTGAGAGCGAAGAGATATATTTAAGTACTACTATTCCTTGGCAACGTAAAAATTTCAGGGAAGTACAGAGACCAGTCAGGTGTTGCAGCGGAGTCAGTTTGCCAAAGCTCTTCCTCACTGAAAGGCTGAACTTTGTACTTTCAAAGACACCCTACTTCCCTACCCATGCCATGACTCTTTAAGATAAAATATTGGGTCACGATCGGGTGCTTCGGCATCTATCTGCTCTCGTCATTCTTGGCACCATCCGATGCTGACAATCTGAGTTACTGTATTTTCTGCACATGTCATGGTTCCAATGGCACTTTAATATGGCTAGTCCAAGTCCATGTAATCGGTCTGCAATCTAGCTGAACCAGAAAATGTTAGGACCAAAAAGGAGAGCAAGAAAGAAAGGTATAAATATATCTTTTTCCAACTTTATCTTCTTTTCAGAATAATTAATTTTTGGTCAACCGTACGTACCATTTCAAACCAATGGCAGGAAGACACGCCACGACCCTGCCGGATACTCACAATTCATCCCCTCTACTGACTGAGTCAGTTGCTCAGGCCTCAGGCTGGCTTACATCAACAGTACATTACCTTTTACTTTGTTTGTCCTTTCCTTCCTTCCACAATTACTGCACTATCGTTTGATTCTCGCCCCGACACTTTTTTTTTCCGAGCACCGGCGCTTTCTCGTTCCAGTACTCTTTTTTGTTTCCTTATCATTTTATTTTATTTTTTTGGACAATTATCATTTTTATTATTTTGTTTCCGATAAACGATTTTGTTTATCGTTTGATGTCCTTGCATCTAAATTCGTTTCCTTTGAAATGATCATTATCAAACAAGTGTTGGACACATTAACAGCCACTCTGTTTGCTATGTTTCAAAAAAACAGCAAATGTCGCTGCAGTTTAATTTCGTCCCCCAAACACTTGAACGGAGCTTTCTAATATATAGGCAAATGCTCTTTACAAAGATTAACATGTACGATGTAGCCGTTTCACAACAAAACCCAGGCACCTGTCGTTTACATAACAAAACAGTACATAACCAAAAGGACCGGTCCTTCTCGTTTTCAAGATAAGCAACACATGGAATTTTAACATATAAGGTGATTCGTTTTTTTTTAAGTGACCAAATTGTCAGAAAGCACTGAGACATCTGAGAAAATTGTGTGACGTTCTTATTGCAAAGGAATAATTGTACATGTCCTATGTATACAGTATGTTGCCGTACTATGGACTTAGCTGGAAATTTACACTGCTGTGATTTATGGTTGACTCTGAAGTAAAAATCTCAAAATTTTAGCTTGTATATAGGAAAAAAGGTAAGTGAAAAAGCTAAAAAAAAAAGATAAATTTTTATAATTATGATAAAATTTTGAAGTAAAATGGTAGTTTTTACCACAGGCCCTAATGTCAGTTGTAATGCGTTGAGGGCCTTAAGGGGAGGCCTTAATTGGTACGTGGAATCCTCCTCAAGAGATGCATTTTTCGGGGAGAAATTGGTCTAAGATCGCATACAGAGGGTCAATGAGATGGACATATGGGAGGAGGAATGGATGTCCAGCCCTGCCGAGGACTATCATTAAGGCGGTTCCCTCTATACTTCGAGACGGCCAGACGGGAGAATTGACCGAAAGCAATGACGTTGGTGATGCAGACACGTAGACATATCGGGGCACAGTGGGTCACTGGCAGTTTATATCCACGCGCTCCCATCAGCTGGGATTCCCTCTCTTTCCCTTCCGAGTTCCACTCTGCATGTGGAGGTGCCCCCATCCCCTCCCTCTTCTGTTGATTTACATTGCATAGAGATATTAATAAACCCTTCTGTGAAATTCTCTTGCTAGTCTAATTTAAAAGGGAACAAGGTTTGTTCTTCTAAGTCACTACGAACAAAAATGTTATTCTTCTACTAAGTTTGAATTAGCTTGTGGCTTTATCATCGACTGCTGGCTTCTCGCTTTCATTTGGATATTAATCAACTGCTCGCCGCTCTTTCAGACCATAAAACTTTCTACTGCGTTCTTGAAGCCTGCAAACTCTCCTCGAACTCCATAACTGCAGCCGAAATCCATGCAAGAATCATTCGGTTTGGTTACAGAACCTATCCGTCTATCATTGCTAGTTTAATATCAACTTATGCACAATGTGATCGCCTCAATCTTGCTCGGCAACTTCTTGATCAATTTTTTTTTGGGGAATTTGATTTGGTCTTTGTGAACATGATTATTGGTAGTCTTATGAAAACTGGAGAATGTAGTCTTGCCAAGAAGGTTGTGTTAGGAATTCACGTTTTGAGGAGGCGTTGAGATTTTTCAGGGAGATGCTCAGCTAAAATGTTGAACTCGATGCATTTACGTTTGCTCCTTTGCTGAGTGGGTGTGCACGGCTTGGATCTCTATATAATGCTCAGTGGGTGCATACCGTGATGATTGAGAAAAATATTGAACAAAATCATATACTGGGTGCTGCGTTGGTAGACATGTACTCCAAGTGTGGTAGAATCCAGTCTGCCATAGAAATATTTTGTAGTGTAAGGCGTAATGATGTGTCCGTTTGGAATGCAATGATTAATGGGCTAGCAAGTCACGGTCTTGGTTTAGATGCTATTGCAATATTCTTAGAAATGGAGCTTGAAAAAGTTTCACCCGATTCCATAACATTCTTAGGAATTTTAAAAGCATGTAGCCACTGTGGATTGGTTGAAGAAGGTCGCAAGTACTTCGATCAAATGAGAAGCCATTACTCGATTCTGCCTCAACTTCATCATTATGGAGCAATGGTTGATCTGTTGGGGCGAGCAGGGCTTCTAGAAGAGGCTTTTGCTGTAATCGATTCCATGCCCATGGAGCCAGATATTCTTATATATAGAGCTCTTCTTAGTGCTTGCAGAACTTACAAGAAGCCAGAATTAGGGGAAGCTGCAATTGTAAATATCTCCCATCTCAGAAGTGGAGACTATGCGTTGCTGTCTAATATCTATTGCTCAATTAACAGATGGAACAGTGCAGAGAGAGTGAGAGAAACGATGAAAAAGACAGGAGTCCGAAAAAATCGTGGAAAGAGTTGGGTTGAGTTGGTGGGTACCATTCATCAATTCAAGGCAGGCGATCGGTCACACCCTGAAACAGAAGCAATATACAGAGTGTTAGAAGGGTTGATCCAACGGATCAAGGTTGAAGGATTTGCCTCTGTGACGGAGTTGGTTTTGATGGATGTCTCTGACGAGGAGAAGGGGGAAAGCTTAAATTATCATAGTGAAAAGTTGGCATTGGCTTTTGCAATCCTAAAAACTAGTCCGGGAAAAGAAATTAGGATTTTCAAAAACCTGAGAATTTGTCATGATTGTCATTGTTGGATAAAAGTGGTTTCCACAGTACTGAGCAGAGTGATAATTGCGAGGGATCGCATCCGTTTTCACCGGTTTCAAGGTGGATTTTGTTCTTGTGGAGATTACTGGTAGTTATCCCCCCAAATAGCCTTCAGGTACCTCCTTCTTGGGACATTCGCAAGTTTTGAGTGCATTTGGAAATCCATCAATAGGCTAAGCAATTCTAATTGCTGGTTGACGTGAAAATCAGGCCATTTAGCGATCAACTTTTGCTGGTAGTCAAAGTGTAAAAGCAGTATTTCGGCCTCAGACTTGGCGGACGTAGATTATTGAAATTAACATTGTGAATTTTGAGCACAACCATTTACTTGGCCAAGGGATGAAAACTTGGTCAACACCATTTCGGATTTTGATGCAGCCATGATCAGCTTATATATTAGGCTAAAGTTTAGCTAGACATGGAAAGAATCAGCACTGATCTCTGTAATCCTAATCAGATAGAGTACTCGTGTTGTTTTTCATTTCATTGGGATTTTGTTGTGGACTTTGTTGTCCTTTAGTGTTGGCGTGGATGATCTCTCAAGGAAGTGGGAGTGCGGTGTGTAACTACTCATTCTTCCGGCGATCGCCACTTTCGACGGAGTTAATTTTGGGTCTTTGGACCCACTTCGTTTTCACGGCCCTTTGGGTCCGTCATATTGAGGTCTTTATGGCCATTTGGAATCAGGCTTTTATGGCCCATCGATATACAGCCCGTAGGGCTTTTATGATGTTGTAATGGGCTTTATGCCCCGATGCTTTGTATCCGGCCTCGAATGGTCGTCTGTATCAACATGTTTGTATGGTTTTCAATGAAATGAATTTCATGTTTGCCTAAAAAAAAAAAATGGCAATGCTATTAGAATTAGCTCCAACCATGCATATATGTGTATACTTGTTACCCCATATGCATTTGACAAAGAAATTGCCCGTGGCCTGGCATGAGCTACATAACGTTCGTTTAACAAAAATATATGGAAATTAAGAAAGAGGAGCATTCATTTTATGTGTTTTTTCCCTTGCACGGTTGTTTAATTAGCTGTCTTGGATTGGTACTAATGTCAGTTGGCCTCCGAATATCTCTGGGAGCTGGCTCTCGTCAATTGCTTCAAGTAGAGTTGATTTTAGCCTTTTGTTCTCTACAAACAATATCTGCACAGTCATGCAATATGTACAAATATTAATTGAGCATCCCGTGAGATATGTAAGAAGAAAAAGATTAGAATGAAGAGGGGAGATAAATAGTAAAAAGAGAAGAGATTGAAGTGGTTCGATCTATAAGATTTACATCTACTGTGAAAGTCTTCTATGGTTATATTATGTATTATTAGTCCATACAGATTAGAAGTTGAATGTCACTATTTATAGAGACAATACAAAGCATGATAGGAAAATATTCTTATATTTAAATTTGAATATTTACATTTAAACTTAGATCTCTAAAATTTAATAACGATATCAAATTTAAACTTGATAATATCATATCAAATCTTGTATATTTGATTATGATATTATTTCTAACAATGTATACTAGCTAGCACAAGTACTGTAAATGCCGACATATATATATATAACACCCTAGCTGATATGAAGATGTACGTGTAATTAATGTTCCATGAAGGTCCAAAACAAAATCTAACCTTCTTCTTGGTATTGTTGTCGATAAAAGGGTAGACGATTTTCCATACTGTCATAAATATGTAAGGCACGTGAACGAGAAAAACCCTCCCTAGTCTTTCCGGGTAGAAGTCCTGCCATTACCATTAATAGTCGCATTACAATCCGAGTGAATGTCATGCCATAATGACTTAATGTTTGTTTGTTTTCACAATGTATATTAGCAGAAACTGTATTTGGCTGTAAAATCTTCAAGAGTTTCTTTCTACTAATGGATCCTTGATCTTCTTGTTGGAATCGTTGGATCCGGCGCAGCGGAAGACTGGATCGTTGAAATCAGAGCAGTCCAAGTGTTCTGCCTCCTTCAGATCCACGCACACAGATTTGAGCTGAGAGAGAATCTAGAGAGAGATAAAGAGGAGAGAGAAGCTCTCTTTTTGAAAAATGAAATTCTCTATTTCTCAACTGAATTCTGAGCTATTTATAATGGCTGGCTCAGAACCCAACTGTGCTATAGCGTGGGATCTTTAGGGATCTCATATCTCGGCCGTAGGTACATCATGAAAAACTCTTTTTCATTAACCCCCTTATATTCTGTATTCCGAATTTATGGGCTTCTACAAATTGTGATCATGTCCATTAACATATCACAATTGACCCCCGAGATAATGAGACTGTTTTTATGAAATCCCTTTTGCTAACAATTATATGCTTATTTATCCTTCCACCATACTATATTCCACATGAGCTAATAGGACCGGAATAATATCACCGATTAAGTCCCTAGCTCATATAATTCTTAATTCTCAGTCTGTGCCTAGTCGGACTTCTAAAACTTTTCGAAAAACTTTTTCGCAAATATTTACTTAATATATTATATAAGTAAAACTAGTGAAAACACTTTTTCACAAAATCTCGCCGCGCAGCGTTTTTACAGGAGTCCAACAATATACAGACATAATGAATATACTGCCTCATCAAGAGACTGGTGGATTCCATATTGAGCAATTTATACAAATCCACTTACTATGCACAAGACCCGACTTTGTCTGGAATATTTGATCTGCGAAAGATCATCACCAAATGACTCAGTCAAGGCACAAGCACACAACAAGCAAACCTGCACAACTCTCTCAGGTCTAAGGACAACATAAGCTAATTGTGCTGAATACCATTCTCTACATCAGTGATCATTTCCAGAAGGTATTCATATGCGATCCCGTTCAGTGCATGTACTCTTACATTACACCCACTCGTCTGCTTAAGGTCATTACCTCAATGACGGAGTCCATCATTCTATCTTATAGAGGCACAACGAGTGTAGACCTATTTGTACATAATCATGTATCTCGGTCTAGAACAAAATGAGTCAACAAGGATCCGAAAAGTCATACTCCCCGCCTCCGATTCATTAATCATTGGCCTAACTTTTCTACAATGTTACTCAACAATATGACATCTTATGTCATTATAAATATGACATCTAATGTCATTATAAATTTGACATCTAATGTCATTATAAATTTTGACATCTCATGTCATTGCATGTACCCAAAAATAATATATACAAGTGATTAATCATTAACAATAATTATCTCATAATTATATATAAAAGAATTGGTTTTGAGGGCATACATCTAACAGTCTCCCACTTGCACTCAATACCAATCAGACATGTATTTAACACCCATAGACTCTAAATGTTTCTCAAACACTCTCTGAGTCAACGGTTTAGTGAACGGGTCTGCGATGTTCTCAGCTGATGCTACTTTAGCCATCACTACATCACCCCGATTCACAATGTCTCGAATAAGATGAAATTTTCTTTCTATGTGTTTTGTCCTTTGATGAGCCCGAGGTTCCACCGCCTGTGCTATCGCACCATTGTTGTCACAATAAATGGTGATCGGGGACTCAATTGAAGGGACAACTTCAAGCTCTTGTATGAATTTACGTATCCACACAGCTTCCTTTGCAGATTCGCTGGCAGCAACATATTCCGCCTCAGTAGTGGAGTCAGCAGTGGTGTTCTGCTTTAAACTTCTCCAACTCACTGCTCCTTTACCCAATGTAAACACAAATCCAGATGTAGATCTTCTATCATCAATATCTGATTGAAAATCTGAATCTGTGTATCCCTGGACAATTAGCATATCCTCTCCACCACACACTAAACAATAGTGTTTGGTCCTTCTCAAGTATTTGAGAATATGCTTAACCGCTGTCCAGTGCTCAAGGCCTGGGTTTGACTGATATCTACTCACAACACTTACTGCATGACTGATATCTGGCCTTGTACAGAGCATAGCATACATGAGGCTTCCTACAGCCGAAGCATAAGGAAACTTCCTCATCTTATCTCTCTCTTCCTGTGTCTTAGGAGACATCGTCTTAGAGAGATGAATATTATGCCTAAAGGGTAAGAACCCTTTCTTGGCATCTTGCATGTTGTACCGCGCCAATATCTTGTCAATGTAGTGGGCTTGTGAAAGTCCTAAAAGCCTCTTTTCTCGGTTTCTAAACACTTTGATCCCGAGAATGTAGGACGCTTCCCCGAGGTCTTTTATTGAAAAATGGTTCGCTAACCACACTTTCACTGATGACATTACACCGATGTCATTTCCCATGAGTAGAATATCATCAACATATAAAATAAGGAACATTACTGAACTCCCACTAATCCTCTTGTAAACACAAGATTCATCCATGTTTTGTGAGAAACCAAACGATTTGATCATCTCATCAAAACGGATGTTCCAGCAACGTGATGCCTGTTTTAGTCCATAAATTGACTTGTTCAGTTTGCACACTTTAGATTCTTGTCCAGGAGAAAGGAAACCTTCAGGTTGTTCCATATAAATCTCCTCTTGGATGTACCCATTCAGAAATGCGGTTTTCACATCCATCTGCCAAATCTCATAATCATAATGAGCGGCGATTGACAACAGGATTCTAATGGACTTCATCATAGCTACTGGTGAAAAAGTTTCCTCATAGTCAATACCATATTTTTGAGTATAACCTTTTGCAACCAGTCTAGCTTTAAAGGTCTCTACCTCTCCACTAGGTCCACGTTTTCTTTTGAATACCCATTTACAACCTATAGGCTTGACGCCTTCTGGTTGATCAACAAGGGTCCAGACCTCATTGGAGTACATGGAGTCCATTTCCGATTCCATCGCTATCTTCCAGTGTGCTGCATCATTGTCACTAACAGCCTCTTGGTAAGTATATGGATCATTATCCAATCCCTCCGATTGCATTTGACAAATCTCATTTATCAAAGTATATTTAACTGGAGGCTTATGAATTCTTTTACCGCGTCTAGGCTCTTGAGTTCTGAACTCTTCAGACTCAATTGTGGGTTCAGTTATATCCCTTTCATCCTCAATCTTATCTGCCATAGTTTCTGGTTCAGCTGACTGTTCATCCAGAACAATTCTGCTTTTCCCATCACTTAGGCTGTACTCATCTTCTAGGAATATCGCATTCCTACTTACAATTACTTTTTGATCCTTTTGGTTATAAAAGTAATAACCAGTTGATCTTTTGGGGTAACCCACAAACAAACATTTTTCAGTCCTCGACCCTAGCTTCTCCACGTCAAACCTTTTAACGTGAGCTGGACATCCCCATACTCTAAAATGTTTCAGACTTGACTTTTTACCAGTCCATATCTCATATGGAGTATTAGGAACAGACTTAGTGGGTATCCTGTTTAGAATATAAACAGCTGTCTCTAAGGCGTAACCCCAAAAATTAACAGGTAATTGTGACATGCTCATCATTGACCGAACCATATCTAATAGTGTTCGGTTTCTTCTTTCTGCAACACCGTTATGTTGTGGCGTAGCAGGGGGAGTCAATTGAGATATGATGCCTTTCTCTCTGAGATGAGATTGAAAATCTCCGGAGAGATATTCACCTCCTCTATCAGACCGGAGTATCTTAATACCCCTTTCCAGTTGATTCTCAACTTCACTCTGAAATTCTTTGAACTTTTCAAAAGATTCAGATTTGTGTCTCATCAGGTATAGATAACCATACCTGGAATAATCATCAATGAAGGTGATGAAATATGAGAACCCTCCTCTGGCTATGTGGTTAAAAGGACCACATACATCAGTGTGAACTAACTCTAACAACTTTGTGGCTCTAGTTCCTTTTCCTCTAAAAGGATTCTTTGTCATCTTTCCTTGCAAGCAAGGCTCGCAAGTTGGGTATGGCTCAACCTTCACAAGGTCTAATGGCCGATCCCTCACTAATCTGTTGATCCTATCAAGATTAGCATGACCAAGTCTTAGATGCCACAAGTAAGTGGGATTCACATCCCTCTTCCTCTTGAGAGTTTTCACACTGGTATCTGCATCATTCTCTATATTATTCACAGAGTCTACAACATTTTCTAAAACATAAAGACCATCTATCATAGTACCAGAAGCAATAAAAAGATTGTGAAACTTAATAACAAGTTTAGTATTAAAGACAACAGAATATCCAGATATTCCAAGTTTTGAAACAGAAATTAAGTTTCTACGACATTCTGGTACATATAGGCAATCTTCCAAAAGTATAACTTTATTCCCTTGTAGACTTAAGTGAAAAGTTCCTATGGCGGTCGCTGCAACACTTGCAGTGGTCCCCATCTTTAGGATGACTTCCCCTTCCTCTAGTCTCCGGGTTTCTTTAAACCCCTGCAACATATTGCAGATATGAGACGTTGTGCCTGAATCGACACACCATGAATTTAACGGACAATCTACTAAATTCATTTCAATGACAAGCATACCTTCAGAAGGCTTCTTTTGCTTCAAAGAAGCAAGATACACGCGGCAATTCCTTTTCCAATGACCTAGTTTGCCGCAGTGGAAACAATTTCCCTTAGCCTTCTTATCCGGCTTGCTCTTGTCCTCCTTCTTTTCCTTTGAGCTAGGCTGAGACCTCTTCTTCTTCTTAAATTTCTTCCCTTTGGGCTTGAAACTTGAGGAAGAACTGACTTTTGACTTGTCCATTATCATCAGAGAACCTTTCTCCTTTTTGATAAGATCTTCAGCTGCTTGCAACATATTGAGCAGCTCGGACAAAGTCACTGTCATCTTGTTCATATTATAGTTTAATATGAACTGATTGAACGACTCTGGCAAAGATGCCAATATCGCTCCTATCTTGGTCTCGCCATCCATTTCTGCACCTAGTGTCTCTAGTTCTGTGATGAAAGATATCATCTTTAGGACATGTTCCCGAACTGGAGCACCTTCCAACATTTTGGTAGTCATCAGCAATTTCATAACTTGCTGGCGTGCAGAACGACTTTGCTCTCCGAATAGCTCTTGGAGATATCCCAATATCTCTTTAGATGTTGGTATGCTCTCACATTGCTTTTGCAGTAAATTGGACATAGACGCCAACATATAACAACGAGCTAGTTCATCTGCCTCATGCCACTTTTCAAAAACAACCCTTTGTTCTTGAGTAGCATCTGCTAAGGCAAGCTGAGGAGTCTCCTCTCTAAGGACATGAGCAATTTTATCTACAGTGAGTACTATCATAAGATTTCTCTTCCAATCAAGGAAGTTTGGCCCAGTCAGTTTATTATCATCTAGGATTCTAGCTATTGGGTTAGGCATCATGAATCTGCAAATATAAGAAAGAAAATTCACAAGTATATTAACAATCCATTAGCATAGGGTTTTTAATAGCTAATGGTACCTCCCACTGAATCACAGCAACCAAATAAAAAACAGAATATAACATTTATATTCAGTGTTTGCAGTGGGTATCAAGAACTTTCAACTTACATGCACATAATCCTATTTTAGTAATCATGACACAACTTATAAAAGCAAGTAACATCTACTTATCATGATCACATCACATGTTGTATATCATACATATACAAATTTCATGATTCTTGATATTTCTTTTGGCCACCAATATAAACACCATCTTCACTATTTTAGTGGACGCGTTTATCTGGTTAAGTGCAACCATCGTCTAAATGACATGTAATTTTGCGATGGGTCGGCGCTGCTATTTTAGTCAACACTTCCCACAACTCATACACTCACTTATCTTCTCAAGAAGTATGCAGGACAAATCATAAGATCAACAATCGGCCAGAGACTATTTTAGTTTAACCAATCATCAATCAAATAAAATTCCCAAATACCAACAATGGAAGGCCATGAGATTTATTTTCTTGTAAAACAATCCCATTTAACACTTATATTAAACTTTTGAAAAATAAGTTTTTTTTTTTTTTTTTTTAAGTCAACCGGTCAAACCGGGTCAACCCGGTCAACGGTCAACCGGTCAAACCGGGTTGACCCGTTGACCCACCGGTCCGGGTCCAACCCGGTCGGTGGTGGGTATCGGTCCGGGTCATACCCGGACCGGATCCGGGTTGTGGTCCGGGTCCAACCCGGACCATTTTCTGGGTTACGGGCCCGGGTCCAACCCGTGGCCCAAGCCCAAAGACGCATGGGCTGCCATGGCCCGGATCTCATCCGGCCATGGGCTGGCCCAACAGGGCCCGGCCCGAGCGTTCAGCCCTTTTTTTTTTTTTTTTTTTTTTAAATGGACCCAGCCCAACTATTGGGCTGGGCCATTGGGCCGTGGGCCGGGTAGGGCAACCATTGCCCTACCCGAGGCCCAAACGGGCGACCCGGGGCATCTCATGCCCTGGGCGCCGTTTGGCCCCAAAGGGCAGGGGCTTGCGCCCAGCGGCGCAGCCAGCCGCCCCTGGCCGCGCCCCGCCACCCTCAGGCCGGTGAGACGCCGGCCAACCTTTGGCCAGCCTCCTCTCGGCCTGGGTTGGCCGTGGGAGGCGGTGGGGAGGCCGAATGGCCTCAACCCATCCAAGCCCGTGTACCCCTTTCGGGGTACACCTCAGCTGCGGCCACCGCTGGCCGCCAGGCCAAGCGGTGCCGCTGCTGGCTTCGCCTGGGACCACCAGCCGTGGTCCCCGGCCAGCTGACCCACGCCGGCCACTGGTGGTGGCCGGAGCAGAGAGCAAGAGTTTCTCTCTCCTCTGCGTTTTTCTACCGTCGGGTTCATGAGATTTTTCCACAAAAATCACAACACAACAGCCCGAATCATGTTGTTCCACAACCACATCTCATGCAAGAATCAACCCAATCAACAAGCAACTCAACAAATGCATCAGATCTCATCTAATCAGATCTCAAATCTCCAAGAACGTGAAGAACAAGTTGAGAGAACTAACTTGGAACTGTGAGATTTCTCAAACCTTTTCGCTCTGATACCACTTGTTGGAATCGTTGGATCCGGCGCAGCGGAAGGCTGGATCGTTGAAATCAGAGCAGTCCAAGTGTTCTGCCTCCTTCAGATCCACGCACACAGATTTGAGCTGAGAGAGAATCTAGAGATAGATAAAGAGGAGAGAGAAGCTCTCTTTTTGAAAAATGAAATTCTCTATTTCTCAACTGAATTCTGAGCTATTTATAATGGCTGGCTCAGAACCCAACTGTGCTATAGCGTGGGATCTTTAGGGATCTCATATCTCGGCCGTAGGTACATCATGAAAAACTCTTTTTCATTAACCCCCTTATATTCTGTATTCCGAATTTATGGGCTTCTACAAATTGTGATCATGTCCATTAACATATCACAATTGACCCCCGAGATAATGAGACTGTTTTTATGAAATCCCTTTTGCTAACAATTATATGCTTATTTATCCTTCCACCATACTATATTCCACATGAGCTAATAGGACCGGAATAATATCACCGATTAAGTCCCTAGCTCATATAATTCTTAATTCTCAGTCTGTGCCTAGTCGGACTTCTAAAACTTTTCGAAAAACTTTTTCGCAAATATTTACTTAATATATTATATAAGTAAAACTAGTGAAAACACTTTTTCACAAAATCTCGCCGCGCAGCGTTTTTACAGGAGTCCAACAATATACAGACATAATGAATATACTGCCTCATCAAGAGACTGGTGGATTCCATATTGAGCAATTTATACAAATCCACTTACTATGCACAAGACCCGACTTTGTCTGGAATATTTGATCTGCGAAAGATCATCACCAAATGACTCAGTCAAGGCACAAGCACACAACAAGCAAACCTGCACAACTCTCTCAGGTCTAAGGACAACATAAGCTAATTGTGCTGAATACCATTCTCTACATCAGTGATCATTTCCAGAAGGTATTCATATGCGATCCCGTTCAGTGCATGTACTCTTACATTACACCCACTCGTCTGCTTAAGGTCATTACCTCAATGACGGAGTCCATCATTCTATCTTATAGAGGCACAACGAGTGTAGACCTATTTGTACATAATCATGTATCTCGGTCTAGAACAAAATGAGTCAACAAGGATCCGAAAAGTCATACTCCCCGCCTCCGATTCATTAATCATTGGCCTAACTTTTCTACAATGTTACTCAACAATATGACATCTTATGTCATTATAAATATGACATCTAATGTCATTATAAATTTGACATCTAATGTCATTATAAATTTTGACATCTCATGTCATTGCATGTACCCAAAAATAATATATACAAGTGATTAATCATTAACAATAATTATCTCATAATTATATATAAAAGAATTGGTTTTGAGGGCATACATCTAACACTTCTATGGGTGGAGCTTTCAACTGATCCTCTTGCTAGAAAGCAGAATGAAATGTAGAGGGGAAATCTTAACCTGCAAAATGGATAGAGCTCCAAGGTATCCACGGATGTCACTATTTGAATATCCCCATCCTTGAAGATCGCCGATGGCCACAAACTTCTCCTGTCCTGGATGCATCCTGGGACATCATCAAGGTTAATTATTACATCCTACTGAGTAATTTGCAATGCAGCTTCTCTGTGATATACTTATGCGTGTGTGCATTTGTGTAGGGATATGACAAGTGAATTCGTCATAAGAAATTAATCAGGTACCTTGAACATAGTTTATCAAGAGCGTAGACAACAAAACCTGTACGTCCAACGACTAACTTGTCTGAGTTAAAATAACAGTTTAACTTCGACTCTTTATAAACATCGGATTAGAATTTCAAAGCTCCAAAATTTTATTGAACGCTAATCAAGTCTCTGCTTTAGGCAAGAGCGCCATAGAAAATTTAACTGCTGTGGAAATGTAACAAGAAAGGGAAAAACATACGCTTGAATTCTTCTATATCTTTGTTTTGAAAATGTCTAGCACCATGGACAACAGCTATTGGTCGCCCTTTTTTATCGTATCCTTGCAGAGATATCTTGTTCTGTGCAATTTCATTTGGAACCTGTGATGCAGAAATCGAATCATTGGGAACAAATGTTCGTTTCCATTCCAAGAACTTGATGAATAGGGCAGAAGCCTTCTTTATATCTAAATCCCGAGCACGAAGGAATCTTCTAATGGTCACATCATCTACTTCCTGCTTACAGATCAATCACCGCACAGACGAAATGTCAGCACTGGAAATGCAAATTATGCGTAGTTAGGTGCTCCAAAGAAGACCGCAAACTCATGTATAATATGGTTCGAGAAAGATCTCGTCTTCCTCAAATTTCAGAGTAATCTAATGTCAGCAAAAGGTATTTCAAGAATTGACGGTATAAGAAACTCGTACTAGTTCAAACTTCAATCTCGGCCATAATCTATGAAGCATTGTCAGTGACACTGACATTGAGATACCAAAAGTTGATGAATATCAGCAACAATTATAAGAAATAAGATAATATATCAGAGTAATGACTGATGCAACATATTTGCTCGGAGGCATTGCTTGATTTGTGTGCGCTATCGCCAATATCTGGGGCACAACCTACTGATGCCGGGACGTGTTGGCTTTGGCGAGAACTTACAAGGCTAGCTCCTGGTATTGCTAAATGCTCTACCACGAAACTGAGTTGTTATGATGGATGGAGACGTCGATTAGTTGATTGGCCGTACTGTTCAAGGAAAGATTAAATTTGCTTAAGACAGCCTTGATTCCGATGGTGAAGACTGAAGAGAAGCACAAGGGATTTATATAGCTGGCTTGAAGTAAGGAATAGAATGGCTGGCGGTTCAGCTTATATATGCGATTGTGTTGAGGATAACCATGCATCTTGGTATAGAAATTTAATTATATAAAGTACTGTTTCCTCGTTATTGCTAGTAATCGATCTTCTTGTACCAAAAGAATAAATTACTGAGTTTGCCTCCCACTTTTTCATAATATACCCATCAAAACAGTGAAGCGTACAAAGAGAACCGAGAACAAGAAATTAAGCAGGAACTATAGAAAGGAAGATCTCAGAGAAACTATACGAATTAGGAAGATAGCACCTTGGAGGAGGGATCCTGTCTTTCGACAAAGGCTCTCATGAGACGAATTTTGGTTAGCTCAGTCTCATTGCTTTTCATGTCGTCATCTTCTTCATATACATGTCTTGCTTGATCTTGTTCTTCTACGGTTTCTATCGACTCAATTACGTTGGAGTTCATCACGTTCATAACTTCCCCGCTTCTCTCCGGGTGCTGTCTCTTTTTTCCTTGCTAATCTCTCAGATCAACACGAGGAGGGGACTAGGAACAGCTGTAGAACGGAAATATTAGCCGCCTTTAAATAACTTTAGAGGAGAGTAGAGACTTCAACCAGAGCATCGGCAACAAAAGAGAGTTTTAAGCAGCCGGTGCATGTGGCCCATTTCAGATTTCCCTCATCCAACTAATTAATTCTGTGTCGTCACTTTGTGGTTTACTTTTGAGTTGAATTTAGCCCCATCCTCTGTTCTGATAGTCAGCCCCATCCTATTTCTGATAGTCGGTTACTATTAGACGTTAGAGAGAGACACAAATATCAATACAACTCTTTTTTTTTTATATACATCAATACAAATTAACACTTTCTATAAGCATATCAATAAAACTCAAACATTACTTAAATATTCACATCATATTTAGGGTGTGTTTGAGTGACAAAATGTTAGGGTGATTAAAATTTTGGGTATAGAAGTTGGTGAAAAAGTGAGGAAAAAGTGAAAAAGTTAGTAAAAAAATGAAAAAAAATTTATAGAAAGTGGTGAAAAAATGAAAAATTTTATAGGAGTTGCTGAAAAAGTGAGTAGAAAATTTTTTATAATGATGATAACGGCTTAACGCAGCCTTAATATCCTGAAAATTTTCTCATAACAAATAATGGTTATGTTCGTTTCCTACATTTTTTCAGGATTCAAATACATTTACAAAACTACCACTGAACATATTCAGAATTCAAACACAAACACCAATACATTTTACACAATCTTCAATAACTTTTTACTTTTTTATTCAACATAAATTTTCTCTCTATTTTTTCACATAACTCTAATATTTTTTTATTAAATAATTATATCAAATAATTTCTCTCTCCACTTTACACAAATATTAAAAAAATACTATTCAACATAAATATTTACCACTTCATTAAAATCCTACCATTTTTATACAAACCGACCGTATCCAAATTCAAATGATGCTTGACGCCACGAAGGAAAGGTTAGGTGAGACAAAGTACATGTACATCTTGCGTTCCGTGACTGTGACTGACTGTGAGCATCACCCATGTTGCCCTCATTGATTTGGTGGGCTGTGGGTTTGGAGAAGAATAATATTCTTCTGTTTATGTGACGAGGGAAACTCTATGCGCTCAATCGACTATCTACGTTGTTATCCATGCATAATAAGTTCATCCCGACGCAGTGGTAAAACAGTGCTACAATAGTATTTCGATGGTTAAAATTTTAGAGTATGAAATTGATAAAAAAATGAAGATAATTTATAAGAATAGGTAAAAAAATAAAGTATGAAGAGATATAAAATTTGAATGAATATTATAATGAAAAAAAAATTATTTAACGGTTGGTAGGTTGTAGGTTTGGAGAAGAATAATATTCTTCTGTTTATGTGACGAGGGAAACTCTATGCGCTCAATCGACTATCTCTATTGTTATCCATGCATAATAAGTTCATCCCGACGCAGTGGTAAAACAGTGCTACAATAGTGTTTCGATTGTTAAAATTTTAGAGTATGAAATTGATAAAAAAATGAAGATAGTTTATGAGAATAGGTAAAAAAATAAAGTATGAAGAGATATAAAATTTGAATGAATATTATAATGAAAAAAATTATTTAACGGAAGAGAGATAGATTATTTTATATATTTTTTAATCAGTCCCAAAATTTTAGGGTGTAAAAAATTTGCAATCAAACATCTCACGCCACCGCACAAACCTCAAGTATTAGTGAATTGCTTAGAATTAAAAACATTAATTAGCTACTTAGTGGAGCAGCACTCATTTGGTTCTGCCTAGTTTTTTTAAAAAAATATTTGAATATTTGGTAAATTTTAGAAAACAAAAAAAATTTCTGCCGTGTATGCTCTTGAAAATAGATTTGAATACATTTTTTTACCAAAACTACCGTAAAATTTATTAACAGAAAACAAAGAGAAATACATAGCACACTAAGGGATCAGTTTCAGCATAAATCCAAAATAAGTCCAGAAAACAGCTCTTGAAACAACAGGGTGGCCTCCAGCCAAGAACTTGGAGGCAGAGGTTTGAATACATTTAATTTGGCATAAGGCATGACGAAATCTAGATATTCAAATTGTCTTATGCCTAAACATCAAACATCATATGGATCACAAGATTTGAACATTGTAAATTAGAAATTGTGAGAATATTATATCTTTAGTTTCAAAATATACTAGAGAAGCTCACTAAATGATAATTTTTTTAAAAAACATGAAAATCATGGGCTTTTCTAAGGCATAAAATGAAGATCATTGGATTATTTCAAGCCTTATAAAAGCACATGCCCTGATTTTATGCATATCACTAAAGTTTCTACCAACTTAACACTCAAATGGACCGAAAGCACACAATATTTTTAAAGTTTTTCTTTACTTTTAGTCTATAAACTACATCAACATTTTAAAAAATATATTCAAACTACCAAAATAGTCACATTTAGTTTTAAAACTATCAAAATACATTAATATTTGCCCTATCATAGGATCCGATGGTTGAAACCATTAATATCGACTGCAACCGTTGAGAGAGTGTTCTCTGCGATGAAGATTATCAAGACTGAGTTGCGTAATAAGATGAGAGATGACTAGATAAATGATAGCATGATAATATATATCGAGAGATAAATTTTTGAAACTATTGAGAACGAAACCATTTTGCAATGTTTTCAAAAGATGTCACCTCTTAGTCTGAGCAAATAGTATTGTACGTGTATTTTAATATTTTTAATGATTTTAGTCTTTAATTTTCGATATTTTAACTATAGGATACTTTTTACATTATATGAATTTTTTTTTTATCATTTCGCCTTAAAAATTTGTGTCTCAACTTCATTCTTGATTCCACCTCTGCAAGTATGGGTGTTCATTTGCACCGGCGGTTACCGTTTTAACCACTAAAATTGCTACCGGTACCGTTACATGTAAGAGCGGTTATTGTGCCTTAGCGATGCGGTGACGGTGTCAAATATGTGATTCCGTCAATTGCGGTGACAGTGACGATTTTTGCCAAACCGTCACCTACACTACCGTTAACCACTCCTAGTTGAGACTTGAGATGAATATTGATTATGTGACATGCATTTGTTGGAATATGTTAGTTGGTTTATGTCACATTGTTGGACACTTTTATTAAACTTTAGTCTTTATGTTTGAATATGATATTATGTTATACTTTTAGACAACTTTATATTTGTTATGATTGTTAATGATTATGATTTTATATTTGAATATGTTATGATATTTGTCCATTTGATATGATTATTGATTATGATATTGTGTTGTGTTGGAAATTTAAACAGCCTAAAACAGTGAAAAAAATGAAAAAGCTGAAGGAAAAAGTTTTTTTTTTTTGCACAACGGTTATACAGTTTAACCGATTATCGTATAACCGTTACCGTTAATACCGTCACCGGCAATAGCAGTTATTGTGCCTTAGCGGTGCGGTGATGGTGTCAATTATGTGATTCCGTCAATTGCGGTGACGGTGACGATTTTTACTAAACCGTCACTACACCACTCTCAACCACCCCATCATGCAAGCAAGCGCGGAGGGCATGCATTTGCATTTTGAGTGCAACAAGAAAGCGCCTTAAAAAGATGATGATGATGATCCTTTTTGTGCCAATCACACGCATCTTTTGGTCACCAGATCTGAACCACGTGCATTAATTTTCCTCTCACATCGAAATAAATTGCATCCCCCATCTTTTGGTCACCAGATCACGTACATTAATTTTCCTCTCACATCGAAATAAATTGCATCTCCCCCATCTTTTGGTCACCAGATCCGAACCACGTGCATTAATTTTCCTTCTCACATCGAAATAAATTTCAGCATAATGAGTAGCCCTTTATGCATCTCCGGTTAGTTGTGACGGTTCAGCCTTCATGATGGTGGGTAGAGTTTGGGCCCACTTGATCTGTAGCTTATTATTGGATCGCCGGCAAGGAATGCGTTTGTGTACCACTTCTATACCATAGACAATGTCCACAATAGATTTTACCAAGGCCCAATAGAGGACACTTTGGGCCTCATATGATTTGATATTGGGGCTTTTCCTCTGGTCTTTAAACACACGACTGCTCTAAGAGGTCTGTTAGACCCACTTGCCAAACTCATGAGAAACTAATCTGTGTTTAACGGGCCGCCGAAGATCTTACCTTCCCGGAAAGTCATCGAGTCTCCTTGACAGTTGACACTAACTTTTAACTTGCGAAGATTTTCTTACATAGATTTGCGATGAGAAAATTTAAGTCACGATATCTTAAGCTAAAATATTTACATATGTATATAAAAATCAAAATGACAAAATAAAGAGAAGGTTGAAGGCGGAATAGTGAGGTCTGGTATGGTATGGGGTGGTGTCTCCTCGTCAAACAGCGGAGACGGAAAACCAAAAAAGAAGAGCTAAGCTCTGTTTCCTCACAACGGGTCCACTCTTCATTTCTCTCATCAACTTCACTTTTCTACATAAACATAACCAGTTTCCTTTTACTCTCCTACGTCCCAACTATAACCTTTCTTCTTCATCTTCTTTGGGTCGTATCGCGAAGCACCGTTCTTTCTTTCCTTGATTTTCTTTCTACTTCTGGTACTTTCCTAACAGCGAGTTCATATACTTGTTTCATTGGGGAAAAAGCACAGAAAATGGAAGGTTGGAGGTGGATCTTTGTTGTCTTTCTTTGTGCCTCCTTAGTTTTGACAATTGACGCGATGGAGCAGCGCCGGACTCAACGCACCGAGCGAATTTCAGGTGAATTTCTATGGATTTCTTTTTTCTCTTTGCTCCATTTTTCTGAATTCCATCTCTTTCTCCTTTGTTTCACTTGTTCTGTTGTTGGTGTCATTTGGTAATCAGTTGATTGGGGGCCCCATTTCTACTTTAATCTACAGGTGTAATTGTTTGAACGACGGGTTTGATTAATGGGCTCTTGGGATTTTCTAGTCCCCGTATCTGGTTTAGCTTTGGAGGAATATTGGGATCCGCGCTAGATTAAAGCATAATTTCGAGCATTGTTTGCTAGAAAACTTCGGGAAAGGTTCTGTAGAGAAAACTTTTAAGGGATCTTATGTTAGTGGGCCACACATTTTAATGGTACAATTTCTCCCCGCTCAAGCTTGTGTGGAACTCGAATTAGGTTTCACATTTTCCCGTGTTACTCTGTCTTTATCCTGTCTGGACTTCAACAGTAATGCGCTCATGGTTAGGGGGAATCCATGGTCAGTGGTTCTTTACTATGAGAGACATGTTAGCTTCTGAAGAGGTATTTTTTGCTGGAGATGTAAAAAGTTGTGAAATTGGAGAGATGCTTCTTGAGCTATCACTTTTGATTAATTCTGTGACATGGACACAGTCGCCCTGAACCCAAGTTGTGAAGGATACGAATAAGGTTAAGGGTTTGGATTATGACAATGCAATAAACAGAAGTAGGAGATAGGAAATATTGAAGTTTGATGCCATCCTATTAATAGTTTTTATAATGCCTTTGCTTCAAGACGCCATTTACCAATAAGAATACTAGAAAACACTATATTATTGAATTGAAGAAGCCAAAGGATAAACGAGCGTTGCAGTAATGAGCCATAAGAAAGAAAGATAATCAGAGGATTCCTTCTGTCGGTCTTTATAGGAGTAGGGGAGTGTTATGAGATAGATATAAGTTTCGATCGATATTTGTGGAGTTGATTATCCCTCTCCAAAAGGAAGATTTGAAGTATTCTATAATTTACTGAGTACTTTGGTATAACTCACTCATTTGTATAAAAATCAGTGCAGACGAAGTGACACAAATATCTCTGCTAGTCAGTCTATTTCCAGAGGCCAGAAGGTGGGAGCGAGAAGTTTGGGATATGTTTGATGTTTCTTTCATTAAGCATCTAGATCTACATTGTATATCTACTGATGAGGGTTTCAATGGTCATCCATTAATTTATGTTCTACCCAGGCACTGTGTTTTGAACTCATACCAAAGCTGAATTTGTGTTGTCAAGGCTTTACTATTATTATAATTGTTGTTTCACAAAGTCCAAAATGGAGAGGAAAAAGAGAAGAATGAGAAAATAGTATTATAAGAGTTAAGTCCTACATTGGATCATTATTAGGTGTAACTGGACCTTATAATGATTTGAAGCCACTCTAAGAGCAACTTTGACTAAGCATTTTGGAGTTAAAATGCAGATGTGCCTAGCACTTCCTTAATCATTGTAAATGGCATTGGAGAGGACTTGGTAACAACTATGTGGGTTTGGCAATTCTTGACGAGAATGTTAAGAGTTTAAAGGGGGGATTATAATACCTTAATTCTAAGAGTAGGAAAAGAGAAGGAACGAAAAAGTAGTAGTATCAGAACCAAGTTCAACGTTGGATCCTTGGTAGGTGGAACTAAATGTTGATTAGAGTGAGCTTTAAAAGAAATATTGACTGTTTTTTTGGAGAGTTAAGGTGCATATATGACTAGCACTTCCTTAGGGAATTACAATCTCAAAGAGTAGTCAGATCAGCGGTTTTGTTGTCATTAGGACTTTGCTCTCAAGAAACTTGAAAAGTATAGCACAATATTACAAAGTATGTTGGTTCAATATGAGAAGTATCCCCTTCTGCTTTGTTGGAGTGTACAGTGTAAATTGTAGAATAAGAAGTTAACTGTTGGGTATTCACCTTCCTGTTGGGTATTCACCTTCTGCACTATCCAATTTATGCGACCTCAAAGTTTGTTTGGGTTGTACCAAGTGTAGGTAGTGCTGGTGATGTCTTGGAAGATGATCCAGTTGGAAGGTTGAAAGTTTTTGTGTATGAGCTTCCAAGTAAATACAACAAGAGGATTCTGCAAAAGGATTCAAGATGCCTCACCCATATGTTTGCTGCTGAGATCTTCATGCATCGATTTCTCCTATCCAGCCCTGTCCGAACCCTTAATCCTGTAGAAGCAGATTGGTTTTATACCCCTGTATACACTACCTGTGACCTGACACCAAATGGCCTCCCTTTGCCTTTTAAATCGCCTCGGATGATGAGAAGTGCGATACAACTCATTTCTTCCAACTGGCCTTACTGGAATCGGACAGAAGGCGGTGATCACTTTTTTGTAGTGCCTCATGACTTTGGAGCATGCTTCCACTATCAGGTGAGAAGTCCTTGTCTCATGTGTCTTTCGGCAGAGGATTTGTCCTATAAGGCTCATATTTTGATGTATCTCATTGTTATTATGTTTTGTTAAAATTGTCGTACATTGGAGATTTAATCCTCTCATTATCTGTAATATGTTCTTTACAACTCTGTGTTCATTTAAATTGTTGCAGGAAGAGAAGGCGATTGAAAGAGGAATTCTTCCCTTACTCCAGTGTGCAACATTGGTTCAGACTTTTGGACAGCAGAATCATGTTTGCTTAAAAGAGGGCTCAATTACTATTCCTCCGTATGCTCCTCCACAGAAAATGCAAGGCCACCTGATTCCTGAAAAAACACCTCGGTCCATCTTTGTTTACTTCCGAGGTTTGTTTTATGATGTGGGAAATGACCCTGAAGGTGGTTATTATGCAAGGTATAATGAAGAAAACTTACACGCTAAGAAGATGATGATGTTTAAACATCCAAGCATTTTCATCTTATATTTTTGGGCTTTGAAGGCTTAAATGCATCCTTCAATTTAATTAGAACAAGTAGAGGATTCAGTGTGGTAATATTAGAACTAGGACAGGATGTTGACGGCAGATCTTTTCCTTATTAAGGCAGCTCTTCAAACCTTCTCACTGTCTACCATGCTTTCATTGAAATCGCCAACTTTGGGGAATCATTTGTTGCATCTATTTTCTTTTTGTCCCCCTTTTCCGTTTAGGGCAGCTGGGGGAAACCCTAGCTTGGTTCGAAGAGATCTTCAAAATCTGTTCATTATCACATTCATCATATAGCACGGTTGTTCTCCAAAGTTATGGTAAAAACTGTAAGTCAAAGGGGAAAAAGTCACAAGGTACGAGATGGAAAGACTAGTAGAAAATTTTAAATTGTGCTCAATAATCCTTAATACAGGCCAGATTCAGTTGTTCAAGCCTGTACTTACCTTAATCCAGCTTTCTCTTTTGGCCAGTATACCTGAATCTAATATTGTTCTACAATCTTACAGAGGTGCCCGTGCAGCAGTGTGGGAAAACTTCAAGGACAATCCCCTTTTTGACATTTCCACTGAGCACCCCGCCACATATTATGAAGACATGCAACGAGCTGTATTTTGTTTGTGCCCCCTTGGCTGGGCTCCATGGAGCCCAAGATTGGTAGAAGCAGTGATATTTGGGTGCATCCCTGTCATCATAGCAGATGACATTGTTCTACCCTTTGCCGATGCAATCCCATGGGAAGAAATTGGGGTTTTTGTAGCAGAGAAGGATGTTCCCAACTTGGATACCATCCTCATCTCGATTCCGGTAGATGTAATATTGAGGAAGCAAAGATTGCTTGCCAACCCTTCAATGAATCAAGCAATGTTGTTTCCACAACCAGCTCAACCGGGAGATGCTTTCCATCAAGTTCTAAATGGACTTGCACGAAAGTTGCCGCATGACAAGACTATTTACTTGAATCCGGGTGAGAAGATCCTAAACTGGACCGCAGGTCCAGTGGGTGACCTGAAACCTTGGTAGCAGTTACTACATCTCGTTCTCAACTCTTACTGGAATTTTTTGCATTATGGCCCCTACGCCACCATACTGAACTTATCAGAGTTTGTTGCTGTAATTCAGATAGTCATTTTCTTTAAGCGTCATGTTTTATCTGGCCAAAATGTTTCCCAGACATCCTTTTTGCACTTTCAAGTGGTTCAGTTGTTGTATTTTGCCCTTGGTTGGTAATTTCTCCGTGAAAGCTGCGACCTTGTTTTTTTTGTTACCACCCACCCATTGGGGAAGCAACTTTTAAGTCGTGCGGACTTTTGTTCCATTCATTTGGCCGTCAAAAAATTTGTTATCTTGGAAAATTCTGTTCTGGCGTTGTCGGGAGACTGGAATGATATTTCTCTGCTATGGGAAAAAAGGGCCTTTTTTATGCGTTTCGGTGCAAACTGGTTTGTAGCTTACTGAACGGTTCTCCATTGAAATGTGGTTCCCATACAAGGGATTCAATTATTATCTTTTTTTCTGTGTATGTGACGTAAGGGATTCCAGTGAATCTGCTTATTGCCTGGATGGCAGGATGGATCCTAATCTTTCCTTTTTGGCTGAAAAACCTCAAAACTCCAAAGTCAGAGTTGCATATCACAAGTTCGGATATGCTCACGAAAATAGGAACAAAACTAACTACACCAAAGCGAGCCGCCCACTTAGCTAACAGGTGTGTGAGCACATTACACTTCCTCGAGACCCAAGCCACCTTCCACTCCCTGAACTACTCAAAATACTGCCGAATATACTCCACCATACTAGTGACAGCCCAACACTGAGATGGCTCCAAGAAGAGCACTTCCTTACACAACACGAGAATCACATTCGAACAACACCTTATCCCACTTCAGCCTCCTAGCTAACGAGTCGCCTTAGCCAAGGCAAAAGCCTCCCCAATAAGCGGGTCCATAGCAGATAGTCGTTCCGTGTATACCATATAGAGGGAACTGCAATAATCTCTTACAGAGATTGCTATGTATGACACATTTTGACGGATCGCAATATCTGTGTTAATCTTCAACCAACCAGCAAACAGGGGTTGCCACTTCTTATCTGCCCTCCTCTCCACCCCCAGCTAAGCACTCGAATGATTCTCATATTTCCTCCGAATCCCAGCGATGAGGTCCTCTACAACAACATAACCTGTTGATGAACCAGCAAATTCTTGGCTTGCCAAATACCGTCCATCACCAAAGCAGCATTAAGAGTAAATGTTTTCAGCCTTTCACGCACTACTGATCCAGATTCAGCATACTCTCTGCATTCAAGATAGCATTGATCAGCTCCGCCGGGGTAGATAATGGTACACAATCCATCTGGATCGCCCACGACAACTCCCTCCACACCTTGGCCTCCACATTACACTTGAACAGTAAGTGAACCGTGTGACCGTGTCTTCCGGAGCATTTTTGCAAAAAGGGCACTGAAACTGCTCTTCATCCTCGCGCTGCAATATCTGTGTTAATCTTCAACTCCCTCCACCCTTAAAACGACGGGTGGATCATTCTCCCTTTATTTGTGAATTAGCCATGTGGATATTTTTAAGGCCATTTTTTTATATGTCATGCCTTAACCTTTACATATTATCACGATTTGTGTTTTCGGTAAATTGGAAGAGAAGAGAAGGGCATTGCGCCTACAACAGAGGGCATCTTTATTTTTTTTTTATCATGAATAAGCTACGTTTCCGAGATACAGACATAAGCAAACTTTAGTCTAAAACTTCGCAAATCTCTCATATCTTTGTCCACAATCCCATAGCTCTAACCCAACATTCAACTTCCCTCCTAAAAGTTAGTCTATCCCATATTCCTCCCCCGAAACCTCTGATTTCTTTTTAGTTTTTTAAAGCAATGACATAGCATTCATTAAACTAAAGAGAAATTACAACTACGGCAACACATGAGATGCCCCCAATAAGCCGGCTGCAATAAGATACATGGCATATAGCCCTTTACAGCAACTCGTGGATATGTTAGAAATAAAAAATTTTATTTTAGATAAATGAGACATCTAATGGAAAAAATTCAATTGAATTTATTACATCTCACTTATGAAATTAAAAGGTTACAAGGGGCTTATAACGTGGGACTTCACACTTCAACACTCCCCCGCAAACTTAAGGTGGACAAACCGACAAATCTTGAGTTTGGAGTTACAAAAATAATTACAGGAAAAAAATAACAGGAAAAAAATAACAGGAAAAAAATTAATAACAAAAAGTTGTCGGTACTGAGCCGGGAGAAATTGCCGATACTGAGGCAGGAGAAAGCCGGTATTGAGCCGGGAAAGTTGCCGGTACTAAGCCGAGAGAAAGTCGGTACTAAGCCGAATGGTCGCCAGGAGGTAACCGGACTAAGCCGAAAACCTTCCTCTGATACCATGTTAGAAATAAAAATTTTTACTTTAAATAAATGAGACACCCAATGGAGAAAACCCAATTGAATTTATTAGATCTCATTTATGAAATTAAAAGGTTATAAGGGGCTTATATTTATAAGTCAATATTTTACAACACCCCACATTGCTAAGACTTCACACTTCAATAGGATATGCCCAACCTCTTATTTCACTTCTCTGGAATAGGATCTACGTTCTCTAACAATTTGTGTAATTTAGGCCTGCATTCGAAGAACACTATGCTCGCTCAAGGCTTTCTCATGTTAACCTTTCTGAACAGACTTGTTTAAGACTCAATCAGATACCAACTTAACCTAGAGGGGGTGAATAGGATATCCAATTTTTATTCTCCCTATTACAACTTTTCAACAGGAAAATTCTGCACACTCTACACAAAGACTAATCAGAATTTATTAACACACTTTAACAGTAATCTAACTAATAAACTGGAATGTGAATCAAACAATTTCAAATCTATTTCAATCAAACCAAAACGTTCCTGCACAAACTTCACCAAGTCATATTAGTAATTTCAATACACAAAATTACTACAACATTAATTGTCAAGGAGAATGCAAATCAGGTAATACCGAATCTATATCCAAGATTCTTTTAAAATCAATAATAACCGCTGAACATTCAGCTTGTGATTCACAACTAACAACAATTAATCAATAACAATATAAACAATATCAATCACCACAAAGAGACACCAAGATTGGTTACGAAGAGAAAATATCTTGGAAATAAATTCCAAGAAATAAAAACTCTCCGTGTCCGTAGACCGGGCAACGATTCCACTAGCTTTTCAAACTCGAAATACAAGGTGATCCGTAGACTCAAGAAAACTTCAATCCTAGTATAACACACTTAATTTCTTACCCGAAACACACCGTTTGGATCTGCACCATAGTAGGGACTGAGAACATCTCATCCATTCAAAAAGCTAAAAACCTTACCACGATGGCCATACCTTGTCGTTTCCCATTGTGAACTCACAACAACAACAACTCTTCGAACATGGCTCTTGGACCTTCAAGATTTCAGCAACCTCCGAATATCTCGAATTTCTTCTTGAGGAAATAACGGTGGTGATCAATCAACTTGAACTGAGAGTACTAAGAGAAGAGTTTTACTTTTCAAGGCTCCATTTTCAGTTCTCACACAATCAAAGACTTAGAAACAGGGCAACAAGATTCTAGAGAGATTTTTTCGTTGAAGTCACAATATCTCGAAATTTCTAAGTATCGAATCTTCAAAAGCAAATGAGGTTATATGCTACGGGTATTTTTCAGTTAGGAGTAGAAGGTTCTGGGCTTCTTGGGTCAGTCTTGACGTCACTCATTAAGTTAGAAACGGACCAACTACTTTCTGTTTCAACTGTTCTTTAATTCGTGTTTCCGTCTGACTTGCATCTGACTTCAAGCTAACTTGACTTTCTGAAGAAATACCCGATTTCTGTACTGCAGCTTCAGCTCTTCACGGAAGCTTCATTAATCTCAATATCTCAGGAAGTACAACACAATTACATACGAAGTAAAACCATTAAAATATTCCGAACACTTTCAAATAATACAAGAAGTTATGTTGGCTAAAATAAACAGGTGTAGTGCCCTTATTCTGACTGTAATATAAAATTAATTTCATAAAATATTGTTAGCATAGCGAATATCTCTACCATTCCTTGAGATTTCTTTCTATTCGATCGAAACCATGTTGCAATGCGTATACCCTTTGCAGTCATAGGAAAATTACCGGTCACCGCACCTATACCATGGTAAAAATTGGGCAACAAGTTGTCCGAGGGAAGATAAGAGAGGCACCAAAAGTGGGTAGAAGGCTTGTGTGGGGAGTACAAAAGCCACGCTTCCACTTTTTCCGAAAGGGCAATTATATCATAGGACATGCGACTGAAACAATTCACTTTTGTGCCTAGCATCTTCCACTCTTATCTTCTCATCCCCTCTTCTCGTTGCCTGCTCCCAGTGCTATCGACTACATCTTTGAAATCAACTGAAAGAAAGAGAAAAAGAACTATAGAAAATGGTCATGAAGCTGCAGGCACCCACGAGGCATCACGGCGTCTCGTCTTTACCGACAGCTTTTTCCTTGGCTACAATCGGCAATGCTGGTCTACGCCGACCGTTCGATCGCTTTGCTCTAAAGTCATCCTTCTTCTGTCCATCGCTTAACCTCTTACTTTCTCCTCAACAACGGCCTCCCGCTTCCGCTGCACCCAGATTCTCAATGCGGGTTGCCTCCAAGCAAGCCTATATTTGTCGAGATTGCGGGTACCCTTCTCTTCTTTCTTTCTCACCGTCTTTTCTTTGGTTTCGACTTGGTCAGAATGTTAACTGGCTTAATCATATTGCAATTTTTATTATTCAGGTATATTTACAATGAGAGAACTCCCTTTGAAAAATTACCTGATAAGTACTTCTGTCCTGGTAAACCCTCTTCATCCCTATTCCTTGCTCTAGTTCAATCTTTTCTACTTTGCGGTTACCATTCAACTCGATGGGGAAAAATTTGTCTTCAAGATAATGTGTCCATCTTCCGTTTTGTGACCGTGTCTGTCAGAACAACACCAATATCTAGATAATGCTTAAAGAGTCAATGGTCCTTTCCCTTCTATAAATTGCTCATAATGTGCGACAATTTGTGTTCATATCTCTAGAATCGGCCATACTCTTGGCGGTTATCCAATCAAACCATACTGCCTTCCGTCATGTTGATGGCTAGCTCTATAAGGAGTTCAGGGTTATGTCCGGAAGATAGTTATTGACACTATCATTTGCTTTATTTGGCAAAGAGAAGTACACGTCGTTTTGATACAGAGGCCGCAAGACAGGTTTCGAGTGATCCCCAGTGTGCTTATTTGAACCGCGACCGTGAAGAAATAGACGAGTAAATGCTTGAAAATGGAGGAAACAATAAGTAATGATAAGAGCAAATAGTCTTGAAACTGCTGTAATGGAAAGTGTTTTTGACAATGCGCTACATCACGATCACTACTGTATTTTCTGCTTTGCAGTTTGTGGTGCTCCTAAACGGAGATTTAGGCCTTATGCACCTGCTGTGGCTAAAGATGCTAATGAAACAGATCTCCGTAAGACACGAAAAGCACAAATTCAGAGAGACGAAGCATTTGGGTAAGCATAAATATTTCTTTTTTTGGTAGAAATGAAGTCCTCCCCCTTCCGTTCTTCTTTTCAATTCAACACTAGTACTTTCACTAACCATATGGTATCCAACATGTTATAGGAGGGCACTCCCTATCGCAGCTGTTGTGGGAGTTGCGGCACTAGCGGGATTATACTTCTACCTCAATAACAGCTTTTAGCTGAATAAGTTTGGTACCAAATCCTATGAATTACTAGGGTTGTCAATTGACATGCAGCATTATTAATAGTGTACTTTACATCCGAAGTTCCTTCCTATTCGACTTTACATGTACTTTCCTTCGCGATGCAAATAGCAAAAGACGTAATTTCTTCAGTGTTTTGAGCGTGCAAACAAATAAAGTTTTGTCCTCCATCCGATGGTAGAAGATGTTTAGTGGAGAAAGGAGGATATTCCCAAGTTATAAGTGAATATTATTAGTCTTCCCCAGGACGAAAGACACCATGGAATAGAACTTCAAACGTCTTAAAATTGTTAGCTCATAAATTCATAATCGAACGCCCCCCTCACTATTTCCTTATGAGTGAATCTCCTTCAAATTCAACAACCCCACCACAGATGCAAACCGCTCTTATATATTGACGTCACTGATCAGAGGAGTTTGCACTTTCCAATGTATATAACTGACCCACCATTCAGCCTCTAAATTGGTGAACATCCCAATAAACAAAAATGTAAAACGCTAGAGGTGGTAACTTGACAGTGAAACGTTATTCAATACTCTTTGAAGAATGATGGGAAATTTACCTATACCTGTATATAGCCAGCGATCGATTCAGTCTAGAAGAACAAATGATCCCTCTATTCTTTCTTCTTCTTCTTCTTTTTTTCCAATCTTGTTTCGTTTTTTGTCAATGTATTACATCCATCGCAACGTCGAACATCTTTGGGAAGCGAATATGGACTAATAAAGCAAGCCGCTAATTTGTTCTCCAAGACCATTTATCTACTACCTGGCGTGCAAATTTGTTCTGATGCCTACATGCCCATTTGATTGGACAATTTGCGAATTCCTTCAGCTGCTACCTGCGGAATCGATCTAGTCTGCAATCCCCCAGTTTGGGAGCCCCTCCTTCAGCCAAGAACAGACAGCTTGGTTGCGTCACCCTCTGTAATATTATGACACGGATGATAGTTCCTTGCAAGCCACTCTAAGCGGGACTTCAGCTATTACTAGAACAATTTTCTTTTTTGCTCTATGAGTAAAACAAATTTACTTATCAAGATCTACTCCTTACTAGGATCCGATTGCAACGTTCGACAACCGTTCTTCCTTTTACTTTCTTTTTGTAGCAGAAAGTTTTGTTCCATTTACAAGTTAAATCCCAAGAAAGAATAATAAGAAGTTTTCATGCATGCAGGACGAGTTTGCTCAGGATAAAGCATAGGCACCATGAGGCAAAACACGCAACACTTTCACAATAAGCAACTTTGGGTACGCTACATAGCCCCACGGGGGGGCGCGGGGGGGATAGTTTCGCTATAGCCAAGCCCTTGTTTACATCTAAAGATGACTGGGCACTTGAAAACAAAATAGCAACGTCTTTACATAATTTTTATATCTTTACTTGTAGTAACATCATTCAAGAACTAGCTCGGAGGTGATTGCCGGGCTACTGGTTCCCAGGTATAGGACTGCCCCGACCATTTTTTATATCATCCCACTCCCAGCCTCTTACCCGTGGCTGTCCAGGTGTTGCTCTCGTCTCTGGAGCAGAATGACTGCTGAGGCTGTTCCTAACCTTGTCGTGCAGTGCAATGAACACCTAAAATATTGGGTAAATGGAGAGTGAAAATGGAACCAGAAAAATAAGAAAAGCAAGGGAAGAAACTAAATTGAACTTTCATCTCTTGATCATATCTTACGGGATTTATGTTCACTGCTTCAGGGACTGCTCTTGGCCAGTAAGCCACCTCCACAGATCCGGATTTTCCTGAAGCAACGAAACACCATAGTCAAGAAACTTCTCAATGTATTACTTATCAAAAAAAAAAAAAACTTCTCAATGTATTGAAGAATTAGTCTCTCTTCCCCCTCGGAGCAATTCCTTTCTGATAGAAATCGCAACGTAGATTGATCAAAAACATAATTATCACTTTCTCTTTTGCACATAAGAGAAAAATAAAAAAGTAAGGACTCGATAATGGTCCAAGTTGCATTGTCTCAGAAAATACATGTTCATCCTGCTTCGCTTATAGGGATTGATAAATACTTCAGCTTCTGCTGAAACTTGGATAACTCTCTTTATGTAAGAAGTCTATTATTTGATCTTTAGAAAACTGAGAATCTAAGAGAATTAAGTTGCTTCTAAACTGGCACTCCACCAATAAACTAGCATAATCTCTCTCTTGGGAAGCATGTAACTTGACCTTAAGAGAATGAGACAAATCAGAAAGGATTCAACTCCTTTATGCTTAAAGCAAACCCAGATCAGACAGAAAATGGAGATTGCTTAATTCAGCAGGATGCAAAATACCGTGCACAAGAGGAAAAAAAAAGCCTAAAACACTTCATTTACGAATAATGGAGACAACTTCAGGAAGGGTGCTGAACACCAAAGTCAGCGATCTGGAGATGGAAAGACCCATCAACCTGCCAGAGTGTCGCTTTCCCCATACCCATGATCTCAAAAGCAACTAAATCCCTTAAAAAAGAGACAAATGCTTCAAATGCTTTCTTTACCATATTTTAGGGCCAATGTACTAAAACACATGCGGATTTGTTCAAGAATCAACATTCATCTGATTCTGACTGGCTGTTAATTACGAAACTCTCTTTAATTTCTTGTAGGCTGAACATTATCATTAGCTCGATTCATGTGTCTAATCAGATCCAGGTAGCCATCAAGATTCACAAAGCTTGCAGAAAGTCTTCCAAACTTTATCACGAACTAGATGCATGTAAATTGGAATGGACATAATTGCTAAACTGTATGGCCTATGAGAAACTCGATAAGAATTAATATGATAAAATTGGAGCATCTCGTCAAATTCAATGCACCAAAAATTTGGCCCCTATCTTGGCAATGGATATCCTATTAATTCACTGTAACATTTGGATTCCTGAAACCTTGAATGTAATAGAAATTGAGTGTAGAAATGTAGCAGATGAATGAACTATGATGAAATTTTATAAACTGAAAGGGCCAAATTCGAGGTTTGGCCAACCTCCGTAAGAAAGAGACTGGAGAGAAATGCACTGGGCAAAAATTACACAATGGTCACGCCACTCATCCTTTCCGAAAGATAACAGAGCAGAAAACCAAACTCTAACATATTCTAACAACCTTTCTAAAGATACGCAACCCATATGTAAAGGGGTCGGATCACTACATTAACATACCAGCCCATCACTTAAAATAGCCCACTAACTATTCGGTAAAACTAGTCCATAACAACTATCACTTATCTTCATTAACCCAATAAGTTGGAGGTTAAAGTGGGTGCTAGCAACAAGGAGATGACCTGGTCTATTTCCTTGATTGAGGTCAGAAAAATAAAAGTTATCTGATTTTGTGATACATTCTCACCCGAAGAGAAGTCTAGCTATATTTTCTGCAATTGAAGTAACGCTCTTGACTGGGACCTTATCAACCTACACCAAACCCTAGCTGCTCGTTCTTCTGCCCCATAGCGTGACATTCACAGAGTACACTGGTTCACCAAGAAGCAGGAAATTGGTGCAAGAATGAGCCTCTCTTCATATGATTGTATTAAGGTGTCAAATCTTATTCCACAATGCCTAGGCCAAGTTTTCAAGGTCATCAATTGGTGGTGAAGTACTGTAGTATCAGTGAAATGCAAAATTTATTATCCATATCCGTGCACACGACAGAGAAAAAGGAGAGAGAGAGAGAGACCGCCAATGTGATAATATTGTTACTATGGTTGGAGATTAGGGTAAAAAATCGCAACATTCTCCCATACAAGCATATCATCACATATTCAATGAGCATTAGAATTATTAGAAGCCACAGGCCCACAACCACTTTTCTAAATTGAAGGATACTCGAAGCCATCTTATGAACATTTAGAAAGACAACAACTTCTCGAACTTCTTCTAATTCGAGCGTACATACCAAATAATTTTGGGGGCACGCAGTCATACAATAATGATTACAACCATGTTAGTAAGACCAGAAAACAAAAAGAAACATCACGAATATGGAATCAGAAAAGTTATCTCCTCTGGGAGCTGAAGAAGATAATTCCTCTCAAAAAGTGATGTATGTAACTGGCTTATGGTCAAAGCTAAAACATGAAAATAGGAGTGCAGGAAATATCGAATACCTGGTCAAGGACGTGAACGAGAGCTTTAATACCATTCTCATTCATGGCATGGCATGAATATGCTCCTCTACCCATTTTCCAAGGACCAAATCCAGCTCCAGAAAACCTCGTTGTTTGCTCCTATATAACAGTCTGTTAAATAAGCGTCTCTTGCTCTCTTCGTTGGAGAGATCGATGCCTAGTGACCTAGTATCGTCTTTATTAATTGATGAAAAACCCGAGATCCAAAGACAACGAGGCGTCAAAAGGGTCTGAGAAAGAGTCGCTGCGACGGAGCTCCAATTGGAATTGAGAATTTGGTGCAAACTAATCAGAGTTCTTCTCAAACTGCCCATTTTACTATTCTGTGAAGGTGTGACGGGACGTCGAGGGAGAAGGGCCGAAGGCCAAGAGTAGGGCTGCACACCCCGTGTAGGCCGGTTTTCAAAAAATAGTCATCTACACCTACATCGTTAAGGGCAAAAACCGACCCTTGACGGTGACGGTTTAGCGGTGACTGTTTCCGGTTATCTTACATTAATCTTCGTAATAATAAAATACGACAAAAAGAATGAATTGTCCTTTGACAAAAGGAATTTGTTTTATTCTACTGCAAAAGAATTTAAATAGATATCTCTTTGAGTTAGTTAGCATGACAATTGACATGTTCTATAAATGAATATGTATATTTGTTACACATCAAAACAGACTAGTACCTACATAGCCATTTTTGGCACAATCTGACCCAGCATCTAGGGGTGTAAGTCCGGTACGGCCACCGGCGGATCTCCGGTTCCGGTTCCGTCACCGGTTCTGGGATTCTGAGGTCTGTTCCTTCCAGGAACCGAAACCGGAGGTCTATTTGGAGTTTGTTCGGAAGCGGAAGCGGAAGTTTCTGCCGGTTTAGCGGAAAAACCGGTTCCGGTTGTTTTTTTATTTTTTATTAACTAACTTGTAAAACGACGTCGTTCTATTTTAAATAGAACGACGTCGTTTAATTGTTTTTTTTTTTAAAAAAAAAATAATATCGTGGGAACATTTCACTAGGGTACTACCAGTAGTTGACCCAAACAAACCATTGGCCAATTGCAACCATTGTGGTCATAAAACTGGGTGTCACCACAAAGATCAAGGGACCTCGGCTATGAGATCCCACTTGAACCCTTGTGTAATGTATAAGAGAAATCAAAGTAAATTGGATAGTTCTCAACAGAAAATTGACTTTTGATATCAAGGGGGCAAGTAGTGGATCAGTGGGAGTGATGAAGATAGACTCATATAATCCCAAGGCTATTAGGGCTTTTATTGCTAAGTTTGTAATTGTGAATGAGCTTCCTTTTAGAATAGTAAGGATCGGTTCAAGGAGATGATTCATACCCTCGAGCCCCGATTTAAAGTGTCATCTCGAATTACAGTGATGAAAGACTGTATGAAACTTTACTTGGAAGAGAAGGCTAGACTGAAGGCTAGTATCTTACTCAATAGACCCCGAGTTTGTTTCACCACTGACACATGGACGTCAGTCCAAAACATGAATTATATGTCTGTCATTGCACACTGGATTGATAGTACATGGAACTTGCACAAAAAGATACTTGTCTTCTCTAAGGTGTCAGATCATAAGGGCTCGACCATTGGGATGAAATTGAAGGATTGTATGTCGGAATGAGGGATTGATAAATTCCTTACAATTAGGGGTGAATAGCGGACTAGTCGGAAGCGGAATTTGACATTCCGACATCCGGTCCGCTAACTAGCGGATGGCCAAAAAAGAGTCCGCTAAGATTAGCGGACTTAGCGGAAGCGGATAGCGGAATTCCGCTAAGTCCGCTAAGATGTAATTCACAAAATAAAATCCTAAAACATGTAATTGACAAACAAATGTAAAAACATGCAATTCACAAAATCTCATATTAAATAAATCTTAAATCAAACTTGAAACTAACTTAAAATAACAAAATATTACAATACAAACTTAGAAGTATCTACTCAAGTAAAAAAAATTAATAACATAATCAAACATCAATCAATCACGTATGACCCATCCACGATCGCTGCAGCATTAGAAATTAACTCTGCAAAAGAAGAAATGTATCAACAATTAGCTCATAAATTTTTTTAATAAAGTGAAAGTAGAAATGTAAATGTTGTATATACCTATATCCATCATATAACTAGAAGGATCTTCTGTCCCATCAGTAAATCCAGATCCGTTATCCTCTTCATCATCAGCAGAATGTAAGACCTGTCAACCAATTTTGAGCACAAATGAGCCCTTCCGCAGTCTTTGGTGCCAATGAACTTCGAAAAGAATCTAGAACTCGACCCCCCGTGCTGAAGACAGACTCTGAAGGCACTGTAGTGATAGGGATGGCAAATAATGTCAAATAATGTCTAAGTAGGTTGTGCCTCAACCCAAAGTCTAACATCTAGACACATAACAAATAACCGTAACCCAGCAAGCAATAAGTACAGTCCAGCTCAATTGGTCACTCTAGGACACTAATATTTCTCTTAAGGACTAGGTGATCGAAGGAAAAAAGGTTTTATCCTTCCTTTATTGCATCTAGCACGAGATGATAAAGACTAAGAGAGAACTTCATCTATCAATGAGACAACAGATTAAGGAAGCTCTGGGCATTGCTTTCTTTTTTCTCCTTTCCTCTCATCAGGTTCCAATCCATTTAATTCGATATCCAACATCAAAAGACTCAAAAAATGTAATTGTGGCACGTATTCTCATATCCAGACTTCAATTTCTACGACATAAGCATTGATCAGACCAATCCAATGGAGATGGCAAAACTTAACAAAATACTGACATGATGCCAATTGCCAATGATTACGAAATCTGATGAGAAAATCAAACAAGAGCACTTGACACAGGCATTACAGATTTGTTGTTCTAGGAGTTAATATATTGAAAAGGAAAAGGTAGATATTGAATTTCAAGGTCTAGTACGTAAAGAAGATAGCTAGTAAAAAGTGCATGGCACATAAACAATGATAGCTCCTTGAATATGGTGGTGGGTATGAAAGTATTTCAAGTAAAAAGTGCATGGCACATAAACAGTGACATCAGCTGTAAGAATTTACATAAACCAGCAAAGAAAGCAGAGAAACACCCGTCAAAGAAATTCATTTCCTTTACCAGGACAACTTAGACATAAAATAGGAAGATGCACATGATCGTGTCCTACAGGACCATCAAGAGATTGCTCCCTTGCTATAATGATGAAAAGGGATTTATAAACAGAAGAGCAAGTTGTACCTTGGCAGGCCATTGATACGAGATTCTTTCAAGTAAATTGCACTGTGACCCAAGGAAGGGGAAGCTTTTTCCAATTCTGATTTTAAACCCTGGAAGAAGAACAATAAGATCACAAATTTTTCATCATTTGGAATAAACATGTGAGAAACACAATCTTTTCCTCTCCAAAACCAGAATAGCATCCAAACTAGAATTGGATTCCGCAATTTCTTACATCATCACACGGACATCACAGAAAACAATTAACGAGTACAGGAAAATTTAATGACTTCTCATCCTCTCGAGTATATAACAGAAGTAAATATTCAATCAATCCATAACCCGACCACGATGATCATATTCAAGAAATTGCACAGAAATATGGAGGAAGAAAAGACATCTAGCTCATCAAAGATTCAGAAATTCGCTTGGATCCCGGTCAAATTAATTTACTTTCCAAAATTTCAATTTTCTTATAGACCCAGATCCAATTAGATTTAATTCCTCAAAATTGTCAATAATTAAAAAAAAATCCCATCAAGAATCGAAAAAGCAGATCCAGAAAAAATAGGGTTTGCAATTGGACCCTTATATAATCGGATCTCAGTGAGAAAATAAATAGATCGAAGATCAGAAAGAGCAAATCAATCAGAAGCATCTAACATGAACAATGTATGATATAGATATGAAAGAAATTGAATTTAACGTAGAGCCTAACATAACGTGCCTAAACTAAAAGAAGAAGAAGAAAAACTACAAATAAAGGGAAGCACAGGGCATCGGGAGAGAGAATCGCAAAATACCTCGAGAGAGGTTTGAAGAGAACTTCGATAGAACGCAAGCTTGAGATTTGAGAGATTTTCTTGTAAACTATTGAAGGGATAGAAGTCGCGGTGCTGATTTTATAGGTGGGATTGCCGCCTCAACAAGGGTTTTAAGCGGAAAAACAGTAGGGTGGTGACACGTTCTGAATGCAGTTGCCTGCCTGGGGCTAGGAGTCGGGGACGGGGGGAAACTAGAAAGGGAAGAGTGGAAGACTAGGGCTGGCCGGCGTGGCCGCTGGGCGCTGGGGAGTCGAGGAGTCTGGGACGGGGGTCGGGGTCCTCGGGGAGTTGGCTTATTAGTTAGGGCTCAGATCAAAACGGCAGCGCATCAAGCATTTTTTTTCCTCAAAAAATAATATATAAACGACGTCGTTTTAACGTAAGAAGAAAAAAAAACCCCAGAACCGGAGTTCCGCCTGGACCGGCAGAAAAGTCCGGTTCCGGTTCCGCTTCCGTTAGTGGTCCAAAATAACCTCCGGCTCCGGTTCCTGTAAGAGGCGGATCTCCTCTTCCCGGAACCGGAGTCAGTGGCGGAGGCGGAGGTCCGGCGGAAGCCGGACCGGACTTACAGCCCTACTTACAATCACTGTCGATAATGCATCCTCTAATGATACAGTCATTGAACATGTGAAGAGTAGACAATTTCTTTTGGGGTCCCAGCCTGGAAAAATAGTTTGTAATCATGATTGTTTGCATATGAGATGTTGCGTACATATCTTGAATTTAATTGTGCAAGATGGGTTGAAGGAGCTGGATGATTCTGTGGCCAAGGTAAGGAACTTGGTCAAATATGTTAAGTCATCTCCCAGTCGAATGGATGGGTTTAAGAAATGTGTAGCGAAGAGAAAGTTTCCCATTGAGGAGTTTTTGCAGCTTGATGTTCCTACTCGTTGGAATTCAACGTATATTATGTTGGATGCAGCTGAGAAATATCATAAGGTTTTTAAGGATATGTTGGCAGAAGATGAGATTCTGATAAGCTTTCTGCGTGAGGAGGGGCATGAGAGGAAGAGACTGGGTCCCCCTGGATTTGAGGATTGGGAGCGTGTTAGACACTTTACGAAGTTTTTGGCACTCTTCTATGAAGTGACGGTTCGAATATCTGCTTCGAAAACGATGACAGTAAACTTATTCTTTGCAGAACTAGCCAAAATTCATATGCATTTGGGGAAATATACAGCTAGTGGGGATTTGTTCTTGGCGGACATCGCAAAAAGAATGCAAATGAAGTACAATAAATACTAGGGTGACTTGACTAAGGTTAACAGATTATTATTTGTTGCAGCGGTACTTGATCCACAATACAAGATTATATACTTGGACTTTTGGTTCAAGAAGGTTTTGGGGATGGAGTTAGGTGCAGATGACTAGTCTTGTAAGAAGGACCTTGGATCAGTTGTTTACGAAGTATGCTAATATGGATGGGTCATCTAGCAGTGGGAGCGTATCTGCAAGTCAAGCCCAGCTGGATTTGGTTGGGTCATCTAGTTCATCAATAGATGATGTTCTTCACTTCGAATTCTTAGGATTTAAGGCGCATCAAAATTTGATGGATAGCAAGTATGAAGTTTAGAGATATTTAATGGAGGATGTTGAACCTAAAGATCCTAATTTTGATATCCTCAATTGGTGGAGAATTAATGCACCAAAATTTCCCCTTCTTGCACGGATTTCTCGAGATGTTCTTGTCATCCCTATTACTACAGTGCCTTCAGAGTCTGTCTTCAACACGGGGGGTCGAGTTTTAAATTCTTTTCGGAGTTCGTTGGCACCAAAGACTGCGGAAGGGCTCATTTGTGCTCAAAATTGGTTGACATCCAAGGTCTTACATTCTGTTGATGATGAAGAGGATAATGGATCTGGAGTTACTGATGGGACAGAAGATCCTTCTAGTTATATGATGAAAATAGGTATATACAACATTTTACATTTCTACTTTCACTTTATTAAAAAAATTATGAGCTAATTGTTGATACATTTGTTCTTTTGCAGAGTTAATTTCTAATGGTGCAAGCCTGCAGCGATTGTGGATGGGTCATACGTGATTGATTGATGTTTGATTATGTTATTAATTTCTTACTTGAATAGATACTTCTAAGTTTGTATTGTAATATTTTGTTATTTCAAGTTAGTTTCAACTTTGATTTGAGATTTATTTAATATGAGCTTTTGTGAATTGCATGTTTTTAGATTTATTTTTACATTTGTTTGTCAATTACATGTTTTAAGATTTTATTTTGTGAATTGTGATGAATGAGTAAGATTTTAATTTATTGAAAAAAATGCTTAAATGAGCCGAAAAATATGGACAAAAAAGTTGTCGGAATTCCGCTATCCGCTTCCGCTAAGTCCGCTAAGAGTCGGAAGCGGAAGCGGACTCTAATTTGGTCATCCGCTAGTTAGCGGACCGGATGTCGGAATGTCAAATTCCGCTTCCGACTAGTCCGCTATTCACCCCTACCAGCATCATCATTTGGTTGAGACATCTTTGCCTGCAGAAGAAGACAAGTAAATGCTGCCTTAGCAGAAGGAGGGAAGAAAAGAAGAAGGAAACACAAACACATAGACATGCAACTCATACACATAAAAGCACATAATGGTACTTCAATGCAATCATTATGTTAGTATCACTCATCCTTCCCGATTTGCTCTAAGTGGATTGCCTCAAGATGAGTAAAAATCTGAAGTATAGTTGCTTTACTAATAGTCCATTAGTGAACGGGAAAAAGGAAAACAAAAATCAACCTCCAAATCTATTACTAAAGCAAAACCAGCATACAATCACATTGGAACTTGACCTGAAGATCAAATCTTTCAAACACAAAAACAGCTATCGTGGTCAAACTCCCCTAAACTCTACCTAAATTGTGAATCAAACTATAAGATCAGAAATGGATCGACCATTTCAGATTAGAGAGGGAACTCACCACCATAAGAAAGCAAAATTTACTACAGACAAACACATATCTAAGCTGAAGTGAATGAGTTTTCTTCACCGCAAGATCTACTCAAAGAACAACCAAAAAAGAAGCAAACTTGTGCAGTGTTCAATAAGGTACAACCAACCACATGACATTATGCAGTGTTCAATAAGGTACAAAAGAGTTGCTTGAAAGAAACTTGAATTTGTCATAAACTTGGAGATAATACTACCTACTAAACAGCAAATAAGAAGCCAAACCACACGACATTACCCACTACTTACCCACTGCTAAACCGCAAATAAGAAGCAAAATCAATCAAAAGAAGAAATGGACCATCAGATAATACAAAAATCCCAGCTAGCAAGCCTTCTTAAAATCCCATCATAGACATAACTACAATTTCAAGGGGTTTTAATAATGAAACAGCTGCTCAATTTAGGTAAACACCAGGCATTGCCCCCAAGCAGATAATATGCATTTCATTCAGGACGAAACCGTATAAACAATTCAAATTTCATATGCCAGGACTTAAGGAGGAAAAAAACCTAATTTCCTTTGCAATTTTCCTTATTGCCGCAGAAATGAAAGCACTACAACTTCTTCATCTACCTCTTCTTCCCTTCTTTGACCGGAACACCTTTGTGCCTACTGGGAAGCACAATCTCCCCTTTGAGCACGGGAATCTCCATTATTTGCATCAGCTCGCCGTACTTATTGCCAACCTTCCATGTCTGTGCGAAACGTGCTCGGCGAAGAAGGTGCGACCAGAAGGTGTGGTGGTCGGCGAAGGGATGTGCCGCCGAAAGTAGGGGGAGAGAGAGAGGGACGACAACGAGTGGGGGATGTCGGGAAAATAGACATTTGGGGGGGGGTGACTGTCGAAGGAAATAGGGTTGGGGTGGGGTCAAAACGACGTCGTTTTGTGGGAAAAAAATAAAAAATAAAATCCTGGTTTCCCGGGTATCGGGAAGCCGGTGCCGGGTAAACCGGGACCCGAGATTATCCCCGGATTTTTGTAATATGTCCAAACCGACACTGGTGAATCCGGATACCAGCAACCCGGTGCCAGTGCCACCGGAAAATTCCGGTGGCACTGAGCAGCCCTAGCCAGAAACTTTAGGGCCGCGACTATCGTGGGGCTAAGGCTGCACAACCCCGGTGTATGTGTCAGTTTTGGCTAAAATCGGCACCTATATCGAGTAGGCCGATTTTTAAATAATTGTCACCTATACCTACACCGTTAAGGGCAAAAACCGACCCTTAGCGGTGACGGTTTTCGGTTATTCTACACTCATATTGAGTCATTTTTTTAGCATTTTACGCACTTGGCCCAATGTATATTTTTTTCTTTTTTTCTTTTGGTCCATTAATCACATATCAATAAAATCTAAACTAATGAAATCTAAATTCCAAAATCAATAAAATTAAAGATCATCTTAAAAGATAAGATGAGAATTTAAAGTCCAAAGTAATAGAGACGTCACTGTAAGTAGAAACTATTACTTTTTGAAAAATCCAGTTTAGACCCTAACAACACATAGAGGGGAGAATATGTGTTTTCCCTCTAATTAACAAATCAATAACAATTTTAAAACATGTTCAAAACCTAGTAGAGTTTCCCTTGATTTCACAAAGAAAATTCCGGTGGCATTGTGCAGCCTTGCGTGGGACTATCGTAGGGCTTGATAGAAGAATGGTGGTCTTGCCTTCCCAGCTGTCTCTCCCGTACTCTGGCACGGTGGCTTTTCTTCGTACGCACAAGTTCACTTATGCTACAAGTCGTTGGGTAGATTCATGAAGGCTATACGAACTAGGCCGAGGTTGACTGGCCCGTCCGAGGCCATCGGGCCCAAAGACTAGGCCGGTTTGTAGAGCGAGTTGGTTCGTTGGTTGGTCCAATAAGTTTCAAAATTGAGGGGGATCGGTTCGTGCCTGGTTCTAGGAATCTAGGGAGATGGTGGACTGACCTCAACCTAACCCAAACTAATCTATATATTTTACTTGAATAAGTAATTAATATTTAATTAGAAAATTCAAAAGATTTCTGAAACCTTCCTCTCTTTCTTTCTTTTTTTCCTTTTCCCTTTTTCTATGTGGTTTGTTTTTTCCTTAAGAAGATATAATCGGATATAACTTGTCCATAAAATTTATTTCATCCTAAACTAGTCCTTAGGAAATCCTTTGTATTTTGGAGTGATCATTCCATCAATTCGGTTAGTCTGGTTAATGGAATAAATTCCACATGAATCACCAATCACAAAGCAGTCACGTGTCTCAAGTCACTTAAGTTAGTTTGGTGAGTGTTAATTTAAAATCCAATCAAATTGTTACGCCACTTGGATCTAAAACGCTAGCTTATAACGTCATGTTGTACAGGTCTTTTGTAAAAGACACTGCATCCTAAGTGACTTAGGGCCACGTGGCTGATTGCGATTGGTGGTGACATGTCTCCGTTAGTCACGTGATATTTATTTTATTAAAGTGACAAACCGAGTTTACAGAATGACTTCTTCAGGACACGAATTGTCAGAATGACCTTTCTAGTACACGAAGTATTCCCTAGAACTAGTATAGGACGAAATAAACGTTAAAGAACAATTTGAGATCCGGCCATACCTTAAAAACTATTTGACTAATTATACCTTTTTCATCGCAACATCATTCTTTTTTTTAAGTCATCACAACATCATTCACTAGTGCAATCTCTCCACACTTTGGAGGACAAATCTCGATTGGAAAAGAATCAAAATCTGCACTAGCAAGACATGTAAGCCTGAATTAGAGAATTGAAGGCACGAAGTAAGCGAAAGGAGAGCCTCTCGTTATAGCATTTAATCCCAACTACTTGAGTCATTTGGGGGAATCACTATTCTATATCTAGTAATAAACTTTCATTGGCATTGGAGGTAGTATTGCAGAATAGCCTGAGAATCCCCTTAGAGATCAAATACAGCAGGGTATTCACCACTTTTTTCTTGACATTGACTGACAGTTCCTGGATCTCAGTTGTCAATAAAATCCGCGAGGAATCCTTCAGTGCTTAACGTAGGGCAAGAACATCTTCTTCTCTATCAGTGTTGCACTCTCCTTGGACCAAATTCTGTGGTAGTCTTTGGCCTTACTGCTTTAGAAGTTTATCTCACGTCTCTCTGCAAAAAATTTCCCTGTTACTGCCTGGTCAGGAAGCAGGGCAAGCCATACTCCAGTATCAGCTCCTTCCTCAGGTGAAACGTTCCCAGCATAACCTGTCATAGCAGTCTTCACCCAACCTGGGCAGTAGCAGTTGATAAAGATTTTGTGACCTTCGGGGCGGTCAGATAGTCCCTTTGCGATTAGCCTGGTGTAACTATTGATGGCAAGTTTTGACATTGAGTAGTCAGTAAACATTTGAGGCCAGCCAGCAGATGTCCAGGTGCCGTCTTCTACTTGTTCTAAAAAAGTAGATACAGTCCTATCAATCAGTTGCTCTGAGACCAATTCCATATCGGCTAGTTGTTGTCTGAGCGTCACATCTTCAAGTCTCTGAAAGCCTCAACCAAAGCCGGAAAAAAAAAAGAAGCAATTCTTTCAGTCAGGCATAGCATTTTCAACCATTCAGCAAGGAAGAATTTCTGAAGACCTAATGTCCTAACATTTAGAAAACCTGATAGTTTTTCTCAAGTAGATAGCTTGTTTCCTTCTTTTGTTTGGGTAAGTAGATAGCTTTAAAAAATGGAACTATGGTACATGCACATCAAAAGTACTAAAATTAGCAACACTGAGTTCACCATAGGGTACAGGCACTTTCACAGTTTCTAATCATATGAAAACGTATTAAAATGAAGAAAAGGAAAAGGATGGCAGAAGTTCAACTGACTTAAATACTATCAAAGAATGAGTATTTGTGACTGGGAAGCTAACAACCAGAATCATTCAAATCAAATATGAGATGAAGAAGAAGAAATAAAAATTTTTCTGTCCGCAAAAGGCAGTGAGTATCGGTAAAAGTGTCCATGTATTCTTCAACATCTTACCACATTCATTTCCTACCAATTAGGCAGCTATCATTTACCACATGGCACAACATGGACCTACATTTTAGTTGTAGGTGTTTGATCTGAGAGGTGGAACAGCCCTCTCTTTACTGGAAGAAAAAGCAAGCATAGTTTAGCTGACATTGAAAAATGAAAAGAGGAGATGGCAGGGACAAGCAGAGCTGCTTACATTCCGTCGGCCATTTAATCTACCTAATCGCGAGCTCAGATTAACAATTCGAGCACCACCAGTAGAAGGCTTCATCAATGGGATCATTTCTTGAATCATATTTCGCGTGCCATAATAATTAGTGGCCAAGACCGTCTGGGCATGAGCAACGGAATTATCAGACCCGAGGTTGAAATTAACACCAGCATTATTAACCTGAAAAATATGTTTTTGCATTATAGTAGCTATTCAAGAATATACGGGTATGTTTTTGACAAATATATCATATTAGCTATGATAGGGAAGTGAAAAAAACAGAAAACACAAGTATTTTAAATTTTGTTTCTTCTGTCTAAAATCCATGAATATAGTATTTCACGTGTCCCATAATATGATTGTATCTAAGGTCCCTTTCCTTTTCTCCAAAGTTAAAGCACACTGATATCATTATCTAAGACTCGCAAGATAAGATTGAAGCAGCTGGTTTTGTATGCTAAAAACATGTCTACAACAAAGCAACAGAAGATCAATAGAATTTAATGGATAGGAAGTAAGGTATCAGAAGTCTACCAGAATGTCTAAACCACCATAGTTCTGTTGTACCCACTCAGAAAACTGCTTTATAGATGAAGGATCTAAGACATCCAGTTGACGGAAGAGCACATTAAGACCACCTTCTCGGAGTACCCTGGTTGCTTCAAGGCCAACATTACTGTCTCTTGCTGTCAATATAACTGTCAATCCGTGCACTGCAAGCTGTCTTGAAATCTCAAATCCAATTCCTCTATTACCACCGGTGACCGCAGCGATGGTTTCTGAGGACCACCACCTATAGATACACGCAAGGAAATATTCACAATACTCTCCATTAGTTTTTATCAAGAATAGCTGTAATAACACAAAGGAAGGAAGAATATTGGCAAGAAAATTCTTGTGTCTTGAGCAAAGTCGATGCCCACCTCAAAATATATCTATATACACGGAGATTTATAGAAATATCATAGGGATGGCATTTATCGATGTTAAAATTAATGATTTATATTCATTCACGTGATAGGTATATCATTCTATTTATAGGGCCAATGAACTGCTTGAGAGACCAAAAGAAAAGTGTCTAAGCTGTTAAGAGTCGTGTCAGGTTAGGCTCACAATTTATATCACCCAATGAATTTGAAGCTAAAAAATAATGGAACCGAGAGGGATTTCCTTATTCAACTTCGAAACCAAAAAATCAGCGAGTTCCCTGTTAATTCAACGATGCAATATTGTAATTGGTAAAATAATTTGACAAAACCAAAAGCACCCAGAACATTGATGGGAGATTGCAATAATGATAAAGTAAAAACAAAGGGAAAAAAAAACCTCTGATGATCGGAATAGGGAATGGTCCTGAGAAGGGATATTTCTTGCAATCGCTTTTCTCTTCTCTCCTTTGCTCGTTCTTTGTTCCCCATCCCGTCTCTTTTGACTCGATTTCGCGGTTGATCACTGCTGGAGGTGCAAAAGTTTCAGCTCTACGACACTCTAACAGAGACACCGCAGGCGAACCACAAAACTTGTATCAACGCACCACATAACTGACCTGATGCTACGGAGCTCGGTCAAACGCGAAGAACCAAACTTTCGGTTGAAAAACCTCGGAAGACACTTTTTTTTTTGAATTGTTGAGGCCTACTTACCGAAAACATAAAAACAATTATTAAGGCCCGAATCCTGTCATTGGCTATTCAGAAAAAAAAGGGAAAGAATCCTGTCATTGGCAGCCCAAATGGCCAAATGAAAACAGAAGACAGGGAGAATAAAAAAAAATCAGAAAGATGATTTAAAGAAATATGAGAAATCAGTAGTCTAGAGATATGAGAAAAGATTTAAGTTACAAGTGTAGTTATTCTTGGCATGTTTGAGACCCCAAATATTTGGGGTCTCAATAAATTAGACAAACCAAACAAACTCCAAAATTTTTAACTTTTACACCTACATACTTCACTTTTCACAAACCCCAATAAATCTCAATAGAGTAAAGATTCCCAAAATATCGGAAATATTCTCCAAAAATTTGGCAAACAAACATCCCCTCTATTCTTATGAGCATTGTTTATGACTTAAAGAAATAATTCTACTAATTGAAAGATGATTACTGTCATTTAATGAAACTGATTCATCACCAAACTAAGTAAACTTTATTTCACCTTATTAAATGAGGCATGACTAGATTTATGAAGATTGTATTTGTTTTATTAAATCATGACATTTGCTTATAAGAACTTAGAATAATTATTCTTATAATCGAATATTTTCCTTGGGATATGATCGGATCCCAAATTGGTCCTTATTATTTATTTTGTCGATGTATTAGTCTTTGAAAAATCATTTGTCTTGGAGTGGCCTTTTGGTAACTAAGTTCGCCCATTAGCATAATAAATTACGTGGCTAATAGGGACACATCGTCACTAATCGCAAGCAGCCACGTGTCCCAAGTCACTCAGGGATGCATTATTTTTTATGAATACTTGTTATGAGTTACGCTTTGTGGCGTAGACAATTTGATGTCTAACTTGGTAGTTGAAGTAAGTTGGAGACACGTGGTTGCTTGCGATTAATGGTAACATATCCTTGTTAGCCACGTGATATTTTATTTTGTTAATGGAGCCACCCGAATTAAAGGAACGATCACTTTAGAACACGATTCATTCGTTTTTATAAACCAAAATTCGGGCAAAAAAAAGTCACTCAGGTAGCTTAAGTGGCAATGTGGGTTAGATGCACATTCAGAGGTTCAAATCACCACTTGTGAAAAAACTCGCGACTTAAATGGGAGGCTGATCAGTGGACTAGTTAGACTTTCTGGAGTTTGCTATGTCGTCGAACCCAACTCGTGTAGATGTTGAATCAGGTACGTTCCAGCTCGGTGCACATGAATGAGTGTCCGAATTTTCCTCGTTATCCAAGAAAAAAATTGGGCCAAAATTTTAGTTTGCAAACATAACTAATTCAAAAATTTGGTAAAAAAAAAACTTCAAAATAATTTATGGATTCCCATCAAATCATCTTTTATTCATTACAATAAATATAAAAAAGTTCACTCAAATCATTTATCTCTTCATTGTTTTCACTAACTTTCATTAAAATGATACTTTTTCACTAATTTATCTCAATTTTTTTAAAATATAATTCACCTCAATATTTCTAATATTCTCAAAATTTCTATAAAATTTTGGTTTGCATACATGATCCTTAGAATTTCCTAGAGACTACTATATCACAAAATAAACACCCGTTTAGAATCCGGCTATATCCCATTTGTATTCAGACAAAAAAAAACGTGGAATATCCAATATCCTCTCCTTTCTCTATTTTTTTCCTCTAAATTTTGAAGTCTCTCTTTTTATTTATATTTATTTATACTTAATTTGAAAAAGAAGTAATTTGATAAAGTAATAGTCATCGATCTCTTTTCTTTAGTTATTTTTTAGGTAATGAGTAGAAATCCTGTGCGGCAGCAGATCTCTTGTTGCTTATGCTTTAACCTTGTTTTTGAACGGGGAATAAATGAGTAAAAGGAGTACCCCTGAAAATCTGCGCTTGCAACATGTGGCAAAATTATTCGGCTGTCCAATTCTTACGTCTAATTGTCCGCTGCAAAAACATCAAACAGCTCCACCAGTTCCACGCTCATACCATCGCCACCGGCCTTCTCTCCCTCTACCCTCGTTCTATTTTAACCAACATTCTCCATACCTTCACCAACACCCTCAAATGCAGCCCCGCCCCCAACTCCCCTCTAGGTTTATTGAGCTATGCACTCTCTGTCTTTAATTCTATTCGAAACCCATCAACTTTTTCCTACAACAACATCATTCGAGCTCACACTCTCCTGTCCTCCCCTCTGCCCGCCCTCCTCCTGTTTTCCCGCATGCGCCGCCTGTCCATCCCTCCTGACTTTCACACCTTCCCTTTTGCCCTCAAGGCGTCCGCCCAGCTCGTTGCGCTTTCCGTGGCCAAAACCCTTCACTCCCAATCTCTCAAGCATGGGTTCGCAGCGGACTCGTTTGTCCAGAATTCTCTCATTCATGCATACTCAGTGTCGAACTGCATTGTCAATGCGTACCAGGTGTTCAACGAGAGCTCTTGCAGGGATGTTGTCTCTTACAATGTCATGATTGATGGTTTTGTCAAAGCCGGCGAGATTGTTCGAGGGCGGGAACTGTTTGACGAAATGCCCGTACGAGATGCGGTGTCGTGGAACACCATTTTAACGGGATATGCCCAGACGAACAAGTACAAAGAGGCCATTGTGCTCTTTAACCAGATGCTGGCTTTGGGACTCAAGCCTGACAATATAGCATTGGTTGCTGCTCTTTCTGCTTGTGCCCATCTGGGGGAACTGGAACTCGGCAAGGCCATCCATAATTACATCAAATGGAACAGGATACCGATAGATTGCTTCTTGTCTACCAGTCTCGTTGACTTGTATGCCAAGTGTGGATGCATTGAGAGTGCCAGGGATATTTTCGATACTAGCCCAGACAAGAATATGTTTACATGGAATGCCTTACTTGTTGGGCTTGCAATGCATGGGCACGACCACCTATTGCTGGAGTACTTCTCCAGAATGGTACAAGCTGGAGTTCAGCCTGATGGTGTGAGCTTCTTAGGAGTCCTTGTGGGTTGCAGTCATGCAGGTCTGGTCCGTGAAGCCCAGAAGCTTTTTGAAGAGATGGAATCCATCTACGGGGTTCCTCGAGAACTCAAACATTATGGATGCATGGCTGATTTGCTCGGGCGGGCTGGTTTGATTGAGGACGCAATAAGGATGATAAAGCGGATGCCAATGAGGGGTGATGTGTATGTATGGGGTGGATTGCTGGGAGGATGTGGGACATATGGAAATGTTGAAATTGCAAAGAAGGCAGCTGGGCATGTGATCAAGTTGAAACCTAAAGATGCCGGGGTCTATTCAATCATGGCCAACATTTATGCCAATGCAGAGCAATGGGATGATGTCTTTCAGATTAGGAGGTCAATGAAAACTGATAAGGTCAAGAAGAAGATTGGTTGTAGTTTGATCCAGTTGAATAGGGCCACCCATGAGTTCATTGCGGGAGATAGCTCGCATACTTAAAAATGATGAGATACATTCTGCTTGACTTTTGAGATGGAATTGAAGAAAATCAGTTCCAAGAATAGAAGTGGCCAGGTATGTACACGACGTTGTCTACTGGACTTGCATATGAGTTGAAGACGGAACAAGCCCCATGCAGAGATATAAGTGGGAGAAAAGAGTGAATCATCCATGGGAAGGATGTTAAATTAAGGCAAGTCCCCCATTAGTCTTTGAGTTGTACACGAGGCTAGAAAATGACCCAACTAATAGCGTTCCGATATAGGTATTGCACCAATTCCCATATCAACTCGGTAATAACGTTCCTTGCCGAGCCTTTGATCCCCTAAGCAGGATTCTTTAGGATTATTTATGCAATTTTTACATGTATGGCATTACTAGGGGTGGTTGCAATCAACTTCCTTGCCCGGCAATGCTTCATCCTGATCCCCGCAGACTCGAAATCATGGTTGAAGCTTGTTTTGCAAATGTCGTTTCAGTACCTACGCAAGTAGCAATAGTACGTGTTTTGGATTCTTCGATAACTTCATTCAACAGTGGAAGATTGTTTATGCGCAATTGTATTGGCACTATGTGCTTGGCATTATGAATTTTCATTGGGTGATGCCGGAGAAGGTGTCGGGAGTGTTGTGGAGTTGGAATAGGAGGTTTTCGAATTCGATTGCCAAGGCTATTTAGAGAATGATTCCTTCGTGCATTTGGTGGTGTATTTGGAAGGAACAAAATAATAGATGTTTTGAGGATTGCTCCTTGTCTTTGGTGAAAATGCAAGTATTTTTGTTTCTTTCTTTGTTTAGTTGGGCTAATGCGGTGCTTGGTTGCCCCCTTTGTTGATTTTCTTGATTTTCTTAATTTTGTGACTTGTGTAGACTAAGTGATTTCAGTATAGTCTTTTGTACTTTTTCTTAATGAGATTGGTTACTTATAAAAAAAAGTATTGGCATATTGTTGTATTGAGTATTATATATCCAGTCATCTCCTACTAGCTAGTCAGTTTTGGACTGAAAATAAATGCAAATCTCCAACTCTTGTATGGTTGGAGATGGTAAAAAACCGATAAAGATGTGGCAAGGAGAATAGACAATTTGAAGGAAACATAAAAAAGAGAATCGACAATAACGTGCTGCTTCAGGAGGCTTCTATGAAACTATGTGCACACTTCCATAGTGCGACATGTGTCCCTTTTGGCTTCTCTACAATGCTACGTGTCTCCAGAGCTTTCTACTCTTTTCTTTCGATTTGCTGAGAAACATTATTGCCATATATCCGTCATCCTAAGCGTCGATAGAGTGGCATCAGGTAGCAGTGGCACAAGCTGAGAATTCTCTTGGTCGCGAAGTTCCGCAACTCTCTAAGGCACAAGTCTGGTTTCTATATACTAACTCTCACCCTCTCTCTGTCGCCCATCATGGCCTCTAGGTACATGGTAGGTGGTCCCTGCTTTCTAGCTAATATCGTTTTTGCTTTCTTGCTCGAGTATATATAATTCAGTTTGATTTCTTCCTTTATGTGTGAAATAAGGTGCAGAGCTATCGGAAACGCATGCTGAGTGGCTTGCCGAGATTAAGCGTTACATACGCGACGTCAACCTCACCAAAGGTTAAAGCCTATGCCCCAACTGCAGATTACGCACACGGCACAGCCTCTTTATTATCATCACGACGAGCTCGGCACTTGTACGTCGAAATCCTTGAAGGGTGACTTCGTTCCCGTGTATGTGGCCCTGTCCACGGGGCTAGGGCTCTACACTGGCATTCATCCTTGCTGCGCGCGCCAGACGTGTGTGTCAATAAGAAGAGGAGGGAGACGATTCCGGAGGTGGTGGAGGAGGCCGAGAAGTTCATCACAAAATCGTTTTTCAGGAAGGTGGCCCATGTTCAGGAGTTCAAAAATCCTGTGAAGCAGGTCATGCCTGATCCCATCCATCAAGATGCTTACGCGTACCGCCTCCGTGCTGAGACTCTAAAGTCCGTTGGGATTGATCCCAACCAGCTCTAAACCCATCTATTCCCACTCTTTTATCCTTTGGCTTTCTTGATGGCATATTTAGAAGATCCTTGAGGTTTCTGTCATTGTAAATGTTGGTGGCTTGCTTGCTGAGAGAATACTGATGATATTTGTGTACATTCATTTATCTCGGAACCTTTTAGCAAACTTGTAATGGTGCAGCTTTTGTCCGAGTTTTAAAGTCATACTCGCTCATTTTCAGATCCTTATTTGACATACCAAGTCTCCTTGTAAACCTTCACGATTGGACCCGTTAAGGATAGTAGGCACTTCTAAGCTTATCTAACATATTAACTCGAATCTTCAATCCAAAATTAACTCGTAGAATTCACATCAATTCTATCTCTGTCGTATTTTCAATCCCAGATACCTGGGTAAAAAACTTCAGCTTGTATAAGTTCACTAATTCGAATAACGGTCTCGTATATGGCATCTATTCGACAGGGTGAGCCATCTGCAACAAAGAATTCACGAACAACACCATCAATTTCAATGGAAGAGCAACCAGGAAGCTTTTGGATCATTTGAAGAGCCATAACTTTCCTCATTTTGCTCACATCAGACCACCTCGAGGCTGAAGCGTATGCATTAGATAATAAAACGCGTCCGTCACACCTTCTCGGCTCCAATTCCTCAATTCTTTTGGCAGAAAACTCTGCCAATTCTATATTACCATGGCACCTACAGGCAAAAAGCAAGGATCGCCATATAACCACATCAGATTTGATGGGCATTGCCCCGATAAACTTTTCTGCCTCAACCAAGAGGTTAGCACGGCCAAGAAGATCAACCATACACCCATAATGCTCAATACGAGGAGTGACTTTGTAACTACGAGTCATGTCATTAAAATAGAGAAGCCCTTTATCCACGAATCCTCCATGACTACACGCTGACAAGACTCCTAGAAATGTGACCTCATTCGGCCTAACATCGCTAGACATTTCCATTTGAGAAAACAGCTTCAATGCTTCATCACACCGGCCATGCATGGCAAGTCCAGTTATCATTGCAGTCCAAGAAAATACATCTCGCCCAACCAACTCATGGAAAATTATGAGAGCCCTTTCAATATCTCCGCACTTCGAATACATATCAATCAAAGCATTCTTGACGGAAAGGTTGATGTCAATGCCGCTCCTTTCACAGTGGGCGTGCACCCACTTACCCTGATCCAGCGCACCTAAGTGCCCGCATGCAGAAGTTACACAAGCAATGGTTGCAGCGTCTGCTTTAACCCCACATAGCTGCATCTCCCTGAAAAATTCAATAGCTTCCTTGAATAAATGCAAGTGGGCATAACCGGCAATTAAAGAAGTCCAGCAAACTACATTTTTTTCTGGAATTCTGTCGAAAACCTTTTGAGCGGTCTTCATCTGCCCACACTTTGCGTACATGTCCATTAGAGAGGAACCCAAAACCACTTCTAAAATAAACCCACTTCGCGCAACTAATCCATGAATTTTGCGGCCCAGATCCAGAGATCCAGCCCTTCCACAAGCGGTAAGAGCGCTCACAAAAGTTACCCCATCTGGCCTAACACACCCATCTGCTAGCATTTCACCCAAAACCTGCAAGGCCTCCCAATAACAATTGCCCTGCAAATATCCAGATATCATACTATTCCAAGAAGCTACATCGCGAATCGACATTGGAATAGCATCGAACACTCTGCGAGCTGTCCAGACCAAGCCGCAGAGCGAGTACATAGACACCAAGGAGTTTTGCACGAAGACATCGTGATCGAGTCCGATTTTGAGGGTCAGAGAGTGAAGTTCTTGACCTTTCTGAGAAAGCGAGATACGGCCACACGCCTTGAGGAGGAAAGGGAAAGAATGGTTATCGGGCAAAGTTGCCGAACAACGTCGCATGAGATTGTAAAATGCGATTGATTGTTCTGGGGAAGAGCTGCGAGCGTAGGCTCTGAACATGAAATTCCAGGCGAAGATATTAGGTTGGTGGATTTGGAAGAAAAGGGCACGAGGGAATCGGAGATTATGATGATGGAATTGAGAGAAAGAAGCAAGGAGGAGTTTACTGGATACGAAGGGGTCTGAGAGGAGGCCAGAAGCAATGGCATGCGAAAGAATTTCAATGAAGTGGTTGGAAGAGTGTTCGTGGTTTTCTAAGAGAGACAGACACAAACAAAATCTGCGCAAAGAGTACTCGTGATTTGATTTCGAGGTGTTGGAGGTCGTGGGTTTCCAAGAGCTGAGACTGCTTGATTGTACTCTACGGTAAAGCTCACCTCGGAGAGATCTAAGACCTTGTGGAAAGTGACCCGACTTCATTGGAAAATCATGAAGCGTACTTTGTACCTATAAATGCATTGCCAGTGTTAAGAATACCGTTCTAAGCTTAAATATAGGCGATGAAACTGCGGAGGCAAGATTTTTCAGGTATTACCTATTTATTTTCTGAAAAAACACTAAAATTTTGAAACCCCATCTCAGATGAACGGGTAAGCGTACTTTGCACTTATATATATTTTTGAAACAAAATTAATTACCCCTTAAAAATTTTTCCTCTAGCAAAATATAGGGCGGTAAGTCCGCCTCAATGAAACTGCCTTGTAAAATTTATTTTGGCTTCACGTCCATTGTGACAAGACGTACACCTCCGGAACTTTAGGGGAAGGAGAAAATATCCAAAGTCTCCTCATGAATCGATCATTTTGTTTCGGTACATGTGTTTTCAGACGGGCGTCTCCGTTGCTATTTTTGAATTGATAGAAGGGACATGCCACTTCATATTGGTATTCTGGCTTCTTTAATCTATTTTAGCATCGGGGCATGGTCAATTGGGTTGACATCAATTCATTTAAGTTACATGTTTGTGTTGTAAAATTTTTTGTATTGAGTTCAGTGATGGTATTGAGTTTAGTGAAAAAGTAAAGATAGATAATTTTTTATATTTTTGTAGTAAAAAATTATGATTTGATGAAAAAAAGATTATATTGTAGTATTTTATTGTGAATTGATGAAAAATTTTGTAAAATTTTCCACGCAAACACAACCTTAGTTGGATCGTGAAAAACTCAAAAGAGAAATCCCGTGTGCTCATTTAAGCTAAAGCATATCCGAATAGGCATTTTAAAGATTTGTTTTTGGGCCCTTTGGCTTATGACGAGGAGTCCGGGGGAATCCGGTAGGAGGAGAGGATGGAATGTGGACTTGCGAGGAGCAAGCAGCAGGGCGTATGTTGCCAAGGTTGCACACGTGGCGAACCTCCATTGGTAAAAATAACGTGGCACGTAAACTGATTGGTTGTAACAGCACGAGGGGCGTGGGATAGAGATCTGAAGTGTAATTCTACTCGTATAAAATCGAAAGAAGAGGCAATGGATCTTTGCTCTTTCAGAAGGTCGAATTTAGGAACTGATTCTTCTCGGGGTAGCGTTAGCGCCGTAGCGATTGAGAAAGAGATGGGTAAAGGACAACTAGTCCGTCAGCTACTCATCGTGGTGCTCTTGTTTTTTATTACCTGTTCTTCATTCCAGGAGCTTTGCGCTTCTGATGATCTTACGGTAAACGTACTAAATTACAATTTCAGTTTTCGCTGAATAATGTGCACGAAATCCATGATATGCTGAAGTGGAGTTTGATTGGTGGTTTTAGATCTTTTACGACTCATTTGACGAGCCATTCGAAGGCCGTTGGATCGTATCTGACAAAGAAGAATATCAAGGTAGTACTAATTCTCCGTCTTTCATACCATGTAGATATTTAATTACATGGTGGGAAATGTCTTTGTTTTCCAACCTATAACACAAACCTCTGGGTTCCGTCAGACAAGATTTCCTAGTTCTTATGTTTATTCAGATTTCTCACCTAAACTGAACGGCGTTAACCTTTCCAGCGCTGTCTACTGTAACCTGAAAATATTGCTGACGCAACTAAAAACTTGAGGCGCTCCAAGCGAGATCCTATTCGATCTATCCACATTCAGCAGTGTGGAAAGAAAAAAAGAAAACTTCTGCACATTCATCACTGTAGAAAAAAATTGTAAGGAGGTGTAGAAGAAATATTCAACTAGTGGAGAACAGCAGTTGCACATATGATTGTGGTTGTAGTCTCCAGAGTGCCACAACAATTCTACGAATCTGCTTGTTCAGTGGTTATAGGTGGAGAAACTAATAGTGCTTAAACAATACACACCAGAAGCATTCGTACATACAGAAGAAGTTTTTATTTTCTCTCCGTTTGATGGTTGAATACTTTGAGAATTTCATTGTCACTGCTATGAAGATGCTTCATCTTTGGACATACTCATCATTCGTGCTCGATTGGTCTTCTCATTTACCTTGCATTTCGCTGCTTTTGGGCGTTTACTCTAACCTAATAAGCTTCTAATTGTGCTCATTATCAAATAGTTCTTTCTTTGTGCATTGGCTAATTGTGTCATTTTTTTAAACACAAAACTGGTTAGTAATTTGTATCTATCAATAGCGTGAAATAATCCAAAGTTGGATGGTTATGTTGTTTATTTTGTCATGATGAAATATGAAGCTATGATATTTGCAATTTGGATACCTTTTTTTTTTCAAAGATGAATCGGCAATTTGGTAACTTGTTGGAGTGGTAAGCTTACGATGGCTTTTGTCTCGGGTTGAAGGAGTGTGGAAGCATTCAAAGAGTGAGGCACATGATGACTATGGGCTTCTTGTGAGCGAGAAAGCCAGAAAGTATGCAATCGTTAAAGAGCTTGATGAAGCTGTCAGTCTCAAGGATGGAACCATTGTCCTCCAGTTTGAGACTCGGCTTCAGAATGGGCTTGAATGTGGTGGTGCGTATCTCAAATATCTTCGACCACAGGAGGCTGGATGGAAAGCAAAGGACTTCGACAATGATTCTCCTTATTCTATCATGTTTGGACCTGACAAGTGTGGAGCCACCAACAAGGTTCACTTCATCTTTAAGCATAAGAATCCAAAGAGTGGAGAGTACGTTGAGCACCAACTCAAGTTCCCACCATCCGTCCCTTCTGACAAGCTATCTCACGTGTATACTGCCATTTTGAAACCTGACAATGAGTTGTGCATTCTAATTGACGGGGAGGAGAAGAAGATTGCAAATTTCCTCTCAGCTGAACATTTTGAGCCTCCACTCATTCCGGCTAAGACAATTCCCGATCCAGATGATAAGAAGCCTGAGGACTGGGATGAGAGAGCAAAAATTCCAGACCCTAATGCCGTGAAGCCAGATGAATGGGATGAGGACGCCCCAATGGAGATTGAAGATGAGGAAGCTGTGAAACCTGAAGGATGGCTAGATGACGAGCCTGAGGAGATAGATGATCCCGAGGCAACAAAACCTGAAGACTGGGATGATGAGGAAGATGGTGAATGGGAGGCCCCAAAGATTGATAACCCTAAGTGTGAGACAGCACCTGGTTGTGCTGAATGGAAGAGGCCCATGAAGAGGAATCCAGCTTACAAAGGAAAATGGCATGCCCCACTTATTGACAACCCCAACTACAAGGGTATTTGGAAGCCTCAGCAAATTCCAAATCCTGACTACTTTGAACTTGAAAAGCCTGACTTTGAGCCTGTTGCTGCTGTTGGAATTGAGATCTGGACAATGCAAGATGGTATCTTGTTTGACAATATTTTGATCACAATAGATGAGAAGATTGCCGAGTCGTACCGGGAGACCACTTGGAAGCCGAAATTTGAAGTTGAGAAAGAGAAACAGAAGGCTGAAGATTTAGCTGATGGTTCAGATGGTCTTAAAAACTTCCGGGTACGTAATGACTTGGTAGTCTTAGCTTCCAGATTTTCTAATGATTGATACTCTAGGAATGACCAGAACTGTTTTTTTATTCCTGCAGAAGCAAGTATTTGAAATCCTCTACAAGATAGTAGATATTCCTTTTTTAAGTGCATACAAGCTTAAGATACTTGTAAGTCATCAGACTTGTTTTTCATTTCTCTCTGCTTACGGGTGATAAGAACACTTTCTGAAATTCCGAGCTTGTCTTGCAGGATCTCATTGAGAAGGGAGAGAAACAGCCAAACCTCACAATTGGCATCCTTGTCTCTGTCTTGGTGATCGTCTTCACGGTTCTCTTTAAGCTCATTTTTGGTGGGAAGAAGCATGTGAGTATACACTCCTCTTGTTTGGCATTTTGTTCTCTGTCCTAGCCAGCTTCTATGAAAATCCTTGAGGGACTGTTGATAGATTTATCTCCCCATGTTCAGGCAAGAGTCGAAAAGAAAAATACAGGAGTTGCTGAGACTTCTAATAATGGAGGAAGCAGTGGAGAAAAAGAGAAGGAAGATAATGCTGCCCCTCGTCGAAGGACAGCTAGAAGTGAACATTAAATCGACAAAAAAGGGAGTCTAGTTGATATCACATCAGTGTTGGTAAATTTTGAGCTTAGTTCTTCTCGACCTCTCGAAGGTCTATTGTTGGCTGGTCATAAACCTTTTTGGCAGTGTGCTGAACTTTAAATGCATGAAGAGTGTAAATCAGATAATCTACCAGGCTGTAATAGTTTATCTCCTGCTCCGGAGATAAAACTTAATCCGGAGGATGGAGGAATTGAAGATTATGATTTTTTTGGTGAGAAAAGCTTGTGATTGTAGTCATGGAAGTTGTTGGATAGAATCCAAGTGTTTTCCAAATCTTTCCTCCTTATAAACCTCAACTTTATTCAATTAGAAAGAAAAGTTCAGGGTGGCTCAGTCCCCACATAAAGCTAACTCAAATCAGAAAAATGCTCCAAAAACAGGGGATTGCCACCAAGTTGGAATTTGGAGGCGGCCCAACGAGCGAAATGGTGTGCTAGAGAGTTTCCACCTCTAGGAACGTGATTAACATTCCAATTCCGACAATGCTTAAACAGCTATAGCATGCCCCCAACAGTCACTTCTCCCAAATGATTACGCATAACAGCTCCTTTCAGTGGGCAAACCCCATCAATATTTTTTCACATTCCATCCAGTCACTTCTCCCCACATGATTACGCATAACAGCTCCTTTCAGTGGGCAAACCCCATCAATCTTTTTCACATTCCATCCAGTCACTTCTCCCAAATGATTACGCATCGCATAACAGCTGCAAGGACAGAAAAATCACCTCGAATAGCCACATCTACGTTAACCTTTGTGGTATGTATAGGAGGAGGTTTCCATCTTGTATGTTGACTCGCATCCCCTTTCACCTTCCAAGCCTCCCAATGCTCCCAGCTCAATTTTCGAACATGACGTGCCATTACCCCATGCTTGGAATTATGATGTACCTGCCTATTCCGATTCATCCATAACATATCCATAGCATTTGCAGCAAAAATTTGAAAATGGTGTTGCTCTTCTAAAGGGATACCTAAATATTGGTGAGGATGAAGAATGTCTTGGATCCATTGTGCAAGAGAAATCTGACTTGTGGGAAGAAGATCCCCCCAAAACACAATTCACACACAGCTTGGTCTTCATTGTTGGTCATACACGATAGTCTTGTCATTATCTTCTGTCTTGTGGGAAGAAGATCCCACGCAATCTTCCACAACAACAACTTAAAGACGCTCATGCATATTTAGTTTCCATAATTCCATCCAATTAACATCCGTGAGAGGATTAGTAGCTGGAGATCGATATTTAACAATCTCTTTGTACATAGACTTCACCGTAAAGGATCCCGACCCTGTCAAAGTCCAAATCAACTCATCCCTTCTCAACTGATGGGGTAGCCGAACTTTCAGAATTGCTGAAATGGTTTCCGAATTAAAGAGAGAATGAAGTTTACCAATATCCCATTGACGAGTACCAATATCCAGTAAATCTGAAACTTAACCTTCCCTTGCCATTAAAACTGAATCACCTCGTGGTTGCGGTCTAAAATTTGGCATAGAGGGAATCCATGGATGTTCCCAAATAGAGACAGAAGTGCCATCACCAATCATGTAGCAAGCACCAGAGGCAAGAAGATCTCTAACTTGAAGGATGCTTTTCCAAACCCAAGAACGACGACGACTATTGGGTACTCCCCCCCCCCCCCCTCTCAATTCTCTCCCCTTCATATACTTCTCAGCCAACACTTTAACCCATAAATTGTCACTTTTAGACATCACTCTCCAAGCAAGCTTGGCAATCAAAGTTCTATTAGTGTCTTGCATCAATCTTAGTCCCAGTCCCCCTTCACTTCTAGTTAGACATAAATGCTGCCACGACTACAATGTAAGACTGCACTGTTTTTCAGATAGTAATCCCGGCCACCATAAATTTTTAAGCGCCCGATCCACCTCCTTACACCAATATCGTGGTGGCATAACAAAACTAAGAGGATAAGAGGGAATGACAACGGGAAAAGATTCGGTCCAAAGAACACTCGTTCAAATAAAAGCAAAGACACGGTTCAGATAGACCTTCCTCAAATAAAAGCAAAGACACGGTTCAGATAGACCTTCCTATATCCAACGGTCAAGATGAAGACACCTCATTTAATGAGGTGAGACAGGAAATGGCTTAGTTTTGACTCAGCTTTGGCTCAGCTTTTTACATGAGTTGTCTTCCCCAACACGCTTCCCTTGTTTTCTTTTCCAAGATAGGATCAAGTCAGTATCACCAGCCATCACCAACCGTTTCCCTTTATCAACCAACCCAAGAGAGGACCAAGGAGCAACCGGCGCTGATGGAGTGGTAGGGGTTGCAGAGAAGGCCCGTTGCAACCCGAACGGTACCATAGCCCAAGAAGCCCCATGAAGTACATCAGTAATGGCACTAGAGGACCCAGAAGGAGTCCAAGCAGAACCGGGTAGGGCAATACCCGAGCCAAAAAAACCAATAGGATAAACCAGGCCCGGAGAGGGGGATGACTCATGTTCAAACAACTCTTCCAACGTTGCATCAAAGAAGGAAAGAGACTCAAGGAAATCTCAGGTAATCGGTAATGGCAGAGGCTGCTTCGGGCTTAAGGGTGCAAGGCACTCCACTGCAAATTCACGAGCTTCAGAGTCTGGGCTTATCGGACTGCTATGGGGAGTGGGAGAGGCTTCATCAATTTCAAAAATATTGGAAGTGAGTGGAGGAGGAGGAGGAGGCAGTACTGGCACCGATGAAGGAGAGGAAATGGAAGACGAGATAGAGGAGCACATGATGGAGAGAGGATGCGGAGAAAAGAGGTGGTGGGGCTGGAGCATGCAGATTTATAAATATAAAGTGAGGGAGAGGACAGCTCATGGGAAAAGAAAACGAGGGAGGCGTGTTGGGGAAGATAGGTTGTGTTTGTGTTGTAAAATGTTGGGTATGGGAATATGTGTTGGTATTGGGTTTAGTGAAAAGGTGAAGAGAGAGGTAATTTTTTATAATTTTTGTAATTTTTTATATTTTTTTATGGGAGAGAGAGAGATTATATTGGAGTATTTTATTAGGAGAGAGATAAAATGTTGGGGATAATTGGGTTTGCAAACACAGCCATAGAAAGCTGAGCCAAAGCCGACTCAAAACTAAGCCATCTCACCTCGTTAAATGAGGTGTCTTCATCTTGGTCGTTGGATATAGGAAGGTCTATCTGAACCGTGTCTTTGCTTTTCTTTGAACGAGTGTTCTTTGGACTGAATCTTTTCCCACCAGTAGTTGACAAAAACAAATCATTGGCAAGTGCAACCATTGTAGTCATAAAGTTGAGGTTCACCACAAAGATCAAAGGATCTCTGCTATGAGGTCCCACTTGAAGGCTTGTATAATGTATAAGAGAACGCAAAGTAAATTGGATGACTCAACAAAAATTGACTTTTCATATCAAGTGGCAAGTAGTGAATCAGTGGGGGTGAGAAAGATAGACTAATATGATCCCAAGGCTATTAGAGCTGCTATTGCCAAGTTTATAATTATGGATGAGCTTCCCTTTAGAATAATAAGCAAGGATGGGTTGAAGGAGCTGAATGATTCTGTGGCCAAGGTATGAAACTTGGTCAAGTATGTTAAGTCCTCTCCCAGTCGAATGGATGAGTTTAAGAAATGTGTAGCGCAGAAGAAGTTTCTCATTAAGAGATTTTTGAAGCTGGATGTTCATACTTGTTGGAATTCAACGTATATTATGTTGGATGCGGCTGAGAAATATCAAAGAGTCTTTGAGGATATGTTGGCGGAAGATGAGATTTTGATAAGTTTTCTGTGCGAGGAGGGGCATGGGAGGAAGGGATTAGGCCCCCTAAATTTGAGGATTGAGAGCGTGTGAGACATTTTACCAAGTTTTTGCAACTCTTCTATGAGGTGACGGTTCGAATATCTGCTTTGAATACGGTGACGACAAACTTATTTTTTGCGGAACTTGCAAAAATTCTTATGTATTTGGAGAACTATGCAGTAAGTAAGGATTTGTTCTTGGCAGACATGACCAAAAGAATATAAATGAAGTATAATAAATACTAGGGTGATTTTACTAAGGTTAACATATTGTTGTTTGTTGCAGCGGTACTTGATCTACGATAATGGTTATATACTTGGACTTTTGGTTCAAGAAGGCTTTGGAGATGGAGTTAAGTGCAGAGATGACTAGTATAGTGAGAGAAACCTTGGATCAGTTGTTTACAGAGTATAGTAATGTGGATGAGTTATCTAGTAGTGAGTGTGTATCTGCAAGTCAATGCAGTTTGAAATGATTGGGTCATCTAATGCACCCGTAGATGAGCCTCTTTACTTGAAATTCACACAATTTAAGGCGCAACAGAATTTGTTGGATAGCAAGTCTAAAGTGGAAAGTTGTTTAATGGAGGATGTTGAACCTAAAGATCCTAAATTTGATATCCTCAATTGGTGGAAGAGTGAATGCACCAAAATTTCCCATTCTTGCACGAGTTTCTTGAGATATTCTTGACATCCCTATTACTATAGTGCCTTCAGAGTCTGTCTTCAACACGAGGGGTCGAATATTAGATTCTTTCCGGAGTTCGTTAGCACCAAAAACGGCGGAGAGAGTCTCATTTGTGCTCAAAATTGGTTGAGATCCAAAATCATATATTCTACGGATGATGATGAGGATAAGGAACCTGAAGTTATTGATGGGACGGAAGATCCCGCTAGTTATATGATGGACATAGGTATATAGAAAATTTTACATTTCTACTTTCACTTAATTAAAATTTTTTATGAGCTTCTTGTTAATAAATTTGTTTTTTTGCAGATATGATTTATAATGCTGCATCGATCGTGGATTCGTGATTGATTGATGTTTGGTTACGTTCTTAATGATTTACTTGAGTTGATACTTCTAAATTTTAATTTCGTATTGTAATATTCTTTTATTTCAGTTATGTCAGCATACACTATGTTTTTCGGTTATTGTTTTCATCAAGTCTTGACCACTTTTATTATTAAGCCCATAATATTTCTTTAGATATTTAGGAATTGTGATTATGTCTAGGTTACTACTTACTAGGTGATGTTGTGAATCTGTGATTATGGATTTTGTGAATTGCATGTTGTTTTGAGATTTATTGAATTTGAATTTTGTTATTTGCATGTTGTTTTGAGATTTAATGAATATGACTTTTGTGAATTGCATGACTTTAGATTTATTTTTACACTTGTTTGTGAATTGCATGTTTAGGTTCGCACCACTGGGGCAAAGAATAGAGTTGACACGGATGGAGGCCAGCAAAAATTTTCATAAAAAATGGCTAAGCTCGAGTTCCCAAGGTTCTACGGTTATGACCCTACTGAGTGGTTTAACTGCATTGATAAATTTTTGGAGTATCAAGGCACCACAGAAGCACAAAATCCTTGGCGTCATTCCATCTCGAAGGTAAAGTCAACCAATGGTGGCAATGGTTACGCCGAGATCACACAAAAGATGGTCGAACAGTGACATGGATAGTTTTTCAAGGAGAGTTCGCGTGGACCTTGAGGACAAGGATTTCCTTGAAGGGGGAGGAAATGATACATCACTAATTGTTGAGGCGTGGGATGTGGAAGATTTAGTTCAACGTAGCAATCAATTAAAATAAGCAAATAGTTGTTAGATTATATTTTGCAGTTGTTTGTATCTTTATTTTAAGAGTTTGTGTTTATGTTTTAGGAAGTTGTGGTAGTAAGTTTAGGAAGAGTTGTTAGTAGTTTTTATTTAAATTCTAGCAAATTTGCTAAAAGAAGAAAAAATAAATGAAGTATATTTTTAACCAAAGAACTTGAGGTTTGTTCTTACCTGAAGAGAATTTTATTGACTTTGCTATAGCTCTGACTCAGAGGCGGAACCACACGGGGGCGCCCTGGGCGGCTGCCCCCCTTAGTTTTGAAAAATTAAAGTTTTTTTTTGTAATGCATTTGCCCCCAGGGGGGCCAAGCCCGCCCCTTTAAGCCCACAACCCCCTTCTAGTTAAGCGCCCAACCTTTTTTTAAAAAACGTTTCACCCTATGTTTTATTTTATTTTTTTTAAAAAAAAAATTATGCAAAGCTTCTCCCACATGCGTACATCTCTTTCTCAGTCCTGCCCCACCATTTCTCCCTGCTCTTGCCAGCGTCTCCCTCTCAGCCTCCCCCCTCTCTTCGACGGCTCTCTCTCTAGGCGCCAAATCACTCTCACCAATGTCTGGGCACTGGGCAAGGTATATTTAGACAGTTTAACAGCTTTAAATTAGCTTTGTATCTCTATCTCTCGTGTGTTGACTGTTGATGCTTGTAGTTGTAGGAAATTTCTTCTCTATTGTGTATTGAAATTTCACTGATGTCTTCGCCTATTCGTATTTTCAATATGGTTTTATATGTTATTAATTAGCACTTCTTCTATGTTTTCTATAGCACGGTTGTGGATCTGTTTTCAATTTTTTTAAAATTTCTCTTTTTCTTTAACTATTCTCTTGTAATGGTAACAAATCGAGAAGAAACGCAAGGTTGAGTGATAAATTGGAATTTGTGTTTCTCTCCTAAATGTCCATTTTTCAAAGTGACATATCAATTTAGGGGATATTCTCTCGGATGAACTGAATTCACAATGGATTGTTTTCAATTTTTTAAAATTTGCAAATCGATAAATTAATTTATCGGATGTTCTCTTAGATGGATCGTTGTTTCACTGAAGTAAGTACGTAGTTATTTCTTTGCATAGCATGTCTTCATTCTCAGCGTTTAATCATGCTAAGTTACTTCGTCTTGCTGAGCTTTATCCAGAAGATTTTTCAGTAGCTGATTGTATGATTCTTAGAAATCAACTTCACACCTACATTGATGATGTGAGAAATATTGATGTTGTTCTGGACTGGAAGATATTGGAGGTCTTGCTGTGAAGATGGTTGAGACAAGAAAACATATTTTATATCCATTTGTTTATCTCCTTATTGAGTTGACATTGGTCTTACCAGTTGCAATTGCAACTGTTGAGAGAGTGTTCTTTGCGATGAAGATTATCAAGACTGACTTGCGTAATAAGATGAGAGATGACTGGATGAATGATAACATGATCGTATACATCGAGAGGGAAATTTTTGAAACTATAGAGAATGAAGCAATTTTGCAACGTTTTCAGAATATGCAGTCTCGTAGGATTCAATTGTCACATCTCACTCTCAGCAAATAATACGGTATGTGTAATTTAATATTTTTAAATGCTTTTAGTCCTTAATTTTCAATATTTTAACTTTAAGACATTTTTGCATTACGTAGGAAAAAATTTTGAGATGTCATTTCGCCTTAGAAATTTGCCTCTTAACTAAAATCCTGGTTTCGCCACTACTCTGATTGACACCTATCATATTCAGAAGATATGACTCACATCTTGTAAAAAAGAGAGTTTCTCTTGGGTTTCCAACGAGTTCAGCAAATCACAGGAAAATGAAATGAAGGTATCCTTTATGGCCACGATTTCAGGATTTCGAGCAATGCCATAAACCTTCCAATTGGATCTCAACCTTAGCCTTCTTGCGAGGTCCTTCGCTACTAGCCCTGTAACTCCAAAGATCACTGCAACATGGTTGGAGGTAGCATCATTGCTATCAGATTCTTTCCCTGGCATTGGGAAAAGTGGATACTTTTACCTTGAATACTTCAGTTTCGTATGTACCTTAAAGATGGGGTCACAGAAAAATTGAATTCAAAATGGAATAGTAGAGGTTCCCGACAATTATGAAAGTGAGTGCAACGTGTTATAGTTCAGAAGAGTTTTTAAAATTAGTAGTATAGTTCGTGGAGAAAATTGTAATTAATTTAATTTTTTTAAAAAATAGTATAAAATTAGAAGAAAAAAAATGGGTTAATGACTTTTTTCGTCCTTAGGTTTTGACCCCTTTATCAATTTAGTCTTTGAGTTTTCTCATTTATCACACGTAGTCCTTGGGTTTCATGGTTTTGTCAAAATAGTCCTTCCGTCCTCTTCCGTCAATGAATTACCCAGTCAACTAACGGCCTACACGTCATTACCAATCAACCAGTGACACTTGTCCTTTTTAAATGCCACGTCACTTTTTTGCCACATCAGATAAAAAAAATTAAAAAAAAAATCGTCAAACTTAAAAAAAAAAAACCCAAAACCCTCCCTGGAAGGGGTGACCGGAGCCACCAGCCTCCCTTTGCTGGGTGGCTTCCGGCCACCCCTTCTAGACGACAGTCATGTCAACCTTCCTCCTGGCTTTCGATTCTGCCCAACCAATGAAGAACTCGTCCTTCACTTCCTGTTCCTAAAGGCTTCGCACTCACCATGCCACCCCAACATAAGTATTCCCGATCTTGATATTTGTCTGCACGATCCTTGGGAACTCAATGGTATGTTTCTCTTAAATCTGTTTCGTGTTCATATTTCTGCATGAAGTTTCGCGGATAATGGAAAAATTAATCATGTTAATCGCTTTTAATCCATACCTAATCATAGGCTCATATGGGGGTTTCGTGTAGGTAAGGCCTTGTCAAGCGGAAGTCTATACTACTTCTTCGACAAGGTGACAGAAAATCGAGTCACAAAGAATGGGTATTGGAAGGAGTTAGATATGGAGAAATTCATACTCTCTAGTGCTGGAAAGAAAATGGGAATAAAAATTTTTATTGTTTTCTGCACTGGTGAAGCTCCAGATGGTATTGAAACCGCTTGGATAATGCAAGAATATCATCTCTACAGCTCTGGGATGGGTGGTGCGCTGTACAACAGAGAAGGAAGAAGCGCTGTAAAACCCTCCCTCAATGAGCCATCGGTCCCCCTAGAAGGGGTGGCCGGAAGCCACCCAGCAAAGGGAGGCTGGTGGCTCCGGTCACCCCTTCCAGGGCGGGTTTTGGGTTTTTTTTTTTTTAAAAGTTTGACGATTTTTTTTAAAATTTTTTTTATCTGATGTGGCAAAAAAAATGACGTGGCATTTAAAAAGGACACGTGTCACTGGTTGATTGGTGATGACGTGTAGGCCGTTAGTTGACTGGGTAATTCGTTGACGGAAGAGGACGGAAGGACCATTTTGACAAAACCATGAAACCCAAGGACTACGTGTGATAAATGAGAAAACCCAAGGACTAAATTGATAAAGGGGTCAAAACCTAAGGACGAAAAAAGTCATTAACCCAAAAAAAATTGAAGTTAACTTTGTGAATGAAAATTTAATAGAAATTATAAGTGCAAGGACAACTACCACGATTTGTTAAAAGGGTTGCAATCAGCGCATACTTAAATGCCTCAAAATCTGAAACCCGAACTGGCAGCTAGGGCTGTTTATGGTAATAACTGCTATTGCCACCGGATTAGCCGGTTTTCAAATATTGACTACCGCTACCATTACCGTTAAGTGCGATAACCGGCCATTGGCGATGACGATTTTAGCGGTAGCGGTAGTGGTTTTTGGTTATCGACATTTATATCGGGCTATTTTTTGAGCCTTTTACGCACTTGACCCAATTATTTTTTTCTTTTTTCTTTTTGGGTTCATTGAGCCCATATCAATAAAATCTAATCTAATGATCCAAAATCAATAAAATTAGAGAACATAATAAAAGATAGCATGAGAAATCTAAATGAATAAAATCCATAATCAATACTGTTGGCTTTTAGTCACAATCCATATTTTGATGACAACAATAAAGAAATTGAATTGGATATTCAAGATCCAACTGAGGACGAAAATACAAATCAATCAAGCAACGATCATATCATATGAAGCGACTCAGAAGTGAAGACTCAAGACTCTAGGGTAAACTTTGTAACTCTAAGATCTCATTTAGTAGCAAAGATTTGAATCACACATTGCATATTTTTCAAAATCAAGCATAAATATTTTTATCTCGAGTTTGGTAAATAAAATATGTCTCAAGTATTTTCAAATTATATATTTATAACTCCCAAATCTCTTTTATATTCTTGAGGAGTTAGGTTTTGAGAGTCTTAAAATAGCCAAAATCGCGTTTCAAAATTTTAAAGGCTGTTATTTTAGTCATAGCGGTCGATCGGGACAGTTTCCTAAATGTCAGAGCGCCTGCATTTATGACCGTTGGGCAACAGACACCTGTAGCGGTCGACTGCTACATATACCGGTCGACCGGTATAACTTGAGTTTTGACAGACTCATCCCTAATGGCTAGAAACGACTATTTTTGTCTTGATGCTTATAAATGGACCACTGTTCTGCTTGCAAAAAGTGCTAGAACGAACATTAAACATTTATCAAGTTTGAGTGATATCAAAACCTTTAAATCTTAGCATTTTCATTTCATTCACACAAAGCTATCTCACTTTCACTTCTTTCCTATTGTGTGAGATCAAAGAGATATATTTTCATTGCAAAATCCACTCCATTGTGGAAGTCTTGTTATTGTAAAATCACTCTACTTCATTATTAGAAGAGATGAATTCTCTTGTGGCCTTTCAGTGAGGTGTGTTCATCGAAAGAAGGAGGTGTGTGAGGGTGTTCACAAAACTCAGTCTTGAGGCTTGGAGAGGTGCTTCTCAAAGCTCGAGTGTAAGAAATTATTCCCTTGGTATGAGGGAACTAGTGAAGAAACCTCAAAGCTTGTAAATGAGCTTGAGGGGTGGACTTAGGCGGTTTTGCCAAACCACCTAAAAATCTCGTGTTTGCTCTCTCTAACTCTCTCTTTATTTTTAGCACTTGTATAAATTATTTCATATTGGTTGTGCTAGAATTATTATTACTTAGCAAACACATTTTTTGTTTTAAATCCAATTCACCCCTTGTTGAGTTGTTTTAATCCTAGAACTTCAAATACAATTAGAGAACATCTTAAAATATCAACATTTATATTTATTTGCATATTTATAGCGTCAAATATTGTAAGAAACTACCCAATTGTTAATATCTAGTCATTAAAAAGCACTAGCTGAGTTGAGATTTAATTAATTATAGATTTCATCAAAGTAGTTTTTTATCCTTCCAAATAGGTCGTTTTATGGTTGTAGAGTGTTCCTTAAGCATTAAAACTTATTTAAATAAGATTTGATAAAATGAAATGTTAGGGATTTATATTTACTTAATTTACACGTTAAAGAAATCAAACTCACTGCTATTATTTATGTTAGGGCTATTCAAACCCGGCAATAACTGCCACCTCTACCGAATTGAACGGTTTCCAAATATTGGCCACCCCTATCACTACCGTTAAAGTGCGAGAACCGGTACCGTGACGGAGAATCGAAAAATTCTAGTTCCCCTTAACAGGACTACTGGCAGTGGCAGCATCATGGACATTCTATCCAACTTTGTAATGCACTTACCTTTGTGCTCCATCGCTTGCAACTGACGGGCTTCTTTTTGGCAAGCCTTTTCTAGGTCTTCATGTGAAGAATCGGCCCACTAAACTTTGCTTAAACAAAATGGCAAATTTGCACTGCACAGGAGCCCAATAACGAACCAGTCTGGCAGCCTCATCGGAATCCACCAGATCTGGCAACGAAACAACCTCAAACGTCTTTTTATCAGGAATTGGGTTGGGGCATCTACCAGTGCCATTATCTATTTAATTTTGCCTCAATGATTTTGGTAACAATTCCAAAGTTCTCTCAGTGAAAATCTTGCGTCAGACGAAAAGTATGTCCGGTTATAAATTCTGTTAGCATAATTTGGTTGCAAAATCTGTGGCCAGCACCCTTTATAGCTGGAGTAGCTCTGCTATGCCGCTTTGCAACCTGTAAAACCAACGGATTTGAAAAACCCATTTGTTGAAATAAATGAACTTCAAATTTGTTAAAAACCCATTTATTTATTGGAATAGAATACAGAACCCAGCACTAAGAGTCTTCGAACCTTCATAAGGAAAATTTTTCTACGATGTCTCCTCAAAGAGACTGGTATATGGTCAGTATTCACCTTATTAATAGTCCACTCACCTAGAAATAAATTGAAAAAACAGAAAATACAAAAAAAAAAACTTAGGCAAGCTTCCGTTGTCACTTCTGTTTTCCCGCATTCACTACCACTACCAGCAACCAAACGCTACTATAACCTGACTCATCTTAGTATGCCTGAGTTTCTATATCTTTTTAAATTATCTCATATCACCAGCATATTTATCGGCGGCCACCAGCCTTCTTAACCGGAAGTGCTGTATCCTCATCATCTGACTGGATATCTCCATACTGCCACATCCCTCGCCTAGCGGTCCGTGCTTCTTCCTGGAACTTCTCCAAATTATCGAGGGCCAACAGTCTTTCCTTGTTCTCCCACTTCTTTCTCTTTTCTAGTCTAGCAAGTCCTTCCTGTATGTTCAGAAAATCAATTAAACAGCTAGACTAGAAAATGAGTAGAAACATTCAGGCCTCCAAACAACAATAGCATGTAAAAGAACCTGAGAATCAGAAGATTGACTTGTCTGGATCGTTTAAAAGAACCACAAATAAGAGGTAAATAGTGAATAAGTTGTTCAACAATTCAAGGCTTCACTAATATCCAATGGCTATAGTTCTCAACTTCGGAGGATGAACCACGATAAACAAGTAGAAACCGTTAGCACAGTTGACAAACTGTACTTGTGTAACAAACCCACATAAGCTTGGAGATTCACACTTAGAAAACCGGCTTACCAAGTGGAGGTGCCTCCAAGCTTATATTAAGGCATTACTTTTATTTCCCAACCAACGTGGGATTGTTAAATCTCCTCCGATAGTAGTCCATGAAATGATGGAACTTTCACTCTTCAGAATGAGCAACACACCAAATCAGTTAAATTCATTGCACATAGGCATGACAGACTACATTAGTCTTATTAACTGCTCAGTTTAATTAATTGCACACAGGCATGACAGACTACATTAGTCCTATTAACTGCACATTCCATGAAAACCGGAACAAGTTCAAAACGCTCTTATCTTCATAGGAAAACAAAGCAAAGAACTGAAGCAGAATTCAAACCTGAAGCATGGCAGCATTTACGCTAATCTCCGCATCCACAGCAACAAGAGTTACAATAAGAGTTGTCCCAGTTCCCTGTCCTTTGACTTTTCCTCCTGAAGTGTCCCTTTCCTCAACCTTGGCCCTGAATTCTTTTGAACTGTTCAATGTGTGCTCACTCAGATACTCAGCTGCCTCCTGTCCAAAATCCTCCTCCAAGCTTGGAATCTTAACATACGCAAGGCTGCATAGTTGAGCAAGACTGGGTGCAGAAGATACAGAAGGCTCAAGAGGCCGTAACTGACTGTAAGGAACAACCTCTTGATTCCCATAATCGAGATAGAAAACTTCAAACTTGTCTTTTGGGGATCCCACAGCTCCTCGAGGTGCATTGACAATCTTTACAAGTCAAATGAAAAAGATTAAGAAAGAAAAAACGGGCTGGGGGAAGAAAAGTAGAAAAAACGATATGAGCATTTGTACCACTGGGGATGACTGCAGTTAAAATGTGAAGAAATTATTGTCGGACAAGTGAAATGTGAAATTTGCAATTATAAGACATCATTTATCCTTTAAGACAGAATAAGATCATATATCAATCTTCAACAGTTTTTTCCCCCAAGAAAAACTAAAAAATTCAGCCTTCCCTTATCAGCACACATTCCGATTTTTGCATCACTTAAGGTCATGCACCTGTGACCTAATGTTAGTTCTATTCAATTTTCCTTTAATAATTAGTGAGCAACAAGAAACTTTTTTTCCCCTTCAACACCACTGACCCTTATTTCTGGTAAGCTACACTTTTGAAGTTTGTTCCTTTGAGGAGACCCCAAGTTTCCCACTTTCTGCACACACTTTTGCATCCCACATGGCAGTTCTTCAAGATTGCCTGAAGAAGCCAACTGCTGACATACTTGAACAGTAATCACTACAGAAAAAGAGACCAATCCTAATGGTGGTAACTCACCATTGCTCGGTTCCAGGACTGGTCAGCACTAAACTGAGCAAGAACTATGTCACCCTTCTTAGGATTAAAAGCACCAACTACAGGAGCTTCTTGAAGATTTAAAGAAGCAAGCTGCTGTTGAAGTGAGGCTACTTTCTGATCCCCAACTGTCTGTACGTAAAATTTACCACCACCCAAGACTTCCGTAACCATTACCTGAAAATTAATATCAACAGGACAAGTCATTCACCACTGTCCAACACATACAAGGGTATCACCTCATGAACTTGTATTCCAATCACCTTTAGCACTTCTTTCTGTTTGCTTTCAACAGCTGCACCATTGGTCACTTCCTCCCCCTCAACATAATTCTCCCAAATCTGTGACATAATCTCCAATTAGATCGAGGGAGAAAGACCAGAGGAACTATAATGCAGGTTCTGCTCCTTACCTTCAGTTTCTGCCTTTTGGCAGATTTCTCAGCTTGTTCGAGAAGGTAAATGTCAGGAATCCTGTCACTACCAAAGGAAGTTTGAAGTTTTGCAAGGCCAGCTTCCAGGAGAGGCACTGCCAGATTTGTCCTTGATTCCCACATGGATCCCAAGAAAGTTCCAGTTCTATCAACAGTTTCAACTTCAATCTATAAAAGCGACATAAATTTATCAAAGCAAGGAAAGCAACCGAGCGACAAATTACCAAGTTCTAAGAGCTGGGGAGTACCTCGACATCTCTTTGCATTATCTTTCTTCTCATTAGTGCAATAGCTTCATCTGAGTAGGGCTCATCACGACCAGGACATCTGACACCAGAGAATGAGAAGGCAATGCTGCATGTTTCCTTGGGAATCAACAGCTTAAATCGATGACCGCTGAGGACATATTCCACAACAGCAGGAATTTTCCTACTCCTTTGCAGGAATGGCAAAAAATCTCTAGCTTTCTTGGATGATGCCTGAATGATAGGACAAAAATAATAAACATTGTAGGCTGAACATGTATAGTGCGAATATAACTTAACCTATTACGGTAATAGTTCGAACCATAAGCAGGTCTGTTATGTGCATGACTGGAGGATCCTTGGCTGAATGGATGCCTTTCTTTCCAGCAATGGCACGAGATTCAGCGGCCAGAAGGGCATCATAATAGTTTGACCTCTCCTCAAAATCTCGATGTCTAATAACAGTTCCAAAGCCCCGTGCAACTACAAGCTCAGCAATGTTTACCCCAGGCTGGCTGGCAGAAGTGGGTGGAGTTGGTGATGGGGTATCATCCCCCTCAACCTTAACAGGAGATAATAAGAAAACTGATCCAAAATCCATTACTCTGGAATCTGCAGTCACCGTAGCAGATGCAGATCCATCTGCAGTACCCACTTTTCGAGAATATTCCATTTGAACATTCACCTGAAAAGAGGACATGACATCAATCATTGAATTACAATTCTATCTAGAAATGACTGTTCATACTCTCACATGTGAGAATGACTATTCAGACCTGCCGGCCAATAAGTCGTGTTCTTAAAAACTCCCTTGCTTCACGGGCATATGGAGCTGGCTTTTCCTCTCTGCGAGGATTACCCAATTTAGGACACCTCATACTTGACAGATTGACTCGCCGCTCTGCTAATGGACTGCCATAAGGGACAGAATCATCAGCCACAATAACACAGTCTCCACTTACAACCTCCACCACCTGAAAAAAAGCCAAGTGCAGTTTAGAATAAACTTATAACATGGGGGACTAATAATAAATTGAGATAAGTGTAGCTTGGACTACCTTTCCTGTGAAATTCTGGTCATGGATTGCCTTTGAATTTGTAGCTGGAGGTACGTAGTTTGTCCACATCCTCAACCTGCTTTTCTTGGATTGAAGCTCTGCAGCCTTCAGATGCCGTTTGGCATCTTCCTCCATCATATTTGCACTCCATTCAACAAACTTAGCTAAGCCCTAGAGAGAGAGAGAGAGAGATCTTTCATTACTAGAAGAATGAAATGTCGTCATTTTACATCTTTATTGGCACATTGGAATTAAGCCTCAAAATCGTAACCAGAAGCACTACCTAAAAGATATCAGCATTAAAACATAACACGAAGAAAGGACGTAACGTACAGTATCTGATATCAAATCAGTGCCATATCTATATAATGTCCAGTTCAAGGTGATAGTCCAAATGGAAAATAAGGGAGCAGAAATTGGAATAGCTCGTTGTACTCTACCTTCAGGCCTCCACACAAATACACCAATATAGCACCCCAGCACCATATTCTTTTGTAAGACTTCAACATCCAATAATTCTTTGCTGCTTATGTACAGTACTAGCATTGAAAACATGTCCTCAAGAAGTCATACCATATAGAACAATGAATCTCATGGCTATGGAATAGTTACAACCCAAAACCACACAAGAAGATATGATAAAAGAAAGTGAAGCAATAAATATTTTTATAAGTCATTCCGTATTAAAATTTTTCATCGTGGTACAGATTAGTAAAATAGCACTACCAACTTGTACATACATTTTCAACAAGCTCCAATGCCAAGTCTTTTGCGGACTCCCCATCAGGATAATATACTGATCCGATCAAATTGCTAAATTTGTCAACACCTTCCAGGACAATACGAACCTGTAGATCCATCGTGAATTTATAAACTAACAGTAAAATGAAAGCTAACATACACAATAACTGCTAGCAGCAATTTACATACATCTCTATTCAGAACACGAAGCTCAGTAAAATATTTGGCTTCAACACCAAATGGATCGGGAGAAACTTCAGAAGACGATGCTGCTGAGACTGCAAGCCTCTGTGCAGATGTTAGAGGGGCTCGAGGTTCAGCAGATACATCTCCATTTGGTTCTTCTGTGTTCCCTTCTGTTTCACTGACACTTTCTATTACTGCTCTTCTTCCCATAGATGGGGCCTACATCAAACAGGGACATGATGTTCACAAGAAGAAACCATACTGACACCAACTAATAAGGTTTAAAAATAAACAAAAATTTTCATTTAGAAACATGCTAATCCCAGAATAAAGTGCATACCTGAATTCCCGCAACAAACACCTGGACAAACTGAAACTCTGGAAGCAGATAGACGCGAATGGTACTACCATCACGAACCTGCTCGACAATACCTTGCATGGGCCTACCCTTGTTTGCAGCTAACAGACCCATGGCATCCAAGTTGCTTGGATCACCAATAGCAGAAGGTGGTAGATTCCTGACGGATACCTCAGCAGCACCCGAAACCTGCATGCAGGAATGAGAGTACCAATAATTAATCTGTTTCACAAAAAGTCTGCATCAAATTTCCTCACTATAGGTAAAAGCACATACCAGGCTGGTGAGTCACCTCATTACAATCCCTTCTTTAATTATTAAGCTCTACATAGCATAATTTTTTCAGACAGGGTAATGATCTAGCAGAAGTTGATTCCAGAAATTATTACATACCCCTCTTTGCTAATTACTTAATTCAACGAGTCAAAACATAAGGACCATTCCCTTAAAAGATCACCAGAGTTCAGGTAACCTAATCTAGCTAAGAGATGACAGACACGGTCAAATCGGGTCCAAATAAAAAGTGAAGCTCAACAAATGAAGGCAAAATCACCACAGCTAAACTAACCCCATCCCACTAATTTTCCCAAGGAAGATCCCCCCCAGCACTAATCAGAAAGCTAGGTTATTAGGGCACACCATCAACTGCCAAACTAGTCCAACCCATACATCTTCGACTTATCTAAGGTCAATATACTGATCTAATACAAAACAGTTAGTTCCACTTCATGCTCGCCATTTATGAACAAGGCCCTAATAATAATTTACATAGTCATCTAAAATGATGCTCACAACCCCATGATGCGGTTATCAAAATGAGAGTGCTGTCATAGCCCAAACCGATAACAATAGTCCAGGGGAGGACATAAGGGAGACCTCTAGACAACAGAAATGATCAATAATGTCTATGAAAGCAATTTAAGTACTAAAAACAGAGAGAGAAAGACTTGAAATGTTAACCTTGCTCCAGCGACCAAGACCTTGTTGCTTAGCTTGATCTTCCAGACGTAGAAGTTCAGCGAGGAAAGGACTTGCTTCTCCTTTCTGTTGACCCTGCTCCCTGACCTGGAGGAACAAGATTCAGCTACTACAAACAAGAAGAAATCAAAAGTGAAGCCTTTAGTGATATCTATCAGTTGATACAGAGAGGATATGACCTTTGCCCAGCCTTCAGAAACCACCAGCAATGCAACATTTTTATCACCAAGGAAAACAGAGCCAAATTCTCTCCCTATGGATGGTACAGTGTAATCCACTCTGAAGGCAACCTCCTGTCAGAAATAAAATATTGAATTAGTTGCAACACCATGCCCATACTAAGGAACCTACTTTAATTAAGCCAGTAGTATGTGCAATAGTTTTAGAAAGGCACCTTTCCGATACAGAGCTTTCGTAGATATTCTCGGCTGTCCCAGGCAAATGGCTCATCAACACCACCTCTACGGGCCTAGTAATAGAAGCGGAAAGGGAAGAAATAGCATGTTAGCAGCAAGCCAACCGAACATTACGCAGTTAAGACAGAGTTAAACAAAACAAAATAGAAGTGACCAGAAACCAAAAAACATTATCGAAATTCAGTTCCAAATTAGAATCAACGTTCCTGCTTTACGATAACGCCGATACATTTTTTGTTTCACCCACATATGACGAAGGAGAAAAGAATCAATAAGGCCATAATGGTCCAATTCTATCAAGAAAACTGCAAATTATTACAGTAGACAATTGAACCCCGAGTTGCGACAGAAACCACCATCATCTTATGAAAGAATATTATCCAACGAAAGACTCGAGTTAGTGTCTACAAACAGAATTGAATGCAAAAAATGCTGTGGGCATAGAAGTGAAGTAGGATACCAGTCTTGGAGCAATAAGCGATGACAAAGTAACAGTCTTCTCTGGTGGGGGTCCAGGCCTGTTAGCAGTTATGGCAATAATAACTAAGCAGTCCCCCGAAGGAACAGCTTTAACTTTTCCTCTGTACCAACCTGTGGCCGCAGCTGTTGATGATGCCATCTCAACAGCTAAGATCTACAACCAAAAATAATAACACGAGAGATTGAGAATACGGAAATTCAACTGAATTTCACAAAGAAATCTACCTCAGACAAAATGCTCGAAACAACCGGGAATATACAGTAGGCAATCATCAAGAAACAAAGTAAAATAGGACAACAAAAGAGATCCATTATATGAATGTAGTTGTAATTATAATTGTACAAAATGAGCACATGCATGGATAGAAATTCACAGAATGATCACCCAAGTACAACAAAACAGGTCGATCTGTCATTGAGCAAGCCGATCAACAGACAAAGGAAGCACCTTAATTTACCAGCAAAACTGAAAAAAAATCACGATGCAAATCTGATAATTATCCAATAGACAGCGGGAGAGAGGTATGGTTGAATGACGTGTACTAAGTCATACCTTGATTAGATCAGAAACTTTGGATCTATGGCAACTAGTTTGTTTTGGACGAACTGTTACGAGTTGAGCGAGATCTGTAATATGAGACAGCTAGATATGCAAAGCTATGGATACACGTTGGGCGGCGGATCAAACAGCCTAGCGAAGAGGAGAAGAAAGATTGTTCAATGGACAGGAAAGAGGCATTTATAGGCAGAGAGAACTATCAGTGAATGTACCCCCGCTTTTCGGATAAGAGCCTCGAGATCCAAATCTCAAGAAGAGACGCCCAAAAAAAATTAATGAAAATATTTTTATTAAAAATAACGTAAATTTTATTACAATTGTGAAAAATACAAAGAAAAATAATTTAACAGAATTTTCTTTTATGAAAATAGTTTTTAAGTTTGTAAAAAAAATAATTGATATTAGGGACCTCCAGGTTTATAATTTTTGTTAGATTGTGCCTAAAACAGACCGGCTGGACCACTTAACCGGGTTTTTTTCCTAAGTTTTTTTTTTATCATTTTAAGCTCATATCTTAAGAAAAAAAAAATTATTTGAAAGGGGAAGGACATAGTCAAAGAACTCAAAACTCATAGTTTTAGGGTAAAAGTTTTAAGTTTGTAGTAAAAAAATTAAAAATATATATATATTATTTATATTAATAAATCCAATCCAGTCCAATCCAGACCGGTTCCCAAAAGGCCTGGACCGGACCGGACCAAACCGAATATAACCGATTTTTCAAATTCGGTCCGCTCTGCTGTCTAATTCTGTGCAACCTTACTTTAGCCGATTAGGTGCTGCCCATAGTCATTTGATATATTTATTTTAGCCACATTCGAATGACTTCAATGGCCTCAAATCTAGGCAAGGCATGTCCGTTTTTGAAACTCTTCATAAAACTCATATTACATTGTAGGATGTAGGTTCTCATTTAAAGGATAGAAGTGTCTTTCTCACATTGTATAGACATAATCTTAAAGTCGACAAAACTTAAAAATAAAAAAGGAAGCCTCTCATTGCTCAAATCCTCCAACATGGAGAGAAGAGGCTATGAAAGTTTTCCAATGACGCGCAGATCATCTTCAGGCTCAGTAATATAAAGCAATAAACGTCATTAAATTGTGTAATTTGATATCGTTATACTAAGACCTACATGTCATGAAAGAGACCTGCAAGTAGCAACTTTTACACCCAAGTTTTATATAAGTTCTGCAAACATAAAATGAAATATTGACGAAAGACAGAGATGAGATACTGAACTTTACATGCTTTGATGTTCAATAACCTTCAACTTATCCTTGTTCCCCGAGTCATAATGATAATATTGTGGTCCAAGAACAGTGGATCTTGACAGCAGCAAGAATATTACAATCGGGAAGGTTATTTCATTGCAAAGTCCGTGTCAATCCCCGAGTCATAATGATAATATTGTGGTCCAAGAACAGTAGATGCCAGTAGTGATGGTGGTTCTCCGACGGCTGCCACTGGGAGGTGGATTAGATATATTCCTAAATCCTGTCGGAACAACAATTACAGGTATTCCCACGAGATTTCCCATACAAACTTTCTCCCAGTCAGTTGCATTGCCAATGAATGCATCAACGTTAAAACTTTCTTTTACTTCCCGAATTAACTTGCCCCTTGCTCTTTGTGCCTGTCAACAAAATTGGAAAGCTTGATACTTAAAAGAGTATAGCTCAAGTAAAAGGAAACAACAGTTCTAGTGCTACATGCTTATATTTACCAACCTTCTATGCATCACTAGATAGGTTAAAATAATAAAATCAGTCCCCCACTTACCATACCTTGTCATTCAACCTTCTAAAACTAAAATCTAACACTTCCAATGACTAATGATTTACTCTGACATCATCTCGAGAACATCAGAAGCTATAGGTCAGTAGGTCAAGCCAAAGTGTGTTCCAAACATGTCAGCGACAGCCCTGCAGGAAGACACTGAAGACCTAGTAGTTGCTGCCAACATTCCCTGTAATAATTTCTCATGGTCACATTACAGGAGCTCAAACACAACCACTGTCTCCTGCCATCAGATAAATTATGTAAGGCCACTGACGCCTAGTGGTAGGTTGGTTGCCTGGAATCTGGTGCAATAATTATGTAGGTCAAGTGAAAAGCTATTCAATCAAACTTCTAGAGAACTCAGATGTATGCCTGAACTATTTAAAGCAAGAACTATTGAAAACAAACAAATTTGGAGAGTATGCCCTAAGATTCATGGCACCTGGTTGTTTTTTTTTTCTTTTTTGTTTTTCTTCACAAGAAGACATGACAAAAACTTCTGTAAGATATTTAGTAAAAAGTGTTGAAACTTAAAGCTTCTCTTATTGTAGATTATAATTAGATGAAGACCTGAACATAATCCACTGCTGGAATCATGTGTGCACGACGTAGCTCAGTGGGCCATTGGTCTTGAGCTTCATAATCATCATCCTTTCTTGACCGTTGCCACGCATCAAAGTGAGCCAACGTCTCAACGTCCATTGTATAATTCAGGATACCTTGAACAGAGTCAATGGTATAATTCAGTTTGAAGGGGACCATATTAACACCTTTCGACGCAAGAACATGGACGACCTGAAATTTCCATCCCATTGAAGTCCATTTAGGAATCACTTGAAGTGTTGCAAAAAAAAAAAGAAACCACAATGCAATAACATCTACGAAGTATGGTTAATCCCGTGTGGACCCCCAGTATGGTAAAACAATTAGGACTACTAACCTCCATTTCAGCATCATCGAGATACCCAACGGTAAGATTGGTGATGTCAACCGTGAATGGATCATCGAGGGGACTGTCTCTTGACGAGAGATCATCTGGATCCCTGCCTCTAATAACATCCAGAATAACAGTGCAATCTGTGGCGCTTCTACAAAATGGGCCTAGCTTGTCCTGGTGAACAGATTATATGTAAATGCAACTAAGAGCTTTAGCCTTAAAAAAAAAGAATCCGAAGCAGAGATTGAGGTAGTACCAAACTTTCTGATATACTCATTACACCAGTTCGGCCAACAGTACCAAATGTTGGCCGCAATGCTGATACGCCACAACGTGCAAATGGAACCATACCTGTGATGAAATAGATGAATTCTCAGTTGAAGCCATACCCCATTCTTCCCTCCAGAAATTTTTTTGACAGTTGAGTGAGATGAGAACTTTTTTCCTCTCTTCTATGAGAGCTCCCACTTCCCAAACATCTCCTCAATGTTAATGATATTTCAACTTGCTGCACGTTGTGGAACCATACCTGTTTCTGAACCGATTGCAAATGGAACCATACCTGTGATGAAATATATAAATTCTCAGTTGAAGCCATTCCCCATTCTTTCCTCCAGAAATTTTTTTACAGTAGAGTGAGATGAGAACTTTTTTCGTCTCTTCTATGAGAGCTCCCACTTCCCATAGCGTGAATGTCTTCTATGAGAGCTCCCACTTCCCAAACATCTCCTTAATGTTAATGACATTTCAACTTGCTAGGGAAAAAATTTCAATGACCAGAGGCCCAACTGATTGTTGCTATGAAAGAACTTCATATAGACGTGCAAGGTTCCTGTAAGTATTCGCAAACCACTTGTAATGATGCAAAGGGCTATGAAGAGGGACTCCGTCAAGTGGATTCCAGAAAGGAACACCTGAGGATAACTAACAAAAGGAAATGGAATGAAGAACGACTAAAAAATTGGAAGAATACCAGCTGACGTGCATGCAGCAGGTCCAGCTGATGAACCCGTTGAAAATTCCTCAATGTTCCATGGGTTCCTTGTTCTCCCGCCATACCAGATGTCATCATATGCCAGAGATCCAGAAACAAGCTTTGCAACAAGAACTGCCCCTGCAGCCCTCAATCTATATGAAGCAGAGTGGCCAGATCAAGAAGCAAAATACAGCTTAAGAGAGACTTCTTAAATGCAAATTCATTCTTCCGAACATGCTTAATACCTCTTGTATACCCAAGCTTCAATGTTAAGGACTTGGTCTTTGAAAGTTTTTGAACGCCATGTTGTTTTATATTTGGGTACAGAGATGATATCCTTCAACCCATAAGGAATCCCATGGAGAGGACCTAAAGCACAACCCAACATTCACCTCTGGAAAATGTAACCAAACATACACATAAAACAATAGATGAATAAGTTTCAAAACATGACGGCCCAAATAAGTTTCTCGAAAATATATGAGCAGTTTCCAAAGGCCAACACGACTATAAATATGAGATACTAGATCTAAAATATGAAATAGGAAGTTGTGCACCAACCACTTCAAATATAGGAGGCTTCATAATCAGTCGATGTAAGAGTTAGTCACATTTGTGCTTTGACTTCAAAAGAACTAGTCAATGTTACTTTTGAAGCCACTTTGATTCATTATAAGACCCAATTCTACCCAGTAAGGAATCAATGTGAGACTTGGCCTCTATACTATTCCTTTCTCACTACTTCTCCCCTCCCACTCCAAGTGAGACTTGGGCTGTTACAGTCGACCATTCTCAAAACGTGGCTGGAAGAAATCAAGATTAATGGGAAGAAGGAACATGGGTGTAGGATGTGCATGTCATCCAGGTCAAGGCACAAAGCTGGCTTGAACCTCCAGAACTTCCACTGAAGTCAAGAAAGCAACCACCCGAACTTTAAAACTGTGGTAGAACATTAAACTCATAGTTGGTGACCTTTTACTCCATAGACAAAACAATTTCAGATCCTGCGGTGGTTGTCCCTTAAGAATAGAAGGGAATCTTTAGATACAATTAAGGTAGATGAGCTCATTTGTGTTCTATTCTTACTCCAAGATGAAAGTGGAAAAAAAGCCTAAGACATTGAAATATGATATATTTTTTAAAGGAAAGGAGGACGTTACCTCCGAAATTTATCTAATGCTCTCACTTATGGCGTTAAGTGAGGAGGAAAACCGTGGTTACAAAACCAACCAACACAACAAAAAAAACAACCGAAAAAAATAGACACCAAACAAAACAACCAAAGACAAAACAAATTAATTACATTTGTCTCAAACTTGATGAATGCCTTGATAAAACTTGCACTTGAAAAAGTCGAAATGAACCCTCTCTAGTCAAGCATTAGGGAAACTAGTAAGGAGTAATCTAGCTTGATAATATCTGCTGGATTATGGTTCCAGAATTAATAACCAAGAGGCGTTACATGGTGCCTTTGTGTCAAGAGTAACCAGGCTAAGAAATTGATTTAAACAACACTGAAAATGTGATTGCCACACTGGAGTATTATCATTAGTAATTGAGAGGAGATGTACCCAAATAAACACCACGTGCAAGCAACTCATCAGCCTCCTTTGCTTGCTCGTGTGCGAGTTCTTCAGTATATGAGACCACAACTTGAAGAACACGATCATACCTGATGTTATTTTCCCACTCTGGTATTAGACAGACAGATCTGTATGACATTAAAGCATAAGTTTTCTGCTCACAACTAGGGCTATCCAAAAAACCGGCCGGACCGGCCAACCCGGACCGGTTTTGGCCAATTCGGAACGAAACCGGACCGGTTTTGGCCAACCCGGACTGAAACTGGTGTACTCCGGTCCGGTTCAGGGTTACCTATATGGAAAACCGGAACTGGACCGGAGTATACCACTCCAAACAGGTAAAAAAAAACCCAAAAAAAAGTAAAAATGTTAAGAGGCCCAAACAAAAAAAGGCCCAAAATGGCATGGCCCAAACCGTCCAACCCGGTCCGGTATGTTCACTTTACAAACATACCGGTTTGGCCGGCAGGATCGGACCGGCCATTGGACGGCCCTACTCACAACTACCTTTTCAACCTCCGCAAGAAAATACGAGTAAGCTCCTCCGAAGTAATTTGTTTTGTCTTGATCAGCTCCCCTAATTCAAGAACCTAAAGAACATACAACAAAATTTATGAATGAGACAAGACAAAGGAAAAGAACTGGAGACCTAAACCAGGGTGGGAACTTGACCAAGGAGCACCACAACAATAGACTTACACTCATGAAAGCAATCTCTTTCTCACTTTCTGGTCTCGTAATCCCAGAGAGAGAAGGATAAGTAAATCTTTTGCATTGTGGTTGTGCACTGCCCCAGTCAGGATTGAACACCAATAAAGATGGATTATGCAAGCCTCCACTAACAGACGCGACTAATTTCCGATTGGCTATGATTGTAGGGATGTTAAACTCTTTCACACCCTCAACAATCTCCAGAATCTAAAAATGATAGTGACATTAAATAATTGTTTGAGTTAATACTTACCATTGCGACGGGATTATTAAAATAGACAAACTGACAACAAAACACCTGAATTACAAGTTGTACAACGTGACAATAGACAAACTGACAACAAAGCGCCTGAATTACAAGTTATACAATGTCACCTTTTCATCGTTGAAGAAGTTGGCATCAAATAACTCAAATGCACTTCTAAGTGAGGCAGCTTCACATGTCTTTTCCACATAAACTTGCAGTTAATACTGTCCTGAGCAAAGAACACGATATAATGTCCAAAAGAATTGCGGCAAAAATGAGTAAGAGAATCTATTCTCCGTCATAGCATTCAATATGTGTACCTCATCGTGAAGCTATCTGAGTGAACCTGAACTTTATGACGCAACATTTTCCAGATTTTTTATAGGTTCTCACCTGTTTTACAAACGTTTAGGGACCGAATATCTTTTTACATAAAAAATGAAAAGATGGAGCACTAAATAGATCTTACCGAACTCACACCAAGCAGGTGCTAAACTATCCATGGCTTTCAAGAAACAGTAGATCAAAGTTTTATGTGTAGAAAATTATCCACTAAATTCTACAAGTAAGCCTTAGTAATGTGATAAAGTCACTTTTATGAAACTGTAAAGAACACGATTCAAGTCATTTTTCAAGGCGCCGTGTACTGACATATCATTGGTAAAGTAAATGCAAGAAGATATCATAGAGGGAGCAGCAGGATTTTTTTGGGTAACTAGGGAAATTTAGGCATCTATTTACTTGCAATAGGCTTGAACAAACCTGACCCAGTATCCGCACGAGTTGGGTTCAACGTCACCGCAAACCCCGGAGAGACTGATCGGCCCACTGACCAACCTCATTTAAGTCACGAGTTTTTTACATCAGTGGTAGTTTGAACCCCTAAGTGTGTGCCCAACCAGGGCCCCAGCTGCCACTTGAGCTACCCGGGTGGATGAGCAGCAGGATTCAATGCTGACAAATATTCATTCTGTGTCATATCATCAAAACAAAAAGGTATTTCTAACATGTTTCCAAACTAATTCCAATCCCAAACTACCTATCATTAAAATTATGATCGCAGTTGAAAATCATAACGCAACCCATCTCAAATTTCAGGTGGTAATATGCGTACAAGACTAGAAGTATATACGTACACCCCAAAGAAAGAACTAGAAGAAAAACACAGATTTTCTACAAAAAAAAAATAACAGATTTTGGGACTGAATTACATTTTGGATGAAATACAGATATTGTTTAGACAAGCTACTATTTTGGATTGAATTACTTTTTCGAATATAAAAAACAAAAGTGAAAAAAAGAGGTTGACTTTCGCCGTCTAGGGATTTTCTTCATGAATACTCAATTACTAGAAATTAGGATAAAAATATATCCAGAAACAGAGAGACGGAAAGTTACCATGTTTATAGCAGTCGGGGCGATATCGGCAGAACTGGAGTTACAGTACAGGGGCCCAGAATGGTATGGACTAACTGGATTAACAGCACAGTAAGGGAGTACAATCACAAAGAACACTAACAACATCAGAAAGCAGGTAATGCCTGAGCCAGAGCTACGTGTCAAGCAAACTGCTACTGGAGGACACGTCTTGCAACATGGCTTCCGACTTTCTGCCTCTCTTCTGTCTGACTGTCGGTCTGCACTACATTTTGTTTCCTTCTTTTTATCTGCTGCTCTGAGAGGAAAATGACATCGGGTTACTGCCGGTGTAAGAAGCAGACCCGATAGGGACATTGAAATCAATCAGAGTCTGACCTGGCAGGCTGTACTGATGTATTGACGTTGGAAGATATAATTGAAACTGAATGCCGACCAGGTCGGATATTATTATAGTGTTTGTTTGGGAAGCTTGCAGTGACTCCGATTATGTTTCTGCTCACGGGTGCTGCGATGAATAAGTCCTGTCTGTGAACGAAGTATGATTTTAAAGATACAAATTCAACCTTTCAAAACTGACCATGGGGTATGTTCGTTTTCACCATTTTTTCAGGATTCTAAGTATATTCACAATTCTACCACCGAACATATTCAGAATTCAAACACAAAAACCAATACATTTTACACAATCTCCAACAACTTTTTAATTTTTTATTCAACATAAATTTTCTCTCTCTATACTTTTTCACATAACTCCAATATTTTTTTATTAAACAATTACATCAAATCATTTCTCTCTCCACTTTACACAAACACCAATAAAATACTATTCAACATAAAAATTCACAACTTCTCTAAAATCCTACATTTTTTCTCAAAACGACTATATCATTTAACGAGGTAAGTAGATAATTTGACTGCGCACATAATACTCTCATAAACCCTGACCCAAATCATGGTTGCTGGACTAGTTTTTTTTTTAGCTCCCTGTCCCTTGTTTTCGTAAACTCACAAATCATGTTTGCTCGACTATTGTGCTCTTCTAGTTTTTCAGGCTCCCTGTCCCTTGTTTCCATAAACTCACCACAGCACGACAACAGACGGAGAAGCCTATATCAGCTCGTGGCGGCCGTTTTCGCTGGCAAGAATGCCCATATGTACTGTTGTGATGGGCCATTAAGCTGCCCTCGGCCCACAGCCATTCCAACCCAAGACCCGGAGAGCCCTTTTTGTCTGTTATGGGTAAGGGTGGACAAAAATTGCAAAAACTGAAATTTGAGATTCCCCTTCGTGTTTCGATTCCGGAATACGAACTCGAAGTCATTTTTGATAATTTTTAAAATTAGAATTGGAAATGAAATTTTTGGAATCTTTATTTTCGTTTTTTTAGATGAATTTTTATATTTATTATTAACTTATAATTAATAAATTATTTTTTTTAAAATTTCGAACCGAAAAATATGTCCAAACAAGCCCACATATCGAACTATAATTTCCAGTTTCATTTAGAAAATTTCGATTCTATTCAAGTTCCGAATAAAAGTACCGGAACAAAAAAAAAGTATTCCAATAAGTATTGGAACAGAAATGGAATTGGTCATGCGGTTCCACCCCACCCATAATTATGAGTCATTTTGTATTTATTGGGTGGAAAGATGGTTGCCAGTTTTGTGTCAAATCGTGCAGATTGCTTATTCCATACTTGCGTGCAGGTAAGCATTAGATTTTCAAAGCACACGTAGTCGAGCTAATGGTTAATGCACACGTGTAAATTGATTTTTTAATAGAAAAAATACATTTTCACTCATGAACTACGGTAGGTTTTACTATTTGCACTCTAAATTACTATGTTTGAGACATTGTACTCTCCAACTACCAATCTTAGAACTTTGAACCCTCTATTAAAATTTTAGACTAAAATGACGATAATGTCCTTGACCCATTTTAAATATATTGGAGATATTATTGTCAATTCATTAAATTTTTGGAGTATTATTTACGGAAAAAGAATGCAAAGTGTATAACATTGATAGTTGAAGGGTGCAATGTGTCAAAGTGGGTAATTTAGGGTAGAAAGTGTCTGACATTGATAGTTGGAGGGTGCAGTGTGTCAAAACTTGTAGTTTAGGGTGCAATGTGTCAGAGACCCGGTAGTTTATGGGTGTAAAGTGTATTTAATCTTTCGGTTTTCAAATTGATCATAGAGATCATTGAGTTTATAATATTTGTCGTAAAAGTCTTCTTAAAATTTAATTTTTAAAGTTAATGGTTCACACTTCAGTTTTAATCATAAGTTGACATGTCACCCAAAACTAAAATTATGTGACTTATTATTTTTTGTGTTTTTTAAAATAATTAAAATAAATTTCAATTTATGATTAGAACTGAATTTTTAAACTTTAACGGAATGAATTGTTTGATAAAAACTGCAAACTCTAGAAGTTTGATAATCAATTTGAAAATACAAGGAGTATTTATTAAAATAGACTAAACTCAGGGATTAAATATGTACATGACACCAAGTTTTAAGCCCAAAATCGAGGAAAAGACGTGTATCCAAACAAGGCCCTAGTCAATTTCTTTTATGTAGTGCTCTCACTTGCGAACCTATTACAATATCTGTTTAAGCTTAATTACACTGTAGGTCTCTGTGGTATGACAAATTAGTCTATGAGGTAACACTTTCGATAAATTAGTCCTAAGATCACTTTTATAGGTAAAAATGGGTCCCTCCGTCACATGGTTGTTAACCCACTAACGGTAGTTGTTGATGTGTAAAAAAATTGACACGTCAGCATGAATAATCCGCTTTATTCATATTTGATTCTTTCGGACTACAAACTCAAATAGATCCAACCTGTAATCTGGCAGCCTAACGACGTTGCACCACCTACCCCTCTCCTCGCGCTATCTCTATTTCCAAGTTTCGAGTTTTAATTCCCAAAACCTCTGCGTGTTGAATTTTTCCTCGATAAAAGCTATGGAGGCGAATATCGATAAGTTCTTCGAGTCTATTCGCTCACTCTTTGGCGTCAACGATCAGATCCCTTGGTGCGACCGCGACATTATCCAAATGTTTTTTCTTTCTTGTCTCTCTAGGTTTCTCGAGTCTCATATTGTTAGGGTGAACACCAACAAAGACAACACAACAGAATAATTTTCTACCCTACCTCATTTGTGCAAATTAACTTGGCAACTCACACAACCACAAGAGAGACACCCGAATTTTTATGTGGAAAATCCTCCAATGCGAAGGGAAAAACCACGGGACCTAGTCCAGTCAAACTTCCACTATCAATAATAATGAGATTACAATTGTTCTCTTTAGAACAACCTCTAGAGGCTACAAACACATTAAGAATAAATTGATTCTTGGATTACACCATATATCATCACTGTAAAGTGGATTGCAACAATAAAAAAGGGAGATCTCACCAAGTGGATAGAAGTATCAATCAAATGAAATCTAGAGGCTACAAACACACCAAAAATAAATATATTCTTAGATTACACCATATATCATCACAATATAGTGGATTGCAACAATAACAACAAAGAGAGATCCCACCAAGTAGATAGAAGTACCAATCAACTGAAAAGAAATCTCTACTATCAACCTCAGTCAAATCGAAGCTCTGACCGCCAAGAATAACGTACTGAAATTTCAGCGACCACACAATCCTTGACCGCTGAAAATTCTCTTCAGTTTTGGTTCTCTTTATCGTCGCACGTCTTTACCTTTTATTTTTCTGGTTTTTTCTCTCCTTTGTCGCAAAAAGACAAAACCCTACTCTTTTAAAAACATCAAAAGTGAGACACGCCAAAGTCACGTGGTCCCCACATGGGCGGGACCACCCAATACATATATATATATAGAGACTAAGGTGATGTTCGTGTTGAAGAATTTTGTAGGATTTGAAGAGTTTTGTAAATTTGTAGGTGTTGTTAAAGTTGTATTGGTGTTTGTGCAGAGATTGATGATGTGTAAAAAAGTAATGATGATGTTTAAAGTTATTTTTTAAAATTTCAAATTAATTAATTTTTTAATAAAATTTAAATATTTAAAGGTTTTTTTAAAAAACAAAACAAAAAAGTACCAAACCATAAAACAAGTCAACGAAAACATAAAACAAAGCCTGATAGATTTCAATTGTTCAAGGCCTGAACACGTGAAGTCAAAAGTATAAAATGAAAAGAGATGGGGACAAAGGCTGCTGGGTGTTAGACGATGGGCCACGTGATGTTGGTTTGGATTTTGGTTTTGCCGAACATGAGTTGTGGGAGGATTTGAATCCTACGAAAACTTTAAAACCGAACATGACCTAGGAATTCGATTTGCTTTTTTTTTTCTCCGCAATTCGATTTGCTTTCAATTTTATATAAACAATGTTTTCAAACCGTAAATAAGATATGTTTGGAAGATAGTTTAGATGCTCTTAAGCTGCTGCTACTTGATCTCCTTTGTTGCGAATGGAAAGAGATGTGCCATGGAAGTGGGTTAGGCGGGGTGAAGAGGTGCTGAAGTTGTTGATTTTTGTTGATTTACTCTGCAACTTTTTTAATTTGATGACTTTTACTATTTTTTCGTCAACACTGAAATTCCTGAATATCCGAAAACGTTTTGATTTTGTGATTATTATATTACTAGTCGTTGACAGTTAATGTAATCAACATCATCGGGATTTTTTTTAGAGGTGCAAAAATTAAAGGCTGAGTTGGATGGTGAGGTGGAAATGAGTTTATGAGAAAATTAAAGGCTTTTGTTAAGTTGGATGTGGTGACACGCGACGAAAGCTTATTTATGCTGATGTGTCAATTTTTTTGACATGTCAGCAATTATCGTTAGTGGGTTAACGCCCATATGACGGAGGGACCTATTTTTACCTAGGGGTGAAAATTAACCACTCGACTCAGTTTTCAACCCCTACCGTCAATCGAACCGAAGGGTTCGGTTGATGAAAAACTGGGACCGACAACTGTGACGTCTCAACACTAGCTGGACCGACGGCAGTCGACTTCGCTTGGTGTATGGTCGGTCCTGATGCACTTAAATCAGAACGAAAACTCAGCCACTAACAACCACCAAAAACAGCCACCAACAACCACAATCAACCAACAACAACCATCCACAATCAACCAACAACAACCATCCACAATCAACCACCAGAGAGAGAGAGAGAGTGAGAGAAAGGAAAATTGTAAATCTGGAAAAAACGAGCTACAATCAACTACTAGATCTATGCTACAGCGCTGCTAGTGCGCTGTAGATCTACCTTTTTTCAAGTGCTCTGAAGCTGTTATGGAAGGGTTGAGGCGGAGAAAACGACGTTGCACGAGGAGCTGCGGTGGGGGCGTGAGAGAGAGGGGAGACGACGTCGGCAGAGGTCATGATAAAGACTTGTGAGTACTCGAGTTTAGCCCTCGCCTATAGTTGATACCCTTTGGCCGACCCAGTGAAGTACTCAAAAGGGAAATATATCACAGGTGTCAGATCAAAAAGAAAAGAAAAGATATTTTTGGTATTTTGAATTTATCGAAAGATAAATTAAAAGAAATATGGATGGTTGGGAAATGGATGAAAAGATGGATAAGCAAACCTAAGCTCGAATGGGCTGACACCACTAGACGAACTTATAACCCGATTGTGGAACAAAGTCGGCTTAACCCAATGATGAACCTCTAACAAAGAATGAAAGATGTCAAGCCTAACCCCAAGCATCAAACCTCCTATGCTAGCCCAAGCTTCCAGGCCTAACCCAGTCACCAATTGCATCTAACTTGACCGGCCTAACCCAGCGCAAGTCAGATCTAACAAGTGTGAATAATAGCAGGCCTAACCCCACAGACTATAGCACCCATGCTAGCCCAAGCGTCAGACTTAACCCCGAACACCGAAAGATAATGGCACAGAGGCCAAAAGCTCTCTTGGAGACTTCTATTCAATAATAATCTAGATGTCTATAAATGGTGCCATGGAGGGGTATTTATACTACCTCTATGGGCTTGGGCGGCAAGTCCTTTCCTTATAGAGGAAAGACTTGTTGCACACTCAACAAATCTTCTAATGATCCTATTGAGGTTTAAAGGAAAGATCTTGTAGAGATCATGTCTTTTTCCTTAAGACTAGCCCACCAAAGAAGGACAAATCAATCAAAGATTGATTGCCCTGAAAACAAAGGATGTGGCCGACCATTAGCTTCTATATAGGGAGCAAGGGAAATGACCACATGCCTAAAAGCCTCTTAACTTCAATCAATGAATTATCATTCCAAAATAGGACCAAGATTACTGCCTTAATTGAATCAAGCCAACCTGACAATGTTTTGATATCAAAGCAATAAGGATAACTCCCCATAAAATGATGAGATTTGGTCATATAGGGATGAATGACCCTATATGGCATTTGATTGCTGCTTGTGGTTGCCGCCGTCGCTTCCGCTCCACCACCTTGTAGGGTGGTGACTTCAAAATGATCCTCTCGGTCTCCTGAGTCTTTTTGACCAACCTCTTATGTGCTCCTCCGTGCGCTGCAGTGTCTGGTAGTCGTGTGGTGGTGCCACCAATCAACTCCATTTGGTCTCGGGATACATCATGAGTCAACTCCCCATGCATACTTGGTTGCACCGCCGTGACTGGTGGCCATAGGGTGGTACTATCAATGTGTTCCACTAAGCTCAGAGAACCTCCTTGCATTGGCTCCCCATGCACCTTTGGTTGCGTCGCCACGACTGATGGTCTCGTGGTGACATCTTCGTTGTGTTTCTCCAACCCTCCTGACTTGTCTGACATAGACTCTCCATAAGCTTTGTTTGAGTCATGCCGAGACTTGTGGCCTTGTTGGTCCATGTCTTGTCTTGGCAATGCCGTGGAGCATGCCAATGTGCTGCTAGGCGTGTTATGATTAGGCCCATCTTTGTCAGGTGGATTGTCAAGGATGCTTGCAAGCCTCATTTTTCCTGGGGTTCTAGTAGGGTTCTTGTCAGGTCACGAACTGCGGTGAGGGGCGGCGACTAGGGTTTTAAGAAAGGGGTGAGGCCAAAATTGTGAATGAGACTCGAGAGGGGGGCGTCCGGGAGAAACTGGGAAATAAAAACAATAAAAGGGGGGGTGGGTGGGGGGAGACCCCCTTAATGTTTAAAAAAACTTGAAATACCTTTAATACCCTCGATTCGGTTCTATATAGTTTTGGGCTGACCGCCGAACCAGGCCGGCCCAATTGGTTTCGGGCCGGTTGGGTCAGCTCGGTCAATTTCGACCCAATGATGTTCAACCCTATTTTTACATATAGCCTTATAGGAGACTAGGAGTGACCTCAGGGACTAATTTGTTAAAAGGCGAAAGGACCTACTGTGCAATTAAGCCATTTGTTTAAAAAATTTCCCATACAGGCATCTGTTAGCCATTTCACGCCAAACGACTGTGCGAGACACAGCGAGAGGGGGGAATTTGAAGACGAAGACGAAGACGAAGAAGAGGAAGAAGGAAAGCGAAATGGTACAGGTGTGTTTCGTGCTGGACCTGCGGAGCTTAGCTCCTGCGTTGCTTCGAGACGTTAAGCTGGTAAAAACAGATAGAAACATCCTCTAGCTTGTCGTTTAGTCGTTCAAATTCTAGTTTTCGTTTCTAAATGCTATAGGAACGATCTGTTCGTATAGTCCTTGCTACAGCTAGCTAATTTCTACACCATTTCGCCATCGCTCTCGTCATTGCGCACATCGGATTCTCTGAGGGATAGGATTGGCTTGTGCTACATCTTGAAAAATCGCATTTCTTCTTGTGATGAGGTACTGATTGCTTTCTGACGTTAAATCATTTTTAAATTGCCATAAGGCCGTGGTTGAAATGTGCGAGACAATTTCTGTGCATATTGAAAATTGGATTAAATTGCCATAATGCCGTGGTTGAAATGTGGTATGATGGTATCCCTGACTGGCTGAACAATTTCTGTGCATATTGAAAATTGGAAAAAAAAAAAAATGGAAACAGCTGAAAATCGCTTACAGTCCTGGAGAAAACTTCAATCTACGCGACTTCCACTATGCAGTTAATCACTTGCCTACTGATGCTTTTCTCCTGGGAATCAACGATTCTTCTGCTCTCTGTCTTCCGGGAGGTCTGTCTCTGTCTCTGTCTCTCTGCCTCTCTCAACTATTTTCTGAAAAGTTTAATAAATTGCCTGTTTGGTTTATTCACACCTAGCAGATCTAAAACTTCCAACTATCCTGACTGATCAAGTTTTATTCTCCTGGGGAGTTGGTAAAGACATCGCGAGGAAAGTGAGAGTACTGAGCTCATTCTTTCCAGAAGATGTAGACTTTGCCATGCGAAAATCTCTCATGGTTAACCAAATACTTTGAACATCGGGCTTTTTTCATCTGCTTGACTCTCACCAACAAGAAACTCTTAGCCTTTGACATCCTGTGGTTTTTCTTTCCAGGATGCAGCAGACAAATGTGTTTCGTTTGAGTTCCTGTTTTTTGAGCAAAAATCAGGCCATCTCAGTAATACGCAGGAAAATATCAACAATTTCCTCAGATGTATCTCTGATCTTGATAATTGCTCGTATCAAACCTATCTCCCAGGTTAGACCTTTCTCACTATGTTGGATACTGTTATGATGCAATTGCTTAATCTTTCATTTGATTGTTCTATTTATCTAATAAAAAAGTCGAGGCATTTTGAATTGTTTGTTGACACGGACAAAGTCAAGGCCATCAATTTGATCAAATTTTTAAAAGTATTTCTCACTATTCAGAACGTTGGAGCTTTTGATTACCATAGCTGAGTCCAGTTCATGGTAACGAATGGTTGTTACTGACACAAGCTCTTTGGTCTCTAAATTTGGGTCATAAATTCAATCTGAGTGGTTTATTGTCTGTTGTCTTTTGTTGGGGTGGGCGTGGGAATCTACAGAAAAATTGAAATTGGAAGATATACGCGTCCTTGCAATCTCTTCTATTGATTTGCTATAGTACAGATTTTAGATGGTGAAGAAACAGTGTGAAGAGAGAGAACTTTCTTTTTCCTGAACAGTTTCATCAATGAAGTTTGGTTATGTGCAGCCCCTGGATGGCTAGACAACTTCATAGTGGGGCTCAATATAGGCTTGTGGCAATTAACCAAGTTTCATGTGTTCGGATACTTGTCAAAGAGAGACGAATATAACTTATGTGATACAAAACCTGCAGATATCAGACTGTTGCATGGCTTGGTCAAACAATGGAAAGCAGATTTAGAGGATGACAGGGAAGAACCCTTGCTAGCTCGTTTTGTCTTTAAGAACAACCTCGTAGGCTCCGTGAATCAGATCTCTGCCAACCTGTACATCTCTGCCCATAAAATAATTGATGGCTTCAGTCCCTGTCAGGTACCATATATGAATACTACTTTCGGTAAAACTTAAAGAATATATTCATATGTTATTCATGTTGATGAACCAGTTCATTGCAATTTAGGCAGCCGGACGAAACTCTTAAGTTGAAAGAAAACTTCTTTACACACATACCTTCAGCTAAGCATCTCTTATATGTCAAAACACCAGACAAAAAATAGTTTGGTTTCTCAATATATATGATGTCTGTGTGTTTCAAAATTGAAACTAATCTATCGATTGTTCCTTTATTATGATTTAAAATTGATATTGCAATTGATCTTTGATGACACACTTTCCGTTGGTTCATAACCTTCAATGATCATTAGGTGATTGACATACCCATTTTAATTCATAGCTACAATTTATAGCGCCCTTCATGTGGTCTTCAGTCAATTTTTCCAGGAGAGCCAAGTAATGATACATAACTTTTGGACCAAAGAAAACTTCTTTACACACATACCTTCAGCTAAGCATCTCTTATATGTCAAAACACCAGACAAAAAATAGTTTGGTTTCTCAATATATATGATGTCTGTGTGTTTCAAAATTGAAACTAATCTATCGATTGTTCCTTTATTATGATTTAAAATTGATATTGCAATTGATCTTTGATGACACACTTTCTGTTGGTTCATAACCTTCAATGATCATTAGGTGATTGACATACCCATTTTAATTCATAGCTACAATTTATAGCGCCCTTCATGTGGTCTTCAGTCAATTTTTCCAGGAGAGCCAAGTAATGATACATAACTTTTGGACCTTTGCAGTAAGGTTCAAAAGGTGGACTTTAGACAGTTGCACTCCCAGTATTGTCACCAGTATTGGGTCTGAAGCTCTTAGATATCCAGAGCCAGTGTAGCTGTTACTTCGGTCTGGTTTTACCAGTGTATAAACCAAAAGCCAACAGGGAAAGTAGTTATTGGCTGTTCAACAGCATTCAGTTCTGATTTATAAACAAGTTTATAATATCGCCAGTCATCAATGCTTGAAAGGCGTATCCTTTCTGTGTAAAGTGTAGTTCATTGTACTGAGTTATATGGTATGATGGGCTGCCCAAATACTTCAAAAGGCCAATCTATAGGGTCATAGGAATTTGGTGGACAAGTTTAATTAGAGATATCTTCCAGATATCTATTGTTTTTATTTCCTTCGCTCTTTTTTTTCCCCGTAGTAATAATCCATTTAAAGAGCAAATCAAGGTGCAACTCTATTAGACACCCGGGTGGGATCCTCATGGACAGAATATCTCATGTTCTATGCAAGATAAATTCAGAGAAAAAGACCTAACATCTTAAAAGTCCTATCAAACAAGTAAGATTGAAAGATAGGGAACTTCAATTTGTAAACAAAGTTCTAGACCTTATAAAGGGCGCAAGTGACAAGATGGCTATACAGTGCTAAACCTGTGCCTTAACTTTCTACTTTGGGTAGAGAAGTACTTAATAAAAGTATATTGGGCACTGCTTAGCGAAATTGATATCATCTGCCTGTGCTCTGTGATCCTTTCATGCATCAATTTATATGTTTCAATTGATGTACAGGAATTCACTTACTGTCTTTGTTGAATCACTTCCATACCTTGAGTCGAAGTAGCATTTTGGTGATTGGAGGTACCTCCTATAGACATGCAGGTGCCATGGAATTCCATTAGAAGATACCGAAAGAAGCACACTAGTGGGACATCGTTGCCGAGTCACAGGCCATGATCTTGGAACTTGTGATGTGATAGGAAATTCGGTGAAGGTTGGAGAAAACACAATCCTGTTCCTGCCATCACTTGAGAGCTCTATGAAGTTTCAGCAAATTGCTTCACCAATTGAATTCAATGTCGCTGAGCGGATTAACTTGGGGTCTCTGAGTGAAGGTGGTTCTTAACCTCGAAATTTTACTGTTGACACTGACATCAATGTCTTCAGCTCCAATGCAGGTTTCTATAGATGCTTAATGTTTTGACCAACCAAAGGCATGATTCTTTTCTTTCTTGCCTTTCTGGTCATTTGACAGAGAGCTTCGAGTCCTTCCTTTGGGTGCATTACATTCCCCTAGTTGACCTACACATTCAACACGGCTAGCGTCTTATTTTGGTGTCTCCTTGGTCATTTGGCAGGTTTCTATTTTTGTGAACTTTTCATTTCTCTTTGACACAGGGAGTGTAGTGGGTGATTCCTATGTTGTAATTCCACCAGCTTGTTATGATATAGAAGCGGCTACAGATGATATTGACCAATTAGAGTTGAACACTCGACGTATGTTCATGGCTGCCCTCTGAATGTGTGATTGCGTTTTAAATGTTTAATCTGAGATTTTATATGGGAGACTTGCATTTTTGTCTATAGTAACTATATTTGTCTATGGTTTCTAATGATGTCCATGTTTCTTGCATTTACTGAGTGAATTGTGCCCTGATTTGGCAGTTTTTCAGGGTCTTTGCAGAGTGTTACATATGCTGGGACAGGGTTTGGTATGCTCTTCGAATTGCAATATAGAAACCATGAGAGAGGCTGCTTTCCACTGCTATTACTTTCTTCAACCATCAGACAATGGTCCAATGCTTCTTAGGGTGAAGATTTAGTCTCTATCTTACTGGCTAACATATATTTATTTTCTCTCAACTGTAATTAGTGCCTGAAATCATGCTCCAGGTTCAATTATCTGTGCTTGTGCCTTAGCATGCATGACACATTCTAGTTTATCTTGTTAACGAATGTATTTCTCTGTCTCTGTGGTGTGTTTTTTACCAAATCACTATACGATTTGCAGCGTCTTGCGGGATCAGAGGAAGTCTCTTGGGTTCCTGACCTCAATTGTTCTATTCATTCTCCAGTATCTAAGGAGATTCAGAACTCCATTCTATCTTCTCTGTTAAAGGTCATATGTTGCCTAAAGCATTTTTCTTTGGTTGCATTCTTATTTGGAACCTTGACTCCTTGTGACTGTGTTTGAATAAAATGCTGATGACAGTATAATTTGAAGCAACAAGCTCCCATGTAAGAGTCACTTTGTACAACCATGATTTATTAAGGACTACTAGAAATGATTTCCAAGTTTTTCCATGTAACTGTATTCCCCATGGCAGTCTCCCTTCCCTTTCCCCCTCCTTCCCCTGCTTGAATGGCAGGGTTCATATCATTCTTCCCTTTATTTTCCTTTATTTTTTTGTTTTTGTTTTCTTAACATCCTTTTGTTTCCCTGCAGATTGAACTAAAAGACTACGACCCATTGCTTCATGAGAGAGGCTTCCATCAAAAGCTCAACTTGCTTGTTAAAGAAAGCTTACAATTTGGGTAATTATTAACTTCAACCTTGAGCCTTCATAGGTGGTGCAAATGATTACTGATTGCAAGGTCTTTAGGTATTGGGCTTCTAAGATTTCATCAGTCCACAGCTACGGCCGTGAAAAGTTGGTATTCTGGCCATTTGTTAGCATCTTGTTTACCTTTTTTTTTTTAAATAAGCAAATGAGTCCAAAACAGCTAAAAACAAGAAACAATATCGGTATCCAAAACAGATGTAGGAATGGAATGAAAACTAATAGCACCAAAAGAGGCAACAGAGTCAGCCCACATAGCAAGTCGGTGAACTAGTTTGTTGCGTCGTCTAGAAATCCAGCTAAGAGAATGAGCATGTTTGGATTGAAAGAAGCTCCAATGAAAGATGCAGAAGGATGATTTGAATAAATTAAATTTGGGTGGCCAGAACTCCTATGCACCTTTTGCAGTTTTGCACATTTAATTTGTAATTTTGAGGCTTTACTCCCTATTCTAAGGCTCTTTTAGGATCAACCTTACGTTAAGATTTCATCAATTTTTAAGATAAAAAGGTAAACACAGATAATTGAAATATAAGAAAGCTTGGAAATAAGCAAAAAAAGAAAAAAGAAAAAATAAAGAGGTCTCTTCATGCCCTCTCCTCCCGTGGGAGGTGTGAGGGAGGGAGACCCCCTGGCTGTGGGAGTGGTAGGAAATGAGGAGATCCCATATGGGTGTTTGCATGGCGGATGGGTCCTTCCATCCCACAGGGGGGGGGGGGAGTGCGGATCTCCTATTTTTGGTTATTTAATGTATTTTGTTAGTCTTTCTACAATCTTTGGAATGGTTTGTAGATGTCTTTGGTAGTTTTTCATTTTCGTTTCGGTGGAAAAGACCTATTGCCCTATGGCCTTGGATATCTGACTATTAGTTTTAAGAATTAAGCCATGGACTAGGAAGATTATATGTATTCTTCCTTTAGCTTGCATTAGTAGAATAGGAAAAGTATGAACCTACTGTGCTTCGTTACAAATGCCGCCTTCTTAGCATATGCTATGGATCCATTTTGTCTATTTGTAGAATTCAAACTAAATCTCTTTTGCTGCAACTTTTAGGATTTTAGTTAGAATTTGATATAAAACACTTGAGTTGTTCATTGTCATTTGAGATGTGTATGGAGAATAGTGTTCTGCAGTGAATCCCTTTCTAAGGCTGGCATTTTGCCTCCAATGCTCCCCAAAATTTTGCAGAATAAACTCATTCAAGATGTTGTTAGAGTTGAATAGAAAACTCTAGGACAATGAAACTAGCTTAAGACTCTACATGAAAGGCTGATGCTGAGCTTGCTAGAGCCTAGACTCTTCATTGTTAATCATGATTAGCAGCGTAAATATTTGATCTTAATGGTGAAAGCTCCTCTAACATCTGCCTTGGATACTTGAATTTTGCAGATCAATACCTCCTAAATTTAAAGAGGTGGCGTTTGAACTGAAGTTAAGTCAACCCGAAGCTTCCGAAGGTCTCCTTCTTCTCAAATTATCAATGGTCAAAATCTTTCCATGCAACACTTCCCACACAAAGAAAGCAACTCTCATAGGGACTTTACTCCTCCACACCTCATGCCACGGAATCAAACTCAAACTATCCCCACTGAGAGAGTTATAGAAAGATTTAACTGTGAATCTACCATCTTTAGCTCCCACCCAAACCACCTTATCAGAACCACCTCGCATAATAACATGAGCGTAAAGAGTGCTGAAAAATGACATGAACTTCGGTAATTCCCAATCATTAGGACTTCTAGTAAATTGAATATTCCATACAATATTGGCAACCCCAACCTCTAAATAATCAGCAACACGAACAAACAGATCTTGAACCAAAGAGAAAACATCGGGAAAAGAGTAACAAAGTGGACTATCACCACACCATCTGTCATGCTAGAAACTAACACGCTGACCCGATCCCACAACATAACGAATATGACTATGAAAAACATTCCATCCATTACTAATATGTTTCCATAGACTAACGCCATACGAACCCCTCACATTTCTCGTACACCAGCCATCTTCCTCGACTCCATATTTGGCCTCAATGATCTTCCTCCAAAAACTCTCTTTCAGTAGTAAACCTCCACAACCACTTACCCAACAAAGCTTGATTGAAAATCAACAAACGTCGCAAACCCAAACCACCATTATCCAATGGAGAACACTTACTCCCACTTCAATAAATGAAATTTATGCGCATTCTCGTCACTACCCCATAGGAAACCCCTTTGCAATTTCTCCAATTTTTTAGAAACTGAAACTGGCAGCGGAAAAAGAGACAAGAAATAGGTAGGAAGACTAGAGAGAGTAGATTTAATCAGAGTAAGTCTACCTCCCTTCGATAAATACATCCTCTTCCAAACTGCCAACTTTCGCACCATCCGTTCCAATATATCATCCCAAACCCGAAGACTCTTATAAGGAGCACCCAATGGCAAACCCAGATAAATCATAGGCAATGAAGACACTCTACAACCCAAAATACTGGCCAATGCAGAAACATCATCAACCCTACCAACAGGAATAACCTCTGATTTGGCAAGATTTACTTTGAGCCCCGAAACAGCCTCAAAACACAAAAGCAAACAACGCAAATGTCTAAATTGATTCATATCCGTTCCCATCATCAGCAAATAACAAATGAGAAACGCTATGCTGAGAATCCTCCCTACTTCCAACCTGAAAACCTTCAATTCCCCCATTAACAGACAACTGAGACATCATTCTCGAGAAAACTTCCATAACAATAACAAAAAGTAAGGGAGAAAGAGGATCACCCTGTCGCAGACCTCGAGAACTCCCAAAAAACCCTTCTGGAGAACCACTGACAATCACAGAAAATTTGACTGTAGAAATACAAAACTTAATCCACCTACACCACTTCTCCCCAAACCCACATCTCCTCAACATATAAATCAAAAAATTCCAATTGACATGATCGTAGGCTTTTTGAATATCCAATTTACAAAGCATACCTGGAATTAGGGCTGTACAATGCCACCGGGAAATTCCGGTGGCACCGGCACCGGTACCGGCACCGGGTTTCCGGTTTTTGGTCTAACCGGTGCCGGTGTAGGTTTGGTTTTTTGAAAAAACCGGCGGTTCCCGGTTTAAACCGGCACCGGGTTTCCCGGTGTAGGATAAACCGAGATTTTTTTTTTAGTTTTTTTATTTTAATTTCTACTCAATAATTTAAACTTTAGTTACCCCCAGGGGTTTGGTGTGGTGGTAAGGTTTCGGCTTGGGTTCTAACATGTCCCAAGTTCGAGTCCCAACACCCCCATTATTGCCCTTGACTTACCTGCTCCCTGGGTTGTGGGGTCGGTCCAGGGGGCCGGGGTTTGTACTTCAGAGTTGGGCCAAAAGGGTCCGACTTTGGAGGATTTCCTCGTCATCAAAAAAATAATTTAAACTTTAGTTACCTCAAGACATAATATTCTAGAAGCATGACAAGGTTTACTCAATAGTTTAGTTTCACTTGAATATTTGAGATTTGTTGTTGGTTTTGTCTAATCAAATGCTTACATTCAAGTTACCAAGAGGCTTGCTAGGTGAATAAACTAGTTATTTAGAATTTTGGTAGAAAAATTACAAATTTATTGTATTTAAAAAGGTATATATGAAGGCATTGAAATCATAATTAAAGAGTTTAATGTCAAACTTTGGTAAGTACATCGCATAATATAAATCAAGAGGTCGAGATTCTACCACAAAATTTTAAATCAATGTATTAGTTTAAGAGTTTTTATGAAATATTAACAAATTGTCTAAATTTTAAAATTGACAAATCACTATTAAATTTATATCATGCTTGCAAAATCAGTCATTCAATTACATTTTAGTTCAAATTTCTAATACATTTTAGTTCAAAAATTCATATAGAGTCATCAAGTTTGACCAGCGTTTGACAAACGCTCGAGCGCCCTTTAAAAAAATTCAGACAGAGTCATCACGTTTGACTAACGTTAGACAAGCGCTCGAGTGCTCAGTGCAAATTTCAGACAGAAACATAAGCGCTCGACGAGCGTTTGACCCGCGCTCGAGCGCCTTAAAAATTGCCGAATTTTTTTATTTTCCTTGTGATACCAAGGGAAACCCTATTAGGTTTTGAACATGTTTTAAAATTGTTATTGATTTGTTAATTAGAGGAAAAACACATATTCTCCCATCTAAGTGTTGTTAGGGTCTAAATTGGATTTTTCAAAAGATAATAGTTTCTATTTACAGTGACGTCTCTATTAATTTGGACTTTAAATTCTCATCTTATCTTTTAAGATGATCTTTAATTTTATTGATTTTGGAATTTGGATTTCATTAGTTTAGATTTTATTGATATGTGATTAATGGACCAAAAGAAAAAAGAAAAAATACATTGAGCCAAGTACGTAAAATGCTAAAAAAATGGCTCAATATTAATGTAGAATAACCGGAAACCGCCACCGCTAAGGGCCGGTTTTTACCCTTAACGGTGTAGGTGTAGGTGGTAATTTTTTCAAAACCGGCCTATCCAGTGTAAGTGCCGGTTTTGGCCAAAACCGGTACCTACACCGGGGTTGTACAGCCCTACCTGGAATATTTTGTCTCATCCGGGCATCAATACATTCATTAGCGATCAACACTGAATTCATTAGCGATCAACACTGAATCCAAAATCTTATCCAAAAAACATCGTAATCTATTAGACAATACCTTAGCAAGGATTTTATAAACACCTCCGACTAGGCTAATAGGACGAAAATCCTTCAAATCCACCGCCCCGGGTTTTTTTGGGAATAAGCACAACAAAAGTAGCATTGAAACTACGAGCAAACCTTCCATGAGTCGCAAACTCATTTAAAGCCAGAAGAACATCACTCTTAATCACTTCCCAACAAGACTGATATAAAGCTAAAGAAAAACCATCTGGCCCCAGAGCTTTATCCCCATTAAAAGATCGAACCACTGAAGTTACCTCCTCTCTAGAACATCCGCGTCTTCTCGAGAAATAGAACTAAACTCCAACCCTTCCAAAGCTGGCCTCCATGAATACGGTTCAGAATACAAAGATGTATAAAAAGACACATTCTTCGGCTCAGTTGTAGGAGACTTTTCTTTTATCTCTTTATTGTTGGGTTATTGCTGTCATGGGAGGGGCTTTTGTGGATTATTTTGATTTTGTTAGCTTTTTCATTTGTATGTTCTGAGTGAGTTTAGTTCAATCTTTGTACTGCTCTTTCTATTTTTTTTTATTAATATATGAGTTATTTATAAAAAAAAAAAAAATTCAGGACCTGATATTGGACATGTGGAAGAGGAATTAATTGATCTGACAGTAGGAGAAGACAAAACAAGTGCGGATGTTACGGAAGAATGGGAGCAGCTGGTTATCAAAAAAGTTCCAAACCTACATTCTCCAATTTTTATTTCGGAACACGAGTTAGATCAATCAGATCTACTACTACCTCCAAAAAGAAATAGGCAGCTGGATCGAGAGACTTCAAGGATTTTAGAGAGACTGGAGCTGCCGAGACAGTTAAGAGAAGCAGTTATCACAAGCAGTGGAATGGTGGATGCATGTAATCCAATGAAGAAGCCTCATATACCAGTTCACTCCATCAATGCTACAGACAGAGGCTTGACTGGAAAGTTAATGACTCCAAATTTCAAGAGACCAAAACGGAAACATTAATAAAAACATGGCTGCTACTTGTGTAGAGCATGGATTCGCCCTCGTGAAAATTGTCACGAGGTCGGTATGTTTCTTTCCTCCTATTCGTTTGTATCCTATTTCTAACACTTGTACTGAAATTTTCTGATGCACAAACCATGCCTAAGGATTGCTTTTGGTATTCTTATCGAGGCTGATATATTGTAGCAACTTTGGTGTGAGTTTTATATATAGTTGTGCGTGGATCTAAAACATGGAATTAACAGTCTCAACACAAGCCGGGAGCACAAAGTATTGACATTAACCATCCTTTTTTTTTTGATAAATAAGCCAATTTTATTAAAAAGAAGAACAACAAGGAAAAACAATGACGGAGACAACAGTACAAGAGAAAATACTGAAGAAACCCAGAGAACGCCAGAAATTCCCACCCACCCTCAACCCACAAGCCAACAGAAGGCTAAAAACCCTTGAGAACCCTCAACTCTCCCAAGAAATTCCCCTAGCAGTCTAGACCATAGCTCTTAGTCTTCCTAGAGAACGAAGAAGACCCTGCATAGATAACCGAAGACTGCAATCCCTTCAGCTCCCTGATCAACCTCCCCCCAGATTTCCTAGGCTTTTTCGAACTAATCGGCATCCGATCGCGTTCCAACACTGTAAAAAGATCCCTCAGCTTTTCCTCTTGACCACCACATGAGACCCCAACCTGCTGACCCACAGAGAAAACAATGTCCAAGACCCATGCCGGAGATTCCGTCTGCACTTTCCCCTTCGAAGAAACACACACAACTGCCCTGGGAGACTCGGAGCCCCCGAGAGAGACATCTCCCAGCCGATCCCCACCCTCAGGACTGCCAACCCCCTCACCCAATTTCTCACGGCCAGCCGATCCCCACCCTCAAAGTTCCTGCCTTGCCCCTCCCCAAGATCCATCCTCGCATCTTCAGTAAGCTCACTGCCACATTCAGTAAATTGATCGCTAGCATTTTCACCTATGTTGAACTGGCCATCAGACCCCTCACTGCCTTGGTTCCCACATTCCACCCCTACCCCCTCCAAAGTACCCTTCTCCAAGAAACTGGTTTCAGCAATTCGAGTTTCATCAACTCGACCCCTCATAGAAGTTTCGGCATGACCATCGTGGGAGACCTTCCCATGCCATGGAGTTGTCATCCTCTCTGCCATACTCGGTTCAGAAATCAAAGAGAAGGAGCAGGCGACCTGAGCTGTGTCGTCGACAGCAAGATCCGGCGAAGAAAGCGCCCCCGGGGAAGAGACCGGCATGTCAGGAAGCGCAGATGATGGAATCGGCGCCAACTCCGGTGCCGAAAATGCCTCCGAGATGCTACCCCTCGCCCCCGTAGTCGCCGGCGACCCTCCTTCCTGCGCCGGTGGTTGGTCGGCACCAACGACGGAGCCACGAGTCTTACCGTCACCAGCAACGCACGTAAAGCCCGGGTCTTCAGGGGTACCCGACCCTGACCCAGACCCGACATGACACAGCCCAACCAAGGCCTTCGAAATAACCCCTGGGCCCGACCTTTTAGTGTTCCCACATTCCACACCTAACGATCTCCCTGGACCCGGCCCATCTGCAAGCAACAACCCCTCAATTTGACGTTGCTGCTCCTTGCATCCTTGGGCAACATTTTCGGGTACAGCTGAAGAATGGGCTGACCCATTTTCGGGTCCAGCTGAAGACTGGAGGCTGCCATCACTCAGCACAGCATAGCCCGACCCACCATCACACCCTAAAAAATTCAAAAGAACGTCAATCTCAGAACGAAGACCCTGCAATTTTGTTCTCCAAAGCTCCACGTCAAACACCCTGCCACCAGCCGACTGAGTCTTAAAAGCATGCTCCTGGGGAATAGAGTCACTGACCACCGGAGACACATGGGCAGAAACGTGCTGCACTCCCTTCTGCCCCACGCCACCCCCTGTCCCTCAACGTCTTTCACAGCTAACACACCACTCCCAACGCTCTCCCCCTTCAACCCGCCCTTAGCAACTTCAAGGAATGAGACCTCCTTGCGCAAAAGCGAGCCAAGAGATCCATATCCAGCACCACCATTTTTCTGCCCAAGGTAGGAAACCACACCCTGAAACACAGAGGCAAGTTCCATCCACCCTGTCGCCCCTTTTCCTTCCGGAACCATTACCACCCCTCTTCGACGCCCCCCACCAAACTCAGCTAAGGCCAGATATCGTCCTGCCATGTTGCAGCACCGCTGTGCCATAAAGGCCCGAGAAGCTACATTATACTTCACAACAAACTCCCTATTCGCATCTGCCAATAATCTAGAAATCGTGTTAACCAACCAAACTGCCCCATGCTTCCCGATGATGATAGAACTCGAAGCCTTCCGACTCCACTCCGAGAGTTTCACATCACCATAGCCTAAGACTATAACTTGAAAGGCTTTAGCTTCAACACAGAATCTGTGGGAGAAGGACATACCTCCGGGCAGACAACTAAAGCTACAGAGCACTTAAACGAAAAAATCTAACCAGGAAACTAAACGCAAAAGCAAAAAGGAGAGAAAAGGGAGGAGAGAGAACGGAGAAAACCCCATGATATAATACTGTTCAGTGTGGCATAATCAACATGGTGGAGTCCGAACCTTATTGTATATCCAAATGTCCATTCGAAGTTGTCAAGCAAGGACCAGGCAAAGTAGCCTCTCACATCTGCTCCTTTCCCAAAGTACATATGTATTCAACTAGAAAAGACTTCCAGGGGGCAACAAAGTCGACATTAACCATCCTTAGTACATGAAAATACTAACTCCCTAGTCTACTAGACCTATAAGTTTGAGTATGTCCTATTGAACTATATTATACATTCAAATCTATGCATGAGCTAAATTAATTTCCTAGCATTTATTGATCAACGTAGGTAAGCATATATCGTTACCTATTTTTCTCTCTAGTCCTATCTTGTTTTTCCCCCAAGTGCCCCCAAATTTACGAAGTCGTGAGAATAAAACATATATATATTAGGCTCAAAACAGTGCATGATATTCTAAAAATCTCGCATGGTCGGGAAATAAATGGCACTTGCGAGCATTTTTAGTAAACTAACACAATTTTGGATCTACAATGATAATCTTTTGCGCTTCAGACAGTATGCAATGCGAGATCAACTTTGGAGAGGTCTTCAGTAACCAATTTGAGTTTTGTTTCAGTCCAATGATTAATCTGTTTGATTTACATTTAACTAGATTCAAACGGGCTTTAAATGTGCTCAAATATTGATAATACAAGTTGAGCTTTTGCGCCCTTGTTCCAGTAAATGTCAAAAGTGATTTCGAGTGAAAAACTTTCTGATTATCATCCTGTGGGCATCGTTGAAATGGGTAATTCGAATTCCAAACAATAGTTTGGGGAAACGTAAAACATTGTATTTCAAGAAACAATTCAACTCTTCCTTATGAAAACTTAATAGTAGATGCATGATGTCTAATTAAGTCCAAGGTTAAGTCCTAGGTTTCTAGTACGAGATATTCATAAATTCATAGGTCGTTGGTAGTGGTATATATTTTATGTCTACGTGTAATGTCTTCAATAAGCGAACTACACAACTCATTAGACTTAAACTTAGAAGTGACTCCATACGCATTTTTCATATATAATATTGACCAACACAACTTAGATTCTAATGGTATAGCTTAACACTCGACTTGCACGAGTCACTGCCATTTGTGTCTTTTACAATAATAACTTACCACGTCCATTCTACCATTTTCTAGTATTTTTTACGTAACTCAATGGAAGGTGAATAATTTTTCTCCTTACAAGAGTTTTAAGTAATTAATCATGACCCGATCTTTGAGGGTAATATCGATCGGTTTCATTAGAACATATCCTTAGTACATGTCACGGGGCCGTAGTCCCCGTGTACAACTATGTAAACAGAATAAAACAAGCCCAAATGGCAGGTCGAAAGAACTGCCATAAAGCCCATGGATCTTTCTATAGCGAATCGTCTTCATCTTAATTTGCATCTCTCTCCAAAGCATGTCGATCGACTACTTCCCTGCTAGCTATTGATTCGGCTTCAGGATCTTATCTCTGTGCTAGGAATAGGTGATTTGCCAACAAAATTGTAACCTAATAGATCTCAAACGTAATTGCTGATGTTACTAGCTAGTTTCCATCTATGGCACCAACTTAAGCTGGGCATGTGACTATTGTTTACGAGGATGATAATTCATGATCAGATTTTGAATACACGAGTTATATATAATATATATGGGGGAAAATCTATGACGACCAGTGTTAAGTTCTTTTAATTGAAAGATAACAGAATATCAGTGTTATATGGTGAATGATGAAAGGAAATATAAATTCAAAGGCTAACATTTAAAACGCTGATACTTCGGGTACAAAGTTCTAATTTTTCAATCACAATCGTAGTTCATCAACCTAAAATGGACTAGCTAGAGCAATTGGTAGGTGAATGGCTGGGATTGCATGTCAAAGATTTTAGGATCTGCAATATCGATAATCCACCCTTCTGGTTTTCAATTAAACTTTTTGCATCTGTCCGTACCACTTTGCACAACCTGAGAATCACGTTCATGCTGTAGCTATCCGACCTGACGTTTAGTGGTAGACGGCCAACCCACTATCCTTTGTCTGCATTTACTTTCAGTCCGGCCCCACATATGCAAATCTATTGGTTAACTATAAAGGAGAATTCATAAATCACACATGCATGTCAATTAACGTGTAAAGTTCGGAAAATGAAAAGAAATATCAACGGACCACAAAAGGGAATCGGTTACTATGCTGAGGGGTAATGTGCTGGGCAGTGCTGATCCACGGTGGAGATCAAATCTTCACAATCCGACGGTCCAAAACACGCCACGTCAATTAAAATAAAATGACCCGATGACCCGACTACCCATATGATCGCCCGACCCGTTTCAATTGTGACCTGCAATTTCTGTTCTCTTCGTCACTCTTCTCAGATTGCCTTCGTTCGTCCCCCTTCATCTCTAGCGTTTTCACACTTTTTCGGATTGTGAAAGGCAGTCTGAACAACTATTTAGTTAGGTAATAATCAATGCAAAAGCTGGCATGATTGTGTACTGAGCAATGCAGCCAAACAATATCTGAACAAAAATTTAGATACCAGAATCTCAAGAACTGGAACATCATGTTTAAGAACAGAAATCTAAAAAACAAGACAGAAGCTAGTACCTTGTTTATATGATTGTTGGATGGTTTTTTGCTTGCTTTAAGCCATCTGCTTTTGCTTGGTTCGTGAAGAGAGGGTCGGCTTCATACAGTTTGTCTCATGGGTTGATTATGTTGGCAATGTGAATTACCTTGGAGCTCATGGAATTGATTTGTCTGTTCTTGCAAAGACCTCTGTCAGTAAGTTTTTATTTGCTCAAAATCGTTAGAAAATATTTGAGTTATGGTCTTGCGAAGACGCGTTTGGGATTTTGGTGAAATTTGAGAAATGGTTATGCTCAATTTTGGAAGTTGCAGTATTGGTTGAGCATGTTCGCTAGGTACTCACTTATTATTGAGCAGTACATTTCTCTTTTTGAATCTGATATGGAATAACAATTGCGCGACATCCTATTTCCGTCCATAGTTCAGTCATCATATGTTCCTGAGCTTTGTTGCTGCTTTTCCTCTATAAATGTTTTTGTGTTTTAGTGTGAGCATAGTTTGAATATGGGTAGCAGCTGGATGGAAGGGGTATCAATTTCAGAGGGGGCGAGCTGGTTTAGGGGGAAGATTCAAGGGACCTGCGATTTCAAATCAGCTGAAGGGGGGGACGGACGAACAGTCTGAGAAGAGCGACGATGAGAAAAGAAATTGCGGGTCGGACGATCATATGGGTCATCGGGTCATTTTATTTTAATTGACGTGACGTGTTTTGGGCCGTTGGATTGTGAAGATTTGATCTCCACCGTGGATCAGCACTGCCCAGCACATTACCCCTCAGCATAGTAACCGATCCCCCACAAAAGTACTGGCTAGTAACTGAGTAATGAGTATATGATATAAAGAGAGTGGAAATTAAAATCCGTGCTGGGTGGGGCTCGAGACACCGTCCTCATATATCTTCTCTCGACCATCTCCGTGATGGTCAGAAGTTTTCTTTGTGAAACTCAAATTTGGTGGAGCTCTTGTGAGAGATATCCATGGCTAGCTGTCGTAACTCCTTCGCGGGCGCCGCTGGTCCACAGTAAAAAACCCCTGCATGCTTTCAAGGCAAACGTACACATAAATTTGTATTTGCTAAGATAATTACTAACAGATAATGACACATGGAAAGAAGCATAATGATTGGGAATTGGGAATCATCATGTTCAGCAAAAGCGGCAGCATGCCCTAAAATATCCACGGATCTTTCATCTTTTCGTATGGAACAGACAGAACGCACTCTAAATGTAACTCATTAATAGTGACCATATATACTTACTTATCCACCCGTTCACCTTATGTAGGGAAAGGACAGAAAGCAGTACCCTCCATATCAAGCTCAATCATGGCACGAAAAGTAACAGCATAAAGCAAAGTAGAAAAGTATCAAATGAGTGAAGTGGACGGACTGACCTACTCGAGAATTGGTGTGATTAAGGGCAATGCTCTCGTAGACATTGCACCAATTGGGCTTGGCAAAGTGGGACTTGACTCGTGTACCAGAGACGATGTCGACGCCATTCTTGGCATGGTTGAGGGACTGCAGCATGGCAATGAGAGCCGAGCGGGCATCACCCTCTTCGTAGACACTGGTGCAATACGTGTGAAGCTCAATCACTCCCCTGTTGTCCAGTTCAGCCACCTCATTCATCTCCTCCTTAAACCAGTCGAAGGATCCCTGCTCCCTTGTCACCCAATAAAAATATGCTCTCCTAATCTGGAAGTTGTCGACCCTTGTTCCTGGTGCTTCAGCTGCAGTACTCATGTCCTCCTCCCCTTCTGCGGCCCTGAAGTTGCTCACAATGTCCTTCATTATACTGATCATTGGGGTTGCCCCAATTCCTAGCCCCACTAACAATACCACCTCATAATTTTTGTAGTCTTGTGCTGGAGCTCCATATGGACCATCGACCAAAACTTTTGGACAACTGTTCATTACAATCACCATTATCGTAAATTAACATTGAAGAAATTAATCGTTATATTGGTAATTTTGGGCCTAAACATTCTGTTTTCAAGAGCTCAACGAGAGGAAAGCTAATGCCATGGAGTCTGCAACTTCAAATGAAAAATGACAAAATTTGCACATTAATTTTAGTTTTGGGCCATGCACACCCAAACAACAAGGTGCACGTTGGTTTTTATATGCTTCGATATTATGCTGTGGAAAAATCCTTAATCTAAAGTCTCTTTCCTTTTGCCAAGGGCGACATATTGGAGACTTTCTCATCTTCTGTGGACGTCATACAATAATAATCTAGGAAAAAACATCTACTTTTGGGTAGGTGGACCCTAGACGCGTACGGAGGTTCATCTTCCATGCTAGCTTGATCGATCGTCTGCATGGGTTAATCTTTGTCACACTATCTAGTTATTTTTTTTTCTAAGCACACTATCTAGTTAATACGCAAGAGTACCAATGAAGTTCAGCCTTATTATGGTAAGTTCCTTTTTATTCCGACATATCCCGATCGGAAGGTGCTAAAATCATTTTTGAGTAAACCGCACTGAAGCCGGGTGCACGTACTACATGATCTTTCCGGGCCAGAACATGAGGTCTAGTGTAAAGGCGAGCGATAGAGATGTTTCCTGAAGTAAAATGCTGAAAGAATTTGGTCCTAATTGGTCATGTATCCCAGCATCAGGGAAGAGTATTCTAATTACGTACCAACCATCGAATAAAGTTCTCATGTACAATTCATGTGTTGGAAGTGATACGTACATTGACTTTGCCCTTTAACTATCATGTTTCTATTACCCCGCCCCCCCCAAAAAAAAACGTTTTTCTATCAGAAATGTTAATAGAGCGCTGGCCAGTAAGATTTTTACATACATTGTGTTGCTATCTCCTTGCATGAAATCAGCTCTGAGCAGTCCGCTTTCGCCACTAGGAGGTGCTTTACAAACCTAGAGCAATCAATTTCACAGGATTATAAGCTACAAAAAGCTGGCACTCCCTCTTCCCTAAGCTATAAATATATATAGTTGGAATTTTAACCTGTGAACTATCTCGCCAAAGGAATTAACGTGTATTGTTAGACAAGCTGACATACAATACACAAAGTTTAATAAAGAAGTGTACTTCTGCAATTTTTTCTATTATATATGCTTATCCGATGATGTGGTAAAGGTAGGACGAAAATTCAAGATATAAAAGACGACGATTTTGCCACAAAATAGAGTAGCAGATACAGCTTCCTATAAGTTATTAGTATAGCGAATCCGAAGAAAAGCAAAGAGACATCACTTATGTCGCAAAAGGAAACGCACCTCGGAGAACTTTTTAAGGAGTTGTCTCGTCCAATCACCGACAGCTCGAATATGGACACTGAGGTAGTCATCTCCAGGGGCTGAGGTGAGGGAAAACGGGTGCCTGTTGACGTGTCAATTTACCAAATATAAGAAAAGCAAGCAAATAGGGGAGAAAAGGGGAAACAGAACACAAAGAAAAACGCTAAGATGAAGTGGTGATCAATGCAACCAATTTTTGGATACGGTATATATATATTAAAGCGGTACCTACGTACCTATGCAGCAAATAGATATATATCTTGGAGACATGTACATGCTTAGAATATTTGAGTCTCTACAACGTATATAATATTTAGCAGCAATGGTATAACCGATTCATACCATTCAAATGGAGATATAGCAGCACAATTCACAAACATGTATTGCCCACTTTTGTAACTGAAGCCCTGGGGCTTCGACATGTGTATCGACAACGCACTTCCACGATAAACAGCCGCCTTCAGTAAAGAAAAGAATGAGGCCGCTTTCTCTATATTTTTATATATATATGCACGTGCCATACTTATATACACGAAAAAGAAGAAGAAGCGAAAGTACTAATGATCAATTGAGTTGCTCACCTTCAGTATTGAAACTGGCTCGATACTGGATCTCAGTGCCCTAAATAGTCTTTCATAGACATAAAGGGCGAGTGGAACAGCCAAATACATCCAGGTCTGCCCATGGACCAGAGGTAGGAAAAAGGGTGTAGACATATTAATAATCACTGGTTAAAAAATTAAGCAATCCAAATAATTCACATGAAAGAGTTGTAAGTGAAAGGTGCTACCGTTTTATTGTACCAATCCTTAGTCAGGTAGAGGTAAATACCATGTAGAATCAGCAGAGTGTAAACAACGATGAAGAGGTGGTGGGAATACCAAAAAGCGTTGAAGCCAGTGAGATTCTTGAGGTGTTTTGGGTAGGTTGAGCTGACTTCTCCTGAAACAAGGGGAGGCTAGCGTGAAGGCTATCGCCATCAGCACTACCATCAGGATCCCAGTCACCCCTTCCATAGACTTAACAAAATGCCAGTAGTTTGAAGGCTGATCCCCGAAGAAAGGTTCCATCAACTTGTACTTGGCACTGCTTGCATGTATAAGACGAGGGAAATCACAAGTCAAATGATAAATTGCATGTATTCCAACTCCAATTGCGATTCCTCCTGCTATTATCTGAGAAAAATAATGTCAGTTTTGATTTGAACTTAGGGTGCCTGGTGAGTGATCTGCTACACTCCTTTCTTTTCTAAAAGAAAAAAAAGACAAGTAAACAAAAACAAAAGTAGGCAGTTTAGTCGGAGAAAGCAAATTTTCATTTTTTTCCCTCCCAAACAGAAACAAAATGCATAACAGAACGAGATTACCTGGTGGAAATTGAGGTTATCATCAAAAGGGACGACAACACCTAGTGTGGTCCTATTCCTGAGATAGGTGATGGTGTTTCTGCAAACTGGTAGTAGAATAAGAGCCATGTTCAATTTTAGCGTCTCGGCTGCACCTTTAGCCATGCATACACAATGGCCCATCACCTCGTATGCAGCTTTATGTCGATACTCCACAAACTTGTATGCAAATAGGCCCGACATAACCCCAATCCATAGTGCAATTACCCAAACTCTCCTCCAGTGGTCCTGTAAGAAATACTTTGTGTATTGACAACATCTCCTCAAAGGGTTTTTCTCCTGTATAGACTTGAGCTTCTGGCTCAACCTTTTGCTCAAGTTCTGATTATCTCCACCTTTTATAGACTGGTTTGGTATTTGAAGCAGAAGCATTTCCAAGTTGTCCATCTGTCATTAACACTAGTATCTGTAAACCTCGAATGTCATAAATTCCTCTAAAACGGAACTTCTTTGATCAAGAAGTGATGGCTCTCCTAACCATTAGATCATGTTGCAGATTATTTACCATAATGTATCCAAAATTGTCTGGATCCAACTCTTCCATGATCAAGGCAGCATATTCCTCTGCTTGTTTCTGGATATTTGAGAGGTGGTTGGCAGAAGCACTTAAGCAGATAATCTGTACATACAATTTTTGGTTGAGAGTTAGAAAAATCTAATCCTAGGAACGCCTTCGGGAGATCAATTAATGAGGAAAATTGTTCCAGTGAAACTGATGAAAAATACAGTGTGAAATCCAACGAGGCAAATGAAAGTCAATGTTTGGATTATCCACTTTGGATTTATTTAGTCATGAGTTCGATATGCCATACCTCTCTGATTTCTAATTTCGTGATTCTGCCATCAGCATCTTTATCGACCCTGTATTTAATTTTCAGCATTGATTATTCGTAGATTAAATAAGAATCAATGAGTAATTCTTTCGGAGACCTCCAACATAGCTTTTAATTCCGAAGAAAACAATTACAGAAAAGAGAGAATGAAAAGAAAAGTGATCACTACATGTCAAAGAATGTTCGAAGCCTGGAATCGAAGCTCTGATCAGAAATCTGGTCCCAGAACTCTTTCAGCTGGGCCTTGTTGATGGAGTCACCTTTAATACCTCGCTCACGAGCAAGCGCATCAAAAAGGTTGCCTGCAAACTCCTTTGAGTCATTATTCATACCTGACATTACATGTATAGAAAACTTGAAAGCGATTGCAGAAACAGACATGAAGAAATTAACTGGTCCAAAAATGAAAATTAGAAAGGTGTGAGGCTGTTCTCTACCTATGCATTTGCCAAAGAGCGAACGAGGGAGAGAACCATTTGTGGTAGCTATAAGCTTGTTGAATTGCTTCTCAACAGCGGGCCACCCAGCGTCACTGCCATCTCTCTCGCTTATAAACTTGAGGCCCGTCAAAGCATGACCTGCTGCAGACTTGGTCCGATCAATACGAGCTGGAGGGCGCTCATTGGAGAAGGAGGTGAGGCGCTTCAGTTCCTGAGATACCTGCCTGATATGTGCAGAAACGGATCTTACCACTGACGAACCAAAAGGTGTACGTGTATCGAGACCTCTGGCAGTTAGTAAACTCGACTGGGTATCTTGTTCAAGGTCAGAAGCAACGGAAGCATTCTTAACGCTTTGAGTAGCAACAGAGTCGTCATGATGGTCCATATTGACATCAACGTAGGATTCTTGGACAACAATATTGGATTTACTACTGCTGCCAATATTGTGATCAGCTGTACTGGAGTAGGGTATGTTGAACCCGGCGGCCTTCGTGCCTGCTCTTTTGTTCAGAGGTCCACTCAGCGGAACACTGTAAGCGTTTCTTTCGCTCTCAGTGATCTCTGTATCTGATTGATGATGATCTGGATAAGATCCTCGAGCCCCGTGATCCATTCCCATAACCTGTATTTCCATGGAACTGATACAAATGCTCCCAGTATGAAGTTTCAGTGGTTAAGACATACAATACTAACAAATGGTGAAGAACAGAGGACAGAGTTTTGTGAAAGCAAACATTAAATTATGATTTCTAACATTGGAAGACAACCAATCAGAAGTCCAACCGTCCTTGGATTCTTCTGGGTCGAGGACTACGATAAGATTATTCTGGGCTTTGTCACAGTAGTCTCCACGGGAGTGGGGCCTTACAATATGTCCGAAGAATGTTGATGCTCACCTCATTTCTAAAGCAAATAATGGGATAGATACATTAAATACGAGATGGATTATTTATTACTGATGATGCATACCGGCCTTGGATTAATGGGCCAGTTGGTCACTACTACTATTACTAAAAAAAAGTCTTTAGAATCTATTGGAAATCGCTGCTAAATGTAAAAAAACTGTTGTTAAGTTTTTAATGGCGATTTTTGTGACCGCCGGTGAAAATGACGAGCTATAGCGGCGGTCACTTAGCAGCGATTACAAACGCTGCTAAAGACTCGAAGCACATTTGTGAATTTTTTTAGTAGCGTTTCTTGAACGCTGCTACAAGTCCTTAGCAGCATTTTTAAAACACCACTATAGACTAATCTGCTGCTGCGTTTTAAAAACACTACTATAGCTCGATTTTGTTCTGCGTTTAAATATCTACATCAACGTTTTGTGACCGTCGCTAAAAACACGTGTCAACATTTTTTTTTTCGCCAACATTTTAGAACGCTACTATATCATGTTTAAAAACGCTGCAATAGATACATTTGTGTAAAAACTTGCGTTTTTTCTTGTAATACACATTTTAGTTGATTGATGTAAAAAGATAAGAAGATCTGTAATAAAACAAAATATATTTTATCATTGACTAAATAACCATGTTTTACAAGTTTTGCAACAAACACAAAGAAGTTCTAAAAGTTTCTAAGTAGTCTAAAAAGTAACAAATAACTATAACTTTAGTCCCTAGCTGCTCTAGCATCTGCACCAACATTATTGCACCATCATCACTAACACCAGTGCCACCAGCAGCACCGCCATCATCATTGGCTGTAATTGGAATATTTGAAAATTAACAAATAGTAATATTTTGAACAAAGATAAAAATAAATAAAGATAAACACAAGAGCTTAGAACACACTTAAGGACAAAAGTATTTTACCATCAAACGTTGCACCTAGATCATTCCGGCTTGCATGAGATGATCACGGTATTCCTACAAAAGTAAAACAAACAATAAGGGGTGAAACTAAAACAAAATTTATATTGGGAAAGCAGCCACATCAACTAAGGGTGGGTTTGTGTGGTAAAATTTTTGGTATTGGGTTTAGTGTTGGTATTGGGTTTAGTGAAAAAGTGAAGAGAGAGGTAATATTTTATAGTTTTTGTAATTTTTTATATTTTTTAATGGAAGAGAGAGAGATTATATTGAAGTATTTTATTAGGAGAGAGATAAAATTTTGGGTAAAATTTTAGTGACAAACGCAGCCTAAGTAGCGTAACCTAGTCGTACCATTTTCACGCGGAACTATTTGACATCTTTGTCAGCTACTTAGTGAAGATAATAAGGGGTGAAACTAAAACAAAATTTGGAACCAATATTATGGGAGGGACCTGGATCAAGGTACAGATGGCATGAAGTACCTCAGAGACCAGGCAGTCACATCACAATAATGCAGCTCCAGATACCATTATTTTCTGAATAGTAGCAATAACAAGGTAAATGAGAAACAAATCTGTTATATCCTGGCTTGTTTATAAAGAGTTGTATCCAAAGGCTGAGAATATAGTTATACGATTATACCTCAACACGAAAATAATCTGCGTTAAGGCACGTCACTGATTTCTTGTGATGTCTCGACAACCAAATGACTGGAGAAGTGAAAGGAGAATGTCAAGAAAGTAATATAAAACTTGGTAAGAGGCTAAGAGCCCACCATCTTGGACTAGATAACAAATATCTTCGACAAGTTACCCCGAGATTTAGACAGAATATGAAAAAAGACAAATCCTTTAGGCACAAGTGATGCTACCTACCATTAAAATACAGATATTACCGTCTCAGCAGAAAATTAAATAGTGAATAACTACTTGGAGGAAAATAATTCAAATCAGTAATACATCATATGTTTGTTTAAGGCACATAAATTGCTCTGCAATGCAAGTTACAAGAAAACTCTTCTCTTAGGCCATCATATATAAAACATTATGGAAGAAAGTAGTGAGCAAATTTTGTAGCTACAACAATGATCTCGAATCCCAATCAAAACAAGCTAGCACTAAGCACCTGACTTACATTGTCAACAACATCAACTGAACCACTTCGTATTAGGGTGTCCACAAGCTGACTGAGAGCTTGTTAACCACAATTTGTCTGGGCAAGCGTTGACAATACAACAAAATAGACTTTGGGAGACAAAAAAATTTGTCACCCAAAGCGCCCAATTCGCCCAAAGCGCCCAATTTGGGTGACAAAACCGGTTTGTCACATAAAGCCCGTCAGACAAAGTTTTAAGTGACGATTTTGGTGTGTTGTCGCTCGAAACTGTTCGGACGGTTAATAAACCCGTCTGAACGGTTTTGAGCCATAGTGACGAAATTCAAAATCGTCATGCCCATTACAGTCCATCCGTTTGCATGAGCTATGTGAACGTACTCTCTATACGTTCGAACAACAGATGCGAACGATTCGTCCAATGTGACGAAATGATTTTTGTCATCTACAAATCGTGCGCACAGTTTAATAACAGCTTCCAAACTGTATAGAGTGTGCGTACGAACTCATTCATAAAGTTCGTCAACCAAAGTTTTAGGTGACGATTTTGGTGTTGAGGGTTGACGGTTTAGAGTTTTAGGGTTTGAGGGTTTAGGGTTTGGGGTTTTAGGGTTTGGGGTTTAGGGTTTGGGGTTTAGGGTTTAGGGTTTAGGGTTTTAGGGTTTAGGGTTTTAGGGTTTAGGGTTTAGGGTTTTAGGGTTTAGGGTTTTAGGGTTTAGGGTTTTAGGTTTTAGGGTTTAGGTTTTAGGGTTTAGGGTTTAGGGTTTAGGGTATAGGGTTTAGGGTTTAGGGTATAGGGTTTAGGGTTTAGGGTTTAGGGTTTAGGGTTTAGGGTTTAGGGTTTAGGGTTTAGGGTTTAGGGTTTAGGGTTTAGGGTTTAGGGTTTAGGGTTTAGGGTTTAGGGTTTAGGGTTTAGGGTTTAGGGTTTAGGGTTTAGGGTTTAGGGTTTAGGGTTTAGGGTTTAGGGTTTAGGGTTTAGGGTTTAGGGTTTAGGGTTTAGGGTTTAGGGTTTAGGGTTTAGGGTTTAGGGTTTAGGGTTTAGGGTTTAGGGTTTAGGGTTTAGGGTTTAGGGTTTAGGGTTTAGGGTTTAGGGTTTAGGGTTTAGGGTTTAGGGTTTAGGGTTTAGGGTTTAGGGTTTAGGGTTTAGGGTTTAGGGTTTAGGGTTTAGGGTTTAGGGTTTAGGGTTTAGGGTTTAGGGTTTAGGGTTTAGGGTTTAGGGTTTAGGGTTTAGGGTTTAGGGTTTAGGGTTTAGGGTTTAGGGTTTAGGGTTTAGGGTTTAGGGTTTAGGGTTTAGGGTTTAGGGTTTAGGGTTTAGGGTTTAGGGTTTAGGGTTTAGGGTTTAGGGTTTAGGGTTTAGGGTTTAGGGTTTAGGGTTTAGGGTTTAGGGTTTAGGGTTTAGGGTTTAGGGTTTAGGGTTTAGGGTTTAGGGTTTAGGGTTTAGGGTTTAGGGTTTAGGGTTTAGGGTTTAGGGTTTAGGGTTTAGGGTTTAGGGTTTAGGGTTTAGGGTTTAGGGTTTAGGGTTTAGGGTTTAGGGTTTAGGGTTTAGGGTTTAGGGTTTAGGGTTTAGGGTTTAGGGTTTAGGGTTTAGGGTTTAGGGTTTAGGGTTTAGGGTTTAGGGTTTAGGGTTTAGGGTTTAGGGTTTAGGGTTTAGGGTTTAGGGTTTAGGGTTTAGGGTTTAGGGTTTAGGGTTTAGGGTTTAGGGTTTAGGGTTTAGGGTTTAGGGTTTAGGGTTTAGGGTTTAGGGTTTAGGGTTTAGGGTTTAGGGTTTAGGGTTTAGGGTTTAGGGTTTAGGGTTTAGGGTTTAGGGTTTAGGGTTTAGGGTTTAGGGTTTAGGGTTTAGGGTTTAGGGTTTAGGGTTTAGGGTTTAGGGTTTAGGGTTTAGGGTTTAGGGTTTAGGGTTTAGGGTTTAGGGTTTAGGGTTTAGGGTTTAGGGTTTAGGGTTTAGGGTTTAGGGTTTAGGGTTTAGGGTTTAGGGTTTAGGGTTTAGGGTTTAGGGTTTAGGGTTTAGGGTTTAGGGTTTAGGGTTTAGGGTTTAGGGTTTAGGGTTTAGGGTTTAGGGTTTAGGGTTTAGGGTTTAGGGTTTAGGGTTTAGGGTTTAGGGTTTAGGGTTTAGGGTTTAGGGTTTAGGGTTTAGGGTTTAGGGTTTAGGGTTTAGGGTTTAGGGTTTAGGGTTTAGGGTTTAGGGTTTAGGGTTTAGGGTTTAGGGTTTAGGGTTTAGGGTTTAGGGTTTAGGGTTTAGGGTTTAGGGTTTAGGGTTTAGGGTTTAGGGTTTAGGGTTTAGGGTTTAGGGTTTAGGGTTTAGGGTTTAGGGTTTAGGGTTTAGGGTTTAGGGTTTAGGGTTTAGGGTTTAGGGTTTAGGGTTTAGGGTTTAGGGTTTAGGGTTTAGGGTTTAGGGTTTAGGGTTTAGGGTTTAGGGTTTAGGGTTTAGGGTTTAGGGTTTAGGGTTTAGGGTTTAGGGTTTAGGGTTTAGGGTTTAGGGTTTAGGGTTTAGGGTTTAGGGTTTAGGGTTTAGGGTTTAGGGTTTAGGGTTTAGGGTTTAGGGTTTAGGGTTTAGGGTTTAGGGTTTAGGGTTTAGGGTTTAGGGTTTAGGGTTTAGGGTTTAGGGTTTAGGGTTTAGGGTTTAGGGTTTAGGGTTTAGGGTTTAGGGTTTAGGGTTTAGGGTTTAGGGTTTAGGGTTTAGGGTTTAGGGTTTAGGGTTTAGGGTTTAGGGTTTAGGGTTTAGGGTTTAGGGTTTAGGGTTTAGGGTTTAGGGTTTAGGGTTTAGGGTTTAGGGTTTAGGGTTTAGGGTTTAGGGTTTAGGGTTTAGGGTTTAGGGTTTAGGGTTTAGGGTTTAGGGTTTAGGGTTTAGGGTTTAGGGTTTAGGGTTTAGGGTTTAGGGTTTAGGGTTTAGGGTTTAGGGTTTAGGGTTTAGGGTTTAGGGTTTAGGGTTTAGGGTTTAGGGTTTAGGGTTTAGGGTTTAGGGTTTAGGGTTTAGGGTTTAGGGTTTAGGGTTTAGGGTTTAGGGTTTAGGGTTTAGGGTTTAGGGTTTAGGGTTTAGGGTTTAGGGTTTAGGGTTTAGGGTTTAGGGTTTAGGGTTTAGGGTTTAGGGTTTAGGGTTTAGGGTTTAGGGTTTAGGGTTTAGGGTTTAGGGTTTAGGGTTTAGGGTTTAGGGTTTAGGGTTTAGGGTTTAGGGTTTAGGGTTTAGGGTTTAGGGTTTAGGGTTTAGGGTTTAGGGTTTAGGGTTTAGGGTTTAGGGTTTAGGGTTTAGGGTTTAGGGTTTAGGGTTTAGGGTTTAGGGTTTAGGGTTTAGGGTTTAGGGTTTAGGGTTTAGGGTTTAGGGTTTAGGGTTTAGGGTTTAGGGTTTAGGGTTTAGGGTTTAGGGTTTAGGGTTTAGGGTTTAGGGTTTAGGGTTTAGGGTTTAGGGTTTAGGGTTTAGGGTTTAGGGTTTAGGGTTTAGGGTTTAGGGTTTAGGGTTTAGGGTTTAGGGTTTAGGGTTTAGGGTTTAGGGTTTAGGGTTTAGGGTTTAGGGTTTAGGGTTTAGGGTTTAGGGTTTAGGGTTTAGGGTTTAGGGTTTAGGGTTTAGGGTTTAGGGTTTAGGGTTTAGGGTTTAGGGTTTAGGGTTTAGGGTTTAGGGTTTAGGGTTTAGGGTTTAGGGTTTAGGGTTTAGGGTTTAGGGTTTAGGGTTTAGGGTTTAGGGTTTAGGGTTTAGGGTTTAGGGTTTAGGGTTTAGGGTTTAGGGTTTAGGGTTTAGGGTTTAGGGTTTAGGGTTTAGGGTTTAGGGTTTAGGGTTTAGGGTTTAGGGTTTAGGGTTTAGGGTTTAGGGTTTAGGGTTTAGGGTTTAGGGTTTAGGGTTTAGGGTTTAGGGTTTAGGGTTTAGGGTTTAGGGTTTAGGGTTTAGGGTTTAGGGTTTAGGGTTTAGGGTTTAGGGTTTAGGGTTTAGGGTTTAGGGTTTAGGGTTTAGGGTTTAGGGTTTAGGGTTTAGGGTTTAGGGTTTAGGGTTTAGGGTTTAGGGTTTAGGGTTTAGGGTTTAGGGTTTAGGGTTTAGGGTTTAGGGTTTAGGGTTTAGGGTTTAGGGTTTAGGGTTTAGGGTTTAGGGTTTAGGGTTTAGGGTTTAGGGTTTAGGGTTTAGGGTTTAGGGTTTAGGGTTTAGGGTTTAGGGTTTAGGGTTTAAGACACATGATGATTCAAAGATGACTCGGTTTCCTTTATCACATAATTGACTTATACTTAGAAGATTGTGTTTTAACCCATCAACAAGAAGCACATTTTCGATTATGGGATTAGGATACATACTAATACTACTAATGCCAAGTATTTTCCCTTTGCCGTTATCACCAAAGCTAACTGAACCCTTTTCATTGAGACAAAGAGAGCTGAACCAACTCTTGTCTTCAGTCATGTGCTTGGAACATCCACTATCAAGAACCCAATGTTCCTTTGTATTTTTGGACTTCAAGCACACCTGCAAAAAGAATTAATTTTTGATCTTTGGTACCCAAATCTTGTTGGGTCCTTTGGTGTTAGAATCAAATTATTTCACCTTATCTTTTTGAATCCAAACAAATTTGATTCCTTGAGTAGTTTTCTTTCTTGTTGGACAATCATGTGAAATGTGTCCATTTTTCCCACAAAAGTTGCACATAACAAATGATGGAGAAGACTTTGTAATCATGTAGGAATAGGATTTTTATTTTTGAAAGAATTGTATCCAATGCCACTTTTGTTAAAGCAACATCTTTGTGAGCCAAGAAGAATTTCAAGGTTTTTCTTTCCTTGAGTAAATCTAGCAATATCTTGAGTAAGAGACTCAACTTTTTCTTTCAAACAATTGTTTTCTAATTTTAAGTCAATTAATTCTTCATGTATAACATTTGTCATTTCTTTTGTGACTTTTGGAAGATTCACTTTAAGAGAAACAACTTGATATTTTAAGGAATCAGTTTCTTGAATAAGCAATTCATGGTTCTTTTTTAGACAACAATACTTTGAAAAAATGTTTTTTAGTTCAATGTATTATTGTTCATTAAAAGCTTCTTGCAAATCATCAAAAGAGAATGAAGAAGTTGAAGATTCTTGTACCTCTTCGTCATCATCCTTTGCCATAAAGCACAGATTTGCCACTTATTCAACATCACTTTCACTATCACTATCATCGGATTCTCCCCATGCAGCCAAGAAGGCTTTCTTCTTGTCTTTGAAATTCTTGGATTTTTTGTGGATTTCAAGGTTGGGACAATCTGTCTTTATGTGACCCGTTTTTTGCATCCAAAGCAGATAATCTTATTTTTCTTGCTACTATCCCCTTTGTGGTTTATCTTTCTTTGAAATCTTCTATCTCCTTGTTTCTTCCGAAAGAACTTTTTAAACTTCTTGGTGAATAATGTCATTTCTTCTTCGTCTTCGGAAGACACATCACTACTGGAGCATGAGGCTT